>CM057455.1:620115000-630115000 GCA_016271365.2 Neoceratodus forsteri
TCACTGTCTAGCGACATGTAGCACTCGGCTAGGCCTCATTCAACATTAAACCCCCTACAGAGTGATTAACAGACATTTTACATAACTGTTGGTCATGCCTTATTGCTGAATTGTCTTTATGAGTAGATACTCTGCCTCTGCTAGGCACTGCAGCAGCTTTGCAACACAGTGTCCCACCCACTTACACCATACACTGTCTAGTTACTGAAGAATGGCTGTCAATATGAACTCATGAAGATGAACAGTGTAACTTGATCATTACAGTCATCGAAACCCTAGTGTAATTATAACTGACAGAGTCAGTGATAGAGGATAACCCTGCTATCCTAGTACACTTACCCCATTGTGAGTTAAATCAATACTAAAATACATTCAGTTTAAATCTACAGCATACCTACTTGATTCCTGTAGTACCACAATTAACATAGTTATCAGTTTGATCTCATCAGTGACAGAAGTGTGGCAAACCCAAATAGTAGGCACACAGCCTGAGTATGAAACAACTGTTAAAAAAAATCACACTATGTCCATAAGTGGCATAGATCACTCATTGCAGCAATAGTAAATGTATTACTATTTGAATAAGTTAGTCATCACAGATGCAACGAGATTGTCTTTATCAGGTACAGCATACTCAGTAAGTGTCTACAGCAAAAATCTCTCCTATATACATCTCCGATACAGGTACATCATTGTTGGATCAGTAGTGCTATGATATTTACAACTTGCTTGGCCTGATCCATTCAATTATAATGTTTCTTACTAAGAATACTTACTGCATCTTTAGTATTGAAACACACTGAAAGTTTATGTATGTACATCAGCAGTACACCTTCATCAGTAAGAATGTATGTCATTCTGGCAGTACGAATTTCACAGCGTTGAACATGAATGCTTTTCCATACGTTTACATCAGCCTCTCTATGTTGAGTAGACCATTGCAGTAAATATACTACTACGTAAATCACCTACTAAATGTATCACTACTTTTATCTTGAGCATGCTAGTGTCTTGTAGTTAATTTATGTGCTTCTCTTAATTTATGTATACTCACTAGTGTTAAAACCTTTCTACAACTCTCATCATGCACCTTCAGCATTTATATTGAATAACGGCACAGTACCCATTTGTCGTGGTGTGGGCATCGGTAGGTAAGGCCATGCAACTACTAAGTGTGGTACGCTGTGCAGCTGCAATCAGGGATGTGTATGTTTGGTGTACATGGCCTCAGTTTTGCTGTTGATCTCCACTGAGCATGCAGTACCTGGTCAGGGGTGAGGATGTCTCGTAGTACATTTAGACAATTGTTTGTTATTTCTGTCACCTGCTGCTGGATGTCTATCATTGGTTGTGTTGACTTGGTCCTCCCCCATACTTGCATGTGTGTGTGTGTGTGTCTGTGTGTGTGTCGTGCTGGGGGAATTCGGAGTTAGGGTTTTCAACCCTAACAGCGAATTTCCTCACTTTTGTCGCTGTGGAACAACCCTAACTGATGCATTAAACGGAGTTTTTTGCCATGAATATCCTGTCTTTTTCAGAACTATTACTCAGCATAGTATATGATTAATAGTTGTAAGAATAGTGCACATACATAAAAAAGTTCCAATTTCAGAAATATTTCAACTCTTGTGGTTGCATTTACTGTTATTAACAGTAACAGTAGTCAACTGTTAATCATATTGTTTTTATTACTTTATTAATTGTAATTTGTCATTGTTATTCCATGTAATAGTTTTTATGTAAAAGTGTCTTACTCCTTTTGTTTGTGAGCACATATGTAAATGAAAAGATGTGCATAACTAAAAGACAATATGACATGACATGGACACCATTAGTTCATCTACTGGACAAATGGATATGTTACTGTAGTAACTTGAGATTTGATAGAGTGCTTGTACTACCAACTGAGGTGGTACCACCAATCATGTGAACAGCGGTGGAAGAGGTTTGCTCATACTGAATACATAAATTTGTTGTAAATATGGCAACACAGACATTTCACTGTTGTACTAGCACGTACATACTTATCTTCATCATGATACACATACACACATTCTGTAGCACTAGTTGTATGAAACAATAACAGTGTGCCACAAATAGTGTAATGTAGCATTGTCACACATCTAACTTACTTCTATGGAGAATCCGAACTCTAATACCACAATAGTGTGGTATGAGGTTTCACACCAAATGAGAAAATCACTGTTGTATTAATCTTGTTAAAACTATTTTCAAGAAACATCTGTACTACACAATAACACACCAAACACAAGAGAGTATAAATTAACTTTTTTTTACTATAAAAATATATCATATATATAAAAAATTACAAACAAAAATATCTTTCTTCATATAAAAATACAAAAATGTATATTAACACAAATAACATTCGAACAGGGTAAAAAAAAATAATTAAACTGTGTATTCCATCATACACAAAAAAAAAAATTATTCAAAAACGTTTTTGCCACATAAATAAAAATGTCTATTAAAAGTCTTGTCTTTTTTTTTCAGTTGTGTGCAACACTTGCGAGAGGTGTATGCACTGCTTGAGGCAATCCAGGCTAGAAACTGGATTCGATGTGGAGGCGCAAACGAAGTGGAAGCTGTTACGCCCTCTGGAGGAGATACCAGACCGCTACGAAGGGTGGCCAGTTTCGCCCAGGGAAGCTGCAGGAACAGATGGTGGCCATGGAGGTGAAGCACTGCTACTCGGCACAGCACCATCACCCACTGCTACGACTGGCTCTAGCACGAGGTTGACAGTCTGCTGCTGTGCATCCAAGAGAGACTGGATTTTGTCCAGCCTCTCAAGGATGACAGCATTTTCTTTACGCAGACTGACAACTTACATGGAGCCGTCTCTAGCAGCAGAAGTGGCCATGCATTTTCGCGAGTCACGCGCCCTACAAAGATTTATAAAAAAGTTATGATGAATATACAACACAAATTCAACAATTACGACTTTAAAATATTTCACTTCAAATATTTCTTATCTACTGCAATATCAGAAATGCATTCATTTCAAAGTTATGATAATAGTTTTAAGTATGATGCTAAACTATTTAGTATCTTATTTCTGTCTCTGTCATACTTGATTATCTATATTATCTAATAAGCTGACAACATAAAAAAATGTATAGTTAGCTGTGGCTTAGAATGCTACTCTTATATTTTCTTTCACTACTCATAAATATTCAGTATGTACATACTTTTGCATTATTTACACTATTATACTATACAATTGAAATACATCCTTATCAAGTGTGAGAATTTTTACTTCACCATGTCTGCCTATAATGTGTAATCATGTCTGCAGAGAAAAACAAAGTACCTTGACATTAACACTATCATAATATACTTTTCATGTGTACACAATCATGATCAGTTTAATGATACTTTGAAACCAAACAGCTTTTTACCTGTGTTTCAGGCCCTCAACACACATCATTACTTTAAATAATTAAGTCACTAATATGACATGCGCTCCAAAAGCATACCAGATATTCAGCCGGGCTGTGCAGAGCTGTGCAGGTGCAACCCCCAACCTGCGCCTGCACAACTTTGAGCAAAAAAAAAAAAGGATCAAGTTGAGGGCCACCCACAGGTGACCTGCTGCATTGCAGGATGCAACACAGCAGCTGCCACCTGTGGCTGGCCCTCAACACACTGTCTCATACCTCTCAACCTTTTGTCCCCCAAATGTGTAACATTGCCTCTCAAAATGTGGAAAGAATGGGCAAAACGTGGAACACTTTATCAAATCGTTAAATTAGAAGCTCACAACACTGTGAAAATGTTTGCATTTATGTTCAGAAAGTCTGCTATTAATCAAATTTATATATTTAGCATCATTTACTATGGAGTTTTGCTTACAAATGTTAACACTGAATGTGGTACAAGTCCTCACAATGTGAAACAGGGAGCTTTTGTGAAGTAAAATGAGGAACGTTCCTAGTAATGTGGTATACTTGAGAGGTATGCACTCTGTGCCCCCCCTCACAAGCCCAATCGCGGGCAGCAATGTGTGACCCCCAACACACATGTGTTTTGGGGGGGGTTGCCAACTACATCCCGCAATCAGGATTTACAGGATATGATCGGGAGGTGGGGGGGTGTGTTTGAATACTCCAGCCCACGATCGGGGTTATCAGTCCACTGGACAACCAGGGATATGTTCGGGAGGTGGGGGGGTGTTTAATTACTTCATCCCGTGATCGTGCTTTTCGGTCCAATGGACCACCAGGGCTGTGTTGGGAGGGGGGAGACACATTGCTGCCCACGATCGGGATCGTGAAGGGGATATTTATGCTATGCCTTCTACCAGGCCAGTGGGGGAGTGGTGGTGGGGTTTTTACGCTCTTTTGCCCATTATTGAGCTGCAGGGGGCGTCCTTCCCCGATGGCTGCTACCTGATAGGGAGCCAGGCGCAAGTCCTTGGGGGATAGGCACACCTGCATGCTAATGGTATGCAAATGGGGCCATAATCAGATGCAAATGGCCCCCCCGTGCCTTGCATGAATTATAGCCCTATTTGCATATCATCTTTTGAATATCGGGATTTTGCCACCGCAAGTTGAATGCTCCACTTTGTCAACTTGCGGTGGCGCAAGTTCCACTGCGCCATGCACAGTGGCTGTGCATGGGGGTGATATTCAAAGGAGTTCCTCAATAGCACAACTCCTTTGAATATCACCCTGGACACACCCCTGCACAACTATTTTGCACACTGCAAGGGCTTGCGCCTATGAATGGTGCAGTTTGAATATCCAGCCCTTAGTACATAAATACACAACATTTTCAAACCTACTACAGTGTATGGGAAATATCTAATACCTGATTGTAATGATAGCATCGAATGCTCATCTCGAAACAAATGTTTTAAATAGACATATTACCACCTTTACTCACATACAGTCTCACTGTCATGTCCTTACACTGTCCCAAAAAGTTATTTCACACAGAAACCACAGCATCATATTTTCAAGTATAAAAAACACAGTTTTACCTCATAGGTGTTCATTCAAAGTATGACACTGTGTGTCGCAAGGCCATGCAGCATTGAATAATGTAGCAATGTGATGTATGTGGCCCAATATTTAACACAGTTTCACTACTCAAGAACTTCTTTTTATAGCACCCAACCCACTAATATGCACCGTATGATGTAGTGGAATTTGCACCACTGCAAGTAGTCATAGTACTGCATTTTAAATGTGGTGAGACAACTTCCATAGTGCTATATAGAAATGTGCGATATTCACAGGGTGACACACAAACAGTCCCATTATTAACTGTATTATTATTTTTATTGACATTCCCTCAGTTCATGATCACCTTTTAAAAATACACATATCTGACAGTGCACTGAACAGCATCACACTGGATTGTAGAGGTAAGTATGAGGCTGACAAGGCTGAAGACAGACACACTGCACAGCTATTCACTTTAACTGGGAAAAGGGGATCATGAAGACTACAAGGCACATTTTTAACTTGTACATTGAGAAAAAAAAATCATAATTGGACACTTTATGCATTGCACACCATTTAGGTCACTACAATATCCTCCCACCATGTTGTGTTTTTTAGGTGGTTGGGTATCTGCACTGATCAACGCATTGCCACCCTTATAAGGTCACAGCACACATAAAGTAAATAATGTCAACAGTGATTAGCCCCCCACAACAAACAAAAGAAAGTGGTACTGCCTCGGCAATGAAGGTGTGTTGCTCACACCCCAGACAATTGAACATTTGCAGTGAGTATGCCAACAGACAGTGCACTC
Source organism: Neoceratodus forsteri (assembly GCA_016271365.2). Classification (NCBI taxonomy): domain Eukaryota; kingdom Metazoa; phylum Chordata; order Ceratodontiformes; family Ceratodontidae; genus Neoceratodus; species Neoceratodus forsteri. The sequence goes on from CM057455.1 coordinate 620,120,788, forward strand.
GCCCTATCATGCAGTAAGACAGCAAGGTGTAGTTATCAACAGGAGCATTGATCACCACGAATGTTGACAACCATATGGTACTTCTCAACCATGCAGATAATAGCAACAACACATTTCACTTATGTGGTGGGCTGGCGCCGGCTTCCTGCTTCACCTCCACATGTTCGACAGCAGCAGCTTCCCCGGGCTCTATTATAGCAAACAAGTAAAAAAATGATCACATCAATAGATGAAATATCAAGGTAAAAGTGTTTTTCTTTAAAACATCAATTTCTAATACTACATCATTCATACAACTATCATATGAACACATATCTCTTTACAGAAACAGCTCTGTCTCCAACTAGATGTATGTTGTTAACTTAGTATTACATGCATATAACAAGTCTTCTCATCTGCAAAAAGCTGCACAAAGTTGAAATTATGACACCATGTATATATCTTTTTCCAAGACAAATGTCCATCCAATCCAGAACAGTTAATATAAGAAATTCATTTTTTTTCCTGGTGATTCCCCTAACACTGTTTCTTCAATAACGTTTTTCCAAAAGAAAACTCACAAATATATTATTGGTAGTACGCAGTGCAGAACAAGCAGTGCCTGCCCATCAATCGCAATACTTATAACATTGTCATAATGCATATTTGTTACACAGAAACATCCTAAAAACATTACATGTATGTTCAATTTACATACATGCATACCTAATTATATGATGATCTGTTCCTTACACAGTTTTAAAATGTGAGTTATTATAATAAGAATAACACAAACACATCGATAATGTCACTGTTCACTCAATGACCCTCTAGCTGAATATGGCAGCCGTTTATGTGTTATTAACCATATTACCCCTACAGGGCTATTAAAACACATTAACAAACATGTAGATATTTTATGCTGTCCATTAATAACTATTGCAATAATAAAAATGAAACATTGGCAGGACATATAGAAATATTAAGTGAATACAATCTAGGGACATGTCGTAATTACCAACAGATAATTAAGCAGTACACCATTGAATACCACTGAGACACCTACAACATTAGAATTGGTAATCTATTACTCATTGTACATTAAACTCCACCACCAAAATTAGCAGAGGAGAAGACCTGCCCCCACCCCACAACACCACATCTACCGCTATGGACATACATCCATTCTCAGATTCATGAAGAATAGTATTCCACTCACATGTGTAGTAATACCAGTTTGTTATGGTAGTACAGGATCTTCTGCCATGGTGGCACTGTACATTCACTAGACTTGGTTAACACCTTTTTGAACTATTTTGGGTGGGATATTCAAAATGGTTGACCCATACGCAATAGGGTTGCACATGTGCAAGTACAAAATTCCACTATTCTGCGATATTCAGTAAAAGACAGTTGCGCCACTGAAAACAGGCTGAGCAACAGCACAATCAAATGAATGCATGGTCAAGTGGAGAGGAGGAACCATGCATGAACTCCAGAGCCTGATATTCACCCAGGCTGTGCAGAATTGTGTAGCCACAACCCCCAACCAAGCCTGCACGACTTGGAGGCAAAAAAGAAAGCCCTAACTCGAGGGTCACCCACAGCTGAGATGCTGGATTTCAGGGTGAAACACAGCAGCTGCCACCTGTGCTGGTCCCCAACCCAGTCCCTGTGCCCCTCCTGCATCCCAATTGCAGGCACCCGACTGTAAATCCCTCCCACCCCCTCCCAGTGGCCCAACCATGGGCATTGTGTACTCCCCCCAACACCAGGCAAATCGCGGGCAGCACTGTGGCTCCCCCCTGAACGTATCCGTGATGCTCCAGTGGACCGAAATGCCCGATCACAGCCAGTAAGTTAAGTAACCCACCAAATGTATCCCTCAGGGTCCAGTGGACCAAAATGCCCAATTGCAGCCAGTAAGTAAAACAACCCACCCGTCCTCATGAACGTATCCGTGGTGGTCCAGTGGACCGAAATGCCTAATCGTGGGCAGTAAGTTTAATAACCCCTCTAAGTTAGCCCTGGTGGCTGGTGTCCCCCACCCACCCTGAAGCACCAGTACCCCGCCACCCTCAAAGCAGCAGGCAGCATCATCCCACCCTCCTGCAAGCCATCAACTGATCTGCCTATTAGGCTGCACACCCATTGGTGCAGACCAAGAGCCAATGGGCTGCAGTATCCATACTGTACATCACATTCCAGATTGTGAATCAATTCATTCATTCAAAAATCTGAACTGATCATCTGCGGTATGGGCTGCATACCATTGGCTGTACTGTACACCAATGGTCCGGCAGCCCTACCAGGCAGTCAGTCGGCGGTGGCGGGTGGCAGGCATTGGGATGCTGGCACCCACCAGCTGCCAGGGGGGAGCGGGTGGTGGAGCTTAGCGAGTGCGTGGTGTGGGTCGTACAGTACCCACCAGGGCTATGTTCAGGGAGGGGTTATTAAACTTACTACCTGCAATTGACCTTTTCGGTCCACTGGATCAGCAGGGATACATTGGGGCCACATTGCTGCCCGCGATCGAGCTGTTGGGGGGGAAATTGAACCATACCCGTGATTGGCCCAGTGAGGGGTGCTGCGCGGTATTCTACACTGTTTTCTCTATGATCAGGGTGCAGCAGGGCATTGTTCCCTGATGGCTGCAGCCTGTCAGGGCACCACGCACAATTCCTCAGGGATCGGCAGACCTACATGGTAATGCCATGAAAATCACACCAAAATCACATGCAAATGCCCCCACACTGCGGCTTGCATGAATTATACCCCATTTGCATATCACGTTTTGAATATCGCCCCACGCACACAGCTGTGCAACTAATTTGCACAACACAATGGCTTGCATGTATGAATGGCACAATTTGAATATCCCACCCTTTGTGTCATGAGAAACCCTCATTTCTTATTTGTAAACAGCCTAACAAATTTGTGATAATAAAGTCTTACCGTCGGAGTCAATCAAAATGACACATTCAGTGTCCGACTGACCACCCTCCACAGCTTGACTATGTGCTGGCACTACCTCGCATGCGGCTGGGGGATGCCTCCGATGTTCTACCATGAACCAAAAAAAAAAAATATTTAAGTGTTAGATGTAGATCACAGTACAGTTTTTTAAGACTTACAACAACAGTAAATCAGCCACGACATACACAACATTGCTTCTAATTATACAGACCACAAGCATTATGGGCACATATTATAATAACAATTCTTATATTTGTGTGCAGAGGCCCAGCACACCATTATTCATAGTCTGTAACTTGTGAGCATCAAACACTATTGATATGTACATTTGTACGTGTTTGTCTGTGTATTAAGCATTTCGTCCATTGAACCACCAGGTATACATTGGAGAGGAGTGGTGCGTCTATTACACTTACTACACGTGATCAGCCATTTCCTTCCACTGGACCACCACGGACACGTTCATGATGAGAGGGATTGTTTATTACACAGTATTACAGACTTGTACAAATTTCAAACCACTACATCACAATAACTAAACAGTAACATTTTGTTCTCTTCCAACATACCATAGTAGTAAGTGCATATATGTATAAATGTTCTATTTTCTGGCATAGCTATCTTAGCAAGCTCTGGTTTGTCAGTGAAGAACAGCACAGTAAATAAATGGAAGAATTATGTAACATGTTTTGATAGTACATCTTTACATATAGTATAAACTATTATAAAAATGTTGTGAGAAATACAGGTTTCTGATTAGTATCAAACACGTTATTAGCTGTATGTCAATCTTTGATTGACATATATGTAGAGACTAAGCACATACAAAACAATGTTCAACACTATTTACAAAATATTGCTATGATAATACTAATAAGGCACTCTGAGTGTTTATATTAATGGTCACTAATCACTGTGTGGGGCATGCAGTACTCGGCTGTGCCTCATGCCACATTACACCAATAAACACAGATTTACATGACATTGACATAATCGCTCCTGATGTCTTATTGCTTAATCATGCAGTATACAATTATTTTTACAAATTCTGAATACATGGACAACTATTATGAAAACTTGTGTTGATTTACTTATGGTGAGTAAGGCGCTCCCCCGCAGCTGGCTTGCCAGCAGCTTCCCAAAGCTCATAAGCGAGGTAGTACCAGCACGTATCATTGTCTGGTATCCCCTCCCATTGTTTTAAAACGTAGAAATGTTGGCGCAACAGCTTCCACTTCTTCTTCAATTGTACCACGCTCTTGTTTTTGACTTTCAAAGCTATATACAGATAGCTGTTAATGCGCCTCCACGTCAAATCCAGTTTTCGATTAGTACTCCTCATCAAGACTATCACATTGCCTCTAGCCTGGACTGCCTCAAGCAGTGCACACACCTCTCGCAAGGTCCACTGCCTCATTATGTCACTTTTTAATTTTCTAGTTCTGAAATACAAACAAAAACAAATATCTACATTAGTATCATGTAACAATATAAATCATTTCTTAAACGAATTCCATATAATACTAATTAAATTAAAGAGCACATGTCCTTCAATATAGCAGAAACACAGATCAGTAGCATTATATAGGGCTAAAAAGATTCAGCCACCTCAACAGTAACAACAAATGCTGACACTATGGTGTCCCACCACCATGCTTATCCTCTAGTCTCGTGGGTGGGGGTACTTCATCGAACATCAGATTGGACACACCATGACATATCCATCTGTACTACACTGAAGTGTTCACACAACATAGTAACGTGATGTTAAACAGAGATGAACACACATTGCAGAACTGTGCACACACTATTAATGCACTTAATAAATGTGAAGACAGCTAACAAACTGATTGAAAGTAAAATTGCATGATAATCTTGTTGTGCATTCATGGTAGCCCATATACTAATAACTACCCATATCTGTAACATTAAAATAAATCTATTTCCTGACATACCAGTAAAGAAACGTATACATTTAACAGACTACCTGTGTTTTATTGAACTTGCACACATACCATGTTTGTACAGCTACAATATTAAGTGGCCACAGTAAATGGTACACTCATTTAACATACTCAAACTATTTACTAATGTTGAGACAATAATATCATATCACCATTGTGAACTGACAGCAGGAAGAAATTACTGTTACTCGCGCCGCCACTATTGTAATATAGCAAACCCTATATGTGTCATATATGTGAGTGATGCATGCAGTTGATCTATTTTTGACCATCATTAATATGGTTCTGAAAAGAACCTTTGTGTATACTGTATTATTTCCTCAAACAGTCTCACACAATCTAAAGGACTTTCAGGATTCCATCTTGGAAGGTCTTCCAGAAAATGACAATTGCCAGCACTGAAATGTACACCATCTGGTAGGAATAGCCAATCATTACAGTATTTTATTTTGGGGTGACGTATAGTATGCATTCCATGCATGCGTAGAAAAGCAGTAATCTGTACATTTACTTTTCTGTCGAGCTCTGTCAATCAGATACATATGATGCTCTGCTTGCCAGACTCTACACTCTGTAATATCTGAAAAGATGATAATACAGGCAGGCAACATAGACATAATAGAAGCAAGGTCCAATTTTGCCTCTGTAACTAAATCTACCCAGCGTTTTGAGCCCAAATCATTGCCTCCAAGATGTATTAGCAGTATGTCAGAGGAGAGTGAGGTTCTCAAAGTCTATAAGATGGTTGGCATAAGATGTTCCCATCATGCCACCATGACCAAACCATCTTAACTAGCAATTCGGGAGCTGCAGGTCCCTCCCAAAATTACTATGAACTGCAAACTCAGCTGCTTGTCTTATGTAACTGCTTCCAACTATCCACAAAATCCTTTGTTATTTTCTGCCATTCTAAGTTTTAAACTCAGAACTGTATAGAGACTACAAAGAAAGGGACTGTTCACCCTGCAGTGAGCCAGACAGCACTGAAAATCAAACTGATATTTTCCCTCCTTATTTCAAGCTAGCTTCAGTGCATTCAGACAAAACACACAAATATAAAAACATTCCCTCCTGCTCTGACTTCATTAACCAATGTAACTCATGCATTCAGTATTACTAGACTATGTTCCTGCAAAATCTGAAACCACTGAGAACTGGAAAATGCATCCTTTTTCATAGGCAGTTTTACAATTACACAACATCAGAAACAAGTCTGATTGGTTCCATTTTCTCATACAACTCCGTGCACCTTCCTATCTCCCTCCATTTGCAGCTGTATCTGTACAAGTTAGTCCTAAAATGCTTTCTCACTTTAAACTATTTTTCTTAAGAATAAGCCTGCTAAACAATAACAATTAACATTATGAGATTCAACAGAAAAAAACGTTTTTGATTAATAGTATACATGTTGTAATAAGTTTTTTTAATGATTAGAAAAATATCATGAAGATAGACTGTACTATAGTTTCAAACTGCTCTTTCTCAGCAATATTCAAAATGGATCCTGTTTACTTCTTCTTCAGTGTTGTCCGTCTCCGATTCGTTCTCAGAAGTGGCCTGACAAATCTTAAATTACATTGGTAGAGCTAGCTGTCACTCAAACACACTGTTTTATGATTCGAAAATGAATGTTTCAGCCACTCCCAAGTGTTAGATTAACTTTACTGTCGGATGCCGAAAGTACATTGCGACACTTCCGATACAGACAGTAAAATTTGTGAAAGTGTTGAATCCGACAGATACTTTTGACCATACTGTCGAATGCACAAAGTAAAATTTGCGACACTTCGGATGCACGAAAGTATTTTTAGCTTTAAGTGCTCCAAAAATAATTTTCCAAAACTGTCTATATATTGACACAGTTTCAGATTTTATGGAAAAATAGCTCAATTTTCAATTTAAACACATAATCTGCTGCATAGCTGCTTGAACTCAGTGCAGTTCAGATATTTTAGATTTACAATGTTCTAAGCATGCATAACAACTGCTCAGCGTGAACTTGCAAAACACTAATTTGTTGTAATTTTCACACTCAAATGTACTCATATATCCATTTAAGACCTCTGCTTATAACAGACTCACTCTGATGTTTCATACATTCTACCATAGTCATTTCTCACATAAACTGAGCCAAAAGCAGCACATAAGCAAAACACACTATTGTTAAGATGTGAGTAATGAAATCTGTGTACTATTCTGCAAAGGGTTGTGTGTTAAAAGCAAAATAGTAAATTCTCAACGAAAAGTATGACAATACACAAACTTACAAGTGTACATATGAACTGCACTGTGCAAGCTTGTAAATCAGAAATATTCAAAATTCTCAAACAAATTTTTGACATATTCATTTTAAGTTGTCTGTTCATAAACACAGCCACGGTAATTCTGTGACTGTGCCCCACCAGATTATTTCATCAGTGAACTGCAGCATTGCACAGTACATAGTGCAGAAAAAAGATTTTTCCCATGTTGTAAAAAACAACGCCAATAGTGATACCCAGGGTACAAAAACACAATGTTGATAATATACATAACGATATTGAAATTTCGTTAACGCTACAGCATACTTAGCAACTAATGTACTACACTCACACAACAGTAATAGTGGCATGTTCTCCCTCTAATTGTAAACATACTAATTGTTACAGATTTGGTAATGCACACTATCACTCTCAAGTTTTGCTCTACCATATAGTAAATTATCATACTGACTATGCCACGACACGCTCGTGGTAGAAAACACATGTTACGTCCACGGTAAAAAATCACACTATCCTAATCAAAAGAACACATGTGAAGAAAAACATTTTAAATGTGTACTAAAATATTGAGATGAACAAACTTCTGATATTACGTAGCAAGCTATAGATGCACATTCATAAAAGTATCGTTTAGTTATGTTTTTACCAAATTGTTAACATACTTAACACACTATTCTATCAATACCACTGTTATAGAAATTTACTGAAGCCTATTCTAAAACTTTTTCTCTCTCATACAGGTGCCTGATACTTCTGTAAGATTGCTTACTGTCACTGTCAACCTTTATACCAAAAAATGCCAACTAAATACAAGGCGTAGATGTGTCTCCAAAGCAGAGAAGTTATAATAGTACTACACTGTTGTATAAGGGCAACAAACAAAACAGTAAAGGCACACCCAAAAATGAACATCGACAGACCTTTACTGCAACAGTGACCCCTACATCAAGTCACTGCACAACCAAACAAAAATCCTTAACAGAAAAGCAAAAATGTATACCATCACAAATGTTGTGTAGATCTCTGAGACGAAACACAACTATTTTGAATGCAACCATCAAGAGACGCTCAAAACAACACCGTAAAATCAAAAATAGTGACTTACAACTCAGAAGAGAAAGTATTTCCGATCACTAGCAAGTAAAGCTAAGATCGAAAGACTTATTGCTGCTGTGCTACGGCACACCAGCAAAAGGAGCAAGAGTCACCTTTCTCTGATAAATATACATCTGAAAGTACGAACTTTTGTCAACAGAGCACTGTTTGTACTACAACAATTGCGGCGTAAGATGTGTCGTGCTTGAACAATTCAGGAAACTTGTATATGCCATTATAAAAAGGCTTCAACAGTATCCTTGTTTGACTGTTGACAACTTCTGTCATGTTTTCACAGGACAGTGGCTGCACACACAGCACTCAGAAGCATATTTCTGGGAAGAGTCTTATCATTACTTTACAAAAGAACAGACATTCAGTATTGATGAGTCCGACAAACTAAAAATGTCCTCAGTATCTCTGATGAAATCAGTTGGATAGTGATGATGCACAATAGTCCTAACCACTCTTCAATAAATGGCACTGCTGACACAGGTCATGTGATGATACACGGCATGTAGGCAATCATCATTTCAAAAAGAGTAGAACACTTTGTTAACCTATTCGTAATAACAGATCTCAAGAGACACAAACTGTTTACAGAAATTGACCATTGTGAAATCCGGCCACATACTGGACTCATGGGTCACTCACTTGCATGTCTCGATGGTGGTGTTTATGATGGGATTTTCACAACATGCGGATGCTTGCAGTGCATCAAACAGGCATGCAAACTTTGTCTACAGAGTATATAAGTACAGCGAGCTGTACATCAGTACACTTGTTTAAATGACTTATTGCAGTCAGGTGACATGCAGGGTGCCATCACTTTCTAAAAAACTGCAACACTTACTTCTGTACCAGAAACAACTAATTTTCATGTAACACTTCTGCATGAAAAATACATGTCAGTGTAGAAAATGACATTCTGAAACAATGCAGGGAAGAAATTGCTAAGTTTGAGGTTGCAAAGTCTCAGAAGTTTGATTCTATATGTGTCATGCAACCGTTTGTGCTACATGAAACAAACAGTCACAGTCAACCTAGAAACCTTGTCACCATACAATGACATGTGAGTTTCCCTACAGCATTCTTGCTGCTGAAATCTGACTTTCACTTACAAGACACCATTGTGCTATGCAAACACTGTTTTCAAAACTGAAGTGCAACACTTTGCCAGCAAGGTCAATGCTAAACAACATGGAAACAGATGTTACACCAAGTGAGATTTCAACATTGAATATGTTTGAGCGTATTCTAATTCAGACAATGAAACCATTCCAAGCAGATTCTACGACTGAACACAAACACGAGACATTCACAGAAAGAGCTTGTTAGATCTCTAAAGGGTTCTGTGATGTATCTACCACTTCCTCTACAGGAAAATGTTCAAGCAACTCAACTGAAAATAGCTTGGTAATTCTTTTATTAATGGTGTGCCTACAAGGCCAAGGTCATCTGGCAAGATGTTGTCAATGTGCAAAAGGTAAAGCTTGCTCTTGCTTATTTAAAGAGTAACAATTCCTTTATATAGACCTTGACATAGATCAGATGGCCAGTCTCTCTGTCAACATGATCTAATTAGAAAAGTAGGTAATCATTGAGAAGGTCAATACACAGACAAGTGACAATGTGTATGAACAGTCACAATTCACCCACTACATGGCAGAGATCCATTAGGAGACAACATTGATCTCTATCAAATGAAGCAGGTGGAAGGTGAGCCTGTCAGCATTTGGGAGGCAACACTAGAAGAACGCTGTTTCCCAGACCTATTTCAAAAGGGTCAGGCGGTACGCCTAGATGAAAGAAATATGGGTACAGGGTGCTAGGTACCACACTAACCGCCACCTGAGCAGAAGATGGCAAATTCAGACGTAACATTACAGTACCTGTCCCATCTGCTCTGGGAGAGTGAACTTAGCATTCTGTCTGCGTGTATAGCACATACCATTCATCTAACAAGTCCACTAGATGGAATAACAGCTGCTCAATTTCTAGAAATTAAAAGCAGAAAGATGAAAATGTGCAAGTGAATCTGTCTTCCATACTTTCAAGTCTCGTGGCACCAAAGAATATTGGTATGCAGACACTCGGAAGTGATGACAATGCTCACGAGTATGGTGCAGCCACATGGTTTGTCACCTTAGTTGTGCTGAATATGCCTGGGACAAACTCATTGAACTGTTGAGTGGGCAAATTCCATGTCGAAGGCATCTCATCGATGACTGTCGGAGAAATGTGTTCACTTGATCCTGTGTCTGTCACAAGAACATTTTCACAGTGGTTCCATGACATTTCTCACTTTCATCTTGTCAAAGGACAATCCTCCTCTAGGTATTGTGAACATTACTTTTGGGCACAGAATATCAAGCACAAAATTGCCCCTCATATCCATATGTTATTGTGGATCAAGGATGCGCCACGCATTGGTGAACATGAAGCAGCAGAAGTGCTATCATTCATCAAAAAATATATCACTTGTCACATTCCAGACAAGTATGACAGTCCTACAGTATGGAAGTTGGTACAAAAGTTCCAGCGACATATTTGCACAAAATATTGCCGGTGAGTAGTAAAGAACAAATCTAATTGGTACACACGATGTCGCTTTGGATTTCCTAGACGAGTTTGTCAGAATGGTGCCATGAATGACCTTTTCTCAGCAATGCGACACCACTTGAAGGCAAAATCAACCAAGAGGGTATATGAGTTACCCAGGGATGAAAAAGAGGTGTACATCAATGACTACAACCCAACTCTTCTCCTAATGTGGCAAGCAAACATAGATGTTCAGTTTGGGCTGACAACTCACTGGCCCTGGTTCGATGAATAACCGTACACAACCAAACATGAACAGACTTTCTTGCAAGATCTTTGGGAAGATATTACCACTTCAGCTAAAGCCTGACATCTCAGCTGTGGTCATTGGGTTTGAAGACTCTTTCACACAGAAATGTGGAGCTTACGAGAAGCCAGTGACCAGTTATTGGAATACACATCTGTACGGGAAGTCTGGACGCTGTACGCTTCCTAGTGTAAACTACAAGAGAAACGAAGCGCAGTACTGATTCTCATGCTGAAATTGAGAGCTCCACAAGTCAATACACACCTTCTTCAAAAACATATCTTGAAGAATAACTCGATAGACACATACTACCCTCGTAGACACAACGACATGAATGATATGTGTCTGTTTGAGGTGGCTAAGTGGTATGACTATGAGACAGGTGCAGCACCTGACTCAACATGACACATTTACAAGGTCAATGGACTAGATGGCTGTCTTGCGAAAAGACACAAGCCATGGCTTATAGATCACTGCAAACTGCATCTAGGCACATCAGAGAGCACAGAACATTACTACTTTGCTCTCCTATTCCTATTTACACCCTGGAGGAGTGAGTCTGAATTAAAAGGTGACTCTGACACATTCGTAGACCAGTTCAATCTCACTTACGATAATTTCCAAACTGAGTACTCACAGACATATATACAAAGACTAAAAGCTGAGAAAGAACAGCTTGAGAAGGCAGAGAAGCAACTTCAGGAAGACACTCCAAGTTAGTTTACAAGACAACCTTGATCCAGAAGGACAAGGTGTTCTAGGTGACCCTCTGCCCTTAAATGCCCCAAGAGTGTTAATGTCAGAAATTGAGACAGCCATGCAACATGGCACACACTCTATAGTCCAGCCGCTGACTTAAGAGAAAGACTAAATCAGCTGCAGCACACACGTTCCTCCCAAGTGGTTGAAGCTGTCCAAATGGTATACTACATGAAACAAAACAATGGACTGCACTCAGTACAAGCCACTACTAATGTTTGTTAGTGGTTCAGCTGGCACAGGAAAGAGTTTCCTGATTGAAGCCATCACTGCAGAAGTAGGGTGTGACAGGCTCTTCAATGTCTGTTGCTGTGACTGCTCCCACAGGACTAGCAGCATACAACATTGGTGGAGTAACATTACACCGATCTCTTTTATTTATGCAGTCAAACATGGGAGAACTGGAGGTATCATAAACTGTCATTTGAGGTCGCATCTCAGCTCCGTTCCATGTTCACAAAGATGCAGTTACTCATTGTTGACGAAATCAGCATAGTCTCCAATGTCATGCTTGCCTGTATTCATCTACGTCTACAGCAGATCTTAGGTACTGACAATGGAGTGCCATTTGGTGGCAAAATATACTTGTGTTAGGAGACCTTTACACACCAGTCAATGCAGAGCATGTATTTACAACTCTGACTGGCAAGCAAGCTAAGAATATCCTCAGTTGCATTGCAGGCTATAACATATGGGAATTATTTACCTATGTTGAGTTGTCTGAGAACATGCGCCAAAGTGGTGATCTAGCTTACAAATCACTTTTAGATGAAGCTCGTACAGGTTCTCTATCACCAGAACATGTTTGTATGTTAAATGATCGAAAAATCACAGTACATAATACATGCATAGAAACAGCATGTAATGTCTTCAGTGATATATACTCTACTGGCAGACACATAGTGTGTCTTATGCCAAGACTAAAGAAATCGCTAATTCAACAATCTAATGCTACAAGAAAACCAAGAGATTCTAACTCTGCATGCAGTTGATACAGTTGATGGCGTTATTCTTAATTGAAAGCTAGTAGCAAAAGATGACTGAACTACTAAGTAGACACAGAAGTCAAATGTTTCCACGAACAGCTGACCTGAAGCTGTTCTCACATTTTAACCAGAATGCCGTATCATGCTGCGACATAATCTAGATGTAGAACAAGGTATGAGTAAGCAGTGCCATGGGAAACATCACTGACTTTTGTCTATAATGTCAGAAGACATATATTGAGACACTTGTAGTGCACTTTGACAACATGGAACCTGTATACATAGATCGAACCTACGTAAAATTCCAGGTTTTAAGGATATCTACGTAAACGAAACAGTTCCCATTATGTGTTGCATATGCTGTCTCCATTCACAAATCTCAGGGATTGAGTTTGGATTCAGCAATGGTAGACATAGGTACAGACATTTTCAAGGATGGCATGAGCTACGTTGCACTTTCACGTGTATGCAGCCTTTCTGGATTGCACATCATTAGTATAGCACCTCAGAAAATACGAGCTGACAAGCGATGTATTCTTGAGTACAACAGGTTATGTACTCTACATCAGCCACAAATGTCTTTAATACCACTGCCTACAACAGAAGTAAGGTGCCTGCCTGGTGCCATGGCTTGGAGGGACAGGAAGCGCATCCTTAGGATCAAGAGAACAGTTGCACGGGAGTCTGAGCTGGACATAATTGTCCACCTAGGGACAAATGACTTGGCTCATCATGAGATTAGAGCAGTGCAAAAGGACTTTGTAGAGTTGGGAGGGCTTAAGACAAGTAGCACACACAGTATCCTTCTCAGAGGTGCTGCCTGTCAGTGGCATGAGGTGAGGCCGGTACTTTACCATGCCAGTTTAACAAATGGTTGAAAAATGGTGTGAGCACAAGGGTTTAGCTTCATTGGGGACTGGGGTTCCACCTGGAGGGACACCAGCCTATACTAGCTGGATGGTCTGCATCTGTCCAGAAGGAACAGAATCTTTTGGGCAATCGGTTTAAATGCTTCATTGGCAAGCCTTTAAACTAGTCAAGGGGAGGCACTGATAAGCAGAGGAAAATCCCAGCCTCCCCTACAAAACAGGGTACTAAATGAGAAAAATACCAAGGTAGAAAGGTCAGTGGGGGTTGCCGCTACAGAAGGTAAAGCCATCAAAAAATGGAGAGCAATGAGTACCAATGCCCGTAGTCTGGGTAACAAGCTTCCTGTATTAGTGGCCTTGATGGAAGAGGAAGATCTGGATATTGTGGCAGTCACAGAAACATGGTACACACAGAACCATGACAGGGACATAAACATACCAGGATACACTATCTACAGGAGGGACAGGGAGGGTAAAAGAGGAGGAGGAGTAGCTCTCTACATAAGAGAAGAAATCAAAGCAACAGAACAAAAGGGTAAACAGGAGGAGAAGCACTGTGGGTCAAAGTGGAGGCAGGCAATGGCACCACAATCTGCACAGGGGTTGTATACGGATCCCTCTCAGGGAGGAAATGGACAAGAAAATGATAGAAGGTATACTAGAATGGCAGATAAAGGGAGATATTGCTTATGGGTGATCTGAATATGCAGATGTTAACTGGAGTGCAGTTGCAGCAGCCACTTCTAAAGTGGGTTATTCTAGATGCCTACAGGGGCATGCCTTAGACAACTAGTATTGGAGCCCACTCGAGGAGGAGCAATCTTAGATCTGGTTCTCACAAACAGAGATGAAGAGAGGATCACAGATGTAGAAGTGGGTAGCCATCTGGGAACTAGCGACCATCGAACAGTATGGTTCACAATAAACTTAGCAATAGAGTCAAGCCACAAAGACAAAGGTACTGGATTTAGGAGGCTGACTTTGTCAAAATGGGTGAGTGCCTAAGGAATGCACTAGCAAATGAGAGAAAGGAGAGTGGAAGAACAAAGGGTAATAATAAAATTGCCATCATAGAGTAACAAGTCTTGTGTAAAGCAAATAAACAAAAGCGAACGAGGTAAGAAACCACTATGGTTCTCAAAGGAAGTGGCAGTGAGGTTCAAGAGAAAAGAAGCATTCAGGAAGTACAAGGAATAACAGAAGGAACAGGACAGAGAACTGTATCAGTTAAAACAAAAGGAAGCTGGAAAGGCAGTCAGAACAGCAAAGGCCCAAACCGAGGAAAAGATAGCCAACTCAGTTAAGAAGGGTGATAAAACCTTTTATAGGTACATCAGGGGCAAAGGAAGACAGGGAGGGATAGTGAGGCTTAATAAAGGGAGGGAGGGTGGGCAGAGGGTGACTGTGAAAGGCAGAGATACTAAACAAATATTTTGCTCAGTATTTACAAAGGAAGAGGGGAGGTACCAAAACAAACAGTAGAAACACTCTGGATATAGAAGTTGATACCAGCCCATTTACAGAAGAAGAGTTCTGAAAGAGCTCTTAAAACTGAAGGTGGACAAAGCAATGGGGCCTGATGGGATTCATCCCAGAATTCTAAAGAACTAAGGATAGAACTAGTGACACCACTGACTACCCTCTTTAACAAATCATGGGAGGATGGGGTGGTACCTGAGGACTGGAGGAGGGCAGATGATTCCCTTCACAAAAGTGGGAGCAAGACAGAAGCAGGAAACCAAAGACCTGTTAGTTTAATCTCAGTGGTAGGGAAAATGATGGAATCACTTCTGAAGGAAAGAATTGTTGCATATCTAGAGACCAGAGGGGCACAGGACCCAAGGCAGCATGGATTCACAGCAGGAAGGTCATGCCAGACAAATCTGATAGATTTCTTTGACTGGGTGACCAAAGTAGTAGATCAGGGAGAGGCTGTGGACATGGCCTACCTAGACTTTAGCAAGGCATTTGACACAGTCCCACACAAAAAATTAATATACAAGTTAGCCAACCTGGGAGTGGGTCCCAAGATGACAGCCTGGGTAAAGAATTGGCTGGAGAATAGGACACAGACAGTAATAGTAAATGGAGTCCACTCTGAAAAAAGGAGGGTTAGCATTGGGGTATCACAGAGTTCAGTATTAGGACCGGTCCTCTTCAATGTCTTTATAAGCGATATTGCAGAGGACTGGAAGGAGAAATATGTCTCTTTGCAGATGACACAAAGATCTACAACAAGTTGATGCACAAGGTGGGGTGGAAAGGATGAGAAGGGACTTGTCAAGGTTAGAGGAATGGTCAAATGTATGGCAGCTTAGATTCAATGCTAAGAAGTGCAAGGTAATGCACCTGGGAAACAAAAACCCAGGGGAAGAGTACACAATGAGAGGTGAGATACTAACAACAACAAAAATGGAAAGGGACCTGGGGGTAGTCATATCAGATGACTTAAAGGTGGGCAAGCAATGTGAGAGGGCAGCAAGGAGGGCTGGGGGATACTGGGATGCATAGGGAGGCATCAACAGCAGAAAACAAAAGTTATTATCCCTTTGTACAGACAGCTGGTGAGACCACATCTGGAGTATGCGTGCAGTTCTGGAGACCAATCTCTGCAAAGACATAGACAGGATGGAAGCTGTCCAGAGGAGGGCAACTAAAATGGTGCAGGGCTGCACCAGAAGACATATGCAGAGAGACTTAAGGAGCTTAATATGTATAGCCTCAAGAAAGGAGGAGAGGGGGGACATGATAGAAACTTTCAAGTACCTCAAGGGAATCAACAAAGTCCAAGAGGTAGCATCTTTCAAAAAGAGGTGTGCAAGAACAAGGGGCACAATTTGAAGATAGAAGGGGCAGCTCAGTGGTAATTTAAGGAAGTATTTTTTCACAGAGAGGGTTGTGGATGTATGGAACAGCCTTCCAGAGGAGGTTGTGGAGTCAAAAACAGTGGTGGAATTCAAGCATGCATGAGACAGTCATAAGGCAATTCTACGGGGTGGGGGTAGGAAGAAGTAGGCTGCTGGTTAACTAGGATCTGCAGCTTATCCATCAGGTAGGGAAATGAGCAGACTGGGTGGGCCAAGCGGTCCTTATCTGACATCAAATTCTATGTTTCTATGTTTACATATCTGTCTGTCTCACACAATTCAGTCACAGCTAGAGGTAGCAACAAACAACAGCAAGCTTCCAAAAGTGATTCGACAAAAAAGAGTTCAGCAAATGCCACAACTTCAAGTAAACATTCACAACCAGCAATTCATCAGAAATCAGTTGGTGTAGCTGCTGTACCAGTCTTTGACAACAACAGTAGAGTAAACTGCTATGCTAACTCAGCTATGCAAGTTTTTCTACACATGCTGCAGTTTGTGCAGGCAATATCTGCTTCACAAGACAATCCCCTATCAAATGTTTTAAAGCAGATTATCAACATGACTTCTGACCACTCTAACAATATACAGTCACTAACACCACTATGACAGGTGTTAGCTACATATGCTGGATGTAGTACATTTGCTGCAGACATACAGCAAGACACCACTGAGTTTATGATGGCTGTCATAAACAACCTGGATGAAGACGGCACCCCAATGCGGCAGTACTTCACAGTAACATATGTTACAAAATATATATGTGTTTCATGTGGCAATTCACAGCGTGAAACCACACAAGACATGCTGTGGATAACTCTCTTTGTCCCTGAAACCAAAAGTGTCAAATTTCGACAGCTATTCACCAATGCTGAATGTAGTCATGCCTGTGGAAGGTCCGAGGAGGCAGATGCACTCGAGTCCATACGTCTAGAGTTCATCTCAATATCTGCTGCTTATGTTGCACAGATTTGACCTCAGCAGACTCAGAGTTGATACTCCTATCACAGATTACACAGCTAGTAGAATAGTCTTCAACCAATCACTGTTTGACACTCACAGTATAATCTATCACCGTGGTCAATCCATGCATTCTGGGCATTACACCTCATTACTAAGGTGCAGAACTGGATGGTTAGAGTGTGACGACTCTACAATGAATTTTAAACAGAGACTGCCACGGCACTTGAAAAATGCATATCTTCTAATATTGAAGAATTATGACAACCTTCATATTTCAGAAGAACAGGACAAAACATGTTGCAATTTAAAATGACTACTTTGTCCCCAAAAACATTCATGCCTCATTACAATGTTGTATAATGTACGACTCTAAATAAACAATACAATTTCAACAAAATGGTATTCTAATACAGACATTACATACACTGTAACATGTTAGATCTTGTGTGGATCAGTGACTACTTGAAAATTGTTGTAGTGGCTTCAATCGGCACCAACAATATTCACAGTCACTAGAGAAACCATGATTACATGTCTGTCAAAGATTGTACATCTAAAAACTGAGGACTTACTACTCTCCTCCTCTGTACATCTCTTTAAAAATCCATGTATCAACTCATATATAACAACAAATTGATATAAACTTATAGCTCTTACTCTTTGCAAACAAAGAGAACTTCTCAGTTATTATCGAGATAACTGAGCTACTTTATAACATTCAGCAAACATTCCACTCTGTCACAAGTTGTCTATCAACACTTCAATTTGTCTACTGACTCTTGACATATAGAGAACATCATTCGATCACCATGCAACAGTTTAGAACTATCACGCTTTCATGCGTAATACTAGTATTGTACATATGTAAAAACAACTACCTTTACTGATAATGCAAGAAGCTGAATTACACAACAGTAAATAATTACCAATGGCTGAATCTCATTTACTGACTCTTACATGTGTTTAAAATTACTTGTACATAATATAAAAATTTGTATTCAAGTGTACATTGTTAATAGCTAGTTTGATACTTGTGCTAAAAATAGTAGTGTAGCACTAAAGTACAAGTGAATGTTTTAGATATTATTCAGCACTATAGTAACAACATTTAATTAACCATAAGTTTGTTAAAATATGTATTCCATGACAGTTTTATTATTTACAACTTAAGAATTTACATAGAAGCCAATGTAAGAATTGATAATATGTCATTTGTTCATGTAAAAATATTATATTTTTTAACTTGTCACATAAGTAATTCTACCGTATGTAAAAAATATTGACAATTGTAAATCAGGCACTGTTGCTGATCACAACAAACTGCATACCTGTTCCTGACAATATTTATGATCGCCTCAATTGAGGGGTCGGGTGGGAATTTTCCATTTGCACCTAGTCAGTGACATATTATTAAATAATATCAATCAAATGTCACAAAACTTGCATTTGTGTAAATTGTACTACTTAGACAATCAGCATATGGTTTTTCGCCCACCCCAGGAACATACACATTAGCAGTCACACAATTACAACAAAACACTTGTCTATCATGTGTGTAATCACACTTCACAACCTACTGACATTGCCTAATTAACATAACACACAAGTAATGCACTACACATAATTACAACATACAACCATTTTTAAAAAAGTTACATTTTTTTACAAACTCCATTCACATTCAATAGTAAATATATAATGAAGCGCCACAGCTTCACCCTGACTATTAGAATTCCAGGTCTAATGTCAGAAACTACTTCCTCACATAAAAGTAGTGAATACTGAAACATAACTAGAAACACACAACACCTGATTAGTTTCCTATTATATCACACACTTACTCAAATCCATATTATACAGTTATTATTATTCTTACACATTTACATATTTGACAAGCAATGATTGCACACATACAAAGATTGTATTGTGAGACTGCTTCTGTTAACTAAATTTCACTCTTGATTGGACCTTTTCTCCATTTGACAAATTGGCAATACATTTTTTAAAACCGTAACCACCTGTGTCGACTCCTTACTTTAAATACCATTATGACATAAAACTAAGAGCCTATGACTTAAGCATACAAATCAATGTTTACTAATACTGCTACAACTATACCTCCATCAATTTGTTTGGTACCTATGACATACAGTCAGTATCACAGCATATGCAACGATGTGGGACATTGCATGTCACATTTGACAGAATTCCTAACAGTGTAAAAACTCAACAATGTACTTACTTTTCCTGTGCCTATGCATTCCTTATTGCTATACCAAGGTGCCACACATCAGCACCCAACAGGTCACAGCTGTGACTATACATGTACCATTCAGTCACTACTATGTGTACTTCAGAGTCTGACAAAATGACGTTTCTCATTGGCTGCAAACATCCTACAACCTTATGTTAATCTTTTATTACCATACATGAAGAGGTTGACGATATACTGAACAAGGTTTAAAACTGTTTAAAAACATGTTTCATTATTATAGCAATAAGTCACTCCCAAGAATTGTGTTAATGGTCAGTCAATCACCCTATAGAGACATGTGCCACTCAGCCACACCTCATGCCACAGCACACCCCTGTGTGTGTCTGTGTGTGTGTGTGGTGCTCGGGGGTGAACTCGGAGTTACGGTTTTCAACCCTAACAGCGAATTTCCTCACTTTTGTCGCTGTGGAACAACCCTAACTAATGCATTAAACTGAGTTTTTGCCTCTAATTTCCCTTCTTTTGAGAATGATAATGAGAAATAGTGAATGTGATGCAGTGGTGGGCGCGGGCCCTGTGGACCCTGCTCTCCACCGCATATCTTGATGGCGGGCAGCGGGTCCCTTTGGGCCCCGCTCCCCACCACATGATGTCTTGTGGCATACTAACAGGGACAGCAACACAAACAGAAATGCTAACAGTGGCACACATGGTAACACAAGCACGAATGAGAACAGAAGGGTAACACAATGGTGGTGTAGGCGGAAATGGTCTGCCATGTGATGTGTTGTCACATAGTAACATGGTGCCTGCAAACAGAAATGTCAATGGGCATGGTGATGTAAAGTGAAACAGAAAGATAAACAGTACTGTAGACAGAAATGGCAAAAATAACAGAAAGCATATAGCCAAGAAAGCAAAGGATAACACACATGGTGGCGTGAGGCGAGAATGGTCTGCCATGTGATGTGTTGTCACATAGTAACATGGTGCCTGCAAACAGAAATGTCAATGGGCATGGTGATGTAAAGTGAAACAGAAAGATAAACAGTACTGTAGACAGAAATGGCAAAAAATAACAGAAACGCAAGCGCAAATGAAAACGCAAAGGATAACGCACATGGTGGCGCAGACGTCAACGGTAAGTGAAACGGGTAAGGAACCGCAAGCGGAAAGGGCAACAGTAACAGCAATGTAAGTGCACAGGCTGGTTTTCCCCAAAACCTGCATAGAGAAAGACAGTGAATACAAATAATGTATGCATAATAATGAGTATCGGCACAGAAAATGAGATCTTGGAATACTAAATACATTATATCTCAAGAACCGTAAGTTGTAGAAAAAAAATTTAAAAGTCATATTATTTACAACTGTCCTGGCTAATTTGAATCCTAACCCCCTAGAAATTTTCTGATGAAAAGTCCATATCTCTCACCGTTTCCGAGATACGGTCCCTGAAAGGCGCGGTGAACGCCATAATGTTATCCTATGGGAAAAAAAGAAAAGTTTGGAGCACCATAACTTTGCCTCCCTGTAATGTTTTTTCACCAAACCACTGAAAGGCACATCTGTGGACTGTTGGCTGTCTTCCCTCCAAATTTCAGGAAAAAGACCAAACCGTTATTTAGCAGCAGGGTGCCAAAGGATTTCTGTAATGCGTTGGGCACCGTAATGTTATCCTATGGGAAAAACTGTCAACTTTGGAGTGCTGTAACTTTGCCACCATGTCATTTTTTTTTAATACAACATGAAAGGCACATCTGTGAGATGTCAGCTCCGTTCCTTCCAAATTTCAGCCCAAAACTCCCAACAGTTCTTTTGCAGCGCAGTGCCAAAGAATCGCTCTCACGGTCCCACAGATGAAAATTACTGTCTCAATTTGCGAGAAGCTTCGCAAAAAAATTCGGGACACTTCGTAGTTACGAAAAGTAATTTATGAAGAATTCTTTTTCCAGAAATTTTAAAACATATTTCTGGGGTGTTTTACCACAAAAATAAAGACATGGCAAGCATCCTCAGGGCCCGACTAGGTGAATACAAAAAATTAGGTTGCTAGAGGGACTCAAATTTAAATGCCAACCATTTTTCTGATCACCAACTGAAAACAAAATGGCGAATTTGCGAAAGTAACAGGCCCATTTGCGAAAGTAAAAATGCATTTGCGACACTGTCGAACTTTTTGTTAACTTTTCCCATTGACTTATAATGGGAAACTGTTTTTTGAATAACTTTTGAACCGTTTAATATTTTTTCACCAGATCTTCAAAAGGCACATCGGGGACCCCAGCCGCATGTTCTCTGAAGATTTCGGGCTGGTCGCACAAACCGTATGACCTGTAGCTGCGACCATAGAATTCCAGAAAAAGCTTAAACGCGTGCACAGATCACACTTAATAACTCTGCAGCCGTATATCCAACTGGTCTGAAACTTGGCATATCCCAAGGCCTATGTTACTTGATCATATATTCCAAATTTCAGGCAAATCCATCAAATGGTTACAACGTTATTAAGGTGCAAAGTTTGGGGGTTTAACATAGAAATGTCTCCTCAACCCTAACTATGGTAGCACTACCGTGCTACCATAATATATAAATATATATATATATATATATATATATATATACACACACACACACTGCCTGAGGACAGTCCCCATACCCCTCATGTGTCCATTATTATGAGGACCATCCCTCATTTGGCCCCTTACAACTGCTCTGTCCCTCATGGAAAAGGTGCTGCCCACACAGTGAATGTGCTGTGCATGCAGGCTGTACTGCATGAATACTGTACAGTCTACAGCACTAATTCCAAAGTATGTATTGCATGGGTCAACACTATGGTGTCACACTGTCTTGACCCTGTATCGCCATGATTGAGGATAGGTTCCTCATTCTGAGGGTCTGTGTCCCTCATTGTCCCTCAACTTGAGTGTCCAAATATGTCCATATTCCTCATTTCAGTGACACAGTTTACAGGTATGACAACCTTCCCCCCATTGATCCCCGACCCCACAGCACAGAAAAACCTGGTAGTCTAGCAGGATGCCCCCCAGCACAAATCCCAACCCCCATTCATGGTAGCAGAAAAGAGTTCCCTGGTAGTCTAGTGGCCCCCACCCCAAGCATGAATCCTGACCCACGGTACACGTATTTTGCAGATTTTTCCTGGTAGTCTAGTGGTCCCCCTAAGCATGAATCCTGACCTCCTTCCATGGAGATGGAAAAGAATTCCCCAATAGTCAAGTGGTCCCCCCACCCAGCTATGCACCTCCCTGTTACCCCCAAACTTGTCATACCTCTGGAGCCGGTGGCCTGCTCAGCCCTCCTCTCTCCATCACTGCCAGCCACTGACTGCAGTATTCAGGAGTGCTACTGTATTGAATAGGTGCCTATTCAATACAGTAGCACTGAGCTCTACAGTCAATCAACATGGTGGAGAGGAGGGCTGATCACCAGCTCCAGAGGCATAAGCTGTATCTAGGGTAACAGGAAGGTGCACAGCTGAGTGGGGGACAAGTCACATCAGGGTATTTTTTCCTTCACCGTGGATGGGGGTCAGGGAACATGCTGGCGAGGACCACTGAACTAAATAATATGCAGAAATATATGCACACGGTGGATTGGGATTCACGTTGAGGTGGGGAACCCGACTACAGGAAGTCTAAGCGTGTACGGTGGGTCGGATTCATGCTTTGGGGTGAGGGGAGCACTAGACTACCAGGGAAAATAATATGCTGAATACATGTACCGGGGGTTGGGATTCATGCTTGCATTGGGGGGGCCACTAGACTACTGGGGACTACTTTTATTTAACCTGGGAATGGGTCAGGAAGGACTTCATGCTGTGAGGTGGGGGCACCACTGTATTAACGCCAGCTTATTTTGTCAGCATCTAGCACCATGCTACAGGTCACGCTAATGCCTGCAGCATGGTGCTAGACCTTTGAATATGCCATGCTGCTGGCATTCATGGATGATCCCCTGTCCATGCCCCTGACTACCATTAACTATTAGCATTGGCACTACCACACAGTGCTGGCGCCAATATGGCTTTTGAATATTGCAGCTTTGAGCAAAGCCAGCACTATTCCTGTGCTACAGCTTTGTGCTCGGTGCAAGGGTTTGAATAACTGGCCCTTATACTCAAACACTTAGACTCAAATAAGACTGGGAAACAGTTTATCTAATAGTATAAAGACAAATAAATGTGTAAGGAAATGTTGCATATTGGCACCTCTGCTATTTTGTATCTACTTAGGTAATCTACTTATAGAATAACAGGATTCCAAGACTGGCTCACCTAAAATTCACACAAATATATGTTCTTCTCTTGCATATGCCTAGGATTCGGCTTTGTGTTCCCTAACAGTTTCAGGACTTCAAAAAAAGCTTGCCCCATTAGTTAAAATCTCAGAATCCTTATCTTTGAAGATAAACCTGGAATAATTCAAAGTACTAACTATAGGAGCTAGAAAAACCAAGTACTCATGGAAAATAAATCATAAGCTCAAAACAGTCAATAAATATATGTATTTGGAAATTATTTTCACAAGTAATGGATTGTGGAAATCCCATTTTGAATACATAATTTCTAAAACAAAACCAAAAATACTGTGTGTGCGTTGGAAAGATTTGATTACCTATACAGAGGACATTCTGTTAGACTCTTAATATATGCACTTCAAGCTAAATGTAATGCCCAGATACTTTATGGTGCAGAGATATGGGGGATGAGACAACCTGACCAACTGGGAAAACAGCAATCAGATTACTAAGAACCATATTAGGTTGTCAAAAATCAACCCCAGCATATTTTATACAAATGGAACTCAGATTAGTATGATTAGAAGCCTGAGTCGATAATTGGGTCCTTAACTACTGGATCAGAATATTAAGCTTCCTTAATGACAGGTGGGTAAAACAATGTTTCCTGGAAAAGGAAGATTGGAGAATAAGGGGCTCCAAAAACTCTTATTGGTACCAGTACTTGAACAGACTTCTTGACAAATATGTCCTGACCTTCTTTATGGAATGCAGGAAAAAACAAATTAGTACCAGTAAACACTACAGACCATATATCAAGAACAAAATATTACAGTAGAATATAGATATAGACTTAGCATGCATTGCTACTTCAAATACATGAAATAGTACACACATTATGACAATAGGCATGGATTCAGGTACTGGCTTGATGTACTGGAGGGTCCTAACCCACGTAAACATTCTGCACAACTCAGATCTGAATTGATAAAATCCAAGTTCTGAGCTGCCTTATGTAAAAATCATAAGAAACAGGTGATACTTTGTGCAACTGTAATCAAAATGAAAGAAAAGATCTAGTGCATGTTTTATTAACATGTCCATGATAAAATTAAATTAAGAACATTTGGTTATAGCTGATGATTGATTCCATAATCTCCTCTAGTAATACTAAGTTAATTACAGTTTTATTTACAACTGAGGATCCATTAGTAATACACAGTGTTGGAAAATATTTATTGTTCATCAGGAAAGTAAGGAGAAAAAGAACTAGTTCAATTTAAGATCACTAGAAATAATTTTATTGGAATGTTAAGATGCTTATTCACTTGAGAATACTGTATAGGCAGGTATAAATTGTTATTTGCACATACCCCATGGCTTTTACAAGTTTTGTATAATTATGTACATAATGTTCCTATGTTTGTAAGTGTGTACAGTATGTCTGAATATGTATGTCTTATGTAAATATGTACTCCGTGATAATCATTTTTAAGATTGAACAAATAAATTGAAATAAGCACTACTGTTTTTCTTAGGTGCTTTAGCTTCTGAGCTGCAAACAATTTGCAGTGGGATCTTGACATCATGCAGTACTGGTTCCAGTTGGAAAAACATTCATGCAGTGTTAAGAAAACAGTCTTCATGACCTTTTGCAATAAATGGTGATTAGAGACACAGCAAAATGTTATTTCACCTGTGAAATTCTGGAGAAATCATGAATTTCACCTTGCAAAATATTTCATGAAACTCAACGCATTCCTCAAAATATTTTGTGGGTGCAAAATGCAGAATTTAACTCACGAAATGTGGACTTTTGCCAGCAAAATGTGGAATTTCAACTTCGAATGGTAGAATTTCACCTATGAACAGCAAAATTCCACATTTTGTGGGCAAAATCTCACATTTTAGCAGCAAAATTCCTAATTTCATCAGCAGAATTTTGCATTCACACCAGCAAAATATTTCATGAAATTCAGGAATTTCACTAAATATTTTGCTGAACAAAATGCCACAATTTCACACAACGCTACCAGTGACTTATTGTACCAGGATTCACAAAACCTCTACTGTCATGAATCTGGATGACTTTGCACTGAAAAACAACCCCAGCTTTAAGTACCTCACTGCATGACTTGATGAAATCCTGGACTTTTCTGACAACATTAACTATATACATGAAAAGTTATCCACCAAGGTTGCAGCCTGTACCAAAATGAGTCTTGCTTTACCCTCAGTCTGCTGTGAGATTGTCGTAAAAAGTGATCCTTCAGTGTTTGCGTACCTGTGCATAGTAGTAGTAGTAATAGTAGTAGTTTTATTCTTATCAGTCAATCAATCAATCAATCAATCAATCACTCTTTAGTTAACCAGGTTATACACCATTGAGTGAGATTCATTTACAAAGTGGGCCTGGTCAGCGCTGCAACATTGAGATATGTCAACTATGATAGTACAAAGATAAGTCAAAAAAGTAGTAGCAGTAACAACAACAGTGCAAGAATACAAACTTTTTTACAATATTTACAGAATATACTGTTTCATATAGGACTATGGCAACTGTACACTAAATGTTGTAGGGGTGAGAGCAGTTAGGAACAGTGAGGGATCAACAGCACAGCAGCACATGGTAACAGGGGATCAGGAAAGAGATAGGAGGAGAATAAGAAAGCGGAGAGGAAGAGATGGTAGTAGTAGTATGGGGATTTTGGTTGTGCTAGCAGTAGTGTAGGCAGGAGGGGAAGTAGGCAGCATATCAGCTGAAGGACTAAACATAATCACCTGACAGGCTAAGCGGGGAGTTAGGGGTAGAAGTTGCAGGAGTCTCTGACATATTGTCTTAGCAAAGATTTGAAGGTTACCAATTTAACAAGAGTTGACAGCTTCAGGACTTTCTGGATTTTATTTCATAGGGCTGGCAGAGCATAGCTTAAGGATGAAATCCCAGAATGAGATCTGCATCTAGGGATGTCAAGTGAAAGGTAAGAATGTTTTATAAGTGAGTAACATCCTGGGATACTAGTTAGTAGGCTTGCAATGTACTGTGGGAGTTTTCCAATTAAAGCTCTACAAGTCCATGTAGCTGCATTTATGGTTTTCCTAGTTTTTGGAGACTGCCAGACTAGCCTTGCATGAAGAAGCAGTGGTGTGTCCTGAATGGGGCACATATAATGAATCTTAATGCCCTATTGTATAGGGTGTCAAGCTTGGCCTGTGCTGTACTTGGACCATGACTATACAGAAAGTCTGCATAGTCCAGAAGGGGGAGAAAAGTGGACTGCACTAATCTCTATTTGGCTTAAAGGGTTAGGAGGTGTTTAATCATAAAGAACAATCCTAATTGCTGCTTTGTTTTGCCAGTTCCTCTAGATAGGTTCATAGGAGCATACGAGTTTGAGGGCAGAACCCTTAATGAACTCACCACCACCAAACCTAATGGCAGAATAGGAATTTTCTAGCACCCATATATTGATCTAGGTTTTTCTTAGATTGCTCAATATTAGCACTGGTCACAACAGACTCATGTAATGTGTTCCAAATCAGTGGAATTCTTTGTGTTATGAAGTCATTCCTTTTTGTAGAATGATTAATATTTATCTGAAGTTTTAATTTGTGAGATCTTGGTCAGGATTCACAAAACAGATGCACTTGGCACATCTCAGAATCACTGGCGCATGTTGGAAATGTGCTGGAAGGTGATTTAGGGACAGGGACGAAGCACCGGTGCAGACGAGATGCCCTGCACCAAAAGACATGCACCGTGGGCACAACGTAATGACATGCAGCACATGTACGGGGGGCGCACCCATGCATACACTGCACATCCCTATCCACAGAGCAAAACCAAGGAGCAGCAATGGAGCAACTCCAGCACAAAGCCAGGATGCACCCTAAAAAGATAAGTACAAAAGAAGGAGACTTAAGTCCACCACACCAGCAGGACATCAATGGAATGATAACAGGACACACACAGAGGGGAAGTCATAATAGAGAGAGAGGCACAGACAGCAAGCCACACCACAGGCCTACAGCAACAGAGGGGATGAACCCAGCAGCAGTCACCATTTCTGGTGCCCCAATGAGGAGGAGGAGGAGGCAGGGCACCAGAAGAAACCGTAGGCGCCAGCCCCACCATGGTACTGTGCCCAACTGTCCTTTGAGCAGCTGACAGAGGTGGAGACAGTCGGGTGATACCGCCTCAACAGGGCCATGCTGAGGCAGCTTATGTGAGCTGTGCCATGATGTGATACAGGCACCCACTGCACGAGGACATGACATCATGGTTGAGACCAAGGTGACAACAGTCATGTGCCTGCTCACCACGGGAACCTTCCAGAGGACAACAGGGGACACCACTGGCATATCAGGGGCCTCAATGTCCTGCCTCTTCACACAGTTCCTCACCGCACTGCTACCACATGCTTCGGAATACATCAGATTCCTCAGCACACAGACAGAGTGGACAGAAGCCATGCAGGGGTTCCACAGGGTAGCATGCATGCCAGGGGTCATAGGATCCATCAACTTCACCCATGTGGCAAACCGTGCACCAACTGGTAAGGAGGGCATCACATACATGAATTGGAAGGGGTACCATTCAGTGAACAGCCAGGTGGTGTGTGATGCCACGGGGTGCATCACCAATGTCTGCGCCACACACCCTGGGAGCGCACATGATGCATACATATGGCACCAGTCAATGCTCTGTTCAAGGTTCGAGGCTGGGGACATCCAGACTGGACACCTGTTAGGTACATGTGACTGTATGCCAGCAGCCCGGGGGTGCCACCATGCCCAGGACACCTAGGCCAGGCCATGGGCGGGAGACCACAGGCTTGGGGGCACTGAGCCAGCAGGGATGTGGAACAGTGCAGGGGCAGAAGCAGGGAGGCATGGTACTGATGTGCACCATGGGATGGACGGAGGCAGGCAGGGGCAGCAGGGGCAGGGGAAGCAGGACTGCCAGGCATGCAGAAGCATGGCTGGGGGGGCAGGACAGGGGCGTACAACACAGGGCAAGATGGGGTCGGGTCACATGCCACAGTATAATACCATTAACTAATGGAGACATATCTACCCCCACAGGTGATGCTGCATACCCATTGCATCCCTGGCTCCTCACCTCCTTCTGATGACCTGGAACAGTGGCAGAGGAACACTACAATGAGGCACATGCTGCAATGCATACCATCGTTGAGCGTTTCTTTGGCATGCTTAAGATGCATTTCTTGTGCCTGTGCCGGTCAGGCGGTGCCCTATAGTACAGCCCTGAGAAGGTCTGTGGCATGTTCCTGGCCTGATGTATGCTACACAACATGGCCCAAGACCATGGGATACCTACCAAGGCTGGTGAGGGCAACAGTTCCAGGGAGGAGGAGGGGGTGGGGGAGGGCACAGCAGGGGCACACCCAGAGGAACATGGAGCCAATGATGGACACGAGCGCCGGGATCCAAGGCTGATGGACAGGGCACGGGTATACCACAGCAGAGTGGTGGAGGAACACTTTGGGACACATAGGTGAGTATGCAGGTTGGTACATGTGCAGGTGTGGGTGCCACAGTGTAGGGAAAACATGGCGGTGGCAAGGCAGGCACCATATGCCACACCAGGGAACACATGGAGGTGCATGCACATGGTGAGACACACACACAAACACACACACTGCATGCACCACAACAGAACCACACATGCCACACCCACACCGTCACGAGTCAGTGTGCACTGCAGCCAGCACATGGGCACTGCATGCACTGTAATGCACTCATCATACCCAGGACACATGGCATGACTGCAGTACACACACACACACACACACCTAGGTGCACAAGCACAGGTGACATGGGGTGTGCCAGGGCAACCATGTGGCTGGAGACTACCACACACAGTGGCAATGGCACCACCTACAGAACGGCCAGTGTGCATGACCATGCCACACACCACCACAGGCCCCTGGACATGGACATCACAGGGCTGCCTTACGACCACCACGGACATGCGGGCGGCCTCTGCCATGGCTGTTGGTGATTGGGGTGCCACCACCAGGCACAGGGGGTGTCCCCAGGGACCCCACAGGGGTGCTGCACTGAGACTGTGAATGGGTGCTCAGTGGGGTGGCTGAACCACACACCGCCTGCTGAACCATGGCTGGAGAGGGTGGATGCCAGTGGCAATGGGGTCAGCAGCAGGGGGCCCACCTGGTCCCATCAATGGGGTTTCCGGGATGTGCTCCTGGGCATCTGACTGGATGCACGCTGTCCGCGGTGTGCTGTGGATGCAGCAACTGCCTCCACAGCAGCTGCGATCTGCTCCATGGCTGTGGTCATGCCCACCCACATGAGGCGTGTCTCAGCCAGCATCTGAGCACACTACACTGCCTCGGACTCATGTTCCTGGACCATGACAGCCTGATGGCTATGGAACTCTGCCCAGAGTGCCTTCTGACTGTCCACAGTTGCCTGCAACAGGTCAAGGTAGACACCCATGTCATTGGCAGGTGATGCAGCATGTGGGTGGCGTCACCGAACCAGGGAATGGGCAGCCTCACCAGGGTCATCCACGAGTGGTGGACACACCCTGTCAGGCTGTGCTGTGTGTGTATCATGGCTGGGCACAGTGACCTGCTGTCCATACATGACTTCCTGTGGTCTCACTGTAGTGGGTGCATGCCCACTGGTGCCCTGCCGGGATGCCACTGCTGCTGCCATCACTGTGCTGGGCAGCAGTGCAGGGGCCATTGCACACACAGCCCCAGGCATACTTGCCACTGCTGCTCTGGTGTCCAGCACAGTGGGGACACTGTTGGCACCCAGGGTCTCATGCACAGGTAGCCCCGCACTATGTGCACTGCAGTCACCCATGGCAGTGGCACTGCTGATGGTGGAACATGCATCAGTGCTAATGCCCACACCCTGCATGCCACTGACAAGCATGATGAGTGCATCTGCTATGTCAACTGCATCCTCTGGGTCACCATCAGACAACCCAGCCAGGCCCCTCCAACCATGTGATGTACCCACCTGCAGTACCGTCATCGCTGGTGGAGGGCTCTGCAGGGCCCTCCGCCACAGGTGCCATGATCAGTGGTGTGTGGAGAGTGGACACAACCACATCACTGTCAATGGTCCCAAGGGGTGGGCCCGCATCATTGCCTAGGGGGGCTGCGCCGTTGGCCACAGCCATGGCCATGCCATGGAGTTGCGATAGAGCTGTGGAAGACAGAAAGGGAGATGTGGTTAATGCACAGGACGCACATGGCACAATGCACAGTCAGCCACACACCACCAGGTACGCACGCCTGTCCATGGTGGGTGCGGACAGGGTGCACGGCTACTCACCATGCTGTGACGGGCTGCTCCTCCTCGTCTGGAAGCCACCACCAGGGCCACCATGCACAGATGTCCTTGACACACTGGCAGCCTTGAGTGCCTCATTTGGGCTCAGTGGTGCCACCAAGTTGAGTCTACCCTCTGCCTCATGGAGGCCTGGATGCTGGCCACCCTCTCCTTGGCCCTCCGTCGCCCGTCATTCCAATTCTTCCTGCACTCCTGCACTGTGCGGTTGTATGGTGTGACCACGTTCACATGCTAGGCCACCTCCTCCCAGCTCACTGCACGGACTGTCCTGCTGCCACCCCTGCCAGTGAGTACATCCAGGTGTAGATGGCATGCCTCAATGAGTGCCCTCTCCTCATCCTGTGTGAAGTTTGGTCACTACCTGCCAGCTGCACCTGACTCCTCGGACATTCTATACACTGTGGGTAGAAGCAATCTTGTGTCAGACCCACCCAGGTGTACACACAGTCCCACACCAAGCTCCCACTGTCTGCAGACTCACCATGGTCTATGGTGCCAGTGGCCTGTGCTGTGGTCCATGTGTGGGCTGCCTGGCACAGGCGGACATGCACCATGGTGTGTGATCCATGAGGGATGGCACACATGCTACACATGGCACCCAGGATTCAGGAGGGGTACCATGTAGCCACCACAGGGTGTGTGACACTGACCCATCCACCATGTGTGTGTGTCCCAATACCCCTGCTGTGTGTGTCCCACCACCATGGTGCACCATCATACCTGGGTGCCACCACTGTGTTGGCTGCAGGGCAGAGGGGGACTGCCATGTAGTGGCATGCAGTGTTTGCACAGCAGCTGTGTATGTGCTGGCAGTGATGATGCTGTGCCTGCACAGGTGTTGCACTGTGCGGTGTACATACATGTGTCATGGCGCTACATGCACCTCACAGTGCAGTCCAACCCCAGCCATCCATACCATCCCTGTGTTCCTGTGTACTATGTGATGTCCTCCATAGACATTGCACCCCCCCTGCAGTGCACCACCATGGCACGCTGCCATCCATAGTGCAGCACTGCCTGGCATGTGCTGTGCTGTGTGTGTCCTAGTGACACGGTCCTCTGCTGTGGCCTCGGCAGGGACCTGTCCAATGTCACCCCTGCAGTTGTCCATCAAGTGTGGCTGTGGTGCCCACCTGATGATGGTCTGGTCCTACATGCGGTGTACTGGGGCACCATCAGCTGTGCACACTCCGATGCAGGCACATCAGTGTGTGCTGTTGCCGTGTGACTGTGGCAGTGTACTCACCCTGTAGGCACTGACTCCTCTCAGTACCCTGGTCTCAGCCTGCTAAATTGGGAGCATTTATGGATCAAGACATGCAAATGAGGCCTGAGCACCTGTTAATGAGATGCTAATCAGTTGACATGCCCATGCATGGATGATGAGGCTGTTTAGGGTGCATGCTCTCTTGAATTACATAATTGCTCCCAGCTCATCTCACTTTGCACGGATCATCTGTGTGATGTGCCACCGACAGTATGGTACATTGCCAGCACATGCATAGTCTGGGTGGCACATTTTCATGGCTTTGGGCTGTCTGCAAGGTGCATCCCCCACGCATGCGTTGTATGTGTTGTATGGTGCATATTCCATTATGCACCGTTACGCCATTGTCTGGTGTGCCATAGCATGCTTAATGATCGTGGTGCCATGTACTGTATCAAGTAGCTTGTCCCACAATGCACTGCCCAGGCTGCAATGTCCATCCCTCCCCACGGATCGTGCACTATGCATGGTACACGTTACTGGCATATGCTGTGCACAACATGGTGCAGGCATACGCACAGCACATGGCGTGATCATGTCCTTGCCATGCAGCACCATTGTGTGGTGGCGTGCACATGCACGGTTCCATTGGCAGCAGACAATAGTGCTTCATGTTCAGTGCACGGTGTGCTGCACGTGTATCACTGTTGCACCTGGTGCATAACAGTTGGTGGACAGTGCATGCCCTGATTGCACCTTACCACCCTATGTACACAGTGTAGGATGCCTGGAGCTGGAAGAATGCTGCCTAGGGCCATGAACTGGGCACATTTGGAGCCGTTACACCTAGTGACACAGGTCATGGCTGTTGAGGGCCACCTGTTTGGACAGGAGGGCCTCCATGAGCCCAGGGCCAGGGTGTGGGCCACCATTGCTTCATGGATTGTGCAGCGTACTGACATGCCACGCACAGGTGAGCAGTGCAGGCATCGCTATGGCAACCTCCAGAGAGGCTGGCATGACTGCAGCACCGTGTACACAGGGGTGCACTGCCATGGCCAGGTAGGTGTTCTCCAGCCGTATCCTTCTGTGGCATATGCTGTATGTGTCTATCACTGCCCCATGATGCTCCTGTGCTTCTCTGCCCTGTTGCTGTGGGGGACAGGCATGGCTGTGTGTGCCCACCTACACCAGGTGCCTCGGACGCTGGCATCTCAGTTTGCTACATGGCCACATGCTGGCAGGGTGGGGTGACTGGGGACTTGCATCCTGCACTGTGGCAGTGTTTGCTCAGGGTGCTGTGTGTTGTGTTTTGCAGGTCCAGGGGCCAGGCAATGTGCCAC
Source organism: Neoceratodus forsteri (assembly GCA_016271365.2). Taxonomy (NCBI): domain Eukaryota; kingdom Metazoa; phylum Chordata; order Ceratodontiformes; family Ceratodontidae; genus Neoceratodus; species Neoceratodus forsteri. The sequence goes on from CM057455.1 coordinate 620,154,736, forward strand.
GGACACTGCTGATTTGTGTCATTGCCGATACATGGGTACCAGGCCTGGTGCCCCTCAAGGGATGGGTGAGTGCCGCATTACATGGTTGCAGTCTTTCTGGTGTTGTGCAGGCTTTGGTGGGTGGGGTTGTATTCCATGTTCTGACCCTCAGTGTGTGTTTCTTCTGTCATTTTCTGTAGGTGAACATGATCGCCATGCTGCTCCAGGTGGTGATGGTGGTGGTGCTGTGCCAGTGGATGTGGACCAGAGGATCCATGTGTCATCCAGGCAGCCTTGTGCCCTCTTACTCAGACTATCTGGTGCCTGTCAGCTGCCCTGTAGGGAGTCATGCTGCACCTTCTGGCTGCGCCAGGGTGCTGCGTGGCAGAGCACGGCACTGCTAGTGTCCCCCTGCCACCGACTGAGGGCCTTCTTGTGTAAATAGTTGCCCTACCCTGTTCCCTGTTTCTGTCCCTTTTACTGTCCTCCTACCCATCCCTGCTCCCCCTCATCCCCTTCTGTGGATGTCATTTTTGATGTTGTTGATGATGTTCCTTTTCTGGCATTTGATCTGTACAGTTTCTATAGCCATTATGTTTTATAAACATGTTTTACTCTACACCTGTGTCCGGGGGTCTGTTTGTGTCGGCTCTGTGTTTGCTCCTCCTGCCCTGCTGTTTTGCTGTAGTTGTTCTGCTGGCTCCCCTGTGTGGCTGCAGGGCTGCCTGCCTGCCCTGGGGCATCTCTGGATGCGCCAGCACTTCTGCAGATGTGCTGTTGTGTCCTGTGGTGATTCACGTGGTGTTGTGCTTGTTGCTTGGTACAGCGCATCCCTTTGTGAATGCCACCACCTGCGCTCAGTGCATCTGACTTGCGCTGGAGGATCTGAGATGCACCAGGGACATCTTCTTTGTGAATCCTGTCCCTTGTGTTTTTATCAGTTGGTTTTCTTTGAAAACAAATCGAGCAGGGTCTTTAAATGCACTATAAGTTAAACAATGGTCTCCCCTCAGAGACATATATTCCAGGGAAAAGACCCCCAGGGTAGTCAATCTTTCTTCATATGTCTGATTTCATAAATTATAGATGTTTTTAGTCATTGTTCTTTGTACTTGTTCTACCGTTTTTTGTACCCATAGATGTAGGGCCATAAAAGGGGGCCCAACAGTCAACTTGCGATCTTACCATGCTTGAAAACAGAGGAATAATAACATCAGTCGAATGGCTTTTAATATGTTTGCATATACATGCTGGAATACCAAAGCACTTTTTTATTGTTTTAATTATGTGAGTAGTGAATTTAAGGTCATTTGTAATGGTAACTCCCAAATCAAGTTATGTTGTAACAGCTTGTAGTTGGATGTTATTTAATGTAATTGGGCTAATTTATTATTTTTGCCAAAATGCATTGCTTACTCTTGGCAATACTGTATTAAAAGTCATTTTATTCTGTTTAGCCCAAAATGCAAGTTGATCAATATTGTTTTGCAATGCCTGAATTGATTGTATGTCATTTGTGATGCAACCAATTTTACTATCATCCGCATACTTATTTGTCCAGAACCCAATGGAAGTCTGCATAGTGGATATCATAATGTTGAATAATACAGGCACCAGGACAGATCCCTGGAGCACCCCACTGGTAACTTTGGTTAAGCTGGATGATTGACGGTTGATGGTAACACACTGTTCTCTGTCTCTTAACCAAGAATCAATCCATTTGACACTGTTTGGATGTAAGTTGATCTTAATGAGCAGTTCTAACAAAATTCCATGTGAAACAGTATTGAAAGCCTTTTCATAATCCAAAAATATTACATCTACAGGTAAACCATAATCAAGAGCACTACTGACTGGCTCAAAAATATTTGTGAGATTATTTTGGCAGGATCTGCCTTGAGTGAAACCATATTGCACTAAGTCTGTGTTATCTGTATTCTGAATATGTAAAATAATTTTCTGGAGAAGAACCCTCTCCATTAATTTCCCAATAAAGGAGGTCAGACTAATAGGTCTATAATTATCAGGGTTGTTCTTGTTGCCTTTTTTATGTATGTGGATCACAATAGCCATCTTCAAATTACTTGGTAAGACACATTCTGTAATACAGATAATGAACAATAAAGTTAACATTCCAGATTATTCATTTGTTAGCTTTTTTTTGAAATGTAGGGGGAATATTGTCAGGTTCTGCAGAGGAAATATTTTTTTTATATATTTCAAAGTAGACATGCTATCCAATGAAGTAAAGAAATCAGGTTTACAGGTGGTTAGAAGGTCACCTACAGTAGTTTAATTCATCTTTGTTTTTATAAACACTGCAAAAGTATTTGTTTAATTCTTCTGCAATATGCTGCTCATTATTAATTAATTCTTGATTTATTAGAAAAGTGCCATGTTTAGGAGAATTATCTCAAATGGAGCAACATAATTATAAAAACATTTTTTTTGTCTTTTTTACTGTTGCCAAATGTAATTCTAGGTTCTTTTTAGCATGTTTGATAGCCATTTTGATTAACCTAGCCTTTGTTTTGAATTTATGCCACCTTTCAGTTGCATGATTTTTTTTATATTTGTTATAAGCTCTTTTCTTATTTTTGATTTGTCTTTCTATTTTTGTATTTAGCCACATTAGTATTCTTTTTTTTATTATTGATTTATTTTTTTATATTCTGGTACCCCTTGTTGAATACAGTATTTTAATTTATCTCTGATAACTGTCCACATACCCTCACAACCTTTGTTTATTAAAGCTGTTTCCCATTTCCAGAACAATACATATTTTTTTATTTTACCATAGACAGCTTTATTAAAACTTCATATTTTTGTAAATCCTTTAGTGATGGTAGAGTTTCTTTTCATAGTCCATAAAATCATAATGTTGTCGTTATCCCCAAGTGGAGCTAGAATTTTAGGTGGATCCTGAGGTCTTTAATATTTGCTAATATTAAGTCTAGAAGTCTAGTTAGCCAAAGAGGTGACCTCAGCGGGGAAAGCAGAGGACCCCAGAGGAGGAGGAAGTGAATCCTGGTGGGGGACTCCATCATAAGAGGGATCCAGCTAGGAACACAGGAGGGGGAGGACAGGGAGGTGAGGTGCGTACCAGGTGCCATGGCATGGAGGGATGGAAGGAAGACCCTGGGGATCACTGGGAAGGCAAGATGGGAGGGTGAGCTGGATGTCATTATCCACCTAGGTACTAATGACCTGGCAAATGGGGAGCCAAAGGAAGTTCAGGAAGAGTTTAGGAAACTGGGAGGGTCTCAAGCAAGTAGCTACTTCTGTCACTTTCTCAGAGGTACTACCTGTGAGAGGCAAGGAGAGATAGAGTGCATGCACCAGGAACTTTAACTAATGGTTGAAGAACTGGTGCTGTGAGGAAGGGTTTGGATTCATTGGTGAATGGGGACCCACCTGGAGGGATGGAGGTTTGTTCAAGCCTGACGGCCTGCATCCATCCTGGAGGGGAATCCAAGCACTCAATGATAAGTTTAAATGCTACATTGACAAGCATTTAAACTAGCAAAAGGGGGGTGGCAGGCCAGCAAGGAGGGTAGTGCCCAAGAGGTGGATAAGCAGAAAAGGTGCAAAATTCAGCAGAAGGGCAGACAGCAAGGAGAACCAGGGATAAATGACAACCAAGGAAGGGGCTGGAGTAGAACACTGAAACAGTCTAGGGAGGTCAAATCATGGAAAGCCATGTGTACAAATGCCAGGAGCCTTAGCAACAAGATGGAAGATCTGGAGGCTGTCATGGTACAGTCAGACCTGGACATTGTGGCCTCACTGAAACCTGGTGTAATGATAACCAAGACTGGGAGATGGCCATACCTGACTACAACATATTCAGAAGAGACAGAGCAGGCAGGAAGGGAGGAGGGGCACTGTATGTGAAAATGACATAAGGGCACAGAGATCCAGGAGGAACAAAATGGGGGAGAGATACTGTGGGTTAAGCTGGAAAGGAAAATGGGGACAACCATCCACACAGGTGTGGTCTATAGACCACCAGCCCAGGAGGAAGAAACAGATAGGGAGCTGATGCTAGCCATCCAAAGGATGGCAGACAAGGGTGAGGTAGTACTGGTTGGAAACTTCAATATTCCAGATGTGGACTGGAGCATCCCAGCAGCAGCATCAACTAGGAGCAGATTTATCCTGGACTCCCTTCAGGGTGCCTTCCTCAAGCAACTGGTCATGGAATCAACTCGGCAGAAGGCAATACTGGACCTTGTGCTCACAAACAGGGACAGTGTGATGGGGGTAACAGTGGGGGAGCACCTGGGAAACAGTGACTACCAGTCATTGTGGTTTGAAATCACAGAAAGAGCAGAACCAAACCACACAAAAACACGTATCCTGGATTTTAGAGGGGCAGACTTTGGGAAAATGGGGAGATACTTGAAAGAGGCATTAAGGGGAATGGGACAAGAATCAGGGGTTGAGGAACAGTGGACAGCATTTAAAATGGGGATTACAAGAACAACAGAAGTATGCATTAAGCAGGTTAGCGAGAGGAAAAGGAAGAGGAGACCATTGTGGTTTTCCAAAGAGGTAGCAAAGAAAGTGAAAGCCAAAAAGATTGCATTCAGGCAATACAAAAAGACACAGGCAGAAGGGGATAGGGAGAAGTACCAGGAGAAGCAAAGGGAGGCAGGGAGGCAGGGAGGTCAGTAAGGGAAGCCAAAGCTCAGACAGAAGAACACATTGCAAAATCAGTGGGTGGAGGGGACAAAACCTTTTACAGGTACATAAGTGAAAAAAGAAAGACAAAGGGAGGGATAGTGAGACTGAAGGGGGAGGATGGGGGCAGCATGGAGGATGACAACAGTAAAGCTGACATGTTGAACAGGTATTTCTGCTCAGTCTTTACTGAGGAAGAGGAGGGTAATGGGTCTGAAAGGAGTACAAGGGGTGAAAATGGTGCAGAAATGGACACAAGTCCCTTTACATGAGAAAGGGTCCTGAAGGAACTGGAAGTAATAAGAGTTGATAAAGCAATGGGGCCAGATGGGGTGCACCCCAGGGTCCTTAAAGAACTAAGAGAGGTGGTGGCTGAACATCTGGCTATCCTGTTTAGCTGATCACTGGAAACAGGGTAGGTACCCAAAGACTGGAGGACAGCAGATGTAGTCCCCTTATACAAAAGTGGGAACAAAGAGGAAGCAGGGAACTACAGACCAGTCAGCCTCACCTCGGTAGTGGGGAAGATCATGGAAGCACTGCTGAAGGAGAGATTGGTGGAACATCTGGTTGTCAATAGACTACAGGACCCAAGGCAGCATGGTTTCACCAGGGGAGGTCATGTCAGACCAACCTCATTGAATTTTGACTGGGTGACTAGGGAGGTGGATCGGGAGGGCAGTGGACATGGCCTATCTGGACTTCAGCAAGGCCTTGACACTGTGCCACAGAAGACTATTACACAAACTGGGGAATATGGGTGTGGCAGGACAGTAGTGTGGTGGGTAGGTAACTGGCTGGGTGGCAGGACACAGAGGGTGGTGGTAAATGGCTGTCACTCCACAGAGGGAAGAGTGACCAGTGGGGTACCACAGGGAATGGTGCTGGGACCGGTCTTATTCAACATCTTCATCAGTGACATTGGGCAGGACCTAGAAGGCAGAATTTCACTGTTCGCTGATGACACAAAGCTCTGTAACAGAGTAGACACACCAGAGGGTGTAGACAGAATGAGAAGCGACCTGCAGAAACTTGAAGAATGGTCAGGGTTTGGCAGTTGAAATTCAATGCAAAGAAGTGCAAGATAATGCATATGGGGCACAAAACCCTGGCACAATATATCAGTTGGGGGTGAGGATATAGCATGCACCAAGCAGGAAAGGGATCTTGGGGTTGTCATCTCTGATGACCTCAAAGGGGAAACAGTGTGACAAGGCAGCAGATAAAGCAAATAGGATGCTGGGATGTATAGGCAGGGCATCACCAGCAGGAAAAGGAGGTCATAATTCCGCTATACAAGACATTAGTGAGGCCCCACCGAGTACAGTGTACAGTTCTGGAGACTATACCTACATAAGGACATAGACAGGGTAGAGAAGGTTCAGAGGAGGGCAACAAAGATGGTGCATGGATTGCATCACAAGTCCTATGAAGACAGGTTGAAGGAACTAAATATGTACTCCTGGAGGAGAGGTGTGGAGAGAGGGGATATGATGAGACATACAAGTATCTTACAGGGAGGAACAGGGTGCAGGAAAACATTATTTTTAAGCGAAAAAGATGTTCCAGGACTAGAGGGCATGGGATGAAGTTAGAGGGAGGACGATTCAGAGGAAACATGAGAAAGAATTTCTTCACAGAACGGGTGGTGGACAAGTGGAACACCCTGCCAGAAGAAGTGGTGGGGGCTGAAACAATCATGGGATTTAAGAATGCATGGGATAGACATAAAAGAATTCTGGAGGTCAGGGGTAAGGGCCAACAGACTTCTAGGAAAACAAACTGAACTTACAAGCTCAAATGGGCAGACTGGGTGGGCCATAGGCCCTTATCTGCCGACACTGTCTATGTATCTATGTATCTATGTATCTATGTAGAATTGAACTGTCTCTGGTAGACTCCACAACTAATTGTTCCAGATCAAGCCGGATTGCTGTTTTTATAAATCTGGTTTCGAGAAAGCCTTTTTCTTGTAGTGACTATCAGCAGATATTTGGTAAATAGAATTCTCCCATTATAATTAGTTCATCTTTGGTTGTAATATTCTCAGTGTTTTTCATAAATGCTTCATTAGCTGTGGCATATGAAGGGGGCGGCATAGCATAATCTTGTAGTTATCCAGTTGGTGGTAGTCTGAATTCTAGCCCAAATAATCTCGATATCTTCCTCAGGGGTTGTGGTGTTATTAATCTCATGACACTTTAAATTGTCACTGATATATAAGGCAATGCTGCTTCCCTTACAGTGTGGCTGATTCTTAATTAAGGATGTATATCCCTGAATGTCAAGGCCCAAGTCAGAGTTTTGAAACCACATCTTGGTCACCCCACAGATGTCAATTTTTTTCTTTAATTAGCAAACTTGAAGTTCACCCATTTTGTTTCTTAGACTTTTAGCATTAAGAAGTACAAATTTTAAGGTATGAGCTAGTTTTATCTAAAGGTGTATTAGGTATCTGAAAAATGCTATTAGTACTGAGATCATTTGTTGAAATGTTTGACAAGATAGGAGCTGATTATATCTCAATCTCACAAGTGCTAAGATGATCACTTTTACTCCCCTCCCCCTGCATTTTAGTTTCAAAACTTATTAATGTAATCTTTAAAAAGTTTTCTCAGAAGATTCATATCAGTTATGCTGGGTTGCAAACCATCTCTACATATCATTTCTCGTCTGTCCACAAATTCCTCCCAGTGTGTTATATAGTCAAAATTCTGCTTAACACATCTGAGATGCAACCAGTTATTAATTTGTTTGATTTTGTTTACTAAGTGATTGTTTGCTCTAGGCACAGGGAGAATTTCAGACAGAGCAATTTGACACCCTAGCTCAGTTAGGACATTAGTTAGCACAACATATTCTTCTTTAATGCTCTGTAAATTCTAAATCATGATATTATTGACCCTTGCATGTATAATGACTATAGGTTCTTTACCACTGTTAGTAAGAATATTTCTAGACATTTTAGTTATGTCTTTAATCCTGGTGCCCCTGAAACAGGTAATAGTTTGATTCCTTTTATCTGGTTCACAAGTTGGTAGATCAAGTTGTTTTCTAATAGAATCACCCAGAACGTAAATTTTTGGGGTTCACATTCATTGGTTTCTTCCAACATCATAAGATTAACTGTAGTGTTTTGCAGATCCTGAACTGAAATAGAACTCTGGCCTTATTCTGAAGTTATTAAATCTGGGCAATTATATGTAGGTGATAAAATAGTTATAGGGTCAACTGTGGGTAAATTATCTTCCTCAACAAGATCCCTAAGTGGGTCAATGTGATTAAGTATTGTATCAAATTGTGTGACTTTTCTACCCTTTTTAGCTGCTTTATTACTTCGGACTTGATGCCATGTATTTTCATCATTAGGAAGATCATCCTCCTCCCTGGGTCTTTTTTTGTATTGTATCCTGAGGACTACAGAAGTGTGTAACAGATTGCAAGTTTGTAACTGCTTCATTGTACTTCTCTGTATTTATAGCATTTTGGTGTGTAGTGTTAGGTTTAGTCAAACTAGTTTAAGAAGCCAGTTAGATGTCTTTATTTGACTATTTTCCAGTGCACTCTGTCTTGAACCAAAGAGACCAATTTCTTGCATCATGTCCTCATTTTGTTTGCACTTTAAACAATGGAATACTTTATTTAATATATTCAAAGAATTAAAACAGTACATTAAGCAGGATGCACATGTGAGACCTACCCTGTCTTCATACATGATTCTGGTATCATTCATTTTGTATCTTATTTTTCCCATATAATACACAAATACTGGATGTGCACCAACTCTATAATGCTTACCTCCTAACAGATGTGACTACGATTGTGCTAAGGGTATAATCTTCCTGCAAACACACCAAACACATGAAACACATGCAGATGCATGTCTTTGTGTGTGTCTTCATGTGTGATGCTGCACATTTGCCCTGCTCACCACAGGGCATTCTGAAAATACTGGTCATGTGACCCAGAACGAGATTGCAGGGTCACAGATCAGTTTCAATGCAAAACACTTTGAAGTTTCAAACTAAATATCTAGTAAGCTCCAATACAGGTTGCAAGCACTATTTCAGAGTCTGCTGATGTAACAGCAGTATGTTTAAAAACATGCATACGAGTTAGTAATTCTCAGGCATGCTGACATGAACTACAACTCCCCCTCATGCTTTCTGTATATTGCAGGGCTCCAGACACAGCACAAGTTAACTATAAACACACAGTTAACAGTTGAAACAGTGCATATAGTTCATAAAAGTCAATAAAAGTAGTGCCTCGCAGTGCTAGTTTAACAAACAGCAGCACTTGGGCTTTCCAACAGTTCTTACTCTCTGCACTTTATAGGACAGTTTATGATTAATCCAGAATCCTAAATATTTAAACTTGACTATGGTTTCAAAAGGCTTTCCCAGGAGGGATGTTATTTGATGATGTGTGGTTTGAAGTGGAGCATTGCCTGGGTTAGATTTATGGGAGAGAAACAAGGCTTTTGTTTTCCTGGATTTTAGGAGCAATTTAAGGCTCAGAAGATTTTGCTGTAGTTGCTTGAATTCACATTTCAATGTGCTGCAGGCAAGTTCAAGTGTGGGTTTAGTGACACAGAGAATGGTATCATCAGCAAACAGATGGATACTAGCTTGATTGATACACTCATTGATGTTGTTGATGTGTATTGTGAAAAGTAATGGTCCCAATATTGAACCTAGTGGCACACCTCCGAGGAGCATTTTTATTGGTGATAGGTCCCCCTGGGCCTTAATTTGCTGTTGCCTTCCAGGCAGATAGTAGGTAAACCAGTTGGTGGCAGGTCATCAAGGCCAATACTTTGTAGTATGGTCAACAGAAGATCATGGTCCACTGTATCGAAGGACTTACTTTGGTTGAGGAAGAAGGCACTAACATGGAGTCTGGAATCAAGGGGCAGGAGACAGTCATTAGTTACCTTGGCTAACGCATGTATTGTACTGTGATTTTTTTTCTGAAACCAGATTGAATTGGGTTTAGCATCTGACACAATTCCAAATGGTTCCTGATCTGCATGTTTACTAGTTTCTCTAGGATATTGGATAAGATTGGCAGGAGGGATATGGCCCTGTATTTGTGGAGGTTGCTCGGGTCATCAGATTTAAAGAGTGGGACTACATGCACCACTTTCCATGTGGAGGGGATTTCACCACGTTCCAGTGATAAATTAAAAAGATGTGTGACATGACAAGTCAATACATGATACCCCAGTTTTTGGAAGTAGGGTTCCAGTTTATCTACACCTGCACTTTTTTGGTGTCTAAGCTCAAAAGTAAATCCTCTACTTGCTTCTACATGACAGGGCTGAAGGAGAATTTCACCTCCTGTGCTGGAGCCTTTGTGATGGGGCAACCCACAGCAGGGTTATTTAACTGGTGGTGGTGTTTGCTATCTGCAGATGTATCAACAGTGAGACCAGCTGTAGTGAAGTAGTAGTTTAATAGGTTGAGTATGCACTGCTTATCCATAGTACTGGTGCTGTCAGAGCTGGGCTTGGAAGGGAAAGTGTTGGCTGAATGATGCCCTTCTATTTCCCCTTAAGGTTTTCCAGAACGTGGCAGAGTTGTTGGTAGAGGAGGCCAGTCTAGAATGCTAATAGTTCACTTTGGCAGCCCTAATTAACTTAGTACACTGTTTTTTTGTTCTCCTGAAGGCAGTCAAGTCTTCTGGGTTGTTTGTCTTTCTTTACCTTTTCCAAAGTGCATCCCCGTGGTCTAAGGATGATTTTAAATCAGAGGAGAACCAGAGGCATCATATTTTCTTAGTTCTGGATTTTGTCAGAGGTGCATGTTTGTCGATGACCTATAGTACAGATTTCTGGAACAACTCATATGCTGAGTCTACAGAGGAGGCAAGATAGAGGTCCTGCCAATTGATGTTATCCAGTTCAGTTAAGAAACAATTACAGTCAGAATTCTAGCGATTTCTTTTTAGAATGTATGTCAAAGATGATATGGGTTTGGGAACGGCCCTTACAGAGGCTATGATTTCATGGTCACTGATATCATTAAAGAAAACACCCACATGGCTGAATGAATGTGGCCTGTTGACATGTATAAGGTTTAGAGAAGTGCTGTTTGCTTGATTTTTAAGACTTGGATGGGTATTCTCCAATATAAGCTTGGAAAAGCCATACTCATCACAGAAAGCTTTCAGAGGTTTGGAGCAGTTTGAGTTCCAATCCAGATTTAAGTCACCTAAGATGATTTCTTCATTGGCTTTCATGTCTGCTATTTTGCATAGATTGCTCAGCAGTTCAAGTCCTCCCAAAGGTGGCTGGTAGCAATCGACAATATAGAAGGATTCCAAAGATGGTAGATGAATTCTTATGGTGACACATTTTAATTCTTTTGGAGTAGAAGAAGCATCAACAAGGGTTGCTGAGAACTTGTCCCTCACATAAATCATGAACCCCCCCATCCTCCATTGAGTCTGTCTGTCCGATACACATTGTAAAAGGGGAGGTTACTTTCCTGATTTGGGGTGGAGGTCCTTAACCATGTTTCAGAGACAACTAATATGTCCAGTTGTGTGTGAGAGACCCATGCTGGGACCTAATCCAGTTTTTGCAGTAGGCTGCATGTATTCATATGTAGGAGGGACATTCCTTTCAATTGCTGTAACACTGATGGTGCAGAGATAGGAGATAGGGGCCCTGGGTTGAGTTCCACATTGCCAGAGGATAAAAACAGTAATAGGAGCAGTTTCTTGCCAGCATTTATTACGAACTTTGTGAGTCCAAGTTTACCACTTTTAGATAGTGGAAGGGATTTTAGTGGAATGAGGCAGTTAGTGATTCTACAAGATGTCATTGCATGGAAAATTACCACCCAGACTGAAAGGCTTAAAGGTTTGGGGGCAATAGGAGTAGTAGTGCTATGTGCATGGAGGACTCTTTTTTCCCTGTTAATGGGTTCCAGTAAGGCCATTTGGACTGGGTGACATTGCATGGCAAAAACTATGCTCACGCTTGGTTTGGCAAAAGGGAGGTTCAGAGGAATAGGATAATTTCACTAGTGAAGTGTAGTAGTAATGGTAGCTTTATTCTTGTATAAAACCCTTCAATTCTCATGACACTAATTACCATTTGGAATAGCTGAATAAACACATAAAGGAAATTACAATGTTTGATGGGAAACATAGCAATATAGAAGGAAAATTTACAAACGATGAATGATGTTGATAGACATATAAATGTAGTAACTGGTGTATCTTTTTTTTGCATAGAAAGAACAGGTTATAATTTGCCGTTATAACCCGCAAGTTATAACGGTGAACATGCACCACCTGCTCCTTCTAGCTGTTCGTACTATACCCTCTGCCACACAATGTACCACAGCATCTCTTTTCACACAGCTGAAAACTCTGTCTCATGAGTTAACAACAGCAAGAAAAAAACCTCTGTAGCAGCCACTAAAATAAGACAAAAAGTACCACTTCCAAATCCAAAACCTCAAACCCAAATACATTAAAAAAAGTGTTAAAAGCTCTATTTGCAAGTTGATTTTCCTGCACAATACACACAGTCCCTAACTCCACAATTAACCTTTGCTCTCTTTCTCTCATCTCCCTAGAAACCCAAAGGTCACCAAAGTGATTAGAATATCACCAAGGCAATGCAGAGAGAGAGAGAGAGAGAGAGAGAGAAACTAATTACCATATCCCAGACTGGACACACGAAGCAAAACAATGACCAAAAAACAAACAAAAACAACAACTCGACTCTTAAACAGGCTGCACTCCATTTTTAAAAACAGGTACAGCAAAGTGAACTTTTAACTGTTCTTCTGAGTTTTCCACTGCCGCATTTCGATTTCGCTTTCACAGCGACCTAACCAGAAATAAAAAAAAAGACGTTCTCTAAAAAAAAAGTTTTGTTTTCAAACCACAGTTAATGCAGTTCAAACTTCTATAAATAAATTCTGTGATATTTTAACAGTTGTATTTATACAACATTTGCTGTTCTTTAACAATAAAAAGCATTGATTCCTTTTCACCACCTTTCACAGAAACTTTTTCTCTCATATGTGGCAGAAAAAGACACACCAGCAATTACATCTAACAATATATGGGGTGAGCATGATAAGAAACAATGGGTACCCTCAGTGTGGGATGCTTTCACAAACCCCTTGGCTTTTCCCTCAAGGTTTATGTAGCATTCCACACATTGAGTGCCCATTATTTCTCATTATACTGTACACTCACCCTCATACATTATTGTGTATATAATACAGAGGAAAACAATAATATACACTGTATATTGTACTGCCCCAAAGTTTGCTCTAGCCAGACAGGATCCCATATTTAACTCCTTCTGCAACTTTGCTCTGAACTATTTAACTCATACCCACAGGTGTTACCTATGTTTGTCTTTGCTGCTTTGGCTGCTGAACTGGAAAAACATTTGTAGTGGGATTTTGCCATCAAGTAATGCTGGTCCCAGTCTAACCAGCAATCAGTGTTAAGAAAACAGTCTCCATGATCTTTAGTAATAATCAATTACTCAATAAGTGATATTGCTAAGGAACTGGAAGGGAAGGTAGGCCTTTTTTCAGATTATACCAGCATCTGCAGTAGGGTGGACACTCAGGAGGTGATGAAGTAAAAGTGTCAGGTTATTTGGCAACTTGAGGAGTGGTTAAGAGCATGGCAATTTGGATTCCATGCCAAAAAGTGCAAAATCATGCACCTTGTGCATAGGAACCTAAGCAATGAGCATGCATTGGAGTGGGGGTGCTGTTAGTCATTAAACAGAAAAGGGACCTTGGGTTATTATGTTTGATTATGTCAAGCTGGCAGGTCAATGTGACAAAGCAGTGGGTGAAGCTAGTGGGATGCTAGGGAGCATAGAGAGGGATATGTCTAGCAAGAGGAAGGAGGTGGTGGTGTCACTGTTTTGCATGCTTGTACAGTAAGACCTCACCTGGAGTATTGTGTTCAGTTTTAGAGTCCACACCTCAGAAATGACATAGACAGGGTAGAGACAATTTAGAGGAGGGCAATTAAAATGGTGCTGAGGGTGCACGAGAAGCCTCACAAGTAGACATTAAGGGATCTCAACATGTACACCCTGGAAGAGAAGAGAGCAAGAGGTGACTTAATAGAGACCTGCATGTACCTCACAGGGGTGAATGAGGTACATGAAGGGAGTCTTTTTCAAATAAAAAAGAGAGCCAGAACTAGGGGTCATGCAATAAAGTTGGAAAAGGAAAGTTTAAGAAAGACGTGAGTAAATATTTATTTACTGAAAGAATGGTAGACCCATGGTGCAGTCTGCCAACAGAAGTGGCGGAGGCAGAAACTGTGGGAGAGCTTCAAATATGTTTGGGATATACAAAAGGGTATATTACAAAACAGGCAGGAAAGAGGGAGGGTCTCTGGAGACCAGTTAGGGTCTGCAGACAGATTAGGTGGAGGACATCTAGGAAGACTGATAGACCATGCGGTCTTTTACCATTGACAAATTCTATGTTTTCATGTTTCAGTGTTTCTGTACATCACCCTCTCACTACCATACCTTGAAGGCAGACCGCTCTCCTACTAAACTTACTGGTTTGTTTTTCTTACCTGCTACATATCTTCCTTCTTCCACTCCTTCTTCCAAAATTCTCACTCCATACACTCAGTCATCTAATTTCCATTACACTTATAATTATTTTAAAAGTGTGCAAATTCCAACAGTACCAAAGGGGAATGTGTTACAGACAATGCAAATAAGAAAGGAGAGACTGGGGTAAAAACAAAAAAAAAATGGGATGGAATAGCAAACTTCTTGACTGCAGCAATGAACACATGTTAAGGAAGAGAGCATGGAAAATTCTGTGTGGAGAGGCAAAAATGAGTTCAGGAATAGTAACAGATATGAAGAATCTCTTCCCTGTCAATGAATTTCAGTGCAATGCAGGAGAAGGAGGAGAAACAGTTTGATCAAGCAGTTTTGCCTTCCACTAATTGGAAGCCAGACTGCTACTGTACTTTTATCATATCACCTGTCACACCAGTTGTTACTGTGTGGCTTTTCTATATACTCTATAGATGTTTACTTTACCCTGTATGTACTGTATATCTCTTGAATACAGTGTTTTTTCACTCTTTATTCCACTGTAATTTTGTATACTGTAATTGAGCTTTGGATTTGTGTGCCTTTCCTAGCTAATAATTTCTAAGAAGTAAAGGAATACATTTTGTCAGCACTACCAATGGTTTTTCCTCAAGATATGTACCTGTATTACAAGCATCATAAGGGTCTCCCACCACCTTTATATCACTGGGCAGGAATTGCAATAATTACTTTTAAAGTAACTTGCTTGTTGGGAGGTCAGAGCCAGCAGCTGATACATTAAGATATCTTTTCCACAGCATTGTTTTGGTTCTACCTTAAACTTCTAAAATTGGCAATTGTTTTGCAGTTTAAACCAGAAACCAAACTGAACATATAACAGCTTAATATCCAGAGTATCAGTAGTGGCAATTTGGGTAAGAGCAAGTGATGGAATGGCCCAGGAAAAGAGGCATCTAAAGAGAGCAGGAAGGGAAAGCAGATGGGTCTGGCTCCTAGCACAAGTCAGAGTGGACAACCACATGAATGCAGCGGGGAGTTAGAATTTACCATGAAGGTCATCATCAAGGCTGTCATACAACTGTATAAAAAGTGAAATGTTTCATTGTCAGAGTTTCTACCACAGAAGTGACAATGGACTTACTTGAAGCTGAACAAAAACTCTGACTACCCCTTTTGGTAAATCTCAGGCAGCAATCATAGGTATGATTAAGAAAATAAACTCCTGCGGGCACAGCTTGAACATCTTGAAAATGCTACCAGGGCAGGCAACCTGAGATCTCTCTGTGTTCCCAAATTTGAAGAGGGAATGGATGCTTTGGCATATATTAAACACAGGAAAACATGAATTTTGACTCTGCTTCTGCAATACTATGGGTATACAGAATTACACCTCAGTGTCACCCTAACAATCCAGATTTCTCGAGGATTCTCCTAGTAGTGACCACAGGAGTTCATGTAACAGACACTGTTCTTTACTCAGTTCTATACTTGGTTAGCAGAGAGAAGAAGGAGTGAGCCGATTGAGTCTGTCTCCCACTGAAGAGGGGTCACATTCTCAAATATTATATAGCAGAAATGTATCTGATTTGTTTTTAAAGATGTCTATTGTGTCTGCCACAACCACATCACTTAGTAAGCTGTTCCATAATCCCATCACCTTACACGTGAAGTAACCCCACTAATTGTTCTTTTCTGAAGGTACCGATACTATTTGCTTCTTATGGCATCATAGGTTTACATCCCTAATATTAAATCTTAACCCCAAACTATCCATTAGTTCACTATCACCTGTAATGTTGTACATCATCAGCATATCATCTCTCTCTCTCTCTCTTCTCTTGAGTGTGAATAATCTCAACTCCCCCAACCTCTGTTTACATGGCTTGTCATTTAATTTATTGATTATTTTTGAGCCCTTTGTTTCACTCTCTCGATATTGTTTATGTCTCTTCTCAGATATGGGCTCCATACTGAGAAGCAATGATCAAGATGTGGTCTTATATATGTCTTATATAAAGACAAAATACAGACCTTGTCTCTGGACACAAATGCCCTTTTTATGCATCCTAGGATTTTGTTGTTTTTTCCAGTTACTTTATTACAGTTGCTGCCAAAGGTAAGATCTTTTTCAATTGGTATACCTATAGTAGGTCATTTTTGCTATTTACCTCTCTTAGTTAGTAGCCTTTAAGGTAATACCTATGGTTGCTGTTTTAACCCCCCAGGTGCATAACCACACATGTTTCCTGGTTAAAGAGTGTTTTGTTTTCTATTGCACAATGTTCTGTTGCCTAAAGATCTTTTTCTAAGTTGTGTATCTGTTTCTCAGTATTAACTATAGCTCCTAACTTAGAATCATCTGCAGATTTTACTATCCAGTTTCTGTCATACTTGTTCATGTCTGAAATTAACACACCAAACAGCACAGGACACAGTGACGAACCCTGTGGGAGACCACTGGTCACTGTACATGGATCTAAAATATGCCCCCTAATTCTCATGGTCTGGGTTCTGTTATGACACCATGCAGTAACCCATGCTAAGTGTTTTTCATTTAAATCCATTTTGTGAAGTTTAATTAGAATGTTATGTGGAATTTTATCAAAAGCGTTTAGCAAATCAACATATATGATGCCAACAGGTAAATTTTTGTTTAATGAATTGATAACATTTTCATAAAATACAAGGGCATTTGTGATGCACTATCTGTTTTTTTAACCTATGTTGGCTATTGTCTATTAACATTTTTGCTTTCATGTCCTCTTCCAATCTGTTTTTATTCACTGTTTCCATCATCTTACCGAAGATAGAGGTCAAGCTAATTGGCCTATAGTTTGAGAGGTTAGAATTGTCCCTCTTTTTATAGTTGCAGTCGGCAGAGCCCTGCAGATGTTTTGCTATTGCAATAGAAGAAGGGATCTCTCAAGATTCCTAATGGACTAAATACAATTAGTGATTTTGAGCTATCAATCTGCTCATCTGTGTTTATTCAGAAAAGCAGTGTTTGCACTGGACTATTTTGTGTGATTACTAGCTTTGGTTTGGCTAGTATTCTCTTTCAAGAAAGATTCACTCGTAAACATGTCAGCTTAGTCACCCATTCTCAGCAAGAAATCTTGTAAAAAGATAAAAGATTTACACTGTTTTCTTTCACCACTTTGGACACTATCTGATTTAGCACAGTCCCAGGCATTGTTTACTATAGTAGAAGACATCTGTTTGTTTACCCCAACACAAGTAAAGACTTATCTTTTGTTACTGCTTTTACTATGCTATATATATATATATATATATATATATATATATATATATATATCTATCAATAAATCAATCAAATTCTTTATTTATCCAGGCAAACACCATTAAGCAAGCTCATTTACAAGGTGGACCTGCATTACACAAGTCAAGTAACAATGCATTTATATACAGACAAATAGACAGTAGATGCAAGAGTACAACAGTACAGATAGGCCTGCAATAGACAGCATAAGTAAAAATACATTTAGGTTCAGGTAAAAGACAGTCGGTAAGGGTATACATAACAATTGGGTAGCAAGTCAGTAAAAATTTATACCAGATACAACAACATACATGGTTTAGTATCCCTGTAAGGTAATGGCATTATAGTCCAGTGAAGAGATTAGTTGAAGTGGATGCTACAAGCAAAGAGACATACATAGTCAGTTTAAAAAGACCCAGGCATATCAAGGGGGAGACATGTGTCAGGAGAAGTGGGCAGTCAGTGGGGAGATCTGTAACTGGGATAATACTAGGAGCGCAGGAATGAGATGCTGTGGGTATACAAGGAATAGGTGGGTGAGAGAGGGTGAGATTTAGGCCGGTAGATAAGTAGGTGACTCAGGGACTATTTATGTACTGATACAAGAAGAAAGGAGGATTGGAAAAGCAGGGAGGATGTGGAAGGAATATATATATATAGATAGATAGATAGATAGATAGATAGATATAGATATAGATATATATATAGATATATTTATATATATATATATTTATATATATACACACACACACACACACACACACACACACGCTGTATATTTATATTTGGCTTTAGCTGCAAACGCATCATGAACCTTTTAGCTCTGAAAACAGCCACCATTTCTGGCTTCAAGTCTAAGTGCATAGCACAACCAAATACAGTACCTTAAACTTTTGTCTGCCTTTTGCAGTGTCTAGAATGTATTTATTATAGCAGAAGACAGCGGCACCTTTAAACACCAAGACAAGTGAAGAACAGTATATATCTTTTACTCCTTTTGCAATGTTTATTGGGGAAAAACATTTATGTTGAGCTACAGTATGGGTGGTAGATATATCCTGTATTTTGTATCCTGGATATTAGAGGGGAGCTGCTGCTGTACAGTACATATCATAGGGATCTTTATTTTACACATTTTTGCACTGTTTTACTTAGGATATTTCAGATTAGATGCAAAATCTTGTTTTCAGTGGGATATGATTTTACCCATTTTTAAAATGTATTTATCCAAGGTAGCCTAGTCCAGATGTAAAATGTTACAGCGTGTTCTGATTTCATGCAATGCAGCATAATACTGTGTAGCTATAGAACCCTACTGAAAATAAGATGTCAAATCTTCTGTGAACTATCCAGTCTAAATACATAGCAATCATCAGGCATATCCTTGGAAAACACATTGTTAAAATGTGTAAAAGAAAGAGCGCATTGAAACCGTCTCTTAGCACATCTGTGTTGTGTAAATACATAAGGAAAAATGGGTAAAAGCATGACAACACTGTAAATTACATCTTGAATCTCAACTGGTATATCCTGAAAAAAATTCAACATTTAAAATGCCTCAAATGTTTTACCAAAATGAAATAAATATTTTAAATATTGGTTTGGCTAGTCTTTCCTCATAGGTCTTGTCCCGCAGGCCCTGCACTATTTAAGTTACAATCCACTACATTGCCTCCACCCTGTCTTTGTTCTTTCACAGATGGGACCTCCAGAACTTGACACAGTATTCAATGTGCAGTCTCATGAGTGTCTTCTATGGGAGCAAGATCACCTCCCACTTTATACACTTGATATCCCTCCCTATGCATCCAAGTATCTGGCTAGCATTCCCAGCCATGTTATCACACTGCCTTGTTTCTCTTAGATCATCTACAATGACAACTCACAGGTCCCATTTCTGCTTTGTGACTGTCAGTACCTCCCCGCCTAGTTTGTACTTTGTCTCTGGGTTCTTGTGCTCTATGTGCATGATCCTGCTCTTCTTTTCATTGAATCCCAGCTGCCATTCTTCAGACCATTTCTCCAGCTTTTTAAGGTCTTCCCTCATTCTTTCAACACTCCTTGGCATGTCCACCATACTGCATACCTTTACATTGTCTGTGAAGAGGCATAACTTCCCCACCAGTCCCTCTGCAATGTCCACAATAAAGTAAAGACATTGAAGAGGACTGGTCCCGACACCAAATTCTGTGGCATCCTGCTCATTATCTCTCCCTTTCCAGAGTACTCCCTGTTTACCACAGCCTTCTGACTCCTGCCATCCACCCACAAAACTATTTTAGTATCCACCCCTAGGCTGTGCAGTTTGTTAATCAGCCTTCTGTAGGGGGATCGTGCTGAAAGCCTTTCTGAAGTCCACATAGGCCACTTCCACAGTACATCCCTGGTTCTCTACTTGAGATACCCAGTCATGCCATTTATTAGTACAATGAATGCATTCAAAACACAATGCTTATTCTAAATACAGTAAAAGTTTGGGTTAGATCTATAAGCAAATAAATGCCTTATAATTGAATATATGTGTGTTACTATGTGTGTATGGCCATGCAGTGTATGTGTAGACAGTGCACTGCTATATTATACTGGAATATATATGCATATATGTGCATATGTATTACTTAGTGTATGTGTATCGCAACAATTAGAAAATGCAATTAGGTGGCTCAATGGTCAGTGCAAAAATTGCTAGTCTACATTCTCCACTATCTAGATCAGTTTCAGCCTTATGCATGTCATTATTGATTTAAATGAGGTGTCTAGTGGCAACATTTCACGCTCCGATACCCAAGAGCCTGAAAAGAAGAAAACAGCCCCTTTCTGTCTTTTTTCTGTAAAAATGTTTGTCGACAGTGCACTGCTATGTTATACTGGAATACATATGGTATGTATATATGTGTATATGTATTAGTCAGTGTGCGTGTATCCCAACAATTAGAAAGTGCAGTTAGGTGGCTGAGTGGTTAGTGCAAAAAATTGCTAGTCTACATTTCCATGCTATCTTGATCAATTTCAGCCTTATGCATGTCATTGCTGATTTAAGTGAGGTGTCTAGTGGCAACCCCCCATTTTCCAATGTCCCCACAGAGCCTGAAAAGAAGAACAAATGATGTCTTATTTTAATCTATAAAAAAGGTCCATTGCTGATGCAAACCCACACCCCTAGCTCAATCTCCCACTGAGCACCTTCTGCCCCACACTACACATACTCCCCACACACCTTCACTCACCTGAACAGATCCCAGTGTGAAGATCCACTGTCCCATGGAAGACATGTCTTGCTGCTGGTACCAGTGACTGCTATATGAGAAATAAGGTAAATGCAGTTGAAAACCTATTGAAATACATTGCACTGCACTTATCTTATTTCTCATATAGCAGTCACCAGTTACATCAGCAAGATGTGCCTTTGATGGGACAGTGGATCTTTACACTGGGACCTGTTCAGGTGAGTGAGGGTGTTTGGAGAAGTTTGGGGTTAGAAGTGCTCAGTGGGAGGTCGAGCTGAGGGGTGGAAGTCGCATCACCACCCAGTCTGCCCTATTAATCCTTATCATGATGAGGCATCATGCTCAAACTGAACTCTGGAGCCCCCATGCCTCCAGAATAGCCTTCTTTCTATCCCACTCCTTCTTAAAATCCATGTCCGTTTAAGCCCCAACCACCCCCTCTGGTAGGCTATTCCAGGCATCCACCACCCTATCCATGAAAACATATTTTCTTATGTTTCCAATGAGCCTTCCTCCCAGCTTCATTTTGTGCCCACTTAACTTAGAGTATCTCTTACTTTGGAAAATGCTTCATTCCTGTACTGTTTGTACCGGGTGATATATTTGTATGTCTCAATCATGCCCCCCTTTCCTGCAGTGAATACATATGTAACTTCTGTAGTCTTTGCTCAAAGGTCTGATCCTGCAGGCCCTGCATCACTTTAATTGCCCTCCATTGCAACAACTCCACCCTGTCTATGTTCTTTCTCAGATGAGTCCTCCAGAACTACACACAGTATTCAAGGTGTGGTCTCTCGTGAGTGTCTTATACAGAGGCAAGATGACTGCCTTCTTTCTACTTGTGACATCCCTCTCTATGAATCCAACCATCTGACTAGCCCTCCTAGCCACCTAATCACACTGCCTGGTTTCTTTTAGGTCCCATGAGATGATCTCCATAACTCCCAGGTCCCTGGCCTGCTTTGTGACTGTCCGTACCTCCCCACTTAGTTCATACTGTGCATCTTGGTTCTTGTGCCCTATGTGCATGATCCTGCTCTTCTTTTCAGTGAATCCCAGCTGTCATTCTTCAGACCAATTCTCCATTTTTTTAAAGATCTTCCCTTATTCTTTCAACACGCCCTGACATATCCACCCTACTGCATACCTTTGCATCATCTTCAAAGAGGCATATCTTACCATCCAATCCTTCTGCAATGTCATCAATAAAGACACTGAAGAGGACCAGCCACAACACTGACCCCTGCAGCACCCTGCTCATCACCTCTCCCTCTCCAGAGTACTTCTTGTTTACTACAACTCTCTGACTCCTGTTCTTCAGCCGGTTTTCCACCAACAGAACTATGTTAGTATCCATCCCTAGACTGCACAGTTTTTTAATCAACCTTCTATTGGGATGGTGTCAAAGGCCTTTTTGAAGTTCAGATAGGCCCCATCCACTGCACCTCCCTGATCCATTGCCTTAGTTATCAAGTCATGTAATAGATTAGTACAAAAAGTTAGTGAAAAACAAAGTGCTTCTCCTAACTATAGTAAAAGGTAGGGTTAGATGTATAAGTAAATAAATGCTACAGTATATAAGGCAGTGTATGTGTGTTAGTGTGTGTGTGTGGCAATGCTTAGTGTGTGTGTAGACAGTGCACTGCTATGTTATACTGTGATACATAAATAATTGTTGACAAAATGTCATTACAGTATAGACATACCAAGACAACATAATAAAGATACAATAACATATAGAGGCAAATACATTAATACAATTAGAAATGCAGACCCACATGGGGCTGTCAAACATTAATAAAATGTTTACAGATTTTATAAATTTCAAATCACATTTATAGACCAGGCAGCAATTTTTTTCTTCCTATGTTGAGACGCATGTAATGAATAGAATGATAGTTGCTCCAGAATACGAATTTCCACTGAATTGAATAGTAAATCTAAAACACATTGAGTGGGAAATACCATGGAACCAATGATTTCTTCAATAAATTTTACTCTTAGATCAGAATACCAAGAGCATTTAAATATTACGTGATGTAAGTTTTCTAGCTCTTTCATTCCACAATGAAAAGAACCCATAATTTGTGTGTCATTAGAAAATCTAGCCATCAAAATATTGCTTGGAAAGATCTCGTATCTATATTGTGTAATATTTTTTCTGTAATCAGGATCATGTAAATTAGTTAGGTAAAACTTTATACTATGTTCTTTTGTATTATTAGCAAGCCAGTTTGAAACCTTCAAATTATTAATTGGCCGTAAATAATTTTCTTTAGCTCTCTTGATTACTACATTTTTTATAACATTACAATTAGTCAGATTAACTATAACCCACCTATCCATCCATTGTTTTAAATTCATTACATTATAATAATCCAATATTTCTGTCTGTGATTGCCAATTAGATTTTTTATTCTCTGACCAAGTCTTTTTTTTCTATCAACACATTTTTCAGTAATACATGATCTGATAGTTGTAATTTTAACCAAAAAGATAGAATACGAATATGAATCAGTTTTTCTACACAAATGTTTCCTAACTGTGATCTAACTAATGCATTAGAAGAGCTCAATGGAAGACTCAATGTTTGTTTGTATATTTTATTTACAACTACATCTAATTTTCGTGAGTCTACAATACCCCAAGTTTTAACAGAATAGAGTTCTTGAGGGATTAATTTAGAATGAATTGTTTTAATTATTGGTGCTATAGTATTTTCCTTATATTTAGCATTAAACCTTCTCAAACCTGATGTTGTTTTATTAAATGTATCCACAGTAAGACTAATATGTTTATTCCACTTCATGTTTGATGAAAAAGTAACTGCAAGATATGTAAATTCTGTGACAAAGTCAAGTAGATAACCATCTAATGAAAGTCGTTTGTACTTTTGTCCTGGTCCAAATATCATTGTCCTGGTACAAATATCATAATATCTGTGTGTTAGGCAATAAATTTAGTTTCATACATAAAGAATTAAGTTTCTTTAAACTTCTCTGAAGTCCTAATCCGGTCAGTGAGAAAGTAGCTAGATCGTCCATTTAGGCCAATAATGGAATCGTTATTTGAGCTAAATTAGGAGAATGAAAGTAAGCACTTGCCATGTTAACAATTAATTTATCAGTATAGATGTTAAATAAAGTAGGTGCCAATATTCAGCCGTGTTGTCCACCAGCAGCAGTAGAAATTTATTTTCTTAGCAGCCATTGTTAGAATACTATATTCTAGTTCAAGTACTGGAATAGACATGCCTAATGAGTATTATTAAATGCAGATCAATATCCAAATTAAACATCTGAACCCCTGAACCCATAGTGCATTTCTAGCTATCAAATCAGAAGCAGATTTAAAATCTATAAATGCGACAAAATGTTTGTGTTTCTTTATTATGCAATATTTTTTCAATAAATGATGAAAAATAAATATTTGAGTTGTTGTTCCACATCCCTTGGTAAAACCAGCCTGCAAGATAGATAACCCTGCATATCTTTTAATACATTCCAGTAATCTATTTAATAATATTTTTGCGTAAACTTTACCTAACATATCAATTAGACTGATTGAACCATAGTTTTATAGTAAGAACCTATCACCTTTTTAAAAGCTTGGTAAAATATGATTGCCTGTCCAAATCACAAGTGTACACCCACACATTATAGTTTTATTGAAAAAATTTCATAGTAAATTTGACCAGCATTCTCTATCTTCTAGACAGAAATCAAACACTACATTATCAGGGACAGGTGCTTTATTCTTTTTACAGCTGTTTAATACAGTTAAAACTTCCTGTGATGTAATCCAGGAAAATTACCATCTATTTCTGTTGGTACTGAATTTAAAACTGTAAATGTTCAACTATAGAGTAGATGAAGAGTTGCTGTTAAATACTGTATATAAAAATAGTACTTAATCCAGCAATCTGTGTGTACATATGAATCAGTTTGAGTTTTAAATTGTAGTGTACCATAGTATACCATTTCCAAAACACCCTGTCCTCCTTCTCCTTCTCTTTAATGACATTAAACATCTTATCCCATTGTTTTTTTTTATAGTTACATTTCTGTAATTTAACATGTTCCTTATAATCACTTCTAAGTTTATTTAACTCCCTTAAATTATTTTGACAGGATAATTTTCTAACCTTGCTAGTTACTTTCACAAGCTCTTTCTTTTTGGGCAAACAAGTCTTATAGAATCAGTTTTCATATTTTAAAGGAAGTTGTTGTTGCACAGTATTATAATTTGTCATAATCACATTATAATAATTTAGAATAGAAGTGTATATATTTGCTGGATCTAATTCATCTTCCACTTCCAGCAAAGGTATAATTTGAAAACAAGCTACTAACTTTAACGTATCTTCAGAATTAAACTTGTTCCATCTTATTTTTTTTTATTGTTAGTTATTTCTGCATTTGATTATTTGTTATTTGAGGCTTACTATCCAGCTTTCTTACTATAACTACTGGTAAATGATCACTATCAGATCTCATCACAATCTGTAGATCTCAATAATTCTAATAATCATAAAGTGAAATTACAACATAATCAATGAATGATGTACCTTTATGACTTATGTAGGAGTACTTCCTCTTACAGTCTGAAGCAGTTCTACAATTTATTATTATAAGACCTAGGTTGGAGAGCAAATTCTCCAATTTATGATCTCTATCCATATTTCCTTGGTCTATGGAAACTCGTAAATGTATATCAAGTTGTTTTTCTCTATTCAAAAGATCTTTATCAAGATGAAATTTCAAAGGACACTATCTAATATTAAAATCACCTGTTATACATATTATAGCAGTATTATATTTTATTTGCAAGGAAAATATTTCTGTAGTTATTTAATTAAACAATTCCTTGTCATAATTAAATAATTTCTTAGAGGGATTATAAACATTAATCATAATAAGCAATGAATAATGTAAAGCTGTTAATGCAATAATGTAGTTACTCTGTACATTAGATTGTATAAGTGGGATATTATTTGAAATTCTTAAAAAATATAATGAGACCACCTGCCAATCTTAGAATGTTTAATTGCATAGATATTTTTGATCTAATACCCATTAAGTTGAAGAGCATCATCCTGCTCCTTTTCATTCTATGTCTCCTGTAAATTCATGATTATCAAATAGCCTAATAAAATTTAAATATTAAGAATCAGACCAATTTGTAATATGCTCTGCAACATTCCAAGTAATGATTTCTTTCAATCTTTTAAATATATCTTAATGAAGTCATCAGGTTCCCTAGTATACCCATTATTCAGCGAAGTATAAGTACTATTACCAGATTCTAGTGTATTTTTTTTGCAACAATAATTCAGTGTCAGTCAATTACCATCCTCAGTTATGTACAGTGGTTTGCTTAGATTTTAAGTCTTATTTGGGAGAAATATCCTCTGTACATTCTGTCATTTTAACCATAAGATCTGCTACCAAAATCCCTAAGCTATTAAGTTTATATGTAGCTTCCAAAATTGTAGGTGCCATTTTATTATTTACCAATGTAAGATCAAGTTGGCTTTCTTTGAACCATATTTACATAGTCTCACATTAACTATATACTTTTCTTAACAATTCAACCCAAGATGTTACAAAAGAGCTGAGTGATAATAGTTTTTAAGCTTTTTTTGTTTTACCTACCAGCCTAAGCTAATCAAAATATTGATAGAACAACGCAAGTTGAATTAGTTATATGCTCATTGTGATCCACTAGGTCCTGAAAATTATGATAGTTAGACAGCTCAGTAACCAGATCCTCCATTGTTAAATGAGACCAGTTTGCATTTTCCAGCAGATACTTTGTTAATACTGGATAATCCATATAGAGAATACTGGATGGGCAACTATGCACAACCAGTGTGTTGTGCCACAGAGGAGTTTCTGATTCCTGGTGACCTCGAGAGCAAAGCTCGAGAGGTCCCATGGAATCAGAAAACCCAAGGTGGCACAACACACTGGCTGGGCATAGAGTTGCCCATCCAGTATTTTCTATGGTGTATAATATGACTATAAGAAAAGTTTTTCTTTTCGAGGAGAAAAAAAAAACTAGGCAGCTTGTTTAAAATGTGTGGTTACCAGAGCCTTAGCGTGGTTGTTAGAGAAGAGAACATCTAATGATGGGCTGCTATTGGCTGCAATCGGCATATGGCTGGAGTTTCAGGAAAAAAAACATGCTGGCTGGCTGTCTTGCTAAGCTAGATGAGTGTTACTAGTGTCACATGTAGCGCTTAAACATTTTTTTTACATTAAAATACCTTACCTCTGAACTGCAGAAAATACATTTGAAGCCAGAGAACTTGGGTGCAGTGTTTGTTTACACTCGTTGTCATTAACGTTTGAAAAGACCGACGCCGCTATACTGCTTATTGCTTTGCGGTTTACTCAGTCTGTAATGTGCAGCAGGAGTAGTTCAACAATACAGTTAGCTCACAGAGCAGCGCAAGGACCTCTAGAGGCTTTCAAAATCTTGTTGTACTACAGTGTGGTAGTATCACGTTCCATGACCTTTGAACTGTAGTACAACAACATTTTGAAAGAGATGGATTTCCATACACAATCACTACACACTATACATTATACTTATATCATAGTAGTAGAATTGCTCAGAATTTCTCCAAACATACCGAGCAACTGGACAATTTTTGAAAAAAAAATATCAACAAGACATCTGGCATAGTCATAGGATCTAACCACATCAACAATGCCATCAGTTGCAATGTCTAACTTAAGGAACTCATTACAGAAGAAATTAGCCAGTATTCTAAGGACTTCCTTATTCTTATTAGGATCATAAGGTATTCCTTGCCAGGGTGACAATTGCCTGCACATCAGCCAATGGTCTAGAAGTCAAATCTATAATGTGTTCATTCCTATAGTATCATAACAATAAGGAATATTCTGTTGAATTGATGTACCAGGGGGTTCCAAGAGTTATTTGTCCCCTTGATAGACATTAGTAACTGATGCTTTCTGAGCTACTGTATTTCTAAACCCTCTTACAGCTCTTCATTGAGCACTATTGGCTTAGGTATTGTTCCCCTGTTATCTTTGCCTTGATCTCCTCCCTTTGTTTCCCACTGATGATTTTTGTTTTTCAGTATTTGTGTGAAAATTTTTATGCTGATTGCAAGGCATTTTCTTATCCAAATCTGAAGTTATAAGCTTCTTATTTTCTTTTTCTTTTTAGATGGGGTTCTGTATGGAGTTCTGTACCTCCAACATTTGCATTAATGTTAATATCAGTTATTACAGTATTATATTTAGCTTTTCCAGGATCCACATACATACCTTGTGAATTCAAAATCAACTTAACAGGATCATAGTTCACACAAGAAGGAGAACTAAGGGGATTCTGATTTACTTTGGTATTAGCTAAAAGGTCCTCTAGTCTCACAGCATTCACTGCAACTTCACCCCTTAAATTAGTAATCTCACTTTTAATCATTACAAGTTGTTCCATAAAAGCTACATTTGCAACATGGGGATTCTTTAAGACCCAATCAATTTCTCATCTATAAAAGGGAAATAGGTACGATGATACACGCCAATCTGTTCAATGATAGAAAATGGTTTTGCTACATCTTTTTTTTTATTTATTGAGTTCTTGGATTACATCATTTTTTAGTCCACTTATTGTCTCTTCAAGTTCTTCCACTCTTTCACCAACTGTCTTATTTTGCATTAAATATTTTATCTTTATCAGAACACATTAATTTACTTTGAGTTGTAATATCTGGAGGGCTTTTGTATGACAGAGAAAAAATTAGAAAATGATGTGTTAAAACAGAGCTATTGCTCTCCACAAAAGTGACTTTTTCAGATTTTGTATCTTGTAAAACTGGAGATACAAACTCACTTAAACTGTCAGTTATTAAATTAGATCTATTAATTTAATCCATGCTAAAGTGATATTGGTTCTCAGTGTTTTTCTGTTCTTTATTTCCTTTCCTAACAAGCTTTGCTGTATCTATACCCAAAGACTGACATGGAGTAGAAGTAAGTATAATATCATTCACTGCTGTTATGGCCTCAACCCTAGTCAGATGTGAAATTAGCAAAGACCAGGCACCCTTCCCAGCATGAGCTTTAGTATTTTTTTTTTTTTGCTTTATCTACTTTATTTCCTGTAGGGGGTTCATCCTTTTTCCCTTTAATAGTATTTTTATTAGTAGTATTCTTTCCCCTTTTACATGTTTTTGCTTTTTCAATTAAATTCTCAGGTTCAAGAGGGGAATCTTTGATGGTAGTAATAATACTTTGTAAGGCTGTTTTTCTAGTTCTTATTTTAACTTATAGCTAAAAAAAATACTATAAAACTTTACAGAATTACTCAACTTTGACTAAATAGATTGTGCCTAATGTGTTAAAGTGCTACCTGTCTTAAAGTGCTTATTTGTAACTAGAATACATAAATTTATTCTGCAGAGAATGACCAAGAGCCCTACACATATATGTACCTAATCACAAATAATATGTTTGCCCTAACAGATGAAAAAAAAAACACTGAATAACACTATAACAATGCATCAAACTACTAATAAATGTCTATAAGTGCCTAGTGCTAAATTAACTTAAGTACAACAAATTACAACTCCCAGCTCAAATGCCTAGGGATCAAGGAGTCCAGAGTCCAGAGACCAAAATAATCCAAAAGTCCAACAATGCTTTGAATCAATTGTTTTTTTCTTCAGGAAATAAAACTGATACAGGTGACTTTAAACTCCAACCCTGCTCTCGTCTAGACAAAATGGCATGCACCCTCCCACAGAAATAAACAGTCAACATAATAAATTGTCTGTAAAAAGATAAAAACAAAAGTAGAAACTAAATACCTTCCTTTTATTTCCCAGTATTTTAATAAAAAATCAAACTTTTTGTATCTTGTATCAAATAAATATATTATAACGGCAAGGCAGTAACTTTCAACATTGGCTATTAAGCTATTGTAACCAGGTTATAACTGCATTACCTTGTATCAAGGAAATATATAATATATAAAAAGATATGTCTTAGTCTGAAAGCCTTCAATCTGAGTTTAGAGTAAAAATTTAATATAAATTCATCCTAGAGAATGAGATTTAACAATAAAGTACATCCAGCACTGGACTAAGATCCCCAATATGCCCGTTTCAGTTTTCTATATTTTTTGTATTGATCAGACTATGTATCATTGCCATTCTGCACTGCACATTCCAATCTGTCCAGCATAATTTCTTTTAACTAACAGAAGAAAAGGAAAAAAACCCAAAAGTAGAACATTTCAGACTTACACTCTACAACTAAAAAACTTTAAAAAAGAACTCTTTCTCATTCTAAAATATACCCTGAGAATCCATAAGAATAAGAACCTGTAGTCTTTTATCACAAGCCTCAGTCCACTCTACTGTTCAAAATGACTGAATATTTAAATGTTTAAATGTTCTTTTTCGGTCACTACTCTTACTAGATCGCTCACACAAGTATTACAAAACATCAAACGTTATGGAAAAGAAAAACTCAACAAGCCATGAGTATACTGCAAGCTTAAGATCACTTGTGTTGACAAATGGCAAAACAAAGTTCAAACTCTAGCAGCACAGCACCTCTCCAAATCTATCAGTACATTAGCTTATCTTAGATGTTACAATGATTTGCTCCCAAAGTCACCAAAATGCTGATCATGAGCTTTATATGTGTCTGAGGGGTAATCAATTATACAACTACAGCTGAGTATTCTAAAACTCAATTGCCTAATATCCACCTAACCACATACACCTCTTAAATCCTGTGCATACTGATAAGACACAGGAGACTTCAATTAAAGATCAACAAGATCAATCAATCAAGACCAAGCTAGGTAAATTAAAAGTGAGCGAGGTGAATGAGACAAACAAGGAAGTTAATTAACACCAATCAAAGTCATAGAGAAAACCTTGGGCAGTGTAATTAATTTACCTGGGGCCAGATATTCAAAGCTTTGCACTTGGTGCAAATCCATAATTCTGGAATAGTGCCAAATTTGTGCTGGACTACAATATTCAAAAGACCTTTCAGTGCCAGTGCTGTGTGATAGCGCTGATGCTAAAAGTTAATGTATGCAGAGATGGGAGGTAGAGGTGGCCATGAATGCCAGTGCACTGGCATATTCAAAATACTAGCACCACACTACAGATTGTTGTGCCATCCATAGCATGGCACTAATTACCACCTGCATGGTAGTTAGTGGTAGAACCTGAAGTAATTCAGAGTGACACTTCAAATTACTACCATAGTAATTCAAAGTGTAACTTTAAATTATGTCCATGTCCAACCCTGTTAGTCTAGTGGTTCCCTCACCCTCCCCATCCTGATCCCCAACACCCATAGGGTGTATATATTTGTTGTTTCCCTGTTAGTCTAGTGGTCCCCAACCCCCCATCATGATCATCGATACCCATAGGTTGTATATATTTGTTTATTCCCTGGTAGTCTTGTTGTTCCCCTACCTCCATTGAGATCCCTAACATCATAGCTGCTGAAAATAAACCAATTACCTGGTAGGCTAATGGACCCCCACCCCCTACCCAGCAATGCTGACCAGCTGCACCCCCAAACCATCACTGAACAGAGCAGGCAACTGGCATAACCCATCGCTTGCTCCATGGACAGCCTCTGACTGAGTGTTGTATGAGCATACCGAACTGAGGAATGAATGAGAGCTCTTTCATTACTCACTATGTTACACTCATACAACACTCAGTCAATGGCTGGCCGAAGAGGTGAGTGGTGGGTTGAGCCAGTCACTGGTTCCATTCGGGGATGGTTGAGGGGTAAGGGAGGTTGGCACTGCCAGGTTGGGGGATGGAGGACCACTAGACATCCAGGGAATTGGTTTATTTTCATCAGCTATGAGGTCAGAGACCATGTTGGGGAGATGGAAGGACCACTAGACTACAGGGAAATTGCTATATTTATGCCAGCTACTGGTGTTGGGGATCATGATGGTGGGGTGGGGTGGCCAAAACATTATCATGGAATTGCTGTATTTTATTACACTACTTGGGTCGGGGATTGTAATGGGGGGGCACTTGACTACCAGATACTTGCTCAATTTTATTAAACTACTGGGGTTGGGATTGTGAGTTGGGGGACCATTAGACTACCATGGAATTAGTGGACTAATTATGAAACGGGAGCATACCTCCCAAGTGTCCCTCAATATGAGGGACATTCCTCAATATACCCCTCTAAATTGACCTGTCCCTCTTCTGTCCCTTATGGATATGGTACTGCACACACAGAGGATGTGCTGTACATTCATACAGCAATTGACAATATTCTACACTGCTACAGGATGATGTAAACCTTGTACAAGTAGAGACAATGGTTCCACTGTGTTCTGGGCTTGTACCTCCATGTGTGATGCTCTGTCCCTCATCATGAGGTTCATTGTCACTCATTGCCCCTCAGTTAGCATGTCTCTGTTCTCCATGGCAGTGCTGCATGGGTGAGTGGTATGCACTGACTCTACCAGCAAACACCCAGTTCCTGCAGCATCCACCCTGTATTTCCATTCCAATCAAAAGGGGGTTGCTGTGAGCACATCATAGCCTGCAGCTTCCAGCCTGTACTTCCATTCTGACCAACAAGTGGTTACTGTGAGCTCCATGCAATAGCACCTGGCAAACACATGGAATTATATGCTAAGCAGCCCATAATGAGGTGCAACTGTGACTGTTTGCCTACTGATTACCTAAGTAGGTTAATTTGCATAGGATCTTTGAATACAGCAAACGTTTGCCCTGGGCTGAACTGTTTGCACCAAGGTACTGTGTTAGCACTGTGCAGTTGAGTTAGCTCAAGAGAAACCTCTCATCAGTATAGCACAGTTCTGCAGTGTGTGGCCTGCATTGTTATTTGCTTTTGTTGTGCAACACTTCATTGCTGTCCACCAACTTCTACTATGCCTTTCTCCACCTTTGTGTCCACTGAGCTGCTGTTTCTTTTTTCACTTCCATGTTGCTATATTCAGATCTGATTAATTCCCCAGGCTATTTTAGCACTGCACTCACAGCCCTGTTTGCATTGCTTCCTTTGCACACTATATTCAGCAGGATTAGCAATGGGGCTATTCCTTTGAACATAGCTTGCTGATGGTTCAGGGTTATTTTAGCATGCCAGGCAGTGCTAATTTAGCCCTGTGCTAAGTTTTGAATAGCTGACCCCTGACATAGTCAAAGCAGTTAAGCAGTTAATCAGTCCATCACGCCCCCTGGATCTGTGTGGTGGCTGCTTGTGTTTGTCTGTGTCTGTAGCTTAGTTTTTGTGGATTTACATGTGTTTCTGCTTGTGGTAACTATACCATTCTTGCTTACTACATCCATGAAAGTCTCCTGGACTGGATTTCTGCAAAAAAATCATCATCTGGTATCTTTATTTTCATTTTAAAATCAACTTTTTGGAAGCTATCCCATGCAAAACACAAGTGAAGCAACTACATCTGACAAACTTGGTGACTCTGGGTCCTGCTGGAATCCACATTTTCATCTGACATGCTCCATGATCTGTATGTGGGCTTTTCAGCAACCTCTTTGAATGACAAAGAAGCATACAGACAAAGGGATTTCACATCCTGCATATGTGCAGGCACAGTTAATCACCTTCAGGAATTTTAACATTTCAGTGACTCTGAACCTCAGCTGTTGATCATTCTTTTGGCTTTTGACTTAACCACCAGGTACCTATCTGCAAGCGACTGGGTGCAACTGACAAGCTACAACAAGGATAAATGGGCATATCATCCTCTATTACTAACAATCTCCTTGCTCTGGGTCCCTAGACCTGCACTGGTCCAAGCCGCAATAAGCCTCAGAAGTGTAATTCTATTGACTACAAAGTACAGCAACTGTCTCTTAAACTCCTACTCCTCCTCCTCTTGATATCAGGAAGTGTCCACTAAATCCTGGCCCTGTCTCCACAGTACAACAAAGCCTGCCAAAATGGAGGGGCTCTAAAATTGCTACCTTAAACATCTGCAGTCTCCTTCCAAAACTGGCCTCCCTTCAAATCTTTGCCAGCCAACACAACCCGGATATCCTTGCCATCATCGAAACTTGGCTGACACCTAATACTCCGGATCATGCCATCTCTATACAAGGCTACAAGATATTCAGGCTGGATAGGACCTCAAAAAGGGTGGTGGATGTGCAATCTACATAAAGGACTACCTCACCTGTCTCCCTGGTTCTTAGCCCACCACAGAAACCTCAGTGCAACTCCTCCCTATCAAGATACTACTTGGTGCCCAAAACAAAGTCCTCATGATTGCTGCTGTCTATATCCCACCAAAAGATCCTGATTCCAGCCTACAGGCTGTCCTCGAGTTCGTAAGTACACAACCTTCTGACATCAAACTCCTTCTCCTTGGGGACTTTAATATAAATTGGCTTGCTCCTGATGCAGGGTCAAACAAAGATGCCATCCTAGCAGCAAATTTAACACAAGTGGTAAACTCCCCTACCAGAAAAAACTACAAATCAGGGACCAGCACCCTCATTGACTGGATCCTTACCAGCCACCCTACCTGTATAACCAATGTAAGTGTTCTCCCTGACTCGCTCAGTGATCACTCTCCAATAATATGTACCTGGACAAATAAGTTTCATAGCCGCCTCCAAAACCATCTATAGCAGAGTCCTACCTATGGCAACCTTACTCATCTCAAGACCTGTCTTAGGCAGATAGACTGGTCCTTGATTTACAAAACTCAAGATGTTGACCTAGCCCTTGATTACTTTATTACTACTTTCAACACTGCCTGTGACACCTATGCACCAGTAAAAAAGCGCAAAATCAAAGCACTCACAAATCCCTGGCTCACAGCAAAGCTATTGGCACAACTCAAAAGTAGGGATTACCTCTGGGCCACTGCAAGAGCTACTGGCACTCTGTCGGACATTCAAAAGTATAAACAGGCTCGCAACCACTGTACTAAACAGATCCGCTTGATGAAGAGCTCCTACTTCAAGAATGCCCACTCCAAATCCTGGGGCGAAGGGAAATCCTTCTGGGGCAACATAAAGAATATCATGGGTCAGTTGTCCAAATCCTCTCCTACAATACTGAATGTGGATGGAACCACCACATTAGACCCAGAGATCATTGCAAACACCCTAAGTGATACCTTCACAGACCTTAGTGGTGTCCTCTCATCTGATTTCTTTACTGATGCTGACCCTCCAATTTCTACTTCTACTACTGCCTCTCCAACCAAACCACCTTTCCATTTCAAACTAGTAAAGGCATATGAAGTCTATAAATATGTAAAGAAGGCCATTTCTAAGTCCGAGCAAGCAGCGACACTATTACCTTAAACTTCTGTCCCTCACTCTGGAGGAAGTACTGCTCCCCTCACAAAATTTTCAATCTCTCCCTCTGCTACAGCCAATTCCTAGGAAATGGAAGGCTGCAGTTGTCACTCCGTGCACAAAAGTGGTGATAAGTCACTGCCTGGTAACTATCGCCCAATATCAATACTACCACTCTCTCTAAGGTCCTTGAATGCTTGGTGGCGGACCAACTTTCAGACTACCTGGAAAAGCACAACATCCTATGCACTCAGCAGCATGGATTTAGGAAAGGGCATAGCACATCGCCTGCCCTACTTGAATTCTCAGGAGCAATCCACAATGCCATGGACAAAGGAAACCTAACTGGAGCAGTCTACATTGACTTAACCAAGGCATTTGATACAGTTCACCATGGCCTACTTATCAAACAACTTCTATCCCTAGGGCTCTCGCAGGGTCCTGGTGACTGGGTAAAAAATTACCTTGCTCAGTGCTCTCAATCTGTAAAAGTAGCTGGAGTTCTCTCAGACTCAAAACCGGTTCACTCAGGAGTTCCCCAGGGATCCATCCTGGGCCCCCTCCTTTTCAGCCTTTTCCTAAGCTCCCTCCCCAAATTTTGCCCCGAACAATTAATCCTCTATGCCGATGATGCCGTGATTCTTGCCACTCATAAAGATCCGAACCTCTTATGCCTCAGCCTTCAGCATGCTTTTTCCAAGGTTGAGATGTGGTTCCTTGAACATAAGCTGGTTCTAAACCACAAAAAAACCAAATCCATGCTCTTCTCTAACCCGCAAAACAAGAAATGGCAAGTCCCACTCACCATTAATACATACCTGGGAAATACCCTTGAACAAGTGCCAATTTTCAAATATCTTGGAATCAACTTTGATCAAGGCCTAACCTTTGCAACTCACATTGATAGTACAGCAAAAACTATTAATTAGCGAATTGGGATTCTGTATCAGAACCGATAGTTTCTTACCCATTCTGCACTGAGGATTGCCATCCAATCTTCTATCATCTCAGTCGTTGACTATGGCTTAGTTATATATGGATCTGCCACTACTACAGCACTTAGTCGCATTACAACATCCCTAAATAAGGCCTGTCGGCTGCTCACTGGTGCACATCGACGTACCCACACATATTAACTCTATGCTGACTCAGGTTGGTTGCAACTCTCAAACCGGATAAAGTACCTTAACTGCCTGATGATGAAAAAATCCACTCTGGGCCTCACTCCACCCTGTATCCAAGACCTGTTCTGCCAGCGCTAGCACCCGCTTTACCAGAAGATCAGAACACCAGCCTCTCCAAGTCCCCCGATGCCAGACTTCTCAGGGACAAAGATCATTTGCCTATCGATGCCCCAGCTGGCTAAATGCCTCAGCACTCATATTACTGCCTCCACCTCTCTAGGTATTTTCAAATCAAGGCTTTTCTCTCACCTTGCCACCTCCCAGCTCCTGTGACTGCCCTGATTAAACCTCCTATTTTCTCACTACCCACCCTGTTCCGTTATTTGACAAAGACAAATTTGGGAAACCTTTTCTCCTGCTATTGTCTGCTCCCCACCTTTCACTTAACTCTCTGTTCTGGACTTTTCCCTATTTGTTTCTCCTAATCTGGCATGACCTCTTTCTTGTAATAATAATGTGATTATTGATATCTCATGTCCTTTTGCACAAGTGATTTGATATGTATTTGTATATGTTTTCTTGCTCCTGACACAACACAAATTGTTGTGTTATCTATGTAACCTTTTGTACTGTACCTAATTGACGTGGAACCTTTGTAAAAGAGCCTCTGGCTCAAAGGTAGTAGTTCCTAGAACAATAAACGAAACTAAACTAAACTAAACTAAACTAGTCAAACAGCAATAATCAAAAGCACCCAAGCTTTCCAATGGTTTCTGAATCACTTAGATACTACAATACTGCAATGCCTTTTCTTTCCATTTTAATTTTTAAAGGAAAAGATAACACTACTACTGTTAGGTTACTGGAAGTCTGAGGACACTGTGCTACAAAATTTTCAGTTCTCAAAATTTATAAAGCTACTCATATATGCACTCACTTCATTTATATGACTGTTCAAAATTTCAAGGCACATACTAATAAAGAATGTACAGTCATCACAAGAATCTTGCAAAAAGATCTTCACATGTATTTGTTGGGATCTTTTGTAGAGATCTATTTTGCAGAAAAAAATGAAATAAAATAAAATAAAATAAAAATTCACAAAATTTCACAATAAGCAGTAAATAAAGGAAATGTAAAATTCTCTATCAACCCATTGTTCATCTGACTTTTAGTCTGTTAACTACAGATCTGCAGGTGTCTAGGCCTCTAGGCAGATACTCTCTCCAACATTCACAAGTCGTACATTCTCAAAATGGTGACTCACTATAGTAACAGAGTTCAGAGCTATTTTAACTCCACCAAAAGACTTTGGTTATCCACCAAAAATGAATATCAAGGAAAGCAAGTTCAGCACTTCTTCACTTCTTCACTTCAGCACTTCGGCACCTTAGAGCTCCAATCTTCAGCACAACCCAGCCCCAGTGTAGCACCTTCCACAAGGCACCCTACTCCACCAGTGAGAATCAAATGGCTCCTCCACCAAAAGACTCCACTCATCACTCATAATCTGTTATAACTATAAAGAAGGTTTTAAGCATCTCCTGCTCCTGTGACTACTCCAGTCACATAGCATCCAGTAGCCATCTTGGAAAACAAGAAAGTACCTGGTGTCTATGTTATACCGGAATATATATGCATATACTGTATGTGTACAGTATATGTATTAGTCAGTATTTGTGTATTACAATTAAGACATTGTAGTTAGGTGGCTCAGTGGTAAGTGCAAAAATTCCTAGTTTGCATTCCCCCACTATTGAGATCAGTTTCAGCCTTATGCATGTCATCACTAATTTAAATGAGGTGTGTAGTAGCAACCACACCACCCTCTGATGTCCCTCAGAGCCTGAAAGGAAGAAAACAGTTGCTAAATATCTTTTATTATCTGTAAAAATGTGTGTAGATAGTGCAGTGCTATGTTATACATGAATATATATGCATATATACTGTATGTATATGTATTAGTCGGTGTGTGTGTATCATAACAGTTAGAAAGCACAGTTGGGTGGCTCAGTGAACAGTGCAAAAATTGCTAGTCTACATTACCTCATTATTTAGATCAGGCTCACCCTTATGCATATCACTGCTGATTTAAATGAATTGTCTAGTGGCAACCCCACAATCCTCTGATGTCCCTTGAAGCCTGAAAGGAAGAACAAAGTCCCTTGATGTCTTTTTTAAATCTATATAAAAAGGTCCATCACTGATGCAACCCACACCCACTGCCCAACCTCTCACGAGCACCCACAACCCCACACTCCCCAGACTCCCCTACACACCCGCAATCACCTAAATCGATTCCAGTGTGAAGATTCATTGTCCAATGGAAGACATGTGTTGCTGCTGCAACATGTGACTACTATATGCATGGCTTTCGGGCAAATCATGGGACAGATATGGCACTCATCAATCTCACAGTGGATGTATTCAGGGCATTGGATGTAGGCATGTCGACAGGTGCAATCTTTATAGATCTGTCTAAGGCGTTTGACCTTGTGGACCACAACCTTCTTCTAACTAAGTTTCACGGCATAGGTCTTGATGCCTAGGCCCTAAACTGGTTCAAGAGCTAGCTATCAGGCCACTTCCAGATGGTCATTTGGAAGGGAGAGCTATCTGACCCTCTTCCCATCAAGGAGAGGGTGCTTCATGGCTCAATTATTGGCCCCCTCCTGTTCTCTCTCTTCACAAATGACTTCAACCATCGCTGCGGGGATATCTCAGTTGTTCAATACGCTGATGATACAGTCATCTACTGGTCCATATCTACCCTCCAGGACCTGGGCCCTCTCTTCCAAGGGGACCTAAATACACTAGAGGTCTGGCTCTGGCTTACATCTAACAGAATGGTCCTCAATGCAGCAAGAACAAAAGCCTTGCTGTTTGGCCATAGATCCCTTGGCCAGGAAAGGACCAATTCCTTTCAACTAACTTCCCTTGCTGGAAAGAGTATAGACATTATAGACAACATAAAATACTTTGGGCTAACTATCAACCAAGGTCTCACCTTTAAGTGCCATGTAGACCAGGTAACTAGGTCTATCCATGGCAAACTTGGCACCTTGTACCAGCTAAAAAAAACAACTTATCCCGGAGGCAAGGTGAGCAATTGCCTCCAGTGTTCTCCTTCCTACATTAACGTATGCTGCCCCTGTAACTCAGGGTATGTCAAAGCATGAGGTCGACAGGCTTCGAATCCTGTACAACAAAGTGGTGAGGTTTGCGACACTGAGTCGCCCAAGAAGCCACCCCTGCATCTTGCTGGCCCAGCTTCAATGGCCTTCCTTTGAGGCTCATCTTCAGTACCCCCTGCTCTGCCTTGCTTACAAACTGCAGCACCCAGCTGCCCACCTAGCCTTACAAGAATAATCATTCCTAAGTCTAACCCTCATATACTCAGGACCACTGGTCAGTCCCTACTAACAATCCCCAGAGTCAAGACTAACATAGGAGGCAAATCCATCACTGTTAAACTTTCACACAAGGCTCAAGTCCCACCTGCTTGGGGCAAGCTTGTGCCATTGTCAGGGTATAGGATAGTCACCCCTGGTCCCACATCCTACACCAATCCATCTTCTTTTTCTCACCCAAAATTACTCCAAAAACATGCTTCAACTCCCTCAATTGTTGCTCTTATGTTCAATATATTGAGATATTGTCTTTATTGTAAGCTTGAATTTCATGTCTACTTTCTCTGCACCCTGTACTACCTGAGTGTATTGTATTGTTTCTGTCTCCTGGGTCGCCCCTGAAAAAGGGACCACCGGGGCTCAGTGGGCCTACCCGGTCATCAAAATTCAATAAATAAATAAATAAATATGAGAAACAAGGTAAGTGCTGTTGAAAGCTTATTGAAATACATTGCACCATACTTACCTTATTTCTCATATAGCAGTCACCAGTTGCAGCAGCAAGACATGTCTTTGATGGGACAGTGGATCTTCACACTGGACTTGTTCAGGTGAGTGAGGGTGAGTGAGGGAGTCTGGGGGTGGGCGTGGTGGGTGCTCAGTTGGAGGTCAGGCTGGGTGGGTGGGGGTTACATCACCACTCAGTCTGCCCTGTAATTCCCTATCTAATCTGAGGTACCATGCTCAAACTGAACTCTGAAATCCCCTCATGTCTCCAGGATACCCATCTGTCTATCCAACTACTACTTACAATCTGTGACTGTTTTAACCTCTACCACCCCATCTGGCAGACAATTACAGAAGTTCACCACCCTCTCCATGAAATAATATTTTCTCACATTCCCAAGAGCTCACCCACTGACTTCTTTTTGTGCCCCCTTGACTTAAAGACACTCTTACAATGGAAGAGGCTTCCTTCCTGTACTCTGTTTATACCCATGATGTATTTGTACGTCACAATCATAGCCCCTCCCTCCTTTCCTGCAGGGAATACACATTAAACTCATGTAGTCTTTCCTCATACACCTTATCCTGTAGGCCCTGGACCATTTTAGTTGCCCTCCACTGCACCAACTTCAC
Organism: Neoceratodus forsteri; assembly: GCA_016271365.2. NCBI lineage: Eukaryota > Metazoa > Chordata > Ceratodontiformes > Ceratodontidae > Neoceratodus > Neoceratodus forsteri. The sequence goes on from CM057455.1 coordinate 620,195,437, forward strand.
CCTGTCTATGTTCTTTCTCAAATGAGGCATCTTGAACTGGACACAGTATTCCAGGTGTGATCTGCCATGAGTGTCTTACACAGGGGCAAAATGACCTCCTTCTTTCTACTCATGATACCTCTCCCAATGCTTTCAAGCATCTGTCTAGCCTTCCCAAACACCTTATTGCACTGCCTAGTTTCTCTTAGGTCCTCCAAGATGATAACTCCCAGGTCCCTGTCCTGCTTTATGACTTTCAGTACCTCCCTATCTAGTTTGTACTTTGCCCCTGGGTTCTTGCTCCCTATGTGCATAATCCTGCACTTCTTTGCATTGAATCCCAGCTGCCATGCTTCAGACTATTTCTTCACTTTTTTAAGGTCTTCCTTCATTCTTTCAACACCCTCTGGCATGCGCACCCTATTGCATAACTTTGTATTGTCTACGAAGAGGCATACCTTTCCCGCCAGTCTTTCTGCAATCTCCCCAATAAAGGCATGGAATTGGACCGGCCCCAACATGAACCCCTGTGGCATCCTGCTCATCAACTCTCCTTCTCCAGAGTACTCCCTGTTTACTGCAACCCTCTGACTCCTACTCTTCAGCCAGTTTTCCACCCACAGCACTATTTCAGGATTCACCCCAGGCTGTGCAGTTTGTTTATCAGTCTTCTATTGGTGACAGTGTCAAAGGCCTTTATGAAGCCCATATAGTCCACATCTGCTACACCTCCTGGGTCCACTGCCTTAGTTACCTAGTTATGCTGTTGATTAGTACAGTGAGTTAGTGTAAAACACTATGCTTTTCCTAAATATGGTAAAATTTAGGGTTAGAAGTAAATGAATGCTACATAAGGCAGTGCATGTCTGTTACTGTGTGTGTGGCAATGCTCTGTGAAGGCAGACAGTGCACTGCCATGCTATTCTGGAATACATATGCATATATGTGTATATGTTTTAGTGTATGTGTATCACAACAATTAAATGTAGTTAGGCGGCTCAGTGGTTTGCACAAAAATTGCTAGTCCACATTCCCCGCTATCTAGATCAGTTTGAACTTTATGCATGTCATTGCTGATTTAAATGAGAAGTCTAGTGGCAACCCCTCACCCTCCGATGTCTGTCAGAGCCTGAAAAGATGAAAACAGTCTCTCAATGTCTTTTTTTATCTGTAAAAATATGTGTAGACAGTGCACTGCTAGGTTATACTGGAATATATATATATATAGTGGGATATTCAAAGGGGTTGCACCATGCACAACCCACTGATGTGCCCCAGTGAAATATTCAAAAGGGAATGTTGCACTGCGCAGATCGCACATCAGTAATGTATGTGGCGCAAGTGTGGGGGGTGTGCCCATGCATATTCTACACATCCCGATATTCAGCCTGAGATGTGCTGCGCATATGCTGGTGCAACCCCTAATTGCGCCACACACTGGTGCTCAGAGTTGAGTCAAAATGAAATAGGAGCAAGGTCTGGCCACCCACAGGTGAGCTGCCATATTACCGCGTGCAACATGACAGCCACCGAGTAACCGCAACCTCTAGCCAGGGTCTGTCAGCATTGTGGCCCCCCATGCCCAATTGCAGGCATTGTAATAGACCAGTATCCCTGGTGGTCCAGTGGACTGCTCCCAGCCCAATCGCGGGCATAAGTACAGAAGTATCATTTCAAATTATCCCTGATGGTCCAGTGGACTGCTTCCAGCCAGATCACAGGCATAAGTACAGAATTATCATTTTAAATTATCCCTGGTAGTCCAATGGACCGCTCCCAGCCTGATCGTGGGCATAAGTATGAAAATAACATTCTAAAATATCCCTGGTGGTCCAGCGGTACCCCCTCCCTACCCGCCCACTGAGCCCCACAATGCTTCTCCCCCCTGGTCAGCAGCGGGCCATGGCTCCCCACCCACAAGCCACCCAGCAGCCCGCTGACTGACTGCATACAGCCCATTGGTCCACAGCATGGACCAAAGGGCGTGCAGACTGTAGAATACTACACAGTCCAAATACATGAATGGATCCATTCAGATATCTTGACTGTGTAGTATGGTGCGGTCTACATGCCCATTGGCCCATGCTGTGGACCAATGGGCATACAGCTATACCGTATGCAGTCAGTTGGTGGGCAGCCAGGAGGCTTGTGGATTGGGAGCTACCACCAACCATTGACCAGGGGGGAGAGGGGCAGCGGGGCTCAGTGGGCAGGTTGGGAGGGTGGTACCGCTGAACCATCAGGGATATTTTAGAATGTTATTTTCCTACTTATGCCCTCGATCGGGATGGAAGTGGTCCACTGGACCACCAGGGATGATTTAAAATGATGATTCCGTACTTATGCCTGTGATCAGGCTAGAAGAGGTCCACTGGACCAACAGGGATAGGTTAAAATGTAATTTCCATATCGCACTGCAGTATAACTTTAAGTGCATTGAAACCATAAAGGTAATAGCTAAAGGGTAGGCCAAAACAGGGAACGCAAGCAGCACCCTATCTAGGGTAGGTGTTGAGACTCTGTTGTGCCTACCTAGCTAGGGATTAAAACAAATTTTCTAGGGTAGGTATTCAAAGGGAATAACAAACAACAGTAGGGGAAACCTAGAAACACCCTATCAGGGTAAGGGTGCATAAGGGTTGGGTGGGTGGAAAGGAAGTTAAAGGGTACATCTAAATAGGGAATAGGAGCAACACTGTATCTAGGGTAGGTGTACACGGGGCATACCAAACAACAAAAGGGGAAAACTAGTCATCTTAGGGGTAGGGGTACATTAGCATTTCCATGGGTGCATAAGAATTTCCAAAAATCATAGGGAAGTGTAGGAATTGAGAATGCTGGGAATGGTGTGGTGTAGTAACTGTGGGGCAGCAGTTTTCACAGACACCTTGTGGAGACTGTAGTACTGCCCCATCTGCATGCACCTCTGTGGGTTGAGGGAGGATGTTACTAGACTCCAGACCGAGTTGACTAGGCTGTGGGAAGCCTCTTCTCCCACCAAGGGGGCTGAGATGCATGCAACCTCTTTTCCCACCCAGGGGTTGCAAAGCCTGACACCATTGCATCAAAAAGTGTCGAGGAGGAGGAGCAGCTGAACTATGATGAGCTCTGGAGGGGGGGGGGTGGTGGGTCAGAGGCACATTCATTCACTGATACCACAGTGAAGTTACTACGCCACTCTGATGGGGCGGGACTGCCAGGAGGAGGCACCCATGGTAGGGACCAGAGAGGATATGGGGGTCCTCCGTAGTGGAGACCCCAGGAAGAGTGGTCAAGAACCTCAGAGGAGGAAGAAGCAACTTCTGGTGGGGGACTCTGTTATGAGGGGGAAAGATCTGGAAATAGGAAACAGGAGTGGGGAGGAGAGGCAGGTTAGGTGCCTACACATCGCCATGACCCAGAGGGATGGGAAGCGGATCCAGAGGATCACTAGGAGATCAGGAAGGGAGGCAGAGTTGGATGTCATTGTCTGCCTGGGAGCTAGTGACCTGGCTAGCAACAGGGCTGTGATAGTGATGGGGAAGTTCATGTAGCTGGGGAGAGGTCTTGGGTAGCACATTCCGTGGCTTTTGCAGAGGTGCTGCCTGTCTGCACTAGGGGTGAGAAGAGGGGTCATCGCACCAGTACCTTTAACTCATGATTGAGGGAATGGTCCAGAGAGGAGGGCTTTGACTACATTTGGGATGGGGTTCAACCTGGAGGGATAAGAACTGCTATGGGGGGGGTGATGGCCTGCATCCGTCTGAGAGGGGAATCGCAGTTCATAGTGAACAGTTTAAATGTTACTTCAGTGAACATTTAAACTAGCTAAAGGGGGGGTGGAAGAAAACTGGGAGGCAGTAACTGCCCCCTCCAGAGGCTAAAGCAGGAAGTAAAGATAACCTGAGTGGAGAGAAGTACCTCAGGGTGCAAATTAATAAAGGAAGCAGAGTGGTAGAAATGAAGGAGAATAGAAATGGGAGCAGTAAAAGGGGAGTGGGAGAAGAGAGCAAAAAGGAAAAAAGTGGGGAAATAAGCAGTGATGACAAAATCTGGAAGGCCATGTGTGTGAGTGCTAGAAGTCTAGGAATTAAGATTCTGGATGCAGAGGCCATAATGTCAGAGGGTAGCCTGGATATTGTGGCCATTACAGAGTCATGGTGCACTGAAAACCATGAATGAGATGTGGCCATACCAGGCTGTACTCAGTTCATTAAGGAAGGGGAACAATAACAATAATAAGGGGAACTGTCTTTATAAGTGACATTGCAGAGGGACTGGAAGGAAAAGTATGTCTCTTTTCAGATGACACAAAGATCTGCAACAGAGTTGATGCACAGGGTGGGGTGGAAAGGGATGAGAAGGGACTTGGCAAGGTTAGAGGAATGGTCAAATGTATGGCAGCTTAGATTCAATGCTAAGAAGTGCAGGTAATGCACCTGGGAAACAAAACCCAGGGAAGAGTACACAATGGGGGAGATACTAACAACAACAAAAATGGAAAGGACCTGGGGTAGTCATATCAGATGACTTAAAGGTGGGCAAGCAATGTGAGAGGGCAGCAAGGAGGGCTTGGGGATACTGGGATGCATCAGGAGAGGCATCACCAGTAGAAAACAGGAATTATTATCCTCTGTACAGACAGCTGGTGAGGCCCCATCTGAGTACTGTGTGCAGTTCTGGAGACCCAATCTCCGAAAAGACATAGACAGGATGGAAGCTGTCCAGAGGAGGGCACCTAAATGGTGCAGGGTCTGCACTGGAAGACATATGAAGAGAGACAAAAGGAGCTTAATATGTATAGCCTCGAGGAAAGGAGGAGAGGAGGACATGATAGAAATATTCAAGTACCTCAAGGAATCAACAAAGTCCAAGAGGGTAGCATCTTTCAAAAAAGAGGTGTGCAAGAACAAGAGGGCACAATTTGAAGATGGGGGAGGCCTAGGGTAATTTAATAAAGTATTTTTCACAAAGAGGATTGTGGATGGCTGAACGCCTTCCGGAGGAGGCTGTGGAGTCAAAATCAGTGGTGGAATTCAAGCATGCATGGGACAGTCATAAGGCAATTCTAGGGGTTGGGGGTAGGAAGAAGTAGGCTGCTGGTTAACTAGGATCTGCAGCTTATCCAGTAGGTAGGGAAATGGGCAGACTGGGTGGGCCAAGCAGTCCTTATCTGCCATCAAATTCTGTTTCTATGTATGCCCGTGATCAGGCATTGGGGCACTTTGCCATGATGTGCAGGCAGCGTTGGTCCCCGACTGCTGCAGCATGGTAAGGCACCAGGTGCAAGTCACTGGGGATCAGTGCACCTGCATGCAAATGGGGCCATAATGACATGCTAATGGCTGTAGTTGTGCCTTGAAAGCTCTGTGGCCCCATTTACATACCCACCACTGAATATCACAGTTCCTGCACCTAGCGCAACTGCACTTGCGCTGGCGCATCCCCCTCTCCTCTCTTGCCACTTGTGCTGGCGCAGTGCCACTGCACCATGTGCAATGCGGATGGCCACTGTGCCATATTCAACGGTGCTGAGCCATGGTGCAGTACTATTGAATATCACCCAGCACACTCCCAGGAGCATCCCAGTTGCACTGCTACCAGGCTTGTGCCCCTGCCTGGTGCACTCTGAATATCCCACCCATAGGATACAGCATGGGCAAGAGTGTGATATGTGAAATATCTTTATGAGTGAACAGTGACCACTGGATACTCATGAGTGCTGAAGGCACGAGTGAGATTATCCAGAGGTCACTGTTCACCAGTGAAGATATTTCACATATCACATGATCTGCACATCATGTGTGCGATTTATGCAATAGGCTTTTCTGAAGTGGTTCTCTGTTGCTTTCAAACTGTGTGAAAGATATAAAAATGTCTTCCACATTCATTGGTTTTGATTTCTTCTGTAAGGAGAATTTATTTATTCTTCCAGTATAATGCAACTGTCTCAGAGTATGTTTGTTGCTTTAAGTCTGCATGGTTTGATGTATTTAACAGTCAGTGCTCTTTCTTTTTTTTGTTCTAGTATAATCTTTAGAGATCTTCTCAGCACGTGAATGTCTTTGAAACTGAATGAAGTAAACCTGTTTTGGGGTTTCAGGTGCTTGAAAGGCAGGTGAATTTCATTTGTTGTTTTACTGAGCTGAAACAAGAGTTAATAGACTTGTCTGTGACATCACCACAGTGAGAATAAATGCTGGTGAGGCAAGCACAGTATATATAAATGGCATTTATCATCACTGTGTTAACCTGGGCCTTCTTATAAATCACTGTGGTAGTAATACATGCATTTATCAGTGAAAAACATAGCTCACTCCTATTGTATAAATGCATATATGTATATATGCATTGGTCCATGTGTGTATATCACTATTACAAAGTGCAGTTAGGTGCCTCATTGGTTAGTGCAAAAATTGCTAGTTTACACATTTATCTCTGGCCACAATGACAATTACTTTGTAGCTGTATTGACTCTTATGAAATGAGCATCAGAATCTAGACCTGCTGATTGGTCCATACCTGTGTGATATTCTGTCTAACGCACAGGAAAAAGGACCAGCAGTGCCCTGTGGGCACTAATCCTAGTAAAATGCCAATTAGAATGTTGGCAAATCTGAAATCAGCCATCTTGTTTATACCAACTGAAATTGACAATACCACTTGATAGTAATGGCATATTTTCCTGAAACCCACTTTGATATCAGCCTTTCAGAACAGGATTTGAATTACTAATGCATCCAGACGATGAGCCCATTGAACAACTGACCACAGCCTCTCCATCTACGACCTCAGAAAGTAAATATAACCTGCAGCTGTCAAACAAGCCAACCGAACTGTCAAATCTATGCAACTACTGCAGTGAGTAAGCGTTTCTCAACTTATACCCCAATAGAACTAGACTGCCTTGAACAAGAGAAAAATGAAAAATACCATAAGATCAACTGCATGGGTACTCCGGTATTTATGAATGGGCAACAGCAACAACACATCGATAGACTGGCAGTCTATCAGTAAAGAAGACCTGAACACTATTCTCAGAAAAATTTGACGCTGAAGCTCAGACGAGCGCTTGGACTCGAGATATCTCGAGCTTCAGCGGTCTCCGAAGCTGGCGCTTGAACCACCACCTCGGGTTCCCCAGGCATTGCCAGGCCTTTTAACCTGATGAGGGATCCAGAATTCAGGTCCAGTAATGCTGTATTTACAGCAAAAATGAAAAGTTACAGACGCTTTCAGCAAGACAAGTCCAAGCACCATGAAGCCCTCACAAAGTCAGACTTACACAAGCTGAGATATTCTGACATTTGTTCTCCCCGAACTGCGCCTGGCCTTGTTCGTAAAGTCTGGTTAGATATTCAGTTATACATGGCCAGGCGCGGTCAGGAAGGTGTCCGGCAACTGAAACCAGAGCATTTTTCACTGAAATACGATGAAAATGGTGCCAAATTTGCGATGCTCAATTTTAACGAGCATACTAAAAACCACAACAATCCCCTTGCAGCACAGAAATCATCGAACCGTGGTTTTATGTATGCTCAGCCAGGCAATCCACTTTGCCCAGTTCAAAGTTTAAAATTATACATAAGCAAGCTTCCACCGAATCCCAAAGCCCTCTACTTACATCCTCGAAGACTTCCACAAGTCCAGCTTGACTCCCTCCCGGTATGGTATTCAGCAGAGCCCATGGGTCTGAACTATCTATCCACATTCATGTCTAGGCTGAGTGAAGAAGCTGGTCTGTCACAGCGCTACACAAACCACTGCCTCAGAGCGACCGCGGTCCAAATGTTATCGGATGCTGGTTTACAGAACCGCAAAATCATGGCAATCACAGGGCACAAAAACGAAGCTAGTCTCCAGAGCTACTAGCGTGCAAAGCCAGATGACAGAAGGAAGTGGTGTCATATCCTCGCACCAAAACAAGAAAGCTCAAGTCCAAGACAAGTTTCAAGAATCTCCCTTCAGATGTGCACCACAGTGACACCCGATGGAAACAAGCAGCACGTATTCAGAAATGAAGCTGAAGCTGAACTGAGCACCGCAGTACCACCCGAAGTAAAGACGATTCCAGACCTAAATATGCAGTCCCCAGAGCCTCAATTTGCAGGAGTAACTATGCACAACTGCACCATGACTTTTAATGCTCCTGTTTACTTTTCAAAATAAAGTAAAATATAAATGTCAGTGTTTTGTGACAAAATTTTAAGTACAAGTTAATGAACAGTTAAAAGTACAATATTAATGTCAGTGTTTTGTGACAAAATTTTTAGTACAAGTTAATGAACAGTTAATTAAATCACACATTTCTAATATGATTAAAATTAAAACAGTGTGTTTTACTGAAAGTTATAAATGAAATGTAACATTTCTAAACTGTTAAAATAAAAACTGTTAAAAAAAGGAAAAACATGGATCTATTTTTATGAGCGGAAGGTTATCTGCTTTAATAAATAAAAATATATGTACTTTTAACAACTATATTGTCATTATTAATATCTCTAAATATTTTGTCCATTTCATAAGCGCAATAAGCCACTCCAGGATGTGCGTTAAACAGTTTAACTACGACTAGAGGCTGGGAGGCACTCAGCCGGTGGCCTCGTGCCTCACTACGCCCTAGCCGTGTGTTAAACTGTTTAACACACACCCTGTCATGTCTTATTGCTTACTTGTTAGACTTTCTTATAAATAGGGACAACAGTTGCCATCTTCCAGTCTTCCAGGACTTCACCTGTCATTAAAGACATGTTAAACAGTGTCATCATAGGATCTATTAGCCATTTCCAAACTTCTCTTAACAGTCATGGAATAAGTTTATCTGGCCCTTCTGATTTTTTAACTTTGATCTTACATATGTGGTCTTTGATCTCTGCTTTAGTGATGTTGTTAGTCTGAGGGTGGGATATTCAAAAAGGTTTGCGCCATGCACAACCCACTGTTGTGCCCTGGTGCGATATTCAAAGGGGCATGTGGCGCATCTCAAGATTCAGCCAAGGATTTGTGGCGCACATGCAGGCACAACTCCATCTTGTGCCACTCAGGGGGGCACAAAGTTGTGCCCATAAAAACAGGGAATAAGTCAGGGATACCCACAGGTGGGCTACCATATTGCAGGCACAACACAGCAGTCACCTGCCGTGGGTGGCCACCCGACCTCCTGAAGCAGTGACCCCATACTCCCTGCCCCCTGCCCAGAGAGCGGTGTGCCCCCCCACCCTATTACCTGATCACAGACATATGTAAATAATAACCCTGGTGGTCCAGTGGACTGCTTACTATCACCCAATCATGGGCATATATAAATAATAATCCTGGTGGTCCAGTGGACCACTCCCTGTCATGGACATATGCCTACATAACAGCCCTGGTGGTCCAGTGGAACCCCCCATTGCTTGACTGTGGGTGGACAGTGCAACTGATGCTCTGGTGGACCAGTGGACCCCCCTCCCCAACCACTCACTGAGGTCCCCGGCTACCCAGCACCCCCCCAGTCACAGGCAGCATGAGCACTCCGCCCATATGCCTCCTGGCTGCCCGCCGACTGACAGCGTACAGTATGGTCTGTATGTCTATTGATCCACCGCATGGACCAATGGGCATGCAGTCCATGCTGTACTACACAGACCTGACTTGTGAATGAACGTGTTTTTCTAGGCACTGATTACAAGTGAATTCTAAAAGGTATGTATCAGGTTCTGTGTTAAATATTTTACAAATCATACATTTAATCCTGTGTAGAGATGAGTGAAGTCCACAAAATTCACTCTGTGATTCAAATCGTGGTGGTCATGACATTCATGGAGTGATTTCATGAAATTAGAGGCCATGGATTGAGCAAATTTCACTGCGAAGCACTAAATTTCACCCACAAATTTTGCACTTCACCAGCAGATTTTATCCTTCACAGATAAGGATGCTAAATTTCTCCCAAAAATTTGAATAAAATGTGTGAAGTGAATTTTGAGGGTTCAGATAGAACTCTGTGAATTCAATGAAACACAAATTTTCAGTGCTTCATGTAGAATTTGTCGGCAGAGTTTAACTTTGTGACATCTCTAATCCAGAGTATACTGTTTGTTAGAGTAACTAGGTTAGTGTCCATATTGAAATTTACAGTAAATGAGTTGACAACTTGCCTTTTTTTAATAATAGTCTCCTTTGTGTATTTCCTGGAGTTTAAAATAATGAGAAATGAGAAGACACTCACAAAGCAACAGGGAGCCTAAGTTCCAATTATTTTCAGCTTAAGGTGTAGATGGGCTGCCATGTAAATCATGCACTAACAGGGTACTGAACATAGTTGTTGTCTCTTATACAATTCTCCAAATTGCCTGATTACAACCTGCTAATTTACTAAATTTGAAGTCATAACTTATTCCACACATGGCAAAACAAATACTATTCCTCTGATTGGCTTTCTTACAAGCCATTTTCCTCCTTTGTGTTAGGCACGGGTCTAACTATGTTCGACCAGTTAGCTTAATTAAAGCAGCAGTGCAATGAAATCAGGCAAAAAATGTGACCATACCTTTTTTGCACTATAGAAGATTCCAGGCATTTTCTAGTTTTATTTGGTGGTACAGTTTTCCAATTCCACCCTAATTTGAGTATGTCATAAATGCTTTAATGTAGTTTTTTCTTAAGAAAAAAAAAGAAGGCTGCAACATTTTGCATAGAAACATCATTGAAGACCTGGCAAGGGTTAGGATCAAGAAAGTAAAAAAAAAGACACTTGGTGCACAACTTAAGAGGTACCTAGATAATTACATTTGACAGGTATGCTAATATTTGTATTAACTGTAGCTGAAACTAGCTTTTTGGGAAAAAAAAAACTTTTTTGTTGCACTGCTGCTTTAAATGATAATGCATCGCACAAGTAGTAGTTTGCTTAGATATGCACTATGTATTACCACTGTATTTTCCATCTTTTGTTGCCTTCCTGTTGGCCCAGGTCATGGCTGAAATCGGTCCATTTGAATTAGTCCACCTACCTGGTTATCAAAGTGATAAATAAATAAATGTTCTTTTTGCTAAAATGAATACAAATAAAGTTTAAAAAGAAAGTAACTTGCATGTCCCAAGCTGATATATATCTGGAAAAATGCAGCTTGTAGATCCAACAAACATTTGGAAACCTACTTCCATTACAAATTTATGGCACAAAATAAACTGTTCACCATTTGTTTTGTGCCTAAACCTGATAGCTCAGTCCTCTACTCACCCAATCCCCACACAACCCCTGAACATACCTCAGGTGGAAATCCTCCCGCCTTGCCCCCAGTGTGGGGCTGCCAAGTAGGTGCACCAATAACAGAGATTGGCATCAAGGTTCCCAGTAGGACCCTCAACTGCCAGTGTTCCTCCCTGGCTTACCCCCTAAGATGGGGCTGTGATGTTGGGCCATTCCCAATGGGTGACTGAATTTGGTCACCAACCAAGTGTCATGGAGGGCATAGCAGGGACCAGGAAGTGAGTCATCATCATGGGGCCAGCATTTGTACATGCTGTATCCCTGGGAGGCATGGCATGCAATGACATAAGGTGCTGAACCGCAGATGTCTGGCACACCTCCCTATCAGCTCAGCTTCAGCTTCTGCTCTCTGCTGCCTCCACCAGGTGTCAATTAATTGCTGGTCGCTCACCCACCCAACCTTGGTGGAGGAGAGCAGTCCATGGCACACTCAATCTTCCTTCCCCCAACTTTTTTGTTGCACTGCTGCTTTAAATGATAATGCATCACACAAGTAGTAGTTGTGTGAAACTTTTTTGGCTACCTGGAATTATTTTTCTCCCACCACCATCTTTTGTTTTGAACCAGCTTAAACATTTTCTAAAGGGTTTTGTGTGATGAATGATGTATAATAGGGTGGTAATTACCTGAAGCTGGTTTAGTTTCTCCTCAGGGAATAGACACTGTAGTTTGTGGGGCCTACAAAATGTGGTTCTCATTAAAGCAAGAAACATGGAGGAATTAGTTTTACCATATGGATAAAAAATTATTTGCCTCCCAGACCTGACTTATTCCCCTTGATGACAGAAACAGAGATTTGACACTGTGCATTCTGGACTAAAAGAAAGGTGCATTTCGCACTTACTACAGTTACCATGTTACCTCAAAATTACATATGCAGGGAAAATATTCATGTTCAGTGACCCAGGAAAATCTGGTAAAAAACTAACAATGATTAGAATGGACATTGAGCGACGGTCAGCTGAAGACGGGCAAACAGAAGATGAGTGAATTTTCAATCCTAAAGTATGTAAAAATTATAAATGTTCTTTACTTTGTTTTTGCCACATGGACTAGTGGTTCAATCACATTAGGAGGTTATTTTTAATTAAGTATGTGTGATATTGCCTGCTCTCCACTGGTTCATGGTTACTTATGATATGTTCAAATTTAATGCTCCACAGGTTTCCTTCTCTGAGCTAAAACGATGCCCTCAGCATGGCCGCATCAATGAGCAGGGGTCTGAATCTGTGCTTGCAATATTGCCACCATGTACTAAACCAAGCAGCTCAATGAAGCTGGACATTGTTAGAAAAATATGAAGCAATGTGGGGTATCTCTCTGTCTCTCTCTCCAAGTTTAGACAAGTGGCAAATTGCTGAGCCTGCACTCTAATCTGGTAGTTTCGTGTGAGACAATAGACATTTTCTATACAGTTTTTATGCATTTCTTAGTGTAGAGCTTAAGTGCCCAAGCTGACTGTATAATATGAACCCTGTTTTTAAAGTTAATACATTTGGAGAAAGCACCTGTTATACTAGATTGAATTCTTAACTTCATATTAATAATAATACATTCTACAAATATCTTAATAAGCTAGAGAACTAGAACAGAGGTTTTTTTTGGGAGGGTGTTGTACTACAGGATGCTCCCTGGAAAATGTTCAATTTTTATGCAAGTTTTTCTTACTTTATGCTGTTAATTGTACTTGGTTCATGGACTCTAGGGTTGGTTATTGGACAACCCAATGTAAAAGGTACTTAAATTTTAACAGTTGTTTTACAATTATAGGGACAAGGTCCATGGCCGTGCTGCAATGGCTATCTTCTGAAAGTAAAAATGATTAAGACATGTTAAGGGCACCCTCAATATGAGATAACAATGGGTGCTGGGATATTACTTGTGCTGCTGTAATATTTCTTCAGATCTGATTTTGTGCTCCTGACCAAGGATATACAAATTTGTATGTTGCCAATTCAAACATATCCCTACTCATACACTGTCCAGCTGGCCCACTGCTCAACACTGTTTCCTCTTTCAAATACTTAGGGGTAACTCTGGATCCCTCACTTACATTCAATGAACACATAACAAACATGATAAGCAAAATACACCAAAAACTTGGGGCAGCCTACAGAACCGAGCAATTTCTGTCCTTGGTTGCCCCCCTTGCCTTAGCCCAAGGGAACCTCCTCTCTCAGCTTGACTATTGTTCCCCCGTCTACTCCTTCACCGCCGCCCCCACACTTTGCTCTCATCTAAATAGTGCATATAACTCCATCTGCCACTTTGTCCTCCAGGCACCCTACTCTACTCACCACTGCACACTTTACAAAATCCTAGGGTGGACAAACCTACAGGGACGTTTCAACTATGCTATGGGCAGCCTAATTGATAACTCACTTAGCAATTACCAGCTGTCCTCTTTCTCCTGACTAATCTTAGATAAGGAAGCATCCAGAGCCCTCAGGTCTTCCTCCACTCCTCCTCTGGAAGTTCCATGCAACCATTCAGTCATGGGTAGTAAAAGCCTTCTCTGTGTCTGCCACCTCTCTCTGGAACAGGCTCCCAATATTGATCTGCTTCTCCCCTTCCCACATATCCCTCAAAAGGAACCTATGAGCCTGGCTACTGACGGAATCTCCCTGTAACTGATTGCTAGGTCATGCTTCAGCCCATGACCCACCCCAGCCCCACTAGTATGCTTCTTTTTCACACTGCTTCTCTCTATCCTCTGATCCCTACCTCATTCAACCTCCTCTCCCTAGTCCTGTCCACACTCATGTATGTTTCTGTTGGCTTTCTCTTACCTTGCTGGTTTTCCAGAGCTGTACTTGACCAGAAAATTAGTTTCTACTGTATAGATTTCTATTGCCTTTTTAGATGTGATCCTATACATCAACTCAACCACTGTATATAAATGTGTATATACGGGTGATGCCTGAAAACAGTCCCTGGGATCAGTGCACTCACCTGGTTATCAAAGTCATAAATAAACTATAGCTTGATATTACTACTCAGCCCTTGTATATATTCCTTTTTATATTTGTACAAAACCATTGCTCTGTATATCTACAACTATGTATTGTCCACCCAGTCTACTTCTCTGTAACCAGTTGTTCCTATGTGCTCCAATGCACCTGTATTTACTGCTTAGATATGCACTATGTATTACCACTGTATTTTCCATCTTTTGTTGCCTTCCTGTTGGCCCAGGTCATGGCTGAAATCGGTCCATTTGAATTAGTCCACCTACCTGGTTATCAAAGTGATAAATAAATAAATGTTCTTTTTGCTAAAATGAATACAAATAAAGTTTAAAAAGAAAGTAACTTGCATGTCCCAAGCTGATATATATCTGGAAAAATGCAGCTTGTAGATCCAACAAACATTTGGAAACCTACTTCCATTACAAATTTATGGCACAAAATAAACTGTTCACCATTTGTTTTGTGCCTAAACCCTGATAGCTCAGTCCTCTACTCACCCAATCCTCACACAACCCCTGAACATACCTCAGGTGGAAATCCTCCCGCCTTGCCCCCAGTGTGGGGCTGCCAAGTAGGTGCACCAATAACAGAGATTGGCATCAAGGTTCCCAGTAGGACCCTCAACTGCCAGTGTTCCTCCCTGGCTTACCCCCTAAGATGGGGCTGTGATGTTGGGCCATTCCCAATGGGTGACTGAATTTGGTCACCAACCAAGTGTCATGGAGGGCATAGCAGGGACCAGGAAGTGAGTCATCATCATGGGGCCAGCATTTGTACATGCTGTATCCCTGGGAGGCATGGCATGCAATGACATAAGGTGCTGAACCGCAGATGTCTGGCACACCTCCCTATCAGCTCAGCTTCAGCTTCTGCTCTCTGCTGCCTCCACCAGGTGTCAATTAATTGCTGGTTGCTCACCCACCCAACCTTGGTGGAGGAGAGCAGTCCATGGGACACTCAATCTTCCTTCCCCCAGCTGGCCCTCTGACTCCTAGCATCCGTTCCCAAACCTTGGGCATGGGCATCACACATGTAGCACTACTGCTGTGCTGGCAGGCCAGCCTAATGGTCACCATTTTACAAGAAATGGATAATGTATACTATGTGTTACTTGTCTGTTTCAGCAAGCACTTGCTATTGTAATAGCTGTGTCAGACAGGGACATGTGCTGAAAGAGTAAGCATTTAAAAGAAACAACTATTATTTCAATATTGTAGTGCAATCATCAGATGCTCCCTATAACTGTAAAGCAATGTTCTTGAGATTGGCAGATTCCTTTTACCAAGAATTCCTTTGAAACATAACACACCACTTAGAGTCTTCTTGTAGCAAATCAAGAAATAAGTAAGAAAGGAATAACATGAAAGCAATAAATAAAGTAACACAGAATGAAAAAATGCTTTACATGTGGTGCCAATTATTTTATCCCCTATCAAGCAGACAGACACAGCCTGTCCTGTATACTTAAATACACAACAGAAAGTGAGAGAATATGTTGAGCTAAAGAGTTCTGTACAAAGTGGTATTCACACATGCAACATTAATAGATATTCATTAGATAGCTTCTAGCTACCTAATGCTGTTTGGTGCAAAGTGACTTTGGGGCTATATTAAATCTTTGACTACTGTCATATCCTGCAAGTTCATTCATCAATCATAGAAAGTGTGGTAGCTACCTCAAATAAGCTCCATGGTACCATATCATCACTAACCTAAGCCTGTGATCTTACTCAAATCATCAGAATTCATACAGCTGCCATCACAGGGAGCGTCATTTTATGTACAGGTAAAAACTAGTGACAGTTATGCCCGGATTTTATGCAGAATGACAGTGTTTGATTTATTGCACTGTAGATGAATGTGTACATCTGGACAGCACACAAGCATTAGAGATTCCATGTAGAGCAAAAGTAACGTGAAACATCAGAGTGAGCAATATTTTGCCTCTTCTTGCTGGAAGCAATGCATTTTTTATTAGTCAAGGCACTCCTTATGCCAGGATTCATAAAGAAGCTGTTTACGTTGAGACCTTTTTAAAGACTTCTGGTACCATAGAAACATAGACATAGACTTTGACAGCAGATAAGGACCACTTGGCCCACCTAGTCTTCCCATTTCCCTACCAAGAGTATAAGCTGCAGATCTTATTCAACCAACAGCCTATTTCTTCTTACCCCTCACAAAAATTGCCTTATGTCTGTCCCATGCATTCTTGAATTCTCACACAGTTTTAGACCCCACTACCTCCTCAGGAAGGCTGTTCCATGCATCCACCACCCTCTCTGTGAAAAAATACTTCCTCACATTTTCCCTGAGCCATCCCCCCTCTATCTTCAAATTGTGTCCTCTTGTTCAACCCTCTTGGACTTTGTTGATTCCACTGAGGTACTTAAACATTTCTATCATGTCCCCCTTCTCCCTCCTTTCCTCAAGGGTATACATATTAAGTTCCATTAGTCTCTCCTTGTATGGCTTCTCTTGCAGACCCTGCACCATTTTAGTTGCCCTCTCTGAACTGCCTCCATCCTGTCTATGTCCTTGCAGAGATGGGGTCTCCAGAACTAGACACAGTACTCCAGATAGGGTCTCACCAACTGTCTGTACAGGGGGATGACAACTTCCTGTTTTCTGCTGGTGATGCCTCTCCCTATACATCCCAGTATCCCCCCCCCCAGCTCTTCCTACCACCTTCTCACATTGCTTGCCAACCTTAAAATCATCTGATATGATTACCCCAGGTCCCTTTCCATTTTTGTTGTTGTTACTACCTCCCCCCCCCCAATTGTGTAATCTTCCCTTGGGTTTTTACCAACTATTATCACTTACATTGGTTTTCCATAATTCAAACAAAATATATATAAACAAGCCAAATTGATTCTGCCATGGAATTACTGTTTTTTTGTAGCTTTCTGTACAAAATCATATTATCTGTATACTCATATTTCAATTGACTTTTAATGTAATAGCTTTAACAGTTTAGGTTTGCAGCTGTTTTCATTACAAAGTCTTATAGTTTTATAATCATCTGTTTCAATTGGATATTCAATAAATTGTTCCGTGTTCCATTACTTGACTCTTTTTACAAACACTTTCAACTTTTTTTCATGCTTTTTGGTAATAGTTAAAACAGCCATGTTTGATAAGGGTGAATATTTTGACCTGCTTTTTTATTCAGTTAGATCACCTTTTGTATCCTGACTTGCATGATACCATTTTTCCTTTTTGAGTCTGCTTTACCACTTTTTATAGTGAAAGTAATAAAAAGGGCACTCCTTTTAATGTGACATGGATCAGGTTTTCATCAGCATTTTCTGCTGTGCTTAAATATTCATGGTTAAAGATAACTTTTCTTGTGACAATAATGATCTGTAATATAGTAAATATTGGGGTCAATGCATCACTGCAAGAATTGCTTATTCACATGGCTCTGCAGTGCATAGGAAATTCTAAGTGGCAATGCCACACACCAGAGTTCCCGTGGACCCCTGTGCCAATAATCAGAAGAAACGCAAGTCCGTTCTACATTGGACCCCTCAGCCAGTCATGCTCTACATATGTGACTGTCCCAAGGGCTTGTCTGGGGAGAATGCCCATGGTTTCATGTCATAAGAGTAAATACATTCCAGGGACTCACAGAGCACAGAGCACACAGCACCAAACACAAACTGAGTGCAAATGTAAATTAATGTTTAATGCGAGCAGGGGGCTACACCCCCTGCACCCCCTTACCAAAATAACAATCTCCAAGGGGGGGTGGACACTGGGGAAAAAAATAATTCAGTGGAGGGGGTCCAACAACTGGAACACCGTACAGCAAAAATAAAATACAACACCCTGTAAAACCAAACAAAAGTATACCTGCTAGCAGTCCTGAACCCAGTACCACCAGCACCGCAGACAGTGTTCTTACTCACCATGCTAGGCAGGTGGCTCAGCAGCAGCAGACTTCACTTCCTCCCTTAGCTTCACTCATCCCTTCCTCATTCCCTCCCTGATCCCTCCATTGTTCCCTCCCTCCTTTGCTGCTTTTCCTTTCCGTCACTCTTATTCCCCACACCATCACTATTTCTAGCCCTTGCTAAATCCTCCCTGTCACTGTACCTCCTTTTGACCAAACTGAGTCTGTCATTTATGAGTCACTCAATTTAGTTTACTCTTTTGGCATTATGGAGTGAAGTGCCTGGCAGGGTGAGCACAGGTGACACAGGCAGGGACACTTCCATATCCATTGTGCAACCCCTGGATTTTGACCAATGGCTGAAGTGGTCACAGGCACTTCCCGTTCATGCTTCCCCAGCCTTCTGGGCAGAAAGGGAGTGCTGGGGGAAGTCATTCAGGTGCTTGTCCATAAACATTCAGTTTTTGCCTCATGCATCTTCCCATATTCCCCTGCTTGTGTGGAGCACCATGTGCAATGTGTGGAGCAGGGGAACCACTTCAGGATCCTGAACAGGCATCTGACTGTATGCCCACCTGTGTCTTAATCTGACCCCATGAAGTAGTGCACTGGGGGCCAGGGCCACAGACAGGCACCCCGCAGAGTTGCATAGTAATGCAGACCATGCACCATGCACATGCAACAGGTGCAGAGCTATGTAGGCTGGGTACATGTCAATGTACCCAGCTCTACATTGATGCATAGCCCCACTGTTATCTAATCTTATGGGACAACCCTATACAAAAACAGCCGAGAATACTGATGAAAACCTTGTCTGAGTCATATTAACCCTTAGGCTGCCGCTGACATAATGGGCCCGATTCTCAAACGGGTTTGCGTTCGGAGCAAGCTGTGGCAAACAGCAACCTGCACCAAAGCCCCACATGCCAGGGACCCTGCACCAGATTCAGGTACAGGAGGGGTCCCAGCATTTAAGTCCCCACACCTGCACCATTTGGTCCCTTGCGGTAAACACCTGTGCATGGGAGGTGTCCATCGCAAGCCCGGTGCAGCATGGGAAATGGCACCTACTGTACATATGTGCACAGTGACTACCACCAGTCTCAGACACTGTGCCCATATGTACAGTATGGTGCCAATGCAGAGCACAGTCAGTGGCTGGCCAGGCACCAAGGGGTGGGTTCCACTAGACCACCAGGTAGTGGGCACTGAAGTGATCGATCACATGCCCATGCAACATACAGGTAGCCGGGCAGCATCGGGGATGGGGCTGTGGCATTGGTGATGGGTGACAGGACCTGGCAGGATGAGGCATCATCAGTGAACCTGGGGGGTAACCGCAGCATACAGTGGCACATAGACTGACTACCCAAGTGGAACATATTCTAAGTCCCACTATGCCAGCCCTGGCTGGTCAAAGGGCACTTGGAATATCTCCCACTGGGTGCTGTCTGTGATTAGCAAGCTGCAGCTTTTGTTTGATAATTACCAAGCTCTGTTTTAGGTTAGCACTGCTCATATCCTTCTCTTCAAAAGAACAGGTGACTGGCTTTATACTAATTGCACCTTTGACTGACCTACTGGGTCATAATGTCGCACTCTTAAAAGCATACAACATTATGGCTAACCCGGTACAGCACAGTATGCTACAGCTACTGGTGCAAAACCGCATATGTTTCTGCATGCCATATTGTACCAGTAGCACTTTCCCAGGCAGAGGATAAGACCTCTGTTGGGAGTAGATTCTGAAGAGCAGCTGCTGTGGCTCACAGGACTGAGCCACAGCAGTTGGAACCCAGTTACTGCGTCTGGGACCTGGTTTGATTCCTGGTCCCCAGAAACATTTTATTTTTTTACGACTTGTGCGCTCCCTGAGTTGGACCCCCCCCCCCAGAGTTGAGAATCTTTAGTGGGGGGATCTGGAGGGTGTAGTCCCTGTAATGGGGGTGGAGTGCCCACAAAAAGACTTATGCCTCATGGCATAAATCACGCTGTATTGGCAGCGCGATTTTGCCATGCGCATAATGTCTTGCAACATTATGACCCCATGCCTTTGACTGAACCTGGACAGGTTCTATCTGGGCCTCTACTGTTAGTATCCTTTCTTATTGAATGTACCATTGACCAGGCTTCTCATAAGCCAGATTATGTACCCTAAATGTATTGTAACCTCTTGTATTGTAACTTCAATTGATGTGGAACCTTTGGAAAGAGCACTTGCATTGAAAGGTGTAATTCCGAAAATCTAATAAATAAATTATTTGCAAAGAAACTATGTTAATGCACCAGTTAGGGTGCCTTAATGCAAAAAAAAATCAGGGAATGGGGTGTTAGGGTTTCCAATCCTAATTCCCCACCCCTATCCTGCAGGCAGCAACAGGAAAAACCATTACAGTTTCACGTCTCTTGCATCTTCACAAATCAGGTGTGGTGTGTGCCTTGTGTTGTCAACCCTAATGTTAACCTCATTCCATCAATAAAAAAGCTCAGATGGATCCGGTGTACAAGAATGGAGTGAGCATTAGGGTTGACAACCGCAAGGCACACCCCACATCTGATTTGCCCAGATGCAAGATAGGTGAAACTGTAATGATATTTCCTGTTACTGCCTACAGGGTGAGGGAGGGAAGTTAAGGTTGGAAATCCTAACACTCCATTCCCTGACATTGAATAAGGCACCCTAACTGGTGCATTAACATAGCTTTTGCAAAGAATTTCCTTTCTTTTTGAGATAGTGGAAACATATCCTCATTCATGCTGGACCCTTTGGGAAAAGCATGAACAGATGCAGATGTGCAGGGACTGTTAGCCCTGAACCAAGGGATTACTCTGTCCACCTACAGAAGTGCAGGTCCATTACAGACCCTGCACTTACATGTAATGATGGATAAAATGAATTCCTGGGGCTGTCTTGTGGGCTGCAGAATCACAGGGCCTTCTAGTCCCTGCACTTTTACGTGACCAGAGATACAAACAAACAAGGAAACACAGTACATCTGTAAACCAATGTACAGGCCCTCTGCCACCCATAGGTGTGGAGGTACAGGGCCCTATGCCAACAGAAGAGCTGTCTTCGCTATATAGTACGTGGGGCCATGCAGACAACCCTGCAGCTTTCATTCGTAGGCTGGGGGGGATGTCACTTAACAGTGCCATCCCAACACCCTGACCCCATGTAGCTGAGTCACTGAAAATAGAAACATAGAAACATAGACTTTGATGGCAGATAAGGACCGCTTGGCCCACCTAGTCTGCCCATTTCCCTACCTACTGGATAAGCTGCAGATCTTAGTTAACCAACAGCCTATTTCTTCCTACGTATCCACAAGAATTACCTTATGTTTGTATCCATGCATTCTTGAATTCTTCCACAGTTTTAGACCCCACAACCTCCTCAGGAAGGCAGGTCCATGTGTCTACCACCCTCTCTGTGAAAAAGTACTTCCTCACATTGCCCCTGAGCAGTCCCCCTTCTATCTTCAAAGTGTGTTCCTTGTTGTTGCACATCTCTTTTTCTGAAATATGCTACCCTCTTGGACTTTGTTGATTCCAGTTAGGTACTGAAACATTTCTATCATGTCCTCCCATCCCTCCTTTCCTTAAGGGTATACATATTAAGCTCCTTTAGTCTCTTCTTGTATGGCTTCTCTTGCAGACCCTGCACCATTTTAGTTGCCCTGCTCTGAACTGTCTCCATCCTGTCTATGTCCTTGTGGAGATGGGGTCTTCAGAACTGGACGCAGTACTCCAGATGGGGTCTCACCAACTATCTGTACAGAGGGATGACAACTTCCTATTTTGTGCTGGTGATGCCTCTCCCTCTACATCCCAGTATCCTCCCAGCCATCCCTACTGCCTTCTCACACTGCTTGCTAACCTTAAGATCATCTAATATGATTATCCCCATGTCCCTTTCCATTTTTCTTGTTGTTACTACCCCCCATTGTGTAATCTTCCCCTGGGTTTTTGTTTCCCAGGTGCATTATTTTGCACTTCTTTGCATTGAATCCAAGCTGCCATATTTCTGACCATTCTTCCAACCTTGCCAAGTCCCTTCTCATCCTTTTCAACCCTTCCCATGTATCAACCCTGTTGCAGATCTTTGTGACATCTCTAAAGAGGCATACTTTCCTTCCAGTCCCTCTACAATGTTACTTATAAAGACATTAAAAAGGACTGGACTCAGTACTGAACCCTGCGGTACCCCACTAGTAACTCCCCTTTCTTCAGAGTGGACTCCGTTGACTATTACCCTCTGTTTTCTGTTGTCCAGCCAATGTTTTACCCAGGCTACTACCCTGGGACCCACTCCCAGGCTGGCTAACTTGTTTATTAATCTTTTGTGTGGGACTCTGTCAAATGCCTCGCTAAAGTCTAGGTAAGCCATGTCCACAGCCCCTCCCTGGTCTACTAATTTGGTCATTCAGTCAAAGAAATCTATTAAATTCATCTGACATGACCTTCCCACTGTGGATCCATGCTGCCTCGGGTTCTCTGCCCCACTGGCCTCTAGGTACTCAACAATTCTTTCCTTCAGAAGTGATTCTATCATTTTCTCTGCCACAGAGGTCAAACTGACAGGTCTGTAGTTTCCTGCCTCTGTCTTGCTTCTACTTTTGTGAAGGGGAATCACATCCACCCTCCTCCAGTCCTCAGGTACCACACCATCCTCCCACAATTTGTTAAAAAGGGTAGTCACTGGTGTCACTAGTTCTCTCCTTAATTCTTTTAGAATTTTGGGGTGAATCCCATCAGGCCCCATTGCTTTGTCCACATTTAGTTTTAGGAGTTCTTTCAGAACCCTTTCTTCTGTGAAAGCACTGGAATCGACCCCTCTATCCAGAGTGCTTCTGCTGATTGGAATAGGTACCTCCCCCTCCTCCTCATTTGTGAATACTGAGGAGAAGTATTTGTTCAGTATCCCTGCTTTTCACTGTCCTTCTCTGCCCACCCACCGTCCATTCTATTCAGCCTCACTTTCCCTCTCTTTGTCTTTCTATGCTCCCTAATGTACCTATAAAAGGTTTTATCCCCCTTCTTAACTGAGTTGGCTATCTTTTCCTCAGTTTCGACCTTCCCTATCCTGACTGCCTTTCCTGCTTCCTTCTGCCTTAACTGGTACAGTTCTCTGTCCTGCTCATTCTGTGTTTCCTTATACTTCCTAAATGCTATCGTTTTCTTCCTAACCTTCCTTGCCACCTCTTTTGAGAACCATAGTGGCTTTTTCTTTCATTTTGGCTTGTTTATTTGCTTCACACAAAGGCTTGTTTCCTCTGTGATGGCAGTTTTGATGTGTCCCCATTGTTGCTCCACCCCTCCTTCTTGCCTGTTTGCTAGTGCTTTTCTAAGGCACTCTCCCATTTTGAAAAAGTCAGCTCTCCTGAAGTCCAGTACCCTCACTTTTGTATTGCTTTATTCTGCAGCTGAGTTTATCATGAACCACACTGTTTGGTGGACACTTGTTCCCAGATGGCTACCCACTTCTAGATCTGAGATCCTCTCACTATCCTCATTTGAGAGTACAAGGTCTAAGATTGCTCCCTCCCGAGTGGGTTCCAATACTAGCTGTCAGAGGCATGCCCCCTGTAGGACATCAAGAATGGCCCTGCTCTTGGATGTGGCTGCAGCAAAGGTGCTCCAGTTAACATTTTGCATATTAAGGTCCCCCATCAACAATATCTCCCGTTTCTCTGCCATCCTAAGGATCCCTTCTATCATATCCTTGTCCATTCCCTCCCCCAGAGATGGGGGTCCATATACAACCCCTGTGTGAATTGTGATTCCATTTCTAGTCTCTAAGGTGACCCACACTGCCACCTCTCCTCCCTGTTCATTCTTTTTGTTCCACTTCTTTTATTTTTTCCCTTACATAGAGATCTACTCCTCCCCCCCTTCCACCCTGCCTGTCTGTCCTGTAGGTTGTGTACCCTGGTATGTTAACATCCCAGTCATGGTTCTCTGTGCATCATGTTTCTGTGACTGCCACAATATCCAGGAATCCCTCTTCCATCAAGGTCACCAGTTCAGGCAGCTTGATGCCCAGACTATGGGCATTGGTACTCATTACCCTCCATTTCTTGATGGCCTTACCCCTTTTTGCCCCATCTCTGTCCTTACTGCCTTTGTCATTTTCTCCATTTACCCCTGCCCTTCTCCCTATCAACGTCTCTATCTTTGCGTTTACCTCACTAACTACTTGGATTTTTGGGTGGGGGCTAGGATTTCCCCTGCTCCTTTCCAGTGCTTCCCCCTTTGGCTAGTTTAAATGCTTGCCAATGAAGCATTTAAACCTATCACCTACTATTCTGGTTCCCTTCCTGGACAGATGCAGACCATGGCACCAGTATAGGCCTGCATCACTCCTGGTGGACTTCCAGTCCACAATGAAGCCAAACCCCTGAGCTCTGCACCAGTTTTTCAGCCACTGATTGAATCCCATGGTGTGGAACACCCTAGCCGCACCCATGCCATAGACAGGCAGCACCTCTGAGAAGGTTACCGTGCATGCTACTTGTCTAAGGCCCCTCTCCAACTCTATAAACTCCTGCATTGTTCTGATCCCTTTTCCAGCCTGGTCATTTGTCCCTAGATGGACAATGACATCCATCTCCCACCTCTGTGTAGCTGCTCCCATGATCCTGAGGATTCACTCCCTGTCCCTCGAAGCCTTGGTGCCTTGCAGGCACCCTACCTCCCTCTCCCCTCCCTCCTCCAGTTCTGCCCTCCTAACAATGAAGTCCCCCACCAGGAGTTGTTTTCTTCCCCTGTGGAGTCCCATGCCACCCTCCTGTGGGCTCCTTTGTGGAGGTTTCCAACATCCTCCATGGTCTTTACTGTAGGTGCCTCTGTAGAGGAACAACACTCTGCCAGAGTGGCATACAAATTGAGGAAAGGTACAACTGGAGAGATGCACCTCTGTTCCACCACCATCATCTTCCCTGAGCCCACTGTGGTCCAACTGCTCCTGTTTCTTTGCAACCTCTGAGGCAGCGGCAGTGGTCCTGGTGGTCCCTGGGTGGGAGAGAAGGTCCCCCAAATCCTGGCCAACTCAGTCTGGAAATAAGCAACCTCCTCCCTCAGCACAGAGAGGTGCCTACAGATGGGACAACATCACATCCTCTAGAATGTCTCCCAGAAGACTGCTGCTCCACAGCCATTGCACTGCATCACTCCCACCATGTCTTATTTCTGGCCCCCTAACTGTTTTTTGAATACTTACTGTACTCTTTACTCTGTTTATTTATTTATTTTATATATACATATTTTTTTCCCCTACTTATCTACTGCCTCCGTGCCCTTAAAGCTCCTGATCTTCCTGTTCTGAGACAGGAAGTTCCTATATTTCTTAGTAGTCTCCTTACTTGGTCAGAGTCAGATCTCCAGCAGCTAGGGGGGATAGAGAGCTACTCTTTTCCTGTTAGGATGGTGAGTCTTTTGTGGATGTGTGATCACTCCCTTCCTGTTCCCAAACAGGAAGTTCCTGTTGTCAGTCAAATCCTGTGCCTATAAAAATAGAACTGGCTAAGGGTGAAGGGGAGAGAAGGAGGGCAATATAGTCCTAGTAGAGAAGTATAGTTCTAGCAGTACCTCCTTCCTCTTGCTGTTCTCTGCCTGAACTCACCAACAAACTCAGTTCATTGCCACAGGATCACAAAGCATACCCACTGAGTGAATACTGCCACTATACACAACGTTTCTTAATAAATATATACATATATATATATATATATATATATATATATATATATATATTTAGAACAGACTGTCAGACAGATACTAGATTGATTGATAGACAGACAGCTAGAAAGATAAAAAGACAGACAGACATCCAACAGAGGGCACATAAATACTACAGCATCCCCCATTGCACCAGTACAGCATCCTTATTGGGTATTATCCCAAGTTCATATTGTGCTTGTAGAATCCACTTCTTTCTAACCACTGAGCATCAAAGGCCAGTGTGCAACCTACTGAGCACTTTACACTGTCATTTATGAAATAAATGTATATCCAAAGAATGCAAATCTGAATTAGGTGAAAGATCATCCACTTATTTTGCTCCTAAATTATTTGTCTTCCTGACTATATTAAGCCTACATATGCCATACAATTCTAGGTGAAATAAGCTAAAGCAAAATAGTGTGAGCATGAATAGTGCAAACCAAACAGTGCAGCAAAGAAGAGCTCAGTGAAATAAGACCTAAAATATTACACAGTATGACAACATGTGGGCAGCCCAACTGAAAATGACACATGTGAAGAAAACACACTTTCCATCGAGTGTTGTTTTATAATCTGTTTTCAGGTATATTCCCAGATGTACATGTGTTTTCTTCTTATTTTTTCCAGTCGAGATGCTAGCAGTTAATATGAAAGATATTGCTT
Organism: Neoceratodus forsteri; assembly: GCA_016271365.2. NCBI lineage: Eukaryota > Metazoa > Chordata > Ceratodontiformes > Ceratodontidae > Neoceratodus > Neoceratodus forsteri. Next base: position 620,221,901 of record CM057455.1, read on the forward strand.
GTGAGTGTTGCTTCTGTATATTATGTTGTGTTTTGCAGTACTGTTTTTGGTTGCTTTTCTGATACTTTGAATTCTATGGCAGAAAGTATGTAATATGTTTGTTTTCAGAACTGCAACAATTGATGTGCTGTGTGTTTTGTTCTGCATGCGTCATTTTTGTTTGGGTTGCCCACATTTTGTCTCGTTGTATGGCATTTTAGGTCTTATTTCACTGAGCCCTTTTTTGCTGTGCCATTTTGTTTGTACTATTCTTGCTCACACTATTTTGCTTTAGCTTATTTCACCTAGAACCATGCCATAAACCTTATACAATATCTTAAGATATATCAAGCTAGGATAAGATATCATAGGATATCTTATCTTATCCTAATACTGTACTGTACATCTTAACATACACTATATTGAGATAAGATACAATATCTTAAGTTGTCTTAAGATGTGGTATCTTATCATACCTGTCATACCTGACAGGCAGAATGCAAAGGGTGACAATGGGGTTAGCCTCATCTAACCCAAAGCATCTGTGCTGTGGGGTTCCACAGGGTTTGGTCTTGTCACCATTGTTGTTCACTGTGTGCATGCTGCCATTGGGGGACATTATCAGGCAGTATGGACTGAGCTTTCACTGCTATGCAGATGATATCCAGCTGTACTCGTCCTGTGCACCCGAAACCCAGGTGTTGGCCCCTATATTTAGCAGCTGCCTCAATGAAAACCAGTTGAGGATGACTCAAAACTGGCTTAAACTTAACCCAGACAAGACAGAGGTACTGGTTGTGGATCTGGCTCATCAGGACAAAGGGGTGGTGAGGGGTTATCCCCTGGCCTAGTGTTAGGGGGGTTCCCCTTGTCCTGTCTAGATGAGTGAAGAATTTGGGCATGATCCTGGATGACGGATTGATGCTTGAAGCCCAGGTGTCGGTTGTCATCAGGAGTGGATTTTATCATCTTCAGAATATTGCCCAAATCAAAGCCCTGATCCTGCCTGAGGACCTGCCCACACTGGTGCATGCATTTTTCACTTCCAAACTGGACTACTGTAATGCCCTGTACATAGGGTTATCTGGAGGCAATCTCCGCAGGCTGAAGCTGGTGCCAAACATGGTTGCAAGGATGCTGACCGGGGTGAGACGATGCGAGCATATCACCCCAGTCCTCTGCGGGTGGCACTGGCTGTTGGTCAGGTGGAGGGTTTTCTTCAATGTAGGTCTCCTGTGCTACAAGACCCTGCATGAAAGGGGACCTGTCTATCTGCAAGATTTCCTTGACCCCTGACATCTGCCACCGGCACTCCATTCTGCCGGGGGAGGCCTCCTAGGAGTTCCAAGGGTTAGGTCATGGCATTCTGGGGACAGGACATTCTCAATGGTGGCACCTACCCGGTGAAACTCCCTACCTGGCTATCTAAGGGAGGCTCCCTCAGTAGAAGCCTTTAAGAAGGGGTTAAAGACATACTTGTTCCAACTGACATTAATTGGTTTTAAGGGATGGATAGAGTAATTTTATAATTGTGCGAATGATGAATTACTGTCTATATGTATTGATGTTGTTTTATTGTACAGTGCCCAGAGTCTCTGGAGATGGGTGCTTTTATAAATAAAATATCTATCTATCTATCTTAAAGATCAAAGGTGTAGCTGTTTAATTTTTTTCAGTTTCATACTTACATTGTTTTTGAGATTCTTTGAATGCCTCCCATCTCACAGTGCTCTTCAAAAATTCAGACCCCCTGTCCTGATGTTCCAACTGGCCTCCATCTACTGCCAAATTTTGAGAACACCAGCAATCTCAGCATTCTCTTCAGTAGTGGCAAACAATTGCTTCCTTGTTTTGGATGCCTGTGAGCATCTGACATCACACAAATACACCATCAGCCAATTGGGTGACCTAGCTCATTAATAGCACTACTCCACTAAGTTTAAACAAAAGAAACAAAGAACAAAATAAGAAAAACCTGTCTTCGCGCTACCATGATCACTGATCCTCCTGACCGTAATATCAGCAATCACAGATAGAGCAGCAGCCAGCCCAACACAGATATCTAATTCACAATTTAATTTATTTTGATTGCAAAACCTTAAGCTGAAGCAGCACAGTGATTTGAGGCTTGCAGAAGCCCCTTCTCAGATCCCAGACCTTTGGGCAAATATTCACAACACTGTACTTAATGGAGAGAGTTGGAAGGGAATTTAAACCTGTGCAAGTATAGTACTAGTTTTCATGTGTTCAGAGTTGTTTTGTTGGAGGCTGAGAAACTTGTTACACTGCAGAGAACAAACTAAACCTCATTTTAGGAACTGGGAACCTGGTAAGACAATATTGTTTGGGACTTGTTAGGCAGGTGAGCTACGCTTTCTACTGAAAGTTTCATTTTTGCTTATTGGCATTAAGAAGAGAATTGCAGGATTCCATTAAAGTGTAGTAAATTTATAACCAGAGGGAGTGAAATACAACTGAATTTGCTTTTTTACTCTGCTTGAGATCTAGGATTTGGAAGGATATTTTTGCAGCTTTGTAGAAGTGTCATGCTGGCTGAGGAGCAAGTTAATTTTTATCACTGGGTTCAGTAGAGTGGTTTGTGTAGGAGCAGTGGTCTAGTAAATTGTGGTGTGGGTTGAATTACTGTAAAGAAGGGCAGTACTCACCAGGATGGTGGAGCAGTGGTGTAGTTGATTGTTTCTGACAGTCGTCAGTGGTTGCAGAACACCCACCCACCTTCCCCTCACCCCACCGATCCCAGGTGTGGAATTTTCTTTATAGCCAAGGTTCTGACACCACTTCCTCAACAGGTCAGGAGGCAGAAATCTGTCATATCCTCAATAACCCAACACAGTGCATAAAGGGTAAGAATACGCACCCCCCCCAAAAAAAAATCTAACTAGATATATATATATATATATATAAAACATATTGTATATTATAATGGAGAGGGACTTCAAACATGCATGGAACAGACATAAGGCAATTATAGTGGCAGGTGGGAGGAAGTAGGCTGTTAGTTAACTAGAATTTGCAGCTTATCCAATAGGTAGGGAAATGGGCAGACTGGGTGGGCCAAGCGGTCCTTATCTGCCATCAAAGTCTGTGTTTCTATGTTTCTATGATAGGTGTCCCATGTTCCTCCCAGTGCTACACTCCAGTCAACGTCACAAATAAGCAGGACCCCACTGGAAATGAGATGTCATATCTCATCTAAATGTATGTGTTAAAAAAATATATATAAATATCACACATGCTGTGTGTCAGCTTCTGTTACAATGAAAAATGCTTCCAAATAGTTAAAAATAAACCATAAAAGCTGCAATGTTCTGAATTTCTGAATGTACTGGTTTAAAGAGATACTGGACTGAAGAGTTTTAAGTTGCCAAACAAACATGCAGTAACTTTTTTTCAAGCCATCAGCTACAAAAACATGATTTGAACTTTGCAGGAACAAATCTAATGGCAGAAGATGGAAGAGAATTGTTGCTTTTTGAACCTTTGGTAAGTTTGCAATCCAAAGGCAGTAATACTATTTTTGCAAGTTTATCATTGGACAACCTGAAGACAATAATCCCAAATTTATGACTGATATGTTTTATCTGTGGAGCCACTGAATGAGGAAGGTATTTTTTCCCCTTTGTTTGGCAACTCAAAACTTTTAAGTCTGGTATCTCTTTAAACCAGTACATTTGGAAATTCAGAACACTGCTACTTTTGGGGTTTATTTTTAACTTTTAAGCATTTTTCATTTTAACAGAAGCTGGCACTTAAAATGTGTGACACTATATCTATATATATATATATATATATATTTCATACATAAATTCAGCTGAGATGCAACAACTCATTTCCGGTGGGGTCCTACTTATTTCTAATACTGTGTGGATTGTAGCACCAGGAGTGACATGGGACACCTTTCAATCTCTGAACACTGGAAAGTAGTACTTGACTTCTACAGGTTTAAATTCCCTTCCACCTTCCTCCATGAAATACAATGTTATGTACATTTGCCTGAAGGTCTGAGAGCTGGCAAGGGGTTCCTGCTGGATTCAATTCATTCTGCTACTGCAGCTTTATGTTTTGCAATCAAAATAAATTAAATTGTGAATTAACTTTCTGGGCTGGGCTGGCTGCTACTCTGTTTGTGATGGCTAGTATTAGGGTCAGGATGATCAACTGATTGTTGCAATCTGCAGGTGGTCTGACAACCTCTCTCATCTGTTGGCTGTGGCTCTCTGTCTCTCATGGAGTCAGTGTACAAAATGTGATTGACTCTCTGGAAGTGTTATTGGGCTGTAGGAAGGGATGGTGTGTGGTGGTGGTGGTGGTGGTGGTGGTGGTGGTGGGGTTCTTGTATCTTGTGCAGCCAAATTCCAAATTGCCTGCATGCATGGCAGCAGGAAAATCTGGGGTTTTTTTGTTTGTTTTTTTTGTTTAAAGTTAGTGGAGCAGTGCTATTGATGTATGAACACACCCCATTGACTGGTGGTGTGTTTGCATGATGTTAGATGCTCACTGGCTTCTGAACTGCCAGTTAAATATACATTTATTTAATGCTGTTAATTGAGAAATTACTAGTGCAAATACACAGGTCAAAAAGTGTAATGGCAACTGTCACAATGTACCTAAGGTGTCAAATATAACAGCAATTAATACATTGTTTTAGTTAATAAAAAAACATGCATATGTTGTGCAACATGTAGCAGCAAGTTTGTATCATATCTAAAGTCCAAAAATAAGACAACTAGCTCAATGAGTCAAATTGTTTCTGGAAACTAGCCTGTGCCCATAGCCAGCCTTAAGGATAGGCAAACTAGGCAGCTACCTAGAGCAAAATTCAGTAAGGGGCTCCGTCAACGTCAAACAAAGTTCCATTTTGAATTTTTTTTTCTTTTTTTTTTTTGCAAGTGACCTGAATGGACTGAAAATTAACATGGCCAGATCTGGTCTCATTGGGGGTGGGGGGTGAAGACTTGTCCATCAGAGTCACAGCTGTGTGTCTGCCTGCCTGACCTATCAATAAAAGAGGCACTCCTATTTCTATTGGATCTCTGCTGATGTCTGTTTTATGTTTGGCACCAGAGTGGCTGGAGTGCATGCACAGCGTGGTGTGGACTGGGTGTGGCCGGCGCGTGGCATAACCAGTTTTGGTGGTGTGTGCAGACAGCTGTGAGGTAGTAAGGGAGTGAGTGGCTGTGTTAGGGAGTGGTGAGGGAGAGCTGAGTTTGTTTTTAGACTTGCAAAAGAAAAGAGACAAACCCCAAAGAGGACTGGAGGTCCTTGTGTAGGGCAAGGGCAGCTACTAGGGAGGAGTGTGCAGGGGCACTGTGCTGCTGAAGGCACCAGAGCTGGCTTGCTGTGACATGGGAGGAATGGGAGCTAACAGCAGCCATGATTTGTCTAGTCCAGATGGGATTGACGAGAGGACATGGTCTGAGGTGTTAGCAAGCAGGGTGGCCTGATTCATCTCACCATCATGGATTCGCAGTTGAGTGGTTTCTCATCATCATTGGGGTGTGGCTGTGCAATGAGTGGCCTGAGAGTTTGTCAGAAACATTGAGAGAGACCCCTTGAGAGCAGAAACTGGAATGCTGGGAGTAAAGTAAAAGTACCCATTACCAGTTTTGAATATAGCCTGTGGGTCAGTGACAACAGAGAGAGAATGAGTAGCAGCCAGCCAGCCAGTTGAGGTGCAGCAGAGCAGGCACAGGCAGCAGGATATGGCTGTGTGGAGGTGACTGGTGGTCCACCCCACCCCCCGCTGCCATGCCAGAGGAGGAGGAGATTTTTGTCCCAGTCTCGGGTCAGAGGAAAAAAAAAAGTAACTGCCTGTTGCTGGAGTTAGGGGGTCCCATGGTGTCCACTGAGTGTACGTAGTTTTCGACTGGTGGCAGTCATCTGGTTTCCTGAGGGGCAGCCAGACCAGCAGAGCAACAGTATGGAAAGAGGAGGACCATTTTGTCTAAGAAGGTCAATGACAAACTTATTGATGATTCTGAAGTGATGTAGCCAGTTAGCTGAGCTAAAACAAAAAAAAACTGCAATTTGCTGACATTTTGTTTCTTGTTCCTGAACTTCCTGGACTGTGGATCATTAACCCCAGTTCTGACTTGTCCTGGTTTCCCTATGGTGGAAATGCTGTGCAATATAAGATAATTATGTAGCACTATGTTGTATAACATAAATTAAAGCTGCCTGTGCCATGTGGCAAGACCCAATAGGAAGGTTCTGTATCAGTGTCTGACTGATAGAAAAGGGGAAGGAAAAACAAAAGACTTGTCCCTGGTGTGTTTGCTGTCAGAAAGTTTATTACCTGCAGCAAACTTGGCCCAAAACAAAACAGAAATGAGTGCTAAGTAGCCTGATGAATATTTATTAAACTGAGGTCCCATCTGCCTGGATTGGTGGTAGTTCAGGTGGATATTAAAGCTCCCATGGCACTTATCGAAAAGAGTAGGGGAATTTCCCCGGTGTCCTGGCCAAATTTCCCTCATTCACTAAAAATACCACCAACAGTTTAATCTGGTTCAAGATCAGTTGGCATTCATCTGTATCCCCCTCCCCCGGGTCATGCCTGAAAATAGGCAGGATTTATCTAGTACTCTAGTGCACTTACCCGGTCAACAGAAACTAAATAAATAAATAAATAGCTGGGATTAAAGAATGTAGTGTTTTGTGACTGAATTGTTTTGTTAAAGGAACAAAAAATGTGTTGCTGAGGTATGGGTTTTCCAGTGTTTGGGTCTGTGACATTTTTATAATCAAAAATTTTCATTGTGTAGTAATTCTCTCCTCTCCCCCACTGTAGTGTATAAGATGTCCTTGAAAGATAACAGAACTTTGTTTTATCTTCAGTATGAGCCCTAAAATGCACAGACAAACTACTAAAACCCCAGAGTTTCTGGAGGCCTAATGATCCCCAGGCCCCCGGCTTTTTGCAAATATTTTTTGCACACAATAGGATGGATATTCAACTTGCGCCATTCTGTGGCGCAAGCCCTTGTGCTGCACAAAATAGTTGCGCTGGGGTGTGGCTGGAGCAATATTCAATGGAGTTGTGCTATTGAGCAACTCCTTTGAATATCACCCCACTGCCACAGCCACTGTGCATGGCACAGTGGAACTTGCACCACCGCAAGTGGTCAGAGTGGAGCATTCAAGATGCGGTGGTGCAAGTTCCATTGCGCCATCTAAATTCCTATATTCAAAGTGACATGAAAATGGGGCCATAATTCATGCAAGGCACGGGGGGGCTATTTGCATCTGTTTATGGCCCCATTTGCATGCTCATTACATGCAGGTGCGCGATCCTCGAGGACTTCGCTGTAGCACCCCTGCTAGGCAGCAGCCATCATGGACTGATGCCCCTGCAGCCCGATCGTGCGGCATAACTGTTGAAACCACCCCGACTGGCCCAATCAGGGCATAAGTGATAAACCCCACCCCGACTGGCCCGATAAGCGAGCATAAGTGAAGTAAAATCCCCACTGGCCCGATCGTGGGCAGAACAAAGTTCAACCCCCAAGAACATATCCCTGGTGGTCAGTGGACCGCAAAGCCTGATTGCGGGCATTAGAGTCCACCCCCCAAGGACACATACCCTGGTGATCTAGTGGCCCCCCACCCACAGAGCCCCACCACCCCGCTCCTCCCTGTCAGCCGGCGGGTGGCATTCTTTCATGAATTCATTCACATATCTGGACTGCCTTGTATGGTATGGGCTGCACGCCCATTGGCTCTTGCTCTGAACCAATGGGCATGCAGCCCAACCGAGCAGTCAGTCGGTGGGCGACAGGCGGGTGGGATGCTGCCGCCCGCCCGGCTGATGGGGAGTGGGGTGGTGGTCTCCGTGGGTGGGTGGGGGCCACTAGATCACCAGGGTACATGGACCTTGGGGTGGACTCTAATGCCCTCGATCGGGCTTCACGGTCCACTGACCACCAGGGATATGTTCTTGGGGAGGGTTGAACTCTCTTCTGCCCGCGATTGGGCTAGTGGGGGTGATTACTATGGGTTTACCCGCTTCTCCGGGCCAGTCAGGGGTGGGGGTTTTGCTTCACTTATGCCAGCTGATCGGGCCAGTCAGGGAGAGGGATTTCAGCACTTATGCCTGCGATCGGGCCAGTCGGAGGGGTTACTATTATGCCCGTGATTGGGCTGCAGGGGCACAGGGGAGTCAAGGGCCACCCACAGGTGGCAGCTGCTATGTTGCACCCTGCAATGCGGCAGCTCACCTGTGGGTGGCCCTCATTTCTTTCTTTTTTTTTTTTGCTCAGAGTTGTGCAGGGCGCAGGTTGGGGGTTGCGCCTGCACAACTCTGCACAGCCCGCTGAATATCGGGCTATGCAGTTTATACATGGTTCATCCCCCTCCTGTTGAGCATGCCTTCATTAGCATTGCGCTGTTGCTCAGCTTGACTTGGGGGGCACAACTGCCTCCTGCTGAATATGGCAGAATGGCGCAATTTCAGACTTGCGCAGGTGCAACTCTATTGCTCATGGCGCAACCCTTTTGAATATCCAGCCCTATGTGTGCAACATACGTTTACCACTTACTAAAAGAATACCCCTTGGAAAAATCCTGGTAATAGGCCTGCGGTGCTACTGGTGGGGATCGCCATATGCAAGTTCGTCAAGGGGTGCCACATACGCTAAGGCCGGACCTGCCTGTGCCATCAATCCAGTATATTTAATTGCTATTGTATTTGCTGTCTTTGGAACTGTGCGATAGCACAGTATGATCTACTCTGGGATGAATTCCAACTGAACTGTATTTGCTGCTATTTCTGATGCTGTTATATTATTTGTTGTTACTAATGTAGCTTCTATTTCAATTTCCATCACATTTTTGGCTTGTATATTTTCTCTAGCAAAACCTACATTTAACTGTATTAAATAAAGATCTCTAAGTGGCAGGTTTTCAGTATGCTAATTGTAGTACCATATACTATACATTATTATTTTTACAAGGAATCTGAAATCTCTGAGTGTGGGGAAAACTTTTAGAGGGTCTAGTACTCAGGCAGTCCCTCCAATAGTATTATGAATTTTTGTGGCAGAACAGTATTACATACACTTACAGAGTCCATCCAGTGAGCTACATCTGCACCTGATTTTATGCTAAGTTAGACAGATGCTTAAATCAAACTTTTTATGATTAAATATTGTACTCAAATATATGTTTCCATTGATCATTTCAGGCATATCACAGGTTTACATGTTCTGATTCATTACTTGTATGTTCTGTTATAGCAGAATCATCACTACAAGTTCCACGATGTATTTTAATGATGTGGTAGTCATGACAAGTATGGATCAATTGCATCTGGGAGTTGGAGGGACTATGAGTATGAAAATACTTACATTTGTATATGTAATATTCATGTTATATATATATATATATATATATATATATATATATAATAGTATGTAATTTGGTTAGTCTAGCCCCATTCACTGCCATCTTACAAACACAGATACAGTATAAAGAAATCATGCAGCATTCAAAACTGCCACTGAGTAGCTAAGTTTTCTGTTTCTTCAAAGCACTATGACTATCACATATACATTATTCATACCTAATTTGACATGACAGTTGACTCCAGCTGAGATTTATTTCAATTTTTTTTTGCCTTGAGCAACTCTCTCTCTACAGGCTTTACTTTTCCAGCTCCAAGTAAGGGGACACTTAGTTTATTTTAAAAATCTCAGTGTAATGCAATGTCCTCACTCACTGTGCCATTGTACTCTATGATATTTAAATTAGCACTTTTGTTTAGCATGTAACAAAGTTCACACAGGAAAAGAAAGAAAGAAAGAATGACAGAAAGAAAGAAACACAGGTACTTTCAATGTGGTATCCAGTGAGTGCAGCGAACCAATATAGGCGCCACGTCAAAATGATGACTCACATTGGTTGATATACTACTGGACCCCCTGCAATGGTAGAGACCCTATGTGAATGCGAGGGTAGGGAATGGCGACCGGAAGGGGGGATAGTGAGGAGAAGGAAAGGGACAGGGAGGGGTACGTAGGGGGCTGGCATGCCTGCTGCCACCGAGCTAGACATGCGCTGTGGTGGTGAGGGTGGCTACCTGTAGCAGAGCAAGTACTGGGTTCATGGCTGGGGACCGGTGCAAAAGTTTTGATGCTGCCTGTGGCTCCCGGCTTAATTTTACTGTGGCAAGTACAGTGTCACCCCCTCCCCAACATGCGCCCCCCCTGGAGTTAGCAATCTAAATTCATGGGGGTGCAGGGGCAAAGCCCCCACGAGGGGGTTGGGGACATCCTCACAATTAACACTTTTAGGTTGCTAGATGTTGGGTCGCCTTTGTGTATCTCGCTGATTTGCTTTTCGGTGATATACACTCATCATAATAGCAATCACTATTTGCGATCACTATTATGACATAGTACCCTTCAATGCCAGTGTGGCCATGTCTGTTTTTCAATACAATGAGATCAGGACAGAGTACAAGGCAGCAGCTGCAATAACTGGACACTTCATGTTGCATTGTCACAGTCATACCTCACACCCAGATACATTACAGTAGGTATTAAATGGCACTTTTGAATACTGCATAATTTCTTTATACTGTGTCTGTCTTTGTAAGAGTACAATAAATGGGGGGTAGGGGATAGAATAACCATCATATGTACCATTACATAGTAATGAATATTAAATATAAAATATAAGTATTTCCATAATCACAGCCTGACACCCCCCAAAATAACCACGGCAACAAACTCAGATCTCCACATGCACAATACACATTTGTTTATACTGCATTTAATACAGCAGACAGGTTTTAATTCCCAAAATAAAGGGGCACATGTTAAATATAGAAAAAGCAAACATAAAATGAGTAGAAGACTCTCAACTGGAATCACGAGAAAGCAGCATTATATGCAAAATAGAAATGGTGGTGTTAGCATCTTACTGAGTACCGTTGCCAGCACAGATAAGTACAACTTTGCAATACATTTAATAAATTAAAAATGTTACTATTGACCACATAATTAAGACTAGCTAGGTCATATTGTTTGTGCAGCGGTTCGCATAATTCAGTGCATCCTATTGCAGAATACCAGAGATAGCATTGAATACATTGATATAAAGTATTTTACTGCTCTCGAACAACTGGAACCCCCAGTCTGCAACAGTTTCTAGCTGACATTTAGAACTCATGAATGAATTTTATCAAAGTGCATTACATAGAAACATAGAAACATAGAATTTGACGGCAGATAAGGACCGCTTGGCCCACCCAGTCTGCCCATTTCCCTACCTACTGGATAAGCTGCAGATCCTAGTTAACCAGCAGCCTACTTCTTCCTACCCCCACCCCCCAGAACTGCCTTATGACTATCCCATGCATGCTTGAATTCCACCACTGATTTTGACTCCACAACCTCCTCCGGAAGGCCGTTCCATGCATCCACAACCCTCTCTGTGAAAAAATACTTCCTTAAATTACCTCTGAGCCGCAGTTGTTAAACCTGCAACATCAGATTATATAAATCAGTTGATGCCTGTAACCCATTTGACATCTTTTATAACCTACTCAGTACATGACAATTCTGAATCCATTTCTGCTCTAGATGTTATATGGGGGCATTCAAGTCTCATTGGAGAGGGGAAGTCATCCACCTGGCTACAGTTTGTAAAAAAAACAAGAGTGAGTCCCAGTTGGCTACTTGGCTGCATGATATTTGAGATCTGTAGAGGCAGCTGTCCCATGCCTCCTCAGATGCTATTTGGCTATGTCTAACTCAGTTAGGGGCCTTGTATTCTGCTCACCTTTTGGAGATGGTGGCACAGGCTTCAATTAGAACAAAGGCAAGTTATGTGGGGCAGGGGGATAAGGCTGGCAGACTGCCTGCGTTGTACTTGAAGCATCAAGCTGCTTCTTGCTGGGTTACAGTGCTTCGGGACCCAAACTCTCATGTCCTGACTAATGAGGCCAGATGGATGACTTCTATTTTTAGAAACTATTATTCTGATCTATATTCAGATCAAAACTCCAACAATATTTTATCTGCCCTCAATGAGTTTCTTGCAGATGTTCCCTCACCTCAGCTTTCAGATGCCCAGTGAGATCTCCTCATAGGCCAAATCCAGGAGATATAAGTTAATGATACACAGTTTCATCCCTCTCACCAGATAAAGCTCCAGGGCCTGATGGCATTTCTCCAGATTTTTATAAAACCTTTAGGGAGGAGTTGGTCCTGGTACTCACTGAGGTTTTTAACTATTTATATGACCATGATTCAGCAGAACCCTCTGTTCCCAAGGCACTGATATTCTTGGTCTCCAAACCAGGTAAAGACATGACTCACCCTGAAAATTATTGCCCGATATTGTTAATTAATGCAGACATTAAAATCCTGTTTGAAATTCTTGGCAATCACTTAAGTAAGGTCTGGACTGACCTTAGTGGGCCTGAACAAGTTGAACGTGTGGCAGGCAGACATTCCAGTGATTATTTTAGAAAACTTTTCTATAGCACATAACAGTGGGAAAATGTGCCATGTTGTTCTTGAGATAAAGTCAGATGTACACCCATAAGGGCACACTGTTCAGACAAGGCATAGCTCCACACCTGGACATGGCATAATATAATTTCAGAATCCCACAAATCCAAACCTAACTCCTTCACTAAATCACTGCACTCGAAGAATTTTTTTTAAAACACTTTAGATAAAAAATTATAACTGGTGAGAGCATTGAAAGTGAACACACACAGAAGTGCCCCCCCCCTCCCCACACACACACTCGAGTCACCTACAGTATATAAATAAGTGTTGCAGGAGCCATTCAGGACTCCTCCAATGTGTGTCATTTGATCTCTACTGTTGGCTTCATTTCTTGATGGATTAATCAGTTTCCCTACCTCTTGCAGCTCATTTTAAAGGTGGATGAGGCCACTCCAGACCATGCAGAGTTGAGCTGGCAGGAGAAGCTGGCCTGGTGCTGTATTTTTAAATTCTTCAGTGGGCTGTGCACCCAGCCAAATGCTTTGCATATTAGTTAGGTACTAAAGGAGGATGGAGGGGAATAGGGATATCTCTGCTTCTCCAAACCTCAGGTGTCACCATCTCCTCACCATTGCTAGTGCTCTATCCCCCAAACCCTTACCCCTTTACAGACAATAATGAATATTCAGAGAGGTGAAGAGTTAGTTGGAGATAGCTACAGATTCATTCAGCATGCTTTTTTTTTTGCATGAGAAAGCTATGTCACATTCGGGCAGTCCAAGGAGATTAGGTAAGAACACAGAGGCAGAGCCCTGTGCATCTTCCCCCCCAGCAGTCTCTGGAAGGCCCACAACTCTCAAGTTATGTTCTCCAAAAGAAAATACCCAGCTCAGTCGTCAACTAGAAATGCCAACATACACTTTCATAAGTATTAACTTTATAAATGTAAGTAATGACCAAAAATAATAAACAGTGACTACAATTAAAAGAACCTCCCACTCAAATCTTCTCAGCCTGAGGAGACAGCTGTCTCCCTCTATTTGACAGCTGTCTAGCTCCATGCATGTCCACCAATACATGATTCATGACATGCATAGACACTGCAAATGGTGTGAGTGAGCTCGCACAGGTCACATCTTCACACTAAACACATCTGTCCCTGCCTCATATCAGTAAAAAAAAAAAAAACTCTTTTACTCTAATATTTTTAGTTCTCTTGTGCGCTGTGAACTCCTTGGGATAGTGACTTTTGAGGGGTGTGACACTGTCTGTCCAATGCAGAGTGCTCTGCAAGGGGCTCAACAGTATCACACCAGTCATCAACCAGGCTGGTCCTGATGCTGTTTTTCCAGAAGTGGTCTGCACTTGAGAAGAAAAAGCCATACCAATCATGTGGTAGCTTTTTCCTTTCATCTGCAGATCACCATGCAGCAATAAGCTGTTTGCATCATGATCAGCCTGGCTGACGTCTCCAGTTCCCCCCTCACCACCCCACCAGGTCCTTCCTGGAAGGTGTGAGGAGGCGCTGTCCTTGCCTGCCTCTTCCATGTCCCGCTGTCTCCATTTGCTTATTTTCTCCCACCCATGCAGAGTAGGCCACAGATTAAGTTCCATATGGGCTGGGAGTATTCAGTGATCCAAGGCACTTTTACTCTAAGCACAATTACACTAGTGGATCCCTCCCCACAGCCTGCTGACATTGGTGTGCTCAATCCCCAAGTCAGCATGTGTCCCCCCCTTTAATGTGACACACTGGGAGCCCACCCCAGTGTGCCAAAAACTACCTCTCATGTTTCCAACACCGGGATGCCCACTCCTGGTGTTGGATGTGCCCCCCCATGCCCCTATATTCTCAGCTTACCTCACAGGGCCTAATCCCAGGGTTGGCATTGATCTCCCCAACAGTACTTTGGCACACTGGAAGCCCACCCCAGTGTGCTGAAATCCATGAATAGTTTACCAACAAAGAAGCAAACAGACCAACTGCGTATTTTTTTTTTATATCTGAAAAAAAGAAAATGGTCCCTAATCATTCCTGCCGGCCCCCCTCCCCCAACCCGCACCTTCCCTCTGTGCACTCCACCTCCTCGCACCCTCCTTCACCCATACTTACCTCCAGAGTTCAGGAGCAGTGATCTTCTATGTACCGGGAACACATTTGCACATTTCAAAAGATGACTGCAAACTGAAGAAAATCACGATAAGCTTTATAATGGCAATCAATGGGGGGGGGGTTCAACTTAGGTTGATATCTCAGCCACTTTTTGGAGTTTTGGTCCCAAAATTTCAACATGGGGTTCTTGGGACCCCACCTCATGAAGTCAGTCACTATAATTTTGTTTCTCAGTCCCAAAAGGTGATTTCATGATTAGCAAAGAAAGTGAAAGTCAAAAAGATTGCATTCAGGCAATGCAAAAAGACACAGGCAGAAGGGGATAGGGAGAAGTACCAGGAGAAGCAAAGGGAGGCAGGGAGGTCAGTAAGGGAAGCCAAAGCTAAGACAGAAGAACACATTGCAAAATCAGTGGGTAGAGTGGACAAAACCTTTTACAGGTATATAAGTGAAAAGAAAGACAAAGGGAGGATAGTGAGACTGAAGGGGAGGAGAGGCCGCGTGGAGGATGACAACAGTAAAGCTGACATATTGAACAGGTATTTCTGCTCAGTCTTTACTGAGGAAGAGGAGGTAATGGGTCTGAAGGGTACAAGGGTGAGAATGGTGCAGAAATGGACATAAGTCCCTTTACACGAGAAAGGGTCCTGAAGGAACTGGAAGTAATAAGAGTTGATAAAGCAATAGGTCCAGATGGGGTGCACCCCAGGGTCCTTAAAGAACTAAGAGAGGTGGAGGCTGAACCTCTGGCTATCCTGTTTAGCTGATCACTGGAAACAGGGGAGGTACCCAAAGACTGGAGGACAGCGGATGTAGTCCCCTTATACAAAAGTGGGAACAAAGAGGAAGCAAGGAACTACAGACCAATCAGCCTCACCTCGGTAGTGGGGAAGATCATGGAAGCACTACTGAAGGAGAGATTGTGGAACATCTGGTTGTCAATGGACCACAGGACCCAAGGCAGCATGGTTTCACCAGGGGAAGGTCATGTCAGACCAACCTGGTTGAATTTTTTGACTGGGTGACTAGGGAGGTGGATCAGGGAGGGCAGTGGACATGGCCTATCTGGACTTCAGCAAGGCCTTTGACACTGTGCCACATAGAAGACTATTACACAAACTGGGGAATATGGGTGTGGACAGGACAGTAGTGTGGTGGGTAGGTAACTGGCTGGGTGGCAGGACACAGAGGGTGGTGGTAAATGGCTGTCACTCCACAGAGGGAAGAGTCACTAGTGGGGTACCACAGGGATCAGTGCTGGGACCGGTCCTATTCAACATCTTCATCACTGACATTGTGCAGGACCTAGAAGGCAGAATTTCACTGTTTGCTGATGACACAAAGCTCTGTAACACAGTAGACACACCAGAGGGTGTAGACAGAATGAGAAGGGACCTGCAGAAACCTGAAGAATGGTCAGGGGTTTGGCAATTGAAATTCAATGCAAGGAAGTGCAAGATAATGCATATGGGGCACAAAAACCCTGGCACAATATATCAGTTGGGGGGTGAGGGTATAGCATGCACCAAGCAGGAAAGGGATCTTGGGGTTATCATCTCTGATTACCTCAAGGTAGGGAAACAGTGTGACAAGGCAGGAGGTAAAGCAAATAAGATGCTGGGATGTATAGGCAGGGGCATCACCAGCAGGAAAAGGGAGGTCATAATTCTGCTATACAAGACACTAGTGAAGCCCCACCTGGAGTACAGTGTACAGTTCTGGAGACCATACCTACGTAAGGACATAGACAGGGTAGAGAAGGTTCAGAGGAGGGCAACAAAGATGGTGCATGGATTGCATCACAAGTCCTATGAAGACAGGTTAAAGGAACTGAACATGTACTCCCTGGAGGAGAGGAGAGAGAGGGGATATGATAGAGACATACAAGTATCTCACAGGGAAGAACAGGGCAGGAATACACTATTTTTAAGTGAAAAGATGTTCCAGGACTAGAGGGCATGGGATGAAGTTGGAGGAGGACGATTCAGAGGAAACATGAGGAAGAATTTCTTCACAGAACGGGTGGTGGACAAGTGGAACACCCTGCCAGAGGAAGTGGTGGGGGCTGAAACAATCATGGGATTTAAGAATGCATGGGATAGACATAAAGGAAATCTGGAGGTTTGCGGTAAGGGGCAACAGACTTCTAGGAAAACATAAACTGAACTTACAAGCTCAAATGGGCAGACTGGGTGGGCCATAGGCCCTTATCTGCCGACACTGTCCATGTATCTATGTGTGGAATCAACTTTCTGGACCAAGTAATGAAACAACAGTGCCACTGTTGATGTAGTGGGGTCCCAAAAAACCCCTGCTGCAAATCTGGTTAAAAAACTCCCAAAAATGACTGCATTATGAGCGTCCATTGTCCAATTTCCCAAAGGCACACCCTCAACACCTGTCAGTCTCAGCAGGGTAAGAGTGGAGGTTGGCATTACTTCAATACTTCACTGCCATTCCTATTATGCATCTTTCTAGCTCCTGCACTACCAATGCCAATACCAGTAAGCAAACATTTGGCATTGACAAATGCTTGTTTTTCTAATTGAGAAAACCAGTGCTGGAAGAACATAAAAAATATATGTTGAGAGTGATGCCTTAAAATGCAAAAACTTTGAAAATCATAATAATTAGGTACAATTCAGCTTCCATCCCATATATAATCTAAGGATTTCTCCTCCCCAGTATTTATTACTAAGCACATTTGCAAGAACATTTGATCATTATCCCTCAGGGTTCATCTGCCTTTATAGCTTACTCCCTATTTCACGTCATAATCATCTGTTGTGATGTCACAATCGGTTGCCATGGGAGTAACAGTGAGGTCACAAGCAGTGGTTTATGACTTCAGGTAGGGAGACAAGAACAGTAATAGATGAACTCTTCAGGAGCAAAGATCCTGTTTTCGTGCAATGACCCTAGTAATAAATAATGGGGAGGAGGAATACTGAACTAATATGAAATACAGCTATTATGTTTTTGTAAAGTTCTCCTGCAGGTGTCAGTTGCTCTTTAATCATTTGCACTAGCACTATGCAGTGCAGGATGAAATTTTGGAGTTGGGGAGGGGCCTCAGACAGGTAGCAAGCACAGTTATCTTCTCAGAGGTGCTGCCAGTCCTTGGCAGGGGTGAGGCTAGGGTACTACACACCATGCAGTTTAATGAATGGTTGCAAAACTGGTGCAGAGCACAGGGCTTTGGCTTCATTGGGGACTAGGGGTACACCTGGAGAGATGAAGGTCTATACTGCCATGATGGTCTGCATCTGTCCATGAAGGGAACCAAGATCCTAAGTGACAGGTTTAAATGCTTCCTTGACAAGCTTTTAAACTAGCCATGGGGGGAGGTGCTAATAAGAGGCAGGAAATTTCAAGCCTCCCCCCACAAAACATGCCAGGTAGTAAGGTAAACACTGAGGTACAGTGCTCAACAGAGGGCAGAACAGGAGTAAATAGAAAAATAGACAAGGGCAAAAAGAGCAGGCATGGGGGAAAAAAGGATAAAGCCAACATTAAATGGATGGCAATGAGTACCAATGCCCGTAGTCTAGTAATGCTAGTAGCCTTGATGGAAGATGAACAATTGGATATTGTGGCAGTCACAGAAACATGATACATGGAGAACCATGACTGGGATGTCAACATACCGGGGTACACGATCTACATAAGGGACAGGGAGGGAAAAAGAGGAGGTGGAGTAGCTCTATACATAAGGGAAGGGATCAAAGCTACAGAACTAAAAAGTAAAGGGGGAGGACAAGAGGCACTCTGGGTCACCTTGGAGACAGGGAATGGCATCACAATCCACACAGGGGTTGTATACAGACCCCCATCTCAAGGGAAGGAAATGGACAAGAAAATGATATAGGACATTCTAAAAATGGCAGAAAAAGGGGAGATACTGTTGTTGGGTGACCTGAATACGCCAGATGTTAACTGGATGACATGTACTGCAGCCACATCCAAGAGCAGGGTCATTCTCAATGCCCTGCAAGGGGCAGGTCTTAGACAGCTAGTGTTGGAACCCACTTGGGAGGGATCAACACTAGAACTGGTACTGTCAAATGGAGAGAGGATAACAAATTTAGAAGTCAGTAGACATCTGGGAACAAGCGACCACTGCACAGTGTGCTTCACAATAAGCACAACCATGGAGATGAGCCATACAAAAACAAACATACTGGACTTTAGAAGGGTTGACTTTGGCAAAATGTGTGAATACCTGAGGAATACACTAGCAAATGGCCAAAAAGGAGGGGTGGAAGAACAATGTAGAAAAATCAAAACTGCCATCATAGAGGCAACAAGCCTTTGTGTGAAACAGATAAAGAAAACAAAGCGGAGTAAAAAACCACTATGGTTCTCAAAAGAGGTGGCAGGGAAGGTTAAGGAGAAAAAGGCAGCTTTCGAAAAGTATAAGGAATCACAGAAGGAGCACAACAGGGTACTGTATCAATTAAAGTAGAAAGAAGTGGGGAAGGCAGTCAGAATAGCAAAAGCCCAAACCGAGGAAAAAATAGCCATTTCAGTTAAGAAGGGGGATACAAACTTTTATAGGTACATTAGGGAGCATAGAAAGGTTAAGGGAGGAATAGTGAAGATTAATAAGGGACAGGGAAGGTGGGCAGAGGGAGACAGTGAAAAGACAGAGATACTGAATGAATACTTTTGCTCAGCATTCACAAAAGAAGATAAGGAGGAGTTACCTAAACCAGATAATAGAAGCATTCTGGGTAGGGTGGTTGACACCAGTCCATTTACAGAAGAAAGAGTCCTGAAAGAACTCCTAAAACTCAAGGTGGACAAAGCAATTGGGCCTGATGGGATTCAATCCAGAATCCTAAAAGAACAAAGGGAGGACCTAGTGACACCCCGATCACACTTTTTAACAAATCATGGGAGAATGGGGTGGTACCTGAGGACTGAAGGAGGGCAGATGTGATTCCCCTTCACAAAAGTGGGAGCAAGGCAGAAGCAGGAAACTGCAGACCTGTATGTTTGACCTCAGTGGTAGGGAAAATGATGGAATCACTTCTGAAAGAAAGAATTGTTGAGTACCTAGAGGTCAGCAGGGCACAGGACCCAAAGCAGCATGGATTTACAGCAGGAAGGTCATGTCAGATGACTCTAATAGATTTCTCTGACTGGGTGAGCAAAGTAATAGACCAGGGAGGGGCTGTGGATATGGTCTACCTAGACTTTAACAAGGCATTTGACACAGTCCCGCACAAAAGATTAATAATCAAGTTAGCCAGCCTGGGAGTGGGTCCCAGGGAGGTAGTCTGGGTAGCAAACTGGCTGCAAAACTTGACACAGAAGGTAATAGTGAATGGAACACATTCCAAAGAAAGGGGGGTCACTAGTGGAGTACCTCAGGACTCAGTACTGGGTCCAGTCCTCTTTAACATCTTTATAGGTGACATTGCAGAGGGTCTGGAGGAAAAGGTATGCCTCTTTGCAGATGACACAAAGATCTGTAACAGAGTTGATACACAAGGGGGGGTAGAAAGGATGAGAAGGGACTTGCAAGGTTGGAGGAATGGTCAGACATATGGCAACTTAGATTCAATGTAAAGAAGTGCAGAATGCACCTGGGAAACAAAACCCAGGAGAAGAGTACACAATAGCAGGGAGGTACTAACAACAACAAAATGGAAAGGGACCTGGGGATAGTCATATCAGATGACCTAAAGGTTGGTAAGCAATGTGAGAAGTCAGTAAGGAGAGCCAGGGGATACTGGGATGCATAGGAAGGGGCTTCACAAGTAGAAAAATGGAAGTGGTCATCCCTCTGTACAGACAGTTGGTGAGACCCCATCTGGAGTACTGTGTGCAATTTTGGAGACCTCATCTACACAAGGACATAGACAGGATGGAAGCCGTCCAGAGGATGGCAACTAAAATGGTGCAGGATCTGCATCAGAAACCATATGAAGAGAGACAGAGAGAGCTTAATATGTATACCCTTGATGAAAGGAGGGATGGGGGCATAATAGAAATGTTCAAGTACCTGAAGGGAATCAACAAAGTCCAGGAGGGTAGCATCTTTCAGAAAAAGAGATGTGTAAGATCAAGGGTGCACAATTTAAAGATACAGGGGGGATGGCTTGGGGTAATGTGAGGAAATATTTTTTCATGGAGAGAGTGGTGGATACATGGAACCGCCTTTCTGGGGAGGCTGTTGAGTCTAAAACAGTGGGGGAATTCAAACATGCATGGGACAGACATAAGGCAATTGTAGTGGGGGGTGGCAGGAAGTAGGCTGTTGGTTAACTAGAATCTGCAGCTTATCCAGTAGGTAGGGAAATGGGTAGACTGGGTGGGCCAAGTGGTCCTTATCTGCCGTCAAAGTCTATGTTTCTATGCAAAATGGGAAAATTCTGAATCAGCAGAATTTCAATGACATTTTACAAAAGTCCACAAAATGGTGTGATATTTCATTGGAATTTTATGGAATTGTTTAAATTTAGTAATGTGGTTATAACACAGGCACTGTTCAAGCTAGAGCTCTGAAATTTGGCAGGTCTACTCATTCGGTCATGTGCTACTAAATTCCCAAATACCATGAAATTTGGATAGCAAGTAAATGTGCTCAAATGTTGTCATGTTATTGTTTGTGCAAAATTTCATGAACATTTTTATCTGCATATGCCTTAACCATCTGTTGGATCAGGAATCTTAAATGTGGCATGATTTCTTGATGATAGGTGTTCTAACAATGTGCCAGATTTCTTGAAAATATGATGCATTGTCTCAAAATTATATGTGCTGAAAATCTGTCATTTTATTTTTTTCGGTAAATTTCTTAAACAAATTTCATCTGTATATAAATCATGCACCTTTGGAGCTAGACATGTAAAAAATAGCATAGATAACCTTTTTGTAATGCTTATAGAATGATCTAAATATGGAAAGAATTGAATAAGAGATTATTATGTTACAAAGGTTCAAATCTTTACTATGAAAATATTTGCCAAACTTTGTGAAAACTATAAAAATGTGGATGTTGGTATCTTCTCTGCTCTTGCATGCATAGAGTTAACATTTAACATGCATAGCCATAGCCAGTATATCCTGGTGTCTAACACAACTGGATAAATTGGTTAAGTAGTTTTAATTTTACAGTGGAAGAAAATGAATAGTAAAATGCTCACACTTATTTATGATAGCATATACTGCAGATGAAGCATCCATAATTTTTTTTGTGGAATGTAACATTAACAATGCACATATCACTACTTCATTTCTTAAGCTGGGCTGAGATTTTTGCAGTTCTGCTGTTCCTTTCTGGGTGACTATTCCCCCTCCCCTTCTCTTTTGGTATAGCCAGATTGGCTCAGAAGAACTACTGATCCAACTGATATCCTTTTTGTTCTTTGTAGTGACAAACTCCCTTAAAACATGAGACACCTACTCCTTTTCCTATTGACCCACTGTGTTGGAATAGCCAGAATTCTTTCTTCCTACTTCCCAAGACATTGTCTTCCCCCACCACATCTTTCTGAGTTCTTCTAAGTCCTAGACTTGCATGTACACCAAGCTCCCTGGATCATAAATATACTGGATGTGATCCTTAAATATTCTGCATTCAGGTTGGAATTATTGACACTCTGTGCTTTCTTGCTCCAATATGGGGGTCTACCACTGTTGTGCTACCCAGCTCAGCTGTTCATTTCTTGGTGAAACTGTGAATCTAACTCCAGAACCTGTTGACCCCCTGCACTACCTGCATCTTATACTCCTATACCTTAATTAGAATCACCCAGATAATGCTGAATGAAATTAGAAAAATCAAGTTTTATGGAATTTTTCATGAAATTCTACAATTTTCACAAAGATTCATATGATTTGGCTTTAAGTACAGATGTTATTTTGCAATTTCTTGCAGCAAGCAATAAATAAAATTGGAAAACCCAGTCTCCTTCTAAGGTCCAGGAACCTGCCAAATTTAATGGTATTGAATTTTCTAGTTTTAATGTTTCATGGGTTTATAAATTTGTAGTTTACATTCTTGCAAAATTAAATTTTTAAATGTTAAAGTTTGATTACTTTTAATTCAATCCCATTTAAAGCTGCAAATATGAACTTTTTCAGAAATGACCATGTGGTATAGTAGTTTAAATGTTTCAACTCTGGTTAAATTTGGATATGTACAGTCATTTTAAAATAAGAGGAAACTAACCAAAATTTAAATGTTGGCAAAATATTTGGCAGGCTATAACTCAGTCCCATTTAAAGCTAGAATTCTGAAACTATGACCATATATAAATGTTGTGATACCCTGTGCACCTATCAATTTATGTAACATTTCAATGAACACCATCAAAATTATGCTAAAATTACAGAAATCCAAATCTTGGCAAAATATGTAGCTACCTATAACTCAACTCCCATTGAAGCTTAAGACTTAAAACATGGTGCATATACACATTCTAAGTGCTTCTCTGACTCCTGATATTGTGGAGAAATTTGGATAAGAAATTTTAAAATTATCTCAAAAAAACTGAAAATAAAATTTTAATTAAATGTTTGGCCGCCCATATCTTCGCCCCCTTTAAATCTACAACTCTAAAATTTGGAACAATCTTGTTATCCATGGGATACTATTTATGGGATCTACGACGGGTCATCGACAAAATATTTGTCGAATGACCCGACAGTGAAACTGGCAGGTTTACTGCATTTTGCAGTCAACTGCTGGTTTGCAGAAGCAACAAGTGTTTTCTTTGTGGAACTTTTCCTCTGAACCCCCCACACAGAAGGATGCACCCCCCCCACATCCCCCCACTTAGGATTCTCAACTCTGAGTCAGAGCTCAGTCGGGGTGCAGGACCCCCTACAGACATTGTCGGGTGCCAGCAGGTTCCCTACAGTGATGTGGTGCTGTTTTCACTGTAGGGGACTCCGCTGTCGAACAGTCAATGTCAGGGATATATACCCTGTTTATGTTCCAAATTTAGTGTTATTTGATATGTACTTTTTAAATTATAGTGAAATAACTGACATTTAAATTTTTGTGGAATTCTGCAGACTTTTCATGAAAATTCCGCAGAATTCCATGGAATCGGAATGATCATTACATGGGCATTCTGCGGGTGGAATTTTTTATTCCATACAGCTCTAGTTTGCACAGTTCATGCATGGTTGCTTTAAATAGAGTCTTTCAGTGACGATCTGATATGAAGTGTTGAAAAAGTATCAATCACAACCAGTCTGACTAACAGATTGAATTTACAATAGACATAGCTAGTGTCTAATTTCATATAACAGCACATTTTGAGGATAAGGAAAATACGAGAATGGCATCAAATTTATTTCCTTATTACAGTTTAGCTGTGCTTGTGCTGGCTAAGCATGTCTGTTCATGTGGCAAGATAGAATTTTGTTAGCTTCTACTCTTCTGTGTTTCTGCTTCTGTGTTTGGTCGCTTCTCCTATACTGATAATGATTGTATGGTATTGTATTTATAACTTGGGAGCAATTGTTTTCTATGTGATGAGTGGGTTGTTGTTCACCATAATAACCTGCAGGTTATTACAGCATTCACACATTCTGGCTCTCAAAACCTAATGCTCCTTCATTGTGTCACATTCTGTGTGTGGACAGGTGGAACAGTTCCACAAACTTTGCGGCTCTGTCTCCTGGTTAGCTAGGAGCAGTCATAAGACTCGTCCACCAGGCTTTCTTCTATTTTTTTTTTTTTTTACTTTTTTATCTCTTTGTGTAGTTGATCCTGCTTTTACCTTAAAAAATGTATCTGATTGATCCCACTCTTCGTCTGCTTCTGGACATACCTACTGCAAGAATGAACGGCACCATGGCTGACTTAAGTGTGATCCCAAACCATAAGTTAAAAAAAATGAAAGAACAAAATGCTCATTCAGGAAAGGCTGGGATGGTGACAGAGACACACCAGTGTGTGTGTGTGTGTGTGTGTGTGTGTGTGTGTGTGACACATGGACACAGAAATCAAGTTGGAAAAAAATTGCTCCCCAGCAATTATAAAATGTAAAGGATGGGGTAGTGTGCATGTGTAAATTTTATGTATGCCCTCATTGTGGGATGCTTTTATAAATCCCTTGAGTTGCGCTGTCAAGGTTTATGTAGCATTCCACACCTCGGCTGTGCATTAAAGTCTCTAAGAAAATGGCAAAGTAAATTCTTGGCAGCTAATTGGCTGCCAACATCCTAGAAGTGTGCATCTGTTTTTCAATAGAGCCCTGTTAAAAACAAGTTCTGACTGAATGCTCCAAAGGCAAAAGTGGTATCTGTGTACCTTGTTAAAATTCAAAACAAACTAGTTGCCATTTTTTTACCACCCACTAATGGGATGAATGACACAAACGACCCTCTTCCCTCTATTGAGAGAAATCACTTTCCCACACTCTATAGTCAAACCATGAATTTTAAACAAAAATCATGTCCTTAAAATACAATGAACCTTTTTCAGCCACTGTTGAGTTATAAAAAGGGAAAAAGGTACTTTCGGCTCCT
Organism: Neoceratodus forsteri; assembly: GCA_016271365.2. Taxonomy (NCBI): domain Eukaryota; kingdom Metazoa; phylum Chordata; order Ceratodontiformes; family Ceratodontidae; genus Neoceratodus; species Neoceratodus forsteri. The sequence goes on from CM057455.1 coordinate 620,246,966, forward strand.
GCTCCCTTAAAAGCCAGCATTGGTTGTTGTAGTTGTTGGTGCAAACTGTCAAGGAGTCTGCATGTCCAAGTCCATCTCTGCTCCTCAGTCCCATTGTCCCAAACCCATAAATATTAAAAGAGTAGCCATGATAACCCCCAACCCGTCCGGTATAATTTCTTACCTGTTGCATCCTACGTTTAGACCACAAGTGATCCTCTTCCATTGTTTTTTATCGTCATTTTAAAAAAAAAATGGGCCCAACTCAGCCACTGCAAACACTCCCGACACCTGAATCTCTGACCACTAACAGAGGCACTGCTACCAACATCTCAAATCCTTTTCAAAATCCATTTCAAGGTCAGTCCCTGAGTATTCCTCTCCCACTGTTAGTCCCTACTGCAGCCTCGGATCCCTTCTCCATCTGTCACCTTGGACTATATGTGCCATGAAACTGTGGGTCAACTAAACATCATGCTCAAACAAGATCTCCAAAACAGCAGCTCCTCTATTAGGAAATATACCACACTAGAGGGACTACTTTATAGTAAAAATGTATTTTCATTATTTTTTAACATTAATTAGACTTCTTGTAATTATTTTATTTCATTTAATGAAAAAAATTACTCATCAGCCATTTTCTTTTTTTTTTATGCACCTCCCACGCACCCCGACTGGCCATTCCTTCAGAGTGCCAGCGCCTTTCTGCCACCCTCCAACCTCCTGCCACCTTCTCCCAGCCCCAATTTCAGCCTACCTTGCGTAGCCCAGCATATCCCTATGCCGGGAGGGTCCCTCTCTTCCGGGGGGGGGGAATGGCCTTACAGCCAACATCACATCCCATGTGCTGTGGGGCTGGATCCGGGCTGGCTCCAGGGCTTTGGGTGGCAGGGGCCAAGGCGCTTGTCATCCAGTTGGAACGGGGTATAATTTTCCATTTTTCTGTGCCCCAGCTACCGCAGTTCTTGGCCTAGCGTAAGCATGCAGGGTACTCCTGGGGTGGGGCCGTGCCATGGGCGTGTCGAGGCAGCATGTCCCCAAGCTCACCTCCAATCCACCTGCAGGTCCCCAACTAAATCCCATCCCCCAGCAGGGAAGCTTCCAATGGACACTTATAAAACCCCACCCTTGCCGGTCTCCGCTCCTGGTGCCCGGGCTCGGGGCATGACCCCGGGTCACCAGCGTGAAAAGTGAACTCCTTCACTTGGTGCCACAGAGCCATCAGCCATTTTCTAAGTGCAATAATATACTCAAGGGTGGTCAGTATTGGGAAATACTGGACCTTCCAGAGGATATAAGGCCATCCGACTGTGACATTGGGCTTCATTACAACCCTGGGCAGTCCAGTATTTCCAAATACTGCCCACACTGTCAGGTATTATTGCTTACATATTACACATGACCCATCCTTTATTCCCTATTTATTGAATGGGTCAATATTTTTTACCATTACTGATTGTATGGTATTGTATTTTTTTGTTATGAGCATTGGGCGCTATACACCAGTGGGTGGGTAATATGTCCTGTAGCTGCATTAACTGCTCATGGAGCTCCACTCCTGTGGAAAGGTTTGCATCGGTGGCATTCACAAACTCCAGCCCCCTGTCTGTAGCCCACCATCCTGTTGCACAGGAGAGTGCAGCCAGGGTTGGGGTGGTGGGTCATGTCAGGCATCCAATCAAATGCCCAGACTGGGTCCCACACTGGATCCCTTGCGCAGTGGGGTGAGCATTGGCAGCAGCTGCAGGGTTGAGAGGTGGGTATGCTGCCAGCTTATCCGTGATGGGGTGCCGAAGTGGTGCACCTGGAGTTTTGGGGGAACTGTACCCCTCCAAATGCCCTGAGGTGCTGGTGTAGGATGGGATGATGATACATTTGGGTGGTACCTATGTGGGCTAATGCCTCTGCATCCTTGGGACACTGTCAGGGGTGGCACCTCATTGGGGCTGCACACCTCTGTCTTGGACTAAGTGGTACCTGGTGGACATATGGGGCAAGGCTGCCGTGGTCCCAGGTGAGGGTGGCCATTCTACTTATGGGAGTAGGGTGCACAAATCAGGCTTATGGCAAGGTTCACTCTGGTGTAGCCTTTTCACCCATCCACACCTGTGTGACCAGCATTACATGCCTTGGTGCATAGCGCATAGTGCTTTTACACCCCTCACCCACCCCCGACGCATTGCTCTTCATGCAGCCAGGGGATCAGGTGAGTATGTGCTGTGCACCCCCATTACAGCATTCTGTGTGGGGGGTGCGTAGGGTGCAGAGCGGTTGTGTGCCCCAGATATGTGCATAGCTACTCTGCCCCATTAGTGCATAGGGCCTATTATCGGTAAATCAGAAACTGCCAAACACAGAAGCAGCTCTGCTCATAGACACTTTGGGTTCCACTGAATAACCTAGTTAAAATTGAAACTTTTATAGTTTTTTTTTCCTCTACACCTGAGCAGATATTGATAACGTACAATCTACTCATTCAACATCAATAAGCTATTGTACCCCTGCAGGGGTGTAGCCAGTGATTTCAAATTTGTACACAGAGCTGCCATGCTGCTGCCCCCTGACCCACTGTTGTCAGTGCCTCCCCCCCCGACACAAGCATCATTTAGTCTCTGGCATATACTCTAAATATGAAATGTAAAGATGTAATGCACATACTCACATTCACATACAGTAAGAAAGTCTTTCAATTACCAACAATGTCAGACTAAGACTGGCTTTTAGTTACAATGTTGTATTGTGACAAGTCTCTCAAGGTAGCCAGTCCCACAGAGGTCAATTCACCCTCACTCACTGAAGTACTAAAGCCAAGCATCCACACCAGCAAAAAATCATTCATATACTCATGTATACTCAAAGTAACTGAAATCACTCACTAAAAATGATAACATACTCACAGCAGTATATCATTACCAATTACCTTAAAATTACAGTAACCATTTACATTACTTCAGTATAAGAGGAATGGAGTAAGCTAGATGGTGTTGTGGAGAGTAGTTCAGGTTTCCCTTCCTCTATCAAGAGGTGCAAGTTCATATATGCATGGGTCATCCAGAAAAGATCAATCAAAACTTGAGGAAATGCAAAGTCACGGGACGAACTCCATATATGCCAAAGCATATTTCAATCAACTCTTTATTTTCATAAATACACAAGGTGGGCTATGTTTCATAATATTACTGCTTCATCAGGCCCTTGTTTGTTTCTTGAGTAAAAATGATATTTAAAGACAATTAATCTCCATTTCCATCAATTTTCTCTGACAAATAACACTATATGGCAATGCCTCTCATCCTACTAAGCTGTACCTCAGTTATGCACTTTTCTTTATAAACAATTTCCTAGTATTAATTTATTCTTATACATTTCCCAGTATCTCTTTTCAAACACAGTTATATCCCTAACACTACCACCAATTCGCCTCATGGAGGCACCAACTTAATAGGGCAATTTTCATATGCTTATCTCTATGAATTATTTCTTTTGAATTAATTAAACATTAAATCCATTATACAGAAAATAAATAAACTGGCCAGCACATTACACATCACTTTCATTGATATGTTATTTCTTTATAATTTCAGGCATTCATACATTAAGTTGTTATATAGAAATCATAAAAGTTATTTCACTACTGCTCAAACCTTTCATAATAAATCAGTTATACAACTCATTGTTCTGTGTGAAAGCTAGAATCTCAACTCTTATGTAGTTCTAGACTATTTCATTTCTTTCCTTTTTATACTATTTAGGTTAAATATCTATGCCACTGTAAGCCTGTGTGTAAATTGAATAGTAAAAAAATGTATTTACTAGTATATGACAACTCTACATTAAAATAATTTTTCTGATTATTTTCTATTGGATTTCCATATTCACAAAAGTACATTTTCTAATGTCCTTTCAACTGATAAATGTTTATAGCAAAGCAATCTGTGTTTATGGACTGCTATTCCAATAGATCATAGCAGTGTACAAAAAATCATAATAACAATAATCAACAAAACCATACTCATAATACAGATAATAAAACAGCAGGACTTTAAATGTGAGAAAATGCTGAATCAAATCAATTAGTGTTTAAGGCAGATTTGAAGGCCCCACGGATGGGCACTGTCTATCCTGTTGAGGCAGAGAATTCCACAAGGTCAGAGCTACAAAAGCAAACAATCTGGCTCCTGAAGTTATCAAACAGACCCTGGGAATCTCTAGCAATTCTTCATCAGTGGAGCGGAAAAGGATGAAGTGGGTGGTAGGGAAAAAGGAGATCTTGCAGATACTGAGATCACTGTTCATGTAGGGCCTTATAGATTAGTAAGCTGACCTTGCAATTGATTTTGCCACCACACCTGCAGCTAGTGCAGGCCATGGAGTACAGGTGTGACATGGCAAGATCTTGGTACAGTAAGCCAGTCAACAACTTGGCAGCCACATTCTGCACCAGCTGCAACTGGTGAAGATTCACCCCAGGTAACCCTAGGTATAGGGCATTGCAGTAATCAAGGCGCGAGGTCACAAAGGTGAGGACCAATGTTGGAAGACCATCAGGTGGGGCCAGGTGTTTTATCCGGGCAATATTCCTCCGATGGTAAAATGAGGTCTTGACAATGGCCGACAACTGAAACTAAAGTGTCAGTTAGCTATCAAGTATAACACCCAGATTTTGCACCCAGTCAGATGTCACTAGCTTGTTGCCTCCAAGCCAGAGGCTGGATGGCTGCTCAGGCAATAACCCCTCTACCTGACAGCCAGGGTCCACAACTAATACCCCAGTCTTATCTGGATTCAGCCTAAGTCAGCCTAAGTCAGTGACCCAGTCCTGAATCTCAGAGAATCTTAGAGAGGCACTTGTTAAAGACCGAAACAGTGTCGTTTTGTTCAGGCACAAAGGACACGTACAGTTGAGTATCATCAACATAGCAGTGAAAAATCAACCCATACTACCTAATGATGTCTCCCAACAGCATTATATACACCTCAAATAACATGGAAGAATGCACAGAGCCCTGCGGCACCCCACATGGCAAGAGGAGAGGAGCCAAGGAGAACACCCTCAATTCCACTCTCCACATCCTGCCCATGAGGAAAGATTGGAACCATCTGAGGACAGTACCAGACAGCCCACAGAGTAGCCATAAGCACTCTAGCAAAACCCTATGATCCACATTGTCAAACGCTGCATAGAAATCAAGGAGGACCAAGATGGAATGGCTCTTCTGATCTCTCGCTGTCAGGAGATCATTAAGTACCCAAACCAATCTACTCTCAGTGCTATGCCTCTTCCTCAAAACTGGACTGGAGAGGATCATAGGTATCAGGGGTGATCAGATGCTCCTTGAGCTGTGATGCAACTACCTTCTCAATAACCTTGCCCACAAAGGGCAGGTTAGAGACAGGTCTGTATTTTGTGAGGCAGTCAGGGCCAAGAGAAGGTTTTTTTCAAGAGGGGATGAACCACTCCCTCCTTCAGGGTGTCCAGAATCACCCCAGTCACTAATGAACACCTAACTATCTCTGCCAGGACCAGTCTGATTACCCCCACACACCCCACCAGGTGGCATGTTTGACCAGAGTCCAAACTACAGTAAGTCGGTCGCAAACCCTGGATCATCTTCACGATATCCTTGATCACCGACTGGCTAAAGTGTGACCATAGAAACTGGGTGCTTGTAATCTCACACTGCTCTCCGCTTTGCCCATTTGAGTTGGCTGTGCAGCTCTTAGACCTGATGGTGCCAACCTTAGAAAATTCAAAAAGTACACACTCTCTAAAAAACACAGAAACAGTGTTAACAACAGATTGTTGAATTTATTGCTCTAGGGGCTTTCACGTTGATGGAGCAATAAATTCAACAAACCATTGTTAACACTGTTTCTGTGTTTTGAGTGCATATTTTTTTTGATTTTCTGCTATTGTATAGGACTGGCTGCCCTTTTTCAGCACACCACACTGCCTTCTTCTCCCTGAGCACAGGTAACTACAGCTTCTGGACTTCCTTGTGGTGCCAACCTTATCTGTGAAACATCAAGCAAACTCATCACACTTCTGTAAAAAGGCTCCCCAGTTTTGGTGAAAGGCTGGATTGCACAGCCTGTCCACAGTCTGGAAGAGGTGAGCAGGTTGATTTCTCATAGCTGCAGTGTCCCTGGACAGGAACCCTGTCTTCTTATGGGAGGCCACAGATTAATCCTTGCCCTCTGTCCTTACTTAACTTATAACTTGCTACTGCATTTGTCTGCCCCCTTACCTATAATTATCTATCTGCTCTTAGTTTCTGCAGCCTGTATTCTCATGTTGATGAAGTCATGCATTATGTAATACTGAAGTGTAAATACCTATTTTGTGATCTGTTATATTATGTTAGTTTCATATTTTGTACCTCATCATGATTTGTTTATTCTTTAATTGCTGTATTTCAATTTTTGCTACCATAATCTGTCTTTCACGTGTTATTGCACTGTTCTGTATTTATTTTGCTCCGCTCTTGGGTTGACCCTGAAAAATGGACTGTAATTGTCTCAGTGGACTTACCTGATTACCAGACCTAAAATAAATAAATAAATAAATAATGGGACATCAATCTAAGTTTGTTATCACTCAGGCTCAGTTTCTGCCAGCGATGCTACAACCTTCTCCCCGCTCTCCTCAACTCCCCTCAAGGCCCCATCACACCAAAGGAACTGAGGCCAAAGGGTGAGGGGGGAACCCAGACAGGAGCTATGGAATCCAGAGCAGCCTCCACTGCCTTATTATAGGCCAGCAAAAAATTCTCTGGATCCAAGCTAATATTCGAACTCCCTGATAGATCCAAAACTGCCATAAGACCATCAGGGGTCAAACCCTTGTAAAGGGCGATACCGGACCATTTCTGTGGGGGAAGATCTATTGGGGGGCATGAATCAGAGCCCTATAGTATGGTGATCAGACTACCCAATGGGTTCCACCACCACATAAGAGATCTCCATCCCCAGCAGAAACACTAGGTCCACCGAATGACCTTGTATGTGGGTCACAGAGGTAATCACCTGTGTCATGTCCAATTAAACCATCAGTTGGAGGAAGTATCGAACAAAATGTGAGAGTTCATCATTGACAAAAGCACTGAAGTCCCTCAGCACCAACCACCTTGGGGACTACAACACCATCTCAATGAAAAGAGGTCCGTAACTTCCTGTAGGAAATCCTTCTTGCCCCCAGGTGGACTGTAGACAAGAATTATCCAACAGCCCACACCTGTACCCATAATACATTGAAAAGATCTAGTGACCCCAGCTGGCATATCTTCAAGACCCAGTCCTGTCCTAAAACAAATGGCTAGCCCCCAACCCTATGATCCAGCCTCTTGTGGTGTATCACCAAGTACCTGGCTGGAACCACTGACTCCAACATGGGATCAGCATTCTCATTCAGCCAGGTCTAGGTGATGCATGCCAGGTTGGATGACCCAACAAGCTCAGCAACTACTGCTGTCTTGTTTCTAATCAACCTGGCATTGCATAACACTGCCTGGGTTGAATGAGCAGTCAATGTTGACCGCACTATTTGTGCACACAAAGTGGAGCCCTTAGGTATGGGCACCAGGCAGGGTGGACTCCTGTCCTGGGATCATTTTTCCCCAGGACATCTCCTTGAACCCAAGACCCCAATTTGTCCACTCTGCTCCACTCCCCCACCGGCCCCCTTCCTCCCTCGCCCGACACCCCTCACTATACCCAGGGCGTGGCAATGCCCATAAACCTCCACCAGTAGTTTGGGGGCAGTCGAAATGTCAGAGGGCACGAAGCTTGGTGGGAGAGTAGTACCTACCCACAGAAGCCCTCTGCCAACACATTCTGCCATACTTACTAACCAGCAGCTATAAATTTAAATATCAGAGACTCACTTGATCAATCAACCATACACTGACTCTCACTCTTCCACACTTAGCAAAACCACAATTGAAACCCCACAATAATATCAGTAAAACCAGTCTCTCACTCACTCACTCACTCACTCACTCACTCACTCACCCAGCCATACACTCAACTCTCACACCCTTTAAAATATCCCTATAACTAATCCCCAAAACACAACAAAACCCAGAATACTATCAAAATAAACTTCTGTTTCAGTTGTATCACAGTATCTAAAACAACAGCAGCACCATTAAACTTAGTAAAAATGTAATCAGTATTTATCAATCAGTTACTATCGTATATGATAACACTGTCCAATGCCTTCACAGTGCTTGATATTTTCAGCTGTCCAAAAAAAAAAAAAGCTCGCCACAGCTTCTTAACAGTTTGCAGTGGAAAGAGGGAGCTCTCACCACTTCCTTCACCAAAACAGTTAACCATATAATGCAGCACTCTCACTGCCACATTTCTCATAAACTAAAGTACCAGGTAAAATAAGATGGAGGCCCTCTCACTACCTCCTTAAATAATCAAGTGATATTATAATACCAGCTCAGTTCTTAGTATACTTGCACCACATAAGGTCCTGTGTTCCACGTCCATTCCTCTGCCAAAGAGTCCAAGAGATTTTCACTGGTAGATGTTCTTATTTTATAATTCCTCCAGATCCATGACCTGAACCCCTGAGGAAATCAGATCCAGATAGCTGAAAGTGTCCAATATAGGAGTGTCAGCTCCAGGCCCGACTTGACCAGAAAGCAGGTACCCAAACCCAGTCAATCCCCCCACCTAGGCCTCCAGGGTATGCCCAATCTCGCCTGGCAACCCTCATAAACCACAGGATGAACTTGAAAAGTAGTCAACCCTCCAGTTTGCACTTCCTGATCACTCCAGGGGGAAAAACTCAGAGCCGGGACCCACCTCCACCAAGTCTACTGGCTCACTCTGTCCACCAAATGGCAAATAGATCCTTCTTTGAAGGTCAGTCGTTATCTTCCCATAGCAAGAAGCCCCACCTTTTGGCTCTCAACTTAGCTGCCAAAGACAACAATGCCTACAATTATGTGCCTAACCACTCTGTTTATGTGCCACAGTCTTATAAAATCCTGTTAGTTTTCCTCTACTTTACCATTATAGACTCATTGCATTCATATTTCTCTGTAAACATGATCTTATATTTTTATATATCTTCCTCAGAAAAATGGTAATGCAGTCTCCTGTAAATCCTCTAACTGACATCCCTTCTAATATTTAAGAGAACACTTATTCAGTGTCATGTTAAGATACTTAAGTTCTCTATCAAACTTTTTACCCCTTAGTTCTGTGCTGGCATAAACATCTGTGCAAACTAGTGCACATTCACATCCACATCTCAGGTTGTCATTCTTTTCTTAAGTTGGATGTGTTTTGAAATTATCTTACCGTGTGTATTGGTTAAGTAATCCTGCCTTGTAACCTTGTAATGTATTTCTTTCAAGTGTTCCAAACTAGATAAATTAAAGCAAGAGAAATCAAAGAAGTCCTCCCATTTCCATTTAAAAATGTAAGGTTACCTTTTTCAGGACAGTCCGTCTTATCATTTTACAGAAAAGGTTTTTTTGTAACACTCCCTTTCACTTTTAAGTTTTCTCCCTTCCAATGCAGTTCTCCAGCTTTAAAAACTAAATATATTAAACCAATGGACACTTTTTTAATGTGGTGTTCAAATGAGCTAAAAAGAGCAATGTAACCAAAGAATTAGTACTTATAGAGAGATGGGGCAGACAAGGCTATTGGCTGGCTCCCAAGCGTGTGTGAGGCCGCCCTAGCTACACCCTATGCAGCTTATATACTTCTGAGCAGTGGGGGTGGGGTGGGAGGGCAAATGATTGGTGATGTTACAGACCTATTTCCACTCACAGGAAAGGCCATCTAGACAGCTAGGCTCTATCTGGGAAATTCCACAGTGGCGCTGTTGGTAAGATGTTAACTGTGTAACACAGCGCATAATATCATGAAATATAACAAAAAAGAAAACATTTTAAATAGGAAGGGAGAGAGACATGTGGATTGTAGTGCAATGCACTGGCTGCAAGGCTTCAGTATTCTAGGAGAAATTCTGGAGGCTGCATTGCTGCCTTATTTGAAGGCACCTCTCTTCTTTGAGGGAGAAGATTGCCCATCTCAAGGCTGACCTGGCAAGGAGTAGGGAAACCTCCTCATCCACCCAGGGACTACCAGGGCCACTGCTGCTGCATCAGAGGTTGCCAAGAAAGAGGAACAGCTGGACCATGGTGGGATCAGGAAGGGTGAGGGTAGTGGAACAGAGAAGCAACATTGGCTTCTCCCAGGATGTCCTTTGCTAGTTCACAGACTGCTTATCTTACTGGTCCCAATAGGTCAAAATTGGCACTACCCTATTCAACAGACTCCCAGTTCACTCAGGGGTCCATCCTTGGTCCTCTTCTCTTCGGTCTTTACCTTAACTCCTTCCCCGCATCCTGCTCTGGCAACCTACTACTATACGCAGATGATGCTGTACATTACGCATCCAGCCCAGACCCTTTTCAACTCCACCTAATCCTCCAGTCCTCCTTTAGTGAAGCTGAACAGTGGTTCTCTACACAACGCCTTATATTGAACTACAAGAAGACCAAGTTCATGATCTTCTCTCACCCTCAGAACTCCAGGAAGGAACTTTGCCCCCAGATTCTAACTGTGGATCAAACCCTTCTTGACTCCTTTAAATATCTGGACATCACTCTTGACCCGACACTAAATTTCCACCAGCACATACATCACCAGTCCACTGCCCTTAATGTCCATCTCAGTTTGCTCTATTGGTTTAAACATGGCCTTACTCCGGATGCCCCCTGGTTAGCTGTCTCATCCTGAATCCTCTCCCTCCTCGACTATGGCATACATATTTATAATGCTGCCACCACCTTGGCCCTTAGCAGGCTCCATATCTCACTCAACAAAACCTGTCACCTTGTGCTGGACTGCAACCTGCTCACCCATACCTGCTCACTATATAACTCCATCAACTGGCTTAATTTAGACAGTAGGATCAAGTTCCACACCTGCCTTATGGCCAAAAAAAACAACTTTGGTCTTTCCCCTCCTGGTCTTACATCTTTAATCTGTCTGACTACCACCCAAAAAGTAACCCGTAGCTCTAGCAAAAAACTCCTCACAGTTCTCCACTGTCAAACTTCCCAATTTCAAAGATCCTTCAGCTATATCGACCCCACATGGATGAATGGCCTGCCTAACACACTCACAAATGAAATAGAATTGGCCTTTTCAAAACCCATCTTAGGGTTATCTCCAGTACTTAAACAGCTATTACTGCCATTGAACCCATCACTCGCTCCTCCCTCTACCAAGACAATGACCTCTGGCTGGCTTACCCCCCACCATTCCCCTCTCCTCCAATTTTAAACATCTCTGTATAAGTGCCTATATGTTTATCTGGTCTGGCAATCGCCCTATGTTTGCTAGGCTCTGATTATGAGTCTCTAATTGTATCTTACCCTGAATCAAGTTTTTTACTGTTTATGACATTGTATTTACCTTATTACTATAATGTCTTAGCTATGTGATGTGGAACCTTTGTACAGTAAATGAGTCTTTGACTTAAAGGTATTTTCCGAATCCTAAATGAATAAATAAATAAACAAATAAAACAGTTGTACTTCTCTACAATTCATACGCCATTCTGGTGGAGCATGGTTCCTCTATGGAGACAGCCACAGTGGAGACCAAGAAGGATGCTGAGAACCTCCATAAAGGAGTCCCACAGGAGGGTGGCACAGGACCCCACAGGTGAAGGAAACAGCTTCTGGTGGGAGACTCCATTGTTAGGGTGGTAGAACTAGGTGAGGGAGAGGAGAGGTAGGTAAAGTGTCTGCCTGGAGCCATGGCTTGGAGGGACAGGAAGTAAATCCTCAGGATCATGGCAGCAGTTGCACGGGAGAGGGAACTGGATGTCATTGTACACTTAGGGACAGAAGTTCTAGCTGGGAATGGAATCAGAGCAGTGCAGGAGGAGTTTGTGGAGTTGGGGAAGGACCTTAGACAAGTAGCACACATGGTAACCTTCTCAAAGGTGCTGCCTTTCTATGGCATGGGTGAGGCTAGGGTACTCCTCACCATGGGATACAATGAATGGTTGAAAACCTGGTGTGGAGCACAGAGTTTTGACTTCATTGTGGACTGGGGGTCCACCTGGAGAGATACAGGGCTATACTGGCATGTCAGTCTGCATCTATCTGGAGGGGAAACAGGATGTAAAGTAATAGGTTTAAATGCTTCATTGGCAAGCTTTTAAACTAGCCAATGGAGAGGCACTGAAAAGGAACAGGAAATTCCCAGCCTCCCCTAACAAAACAGGATAGTTAGCAAGGTAAACATCAAGGTAGAGAAGTCAAAAGGGAGCAGGACAGGGGTAAATGGTGAAAAAGGCAAAGGCAGTAAGGACAGAGATGGGGCTAAAATGGGTAATACCATCAAAAAATGGAGGGCAATGATTACCAATGTCTATAGTCAAGGTAACAAGCTTCCTGAACTAATGAACTTAATGGAAGAGGGACACCTGGATATTGTGGCAATCACAGAAGCATGGTACACAGAGAATCACGACTGGGATGTCAACATATCAGTGTACACAATCTTTTTTTTACTGTTTAACCAGGAGAGACACACTAAGCTGAAAGCTTGTTTACAGGTGCAACCTGGAAGCACAGGGAGGTTAAGTGACTTACTCAGGATCACACAGTATGAAAGTTGGGGCTGTGGGATTCAAACCCAGGTCTCCAGATTTGCAGCGCAGAGCCTTAAACCAGTGTGCTATACTGCCTCCCTACAGATTAGGTACCTGCCCCTGCTCCTCTTTTGTGAATATTGAGCAAAAATATTAATTCAGTATCTCTGCCTTTTCACTGTTACCCTCAGTCCAATCCTAATCTACAGGAAGGACAGGGAGGGTAAAAGAGGGGATGGAGTAGCTCTCTAAATAAGGGAAGGGATCAAAGCAACAGAACTAAGGGGTAAACAGGGAAGGGAGAAGGCACTGTGGGTCACATTGGAGACAGGAAATGGCATCACAATCCTCATGGGGGTGTATACAGACACCTGTCTCGGGGGAGGAAATGGACAAAGAAATGATAGAAGGCATCCTTAGAATGGCATAAAAAGGGGAGAACTTGCTAACGGGGGACCTGAATATACCAGATGTTAACTGGAGAACATTTGCTGCAGCTATATCCAAGAGCGAGGTCATTCTTGATGCCCTGCAGGAGTCACGCTTCAGACAGCTAGTGCTGGGAACCAACTGGAAGGGAGCGATCTTAGACTTGGTACTCTCAAAATGGGAATGGAAAGAGGACCTTGGATTTAGAAGTGGGCTGCCATCTGGGAACAAGCAACCACCAAGCAGTGTGGTTCATGATAAACACAGCCTTAAAGTCAAGCCATACATGGCCTGACTTTGGCTAAATGGGAGAGTGCCTAAGGAATGCACTAGTAAATGGGCAGGAAGTGGGGGTGGAGGAAGAATAGGGAAAAATCTAAACTGCCATCACAGAGGCAGCAAGCCATTGTGTGAAGCAAATGAACAAAATAAAACAATGAAAAAAAACACTATGGATCTTAAAAGAAGTGGGGAGGAAGGTTAGGGAGAAAATTATAGCATTCAGGAAGTATAAGGAATCACAGAAGGAGCAGGACAGACAACTGTATCTGTTAAAGCAGAAGGAAGCTGGGATGGCAGTCAGATTAGCAAAGGCTCAGCTCAGTTAAAAAGGGGAATAGAACTTTTTATAGGTACATTAGGGAGTGAAGAAAGACCAAGGGAGGGATAGTGAAGGTTACTAAAGGGAAGGGGGTGGACAGAGGGTGACAGTGAAAAGGCAGAGATACTGAATGAATACTTTTGCTCAGTATTTACAAAAGAGGAGGAGGGGCAGGTACCTAAATCAAACAATAAAAGCACTCTAGATGGGGGAGGGATTGATACCAGTCCATTCACATAAGAAAGGGTTTTGAAAGAACTCCCAAATCTCAAGGACAACAAACCAATGGGGTCTGATGGGATTCACCTATAATTCTAAAAGAACTAAGATGAGAACTAGTGACACAACTGACTACCCTTTTAAACAAATCATGGGAGGATGGTGTGGTACCTGAAGAGTAGAGGAGGGTGGATGTGATTCCCCTTCACAAAAGTGGGAGCAAAGTAGAGGCAGGAAACTACAGACCTGTTAGTTTGACCTAAGTGATAGGGAAAATGACAGAATCCCTTCTGAATGAAAGAATTGTTGAGTAAATAGATGCAAGCGGGGCACAAGACCCAAGGCAGCATGGATTCACAGTGGAAAGGTCATGTCAGATGAATCTAATAGATTTCTTTGACTGGGTGACCAATGTAGTAGACCAGGGAGGGTTTATGGATATGGCCTACCTAGACTTCAGCAAGGCATTTGACACAGTCCCACACAAAAGATTAATAAACAAGTTAGCCAGCCTGAAAGTTGGTCACAGGGTGACAGCCTGGGTAAAACACTGGCTGGAAAACAGGATGCAGAGGGTAATAGTAAACTGAGTCCACTCTGAAGAAAGGGGGGTTACTAATGGGGTACCCAAGGGTTTAGTACTGGGACTGGTCCTCTTTAATGTCTTTATAGGTGACATTATGGAGGAGGTGGAAGGAAAACGATGCCTCTTTGCAGATGACACAAAGATCTGCAACAGGGTTGGTACACATGGGGGAGGTGGAAAGGACGGGAAGGGACTTGGCAAGATTGGAGGAATGGTCAAAAGTATGGCAGCTTAGATTCATTGGGAAGAAATGTAAAATAATGTACCTGGGAAACAAAAACCCAGGTTAAGAGTGCACAATGTTCGGGGAGGTAATAACAACAACAGAAATGGAAAGAGACCTGGGGGTAGTCATATCAGATGACCTAAAGGTAGGCAAGCAATGTGAGACAGAAGTAAGGAGGGCTGAGGGATACTGGGATGCATAAGGTGAGGCATCACCAGTAGAAAACAGGAAGTTATAATCCCTCTGTAGAGACAGTTGATGAGACTCCATCTGGAGTACTGCATGCATTTCTGGAGATCCCATTTCCGCAAAGATATAGACAGGATGGAGGCAGTCCAGAGAAGGGTAACTAAAATGTTGCAGGGTGTGCACCAGAAGCCATATGAAGAGAGGCTAAAGGAGCTTAATATGTATACCCTCAAGAAAAGGAGGAAGAGGTAGGACATGATGGATACTTTCAAGTACCTCAAGGGAATCAAGACGGTAGCATCTTTCAGAAAAAGAGATGTGCAAGGAAAGGGGGCACAATTTGAAGATAAAGAGGGGATGGCTCAGTGGCAATGTGAGAAACTATTTTTTTCACGGAGAGGGTGGTGGATGCATGGAACGGCCTTCCTGAGGAGGTAGTGGGGTCAAAAACAATGGGGGAATTGAAGAATGCATTGGACAGACATATGGCAATTCTAGTAGGGGGTAGGAGAAAGTTGGATGTTGGTTAAAGGAAAACTATAACCTAATCACTTGTAAAGTTTATTTGTTTCCATGTCAACAGACAACTTTTCTCCTGTAGCTGTTAGGGATATATGTGTTTGCTTTAGCTTGTTTTCATTGCTCATGCTAGTCCCCTGTAACTATTCGGGGGGGTTCCATTTCATGGTTGTTTAAATCTCATTGTCCATGAGAACTGGATTAGCATACCAGAACATGATGTCACATTGCCCATTTATATCATGTATCTCTATGCTTAAAGTCCAGATATCCTGAAAAAACTCTCTGGAAACACATAAGGCAAGATTCACAAAAGGGATGCTCCCAGTGCATCCGAGATGTGAAGGTGGATCCCCAACATCCACCAAAAGACGATTCTGAAAGGGGTCCAATGTGCTGGCACAACCCTGATGCACCAATGCATCGCAGATGTATCGCACAAAGCCAGGAAGGATATGCAGTGCATCTGAGGGGCTGTGAAGGGGGCGGCGTGCCCATGCATCAGAGCCCATATCAGCAGCACATCGCTGGGGCATGTCTGGGGATGCACCACTGAAAGATAAGTCCAGTAACACTAGACTTACGTGGGTGGCCACTCACAGCCAGGCTGCCATACTGCAGTCAGCAGCATGGTAGCCTGCACACCCTGGCAGTCCAGTGTGTTCCCCCCTTGCCTGCAGTCCCATATCATTCTGCACTACCCCACACATCCCTGGTAGTCTAGTGTTCTCTCCATGCCTGTGTCCCCATTAGTACGGACACCCAGCCTAACCCCTGATAGGTGATGTGGACTCCCCTCCCTGCCCCAAACTAAGTGCAGCAGCCATAGAATAACCATCATTTCCCTGGTAGTCCAGTGGATCACCCACCAACCCAGGCACCCTCTCTATACTCTGCTCCCCATCCCAGCTAATGCCTCACATCGGCGGGTGGCACATCCAGACCACAAACTGCCAAATGCTATGGCTGCCTGCTGACTGTGCTACCACTGAATGACAGTGTACAGTATGCCTGTAAGCCCATTTGTAGCTCCTGTTGACCAATGAGCTTGCAGTGTGTACTGTACGGTTTTATTCACAACGTTGGACCAACCCAACTATCACATAGTTGTGAATGAAAGCATACAGTACACACTGCAAGCCCATTGGTTGACAGGAGCTACCAATGGGCTTACAGGCGTACTGTACACTGTCATTCAGTGGTAGTACAGTTGGCAGGCAGCCATGGCAGTTTGTGGGTGGGGTGTGCTGCCTGCTGATGTGAGGCATTAGCTGGGACGGGGAGCAGGGTGTAGGGGGTGCCTGGGTGGGTGGGGTGGTCCACTGGACCACCAGGGAGATAATTGTCATTCTACAGCTGCTGAACTCTGGTTGGGGCAGGCTGGGGGTCCACATCACTACCAGGGGTTTGGCTGGGTGTCTGACCTAATGGGGAGATGGGCATGGGGGGACACTAGACCACCAATAATATGTGGGGCACTGTAGAATTGGTACGGGACTGTGGGCAAGGGGAGGTCACGCTAGCCAACCAGGGTGTCAGTGAATGTTGGTGGGGGCACACAGCCCTTGCAAGGAGCCCGGCGCATTTGCTGGGTGTATCCCCGCAAGCACAATGCAAATTGGGCCATACTGACATGCAAATGGCCCCATTGCACTGTGCATGTCTAATGGCCCCATTTGCATGGTGTCTGCTCTAAATAGCAGTGTTGGGTACAGTGCATCATGAGATGTGCTGCCCCATTGGTTTCCCAGCCTGACTTGGGGGATGCACCAGTGCAGTCTGGGCTGGGCGCATCTGTGTTATTCACAGAGGGGATGCACCGGGGGCATTTGCCTGTGCATGCTCTGTGAATACCACAGTATGCACTCGGTGCATTTCCACTGCACCAGGGCAGTTGAGATGCACCAAGTGGATCTCCTTTGTGAATCCTGCCCATAAACTGAATGTGGTGTAAAGGAAAAAAATCTTGTATTGCAAGTCAGACAGTTTGCAAAGCTATCTGAAGGCAAATGTGGTATTTTACACCTTTGCTGCAACATGTTTTGTTAAACAATAACCTGGGCAGGGACTGTCCATTCTCAAACTACCAACTAGCTCTGAACTACAGTATTCAAATGTGTCAGGGGATATAAGGTAATATGTTATTTACATATCCATGATGCAGTGCTTTAACTCATAAATTGTATCCACATACTGTTTTGTACAACAGGTAAAGCAGATTGTTTTACAATCATTCCTTTTTAAAGACTAGCATTGCTTTCACTCTGCTTACTTTTATTTTGAATATTGAAACTCAAAGTGGGCAGTTGTGTTTCCTCACAATATGAATAAATAGTAACTTACAGATCAACAGTGTAAGACAATAGATTTCCACATATATCTGTCTTATGTTATATAGGTATAATAGTATGATTGTTGACAGTCCTGGAGCATGGATGGGGCTATTATTAATTTTAAAATGATTTAGTCACATTCTGCAAATGCCTGATTCACACAGTATGCCATTGCCACCTGTGCTTTAGATGTTGAAGTTGCTATTTGTTTTGTAAAAAAAATCCCTCAGTAATTTTTTGTATGTGTTTGCTTTTGCCTAACCTCCAGCTTTCTGTGTGTGGCCTTATCCCCAGAATTACATCATGCAAGGGATCTGTCAATGTTTTACATACAGCAACAAAGAATTCTGGGTGAATTACAAAGCTGACTTAAAAGTCAATTACTCAGCGGTGCAGTCCCTTGTTTTGGTAGTGGGGACTGCAGCATAGAACCGAACATGTAGACATATAACCTAGTTCTAGAGAAGCTTGAAGAAGCTAAGTATGTGTGCACATGGGCAGACTAGGTGGGATGTAGGCCCTTATCTGCCATCTACATCTATGTATCTATGCATATCCTATGTGTATTTATGCAGCTAGGCATTGTGGGTATAGTACATAGCTGATTTTTCTGTCTCACTTATCAAAGTGTAGTCTTCTATGCTGGTAGTGTTAACAGCAGTATTGTCTGTACAAAGGTTTCTGGAAAACTGTTTTTGTGATGCAGATAGGCCACAAAGATAATTTGCCCATTTGTGTAGATGTTGTTTGACATTTACTGCCTGCTGGTGAAGTGACAGGTCTGACTGGCAGCTCCTGTCAGAATGAGGGCTTGTTATGATGCTTTTCTATGTTTATTTTATAGGGCCTGAATGACTAAGTAGTTCAGGAGTGTAATTATAGGTCCACCTACTTTTCTTTTTCTTTGGTGTCCAGCTTCTGCTAGTTCAAAATTGTGAAAGAAAAGGATGTCTGCAATACCAAGACAGACTAATAGAGGTCTCTGGAGATACATGGTATAAATGAGCAATTTGACATCATATTGCCATATGCTAATGCAGCTCTCATGGACAATGAGATTTACACAAACATGAAATGGAACCCCCCAGGACAGTTACAGAGGACTAGCAAGAGCAATAAATAAAAGCTGAAGCAAACATGTATATCCCTAACAGCTACAGGACAAGAGTTATCTTTTGACATGGAAACAAATAAACTTTAAAAGATATGAAGGTGTAGTTTTCCTTTATCTAGGATCTGCAACTCATCCAATAGGTATGGAAATGTACAGACTGAGTTGGCCAAGCAGTTCTTATCTGCCATCAAAGAATGTTTTTATGTTTCTATATGTTGCATAGCCCACCTAGTGTATTTGTGAAAATAAAGAAGAATTGATTGAAATATACTTTGGTTAATATGGAGCTCATCCAGTGACTTTGCATTTTTTTGTAACCTAGATGGTGCTCTGGTTTTGCTTCAGTTACCTCAACCATCTAAACCACTCATACCAAACATACCCATACCACACAAACTTTGGTACGTTACCAGTATTAAAATTTAAAAATTGACTACACATCAAGCAGCAAGATGCAAAAAAAAGATGCAACAGATGAGTTCCCACATCAACCAAAAATTATTCATGTGCTGTAGCACACTCATACACAAAGTAACCAAAATAACCCACTCAACAATACTGGGGATTTTCAGATCAGAATCAGACCACTTAAAGTAGTTTAAGCCAAGTCAGTTTTATTATATGTCCAAGACTTACCTCAAGGCATCGGAAACAGTCAAGACTCACATACAGCAGAAGAATCACAGGTGGCAATTACAGAGGTGAACAGCATGAAAAAGACCCAATCTGTTGTTATCCATGATGGCAACATGTCTCGTGGCTACCTGCCACAAGCAAAGTTTCTATTTTGCTGGCTGCTGCTGCTTTAGTATGTCTCCATCCTTTCTCCAACTACTACTTTGCTACGTGCTCAGGTCCAGTGTTTTTCTCTCAGCTGCCACCACCAGTACTTTAAATTTTGGCCAGTGGCAAAGTTCACTTTGGTGGTAGTCACAGCCATCAAGTTCAGTTGTCTCTCTGAATTCATAGAAACATAGAAACGTAGAAGTTGACGGCAGATAAGGACCGCAAGGCTCATCCAGTAATTCCTTACACGATCTCTGGAACAAAGGTATCATGAGGCTGAAAACCAACCTTTTATGGCTACATTCTTTGAAAAGCCTGTGGATGCACCCCTAGCCGGGCTCAACCAACCCCTGCTGTACATTAACTCAGCCCAGGATCCATTCCCTTGATTTGTTCTACAGTCCAGCTCCTTTTACTTTCATTTTCCAGACCCCATTCAACAGCACCGAAACTGTTCCATGCATGTGGTATGTTATCTCGAAAACCAATTGCAGAGCCAACTCGGAAACAACATATAGGACCAAATGGTTCCCAAAAAGTGCCAGCATGAAAATGATAATACAGATGGTAACAAATGCTATCTTTGTGTGTGTTGGCAACTCCAGGATATAAACCAAAGGCTGCAACAGGTATAGTTCAATGAATTGCTTTTTGGTGACATTGCTCTCCTTCTGCAGCCTGGCAAATGCTTCTGGTGTGATATTTAAAGAATTAATTTTTGACAGAATAAAAAATAAACAGTCTGTCTACTGCACCTGTATTAACAGGAAAATAAACTGCATTTCCTTAAAAATAAGCTTCAGGGTATACTGCACATGGATTATGAACTCTTGCAACCTGGTGCGACTGAAATATTGAACAGTAAGGGAACAAGAATGCAAGTTTAGTCCATCCAAGCAAGTCACTGATCTTGCTTAGCACCAAATACTGAAAAAAATGACAATGTTGTAAGTGCAGATCTGCAGTATACACGACAAATGTTTGGAAAGTATATTTGGAAGCTAGTGCCGATATGAAGTTGGTTTCAATAACACAGCTTTGCTATAAATAGAGCTCTGGTGAGGGAAAGTGACTTGCTTTTAAATCCAAGCTGGTGCAGTTCTTGATTTCTTGCTAGGTGTGTCTCCAGTCAGCTTTTTTTCTGCGAATGCTGATGAATAGGGTTGCACACTACAGTAGACAACCAGACGCTGACAAAGTGGAATAAAAAGTGTCACTTTAAAAGTCTGAGTGCTTTTCAACACAGCACTTAAAAGCACATTCACACACATATGCACACATGCTGAATGTCTTTTAATGTACTATCTGCCACAGCTCTGTTCTGACCAAACTCTCCCATGCAGCTTAACACAAAACAATTTGGATGATAAACTAAATAGTAATATAATAAATAATACTTCAGTTCCCACATAGCTTAATGAGTAAAGGGAATAAATACTATTGTTTAAATCACTAAAGGTGTACTGTTATCATTTATAATTCAGTTTTGCTGTTAAAAATGAAACTGTACATTTTTTCTTATTTGAAGTGTGTAAATAATGGAGTTTGCCCTTTAAGGGGCAGACCAGGTTGTCCTGGTGCACCCCTTCCCTTTCTCATCAAGATGGTGTGCTCAGAAGGGGAGTGGGGAGGGAAGGGGTGGGGCCAGGGGATAGAACAATGAGCAAGCAATAGGAAGGGGAGGGCCAATAGGAGGTACATAATGGACAGCACAAGAGTGGTTCAGCCACTTTTGCTGGAGTTTTGATCTACATTGGAACTGCAGCACTTCAGATTGGCAAACTAGGATCTTATTTTGGAGCTGAGGTTTGTGCACTACAGACAAGAACGTAAGGCAAGAAACAAGTGGGTTATAAAAAAAAGAGAATAGAATATATATATATATATATATATATATATATATATATATATATATATATATCTATATATATATATAAACATATATAATAATGTTATACCCTAGGGAAATAGAACTGTTTTTGTGATGCATTTAGAGAAAGAATTGTGAGGACCAACAATTGGTTGCTAAGAGTTTTTGGCCAGAATGGCTAGTTTATAAACTTTGCACAGGTAGGTTCAAGCGGTTGTTGCCTGGAGAGGGTATCACTCGCGGTGGTCATCTGAGTCATGGGGAAGTGGAAGAATGTGTGTACAGCATGAGATAAGCCCTGGATGCTATGTTAGTGGGAAGTGGGGCCTTGCTTGAAGGCAGAGAGAAGGGTTTGCTAGCGATGGTGAGCGTGGTATTGTCCCTAAAGCAGCTTAGAAGGAAGCAGAAGGACAGGAGTCTGGCGGAGAGTTTAAAAAAAAAAAAGTAAAACACTGGTTTGCCTGGAAAAGGCGACCCCCTTTGCAATGATTTAGGTGGTTATGAGTAAAAATCGTAAGCTGAGAAAGATGTGGGGTGAGGAGGCAGAGGGGCAAACATGGAGATCACCCACGAGCGATGACCATGTGGTGTGACGTCAGACGCTGCGGGTTCATTTCAGTGAGAGATAATGCTTCTCTAAGCACATGGTCCAGTAGTTTGTTTCCCCTCTGTGGTGGTTTAAATTGTTTTAAAAGAGAATCACAGTCTGATTAAGATGTAGGGCATAGAGGCAGAGGAGCATGTCAGAAGAGCTCCCGTGAGCGGCGACCACATGATGTCAGATGCCACGGGATCATTTCAGTGAGAGGTAGTGCTTCTCTAAGCAAATGATCCAGTAGTTTATTTCCCCTCTGTGGTGATTTAAATTGTTTTAAAGAGAATCACAGGCTGATTAAGATGTAGGGCATGGAGACAGAGGAACATGTCAGGAGAGCTCCCGTGAGCGGCGACCACATGGCGTGATGTCAGACGCCGCGGGTGTGACTGGTGAGGGGCAGTGTTTTTTAAGCTAGTAGGTCCAGCAGGCGATTGAAGAAGAGCAAGGGAAGACAAGACTCTGGGCACAGCAAAGCACACAAAAGCGGTGATATTTAATGCCCTCAGGAGAAGGGATGGGGTAGTGGTGAGGCCTAGAGACCACGTGGGACCAACGAGGAATGTGGGAGCGGGTGGGGGGAACTGAACAGGCCTAGAGGGCCTGCAACCAGAGGCATACGAGAGCATGTATAGAGGGCATCTACAGGCCAGAAGGCTGTAAGATAAAGCACAAGGGATACAGCTTGGCCATAAGTGGTCAGAGGCCAGCTGGGGGGGGCGCAGGAAGAGAGGCTAGGTCCGTCAGGCCAGGAACATGGCAGTGGATGCTACGGGGGCGTAATAACATTTTTGGGCTCCTCAAGGGGATGGGGGCGAGCACTTAGGCTGGGAGATCATGTGGTGCACCCTAAAAAATGTTATTGGAGGAAAAGGGGAAGGGGAATGGATGGGCCCGGTGGAACAGCAGCCAGAGGCATGCGAGGGCATGCAGGGGGGATATGTCTAGGCCTAGAGGGCCACAGGAGGCAGCGCATGAGGTGCTTAGTGGCTATGAGCAGTCAGAGACCGGGGGGGCACATGAAGAGTGATTTTGTCCTTACTGGCCAGAGGTGGGGAGATATTAACCAGGGGAGACTGGAGGAGTAGCGAGAGCACTCAAGAAAAAAAAAAGCCTTGTCTGGTGGTTTGCCTTGGGAAGGCACAGGAAACTGTGAGGTTGAAAGCCTCAGGCAGGGCATAATTTGGTGGAAGATAAATAATTTGACAGCCAGGAGCACAGCTCAGTGAGGGAAAGGCATGTTTTTGACTATTAGTAGACGGTCTTTTGAAAGCGGGCCAGGCCATGTGAGAGATACTACAGCCAAAGTTTTTAATAACAGAATTTTCTTTTCCTTTTCTTCAGTTATATTTCACAGTAGCAATAAGCAAGGAGCATGGCACCAAAGAAGATCAGGCCTTCAAAGGAGGATGCCTACAGGGTTATAGTGGAGCTGGCAGAAAAAGCTAATAGAATGTGGGAGCTAGTGGAAGGAGAGGAACCTGGGCGATCCAGTGAGAAAAGGAAAGCATGGAAGGGTAAAGGGGGGCTGATGAAAACGGCTGGCTGACAGGCCACTCAGCCCAACCAGGGTGCAGCCACCAATAGTGGGACATACCAGGGCGGCTAGTCCAGTACCTCTGCAGCCCATTGACCCAGTACTGTCAGTACCTCCCCAGCACCAGGTTGTGTTTCCCATATTGGAGCCAAGACCTGATCCCCAGTGCACACTAGTTCCTCCACAGCCACTATTAGGGCAACCACCCCTTTAACCACTGGGGACCATGCTTGGACACCAGGAGGACAGCAGGCAACAAGGAGTGGACAAGGCCACAGGTAACTCACCCGGCTCTGTGGGTGACAGCATCAAAGAGTATATAAGCCAAATTGTTTCGGCACTCAGGACAGGGGGTTTGGGGCAGATGAAGTCAGCACTGGCAGAGATTAGGTCACACAAGGAGGTGCCAAAGAAAAAGGAAGGGGTAGTGGAGAAAGAGGGAAAAGGAGCAAGGGAGACAGGAGCTCCTGGGTTGAGGGTAGGGGAACACATCCTATTGGCCACAAAAGAAAAGATATGGAAAGGTGAGTATGTGGACATTTTCACCTTAGTAAGCAGGGAAGAGGCAACCAAATACGAAGAAGCAGAGAATATAAGAAAGAGTGAAATGGCAGCATCAGTAGTTTTGTTAGGTAAGAAAGAAGAAGACAAAGACTTGGGAAGGATGGTTTGTAGGTTTTGCCACATTCTCAGCCATAGTATTGGAGAAAAAGCCAGAGTTGGGTATCCCACTCATCACATACTCCCTGATAATAAGGCGAGCAAAGGCAAAAGGGGGTGTGGGGTGGATATATTATGACAAATTCTTTCAGCAGAGAATGGTGACTTATGGGGATGTAAGATGGGATTCGAAGCAATTAGATTTGTGGACAGACTATGTAACTGATCAGTCCACACCCAAGGGGGAGTTTGGGAAGAAAGGAGCGATACCCCAGAGGTGTTGCTGGGCCTACAATAAGGCCTTTTGTTCCTGACCACAATGCCACTTTCAGCACACAACTTCAAATTGCAGGGGAATACATCCAGCGAGCAGATGCAGGATGACATAGGTCCAGGGAACCCAAGGATCAGGGGTGCAAGGATCAGGTCAACAGTTTTTTCAGAAGGGCAGGAGTATAGGGGGCAGGCATGGAATAGAGGGGGAAAGGCAGGGGGCATGCAAGTAGAGGGAGTCAGAATCACTGATCAGCAAGGACAGGCACCGAGCAATGGGGGATACTTGGGTGGAAAAGAAGGGAAGTAAGAGAAGGGGCAATTTACAGAAGCAAGAACCCCCCATAAGGATAAAGGCATGGAAGGAATGGTTGGACAGATATCCGAATAGAAAAATAGCAGAGATGATTAAGCAAGGTTTTCGCACAGGTTTTTCATTGCAGTGTGAGGGCACAAGGCGAGCGAGAGAGGTGAACAATCTGGGTTAGGTAAAAGGGAAGGAAGAAATGTTAAGACAAAAGATAGAGAAGGAAAAGGCAGCAGGAAGAATAGAAGGACCTTATGATCCTCCCCATTGCAGAATATGAGAATTTCCCCATTGGTCTTGGTACCCAAAAAACAGGAGGGAGAATACGGGGTGATTCACCACATATCCTTTCCTGAAGTGGATTCGGCGAATGATTTTATCGGTGAGGAATATAGTAAGGTGACATATGCCACATTAGAAGACTCAGTAAGGATCATCTGAGCAACTGCTGATGCATGGATGGCAAAAACGGATATAGAGTCCGCTTTCAGGTTGCTTCTGGTTAGGAGAGAAGACTGGGACCTGTTCGGCTTTAAAATCAGTGGGCAGTACTATTTTGACAAGGCCATGCCCATGGGATGTGCTATAGCATGTGCGACATTCGAAGCATTCTGCACCTGTTTACAGTGGATATTTCAAGAGAAGACTGGTTACAAAACAGTCATTCACTATTTGGATGATTTCCTTTTTATAGGCAGTGGGAAAAAGAAGACAGAAAAAATGTTGGCCATTTTCCAAGAACTGTGTGGAGAACTAGGGATTCCATTGGCGCACGACAAAAACAGAAGGGCCCTGTAAGGTGCTAGCATTTTGGGGTATTGAGATAGATGCCACGAGAAAAATATTTAGGCTGTCGGACAAAAAAGTGAGAAAACTGAAGGAGCTGATTCAAAAACATACCAGTAGGAGAAGAGTAGACTTAAAACAAGTGCAGCAAGTATTGGGACATCTGAACTTCGCATGCAGGGCTATTGGGCCAGGGAGGACTTTCACTAAAAGGTTAGCAAGGGCTACAGCTAGGGTGATGAGACCACACCACTGGGTAGACATGATGAAAGGAGTCAAGGATGATTTTAAGGTATGGGAGGAATTCCTCAGCGCCTATAATGGCTGCTCTTTCTGGCAGAAGGAATGGGTTTATAACACAGACCTTGAGCTCTACACAGACACAGCCGGGAGCCTAGGGATGGGGGGTTATTTGAGGGGCAGATGGTTTGCTGAACCATGGCCTGCAGTCTGGGTGAAAGATGGTAAGGTAAAAGATATAACACTGCTGGAGATCATGCCCATTTGGGCTTGCACCCTGGTGTGGGGGAAGAATTACGGAATCAAAAAGTGACATCTTGGTGTGACAATAAGGCAGTGGTAGAGGTTTTAAACAACAGGGGAGCCAGGTCAGAAACAGTCATGCAGGTCTTGCGATGTTTGGTGCTAAGGGCTTTGCAATTGAACATGTCATTCAGAGCAAAACACATAGAAGGGGTATACAATACCCTGGCTGACAGCCTTTTCCGTCTGCAGCTGGGTCGTTTCCACAGGCTGGCAGCAATGGCAGAGGAGCAAATAACGCCCATACCAACGAACATCTGGGACATTGGCAGGATGGAGCAGAACTGTTGTTTCGCAGTTCATGGGCACCATGGACTCTGAGGGCCTATGATGGGGTCTGGTGAGTGTTTCAAACATTCAGGGCAACACACCACATGGAAGTAAGTAGACCACTCACAGAAGAGCAACTAGGAAAATTCGCAGTAGAACAATGGCAAAGAGGAACAGCCCACACCACAATGGGAGTCTATTTAGCAGGGATTAGTGTAGTTTGCAGCCTAAAGGGATGGAAGGACCAGGCAAAATCGATGTTCATTGGAAGAATGATGCAGCGGTGGGGCAGGTTAAGACAAGGTACTGTGGATAATGGAAGACCAATAGGAGAGCAATGGCTTGCAAAGCTAAAGGATGTTTTACCAGCAATCTGCAGATCGAAAGCTGAGGCCCAACTATTTCACACAGTTTATGTGGTGATGTTTGCAGGGGCCATGAGAGTGAGTGAGGTGGTGTGGCATGGCAGTAAAGAAAAGGAAGGGAGATTGGAATGGGAAGATATAAGCTGGGGGATGAAGGAGATACAAATCATGATTAAGAGAACAAAGATGGATCAAAGGGGGCAGGGTTGCATGGTAACACTAAAGAAACATGTAGAGGGTGTGGTGTGCCCAGTGAAGGCTCTGTGGGCTTTCACCGCAGAGCATTTGAATAGGACAGGGAGATAATTTGTACATGGTGATGGAGGAAAGGTCACAAGTTATTGAGTCACAGCCTTGCTCAAAAAAGACATGCAATTCCTGGGGGAGGATCCAATTAATTACTCATCCCACTTCCTAAGGATAGGGACTGCCTCACAGTGGGCAGCGGCAGGGGAGACAATGGATAATATTTTGGAAAAGGGGTGCTGGTGGTCTGCCAGTTACAAGAGATACATTCGATCACTGCAGCATGGAGACTAATGTATCATATCTGTTTTCGTTGCAGATTTGGAGCCACATTGGGGGGATGGGGGGATATTATAAAAAGAAAGCTAAGACCATATATAAGATATTTATTTTGCTTAAACCCTATAGGAAGAGGGAGGACCACGGAAGTCTGGATCTGCGGCCACTCTTATATTTATTGGGTAGAAAGGAGAGTTGAGAAGAGGCTGTGGGAAAACAGCTGTACCAAGATGTGAAGCAAGGTAGGTTGGTGTGGTGCGGCATCCAGGGGATGAGATGGGTACAACTGCTCCCTACCCTGAAAGAGCTGAAGAAGCGGCGACTCATTCTAGACCTAATTATTATACATCTAGGGAGTAATGACCTAGGGGGAAGCCATAGGTGGACACATACATACAGGTAAAAAGGGACCTAGAAACAGTACAATGGTGATGGCCTAGGGTATGCCTTGCCTGGTCAGATATGATCCCAAGAAGGCTTTGGAGACATAAGCACAGCCATAGAGCTGTGGATAGGGGCAGGAGAAAGATGAACAGAAGGGTAGGGATGCTGATAAGGAAAATGGGAGGACAAGTAATACTGCAGGGTGTGGAAGAGTGGGTAGAAGATTTCTACAGGTCAGATGGCTTGCATCTGTCAGATCTAGCAATAGACATGTTTAATACAGAAATGATGGGTTTTATAGAAGCATGGAGGAGGCATGCAAAAAATGGAAGTAAAAATTAAAAATAAAAAAAAAGATATAGAAGGACTGGGAAAGAGGTTCCCTGAGGTAGGGGGGAACAATACCCTAAATTGAGGGGAAATTCAGTCATCCAATGTGAGCTGGAGACTGGTTAATGGGGAAAAAGGGAGGAGAAGGAGGGGAGGGGAGGGGGGGAAAGAAAAAGGAATAAGATGACAAGAAGAAGAAGCTGAAGGAGAAAAGCGGTCTTGGTTTTCACTGTTACCTAACGGAAAAGGAGAAGAAGAAGGCACCCAGGTTTTCACCTGGGGGAATAAAAAGAGAAAGAAAGAGGGATGATCAGAGATGGATATATCGATGCAAATAAATGCAATTGTGAGAGATATAATAATAAAAGATGATGAAATGGAACATGGAATTATGACATATAAATAAATTAATTGCCAATCTGAGCACGACAACAAACAATGGTCTCTGTCTTTTTGTGAGGGAATAGGAGGGAATCTGGGACAATGGAGTTTGCCCTTTAAGGGGCAGACCAGGTTGTCCTGGTGCACCCCTTCCCTTTCTCATCAAGATGGTGTGCTCAGAAGGGAAGGGGGGAGGGAAGGGGAGGAGCCAGGGAATAGAACAATGGCCAAGCAACAAGAAGGGAAGGGGAAAGAGAGGTACATAATAGACAGCACAAGTGTGGTTTAGCAACTTTTGCTGGAGTTTTGATCCCTCCGCCCCACCCTGAAATATAGAGCAAGTGGGGAAGGCAGTCAAAAAGGGACTGTATGGTATGTCTGTCAAAGGTGGATGACAGAAGGATGGGTATTGGACTGCCAAAGGTGGATGGCAGAAAATAGTATGGTTATTGGACTGCCAAAGCTGGATGGCAGAAAAAGGGGAAAAAGGGGGAGGAAGGGGGGAAATAAAAAGGAATAAGATGAAAAGAAGAAGAAGCTGAAGGAGAAAAGCAGTCTCGGTTTTCACCATTACCTAACAGAAAAGGAGAAGTTTTCACCTGGGGGAATAAAAAGAGGAAGAAAGAGGGATGATCAGAGATGGATATATGGATGCAAGTAAATGCAATTCTGAGAGATATAATAATAAAAGATGATGAAATGGAACATGGAATTATGACATATAAATAAATTAATTGCCAATCTGAGCACAACAACAAACTATGGTCTCTGTCTTTTTGTGAGGGAATAGAGGGGAATTCGGGACAATGTGAATTTATAAAGAAGTCAGATGCTGGACACAATCTATGTTTCTGCCAGGCTTCCAGTACAAAGTTCTGAGCAAGACAGTTTGTGCATGATATAATCTGGTGGGGAGTATGATGAAGTAGGCTGTTGGTTAATTAGTATCTGCAGCTTATCCAGTAGTTATGGGAAATGGGCAGACTGGCTGGGCCAAATGGTCCTTATCTGCCATCAAAGTCTATGTTTCTATGTGCTTTGGCATCTTGATGTCTGTGAGATAAGCACACTTAACTTGCCTCCAGCTGTCAAGCACTTCATGATAAAGGAAGTGAATCACGAGCTTTGCTTTTTGTTTCAATAATTATTGTATATACGGCAGTACATTTCTTAATTCTGTCATATAGTATTTCAGCATTGACAAAGTCCATGGTTTATGTTATCTATGTGTTTATTACCAACTGCAAAGTTGTAGTCTCTGATGTATGATTGCTTCATCAACAGTAAAACAAGAATATCATGTTGCAGTCTCACTGTATATGTTCTGTTTATAACTTTATTAGCCAGATCCTTTATAGGCACATAAAGAACATCATCCAAACATCTGCAATGTAATGTGTGACTCCTGCTCGCAAACATATGCAAGCAAGAAACACGGGCTGTCTTGGCACAATTCAGCTTTTTACAAACTCTCAGTATTTCTTTAAATAAAATGCAGTTTACATCCAAATGTGTGGAATGATAAGAATTTACTAGGATTGTGGATGCAATAGTGTTCTGAACAATTCAAATTATGTTTTTTTTTTCACAGTTTACTTGCTGTATTTCAATTAATTGTACAGCTTTCATACCTGAAGCCCCATTTCAATGAATTGTACAGCATTCATGTTTGAACCCCCAACCCAGTTCCCAACACTCACTCTTCATATTGAATTTTTGATCTGACTTTTGGTGATATCACAGCCTGATACTGTTACTAGACTGAGTGGGATGTACAATTTTCACAGGACATTTGTGTTACAATGATGTACCCCCAACCAAACAATGTGCAATTTTACCCAATGTAAATTAGCTTATCACCCTCTGTCTGCAGTGTGTCATTTTAATATATCACAACGTTTGACATGTAATACCAGACCATCACAGATGTGGTAGTATTCTCCCACAGTAAAATAACTGCATCATATAACACTAAAATTAATGTAAAGAACAGCAGCACTTATTTGTATTTTATATTTACTTATAATTGACAATATATTGCTAGTACCACCACACATTTTGAACTTTGTATGCAATGTAGGCTGCCACTGTTGATATTTTTTTTTTTGGTGGTGGGGGACTGCTTTTAAAAGTTGTGTGAAACTGAATATGAAATAGATATACAAGAAAGATGGTATTTAAAATTCGAGCCACATGAATTGTTACTGCACAGTTGTTTTTTATCAATTTATTTTGAATTTATAATTATTAAACTCATTGCATTCATTATAGTGTGCTAAGTGATGCAGAGTTGTCTTGAGACAGTTGTGAATATTTCTTACTGTACAATGATGTCTAGCTTGAGATATAGGTTTGAATCCCAAGGTATGACATTTATTCTCAGTATTTTTACTATCAATACAACTTTGTCTAAGTCTAGATATCCTCTTGTTTCCTGTTATCTCTTTGCTCTATATTCATCTCTCATTTACTTAATATCTCTTGATATGTAATTCTCTATCTACATGTCCCTCTATCTCTCTCACTTGACCTGTCTCTACAATGTTTCTCATGTGCTTTCAATCACACTTTTATCTAGCTCATTTTACCATATCTAATGCCAGTGCATTTTGTACATGTTCCTAAAGATCACCCTGACTTCTACTGCGCCATCTTCTGGGTTAGTCCACTGCAGCATGAGTTATAAGACAAAATATGAGAGCATTCTCATTCTGCCATGGAGGAAGAGGGTCTTATCTCGTTCTACTATTTGAAGGAGGGCATGTTCTCTTGTCTCATTTTGCCATGGATGATTGCACTTTTATAATGCATGGCATAGATTTAAATAAGACCTTATAATACATTAAAATTTACACATGTAACTGTCTGCAACTACACTTTTTTTTGATTGTGTACACTCTGTGACCCAACCCCAGTCTCTGATTGCCATCCCGTTTCTTTTCCAGGTATCTAGTGGCACCCCTCACCCTGATAGCCTTCCCCTTAATATTTTTCACTTACTGCCTCTCATCTGTGCCTCAAGGCACTTTGCAGTCCAGAAGAGAAGATAATAGAATACTGTTGTGCTGTTTCTCAATGCAGAGGGAGTTTCAAAAAGAAGAGAGGGGAAAAGACACTGATGAGAGATTGGGGGGGGGGATAAGTGGCTTGCTCAGAGTGACAGTGAGAAAGGTGGCAGTGGAAGGATTAAAGTGGTGGTATCCAGGTTTGTAGCTCTGTGCTCCAACTAAACTGCAGTATAAAATGATAGTGTGGTAGGGTTTTGTTATAAACTAGATCAACCTTTTATTAGTAAATATTTGGGTATAACAGAACAAGATAAGAGGAGGATTTTTTTAAATCAATATTTAGCTTCTGTGCTTTCCTTTTTGGTCAGGACTTAGACACTTTAACCCTCCTCAGTCCTGGTTGTCACTGCCACAGTTCCTGTCTTCATAGCAGCCAGCTTCCTCATCATTTTACAGCAAGGAAGGCCACCAGCACCAACGGGAGGAGGTAGATGATAAAAGCTCCAAAGATGCTGGCCTTGATATCCCCAGTTCTCTCTTATAATCCCAGGTTTTCCAGTGAGCGTTCAATTCCACTTGCAAAAAGCTGAGGCAGACCCAAGAGCACTGTAGTAAGCCATACTAAACAGATCAGTTTAATGGTTCGGGTCTTGGTTAGGGACTTCAATGAAAAGGATGGCAGATCATGGTAAACATCTCAAAGTTTAAGGTAGCTACCTTGAAAACTGTTACATAGCTGCAGGTTTCAAAGAGAAAGTTGTAAAGTTTGCAATGGCAATCCCCAATAGCTTATGTGAATGATTTCAGTATGACACTAAAACAGTTCTACAGGCATTCCTACTATAAGAACAAGTACATCTGAGCGAACAAAGCTGATCATGTGATCCATCACCCTTTCTGAATGTAGCCTTTCTTTTGTAGCAGTTGGGTGACTTTGATGGTTAAGCCATTCCCAATCACGCCAACCAGCAAAATAATACTGTTGATGACACTGTCAGACTGATGCAAATGTTTTCTGCCAGTTCAAACAAGTGATTGCAGTTTACTTCAATGGACATTTTTGTAAATGATGGTATGGCAGTGGGTAACTTTGATTTACAGTGACCAGATATTAAACTACACAGTTAAAATGAAAGCTGTTCAGGTAACAATGCTAAAAAACAGCATGCAAAAAGCTGTCAGTATCGATATAATACACATCTCTCCATAGCTTTTTTTATCAAAGGAGGAGCATTACACACCCCTGTGTCTTAGTTTAAGTTGTGAAATTAATATTAGTTCAACACTGTGGACATTTTAGGACCTGGACCTCTTCAGTGCCATAGGATAAGTTGCCACCCTCCCAAAACAAAATATTTCAATCAGCCACAAATGAAACTTGAAAGTTTATAACAAAACATTGTCTCCCCCCAAACCCAATATTGTGGTGGCATGGATTATCTAAAAGGTTTGGAATAATACTTTTGGGCGAGGGGCGATTTTGATCAAACTGCCCACCTCCAGTAGCAAAGGGTAATTTTTTTTGCTTAGCTATAATCTGAAGCACTCCCCTCCCTCTTTGTATCTGTTATTTTTTAAGGGAAAGCTATAGCTGTAGATCATGTATTTAATTGTCCCTCTGTTTTATTTGATGCAGTATGCCAGTACTGTATGATTATGCACTTCAACTTATACAGTAGCAAAACAGAACCATTGATGGGATCAGGAAGAAAGGCTTTGGTACATCCCTGATGGTTTCAGGATATAAGATCTCAAGTATCTGAAATAACAAGAAAATGGAACTGAAAACAGATAATTGAGAGAATCTGCTTTCCCATCATTTATTTATTAGTGATTGCTGATTATTTCCCTTCAGTCTGAACAACATAAAAATGTGTTGTCAATTTTAGATAAGGGTATTAAAGTATTAGTAAGGTTGTGTAAGAAATTAGAAGACAGTCCACTGGAGTTCTTTAATTAGCTAATGCAGGTAATACTATAATATTATGTCAGACAGAATAGACAGAGTAGAGTAAACAAATTTCATAATAAAATATTGCATCTAGAAATGTTTGTATAATACAGTGAGTGTATGTATTTGCACAAAGTGTTGCATGTTTTGTAGCACTATATGATTTATATATTGTCCATTTTTAAATATATGTAAATGTATTAATTTATGTGTAGCACTTTGACATGTATAGGGCAGCAAGATATATTTTTGCAAAGATAGTAGAAATACACTTGATAAACTCTGTAGAATCCATTGAAATACTGGTGGCCCTATACATACTTAATGGGGTTAAATAAGGTACAAGAGGGGGCTATTTTTCCAGAGGAAAAGATACAGGAGAACAAGGGGACATGCAATCAAGCTCGAAGGGGGAACATTAAAGGAGACAGTTTTTCATGGGGGGAGTCCACAGCCACAGGGAGTGCCTGCACACTTTGATGTAACTCAGTGACTCCTTCTACAACATGTCTCCACATTTACAGAAACAAGGCCTGCTGATTCATATCACTGGATTTGCCCTCTACAAGCTCAGAAATGTCAACAGCTGAACTGCATGAGTGAAAGTGAAGAGTGTGATTCACCATTACACTTTCATTCTCGGGTCCCCAAGAATGAGAGTGAAAGCATGAAATCATGCCTTCACTTTCACTTGCACTTCTTGGTATGTCGGGTGTAACTGGGAAAAAACAAATTCACCTCTTTAATAAAGGCATCAACATATTTAGCCAATGGCTCAGTAACCGAGACGATACTAGTGACTATAGGTTGCCCAGAGGGAATTAAACAAAATGTTGTGATTTTTTGGTAGGCAGTATATGACAGTGCTAACAGGAGAATCAGCTGTGAGATATTGATATTCCTGTGGAGAAATCAATTTATTAGACAAACCATCATGTACAACTAAGTAAATATAATGCTTAAAAGTCATAGTGGGGTCCAAATTCCATTTATAGTAAAACTTTGTCCAAAAGCTATCTCAACACTTCTGCATAGTTAAGTTTGTCCATTATAACAACAGACCCATCCTAATCCAGTGTTTTAATAACAATTTGCAGGTTCAGTTTGAAATCTCTTTAGGTGTGTTTCTCTTCTGATGTCATATTCAAATAAGGAGGCTAGCATTGGGGCTTTAACTGCTGCAGTTCTCTTTCGTAGTTGCTGTATGTTCAAATGTCTCAACAGTAGGATTCACTGGGGGCTGGAACTGTGGCTTAGTTCTAAAGTTAACCACTGGTTTGTTGATCAAAATATGTCTGGTGTTACCCAGACCCCTGACAAATTCAATGGCATTATTCATGTCCCTCCCTCAAACATCAGTTGCATTATAAACATGTTCCTTAGTCAAATGAGAATTTGAATCTCCCTTTGATTTTCAATCACATGGGTGCAGTGTGTATATTTTATAGAACACATACAAATAGAGGAGAGAAAGAATTAAGGGCTTTGCCCTTACTTCTTTGTCTCCTCTGCTTGTATTTGGACCCCCTTTTGATTTTGGTTTAAAAAAACTAAAGCAATTGTAAATCTAGAGTGACTGGTCTAAATAATTGTGGCATATCTCTGTTGAACATTAACTAGAGACCAAGTGGCAGATCAATTGGAATTATAAACATTATTCATCAAAATACAAATGTCAGGTATCTAAAGTGGTGTATAACCAAGTTTTTTTTTTGCTTCATCAGTTAACTGGCTACAAGTTCTTTGTTCACATAAAGATATATATTTTTTCAGTTAATATTTTTTTTTAACTTGTAAATCTTTATTGCATAAAACACACAAGAGCACTTCACAATACATTCCATTTCGGACCTTACATACAGTCTAGTTGATTGAGATAAACATTAATATGTAAATGTTTAATTTACATTAGCTGACCTTTTGTTTCAACAAAGTTTTTTTCTGCTTTTACCCTTTCAGGATGAACAGTCCGTTGCATAGGAGTCATGTATCATACCCAATAGTCACTCGGAAAAATGTTCTGGGTTTACATCTGCATCCTGTCATTACTCCCAGATCAATGAGTGCAAGACCTGGCTTATCTATCCCTATTCCAGCAGAAATAAATAGTTTCATATCTCTTATTACATATGTGCTCGTGTGTCCTATTCATCTTAGGTTAACAAACATCAACAAGCCATGCATGAACCTATATAATTCAATAACTTAGATAAAGATTGGCTATACACTTTATTAGAAAATGGGAGAGTAAAACCTATCATCCTGATTGGTTAGGATGCTCAGGCGGGCGGGTATTTTTCAATAGAGCCCACTAAAAATGAAAAGCCAATTTGGCACGCCCCGTTACTGAAGATATTATTGGTCACCCTGAAGTTTTGAACTGCCTAGCCACCATGTTTCTAATTTTGCTTAGCGAGAATCACCTCGACAAGTCGGCAGCACTGCTCTGTACCCCCGGTCCCTCACCACAACATTCCTTCAATGAAAACCAACAGTTTTCAGCCACCAAAAATAAGTTTTTTCCCTCAGTCATTTAAAATCAGTAGCGCTAGCACGTCACATGCTCCGCGCTAGTGGTAACTGCTTCTCCTGCATCACCTTGCTTCCCATCCCACTCAAGCCACAAAAATAACAAAAACATACAAATGTGTAATTATTTTGTACATAACCCAGTACCTTTATTTTTTCTCCCATCATATCATTCTGATACGCTCCACTGCATGCACCAAAGTCACGGAGGTGCCCTATATATTTTCTCATGTGGCAGGAGGAGGGGGGCAGATTAATGATGTGAACCCATTATAAAAAAACAGGGAAAAAAATGCAGCTTATCGCAAAATAAATAAAATAACAGAAATGGCTGTTATGAAGGCTCTTCTTGCAACCTCTGACCTACTGCCACTATAGCAACATAAACATACAGATGCAGGGGCTGAGATACAGAGAGCACTGCTTTCAAAATAATAACTACAGTGCCCTCTAGTGTCAGTACTAGCATTATACATACATCATTAAAGAAAACAGTTCTGATGCTGGCAGAGGAACTATTTTATAACAAAAGTTAATCTAAAATAATTTTTCCTTAACTTTTTTTTTATTAAATTTATGTTTTATTCAGTGCCCATTTTCTAAGCACAATAATACCCTCCAGGGTGGGCATTATTGGGAAATACCAGACCTTCCCAGGGCTATAAGGCCCTCTGCCTGAGGTGTCGGGCCTCATTACACCCCTGGGTGGTCCGGTATTTCTCAATAATGCCCACCCTGTCGGGTATTATTGCTTACTTAACTACTACCATAAATAATAAGGTCAGTGTCTTTTTTCTTCTTTGTCCTTAATGCACCATATTTATAAATAACTGAACCAATTATATTCTCCTATACTCTTATAGACTATCTCTCACCCCCCTTTCCCCATTCCATTTTTACCCCAATGTTTTGAGTGCCTTTCAGGTTATCATCCTCCATCCAGTTTACAATAATTGCTGTAGGACTGGTATTACTTCTCTCTTCTCTATATGGTTGAAAAAAGGGAACCATCAGGAGTTAAATATTTCTGTTGTGAGTCATAGTTTCACAATAATTGCCTCCATACTTTGGATTTTCTTTATATTACAGTACCAAATGTGAATGGAGGGTACCTGTGGGGTTAGCCAGTGTTGTGTAATCCTCTTGAGAGCTGCTCCTATTTGGATATAAAACAAATATCTCCTTGCAGGCAATGCATCCCCACTGGAGCAGCTCCCAAGATTGCATTTTCAATTTCTCTTTGTTTTGAAATTTCAAATATTTCTTTAATAGCAGGCATGATCACCTCCCAATAGCCCTAATTGAGGGACATTCCCAAAAGATGTGGCTAATAAACATAAACTCCAGCATCTATCAGAGGGGTGATAGGCATAGTGCTTGGATTGAACAGGTGTACAAAAGTACCTTATATTTATTTTCCAGCAAAATTCTCTCCAAGATGGTGAATTGGTAGTCTTATGGATACCCTGCCAAATCCTCTGCCACTCCTCCTCCGAGATCTCCATCCCCCTCTCCCTATGCCAGCCATTTGAAATTTTACGAATAGACAGGGTGCCTATAATTTCTTGACGTACCATACAGATCTGTGATATGCATTTTCTGGTGTATCTCAGATTACTTTTTTGTTTTGTTAATAAAACAGGAAGGGAAGGTTCCTGTGTCACTGCCAGAATTCCTGGTCCCTTCTTTATATAATGGGCACATTGATGAACTCTATGGAGATCTCTACTTGGTAATTGAAATTCATGTTGAACTTGAGCAAATGTCTTAATTTGATCTTCACATACTCATTGTGAAAGATATTTCAGACCTTTAAGCGTCCATCTACAAAAGCATGGATCCCCTATATCCAAAGGGAATCCTGGCAGGTAGGACAGTGGAACGTATTTCCATATTGGTGTTATAATCTCCCAGTTCTGTCTTGCCTTCAGCCAAATATTTAAGGTATGTCTGGTCCATTGATTTTCCAATGTTTTAATGTTATGTGGTAATATTACCCACAGAAGCACGTACAAAGGGGTTGTTTTACTTGCCCTTTCCTCCATCTCCACCCAACCCACTCTCCTCCCTGGGGTAATCATTTTTATTATGGGAAGAAGTTGTGCCACTTAATAATAATTCTTAAAGTTAGGTAGGCCTAACATGCCTTTTTCTCTAAATTCAAGCAAAATCTCCCAACGCACTTTAGACTTTTTCCCTGCCCAAATAAAATCTGTATGTTTTTTCTTTAACTCTTTCCAATCTTTTTGTTGAATGGTTAAAGAAAGTGTAGTAAGAGAAAAAGGAATCTGGGCAAGACATTTTGTTTTATCATCTCAATTCTGTTGAGGAATATGGGGGTGGGACTTCCAACTGTTTAGGTGTGCCCATACTTGCTGTCTAAGAACCCCATAGTTGTATTGATATAGTTTTTGAAGTTTAGTGGGTATCTGGATGCCCAGATATCTTACTGTTTTCTGAACGCATTTAAAGGGATTTAACTGCTTTATAATCATACATCCCTCACCCCCAAGAAACAGCATCTCTGTTTCTTCACTATTTATTTTAAACCCAAACATTTTTCCTTACTTTTTGAAATGTTCCAATAAGTGAGGGATGGATGATTGAGGATACTCCAGAAAAATTAGAACGTCATCAGCATAAAGGGATATTTTGTGTTGGGTGTGTTGCACTGCTATTCCTCTGATGCCCTTATGTTCCCTAATAGCCTGTGCCAACAGTTCTACACTTATGGCAAATAATAAGGGGGACAATGGGCAACCCTGCCTAGTACCCCTGTGAATGTCCAGCTGATCTGATATGGTACCATTAACTCAAACTCTGGCTGTTGGACTCTCATAGCACATTGTTCCCATTTCCCAAAATTGTTTCCCAGCCCCATCACCTCCATCACCTCAAATAAGTAATGCCAGTTTAATCAGTCAAATGCCTTTTCTGCATCACAAAAAATTGCCACTCTGGGAGTAGAGATGGGCAAAGTGGCTCCAATTCACTCCTCGAAGTGATTCGTGGAGTGAAGGTGGATTCGCGGATCATACTAAGGATCATACTAAGGAAGTTACATGAGCAAGAAGGCAGAAGCCCATGATGCTCCTTTTCTAATCCAATGTATAGTAAGAAAAATCATATCCATTAGTAATAAGGCTGTCTAATCTGTATTTAAAAATGCTTTTAGTTTCACTAATGACAACTTTAAGTGGAAGTCTATTCCATGGACCAACAACTCTAACTGTAAAAAAGTATTTACGACTTGATCTCACAAAAGATTTTCTAACTAGTTGTAAAGGATGACCCCTAATATTATGATTACAATTTTTAAATTCTAGACCAAGTTCACACAAGAGATAGGGATCTTGAATAATGTCGTATAATAACATTAGATTGCCACAGAGTCGACATGTCGATAGAGGCATGAGTTGTAGAATTTCTAGCCTGTCTGCATAAGGGACATCATGTAGTCCAGAAATCTTTTTAGTAAATTTTCTCTGGACAGATTCCATAAGAAGGCCCTCAGATTTTTCATATGGACACCAAAGCTGAGAGGCATATTCCAGATGTGGTCTGACATATGCACGATATAGTGGTAACAGCACATCACATTTTCTTGAATTAATATTGTGCAATATTGACCATGCAACTTTATTAGATTTAACTGTACTATGTACATGTTTATTATAAGAAAAGTTATCTGAAATAGTTATGCCCAAATCTCTTTCATCCAAAGTAGTGTCAAGTGGTGTACCATTTAAAAAATAAGGGTTTTGTAGATTACTGGTACCTAAATGCATAACCTTGCATTTAGAGATATTTAAAGACATAACCCATGTATTAACCCATGTTGAGATGTGATAAAGGTCTTTTTGAATAATACTGGCTTGAAAATCAGAGGAACAGGGACCACCAATTTTAGCATCATCTGCATATTTAATTGAATAAGATGAACAACCTGAAGTGAGGTCAGCAATAAATGCTTGAAACAGGCATGGACCCAAAACCGAGCCCTGAGGTACCCCATTTGTTACTAATCCTCTAACTGATTTATTCCCATCTATAGACACTTGTTGGGAGTGATTCTGAAGTCAGTTAATAATCCAATTGACTACTATACTGTTTATATTTAACTTACGAAGTTTGGTAATTAGAGCCCAATGAGGCATAATATCAAAGGCTTTACTGAAGTCAATATAAATTACGTCACATGGTATGTTTTTATCAAGTAAGGAACTGATTTGTTCATAGAAACAGATCAAATTGGTTAAGCAGCTTCTGCCTTTTTTAAAACCATGTTGCTCAACATCATGAAAATCCAAAACTGGTGATATCATATCTTTAATTAAACCTTCCAATAATTTATAAATAGAGGATGTTAAACTTATTGGCCTGTAATTCTCCGAGTTGTTTTTTTAGGCCTTTTTTATGGATAGGGATGACATAAGCCTCTCGCCAATCCTTTGGAACAAAATTCATTGCCAAAAAATATTCAAACATCAGTTGTAAAGGAGTAGTAATAACATCCACTAATAAGAATAATAAATGTCCTGCTATATTGTCTGGACCAGGACTATATTTGCCCTTTAGTGTTAATATCTTATCCTTAATAGTGTCAGTAGAAAATTTAACTGGTGGAACATTGGTGGTATCTAACAAAAATGAATCATATGATGAATTAGATATACCAGAGAAACTTTTGCAAAAATTTTGATTAAGCAAATCAGCCATTTTCTTTTGATCATGTATTAAAATATCATTGTCTAGTATAGGACCAACTTGACAGGTAGGTTTCTTCAAAGAGTTGATGTAAGAATAAAAATGCTTACTATTGGATTTATTGGCAGTAAATGCTAATTTTTGCTCCCAATTACATTTGGCCCTTTTAATCATAATCGTACATCTTCTTTGTATCTGCATGTAAGAAATCCAATTTTTTGAATATTACATTTTTTGATATTTAATATACTTCTTGCGTTTTAGTCTAATGCATTTTTTGATAGACTGGTTCATCCATTTTGGAACTTTATTTGAGTTCTCATTTTTAATTTTAGATGGAACATATTGTTCCTTTAATTGACAAATGATATTCTTAAAATTATCCCAGTAAAGCTCTGGGGTAGAGCCTATCAATAAAGATCCCCAGTTGATGTTTCCGATAATATGTTTCATTTTAACTAAATCAGCCTTGTCGTAGAAATATATTTTAGTACAATTAGAATTATAAATGTAAGTTTGTATGATATTAAATGTGATTGTATTATGGTCACTATTCCCAATAGGTTCACTAACTGCAATATTTTCTACTATTATATCATCATCGCAGAATACCAAATCTAAAATATTATCTCCTCGAGTTGGGATAAGTATACTCTGTTTAAGTCCCAGCTGGGTACATATATGTAATAACTTGTTTCCCTGACTGGTATATGCACATAATTTCTGCCAGTCAATTGAACCAATATTAAAATCGCCAGAGACTACAATTTTGTCTAACGCCTTAGCATATTCTATTTCAATTAGAATAGCATCTAGAATGTCAACAGATGAATTTGGGGGATGATAACAAGAATCCAAGATAAGAACCTCTGATGTAGATATACTGAGCTTAACCCAAATTGTCTCTGTTTGTTTATCATGTCTTTTGATATTCATTGTAATATCAATAGAGTTAAGGTAGTTTTTAATAAATAGGGCCACTCCTCCACTCTTCCGATTGTGCCTATTAAGAGAATAAGAAGTAAACCCAGGTATAATGGTATCCCAAGATGACTTGTCATCACCCCATGTTTCGCATATTGAAATAATATCAACATCGTTGTTATGAATTCTACATTTTAATTCATCCAATTTATGGGTAAGGCATCTAGCATTAAAACATAAAAAATGAAGTTCTTTACATGTCATAGTGCTACTGACTGGAGATTTTAGAGAAGACAGCCTGTCCTCTATCTTTCCCCCTTGATTTAGTTTAAAAGATGATTAATAGATGTCACAAATTGTTTACCCAATGCAGCATTACCTCGTCTGCTTAAATGTAAACCATCAAAACAGTATAATTCAGGATGGTATTCAAAGTCTTCCCAATGCGTTATACATGTCAAATTTTGGTATAAACACCATTTTCTGAGCCACTCATTGACAATTTTGATTTTATTATTAAGAAATGGTGAAAAACATGGGATTGGTAGAATTTCAGATATGCAAATTCTACAACCCATTTCCACCAATCTGTTAGTTAATGCAACATAATCTTCCTTAATAGATTGGACAGAATCCTTATAGATGTTGTTAGCACCTACATGTACAAGGGCAATAGAGTTGTTACCATGATCCTTCATAATCTCAGGCAACATTAATGTGAGATCAGAAATTTTGCAACCACTAAAATGAGAACTAGTTCTGTTAGCTTTATCGAGGTTGCATATAGTCCTATCTAAATGTTTGGCTAATGAGTCATCCAGGACATAAATTTGTTGTGGCTTGTTTGAATTATCGTGACTACTGAACAAGGGGGAAGTAACAAGATCAGTGGATAAATCTATGAGAGGGGTGTCATTAGTATGTAAAAGATTAACTGAAGGTAAATTTTGAGAAGAATTGTCAGTGTAGCCAGTATCGGCGTCTGGAGTCTCATTTTCACTGTTCAATGTGGGGTCAGTTAAGGGATCAAATCTGTTAAAATTCTCAATACTAAAATGTTGGGCTTTTCTCCATTTTTTTGCAACTCTAGTAGATTGAGTGAAAAACCAGCTGTCTTCAGCACTTTGATTATTGTCAATAAGACAGTCATCATCCCTTGCTCTTTTTCTAACACCCTCAAGATGTGGCTGAGGGCGATTAATAACTATTGGGACAGAAACCACAGGAGTGTTCTGCAACGCGAAGCAGAGTACTTCG
This sequence comes from Neoceratodus forsteri, assembly GCA_016271365.2. Lineage (NCBI taxonomy): Eukaryota > Metazoa > Chordata > Ceratodontiformes > Ceratodontidae > Neoceratodus > Neoceratodus forsteri. Next base: position 620,289,789 of record CM057455.1, read on the forward strand.
CGTTATAATGGATAACACGAAGTACAATGAAAGCAATGATTTTGCGTTACTCCTCCTTCCCAAACCACTCATCCACCAATTCTTAAGGTGAAGTACATTTAGAAAACAATGTACTTCACCTCACTTCACCTTGTTTTTAAGCTCCAAAGGTGAATTTTGCAGTGATTCATGGGATTTCAGGTCACACAGGCTCTAGATTGTTCTGCACAGCCTCAGTTTGGGGTAGTGTGTATAGGAAGCTGTAGAAGACAGTCTGCTCTGAGAGCTCTCTGCAATTCAAACCTTCTAAAAGCTGTTAAAAAAGACTTTTTGAGTCTTTTTTTTTTCCTGAAATGTTAGTTCATCGATTATAGATAACCATCCTGTGCTCATATCATCGAGCGTTTATTGTTTGTGTGTGGATTTTGAATGTTAATGTACAACATTCATTCTGTGTATTGACAGACAGTGGAAGTGTGCTTTGGGGAGGGGCATATCTGTGGTGTAGGTAGATTAACTTTGAGAAAAAGACAGTGCTTTCTGTTTTGGTGATATTTTTCTTGTATAACTGTGTTAATGTACACACAGTAATATTTTCAATAATTCTTGTCATTTTTTTGCTGATTGTTGTGGTGCAGCAGTGCATAATTTTAGTTTGTTTAAAATATGTGGTTATATTACTGAAGTTTTCAATTTGCTACGCATTACTTAGTGTGTGTGTGTGAGTACGTGTGTGATGCGTGTCATCAAATCAGACACCTTTTATTGTGCCATATAATAATTTCAGCAATGTGAACCTGCTATCCACTGCAGCTGTGTGATTTTTCTACTTCTTTGTGGTATCTTTATTGGTACTAGTACTAGCGACTGTTACTGCAGCAGTGCAGTACAATGCCCCCCATGGCCCACACCAACTGGCAAAGGTATTCTTTTCCAGATTTGAATTTCTGATGGTGAGCACTGGTTAAGTGCTGTGCCTTTGCATCTGCATCTCTTCAGTGCACAGTGCAATCTAAATCTCTCTACGCATTTGCATCTATTTAGGGCCCAATCTTCATCTGTAACTTGAGTCACAGTTGTTTCTTCGGCTTCCCTTCAGAGTACTGGACAGGTGTGGTGCATAATTCTGCATGAACATTGTACTTATTAGTATGCGTTTTTAATTCAGGACCATCATGACGAGTCACTCGTGATACAAATCACGTTCTTCATCATCACAGTCACACATGCAGTCAGAAATCATGATTCACGATCACGTCAGTAATAACAGCACTAATTTTTTTTACTGGTTACTTGGATGTATTGTAAGCATGTCTTGCAGTATCTCTCCAGGCTTCACCACCCCACCATTGTACTCATTAATGAGTGTTTTTAAGTCAGGGAGTTCGTGCTACAGCTGATCGGGGAAGTACAGCCATAGGCATTCACATTCCCAATACAGTTCCATATTGTTTCTCTTACACTGGTGACACCGAATCACATTCTTCATCATCACAGTCACAAATGCAGTCACAAATCATGATTCACGATCACGTCATGAATCACAACACTCATTTTTTGACTAGTTACTTGGATGAATTGTAAGCATGTTTTGTAGTATCTCTCCAGGCTTCACCACCCACCATTGTACTCATTAATGAGCATTTTTAAGTTGGGGAGTTTGTGTTACAGCTCATCAGAGAGGTACAGCCGTAGGCAGTCATGTTCCCAATACAGTTCCATATTGATTATCTCACACCGTCGACACCAAATCATGTTCTTCATCATCACGGTCACAAATGCAATCACTCGGTGCAGCAGTTGGATTTCCACTTGCGATGCCAGTGACCCAGGTTCAGGAACAAACTCAGGTTGCTGGAGGGCCGGCTGGGGGAGAAGGAAATGAGCTTCTGATGATGGCTCACCTTCTCGGGGGGAGGGTGGATGCACAGCTCAGCACCTGCTGATGCCTGGTGGAGGCTGGCAGTATGGCAGGATGTTGGCCCCAATACACTAGGGTAGCGATGGATGTCGTTGTATTCCTTGACGTCAGTGGCATGTCGCTTCTCAGGGGGAGCAGAGCGGAAAATGGGGCCAGGCCAATCAGGTGACGGCCTTCCAGAACCCTCACCACTGGGCCCCCAGACCACAATATGCCATACCAGCAGCACCCCAGGATTGTTGGTTGGCCACCAGGGCCGTTCTCCTATGGAGGTAAGAGACCAGCCCGGTGAAGGGATACACTGGGGTTACTTGGGGCTGACTGCAATATGGGGCGGTAGGGGTCGGAGAGTAGTCGCAGTGGGGAGTTCATGTGGGGTTCCAAATGAGAGACCAGCCAGGTGCTGGGGAGGAGTATAAAAACCAAAAACAAAAAACAAATGCAATCACAAATCACAATTCACGATTACATCATGAATCACAATATTATTTTTTTTACTTGTTACTTAGATGTATTGTAAGCATGTTTCATAATATCTCTCCAGGCTTCACCATTCCACCACTGTACTCATTAATAAGCGTTTTTAAGTTGTGGAGTTTTGTGCTACAGATCATTGGGGAAGTACAGCCATAGGCAGTCACATTCCTTCCCTTACAGCATGTGAGTTACAGTGCTGTATGTAGTGGTGGGAGAAGTGGCCCCAATTTGCTCCATGAAGTGATTCATTGAATAACACAGAATCCTCAGAGAACTCTGCAATGTGAAGTGGAGTACTTCGCTTCATAATGAGGAATGTAAAGTCCATTGAAACCAATGACTTTGTGTTATTCTGCCTTCCCCAAACCACTTCTCCACCAATTTTAAGGTGAAGTACATTGAAATCAATGTAATTCACCTAAATTCACCCTGAAATTGAGCTCCAAATGAAATTCTGCAGTTATTCATGGGATTGCAGGTCACATGGGCTCTAGATTGTTTGGCACAGCCTCAGTTCTGGCCTGGGTAGTGTGTGCACCATGGTAGCTGGAGCCAGTTTGCTCTCAGAGCTCTGCGATTCAAAACTTCTAAAAACTGTTTAAAATGCCTTCTTGAGTAATATTTTTTGCTCAAAATTTAGTACATTGATTGTAGCAAACCCTTCTGTGCTCATATCATTGACTGTTTATTGTTGTGTGTGGATTTTGAATGTTAATTTAGAACAGTCAGTCTGTGCACTGTGAAGTGTCCTTTCAGGAGGGGCATATTTGTGGTGTAGGTAGATTAACTGGGAGAAAAAGGCAGTATTTCTGTTTTGGTCATATTTTTCTTGCATAACTGGGTTAATGTACACACAGTAATATTTTCAGTAATTCTTGATATTTTTTTGCTGGTTGTTGTGGTGCAGTAGTGTACAATTTGTTTAAAACATTTGGTTATATTACTAAAGGTTTTCAATTTGCGACACATTACTTGAGTTTGTGTGTGAGTGTGTGTGCGATATGTGCCATTAAATAAGACACCTTTAATTGTGTTACAGAGCAATTGCAGCAGTATGAACCTGCTAAACACCGCACCTGCATGAATTTTTTATACTGCTTTGTAGTATCTTTATTAGTAGTGAATTGTTACTGCTGTGAACTAATCCCCCAACTGGTAAAATGTATTCCTTAACAGATTTGGATTTGTGATTTGTGAGCACTGGTTAGGTGTTTTTGTACCTTTTTGTATGCATCCCTTGAGTGTGCAGGGCAATCTTAATCTGTCTGTGCATTTGCATGGCACCATTAATTCTGGAAGACTGAATTTTCTGAACACAAGACAGTAGCATTTTAGGGATGCACATTCATTCTGGTGACTCTGTGTGTGATCTGACCACTGTTCACATGACTGAGTGTTCCATTAATTCTTGGAGACTTTTCATTTCTTATTATACTCTCATTTCACTTCATCGGCACTGGAGAGTTTTCTGGACACAAGACAGTAGCATTTTGGGGATGCATATTCATTCTGGTGACTGTGTGGGTGGGATGCTGCCAATATTGTCGTCACTTCACCTTACTTCGCGTTTAAGGCAGAATGACAATGTGTAGTAATAATAACAAGGCAAAGTGAGCCTTTTCTATGGGGCACTCTGCCTAGCAAAGTGCCAACGTGAAGTGGCCACTTCGTGTTCACTTCGCTGGCGGATTTTAAATTCACTGCATCTCTATCTGGGAGATGAGCTGGAGGTACAGCAACTCATAATGTTAAGTAATCTCCTGATATTATCATACAGGTGGTATTGGTGGAGGATAAAACCTGTTTGATTGGGATGGATCAGTAATTCTATATATGTTTGTAACTGCAAGGCTAGAAGTTTGGTAAGAATTTTGATATCTTGGTTTAGGAGGGTGATGGGGCAGAAAGATTCACACTTTGTCTTATCTTTCCCTGGTTTTGAATGACACTGATCAGAGAGTCCTTCCATGAGCCTGGCATAACTCCCCCTTCTAAGCTGGTCATAAAGAGTTGTGTTAAAATGGATGCCACTGTATGATCAAGTTTTCTATAAAATTCTGCACTCAGACCCTCTGGCCCTGGGGTTTTGCCTAGAGGAAGTTGATTTATAATTGTTTTAATTTCATCCTCTGTAATTGGTGTGTTTTGATGGTCTCTAGCAGTCTGTGGCAAGGTGGCAATTTAGTGAGCCTAAAAACTCCTGTGTCTGTTTTCTGACTTTGTCTCGGTTTTTATCTTCTAAATAAAGAGTTTCGTAGAATGCTTTAATCTGGGATGCTATATCTTTAGGTCTCACCCATCTCTCTTCTGGTTTAGTTTTATTTTGTATGTAGGGCACATTTCTAGTTGTTTGTTCCTTTTGGAGGCAGAATGCAAGCAATCTAGAGGCTCGTCCTCCCATCTCATGGTACTTCTGGTTTGTAAATCGTAAAATTTCCTCTGCCTGTGTCATCTCAAGGGTCTGTAGGACTGCCCTGGTTTTATTCAAGTCCATAGTAACCTGTTGATCTTTTGGGTTAATCTTATGGTGTTTCTCTAGCTTAATCAGATCAACTTTTAATATATTATAAGAGTATTGGGCTACTTTTTTCTATGCTGTGGAAAAGCTGATGATTCCCCCCTAATCACAGCCTTCATGTCATCCCACTGTATCTGGAGAGAGCAATCCTCTGTTTGATTAATGGAATAAAACTCTTTGATTTTATCTAATAATTTATGAATGAATATTTTGTTGTTTAGAAGGGAGACATTTAGACCTCACACCGACTTCCTATCTTGATAAGGTAAAGTTAATTGAATGGAAATTGGAGAATGGTCAAATTGCACGATATTGTAGATGTGGGATTTAGAAATGTAACCTAAATATGTTGTACGGGTAAAAAATAAATCTATCCTGGAGTAAGACTGCCAGTGGCTAGAGAAAAAGGAAGTCTTTCTCCTAAGGATGATGTGCCCTCCAAATATCAACCAGACCTAGTTCCTTGACATAAGTATTTAATATTTTAGAAGCTGCTTGTTTGGTATCTATGCTTCCCAATGACCTATTCCTATCTGGGAGCGGGGTAGTATTAAATTCCCCTCCCAAAATAATTTGACCCTTTGGTAGTTCTGCTAATTTAGACAAAACCTGAGGGAAGAAATTTTATAGATGTAAAGTTGGTGTATACATATTAAAAAAATGTATCATTCTCCCCTGAATTGTATCAGAGACCTGCACATATCATCCCTGCAGACCTGTCTCTGTAGATTCCATTATTATAGAGATTCCTCTTCTTAGTAAGATAGCCATCCCTGCCTTTTAACATTTGGGGTGTGACGCTTTCACCATCTCTCACACCCATGACCTTTTAAGTTTTAAGTGTTCTTCCCTGGATAAGTGTGTCTCTTGCAAGAATACTATATGGCAGTCCAATTTTTTTAATTCTAGTAAAATTCTGGTCCTCTTAATAGGAGAGTTGCAACCCTTAATATTATAGGAAACTATGTTTAAGTTGGCCATATTCTTTCAAAAGATGGTCATATCCATTTAAGGGTGCCAAGCCCCCTCTTTTTGTTCTTGTTCTGATCTAGGTCCATAGTAGCAATGTTCATCATAATTAACACATAACCTTTAAATAAATTCTTCTTTCCTTTTAGCCAAGAAAATGGTAACCTTTTGTTATCGTGGAAACAGAGAACATTCAACATGGACTGTAAAAGTTTGCAAACAGACATATAACTTTGGTCATTTTCATCATCATTTGTTTTTTGCCTGTAAATCCAACATCTGGGCTCTACCAAGACCCTTTTCAACAGCACAGAAATCAAGAATTAAATACAGTACACCAAAAATCCACAAATGATATAGCCTTCCTAGATGAATTCCCAGAGACCTTCCCATCTAGAGGGGGTCCTAAATTTATTTTAAGTGGATAGTGAAAAAAGGCTTCACTATTAGTTCTGTAAATTTAGAACCATGGGCAGTCAAAGAGTGCCCACAAGGGAAGTATTATTCCCACACCAGTAAGGACAGAGCCATAGCCCAGTAGTGTCCTACCAGGACCGATTCCCCTTCTACTACATGACTCAAAGTCACAAAATTATCTGGCTTTCTTCCCTCTTACAACATATCCTTGTCCCTTAGTCCTCCCCCCCCCCTAAAATTCAACAGCAGAGGGGTGGAAACATATAGATTTATAAATTCTTCTCCCATTAGAAAATAAAAGAGAGAAAAAAAAAAGTTTTTTAGCAACTGATTTAACTAAGAGATGCACGTAATCTCTGAGACCGTCACTAGAGGTTTCAATTCACTGTCTCTAAAGAAAGTTCAAGTCACTATGTTGTACCAGTTCTCATCTACCGTGAAAGCTCAGAATGAGAAAATGAAAATAATGGAGTGAGTTAATCATATAGTACCCAAGTAATTCTGTGAATCTCTCCTATCCATCAACCCACAGACTGTTTTAAGGCACAAATGTTCTTATCATCGCTCCTCAATCAGGCCACTTTATCTTTACCCCTGGATGCAACATTTCCTGTGAAACTTTTGAACCTGATCACCTCATCGATGATTGCTGAGATATTGCCTCCTGCTTCTTTCCCATGCTGGACTCATCCACCCACTGTAGTAGTTTAAATATGTTTGAAGCTGTCTGTTTTGGGATCAGTCTTGGAGGGTTCCATTTCTGTCCCCATTGAATGATCTTCCAGGCTCCTGTGTGCAACCTCTGTTCCAACTGATCACTTTCTAAGTCTGGAAGAGTGATATTCCACTCAGTTAGCAATGGGATGGCTTCCACTAAACTAGAGAAAATATTTGATCCTGAGTCTAGGTGTATTTTAAGCTTGCCGAGGAATAATATCTGTGCTTTAATGTTTTCTTATCTTTAATTTCATTGATTATCTCCCTAACTTTCAAGCTTTCAGTCTTCAGAGTATTTAAGAATTCCTTTTCAAAAAAAATGATGCTGGACTCATACTTCAAATCCCTGTGGTGCCAGGCTTCTCTAAGGATCCACTCCTTACTCTGGTATAACAACATCCGGATGACCCATGATCTGGGGCAACCTGTGAGACTAGTAGGTTTTGGCACCAATGATCGGTGGGCTCAGTCCATTGTCATATCTAGATTGGAAGGTATTTCTACGACTAAGTGCAGGACTTTTTGTATAAAGTGTATTGGGGTGGCATATCCCTTCTCTACGCCCTCAGGAATGCCATCAATGCAAAAGTTATTTTGTCAGGCTCTGTTTTCCATATCTTCTAGCCTTCCTTATATTTCTCTGTCCCTTCTCAACAAATGCAGTAACTGCCTCTCGTCTGTGTCTTGAGTTTCCATTAGCTCCACCAATTTTGATTTGTTGGCTGTAACTTTGACATCTATTTGACGGACATCGTGGCTGATATCTGCTATTGATGACTCAATTTTTTGTACAGAGGACCATATTTTTTGTAGAGTCCTTTCAGATTGTCTGGACATCAGCATTTCTTCTCCCCCTCAACCTTCTCATCTAACTTCAGCTACTTCATTTTTGCTTGAGACTGAGTCAAGGGAGCATTTTTAGCTCTCGATGCTTCAGTAGCCATGTGTGCCAGTATACATAAGTAATTTGTTGTTGAAATTTACAGTGTTGGAGGGTATATTGTAATAGATTTAAATGATTGCTCCTGGAGCACCAGTGCTTATGCTGTCTCCATGCTGGTGATGTCATCGCAAGTCTCAGTTAATCATTTTTATTGCAGATATATTCTTCATATTGTAAATACTATCAGAACTGTGAATTCAGATCTGCTAATTTGCACATTCTTAACACTAGAGGACATGTTATTTGTGCCACTAGTTCAACTAAATTGATTATATTCATAAAGCAATTAATGGGATGGAATAATATCTCCCTGTCTAAGGGCACCTCCCTCCCCCACCTCAGAATTCTGAGATAATAAACATTTAATATCAAAGGTTGGCAATTGTTATGGTCATTTATTAAATGAATAGGATGAAATTGTATTTCTAGTTCTATGAGATCTCCCCTTCATATCTTGGAAAACCAAGTAAAAATACCCACATTCATTTACAGAGCTATACAGTAGATATTATTCAGTTAGAATACATAAAATAAAAAATAGAAATGTTGGTTTCTACTTGTTGACTCCCCTCTCTGATTTTGACAGTTATTAACCTATAGGATATGATTTTTACTCACTCTGGTTTCCAAGATATGGATGGAGGGAGTGCTCATAGACCTAGAAATACAATTCCATCCCATTTCTTTAATAAATGATCATGACAGTTGCCAACCTTTGATGCTAACTCTTTATTTCGCTCAGACTTCTAAGGTGGTTGGGGGTTAGCACCAGTAGACTGCAAGATATAAGTTCAACCTGTTAATTGCTACTGGAAATTTAGTTCAACTAATGGTGCAAATAACATGTCCTCCATTATTTTGCCATACATATAATTCCAAATCCTGTAGGGGAAAGAACTTAAAGTGCAATATTCCCCTACAGTCTTAAACCAATACATTAAATGAGTGTTGCATATGTTCTACCATCATTCACCTCCCTCCTCATACTAGATCAGTCCCCTGTTACCAGTCCACTTTTCTTCATCGTAATCATAATGTAAAAAATGCTAAAAAGGAAAAAAAAACAGTCATCAATTTTGACCTTTTTCATGTATTTAATCATGGGGTGGATGGACTATAGTTAATATAGTCATTTATTTTAAATTGTATTTACAGTGTCCAGTTCATCTCATTTAAGAACTGTAAACAGATGGGGTAGATATGCCAATCATTTGTGTACTGCTCCCTGTAGGTGTTTACTTTCTTATTTTGCCCTGCATATAGTCTACTTACTTCAAAAGTTTCAACCCCCCCACCTCACCCCCAATTTCCCTCCCTTATTTTATATTGTCTGGGTTGACAATTGTTCTAAGTGTCATGAATTTTCCAGATTAACTATCACAATGAAACAAACCTGTGATTAGATACATAAAATAAAAAATTAAAAAACAAGCAACACTCAAATTTTATTACCCATTCACAGGTGCTTTTAAAAACTGGCTGAATCAGGTGGAAAACAGGATACTAATTTTTTGAAATCTAAAGTAAGACACTTAGATCAATGTCCTCATTCATTCTCAATGGTATTTTTTAAACATTATTTTATGTAAATGTACCAATTATTTCTTGTCCATAAATTCTCATTCCAGCTGCCACACTCAAACAAAACCACATCTGTCTGAACACTGATGCTGTCATTCTAAATGCTCATCTACGTGCAGGTGGTTCAATATAAGGTTCCTCTTCATAAACATAATGAGGGGCTAAAGATAACCATAATGCTTACAAGGGTAGTTACAGTACATTCATTGGGAAATACACACCAGCTGTTGTAGCAAACAAGAAGAAACCACAGCCTTGACTTACGCACAGCATAATGTGTCTATTCATTACATAAAAAAACTTACTACTGGTTAGACTATATGACAACAAATATTATCGAGTAACACATCAACTGCCACACTTGGAAAAAGGAAAAAACCGGCAGTGTACGTAGACTAGATAGAAATACTGAAAATACCTTTTAGAGATAAAGGTGCCATTTACACTTTGGGTAACACTGATCATGTTTCTGATGCATTTCATCTTGACAATCATTACATGAACAGGTCACGGTTGTGTTTCAGACACCTGCGAGCTTCCTCCTGGAGCAGGATTGAATCAGAGCACCTAAGAGGCCTTGCAGTGCCCCCCCCCATACTCACAACAGGTTGCGGTTGTGCTTCAGATACCTGCAAGCTCCCTCCTGGAGCAGGATCGAATCGGAGCATCTAAGAGGTAAAGGATAGCTCTCCTCAAGACTGCTACCTGTATGGGGTGTTTGTATAGGGTCTTTAAGAGCTCTTTTGCGTCCCCACACAGCAACTGATTGTTTTTTGGGATTGGGACACTGCCTTGCTGCCTACTGTAATTCTCGGGGGTTCTTTTAGTCTGGGAGCAACTGCCATTCTATCTACTGTTTGTTTTGTGTATATCTCTGCCTAGCCACCTACTCATACTATATTTATGGGGAAACATTACAACTGCTGATACGCATAAGTTCTGCTTAGTTTTACTGCATTTGTTTGAATTAAGGCATTAGTACTGTTTTCTGCGCTTACCTGCTAGCCCTGGATGTCACCATGATCTGGATTTCTCACGCATGCGCAGTAGGAGCTGTAATCGGAACATAGCCCAACAGCTTGTGCATGCGCAGTTAGAGTCTTAGCCTTGTAATCCTCCAGCCCCAGCCACCCAGGGGCATCCCTTAATTTATAGGCCCTCCCTCATGACATCACTTCTTGTCTGCTGAAATACTAAGTCCCCACTTTTCCAATTGCAGGTTATACCTAGCCAGCCACTAGAGGGACCCACACACTCCCACCTCAGGCTCCATTACCTGTCTTCCTCCCCTGTGACTTCCTGGAACCCTTCAAACCTCCTGTGCCACTTCTCTCTTCCGCAACTCACACCTACTTCTGCCTGCACCTCTCCCAGCACCCAGCCCCACAGCTAGCCCTACCTCCTGACTCCTAGCCACACCACAAAACCTACACCCAGTTACCACTAGGAGTTGCTATTTCTCACCCTGTTTTCAGCCCCATCTCAGCCTGCATCACACCCCTAGAAAGTGGATCACTGCTCTCACCTAGGTCCCTTTTCTAGCTGCCCTGGCAGAGACTCGAACCTTGTACCCTGTCCACCAGAGTCCATGTCACTACCACTAATCCAAAGTGGTATCCACGCTTTCTGGAAGACAACCTAAATACATCTACCTTTCTGCCCTACTGCACCAAAAGAGCTATGTTAGTCTACATCCTCCTAAAATGCCTCCCCCTCATCTACTTTCAAGTACCCTCATCCCACCAGCCAGTCATCTCCCCTGGCTCACTGGTACCAGCGCCAACAATTCTCCCTGACATAATACGATCCCACCCTACACTGACCATGTGCACTGGCCCACAGCACCCATCCTCCAGGTACCTCCCCACCATCTATCCAGGCTCCCTTTGGTGGCTAATCATTTTTGCCCTTCCAACCTGGCAAACCCTACGCATCTCCTGTTCCCGGAAGGTCCCCTCCCCATCCCCACATACCCATTGGAAGCCTGCATCACCGCTCCCTGGCCAGAGCCATGATCCTCCTTCTACTCTGAACAGGCAATACATCCTAACCCAGGCCCCACCCAGATCAGCCCACCAGGTGGGTCCCCTGGTCTGAGCATTGCCTCCATGAATATATGCAACATATTGAAAAAATATGATACCCCCCAATACTGGGTCATGCTGCACAAACCAGATGTCATTGTGGTGGTGGAAACCTGGCTATCAAAGTCCACCCCTGACTCCTTTGTCTCCCTCCCTGGTTACACCCTATACCGGGAGGATCGTGTAGGCAAATGTGGGGGAGGCTGTGCAATCTATACCAGGGATACACTCACTAGTCAAGCACTCCCTGCTCTGGCTCTTGCAAGTGGGGCACAGGCCCTTACCCTTAAACTTACTCTGGACCCCTCCAGGGGCCCCCTTTATCTCACCAATGCCTACATTCCCCCAAAGAACCAAAACCTGGCACTATTATCTTTAACTGATTATCTTGCTACCCTCCCTCACTAGGCAGAACAAGTCCTTGTGGGGGACCTGAACATGAACTGGCTCAGTGCCGCCTCCTCCACCACTCAGGACTCCTTCCCGGCCATTGATCTGACAGAACTCATTTCCTAACCCACAAGAGTAAACCCAAAGAGAGGTACCAGCAACCTCCTAGATGTTATCATCACCAACCACCCCAAAAAAATCCTGGATATCCATGTCCTCCCTGACTCACTCAGTGACCATTCCCCTATCCTATTCCTCTGGGTGACCCCCTCGCCCCGACTCACAGCCCAGCCCACACTCCGCCGGCATTTCAGACCAGGTGGGCTCAAAAACCTCAAGCAATTTCTTGCCCAGATAAACTGGTCCCCCATTCACCACACTCCTGACATAGATACTGCCCTTGCCTTTTTTTCTCAAACCTTTAACAAAGCCTCTTCGCACCTTTAACGGCTGCCCGACCCAAAAAACATAACGTGCCCTGCATTACTCCTGCCCTATTACAATTGCTCAGGCTTAGGGATAACCCATGGCACCTTGCCACAGAAACAGGCCGGGTGGCTGACAGACAGGCCACAATGCTGCGTGGAATAAGTGCACTTGGGCCATCTGAAAAGCCAAGGTTGACCACTACTAGGCCACTCTCACCTCCTCCTGGGGGTGAGCCCAAACTTTCTGGGATAATGTCAAACAATTAAATGGAAGTGCACACTCCCCTCCCCCATCCCAGATCACCACTGACAGCACTACCATTATGGACCCAGTAAACATTGCAAACTACCTTAACATATCCTTTACAGACCTTAGCTCTGTCCTCCCCAGTAATTTCTTTGACCCACCACCCTCCCTACCTTCCCCAGTCCTCCAATGCCCTAGCTTCTACCTACATAGGGTAACTGCCCAGGAAGCCAGACCCTACCTGGTCAGAGCATTAAAGAGCAATAGTCCCGGAGACGACTCCCTGTACCCCAGCATTCTCTGTCTGGTACTGGATCAGGTCCTTGCCCCACTCACCAGGCTTCTCAACAAACCCCTCTGCCTGGGGCAATTCCCAACTGCGTGGAAAACTGCCATTGTTACTCCCATTCACAAAGGTGGTGACAGGTCCTCTGCCGGGAACTACTGACCTATCTCCATCCTCCCACCCCTCTCCAAAGCCCTAGAAAAACTGGTTGCCATGCAAATCACTGCATACCTGACCAAACACAACATCTTCTGCCCTGAACAGCACGGTTTCCATGCAGGACACAGTACCGGCACTGCACTAGTTGAATTTTCAACTTTCCTACACTCCTCTCTGGACTCTGGCTCCTTAGCTGGGGCAGTGTTCGTCAACTTCTTAAAGGCTTTTGACACTGTCTCCAACCCCCTCCTGCTGGATGCCCTCTGCCACACTGGCTTCTCTACTGGGCCTCTTGCCTGGTGCACCAGCTACCTATCTTCCCGCTCCCAATGTGTCAGAATTAATGGGACACTTTCCAAAACTTGTCCCATCTGCTCAGGGGTTCCTCAGGGCTCCATCCTGGGACTCCTGCTCTTCTCACTCTACCTTAACACCCTGCCCAGTGCATGCACTGGAACAATTCTGCTGTATGTAGATGACACTGTCATCTTTGCCACCCACTATAACCCTATCTCCCTCCAGGACTCCCTACAACTATCCTATAATGATGCTGAAACCTGGTTTAAAGAGCACAGACTGGTCATTAATCTCAAAAAAAAAAAAACAATGCTCTTTGCTCACCCCAAAACAAAGCCAGCAACTTCCCACTCCATATCTTCCCCTGCTCCAAACAACCACTAGAGCAAGTCCAATCCTACAAGTACCTTGGGGTCTCCTTTGACTCAGCCCTCACCTACCACACCCACATTGATGCACTTGCTTCAGCCACTAATGTGCTGCTAGGTATATTATACTGCTATAAAAACTGTCTCCCCCCCCGCTGCCCTCCATCTAGTGGTTACATCCTCTATATTATCCCTTGTTGACTATGGCCTACCAGTATACGGTGCTGCTGACACGACCGTCCTCAATAAAATCCACCTCATCCTAAATAAGGCATGCAGTCTAATCACTGGGTCCCCAGGCTCATGCATTCATGCCAGCTCTATGACATGGTGATAATGCTGAATTCAGATGAACGTCTACGATACCAAACCTACCTAATAACTAAAAAAACTCTTCTCGGGTTATCCCAACCCAGGCTGACAGCCTCCCTCCACCAAGCCCAACCCTTGGTCTGTACACAGACCTCCTGCAAGGCCACTTTTCTGGTCCCAAGATCTAGGACCTCCCATGTACAGAGGTCCTTCTGCTATAGAGCTCCATCCTGGTATAACTCGCTCCCTGCCCCCATCTCTGATGCCCCCATGATCTCCAAATTCAAAACCGCACTTCAAAGCCAACTATTTAATATGCATAGCTGCACCTGTCTATGATTGAGGCATAGCTCTCTGTGCCCTGACAATGCCCTCCGGGCGGCATCCACACCTCACCTCTTTTAATCCTCACCCATTGCTGTTTGAACTGCTATTATCCTGCTGCTTGCTCATACCATCGTGCAAGAATGTGCCACTGTAACTTAACTGGCTTATCTGTTTAAATGTTGTAATCACATGTGCCTGTTAACTATGTAACCCATTTCCTGTAACCAAAAGTCTGTTATGTATTTGTCCTCAATGTGACAAGGTACCTTTGGAAATGAGCCTCTGGCTCAAAGGTTGTAAACCGATGTACAAATAAATAAAAATAAATTAAATGTTAAAATTTAACTTCTAAAAAAATTAGCTCAAATAAGGCATCTCTCACTCATTACTGTCATGATGACTGTCATGATGCTCTCTACCTTCTAATTGCTGTGCAGACAGGGAACATGGCTTTCACTTACTGTAATCACTGCAAAGTGCATGTACTCATTTTATATGAAATAGAAAGCACACATAAACGACACATCAAGCTAGAACTCTCCTCTGTTCATGCACATTGTGTATCTACACACAGTGAAGTGAAACTAATAATAACAAGGCAAACCACAGAAGGATTACAACAGCTAGAAATACCTAGATACAGAATGAATCAATGCCAGAGCATATATACTAATCAAAAGGTACTATGCTTAACCTTTAACTAAAATAGCTACCTTGAGCTGAATGAGTTTTAAAAATATTGAGCTGGGTATAGCTTGACAGCGTGTAACATAATTTTGATGAAAAAATGCATATGAAATTTGATCATGCAAACCTCGGATTTAAACTACCCAGTCATATAAGTCAACAGCTTAATCTGGTTCAAGGTCAGTTGGCATTCATCTGTATCCCTCTCCCCCGGGTCATGCCTGAAAATAGGCAGGATTTGTCTAGTGCACCTTCCCGGTCAACAAAAACTAAATAAAAAAATAAATAAACAATAAACAAATCATAACTGCTGCTGATTTTGGTACAGTAAACCAGTGCAGGTGGTACCTATGTCAACACATAGGTAGAAGTTCAGGCTGAGACACCCTGAAACAAAGAGCTGAGACTAGGGCTGTGTTAGTCAGTGAGCAGAGGATCATGAAACCAATAATGTGCATAAGGCTATGGGTTTTTAGGACAAGTGTCTTGTTTTCTAATGTCTATTTTTTTCTTCAGCCAACAATTCTCAGAGATCCCTCCATTTTTACTCTCTACTTAACTAATTTTCATACTGCTTTGTGGTATCTTTATTAGTAGTGGATTGTTATTGCCGTGAACCAATCACCCAACTGGCAAAATGTATTCTTTTACAGATTTGGATTTGTGACTTGTGAGCAGTGGTTAGGTGTTTTTGTGCCATTTTGTATGCATCCCTTGAGTGTGCAGCGCAATCTTAATCTGTCTGTGCATTTGCATGGCACAATTAATTCTGGGACACTACATTTCTTGTTACGCTCTCATTTCAGTTTGTCAGCACTGGGGGATTTTCTGAACACAAGACAGTAGCCTATTGGGGATGCACATTCATTCTGGTGACCTGTGTGTGACCTGACCACTGCTTGCATGACTGAGTATGCCATTAATTCTGGGAGATTTTGCATTTCTTGTTACACTCTCATTTCACTTCACTTCATCAGCACTGGGGAGTTTTCTGGACACAAGACAGTAGCATTTTGGGGATATACATTCATTCTGGTGACTGTGTGGGTGGGATTCTGCCAATATTGTTGTCACTCCACCTTACTTTGCATTTAAGGCAGAATGACAACGTGAAGTAATAATAACAAGGCAAAGTGAGCCTTTCCAATGGGCACACTGAGTACCAAAGTGTCACTGTGAAGTGACCACTTCACGATCACTTCACTTTGCCTAGAGGAAGTTGTTTTATAGTTGTTTAAATTTCATCCTCTATAATTAATGTGTTTCAATGGTCTCTAGTGGTGTGTGGCAAGGTGGGCAGCTTTAGTGAGCATAAAAACTCCTGTGTCAGTTTTCTTACATTGTCTGGGTTTTTATCTTCTAAATAAAGAGTTTCATATAATGCCTTAAACTGGGACACTGTATCTTTGGGTCTCACCCATCTCTCTTCTGGTTTACTTTTATTTTTTATGTAGGGCACATTTCTAGTTGTTTGTTCCTTTTGGAGGCAGAAGGCAAGCCATTTGGAAGTTCGTCCTCCCACCTCATTGTACTCCTGGTTTGTAAATCATAACATTTCCTCTGCCTGTGTCATCTCAAGGGTTTGTAGAGCTGCCCTGGTTTTATTCAAGTCTATAGTAACTTCTTAATTTTTTGGGTTAATCATATGGTGTTTCTCTAGTTTGATCAGATCCACTTTTAATTTATTATAAGAGTATTGGGCTATTTTTTTTCTGTGCTGTGGAAAAGCTGATGATTTCCCCCCTAATCACAACCTTCATAGCATCCCACTGTATCTGGAGAGAGCAATTCTCTGTTTGATTAATGGAACAAAACTCTTTAATTGTATCTGATAATTTCTGAATTAATGTTATGTTGTTTAGCAGGGAGACATTTAGCCTCCACACTGACTACCTATCTAGATAAGGGAAAGTTAATTGAATAGAAATTGGAGAATGATCCAATCGCATGATATTGTAGATGTGGGATTTAGAAATGTAACCTAAATCTGTTGTACAGGTAAAAGATAAATCTATCTGGAGTAAGATCATCAGGGATGAGAGAAAAAGCAATAGTCTTTCTCCTGAGGATGTTGTGCCCTCCAGATATCAACCAGACCTAGGTCCTTGACAAAAGTATTTAATATTTTAGAGGCTGCCTTGTTTGTGGCCATGCTTCCCAATGAACTATACCTATCCGGGTGCTAGGTAGTATTAAAGTCCACTCCAAAAATAACTTGACCTTTTGGTAGTTCTACTGATTTAGAGAAAACCTGAGGGAAGAACTTATTCTGGATGTAAAGTTGGTGTATATATATTAAACAAATGTATCATTCTCCCCTGACTTGTACCAGAGACTCTCACATATCTTCCCTGCAGGTCTGTCTCCATAGATTCCACTATTATAGGGATTCCTCTTCTTAGTAAGATAGCCATCCCTGCCTTTTTTAGATTTGGGGTGTGACGCTGCCACCACCTGTCCCACCAATGACCTTCTAAGTTTTAAGTGTTCTTCCCTGGTTAAGAGCGTCTCTTGCAAGAATATTATATGGCAGTCCAATTTTTTTAAATCCAGTAAAATCCTGGTCCTCTTAATAGGAGAGTTGTAACCCTTAATATTATAGGAAACTATGTTTAGGTTGGCAATATTCTTTCAAAAGGTGGCCATATCCATTTAAGGTTGCCAAGCCCCCTCTTCTTGTTCTTGTTCTTATCTAGGTCCCGAGTAACAACGTTCTTCATAATTAACACATAAACTTTAAATAAATACTTTTTTCCTTTTAGACAAGAAAATGGTAACTTTTTGTTAACGTGGAAACAGAGAACATTCAACATGGACTGTAAAAGTTTGCAAAAAGAAGTATAACTTTGGCCTTTTTCATCCTCATTTTGTTTTTTGTCTGTAAATCCAAAATCTGGGATCTACCAAGACCCTTTTCACACCACAGAAATCAAGAATTAAATACAGTACACCAAAACCCCACAAATGATAAAGCTTTCCTAGGTGAATTCCCAGAGACCTTCCCATCTAGAGGGAGTCCTAAGTTCACTTTAAGTGGTTAGCGAAAAAAGGCTTCACTATTAGTTCTGTAAATTTGGAACTGTGGGCAGTCAATGAGTGCCCACAAGGGAAGTGTTATCCCCCCGCCAATAAGGAGAGATCCTGAGCCCAGTAGTGTCCTACCAGGACCGATTCCCCTTCTACTATGTGACTGAAAGTCACAAAATTATCTGGCTTTCTTCCCTCCTACAACATATCCTTTTCCCTTAGTCCTCTCCCCCCCCCCCCAAAATTCAACAGCAGAGGGGTGGAAACATATAGATTTATAATTATCTTTCTTCTCCCATCAGAAAATAAAAGAGAGAAAAAAAAGTTTTTTTTAGCAACTGATTTAACTAAGAGGTGCACGCATTCTCTGACAGCGTCACTAGAAGACTATGTTGTATCGCTCCTCATCTACAATGAAATCTCAGAACAAGAAAATGAAAATAATGGAGTGAGTTAATCATACTGTACCCAAATCCTTCTGTGGATCTCTGCTATCCATCAACCTGCAGACTGTTTTAAGGCACAAATGTTGTTATCATCACTCCTTGATCAGGCCACTTTCTCTTTACCCCTGGATGCAACGTTTCCTGTGCAAATTTTGAACCTGATCATCTCATCAGCAATCGTTGAGATATTGCCTCCTGCTTCTTTCCCATGCTGGGCTCATCCACGCACTGTAGTATTTTAACTATGTCTGAAGCCGTCTTTTTGGGGATCGATCCTAGAGGGTTCCATTTCTGTCCCCATTGAATGATCTGCCAGGCTCCCGTGTGCAACCTCTGTTCCAACCAATCACTTTCTAAGTCTGGAAGAGTGTTGATCCACTCATTTCGCAATGGGATGGCTTCCACTAAGCTAGAGAATATATTTAGTACTGTGTCTAGGTGTATCTTAAGCTTGGTGAGGAATAATATCTGTGCTCCAATGTTTTCTTATCTTTAATTTCCTTGATTATCTCCCTAACTTTCAAGAGTTCAGTCTGCAGGGCATTCAAGAAGTCCTTTTCAAAGAAAATGATGCTGGACTCATACTTCAAATCCCTGTGGTGCCAGTCTTCTCTAAGGATCCACTCCTGACTCTGGTATAACAACATCTGGACAACCCATGATCTGGGGCGAGCTGTGGGGCTAGTAGGTTTTGGCACAAATGATCAGTGAGCTCGGTCCATTGTTATATCTAGATTGGAAGGTATTTCTAAGACTGAGTGCAGGACTTTTTGTATAAAGTCAATTGGGGTGGCATATCTCTCCTCTGCGCCCTCAGGAATGCCATTGATGCAAACGTTATTTTGCCAGGCTCTGTTTTCTATATCTTCTAGCCTTCCTTGTATTTCTAGGTCCCTTCTAAGCAAATGCAGTAACTGCCTCTCGTCTGTGTCCTGAGTTTCCATTAGCTCCACCAATTTCGATTTGTTGGCTGTAACTTTGACATCTAGTTGACGGATATCGAGGCTGATATCTGCTATTGATGACTCAATTTTTTGTACGAAGGACCATATTATTTGTAGAGTCCTCTCGGATTGTCTTGACATCACCACTTCTTCTCCCTCTATATCGTATGAGGATTCTGATGTGGATCGCTTGCGGTATGCATGGGCCACAAACCCCTCAACCTTCACGTCTAACTTCTGCTGCTTCATTTTTGCTTGAGACTGAGTCGAGGGAGCATTTCTATCTCTTGATGTTTTAGTAGCCATGTGTGCCAGTATATATAAGTAATTTGTTGTTGAAATTTACAGTTTTGGAGGGTGGATTGCAATAGATTTAGATGGTTGCTCCTGGAATCGCAAAGCTTATGCTGTCTCCATGCTGGTGATGTCACCACAAGTCTCAGTTAATAATTTTTAATGCAGATATATTCTTCATATTGCAAATACTGTCAGAACTGTGAATTCAGATCTGCTAATTTGCATATTCTCAACACTAGAGGACATGTTATTTGTACCACAAGTTCAAATAAATTAATCGTATTCATAAAGCAATTAATGGGATAAAATCGTATCTCCCTGTCTAAGAGCACCTCACCCCCCACCTCAGAATTCTGAGAGAATAATCATTTAATATCAAAGGTTGGCAAATGTTATGGTCGTTTATTAAATGAATAGGATGAAATTGTGTTTCTAGTTCTATGAGATGTCCCCATCATATCTTAGAAAACCAAGTAAAAATACCATCATTAATTTACAGAGCTATACAGCAGATATTATTCAGTTAGAATGCATAAAATAAAATATAAAAATGTTGGTTTCTACTTGTTGACTCCCCTCTCTGATTTTGATAGTTGTTAACCTATATGATATGATTTTTACTCACTCTGGTTTCCAAGATATGGATGGAGGGAGTGCTCATAGACCTAGAAATACAATTCAGCCCCATTCATTTAATAAATGACCATGACATTTGTCGACCTTTGATGCTAAATTGTTATTTCTCTCAGACTTCTGAGGTGGTGGGGGAGGAGCATCAGTAAACTGCAAGATATAAGTTCATCCTGTTAATTGCTACTTGAAATTTAGTTCAACTAGTGGTGCAAATAACATGTCCTCCATTATTTTGCCATACATATAATTCCAAATCCTGGAGGGCAAAGAACTTAAAGTGCAATTTTCCCCTACAGTCTTAAACCAATACTTTAAATCAGTGTTGCATATGCTCTACCATCATTCACCTCCCTCCTTATACTAGATCAGTCCCTTGTTACCAGTCCACTTTTTTTCATCGTAATCATAATGTAACAAATGGTAAAAGGAAAAAAAAAACAGTAATCAATTTTGACCTTTTTCATGTATTTAATCATGGGTGGATGGACTGTAGTTAATATAGTCATTTATTTTAAATTGTGTTTACAGTGCTCTGTCCATCTCATTTAAGAACTGTAAACAGATGGTGCAGATATGCCAGTCATTTGTGTACTGCTCCCTGTAGGTGTTTACTTTCTTATTTTGCCCTGCATATAGTCTTCTTACTTCAAAAGTTTCAATTGTCCCACCACTCCAATCTCCCTCCCTCATTTTATATTATCTGGGTTGGCAATTGCTCTAAATGTCATTCATTTTCCTGATTAACTATCACAATGAAACAGGCATGTGATTAGATAGACAAAATAAAAAAAAACAAGCAACACTCAAATTTTATTACCCATTCACATGTGCTTTTAAAAACTGGCTGAATCCAGTGGAAAACAGGATAGCAATTGTTTGAAATCTGAAGTAAGATACTTAGATCAATTTCCTCATTCATTCTCTATGGCATTTTTTAAACATTATTTTATGTAAATGTACCAATTATTTCTTGTCCATAAATACTCATTCCAGCTACCACACACAGCAAATAGGATGCGGGAATGCATAAGCAGATGCATCACCAGCAGGAAAAGGGAGGTCATAATTCCACTATACAAGACACTAGTGAGACCCCACCTGGAGTACAGTGTACAGTTCTGGAGACCTTACCTATGTAAGGACATAGACAGGGTAGAGAAGGTTCAGAGGAGGGCAACAAAGATGATACATGGATTGCATCACAAGTCCTATGAGGACAGGTTGAAGAAAATGAGCATGAACTCCCTGGAGGAGATCAAGGAGGGAGGGAGGGGATATCATAGATACATACAAGTAACTTACAGGGAGGAACAGGTGTAATTTTTTGTTGAAATTTACAGTGTTGGAGGGTGGATTGCTATAGATTTAAATGATTGCTCCTGGATCCCCAATGCTTAGGTTGTCTCCATGCTGGTGATGTCACCACAAGTCTCAGTTAATAATTTTTATTGCAGATATATTCTTCATATTGTAAATACAGTCAGAACTGTGATTTCAGATCTACTAATTTGCACATTCTCAACACTAGAGGACATGTATTTGTACCACTAGTTCAACAAAATGAATCGTATTCATGAAGCAATTAATGGGATGAAATCTTATCTCCCTGTCTAAGGGCACCTCACCACCCCACCTCAGAATTCTGAGAGAATAAACATTTAATATCAAAGGTTGGCAGTTGTTATGGTTATTTATTAAATGAATAGGATGAAATTGTATTTCTAGTTCTATGAGATCTCCCCCTCATGTCTTGGAAAACCAAATAAAAATACCCACATTCGTAAACAGAGCTATATAGCAGATATTATTCAATTAGAATGCATAAAATAAAAACAAAAATGTTGGTTTCTACTTGTTGACTCCCCTCTCTGATTTTGACAGTTATTAACCTATAGGATATGATTTTTACTCACTCTGGTTTCCATGATATGGATGGAGGGAGTGCTCATAGACCTAGAAATACAATTCGGTCCCATTCATTTAATAAATGATCATGATAGTTGCCAACCTTTGATGCTAAATCCTTATTTATCTCAGACTTCTGAGGTGGTGGGGGAGCACCAGTAGCCTGCAAGCTACATGTTCATCCTGTTAATTGCTACTGGAAATTTAGTTCAACTAGTGGTGCAAATAACATGTCCTTCATTATTTTGCCATACATATGATTCCAAATCCTGGAGGGGAAAGAACTTAAAGTGCACCATTCCCCGCCTAGAGTCTTAAACCAATACGTTAAATGAATGCAGCATATGTTCTGCCATCATTCACCTCCCTCCTCATACTAAATCAGTCCCCTGTTACCAGTCCTCTTCTCTTCATTGTAATCACAATGTAAAAAATGTTAAAAGGAAAAAAAAAAAACAGTCTTCAATTTTGACTTTTTTCATGTATTTAATCATGGGGTGGATGGACTATAGTTAATATAGTCATTAATTTTAAATTGTATTTACACTGCTCAGTTCATCTCATGTTTTAAGAACTGTAAACAGATGGTGCAGATATGCCAGTCATTTGTGTACTGGCCCCCTGTAGGTGTTTGCTTTCTTATTTTACCCTGCATATAGTCTTTTTACTTCTAAAGTTTCAATACCCCCAGCCCCCAATCTCCCTCCCTCATTTTATATCATCTGGACAATTGTTCTAAGTGTCATGAATTTTCCAGATTAACTATCACAAAGAAACAAACCTGTGATTAGATACATAAAAATTAAAAAAACAGCACTCAAGTTTTATTACCCATTCACAGGTGCTTTTAAAAACTGGCTGAATCAGGTGGAAAAGAGTATATTAACTGTTTGAAATCTAAAGTAAGACACTTAAATCAATTTCCTCATTCATTCTCAATTTCATTTTTTAAACCTTATTTTATGTAAATGTACCAATTATTTATTGTCCATAAATACTCATTCCAGCTACCACATTCAAACAAACCACATCTGTCTGAACACTGATGATGTCATTCTAAATGCTCATCTACATGCAGGTGGTTCAATATAGGGTTCCTCTTCATCAACATAATGAGGGGCTAAAGGATAACCATAATGCTCACAAGGGTAGTTACAGTACATTCATTGGGAAATACATGCCAGCTGTTGTAGCAAACAAGAAGAAACCACAGCCTTGACTTACGCACAGCATAATGTGTCTATTCATTACATAAAAAAAACTTACTACTGGTTAGACTATATAAAAACAAATATTATTGAGTAACACCTCAACTGCCATGCTTGGAAAAAGGGAAAAATGGCAGTGTTTGTAGACTAGATAGAAATACTGAAAATACCTTTTTAGAGATAAAGGTGTCATTTACACTTTGGGTAACATTGACCATATTTCTGATGCACTTCATCTTGACAATCATTACATGAACTAATTAAATGTTAAAATTTAACTTCTAAAAAGCAGTAGCTTAAATAAGGCATCTCTCACTTGACTGTCATAATGTTCTCTACCTTCTAATTGCTGTGCAGAGAGGGAACATGGCTTTCACTGACTGTAATCACTGCAAAGTGCATGTACTCATTTTATATGAAATAGAAAGCACACATAAATGACACGTCAAGCTAGAACTCTCCTCTGTTCATACACATTGTGTCACTACACACAGGGAAGTGAATCTAATAATAACAAGGCAAACCACAGAAGGATTACAACAGCTAGAAATAACTAGCTAAAGAACTTATCAATGCCAGAACGTATATATGAGTCGAAAGGTTCTATGCTTAACCTTTAACTAAAATAGCTACCTTGGTCCGAATGAGTTTTAAAAACATTGAAATGGGTATAGCTCGACACTGTGTAACATAATTTTGATGAAAGAATGCATATGAAATTTGATCATGCAAACCTGAGATTTAAACTACCCAGTCATAGTAAACAAATCATACCTGCTGCTGATTTTGGTACAGTAAACAGTGCAGGTGGTATCTATGTCACCACATAGGTAGAAGTTCAGTCTGAGGCACCCTGAAACAAAGAGCTGAGACTAGGGCTGTGTTAGTCAGTGAGCAGAGGATCATGAAATCAATAATGTGAATAAGGCTATGGGTTTTTAGGACATGTGTCTTGTTTTCTAATGACTTTTTTTTCTTCAGACAAAAGTTCTCAGAGTTCCCTCCATTTGTACTCTATTCTTGACTATTACTCATTCTTTGGTACAGTCTTTTTCTTGCACTTTTTTCTTTCTAAGTGCTCAGTTAAATCAGATGTTATTCTTTTGTATTTATTTAGTTTTTGTTGACCAGGAAAGGAGGGCTAGACGATTATGCGTATTTTCAGCCTCATCCTGGGGGAAGGGATTACAGATAGATGCTGACTGACATTGAACCAGATTAAGCTGTTGGTGGTATTTTTAGTGAATAGAGGAAATTTATCCAAGACACCGAGGAAATTCCCCAACTCTGTTGTTGGGGGCATTGTTGCTGCTGTACATAGCAGCAGTCAGTGTGAACCTGAAGAAGGAAATGAATGTGGAGGAGGCAGGAGAGATCATTCCACCTCCTGCTTCTCAAAGGCTTGGAACACAGCAGACAGGAGTCCCTCAAGTGAATATCAGTAAAGGAAGTGGTGCAATACAGAAATTGGCTCAAGACGATGATGACAATGACTTTTTGAGGTTGGAATGTTAGAGACAACAAAGTTTGGAATTAATAGCACATCAGGAAGCTTTGTTGGCTAACCGAAATATACCCGAGGTTTTACAACAAACGGCGAAGGTAAAATGAAACCTAACTTGGGTGGAGGAAGCTATTTCAGAGGATGGACAGCTCCACAGTCAAATAAAGCTTGAAACTCTGCAATTGGGACTTCCTGAATCTTAATGGTCTGACAACAGTGAATACTAACGAGCAGAACTCTTCTTTGACAGACATTGACTTTCAGCTGTTTCCAACTGCTGTTGTGGCAGCATCAAAGGATTTGGAAGCTGTGTCAGCTCACAACTCCTCACACCAGGATTTTGACTCACAGACATTCAACAAGCCCCTGACCCACTTGCAATCATGGACAGTGCTGAAACATTATTGGTAGACGCATCTCTGTCTGCTGCTGGTTGGGAGAAATTGAAAGATAGCGGGCAGTGGGATTCAGGTATGTCACCTATTCAAATGCCTTTCATAAACCAGGAAAACACTACTGTTTTAGTAGAGACCGTTTCTCTGTTAAATTTAACCCAAGACCTGACACTAGCACAGCAGCCAGTGTTGCTTTTGTCTGAGCAGTCAGTTCCAGATGCACTCCTAAATAAGAAACCCAAAAATGCTCATAAGACCTTTGCATCTCTATTTCATCTACCTGTGGCCCCAGCAAAATGTCACAATGCAGTTTGGTTGCTATATAAAGGGGGATTGAGCAGTGTGCCTGATCGGGTATACATTGGAAAAATGCTATTGAAGGACTCCTTACATTTCTTTGCAGAAGAGATTTATGTTCTCATACATGTGTCAGGAGAACATATATATGATATTAGTTCTAAAATGTACAGAAGCTTGGAATGATTTTTGAGGTTATATAATGAGATCAGGAACACTCCACTTTGGGCCCCCCTTGAAGCCATACCCCTTGCTAAACCAGCAATTAAACTTGTAACTGTTTTGTTCAGAAATAAAGGGGTGAGCATAAAGGATTTAACTTACTGGATGAAACAGAGGTGCACCATTTTGGAGCATCCAACAGCAATCTTTGGCAGTGAACAATATTGGACTGGGGGTGGAAATATAAAGTTATGCTTAAATCTGTTGGAGAAGGCCTGTAGCATCTACCAAACTCATTTTTCTTAGGAAGAGATAGAGGGGTCTTATTTTATGCAGGCCAGCCTACAGCCTGCTATAAATGTGGGTCCGAAGGTCCATATCAATAGTGCATGTGACAAAGTATGCTGTTCTGTCTGTAGTGAGTTAGAACATGTTAGTGCACAGTGTCTCAATGAGTTGTTTTGTAGCCTATGTGATGAGAAAGGGCATTCATATCAAAGCTGCTCTTGGATAGCACACAACACTAACCCTGGGATGGATAATGAAGAGCAAAGATTATTAATTGCTGTAGGTCAGAGACAGCAGACAGGGACAGAACATCCTCCCCTTCCCTCAGTTCCACAGGTCCAAGCAACGGGAACTCTTACTGACCCTGTGGTGGACCTGCTTCTTCCCTTTCCTCCAGATCAGCCCCAGCTACAAGCTAGCAATGTGGAGATTGTGTCTCCCCCTTTGGAGAAGCATGTGAAAAGTATGGCTCCCCCTCTGCTTAAGGAAACAAGGAAAGGCACACTGGCCCGAAAACGGCCAGATAAGGCCATACCAGACTCTAAACTGGCTAAAACTCAGATTGTCCCTTTACAGAATAGGTATGAGAACCTACCCAAAGCAGATAGTGACTCTGAGGAATTTTCTGATTCCTCATCAATGGTCTCCATGGGAATCATTGTTTCAGGCTTGGAAGAAGAGCCCCCAACAAAGCAGCAAATAGAAAACCAGGGGAAGAAACAAAAAACCTAATGTTAAATATAAAACTAGGTTGGGAAAGAGGAGTGGGGTCAGGAGGAAATGATTGTTGTATTAGTGATGTGTTTTGTTCTTTTTTTGTGCCTCTTATGTCTCTTCTTTTTCACTCAATTAGTGTCAATAGCATTAAGAGTTTAAGGAAAAGTGATGTGATTTTTTCTGCCTTACATAAACAACAGCTGGGGATTTACTTTCTGCTGGATACCGAGCTGCATACCTTGTTGAAAGTCCAAAAGGCTGCAGCTGCCTGGTATGTAAGGCAATCATACTGGTTCATATGGAGAGACCAATGTTCTGGGGTGGGGATCTTGTTTCATAATCTTGATTTTACATGTATTAAATTGTTGGATCTGATACCTGGCCGGGCATTACTATTAGATATTTGTTATCAAGGGAAGCTGTTTCGTTTGATAAATATATATGTGATGCAGACAAAGGCTGATAGGGTTTCTCTCTTTAAACTTATACAACCATATTTGCACACAGTACAGGCAATAATTTTGGGGGGAGATGTTAATTGTGATTTAGATAAAAGGAATAGGGGACCACATACGAAAACGTTAAAAACGTTTTGTGATTCGAATTACTTACATGATGTACTGAACAAGGCAGATTTGCTTGATGTCATGCTTTTACATCTTCATACAGTGGCTCCCACCTTTCATAAAGGTCCTCAGTCTACAAGGATAGATTTCTTTTTTTATATCAAAACACCTGCACATTGCTGAAGCTGCTGTAATAGCAGTAGAGTTTTCAGACCACTCATTACTTTCCCTAGAGATAGGATTCAGAGGTAGGAAGGGGAACCTGGAATTATAATTCCTCATTGTTGAACAAAGAGAACTGTTGTGCACAAATACAGTATTTCCTATTGTATGATTCGCCTGTTCAATGGTGGGAGTATGTAAAGCATGAACTTACAATACTATTGAAAAGTTTAAGTAAAAAAGACAAAGATGCCCAGTATTTACAACATTTACAGAATAGAAAACAGTTACAAACTAATTTCTCTTTCATATACCTCTACACATAATTATCAAGATCTAATTTCACACATAAAGGAAGCAATGTTTAAATATCATGAGAAAAAAGCAGATGGGTTGAAATTTGAACAAAATTTTGGTTTGCATGGTACGGTTTCAGCAGTCTGCCCATATGAAACCTGCAAACTAAGGGCACAGAGAAAAAGGATGGATAGTTTGCAGGATCATTTAGGGCAGGTGCACACTGTCCCTAGGTAAACTTACTGAGCTGGTGACTACATATACCACAGCTTTCTTTCAGAGAAAGAAATAGATTTAGAGAAAGCCCAACAGTTTTTTTCAAAATATAGAAATTCCAGAACATCCTGTAACGTTGGCACAGGAGATTCTGGTAGGGACTGATTCATCAGAGATTGTGGCTGCAGTTAGAACACTACCTATAAATAAATCTCCAGGCATCGATGGCCTGACAACTGAAATGTATAGAATTATAATAGAACTTTTATCTGAAGAGCTGGTTCAAGTTTTTACTTGTTTGTTACAGACTACAGTACCACATACAATGGTGCAGGGCTCCTTGGTATATCTATACAAAGCAGGGAGCAGAGAATTATTGCAAAACTGGAGGCCCATTTGTCTGTTAAATACAGACTTCAAGCTTTTAACCAAAATTTTGAATGTAAGACTACTACGTATAGCAGATTATTTGATCAGCCCAGTTGAAGCGTGCTTGGTCAAAAATTCAAATATTTTAGAGCATTTGCTTTTACTAAGAGAAATACTTACCTGAAGTAATCAGAATGAAGTGTCAGACTTTTTGTGTTCCTTGGATCAGAGCAAGGCATTTGACTCAATCAGCCATGCATATTGGTGGGAAGTACTACACTTTCATAAAATTCCGCAGCAATTTGTACAGTGGATACAAATATTATACAAGATGGCAACAATCATTCCATTAATTAATGAACACATAGGAACATTAATACCCATTAAGAGGGGAGTCAGGCAAGGCTATCCCCTCAGTCCACTCTTATATGTGTTCTGCATTGACCCTTTGTTACGGAAAATTAATGCCCATGCAGGTGTTCGATCTTTACAGTTAGGTACATTACAGAGCCCAGAAAAATGTTTAGCCTATGCAGATGATTTATATCTCCTAATACCAGAGGAGGCTGCAATTGCACAAGCTATGGAAATTTGTGATAATTATTCTATAGTATCTGGAGCAAGCTTGAATAAAGCAAAGTGTCAGGGCATCCAGTTGAGGTACAACAACGGGAGATGCAGCAAACATCAGGAATCCCTATCTCCCAGCAGCCAATAAAAGTTTTAGGTTTATACTGGGGCAAGGGGGATCTAGATAAATTAAACTGGGCACCCAGACTGGAATGGGGAAATATTATGGTATCCAAGTGGAATGGGTAGAAACTTAACAAGAAGAAACACATACTACTAATTAAGATTAAATTATTGCCACAATTCCTTTATGTAAACAAGGTTTATCCACCTCCTAAGAAATTGGAAGCTAGTTTGTTGAGCCTGTTTTTTCATGCAGTTTGGGGCAGCAGGCTCAATCCAATAAAAAGGAATATTACATACTTACCATGTAAGTTAGAAGGTCACTGAGATCTGGCCACCACAGGGCACGACTGGGACCTGAACCTGGAGGGTTAGACCATGTTCAGAAAGGACAGGGGGGAGGGAAGGGGAGGAGGGGTAGCAATAATAGTCAAAAACTGCTTTGGCATAGGAGGAGTGGAGGAGGCAGAGGGAACTGTGGAGGCGATTTGGGTCACCTTGATGACAAATGGGGACAAGACAGTGAAAATAGGAGTGGTGCATAGACCCCCTGCACTGGCAGAGGAGCTGGAGGAGAGTCTGGTGGAAGAGTTTGGGAGACACTGCAGATTGGGCAGGGGAAGGGTCGTGGTGTTGGGGTACTTTAACATGCCAGGAATGGACTGGGAGACTATGACATCCTTGGTGGCCAGGGAACAGAGGTTGTTGGATGTCTTTCAGGAAATGTTCCTAACTCAGCAGGTGGGGGAACTGACCAGGAAGGTGTAGATACTGGATGTGGTCCTGGCAGACAGTGACCAGATTGGGGGTCTTGAGGTAAGGGACCCGTTGGCGGGGAGTGACCATGCCACGGTCTGGTTCTGCCTGGATCTAGGAGGGTTAGAAAGCTGCACAAAGACGGAGGTAACTGACTTCAGGGGTGCAGATTTCAGGGAAATGGAAGGATCATTAAGAAGCATTTGGATGGGATTGGGCCAGAAATGGACGCTGACAGTAGGTGGTAAATCATCAGGAGGGGGTGCAGGATGCTACCAGCACCTGTGCAAGAGTAAGACGAAAATGCGGTAGGGCCTGTAAACCCTGCTGGTGGACCAGGGAGGTTCAGAAGGTGGTGAGGGGAAAGAAGGTGGCTTATAGGCATTTCAACTGCTCAAGGAGTGAAAGGGATCAAGGGTAGTATGAGCTGTTGGCCAGAAGGGCCACTAGGATGGTGAGGGCAGCTAAGGCAATGAAGGAGCAGAACCTGGCCAGAGAAATTAGGAGAGGGAACAAGGGGTTCTTTAGATACATTGGGGAAAAACAAAGGGCGAAGAGGCAGATTAGCAGGATTAAAACAGGGGAAGGATGAGCACAAGATCTGGAGGAGCAGGCTGAGGTACTAAATGAGTACTTCACCTCAGTTGTCACCAAAGAAAATGGGGGGGCTGCATCATACATGGGGGGAGATGGTGAAACTGAGGGGGGACCCTTGCCAATCATCGGGTCTGGGGAGAGGGTGGGCCATCACTGGAAGGAGGGTGGAAGGCAAAGCAGGGGGATGAGGTAGTGGAGGTGGAAATCATGGCAGAGAGAGAGAGAGTGAGGGAAGCCCTTAGGTCCCTTAAGATGGAGAAAGCACCGGGACCACATAAATTACATCCCAGAGTAAAGAAGGAACTGGCAGATGTCCTGGCAAATCCCCTGGTGGAGCTTTTAAGCATCTCTCTGAGACAGGGTGGGTGCCCCAGGACTGGAAGGTGGCTCATATAGTGCCTATCCACAAGGAGGAATCAAGGGAGGTGGCAGGGAACTACAGGCCCATCAGCCTGACATTGGTGGTGGGCAAGGTGATGGAGGGCATTGTCAAGGAGAGGCTTGGAGGGACCTGGAAAAGTCGGGGCGCCTGGATGACAGACAGCATGGATTCATCCCAGGGAAATCCTGTCAGGCAAACCTTGTGGAGTTCAATGACTGGGTGATAAGAACCTTGGACCTGGGTAGACCGGTGGATGTCCTCTATCTTGACTTCAGCAAGGCTTTTGACTCTGTTCCTCACAGGGTCCTGTTGAAAAAGCTGGGACAAATGGGGGTGGAGAAACAGATGATAAGATGGATAGGCAATTGGCTCCAGGACTGGACTCAGAGGATTGTGGTTGGTGGGATAGTCTCATCCCCAAGCAAGATCATTAGTGGGGTCCCACAGTGATCAGGCCTTGGGCCCATCCTGTTCAATGCCTATGTCTCTGACATAAGGAAGGGTATCAGGAGTGAGATGAGTCTCTTTGCAGATGACTCAAAACTGGGGGCGGTGGTGGATGGGAAGGAGGGGAGGGTAGCCATAAAGGGGGACCTGGAGGCTCTGGAAAGTTGGTCTAGAAAGTGGAAACTGAGGTTTAATCAAGGAAAATGCAAGGTACTGCATCTGGGAGCCAGAAACACAGGCCGAGACTACACCCTGGGGGGGGAAATGCTACAAGTTTCAATGGCTGAGAAGGACCTGGGGGTGGTGGTGGATGTCAAGATGAACAACTCTGAGAATTGTAGGAGGGCAGCAGCCAAGGCCAACAGGATGCTAGGATGCATCGATAGGGGGATCACCTCTAGAGGGAGACATGGAGGTGATGATCCCCTGTATAACTGCTTGGTGAGGCCACACCTCGAGTACTGCGTGCAGTTTTGGAGGTCACACTTATAGAGGGACATTGAACTCCTTGAGAGGGTCCAGAGGAGGGCAACCAAAATGATCTGGGGTTGGGGGACAGGACCTATGGGGAGAGGCTCGAAGAGCTAAATATATACACGTTGGAAGAGAGAAGAGACCGGGGGGACATCATAGAGGTCTTCAAGTACTTTGAGGGGTTAAATAGGGGAGAAGCACTCAGGGTGCTCCGAAGGAAAGAGGGGGGGCAACTAGAGGCATGGGTGGAAGCTGGAGGAGATTCAGGGAGAAGGAGGAGGTGCTACTGCACTGGGAGGGTGGTGGCGCCATGGAATCGCTGCCCAGGGGGCCGGTGGATGCAGAGACGGTGGAGTGGTTCATGAGGGGTTGGAACAGGTACAGGGGAAGGGTTCTGGAAGCAGAGTCCTGTGCAGCGGAAATATCTGGGACTGGGAAGGGAAAAGCCAGAGAGGATGAGGGGGGCAGCAAGGTCAGCTCCCAGGGTGGGGGCTGACCAAACGAGTAGACCGTTAGGACTATTCTGCTGGCATTTTAGTATGTTAGTATATTTAAATATGGTTAATCCTTTAGTATTTTTTTATTGTATGATTATCTATGCAAACATTAGGCCAATGTTAGTTAACCAGGATAAGGAATGGGTCCGATGTATGTACAATACAGTACACATTTGGTTTCGATGTTTGGAGGGATCCAGGGTATTCAAACTGAAACAAGATCCAGCCCTTCCGAAGTTTTACAGAGAACTTTTCATTAAATTAAGAATTTGGCAAGTTACTAGCCAGATGGTAATTGGCAATGGTAGAAAAATTTTATATAAACATATTATTGATAATACCTTTACAGAACCTGTGACTTTTCCTTTAAGGCCACTGCATTTGCAAGAGGCACACTTGGCTTTGCTGATAAATCCCAGTGTTCCATTGAAAATGTGGGACTTTCACTGGCTCAGCTGCCATGGGAAGATAAATGTAAAGGGTAATCAAAAATATAAGCGGTTCACAGAAAGATGCAGCATAAGGCCAGAATGTGTGCAACAAGAGGAGACTGTAGAGCATTTATTTTTATGTTGCTTGCACACATATGCAAGAAACATAGTGCCATCATCCGAGTTTTCAGAGGTGTGGCAGCCCTTTTCCAATTCAGTCAGTGTGTTTGCAGGCGCAGCAGCAGTTGTCCAATCAACACTGCAGCTGTCTATGACAGCAGTTAAAAATGCAGTGCCATACAGTTGAAAGGAAGAGCTATGCTTCAGTAAGCAGCGATAAGATCATGTGCTCATGCGCGCTACCCCCCACACACACACACACACGCATACTGTGTGCTCGTGTTTCCCCCCACCACATACTGTATTCCTTCACCAGCTCCGACATTACACACTGCTCCTCTCATGCAGAGCTGTTTATGCTTAGCTGTCCCAACTCATCTTCCAGCCTACACCATTCATTCTCTTCTCCATTCTACTATAAAGTTGCTGCCGACTGTTCTCTCAGCTTCTGTAGCCCTATTTTCCAACTCCCTGTCCCTGTGCATCTACTGCCGACCACAACTTTCCTAGCTCCATCTCCCTGCAACAACTTCCAGCCTGCTCCTCTCTCCCAAATGCAGACAGCCCAACCTTCTCCAAGAGAAGCTCACAGCCTCTGCAGAGTTACACAGAATGCTCAACTCAACTGTCTTGTCCCGGCTGCAGACCCATTTCATTCCTTTCTGCTCCTGCTTCCTACATAGTTCTGTTTAATTCTCCCAGCTGCTCTGGATCCATCACCTGATCCTGCATAAATGCCACCATAGATCGGTTGGCTCCTGTTGCCGGTTCCACCAACTCACAGCTCAAATGAACTTCACTGCCAACCAGCTGCTGCCCAGTGCCCACCCTATGTCCCACAGAACTGTCCTTTCATATTGCCTCCCAGCTCTGCTTGATTCAGCAAGACCATTCCACCGCCGCTAGGGGAGGTGAGTAGTGTAACAATCGCAGACCGGTTCCCTTCAAATACCTACACATCTCCCCACTGGGTAACCCCTAACATTATTTTTGTGATACAGTTTCTGGGCTCCAGCGATGAGTGCATGCGTGTAAGGAGACAGAGCGAGTCGCTGGGCTTCCGGTATGTTGATTCACCCCTTCTAGCATTGGCGGCAGTTGGTGTGGTCCAGGAGTGGGCGGGGTGAGTGTGTGCGCATGAGGAAGGCCGCGTGGCCGTGGTGGCAGAGGTATTGGAATGCTCAGTGTGGGCTGGCAGTACAGGCAGTGCGGCACAGTCATGGCAACGAAGGGCAGCGAGCAGCGAGCACTGTAGTACGAGCAGACTTTGTTGAGTGAGGGACAAAAAGTGAGGGAGTGTGGAGTCGGGGCAGAGGAAGGGTGTCTTCTCATTCTCTCTAGAATGATGTCAACAGCAGAGGACTGTCATTGCACTGAGGCAATTACTATTACGGAATTAGTATAAATAACTAGCAGCCAGTAGGGGGCCGTACATGTCTGTTCCTGCCCCATTTGGGGCATTATCTGAGGTACTGCCGTGTACCTGCTTACAAACTACAGGGGCAGTACCTCTTTGGTATTACCATAGGGAAAGAAGGATCAACTAGTACCGGCTCAGAAACAGTAGGGAATTAGCTGGACATGTTGTTTACTGCCCCAGTTGGGAAAAGGAAATACTTGGGGCAGTGCTGTGTACTTGCTTACATACAGAAGGAGGTTGTAACTGGCATGCTATGCTACAAGAGCAATACTGGGACAAAACCAAATTGCCAACTAAGTGACACTTGTCAGACTG
Source organism: Neoceratodus forsteri (assembly GCA_016271365.2). Taxonomy (NCBI): domain Eukaryota; kingdom Metazoa; phylum Chordata; order Ceratodontiformes; family Ceratodontidae; genus Neoceratodus; species Neoceratodus forsteri. Next base: position 620,324,461 of record CM057455.1, read on the forward strand.
AAGCACTTGCCTTATATTGTGCCGGTAGGAGCATTACTTGATGCAGTGTTTAATACTGCTCCAGCTGGGACAAGTGGGAGCACTGCGGAAGTACCTGTTGAATGGCTGGAATTGCAGTACCTCATCTACCTGACACTGCTCCAGCAGGGGCATTACTAGGGACAGCATAGAAGGTGGCAGTATTTGTGTGTTACTGCCCTAGCCCCAGTAGAGGCATTACCTCACCTAACGTCTGTCTAAGGCATTATCTGCATTGCAGCTGGGGTCAATTCTTAAGTAACTGCTACCTGGACAGCTGAGGGCAGTACAGCACTCTAAAACACCTGTCGCAGGGGGCACCTTTTGTCTGCTGCTACTAACATAGTGCAGTACTCTATTTAATACATGCCTATAGGAGGGTACTACTTGCCCACTACCCTGCCATATGGGTGCAGTACTGTACCCCAGTACCTGTCTGAAGGGAACACTATATCTGCCTGTTGCTTTACCAGCAGTGCACAATACTGCACCCAGTACCTGCCTGCAAACACTTGCTTTGTATTTCCTCCCAACCCACACGCACACCCTGAATCCAGGACAGCAGTACAGAGTGTGCAGCTGCTGCCCCTTCCAATCCAGCTTGGTTCTTCAGAGCCTGAAGGGACTGTATTGCTGAGGGCTGTGAGTTCCCCTTAGCAGCCTTTAATGCTGGCAGTGCTAGTGCTTTTTAAATTTCTGCTTCCCATTCATTTCAGAGGGCCCCATATGTACTGTGTAATAATATTAAATGCACACTAAAAATAAAAATTAGAGTTAGAATTGATGTTTCAATCATAGAGCTTCTTCAGGAATTATCTAAAAGAGAACTGTGCAAAGTTAGACCCTGCTTTTTTCTGTATTTCAAGTAATTCCTGAAAAAGACCTATGGTTGAAATGTCAATTCTAACTATAGTTTCTATTTTCAGCATACAGTTAATATTACCTTTTTGTTTTGTTTTCAGCCCAGACACTGATGCAACACTATGTTTTTTGTTTATTAAGATCTATATTGCTGTCTGCTGAACTGCATTTATTATGTATCTGTGTGGTTTTGCGTTTGCATTTCCAACCAGTCCAGTATTGCTTTTTGTGTGTCTGTGGGGCGGAGGATGGTAAAGCTGACATTGGGCTAAAGTTGGTTGCCTGATGATTGACATTTGCAGTGATGACCTGCCCAAGAGGTTTTGCGGTCTACAGAACCTACAAAGTTAAAAACTGACAACGTTTAACATTAAGAGTGGGTTTTATTAAAAAGCTGGCCAATGGTTATTGTTCTCCTCCCTCCCTGCTGCCGGACTTGTGTAGAGGGATCACATGTACCCTCCTTCAATTCACACATGTTGAATGACTCAGTGAACATGGCTGCCAGAGGTACTGCTATCTCCCTTTGCAGTTCTCTTAATATCCTTGGGTGTATGCCATCTGGTTCCATCGCTTTGTCCACCTTTAATTTAGTCAGCTCCTGCAGGACTTTTTTGCCTGTGAATGGAATATTGTCCACCTCTTTACCAACTTGTCAGCTGCTGTACTGTTGTGGCCCTTGCCCCTCCCACTCTTCTGTGAATATGGAACAGAAAGACAGTGCATGTTTTGGGAGGAAGGCATGGAACTATCACTTACAAATACCTAAACAGCACATACAAGCAAGCAACATTCGGCATTGACAAATGCTTGTTTACATGTACTTTCATAAAAACATTTTGGCATGCTCTAGCTGAACATTGATCTGCCCCTATTTTTTCTACAGTGATATGTGAGGAGCTTATGTATGGGATTTACTATACAGGGTGGTGAAAGTTTCATGAGAGTACTTTGAATATTCATTTCAATTCAACTTTATTTTTATAGCGCCTTTCAAAAACCAAGGTGCTTAACATAAAAACAAGAACAGCCAATATAAATAACATTTAAAACATAAAATTTATATTATCTGTCACTAGGGAAGGCCAGATCAAATAAATAAGCTTTAAAAGCAATTTTAAATCTACTGACGGTTGAGCATTCTCTCAACCGACGAGTTAGCGAATTCCACAGGTGTGGAGCTGAAAAAGCAAAAGCTTGAGAACCAGACATCTTTAATTGTACCCTGGGAATCTCTAGCAATCCCTCATCGGTGAAATGGAGGGGACAGAGGGGGCTGTAAGGTACCAGGAGATCTTGAAGGTAGCTGGGTCCCTGAACGTGTAGGGCTTTGAAGGTTAGCAAGCCAACCTTAAAGGTGATCCGCCACTGAACAGGCAGCCAGTGCAGCTCACGGATCACAGGCATAATATGACTGGTCCTAGATATCCCAGTCCAAATCCTGACTGCCGCATTCTGCACCAGCTGCAAGCAATGGATATCAACCCCTGGAAGCCCTAGTTAGAGGGAATTGCAGTAGTCAAAATGGGTCATAACAAAGGGGTGAACCAATGTTGAAAGATCATCCGAGGGAACCAGATGTTTCACCCGGGCAATATTCCTCAGATGATAAAAAGAGGATTTAAATACAGCTGACACCTGAGATTTTAGGGTCAGGCCATCATCAAAAATAATGCCCAGGTCATGCACCTGGTCTGAGGTAGTGAGTGGTACACCACCAAGTAATAAGCCTGATGATTGTCCAACCCCAAAACCCACCCTCGGACGACCTGTGTCCACAACCAACACTTCAGTCTTGTCTGGATTCAGTCTCAACCAGCTGGAACTCATCCAAGATCTGATCTCAGCAAGGCAACTATTCAGCACGGAGACTGCATCATTCTGACTTGGCAGAAAGGACATATACAGCTGAGTATCATCTGCATAGCAGTGAAAACTCAGACTGTATCGCCTGTTGATATCTCCTAATGGCAGCATATACACTGCAAACAACATGGGGGCCAATATAGAGCCCTGTGGAATCCCACAAGGCAGTGGGAGAGCGTCAGAGGAATAATTTCCAGTGTCAACTCTCTTAGACCCACCTGTGAGGAATGAATGGAACCAATTTAGAACTGTACCAGACAGTCCACATAAAAACCGCAGGTGCTCGGGTTCTCACCCAATTTTTATAAAGCATTTGCCACCCAGTTGTCCCCGATTTTACTCAAACTTTTCCAATATATTTTATCTGGTAAAGAAGTAGAGCAATCCCTTACCGAGGCACTCATAGTGCTTATCCCCAAACCTAATAAACCACCTGAAAGACCGGCCAGTTACAGACCAATTTCACTGTTGAATTGCGACATTAAGATTCTGGCCAAGATATTGGGATCGAATCTGTCAGGTAATCCCAAAGTTGATTGGACCAGAGCAGGTAGGTTTTATGAGGGGTAGATCCTCTTCGGATCATTTTAGAACTCTGGCTCATGTTTTCTCGGCCTCCGAGGAGTCCGAGCTACCATTAGCGTTGAGTCTCCTTGGATGCGAGCTTTCGATAGGGTCCACTGGGCCTATCTTTTGAGGTAATGCAGATTCGGCTTCCCTGAGAAATTTGTGGCTTGGATTAGGGCATTGTACACAGACCCTTGGCTAGGGTCGTGTGCAATGGAGCTATCTCTGCATCTTTTTAAATTACAGGCGATGCGAGACAGGCTGCCCCTTTTACCCTTATTATTCAATTTGTATATGGAACCCTTATAAGGAGTATAGTGCTGTCCCTAGAAATTCTTGTATTAACGTAGAGGATATACAATTAATGTTACGGCTTATGCCGACGATTTACTAATATATGTATCGAAACCTGAGTGGTCTATTCCCAATTTATTAAAACTTATTCAGAATTTCAGTGGGATATCTAATTATAAATTGAATCAAGACAAAACTGTTGTTTATTCTTTGAACAACAGGGTATTTAAACCTGATGTCATAGGACTTGGTTTAGGATGGGACTCTAAATCTTTTAGATATTTAGGCCTTTTCGTGACAAATAGTCAGGATAGACTGCGTCAACTGAATTTAGAATCCTTAGTCCACACTATTAAACTCAACCTCAAAGATGGGCGCAGTTGCCTTTGTCCTTATGGGGAGAATAAATATTGTAAAATGAATATATTTCCCAGGCTTTTCTACCCCTTATCTATGTTAAATATTTGGATTCCCCTTTCTTGGTTTAAGAAACTTCATGGCGAATTATGCTGACTTTGTCTGGGGCCATAAGAAGGCCAGGATATCGTATCCTAAGTTGGCGCCCCAAGAATCTCGGTGGTCTGAGAATGCCTCATTTTGCACTTTATTTTTGGGCAGCGCATTTAAATAAATATGGGAGATGGATGCATTGTGACAACACCACCACGAATATAGGATATATTCCATTATGGGTTAATTTGGAATTTAGTCTTATTAAGAATGTAGATATTAATCCCAAAGGCTCTACCTTATGTACCCACCCATTTGCTTCCTCTTTACTGAAAAAGTCTCCTATCGGACTTTCTCTTAGAATACATAATCAGTTATGTAATTTTGTGAAGTATGAACAAATGTGGGACTGGGGGCAGCCTGTTTGGGGGAACCCGCAATGGCGGATAGGATATCGGACTATTAAACGGAACTGGTTGCCCGTCTTAGCTGTTTGCTCCCTGAAAGACTTTATAAATTCGGATGGTAGTGTGATCTCAACGGCACAGATTTTGGTGAAGTTTGATTTGTCTCAGAGAGATATTTTCAAAGTATATCAATTACGTCGTGCTCTGATTCAGAGAATCGGTAGCAATCCGGTTTATTCACCCTGCATCTCATTCTGGGAAGACCTCAGCATTTTAGTCGGTGCCCCACAGGCTATTTCCAAGATCTATTCAGTATTGTTCAATTGGGCCTTTAAGGATAACCTAGCACCTAGTTCATATTGGGCCAAAGTATTCCCCAACATAACCTGGGACTGGGCACTCATTTGGCGGAGTTGCCACAAATGGATCATCTCAGATTAGTGCAATTCAAAATACTGCACAATATTTATTACACACCTCAGAAGTTACAGGATTTAAAATTAGCACAGAGGTCTCTGTGTTATAGATGTGGCAGGGAGGGGGGAGACCTTCTCCATATCTTTTGGCTCTGTCCTAACATAACCCCTCTGTGGAATGAAATCAAAAGTAAAACAGATCCGTTACTGGGTTTAGAAGACCTGTTCACCCCGGAAATATGTTTATTAGGTGATATGTCGGGTTGTATGGTTAAGCAGAGGAAATTTCATATATCCATGATTTCTTGTGTAGTTAAAAAACTGGTGTTGAGGCACTGGAAGGACCCCTGCCTAATTTCTTATTCTGAATGGTTGGCAGAATTCCTTTCATGCCTCAGGACCGAGAGGATGATTGCCATACTGCACAATGTGTTGCCCCGTTCGAGAAAATCTGGTCTCCATTAGTAGCAGCTTACTCATAAGGAACCTATAGCAGTGATACCTCTTTTCTTTCTCTCCCATGTAGGCTCTGATCGCAGTGCCTTGTATGGAGGGTGGGAGGGTGGGAGTGGTTGGGTTGGGGGCTTGGAGACCGTATGTTTCTCTTTTTTTTTTCTAAGATTGTACTGATTGTCTGTTGTGTGACCCCATCTGTATTTTACTGCTTACTTCTACATTGTCTCCACAAGTACATGTATTCTAATGTTCAATAAAATGTTAATTGCAAAAAAAAAAAATGCAGGTGCTCCAGTAGCACACCATGGTCTACAGTATCAAATGCAGCAGAGAGCTCGAGAAGGACCAGAATGGTACATGCCTTTCAATCTCTAGCCATTAAGAGGTCATTCAATGCCCGGACAAGAGCCATCTCTGTGCTGTGCTTCTTCCTAAGACCAGATTGAAGAGTATCATAGACATTGTGAGTTGTAAGATGATCATCCAACTGCAATGCAGCCACCTTTTCAATAACTTTACGAACAAATGGCAAGTTAGAGATAGGTCAGTAGTTAACTAGACAGTCTGGATCAAAGGAGGATTTCTTAAGGAGTGGTCGAACAACCACATCCTTGAGGGACTCAGGAAAGACTCCCCCCTCCAAGGACATCCAGACAATGTCAGCAAGGATTGGGCAGATAACGTCTACACAACCCACCAAAAGGGATGTGGGGCCCATATCCAAACTACAACTGGTTGGATGCAATGTTTGGATGATCTTCACAATGTCATTGAACTCCAGTTGGTGAAAATCTGACCAGACAGACAGAGTGCCAGTCACTTCCCATCGACCACTGCAATTACTCATAGGAGAGGATGAAGCGATGCCAGACCTGATGCTGGCAACCTTATCTGCAAAGAATCGAGCAAACTCCTCAAAACTTAGCTGAGAAAAAGCTTCTCTGGGCTGGAGACAGATTGGATTGCACAATCTGTCAACAGTCCGGAAAAGCTGAGCTGGTCAATTCTGTGCAGCAGAAATCTCCCTGGACAGGAATTCTGCCTTCTTACGGGTGATTTCTGATTGATAGCTATCATAATGTGCCATCAATCTAAGCCTGTCATCATCACGGCTGGACCTCCACCAAACTCTCTCCATCCTTCGACCAACTCGCCTCATCTCCTTCAAGGAGCCATCAAACCATGGGATCCTTGGGCGAAGGGTGAGAGGCAAAACACGAACAGGAGCAATCTTGTCCAGATCATCTCCAATAGCCTTATTATAGGCTAGAACATGATCATATGGACTCATGCATTCACTCAACAAGCCCGAGAGGTCCAGTACCACCGATAGGTCACTGTGGTTAATCCCCCTTAAAGGGCAGTACCAAACCAACTCCATGGGGCAGACCTATTGGGGGACCCTGAAACTGAACCTTATGGTGTGATGGTCAGACCAGCTGACCAGTTCCACTGCCAAATCAGCAATCTCCATACCCAGAAGGAAGATTAGGTCCAATGAATGACCCCCTACATGGGCTGAGGAGGTAACTACCTGTGATAGGCCCAGCATCGCCATCTGCTGGTGGAGATTTTGACCAAAATGCAAGATTATATGTTTAGTGATCAAATGGTATATTTGGACAGCAAGATGTGGGTTTATGTTGCAACAAAAAGACACACCAATTAATGTAATAATCATGAATGTTACTAGAGAACTGCATAGCATTTTTAGAGAAGAGGACAGTATTTTTTTGCGATCAGTATTAGAAGCATATTGAAGGAATCTACCCTGGATAACCACTTCAAATTTTCCTGTTACATGATTGTATTTGTTTTAGGTTGTTTTTTATTTTCCCTCTTGGATCTCACTCCACCTATTGTTTTGATGCTGAAGTAAGCTTGTTGTTATTTTTGCTTTTTGTTGGCTCAAATTGTGTTTGCACATTTATTTTGTCTAATTATATTTCTAATAAACTCCCCTACTCTTTTTTTTGAGAAGTGCCAAGGGATCTTTAACATCCACCTGAACTACTACCAGAACAGGCCGATGTGACATCAGTTTAACATCTCATCCAAAAGACAGCACCTCAGTAGTGCAGCGCCCCCCTCATCCTGCACTACAGTGTCAGTATTTGGATTTAACACATGTGCCTGGAGGATGGATAGAACCCATAACCTTCTGAATTTCTGGCCTCAGAGGCAAGTGTGCAACCTGCTGAGCCACTGACACTGATACTCATTTGATTCAATTGACAAATTTATATTAGGAAAGATATATTGATCAAGACTGAGAGAATGGATAAAACTAACCTATTAATTAATTTGTCTACCAGACTTTCATGTGCATGGCTGCCTGTTAAACTTTAGCAACCAAAACAATATATTGCCCTACTGACACTCCTGGTGCAGGGAGGGTGCACTGTTTCCAGAGTGTCTACCCTTTAAACAGTGATTTATAATCAATATCATACAAACAGAACAGTAGGCACCAGGGATAAGTATTTTCTATGAACTCCTTCAAGCTACCAGAAAACTGCACTATGTGCCTGTTATTATTAGAAACAAGGCCAAAAGCTATTAATTTTCAGGAGTAACACAAATTTATTGCTAAAAGGTCAGAGGAGCTTACCATCAAAATACTTTTCTACTTCACTTTAAAGTGTTGTTCCACATATTACAACATTGTTATGTGCAAACAGCAAGAGGACAAATATTTTGTGCAAGTAACAATCAGTCAAGCATTTAAAGAACAGGTTGCCAAGAAATTGCTGCTTTTAATTTTTTTTTTTTTTGGTGCAAAATATTTTGTCATATTCATATTATGCTTTACATATAATTCCTGAACATTTGTGGGTTAATCCATTTCCTTAAACATATAAATACAATCATGATGGCATACTTGAGTATCTACATTTGTTTTAAATATCTTATACAGAAAAAGATGTAAAGTATATGCCAATAGAGAAGAAGTCATACAGTATGAATCATTTATTTTATTTTATTTAGTTTTTATTTACCGGGTAAGTGCACTAGCCATAGCAATGACGATTTTCAGGCACAACCCGGGAGGGTACAGTACAACAATACAGGCAAACATTCCAGTACAGGTTCAAACAGAGCTGACAATACTCAATACAGAAAAACATTCCAGTACAGCCTAGGGGGTGGAAACTGTTTTTTTTCTTTTGTTTATCTCTGTGTGCCTTAAAAGGCCAGGCCAGACTATGTCAGGAAGTGCTTACATCACAGCTACTTAACAGCCAATAGCTCTGGAAGACTCTTACAGACCTTGATAACAGTACTAATTTTAGCAGGCTCATCAGATAACCTAATAGTCTTCAGGTGAATCTACCTCTGGCTGGAAGCTGCAACACTGGACTTAAGATTTACAAGAAAGTGAGTTGTGCTCACAACAGAGGGAGGTGAACCTTACAAGTTACAATTGTCATTGGTTTGAAGCAGATTCCTTAGGAAAGTTAATATTCTTCAGGAGGAGGATACTTCTAACTGAAGGGTGAAATAAGGAACTTCTATCAGAAAAGGCAGTCTCTCAATCAACAGAGGGAAGTGGACCTTGCTTTACTTTTGCTACAGTTGTTAAGATTTTCAGTGCAGGATAAGTTTAAACCCACAGGGGCTGAATACTATTTTCTGTGTCTGTCCTTCTGCACAGCTGACATGTTTTGGGGCTGACTGCTTTCAGAGCACAAGTCACCAGGCTATTTTGGGGCTGGGGAGGTTTAGCTGTGTCTGACTTGGATGTCTGGATTTTTCTGTTTGATTAGCAGGGTATTTTCTCTGTCAAATTGTCATGTACGGCATCTTGCTGACAGGAAGGCACTCATTGCAGCAGTAGATAAGAGCTTTTAGCTGATTGTTTTGTGAGGGTACAGTTTAGCCCCAAACTCTTCCCACCCCTCACCCCACCCACCCCTGGAAATAGTTCCTTTATACCTGGGTTTCTGACATCATTTCCTCAAGAGGGCAAGGTGCATATCACTGTCCTATCCTCTCAAGCACACTGCACTGCCAGTATAAGCATACACATTATATAAATGCATATATTTCTATATAACAAACCAATCACACACACACACACACACACACACACACACACACACACACACACACACAAAACTAAACAAGGTAAACAGTTATGTGAAGAGTAGTGCAATATGATGGCTGTGGGGCAGCAGTCTTCCGGGAGTCTTTCTGGAGGCTGAGGTGCTACCCTGTTTGCAGACAACTATCTGCCCTGAGGGAGGAAGTTTCCCTTCTTCAGGCCACACCGGACAGTAGTAAGGGAACCTCCCCCATCTGGGAGGACCAGAGCCACCACCACTACCTTAGAGGTTGTGTAGAAAGCACAGCAGTTGGACCACAGTGGGCTCAGGGAGGGTAAGGGTGATGGAACTGAGGCACACCCAGTCAGTTGTTCCACTCCACAATCCATACACCATTCTGGGGGAGCATAGTTCCCCTATGGATGCACCCACAGAGGAGACTAAGGAGGGTGCAGACAACTGTCACAAGGGAGGCCCTCAGGAAGGAGGCAGAGGGCACCACAGGGAAAGGAAGCAGCTGCTGGTGTGGGACTCAATTATTAGGTGGATAGAACTAGAGGTAGCAGGGAAAACTGAAGTAAGGTGCCTGCCAGGTGCCATGGCTTGGAGAGAGAGGAAGTGCATCCTTAGGATCACGAGAACAGTTGCACGGAAGTCTAAGCTGGACATCATTGTCCACCTAGGGACAAATGACTTGGCTCATCATGAGATTACAGCAGTGCAGAAGGACTTTGTAGAGTTGGGGAGGGGCCTAAGACTAGTAGCTCACACAGTATCCTTCTCAGAGGTGCTGCATGTCAGTGGCATGGGTGAGGCAAGGGTACTTTGCACCATGCAGTTTAATGAATGGTTGAAAAAATGGTGTGGAGCACAGGGGCTTGGCTTCATTGGGGACTGGGGTTCCATCTGGAGGGACACCAGCCTATACTGGCAGGATGGTCTGCATCTGTCCAGGAAGGGAACAAGTCTGTTGGGCAATCGGTTTAAATGCTTCATTGGCAAGCTTTTAAACTAGTCAAGGGGGGAGGCACTGATAAGCAGCAGGAAAATCCCAGCCTCCCCCTACAAAACAGGGAACTAAATAAGAAAAAGACCAAGGTAGAAAGGTTAGTGGGGGATGCTGCTACAGAAGGTAAAGCCTTTAAAAAAATGGAGAGCAATGAGTACCAATGCCCATAGTCTGGGTAACAAGCTTTCTGAATTAGTGGCCTTGATGGAGGAGGAACATCTGGATATTGTGGCAGTCACAGAAACATGGTACACACAGAACCATGACTGGGATGTAAACATACCAGGATACACTATCTACAGGAGGGACAGGAAGGGTAAAAGAGGAGGAGGAGTAACTCTTTACATAAGAGAAGAAATCAAAGCAACAGAACAAAAGGGTAAACAGGGAGGAGAAGAAGCACTGTGGGTCAATTTGGAGGCAGGCAATGGCACTACAATCTGCACAGGGGTTGTATACAGACCCCCCTCTTAAGGGGAGGAAATGGACAAGGAAATGATAGAAAGTATACTTAGAATGGCAGATAAAGGGGAAATATTGCTGATGGGTGATCTGAATATGCCAGATGTTAACTGGAGTGCAGTTGTAGCAGCCACTTCTAAGAGTGGGGTTATTCTAGATGCCCTACAGGGGGCATGCCTTAGACAACTAGTATTGGAACTCACTCGAGAGGGAGCAATCTTAGATCTGGTCCTCTCAAATGGAGATGGAGAGAGGATCACAGATGTAGAAGTGTGTTGCCATCTGGGAACTAGAGAACATCGAACAGTATGGTTCACAATAAACACAGAAATAGAGTCAAGCCATACAAAGGCAAAAGTACTGGACTTCAGGAGGGCTGACTTTGCCAAAATGGGTGAGTGCCTAAGGAATGCACTAGCAAATGGGCAGGAAGGAGGGGTGGAAGAACAATGGGGAATAATAAAAACTGCCATCACAGAGGTAACAAGCCTTTGTGTGAAGCAAATAAACAAAACAAAACGATGTAAGAAACCGCTATGGTTCTCAAAGGAGGTGGCCAGTGAAGGTTCAAGAGAAAAAGAAAGCATTCAGAAAGTACAAGGAATCACAGAAGGAGCAGGACAGAGAATTGTATCAGTTAAAGCAAAAGGAAGCTGGGAAGGCAGTCAGAACAGCAAAGGCCCGAACTGAGGAAAAGGTAGAAAACTCAGTTAAGAGGGGGGATAAAACCTTTTTTAGGTACATCAGGGAGCGAAGGAAGACTAAGGGAGGGATAGTGAGGCTTAATAAAGGGGAGGAGGGTGGGCAGAGGGTGATGGTGAAAAGGCAGAGATACTAAACAGATATTTTTGCTCAGTATTTACAAATGAAGAGGGGGGAGGTACCTAAAACAAACAATAGAAACACTCTGGATACAGAAGTTGATACCAGCTCATTTATAGAAGAAAGGGTTCTGAAAGAACTCTTAAAACTGAAGGTGGACAAAGCAATGGGGCCTGATGGGATTCATCCCAGAATTCTAAAAGAACTAAGGGTAGAAATAGTGACACCACTGACTACCCTCTTTAACAAATCATGGGAGGATGGGGTAGTACCCTGAGGACTGGAAGAGGGCAGATGTGATTCCCTTTCACAAAAGTGGGAGCAGGGCAGAAGCAGGAAACTACAGACCTGTTAGTTTAACCTCAGTGATAGGGAAAATGATGGAATCACTTCTGAAGGAAAGAATTGTCAAGTACCTAGAGGCCAGAGGGGCACAGGACCCAAGGCAGCATGGATTCACAGCGGGAAGGTCATGCCAGACAAATCTGATAGATTTCTTTGACTGGGTGACCAAAGTAGTAGATCGGGAGGGCTGTGGACATGGCCTACCTAGACTTTAGCAAGGCATTTGACTCATTCCCACACAAAAGATTAATATACAAGTTAGCCAGCCTGGGAGTGGGTCCCAAGATGATAGCCTGGTAAAGAATTGGCTGGAGAATAGGACACAGAGGGTAATAGTAAATGGAGTCCACTCTGAAGAAAGGGGGTTACTAGTGGGGTGCTGCAGAGTTCAGTATTAGGACCGGTCCTCTTCAATGTCTTTATAAGCTACATTGCAGAGGGACTGGAAGGAAAAGTATGTCTCTTTGCAGATGACACAAAGATCTGCAACAGAGTTGATGCACAACGTGGGGTGGAAAGGATGAGAAGGGACTTGGCAAGGTTAGAGAAATGGTCAAATATATGGCAGCTTAGATTTAATACTAAGAAGTGCAAGGTAATGCACCTGGGAAACAAAAACCTAGGGGAAGAGTACACAATGGGAGGTGAGATACTAACAACAACTAAAATGGAAAGGGACCTGGGGTAGTCATATCAGATGACTTAAAGGTGGGCAAGCAATGTGAGAGGGCAGTAAGGAGGGCTGGGGGGATACTGGGATGCATAGGGAGAGGCATCACCAGTAGAAAACATGAAGTTGTTATCCCTCTGTACAGACAGCTGGTGAGACCCCATCTGGAGTACTGTGTGCAGTTCTGAGACCCAATCTCCGCAAGGACATAGACAAGATGGAAGCTGTCCACAGGAGGGCAATTCAAATGGTGCAGAGTCTGCACCAGAAGACATATGAAGAGAGACTAAAAGAGCTTAATATGTATAGCCTCGAGGAAAGGAGGAGAGGGGACATGATAGAAACTTTCAAGTACCTCATGGGAATCAACAAAGTCCAAGAGGGAAGCATCTTTCAAAAAGAGAGGTGTGCAAGAACAAGGGGGCACAATTTGAAGATGGGGGGGTGGCTCAGAGGTAATGTAAGGAAGTATTTTTTCACAGAGAGGGTTGTGGATGCATGGAATGGCCTTCCAGAGGAGGTTGTGGAGTCAAAAACAGTGGTTGAATTCAGGCATGCATGGCACAGCCATAAGACAGTTCTAGGGGGTGGGGGTAGAAAGAAGTAGGCTGCTGGTTAACTAGGATCTGCAGCTTATCCATTAGGTAGGGAAATGTGCTGACTGGGTGGGCCAAGTAGTCCTTATCTGCCGTCAAATTCTATGTTTCTATGTTACAGGTTCAAACAGGGCAAACAATGCTCAATACAGGCAAACATCCCAGTTAGAGGTTCAAACAGGGCTGACAATACTCAGTACAGGCAAACATTCCAGTACAAGTTCAAACATAGTAGGTAGTAGAAAAAAGTAGCTACCAACAAGGTAGTTTCAATAACCTTGTAGAAAATTCTATAAAAGTTATGTCATAAATTTTTGAGAAAAATCACAGAAAGATTGTAGATATGTTAGTGCTAAGTGTGATTGCAAATAGGTAACTCTGGGGAAGGATAGTAGTGAGTGCCAGGAGTAAGAAGCCAGAATAAGGGGAGCACGTCAATTCGCTCCCACATGTTCGCTCCCGGACAACCCGCTCCTGACAGTTCACTTCCAACTAATTTGCTCCCATCCCTTTTCACTCCACATCTTTTCACTCCCTCTTTTCACTACCTGTACTCCCCGAGCAAAAAACAAAGGCTGCACAGCTTTGGACAACAGCATCCGGAACATACCTTACAGAGCACACACATAATTACCTTTTCACTCCCTCCTGCTTTAACTGTACTCATTCTTTTCACTCCCTGTACTTCCCAAGCAATAAACAAAGGCTGCACAGCTTTGGACAACAACAATCCAGAACACAGAGAACACACAGAACTGGAATGTATTAGTTTCATAATTGTAGCCCCGCATGTGATGTCTATCAATTAGGTAGTGATTAGGCGTACGGTGGGTAGCTTAGTTAGGGGTACGAGTTAGAGGCAGCAGTTAGCTTATTTTTAGAGAGTTTTTGACTGTGGCGTGTCGTTTCCTATGTGTTTACTAGGCTCAGCACTAGAACTGAATCTATGAGTGATATCAGCTAGAGTTTGGCTTGTTCTTGGGACAGAAATCCGATAAAGTGGCTGTTCAGTTGTGTGCAGTGTACAGACAGCAGCTGATTGGTGCACTAATTACCTCATTTGAAACATACCTTAACACAAGCAATGTACCCAAGAAAACTAGATGCACTGACAGGTCCACTTAACATTCCAGACTACTAATTATGACATTTTGATATCACATTTACTCTCTGGATCTTGGGTGAAATATCACAATAGCATTTCTCAAGTTATTTGTGCCATCCTAAAATATTATATATGACAGGCCAAGTGCATCTGAGACCTGCAGCAGAAGTGTTCTACTTACACTGAATTTATGCTTAGTTTAGAACAGCTTAAAGTGGGGAGCGGGAGCAAATTGACGTGGAATGGGAGGGGAGAGAGTGATTTGATTCGGGACCGAGCAGTCGGGAGTGAATTGACGCAGAACGAATTAACGGGAGTGAATTGACATAGACCGCAGAATAAGGGGTTGAGGACAGGGCAAGGTGGGACAGAAAGGTAGAGGAAAAGTGCTTTGCATTAGAGGGGCAGATCAGAAATGGTAAGGAGAGATGAGGCAAGGAAGGAAGAATGAGCTAGGGGGGTTTGAAACAGGAGCACTTGTGGGAGGTAACAAGATAATTACGCAATCCTTTCTTAAATGATGCATGGGATGGTGATTGGCACAAGGCTAGTGGGAGGGAGTTCCAGTATTTGGGGGGCATAGCAGGCAAAAGCACTAGCGCCTTTAGTAGTGTTATGTCTGGGAATGAGGACAGGAGCATAGTCAGCAGACCATAACCCATAGCAAGGTGTCAGATATTGGAAAAGCCCTGCCAGAGGTTTGGGAATTTGTAATCAGACAATGCTGTCAATGACTGAGCCATAAGCATGAAGTCTTAGCTCAGGAGGAGGAAGCCATCCCAGGTCAGAATAGAGGAGACAGTGGTGTTTTAGCCGGTGAGAGGAGGACACATAGCGACAGATGTTGTTATATGTGACATCCCACTTCCTAAGACTCGATTGGCACACTGAGGTATAAGTAGCAGCACCATAGGTAAGTGATGGAAGGAGTATGCCATGGGCAATGGCAAGTCTTGCTGAGGGAGTGAGCACATAGCTGGTCTGGTAGGCTATGCCAGATTTGGAGTTGACCAGTTTACAAGTCTATTGGATGTGTAGGTTGAAGTTTAGTGATGGATCAAGTATGATGCCCAGATATTTAAATGAGTTTACTACCCCAACTGTTGAACCATTTAAGGAGGAGACTTTGAAATTAGGCTGGGCATGTTTAAGCTTGGCATTTGATCCAAAGAGCATAGTTTGGGTTTTGGACTCATTTAGCACAAGTTTGTGAGTTGACAGCCACTGTCGCATTAGCTGAAAGTCAAGAGAGAGTAGATTTTTTATGTCATCAATGCTTTTTGTGCTAGCGTACAGAACAATGTCATCCACACAAATCAGGGAGGCTGTCCTATGGAAGCTGGTGGAAATGTTATTTATGAAAATGGAGAAAAGCAGGGGTCCAAGGATGGACCCTTGCGGCACCCCAATGTTTATAGTTGCTCCGTCTCAGAGGGTAGAGTTATATTTCACAGTTTGAGTCCTTTCAGATAGGTAGTTCCCAAACCACCTTACAACGTTAATTGAGAAACCCAGTAATGTAAGAGTGGCTGGGAGGATGGAGTGATTAACCAAGTCGAAAGCCTTAGACATGTCAATGAAAATGGCCCCAGTGAGAAGACTGGAGTCCATAGCTACTAGTGCATCCAACGTAAATTTGAGAAGGGCGGTAGTGGTGCTATGGCCCATGCAAAGGCCATGCAGGGCAGAGGTAAGTAGATCATGTTACTGCTGGAAGTCAATTGTCTGTGTGGCTACAAGTTTCTCAAGAATTTTATTGAGGACTGATAGGATGGCAATGGGCCTGTAGTTTGATGCATCTTTATGATCTCCTTTTTTGAAAACAGGGGTAATCCTAGCTACTGTACCTTCCATATATCAGGGATATAGCTCTGGCACAGGGAGAGCATGAAAATCCTGTCTAAGGAAGCAGCAATGTAGGGGGCAGCTAACTTTAGGAGCTTTGGTTCTAGATTGTCAGAGCCAGCAGCAGTGTAATCCGAGATATTGTTTAGCAATTTGAGCACCTCAGATCTTGAGACTGCCTTGAAAAAGAAATGAGGACCATCTACAACTGGCAAGGTGGGTATGTGAGATTGGTCAGGAAAAGCAGAGGTGTAGTTAGGTCAGAGAATTTATCGTTGAAAAAGTTGGCAATGGTTCTGGGATTGGTACAGTGAACCCAATTAAGTGTCACGTCATTTGGGATGGATGCTGGATTCGAACCAAGTAAGAATTTAATATGTGACCAGAATTTTTGTGAGTCACCATAGGAATTGGTTAAAAGATCTTTGAGTAGGTGCTCTTGGCTTTTTTGATGTACCTTTTATATGAATTGCGCAGAGCCCTACATTTATTAAGGTCAGAGGATAGTCCTGAGCTTTTGTAACGGAGCCAGCTTTTGTCCCTTTGTTTAAGTTTGGATAGGAGGTCAGATTTTAGCCAGCGTGTTTGCTTAATTTTAATCTGATGTGTTACAAGTTTGCAGTCTTTATCCTGCATCTCTAGGAAGTGTGCCATGAACAGATTGAGGGTAGTCTGAGCATCATTGGCTATGAGAAGGGTGGACCAATCAGTAGAGGCAATGTCATGCAAGAAGAGCTGACAGTCAAAGTTTGCATAGTTGTGGAAGGTAATGAAACGAGGCCCAGATGGGGTAGGCCTGGTTTTGCCCCAGATACAGTATGTTGGTGAGTGATCAGTGATGGCATCAGGCAGTATGCCAGAGGCAGTTACATTTTCAGGGTGATTGGTCATTATCCAATCTAGCAATGTGTTCGTGTTTGAGTGAGGGGAGGCTTTGGTAGGTTCATGAAACAACTGGTGTAGGTTGTAACTCTGCAATTTGGTCATTAGCATGGACTGGTTGCTGCCAAGTCTTATAGAGGGGCGAATGTATAAAAAATCCTTATCTATTGAAAATTAATTAAACTGAAATTAGAAAGGGTCCAGTCCTTTGTTTTGTTTTTTATTATATAGCCTCCAAATTCCTTTTCATCCTCTACCATAATCACTATTAAATAAAAACCAAAAACTTACGAATAGTTGTTTTCTCGCTCCTTCTGGGAAGGGAATTTTTTTCTGAGGGCACCTTCCAATATTTCAAAATTAAACTTTTAACAGCCATACAATTGTCTTGAATTACTTTATATTGCTTATGGGCCAATTGAAATTTATTATACAGTGGAGGGAGATGGGAGACATGATCAAGACCTTCAGGTTCCTTAATGGTATAAAAAAGGTGCAGATTCAGGACTTGTTCAAAACAAAGAATCACTGAAGGACAAGGGGACACAACATAAAGATGGGGGGGGAAATTCAGAGGTAACACATGAAAGTTCTTCTTTAATTAGAGAGTGGTGGATGCAAGGAATTGCCTTCCAAAGAAAGTGGCAGAGGCAAAAATGGTAGGAACCTTTAAATGCCCGTGGGATAGGTACAAGGGCATCATAACATTGAATAGCAGCTAATGGGAGTGGGTAGGCTCATGGGCAGACTAGATGGAGTAGTATACACCCCCAATAGTGACACCGGCACAGCACACAACACTACAGTGACTACAGTGCTACGTCACTGTAGTGTCAGTGCTGGAACCTGGCACTGTCTGTCCAGGATCTTGCACCCCCCCAAATCAGCTCCAACTCAGAGTTGATAATCCTTAGTTGGGGGGGGGTTCAGAGGTGAAGCTCCCCAAAGAAAACACTTTGTTTTCTTTGGAACTGGCAGCCAACAATGAAAAGCAGTTGACCTGATGGTTTCACTGTCTGCTTGTTCAACAAAATTTTTGTCGATGACCATTCGTGGATCCGATGTACTGATGGTCCCCTTCTGCTGACACTTTCTATGTTTCTATGAACACATTTCTAGAACAGAAAATGTGGGATCCTACCAGATGGAGGGCCTATATTTAATTTGCTCTAATATTCCAAAGGACTGAGTTCACCATTCCCTACATAAATTACATGCCCATAAAACTTGCAGTATATCTGCTACTTGATCACCACAATGCCAGCATGCTGGTGCTATAGTTGAATTCATTTTATTTAATCTGTATGGGGATAAATAAGCTCTATTAAGGATCTCAAATTGAATTGTTTTGTCCCTAGCACATTTATAATCCTGCATGGAACCACAGGCCAGTAGCCATTGCTGTTCTGACTAAGATTCTAAGTCTAACTCCCATTTTTGTATAGTTTTTGCATAAATTAATGATATGAATTTATTTAAGTGGCTTACTAGCCAGGGAAACAATTTTTTTTTTTTTTTTATAATTAATAGCTAAAATGTATTCCAGTTTTTTTTTTTTTATTATTGTTAGGGGCTCTTTTCCACCTTTTATAATCTTTTTATGTTTGCTTGCATGCATGCGCAAGAAACATCTTGGGACAGTACAACATTTTAGAGGTGTGCAAATTTCTGCTCAATGCAATTGACACTTTATGGGGCTATCCCTCAGGCACCAATGAATCAGTGATCTGTCTATGACAGTAGTTTGAATGAAGCAGTCTTGACTTGAAAGAAAATGGCTGCTCCAGTCAGGGATGGTTATGATCTGACGCTTCGTGGAGCTTGTCCCTCAGGCAAAAATGAATCGATGAGCTGTCTATGACAGTAGTTTGAGAGAAAGGAACACACTTGAAAGAAATCTGCTGCTGCAATGAGGGACAGTTTCCTCACTTTAGAGGGGCTTTCCCCCTCCCTTGCAACCAGGCACACAGACATACCTTCTCTCTGTCTGCAGCAGCTAACAAGACTTCGACCATGCACATTACAGTGCACAGTAATACACATGGCTGAAATTACTGTTCTTGTCAGCTCCTGCTGCCAAGCACCTTTTTTGCTTGGTGTGCCTTTCCTAGTGAACCATTTTAATAAATAAATAAATGAGCCACGGTGTGGCTTTCAACATTGGCGGCTCCTGCCACCCACCACACACTCCCTGGAAAGCAGACATCGGGGTGCCCAATCCTTGTGTTGGCATGTATCCCCCCTCCCCACCATTAATGTGACACACTGGGAGCCCATCCCAGTGTGCCAAAATCATTTTTTATTTGTCTTTCCAACACCAGTATACCCATTCCCAGTGTCAGATGAGCCCCCCACCCGCTCAAATATTTCAAATGCCTATATGAGGGTGCCCAATCTGCATCAGCATGCCCTCGCCACACACACACACACACACACACACACACACACACACACACACACTTATTGTGGCACACTAGGAGCCCACCCTAGTGCGCCTAAATATTTTTGGCAACCTTTAAAATAAAGAAAATCATCCCCAAAGTCTTTTTCCCCCCTGTAAAATTGAAAACAGTACCTTTTTTTTCTCCAATCCATCCTTCCCCACCCAACCTCCCTCTGTGGCTACACCTCCCCTTACCGCCCTCTTACCCCATACTTACCTCTGGAGGTTGGGAGCAGTGGTCTTCTATGGACTGGGACATGTCTGCACTCTTCAAAGCCAACTGGCAAACTGAAGAAGCACTGGTAAGCTGTATAATGGGCTGGGTCTCGACCTCTCTTCTCTCCCATCTCCCTTTTTCTCTTGATCCTTCTGAAGCCCATTCCCCATCACTGCCTACTTCCCTCCTGTCGTGCTCTATCTCTGCCGTGTACAACCTGCTTCCATCCTGTTGTGCTCTACCTTTGCCTTGTGCAGCCAGGGTCCACAGCATAATGGAGGGGCCAGGCTCTGGCAGATCCTTCTCTTCCCCCTCTCTTCCTTCCTGATGTGCTATAACTCTCACTGCCTACAACCTGCTTCTCTCCTGTTCATGCCTGACCTCTGCCTGGTGCAGGCAGGGTCCTCAGCATTCTGAAGAGCTCAAGCCCTGGCAGACCTTTCTCCGCCACCCCTTGCCTTCCCCTCCTCCAAATCCCCCCCTTTCCACCCCTGCTCTCTGCCTATATGCCCCACACTCACCCAGTTCCCCCCCTCCTTCCTAGTCGTAGTTATTGGCTAACCCCTAATCTGTAATGCACTTATAGTCAACCTTGCACTTTTGTTACACCTTGCAAATTTTGTTCTGTCTGTGTCTCTTCTCACAATCTTGCTCTAGTTCAACCTCCTTGTATGTTATCCAGCCATTTTCTAACTACAAAACTATGTCCCACCAAGTGTTTGCTAAAGATATTTGTGCTATATCTATCTAGTTCAAGACTGATACCATTATATCCATCTTGTTCATACCTGTTAGCATTCCTCCTTTTCAGTAATTCTGCATAGTTTGCTCACTGTATTGAATGTAATAAAATTGTATATTTATACTGTGCACCAAATCTCTGTATACTATCCACATGTTCCCCTACCCCCCAGGTCACACCGGGAGACTGGAAACTTGTTGCTTAGAGTGCCCTCCTGGTGAAACATTTCAATAAATAAATAAAATAAATAATGTGAGTCAATGGGGGGGGTCAACTTAGGTTGATTGCTCTGATGTTTTAAGGAATTTTGGCCCCAAATTTTCAACATGGGGTTCTTGGGACCCAATGTCGTGAACACTGTCACTGTCATTTGGTTACTCTGTCCCAAAAGGTGATTTTGAGGTTACTGCATGGAATCACCTTTTGGGACTGATTAACAAAATCACGGTGCCACTGCTCATGGGGGTGGTCCCAAAAAATCAATTTTTCAAATTTGGTGAAGAAATTCAAAAAAATGTCTGCATTACGAGTGTGCATTCCACAGTTTCTATGCACTTTCATAACTTCGACAATTTTTCATATTTTCACTCCAGATTTTCAACATTTCCATTTTTTCACACTTCCTTATGAACAGTATGGCTGTTATTTTTCACATACTGCCTGAAATGTGTTTTCGCACCTGTGGTGCATAATGGCATGGTCACTGTGGGAAATCAACTTTCAGGACAGATTAACAAAACTACAGTGGCACTGTTCATGAGAAGAAATCCCAAAATGCCCATGTTGAAAATTTTGTGAAAAAATGTTTAAAAAATTATTGTGTTACAGGTGAGAGTTGCACAGTTTCTACACACTCGTAACTTCACCAATTTTTCATATATTTTCATATTCCAGATTTTAAACATTGCTATTTTTTCACACCTCCTCATGAATACTACAGCTGTCATTTTGTACATCCTGCCCAAAATGTGTTTTCACACTTGTGGCACTGAATGGCACAGTCGCTGTGTGAAATCACCTTTCAGGACTGAGTAACAAAATGATAGTGCCTCTGTTCATGAGATGGGGTTCCAAAAAGCCCATGTTGAAACTTTGGAGTCAAAATACCAACAAACGCACATGGTGTTAGGGTTTCCAGCCATAACACCCCACCCTGTAGAGACTGACAGGCATCAGGGTGTGACTTGGGGTCATGAGCCATAATGCTCATGCCATTCAACCCCCACTCTGCAGCCAGTGACAGGCATTGTTGTGTGCCTTGGGGTCTTCAGCCCTAACATTCACTCTGTCTCATCTACTGCACCCATCTCAGCTTATTTTCTAATCAATCAATCAATCAATCAAACAATAAATAAAAATCTTTATTTTTCCAGGTGGAACATCATTGAGACAAACTCATTTACAAGATGGACCTGGGGCAAAACAATTGCCAATAGGGTTAAGACATAACAGGTTGACTGAATGTACATAACAATTACATAGTAATAATAACAACATAATAACATATAACTATCACACGTGACAAGACACTTGCACTAGAATACAGCAATAGGTTCAATAGGAGGTAGTGCCATTTAAATACAATTGCATGGATACAGATATATTAATGTAAGGTAATGCACTAAAGTTTATACAGTAAACATCATTGGTGGAGTCATAGTGAACAGGAGTGGCAGTTCCTCTAGTATCAAAGTGCAAAGAAGATTGAAATGTAAGAGTCCTTTGATAAGTACTATAGGCATGTCCTGGCAAGTGGGGTGGGAAGGGAAGGGGGTATAGAGAGTTGGGGGGAAGGTCAGTCAAGACAAGAGAGGGTTGGACATGTTGGCCAAGGGATGAAGGACTGTTCGAAGGGAGAACACGCCAGATGCCATAGGAAATGGTTGGGGTTTAAGTCCAATATTTGAAGCAAAGACAGATCATGATGTTGGGACCTTGATTTGGACAATGACAGAAGGGAGGACTCAAATGATGCCTCAGGCAATGGTTGAGGTTTAAGACCAGAATTTAAAGCAGTAACAAATTGTGTTGTCAAGACCTTGACTTGAAGCAATGACAGGCCTCAGAGAAGGTCCTCAGGAACAAGGATTTGAAGATCGAGAACATGATGGGGAAGTGAGCCTTAAGGTTTTCTGGATCTTATTCCAGAGCATAGGAAGAGTGAAGCTTATTGAGGCTCTGCCAAAGTGCATTTTAACTTTAGGGATAGCCAGAGATAAGATGGTAAGAATTCTGAGAGAATAGGCACTAGGGATGTGTGGAGATAGGCAGCTTGTGAGGTACTGAGGTCATTTATGAGTGATTGCCTTATATGTCCATAGAATAGCATTCTTTTGCCTCCTGACGCTAAGGGAGCTCCAGCTTATGGAAGAACAGAGGATGCTGTGGTGCGTGTATGGGGTGAGCATAAGGGCCAAAGACCCCAAGGCATACCACAACACATGTACATGTCTGCAGGGTGGCGTGAGGTGGAATGGCATGAGCATTATGGCCGACC
Source organism: Neoceratodus forsteri (assembly GCA_016271365.2). NCBI lineage: Eukaryota > Metazoa > Chordata > Ceratodontiformes > Ceratodontidae > Neoceratodus > Neoceratodus forsteri. The sequence goes on from CM057455.1 coordinate 620,347,477, forward strand.
ACCCAAAGGCACACCCCCAAATACATGTCAGTCTCTGCAGGGTGGGGTTGGGGGTTGGTGTTAGTTTAATACTTCACTGTCATTCCTATAATGCATCTCTCTAACTCCTGCACTATCATTGCCAATACCAGCAAGCAAACATTCAGCATTGGCAAATGCTTTTTTAAATAAGGTACACAGCTGATAAAAAAAAAAAAAACAGACTACTGGTATTCCCTAGGTTGTACTGAGCTCTGAATTTTTCCCATTCCAGCTATCTTTCTTGGTTTGAGAAAACTTGTCCATTTAGGATTCCCTTTGATTCCCATATTTCATGAGGATGTCTTATTTTTATCTATTGTGTAATGAATGGATCTTATGTCTATTTTTAGATGTTATATCTTTAATTATCTTGTTTATCTCTTCTGTTATTCCTTTGATCTACCTGAGATCACCTTATCACCAGTTTCGTTATATAAGTCATATACTGATTTCCTATGTCTGGGCAAGCCATCCACCCTTGCTCCTTAGGGTAAGCAGAGTTTGCTCCAGGGGATTCAAGGTTGTTAATAATTCAAGAAATATTTAGAAAGTAACCTATTAGTCTTCTTAAACCATATAGTAGGGATAGGTACTATTGGGCCTTATGCACGAATACGGCGGGGTGGCTATGCATACATATCTGGGGTGCATAGCCACTCCGCACCCATGTCACCCCCCCATGTGGCATGCACAAAGGGGGGTCGCAGAGACCCACTTTACCCGATCCCCCATAGCCATGGACTGCACCACTTTGGGGGAGTTCCAGGGGTGTGCTAGCACTACATGGTATTCAATAAACTGCGTAGTGCTGATCATATGGGTGCAGAGGGTGGTGCACTGTAACCCTCTGTGTATCTCCAAGGTCTCCACCCTCAGGATGCCGATGGTCCTGGACAGTGCTCTCTGTGCTGCCCCTGCCCACTAGGCAGCTGGTGAGGGAAGAGCAGGGGGATGAGCGAGTGCCCATAATGCTGGATAAGTGGCAGCACTGTGATGTTGAGTGGGGGGGAGCTGGACCATGTCATATTCCCCCTGCAGGGGCTCTGGTGTACGGCCAATAGTGTTGTGGCACAGCCGATATTGTGGGCAGGATGCAGGTCCTGATGCCGGGGACCTGCAGTGTGCCAGGAGGGTGCTGTTCACTGTGTGTGTGCTGGTGAATGGACGGACCATAGGGGCCATCCCGCATGGTGTGGGTGCCTAGGTGGCATGCACAACCCCAGACCCATGCATCGCAGTGTGAGGGATCCACTTGTAGACCTGGGACAGGCATCCCATTGGATGCTCACCCAGGTCCACGACTCCACCCCGGCCATCCTGCAGAGTTCTGCATGTCAGGGGGAGGAACCATTGAGAGGTGGTCGGTGTTGGTGAATGCAGGTATGGGCGCACCTGTCCGTGAGGTGCAGGGTGGTGGGCAGGGTCTCTGACATTTCCGTGTACCTCTGCCCACTTAGTCCATAGTGTCCTGTCTATACGATAAATAGAGGATGGTTAGCATCATAATTATTTGCATTTTTGCCCAATGTGATAGACAAATTTTGCTCCATCTAAATAGTTTATCTCTAAGTGATGTTAATCAAGAGCAATGGTTCAAGATGTAATAATTGTCTATATTATTTGAAATATTGATCTCCAAATATTTCATCCCTTTAGTTTGTAATCTGGCTTGAAAATATTCTTGTAATTTGTCTATTTGTATATGACCAAATGTTATAATTTCTGATTTGGTCTCATTTATTCTATATCCTGCCACCTTAGAAAATCGTTAAATGTATTTTTTTTAATTTCTAAAAGTCTTCCCTCCTGATTTGGTAATGTTAGTAGTAAATCATCTGCATAGGTGTTCATTTTTGTTTCTTGTTCTTCTATTTGTATTCCCTCAACCCTCTCATTTGCTCTGATTTTGTTTAGTAGTTATTCTAATGCTAATAGGTGATAGGGGGCCACCCTGTCTCACGCCACATTTTAGAATAAAGGACTCTAAATATTTATTTAAATATTTATTATTAATTTTTAATTTTGCTTCGGGTTGTTTATATATTGTCTTGATATAGTCTGTAAATTGCTTGGGGATTCCATACAGGCGTAAAGCTTCAAATAAGTATCCATATTCTAGCATATCAAAAGCTTTGGTGGCATTGAGGGATAGGAAGATGGTTGGAATCTTCTTTTGTAGATAATTTGTAAGAAACTGAATCTTATGTAAACCTGTTTTTTTTTATCTCTTGGATACAAACCCGGATTGATCTATGTGAATGAATTTGTTTAATAATGGCAATAATCTATTATTTAACATTTTTGTACAAGTCTTATAATTTATATTCAGTATGGCTACTGGCCTGCAATTTTCTACTCTGATTAAATCTTTCCCTGCTTTAGGAATAAGGGATATGAATGTCTGACTGAAGGATTTAGGAATAATATATGATGTATGAATTTGGTTATATCATTCTTATGTTTGCTTGCGCACAGCGCAAGAAAAATATTGCGGCAGCTTGGTGCCGAAGCAGGTTCTGGAGGTGTGGCACTGTTGTGGCCAATACCAGCATGGCATTTTGGGGCATGTGAGATGTCCACCAATAATGGGGGACACAGCCAGTGACACTAGTTTGGAACGTTGCCACCAACTTGAAAGAAAATAGCCGCACCCAGATGCTCTCCCCCCCCACACAGTGTACGGCCGATGGGGTGCCCAATCTCCCACTGGCTCCAATGTCCTCCCCCAACAGACAAGCGGGTGTCACGCTAGGAGCCCACCCCAGCGTGGCAACAGTCTGTATGGTGACAGGGGTGCCCAATCCCCTGTCAGCTCCACTGCCCCCCAAACAGCCTTCCAGCTGCCACGCTGGTAGCCCATCCCAGCATGGCAAAAGTCCTGTGTCGTCCAAGAAAAGAAAAAAGAAACCTGCAAGAGAAAACCTTCCCTCTCTGACTGTCTTGACCCCCACTACCCCCACCCGTGCCCACCCTCTGTGCACGCCTGCTCCCCACACCCCTCACCCCATACTTACCTCCAGAGTCTGGCACAATGATCTTCGGTGGACCGGGATGTTACACGAAGTCCCTGCACCCTAATTGGTACCCTCAGAGGTACACTGTAGACAGCTAGCACTTAGGTATATGTTATACTAACATATAGGGCTAAGGGCATCTACCGTACAAGAGTAGATGTCAGGATATGAATGCATATTGTTGAAATACACTTTGCTTGCTAATACATATATTCTTCTATGTATTTTCTGTGTATTTCGTACCTGTAAGATGTCAAGGCACCTGTGTCCTTGGAGTAATTATGATATGTAAGTTGGCATTGCCACCTTTTGGTGATTTGTACTACTACACTAAGTTATGTAAGACTCTGTCTAAGAACTCTTTTGTTCATAAACTTATGACTATACAAAATTGTATAATGTTATCTTGGACCGTGGAGCCCACTCTAATTTAGCCAATAGGACTCATCTCTGTAACTAGAAATGTTTCTGTGTTACAGTAACCATAGTAATTATCATAGGTATAAAATTTAATACACTAGTCTTGTACCTCAGAGATCCCAAGAGACACAAAGAAACCTCGAGGTATAGGGAATGCTTAGCAGTGGCTCCCGGTTCGTATTGGTAAGAACTGCTTAGGGCAACTGTGATTTTATCCTTTGGTAATAATAAACAAGTTTATTACTCTAATGCAACATGTCTGTGATTACTTGCATTCCCGATATTGCCAAGAACCTGAAAGTGAGGTTTAGACCTCCTGACAGGGAACATGTCTGCACTCTTCAAAGCTGACTACTAACTGAGAAAATGTTGGTAAGTTGTATAATGTAATAAATAGGGTTTTTTCAACTTTGATGCATATCTCAGGAATTTTTGGGAATTTTTTCACCAAATTTTCAACATGGAGTTTTTGGGACCCCACCTCATGAATTCTATTACTGTCATTTTGTTAATCAGCCCTGAAAGGTGATTTCAAGGTCACTGCACAGAACCACCTTTTGGTACCGATTTACAAAATGACAGTGTCACAGTTCATGAGGTAGGCCTCCAAAAACCTATGTTGAAAATTTGGTGAAAAAATTCCCCAAAATGACTGTTTTATGAGCATGCATTGCGCTGTTCCTACGCACGCTCGTAAGTTCGTGAATTTTCCATATTTTCACTCCAGATTTTCAACATTGCCATTTTACCACACCTCCTTATGAGCAGTATAGCTGTCATTTTTCACATTTCACCCAAAATGTGTTTCTGCTCAAGTAGCACACAATGGCGCAGTTGGTGTACAAAATCAATGTTCTGGACAGATTAAGAAAATCACAGTGACACCGTTCATGAGCAGAGGTGTTACAATGGCTATGTTAAAAATTTGGTGAAAAAAGTCCATAAAATTACTGTGTTATGAGCAACCATTGTGCAGTTTCCACGCACTCTCGTAAGTTCATGGATTTCTAATATTTTCAGTCCAGATTTTCACCACTGGCATTTTTACACATTTCCTTATGAACAGTACATCTGTCATTTTTCTCACCATGGCCAAAATGTGTTTTCGCATTTCCAGCACAGAAATGCGTAGTTGCTGTGGGAAATCATTGTTCGGGACAGATTAACAAAATTACAGTGACACTGTTCATGAGCGGAGGTTCCAAAATGCCTGTGTTGACAATCTGCTGTAAAAAATCCCCAAACTAATTGCATTATGGGTGTGTGTTGCGCAGTTTCTACACATGCTCATGAATTCACCAGTTTTTTTTAATATTTTCACTGCAGATTTTCAACATTACCATAGATTCTGACAACATTTAAAGAAATTCTGCCAACATTTGTGTTTGGTCTAATAGACTCTAATCCTGATCATTCTTAATTATTGCAATTTCCACTTTTTTTGGAGGCATTCATTCTTTTAGTCAATAATTTTCCAGTTTTCTCACGATTAATTTTCCAATATTTGTTCATCCTAGCCCAGCTTTGTTTTACCGTAAACATTTTTGTTAATTCTACAAATCTTTTCAAATTTTGGTTTTCTATTATTTTTCCATTATCTCTGTTCTTAACTGGCAATTCTAGAGTCTTATGTTTTCCCTTAATTTCTTCTGTCATTTGATCATTTTTTGTTTCTCTATGTAGCCTCTGAGATAATAGAGCCCCATAATGTTCCTTTCAAGGTATCCCAGCCCTCTGTTATATTTTCTTGGTTTACCTTATTGTCCATTATACAAAAATGTTAGCTCTTTCTTAATTTGCACTGTAAATTTGTAATTTCACAACATATAATTATTGAACCTCCACGTCTGATTTTTACAACTGTAACTTTCAAGAATTAAATCATAGGTAACTAAATTATGATCAGATATCATAAGTGGTTCTATGTTTGCTGAGACCACCAGATAGTTAACCAGTAATTCCTTTGAGGCAAATATGTAGTTTATCCTAGAGGAGGTCTTCTGTGTTGCAGATTGATGAGTATAATCTTTTATGTTATTTGTTATACACCATGGCCCAGATATTCAAAGCATAGTGCAGTGCGCAAACCAATAGTGTGGGAGTAGCGCGGGAATAGCGCGGAGCCACCATATTCAAAGGACCAGTTAGCTCACGCTAACAGCATTAGCACGGGGCAAACCACTAATGTATGCAAGGGGCAAAAGGAAGAGGGGCCAAAAGAGATGTGCAAAGAGATATTCACAGGCCCAGTGCCACGCTAGGACACATAGTGCAACACGTAGTGCAGCGCTAGTTACCGCCTATAAAAGGCTGGTCTTAACCCAGGGCAAAACACAGAGGAGGAGGAGGGACCACAACAGGAAGTGGGAATGTGTGCAGTGCCAGTAGCAGTGATACTGCCATTGATGGCAGCTGTAGTGGAGGAGGAGGAGGAGGAGAGGGATCAGGCACAACATGGGCCACAACGCAGGCCAAGGAGACAGTATGCTGTAAACACGTGGTACCGGCCCAGGGTCTTCTTCGAGACCCTGCCTGATGACCACATCATTGGCCAGTACAGGATGAACAGGGGAATGTTGAGGCAGCTCTGTGAACTCCTGCATGAGCAGCTGCACTCAAACACCAGGCGCAGCCATGCCATGACAGTGGAGGAGAAGGTGACAGCAGTGATGTGCTTCCTTGCCACAGGGATATTACAACAACCAACGGGGGACATCATCGGGGTTACGCAGTCTGCCACCTCATGCCTCCTGACCCAGTTCCTAGAGGCTTTCCTGCCACATGATGAGGAGTTCATAGTATTCCCCATCATGGGAGCAGAGCGCAGAGATCAATGCAGCAGTTCCATCGAGTTGTGCACCTACCATCCGTACTGGTTACCATTGACTGCACCCATGTCCCCATCCATGCACCACCTGATGATGGCAGTGACATGTATGTAAACAGGAAGGGGTACCACTCCATCAACTGCCAGGTGGTGTGCGATGTGGCTGGGTGCATCAGCAATGTCTATGCACAGTACCCCGGCAGTGCCCACGATGCCTTCATCTGGCACCAGTCCAAGCTGAGTCAGGCTTTTAAGGAGGGCAGGATTCCCAGTGGGCAACTAGTCGGTAAGTAGTAGCATACAAGGCATACACACAACAGCATGGATGGGGCAGGCATTGTAGGCCAGGGAAGGGGTGTGGGAGGGCTACACAGAGGTGCAGGACAGAATCTGACAGATTGCAGTACAGCACTAACAGGTAGACATCTCTTGACAGGGGACAGCGCCTATCCCCTGCGACCCTCGCTGCTGACACCAGTACATCCAACTGGCCACAGTGGCCGAGGACGTGTACAACAAGGCACATGTCAGCACAAGAAACATCATAGAGAGGGTGTTTGGCATCCTGAAGATGTGATTCAGATGCCTAGACACATCAGGCGGTGCCCTACAGTATACAGCTCAGAAGGTATGCTGTATCTTCCTAGCCTGTTGTATGCTGCACAACATGGCAATGAACTGTGGGATACAGGCACCTGAACCTGAGGGACAGTCAGACAGTGAGCCAGAGCCAGTGGTCAGGGGGATAGTGGAGCAACTCGAGAGAAGGGACCCTAGCATGGCATGCAGGGCCATACAGCACAGGGACAACATCATCAGGACACTGTTACAGACAAGAGGGTAAGTACAGACTGCACAACAACTTGAAAGAGTACAATGAATAATCTATTTAATATGTACAAAGAAACAGAACAGTGACACCAACAACCACAACAGTAAACCAACACAGTGGATCAGACAACATGTGTGCATGTGGTGTGAGGTTGGGGGTGTGCAGGACACACGTGGGGGGACAGACAGAAATGGTGTACTGTCGGTGGGGAAGAGTGATGTGTGCTGTGAGGGTAAGGGGTGCAACTGTGGCAGTGGAAGTGTGTGTGTGCATGTCTGCACGTGCATGTGGGTGTGCCAATGTTGCAAAGGGGGGCGATGACTGCACAGTGCCGCAGTGTGATTGTGACCATCACAGCCGCCTACCACCATGCATGCGATGTGCACCAGTACCGTGGGACACAGACCCTGGTGTGTTCTGGGCAGAGGACAACACTGATGAGAATGGTGAGGCAGGCAGGCAGGGTCGGCCTCCTGTACCCCCGGGGAACGGTGGAGCCTGATAGGGTGGGTGGACGGCCATGGTGGTGCTGGGTTTCTGATGGTGTGTGTGACACTGTAGAGCTGGACCCACTGGCAGCCCTGCGGACATGGGTTGCCCGCCTGGCTGCCCCAGTGCTGTCTGCACCACGACCAAGCATACAGTGCTGGTGACCTCCATGCACACCACGCAGTACGTTCCCAATGTAGACCACAGCAGCTGTCAGACCAGAAAAGCTACGGGCGATGGCACCCACCAGGCAGCCCAACCTGTCCTCCGACCACTGTTCAGCATGGGCAAAGCCCACTGAAATGGTCTTCCTCATCTGTGCCAGCTCATGTCGCAGCTCCCTCCGTATGCCATGCAGGTCCATACGGGCCTCCTGCTGGGAGGTGACAGCAGCCTGCAGGAGTGGGCAGGCACCATGGCCATCCTGCCCCAGGGGCACAGATCCCTCAGCTGCAGCTGGCACATGTGCCTGCTGCACAGGAGGAACTGGATGCTGTCACACGCCAGGCATGTCCTGCTGCTGGCGACTACTGGTGGTGGTCTGTGGCACTGTATGGACAGGGACCCCAATATGGGTTGGACACTGCACGTACTGCGGTGCAGCAATGTTCCCCACACTGCCCACCACCGGATGCCCAGGGACAGCCACACCGGTGATGCTGAAGACACCACTGGCACCTGTCCCACAGCCTGCCAGCAGCCCCACCCCTGCATCCCCCTGCACAGGCACGGCCAGGTGTTGGGAAAACTCTGACACATCAGTGTCATCGCCACTGGTCACAGTGACTAGTAGGACCTCCACTACACCATCATCCTCTGTCTGTGCATCATCCAGGTAACCAGTGTATCCCAAGCCCCCTACTGAGGTGTGACTCCCCTCCCCAGGCAGTTGCAGCCCCTGTCCATGGGACTGCCACACATGCATTGTGTCTGTGTGGCCATGAGTTGCACAGAGCCCGGATGTTGATGGGCATTCTCCATCATCCTCCTCCACAACCTCTGGAACTTGGCCGTACATCCTTGGCTGTTTCTGTTGTCCAACAGGCCTGGCAGACACTGCTGTGGAGACAATAGGGACAGGGTCAGTCACCCATTCATGGACACTGTGCCCTAACACCACCACCACTACAACCACCACCACCACCACACCATGCAGGACACATACCCTCTTCACACAAGTCCGTGACCACATGCACCCACCCAACCCACAGTGACCATGCCCTTGCCATGCAGCTGATAGACAGTTCACAGTGCACCATGTGCAGGACACCAACAGCATGCCCATCCACCCATGCCATCACAACATACAGGGTATACACATGCGAATACAGACCTGTCCTGGGCAGTGCGAGAGGCATCTCACATCCACAACCTGGCACACCTGTGACTGCCACCATCCTCAGAGTCAATGCCACCACGGCCATGAGTGGCTTCTCCATCCACTGCTGTTGTTCAGGTGGTCCTCCACCGGTCCTCATTCGGTCCTGGAGTCGCTGTGCCTCCTCCTCCTTTGCACTTTTCGGAAGGTCATTCCAGCACTTTCGCACAGCCTCTGTTGTCCTGCCATGTCCTCCTACAGCATTGACAGCAGCAGTCACCTCCTCCCAGGCTTGGCACACAACTGCATCAATGGCCCTGTGTGTGCGTAGCACCTGCTCCCTCTCCTTCACAACATGCATGAGTGTGTTCAACTCCTCTTGGGAGAACTTGTGGGCACGTATGCACTCTTGCTGTGCTGCCAAACCTATGGGATAGTCGAAAGGGGACATGTGTCAGTGGCCGTGTCAGTACTTCATTGCATTACACATAGACATCACGATGCCACCTCCTACATTGCCACAGGCCACATGGACATGTCACAGTGCATCAAGTGCATGTACAGTGCACACGGCCACATAGTCACTGTCTGTCCTATGTCTGGACAGTGAGCCCTGTAACCACATGTGCACTGCTGTCGCCCATGGCTGCCATGTGCTCCCATGACTGGGTCCACCCCTACACCAACCACTTGGCACTGTACTGTGCCCTTCATGATCACTACACTGGGTGCGCGGACAAGTGCACTAGCACGTAGACAATGTCAGGACACCATGCAAAGTCCACACGATGCATGGGATGGCACAGCGTTGGGACCCCTGTGTACTTCCTGAAGGGGGGGCCACAGCCTACCATGCCACACATCCAGGGAGTCATGTCAGTGAGCCACTGTTGCAGGACACACCACGGTAGTGCTCCAGTGCCCCTGCCTGGTGGACACAGTGAGCAGGCAGTGCCACATGGCACAGTTCCCTGCAGGGGAATGTGCACAGTGCACTGGATGGTATGATGTCCAGGCAGACATCTAGGGCTGTGCAACATCACACAACACAGTGCTTGCCTGTGGTCCAACATGTGTCTGATCATTCACCAGAAGTTACATCTGTGTGCTTCAGTCCGTGCTGACCCTGTTCTGAGCTACTGACATTCAGAGTGTCCTACGGCAGTCATACATACCTGCCTCTTGCTGCTTATCCCCCTGTTGCATCTCTCCACCAGTCTGTTGTTGACATTCACTTTCTTTATTATGCTGCATTACCACAACACAACACTGGTGGTGCACTGCTTGCTCTTTTATAGCCCATCCAGGCAATCAAGCCTGTTAGTCATGCAAATCAGTGCATAATGATATGCTAATCAGACAGTTTGCCCCATGCATACACAAGTACCCCCATTTGCATACCCCTGTTGAATATGGCCCTGATTAGCACTGTGCTAGCACAGCAGCACTGTGCAAAAGCCAGTGCAGGGCTATTGAAGGGGCAGAGCCACGCTATCCCAATAGTGCAGCGCTATGTGCTTTGGCGCAACCTACACGCATGCTCATGAGGCCCCCATGTCTGTGCTATCACCCTGGCATAGTGCGATGTAGCGCCGCGCTAGCCAAAACAGCACAGCACTATACACATGTGTGGTACACAACCTCAGGGTCATGCTGGGGATCGCTCATGCGCAGTGTGGATACTTCTGGGTAGCGCCAAGCTACGTCATGTGATAGCGCGGCACTACAGTGGTTGTTGAGGGAAAGTCCTGGGAGTGCCAACCTTGAGCAGAGACAGGTTGTGGGGTCTACCAGCTGTAATAGACATGTCAGGATGTTCCAAACAGTGTGCAGTTGTGCACAGGGACAGGCGCTGGGGGGAGGTAGAGACTGCAAACCTTGTGCAGCTTGTCATGAAGAGGCATAGGAGACTGTTTGGGGAGATGAGGGAGGGGGACCTCCCATGAATGCAAGTGTGGGACACAGTGATGAGGAAACTCACTGCCCGTACTGGGATACCCCGGAACGCAGAAGAGTGCTGCCACAGGTACACGGACCTGAGACACAGGCAGAGGCAGCAGCTGGAGCGCTACAAGCACATGGTGCGTGATGGCACTGTTCCTGTGCCAGGTGAGTGGTGTTGCATGTAGAGTGTACCAACATGTCAAGCTTCATGTGTGTGTGTGTGTGTGTGTGTGTGTGCATGCACAGATGTGCACAACGTTGCATGGTGCTGTTGCACACTGTGAACAGGTGGAGTGGCACATTTATGCCCCCTAGGGGCACAGTACATGCCGTGACCATTGCTGTGGGAGGCGGGTTGGTTCATGCTGTTTGGCATGTCCTGGGGCATCACCGGCCTGTGGACGGCACCACCATGTTGCAGAAAACATGCTCATGACTGTTGATGTACATACACGGGTATGCGGATGTTCACATGGGAGCTGCAACACCCACTATCGCAGTACTGTGGCACTGTTGATCACTGCCGTGTGTGCCTGGTGAATGCACCATGGCCACTGCCACCCTCTGTGTGGGGGTCCTCCCTGTTCACTCCATGTGTGTTCATTGTGGTTGGGGTTGCATATGCATCTTGCTGTGCTGCACGTTGTGTATGCTGTGTCATGCTCTCACACCACTTTCTCATCTGTCCACTGTAGAGTAGATCGAACAGCCCATGGCTGGAAGAGAGAGTCAGCCCAGGCCACAGGAGCAGAGACGATGTAGCCCGAGGGTGACATCCCTTCCACAGCGGGCACAGGAGAGCAGCCCTGAAAGCGGTGGCGTGTTGCGTGAGTACCTGTTTCATTGCTCTGTGATCTGTGCCCTTTCACTAGGCTGTGTGTCACATCTGGGTGTCTAGCCACTGACTGGTCTGGTGGCATTTCTGCAACAGACAATGGGCCAGTGTGGTGTAGCAGTGTGCTGTGCGGTACACCTGTGTTCCACACCACAGTTGGGTGCTGTCAGACTTACCCGGGGGGTGCTGTCAGCTTGCATTGCTGTGCGGGTGACTGATGGTGGTGGTTGCTCAGGTGGCGAGAGTTCCGTGGGGATAACATGCTGACAGCTGACCTGCCCATCTCTGTGGTCCATCCATACCACCACCCACAGGGCATCCACATTTGCACAGGTGGAGGTGCCTTGCTGTGCATGCAGGACAACACACACCATGCCTTATGGGCTTACCTCTCCTCCTTCTGTCCACCAGCTGTGGAGCACTGCCTGTCACACTGTGCTACATCCTGGCACTGTGCCGTACGCATTGTGGAGTCCTTCCATGTGTATCTCATGGAGAGGTTACTGTGTTGCAGTTTATTTGCAGGGTACTATTATCACTGTGCTATTACATTATGTGCATCGTTGCCTGCCATTGTTGACTGTGGCTGTGGAAGTAGTACTCACAGTGTGGGGGAGGGGGGTCCTGTTATGTGGGTTGGGGACACTTCCATGTACCATGTCTCAGTTGGGTGGTATGCTTTCAGTGGTATTGCCTGGTGGCATGTGAAGGCCCTTCACTGAAAGCGTCTGTGCCCTGGCTGACTGTTATCCCCTGGCCTGGGTCGGTCATTGGCAGGCCACTGTCATGGTTCTTTGATGCTCCTGCATGCCTGTCATTGTTGTTTGTTCTGTGCTCTGCATTACTGTACATTTCCATGTGTGGGTGGGCAGCATGTCCCAATGTGTGGATGCCCTTGTGCATGTAGTGGCGTGGCCCTTGCACTCAACTCTCCAGGTTTCCAGCTGTATGTCTGCCGTGTCTCGCTGTGTGCTGTATCGGGGTGGGTGGTGTCACATTTTCCCTGGTGCTGTCAGGATCGCTGTCATCATCCATGTTGGGTTTTGTTAGGGCGAGTTGGCCAAAGGCTGGAGAGAACCTGGCAGAAGTTGGGCCATGATGCTGACAGGCTTAGGTTGATGGCACATTATGATGGCTATCAATCAGAAATCACCTGTAAGAAGGCAGAGTTCCTGTCCAGGGAGATTTCTGCTGCACAGAATCGACCGGCTCAGCTTTTCTGGACCATGGACAGATTGTGCAATCCAATCTGTCTTCAGCCCAGAGAAGCTTTTTCTCAGCTAAGATGCAAGGAGTTTGCTCGTTTTTTTGCAGATAAAGTTGCCAGCATCAGGTCCGGCATCGGGCCAACCTCCCCTATGGGGGATTGCAGTGGTTGACGTGAAGTGGCATGCATGCAGCCTGTCTGGTCAGATTTTCGCTGGCTGGAGTTCAGTGACATTGTGAAGATCATCCAAACAATGCCATCAACTAGTTGTAGTTTGGATCCAGGCCCTACAACTCTCTTAGAGTTGTGTAGAAGTTATCTGCCCAATTCTTGCTGAAATTGTCTGGAAGTCTTTGGAGAGGGGGGTCTTTCCTGACCCTGTCAAGGAGGCGGTCGTTCGACCACTCCTTAAAAAACCCTCCTTGGATCCAGATTGTCTAGCTAACTATCGGCCTATCTCTAACCTGTCATTTGTTGGTAAGGTTATTGAAAAGGCGGTTGCGTTGCAATTGGATGATCATCTTATAACTCACAATGTCTATGATACTCTTCAGTCTGGCTTTAGGAAGAAGCATAGCACGGAGACTGCCCTTGTTCAGGTATTGAGTAACCTCCTAATGGCTAGAGATCAAAAGGCATGTACCATTCTGGTCCTTCTCGATCTCTCTGCTGCATTTGACACTGTAGACCATGGTGTGCTGTTGGAGCGCCTGTGGGTTTTTTGCAGGCTGTCTGGTACAGTCCTCAAATGGTTTCATTCTTACCTCATGGACAGGTCCCACAGAGTTGCCACTGGAATTTATTCCTCTGGCGCTCACTCCCTGCCTTGTGGGGTACCGCAGGGCTCCATTTTAGCTCCCATGTTGTTTGCAGTGTATATGCTGCCATTGGGAGAAATCATCAGGCAATACAGTCTGGGTTTTCACTGCTATGCAGATGATACTCAGCTGTATCTGTCCTTTCTGCCTGGTCAGGGTGATGCACTCTCTGTGCTGAATAACTGCCTTGCAGAGATCAGACTTTGGATGAGTTCCAGCTGGCTGAGACTGAATCCGGATAAGACTGAGGTATTGGTAGTTGACCAAGGTCATCCAGGGGAGGGTTTGGGAGCTGGACAACCATCAGGTTTGTCACTTGGTGGTATACCGCTCTCTACCTCTGATCAGGTTCAAAATCTGGGTGTTATTTTTGATGACAGGCTGAACCTAAAATCTCAGGTGTCAGCTGTTGTCAAATCCTCTTTTTTCCATCTGAGGAATATCACCCGGGTGAAACACCTGGTTCCTCCGGGTGATCTTCCTACATTGGTCCATGCCTTTGTCACTACCCATCTTTATTACTGCAATTCCCTCTACCTAGGGCTACCAGGGGTTGATATCCACCTCCTGCAGTTGGTGCAGAACACGGCAGCCAGGCTTTTGACTGGGACTTCTAGAACCAGTCATATTACGCCTGTGCTCCGCGAACTGCACTGGCTGCCTGTTTGGTGGCAGATCACCTTTAAGGTTGGTTTACAAACCTTTAAAGCCCTACATGATCAGGGACCCGGTTACCTGAAAGATCTCCTGATTCCCTACTGCCCCCTCCATCCTCTCCGTTCCGCCAATGAGGGATTGCTGGAGATTCCCAGGGTTCGATTAAACACATCAGGATCCCGTGATTTTGCTTTTTCAGCACCAACCCTGTGGAATTCTCTACCTCATTGGTTGAAAGAATGCCCAACCGTCAATAGCTTTAAGGTTGGTTTAAAAACATATTTATTTAGTTTAGCTTTTACTTCGTCATGGTTGATATGTTTTAACGTTTGCTAAAATGTTTATGATTGTGTATATGTTTTTATGTACAGACCTTGGATTTGAAAGGTGCTATATAAATAAAATTGGTTTGGTTTGGTTTGGTTTGTGTTGGTGCCTGTGTTGCCCTGTGCTGCTTTGTGGGAACCTTCCATGTTGTCCTACCACTGTGGAGCTCAACACCGCCAGGGATTGCCTATTGGGACATGCTGTCCATCTCTGTATGGCCACCTTTGGCTGCTGTTTGCCTCCTGTCTGGTGTACCGTCCTCATGATCTCACCCTTCCTCTTGTAGGTCCACTCTGGGCATTGCTGTGGGCGATGAGGCCCAAAGAGTCTGAGGGCACCGAAGACCTGCTGTGCCGCATTGTTAGGCAGCAGAGGACATTAATAGAACAGCAGGCCATCATTATCACGGAGACTCGGAGGGTGGCTTATATTCTGGAGGCTCGTCTCCCTGATCCAGCGGCAACTAGTTATGCCCTGTTTTCTAGAAGTCTTTCCTCACCACACCCCCTCACTGGACTTATTTATCCCTTCCTTGCCTATTGTCATCTGTCCCTGTGTGAGTCCTCCTCCACTTTGCACCCCATCCTGTGTCTTCCTGTCCCTCCTTTTGTTGTCATCCTTATGTTTTCCTTTGTGAGCCTTTTTAAGCCGATGGTGCTTGCCTTTTGTTTTCATGTAGTGGGCATTTGGGGTTGTGTGTTGGGGGTGGGTTGCTTGGTGGGTATGTTCTTGTTCTGTTTCTGTGTTGTGGGGAGGGTTGTACAGTGGTGGGTGGGGCATTTTTTAATCTGGGTTTTGTTCTTTGGTTTGTTCTGTGTTTTATTCACTGTTATGTTTCCGTTTCCTTTACTGTTCATTATTGTTAATTACAGTGGTTTACAACATTTTACTGTGTCTTGTGTCATTCTTGGGTGCTGTGGTTCCACATGCTTTGTACTGTTGCTGGTGTTCTCCATGTGGGTCTGGGTTGTTGCTGGGAGTACCCATGCATGTGTGGCATCCTCCTGGATGTGCATTGTGGTGTGCTCCTGATGCCTCATTCCTGCATGTGTTCCCTTGCATGTGTCCCAGGGTCAGGCTGTCTCTGCACTGTGTTCCATTGTGTGTTTGCACTGCCTGCCTGGGGCTATATTCAGTGCTGTCTTGTGTGCTATATTCAGTGCTGTCTTATTCCTGGGCTGTTTTTGCCCTGCACTCCTTGCCCTGTTTGCCCGGCTTCCTTTGCTTGCTATATTCAGCTGGTTTTGCCCCGGGCTATTCCTTTTGAATATGGCTGGCATTTTGTCCTGGCTGCGTTCTAACACTGGGCAGCGCTAATCTCTGCCAGGGGCTAACCTTTGAATATCTGGCCCCATGTATCTTCTATTTTTTTTAATATGCAGAATTTATATTTGTCCCATTTTAGACCTTGTGATGATTTGTCTAGTTTCTCCTCCACTATAGAATTGAAATCCCCTCCCAATACTGTATAATTACAGTTCCAGAGATTAAGCATTATTTTTATTTCAGATGGGAAATTCCCATAACCAGAGAAAGGTGCATAAACATAATCAAAAACAAAATCATTCCCATTTAGTGCCACTTTTACCAGAACTATCCATCCCATAGTATCTGTTACTGAATCTATGACTCTCCCTTTAAAATTTTTCCTGAATAGTACAGCCACCTGTCCCACTTCTTTTCTGTTGGCCTATCACATTGAATAAATTCCCCACAAATTTATTTTTTTGTATCTCTTTTTTTGTTCAAAAATAATTCTTGAAACATCGCTATGTCCAATTTCATTTTCTCAATTCTATTAAATGTGCCATATATTTTATTGGGGAATGTATTCCATTAATATTCCATGTACCTCCTTTTATTAATATTCTTTTTTTATTAAAAAAATCATAATTTCTTGAGAAAAGTTCCCTGATTGTCTTACTCTGTTTCACCATCTCCTATTATAACATATGATGTCACAAAATTCCTGCTATCCTTTGGAGAACCCACTACTACCTTTACAGAATTGTTCCTCCCTTTAATCTTCCCCCCCCCCCACCTAATGCCAAAGACTATTACCTGGCATAATCTTCTTCTCTCTTAGGTGTAGCTGACCCAGCCTGGGCTAGTCCCCCTTCCACAACTGTATATCCTATAAGCCGATCCTCTTAACTCTACATTATCATTATCCTATGTGCATCAAACATTCCTCTTACATTTAGCCATTTTCATATGTTGTCAATTGGTGAGAAAGATGCAATTTAAGGTCTTGCTGAGCCTCTGTGACATTATTGTATATTAGCAATTGACCATTTAACATATCCTTCCATCTTGAGGGGTATATTATGACGGTTCTAACCCCCTCTTACACAACACTTTTTGAATACCAGAATATTGTTTTCTCTGCTACCATAAATATTTGGAAAAATTGTACTTCAGAGATATTATCTGATCTATAAACTTAAACTTGTTTGACCTGTAAAAAGTTTGCATTATTTTTTATTTGTCTTCTGGTGTTAACAGATTGCATATTGCTGGTCAAGTTGTGTCCCTTTTCTTCTATTTTGTGTCAACCAATGTACCCTGCCCATAATGGGCAATTCTGTTTCTGGCACTAGTAAGGTCTGAAAAGAGTCTTTGATCATATCCAAAGGTGATTTATTTTTTCCCCAGTCTGAAAGAAACCTTAAAATTCTGATAATGTTTCTTCTAGGCCTATTTTCTTGGTTATCAGCTTTAATCTCAAGCTGTTCTTGCTTTTTTATTTATGGTTTTGACTTCTTTTTGTAATGGGTTCACAATGTCTTCTAGTTGAGAGTGTCTGTCTTCCAGTTCATTAATTCATTTTATTACTTGTTCTAATTTTAGTTCCATCCTAGTCATTGAATAATTCAGTCTGGCCACAACATCTAGAAGCTTTTGCAGGTTTTCTATTGCTTGTTGCATTATATTGAAATTGTCTATCAATTTTTGCACACATAATGGTGGTGTGTCTACTTTAGGCTCTTGCTGGCTAGTGCTTGTGTCCATTGAAGTTTCTAAGTGTGTTTGGTCATTCAAGGTTGTTTTTAGAATTTCCTCTGAGACATTCTTTAACTGAGATTCTTTTATTGGAATATTTACCTGTTCTTCTTCTAAATTCGTTTAGTACTTCCCGTGGGTGCTTGGTGCCTTACCATTTTTTTCTTTTCCTTTTTCTTTTCTTTTTTTATCAGTTTCTGGTTGCATTTTAGTGGCCATCTTGAAAGGGCTTTGTCCTGATGAACTGCAACAGTGTTTAAAATGCAATTTCAGTTGCTTTAGTCTTGTCCTGCTTGCAACTGTATGTGGAAATGCTGTTTGCTTTGAATCTGCCTCTTTTGCACTCCCCAGGTCTCTCCTTTTCAGTGTTTTTCCCCTTAATGTTTGAATACTTTTGCCAGCAATTTCCCTTTTATTTCACTTTGTGCTTCCAAATTTTAAATGTTTCCATCCACTCCTGAAGTAACAGCTGAGCCAGTGCTAGTATGTCTCTGCATGAAATTAGCTGTCACCTTAAATTGGCTTGTTTGTTAGGAAGAAGTGTGAATACTATCTCTTCCAATGCTGACTGTTGGGGTTCTAATTCATGCAGTACTGGTATTTTTGAACTCCACTGGCTGTTTTCTGGCTTTGGACTAAACGACTGAAACAAACAAGCAAGCATAACCTTGTTAGGAGCTTACTGAAGTCTTATAAGTTTAAACCTTAAAATTCTTTCAACCACTTGTATCAGGGGATTGATGCCATTTGTGGAGTGGTAGAGAGAGAGCAGCTTCTGCTTGCAGCCTAGTCTCTGGTCAGATGTGTTACATCACCATACATCCATTCCTTCATGTGGTGTGTTGTTCTTAAGGTTTGACTGATTGTTTAAAAAGTACGTACTGCTTTTAAAAACTAATATCAGGTTTAAGCAATACCCTAGCTCTTTAAATCACAATACAATTGGTGTCATTGGATTTACCCTCTTCAGACATTAAAAAACAACACCTATGGTTACTTAAGCCCCATTAAAGCTGCAGGATATAAACATAAACATTACCCAACAGTGACATTTTTAGTATGACTCATAGTGAAAATATTAAATTACATTTATTTTTGTATTTATATTGTATATAGGTATGATACATAACTCAATAATAAACCCTTTTAAAGGAATCAGAAGTGGTTATTAAAAGTTGATCAACATACTATAATACATTTTGAAGTTATTACATTGCATGTATTTTTTCTTTTCATATTTTTCTTCATCAACTGGTATGGTACAGTGTAAACATGTAAGTGAATATCCCTGTAAGAATTATTTTCACTCTCTCTTCCTGGAGATCATGCATTCTTGGCACCAAGCACGTTTTTGTTCTGATCTTCACAGTACAGATCTTTTTGTTTCATCTTATCAACTGTGTTGTGTCTAAACACAAAGAGTTTTATCTTGCAGTTTGTTGATCAGTGTTTAATGGCAGCTTATTGATTCCTTAAAGAGGGTGTATTTATGGAATTATGTATCATAGCCATATACTATATAAAGCAAATTGCAAAATAAATGTCATTCATTTTTCAAATATGAGTCGTACTAAAAATGACATTGTTAGGCAACGTTTATGGTTTAAACTGCTGCTTTAATGAGATTAAAATAACCATGTGTGTTGTTTTTTAATGTTTGAATGGGGTACATCTCGTGACACTAATTGTGCTGGCGTTTGAACCCCACACTAAGCCTTTAACCACACTCCCTTTTGAAGTCCTGATTGTAGGGTGAAGCACTGTGGTTAACGGTTTCTGTCCAATGAAAGTAAGAACTTTCTTGACAACCTGTTATTTAAATGCTGGACTGATTGTTACTTGCAAAAAATATTTGTCTCTGTTTGCACAAAAGAATGGTAACATCTGAAACAGTACTTTAAAGTGGAGTAGAAAAGTATTGTGACATACATCCCTCTGACTGATTACCAATAAATTATTGTTACTCCTGAAACATTATTAGCTTTCGGTCTTTGTTTCAAATGGTGACACATGCTGCCATTTTCTGGTTGCTTGAAGAAGTTCTTAGAAGATAACACTTAACCATGGGTGCCTGCTATTGACTCATTACTTCCTCTTTTAAACTTGGTGGCAATACAAAGTTATGTTTTTTAAGGGCATTTTGCCCTCTGGACTATTGGGTTTTAAGTATTCTGTGATATGAAAAATGTTGGCTTAATAGCGTTTTGTTGCTGTTTTTTGCCATTGCCTTGCAGCTAGATGGTTTGGAATTTTAGTGTGGAATTTTCAGGGTAGAAAGTGCTTCTTATGCAGATGTTTGGTTATAAAAATTAATGCATTCCAAAGTTATTTAGTTTTAAAATGTTGTGTTCTCAGCTTGCTCACAAAGCACTTAAAGTGCATTGTTGCCAGTTTATTTTGATTAACATTTGCCATGTATGAAGTCAGTATTCATTCTGGTCTTATTTATTTAGTCAAAAAATGCAATTGTCCTCCTAATTTTGGAATTTTACAGCCTGTCACTGATCGCTGGCAAATTTCTCACCGTAGTAACTGTACTGTGTGTGAGTGATGAAATTATGTCATACAGTAGGCAGTCTAGCCTGAGATGTACTGCTTGGCTTCACACATCCCAACATTTCAAACTGTGGATGATTTAATAACAAACAGTGACAGCACTGAAAGTGGTCATGCTGAGCGTGATAGTGAAGATTTTGATGAGAGAAATGAACATCAAGTGTAAAAGGTAAAAATGTAAAAAATGGAGAGAACAGGTATCAGTGATGTGGTGACCAGGTAAAACTAAATGTGTTAAAATAGGTCATTGTATATTTAGAATGTAATTTTGTATGTGTATTGCTCAGATGTTTTTAACATATACTTTTAGCAATTATTTTTATGTTATATCACTTTTTTGACAGATGTGGTTGAAAGAGTTGTACTTATGTCATGCTGAAATGTCGTGGTCAGCATTTTAGGTTGCCATTACAACCAGGAACCATAAACCTGATTGCTTGCTGATCAGGTGATACTCTGAAGAAGGTGGGGTTTCCCCAAAGGTAAGGATATGATCAAAAAGTAAGGAAATTCATTGCAAACATCTTCAGTAATGCTCCAGTTAGGGTTCAACCTAACGCCATAAAAGTATGGAAATGTGATGTTAGGGTTTCCAACCCTAACTCCTCACCCCCAGGCAGCAAAAAGACAACACCACACAAGCAACCACAGACAGCCATCATCAGGAAAGACAAACAACATATTGCACTACTGTTTCCAGATGACACAAATGCAGTAGCACTGCTGTGCTACCTTTGTGGATTTGTATCCATGGCATGAAAATCACAAGATGTACAAACTCATTTGTTGCTGCAGATACAAACCCATTACAGTCAAATCCCAATGATGCTTCTGTGTGCAGAAGCACAGGCCCCTGCAGTGACAGATACAAATATGCGATACCAAAATTACAAGAGCTATGTCTGCAGAAGTGTATGCCCCAATGGGAGCAGCACTTCTGTAGCCTGAGGTAGCCATGCACATTGTAGGACATATACACATTTGATGGATCTGAGCTTCTGCAAGCACAGGCATAAGGCATACACACTGACTTCTGGCAGCAGAAGCACAGCTGCCACAAAATCCATTATAGCAAATTTGTAGCACTACTTTTGTCTGCAGAGCCGTAGTTCCCTGAGGGGCCTGCATCTCTTCAGCCACAGGTATAAAACATACAAACTGACATCTGACTCAGAGTGGCATGCCCCTATGGTACCCGCAATTATGCATACAGAAGTACTGTTACAGTGTGGATATTATGGTTTTAGCAGCAGATCTAGAAATTCTTCATGAGGGTGGCAGTTTTCCACATATACAGATGCATTTAGAAAGCATGCAGTAATGGAGGATGCTCTCTAGGGAAGTACCCCGTACAGTGTGCATAAGTACAGTGGAAACAGCTATGATGGAACACAGTAGCTTACAGTCAAAAAAATGTAACAAAATACTGCAGTAAAAAGGGCTTACAATTTAAATTACAGTTTTCCCTGCAGCATTTCTATGATACATTGCAGCATTATTATTTTGCATCCTGGCTGGCAACACTGTACCCGTGACTACACAGGTGCAGACCCCGTGTGGCCTTCTGTGTACACATACTCATGCATGCAGCATGATATGTACACCTAGGTGTGATTATGTAAGCACAGGTCCCAGTAGGGCTAGTACTTATGCAGCTGCAGATACAAATCCAAGAAGGTAGCACATCAGTGCTACTGCATTTGTGTCATCTGCAAACAGTTGTACTTTGTTTGTCTTACCTGATGATGGCTGTCTCTGGTTGTTGATGTGGTGTTGTCTTTTTGCTGCTTTGAGGGGTTGGGGAGTTAGGGTTGGAAACCCTAACATCACATTTCCCTACTTTTGTGGCATTAAGTTGAACCCCAACTAGTGTATTAATATTTTTTTTTGCATCGTTGTCCACCGTAATTGTAATTTTATGAAGTGTACTGTATTGTATTAATGCCCAGGACCACTTTGAAATTGAGCTTGCTCAATGGTGTTTATGCCTGGTTAAATAAAGTGATTGATTAATTGATAAAGTTTTTTTTTTTGTAATGATATATATATATATATATATATATATATAGAGAGAGAGAGAGCGAGAGAGGTAGATTTTATATATATATATATATATATATATATATTTTTACACACACACATATATATAGATAGATAGATAGAAAGATAGATAGATAGATAGATAGATAGATAGATAGATAGATAGATAGATAGATATATAGATATGTAATCTTATGGCTGGGTGATAACGTGCGACTTTTCTGCTAATATGCTATTTGCAAAACCTTTGCTTCAGTGCTTTGAATAAATGTTCTTTTTTAAATGCTTTGAAGTTACCATGACTCCAAAATACTGTAAAAAAACTGTTTGCTGTCTAATTGGTCCTTGTTCAACAAGATGCTCAACATAGGTGATTTGATACCTTTTATTGGATGGTGACCAGCAGAGATTTGCAGAAAATCTTTAAGCTTTCAAACCTACAAGGTCCTTCTTCAGAAAGAAAATGGCAGTTTTTTAAAAAGAGCGCACTTTAAGATACCAGACCTTACACATTTTACACATGAATGTGACAGATTAGTGAAATAATTATATAAGATACACAACCAGAGATAAGAAAACATCCTTTAAAACTAGGGGGTGGGTGAAAGTTGCAGTTTCCGCCTTAGCAGAACTTTCACAAAGACTTGGCAACTTTTGCAGAAGTTTCTGCGTATCCACCTGTGGCAGATGGGAGAACCTCTAAATGATCTGGGAAAAATTCCACCCAGCTCCGCCCATCCAACTTTTTATCTCAGCCCCTTGCGGCTAGCAGTCTTTCCTCCCAACCAGATCACCACTGGTATGGCTTGAAAAGTTGCACCCTACCTGTGGCTATTAGGCTAATGGTCCCTCTGATCCCCCCTGTCCAGTAGTAACCCCCCATCCCTGACCCTTTCCCAAGCATAATAAAATATTTATTTTACCTGGTGGTCTAGTGAACTCCCCTCCCTCCCTGTCCCCAATCCTACTAGCAGCTCCTGTGTTTTTTTTTTTGTTATTTTATTTATTTATGTTTTTTAAGTTATCCAGAATCACTGGTGGTCTAGTGGCCCCCACCCCACCAGGTAGAGTTCCCAGACCTCTGTCCCACCCCTCTCCCCTACAAATCCTGAAAAGGAGCAGGCAACCAGCACAGCCCTCTACTCTCCTCCATGGAAGGCTGCCCACTGAGTTGTCAATGAATGAGTGCATGCTTGTACAAGCACATGCTCATTCACTGACAACTCAATGGGCAGCCAGCTGTGGAGGAGAGCAGAGGGCTGTGCTGATTGCCCGCTCCTATTTGGGATGGGTGGAGGAGAGGTGTGGATCAAGGGTGGGGGTTGGAGGGCCACTAGACCACCAGAGATTCTGGATAACTTTAAAAAAATAAAAAATAAAAAAGACAGGGGCTGCTGTTAGGATTGGGACAGGGAGGGATGGGGGTTCACTAGACCACCAGATAAAATAAATATTTTATTATGCTTGGCAAAGGGATTGGGGGTTATAAGTGAACAGTTTTTTGCTTTGCAGTATTCAGTAATAACACAGGTGGGTGATAGAGTGGTGGGAGGGCTCACTACCTGTGGGGGGGTGTTACTAAAATGATACAGAGCGGGTGCGGGAGGGACCAATAGCCGCCAGGTATTTAAGTTATTTTCATTTTATTCTGTATTTTTCAGGCAGCAGGACAGCAGAATTTCCATGAAAGTTCAGAAAAAGATTTCCAAACTTTTGCAGAAGCAAAAGTCACACATTCACTTAAATTCCGTTTGTGGAAAAAAATATTTGTACACGCTACTTAAAACTCTAGTTCTGTGTATGTCAAATTTCACAGAAGGAATGTTTTCTAGGATACTGCAGGTCTATAAATATTCAGATATAACTTAAATGTCTTACCAAAGAGAAACTTAAGGCTGTGCAGTGTGTGTGTGTGTGTGTGTGTGTGTGTGTGTGTGTGTGTGTGTGTGTTCGCTAAGTAATTACATTAGTATTTCTGCATATCACTCTCACACTCTGTTTATCTAGGCCTTTGTTCTTTTGTTTCTCCTAATTTCTTGACTTCCTTGCATCTCTTAGGCATCTCCTTTCTATTCTGCCCTTGCAGCCAACCTCTGATCTCAGATCATATTTGTGTGCCTCTGTATTCCCTTTAGCTTCCTTTCATCTCCTACTGACCTGTTTCTACTTAGCCCGCCTCCCCATTTCTTCTCATTTTTTTACTTTGCATCTTAGACTTTCATCTCTAGTCCCCTTTTTCACCTTCCTACTTCACTTTCTGATTTTTAATTACTCCACTGTGGATAAAATGCTGTTTATGTTGCTCAGTTTTACTATTCACCTGAAGAAGGGACCTGTGAGACTCCTGAAGCGTGTGTATAATTTCATCTTTGTACAAGACACTTGGCTGTCCAATAAAAGGTATCAAACCTTCCATCATCTCTAGTTCTGCATATGTGATTCTAAAGCACAAGTAATCAAACCTATGAATACAGTACAGGGGTTGAAATTAAGTTTTACAGCCACTAGACAGCAGAGCTAATTGACTGGGAAAATCCTTTAACTCTACAAACTTTCCACTGGCCCAGCTGGTGTACTTAATGAAATGTTACTTTTTTCAATATAAACCCATGGAGCTACTTAAAGGAAAATTTTACTAGCCTGATACAAAATCTACCAGCATTTGGTTAGTGGGCCAGTGCCACTTTTGTCCCGTGGTTTATATAGTTATATAGGTTAAAGAGAACCATTTAATAAATAAGCATGTTAGAAACATGTAAAACAAATATCTGTCCATGTGTTGTACCTGAATCAAGAAACCACTTTAAATAGTGTAATGGGACATGAAACTAATGCCTGCATTCATGACATCCTGCACCATATCCAGAAAAAAATAAGCTTGACCTCAAATGCTTGACTCTGTTGCGTATTGCTGAAACACCCTCTGAAAACCAGGATGGTGAAGTCAGAGATGGAGTGATCAGACTGAGAGAAGTGTTGCCCCACTGGTTTTTCAGGCTTCTTCATTTTAATATCATGTCTGTGTGAGTTAATTTGGGTTCAAAGATGTTGTCCAGTCTCCCCCACGAAATCTGTTTGTAGTCATGTCTTGCATTGAATGTAAAAAACAATGTTCCAGGATGCACATGTATAATTTCCCTGTATTTTTGTTTGTTTTGGAGGGTGTTGATGAAATTTCAAGTGAAAATGTGTTCACATACGAACATATGAAAATGCCAGCAGATACAGGCCTCATGGTCTATTGCATCTGCTTGGTTGTGCAACTCAAAGTTCAGACAACTGCTGCTGCCCCTCCTCCTTGCTCCTCCATCCTCATTTTTACCTAAACTGAGTTCCTCACTGTGGGCAAATCTCCCCAACTTGTATTCTGTCTTGAACCCTATCCCACCCTCTTTTAAAACTCCCCACTGATTTCCTCCAGCAGTGCATTCCATGCCACCACCACGCTCTCTGTGAAGTAGTGCCTCCTCGTCTACCTCCAGAACCTACACCACTACAGTTTCAGACTATGCCCTCTCATGATCCTCTCCCTCTTAGATCTAAACATACCCTCAGCACTAACTCTATTTAAGCCCTACCCTCTGCTGTCTGTTCCTTAGAAAGTTCCCTATCCACCTACCAGTTTCTCCCCTGCCCCCAGGTTCTTCAGCTTGCTAGTCAATCTCCCATGCAGCACTGAGTCAAAGACAATGCTGAAGTTCAGCTATGGGGCATCAACTGTCAAACTGCCCTCCAGTACCTTAGTCACACAGTCAAAAAAGTCCACCAGATTTGTCTGGAAGCCCCCCCCCCCGTGGTGAACCCATGCTGCTAGTCATCCAAAAGACTGTTCTCTTCCAAGAAGGCTACCATCCTCTCTTTTAGGATATACTCCATTAGTTTCCCAACTATGGATGTGAGGCTGACCAGCATGTAGTTACCCAGCTCATCCCAGGGTCCACTCTTATGGAGGGGCACCACATGTGCTGTCCTCCAGTCTAGAGACAAGCATCCTGGCTGTAGGAATGTATTGAACAATCAGTCAGAGGTGCTGCCAGAACTTCTGGCAGTTCCTTCAGGACTCTTGGATGTATCCCATCCATTTCTAGCTCCTTGTCTGTCCATTAGGAATTAAGGCCCTCCAACACTCTTTTCACAGGAATCTTTCCATCCATTATTCCCACTCCTCCCCCACTGCCTACCCTGTCTTTTCCCTGTGGTATGGGCCCTTCCCGCTGTCTAGTAAATACTGAATAGAAGTACTCATTTAGTACCTCCACCTGTTTAGCACCCTTCTCTGCACACTTTCCTTCCTTCTTGATCCTGGTGATCTGTTCTCTGCAGCTCCTCCTCTCCCTGACATACTTAAAGAAATTGTTTTCACCTTCTCTAATCCCTTGTGCAAGCTTTAGCTCCTTTAAGGGCTTGGCTGCCCTTACATCTCTGCTCACCTCCTTGGATTTCTTCTTATACTCTTCTGTAGCTGCCTCCCTACCAGTCCTCTTTTAAGTTTTCAAGGCTGTCCTTTTTTCTCTCACCCTCATTTGCACCTCTTTGGTCCACCAACTTGGTTTTTGGAACCTTGCCTTCTTACTACTGGTCCTCATGCAGGAGTTTGTGGCCTCTACCAAGCCCAACCTCAAGATAAACCATTTCTGGTCAGCATCTATATCATGGCTGATTGTGGTTACATGCCCCTCAAGTATGGCTGCCATCTTGCCAAAGTCAGCCTTTTTGAAATCCACTATCCTGGTTTTGGTAAGTGTCCCCTGCCTTCCCAAATCAAGGGAGAACCATACTGTATGATGATCACTCCTTGCCAGGGCATTCTTTGCCTTCATATCATGTACCTGGTCACTATCTGATAGTACCAGGTATAAAATGTTCCCCTCTCTGGTTGGCTCATTTACCTGTTGTGATAGGAATGTATCCTGGAAAGCATCAAGTATGACTTGTTCCCTGGTGCTAGTTGAAGTCATGGTACTCAATTCCACCCCCAGTAAAATGGAGTCATCGACCACCATCATCCTTCCCCTGCTACAGTGCTTCCATAATGTAGCCACCATCTCTCTGTCAATTTTGTCAAACTGGGAGGTTAGGATATATACAGATGTGTTGAAGCAAAGTACAAAAACAGAATGCGATAGACATTCTGTTGGCTAGATTGGTTAAGATAAACACAAATTGGTCTAAAGAAAAATACAATTCACAAAATACTCAAATAATGGTATTAATTTTTTTATTTTAATGTTTTTTCTCTCAATTATGTCTGTTTACATCATGCAACCATATTCTTTTTATTCATCACTATTTGACATTTAATTTGTCCCTTTCAGACTCAAATGTAAACAGAATGTCTTAATAAAAAAGTTTTACCTAGTTTGTTGCAGGTTCAGCGTCCCTTTGCACCTCCATATTTTTTTCTTGGTTACATTGCCTAATACATGTGGGTGTTAAATAACCATTTCTTTTACTTTTCTTCTCAGCATGTTCAATTGCAAACCGCCTTTGTGACCAGGGGGCATTGTAGGAGCTTAAACATTAGATCCCACTGCATTCATTCTTTGAAAGAATCACTTGTTTCTTTTCTATTTGAGAATTACACAGATTCATCTATGCTATTCCTTCTTCCTGGTACTGCTGTGAACTCTGCCTCTAATGAGCTGACATTTTGGAGCTGTGACACTCCATCCTCAGAGCTCCCTGTGTAATGGAAGGGCTGAGTTTTAAATGTATATTGTTGCTTAGCAACCATTTCAAATTTTCAACTGTTTTTCAGCATTCTCAGTCTTTTAGGAGTAAGCACTACTGTTTTTTTCATTCATTTTCCAAGGAATAAAGTGTTTTCTCCTTTTTATTTCTTCTCTGTTTTTCCCGTTACTTGTCATAAAGTATTGATTCTCTCCTGTAAATCATTCTACTAGGGTCTCATTCCTCGTCTGTTCTGTGTTTCCTTTAACATCTACAACTTTATTTACTTTAGCTTGTTTGTTTATAAAAGGTTGTTTTTTTTTCCTCTTCCTTTTACCTTTTTTGTGCATTACAGAAAAAAATCCATCCTTTTTAACCTTATTTTGCACTTTGCTGTAAACCGGGAAACCTGCTCTGAATTTCTATACTATATCACCCACTTGATCAGCATACTTTTCTCTTCTTATAACAATGTTGTGAATAATTGTTTTACTATGTAAAAAACAGGCTTTGAAGGTAACTATTGTAACCTGTGTGATCTTTCAATCCTTTTGGTATTAAAGTTTGCAGTTCCTGAATAGAGAAAGCTCTTTGTTGTAAAATATCTTTCATATTCCCTCCTCTTATTGGTATTTGAATTTTTTCCAAACCTATGTGTCTTAAGGCTGCTGCTGCTGATCCATGACTTGCTTCCAGGAAATGTTTGGCCATGGCATACTTTGCATTGTCCACCCTGATTGTAGTTTTATGCTCACCTATGCATAGTTTCAGCATTCTTTTTGTTTGTCCTACGTAATTTAAACCACATGAACACGTGAGCATATACACAACCCCTTCGCTGCAGCAATTAATAAATTCTTTAATGTTGTATTTTTTCCCATATCTTGGATGGTTAAAGGTCTTAGCATTTCTCGTACTCCTACAATGGACACAGTTGCCACATTTAAAATGTCCTTCAGGGATAGCTGGCATCCAGTCTGGTCTATTTGTCATGTTTTCTTCCAAAAACAGGGTTTTGACTAAAATATCCTTCAAATTTGGATTTATTTTATAAGCAAATAAGGGGCCTTTTTCCACTATTGATTTTAAGCTGGGGTCCATGCTTAAGGTTTGCCACTGTTTTTTGATCACTGTTTTTATGTCCTCATATGCCTCATTAAAATGTGTGTAAAAATAAATTCTGCCAGCTGCTGTATTTTCCACTTTCTGTGTCAATTGATTTTCTCTCACTTTTAAATTTGCTTTCTCTATTGCTGTTATTAAAACTTATGGTTCATACCCTCTGTTCCTTAGCCATGCACACATTTCTGCTGATTCTTTTAATCTTTCATCTTCCTCACTACAATTTCTATTCATTCTTAATAGTTGTGCATAATGGACATTGCTTTTCGCATGTTTAGGGTGCTGACTACTAGGGTGAAGGATAGTATTCCTATCTGTGTATTTTTTGTACAGTTTAGTTTCTAGTTTGCCATTTTTCTTGTAGATTGTTAAATCGAGAAAATTGACTCCATTCTTGCTCTTTACTGATACAAATTTCAAATTGCTGTCCCTTGTGTTGATGTAATTTAAGAAAACATCTAAATCTTTTTCCTTCGATTTCCAAATCCACAGGATATCATCCACAAAGCTAACCCACAAAATTATAAGTTCATAGCATTTGTTATTCATTACATTCCAAATGAACTTGTTTTCCCATTCCTCCACATAAATAGTAGCTAGGGAGGGAGCAAACATAGTCCCCATTGATGTGCCATGAATCTGATTATAAAATTGTTGTCCAAACATGAGATAATTGTCAGTCAGGACCATGTCTGCATTTTTATTATGAAACAACTGGGGGGCATTGTCTCATTTGGTATATTTTGTAGTCTCTTTTTTATTGCTTCCAGGCCTGCCAGGTGAGGAATATTGTTGTATAAGTTTTCTATATCACTTATGAACATGATAGTGTCTTCATTCACATTTATATCTTTTATTATATTCAGTACTGCCTTAGTATCTGCTATATGTGATCTCTCATGCTTTGCCAAGGAACTGAGAAAAAAGTCCACAAACTTTGATAAGGATTCCGTTACTTAATTCAGACTAGTCATAATTGGTCTGCCCAGGGGATTGTATTTATTCTTGTGCACCTTTGGGAGTAGGTAAATTGTGGGTTTAATGTGATGTTCTGTAATGAGGTAAGCTTTCTCTGTTTCAGTTATCCATTTCTTTTGTGCTGCATCCTCTATTTCTTTTTTAATGTTTTCTTTAATTTCTTCTGTTGGATCTGATTTTGGTTTTCTGTAGAATTTTTTATTCTGTAACTGTTTCTGCATTTCTGTTATATATATAAATCTTTACTCCATAAAACCACCACTCATCCCTTGTCCACCTTTTTATAACAGTGTTTGTTAAGGCTTTCAGCTCATTCAGTGCTTCCCTTTCTTTTTTGTTTAAATTTTGGTTTTGTATTTTTTTAAACCTCCTTACCACTTTTTCCAGATTCTGGTCCACTAATTTGCTGAATGTGCTGATGGTATGCTTGGTTGTCATATTAGGTACAAACTTTTATTTATTTTGGAAGGAGGTCTTTTCTCTATGGTATGCCATTGTTTCTTCTTCACCATTTACTTCTACCACACTTTCCACCAGCATGATGGTTGGGACATTTTCTTCCTCCCCCCTTTTGCCAAAATGTGCTTTTAGATGCAGATTTAGAATGTGATGGCAAATAAGGACCGCTTAGCCCACCTAGTCTGTCCATTTTCCTACCTAAAAGATAAGCTGCAGATCCTAGTTAACCAACAGCTTACTTCCTCCTACCCCCACTAGGACTGCCTTATGTCTGTTCCATGCATTCTTGAATTCACCCACTGTTCTTGACTCCACGACCTCCTTAGGAAGGCTGTTCCATGCATCCACAAACCTCTCTTTGAAAAAATACTTCCTCGCATTACCTCTGAGCAGTCCCTCATCTATCTTCAGATTGTGCCCCCTTGTTCTTGCACATCTCTTTGTCTGAAAGATGCTACCCTCTTGGACTTTGTTGATTCCCTCGAGGTACTTGAAAGTTTCTATCATGCCCCCTCTCTCCCTTCTTTCCTCAAGGGTATACATATTAAGCTCCTTTAGTCTTTCTTTGTATGTCTTCTGGTGCAGACTCTGCACCATTTTGGTTGCTTTCCTCTGGACAGCCTCCACTCTGTCTATGTCTTTGCGGAGATGGGGTCTCCAGAACTGCACACAGAACTCCAGATGGGGTCTCACCAACTGTCTGTACAGAGAGATAACAACTTCCTGTTTTCTACTATTGATGCCTCTCCCTATGCATCCCAGTATCCCCCCAGTCTTCCTTACTGCCTTCTCACATTACTTGTCCACCTTTAGGTCATCTGATATAACTACTCCTAGGTCCCTTTCCATTTTTACTGTTGTCAGTATCTCACCCCCAATTATGTACTCTTCCCCTGGGTTTTTGTTTCCCAGGTGCATTACCTTGCATTTCTTTGCATTGAATCTGAGCTGCCATACATTTAACCATTCCTCCAACCTTGTCAAGTCCCTTCTTATCCTTTCCACTCCATCTTGTATATCAACCCAATTGCAGATCTTTGTGTCATCTTCAAAGAGACATACTTTTCCTTCCAGTTCCTCTGCAATGCCGCTTATAAAGACATTAAAAAGTACCGGTCCTAGTACTGAACCCTGCGGTACCCCACTAGTAACCCTGCTTTCTTCACTGTGGACTCCATTTACTACTACCCTTTGCGTCCTGTTGTCTAGCCAATTTTTTATCCAGGCTACTACCTTGGGACCCACTCCAAGGCTGGCTAACTTGTGTATTACTCTTTTGTGTTGGACTGTGTCAAATGCCTTGCTAAAATCTAGGTAGGCCATGTCCACAGCCCCTCCCTGGTCTACTACTTTGGTCATCCGGTCAAAGAAATCTATTAGATTCATCTGGCATGACCTTCCCATCATGAATTCATGCTGCCTTGGGTCCTGTGCCCCACTGGCCTCTAGGTACTCAACAATTCGTTCCTTCAGAAGTGATTCCATCATTTTCCCTACCACTGAGGTCAAACTAACTGGCCTATAGTTTTCTGCCTCTGTTCTGCTCCCACTTTTGTTGAAGAGGAATCACATCTGCCCTCCTCCAGTCCTCAGGTACCACCCCATCCTCCCATGATTTGTTAAAGAGAGTAGTCAGCGGTGTCACTAGTTCTACCCTTAGTTACTTTAGAATTCTTGGGTGAATCCCATCAGGCCCCACTGCTTTGTCCACCTTCAATTTTATTATTTCTTTCAGAACCCTTTTTTCTGTAAATGGACTGGTATCGACCCCTGTCTTCGGAGTGTTTCTCTTGTTTGGTTTAGGTACCTCCCCCTCCTTTTCCTTTGTGAATACTGAGCAGAAATATTCATTCAGTATCCCTGCTTTTTCACTGTCACCCTCTACCAACATTCCCTCCCCTTTATTAAGCCTCAGTATCTCTCCTTTGGTCTTTCTTCACTCCCTCATGTACCTATTAATGGTCTTATCCCCCTTCTTAACAGAGTTGGCTATCCTTTGCTCAGTTTGGGCCTTTGCTATTCTGACTGCATTCCCAGCCTCTTTCTGCTTTAATTGATAATGTTCTTTGACCTGCTCCTTCTGTGTTTCCTTATATTTCCTGAATGCTGTCCTTTTTTTCTTAACCTTCCCTGCCACCTCTTTTGAGAACCATAGTGTTTTTTTCCTTCATTGTGTTTTATTGATTTGCTTTACACAAAGGCTTGTTGCCTCTGTTATGGCTGTTTTGATTACTCCCCATTGTTCCTCCAACCCTCCTTCTTGCCTGTTTGCTAGTACTTTTCTGAGGCAATCTCTCTCATTTTCCCAAAGTCAGCCCTCCTAAAGTCCAATACTCTTGCTTTATGGCTGTGTTTATCGTGAACCACACTGTTTGGTGGTCGCTTGTTCCCAGATGGCTACCAACTTCCAAATCTGAGATTCTTTCTCCATCCCCATTTGAGAGTACCAGGTCTAAGATTGCTCCCTCCCAAGTGGGTTTCAATACTAGCTGTGTGAGGCATGCCCCCTGTAGGGCATCAAGAATGACCATGCTCTTGGATGTGCCTGCAGCAAAGGTGCTCCAGATAACATCTGGCATATTCAGGTCCCCTATCAACAATATCTCCCCTCTTTCTGCCATTCTAAGGAAGCCTTCTATCATTTCCTTGTCTATTCCTTCCCCGTGAGATTGGGGTCTGTATGCAACCCCCATGCAGATTGTGGTGACATTTCGTGTCCCCAGGGTGACCCAGAGTGCCTCATCTGCTCCCTGTTTACACTTTAGTTCTGTTGCTTTGATCTCTTCCTTTACATAGAGAGCTACTCCTCCTCCTCTTTTACCCTCCCTGTCCCTCCTGTAGATTGTGTATCATGGTATGTTGACATCCCAGTCATGATTCTCTGTGTACTATGTTTCAGTGACTGCCACAATATCCAGGCAACCCTCTTCCATCAAGGCCACTAGTTTATGGAGCTTGTTACACAGGCTATGGGCATTGGTACTCATCACCCTCCACTTTTTGATGGCCTTACCCCTTTTAGCCCCATTTCTGTCCTTACTGCCTTTGCCTTTTTTTACATTTACCTCTGTCCTTCTCCCTAATGACTTCTGTACCTTGGTGTTTACCTCTCTAATTACCATGTTTTGTGGGGGGAGGCTGGTATTTCCCTGCTCCTTTTCAGTGCCTCCCCCCTTGGCTAGCTTAAATGCTTGCCAATGAAGCATTTAAACCTCTCACCTAGGTTTCTGGTCCCCCTCCCCGGACAGATGCCGACCATCACACCAGTATAGGTCTGCATCCCTCCAGGTGGCTTCCCAGTACCCAATGAAGCCAAAACCCTGAGCTCCACACCAGTTTTTCAACCATTTACTGAATTCCCTGGTGAGGAGTACCCTAGCATCACCCTTACCATAGACAGGCAGCATCTCAGAGAAGGTTACGATATGGGCTACTTGCCTAAGGCCCCTCCCGAACTCTTCAAACTCCTCTTGCACTGCTCTGATCCCACTCCTAGCCAGGCCATTTGTCCCTAGGTGGACAATGACATCCAGCTCCCTCCCTTGTGCAGCTGCTCCCACGATCCTTCCTGTCACTCCAAGTCGTGATGCCAGGCAGGCACCTTACCTCCCTCTCCCATTCCTCCCCCATTTCTACCCATCTAATGATTGAGTCCCCCAACAGGAGTTGTTTCCTTCCCCTGTGGGGTCCCATGCCACCCTCCTGTGGGTCTCCTATGTGAAGGTTCCCAGCATCCTCCTTGGGCTCCACTGCAGGTGCTTCCATAGAGGAACTGTAGCAGGGCTACAGTATTCACTACGAGACCCTTCTCATTTTGTTTCCACGCTAAAGACTGTTGCAACAGCACTCTAATCTTTTTCCCTGTCTATCCCCTTCTCTTATTCCCCGTAGGCAGGTAGGTCACCTTCCTAACGTTCTTTGCTGTCCCTTTTTACTGTGGTCTCATTGTCGAGTGCTGTGAGTTCCTGTAAAATGCCTTCCTGATCATGCACATGATCGACTTCATGATCATGCACATGTTCACCTGCATGAACGTGCACACACCACTGCATGAACGTGCAAAAAGCCAAAAGGCAAGGCGTAAATTAAAAGAATGCTCAGTGTATTTCCAGGGTTATTTAATACCCCTTTAGAGAGTAAAACACTTAAAACAAGTAAGCTGTATGTCCCTGTAGCTTTTAGGACATTTGTATTAGTTGAGACACAAAGTATTTGGGCTAAGTTTCAATGTCCTGATACTTGTGTTTACCCTGTATGCTCTCTCTAACTTGAAACCTAGCACAGATATGAGGTAGAGAAATCTTGTAAAGGACTAAACAATTTAGTCCTTGATTAAAAGCTGTTTACCTAGTCCCAAACACTAAGACCTGGAATAAACTGTTTTTCTTTCTTCTACCACCCCTTTTTTGTTGCTACAAAATGGAAAGCTAATTCTTAGTCCTCTAAAAGCACTCCCTCTGTGAGCCTGTATAATATAAAGGCAAGGATACCTGCTCTTGTAGCACTACCACATACTGCTGGTTGATGACCTGCTTCAGTGGAACCTTGCTGTTCTATAAGAGTTGGCTGGCCCTTCCTCTTCCTTTTTTATAGGCAAGCCTCAAGGGGAGGTACCTGAAAATGACTGACAGGAGATACTTAAACCCTGAAATATTAGTTAGCTCCTGAGAAAATGACTTGTGTATGCTCTGGGACAGTCTGAATTATGTCTATTGATGTATATTGATGTGGGGACTAGGGATCTGAGATTCGAGCAGACTCGATAGACCGTAAGGCCTAATCTGCTGGTGAATAGTATGTTAGTATTATAGCAAGATATGTGAGAATATAAACTATTTGGGGAAATCTTAGGAAACAAGGGGAGGAGATATCTTAACCACATGACAGCCCAGTAGTATATAAAGGCTGATCTTTTCCAATGTAAGTTAGTTTGTTTTTGGGTTCAGCAGGGCGCTGTGCACTCTGTCTTTCTGATCCTTATGAGCTATGCAGTCTCGTGTATGTGGAACTGGTTGCTCTATTTGTTTTCATTCTATTTGTTTATTGAAGTCATACAGTATGCTTGAAATTAAGACTAAATTGTGTGAAGAACATTGAATAAAAGACATCTGACATTTTACTCCAACTGGTGTTGCCTGGTACATCCCACCCTCCTGTTACAGGAACCACTATCCACCAGAAGAGTGAATGAATTGTGAAGAGGTACAGCTGGAGGGATGCAACTCTGTTCCACCACCCTCTTCCTCCCTGAGTCCACCTTGGTCCAGCCTCTCCTCTTTATTGGCAACCTCTGAGGTAGTGGCATTGGCCCTGGTGGTCCCTGGGTGGAGGAAGAGATTTCACAAATCCTAGCCAAGTCAGCCTGGAGACGGGCAACCTCCTCCCTCAGACCAGAGAGGTGTCTGCAAATAGGGCAGCATCACAACCTCCAAAATATCTCCTTGAACACTGCCACCCCACAGCCATTGCACTGCACCACTCCTTTCATGTCTTATTTTTGTCCCCCTCCTGTTTCTCTGTATGCTTACTCTCTCCTCTCCTTACAACTCTCACCCTTCCTGTTCTGGGACAGCAACTTCCTATATTCTTCAGTAGTCTCCTTCTTCCTTGCTTAGTGTCAGACCACCACAAGCTGGGGGGACAGTGAGCTCCCTTTTTCCTTTAGGGTTGACAAAACCAATGTTTCTCTATAATCCTTCCCTTCCTACTGCCAAACAGGAAGTTCCTGTTGGCAGTCAAATCCAGTGGCTATAAAAGTAGAACTGGTTTATAGTGGGTGGTGGAGGGGTGGGATGGAGGGCAATTAGTAAGAAAAAAGGCAAGCAACAGGAAGTTGTAATTTGAGTCACCTGTTTTATAGTGTCTAAGTCACACCCTCAATTAAGCTCTCTCTCCTCCTACTGGTTTAACAAAGTAAGTTGATACAGTACTCTTCCCAGCACAGAACACACACTGACTTTCTTTGTTTTCTTTCTTTTTTTAACCCTAAATAAGACCCCTTCTACTTCTAATAAAGTATCTGTCTGCTTAATCTCAACAGACACTGACTCCTGCTGAGATATAAGTGTTAAATTAATAAGAAAATGTAGCTTCTTTTAGATAGCTGCTTTCTGCTCTACAAGCAAGCCTAGCAACAGGAAGTTGTAATTTGAGTTACCTGCTTTTATAGTATCTAAGCCACATCCCCAATTAAGCTCTCTCTCCTCCTATTGGTTTAGCAAAGTAAGTTGATACAATACCCTTCCCAGCACAGAACACACACTGACTGACTTTCTTTCTTTTCTTTCTTTTTTTAACCCTAAATAAGACCTCTTCTACTTCTAATAAAGTATATGTCTGCTTAATCTCAACAGACACTGACTCCTGCCGAGATATAAGTTTTAAATTAATAAGAAAATGTAGCTTCTTTTTGTTAGCGGCTTTCTGCTCTACAAGCAAGGCTGTATAATTTGTATATATCAACTTTTATGTTGAATGCATTGACTTTTTGTTTCGGTACAAATGACAAACCTCTTTTCAATAAATTCTCTTGTTCCTTTGTGACAGTATTGTCTGTTAAATTAATTAGTTCCATGATTTGTTTCTCATTGATCTCGGTGGCCCTGTTCATCCCAATAGCCCCCATAGCCTCCTTTCTGAGTTCTTCCTCTCCCTCTTGATCTTCTGCCTCTTACCCTCAGGGCACTAAGTTTGCAGTGGAGCTTAGCATGGATGGTGTCAATTTGGGCAGGGGAATCCAACTTATTATCAAGTCACACACTGAGGTACTTGAAGATGGAGACAACTTCAAGAGATGCGTCACCCAGCATGGAGAAGACAGTGAGGGGTAAGACCCTGACCAGTTTCTATCTGGTTCTAAAGGTCATGGACAGCGCATTCTTGGTGTTGACCCAGAGTTGGTTGGCATGGAACCAGTGCAGTCTGTAGTGAAAGTCTTGAAGGAGTAGACCTTCCAAAGCCACTAGTGCAAAAAGTGCATGTAAGCCTGTAGTACTAGGCCCTATTAAATTAAATATTAGTTCTTAATAAATATAGTGAAACTATACTGAAAACAATAGTGAAATCTAAAGTAAAAAATAAAAACAAATCTGAGTTCCAGGGTCAACCACAAATTCAAAACTATAAATTTTCTGGTTCATAAATTTGAGTTTTTTAATATTGAATAATTTAATAAAGAGCCATTTAATTTTTTTTAGCTTTTTTATTTGAATGTTTAAGCTTTCCAGTTGACCAGATCTAATACTTTAGTAAAAAAGTTCCCTAGCCAAAGACTATCAGAGTCATGAACAAAGAATTATTTCCAGGTGAAATCAAAGGTGTAAGGAGCAGAAGACAAACAATTGAGTTAATTTAGCCAGAAATAACAATACTTGGCTAGAAAGCCTGCCATGAAAACGTGGTTTCACATATAATAGCATCTGCAAATACTCATACAGTATGAATTCTGATTAATTCACAGAGTGTACTCTTCCCCCAGCAGAGTTCTGTGTATAGTTGCAAAGTTTGGTGGTCTAACTACTGAGGAAATGCTGTGGTTGTGTGCTGAGGTGCTTAAGTTACAATTTGGATTGGCTGTAATGTGATTCTACCTAAGCATACTCCAGCATACAACAGTATTGCCTCAGTACTAGAGATGTTGAAAAGTTTTACTCCGCCTGCGAATTCCCTGCGAAGTTGCCAACTTTGTACCATGAAACATTTCACAAAATTGGCTTCTAGCTATGAAACATTGCCATGAAACTTCAAAAACTTTGAAGTTAACTCTGACTTTTGTTAGTAACTTTGAAGTTAATGAAAAATATGATTTGTCACATGATTCACTTACTGTAGGTCACATGGGAGACTCTAGGCAGGCAGGAAGTTAATGTTTTACTTTCATTTTGGCAGTTGAAGCTGAAGGAGGCAGTCTCATAGCCAGAGAGCTTCTACAACAGCAATATATCTTTAGAATTTAATATTTCCCACTTTTCTGAGTTCTAATCATTATCTTTCTTTACTTTGTTTTCTGCATTTATAAATTTTGTTTGTGAATCCTTTAGTTTTTT
Source organism: Neoceratodus forsteri (assembly GCA_016271365.2). NCBI lineage: Eukaryota > Metazoa > Chordata > Ceratodontiformes > Ceratodontidae > Neoceratodus > Neoceratodus forsteri. The sequence continues at coordinate 620,386,059 of CM057455.1, forward strand.
GTAGTTTCTCTAGTTTTGTATGTGTGTGTGTTTCTGAGTTCTTCTGACTCTCTTTCTCTTTTCTTTATTTTAATTTTTTTGGTAATGAAGGGGCAGCATCAGGAGTCCAGAAAGGGTGGAGTTATTTACATCAACAGGCATGCTTTAAATTGAGCCACTGCTGGCCTATTCCTGCAGGTCAGGAAGGTATTTCTGATGCTGCAATACAGCAGTATGAACCAAAGCAGCAGGGACTGCAGCAGCAAGAACTGCAGCAGGAGCAGTACCAACAACATCCCACCCAGAATGAGCCCACCACCTCATCATCTGATGCTCTACCCCTCCCACATTGATCTGTAGTTTGGGAATTTTTTAATACAGACCCTGCAGATGGGATGGGGGCCATCTGCAAGGTCTGTGGGCACCGTGTGAGGTGGGGGAAAAAGGGAGCCACCTTGGAACCAGTGGCCAGAGGACACACCTCCGCATCCACCACCTGAATGAGTGGAGGGCCAAGGAGCATAAGGTGGTTGCAGTATGTGGTGGTGGTGATGGCCCTGGGGGCAATGTTGTGGAGCAGCAGGAGGTCAACCATAGTCCTGCTTTGAGGCAGTGTGGCAACAGTAGGAAGGATCACAGCAGTAATTTACCTATACCTCCCAGACAGCAGCCTGCACCATCATGTTATGGCAATGACCCCATGGCACCAGCCACACAGGGTTATGTGGCAGTTGTGTAGGATGAGCTGTATATGCTATGGCAGGATTTCAACAACTTCCAGCAGAAAGTGATAGATCAACTGGATAATTTCACATCCATCCAGTAGAGGATCATCACTGTCCTGGCTGAGCTGTATGGTGGTGGTGGTGGTGGACATGGCTCAGCTTCTGGCAGTGCTGGTGGGATCATCTGAGTGGTTGCTAGAAACTGTTTATTTTATGTTTAGTCTTTCTGTAAACTGTGTTCTTAATTTCTCCACCCTCTAGTCCCCCAATCGAAATAGAAAAACACCCAAAAATTGAAAAAGTTATAAAAGTAAAAACAAAATATTCTTTATAGTTTTCATCTCTTCTTTATCTATCCTCTTTTTTAGTATTGTCTCATTCTGGTGGATGTCCCTTGCCTGTTCTTTTCTTTCTTTAATCTTTACTCATGATGAACCACTTTCCTTCCTTTTGTTTTTGTCACTGATTCGTGTGTACTCCTGCTATTCACAAATGTCAAATATTTGCCACATTAAATTGTGTCCGAATGCAATGTGATGGTGTGTGATTGATAGTTGTGTGCAACTGCCAACCACCCAAAAAAGTGCAAAGCCATAACACAAACATGAGCTAGTCTCCTGAGAAGTTCAACATAAATCTGATTTAAGCAGTTAACATGCTTAGTGCATTTACCAAGTTGTGTCCTCAGAGAGAAAAGCTTACCTTCTGTCAAATACTCTTGCTGAACACTTCTGAGTAGGCAGTGCAAACCACATGTGAAATTTACAAAAGAACTTAAAAATAATTATGGTACTAAGCATTTTTGGGCCTGCCACCCCATCACCACCAGCAGCAGCACTGTGCAAGAAATGGAAGGTTGTGTTCCCAGAGAGAAAATGCTTCAGTTCTGTCAAATACTGTTGCCACATACACCTGAGTAGGTGGTGCAAACCACATGTGAAACTTGCAAGAGAACTTAAACTTAAAGAAAACAGCAAGAGGAAGGAGCCAGCTGCTAGAACTCTTCTAGTGGCACTAAAGAACTAGAACTGGAACTCTACTACTGGGACATTCAATTAGGGTAAAAAACAAACATACAAAAAAAAACAAGAGCTGGTGTGCTTCTCTGAGTTGAGGAAGGGAACTGTTATCTGTGCTGTTAGATACGTGAAAAGAAGAGCTGTAAATTGGGGGGGGTGTCTTAGGCAACAGACAGACAGACAGGTGTCTATATTTAAAACTTCCCTAGCTAGCTTTTGGCAGAGAACAATAAGAGGAAGAAGGCAGCTGCTAAAACTCTTCTAGTTGGACTAAAGAACTAGAACTAGAACTCTACTACTGGGAACTTCAATTAGGGTAAAAGAAAAAAGAGTTGGTGTGCTTGTCTGAGTTGGTGGAAGGCAAATGTTAAATGTGCTGTTAGCTAGATGAAGAGAAGAGCTGTAAAATAGGGTGTGTGGCTTAGGCAACAGAAAGCCAGGTGTCTGTATTTAAAACTTCCTTAGTTAGCTTTTGGCAGACAACAGCAAGAGAAAGGAGGCATCTGCTTGAACTCTTCTACTGGGACTAAAGAACCAGAACTAGAACTCTACTACTGGGACCTTCAATTAGGGTAAAATACAAACAAAAAAACAAGAGTTGTTGTGCTTGTCTGAGCTGAGGGAAGGGAACTGTTGTCTGTGCTGTTAGCTAGGTGAAGAGAAGTGCTGTAAATTAGGATGTGGCTTAGGCAACAGAAAGCCAGGTGTCTGCATTTAAAACTTCCTTAGTTAGCTTTTGGCAGAGAGCAGCAAGAGGAAGGAGGCAGCTGCAAGAACTCTTCAAGTGGGACTAAAGAACTAGAACTAGAACACTACTACTGGGATCTTCAATTGGGGTAAAAAACAAACAACAAGTGTCGATGTGCTTGTCTGAGTTGGGTGAAGGGAACTGTTATCTGTGCTGTTAGCTAGGTGAAGAGAAGAACCATAAAATATGGGGTGTGGCTTACACAACAGAAAGCCAGGTGTCTAGGGTGTCAACTTCCCTAGTTTGCTTTTGGCACAGAGAAGCAAGAGGAAGTAGGCAGCTGCTAGAACTCTTCTACTGGGACTAAGGAACTAGAACTCTACTACTGGGACCATCAATTAGGTAAAAAAGCAAACAAAAAAAACAAGAGTTGGTGTGCTTGTCTGAGTTGGGGGAAGGGAGCTGTCATCTGTGGTTAGCTAAGTGAAGAGAACAGCTGTAAATTAAGGTGTGTTGCTATGGCCACAGAAAGTCAGTTGTCCTTATTTCAAACATCCCTAGTTAGGTTTTGGTAGAGAGCAGCAAGAGGAAGTAGGCAGGTGCTAGAACTCTTCTACTGGTACTAAAGAACTAGAACCAAAATGCTACTACAGGGACTATATAGCCCTCCCTACCTGCCCTCCACCCTTAGCCAGTTCCACTTTTATAGGCACTGGATCTGACTGACAACAGACACTTCCTGTTCGGAAGACAGAAGGGAGTGATCACAGAGGCACAAAAGACTCACCATCATAGAAGGAAAAGAATAGCCCTTCCTCACCCCCTTGATGCTGGAGGTCTGTCTCTGAGCAAGCAAGAAGGAGACTACTGAGGAATATAGGAACTTCCTGTCCCAGAACAGGAATAGCAGGAGCAGTAAAGGCATGGAGGCAGTAGGAAAGTAGGGAGAAAAATACAAAAAAAAGGAAATGGAGAGAGAAAAGAGTAAGCATGCAAAACAACAGTCGAGGGGCCACAAATAAGACATGATGGGAGTGGCGCAGTGCAGTGGCTGAAGAGCGGCAGTCTTCTGGGAGACATTCTGGAGGATACAGTGTTGTCCCATCTGCAAGCACCTCTCTGGGCTGAGGGAGGAGGTTGCTCGTCTCCAGGCTGAGTTGACCAGGATTTGGGATACCTCCTCTCCCACCAAGGGACCACCAGGGCCAATGCTACTGCCTCAGAGGTTGCCAAGAAAGAGGAGCAGTTGGACCATGGTGGGCTCAGGGAGGGTGAGGGTGGAGAAATAGAGGTGTAACCCTTCAGTTGTATCTCTCAACAATTTGTACACCATTCTGGCAGAGTATGGTTCCTCTATGAAGTCACCCACTGTGGAGACCAAGTAGGATCATGCTGGGAACCTCCACATTGGAGACACACACAGGAGGGTAGCATGGGACCCCACAGAGGAAGGAAACAACTTATTGTGGGGGACTCAATTGTTATGGGGTTAGAACTGGGGGAGGGAGAAGAGAGACAGGCAAGGTTCCTGCCTGGTGCCTTTTCTTGGAGGGATAGGGATTGAATCCTCAGGATCATAGGAGAATCTGTACAGAGAAGGGAGCTGGATGTTATTATCCACCTAGGGACAAATTACCTGGCTGAGAATGGAATCAGAGCAGTGCAGGAGGAGTTTGTGGAGTTGGGGAGGGGTCTTAGATAACTAGCATGCATGGTAACCTTCTCGGAGGTGCTGCCTGTTTATGGCATGGGTGAGGCTAGAGTGCTCTGCAACATGGGATTCAATCAATGGTTGAAAAACTGGTGCAGAGCTCAGAGTTTTGGCTTCATTGGGGACTGGGGGTCCACCTGGAGGGATACAGGCCTATACTGGAGTGATGGTCTGCATCTATCCAGGTGTGGAACCAGATTCTTAGGTGATAGGTGTAAATGCTTCATTTGCAAGCATTTAAACTATCCATAGGGGGAGGCACTGAAAAGGAGCAGAGAAATCCCAACCCACACCAAAATAACAGGGTAGTTAGTGAGGTAAACATCAAGATATCGAGGTCGATAATAAGAAGGGCAGGGGTAAATGGAGAACTAAGTCAAGGCAGTAAGGACAGGAAAGGGGCTAAAAGAGGTAAGGCAATCAAAAAATGGAGGGACATGATTACCAAAGCCCGTAGTCTGGAAAACAAGCTCAGTGAACCAGGATGCCTTGATGGAAGAGGAACACCTGGATAGTGTGGCAGTCACAGAAACATGGTACACAGAGAACCATGACTGGGATGTCAACATACCAGGTTACACAGTCTACAGGGAGGACAGGGAGGGTAGAAGAGGAGGAAGAGTAGCTCTCTATGTAAGAGAACGGATCAAAGCAATGGAAAGTAGGGTTACTAGCCGAGTACTGCAGGGTTCAGTACTGAGACACTGGTCCTCTTTAATGTCTTTATAAGTGATATTGCAGAGGGACTGGAAGGAAAAGTATGTCTCTTTGCAAATGACACAAAGATCTGCAAAAGGGTCGATACAGAAGATGGGGTCAAAAGGATGAGAAGGGTCTTGGCAAGGTTGGAGGAATGATCACATGTATGGCAAATTAGATTCAATGCAAATAAGTGCAAAGTTATGCACCTGGGAAAAAAACCCAGGGGAAGAGTACACAATGGGGGGGAGGAGTAACATAGAAACATAGAATTTGATGGCAGATATGGACCGCTTGGCCCACCCAGTCTGCCCATTTCCCTACCTGATGGATAAGCTGCAGATTCTAGTTAATCAACAGCTTACTTCCTCCTGACCCCCACTAGAATTGCCTTATGACTGTCCCATGCATTCTTGAATTCTCCCACTGTTCCTGACTCAACAACCTCCTCAGGAAGGCTGTTCCATGCATCCACAACTCTCTCTGTGAAAAAAATACTTTCTAACATTACCTCTGAGCCGTCTCCTCTCTATCTTCAAATTGTGGCCCCTAGTTCTTGCACATTTCTTCTTCTGAAAGATACTACCCTCTTGTACCTTGTTAATTCCCTTGAGATACTAGAAAGTTTCTATCATGTCCCCCCTCTCCCTCATTTTCTCAAGGGTATACATATTAAGCTGCTTTAGTCTCTCCTCGTATGTCTTCTGGTGCAGACCTTGCACCATTTTGGTTGCCCTCCTCTGAACAGCCTCCACTCTGTCTATGTCTTTGTGGAGATGAGGTCTCCAGAATTGCACGCAGTACTCCAGACGGGGTCTCACTAACTGTCTGTAGAGAGGGATAACAACTTCCTGTTTTCTACTGTTGATGCCTCCCCTATGCATCCCAGTATCCCCCCAGCCCTCCTTACTGCCTTCTCACATTGCTTACCCACCTTTAGGTCATCTGATATAATTACTCCTAGGTGTCTTTTGATTTTTTTGTTGTTATTAACTCACCCCCCATTTGTGTACTCTTTTCCTGGGTTTTTGTTTCCCAGATGCATTACCTTGCACTTCTTTGCATTGAATCTGAGCTGCTATGTATTTGACCATTCCTCCAACCTTGCCAAGTCGCTTTTCATTCTTTCCACCCCACCTTATATATCAACCCTGTTGCAGATCTTTGTGTCATCTGCAAAGAGGCATACCTTTCCTTCCAGGTGCTCTCCAATGTCACTTATAAAGATATTAAATAGGATTGGTCCCAGTACTAAACCCTGCAGTACCCCGCTAGTTACCCTCCTTTCTTCACTGTGGACTCCGTTTACTATTACCTTTTGTGTCCTGTTGTCCAGCCAGTTTTTTATCCAGGCTACCACCTTGGGACCCATTCCAAGGCTGGCTAACTTGTACATTAATCTTTTGTGTGAGACTGTGTCGAATGCCTTACTAAAATATAGGTAGGCCATATCCACAGCCCCTCCCTGGCCTACTACTTTGGTCAACCGGTCAAGGAACTCTATTAGGTTCATCTGACATGACCTTTCTGCTGTGAAACCATGCTGCCTTGGGTCCTGTGCCCCACTGACCTCTAGGTACTCAACAATTCTTTCCTTCAGAAGTGATTCCATCATTCTCCTTACCACTGAAGTCAAACTAACTGGTCTGTAGTTTCCTGCCTCTGCCCTGCTCCCACTTTTGTGAAGTGGAATCACATTTGCCCTGCTCCAGTCCTCAGGTATCACTCCATCTTTCCATGATTTGTTAAAGAGAGTAGTCAGTTTTGTTACTAGTTCTACCCTTAGTTCTTTTAGTAATCTTGGGTGAATCCCATCAGGCCCCATTGCTTTGTTCACCCTCAGTTTCAAGAGTTCTTCCAAAACCCTTTCTTCTGTGAATGAACTGGTATCGGCCCCCCTATTCAGAGTTTCTCCCTTGTTTGGTTTAGGCACCTCCCCCTCCTCATCTGTTGTGAATACTGAAAAGAAATATTCGTTCAGTATCCCTGCTTTTTCACTGTCACCCTCTGCCCACAATCCATCCTCTTTATTAAGTCTCTGTATCCTTCTCTTGGTCTTTCTTTACTCCCTAATGTACCAATAAAACGTTTTATCCCCCTTCATAACAGAGTTGGCTATCTTTTCCTCAGTTTGTGCCTTTGCTATTCTGGCTGCCTTCCCTGCATCGTTCTGCTTTATCTCATAGAGTTCTCTGTCCTGCTCCTTCTGTGTTTCCTTATATTTCCTGAATGCTATCCTTTTCTCCTTAACTGTCCCTGCCACCTCTTTTGAGAACCATAGTGGTTTTTTCCTTCATTTTATTTTATTGATTTGCTTTACACAAAGGCTTGTTGCCTCTGTAATGGCTGTTTTGATTATTCTCCATTGTTCCTCCACCCCACCTTCTTGCCCATTTGTTAGTGCTTTTCTAAGGCACTCTCTCATTTTCCCAAAGTCAACCTTCCTAAAGTCCAATTCTCTTGTTTTTGTATGGCTTGACTCTATGGCTGTGTTTATTGTGAACCACACTGTTTGGTGATCACTTGTTCCAAGATGGTTACCCACTTTTAAATCTGAGATCCTTTCTCCTTCCCCATTTGAGAGTGCCTGGTCTAAGATTGCTCCCTCCTGAGTGGGTTCCAACACTAGCTGTCTGAGGCATGCCCCCTGTAGGGCATCAAGAATGACACTGCTCTTGGATGTGCCTGCAGCAAAGGTACTCCAGTTAACATCTGGCATATTCAGATCCCTCATCAACAATATCTCCCCTTTTTCTGCCATATTAAGGATGCCTTCTATCATTTCCTTGTCCATTTTCTCCCCCTGAGATGGGGGTCTGTACACAACCCCCATGCGGGTTGTGGTGCCATTTCCTGTCTCCAGGGTGACCCATAGTGACTCATCAACTTCCTGTTTACTCTTTAGCTCTGTTGCTTTAATCCCTTCCCTTATATAGAGAGCTGCTCCTCCTCCTCTTTTACCCACCCTGTCCCTCCTGTAGACTGTGTATCCTGGTATGTTGACTTCCCACTCATGGTTCTCTGTGTACCATGTTTCAGTGACTGCCACAATATCCAGGCATCCCTCTTCCATTAAGGCCACTAGTTCAGGGAGCTTGTTGCACAGACTATGGGCATTGGTACTCATCACCTTCCATTTATTTTGTATGGCCTTACCCCTTTTAGCCCCATCCCTGTCCTTGACACCTTTTTCTGCATTTATCTCTGTCCTGCTCCCTACTGACTTCTCTGCCTTGGTGTTTACCTAACTACTGCGCTTTGTGGGGGGAGGCTGGGATTTCCCTGCTCCCTTTCAGTACCCCCTCTTGGCTAGTTTTAATGCTTGCCAATGAAGCATTTAAACCTGTCACCTAGGATCCTGGATCCCCCCTGGACAAATGCAAACCATCACACCAGTATAAGCCTGCATCCCTCCAGGTGGCTCCCCAGTCCCCAATGAAACCAAAACCCTGAGTTCCACACCAGTTTTTCAACCATTCATTGAATCCTATGGTGCAGAATACCCTAGCATCATCCTTGCCATAGACAGGCAGCACCTCTGAGAAGGTTACCGTACATGCTACTTGTCTAACACCCCTCCCCAATGCCACAAACTCCTCTTGCACTGCTCTGATCCCATTTACAGCCAGGTCATTTGTCCCTAGGTGGACAATGACATCCAGCTCCCTCCCTCGTGCAGCTGCTCCTGTGAACCTGAGGATTTGCTTCCTGTCCCTCCAAGCTGTGGCACCAGATAGGCACCTTACCTCCCTATCCCCTTCCTCCCCCATGTATACCCCTCTAATGATTGAGTCCCCCACCAGGAGTTGTTTCCTTACCCTGTGAGGTCTCATGCCTCCCACCTGTGGGTCTCCTCTGTGGAGGTTCCCAGCATCCCCCTTGGTCTCCACTGCTGGTGCATCCGTAGAGGAGCATCTCTTTGCCAGAACAGCATATGAACTGTGGAGATCTACAACTGGAGGGATGCACCTCTGTTCCACCACCCTCTCCCTCCCTGAGCCCTCCTTCATCCAACCACTCATCTTTCTTGACAACCTCTGAGGTAATGGTGGTGGCTCTGGTGGTCCCTGGGTGGGGGAAGAGGGTTTCACAAATCCTAGCCTGGTCAGCTTGGAAATGGGCAACCTCCTCCCTCAGACCAGAGAGGTGCCTGCAAACAGGGCAGCATAGCAGCCTCCAGCATGTCTCCCTGAACACTGCTGCTCCACAGCCATTGCACTGCACCACTCCAATCTTGACTTATTTTGTGTCCCCTCTCCTGTTGCTTTGTATGCTCATTGTCTCCTCCCCCTATGTATTTTTACACTTACTTTCCTACTGCCTATGTGCCCTTGCAGTACTCACCTTTCCTGTTCTGGGACAGGAACTTCCTGTAGTCTTCAGTAGTCTCCTTCCTTCGTGCTTGGATTCAGACCTCCGGCAGCCAGGGGGGCATAAAGTGTTTTTTTTTAGGTTCCTTTAAGGTTGTGTCTCAGTGATCCTTCCCTTCCTACTGCCAAACAGGAAGTTCCTGTTGTCAGTCAAATTCAGTGGCTATAAAACTAGAACATGGCTTTGGGTGGGTAGGAGGGAAACTAGTAAAAAATCTGTAGTTCTGGACTTCTGTTTCCTGCTCTGCAGCCAGTTATCTTCTGCTAGAAACAGACGGAAGCTGTAATTGGAGACAGCTGCTTTTGTACACCTAAGCTGCTAAGCCACACCCCCAATTAGATTCACTCTCTGCTCTCAGTAAATTAAGGTGATACTGCCCCCTTCCTCAGAAAAACACTTTTTTTACTTAAATGAGCCCCCCTTCTTCTAATAAAGTATTTGTTTGCTTAATCCAAGAAGGTACTACTGCTGCTGAGACAGAAGTGATTAATTAGTAAAAAAATCTGTAGCTCTGGACTTCTGTTTCTTGCTCTGCAACCAGTTCTCTCTCAGTGAGATACTAACAACAACAAAAATGTAAGGGGACCTGGATGTAGTCATATCAGATGACCTAACGGTGAGCAAGCAATGTGAGAAAGCAGTAAGAAGGGATGGCGGGATGCTCAGATGCATAGGGAGAGGCATCACTGGTAGAAAACAGGAAGTTGTTATCCCTCTGTACAGACAATTGGTGAGACCCCATCTGGAGAACTGTGTGCAGTTCTGGAGACCCCATCTTGGCAAGGACATAGACAGGATGGAGGCTGTCCAGAGGAGGGCAACTAAAATGGTGCAGGGTCTGCACCAGAAGACATACAAAGAGAGATTAAAGAGACCTAATAAGTATACCCTCAAGGAAAGGAGGGAGAGGGGGACATGATAGAAACTTCAAGTACCTCAAGGGAGTCAACAAAGTCCAAGAGGGTAGCATATTTCAGAAAAGAGATGTGAAAGAACAATGGTGCACTATTTGAAGATGGGGGGGACGGCTCAGATGTAATGTGAGGAAGTATTTTTTATGGAGAGGATTCTGGATACATGGAACAGCCTTCCTGAGGAGGTAGTGGAGTCAAAAACAGTGGGGGAATTCAATAATGCATCGGACAGACATAAGGCAATTCTAGTGGGGGGGTAGAATGAAGTAGGCTGTTGGTTAACTAGGATCTACAGCTAATCCATTAGGTAGGGCAATGGGCAGACTAGTGGGCCAAGCGGTCCTTATCTGCCATCAAATTCAATGTTTCTATGTTTCTAAAGGGAAACCAGGGAGGAAAAGAGGCACTGTGTGTGACCCAGAAGACAGGAAATGGCAACACAATCCACACGGGTGCTACATACAGACCCCCATCTCAGGGGGAGGAAATGGACAAGAAAATGATAGAAGGCATCCTTAGGATGGCAGAAAAAGGGGATATATTGTTGATGGGTAACCTGAATATGCCAGATGTTAACCGGAACACCTTTGCTACAGCCACATCCAAGAGCAGGGTGATATTTGTTGCCCTACAGGGGTCATGCCTCAGACAGCTAATGTTGGAACCCACTTTGGAGGGAGCAATCTTACATCTGGTACTCTCAAATGAGGATGGAGAGAAGATCTCAAATTTACAAGTGGGTAGCCATTTGGAAACAAGTAATCAAACAGCGTGGTTTGCGATAAGCACAGCCATAGAGTCAAGCCATACAAAAGTGAGGGTACTGGACTTTAAGAGGGCTGACATTGTCAAAATGGGAGAGTGCCTCACAAAAGCACTAGCAGATGGGCAAGAAGGAGGTGTGGAAGAACAATGGGGAAACATCAAAACTGTCATCACAGAGGCAACAAGCCTTTGTGTGAGGCAAATAAACAAATCAAAATGAAGGAAAAAAACACTATGGTTCTCAAAAGAGGTGCCGGGGAAGGTTAGTGAGAAAATATAGCATTCAGGAAGTATAACGACACACAGAAGGAGCAGGACAGAGAACTGTACCAGTTAAAGCAGAAGGAAGTGTGAAGGCAGTCAGAATAGCAAAGACCCAAACTGAGGAAAAGATAGCCAACTCAGTTAAGAAGGGGCATAAAACCTTTTATAGGTACATTAGGGAGTGAATATAGACCAAGGGAGGGATAGTGAGGCTTAATAAAGAGAAGTGGGGATGGGCTGATGTTGACAGTGAAAAGGCAGGGATACTGAATGAATACTTCTGCTCAGTATTCACAAAAAAGAGAGGAGATACCTAATCCAATCAATAGAAGCACTCTGGATGGGGGGGGGGGGCGATACCAGTCTATTCACTGAAGAAAGTGTTCTGAAAGAACTTCTAAAATAAAGGTGGACAAACCAATGTACCCTGATGGGATTCACCCCAGAATTCTAAAAAAAAACTAAGGGGGGAATTAGTGACACCACTGACTATCTTTTTAACAAATCATGGTAGGATGGTGTGGTACCTAAGGATAGGAGGAGGGTGGATGTGATTTTCCTTCACAAATGTGGAAGCAAAGCAGAGGCAGGAAACTATAGACTTGTTAGTTTGACCTTAATGGTAGGGAAAATGATGGAATCACTTCAGAAAGAAAAAAAGAGTTGTTGAGTACCTAGAGGCCAGTGGGGCACAGGAACCAAGGCAGCATGGATTCTCAGTGGAAAGGTCATGTCAGACAAATCTAAATGATTTCTTTGACTGGGTGACCAAAGTAGTAGACCAGGGAGGGGCAGTGGACATGGCCTACCTAGACTTTAGCAAGGCATTTGACACGGTCCCAGAGAAAACATTAACTAACAAATTAGCCAGCCCAGGAGTGGATCCCATGGTGGTAGCCTGGGTAAAAATATTGACTGGACAACAGGACACAGAGGGTAATAGTAAAAGGAGTTCACTCAGAAGAAAGCGGGGTTACTAGCGAGGTAGCGCAGGGTTCAGTAGTTCCTTCCACTGATCTGAAATGGTCTGAATCTTTTGCAAGGGGACTCTGGCCAGTGACATTGGTTCTATCATTGGGGATAGAGGGTGAGCCAGTCAATGCCCACAGACATGCCCCCAGCCCACCAAGCAGCCAATCAGCTCACTCTATCCAAGTGTCCATCAATCAATTCTTGCTAAAAAAGAACTAAGCCACCAAGTAGCCCCCATCACTGTGGCCCCCTGCATGAAGGAACACGGCAAAAAGGAAATCGGAGTCTTCCACTGGAGTTAACCCAACAATGCAGCTGACAGTCAGACACTATGCACCTCAGCTTGCCCAGGAAAACCAGATGAACCCTACTACCAGAACTCCAGCATACCTGCACTGTGAAGGAAGTGCTTTGTGGTGCGAGACTGATGCAAACTATAGGTGGTGTTGAGGTAAGAAGAAATTGCTAAGTTGTTGCAAGATTGCACAGTGAAGGAGGGTTATCACAAGTTATCTGTTTAATTCTGTAAGGAGCAGTTCCATGGTTAGGTGGTAGCTTTCAAAAGCGTATTATGGGGGGGTTAATATTATAGTTATAGTAATGTAGTGCTTGAAATGCATCCCTCTGCTGTTTGGGAGGCTGTCCCTTGAAGGGAAGGGAATCTTTTAATTAGACTATTAAAATTGTTGTAATGTTGTACAGTGTAGGGGGGATACTACAAATATCTGTCTAAACTCAATAGGACATTTCTAGTGCTCAGTGGTTTAGAACTGTGGTATTGGAGTGCTTGAAATACTCCATTGTTTGGGAGGCTTTTTCTTGATGAGAAGGGATTCTACAAGGTTAATGGTCTCTGGTCTATAGCTGGTGTTTAGCCTGAGTATCTAGCAACTCTGGGACATACTGGTATGCTTTTTATAATTACTGTCACCATACAGCTGAACTAGATGGTGTTAATAGACTCTCCCACCTGCGTGGGAAGTGCATTCTAATCTTAGTTGGTACTACTTAAATTTCTCTCTCACCAATATGGTTCTTGGTAAGATGTAGTACAGAAGCGAGGTACTCGGTTGTAGGGACTGTGGGGCACTCTTCTACAAGGACGTGCTCTGGAGCAGGGATATACCCTCATTATGGTGACAACTTTACTGCGACTGATACTACAGCAACAACACCGTCAGGTAGCTGTAGTGTCAGTGCTGGACCCCAGCAGTGCTTTCTGGGGATATTGTACCCCTCCTGAAGCAACTCAGACTCAGAGTTGATTAATGTGGTAGCGGGGGTGAAGGGGGCAGAGCCCCTTCACATGGGGGAGGTTCAGGGGTGATGCCCATAAGAAAACACAGTCTGAAATGATTCCCTTTATTCTGATTGCAAATGAGGTCGCCATGAAGGAGTCACTGTAATGTTGGTCCACAATGCAATTGTTGACCGACTGTCACAGATCCAAGCAGGGGACACGGCCCCTTCTGCAGGACCATAGTAGAGCTCCATTCTCAGCTGGTAGTAGCCAAGATAGACATTACCTAGTTGTACACTCAGCACATCAGGGGACTACATCCCTCACCCCCACTCCCCCAGAGACCCACTGATCCAAGAGGATGGAGGGTGGTAGGGCATTGAAGGTTTTGAAGGAACAGCCTCAAAGCAGTTGCGCAGCCCAGTTTCATTCAGATAGTGAATCCCTTTGCAGCCCTGAAGGAGGCTCAAGCTCCTTACTCTACAAGGGAGGACACAGACTCGGTCTCAGGTGATGGGCCAGACAGCACATTGGCACCCAAGGAGGGTAAGACTGTAAAGAAGGTCTTAGTGACCGGGACTCAGTGGTTAGAGATACAGACAGGGAGTTGGGGTGCAGATGGAGGAGGGCTGGTTCAATGCTGGCCTGGAGCATCAGCCAACCAAGACTTAGAATAGGGAGGATGGTGGAGAAGGCAGGAAGGAGCTGGGGTGCTGATGCATATAGGTACCAATGATCTGGCCAACTAGTGAATAGAGACAGTGAAACTGAGTTTCCATAGACTGGGGCACTGATTGGAGGCACACTCAACTTCCCTGGCCTTTTCAGATGCCCTCCATGTGTGTGGGGCTGGGCAGGAAGGTAGGACAGGATAAGGCATACTGAGATAGCAGAATTCAATAGTTGGCTGAAGAAGTGGTGTCAGGACATGGTGTACCACTTTGTAGGTGTTTGGGGGGATTTCTGGGACAGACAACTGTTCAAAGGTGATGTGCTTCACCTGACAAGACAGGGGGCTTGCACGCAGGGACAGAAGTTTCATATCAGTGTCAGGCATTTAAACTGATTGTGGGGGAGTCCAGGCCTACAGAATCCACATGGAGGTCAAGCAGCATGGGATGCAAGATAGTACTCCCCCACACCCAGGGTACTCTAGCAGAATACAGGGTATGGGGAACAATGCAGAGGTTATGAGAATAAGGGGAATATGGTTGTAAGTGGAAAAACTGCAGGAAAAAGCACTAAGGGAGTGGAAGAAAACATAGCAGCCAGATAGGCAGTAAGAGAGATTGAGCTGGGACAAAGTGGAAGGCTCTATGCATTAACACCAAGAGCCTGGTGGGCAATGATGGCACACACTGAGGTGGACCTTGTAGCCATCACAGAAAAATGAGCCACAGAAAATAACAATTGGGAGATAGTTGTCCCTGGATATACATTATTCAGGAGGGACCACAGGACAGGTGGGGGGGGGGTCACCCTCTATGTCAGGGAGGGCACTGAGATGACTGAAGACAGGGATATTAGAGGTAAAGTTGGGGAAACTGAGTCTATATGGATGCAATTCATGGTGGCCTCAGGCAGAAAGATAAGACTGTGGTGGTCTATAGGCCCCTGTTTCAAGGGAAGGAATGGGACAGAGTACTTGAAAAGGAACTTCAATGAGGGGTGGCAAAAGAGGAGGTGGTAGTGGTAGGGGAGCTAAGCTTGCCAGACATTTATTGGGAGTTCCCAGTGGCTAGGAGCACCAGGAGTTTATCACTGCTGGATGCATTTCAGGACTGTTTCCTGAAACAACTAGTTAAGGAACCCACCAGGCAGTCCACAGTCATAGAGGTGGTATTCACCAACAAAGAGCTGGTGGGTGCCATGAGAGTGGAGAAGCCACTGGGGAATAGCAGTCACAGCTTTGTGTGGTTTGAACTGGCTCTTTGGGATGGAGCAATGGACTCCAGGATGATAAACAACATGGTTTTCTCACAGGAAGCTCTCGTAAGACCAACCAATAGTCTTCTTTGACTGGGTGACAAAGGAGATAAACAAGGGCCATGCAGTAGACTTGTGGCACTTTGACTTTAGTAAAGCCTTTGCTTTGGTATCATACAAGAGGTTGCTTAAGAAAATGGAGGACCTGGGGGCATCTAAGACTCCTTTGGTTTGGATGGGAAACTGCCTAGCAGGAAGGCAACAGAAGGTGGTGGTCAATGGATGTTAAATCAGAAGAGAATGAGATAATAAGTGGTTCTGCATGGATCAGTCCTGGGACCCGTCCTCTTCAACATGTTCATTAGTGACCTTGGTGAAAGAATCCAGGGTAAGTCGAGTACATTTGCGGATGACACAAAATTATGTGGGAGGGTTGATAGTGATGAAGGAATAAGAAATACGTAGCAGGACCTGCTAAAACTACAGGGGTGGTCAAAAGTCTGACAGTTAAAATTCAAAACAAAAAGTGCAAGGTAATACACCTAGGGAAAAAGAACCCCATAACAGAGTACTGGATGAGATGAAAGAGACATAGCAATACAAACGAGAAACAGGTTCTAAGAGTTACCATCAGCATCCCCCTAAACTGACTAGTCAGTGCAACTAAGTTTATAATAAGGCCAACAGGATGCTGAAATGCATTGAGAGAGGGATTGATAATAGTAGAAGAGAGGTGATACTATCTTCTACAGAGCTCTGGTGAGGCCTCACCTGTGCACAATTCTGGAGTCCTTACCTCAGAAAAGACAAAGATAGGTTAGAGACAGCACAATGCAGATTGACCAAAATGATTCAGGGACAGCAGTGAAAATCCTATGAGGAGTGCCTCAGGGCACTACATTTGTTCTCATTGGAAACCAGAAGGGAGAGGGTTGATATGATTGAGACTTTCAAATTCCTCAAAGGAATTAATAAAGTGAACTTTGGGGAATTATTTAGGCTGAGTACCAACTCAAGCTCATGGGGTCATGAGTGAAAGTTGGCAGGTGGGAGGTTCTGGGGAGACGTGAGAAAGTACTTCTTTAAGGAAAGGGTGGTGGAGGCCTGGACAGTCTGAAAGTAGAAGTGGTTGGAGCAAGCACAGTAAGGGGTTCAAACAGGCCATGGATAGAATGAGAGGAATAGAGGTTACCTGGACCAACATGACACGGGGGAGACAATTAGGGTAAGGTCTGGGAGGGTTAGTACCCTGGTGAAACAGGTTATGAGAATTATCCCAGGCATTTAGGGAACTTGGACAGACTGGATAGACTATGAGTCTTTTTATGCTGTCATTGTCTGTGTTTCTATCTTTCTATGTTTCTGTTCTCCTGATGATGGTTCCACTTGCACCCTGTTTACCCTAACAAGTACTTGTGCATCTCGATCATGTCACCCCTCTCACTCTCCTCTTGTCCAGGGTGTACATATTGAGATCCTTCAATCTTTCCTCCTAGGATTTCCCTTGCAATCCCTGCACCATCATAGTTGCCCTCCCCTGGATTGCATAAATCCTGTCTATCTTTTCTGAGATGTGGTCTCCAAAACTGGACAGAATAGTACTCTGGGGTGAAGCATATGAGGGAGCAATACAGCAGCAGCACTGCCTCCCTCCTCCTGTTAGCTATGACCCTCCCTATGCACCCTAATATCCAGCTAGCCCTGCCCATGGCCTTGTTGCTGCTCAGCTCAGTGTCTCAGGGACTGTCTTAAATTTAAAATCTAATGATACAAATACATATTGCACTGTATTTATGTTTTTCCAAGATCATTAACATTATTAATTGTTGTAATTATGATACTGTAGAATAACATACTATGGTTGTAAAAAAAAATTGATAAAATATGTACAGAAGGCAGGATTTTTGTGATGTTGATACCATTCCATACTCTTGAACCTCACCCCTGTTTAAGCACTTATTCCATGAGGCTAAAATTGATATTCCTGCTTAACCACCTGACAAGATCTTCAAAAATAAATTCATATACAAGGTTTGAGCTAAGGGTCAGACTTAGAGTAAGGTAATAAATCAAGGAGAACCACAAAAATAAAGAACTTTTTGTAAGATATGGTACAATTGTACCTTTTCATAGTTTCAGTTGTAACATAATTCATTTAATTATGGTGGCAGCTAAGATGATGGGCCATTGTAATGGCTGCTCCAATTGGAACAGAAAAATGAAGCACTTGTACTTTTCTTAGCATTCATTTCCTCTTTTAAGTATATACTGTATTGTGTCATTTAGATCACATTAATGATTTGATAGTTGAAGACATGTGTTTGCCATAGTTGAGGCTAGGAAAGATGCAGAGTGTTCCATTTGCCTCCCCATCACAACAGATTTTTCACTGTTCCGCTCCATCTTCGTTACCATTTGGTTTTACAGAGCTATTTGACAGCTGAAACAAAGTAGGGCTACAGTTTACTGTGCTTCAAAGAAATCCAGGCTGATTAAAGTTGTCTCTTATCACAAATCCAGGCATGCACATATGCTGAAAGGGCTTCTCTGCCTGTCAAGCAAAGCTTTAAGCATAATCCTCACAGGGTTCTTCACTTTATCAATGCTATGTTTGTTTGCTGTAAATGCATATTAAAATGTCCATGAGGCATTCTTCCTTATAAAGTATTTATTTCCATAATTTGGTATTTTCATAGTCCAGTTGAAAAGACCATGAATAGTTCATGAATGCTTACGAATTATTTCAGCAATAAGGCACAATGGAGCATTGGTGGTACTAGGTTTACCCCACAGTCAGGGATGTAGTGAGGCCCAAGGTGAAGCTGTGTGTCTTCAGCCATCTGGCTGTGGGGTGAACCTAGGACTACTAATGTCCCTGGAGTGCTTTATTGCTTATATAAAATTGGCCCATAGACAACTTTAAAAAAAAACAAGCATTTTAAAAGTTTTCAAAGCCACAAACAATATAATAAAAGATTGTTAAATAATGAAAAATACTACCTCTACAAATGTTTTCCATTGGTCAATCATCTATCTTTCTTCACATTTAATACATTGTGTGATCGTTTACCATGGAATAGAAGAATCAGACCTCTGCATTATTCCAGTAGTAGAATGCTCCCCTCCATACACACATGAAATGGTAACATGGAATACATGAATTCAAAATTCTTCAGAGTTCCACTGGCATTCACACACTCACACACACAGGCCTCAAGTGGAGCCAACACCTCAATTTTATCTGTTCCCAGGTAAGGAGCAGGGAGTTCTCTGGCAAACTGGTAGGGATATGAGGGGAATTTTTAAATGTCAAAGAAACAACAGCAATGGAAACTCTGAACAGTACTTGATTTTTTTTTTGTGTATGTGTGTAAGAAGGGGTTCTTGAGTGAAAATAACATTAAATCATTTACTTACTTTATTTAATTTAATGGACTTTTATTTTTAAGGTCTAGTAGAAGTTTTTTATGTATGAGTAAAACTTGCAGCCATGTTTGTGATGGAAATTAGGAAGTAAGTGGCTTATGACTTCTGTGAGTTATCCTAGCTGGCAAGGACTTGTTTTTAGCAATTGGTGGTAGTCTCTTATTGCCATGGCTAGACCCAAGTCTCAGCCAATCAGAACACAGGGATTTCCTTACCCATTTTATATTAATGAATATTATATGAACATTCTAAGATCGTTAGTTATACAATTAAACAATAAGGCATAACAGGGAGTGTGTTATGGTGGGATAACAGCCCGCCTCATGAAGGTTGAAGCACAAGGTGAAGCTAAGCGCTTCCACCATCTGAGAATGGCCATTAGCCCAGCATAATGCACTCCCTGGAGTGCCTTATTGTGACTATAAAATTGGATCCTTTTTGTTTAAATTGGATGTATTTCTAAATGTATTTTTGTTGAGCTATTTTCAGCCAGGCAGTTATGCTGTGATAATGGCCCAGCTGAAAGTATCTCTTGGCCAATCAGGAGCCAGAATTCTTTCTATCCATTACATAATGGGGAAATAAAACCTGAATCCTGAATGGGTAAGACATACTTTTAGCCATGGCAATGTCCCAGTACATAGCCACAGTCAGTAAGAAGCCTCTGCCAACAAGTTTTCTACTCACCTAAAATTTGTTCACCTTTCCAAGATGCTGATACCCTACCCAAACATGTCTTCCCACATTTCAATGGAACAACCCCCTTATGATTGTGGGTCTTCCTTCTGTCTCCTTTAATATCATTGAAATGTGGCTGCATTATGCCACTACAGTGTATGGCGGTTTGTGTATCCTCCTTTCAGCTGCTGGCCAATGGCATGACCATTTGCTGAGGGATACAGCATGATTCTGTGGACCCCATAGCAGGCGGTGGAGACACAGCCACAGTGAAAGCAGTCAAAGATGATTATGAGGAATAAATAATGTCTTTGGTTGCAGCCATGATTGACCAACAATGCCCTGCAGAAGATTAAAATGCATGCAGGCCAGCCAGCAGGCTGAGTGTGCACCAATAGTGCCAGAATTGAAAAAAATCAGTGAATCATGGAAAATACAGTATGAGTACAGAAACTGGTGCAAGTGCCCAGTGATTCAGGAGGTAGATATTGCAGCACATCTCCAACCCTTTTGTGACTGACCCAATGAAGATCTAAGTGTGAGACTGGGTGATACTGGTCAATAGCACTGTTTCACTCAGTAGAGATCTGCTTTGGAGAGAGGAGTGACAGCTGCTGTGGAACTGCTTTGAAAAGGCAAACCTTAGTGTTTGGTGTTTGCCCTTGTGATAGATACCCACAATAGAATCCTGAATAGGGAGGTATAGTGCGTCACTATAGCCAAAGTGGACTGTTCTGATAGGAAAAAGCCTAATAGTCTATGAGAGTTTATGCACAGAGCAAAATAAGTGATTTCATATGTGAGATGTTTTTATGTTCTGCACCTTGCTATGGCCAGCTAGCCTACCGTTATTGTAACTCAAGACCTCTATGTAAGCCCCCATGCTGCCAAAGGGCTAGAAGCCATTGGATTCAATGCTGTGTGTTCAGCCACCAAATGGTTATGTGCAGCAGACTCTGTGAGGCCCAAGCTGGCTGCCCTCTAAGGATTTTCATTTATTTTGGTAATTGACGGAGTGGAGAAGATTAGAGAGGAGAGTATATGTAACCACAGAAGTGAGTAGAAGCACTGTGTAGGAGAGGAGATGAGAGAAGAGGGTGATGAGAAGCAGGGGCATTTTTTTCAAAGGTGTCCCCTAGGGGTCCTCATGGGTCCTGATACAGTCACACGTGCGGGATACTGAACATGATAAGAAGGAAGGACTAATGCATCCTGTTCTACTGATCATATGATGGAGTAAGGTTCAAGGAGCACCATTTCATTGACACTATAAGGCACTTAGTTCTGATTTGGTTCTGGGACACTACACTGACTGACAAAAGGAATATGTAAACCTGAATCTCCTGGCACATACTGATTTCTCTAGGCATCATCTTGCCTGGCATCTATGAAGTGCACACTGTTCAAAAAGTTAATTAGAGCTGGGTAAGAGTCATCTGTTTAGGGACTGCCCCAGGTCCACACACAGTGTCAATGCTGTCTGACCCTCTGCTTGGGTTGTCTGATTCTGAGAAGTCCCCTGGTTAAGAGAATCTCCTTAAGGGACAGAATGCAATAGCAGAAAAAGGTGGGATCCTTGCCTTGGGTTCATGAGTAGATAAAGGCGAAAACTACCAGTAAGTTAATGTGAGTTATCAGAAAGGCACTATGTGGGTCAACAGACTGAGAGCATATTATTTCTGGGATTCAGGTTTGTGCGGTACATAAAGTGCTGAATGCATATATTATAAGGAGCACCTGTGTTCTTTTATTTGTGGGTTCTTAAATTACAAGTCACAACTTAAACCTTTTTATTACTGTAATACACTGTGCATTGCTATGCAGTAGATTTATTGGGCTAGATATTAAAAATGTCTGGATTGCCACAAGCCCTTGGTGCACCAAAGATATGGTGCACAAGGCTTGCGGCAATCCTTTTTCTGGTCTAGCTTGTGGCAATCCTGGGGATCCATTTTACAGTACTTTCACCAAATATTTGTACAAGCTGCTGTAAACTGGGTAAACTATTGTGACTGTGTCCAACCTACTAAAATTGGATATAGTTGTGCCAAACCCATCTGGTGCACCAAGTGAGGTTCTGCAGTGCTTGATGCAAGCCCTGCACCAGGCATTGAAATTCTGTCCCCTCGTCTCCAGTCTGCCTTCTAGGGTTCCTTTTGCAATTACACACCTCTGTTAACACAAATATTGTACTTAGGGAGTGTTGACAATCTTACAACTTTTACTAAGTATCACCACATCTTCCTTTTGGTTTTTTAAACTGAAATAACATATATTTATTTAAGAACAAAAGCTAGAGATGAGAGGTTTTTAGCACTTTACTCTTAAGTTAGTCTTTACCACCAGATTCCCTGAATTATTTCTTAATTCCAACAATTAGAAACTCTCTATCAGTCTTTCAGGGCACTTAACTGCTCGACTTGCTCTTCTCAGCTTCAATCCCTTAGATTCATTTGAATCTGCCTCATTGTGTACATCATCATTTCTGAAATCCACATTTTTTTTCTGATATCTTGGTACAGTTTGTAAGGTCTGCCTCTCCTGCTTCTGTAGTCAAAGTCAGTAATTCAACATCTTGGTTGTTCTTGATCCTCTGAAGATCTTATTTTTTTCCTTAAGACATGTCCTTGTTCAGTTTTCAGTTTGTATGATCCTGAGTCAGACTCTTTTGTTACTGTAGCTTTCAGGTTCCATGTATTATCTCCACTTCCCTTGATATACATGCTATCTCCTGGATGCAACTCTGGTAATGGTCGAGTACTTCTATCAAATAAAACTTTAGTTTCATTTTCTGTCATTGATTTTTTTTGTAAGTTGTTTTTTCTGTATTAACAATTCTGCATTGCTTGTTTTGAGCACATCTTCTTTTACTTGAAGTTTTGATCTAATTCTAGGTCCCATTCTCTTCTCCCTTTATGTAAATGATATGCCATTAAACTGTGGCAGAGCTAACTTGTTGCCATGTGCAGATGATGCAGTACTGTATTGTAGCTCTAAAGATGCTTCCTAGTTGAATAACCTGCTCTCTAATGGCCATCAGATACTACAGAAATGGTTCTTAATAAATAAACTGATCCTCAATCTCAAGAAGACCAAGGCCAAGGCCATCCTCTTTGTCCAGAGGAGCTTACGCCCTCAAAGCCAGCATATTCTGACCCATACTTATCAAATAGGTCTATAATTGAGGTAGTTCCTTCCATCAAGTAACTTGGGGTATATATGGACCATGATTTTACCTTCAAGGTACATATGGAGCACCTGCTCAAACCATTGCAACACAAAATGTGACTCCTTTATCATCTAAGCCCCCTCCTCACAAAGGAGTAACACCTGCATAATGCAAATGGCACCCTACTCCCTACCCTACTCTATGGGTCTCCGGTTCTCCAGTCAGTCAGGTGCTCTGAAATGCAGAAGCTCAAAACACTATACCACAGCATAGGACATTTTGCAATAGAGGCTTTCCCCATGGAACACCACTGTAAAGTGCTTCAGATGCTAAATTGGCCCTCACTTGAAAACAGGCTGAACTACTTCTGTTTATGCCTTGCTTTTAAACTTAGGAACAGCGATGCTCCTCCTAGCTTACAAGACATATTCATGTCAAAACCCCAGAGGCAGTCCCATAGGTCCTCGAGTCAATCACTCTTCCTGGTCCCCAAAGTCAAGAATACCTTAGTAAAAGGTCATTTGCCACCTCAGTCCCACTCATATGGAATAACCTACCTAGTAGCCTACAAGACTGCTCCTCGCTTGGCGGTTTCAAGAAAGGTCTGAAGAACCTCCAACAGAAGCATAGCCTATGCAACTGCTATTGTTGATGGGCTCTTCCTACTTATGCTGGTCTGCTTCTCTGGCCTTGTTACCCTTTGGTTCTTCCTTTGACTGGGATTTAATGTTTTAGCTTAGCCATCTTTTCTGTACACAAGTCTGCTTTGCTAGGTTTTATGACTGTACCTTTCTTCTCTATGTAAAGCTCATATATATGTAGATATATTTACCCTAATTATGTGAAGTGATCCATATGAGTCACTCAACCTTATGTAACTTACAAATTGATATTGTATGTGCCTTGTCTTGCTATGTTCTCTGTAATTAATTCCAGGTCTCCCATGAAAAAGGGACTCCTACAGTCCCAGCAAGCCTACCCAATAAACAAACTTCAATAAATAAATAAAATAAAGTATTCTTCCCATTAGCAGCTGTGCAGGTCACAATCCACTTTCAAGTGAGGAACTCCATTATGCTGAGTCCTTTATACTGTAGATGTCCTTTCTGCTGTTGTATGATTTCTTCGTGATGCTTTTTTACAATTTGCACAGATTTCTTGTCTAGTTCATTTGACTAAGGATGATTTGGACTTGAGGTGCTGCTTAAAAGTTGACATTCTCTTGCAAACTGCTTGAACTCTGGACAGCTAAACTTGAGGTCCATTGTCACTGAATACCTAATCAGGTGTATCATGCATGAAATAATTACTTTCAGGCAGTTTATCACAGTTCTGCTAGTGGTGCTGTGCAGTGTATACACTTGTGGATATATTGAGTAGTAATCAGTCACAATCAGGTAATGATTTACTTACTTATTAATCTTTTCCATGCCATGTGAATGAACCTTTTGCTACTTTCTGAGAAGGTCTCACTGTGATGGGATGATGATGTCATGGTTCTTCCTGCTGATTTGGTCTGTATTTCAGGCACAATCCATAGTTTGTCACCATCTCTGTGATGTCATGATTGATTCTTGGCCAATATATAACCTCACATGATTGTCATCTGCACTTCTCAGTTCCCAAAGGTCTTTCATGGATCTTTTGTAGCATTTCCAGTTACATGATTTTTGGAATAACATTTTTTTCCACCTTTGCAAATAATCTCATCTACAACAATTTATTAACTCTAGCAATTCCACTGCTTTTGGACATTTGTTTTTTCTATCTGGCCATCCTATTAACAATCATCTCTTTAAGCAATTTGATTGACACTTCCTGATTTCTCAGAACGCTCAGGTATAAATTTATCCAAGTAGTTCATCAGACTCAGGAATCTTTGCACAACTTTTTGTGACTAGGGATGAGACGTATTTAGTACTGCCTAAGTTTTTTTTTTATTTTAACAGCATGTCTCATTCCTTCTCTGGTTGTATATCACCTATATGACAGTCCCTGAACTCCAAAAACACATGTCTCTTTGTTGTTTCAAACTTGCTTTTCTGGTAACCTCAAGCACTTTTGTCTGCCTACAATCATGTTCTTCCTTGGATGTGCTGCACACAATAATATTATTCATGGAAGTGAACACACCTTCAAGATGCTCATAGAACATATGAATTATTTTATGGTACACCTCTGGAGCTGAGGCTATTCCAAATGGAAGTCTTGAAAATCTGTATCTTCTGAATTGAGAGTTAAATGTGCACAACTTTGAACTTTTGTTGTATAATTTCAGTTGACAAAATCCTGCTAATGCCTAATGTTTGCAGAAACATTTGGCATTGGCAAACTGGGCCATTATTTCTTTCCTTCTAGGTACCTAACAATGCTCCATTTTTACAGTTCAATTATGGTTTCTGGGATCTAGACAGATATGTAATTTACCATTCTTTTAGTCAACAATCACCAGTGAATGGCTCCATTCAGTTGGTTCATCTATTCTTTTTATAATTTCCTGTGATTCCATGCAATCTTACTCTGCTTTCAACATATCATGCAGTGCAAATGGTAGGTACCTTTCTGCATGTGTGAATTACAGGCTACACTTCCTAATCTACTCTGATTATATACTATCCTGGCAGGCATCCTAAACCTTCAAACAAGTGTTGATATCAACTATCAGTACATCATACTGTTCAGTACCCTGAATTTCCATGGTAAATACTTTTTTCACTATATTCAGCTTTTCACATGCTCCCAGTCATAAATCTGTTGCACTGCTTTTGGTACTACTAAGAATGTGAGCTTGCAAGATGCATTTTTATGCTTCACTGTTACAATGCGCCTGAGTATTCTGTCACTTTATTCCCAGTGCCATGCAGATGATGTCTGCACTCTGAAACCATGTATTCTGTTTCTGACATAAGATTCACTTGGGCCCCAATGTCCATTTTAAATAGTATGGTTCTATCATTAACTACCAATGGCAACACCCATTCACTTTTATTTGCTTTTGTTGCAGTTTCCACATCTACTGTACACAACACTCGCTTTGGGAGTTCTCTTCTAATGCATGCACTCTGCTTGGGCTCACAGGTGATTGGCAGCACCTTGCAAAATGATTTTTTCCCCCCACATTTTTTATGATTCTTCCCATAAGCAGGACATTTCTTTGGACTGTTCTGCATTCCACACCTACCACAATGTTTTACATTATCAAAACATTTTATTGGCTTTCTTCTCTGCAACTGTGTTTCTACATTTTCATAGGCAATTTGTCTATCCTTGTTCTTTGATACCACATGTATTATTTCACCTTGTTCCATGTCTTGAGCTCCAGTGGTTTCTGCAGCCTTGAAAATCTGCAACACTTTATCTAGCACCAGAGCCTGCTCTCTTAATAGTCTCTATTTGATCACTTTGTCAGAGATCCCACATATTATTCTGTCTGTTTATCACTGGTTCAGCTAGTTCTCTAATTCATGACTTACCTTTTGTTCTAAGTTCTTTGACTTATTGATCTATAGAGTCACCAGGCCTCTGTGTACATGGAGAAATTTTATTTTGTGCATAGGAAACATTCTGTTTTTGGGATATAATATGCTTCAAACGGTCCCACTATCATACTGAGATCTAAAGTCTGACTGACTTCGAATTGAAAATGACTGTAGATATCTAACGCTTCTTCTCCTACCACATGTAAGAAAATAAAGGCTTTTACCTTGTTTGGTTTTTCATCTGCACCAATTGCCATTAAACTTACTTGGAATCTTTGTTGAAACTTCTACGAGTTTTTTTGCCAAATTATCAGTCATTTGTAAGGGTAAAGGGCATTAATGGGAGGGAGGTGGACACTAGCCCTTTTACCATTGATAGAGTCCTCAGGGAAATGGCTAAGCTAAGAGTAGAGACGGCAATGGGGCTTGACGGGGTTCACCACAGAATACCGAAGGAATTAAAGGAGGAGCCGTCTGCACCTCTGACAGTTCTGTTCAATCTATCATTGGACACAGGGGACATTCTAAGGGACTGGAGGAGAGTGGATGTTGACCCACTACACAAAAGTGGGAATAGGGAGGAGGCAGGAAAATTCAGACCTGTAAGCATAACTTTGGTGATGGGCAAAGTTATGGAAAGAATACTTAAAAAAAGGATTGGGGAATATCTTAAAACCAGTGGACTGCTGGATTTGAGGCAGCATGGGTTCACAGGGGGAGATCTTGCCAAAAAAACTTGATAGAGTACTCCGACTCAGTTACCAGGGAGGTGGATCAGGGAGGAGTGGTGGATGTGGACAACCTGGATTTCAGTAAGACATTCAACACTGTTCTACAAAGAAGACTAGTAGACAAGATGGGCAGCCTGGGAGTGGGTCCAAAGATAGTAAAATGGGTACAAGGTTGGCTAAGTAACAGATCTTAGAGGGTGGTGGTGAATGGAGTTCACCAAGAAGAATGTAAGATAACCAGCAGGGTGACTCCTGGGTCAGTACTGGCACCGGTCCTCTTCAATGTCTTTATTAGCAATATTGGAGAGGGGCTGGAAGGAAAGGTATGCCTGTTCACAAATGACACAAAAAAAAAGCTGCAACAGAGTGGACCCTCTGAGGGGGAAGGGACAATCTGAAAAAGCTGGAAGAGGGGTCAAGAGTTTGGCAACAGAGCTCCACTGCCAAAAAGTGAAAAATTATGCATATGGGGCACAGAAACCCAAGGGAAACCTATCATTTTTTTTGGGGGGGGTATAAACAATCACAAAACAGGAATGGGATCAGGGGGTCATCATATTTGATGACCTTAAGGTAGCAAAGTAGTATGATAAGGCAGTGGGAAGGGCTAGTAGAATGCTGGGGTGCATAGGGAGGAATATAATCAGCAGAAACAGGGAGGTAGTGTTACATATAAATCAATCACGAGGTCCCAGTTTCAGTACTGTGTCCAGTTCTGGAGGCCCCATCACAGGAAAGACATAAATCAGGTGGAGGCAGTACAGAAAAGGGCAACCACAATGGTGTATGTCCTGCATCAGAAGCCCTATGAGGAAAGACTCAGGGAGTTAAATATGTACTCTGTAAAGGAAAGGAGAGAAAAGAGAGACATGACAAAAACATCCAAATAGCGAAAAGGTATCAATAGGTACAGAAAGGTGGAATTTTGCACAGAAAAATATGCTTAAGGACAAGGGGGCATGTAATGAAGCTGAAGGGGGGAGACTTAGAGGGGATGTGAGGAAATACTTCTTTACAGAAAGGGTGGTGGATATCTGGAACAGACTCCCAGCAGAGGTGATGGGTACTGAAATGGTAAAATGTTTCAAACACACATGGGATAAACACCAGGAAACCTTAGTAACAGGGCTGGGGGGTGCTGGAGATCAAATAAGGCCTATAGCAGCACAGAGAGGGTAGTGGATGCATGGAACAGCCTACCTGAGGAGGTTGAGGGGTCTAAAACTGTGGGAGAATTCAAGAATCCATGGGACAGACATAAGGCACTTCTTGTAGGGGAGTAGGAAGAAATAGGCTGTTGGTTAACTAGGATCTGCGGCCTATCCTGTAGGTAGGGAAATGGGCAGACCAGATGGACCAAGCGGTCCTTATCTGCTGTCAAAGTCTATGTTTCTATGTAATAGGTAGGGACCTTTTGGCAGACTAGGTGGGCAAGGAGGTCATTTTCTACCGACAGCTTCTATGTTTCGATTTTTAAGCTAGGAGGTGTTGGAAATTTATCCATGTTACCTACTCTCTGTCACTTGAGCAGCTCCTTTTTGGCTTCAAGTTTCACTTTCAATAATCTCCATGTGCTGTTTCTTTCTCTTCAGTCTCCAATTATGAGCTTTCTGTCCTGGTACTTCTAAAATCACTATTTTCACCTCCTGTTATCAGAACCTAGTTATGATGCCATATTATGTTCTTTTAATTGTGGGTTCTTACAAGTCACAATTGATAACTTAAACAAAAGGTTTTTAGTACTTCATCATACTGTACACTGGTATACAGTGGATATCTTGGACCAGATTTTCAAAGGCCAGGGAATGATGCATTGTACTCACGTCAAACTGAAATGATGCAGGGGGTCCACTGTGCCACTCCTTACATCAGTCTTGATTTTAAAATACAGCCTATGCCAAAAAAGGGGCTGCCTGCACCAGACTGGCATGTGCCAGGCTTGTGGTGAACTCCTGGCTGTGCCATGGCACAGAGAGGCCTTGCACCATGAAAGAGATTCAGCATCCCCTTCAAAGGATTTCCCAAACCAACAGGTTCTGCCTGCACTTAGACCAGCCAGAGCTAGTCTATGGACCTTTGTGCTGCAACCACATTTCTTACAGGCAGGTACATCAGACTCTGGGACCCTGCATGGCATACCACAGTACATGGACACTGTCACTAGCAGTACCCCTCTGCTGGAGAATAATAGCCAAGCCATGGAACATAGATGTCAGTCATGCCATTCAGAAAGATGTGCAGTAAGTAAGGACCACTCTCAGATGGTATAGCTCAGCTACAACTGGCTACATCAGTATATATGCCAGCATTATTCATAGCACAATACATGTCTGCATGTGTCAGCACCTGCTCCAGATAGATGGGAGACCTTGGATCGGTATCCTTCCATGGCATCCCATCACTCTGCTGACATCTGTATTTGCCTGCTAAATAATGTGTCCTGGCTGCAGTGGCAGCTCTTAATGTTGTTACATGCATCTGGACAGTGCTTGCACACTAGGCACTGTCCTTACATGGCAAGACTGCAGCACCATGGCAAATGCTCTACAACTACCACTAGTGGGTATGTGGCTTCCTTCAACCTCTGTCAGCCATCATAGTGAATGTGGGACAGGGTGGGGGTGTTATAGGTAGGGACCTGTGGTATGGGAGGAGGAGGAGGTGGTGGGGGATGTCTCTCTGGTCTCTGGCTACATTGGGCATATTCTGGGGCGGTTCAGGTGGGAGGAACAAAAGAGACATTGCTAGTAGTGGGACAGGTATGCGGGGACCTGTTCAATCCTGTGGGGTTCTGACTGGGCTGGAGCAGGTCCATGTTGTGGCGGTGGGGGTATAGCATCATGGGTCCCATGCAGGGGCAGGTGAGGGCATTTAAGGGGCTGCCAGTGCCAGTACCATCTTGCCGGGCAGTCCATCCACCATTAGGTCTGCTGCAGCTTCCTCCAGTCCCACCCCACGAATCATTTGTCTGACTCAGTAGACTTCTTGCGTCCATGTTGGGAATTTGCTGCAGAGACCCCTCATGTTTTGGAATCCAGTGCACAGACCTTGCCTCATGTGGCTTGGATGCACACAGGGGTTTGCCACTGCTTGCGTTGCTCTAAGGGTCGATTGAAAATCCATCCCCTTGTCTTCAGCCTGCCCTCGAGGGTTTCTCTTCCAACTACACACTTCTATTAACACACATACTGTACTTAGGAAGTCTCAACAAACTCTTAACTTTTATTAACTAACAATACACCCCGAATAAGTAAAATAACCATGAAATGCTGGGAAAAGTGTTAACAGTAATGTGTGAGATGAATAAAGTACCATCAGATGACTAGAATGAGTTTTGTCAGTGTGAGCGTTCTGGAAAACTGCCATCTTCTGAATCAACAAGGGATCATGAGGTGGGCTGCATTCCAGATACCCCCCCCAATGATCAGTGCAGTGACCATCCACTGTAACCCTTGCCTGCCCTGTCCAAGCCATCTCAAGATGCCAATCAATCAGTTCACAATGTGGGTGGAACTACATGAGGGCTCCAAAATAGGACTATTTCAAATAATAGCCAGCATCTTTTCCTTCATGGTATACTATGTTCCTAGACAACAAAAGTGGTAGTGATGTAGGGTCCATTCCAGCTACTCCAACAACTGCACAGTGACCTGCCACTGTAACCCTTGCCTGTCCTGTCCAAGCCAGCTCCTACCACTAACAAACTAGCTTCCTAAGTAGGTGGAGTTAATGTCTTCCTTAAGTCAGGGCTGTAAAGTCAAGAGGGCCTCCACACAGTGAGCTGGAATGTTAAGGAACAAGAGCATCTAAGGAGTCTGCCTGGAGTCAACCTGGGTCACCTATTGGCCAGCAATGCTGCACCACACTCAGTAAGTCTTTTTTTATTTTTATTTAGAAAGCTTTATTAAATTTTAAACATCATCACATGGTACAATGTAACATGACTATTACCAGGGTTACTTTACCTCTCCCTCCCAATCCCCTTCCCCTCCCTCCCTCTCCCTCCCTCCTGTTGAAGCGATCTAACTTTCCACCAAAATACAGCACATATTAATTTAATTGTGCGCGATATATAAGACAAACCTCTAAGGCAGACAGCATGAGAAAATCAATCAATCAATCAATCAATCAATCACTTTATTTAACCAGCATAAACACCATTGAGCAAGCACATTTTCAAGGTGGTCCTGGGCATAAATACAATACAGTACACTTCATAAGATTACATTTACGGTGGACAATGGTGCAAAAAAAAAAAAAAAAAAAAAACATTGTGAAGGTGCAGGTCAATATGGGCCTTTACATACCGGTCAACATAATTAACATGCAAAGGTACATAATGATAAGCTTTACTGAAATGAGAAGAGACAACAATCCCATATAGTGTCCCTGAGTAAGAGCTCATACCTAAATGATAAAAAATAAGGAGAGTATTAAGAATAGGGTAGAAATTAGGGTGAGAAAGAGTAAGCAGCCAAAAGGGAGGGAGAATAGGTAAAGGTAGAGAATAGGCAGGGTCATCTTGGATTAAGGGAACTAGGCTTGTAGGTCCTAGGTTTCTGCTGTTAGGAATGTGGAGTGGATGAGATACTTAGACATAAGATTTGAGAGTGGTACCCGAGGCTTAGGGGTCATCGGCATTTGAAACAGTTGCATGATTCCTTCAGATAATCCATTAATAGAGCTTTGAATGTGAAAATGCTTGGAAGTGAGGATAATTTTAATGAGTCTTGCATAGTGTTCCAAAGTGATGGAAGTGAGAAGCGGATTGCTGCTGAGCCAAGGGTAGTTTTCACTCTAGGGATCTGGAAGCAGATTAAGGAGAAGTGTCTCAGGCCATAGGAACCTTTAGCCCATTTGAAGATGTTCGAGATGTATGTAGGGAGGTTATCAGATAATGCTCTAAAAAACCAGAGGAGAGCATTCCTTTTTCTTCTAGTTCAGAGTGAGGTCCATCCCGAAACCTGGTATAGATGACAGTGATGTGTACTACAGAGTAGATTTAAGACAAATCTTAAAGCCTGGTGGTAAAGGGTGTCCAGTTGGACAAATGGGCACCCTAAGTCAAGTAAAGAGCATATAGTTTACCCCATTTATTATCAAAGGCAGCTGGTTTATTCCACAGACTTTCTATCATTTTTTCAGCCCTGAGATAAAAGGACCTGTCATGTAGCCATTCTGTGTAAGATATGGTGGATTGATCCAACCAATGCTTGAGGACCATTTTTTTCACCCCCATGGAAATGAGGGAAATATGAAATTTCCTTTCTTGGATCCTAATTGAAGATAGATCACCCAGTATACAAATATTCAGTGTAAAGAGTGCCTCCAAACCCAATAAAGGATCCATTCAGGATTTGATTTTTGTGCATACTTGGGAAACCTTCTCACAGGACCAGAAAACATGTAGTACTGCCACATCTAACACAAGTGGGCGACTGCAACCGTCCCATTTTCGCTAACTTACTTGGGGTATAATACATATTATTTAATATTTGATATTGGGTTACTCTTAACTGATCTTGTGTAATATAAATGTGCCAATCCCTCCAGATATTGGACCAATTAACCCCGTGATTGGGGATAAGAGAGTCCCATATCTTGGAACCTCACAACATAGTGGGAAAGAAGGTAGAGAGGAGACCATTGTATATTAGTGAGATGCTATGTGGCTGTACAGCTAAGTCTTTGACTTGCTCCACAAGGTTATTCAATCTTGAGGGCACATATACTCCCCCAAATTTGTGTAGGAGGAGGTGCCGCAGTTGATATATCTTGAAGATAAATCTGGGGGAAGTCTGGAGTTTAGAAAACATTTCTATGGGTGACAGGAGATCATTGGGCTGATAAAGGTCACACACTCGCATCCCTTGTAAGTGAGGGATCCAGTCCCCGGTAATAGGGGAATCTCCAATTCTTATGATAGGGTTATCCACTATGTATTGCATCGTATCTTTGCTTGGACATATGTGTAGGGAGGCACAAATCTGGGAGAAGATTTTGTTGGACGTGCCCATTACTGAATGTTGGATTATATCTGGGAGTGTCCTAAAAGGTATAAGTAATAATATAACCGGAGATATCTTGGTTTTTGGAAAAATGTCTGACTCAATTAGAAGTCAGATGGGAATATAAGTGCTCTCCATACTGTTGGAAGAAGAGGACAGCCACATTCCTATTTTATGTAGATGACTGGCCCAATGGTAATACAGTAAATTAGGCAGTTTGAGCCCTCCCCTGTTTTTAGTTAGGGTAAGCTTGCTATATGCTCTTCTGGGGGTCTTGTTTAGCCATAAAAATTCTGAGATGATGGTATGTATATGACGGAAAAAGGAAAGAGGCAACCAGATGTTGCTCATACTTAGTGGAAAAAATAGCCTAGGGAGCACATTCATTTTGATAAGATTAATCCTCCACCAAAAAGAGATAGGCAAAGCTTTCCATCTAGAAAGATCTTGTTGGATTTTCTGAACCAGGTCTTCCAAATTACGTTTTTTATACTGCAGGGGGTCCGTGGTTAGGTGTAAGCCCAGATATTTAATCACTAGAGGGGACCATTTCATTCCAAATTTACTGAAATCTTGACTAAAAGTATAGTGGTTGAGGGGGAGAATTTCTGTCTTATTACGATTCAAATTATAGTTAGAAAACTTACTAAAGTCACCTATAATAGCTATTACTTCATCTAACGAGGCTATAGGATCTGCGAGATGAAGCAAGATATCATCCGCATAAACGGAAAGTTTTAAATTATGCGTACCTATAGAGATACCCTGTACCTGGGTAGAGGAGTTGAGTTGTCTTATCAAGGGTTCCAAGTACAGATTAAAAAGTAAAGGGGAGAGAGGGCAACCTTGTCGGGTACCTGAGTGTAAGGAAAAACTGGAGGATGACACCTTGTTACAAAATATCCTTGCTGTAGGAGCTGAGTAAATCTTTTGAATCCATTGAATAAATTCAGGGGTTATGTTCATGTGTCCAAGGGTAGACCAGAGGAAATTCCAATCCACCCTATCAAAGGCTTTTCAGCATCTAGAGATATTAAAGCCATGGGATATAAGGTGGATTGAGCCAAGTGACATATGTGGACCAGTTTACGGAAATGATCTGACGCCGACCTACCCAGGACAAATCCCACCTGTGCGGGGCTAAGCAGAGGAAGCCATATTTTTTGAATCTGGTTCGCCAGAATTTTATTGAGAATTTTAAGATTGCAATTCAGCAATGATATAGGGCGATAACTAGAAGGTTGTTCTGGTGGCTTGTCAGGTTTTAGGAGTAAAATGATAGTTGCTTCCAGAATGGAGGGATCCATAGTTTCATTAGACAAAATATAGTGATAAAATTTAAGCAATATTGGGGTTAGTTCCTTAACAAAGATTTTTAAAAAATTTGAGGGAAAGCCATCTGGTCCTGGGGCTTTATCCAGGGCCAAAGTTCTGATGGCCTGGGATAGTTCCATTAGTGTAATGGGGGCTGTTATTATTGGCCGGTCAGGTTCCTGAATTTTTGGAAGTGGGATACTGGCCAGGTATGCCTTGATGTCATCCTTCGATGGGGGATTGAGCCGATGGCCATAGAGGTTTGCATAGAATTTTTCAAACACTGAAGCTATGTCCCTGGGAAGAGTTTTACGAGTGCCATCCACATCCTGGATTGCCTGAATGGTCCTTGAGCTTTCCAATTGTCTCATATGAAGGGCCAAAAGACAGCCGGCTTTTTCCCCAGGATCAATATAAGTTGCCTTTGTTCTAAGGATGGCAAACTCAGCTTTCTCCTTAAGAAGATCCGAGTATGCATTTCTGAGAGGCAAAAGATCTGCAAGCGACTTCTGTGGGGAAGTAGGTGATACATTTTGTTCAAGAGCCCTGATCTGCTCCAATAATTTTTGGGCTTGAGCCTCTCTAACCTTTTTTTGTTTTGATGCTAGTCTAATAAATTCCACTCCTAGATAGCATTTTAATGCACACCAGACTTGGTCCACCCTAGGAATGGAACCTAAATTATTTTTCAGGAACTGCCCAATGAGAGTGCGAACTTTAGAAACTATAAACTTATCTTTGAGTAGCTGTGTGTTTAATTTCCATAGGGTGTCCCTCTGTTGTTCAATAGTTGGAGTGACATAGAGCCACACTACAGCATGGTCAGCTATCACTATCGGTTCAATCTCACCTCCCAGAGTCCCCGATAATAGGGTTGAACTTATAAGAAAATAACCCAGCCTAGAGGCAATCTGGTGTACTTGTGAGTAAAACAAAAAAGCCCTAGTGGTTGGATTTAAAATCCTCCAGGGGTCACATAACCCAAGGAGATCCATCATCTCATTGAGAGCCCTCTGAGATGGAGACAGAGCTCTAGGGGTTGGGTTAGATCTATCTAATAATTGGGATTGGGTGAGATTCCAATCTCCTCCCAGTATTATGGGGGCTGGAATAAATGAAGCCAATTTATCTGCTAGACCCATGAGAAAATCTGGATCCCCTCCTACCGGTCCATATATACAACCTAGGATTAACAGAGTTCTATCCAACAGGTCTTTAACCAAGATGAATTTACCTTGTGGGTCCAAAACAATAGTTTTGGGTTGAAATGGAACAGCTTTCATGATAAGGATTGCTACCCCTCCTCTGTTAGTGGAATTCCTTGCAGCAAAAATCTGTTGTACCCCTTGTCTTTTAAAACCACCTGCCTCATGAGTGAGGAGGTGTGTCTCCTGTAGGAAGATTATATTGGCTTGTAATAAAGATATATGTTTGAGAATTGCGATGCGTTTAACCTGTTTTCGAGCTCCCCTTACATTCCAAGAAGTAATTTTAACCTTAACGTCAACCATATTTTATAACTTTCAGAACATACCAAATTCTATTCTTTATGCCTATGATCGCTCCAACCCCTCCCCATCTCCCCCCTCCACAATATACAAAACCCCAATCATATAACCCGAAACCAACAACCTTCCCCCACCAGAACCCCTAGAACTATTTACAAAGGCTCCCCAAATTAGAGTGAAACATTCAGCCTTAGGAATAATTAGGTAGAGGAAAGCCTTAGCCCATTTGAGCTCTCTGGAGCTTTCTCCTTTAGTTAAGGAACAGTGAGAAGTATTACCTTCCTTAACAACAAGTCTATCTAACCCAAACAATAACAGACTAGTAACTCCAAAGAGGTCTATCCCCCTACTACTTAGGTTGTGACACTGCACTTTTATCAGCACTTTGGTGTCGCCCTTCCCTGCCTTCCTTGAGGCCAAACAGCCTAAACCAAGGGGTCTCAAAACATTACGTTGTTTCTAGCCAGAGACCACCTTATAACAATCCTTCACCCTTAATTAAATCAAAACTTGTTTTGGTAATTAGTAACAAGTTGTCTCCCCAATTCCCTCATCCTGTGAAAATTAACTACTGCTCTATTAATATACGGAAGGAAAAGGGTAATTAAACTCAGTACAAAACTGTAGCTGTAGCTACTTTACACATAACAAATCAACTAGGCTGGCTATAGCCCAAATGCCACATTTGGCAAGTCATTTTTGTTTCGAGGGGGAGTCCAGCCGGGAGTACTGTGTTCCTCAAACGCGCTCCTCCTGAAACACCTCCTTTTTGCAGAGTTCCTGGTTTACGTGAGGAAGCACACTGTGACTGCGTGTGCAGTCTACTAGGCCCAACCGCAGCCCCGACGCGGGCCTCCTCTGTCCTCTGCAGCCCATCCCAGAAGCCAGCCAATCCCCGGGATCATCCAACCACCCGAATCATAGCCTCTTCTCGGATGACCGAAAGTCACAGGTTAGTGCCAACAATAATACTTAAATTGAAGCAAAACTCCTCAGAACAAGGGAAGAGACACATAAACTTGCCAAACTATTTGCAGAGCAACCAAAGTTCCTTTAAGGTTTTACCCTCTGTGGAATAATTCAGAGAATTTGGTGGTCAGGTCTTCCAGCACCTTAACAGGGGTGTCATAAGAGATCCCGCTGTCCGCTACCCTGACTTGTAGACGAGAGGCATAAAGCATTTTGAAGTGAATTCCTGCTGTGATCAGCTTGTTAACTATGGGGTGAAAGGCAGCTCGCTTCAGCCTTGTCTCATATGGCAGATCTTGTGTGATACAAATCTTGACACGCTCCCATAGTATGGCTTGTGTTTCCCTTGCTTTATTTAGAACATGTTGCTTCTCTATAAATCTTAAACATTTTAATATTAGGGGTCTGGGGGGAGCTCCTGTTTGAGGTCGGGACTGTAGGGCATGATGTGCTCATTCAATCTGGTACAAGACCCCCAAAGGGGATGGACTGGCGATCTTACACAGGAATCTTTGCAGAAAAGCCTGTATGTTCTGCCCTTCCTCAGCCTCAGGCAATCCAATTATTAAAATATTATTCCTGCAACTCCTTCACTCAAGGTCCTCAGTCATTATTTGTAACTACTGCACTTGCTGTCTTAAAACCACCATCTCTGGTTCAAGCTTCTCTTTCCACTTCTCGATAGAAGTAGTACAGGCCTTGGAGTCCGCGACTGTCCGTGACAGGTCTGCAAAATCTCCATGCAGAGATTTTAATTCGTTAGTGATCTCTGCCAGTGTGTCTTTGAATGGCTGTAATTCCTGTAAAAAATGATCCTCTGTTCGAGGGATCAAAGTCGATGACTGTGGAGATTTCTTATCTGGGTTGGCCCCTTGGGCCTTAGGCTTCTTCGGATTCTTTTCTGGTGTTGCCAGTGGAGTGTGGCAATGGAAGCTGGTAGCATTTCAGTCTCCATCTTGGCTTCGTTGGACCACTTGCACTCCAAAACGAATGATTTAGTGGAAATATAGGTAGTGTTCTGGCTTTAGATGGGATTGAAACCCCTAGAATAGGCTAAAAACAGCTAAATAAAGTGGATTATAGGCAGGAGCTCAGCACCTCTGCAGCTAACAGACCGCTTGCATCACGTGACCTCCCCCCACACTCAGTAAGTCTTCAACTGCCTGTTGAGCTCTCTTGCTCTTCAGGACCATAGTAAAAACTCTGGACTTGTGGTTACTCATTGTCTTGTTCACCCTCACATGCTGCTTTCCTTATTGCTACCTGCTGCTGTAGATTGCATTGCCTAGTTCTACTGCTACTGTAATTGCCTGCTTATTGTGGTTACTCCCTATTTGGGTCATCCTTACAGACTGCTTTCCTCATTGCCACTTAATGTTGTAGATTGCATTAGTTGTACTGCTATTACAATTGCCTGCTTATTGCGGTTATTCCATATCTGGATCATCCTTACATAGTGCTTTCCTCATTGCCACCTACTGTTACAGATTGCACTTCCTCTACTGCTACTGTAATTGCCTGATTTTTGTTGTTACTCTCTATCTGGGTCACTCTTGCATATTGCTTTATTCATTGACAATTGTTGCTGCAGATTGCACTGACTAGTTCTTCTGCTGAATTGTAATGGTAGAAATTACTGGTATAGACCTGAAGTTGTGCTGCTCTCTATCTAGGTTCTCTTTATAAAACCCATAATGGTTAGCATATAGTGGTTCAGTTCCTTAAGACGCACCACTTTCTACCTAGGGTCTGCCTCAGAGTGCAGTGTCTCTAGAAAACACTGGTAAAATATCTAAGATGTGCTGCTCCCTAATTAGTGTCTGCTCATACTGTGAAATTGATATAATTTACTGATACAGTCCCCAAGCAGTGCTACTCCTTATCTAGTATCTGCCTATAGAAACCATAATTGTTATCATGCACTGGTACAATTCCCTAAGTTGTGATGCTCCCTTTCTATTGTCTGCCTATGAATTGCAGTTGCTTTAGGACACGCTGGTGAAATCCTTTTGACATGCTTCTTCCTAACTAGTGTCTGCTTAGAAACTACAATTGTTAGCATTTAGTGCCACAGTCCTTAAGTTGCACTGTTCCCTATCCAGGGTATCATACTACTTCAGAATATGTTGTCAGTTCAAAGAATCACCTGATCTTCACCAGACTAACCAACCCTCTCTGTCCAAACAAAAGTGAGCGCATGGTTGCTGTGTTCCCCCTAGAACCTATTCTCAAAAAATGCCAAACCCCATGACTGGCACCCCCTAACCCACACCAAAGGACCTCAGAATATACCACACAAACATCAGGAGTGTTCTCCCCAAACTGGACCTCATATGAATCTGTGTCATTCTGATCTGTGCAGACTTCCTCATCCTTACAGAGACATGGTTCTCACCATGCACTGATTTTTCAGAGACATATATCCCAGGATACACACCTATAGATGGAACCACTCAAAGTGAAGTGTGGTGCTCATACAGTATCTATGCTGCCTCCCATCTCAGTTTCAAAATCACCTTCCAGGACATGGCCCCTAAGTTGCATGAACTCGTATCAGGGGTCCTCTCCTTCCCACATTCTACACCCATAATCATCACTGGGGTATATTATTTACCAGAGAAATCCTCAGACCAAGTTATAAACCTTCTCCAGAAGGCGTGAATTCCAGTCCAAAGGGAGAACTTTTCATCCTCAGAGACTATAATATCAATTGGGAAAAAGCCCAGGCTTTCTCTCCTACCACAGCCTCTATTCCAAATTCAAGGCACTCAGCATCAGTGAGCTGATAGCATTACTCACCTGGATGAACACCAAGACCACTAGCCACAGCCTAATTGATTGAATACTGGTGTTGCACCCACAGAGGATCCTTGTAGTAGACACTATGCCAGATATATTCAGTGATCACTGCATGACCTTTTGCATCAGCAAAATCAAAACAATAAAAGCCCCTTCTATGATAATACATGCAAGATCAATTAGAAACTTCAGCAGATAAGAGTACTTCCATGATTCCACATCAACTAATTGGGTCCCCATATTAGCAGCCCAAGAGACAGAGAAAGTTGCAGCCATATTTACTGCTACATGCATAGGACATCGATGACAAACATGCCCCCACCAAAAGATGGAGAATCTGGGGCCACAGCCAGCCCTGGAACACCACTAACATATTAAAATGATTTCTAGCAAAGGGATGAGGCATTGGTCAACCACAAAACCACAGGATCCCCCTCAGACAGGCAAGCCTTCACCACACTTCAAAACTGATGCAGTAGATTCATAAGGTAGGCCAATGGGGTCTTCTTCCAAAACAAGCTCTCAACCACAGACTCAGATCAATCCAAATTCAAGAGGACAATCCACATCTTCCACAGCCTTTCCTCATTCACTGGTAGAGACCAGTCCAACCCTAATGCTGCCCTTTCTGTAAAGTAACTCAACCAATATTTCACAGAAGGACCAAATGCCCTGATACCAGGCTCTAAAGACATAGAGCAGTCTATCCATTTCTCCACTGGCCCCTTCACCCTTCATACAATCCCAAACCATGAAGTCCTCAAAGAACTAATTGGTCTTCACTTATTCTACAGCTGCAGAGCAGATGGCATCTCCTCCAGATTCCTCTGAACAGGCACTTCAGTAATATAAGTCCTTAATGGACACGTCTTCAACCTGTTTCTGGCCACTGGATCCTTCCCCCAACTGGAAACATTCCATGGTAGTTCCAGTCCATGATGGTGGCCCAAACAATGTACCTTCCAACTTTCATCCGTCTCCTTCCTGACAATTCTGTCCAAAGTCATGGAGCCACTAGTGAGTAGGCAGCTCACCCAATTCTACTCCAGCTCTGGTTTTCTGACTCCTTGCCAAACAGGGTTCCAGCCAAAGCAATCAACAGCCACCTTCCTTCTCTGAGTCACAGACTTTATCCACACCAATATGGACAGGGTACTGGGCATGAGGGCCATGTTCAAAGACCTAGTCAAAGTATTTAAAACAGTGGACCACAGCCTCCTTTTAAATAACCTATCAGCCTCAGGCATTTCCTAAACCTTGATTACTTGGTTCAGCTCATACCTGTCAGACAGGTCACAGTCAGTAAAGCTTGGTGACACTGTGTCATTTCCCCCACCAGTCACCCTCAGAACTCCTCTAG
Source organism: Neoceratodus forsteri (assembly GCA_016271365.2). Lineage (NCBI taxonomy): Eukaryota > Metazoa > Chordata > Ceratodontiformes > Ceratodontidae > Neoceratodus > Neoceratodus forsteri. The sequence continues at coordinate 620,426,773 of CM057455.1, forward strand.
GATCAATTATAGAGCCCCTGCTCTTCACTAACTGCAGAAATGATTTCTCATGGTCAGCCTTCCCCTGCAACATTCATATGAATGCCGACAATACTATAATTTATGAATCTGTTCCCACAATTGACTTCATTGAAAAGCTGTTAAACTGGAAATTTCATGCAGTTCAGAACTAGTTCCAAGACAACCAGCTGGTCTTAAATCAAAAAAGAAGTATCCATGCTGTTTGGATCCAGACAGTGGCTAGAAACAGTCCCTGCCACACTGAATATCTCGCATGTCCAAGAACATTGTCTGGACTCAGTCCTGACCTACAAATATCTAGGCCTCCACCTGGATCAGCACCTTGCCCACTCAACACACACAGAAAAAAATGGTTGCAAAATGCCACACAAAACTTAGTGCACTGTATAGGGTTAAGACATGTCTGCAGTTCCACATCAGGGAACAAGTAATTGGATGCTTCGTATTGCCTCTGGTGTACCATGAGGATACTGTTTGCTTGGGTGCAAACCCCTCTATCCTAGGGCCAGACAAAATTCATCTTCTGCCAGTGAAATTCTGACAGAATTCTGTTTCCATGAAATTTCTTGAAATTTATATAAGTTTATGAAATTCCAGAGAAATTGTGATTTCAGTTATTTCCATCTACTTTAAAAAGTATTTGTCCACATTATACTGAATTTGGTATGGTGGCTGTAGCAAGGTACATGCAAAATTGTAGCAAGATTCAGATCACTATCTTTAAAGGTGATATAGTTATAAGCCTTCCACCTTTTAGAAATTTAAAAAAAATATTTCACAGTTATGTAACCTTCAGAATTTTAAGCCCATGTAACTTTAAAAGTACAGAACAGAATATTACCAGTTTTGTTACGTTCATTGAAACTGAATATTAGGCTTTGAGTCCAGCACATGGCCTGAAGCAGAGTGTCACTCTGCTATGCTGATGACTCAGTTCAGAAGCAACCCTAAGAGGTCATGTTGGAAGGCAGGCCATGGCTGACACAACTGCTGCTTGGCAGTGCATATCAGTTGGAAAGGGTTGGCAGTGGATTCCACCAACACAGCGACCCCCGTGGCTAGCCAGGGAGCTTGCTCCTGCTGCAGTGGAAACTGTGGCTATGTGAGAATGACTCAGGCACTGCCCCCATCATGGGTGATAGGAGGGGAAAAAATGTTGGAGAAAAACCCTGTAGCCAACTGAATTATGGTTGGGTTTGGCCTGATAAGGGCATATCCCGATGAACAGGGTATATCACTGAGAGACAAGCTGCCAGCTGAAGAAAAAATAATATGAGAAAAAAGAGGCTGTGTGTGTCAACTCTCTAACCTCTTACTCAAAGGCCGGCCAAGTTATAAGCAGCTAAAGATTCTAAAGTAACATCAATAATTTATTAAAGTTGAATTTCATGAGCTTTGTTCAAAGCCATGTCCATACATGCACCTGAAAATAGGCATATGTTTTGTCTAGTTTGCATACCAGGTTAACCGAAACTAATTAAACAAAATATATACATTTTTCCCAGTAATACTCTTTAACTGCCACAGTAGAGGATGGTAAAGGCTATGAAAAGTGGCAATAAGGTTGCATTCACATGAAGCTTCACATTAAATGCATAGTGGGGCCAACTGTCTGGTCACTATCTTCAGAGATGAATCATGAAGAATAGGCATGGACATCACTATGTACTAGTCTGAATTGTGTGCTATATGCAAGATAATCACTAGAGCTCAAGTGACTTGTGGAAGCACATGCAAAACCCTCTAGATAACAATGTATATTTTTACTATTTGAAAACAGTGGCACCATGTGATGCCAAGCTTTACAACTAGTTACACCTTAGGCCATTGTGACAGAAGTATCTGGGTATCTTCAATCATGATGGAACATGTTGCTAGTCATCACTGTCACAGGAGTGCTGAGGGGTATTGCAAGGCCATGATGCCAATGCAGGTAAGGTGATTCACTGGCGAGAAGTACTTTGTGAAAGTTTTGAATTCCACAAGTGGAATTTTAATGGCATTGCCTATTATGCATCCATGAATTTTTGAGTACATTTTGCCAATTAGCAATTTCTGAAGTATCCACAATACATTTTAACCTACTAAACCACATTTATCCAGCTTTAATAGATTCCAGGACATATCTACTTTGGTATGCACAGACAATCTTGAGTGTACTCTGTATCTGCAATAGCAGTGGAGATATTATCATCTAAATATTTTGAAAATGTTCACACAATTTAATAAATAATTAAACTGAAATTTTAAACTCCTCTAATTTACAATTTACACAATTAGATGCTTCCCAGATTAACAGTTCTATAACTCTTCCAAGAAAGTATGCATATACATTTTCAATTATCTAACTCCAAAGGTGGCTAAGTTGAAAGCATAGAAATCATTTCAGAGATTTTCATGAGCAATAAATTGCCAGATTTTGAGCCAATGTAACTATGTCAAACTTCAACCAAATGTCATGAAACATTATATCTGTTTATAGCCTGCTCTTTATAATAGGCATGCCAAGCATCAGATCTCTAGTTATAATATTGAACAAGTTACAACAATTTAAAGAATTTTGGAAACTTCCAAAAAAGTACTTTTCTGAAAATTCCACAAAATTGGAATTTGCTCATTTCATCCAGCCCTATTCCACCCTGACCAAGTTGTCTATCCTATTCAAAACCTTGTGCAGATACACCCTGCCCTCCCACAACACCCACCGCTGCTCAATACACAATGACGTCAGATGCGCGTCATCAGAAGCAGGACAACAGATGCACACAGCCATCATGAGAGCAAAGTTCTGGATGGGCACACTTCCATACAGCCTGGCAAATATACTCTCTCTGGCAGCTAATCCATCCTATGCACTCAGGTCCAAAGATGGCTAAGGACTCCATATCCTGAGTTACAAGCATAACCTTGGACAAACCTCATTCAACTATAGTCTACTCAAAACTTGAAACAAACTATTTCCCAACACTACCTCCAACCTATAATTTCCAGTTTGCAAGAGGCTAATTAAGGCCTGCTTCACAGGTGTGAGGTTCTCCAATAATTACTTCTCACTCCTTGCTAGGCCAACCAAGCTACCCCATTCTCTGAAAATATTCCAAAGCATATTATCGCTGCACTATCAAGCATTTTACCTGTGCAGCACCCTCAGTTAGCCAACCCAAAAGCTCCCAGTGTACTACCCTTCCTTGTGCTCTCTTAAAAGCATTCTTCCACTGTAAGCAGAACTCATCTCTGAAACTGAAATCTTACTTCAACTGCATTTAATTGCCTGTATGTGTCTGTTCACAACTGTTAGTATTGTACTTATATTGCATAACTGTAAGTATTGAGCCTTAAGTATGTAGTTGCCTCACAAATGTAGCCTTGTATGTGTATGTATAAGCATTCCTTCCCTAACTACCCATTCCCTCCTACAACTGTGTTTGCAGCAGCTGATCCTGTGTGACAGCAGCCTTCTAATCTGTCTGTCCTTTAAGCCTTGAATGACATGAAACTGTGAGTATGATATCAGATCTCTGGCTATACTGTACCACATTTTGCATACAATACAGCAGTTGCATGGCATCTCAGCATCGTGTTTACAGCACAGCATCAATTTAGTGCCTGATTTTGGTTGCTGTCATTTACAGTAACCTGTTTGCGGTGGGCTGTGCCCACCAGCACCCCCCCCCTTTGTGGGGGGCTGTGCCACCAACACCCCAATCACTAAACATACCAACTCCAGTGGGGGAAGACCTCGCGTATGGGGGGCACAGATAGGCCACTGTAAATGATAGCCACCAAAATCTGGCTCTGTACTGGTGTAGCGCTGTATTGACAATGTACAAAATATAGCTAGTTAGGTGGTAGCTTTGATGGAGGCCCTATTCTGCGATGTCACTCTCCCTCCTCCCACCACTCAGATGGCAACTGGAAATGAGCCTTTGCTTACCTACCTGGTAAAATATGTTCTAAATAAATACATAAATTAAAAAAGTAAAGCAGAAGTTGGAATTGTAAATTAAATTGTTGCATTACATTGATTTTGATTTCACATTGTGGACAGTAAATTCTTTATTGGGTTATAAACTTGGTTTAACAGTTTGCTGCACAAGAAGGAAAAGGCCATATCCAGGAATTTATGGTGCATGACTCTCAAATCAGAAAATCAGACACAATAAAGGCCCCCACCTGCCTGTTGAAGTCAGGGCACTTACATGCAAGGAAAAAAAAAAACATCTTTTTACTGGTGGGTGTCATGTTTAGTTAAGTGGAAATTCACTGTAACCTCTTCTAGTGCTTGTCCCCCAGTGTGCTGCACCTCTGCCATGGGTCATAATATTTCTGCAACATAAATACTCTGTCAACCCATTCCCTGGTAAGCACTGGGGAGGAGAAGCCATGATTACATATTAGAGGAAGAAGAGCAGAAAGAAGAAATGACAACATTAAAGTGCTGAAATTTACAGTCCTCCCATGGGCAAGATTTATTACAACTGAACAGTAGTTGTACAGCTTGCTTCTTGCTAGAGCCATAGAAGGGAAATCAGGTTGGCTGAGCAGACTGGATGGGCCTGAAACCCTTTATCTGACATCTTTTTTTGGGTATCTACTGTATGTGTCCTGCACCAGGATACATAGATGCACCAGATGCAAAGAGAGAAAAGCGAGCTGGAACATGATTGAAACCTACAAGTACCTCACAGGAGTGAACAAGGTGCAAGTGGAGGGTCTATTTCAGAGAAAGGAAGGCACTAGAACAAGGGGCCATACAAAGAAGCTAAGAGGGGGAAATTTAGGAGAGATATGTGGAAATACTTTATTATTGAAAGTATGGTGAATGACTAGAACAGCCTGCCAGTGGATATGGTAGGGGCAAAGACTGTGAGGAGCTTCACGCATGTGTGGGATAGGCACAGGGGTACTGGGTAGAGGAATGGATAAGCAAGTGACACCTATGTCCAACTAAAGTCAGTGGTGATTGAACAGGCAGGGAGAAGGGGCAAACCTGATGGGCCTAAAGGTCCTTTCCTACAGACAAAAGAATCTAAAATCTAAAAAAGATCTTTGTGCATGCAGTGACCACTGTGTGTATATAGTACAGAATGTGTTCCTTTTTTTCACTGGGTTTAGCTTGCCTATTTATCCCTGGATGAGTGCAGCAAATGATCCTGTAAGAAAGCAGCCTCCTAATTTGTCTGCCCTGTAATCAAAGTTTAATTTTTAGTCATTTCCATCTAATTTTAACATTTCTTATCCAAATTTCTCCACCTTTTTCAGAATTTAGATTCATGTGCAAGTGCAACATGCTTATATGCACCAATTTTTAAGTCTCAAGCTTTAAATATTGTCTGTGCTATACAGTAGATAGCAAAACATTTGGCCAAAAGGAAGATTTTAGTTATTTTAGTATAATTTTGAAAACATTCATCAAAATGACATACATTATACCAAATATATGGGTCATTACTATATTTATTTGTGTAGCCAGTTTCAGATTTCTCACTCTAAAGGTGCCTGAGTTATGTGCAGATTCCAACAAGAAAAGACAGCCTTTGAGCACCTATAATTTTGAAACGATGCGTTGTGATGTCATATTTGGCACACTGTTCGAGAACCTATCAACGAGATCTTGAGCTCAATAGACAGAAGAGTTATGACCAAATTAATAAATTTCCAGACTTCTGCAAAATTCCAATGAGAATCTGCAGAATTTCATGGAATTTTATGGAATTATGTCAGAATTCCATGAATTTGGAATTTTGACTTTCCACACATCTCTACTCTGATCCTGTCAAATGTTGGGGTGTTTTTACAACCCAGAAGGCATTGATGATTTGTTCACAATGAATACCATTTCCATTTTTGCAAATCTTTTTTGCCAAAGGGCCTTGTTTTCAATGGTCTTGGGTTGAGATGAATGAACTGTGAAAAATTCACTTCATGAAGACCTTTGCAAAGTTCTGCCATTTTATGAAGCACATCACACTTTCAAAGGGCAACTTTGTTCAGATGGGAACTTTGCAGAGTCAGAACTTTGTTGGCTAATTTCGTCAAAATATCTGAGTTCAGTGCTGTACCATGTGACCTGCAGACTGCTCAGAGCTGCATGACATGTGGTTGCATCACAGCAGAAAATTGACCATGTGATCCCTGTGCTATTTACAGTCATAGTTAGTGAACTGAGGTGATAGGAGTTATCTACTGAGGTTCTCAGTACAGAATCTTTGGTTTTTGCTACTTTTGGTACTAAAGCTAAACTTTATTTTTATAAACCATCTGCTGCTTGGTTTTCTACAACTATAAAGTTGATTTTTGAAGTGTCTGCAGGTTGTTTGTTCATTTCATTCTTGTATTTAGTTGGTGTTGTTGCCATGTTTTTCATTATGGAATGGCTTCACTCTGTGCTATGCCTGTGCTTCAGAAATCACAGTGTCTACTCAGGACTGTAGCAGACAGTGATTGCTGGCTAGCTGGAAGTAGTGTGGAGTCATTAGGGCTGGTCGGCATAGCAGGCCATTTTCTATTGTGAACAAGGTCAGGAGGTGTTTTGAAACTGACCCACTGAAATGCATTGGGGGCTGAGTCATGATCTTTTATGGCTGTGAATGAATAAAGTGTGTGCAGTGCCAAGCCTTACCCCAGTGCATTGTGATCCAATGCCAGTGAGCTGAGTTTGGGGGCTGCAGGTATAAAGCCACTGTACTCAAACCACAACACTACATCTGTTTGCAGAAGTACAAGCCACTTCAGCTACAGATACAAATTCACAATACCCAACTTACAAATGTTATTTTGTCTGCAGAAGCACAGGACCATATGGGGCCAGTGTTTCTGTAGCCACAAGTACTCATTCACACAGTAAAATAAAAAAGTATATGTTAACATTTGCCCCATAACATACACTGCTGGTTTAACATTAAAACTATGCAATCAGTGCGACAGCAGATTTTTTATAGGATAGAGTTCCATGGGACAGAGACTTCCATCGATAAAAGTACAGTCTTCTGACAACTTCAGCTGGGAAAGTGGCACCTCTAAATATCCCTAGCTAATTGAGCTCAGTTCCCATCTAGCAGCATAAGTGGTCAGGACCAGGGCTCAGGAACTCTCTGCAGTATGGTACCCATTTTGTTAAAGGCATTATAAATTAATAAGTGCATATTATAGTCAATGTGCCATCCAACAGGCAGTCAGACCAACTGACACAGTGAGGAAGTGACATGATAGGCTCTCCAAAGGACATCAGAAGCCTCACAGCATTATTCAGGGCTAGCAGCAGACAGTTTACCTGACTAGCAGGTACGCTTTTTCATCGCATGCTGCAGTAGTGAATTCTAAAGAAGATAAGGGCCTGTGGCAAAGTTCAGAGATCAGTAGAGTTAAGAAAGGGGCATTGTCTAGTGATAGTTTAAGCTGATGAAAGCAACACTTTACCACCAAGGATGACTGAGAAGCAAATATTAGCTGATCGTCAAGGACTACTCCTAGGCTGGACACCACCCTTTCCAGTTTCTGCTGAACCTGTCAAAGATAAACAGCATCAAGCAACCACATACGGCAGACAACTGTTGATCGCTATTTACCAAAAGCACTTCAGTCTTACCAGGTTTTATTGCCAGCCAACTAGCAGCCCTCCAGGTTCTGATCTCTGATACTCAGTGGCATAAGAAATTAAGAAAGCAAAGCAACAATGAAATGAGAAGTGTATAAACAGGGGCTGAAGGAGTACAAATGAAGTTATCATCATAGGAAAAGGTCTACCAAAAAGCGGATTGTCAGAGAGGAAAAAGGAATAGCAAATACTTCCCTAACTATGTAAAAAGTAAAAGAGACAAATAAAATGTTTAGTCCACTGACATTAAAGGGGCAATTAGCAGCTGACTTGAGAGAAATTGTTGATTTTTTAATGAGCACATAGAATAGATTCAATCCTCAAAAGTTGTGGAGTTCATGCATACCCATGTAGTGGCTATGACCTTGGCTATATGCATGAACTGTGCAGATCTGAATGGCATGCAGGTCTACTACAGCCCTCTTGCTGGCCATGTAAGGGTCCTAAGGGGTGTCATGCTGCAGGACTGCGGAGCATGTCAGCAGGATGGGGTATGCAATATGCATATGAACAAGGCATGGCTGCCAATCCACAGTCCTGGAGGCCTCACTCTGTGGGTTTAGAGCAGCACCTGCACCTACATGGGTGGGGTGGCTTCCATAGAGAAGAAGGCTGTGATGAACAGGGAGCAGAGGTTCACCACATGGTGGCCATGTAATGGGCTCCTGCAGAATGCACTTCCCAGACAAACTGTAGACACAGGGACCCTCCAAACAGTACCCACCTGCTCCCCCAGTATACCCTCAGTACACACCTTCTCCTACTGCACCCCCAGTACATACCTGCTTCCCCAGTATACCCCCAGGTACATATGTGACCCACAGTTAACCCCTGTGGTGCACAATTTCCCCTCCAAATCACCAGTAAACACCTGCTCCCTGAAGCATTGCTGGTATACACCAGAACCTCTAATACTCCCATGGTACACATTTTCCACTCAGCATCCCTGCACCCCAGTTGGAGCCCAAGAACAGACAGGAAACAGATGTGATAGGTATGCCAACTGGTATTTACTGTTGTAGTGGCACAGTATACACAGAACAGTAACAACTGTCAAGGGCCAGTCACCCAAAATGAAATGTCCCAGCACCAATAAACATGCCATACATATTGCTTTAGGCATACTGTACATGACATACATTACCTGCACTGGGGTTTTATGTCACACTGCAGTTTCAATGGTGTAAGACCAGTGCTTGCCCCATCATGGCAGTCCAAATGGTGTGGCCCCAACTGTCCTTCAGCATCTATTGGCCAGCCTATATACCAGCTGCATCAGCTGCTGCCCATAATCTGGCTGGTCCTTCTTCAGATGCAAGAGGCTGGCCCCCACCACACCCACCTCATCATTCCCATTGTCATCCATCAGTGGCCTGTCCTCTGTACCATGATCCAGGCATGGATAATATACCAAATTTCCAAAAGGAACAGGCATGCACTCAGAGGGAAGCACTGATCAAGTATACTCTTAGATTATTAACTACTGGCTAGGAATTAAACAAGTAACATCAGTAGTAACTGATTTAGAATTTTTATTAGTTGTAATTGCATAACAATTGTCCGAAGTACAAGATGTGCAAAAAATGCCAACTCTGTTGGGTTAAAGCTGTGAAAACATTTGCTAGTAACTATCCAGTGCATAATAAATATAAACAGTTCACAAAAGACTATGCCCTATACAAAAATTACCTATCACCCTATTGCCAGCAGAATATACCACAGCTCCTTCTTCAATATGCATCATCAGGAGCCGTGTCTGGGTCACTAGCCACTCCAGCTGAAGAGGAGCCACTGCAATATCAATGGCTGCTTGAAGTTATCACCTGGCAACAATTACATGAACTAGATACACCTACAATTATCTGGTGCCATGTACTCATGCTATTCTAGGAAAGGGAAGTAGCCTTTTCACAAAAAGCAGCATTGTAGGCTTAATCCCTGCTGATACATTAATAGCAAAATTGTAACACACTAATGAAGAACCAAACTTCACAGTATCACAGAGAACAGCAAGAGTCCCATTAAAGGGTGTGTATCATTTCATACTATACTATGCTATGAACCAGAAATAACTGAGGACCTTAGTTCTTCTAAACAGATAACTGAAGTCGTAATAAATCAAATAAATTCATCTGGGCAATTAAAAGAAACATCTCCTCAAGGGATAAAGGAGTACTGATGCCTCTCTTTAGGGCATATGTCCACCCTCATCTTGAAGTCACCTCCCAGTTATGGAATCCTTTCAAAAAATAGGAAATTAACAACATATGAACATATGAAAACACCAGCAGTAAAGGGCCTTATGGTCTACCAAATCTGCTCGGTTGTGCAGCTAGCAGCCCTTAATTTGCAACTGCCCCACCCTCCCTTGCCCCCTCCACCTTGACCTTCCCTATTGCATTGCCCCATCCCTTCTTCAAGCCCCCCAATGTTCTACTGGATACCACCTCTGCCAGCAGCACATTCCACCTGGCCACTACCCTCTCTGTAAAAATGTTTCTTCTCATCTCACTCCTGAACCTTCCCCCCTCCAGTCTTATATCATGGCCTCAGGTCTCCCTCCCCTTCCTTAGCGTGAAAAGCCCAGCCTTACCAGACTTGTTTATCCCTTTCACATACTTGAAGGTTTCAGTCATGTCACCCCTTTATCTCCTCTACTCCAGTGAGTACATATTCAATTCCTTCAGCCTACTTTTGTATGTTAAGCCCCCCAGACCATTAATCATCTTTGTCACCCTGCATTGCACCCCCTCAATTAACTTAATGTCCCTCTTCAGGTACGGGCACCAGAACTGCACACAGTACTCCAGGTGTGGCCTCACCAGCAATCTATACAGTGGCAGAATCACCTCTCCCCTCTTTAACAATATACCCCAAGCGATATAACCCAGCATCCTGTTTGCCTTTGCAGCCACCTTTTTGCATTGTGCTGAGTTGTTCATTTCACCCATAATAAGTACCCCTAGATACTTCTCTTTCTTAGTCCAGATAGCTGCTCATCACCCCAGTGGGTAGCTCCTCCTCAGATTTTTAGACCCAAAATGCAGCACTTTGCATTTTTTGGCATTGAAACCCAGCTGCCAGGTATCCGACCAGGACTCTAGCTTTGAGAGATCCTCCTGCAGCCCTTGCCAACCCTCCAGGTCTTCCACTATGGCTCCCATCTTAGTGTCATCAGCAAACAGACTGATTTTCCTCTTGATGCCCACCGAAATGTTTGCAATGAATGTCCCAAAAAGCACAGGTCTCAACACCAAGCCCTATGGAACTCCACTCATCACTGTCCTTAGGGATGATAGCTCCCCACCCACCACCACTCTATGCTGCCTCTCTTGCAGCCAGTTCACTTATAGTGTCCCATGTGGCACAGAGTTGAATGTCTTACTGAAGTACAGATACAGGACATCCACTGCATGGACCTTGTCCATTTGTCTAGTTACACAGTGACAGTACTCCACCAGGTTGGTCTGGCATGATCTGCCAGTGACAAAGCCATGCTGCTTGCTGCCCTGTAGCCTATTGGTCTCCAGAAGGGACACCAGCCTCTCCTTCAGGATTGTCTCCATCAGCTTTTCCATGATAGATGTAAGGCTCACTGGTCTATAGTTCCCCAGTTCATCCTTGGTGCCACTGTTATGGAGAGGTACCACGTGAGCCATCTTCCAATCCTGAGATACACACACCTGAATTCAGTGAGGAATTGATTAGATCTGCCAAAGGACCTGATAGCACCTCTGCCAGTTGTTTCAGTACCCTGGGATGGACGCCATCTGGCCCTGGCACCTTGTTCACCCTCAGTGCCCTCAAACCCTCCAGCTGCCTATGTTTTGTGATTACTTTGTCCGTCACACCTTTCCCTCTGTTCCCTGTCTTCATGCCCCCCTTGGAGATCTATCTCCCCTTTTCTTCAGTAAAAACCAAGCAGAAGTAGTAGTTTAGTGTTTCTGCCTTTTCACCCCCCCACTTCCACCCATCCCCCTTCCCTCTTAATCTTTTCTATATTGTCCTTGCAGCTCCTTTTCTCCCTGATGTACCTGAAGAATTCCTTCTCTCCTTCCTTAATATGTTGCACCAGCATGAGCTCCTTTGACACCTTGGCTGCCTTACTGCCCTTGTCACCTCCCTCGCTTCCTTCAGGTACACCTCCCTGTTGTCCCTCCACCTAGTTGTCTTGTATCTTCTAAAGGCAGCTCTTTACTTCCTTATTTTATCCATGACTCCTTTGTTCACCCAGCTTGGTTTCTTTGACCTAACTTTCTTACTCCTGACCTTGACACAGGTTTTGTTTCCTCCTCTACCACTGTCTTTATGAGCTCCCTCCTCTGGTATGTGTCCATACTAGTGTAAATATTGGCCACGTACTCCTTTACTATTTCCCCCATCCTTCTGAAGTCAGCCTTCCTGAAGTCTAACACCCTTGTGTCCATTTCTGCTCCTTCCTTAGCCATATCCAATGTGAACTATACAGAGTGGTAGTTGCTCCCAACCAGAGGTTCTACCACCCTCAGTTCCCTCACAAACTCCCCATTATCAGCACTAGTCAAGGGTGTTCTCTAACCTGGTTGGTTCACTGACCATCTGCATCTGGAAGTTATCCTGGAAGGTGTCTAGCACTACCTGCTCCCTTCAATGTTTTGTGGCTGGGGTACTCCAATCAACTCCCGACAGGTTAAAGTACCCCATGATCACCACACTCCCCATGTGCAGGCCCTCCCAATCTGTTCCTCTTGTTCACTGTCTAAATTTTCATTCTGGAAGGGCAGTCTGTACTCCACACTCCCATCCTGAGAGTCCTATTCCTTGAGTCCTGAAGTTGCACCCATAGTGACTCCATATTGCCTCCCCCTCCTTCCATACACACCTCAGTCCTTCCCTGACATACAGCATCACCCCCCTTTCCCCATTACTCTATCCCTTTGAAAAATCCTGTACCCTGGTACATACAGCTTCCAGTCATGGTACTGGGTGGTCCATATTTTTGAAATTGCCACCATGTCATCCTCCCCTTCCGCCATTAGGGTCTGTAGCTCTGCTGTTTTGTTCCCCAGGCTTCTAGCATTCAAGGTGACCACCTTCCACCATCTTACTTTCCCCACTTCCCCCTGCTTCCATTTCATTTTACCATTCCCCCTAGTACCTGCCCTTAATTCCTTGTCTCTATCATGTGGGGTAAGCTTGTATGACTTCCCTTCCTGTGGCATCTACATGGAAAGAGTTCAGCAGAGGTTTACTAAGTCCATAGATAGACTAGAGGGAAAAACTTATGAGGGGTGCCCAACAACTCTAAATCTGATATCACTTACTATTAGGCACATGAGAGGTGACATGCTATTCATGTATGATATCAAGTAGGACTCTTCTCTACTTAATGAACTAAATATTATATTCAAAGAGGGAATTATGAAGACTAGAGGACACCCATTACAAATGAATGAAATTAAATTTAGGGGCAGTGCTAGTAAGTATTTTTTTACATCTAGGATGGTGAATGCACGGAATGGTCTACCAGTGGAGGTGTTGATTAGTAAAACTAAAATGGAATTCAAAAATAAATTAGATACTTTTATTATAAATGGAGGGAAAATAAGATACTTTAGATAAGTCCTATAGGAATAGGAGCAACAATGGGCATATGGGTTCCATGTCATAATAGTGAGCACAAAAGAGTGATCACTAGTATGACGTGTGTATATCGCCAAAAATCAATTCAGCAATATACACATAACAGTGATACTACATCCAGCCAGTACTTATCAATGTTTATGCATGGGGCTGAGCCCCCCTCATGGGTGGCTTCTCCCCCAGCACCCCTCTACTGAAGGGTGCATGTCAGGGAGGGGGCGAGACTCCCGAAAAGGAAAAAAAACAAGAGCCACAGGCTGCAGCAAAATATTTCTTCCTGTCCTGTCCCCAAATCCAGATTCCCTATACCGGAGCCACCCACCCTCACCACCACACCACACGGGCTGGCTCGGCAGCACCAGGAATGCTGCCCCACAGAAACTCTCTATCCTATACCCCCGCTTCCCCTCAATATTCCTGCCTTCCGGTCACCCTTCTGAATGGTCTCCTTTGACCGGGTCGCTACTGTTGTAGGGTATCTGTTTTTCAATGAATATGACTCGCTCATTTGTGAGTCACTCATTTGTAGTCACCCTTTTGACATGATACCAGCATATGCCTTCTAGCTCCTGGCAATCCATAATATTATTTGAATGCATTCTGTAGCCACAACAGAGAACAGAAGACAAAAATGGGTTCAAAACATCCTATAAATTCCAAGAATCCTATTGGCAGATTCCATGGTCATGGTCTCACTAGAAGTGTAACCAGTCAACAATCATCTTAAAGGTGATAGGAAACAGTTTTTACACCTCTAGATGCCCTCCAGTTGTTCTTTTATTGTCTACCCAATACTATGATATGTTTTTGACCTTTTTTGTTAAACTAAAAGTCTAATTTTTTTGACTTTTTAAGTACCCTGAACCCCCCCTCACCTCAGCTGATGCTGCTCTCTGTTTTCATACTGCCTTAAATGTTCTGTGACATCAGTAACACCATTCCAGACCATTCAGATGAATAGCATGGAATGGGAGTTATCAATGTCATAGTCTGTCTTAGAAATACAAAGAGAAAGATCAGTAGCTGGCGAGGAGAGTGGAACTCTATGTAGATCTGAGGCCAACCCAAAACTAGATTATTTATTTATCAAAAAAATGATCCAAGCATATCAGAATACATTACTGGCATGGAAATGAAGATGGAAGGGCAGTTAACTATGCAAAAAATCAGTTCCTATCTCCTTTAAAAATAGCTGGCTTATAAAGTCATGAAATAGAATGTCACAGTCTGAAGTTGGGGAACAAAATATGTGATAAATTCCAAATGTTGCCTCTTTAGATTCCCTGGTCATTTCTGAAAAAGTGGCACAAGTCTCATTGAGTCTACCTGATAAATAAATCTAAGAAATGAATAAATAAGTAAAGATATTTGCTGATGGTATATATGACATGAAATCCATAGCTATAAGCCTTTACGAAGTGTGTAAAATGTTACCCCGCTCACACTTTTTTACTGATATTAACAAATATTAATTCTTCTTTTCTAATTTGTAGCAATGTGGGATATTATGATTAAAGCAACTCTTAACATCACTGAACCAGCCTATAGAAAGCTTGGAATCCACAGGATATTTGAAACCAGTTGTTGTCATCTGTTCTGTGTTGCGGTTACAGAATGCACTGAAATAATACACATCCTTTAGTGGAACTGTTTTGCTGTTCTTTATGATGGATTTAAACATTTGGTTCTTCAATAATGTGTCACCATTTTGTCAATATATTGGTACTGATTTAATTTAGCGTGTATATCTTGTGAGTATTTAAATGGTTTCCAGCCATCACTTGGTGAAAAGCTATGCTGTAATTTGATTTTTAAAATCACAAAGTTAGGTAATTTTATATGCTTTTCAATGGGACCCTTGAGAGATTACGATGAAGGGACTTATTACTAAGCTTCATACAAGTGCTATAATATGAGGTATTTTGTAACAGCAATACAGTATGTGAGCTTCTAGTGGATTTAGTAACACATTTTTATAAATTTGTATAATTATTTTGAAATTCATAAATGAGTTACATGGCATTTGGTTTGTTTTATTGGGAACTCCAGCAAGATTAACACTGCAATGCTGCTTTTTGTAAAAAGGCTGATTCCCTATCCCAAAGTAGCACAAGTACATGGTACCAGGTAATTGTAGGTTGATCTAGTTCATGTGAATGTTGCCAGGTGATGACTTCAAGCAGCCAGTGATATTGCAGTGTCTCCTATTTAGCTGGAGTGGCTAGTGACCCAGACATCTCCCCTGAAGAAGCTCATTGAGTGAAGCACTGACTTGGGTTCTGCTGGCAGTTGGATGACAGGTGATTTTTCTATAAGGCATAGCCTTTTTAGCACTGTTTGTGTTCATTATGCACTGCCTAGTTATTAACAAATGTAAGCATTGCTTGAGCTGTAAAATGTGGACATTACATTTTTAACATATCATGTATTGCTGTCAACTGTTATGTAACTGGAACTAATAAATTATTGCTAATGCAGTTTCTAGTAATGTGAGTTAACTAGCCAGTAGTTAGTACTCTGGTAGTGCACTAGATCAGTGCTTCCCTCTGAATGCATGCCTGTTCCTTTTGGAAGTCTGCTGTTAGCTAGAGGGTCTAGTCAACCCTCACTGATGCACTGGCTCCTATTGTGTTGCACCCTATCAGCTCTTTGATATTTGGATAATATTCTGGCAGTTCATTTCTTGCATGATATGGCTGCTCCCACCTCAACATTAGTATCCTGATGGGTGCTGGTGATCCCTGAAATGACACATATGGCACTTTTTAGCATCATGAAGGAGATGATGGTGACTTTATGTACTGTGCATCACCATTCATAACAGCAGTGTCCCACATAATGTTTATCCTTGGTGACTCCACAAGTCACCAGTAGCAACTGTCTTTGTCCCTTTACCTGTTCTCCTCCAGGGTCATGGTCTGAGGCATGACAGCCCCTGGCAGCATGAACATTGGATGCAGATATGTGCACAAGGGACACTCAAACACTGGAGGTATACCTGTGTGGCATGCACTATTGACCTCCTCTCCCCCACAGGAGACTGTGTATACCCATTGCACATGTTCCTGATGACACCATTCCCACACCCCAGTACAAGGTAGATGTGAGGTTCAATGAGGCACAATGGCTGACAGTTCATGGGTCCTCAACAAGAGAGTGTTCAACCTGCTGAATGTGCACTTCTGGTGGCTCATCAGGACAAGTGAACACTGCAACTCATGCCAGGCAAGGTTTTCATGGTGTTCACTATGTGCTACAAGTTACTCAAACATAATTGTGAGGAAATGCCTATTTGCACCTGTTGTTGATGTACCACTGCCTGATGACATTCCCTAAGGTGTGGATAGACAGATGCCCAATTGAAATGGGTGCCCTGGTGGTCAGGACCCAGGGTATCTTGTTGGGTGTGCATGAAGGGCACGAGTTGTGCAACATTACTTCACATAGTGCAGGTGGTGTACATGTCAGGAGGATCTGTGACAGTGGTCTGTGCTGCAGTAAAGTCATGTGCCTATTCTATCTTGTTTTGTGCCTCCTGTGCTTTGTGTGCCTGGTATGCCATGTGTGACCTGTATGTTCCCAATGTGGAGTCACTGTAGGGGAATGAGCTCAGTCCTATTAGATGCCTTTACCCATGCAAGCACTGTCCATTTGCTGTCCTTTGACTTTGCATCCTTTTCCCAGTTAGTTGTGTAGTACCCTTGCCACCCATGCCCGCCGGTGGAGGTTCTGAGTCAGGGACATCTTCCTGGGATGTAATAATCAAACCCTACACCAAGGGTGCCTGATTTGGGGGAATGTGGCCCAGCTGAGGGTAAGGTAACTGTGGTCTGTGACCAGCCTACCCAGTCTGTATCAGATTGGTGATGTTCTGACCAAGGACAGACGTGAGGTGGTCAAGGCCATTGTCATCAGATTGCTGAAGGGCACCAGGTGCCTTCCATATGCTCTTGACCTCCATGAGCAGGCTATCAGCATTAATTGTAAAAATCAAAAATATTAGACTAGAAGGTTTTAGAAAATGAGCTTTTTATTTCCTGGCATCTAATTGGCTAATACCCTTCTCAGGGTGGTACATTAACTTTCAATAGGTGCCAGGAAATAAGAATTGCCAGCCCAAACCTGACTGATGCCCATCCAGATATCATTGTGCCCAGCCTGCTTCACCATTGGCTGAGGCACTGGACACTCAGTTTGAATCAACCGCCATTTTTTTCCTAGCTTAATGAGAGATATTGGTCCCCAACACTCTACTTCACTGCCACACACAGCAGTCTGTCATTTTTTTTTTAAAACTAAGCATATTGCAAGGCACTACTGTAGTTTCTCAAAACTATTTTTTTTTTGTGTTCAAACTGAATAGAAGCCCTGCTCCATTCCGTTACATTCAACTTCAGCTTCACTTAAATGACTGCACGCCTGCCCACTCACTGTCACATTCATTACCCTGCTATTTTAACCTCCGATGACCAAAACAAAACTCCTCATAAATGAAACCTTCTGCTGTATACCTACACTGTGACGCAGTTCACAGCTTCAATGGTACCTTCCAGTTTCGACTCTCCAAACACATCCATGACCGCTAGTCATCTCTCCTCACCAGTCCGTGGTGTCGCTCGTCTAATTTCTACTTCCTGCACTCTCCAACCCCACACATCAATTGCTGAGCATAACATGGCCTCCCAATAAACAAAAACAAAACAAAACTTACTACAGAAATAAAAAAAGAAAGAATTTACTTTTTCGTCAAAACGTCTATTTTATTTCCGCATATGACATCATCAGGCACACCGAAATAATGCTACTTTGATTCAATCACACAGTATACATTTTTAAACCCCAACAAAAAGAAAAAGCACTACTCTTGAGACAGTAACTACAACGTTCATATCTTGGGGGAGCTAACTTCATGATTATGGGGGGGGGACAACACATGCCACAGCACAGAAATAGGGACTACTTTACCATGCAGATATTTCAACTATATTATCAATAAATCATTTAACTGTTTTTCTTCACTTGTTTAAATCCCATAGGAAAATGCCACAGTGCCCATTTTCTAAGCACAATAATACCCTCCAGGGTGGTCGGTACGGGCGATACCGGACCGCCCAGGAGCTATAAGGCCCTCCGCCTGCAGCGACGGGCCTCATTATGCCCCTGGACGGTCAGGTATTGCCCAATACTGCCCACCCTGTTGGGTATTATTGCTTGCATATCCTTATCTGTTTTATTCATTTTATTTGGTGAAACAGAAATAATAGCACATCCATAAACTACCATTAAATGATACATATTATAAATAATTAAATGGATAAAATATGTAAGCAATAACACCCACCAGTGTGGGTAGTATTGTGCTATACCAGGCCACTCAGTGGTGTAAACAGGCCCGACACAGCAGGCGGAGGCCTTATAGCCCCTGGAAGTTCTGGTATAGCACTATACTGCCCACCCTGGAAGGTATTATTGCACTAAGAAAATAGGCACTGTAAAAAAAATGTGTTTAATAAAAAAAATGTTAATGAAAAATTAGGTTAAAGTTAGTTTTGTATTAAAATAGTTCCTCCACCTGCATTGGAATGATGCTTAGAAGGCACTACTGTGTTCAAGAGTTTTTTTTTTCTTCTTTGTTTTTTTGGTGTCTTTTCAAAGTGCTCCACCCCATCACACACACTGACAAAAGGCAAGAAAAAAGACTGTCATTAAGTATTCTTTATTTATATTAGCTTGCTGTTTGTAACCAGCACTGTTGTGAGTGAGCAGGGGGAGTGAGCACTACTGAGAGTGCATTGAGGCCAATTTGCTGAGCAGTTATTACAGAAGCAGTGGAAGTGCTTGGTGAAGTTCATCCCGAGAAAGACCTTTCTGCAGTCCAATTCTGGTTCAGTTGCCAAACCTACAGTGCCTTCCCATTCTCTTTTTAGCCATGGTTCTTAGCCTGTCAGTCCTGCTGCTCAGTCAACCTGGAAGTCTCTAAATAATGACAGGCAACAGCGCAGAAACTTTACTTTGATTTATATGCAACACAGATTGAGAGAATGGAAAACTTTTTTTTATTTTAAACATGCCAGTCCGTGATGGAATTTTATAGTAATGATACAGTAATAATGAAAGGGCCTTGCCAGTTGAGAAGGAAGGGGACGTTAGAAGCTGCCCCTTTCATAGTCTACTGTTTACCCATTCATTCTGGACCCTTGGTCAACCCCGGAATTCACTAAATTACAACAGGCAGCAGAACAGCAACTTCTCAGACATTTCAGAGGTAATTTCTTGGTGGATCAGAAAAAAATACCCTCGTATTTAACAGCGCTTGTAACCAGCTATGGCTAGATGAAATGCCAAGTTTCATGCCGTGCTATGGTAGGCTCGCATTTACTTTGTTAAAATAAAAATCAACTGCCACTGCCAAACCATTCTACAGTGTAAATTGTGGTGTGGTTTTAATGTTATTTATTTATTCACTTACTTGAAATTTTGTTTCTGACTGGTGTGATGGTATCGGGAAAGGTTACAGTTGCAATAAAAATGGAGGATCAGCCCCATCAGGCAGGATTGCTCTGAAAAGCAACATGACTGCTGTTGTAGGTCAGTGCACTTTTTGTACTGTATGGCATTTGTAAAAAAAAAAAAAAGAAAGGAAGCATGAGTAATTTCAGTTTTTTTAAATGTTCTACTGGCAAATTAGTTTTAGAATGATATGAGGCAATGAAGACTGGGACTGGTTATTTTCTGGTCTCTGTTGTCTCATATCAGACTGTCAGATTGGTGCTTGCAGCCAATCAGATGCAGGAATAGACTTCGTCCATTTTCTAATGGTTGACATACTAATGGAAAAATTACATGGCAAACTGGGGTAATGTCACAATGGGGTATCACAAAGAAACATAAAAACATAGGAGTTTCTGCCACAAAAAGACCTTTTGGTCCACTGTGTCTGACCAGTCCAATCTATCTAAAGTGGAGTTTAAGAGCTGTAGTTGCTCTTCACTCTCCCTCACCACTGACCCTTTGCATGCAGTCTTTACCAAGCCCATAGTTCTGTCCCTCATGGTTTTCACACAGACCACATTTATTGGTGGCTTATTCCATTCTACCATGACTTTCTCACTGAAAAAATACTTGATGGTATCCCCTTTAATTTTACATTCATAGATATGTTGCAAAAGATAATAAATAATAATAATATTTTATTTATAAAGCTCAATTCTAAGAACCAAAGCACTGTACAATAATAAACTAGTAACAATATTAAAACAATAAATTAATAACAATCCATAAAATGCTGACAATGCAAAGTATGAGTGAGTTAAATAAAGTACTCACTAAATGCTTGTTTGAACAAATAAGTTTTTAAGGCTGTCTTAAAGCTCTCCATGGTCCTGCATTCTCGAATCTGATGAAGTAGAGAGTTCCACAGGGTAGATAAAAGCACGGGCCCCAGTTAGGCAAATAAGAGAACCAATAAAACTAGCGGCTATGAATATTTGCAGAATCCTAGCCAAATCTTAACAATTCCAGGCCTGGGTGGTACTGCACAGCCCTGATGTCATCTGCCTTATGGAAACTTGGTTAGCTGATAAAGTAAGGAATGCTGACATAGTACTCCCAGGGTACCAATCCTTTCGTAATGATAGAAAAGGCAAGAGGGGTGGGGGCTGTCTCATCTATATCAGAGACTTGCTAAAGGGTACCGTGCTCCCCATAACTAGCAGGACAGATGACTGTGAACTGCTTGCTGTCAAAATTCTACTGGGCAACTGGAGCAAACCCCTAGTAGTTGTCTCAGTATACCTCCCTCCCAAAAACGCATGTGAGGGCCTCATCAAAGTCCTAGGTGCACCGGTCACCATCAGTAAGGATAGCGAGCTTATCATCACTGAGGATTTCAACATAAACTGGCTGAGTAAGGAGTCAGGCCCCCAGAGGGATGCTGTGGCCAACCTTTACCTTATGCAGTAAGTTACAGACCCCACAAGGATGAATTACAAGTCAGGAAATAATATCCTAATTGATCGGATACTCTCTAGCTCACCCTCCAGGATTTCAGAGGTCTCAGTGCTACCAGATACTCTGAGTGATCAGTGATCACTCACTGATTACACTAAGGTGGTCAAACAAACATAAGAATGGCCCCCCCCAGTCACAGTAGAAAGTAGAGTCCTCTGAAGAGGACATCCGGGCTGACTCAGAGCAGCCTTATCACTCATGGATTGGTCACCTATCGATTCACTTCCAGATCTTGACCTTGCACTAAAATTCTTTGTTGATAACTTCAACATGATTTGTGACAAATTTGCCCAGGTGAGAATGAGGAAAGAACAAGGTTATTACAATGGGTGGGTCACCAGGGAAATCCTAGCACTCACGAGGGAAAGGGATAACCTCTAGGCAAAGGCTTGGGCCTGTGGAGATTGAAACAACCTCAACAACTACAGGGCCCTGAGAAACAGGTGCACACAACTCATCAAGCAAGCCACGCCAGCTTTCATAAGGATCAACTGCAAAAGTGCTGGGGAAATGAAAAAAGATACTGGGAAAACATTAATAATCTCCTTGGGAAGGATGAAGAGAAACCAGCCCAGATGATCAACATTAATGTGTCTGCCAACTCGGATCCTGTTACTATAGCCGAATCTTTTAACGCATCCTTCTCTGACCTTAGCTCTGTCCTTCCCCCAGACTATCTAATGAAGTCAGACTCACAACCCGGCAGCTGACCTAGCATGGTCAACCACCCAGCCTTCTACTTCAAGCAAAGCACTACCAAGGAGGCATTATCCTAAGTAAAAAAAAAATTCTGTGGAAGACTAGAATGGGTAGCGACAGTGTGCACATGAGACTGGTGGCCTGAGTCCTAGATGAGATTATTGTTCCTATAACCAAATTGTTAAATAAATCTCTCACCCTTGCCACCTTCACCTCAGTCTGGAAATTTGCCCTACTGCCCCCAGTATTTAAAAATGAGGACAGATCCAACATTTCCAACTATTGGCCTATCTCCACACACTGTCTGTTACCCAAAGCTCTTGAAAAGATCGTGGCTGACTAAATCACTGACTATCTTCATAAATACCAGCTGCAGTGTCCTCAGCAGCATGGTTTTAAAAAGAATCACAGTACTGCCACAACGCTTGTCGAATACATGGACTATGTACATAAGGCCTTGGATGAATGCAAACTGGTTGGATCTGTCTTTACTGACCTAACAAAGGCCTTTGACACAATCAATCACCCGCTCCTCCTGATACAACTACAGACACCAGGAGTGGCTCCCAATGCAGTGCAATGGTTCCAAAGCTACTTGTCCTACAGATCCCAGAAGGTTAAAATTGGCCATGTCATCTCAAAATCCAAAGAAGTGTATCTGGGAGTGCCCCAGGGATCCATACTGGGGCCTCTTCTCAGCCTTTTTCTTAACTCCCTCCCTAAGGCCTGTAACTTCAAAATAATGCTCTAGGCTGACGATGCTGTCATTCTCAGCAGCAACTCTCATATAGAACCATTGCAAAGGGAGCTGCAGACCTCCTTCCACCATTTGGAAAGTTGGTTCAGTGCACATTA
This sequence comes from Neoceratodus forsteri, assembly GCA_016271365.2. Taxonomy (NCBI): domain Eukaryota; kingdom Metazoa; phylum Chordata; order Ceratodontiformes; family Ceratodontidae; genus Neoceratodus; species Neoceratodus forsteri. The sequence continues at coordinate 620,449,577 of CM057455.1, forward strand.
GCTCCTCCTAAACTACAAAAAAAAAACTAAGATCATGCCTCTATCTAGCCCTCAGAACAAAAAAAAATTCCCTGTCTTTGACATCATCAGCAATGTCAAGGTACCCCTGGAACAGGTTCACAGCTGTACATACTGGGGGTTACCATCGACGACACCCTATCATTTGGGCAACACATTGACCTGGTGGTTAAGGCTCTAAACGCCAAGTTTGGAATGATATATAGGTACCACAAGAATCTTACACCTGCTGCTTTCCTTCTGTCGGTCACTGGCTCAGTCCTATCTGTCATAGACTATGGGTTGTTAGTTTATGGTGCAGCCACAGGCATGGCACTAATGCGAGTGATCACCACCCTAAACAAGACTTGCAGACTCATCACTGTGGCAGATCACCTAACCCACACCTGTACTCTATATACTCTGGCAGGCTGGTTATCCCTTGGAAACAGAATAAAGTTCCAAACCTGTCTCCTGGGTAAGAATGTGCTGCTAGGTAGGGCTCCCCCCGCATCTCTGAACTCCTTTCCCCCGCAAGTCCTAAGTATGAAACCACATGCAGCACACTAGGAGCCCTCTCTGTCCCTTTCCATAGAATAGCTCTTAGACAAAGGTCCTACTCCTATAGAGCCCCTCTCTGGCTCAATGAGATCATGGTGATCTCACTGAACACTACAGGTTTGCCTACCTCTAAATCTCTTCTCAAACAGCACCTGCAAACCAGTAGCTCTTGTGAGTGCACGGTGGGCACTTGACGGTCCCCCAGCATCTCTTCCCCCACTTCTTTATTGCCTCCAAATCCTACCTTTGGTTTGTTCCTTTGCTTTGCTAACTTTTCTTAGCCCTCTGATACTCCACCACCCCCTTGTCCACTACCCTCACCACTTACTGCCCAACCCTTCCTCTAGCTAATAATCTGCTATTTTTTTCACACCCCTCATGTAGTTTTCCTGCCCCCTCTCCTTCCCTCACTCTCTCCCCTGTTTACTTCCCCCCACATTGCTTCCCCTCCCTCTAGCTCCTGTTCACCTCTCAGACCCTGTCCTCTTTTGTCTCCACATCCTTTCTTAACCAAGGACAGGGCCTCACTTTGAGGCCTCTTCCCCCCAGCCCTCAAACTAAATGCAACTAGAACTACTCTGGTGTGCAGTCTTTCATGTTCTTATATATAGGCTAAGTACATTTTGGCTAATCTCCTCTCCTTTTAATGTCTAGCACTATGCTTAGCATGTGTTTTTTTGGTGGTTAACATATCAGCCTGTATTGCTTGTTTATAGATGTTTCTTATTTTATTTATTAGTTTTTTTTTTATTATTATTATGTTTTCTGATGTAGAACCTTTGTAAAAGAGCTCTGGCTCAAAGGTTGAATCCAAATCAATAGATAGTAGGTGGAAACAACAACAACAAAGTACAAAATAGTTCATAAATTCCATGAAACAAGCCTTAAACTTGAGCTGTAACTGTTATGATTAACAACAGGACCAACAAATCACTACCCGCACTTTATAAGATCTGCCTACTAAAATGTATCACTTTATGAATCAAATACTTATTTGCTGTACAAATAATAAGAAATAAATGCTGTCTGTATAAGATAAAGGCAAGTGTTAAGATTAATGACTAGAAATGGGTGAAGTGGCCTCAGTTCGTTCTGCGGAATGATTTGCGGGGTAAAGGCTGATTCTCGGAGTGCTCCACAATGCAAAGTGAAGTACTTCACATCATAACAGGTAACGTGAAGTCTATTGAAGACAATGACTTTGCATTATTCCACCTTCCCAAACCACTACTCCACCAAATCTTAAGGTGAAGTACATTGAGAACAATGTACTTCGCCTCACTTCACCTTGTTTTAAGGCTCCAAAGGTGAATTTTGCAGTGATTTATGGGATTTCAGGTCACATGGGCTCTAGATTGTTCTGCACAGCCTCAGTTTGTGGTAGTGTGTGTAGGAAGCTGTAGGAGACAGTCTGCTGTGAGAGCTCTCTGTGATTCAAACCTTCTAAAAGCTGTTGAAAAAATAGTTTTGAGTCATTTTTTTTCCTTAAACTTTAGTTCATCGACTGTAGGAAACCCTCCTGTGCTCATATCATCAAGTGTTCATTCAGTGTGTGGATTTTGAATGTTAATGCACAACATTCAGTCTGTGTACTGAGAGACAGTGGAAGAGTGCTTTGGGTGAGGGGCGTATCTGGTGTAGGTAGATTTACAGTAAGTTGGAGAAATAGGGAGTTCTTAATTTTTTTGGTTATATTTTTCTTGTATAACTGACTGTGTTATTGTACACACAGTAATATTTTCAGTAATTGCTGTCATTTTTTTACTAATTGTGTGTGTTGTGGTCTGGAGGGACCTGGTGCAGCATTGAGGTTGTTTAAAATATGTTGTATATTACTGAAGTTTTAAATTTGGTACGTATTACTTGTAGACAAATTCTGTGTGTGTGTGAGTATGTGTGCGGTGCATGACATGATATCAAATAATACACTTTTTGTTGTGCTATTGTGTAATTGCAGGTGCAGCAGTGTGAACCTCCTATCCACTGCAGCTGCATGATTTTGTACTGCCATTGTGGTATCTTTTCTTGGTTTTGCACAGCAGTAATCTGCAGTCAGTGTCCCCCCCCCCCCACCAGCAAAATGTATTCTTTTCCAGATTGGATTGTTTGTGACTTGATAACACCACTGGTTAGTTAAGGTGTTACTGAACTTGTTGTGACTTTGTGTCTGTATCTGTTGTTGAAGCCATAGTTGTTTTCTTGGCTTCACATCCAGCATCACCCCCCGGCCCACATCCAGAGTGAAAGTTCCAAAATCTGAATTTGTTTAGAATAAACCTGTTGATCCCCCAAAATGCTTGCAAAGAGATGTGCAAGCAAAGCTGTTTCTCACCATGGCACTGCTGCCAGTGGTAAGATTGTCTGTGGCCGTGGTAGTAGTACACAGTCACAGAAGTACATTGCTGATGTGAGGAAAGGTATTTCTCCTTCAATATTTTTTACAGTGCAGTCAGTAGCTTCACTCATAGTTGGATGAGATGATGTTGTCCCAGCAGTTGGTGTTAGTGCATTTGCCTCAAGTTCCAGTTCTGACCAGTTTACCATGTCCACAAATATAGTGGAGTGTGAAGCAGTGGCAGTGAGTGACAGTGTAGATGATGTCATACTCCCCAGTAACATCCCAGTAATGGAACATGAGGATTCTATTCATCATGTCAATGACAGCACACAAAGTGACATTTCTTCCACCGCAATTCAGGTCATGCATTTGCCATGCAGTGATTCACAGTGTGGTGAAAACATTTTGGGTGATGGTGGTGCTGCTGATGATGATGTTGCTGTGGTTGCAGCATGCAGTCCATATGCCAGCATCCAAGCAGAAGATGTGGATGATGTTGATGAATATGCTAATGATGTCAGTGACCCCTGTTGGGAACCAGAGAAAAAGAAACTCAAGGTGGATGTGTCTGGGTCTGTTTGCATCCCCCTCCATAAAAGTTGTGATTTACCAGTTTCAGTTGATGATGATGACCCAGTAATAATGATAGGAAGCTGTGGTGGTCAGTTGCTATCCAAGTGTGTCCTGTCTGAAAAATCATGAAGCACACTCCTCACTTCATGGCTTAAAAAAATGGAGTCCAATAAGTAGCATCGGGGGGACATGTTAAAACTAGAGCATCACAATCCCTTGTTTGGGGCTTTTTTGTAGAAGATACAAAGGATGAGTCAGTTGCAATCTGCCAGGTTTGCCAGGTGCATGTGAGTTGAAGTAAAAACTGGAGCCATCTGATCACAGGGGGACAGCATGCACATCTTAAGAACAGGCACATGGCACTGTGGTCTCAGCATAAGATGACAGGTAATAACTGTACCACAGAGGGGCGTTTATCTTTGTCATCAATCATAACATGCATGTTATTCCCATCCATGATTGTAGCATCAAGTAGAAAATTAAATGCGTGCAGTAGTGATGAAATAACAGCAGAGGATTATTACAGGCATGATGAGGTGGAAGAGCAGAATGATTTTGAAGTCTTGTCCAGTGGTGGTGAGAGTAGAAGTTTTGGTGGTGGTGGTGGTGGTCAATGCAGTTTGTCTAGTGCAAGTGATACTGTATATCAACATCTCTTGCTAAATCTTGGAAAATAACTGCATTTCTGGGTTTGTTTTCACCTGTGCAACAGTCTTCATCACACGTCCACAATCCGCCCCCTGCCATTCACAGAGCAGACCCATTTGTCATTGCACCCCATGTGAAACATTTAAGTCACCCCATGTTACAGATTGTTGTTGCACATAAGCTGAAGTACCCACCCAGTCATACAGTGTCACGCTACTGTAGCTGAAATGCTGGCAATTGAGCTTTTGCCATTCTCCTTTGTGGAGCATTCTGGATTCCTGCAGTTTGCCGAACGTGCCCGTCCAAAATGAGAGGTCCCATCCAGGACATATTTTTTGACCCATGCTGTCCTCGAGTTGTACTGTACTGTGTCCGACTCAGTAAGACATACCCTTCAGCACTCCTCCTCTCCATTCATCCATTTAAGTATGGATATGTGGACAAGTGGCAAAACAGCAGGGAGTTTATATTTGTGTATAACTGCACACTGGATGCAGGTGCCTGGGGTTGTTTGTTCTGTTGGTAGTGTGAATAATAAGTGTAGTAAGGTGGAGTGTCGTGGTAGCAATCTTCCAGGAATTTGACAGCATGCGACGATTGCTATGTGCAAAGTGATCTGTTCACACACTGGTGAAAACATGTTGGACGTGGTACTGACTGAAATTGACAAGTGGCTGAACTCCCTGTTCCTGAGAGCTGGGTTCATAGCAATTGACAATGGGTCAAAGGTGGTGAAATGTATCATGAATGGTGGCTTTTTTTGGGTTCCATACATGGTCCACTGTTTAAATCTTGTGGTGCAGGAGTTTCTGCAGCACCCTGATGTAAAGGAAATGCTGACAGTTGCACGCCGTATCTGTTCTCACTTTTCATGCTCTGCAAAGGCCCGTGACCAGCTTCAGCAGTTGCAGATCCAAAACAGCCTCCAGTTGCACTGCGTGAAGCTAGAAGTTGTCACCTGGTGGCACTCCACTTTATACATGGCAGAGAGGTTGTAAGAACAGTACAAAGCCATCTCAAAATATCTTGTCATGCACACTAGCCATGACAGTTCCAGGGCCTCCATGTCTATGACGACTGAACAGTGGTACCTCATGGGCTCTGTAATAAAAATCTTGAGGCCTTTTTAACATGCCACATAGGCAGTGAGTGGTGAGACTGCCTTCATTAGACAATCAATTCCACAGTTGTGGGTGCTGAGGCAGACATTGGTGAATGTACAGCATAGCCTTGATGTTGCAGGAGATAGTGCTAGCAGTGTGTTGCTGAAACACATACTGACAGTATTTGACCACAATTGTCACATCTTGTGCATTCAGCGTAGTGACAACTTTGCAGTAGCAACAATGCTGGACCCACGATACAAACATGGAATTATCTCAGTACTGGAGGGTGGACCTGAACAGGTAAAAAATGTCAGTGGGCAACTGGTGCGCTTGGTTCATGGGGCACAGAAATCATGTGCCAAGGTCAGGAAACCTGAGCAGCATACTCAGGCTGAAGGTGAATCTGGCGGAGTAGTATCAAGCATATCCTGTAAGGGGAAGGGGACTGCAGTTCCAGGTGGTCTGTCATCAAAAGCGACTGGCATCAACCCACCTTGGGACGCTTTGTCCCAAGTGGGGATTTGTGACATAAATGATTCCGGAGAAGCGGATGATGCATCAACCACTGGAGTTAGAGCAGCACAGCAAATGGTTGAGTCATATGTGTCTGAAAACAGGCAACTGTCAATCACTGATGATCCCCTTTTATATTGGAGTGGAAAGGTCAGTGAATGGCCAGAGCTGACTGCTGTGACACTGAAGTACCTGACATACCTACCCTCCAGAGTGTAAGTGTCGAGAGGGTATTCAGCTCAGCAGGTGCAATAGCTCAGGATCGTCATGCAAACCTCTCTCCTGCAAATGTCAGTTTGCTGACATTCATAAAAATGAATGAGAGGCACATACCAGCTAAGACTGCAACCTCAATATTTGTACCCCACCATACTCATGGTTTTGCTGATGTTGAAGAAAGGCATCATCCTGGTGGCAGTGACTGTATGAAGTGGCCTACTACTAACATAGATGATAACACAGTGGAGAAAGAATTTCCCCATGGTCTGAATTCAGACATAGAAGAATGTGAGGGCAGCTTTCTTTCTCAGGATGGTGATGAATGATGATGAGGTTAATGTTGGCAGGCTTTAACTTAAGTGGTAAAAAGGCTGTAACATGTCTTGTATGAACATGTTCTCTTTTTCATAAAGTTAAATCACTGTCCCACTCATACTGACTCAAATTCCATATGTCATGTCATCACATTTATAACACAGAGCACAGTATATCCTGACCCCCAAACTACCACCACCATAAGACTGCTGTTCTCCACTGCTGACTTGGTGAATGTGACTGTATGTCCCCCTGGACTACCGCCACCATACGACTGCTGTTCTCTATTGCCACCATAGGGAATATGACTGTGTGTCTCCCTGGACTACCACCACCATAAGACCACTGTTCACCACTGTCACCACTGCCAGATGCTGGTAGATGTCAGAGGGAATGTCATCATGTGCCACAGCTATGACCACCAGCACCCACAACCAGTGTTGCTGTGACAATGCTTTTCCATTACATTGACCATGCCAAGGCAGAGGGAGTTGAACAGGAGACCACATCCATCAGCCACAGGCACAAGGCTTCTTGCTACTAAAATTATAACATGAGTAGGTGTACTAATGTTTTTTGTGCTATTCAAATTCCTTTTGCTTTGTGTTTTGTATTCTGTTGCTTTTCTGAGCTGCAATGGTCAAGCACATACAGTCAACTTATTTTGTTTATTTACAGGATAACAAAAAATTACTCTCCATAGCTGAATGTATGTATCATTGGTACAGCAGCAGTACTGTGTACAGGAACCTGTGGAATATCCATTTCCAATCCATACTGTTAAGTAGATCAATTTTATTTCATCTGTTCCTTTTTTTTCATAAGAGTGCAACAAATCCAACTGAGGATTCATAAACCAGGTGACATGTGTGCCTCACAAAAAATATTTCTGCAACATATCATGCACTGCATTCCAAATGTGCAGCTGTGCAGCCATGACAGTGTTGAAAAAGTTGAACCCAGGTTGTATTACTTGACAAGATGTGGTTTAGAAATGTAACTTGAGTTGAGACACAGGGACACTGACACAGTGTATTTGTTACACAGCCTGGTACTAAATTAAATTGTGATCTGATGATTGCAGTGGGACAGCTTGCTATCTGTGTTAATCCAGATACCCGTGGAACAGCCACAGCTTAAACATAATGTATTACTGCTACAATCAAGTTGTAATAAGTCCTTCATTTTTTAGGAAACTTCCAGAGGCTTTGTTGTGTCATAGTTGCCTTATCCAAAGAACATCTTCAACATCAGATGCCCCCTAATTTGGGGCAGACATGCAACACTCAGAAGTCATTTCAATCGATGAACTTGACCATCATTACCAGACTGGAGAAGGATGCAGATGAAATCTGCGAAGAAGTAACAAAATAATAAACCATTATTGAGACCTACTTGCAAATATGTTTCCCCTTCCAAAAACAAAATATTTACCTTCATTGGCTTGAAAGTATTCCAGTTCCAATTTCAATGCCAAGATTTCTCATCAAGCACTGGAATGTGCACACCAACAGTATGTGACCTGTGATACAAAACAATACAATGAGTACATGTCTATATATATCACCTAGAACATATATATATGTGTGTATGTGTATATATATATATATATATATATATATATATATATATATATATATATATAATATATATATATCAACTCACCAAGGCTACTATTAGTCTACACACAAAGGACAGTCTTTTATCCGGTTGAGGTGATCACATTGCATTCTTGGGAATCACAGCACACTTTGGACCAGCAACAGTTCTCTCACGGTCATCATTTCTGACGGAACACTGAATGGATTCATATCATGTTATCCCTCCATCACATGGTTTGGCAAGACACTGTGCATCATGACACCATCATCAGAGAGTATGTAAACTTTCTGGACACAAGACAGTTGCATTTTGGGATGCAAAAAAAATTCTGGGTACTCTCTGTGACCACTGCGCACATGAGTGACTGCTCAATAAATTTGAGGGGACCTTGCATGTGGTGTAACACTGCCATTTCACTTCCTCAGCACTTGGGAATTTTCTGGACACAAGACAGATGCATTTTAGGGATGCAGAAAAATTCTGGGGACGCTGTGTGACCACTGCATGAATGAGTGAGTGCGCAGTACATTCTGGGGGACTTTGCATGTGGTGTAATGTTCCCATTTCATTTCATCAGCACTTGGGAATTTTTTGGACACAAGACAGTTGCATTTTGTGTGTTGTGATTGTGAGCACCTAATGTCATGCTTAAATTATAAATTAAAGCAGCAGTACAACAATGTAGTGAAAATTTTGACCTATGCTTTTTTATGCTGTTTTACATTGCCAGCCACTAGTTACCTCCTGACTTGTATGATACCCTTCTTTTCATAATTTGTGTCTGCTTTACTACTTTTTCTCATGTCTGAAAAAAAAGGAGCACACCTTTTAATATGGCTCTGAACATATTTTCTTTACTATTTGCAGTTGTTTTTGAAAAATATTGTTCAGTGAGGTTATAAAACACTGTCTGCTACATAATTGTTCATTTTACAACAGAAGTAATATATAACAACTGATGGAGAAAAACAGCAGAAAATACTGACGAAGACCTGGTCCCCACAGTATTATAAAAGAGTGCTCCTTTTATATTTTCAGACATGAAAAAAAGTATTAAATCAGACTCAAATGCTGGAAAGAATGGTATCATACAAGTCAGGAAGTAAGTAAAGTGGCAATGTAAAATAGCATAAAAAAGTATAGGTCAAAATGTTCACCAGATTGTTGCACTGCTGATTCAATGTCTGTTTCAAAAAATAAATATTTCTAGAGCATCAGTAATGTTTACTTTGTGTCAGGACTCATGATTTGAAGTGTTTTACAAAAAGCATGAATGAGCAGTGCAAGTATGTTGTGCTAAACTGCACGTGTGCTGTCAGTGTTCTTTTCTGTGTGTGAAGACATTGTCCAGCTTCATGAAAACATATATATGGTGTGACTTGTTGCAGTATCTCAAGAATAAAGATAAGAAAGAATATATGACATATATTTTATTTGTACCATCAGCACCAGCAGAGTAAGCGATATTATATTTTTTTTAGAGATATCTTGTCACTGTGCACCTCAGTCACTCACAGTGCACACATGACTTTGCAGAGATCATAGCACAAAAAACACATGCTCTTCTAAAAGTCATGTGTGCAGTATGTGACTAAGGTGCACTCTGGCCAGACACCTCTGAAAAAATACCGTATCACTTAGTCTGCTGATGATGATGGTGACAATAAAATATACTTATTCTTATCGCTATTCTTTATACCATAAGCACTGCAACAAGTCAGCAATATATGTTTGCAAGGAGATGCACAATGTCTGATGTCTCACACACACACACACACACACACACACACACACACACACAGAGAGAAACAACACTGACTGCACACATGCAATTTAACACATCATACTTGAACTGCTCACACCAGCTTTTCCACAACCACTCCACAACAGAAAGTAAACATTACTGAGGCAGTGGATTACAATAACAGGGCAATAAGGAGCATGTATGAATATGTGTATGTATATATTTAAAGGGAGGCAGTCAGCAACAGGAGCTCTGGCCCCCTGTAAGGCTTGCCCTCCGGTTAAGCCTTTTAAGTGTGTTGTGGCATTTTTCTCATGCTGCGACATACTTTATTTTAATAAAGAAAAGTCAGCAACTCAGAAGTATGGCAGACATTATGGGAGCTCCATTATGTGTAAAGGAAAGGTGCAGCAGAGACGGACCATGCATTGCAATACTTTTGTATTGAAGTGCATGTTGTGTCGTCGGTGCACCTTTACACATAATGGAGCCCCCATAGCATTCACCATATCTCCAGGTAGCTGACTTCTCTTTAATAAAATAAACTATGTTGTGGTGCTAGAAAAATTATGCAACATACTTAAAAGGCTTAACAGGAGGGTAAGTCTTGCAGGGGGTGGGACCTCCAGTTGCTGACTGCTTCCTTTTATACTAATACTGTGGCCTTCCCTCTCTCTGTTATTAAACATAAACAAAAGACAAAACACTACAGCAGTGGGGGGGAGGGGGTGTGCTAAAAAAAAGCTAATGGGGGATCCCTTGATGTTTCAGCAGCAGATAGAACATCAACACAATCTGTAGCTGGTGTTGCTCAATCTGCATCACCTGCTGCTGGGCAGCACCCAACTTCTTGTTATTTTCCTCCACCACAGCCCACAAAAGTGCTATGTCTCTCTGTGTTGCAGGCATTATGGGATCCACTGGTGCAGGGGAAGATCAGGTGGTGGTGGTGGTGAGGGTGGTGCTGGTGGCAGTGGTGGGGGTAGTGGTGGAGTAGCTGCTGCTGTGGCCCTCCCCCTGCTGTGGCAACACACAACAGCAGCACCCTATGCCACTGCCACAGAAGGGCCAGCAGGGGGAGGCCTGGTCCATTCAGTTGCTGCCTGCCACTCCACCTTGTAGTGGTTCAGCATATGTGTGCACTGGCCCCCATTCCCCAGATGTGTCCCCCTGGGGCCACGGTGCACCTGCACACCACAAAGCAGACAAACCACAAGGCTGCTGTCCCTACTGACACAGTTGAAAAACTGCCAAACTGGGGAGCTGTGGGAGGACCATGCACAGGAGGGGCAGATGTAGTGCCAGCAGCATAGTTACACACCTGGGGCTCCACCTGCTGCTGTGGAGGTGGTGTTGCTGGAGCTCCTGCAGCTGCTAATGGTGGTGTTGGTGGTCATGGCCAACTTGGTGGATGTGGCGGAGGCACTGGAGGTGTTGATGCTTCTGGGGGCAGGACCAAAGAGTCTGGAGCAGTCCAATGCCACCTGGCTATGACCCCCACACATGCGCACTCCCCCCCAGTTATGGGCCACATACTGTCCCTGGTCCATCACACAAAAAAACACTCCTTCCCTCTCTGACATGATGAGTGACTTCACACACTCACACACAGGCACACACACAGTCACACAGACACACACACACAACAAAACTTATAAAATAATGACATTGGTTACCAAGAAGAACTGACAAAATAGTTAAAAAAAAATGAAATAATTAACTTTTAGAAAAGTTTTTGGGTTTTTGAAATGTGCTCAAGAAAGAAACTGACAATGAACTCTCCTCTCCTACACAAAATGCTTCCTCTTTCTACCTCTGCAAAGGAGAAGGTGAAAGTATCTGTTTTTATGACTCACTTCCTCTCGGTCTGGCTAAAGCATACGACTTACAGTACTGTAAGCCATGTGATGTGTGAGGGGGGCTGCCTAAAATGCCTAAATTGTTGTCATTCTGCCTTACTTTGCGTTAAGGCAGAATAACAACACAAAGTCATAATAACAAAGCAAAGTGAGCCCTTTTCAATGGCCACATTGCACAGCATTATGATAATGTGAAGTGGCCACTTTGCATTCACTTTGCAGGTGGAATTTAATTTTGCTTCATCTCTATTAATAACTGGACCTACATATCACTATCAGCACATTATAAGTTGCATTTACTGGAATGTATTACTGTATGAATCAAATGTGTATTTACTATCTGAATTATAAGAACTAAATGTTGTTTGTATAAGATAAATGTTGTCTCTATGGAAATAAGGTACTTTTTTTTTTTTTTTAAGTAAGCACTTTTGTACTTTTATACTCTCCTCCTAGCACATGTAAGTTATGTAACAGGGCCATCCTGAAAATGGGTCTTTAACCTAATGATGTGTAAAAGATCTTTCCTGTATAAAAATAAAGATTTACTAATTCTTCACTCCTGGATGTTTATGTTGTTGATCTGACAGGTGAGATGACTGGAGGAGTTGATCATTTTTATTTGGGCATACCTTTAGACAGTTTGTTTTACTTTTGAGACGCACATTAATCAATTAAGACATTACACAAAAGAGTTGATATGCTTTACAGAATTAATCAGTTTCTCATACTTAATCGTGTAAATTACCTGCAAACAGTTTATTACTTTCAAAATTTGATTATGGGAGTCTTTTTTTATTTTTCTGTAAGTAAACATCTCAATAGACTAAATACAGTTTGTAATTTCAGTTATAGATTTGCTACTGGAATGACCAAATCAACTCACCATTGCACTCCTTATAGGGAACTGGGTTGTTAGTCTTTAAAAGATCAGATTAACTACAAAGCCCCAACTGTTATTACACACAGTTTATCCAGGTTTGATGCCACAGATTATTATTGAATTTTTTTTCCAGATGTAGCAACAGCTTTCTCATTAGCACTGAAGCCAAATTTGTATTTGTAACCCCCCTGTTTGTCTCCACTTGTAGTCAGAGACCCATTAAATTAAAAATTGTCAGCTTGTATAACACATTTCCAGGTTTTCAGTTGGAGTGCAACAAATTAACTGTTTTCAAAAACTCACCTATGGAAAATACTTATTGATGGCTCTGAATGTACACGTTTTAAGTAATGCATTGTCCACTAGTTTATGTGTTGTTTTAGTAGTAATGCAGTTATGTATTCAAGTCATTGTGAAAATGGCAGTTATGCCAATCTACTTTCCAGTTAAACAATAACACAGAAATGAAACAAATGGCATTGACCCCCTGCCAGCCTCATGGAGTTATATTTCAATCATTTTGAGCCATTCTTGACTATCGACCCTATTTACCCCAAGGACGTATTTATATGTCTCAGTGATATTACCTCTCCCCCTTCTCACCTCTAGTGAGTGTATATTTTTTGGTCTCCCAAACTCTGCTCATATATCCACTTCTGCTGTTGCTGGCTCATCTTGGTTACTCTCCTCTCTTCTGCCTTCATTCTGCCCTGGTCCATCTTTAAGAGTGGTCTCCAAAACTGCACACAGTACTCCAGGTGATGATGAACCAGTGACATATACAGAGGTAGAAACACCCCTTGTGTCCTACTTCTGCCCCTGTTCCTATTTACACTTAAATCCTATTTGCCCTTCCTACTGTCCTATTACATTGCATAGTTTTCTTTAGGCTGTCTAACAGTATTACCCCCTGTCCTTTACCTCTGTTCTGCTGTTCACTTGTGCCATTCTGTACTAAATTCTCAGATTTTTTTTTGCCCCTATTTGAACTATCTTGCACTGATTTATTTTATTTTCATTTATTTCAGTTTCAGATTAATACCTTTGAGCTGAGGAGCTGGTTTACAAAGATTTCAAGTCAAGGATTATATAGAACAAAGGTTCCAAGTCAAGGATTGCAAAGATTAAGACAATAGGTTACAAAAAAATGAAAACAAATGACATTCAAACAATTTGTTGAGAGACAAACAGTTACAAAAGTGCAGGTTTAATACAATTATCACAATCATGGATGTGAGGTTGGGGGGAGGATTAAGAGATATTGATTTAGAAGAAAAAGAGTGCAGAACAGTAGTAGAATAGCAGCCTGTGTATGCATTGTCTGGGGGGAAGTGAGGGTGGGGGAGGAGGATTAAGGAGGTAACGAGTTAGGAATATTTAATAAAATAATTGCTTAATAGTAGTAGTAGGTAGCTGCCTACAAAAGACATTGTCCAGGGATAGGAGGGGCTTAAGGGTAAGAGAAGGGAGTAGGTAGAAGGGATTTGAGAGTGAATGGTGTAGAGGATGGATATGTGAAAGAGTGGCTCAAGTATGGCAGGCGCAATTAGTTTTCCCTCTTATAAGGAGGCTGAGTTCTCTTTTGAAGGGTCCTAATTGTTCACAATAAAGCAGGGAGGCCAAGAGGTCATTAAGGTACAGAGGCCCTCAGTAGGACAACGCTGGCTGGATAAACGAGGTTTGTCTAAAAGGGATGAGGAGAATGCCTTTAGCTGCACTTCTCATAGACTTACCAGATACTCACTGGAAAATATCTACCATGGATGAAGGGGAGCGGCCTACTAGGGCATTTTTCACAATTAGGCAAACATAGAAACATAGACTTTGAAAGCAGATAAGAACCACTTTTTCCACCTAGTCTGCCCATTTCCCTACCTACTGGATAAGCTGCAGATCCTAGTTAACCACCAGCCTATTTCTTCCTACCCACCCACAAGAATTGCCTTATGTCTGACCCATGCATTTTTGAATTTTCCCACCATTTTAGACCCCACAACCTCCTCAGGAAGGCAGTTCCCTGCATCCACCATCCTCTCTGTGAAAACATACTTCCTCACATTGCCCCTAAGCCTTCCCCCCTTTATCTTCGAATTGTGTCTCCTTGTTCTTGCACATCCCTTTTTCTGAAAGATACTACCCTCTTGGATGTTGTTGATTCCACTGAGGTACTTAAAAGTTTCTATCATGCCCCCCTCTCACTTCTTTCCTCAAAAGTATACATATTAAGCTCCTTTAGTCTCTCCTTGTATGGCTTCTCTTGCAAACCCTGCACCATTTTAGTAGCCTTCCTCTGGACTACCTCCATCCTGTCTATGTCCTTGCAGAGAAGGGGTCTCCAGAACTGGACACAGTACTCCAGAAGGGGTCTCACCAACTGTCTGTACAGAGGGATAGCAACTTTCTGTTTTCTGCTGGTGATGCCTCTCCCTATACATTCCAGTATCCCCCCAGCCCTCTCTGCTGCCTTATCACATTGCTTGCCAACCTTAAGGTCATCTGATATATTTACCCCCAAGTCCCTTTCCATTTTTGTTGTTGTTACTACCTCCCCCCCCCATTGTGTACTCTTCCCCAGGTCTTTGTTTCCCAGGTGTATTATTTTGCACTTCTTTGCATTGAATCCAAGCTGCCATACTTCTGACCATTCCTCCAACTTTGCCAAGTCTCTTTTCATCCTTTCCATGCCCCCTTGTGTATCAACCCTGTTGCAGATCTTTGTGTCATCTGCAAAGTGGCATACTTTCCCTTCCAGTCCCTCTGCAATGTCACTTATAAAGAAATTAAAAAGGTCTAGACCCAGTACTGAACCATGCAGTACTCCATTAGTAACCCCCCTTTCTTCAGAGTGGACTCCATTTACTATTACCTTCTGTATCCTGTTGTCCAGCAAATTTTTTACCCAGACTATTACCCTGGGACCCACTCCCAGTCTGGTTAATTTGGCTATTAATCTTTTGTGTTGGACTGTGTCAAATGCCTTGTTAAAGTTTATGTAGTCCATCTCCACAGCCTCTCCCTGGTCTCCTACTTTGGTCACCCAGTCAAAGAAATCAATTAGAGTCTTCTGACATGATCTTCCCACTGTAAATCCATGCTGCTTTTGGTTCTGTGCCTCATTGGCCTCTAGGTACACAACATTTCTTTCCTTCAGAAGTGATTCCATCATTTTCCCTACCACAGAGGTCAAACTGACATTTTGACTGAATGATGGATATATATTTTTTTAACATAGGTTGGTCAGACTGGAGTCAGAGTCTGGAGATTTTAATTTAATATATATATAATGTATGTTAGAACGCTGTTAACCTTAGGAAATCATCATTTCCTAAGGTTGTTAACTATCGATGTGGCGTAGATATGTTGTTAACCTATGATCCTCGTCACATCGATAGGTAACTGTGAAGTCTCGCATCGCCATTCTCGACGAGCAGCGACTGAAGAAACCGGCGGGGAAGGACTGAAGGGCATGGCGGTGACTTTTAAAAGCGTAAGCCCTTTTTTGATGGTGGGACCATACACTATAAAATAATGTGGTCCCTCTATCGACGGCGGTCCGAATTTTAACCGTCTCGAGGTCATGGCGACGTAAACCTCTCGAGCTACGCTCTCGAGGTTTACATGGTCACCCTGGCAACCTCTCGACTGTTAACTGACCGGTTAACGATAGAGGACCATACATTATCCTCTATGTAATGTGTTCTAGGGCAGGGCACATTTAGTAATGATGATAAATTAAGGTAACCCAAGGTTGCTGTGTCATGAAATGTGGCAGTCAGTCCTGTTATTGTAGCCAATTACAATTTGATTTTGGGCTCTGATTCTGAATATTGTGTTCTGTGCTGGGCTGGCTTACCCAAATCACTGTCTGCATGAGACTGAGAGAATGTTATTTACAGTAGTAGCTTAGAAGCAGCAGACACAGTCGATTCGGACTCTGTCAGAGACTGCAGCTGCTGCTACTACTACTCATACCTCTCAACCTCCTGCCTCATAAATCAGGGACAAGGCTTAAAATATCAGGGACAAAAGCCCAAAAACAGGGACACATTTTTAAAATTGGTGATATTCACTCTGGAAGCTGGCAGAATAAGGAAGTCAGTGTATAATACATTTTCTGAAGAATAAGAAGTCTGCAACTATATTGTTTGACATAATTTTATTCCTACAATCATCACTGTTTAGTCAGGGGAACACAGATTTTAGGAGGGACAGAGTAAACGTTTGAGGTGAAATCAGGGACATCCCTGAAAATCAGGGACACTTGAGAGGTATGCTACTACTTTCAACATCTCATGGCTGGCTAATGGAGTCATGAAGTGAATAAAATAAGGTAAAGCTATCTATAATACATACAGTTTGTTTGTATACTGCTAAGCAGACCTGTTACTGATTGCCATTGTTTTGATCATGATCCTGTCTGAGTTGTGTGGGTTGGGGGGCATGGGGAGGGGGGAGTGGGGACATGGGTGAATGCAGCCTGGATGAAGAAAACATGTTCCAATTTGCCAGGGTTGTTTTTATGAGCTGGGGAGGGTGAGGGTTGTGTGTGAGTGCAGTACATTAAGCAGTGAAACCACTATATGATTGCGTACTTTAGTTTGATTTGATTATACAGATGTGAATCTGTAATGTTTATGTGGGCTGTTGGATTCAGGGTCAGGCAACTGGAGCTGTATGAGGTGTCGTGTGGTGAGGCATGTTTACTTGGAGTGGTTGCCATGGGTCGCCAACGCACAGTGTGCCACAGCCGCGCAGTATAAGGGGGGGGTCCTTACACAGTACTGTGCATAGGGCCCACGGCAGTGTAAATCTGGCCCTGATTACAGTCATAGAGAAAGTCCTAAGCACAAAATCCTCAGCTAAAGGACCCAAAAGAGGAGCCGAATATATGAATCAGACAGCAAATAATGAAAAATTTGGCTGCAACTCTGCCACATAAACAAGATCCCAATGGTAGAGCACGTTTAAAACATATTTATTAAATACAAAAAGCACCCCCCGTCTATGTACGTTTCACATCTAAATGACAATTCCAGTTAGTACCTTTGCTTAAAGAGTAAAAATCTGATAATTCTATAAATATTTTAGAAAATGGTTTGAAATTTGCATAATTGGATCTGGATAATCCTATAAATATTTTAGAAAACAGTTTAAAATATGTAAAATTTCTGATAGTGGCTTTGTGTACCTGAGATATAAGATTACATACTAAATTAATATACATGTGTTTTTTGATAAGATTTTCAGCTAAGTAGTTTTAGTGTATTTTTTGTATATATCACAGACGCATTGTTTGGTGTCACTTATAGTTATTGTATGTATTTATGTATTTTAGAGGTAGGGTATATACCTTCTTTTAGAAAATGCAAGGTAAAGCATTTATAACACACTTTTCTGAGGACTCCGACATATACCTGCTATTTAGTAATTTATGGTAACATACTATTTAGAGGTAGCACCTGGTGGTGCTGTTTGTCTTGATAAAGCATCATTTAGATGTGAAACGTACGTTGATGGGGGGGGTGCTTTTTGTATTTAATAAATATGTTTTAAACGTGCCCTAGCATTGGGCTCTTGTTTATGCGGCAGAGTTGCAGCCAAATTTTTCATTATTTGCGTAGAGAAAGTCCTGATGAGGGAAAACAATCAGATCTGGTGGTTGAAATATGCAAATTATATGAGCAAAGATTAGATGAACTCCAGGGGCCCAATATTCAAAACTGGACAAAGCAGAGCACAAATATTTGTGTTGTGCCATTCATTTGCCCAGGTGTCCATAAATGCTATATTCAGTGGAATGGCACACCAGTGCTACACTATTCGACTGAATAAAGGGACATGGTGGCCCAGTGCTAATCCATGTAGCTCTAGGCAGACATGGCTGCCACAATAGGGCATTGTAATGGATTACATCTGTTCTAAATTTCTTATATTTAAGTGTAACTCATGCAAATGAGCTCAATGGGTATGCAAGGCACTAAGGGATCATCTGCATGCTCATTATGAGGTCATTTGTATGAGTAGCCCAGCAATTTAGAGCAGTGCCACCCTCCACTTGTCCAGTTCCAGGTAGCTATCCCTGGTGCTAGTGGTTCCCCAACCCCACCAATCACCAGCCCAAAATGCTCTGGGTGCCAGTGGTTCCCCTGCCAATTACCAGCTCAATGTATAAAAGTACACATTCCCTGGTGCCAGTGGTCTGTTGTCACACCCACACCCATGCCCAATCAAGAAACAAGTATTCCCTAGTGTTCAGTGGTCTCTCTGCCCACCCATATCAATGTCCAATGTTTCAATACTATTCCATGGTGTCTAGTGGTCCATTCCCCCATCTGCACCCATGCTTTGTATTTGTGCCAAGTGGTTCCCCCTTCACTATCCCTGATCCCTTGTCTGTTTCATAAAAACTCCCAGGTGGCTAGAGATCCCCCCTCACTAACCCTGATGTGCTGGGTAATAATATGTAACCTGCCCTAGTGGTCTAGTGCCCCAGTTCCAGATCTTGACACTCCCTTATACTAGATAGATCTGTTTCTGGTGGTCTAGTAGATCTCCCACCCCAGCAAGGCGCTGGCCATCCACCCCACTCCACCCATCCCTCCCTGAGCTGGTGACTGGCACAGCCCTCCACTCACCGCGAGTGGATGGCTGCTGACTGAGGCTCGACAATGAGTGTACTGTGCACAGTACACTCATTAGGTGAGCTCAGTCAGCAGCTGGTCATGATGGTGAGTGGAGGGCTGTGCCAGTTGCTGCCTCAGGGGAGGGATGTGAGTGAGCTAGGTGGTGGACCAGTACCTGCCATGGTGGGGGGTCTACTAGGCCACCAAGGACAGATCAATTTAGTATATGGGCAGGTTGAGATAGGGAGGGGATCCACTATACCACCAGAGACAGAGCTTTTCATTATATGGGCAGGTCAGGATAGGAAGGGGGGGACCGCTAGACCTCAACAGTGGTTACATATTAGTAAACTGGTAGACTGGGGTTAAAAAAGGGGGACTGCTAGCCAGCAAGGAGATTTTAGGAAACAGACAAGGGATCAGGGATAGGAAGGGGGAACCACTGGACACATACTGTAGACATTGGGCATGGATGAAGGAGGGGGGGAACTGCCAGAAATCAAGGAATAGTAATGAATTATCTGGCATGGGTGAGGGTGGGGGCAGGGACCACTGAATACCAGGGAAATTTTCCGTTTCAGATTGGGCAGGCGATCGGTGTCAGGAGGGACCACTGGACACCACAGAATAAATGTTTAAAGAGCGTGCATTGGTGTGGGTGAGGGGAGGGATCACTGCACCAGGGAAAACGTGTTTCCAGACTAGATATGTGTGCAGGTTGGGGTAGGAACAACTAGCACCAAGGAATGTGTATTTTTACACATTGGGCTCGCAATTGGGGGTGGGGACTACTAGCACCAGGGACATTTTACATTTACACAATTGGACGACGATTGGGGGGGAGCCACTAGGAGCCACTAGCATCAGCGAATGGTTCTTTTTTAACATTGGCCTGGTGACTGGCAGGGTGGCCCACTAACTCCAGGGACTACTTTGCTGGGTGTCAGGGGATGCTGATGCCCTTCATCCACCAGCCACTAGGGTTGTGTGGGAGTAAGTTGTGTCTTTGGTTGGCAGTATCTGCTCCATGCAAGAGGACTGAGCAACATGGCCTTGTGCAGCACACATACTTTGAATATTGGGCTCTGCTAATATTCAGGTACCTGCCCATTCACTTGAATTGTGCCCCCCTCTGAATATTGCCCTGACACAAACCCTGTTTGCTTGCACTAACTTTTCAGTATAGGACATCTGTGCAAAACCCAGTTTGTGTGGACAAATTAGGCTTTGTGCCAGGGCAAAGTTTTGAATATTGGGCCCCAATTGTTTTCATTTCATTTACTTTACTTAAGAAAAAGAAACATTCAGACATGACTCATTTAAAATGGTGCCTAAATTGTTCAGTTTAGAAAGTAGATGATGGAAGAATTTACTAATAAATATGCTAAAAATCATGAAAGAAGTAAAGCTGCAGGAGTTCTCAAAACTACTGTACTGCTAAAAGAGATAGTAATAGCCAGTAGGAGCCACCCAAACAGGTCATGTGTGGTAACTTCAAGAGTGAAAGAAGAAAGTATTTTAAGGTGTAGAGTGGTTAATGCCCAGAATGATCTGCCAGCAGGAATGGTGAAGGCAGAGACACTCATTACTTTCAAGTATAGACTGGATAAGTGCATAAGGGAAAGAAATATTTCATAACTACTGTATCTACCACATCCTGAGAACAGTTTCTGCAATTCATAGTGCAGATGAAGTGGGCGGAAACTACGCACTCCTTAGAGTTTCATAAGTGGTTATACACCTCCTTCATCCAGTTACTGCAAGGTCCACAGGAAATGACTGACCTAACCACAACTAGCCTCTAGTCCAGAGAGTCTCCATGGGGGGCTAGGGCAGTTCCTGCACAGACCACAGTGATTTTTACATTAAACTTTTTATTGAGAGAAGCACAAACAAGCACAGACATCAAACCAGGGAAACCATATAACAGTGCATATATACATCAAGCCTACACAGTTCTAGTTCTTGCAGGATATGGATACGCTGTTACATTAAGACAAGTCTCAATATATGTGAGAGTTCCACCGAAGGTATGCACAAAACAATAACAATTCTAAATCTCTAGTAAAATCAGGCCTTGTGCATGTGAAGTATATACAGTCCAATAGAATCATGGCCTTTCTGTCTGGACAAGGTGGGGAAGAGGGTGAGAAATACAAAATATGAGTTCCAAGTGTCATAATAATCAGACCTTTTGTTTAATGCTTGGTGGGACATGTGCTCAAGTGAGGCAAGCTGACCCACTCCTAGGTGCCATTCATTTAGACTGGGGATTTCTAAGGACTTCCATCTACTGAGTATCAATCTTTTGCAATCAGGGTGACTATCATAATCCAGTGTAACTGGGGATCAGTTTTAGGGAGGTCTGGGGTGTGTATGCCCAGGAGTATTAAGAGGGTGTCCAAATTGAAATGCTTAGGCAATACCTTTCTGCGGAGGGTTATCACCTGATCCCAGAATGGCTACATCAAAGGACATGACATAACAGATGGGACAAGGATCCTTCATGCTGGTCACACTGTCAGCATCTTTTATAGTGCACAAGTCCCGTGGAGTGCAAAACCTGAATGGTCCTGTACCAGATATGCAGAATCTTCAACTGAATTAACTGGGCTGCGATATCTCTACAGGACACATATACCCTATTCCAGCATAGATCCTAGATGTGTTCAGAAATAGAGATATTTAATTCAGCTGCCCATTTCTGCCTACTACTATCAGTGAGGCATGTATTCTTATTTCTAAGCAACTTGTTGAACATATCTGCTCTTCATTTGGTGTCATCAAATCATTTTTGTGAAGGAAGACAGTTTGGGAGTTCTTAGTACCCCATACATTGTGAAGCTAGTGCTGATTGTTGCTGTAGATATCCCCAAAAGTCCTTTTGAAGGAGGTTGCATCTGGTTCTGATATCTTCCCATGTGGCCATATCATCATTATCATCATCATCATCATCATCATCATCATCAAATCTTTATTTATTCAGGCGAACATCATTGAGCAAGGCTCATTTACAAGATGGACCTGATAAGGTCAAGGTTCAACAGTTGATACATAAAAGATACATCATACACTTATATAAAACAGTTATACATACAGGGGAAAAAATGTTTATAAACACAGTGATGTACAATAAAATTCATATGATACAAATGGGTTATAGGAGAGTTAAGCTAATATTTACAGTATATACATATCCCAGTGGAGGGGCCATGGCAAACACACAGTATAATGTAATACTAGGATGGTGAAGGTATTACTGGGTGCCATAAGATGGGGTGTCTGCCTGGGAGGGAGAACTGAAGAACAAAGATTATGCCATATATGGTTAATTTTTGGGACGGAGATTGTGAGATGACAAGGCTAGCTCTAGCGGTAGCAACTGCATTTCTCTGTGAAGAAAACTGTACAACGCTGTTTAAAGGATGCAATTGGAATACTATTGGACAGGTTTAGGGATTTTTGTAGGGTGTTCCATGCTATAGCTAGAGAATAGCTGATTGCTGCCCTCCCTATCTGGGTGTTGAATTTGGGCAATTTGAGCAGGATGATGTTGTTGCTTCTTAGGGCATAGGAGCTAGGAATGGTCTGGGTGAAGCAGTCCAGAATATAGTTTGGAAGTTTTTTTGATAGCGCTCTGTAGATCCATAGGGCTGCATTTCTGTTCCTTCTGAGGTGAAGGGAAACCCATCCAACTGCAGCATAAAGAGAGCAGTGATGGGTATTAGATGGCAGATCTATAATGAATCTTATTGCTCTATGGTATAAGGTATCCAACTTGTGTAGATAGGAGATGGGGCAGTGACTATAAAGGAAGTCTGCATAGTCAACGACTGAGAGAAAAATGGCCTGGACTAACCTCATCTTTGAATCTCTGTTTAGGAAGGGTTTTAATCTATAGAGAAGGCCAAGCCTTTGGCGAAGCTTTTTTAGCAGTTCTTCTAAATGGTGAGTGAAGTCAAGTCTGTTGTCAATCCACACACCTAGGTATTTGAAATTTTCTACATACTCCAGGTTTTCTCCAAGTATAGTGCATAGCTGGGGGAGAATGATTGAAGAGGAGGTGCTGGTGGAGCTTTGGTTTGTGAACATCATTGCTTTAGTTTTCTTTGCATTCAACAGAAGCTTTTTCTCAAGTAGCTGATATTGTAGCAAGGAGAATTCTTTGTAGGATTTCACGAGCAGCTGCAGATGAAGGGCTGCTGACATACAAAACAGTGTCATCAGCAAAGAGGTGTACAAAGGAATTGGTGAGGGTTGAATCAATGTTATTTATATAAATAGCAAAAAGGATAGGACCCAGGATAGAACCTTAGGAGACTCCTCTTAACAGTGGTTTTAATGGGGATAGGTCACCTTCAGCTTTTACCTGCTGTGACCTACCGGTGAGATAACTCCTGAATCACTTAAGGGAGGGTGGATCAAGGCCAAGGGAGTGCAAGGATGATAGTAGAAGCTCGTGGTCCACAGTATTGAATGCTTTGCTCAGGTCCAGAAATACTGCACAGACATTATTCTTTTTATCTAATTCGGTTTGCCAGTCATTTGTGACCTTGGCTAGTGCAGTGATAGTGCTATGCTTGGCCCTGAATCCAGATTGAGCTGGATTCAAGAGGTTAGCATTGTCAAGATACTCCCTTAACTGGTTACTCACTAATTTCTCCAGCATCTTGGAAAGCACTGGTAGAATGGAAATGGGCCTGTAATTATTAAGTTCCATAGGGTCCCCTGATTTTAAGGGGAACCACTGAGCTGTCTTCCACAGTGTGGGAATAGAACCAGAGTTTAGAGATAGGTTAAAGAGATGAGTTGGGGGACTGCAAGTACGTGGGATGCAATCTTTAGAAAGTAGGGGTCCAGAGAGTCTGCCCCTGCGCTTTTTTTGGTATCCAGCTGCCATAGTAGGTCCTCTACTTGCTTCAACAGTACAGATTTGAAGCTGAAAGAAGAGTCAGCTCTCTGAACACCAGTGTACTGGGAGCTTAATTGTTCCCTCAGCAGGTTAGCTGGAGAGGTGTCAAAGGCAAGGCCAGCCGTTGTGAAGTGGTTATTGAAGGCGTCCAGAATTTCCATTTTGCCAGTGATAGGGCCTTCACTGTGGTGTAATTGAGTTGGAAGGGGAGGTACTAGCATCCTGCCCCACCATACCCTTGATGGTACCCCAAAACCTAGCAGGATTATGATAGGAGGAGTCGAGCTCAGCTAAGTAGAAGGCAGCCTTTGCATCCCTAACTTTCTTGGTGCATCTATTCCTTGCTTTCCTAAAGATCATCCAGTCATTTGCATTCTTGGTTTTTCTTGCCATTTTCCAGAGTTTGTCTCTCTCCAGCAGTGCAGCTTTGAGGTCAGCTGAAAACCAACGACAGGATTTTTTTTTTTTTATTTGGATACTAGATATTGGGGCATGGGTGTTAAGGGCATTTATTATAATGCTATTTAGCAACTGCTGTGCTTTTTCCACAGAATGGGCAAGGTAAAACTCTTGCCAGTTTGGAAAGTGAGCTAAATCATGCAAATATCTTTCAATATTGATGTTTTTATTGGATCTCCTCATGAGGAATTTTGCAGGGGTTGTTGTTTTGCTGGTGGATCTTACCCCTGCGATGGGGCAGTGATCACTTATGTCACAGAGAAGCACTCCAGCATGTGTGAATAGATGTGGTTTATTCACTAGCATGATATCGAGTAGTGTGCTGTTATTACTATTCCTTGCATTAATTCTTGTTGGTTCATTAATTAGCTGTGTGAACCCATATGTATCACAGAATGATACCAGAGGTGCAGCTGCCTGGGTAAGCCAGTTGAAATTAAGGTCACCTAGAATAATGACTTCTTCAGTGCTGGACTTGAGTAGATTCCCCAGGTGGGATAAGAGCTTGAGGTCAGCAGAGGGGGGTCTGTAGCATCCAACTAGCTGAAAAGCTGCTGTATTGGGGAGAGTGACTTTTAGGGATAGGCACTCAAATTCCTTGGGCATAGAGGTTGCAGCAATACAGGATACAGGTATACCGGATTTTGCATATATAGCTATTCCACCTCCCCTTGTCTGGCAATCCGCTCTGAAAAGCTGATAGTTGGGTAGGTTAACATCCCTGTCTGCTGTGGTGGGTTTGAGCCATGTCTCAGATACCACGAGAAAGTCTGGCAAGGTATGGGCAACCCAAGCTTGTATCAGTGTAAGTTTTTTTCAACAGATTGCGTACATTAATATGCAGAAAACTGAGGCCTTTAATTGAGGTTAGGTCTGATGGAGAGGTAATACATTCAGGGGGTCCAGGGTTGATTTCCACGTTACCAACACAGAGCAATAGAAAGAGCAGTAGTTTCATGAGGGCTGCCAGTGATAGGGAGAGGGTACTGTCTTTGGTCCTCCTTCTCTTATCCTGTTGCCACTCTTTTGGGGTGCTCCATGTGGGGTCATGGAATTGTGTCAAGACACCAAGTAGCAGTTTGGTGGTTAGGCGTAGGGGGAATCTGTATACCCAGTAGTGGAGCCTTGATTGAAATACATCTGTGGTGGTTTGTGTCTCCTTTTGAGGGTCACCCCATTGTAATCGATGCAGCAATGATAGGGCATATGTGAGGGTTTGAGCATCAAACAATAGGGATGATTCAGAGAGACTGGGCGGATGGATCACCCTATTTTGTGTGGCAGGGACATCTTCTTTGTGAAACCCCATGGCTGACAGTGAAAGAAGTATCAGAAGTAAACTCCCCATTGTAAGAGAGATATGGTTAGTTGGCTACCGGGAGAGTAGTGAAGTTGCTGATTGGTTGGATCAGCAGGCCAGTGAGACAGTTTGTTGGTTTAGGGTAATGTTGAGGGCAGGGAAGAAATTTCGGCTGGAAGATGTCTATAAAAAGTAACACACACAAGAGGGGGAAAGGCGGTGGCTGAAAAATGTTGGGCTTTCCCGAGTCCTCCTTCGCTGTCCTTCCCGGCCTCGTGGTTATCTGAGTCTGCTAAGGTGCCGCCGACCGCCTGCTGGCGGAGCGAAGCCCCGGCGCTTAGCTGGGTGCTGTGGGGCAGGGATGGCAGACTGGAGAGAGACAGAGTAAGGTGTAATAATTATATAGAGGTAGAAGCAAGTGTTCCTGTTCATCACTGGCTAAATCTGCACAACAAAAGGCTGTGGGGGGTGCTGTGGCGCCTCGGTGTCTGGCCCACCTTGCAAATGCAAAAAAGGATTTGTAATCACAATAAATCAACAGTTTCCCCTTGCAATTACCTTAACAGAAACAGCACTTTTAGGTATTTTTCACAGTTTAAGGAAGGAATAGTGGCGCCTCAGCGTCTGGCCCACTTCGGATACCAGGATTTAGAATTACAGCAAATATACAACAATTCAACAGAAACCCTTTACAGTTGCAGCAGATAGAAGACAGCTCTTGTTTTGGGAGGATTTTGCAAGAAAACAGGGAAGAAATTCCCAACTCCCAGACAGGTTTCGGTATAGCAGGCTCAGTCAGTGAAAGTCAATGGGGCAGGAGAGCCAATCGGCTACTGTGCCTAGAGGAGCACTCACTTACTGATTGGCTGTGGCTTTCCTGAGTCCTCCCTCGCTGTCCCTCCCAGCCTCATGGTTCCTGAGTCGGCTAAGGTGCTGCTGACCGCCCGCTGGTGGAGCGAAGCCCCAGCGCTCAGCTGGGTGCTGTGGGGCAGGGATGGTAGATGATTGGCTACGGCTTTCCTGAGTCCTCCCTCACTGTCCCTCCTGGCCTCATGGTTCCCTGAGTCGGCTAAGGTGCTGCCGACCGCCCGCTGGTGGAGCGAAGCCCCAGCGCTCAGCTGGGTGCTGTGGGGCAGGGATGGTAGACGATTGGCTGCAGCTTTCCCGAGTCCTCCCTCACTGTCCCTCCTGGCCTCGTGGTTCCCTGAGTCGGCTAAGGTGCCGCCGACCGCCCGATGGCAGAGCGAAGCCCCGGCGCTCAGCTGGGTGCTGTGGGGCAGGGATGGTAGACGATTGGCTGTGGCTTTCCCGAGTCCTCCCTCACTGTCCCTCCTGGCCTCGTGGTTTCCTGAGCCGGCTAAGGTGCCACCGACCTCCCGCTGGCGGAGTGAAGTCCCGGCGCTTAGCTGGGTGCTGTGGGGCAGGGATGGCAGACGACTGGCTGTGGCTTTCCCGATTCCACCCTCGCCGTCCCTCCCGGCCTCGTGGTTCCCTGAGTCGGCTAAGGTGCCGCCGACTGCCCGATGGTGGAGCGAAGCCCCGGCACTCAGCTGGGTGCTGTGGGGAAGGGATTGCAGATGATTGGCTGTGGCTTTCCTGAGTCCTCCCTCACTGTCCCTCCTGGCCTTGTGGTTCCCTGAGCCAGCTAAGGTGCCGCCGACCGCCCAATGGTGGAGCGAAGCCCCGGCGCTCAGCTGGGTGCTGTGGGGCAGGGATGGCAGATGATTGGCTGTGGCTTTCCCGAGTCCTCCCTCACTGTCCCTCCTGGCCTTGTGGTTCCCTGAGCCAGCTAAGGTGCCGCCGACCTCCCGCTGGTGGAGTGAAGTCCTGGCACTTAGCTGGGTGCTCTGGGGCAGTGATGGCAGACGATTGGCTGTGGCTTTCCTGATTCCACCCTCGCTGTCCCTCCCAGCCTCGTGGTTCCCTGAGTCGGCTAAGGTGCCGCCGACTGCCCGATGGTGGAGTGAAGCCCCGGCGCTCAGCTGGGTGCTGTGGGGCAGGGATGGCAGACGATTGGCTGTGGCTTTCCTGAGTCCACCCTCACTGTCCCTCCCGGCCTCGTGGTTCCCTGAGTCGGCTAAGGTGCCGCCGACCGCCCGATGGTGGAGCGATTTAATTCTACATTTTTTTCTGGGGCCTGCAAAGAGCCATATACTTCTTTTTTTAGAGTTAAGAACTAGGTTTCTGTGAAGGAATCAAGAGTAGAGCCTTAGGAAGTCAGTTTGCAGGTCAGAGAACATGGTGTCATTGTTTTTATCACTGCATTATAGAGTGGCATCATCTGCATAGAGAACTATTTTGGTGTTTTTACAGATTTTTGGGAGATTGTCAATGAAGAGAGAGAAAAGCAGGGGGCCTAAAATAGAATCCTACAGGATACTACAATTCATTTGGCAGACGTTTGAGAGTACCCCTTTTATGGTTGTCCTGTGAGATCTATTTGAGAGGTTGCTGTCTACCAAGCAAACTACATACTTGGATATATGAAGGCAAGAGAGAGTCTAGGAGGAGGCTGTGGTCCACCAAATCGAAAGCTTTGATCAAATAAATGAATACCTACCCTGAGTACTGACCATTGTTGCTTGCTTAAGTAATATTACTGGTGAATCTGACTAAAGCCATTTCCATGCTGTGGCCTGCTCTGAAGCTGTGCTATGCTTCAGTGAGCAGATTATGTTCCTGAAAAAAAGAGGTTAGTTGTGAGTGAACAACCTTCTCGATGATCATAGAAAGAGGTGTCAGAAGTGAGATAGAGCAATAGTTCCCTTCATCACTCCTGGACCCCGAATAGTATCAGAGTCTGATCATAGTTGTTTTCCAGATGTTAGAGAAGGTGCTAGAATAGAGGAAGCAGTTGAGGATGTTTGTCAGGGGTTTAGCCAGTGGAAAAATACAGAGCTTCAGAGTTTTATAATCAATGCCATCATCACTGATGCAGGGCTTAGGGTTGTTGCTTCTTATGAGGCTGATTGTATCCGATGGCTTTACAGCATGGAAGTAGAATTCAGAATAGTTTTTTGGCTCACTACAGGGATGACCTCTGACCATTGAATGCTTTTTTTTTTTTGGTGATTAAAATGGGATAATGCACCTGGGGAAGACATCATCAGGATGGCAAATAAGGGTGAGGTTCTGCTAATTGATGACTTCAATCTGCCAGATATAGATTGGAGCTTTCCATCTGGAGCTTCAGCAATGAACAGAGCCACCCCTGACTCTTTACAGGGGGTCATCCACCAGCAGCGGGTCAATGAAGCCACTAGGGATGGGACAGTGCTATAGCTGATGCTTACAAACAAGGACAGCATTGCAGAGGTCACAGTTGGCAGTCTACTAGGTACCAGTGATAACAGTACAGTGTTGTTTAACATGAAGACTGTTGCAGAGGCAAAACACAGAAGGATGAGGATACTGCATTTTAGGATGGTGGATTTTAAGAAAATGGGAGACTGTCTCCAAAACTCCATTGTAGGAAGGGGGTGCCAGGGAGGGATAAAGAACAGTGGGGAAACATAAGGAAGAGCATATTTAAGACAACCGACATCTGGATGAAGGAAGGGAGTAAAAGCAAGAGAAAGTGACCATTATGGTATTCCAGAGAAGTGGCCACAGTGATGAAAAAAAGGGTGGCATTTAGCAGGTATGAGGAAACACAGAGGGAGGAAAACATGGAGGTGTACTAAGTAAAATAGAGGGAAGAAAGTATGGTAGTGAGGGGAGCAAAAGCACAGACAAATGAAAGGATGGTCAAAGGAATAGCAAATGGGGATAAGGCTTTCTTCAGGTATATAAGCGAGAAGAGGAAAGCAAGGAGAAGGATAGAGAGGATAAGAAGCACAGCAGTGGGAGGATATGCAGGGGAGAACCAAGTAAAACCAGATGTCCTGAACAGGTACTTCTGCTGGGTCTTCACAGTAGAGGAAGGGGGAGCAGACCACTAGTGATTAGCAGGAATAAAAGGAGAGTGGGGAAGACTCAAGTCCATTTTCAGAGGAAAGAGTCCTGAAGAAACTTGCTGCTCTGAAAGTTAACAAGGCTATGTGACCAGACAGGATACACCAAAGAGTACTGAAAGAACTTGTGGAGGTGCTGGCTGATGCACTGATGGCCATATTCAATAGCTCACTGATGTCAGGCATGGTTATAGAGGACATGAGGAGAGAAGATGTGATCCCTCTATGTAAGGGTAGCAGCAGGGAAGAAACTAGTAAATGCAGGTCAAGTGAGCCTCTCAGTTGTGTAAAAATTAATGGAAACACTGTTAAAGAACAGGTTGGTAGGATATTCTGAATCCAGTGGGCTTCAAGACCAAAATAGATCAGGGGAGGCAGTGAATGTGACCTATCTGGACTTCAACACTGCGGCACACAGGAGGTTGATTAAGAAATTGAGCAGCCTAGAGGGGGATCCAAAGTGGTAAATTGGATTTGAAACTGGTTAATGGATAGGTGACAGAGGGTGGTGGTAACAGCAGTCACCCTAATGATGGTAGTGTGACCAGCAGGGTGCTACAGGGCTCAGTACTGGGATCAGTCTTCTTCAATGTCTTCATGACTGTCAGTGCAGATGAACTGGAAGAGAAGGTATGCCTTTTTGCTGATCATACCAAAATCTGTAATGGTGTGGACATTGAGCAATGGGTCAATGGAATGTATAGGGATCTTGGGAAACTTGAGGAGTGGTCAAGAGCATGAAAGTTTAGATTCAATGCCAAAAAGTACAAAACCATGCACCTAGAGCATAGGAATGCAAGACCTGAGTATAGGATGGGGCAGGGAAACAGTTAGTCACTAAGCAGGAAAGGGACATTGCTGTTATCATTTCTGATGAACTCAAAGTGACAAGACAGTGTGAGAAAGCAATGGATTGGGTCAGTGGGATACTGGGATGCATAGGGAATGATATCTCTAGCAGGTGGAGGGAGGTGGTGTTACCACTATATTGCTAGTTGGTGAGGTCCCACCTGGAGTACTATGTTCAGTTCTGCAGGTTGCACCTCAAAAAGGGGCCAGGAGATCACAGGCCTGTGGGTTCAGTTCCCACATCTGGCACTTTGGTTAATATCCCAGTACTGACACTGTAATGCAGCATGAGAGGGGTGCTGCACTTCTGAGGTGCCATCTTTCGGATGAGACGTTAAACCGAGGTCCCATCTGCCTGGATTGGTTGTAGTTCAGGTGGATGTTAAAGATCCCATGGCACTTATCGAAAAGAGTAGGGGAATTATTTATTATAATAACATCAACAAAAAATAATTATGAAAAGTGTTAAGTCACACAAAATAAAATACAAATCCAATAGTGAACAAAATCAATTAAGTATTACAGTCATACATTATCAGGTCAGTATACAAAGAACTATGTATCAGCCCCCCCCCCCACTAAAAGAGTAGGGGAATTTTTTATTATAATAACATCAAAGTTTATCAAAACAGTGTTAAATCACACTAAAGAAAATACAAATCAAAATATTAATTAAACACAAATTATACTCTAATAATTTAAACTTAACATAGCTAAGGCCAAAGAAAATAATCAGTATTAACTCATACTTCAATCATATATACTCCTACTTCCTTACTTTACTTTACTAATCTTCCCATTCCCCTTCTGCATAATCTCATCTCCTTTTGTTACATTAAGTCATATCCCGTATCCCTTAACTTATTTATATTTAATAAAATAAGTTAATCCTTTCCACCAATTGTTTACCTGCTTGGTGGACGCAAATCCTTAATCCGTAAGATATACTATCTCTAAGGCCCCTCTAACCAAACAACTCACTATCTCAAAGGGCATTTGTTTCTGATATAGTACCCATTGACATTGAGCCTGCCATAGATAATATATTAATGCATAGCATAAGATATGTAAAGTCCCAATATAATACTTTGTCTTTAAGTGAGCAAATTTACCCAAAACCAAAATGTCATAATCTAAATTACCTAACCACTTCATTTTCCACTGTACAGCTAAGAATTTCCAAAGAGACTTGGCATAAGTACAGTCAAAGAAAAAATGTTCAGTTGTTTCCTCTTTATTGATACAAAGTAAATAAGGACAATTTCTTTCGGACCGAGCCTTATATTTTGCATTGCCTCTCACCCCAATCCTCCCATATACTGACAGCCATATAAGTTCCCACATATATGTTGGTAGCCTGGAATTATTTAACCTCTGGAGCACCAGTTTAATTCCTTGTGTCGGACAATTCTTGAAGGCAGGTTCATTTGGGTACAACTGCAACATTACCTTATTGTATAATATTTTCCCTGTACATTCCCTCACTGACTGCGCAGATAGCTTCCATTTAAATAATTTTCTGACAATGGGTAAAAAAAGACTAGGGATAAATAAAGTGGGAACAGGTTATGGGGGTCTATCAACCATGCCGTAAAGTACCTGTATAATACATTATGTAGTAATTGTCCTTCATTCGTGGGTGATGAATCCCATCCACCCTTTAGATTTGAAGCAATAAATAATGTTGAAAAAAGAATAATCTGATCAACCATACCCAAACCCCCATTCTGTTTTGATAAATACGTATACTGATGTTTAATGGGATTAAGCCTATTTCCCCACACCATCTGGAAAAACAAACTATATAATCTAGTTTCTAATTTAATAGGGATCAGAAATATGTGAGCAATATACAATAACATCAGCAGGATGAATTTTTTAAGAACTGCAACCCTCTTCATTTTGGGCAACTTCCAATGTTTCCATATATTGATTTTACTTTCAAAAGAATGCAATCCTTTCTCCCAATTCAAATTAGGTAAATTCTGAGCCCCATACCACAAACCTAAAATCTTAATTGGTTCAGAAGAGATATGCAGACCCTGTAAAATTAAAGGCTCTGGAAATTGTACACCAATAAATAATCCCTTGCTTTTAAAGGGATTGAGCTGTGAATTGGAAATCCTGGAATATATCTCCATAAAGTCTAAAAATATTGTTACTTGATGATAGTGCATAAAAAACAAACACAAATCATCAGCATAAGCCTGAGCCCATACGTCCTGTAACAAGGGGGGGGGGGCGTAATCCCTTCCCATAATGATTTTTGTGATAAATGCTGAATTAACACATCTATTGTATAGACATATAATAATGGGCTGAGTGGACAGCCCTGACGTACCCCTGTTGGAATGCGAAGCCCTTCTCCTATTACTGTTTGAATCATAGGATGAGTGATATTATCTTTATACATCGCTTTAATCCAATTTGTAAACCATTGCGGTACCCCATAATGATTCAACACCAAAAATAAAAATGGATGGTACACTCTATCGAATGCTTTTTTTTTTTTTGGTCAACAGACACAATACAGCCAGACAATTTATGTATATTAATATATTCGATCCAATCTCTAATAATCCTGTGTGCCTGAAATATATTTTTCCCTTGTAAACCACAAAATTGATTGGGGGATATAATGTCAATTGCTACTGTTTTTAACCTGGTATTCAAAATACTTGTTAATAGCTTGTAATCAGAATTCAACAATATAATTGGTCTCCAATTCTCTAATGAGTATCTATCTCCAGATTTAAATAAAAAAATTAATAGACCCTCAGAAAACCACAGCGGGAATTCTGCCGAATCTAGAAAAAAATTATAAACTAATTCCAAACATGTTGCAAAAGATTCTGGAAAGGCCTTATACAATTCCATTGTCAACCCATCTACCCCAGGTGAGGTTCCAGATTTCAACTGCTTAATCCCTGTAATAATTTCTTTTTTAGAATTAGGTAAAATAATTGACCCCACATCTTTAGGTTGCCCAGGTCTTTCCAATTGTGCCAAAAACTGTTCTATAATCGGAATACTAGGTGGGTTCTCAGGATCATGGGCAGTCAAAAACTTTGTAATCATTTGTTGTAGGTTTTTAGGTGCTGTCAAAATACTACCTTCATCATCTTTAAGTGCATCTATTGTAGTATTCACTTTATATTTTTTGAAAGCTTCTTAAGGGTCTCCAGTAGGACATTTTTTATCACAATATTTGAATAACGCTTGAAGAGTATCTGCTCTATTATATTGCCACTCTTTGAGTTGTTGCTTTATTTGTGTGATATGTATAGAATTATCTACTTTTGAAGTATGTGCAAGTGAAATTAAATCATATAGACGTTGTTGTAACTTAAGATAGTGTAGAAACTTCTCGTTACCCCTTGTTTTTCCTATATTTTTAAAAAATTTACAAAAATCTTGTTTTGAATCTAACCACCACTCCCCTAAATTATCATATAGAAAGGCCACAGACAATCTCGCCTTTAATAATACTTTAAATTTATCTCTAACCTTGAGATAGTGTAATAATAATGCATTTAGTTTCCATCTGGACCTCTTCTGTGATGGTAGCCTATAAGGCCCAATTTCACATTGCAAGAGCAGATGGTCTGAAAATGAAACTGGAACCGTAAAAAATTTAAATGGCAAGGAATCTGATAGAAACATATAGTCTATAGTAGATGTATATTGTTTTTTATGATAAGTAAATTTAACCCCTCCCTGTTGCCGACTACTACCATTAACAAGACCAGATGTTTTTGTCAACTGTTCCAATGCATTGGAGTCACAATACACGTTTTTTTGTCCCCCAGGTGTGTCCTTTCTAGATTTATTTCTTAGTTCACAATTAATGTCACCACATAAAAAAAATTTATGTGAAGTGAATAAATATGGTTTTATTAATTGAAAAAGTGTTATCCGTTCTGTTTTGATTTGTGAACAATAGACGTTAATGAATCTACGTCAGGGATTTCCAAACCCCATCAAGAATCATTAATCTACCTGGAACAATGTCCATTAACTTAATTAAAGAAAAATTTAATGAATTAAACAGAAAGCCAATGCCATCAGCCATTTCCTGGCCAAACGACCAATAGGAAGGCCCCCAGCACCATTCTCTTTGAAAAAGCCTAGTTTGTTTTAAAGAATACATCCAGGTTTCTTGTAATAAACACATATCCAAAGCTTGAAAGTGAATGTAATCATAGATTACCATCCTTCTTTTGAAATTCAAAAGACTATGGACATTCATAGAACCAATGTTAAATGCCATTTAAGTCAAAAACAAAACCATTCATCCATCTTTTTTTCACCTTTTTTTCTTTTTCCCTTGATATCCTTCATGTACCCTTAAGGGAGAGGGAGGGCTATCTTGTATGGGTTGTGAATCTAAATTCTGACCATCCATCTCTGACTCACCCCATGAAGTAGCTAAAACCACAAAAGGGTTACTTGATTCCCTCTCAACTGGACTACGCCCCATAGTAGATTTTGTATTCCGGGAAGATCTTCTTACTGGATCCATAACCAAGGGTCTTGACACCTCAGTGCTTTCTGTCTCTTTCTGTACAACTACCCCTCCTTGAATATCCTCAGCACCCGTCCGAGGCAATTCCTCTACAACCTTGTCTTGTCCTATGTCTTTGTCTATGTGTCTTTCTTCAGTTTCTTGGTCCAGTACCACCTCTCTGATAGGTGTAACAAAGTTTGTTACCTTATCTTGTGCTTCCTGGATCAATAATTCAAGACTGCCAATGGAGGCTTTATTCCTTGCCGTCCATTCACATTCCGCAAAAAAATGCCCAATCCCATCACATAAATCACACTTCGTGAAATTAGCACACTGAAAAACCCCGTGGCCTCCTTCTCCACAATTGTCACAACGGGGTTTATCACAAGAGCTTGACAAATGTGTCCTAGCCCCACACCTATAACAAGCTCTAGGCTGGCCAGCATAGAAGCACACTCCGCTGTCCCTCCCCAGAAGAAAGGAGTTAGGGATGTGTTCAATCCCTTTATCTGTTTGCCAGAGTTTAACTTTGAATTTCCTACCCCCAGTCCAAAACTGCTCCAAATCAAGAATAGCCTCTGGGGAACTTAAAACTTCACATTTTTGACCTAACCAGTATGAAATGTCATCCATGTGGACACCTTCATTCCGAAACATAACAGTTACAAACTTAATAAAAGGTTTCATCAGAGGAATAACAAAAAAAGGTGTCCACATGGGTGAGAATTTCACCTGGCTATATCTTTCCCAGAAAAGATCGAGTGCATATGCTGATCAAAAGCTAACATCAAAATTATCCTCACCTGATATGTTAATGAAAGCGAACACTTCCTAGGGTGAGAAGTGCAATGAATCTTTTAATAAACATTTACCCACATACACCCTGTCTGGTCGAACTTCCATTCCTCCTTTATACCTTATGCGCACAGCATTCCTATGGGGAGCTGCCTTTTTTTAGTTCTAGAAAATAACTCAGACATAGGAGGCTTTTCCATATTTTGAGTTTGCTCCCTGTTCACCCCTGGCTGTTCCTCCCCTACCAAAGGGACAGGACTAGAATTAGGTTCACCAAGGACAGAGTCCTGCTGATCTGCCACCATAGCAGTTCCACTCCCCCCTTCTGACATAACAACTGTTAAAGGCACATTGGGTTTCCACCCAGGCTCATTCTGAGAAAAGTTAAGTTTAGGATCCCAGTCTGGTGTTGGGTGCCATGACACTTTATTTAATGTCCAACCAGCCTCTTGTAAAGCTTTCTCCGGTGACCAATTTTCTGCTATTGGGGCCTGCAGCACAGAATTTGGCCCCATCATTAGTTTTACTTGCTTTTTTACCTGTGATGGTTCATTCATGCGATTCTCTACAGGTACCTCTAGATTCCGTTTCACAAACAGCACAACCGCTCGCTTGTCCTTCCCGTCATCCCTGATTTTCTCTTGTACTGGTGCAGAGCATTTGGAAAACAGAAACTCTGAAACTCCTTCCTGCTGGTGTGGGTCCAGGGCTGGTTGTTTAAGCCAAGTTGATCCGTTCCATGAAAAATGAAACCCGCTGCTTTTGTGAGTGCAACCGGGAGCCCCAAGGACTCAGCACTGCCCGATGCCTTCTGGTGCACATCCAGGTTACCTTCAGCTGCCTTGGAAACCGACATGATGCTTTCCTTCATCACAGTACGCTCGAAAGGTAAAAAACACTTCTGTTGCAACTGTCCCAACTCGTCATTCTTCTGATTCTCTTCTGTGTGCAAATCATCCATGTCTCCATGACTTACACTATTCTGTAACACACATTCACCGCTTACTGCAATACCAGCTGCTGGACTCTTCGGTGTCTCCGAAACAAATTCTGTGTTCCCATACAGATCAACCGGTTTCTCCACTTCCAGTGCTGAAATCTCCTTTAAAACTCTGTTTTGTTCCATTTGTAGAGTGCTGAGTTTCTCTTGCAAAGTTAGTTTAGGTGGTGAAATATTTTCTACAATATCTGGACTAGTAAAAACACCTTCACCAGATAAATCAACTATAGATGACAAAACCTCATTATTGCTTTGCACAGAAATTAGTGCAGAATGCACCCGTTCTGGCCTTTCCATCCGTTCTTCCACCTGTTCTTCCATCTGTAGAATACTGCCTCCATCCTCCTCTGCTGCTTCCATCCTTGCTCAAGTCTGACTACGACTGAACAGACTTTCTGTTGTCGCTAGCCCCCTACTGCCAGCAATGCAGTAGGGGAATTTCCCAAGTGTCCTGGCCAAAATTTCCCTCATTCACTAAAAAAATGCCACCAACAGCTTAATCTGGTTCTAGGTCAGTTGCCATTCATCTGTATCCCCTTCCCCCAGGTCGTGCCTGAAAATAGGCAGGATTTGCCTAGTGCACTTACCCGGCCAACAAAAACTAACTAAATAAATAAGTAAAAATAAAGGGCATATAAATTGTGGATGAAATCCAGAGAAGGGCAATCAAAATGGTGCATGGGTTGCATCAAAATCCCTATGAGTAGAAACAGAAAAATCTCAACTAAGAAAAACAAGAGGGTACATGATAGAGACCTACATATACTTCACGGGGGTGAATTGGGTGTACAAGGGGAGTCTCTTTCATATTAGACAGAGCATCAGAACCAGAGGACATTTGATGAAGCTGAGGGGGAGAGTTTAGGAGGGTTATTAGGAAGTACTACTTCACTGAAAAAGTGGTGGACACCAGGAACAGACTGTCAGCAAAGGTGACGGTGGCAAAATCAATAGGGGGCTTCTGCCAACAAATTCTATATTTCTAGAATTTCAGTGATCCCCCAGTTGGGCATGGGCTGTGGTGACTGAATAAATCATTACTGTTAAACAAAGAAATAAAGATGACCCTGTTATTGTATATACAGCAAAGAAACCAGTTCAACATTTGCATGATGATTTTCTTCTGTGGAGGGGAAGACACAAAATCTGCTTTTCTGTTCCTTCTTTTATCTTGTGCTTCTTTTTGAAAAGAAGAGAGTGCCAAAATTACCTCAGTTTTAGGGTTTACATAAACTTCTAACAAAGTGAAACAATGGGAGGCTAATTTCATGGGCCACGTGAAAGCAGTTAAGTGGGACATGCATACCTACTGTGTTAATACTGTAGGTGCAATTCAATAACCAAGGAAAGGGGCAAAGTGGGTAGGACAGCTGGTACCTTCAAAACAAATAGTCAAACTAGCATCTTTTTGTTACAACACATACAACCCACTAACAGAAATGAATATTGAAACTAATAATACTCTGTGGACAGTGTTACAAATGTCATGGTAATCGGTGACTCTATAATCTGGTTCATGGACAGTCGTCTACAAAAAAGACAAAAATAAGAGGATAGTAACCTACTTGCCTTGGGCACATATTCAAGACATAAGTGATCATATTGAAAGCATTCTATAAGCTTCTGGGCAGATACTTCACATTTTAATTCACATGCTGTAGGTGTAAACAATGTAGGCAGAAAAAGTAAACTGATATTAAAAGGACTATATAATACTGAGTTAAAAAACTGAATGAAATGGGTTTATCTTCAACATTCCGGTTCAGGTTTCAAGTTTAATGTTTGACACAATGTCATTACAATTTATCAATAAAACACACAAAATCTGTGATAACAAGACATTAAAATACAAGTTGGATGTAGCACCAAGTACGTCACAAATCAATAATGTCATAAAGCTAAAAGTAAAATTCAGTATATATTACATATTTAGTACCTCAAACTAAAAAAGTAATAAACTTCATGTCACAAAACAGAACCTTTGCCATTATGGAGTTGAATGCTCTTCAAGTTTTATATTGCAATATATATGGAGCTAACAATTAAATTATACCATGTGTATTATAAAGGAGTTGGTGAGAAAATAAATAAATCCAGTTTGGGGTTCCATTTATTTATACAAGGTCAGAAGACAAAAGTCTATAATCATAAAATCACTTAAAATGAATTGGTCTTAGGGCTTTTGTGTATCCTCTCCAGAAGTCTGCAAGACAAATGCATATCTCATTGTAGCTGAAACTACTCTAGTTTTTGCCACACTGTGTGTTGATCAGGCCCTCAAAAGTGACAACCTCTAATTTGGTAATTCACAAGTACACTAATTAAGGCCCATGCGTAAGCTGGCCACAAACTGGACTTACATGACTTCACTTTAAGGTCATTACTGGTCCACCAGTGAAAAGGACAATCTTCAAAGGAGCTCATTTTGAGGCTCTTTATCAGTCAGGTATGGCTTTATACTCAAGCCTGTCGCAGTATTTCTGAGCACAGTATGCCTAGCTAACAGGAGAATTAACACCTCAAGTTACTAAATGACCGATATTCGGACACAGATATATTACATAGCCCTATCTCAGATGAAATACATTTAACTGAATATCCCAATAAAACTCCCAGTCCCTCTATTTAATTAAGTTGTGTTTTACTCTGGTTAGAATTCAGAATGATAACTATCGATTTTCAAAAATCAATAAATCATCAAATGTTGACTGCAGTCTTTTAGGCTACACCCTTATTGTGAATTAACTCAATTTATCCAGCTTACAAGGATATATATATACATATACACACACACACACATTAGAGCACTAGGCAGTAGTAAGTAAACATGAGCGCATCAGATAAACATTCAATAGAAATAAAATTTTTATGTGGACATTAGAAGTTCTAGGCTACCATGGGACATCTTGTAAAAACAAGTTTGATTAAAGCCATTGTTACACATAGTGAGTCTTTTGCTTCAACTAGTTCATACAAATCAGCTACTCTGGCTGTCAGAATGTTTAGATGCATGCTTCCTCAGTGCTGAATTAAAGCTGATACCATGACATATTAATCAGTTAAAATTAGTCAGCTAATTGTTCTTTGGTAGTTCTGTAAGCTGAATAAAACTTCAAAGATAACCTTGGCTTTATTATTTAAAGTCCTGGGGGCTCAGTTGTTTCAGGGAAATACCTAGTGAATATGACCTATAACAGCATTCAGGGCATTAAGATTTTATAGTGGCGTATCATCCACATTTTCTGCAATCTTGCCAGTTCCAAAAGCATCTAAAAAGAAACAAATAGAAATCAGAAAAATTAATGGTCGAAGGGCCCGAGGTGTTCAAATAATTTTACTGTGACCTCTTCTTTGATGATGTTACACTATGTGCAAAAGACAAACTTCATTTAAACTCAGAGTGTGCAAAAGTGCTATGAGAAAGGTTAAAAAAATGCACAGGAAAAAGAACTTTTAAACATGTAAAAGGGGTGAAGGGAAAACATTATTACTCAAACAGAAATCAAAACCTCAAAGAAAGTGCAACGATCTAAAGATTCTTTCACTAAATGCAAGAAAGACATGTGTATAAACAGTCTGAGGTCCAAATCCAACACAGAGCTAGAATACTGGGTAGACCTGTATGCCCCTGATGGATTAGTAGTTTGAGACCTTGCTAAAGCCCACCATTCTCCCCATTGAGGTATTATCAAAGCACTCCACTTTTAAGTGGGACAGGATCCATAGGAAGGGAGAATGTGTTCTTTTCTACTTAAGATACTCTCTCAGTACCTCACTGGTAAATTTCCCTGACCAAAATAATATTGAATGCGAGGCCTATTAATTAAGTTACTACTTGGAGTATGATGCTGCTACAGTATATGTGGGATGCATATCCAACCACCCTCGAGTGGCAATTTCTGTCCCAGAGTCCCTCATTATGGCTCTGTCAGACAAGTACCTAGATAAATTAATATTGCTCTGGGATTTCCTTATAAACTGAATCTCTGAGTTGAGGACAGGGCCAAAGGCTGTCCTACTTGAGACCCAGCTTACCCAAATTATTTCAGAGCTGACTAGAATAAGCAACAAAACATGGGTGAGTATAACCTTCTTGACTGGGCCCTTGTCTACAAACTAGATTCAGGGACATTAGTACACTCACTTAGTGACCAGTCCCCAGTCTTCTGTGTTTGGAATAATTCCTCTCCTAAACCTCCACCCAGGATATTTATGGCACTTAATTATTCTAAATTTGATACTAGCATTTTCATTGCTACCCTGTCAAGCATACACTGAGCTACAGTTAGAGCCTGTCCTTATGTGGATTCTGCCCTCTATTTCCTTGTGAGTAACTTCCATTCTGCTGCTAATGCACTTGCCCCCTTTAAACAAATTACAGTAAAGGACCAACAGTCAAGGTGGCTAGACCACAACCTCAGGAAATCCATGAGGTTAAGCAATAAGGCTTGTGGGATCTTCAAAGGTTTTGGTGTCATATCCAGTTGGATCAAATTCAGGGAGTTCAGGAATATCTGTAAAAGGGAACTAAAGTCTGCCAATAGAAAATACTTAAGGTACTTACAGGACAAAACTTATCTGATACCATGGGGTTCTGGGGGGGGGTAAATAAAAGCACTCCTAAAAGGTTGAGTTACTGCAATTCAGTGGAATGTGACATAAGTAGTCAATAGGAATCTCTACCAAGACCCTGTAGATACTGCCAGCTCCTTCAACTACATTTTCACTGACCTAGATAGGTTCAGACCTCCTTCTCCTGGGTTCTCGGCACACTCCACTAATCTACCTAATTCTGGAAGGTAAAGAGGAATAGTTTGTTACCTCTCTTACAACCTTAAAAGTTGAAGGCATGGATGGATATGAGAAACTCAAGCTAAACTCCTAAAGCTAGCAGCCCCTGTTATTGCCTCCTATGTTGCTATTCTGATTAACAAATTCTTACTTGATGGAATAATTCCTGAAAGCTGGAAAGCAGATTTAATAGTCCAGTGCACCTGGGCAGTCTCTAGGAACCTATTGCAAACTATCTCCCCATTGCCTACTTAGTCCCCTGGCCAAAATGCTTGAAAGGCTAATTTACAATCAGCTGTAGGAGTATCTGGAACAGTACCGACTTCTGATGGACAGGCAGCATGGCTTCAGTAAATATCATGGTACAGACACTGCATCAGTCAGGCTGTCTAATGATATACTGTGGGCAACTGATAAAGGAAAACTGACAAGTGATGTTTTTAATGATTTCACCAAAGGCTTTCATGTGGTTAACCACGCCCTCCTATTAAATAAATTAAACTGCTTGGTCTTGATAATCTATCCTCTCAATGGTTCTCTCATTACCTGGCAAATTGGTCTCAACAGGTTAAATGGAAGGGTGCCCAATCTACAAAGAAACTGATAACGGATGGCATCCCCAAAG
This sequence comes from Neoceratodus forsteri, assembly GCA_016271365.2. Lineage (NCBI taxonomy): Eukaryota > Metazoa > Chordata > Ceratodontiformes > Ceratodontidae > Neoceratodus > Neoceratodus forsteri. The sequence goes on from CM057455.1 coordinate 620,491,749, forward strand.
TTTCATTTTGGTTCCTTTTCTGTTCTCACTCTTTATTAATGATATGCCCTATAACCGTGGAGGAGATAATTTACTGTTGTACACAGATGATGCTGTGTTGTACAGGTGCTATGGTAACATCACTCAAATTGGTGCCTGACTCACTAGCAACTCTTGGTAGTAGAAAAATGGTTCACCAGTATAAGCTAGTCCAGAATACTAAGAAAACTGAAGCCATCTTGTTCTGTCCTGCACATCTGAGTTCTACTAAATAACATTTGTTACCTATTGCCACATCCACTGGGGCTCAAATTGTGGAGGTTGACTATTAAATATCTTGGAGCGTACATGGACAGGAAAGTCTCCTTTAAGCATCATGTAGATCATGTCTCAAAGTCCCTGCATGAGAAACATGGGTTTCAGCTAAGTTGTTATCTGTCCAAGAACTTTAGGTTTGCTATTGTCAACAGTATTCTGCTCCCAATGTTACTGTATGGTGCTCCACTTCTACAGACCCTAAGGTACACAGATACTTTTAAGTTAAATGTTCTCTTTAATAAAATTGATAGATTTGCTGCATAAGCCCTACCCTGTGAGCACACTTGTGATGTTTTCAACTCCTTAAAATTGCCCTCCTTTGAAGGATGAGTCCACAATCCTCTCTTCTGCTTAGCATTCAAACTAGTCAGAGGTGCTGCCCCCACCTAGTCTCAGTTATGTGATGGCAATTAAACCTTTGAGGAAAACATTCCAGTCCTCCGGTTGTACACTATTTGAGATACTGAGAACAAGTTTGTGTGTTGGCAAAAGATCCTTTGCTTCCTCTGCCTCTTCTCTGTTGAATGCCAGACCTGCAACCCTACAAAAATGTTTCTCAGTTGGTGGCTTCAAGAAAGGGCTTAAGACATTTTTCCTTGAGCATAGTGTACATGCATGCAATATTTGAAATGTACCTACCTGTTTTTGAATTTTCTATTCTGTAATTTTAGACTTGTGTGTGTTTGTACTTTATTGAATAAAAACTAATGTTGCTAACTCTAACCAGGAAAAGAATACAGTAGTCCCTTGCTATAATGAATCTCGCTATAGCAAATATCGGCTATAACGAATGTCATTGTTGGCACCCTTGCATCAGATAGTGGATGAGCACGATAAAGCATGCATGTTCATTCCTTTTTTTTTTTCACAATGAAGTGCTCAGGATACTCTGTTTCAACTAAGCTAGCTATTTTGGACATGCTAAAAGCTGGAGAGAGTTTGGGTAAAATTGCCTCTGAGACCGGCTATATTAAGTCCACAATTTGTACCTGGCACAAACAGGAGGAGACCCTCTGGGAGTTTGTACAGGAGTTTGAAGAGTCTATTACTGAATCATGGCTGCATACAAAAATTCAAGATAATGATATTGCCCTAGAAAATTTCCATATATATAGAAAAGACAGATCCAAAAGAGGAGGGGGAGTATTAGTTTATGTTAAAAATTGGATTGATGTTAGGGAATTGCAAGATTTGTATAATTGGACTGATTCAAATTGTTACCATTAGAATTAAAGCTACCTTATTCTAAACCCATCTTATTGATTGGCATTTACCGTCCACCTAAAAGCAGCTTAATGGTCTTCTCTGAAATACAGGATGTACTGAAGAATTATCAAAATTCATATGAAATTTTGATAATTGGGGATCTAAATATTGATTGGGGAAATATAGATGCCCATCATAGTCTAATTGATATGGCTACTACATTGAATTTGGTGCAACTGATAAAAGATGTTACTAGGTTAAATGCAGTAAATCCCAGTAATTCAACTATGTTAGATCTTATTTTTACTACAAATCCAGAAAAGTTTATAAAGAGTGGGATGTTACCAGACTCAATGTCAGATCATCAGAAAATTTTCTGTATTAGAAATCAGAAATCTAGAAAGACATTTAAGAATGTTATACAAATTAGAGTCTTTAAACAGTTTTATTATGTTCAATTTATGCATGAATTAGAAAATTATAACTGGGAGAGACTAGAACTAATTCCCAGTGTGGGGGATGCGTGGGGTATGTTTCAAAAGGATTTAATACAAATTTGCAATAAACATGCTCCTATAAAAACTAGGTTGATAAAATCAAACAAAGCGCCATGGTATGACTCAGGTTTGTTTAAAATTAAAAGAGCTAGAGATAAGGCATGGAAAGAAGCTAAATTAGCAAAGAGAGACCAGGACTGGTACAAATATAGGCAATTAAGAAATTTATATACAAAGAAATTAGAAAGGCTAGATTGGCCTATTGTAACAAAAAATTGTCTAAAGAAATGATGGAAAACTCAAGAGTATTTTGGAACACAATAAATAAGATGCATAAGGGACTTAGTTTGGGATATCCTAATCATTTCCTAATTAATGGTATCTGATGGATTTGGAAACAAGGTAGTTAATGAGTTTAATACCTTCTTTACAAATATGGGTATTAATGAATTACAATTGGATGGAGGAGATGTAAATCAGGTTCTACAGAGAAATTCTCAGCAAATGATACAGATAGAGTTTATGTACAATCTGGTAAACAAGCTGAGTTTGAGTTTACTTCTATTACTATAGGAGATGTTAGGGATTTATTATTTCAAATTAATACTAATAAAGCAGAAGGTATGGATGGTATCCCTAATATCTTATTAAAGTATGCAGCCCCTATTATTGATTTACCCTTAGCAAACTTATTTAATTTGTCTCTTTTCTCTGCAGAGTTACCTCAAACTTGGAAGACTGTCAAGATTGTGCCAATTTATAAAACAGGATCTAGGTTATTATTAGAAAATTACAGACCAATTTCTCTTTTACCAACAATTTCTATAATTTTGGAGAAAATAGTTGCAAAACAATTACAGGTATATCTGAAAGATAATGAAATCCTTAACAGTTATCAATCCAGCTTTAGACCCGAGCATGGAACAAACACTGCCCTCATAAAGGTCACAGGAGATATAATGGAGAGTATGGACAGGAGGATGCCAGTGGGAGCATTTTTTGTAGACCTTTCAAAGGCCTTTGACACGCTGGACCATGGCATCCTCCTGTCCAGACTAAAAACCTGTGGTATGTCTGAGTCAGTTATAAATTGGTTTCGAAATTATCTTGATTCAAGATTGCAGCAAGTGACTATTGAGAGTGGTCATCTGATTTGAAATTGATTGTGTCAGGAGTCCCACAAGGATCCATTGTGGGTCCTATACTATATAATTTATATATGAATGATTTGGGGTTTGAACAACCAAAGCTACAATACCATCTTTATGCTGATGATACAGTTGTATATTTTGCTGATTCATCAGTGAGAACTATTCAAATAGTATTACAACAGGCTTTTGATCAGTTACAGGAATTTTGCTTAGATCTAAATTGGTTTTGAATGAAAAATCTCAGGTAATGGTGTTTCATAGAGGTTCTGGGCCTAAAGCCGAATATGAGGGTTACAAATTAAAACATTTTCAGGAAGAATCTTGCAACAAGTTGTTAGTTATAAATATCTGGGGGTGTATTTAGATACAAAATTTAAATGGGACAGTCATATAGATAGTACCTTGACTAAAGTTGGTAAGTGCTTGGGGTCATTATATAGAGTAAGAAATAGTATGTCTTTGGAAATTAGAAAATTAGCTGTAACTGTTGTTGTACTACCCATATTGGAGTATGGTAATTTGATATATATGGGTGCATCGAAAGAGCAACTACATAGGCTTGATGTTATGTATAATAAATTAATTAGATTTATACTGGGAGCTGCAAAGAGTGCACACAGAGTAGATATGTATAAAGAATTAGACTGGCATACTTTGTATCAAAGGCGGGCTCTTAGTACAATTATGTTAATGTTAAAATGTATCTCAGGAAAAGTCCCTAAATATATGGCTGAGTCCATTAAAATAAAAAGACCTATTGAGGGTCTGCGTTCTGCTAACTAATTACTTGATTAGCAGTCCCAAGTCGTAGAACGGCTTGGGGGATAAGCATTTTTTTAATATCAGACCTTCTATATGGAATAAATTGCCTGGGAAGTTTAGACTCCTTGAGGGAAATTTTCAGTTGCACCAAATTAACCAATGGCTTATCGAGAACACCAGTTATGATGGGAAATAGTTGAATTTTAGGATGGTAGATTGTAACTTGTATTAAATGTATACTGTGAATTAATTATTGTTTTTTTGTGTGTTTTTCTTGTCCTAGTTTGTTTTATGATTTTGGAACTGTGTTATATTTATTGATGTATAATTATAGTGTATATGTGTTTTCTTTCATTATATATTGTTAACTTATAAGAGTAACTGGAAATGACACCTGGATCTCACTGTAAAGGAGCTTCAGCTCAGTGGAGATATCCTTATTCATTTTTTGTATGAGTAAAACATTTTTACTTACTACTTACTATTGCCTTGAAATGCAAAAAACTCAGGTAGGCAGATAAATCACAGATTGATCAAGCCACACAACTGTGGTTTAGTCAACAGCAGTCGAGTGGCATCCTCCTTTCTGGCAGCATTGTCAGGGAAAAACCCAGACAGTTCACTAGAGAAATTTATGGAGAGCAGTCTAAGTTTAATTCTTCAACTGGCTGGCTTTGGAGGTTTCAAAGGAAATGCAGCATCAGGCAGGTGGCAGTCACAGGAGAGCAATGATCCTGTGAGGATGCTGCTGCATCCAAGTTCATACCACAGTTGAAAAGCTCCTTGATGAAGGAGGTTACTGCCCGGTCCAAGTATTTAACACAGATGAAACTGGCTTGTTTTGGAAATTTTGCCTAATGTGACACTAGCCAGTAGAGGGGAAGAAAACTCCAGTAAGGGCTTCAAAGTTGCCAACGATAGGGTCACATTCCTATTTTGTTGCAAGGCAACTGGTGACCTTAAACTTAAGCCCCTGCACGCTAGCAAATATAATACACCACACTGTTTCCACCACATTAACATGAACTTGCTCACTCTCATTCACAGGCACAGCAAGAATGCCTGGATGACTACTGAGCTGTTCAGAGAGTGGTTCTTTGATCACTTTGTGCCCTCTGTGTGTGCATTTCTTAGGAGAAAAAAAAACTGCAGCCTAAAGAACTACTCCTTTTAGATCAATGACCCGCTCACCCATTTGAGTCTGAATTACAGTCTAGAGATGAAAAATAAGAGCTGTTTTCCTCCCGAAGAACACAACCTCCTGCATACAACCCCTAGATGGTGGCATCATAGCCGTATTCAAAAAGCATTACAGAAAACACCTTTTAGGTGATTTGGTTGCTGCTTCCATGGACAAGGTTTCTGACTTTTTGAAGGGACTGACCTTAAAATCAATGTCCGCTTTAGTGGGTGAGGCATGGGAGAGTGTGTCTCAGGTAACAATCACTCACTGCTGGTTGGCAACCCTTGGATCCACCTTAGCTGATGACACATCCCTTGACGAGGAGCTTGAAGGTGATGACACCCCACAAATTGCACAAATGGCAGCAGACCTTGCTCTGATAGACAACACTGATGCAGAGGCTGCTGTTGAGCATTGGCTGACTGAGGATGATGCTGTGGACACTTCAGAGATCCTTTCTGACACACAGATAGTGTCAGCAGTTTGCAGCAGCTCTACATCTGAAGTGTGGAAAGATGCCGAAGACACAGAGGAGGAAGATGAGATTAGTGATGAACTGCTGCCACCACCAACACACTCTGAGGCCATTCGGGAACTGGAAATCAGTCTGGAGTGGCTTTTCAGCCAGGAGGTAGATCCAATCAAAGTTATGCAGCTCAGACAGCTAGTTTCATCTGCAAAGGAGGTCACTAACAAAAAGCAACATAAACAAAGCAATATGACTTGACTTTTTTCAGGTTACACAGGGTTGCATTGAAAAAGATTATCTAGAAGAAATTAACCAATTAGGTGTGGAACAGATAGTAAATGATAACACCAGGGGAAATAAGTTATTAGAGGTCATCCTAACCAATATGGGAACTATTATAACAGATACTGAGGTAGGCCCTTCAATAGCAAATAGTGATCATCAGACTATTTTCTTCAACTTAAAAGATCTTCCCTTACAACCCCGCAGCATAACAAAGATTCCACATTTTTAAAAAGTGAAATTTGATAAAATAAACAAATGGAGAGAGGCTCATGTCATTCCGATCTTCAAAAAAAGGTAAACAGGAGTCCCCTGAAAATTACAGACCAGTGAGCTGGACATCAGTTATGGGTAAAATACTGGAAGATATTATAAAAGACCATATTCTTGCCCACCTGAACAAAACAAAACAGTGGGATAAAAATCAGCATGGGTTCACAAAGGACAGATCATGTCAGAGAAACCTTCTCCAATTGTATGAGAAGGTGAGCAAGGCTCTGGATTTAGGAAACTCCATTGATGTGGTTCAGCTGAACTTCTCAAAGGCATTTGACAAACTCCCACACCAAGAATTAATTGAATCTCTAAATTCCCTACAGATAAATACATATATTGTTAACTGGATATCAGCATGGTTACATGGAAGGAAACAGAGGATAATAATAAATGGTGAGCTATCTGACTGGCTGTCTGTGACAAGTGGGGTCCCTCTGGGGTCAGTGTTGGGACCCTGTTTATTTAATTGATATATTTCATCCTTACAATGTAATTCTGAACACATATGACTGTTCGCTGACGACTGCAGAGTGGGGGCAGTGGTAAACTCACTGCAGGACCAAATAAAGATGCAGGGTACCTTAGAGTACATTGAGGGCTGGACAAACAAACATAAGTTAAAATTAAATGAAGAAAAATGTATAGTTTTACATATGGGGAGGAAACATTTAGAATTAAATGACAATATAAATTATAAACTCATGAAATATTCTGTGGAAGGAAGGGATTTAGGAGTCATTATTAGAAAGAACCTTACTTTTGCTTCTCAATGTGACCAGATTATAAAGAAAGCTAATAAAACACTCAACTGTATATTAAGGCATATTACAATTAGAAGTAGGGAGGTACTGATCCACCTCTATGGGTCATTGGTGAGAACAAAGTTGGAGTACTGTTCCCAAGTTTGGGCACCCTATAAAAGGGGTGAAGTGGCTAGATTGGAACAGGTTCAGAGAAGAGCAACCAGAGCAATACAGGGATTGAGGAAAGGCTGGAAGAACTGAATCTATATTCACTTGCTTATAGGAGATGAAGGGGTGATATCATCTTGGTATGCAGAACATTCACGATCAGAGACTAAGAACAGATTTAGGATTAGAACTAAAACAAAAAACCTTTAACACTAGAACAAATAATAAACAACTGTACCAGCAGAAGTGGAATTCTCTTAAAAGAAAATCCTGGTTTTAGTCAAAGAGTAATTCCTCACTGGAATTCCCTTCCAATTGCGGTGGTGAACAGTCCTACATTAGTAACCTTTAAGGCAAGACTAGACAAAATTAGTCAAAATAAGGTTAGAGTTTATTAATAAATCAAAAGTTAGTTGATGTAGCAGGCAAATATGGACAAAAGTCTATTATAAGCCTTGAATATACTATGATACTACTGTGATACTATAATACTTGCACCACATAATATACATGCACAAATGCTACAGCAAAAAAGTGCAAGATTACATAACATGCAACATTCATACAAGAACTATAATGGGGTCACTAAGGTCAGTGGAAGGGTTAGAATTCATGCTCCCAAACAGACAACAGAAAGTGAGTAAGCAACACGTCCTCTACACGGGCCCCAAACTCTGATACACTCTGCCCATTCACCTCAGACTGGCAGGCAAACCTATAAGCATAGGCAAACTTGGGCAATGGCACCTGGAATACTAGGACAGGCCACAACCCTGCTGCTCAGCCCCACATTAAGCCCCAATGCCCTCACCCCAAAACAACCCCCCCATTCTATCATATACCAAGCCTGCAAATTCAGAAGAACTTTGACATGTCACTCTAAACTTAACTGCTGCAACCCATTTTAACCTTACCAGGAGCACTATACGCAACCTCTATATAAATACTGTAGAAGTTGGTAACTCACTGACTATGCATGTTGTAAGCAGAGCCTATGTATGTTCATGTCCATGATAAATTTGTATCATGTCGTAAGCATAGCCTATATATGTTCATGTCCATGTTAAACTTGTCCCTTGGGCACTATGCAGGGACCTCACTGAAAACTAGCTCTGCTCAACTGAGTATCTCATTCATTCATACTCTGATGATGAATAAAATATTGATTTATTGATTTAACTCTGTAACTCTGTGATTTTGTTGATATTGTCATGGCTTGTATTGCTTATCTGACTTTCTGTGCTGCTTTGTTATGTTTCCCTGTAATTAATTTCAGATCACCACTATTAAATGGACTATTAGTCTCAGTGGGCCCACCCGCTAAACACAGTTCAATAGATAAGTAAAGTCTGAATGCTTCAAACTATTAACTAAAGAGAATTATGAACTGTGGATCATAAATATGGGAAGCTAATTGGCCGAGGGGTTTTTGAAGCAGTGATGATGTCGGGCTACATCACCACGGCTTAAAAAAAACCTCCGGTCACCAACCTCCTCGCTTACCACGCAGTGTTCCTCATCTCCCACACTCGGAGTCAGACCTCCAGTTCCCCACTATTTAAAAAAAAAAAGAACTGTTCACAAATCTGCCCATGACAGAATGCAGCACAACACAAGCTGCTGGGAGCCGGGAAGAGCAACGGCCGAGCTGCCCAAAACATCCTCCGCATCCTACAGTTCCATTCCCCACAGAAACGTAACATTAGGCGGTAGTTGCAGAGCACGTCATATCTGTGTACAGGGCAGAATGGTGCAAGTCGCACCTTCAGCGAGTATTTTTTTAAAAAACAGTAAAGGATCCAAAACCAGCCCATGACTTGTTTTTTTTAACAGTACTAACAGCCGTTCAAGTGAAAGTTTCACATTTCCAGATGGCTTACTGGAAGATGTCCATTATTCTCATTTACATTGCTGCTTCCTGCTTGCCACAGATAACATTTTGAGAGAGACATACAGTACACCCCTCCTCCATGAACTTGACTTACAACACTGCCACCTGCTGTTCAGAGCTGTCCAGGAACTATTTTGCTAAAAAGGTACTCCTCCAACACCTCACAAAACACATTTTCAGAATGATTTAAAATATTTTTTGTTTTACTGCTAAAACTTGTATTCTTGTTCATAATAGCAATAGTGCACACCAGGGTGTGGTATATCATGGGATATTGTCACTTCTTGGGCAGTTGGATGCACTCGGCCTGTGGCCGCATGCCCAACCACCGAAGGCATGACAATACCTCATGATATACCGCACCCTGTCATGCATTATTGCTTAATTATACAACAGCAAGAAAGAATCCTGGTCTTTGATTGGTCAGTCTGGGACTGGACCCGTGATGTTATCCCAGCACATCACTGGTCTAGTCTCAGCACTGTGAACCAATGTAGATGAGCTTATGGCAGATCTCTTTTTTTGCATCTCCTCTTAAGAAACAAAAATATTTTTCCACACTAATAATAACATTCTTTAAAATTATTTTTTTAAATTTTATATATAACAACGTGCCATTGCATAATAGCAATAATGCCTTCCAGGGTGTGTGTCATTTGGGATAAGGTCATGCCTCAGTTGTTGGATGCACTTGGCCTGCAGCCTTGTGCCCAACCACCTGAGGTGTGACATTATCCCAGCATGACACACACCCTGTTGGGCATTATTGCTTAAAAAAATCCTGACACCATTGTAGCCACAGAGACTTAGTGGGACTTTAAAGACATGTGGGATAAAAATATAAGTGGATATCAACTAATTCCAAAGATAGGGATGATAGAAAAGGAGAAGGGGTGGCACTGTATACACACAAAATTCTAAAAGTAGAAAAGATGGAATCACCAACAGATTCAAATTGTCTTGAGACAGTGTTGGTGTAAATAACTAATATCATGCCTTATTATCTGATTATTGGAAATGTCTATGTCCCCCTGACACATTAAGGGAACAATGTAATGATTACATTAAAGAAAAAACTCAAACAAGAGCAATATCGTAATCTTGGGTGATTTTAACGTTCTTAAGATTAAATTGCTGAAAACAAAGAGGCTGAGGTAATAGAGGTAACTATTCTGCTGAACACTGTAAGGGAACATAGTTTAAAGCAAACAACTGGACACCAACCTAGGGACACAATATACTGGAATAAGTGTTATCAAATGTCAGTATTACAATGAATTAAATACATTGGAACAACTATTACCAATGACCATAATATCTCAGAACTTGTGATGAATGGGAACATTGTTTTCAACAAATGCAAAAGTGTAGTTCATAATTATAATAATGATATATTTAGCACAATAAAGGAAGAGATAATACATTGGAACTGGGGCAATGAAATGAAAGGGAAAAGAAAAGAGGAATGTAAGGAGATTTTCAAGGGCAAACTGACAAAACTCAGCAACAAATACATCCCAAGTTAAAAAACACAACAAAGCTGGGGAAATTCCACTCTTGTATACCCAAAAAATTGAAAGTATGATTATGAATTAAAGGACAGCATATAACAACACGTGAAAATACCCTTGTTCTAGAAATACCCCAAAGTGTAAAACAAGAAATCAGGAAGCCACAAATGAAATTTGAAATTAAATTAGTAAATGCTAAAAAAATAACTTTTATAGTTATATAAAGACACACACACACACACACACACCATAAACAAATAACATTGGACCACTAAAGGTTAAGGAAAGCAACATGGATGCCCAACTGAATTAATATTTTTGCTTAGTTTTCAGGAAGAAGGGAACAGATCTGCAAAAATATTTCCAATGTGTACCTTGAGTAAAATCAAATGTGATGAAGGGATAACACATTTACAGATGCTATAAGATAATAAGGTGACAGACTCCAATGCAATAGTTCCAAAGATGTTAAAAGAACCATTAAAGGAAACTGCACCAATATTGACACACATCTTTAATAAGTCACTTTTTGAAAGTGAAATTTCACAGGACTGGAGGAAGGCTGAAGTTACTCTTCTTTTTTTGAAATGGGGATAAAATAATCACCAAATAATGACCTAATTAGTATTTCATCTATTTAAGATAAATTAATTATATGATGTGTAAACCAGATAAGAACATGACTGTAAAACAAAAACAACAAAACATAATTGGCAAGTTACAACATTGCTTTAAAGTATTAAGACCACACATAACAAATCTTTTAACGTTCTCTTAGTTTGTAAGTAAAGAACTGGATGAAAGAAACACCTGAGACATATTTTCCCTGGACTTCAGCAAATCTTTCAGTGTCATTTCCCATTGTAAACTTATTGATAAAATAATTAATATTGGAATTAATGACAGACTAATACACTGGACATCCAATTGGTTGGAGGATGACACTCAAAAAGTTAAAATTAAAGGGCACCTATCAGCAGAGTAGGAGGTTACAAGTGGAGTGGAGTGACTGGTACTTTTGGGACTATTAGTGATTTAGAATATGATGTCAGCAATCTCTGTAATAAAAATGTGCAGACCACACAAAAATGGGAGGCAGGGTTAACACTAATCCAGAGGTAGAAAACTTGCAAAAAGATCTGAATAAACTGTTAGCTGGAAGAAAGTGGAATATGTTATTCATCAAAGAAACATATACAGTATTTCATTTACAGATAAAAAATAATTAGAATAGAGAATATTACGTAAACAACATAAAAAAATCAGTATATGAGAAACATCTGGGGTTATTTATAACAAAGAGCTTAAACAACAGAAAAAAGGTAAGTATATTCCAAAGAACAGATTACTTATTAAATATGATTGAGGAATTTTACACATAGATTAAGAACATGTTGGTCTTTCTTTATATTGCATATACATCAGACTGATCATAGACTATGGATCAAAGGCTTGGGAAGGATTGACTATAGGAGATAATACTAAACTCATAAAAATACAGCACATAAAAAGTCAAATGATAATAGACGTAGAACATGTATTAAATAAAACAGATGCAAACACTTGTGGCTACATAGCCTTGAGCAAAGACAAATTAAATGTGATCTATTATTACTACCAATTAATATTATTATTATTATTTAATATTCACTTGGATAAAGCATTATTTGAAAGCTTAAATTTTAGGTGGGGGCAAAATCAGTACACATTAAGAAGTCATAATAAACAGTGTGAACCATTGCAATTCAGAATAAGCACAAGAAATTTATTTTATTTGAAAAGGGTAGTTAGCATATGAAACAACCTACCATCAGAAATTGTAAATTGCAACAATTCAAAAACCTTCAAAATAAAATGAGACTTATAGCTGATGAAAGGAAATATAAAAAGTTATTTACATTACTAGTGAGGTAGGCAATGAATGGACAGTACTGTATTGCCATATCCAGTGCACCACATAATCCAACAAGTCTGCAGGAGCTGGAAATCCCTACTACATAGCATACAACAAGTGCAGGTGATGCCTTCATCTTGTTTGACAGTGGACAAGGAAATGACAGAATCCTGTTATTTAGCACCAATGCCAATCTACTCTTCCTTAGCATGTCACCCCACTGATATGCTGACGGCACCTTCAAGGTTTCCCCACCACTATTCAAGCAGCTGTATACAATTCATGGGTGTCATCACAACAAAATGCTTCCTGCTGTATATGCACTGCTGCCAAATAAGACAAAGCAAACATACATGTGATTGCAACAAGAGCTGAAAAAGTTGCAACTGGACCTTAGCCCACAATCAATAATGACAGTCTTTTTTTTATAACTTTCTTTTTTCTCCCTATGACTCCTGGTCAGCTCCTTTCTTCCAGCCATCCTGTCTTTCTGTAGCCACTGTCCACCAGCATCTGTATCCCATTTGGGCCACCACATAGCTACCCCCATGGCTCCCCCCCATGGTGGGGTGGTAGGGAGCCCCCGAATTTTCAACCAGGACTGGATTCAGAACAGGTGATGTCCTCGGAGATGGTGCATTAGGCAGATGGCCATCAAGCTGCTTGACCTGGGTGCCATATCTTCTTTTCTTTATGGTGATGGGTGTGCAATGCTGACAGTGGATGTGCCATGCATGCATCCACATTAGTGTGCCCACTGGCTGCTCCACCTCTGTGCCTCACTGTATTGGCCAGGCATGCCAAACCTAGCCTCTGCTAGGTTTCAGGCAAATATCAAACACTGTTCCCCACTCTCCGTGGGACAGGAGAGCAGTTCTCCAGATGCACGATCCTCTCCCACCCTGGCCAGCCCCTAATGACCCACTTGCACCAGGAATATGGGTTGCCGGAGTGGCAGGAGGTATGCATTACTGCCTCAGCCCTCCTTGCCACAAGGCCAGCTAAATAAAGATAGACTTTGAGATTGGTGCAGTGTTAGCATTCCAAGACACTTTCCAGGGACAACAATGTGCGTCTATTTTTTTTTTATTTATTTCAGTCAGAGTATCTGGAGGCAGGTACAAAACTGTGGATTTCAGCAACAATATGGAGCTGATCCAGAGTTATCACTGAATGTGACAATGTTGACTGCATGCCTGTGCATGATGTGGTGAAAGCTTTTGAGGCTTTAATGGACAGTGCATATTATGGTGAGCATGAGGATTTGCTACATCCTATGACTGACTATTTTGAAGATGTTGGTTGGGGAGCATGGACAGAAGACAAAGGTGATGGCAGCCCAGATTTCTTCACAGACAGTGGAACTGCTTTGATGCAACTAACCAAGGCATACCAAGGACAAACAATGTCATTGAAGGATGGCACAACAGTTTTGTGAGCCTCTGAAGTGATCACCCCACAATATGGAAACTTATCAATGCTATTAAAAAAGAACAGAGCCTGACAGAGACTGTAACGGAGCAGTACATTACTGGTTGACCAAAACAAGAACGTATGAAAGTGTACAAGAAGTCTATTGAAATAATTCAGGGCATTATCACAGAATACCATGCAAAGGAAACAGTTAAGTACCTGAGAGTACTTGCACACACTTTCATGTTTAACTTAATGGATGCTTGCAATTCTCTCAATATGTTGCAATGCTCCACACTTTAGTCTTTCTTTCCTTTTTAGGGCTGTATGGGTGGAGCCTGCATTCCTTTTACTGTCACAGAGTGAGGACTCTGCATATTTTCCTTCATTAAAAAAAACAGATTCTCTCCGTCCATAACAACCCCGCCCGCCCCGGTGCCCGTGCTCTACTGCTATCCAAACAGCTCCTCTATACTCTTTCTCTGCCCATCAGAGGTCTATCCCCTCTCTGATGTCCCTTGCTCTGTCCCACTCCTCTCCATCCTGCTCTAAAAAGAAACTCTCCCACTACTGCTCATTGTGTTAAATCCTAAATCTACCTGTAGAATACCTTTACAATAGCATGGTGAGCCCCGTCTTATTGGCAAGTATTGCTGAGCTGTCTCGTCTTCTTACAGAAACTTGAGATTTATTTATTTATTTATTTATTTTTTGTTGACCGGGTAAGTGCACTAGACAAATCCTGCCTATTTTCAGGCACGACCCGGGGGAGAGGGATACAGATGAATGCCAACTGACCTTAAACCAGATTAAGCTGTTGGTGGTATTTCTTTTAGTGAATGAGGGAAATTTGACCAGGACACTGGGGAAATTCCTCACTCTTTCGATAAGTGCCATGGATCTTTAACATCCACCTGAACTACCACCAATCCAGGCAGATGGGACCTCGGTTTAACATCTCATCCGAAAGGCGGCACCTCAGAAGTGCAGCACCCCTCTCATGCTGCACTACAGTGTCAGTACTGGGATATTAACCCAAGTGACAGATGTGGGAACTGAACCCACAGCCCTCTGATCTCCCAGCCTCAGAGGTGAGTGTGCTACCTGCTGAGCCACTGACACTGCTATGCTGGGGGCAGGCACCTAGCTCATGGTGGAAATTTCCTATCCTGCAGCAGAGGGTAGGGTCTTTATGCTCGTATGTACATACCCAGATTTGTTCTCATTTTCTTCTCAATCCTGGTGGTCACAATTAAGTATTAGCACCAAGATCCCGGTGGTCACAATTAAATATTAGCATTAAGGTGGGTTTAATTCTGATTTCAGTTAAAAGCATTTATTTGCTGTCTGCATGCTGTCCTGTAGTAAGACAGTCATGTGTTTATACTCACTGAGCACCTTTTACAAACATTGTTCTCTAACTTGCATTCTACTCAGTGTAATTGTCGTTGTCCCTCACACATATAGCCACAAGACATGACCTGCACCACAGGTTTTTTGATGCCATTAACTAAAGCAAAAATAGCATCAAGAAGTGACCCAAACCTTGGCATCTGCAGTAGTGAACCCTCCAGTCACCCAAGGAACACACAGTGATTGATAGTGCCCCCCAGTCCGTTGAGCAGAGCTGAAGAAAGCCGATGTCATTTCTTGTCAGTTTCAGTGTAGCGGGACACAGCTGGCAACAGTGGAGAGTCACTGGGGTACTGTCAGTAGGCTGTGCTGCTGGTGTCTCGCCCCCCCTAAAAAAGAGAGCTAGGACAGTGACAGGGATTATATGAAACCACTGAAGGATTGAAAGAGCTTTGAATATTTTTATTTAAAAGATAAGCTCTTGTGTGGGGTTTTTAAATTAGAGAAGCCAATAGGATCTGCAGAATACCCAGATACTTCCGGATTCTCAGAGCATAAAGCCGACACTGCAGCGAGTGGCGTGAACATGTGTGGCACTCGTCGGTGCACTGAGACATGCGGAGACACAGGCATCTTTGTGTATATTTGCGTGTTAGTGGGGAGTGGGGATAGGGAGATATAGTGACTATTAGAGGTATAAGTAAATAACTAAATTGCAAATAGAAGTTACGATTATGAGAAATAGTAGGCCAGCTTCCTTGTTGTCATCAGGGGGTGATCTGTTGATAAGTTGTAAAACATGTAAAATGTACATGCAGGCTGAATTAGGGATTGATTACAGTGATTATGACTGTGACAAATGTGCAACAAATAGGGAGTTATGTTTACAAATATCAAAAGTAATGGGAAGGCTACAGGTTCTAGAAGCTAGTCAGTTGCAAATGGCTGAGAAATTGAAGATTTTAACTAGTTTAAATAAAAAGGAGATGGAAAGAGATTTGCAGGGCCAGGGTAAAAGAAAAGAAATAGAGCATGGAGATGAGGGTAAACAAACACATAAAAAAGTCTCAGGGAGAGTTAGGAAAAAATGAAGAGGGGAAGTCCCCTTGGTCTAGTTCCAACATCAATCAGGAGTGGTAGCTTGCAAAATGTTCAGGTAAATGGGGAAGGTAGAGAAGAGCCCTTATCACAGGATAGAGCACAAGATAATGAGGGTAATTACATCTTTGGTGTTCCAGTGGAAAATGGCTATGAGATTCTAAGTAATATGAGTGATGCAAATGAAAGAGAAGGGGAAGGTGTGGTGCAGATGGAGGAGGTGAAACAAAATCCGAGGCAAGTTATAGTGTTAGGAGATTCTATAATTAAATATACCGATCAATGTATTTGCCAAAATGATAAAGAAAACCAAATGATTAGCAGTTTTTCAGGAGCTGGGGCGATGGACTTGTGTGATATGGTGGACAACATATTTAAAGGGGCAGGTGAAAACCCACTAGTAGTAATGCATGTGGGTATAAATGACATCACACGTAAGACCATACCTGAAATGCAGAAAAACTATTGAAAATTGGTACTAAAATTGGAAGAAAAGGGTAGTGAGATAGTGTTCTCTGAACTATTACTGGAACCTAGGGCAACAGCATATAAAAGGAGGAGAATTGCTTTGACAAATGAATGATTAGAGAGATGGACAAAGGAAACTGGTTACAAATTTATAAAACACTGGGGAACATTTGTTAACAATGATAAACTCTATAATAGGGATGGGTTACACCTCAATCATAAGGGTAGTAGAATATTAGGTTAGAAGTTAACAAATGAAATTGAGATTTGTTTAAACTGAAAAAGAGGGTGATGAACAGGGAAATTAAGCAAAAATCAAGTAGAGTACCAAAAAAGATGATTAACATTATGGTGGATACTACTAAGGTAATGTTTTTATTGCAAGAAGTTTAAATGAAGTGGGTATGGCTGAGTTGGAAATGATAATAAGGAGAGACAAACTCGATATGGTTGGGGTAGTGGAGACTTGATGGTCAGAGGAAAATCAGTGAGATCAACAGATACCTGGTTTCAGACTAATACTTAAAAATAGAGTAGTAAGAAAAGGTGGAGGAGTGGCCTTATTGGTTAGAAATGAAGTAGAAAGTAAGGTCAAAGAGGTAACCTGTGATTTGGGGGAAATAGAAATTATTGTTATCGATTTGTTGGGTATTAGGGGGAGGAAATGTTGTTTTTCAGTGTTTTATAGACCACCAGATACAAAAATGGAGAACTCAGAGGCCTTTTATGATTATGTAACAGGACTAGCTGAAGGTATAGATCTGGTAATGGTAGGAGACTTAAATTTGCCAAATATTAAGTGGGATGTCTGCATGGAAGGAAATAGTTTGGAGTGTAGACTACAAGAGGAGTTTATGGCAGCTGGTATAAAACAGTGCATCCAGGAAGCCACCAGAGGAAATAACATCTTGGATGTTATTTTGACAAATATTCCTGATGTTATAAACCAAATTAGGATTTTACCACATGTTGGAATGAGTGACCACAGTTCCATACAATTTAACATGTCCTGGGAAGTAAATAGAGTTAGAGGAGTTACCAAGCAGATATTATATAAGGGGAACTATAGGGCTATAAGAGAAAAACTAAGAAATATAAATTGGGAGGAAGAAATGAGAGATTTAAATATGGAAATGTCTTGGATGTTTTTCTCTGAGAAAATGAATGAAGTAATAGAAAAATTTATACCCAAGAGAAGAGTTTATAATTATAGAGGTAACAAAAAAACATCTTGGTTAACAAGAAATATCATGAGGTTGTGTAAAAGAAAGAATGTAATGCTCCTGAAAATGAGAAAGATAGGTACACTAGAATTAAAGAACAGATATAAAAAAGTGAAGAATGAAATAAAAAGATGCAAAGAAACAGAATTTAAACTTGCAATGGAAAAAAGCTATAATAAAAGATTTTGCATATGTTAATGAGAGGAGGAGAGGGAATTATATGATTGGTCCCTTAAATATTGATGGTGAAATGACTTTAAAATGTGAAGAATTGCTAGAAGAATTCAGTTGACACTTTGGAGCACTGTATAAAGAGATTGATGGAGGGATAGAGACACAACATATAAGTGACAGTATGCTGGACCCTAGAAAAGTTATAACAGAGTAAAAAGTGAAGAGTAGGATTATAAATCTGAAAGTTGAGAAGGCTTCAGGTCCAGATGGGCTGCATCCTTGTTTAGTGAGGGAGTTAGTGGATGTACTGGTGCCTGTCATAGCTTGCTGGGACAAAAGTCCTTGGCTGAGGGTGTGGTGCCAGAGATTTGGAGGCTAGCATATGTTGTACCTACATATAAGAAAGGTAGTAGAAGTGAGGTGAAGAACTATAGACCGGTGAGTCTGACCTCCATTATTAGGAAGATCATTGAGGGAATTTTGAGTGAACGTATCAGGGAACATATGAAAAGTGAGACCTTGGTGGATAGGAATCAACATGGATTTGTGGTTATAGGTCGTGTGAGATGAACCTGATGTTTTTTTATGAATATGTTGGCAAGCATATTGATGAAGGTAGAAAGGTGGATGTGGTAATGTTAGACTTTGGGAGAGCATTTGATACAGTCCCATATCATAAAATCATAGAAAGATTGATAGTATTGGGAGTGGATGGCGCCTTAGTGAGATAGATGGAACAATGGCTGGCAAATAGGTCTCAGAGGGTCAGACTATGTGGACACTTGTCAGATCCACAGAGGGTGAGGAGTGGTGTGCCGAAGGGGTCGGTGCTTGGACCTCTGTTGTTCAGCATTTTTATTGGTGATTTAAGGATACTAAGTAAAAACAAGTTGGTTAAATTTGCTGATGATATTAAGATTGGAGGAGTTTTAGATACCTTTAATGACAGGCTGATTTTTGGACAAGATTTAATTTACATATTAGAATGGGCAAGATCAAATGGTATGATCTTTAATGAGGAAAAATGCACTATAATGCATTGTGGGAGGCATAATGTTCAACAGTCATATGGCATTTTGGGATTAAAATTAAAAATTTCAGAGGGGGAAAAAGATTTGGGAGTATATATACAGAACAATCATAAAAGTGATATGCATAGTAAAAAAAACATCAAGTAAAGCTATGCTGTTGGTAAACTGCATTAGACGGGCCTTCCAACCTATGAGTGGTGAGGTGTTGCTGCCGTTGTGTAAAATAATGGTGAGGCCCATTTTGGATTATTGCTCCACAGTTTTCTGTCCCTGTCTTGTAAAAGATATTAGGGTAATGGAGAGGCCACAGAGAACATATACAAAAATGATAAAGGGGTGGAGGGATATATCTTATGATGATAGGTTGCAGGGATTGGGTTTGTGGACATTGGAGAGTAGAAGAAAGAGGGGCAATTTATTGTTATTATTTAAAATTTTGAAAGATGAAGTGTTAAAGTCTGATTTGGGGCTGGAGTGGATAGATAAACCTTATTATTTATGGTGTCATAATAAACAATTGTGGGAAGAAACAGCGAAAGCAGAGTGGAGAAGAAATGGATATAAGAACAGGGTGGTTAGGTGGTGGAATGTCTTGCAACAGGAGGTGGTTGATGCCGGAAGTATAAGTATATTTAAAACAAGGTTGGATAAATTCCTTACTGAAGTTGGTGACGTAGGTCATCGTCACTGAATGGTGCGGGAGGTCTTTATGGGCAAATGCCTTTGATTTCCTTATTCATTCTAGTATGAACTCTAGTATCAGGAACTGTTGGGTTATTTGGGCTTCTAAACTGGCATTTTCAAAATTTGATATACCTTGGTTCAATAGACTTTCAAACAACTCAGTCAGTCATAGCCACACCTTACTGTACTGTTAGGGTGTTCATTGCCACACATTGCACTCAGCCAGCCGTAGCCTTTCCTAAATGTTATGTCTGATCTTTATCTGTTTTAGGCAGATGCACATCCAGCCCATACTGGGAATAAAACTACTGCACAGGATTCCAAAAGCAGCAACTCAGACATTTAGCCAAAATAAATAAAATCACCTTAGTTTAAAGGCTAAGTGTTCCATACATTATACTTACTATCTCAAAGATAATCAAGGCTTTGATGGTGCTCGTTATCCCAGACCTGCTGTAACTCTAGCAGGTCTCTGAACTGTCGACTAGCTGGTGCTGGCAGTTGGAGTTTTTAAACTTGGGGCCTTTTTCAGACTTTTTTTTTAATCATGGCTCCTGTCAGGAATCGGACTCTTCCTCTCATCAAACTTTGCCCCTGGCTGGAAGCAAAGTCTCTTTTGGAGCAGCAGTCCTCCAATCTCCAGCAAATTAAATAAAATGTAATTCTTGCTATTTTTTTCACTTGTAGTCCTTGTTTAAAGGCTTCATTTTGCACTCCTAATCCTGGACCTGCTGTAGCTCCGATGGTTTTTTTACAAAATACAAAGAAGACAGCAGATGAAGTGTGTCTAGCTAAAAGATCATTCATTATGTTTGTTTGGGCTGCTTACACTTGGATACAACAGTGCTCTGCAAAATGGTGAATACAAGTTTAACTAGTTTCATACATTTAGTTGAAATATGACAGTTACATGGATTTAAAGAGGACAGGAAATAATTTTTAATTGGTAGCTGTTTATGATGTTTCCATTTACAGAAATGATATCCATAAGCTCAAATTATCCATTTGTAATTGTACCTCAGTAAAAAGTGATGTGAAAAACTGCATTGTACATTGTTTTGTTTTTATGGGCAGCATTCTGTTGCAGTTCTCTTCATGGAACCAGTGATCTGGAGTTTTAACTATGTCACGGTTTGAGCAAAGAACTCTAACAAGGACAATATCTTATGTTTAGCATTCTGTACTCAAACCGTGACATAGTAAACACTCCAAATTACTGGTTTCATGAAGAGAACTGTACCGACTGTTGTTCATGAAAAGAAAACAATTGAAACACTGTTTTTCACATCAGTGTTTATTAAATATAGGATAAAGTATGGGGAGAAGTGTGTTATGAGAATTTAACATACACCCGAGTTGTTGGATAGTGCATAAACCCCGAGGGGAAGCCTGAGTGGTTTATGAATGCCATCCTACAGCGGTGTGTCGTCAATTGCTACTACCTTTCCCCCATATTTTATTTTATATAATTGAAGGGCTCCATTTGAAAAGTCCGAGGTCGCTTTTTGTTTTTTTGAATTGTGTTGCAGTTTTCCTGCTCTTGTCTTTTGGTTTCGTTCAGTGTTTGGAATCGGCTTTTTTTTTTTTTTTTAACTTCTAGGCTATGCCAGGCTGCCGGAGGCTATTTGGTATAGAGGCAACCCCCGAGAAGTGTGTATTTCAGTTAGCGCCGCTTGAGGTGACAGGGACAATTTGAACGTTGCACTATGTTTAGTCTCGAGCGCTTTGTTGTTCAAAGGGAGCACGTGAATGCCGTAACACCTACTCAGGCGTTACGGCATTTAAAACACGGTTTTGGCAATGGGAGAAAACGGAGACCATTAATTATGGTATAGTTAAATATGGTTAATCTGGAGGCAAGTTTATCATTTCTCTTACTAGGAACATTACTAACTGCTGCCAGTTAGCACAGATTTCCTGTCCCCCTTTAAGCTGACTGACATATCAGTATCGAATGGAAATAACAGAAATGTCATGCATTCAGCAATCCAGGAAGCTTTTGTGAGACAACTCAGACAACAAAACCAATATTATTAATTATACATACATCACACTTTCTACTAAGACTTCAGTCAGCTTGGGAAATGAGGTATGTCACTACTACATTAATAGAATCAAGTATGACAATTTGCAATGTGTGCAAGTAAACATTCCCAATTCTACATAAAAAAACAGGCTTGTTTGTAAACAGGTACATTTTCTTAGTACTAAAATACCTCATGTTCTCAAAACAATAGACTTTCAAACAACTCAGCCAGTAATAGCCATGCCTTACTGTACCGCCGGGGTGTTCATTGCCACTCATCGCACTCAACCTGCCGTAGCCTTTCCTAAATGTTATGTCTGCCCCTAATCTGTTTTGGGCAGATGCACATCCAGCCCATACTGGGAATAGAACCACTGCACAGGATTCCAAAAGCAGCAACTCAGACATTTAGCCAAGATAAGTAAAATCACCTTAGTTTAAAGGTTAAGTGTTCCATACATTATACTTACAATCTCAAAGATAATCAAGGCTCTGATGGTGCTCCTAATCCCGGACCTGCTGTAACTTCCGACACGTCTCTGAACTGATGACTAGCTGGTGCTGGCAGTTGGAGTTTTTAAACTTGGGGCCTTTTTCAGATTTTTTTTTAATAGTGGCACCAGTTGGAAATCAGACTCTCCCTCTCATCAAACTTTGCCCCTGGCTGGAAGCAAAGTCTCTTTTGGAGCAGGAGTCCTCCAATCTCCAGCAAATTAAATAAAATGTAATGCATGCTTTTTTTTTGCTTGTAGTCCTTGTTTAAAGGCTTCATTTTGCACTCCTAATCCTGGACCTGCTGTAGCTCCGATGGGTCTTTTACAAACTGCAAAGAAGACAGTGGATGAAGTGTGTCTAGCTATAAGGTCATTCATTATGTTTGTTTGGGCTGATCACACTGAGATACAACAGTGCTCTGCAAAATGGTGAATGAAAGTTTAACTAGTTTTATACATTTAGCTGAAATATGACAGTTATATGCATTTGAGCTGGCTGACATATCAGTATTGAATGGGAATAACAGGAATGTCATGTATTCATCAATCCAGGAAGCTTTAGTGAGACAACTCAGACAATCAAACCAATATTATTAATTATACATACATCACCCTTTCTACAAAGACTTCAGTCAGCTTGGGACATAAGGTATGTCATTACTACATTAACAGAATCAAGTATGAAAGTTTGCAACATGTGCAAGTGAATGTTCCCAATTCTAAATAAAAAAAAAAAACAGGCTTGTTTGTAAACAGGTACATTTTATTGTTACTGAAAGACCTCATGTTCTCAAAACAGACTACCTCTGGATTCACACCAGTTCTCCTTTAACAGACTGTAATATACATTCACTTTGATCTGTTGCTTTTTTGCTAACTGTTCAATTCTAGGTGATGCAGACTTTCTGCTGCCAAGGACTGGTCAATAAAAACAAAAGAACAAAACAAAACAAAAAATGCTAAATTATTACATACTGGCAGCAACAAACTTAGTTATTAATTTCATGATTTCTCAGTTAGAAATTTCAAAATGTCACATTGCTCCATTTGTTGGAGCATGATGGATTGCACATAAAGCAACATCTCATTTTCACTAGAGTCTTGTTCTCAGCGATGTAAGAAGAAAATGGATTGATGAGCTACATGATTAAGAATATTGCTGCAAATGTGAAACTATTTGACTCCAGAGTGTGAACTTGGTATGTTTTTTTTTGGGGGGGGGGGCACAGGAAAGAATGTGATCTGATACCACTACATATAGTACCCTGGAGGCAGGTGCACAGTAATTATAGGTAACCCTGCTCTTTGTGTCCACAACATGCAGTGTGAGTTTTTTCACTTTCTCTTGAATACCAGCTACTGATTCTGTAACTCCAGTGAACTCCAGTGTTATTTTTAAAAATAATAATTTCATTTTATGATCCACAATGTCGACTGAAACTCCCTCTCCCGCGCTCCAGGCAATGGTAACAGGTGATGCAAACAAATGTAAAACTGTGAAGCTGACTGGATTTTTGAAACGTTGACTCACGACCGACGCATATTTAATTCACGGGTGTCTCAAACTAACAAATTTTAGTGGAAAAGCCCTCAGAAACTGACAGTGTAGAAAGGAATGCTTTTACACACAATAAACCTGATCGGTGGTGACAGCTCAAGCAGCAAACTTGTATGTTGACAAAACCTTTTGTTCATTTTCCAGTCTGTACGCTAGTATTGCTGAGGTATATCTAACTATACTAGTAAATATTATCAACCTACCAGTGATTTATGCTTACAAAAATATCTCTAGCTATCATACTGTACCATAAGTTATTTTACATATGTTGCTGTGTAGCACATGAAAGTGTATGCATTACTATGAATATCTAGTAATTCTGTAAGCTGACAATGAACGGTCATATCAGTGTAATATTTCTACAAATTTATGTATATGCATATATTTAAAAATATGTACTCTACTTAGTTTGCTGCCATGCTCAGCATTTTATTGTAGTCATGACTGTACATGAATTGATATTAGGGATTAGCAAAAAAAAAATTCTTAATTGTTGTGACCACGGCTTGTATCCTGTATGATCCTATACAACTGATTTGGCCTACAGTGTGTTGTTTAGACTTAGGGCACCAAAGCATAAAATCACAGGAGTTAAATATACCAAAGCAAGCATTTCTCAGAGCCAATTATCAGCTGTTTGCACTGCTGTTGTACCGGGTTGCCTCCAGCTCATATAATGTACATTTTAGCTGTGCAGTGTAGCTGGATGTAAATGGGGGAGGGTAACTGCTGTTGCAGGCCATGGTGGTAAGGGAGGACATCAGTGCCTTCATAAGCTAGAATGAACAGAAAAAAAGAGAAAAGTCGGCTCTCATTTACATACTGCATTTTTTTGTGTACTTTAATAAGTACAAGCTGACATTGTATGTTTGATATGCAGTGCATATCAAACATACAATGTCAGCTTGTACTTATTAAAGTACACAAAAAAAGTAGTTTGACAACATCCATGAAAGCACTTATCAAATCCTCAGATCACTCTTAATGTTAAAAAAAAAAACAACTTTCCTTTACACACCCGGATTTTGAAGGCTTCACCGCTAAGTTCGTTAGTGTTAGACAGTCAATAATAGAATTTGTGCCACTCCTCGGTTTACTCTTTAAAAATACATCTTTGAGAAAGACCATTTGGTTGAAACATTAGAGATTCTGTGTGGATATGCTGTTCCTCCTGGCCATGGGCCACTGCTTCTGCTTGAAATAAAGGACACTTTTTCGTGAGATAGGGCTGCATCGGTGGAACCTGCAGTCCTTTAACGAACATCCCGGATTTTCTCCGCCCATCACACTCTCTCTGGTGCCCGTGCTCTTTTAGTGCAGCTCCTCCCCACCAAGCTCTCAAAACCCTCTCTCTCCTGCCCACTGTGCACTGTACCACCCCACCACTCTGTTCCCTTCCCCTTTATTCTGAGCATCGCACTTAGCCAGCCGTAGTCGCACCTTACTGTACCACTGGGGTGTTCAGTGCTGCACACCGCACTCAGCCAGCCATAGCCATGCCTTACTGTACTGCCGGGGTGTTCAGTGCCACTCACTCTCCTTTTTACTGTCTGCATATGCTCCAAGTTACTCTCCCGCATTCTGTTGAAGTCTACTGCATTTTAATGCATCATTAGACCTCCCACCAGCACAGATAACTGCAGCATACCAAGCGTGAGGTCAGGAATTTATCTTCAAATATGTCAACACTCCTTCATGATTCTGCTTCTGTGAATCTCTCTCTCTCTCTCTCCTATTCCCATTCTTGGTTGTTTATCCAGATTTTGAGATGCCAAGTCCCACCCCTGTGGTGACAAAACATGAATCATTAGGGGCGGGCCTTGCATAATGGTTTAACAAATTGGAATATAGCACTGCACAGTCTTTACAACCTTCTTGGTTGCTGCAGCAGTCACTAGTTGGCAATGACAGACTGCCTGACCCTTCCCAGAATGCTGCAGGTTGCGCGGATTCAAGTTCAGTTTATACTCTCATAGTAAAGCCCAACTACAGATCTCCAGCTCTGTGCAGTTTATAGTCAGTGCCTGAATAAATACAGTAAACGCAAACATGATTAATTTAGCTTTCTAAAGGCTGCAGTGTTTTACTTTCACAGATGTAAGTAGTGTTTATTGTATGTACATGATCCATTACATCGATACAGCAGGTGTTGAAGTGTGCTGTTCAGAACAAAAAAAATCAGTTTTCCCAGAAGGTGAGTCACTCACAGTCCATGTCCAGGGTTTACCAATGTGTGTATTCCATTTACTAAAATGCTACATATCCTTACATTTTTTTCTTGCCATATCTCTGCACTGAATTTTAGCCTGTTAAATGTGTCGCATTCTTTTTTTAATTATTTTTTTGTTTGTTATGGCAGTCCCTGTGTGTTTTTTAATGTGGAATTGTAATCACTATTTTATAGATCTGTGTAGTGTGGGTGTTTTTTTTGTAGTAAATCTTTTTATTAGGTAAAAAAAGCAGCAGACAGTACAACAACATCTTACAAACAGCTACTGTGTCAGCAGACAGTGGTACATTTCATATCCAGTGGTCATTTCACCAGAATCATTGGGGATGCAAAGTAAACAAATGCTAGAAAAACACTGGTTTAGGGGTTCCTAGTGTTGTAATGGACATTGCAGACTGACTGGGTTGCAAATAAATCACAGGAGTCTCAACTGCAACCCCTGGATACTGGATACCCCTGGACGCTCTCCTTTTTACCCAGCATAAATAAGCCACCTTCCATCTGTTATACCTCTATGCAGCATTCCTGTTTTGTTCATCACTTTATTGCAGTCTTAAATAAGGCAGACATTCAAAAGGCAGGCAAACTTTTTCCCCTTCATGACTCATTCCAACATAGTACCTCCTTTGCTTGTATTGCGTAGGATAGTATTGCCTGCAGCCATCATGCATGTAATATGATGTACTATGATGATTTATTAGCTGGAGGGGGCGATGATGACAAGACGTAATGTTTGGCAGTTAGGTTTCACTTGGCTCAGTTTTATAGTAAAGCCAAGACTGGCTAGTGAGCTCTCAGTAGTGCAAGCCCTTAGCGACTGTTTATGTACATTCCCCACCACAAAGCAACTACGAATATTTCTTCAGCTTACTCCTGTGCTGTAACGGAACCTCTCAAGGGTTTACTAGCCTGTCTGGGTGCATTAGTGACAATGATTTGCAAAGTTGTTTAAAAATTGAGCATGTGAGGCTTCTGCCTTTCTGTCACTTGGCTGGCTGCTCCACAAATATTAGCTTTCCTATTAATCAAGGAGTATTTCATCGCTAGATACTGGGCACCATTCACTAAAGCCACTGCTAACCTGTAATCATCTAGGAAACAATCAGAATTTAGCCTAATAGTTTGGACTGCCATATCTCCAGCTTTCAACTACTGCCTTGCTTTCCATTTATCCTGCTGTTTTTTTTATTTTTTTCTCCATGTTACAGGGCTTTTGGAACAGAAGAGGTGACAGTCTTACACTTGGGGATGATTAACATCTGTGAAATCTAAAGAAGATTGAAGCATCCCATGTGTCTTTGAAGCCCCCCCCCAAGCTCATTTGTGTCACTCATTTGGGAGGGAAAGAAGTGGGGGGAGATACATTTTCATTCTGAGGACCTTGACTGCCTAAGCGTGTGTATAAAAAGGAGACTGTGAAGGATCTCTCAGGTGATTTGCTCGGTTTGGCTTAGTGATCAAGAGCTCCTTTGAGGTAACTGGAGGAAGTGGGAGAATGCTTCTATGTGACTGTGTATGCTTTTCTGCCTTCTATCAATAGTGTACCGCTAGACACCTGCTGTAGCGCTGCTTGTACAGTGACTGCAGCTCCCACTTGGTAATACTCCAAATAATTGTGTTGTTTCTCCATACCTCCTTAACAATTCCACACAGATTTATTAACTTTGTTGTGCAGCCCTGGTGGATCTGACCAGAATTTGTTTACAGAGGACATTTGTCTTTTGGGAGAGTACTCCACTCTTCCCACCATTAAGCAAAAGGCCCAAATGGCAGTTATATCCTTAGTCAATATCCTTAGTCACTGTCCATTCTAGTATTCACACCTGGAGCTGCTGGAATGTACACATGAGGTTCAGTGTGGGTTAGTGGGGGAAGGGGTTCAGGTGTTGTGTGGGTTAGAAGGTTATGTTTAGGCTTATTTGTGTTCTGTTCTGTTCTTTTGTTTTTCTGTCTAGTGTATGTGATTGGTGTTGTCGTCATTTACTGTATGTGCAAATTAAAATTTTCAATAAAGTGTACTTAGTTGCAAAACAATATGTTTTAAAGCTGTCAATAAAGCTTAAATATGTTTACATGTGTTGTTAGTTATGTTTATTCTAGTGCAGAACCAAAATGAGCTGAATTTACATAAGGGCTGAATTGACATAGGGGCTGAATTGACATAAGGGCTGAACTTATATGGAGCTGAATTGACTTGGGGCTGAATTGACATAGGAGCTGAATTGTCTAGGGATAAATTGACTGGAGTTGATTTGACATAGGACCTGAACTGACATGGAGCTGAATTGACTCAAGCTGAATTGACTGGGGCTGAATTAACATAGGAGCTGAACTGACTTGGGCTAAATTGACATGGGGCTGAAATCACCAGGATGAATTGACTCAGCCTGAATTTACCAGGCTGAATTGATGGGACACCTTCTGGGTATTATTCTTAGTGTTACTTTTTTATTAGTCAAGCAATATTTTGGTAAGCAAGAGGAACAGCCCTTTGACTGTTCACAACAGTTGAATAAATGACAAGGAGTAAAAGGTTTAATGGATAATGCAGAGGTTTTATTGACAGATAAATGTGAAATTTTGTCTGTGGTAGGCTCTTACAGTATATGGTCTCCACATTTGGAACTGTGGTTCCAGATGAGATTGGTGTGGAACTTGCTTGTGACAGACTAGATATTGTTAAGAAACCTGATGACTGCCGGCCCGGTGGTGTTGAGGGCTGAGGCACTGGACACCTTACCTCAAGCCACGCTGGTGACCGGTGTTCAGGAACAAGCATGGGTCATCAGGGGTTGGGGGTGAGGAGAAGGATTGAGTATCCATTGGACTGCTCTCCTTCTCCAGGGTGGGGGGATATTATCTGTCGGTGCTCCACTGGCCCCTAGAAGCTGCTGAGGGGGCAGCGCACCAATGCTACAGCCAAAGGGGAGGAGACTGGGCAGACACTAGATGACATCACGTGCGGAAGTGTGCATGCTGTCATCGTAGGTGTCATTGCATACCTCGCCTCCACACAAGGGGAGAAAAGTGGAAAAACAGCTCCAGCAGAATGAAGTGGTCTCCGCAGCACCACCTCTGAGAAGGTACCTCCCTGGCATGGATCCATTTGGGGTGGGTTGAGTCGCTCCCCACAACCATGCCATGAAGAGTAAGTCGTGGGGTGCACAAGGGACGGGGTCTAAACTTTGGGGCTGTGCTGGGGGACAACTGAAGGCAGGCATGCAAGCTGAGAGCTCTGGAAGAAATAATTCATAAAAAAAGGAAACATGATGACTGGGGTGTTCATTTACAAAAGATGTCTTAACTGAGGGAGTAAGGTTTGCAATCAACTCTTTAAACAATGAAACGGGACATGATCTTAGGCTACAAAGAGGGAGGTTCATTAACAACACAAGGAAGTTTTTCTTCACGGAAAGAGTGGTGGACACCTGGAACAGCCTGCGTGCAGAGCTGGTGGAGGCTAACACAGTAGTAGGCTTCAAGAATGCATTGGATAGACATAAGGAATCCCTCACACCCAAGGGCAAATACAAGAGAAGGTTAGGTCTAAAAACACTGGGCAGACTAGATGGCTCTGGCGGTCTCCTTCTGCTATCAACTTCTATGTTTCTATGTCTACCCCTGTAGGTAACAGGGTGTCACTTTATTTTTTATTTTCTCTACTGTTGAGATATGGTATACCAGATATTTTCATTAATTGGATTTCCCTCATATATAAAGATACTATGGTACAACCAAATGTTATTGGCTGGTTAGAAAGAGCAGTTCATGTAAAATGAAATGTATGATGGGTATGTTCCCATGGTCTCTTGCTATTTATTTTGAGTTTGGACCCAGTGCTGTAAATAAGCAAACAAAATCCAGCTATTCCGGGCTATATGAGAAGAAAAGGTTTCAACCCTGAAAATGTTTTGGCATATGTGGATGATATATATCTACTGGTACAGGATGCTAAGAAAATTAGAGCTACCTACCTTGACTTCAGCACAGCTTTCGATACTGATCCACATAGAAGATTGATTAATAAGCTGGGTAGGCTTGGGGTGGGTCAGAAGTTGGTCAACTGGGTGGCAAAATGGTTGACGGACAGAAAACAGAGAGTGGTGGTAAATGGTACACAGTCAGAAGAGATGCAAGTCACAAGTGGGGCACCTCAGGGATCAGTTCTGGGGCCAGTCTTCTTCAATGTCTTCATCAGTGACATTGCAGATGGACTGGAGGGTAAGGTTTGTCTGTTTGCAGATGACACCAAAATCTGCAACAGAGTAGATGATCCAGATGGGGTGGGCAGAATGAGAAGAGATCTGAATAAACTAGCAAAATGGTCAGAAGAGTGGCAACTGGGGTTTAATGCAAAGAAGTGCAAGACCATGCACATAGGGAAGAGAAACCCTGAAACCACCTATAGGCTGGAAGGGGAGTTGCTGGCAGTCACAAGGGAAGAAAGAGACTGGGGCATCATCATCATCACTGATTTATTTAGTTTTTGTTGACTGGGTAAGTGCATTAGACAAATCCTGCCTATTTTCAGGCACTACCCGGAGAAGGGGAATACAGATGAATGCCAACTGGCCTTGAACCAGATTAAGCTGTTGGTGGTATTTTTAGTGAAAGAGAGAAATTTGGCCAGGACACCGGGGAAATTCCCCTACTGGCTGCTGGTCAGTGGCTGGTGGGGGTCCTTGATGACATCAGCGGACGTTATGGCAGACGTCCCCGAGGTTGGGATGGTGGAGGAGGTAGAGTTGGTGAAGGAGCCTATACTGCAAAACAAAACAGGAGATTCTACTATTTTTCATAATGAGATATTGCCTACCTCAGGAGACGTTTCACATCAGTCGCTAGCATCAGTACACAGCGAAGGTCGTGGGCCTTCAGCGGTGCCTGTATTGCCGGAATCCAGTAAAAATTTTAGTTCACTTCATGGTGGAGACGGAGATATGCAGGCTATGGATCTTAATGAGTCGCACCTAGTGAAGGAACCAGTAACACGAGAGGAGGTTTCCGGGAGGACCGCACAAAGTGAGGGACCGCGCATGACGCTCTTGGTACGGCAGCAATTTGGGCTCCAGGAAGAAGGAAATCGGGAGTTGACTACAGAATGGTCAGAAGAGATGGCGCTATACAACGCTGGATGGAGAAGAACCGAATCGGGAGCCTGGGTGCCTGACATGGACTGGACTCCTCTATCAGGTAACAAACCCTCTGCACCTGGGATACAAGGTTCACCTCAGCCTTCTACATCGAGGGAAATTAGGGATGGGCCTGGGACTGTCTCTTCCAAAGGGCCTGGGACTGTCTTTTCCACTGGGGCTGTTCCTTCTATGCCTCTTCCAGTTTTGGGTGATCCTATTAAACCAACTATGGCAGATTTATTTAAGGCAAAATTAGAACAAGCCCCACGTTGTAATGCTGTACGTTTAAGATACAGAGGGGGATTGCAGGAACACCCTGATAGATACTATATTTTTAACCATCTTTTAAAGTCCAAAATGGGCTTTTGTGCCAAAGACATTTATGCTCTCATTCATGTTTCTGGAGAGGACTCTTATGATATCAGCTTTCAATCTATTGGCCTTATGGACAGATTTTGGGACAAATACGCACACCAGAAAAATCATCCTGCATAGTTACCTTTTATTGTCATTCCATTATCTAAGCCATTAATTAGATATGTTACTGTTATGTTCAGAAACAAGGAGTGAACGTCAGTGATATTTATAGATGGCTGCAGGGCAAATGTGATGTGTTAGGCCCCCTGAGGCCCTCTTAGATATTGAATGTATATGGACAGGAGGGTGGAAATTTAAAGTCAAATTATTGCAAGTCAATTCAGAAGTAGTTCATTTACCAAATAGCTTTTTTCTGGGAAAAGATAGAGGAGTCTGTTTTTATGCAGGACAACCCAGGGCCTGTTACAAATGTGGGGATAGAACGCATATTAGTAGTGTCTGTGATATGCTGAAATGTCCTCTTTGTGGGGGTTTTGGACACTCTGTTGACAAATGTACAAATACCTTTAAATGTAATTTATGTGAGGAGAAGGGTCATGCCTTCCATCAGTGTCCATGGGCCAGACATAACTGTTCTGATGGCTTAGACCAAGATACCCTGCTTCGTAAGGCTCAGGCTAAATTACATTCTCCAGGTGTAAGGGTTGACCCTTCCCCTTCCATTCCCCCTCCACGACAAGGCCCTTTATGACAAAGTTTTCCACTTCCACCTCCATTACCAAGTACTGATCAACCTGTACAGAAGTTGGCTTCTGAGTCTCAGAAAGTAACTCCTCCAGACCCTCCTTTGGTAGGGGATACTCAGAATCTGGTCTCTAACATGCCTCCTCCTTTTGAAACAGTTAAAGGCAGACGATTCACCAGATCCTCCTCAAAACAGGCCCAGACCAGTCCTGTAGTGACTGAAAATTTTTTTTCCCCCCTCCAGGAGGAAGTAAGAGACTCAGATATGGATTCTGAGACCTCTCACCTCTTGGAGCTTATCACAGATGAAGATGATAGCAAATCTACTGAGTTAGCCAAAGATAGGAAAGGAAAAAAAGGAAAAAAAAGAAAAGTAAGTCAGAAGCATAATTTGTAAGTCTTCTCATGGCCACTATAAAATTTGCTTCCTTGAATGTTTGTAGTTTGAAATCGTTCCATAGGCAGATATCTGTGTTTGCATACCTTATGACTTTAAATTTAGATATTATTTTTTTACAAGAAACAAGGGTATCTTCCATTTCAGAGGAAAAAAGATTAAAAAGAATGTGGACTTGTGGCCCTTCCTTTTGGTCATATAGTACTGAATTAGCAGATAGAGTTGCTATTTTGTTTGGTAATACTTTCTTTAAAATCAAGAGAGTGATTGATTTGTTCCCAGGTAGATTACTTATATTGGATTGTTTTTGGGGTGATTATTCTTTCAGAATTATTAATATATATGGTTCCCAAACTAAATCAGGTCGTATCTCCCTATTTTCTGATCTGAAGCCATTCCTATTTACAAGGAAACATTTGGTTTGGGGGGTGACTTTAACTGCTCCCTTGATATTCAGTTTCGCAGATCACAAGGGAAAAAGGTGTATTGTGATTCACATGCACTATTGGAGGTTGTTTCGGATGCTGGGCTTTTGGATGCCTTTCGCAGCTTACATGCTACAGGTGGTGCTACGTATCATAGACACACCTTTGCTACTCGAATTGATATGTTTTTTATTTCACGATTTTTTCAGATTATTTCTTGTATTGCTGTTCCAGTTGAATTTTCTTACCATCATATTTTATTTTGTTCTCTATCTCTACGACTCTTTTCCCCCAGATTTAGTTCAGGCATTTCTCGCTGGAGATTGAATACTTCTTTCCTTTCAGACCCAGTTCATTTCTCTTCCCTTGAATTATTTCTTGCTGCAAAGTCCTCTACTTTTGAGCTTTTCTCCTCCCCATTTGATTGGTGGAGACAAGTCAAAATAGAACTTCAACAATTATTTCAGTCTTGGGGTAAAACTAAAGTGCGGGATGACTATAGGCAATATTTAGTTTTAAGGAATCAACTGTATAGACTTATGTCACTTCCAGTACAAGAACACTCTTCTTTTCTTTCTCAAATTAAAAAAATCAAAAAACAAATGAAAATTTATCAGTATAACAGGGCCAAATCTCTTGATTTAGAGTTTAGCTTTATTTACAAAAGATTCCCCATGATGGACCCCTTTCATGCCTGTAAAACATATTTGAAAGACACTCTTATGACCGGATTACTTAATATTAACAATGACCTGATCACCACAGATGTAGGTATGCTGCAGGTAGTAGAACGCTATATCCAGGATTATTTCTCACCCCCCAAAGTGTCTTCCATTGACTCTTTTCATCACTCCATTTTTTCTTCTCTTCCTCAAATGCCCCATACTTTGCTTAAGTCCTTAGGATCACCAATTACTTCTTCTGAAGTAATAGAGTAATTAAAAATCTGAGACTTGGGTCCTCACCAGGTATAGATGGGATACCTCATGAGTTTTATAAAAATATAAAAATTATATGGGTCACTTTCTTCCCTTGTGTTTAACTCTTTTTGTCTTCTGGAATTCCTTATCCGATTTCACAATGTCCTGATGATTTTATTTTAAAAAACAAAACCTCAATTTCAAATTGGAGACCAATTTGCCTTCTTAATAGTGACTATAAGATTTTATCTAAAATATTAAGTACTAGAGTGGAAAAGGTAGCTCTATTCTTGATTCATCCGGCTCAAACATGTGCTATAAAAAATAGAAAAATTCAGCACAATCTTTTTCTTCTTAGAGATTTACTAGCATGTCAAGCAACTTTTTTTTCTACAGAACTAATAGCTGCGTTAGATCAGTCTAAAGCTTTTGATGCGATCAGTCATTCCTTTTTGTTTTTTGTACTATCCGCTTATGGTATTCCTGAGACTTTTACTCAATGGATTTTAAAACTTTATTCATGTGGAGTTTCTATTCCTATAGTGAATGGCCTCTTAGGTAAGAAAATCTCGATTTCCCAAGGTGCTCGCCAGGGATGTCCCCTAAGTCCATTGCTATATACCTTTGTTTTGGACCCAGTTATTCGGACCATTAATTGTGATCCGTCTATTTCTGGAATTTCTCCATCTATAGGTCTAGAAAAGGTTAAGGTCACTGCCTTTGCAGACGATGTCACCCTCCTTTTAGCCGATACTCTTTCTTTAAAAAGGGCCTTAGAGGTTTCCTTTTTTTTCAGTACATATTCTGGTGCCTCTCTCAATATTTCTAAAAGTTTTGTGCTGGAATTAGGACAGATAGTTCCGAATTTAACAAACTGTTATGATATCCCACTGGTGTCTGGACCAAAAAAAATGCTATGAGTCTGGTTTGGAATACAAAATATGGCACTCTATAATTGGGACAAACAGCTGATGGTAGGTGAAACTAAAATAAACCAGTGGAAACATTGGAAATTCGGAAAAAAGAAAAGGGTTGTGATAATAAAGAAATTTATTTTACCCATATTTCTTTACATTAGTCATCTTTTTCCTCCTCCCCTTTCATTAGAAACCAGACTTTATAGCATTTTCTTTCAAATGTTGTGGGGTAATAGATTAAACCGGTAAAAGGAATTTACCTATCTTAAATTCCGGGAAGGAGGTTGCATATGATTAATCCTGTTATTTTTTCATTCCATTTTCTTTTCTCCTCTTTTCCTTTCTTTGGCACGCTCCATCTCTCACTTGGGAATTTTGGACTAAGTCTATTTGGCATAAATATTTTTTTAAATGGTCTCTTCTTCCCCCAAGAGTCCTATTATCAGATGACATACCAAATTATGGGGTTTCAGCTTTAAAAAAATTACACCAATGGAAGATACCTTTGCAGAAACTACAATCATTACACAGAAAATCCTTTTATACATATATTGTATATGATGTACAGAAAGTTATTTTACTCTTTCCTTTCTGTTCTCCATCCACTATGATCAATGTTTTCAATAAATTGACAGATGATAGGATTCCATTTAAGGTTTGGGATATAGTATGGATATCTGCACATGGAAGACTCAGGTACGAGGCAATTTAAAGTATAAACCTGTTTCAGAAAGATACTGTTTAAGACAAGATTGTACTAATATTGTAGAAACTCAGATGCATTTTTTTTGGACTGTCCTTTACTCAGAAGTTTTGGGACTTTGTAGCCCATCGATGGAATATGCCTCATTTACAATCTCTTTCCTATAGCACGTTGGTATTAGGTGACTATTTAGGTATTTGGACTAATTATCATAGGAGTACTTTGAACGTTTTATTTGCACTTTTTCAATATTACCTATGGCAAGCCCGTTGTTCCTTTGTGTTGCAACAATTTATTACAGATTTTGAAGTTATTCTTTCTACTGTTATTTCTGATTTACAAATGATACGTTGTTTAGATGAAAAAAGTATTCTCAATCTTATGTGAAATTTTTATGGAAAAACATTTCTTTTTGTTAATGGAAGTATATCTTTTTTGTTTAATTTTTTTTCTTTGACAACTAATATCTTTCTTTGTTGGTTTTCTTTTTTTCTTTTTGTGATGTTGTGTTTTTTGCTCAATAAAGTACCCCTACTCTTTTCGATAAGTGCCATGGGATCTTTAACATCCACCTGAACTACCACCAATCCAGGCAGATGGGACCTCGGTTTAACGTCTCATCTGAAAGACGATGAAAGAATGATGACCTGAAATCATCCAAGCAGACCACTAAAGCAGTAGGTAAGACTAGGGGGATGTTAGGGTATATTAGTAGGGGTATCACAAGTCGGAAGAGGAAGGGAGGTAATAATCCCTCTTTACAAGACACTGGTTAGGCC
The DNA here is from genome assembly GCA_016271365.2 of Neoceratodus forsteri. Classification (NCBI taxonomy): domain Eukaryota; kingdom Metazoa; phylum Chordata; order Ceratodontiformes; family Ceratodontidae; genus Neoceratodus; species Neoceratodus forsteri. The sequence goes on from CM057455.1 coordinate 620,528,169, forward strand.
CTATCTGGAGTATTGCGTGCAGTACTGGAGGCCACACCTTCACAAGGACATTAACCAAATTGAGGCAGTCCAGAGAAGGGCAACCAAAATGATGCAGGGACTGCATCAAAAAACATATGATTAACAGATTAACGGAGCTCAGTATGTATATCCTAGAGCAAAAGAGGGAGAGAGGTGATATGATCGAAACATTCAAACACATTAAGGGCATTAACAAGGTGAAAGAGTCTAACATGTTTCAATATAAGAAAAACAGCAGGACAAGAGGAAACAGCATGAGATTAGAGGGAGGCCAATTAAGGGGTAATGTGAGGAAGTTCTTTTTCACAGAAAGGGTGGTGGATACATGGGACGGCCTACCTCAGGAAGTGGTGGATATGAATACAGTGCAGGGCTTTAAACAGGCATGGGATATTCATAAGGGAACAATAAAGATGAGTATGAACAGATAGGCCATTGACACAGCAAAGGCTGATGACACATTTATAAAGTAGAAAAAGAAATGGGCAGACTGGATGGGCCTTGAGGTCCTTATCTGCCATCAACTTCTATGTTTCTACATTTATATGATCTAAATTATGGGTAGGTTCCTACTGGTCTTATTGTAAAGTTCAAATATGAGAAACGTGGGGTTTAAAAAAGTGAGTTCTTTGGGAAACTACTAGACATGGCAAGTATTATCTTAGCCTATAATCACATTAAGATATTTGGAATTTATTTTGGCCCATTCCTGTGGATAGACTGTGAAAAAGTGGAAGCAGTACAGCACAGGGCAACTAACGTGCTGCGTGGACTAATGGGAATATCATAAGAAGAAAAACTGCAGGACTTGGACATGCAGATCCTTGACAAGAGAAGCAACAATGGTGTCATGATAGAAACATACAAGTACAGTACCTGCAAGTAACAAGTAGGGTTGGTGTTAAGGCCATTATTTCCTTGAACTCAAATACAGAGGCATGGAGGAATTCTCCCAAACTAACATGGGGGTTCAAGGGAGATGCCAGGAAACTCTTTTTCACAGAAAGAGTGGTGGACAAGTGGAACAAGCTAGTGGAAGACATGATATGGATTAAATTACTAAGCAGCTGCATGGGAGGATAGGAAAGGCTTTTGGGCTAGTCAGAAAAAGGGGAAGCAGAGACTCAGGATTAGAAATGAGGGTGGCAACAAAGGTTAGAGTGGAGTAGTTAGGCAGGATGAGCAGAATGGATGGGCTAGTAGGCCTTTCTCTGCTGACAATGTAAAGGAGACACGGCATGTGTAAAAAAGGCCCTATGTTCTCCATGGGTCTATAGCTATAACTCTGTGACAGGGACCCTGAACTTTCATGGAACTGTTAGCTCAAGTTCTGTGACAAGTTCAGCTGCACATTAATAAATAAATAAATAAATAATACAGAGACAGCATTACAGTTTGGGAACCCCAGAGAGGATGGACTGTGAGGAAGACCCCTGACCCCCACTACATAAACATAAAACTCCAGTTTTGTGCTTTTCAGCAGCTGTTTTGGCTCTCCATATTTATCTAATTTCTTTAGAGTTTAGTGTAGTTTTCTGCAACATTAACAGCTTTTGGCATGCACCCCCAAAATGCCGGCAGCAAAGCAAACAGTGTCAGTGTGCTTATCGCTATTTTTTTTTCATTTCATTTTTTTCTCATTTAGTTTTCACATTCTGAATAAATCTTTTGCTTGGCTATTAACTTTCTTATCGTGACTTCAGTTTTTCTTTCATGTGCACCTCTCACTTCTCTCCCCTAGCGTAAAAGTGTTGGCATCTGCAGTGCCCCCTGACAATGCTTTGTCCTAGAGTGGGTGATTCCAGGATAGTGCTAGAACATTGGTTTACTTTACGCTAATGTTATGTGCCACCACTGGCCTGCCAGGTTGACTCGGCTAGTTTCATTTTTTATTTTCACTTTTCTTCTGCCTCTGTAATCTAAATGTCTATGGTTCTATGTAAGGAAAAGATTTCCATTCCCTGGAGAAAAAAAATAATGGCAACAAAGCTTTTTCCTCCACTCTGGCCAAAAGGCTGCAATACTCTTTTCTCCCTTCTCCCCATCACCACAGCTGAATAGAATAGTAATAATTTTCTGTTGTCTTCACAGGTCTCATGTCCTGCTGCCTTCTCATCCAGTAAACAAGACTGCTCCTCCCCATCTCCTCTGTCTGGGGCACTTTTGTACCATTTCAAGGTATGTCCATCACCAGTGTTATGGTATGTATCCTTTCCAAAAGTTATTTTTTATCTCAAGTTGTAATTTTTTGTTTCTCTTCACAAGTGCAACACCATAAGGAGTGTACTATTGTCTAAATAATGTATATCTTGTATTCACAGATCTTCTTTCATTCTGTCATGAGTGACTCCTCCTCCAGCAAGAAATGTTGGTAGTTTAGAAAAATTCTGGAAGCACAAAATGTATGCATGTATGTATGTTGTGCTCGTCTCAAAATTTCCCCAGAGGTCTGTTACAAGAACTGTGGTAGGGGGACTGAAACAATGAGTCCCCTTGTAGTTGTATGCAGTAGCCTGACATATTTTCTGGTAGTTCAGAAAAATACTGGGAGCACATAATTTTAGTATGTTGTGCTTTTCTCACAATTTCCCCTAAAGTGGTGGACTGTGGTGGGGGGACTGATGCACAGCATGCAGCAACCTGACTTATACCATGGCCAGGGACAATGGTCTGCTCCCATTTGTCAAGAGCCATCAGCTGACCGTGGATTAATACTCAGTTAATCTACAGTTGCTCCCTGCACAGCTAAGACACAGCGTGAGCGGGCATAAGATGTCCCCTGCAGCTTAATCATTTAGTTGCAGTTCTCTGGTAGTCGTAGAGTGCCACTTCAGCAGGACCATCAACATGTACCACAGCTTTACAATCAATTTATCCCTCTCAGGGAAATATCACTATCACAAAGTGGGTGGACCAGCAGTATGGAGCACAACAACCCCCACGTAAAAGATCTAAGCCAACACAGACTGAAGCTCCTGATGCAGCACATGCACAGCTGAACACCCAGTGCAGCAGCCGTCATGTCTCCCATAGTGCCAATGAAGTAGATGCCCTACAAAGGAAGAAAGATGAAGTCGGCATCCATAAAATGACAGGCTGGGCACTCAATGTCTTTGAGGACTGGCTGCATTCTGTGTCTCGTAGCACTGATCTAAAAACAGTGACACTTTTTCCATTGGGAGATCTCCTGTGGCAGTTCTATACCTCAGTGACAACCACCATCAGTAAGCAATACACGGTGAGTTTCTTGATAGGCTTAAGAGCGAGACTCAGATATTTAAACATCATGGAGTTAAATCGGCAGATAGACATTGTCATTGACACTGAATTGACTGCAGCCAATAACGTTTTTGTGGCAGTCCTAAAGGAGTATCGTAGCGCTGGCCTTAATGTATCTGAACACTACCCTCGCATCAGTGAGACAGATCTCCATGATATCTGCTCTTGCCCCAAGCTTAGCACAGAGACTGCATGCGGTCTGGTACACTGACTATGGTTTGAGCTTTAGCTTGAATTAGCACAAGACCAGGAAGGGCTGACAAAATTACCGTACTGCTCTTTAACACTGACAACAGATGACAGTGGCCTGGAGTGTATCACAGTCTTATTCAATGAAGCCATGAAAAATCATAGCATGATAAATGAGAAACAGCGGACCACCCTCCAAGTGATTGTGTTTGCCTAACCAGGCAACCCAGACTGTCCTGGGGCACTTTTCAAAAAGTATGTGTCCAAGTGCCCTCCTATCCCCCCTGCCTTCTACCTACACCCAAAGAAGCTGCCCCGGCATTTACTGGATCAGCACCATATGTGGGATGAGCAGCAACCCATGGGTGTCAACTACCTGGGAAAACGTTTGCCACAAATTTCGAATGATGCCCAGCTGAGCTGCTGCTACATGAACCACTCCATTTGGAGCACAACAGTCCATCTCGTCTCTGAAGCCGGCATAGCATCATGAAAAATAATGTCGGTGACAGGTGACCAGTGTGAGAGCAGCCTCCCAAGCTACTGGTCTGCATCTACCAGTAATAGGCAAATATGGTCCATCATTCTGTGTAGCAGCAAGAAAACATCACCACCAAGTGCCACTCTCAGCAAGGCACCGAGCGAGTCCCCTTAAATATCCCCACTGAGTGGCACTGTGACCAAGGCACCTAGCGATCCAGCTGAAACATCCCTATGGAGCACCACTGTCACCAACCCACCCAGCGATTCGGCTGACACAGCCCCACAGACAGTTTAGGTACCCTGTGGCAAAGAGGCAACAACCCTGGTGTATCCAACTTCCCAGTGGCTAACCCTTTCCACTCACAGAATTTTGTGATCAGTGGGGCAGTGAACGTCTGTTATTATAATGGACCTGTGAATATGCCCCATCCCTGAGCTCCAGCAACTGACCATTAGGTCATAGGACAATGGCAGCATTCCATATTTCTAGTGTTGTATTCAGTCTGTCAATATTGTGTGGCAGGTTTACAGTTTGTTACTGCTGAATTGCATTCCTCAATGTAGCCCCACATGCACTGTGAACCTCCACAGCTCTGGAATGCCTGACTCCTTCTACCCTCTGTCTTATTACTCCCCCCCACTATGTCTTTCTCCCCAACTCCTGATACCCGTCCCATTGATGTGAAATGTCATGCTGTCTGTATCTTGTGGCATAGCCCTCCCTCCTTATGTTCTGTCTCATGACTCCTGCCCCCCCACCTTTCTTCTGGGATCTAAAGTGAAACTTAATGCCATGTCCATCTTGTGACAGGAGGCGAAATTTAATGTCTTTTCTATGTTGTTCTGACACACAGGTATGTTTCACAGTTTTGTTCTTCTGTGATGGTACTGATCCGTCTTTCGGATGAGACGTTAAACCGAGGTCCTATCTGCCTGGATTGGTGGTAGTTCAGGTGGATGTTAAAGATCCCATGGCACTTAACGAAAAGAGTAGGGGAAGTTTATTGAAAAGAACACAACATCACCAAATAAAACAGATTTACAAAATGATACAAAAATAATATATAGAAATACACGTGGTTAAACAAAAAAAGACTTCCAAAGAGAAACAAATTTAACTGCAGAACACTTTTGTTTGTCCGTAGATTTAACAGAGAGTAAACCAGTCTCCACTTGAGACAATATTGTAGATACAGGAACTAACTGTTGCTGAAAAATAAATTGACATCTGGCCTGCCAAAGATAAAATTGAATAAAGGAAAAAACATTCAAGGTGCTGGGATGATAAGACTGCCACATTCCTGTATAATCCCTAAAATCAAAACATTATATGTTACCTGTTGTAACATCGGGACTCCCCAATGGTCAGATGCCTCATACCAAAAATCTTTTGCAAAACGACAATCAAGAAAAAATTGAGTAAGGCTTTCTTCAAGCGAAATGCAGGAAGGCCTTAAACAGTGTCTTTCAGTTATTGGTTTATATTTAAGATTCCCCCGCACCCCCAATTTCCCATGTAAGGATATCCAAACAATGTCCCATATAAAAGACGGTATTCTATAGTCAGTTAATTTACGTAAAGCAAAAGACATTTTGGTCGGTACACATTCTGGAAAAAGTAAAATGGTGCCCTGAATGGTAAATACAATATAGTTATAAAAGGTTTTCCTAGAATGTGAGGTAAGAACAGAAAATAATAAATTCCACTGCCTACATTTTTTTAACGTTGATACTCCACACAGGGGTAAACGATTTTGTGTTAAAACTTTTGGAGGATACGTAGTCCATTTCTGGAAATAAGGACTCCATAGGAAATGAGACCAAGATTGCCAAAGGGAACAGGTGCGATTCCAAAGGAAACCAAAAGAATTAAATAAAAAAATGGAATGAAAAAAAACTATTGGGTTTATCATGGCCAAGCCACCTTTCTTTATTGGTAAATAAAGGAAATCTCTGCGAACTGGATTTAGACGATTCCCCCAAATCATCTGAAAGAAGACACTGTACAGTCATGTTTCTAATGAGACAGGTGGTGGATATAAGTAACTGAGGTATAAAAATATGGGAATCAAAAATTGTTTAACAATATAAACCCTTTTCCGTTTCCCAAATTTCCACTGTTTCCAAATATTAACTTTAGATTCCCCTACTTTTAACTGCTGTTCCCAGTTAAAAGTAGCCATGTCACCCAACCCAAACCAAATACCTAGAATTTTATTTGGTTGCGATGAAAATGAGATGCCCCCAGTATCAAAAAGGGTATCTTGTTCGGGATGTAAGGAAAGAATAAAACTCTTTGAAACGTTAAGTTCGGATCCAGAAATCTTTCCCCAAGTCTGGAAACAATGCAAGGCCCTCTGAAGGAAGGGCTTATCCTTAACATATAGAGTTACATCATCTGCATAAGCAGCTATTTTTACTTGAGGCAAGGATATATCAGGGGCCAGACCTACAATACCGGAATGCTCTTGAATGTATCGAATAATAGGATCTAAGATGAACACATACAAGAGAGGGCTCAGGGGACAACCTTGTCGAACTCCCCTAACCACAGGAACCGCAGGTCCCATTCTTCCATTCACTAAGGGATGTATCACCGCTTCAGAATATAAAATAGAAATCCAATACACAAAGGGCTTAGGGATCCTATAAGTTAATAGTAAATTAAACAAGTAAGAGTGGCATACTTTATCAAAGGCCTTAACCTGATCTAAGGCAACAATAAAGCCCGACCCTCTTCCCCTACTACTGTTGTCAAATAAATCTCGTAACAAATATAGGCTATGCTGTATCTTCCTGTGTGGAACTGCACAGGATTGAGCAGGATGAATAAGGGAATCTGAAACCAAGGACAGCCTATTTGTGAGAATTTTAGCAAAAATCTTATAATCACTATTAAGTATGCTTATATGCCTCCAATTAGTTAGTAAGGAGGAATCGCCTTTTTAAAAAATAAATTTCAATAAGGCCACATTAAACTCTGGAAAACTTAAGCCGGAGGTTAAGATAAAGTTAAATACTATAGGAAGAAAAATACACATATACTGGATGAAAGTTTTATAAAATTCATTTGGAATGCCATCCAAACCAGGGGGATGTTTTAAGTTTAAGGGATCGAATAACCTTTTCAACTTCTAATGAAGAAATGGGTTTCAACAAGTGAGATTGATATGAGGTATCCGTAGCTGGAAGATAAGGCAAAAAGGCCTCAGGCAAATTCCCACTAAGCTTGGGATCTCCCCCAAAGGAATCCGAAACAAAGTTTTGTACTACAGACATCATATCAATTTCTGAGGTTACTATTTTACCAGTGGAGGAAGTTAGTCTAGACATCAGAGTTCGATCAAGACGTTCCTTACACGCCAAATAAGGATCGGAAGCAGGTCGTGCCTGTACACCAAATCTAAATTCCATATCCAGAGATTTAGCCCTATTATATTGGAATTCAAACATCTGTTTCTTTAATTCTGAAATTTGGGATAACAAAGGAAGTCTGTCACCAGGTGGCAGTGACATCAGTTTATAGAATTGATCCCGATAGTTTAGGTATGTAAGATACCTAGAATTGGCCTTGTGTTTCCCTCTAGAAATTAAAAGAGATTTAATCTCCGTTTTAGTATCCCTCCACCAAGAAAAAACGTTCTATAAAGACAGAGTGTAGAATAACGTGCAATGAATAGATCCTGTAAAGCAGAAATACAATCACCTTCATCCAGGGTGGACACATTCAAATGCCATCTGGGGCCAGCTGAGAGTAGTTTAGGGGGAATATCCACTAAACTTAAAACCCCTATTAAAAGGTGATGGTCCGAGAACTCAGTTGGTTTTACATAGGTGAGGGAAGGTTTTAGAAATTTAGATACAAAAAAATAGTCAATACGGGAGGAAACTATATTTCTGTGGTACGAAGAACCACCCGTACTATGTAATGTCCTGTAAACGTCAGATAACCCAGCAGTTTTAATAATCTGTCGTAAGGCTAGGGAATCACAATACATTTTTTGCTTGAAGTCACCTTTAAATTTAACATCTATATCACAGTTAAAATCACCCCCCCCCAAATAACATGTCTTTGGGTATAGAGAAAGGGCCTAACATCCTCAAATAATTTAATACGTGCAGACTTCATTTGAGGGGCATAGATATTCAGTAATCTGTAATCGAAATCATGCCAGGAAAAATCTAGAAGCAAAACGCTTCCAGGACAGATATCAACCAGTTTAGGAACCCGAAAAACCATGGAAGTAAAAAGAACCCCAATCCCATCAGCTGCGTCAGGCCCAAAAGTCCAAAATGAAGGACCCCCAAACCCATCTTTTCTGCGTTTGCTTAACTTCAGCCAGGGAAGAAAGCCTAGTTTCCTGTAAGAGAATTATGTCTACCTGTAAAGTACTAAGGAAAGAAAGGACAGCAAGTTTCTTCTTGAAGTTCTTTATACTGCAGACATTATAGGAGGCTATTTTCAGGGTCGCCATAATGAGGGAGTATTAACATCAGGTTCCAAACTTCTGGGAATGACTTGCTTTCCTTTTCTTTCCTTTCTTTCCCTTTTTTTCTTTTGCTAGTTCTGTGGCTTTGCTATCTTCCTCTTCTGAAATTAACTCTGAAAGATGAGAAGTATCAGATTCTAAATCCAGTCCCTACCTTCCCTTGCAAGGGAAAAAAATTTTCCACCGGAATAGAGGTAGCAGAGGAGGATTTATTTGAAGCTCTAGTAAACCTGCGGGGTTTCACTATCTCAAAGGGGGCATGGAGGAAGAAGCCTGTTGGGAATCAGAAGTATCAAGTGGAGAGGATGAAATAGAGACCTCTGAAGCCAAGGGAGTTACCTTAGTATCCGAAGAAGGAGGCTTATCCACCAAGTGGGGTGAAGGATCAGCCTGGCTGCCGGATGTATTTAGGGGCCCCGAATCAATAACTGTTTTCTCCTGAGCCTTGTTAATTAAGATATCAGAATACCAACCTCCAGTTTTATTATGAGAAGCCCATGGACACTGGTGAAAGGCATGGCCTTTATCACCACAAAGATTACATTGAAAGATGTTCTGGCACCGTTCAGCCACATGCCCAAAACCTCCACACAATGGACACTTCAAAAGATCACAGGAGCTACTTAAGTGTGTACGGGCTCCACATTTATAACAGGCTCGAGGCTGACCACTATAAAAACAGACTCCTCTATCCTTCCCTAAGAAAAAGCTATCAGGTAAATGGATCATTTCACCGTTTATTTGGGGTAACTTCACTTTAAATTTCCAGCTCCCTGTCCAAATACCTTCCAAGTCCAGGGTAGCTTCGGGGGGTCCCATCACCTCACATTTATTTTGCAACCATAAATGAATGTTACCCACAGCTACGCCTTCGTTCCAAAACATAATTGTAACGTATCGAAACACCGGTTTAGTAAGGGGGATAGCAGAGAATGGAACCCACAAAGGGGTATTTTTCAATATGGAATATTTATCCCAGAATTTCTCTAGACCTTTAAAAGACTTGAAACTGATATCATAAGAATCTTCCCCTGAAATATGAATCAAGGCAAAGATATCAACAGGGAGAAAATTCATGGAGCCTTTCAAAAGAGAATTAGCAATACAGTATCTGTCAGGGTGAGTTTGTAGGCCACCCCTATAACATAAACGAACAGTGTTTCTTCTGGGTGCCTGCTCCAATTTATTTTTAAGCAAGTCAGACATTACTGTTCTAGGCTGCTGGGAACAAGTTTGTGCCCCTATCTGAGCTGAATCTTGAACAGGTACATTACCCCCCACTGAACTTGGCCCAGGTAAGGCCAAAGAACGTGCCTCAGAGCTCTGGGTAGTAACAACAATTTCCCCCCTTTTATCCTGAATGTCCATACCTGAGCTCAGGTTTGTAGAATCGTTGGCATGCATAGTTGTAGGCTGGAAACTGTCCGCCCATGTAGGGTCTGGAATCCATGTGCCTGATGTAGATTTAGTCCACCCAGTGCCTTTTAAGACCTCCTCCAAGGACCAGTCCATGGTGGGATATGATGATTTCCTTGTTTGTAGTCCAAATTGCTGTCTCAAAGTTTGAGAAATTGTGGGAGCAGAAGAAGAATCCTGTATCCACGTTTCCTGGTCCGATGTAGCTGCCGACCTCAGGTGCGCTTCCAAAGGAGTCCCTTCCTGTGTTTCCTGCGGTGCATCCACGAAATGGGCCCAACTAGAATCATGCGCCTGGTCGGCGGACATCGCGACAGCCAGTGAAGAAGAAAACCCAGCAGAATCCGTTTTGGAAGAAACAGCTCCCGATTCAGACCGCGAGTCAGTCTGAGGCTTCTCCGGGAAACAAGGCACACGTTCCGGTTCTCGAGGTAAGGAAACCTCTTCATTCATTTGTCCCGCATCAGGCTCCAATGAGCCAGGTAGCACAACATCCTCCTCCATGCAAGACTGAGGGCCAACTGAGCAACCCCTCCAGATTACCCAGCAGCACTCTCCCTCGTTAGCGAGTGCTAACAGAGTAGGGGAATTTTCCCGGTGTCCTGGCTAAATTTCCCTCATTCAGTAAAAATACCACCAACAGCTTAATCCGGTTCAAGGTCAGCTGGCATTCATCTGTATTCCCCCTCCCCCGGGTCGTGCCTGAAAATAGGCAGGATTTGTCTAGTGCACTTACCCGGTCAACAAAAGCTAAAATAAATAAATAAAAATAAATCTCAGCTGTTCATTGACTATACAGGCTGTATATTCAGCACAGTTGCGCTGTGCTCTGCACTCTGCTGTTCTGTTCTATTGAGAAAAAGTTTCAGAGTTCTGTTGCATGTTCCAAAATAAACCTTACACTTACAAGATCACCCCTGTCTGGCATGTCTGTGTGTGGTGTACAGTCCCCAATTTTTTTCTGGCCATGGTACAAGTGCATTAACCTAATCTAGAGCATGGGTTATCTGGGAAATTAATCCACTCCAAGGTGGTTGTTGGCACACACATCCCCGGTGTGTAAAATTCCTCAGTAACCCTCACTCTAGAATGGGCTAATCCTTGCATATTTATTCTGGTACTATAGTTGAGAAAAATTCTGGGCTCACACAATTTATGTATGCTGTGCTTTTCTCACAATTTCCCCTAAAGTGCATTACAAGAACTGTGACGGGAAAACTAACACAGCTTAGCACCATGTAGCAGCATGCAGCAGCTTGGCATATTTATTTTGGTAGCTGAGACAATTCTGTGAGTACAGAATACATGTATGTTGTGCTTTTCTAACAATATAATTTAAAGTATGCTACAAGAACTGTGATGGGGGCCTCACACCAAGCTTTTAGTAGTATCACATATTTATTCTGGTAATTAAGAAAATAGTGAAAGAAGAAGAAGACAGTTATAATAGTGTAAGGACTGTGCATTTGTACAAGAAAAAGAACACTATAGAGAGGAAAGAGATTGTTGTTACCTTTCCTATCATGGAGAAGGATAACTGACAGCAAAATTTAGAAATATAGAATGAAACAGTACAAGAAATCAGGACAATGGGAAAAGAAGACATACAACATTTCTTTGTATTTTTTCATATATATATATATATATATATATATATATATATATATATATACACAGGTATATATATATATGTAATAGATAAACCACTCTGAGGTGTGCAGTCGCACTCTGATATCATGCATGGTGTGACATGCATGCAGGCCGCAGGCAGGGTGTATCAACCAACCAAAGCATGCATATCAGAGTGTGACCAGACACCTTAGAGTGGTTTATCTATCTTATAAAATGTCAGAATTGTTTGGAGGGGAGTAAGTGCAGGTGTGCGGTCACACTCTGATATACGCGACGGTCATGTGGTGCTCTTAGGTCTAATAAATGAGCAGCAATTTCTACCCATTTATAAATATATATATATATATATTTTACTTTCATTTTTAAGCAGGTGAAGATAAGAATAAAGGAGACAATAATACAGAAAGCATATCTTGACTCAAGGAGTATGGAGACTGAGAGAATAGGGCTATGGCATGGGGGCAGAGGGTGCACTGTAATCACAGAGTTCTGCCTGACTCATAAGATTGCGCCACTGGTTTTGGAGCAACACCTCCAATGTTTCTTTCATGGCCACAACTTGCAGGGAGAGCTGCCTTATCTCCCTGAACAATGACTCCACTTCTGTACAGATGGATGTAGGAGGATAATCTCAGGCTGGTCTCTCATGTGACCCAAATTGTGCCTGCTGCTCCATCTCCTCATCTCCTCTGTGTCACCTTGCAGGATCTGTGCACCATGTGAAGACTCACATCACCTGCCCACCCTGCAGCACCAAGGGAGCACTAGGGTGCAACCCACCACCACCCCTCTCAGCTTTCTCATTTATTTCCTCCTCACATGCTTCTCCAACTTCTGATGGCACCTCACCTTAATTTGGGTGTGCTGCCCACCTGTGCCCAAATGGCTGCCCTGTTTCACACCTCAAACAATGGGGTGACATGAAGTACACGTCACCACACTGCTGCTAGTGTGGTCAATTACAAGATAAATAGTCCCAAACAAGGGACTTTTGCTGATGGAAAGGGGAGGAGGCAGATTGTTCCAAGTGAAACTCCTCCGCCTACTCATGGAGCTCATATATTTGCACAACCAAGGTGGGGGTGGTGGCACAGGGGCAGATACTGTAGCAGGTACAGAACATACCAGAGCAGGGTCAACTAGTGTTGGTGGTGCCACTGAATGCTGCAGCTGGTGCTGTGCTTTGGGGGGTGGGTTCTTCTTCTGGTACTGCTGGTACCAAAGTTGGCCTCTTCAGATGGATGGGACTGCATGTCCCACCCCTGGACTGCATTCCCATCTCCTTGCAGGGACTTTTCCCAGTTCCAGTCCTCCCAGTCTCTATCTTGCCAGTCTCATTCATATTGATCAAAAAATAAAAACAGACAGTAAAAAAAAGTAAAAGCAAAAAAAAAAAAATAGAAACACAGAAACATAGAAATTGCTGACAGATAAGGACTGCTAGGCCCATCCAGTCTGCCCGTAAGCCCTGTACTTGATTGCGGCTTCTGACCCTCCCCATGTTTTACCTCTATGGTTCCCCTATGCCTGTCCCATGCATGCTTAAATCCAGCAACAGTGCTCGCTCCCAGCACCTCCTGTCGCTGACTATTCCATGCATTCACCGCTCTCTATGTAAAGAAAAACTTTCTCACATTCCCTCTTAACCTGCCTCCTTCCAATTTCATGTCATGACCCTCATTCTTGTATTCCTCCTGTGTTGGAGGAAGTCTCCTCCCTGCAATTTGTTTATGCCCTTGAGGTACTTGAATGTTTCTATCATGTTTCTTCTCTCCCTCCTGTCCTCCATTGAATGCATATTGAGGTCCCTTAATCTCGCTTCATATGTTTTGTGGTGCAAGCCCTGTACCATCTTAGTCACCATTCTCTGGACTGTCTCAAGTCTGTTAATGTCCTTTCGAAGGTGCTGCCTCCAGAACTGCACACAGTACTCCATTTGAGGCCTGACCAGGGTTTTATACAACAGCATCATTACCTCTCGCCTTGTGCTGGTGGTGATACCCCTACCTATACATACCAGCATGCCACTGGCCCTCCCTGCTGCCTTTGTACTCTGCTTCGACATTTTCAGGTCATCTGAAATAATAACCACCAGGTCCCACTCTTCCTTGGTGACTGTCAGAACCCCACCCCACTCCATCCTGTAGCTCTTCCCTAGGTTTCTATGCCCCAGGTGCATAATTTTGCATTTCTTTGAATTAAACATAAGCTGCAACTCCTCAGACCATTTTTCAAGCTTCCCCAGGTCTCTCCTCATTTTCCACCCCTTCTGGATTATTCACCCTGTTACAGATCTTGGTGTCATCTGCAAACAGGTAGATCTTTCCTTTCAGGCCTTCTGCAAAGTCACTAATGAAGACATTGAACAGCACTGGCCCAAGAACTGATCCCTGAGGTACTCTCCTGGTCACCGCTCTTCTAGACTGTATCCCATTTACCATCACCACTCTCTGCCTCCTGTCTGTTAACCAGTTCCTAACCCAGTTTACCACCTTGTCTCCCATGTCAAGACTACCCATCTTGTAAAGCAGCCTTTTATGTTGGTGGTGTCAAAGGCTAAGTAGGAGATGTCCACTGCCCCCCCCCCGATTTACTTCACCCACCCCCCAGTCAAAGAAATCTATTAGATACGTTTGACATGACCTACATCCTGTGAATCCATGCTGTCTAGGGTCCTGGGCACCAATGACTTCCAGATGTCCCACTATCCTTTCTTTAAGCAGTGCCTCCATGATCTTCCCCACTACTGAGATGAGGCTGATTGGTCTGTAATTCTTTGCCTCTTCCCTACTGCTAGCTTTGTATAGAGGGACCACATGTGCTCTCCTCCAATCCCCTGGCACTAAACCTGTGTCGAGTGATTATGTGACCAAGGCTGCCAGAGGTTCTGCTAGCTCTCTTCACATCTCCCTTAATATTCTCAGGTGTATGCCATCCTGCCCCATTGCATTATCTAGCATCAATTCAGTGAGCTCCTGAAAGACTCTTTCCCCTGTGAATGGACTGCTGTCCACATCTTCCTCCCCTTGGCTTTTGTTGCTCGGCTGTGATCCCTGCCCTTCCCACTCCACCATTAATACTGAACAAAAGTATTTTTTCAGTTTTTCTTCCTTCTCCATGTCACCCTCCCTACACACCCCTTCCTCCCCTTTGATCCTTACAACCCCCCTCTGGTGTTCCTCCTTTCACTGATGTACCTGTAGAATGTCTTATCTCCTTTCTTTACTAGCTGTGCTAATCCTTCCTCTGTCCATGCCTTTGCTCTCCTTATCACCCTGCCCACTTCTCTTAGACATTCTAGGTACACCTCTCTGTCCTCCTCCCTTTGGGTCTCCTTATATTTCCTGAACCTTGCCCTTTTAGCTCTTACTTTATCTGCTACCTCTTTCGAGAATCGTAGTGGCTTTCTCCTTCTCTTGCCTTTGGATACCAGTCTGATGCATTGGTTTGTCACTTCCACTATGGCTTCTTTCAGGTGATCCCACTGCTCTTCCACCCCCCCATCTCCTTTTTGTCCAGGGCTATTTTGATAGCTCTCCCCATTTCAGTGAAGTCTGCCTTTTGGATATCTAAAACCTTTGCCCTAGTGTGACTTGACTGAGTCCATGTCCCTCTTTGGAACCACAATATGTGGTGATTGCTGGATCCCAGTTGCCCCTCCACCCAGGCATCTGAGATCCTATCCCCATTGGCCATTACTAGATACAGAATCACCCTGTCGCATAAGCATCCTGCCTCCTGTAGGGAATCTAGGATGCCTCTGCTTCTGGCTGAAGCAGCTGCCTGGGTGGTCCTGTCCATGTCCAGCATATTGAAATCTCCCATCAGAAGAATTTCATCTTTCATTGCCGTCTCATGTATTTCTTTTACTATTTCCCTGTCCACCCCTCCCTCTGTCCTGTAGGCCTATAAATCACCCTGTGCATATTGCTATGCCATTTCCAGGTTCAAGGGTGGCCTACAGCTCCTCTGCCTCCCCCTGCCTACCCTGCACCTGTGTTGCCTTAATACCTGCATGTCATACAGTGCTACCCCCCCCCCCATTTTGTCCCTATTCCTCCTGAACAGAGCATAACCCGGTACATTTATTTCCCACCCAAGATTTGCAGTATACCAGGTTTCAGTTATTGCTACTATGTCCAGGTCTGCCTCTACTATCAACGCATCCAGGTCTGGTATTTTATTTCCCAGGCTTCGGACATTAGTTGACATGGCTTTCTATGTTGTGCATATTTCATGACACCCCTTGCCCCTATTCCTACCCTCCTGCCTTCCTTCCTAACCCCAGTTACTTTTCCTGCGAGGTCCTGATTCCAGCACATTGCCCCCTCCCTGACTACCTCAGTTGTAGTTGCTGCCAAATTACTTCCCAGCATTTGCCTTCGGGGAGGCTGATACTAAACCTCCTGACCCTGCTGAGCCCCACCACCTCGGCCAGCTTAAATGCTCGCTGCTGAAATATTTAAACTTCTCAGTCAGGGCAATGGTCTCCTTTCCGGATATATGCAGGGGGGTCATCCTTTTATAAGCCTGTATCCCTCCAGGATGTTCCCCAGTTCCCAGTGAAGCTGAAACCCTCCAGTCCACACCATTCCTTCAACCAGGAGTTGGTTTTCTTGATACGGAGTGTCCTATCCTCAGCACTGCAATGGACTGGTAGAACCTCCAAGAAGGAGACAGAGTGTGCTACCAGCATCAGGCTCCCTCCCAGCTTTGTGAAATCCTCCTGGATTCTGCCCATCTTCACTCTGTCTCCCGCCACATCATTCATCCCCAAGTGGATGATGACATCCAGTTCCTCCCTCCTTGCTATTGCCCTTGTGATCTTATAGATCTGCTTCCCGTCCCACCAAGTCATATTTATTAATTTAAAGATTTTACCAGGAAGACATACTGAGCAGAACAACTGCTCGATTCCAGATGCGACTTGTGGGCAGGGGAAAATGGAGTACATGCAAGATGGAAAAATAGACCATATATTTCAACCACAATATAAAACATATAGGGTTCAGAGCAGAACAATTAAAATTGGGTAAACTGTCATTCCTGTGTTGCAGATTTGGAATAAACATGGAGTAAGTGCAGACCACAAGTAAATGAACAAGGCAAGTGACTAATGGGAGTTAGTGCAGATACATAATAGAAGCAACAAGTTGCACTGTGGCCTTGAAGCCAGTCAGCACCTAGAGCAGACGTTGGCACATGTGCAGGTGGAGGAGAAATGGGTTTTGAGAAGAGAGTTGATGTTCAGCCTAGGGGTGGTTTGCTGGATAGCCAGGGGAAGTGAGTTCCAAAGTTTGGGCATGCGGTAAGTGAAAGCTGACTGGTCTGCTGAGGTGATCATGAGTGGGATGGGCAGGAGACATGAGTCACTGTTTCTTAGTGCATAGCCTGGGGAGATGGAGGCTGAGAGAACTGAGGTTAGATATGGAGGGAGGGGAATGTGCCCTGGGATGCACTTGACCTCCCTGTCCTTCCTGTTAGGTTGCACTAAAGTCACTCTCTGGACAATTAAGTCCCCCACCAGTAGAAGCTTTCTCCTTCTTTGGGGTTCTCTACCCCCTCTTCTCTTGGAGTCCATCATGGATGTCCCACTCACCCTACCTGGTCTCATCTGCGGGTGCATCTGTGGGGCTATCCCATTCCTCCAAAACAGCATAAGAGTTACTCAGCCAGACCAGTTGTGGGATGTGCTTTAGACCCCCCCAAGCCCCACCATCTCTGAGCCCACCATGATCCAACCATTCCTTCTCTTTGGCATCCTTTGAGGTTCTGGTTGTGGAACAGGTGGCCACTGGGTGGGGATGAAAGTGCTCCAAAACCTGACCAACTTGGTACTGAGACAGGTGACCTCCTCCTTTAACCCAGAGAGGTGCCTGCAGATAGGGCAGCATCTCAACCTCCAGAATGTCTCCCTGAAGACTGCGGCTTTACAGCCACTGCACTTCACCACCCCATCATGTTTGCTGTGACCTTCCCCTGCAATACTATGAGTGACACCCTCTACCAATTTGTTCAGTTCTTACACCTCACTCCTCCCCTTCCTAGTTGTGGTATTACCTCATTGGCCAGTAGCTGCAATATGTTAAGGTCCTATGCCCTACAAATGTAGGATGAGCTCTGGGGAGGGTCAGTTGAGGGAAGAGTGGGTGGGATCTACCCTTGGTCCACCTCACAAACAATCAGCCAAGTATCCGGAGGTAATGGCTCTCGGACAACTATCAGCTCAGTTTAGACAGAGATACCAGCCACACCTTTGAAATAAACATGTCCTATTTACTCTCTTCGGCTCCCTGTCCCTGCAAATAGCCCCAGGCAGTATAGCACTACCTTAGAAAAAGGAGAAAAATAATAAAAATAAAGGTCAGTGAAAAATTCCTCTCTTCATTCCTGCTGCACCAATATCACACTGCTGCAAACAAATGAAGCGATATCTTCCCCCTGCTCTGCCCTCCAAAGCTGCTGAGCTGCAAATTAAGTCCAGAATATAAAGATAAATACACTGAAACAAAAACTAAATAAATCAACACAAACTGACAGCTAAATAGATGATGGCAAGAAAAGAAAAAGAAAAAAAAAAGAAAAAGAAAAATACTGTAAAAGTAGTTTTTTCTTTGTGTTTTTTTTAACCCTCTCAAAGCAGCTGTTTCTGACCTCTTCCACTATCTCACTCATACTGCAAAACAAAACGATGGCTCAGTCAGTACATAGGAAAGTACCATGTGACCTGCAGGAGCTCTTTCCATGTGACCTACTAGAACTTGTTTACAAGATGCCTCAATTTGAGCAGACTTCTCCCAAATGCACTCCAAGGGCAAGGTTGCCAGGCAAAGTTACAAAAGCAAATTTCCTAGTAAATGGTTGAAATTCAAATGTGATCCAAAAAGGTACAATTAGAGACTTCAATTGAAATTCATAGGTGAACTAAAACTTCTCAGCATCTTTAATCATCATGCAGCCTTGAACCAAAAACCGTGTCAATACAGTGTAGAAAATAGGGTGACAAAAATAGAGGCTTTCAGGATTGTGGTGGGAGGGGTTTGAGGGGCTGAAATTGGTGAGGTGAATTCTAGTTCTTATAAAGCTACAAGCAGGCAAAATGCTGTAAAGGGTGGAACTGAGCAGAGGCAGTCTTTGTGTAACTTTACTGTGGCAGTTACTTTGTGATTTCTGCTGCCAGCCCCAGACTCCACAGCTAGCTTTGATGTATGCTGCGTGCTTCAGAATTGCAGAAACAGAAGGCCTTGTTTATAAATTGGAAATCTGTAGATTAAAAGCAGAAAAAAAGAAATCTTGGCAAATGTCCAACATGATAAGACTATGTGATCAAAACCTTCTTTCTACCACTTCTGTATGTTAGTTTTGAATAGCTGTCCCCCACTTATTGTGGAGGTGTGACTTTTCAGTCTCTCTTTTACTTTCTTTGGCATACCCCTGTTTTTTTATCATAGTATTTTCTTGACAAGTACTTTTATTCTTTTTTTAGTATGCTTTTCCCCTCATCCAGCCTGTGGCATTCTGCCTCTCCTCCAGCCCCATCACCCCACCATCTCTGGGACTGACCCAACCAGTATACAGAGTCCTGTGGTTTACCCACCCCCTCAGCAGAGCATCTATAGGGACTCCCACTTAGGCCAGGAGGAGTTTAATTCAGATGAGAGCGTAGTAGGTGGGTGGGTGCTGGCCCTGCGAGGAAGGAGGCATCATCCTACAGGATAGGAATTTACTAATTTTCTCCCCAGGAAGCATGGCATACAATGACATGATGGGTGCACAAGCCCAAAGTCTTGCATGCCTCCCAACCAGATACAGTTCCAGTGGTCTGATCCATGGCTTCTGCAAGAGGTCAGTACCTTGCTGGAGACATCCCTCCCCTCCCCCCCAGGGGAGGAAAGCAGACCTTTAGATGATCAATCCTCCTACCCCTGATTGGTCCACTGACTCCCGAGATCACTTCTAATCCCATGTCATTGTAGTGCTACCACTATGCCAGCAAGCAGGCCCTTTTAGTCTGGTTTTCAAAACTCTTTGGGACAACGGTTTTATTTCCTGGGTATGACAATGGTTGGCTCCTTTGTTACCTGAATGGGAGAGCTAATCAGTTAAGGTTAAGTGGTAGTAAACCTCTCACTTTTCTGGTCTAGGATGTGGATGGCTGAGGCACTAATTGCTACGTCATCTACCACACTGGTGACTTGGGTTCAGGAAGGGACATGGTCATTTGGGGCTAGCGGGAAAGGAGGGAGAATTGTGCATCACTCTTGGGTGACTGCCGCATGGAGGATTTTGTCTGGAAGCACAATGGGATGCAAGGGAAAGGAATCCCACCCACAGATGGGGATACATTCTGGGGATCTCTCTATAGATGCGAAGTATACACATTTCATCATTGCAAGCATGTTGGACCCTAGGGAGAACATGGTAGAAAAAATCTCAAACACAGCTCCCAAATGACAGCCCAGTCTTCTTGTAGGCCAACACCAATGACTAGGCACCTCTTGGTTCTCTGGCAGGTGACAATGAAAGCACAAGGTAAGGCTCAAAGAGGCCAGGTGCTCAGTTTGGGGGCACTAGGCCAGAAGGGGGTAGGTCAGGCAACAACAGGAGATAAAACACTGATAAAAATATAAACCTCTCTCCTTACCAGGATGAATAATGGCTGCCCTTTTGAAAGTTTAAAAACTGAACATCTCCCTGGGCAAGTGGGAACAGATACTCAGAAATCAGTACATCAGTTTATTCTCATTTCAGCTTTCATTGGCAGCTTTGGCATTTAAACCCTGCACTGATGACCAGGTCCAGGTAGTCGTAAAACAACTGATAAAGAAAAGAGTCCCAGCTATGGGATGTCCTGTGACTGAGTTGAAATGGGCATAATCTGGTCCAGCATAATCATAAACATAACAGTCTAGAAAAAGGTATCCCATAATATGGGCAACTCAAATTGAGTGACTCAATTTGAGTGCCTGCATAATAACGGGTGGCATATAACAGCGACGATCATTAAATGACAAGTGTGCAAAAATAGCTAGCCACTAAATAGCGAGGGGACAGGAGCAAGAGGGAGAACCAGCTACAACAGGTTACAGGTGCACCTATTCTGAACAGCATGTGGTCTCAGTGTGTTATAAGCTAGTGGGGGGTGCAGGGGGTGAAGCCCCTGCAAGTATGCTGTTTGCATGGTTGCCTTCTGTGCTGGGTTTTTCACTCTTGTGTCTGCAGTACTGAGCAAGTGGTTGGGATGAGGTGTACAGGTGTGGGTAATTAGGTTGCAGGGTGGTTTGAGCTTGTTGCAAGGTGGCAGATATACAGTGAAGCCCACCAGGATGAAATGCAGTGTCACAGGTTTACTGCATGACAAAAAGGATTAACTCCCATTGAAACTGCATTGTTTGCTGCAGTAACTCTACTGCAGAATTTTGCAGTGCTGCACTTCATCCTGGTGAGCTTCACTGTAACTGTCAGGAGTTTGTCTAGCACCATACTGCCAATTGACCGATTTTGTTTTCATTCCACAGTAGCTATTTTAATGCTTACTGCCTTTGTCCTGGGTTATTTTTGGCTTTGTCATTTTGCTGTCACTCATATGCTCTTCTCAATTTCATTTTTGCTAATATCACATAGAACCCTAGCAAAATGTTTCTGTCCATGACAATATTGTTCCCTAAAGAATTAAACTATAGGACAATTATTTTCGGGCTGCCCATATTGTAAGGTTTGAATTTGGTGGCTAGGGACTGGGAAGAATGGTTATTGACCTAGCTTTCTTTCATTAGTTTGGTGTTCGGCTTATATCATAGCGGTTGTGATGAATACCATTGTAACACTTTTATTGTGTTGTTTGCACGTCGAAAGTTTTTTTATTTGGCAGGTTTACTGCCATTTTGTACTATACCAAAAAGAGGGTCCCAGTCTGACATTTACTGATATGGGGGGGTTAAGTTCTGTATATCTTAGCATACAGTATACATAGTATACTTGAGCAAAGATTTCAGTAGACTAAAGATGTTGTCACTCCTCTTTTGTATAGGAAACAGAAAGAGAGAGAGAGAGACAGAGAGAGAGAGAGAGAGAGAGAGAGACAGAGTAGGGATGAATGATTGGACAGGGTGTAGCTTCTTGTTAAAATATTTGTAGTCATACTTGAAAAGATTAGGAAGATACAGAAGGTATATTTAATGTATTTTGTTTTTCAGAAATAGCTGGAATCCTACATCAAAAACAGAATTGTTCTTAATGCTTTAGAATACCTGCGGTGTTAACATTTACAGATATCAAGCAGACCACATGATCAAGAAAAGTTATATAAATGCCCTTGGATTTGATCTGACCATGTAAGGATAAAGCCCTTCTGTTAGCTTTTAAGCTGTGTGATGGGCTGTAAGTAAATCCTTTAAGCAGGAGCTCTTTTTCAGATTAAAAGCAGGGAAAATGTCCAATGCTGAAGAAAACATTAACTTTGATCACTGATGTCTGCTTGTTCTTTGGTAATGAACTATATTTCACTAATGGTCTGCACTCTGAAAGGGAGCCATGATATATCCTGGCATCATACTCAACTGTAAGTACAAATTAGCTTACATCTCCCTGATATTTAAATCCTAAACCAGGTATGTCTGTTTTCTTATGCATCTTACCACAGTCCCCGTATCTGATAACAGATATCATAAAATGGGCAAAGGATTTCAAGCAATCTGACTGGTCGTTTGCCATGCACTAGAAGTGTCTAAAGCAAGACTAAAACTAGAAACCCCATATAGAATACACAGACCCATTTCATAAGTGCAATAAACCACTCCGGGGATGTTCTTTAGACAGTTCTAATGGATGGCTATGGGAACTGAATGCACTCAGCCTGTGGCCTTGTGTCTTACTACATACCTGAACCATGTGCTAGAGCTGTCTAATGCACACCCTGTCATTTTTATTACTTACTTATTGACATACTTGAGAAAGTTCAGCGAGCTTGGTGAACCTGGACAGAGAGGACTGCTGGCTAAACAAGGATGCTTTTTTTTGAAAAGAGAAGGCTCGGGGGGGACATGATCATGGCATCTAAATTCTGTACTATGAAGGGAGAACAGCAGCATTGTTACCAACTGCCAAGTTGGTGACTCCAGTTCAGGAGTGAACTAAAGTTGCAGGGGGTTGGCCAGGGAGAGAAAGGATTAAGCATCCAGTGGACTGCTCTTCTCTCCTAGGGAGGGTGGGTTGCACTTCCCACAGCACACTGGACACCCGGCAGAGGCTGAGTGTCAGGGCAGTCAGGAAGACAAGTAGGGTGAAGGGAACATCAACAAGATGCTGTGCGTCATTGCATGTTGAAGAGAGGGGTGAAAATCAGAGGAAATGCACAATCTGGGTGTGTATGATGAAGATGGCTCTCCCACAGGCCTGGCATCACCAACCAGGCACACTCACTGAATCAAGCTTTGGGGGACAAGGGCAAGCCCCCCAGACCCCACCATGAGGGTGAGTCATTGGGACACAAGAGGGGCAAGACCTGGGGATGGTGGGTAACTGGACTGGAGAGGGCCACCAAGATGGGAGCTGGCAGCAGAAGCAGTAGGATAACAAAAGGTGAAAAAATGTTTTACCAGGCTGGCCCAGTGGCATGGCAGGCTGAGGCATCGGTGACTTACCTCCTGCCATGCCGGCTACCCATATCCATTGTGCAAATGGGCTGCCAAAGGTTGGCCAGAGTGGGAGAGGATTGACCATTTGGAGGACAACTCTCCTCTTTCAGGGAGGGTTAACTAGCTGTCCTGCCAAATGACTGCCCCCAGGTGGAGGACTGAGGGTTGAATGGATCTGGAACACCAGTGAAAAGAGGGTGCTGTGGGATTCTGCAGTATGTGAATGCCTCCATATTCGCTACATACGTGTTGTGCCCCAGCAATGGGGAGGGCAGAAGACCAGGGAAAACAATGGCAACTGGCAGGAACATATCAGTCCCCTGCAGGCTCTGTGCCTGGCCAGCTAGACACCTCTGAGCTAGGAGATGAGTAAACTGGTGGATGGCGGGCGACGGGGCTGGGGGAGCAATAGAAGTGGGGAGCCCATTGTCACAGAGGAGCATAAATAGAATATGAGAAAAAGTGTTTACCAACTTTAAGAATTTTTATGGAAAAAGGGATGTTTTGTTGCATTTTCTGAACATGCATATTTAAAATCCTCAGATTGTCCTGACATATTTATGTATACAAACATGAAGATCACTAAAAAATAGCTTACACTAAATAACAGTATAACAAGTTTCTATGTTATCTTGTAAGTTGAAAATTTTTACTATTTATTTTTCCTTTCTCTTTTATTTTATTTAACTAATCATTTGTAATGGCATTGTTGCCGACCAATAAACTTGAAATTGAACTTGAAATAACAGTTAATTTTTAGTTTTATTAAAATGGGAGATTGACCAAATCATTGGAGCCAATGCTTATTTTCAGTGTGGTGTCCCAGCAAAACAATATAGGTTACATAACATGTTCTTGATCCTTACAAAATCCAATAATTAGTTATATAAATAGAATCAGTACAGAACAGTACACATACAATTTGTACAGAACAATACACACAGTCAACTTTCCTTTGTTTTGCCTAAACTTAAAATGTGTTTAATCAATCAAACAATGTAAGCGGACATGGGGAAGCTTGGGACTCAAAAGATGTGCTCTTAATTAGCACAGAATAAGAAAGTTCACACATTTGAATACTACCTATCTCTTCTATTGTCTTCTAGAGATAGATTTTTATGCACTGCAGCTTCAAAAGATATTATAGCAATTTTTTGCGCGTGAGCTACAGTACCTACATAAGGATTCTGCTCAAGTAAATTGTAGTTGTGACTGAATCTGAAGGAAGATCTTAAACATGTGGTTCTAATATGCCCAAACTTTAATTCCCATAGGAATATTTTCTTGGCAACATTTCTGGCAAATATTATCGAGTCTATGAATAATTTAATTAACACAGATTTATGATATCTGAATCAGAAACAGTTATCAGTAGAGTTATTAGTTACTTGAGGGCTATAAACCCAAGGATGAAAAATGACTGAACTTTCGGGTATCTCTTACTTGCAGTAGCAATACATTTTATGATCACTGGAATGGCCACGTATATTGTAGCTAATTAGGATTTTACTGCACCTGACGTGATATAATATGGTGCTGAACTATGCAGACTAATTTGAAAGACACCAATATGCTGGACCTGATAGTGCACATTTTCTGATTGTACATTTTTATCGTTGTTATGACAAATGTGCTTATCAAATAAACTGCAAAATCAGTTGTGGGTTCCTAACCTAGGTCTGCTATACAAAGTCAGCAGAAGTAAACTACACTTTTATTGCCTTGAAGTGGGCACTGTCTCTTTTAAACAGCAGTTACTTGTTACAGAGTGTGGAGGGTTATGTAGTTAACCACTCCCATACCCCTTCATGCCTGGTTTACATCCTGATATTAGGTTTAGCTACAGTAAGTCTACTATACTTCTCTTCATTTGGTCCTGATTAAAAATGCACTTTAAAATGTCTAGATAATTTTTTTTTACTTGTGAAAAACTGTCCTTAATGTTAAGATCCCTTAAGGCTCCCACTTGCATACTGTGTGACCCTAAGCAAGTCAATTAACTTCCTTGTGCTCCCAGGTCGCACCTGTAAACAAGCTTTAGTTTAGTGTGTCTCTCCTGGTTAAAAAAAAGAAGATATGTATTTTGTATAAAACTGTGTTTGTTTTATGAAAATGTATTTAATGATAGTATGTTGTTCAAATAAACCTAAACTTGAAACTTGAAACAGTCAACTTTCTATAAACATGCATGTATAGTGACTGTGTCACGTAACCAAGGCATTATATTGTCAAGTGCCACAAAGAAATCAGTGCCCCCCCAAAAAAAAACAGTCTTGTGCCTAGTGCTCCTTAATGGTTACCACAGAATAACAAAGAAAAAATTGCTCTAATCCAGTTTTCCTCCATTTTATTGTAAAAGAAAGGCTCACAACGTGGCCTCAGGCTTGCAGTAATCCAGTTCCAAGTAAGAGGCCCTATAAAAGTAAATATTTTCCTGGCTCTTGATGTTTTGAAACTTAAGACTTTGAATTCTAAACTGGATGTTGAACACACACCTGGGCATACTTAGTGATGGGCAAAATTTGAAAAGGTCACCGTTTGAGGGTGAAATTCTGCATTTGAAGTGGCATGAAAATCCATGTATATTTAATTTTTTTTAAGTATTTTCCCCCTGCCTGGCCAACATTAAAATACAATTTTGCAATCCCCACAATCCCTGATGTCTAGTGGTCCCACCCACCTGGCTGATCACTGGCCCAATATGAAGAATGACCCCCCCCCAAGACTCGCACCCATCCTCCATTGTCCATTAGTGCCACCATCCAGACTCCACATCAATCATTTAGTTAAAAAAAAAAACTTTCCCTGGTGTCTATTGGACCCCCACCCTGTCTGGTAGTGACCCCTGCCCTGCTCTCCCCCACCAGGACCCCAGTGGGCCACTGGTACAGCTCTCCACTCACCTTCACAGCCAACAGCCAACTGAGCACTTTCATGAATCAGTGCGTGCTTCGCGCCCATTCACGAAAAACACCCAGTTGCGTTCATTCATGAGAGCACTCAGCCAGGTTGCTGGCCATGGAGGAGAGTGGAGGGCTGTGCTGGTGACCCTCTGGGGTTCTGAATTGGGGAGAGCGGGTAGGGGTCACTACCAGACAGGGAGGAGAGGTCAGGGGTCCACTAGACACCAGGGAAAGTTTTTTTTTTAATTAAATGATTGATGTGGAGTCTGGATGGCGGCACTAATAGATGACGGGGAACGGGGTATGAATCTCAGGGGGAGGTGGTCATTCTTCATTTTGGGCCTGTGATTGGCCAGAGCAGTGGGACCACTAGAGACTTGGGACATTTATATTTATTTTTAATTAAAATTCTGGATGAGGGAAGGGGTGAATCTTGATATGAGGGGATTCTTCATATTGGTCCAGCAATCGGTTGGGGGGGTGGGACCACTAGACAACAGGGATCTAGGGAATTTTAAAAAGTTACTTTAATGTTGGCCAAGAGGGGGGGAAAACACTTTTTAAAACATTTTTAAACAACCCCTCTGGCTGAATAATGAATATCACTCTAATAGTGGGCTAATCGGTTCTGAATATTCAGATAGACCATTATTTGTGGTATTCGGAAAATAATATTCGGTCTGTGCACAACCCTTTCACTCTTACCACTGCCAGGTGCACAAATGCAAACTCAAGCTTGTAAGCATGAAGGTCATCCAGCACCAGTGCAAAAGTCTTCTGTTGTTTTTTGACCCACTGCAAGAAATCCTAGTAGAACTTCAGTTTTGCTCCCCTTCATCTGGTATATCTCCTGAAGTTCCTTGCTGTCCCCGAAATTTCATCAGTGCATTTCACTGGCGAAATTCTGCATTTCGCACCCATTACATATTCTACTAAATGTACGAATTTCACAAAATATTTTGCAGGTTGAAATTCCTGATTTTGCTGGAGGCTTGCTGGCAAATTAAAATTTCACTACAAATCTAGGCATATTTGGATTATTTTCTTATTCCATATAAGTGTTTCTCCTCCAGCCAGATAGCGGCTTTTGTCAGCCATTCATACCAGACATCTGCAGTCCCTTCGGGGCCACCTCCATGTCCCCGGCAGGACCACTGGAGCCAGCCTGGGGACATCATCCAGTCGCTGTCCCCGCTTTTTCCACTTTTCTTCCCCTTACTCCCTGGAGCCCCAAACAAGGTCTGACACATGTGTGGAGGCACTCACATGCCTAGGTTTGGCTGACTCCATTCTGCCCACCCCTGTCCTAGAGCCCAACTACTCCTCTTCCTGTACCAACATCATGACTCCATATGGTGGTGGTCTTGTGCTGGCCATCTCCCCAATTCGGGAGAGGAGAGCAGCCTAGCAGCCGCTCAATCCACTCCTAGCCCTCCCTCCCCTCAGCTGACCCTCAGTGACCCATGCTCATTTCCAAACATGGGTCGCTGGCATAGTGATAGATAAGGCACCCTGCACCTCAGCCCTCAGTGCCACTGAGCTGGCCTACTCGGATTCCTTTTAATGTATCGATAATATTTGTAGGTACCTTTTTTTAATGCATCTGAGAAGAAATGTTAGCAAGTGTAATGTCTGTCTTCTGCTGAGCGGAAGCCAAACAGAAAAACAGAATGTGATGGCAGAAAAAGGCCTTGTACCCCATTCAGTAT
Organism: Neoceratodus forsteri; assembly: GCA_016271365.2. Lineage (NCBI taxonomy): Eukaryota > Metazoa > Chordata > Ceratodontiformes > Ceratodontidae > Neoceratodus > Neoceratodus forsteri. Next base: position 620,555,927 of record CM057455.1, read on the forward strand.
GCCTATCCATCTTAGCTATACAACAAAGGACACAGTGGCAATCCTGCTCTCTTACTTCTGCCCCTCTCCTCTTTTGATGGCCATGTGCCCATCCCACTCTACCATGAATCCCACCACTGTTTTAGTCTACACTACTAGTGCAGTGTCAGTGGCTCAGCAGGTAGCAAAATCGCCTCTGAGGCCAGGAGATCAGTAGGCTGTGGGTTCTATCCCCACACCAGACACTTGGGTTACTATCCCAATACTGACACTGCAGTGCAGCATGATGGGGGTGCTGCACTCCTGAGGTGCCGTCTTTTGGATGAGACGTTAAACCGAGGTCCCTCATGCCTATTCTGGTGGTAGTTCAGGTGGATGTTAAAAATCCCATGGTACTTCTCGAAAAGAGCAGGGGAACTTCCCAGGTGCAATGGCCAAATTTCCTCCATTAACAATAAATACCACCAACAGCTTTATTCGGTTCAAGGTCAGTTGCCATTCATCTGTATCCCCCTTTCCTGGGTCATGCCTGAAAATAGGCAGGATTTGTCTAGTGCACTTACCCGGTTAACAAAACTAAATAAATAAATACCTCCTCTGACAATCTATTCCATTTATCCGCCACTCAGTGAAAAAGTGATTACAGACATCTTTCTTGAATATTCCACCTGCCAGCATCAAGGAATTGCCCCCCCCCACCTGTTTTCTTGCTTACAGCAAAAATGTCTTTGGAATTCACATAATTTTTCTCTTGCAGGTACTTTTAAGTTTCCATTATGTCCCTCCTCTCCTTCCTCGTCTCTAGTGCATAACTGTCAAAATCTGTAAACCTCTCCTTGTATGCCTTCCCCTATTCCATGAATCATTGTAGTCACCCTTTTCTGTACTACCCCCCACAGTCCTTATGCAGGTATGGATTCCATAACCTTGCACAGTACTCCAGGTACAGTTGCATACAGTGATATTTCTTCATACAGAAGTTCAAAAGAAAATCTATCAATTTATTCACCAAGATGTCCAATTTCCCTACTACACTGGATAACGTTTGCCCATATGCCATGCCTCCATAATCAATCAGTGGTCTTTTTGATGTTTGCGGATTTGTGTTTTTTTTCAGGCTAGCAGTTAGCTGGACTGGAGGATTGGTATGGCCCACATTATATTTTATTGTTTTGTTTTTAGTGTTATTGGAAGAACAGTGACTGCTGTCTCCTGGCAGAGCATGACTTATGTACAGAGAAAAAAAAACCCTGTGCCTATTATGCAACTGCCATGACATCTGTCTACTACCACAACACTATCCTTCAGTCTGAATATCTTCAATTACTGCCACCTCTTTTACCTTCTGCTACCAAATATTTATTTTATTTTTTATTTTATTTGTACATCAGTTTGAAAAACGTTTGAGCCATGGGCTTATTTACAAAGGTACCTTGTCGAAAAAGACAAACACAATACAACAGTACGTTACAACAATGAGATGTATAACAAATTGGTTTAGACACAATACAACAGTATGTTACTACAATGAGAGATATATAGCAGATTGGTTTAAACAGGTATGTTTCAGCAATGAGGCATACAGTATATGGTTAAAGCCAGGCTATCTTCTATTATTGAATGCAGCCACTCAGGTGGCTTTGTCATAGCATATGAGCAAGACCAAACTAGTAACAATTACAGCTTTGAGTATTAAATAGGTGATTTTGGAGGGAGGTTTTAAAACAAGAGATTGAGGAGCATCAGAGATAGTGGAAGCGTGTTGAATCAGGATGGGCTCTGGCAAGGCCCTTTGACGTGTGAGGTCCTAGCCCTCGGAATTGATGAGGTGGTTTTGCGGAGGTTCGAGGTTTGTACTAGGGGTTTTGCATGGTGGATGGGCTGTCAAACCTGGTGAGGATAGACCAAGGAGAGTTTTTTTTGTTATGATACAGGTTTGATATCTAAGGCGTTCATCTAGGTCAAGCAGCATGGCCTTTGCATATATCTGGCAAGTGTGCGTTAACCTAGGGACCCTTGAAATTAGCCTACAGGCCTTGTTTAAAGTAATGCAAATGTTGTTGAGGGAGGTCTGATCAGCAGCTCCATACACCGGCAGCCCATAATCCACAAAGGACAGTATGGATGATGTGACCGCGAGTCGGAGGGCCTCGGGGGGAAGACAGTTTTTATACCTGGGTAAGATGCCCGGCTGAATATTTGCAGCTGAGGCAAGGACTGAGATGTGATCATGGAAGGAGAGAGCAGGGTCAAAATAGATCCCAAGGTACTTATAGGAGTAGACTTGTTCGAGTGGGAACTTGATGCGAGAGAGTATATAGAGTTTGAATTTGCTGGATTTGTTTTGTGGGTGGGCGAAGATCATAGTTTTGGTTTTTTTGAGATTTATCACAAGTCTATGTTCCTTGAACCAACCTTCGGCTTCATTATATGATCTTTGCAAGGAGTCCTGGAGGGCGATAGGGTTGCGATCATAGGTAAAGATGACAGCATCATCTGCATACAGTAAAATATTTCCATTACAGGAGCCTGGTAGGGTGTTGAGGTAAAGTGAGAAGAGTAAGGGTCCAAGAATGGAGCCTTGGGGAACACCAGAGCAGATGGGAAAGATGTCGGAGAGAGTCCTGCTAATTTTAACACATTGGGAGCGGGCTGACAGATAGCTGGCGCACCAGGAGACAGGCCCAGTGGCAAATCCAGAGTGACTGAGAGCATCCAGAAGGAGGGGATGGGAGACAGTGTCGAATGCTTTTTATAGGTCTACAAACACTGCGCCAGCCAGAGAGCCCGAGTCCAGGAAGGTGTGGAGAAAGTTTGAGAACTCTAGAGGGCAGTACTGGTACTATCACCAGCATGGAAACTGTGCTGTTCAGGGCAGAGAATGTTATAGCTGGTAAGGTAATCTGTGTTTTGCGAGGCCACCACTTTTTCCAGGGCTTTGGAGAGCAGAGAGAGAATAGAGGTAGGCTGGTAGTTTCAGGCCAGGGATCTGTCTCCACCTTTATGAATGGGTGTGACTGTAGCAATCTTCCAAGCCGACGGAAATTGTCCCAGGCAGAGGGATTTATTAAGGAGGCTGGTGATTGGGGCGAGGACCAGATCCAGTACCCGGCGAAGGATACAGGGAACTAGGGTGTCACTGCCAGTACTATTGCTCTTAAGGGCATTGATTAGGTGAGGTCTGAGTTTTTGGGCAGAGACCTGGCATAGGTGAAAGTAAGGGTGTGTAAGGACTGGGGCAGGTAGGGGGAGAGGGTCGAAAAAATCTCTTGGGAGGACTGGGCTAAGATCTGTGAAAGAGGTATTGAGGCAGTTAGCTACAAGGGCTGGATCGGTGGAGATAGTGCCATTGATATTGATCTGGGAGGGTGGGGAGAGCGTGTGCTCCCATTTAACTGTTTGATATTGTCCCAGAAGGTTCTGGCATTCCCCCAGGAAGAGATGAGTGAGGACTGATAGTGATCAGTCTTGGCCTTTCTAATGGCCCAGGTGCACTTGTTTCTAGCAGCAGCATACGCCTGTCTATCACTGGGCCGGCCAGTTTCAATAGCCCGGTGCCATAAGTTATCCCTGTGCTTAAGTTGTTGGAGCAGGGCGGGGGTCACCCAGGGAGCATTCTGCACTTTGGAACGGTGGGCTGTCAGTCATGCGAAAATGTTGCAGGCTTTATTGAAGGTTTGGGTAAAGAAGGTTAGTGCTGTGTCGATGTCAGGGGCATACTGTATAAGAGACCAATCAATTTGGGACAGAAATTCCTTGAGGTTTTTCAGACCACCAGGTTTCAGGTGCCGCCGAAGTATGGTCTGTGCTATGGGTTTGGATACTGAGGTAATCCAGCGAAAAAGTGTGGGGGAGTGATCGCTAAGTGAGTCAGGAAGGACTTGGATATCGAAGATCCATTTCGGGTGATTGGAGAGGACAACATCTAGTAGAGTACTGGTGCCTCTCTTTGGATTAGACCTGGTGGGGTAGGTAACGAATTGAGTCATATCGAATGCTGCAAAGGAGTCACGGGTAGAGGAGGAAGAGGGGCTAAGCCAATTAATGTTTAGATCACCCACTAGTATTTGGTCAGAGGAGTGGTGTAGCGAAGTGAGGTATTCCGTTAGTGAGGCCAGAGCCAGCGTTTGCTTTTTAGAAACATACATAGAAACATAGATTTTGACGGCAGATAAGGACCGCTTGGCCCACCCAGTCTGCCCATTTCCCTACCTATTGGATAAGCTGCAGATCCTAGTTAACCAGCAGCCTACTTCTTCCTATCCCCACCCCCTAGAATTGCCTTATGACTGTCCCATGCATGCTTGAATTCTACCACTGTTTTTGACTCTACAACCTCCTCCAGAAGGCCATTCCATGCATCCACAACCCTCTGAAAAAATACTTCCTTAAATTACCTCTGAGCTGCCCCCCTTCTATCTTCAAATTGTGCCCCCTTGTTCTTGCACACCTCTTTTTTTGAAAGATGCTACCCTATTGAACTTTGTTGATTCCCTTGAGATACTTGAAAGTTTCTATCATGTCCCCCCTCTCTCTCCTTTCCTCGAGGCTATACATATTCAGCTCCTTAAGTCTCTCTTCATATGTCTTCCGGTGCAGGCCCTGCACCATTTTAGTTGCCCTCCTCTGGACAGCCTCCATCCTGTCAATATCCTTGCGGAGACTGGGTCTCCAGAACTGCATGCAGTACTCCAGATGGGGTCTCACCAACTGTCTGTACAGAGGGATAAAAACTTCCTGTTTTCTGCTGGTGATGCCTCTCCCTATGCATCCCAGTATCCCCCCAGCCCTCCTTGCTGCCCTCTCACATTGCTTGCCCACCTTTAGGTCATCTGATATGACTACCCCCATGTCCCTTTCCATTTTTGTTGTTGTTAGTATCTCACCCCCCATTGTGTACTCTTCCCCTGGGTTTTTGTTTCCCAGGTGCATTACCTTTCACTCTTAGCATTGAATCTAAGCTGCCATACATTTGACCATTCCTCTAACCTTGCCAAGTCCCTTCTCATCCTTTCCACCCCACCTTGTGCATCAACTCTGTTGCAGATCTTTGTGTCATCTGCAAAGAGACATACTTTTCCTTCCAGTCCCTCTGCAAATATCGCTATAAAGACATTGAAGAGGACCAGTCCTAATACTGAACCCCTCAAGTGTACCCCACTACTAACCCCTTTTTCAGAGTGGACCCATTTACTATTACTCTCTGTGTCCTATTCTCCAGCCAGTTCTTTACCCAGGCTGTCATCTTGGGACCCATTCCCAGGCTGGTTAACTTGTATATTAATCTTTTGTGTGGGACTGTGTCAAATGCCTTGCTAAAGTCTAGGTAGGCCATGTCCACAGCCCCTCCTGATCTACTACTTTGGTCACCCAGTCAAAGAAATCTATCAGATTTGTCTGGCATGACCTTCCTGCTGTGAATCCATGCTGCCTTGGGTCCTGAGCCCTCTGGCCTCTAGATACTCAACAATTCTTTCCTTCAGAAGTGATTCCATCATTTTCCTACCACTGAGGTTAAACTAACAGGTCTGTAGTTTCTGCTTCTGCCTTGCTCCCACTTTTGTGAAGGGGAATCACATCTGCCCTTCTCCAGTCCTCGGGTACCACCCCATCCTCCCATGATCTGTTAAAGAGGGTAGTCAGTGGTGTCACTAGTTCTACCCTTAGTTCTTTTAGAATTCTGGGATGAATCCCATCAGGCCCCATTGCTTTGTCCACCTTCAGTTTTAAGAGTTCTTTCAGAACCCTTTCTTCTGTAAATGGGCTGGTATCAACTTCTGTATCCAGAGTGTTTCTACTGTTTGTTTTAGGTACCTCCCCCACTTCCTTTGTAAATACTGAGCAAAAATATTTGTTTAGTATCTCTGCCTTTTCACAGTCACCTCTGCCCACCCTTCCTCCTCTTTATTAAGCCTCACTAGCCTACCTTGGTCTTCCTTTGCTCCCTGATGTACCTATAAAAGGTTTTATCCCCTTCTTAATAGAGTTGGCTATCTTTTCCTCGGTTTGGGCCTTTGCTATTCTGACTGCCTTCCCAGCTCCTTTGCTTTACTGATACAGTTCCTGTCCTGATCCTTCTGAGATTCCTTGTACTTCCTGAATGCTTTCTTTTCTCTTGAACCTTCACTGCCACTTCCTTTGAGAACCATAGTGGTTTCTTACATCGTTCGTTTTGTTAATTTGCTTCACACAAGGCTTGTTACCTCTGTGATGGCAGTTTTATTATTCCCATTGTTCTTCCACCCTCCTTCCTGCCCATTTGCTAGTGCATTCCTTAGGCACTCACCCATTTTGCAAAGTCAGCCCTCCAAAGTCCAGTACTTTTGCCTTTGTATGGCTTGACCTATTGCTGTGTTATTGTGACCATACTGTTCGATGGTCACTAGTTCCCAGATGGCTACCCACTTCTCTACATCTGTGATCCTCTCTTCATCTCCATTTGAGAGAACCAGGTCTAAGATTGTTCCTCTCGAGTGGGCTCCAATACTAGTTGTCTAAGGCATGCCCCTTGTAGGGCATCTAGAATAACCCCACTCTTTGAAGTGGCTGCTGCAACTGCATTCCAGTTAACATCTGGCATATTCAGATCACCCATCAGCAATATCTCCCCTTTTTCTGCCATTCTAAGTATTAGGGGGTTTGTAGGCTGTGGTTAGATAGAGTGGGCCCCTTGAGGGGTCCAGAGTCAGTTTCAGGGTTAGCGCCTGCACTCCGAAATCAAGAGCAGGTGCTGGGAGGGCAAGTCCAGTGAGGGAGTCTTTAGTGTAGATAGCACAGCCACCACCCCGTCTTCCAGCCCAGTCTTCCTGGTAGAGGGAGTATCCTGGGAGGGAGACAAAGGAGTCAGGGGTGGATTTTGACAGCCAGGTCTCAACCAGGGTGATGACATCTGGTTTATGGGATGAGACCCAGCATTGGAGTGAGTCGAATTTTTTCAAGAGGCTACAGATATTCGTGGAGGCAATGCAAAGCCCTCGAGAGCCTGTAGCTGAGCTGTTGTGAACTGGGCCGGGGTTGGGATGTATGTTACCTGACAGGAGTAGTAGCATAACTACAGCTCTGGCCAGGTGGCAGCAAAAAGTATTTTTGTGACAGACACGAGTGGAGGAGGAGGAAAGTTTCAGAACACATGGGGTAGGCAGTGTAACACAGGCTGGGAAGGCTAGAATGATAAGCCTCCCATGGGAGTTGGAGGTGGGAGCTTGTAGGAAGCTGGGGGGTGGGCAGGAGGAGCAGAAGCACCCAGTGGGGGCAAGGTGTGCGAGTGCTGGCTCAGATACATATGAGGGGTGTAGTACCAGAGCACAAGGGGGGCAACAGATTGGCATGTCTGCAATCGCACTGAGTTTGATGGGTAGGACAGTGGCATCAGGCAGAGGATGAGAGCGAGGCATGTCAATAGGCGAAGGGCATGCGTAATGCTAAGGAGCTAGAAGGTAATGGTAGAAAGAAGTGGAAAGATGCTTGTCTGTAAGCGTTGGTGCCACTTTGGTTCAGTGGTAGCGACACCACCTCTGGTGTACAGGGTACCAGGTTCAAGACTCTCCCAAGGTATTACGAGACTAGACCTTGGTAGGAGTTGGAATCCAAGCTCTGGGAGCCAGGAACAGGCAGTGGTTGGGCTTGAAAAAAGGGTGCTCAGTAGCGACTCCTAATGGTCAGCAGTTGCGGACTGGAAGGGAGGGTAGAGGGTCTGAGTAGATGGTAGTTACAGGTTGAAAGAGCAGGCAGAGAAATGCAGGGTAGTAGAGGGCAGGGGGAAGGTGAAGAGAGATGTTTCAGATAGGTAAAGATGAACCAGCAAGTGGAGAATGAAAGGGCTATCTGGGCAGGGAATTATAGAGAGGGAGCACTGAGTTCCTCTAGTGGCCAGCAGTTATAACCTGCAAATTGCAAAGTGGGGACTTAGTTAAATAACCAACAGGAAGTGACATCAACAGGCATCGCCTATAAAAGAAATGCCGCACCTGGGTGGGTGGAGGGGTGGGCGGGGCAGTTGACGCACACAGTGCGTCGACAGACTATCCCCCCTCACACAAGGGTGCTTCTGTTGGAGGTGATTTATTACCTCCGAAATGCCCACGTGGTCCGTACACTCCAGGAGGGAGCGCTTCAGCAGTGGAGCTGGGAGCCGAGAATATCATAATTTCTTGTGTAAGACTAATCATCTGACCAGATCTGTGGCTGTTGTTAAGATCTGCAGAAAAAAATAACATTTTAATCATACATATGCTATACTTAAAGAGTCCCCATTTAAAACTGCATGTGTTTCACAAAAAATATTTTCAGCACATAGCTGTACTGTACCGTAAGTGGAGTACAGTTTCTGGATTATCTGAACCATGTGGTTAAGCCTTATTGGATTTTTCTTTTCCTTTTAAGAAGAACTTCAAAGTTTACCAGAAAAATTAAAATACATTACCTAAATCTTAATTAATAAGTTTCTCTATTTACTGCATTTAGCCTACTTACATGGGATATGTTTACGTGTGTGATCCAACTAAGCAGGTGGGTCATTCACAGTAATCACTTAGCAGACACAATTCTTGAGTTCTATTTATTGTTTTATAATGAAGACAACCAACATATGACAATGATATTTTTTTAAATATCTACATATTTGTAAGTCTTGATGGTTCAAATCAAGTGGCCATAAAATGCTAAAGATACCAGCAACACAATAATACAGTACTCCAAGTGTGCTTTGAGTGTGATAAAAATAAATTAAAACAATCATTTGTCAATGCCAAATGTTGCTTGCTTGTATGTGCTGTTTAGGTATTTGGAAGTGATAGTTCCATGCCTTCCTCCCAAGACATCCACTGTGTCTTTCCGCTCAGTATTCACAGAACAGTGGGAGTGGCAGTCGTACAGCAGTACAGAAGGTTAAGGGGTGAGGAGGTGACACAGTCCATTTAAAGGCAAAAAAGAGTTCCTGCAGGAGCTCACTAAATTGAAGGTGGACAAAGCGATGGAACCAGATGGCATATGCCCAAGGATATTAAGAGAACTGCGAAGGGAGATAGCAGTACCTCTGGCAGCCATGTTCACTGAGTCATTCAACACAAGTGAATTGGAAGAGGGCATATGTGGTCCCTCTACATAAGTCTGGCAGCAGGGAGGAGGCAGGGAACAATAGGCCATTCAACCTCACCTCAGTAGTGGGGAAGATCATGGAGACATTGCTTAAAGAAAGGATAGTGGGGCATCTAGAAGCCATCGGAGCCCATGACCATAGACTACATGGATTCACAGTGGGGACATCATGTCAGACAAATCTGGTTGATTTCTTTGACTGGGTGACAAAGGCAGTGAATCAGGGTGGGGCAGTGGACAACGCTTACCTTGATTTCAGCAAAGCCTTTGACACAATTCCATATAGGAGCCTGATAAACTAGCTGGCTAGGCTGGGCAATGGAAAAAGAGTGGTAAACTGGGTTAGAAACTGGCTAACAGACAGGAGGCAGACAGTGGTGGTAAATGCTGTGCAGTCTAGGGAGAGGGGGTCATCAGTGGGGTGCTGCAGGGATCGGTCCTGGGGCAAGTCCTGTTCAATGTTTTCATTAGTAACATTGCAGAATGTCTGAAGGGAATTTTTTCACCAAATTTTCAACATAGCCATTTTAAGACCTCTGCTCATGAACAGTGTCACTGTGATTTTTCTTAATCTGTCCCAAACATTGACTGCGCTGCAGTACACCATTATGCGCGCTACATGCAGCAAAACACATTTTGGGTGGCGTGAAAATGACAGCTGTACTGCTCATAAGAAGGTGGTAAAATGGCAATGTTGAAAATCTGAGTGTAAATATTTAAAATTTATGACCTCACGAAAGGCGCGAGAACCGCGCAACGACGCTGGTAAAACAATCATTTTAGGAACATTTTCACCAAATTTTCAAACCAGCTATTTTAGACCTCTGCTCATGAACAGTGTCAGTGTGATTTGCTTAATGTGTCCCATACAATGATTTTGCACACAGACTGTGCCGTTGTGCGCTACATGGGTGGAAACATGTTTTGGGCAAGATGTGAAAAATGACAGCTGTACTGCTTATAAGGAGGTGTGGTAAAATGGCAATGTTGAAAATCTGGAGTGAAAATATTGAAAATTCCCGAACTTATGAGCATGCATAGGATCAGCGCAACAAATGCTCATAAAGCAGTCATTTTTGGGAATTTTTTCACCCAGTTTTCAACATAGCCATTTTAAGACCTCTGTTCATGAACAGTGTCACTGTGATTTTCTTAATCTGTCCTGAACATTGATTGCACACACCGACTGCACCATTGTGCACTACATGCATGCAAACACATTTTGGGTGACGTGAAAAATGACAGCTGTACTGCTCATAAGGAGGTGTAGTAAAATGGCAATGCTGAAAATTTGGAGTGAAAATATTAAAAATCAGTGAACCTACGAGCATGCATAGTAACTGCACAATGCATGCTTGTAAAACAGTCATTTTTAGGAATTTTTTCACCAAATTTTCAACATAGCCATTTTAAGACTACTGCTCATGAACAGTGTCACTGTGATTTTCTTAATGTGTCCCATACATTGATTTCACACACCGACTGCGCCATTGTGTGCTACATGCGTGGAAACACATTTTGGGTGCGATATGAAAAATGACAACTATACTGCTCATAAGGAGGTATGGTAAAATGGCAATGTTGAAAATCTGAAGAGAAAATATTGAAAATTTGCGAACTTATGAGCGTAGGAAGGATCAGCGCAACAAATGCTCATAAAACAGTCATTTTTGGGAATTTTTTCACCCAGTTTTCAACATAGCCATTTTAAGACCTCTGTTCATGAACAGTGTCACTGTGATTTTCTTAATCTGTCCCAAACATTGATTGCACACACCGACTTCGCCATTGTGCACTACATGCATGCAAACACATTTTGGGTGATGTGAAAAATGACAGCTGTACTGCTCATAAAGGGTGTAGTAAAATGGCAATGCTGAAAATTGGAGTGCAAATATTAAAAATTTGCGATCTGACGAAGCATGAGAATCAAAGAACGACGCTGATAAAACAGTTTATTTTAGGAGTTTACCAAATTTGCAACATAGGTTTTTTGAAAAGCTCCACCTTATGAACACTGGCACTGTCATTTAGTTAATCAGTCCCAAAAGGTGATTTTGTGCAGTGACCGCAAAATCACCCTTCGTGCCTGATTAACGCAATGACAGTGACAGAATTCATGAGGAGGCATCCCAAAAACTCCATGTTGAAAATTTGGTGCCAAAATTACAAAAAATGCCTGAGATATGCAGCAAAGTTGAAAAAACTCTAGCTATCCCATTATACAGCTTACTGGCATTTCCTCAGTTCACGGTCAGCTTTGAAGAGTGCAGACGTGTTCCCGGTCCACCGAAGATCATCATGCTGAGGTCCAGAGGTAAATATGGGGTGGGGGGTGTGGGGAGGCAGGGTGCACAGTGGGTGGGTGCAGGTTGTGGGAGGGGGGCAGGGAGAAGCGCCGAGGGACAGTTTTTGCATTTACAGTTTTTTTTTTCAATAAGATGACGAGGGACATTTGCCACACTGGGGTGGGCTCCCATTGTGGCAGCTGGATGCTCTGGGGGGGCGTGGAGCTGACAGGGGATTGAGCACCCCCGTCGGCCATAACACATTTTGCCACACTGGGGTGGGCTCCCAGCATGGCACCTGGATGCTTTGGGGGGGTGTGGAGCCGACGGGGGATTGGACACCCCTGTCGGCCATAACAAATTTTGCCACGCTGGGGTGGGCTCCCAGCATGGAACCTGGAAGCTTTGGGGATGGCATGGAGCCAACGGGGGATTGGGCACCCCTGTCAGCCGTACAGCATGTGCATGGGGGGAGGGGAAAGGCACATGAGCACACAGTATGCTTGGCGCATGTGTGTGTGTGATGGGGGGCTCTGCTCACTGAAGCGGAGCTCTCCCTTTCAATTGTACGACCACTGCATTTTCAACTGCTGTCATAGACAGCTGCAGCAGTGATTGGGGAACTGGGGCCGTGCCTGCAAACACAGTGACTGCATTGGAAGACGGGTGCCACACCTTCAAAAACTCGGATGATGGCACTATGTTTCTTGCATGTGCGTGCAAGCAGCACAAAAAATCACATTGTTATTCCATTGCTCTGCAAATATGAAGCCTACTGTTCCCTAGGGCATTTTTTAGAAACTAGATTTTGCATTTCATCTATGCAAGCAAAACTATAATTAACACATAGAGAGAGAAAAACAGGTAAATAAATAATTTGTTTCTATTGGCATCACTACAAAAACCTGACACTCCTTTCCTCGAGTCATGGTTGCCCGAGCCCAGAATCGAACCACAAAATCCTGACAGTGGGCCCCCCCCCCAGAGTTTGCTATATTAATTATGGGGGTGCTGGGGCAGAGCCCCCCACACTGAGGGGTGCAGAAGGCAAGAAACAAAGAAAAAATGCAAAATCCCAATGTCAGGATTTTGTGTTTGGAATTTTGTGCTAGGGCAACAGTGAGTTTGGGAAAGGAGTTTCAGTTTTTCATAGTAGATCCACTTCTAATGTTATGTCAAATATTTAATTGGTTAACCTTTTCTCACTTTCTGCAACTTAATGACCCGAGACCCCCCACCAACCATGCACAATGTAACAGACTGGCAGCAAGAGTTGTCAGTCCCTACTAGTGCCTCCCAGACCTACCACCCCAAACCTCAGTCTCAGCTGTAAAAAATAGACTAAACCCATTACTTGGTAGTCTAGAGAACCCAACACCTCCCAATCCTCAGTTTAAACTGTTAGAAATTAAGGTGGAGTACAAGGTAGTATAAATTAGGATGCAAGAAGAGTGGAGTGGAGGAGACATGTAATGGAGAGGGTAACATGGGAAATGGGGATAGGGAGATTTTCAGGAAACAGCACAGACAAGAAAAGGGAGAAAGTAGAGAGGCAGGTGAGGGGTAAGTAGGGTATGGAGAGCCATGTGTGCCACTGAGTCTGGGAAATAAATTTCTGAACCTGGAGACTATCGTGGAGGCTAGCCTGGATTTGGTAGCCATATCAGAGTTATGGTACACTAACAGCCATGACTGGGATGTGGCCATAACAGGCTATTCTCTGCTCAGAAGAGACAGTGAAGGGAGGAGGGGTGGAGGCATTGTACTATGTGTGTGAGAGGGAATATACTGGTTACAGAAGTGCAGGGTCACCTGGAGGAATATGAAGCACTGGAGGTGATGTAGATCATCTCAGAGACATGCATTGTGCTGCTATCTGTACAGAGGTGGTATACAGACCTCCAGCACAGGGAGAAGAGTTGGGTAAGGCACTTGGGGAGGACATCATCAGGATGTCGAATAAGGGGGAGGTGCTGCTAGCTGGGGACTTCAATTTGCAGATGTGGAATGATGCCTTCCAGCTGAAGGTTTGGCAAGGAGCATGGCCATCCTAGACTCCCAGCAAGGGGACTTTCTCAATGTGCTACAAAATGAACCTACTATGGATGGAATAGTGCTGGCCCTAGTGCTTAGAAACATAGGACCCTATTCACTAATGGGCATAAAATATGTGCCAAAGGCACATACCTCACCCATGCAGCTCTGCACCAGTGGACAAATGTGAACCAGTGGTATTCATGATCGCCGGCCACCCTTCTGCGGCATGCCCCCAGGCACTCAGCTCCACGTTGCTGGATTAGGGAAGGGTGGGGAGTGAAGTACAGGATCCAGGCAGGCATCCAATCAGATGCCTGACATGAGTCCCTGAATGGATCACACATGTGAGCATGCAAGGGAGCCCAGGAAGGCATGGATCACCAGCGGACGCAAAGGCATATTGGTGGCACAAGCAAACCACCCACCCCTACTGCCTTGGAGTCATGGACATGGCGGAACCATAGCAGGAACAAAGACCAAGCTGCAAGGACACAGAAAACATAGCTGTTGTATGCACACGGACCACAGATGGAACCATGGTCAGGGGAAGGATGCACTGACTGACAGAGTAATGGTCAGGAATGGTACCATGCAACAGGATAGTGTGGCTTCAGACCCCACTGTACTGGCGCATGGACACATCCAGCATGAGGGATGGCAGGAAGGTGAACCATAATAGCAGGGACAACCCTGCAACTCATGGACAGTGGAGAGGAAGAGGCAAAATTCCAGTGAAATAGGGAATTTCGCTCTGCAAAATCTTTCATGAAATTTGAACATTTCGCTTAATATTATGAAGGTGCGAAATACCAAATTCCGCATGCAAAATGCAGAATTTAGACATTTTGTCATTTGCAGGTGAAATTCTGCATTTCACCACAGAAAATCTGCATTTAGCTGGTGGAATTTTGCATTTCGCACGCACAAAATATTACACGAAATGCAAACATTTTGTGAAATATTTTGCAGGGCGAAATTCTCGATTTTACAGGAATTTCACTGGCGAAATTAAATTTTGCTGCATCACTATTCTCCAACAGTATAATCATAAAAACATAGAAATTTGCAGGCAGAAAAGGACTGATTGGTCCATCCAGTCTGCCCAATATCCCCCCTTGTTCCCTTATCTTTTCCCCTTGCTTCCATGCTCTCTTTTCTCAGTACTGTTTTTGCCTCTATTTAGATCCATGTAGTAGTCCCAAGCTCTCTTGAATTTGCTTACTGATTCTACCCCCACCACCCATTCTGGCAGCTTATTCCAAGGACCCACCACTCTTTCAGTGAAGAACTTCACCCTCACATTTCCTCCAAATCCCCTCCATCTCGAATGCATTCCCTCTTGTTTTGTTTGCACTCATCATGAATATGCTACCCTGCCTCACCTTGTTTATTCCCTTTAGATATTTGAAGATTGCTACCATATCCCCCCTTTTCCTCCTCATCTCCAGTGTGTATAGATTTAGCTCCTCTAATCGCTCCTCGTATGATCTCCTGTACAGCCCTTGAACCATCTTGGTTGTCCTTCTCTGGACCTTACCCAACTTGTCTTTGTCCCGCTGCAAGAGTGGCCTCCCGAACTGGACTCCATATTCCAGATGCGGTCTGACCATAATTTTGTATAATGGTATGATCACCTACTTCCTCCTGCTGGTAAATCCTCTCCCTATGCATGCCAGCATTCTGCTAGCCTTCATCATCGCCACATTGCATTGGTTTCCCACCTTCAGGTGATCAGAAATTATGATTCCCAGGTCTCTTTCCTTCTCTGTTACCTCTAATTCCACCCCCCCAAGCCAATATTTTGCCCTTGGGTTCCTACTCCCTATGTGCATAATTTTGTATTTATTTTGTGTAAATAAAGTTTGCCCTCTGAAAGGGGCAGACCAGATTGTCCTGGTACGCCTCCCCCCCCCAAAGTGGCTGGTCTCAGAGGCTTAAGGAAGGAGGAGTTTAGGGGAGGAGGGAGGTAGGAAGGGTGAATGACATCACTGGGCAGGATTTAGAATGGGCCAGGGGGCAGGACTAAGTGATGTAAGAGGGGCAAGGAATTGGGCAAAAATAACCAGGAAGGCGAGGGGCTAGGTCAGTTCAAAAGAGGATGCAACCAGGGAAACAACCTTTTTTGCTGCTGATTTTAGTTGCTGGCAGCACGTCAAATGGGATCATAGAAGCAAGCAGAGGAGAACAGCAAGGTCATTAGGTTAAGTTTGCTGTAAGTCTGAGAGGTAAGGATGTTCAAGGTATAGGAATCAGGGCCAAAGGACTGAAGTAGAGATAGAGCTGCAATGAGCCTTTTTAGTGAGCCCAACTGTGAACATAGCCTAGAGGTAGGAGTAATCACCTTGAGGCATCCAGCATACAGGGATTTGATTCTTGCAGATTCCACTTGCATACGTCACATTTTCCATTTTGGGAGAGGCATGCGGTTTACTTGTGCTGGAGATGGGCCTTGCGGTACTGCCCAGCATTGGAAGCATTTGATGAGTATTTAGAACAGAGCGGGTTACTAGTGGGGTACCGCAGGGTTCAGTACTGGGTTCAGTCCTTTTTAGAGTCTTTATAAGTGACATTACAGAGGGACTGGAAGGAAAAGTATGCCTCTTTGCAGATGACACAAAGATCTGCAACAGGGTTGATACACAAGGAGGCATGGAAAGGATGAGAAGGGACTTGGCATGGTTGGAGGAATGATCAGAAGTATGGCAGCTAGGATTCAATAAAAAGAAGTGCAAAATAATGCACCTGGGAAACAAGAACCCAGAGGAAGATTACACATTGAGGGGGAGGTAGTAACAACAACAAAAAAGGAAAGGGACCTGGGGATAATCATATCAGATGACCTTAAGATTAGCAAGCAATGTGAGAAGGCAGTAGGGAGGGCTGGGGGTAGGAGAGGCATCACCAGCAGAAAACAGGAAGTTGTTATCCCTCTGTACAGACAGTTGGTGAGACCCCATCTGGAGTACTGCGTCCAGTTCTGGAGACCCCAAGGACATAGACGGGATAGAGGCAGTCCAGAGGAGGGCAACTAAAATGGTGCAGGGTCTGCAAGAGAAGCCATACAAGGAGAGACTAAAGGAGCTTAATATGTATACCCTTGAGGAAAGAAGGGAGAGGGGGGATATGATAGAAACTTTTAAGTACCTCAGTGGAATCAACAAAGTCCAAGAGGGCAGCATCTTTCAGAAAAGGAGATGTGCAAGAACAAGGGGACACAATTTAAAGACGGAGGGGGGGCGGTTCCGGGGAAATGTGAGGAAGCATTTTTTTCACAGAGAGGGTAGTGGATGCATGGAACGGCCTTCCTGGGGAGGTTGTGGAGTCTAAAACTGTGTGAGAATTCAAGAACGCATGGGACAGACATAAGGCATTTCTTGTGGGGGGTAGGAAGAAATAGGCTGTTGGTTAACTAGGATCTGCAGCCTATCCTGTAGGTAGGGAAATGGGCAGACTTGATGGGCCAAGCAGTCCTTATCTGCCGTCAAAGTCTATGTTTCTATGTTTCTGTGTTTCTATGTACGGGGCGGCTAGACTGGAGGGAGCATGGGGGACAGGAAGGAAAGGCTGCAGGAATTACAAAAGGAGAGAAAAGGAAAAAAGATTATTTGACAGTACCTGTGCTCCTTGGTGGGAGGCCAATAAGGAAGGGGACCAGGTTTTTTTGTGCAGGAAGAAGCAGGGAAGTCAACAGAGACAGAGAGAGTCGCGGTGCGATGCAACAAAGAAAAACAAAAGGAAGCACCTATTTGGAGGGCAGGTACAGAGCAGGGCAGCAGGGAACAGAAAGAATGATTGTGAGGATGAAGGAAAGTCTAGGGAAAGGGAGCATTCACTCGGATCGTGATGAACAAGGGTACCATGGATGAGTAGCGTCTGACATCATGTCCATGCGGTCAGGGGGGGAGGATGGAGTGAAAAGGGGGCCTACGGCTAATTTAGCATGTTTATTTGTGTGGAATTACTGGTTTGGAGGCTGGTGAACAGTGGGGGGCAGCAGCTGCATGACAAAAGAACGCAGATTGGCCAGACGATCGGAGGGCTGCAGTTGGGCGGGTAACCCCAGGCTGTTTTCATGGGCAGGGGGCAGGGGATAGGAAGAGTGCATGCTATCCGGCACATCAGCGCTTGGGTTAGCAGGCAATATGCTTTTGTGGTTACTGCATTAGGGGGATATGGGCAAGGCATAGCCCCAGCACTGGGATTAGTTTAAGCCAATGTGTGCTCATTTTGTTAAGTAGTTCTATAATGCAGATATTTAATCCAGTGTCCAGAATACTTTTCCTTTTAGGTACCCAATTCACTTGCAGAGCTAAAACATTTTTAGTCAGTTCCATCTTCAAGGACAGAATTTTCTTTTAATGAGGTTATCCCAGCACAACAAAATTTTTTTTTATATTGTTTACCTAGTAGCTGGGACTGCTGAATGTTATCAGACTTATGGGGGAGAATCACAGATATCAGGCAGTGATCACTGCCAGGTAATGGATGGAATACTTTAAAAATAATTTACCTAATTATGAGGTGTAACAGCCCTAAGAACCTAATTTTTATTTGTTTACTAAAGGGCATGCTGACATAATTAAGCACATTTCTGCAAGCAGCATAAGTTAGGCCACAGTGTGGGAGTCTTGTTTCAAAAATGCTTGCCCATGAGGGGCAAAGCAGAGCTGAGCAACCAGCCACACTGGGCAGGCAAGACCACCAGCAGGGGTTAATGTTAAGACCTTTAAATTTGGTAGATAGCCTGGATCACCATCAAGCAAGGATGGATGGTGACAGTTTGGTCAGGTCTTTTCCCCTGTCTTCAGACTGTTCCAAAACCCCAATGAGGACATTAATGCTGCAGAAGAGCTCTGGGTCTTTCAGAAATTTAATGGAATGGGGGGCTGGCTAAGAAATCTATTTATTGCCGCTCTAAGTCAACGGAGCTAGATGGAAGGAAACATTTCCTGTAAGGGGCTGGACATGGGGCCACCCCAAGAAATAGGAAGAGGTCCCCCCTTGTGAAGCAGAAGGGGGTGGTTCCAAGGTAGACACTGTTAGGGTTTGAATGTGAGGAATTAAACATATTGTTCTTTTGTCTCAGTCCAATTATTCAGAACCATAAGAGGATGGCACCATGGAAGAACAAGCCATCAAACGAGGAGGCCTAAATGATACTGGACTTAGCAGAGAAAGCAATAAAGATGTTGGAGATGGTAGAGGGGAACAGAACCACAGAAGACAGGGGACAAAAAAAAGGATAAGAAGGGAAAAGGGGGGCAGGAAAGTGCCCCCATCCAGGACATGGATCCCAGATAGGTGTGAACTGGCACCGGGGGGGGGGGAGTGCCGAACCTGTCCAGTCCACAAGGGCCACTTCCAATCCCTGACCTTGCTGAACCGGTCCCGTGCCCAACACCGGAGCCCATTCCCAGGAATGTACCACAGCCACTGCTACTGATACTAGATATTTAGATCATCCCGGTGAATCCCAGCCCAGGAGGACCAAGTGGACCTACAGAAGTAACAGGTAAAGTGGTAGGAATGTGGGGTGATAGCATCAAAGAATATATAGAACAAATGATATTGTCTCTAGGGGAGGGAGGGAGAGGTAGGGCAGTTTGAACAAGTCTTGGTGAATACAAAGGCCGACACAGGTTCCGGCCGGGGGGGGGCAAGCTAGGTGAAGTAAGCCAGTTCGGAAAAGGGACCCAGGACATAGGCACCATGAGCATGAGAATAGGGGAACACGTGCTGCTAGCCACAAAAGGAGAAGATTTTGAAAGGTGAGTACATGGATGTATTTGCATTGGTCAGCAGGGAAGCAGCGGCGAAATATGAGGAGAGTGAGAACATAGGCAAGAGTGAAATGGCAGTGGCGGTAGTGTTATTGGGTAAGAAGGAGGAGGACAAATTTACAAAGGAAAAACATGGGATGGGTGGTCGGTGAGTTTTGCCACGTATTCTGCCATAGCCATGGAGAAAAAGCCGGATTTGGGCATTCCATTGATCACGTATTCCTTGATTATAAGGCGAGTAAAGGCAAAAGGAGGGTACGGGTGGCTTTATTACGATGAATTCTTTAGACAGTGTATAGCAACATATGGGAATGTGAGATGGGACACAAAACAATTGGATCTGTGGATGGATTATGTGACCGATCAATCCATACCTGAAGGTGAAGGGGGGTAGGAGAGGATCAGTACCTCAAAAATGTTGCTGGCGATACAACTGAGCTTTTTGTTCATGGCCACAGTGTAGATTCAAGCATGCTTGTTCAAAATGTGTGTGGGGGGGGCACCTGGCATCGAAATGGGTGCAAGGGGCCCAACAATGTAGTCAGTAAGGGGGATCAGCACAGCCCTTTCTGGGGGGGAGGGCAGGGTTACAGGGGAACAACATGTAAAAGGGGAGCCCGGGGAAGAGGGTAAAAGGGTTGAGGAGGACAGGTTTATTGAAAGAAGAGGAGTCAGAGATAAGTAAAAAGATGGAGGGGGGGGTTATGGGCAGGGGAGGTAATTACCAAAGCACGCAACCCCATACACATAGAAAGGTTTAGACGGGAGCTAAGATGTTATCCAGATTAGAGGGCTACAGCCCAGATCATTGAGGGATTTGAAACCGGTTTCCCACTGCAGGTTACGGACCCCAGGGTAGGAAGGGAAGCAAAAAATCTAGGATCCATTTGGAGTGAAGAGGAGATATTGATGAAGAAAATTAAGAAAGAAAAAGCAGAAGAGAGGACAGAGGGGCCATTCAATAACCCACCATTGGACAATTTGAGGGTTTCCTCACTAAAGCTAGTACCAAAGAAACAGGAAGGGGAATTTTGGGTCATCCACCACTTATCCTTCCCAGAAGGGGAGTCAGTCAATGACTTCATAGGGGAGGAACATAGCAGAGTATCGTATGCTACATTGAAAGAAGCGGTGCAGATTATCAGGGCCACCCCAGAGGCATGGATGGCAAAAACAGACATAGAGGCAGCTTTTTATTTAGTACCAATCTGCAGGGATAACTGGCAGTTGTTGGGTTTTAAAATATATGGGTTATATTACTTTGATAAATCCATGCCAATGGGTTGTTCCACAGCCTGTTCAACATTTGAATTGTTTAGCACTAGCCTGCAGTGGATATTTCAACAAAGTACAGGGTATACTGGTGTGATACACTACTTGGATGATTTCTTGTTAATAGGAAATGGGAAAAGGGAGGTAGACAACATGCTATAGAGCTTCCAAGCTCTGTGTGAGGAGCTAGGGGTACTGTTGGCATCAGGAAAGACAGAGGGTCCTAGCAGAGTGCTAGAATTCCTGGGCATCGAAATAGATGCACAGAGGGAGATATTTTGACTGCCAGACAACAAGGTAGTGAGGTTGAAAGATCTCATACACATCCATATGAGCAGAAAGAGGGTTCAGTTGAAGCAGATACAGCAGGTACTGGGAAATTTAAATTTTGCATGCAGGGCAATAGGGCTGGAGAGAGCACTTACTTGCAGGCTAGCAAGGGCAACTGTGGATGTCACCAGACCCCACCACTGGGTCCATGTATCACAAGGAATATGGGAGGACATGTACATTTGGGAAGTATTTCTGGATGCTTTCAACAGAACATCGATATGGCAGGAAGAGTGGGTGGGCAACAACCTAGAGTTGTACACAGATGCTGCCGGAGGATTAGGAATGGGTGGCTATTATCGAGGGAGGTGGTTCTCGGAACCATGGCCCAATGAATGGAAGAGACAAGGTCTTACCTGAGATATAAAACTACTGGAAATTATGCCAATCTGGGTTGCCACATTAATATGGGGAGAGGACTTGAGGAACCAGCAAGTGACATTCTGGTGTGACAATCTGGCATTAATCGAGATTCTCAACAATAAAGGGGCATTGATGGAGGTGGTAACAAGGGTGCTGAGGCAACTAGTACTCAGAGGTCTACAACTGAAGATGTCATTTAGAGCCAGACACATAGAAGGGGCATGGAACATGCTGGCTGACAGCCTTTCCTGTTGGCAGCTGAACTGATTTCGAGCACTGGCACCGAGGGCAGAGAGATCATGCACACCTATTCCAACGGACATCTATGATTTCGGCAAGAAGGAGCTAAGCTGCTGTTTCACATCTCTTGGGAGCCCAGGACTCTGAGGGCATATAAAGGGTCATGGAGGGCTTTCCAGACCTTCAGGGAGATATACCACATGGAGGTAAGTGGGCCAGTTACAGAAGAACAGGTAGGAAAAATTTATAGTGTGGCAGTGGGAAAAAGGGATGGCCTATTCTGCCATGGGATTGCATACAGCAGGCACTAGCATAATACGTAAATTAAAAGGGTGGAGGGACCCCTCTAAGTCTATGCTAATAAAACAAATGTTACAAGGCAGTGGTAGGCTGAATCAGGGTGAGAGGGATACCAGGAGACCGATAGCAGAGCAGCTGTTGGAAAGGCTGGTGGTTAGCTTGCCACATATCTGTAAATTCCATGATGAGGGAACCCTGTTTCAGGCAATTTATGTGAGCATCTTAGCAGGAGCCTTGAGACTGAGTGAGGCCGTAGGGCATGTAGGCCAAGAGTAGGGCGGGGGCCTAGAGTAGGGGGACATCAGCTGGGGTGGGGACAAGATAGACCTAATGATTAGAAAATCAAAGACAAATCAGGAGGGAAAAGGATATAAGGTGACCATGAGGGAGCACAGCAACCCTGAAATATGTCCTGTGAGAGTGCTGTGGGCTTACGCCGCAGTGAAGAGAACCAGGACGGGTCAGTTCTTTGTACATGGGTATGGGAAGAAAGTGTCAAGCTATCAAATGATGGCAATGTTGAAAAAGGTATGGCCTTTTTAGGAGAGGATGCAACCAGGTTCTCTTCCCATTTGTTTAGGATAGGGGCGGTGTTAAAGATGACAGCCGATGGGGAGTCAGTAGCGCAGATTCAAGAATGGGAAAGATGGAAGTCCAATAGTTACAAAAGGTATATCTGATCCATGTCAGAATGATATTAATCTATTTCTCTTGCCTGCAGTTACACCTAGAGGGAGAATGCAGTCAGGGAAATGGGAAGAAGGGGAGAAAGAGGAGAAGGGTAAGGAGGGAGGAGTGGCAACAGTACATATATAAATCCCTGTCCTTAACTTCATAGGTCATTAGGCAAGGACAGAGGTATGGATCTGCGGACACTCATACATTTTCTGGGCTCAAAGGAGAGCAGAACGGAAAGCAAGAGGGAAGCAGTTGAATCAGGACCCCAAACTATGTAGATTGGTATGGAAAGGAATCTGAGGGATGAGATGGGCACAGTTACTTCCGACACTGCGAGAGTTAAGGGAAGAGAAACCAAAACTAGACTTACTCATCATACATCTGGAGGTAACCACATTGGGGGCTGGTCTTGGTTGGACACTTTCTTACAGACAAAGCATGATATGGTAATTGTAAAACAATGGTGGCCCATGGTTAGCCTCGCTTGGTCTGACATTAATCCTGAGGAAAGTCTGGAGGTATGAGCACAGTCACAGAGCAGTAGAGAGCGGGAGGTGAAAAATGAACAGAAGGCTAGGCAAACTATTTCGGAGCATGGGGGGACACATCATATTTAGAGGGGTTGAAGAATGGGCTAATGGATTTTATCAGTCAGATGGGGTTCATTCGTCAGACTTGGCCATTGGCATCTTCAATGTGGAAATGATGAGTTTTATTGAAAATTGGAGAAAAGGCAAGAAGGAGGAGCCCATGTGAGCAAGAGGAAGACCAGTCATTCAATGCGTACTGGATACAGGCTATGGGGATAAAGAAAAGGAGGGGAGGGGACCGGGTCTGGGAGGAAGGTAGAATTAAACAGTGGATAAAACAATAATGAGGAAAAACAAAGAAGGAAAACAATACATCAAGGAACAACGGGAGAGGAAAAGCAGTCTCGGTTTTCACCATTACCCAGAGAAGGAAAATTATCAGAAACATAAAGGTACCCAGATATTCACCTGGGGGAGTGAGATGAAGAAGAAGGAAAGACAGTAACCAAAGCAAATGAAAAGGAAAGTGAAAAAACGGGAAATTATGGATGAATATGAAAACAATAACTGGTGATAAAATAATGTGATGAGCACTGTGTATAAAATGATAATAAATTGATTGCCAGTCTGAGCACAACCACACAAAGTTGTCTGCCATCATTTGGGTGGGGTGGAATCCAGGACAATAAAATGGGCCCATTGAAAGGGGCAGACCAGGTTGTCCTGGTAGGCCTCTCCTCAAGTGACTGGCTCAGAGGCTTAGGAAAGTAGGAGTTTGGGGGAGGTGGGGGAGGGAGGAAGGGTGAATGACATCACGGGTGGAGCAGTTCAGAGGGGAGAGGTGACAGGGCTATGTGATGTAAGAGGCGCAAGGGATTTGGTGAAAATAACCAGGAAGGGAAAGGGCTAGGGCAGTTTAAAAGAGGCTGCAAGGAGAGAAATGGCCTCTTTTGCTGCTGATTTTAGTTCTGCCCACCCACCCTACAAGGGGAAAAAGGGTAGAAAATGGTTTGTACGGTTGTATGATGACTGACGAAGGTGGCCGGCAGAGGGAGAAAGAGAGAAGAGAGGAAAAAGGGGCGGGAGAAGAATAAAGAAAAGGAGGAGGAGGGGACCGGGTCCAGGAGGGAGGTAGAATGAAATAGTGGATAAAACAATATTGAGGAAAAATAAAGAAGGAAAATAATACATCAAGGAACAATGGGAAAGGAAAAACAGTCTCAATTTTCACCATTACCTAGAGAAGGAAAATTACCGGAAACATAAAGGCACCCAGGTATTCACCTGGGAAAGCGAGATGAAGAAGAAAGAAAGTCAGTTACCAAAGTAAATGAAAAGGAAAGTTAAAAAAATGGGAAACTATGGATGAATATGAAAACAATAACTGGTGATAAAATAATGTGATTAACACTGTGTATAAAATGATAATAAATTGATTGCCATTCTGAGCACCACCACACAAAATTGTCTGTCGTCATTGGGGTTGGGGGTCCAGGACAAATTGTAATTGCCACTTCCCTGACCACTCCTCCAGCCTGAACATGTCTTCCTTCATTTTATCCACTCCTCCTAATGAGTCCACCATGTTATAGATCTTCGTGTCATCTGCGAACAGACACACCTTCCCATTAGGCCTTCTAAAATGTCCCCAGTGTAAATGTTGAAGAGTATGGTATCCAGCACTGACCCCTGAGATACCACACCCATCACCCCCTCCCTCCATGGAACTCACCCCGTTTACCACCACCCTCTGCATTCTCCCCTCCAGCCAATTTTCCACCTAGTTCACTAGTTTACTCCCTACCCCTAATCTACCCAACTTGCTTAATAGGTTCCTGTGAGGGACGGTGTTGAATGCCTTTCTGAAGTCCAGATAGGCCATATCCACCACCCCTCCCTGATCACATATCTCTGTTACTCCATCAAAGAATTAGATCAGGTTGGTCTGACATGACCTACCTCTTGTGAACCCATGCTGGTTTTCGTTTATGAGTCCCTCCTCCCCCAAGTGTTGTGCCAGCCTCTCCTTAAAAAGTGCCTCCATCATCTTACCAACCACAGAGTTAAGGCTAACCAGATGATTGACTCCCCTCTCCCCTTTGCAACGGCACCACATTGGCCCTTTCCAATCCCCAGGACTCTCCTTTGTCTAGAGACAGATTAAATAACTGCGAGGTGCCGCTAACTCTTCCAATAACTCCTTAAGCACCCAGGAGTGTATCTCATCGGGACCCATTGCCTTGTCTGTCCACAGTTTCCTCAACCTCTCCAGTACTCTGCTGTCTGAAAATGGATGGTGCCCATTTCCCTCCCCCCCCTTCCCCTGTTGCTTAGTTTTGGTCCCCTCCCTTCTTCCTCAATTGTGAATACTGAGGTAAAGTAATCTTTTAACAGATTTGCTTTTTGCTCATCTCCAGCTATCAGAACTCTCCCCCCCGCCCTTAGCCTCACAAATTCCCCTGCTTGCTTTTCCTTTGTTCAGTTACATACTGGAAACATTTCTTGTCTCCCTTTTGGCCTCCTTCTCTATTTTCTCTTCTGCATTCGCTTTAGCTTTCCTGACTATTTTCCATGCTTCCTTTAGCTTATCCTTAAACACTCCCTTACCCTCAATCCCCTGGGATGTTTTGAAGATCCTGAACCCCTTCTCCCCACCCCCCTCAACTGCTGTCTTCACCTCTTTTGTAAACCACAGTGATTTTCTCCCCCTTATGTTTGTTCAATCTCTTTATGCATTGTTCTGTTGCCTGTAAAATTCCCTTCTTTATTGCTCCCCATAACTCCTTAACTCCCTCTATGTTCTCTGTCCCTTCTAATTCCACATTGAGAATTTCTTTAATTCTACTAAAATCTGCTGTCCTGAAGTCCCATACCCTAGTGGTGGTCCTATTCTTATCCAACCCGTCCGAATACTAAACCTTACCATCCTGTGGTCACTGTCTCCCAGATTTTCTCCAACCTCCACATTCTCTGCATTATCCCCATTGGTCATTACCAGGATGAGTATGGCCTCTCCCTTAGTTGGTTCCCTGACCAGCTGTTGAATAAATGCCTTCTGTGCTAACTCCAACAGCTCCCTGCTCCTTTCAGATGCTGCTGCTGGGATCCCCCAGTTCACATTGGGAAGTTTCAGATCCCCTACCACTAGAATTTCTCCTTTGCCAGCCATCCTTTGAATCTTTCTAGCTAGCTCCATATCTACCTCTTCTTCCTGATTTGGTGGTCTGTATGCCACCCCCATCCTTACTACTTCCCCAGTGCTCTTAGTGATCGTAACCCAGATGATCTCAAATGAGCCCTGGCCTTCCCCACTCACCATGGCTCTTATCCTGCCCTTTATGTACAGGGCTACCCTCCCCCCATTTTTCCTCTCCTGTCTCCCTATAAAGACTATACCCCTGTATTTCTACTTCCCAATTGTGGGTATCAGTCCACCACATTTCAGTAACTGCTATCAGGTCTAGGTCTTCCGCCCCCACCATTGCCCCCAGGTCCCCCATCTTATTCTGCAGACTTCTAGTGTTTGCAAGCAGTCCCGTCTACCTATCCCTTCCTACTTTCTCCCTCTGTCTGATATTCTCTGCCCCCTTTTGCGGGTGAATGCAAGTTAGGCAAGTCCCACTAGTTACTTTCTCTAGTCCACCCCTAGCTTTGTACTCCCCCCTCCTTGGTTTAAATCATTCCTCAGTGTTTCATCTATATACCCTTGCAGCTTCCCCTTAGCAGCCTGGCTCCCTCGTCATTTATATGTAGTGTATCCCTTGCATACAGGTGTTCATCTACCCACGTGTCCCCCCAGTCTCCTATGCATGTGTGTCCCTTCCTTCTGGACCACTGCCATAGCCAGTGATTAAAATCTCTGATTCTTAGCTGCCTGGCCTAACTTGCACAGTGTACTGGCAGGACTTCTGAAAAAGCCAGGGAACTGACTATCCCCTTACACTCCTTGGCTAACTCTTTGAATTTCCTGTGTACCTCTTCCATCTCCTCCCCTGCCAGGTCATTTGTTCCGAGGTGAAGAACTATTTGTGGTTTACCTCCAATTAGCCAAATGTTCTCCTTGATTCTAGGTAATGCCCTGGTTGCCTCCATCCCTGGGTCACATAAAATTGATCTCCCTTAATATGCTACCCTTTTTCTCAACCAATATATCCCCTTTATGATCAAGTCCCATATACCAATACTGAATTTGCATTTTCTATGCTGGAGTATGCCTCCATAACCCCACCCTGACCACTTTCACTTGATTTCCTTGCCTTACTGTGCTGGTGCCCCTAGTTTCCCACAACTGCAGTCATCACCTTTGTTTCTCCCTGTCCTCCCCCGTGTTGCCCTGTCTGGTCCCTTTCTCCTCCCCCTTGTTGCCCTCTTTATTTCCTTTCTCCTTCTTTCCCCCTCCTGTTGCTACTGCCCTTTCCTCTTTCCTTCCCCACAGTATTTTCCTTAGTCCAACAGTCTCCAATGCTCTTTACCTCCCCCCTCCCCCTGCAGCATCCACCTATACCTCCTTCCTTCCCTTCTCTCTCTTCTCCTGAGCTCTTGCCGTGGGCCTTTTCTCTAATGCTGGTTCTCTCTTTTTCCCATGTTTCAATTCCCTGCTCTCCTCTGCCTCTGTGCTCCCTTGCATCTCCTTTTCCTGCAATTCTGATAAGGGCCAGTACCTGTTTGATCCCAGATATGGGCTTGAACCTGTAGGATCCCTATGTTTTACTTGCTTCAGCTTCCATCTTACCCAGCCCCCTCTTCCACCTCCTGTTCCTGTACTCTGGATATGGGCCAGTTCCTGTTTGATCCCCCCCTTATCTTGTTCTTCATTTTTTGCTTGTCTCAGTGTACCCCTGTATTTCTGTCCCTCCGCTTGCCCCTCCTTCCCATTCTCCCATTCTGGGACTCTCCTTCCCATACACTTCCCTCAGCCCATCCCTCCACCTTTCCTGGCTCCATTCCCCATCTTCTGTGCCTTCTCTCACTCTCCTCCCCACTTCCTTTTTTAACCATACCAATTCAGCTTCCAGTTCTCCCAATTTCTGACAAACTGGGCACCCTACCCACCTCTATATTACGCTCATAAATACAGTCGCCCCACATCTGTTACAACCTACTATTCTCTCTCCTCCATGCCTTCTGCTCTCCTCCCTTCTCTGGTGTATCTCTTGTCATCGCAAGTTCTCTTTACTGTCTATACTTTACCTTAGTTTTCTCTATGAATGCAATAACCACACCCAATGGTTATTCCAATAACACTTAGTTTATTTGCAGCACACATATGTGGGAGCCTCAGCTAAAGGAGAGAGCTCCTCGATCATTGTTCACAGAAGCTTATATACCTTTGCAGTTTAACAGTCTAACAGTGATCTCATTTTACACATGCTTACAACAGCTTCTCCTTATCTCTAGCAAAAACCTCAGATTCAGCACTTTCCGTATAAGGAGTTGTTTTTCCATACTTTATGTCCCCCTTTATCTTAGTTACAACCAGCTGTATTTAGCTTCATTTGTTTCAAGGTTTGCTTATCTCTGTCAAACAACCTTTGTCCTTTGTTCTAGTCAGCACAAAACTGTACATTTATTATGGCTGTTTTACAAAGCAGATAGTTTTAAAGCATATGAAAAGCAACATGGCTATATGGCTATAACAAAGCAGATAGTTTTAGAGCATATGAGAAGCAACATATTTATATGGCTATAATCGCATATAACAGTTATAAGCTATGGTACAATAAGCTTTAGGATATAAAGTTATTATACTTTAGGATATATAAAAATTCTACCACACTCCCCCCCTCTTGATACTCTGTATCAACTTAGCTAGATTTTATATTCTGGTTACGTCTGGTTCATCATAGAAGGGAAGTACCCCAACTAATTTGCTGGGGTGCAGCTCTTTGGTGCGCAACAAGGGGTGCTGCTGGGTAATGGCATGTGGTGACAATGAGCTGCAAGGCGCCACAAGACAAATTTAAACAACATGATTAGGAGCCACAATGCCAGTATAACCACCACTATGACTGCCATCCAATGCAGGAGGGTAGCCCCCCAGTCTCCAAATATGCTCGAGAACCATGACCAGGGGTCCCAACCCACTGATTTTGGGGCATGTTCATTTACAATGCGCTGTTGCAATTTACGCACCCACATAACAAGTTTTTAGCAATGTAACAGAAAAAAAAAACAAGTTGATATGTATGAGGTACTTTTTCACTACTTATTTCATTTATTTCCCAATACTGCTTGATACATATGCCTGGGTCAAGCTGACCTGAGAGAGACCATGAGTTTCACTCACACCATAGCAATGTCTCTACGTGCTGTTATCTTTATATGTTTTGCCAAAGCATGTTTTATCATTTTACCTTATATTTTTGTCCGAGCCTGTTATCCAGGCTGGTACCAACCAGTTTTATCCAGTTTTATTTTGCTTTCTGCTTCTACAAATGTACCTCAAGTAACCTCAGTGACATTTTGTAACCCTGTAACAGCATATACTAGTATGAACTTAGAAATTTTTACTACATTTTCCCCCCTTTTATCTATATGATTTAAAACTGGCTGCCAGCATACAGATAGTTAAGGCATTTATAAAAAAAAAAAAAACATTTTGTTCTGGAGTTGATACAGAGAGAGTTACAGATGGAACACAATGGTGAGTTTGTAAAACATAATACAGAATTGAGGGATGTCAACACCACAATTGAAATATGTGAAAAAATGCTAACATGTGACACCACATATAACATAATATAACATAACAATTTTGTTGATGAAAAAGAGTTCGTGGAATCCACTTTGAGAGTGAATAAGGTAGATGCTACCTTGTGTTGAGGTGTGGCACACCCTTGGAGCTTGATTGAAGAATCTGTTGATAATGTCTCTTGACAGATAAGTCCTTATAAAACATAATAGTCCATAAAGTTAACAGTCCATAAATTCATATAAATAAGCACAGGTTGGTGTAATTACAGTACAGGTGAAATGTCATTTGCAGAATGGTGGTAACCCCACAAGGCACATGGGGCAATGCAGACAGTAATTTAAAAACATAACACCAGCATAGTAGAAAAGTCAGTGTTCACGTTGCTGGCTGCTGGATGGCTGATTGGCAGACACACTAGCCAGGGATACATTAGATTGTGCATAGAGTTCATTGAGTTCTTTTAATGGATCCACACACACACACACACACTTGCATGGCATTTGTGTTGTGGTAGTTGATTACACCCCGGCATAAAGATTAACAGTCCATAAAAAGGTAACAATTGACAATAAACCATTAAGAACACAGTCCATAACAGAGCAATAGGGTTGTAGAAAGTACCAGCCATGTTTGAAACAAGCGGCAGTGAAGAAAATGGATGTATTGCTTGAAAGTCAATTGAAGAAGAATCTTTTTGCCGAATTTAGGGGATTGCCCCTAACCCAGACTTAACTTTATAGTAAGCAGAAACAATAAGCTTGATTGCAGAGTCTGAACTGACTGGACCTTCTTCAGTTGATTTAAAGTTTTATAAATAGGTGTAATTTTGCTGAAAACATTACACTTGCAGAGGTAATAATAACTAGATTCATGCAATAGTCCTTATAAGGAACCAGTCAGGCACAAAGATGGTGATAACATCAAAACTGTGGCAGTTGTTTCTCTTTTTTTAAGGAAAAAGATGAAGGTCTTGGCAACTTAGATGAAAGTATTACTGCTGTTGAACGTGGAGATTTTATGTGTGCCACACCGTGGAAACCTGCAAACTTGCTTTTAAACCATTAACTTTTTGTTTTATAAAGAGTGGTGTGACAGAGCCTAAATTCTGGCAATTAGAAAGAGAAAAAAATAAAAATGGGACATCAACAGCACACCTGGCGGTGCAGGCCAAGGTTCAATTATACCATTTGACCATCTGTAAATCATGACAATGTTATGGTTACCTCCTGCTTTTAAATCACAGAAGCAGTTATGACAGTGATGAACATTATTTTCCTGTCTGTTGCAAGCAGGCCCGACTAAGACCTGAGTTATAAAATTTTGTAATGTTACAATAACACGCTTCAAACATATAGTTCATAGCAATATGCCTGTTACACAATGCAATTAGTGGGACAAATACATATGCTGTTGGCCTATCCAATTTAATAACAGTGCCTATTGCACCTGTAACAAGTGAAAAGGTCTACCTTCTTTACCCTGTATAGTGAAATACTCCAAAGTACTGAGTGAGGTAAGGCTTGAAGCATAGGTTTGGAGTACAATCTAAATTCTGCATATTATAATTGTTAAAATTGAAAATGACAAAACCTGCATAAAGTACACTCATTCTTCAGGGTATCTGTGAGTAATAAGACTAACAGACATTAATTTTACTTTTGGTTTTGCTTTGGAACATATTGTAGGGTGGGTCAGCAATGCTGGCCCCAGTATTTAGGTTTGGTTATGAGCATTAAAAACGCTATACATGTGGAGCACTTTCCTGAATACACACATGATACAGTGTAGTAACATGTATATCAAAACATTATAACATAAACATGAAACATTAGTGTTTGCAATAGAACAATTTCAGTATTGAGCATAATGCATAACATACATTTTAAACAACAAATATAAACTGTAAACTTAGCTTAGAGTCCAGAAATGTTAGAGTACTGTAAATTTACTGGTTAAAAAAAATGCATTCATTGCTGTAAGGCTATGACAACAGTTGTTTTACATTTGTTTTGACTGGATAAGAAAGCTGAAAAGACAATCAAAAGAATGAATATGTGTGGACATACATACACAACTCTACCCTCCAGTGTAACTGATTACTTGCTGAGGGCAGAAACCCTTGTACCAATAATAGGTGTGAGATTTAACTGTTTGCACTAGAGAAAACAGAAGGGCTTGGGCTGGGTTATGCTGTTAAAATACTTTGGGTCTTTTTTTTTTTTTTAACCTGTAAATAAGAAACAATTATTGGCAAATACACATTTTCCTTATTTACCCCTCTGCGGGGACAGTGATATACCTTGCAACCTTTGTGGGTATTACATTGGAAGGGAGGAAGGGTAGCTTACCCCTTCCCCCCGAGCTCCTACTGATGGAAGAGACAGCTCGAGGTGGAAGAGACAGCTCGAATACTGTAGCAATAAAAAGGTTAGCTGTGGATGGTGACATGATCCCCACCTACTACACTTTAAAATTATAACAAGATAATATTACAATTAGTTTAGTAAGTTTCATACCTTACTATAAAGATGGAACTTCTTTTCTCTAGAAGAAAGAGAGAAACACAGACAAACAACAAAATACTAAACCTACACAAGTTTAAAAATAAAACAAGATTATTTTCATAGGATAAAAAGAAAAGCGTCCCTGGGTTCCCTTATCCTAAGCATGACAAAATGTCAGCTGAGTTTATAAAAAATCCGGATTGATGGTAATACCGTACGTACGTATCTCTTAGAATGCATTTTAAAAAGAAAAAAAAATGATTACACCATGGTCACACATAAAAACCAAAACCATTGTTTTTTAACTGTAGATGGTAAACTCTTAAAAACAACTGTAATAGTCCTTTTTTCAAAAGCGTACTGTATATATATAATAAAAATATGGGGAGATGATGAATAATTCTCCCCTTTCAGCTGGAGTATTGCCTGTGTTGGCTGCAAGTCAGAAGCAGTGAGAGGAGAAGAAAAGTTTGTTCCTCTTCACTTAGAATACTAGTTTTGCAATAAAAAGTCAAATTACATGGTTCACTCTTGGTGTGCTTTCATGAAAATATACATTTTGTGTGAAAAGTTGTGTTTTAGGTATGGAATACACATCAAGTTTGAACTGGTAGTAACATAAAATGTTGAAACACAAGAAGGTCAAATAACGTGCAAAAGGTCACAGTGTGCATGCAAGGGTCGTTCAAACCAGTTATTTTTGTAGTGTCCTTGAACACTACTAATATTAAAATATCTTTAAATAATAATAGAGCATACAATAAAACTGCTGGCCAAGACAGTACACACACATACACATACACAAAAAGAAATACTTAACACAAAATAAGACTGACATTATTTGACACTAATTTGCTGAGGTAATGCCCATAGTTTTATTAGAAAATTGTACATGTTTTAGATATATGTGCTGCCTCCTGCCTGTCTTGTAACACTGTCAATTTTTAAACCAACACATTTATACATATCGCCATGCCAAATCTTTCCAGAACAAAACACTTTTTAAACACATTCTAACTTCGTTAAAATGCAGCACAACATACCATCTGTAAGTGAACACATCTAGTATAACATGGTTACACCTTTTGGCACATAGCTAAAATATGGCACTCTGCCATTTTGCAAAAAGTTTCTGGTTTTAACTAGAAGTATGATAAAGCCATTTATAGCTGTTAACACATTACATTTTTACCTAGCAGTGGCTTGGCACGTTGCTTGCAAACTACAAATCTTTCTGCACATTGCAATCTATGACGTCATATCTCTTCACCTTCAACACTACCTGCTCCAACCAACAACTACATACAAAAGTTCTTTACTGACCCTATCTAGGCAGCACAAATGTTTCATTAAAAATAAAACCAATTAAAACAGTCAGATATGAGGCAAAGAAGCTTCCTTTTCTTTTTTACTGTAACATGTGCACCGAAGGCAGTCAATCCTATCTCGCAACCTTGACAACAGAACATAGTTACAGAACATAGATATAAGCTAGAAAATATGCATGAGAAAGACGGAACATTACCTTGTTTAGTATATGTATTACAGAAATAAAACAGACAGACATAAAACAACTTTAAATAAAAAAATTCAGACTTACCCGGTGCAAAGGTATTTTTCTTTTTCTTTTCTGATACACTGGTCCGAGTAAGAAAACTGACTGTAGGACCTTCATGATAATTTCCAAACACTGCAGCTATTAACCCTTTTAAAGGTTTTAACCCTTTTAAAGGTTTTCTTTTATTGCCATTTTAGTAACCTGCCAAACCAAGTCTTTTTCCAGAGCTCTGGTTTGCAGTCTAAAAACAAAAAAAAAAAAAAAATCTCTAACAGTACTAGGATGAGATCCATCTGGTAGAGGTCCCCAGTATTTCCCATTGTCCCTAATGGCGCCTAATTACTTAATTTTAAGGTGTCCCTGATGCCTAGTGCCCACCCAGCACTTACGGTGCCACCCTAGCACCCTAGACAGTAAATGATGGCTGTCGCCAATCCCTAGGTGTCACACAAGTGATGGGACTAAAACACAGGGGCACCCTTCCCCCGTGGCGGGACTAGGTAGTCCGATCACGGTAGCGACCTGCCGGAGAGAAGCGAAGCCATCCTGCCGACTACGCCAAACTGTCATCGCAAGTTCTCTTTACTGTCTATACTTTACCTTAGTTTTCTATGAACGCAATAACCACACCCAATGGTTATTCCAATAACACTTAGTTTATTGGCAGCACATATATGTGGGAGCCTCAGCTAAAGGAGAGAGCTCCTCGATCATTGTTCACAGAACCTTATATACCTTTGCAGTTTAACAGTCTAACAGTGATCTCATTTTACACATGCTTACAACAGCTTCTCCTTATCTCTAGCAAAACCTCAGATTCAGCACTTTCCATTATAAGGAGTTGTTTTCCATACTTTATGTCCCCTTTATCTTAGTTACAACCAGCTGTATTTAGCTTCATTTGTTTCAAGGTTTGCTTGTCTCTGTCAAACAACCTTTGTCCTTTGTTCTAGTCAGCACAAAACTGTACATTTATTATGGCTGTTTTACAAAGCAGATAGTTTTAAAGCATATGAAAAGCAACATGGCTATATGGCTATAACAAAGCAGATAGTTTTAGAGCATATGAGAAGCAACATATTTATATGGCTATATAACAGTTATAAGCTCTGGTACAATAAGCTTTAGGATATAAAGTTATTATACTTTAGGATATATAAAAATTCCACCACACTCTGCTCCCCCCTGCCACCAGTCCTCATCCTGATGCTCCCACTGTCCTTGATGTTCAAGAACTTTCCTGCCTCCACCCCTGCACAATAATGATTCTATGCTCCTATGCCACATTTTGTGCTGCCCAGTATGGAACTTTTCATTACCATATAACCAACTACTACTGTACTAAAGTAAATAAATAATAATGCTGCAACCTATGAATGGAAAGTAGCACTGTATAATGCTTTTAATACTGTGGTCCCTTTTGGTATACCACCCTAACAGTGATATTTATAAGGCAACATGCATCAATATCGACTACAGCGCTATGTCACCGAAGATGTGCCGCTGGAAGAGGGGCAACCACTTCCCCGACCTGCATCCCCTCCTCTAACTATCTCCTACCTCAAGTTAGAATCCTTTAGTCTGGGGTGGGTGGGGTAAGCACCCCTGAGGGTGGCTCTGGAGGCAAAGCCCCCCAATGTTAGAAACAATGCCGAACTGTGAGGTTCCATGCTGACTGCAACTTGCAGTTGACATGGAGCCCGTCTGCTAAATGTCAGTCGTGATCTTTTTTGTCACGTCGGCATATATAAACCATCCCTTCCCAACTACAAAATGATGAATAATGCTATGACCCATGAATGAATGGAAAACAGCACTGTATAGGAATTTCAATACTGTGGTCCCTTCCCAATTGTGCAATGATGCCCCAATATCAGTGTGATACAATCAATACTGTAGACTCTTGCTAACTATGCAATGATGCCCCAGTAGCTATGCAATGATGCCCTAATATCTATGCAATAAACACCCCCCTGTGGTCCCTACCTAACTATGCAATAATGCCCCCTTTTGCTAACTATGCAATGATGCCCCAATATCTATGCAATATGCTCCCGACTGTGGTCCCTACCTAACTATGCAATAATGCCCCAATAGTTATACAATACAATCAATACTATGTTCTCTTCCTAACTATGCAATGATGCCCTAATAGCTATGCAATTATGCCACAATACATATGCAATAAAATCAGTACTGTGGTCCCTACCTAACTGCAATAATGCCCCAATAGCTATGCAATACAATCACTACTGTTTGAGTAATATCACCTCAGTAGCTATGCAATAAAATCCGTATTGTTTGGGGAGTCACGTGATGAGCTGATTCAGAAGAGACGTCCCCCGTGCATCTCCAAGGCCCCATAGCACAAAATTTAAGATTATTTACTCTGAGACTGGCCATAAATAATTTAAAATAGCCATTAAGAGCCCGCGAGATGGCGTGGGTGTATTTCCTTGCCAGTCGTTATAGGGCCACGAGGTATCGAAGAGCGGCGAGTTAACAAATAGCAAGGGCGCATTGGCAAGCTTAGGCTGCGTCATTGTCTGAAGATGGAAGCCGAACTTGCAGAACCCCTGGCGGGGCGAGCTCCAGCCACTAAGAGGCCCAAATCCCAGTCGCCTACCATACCCGAGGAGGATGAGGAACCAGGGAAGGAAGGGAGCTCCGGCTCAAATGCAGAGGACATTTGGGAAATGAAAGCATTGCTGCAAGGGCTGGTGATCGATTTCGCCGAGGTAAAGCCGGCATTACATTCCCTGGCACAAAGAATGGGTGATGCTGAGGCCCAGATCTCTTCGCAGGAGAGGAAGATTTCTGTGCTTGATCAGGAGGTGGGGACGATTCGAAAAAAGCTTAAGAAACTAGAGGACAGGGTGGAGGACCAGGAATCAAGAAACCGGAGAAACAACTTGATCTTGGCGGGGCTACCAGAGCAGGCTGAAGGCTCCAATTTTGCCTCTTTTCTGCATGAGCTCCTGTTGAAGTTGCTGGGCCCTACACCATTCGGGGAAGGTTACAACCTGGAAAGAGCTCATCGGGCACTGTGGGAGATGCCACCACCGGGGGCGAGGCCCCGAGTGATAATTATGCGTTTTCTTAATTATAAAGAAAAGTCCCATGTGCTGCTTACTGCCAGACAAAAGAAGTCCTTGCAATGGAATGGTGCTTCCCTATGGTTCTTTCAAGATCAAATGCCAGTGATTCGGGAAAAGCAAAAGGAGTATGCTGACATAAAGAAGAAGCTTTATCTTGCAGGAATAAAATTCCGACTATAGTTTCCTGCAACCCTGGTGGTGCGTCTCCAGGCTGGAGAGAAGAGGTTCCTCACAGTGAAAGACGCATTGGAGGGGCTACAGGCTGAGCTCCCAGACTTATTCAAACCCCCAACATGACTGCTTTCTGATAAAAAGAAGGCTGGGCCTATCTGATGGCCGTGATGGAAGAAAAGCAAGGGTTTTTAAACTTTTTATGGCCTGTTGGCTCTATTGTTCTCAGTTAAATTTGGAGGTTCAAGGGATTAACTTAGGATTGGGTTTATAGGATCATTGATGAGCCACGAGGTGACAAATCACAAGATATCAGCGCATCAAGTAGTAGTCATGGGGGAAGGGAGATCACCAAACCTACTATTTGTGCTATTAGACCTAAGAATATCCTCGTGACCCTGGAACATTGGAGGGAGTTGTTAGAGGGGGGTGGTGAGGAAATTTTATTACAATAAGGGTTAAACAGTCAGTGCTATACCTGCCAGTGGCCACTGTTACATATAAAGTGGGTCTCATGTCAGTTTTGGGGAAGGACGGAGATGGGGAATGGCCAAAGGGACTTAGATCCAAGTAACACTAGCAAATGGAGGGATATCACCCCGGGATGCAAGGGAATTTAAAGTGGAGCAGTGCGGGCTCGATATATAATTTATCAAAGAGAGCTTTGAGAGGGGTTCCCCCCCTTTCTTTTTTGTTTATTTTTTTTTCTCTTATAGAAAACAAAAGGGGGTGATCGACTGAAGGGAGGTTGGGGCCTTCACGTTTAGGGACGTTATAGGAGCCATGGGCCAGATCCCAGGGTTCAGTGTCAGGGGCTGGGGCTGGGGGGCATGGAGCAGGTTCATCCATGACTCAACATCAGGTAGGTGGTCGATCTAAGGATCGGGGGACAAAAGGGGGGGAGGGATGAGAGGGGTGGAAAAAGAGAGAGTCCAAGTATGGGAACAACAAGAATGCAGACCCTAAAGAGGCACAATATCTGGGCTTACTCGAAAAAATCTGATGTTTAATGATGGTATATTTTAAAATAATCCCTTGGAATGTAAAAGGGCTCAGGGGTCAACGTAAAAGAATGGTCATTCTGTGATATATTGAACAACGAGGGGTACACATTGCAGCGTTACAAGAGACACATCTATTGACTGAAGAGCTGGGTGGTCTCAGGAAGCGTTGGGTGGGACAAGTATACGGCGTGGGAAAGGACAGGGCCTCCGGTGGTGTGGCGATCCTAATAAAGAAATCCTGCCCATATGAAGTGGCGCAAGTGCTAACAAGGCAAGATAGTAGGGGGATTTATTTGTCGGGCACTTCGCTTGGTAAAGCAGTCTTGGTTGCATCCATATATGGGCCAACTCCCTCTGATCCTAAATTTTTCACCTCAATAGAAAGGGATATAGCTAATCTTCCTTCACACTCACTTATCCTAGTGGGTGACTGTAACACCTATCTTGATAACCAGGAGGACAGGATACCTCCATATAGCAGGCCGAAGACCAAGGCCCAGCTAGCCCTGGCTAGGTTTTTAGAGGCAGCAGCACTGGTTGACCCAATTAAGAATCTTTCGAATAGGGGCAGTGACATGACATTTTATTCGGCAGCTCACAAGAGTCACTCTCGAATTGACTTTTTTTTGGTTAATAGAGAGGCACTTGCAGAGATTAGAGAAGTGCTGACAGAGGGTAGAACCCTCTCAGATCACTCTCTTATTCAGATGCAGTGGGAACCAAGACCCACACCGCCTCGACCTTACAGATGGAGGCTTCATGGTTCGCTCTTGACAGAGGCCATGAGAAGGGATGAATTAGAGGTGGCCTTACAGGAGATCATTAGATTCCAGCTCCCCACATTGCGGGATAAAAGATTAGCTTGGCCTACCTGTAAGTTTTTATATGCGGGGGCAGCTAGGGCTCTAGCTGCAAGGGATAAGAGGCTCAGAAGGGCCAAAGAGGAATTCTTGATCGGGGCAATCAATTCTTTGTCACAGCTAGAGGGATCCTCAGGGGAAATAGATGCGGAACTCAAAAGCTGAGAAGGGAATTGTCAGATACTGTTTATGGGAAAACAGAGTTCTGGCTGAATAAGATTAATGCCAAATTCCTACTGCAGGGTGACGTCCCCGGGCATCTCTTGGCGGCTAAAATTAAAGAGTGGGAGGCAAGTAGGACAATCATATCTGTTCAGTATGAAGGGAAGTTTGTTACAGACCCACAAGAAATGGCCGAGGCTTTTGCATCATACTTCACAGAAATTTACCAAGCTAAAGACTTGGTGGGGGAGAAGGAGGCCAAGTGTTATCTAGAAGGAATCCAGTTACCAATCCTGGATCCTGCCCAAGCCAAGGAATTAGAAGCTCCAATAAGAGCATCTGAAATTATTGAAGTGGTGCAGTCTCTTCCTTTGGGTAAATCACCAGGGCCTGATGGCCTTACTGCTAAATTTTATCAGACCCATATTCAGACTATACTCCCTATACTCCAAGAGTTTTTTCTCACTATAATGAGGAAGGGAATTTACCATTCTCCACTCTATCAGGCTTATGTTACCTTAATTCCTAAGCCAGACAAGCCTAGGGATGCATTAGGTAGCTATAGGCCTATAGCGTTAATAAACCAAGATATTAAGATTCTCACCAGAATCTTGGCAAATAGGATTTTGACTATTGCCCCAGTTTAATCAGTCAGAACAAGTAGGATTTAGTCAGGAGAGGCGAAAGACGCCCCAGGAAAATCCATCATATCCTAAATTCTGCCCCCGATTCTCGGCTACCTTTAGCCCTGATTTCCCTAGATGCTGAAAAAGCATTTGATCGGGTCTCACATCCCTTTCTGTTTGCTACAATGGAGAAAATGGGATTCCCCGGGGGTCTCCTTAGAGGTATCAAGAATTTATATGCCGCCCCAACGGCTAGAATATTATGTAATGGTTATATCTCGTGGGAATTCCAACTAAATAATGGGACTCGTCAAGGGTGTCCTCTTTCACCGATACTGTTCAACATCTATCTAGAACCCCTTCTGAGATCTATCAATAGGGATGTAAAGGTCCAGGGGATCAGGATTGGGGGAATGGAGCTAAAACTTTCAGTCTTCGCAGATGACATACTCCTTCATCTACAAGACCCAGTATCCAGCTTTGAGAGAGTAAGAGAATTAATAGACCGCTTCTCTAAGGTCTCTAACTACAAGTTGAATCTTACAAAGACACAAATCCTACCCTTGACACCACATGTATTTAGGGCAGATTTTTCATCCCTGGGAGTGCAATGGAGTACTGACAAAATGAAGAATCTGGGCATCTGGATTACAGCAAATTAGGAGTCGGGGGCTGATGCTAATCTGGGGGGATCATATCTGCGGTTAAGGGGGATATTCTGAGATGGAACAAGCTACCTTTGAACTTTACGGTGTGTTTGGGCCTCATTAAGATGAATTTTTAACCGAGACTGCTATATCCGGTACATTTAGCCCCATATAGTATCCCTACTAAATGGTTTAGTATAATCAGGAGGCTAATTTCAGGATTTCTGTGGAATAACAAACCATCTAGGATAAAGCATAATGTCTTGCGCCTTCCGTATGGGGAGGGGGGCATCAGGTTACCTGACCTCCATGTTTACTATGTGGCAGGCCAGTTAGGCCTTATGGCTCAATGGGCGGAAAACGATGAGGGGGAAAATTGCATACCAGCATGGTTGCGAATCGAGAAGCAATTGTTAACGAGCTCTGGCCTCACCCCCGAATCGATGCTATATGCTAAACTTAGAAAAGGTTTTTTTAGGATGGGGTATGGGAACCCAATCAGGAAAACCGCGGAGGCCTGGTGGTCCTTCCTCACTCCGGTACAAAAGTGGTATCAAATGAAGTCCAGAGACCAGCCCATACTGGGTAATCCTAATTTGGTTATAGGGGGTCAGGTAATTGGACATGGGTGGTCTAATCATTTGTGGGGCCTAAGATTGAGGGATGTGATGCAGGGAGACAAAATAGTCCTTCCATTACAATGCGAGGGATTGTCCTTTTTCCAAAGGATACAGCTTAAACAAATGTTGGCAGGGTTTCGGAAGGGGATGGGGGACCCCATAGATAACTTTTTCTCATGGGGGAGTTTAAGGGAAGCCATCCAGAAAGCCAACCCACTTTCACAAGTTTATAAAATTCTCTTGGACTTTCTGGGCCCGAATACTCCTATACGAATCCCTTACTGGGACAAGGTGATAGCCCCAAGAAATATTAGGTGGGAAAGTATTTGGAAGAGCACTAAATACAATGTGATACCCAAGTATAGAAATATGCAAATCTTTGTGGTTTTCAACATATACTATACCCCTGTAAAGCTATATGGCAGAGGGTTGAGACAGACGGACCTGTGTTTCAGGTGCGAGAAGGACGTGGGTGACCTGTTGCAAGTAATGTGGGGATGTAGCAAAATCTCACCCTTATGGAGGGAGATTAAACGGGGCATGGATCCAATGCTGGACTATACAGATTTTATAATGCCAGAAATATATGTTTTGGTGACTTTACTCAAATTGTAGGGATACTTTTAAATACCCCTTTCTTTAATAGTGTTCGGTACTTAAGGCATTCTTAGTAAAGCATTGGAAGGACGATCAGGCCTATGCCTATGAACAATGGGTGAGAGAACTTTTGGGGGTACTGGCCAAGATAAAGAGACATTTATTCTCTGAAGGGAGACAAGAGCTATACGTTAAAAGATGGGCAATATTAGATGCGATCTACTCCCAGCAAGTTACGAATACTGGAACACAGGTCTGTCTGTCAGACAGTGATTAGCAAAGGAGAACATGCTGGAGTGTTTAATGCCTATATTCCTTTTGTGCCTACTTGTACTTTGCTTTTCCCTTCACTATCCCCAATATTCTTGGTAATATTTGGACTTTAATAATTTCTTGGATGGTCAATTTGGGTCATATTGGGTCCATTACTAAGACAAAAGAGTTGGCTATGGTCTGCAAGGCTTAAGGGGTTGGGACTCTCTCTCTCTCCAGGGGACACATTAGGAAACCGTCCTGCAAGAGTCAAGCTCCTTTGGGGGCCGCAGGATAAAATATCCTTGTAAGTGGATATACAATGGAAGACTTGGTCAATGAAGGGAAGGGTGTATTCTAACATCGGTCAGCGTACTATATCAAGGCACTATTGACTTTGGAACTTGACCACAATGTGGGGCGGTTCTCTAGTGTGCTTGTACATAAGGGGATGTACATAGTTTGCACAGCCAGTTTTGGGTTGTGTTCCCTGGCTTGGCCAGGTATGTGTATGTTTGTCTGTCTGTTCTACTGAAAATGAATAAAGGTGTTTTAAAAAAAAATAAAATCCATATTGTTTGGGCATTTAGTCTATCCTACTGTCCTGCAATACAATCAAGACTAATCATAAAATGTTATATCTGTAATAAACTTTACAGTAACATTTAATTAGCTTAATGCTCTTCAACTCCTAGGATTTATATTACTCAAATTCTTACGTTAGTTCTTCTCCTAGGAGTTATAAAGAGACATATACTTAGTTTTTACATAGTTCCTCAGCTGTTATCAGTTACTGCTGTTTTTTCAGTCTAGGGGAGAACAAGTAAGAATGTATACATCCCTGCCCAGAGATTCATGCTTGCCATTGTCCTGCACCTGTCGTAGTGTTCATGTTGTTACAGGATGTACTTTTATTATGGTACCTTTGCACTTTCTGTATTTGTTGTGCACTCTGCTCACCTCATCTACCTTCCATAGGTACCTTGTTGAAATGTGCCTCAT
Organism: Neoceratodus forsteri; assembly: GCA_016271365.2. NCBI lineage: Eukaryota > Metazoa > Chordata > Ceratodontiformes > Ceratodontidae > Neoceratodus > Neoceratodus forsteri. The sequence continues at coordinate 620,598,615 of CM057455.1, forward strand.
TATTCAACCTTCCTTGCTTGGTGGTGCCTCTCCCACTCATGCTCACTCACTCACTACACATACACACACTGAGAGCAGAAAGACAGAGTGGCTATCACTGTGAGGTCTTAGCATTTAGAGATATTACTTTGAAACCCAGTCTTGCAGTCTTCAAAAAATTAATCAGAATAGGCTGCACTATATGTGCCCCTGTTTTTCCATCAATAAAAATGTTCATCACTCCACTTTCACTGCTGCTTTCTTTCTTTAAATTGTGACATCAGGTCACATCCAATTGAGCTTATGGAAAGTGATGCTGCAAACTACATAGCCAGGTCGTGTGTCAGTCTGCCTGTAGTACAGGGAAGCAATAGCAATGCCACTGGCTGTTGAGCCTGAAGAAAGTGCATGTAAGACTCGTGGGACAATTTTATGCAGGAAAAAGAAAATCACAGATTTGAAAAGAATAACAAAATCAATTAAAAGAGTACAATTTAATAACATGATGTTTTTAATCGAAAGTGAGAGTTTGGCTGCTGAGAGAGCCCTCGGACACAACTGTTTCCCATGTGAATGCATTTAAAATGCTGCTTTGCAAACTACAACTACTTTTTTGACATTTGCTGCTGTTCACTGTTTCCCATGCTATGGGAGTTTTAAGGATTTGAAGAAGTGGGAGCTGTAGTTCTGGTACTGTCTGTTAGTGCCGCCAATGTCGGTCAGTAGGTTTAAAAGGTTAATTTGCAGTAACACAATTATTCATCCCTTATATTTCCCTTATTATTGCTAGCAGCTGCATTTTGCTATCCTCTTTCTCTGGATATGTTGCATAGCAAAAAGATGTATTTAGCCCTGCAACAAAAATTGATATTTACTATACATAAAGAAGTTTGTTTTAATATGGAGATATTATAGATCATGGCAACATGTATAGTAACAGCAATTTAAGAGTGGAAGGAACTCTAGGTCCATCATGTGTGCCCACTGCTTCACTAACAGGGATGAAATAACCATGTAGCGTAAAGAGGTGCCAATTTATAGGTACTTTGAAGCACTGTTCTGAAGCAGCAGGAATCCATAAAAACAGAGTGACCATCAGACACAGCACACCCCTTAGATGAATGTTTTATTTTTTAGTAAGAATCCCACATGCTCCAACTAGAGAAATTAACTAAATTCAAACTGACCTTTGATCAAATCTTGGTCTGGTATCCCTCGGTAAGAAAAAACTCACAGAATGGCAAGGTACGGTAAGGTAAAATTTTATTTAAAGATGCCCATTCCCAGAGGCTCTGGGTGTCGTACAATAAGTTAACAAATATCAAAACACATCCACAGAATAATATAAAAAACAATGATATACATAATTATATAAAAACTTTAAATTGCAGAACATAGTCAACTATCCTTACTATACTGAAATCAGAATTCATCAATCAGTAACTTAATCTAAAAATGCCTGGGTGAACAAGAGGGCCTTAAGGCGGGCCTTAAATACCTCCTAAGTGAGGGCCCCCTTAACCCCAGAAGGGAACGAGTTCCACAGAACTGGGGCGGCAATACTAAATGCCCTATCATCATCCAGTTTCAACCTTGACTTGGGAACTGCTTGGAGGCCTCCATAGAAGGAATGGAGGGGGCAAGCCGAGACAGCAGGAACCAGAAGGTCTAACAGATAACCAGGCCCTGACCGTGTAGGGCCTTATAGGTGAGAATTCCCACCTTAAAGACCCTTCTTGGACCCACTTACCATTGTCAATTGCCTGAATGCCACATTCTCTTGCCTGAGTGCTATCCTTCCTAACAACTTCATCGACCCCACCCCTTCAACCCGTGAACCAAACAGTGCCTACCCCTCTTTCTACCTCAGGGTTATTACCAGAAGGGAAGCAAAACCATACCTTGCAAATGCCCTCGGGAGTTCAAACTATTGCAAAGACTCCTTTGATATGACAATCCTTAACTTAGTACTAGACTCGGTACTTTCACCACTTACTGATCTCCTTAACCTCTCCCTATGTCTGCAGCAATTTCCTACAGACTGGAAGTGGGCCACTATCACACCAATTCTGTAGAATGGGGACCCCACCTCACCCAATAATTACTGGCCAATCTCCATTCTACCACCCCTCTCAAAAGCATTGGAAAACATCATTGCCACTCAACTCTCTGAATACCAAATAGCGCACAACATACTATGTTGGAAGCTGCCTGCCCTTGAACAAGGCTGCTTCAGCTCCCCCACGGTCAGATGGCACCCAGCCGACTGAGACCAGAATGCCTGCCTGCAGATCCTTGGAAGGTATGGCAACAGCGCAGCCAATTGGAAAGTGGGTGCTTCCAGCAAACCCATTCCAATTGGCCAGGACGTTTTCCCCTGCTTTTGCCACCTGGCACTTTTTACGAATAGATTTAGCTGCAACAAAGCAAAATTCAGGTGTCTCATAGAAGGATTTCAACTCTATCAGCTGGATTGTAATTTCTACTACTGTTTTAAAGTGCTTACAACTCCTCTGTTGTTTCCTTGTTCCTGCACCCCAACCCCCCCATCGAAGCACTGTGCCTTGGGGCCGAAAAGTCTCACTCTCCTTTGTCTTGCTAAATTTTTCAATCTAAACCTGTTCTGCCTCTACGCTATTTAACCCCTGCAATTTTTCTTCTCTCCAGCTGCCTGCCTTTGAACAGGGCTGCTTCAGCTATCCCACGGTCGGACGGCACTCAGCCGACTGAGACCAGGACACCTGCCTCTAACTCCTTGGAAGGTATGGTAACAGTGCAGCAATCAGAACATGGGCACTTCCAGCAAACCTGCTTCGATTGGCCAGGACTTTTAACCCTGCTTTTGCCACCTGGCACTTTTTACAAATAGATTTAGTTGCAACTAAGCAAAATTCAAGTGTCTCATAGAAGGGTTTTCAGCCCCCCTCCACCCCCACCCTCCACTGATTAAATACTCCTATTGCCGCCCACATTTCCTCTCACGCCATCATTGGTAAGTAAGCCTAGCAGCACTCACTCCCTCATTGGCTAATAATCCTTGCAGCACTGCTCACTCCCTCATTAGCTACCTAAATCCCTAATTCTCTCTGCTGACCCATTGGTTCCTAGTCCTTACAGGTCCCTATCATTTCCCTGCCCCCACATCCCAGCCCTCCACCTTCTCCATTAAGTAACTACAGCACCTACCTTCCCCGCTAAGTGACCACAGCAGTAGGGTCCTCCTAGCACCTGATCTGTGCCATGAACCTTCTACCAGGCCACCTCACTCTGCTCATCCCTATTCACTTCTCCCTCCCTCCCTTCCTTTCCAACATGCCACCCAACTCTCCCATGCCCCCCCCAAATCCTGCCAAACCTCACTGAGCTCTCTCACCACTCCAGTCCACCTTCCCTTTCACCCAAGCATGGACGCACTCTGCCACATGTCCCAGCACATTTATTTTCAACCCATCGCTCCCCTGGGTCATTTTTCAACTTATTCCCCTATGCCCAGCTCATACACAACATCAATCTAAGAGATGACTGCTCGCAGTCAGTCATATACAGCTATTTGCTCACTACCTAATTCTCACTCTCCTGCTCCTTGCAGCAGGTGACATCCGCCCTAACCCCGGCCCCAGTACTACCCCCCATGCCTCTCTGCCCCTCTCCAACATCAGCCTCTTCTTCAACTCACTCTGGGGCCTTCTTCTTCATGGTCTGCACCTCCTGCACCTAAATATAAGAAGCCTTCTCTACAAGCTTGACTCCCTTCAGGTTCTTTCCATCCACTACACTCCAGATATCCTCACCCTGTCCAACACCTGGCTCAACAAAAATATCAATGACTCCTCTGTCACTATCCCAGGCTACATTATGGTCTGCCAGGACAGAGTCTCTAAACTCGGACTTGCACTATTCAGTGGTCCTGACCAAGTCCGAACCAAAAGTCATTGAAGTAATTGAAGTAATACTAATTCAGCTTGTCCTTCCCTTATTACTACCAATCTACATTGCTGAGATATACTGCCGACCTAGTACACCAGCTTCTGCTGTCATCGACCTCCTAAAGCAAATCTCCTGCCTAACCACGACAGGGGAACTCTACATTATGAGCGATCTTACTCACAATTGGCTAGCTCCTTCCCTCAACAAAACCAGGACTGAAATTTCCACCCTAAACCTCTCACAAATTATTACTGAGCCCACCCGGTTTAACCTAAAATCTGGTAACCACTCGCTCATAGACTGGGTCCTTACCACACACCCCCACCGGTTCAAACAAGACGGTATTCTTCCTGACTCCCTCAGCGACCACCACGTAACCTTCTTAGTGTGTAAAATCCACCACCCAAAATCCCTCATTAAATTTGTAGTCCAATGCTCCTAAGATGACCTTGCGCTAGCAAACTGGGCCCCTGCCCCTCCTACGAACTCCACTGACGATGCCCTCCTACACTTTAAAAACACATTCCTCAGCGTCTGGAACACACACGCCCCACTGTGTCGTACAAGAGTATGAGGCAACCACCTACCGTGGATCACCCAAGAACTGACTGCATGTCAAATTGCATGAGACAAAGCCTGGAAAACGTATAACTCCTCACGCCTCCCACAACACATCTCCACATACAGCATGTTCCATAACAAGTGTACCAGAGCCACTTGTGTTACAAAAGCAGAGTACTTCAGCAGCTCTCTCCAGTCAAACCTAAATAAATCCTCAAAATTCTGGAAGGTCATTCACTCCCTTTTCACCCCACCAGCTGCCAATCCCACTGCAATGCTAAATGTTAATAACTCTCTCCTATCAGAGCCCACAGCAGTTGCCACTGAGTTCAATGTGTACTTCTCCACTTGTGCTGCCACCCTCCTCTCTTCCCTGCCCAACGCTACACCTCTCACACTGTCTACAGACATAAAGACCCAGACTAGGCCTCACTCCTTTTCCTTCAAAGACATCTCTGCAACTGAGGCCCTAGATGCATTACTTTCTCTCAACCCCTCAAAAGGCAAATCCCCGGATGGATTAGACCCCAAACTTCTATACCTCTCTGCCCCCACTATAGCAACTCCACTTGCCAAACTCCTAAACCAATCCTTTGCTGCCATTGCCATCCCCCATGCATGGAAGCACACCATTGTCATCCCTCTGCCAAAAGGATATGCCCCTACTTCCCCCTCTAACTACCACCCTATCTCCCTCCCCCCAGCCCTAGCAAAACTACAAGAGCACCTTGTGCTCACCCAACTTACCTCCTTCCTCACTGACTCCAAATTCTTCACGCCATTCCAGTCTGGCTTCAGGAAGGGACACTCCACCACCTCCTTCCTGTTAAGGCTTACAGACACTATCCTGACAGGCATGGACAGTGGACTGATCACCTCAGCCATTTTTGTCCACCTTGCAAAAGCCTTCGATGCCATCTCCCACCCCATATTGCTCTCGAGTCTTGCTGAATCAGGCCTCTCTGTTGCAGCCACAAACTGGTTCAGATCATACCTCTCTGATAGAACTCAGTCCATTAGAGTCTCAAATGTGATATCCACCCCCCTTCCCTTAACTACCGGTGTCCCACAGAGGTCGGTTCTTGGTCCCATTCTGTTCTCTATATTCCTAAATGACCTGCCACTCATCTGCTCTACTTCCTCAATCCACATGTATGCAGATGATACTGTACTCTACTACTCGGGCTCCATCCCTGATGTGGTACAATCAAACCTCCAAGCTGACTTCAACAAGGTATAGCAATGGTTTAGCTTGCACCAGCTCTCCCTAAATGCAAAAAAAACTGTCAATATGACCTTTGGACACGACAAACCTGGCCGGACTCCCCTCCCTTCCCTACTTCGCCACCCTGGATGGCCAAAAACTTGAAGATGTCTCCTCGTTCTGTTACTTGGGGGTCTGGCTCGACAGCCAACTGTCCTTCTTTGACCACATCGATGCTATCTCCAAAAAACTATGCCCCATGCTCAGTGCACTATATAGGAACTGCAGCAGCCTCCCTCCCCAAGTCTGACGTGAACTGGTCCTGAAGATGATACTGCCCTCCATCGACTACTGTGACATTGTATACAGTGCAGCCCCTAAGTCCACCCTATCTAAATTGGACACACTTTATAATGCATTCTGCTGCTTTGCACTCGATGCCTCTCCCCTCACCCATCATTGCAACCTCTACCGAGCCTTGGTACTACCGTCCCTTGAAAACCGTCGCATCTCTCACTGTGTTAAATTTGTCTCCAACCTATGGCACGGGTCCATCCCCTCCTACCTTGCCACAGTGCTCACAGATGCCCCACCCCCCACCATCATTTTAGATCCAGTGACTCCCACCAACTTTCAGTCCCTAGATGGAAGACCTCTGCCGGTCAAGCTGCCGTCTTACACTGACTAACCAAGCTCTGGAACCCCCTCCCACCACAAATTCAGTACTCCTCCTCTTCCTACTCTCTGTCTACTGCCCTAGCAAACTTCCTTACTACAAATTGCTCCTGTCCCTGAACCTGCCATGCCCCACTATCCCCTCCCCAATGCCTGACCAGCGGCCTTAGCCTTGCTACAGAAGCTGGCATATAACCCCAACCTTGCACTTATGTTCTGGGTCTATTTTGCCCTATGTACTGTGTATAACTGTATAACTGTGATATACATCCTCTGTTGTTACAGCTGTTACTACTGTGCTAATTTACCTTGTCTGCTGCTTCTTGTCACAAAAATGTTTTATTTGATACTATAATATCCTAAGCATTCAATGTGGCGCTGCTTGTATACTCATGCAATTGTGTATCCTTATGCTGCTTTTTATTTGCTTCTGTTAACTGTTCGCTTGACACCTGCATGTCATTATATCCATGTGTACCCCCCCCCCCAGGTCGCACTGGGAGACGAGCAACTTGTTGCTCAGTGTGCCTTTCCTGGTGAAACAATTGCAATAAGTAAATGTAGAGAACAGCATGGATTTAGAACAGGGCATAGCAAAACAACTGCCCTCACAGAGTTCTCTAACTTAGTTCAAAAAGCAGTGGATGAGAAACACCTATCAGAAGCAGTATTTATTGACCTCTCAAAAACCTTCAATACTGTCTTACATACCCTACTCCTAAATACTCTCTGCCTCACTGGGCTGTCCCCTGAACCCATCATGTGGTTTGCAAGTTACCTCTCAGATAGGTCCTAACGTGTTAAGATTAACAACACTCATTCAACTACCCTGCCTGTCCAATCTGGGGTCCCACAGGGTTCCATCCTTGGTCCCTTATTATTCAGCATCTTCCTGAACACCCTGCCTAAAGTCTGCCCAAGTAAACTTCTGCTCTAAGCCGATGATGCGGTTCTGTTTGATGCCCACCCAGATCCCACAACCCTACAGTCCTCACTACAAACTGCATTCACCCAAGTCAAAAATTGGTTCACGGACCAAAGATTGGTGGTCAATGTAAAAAAGACCAAGTCAATGCTTTTTGCCCACCGGCAAAGCAGGAACACAGATGCCCAGCTAAAAATAATCTCCAAAGCCCACCTCCTCTTGAAGCAGGTACATACCTACAAATATCTGGGTCTTACACTTGACCCCAGCCTCTCATTCTACCCACACTTCAATAACCTCACCTCAGCCATAAATATTCGCACAGGACTACTGTATCGGCATAGAGAATGCCTGCCGGCTGAGGATCTCAACCTTGCAGTCACCTCCTGTGTTCTTTCTCTATTAGATTACGGTCTAACCATATATGTGGCCACCAACCACACGGCTCTGAATAAAATCCACTTAGCCATCAACAAAGCATGCAGACTCCTCACTGGGGTTAACAAGTATACCCACGGCTGCACCCTGTATGCCTTAACAAATATCCTCACTGTTGATGAAAGGGTCCACTATCAAACAGCCCTCCTCATCAAAAAAATATATCTAGGTCTCACACTCCTTGAAGTATCTGCCACTCTCTGCTCAGCTCATGCCACAGCTAACACCCACTTGGCTAACAAACTGATATGGACTGTTCCCAGGGTCACTACCTCACTAGCTCAAAGGTCCTTTTACTACAGAGCACCGTTATGGTACAATGAGCTCCCCTCAGCTGTTTTCTCTATCACCAGATTTGGTCCTTTCAAATTAGCCCTCAAAGACCACATACTTTCCACCTGCCACTGCCTATGCACCAGCCAAAATGGGCTGCGACTCAACATCACTAACACCTAGCTATCGAGCTCTGGTCAGGATGCCAGGTCCTGTCTTAGACTGCCAGGTCCTCTCTTAGTATAAGAGCTGTTCTGCAGGTGCCTATAAGTGTTTATTGTCTCTTACATTCTCCTAGATGGACCTGCTTCAGCTACACCCCACCCCCCTTGTATTGTACTGTACTTTTATATCCTGTGTTTTTCCTTTACCACTTCGAATTACTGTATTATACATGCTATTAGTATGTTGCGTATTATGTTGATATACTTTGACAAGGAGCCTTTGTAAATGAGTCTCTGACTCAAAGGTTATAAGTCCAATTCACTCAATAAATAAATAAATAAAAAGAGGATCCTCCATCTGACTTGCAGGCAGTGCAGCTCATGCAACTCTGGTGTAATATGGCAGAACTTAGGCTGCCCATTTCAGTAACCAGGCAGCTGCATTCTGCACTAGCTGCAGTCTGCAGAGAGATCCCCCTGTGACCCCGAGATAGAGCACATTACAGTAGTCAAGCCTCAAAGTAACCAAGGCATGCATCAAAGTGGGGAGGTCCGGAGGTGGAACAAGGGGCTTTATCCTGGCGATATTTCTAAGATGGAAAAAACAGGAGCTGACAACTGAGGAAATCTGTGCCTCCATTGTCAAACTCCTATCAAACATAATGCCAAGATTTTGCACCCTGGAGGAGGCCTTTGATGAGACAGAGCCCAGAACTAGTCCAGTCTCTGAGTCAGAGGCCAACCTATCATGCACTCTGTTTGACTCCACCACCAATACCTCCATCTTATTGGGGTTCAGTCACAACTAGCTAGATGTCATCCAGTCATTGATCTTGGCAAGGCAGCTGTTTAGAACATCCACCGTGTTGGATATTCCTGGGGCAAAAGATAAGTATAGCTTGGTATCATCAGCATAGTAATGAAAACCCAAGCCATACTTCTCAATGACACCCCACCCCAGGGCAGCATATACACTGTGAACAACATAGGGGCCAAAACCGAACCCTGAGGTACTCTGCAAGAAAGGAGGCTAGCGGAGGAGGAGAAATTCCCCATCACAACCCGTTGCCTCCTGTTGGATAAGAAGGACTCAAACCAGCAGATGACAGTGCCAGTGAGTCCACAGAGTTCTCTGAGATGGTCAAGCAACACCCCATGGTCCACAGTGTCAAAAGCTGAAGAGAGGTCAAGGAGAACAAGAATTGTCTTTTCTCCTCAAAGTCTAGCCCTGAGGAGGCCATTCTGCACCCAAACAAGTGTGGTTTCTATGCTATGCCTTGTTCAAAACCCTGACTGGAATTATTCATACAATTCATGAGTCATGAGGTGCTCCTCCAACTGAAGTGCCACTACCTTCTCCACAACCTTCGCTAAAAAAGGAAGACTGGAGATAGGTCGGTAATTTGCCCTGACCTCCTGGTCCACAGATTTTTTTTTAGGAGTGGTCTCACCAATGCCTCCTTCAAGGCATCAGGAAAGGCCCCCTCAGATAAGGAGCACTAGACAATCAGAGCAAACACTGGACCAACGGTGTCAATACATCTCGTCAAGAAACTCGTCAGCACTGGATCCAGATCACAAAAAGTGTGCTTCAGATTGGTTGCCACCTCAGTAACCTCACTAGCATCCACTGGTTTAAACTCCCCCCAACCAGGTGGAGTGCACTTAGTATACCTCTGGTGACCACTGCCAGCTATGACATTGCTGACTGGAGAAACTCCTTCCTGACTACAGGACACTCTGTCCAAGAAGAACCGAGCAAACTCTTCATATTCAGAATCTGAGAAAACCTTCTTCGGCTGCAGACCGGCAGGATGGAGTAGCCTGTCTATAGTCGGAAAAAGTATAGTTGGTCAGCTCTTCCTGGCAGCAATCTCCCTGGACAAGAACACTGCCTTCTTATGGATGATTGCCCCCGGTATGCATTATAATGCACACGCAGAGCCAGTTTGTCCGCATCCAGGCTGGACTTCCTCCAGCAGCCCATCAAACCAAGGGGACCTCAGGTATGAAGATTTGGGTCGTACAAGGACAGGTGCAAGGGAGCCAATGGCATTGGATAGGACTCTATTATAAGAGTCCACCATAAAACCAACCTCTCTGATGCATACATTTCCCACATCAGATAGATCGACTGCCACAAAAAAACTCTCCGGGGTCAATCCCCGTAAAGGGTGGCAGCTCATCATCTCTGTAGGGGGAGCGCATCTGGTGGGAGCCCTGAACATGAACTGCACCATGCAGTGATCGTACCAAACCACCCGATCAATCCTGAGATTATCTATCTCAAGCCCCAATGAGAACACCAGATCCAATGTGTGGCCACCCTGATGGGTTGCAGCAGAAACATCTTGTGACAGGCCCAAAGAAGATATAATTTGGAGGAGGTTGTAATCAAGCCGGGACGATTCATCATCAGCCCAAACATTTAAATCCCCTGGAATAATACATCTGGGGGCCTCCAATGTTTCACTGGCGACAAATTTGTCAATCTCCTGCAGGAAGTTCTCTGCCGTCCCAGGAGGGTGGTAAACGAGGAAAATCCTGCAACCTGCACCTGTACCCCCATGAATGGCCACACATTCAAAAAAATCTGGAGCTCTCACTGGGTGCATGGTAAAGCCCAAGTCAGATCTAAAACAGATGGCTGCACCACCACCCCTATGTTCCTCTCTGGGGCAGTGCAGTACAGTATACCTGTGGGGAACGGCAGTCTCAAAAACTGGACCCGCATCATCCCCAACCCAGATCTCTGTAATGCAAGCCAGATTGACAGAGGAAACTAGATTCACAATAATTGCGGTCTTGTTCCTAATTGAGCTGACATTGCATAGCACTGCCCTCAGGGGATTTGAGGGAAAGGTAGCCCCTCGGGTTGCCTGACCACTCAGTCTGGTGAAAACCCTGTGGACAGGCACCAACCACGTCTGGCCTCTCTCTTGTGCCCATCGTCCAGGGCACCTCCTGGACCCAACAATCTCAATCTTACCACCCTCTGCCATTCATGCTTCAGCCAGTCATACTGCTATGAGATCAAGGTAATTGGCCTCCCTACATGAACATTCATTGAAAAGTTGGGAGCTTTGCTTTTGAAATCAGTTGACCTATCACAAACACTTTTCCATTTAAAATAAAATAGTTGATTTTTGAATATACTTACTGTTCTTGCCAAGATCTTGATCCTCAGTGTGTCTGATAGTGATTTATCTTCAACAAGATTTCATCCCCGTATCACTCTCCTTTTACCAATCTCTAAAGAGCTTTGCAGAATGGCAGAAAGGTTTTATATAGATATTGGCTTACTTATAAGGTCCACCTTAAGAGATTAGGAGTTTTGTAATATTTAAGCAGGTTGAGAAAGTGAAATTATTGAAGCCAGGTTGAAGAGACTGTAGAAACCTATTATATTGATTGAAAGAATGTGTGAGTGTGGGAGAGATTATAAATTCAGAGACAGAGCTAAGCAGCAAGGGGCTCAAATGGTGGTCTGTGTTCAGGAGCTGCCGGTACCCTATAGCAAGATATGCATCCTCCATCTTCAGTTCCAGACCCAGCTCTGACCAGGGCACTTGAAACACAAACACACACACAGACTCACACACATACACACAAACACACACACACACACACAGACTGAAGTGCAGCATTCACCCCCCTCATTGATAGATGTAGCCCACTACTGAACAGGGGGCTTGGAGTAAATAGAACCATTCTGAGTGAGTGATTTTGGTTACTTTGGGTATGCATGAGTACATGAATGATTTTATGATGTTGTGGGTGCTCAGCTTTAGTGCGTGAGTAGGTGGGTAAAGTGTGTGAGCACAGGTACTGCGTGAATGGACCTCTGTACGGCTGGATATATTGATGTGGTATAGAGGCTTATCACACTGCAACATTGTAACTAAAGCCAGTCTTTTAGTCTGACATTGTTGGTGATTGAAAGGCTTTCTTACTGTATGGCAAAATGAGTATGTGAGGTACATCCTTTACATTTCTCATTTAGTGTATATGCCAGACTAAATGACTCTTGTGTTGGGGGGTGCATACAACAGAGTGGGTGGGGGCAGTAGTGTGGCAGCTCTGTGTACAAATTTGAAATCCCTGGCTACATCCCTGGTTATAAATGCTTTCCAAAGGTTTTTAGTCACAAAGATACAGAGCACACTTAACACCAACTGTCTCTTCCTCACACTTCACTGAATACAGCCTTCGCATGGCAATACAGATCAGTGCAGCCCCATGTGACCTTCAGTCACATGGATCCTTGCAAACTTCACCTTATAGCCAAAATTTGCAAGTGGAGTTCACAATTTCACCATTCATGAAGTTCTCCTTTAAGGAGAAGTAGGACTTCCCCAATTAGGTCAAATTTGCAAATTTCTCTGCAAAGTGAAGTTTCTAACTTCACCTACCTATATTCTTTACCCCATGTTCCCTTGCACTTCGTCACTCTGATACCCTTCCTCACATACAGCACAACCCCTCCTCTGTTGTTCCCCTACCTATCTCTTCTGAACTGAGTTAAGTCTGGTATGGCCATATCCCAGCCGTGGTTCTCAGTGCACCACAATTCAGTTATAGCTACAAGATCCAGGTCTGCCTCCTTATGATGTCCTCCAGTTCTGGAATTTCATTTCCTAGACTCTGCATTGGCACACATGACTCGTCAAAAGTTGCTGTCACCCTACTGCAACCCTCTTCACCCTCCCTTCCTTTGTGCATCTCAAATCTTCCCTCACCTCCTTCCCCCTCGCTACCCTCTCTGTGCCTTGCCACCTCAGCAACTCTATTTCCACATTATCTATTTCTGTCTCCTTTGTCCCTACTATGATTATGCCTCCTTCAACTTGCACTCTTGAGGAGTTTCTTCCCTTCAGAACCTCCTTGTTACTTCAGTCTGTTGGGTGGGTAGTTGATGTCTTCCTTGCTAATACCATCTCTCCCCTCAGCTAGTTTAAATGTTCATCAAAGTAACATTTAAACAATCCACTGATGATTGTGGTCCCCTTCCCAGCAGGATGCAGGCCATCACCTTTGTAGAGATCCTATCCTTTCAGGTTGGCCCCCAGGCCCCAATGAAGCAAACCCCTCCTACATGTACCATTCCTTTAACCAACTGCTGAAGCTTCTAGTGCAAAGTACCCTATCTTCCCCTCAGCCAAAGACAGGCAGCCCCTTGGTGAATGCCACTGTTCATGCTATCAGCCTATGTCCCCTCCCCAGTTCCCTGAACTCTCCGCCTTCTACACCAGCTCCATCCCTCATTGGGTCATTATTCCCCAGGTAGACAATGACATCCAGCTTCCCCCATGCCATGCTGTCCTAGTGATCCTTAGGATCCACTGTCCATCCCTCCAAGCTGAGATACCATGTAGGCACCTAACCTGTCTCTTCATACCTTCATGCTACCAAATCTATCCCCCTTATAACTCAGTCCCCCACCAAAAACTGCTTTCTCTTCTGCTGGGGTTCCCTACCGCCAACCTTGGGACCTCCCCTTTGGAGGATCCCCACATCCTCCCTTTCCATCACTTCAAGTACTTCCTCTCCAAAGTCCCATCCTGCCAGAATGATGAAAGAATTCTGTAGTGGCACAGGCTAAGGAGTGTGCACTTGACCTGCCACTCCCACCCTCTTGGAGCCCACAAAGGTCCAGCTGGCCCTCCTCTGCCGAGGTAATCTCTGAGGCAATTGTAGCAGACTAAATGTCCCTTGGTTGGAGAAAGAGGTCCTCTGAATCCTAGGCAGCATGGCAAGGAGACCAGCAACCTTTGCTGTCAACCTAGAGAGGTGGGTGCAGATGGGGTACAACCTCAGTCTCTAGAATGTTTCCTGGAATAGTGCGGCTCCACAAACATTGCACTGCACCACTCCCATATCTACTAATCTGAATTCACTCACTTTTTTTTCAAAATGTAGCTTGCCCCGTCTGTTGCTTACTTTTATTTGCTCCTTTTTCATTTGCACTCTCTATCTGGACTTTCCTTAACATTTTACTCTAGATAGGGTATTACCTGTTTTCCCTTTTAACAGTAGTTAATTCAAATTATAGCTTTCCCGGTACCCACTGCCTCTTTACTCCTTCATTTTAACTAATTATTCACTTATGGCCTTCCTGAACTGTTACTTCACCGTACCCCAGTAGGGTGTCTCCTGTTTTACCACATTTATTTATCTCCTTTCTCAAACTTACAAAGTTCACGACACACCCTACAGAATCAAATAAAACAATGGAAGTCTCAAAACATTCTTTAGACTTTCCAGTCTTTTTACTTCTCTCATCTGACAGTGTACATCCTATTGAGGCATCAGCTCAGAAAGCAGCATACAGAAGCTTCTAGTATTTCAACAAATCATTGTCTTTAATGAAGATAGTGCCATCTAATGAAATTTCCCTTAAATTGCCCCTGTGGGATATGTCACATGGTAAAGTTTAAAGTGCCATAAGTGCTTTTTTTAAGAAAATATAGTATTGCATTTCTTTAAACCCTCATAACCATTCACAATATGTTAAAAAATGAATTAAGGCTAATTGATTTAAGAGAGACAAGCAATAACAAAAGGGAACAGTGAAAGTAAGTAAGGTTCAACTTATATGCTGTGTCACTGAGCACCCATACCTTACTGTGGGTCTACTTCTGGCCTGTAAGACTGAACTGAGCACACACATGGGTAAACCACACAACCTTTAAATTTCTCACCACATAGAAGTGTTTCACAGTGCTGTACTTCAGAGACATTGGGAATGATACAAGACACACCACCAGTACAGAGTACAAGCACAAATGGAGGCCAGAATAGAAGCAAAGCATCAGCTGGATTTACAGAGAGTTTCTTTTTGAATTTAAAGGAACCGAACCACTTTGCAGGTGAAAGCCACATGGGGATGATGGCGAATACTGAGGAGAACACAGAGGAACCCGATAGGACAGCAGGTGATATCAGAGGAGCATTTTTTTGCTAACAAATGGACAGCTCTTAAGGCAAGGAGAAATCACTGGCAAACAAAGACCATTGAAGCTTATCTAGTGGCAGGAAGAGCTCCTCGTTTGGCTTAGATGATGCAACATTTATTGAAGAATGGAGACAGATTTCCTAAGAAGCCACAGATAAATGGATGGAACTCACAGTAAAGAAATCAAAGAAAGATTAAAAGGATATTGAGGAGCTTAAAACTAAAGAAACCACACTACAAACTTTTTCGGGGAATTGCAATTTTGTCAAATTTAAGATTGAGCTACAAAAGGAACTACAATATCAGGGCTCAAAAATCTGTACAACTAAAAAGTGTAAATTCACTTGTGACAATAACAAGTATGGAAAGGGACACATATTTAGTTGGCTAAAAGCAACACCTACAAAAATAAAAGAAGCCAACAAAAGGGACAGCAATGGCATAAACAGAAAGTACATTTTCAACCAGTGTCCATTTTGAAAAAAAAAACACCACCCACACCTGGAGGATACAGTGCAACCAGTAGTATAAGTGGGGTGAGTGGCACAAGTGCCTCAGAGACAAGTGATTCCAAGGTGTCAGATATTTTTTTAAACTAAGAGAGATAATACAGATGAGGGAAAAGAAAGGGGCAGAATCAACTAAACCATGAAGAATACGAAGAGGAAGAAGAGGAACAAGGAGAACAGGGAGGTCACCCACAGAAGAAGAGATACTAGCATTAACACCAGAAACTGAAAGGGACATTGTCATAAATCTCTTACAGAACACTGAAGGAAAAATGATGTAAGTCTTCTAAGTAAAGTCCTTTCTTTTGTACCGACAACTGATTTGAACTTTTTCAAGATTTACACAGCTTGTGTTGAGTTCTAAGCCTCTGGTGTTTCTTTTCAAGAAGTATAGAGATGAGGATACAAACAGACACAGTGCAGAATGTATGCAACCTCAGCATTAATGAGGGATATAATGTAGTAGGTGTGGAAAATGTAGATAATGCAGAAACAATGATACATGTCTCTAAACAAGAGGTTTTAACAGCATTATCAGAGTTTGTAAGCAGGGCGGAGGAGGAGGTGGGTCATGTGATGAAGTAAACATTGAAATTCAAAATGTTGATGTTAAGGTTAGAAGTAAACCAAGTACATTATGCCCCTCTGTTCCATTTGCAGTATCTATGTTTCAAAAATTACGTGGAAAAGAATTAGAAGACATAAGAAAAGACACTTTTGTCCCTAGGTTTAGCAATCTGACAATGGCAGAACAAGAAACTATTGGGTCCCTAAAAAGTGAAGCAAATATTACATTAAGACTTGCAGATTAGGGTGGGAGCATAATAATTCAGAACACCACTGACTAGCTTAGGGAAGCACAGAGACAACCGAGTAATGCTGAGCATTATATGGCTGAGAAATTTGACTGCACACACCACCTGAAAAGACAAATTGATGATTTCCTAGTGTGGGCTAGTAGTGAAGAGCTTATAAATGAGAGGGAAAAAAAACTATCTTTCCATGGAACATCCCATGAAGGCACATTTTTATTTATTGCTTAAAGTACATAAGTCACTCATAGATCCACCAGGCAGACCCATCATATCCAGTATAGGTACTGTAACTGAACCTCTGGCAAGAATGGATGATGTCAACATTAAAGATTTGGTCAGTACCATACCTTCTTTCCTTAAGGACATAGGAGATGTCTTAATGGTATTGAAATCATTGGACTGGAAAGAAAACAGTATGTTGGTGACACTTGACGCTGAGTCACTGTACACCAACATACAGCATGATAGTGGAATAAGAGCCCTGGGATACTATTTAAACAAAAGAGATGAAGGAGCAAAGCCTGAAACAAATGTTTTTGTTGAGCTTGCAAGGTTTGTACTAGAAAAGGATTTCCTTTGGTTTAAAAATGAAATATACCTACAGAAAAAGGGTACAGCAATTGGGGCAAGTTTTTCCCACAATTACACAAATTTGTATCTTGGTTTTTTGGAAGAGAGTATGATTTGGGACAAGCAGGCAAAGCCCTGTTGGTTAAAAATAATGCTTTGTAAGCATTGTATTGATGATATTCTACTGGTGTGGTGGGGTGACAGCAGAGCTTAAAGAATTCATAACATATCTCCATGGCACAAACTCAAACCTCAGATTCACTTACACAGCATGTTATGAAGAGATACCATTCTTAGACCTCAGAATTAAGATTAGTGAGCTAGGAAAGATAGAAACCTGCCTGTTTGGAAAAACCACAGACAAATACTTTACTTATGGCTAGTACCTGTCACCCACCACACCATAGAAAATATTCCCAAATGCCAGTTCTATAGCTTAAAAAGAAACTGAATCATAGAAATAGAAATGGAAAAGGAACTGGATAAAGAGGAACATAGGTTTATTGAAAGGGGATATGCAGGAAGGACCATAGAGAAAGCAAAAGAGGCCTTCAGTAATATAAACAGGGAAATGCTTGTGTCAGGGAACAAGATCGGAGAAAAAGATACCCATGATCAAATTAACTTTGTAACAACATGCAGTATCAGGTGAGGGAAGGTGAAGAATATCATAAACAAAAACTGATATGTCTTAGGGGCAGACCCCAGGCTTAAGGAAACAGCCAAAGTGCCTCCCAGAATGTTGTACAGGAGAGCTAGAAATGTTAAAAATATTTTGGTAAGTTCAACACAGAAAATTGAAAAAAAAAACCATAATTGGTTGCCCTCACTCCCTAGTGGATGTAGGAAGTGTGGTAATTGTAAGTTTTGTGAAGTCATGCATGGGTGCAGTATGTTCAGGAATCTGCATGACAAAAGAATGTATGATATTAAACATTTGATCACTTGTAATAATAATAATAATAAGCTTTATTTCTAAAGTGCTGTTCACCAGGTATCTAAGCACTGTACACTTATTATAACAAACATCCAAAACATCTAAAAACAAATATACATATCCTCAATTAAAACCAATAAATTAGATAACATCACAGAACACTACAGTATGTGTCAAACAGAATCAATTATTTCCAAAGGCCTGCTTAAATAAATGCATTTTTAGTGCCTTTTTAAAACTCTCCATGGTCAGGAACTCTTGATTCCGATGAGGTCAAGAGTTCCACAGTGTAGGGGCTGCAAATGCAAATGCCCATGCCTTCAAAGATTTCATTGGCAGCAGAATGGTCAGAGGGGGCAGTAGGGATGAAGGAGCTCTTGCGGGTAGCTCAGTCCCTGTCCATGTAGGGCTCTATAGATCAGCAAGCTGACCTTGAAGGTGCTCCGCCACTGAATTGGCAGCCAATACAGTTTGCACAGAACAGGTATAATGTGACTGGATAGAGATGACCCAGTCAGCAATATGGCTGCAGCATTCTGCACTAGCTGCGAGCAGTGGATATCAAACCCCAGAAGCCCTAGGTAAAGGGAGTTACAGTAGTCCAGGAGTGAGGTCACAAAGGTGTGAATCAATGTTGAAATGTCACTGGATGGAACTAGATGCTTAATCTGAGCAATGTTCCTCAGATGGTAAAAAGAGGACTTGACCATGGCCAACACCTGTGAATGAAGTATCAGTCCATCATCAAGAATCACCCCCAGATTTCACACCTGTTCTGAGACTGGCAGCTGGCAACCCCTGAGCCAAAGTCCTGAGGGACACCCAGAAGCCAATCCCTCTATCTGGTGGCCCGGATCCACCACCATCACCTCAGTCTCGGCAGAATTGAATTGTAATACTATGTGGTATGCATTTTGCACCTGTGAAGCCTACTATGTAGGAAAAATTAAATGAAAATGGAAGGAGAGAATTTGGAGAGCACCTAAGGACAATAAAAAATGAAAAAATGGAATATATCTAAGTTACACACATGAAAAATGCTGAAAATAAGCATGACCATGTTTTAAAATTCATAGGTCTAGAACATACTGTGTGAGGACCCAGAGGAGGAGATGGAGATGAACTGCTCAGCCAGAGAGAAAACTTTTGGATTTTTTCATTAGGTGCCTATATGGGCAAAGGTTTAAATGATTATATAGAACTAAAATAATTTTTAAAGAAAATACATTAAAAACTATGTTGTTCTCTCTTTTATAGGTGAATGAAGAGCGAAGTACAGTAATAAGTACAAGAACTGGCATTTATCACCCAGCTCTTCTCAACCTTCTATATTTCTTTGGTGGACTAAAAAACATTTAGGTTTTGACTTCCACTTTTCCTTCTTAACACTTGGGTTTCTTTGGGACCCATATGTCTTTTGAAGCCTGAACACATTTTGTCAGTACTGTACTAAATCCTCCTAAAAGCAATTTGAGATCTATCTTGATTTGTAGAAATTGGATGTTGCCAGTTATTACCCATGACCCCAGTCCCAGCACCCCCCCCCTTAAATCCTTACTACCTGTATGTTTACATCATCTGTATATACCCCCTAAAGGATGCTACCTGGAGTCATCTCCAAAATAAATTGCAAACAAATTGTTTTAAAAAACCTTTTTGAGTAACATTAATTTTTGACTTCAGTTTTGGTACTCAGAATAATAATTCATGGATATCTCACCTGTTCCCTATCTTTCATGTCTCTCTTGTACTGAATATTTTCCTTTTGAATGCACTATGCATTAACATGCCACATATAAGAATGTGAGGAAATGTTTTTCCAAGTGTAGTGGCACACACCAGTAGTTTTCTATTTCAAAAATGAATTAAGGTTGATTGATTTAGGAGAAACAAACAATATTGAAAGGGAACTTTTAATGGTGTTACTGGTATTTTAACAAATTGTGAATGGTTATAAAGGTTTGATAAAATGTAATAATATATTTTCTTAAAATAAGCACTTATGGCACTTTAACCTTTACCATGTAACATATCCCATAGGGGCTATATAAAGGAAATTTCACTAGATTGCACTATCTTCATTAAATTCAATGATTTGTTGAAACATTAGAAACTTCTTTATGCTGCTTTCTGAGCCAATGCCTGAATAGGCTATACACTGTTGTGGTGAGAGAAATAAAAAGGCTGGAAAGTCTAAAAAATATTTTGAGACTTCCAATATTTTATTTGATTGTGTAGGGAGTGCCGTGACTTTTGTAAATTTGAACTTATATGCTGTGTCACTGAGCACCCATACCTGATTGCGGCTCTGCTTCTGACTTGTTTCCTCTCTCCATTTGTCCCCACTGTTACCCTCTATCCCACCACCTTTAGTTACCTGTACAGTTCTAATAGTAAGTGTATTTGGTAATTAAGAATACCTTACCTTCTCATGACAGTCCAGCAGAGACCCCTGCTTGTCTGCAGTCACCTGCCAAAAGCCTAAGATGCCAGTTATATGTTCCACTCCTACTCTTTCCCACTTAACCTCTGGGACACAAGCATGATGAGACCATCTGGGAGGGTTTCTTTTATGGTGCTCTTGTTACAAGGCTATGTATGGGAGGTCTAAATGCAGACAGTTGCTTTACTTCTGCCTAAACCACACCCTAATTAACAAGTATTCTCTGAATCCCCAGCTAACTGCAGGGATGATCTCCAGCTGCCTTCCCCAAATTCAGATCAGCACATTACTAACTACTATACTTTTTGTACCCTAACTGAAGGTCCAAATTTACCTTGCAGACACTACATTTCAAATATAGTATCTGTCTACTTACCCCCTAGTTATAAATGTTCTGGTTGAAATGTTCTAGCTGCCTCAGTCAGCTGTCTCCTTGCTGTGAGAGCAAGAACTAACTCTAG
Organism: Neoceratodus forsteri; assembly: GCA_016271365.2. Classification (NCBI taxonomy): domain Eukaryota; kingdom Metazoa; phylum Chordata; order Ceratodontiformes; family Ceratodontidae; genus Neoceratodus; species Neoceratodus forsteri. Next base: position 620,619,451 of record CM057455.1, read on the forward strand.
AAGTTTACAATAGACAAGAGCTTACCATAGACAAAAAGCAAAGAAGAAAGACAGAAAGAATAGAGAAATCTCCTGTTAGGTCCATAACTACAGATCTTACTGGCTTTCCTAAGCACCCTCCCACAGAGCTGTGCAACTCCTTAGACAAAACAACAACTACAATTCCAAACTGAATAATCTTCAGAAACATAATTAAAACACAAACTAAATGCACTAGGCACACTAGGACAAGTTGTGAGCAATTCTGAGTGAAAACTCAGTTTTAAAGGATTTACAAATTTTTTTGCTTATACATACACAGGGACATACTTATATTCTATTCTCTTAATAAGATTGCAGTGGACACAGTCTTCTCATGGCATACACATAGTATCAGTACCATGTGACCTAAAGTCACATGTTACAGTATTTAGTTCCAGAGAATTTCACCTGGGCATTATCTTCACCAGCAAAGTTCTCAATTTGCAGTTTTTTTTTAAGTCGATGCCATTCTGTGAAGTATAACGTCTCGGTGCACATTAACTTTCCCAACTTGTGAAACTTTACACAATTTTTTTGCAATCTGCAAATCACTAATTATTTTATGAACTTGACTCGTGTGATAGTGTCAAAGTCTTTCCTCAAGTCCAGGCACACAACATTCTCATGTTTCCTCTTATCATCATACCTGATGTTAACATCCAAAACTGTGTCAAGAATAATCTGGTATGATTTCCCCTTGCAGAATTCATGCTACAATAGTTTGGTCAAACTTATTTTTCTCCAAGTGCTCAATGATTTGGTTTCTTATGATATTGTCTTATGCAGTTCCCCTGCTACTGATAATAAACTGACAGGACTACAGTAACCCATAATTAGCCCTAAAATTGGTTCTGAATATTGGTACCATGTGGGCTGCTCTCCAATCATCAGGCATGTGTGTTTTTTTTTTTTACTTTTCATTTATAATTCAGTAAATTCACAGTGAATGTGAATAAATAAAAATAAAATAAAAATGTTGCAACTGAAATGAATATATACAAATATATTTCCACAGTGAAATGCTTAACAATATAGATGTAATTTACTGTGATCACTGAGAAAACTGTTACCAAACGTATGGTACGGTAAGCAAAAAAGATCCACCACTCAGAATATTATTATTTTCGATGATTGAAGTCCTCCTTTTTGGTGAAAGATGCAAAAACTATGAAATGTTCATATCAGTTAAAGAAAACCACATTCTTCTCTTAAGGCAGGAGGCAGTATAGCGCAGTGGTTTAAGGCTTTGAGCTGCAAATCTGGAGACCAGGGTTTGAATCCCACAGCCCCCACTTGCATACTGTGTGATCCTGAGCAAGTCATTTAACTTCCCTGTGCTCCCAGACTGCACCTGTAAGAAAAGCTTTCAGCTTAATATGCCACTCCTGGTTAAATAATTAAAAAATTAAAAAAAGATCAGCAACTGGGTGCCAAATGTTTAATTATTTTAATGCTGCAAGTCATATGGCTAGCTCATTAGCATAGCAGTAGTTTTGCCTCTCTCTATACTGGTGACCCCTGGTCAGAAACAGACTCAGGTCACTAAGGGAGCATCACAGGTGCAGCTCTCCTCCTCCAGGTATGGGGACAGTGTTCCTCTTTTTGCCTGCCACCTACCTGGCAGAGGCCAGGAGACTGCACAGTTGGATTGCAGGAAGGTGAGGTGTAGCTGCTGGATGCGTGCACAAAAATATGCTATTACAAAATGTGTTTGCATGATTGCATACGCTGGGAGAAAACTAGAGGCAGAGGAAAAAACCCTGGCCCACAAATCTGCTGGCACCATACCCCCAAATCCAGACATGACTGACAAGGCAAGCCATCAACACCAGCTTGTTTCTCAGTAAATGGTGGATGACAGGGAACACTATGGGCAAGTCTGGGAACAAAAAAAGGATTCATTCACAAATTTAAAAAAAAGCAAACAAAACTACAATCAGTGATTTCAAGACAGAAAGAATAAGAAGTCTGAAAAGCATTTGTGTCTCTTTAACTTTAAATGCCTCATTACATCTCAGTCAGTCTATTTAGTGTACTTTTCCAACTTGAATTGTATGCTTTTAGTATAGAGATATACTTTATTTCTGAAGCAATCACCATGTTTAGAAGTTTTTCAAGTTCAGAATTTTCTGTCTTTATCCGTTTTTTCATGCTGCCATGCATAAATGAATTCCTGTAACTGATTCTGGTCCAATAATAGACTTTTTTCTGCATGATAAATTAACTATACTTTTGTCAGAGAAGGCAAGGTAAATATTGCTCACATATCTTTCAGGTTGTCCAGAAATATTAAGAAATATTTTCTTTGTTTTATGAGTTGCTAGCTAATATTAGAGAAACCAATAAATGTATGATTCCTAAAGAGAATGTCTTCCTTTTTTCTTGCCTTTTGAATAGTTATTTCTTGATCTGTATTAAACGCAAAACTGACTGAATGTAGCAGTTTTTACTTTGCATTTGGAAATGCTTTTGTTTCTTTGACCTGGAGAATCCTTTCTGATTTTTCTCTGGGATCATAAGAGCTTCAGAAGTGAAAAATGAGTTTTCTTCAGGATGCTGTAAGGACTCCTCAGATATAGGCCTGGTTTTCTAAATGTCTGGATATAGCACTTGCAGCAGTTGTATAGCCACAGCTTTTCTGTTTAAATGCTCAAGAATGTCTGCATACAATTTTCAAACATTCTGATGCATTTATACTTTTCACAATTTATAGCTGGAAAATGATGTGTGCATCAAATATTCAAATGTCAGATGCATGTATCAAGTCTGGCACTAGCGACAAGAAAAAAGATCATGTTTTCTGTGGTCTGTCAGTCAAAGAAACATAGAAGCATACATTTCATTAGAAGAAAATGATCTTTAGGTCAATCCAGTCTGTCCCATGTCTCTGCCTATTCTGTCACCACTGACCCATGTTGGTCATACTGTAGGTGTCACTCCTTCCTCCATGTTGTCCAACTAGTATGCTCCTGTGCCTGTTGCACCCATGCTTGAAACTCCCCTCAGTCTTTGCCCACGCTGCCTCCACTGGCAGGTCGTTCCAGTCATCCACCACTGTTTCTGTGAAGAAGTATTTATGCACATCTCCTAAACTTTCCCCATCTTAGCTTCATTGCATGCCCCCTTGTTGTAGAGCTTTCATTTCTCTAAAATAGGCCTTCCACTTGCAACTTGTTAACTCCTATGAGATACCTGTAAGTTTCAATCACGTTTCCTCTGGCTCTACTCTCTTACAGGGAGTAAAGGTTGAGTTCTGCTTTTCATTGTATGGCTTCTTGTGCAACCTCTTCACCATTTTGGTTGCCCTCCTCTGTACTGCCTCCACCCATTCAATATCACTGTGGAGGTGTGGCTTCCAGAACTGGACACTGTACTCCAGGTGGGATCTCACCAGTAAGCAATACAATGACAGTAGCACCTCACTCCTCCTGCTAGAAATCCCTCTCCCAATGCACCCCAGCATAATGCTAGCCTTTGCCACTGCTTTGTCACATTGTCCTGCAACATTGAGATCATCAGATTTGATGGCCCCTAGGTCTCTTTCTTGCTTGGTGACTGTAAGTTTCACTCCCTCCATCTTATACACAGCCTCTGAGTTCTGGATCCCCAAGTGAATAACCTTGCACAATTTGGTATTGAAACCCAACTGCGATCCCCTAGACCATTACTGGAGTTTCCACAGATCCCTTTGCATTCTCTCCACCTCTTCTAGAGTGTCAACCTGGTTGCAGATTTTTGAATCATCCACAGAGACACATCTTCCCCCTCAGGCTCTTCTGCAGTGTTGCTTATGAAGACATTGAACAGGACCAGTCACAGCACCAAAACTTGTGGCACCCCACTAGTCACTCTCCTATTGCCTAAGTGGCTACCATTTAGCAGCACCCTTTGCCTGCTATTCCTTAACCAGTTTGGTACCCACCTTGTCACTTCTCCACCACTTCCATGCTGCTTAGTTTCTTAACTAGCCTCCTGTGGGGCATAGTGTTGAAAGCTTTACTGAAGTCCAGATAGGCCACATCCTCTGCTCTGCCTTAATCTACCTCCCTGATAACAAAGTCAAAGAAATCTATGTGATTAGTTTGGCATGAGCCACCACCCCCAGTGGTACTGCAGCCTTTTTGCCCCCAGGTGCTCCATGTGCCTCTCCTTCAGTAGTGTCTCCATTAACTTTGGATTATATGACACCTGATACTAGATCAACTCTTACAGACAGATTTTTACTTTCTCTTATGAACTATGGTGCAATAATTTATTCTTTTTCATCCAAAGGAATGCTCAATAAGCTTAAGTCCACCTATCACAATATCATTTGCTTTGCAACAGGACTTCCAAGAATGACACATCATTGCCTCCTATATGGGTCATTAGGCTGCTTATCTTTGTTCGATACATTTCATTTTAGATCCTTGCTTTTCCTACATAAGATTCATTTGGATCCATTACCTGATTGTATTGACGGTTTGTTCCCCGAAATTTCCAATGTAGTGTTCACTAGCTCTCAGAGTTGAAACACTTTTCAGGTCCCCTTTTTTCATACTGCATTTGCACAAAACTCAATCAAATTTATTGGTACAAAATTGTACAATAAATTGCTAAACTCTATTGTTAGCTGCACTATGATCTCTTCATTTAAGAGGTCTCTCAAACATTATTAATTAATTCTGTTTGTAAGTGTTTTAATTATGTTTATTTTGCAACTGTATTTGTTATATATTGTATAATTGTGTAATTTGCATTTCTGTATTTTATGTTTTTGTCACTGGACACTTGTGAAAATGGGTAATTTTTCTCACAATCTTTTTAGTATAAAATAAAAATGAAACAAAACAAAACTTCACCACTGATGTGAGAGAAACATAGATTTAGTCTTGTTGCAAGTACAGTTTCAGAAAAAGACATGGTAAGATATTTCCAAATATTTAGTGATATTTCTAAAGAGATTCATTGTGGTGATCTTACTGTGGATCTGCAGGCAAGTGGGGAATTTCTCCAGAGATAGGGAATACATTTCTGGAAATATCTGTCCATATATTTTACTGCAACAATACAGTAAGTGCAGTCAAATTGTTCTATAGCTGGTCAAAAATCCAGTCAACAGCCTTTAAAGAATCCATCAACAAGTCAACTGCAAGTTCATGTTACTAGGGTGATGCAGAAATCTTCCTTTTTTTTTAATGTAAGTAATTTTCAAGAGTCTTTTTTTTTCCTTTTTACATTTCAAAACTAAATTCCTCTTGTGTCTGTTACAGCTGTAACATCCATGTTAAGAAATTTATTTTCAGGTTGTTGTTTTGTTAGTGACATCTTTCTGCTCAGTCATTAACTCAGAAAGTAATAGTTTTAGTTCTCTTACTTCAAAGAGCAAGCTTTTATGAGATTCTGTTGTTATCACATCAGGTGTTTTATTAAATTGTTGCAGAAACATCAATAAACTGGAGAAAAGTCAAGTTAACTTGTTTAAAATGTTTAATCCTCATTCCAAAGGAGGTAAGGATTTTTATTCTGCTGCCTGAACTGAGAGAGCTACAAAAGCACAAGGAACTCTGACTGTAACAGAGAGAGACATCTCAGGCTGATTAACTTTCTTGCTTATGGTATTCCAGAGCGTCATCCTGTTACACAGAGAGTAAATCAGTGGACAAGTTGGCATTACTGAGTGGTACCAACATTGTGGTCTACCCCTTTCCACCACCAGTAGCTACTGCTATTCTGGATGTGGCTTCAAACTCTAGACTCAGAGATAGTCTCATATATCTACTGCTACTCTAAAATCTTCTCCACAGGCAAATAAATCACATGTGCAGATGCCCTTTTTCCCTTTTTTATTTGCTTTATTGTAGTTATTTTTGTCATATCTCCAAGTGTTATGTCAAAGAAACTGGTTTGGGAGTACAGAAACATTCTTAATGTGTGTCCACTAATGTAGCCATCTTGCATTCCTCCCAGCATTTCTTAATGACTTCCTTACTATTCATTATTTTTTCATCAATATTTTTGAATGCATTCAATCAAGCCCCATTCTTGTTTATTGTTTATTTTCTGTATTCAGCCATTTTAGATGCCACATTTGTTTCCCGTGCTGTGCCCTACTGCCCCCTTTTGAACAACCTTTTTACATCCACAAGTATTCTATCTTCTTCAGCTGGGAATACTGATGGAAAATACTGACTGAAGCATTCAGTCATCTGTTCCTCCTTAATTATTGTTTATTATTATGTTTAGTAAATTGACACCATGTGCATTTAATTAAAAATATTTAGGCAGAAAGCTTAGCAGCTGGAGATCAATGTCACTTGAAAATTCATAGGCCAGATTTTCTGAAGAGTGTCACAGAATTGCATCAAGTTTCTAATGTATTTTGCTTTGTGGTGGATGAAAATTAAACTACCTACAATATGGTGTTACTTTTTTGCACAGTTACCACAATGTCTGTCAATAGCAATACTGCAAATCATGTAAATTGATGTTAAAACTCAAGCCCCTTTACAAATAAGGCATCACAATTGTGTGTGAAGCACACAAAAGACAAGCACTTTGAAAATTCTAGCAAAAGCTGTGCAGTTTATGTGAGTTATAGAAGCTTGTAGTGACAGTGGAAAATTGTTCCTGGATGAAAAGATGTAGCTCTGGTATTTCCAGGTATAGACACCTCTTCCTCAGGGGGCACTTCTTGATGCTTTACATCATCTTTAATTGTACATCCCTTAAACTTTGGGGAGACAACAACATATATTTTTTTTTTACTGGGAGGTAAACAACATGTAATTTGTAGCTAGCATGGAGGCCCTTCTGACAACAAGGTGGCTTACACTTTCCCCTTAGAGACTCACTCATGCTACATCAGTTCAGGTCCAGAATGCTCATTTCAAGTTCCATGTGCTGTTTTCCTTCTGTTAAACTTTCTGAATTGCAATGGATTTTAATCTTAATGCCCACTGTGATTTGAAATTTTCTTCAGCTCAGTTCTTCAGATATGCATTTTTGCACCTGTTGTCTGACAAGAAATGTCTGTATTCAAATGCAAAACAAGTAAATCTCCTAAATAAATGATTTTCTACAATCTTTAAAATGCAGATGAGGGAAACAATGATAAGTTGAAACCTAAAACACCAATGAGATTTGAAATATGGCCATTCAGCCAACAGAACATGAATGTACATCTTTTAAAGCAGAATGATTTGTGAAGAATGTGTTTATTCCTAAAATGGTTGTTTATAAAATGTCACACATAAAAAATCTACAGAGAAAAGCTACAGGCTATAAAGTTATTCATAAACATGAAAGATGAATTAACTACATTTAATCTGTTCTGAACAAAAGGCCAGAAGGCTTGTACCCTGGAGACTACTTCATTATTCATTGTATTTTTAGAAAGACTTCATTTAAACGAAAAGGTATTTTTGGAACATGAACAGGTTCTTACTCCAGTATCTCAGTGTTAGGATACAGTTTTTTTTTCAAAGGCTCTAAATGGATGTTGTTCAATAGGGCACTGCAATAAGCTTTCAAAAAAATACAAATAGTATTGAAATTAAAAAGAGATTGCAGCTGCTTGCCCAGTAGAGCTGTGACTTCCCAGTTTCACCTAATGGTGAGCAGATGCTCAAGCTGAATTTGGTTAACCCACCAAAAAACACTTCTGACAATGGAAATATTAGGCCAAGGTTTGCTGGCTCCCCTTTTTGGCTCTTTGGCACTCTGACAGCATATATTCTACCTTTTTTTTAAGAGATCACACACTGAGCTTATGCAAGCCATGTGATATGAACTAGCCAATCAGAGGAAGAGATAGCCAACTTGGTTAAGAAGGGGGATAAAACCTTTTAAAGGCACATTAGGGAACATAGAAAGACAAATGGAGGGATAGTGAGGCTGAATAAAAGGGACAGTGAAAAAGCAGGGATACTGAATGAATACTTTGGCTCAGTATTCACAAAAAAAGAGGAGGGGGAGGTACCTAATCCAGTTAACAGACGCACTCTGAATAGGAGGGTTCTACCCAGTCCTTTCATAGAAGAAAGGGTTCTGAAAGAACTCCTAAAACTGAAGGTGGACAAAGCAATGGGGCCTGACGGGATTCACAGCAGAATTCTAAAAGAATAAAAGGGAGAACTAGTGACACCACTGTCTACCAATTTACCAAATCATGGGAGGATGGTGTGGTACCTAAGGACTGGAGGAGGGTGGATGTGACTCCTCTTCACAAAAGTGGGAGCAAGACAGAGGCAGGAAACCACAGACCTGTCAGTTTGACTTCAGTGGTAGGGAAAATGATGGAATCACTTCTGAAGGAAAGAATTGTTGAGTAGCTAGAGGCCAGTGGGGGACAGGACCCAAGGTAGCTTGGGTTCACAGCGAGAAGGTCATATCAGACCAATCTAACTGATTTCTTTGACTGGGTGACCAAAGTAGTAGACCAGAGAGGGGCTGTGGACATGGCCTACCTGGACTTTAGCAAGGCATTTGACACAGTCCCACACAAAGATTAATAAAGAAATTAGCCAGCCAGGGAGTGGGTCCCAGGGTGGTAGCCTGGGTAAAACATTGGCTGGACAACAGGACACAGAAGGTAATAATAAATGGATTCCACTCTGAAGAAAGAGTGGTTATTAGTGGGGTACCAGAGGGTTCAGTACTGGGTCCAGTACTTTTTAATATCTTTATAAGTGACATTGCAGAGGGACTAGAAGGAAAAGTATGCATCTCTGCAGATGACACAAAGATCTGCAACAGGGTTGATGCCCGGGGGGGGGTTGGAAAGGATGAGAAGGGACTTGGCAAGGTTGGAGGAATGGTCAGAAGTATGTCAGCTTGGATTCAGTGCAAAGAAGTGCAAACTAATGCACCTGGGAAACAAAAACCTAGGGGAAGAGTACACAATTGGGGGGACGTAGTAACAACATCAAAAATGGAAAGGGACCTGGGGGTAATGACATCAGATGACCTTAAGGTTAGCAAGCAATGTGAGAAGACAGTAGGGAGGGCTGGGGGGATACTGGGATGTATAGGGAGCTGCATCACCAGCAGAAAACAGGAAGTTGTTATCCCTCTGTATAGGCTGTTGGTGAGACCCCATCTGGAGTACTGTGTCCAGTTCTGGAGTCCCCATCTCTGCAAGGACATAGGCAGGATGGAGGCAGTCCATAGGAGGGCAACTAAAATGGTGCAAGGTCTGCAAGAGAAGCCGTATGAGGAGAAACTAAAGGAGCTTAATATGTATACCCTTGAGGAAAGGAGGGAGAGGGGGAACATGATTGAAGCTTTTAAGTACCTCAGTGGAATCAACAAAGTCCAAGAGGGTAGCATCTTTCAGAAAAAGAGATGTGCAAGAACAGGGGGACACAATTTGAAGATAGAGGAGGGACTGCTCAGGGGCGATGTGAGGAAGTACTTTTTCACAGGTAGGGTGGTGGACACATGGAACCACCTTCCTGAAGAGATTATGGGGTCTAAAACTGTAGGAGAATTCAAGAATGCATGGGACAGACATAAGGCAATTATTGAGTAGGGTAGGACGATGTAGGCTGTTGGTTAACTAGGATCTGCAGCTTATACAGTAGGTAGGAAAATGGGTAGACTAGCTGGGCCAAGCGGTCCTTATCTGCCGTCAAAGTCTATGTTATGTTTCTAGAGACCCTGAAGAACATGATTTCCTTATACTGCACATATCATTGTGCCATTTTCAGCTCTTGATTGGTGGAAGAGGACTGATGTTTGCACTGAGATAGCTCTTAAAGTTTTTAGAAACAGAGGTATATTAAATCAAAACAGCACTTAGAAAAAGTGCTCATTATTCTTAAAGTTAGTTAGTTAACACTAGTTAACTGTAATGGCTGGCAGGGTAGTCCAGGAGTAATGTATGTGTTGCTGTAGAGAAGAGTGCATACTCCAGAGCAGTGTGTGCTTACTTACAGTTGCATCCTACAACTTGGCAGGAATTTAAGGATCAATCAAGACAGGAAAAGGGGTAGTGCAAAGGGGATTTTTGCAGGCTTTATTTTGCAGTTGTTATATTATCCACTGCTGGTGGTGCATGGTGCAGAACCCATTCTTTTTCCCCTGTGTGTGAGCCAGTCAGTCAGTCAGTGAAATGAAAAGTGAAAGTGAAGTACTGTAAGTTGTTGTGTTAGACCTGAGTGCATTCGGTTTCTTGAATCAGTTTCTGTCAGTGCCATGGGTCTCTCAGTGTGTTCAGGTGGTCTCTCTTTCACTTGCATCTCTTTTGTATCTCACAAATTATGTCACATCACGTAGTTGTCTAATCTTCCACACAGACATTATTGTCTTCATTGTTTGCACTATGTCCTGCTGTTGCATTGTGTCATCTGTCATGTAGAAAAACAATTATGAAAAAATGGAGGAAAAAGAGCTATTGGGGAGAAGAGTATGGATAAAGGCCCCACTGTGCCAGTTATAGGACATCTTCTGCAAATGGTCATCATAAGAATAATCATGATGGGGTGAGAAATAGCAGTTTGAATGCTGGAAGGGCTATGGCTGGGTATGAAACTGTATGGTCAAAGAAACTTGTTAAAGCAGCAGTACTAGATAAAAACTACACCTTTAGCAACAGTTTGATCCCTGTGCTCTGTTTAGCACTGACCCGATAATATTTCTTGTTTTCACTGTGCTATCACCATGTAATTTTCTCCTATATTCTTTGTTTTTGTTTACATTTCTTACACCCACCATGTTGAACTGGAACCCTCTGCTGCCAATCCCACATGCGCATTACTCAGAGTACTACACAGGGAGAGTGGGAACGCACAGCACATGGCTCCCAGGAAGTAAACAAAAGATATGATGTAACGTGAGGGGGGAGCTTGGCTGAAATTTAGGCAGCAGCCATATTTACTGTGGTTCCACAAAAATGGGAATACATTTTAAATATCTAAAAATCTAAAGATTAATAGAAACAAATCTTTACAGATATGGAAACTGGAATTATGGCAGCATGTACCCAACCAAAAAGCAGACATTTGATAATCACTTCCTGAATATCCAGTACTGCTAATTTAAATAGTCAACAACATCTGGTTGGTTCTAACCCCACTCCTCCTTAGACCCTTTCTATGTTTTCCATTACATCCGATGATATCATAATGAGCAATGCAGTAGTACACTACAGATTGCTCATTTAAATTCTGCCACTTTGAGTTCCACTTCCCTTACACAAGAGCACAATAGATATGATCCCTCAATAAACAAAACACAAAATACTCACCTGTCCATCATGTATGAACAACATGACAACAGCTGTCACAGCCACCAGTACATTGGCAGTGACAAATGCCAGTTCACCTAGAACCAATATACTGTATGATGCCCACTATTTCACATAACTGCACTGCTGAGCTCAGTGCTGCTCACTTATATACATAGCTTGAAGGTGACACTATGTCTGACTGTTACACAGGCACTACTGTAATGCTGTCAGCAGAGAGAAAAAAGTACAGTACTATACTTCATGGATGTAGGAGGAAGAAGGATACTGATACCACTGTTCTACAAAATGAAGCAAATGGTATCAGAACAGCTTTTAGGACAGAGTGCCAGTAAAGAGGAGGCTATGGAAGTGTAGTTGTCAGAGGAGAAATTGATCAGCTCCTACCTCGGAGCTGCCAGGCTTCAATCCCCGTAATTGGACTGACTCTTGGGAAATGTGGCCACTTCCCGATTGGAAGCTGCAGAACCCCATTGAGAAAGCAAGCACCCAAGGCACCTTTTTCAAATCACAGCTTGGCCACTGCTTTGCTGTACTGCTTTCTGGACAGTTGTTTCCCCACACCTCCACTCCCTCCTTTATTAAATACACTTTCTCAGTGTTTCCCGCCCTCTGAGGCCTCACACTAGTAAATTACAACAACTTCTTAAAGGGGCTTTCTTTTTCTGAAACTTCTTAAAGGGGTTATCTTCTCTCATGCTCCTATTTAACTGCAAAAATACTACTTCATTCATTCAGCATAGAATATCTTCTTATTAGGGTAACTGTCACATTCCGTGGGTCTCTAAACCCACAAAATTTTCAACACCCAGGCATATTCACAGGCTACCTAAATGTTATACACACATTTCTTAATGTTTCACTCCCCCTGCTACTTACCCTACCTGGCCTCCTTACTACCATACACTACCGTACTCACGTCAGGTACCAACTGCCCCTCTCTCATGGGATTGCCCTTTCAATTAAAGCTATACAGTATGCTTATTATTGCCCCTTGCTTCACTGTTTGACCTTGGAGAAGAGTTTGAAAAACTGCCCATGCCTCAGGGGCAAACTTTGGTTATTCTGACTACTTCTTAGTGCTTTAAAAAAGATGCTCCTACTGCTACTCATCTGAGCTGGTAACATTGAATTAAACCCCGCCCCCCCTCCATTACTGCCCCAGCTGACCTACCTTTACAAAAAGGGTTATCATTTTTGTATTTGAATGCCTGCAGCCTTCTGAAAAAGCTTGATGCTATCAAAATTTGGACCCTCCACTGCTCTCCTGCTATTCTTGTAATCTCCGAAACTTGGTTACAACCAACCACGCTGGACTATGAGGTTAATATTCCTTTGTACAACTTGTTTTGTACTGATAGGAAATCTCGGGGAGGGGGAGTAGCCATCTATGTCTGGGACATCATTACTGCAACTATGGTGGACACAACTACAGTCCCCAAGGAGTTTGAGTGCCTCATGCTAATAATTCAACCAGCCAGATCTACCTCTATCTGCATTAGTGGGTGCTTTAAGCCCCCCTCAGCTAGCCTCTATCTGCTTAAACACCTAAGTGACATACTAGCTACCACAATGAAAGAATTCTGTAATGCCCATGGAGTTACCCAGATCATTAATGAAGCTACCTGCCCAAACACCAAAAACCCAGAGAGTAGCTCCCTTCTTGACCTAATCCTTGTGAGCAAGCCTCACCTTTTCTTCCACTCAGGTGTATCTTTAATGACATCAGTGACCACTGTGCCATTGCAAGTGTAAGGTCGGTGCAACTCCAAACCTCCTCTTCTTCTAAATACATCCACAAGAGATGCAAAGGTAACTTCTATCCAGATGCTTTTCTCTATGACCTCCAGTATGCTAACTAGCAGAAATTTTACCTAGCATCTTCTGTGGAAGAGGCACATGAGGTACTTCATGAAATACTCACTGGAACCCTAGACCTCCATGACCCAGTTACCAAAAGTAGAACCAAAAGAAAATCCTGTCCCTGGTTCACAGATAACCTAAAGACTGCCTTATGGCATAGGGATGCTCTTCGGAAAAGAGCCAGAAAGTCAGAATTGGCCACAAACTGGTCTTCTTTCTGAACTGCAAGGAATTTCTACATGAAAACTATCAGAGCTGCAAAGTCTAGTTATTTCCACTCTGAGCTTAATGCATCCACTAACTCTGCTACTAAGTTCTGAAAAACCTTACGGGAGGTAGGAGGCCATAACAGCACTGTCATACTGCTCCACAAAAGTTTGACTGGTGGTACCCACACTACAGATAAAAATGAGATTCTTGACCTCCTTAATCACTTTGCCACAGCAGGGATGGCTTTTGATACCTCCCCAGCAAATGCCATCAGGGCACAGTTCCTTAGTCAGTCATCTGATTGCCATGATCCAGAATCTATTGACCCTTAACACCCTTTTTCTTCTGTCCAGTCACCATCAAACAGTTTGAGGATCTCCTTCTTCAACTTGATACCAAGAAATGTGTGGATGCGGATATGATTGAGCCTTTCTTCTTAAAGTTGGCCTACTATATTTTGCCCATTACCCACCTTTTCAATTTGTCTCTCAATCACGGCTCCCTTCCCAAGGTCTGAAAGATGGCCCATGCCATCCCTCTATATAAATCAGGGAACCCCTGCAACCTAAATAATTACCGCCCAGTATCCTTGCTTCTGGCCTTGTCAAAACTATTGGAGAAGGTAGTAAATGAACAGCTCAGATCCTTTTAATCTACTAAACCCAATTCAATCCAGCTTCCATCCAATGCATAGTACCTCTACTGCCATTACCAAGGTTATACATGACTGGCAGTCTGCACTTGATAACAAGCAATATATATGCACATGGTTTCTGGACCTTAGCAAGGCTTTTGACACGGTGGACCACGATTTACTCCTGGTGAGCCTGAAGAAAGTTGGGGTGGACAACCTGGGCCTAAGTTGGTTTGCAAACTATCCTGTGGACAGAGAGCAGCAGGTGAAGGCTGAAGAAGACCTATTGCCAAACAAAATACTCCTTAGAGGTGTCCCCCAAAGATCCATACTTGGTCCCCTTCTCTTTGCCATTTACATTAATCAAATCGACACTGGCCTAAAGTCATCTTGTATCCATCTCTTCGCTGATGATACAGTGCTATACATTTAGAGATCAACTCTGTATCAAGCCATTTTGGACCTCCAGAAAGATTTTGACATCCTCCAAAAAAATCTACTCAACTTGAAACTCCTGCTCAAATACCAAAAACTAAGGCTATGATTTTCTCTCCACTGGCCCCTTATCCCCCCCCCAAAAAAAAAAAAACCCAGATAAGGTTCCTCACATAAGCACCCTTTTGGGAAATGCCCTGCAGCTTGTGGAACAATCCAAATACCTGGGGGTCTGGATTGACTACAAATTGTCCTTCACTGATAACATTGAAGAACTCACTAAGAAACTACATCAAAGGCTCGGTATTTTCTTCAGGATCAAGCACTAACTAAACCAGGAGGCTAGAAAACTCCTAGTCCAAGCTACCTTCTTGCCTCTTCCAGACTATGCAGACTTTGTATATGGCCATAGTACTAGCACAACTCTCTCCAAGCTTGATACTCTATACCACAGAACCCTTAGGTTCATTTTGGATGCCCCTTATGACACACACCACTGCATCCTCTATTCTTCTGTAAGCTGGAGCTCTCTTAGCTTCAGGAGGCAAAAGAATGCTATTGTATGGACATATAAGGCAATCACTCATAAATTACCTCAGTACCTCACAAGCTGCTAAACTCCCCGCATCCCTAATGCCTATTCTCTCAGAAGTCTTACCAATTTATCTTTGGCTATCCCTAAAGTTAAAATGCACTTTGGTAGAGCCTCAATAAACTTCACTCATCCTACACTCTGGAATAAGATCCAGAAAACCTTATGCTCACTTCCCCTGTCACGTTCTCCCTCTTCAAATCCTTGTTCCTGAGGACCTTCTCTGAGGCCTATCATTGCTTCAAGTCCAGGTCTTAACATCATGAGTTGTTACTGCTTTAAATTGTGGATTTAAACCTCAACCATTGCCTAAGGCATCATTTGAGTCCTCCCTTCTGTCATTGTCTAAATCAAGGTCCCAACATCATGATCTGTCCTTGCTTCAAATATTGGACTTAAACCCCAACCATTGCCTGTGGCATCTGTTGTGTTCTCCCTTCGAACAGTCCTTCCTCCCTAGTCCATAATGTCCAACCCTCTCCTGACTCGGCTGACCTTCCCTCCTCACTCCCTATACCCCCTTCCCCTTCCACCCCACTTGCCAGGACATGCCAACAGTACTTATCAAAGGACTCTTACATCTCAATCTTCTTCACACTTTGATGATAGAGGAATTGCCACTCTTGCTCACTATGACTCATTGAATGATATTTACTGTATAAACTTTAGCTCATTACCTTATGTCCATATATCTGCATCCATGCAACTGGATTTAAATGGCACTACCTCCTGTTGAACCTATTGCTATGTTCTGGTGCAAGTATCTTGTCACATGTGATAGTTATATGTTATTATGTTGTATTATTATCATGTAATTGTTATGTATGTTCACTCAACCTGTTATGTCTTAACCCTGTTGTCAATTGTTCTGCCCCAGGTCCCTCTTGTAAATGAACTTGTCTCAATGATGTTCCAGCTGGCAAAATAAAGATTTTGATTGATTGATTGAGAAAGGGGCAGAATTAGAGGCAGAGAAGATATAAGAGGAAAGAGCACAAGAGGAGGAAAGGAAGGAACACTGATAAGTACATCGTTGAGACAAAGATGGGCAGTTGACAGCATGAATGGAGGTGAAGCAAGGTGAAGAAGCAGTAGAGGAAGAGGGGCATGGGAAACAAATACACAAGAAAAGGATGAAGAATGAGAGGAGCTTGAAAGTGTTATGTCATTTTTACCTTAACTAGTGGTGATGAATGCTATTCCATGGAGTAGAAGACATCACAGGGAACTTGCAGCCTCTGCATAAGCTATGTAGCACTGAGCCACCTGCTTCTGCTGCCCATTCCCAGCAAAATTATTCACAAGTCCTGCAAAACCTATCATCTCACAGTCACTGCCTGATTATTTTAGTATTACACATATTTATACACACATAATTACTCAAGTTTGGTATGAATGCAAAACCCATAGGTGAGGTAATGGCCCATGTTCTTCAATCATTTTTCATGGTGGAAGACATTTGCTTTAAAAAGCTCATGAAGGAAGTTATGCCAAAATAAAAAATTGTGCTGCAATTCATGATTTCTTAGCATGCAATTATACAGAAAATATAAATAAAAACTAATACAAGTGATTAGATTATGGCCATATTATATTGCTACTGTACTTATGCTGCTTATTATCTCAGTTACACTACAGGCATAGATGCATCGGTCTCATCTATGAATGTTTTAAAACAAAATATCAATGTAAGAGAATATTAGTATAGATATGTATTAATACAAACATTATTTATTTATACTTACATGTCTATAGAGTACTACTTAGTAGTATTATACTTCAGCCAACATATGCTTCATCTTGCACATCTATGATATTCTATGTGAAATATAATAGTATTTCTGTCAATTAAATGACATGAAAATATATTAGGTTATTTTTTTTTTTAACTGTCTTTATACACTCACTGCAGCAGGGAGTACTTACCCCCATCAAACATTGTATGTAGATGCTCAACTAACCCTGGGTGGAGTCTGCTTCCACCACAACGGCCGAAGGGAGGAAGACCGCAGCATGCCCCCTATGGCGGGGCTACCCCCAGTGGCAGGAATTGAGAGAGGAGACTACATCACCCTGAGCCCTCGTCTCCAATAGTCGGGCTTTGTTTGGTCCACTGGATTAGGTCGCCCATTGGTGGCTATCATGCTCCTGCATGGAGAGGTATTTACACTTATAGTTTCCTGGGCTCAGATGTGCAGTGATGCCCTGCTTGATGTGTGCACACTCCCGTGCACTCTTGAAAGGCATCCGCTGCAGCCCTAATACCCTGCATCTGCTGGCTGGGCAATGCAATCCCCCAGTAGCCACCAGGGGCTGCTACTGCACCGGCAAGAGTTAACCCCGCTCCCTAAGGAAACAGAGCAGTCCTTAGGATGCTTGATCCTTGGCGGCCCATGCTCGTTTTTGAACACGGGTCACCGGTGTGGTGTGAGGTGTGGCGTTCAGTGCTTCAACCCTCAGCTCCAACAGAGCAGCAAAATACTAGGTTATTACTATATTAAATTATCATAGTACTACTTGTTATCAGAATTATATAACCAGAAAATGTATACCCCTTCTTTTCTATGAATGATCAAACTACAAATGTATATAAATTACAGCTAAAAGTAATTAATAATTATAATGTGTGCAAACTTAGTATAAAAATATTAAATACAGTGGTGCATTCTGAAGGGTGTATCTTCTCAAACTCTTACTGGCACTGGAACTAGTCAAACAGTTTGACTCACTGCTTCCAGCAGCAGCACAAAGACTTCTCTGAAATATACTGTACCACAAATACTCATGATGATACTATGATTTGCAGTGCCTTATGGTCTATCAAGTTTGCCTGATGTGAAACCCATGCCCATTAAGTTACGTACTGCCTTCCAGATGCTCCAAGCCTCCTCTTAACTTTGTCCCACTCCTCTTTGCAGCTATTCATGTATATCATGCTTGCACATCCTCCGGTAGCTTTTTCCTCCCCTCTACCACCCTCTCTGTGAAGCACTACCTCATGGATTCCCTCTGGAACTTGCCTTGAACCAGTTTGCAGTTGTTTCCCCTGGTATTTTTGTTGTTTCTGGGACTGAAGAGCTTAAAGGGTTCCACCTTGTTGAGGTCCTTTAGCTATTTAAATATCTATATAAGGTCCCCTGTTCTCTTTTATCCTTCAGTGAGTACATATTCATGCTCTCCAGCCTCTGTTCTTAAGACTGCTACTGCTGCCCTGAATCCATTTATTTTTGGACCCTTAATTGCACCATCTAATGCTGATTAATGTCCATTTTGTGTTGGGAGTTCCAAAACTGCACACAGTTCTCCAGGTGTGATCACACCATGAACCTGTCCTGGGGCAGTATGGCCTCCTTTCTTCTGATCATAAACCACCAACTAATGCCACCCAGCATCCTGTGTGATTTTGTCATACTTTGCTACATTGTGTGGATGGCTTAAGGGTGTTGAAAACAGCAATCCCCCAGTCTTTCTCCTTCTCCTCGAACACTGCAGTGGTTACCCCCACCTGTATTACACCACCATAGCTCTTGCTGTCAATGGTGGACTTTAAGTATGCATATGATAGGCACAAGGGAATCATAGCTGAGAAGCAGGGGATGGGATGGAGCCAGAGATTAAGTAGGGTCTGCAGTAGCAATATAGGCAGGGACAAATGAGCAGATTGGGTGGGCCAAGCAGTCCTTGTCTGCCATTTAATTCTATGTTTCAAATTCTATGTTTCTCTCCATGTGCATGACTTTGTAATTTTTGACACTGAACCCCAGTTATCAGATTCCAACTCATTTCTCCAACCTTTCTTGATGCTACCTTAAATTCGTGACTCCTTAGCTTTTGCTCATCATCCCATGGAGTTTGGTGTTGTCTCCCAAAGGGAAACTGTGTCAAAGAGCCCCTGACAGCATTGGGACAGCACTGACAAAAGTAAGATTTTGACTCACTTCTATTTAGATTTCATATACAGTATATACTGTAGTTCATTGTCCATTTTCTTTTTTACTGAGACCAGTTGCATGAAAACAAGATTACCCCCAACCCCTAGACTTTATCATCTCTGCCTGTTTGCCTACACCTGACAGCATAATCTCCTGTTTATGGCTACATAATTATTTCCACGGCAACCGTTTCAGATGTCATAAACAAAATTATGATGTCAGGCATACACATGCAGCTGGGGCTGAAAGGGTAGAGATTCAGTTGTCATGAAAATACCCTTAGTAATAAGCAAACAAGGGTGAGAATAACAGAAAAAAATGAAATATGAGCTACACTGTGTCTAAATATTACATTTTTTTCAAAGCAGTCTTAACAGCATCAGGAGCTCTTTAATGCTGTCCATGATGTCAGTTATTAACAGATCGACCAGCAACCGCCTAAGCAGTTACCACTGTGGTACCCTGCTGGTAACCTCAAGTATTCCCATGTGTTCCTCTCCCACTACTTCCCTCTGAGTCCCCCCTAACCAGTTTACCACCCACCTTGACATTTTTCCCTCCAACCATAGATAATCCAACATATTGTTCAGTCTTCTGTGGGGGACTGAGTCAAAGGCCTTGCTGAAGTCCAGATACAGTATGTCTATAGCCTGTCCCCTATTCATTGTCTTAGTGATAAAGTCAAAAAGAATTGTCAGGTTAATTTGACTTGACCTCCGTGCCACAAATCCATGCTGCTTGCTGTCTTAGACCTTGATAGCCTCCAGACTCTCCACCAGCATTTACTTGAGAATGGTTTCCATCAGCTTGCAAATTGATAATTTCTAGCCGACTGGTCTGTAGTTCCCTGTCTAATCACTAGTCTTATGCAAGGGCACCATAGCCACAGTTCTCCACTTGTGCGGTACCACCTCGACTATGATTAGCTGTTGTACAAGTCGGCCAGTTGGGCTACCAATACTGTTTCCTGCTTTCTCAGTACCCTGGCATGCATACAGTTTGGCCTTGGAGATGTATTCACCTCTAGGAAAATTAATCCCATAAGGAATCTGTTGACTGTGACTGGCTCATTGCACATCTTTGCAGTCCTCTCGCTCCCCTTGTCTACACTTCTCTGAGGTATTTGTCCATCCTTTTCCTTAGTAAATACTGAGCACAGTATTAATTTAATACTTCTGCCTTTCTTCAGCTACTCTCCACAGACTCTGTCTTTTGTCTCAGCTCAAAAAAACCTTCAATCATTTACCTTTGATCATCATGGATGTACTGAAAAAAGTTCTTGTCACCTTCCTTGATGACGCCTGCAATTCTCAGTTCAGTTCCCTCTTTGGCCTTCTACACTTCCTTGCTAGACAAGTTGAGTTTGTTCATATAGTCCACTCTGTCCACCTCATTCTGAGTCTTCCTGTTTCTTTTGAAGAGGTCTTTCTGCTTTACTCCATTCATTACTACTACTACTAAGGATCACAGATCTCCAAGTAGATGGTCACCTGGGGGCCAGTGACCATCACGTGGCATGGCATGGTATGGTTCAATTTGGCCACTACAACTAAATCATCCCATTTCAAGGCAAACATATGGGACTTCAGAAGAGCTGACTTTGATAAAATGGCCAACAGAGTTAAGCTAGCCCTGGCAAAAAGAAATACAGATTAGGGGGTGCAGGCAAAGTGGGCAAGCATTAAGGATGCAATACTTGAAGGAACAGTCCACTGTGCTAGAGAGTAAAGGAAGTGCAAAAGAAGAAGGAAACCATCAATCATCATCATCATCAAATCTTTATTTATTCAGGCGAACATCATTGAGCAAGGCTCATTTATAAGATGGACCTGATAAGGTCAAGGTTCAACAGTTGATACACAACAGATACATCATACACTTATATAAAACAGTTATACATACAGAGGAAAACAAAGTTTATAAACACAGTGATGTACAGTAAATTCACATGATAAAAATTGGTTACAGGAAAGTTAAGCTAATATTTACAGTATATACATATCCCAGTGGGGGGGCCATGGCAAACACACAATATAATGTAATACTAGGATGGTGAAGGTATTACTGGGTGCCATAAGATGGGGTGTCTGTCTGGAAGGATTATGCCATATGTGGTTAATATTTTGGGAGGGAGTTTGTGAGATGATAAAGCTAGCTCTAGCGGTAGCAACTGCATTTCTATGTGAAGAAGACTGTACAATGCTGTTTAAAGGATGCAAATGGAATGATATTAGACAGTTTTAGGGATTTTTGTAGGGTGTTCCATGCTATAGCTAGATAATAGCTGATTGCTGCCCTCCCTAGCCTGGTGTTGAATTTGGGCAGTTTGAGCAGGATGATGTTGTTGCTTCTTAGAGCATAGGAGCTAGGAATGGTCTGGGTGAAGCAGTCCAGAATATAGTTTGGAAGTTTTTTTGAGAACGCTCTGTAAATCCATAGTGCTGCATTTCTGTTCCTTCTGAGGTGAAGGGAAACCCACCCAACTGCAGCATAAAGAGAGCAATGATGGGTATTAGATGGCAGATCTGTAATGAATCTTATTGCTCTATGATATAAGGTATCCAGCTTGTGAAGGTAGGAGATGGGGCAGTGACTATAAAGAAAGTCTGCATAGTCAACAACTGATAGAAAAATGGCCTGGACTAACCTATCTTTGAGTCTCTGTTTAGGAAGGGTTTTAATCTATAGAGAAGACCAAGCCTTTGGTGAAGCTTTTTTAACAGTTCTTCTAAACGATGAGTGAAGTCGAGTCTGTTGTCAATCCACACACCTAGGTATTTGAAGTTTTCTATGTACTCCAGATTTTCTCCAAGTATAGTGCATAGCTGGGGGATGATTGAGGAGGAGGTGCTGGTGGAGCTTTGGTTTGTGAACATCATTGCTTTAGTTTTCTTTGCATTTAACAGAAGCTTTTTCTCAAGTAGCGGATATTGCAACAAGGAGAATTCTGTTTGTAGGATTTCACAAGCAGCTGCAGGCGAAGGGTTGCTGACATACAAAACAGTGTCATCAGCAAAGAGATGTACAGAGGAATTGGTGAGAGTTGAATCAATATTATTTATATAAATGGCAAAAAGGATAGGACCCAGTATAGAACCTTGGGGGACTCCTCTTAACAGTGGTTTTAATGGGGATAGGCCACCTTCAGCTTTTACCTGCTGTGACCTACCGGTGAGATAACATCTGAACCACTTAAGGGAGGGTGGATCTAGGCCAAGGGAGTGCAGGGATGATAGTAGAAGCTCATGGTCCACAGTATCGAATGCTTTGCTCAGGTCCAGGAATACTGCACAGACATTATTCTTTTTATCTAATTCGGTTTGCCAGTCATTTGTGACCTTGGCTAGTGCAGTGATAGTGCTATGCTTGGCCCTGAATCCAGATTGAGCTGGATTTAAGAGGTTAGCATTGTCAAGATACTCCCTTAACTGGTTACTCACTAATTTCTCCAGCATCTTGGATAGCACTGGTAGGATGGGAATGGGCCTGTAATTATTAAGTTCCATAGGGTCCCCTGATTTTAGAAGGGGAACCACTTGGACTGTCTTCCACAGTGTGGGAATAGAGCCAGAGTTTAGAGATAGGTTAAAGAGGTGTGTTAGGGGGACTGCAAGTACATGGCACACAATCTTTAGAAAGTAGGGGTCCAGAGAGTCTGCCCCTGCACTTTTTTTGGTATCCATTTGCCATAATAGATCCTTTACTTGCTTCGACAGTATAGATTTGAAGCTGAAGGAAGAGTCAGCTCTCTGATCACCAGTGTAATGGGAGCTTAATTGTTCCCTCAGCAGGATAGCTGGAGAGGTGTCAAAAGCAAGGCCAGCCATTGTGAAGTGGTTATTGAAGGCGTCCAGAATTTCCATTTTGCCAGTGATAGGGCCATAACTGTTGTGTAATTGAGTTGGAAGGGAGGTGTTAGCATCCTGCCCCACCATACCCTTGATGGTACCCCAAAATCTAGCAGGATTATGATAGGAGGAGTCGAGCTCAGCCAAGTAGAAGGCAGCCTTTGCATCCCTAACTTTCTTGGTGCATCTATTCCTGGCTTTCCTAAAGATCATCCAGTCATTTGCATTCTTGGTTTTTCTTGCCATTTTCCAGAGTTTGTCTCTTTCCAGCAGTGCAGCTTTGAGGTCAGCTGAAAACCAACGACAGGATTTGTTTTTTATTCGGATACTAGAGATTGGGGCATGAGTGTTAAGGGCATTTATTATAATGCTATTTAGCACCTGCTGAGCTTTTTCAACAGAATGGGAAAGATAAAATTCTTGCCAGTGTGGAGAGTGAGCTAGATCATGCAAATATCCTTCAATATTGATGTTTTACTTGGATCTCCTCATGAGAAATTTTATAGGGATTGTTGTTATGCTGGTGGATCTTACCCCTGCGATGGGGCAGTGATCACTTATATCGCAGAGAAGCACTCCAGCATGTGTGAATAGATGTGGTTTATTCACTTGCATGATATCAAGTAGTGTGCTGTTATTACTATTCCTTGCATTAATTCTTGTTGGCTCATTGATTAGTTGTGTGAACCCATAAGTATCACAGAATGATGCCAGAGGTGCAGCTGCCTGGGTAAGCCAGCTGAAATTCAGGTCACCTAGAATAATGACTTCTTCAGTGCTAGGCTTGAGCAGGTTCCCCAGGTGGGATAAGAGCTTGAGTTCAGCAGAGGGGGGTCTGTAGCATCCAACTAGCTGAAAAGCTGCTGTATTGGGGAGAGAGACTTTTAGGGATAGGCATTCAAATTCCTTGGGCATAGAGGTTGCAGCAATACAGGATACAGCTATACCGGATTTTGCATATATGGCTACTCCACCTCTCCTTGTTTGGCGATCAGCTCTAAAAAGCTGATAGTTGGGTAGGTTAACATCCCTGTCTGCTGTGGTGGGTTTGAGCCATGTTTCAGATACCACAAGAAAGTCTGGCAAGGTATGGGCAACCCGGGCTTGTATCAGTGTAAGTTTTTTCAACAGACTGCATACATTAATATGCAGGAAACTGAGGCCTTTAATTGAGGTTAGGTCTGATGGAGAGGTGATACATTCAGGGGGTCCAGGGTTGATTTCCACATTACCAATACAGAGCAATAGAAGGAGCAGGAGTTTCATGAGGGCTGCCAGCGATAGGGAGAGGTGGCTGTCTTTGGTCCTCCTTCTCTTATTCTGTTGCCACTCTTTTGGGGTGCTCCATGTGGGGTTAAGGAATTGTGTCGAGACACCAAGTAGCAGTTTGGTGGTTAGGCTTAGGGGGGATCTGTATATCCAGTAGTGGAGCCTTGATTGAAATACATGTGTGGTGGTATGTGTCTTTTTTTGGTGGTCATACCACTGTAGTCGATGCAGCAATGGTAGGGCATATGTGAGGGTTTGAGCGTCTACCAAAGGGGATGGTTCAGAGAGACTGGTCGGATGGATCACCCTAATTTGTGTGACAGGGACATCTTCTTTGTGGAACCCCATGGCTGACAGTGAAAGAAGTATCAGAAGTAAACTCCTCATGAGAGAGATATTGTTAGTTGGCTATCGGGGAGTAGTGAAGTTGCTGATTGGTTGGATCAGCAAGCCGCGTGACTGTCTGTTGGTTTAGAATAATGCTGAGGCGGGGAAGAGATTTTGGCGGAAGATGCCTATAAAGTAACACACAAGAGGGAGGGAGGGAAGGGTGGGTGGGCACAAATTTTGTGCCTTTCCAGAATGCTCCCTCGCTGTCCCTCCTGGCCTCGTGGTTCCCTGAGTCGGCTTAGGTGCCACCGACTGCCCACTGGCAGAGCGAAGCCCCGGCGCTCAGCTGGGTGCTGTGGGGTAGGGATGGCAGGCTGGAGAGAGAGACAGAGGAAGGTGCAACAATTAAATAGAGGCAGAAACTAGTGTTCCTGTTTGTCACTAACTAAATCTGCACAACAAAAGACTGTGGGGGGGGGGTGCTGTGGTGCCTCAGCATCTGGCCCGCCTTGCAAATGCAAAAAGGAGTTGTAATCACAGTAAAGAGCAATAAATCAGCAGTTTCCCCTTGGAATTACATTAGCAGAAAACAGCACCTTTTAGGTAAATTACACAGTTTAAGGGAGGAAAGTGGCGCCTCACCGACTGGCCCACTTCGGATACCAAGGATTAGAATTACAGCAGAAATACAATTAAATCAACAGATTCCCTTTACAGATGCAGTAAGAATAGAAGACAGCTCTTTTTTGGGGATTTTGCAAGAATACAGGGAAGAAAATCAAGTCCCAGACAGATTTCGGTAAGGCAGGCTCAGTCAGTGTAAGTCAATGGGGCAGGAGAGCCCATCGCCTGCTGTGCCTAGAGGAGCACTCGCTCACCAATTGGCTGCACCTTTCCCGAGTGCTCCCTCGCTGTCCCTCCTGGCCTCGTGGTTCCCTGAGTCAGCTTAGGTGCTGCTGACCGCCCTCTGGCGGAGCGAAGCCCCAGCGCTCAGCTGGGTAGCTGTGGGGTAGGGATGGCAGGCTGGAGAGAGACAGAGGAAGGTGCAACAATTAAATAGAAGCAGAAACTAGTGTTCCTGTTTGTCACTGACTAAATCTGCACAACAAAAGACTGTGTGGGGGGGGTGCTGTGGCGCCTCAGCGTCTGGCCCACCTTGCAAATGCAAAAAGGAGTTGTAATCACAGTAAAGAGCAATAAATCAGCAGTTTCCCCCTTGGAACCACTTTGGTTCTCAAAAACAGTAGCAGAAAAAGTCAGAGCCAAAAGGCTGACCTTCAGGAAATATAAGGGAACACAGCAGGATGAAGATAGGGAGGCATAGCAAACTTCCCTGAAGGAAGCAGGGAAGGCAGTAAGGCAGGCAAATGCCCACACCGAGAAAACACTAGCACAAACAAAAAAAGAAGATGACAAGACTTTCTATAGATACATTAGTGAAAGGAGAAAGTCCATAGGGGATATTGCTAAGATCAAAGGAGATAAGGGGGCATGTGAGGAGGAGGACCATGTAAAAGCATCTATCCTAATTAGAAACTTCTGCTCAGTATTTACTGAAGAAAAGATAGGGGCAGAGCCCACAGCTCAGCACCATGGACACAGGCGGAGGGAGGTGTGCACTAGTCCCTTCACAAAAGAAAGGGTCCTACAAGAGTTCGATAAGCTCAAGGTGGACAAGGCAATGGGACCTGATGGCATACATCCTGGGGTACTAAAGGACCTAAGAGTGGAACTAGCACAGCCATTATCAGAACTGTTTAGTGAGTTTCTGGGCACAGGAGAGGTCCCAGAAGACTGGAGAAGGGCTCATGTGATCCTGCTTTAACAAGAGTGGTAGCAGGGAGGAGGCGGGGAACTACAGACCAGTCAGTCTTACCTCAGTAGTGGGCAAGATTGTGGAGGCACTCCTTAAGGAAAGGATAGAGCAACACCTGAAACCCACAGGAGCACAGGATCCAAGACAGCATGGGTTTACAAAAGGAAGGTCCTGTCAAACTAATCTCATAGATTTCTTTGACTGGGTAACCAGAGTGGTGGACCAAGGGGGAGCAGTTGATGTCATCTACCTTGACTTCAGCAAAGCTTTCAATACTGTTCCAAATAGAAGATTGATTAATAAGCTGGGTAGGCTCAGGGTGAGTCAGAAGTTGGTTAACTGGGTGGCAAACTGGTTGTCGGGCAGAAAACAGAGAGTGGTGGTAAATGGTATACAGTCAGAAGAGATGCAAGTCACAAGTGGGGTACCTCAGGGATCAGTCCTGGGGCCAATCCTCTTCAATATCTTCATCAGTGACATTGCAGATGGACTGGAGGGTAAGGTTTGTCTGTTTGCAGATGACACCAAGATCTGTAACAGAGTAGATGATCCAGATGGGGTAGGCAGAATGAGAAGAGATCTGGATAAACTAGCAAAATGGTTGGAAGAGTGGTAACTGGGATGTAATGCAAAGAAGTGCAAGATCATGCACATAGGGAAGAGAAACCCTGAAGCCACCTATTGGCTGGGAGGGGAGTTGCTGGCAGTCACAAGGGAAGAAAGAGACTTTGTCATCATCATCACCGATGACCTGAAATCATCCAAGAAGACCACTAAAGCAGTAGGTAAGGCTAGGGGGATGTTGGGGTGTATTAGTAGGGGTATCACAAGTCAGAAGAGGGAGGTAATAATCCCTCTTTTATTTTATCATATAAAGTTTTATTAAGTATTTTCTTTGTCATACAATAATACACTTCACAGAGTTGTAAAATGATGTGACAACATATCCAGGTCAAGGATATATACTACCATTATGACGAGTTATATACACATATCTGTTCCATATATCTGTGCACTAATCTCTATCCACAAATTAGTAATAAAGAAAACTATCCATGAATTAACATCTTTACCACCTAACTTATCAAGCATAATACTGTCAATGCTTCCACTTGTTTCTTCAGCTTCGCTCCAGCTAAAACTTACTAGGCCAGGAAAGGTAGGGGGAGGGAGTATCCGCACTTCCTATTAACCAGCTGCATGGGTAAAGGTGTTCAAGAAGGGTTTCCCAACTGCTTTGGAATTTGCAAAAAATCAGATTTGAGGTAAAGTCCCCATTTAGCGGAAAATAACTGCATGTTTGACCCTTGCAAGGCAGAAAGCTTTTCAAACAAAGAGAGGCGAGCTATAGCCGCATGCCACATATTCCTGCTAGGTATTAAAGGTTGTCTCCAGTGCATGAGCAAGAGAAGTTTGGCTTCCAGTATAGAGGAGAGGGCCCAATGCTACAGGGATTTAGGGAGGAATTCAAGCTGGCTTGTGTCTCCCAAAAGGACCAGGTAAGCAGTCAGAGTAATCTTGGCACCTATCACTTGCGACAGGTCAGTAACCACCATATACCAGAATGACACTAGGAGGGACAGGACCAGAGTATATGTGCAATATGAGCATCTGGCTGTGAGCAACACCAGCAATGGCTATGGGCCAGTGGACCACTCTTATTCAGGATTGCTGAGGTGTGATACCATAACTGCAGTATTTTTTTTTTATTATTATTTATTTATTCTCCTGTGGCCATCCAGATGCTTCCCATAGCCTCGCAGCCCTACTTATGGGGATCTGGCCACTGTCCATCTCTACCAGGACCGCTGGCACCCAGTAACCCCTTTTGCTTACCCCCCACAGTGGGGTGGCAGGAAGCCCCCTTACTCCCCACCCCAATGGATCCAGTTCGGATGCCAGCGCCTGGCGAACTCGCTGACAGCCATCAAGCCGTTTTCGGGTGCCACCATTTTCCCCTGTACTATTTCCACCTGAATCGGCAGCGTGCCATGACACCAGCGAGTATAAGCGTGCACGCATCCGCACTTGTCTCGCCCAGGCGTCTGAACCCAACTACACCCTCTTGTACGGCATGCATCCCCGACCCCCAGCCTCCACCAGGGGGCAGTCGGATGCTGATCTTTGTGAACTCCCCACCCCGGAGATGGAGAGCAGTCCAACAGACGCTCAATCCTTCTCCTTCCCTGTCAGCCCCGGTTGACCCGTGATCGCTCCCGAACCCGGGTCGCTGGCGTGGCACGAGGTGTAGCATCCAGCGCTTCAACCCTCAGTGTCACCGGGTCTGCCTAGTAGAAGTATTTTTAATTGTATAAAACGGCTATTAGAATCTCTGTAAGAGCAATGGATGTTTTTACAGTAGGACAGACATTGTTCCTCAGAGATTGATACCCCAACAGTGATTCCCACTGTATTCTACAGTTGTGCATGGGGTTAGGTTGCGAGTTCCTCCACATACTATAAAAATGACCCATAAGGCCCTTTCAAGTGTCTAGCCAGCAGGGGTCGGTGAGCCACTGCCACAGTGTGCTATCTATGTTTTTGGTAAGCAAGGGTGTTAAGGCACTGCAAATTTGCAGATAATGCCAAAAATCCTTATTCAGTAGGGCATATTTATTTTATAGCTGTTCAGAAGAAAGCAGATGCTTCATCCCGTGGAAAACCAAATCCTAAACTGTTTGTATACCTTTTTGCTGCCATTGCGGCCAGTTCACCCTTGCACCTTCAATCTGAATGAGATTGTTATGCCATATTGGGGCAAGCTGCAGCGGGGGAAACCATTACTGCTTTGGCGTATGGGATTTAATGCATAAAAACCTCCAGGCTTTAGCGGTATAAGAGATTATGGAGGGGAGTTGTGTGTCTATTTTTGAGTGGGCCACTAGTAGATCATATAGTATAGAGAGGCTTACCAAGGCCGATTCCAAATGAACCCAAAGAGGGGTTGCCCTATGTTTTGCTGCAAACCACCTAGTGGCATGGGATGCCATACATGCTAAGCGACATCCATAAAACCAGGGAACATTAAGGCCTCCTTTAGTCCAGTGCACCCTTATTCACCCTTATTTTTTGCCTACTCCATCTTGGTAGTTTGGAGTCCCAGATAACATTAGATGCTAGCTTTTCTATGGATTGGAAAAGTTTTTTAGATAGAAGGATGGGTAAGTTGTTTGAAAGAAAGAAGACCCGTGCTAGAAATAGCATATGAATTGTAGCTACCCTGCCTGGGAGGGATAATTTGAGTTTTTGCCACGTCTGTAATAATCCCTCTTTACAAGACACTGGTTAGGCCCCATCTGGAATACTACATGCAGTACTGGAGGCCATACCTTCACAAGACATTAGCCAAATTGAGGCAGTCCAGAGAAGGGCAACCAACATGGTGAAGGGACTGCATCAGAAAATATATAAGGACAGATTAACGAAGCTCAATATGTACACCCTAGAACAAAGGAGGGATAGAGAGGTGATATGATCAAAACATTTAAACACCTTAAGGGCATCAACAAGGTGATAGAGTCTAACATATTTCAATATAAGAAAAATAGCAGGACAAGACGACACAACATGAGATTAGAGGGAGGCTGATTAAGGGGTAATGTGAGGAAGTTCTTCTTCATAGAAAGGGTGGTGGATGCATGGAATGGCCTACCTCAGAAAGTGATGGATATGAATACAGTGCAGGGCTTCAAAAAGGCATGGGATAGGCATAAGGGAGCAATACACATGAGTATGAATAGATAGGCCATTGACAGAGCAAATGCCAATGGCACATTTATAAGGTAGAAAAAGAAATGGGCAGACTGGATGGACCGTGCAGCCTTTATCTGCTGTCAACTTCTATGTTTCTATGTTTCTATATTACTACCTCCCCTGTGTACCAAGGCAGTTTTTGTTTTTTGTCATGTTCATTTTACACTTCTACTTGAAGTAGGTGTTAGTGACTTCCTGGCCTGGAGGGACAGGAAGCACATCCTCAGGATCACGAGAACCGCTGCACAGGAGACTGATCTGGACCTTGTTGTCCATCTAAGGACAAATGACTTGACTCAACATGAGATTAGAGCAGTGCAGGAGGAGTTTGAGGAGTTGGGGAGAGCCCTAAGGCAAGTAGCACATACAGTATTCTTCTTGGAGGTGCTGCCTGTCTATGGCAAGGGTGAGGCGAGGGTACTTCGCACCATTCAGTTCAATGGATGGTTAAAAAAAATGGTGCAGAGCACAGGAGTTTTGCTTCACTGGGGACTGGGGTTCCACCTGGAGGGATACAAGCCTAAACTGGCGGGATGGTCTGCATCTGTCCAGGAAGGGAACAAGTTTTCTGGGCAATGGGTTTAAATGCTTCATTGGCAAGCTTTTAAACTAGTCAAGGGGGGAGGCACTGATAAGCAGCAGGGCATTCCCAGCCTCCCCCTACAAAATAGGGTACTAAATGAGGGAAAGACCAAGGTACAAAGGTCAGTGGGGAGCAAGGCAGGGTTGAATGGAGAAAGCAAAGTCAATGAAAACAGGGATAGAGCTACAAGAGGTAAACCCATCAAAAAATGGAGAGCAATGAGTACTAATGCCAGTATTCTGGGTAACTAGCTTCCTGAATTAGTGGCCTTGATGGAGGAGGAACATTTGGATACCGTGGCAGTCACAGAAACATGGTACACACAGAACCATGACTGGGATGTAAACATACCAGGATACACTATCTACAGGAGGGACAGGGAGGGTAAAAGAGGAGGAGGAGTAGCTCTCTACATAAGGGAAGGAATCAAAGCTACAGAACAAAAGGGTAAACACGGAGGAAAGGAAGCACTGTGGATCAATTTGGAGACAGGCAATGCAACCACAATCCGCACAGGGGTTGTATACAGACCCCCATCTCGGGGGGGATATAGACAAGGAAAGGATAGGAAGTATCCTTAGAATGGCAGAACAAGGGAAGATATTGCTGATGGGGGGTCTGAATATGCTAGATGTTAATTGGAGTGCATTTGCAGCAGCCACCTGTAAGAGTGTGGTCATTCTAGATGACCTACAGGGGGTATGCTTTAGACAAATAGTACTGGAACCCACTTGAGAGGGAGCAGGCTTAGACCTGGTACTCTCAAATGGAGATGGTGAGAGAATCACAGATTTAGAAGTGGGTAGCCATCTGGGAACTAGTGACCATCGAACAGTATGGTTGACAATAAACACAGCAGTATAGTCAAGCCCTACAAAGGCAAAGGTACTGGACTTCAGGAGGGCTGGCTTTGCCAAAATGGATGAGTGCCTAAGGAATGCACTAGCAAATGGGCAGGAAGAACAATGGGGAATAATCAAAACTGCCATGACAGAGGCAACAAGCCTTTGTGTGAAGCAAATAAACAAAACAAAATGATGTAAGAAACCTCTATGGTTCTCAAAGGAGGTGGCAGGGAAGGTTAGGGAGAAAAAGAAAGCATTCAGGAAGTACAATGAATCACAGAAGGAGCAGGACACAGAATTGTATCAGTTAAAGCAAAACAAAGCTGGGAAGGCAGTCAGAACAGCAAAGGCCCAAACCGAGGAAAATATAGTCAACACAGTTAAGAAGGGGGATAAACCCTTTTATAGGTACATCAGGGAGCGAAGGAAGACCAAGGGAGGGATAGTGAGGCTTAATGAAGGGGAGGAGGGGTTGGGCAGATGGTGATTGAGACAAGGCAGAGATACTAAACAAATATTTTTTCTCAGTATTCACAAATGAAGAGGGGGAGGTACCTAAACCAAACAATAGAAACACTCTGGATACAGAAGTTGATACCAGCACGGCCGGGAGATCAGAGGGCTGTGGGTTCAGTTCCCACATCTGGCACTTGGGTTAATATCCCAGTACTGACACTGTATTGCAGCATGAGAGGGGTGCTGCACTTCTGAGGTGCCATCTTTCAGATGAGACGCTAAATCGAGGTCCCATCTGCCTGTATTTGCGGTAGTTCAGGTGGATGTTAAAGATCCCATGGCACTTATTGAAAAGAGTAGGGGAATTTTCCCGGTGTCCTGGACAAATTTCCCTCATTCACTAAAAATACCACCAACAGCTTAATCTGATTCAAGGTCAGTTGGCATTCATCTGTATTCCCCTCCCCCGGGTCGTGTCTGAAAATAGGCAGGATTTGTCTAGTGCACTAACCCGGTCAACAAAAACTAAATAAATAAATTTACAGAAGAAAGGGTTCTGAAAGAACTCTTGAAACTGAAAGTGGACAAAGCAATGGGGCCTGATGGGATTCATCCCAGAATTCTAAAAGAACTAAGGGTAGAACTAGTGACACCACTGACAACCCTTTTTAACAAATCATGGGAGGATGGGGTGGTACCTGAGGCCTGGAGGAGGGCAGATGTGATTCCACTTCACAAAAGTGGGAGCAGGGCAGAAGCAGGATCTACAGACCTGTTAGTTTAACCTCAGTGGTAGGGAAAATGATGGAATCACTTCTGAAGGAAAGAATTGTCGAGTACCTAGAGGCCAGAGGGGCACAGTACACAAAGCAGCATGGATTTACAGCTGGAAGCTCATGTCAGATGAATCTAATAGATTTCTTTGACTGGCTGACCAAAGTAGTAGATCAGGAAGGGGCTGTGGACATGGCCTACCTAGACTTTAGCAAGGCATTTGACACAGTCCCACACAAAAGATTAATATACAAGTTAGCCAGCTTGGGAGTGGGTCCCAAGATGGTAGCCTGGTTAAGGAATTGGCTGGAGAACAGGACACAGAGAGTAATATTAAATGGAGTCCACTCTGAAGAAAGGGGGATTACTAGTGGAGTACCGCAGGGTTCAGTACTAGGACCGGTCCTCTTCAATGTCTTTATAAGCGACATTGCAGAAGGACCGGAAGGAAAAATATGTCTCTTTGCAGATGACACAAAGATTTGTAACAGAGTTGATACACAAGGTGAGGTGGAAAGGATGAGAAGGGACTTGGCAAGGTTTGAGAAATGGTCAAATGTATGGCAGCTTAGATTCAATCCTAAAAAGTGCAAGGTAATGCACCTAGGAAACAAAAACCCAGGGAAAGAGTACACAGTGGGGGGTGAGATACTAACAATAAAAAATATGGAAAGGGACCTGGGGTGAGTCATATCAGATGACCAAAAGGTGGGCAAGCAATGTGAAAGGGCAGTTAGAGGGTGGGGGGACTGGGATGCATAGGGAGAGATATCACCAGTAGGAAACAAGAAGTTGTTATCCCTCTGTACAGACAGCTGGTGAGACTCCATCTGGAGTACTGCGTGCAGTTCTGGAGACCCAGTCTCAGCCAAGACATGAGCAGGATGGAGACAGTCCAGAAGAGGGCAACTAAAATGGTGCAGGGTCTGCACTGGAAGACACATGAAGAGCGACTTAAGTAGCTTAATATGTATAGTCCCGAGGAAAGGAGGGGGGGACATGATAGAAACTTTCAAATACCACAAGAGAATCAACAAAGTCCAAGAGGGTAGCATCTTTCAGAAAAGGAGGTGTGCAAGAACAAGGGGGCACAATTTGAAGATGGGGGGGCAGCTCAGAAGTAATGTAAGGAAGTATTTTTTCACAGAGAGGGTTGTGGATGCATGGAACAGCCTCCCAGAGGAGGTTGTGGAGTCAAAAACAGTGGTGGAATGCAAGCATGCATGGGACAGTCATAAGGCAATTCTAGGAGGTGGGGGTAGGAAGAAGTAGGCTGTTGGTTAACTAGGATCTGCGGATTTTCCATTAGGTAGGGAAATGGGCAGACTGGGTGGGCCAAGCGATCCTTATCTGCCATCAAATTCTATGTGACTATGTTTCTATGTTTCCTGGATCATTTTGCATACAGTATGACTGACCATTTCTCCTCTACTCCCTGTGACCCTGAGCTCACCCATCTGCTTTTCTTGCCTCTCCTATTGAGGCAAGGTCTGCCTTTTAAACAGCAAGAACACTAATTTAGGGTTCGGGATTTGCTTCCCCATATCAGGCAGAAACTACACTGAAAGGTAATTGCTTTTTCCCAGGGGATCAGCTATACTCAAGGCCCCTAGAATTCTGTGGCTGCAGAATTTTGCGCAGAACTTGCAATCTGCCGCAGAACTTCTGCAGTGCCGCAGAATTCACTGTTCTTGGTGATTCTTTATTAATATTTCTGTTTATCCATGGAACCTGGTTGCCTTCCCCTCTTTAATATATCCCAAACCCCTCCATGCTTAGAATGCAATGTCATCAGTATTATAACATCATATAATAGCTAACGGAATGGCTGCATTCTGCCACAGAAAAGAATAGTCACTTATCTACCACAGCTCCCACTGCCAGAAGCAGAGGCACAGCACATCAGGCACATTGATATTTGCTCAACCTGCACTACAGCCTAATACGATTTTCAGTCTTATGTTATTACACTAGGGCCAACTTAAACAAAACCTTGATAATAGCATAGACATTTTAAGTCCATACCTTACTTTGTACAAACTTATTTTTGCCTTTAAGGTACAGAGATGCCATCTGAAATGAATAACCGCCAAAATGAATTAACGTGTCATTTTTAAGAAAAATTATTATGCCCAGAAAATTGGAATATAATAATGTGTAGACCTGTTGAAAGAATAGGCCTGTTAAATAAATAATTATGCTGTACACATTTCTGACAGGGTTAATGATTACGAATTATCATTGGCTGATAGAATCACCTGAAAGTTATGGAGAAATGCTGTGTGCAGGGCCAGCTGTTGGACCAGAGGGTAGCATGTTGTGTTCCCATGCCGGCGACTCAGGTTCAGAGATGAGCTCTGGGAGCTGGCTGAGCAGTGCAAGGACTGGGGGAACACATCACTGCTTTGAGCCTGGAAAAGTATGGCGCAGTGTTCTGTCACACGGGGGACATATTGTGATGAGCAAGAGAGCTTTATCTCACAATGGGTTCACATGCATGTCATGGCCTGATGGTGTTAACTAGTGTGTAAGGGGATGCAGGTTGGCATGAAAAATGAGTTTTGCAATATCTCCTCTATTCTGTTTATAGAAACATAGAATTTGACGGCAGATAAGGACCGCTTGGCCCACCCAGTCTGCCCATTTCCCTACCTAATGGATAAGCTGCAGATCCTAGTTAACCAGCAGCCTAATTCTTTCTACCTCCACCCCCTAGAATTGCCTTATGACTGTCCCATGCATGCTTGAATTCAACCACTGTTTTTGACTCCACAACCTCCTCCAGAAGGCCATCCCATGCATCAACAACCCTTTCTGTGAAAAGATACTTCCTTACATTACCTCTGAGCTGCTCCCCCATCTTCAAATTGTGCCGCATTGTTCTTGCACACCTCCTTTTCTGAAAGATGCTACCCTCTTGGACTTTGTTGATTCCATTGAGGTACTTGAAAGTTTATATCATGTCCCCCCTCTCCCTCCTTTCCTCGAGGCTATACATATTAAGCTTCTTTAGTCTCTCTTCATATGTCTTCCAGTGCAGACCCTGCATCATTTTAGTTGCCCTCCGCTGGACAGCTTCCATCCTGTCTATTTCCATGCAGAGACTGGGTCTCCAGAACTGCACGCAGTACTCCATATGGGGTCTCACCAGCTGTCTGTACAGAGGGATAAAAACTTCCTGTTTTCTACTGGTGATGCCTCTCCCTATGCATCCCAATATCCCTCCAGCCCTCCTTACTGCCCTCTCACATTGCTTGCCACCTTTAAGTCATCTGATATGACTACCCCCAGGTCCCTTTCCATTTTTGTTGTTGTTACTATCTCACCCCCCATTGTGTACTCGTCCCCTGGGTTTTTGTTTCCCAGGTGCATTACCTTGCACTTCTCAGCATTGAATCTAAGCTGCCATACATTTGACCATTCCTCTAAGCTTGCCAAGTCCCTTCTCATACATTCCACCCCACCTTGTGCATCAACTCTGTTGTAGATCTTTATGTCATCTGCAAAGAGACATACTTTTCCTTTCAGTCCCTCTGCAATGTCGCTTATAAAGACATTGAAGAGGACCGGTCCTAATACTGAACTCTTCGGTACCCCACTAGTAACTCCCATTTCTTCAGAGTAGACTCCATTTACTGTTACCCTCTGTGTCCTATTCTCCAGCCAATTCTTTACCCAGGCTATCATCTTGGGACCCACTCCCAGGCTGGCTAACTTGTATATTAATCTTTTGTTTGGGAGTGTGTCAAATGCCTTGCTAAAGTCTATGTAGGCCATGTCCACAGCCCCTCCCTGATCTACTACTTTGGTCAGCCAGTCAAAGAAATCTATTAGATTAGTCTGGCATGACCTTGCCATTATGAATCCATGCTGCCTTGGGTCCTGTGCCCCTCTGGCCTCTAGGTACTCGACAATTCTTTCCTTCAGAAATGATTCCATCATTTTCCCTATCACTGAGGTTAAACTAACAGGTCTGTAGTTTCCTGCTTCTGCCCTGCTCCCACTTTTGTGATGGGGAATCACATCTGCTCTCCTCCAGTCCTCAGGTACCACCCCATCCTCCCATGATTTGTTAAAGAGGGTAGTCAGTGGTGTCACTAGTTCTCCCCTTTGTTCTTTTAGAATTCTGGGGTGAATCCCATCAGGCCCCATTGCTTTGTCCACCTTCAGTTTTAGGAGTTCTTTCAGAACCCTTTCTTCTGTAAATGAGCTGGTACCAACTTCTGTATCCAGAGTGTTTCTACTGTTTGTTTTAGGTACCTCCCCCTCTTCATTTGTAAATACTGAGCAAATATATTTGTTCAGTATCTCTACCTTTTCACAGTCACCCTCTGCCCACCCCCCTCCCCTTTATTAAGCCTCACTATCCCTCCCTTGGTCTTCTTTCGCTCCCTGATGTAAGTAAAAAAGGTTTAATCCCCCTTCTTAACTGAGTTGGCTGTCTTTTCCTTGGTTCAGGCCTTTGCTGTTCTGACAGCCTTCCCAGCTTTGTTTTGCTTTAACTGATAAAATTCTCTGTCCTGCTCCTTCTGTGATTCCTTGTACTTCCTGAATGCTTTCTTTTTCTCTTGAACCTTCACTGCCACCTCCTTTGAGAACCATAGTGGTTTCTTACATCGTTTTGTTTTGTTTATTTGCTTCACACAGAGGCTTGTACCTCTGTGATGGCAGTTTTTCTTATTCCCCATTGTTCTTCCACCCCTCCTTCCAGTCCATTTGCTAGTGCATTCCTTAGGCACTCACCCATTTTGGCAAAGTCAGCCATCCTGAAGTCCAGTACTTTTGCCTTTATATGGCTTGACTCTATTGCTGGGTTTATTGTGAACCATACTGTTCGTTGGTCACTAGTTCCAGGATGGCTACCCACTTCTACATCTGTCATCCTCTCACCATCTCCATTTGAGAGAATCAGGTCTAAGATTGATCCCTCTTGAGTGGGTTCCAATACTAGTTGTCTAAGGCATGCCCCCTGTAGGAAATCTAGAATATCCCCACTCTTAGAAGTTGCTGCTGCAATTGCACTCCAGTTAACATCTGGCATATTCAGATCATCCAGTAGCAATATCTCCCCTTTTTCTGCCATTCTGAATATACTTTCTATCATTTCCTTGTCCTTTTCCTCCCCCTGAGAGGGGGGTCTGTATACAACCCCTGTGTGGATTGTGGTGCCATTGCCTGTCTCCAAATTGACCCACAGTGCTTCTTCTCCTCCCTGTTTACCCTATTGTTCTGTTGCTTTGATTTCTTCCCTTAAATAGAGAGCTACTCCTCCTCCTCTTTTACCCTCCCTGTCCCTCCTGTAGATAGTGTATCCTGGTATGTTTATGTCCCAGTCATGGTTCTCTATGTACCATGTTTCTGTGACTGCCACAATATTGAGATTTCCTCCTCCATCAAGGCCACTAATTCAAGAAGCTTGTTACCAAGACTATGGGCATTGGTACTCATTGCTCTCCATTTTTTGATGGCTTTACCTTCTGTAGCAGCATCCCCCCCTGACATTTCTACCTTGTTCTTTTTCTATCATTTAGTACCCTGTTTTGTAGGGGGAGGCTGGGATTTTCCTGCTGCTTATCAGTGCCTCCCCCCCTTAACTAGTTTAAAAGCTTGCCAATGAAGCATTTAAACCAATTGCCCAAAAGACTTGTTCTCTTCCTGGACAAATGCAGACCATCCTGCCAGTATGGCTGGTGTCCCTCCAGGTGGAATCCCAGTCCCCAATGAAGCCAAACCCCTGTGCTCCACACCATTTTTTCAACCATTCATTAAACTGCATGGTGCAAAGTACCCTCGCCTCACCCATGCCACAGACAGGCAGCACCTCTGAGAAGGACACTGTGTGTGCTACTTGTCTTAGACCCCTCCCCAACTCTACAAAGTCCTTCTGCACTGCTCTAATCTCATGATGAGCCAAGTCATTTGTCCCTAGGTGGACAATGATGTCCAGCTCAGACTTCCATGCAACTGTTCTCATGATCCTAAGGATGAACTTCCTGTCCCTCCAAGCCATGGCACCAGGCAGGCACCTTACTTCAGTTTTCCCTGCTCCCCCCCATTCTATCCCCCTTACAATTGAGTCCCCCACCAGGAGCTGCTTCCTTTCCCTGTGGTGTCCTCTGCCTCCTTCCTGAGGGCCTCCCTTGTGACAGTTGTCTGCAACCTCCTTAGTCTCCTCTGTGGGTGCATCCATAGGGGAACTATGCTCCCCCAGAATGGTGTATGGATTGTGGAGTGGAACAACTGACTGAGTGTGTCTCTGCTCCACCACCCTTACCCTCCCTGAGCCCACTGTGGTCCAACTGCTGTGCTTTCTTCCCAACCTCTGAGGTGGTGGTGGTGGTGGTGGCTCTGGTGCTCCCTGGATGGGGGAGGTTCCCTTATTACTGTCCAATGTGGCCTGGGGGAGGGTTACCTTACTACTGTCCAGTGTGGTCTGAATACGGGCAACTTCCTCCCTCAGGGCAGAGAGTTGTCTGCAAACAAAGCAGCATCTCAGCCTCTAGAAAGACTCCCGGAAGACTGCTGCCCCATAGCCATTACATTGCACTACTCCCCACATGTCTGTCTACCTTCTTGTTTATTTATTTTTTTTATTTTATTTTTTGTTTGTTTTGTTTTTGTGTGTGTGTGTGTGTGTGTGTGTGTGTGTGTGTGACTGGTTTAATATATAAAGTATATAATGTGTATGCTTATATTGTCTTTGCAGTGTGCTAGAGAGGATATGACAGTGATATGCACCTTGCCCTCTTGAGGAAATGATGTCAGAACCCCAGGTATAAAGGAACTATTTCCAGGGGTGAGGGGCGGGAAGGGTTTGGGCCTAAACTGTGCCCTCATGAAACAATCAGCTAAAAGCTCTGACTTACCACTGTGATGACTGCCTTCCTGTCAGCAAGATGCCCTACACGACAATTTGACAGAGAAAATACCCTTCTAATCAAACAGAGAAAAATCCACACATCCAAGTCAGACACAGGTAAACCTCCCCAGCCCCAAAACAGCCTGTTGACTTGTGCTCTGAAAGCAGTCAGCCCCAAAACAAGTCAGCTGTGCACAAGGACAGACACAGTAAACAGTATTCAGTCCCTCTGGGTTTAAACTCTTCCTGCAATGAAAATCTTAACAATTGTAACAAAAGTAAAGCAAGGTCCACCTCCCCCTGTTGATTTAAAGACTGCCTTTTCTAATAATTCTAAGTTCCTTATTTCACCTTTCAGTTAGAAGTAGCCTCCACCTGAAGAATATTAACTTTCCTAATGAATCTGCTACAAACCAAAGACAATTGTAAATTGTAAGGGTCACCTCCCTCTGTTGTGAGCACAACTCGCTTTCTTGCAAATCCTAAGTCCAGTGTTGCAGCTTCCAGCCAGAGGTAGCTTCATCTGAAGAATATTAGGTGTTTATGCCATTTCCAAAGACCTGTATGAATGAGGATACAATTTCATGGACATTAAAAAAAATGTATATATACATATATATAGATAGATAGATACATACACACACACAGTATCTCTCGCTCTCACTAGATATAGATAGATAGATAGATAGATAGATAGATAGATAGATAGATAGATAGATAGATAAGTAGCTACAGTATACACACACACACACACACACACACACATATTTCTATGTATGCTACAGATTGCATATAAATATGTAAATGATACACAGTGGGGATCTCATGAGTGGTATAGACAGCATGAGTATAGAAATACCTTATTTATCAACATCCAAGGATGTACCTTTTCCTGCTGCTTTAATTTCCTCCGACGTCGAGAAGGCATTCAATAGGGTCCATTGGGAATATCTCTTTCAAGTCTTGGAGGCCTTCGGTTTTCCATCTGGTTTTGTAGGGTGGATCCGGGCACTGTATAAATTCCCCTCTGTGTGGGTGGCAGGCAATGGAGTGATCTCGGAAAAATTCACCCTTCATTCAGGCACCAGGCAAGGATGTCCTCTATCCACATTATTATTTAATCTTTAACTGGAACCGCTAATGAGAAATTTACAAAATTGTCAGAATATCCAGGAGATCCCCATCCATCCTTGTGAAATAAAGGTATCGGCTTACGCGGACCATCTCTTCCTCCAACTTTCCAATCCTGGTCCATCCATACCACATATGTTGGACATCATTGCTACCTTCGGTAGAATGTCCAATTATAAATTAAACATTGGTAAAACAATGTTTTTTCCACTTAATCATAAACTCTTTAAATCTGATATAACTCCTTTCGGACTTAATTGGAGGCAAGACTTCCTTAAATATTTAGGTATAGAATTATCTAGAAATCCAAAGCAAATTATAAAGTTAAATCTGGACTCTCTGGTAAGCACCGTTGCTCAAGATCTAAACAGATGGTCCTCCCTTCCTATCTCATTATGGGGTGGAATAAATTTAATTAAAATGAATGTTTTCCCACGGCTACTGTACCCCCTGTCTATGCTTAATAGCTGGCTCCCTTTATCTTGGTTCAGGAAATTACAATCCATGTTCACCAAAGTCCTCTGGTATAATTAAATTTCCCGAATAGCCTACCATATTTTGATGGCCCCAAAAAACAAGGTGGGCTTATGACTCCCCATTGTGGGTCTTTATTTTTGGGCATCACATATCAACAAATATATGAGATGGCTATCCCAGGAAAATCTATATACGGCTCTGGCCTGGCTCAGAATTGAATTATCCCCTATACGGGCATCTAGTTTAAGCCCTGAAGGATTGCTACATATTAGGGAAAGTCTCCTCCCTCTAAAGCTTAAAAACTCGATAATTTCTATATCCTTAAAAATTCACATGCAGATTTGTCAGTTCCTTGGGTATGATCATATTGATCTCAGTCAATCAATAGTAGGAAACCTACACCTCAAAATGGAGGGAAAACCGATTCCCCCATCCTGGCTCCCCATATTACAGGATTTGAATGTCACCTATTTTCTTAAAGGTAACGACACATGGTTTTCAATAAAGGAAATTATAGCTAAATTAGGTATCTCTAGCAGATATGCCTTCAGGATTATTCAGCTCCAACATATCTTAACAGGATCCTTTGGCCAAAAACCCCTGACAGTTCAATCCATTCCATTCCGCAAGGAACTAGGAATACTTAGTGGAGGCCCTAATGCAATCTCCAAAATTTATAACGCATTATATCTCTGGAAATTCCCAGATAGCTTTGGACCAACCAGTCTTTGGGAGTCCTTTTTCCCAAGTCATAACATTGACTGGGTGACAATCTGGCACATCTGTCATAAATTAATTGCACAAGATAGACTAAGACTAATGCAACTATATATCCTACATAATGCTTACTATACACGCTGGAAGTTGGCCAAGTTGGGTTTAAAGACTACCCCATTATGTGTTAGATGTCAACAACAGGAGGGGACATTACATTGTATTTTCTGTTCATGCCCGAAAGCCTCCCCATTATGGCACAATATTATGCAACTTATGGATCCCCTTCTAGGTCTTAAGGATCTATTTACTCCTGAAATTTGTCTCTTGGGAGACCTCTCTGGCATCAGGGTCCATAATCGGAAGTATCATATGACACTTATTGCCATGTCTGTCAAGAAATTGGTACTACGACATTGGCTCGATCAACTAGAAATTTTTATAGTGAATGGTTAAGAGAAATCCTGGCTAATCTATGTACCAAGAAAGCCATTGCTAATTTGAATAATACAATGAGCAGGTTTAAAAAGATATGGGACCCCCTTTACACTCTTTATTCACTATAAGGTTGTCGATATGCTAAGTATGTATTAGTTGGTCATGAAGTTAACCCAGATAGGATATGATCTTAATATCGAATGTCATATTACCTGTTGCTCTAGTGGGCATAAGAAGGGGGAAGAGGGTGGGAGGGAGGCAGGAGGGATTAAGGAAGGGGGAGGGTGGATTTAAGTGTAACCTTTAGCTAATGTAAACTGCTTTTATGTATGAATAGCTGCCTTGTTTGTAAAATGGAAAATAAGGTTAATAAACTTTAAACTGAAAAAAAAGAAAGAAATACCTTATTTATCACATAAGTTCCCCTCTGCATATTTCATTTATGCAATAGGCTGGGACCTTAAGGGATAGATATTGTTTTTGCTTTTTTTAGGCATAAAATGATTTCTAGAAGTCTGTTATTTTTTTGAACTAGTGTTACTGTGCTTTCCCCCATCCTAATTGCTATGACCATTGCTATGGACATGAAGTCAGGATGACAAGCTTACACTGTGATGTGGTAGTTTGTTAGTGCCACAGAACTTACACAGAAATTACAAACCTCTGCAGCAAATGGTCATCTTGCCTCAGAACATGGTCCTGAAGTGCCGCAGAAAAGTAGGGGCATTGGCTATAATGATATCCCTGACATACTCACAGTTTGTCAGCAATAGATGCAAGATCCTCTCCTCA
This sequence comes from Neoceratodus forsteri, assembly GCA_016271365.2. Classification (NCBI taxonomy): domain Eukaryota; kingdom Metazoa; phylum Chordata; order Ceratodontiformes; family Ceratodontidae; genus Neoceratodus; species Neoceratodus forsteri. The sequence goes on from CM057455.1 coordinate 620,662,450, forward strand.
AGTCCCCTATCAGCTCACTTACTCCCTACATTAAGATGTCATTCTATTTATTTATTGAGTTTTGGTAACCATGTAAGTCCACTGAGACAATTGCAGTCCCTTTTTCAGGGTCGACCCGGGATTGCAGTAACGAACAATACAGTACAGTGCAAAAACAACCAGGGAATTCTGTTACAATAATAGCAAAATTCACATACAGCAGGTGGTGGATAAAGAATCATAAAACATACAAAAATATAAAAGTAACAGTTTATAAGAGCTTTATTCTGTAATGTGTCCTGGAGTGATTGGCTTTTACTTTGGTTGACTTTAGGGATGTCTAGTCTACATTAGTAGGTTGCTGTCCTCCATCTATTATCACCTCCCCTTGCATTGGTGCCTTCTTAATCTCCTTTACTAGTTCTTTTTCTGTACTTTTACTCTAACTTGGAGGGCTGTTCACCACCCCTATATTAATCCTCTGTCCCATCTCTGTTTGGAGCTGTGCCCAGATTTCTTCTGTATCTATCCCAATCCATATCCTGTCTTCTAGTCCCTTGTCTAGGATATAGTGCCACCCCTCCTCCCCTTTCCCTGTTCTATACTTCCTTTTGAGGGTTCATGGATCCAAGTGGGCCTCCTTTGCCAAGGCCTGAAGGTCATCAATGTGTTCCTTAGGCTATTTGTTCCTTAATTAATACCACTCTCCATGATGACTGTCATCCATCTTTCCCTCCCTTACCCTCTTTGCTATTACCCTTTTTGCTCAGCCGTGGACCATATTTCTTTCATGCTCGGTCCATTTGAGATACACCTCACTGTTGCCCTCTCACCCCTTTCCTCCTTTCCCTACCTTATTTTCACCAGTCATTTTGTCATCACCACCCTCTTCCCCTCCCCTTTACCACTGCCTTTATGTCCCAATTCCCTCCTTCCCTCTGCACCAAGAACCTGGAGTGGGCTCCCACCCCCCTCCATTGGAAAACTTTGGGATCTTTGCCACATCTCAGTTTTTTTTTGACTGTGTATATAAAAGTGTGTTATATCAGTGACTACAGGACCACTAGCAGCAAAGTTTCATGGGAGAGGTCCTGCCAAACAAATCTTATATGTTTCTTTGACTGAGGTACTAGGGAGGTGGATCAGGGGAGGATGGTGGATGTGGCCTGGGATTTCAGCAAGGACTCTAACACTGTACCACTCAGTCGGCTAGAAAAAAAAATAGCAGCCTAGTGGCTTAGGAGAAAGTGATAAGTTGGGTATAAAACTAGTTGAAGGATAGGAGGCAGAGGGTGGTGGTAAATGGTAGACACTTTGAGGATGGGAGAGTGACTAGCAGGATGCCACAGGAATAAATACTGAGACTGGTCCTCTCCAGTGTATTCATGAATGACATGGCTGAGGAACTAGAGAAGAAGGTATGTGACTGTCTTGCCTAATTGAAGAGTCACAAAGGAATAATTACACTTGGCATTTACACATTAGCACAATTTATTGCAAGCAAAAGATAATTACACTTTATTTATTAACAATATTACTATCAGCATTAATGATTACACTTTAGCATTTATTTATTAGCAATATTACTATTACCATTAATATATACTTTAATTAAGCAAAACATGATACATTACCGATTTAATAAAGCATTATTTAAGCCCTCTTCCAATGGCTGGGAAGCCCCCTTGTCAGCCTGGCTAGGAGTCTCTTGAACCGGGAACTGGCCCCACAGCGATGCGTCTACCCTGCAGGAGAGGCTTTAAACCAGGCATTGAGAAAGCTACATTTATATTTTATTTTATGCTAAAAAATAACCGTGCAGCCTTTATTGTGCTATTTTTTTACATTTTAGAAGCTGGCCGGGCTTCCAGGATGTTGCAAATTTACACGATAAGGACTGCTCAGAATTTTTTACACCTGCTAGGTCACTGTGCTCCAAACACTGGCCAGGTGCCTAGAACACTATGAGCTAAGCAGAAGTTTAAACAAAACTACAAAAACAGGTTGCCTGATAATATGTGACCTTTAAGTCAGCAAAATACACTGTCTGAAGCAAAACATAATAATGAGGCTATCTAAAGAGCAAAACACCAATTAAATGAAGCAGCATGTAAAATGGAGTCACACAATACAAAATGGAGTCACATAATACAAAATGGAGTCACAATAATCAACATATTATACTATTACTACATTTGGTTTTTTTGATTATTGTGAATACGATTTGTTTGATATTGGTATTATAGCAAAATTACTACGAATATAACATGATAAGTAACAAGTTTAAATAAGCAAGATAATTGTCACTACAGCAATGATTATGATAGGATGTATTAGAATATTTAACACTTTTGTAGCTGATGGAGACCATCCTGTAAAAATATTTTATTAATAATGAGTAGTCTCTTGTTGAATCTTGGAACTTAAATTAATTATTTTATTTTTAGCTATTGTAGTTTGCACCTGACTTTGCACTAATGATTTATTTTTTATTGCCAAATGAGCCTGCATTACATTTGTTTTTTGAATTATCTGTTTAATTTTATTTACCGAGATATTTAATTTTGATTGATTTAAAATATTGGGCTGCCAATGCAAAATAAGCTTTTTCTTATTATTAGGGACCTGTGTATTTTACTGTGGTGGATGACATTACAATTTAATGATTACTAGGAATTTATGATTTGAACACGGTCCTTTACACATATTTATTATTACTTATTAAATTACTTTGGGCCTTATTTTTTTGCATTATAGAATACATATGTCGCATTGTGCATTTTGTCTAATTAATAAATTACGAAATATTTTTTGCTACTTTTATTTTTTATACCTGTGAAGCATTAAATAACTGCAAGAACTTAAAATTATAATTTAAAGTTAATCTTTGTGATAAGAAAACAGTTGGCATTTATTGAGCTTGTAAGTTAATTAAGCTAAATACATTAATTTTTACTGCCTGAAGCCTGTTAGTTAGTGTTTTTATATTAACACTATTTAAAATTTCCATGCCTGCCCCTGCTCCACCTAATAGCGTATTATACCAAGCTCTTTTATATTTGCATTTTTTACTAAACATAAACGTTATGTTACAATGGATTACATTTTTTTGATACCGCTTCGCTACTGATGTACATGTGGATGGAACCTTAACTATACTATCATTGCTAATTACAGGATGATTTTTTAACACTGTAATGTGATCTGCCCAAGTAGTTTTATTAGTTATTGCAGTAGCATTTATGCAGAATAACGTGTCTATGTCAATTAAAGTAATACTTGCATTGAAAATGTCTGTTTGATTTATGCAGCAATTAAGTTTATGTTGTACAGTCACCATGCAACTATTTGGTAAGTTGCAGCATTTAATAGCAGTTTTATTTTGAAAAGAGATTTTATCTGTTTCGTAGGCATATTGTCCTGAGCCACTAGTTGTCATTTAGAGATTGACCCCTGGTGAAAATGTCATGTTTAGTACTACACACTTCTGTCCGGATGGGCAGCTAAAGTTCCCCTGGGTTTTATTTTTGGTATTATTTTTTTAACTTTAGGTTTTTTTACAACCAGTGTTATTATAGTTAACCTTTTGAATTTTTTTTTTAGGGGTAGCTAGCTCTGCCAAATGGACTATAAGACACACCAGCATTTTTTTTAAAATTTATTGCTGGACCTAGAAAGACACAAATTTTATTATTTTTGAAGATAACATTTATGTGCAGGCACGTATTTTTATTATTTTTTTTTTTGATTTGATAATTAACACTGTGTTATCTTGTCCGGTGGCTATCACCTCAGCTGGTTTAGGAGGGCCATTTGGGTTTGTAACCCATATTTTGGCACCATTGTTAAAACCTTTTGTAGATTTAAAACCTTTATCCCCCCTTGCTGTTAAGAGTGTGGGGGCTTGTCCCTTTATAGGGGTCATTTTGTTAACTGGAATAATTAACAATTGAGCCACTCTGTCATACTGTTGAATTAACAAATTTTGTTTTTTATTATTTAACAAAATTATTTTTACTTTTTTTTGATAATTACAATTAATCACCCCTCCCAAAATTTGTATTTTTTTGAGGGCTAGTTCTGATTTAGGTGCTATTTAACCAAAATGTCTCGGTGGAATTTGTAATGCTTTATGCAAATTTTTTTTTTATTTTTGTAGGCTCTCCCCCCCCAATTGTTTTTTTACAATATGAGGGATTGGTCTTTGTTGCCCATGTTGGTATATAGGACACTGAGCAATAACAGTTTTAACCAAATTTAATGTTAGGGGTACACCCCTACTATATGCCCACCTGTAAGTGGCTTTTTTTTTTAAATGTCTACATTTTTGATGTGCCCATTTTGCCAGCCCTGATAACTGCTGACTTTGAGTTTTTTTAATATTTACTGAAATAATTTTAGCTTTTTTATTTGCAATAGAATTATACCATTGTTTTAGTGTATCTGAAGCACAATGAGCATCAACATGAAATACAGTGGTCTGAGTATTTTGCACCATAGTTTATATTTTTTGCCACAGTTTTTTTTTTTAATATTTTTTTTGAATAAATTTTTTACTTATCCTTAGCCCAAGTGGGCAGCCAGGTTGTTAAACCATTGGCTACAGACCATGAATTAGTATAAATATGACATGTACCTTGCAACCTTTGTGGATATTACACTGGAAGGGAGGAAGGGTAGCTTACCCCCTCCCTCCAAGCTCCTACTGGTGGAAGACACAGCTTGAATACTGTAGCAATAAAAAGGTTAGCTGTGAAACACAGACAAACAACAAAAACAAACACACATTAGTTTAAAAATAAAACAAGATTATTTTTATAGGATAAAAGAAGCCAAGCGTCCCTGGGTTCCCTTATCCTAAGCATGACAAAATGTACGTACGTATCTTTGTAGATGGTAAACTTTTAAAAACAGCTGTAATAGTCCTTTTTTTAAAATTGTAAAAGTTTTTTTTTTTTACTTAGAATACTAGTTTTGCAATAAACAGTCAAATTACATGGTTTACTTTTGGTGTGCCTTTATGAAAACATACATTTTGTGTGAAAAGTTGTGCTTTAGGCATGGAATACACATTAAGTTTGAACTGGTAGTAACATAAAATGTTGAAACACAAGAAGGTCAAATAACGTGCAAAAGGTCACAATGTGCATGCAAGGGTCATTTAAACCCAGCCATTCCTGTAGTGTCCTTGAACACCACCAATATTAAAATATTTTTACACAATAAAACTGTTGGCCAAGACAGTACACACACATACACATACACAAAAAGAAATACTTAACACAAAATAAGACTGACATTGTTTTACACCAATTTTCTGAGGTAATTTTTATAGTTTTATTAGAAAACTGTACATGGTTTAGATATATGTGCTACCTCCTGCCTGTCTTGTAACACTGACAATTTTTAAACCACCACATTTATACATATTGCCATGCCAAATTTTTTTAGAACAAAACACTGTTTAAACACATTATTTGTAAGTGAACACATCTTGTATAACATGATTACACCTTTTGGCACATAACTAAAATATGGCACTCTGCCATTTTGCAAAAAGTTTTTGGTTTTAACTAGAAGTATGATAAAGCCATTTATAACTGTTAACACATTACATTTTTACCTAGCAGTGGCTTGGCACGTTGCTTGCAAACTACAACTTTTTTTGCACATTGCAATTTATATGACGTCATAACTTTTTATTATTAACACTACCTGCTCCAAGCAAACAAAAGTTTTTTACTGACCCTATTTAGGCAGCACAAATTTTTTATTAAAAATAAAGCCAATTAAACAGTCAGCTATGAGGCAAAGAAACTTTTTTTTTTTTTGTAACCTGTTGTGCACTGAAGGCAGTTAATTTTATCTTGCAACCTTGACAACAGAACATAATTACAGAACACAGATATAAAACAACTTTAAATAAAAAAAAAAAATTAGACTTACCCGGTGCCAAGGTATTTTTTTTTTTTTTTTTTTGATACACTAGTCTAAGTAAGAAAACTGACTGCAGGACCTTTGTGATAATTTTTAAACGCTGCAGCTATTAACTCTTTCAAAGGTTTTATCCCTTTGAAAGGTTTTTTTTTTTTTTTTTGGCCATTTTAGTAACCTGCCAAACCAAGTCTTTTTTCAGAGCTTTGGTTTGCAGTTTAAAAACAAAACAAACAAAAATCTTTAACAGTACTAGGTTGAGATCCATCTGGTAGAGGTCCCCAGTACTTGGGTTTAGGATTAAATGTTTCAGCCTCTATAGGAGGCAAGGGAACTTGAAATTGATACAAAAAAACTTGAAACTACACAGATAGGCAACATGGGGGAGGAGGATTTTTAAATTATTCCGTCTGTAATCACCTACTGTGCGTACATTTACAGTAGTTTATTTTTTTTTTTAGATGTTGCTTATCTAACTTTACTTAACTAGCCACTGTTTTTCTCCTAAAAGCAGCCTGAACTGTGAAAGCCATTATTGGCTTTAACAGTATATACTTGCAGCAAGCACAAATTACAAGTACAAAGGGCAGTTGCCCTTGCTTGTTTGAGCCTTAATACACCTTTAAAAAAAAAGAACTTATTCTTTTTTTTAATAATAGACATTTTATTTTTGAATCCTGCCGACTACGCCAAAATTGTCTTGCCTAATTGAAGAGTCACAAAGGAATAATTACACTTGGCATTTACACATTAGCACAATTTATTGCAAGCAAAAGATAATTACACTTTATTTATTAACAATATTACTATCAGCATTAATGATTACACTTTAGCATTTATTTATTAGCAATATTACTATTAGCATTAATATATACTTTAATTAAGCAAAACATGATACATTACCGATTTAATAAAGCATCATCCAAGCCCTCTTCCAATGGCTGGGAAGCCCCCTTGTCAGCCTGGCTAGGAGTCTCTTGAACCGGGAACTGGCCCCACAGCGATGCGTCCACCCTGCAGGAGAGGCTTTAAATCAGGCATTGAGAAAGCTACATTTATATTTTATTTTATGCTAAAAATAACCGTGCAGCCTTTATTGTGCTATTTTTTTACATTTTAGAAGCTGGCCGGGCTTCCAGGATGTTGCAAATTTACACGATAAGGACTGCTCAGAATTTTCCACACCTGCTAGGTCACTGTGCTCCAAACACTGGCTGGGTGCCTAGAACACTATGAGCTAAGCAGAAGTTTAAACAAAACTACAAAAACAGGTTGCCTGATAATATGTGACCTTCAAGTCAGCAAAATACACTGTCTGAAGCAAAACATAACAATGAGGCTATCTAAAGAGCAAAACACCAATTAAATGAAGCAGCATGTAAAATGGAGTCACACAATACAAAATGGAGTCACATAATACAAAATGGAGTCACAATAATCAACATATTATACTATCACTACAGTGACGTCTCTTAGCAGATTACAGAAAAACCTGCAACAGGGTGGAAACTAGGAGTCAAGAATGGAAAAGGATCTGGGAAAACTTGAGGAGTGGTCTATAGTGTTGTAGCTGTGTTTCTTTGCCAAGTAAAATGCAAAGTCATGCAGCTGTGAAAGGAAAACCCAGGAGCTGTATGTAAGGGGAGGGGGAGGTACTGATAGTCACCATGCAAGAAATGCCCTGGGTGATAATCATATTGGATGATCTCAAGGTGGCAGGACAGTGTGACGAGGCAGTAGGCAAGGTTGGAGTGGTGCTGGGGTGCATGGGGAAAGATATTTCTAGCAGGAGGAGGGAGGTGGTGTTGTTTGTTTGTTTTTATTTTGTTAACTGAATAAAGACATGGGATATGCCTCTTTTCATGTCTGACCCCAGCACAAGGCAATTACAACAATAATACAAACAATAAAATAACAAATTTGCAATCAATAAATAAAACACATTTTAAAAACATTTACATACATTAGAAGCAAGCAACCATGATTTCAATTTACTTTTAAAGCAAGCAACAGAACATTCAGTCCTTAAATCCTCAGGCAAGTTATTCTAAAGTGAGGGGGCCAAGATAGAGAAAGCTCTGGCACCTGCCTTGGTTAAACAGAGTTTAGTAACAAGTAACATCCCTTTAAATGATCTTAAATTTAGCGTGGTGGATCTGATGCTAAGTAGATTATATAATGGGAATTTATTACAACCAGTTATAGGTTTAAAAATTAAGCAATAACAAAAATGCTGAAAATGAACATTAGGAGGTAACCAGTCAAGGGATGTATATAGAGGCTGATGGTGTATGCGGGGGGGGGGGTGAGGATGGCTCAACACGAAGTGACAGATGTTATTATAAGCAACAGATAAGGCTTGAGTTTCCCATCCAGATAATTTGCAATAAATGCTTCCTGCATAATCCAAATGTGGGAGAAGTATACCAACACCAATGGCTTTCCTTGTCTCAACAGTAAAAAACTGTTTAAACTTATGGAGAACCCCAAGCTTTTGATTAATCCTATGATAAACACTTTTGACTTGTCCTTGAATAGATAGACAAGGTTCAAGAATGACCCCTAAATATTTCAATTCAAACACTTGCTCCAGAGGGATACCTTTATCATCATGAATAATTAAACTGGGATTTTACCCAGTTGATATTGGGTCCTAAATAACATCGATTTGGTTTTAGAAGTGTTAAGGAGAAGAGCATTCTCAATTAACCAATGACAAATTGAAATAAAATCCTGTTAAAGATGTAAATCAAGAGATGCTAACGACTAAGATTTAATCAAATAAAATCATGTCTTCAGCATAAAGTAAGCACTCACTGGTTAGAGGAACAGATAGTAAAGGGTTGATAAACAAAGAAAACAAAAGAGGACCCAAAATCAAACCCTGAGGAACACCAGATAGAACAGGATAAATTGAAGAAATGGTAGTACCCAAAGAAACATAGAGAGAATGATGAGCTAAATAAACTCTTAACCAAGTGACCACATTAGTAGAAAAGCCCAGTTCCCTCTACCTAGTACATAACAAGGAGTGGTTAATTAAGTCGACTGCCTTGGTCAGGTCTACAAATACCACCCCCCAAACATGAGACTCTTTTCAAAACCATTGAGAGTGGCATCGGTGAACCTAACCAAGGCAGTCTTGGTCCCATGATTAAGCCAAAAGCCATGCTGTTGTGGACACAAAACATCATATTGCTGAAAATAGAACATAGAAACATAAACTTTGATGGTAGATAAGAACTGCTTGGCCCACCTAGTCTGACCATTTAAGGAATGCATTCACTGCCTTCAGTGCTATATGAAGGATAGAAAGTGATTTGTTTGTAGATTATTTTTTTCAAGGAGCTTACTTAGGGGATTAAGGATAGACATAGGATGAAAATCATCTAACTCAGTGGCCCCAGCTTTCTTAGGGATAGGAACAACCCTGGTGCATTTTCACAAAGATGGGAAAGAGCCAGTGACTAGACTCAAATTAAAAATAGTGGTCAATGGGACAAAAATATAAGGGGCAATTAATCTAATAAATCACCCATCTAAACCCTCCTCGCAATCACTAAATTTATCAGTAAGGGTTAACAACAGTTTGAACACTTCATTACGTTATACCGAGTGAAAATAAAAAGGGTGTCTATTTTTTTTTTGTATATTCTTTTTTCCGCCCTCCTCGTACTCGCTGGACCCCACTCCTTCAGGCTCCACAGGTCCCCCGCTAGCCCCACTGTCCTAACCCAGCCCTCCTCTAACTCCATGAATTGCAGCCGATTCCCGGGATATCCCAGCGTATCCCTTTCATTGGGAGGGTCCCCCTTCTCCAAGGGGGAAGGCAATGGGGAGAGGGGATGACCCCAGCACATTCTCTACTTAGGGCCCAGGGATGCTGCTGCAGAGAAGAAGGCTCTGAGAAGGCACTGAAGGCATTCAGGGACAGAGAGCAGTCATCTGGTGGCCAGCGAGTGCTATTTCCTGTTTTTTCCCAAGGCGCGTGACATCCGAACATCAAGGCATTAGCCAACGTCTGTCACGCACTGCCCAGCAGTGAACCCAATGTGTTTCCCTACCCCTGGTCTCCACCAGCAGTCACCCAACACTGGGTCATAGCCTCCTCCCTCCCTGGAGACAATGAGCAATCATGGACGCTCAAGTTGTCTCCCCCAGGCTGGCCCTCCAGTGACCCAAGCTCGTTCCCGAACTCGGGTCGCTGGTGTCGCAAGTGGAAATCCAACCACTGTGCTGGTGGGCCAAAAAGGGTGTCTATTAAGTAAAGAAGATGGTTTGACTTCAGGCATCTTAGGTTTGTCAGTAACATAACTAGACAAATCAGAAAATATAGAACCAAGCAGGTTTGAGATTTCCAAAGAGTCAGTAATAATCCCTGATGAAGTACAGTAGTCAAGGATTGTACTTCACATTTTGCCTTTGGAAACAAAAAAATGATTTACAGAAGACCTGAAAGATTTTGAACCTGCTAATTTTTCAGAAAAACTGGTCCTATAAAACTCACACATAGTCTTCTTGACCAGACAGGCTACCTTGTTCCTAAGGTGCTGATATCTGTCCAGAGAAAATTGAGAGGGCATAAACTTAACATTCCTCAAAGCAAGGTCCCTAGCCTTCATCCAATCTCCAATATCAGAAGTGAACCACCTATTATGAACCCCTCTGACTAGAATCTTTTTTAAAGGAAAAAATAAATTTTGCACTGGAACTAAAGTTTTACAAAAATCAAAACTCGAAAACAATGTCGGAATCAGATATGCAGTCAAGAAAAGACCAGTCGATTTTCTGCAAATGTACTTCCAAAGTAATCAGATCACTACACTTGAAATTTCTAAATGACAGAAAATGAGATGGAACTTTAGGGCTCCTAAAATTTAACACACCGTAGATGGCTTGGTGGTTACTGACAGAGTCAGGGAGCATTCTAACCCAAGACACACTGTGATGACTCCCAGTGAGCACCCAGTCCAAAAACTGAATGATTTCCAAAGACTCTATTTAACCTTGTAGGTTCAGTAAAAAGTTACGATAAAGAAAAGGACTGTAGCAAATTCTCCAGTCCTAAACTATCAACAGAGGCCCAATTAATATTAAAATCACCAAGCATAAATATGGTCCCATTATAAAATCAGCTTTACAATCAAGCACACATTTCAAACCTAAAATGCCACCATTAGGGGGGTTATAAGCACCCCTTATATGAATATATTTTCTACCTCCCAAGATAAGCTGAATAAGTACAATTTTTATTATTTAGGTCTACTTTGAGTTGGAGATGATCTTTAAAATGGATAGCTACCCGTCCTTTTATTATCCTTTCTGTCAGTTCTTGCCCATAGGTGATCATCAATTCTCAAATTCAGCAAGTTTAGGTAATAAACTGCATGCATTCAAATAAATATTTTTTAGGCCATGAATAGCATGCCAGGGGGTGGTGCCAACAATAGGAGTTGTAAAATCAGCAAGCTGAATATCCCCTCGCACCCAGCATTAAACTCAGCATTCCCTGCTAATAAAAGTAACATAAATAAATAATTTAAGTAAGTAGCAGATATTCTTTTGTCCTTTCCACTTATAACATCTCTCAAAAACTGAGAAGAAAGTACCATATAAATAAAATAACTTCTTATCTCCCAAAAGATAATAGTGATTCATCCATTGCCAGCTTCCAGACACCATAAAATTAGACATTTTAAAATCAGTGAGGTTCAAACCCCCATGATAACATGAAAAAGGAGTTTGCAGACTAAGAATATTTCCTGAGTAGAGCAGAAATGTAACATTGCAAATGACTAGGCAAAGCCTTGATATCGTCATTTTAAAATGATCTTGAATCAGACTATGAATACAATTAAACAAAACACCTGCTCTAGTTCCTGTTCTCCCTAGGACCCCTTAGGACTCCTCTGCACTTGTCCGCACTTTGCCACAGTGCTGCCATTGAAAATGCCACTGTGTTTTGCAGGTGGTACTTTATCACTCACTAGAGAGACTCCACCTAGAGTACTGTGTCTAGCTCTGGAGGCTTCACCTCCACAAGGACATTGACAGGGCAGAAGCAGACCAGAAGACAGCTGCCAGAATGCCACAGTGGTTGCACAAGAAGTCATAAGGAGAGGCTGCAGGAACTCAACATGTACTCCACGGAGGAGAGGAAAGTAAGAGGCGGCAAGATTGAGACCTATAAGTACCTCACAGGTAAACAAGGTGCAGGTGAGCTGTCTCTTTCAGAGAAGGAAAAACACCAGAACATGGTGGAATGCAATGACGTTAGAGGGGGTGAGTTTAAGAGGGATATGAGGAAATATTTTTTCACTGAAAGGGTAGTGAACATTTGGAAAAGCCTGCCTGAAGACATGGTGGGGGCAAAGACAGTGGGAGCTTCAAGTGTATGTGGGATAGGCCTACAGGTATAATAGAGGAAAGGAAGACAGGAGCAACATCAGAGACTAAATAGCATCTGAGGTATTCCAGTGGGCAGTGAAAAATAGGGCAGACTGGATGAGCCAATTGGTCCTTTTCTGCCATGAATTCTATGTTTCATGGCCAATCCAAGAGTGAAAAGTTAAGTACCTGCTGTATCAGATGAAATGTCTGTGTGTGTGTGGTCTATCAGTAGGGGCATGGCCTGGTGGTGGAACTTTTCCCTGTCACTTCACAAACCATACAGCACATTGGTTTATGCAGGCACTGGGAATTTTTGTGACATCAACATCTAAAAATCATTCAGATGACTATTACAAATCATCTTTGTAATTATGTATTGGGGGCTGTATTGTCGATATAGATGCTATAAAGTTTCAAGTAAATTTCAGACAATCAGGTTTTACTAGTAGCAAAGGCATTGCCTTTTATTCATTCATGCCATTATGAGATGGACACTGAACAGAGAAGATTCTCTTCACTGGTGGACCATTTTCTTTATTATAGTTTTTTTTAAGATTCTAATGAGGGGAGGAGGGTGGAAGAACCAGAAGGGGGCGGTGTGGGGGGTTTTGTGAAGCTACAGAAGTTTCATTATTTATTTCCTAGAACATACGGTAGCAGGACATGAACATAAATTTGTAGATGACAAGTGGAAGCAAGTTGTGACACCTGGAGATGTTACATGCCCCCAAGAGACATGGCATGACAAACAAAATAACATACTTTTATATGGACATGAGATGTTCCATCACCCTGGCACTAAATGTAGTAAATTTGAGAGATGTTCAGGTGGTCTTCCTACCTACATTAAAATAGTATCTTTTGCAAACATTAAGAGTCAGCACATTTCAGCTAACTTCATAGCTACCTTTTTGAGAAGTAAAGATATAAGTTTGTATTAGTCAACTGCTATGTCTCACCATCACATTCAACATTTTTTCTAAGTAATACCTGGGAGTCCTTCAGACAGCTGTTAGAGGATATTAAATTGAATTTCCCCTACAGAGATATTTTAATCATGGGCTAATTGAATGCCAGAATTGGCATTTCTGATGGCCTTTTAGATAATACAGTACTAGGCTACATTAACATCCTTCCTACCATGCCACCTAGATGTTCAAAAGATAAAAGGCTGAATAAATCTGGTAGAGATCTAATTAGTATTGTATCAGAATTTAACTGATACCCACTTAATGTCAGACTTGAGGGTGAGTTAGCAGGTAATTGTTCTTATATTAAATCTACAAGTATCTCACTGCTAGACCTTGCTACAGTATATGGTCTGGTCCAATAAATGTCTGATACAGCTTGCAGATACCTATAAGATCTGAGAGTAACCACTTTCCTATACTCCTGAGAGGTATGGCTACTTGTAATGATTTATTTGTAGGTCCAGTAGTTCAATGCACTGAAATTAAGATGAGTAGAAAAATAACTTAGAAGTATACACTTTCTGTAAGGAGCATGTTGGGCATATATATGGTGCACACCTTTCAGAAATGGATAGAGATTCAGTAGAGAATCTAAGTGCAATTTCTCTCTTGGAAAAGTTTGCCCTTCTGTTAGAAACAGTTAAGGGACAATTATGTCAAGAAGTTACCACTCCGACACTGCCTACCAGACAGAGGGGATGGTTTGATTTGGATTACAAGAAGTATAAATCCCATTTGAGAGATGAAATCAGGAAGGCCAAGCATACTGTGGTAAGGATAAGAATCTATTCAAAAACATAAAATAGGAAAGAAAGAAGTAAAATCTGTTTTTAATGGAAAAAATATATATATTATTACTCTCAAAGGGAAAAGATGTTATTGTAAGTGCTATAGAGGAGAAAAATAGTAAAATATTTTGGTCACTTGTTGCGAGGGGTACTGATAATGTCAAAGAATATATCGACTCATATATACCCAAAAAACACAATGGACACATTTTTTCTTGGATTTCTTCTTTGACCCAAGTGTTAGCAGTAATAATTCTTGGGCTTCTCTAGTAAAAAATTCTTGTTCCAACTATTAATTATAAGGAAGGTTATATAGCAATTAAGTCATTGAAACTTAATAAGGCCCCCAACCCAGACAAAATTCCAGCTGAAATCTATCTCTGTAATACTTCACTTTGGTATAAATACTTAGCAATATTTTATAAGGCGGGAATACAGGAAAATTTTGTACCAAGTTCATGGAAGGGAGCAGAAATGATTCAAATTAATAAAAAGGGCAATACAGATGACCCTGCCACATTTAGACCTATAAGCCTATTGTATACAAATTTGAAAATTATTACAAGGATAAAAATTGAAAAACTGAGACATTAAACTGAATAGACAGATGGTTTGTGTGAATTACAAGCTGTTTTTAGAAGCAATTATTCAGCTATTGATAATTGCTTCTCTCTTTGCCATCTAATAGAACACATTCTGGCAAGAGTCCATAGGGCTGCAGCTGAGGAATTTGGGGTAAAAATATTGAACATTTGTTTTGTAATATTTCTACACCAAATTTTCAGCATCGCCTTGCTATGACACTGCCTCATGAAGAACGGCAGATGTAATATTCAACTCCTGGCCTAAAGGTGATTTTGCACAGGGACTGCAAAATCAACTTTCAAGATTCAGAAATACATTTTGGGCAGGAGTTGAAAAATGACATCTGTCACATTCATGAGGTGCTATAAAGATATGGCTATGTTGTAAATTTGGGTTAAAAATATTGAAAATCCCCGTTATGATCCTGCATTCACAAAATTCAATGTAGGCTCACAACTGCATTGTTTTTTAATATTTTTACACTAAATTTTCAACATAGCCTTCTTATGACTCCACTTCATGAACAAGAGCAGAAAAAATTTGGATCCAGCCAGGAACATCGTAGACAGAACATTGTGGAGAAATTACCGTGGACAGAACAATGCAGGTAACAACATCGTAATGGACAAAATAAAGCATGTTCTAAAAACAGTGTCCCTGATGAATGATGTGCACCTCACCATTGCAGCACATGTATGAGGTGAGGGACAGTGGGCAACCCACATGGTGGAGTAAGAGCTGCCAGAGCAGAGGTACGGGTTCGGGCTCAGAAAATGAAGGGAGCAACAGTATCAGTTGTGCATGATCTGGGCTGGGATGGAAAAGAACAGAGTGATGGTGCAGAAGGAACCAGGGTGATGGAATGGGACTAGGCAACAGTGCAGACCAGCAGGAGGGGGCTGTGGGTGCAAGCAACAGTATAGGGAAACCGATGGCTGGAACATTATAGGCACCTTAATGTCCACCTCTGATGTGGGGGCAGGGAATGTCTGCCTGGGCAGGGAACACTCTCCTGGGGGAGCAACCAGGACCACCAGGGTACAGGGCTGGCATGGTCTGGTAGTCTGTGGAGGGAGGCAACTGTACTGGACATGGCTGCTTGGGTGGGGGTTTTGGCTACTGGCCAATGGGAGGCATCCTGCTGGTGCAGATGGGTCATGGCAACTTTTGCCACTGGCAGCATTGGTGCCTGCATGAGACACTGCATGCACTGTTTCCTTCTGTGGCTATGTTGTATGCTTTCATTGTGGGTGGCAATCTTTATGCCCACATTCCAATGTCCACCAGTGTTTTTGTCTGTGATGTTCCTGGCCAGATACAAAAATTCTCAACTCCTGCCAGAAAGCTGATTTTGAACAGAGACCACAAAAGCACCTTTTGGGATGTAAAAAATATTTTGGCCAGTATTTGAAAAATGAGAGCTGTCACAATCGTGTGGTGCTGTAAAGACATGGCTACATTGTGAATCTGGGGGGAAAATATTACAAATTGCCACAGTTAAGAGCCTGCGATCACAAAATTCAAAGTAGGCTCATTACTTTATTGTTTTTTAAAATTTTTACACCGAATTTTGAACATCGCCTTCTTATGATTCCTCCTCATGAACAATGGTGGTGAAAGTTTTCAACCCCTGCCCAAAAGGACCTTTTGCACAGGAACCATGAAATCACCTTTCAGGGTGTATAAAAAAATTTAGCCAGGATTTGAAAAATGACATTTGTTACATTCATGATGTGCTGTAAAGATATGGCTTTGTTGTGAATTTGGGGGGAAATACTGAAAATGACCAATGTAATGAGCCTGTGATCACAAAATTCAATGTAGGTACATATCTTTGTTGTTTAATATTTTTACACCAAATTTTCAACATAGCCTTCTTATGACTCCACCTGATGAACAAGAGCAGAGACTATTTTTAACTCCTGCCCAAAAGGTGATTTTGCACAGGGACCATAAAACACCATTTGGGACAGATCTGCCTAATGACAGTTAAATTGTTCATGGGGTAGGGTCCCATAGAAGGCATGTTGAAAATTTGGAGTAAAAAAATGTAACAATGTCAAAGTTATGTCACTAAGTTCAAAACACCATTGAAATACATTGAGCCACATACCTGTTTCGTCAGTTTGTGATCTAGCTTTGAAGAGTGAAGACGCATCTGTGGTTTGGAGATGATGATAGCACTGGACCCCTCATGAGTAAGTAAGGGTTTGGGGGGTAGGGAGGTGGACAAGAAATGCACAAAGGACCATGATGGACAGTTTTCTCTACAGGTTAAAAAAACACTCAAAATACATCGATGGACATTTTTTTCTTTTTACAGAGAAAAGAATTTAAAAAAAAGAAACAAGGATTTGTTTGTGACACTGGGGAACTGGGCACCCCCATTGTCACTGTGATGTTTTGGGGAGGGTGATTAGAAGGAGGGTAGTTTGGGGGGGCAGAGAAAAGAAATTCAGGCTGCAAGGGATTAGAGGGGGATTCAAAATCATGACACTGGGGGACTGGGCACCCCCAGTGTCACTCCTATTGTTTTTTGAGTGTGGGGTGGTGGGTGCTCAGAGGAGGGGAGGGTGGGGGAATACATAAATTTTAATACATATATATATATATATATATATACACACACAGTATATAGTAACAGAAAATCAAGTCAGGTCTTCCAGTTTCAGCGGTCATGTCAGAATATGACACAATCCACCGTGACCAAGAGGACTGCTGAGTGCTATTTCACATACACTTGTAGTCGAACATACCCAGTGAAGTTTGGCAGCCTTGACTGGTGTTTATTTTTACTGTTTTAATATTACAGATATCCTCCAAAACCCAACCCTCCCTGTCAGCACCCACCACCCCATACACTCATCCAAGAATGCAAAGAATGCAGAGTCCTTTTTCTGAAAGCAAAATGACTGCAGGGCTCTGCCCACTGCAGCCCTAAAAATAAGTACAGCTAAAGAAGCAGAATCTTTATGTAGCATTTGTGGGCTTCTCCTCTGCATTTGATTCCATTTCCAGAAGTTTGCTGTGGTCTGTCATGTTAGCTCAAGGTATTCAGGTCTCATTAGTCCTAATATTCTATAACCTTTATAGTGATACTTGGGCTAGGATTAGGTTGGGAACTAGAAGACAGCTATCTAGAATCATACCTACAAAGGAGTAAGGCAGGGCTGCATCCTTGCCCCTCCATTATTCTGTATTTATATTGACCAAATTTTGAGAGATTTTGTAAATCTTGACTCTAACTCACTACAAATCAAGGACTGTGTTTGCCCTGCATTTGCTTATGCTGATGAATTGATATTAATAGCTTTATCAAGAAATGGCCTTAAAAAGAATTGGATTTATTGGAAAAAATAATTAAAATTAAATAAAAATTATACTAAATCTCAGGCTATGACAATTGACCACAATAGAGTTAAGGGGCCTTGGGCCATTGGAAAACAAAAACTGGAATATGTCAACAGCTATTTTTTTTTGGGGGGGGGCATGACTTTTACCTCAGTTGCCTCCTGGTCCAAACATGCAATAAAATGATTAGAAGACATGGAGAAAACAATACATGGCCTCAGTAAATTCAATTATGCCTATGGTGATCTATCAATATGACATTTGACAGGAACACTAAAAACTAAATATTTTACACAATTACTATATGGGATTGAAATATAGGATTAATAAAATAGAAATACACTTACTGTTCCATTATTATAAACTACTGAGAAAAGCACTAGGGCTTGGTCATTCCTGTCCTGCGATGTATATAAGATCAGAGCTGGGAGTGGTAAATATAAATACTATTATTGATACTAGGAAAATTAATTATTGGCTGAGACTAACTAGGATGTCACAGCATAAGCTCCCATACAAGTACCTAATGGAAAAAAGAGTTGGTCAGCATGGGGTTGTAACAGTCTAACTGGTATAAAAATATTTTTTTGAAATGGAGGAAGCATGGTTTAACAAATCTTAACTGCTGTATAGATAAAAACATTACTCTTAGCTGGAAACATAAATAATACATGAAAACAAAAATTAACTACTGGGTTTAATCTGGATATAGAATGTATCATAAAGACAAGGCTGTCTCCTTGGTTTGCAGCTCGTGATGGTTCATATAGAGATAGATACTATCTGGATGTACTTATAGTCTGTAAGTTATAGATCTATGTTTGAGAGGAACGTTCATTAAATACAAATCTGAACGGTTTAAAAGTAACATTCTTACAGCTAGACATAATAAATTTCCACCCACTGCACAATGTTGTTTCTGTGCAGTTGGAGACAAGAAAGATTTAATACATATTGTATGGGACTGCCCTTGGTACAAGGAGCAGGTTACATTGGCTTGGCCAGTACAGTACCTCAGTAACTGAAGTGATTCAGATAAAACCACACTTACAGGGATTTTTATGCATACAGAGGACAACTTGCCCATTATTAGACTTGCAAACTCCTTCCTGCAAATCAACAAGATCATAAAACACAAAATGAAAAATATAGACAAGAGTACAGTATAAATCAGTCTGAAACCTGCCCTCCGATACCCTAGTATGTAGTCTTAGCCATACTGAAATTACTGGTGTATGTAAATGCTTATACAAATGGTCTTATGGAAATATTCAGTCAGACTGCAATGGGTTTGAATATCTGATAGGATACTTTATCTTATTTTATTTACAGCTGTACGTGGGCTCCTATAGCAATGTAAATTAATATATGTTTTGCTAGTCCAAGGACTATGAGATGCTGCACAAGATAAGGTGGTGGAGGGTCTTTTATAAAAGTTACTGAGTGTTGTTCTCAGTTAGAACTGAATGTGTTTTTTTAGATTTTAACATGATAGAGATATTATGTATTTGTATTTCTGAAGATTGTAAATTATTTATGTTTAGGAGAGAAAACTTATGTCAAGATTAACCTCTCTCTGACTAATAACAGGATATATTTTATGCTTCTGTAACTTTTACTCTTCAATGGTGGACCATTTTCTTTATTACAGACTTTTTTTCTGGATTCTGGTGAGAGGAGGATGGTGGTAGAATCAGAGAGGGGTAGTGCAGGGTTTTTTTATGAGTGATTTACTTGGTGGGTCTTAAGTTGGGTAAGGTGGGGGTGGTGGTTGTGTGTTTGGTATGTGAGCGAGAGAAGAGCAGTGATTGAACTCTAATTCTGCAACTGCCTCCATCATCTGAGTCTTCCATCTCCTACTTTTAAATTGATTATCTTTTGCTGCAATGCACCATGGTAGAGGAGAAGGGAAGACAGTGCCTTTGGAGGATGGGTGGGGGATATATAATCATAAATATAACATGTTTACCATGTGAATTGGTATGCACCACCAACAGCAACACATTTATAGTGACCATCAGTACAGTGACTTCAGTGCCAAGTCACTGTGCATATGGTCGCTGGACCTAGGCACTGTATTCAGGAGATTTGCACCCCCTCCTCAAAACAGCTACAACTCAGAGTTGATAATATATAGCGGAGGGGTGCGGGGCACAGCCCCCTGCATGGAGGGTTTTGGGGGGCAAAGCCCCCTTAGAAAACAACTTTCAAACTGGGAAACCATCTGCTGACTGTAAAATGTGGTCAACATAACGGTTTCACTGTGCGGTCGTTCGACAAACTTTTTGTTGAACACCGGTCGTAGATCCTGTGAATTTGCTCAATTCACTGAGAGAATCACAACATGATTTGCAGTCATCGGCAAAGCATGGTTGTCTAAATTCATAAATTGCGACAACTTCACGTATCTCTAATTGTGGGGCTCATGTCATTATCTGGCATGTGTGTGTTGTCAATGTACTTAGAAAACATGAAGAGAAGAACTGGAGGAAAAATGAATGTAGGGGGAAAAAGCAGAACATTTTTCCACCTTGCCAGTTCCACAAAGTACAGTACAAGTTTTGCAAGTGGTGGTGGAGCATGAGCGGGTTATGGTGGATCAGGGGCTGGGAATTAAGTCCTGTTCCTAGGTCTAAATGGACATGGGCTGGCTGCATGATAGTAAAGCCATGGAAACCATGGTTTATTACTCCACAAATATCCACTAGTTCCAGTCTTGCTGCTGTTTAATCAGCCTGCTCTTCTGGACATCCAGTGGATCTGGTAAAGAAACCCTCCTCAGCAATCCATAAGCATAAGAGTTTCTCTGTCTTCCTTCAAGTGTTTCCTATCCCCCTACTAAGAATAGAAGTGCTCTGTCCAGGCATATAAAATCTACTTCTCAAAAATAATAATCTTCCATTTCCTACCAAATTCTTCAAAGTCACCTCCACCTTGTCGCTAGTGACTTCTGAAAACACTATGAGGGATGGGTGTTAATCAGCATGTCTGAATCATGACTTCAGTTTCACAATTCATGTTTTCTTGCAACAACAATAATTAATAAAACAAAATAAAATTCAATGTATATTAAATTGAATTACATTATGTTATGTTAAATCAGATTATATTATTTTCCTATATATCATATCGGATATAATTGTATCAGAATACATAGTCTTCTCATGTATCATATCTGGTGCACTGACTACCCTGCCAAATGCCATCTAAATGTCATGTCACTCCACAGTGGCAGAAAGAAAGGAATCATCTCACAATTGCGGTTTACTTCCTCCAGAAATTCTCCCATGTCCAACAATTACCACCAGTCTACTGTACCTAAAGAAACAAGCATTTGTCAATGCCGAATGTTATCTCACTGTCATTGGCACTGGTAGTGCAGAAGTTAGAGATGCATAATAGGAATGGCAGTGAAGTATGGAACTGATGCGAACCCCACCCCCACCCTACAGAGCCTGATAGGCCCTGGGGTGTGCCTTTGGGGTGTCAGCTATAACGTTCATGTCATTTTACCACACCCTATCCTGTAGAAACTGGCAAGTGTCGTGGTATGCTTTGGGGTCTTTGTACCTTATACTTACCCCATTTCATAATGAAATACACTGAGACAGGTGCAGTGTAGGAGAATGAGCCTCACTCTACCCTGTAGACACTGACAAGTGTCATGGTGTGCTTTGGGGTCTTTGGGCCTTATACTTACCCACTCCATAAGGAAATGTGCTGAGATGGGTGCAGTATAGGAGAATGGGGTGAACTTTAGGGCCGAACACTCCAAGGCACACCTCAATGCCTGTCACTGGCTGCAGAGTGGGGGTGGGGGTGGAATGGCTTAAGCATTACAGCCAATGATCCCAAGTCACACCCCTGATGCCTGGCTGTCTCTACAGGGTGGGGTGTTACAGTTGGAAACCCTAACATTGTAGGAGTTTGTTGGCATATTCACTCAAATTTTCAGCATAGGCTTTTTGTGACCCCACCTCATGAAGAGCAGCATAATCAGTTTGTTAGCTGAAAGGTGGTTTTGCACAGTGGCTATGCCGTTTGATGACACAGGGACGAAAACACACTTTGGGCAGGATGTGGAAAATGACAACTGTATTGTTCATGAGGAGGTGTAAAAAAATGGCAATGTTGAAAATCTGGAGTGAAAATATGAAAAAGTGGTGAAGTCATAAGCATGTATAGAAACTGTGCAACACACGTCTATAACCCAATTATTTTTGGGATTTTTTAGCCACATTTTCAACATAGGCATTTTGGGACCTCCCCTCAAGAACAGTGGTGCTGTGATTTTGCTAATCTCTCCTAAAAGTTGATTTCCCACAGCAACCACGCCATTGTGTGCCATAGGTGAGGAAACACATTTTGGGTAGGCTGTGAAAAATTATGGCTGTACTGTTCATAAGGAGGTGTGAAAAAATGCCAGTGTTGAAAATCTGGCATGAAAATATTGTAAATTTGCAAAGTTACAAGGATGCGTGGAAACTGCACAATGCACGCTTGTAACACAGTCATTTTATGGACTTTCATCAGCAGATTTTCAATATAGGCATTTTAGGACCTCTGCTCATGAACAGTGTCACCGTCATTTTCTCAAACTGTCCCAAAAACTGATTTCGCACAGCGACCGTGCTATTCTGCGCCAGACGTGCGAAAACATATTTCAGTTAGGATATGTAAAATGATAGCAATACTGTTCATAAGGAGGTATGGAAAAATGCCAATTTTGAAAATCTGGAGTGAACATATTACAAATTCACGAAGTTACGAGCGTGCATGGAAACAACGCAACGCATGCTCATAAAACAGCCATTTTTTGGATTTTTTTTCACCAAATTTGCAACATAGACTTTTTTAGAGGCCCCTCATGAACAGTGGCACTGTCATTTCATTACTTGGTCCCAAAAGGTGATTCTGTGTAGTGACAGAGAAATCACCATTCAGGACCGAATAACACCATGACGGTGACTGAGTTCATGAGGAGGGGCTCCAATAACACCTTGTTGAAAATTTGGTGCAAAAAATCAAAAAATACCCAAGAAATGCACCAAAGTTGAAAAAAACCTATTTATGCCATTATACGACTTACCGGCATTTCTTCAGTTCGAGGTCGGCTTTAAAGAGTGCAGTGTTCCACCGAGGATCGTCGCACTGGACTCTGGAGGTAAGTATGGGGTGAGGAGGGTGTGGGGAGGCAGGGTATGCATAGGGTGGGTGCAGTTTAGGGCAGGGAGCTGTACAGACCACAAGGAACCGTTGTCTTCTTTTACAGGTTAAAAAAAAGTGGTGGGACTTTTTTTTACAGGGGCATTTGGCACTCTGGGGTGGACTCCCAGCATGCCATCTGAATGTTTGGGGGGGCTAGCCAATGAGGAATTGGGCACCCTCAGTTGGCACATAATGAATAGGGGGCAAGAGCCAAGAGGGCATTGGGCGCTCCCCTTGGCACATAACAAATGGGGGGATGCATTATGCTGATGGGGAGTGGGCTCCCCTGTCTGCACATAAACTGGGTCAGGGCATGCCACCAGAGGGATTGGGCACCCTCGAAGCTGGCATTGTGGCAGGCAGTGTGCCACCATGTTTATGCTAATGTTTCACCAGGTAAGGCACGTCGGGAGGTGCCGCTGCATATGACGAGCTTTGCTCTCATTGCAGTGGACCTTTCCTTAGATGTGCTTGCACATTATGTATTCTAGGTGTGGCGCCTGCATGCTGGCTTATTGGGGAATGAGGGACACACCTACTGATGCGTGCCCTGCATTAGCCTGACAGTGACCGCACCTCCAAATCTGGTACTAATGCAATATGTTGTCTGGCGCACAAGCACAAGCCAACATAATAAATGATTCCTTCCAGTATGGAAGTATTTTACACCACAAATCCGCTGAAACATTTTCTCAGCATACAAATACTGACAGATTTAAGAATAATGATAACCATTAATAATAATTGCATTAAAAAGATAGAAGAATTCTGGTTTAAAAAAAAAACAATGCATTCTCTTCATCATCCTCCTACAGTAGTAGCAGCAGCAGAAGAATACATTACTCAGTAAAGGAGTGGCAGAGATGTTTCTGACACATCTTGCAGACAGGTTTGACAACATTAAATCAGACATGCAATTTGGCATTGCAGCACTACTGAATCCTGATATAAATATGTGTTAATTACCATGGATGCAAAGACTATAACAAACAGAAACTGTTATTAAGACTTAAGGTAGAGCAGCAGACAGCTGGAAGAAATCAGCAAGAACATGTACATATAATGGTCTTTGCAAAAAATGTTTATGCAGAAATTAGGGTTGTAGAACACAAAGCACACAAAGAAGGGATTTGGGTCTCTGGAGTACTGACGAATCAGTGGTGGGGTCTTACTTGGGGCAGTCAACCATAATGCCCACCCTTTCCCCCCAGCCCATGGCCTCCCATCCAAAGCATAAGATACAGCTCCAACATCGTGCCTCATAGTGATACAGTATTACCAACATAATCTGTCAGAGCTTTCTTCACGCAGGGCCCTATGGGCCCTGGGTGAAGATATCACATTTGACCTCATCTGATCAGGGGAGAGGATGGACATTAGGGCTGACATCCCCAAATAAGACCCCACCACTGATTTGTCAATACTCTGGAGACCCACATCCCTAATGTTTCCCATTTCCCCTTCTATGTGCACTTTGTGTTCTACAACCCTAAAATTTGCATTAACATAGTTTTTTGCAAAGAATTTCCATTTTTTTTTCTGATAGTGGAATTGTACCCTCATTTGTGCAGATCCCTTTGGGACCTGTGCAAAATGAGATAAATTCAATATTGGAGACAGTCCTGACATGGGTCCAGCAGGCCCTGGCATGCATGTTGATACCTTGTGAGTTAGGTTCTCTGACCCACCACAGTTGTTGTGTCTGTGCCAAAACACTGCTCCAGCTCTACCCAGGCCAGGGCTGGTGCTTCATGCTGCAGCACCCTCCTCATCAGCCTTGTCCCATTAAACTGACTCACTGAGTTCACACCTGAACTCAGCTCACTGGCACGGTAAGGCATCATGTTCCCTAGTGGTGCAACAGACATCCCCACAAAAAAATTTGCTTAATAAATTCTTTGCTTTTTAATATTTCGACCCCAAACTTTCAACATAGTCTTCTTATGACCTCACTTCATAAACTCCATATGTGGAAATGTTCAAATCCATGCCAAAACACAATTCTGCACCACAGGTGCAAAAACATGGTTCGGACAGGATGTGAATAATGACAACTGTACTATTAATGAGGTGGTGTGAAAAAATAGATAAGCTGAAAATTTGGAATCAAAATATTCAAAATTATGAAAGCTATGCACGTACGTAGAAACATTTCATTTTTTTTTTCATTTGATATTTTTTATTGAATTTATAGAATACAAAACAAAAAACACTTGGACAAGCAACATTACAGCCAGAACAACAAACACATGATATAATACTCACCCTCCTCCCACCTTCCCTGGCAGAGTGTCGCTAAGAAAGACAACTAAGATGGGAAACATATAAATCAAAATATCCTACAGGCTAAATTGTTGTAAGCAATGAATGGAAAATCCAGATGAGAGCCCTTCAGAAACTAATTACAAAGTATATAGAGGATGCAACTTACTCCATTTCCTAGTAAAAGATGGGAACCTGTTACATACACTAGCAATGACACGGGGTCATAATGTCGCACGGTAGAATACAGTGCGGCACAATCACGTTGCGTGATTTCTTTTTATTTATTGTTCTGTGGGGGTCTGTCTCACACCCCCCCCACTAAAGATTCCAGCTCTGGGGGGTTCCAACTCGAAGAGCACGCAGGTCCGGGTTTTGCCATAATGCCATATGTTATTAAGCATACGACATTATGACCCAGTGCACACTAGTAATCATTCAATGAACCCAAAGGTTGAACAGGAGTTCCTGCAACCATTTGTAATAGGTCTGGGAAAGAGTGTCAAGCCAATGGTGGAGTACCAACCTCTTGGCAGACACAGAAAGTAATGCTATAAAGTATCTATATTCTTTCACCTCAATAACACTGTAATCCCCCACTATGCAGATATTTGGAGTAAAATATCCATCAATCCCAAGAAGGGATCTGCCTTATTTTTAAATAAATTCCATAAGGGGGACACCTTGGGACACTCCAAGAAAATATGAAGAGATGTCCCCTCAGCTTGTCCACAACACATGCAGAACGGAGACTGAATTCTATCCATCTTCAATAGTTTAGTAGGGGTAAAGTATAAATTATTAAGAATATAAAACGTAAAAAAATTTCAATGAACGCTCATAACTCAGCCATTTTAGGAATGTTTTCTCTAAATTTCAACATGGTCTTTTTTTGGCAGTTAATCTTTTGATTGTAATTATTGTGATTATACGTACAAATACACTACATTCTCCAATGTACACTTACATAAATTCTTAATGAGAGAAGGAAAAAACATGTTGTCTGAAGTATTATACAATGATATTAAAAGGGAAAACAAATGTTGAGAAAACAATATGTAGCAGTACAATCTGTATGATAGAGAGAAAATATGGCAATTTATGGTTCAAGGGGTAAAAGGAGTAGATACAAACAAGAAATATGAGCAGTTGTGATTGTACTTCTATTATGCTGTAATTTAATACAAGTATGTGTAAGATTGTATAGAGGAAGAATATAAAAAAGAGAAAAATATCTGAGAAAATAAATAAGAAACTTGGCCTTTTTGGGACACCATGTCATGAACACTGGTGGTGAAATTGATTTATTCAGTCCTGAAAGGTGATATCACATAGCAACCACGATATCACCTTCTGGGCTGGATTAACAAAATAACACTGCCTGTGTTCATGAGGTCGGGTCAGAAAAAGGCCATGCTGAAAATTTTATGAAAAAATTCCTAAAAATGGCAAAGTTATGAACATAAGTTCAAAATGCTATTGAAATACATTATATGGCACTTACCTGTGTTCCTCAGTTCACAGCTGGGCTTCGGTCCACAGAGGATGATAGAATTTGTCATTGACCGGTAAGTACAGGCAAGGCAAGGCAATTTTATTTGTAGGGTGCCCAATCCCGGAGACTCTGGGTGCCTAACAGGAATTATAACAAAGCATAGTGAGAAACAGCATGAACAAATTAAAAAAAGATGCATACAGTAACTACAAATATGACAATTTAAAATAAATTAAAAGGTTTCCAGTAAAAAAAAAAAAAAGATGTTGGGGATGATTTTCAAATTGCAGGTACAAATAAACATTCAAAAACTGTCGTGGGACATTGGGGGTGGGCTCCTCAGTTTCCCATACTGCTGTGGGGGATTCTAAATGCCAACATGGGGATTGGGTCCCCTGATGTTGGCAACAAATAATAAAACAATGGGCTGCAGGGGTGGGGGCTATCTGACACTGGAGGTGAGCATCCCAGTGTCAGGTTATACAAAAAGAAAGAAAGAAAGAAAGAAAGAAAGAAAGAAAGAAAGAAAGAAAGAAAAATACACTGCCACTAGGGATTGGGGCCTCCAGTGTGCAGATACAGTATAAATGCCACAGCACAGTCAGGATGGTGGGGTTATAATGACAGTAGCCAAGTCCATGAGATAGGAGTCACAACACAGCAGGTGTTGCTATATGACACAGCTGTTGTTTTTTAGTAAATGACAACTGTCTCCTATAGTGCAACCAGCTGTTGTCAGAAAAAACACCAGGGGAATGAAACAATAACTAGGGCCAGCAATTGGAGGGTTGGGGTGCCACTAGACACCAGGGAAACAAAGAAAAATGGGGCCAGCAATCAGAGGGTGGGGGGCACTAGACACCAGGGAAAGCGTAAAAAAAGTGTGTTGTATCATATACTGTGGTTTTCTGCTAAATAAACACATACAGTATGGCACACATAATGAAATAGGAGAACAGCACATAAGGGGAGAGTAATGGGGTGGGGCAAGGACCACTAGCCACCAGGAAAAAATGACATATTGAGCAGGTGATTGGGTGGGGACAGTGACCACTAGCCACCAGGGAAAAGGTTCTTGCATCTCAGGGTTGCTTTTTTCATTATGTGTGTTGTATCATATACTGTGGTGTAATACTATATGACACCTCAGTAAATGATATGACACACATAACGAAAGACGACAACTGAACATCAGGCTTTCTCAAAAATTCAGCTATCTGTAGAACGTTGATTTTTTGAACTGCACATAATAATAATAATAATAAACTTTTTTCTTAATGTGCCTTTCAAATATCAAGGCACAGTACACAGTTAAAATAGTTTAAAACCAATACTACATCATTATAAAAGCATACAATACAATTAGAGTCTGTCATCCTCAACACCATCACCATAAGCCTTGTTCCTTAAATGCATTTTCAATGCTTGTTTATTTCTCAAATGGAACATGTTTCATAAATAATTAAGAAAAAAAAACAACAACAGTTGGGCCTAAAAACAGCAAAAGCACACACCTTGGATCAACTTATATTAAAACTGAAAGTTCCAGGTTTCAAAGCATCCTATTGTTTGAGTTATCAGATGGCAAAAAAAGTCTTAAAATTTTCAAAAATGAAGACTTTTGTGTTTTTTCTTTGCATCTCTCTAGCTCTGCCCACACTGAACGAATCTACAAGAAAATTACAGGATCAAGAGATCCTGGCACAGAGTCTGTGTTTTCCAAATTTCAGGTAAATCAGTTGAACAGGGCAAAGTTATAAAGGTACACAAATTTGGATTTAACATTGAGGTGCTTACTCAGCCATAATATACAAGCATGACCGCACCCCTGTATAATCATGGTCTCTATACAATCTCATAATCTTGCTCTTCCTCCTCCTCCACTTTTGCTGACTTCATATCAAGGCTGCCATCATTCAAATCTCAAATTCTTAGCCTTGCTCAAACCCGTCTTACTAAGAATCCATGTTGAATATTGTTTCAATTAATCACATTTCCGACAAGTGACATCTACAACTATTCCCACTCCTACACCCCATGGTGGCAAATCTCCCCGGACTCCTTCCTCTGGCACTAGTGCCACAGTGAGGCTTACTACTCTTACCAGTAACAGTGAAATGTCTCCTCTTGATGACACCTACAACAGCTTTCATTTTGACACCATGAACAAGCTCATTGGGCCCTATGCACAAAGGCTTGTAAAGAGTGACGAAAAGAGCCTTAGCGGTGGTGAGCACATACATGCCATATGAGATGGCACTGCATGCCCATATGGATGACCACGGGTCCACTCATGGCCAAAGCTATGGGTGGCACCCACAGATGGGCACAGGGCCATGTGGAGGCAGGGTGGGAGGAGTCCAGGAACATGGGCATGCCTGTGACCCCACCATATATGGACACCAGCGCTGCTGCGTGAATGCACATCGGTGAATGCAGACATGGAGGGTGAAGCAAACAGTGCACCCATGGGAGGCATGTCAGCTGAGTGGAACGTGGTCACAGGCCAGGACCCCCCAGTGGAGAGGCATGGCTACATGGATGCTGTGGCACCTGGTCCATTGATGTGCGCTTCATGGTCCAGGTTGATAAACTTCAGTGGATGACAGGTCGCAGCTCTAGTGCTGGACATACGAGCCCACTATGCATTGCTGTATAGACTGGATGCACCCAGGGTCCCTCCCAAAACAAAGGTATGCCTGTGGCTGGAGATGCAGTTTGCACTGAATGCCATGGGTCTGGAGGCATGCACACTGAGTGCCATCAATCACAAGTAGCAGGACCTCAATTCTGCCATGAAATGTAAGCTAGCAGTGGCCAGCCATTCACAGTCTGCAACTGGTAGAGGCGTCCCAGCCAAAACACTAGACCTGACACCCATTGAGAGGGTGGTGGCAGAGACACTCTCCAAAGTGGTCTGCCACAGTGAGGCAATGGGCATGGACTCACTAGCGGGTAAGTGGTGTACCTCAAACAGGTACATGGGACACATCTGGCAATGTGTCCATGGTAATCACCATCTGCTTCACCCCTGCAGACACAGCACCATGGAACAAAGGAGCGGCAGTGTTTACAGTGCTGGTGGAGCCACCAAGGGAGGTGGCACACATGGGCGGTAGGGAGCACAAATGGTACTCCATAGCCAGAACATGTCCTGGACTGCAGTGCCCATGCTGATAGTAACCACGCTCCCTTTTACCTGCAGTACACAAGCCAGAACAAGCTAGGGTACCGGTGGATGGAAGACAGACACACCCATCCAACACCAAGAGGGCAGTGGACAAAACTAACAGGACAGCAGACGCAGACATTCAAGGATCCAGTGCAACCATATTGCAGTGCCCCTGCATTCCACCCTGATGTTTCTGATCTCACAGGCATTGACGTGACAATGGGACCCACAACCCTCACCGTGCCTCAGCATGAAGAGGCACGTGTCACCAGCAGCTCACACCTGTAAGGAACAGAAAGCCACCATGGTGTGCACATTACCACAAGTCAGCAATGACAGTGGTGAGGACAGCGTGAGAAGACAGGCACCATGGTGCTCTAGGTGGACATCGGCCATGGGCCTCCTGCAGGCATACTACCATGCCCTGTGGCAGTTGGAACAGGGCAACCTATCAGCACAGAGGGATAACACAGTGGCACTTCATGACCTCACTGTGGAGGAGAGAAGAATGTGCAGGGGCATTTCCAGGATCAGAGACATGCTCTAGGGGCTGACAGAATGCATGCTGCCCTCACCTGCATCACCTGTGGCAATGCAGTGCATCCCCACAGATGGTGGTGTGGATGGGACACCACAGGGCATGGCAGGTGGATGTGGCAGAAGGAGGGATATGATAGTGGCATGAGCACCAGCGAGGGGACAGCATCCACAGGCATCAAGAGGTGTGGGTGGTCAGACACCAGGAAGGCACCTCGGCACAAGACAGTGACAAGGACCACAAATCCATGATCATACCACCTGATATGTGGACCACCACAGCACAGTGGCCTGCACCATGGGATGATACACCACACAGCCACCTGCACAACACTGCCCACATCCCACAACTGCAACATGATGTGCACTGCTCAGTTCTACCAAGCGCCGTTATTACACTCCACACACCCCCATGACCACTGCACACCCACATGACTCATGCACAACACATATGTACCACGCACAGCACGCAAGCACATCACATGGCACGAGTGCACTCAGAGAGGTACATTATCACAGTGCCACCTGGTCCATCCAGCTAAAGTGTGAAGGTGTCCTGTGTCACGGTTTGCTGTATGGCACATCATTACAGTGTTTTTCCACCCACTCACATGGCAGTCCATCATCCTCACAGGGCGGCATGTTGTCCTGCACTTCACATGGCAAGGGCAGCTGTCATTGCTCACTCATGTTGTGTAGCATGGCACTAACAGTGAACACTCTGCATGACTTCCCAGAGGCAAGCATCATTGTGTCACCTGCATGGTCCAGTCACCGGAACCTCATCTTCAGCTATCTGAACATGCTTTCCATCGCAGACTGTGTCCTCTTGTGTGCTGCATTGTTTGCCTCCTCTTTTGGCCCCTGTGGCTCCAGGTAAGGTGTCATAGGTAGGGCCATAGTGGGTACCCACTGTCACCTAGAAAGAGGTTGGACAGTGTTAGTATGTGGGGATAGCACAGCACACACTGTGTGACCCTACTGGTATACATATTAAGCAGCCAGCCATCCACGCCACCCTGGTACTCAAGGTGGGCACTCAGCCAGACTGGTCGAAGATATAGGCATTGTGGCATGAACCTGGGTACTTCACACACACACACACACACACTCTTTGTGATGAGTCCATCTGCACTGCAGGTGGCCTGGCAGTTAATGCTGTGGAACCCCTTGTGTTTGCAATATGCCTCCTCATCCACAGTCAGGATCAGGATCATTATATGGGTGCAGCCAATGGTGCCAGTCATATATTGGCATGCCCTGCATGCTGTGGAACCCCACTTAGAGATCTGGATGTCTGCATGTGTTGCTGGGAAGGCAAAATGTTCCTGCACATGCTGTAGCAGGGCATCTGTTACCTGATGCAGGGCATGGGACACAGATGACTGACTCACACCCATAGCATCCCCTGCCACCCTCTTGAAGGAGCCTATGGTGTGGCATGTTAATGCACACAGGATCTTTGTTTCCACTGTCAGTGCCCATGACCATCTGGTGCAGGTCAGAATTTGTGGTCTGACCATGTCATACAGCTGTGAGGATGGCAGCTTTGTCCATCCTGAACTGCTGTATGCAGTGCATGTCCTTGAGGGACAGTAGTGGTAGTCTGTTGTGGAATACATGAGGATGGGGATGGGCATGGTGCTGCCATACCCGTGCAAGCATCTCATCGAGCATGAGGGTATTAAGCAGCAGTTCGGGGCACATGGTGCATGGGTGGGTGCTGTCACAATGGCAGACTGTGGGATAGTGACAGTGTGGCAAGGCAGCCTGCTCAAACCATCTAGCACCACCAGTCCTGCCCATGCAGTGTTGTCCAGTGTGGGGAGAAAGATAGTGGAGGCGGCAGAGAGGTCTGCAGCGTCACTGGAGTGACTGAGGGAGTACCCCAGTAAACTGTGTTGCCATGCAGCACTAAAGTACCAGGATGGACAGGATTGTGGCACCATTCCATATGGGAGGTCATGGAGCTGGCAGAGGTGAGTACATGGCTGCGTTTGGTTGACGTGTGGGTGACACTTGGCATGGCAATTCAGGCTTATAGTCTGTCTTCCACTGTGTTTCCACAGGCTTTCAGTGGAAAACCATTCACAATGACACTCGAGCGGAGGGAGAAGGCCTGGGGGAAGTCAGCTACAGTGGTGGCAAGGAGGAGGCAGTGACCCCAGGGAATCCCAGAGCTTCTGTCACTTAGGGTGGGATCCAGGGACATATTCTACTTGGACAATGTCAGGGAGATGTGGGCAGTGGAGCAGCCATCAATGGTAGCTGTTACTTAGCATGCGTGTGGTGTGTGTGTGTGTGGATGTGTCACATCACAAGCAGGTCACTGACCCATTACCTCTTCTTTCTGTTCCTCTCATTTCAAAGGTACACAGACCCACCCAGCTGCATGCTGCTGGTGATGCAACCACCTACAAGGAGTACTGCACTGCCATCATCTGGTGATTCATCTGAGGGGAGGATTAATATATCGACAATGGGCTAACGATGTAATATATATTGTTACATCTGTAAAGCTTTTCAAACTTCAACTCCCATGTCTGTGCTGTTCTTCCAGATGGCACCACTGGGTATCCAGCTGGGGGGCTGTAGCGTGCACGCTACGGTCCCTATGGGTGTATGTCTTGGTGTTGTGGCATGTTGCACTCTGGTGGGACTCCCACAGTCATGGACATGTCCTATATCTGTTACTGGGTGGCTGTAGGGCTGACATCATCAGGGTTTGTTTTCTGCTGTGTCTCCTGGGCCACATGATTTTCACTGTCTGGCATGTGTGGCTGTCATGTATGCATACATGTCCCACTGTGCACGCATGTGCATGCCCCTTGCACAGGGTATGGGGGGTTGTGTCAGAGCTACTTCCTTGAATATCCTGCCTAAGGGGTCAATCAGGTGGGATTGAAGGGGTCCTGGCACTGGTCTATGGTGGACCACATTCCAGCATCATGGATCTGTTTGGTTGCAGGGGGCATGACTGGCCACTGGTCCCCCATGCTGCAGTGTTTGTTAGCCACTGTTTTGAAGTGGACTGTCACCCTGGCATTGTATGGGTACACCCCTGCAGGGGCTGTGTGGAACACCTGCTGTGTACAGGTGTTTATTGCAGCCCTACCCCTGGCCTAGTGTTGCCATGTGTTCCTACATGACTTCCAAATGTGTTTGTGGTTATGTATGCACATCACAGGGCTCATATAGAATATAGAATTGTGTATAGACACACACCTCCACACAATTTGTGCCACATGACCACTCTCCATCCACGGCAGCAGTGTGCATGCAGCACTGTGCACAGGTCATGCATGCTGAATGTGCAGATCCTACGTATGGCCCAGAAATCTAGTGCTATACGGTCCATCTACATGACCTGCATGGATCAGACCCTGCTAAGTGCATTGGTCCCCATATGATCAGGTGTGCCACTAAGAAAACAGAACATACAGAGTCAGTTATCAGTTAAAGAGGACCCATATGGACAATGTAATGTGCTATATTTAGTGGGCTCAATTTTCAAATGGGGCTTAGATCAATGCAAGTTGCTTCAAACTAGCAACTTGCATGAAATCCATTTTGTGGCAAACAGCATGCTCCTGATTTCAGATTTACGACTTGCATTGATCTTTGCATTGTAAATGCCCCCTGCTGTAAGTTTCATATAGTAGTTGTGAGGTTCAGCTCCTCTCCCTAAAGGGCATCCCTTGTGTCGCCTCCTTTTTCTCCATCAGCCCCCCCAGACTCTCCCCACCTCTATGTTTACTGTCTCATCTTTCCCTCCCCCTCCCATTGTCTACCTCCCTCATCCTCACGATATTTATGACTGTCTTAATTTTTTAATTATTTAAATTTGTTGTAAATATGGATATTTCTGCTCTTGTATTTTCTTTTGCTGTATATGTTGTGATACTCTGCAACCTGGACGACTGTGAAAATAGGCATGTTTGCTCACACTCTTTCCAGTATAAAATAAACTTGCTTGCTAAGCTTGCTTGAAAATTATGAAAGTCAGAAGGTGCACCATGAAAGGCAGTGCATCAGGCTGGAACAACCCAAGTTGCGTCATAAAAAACATCTGCACTAGCGATGCAGAGCAGAGTGGGGAAAGCAAGTCTCAAGACAAGGCTGGCAGGAAGAAAAACTTTACAGCAGAGGAGACTAATATCCTGACTGAAGAGGTGGACACCTAAGGGGACCAGCTGCTGTCCAGAGATGGGGACAATGAGCTGCAGGATTAAAGAAAATAAACCTGGGATGAGGATACCACCAAGGTCAATGCCATGGGCCCAGTGAGGCACTCCATCAGAGAACTGCAGAAAAGGTATCATGACATAAGGTGGATGTCAAAGGAAATGTTGACTCAAAACAGGCAGTGTGCCATGGCAACTGGTAGTGGTCCCAGCCAGGAGATTCCCCTGAGTATTCAGGAGGAGCGTGTGGGGGCAAACCTTAGCAGCCACACAATTGAGGGTGAAAGCAATCTTGATGCCTTCTGGCTGCACAGCTCAGCAGGTATGTATGAGGGCACATCAGCAGCAGCGGGGGGGAGATGCATGGCAAGCAGTGATCACATGGCCATGTGTGGGTACAGTGGTGTAGGTGTGCAGAGCACAGAATGACCAGTGTGGACTTGTGTGTTTGCAATAAGCATTATCAGCTGTGACAGCACAGTAAGGTGGCACATGTGGCAAGGACCACATAATTTGGCAGTTTGGAGCATGTGGAGCAGACATGAGGCTGCATCCCACCAACATGCATGGGCATGTGCAGAAGGGGTGCCAGCCACACTCACACTGCTTGACAGTGGATGTTGTTCAGGACAAGGCATGCACCATCATGGTTGCTGAGTGGCCATGTGCACTAGTCAGCTGTATGCTGTTGTGGTGACAGTGACATGCAGCTGTGTAGTGTGATGTGAATCACAGGCTGCCAATGTGGATGTGACTGATTGTTGGAAGTGCTGTGTAGGCATACAGGTGGAAGGTGACACATAGAATCCTCGTAACAGTGCTGTGAGGGCCCTGTACCTCACATGGGCCTGCGGCCATGGACCAGGGGATACCTGGGTGACTAGAAAAAATTAGTGTGTTCCCTTGGGTAGTGGAGTAATTTATAAGGAGTCCCATCATACTCCTTTGATAGACAGGATAAAGTCAGAAATTTGTAAATTAAGCATAGAAGTGGGAAGGCAATAAGGTCTCTTCAACCAAGAATGTGAATAAAAAGTTATCTTATTTTCATTTAATTCGCCCTGACATTTCGCACTGTAACAGTGCTTTTTCAAAGGGCTGTCTGAAAGAAATCATACATTGCCATTAGATATTTTCTTAAACATATTTGTATTTCTTTTTATAGTACAGCATATTCAAAGATAACACCCTACCATTTAAGAGACACTGTCTCTTTAAAAAGCGAAAAGTGTTAACTTCCAGGCCATGCTGGTTAATGTCTAAATTCAAAAAAATATGTTGTTAATCACACAACTGCATCTAACTCTGTGTCTTATATCCCTCTAGATTATCAAGCATTGCCTCTAAGCACCAGGCTTTAAAGGGGCACTGTCAGCTTTGCTCCTCGGTTTTCTGTAAATTTTTATCAGTGGGTCTGAAGGCACATACCTGTAAGAACATTCCTCTAGAGTGCCCCTGCATGAAATAAAAAGTAACTTGTTTACCTACTTTTTAGTATGTTTTCATAATTTCCATTTTTTCTGTCCCGCAGGTATAACTCCTGCCCACTGGAAGCAGATCTGCGCCGAGAACACTCATCTACCAGTAGCGCTGTCCCGACGAGCACATTTTACCATCCCCATCACAATAAGCATTTAATCCACCTAAGCATTCTATATTACAGAGTTCCAGGTATCTTTAAATAAAAACCGAGCACTCATTGAGCCGAGAAGTACATTATAAAGCTGGTGCCAAAATCCCGCACATGCGCAGTAGCGGCTTGGGAAAAGATCCCGTGCATGAGCGGGAATATGCCTCTTCTGCACATGCGCAAGATTTAGGCAGGTCAGCATTTCAATAAATAAACGGAAAGCTGACCGG
The DNA here is from genome assembly GCA_016271365.2 of Neoceratodus forsteri. Classification (NCBI taxonomy): domain Eukaryota; kingdom Metazoa; phylum Chordata; order Ceratodontiformes; family Ceratodontidae; genus Neoceratodus; species Neoceratodus forsteri. Next base: position 620,699,166 of record CM057455.1, read on the forward strand.
GTGCCCAATCCCCCTGTTGACATGCACTTAATGAGTGGTTTAGAAGTCCTGCCAGTGCATGTGGCTTGCTTACTGCCTGTGGAGAGTGTGCTCTTTGTGTTGCTTGCACACATGTGCAAGAAACAGATTGCTTTCAGCAGATAGGGAGAATGCCTAAATGTATCAGGAAATTTGGGCCATGTCACCACGCATTCAGCTGTTTTGGTGTATTACAAGCTACCAAAACAGCTGATTGGGTTGGGTCCCCATGCTGACGGCTTCTCCGTCGGCCTCTCATAGTCCCCAGGAAGCCGACGGAAAGCTGCCACCTGCCATTCAGTGTGCTTTCCTGGTGAAATATGTCAATAAATAAACAGAAAGCTGACCAGGGGTGCCCAATCCCCCTGTTGACATGCACCCTACCCAGTTCGCCGACAGGGTAGCCCAATCCCTGTCGGCTTAATGCCTCCCCATTTGTTGTGTGCCAAGGCGGTGCCCCATTCTCCTCGGCTAATGTACATTCCCCCCAAGCATAAGCACAGCATATGGCCGAAGGGGTGCCCAATCCCCATCAGCTCCAGCACCCTCCCCAAAAAAAGAAGCACCCAGGTGTGCCGGCACGCTGGGAGCCCACCCCAGCATACAACAAAGTGCCCATGTCGTCTATTTATTTGTAAAACCTGTTAAAACAGAAAACAGTCCCTCGTTCCCCCTCCCCCAACCCACATCCACCCACTGTGCACCCACCTCCCCACACCCCTACTCACCCAATACTTACCTTTGAAGCCCAGTGCGATGATCTTCGGTGGACCGGGAACATGTCTGCACTCTTCAAAGCCAACCGTGAACTGGAGAAATGTTAATAAGTTGTATAATGGCATAAATTTTTTTTTCAACTTTGGTGCATATCTCACCCATTTTTGGGAATCTTTTCACCAAATTTTCAACATGGGGTTCTTGGAACCCCACCTCATGAACTCAGTCACTGTCATGTTGTTATTCTGTCCAGAAAGGTGATTTTGCAGTCATTGTGTGGAACCACCTTTCAGGACTGATTAACAAAATGACAGTGTCACAGTTCATAAGGTAGGCCCACAAAAACCCTATGTTGAAAATTTGGTGAAAAAATTCCCCAAAATGACTGTTTTATGAGCATGTGTTGCGCAGTTTCTGCGCATGCTCGTAACTTCAAGCATTTTTAATATTTTCACTCCAGATTTTCAACATTGCCATTTTACCACACCTTCTTATGAACAGTACAGCTGGCATTTTTCACATCTCACCTGAAATGTGTTTTCGCACATGTAGCGCACAATGGCGTGGTTGGTGTTCAAAATCAATGTTCAGGACAGATTAAGAAAATCACTGTGACACTGTTCATGAGCGGAGGTCCCATAATGCCTTTGTTAAAAATCTGCTGTAAAAAATCCCCAAACTAATTACATTATGGGTGTGCGTTGCGCAGTTTCTACGCACACTCATGACTCCACCAGTTTTTTTATATTTTCACTCCAGATTTTCAGCATTGGCATTTTTTACACCTCCTCATGAGCAGTACAGCTGTCATTTTTCACATCCTGTTCAAAATGTGTTTTCGCACCTGTGATGCCAAATGGCTCAGTAGCTGTGCAAAATCACCTTTTGGCTAATGAACTAATAGTGTTACTGTTCATCCGGTGGGATCACAAAAAGCCCATCTTGAAAACTTGGAGTAAAAATACCAAGAAACGCCAAGGGTGTTAGGGTTTTCAACCATAGCGCTCTATCCTGTATGGACTGACAGGTGTCAGGGGGTGTGACTTGGGATTGTCGACAGTAATGCTCATGCCATTACACCCCCACCCTGAAGCCAGTGGCAGGGATTGAGGTGCGCCTTAGACCTTTTGCCCCAGAGTTCACCCATTCTCCTCTACTGCACCCATTTCAGTGTATTTCCTTATGGAATGAGGTGAATGTAAAGCCCGAACACTTCAAAGCACACCTCTACACTTTTAAGTGTCTGGAGGGTAGGGTGAGGTGAAATGTCATGACCGTGATGAGCGATGACCAAAAGGCACACCCCATGCCTGTCCACCTCTGCAGGGTGGGTGTGGAGTTGATGTCAGTTCAATTCTTCACTGCCATTCCTATACTGCATCTGTCTGACTCCTGCACTCTCACTGCTAATGACAGCAAGCAACACTTGGCATTGACAAATGCTTGTTTTTAAATTTCCTTTTGGGTCTGATCACGTTGCAGGTCATGCAATGTTTCGGGTGGTGGGCTGATGCTTATGACATCAACTCTTGTTGCTAAGATTCAAAATGAGTTCCTAAGCAACTGCTGTTTAATCAGACCCATTAGCCTGGACAAACGAGGCAAAAGCTGCTATGCCTTTGGTATATCTATGACTGTGCTACAACAACTGATCATTTGGTCACAACGTTAAATCACCCTATGTCTGGCACTAACATTATTAACCACCTTGAAAAGTCATAGAAGCACAGAACATGGAAAGTGTGTGAGGGGGAAGTGTTATGTGCAGCAGGGTGAAAATGTGTGGCTGTAAGGGATGTTCTGAGCATCATAGATGGTGGGTGTGTGGGACGTGGGGGATTGTCACAGGTAGGCCTGGACAAGGGAGAGGCACAGGCCAGGTTGCAGGATGACTATGCATAGCACAGGAAAGGCTGTTGTGAGGTGGGGGATGCTGTCCAGTGTGCAGATGGTGTGCTGAGTAGGTCGGCTGGTGTGTGAGTAGTGGTCATGGTTTTGGGGGGCAAACTATGCAGGCATGGCAGTGGGAGAATCCTGTGATGATAGTGTGTCTGTGCACCTTCGCAGCCATGTCATGCAGTAAACCTGAGAGAGCAGCAGCCTGGTTGACACACATATGTAACTGACTGGGGAGGTGCAGTACTTTGGAGATGCCAAGGTGTGTGTGCAAATTACCCTGTGTAATGTAACTGGTGGATACTGGCTGCCTGGATGGCAGTGCTTGCGCCATTCACCACCGTGGCAAAGTACCACCATGTTAGGGGCTGTACACCATACCACAGTGTATGTCGGCAGTCCACCAGGTGTGTCATGCATGTGTATGCAACATGTGTGGTTGGGAGGGCAGGCCACATGCACCCTAAGGACAGAGCACACATGAGCCAGTGCTGCAGCAATGTGCCTGGTGGTGAAAGCAGGATGGCAGAATGAGGCATGCAGAACACACATGACAGGGCACACACTGTGCCAGCAGGCAGCCCATGCCCTGTGCTTCAGGCCTAGTAGCTTGAAGGGTGGTACCAGTCCCACTGCATACAGAACTGCCACACACAACACAGGGGAACACAGTGACATGGAGGCATGGTATGGCCACTAACAGAGGCTATGTTCTCTCCTCACAGAAAACAATGAAGTACAGGGGAAACACCTACTGCAGGCACAAGAGGTACTACAGCAGCATCACACCATGTACAAGACGGGCCACCAGATACTGACTCAGGCAATACTGACAGCACCTGATGCAGTGTACAGCGGGAAAGACATGCACTAACAGAGGGGCCCAGCTACAGGGAAAGTGCAACATATGTGGCTGAGCCTGACATAGAGGGTTCAGACACAGGCTTGCCGGAGAGCATACAAGACAACATTGCGCAGGAGCTGAGCCCTATAACTGCAGAGCAGTTGGAGGATACACTACAAGAGCCTGCATAGGCTCTTTGTCAGCATGCCCTGCTGGATGTGGAGCTGGATAGATACTGCCGAACCATAGTGGACACAGATGCAGTACAGAAACGGGAACTGAAAGCAACATGGTCTGCCATAGAAGTTCAACACAGTCACATGGAGGACCTTCTGTCTCAGGTACTTAGTGCCATGCAGAGTGGCATATGAGACAATGCAGTCTGGCATGTCAGCATAGTGGGACTACTGTTTGACCTCCAGCTGTGTACACAGTGCCACATGGAAGTGATGGACAGCCTCACATCTGTGATAGAGAGGAGCATTGCTGTCCAATAGGAACAGACTGCCACTCTCATAGCTACTACACTGCGAGACATAACAGCATCATTAAAGGACAGACAACACAGAAGTGTTACCTAGCCACACCACCATGTACACACTGCTCAGGACATCCTGCTGAACACTGCATGACTCAACTGGTATTAACCAGTGGCCACCACCCAGTACACTGCCAGAAACATACTGCAGAGCCAATCCCTGTGGACACAAGCAGAATATGTGTGGAGGAGGTCAGACAGGGTAGTTTACAGCCAGCAGGGGCGCCAACCATTGAGGGCACCCCAGCCACACATGGAGACACAGCCACAGGTTCACCCCCCAGAAAACATGGACGGAAATCAAAACATAGTGCCATGCAGCACACGGCCACTGATGCAGCAAGCAGCACCACATGGACTGGTAGCAGGAGGTCACAGCGATGCATAAGCAAGCTCACACAGGATGCACTGGTGTGGCCAGCTCTGTGGAGGGCAGCAATGCCACTTCAACACCAATGGACACAGCAGTGAAAGGCATAAATGGACATAGCACCAGCAACATCATGGGTGTTAGGGTGTGTGTAACCCCCCTGCAAATGGGGGTTCCCAAAAGACTTCCAGGAGCTTGCTTGAATGCTCCAAGCCTGAATGGTGTTTGGCGTTTAAGCCATTTATCTGTGAGTGTTTTTAGAGCCTCTGGTACTGTCTCTTTAAGAGCTGTCTGCTTGCAGACATAATTAGTTTGTATGGGGGACTGTGTGTTTCTCTGCTTGAGTACCACTGAGCTGCTGCCAATTTACTCCATTTTGCAGTCACTAGGAGTGCAAAGGGAACCTATCTGAAAGATGTAACTGTTTGCCAGAAATCATTTAGAGTAATAATGAAAATACAGTTTGTCTAACCTGCTTTCTTTGCAGTCAGAACTGTGTTTGCCTAGTTCCCATTCTAGTTTTGAACTGCTGAACTGGACTAATCAGTGTGGGTTAAGGTAGCTCTAAAATGGTGCCTTGGATGAATCAGAACTTGACTCGTAATCTGAGCCAGCCACAAGAGGATTGTATGGGCAGTGACTCTGGGAGATGTAGTTTGGACTTCGCGCCTTTTAGACCAACAGGGGCAGTCTATTGTGAGTGACAGCCAATCCAGTCAAGAACTGGGAGGAACTCAAAGAAGTGCCCGTTTTGTCTGCTGGAGTTTCAGTTGGGCTCTGGCAGTGAAGAGGAAGGAGCCCTGTGCTTTTTGTGTGCAGTTTTAGTCGGAAATGCGTGTAAGGCCTCGAAGTTCCGTCAGCAGCTTGTGTAACTGCTTGTTGGGGACTGAATCTGTCTCTGTAAGAGAATCAAAGGATATCTGAAGAGTAGAAACCAGGCTCACCCTGTAGAAGACTGAGAAATTGCTGAATTGCGCTGGGTCTGTCAAGAACTGAATCTGCTGTGTGTTCTCCCGGTATTGTGCAGTAATTGCGATCGGATAGAGAAGCAGCCTGCCTGGTATAGTACTTTTACCATATAAATGTGTGAGGAGGCTTGAAGTTGTTCAGGTGAATCCTGTGCCATTAAAGGACTTTTGCCTGTTACTGCTTACCACATAAATGTGTGAGGAGGCTTGTGTAGCTCAAGTGAATCCTGCTGCTATTAAAGGACTTTTGCCTGTTACTGTTTACCATATAAATGTGTGAGGAGTCTCATGGAGCTCAAGAGTAGCCCTGCTGACGTTGAAGGACCCTATCTTGTTTGGAGGTTGTGAGTACTAATTCAGGTCGCCTCTGTTGAATTGCCACATTGAATCCAATTGGAATTACTGTACTGTTGACTGTTTAACTAATTTTCTTTTTCTCAGTGAAAGGGCCCACCAGCTGCCACGGTTTGACTAGCTACTAGGGCTTGGGTACCCAGGGACAGTAACTGGTAGGGATAGGCTTGCACAGAGCCATAGGTAGATGAGTAAAGTGATAAGCTAATTAACCTAATTTCCCCCTGTCCTTGTTATATCCACCTAAATAAATCAGAGCTGCTTGTTTCAGCAAAGTCATACTCCCTGAGGTATTTGGTCTATGTTAAAGTATTGTACTGTGATTGTTGCACTGTATCTTCTTATTTTACAGGGGTCCCAGTGCCTGAACCAGTCCTGGGGTAAGTGTATACTGTGAAGGTAATTCTGATATACTGTGTGGGCCACTAGTGGGGAGAAAGGGGGGTTGCAGTGTCCCAGAGGGCTGTGACCAAGTTAGTTTAACTATTGCAAACCCTGACCTCTGGGTGGAGGCACCCGCCATCGGATCCAGGCCCCTCAACCTGTTAGTGACAAATCAGGTAGGGGTAGTAGCCCCTGGGATAGCGCCATCTAGGGGTTACATCTTGGAGGCTCACCGCTGGGATTGTGTGTCCTGTAGTGGCCATATTTATGAAGCACTGTTAATAAAAAATGGGTACCCTGACAGAAGTGGCTGTGCACCGGCTGGTGGAGTGGTGTACTGGGAGGAGATCGACCCCCAAAATGCTATGCTTATCCTAGACATCCCCCTGGGTATCAATACGGACACTGTACAGGGAGTACTTTCCAAGGTGGAAGGTTTACAAAACCCAGTGGTGGTGGGTCAGCATGCTAATCTGCTTACCCACACTTTCCTGGCCCTAGTAGAGTTTAAGGATCCCATAGATAGCTCCAAAGTGCCGCAGACCATTACCCCAGAGGGAGCCCTCACTGCCTGGAGACTGATAACTAAGGACAGTAAGATCCGGGGGGAATGAGCCCTCACCACTGTCTGAAACTTTGAGGAGAATTTGCAAATGGTTGCTGGGGAAGGGAACTGTGGAGGACTTGAAGAAACTATTCTTGCCACCTGGGGTGTTCCTCCCCAACACCCTCTCCGCTCCAGTACCGTAATGGTGGCTGAACCAATGCAGACTCCTATTTCTGCACCTGCCATTAGTCACGACTCCCTGAAGGTTGAGGATCTCTCTGGCACCCTCCCCACCCCCCAAGGGGAGGATGACTGAGAGACCTGGACAGACTATGTTGCCCCCCAAGTACTAGAATGGCAATGCTCGGAAGCCAAAAAGTGAAAGAGGGTTAGTGAGAGCCTCTGAGGTCCTTCCCTGGCTACCATCCGTGCTAAACGGGCCAGTAACCCTGAAGTGACTGCACAGGCCTATCTTGAGGCCTTGGAGAATGTGTATGGGAGCCCAGATTCTGATGAGGACCTATGGTGGAGAGTAAGAAATGTGCACAACAGTACCAAGGGGAGTTGTTGTCTGTGTATGTATCTCGGTTGAAAAATTGTTGCAAGAATGCCTCAGAAAGGGTAGTTTGCCAGCGATTGAACTGGACCGGAACCAGGCTGGACAGGATCCTTAAGTCTGCCCTTCTCAGAACTGCTGTTGCTTCAGTTATGCCTGGCAAATCGACTGAATCCCCACCCTCCTATGATGAGTTAATGAGAGAAATTGAGGAGTTGAGAAAGGCGACCTCGGGGAGGACCTGCACCAATAGCTGCGCTATGACCTGAGTGACTGAGGGTGACCCATCAAGTGAAGTTCAGGGCAGAGGTTGGCAGCCAATGAGTGCTCTGACAAGGAAAATGATATGCCACAATGGAAGAACTGTTGAGAGAGATCCGGGAATTCAAAAACAGTCCTTTATGAAGGCCACGCTTGCAAGTAGGGGCCCCGACCTATATCCGACTGCATCTGCTATGGGGGTGGGGTGCACCACCCATGTATCTCCTGCTGATAACAGCTCCAAACTCAATTCCTTGACCATGGAAGTGGAGAAGTGATGAGATGTCTCCAAATGCTTATCACGCCACAGACAGAGATGGCACCCAGGTTTCCAGTTAGTAGTACCCCACCCTGGTCCCAGTGTGGCGCCTCGGCCAGCTCAAACTCCAGAAAGTATGTTTTGCTATCATTGTGGGAAGGATGGGCACATGAAGAGGGAATGCCGTCCCAAAAGACACTGACAAAGTTGCATATAGGCTACAAGGAGAGCTCGAGAACAAATCAGTGGTTAAGAGTGCACAAAATGATCCCAGTGAGGGCACCAAAATGCTAACTCACGTCCTTTTGTGGCAAGGTCAGTTGCCCAGACCCCCGCCACCGCCTCCAGACTGGTTCAGAATAGTGGCCTCCATGGAGACCACTGTAAAGGTGAATGGAGTGTCTACAAGAGCTGTATTAGACAGTGGCTCCCAAGTGACAATTATGTTCCAGGACTGGTATCAGAAGCATTTGTCAGATGTACCCTTACAACCATTAGAAGGACTGCATGTATGGGGTTAAGTGAGAAGGCCTACCTCATTCCGGTATATCCTGAATTTGGCTGTTCTTTCTCACCTGCTGGCTGGAGTGGCCAAACAAGTAGAGACCCTAGCCTTAGTGTGTCCCCATTGGACTGTATGATGGTGTCCCTTTGTTGATTGGAACAAATGCTCATATGTTCGGAAGGCTGGCACAGTTGTGTTATGAAAAACAGGGGTCAAAGACTAGTAGAGCTTTAGGAGTTCCGGCTTTAATTAAGAAGGCCTATGAGGCACAGAGAGATGCTGAAAAAATAGAACCAGAGGAACCGGTCGGAATTGTATGGGAGAGGGATCCTGAGTCTCTGATCCTGGCGCCAAATGCCCAGTGTACCTTACAGGGAGAGGTCCGTATCAGAAAGGATGTTAAGAATAAAATATTAATGTTGGATGCACCAGGAGATGGAAGATTGCCAGAGGAACTGCTGGTCAAGCCTAGTATTTTGCCCACTAGAGCCCATGCTTATGCCAGAAGGGTAATGGTCCAAGTTCATAATGTGTCTGAAAGAGACATTCGAGTAAATAGAGGTTGCATCCTGGCTAATGTGCATTGTGCAGACACTGCAGTGCTACCCAGCAGCAAGAGTTCGAGGAAGAATGACAGAGTAACGCCTGACTTGTTTGATTTCAGCAACTCCCCGTTGCCAGCTGAATGGAAAATGAGGATCAGTGAGAAGCTTGCCCAGAGAGACCAGGTGTTTTCTTTAAAAGAATGGGACGTAGGATGCGTGGAAGGAGCTGAGCACAATATCCGGCTGCATGACGAAAGACCATTTCGTGAGAGGTCTCGACGCCTGGCTCCTGCTGACATAGATGATGTGAGACGGCATCTGCAAGAGATGTTAGCTGCTGGTGTAATACAAGAATCCAGAAGCCCTTATGCTTCCCCATTGTGGTAGTGAGGAAAAGAATGGGACAGTAAGGATGTGCGTGGATTATCGCACCTTAGGCAATGGACTATCCTGATCAGTACAGAATGCCCCACATTCAGGATGCTTTGGACTGCCCTAAATGGGAGCAAGTGGTTCTCTGTGTTGGATCTCCACAGCGGGTACTACTAGATCCCGATGGCCCCAGAGGACCATGAGAAGACAGCCTTTATCTGTCCGGTTGGCTTTATGAATTCATGAGGATGCCTCAAGGGATTTCAGGTGCCCCAGCCACTTTTCAACAATTGATGGAGTGTGCAGTGGGGACATGAACTTACTAGAGTGCCTGGTATACCTAGATGATGTTATTGTGTTTGGCAGCTCACTGGAGGAACATGAGAGCAGATTATTTAAGGTATTGGACTGACTGAAGGACTTTGGCCTAAACTGTCCATTGATAAGGTCAATTCTTTCAAACATCAGTAAAGTATGTGGGACACATAGTATCCACCTAGGAATAGAGACCGACCCAAGCAAAGTTGAGGCCTTGATCACCTGGCCACAGCCCAAAAATCTAAAAGAACTGCAAAGATTCCTGGGATTCTGTGGTTATTATCGGCATTTCATCAAGGACTATTCAAGAGTGATCTGCCTTTACTTAACCTTACTCAAGGGTATCCCCAACCCACAAAAATACTAAAAGTCAGCATCCTCAAGACTGAAAGAGTGTATTTTCATCCGAGTGAAGTATTTGGGGCCCGCTGGACTCCTGATTGTGAGACTGCTTTTCATGAGATCATATATCAACTTACCCATGCTCCAGTGCTGGCCTATGCTGATCCAAGAAAACCTTACGTCCTGCACACTGATGCTAGCTTGCAAGGGTTGGGGGCTGTGTTGTTCCAAGAGCACAAGAATGGCCTGAGACCAGTGGTCTTTGCCAGTAGAAGCCTGACCCCATCCGAAAAGAACTATCCTGTACATAAGCTTTGAAGTGGGCTATTGTTGACCAATTCCATGAGTACTTGTATGGGGCTAAAATACTAGTAAAAACTGACAATAATCCTTTGACCTATGTACAGACCTCAGCTAAGTTGGATGCCACTGGCCATAGGTGACTTTCTGCATTATCTACATATGACTATGCTCTCGAATACTGAGCAGGTCTGAACCACATAGATGCTGATGCTCTCTCCTGGAGGCCTGTTCCCAGAATGATTGGGTCAGATTGGCAGAACCTGACATTCGGGCACTCTGCCGAAGTTTGACAGGGAGGAACAAATGTCCACGGACGAGTGGACTGCATGGTGGATTGCTTGGGACCCTCTGAGAATTGCATACCTGCTGCTTATTGCCACTTTTCTGCAATAGACATTGGTGCACTGCCTCAGCTGGACAATGACAGTATTCGGCGGGCTCAGTCCCACGATCCCATGATCAAATCAGCTTTAGAAGCCTCTGTGCAGGAAAAGATGTGTCCAAATTACGCCCACTGATTTAAGAACTGCACTGTTATACAAAGAAGGTCCTAAGTTGAAACTGATCAATAAACTGTTATACAGAGAAACAGTAGACAGAGGGGGACAAGTAGACAAACAACAACTAGTGCTGCCCACTGCCTTCAAGACTCAGTATTGAGGTCCTTGCACAACCACATGGGGCACCTTGGTATAGACAGAACACTTGACTTGGTGAGATCCAGATTCTATTGGCCAAAGATGGGGCTGATGTGAGCAACACATTCAAACTTGTAGTCGCTGCTTACAGAGGAAAGATTTGTCCAGAGGGCTGCCCCTTTGTTAACATCACCACCAGTGCACCCATGGAGCTGGTCTGTATTGATTTTCTGAGTTTGGAGTCAGATCAAAGAAATATCAGTAATGTGCTGGTGGTCACTGACCATTTCACGAGATATGCCCAAGCTTTCCCCACCAAAGACCAGAAAGCATCCACTGTGGCCAAAGTACTTGTAGAAAACTTTTTGTTCACTATGGGCTCCACAAAGAATCCATTCTGATCAAGGGAGAGACTTTGAGAGTCGCCTGATCAAAGAGATGCTTTCTCTGTGGGAGTGCGAAGTCCAGAACCACTCCTTACCACCCCGAGGGGACCCACAGCCTGAACATTTCAACCGCACTTTGCTAGATATGCTAGGCACCCTGCACCCAAAGGACAAGCCTAGATGAAGCCAACAAATTAGCACCCTGGTACATGCTTATAACTGCACCAAAAGTGATGCCACTGGGTTCTCCTCCTACCGCCTGATGTTTGGAAGAGAAGCTCACTACCGTAGATGTGTGTTTTGGGGTGTCTCCTGATGGGGTTCAAGCTGACAACTATTTACAGTATGTGCAAAAGTTAAAGGCCCAGCAAACTCATGCGTACCAACTGGCTCAAACCATGGCTGCCAAAAGAAATCTGGCCAACAAAGAAAGGTATGATAAAAAGGTGAAAGCACAGGAACTCCAGGAGGGAGATCGGCTATTGCTAAGAAATCTGGGACTGCATGGCAAACACAAGATTGCTGACAGATGGCACCATCTTCCTCACATTGTAGTGGGCAAACTAGATGATCTGCCAGTGTACAAAGTAAGGCCTGAGAATAATTCAAAAGATGTAAAAACAATGCGTAGAAATCATTTACGGCCCACTGGACAAATCTTGATTGAGTCTGAGCCCCCAGAAGATGCCCCCTCTGGACCAGTTACTAGAGCTACTGCTAAGAAAAGATCAAGAAAGTCTGCACTACAGAAGCAGAGTTAAAGTGTTCCGCTCCACAAGTCCCAGTTGAGCATGACTGTCAGTCCATATCAGAAGAAAGTGAGAGTGACTTTGAATACTATCCTTCTTACCAACTGAGTCAATTGTTTCGGGGCAATCACCTAGTCAATACTGGAGATGAAGCTGGGCCGTCTGAACTGTCTAAGCCCCCAGCTTCGTCCCTGGAGCCAATGCTCCCACAAAGTGAAGTGCAAAGCATCAGATCAGATGAAATGGAATCATTGTGCATGGTTGAACTGTTTGAGCTTTCAGGGAGGAAATGATGGATTGGGGCAGACTGGTGATACACCAGAACAAGAAGAGTATTTTGAGTGCCCTGACAGTCCACTGCCAGTGTCAGAAAGCTCTCCATGTTATCCAAATATTGTGGACTCAGAAACTGTAACTCCTGGAGCTGAAAGTGCCCCAAGTTCTCAGCCTCTACCCCATGGAGACTCCTGACAAGTGAGGACAATGCTGAAAATGAGGCTCAGAGTGCAGAGACTATAACAGTTCCCCTAGAAAGACTGGTCGAGCTGTAAAGCCTGTGGTGCACCTCAGTTATGATTCCCTTGGGAGGCCTGTGGACTTGCCTCTCAATGTTGTCCATAAAGGAGTGTATGTCTCCAAGCTCATTGCCCAAACTGAGCGCCAGTGCTAACTCCAGTTACTTGTGTTGCCTCTCATATGGTACCCTTGCCCCATCCAGCCCCAAGGTAACTGATAGGGAAGGGCCCCCTCTCTTCAGGTTTCATGTACAAGAGGTAATAACTTGAGTTATGGTACAATGTGTGTGTAATACTGTGTAAAGAGTGACATACTGCAATGTATCAGAAATGTGTTCTTGGTAAAATGATATATTGACTGATGATTACATGTGTGAGCCTAATGCAAATGTATATGGTTGCAGTTGAAACTTATGGGGGTACTTGCTTGACGCGGATGTCAAGCTTTCCCAGGCCAGGAAGGGTGTAACCCCCCTGCAAATGGGGGTTCCCAAAAGACTTCCAGGAGCTTGCTTGAATGCTTCAAGCCTGAATGGTGTTTGGCATTTAAGTCATTTATCTGTGAGTGTTTTTAGAGCCTCTGGTACTGTCTCTTTAAGAGCTGTCTGCTTGTAGACATAATTAGTTTGTATGGGGGGACTGTGTGTTTCTCTGCTTGAGTACCACTCGAGCTGCTGCCAATTCACTCCATTTTTGCAGTCACTAGGAGTGCAAAGGGAACCTATCTGAAAGATGTAACTGTTTGCCAGAAATCATTTAGAGTAATAATGAAAATACAGTTTGTCTAACTGCTTTCTTTGCAGTCAGAACTGTGTTTGCCTAGTTCCCATTCTAGTTTTGAACTGCTGAACTGGACCAATCAGTGTGGGTTAAGGTAGCTCTAAATGGTGCCTTGGACGAATCAGAACTTGGACTCGTAATCTGAGCCAGCCACAAGAGGATTGTATGGGCAGTGACTCTGGGAGATGTAGTTTGACTTCGGTGCCTTTTGGACCAACAGGGCAGTCTATTGTGAGTGACAGCTAATCCAGCCAAGAACTGGGAGGAACTCAAAGGAAGTGCCCAGTTTTGTCTGCTGGAGTTTCAGTTGGGCTCTGGCAGTGAAGAGGTAAGGAGCCCTGTGCTTTTGGTGTGCAGTTTTAGTCGAAATGCGTAAGGCCTCGAAGTTCCGTCTGCAGCTTGTGTAACTGCTTGTTGGGACTGAATCCATCCTGTGAAGAGAATCAAAGGATATCTGAAGAGTAGAAACCAGGCTCACCCTGTAGAAGACTGGAGAAATTGCTGAATTGCGCTGGGTCTGTCAGGAACTGAATCTGCTGTGTGTTCTCCCGGTATTGTGCAGTAATTGCGATCGGGATACAGAAGCAGCCTGCCTGGTATAGTACTTTCTTTTACCATATAAATGTGTGAGGAGGCTTGTGTAGCTCAAGAATCCTGCTGCCATTAAAGGACTTTTGCCTGTTACTGTTTACCATATAAATGTGAGGAGGCTTGTGTAGCTCAAGTGAATCCTGCTGCCATTAAAGGACTTTTGCCTGTTACTGTTTACCATATAAATGTGTGAGGAGGCTTGTGTAGCTCAAGTGAATCCTGCTGCCATTAAAGGACTTTTGCCTGTTGCAGTTTGTCATATAAATGTGAGGAGTCTCATGAGGCTCAAGATTAGCCCTGCTGACGTTGAAGGACCCTATCTTGTTTGGAGGTCGTGAGTACTAATTCAGGGTCACCCCTGTTGAATTGCCACATTGAATCCAATTGGAATTACTGTACGCTGACTGTTTAACTAATTTTTCTTTTCTCTGGTGAAAGGGCCCCCTACCAGCTGCCATGGTTTGGACTAGCCACTAGGGCTTGGGTACCCAGGAACAGTAACTGGTAGGGATAGGCCTGTGCACAGAGCCATAGGTAGATGAGTAAAGTGATAAGCTAATTAACCTAATTTCCCCCTGTCCTTGTTATATCCACCTAAATAAATCAGAGCTGCTTGTTTCAGCAAAGTCATACTGCCTGAGGTATTTGTCTATGTTAAAGTATTGTACTGTGATTGTTGCACTGTATCTTCTTATTTTACAGGGGGTCCCAGTGCCTGAACCAGTCCTGGGGGTAAGTGTATACTGTGAAGGTAATTCTGATATACTGTGTGGGCCACTAGTGAGGAGAAAGGGGGTTGCAGTGTCCCAGAGGGCAGTGACCAAGTTAGTTTAACTATTGCAAACCCTGACCTCTGGGTGGAGGCACCCACCATCGGATCCAGCCCCCTCAACCTGTTAGTGGCAAATCAGGCAGTGGTAGTAGCCCCTGGGATAGCGCCTTCTATGGGTTACATGTGGATGTCAGGAGGCATATCACACAGTGCACTGTGGCATTAACCCCTTGGCAGTAGCAGCTGACAGACTGGGCTGATGTGTGGATCTTTGGAAAGTAGCACAGTGGGAGCACATGACAGTGTACCAACCACAATGGAGGGGATAGGGGGTGGGTTACAGGTAACAGGGACAGCTAAGGGGGGTGAAGGGGGGCTGGGTGCAGACATATGTGAGAACTGTATTTTAGTAGGGGTGGGAATATATGCATGGTGTGATTACCAGTGTAGTTCACAATTCCTCCTGATGAAGAGTGTGGTCAAGCCTCAAAGTGCTGGAGTTTTTTACTCCTCATTCCAGTTTGTAATATATTTGTGGTGATGGAGGTACAATGGAATAAAATTATGGCAGCATAATAAAATAATTATCAGTATCACCCCAGTCCTAGAGGGCTATCATTGCTTCTTTCTCAGTTTCTGCTTTGTGACAGTACCAGGATTAACTGTCAGTGCTGGTTTCATCTGCTGGTTTGTTTCACAATAAAGACTGCATGGTGCTCACATGTGAGTCTCTGTCCCTTTACCTGACATGCCGCTGGCTCACACACAGCCATATACTGTGGAATGCACACAGGACAGACCATGCAAACACAGGTTGTGGCAGGTGCAACATATCATGAGTGTCCAGGGGGTATACCACCTGCTATGTACCACCCAGGTAAATTTCCACTCATGGTGACAAGCCAGAAACTCTGGAGATCCACTGGTCATCAATGCACCATGGGGTGGTACCGCAGCACTGTGGTGGAGAGTGGTCACACCCGGGAACACTGAGGAGTATGTCATGGAGATGTACATAACATGGAAATATTGGGGATGGGGAGGTATTGCCATGGCCCTCAGTGTAGCCTGCTACCACATGTCATGCCCCCAAAGGGCCAGAGTATTGATGGCAGGGTCAGGTGCAGTCAGACACACTAATAGGAGCACAAAGTGTAACCCCAGTGGCAGACAGAGGTGGAAGGTGTGTGTGAGGTATTGCCACAGTGGCACACAGGTACTCACCAGTGCAGGACAGGGCCATGGCATTACACACAGTGGTGCCGGCAAATGTGATGTATAGTGACGGGTGTGCCAAGGCATAGCGCACATTATCCACCGCAGAGGCTGGCATGTGGCATGTGTGTGGAGAACCAGTCCTTGCTACCATGTGGACACACACAGGGCATTGTGGTACACAAGAGAAGGCCACAGCACATGCCCCAGAACAGCACCAAGCTGATGCATCAAAGGGATATGGCCAGTGTCTGTCACTTCGCCATGATGGCCGTGAAGGCATAATGGTGGGTGCACAGTAGGGGAAACCCATTTACAAATAAACACATAGCACAACAGGGATATTCAGAAAAATAGAACTATATTCAACAACAAATGAAATAACACTATGGCATGCAACAACAACAAAGGGAAAAACAGCTCTGAACCATGAAACATTCTAAAATAAGTAGCATTCTCTAAATCCCAGTGCAGGGCATAAGCCACCCATGCACAGCAGTCTACAGTTCATGGCATTGACACACTGATGCCAATAAGGCCTGTAGTGAGCCATGCAGGTGACCAAGATCTGCAATGGCCACCTCAAGCTGGTCTTCTAGAATGGCAAGGATTGTTGTGGGAGCAGATTCCCAACAGATGCCTCTGCCTCCGATGTCCCCTCTGTGGGTGTTTCCTATGGCAGAAGTCTCTCAGCATTCCCCTGGGCCACAGTGTCCCCTGGCAGAGAGCTTCCTTATTCATATTCCTTTGCCTGAAGTGGTGGCAGTGCTGGCAGTGATGGAGGGGCTGCTATCCCATTGTCCACCTGCTCCTCCCCTCCAATATCAATTGGGGCCATGTTGTCCCATGATTTCCTGAGGCCAGCCTCTGTGGTGGTCCTTGGTACAGAAGGTGTAGTATCCTCCTAGGGGTTCTGGTCCTCCCCCGATCCTCCTTGTCTGAAGTGGACACCGTTCTGGCCTCCCACTGGCATTGCCTCGTCCTCTTTATAAATGTGTTTGGCATCCATTCGCTACTGCCACTGCATATTATGTACCAGCACCCATAGCCAGGGGTCATTTTGGTGGCAGGTGTGCTTCACATGCTACTGGACACCTGCAACAGAAAAAGGTGACAGACCTGAGTGTGCTGTACTGGAGAGACCCTTGTGTCCATGTGTTTTGTGTCATGTAAAAGGGGTGTTAATGTCACATGGTGGCATGCTGCCCATAACACCAAGGCTTTGGAGATCCCTGTGGACACTCCCCTTATGGCACACTGTGCTGCATTGCACCTGGTGCACCACTAGGTCATGAAGTATGTTGGGGGGATAACTACCCAGTGGAGGAAATGGTCCCAGGTGGGAGGGGAGTCAGCTTGATAGCATGTAGATGTTGCATGTATCTCTCTGGCCTGAGGGGGAAGTTGCTCATCTCCTGGCAGAGTTGGCTAGGATTAGGGGGGCCTCCTCCACCACCCAGGGACCACCAAGCATGCCACCGCTTCAAAGGGGTGCCAAGAAGAGGAGTCACTGACCACGTGGGCTTAGGAAGGGTGAGGATGGTGGGTCAGGGGCACATCCCCTCTATGGTACAACTACACAAATCCTACACCTGAGTGGCAGAGTGGGACCATCCCATGGAGTCCCCCATGGTAGAGACCAGAGAGGATGTTGGGAACCTCCATGGTGGAGTCCTCAGGAAGGTGGCGGGGAACCCCAGAGGAGGGGGAAGCAACTTGTGGTGGGGGACTCCATTGTAGGGGGATAGAACTGGAGGATGGAAAGGAGAGGGAGAGGGAGGTTAGGTGCCTACCCATCACCATAGCTCAGAGAGATGGAAAGCAGATCCTGAGGCTCGCTAGGACAGCAGGACAGAAGGGAGAGCAGGATGTCATTGTCCACCTAGGGACTATTGACCTGGGAAGAGATGAGGTTAGGATAATGCAGAAGGAGTTCAGGGATTTGGGAAGGAATCTTAGGCAGGTAACATGCTCAGTGACCTTTTTTGAGGTGCTGCTTGTCTATGACGGAGAAGGATACAGTACTCCCTACCAGGAGCTTCAACCAGTGGTTGAAGGAGTGGTGCAGAGGGGAGAAATTTGGCTACATTGGTGACTAAGGTCCCACTTGGAGGAATAAAGGCCTATGCAGGGGAGATGGCCTGCATTCATCAGGGAAGGGAACCCCTGTCCTCAGTGAGCATGTCAAATGTTACAGTGGTGAGCATTTAAACTAACCAAAGGGGCTGGTGGTAGAAATCAGGGAAACATAAACTGTCCCCCCACCCCACCACCACCACCACAAGCTGAAGTAGTGAGTAGGACTAACACAAAGACAGACAAATCCCCAAGGGTACCTGAAAACAAAATCATAGAAATGAAGTGAAATCGGAATGAGGGCAGAGAAGGGAAGGAGAGTAGGCAAAAGGGGAAAGGGAGGGTGCTGACAAGCAGGTTTGTAGCAGAATATGGAAGGCCATGCACACAGATGTTTGAAGTTGGGGCATTAAAATCTGGGACCTAGTGACCATTATGGCAAAGGCTGACCTGGATATTGTCACTATTACTGAGTCATGTTGCAATGAGAACTGTGACTGGGACATAGCCATACCAGGCTATACTTTGACCAGGATGGACAGGGTGGGTGAGAAAGGGGGAGGAGTGGCTCTTTTGGTGAAGGATAGCATGAAAGCCACAGACATACAAGGAAAACAGGGAGGGGCAGAGGTTCTGTGGTCACCATAGATATGGGAAATGGGGCCGCTATTCACACTGGCATGATCTACAGACTTCCAGCACTGGGGTGGGGTGGATAAGGATCTGGTGAAAGTCATCCAAAAGATGGTGAATAAAGGGGAGGTACTGCTGGTGGGGCACTTCAATCTGCTGGATGTAGATTGGAGCATCCCAGCTGCAGCTTCAGCTATAAGCAGAGACATCCTGGACTCCTTGCAGGGGGTTCTTCTCAGACAAACTAATAAAGGAGCCCACTCATAAGGGAGCAGTATTGGACCTTGCACTCACTAACGGGGACAGTGTTGCAGACATCATGGTGGTTGGCCACCTGGGGAACAGTGATCACTGTCCAGTGTGGTTCAGTATAAGAACTGTGGCAGAAGCAAACCACACAAAGGCGAGGGTCCTGGACTTCAGAAGGGCCAATTTTACAAAGATGAGGAAATGCTTCAGGAATGCCTTGGCAGGGTGAGAGGACTTGGGTGGAGTGGAAGAACAGTGGGACAATCTAAAAGTGGGGATAGTGGGGGTAACAATCCTCTGCATCAGGCAAGTAAGCAAAAACAAGAGAAAAAAAGACTGCTGTGGTTCTCAAAAGAGGTGGCTGTGAAGGTAAGGGCAAAAAAGTTAGCATTCAGGAGGAATAAGGAGACACGGAGAGGAGGATAGCAAGGTGTATTAGGAGAAGCAGAGGGAGGCAGTGAAAGCAGTCAGGAGGGAAAAGGTGCAAACGGGGGAGAAAATAGTTCAGCCAGTAAAGAAAGGGGACAGGGCATTTTTCAGGCATGTACGCGAAAGGAGAAAGACTAAGGGAAGGATTGTAAGACTAAGAAGGAAAGGGAGGAGTGTGTGGATGGGGACAAGGAAAAAGTAGACATCCTGAATGAATACTTTTGTTCAGCGTTCATGGAGGAAAGGAAAGGAGAGGAGAGAGGCCACAGATAAGTGTCATGGGCATCGAAGGACGGGAGGTGGACACTAGTCCATTTACACAGGAGAAAGTCATGAAGGCACTTGCAAATCTGAAAGTGGACAAGACAATGGGGCATGATGGGATACATCCAAGGATATTGAGGGAGCTCAGAGAGGTGCTGACTGCACCTCTGACAGTGTTATTAAATCACTCACTGCAAACGAGTGTGGTTCTGGAGGACTGGAGGAGGGAAGATGTAGACCCACTTCACAAAAGTGGGAGCAGGGAGGAGGCTGGCAATTACAGGCCAGTCAGTCTGACTTCATTGGTGGGGAAATTATTTGATTTACTACTGAAGGAAAGGATAGTGGAGTATATTGAATCCAGCAGCTTACAAGATCAAGGCAGCATGAATTCACTGAGTGACAGTCATGTCGAACAAATCTGATAGATTTCTTTGACTGGATGACCAGGGAATTAGATCAGGGTGGATCAGTGGATGTGGCCTACCTAGATTTCAATAAGGCCTTCAACACAGTTTGATATAGGAGACTCTGGAACAAGCTGAGCAGCATGTGAATGGGTCCAAAGATGGTAAACTGTGTAAAAAATTGGTTGGGGATATGTGAGGGTGGTGGTTTATGGAGTTCACCCTGAGGAAGGAAGGGTGGCCAGTGGGGTGCCACAAGGATCAGCAATAGGATCTGTCCTCTTTAGTGTCTTTATCAGTGACATTACGGAAAGGCTAGAAGGGAAAGTATGCCTTTTTTGCAGATGACACTATGATCTGCAATAGGGTAGGCACTCCAGTGGGGGGTAATGAATAGGAATCTAAGAGAGATAGAAGAGTGGTGAAGAGTGTGGCATCTATGTTGCAATGCAAAGATGTGCAAGATCATGCACTTGGGATGCAGAAACTCAGGTGCCGAGTAAAAAATGAGGGGAGTGGTACTGGTAACCACAAACATGAAAGGGACCTTGGAGTAATCATATCTAATGACCCAAAGGTGGCCAAACAGTGTTATAAGGCAGCGGGGAGAGCCAATAGGATGCTAGGGTGCACAGGGAGGGGTATCACCAGCAGGAAGAGGGAAGTGGTGATACAGTACCACTGTATAAATCGCTGGTGAGACCACATCTAGAGTATTTTGTCTAGTTCTGGAGACCACATCTCTGGATGGACATAGACAGAGTGCAGGCGATCCAGAGCAGGGAAACTAAAATGATGCAGGGTCTGCAGCAAAAAGCCCTATGAGGAAAGGCTGAAGGACTTCAATATGTACACCCTGGAGGAGAGAAGGGAATATGACAGGCACTGTCAAATACCTCATGTATATAAAGAAGGCACAAGAGGGAAGCCTTTTTCAGAGGGAAAGATACTCAAGAACAAGGGGCATGGTATGAGGTTGGAGTGGAGTAGGTTCAGGGGAGATGTAAGAAAGTATTTCTTTCCATAAAGAGTGGTTAATGCCTGGAACAGCCTCCCAGCAGAGATGGTGGGGGCAAAAACTATAGTGGGAATCAAGAAGGCATGGGATAGGCATAAGAGAACACTGTTGTCAAGGAAGGGGGGCAAAAGCCAGAGATTAAGTAGGGTCTGCAGACTATGTGGACCAAGTGGTCCTTATTTGCCATCAGTTTCTATGTTTCTGTCTTTTTAAAGACCTAGAAAACAGGGCCAGACATGAGTATGTGTCACCCAGTCCATGTGGTGTGCAATGCAGCAGGCCGGGACAGTGGTGGCCTCAGTAGTGCAACTTTGGGGGCCATGGACTGTGTGTGTTGAGGAGCCATGACAGCCTCATTGTGGTCATGAAAGGAACATGGATAGACTTGGCGATGAGTACCAGGAACACAGCAGTGGCATGCCATGACCTGCACTGGAGCTGTCGGTGCAGGCGTGCAACACACAAGCTGCTCTGCCCATGGTTCATGGGTTGTGGAGGTCTCAATGTGGCATGATGATGGTGGGAGATGGCAGCCACACAATGCTTTCCTGCCTGTTGCTGCATCCTATGTGTATACAAGTACATGTGGAGGTTGTTGCGCAGTGAGCAGTGTGTACACCTGCAGGAGCCCACTGTGTCCTGGAAACACAACACACATGTGTTGCTCTGTGGGGCCAGTGGTATAGCAACTGTGTAGCAGATGTCTGGTCACTGATGGGGGACCAACAGAAGGTTGGGGGGTGCCGCACCCTTGCAGCCCCAAGTCACCTCTTCATCTCTTGAGGGGCCTCAGGGGTATGTGATTGGGCCAGGGCCCTAAGGGCTCTGGGCCCCAAAGTCATCCCCAACTCACATGTGCATATCCCACGAGGTGACCTCAGGTGCTGGGGTGGGGGTGTATGGCCCTGGAAGGATGTCACCTGCAGTGTCAAAAGGCAGGGGAGTCATTACACATGGCAGTGGCTGCCCCAGTGGACATACGAGTGGCATGGGACATGCTGTGGGAGTCATTGAGGTGGTCTCAGTCATGACAGTGCTGGTATGGGCCACCCATGTGTGCACATTACGGGGGCCCATGTCACTGTGTTGGGGGTGAACATCCCTCAGGAAGTATGGCCTGAATATCTAACTACTTGACAGACCACCCCAAGAGGTACAACTACTGTGGCTTGCTGCCATGTGTTACCACCCAGGCCAGGTCCAAGGGCCACTATCATGGACCCTAGTGACACAGTCACTGGTAGCTGTACCCCACCCCATGGTGAGCCCCTATGATGTCATGGTCTGCCCCAGCAGTACCCTGTGGTCCATCCAGCACCCACATACTGCACACATGAAGCACTCCGGTATTCTGTTCCCCACACCTGGTGCGTTACCCATCTGTGAACAAAGCTTGGCTTCCTGGCACATCACTGGTACTACATCTGCAGGGACCGACAGGGCCAAATGGAACTCACTGGGGTACCACCACAGCATTGCCAGGATGCGGTCTGTACATTGGGTGCATGTAGCCTCCTTCGTGGGCAGGGGTCCATGACATACAGCGGTGCGCACCACCATGTAGTCCCCCCCCCCCCGCATGGCATGCCACTTGCTCTATTCTTATGCCTCAGGATGTACAGCACCCCTTTTGCTCATGGCTGCTACAGGCATGTGACAGATGGATATGTGTGGCCCACACCCTATGTGAGTACCACTGTCAGGTCACATGTGGGTCCCTCTGGCTCACCACCATATGGCTTGTCAGGGAGCGAACCCCCACCAACACACAGCCACGTAACACATTCCCAGCAGGAAGCCACATTGCCCTGAACCACTATGGACATCCCAGAGGTCCGACCCAGAAAGTTCCTGCAACCATGATGGCCTGAGGTGGTGCTGTGTGCACCACAGTGCATACATGGCACCTGGAACTCTAAGCCATCTGCTCCCTAACCACATCTCCGTGGGGGTGCACAGTTCAGGTGCAGTTCCTGGTTTGCATGATGGTGCTGTGCTGCTCTTCCCATGCTACACAGGGCCACATTAGTGCATGCTATGGCCAGGGGTCCATGGTCCATCAGGTGGTGTTCACCTGCCCACAGCCATGGCATTGACATGTCCAGCACACTGCCTGTCAGTGACGCAGTTGGTGATGGCATGTGGCCACCACACTAACATGTACCAGTAACACCAATGGTATGTGCATGGCCAAACACAGTGTGCAGTGCTGGGGGACCCATCATCAGTGCTCCTGTGGTGACTACACCACAACATCCACCATCCCACCTCAGACTCCTCATGTGGGCATCTGCTACTGTGTGACCAATATGCATGCAATGTGTTTCCACCCTTCAACATGCTGTGCACCACATAGCACCAAATGAACCACTGCCACAGCCTTGGCCAAGTGGCTGCTGTACGTTACTAACATACTAAAATGCCAGCAGAATAGGCTAACGGTCTTTCGAGTCTGCTCGATTGGTCAGCCCCCACCCTGGGTGCTGACCTTGCTGCCCCCCTCGCCTTCTCTGGCTTCTCACTTCCCAGTTCCGGATATTCTTGCTGCATTGGATTTTGCTTCCAGAACCCTTCCCCTGTGCCTGTCCCAGTCCCTCTTGAACCCCTCCACCATCTCTGCCTCCACCAGCCCCCTAGGCAGTGCATTCCATGGCTCCACCACCCTCTCAGTGAAGTAGCACCTCCTCCTTTCTCCCCTGAATCTTCCCCCCTCCAGCTTCCACCCATGCCCTCTAGTGGCCCCCTCCTCCTTCCTTCGAAGCACCCTGACTGTTCCTCCCCTATTTACCCTCTTCATATACTTGAAGACCTCTATCATGTCCCCCCGGTCCCTTCTCTCTTCCAATATGTACATATTTAGATCTTTGAGCCTCTCCTCATAGGTCCTGTCCCCCAAGCCCCAAATCATTTTGGTTGCCCTCCTCTGGACCCTCTCCAGGAGTTTAATGTCCCTCTTTAAGTGTGGCCTCCAAAACTGCATGCAGTACTCAAGGTGTGGCCTCACCAAGCAGTTATATAGAGGGAGCATCACTTTTCTCCTCCTAGCATCCTGTTGGCCTTGGCTGCTGCCCTCCTACAAGTCTCCGAGTTGTTCATTTTGACATCCACCACCACCTCCAGGTCCTTCTCAGCCATCGAGACTTGTAGCATTCCCCACCCCCCCAGGGTGTACACTTGGCCCAGGTTTCTGGCCCCCAGGTGGAGTACCTTGCATTTCCCTGCATTGAACCTCAGATTCCACTTTCTAGACCATCTTTCCAGAGCCTCCAGGTCCCCCTGTAGGGCCAACCTCCCCATCTCCCCATCCACCACTGCCCCCAGTTTTGAGTCATCCAAAGAGACTCATCTCACTCTGATTTCTGTCCTTATGTCAGAGACTTATGCTGAACAGGAGGGCCCAAGGACTGATCCCTGTGGACCCTACTAATGACCCTCTTTGGGGATGAGACTATCCTGCCAACTACGACCTCTGGGTCCAGTCCTGGAGCCAATTGCCTATCCATCTGATCATCTGGTTCCCACCCCCATTTCTCCCAGCTTATCCAACAGGCCCATGTGAGGAACAGAGTCAAATGCCTTGCTGAAGTCCAGAAAGAGGATGTCCACTGGTCTACCAAGGTCCAAGGCACTCGTCACCCAGTCATAGAACTCCACAAGGTTTGTCTGACACGATTTCCCTGAGATAAATCCATGCTGTCTATCGTCCAGGCACCCTGA
The DNA here is from genome assembly GCA_016271365.2 of Neoceratodus forsteri. NCBI lineage: Eukaryota > Metazoa > Chordata > Ceratodontiformes > Ceratodontidae > Neoceratodus > Neoceratodus forsteri. The sequence continues at coordinate 620,723,702 of CM057455.1, forward strand.
CTTTTCCAGGTCCCCCCCTAGCCTCTCCTTGACAATGCCCTTCATCACCTTGCCTACCACCGATGTCAGGCTGACAGGCCTGTAGTTCTCTGCCACCTCCCTTGATCTCCCCTTGTGGATAGGCACTATATGTGCCACCTTCCAGTCCTGGGGCACCCACCCTGTCCTCAGAGAGATGGTGAAAAGCTCCACCAGGGGTTTCGCCGGGACATCCGCAAGTTCCTTCAGCACTCTGGGATGTAATTTATCCGGCCCCGGTGCTTTCTCTGTCTTAAGGGAGCCAAGGGCTTCCCTCACTCTCTCTGCTGTGATTTCCACTTCCAGTACCTCTTCTCCCTGCTTAGCCCTCCCCCCTCCTGCCAGTGATGCCTCCCTTCTCCCCAGACCCGCCGATCGGTAAGGGTCCCCCCCCTCCTCAGTATCTCTGTCTCCTCCCATGTATGATGCAGCACCCCCATTTTCCTTGGTGGAAACTGAGGTGAAGTACTCATTTAGTACCTCAGCCTGCTCCCCGGGTCTTGTGCCCATCTCTCCCCTGATTTAATCCTGCTAATCTGCCCTTTCACCCTTTGTTTTTCCCCAGTGTATCTAAAGAACCCCTTGTTCCCTCTCCTGATCTCCCTGGCCAGGTTCTGCTCCTTCCTTGCCTTAGCCGCCCTCACCACCCTAGTGGCCCTTCTAGCAATCAGCTCATACTTCCCTCGATCCCTTTCATTCCTTGAGCACTTGAATTGCCTATAGGCTGCCTTCTTTCCCTGCACCACCTCCTGGACCTCCCTGGTCCACCAGCAGGAGTTTAAGGCCCTACCGCATTCGTCTTACTCTTGCACAGGTGCTGGTAGCATCTTGCACCCTCTCCTGATGATTTCCACCTACTATCAGCGTCCATGTCTGACCCAATCCCATCCAAATGCTTCTAGGATCCTTCCCATTTCCTTAAAATCCATTCCCTGAAGTCCGTTACCTCCGTCTTTGTACAGCTTTCTAGCCCTCCTAGGTCCAGGCAGAACCAGACCGTGGCATGGTCACTCCCTGCCAACAGGTCCCTTACCTCCAGGCCCCTAATCTGATCACTGTCTGCCAGGACCACATCCAGTACCCGCGCCTCCCTGGTCGGTTCCCCCACCTGCTGAGTTAGAAACGTGTCTTGAAAGACATCCAACAACCTCTGTTCCCTGGTCACAGAAGATGTCATGGGGAAAGTTGGGCAAAGTCCCACACCTGCACATGTTTCCTCTGCCATGTCTGTGCCAGTGCCTGTGCAGCACATGCACTGTACATCTGTGACATTGTGTACTGCACCACTGTGTGCCCCTGTTGCTGACAACTATGATGGTGGTGCAGTATGTCATACCCTGTGCATTGATCCTTACAATGGTGTTGGCACCATGTCCCTGTCCCCATGGACTTGGTATGGGGGTACTACTACAGCTGTTTCCACATGTCCCTTCACAGGGTTCACTACTGGACAGGTGAGGCACTCTGCTACCTTTGAGGTCCTATGTCATGCCAACCCCTTCCCTTTCACTCAATGCCCCCCAAGGTTGTGATGGTGCCCCCTACATGCAGTGCACACACTTCTGCCTCCCCTGACCACTGTGGCACAGGCAGGAGAGCTCATGTGACCTGTCCATGTGTCTCATGGTTGTGTCTCACCCCAGTTGATGTAGGGTAGGGTGGTGGTAGATGGGGCCAGTTGCACACACCTTGATGTGGTGCACTGCATGACTCCTGTTGCCTTCCCCAAGCACCCTGCTGGCCGCATCACATTTGGGCCTGGCTAACACAACCTGAACTGCTGCCCTTCAGTGTCACTGACACTTACCTTCCCCACTGCATCTGGCCGACCCCTTTTACTGTGCACCTGCTGCACCACTGGCCCCTGGAATGCAGGCAGTCTCATTGCCCTCCCACTGCTGCACCTTTGTAAAGACATGAAATATGTGCAATAGTGTTAATGGTGTTAATGTTCACCACTTCAGACCTGCTAATGGCTACTGTACCCTAGAGTGTGTCTCATTTTGCACTTATCTGGTTTGGGCCATTCTCCTGTGCACATGGCAATGTCAGCTGTCCGGGCCATTTCAAGGAGCTTCTGTAGTAAGCTAGGGTCCCTTCTGGCCAGGTCCTGCCATCAGTGTTTCATTGCCTTGGTGTGCAGTGCACACCTGACAGTTTGTGCAGCCATCCCCATATCACCCTCCACACCTGATTTCTCTCTATGGAGCTGCATCTCCTGCACCCAGGTACGAGCAGCCTATGGCTCCACTACTGCACCAGACTGACCATGAGTGCAGTCTCTTCAGGTGTAAAGTTAGGTGCAGTACCCCTACTGTCCCACATATTTTTAGTCTCTTAGTCATGGCATACTCTAGGATGCTAGTGTGCCACTATGGATATGGGTAAGAAATGTTTTTTATTGGTTTGTGCGGAACATGATTTGACAAAAAAATATTTTATGTTTCAGCTTCCAGGAATCATTTTTTTTTTGCAGCTCAACAGAATGGCCATGGGACCAGCATTTGCTCCCAATGACACCATTCTGTACCTCAGTCTATGAGAGAAAGAAACTGTCTATGACAGCCAGGGCAATCTTTGCTACAGAAGGATTGACATCTGGCATCGTTTCATAGACAATATATTCATGGTGAGGAGCGCGCAGATTTTATACAGTACATGGAGAGTAGTAACCTGAATGTAATATTTTCTGCGCAATGTGATCCCTGTTCTGTCTCCTTCCTGGATCTGATGATACACAAAAAAGAAGATGGTAAATTGAGAACAGATCTAATTAGAATAGATTGGAACTCATTGCTACTAGCATCCAGCTGCCACCCACACAATTTGATTCAGAACATTCCCAAGGCACAGATGTTATGAGTTCACAGGAACTGTAGTGAAGATGGGGCCTTCTTGGTCAATAGATCATAAATGTGCAACAGGTTCCAAGGAAGAGGGTATGCCCAAGACACAGGATATACAGTCTTTAGAGAAGCACTGGAAACAAATACACTCTACTAGCCAATAAAGAACAGAGGGCAAATAAACCAAGAATTAATTTTGTTACAAAGTACTCTAGACTCTGTAAAGGGATCCAAGACATATTACATTTCAGTTGTAACATTTTGGAGGGAGATCTCCTACTGAAGGAAGTAACAAAAAGTAAACTGAGAATGGTGTAAAACAGAGGGGCTAACATGAGAGACAAACTTGTACATAGTTACCAGTCAGACGAAAAACATGGACTGGGTGGAGATGGTGGTATTAGAACAGCTTTACCCACCGGGTACCCATCCATGTTGTAACTGCAAATTTTGTAGCTGTATTCTGAAATGTAGGGCCTCTACTAGCTGTAACAGAAACTGAAATTAGTGGTTTTGTAAATTGTGTTTCTGAAAATGTGGTTTTTCTGGCAACTTGTCAATGTGGTTCATTATAGACAAAACTGCGAGGCCCTTTAAATTCAGGATAGGAGAACATCTTCGATCCATTGCAAACAATGACACAAGAAGTGCTCTTGCTATTCACTGCAGCAAGACTCGACAAACCAACATACAACATACTTTCAAGTTTTGTGGTCCAGAAGATAGGTTGTCACAGCGAGAAACCTAATGGATTTTTATGCTAGGAGCACTGACACCCCCTGGTCTAGATGATAAAATAGATTTGTTACCATGCATAAAGAAATGAGTAGATAACTAGGGTTTGCAGACCTGAAAAGGTCCTAATTCTTATCGCCAGGATCAGTATCTAGGACAAAGTCCTGATAAGTTCTGATTAGTCCTGATTTAAATCAGAACCTTTTTTTAAAATGTGGTGAAAACTGCAAATCTGCTATATAATTTCATAAAACTACATGGAGATCTGTGACACGCGCATAGACCCGTAGTCAGCATTTCAGGATATGAAAACTGTGAGTTTATAGCACTGATGTGATAGTCAATTGAATATGGCAGTAATGCCATTAACCTCTGTCTGTTTCTTGTCTCAGAGTCAGTAGTACTAGTGCTGCAACTGTAAACTGACCTGTCTGGCCTCAGAGGAGGAATCTCATTCCCATTTAGTAGCATACACTATACAATGGACATATCATAGAAACACAGAAACATAAAATTTGATGGCAGATAAGGACTGCTTAGCCAACCCCGTCTGCCCAGTTCCCTACCTATTGGAAAAGCTGAAGATTTTAGTTAACCAACAGCCTACTTCATCCTAATGGACATCAGTTTGTTATTGTTGCACCAGTTCATTCTCTGCTCCACTGAGAGTCATGCAGTTATTTTCTATGGCATGGGGTCCCCTCCACCCACCCAATTAAACTGATGACACATTTAGGGGACCCCTATCAAAAATATAACTCTATGTTCTTAGGAATCCAAAGACCTAGCTACTGTGGTGGAAGGGGAATTGTGGCTTTGAGGTCAAGCCTATACTGAGTGGGCAGAGACCTACATTCATGTAATCCAAAAATACAAAAATTAGACAAGTCCATTAGTACATACTGAAAAAAGTGTTCCATCATGTTCAGGCAATCCAGAAATTAGAACGTACTGAAAACATTCTGCCAATAGTCTCAACTTCAGGCAGTCCAGAAATTATACAAATCCATTAGGACATGCTGTGAAAAGTGTGCCATCAGGTTCAGGCAGTCCAAAACTTACACAAGTCCATGAGGGCATGCTGCAAAAGGTGTCCCATCAGGTTTGGGCAATTCAGAAATTAGCAAAGTACATGAGGAAGGCATGCTGAAAACACTGTGCCATTAGTCTCAACTTCAGGCAGTCCAACAATTAAAGAAGTCCATTAGGACATGCTGCAAAAAGTGTGCCATCAGGTTCAGGCAGTCCAAAAATTAGAGAAGTCCATTAGGACATGCTGCAAAAAGTGTGCCATCAGGTTCAGACAGTCCAAAAATTGCACAAGTCCATTAGGACATACTGCAAAAAGTGTGCCTTTAGGTTCTGGCAATTCAAAAATTAGCATGTTGAAAACATTGTGCCATTAGGTACAAAAAATGTGTAGGCCACATATTGGCTTACTTGAGTACTGATTTATTTTTCTGAAAAACTGTGATCTTTATACTCTTCCAAGTAATCATCTTTGTGGTCACTGTGAAATGTATGTGCTGCCTCCGGGTCATAGGTGTAACCTGTCAATGGAAGGTTTATTTTTAAGAATGTTAACTTCTCAACATTTTCTGGTAGTAGCTTAGATCGTGAATCTGTTACCACATTTCCTGCACAGCTAATGAGTCGCTCAGAAAATACACTGCTTGGGGGACAGACCATATACTTCAAGGTTACCTGCACAAGTGCCAGCCATTCAAGCTCCTTGCTTTGCCAGTACTTAATTGGATCTTCATTCCATTCAATACCTTTTTCTGCTAAATAACAGTCAACCATGGCCTGGGCAGAAGCAGTGGCAAATGCAGAAGGACAGGCTGATTTTTCAAGGACGACAGCATCCAAGTGACCCCATAGATGGCTGCTGGGTGTAGAACAAATGGCAGCAGCTGACTGTTTTGTAGCCTGACTGAGAAGAAAGAACTGTGACGGTGCAGGAGGAATGGATGAGGGGGCTGCATCTGTTGTCATGTTTTTTTTCAAAAGCAAATCTACTTCTTGAATGATTTTCTCTCTGCAGTTTTGGAACACATTTGGGTCATAGTGTGAGAGGTGTTTCATCTTGTACCATAGGTCTAGTATTGTTGCAATAATGTAATGTTCTTCCATGAGCATTTCACCAAGTTTCTCATCATCTCTAACTTTTTTAATCATTATATGTACTGTGTCTTTTTTTATTCTGGGTGGCATGTCCCTTTCGGTTGCTCTAGACTCGGAAACTGGCTTCTGTAACTTCCAACTCATCCCTGACTGCATTCAGCTGAAATCTAAGAATCTTTATTAATAGGATTATTTGGCTGAGTGTCGCACTTTTGGAACCCACGTCCCTAGTAATTTCCTCAAAGGGTTGCAGTATATTGATGAGAAGTTCTAAAACAGCCCACTGCTGAGGAGTAAGGTACACATCAGCATTCCCTATGTTGTTCTCTAGTGTATACTGTCTTACAGCCTTTTGTTTTTGCTCCAGCAATCTTTGGAACATGTAAAAGGTAAAATTCTACTTTGTTGCAACATCCTGGATGAGTGTGTTAGGAGGCAGTTTATGCTCTTCTTGTATGGCCCAAAGGCGTTGGCATGCTTTGCAGGAGTGGCTGAAATGTGTGCATATTCTTTTTACCACATATGTGAGAGCCTTTATATCTCTGTTCTCTTCTACAAATGCATGCACAATCAAATTTAGGCAGTGGGCAAAACACTGAATGTGGACAAAGCCCCCATCAGACAATGCTTTCTTTATGTCTGAACAATTGTCAGCAACAATAAAAACTACAGAAAGCCATTGTGATATAAATCAGTACTATATCTCTTTATTGAGCTCATCCAGGATGTTGGAAAATCCTGTGGGATATACTGGATGCAAAAGGAAGCCAGTTTCAGAGGGGCATTGTCAGTGTCACTACAGGGAGAAAACGATATGCAATGTGCAGTCAGTGACATAAATGGTTCAGGCTGGCAGCTTGTCCATATGTCAGTAATCAGATGGACAACCCCAGCAACTGCATCTTTTAAAGCATTTTTCAGTTTAGCACTTACTAAATCATACATCTGCGGTATTGCAACAGTCGAGAAATATTTCCTGGATGGAATATTGTATCATGGTGACAGGTGATTCAATAGGCTTTAGAATCCTACGTGCGCCATGATTCTGTAAAGCTGTAAGTCCGGTGCTATCATCTCCAAAATTAGTTTTGTTATAGCAATTGCCTCAGGATGACTATAGTGGTACTTAGCTTTATGTTCAGTTGTCTCTGAAATCGTGAGCTGTCTTCTGAGCAGTTGAAATTTTCCGATAGCCAACATTAGGAGTTCTGAATGATGAGTAGGGCAAAAGAGGACTGTTTGTAGTACTTATTCTAGAAGAAGACTGACAAGGAGTTGACAGTACAGCTGAAGCAGCAGGGCTGTTACTACTATCACTTGTAAAACAGGTGCAGCAGGTGTAGTCTGACTTAACTCGGCCTGCATGTTGTCTTCTTTCTCTCTGACCAAAAAATCATGCCTGAGACATAATGGGTGACATCTCTCTAAATGTCTCTTTAATACTGAGGTACTCAAAGCATCTTTTTTGCTCCCTCTGCGGATGGTCTTTTTACATATAGTGCAAACTGCTCATAACTCATTACTGGCAGCCAGAGAAAAATAAGACCACACATAAGATGTCTCCTTTTTTGTTTTAGCACCAGGCATACTACACTGTCCTCCTTGATCACTTCCACTGTGTTGTTCTTTCTCAACACTGGGAAGCTGCTCATCCTGGTCTTTTTCTGTTTCACCATTATCATTATGAAAAAAACTCCACCAGGCCAGTAACAGAACCAAAATCTAAATGCACTGTCCCCTCATCTTGTTTCTCCTGCACCTGCACCACACTGTTCGTGCCCAAACTGCCCATTTCATTCAAGTCCAAATCATCACTTTCATCCTGCATCTGTGCAACTGCCATCTCTACTTCATTCTGGCTTTCCATTTGTTTCCGCTTTTCTCCCTCTTCGTCTACATCCTCCATTTCATCATTACTCTCATCAGAGCTAGATTTCTCCTCTTCCTCTGTGTCATTTAAATATGTAGCTGTACTATGGTACACATAGGTACCATATCTTGCCTTGCCACTCCTTGTGGTTCTGACTACTCCTTTAGTTTTAATTAAGGTAGTTTTGTCCTTTCCTATCTGTTTGGACAGCATTGTGGAAGAACCACTGCTGCTACCGGATGAAGACCCAGCAACTGGTCTTTTATCAGTTAGACTGAGTAGTGTTGTTTGTGCCATACTTTTCCCGAGACCCCGGAGTCAGTTGAATAACCAATTATGACTGACTTACAACAATTATGACTGATTTTTTCAACCAGTTGAAAATATATGACTGCAACTGAATAAAGAAAATCCAACCAATTTTTTTCAACTTCCGCCATTGTGGAATTTTATTTATGTATTTGCAAGGGGATCCCAACTCGTGTAGATTAACACACAGGTCCACATAGCAATACAAACGAGACAGCAATATTACAAAAAGTACCCCCAATTCTTAGCACAAGCTTCTGAAAATTGTCTGTGAGAAAACAATGGCATTTACAGTACATACTGTAACTAGGGAAATCCTAACAGAGAACTACTGTAAGCCTTGTTACCTTTATACCCAGTGTACTTTGTACACAGACATTTTACATTGTTTTTCCTCTCTATCTAGAAAATTATTTGTACTTTGCTTTTATGGTTTATGTATATGTACCAGTTGTCATCACTTACTTACTGCTGTTTAACTCTCTGCTGTATCCCTTCCCCCAGGTCCTACCTGGAAACAAGCTTTGACTCAGTGAGCACATTTTAAATAAAATACTAGTATGACTGTAACACTAATGCTGCCCAGCATCATGTCATTAAAATCCCTAATTTCAGTGCCAGAAATGCAACATATAGTAGAGGGTCAGGGGACTGCAAAACACAGGGGCATCTCCAAATGCCAAGGTGCCATAACATACACAGAGATAAATGTAAGCAATTTAAGAATCAAAGACATTTTACAAGGGTATGGGGGATGGGGAATAAGCAGCCACAAAGTGCCTTGTCAGTAGTTCAGGGGGACAGGGATAGCTGGCAGAGGGGTGAAGAAGGGAGGTACGAGAGAGAGAGAGAGAGGTAAGTACTGCGGTGGAAGTGAGAGGGTGGGGGAGAGGGACGATGAGGTATAAAGAGAAATGGTTGGGTGATGGGAGGCTGAGAAGAGAGGAGAGGACATGCTAGAGTAAAATGGTGGGGTGTGAGGGGGCATGGTCAGGCAGCCACAGTGCTTAATTTGTAAAGAAAGAGGTGCCAGGGCTCTGAGTCAAAAATCCAAATGCCAGGGTCTAGGGGCCACCAGGAATTCAGAAGCTGTGGGTTTTTAGATGTTCTGTGGTGAGTTTTGGAGCTTATATTGCAGATAAAACACATTTCTGTGTTAGGTTCCCTACACCTGATTCCAGGGGAATCATTTTTTTTGGGGGAAGGGAGAGTCTGGCTGACCACTGCAGGTAGGCCCCAGAAGCTCTTTGGTTTTAGATGCTCTGTGGGGAGTTTGGGGGCTTTATTGAAGATAAAGTACATCTCTGTTAAAGTTTACCTACCCCTTAATCCAGCGGAAGATTTTTTTTTTGGGGGGTTAGGGTATTGGAGACTGGCTGACCTTAGTAAGCAACACAATGTACCACATAGCATCTAACATTGTACAAGTAGTAGCAGAGCCTATTCAAACTGAAGCATGAAAAGGTTTTGTAGGTAAAGGATTATGGGCATGTAGAAGCAGTGGCATAGTTCTGTGATGCAAAAGCCATGGCAGTGGGGCTGGGCCCCAGAAGCTCTTGGTTTTAGATGCTCTGTGTTAAGTATTTTATTAAGATAAAGCACACTTCTGTTAAGGTTCCCAGTAACAGAAGTGTGCTTATCTTCACAAAAGACCAAACTCACCACAGTGCATCTAACCCATCCAGGGAAGAATTTTTCCCACTTGGAATTGGGGTATTTGAGACTCTGGCTAACCTTATTAAGCAATAAAATGTACCACAGCGCATCTTGCAAGGTCCAATTTTTAGTTGGTGGCCATAAAAGCCATTCAAACTGAGGCATGAAAAGTTTTCTATAGGTAAAGGATTGTGGGCATGTAGAATGCAATAGCAAGGTGCTGGAGCCCAAAGGACTTTGTAGCATTAGTGTCTGTGGCCCTGCAATGGAACCTTACCATGAGCTTAGAGTTTATAAACTGATCAGCAATTATCAAAATGAATTTAATGTAGCAGCAATACATGGCCAATAAAAGGAAAATGGAATATAATTTCAGAGTAAATTGATGAAAAATTACAGAAGGTACAAAAGGAGCCTGAACACAAGTCCACATTTCCAAGTAAAGTCAAAATTTTACTTTACAGTTTATGCAGGATCTGAAAAAGAATCCAATTAATACAACGGGCATGCAATTGACTGAAGTATTACAGCATTTTGACTATAACATTATAACTATGCTCTGCAATTGTTACAATCGGAGGTTATCTGCTCAAGTAAGAACAACATCTCATCATATGACAGGGTCTAAGGCTTACTGAACCCCTGGCCACTGTGCAACATACAATAGCAGGGCAAAGTTGTAACCTGCTAGATGCTTTGTGGTACATATTGTTGTTGCTTAATAAGGTCAGCGAGAGTTCCAATACCCTGACTCTGTCCAGGTGAAAATAATATTTCTTCCCAGGAGTCAGGGTAGGGAACCTGTATCATCAGAAGTGTTTTATCTTCAATAAAAGCCACAATATCAAAACAATAGGTGTGTGCAGTGGGGGCTACCCTGGCCCTGGACCCCATGTGAAAAATCGTCCTCCAACTAAATTATAATTATATATGCCCCAGGCTTCCCTAGCTTTGTGGGGATTCTGGTCCCCCTTGTTCACTACTCTGCACACTCCTCTGCTCAAAACAGACCATCTAAAACCCAAGATTTTCTGAGGACTAGTCGGGACAGGTTACTATAATGTCTAGCATTGCTCCTCAGTCTTTAGCCTAGGGGTTTATTTTCTTTTTCTGTCAGGTGGTGGAGTGGGAACTGGAAAGTATAATAATTAATGAACCCCTGACAGGCTGCTGTATGTACCAAGTTCACACACTGCTGCTCCTTTGCCTTTCTTATTAAACTTTTTTTTGGTCAACCTATTTTATTTTATACCCAGTCTATCTGCTTTATATACCTAACTCATACAGAGACACAGCTCCTCTTACACATGAGTTTTTCTTGGGGTTGGGGAATTACTGGTTATCAGCACCAGAGCCCCTGTTTAATCAGAAATATGGTAGGAATGGAACACTAGGCTGCCAGTGTACCGGATATACCACCAGTCTCACACAGCTCCTCAGACTTTGTATAGCCTTAGGGGGTTAATTCATCCTGTGGAGAACTAGGAAAAATAATTAATCAAACCAAGGCAGACTGCTGACTGAATTTACCAAGCTCATACACAACTGAGCTGATGAGTTCTCTGCTCAGGCAACAAAACTTGTCAGCCTCCATGAAGTCTGCTTCTTTACTCTAAATTGAACAGTCAAGGTTTTAAGTATTTTTTTCTTTTGGTTTGCTACTTTCTTTAGCTTAGTTTTAGGTAGTATGTCTCAAGTTCTGGCCTGAAGCACAGAAGCGGGCTTCTTCTGTTCTGCTCTGCACTTCTCCTTCACTACTTCCTTGCCTTCTGGCTTCTACCTAAATGCTTCGCTGCTTCAGAGTACCCCTGAATGTTGCTGGCTTCCTTGAATTTCCTCCCTAGGCCAGGTATCTACTCCCCGCTAACTGTTCCAGTCACTCCCAGCCACAGCTACTTTCCCACCAACTGGGTGTTCTGTCTCCCGATCCCTTGGTCTGCCCACTCCCTGCCTTGCCCACTCGATGACCGACTTTCCTTTTTCCTTTTTAATTAAGCAACCCCTGACAGACTCCCCAATCTCAGTACAACTTAACAGCTCTGCAAATAAATTTAACTTTCAGAATAATTTATTTTTTATTCAGAATCATCAGTACACAGATTTTTTTTCCTCACAACGAGACGACAATAGATGCAGCCACAGCCTGCAAAAGACAGTGACTACTGACTCCTCCCATGATGTTCACATGCAACATGAGACACCTGACCACAGAACAGTTGGTCAGGTGACACCCATACTGTGTATGTCTGGTAATGAAGCACAAGCATGCAAATGCAAGGTAGTCATGCATGCCGCCACTGGCAACCTCAACCCCCCGAACAAGCAACTTGGGAGTGAGCAGCATGGAGGAAGCAAGCAGCAGCAGGCAGAAGCTCAGCTGAGAGGACGACTACAAGGAGGTGGAGCTAACTGCAATCTGCACTGCCGTAGCACAAACAAATCAGCCAACTTTGAATAGTGAGTACACACACAAAAAACAATATTTAAAGTACAGTGTCAGGGAGAAGAGGTGCCAGGGCTCAGCCCTGGCATGAAAAGAGGTGCCGGGGCTAAGCCCTGGCACAAATTAAGCACTGGGCCGCAGCCAGCATTAGTAGTGACTGTTTGGGAAACTCATGCGACTGTGAGTTGGGGGAGGGGAGTGGCAGGTGCCAAAGGATCATTACGCAAACTGATTGCTGGGGCAAGTCATGAGAAGGGACAGAGGGAGGAGGTACCTGAGGCCTGCCTAGTGCTTGCTGGGGGGGGCAGAGAAAGCATCATGTACTGTAATAACCAGTTTAAGTGTGGGAACAATTTCTCTGTAAACTGCTCCACTGCCCAGTAAAACAGAGGAACCCACACACATCAGAATTTCTGAAAGCCAATACATACAGCAGTGTCAAGATCACAGTGTCCTATCTAGGGAATCATAATGCAACCTCGAAAATGTGCATAATAAGTCTCTGCTGCCACCACACAAAGCAAGTAACCACTAGATAAAAAGCGTCCCATGCTGGTCTAGAGTGCCACTGATCAGAAGGGAGAAAGCTGCCAGCCTGCTATGCTGCCCAGGTAGAACCAAGCCCCAAGTGAGTTAGCAAGGCACAAGTACTTCACAAAACACTCATACACAAAATACAGTATATAGATTATTTAGCATAGGCTGCATTCAAATCTATGAGGAAATGCTGCAACCTGCTAGCTCAAGTGATAAAAAATAGCCAGGTTACATGAAGGACATTAGGACAATATGTTCGTGTGTGTGTGTGTGTTGGGGGGGGGTTAACTGTGTGCTGTTCCCCTGAATTGTATGAGTGTTGAGATGCCTGCAGCCATCTCTGAACCTGATGCTTGTGGTAAAAGAGCATCCTGGGTGGAGTGCCTCTACATCTGGTTAATGGGAAAAAGGAGCAGATCGTAATGTAGGACTGAGCAAGACAGGTAGGAATCAATGCTGGAAATGGGGGAAATCCATGGTAACTCACTTCTAAGAGTAAAATCAAAAGCCTGATTCCAGGAGTAGAATGGTGAAGGACTGTTGTCTGTAGCTAATGTGCCAAACGTGCAAAACATATTACCTGAAAGGCAAAACATATACCAAAAAAATATGTAGACATGCAAACTACAAGAGGAAATTTGCCCCGACCCATAAGCAGGCAAGTTCAGTCCCACATGACAGCTGTTAGTTCCCTCAGCAAATTTTCTCTTTCCCAAATTGTTGAGTGGGATAAAAAGTACATTTAAAATGAAACCTTCACAGACCATTTTGTCTAGATTTCATTTCTACAAGCTACTGAAGAATGTCTCTGAATGAACACAAGCCTTCTCAAGAAATGATTTGATTAGCCGATACAAACACCTGTTCAAGGCTGCACCCCTCTCCACACAAAATAGCCATTGCATAAGGAGGGTGTAAAAATAAAAGTGAAGATGGATGAAAAACACCTAGGAGCAGAGTGTAAAATAAGGTCAGCTCTGAAACACATATCAATACTTACAACAATCTATAATTTCCTAGTTAATAATATACCATATTAAATCATTTTACGTATTTAGTGTGTCACTCCAATATAATTCAATACAGATGAACAAAGAACTACCACAAAAATATGCGTAGTATACAGAGCCACCTATTCACCATGAAAAAAGTGAACATACTGCATTATAAAATGGGAACCTCCCAACAAATTACTAAATGAATATATTATAATTTTAAACCTTGCTGTGAAAAGTTCAGCTCTGGAAAAACACCTGACCTTCCAAGAAGAATACACATAAATAAAGAAAGAATCAATTGATCTATTAATCAATATTAATATCAATATCAATCAATCACATCAGTGGCTTGGTACAGTAGTTCTGACACATCTATATAAATGGCATGAAATCAGTTTCTGCATTCAGGCTATTTTGAGCCAGTGTATTAAAGTGATAAATCCACTCTGTTTCTTTTTCAAACTGGCCTTAAGCCTCTCCCCCCTCCCCCTTTCTTGCCATGGTATACAATCAAGGACTCTGAAAGAAAATGCTGTGGTCCCCACATAAACTTTACCCCAGGTGCCCCACCCAAAATAAATTATATATTTGATCAATTTCAAGTGGCTGGTCCTCCATCAAGACATTTACATTAGAGCACAACACGCAAAGTCACAGATCATACTAGGAGCTTACCTGAGGCTGTCAATTTATAGTCTATTGGTTCAGTCTTTCAGTTCCTCCTTCTGCCTGGGACCTCTCCTCGATCAAGCTGGAGTGGACTACTCAGACCAGCACCTGACAGCAATCGCGGTCACAATCTTCTTCAGTGGGGTCTCTCTTCCTGCAGTCTGTCTCAGTTCTCACCCATCCTTTGAGTCTTCAGCTGTTTCCCTGGCCCTGCCCACCCATGTTCTTGAAGAATATTTTGCTACGGCAGGCTGCCTACCTGGCCTAATACTTTTGTGGCCTGTTGCCTCAGTACTCCTCCCTCCTGGGCATGTACTTACGACTTCTCTTGACCCAATAGCGATTGGTCTTGGGCCTGCCTGCTGTTCTGAGTGCTACCACAGTGTAGGAACATATGCCCACATGACAAGCTTATGACCACTGTGTCCTGCCCAGTCCCATCCTGACTGCCCAAACTGAAATTTGTCCTCCTGCTTCCCTCCCAAGTCCCGGCCAACCCAGAGTGCAAGCCTCTCCACCTATGTTGGTTATCTGACTTTGCTCTCCTTCAGTCCAGACTTCTGCCTCATGCACTCACTTGTTTGTGTTCCTCTGGGCCCAGGCCCTGCTCCTGGCACACTCTGCCACTACTGAATGTTTATTTTTCAAGCTCAGGCAACTCTTTCCCAACTTTGTTCTCCTGTTCTAACCACACTGCCTCTCTGCTGGTAGTCAACTTAATTCAGAGTCTGTCCAGTTGACTAGGGCAGATTGCGGACCCCGACCTCCATTGGCTGCAAGCAAATCAGGCGCGGGCATGGGCACACACACCAGTGTTCCTCCCTGCAGCCACTTCATTCTCTGCTCTTGCCCAAGTGACTCAGTTTACATGTGCAACATGCACAAACGAAACAACAACTTTCTCCTTCCTCGCTGTCATTCTCTATTGGAGGCTTAACACCGAGGAGCCAGAGGCACAATGTGGTTGGTGGCTCAGGCTGTCCACAACTACACCCAAATTTAGAAGAAAAAAATGCCTGCAGCAGTTGACATTAGATGGGAGGTGGTGGAAGGTGTTTGGCCACAGCAGAGTCGCTGACTTCAGTAAAATAAGATGCAACTCAATTACGACTGCAACTAAGGGCAATTGCAGCTAATTGCAATTGCCTTGTATTGCAGCCCACTATCCCGACTACCGACTGCAGCTCTAGGGTTTACTTTTCCCATACCTTCCCCATTTTGGCCTCCACCTCACCCTGCCTGGTGCACATATCCAGGTTTTATTTTTAGTACACTCAAAAATGCTTCTTCCAGAATGTGTCTCCTTTTAATTTAGTCCTCTCAGTTCTTCCCAAGTACCTCAGCTCACTAGTACAGTCATGGCCTCACAGTCAGTGTCCCCCTTCCACCACAGTAGTTAGGTTTATTTTTTTAAATTTCACAGAAAAATGTTTTTTTTTCCCTGTAAATATTTTCTTTTTAATTTAGTCCTCTCAGTTGTTCCCAAGTTCCTCATCCCAATAGTACAGGCTCGGCCTCACAGTCAGTGTCTCCCTTCCTCCACAATAGCTAGATTTATTTTTTTAAATGTCACAGAAAAATGTTTTTTTTTTTTTCCGGTAGATATTTTCTTTTTAATTTAGTCCTCTCAGTTGTTCCTAAGTTCCTCTACCCACTCAGTCATCACAGGTCACCTCACAGCTACACTCCCCCTTCCACCACAGTAGCTGAGTTTTTTTTTTATTACACACAAGGAAATATTTCTCGACTGTTGCAATACTGCAGATGTACGTATGTAGTCCTCTCAGTTGTTCCCAAGTTCCTCTGCCCACTCAGTATTGGCTCAGCCTCACAAACACACTCCCCCTTCCACCACAGTAGCTAGGAATTTTTTTTTATTACACACAAGGAAATATTTCTCGACTGTGGCAATACCGCAGATGTATGTAGTCCTCTCAGTTGTTCCCAAGTTCCTCTGCCCACGCAGTACGGGTTCGCCCTCACAGCCACACTCCCCCTTCCACCACAGTAGATAGGTTAATTTTTTTTAATGACACAAAAGAGTGCTTTTTCCTGAAGGTATTTTTTTTTATTTAGTCCTCTTTCTTATTCTGAAGTTCTACTGTCCTCTCAGGACAGGCTCAGTATCACGGGCACACTCCCTTTTCCACCACTGAAGCTGCTTTTTCTTTTCTTTTTTTTTTTGCACAAAAAAGCTTTTTCTTTTATGTAATTTTTTTTTTTTATTTAGTCCTCTCACTTGTTCTCCTCTGTTCTCACATGACAGGTTCAACCTCACACACATACACTTCCCCTTTCACCACCTTATCTAGGTTTATTTATTTATTAAAAAAAAAGCTTTTTCCGGTATGTATTTTTATTTCTTGAATCTTTAGTCCTCTCAGTTGTTCTCGAGTTAAGTGCCTTTGTCTTGCCAGCCTCACAGCCACAAACATCCTCCCCCTTCATCCACTTTATCAAGGCCTTTCCTTTTTTACTGTAGTAAAATACTTTATGTATCTTAGGTTTCTTTATGGGCTGCATATGCAAATCACCACAGAATGTTATGCTGGTTCAACTTTAAGCAGAATTGCATGGGCCTTTTGGCACCATGCAATTCTGCTTAAAATTGAACCAGCATAACTTTCTGTGGTGATTTGCATATGCAGCCCATGATGCTTTGCATTGTGTGGGCATGTGTGATTTTGCATTTTCTTGAAACTTGGCTCCCCAGCCAAATGCCCTTTGGGGTAACCCTTGCCTCAGTGTTTGTGCACAGAGGTTCTTTGTCTTATAGGTTTCTTTAGATCAGAATTTGATTGCCCTCAGACTGGTAATAACAATTCCTCCAAGTGCTCCAATCTCTACAAAACACTGGGGGTGGGATATTCAAAAGGGTTGCACAAGGTGCAACAGAGCTGCAAAGTGCGCAACCCACTGATGTGCCCTGACGTGATAATCAAAGGAAGATGTTTTACTGAGCAAATCCCGATGCACTGGGGTGCACCAGTAATGTATGCAGCACAAGTGCAGGGGGCATGCCCATGCATATGTGGCACGTCCCAGTATTCCGCCCGGGATGTGAGGTGCATGTGCAGGCACAAACCTGCCTTGTGCCACACAGGGGGGCACAAAGATCTGCCTGTCAAAAGCAGGAGCAAGTCCTGGCCACCCACAGGTGAGCTGCCGTATTACAAGGTGCAACACGGCAGCCACCTGTTCTGGGTGGCCACCCGACCTCCAGAGCCACAGATCTGGCATCGTGCCCCCCACACACGATCGCAGGCTTATGTAAACTGCACTAATCCCTGGTGGTCCAGTGGACCCACTCCCCAGCCCGATCGTGGGCTTAAATAGAAATAAATAATCCCTGGTGGTCCAGTGGACCTGCTCCCCAGCCCGATTTCAGGCCTTGTAACTAAAAAGACTCCCTGATGGTCTAGTGGACCTGTTCCCCAACCTGATCATGGACTTTGTAACTAAAAAGACTCCCTGGTGGTTCAGTGGACCTGCTCACAAGCCTGATCACGGGCTTACGTATAATGAGAATTGACCCGAACCCGAGCCTGATTGCAGGCTCCAGAAAATTTAATGTCCCTGGTGGTCAAGTGGTCACCCCCTCCCCACCCGCCAGCTCAGACTCGCCATCCCGCTCCCCCTCCTGTCTGCGGTGGGTGGAAGTTCCCCACCCACAAGCCACCTGTCTGCCTGCCGACTGACAGCATATGGTACAGCTGTACACCCATTGGACCAGTGCGTGGGCCAATGGGTGTGCTGACCATACTGTACTACACAGTCCTGCTATTCAGCGGTTGGTAGGCAAATGGGGACATTATGCATGCAAGGTGCAAACGGGGCCATTTGCATTTCATTATGGCCCCATTTGCATGCAGGTGCACCGATCCCCGGTGACTTGCACCTGGCACCCTGCCAGGCTGCAGCCATCGGGGACCAATGCGCCCTGCCCCTCATTGGCAAAATGCCCCAATGCCCATTCGTGGGCATTGCAATTATACTGTCATCCCTGGTGGTCCAGTAGACCTGGCTCCCAGCCCAATTGCGGGCTATGTAATATTATTATTATCCCTGGTGGTCCAGTGGACTGAATCCTGCCCGATTGTGGGCATATAAGAAATAAATAACTCCCTGGTGGTCCAGTGGACCAAATCCTCCTCGATCGTGGGCTCATAATAAAGACATATATCCCTGGTGGTCCAGTGGACCTGCTCCCAAGCCAGATTGTGGGCTTCATACATGAAAACACCCTGGTGGTCCAGAAGGACCCAGCTTCCCACCCGCCCACTGAGCCCCGCCACCCCGCTCTTCTCCTGGTCAACGGCGGGCAGCAGCTCCTCACCCGCAAGCTGCCCGGCCATCTACCGACTGACAGCATACAGTACAGTTGTACGCCCATTGGTCCACAGCTTGGGCCAATGGGTGTGCAGACCATACTGTACTACACAGTCCTGATATGTGAATGGGATTGGGCAGGATTCAGTCCACTGGACCACCAGGTAGTTATTTCTTTATTATGAGCATGTGAACGGGCAGGATTCAGTTCACTGGACCACTAGGGTTAATATTAATATTACAAAGCCCACGATTGGGCAGGATTCAGTCCACTGGACCACCAGGTAGTTATTTCTTTATTATGAGCCCGCGAATGGGCAGAATTCGGTCCACTGGACCACCAGGGATGGTATTAATATTACATAGCCCACGATTGGGTGGGGGGGCCATGCCTGACCTGTGGCTCTGGAGGTTGGGTGGCCACCCACAGCTGGCGGTTGCCATGTTGGGCCCTGCAATATGGCAGCCCAACTGTGGGTGGCCAGGCCTTGCTCCCATAATTTTCAGTGGATCTTTGCACCCCTTATGCGGCGCAAGGCAGGTGTGTGCTCAGATATGCACCACACATCCTGCTGAATATTGATGTGCCGAATATGATGCCGCCTCATGCACTTGCACCACATACTTACTGGTGCACCCCGTGCATTGGGATTTGCGCAGTGCAATCTCCCCTTTTGAATATCACGCCGGGGCGCATCAGTGGGTTGTGCATGGAGCAACACTGTTGCGCCATGCGCAACCCCTTTGAATATCCTGGCCAAGGTGTACAAAACTGGTAGGATTCACTGTGAATAGCTTGCCATCTGTTTCAGTAATGCTCCTTGGTGGTATGTTTTTAAGCTTATTTATGTAAAAATAAAGTCTGAAGTCTGATTATCCAGCTGAGGAGTGTGGTCACTTGTGTCCTTCAATTTAATGACTACCGTAACCTAGAGTGTGTCTTATTTTGCACCTGTCTGGTTTGGGCCATTCCCCTGTGTACACTGCAGTGTCAGCTCTCCATTCTGTTTCACAGACCTGCTGTAGTAAACTAGGGTCCCTTCTGGCCAGGTCTTTCCAATGGTGCTTCATTGCCTTAGCGTGCGGCGCACACCTGACAGTTTGTGCAACCATCCCCTTTTCACCATCCACACCTGATTTCTGTCAGTGGAGGTGCACCTCCTGCACCCATGGGAGCAGCATATGGCTCCACTGCTGCATCAGAATGACCATGAGTGCAGTCTCTTCAGGTGCAAAGTTTGGTGCCCTGCCCCTACTGTCCCACATAGTTTTAGTCTCTTAGGCATGTCGTACTCTAGGATACTAGTGTGCATTCCTGTTGGCCCTAGGAGGTGTCCTGGCATCACACATGGGATGATTTGTGGCTGCCGGTTGTGTGCAGCTGAACTTCTGCAGTCTTATGCAACATACATTGTAATTCATGCAACTGCAACATATTTTCCCCGCAGTCGTATGTTGTGGCATTTTTTTCTTCAAATCTGATGCCTCTTGTGTTAATACTATTGTGTATCATTATTTTGCCACTGTTGCGGCATTTTACAGTCTTCAACACTCATGTGGCAGACACACCTCTGCATGTGGTGCAACCTGCATTGCTGGCTCACCTGCCATTCTGCTTGCTACTGCACCCTTATCCTTTTCCCACCACATACAGGTGCATGGAACCCTGTGTACTCAGCGGGTTCTGGCCCACCTCTGCATTGTGGTCCCTATCACCCTACTATGCCATGTCCACACCCTTATTGCTTCCTCCCAAGGGAACGCTCTCCTCATGTCTGTCCCTGTCAATGCCCAATAGAACTCTTCACTGACACCTGCCTGAGGGAATGATGCCCACCATGTGTGTCGTGGTGCAGCCTTGCACAGGTGGGCAACATGCATACTGGGACCCACAGCACATACCTGGATGCAGGCCACATGGCCAACACAATACTGCCATGACAGTTCTGCCTTGGCCACATGGACCGTGCAGGGCATTCACAGTTTCTGTACACCCATGCTGTAGGCACTGTAGCATGGCACACATATCACTGCAGCATACGATGTCTCTGGTGTGTGACACCCCAGGGGATGGCCCAGTGCAGTGCAGCCCACAGGTGACACAGAAGATGCATCACTCCCTGCTGCTGTCCTCTTTCTATGTCTGGTGACTGGCCCACATGCCCCCCACTGTCCCATGTGAGCAACCTAGGCTATGTCACCAACATGGTCACACATTTCAAGGGCCACTGTGACAGCCCTGGCAGGATGCACAGTATCCAGTTGTTTCATGCTCTTTGGAATTGCACAGCCTCTGCCATCCTTCTGAGCCCTATAACCACCTGCCAGTGTGTGCCACCATGGTTTTGAGATGGAAGGCAATGTGTAGCATCCTTGACTGTACCCTGTACCCATGCACTTGATATTGTTTTTGGTCCAAATCTCCCTGATTCCCCTGCATGACCATTCCCCACTTGCCTCAATCCATCTGTAATACCAACATGGATATGACTTCTTACATGCTGTGTACCAAGGCTACCTGCTGCCACACACTATCAATGTACATCATAAATGCAACGGTGCTGCCATAGTCACAGGACTGCACCAGACAGCCTGACATCATCCATAGCATGATGTGCAGTCACCCCATCTTGTCATTTGCCTTGGGATTATGTGTGCACTGTGGTGGGAATGTCCTGTAAGGCTGCTGGTGCCACCCTTGTGATGATGCTGTCCCTTCAGGTGAAGTGACTGTGGATTAATTCTGCTCTGGTGTGCTGTCCTGAAGCAGAGGTACTTGCCCGTGTGGTACCTTGCCCAGATGCTGTGTCCACTATGTTCTCTGCTCCTTATTCGTCACCCTCTGCACATGCCACCTCTGGTAAAGGAAGCCACTGAACCATGGCAATGTTATGTAAAATACAACATGATAGGAAGATCCTGCAGGCCATACCTGGACTGTATTGTAAAGCCCCACTCAATCAATGCAAGCATCTGAACTGCATCTTCAGGAGGCCAATGGACTTCTCTAACACTGCCCATGTGGACATCAGTGCATTGTTACAATGTTCCTCTGCCTCACTGCGTGGGTGTCGGACAAGGGTCATGAGGCATGGCAGTTGGAGATATCCACTGTCAACTGTGGGAAGGAATGCATAGATTACCACTTGTGGCCTGTGTGTACCATGGCCTTCTTGCTACCCTCTGCCACCTACTGACTCCCAAAATGCAACACCACCCTACCACTATTGCCACTGCTGTCACATCAACTTCTGTGGGACATGTGTGCACACATCAGCCCCAACCCCCCCCCATTACCCTCATCATGTTTTATACTGCCAACCACCACTGTCCCCCATGCCTGCTGGCCACAGACATACCCTCTCAGCACATGCTGTCATGACAATGCTCCATGCAAAATGTATCACCACAACAACTGCCTGCATAGGTCACCTGCTGTCACCTCCGTACATGCTCATCTGCACACATTAGCAAGTGTATGTGAGCCCCATATATGCACTGCAAGTAACCTTATGTACTGTCTCCCACATGCACCTATCTATCAACTACACTCCTTCAATGTCTCAACTCTCAAAAGCCTCATACCGGCCACTGTGGCAGAAGATGTAGGCATCATGGCAGGATCCAGGGTACTGGGCAACCACATCCAAAATATGACAATGACTGTTGCAGACCACCTGCATGTTCGTAGATTGGTAGCCCTTGTGGTTCACATACACATCTTCCTCAGATGGTGGTGCTTTGATGGCCATGTGAGTGCAGTCAGTGGCAGGGTCTGCAGAAATTAACTCAGGTGCTTTGACACAGTGGACTGTGAAATGCACACTGTATCTCCAGTTGGAGTCTGGAAGCTCCCTGTGGCCAGGAAGCAGAGTACTGAACTCACCATGACATCCACAGGTATTGAATGGCCTCTTTGGGTTACACTCTGCAGGTCCTCTCTCAAGTCCTGGCAAAACTCCATTCTGACAGCCTTGTTGAGGTAATAGTGGGCTAAAGCACTGCTCCTCAATGAGGTCCCGGTATGATGTACTCCTCCAGTACACCCTTGCTGCATATCTCCTGGTAGCTCTGCATTGTCTTTGTAACATGCCATTCCCCTGAATCCTGCCAGCCTGTTATGTGACATGTCTATGCCATTACTCTATGGCTAGCCTCATGCTCAGTAGGCCCAGTGGTCTGGACATCTTCACTGTAACTTTTAGGGTGATTGTGCTGCAGCACTGCTATCTTACCATTGACTCAAATCTGTATTTCTGCTGAGGAGAATTTATATGCTGTAGTGTGAGTTAGATCAGCTCCACCTTGGTCTAACAGGTGCATGCTGTGATCAGCGCAGTTTGCAGGTGTTGCAGCTTGTAAAATCCCCAAAAAGGGGATAGTGCATTATTTTTTCTATAGAAGCCCTATTGCGACATACAAACATATAAAGATGCCAGCAGATTAGACCCAATGGTCTATCATGTCTGCTGGAGATGCAGCTCACAGTACCATCACTGCTACTGCAATCCCCCCCCCTCTTTTCCTTCCATTGCTCCAAGGTGTCCTCCTCTGATTTCCACCACTGGAGTCTTCTCACCGACCTGCATCCTGCCCATATACCTGTCCCATTCTTTCTTGATGTTTCCCACTGATTCCATTAAAATCAGATAATCTGGTAGTGCATTACAAGGAGCTACCACCCTCTCTGTGAAGTAGTGTTTCCTCAGTTCTGTTCTGTACTTACCCCCCTACCAGCTTCCGGCGATGTCCCCTCATGATCACCCCCCCCTTCAATCTGAACAAACCCTCAGTGTTTACTCTATTGATCCCCTTCAAGTTTTTAATGGTCTCTATCATATCCCTCTGTTCCTTCTGTTCTCTAGGGAGTACATGTTTAGCTTCCTAAGCCTCTGCTCATAGTATTTTTCCCCCTTTCCATAGATCATCTTAGATGCCCTCCTATGGATTTTGTCCAATAGCATGATGTCCCTCTGTAAGTAAGGCTGTCAGAACTGCACACAGTATTTCAAGTGTGGTCGAACCAAGGAATTGTACAATGGCAAGATAACCTCCTTCCTCTATGAAGTGATCCCCTGGCAGTGCACCCCAGCATTCTTTTTGCCTTTGCCGCTGCTTTCCTGCACTGTTCTGAGTGATTCATTTTGGCATTGATCACCACCCCTAGATCTTTTTCCTCCTTTGAGACTGTTAGCTGTCCTCCCCCCACCAAATCGTAGCTCTAACCTGGATTTCTATCCCCTAAATTCAGTATACTACACTTCCAGGCAGTAAACCCCAGCTGCCATGTGTGTGACCACTTTTCCAGTCTTTCCAGGTCTTCCTGGAGCATACTTCTCCCCTCCTTGCTGTCCACCTCTGCTCCTAGTTTGGAGTCATCATTGAATAATCTCATTTTACTCCTAACTCCCTCCCCAATGTCTGCTATGATTGTGTTAAATAAGAGTGGACCCAAAAGAGATCCTTGCAGTACCCCACTAATGACCCTTTTGGGTGTTGAAAGCTCCCCTCCACGACCACCCGCAGCTGTCTGTTACTCAGCCAGTTCTCAATCTACATGGTGCACCAAATGTTTTGAAACAAGCGTTGTGCAAGGCACTTTGATGCAAGTGCACCTGACATTGCCAAAACGTGCATTATAAAATCACACTTGGCACAACATTTGACACAAGTCACAACATATGTCAAAAAATGTTGGCACCTGCCCCTTGCATCATTCTCAGCTCTATGAAAATCAAGCCCAATGTCTTATTCGTTTCTATGTTTTTGATACATAGCTTTTTTGGGGGGAGGGGGTTATATCATTTGAAAATTAATGTGGCTGTACAGTAGTAATTGGTATTGAAGTAAAGCAGAGACTACAGAGGGGTATATGCCTACAGGTTAGCAATGAATATTAATTATTAATTGCAACTCACACTGGGTGCTGGAGGTCTCAGTGGGTTTTAGAGACTCTTTCACAATACCACAAACAGTAATCCACAGCAGATGCTTGTTGCTAACCTCAAGGCATTTCTATCTCACTATTTGTAGTCACATTTATCCCAAGCAAATCATTGCAGTAGAAGTCAAAGTGCTTCAGCCAAATTCTGGAAATCAGTGGTACCCCTGCTATATGTTTTCCACTCTCCTAACAATGGCACAACAGAGAGTGATGAACGTTCCCCTAGAAGTTGCCTTCAGCAGGTATTAAGTAGGGAGAACAAAATGGCAATGAACACATGTTGTGCTAACAAAATCTCTAATTTTGTAAAAGAAGATACAACAGTACTAGGCAAACAATCATGTCCAATGATCCGCACTCTGGCCAGCCAAAGGTTGCTATTAGAAGCCTTATTTCTGGCATAGCTTCACCACCCAGACTGGCCACATCCCCACATGATGCTCCACATGTCTGGATGTAGCACTCCAGAGATGAAGATCCTGTCCTCTGTAGAAGGCAGAGTTATTCAATGCCAAATATGCATTAATCATGCATATGACAGCCTGACAGAGGACTGTACATTTACACGTTTATGCTCCTTTGTATTACACATATTAGATGCTAATCTAAAAAAATTATCTTAGACACATTAGATCCTAATCTAAAAAAATTGTCTTTTCGTGTATGTTGTTACACAATTATTGAAACACAGAAACATAGACTTTGATGGCAGATGAGGACCACTTGGCCTACCCAGTCTGCCCATTTCCCTACCTATTGGATAAGCTGCAGATCCTAGTTAACCAACAGCCTGCTGTCTCCAAAGATTCTTTAGTGTGATGCAATTTACTCCATGCCGTAAATTGCATTTAAACATTGTGCATCATTCTCTAAGCACCCAGTTCCAGAAGAATCATGAGTTGCATCGATCTTTCAAATGCAAGTCGCAGACTGTGCCATATAAAGGGATGTAAACTGTGGAAATGTTGCAGATTGAGATTGGAGAGTATGGCTCTAGAGATGGCCAAAGAGAGAGGGCAATGCATGGCAAAATAGGCTACTGGGAGGCAGAGCAGGAAAAGAAACTTTGCACCTGAGGAGATCGACATCCTCACTGATAAAGAAGAAGCCCAGGTGGAGCTATTATTGTCTAGAGGCAGTGACAAAGACTTGCGTGACTGCTGAAAGATAACCTTGGATGAAGTGGCCAACATGGTAAATGCAGCGGCCTCAGTGAGATGCTCCATTAGGGTGCTCAAAAAAAGATATCACAATATCAGGCATAGACGCAAAGAAAAACTGGCACACAATAGAAGGAGCACGATGTCTACTGGTGGTGGAGGCAGTGCGGAATAACCTCTAACCAGCCAACAGGAATGAGTAGCTGCACACCTCAGCAGCCATAACATATAGGGAAATACAGATCTGGATGCCTTTTGGCTGCATAGCAGTACATGTATGTCTTAGGTTAATACAGCAATACAAGGGTTGGGGTGGGGTGGCAACAGTACTGAGGAGCAGTGCTTAATTTGTGCCAGGGCTTGCCAGGGCTTAGCCCCGGCACCTCTTTTCATGCCAGGGCTGAGCCCTGGCACCTCTTCTCCCTGACACTGCACTTTAAATATTGTTTTTTGTGTGTGTACTCACTATTCAAAGTTGGCTGATTTGTTTGTGCTACGGCAGTGCAGATTGCAGTTAGCTCCACCTCCTTGTAGTCGTCCTCTCAGCTGAGCTTCTGCCTGCTGCTGCTTGCTTCCTCCATGCTGCTCGCTCCCAAGTTGCTTGTTCGGGGGGTTGAGGTTGCCAGTGGCGGCATGCATGACTACCTTGCATTTGCATGCTTGTGCTTCATTACCAGACATACACAGTACAGGCGTCACCTGACCAACTGTTCTGTGGTCAGGTGTCTCATGTTGCATGTGAACATCATGGGAGGAGTCAGTAGTCACTGTCTTTTGCAGGCTGTGGCTGCATCTATTGTCGTCTCGTTGTGAGGAAAAAAAATCTGTGTACTGATGATTCTGAATAAAAAATAAATTATTCTGAAAGTTAAATTTATTTGCAGAGCTGTTAAGTTGTACTGAGATTGGGGAGTCTGTCAGGGGTTGCTTAATTAAAAGGAAAAAGGAAAGTCGGTCATCGTAGGGCAAGGCAGGGATGGGCAGACCAAGGGATCGGGAGACAGAACACCCAGTTGGTGGGAAAGTAGCTGTGGCTGGGAGTGACTGGAACAGTTAGCGGGAGTAGATACCTGGCCTAGGAGGAAATTCAAGGAAGCCAGCAACATTCAGGGGTACTCTGAAGCAGCGAAGCATTTAGGTAGAAGCCAGAAGGCAAGGAAGTAGTGAAGGAGAAGTGCAGAGCAGAACAGAAGAAGCCCGCTTCTGTGCTTCAGGCCAGAACTTGAGACATACTACCTGAAACTAAGCTAAAGAAAGTAGCAAACCAAAAGAAAAAAATACTTAAAACCTTGACTGTTCAATTTAGAGTAAAGAAGCAGACTTCATGGAGGCTGACAAGTTTTGTTGCCTGAGCAGAGAACTCATCAGCTCAGTTGTGTATGAGCTTGGTAAATTCAGTCAGCAGTCTGCCTTGGTTTGATTAATTATTTTTCCTAGTTCTCCACAGGATGAATTAACCCCCTAAGGCTATACAAAGTCTGAGGAGCTGTGAGACTGGTGGTATATCCGGTACACTGGCAGCCTAGTGTTCCATTCCTACCATATTTGTGATTAAACAGGGCTCTGGTGCTGATAACCAGTAATTCCCACCCCAAGAAAACTCATGTGTAAGAGGAGCTGTGTCTCTGTATGAGTTAGGTATATAAAGCAGATAGACTGGGTATAAAATAAAATAGGTTGACCAAAAAAAAGTTTAATAAGAAAGGCAAAGGAGCAGCAGTGTGTGAACTTGGTACATACAGCAGCCTGTCATGGGTTCATTAATTATTATACTTTCCAGTTCCCACTCCACCACCTGACAGAAAAAGAAAATAAACCCCTAGGCTAAAGACTGAGGAGCAATGCTAGACATTATAGTAACCTGTCCCGACTAGTCCTCAGAAAATCTTGGGTTTTAGATGGTCTGTTTTGAGCAGAGGAGTGTGCAGAGTAGTGAACAAGGGGACCAAAGTCCCCACAAAGCTAGGAAGCCTGGGGCATATATAATTATAATTTAGTTGGAGGACGATTTTTCAAAGGGTCCGAGGCCAGGTAGCCCCCCCACTGCACACACCTATTGTTTTGATATTGTGGCTTTTATTGAAGATAAAACACACTTCTGTTAATTACAGGTTCCCTACCCCTGACTCCTGGGGAAGAAATATTATTTTCACCTGGACAGAGTCAGGGTATTGGAGACTCTCGCTGACCTTATTAAGCAACAACAATATGTACCACAAAGCATCTAGCAGGGTACAACTTTGCCCTGCTATTGTATGTTGCACAGTGGCCAGGGGTTCAGTAAGCCTTAGACCCTGTCATATGATGAGATGTTGTTCTTACTTGAGCAGATAACCTCCGATTGTAACAATTGCAGGAGCATAGTTATAATGTTATAGTCAAAATGCTGTAATACTTCAGTCCAATTGCATGCCCGCTGTATTAATTGGATTCTTTTTTCAGATCCTGCATAAACTGTAAAGTAAAATTTTGACTTTACTTGGAAATGTGGACTTGTGTTCAGGCTCCTTTGTGTACCTTCTGCAATTTTTTCATCAATTTACTCTGAAATTATATTCCATTTTCTTTTTATTGGCCACGTATTGCTGCTACATTAAATTCATTTTGATAATTGCTGATCAGTTTATAAACTCTAAGCTCATGGTAAGGTACCATTGCAGGGCCACACACACTAATGCTACAAAGTCCTTTGGGCTCCAGCACCTTGCTATTGCATTCTACATGCCCACAATCCTTTACCTATAGAAAACTTTTCATGCCTCAGTTTGAATGGCTTTTATGGCCACCAACTAAAAATTGGACCTTGCAAGATGCACTGTGGTACATTTTATTGCTTAATAAGGTTAGCCAGAGTCTCAAATACCCCAATTCCAAGTGGGAAAAAATTCTTCCCCTGGATGGGTTAGATGCACTGTGGTGAGTTTTGGGTCTTTTATTGAAGATAAAGCAC
The DNA here is from genome assembly GCA_016271365.2 of Neoceratodus forsteri. Lineage (NCBI taxonomy): Eukaryota > Metazoa > Chordata > Ceratodontiformes > Ceratodontidae > Neoceratodus > Neoceratodus forsteri. The sequence goes on from CM057455.1 coordinate 620,752,290, forward strand.
ACTTCTGTTACTAGGGAACCTTAACAGAAGTGTACTTTATCTTCAATAAAGGCCCCAAAACACCACAGAGCATCTAAAACCCAAGAGCTTCTGGGGGCCTACCAGCCCCACTGCCATGGCTTTTGCATCACAGAACTATGCCACTGCTTCTACATGCCCATAATCCTTTACCTACAAAACCTTTTCATGCTTCAGTTTGAATAGGCTCTGCTACTACTTGTACAATGTTAGATGCTATGTGGTACATTGTGTTGCTTACTAAGATCAGCCAGTCTCCAATACCCTAACCCCCCCAAAAAAAAAATCTTCCCCTGGATTAAGGGGTAGGTAACCTTTAACAGAGGTGTACTTTATCTTCAATAAAAGCCCCCAAACTTCCCACAGAGCATCTAAAACCAAAGAGCTTCTGGGGCCTACCTGCAGTGGTCAGCCAGACTCTCCCCTTCCCCCAAAAAAAGAAAATGATTCCCCTGGAATCAGGTGTAGGGAACCTAACACAGAAATGTGTTTTATCTGCAATATAAGCTCCAAAACTCACCACAGAACATCTAAAAACCCACAGCTTCTGAATTCCTGGTGGCCCCTAGACCCTGGCATTTGGATTTTTGACTCAGAGCCCTGGCACCTCTTTCTTTACAAATTAAGCACTCAGTGAGGAGTTTCACTGTGCCTGCACCAGCGTGTGTGTGTGTGCAAAACAGAGATGTAACAGTCCACAACTGGAACAGGGCCATGGGGCACTGCAGGTGTTGGTCTGGGGGGGGGCATGTCTTACAAAGTCCACACACAAGGGGCACATTGTATATCATCCAGTAAAATCTAGCCTGTGTCTATTCAACTGAAGTCCCAGCCATGAATGTTTAGATGGTGCACCTGCTGTGGTGTCAGTGCTGGTGTCAGTGCTGCACAGTGTATGCAACAGGGGGCATGGGTTGCACATCAATGATACATGTGTCTGTGTGTGGTGGTATGGAATCAGACTGTCAATGTGAAATGACCATGACTGTGTGGCATGTGGCATTGCATCATGGAGTGGATTACAGGCCAAATGTGTGGAGCACACAGTCGGGTGGAACCTCAGTGCAGGCATACCGGTGCATGGGGATGCATATATGGTTGGTTAGAGTGTCGTGAGGGCCTTGAATATCAAAGTGATATGTGGAGATGGAGCACGGGCCAAGGGGTAGCCTGCATGTACAGTTGTAGCCATGCCAGGGCTCCGATGTCCACACATGTGGTGAAAGAACTGAGGGGTCCCCATGGCGGCTATTACAGGCACGGCAGACAGGCATGAAAGTACCCCAGAGATAGTACAGACAGATTAAGGAATATGTGCATGGCTGCCACTGTATATGAGCAGCAGCAGAGGAAGCCACAGTGTAGTGATGTGTATTTATTTATTTATTTAGCTCTCGGATTAACACCTGTGAGCAATAAGCTCTATTACATAGGTTCCACACCAGAGGATGAAATACAATTAACAAAAGGGTTACAGATGACAACTAGCTATAGTCACCTTACATATGTTCAAAAGTGAGGAAAACTAACAGTAAATGATAGAAAACAACTGGTACTGCACTTAATAAATAGTGAACAAAATTGCTGGCATTGTACAATGTGTGACAGCATGACAGTTATTATGCAGATTATCAGTACAATCAAAAATGGAACAAATTAAAACAGTAACAATACTATCAGCCAAAAGAGGCCTAGTCAAGGAGGGGTCAGAATTAGGATAGGAAGGAGGTAGGGAAAGGAGGAAAAAGAATAGAGCAAGACAGCAGTGTGGGGAGAAAGGGGTGAGGTGAGGTTGGGAGGGGGGAGAAATAAGAAAATGGGTGCCTAGATGCTAGGTTGAGGCAAGCTAAGATGGCCAGTTTTAAATGCTAGTAGGAGAGATAAGCTGGGAGTTAGGCATCTGACTGATGTGTGTGAAATACGGTGGGGGTGGCCCCATAGGCATGGAGTTGTGTGCAGTACAGCACATGGTGCATGTGGCCATGAAGGGGACATCATTGTTAGGTGCCTTGCGGGAGGGGCATGTGGTCTGGTAAGTCATCCAATGCCCAGGATGGTCCTGGATCTTAGGAATGGCCGTCAGGCAGAATGGCACAGTGGTACATTGTACGCCAAACTCAGTAAGTGTGGACTAACAGCATACAGGGCAGACAGGGCATGTGCCACACACCCTCAGTGACTCTCCACATGGCTGACCGAGCGATTGGACTGTGGATAGGGTGGTCAGGCATGCAGGATGGACTGCTGTTCCAGCCACCACAAGGTGATCAAGGCCAGAATGCATTTGCTGCACATGCCATGACCCAAGGATGCAGAGTAAGTAACAAAGTACTGATACTGACAGGAGGGTTAGTGGGGGTCATATCAGAGGTATGTCATGAGCAGTGAAGATGGAAGTCTGAGGTGTCAAGATGAATATAGGCTGTATGTAAGCACTAACAAGCAGAGGTCACTCAGTGCTGCAGCAGTGCCACGTGGGGGTGTTATGCTGCTGGACAGAGAAAGCTATAGGGCAGTTCAACCGGTAACTGCAGACAAAAAGGTAAATGTGGTTGTGGAAGCTGGAGTCAGTAAGTAATAATGTGTTTTCCCCCTACAGATTCCACATTGGAGCAGCATGAGGTGACAATAACTGACATGAGTGGGAGAAGCACTCTGCAGTCCAGTTAAGAGAATGTCAACAGTTATGAGGACAACAGCAGCACAGCCAGTACCACAGGCATGCAAGCTGAGTATGAGGAGGCTGAGCAGGAGACACCACATTTGGCAGCTCATCAGAATGAAGAGGAGCCCAGCCAGATGGCAGCAGCAGTGGAGGTGGTTGATGGTGCTATAGATGCCTGTGACATTGAACGTACCCCGAGTCTTACCTGACAACATCTCTTAAGAACTGAATCCACTACATGTTATTAAGTTGGAGGCAAGTTTGGAGGAGCCTGCCAGAAACCTCCAACAGAAGGCATCACTGACCATAGACCTTGACAATCCATGGTGGTCATTCAGAAGGAGCAGACACGGGAGATGGCAGCAATAAGGACCTGCCTGGAAAGACATCATCGGTGCCTGGATGACCTCCTGTCAGGCATCACCAGTACCATACAGGGAGGCACAGATGACACCATAGCAGTGCTGTCTGACATCATGGTGGTATTGCATGGCCTACGTCCGTGTGCACAGGGGAAGATGGAGGCAATGGAGCACCTCACTGCAGCACTGAAGAGGTCAGCAGTGCTGCAGCAAAGGCAGACTGAAGCTTTGACATCTGTGTTGCTTACAAGAGCAGCAACACTGCAGTCAAGGCCACAATGGCCTCCAAAGCCACACAAGGATGCCACATTCAATCAACCCTCCGATTAACCACATAGCAGTGTGCCCACCGTGCATATCCCACATTTCCCAACACTGCAGACTGCTGCAACAGCCATGCCTATGCAGCCTCCTGTGATGTCCCCAAACGGCCATGGCACGCTGGTGTCTGATATGTTCACTCATGTCCACCTCACGAGAGACACATGCCAGTGTTTACCTGTAAATCAGTCCCTAACAGCACCACCACCACCACAGCTTTAACAGTAGGCATGGTGCAGAAGACAGACCCCTGTTCATGTGGAGGCCATTAACCTGATGGCAGGCACCTGCATGTGCAGGAAGCAAAGGCATGGATAAGTCAGGCCACAGAACAGTCACAGTCAGGCACACCCAGTGGTACCCCTGCCCCCCCCTGAAAAAACAGGGCCATAAGCCATGACAGATGGCCATTCAGAACCTCGCAACAAATGTGGCAAGTGCTGCCACTGGGAGTGTTGAAAGGAGGGAAACCAGGCATACAGGAAAGGCCAAGCAGCAATGGCAGCCAGTGTCAGCCATCCCTAGGATGGGAAAGATTCTGCAGAGGTAAGACACCACACAGTGACATCCTAGTTAGGCTAGGGCACTGTACTGTGCCTTGTGTTGCACAGGGGAGGGAAGAGTAATAGCCTGCACAACAGATTCACACATAAGGTGGGTTCATGGGTACCACAGTTGGGGAGATCACAAAGTTGGGGAGAGCTAGTGATTGTGTGATTGATATGGGGAGTGTTTCAGTTCATGCTTCTACTGCAAAGAATTCATTACAACAGAGATCTGTGCTGTAACAGTGTGAAGTATGGCAAAATGTATATTTCACATCATGCTGTGTAATAAAACATTTTAAAGCAAGACATGTGTGGCAGTTATCCTTTCTCAGGCAGGGGCTAGTGAACATGGCTACACTGTGAATGACATTTTATTTATTTATTTATTTATTTAAAGTTTGGTAACTGGGTAGGCCTGCTCAGACCATGATAGTCCCCTTTTCAGGGGCAACCAGGATTTAGTTACATGTACCTAGAGGGAAGCAAAAAGTACAGAGAGTTCAAATTACAAACATTTCACAACTGACAAAAATACAGTTAAAACGAGTGTTAGAACACATAAATATACAATATATAAAACAATATTCGAGCACATTGCAACAATTTCTTTAGTCTGGTTTTTAATTACCATAGCAGAGATTCAACATGATAGGCCTTTAACAATCCTGAGGGTACACTGGCATCACCCATTAGAAATTCCAGGTGGGAGATTAGTGGTAGCAGGAGTAACTAGTCAGTCCACTCATGTGAGACTTTAGTCCTTTCTTGAAACCATCAAGCGATTCAAAGTCATGAAGGTCTTTCAGAAGACTGTTCTAGAGTTTAGGGAGTGCTATTCTAGTGGATCATTGACAATGGGAGGACCTAGCTCTGGGAACTTCCAGGAGCTTGCTATCTGAGGATCTTAGCTCTCTGCCATTCAGTTTGAGGTTTAATAGGCTCACCAGACTGGGGGGAGCATCTGGCTGCTATAGCTTGAAAGTCAGGCAGAGTGAGGGGTATGTCAATCTCCCTTTTAGTACTAGCCAGTTTATGGTGTTCAGCACTTTGCAGTGATGCTCCATATGGTGCACCCCCACGGCAAGTGACTGGTTCTATGGTAAAGAGTCCGCAGATGTTGCATTTCTGTAGACCTTAATGGCTGAAGCAGAGTCGAGCCATAAAACAGAGGGAGGAGGATAGTTCCATTGCTGACCACAAGTTTAGACTCTTTGGTCAGGAAAGGGCTAAGCCTAAATAGGAGACCAAGTTTTTGATTTACCGTTTTGATCAGGTGACCAATATGGCTTCAGAACCTAACATCCTGGTTTATATACACTCCTAGGTACTTTATGCATTCAACCAATTGAATTTCAGACCCATTGCAGAGTAATAGAGACAGAAGGTGAGATCTCTTAGCACCCAGATTCGTGGGACCAAAAAGTATGGCCTTGGTCTTTCTACTTTTCATAACTAGTTTGTTAGCCTGAAACCAATTTTTTAGGGTTGAGAGATCCTGGCTCAACAATCGATTTAGGGACGCTGAGTCATTGGAGGTTCTATACAACACAGCATCGTCTGCATACAGGGTGATCTTGGCCCCTCCACAGTGTAGTGGTAGGCTATTCACAAATAGTGAAATAGTAGGGGACCGAAAATGGAACCCCGGGGGACTCCATCATGTACTGGGCACTGATCAGATCTAGTGCCATGCCAATGGACGATTTGTGTCCTACCATGAAGGTAGTCAAAAAACCAATCCAAAGCTAGTGCATCTAAGCCCAGGACCTTCAAGTACCCTATGAGGAGCCAGTGGGCCACCAGGATAAAGGACTTGGTGAGGTCAATAAAGACTGCACCAAGAAGCTGGCCTTGATCTAGGGCTACATAAACATCAGAGGTGAAGCTTACCAGGGCTGTCTCTGTACTCTGCTTCTTCTTGAAGCCATGCTGTTGTGCTGTCAGTAATTTATGCTCCTCCAGGTATGTGAAGACCTGCAGGTAGACCACTTTCTCCAGCAGTTTGCTAAGGGTACATAGGATGGAATCTTGCTTGTAGTTCTACACCTGTTTGTGTGACCCATCTTAGGGAATCAGGGTTACAAGTGCAACCTTCCATTGTGAAGGTACTTTCCCCTCAAGCAAGGACCTATTAAATAGCCAAGTTACTTGTGCCACGATGGCAGGGGCAGCGATGTTGAGAAGTCTAGGCTCCAGATTGCCGTTATTCACCGAGCCATCTGGCTTTAGGCCCCTGAACAGCTTTAGGACTTCACCCCTGGATACCAGTTTAAGGTGAAATTAAGGGACCTGTTTAGGACCCACCTGGTTTTCTTGGTTTTTAATCACAGGGCTGGGTGTATCCAATTTGAACTTCTGGAGATCAGTGAAAAAAGCATTGAAGGGGTTTGCTGAGTCCTGGGCAGTGGATTGGCAGACCCCATTTGCTGTAATTTCACTGATCCCTTTAGCTGTATTCCCTTTTAGGAGAGAATTTGTGTCCAGAATTACTTTGGGTTTGATAGGTTTTTGGTTTGCAGGGTATGAGGATATTGCTTTTTTGGCTTTCTTAAGCTCTTTTTTACAATTATTTCTAAGTTCCCTGTATTTCACCCAGTCATTAGCAAGTTAGTTTCCTTAAATTTACACCAAGCCCTATCTCGTTCTCTCATGACACTTTTCAGGTTTGGATTTAGCCACCTGGAGTCCTGGCCTTTGATCCTGATTTTTCTCAAAGGGGCATGCTTGTTGGCTATAGATAGGAAATGTTTGATGAAGCCATCGACAGCAATATCTAAGTTCGGGGTGTCTAAAACATGCTTCCAATTTACTTCTAATAAAGACTGGAGGAAAGAGCCCACATCAAGGGCAGTTCCATGTCAATTCAGCAATTTAACATTAGCAAATGCAATTTTAGTGACTATTTTTATAGCGACGGTAATTATGGCGGCCATCAATTTCAACTCATTTCCATTGCCCGAATCATTGAGAAGGAATCAATCTCCTCCAAGGGTGCGTGTATAGGTTAGGGGTATAATTAACCCCTCCACGCTACCTAGGGTCATGGGTGCAACCATCTCCAACTGCTAAATCCTCTGGACAGTCCATCTTAGGGCACGGATATCTGGCAAAGCATCCTCTACAGCACTGGGTGCTCCGGCAGTGCAATTGAGCACTACCTGTGCAGTAGTATCTGTCATTCTTCATGCTCTCTCCCTAATGCCACACATAACCTGACTAGCACCAACCTCTGCAGTGTTGGGAACATGATTATGGTCCCTTGTAGTAGCTACAACTGGAGATGCAGTGAATTTAAATTCCGCTGTCGAAGTGTACGCAAAGTGGGGACTTCGCGTTGCCACTCCACTATGCGGAGTGGGCAATGCAGTCTCACCCGCCTTGTCATTACCACTTCTGCTGTTAAGGCGGAATGGCAGGCAGTAAGGCTAAGTCATTGTTTTAATGGACTTCGCCTCATTACGATTCTAAGTGATCCACTTGGTGTTTCAGATTTAGCAGCCCCTCCACAAATCACATGGCTTACAGTACTGTAAGTCACATGCTCTTTAGCTAGGCAGGAAGAAAGTGAGTCATACAAGCAGACACTTTTACTTTCTCCTGTGCAGATGGAGAGAGATTAGTGTGTTTTGTGACTGCTGATACTTTTAGTTCAGAGTGAGGAGGAGATTTAAACTTTGATTTAGACCCAACAGCTTTTTTAAAAGCTACTTTTTTTTGTCTTTTCTGTACTCTTTTTTACTTAATTTGTTCCTTCTGTCAATTTTATTTTTCTTACCTTTATAAGTAGTCAATTGTTTGTCTGTGTCTGTGTGACAGTGTGAGTAGTGATTGCCCAGACTGAGGGAGCTCAGTAGGAGAGATGGACCAGAGTGAGGGAATGTCTGGGGGTGGGGGCAGCTCTGGGAGAGCGTGGTAGTGGTAAGCATCGTACCATGCGCATGTGTGGAGGGCATGGACGCTTATTGCTGTTGGACAGCTCAAAACTTATGAGTGTTCCCCCTCCCCCAGAAGCAGGACCAGAACAGTGAAAGGGTGAGTGCTGTGGAGCAGCGGCTGGATCGCATAGAGGGACATCAGTTGCAAATTATGTCCATGCTGGAACTGCTGCTGGATCACCATGGGATCCCACAATAATTTTTTTTTTCTCACACCATCTGCCCCCCCACACCTTCCTTGCTGTGTTATAAAATGTATTCCTCCACCATCTCCGACCCTTGTATGTAATTATGCCCTTTTTTTTTGTTGTCTTCCATATGCATGACACTTTGTAGTCTGAGCAGTGCAAGTATACTGTACTAAACTGCATGTGTGCAGTCAGTCTTCTTTCCAGTCTGTGTATGTACTGCAGACACTGTCCAACTCCCTGACTTAAAAACAAACATTAATGAGTACAATGGTGGGGTGGTGAAGCATGGAGAGATACTACAAAAAAAGCTTACAATACATCCAAGTAACTATTAAAAAAAATTAATGTTGTGATTCATGACGTGATCATAAATCGTGATTTGTGACTGCATTTGTGACCGTGATGATGAAGAAATGGGAATGCCTATGGCTGTACTTCCCTGGGCCCCGATGAGCTGTAGCTTAAAACTCCCAGACTTAAAAACACGTATCAATGAGTACAATGTTGGGGTGATGAAGCCTGGAGGGATACTACAAAACATCCAAGTAACTAGAAAAAAAAATAATGCTGTGATTCGTAACGTGAATGATCATGAATCATGATTTGTGACTGCATTTGTGACCGTGATGATAAAGAATGTGATTTGTATAATGAGTGACTCATGATGATGGTCCTGACTTAAAAATGCATATTAATGAGTACAATGTTCATGCAGAATTAAGCATCACACCTGTCCAGTACTCTGAAGGGAAGCCAAAGAAACAACTGTGACTTAAGTTACAGATGGAGATTGGTCCCTAAAGAGATGTAAATACACAGACATATTAAGATTGCGCCGTGCACTGAAGAGATGTAGACACAAAGGCACAACACCTAACCAGTGCTCACCATCAGAAATTCAAATCTGGAAAAGAATACCTTTGCCGGTTGCGGTGGGCCACAGCGGGGGGCAGTGTACTGTACTGCTGCAGTAACAGTCACTAGTACTAGTACCAGTAAAGATACCACAGAGAAGTATAAAAATCACACAGCTGCAGTGGATAGCAGCTTCACATTGCTGAAACTATTATGTGGCACAATAAAAGGTATCTGATTTGATGACATGCATCGCACACATACTCAAACACACATTAATTAAACTAAAATTATGCACTGCAGCAGTAACAGTCACTAGTACTAGTACCAGTAAAGATACCACAAAGAAGTACAAAAATCACACAGCTGCAGTGGATAGCAGCTTCACAATGCTGAAATTATTATGTGGCACAATAGAAGTTGTCTGATTTGATGACACGCATCACACACATACTCACACACACACTAAGTAATGCATAGCAAATCGAAAACTTCAGTAATACAACCACATATTTTAAACAAACTAAAATTATGCACTGCTGCACAACAACAATCAGCAAAAAAATGGCAAGAAATATTGAAAATATTACTGTGTGTACATTAACACAGTTATACAAGAAAAATATCACCAAAACAGAAAGAGCTGTCTTTTTCTCCAAGTTAATCTACCTACACCATAGATATGCCCTTCCCCCAAAGCACACTTCCACTGTCTCTCAGTACACAGACTGAATGTTGTACATTAACATTCAAAATCTATACACAAACAATAAAAGCTCAATGATATGCGCACAGGAGGGTTTCCTATAATCGATGAACTAAAGTTTCAGCAAAAAAAATGACTCAAAAAGGCTTTTTTAACAGCTTTTTGAAGGTTTGAATTGCAGAGAGCTCTCAGAGCAGATTGTCTCCTACAGCTTCCTAAATACACTACCCCAAACTGAGGCAGTGCAGAACAAGTCAGAGCCCATGTGACCTGAAATCCCATGAATCACTGCATAATTCGCCTTTGGAGCTTAAAAACAAGGCGAAGTGAGGCGAAGTGGAAGGTGGAGTAACGCAAAGTTGTTGTTTTCAATGGACTTGGCGTTACCCATTATAACATAGATACTCTGCTTCGCTACAGGAGCACTCTGCAATTACCTTTCACTCCTAATCATCAAGACCAAATTGGGGCCATCACCATCAATCACTAGCCACAACCCGATCAACGACGGTGTGTGTCCTGGCTCTGCATCCATAACACTGGGCATAGTCCCATGTTCCCATTACCCAATTAATGGAGTTATACAGGGGAGCTGCACCCCCCTGCACCCCCCAGAGGGCTGTGCCCTCGAATCCCCTGTTATTTCTAAATTAACATCCTCCGAGGTGCACCTGGACTGCGGAGGTAGGTTATCTAACCCCCTGTCTCGCTGTACTCATTCATTGCCCATATTACTCGCTCGCTATAATTGCAAGCACTGTAATTGAGCCGCCGTAAATGACTCGCTGAAATTGACATGCTGAATTGATGTGCTACCTCAAGAGCTGAGTAATTTTGTGATCAGAACATCCTGGGAGGCTGTTTGGGATCATTATTCCTCCAAACCATGAACACTGGTGTGTTGCCACTCAGAGAGTCTGCACATGTCCTTACCAGCTTGGCTCTATCTGGGTTGGACACTAGCACCCAGTCGAAAGTGGTATGAGTTCCTGTCTTTAGATTGACACTTGTAGGTTCTTGTATTAACTGTGTCATGTTTACTTCCTGCAGGTTGGTTTTAATGTCCCCACTCACAGTTGCACCCCAGTGCAGATTAAAGTCCTTTAGTATTATTTTCTCACAGTCTGGCATATTAGGTGTAGCATCTGTGAGAGCTTTTAATACCCCCAAAGCTATCCTCAGAGTGTTATAGACACATTCGATTAATAGAGGCTTTACCCCTCCCAGGAGAAGCTTAATAAATACCACTTCACACCGACTTTTCAAGATCCAGGGTAATCACTAGGGAGGCCTCGAGGGGAGACTTAACATAGATGAGAACTCCACTACATTTGTTCCCATTTCTGACTCTTCTAAATGAGTTAAACCCCTAAAGTTCCACCTCATGTGATAATATATTAAGTTAAAGCCATGTTTCTGAAATAACAATTATATCAGGAGAGAAAAAGATTGGTCCATGCCTCCAGTTCATGCATTTTGGGCCTGAGGCTGTTTATGTTAATATGAACCATCCTTATTCCCTTCGTATTTGTCCAGGCAGGCATGGTGGGGGCTATGACTGGGATATTTTATTTATTTAGTTTTTGTTTACTGGGTAGTTGTGCTGGCCAGAAAGACTATTTTTAGGCATGAAAATATTCGTACTGGATAGCCAGGGTTAAGATCCACATCACCCCCCCATTAACAGTGTTAGACCCAAGAGAATTATTAAGAGTGTATCTGGAAGGAGAGAGGGGAAAGTTTGTTTGTGGGCCTTGGTATACACCATCATTTTATAATATTGCTCCACTTTTTGTAGCATATGTGATGCCTCATTTGCTTTAAAGCAGGGGTGATGACAATCAGAAGTAAGGTGGCCAGCCTGCGGACTATCACGACCCCAATTTTACCATCCTTTGTCCTTTAACATATGATCCATGCATACAACCATTAGTACATAGATACAAACTAGCAAAATGACCCCCCCCCCCATGATGTCAGCATAGCCCTAAAGCAGATACAGCAGCAGGAAAGCTTGAAAAATAATTCAACACCACCCTATGATACCATTGAATAAAATGAGATAAAAGGAGGTATAGTCCTCCTGGACCAGTTTAGCATTGGGACCCCTCCTCTGTTTACAATCAGATATTTTCAGAGATGGCCTTAGTCTTTGTATAGTCCGATCCAAGTTAAGACACATAATAGACTGATCTATTAATTCTTTAGATGCCAAAGATGTTTTTACTTTCATTTAGGGTTTTAGTTAGATGGTGCACTTTACGATTAACAACTTCCCTAAAAAAGCAACTAAGTGGTGGGCAGGGCTAAAACCCTTTCCCACTTTCAGTAACCCCTTCCCAGTTGCCTAGCGTGGTTAAGTATTCTCCAGTCCCATATAAAATTATTACACTTTTACCCAGTAAACAGTATAAGTAGCTTACTATGTAGATTATATAGGTAAAAAAATGACAATTGCACTAGTGCAAGCAATTGCTACTTTATTAGCTAGCATTACAATGTGGGTGGAACCAGGAAGACTATTTAAATAGTCATGGTGATGGTGGTGGAAGGTGTGGTGGGCTGAAAACTCAACAAAGGAGTGTCCGGTAGCTCTGTGTGGTGCAGGGAAGGACTGCCCACAGATTATGGCATCCTTCAGCCCCCAATTTAAATTTCCAGCTCTGTCAGTAGATCCGTGCAGGAGCGGGTGGCAGTAGTCCAGTTTTTGGTGCAGGGAAGGGGACCAGCAGCGAGAGGTCTTCCCCTCAACCCCCAACGCAGTTGTAGGCTCTCTCTGGTGGTGTCTCAGGCAGTCAGCTTAGCTCAACTTGGCTTTAAAATGCCAGCTGAGCCATTGCAGGCAGGGTTCAGTTAAAATTTTGGCGCCAAGCTGTGGAAGTGCTCCGATTGGCTGAGGCAAAAAACTCAGCCAAAAACTATCCAGTAGTTCTGTGCGGTAAGGTGTGGGCAAGAACTGCCCCACAGATTATGGGGTCCTTCGGCTCACAATTTATATTTCCAGCTCTGGTGGTAGATCCGTACAGGAGCGGGTAGCAGCGGTCTGCAGTGCAGCGAGAGGTCTTCCCCTCAACCCCTGATGCAGTTGCAGCCTCTGTCTGGCAGCGTTTCAGGCATGATGGGGGTTGGGGGACAGTGGGGGGAAGGTCCAGTGGCACACAGGCAGGACTCAGTGCAGTGCACAGACAAGTCATACCGTTGACCATACATGTGATCCCTGACACCCACCTGCCTATTTCCTGGACCACTGTAATGTATGCATATTGTTCCACCTTAGGAGTTGCTCCATAGTTCCATGCTGTGGGCATGTTACCCTCAAGGGGGAAGCGCAAAGACAGTGCACAATGATATAAATAGTAGGACATAAGGGGCCACAGTGGTGGGAGACAAAACCCCTGTCACTGGGTCTCTGAATGCCCAGCGAAATGCATGGCAGTGCAATCTAATAGGGTGTGGCAGGGGAAGTGCAACACTGTGAGGAACACAGATAAAGAGCAGTCCAGAGGATGTAGGTAACAGCAGCTGTGTGTGATGACTCAACACATTGTCACATCCACTCCCACATAGCAAAACTGTGCACATGGTGTATGCACCTGTGGTGAGTGCCTGTCACACAGAATGGTGTCCTGCTGCACAATATGCTGGCAAACCCCTTCCTTCCAACAAGGCATATCATGTGATGCATCAGTCCACACACAGCTCTGCATACTGTAACCAGACACATGAGGAACATCGAAATGCAATGCTGCAGATGACCATGATACAGTTAGCAGGAGTGGATTGCCACTGTGTCTGGTTATGTCACTGTATGCTAACTGCACATATTGCAATGAGACCACCACTGTGCACATACCGCAGGGAACCCCTTACCAAAGGAAGCACACTGTTAACATGAGTAGGAAACAACAAATTCAAATTTACTGAAAAGTTGGGGGGGTGGGTACACAAAGGAATGACTATAAAACATGGGAATGAATTCCTCCAGGGCATTGTCCTCCATTGTGTCCTCAGCATGGTGAGTGGGTTCCTCCCAGCAAGTTCATCGGCTATCTAATGGACATCCTCCTGCTCTGCCCCTTCCTTCTCCGATGATGACAGTCATCTTGTGTGACTATGCCAGCAGCATGTCCACTTGGTATATGCATGTGCATCCTCCCCTTTCTGCTACCACTTGTATCAGCACCCTGACCCATGGGCTGTCCCTCTGGGCTGTTGCTCCTCCATGCTGATTGTCATCTGTGGCATAAAACAGAAACAAATATTATCACCCTGTCGAGCCATAGACAGACACAGAACTGCTGAGGTATGGCACAGGCAGAAGAGTGCATATGGTGAGGCAGTGACAAGCATATCCCACTACTGGACCCAACAGCTGTACAGGCAATGGTAATGCCATCATGCTGCCAGCTGTAGGTCAAAACCACAGTCTGCAGTCCAGTGGCAGTCCATGGAGTGCCACACATGGCTGATTCATCCTACAACCCCATATAGTTTACTGGGATATGTGATGTTGTAAAGGTGGCCGTATAGTGTCTTGAAATGGTTGTGTCCACCAACAGTGGCTTGGTGCATGTTGTGGTGCTTAAACACCATGTACCCAGCTGTGTCTTTGACAGGGAGCCTACAGCGATCACTGTGGAATATGGTGTAAGCCTCAGTATGCTGCGCACACTTAGGAGTCGACCTCATGCCAGAGCGCACCATGTATAATTGGGAGAGTGGGCAGTGGCACCATTGAACATCACCGTGGGGTTTGGCCATCACCCTCCAAGGGCACAACAACAGCAGAGTAGTTTGTGCACAATTCTGGGGCCTGCCTCTGTGAATCACCCAGCCTGCACCATCGGGGCCAGACAGGACACTTGTCTCATAGCATGATGCCAAGTATGTGACCACATCAGTGAACACTGTGGGGTAAACAATAATGTCACTGCTTCTCATGGAGGTTGGTGGGGTCAGATGTGACACATACATTCATGTAGTAGACATGACCCATCGCCATACCCCAGGGGTTCGTCCCTCGGATTGCAAGGGGGGAAGTCTGGCAAGGAACAGAGTGTCACAACCCCTCTACAGTGGATATATAGAGGTACTGTCCTGCAGTGTGACAGGAATGTACATGCATGCAGGTGTGTCAAGGCAGAATAGCACAGCATGTTGCTAAGACACACCCCTGCAGTGCCACCCTAGCACCTGGCCCATTGTAGTGGAGTGATCAGTATACTTTCATTTTACCGCATCGGAAAAGACAGACACCCTGAAGCCCAATACCACATTCCCAACACATGATATCCTGACATCAAAATTATGTCTGTGGCAGAGTTTGTTATATTAAGTAAGGGGATGCGGGGGGAGGGGCAAAGCCCCCAAAACATTAAATAAACTCTGCCGCCGGCTGTTGGGATTTCGTATGTCGGGAATGTGTCGTTAGGATACTGGGTGTTGGGTGAAGAGCCTGTCAGGCTCACGTAGTAAATCTGACTGGTTCACTGGTTGTGGAGTTGTTTGTGAGGTTTGCTGGTGGGAGAGGGGTGCATCTGCTGTTCAGACTTGGTGGCCCTCATAGTCCCACACCCCTTTTTGTCATGGGGGTTCTTTATGCAATGGGGTACCTCAGCTGTGAGAGACTCACAGGTTGACATCTGGGCAATGGTGTCATGCAATGCATGTTATGTGTGTGTTGCACATTTGGCCTTGCCACACTAGTCCCGCCTTACTACACATTACAGCACCATGCAAATACCAGTACAGCGAACATACTACAGTGAGGTTTTAGGTCTGACTGTCTCAACTGCTGCAGAAGTAGTATGCATAACTATCGCCCATCCCAAACCTTATGTCATATGGATAATGTCAGTGGTGTGTGTGTGTTATGGGGTGTGGCCCCATGCCACACTTTCCTTCCCCCCACCTTGACAATGATCATCAGTGAAACTGGTCCCCCCAGTCCATGCATGTAACCCACCTGTGTCCTCCCCATCTTCACTGACCCTCTCCCTGACTGTACCTCATAGAGGGAACACGCAACCTTGGCAGTAGGACACTGGTTGGCTATGGGACACATGGGCCTCACAACCAGCAGAGGGAAAGCCAGGGGCCTTGGCCTGTGTGCCTGTCATTTGTGCATAGTATGCTGTTCCTAAGTGTTATGGCCATGGCTCTGTAACTATCAGCCCCTGTATTAACTAGCACACCACAGGTATGGCATGCATGCTGTACATGAAGTGGTACCCATGTGTTGTCATGGTAGTGCTGATACTGCACAGAGCAGTACATGTGGCCCACCCCAATCCAAATGTGTGAACCCACCATTGTGCACCCCCTTGGACGTGTATGTGGCCTCTGATTCTGCAGCACCCAAATATGTCCGCCACCACCCTTAGACAACTCACACATGGTTGCCACTTGCACCCCTCCCCAATAGTTCTGTCTGTGTGGTAAACCAATAGGGCCACACATGTGCCAGATCCTTGGCACAGCTAAGCCAACATAAGGGTGGAGGACTACAGTGCATGCTGCACACACCCAGCAGGTAGCTACAGGAGGCCTTGCACCGAGGTCCATGACTCTACCCATTCGTACAATGGGTAGAGATAATGCCCAAACATGACCAGGGCATGCAAGTCTGTGTGCACTGCTGTCACCCATAGGCCTGTATGTGGTGGCTTGGCACTCATTGCCTTGAGATGTTACCGTACTGTGATACTCCATGCAACAGTAACTCGAGGCTGCGTCTTGACATCAGTAACCACTTCACAGATGAGGTTGTTGGTTGCCACATAGTGGCACACTAATGCACAATCATTAAGAACACCCATGGACATGGGGCGATACTCATGGACAGTCACTGTTGAGGAATCTGTCTATAGACACCCTTCCTGAACAAAGCTCTTAGGGAATCTGGGCAAGGCATTAACTTCCTGTTCAGGGCTGAACAATACACCCACATCATGACCTTACGTGCATGCCACATATTACCCTGTGGGCTGATGAACCACCTGTCACACACTGCACCTCATTCCCTACCTGCCCATAACAGACACAGCAACACATTCATGGTGTGCACCATGTTGAGGCCTCCCACTCCCATAACCTGGATGTATACAGGCCCACAGGACTCTGCCTTGATACTCCACTATGCAAGCCCCCTCGATGGTATTATGTACACAATACCCCAATCAGGACACATGTGTCCCCCCAATCAGGTTTTGCTTACCCATGACACAGTCTGGTATGTTTAGGGGGGGCTGTTATACACAGCCACATGTGTGAGAGACTCCTGGAGGGGTCCCTGGCTTAGTAGTCAGGTGGCATCCATGGGGCAGTATGATCCTAACATCCATGGGGGCCATTTTCTCCAACCCCTCCAAGATGCAACACTACTCCTGGCACATACAGGATGTGACCTGGCAGGTAACTGCTGTGCATGTGCAGTTATTGTGCTTGCTCTGTAATACATGTGGCTGTTGCCATGCTTTTTGTGGAGAACCCAATACCCTGCATGCAAGCATGGTAGGTACTGATGGGCATGTCCCTACATAGGGGTTGTGCTGCAACCTTCAGCAACCCCCATGGTCATACATGGTATTTGACATGGCATCAGAGGTCCCTGACAACTAATGGTTACACCACTGGGGTCCACATAACAAATGTCATGTATCTTGCCCAGTGTGTGTATCATTGATGTTGCCTGGTTCACCATATCTGCTGCCTCACTGGCACCATCCCTGGCAGTCATGGATTATTATCTGCCATGCTGTCCTGTGGGAGCATAATAAAGGACATTACATACAGTGTTACAGTGCAGCCTGCCACACGCTTATATGTTACTGTCATGCTAGTTTCCTTATGTTTGAGGAGTGTCATTTAACTTCTGCTGGATGCTGAACAGTCCTCATGGCCACATCCACTGACTTTGCCATGTCCTGAGCTGTATGAGGTTGGTAGAGTCCCATTTAGCCATATCCTGCCAGCAGTGCTTTAATTGGCATAGAGTTCTCTGAATCCCCAATTGTTTTTGCAAATGGGCCCCAATTCGGTGCCACACCCTGTCCCTGTTTCTAGGGGAGTGTCTCCTTGACCCAGGGAGCAACAGGATCCTCCCCCATTGCTGCAGTAGGTTTATAGGCTGGGCAGTTTCCTCTGGGCTTACATTATGTGCTCTACCACTCAGTGTAGACATTGGTGTAATTTAATGAGTTCAAGTACACTGCATTCTCTCTCCTTTTACAGTTACAGGCTCTCAAGTGCAGGCTGGCATCATGGGTTTTCTCTTCGGGAACCACAACATGCGCACAGCTGCACTTCTTCGTTTGCATTCTGCGTGGACATGCATGCTGAACCTGCATCATTTTTCCCTGCTGCACAGGTGCACTGTATCTATTTTTTATGCATATTTGATGCAAAGTCACATTTGTGGCATTTTTGTGATGCATGTGTGACCTGTACGATATATGCAATACATCTGTATGTGTCCTGCCAGTTTACTGCAAACTACATTTACCATTTGTGTAATTTTTCTTCAGCAAATGTGACACTTTTACTATAGAATCCTACATTTGCAGCACATTTCCTCGCACCTGCCACCCCCACCCCTTGAGAAAGACGTGGTGGTCACCGATGGCCATATATCTACTACAGCCTAGCCATACTGCCCTCAGCCACACCGGAATGACCCTACTAGCCTGTGTGTCAACACTGACATAACTGCTGGTTGCGGGCACTGTACCTTTGTGGGTTATTGGCTGCATGCCCCACATGGTGTACCTCTTCCCTGACCCAGTACTATGCTACGTCACTACCCTTTGTATTCTACCCACTCATACCCCAGCCATGATGTATCTGTCCATTGACAGGCCATGCTGCGGGTTTGGATACAGAGCGCAAGGTGGGTCTATCACCATTAACAGTCTTCTACAACAACACATGCATTGGCCCCATGGGGCTTTGCACTTCACCCTCTGTTGTCGCTCATGCCATCTTGCTGTGCACACCTGGCTATGTTTTACCTGCACTGTCCTATTGTGTACTCTTGTGTACTGC
This sequence comes from Neoceratodus forsteri, assembly GCA_016271365.2. Lineage (NCBI taxonomy): Eukaryota > Metazoa > Chordata > Ceratodontiformes > Ceratodontidae > Neoceratodus > Neoceratodus forsteri. The sequence continues at coordinate 620,770,933 of CM057455.1, forward strand.
ATTAGGTGCATTGGGCCAACACAACCAGGTTTTCACCACCTGATGACTGCCATAGGGCACAGCCACACTGCACATCTTCCATTTGTTCCATCCTGTTGCCACATATGTTTCAGAGTAATTTATGGTTGCCACCCTGGTTGCTGCACTGTTGTGTGCCACATGTCCACCAGATACCCCTTTAGTTGGCCTGGCTTCATGGCCCACCCAAGGGTTCTTCACACATAACTGTTATCTGAAATAGTGCTTTACCGGAGCACACCCGGGACCATCATTTTAAATGACTGCTGCATTATTCAATTCAGTCTGCTGCCATTGACTGTGAGTGTGTGCCACATTGTAATTCATAACAGCTGCAGAGGGAGCTTGGGGCAGTCTGGTCACTGGTTGTTCCATCAAGGGGAGCGGGCTAGAGTATGCTTCAAAAGCCCAAGTAACCCAACAAAAGAATGCCACCAGCAGCATCTTTACCATCATTCTATGGCCGCAGGTGAGAGCTGCTAAGGGCCTGTATTTAATGCTGCTATAAACTGATACCTGTGAATGGTACTTTACCAGAACACACCTGGTACTGTCACTTTAAATGACTGCTGCATTATTTTATTCAGTCTGCTGCCATTGACTATAATCATGTGCAGCTTTATAATTCAAAACAGCTGCAGAGGGGGCTTGGGGCTGTCTGGTTACTGGCTGTTCCACTAAGGGGGTGGCCTACAGTATGCTTCAAAAGCTCAAGTTGTGCAATGGATGAAAACCACCAGCACCATCTTTGCCATCATTCTATGGCCACAGGTGAGAGGTGCTAAAGGCTGGTGATTAATGCTGCTATAAACTGTTACCTGAAATGGTGCTTTACCAGAGTACACCTGATACGTTCATGTTAAATGACTGCTGCATTATTTCATTCAGTTTACCGCCATTGACTGTGAGTGTGTGCCACTTCTGTAATTCATAACAGCTGCAGAGGGGGTTCGGGGTAGTCTGACCTCTGGCAGTTCCATGAAGGGGTGGGCAACAGTATGCTTTAAAAGTCCAAGCCACCCAATGGTGCGAGTACCATGGCACAAGTGTGATTTGAAAATATTTTTTTAAATAAGTTATTGGGATGTGTGGGGTACTTACAAGTCATAGGTTTTAAATGTTTACGTGGTGTAAGCAGATCTCCCCCAGCTTCATAAGGTTTGAATTCACAGTCTGAATAACTCTGTCAGATTTGAAAGATATTATAACCTTATGAATTAATGGTAGGAAACGGGGAATATTGATTAATCAATACATATTTTGACTGATATTTGAATTGAATTTGACTTTGAACCAGGGAAACTGTGGGAGGGCAGCATTAATTTTGACATCCATACTACTGTCACTTCTATATTTAAAAAATGAGGATTTCTATTGTAATTTGGGAACTGATGATGATGGGTTATCATTATGGTAATATAACTGGTACAGCAACTAATACAAATGGTGTTAGTAAAGAGTCCATTCTCCTCTTAACTCCCAGCCTAGCTCAATTAAAAGTGAAAAACTATGTAAGAAGGAGGAATTACTTTACAAATGAATGAAAACAATTTATGAGAAAGTATAGTCCAATAAAAAATGGTATTTTGGGGGAAACACCTGATTCTAATAGACTATTTTTAATGACTTTACTAGTACAAAGCATGGACATTAATACAAACCCAGGACCGAGAAAAAATGAAGGAATTACAGTAATCCATGAAATTATATGATGTCTTGTAAATAAAATAGATGAGTTTAGACTATGGGTTACGGAAGAGAAACCAGGTGTACTAGCAATAAGTGAGACCTGGTTAAACCAAACAGTACAAGGCTCTGAAATAGAAACATAGAAACACAGAAACATAGAATTTGATGGCAGATAAAGACCACTTGGCCCACCCAGTCTGCCCATTTCCCTACCTAATGGATAAGCTGCAGATCCTAGTTAACCAACAGCCTACTTCTTCCTACCCCCACCCCCTAGAATTGCCTTATGATTATCCCATGCATGCTTGAATTCCACCACTGTTTTTGACTCCACAACCTCCTCTGGAAGGCCATTCCATGCATCCACAACCCTCTCTGTGAAAAAATACTTTCTTACATTACCTCTGAGCTGCCCCCCCCATCTTCAAATTGTGCCCCCTTGTTCTTGCACACCTCTTTTTCTGAAAGATGCTACCCTCTTGGACTTTGTTGATTCCCTTGAGGTACTTGAAAGTTTCTATCCTGTCATCCCTCTCTCTCCTTTCCTCGAGGCTATAAATATTAAGCTCCTTAAGTCTCTCGTTATATGTCTTCCAGTGCAGACCCTGCACCATTTTCATTGCCCTCTTCTGGACTGCCTCCACCCTGTTTATGCCTTTGCAGAGAGTGGGTCTCCAGAACTGCATGCAGTACTCCAGATGGGGTCTGACCAGCTGTCTGTACAGAGGAATAACAACTTCCTGTTTTCTACTGGTGATGCCTCTCCCTATGCATCCCAGTATCCCAAAAGCCCTCCTTACTGCCCTGTCACATTGTTTGCCCACCTTTAGGTCATCTGATATGACTACCCCCATGTCCCTTTCCATTTTTGTTATTGTTAGTATCTCATCCTCCATTGTGTACCCTTCCCCTGGGTTTTTGTTTCCCCGGTGCATTACCTTGCACTTCTTAGCATTGAATTGAAGCGGCCATACATTTGACCATTCTGCCAATCTTGCCAAGTCCCTTCTCATCCTTTCCACCCCACCTTGTGTATCAACTCTGTTGCACATCTTTGTGTCATCTGCAAAGAGACATACTTTTCCTTCTAGTCCCTCTGCAATGTCACTTATAAAGACATTGAAGAGGACCGCTCCTAGTACTGAACCCTGTGGTACCCCACTAGTAACCCCCCTTTCTTCAGAGTGGACTCCATTTACTGTTACCCTCTGTGCCCTGTTCTCCAACCAATTCTTTACCCAGGCTACCATCTTGGGACCCACTCTCAGGCTGGCTAATTTGTATATTAATCTTTTGTGTGGGACTGTGTCAAATGTCTTACTAAAGTCTAGGTAGGCCATGTCCACAGCCCCTCCCTGATCTACTACTTTGGTCACCCAGTCAAATAAATCTATTAGATTCATCGGACATGACCTTCCCACTGTGAATCCATGCTGCCTTGGGTCCTGTGCCCCTCTGGCCTCTAGGTACATGACAATTCTTTCATTCGGAAGTGATTCCATCATACAAGTAAATGGATACGGACTACAAAGAGTAGATAGGTCAGCCAGAGGGAAGGGGTGCTGATATACACTAAAGACCAGATGGTTCCCTCTAAAATAATAATATTTTAAATTCAGAGGGAATGGACTGCCTGCTGATAGAAATAATGTCTAACAAAATAATGGTAGGAGTTGTCTATCCCCCCAAACAAAAGTAAAAAGCTTTGATGTTTTGGCAAACAGATTAGTGAACAAGGTGAATGGGACAAGGGTAATTTTAACAGGGGAATTCATCACTGATTGGACACTGGAGAGAGGAATGAAACTGAAAGAAAACTTCAAAGTATTAGGTCTGGAGAAAATAATACAAAGCCCCATATGATGTTTAAACAATTCATATAAGGGCTCCACTCTTCATTTACTTTTTGTCTCACAAGATATTAAAACTGAAAGATGGGAAATTATGCCACTGAATTTGGGGGACCATAATCCCATAAAGTGTATTTTGAATTTACAGAATCATTTTTGTAATGAACCGTGGACATATTGGTTCACTAATTAAAAAAAAACCAACAACTTTAATATAGATGCTTACAGGAGCAGCCTGACAGATATAACATGGAACAGACTGCTATTAATCCCTGATCTGAATTTAGCAGTACAGGATTTTGCTAATAACTTAAGGGAAATAATCAGCCAGCATGCCCCAAGGATGCAAAAGAAAGTAAATTAAAAGGATGTTCCCCTGGATAAATGATAAATTAAAAATACAAATGTGTATAAGAAACCGTTTATGGAAAAAAGCCAAACTAACTAAAGAAAGTGAGGACTGGATAAGGTTTAAAAATTGGAGGAACAAATGAACTAACAATATTAAATTAGCAAAAAAAAGAAATACTATAGGAATGACCTAAACTGAACATCAGACTCCAAAAAAATTTGGAATTACATAAAAAAACTGCAAAATCCAATAAAAATAAGAGCCCCCATTAAGCTGATAAAAAATAAAGTATTTATAGAGGATCAGTTAGAGGTGGTTGGAATCTTAAATGAATATTTTACTGACCTGCCAGATCTAAACCTACAAGACCCAAAAACTAAAGCATCAGAAATTCACATCTCAGAAATAATAACAGAAATAAATCAAAATATGAGTCATTTATCCAGAGAAACAACAAGACCAAGATTCAGATTTAAAACATTAATTGTCAAAGAAGTAGAGAAGAAATTAAGAAAATTAAAGATCCATAAGGCTGGGGGACTCGACGGCATAGACACCAGATTTCTGAGGCTGGGTGTAGACATATTGGCCCCAATGGTAACATACCTGTTTAACTGGAGCTTGCCTAGCTCCACCTTTCCAGAGATTTGGAAGATGGGAAATATCATTCCCATCTTTAAAGGAGGGGATAACGCTACTCCATTCCAATTACAGGTTGATAGCTCTGCTCTCAGTACTATCAAAAATGCTGGAAAAACAGGTACATATGCAATTCTATTAATATCTTGAAAAATACAGTTTGATAACAGACTCTCAGCATGTGTTCTGGGCCTGGAAGCCCATGGACACTGCCCTAGTGGACTTCAATCATTTTAATAACAACTTCATTGAATTTAGGAAGAAGCGCTGGGGCAGTTTTTGTGGAATTCAGCAAGGCATTTGATCTTGTGGACCATGAGCAATTGCTGAAATGTCTGTATTAGATAGGGGTTCAGGAAAAGCCACTACACTGCTTTAAGTCACATTTCTCAGGAAGACAACAATGTGTAATGAATGGTAATCAAACATCAGGTCTAAATGAGGTGAAAATAGGGGTTCCACAAGGCTTGATATTGGGCTCTTAGATGTTTAATATATACGTAAATGAGTTGTCCAAGAAACTTACTAATAGTGCAGCGCAGTTATACGTGAATGATACCATACTAGTTGCATCCACAGATAGCCATGTCTTCCTGGAGTGGAAACTCCAGGAAGATATTCCTTCCCTGAAAAATGGTTTAAGAACTCTGGCCTATTGTTAAATCCCAAGAAAACACAGTGTATGTTATTTTCAACAAGTCCCGAAGTAAATCATAAGTAAGAAACAGCCCTCCTGGATGGAAATATGATAGCAAATGTTAATACTTATAAATATTTGGGGGTATTGGTAGACAGCAGAGTAACCTGCACAGAACACATTAACAAGGTGGTGAAAAGGGTAAATCAAAGATTGGGTGTTTTGAGGAGTGTGTCCAGCTGCCTCTCAGGGGAAGTGAGGTCTACACTTGTGAGGCAGTTGTTAATTCCGGTACTTGAATATGGATTATTTTTATACATAAATTCACCTAAAACATCTCCGAACAAACTTGATATGATGTATTATTAGTTAAGTAAATTTGCATCCAGAAGTAGGCATGGTACCCACCACTGTGAAGTATATGAAAAGGTGGACTGGTTACAGCCTAGAATGAAAATTCAATACCTTTGGCTAACATGGTGCCATAAATATATAAACACAAGAGAGACTCATTCCCTAAGAAAATTAATAATATTTGAAACACCAAATCCAATAAAATGCAATTTGAGACAAAATCGACTAAATATTCCCTCACATAGGTCCTATACTAGAATGGGGGACTCCGCCCTACATATTAGCATGGCTAGGCATTGGAACACATTGCCCAATGATATAAAAAACATAAAAACTCATTCAGCTTTCAAAGTTTGTCTGAAGAAACATTTGCAAACTACCTGTAATTTTTTTTATGAAATGACCTCATATGTATATTGTATGTATGAATACTGTACTGCTATGACATGTTATTGGAGTATTGTATGTATGCAGTTAATTATTCTTGCATAGGGCAATGTTGAAAATAGGGATAAAACCCTAACATTATATATTCTGTATAAAAATAGCTCTTTATCAAATCAAATCAAAATATGCCATGGGGAGATGCACATGTCTCTGCATATAATGGTGGATATGGTAATTGGGCCTCCATTATATGTATCATGTACTGAGACATCCTGCACTACCTACCAACACTGTGAGTGTCAGATCTCCCCAGTAAACATCCCAGTACATTGAACTTACATTACGGCATGTGTGACATCACACACCTACTGTTGTTACAGCTTCTAGTTATGTCCTGGTTCCTCATCCCCCTTTTCCCCTTGGATCACTCCCCACTCACCACTTCTATTGTGTTGGCACTGCATATGTTTTTGTCTCTTCTCTGCTGGGTGATGTGTCCACCAGGTGCCACTCACCAGCAATGGCCACTGGTTGTCACACAGTGTTGCCATGTCTGGTGGGTGGCACCGGGCAGGCGGTCTTGATCACTGCAGTCACATGATCACACTGTTGCTGACGTCACCAGGGGCCTATTTTGCAATCCATCGTGGAAATTAATTACTGCTACTGGTCCCACCTTTGGGTTGATGGTGTCCCTCAGGTGAGCTGGATTTGAATGAAGTCCTGTCTCATGTGATGTTCCACAGATCCGGCTCCTGCTAACATATATGGTTGCCCAATGTGCGCCTCCAGGTCCTCTTCTTGTCCATCCACCTCCACCTCTATGGCATCCATATCTGGCAGTGGCATATGCTGTATCAGGGCAAAGTTATGTAGAATGCAGCAGGCCAAAAATATCTTGCAGACCATCTTGGGATTGTATTGCAGTGCCCTCCATACCAGTCAAGGCATCTGAATCATGCCTTCAGGATTCCAAATGTCCTCTCTATGTTGGACCTCATGGATGCCAGGGCCTCACTGTTTCTCTCCTTTGCCTTGCTCTGTGGGTGTTGCATTGGGGTCATGAGCCATGGCAATTACTGACATCCAATGTCACCTGTTGGAGGGGAACATGTTTTTGCTTACATACCGTTTGTGTAATGCTCATCACATCCCCCTCTATTGCTTTGGGACCTGCACAGTACACTTGTACTTCCCTCAGATGCCAGTGCTGCTGGCATGCCACCTTCCCCCAGGTCATGCCTTCTACTTTTCCAGCTGTACATTTCCTATGATGGCTGGCCCCATGACCTCTTCCCTCCCCTCATATTGACCTGCCAGACATTTCCTGCTATCATGTACTTCCATCTACACTGTCATGCTATGTCACCTGCCCATCCTGTGGTGCCAATGTTTACTCCTGTGCACTCATTCCTGGACACTGCACATGTGTTTCCTTCTCACATGTGCATGCCTTGACCCCTATAGCACCATTGTGTGCCACTGTCACCTACCTATAGTCCATCTTCCTGCAATGTCTCCACTTTCAAAGGCCTAGTGCAGGCCACTGCTGCAAAATATGTATGCATCATGGCAGAATCCAGAGTACTGAGCAACCACATCCAGTATGCAGCAGTGACTGTCACATACCACCAGGATATTCACTGAGTGAAAGCACTTGCAGTTTATGTAAACCTACCCCTCTGCTGATGGTGCTCTGATGGCCATATGTGTCCAGTCAATGGCATCTAGAAAGCAGGGAACCATGCCAGAGTGTAGAAGGTCTATTTCACAGCCTGCTGCTGTGGTGTGTACCATGGGAAGCTGATATACCTGTTTGCCTGGTCTAGCAGCACTTCCAGAATCTGCTTCGCTCCAGGTTGCGCTCTGCATGTTCTCCCACAACTCCAGGCATAGCTCCCTGATGGCAGCCTTGTTCAGGAGGTACCACGCTTTGTACTGCTCCTCTGTGAGGTCCTGGTAGGATATTCTTCTGCAGACAACACATGGCACAGGTGTCCTGGCCACTCTCCACTGGACCTGTGACTTGCCGTTCCTCTGGATCTTGCCAAATTTCTGCTGCCATCATGATGCATAGTAGAGCTAGTGGCCCAGACACCTTCTCTCTCTCTCTCTCTCTCTCTCTATTCACCTGCTTTGTATTTGCACACTGCTACATCCCAAGTGACTCTTAAGTGTTTCTCTGCTAGGGCCTCTTTATATAATCTAGTGTGATTAGGAAAGCTCCACCCTGATCTAACAGGTGTGTGTTTAGATGGTGCAATGTGCAGGTCTCTGGCTTCTAGAATCCCCAAAAAGGGGATACTGCAGCTTTTTCATGATGTAAGTCTCAGTGCGCGATGGAGCACCATAATTTTTGACACAACATTGATGCTAGGCAGTTTGGCACAGACCTGCAAAACATTGATGCAAGCTGCATTACAGCATTGCAGTTGGTGCAAATATCAACGCAAGTCACCATTAACATTGATATCATTTGGTGCAAACCCCTTGCATCAGTCCTGACATTTTGAGAATTGGGCCCCATGTATTGCTATCACTTTTGCAGTACTTTAGCTATAATGTTAGAAAGCAGCTATTGTATGGTCCAGTTAGCCTAGGGATAAAGTGCTCTTTCATCTATGACACAGAGACTTGGACTGTGGGCTGTGCAGATGTCCTTGGAAGTATGATTTGGAGAGGTGAATAAATAAGAAATATACTGTTAATTATCTTAGATATACTTTCACAGATACTTGTACAAGGAGAAAAGCAAAAAATTCACCTGCACGTGATCTTCCAAGAATAAAATTCCAGAACAGAATCTTAAAAACTATTCAGCATTCACATATTCAGCACATTAGAACTCACAATAAAAGCATTACATGTCATGCTTAGCCTGCAGGTGATCAGCATCCAATCCATTAAGCTGAGACTCAGGCAAAATGACAAAACAAACTGAAATGAAATGGTCAGCTCAGCCCTCAAGCAGTAACAATCATGATCAGGATATGAGAACCCAATCAGACAATAGTGTTTATAACCCCCATGTATAGCTTTAAGATTGTTTCCTTGCAAATACTTGCACTAGTGAAGCAAATACAATTGAACAGCTTTTAAATGATTAATCTTCAAGTGGCATTCATATATTGATAAGGAAAAGTTTGAGGGTACAGGACCTGCTTATCATTAACCAGACAAACAGTATCAGAACTCATGAAGGAATGACAGCGTATATTTTATTATGTTGGGGAAAAAAGGCTTAGCTCTGTAGTACTGAGCAGGTGAAAAAAGCAATAAACACTAAAGACATCATATCAAGCAGCATGGCAACATTGCTAACATGGTGCCAGATAAGGCTGTATAAGTAGCAAGTACTAGTTTCTGAATGCAAATAATAGTGGACTGTTCATTATCTGGGACAAAATGATGATTAGTATGTGCTATTCATGGTATGATGTCTTTGGGAATTGAGTTAAAAAAGTAAAACAAAAGTAGAAAAAGCGCCTTCCTCCTTGCCCAGGTGGCATGGGATAGTCTCATGCCCACCACAATCTTTGTAGTCATCTCCTGGTTTCCACCCTAACCTGGTCCTCCTGTGGTAAGAAAAAAAAATCAAAACCCCATCTGGTATCCTGCTAGACATTTACCTGACAAGGACCAGGGTTCACTGAAAAAGGCGAAGTGTTATGCAAACGGCTGTGCTAAAGTGCAATCATGCTATTCACAGTTTGATAGTGTGAAAAGGGGCTGGTGAGGGCAGTGCTAACCCAGGAAAAGCAGTAAGATACCCAGTAACGCTGCCCCAACAGCCAGCCAGGAAAACGGTCCTGCAGCCAATAGCACTCAAGTGCTAAAGTGCTATTCGCAAAAGTAGCAATGCAAATGAGCCCATTGGGCATGCAAGGCACTAGTGGCCATTAGCATGCCCATAATGGGGCTCATTTGCATGGCATTGGTGTGGCATTGCATGGCCCCCCACTAGCCCAATCCCTACACAGCCGTGTTCCTGGTAGTCTAGTGGTACCCTCCCCAACCCTGTTCACCAACCCAGATTTAAATATCAAGTTTTACATAGTGTAGTGTCCCAGCCTCCTCCCTAATCACCTATCCCCATAGAAATAACTCTTTTTTCATAGTATAATGTCCCACCCCATCCCCCTTTATCACCAACACATGTAAAAATATCCCTATTTCCATAGTGTAGTGTCTCTCTCCACTCTCCAGTCCCTGATCTCCCTCCCCAGGTGTTACAACAATTTTCCATAGTGTAGTGGTTCCGCCCAGTCCCCGATCTCTCACCCAAGATGTTACAAAGATTTTCCATAGTATAGTGGTCTCTCTCTCCCCTCCCTGGTCACCAATCACCATTCCCAAATACAACAAAAACCCATTCCCATGTAGTCTATGATCCTCACCCCCACTCTCCCACCCGGTTCAGTGTGACCTCCCCCCCATCTCAATCTCTGATCAGTGACCAGCACAGCTCTCCTCACACTGCTGTAGCTGGCCACAGACTGAACCCTCCTGAAGCATGTACAGTGTGGTATGTGCTTCAGGGGAGCTCAGTCAGTGGTCAGCCACAGTGGTGTGAGGAGGGCTGTGCTGGTTGCTAATTAGCAATTGGGATGGGGGAGTGGGGTGGTGGGTCACACTGGATGGGGTGGGGTGATGGACCCTAGACTACCAGGGAATAGGTTTTTGTCATATTTGGGGATGACATTCAGTGACCGGGGAGGGGGAAGGTACCACTATACTATGGAAAATTATTGCAACATCTGGGGTGTGAGATCAGGGACTGGGGAGGGGAAGGGACACCACACTATGGAAACAGGGATATTATTATATGTGTTGGTGATCTAGGTGGGGGTGGGACACTACACTATGGAACAGAGATGTTTCTACAGGGATCGGTGATCGGGGGGGACCCTACACTATGGAAAAGAGTTATTTCTACAGGGATCAGTGATAGAGGAGGGGGTAGGACACTACACTATGGAAAAGTTATTTCTATTCGGATTGGGGAGGAGAGTGGGGCACTATACTATAGAAAAGAGTTACTGTAGAATCTCTATTATCCAAACTGCCTGGGGGACATTGGAAATGATCCGATAACCAGGAGTCTGGATAATTGTGAGTTCCATTCATGTCAGGCAGTGACAAGGAAAGTGCTAGCAGTGAACGCAGATTGCAGAACTTTTTAATAAATGCAGTTTTAAATAATTTGTCTTCTTCTTAACAAGAAAGTCTGATACCTGCTTTTGGCTGGTCTGTGAATACAGTTACACATGCAGTATTGGACTGTAATCATGGGCCAGCCTTAAGCAAACTAGGATCCTTAGTGCAGTTTTAAATTGCTAAGTGTGCTGTTTAATCTGCAATCTAAAAGCAGAGGTGCTGACCCACTTCTATAAGTCAATGGACTGCTTTTTTTTCCCCTACAGAAATCTATCTTGCATGTGCACTTTGCGAGTGGGGCATGCGGGAGGGGGTAGTTCTTTGTAATTAGAGCAGGATGACCTAGCACCTTGCTGTTCTATGCCATAATGAATCCAAATGCATCCTATTTTATGAAAACTATATTCAGAAATGTCAAAATTTGGAACAGCTAGAAAGAAGAACTTATTTTTTTATGAAATGAAAGATTACAGTCAGGCTGAAATGGCTTTGTCACATCAGTAGAACTTTCTTGTCTCTTCTCCAGCAGGGCACATGGCTGCTGTAGTCAGTGAACTGTAAGTAGCCCCAAGTTAAAATACAGCTGTCTGGGGGGAGATGTAGTTCGTTGTGATAGCGACTAGCCTGTGCACTCCCATTCCCAATTCAGACTAACCTCCTTGGGACCACTGAAACCTCTGACACAAGCTGTGAAAGAGGATAGAGGTAAAAGACTTAGTGATAGCAGCCATCAATCAGCTGGCTTTTCATATGCAGTGAGATTTAAAGAGGCTGAAGTGTTACTATAATTAGCACCTTATTTTGACTGATCGCTCTGGTCTTAACAGAATCTATGAGTTTATCATCAATTAACAAGTCTGTGAAACTGCTGGGGGACAAGCTGGGAGTGCATTAAACAGGGAGTTCCAGTTAACGGGGGTTTGGATTATTAGGATTCTACTGTATCCCCTGCCCCTCCCAGGACACATCTGGAAACAACTTGTTACCAGCTCATTAAATATTTCCGGATAAAACATTTGAAATAAGAAAATAAAAATGAATAAAAGAGTAAATCCTAGTCACTCAGGTGTCTCCACCACCCTGCAAAGAAGATCCTTGATATTAGTGAATAGGTATATTTTCAGGGTTGCAGTGGGCATGGCAGTGCAGACCTTTTACTATCAGAAAAGGATTCAGTGCATTCCTTCTGACTGAACAACATGTTTGGAGTTGCAACACAGACGACTCTGCATCTGTGAAGCACTCTGCATGCTGTCTCCATTGACAGTCACACTACGCTATTTTTCTGTCTTGGAGTCATGGTGGAACATAGCACACTCTGGCGTGTCTAAGACTGCATCCAAACTGTATTGCAATTGTGCACCTACTAGCACATGTGCGGTAGAGAGTGGCAGCCATCTAGGACACAGCCATCTGTGACATGTTCTGCCATGACCGCCAATTTTTAAAAAAATATTTTATAATGGGTATCCCTCTTTTTAGTATGGGTACCCCCCCACCTGACCTTCCCTCTCAGCACCCACCATCCCACATCCTCCCAGAAGTGTAACAATGTCACTGGGGGCACGCAACCCACCCAGTGACATGATCATGTTCCATTGGACCTTGTTTTATATGTATTTTTCTCCCTGCACACAACCCTCCTCAGCACCCCCCAGAAACATAACAGTGACACTGGGGTACCCAATCCTCCAATGTCGGATTGTGTTCCATTGGACCTTTCTTTTAATATATATTTTCTCTACCTATCTGACCTTCTCTCTCAGCACCCTCCCCAAGCATAACAGTGATACTGGAGGTGCCCAATCCCTAGTGTCGCAATCCAGAATCCTCAGTCATGTTTTTTTTTTACTTGTGAAAAGTAAACCATCCATCGATGTCTTTTGCAGCCATTCCTTACACCCCACCCAACCCACCCACTCAGCTCCCTCACCCTGCACCCCGCAGGCCCTTACCTACCCATCGGGGGTCCATTGCCGAAATCTTTTCTGGACCACAGACACATTTTCACTCTTCAAAGCTGGACAGCAAACTAGAAAAACAGGGATGTAGTTCAATGTGTTTCAATAGGGTTTTGAACTAAGTGGCATAACTTGGGCATTTTTGCATATTTTTGGCGTACATTTTCAACATGCCTTTTTTGGAACCCTATCTCATGAACAATTGCACTGACATTAGGCAAATCTATCCCAAAAGGTGAATTAATGGTCCCTGCATGAAATTACCTTTCAGGAAGGAGTTGAAAATGTTATCTGTCCTTGTTAATGAGGTGGGGTCATAAGAAGGCTATGTTGAAAATTGGGCTTAAAAACATAAAAAAAAAAAGTTATGAACCTACATTGAATTTTGAGAATGCAGGCTCATACCTGGTGATTTTCTATATTGCTACCCAAATTTACAAGATAGCCATATCTTTGCAGCACCTCATGAATGTGGCAGCTGTCATTTTTGAAATCTTGGCCAAAATGTTTATTTATATCCTGAAAGGTAATTTTGTTGTTCCTGCACAAAATCACCTTTTGGACAGAAGTTGAACATTTTTTCTAACCTTATTCATGAGGTGAGGTCATAAAAAGGCTAAGTTTTGAGGTTATGTGGAATTTTACAAATGCAGGCAAATAACTTTGGTAATATTCAATATTTTTACCCCAAATTTTCAACTTAACCATTTCTTTACAGCACCTCATGAATGTGACATCTGTTATTTTTTAGCTCCTGCCCAAAATGTGTTTTGGCATACTGAAAGTTGATTTTGCAGTCCCTGCACAAAATCACCTTTAGGCCAGGAGTTGAACATTTTCTCTGCCCGTTTTCATGAGACAGGATAATAATGGAAGGATGGACAGACTGTGTGGGCCATGCAGTGCTTGTCTGCCGTCAAAGTCAAAGTATATGTAACAAGTCTATGTTGAAAATTGGTGTAAAAATATCAAAAAACAATATTTTCAATATTTTTACCCCAAATTCCACAGCTGCAACCATATTGGCTCTGAACAGAGTTTGTTTAAGATGGTGTTAGACAGAGGAAGGAGATATTTTTCAAGATGGAGGTAAAAGAATGGTATCCAGACTGATCAGTGGAAGAACATGAAAAGCTTTATGTTTATGTAGTTTAGGCCCAAATAATTGATATGAAATAAATATTGAATATTTTGGGATCAGAATTAGAATATTTGCTGAACATTCAGATGGAGGTATTAGCAGACTTCTTTTTCTGTGCTGGACGCATCCAATTGAGGTGTCCGTTCCTCCGGGCTACTCAGTGGTGCATTGCCCTAGGTGGGAGCACAGCAGTGGCAGGGTAACCATCTGTTTTAGATCTGCTTTGGGACTGACAGCATACCCTACGAGAGAGACCAGGTTGATTGAATGCATGGTGGTGAAAGGGGGACTGGGTATAAGTTGCAAAATAGTTCTGAAATACCAGCCTCCAGAATATGAAAGTGAATTTTTGCAGGAACTTGAGAGCTTCAAGTCTGATCTGATAGTGAAATCACCTAGACTTCCTATTTTGCATGACTTCTGTACCTGAATTAATGGTGAAACCTCACTTTTGGAATGCAGTTCCTCCAACTGATGTCTTTAGAGGGTCTTGTACAGGCTATTGCCACTGGTACCCATCAGCATGGTCATGCCTTGGAACTGGTTTACTAATTGGGTCTTCATATTAGTAATGTCACTGTTGATCAGATCATTTGGCAGGATCATCTTGCCATGCAGTTTCTTTGTGGGGTTCCCCATTTAACTACCTTGTTGGAGATGGTCAGTTACTGCCATGTTCAAAATTTGGAGCTTTAGAGCATCCTGGCAGTACTGGCCATCTTGAGCACGGAGATGACTTGTGTAATAGGAGTTAAGAGGGCCATGGTGAGGTACAACATAGCTCTTGCAGATGCATTTGACCCCTTCAAACTTCTCTGTGTCTGCCCCTTGATTTCCTGCTGTATGCCACCATGATTCAATGGTGATCTGAGGAGGCTGAAGATGGAAGAGGCAGAGGTTGGAGCAGTAGGGACAGAGGTTGTGGTCAGAGGAAGATAGACTGGTGCTGTGGGCTCATTACAATGCATATCAGTGGGCAATCACTCCAAAAACATCAGTATTCCTGTCACGGGTGATTGCTGCTAGAAAGAACTGACCAGCTCAGCTCTTCAATGCTGTGGACAGATTATTACATCTGATTTGTATGAATTCATACAGTTTTTTTTTTTTACACAGATAAGTGTGAGTAGTTTAATGATTCTTTCTGGACAAGGTGTCTTCTATTTGTGGTGACATATCCTCAACCAGCCTGTCGATGTCCAGAAGGGTCCAGTCTCTGATGGCCATAGGCACTCCCTTTTTGTGGGAGGAGTTTGAGTCGGTGGTGGCAGATGACATCTTCTGACTGGATGCGGTATTGCGCCCTATCTACTGTACATTCAATCCTTGGCCAACCGTCTTCTTTTAGATTGCATGGGTATGCTTGGTCTGATTTTTGTGGACATCATTGGGTGTATTTTGAGGTAGGGGACTTTTTCTTCCAGGGTCAAAGTAAAAAAAAAATGGGCTAACATTAGCCTTACCAGCAAATAATCATAAACTGACTCTTGATGCAAAAAGTGAAAAAAATACATTTATTGATAAAACACTCTGTAGGTGCTGGAGGATTCTTGTAGCCTGATGTTTTGTACCAAAATGAGTGCTTAATCTTGGGTTGCTAATACCCTATGCCATACTCATTTATACACCCCCATTTAAACACAGTACGCAATTATTTTATGTGGTGTTATACTAAATATAAAGTACAGAAAAATGAGTATTAGAAAAATGCAAATAAAATGCATGAAAAGTGAATAATAAGTGACAATAAATACTGTTAAAAATATCAAGAAATGAGAAGATCTCGCACTTACCCAAATCTAATTCTGGTAGACAAAAATACATGACAGTGTGGAAAAAAAGCATGTCACCATGGAACATCAATTATAAGTTCAGACTGATCAAAGCAGGTCCAGATGAAAATATTGCAATAGAGCCCCAGTGAAAGAAACTCTCTGACATTGTTGCAATTGGCTACTGTTTACAGTGAATCAATTAATGTTCAACAGTCCTGTACAAGCTGTAAAAAACAGACGTCAATGAATATCCAAACTATATTGAACTACAATATATACATGATGACTGAAAGAGCCACTCATGCCTCATGAAGAACTTTGAAAAGTATATTTTGTCACAGTTCAGCTTATATTTTTCATTAGCTCTGTATTTCTTATCCCCATTATTTATTACTGAGGTCATATGCAGGAAAAGTGGAGAGTTGTTCCTTGAGGGCTCATAAGCTCCTATTGTGTCTTCCCAACCTGATGTCATACTACTCTGCTTGTGACATCATAGTTATTCCCATGGTAACTGACTATGAAGTCTCAACAGGGTATTATAATTTCAAGTTGGTAATAAGCTACAGAGGAAGATAAACTCTGAGGGAAAAAATTGTTAATGTGGAAACTTCTTCAGCCATAAGCAATGAGAGGGAGAAATCTGTAATATATATGTATGTGTGTGTACATATATATAGCAAAAAATCAGTTTAATGCATCAGTTAGGGTTGTTCCACAGCGACACAAGCTAAGAAATTCGGTGTTAGGGTTGAGAGCCCCCTTTGGACCCCCCAGCCCACCCCCAACTGGCATCAGGGTGCGCATCGGGGTCGTTGGACCTAACTGTCACCCCATCATATGTGTAAAGAAGCAGAGGTACAGGATAATGGGGTGAGATTTAGAACCGATGACCCCAATGTGCACCCTGATGCTGGTTGGGGGGTGGTCTGGGGGGGTCCAAGGGGCTTTCAACCCTAACACCGAATTTCCTCGCTTTTGTCGCTATGGAACAACCCTAGCTGATGCATTAAACAGAGTTTTTTGCCTCTAATTTCCCTTCTTTTTGAGAATGATAATGAGAAATAGTGAATGTAATGCAGCGGCGGGAGCGCGGGGCCCTCGGGCCCCATGCTCCTGCCACGTGATGTCTTGTCACATAGTAACACGGTGCCCGCAAACACAAATGGTAATGCGCATGGCAACACAAAGTGAAACAGAAAGATAAACAGTACTGTAGACACAAATGGTAAAAATAATGCAAATGCAAGCGCAAATGAAAACACGATGGGTAACGCACATGGTGGCGTAGACAGGGACGGTAAGTGAAACGGGTACAGAACCTCAAGCGAAAGCATTAATGATAACAGTAATGTAAGTGCACAGGATGGTTTTCCCCAAAAGCTGCATAGAGAAAGACAGTGAGTACAAACAATGTATGCATAATAATGGGTCTCGGAGCAGAAAATGAGGAGTTGGAATAGTAAATTGCTTATATCTCAAGAACCATATGATGTAGAAAAAAAATTCAAAAGTCATATGATTTAAGACGTTCCTGGTTAGTTTTGCACTTAGCCCAGGGGTTAAGCATTTTTCCAACGAAAAGTTCATATCTCACACCGTTTCCGAGATACGGGCCTTAAAAGGCGCAGTGAATGCCGTAATGTTATCCTATGGGAAGAAAAGAGAAGTTCGGAGTGCCATAACTTTGCCACTCTGTATTATTTTTTCACCAAACCACAAAAAGACACATCTGTGGGATGTTGTCTTTCCTCCTTCCAAATTTCAGTGTAAAAGACCAAACCGTTATGTTGCAGCAGGGTGGCAAAGAATTCCTGTCATGCAGCAGACACCGCAATGTTAGTCTATGGGAAAAAGTGTCAATTTCGGAGTACCGTAACTTTGCATCCATGCAATATTTTGTCACCAAACCATTGAAAGTCACATCTGTGAGATGTTGGTGGCCTTCTCTCCAAATTTCAGCCCAAAAGACCAAATTGTTCATTTGCAGCATGGTGGCAAAGTACTGCTGTCATTTTGGCCATAGTCTGAAAAAGTAGTGTTGTGATTTGTGACAGCTTTCGCAAGCATTTGCGACACTTTCATGAGTGTGACACTACTTTGCGACACTAGTTTTTCCAGAAATTGAAAAAACAGTATTTCTAGGGTATTTAACCTCAAAATAAAGACATGCCTAGCATCCTCAGGGTCCGACTAGGTAAACACAAAAAGTATTGTGTTCCTAAAGGGTCCAAAATTTAAATACCAGGCATTTTTCTGATCACTAACTGAAAACAAAATGGTGGATTTGCAACACTACTAGGGCCATTTGCGACACTAAAAAGTGCATTTGCGACACTGTTGAACTTTTTGTTAACTTTTCCCATTGACTTATAATGGGAAATTATTTTTTAAATAACTTTTTAACCATTTTAATATTTTTTCACGAAATCTTCAAAAGGCACATCGGGGACCCCGACCGCACATTCCCTGAGGTTTTTGGACTGGTCGCGCAAACCATGCGACCTGTAGGGATGAGCAAAGCATTCAAAAAAAGCATAAAGGTGCACGCAGATCACACTTAACTCCAAAGCCGTATATCCGAACAGTACAAAAGTTGGCAGATCATAAGATGTATGCTTCTTGATCATGTATTCTAAATTTCAGGCAAATCCGTTGAATGTTTGCAAAGTTACTAAGGTGCAAAAATTTTAGGTTTAACATGTAAATGGCTCCTCAACCCTAACTATGGTAGCACTACGTGCTACCATTATATATATATATATATATAGCTATATATATATATATATATATATATATATATATATATATATATATATACACACACACACACACACACACTTGTATATGAAATACAAGCTGAATTGTGTCTAAATATTATGTTTACAAAGTTTTCCAAAGGCTTCAGCTGCTCTTTAAGGTTTATTCCAAAAAGGTGCTAACACTACTATATCATTCAGACCAGGGGCCTGATTCACAAAAAGTTGCAAAGCACAGTGCTAAAGTTTGGATTGCACCTTGCATTTGCATACAGTTGGTGTCTAAGGTTGCTGTTCTCAGTTGGATTGCACACCTGCACTATCTGATTGAGAATAAGTCCAGGTCAAGTCAGTGCTAAGCCCAATATCCCTATCCCTAACCCCACTAGTGCCTCCCTGGCATGGAGCCAGGACTATAGCCCCACAATTAATAGCTCAACAGTGCTATTTCCAACCCACAAAAGCAGCCATGTAAATGAGCCCATTGGCTGTGAAAGGCACTATGTGGCCATTTGCATGTCCATTATGGTCCCATTTACAAAGACTGCACCGGAGCGTAGCACACACTCCCAGACCTTGCCCCATATGGAGCCTTGTGTTCCTGTTGTCCAGTGGCTTCTCCCCACCTGAACTCTCAACTACTGTATACAAAGATTTTCCCTTGTGTCCAGTGGTCCCTTCCCCCAAACTGATGATCCAAGTGATGATAATAAATTCTGCTGAGTGTCTAGTGGCCTCCTTCTTATTGCTGGCCAGATGTGCCGAAGTAAACTTTGCCTGGTGTATAGTGGCCCCCTATCAATCACCAGCCAAATGTGTTGAAATAAATTTTACCCAGTGTCTAGTGCCCCCACCTGCACCCATGCCCAATGTTTCAATACCAGTTCCCTGGTGTTCAGTAGTCCCCCCATCACGACCCTTTGTACACTAACATGAAACCATTCCCTGGTGTCTAGCAGACCCCCCTCCCCCATCCCAATCCCCTGTATACTAAGGTAATTCCATTCCCTGGTGTCTAGCAGAACACTCACCCACCACCTTGCCAGGTAGTGCCCGACCACCTTGCTCTCCCCCATCCCGACCCCATGCCGATGACCAGAACAGCCCTCTGCATTCCACCACAGCCAGCTGCCCAAGCTCAATATGATCATGTGTGTCACTCACACAGAGTCATTATCCATTACATAAGAACTGTAATCCTACCACTCCCACTGTGAATTGAACACTAATGAAATGAGAGACCAGCCATGGACAGATGCCCTGTTCTCTGGTCTGACCTCATGTGGTCAATTGACAAGTGAACTTTCACTGTCAGCAGCCAGTGGCTGTTTTCAAACAAAGTACAGTTAACATAAAAAAATGTAAAGAATAAAAGATAAAAAAAATGTCCTTGCCCTCATGGATGGTAAAATATTGTGAAGGACAATTTAATGCCATAAACTTAATTTGGGGGTTTTCAAATGTCATAACTTCGTAGTAGCTCCTATTTATGTCAACGTTAGAAGCTGTTCTAGTATGTCTAGATCAGATGTTACTCTACTGGAGCTTGTTACCTGCAGCATTTTAATCAGTTTATGACACTTTGCATCCAATGGTGGATACAAAATGCTAGCTGTAGATGTAAATGACAGACTTGTTTGCACTAAATCCTACAATTCTGTGCAGGAACATTTATATCTGAGCTTTGCAAACTGGACATAACTAAATCAGAATTTTGAGAACATCACTTTGCTATATCCTAGCTTTGAAAACTGAACAGAAGCAATTTGCATTTAGTTTATGTACAGATTTGTACACCATAGAAAATTGTATCAGCACACACAGTAGGTTTTGAAAATCACACCCAACGTCTTTTCATTTATTATGTTTTTGATGCATATTTTTTTTGGGGGGGGGTTATATATATATATTTTTAAAATCTATGGTCTCAAGAGAAGACACACTAGCAACTGATGTGGAGGTAATGCACAGACTCCAACAGGTATTATATAAGCCTTTGGCTCAAGCAATGAATATTACCTATTACTGTAACTCACTGTTGGGCTGCAGTGATTTTTGTGGGCTCCAGGCTCTGTCACACCACTACAAACAGCAATACCCAACAATGGGGTGCCAACCCCACCTTGCCACAAGTAAGCTAGAGCAATAAATAGTCATTGATTAACTATAAGACTTCCTATCACTTTAGTTGTAGTCTTCTTTTTCCCATGCCAAGTACTACATTTGGAGCCAAAGTGGTTCAGATGACTTAAAAGCTGAGCCAAATTAATTGGGGCCTTTCTTGAAGCCAAATTTAATTTGTTTATGGCTCACTTCTCTTATCCTTATCTAGGACTAGCTGCAAAATCTTGTAGAAAAATGCAAACGTACGGCACAGCACATATTGGCGGTCTTGTCTATTTTAATTCTAATGTCCAAAATATTATACAATGAGCCCTGACTGGGCACCCCACTGCAGACCGCTCCTCCGGCGGCTCCACATCTTGAAACCCTCCCACCCAACTGAAGATAGCTGCAAGGCACACACCAAGCCCTGATCATGGCCCCGCTGCATACTGCTCTTCTGGCAACTCCACCTCTTGAATCCATCCCGCCCAACTGTAGACAGCTACAAGGCACACACCGAGCCCTGATCGGGCACCCAACTGCAGACTGCTCATCTGGCAGGTCCACCTCTTGAAACCCGCCCGCCCAACTGAAGAACGCCACAAGGCACGCACTGAATTCTGACTGGGCACCCTGCTGAGGACTGCTCCTCTGGTGGCTCTGCCTCTTGAAACCCGCCTGCCCAGCTGAAGACAGCTGCAAGGTACGGGCTCTCCACCACTGCTCCCAGGAGCAGCTCTCAGTCAGAGTTCTCGTCTTTGAACTTGGTGCACTTTTTTTTCAGTCAAGCTTTCTGGTTCAGCTACAAATTAATTAATTATTTATTTGGTTGTTAGAGACTGCTAGCCAGGACTACCAGTTTATAATTGTTGATTAAGTCAAATTAGCTGAAATATATTTTTTCTAAGTTCTGTAATCAAGGCAAGTTAGCTGAAATATATTTTTCAAAGTATTTAGCCCTGCTATTACTGTTCCATACTTTTTTTCCCCTGCTTGCTTAAATTGTGTCCATTGTTGCCTGAATTACCAGTTTATAACCATGATTTTGACAAGTTAGCTGAAAATGATTTTTTTTCTAAGTATTTAGTCCTGCTCTTACTTTTTCTATACTCTGTCCCTTTTTTACTTTAATTGTGCCTATTGTTTTCCACCTTGCTTCAGCTGGCCATCTGCCTGTGCTCCCCCCTCTCCCTCTGTGCTTTCCTCCCTGATAGCCCACCTCCAATTTAATGATTTTGCAGCTCATTGAATCTTTTTTGTGTTTCTGGCATAAATTTAACTCTGACCTTATTCATTCAGGCATACACTGCTCCCTGACTGGGCAGTCCACTTTGGACTGCTCCTCTGGCAGCTCCACCCCTTGGATCCTGCTGTCCCAACTGAAGACAGCTGCAAGGTACAGGCTCTCCACCTCCCCTCCCAGGAGCAGATATCAATCAAAGTTCTATTTTTTGAATATGGCACTTTTTTTACAATCATGCTTACTTGCGAAGCTACAAATTAATTAATTCTCTATTTGCCTGTTAGAAACTGCTAGCCAGGACTATCAGTTGGACTTTCCTGCCAGCACTTTGCCCCAGGTCCCCACCCACCTACCCAGTCTGGGCTCACACTGTTATAGCTGCCACTGGTCACCTGTCAGCTGCATGAAATTTACTAACAGTCAACTTCTCCATCTGCAGTTTATAGTTGATGTACACCAGATCACAATCAGATACACAATCAGTGCTCTACTCACACTGTCCTACACCTCCACTTCTGCTCAGAGGCAGATTTACTTCTCATTCTCTCTACTAAGCTAGCATACAAAGTGCACCACTATGGATTCTCTCCCCCATCTACCTTTTACTCTAAACCTCACTCTCCTCACCATCCTACCTCTCTATATCAAAGACCCTCAGCGGTTTTATCTAAAAAACTCACATGACACCTCCCCTGAAAATTCCACTCTACAAATCCAGAACACCACACTCTCTAGTGAAGGTACCTCCTCTCCTTACCATCTCCTTTTGGCTCAATCCTCTTCAACACTCTGTGCCTCTCTTACTGTACATCCACCCCACCTCCCTTGCCATATTAAACTCACTAACTTTTCACTTCTCCTACACTTACCACTTGCCTATTCAAATTAGCTCCTCCACTACGAAGCCTTGGTACAAAAGCTCAAAGCTTTGTTATTTAATTATAACTCTCCTCCTCTTATTTGCTGGGAACATAAATCCAAATCCAGGTCCCCCTCCCACCAAAAACTCGTCTCCAACTCCACCATGTACAGCCGCCTCAGCCCCAAACATGTCTAGCCTCCCACATGGCCTCAAATTATTCCACCTCAACATAAGGAGCCTCATGCCTAAATTAGTCCTGCCCCAACCCCTTGCTTTAACCCTGGCCCCAGATCTCCTTATAGTGTCTGAAACCAGGCTCAATAATAAGATCTAAGATCATTCTATTTCAATACCTGGCTATAATATCTCCAAACAAGACTGAATAGGAAGAGGAGGAGGAGGAGGAGGAGTAGCAATCTACAATGCTATCGATATCCAAACCACCACTGTCCTAAGTGCCTCGGTCCATGCAGCCTATGAGGCTCTTGTCCTGAGACTCTCCCAGCCCTACTCATTCCCCATCTCTGTTGCAGGAAGATACCGCCATCCTGTTCCTATCTGCAAATGCTATCTCAACCCCACTGTCTGCTCTACTAAATCTCTCCTTCTCATCTGCCACTGTTCTGCTCTCTTGGAAACATGCCGTAGTTCTCCCACTACCTAAGGGATGTGATCACTCCACTCTGGGGAACTACAGTCCCATATCACTCCTCCTAATACTTGCCAAGCTGCTGGAGCACCTGGTCTTTTCACAACTCTCTACCTTCCTCTCTGACTCTACCTTTTCCACCCCCTACTATGTGGTTTCAGGAAAGACCACTCTACTACCACTTCTCTGCTTATGCTCACTCATTCCATACTATCAGGTATAGATAGTGATCAAATAACCTCAGCCATCTTTGTCGACCTCGCTAAAGCATTCAACATCGTCTCCTACCGTTTCCTGCTAAGTAACCTGGGCACGGCTGGTTTGTCTGACTCAGCCAGCAGCTGGTTCAGTTCCTATCTCATAGGTAGAACACAGTCAGTCAAAATTGGTGCTTCCTCATCCTCTCCCCTCCTGATAATAACTGGTGTGCCTCAAGGTTTAGCCCTTGGCCCTCTGCTAATCTTCATTTTCTTGAATGATCTCTCGTCAGTTTGTACTACCTCTTCGATCCATATGTATACTGTTGATACTGTCCTTTTCTGGCACCTCCCCCTCTGATGTCACTTCCAACCTCCAGCAGGACTTTGAGAAAGTTCAACTTTGGCTAAGCTCCCATCAGCTTTTCCTCAATGCCAAGAAAACAGTCTCCATGACATTTGGCACTAGGCAGAGATTCTCTAGGCTAGCAAAATTGCCCACCTTCCACACCCTTGATGGTACTACTCAGGAGGACACTCCCTCTTTTAGGGATCTTGGTGTCTGGCTAGACCAGCACTTCAACTTTTCTGGACACATTGACTCCATCCTAAAAGAGTTGCACCCCAAATTAAGTGCCCTATATAGGAAACAAAGCTGTCTACCCCTACTGGCTAGGGGTGAGCTTGTTCAGAAAATGATTCTACCTATTTTCGACTACTGTGATGTAGTCTACAGTGCTGAGTCACAGTCTTCCATAGCCATATTGGACACCCTTTTCAATGCCTTCTGTTGTTTTGCCCTTGATGCCCCTCTACTCACTTACCACTGTCTTCTCTATCACTCACTCAAACTTTCCTCTCTGGAAAACAGATGTCTAGCCCACTGTATGAAATTCACTTACAAATTCTGGTTCAGTTAATTACCTCCCTACCTATCCTCCACCCAGGCCCCCTGCCCTCAAGCACCCCACTCCCTCTAGTCTAGTGACTCTTGCACCTTGGCTATCTCATGTTGCTCCACCTCCACAGGCCAATCCGCCTTTTCACACAGGTTCTTGAAACAATGGAACTCATTGCCTTATCAAATTAGGCATTCCTCCTCCCCTTGGTCCATCTCTAAATCCCTTCACAACTTCCTGTGTCCTACCTCAACTGCTCCTAACCCCCCTTATACACTCTCTCCTCAAATGTCTCCTATAGCTCTTAATGAGTGCAAGCTCCAAACTGTTTTATACACACTGCACTTCTGTAAAATAATTATTTAATAGTTAATTTACTTATTATTGTTACCTTGTCACTGCTGCTGTACTGGAAAAAAATTGAATTGTATTCTGTGTACCCTTCTTTTGAAAATAGCTTTACGTGTAGTGTCTATTCTCATGTTTTCAAATATTGTATTTTACCTAAGACTGTTGTTCCTAATTTTTAATAACTTATATAAGTTGTTGCATGTAATGTTTAAGATTATGTACCCCAATTGTCCCCTTCACCCAGGATGCTCTGGGAGACGAGCAATTTTATATTATTCAGTAGGCTTTTCCTGGTGAAACTTTTCAATAAATAAAATAAATAATAAATAAAAAGTGCCCATTTTAGTTCATTACAGCTTCATCATTGTTAGCAGTCACCTGTTTAAGTTGTGAAGTTATTATCCCGTGTGTGTGTTTTTAAACATCTTTTGGTCCATTCACCTTCCTCAGCGTGAACAGTCTATATGCTTGTTTGCCACTTTGACTTATGTCTCAAAGAATTTTCTACTAAAAGTCATATTGTTAGATTTTTTAATGGATTAAGAATGTTTACTTCTGCTGAAGAGTTTTACTAAAATCTCCCCTACTGACAAACCAGCTGCAACACTGGAGCACTTTATTAACTGATCGGTCTATCTGGGTGCAATAGCTACTGAAATAAACTTTTGTCTGTATATGAGGACTGAGATTTACTATAGCAAATATTTAAATGTGTGGGCCAAGATTTTCAGAGGGGGTGTAAGACTTGAATGATTTTTTATTTGTGTCTGCATAGAACTGTCATCAGCTTCTTTTCAAACCACAAGGGGTTTTACAACAGTTTAAGTGTGCTGTCGATTACATCAGAAAGTGATGCATTGCAAGCAGGATCCAAATTGCTATAAAGTACAGTAGTTATAAACATAAGTTTGATATCATTTAGATGGTCGAATTTATTGTTATGAGCATTGTGGATGCATCACAAGCATGCTGCAAATCTTTGACATTGGACTGAAAAATTCAGCCCACAGTATACTGTATATAGTTCCTTGTCATTCACATTTTATTTTTATTTTTTTTTTATCCCCCTCCTTCTCCCCTCTGCCACTGACCCTTCAGAGCACCTAGGGAATCATCCCTCTGCCAGCCACCCTACCCTGGACTTACCTTGCACTCCATGGAGCCGCAGCTATCCTCCCCTGGTAGGGAACGAGGCAGGGCCCGTGTGCCCCGTACAATTAACTTTCATCAGGCAAGGCAGTTCGGATGGGTGGAGGCATATTGAGGGCACGCTCCCAGTGCCCCATCTTCCCAGAGATGGCTGGGCTTTTTTCCACCTGTTTTTCCTCCCACACACATGGTGTGTGCCCTTGATGTCTAGGCGCAATGCGCCAACATCCATCATGCATCTCAGCTGGCCCCTCCTGCAGGCAGGACTTCGTTGCTGTACCGTGATCCTCCGCTTGGGTCAGGCTAACTGTGGGCCTTGGCCCCCTCCTTCCCCACTGGAGAAGGCGAGCTGACATGGGATGCTTGAGCTTTCTCCCCCGGCTGGCCCTCCGATGACCTGAGTCCCCCTCCCGAACCCAGGTTGCCGTCATTGCAAGCGGAAATCCAACCTCTTCGCCAATGAACCGACTGTCATTCACTTTTTATACTTGCATGCTGTAGCTGTAAAATTATTACTGTGCTTTCTGCAGGGTTATCATCAGAGGTACAGTGTACCACCATGTCCTCCCATTCTTGCTGTGCATGTTTTTGATGTTGATTGAGATGTGCTGCTGTTGATTGTTGTTTTACCCTTCATTATGGATTTTGCTGTCCACTGCCCTTTAAACATACACTATCTCTTTACTTTAATCTCCCTCTGCTTCCTTGAAACCTGATACCTCACCCACCTAATTTTGCTTTAACTTCTTTCCCTGTTACCTCTCCTCACTCTGCTTCCTGATATTTGTTTACACATAACTCCAATACAGGTAGAACAAGCTCTGGCAGAATCCCTATGACTGTGAATGCATTAACTAGATAAGGGTGTTTCATGGGCTTAAACATAAACATTTATTTATTTAAAAAATATCAGATTTACAAACCTTGGAGTCAGATACTCATTTACACAGGCACCGCATCAAGAAGACCAAAGCAGTTCAAACAATATACAATAGCTAAAGCAAATAGACATCAGTAGTCAAAGAGAAGCCCCGAGTGTTCACATGAAGGCTGTTGCATACACTAATTTTAAAGCAATACACATGCTAAATCTAAGGGCATGGCTACATCACTGTCACATGAGACAGGGGGCATCATAGAGAAAGAAAGCCAATACAACTATTTGTTATGGAGATCACCAGGGGTTGTAAAACCACCATACAGCTAGCAAGCTAATTTAGGAAAAACTCCTAATAGCAGACAGAGGGAAGGACACATTAGGATTTAACATACATATCAAAACACTCTACATAAACATATGTTTTTTTCACATTCTGGGTGGACTACTCCTTTAACTTTCTGTGGTCTCAATTAACTCTTTAAGCCAGAAGAAAAATAATGCTCTAAAGCTTGCTATATACTACACACATGCACATAAACTGGAATAACAGGTTCCAGGGAGTATAAACTCAGCAGGAATTTTAGGAGGATGGCAGCTCTGATAGCTGTTCCAGTATTTCTTTTCACTGATAGAAACTGAGACAGGAAAAAAGTAAAATACATTTCATTACAGACTGTTTACACCAAGTACATGAACCTGCATGATTTATCTGTAAAAACAACTAAAAATGTATTTCTAAATGCATTACTAAAATAAACTATATATAGATAGATAGATAGAATATGGTAAACAAATATTGTTAATCCCAAAAGCTGAACTTTGTTTTTAGTATATAAATGTTTAAGAAATACCTGAAAGCTGAGTCTTTCCTTCTGAGACACCAGGTGACTCTGATAATCATTTGTTCCAAGGGTTTTTAAGTCAGTTTGAATGCATTAAATATTATCTGTTTTCCTAGTCCTTAACAAAATGCAGGTACTACACAGATGTGTTCTGTTTCTTGGCCAGATACCAAACTAGTGATTCTTCTTTCAGCATGATAGGATCCACCTCATGCCCCTCCCACATAAAAGGTGGGCTGGATTTTTAGGAGCTTCTTGGTGGAGGTGGGTTGGATCTTTCTTCCCCCAAAAAAACAATGCTGCCTCCCACTACTCAGGTTTCTGTTCTTGTACCACCCATTTAAGAAAGAAAATAGTACCCTGCAACCATTGCCTGACATGAAAGTGTATTTATTTGAGGGCAGCAAACATTTCTTGGAGGATGGTAAGGTGGAGGAGACTATTTATACCTTCAGTCAGTTCCACGGATAGAAAACAAGACATCACTCCTTTTGTACATGCAATACTCCTGTAGGCTCCACCCACAGTTGTAAAAATTAAGGTGAGCAATTCAGAGCATGACTCCTCCTCTATCGCAAATGGCTTTGAATGTCTGTCCCTTAAGGCTGAAACATCCCACTCAATGGCTATCAGGGTTCTAGGGTGTTACAGGCCTCCATCTGCTGGGTCCCAGCTCCTGTCTCACCTATCGACTATTATGGGACATGAGACCCTCGAAACTGATGACTGGCAACGAGAGCTGGGAAACAAAATATTTGTATGTGTCGTGTTCCTGGACCTTAGCAAGGCCTTCAACACTGCCGACCACTGCCTGCTTCTTTCCACCCTAAAAGTGATGGGTCTGGGCCCAATCTCTCTGTGCTGGTTCAATAATTACCTTACAGATAGGCTTCAGCAGGTCAAGGCCAAAGGGAAGTTCTCTCCATTCAAACCACTAAAAAGAGCCTTTCCACAGGGATCCATCCTGGGGCCTCTATTGTTTGTCATTTATATAAACAATATTGATGTTGGCATCAAGGAGGTCAATATTCACCTTTTTGCTGGTGATACAGTGTTGTACCTAAGCCACCCAACTCCGGAAGCCACCTGTGGAGATTTACAAACAGAATTCAACTTGTTGCAGAATCAGCTCCTGAATAAAAAACTTGACTCAATGCCAAAAAAAAACAAAAGCTATGCTGTTCTGTCTGGCTACTCATTCAGTGAACCCTGCTATCTCTGGCTTCTTACCTCCCATAAACACTTTACTAGGAGAGAGGATGGAATTTGTTATGAAATTCAAGTACCTAGGGGTCTGGCTAGACCACAGACTCTCTTTCATGCAGCATGTCAAGGATCTGCTGAAAAAGTTGAGGCAGAGGCTTGGTCTTTTCTTTAGAATAACCACCTCATGACCAAAGATGCCAAGGTGAAGTTAGTTCAATCCACATTTCTATCCCTAATTGATTATGCAGATTTCATTTTTAGTCAGTGTAATGCCTCCTGTCTTATTAAACTGGACACCTTATACCACAGAGCCTTGAGATTCATAACTGGCCTACCTATCACCACCCACCACTGCTCCTTATATGCAGCTGTGGGGGTGGACCTCCCTTCAGTACAGAAGGAATAGAAATGTGGCTCTCTGGACTTACAGAGCTATTACCAACAAATTACCCCAATACATTTCTGACTGTTTGCTGTTATACATGGTAGGCAACTAAGCACTGAGAAGCAATTCTCTGCTTCTACTGAAGGTACCTAGGGCCAATACGTGCTTTGGGAGAGTGGCCATAGGCTTTGTGTTGCCTTCACTCTGGAACAAACCACAGATATCTATGAAACTGAGTCTCCCTGTTAGTCTTACCACCTTCAAGACCTTGTATGCCAAGGCTGTTAAGGGAGCTATGCAGCTGTTTCCAGCATGCTTAGCTTGCTAGGTTGCCTACTGCTTACCTGCCCACTACATCGTCACCTAACCCGGCCCCTTGATTGTCTCCACCTATACCCCCCTTTTTTTCTGCTAATCCACTACCTTTCTTACCCTTAGACTCCTAACATATATGTCCCCAGCCAATCTACTATAGCACCCCTCCTAGAACAGCTGCAGTCTTGTACCCTTCCCCTCCATATCTGCCCCTTAAGTTTGTATATGTCCTGACCAATGATATGCCGTGCTGTTTGAAAATGTTTTAATATGCCAGCTGTTTCAGAAAGTTTTAATTCCCCTTCTCATACCATTCTCCCTAACCTTGTTAACCCTATACCTGAAATACTTGTTATTGCTCTATTTTTTTTTCTATTTCTGTATAATTATGTCTATTTATCATCTGTACATAAAAGTGTTATTCGTGACCGTGTGTATCACAGATCCACCTTGTAAATGAGTCTACTCAATGGTGTTCACCTAGATAAATAAAGACTTGATTGATTGTTAATAGTAAAAGAATCTACAAACCTTGACAGTTATAGTCTGTTGCTGCATTGTGTGTTTGATATACAGATTGTATCAAGAAGTAAAATTGTAATTACTGTTACAATGTTTACCATGTCTTCTGGTATAGTCAGCAACTTAAACTATTTATTTGTTTATTTATTTTGCTTGCTGGCAGATTCACTGTTATCAGGTCTCTTTTCCCGGAGGAACTTAAAAATCATGCATTTATAAATTAGAAGGGTAATAGCACTTACCTTCCTGTGGGTAGTGTTTGTATTCCCATTCAAACGGTTAAGCAGTTTTTTAAATTATTATATATGACAAAAATGACACAACTTATAAAAAGAGAAACCTTACTAAATGTGCAAAGCAGTTCTTTATAATATGTGCCCAATCCTACTGGCCATTGCAAATTTCCTTACTGCAAACCCTGGGGTATCCACTACCTCATTCCAGCTACTATCATATGCACTACACTCCAAATTAGAAGCAGACCCGGGTGCCTGCCCCAGTACTAATTAAATGTGCCCTCTGCTCTACTTCACCTGCCCCCCTCCACTCATAGCTGACAAGACTAAGGTGCCCAGCTCTGGTGTTACTAAAGAGTCTGTCGGTACTGGAGTGCCCAATACCCTGTGTTTTTCAGGTCCTCCAGCAAAAAAAAAAGAAAAACAGAAAACTAAACCTCGCATATCATTTTTGTTTTTATTTAAACCTGAAAAAGGAAAATGGTCCCTCTTCAGTCTCAAACCACCCACCCCCACCCATATACCCCACTCAGCATCCACCCCTCCCCACATCCCTCACTCATTTATAGGTGGCCCCTCAGCACAGATCCAGATAACTGTTAAGGTGTAGTTGTTGTGCCCTATTCCATAACCATCTTCCAGTTTATTGTATTACTTTAAGGTTTCATTTTTTTCAAGTAGCTTTTGTATTAGTTCGTCATGTGGTACCTTGTCAAATGCCTTACTGAGATCTAGGTAAATACCGTTGATTGGATTTGCAGTATCAGGTGTTCTACTGACTGGTTCATGGGAACTAATCATGTTTGTGGAGCATGGCTTTTCCTTTGTGAATCTATTTTGTAAGATATTAGAGTACCCTTTTGTTCATAGTCATTGCTCAGCATTATTATTTTTATTTTTTTTGGTTTCCATTTGTTTATCAAGAATTGAAGTGCTACTAATTGGTTATAGTCTGATACCTCATACTTTGAGCCTTTTTTGTGGAAGGATACAACCTCAGCAGTTCTCCATCTGATGGAACTAGTCTGGTATTTAATGATATATTAAATGAGTAAGTAATAGGTTCAGAAATGTCCTCCACTACTTTCTTAGATACCTGTATTTTTTGGTGTTAGTCTATCAGTCCCTGCATATTTGCTTGAATCAATAGATGGTAATCAAATTCTTACATCAGCAACTTTAATTGTTCTTTTCCATCCCTTCGATTATCAACTAAAGGGTTTTTCCTGTTACTATATTAGAATACTGAACAGAAACACTTATTAAATTAATTTGGCATATCTTGTTCCTTGGCTAGTTTTATTATGTTTTCTTGAAAGGTCAGATAGTGGTTTTAATTTAATTCCTAGAAGTTAGACAACCGCAAAAAACCTTATGAATTTGCTTATTTTTAACTGTCTTTTTGCTAATCTTATTTCTTTCTTGCAGATGTCTACCAATATCTTATATTTAAGAGTGTCACCTGTACTAGGGTTGTTTTTCATGATCTTGATTTGGCCTTTTTTCCTTGAGACTAGTTTTTTTTTCTTAGTTTATTTGAGAACTGCAAAGATACTTTACACTTTTTTGTTGTATACTCTTTTATAGGGATACATTTGTCTTGTAAGTTGCATAATTTGTCTTTGAAAATATCACAACTTTGTTGACCATTTTGATTTATTAAATTACTTTTCCAGTTCCAACCAATTAGAGCGTCTCTTAACCCATTGTCATAGTTAAATACCTCAGTTATATCTTTATTAACATGATGGTTTATATTTAAATAAAATACAAGTATAGTCATTGGTGGCTAAGGAATGTTCAACTTCATACTTATTTATTTATTTAGTTTTTGTTGATTGGGTAGGTAC
The DNA here is from genome assembly GCA_016271365.2 of Neoceratodus forsteri. NCBI lineage: Eukaryota > Metazoa > Chordata > Ceratodontiformes > Ceratodontidae > Neoceratodus > Neoceratodus forsteri. The sequence continues at coordinate 620,803,344 of CM057455.1, forward strand.
ATTAGACAGCAAAGCTGCCTATTTTCAAGCATGATCTGGGAGGTTACAAAGGGTTAAGGAAACAACAGTGAATGCAGAGACAAATAACTCAGTAACAACTAGAGTAACAACAAGCAGTAAATGATTAGTCAGAAACATCAGTCTGGAGACTCAAACAGTACACCAGGCACATAACTAAACATACTTAAATACAATATCTGTGGCATAGGCATAAAAATAATACAAAGAAATGCAGTATACCAGAGATAATGCTATTACAGGCTTTATACAGATAAATGGTAAGTGAGAGAGAAGAAACCAGTTTGATAAAGATCACATACTAGTGCAACAGCTCAGGGGGTCAGACAGGTGAGTGGTGACACCCACCACTGAAGCAGAGATCAGAGCAGGCAAGGTCATTTTGGAGTTACTGCTTGAAACTGTGGGGAGTTTGAGAGTTCCTGAGAGCCAGTGGGAGGGAATTCCACACTTCTAGAGCGTGGACAGAGAAAGCATTTTTGCCAGTTTTTGTTTGATACTGTATGTGATATGTGTATTGAGTTTCAAAATGTGCCAGTAGCAGATCCAATATATTTCCACCTTATGTCAGGATCTTGATAAGCTGGTTCAAGTTACATTCCCATATTGTTTAGTTGCCTTCATCTTTTCCCACTCCATTTCTGAGAGATTAAAATAACCTAAATTTAAGAGTTCACCTTTGGTTCTATAGTGCATGATCTTCTCCATATGAGTAATGAAATGTAGCAATTTTCTATAATTATCTTATTTGGATTCAAGCTTAGAGATATCCAAAGTGCCTGTGTCATTGAAATACTTTCATAGAAACATAGAAACTGATTGCAGATAAGGACCACTGCCCACCCAGTCTGCCCATTTACTCTACCTGCTGTAAAAACCTCAGACCCTACTTGATCTCCAACTTTATCCTCTTTCCTAATGCTAGGGTTCTTCAATGCCTATCCAATGCATTTTTGAGTTCCCCTATCAAATTTGCCCCACTACCTCTGCTGGGAGGCTGTTCCATGCATCCACCACCCTTTCTGTGAAGAACTACTTCCTCTTGTTACCTTGTTACCCCTTAGTCTACCTCCTTTCAGCCTCATGTCTTGATCCTATGTTCTAGAACATCTCTTTTTCTGAAAGATGTTACCTTCTTATACCTTATTTATATCCTTGATATATGTGAAGGTCTCTATCATAACCCCTCTCTTTTTCCTGTCCTCCAGGTTATATATATTGAGGTCCTCCGGTCTGTCCTCATATGACTTTTGGTGCAGGCCCTGCACCATTTTTGTTGCTCTTCTCTCAACTGGCTCTGTCCTGTCTATGTCCTTATTGAGATGCAGCATCCACAATTTGACACAGTACTCCAGATGAGGGATCACTAATGATTTGCACAGAGGCATCACCACCTCTTTTCTTCTTCTGGTGATACCTCTCCCTATGCACCCCATTACCCCACTGGCATCTCTAATGGTTGAATGTATAGTGAAAACAGTGTCAGCATTTTGATAGAAGAATTTAGTAGATTGAAAAGGTGGTCAGACATATGGCAGCATAGAATGCAGCTGCCAGACTGTTGACTGGACAGTTGAAATACTGTCACATCACCCCAGTGCTGCAGGAATTGCACTGGCTGCCAGTTTGATGGAGGGTGCTTTTTAAGGTGTGCTTGCTCACCTTTAAGACCCCACATGGACTGACCCCTTGCTACCTGGTGGATCTTCTTGCACCCACTGCCTTGGTCTGCTGCCTACAATCCTCCTCGAGGGGCCTCCTGGTGATTCCCAGGACGAGGTTGAAAATTGCTGGCAATAGAGCTTGTAGTATCGCCGGCCCTGTCCTGTGGAATTCACTTCTGCCATTGGTGAGGGAGGCCCCTTCTGTGGAGGTATTTAAAGCCTGCCTTAAGTGTTATCTATTCAGCCAGACTTTCTTGGACACTAGATGATAGCATAGATTATCAGACCCTTTTTAAAGTAAATAGGGTGACTGTTTACATCCAGAACATTGCCTATTCTGACATGTGATTATTAATTATATTGTGAGATGATATATTTCTAAATTCTTGTGTGTTTGTATGGTGCCCAGAGCCTCTTGGATTGGGCACCAGAAAAGGAAAATGTGCCTTGCCTTGCCATTTAATCAAACAGTAGTATCCAGTACTTTCCCAACAAGCTACTCTAAAGCGCTTGCATTTCTTTTTTTTTTTAAGTTTATACTTTCTTACATCTTGTCACTCTGTTATTTTCAAAATGGGTTTCCTATTATTGAGATGCCAGCTGGTATTTGAAATAAACCCATTCACCAATGTCAAGGTGAAGCCCTTGAATGGGAAAGTTCTCTAACATTTCAAATATAACTCATTCATCTGAACTGGATAATTCACTGCTTCTTTCTATGTGAGACTCCTCTTAAGCTTCCCCATGCTCCCTTCTGGAAAAAGAGAAGATACTGTATTTTGAAGCTTGTGGCTGCTGTGTGGGGAACTTGCTAACAGAGAGGGCCACAACTCTACCAATTAAAACCCACATTAGAATACCATGTTCTACCCCTGCTCACTCACAAAATTTATTCACAGTTCTTATAAATTCCTAAAAAATCCAGGGATTTATAGTACATGTGATTAAATATGGTGAATGAGCAGGGGTAGAGCTAGCTACCCTTCTGACACAGTTAAAATGTAAAACAAGAAAGAGAAGTCAGTGGTACTCACAATGAACAGTTAACAAATGGAATATGCTTCCAGGATTAATTATTGAAAGCAATGTTATGGATACATTTAAATACCAGCTAGACCAACATATGGGCACTACAAAATCTGAATACTTAGAAAAATAATTCCACCTTCAGGTGGAGAGCTCACATAAAGGTAATAGCTCCAGAGTTTGTAACACACTGCGATACTATGAATGCCAAGACATGCAAGATGATGCATATAAGGAAAAAATAATTTCTAAAAAAAGAAAAAAAAAACTACAGAGGAAAAATAATTTGGGAGATATCATTTAAAACAGTCTGAGGGCATCAGCACAATGCAATAGAGATGCAGTAGAGTGGTGGGCAGGGCAAATAGGATTTTGGGATGCACAGTGACAAGGGCTGCAAGCAGGAGAAAGGGGTGCTTCTACCATTGTATGGATTACTGGTTCATCTTCACATGCATTACATTGTGCAGTTATGGAGTCCTCATCAAAAGAAGGACAGGGACAAAGTGGAGGCAGTGCAGAAGAGGGTAACTGGAATGCTCCAGGGACAGCAGAAAAGCAGTGATGAGGAGAGTTGGCATATATGAACATGTCCACATTTGAGGCAAGTGGAATTTGTGAACAAATTGAGATGACGCTGTTTTTAGCTTCTCAAATTTCTTACAAATCCCACTAGAAGAGAAGGACATACTAGAAATAGAAAGAAGTTCAAACAGCTCACAAATAGATATGTTATTGAGTGGTGAAGGCTGACATATGAAATATTAAAAATAGAAAATTTGGATTTTGTCGGATTATACCTAATTAGGAAATGGGACTATAGAAAGCTTCATTTTGATTGGCTAAAAGTGCCAATCAGCTAGTCCAGTATGAGACAACAGAGACCAGGAAATATCTAGTCCCAGTCTCTGCTGCCTCATATAGTTCTAATAATATTGGGCCAGTAGAACATTCAAAACGGCAACTGCAGCCATGTTGTTTGTCTCACTTACAAAGACTTAAGCAGTTAGCTGATCTCCTCCTGTCGCGTCTGCCATGTTCCTGAACTTGCCTCAATCAGGAGCGAGAAAATGAATGCAACATTTCTTTTTTTTTATCCTGTACCCCATTACCAAATGAACTTCACAAACAAAATTAAAAAAAAAAGAATCAGCCCTGTCACGCCACTTCCCAATCATTAACTGCCATCCCATGATCACCATGATCACCGTCACACTCTCCGACTCTATTTTCTTGTACATTTAAGTGTCACAACTCACATTTGTAAAACTATATGTCTGGTAAAGCAGAAATTGGCATTTTATTTCCCCCCTGCTCTCTCTCTCTCTCTGTCGACTAGATCGTTGTTTGAAATTCCTCTGCTCAGTTTTCGGCTCCCTGCCCACGCCATGCCAGCAAGGTTTAACTTGTAAAAAATTAAAAAAAGCCTCTGTCCCTAGTGCCAGTGTGCCACAGCGGTCCCTGTATCACCTGATTTAATGAAGTACTGTTCCCGACTGTGCTCCGGAACCCCACAGCTCCTGGTCCCAGCTTGAAAGAAAAGCGAAAGTATACTGCCACTATCTAAGGGGGGGGGGACAGATGACACAGACAAATGAAGCAAAGTGCCTGCATGAGGAGCAGCAACAGCTCCTGATCTCCATCACTTGCCCATTTTGTAAATTTAACAAAATCAGATGGGAGTACCTTCTACACATGACTACCCCCATAGAAAACATTTATTGAAGTGCGGTACGCCACTTACTGCTCTCACACACTGACTATTGCAGGTGTCACTGTCTTTGTTAGAAAATGGGCATCAAAATCCTCATTGGCTGAGACCCCCTCGACATCAGTCCCAGCACTGGTACAGACCTCAGCCAATAAAAGTCACCAGCGTTTTTGTCCCCATCACGACGGTCCCACAGCTGATCGAATGTTAAGTTTCTGACAGCTGTCAAAAGCCGCCATTTTTCTTCTCTGTGTGCCCCGAAATTTTAAAACCAAACTGACAATGTCAGATAACGTAGCAGTGTTCTTTGAAATACTAAATGAGGAGAGTCTTCAAGAACTGTTCCCTTCATCGGAATCGCCGTCAGCTGCAAAAAAAAAAAAGCAGAAAAATGGACACAATCCCTCTAGATGAGACGTCATATATCAGTGAGTGAACAGGAGCTCGCTCGAATAGAAAGTGATAGGGATGAGTGTAATACAAAAAAAAACACTATTTGGGCTGTGGGAGTGTTCAGCGACTGGGCATCCAGGCAGGGTCTGGCCATTAACTTTCAAACAGAAACTGTCGAAAAGCTCTGCAGCTTACTAAGGCAGTTCTATGCTGAGGTGCGTACCAGTGCTGGGACCGAATACTCTGTTTCTGGCTACTGTGCCATCCATGCTGGGCTAAATTGTCACCTTAACAGCAGCACAGTAGCTCGTAGCCTCAACATAATAAGTGACCCAATTTTCCATCCTGCCAACAATGTTTTTATCAGTATCCTCAACAAATATTGCAAAGCAAATAAAGACAAGGCTACCTACGACCCTGCAATAAATGCAGCAGATCTAAAAAAAAATCTGTGACTCTGATGCTATGTCACCCAATACTGTGCCGGGCTTAGTGAAAAGACTCTTGTTTGAAATACAAATCCACATGGCCCGGCGAGGCAGGGAGGGGTTACGTGAGCTGACACCCAAGTCATTTGAAGTGAAGGTTGACGAAAATGGTTGCAGATATCTAAGCCTAGCACACAACCAGCATTCAAAAAACCACAACCAACCCAGGGAGTCGAACAAAGAAAACACCAGAGGCAGTATTTTTGAGGAGCCTGAGAATGAAAACTGCCCAGTCAAACTGTACCTGAAGTATATTTCAAAAATCCCAGCAGACGCCAAAGCCCTGTACATGCATCCTAGAAGACTCCCCCAAGCATTCCTAGATACTCAGCAGACATGGTACTCGAAAGAGCCTATGGGAAAAATTATTTAGGCTCACTAATGGCACTAATAAGTAAAGAAGAAAACCTTTCAGCAAGATATACCAACCACAGTATCCGTGCCACCTCAGTACAGATCTTGTCAGATGCAGGTCTACAAGCCAGGGAGATAATGTCAGTAACAGGGCACAAATGTGAGCAGAGCCTGCAAAGTTACTGGAAACCATCTACACATGATAAAAAGAAATGGAGCAATGTCCTGGATGCACAGGAAACAACATTCAAGACAAAAGACCCAGAAGAACCAGAAGAAAAGCCATGCTGCAGCTCAGCCATGCCACCTACTGGAATCTCATCAACACCATTCAACCTCCTGAATTGTTCCTTCACAGCACCAGTGAATTTTATCAACTACAGCAATTAAAAGGCACACATTTTATTGTTTTCTCCATCCCAAAGCCAAAGTGCAATGTGCGGGTTATAAAAGCGTTTCTTTATTTTCCCCATCCCAGTCTCAAAAAGGGACTACTTTTTCTCCCAACAGTTAAAAGTTCATATATCTGAATGAATAAAAAAAAAAATTTAACTGAAAAACTATTTTGTGTATCTGTCTCATTAATGTTACCCATTCCCAATTTTCTAAGTACAATAATACCCTCCAGGGTGGGTGGTATTGTGCTACACCGGACCTTCCAGGGGCTATAAGGCCCTCCGCTTGTGGCGTCGGGCCTCATTACGCCCCTGGAGCAGTCCAGTATAGCACAATACCGCCCACCCAGTCGGGTATTATTGCTTACTTAATTCTAACATTCTGGAATCTCCAAGTTTAACATAGTATCAAAGCTCAGGGAACAAAAACCTGATGCGCACAACTCTGCTACAAATAAATACTTGAGGTTAGCTGAATATGGATATGGGTATTGACTACCCCCAAATGCAGAGGATCTCATTGACTCAAGAACAGAATCCTCCCTAAATGACTCTGTAAAAATAGATAAAGAAGATCCATATGCATTCATTTCATGGAATATATCAGGGATACAGCAAAAAATAGTGAATGAGGACTTGAAGACTTTTTTTAACTAAGGCCGACATTATCTGTCTACAAGAGTCCTGGCACAAGGATGATTCTAACATTTTGATAAATCAATTTGAAATGCATCAGGTTCCCGGGGTTAGAGCAAGCAAATCTGGCAGAGTGGCAGGATGACTGATTACATACATTAAAATAGGTTCGTGTATCGGGGTCACTAGTTACTACTTATCTCAAAATCTTTTGGCAATTTTAGTGGAAACTAAGGACCAAAAACTGGTCATAATTAATTGCTATATTCCGCCTATGGGGACAAAAAGTTTTGATGAAAAGCTCTGGGACTCACTAAGAACTGTAATCTTAGAAATAAAATATAGTGTCCCAGAGAGTGAAATACTTCTGCTCTGGAATTTAAATACCATGACTGGCTTCTTTGACGGACTACTAGATAACACAATGTTTGAGCATGTGGGCATGATACCATTGTTACCATCTAGAAACACAATGGATACAACACAAAACTGATCTGGGAACATTTTAATTAATATTTTAAAAGAATTCAAACTATCTTCCCTAAACAGGAGACTGGAAGGTGACAAGCAGGGCAACTGCAGTTATGTAAAAGCCACCAGCTCATCACTTTGGACCTCGCATTGTGATCTTGCCAGTATACTTCATGGTATAACCTGAAAAACCCACTATGGTCTGAAAGCAATCACTTTCCACTGGTCTTCAGAGGTTTTGTCTGACCAGACCAAATTCCTGTAGAATTAGCAGCCCTGACTTTAGAAATAAGAAAAAAAATAAGAGAATTTACTGGAACTGTGACATCGGTAGGGAGATATCTAATACAATCGAAAACCTTTTTTTCTTTGAAATACAGAAGATCTAGCATCACTAGAAGTCAATGCATTGTGGTCCAATATATCACTATTATATGACCACATAAATCCATATTTATATAAAGAGGTCACTATCAGTGGATCCCCCCAAAAATAAACCAGTTGGTTCAATGAAAAGTGCAAAAAATAGAAAAGATATTTAAGAAAAAAGAATCAAGGAGATAAAAGGATCAAACAACTGATTAATATTTAAAAGTTTAAAGACAGACCACAAAAAAATATGGATCTATGATAGTCAGGCAACAATTTTGTTGTCGACTGACATTGCAGCGATTCCTTTATGTTGACCACATTAGCTGTCAGCATAGAGGGAGTCACTTCAGACTGTGTTTTATTTGGAGAGCCCCTGCACCCCTGCTACTAAATTAATCAACTCCAAATCAGAGTTGCTTTGGGGAGGGGATGCAAAACCCCCAGAAAGCAATGCCATGGTCCCGCGCCAACACAACAGTGACCTGGCACTGTTGTCGCTGTAGAATTGGTCATGGTAAAGTTGTCAACATAGTGATGGCATACCAAAAAAATACAACCAATTTCTCAAAGAAAAATAAAACTAATCATTATTATTCCCAATGGGAAATAATGCTTAAGGCCATTAGTGATAGAGACACTAAAGCCTTTTGGTCACTGCTGGAAAAAGGTACTGATAATTGCAAAGATTCAGCAGATTTTTTATCTCAGAAGCACAATGGATGGATTACTTTTCCAAATTATTTTTTTGATCCAGAGTTAGAATGCAATCCCCCTATTAATTTCCCAGACCACACTCCATTGACAATAAAAAGAGAAGAGGTTTATATTGCATTAAAATCCTTAAGAAAGAACAAAGCTCCAGGCCATGACAAAATCCCACATGAGGCCTTTCTTTGCTATACTGAACGCTGGAGCTGTCTTCTCACATTATTCTGCAATAAATGCATCCAGGAGCACTACATACTGTCCTCCTGGAAGGGAGATATTATTGTCCCAGAACATACAAAGGAGAGTACTACAGACCCTGCAATGTACAGACCAATTATCCTCCTTGACATAAATCTAAAAATCTTTTCCCTCTGGACTGGCTAATTCATGAAATTAATATAAGTGGAGGCCTGTCTGAGATGCAGGTGGGATTTAGAAATAACTGCTCCACTATTAAGAACTGTTTCACCCAATTACATCTATTTCAAAAATATGTCAAAGTAAGAAAACCAAAACTGTATGTGTCTTTTGTTGACTTGTCAGCAGCATTCAACACTATAGACAGAAACATGTTGCGGTCTATTTTACTGGAAAGAGGAATCAAGCCAGTCGTGGTCCAGATCATCTTCATGCTATATTCTAACACATGGGCTAGAATAAGGCTGGATCTGAATGGTAATCTTTCCAAATCAATGTTGGTAAATAAAGGTGTGAGACAAGGGTTTGTCCTTGCCCCTACCCGTTTTGCCTCTACACCGATAAGGTGCTGAGAGAGTTTATAGATTTAAACTCAGATTCCCCCAAAATTCTTCATACCATATGTCCCATCCTTGCATATGCCGATGATGTTATTATTCTGGCCCTCTCAAAAAATTAAAAAAAAAAGATTACAAACAAAACTGAATTTTTTAAATGGACAGACTGAAAAAAAACTAAAAATAAAAATAAACCTTGAGAAACACCAAGTCATGAACTTTGGACAGAAGAATAAAAAGGATGCTGGATCCTGGGTGGACAAAAACTTTAAATAGTAGATAGTTATACTTACCTGGGGATTTCCTTCACCTCCTTTGTCACATGGACTACACACATCAACAAACATTATGGCAGTGCAAAAAAAAAATACTCTATCAGCCTTAACAAATTTAACGCTATATATGGTGGTCTAACAATAAAACCACTTGTAGACGCTGTAAAATCAAAATATTTGGCATAACTCCTATATGGGGTAGATATATGGGAAAAAAAAAATTGCAATAAATTAACTTCCCCCAGTTACATGTTAATAAGAAAATCATTAGGGCTGGGTCACTCTTGCCCAGCAGAATATATCCAGGCAGCGCTAGGCATATGGAATCTAAATGCAATAATAGATACTAGGAGAATTACTGTAGCTACTTGAACAAACTCACCAGATTGCCCAAGGAAAGGCTCCCATCAATATGTCTCCTTGAACAGAAAGCATGGGCAGATAGGGGGTGCTCAAATTCTAATTGGTTCCAGAAAATCCTTCAAGGCTGGAGAAAGTATGCTTTGCTTAAGCTTACAGATTACTGGGGGAAAACATTCAAATCAGCCTAAAGTATAAAGGATATATAAAAACAAAAAACACAATTTCTGGGTGAATAAGGACATGGAAAGAGTAGTTCTGTCTAGGTATTCACTATGGCTTACATCACACCCAACTACATTTGGGTTTAAGTATTATTTGGACTACTTGCTGGACCCTAGACTCAGCAAGATATTTAGTAAATAAAAATGTGAATGTTTTGACAGCAGTGTCCTAACAGCACGCTATAGAAAAACTCTCTACAGCTGCACAAAACTGTTATTGTAAAGTGGCTGAGAGAGAAGGCTTAATGCATGTATTATGGAACTGCTGTTGGTACAAGAAGGCCAGACAGCACTTGCTGGGCCCATTTGTTGATGATTGGAATAGTCTTGATAAACAAACACTCACTGAAATATTTATTTATACTGAGGATGATTGGACAATCCATAGACTGGCAAAGTTCTTCTTTCAAATCAGCAGGATAAGACAACTTAAAATTAAAAATATTGACACAACAGTCATATGGATGGAGTCCGAGTATCTGCATCAGAGGAGGAGAAGGATCTGGGAGTGATGATCACTAGTGACCTGAAGCAATCCACGCAGTACAAGAAAGCAGCAGCCGAGGCAAATAAGATCCTGGGATGCATATCTAGGTGGATCAGTAGTAGGAGAGAGGAGGTTATACTTCCCTTGTACAGGTCACTGATAAGGCTGCATCTAGAGTATGGAGTTCAGTATTGGTACCCACACCTCAGAAAGGACATTAACCTGCTGGAGAAGGTCCAGAGGAGGGCTACAAAAAGATGATAACCTGTCAGCAGGGTAAGGTATATGAGGAGAAGTTAAGGGCACTGAACATGTACCCCCTGGAAGACAGGAGAGAGAGAGGGGACTTGATTGGGACCACCAAGTACTTGAAAGGGATAAATAAGGTTGATAAGGAGAGTCTTTTTAAGCTAAGTGGCAACCATAACATAAGGGGGAAGTCTTAAGCTGGAGAGTGGGAGGTTTAGGAGGGAGGTCAGGAAGCCCTTCTTTACAGAGAAGGTGGTGGACACTTGGAATGCACTGCCAGAAGAGGTAATCTCATTGAAGACAGTGGGCAGCTTTAAGAGAGGCTGGGACAGCATAGGGGGAGGGTAAGGGTCATTGGTAGGGAGGATGGGGGAGGGAGAACAGGGACATTAACTCAAGCTATGGACCCTACAATATGAGAAGACTTGATAGATCAAATTGCCTTCTTCTGCTGGCTTCTTCATATGTTTGTATGTTTGTATATGAGACAGGCATTTAAAACCCTGTGCTCCTGGTATTAAAGGCAATGTTGTCCCCCATAAATAACATTTCAAAGTCCACAAATATGTAAAACTCCCCAAAAAGGATTGCCAGCCTTGGACTCCCATCAGGTTGATACTCTCAGTGATGGCCAGGATGGATGAGACAAAACCATACTGCTGATTTTGATTTTATAAACTGTGAAATGACACTTGAACTACATCTGTACTTATGCTTATAATGTTTTTACATATTTTACTCTTAAATGATTGTTTTAAAGATGTTTTGTTGGATTGCTATCTGTTATCCTGTTTGTCGTGTATTTATAAATTCTATTATAATGACATAGCTGTTGATCAATAAACTAAAAACTAAAAAAAAAAACTATTCAGATGCCAGCTGGTATTTGAAATAAGCCCATCAACTAATGGCAAGGTGAAGCCCTTGAATTGTAAAGTTCTCTAAAATTTCAAATATAACTCACCCATCTGAACTGGAGAATTCACTGCTTCTCTTTATGTGAGACTTCTCTCAAGCTTCCCCATGTTCGCTTCTGTAAAAAGAGAAAATACTGTACCTTGGAAACTATAGTTTATAGTTACACGGAGAACTTGCTAATAGAGAGGTCACACCTCCTCTCAATTAATAATCGACATTAGTGATATTGACCCCTGCTCATTCACAAAATGTATTCACAGTTCCTATAAATTTCTAAAAAAAATGTAGGGATTTATAGGAAATGTGATTAAATATGATGAATGAGCAGAGGTAGAGCTTGCAATCCTTCTGATATAGTTAAAATGTAACCCTTTTACACCTGAATTAAATAGAAATAAATGCAAAGTGGCCCACAAGAGTCGAGTATATAAGTGAAGTGGTTAATGCAAAGAACTGCAAGATGATGCATATAGGGAAACATTATTTCTAAAAAAAAAAAAACTACATAGGAAAACTAATTTGGGAGATATAATTTAACACAGTCTGAGACCATCAGCACAATGCAGTAGAGTGGTGAGCAGGGTAAATAGGATGATGGGATGCACAGGGAGGAGGGCTGTAAGCAGGAGAAAGGGGTGCTGCTACCATTGTATGGATTTACTACTTCATCCTCACCTGCAGTACTTTATGCAGTTGTGGAGTCCTCATTCAAAGAAGGACAGGAACAGAACAGAGGCAGTGCAGAGGAGGGAAACTGGAATAAACTGTGGACAGCAGGAAAGCAGTTATGAGGAGAGTTGTCATATATGAACATGTACACACTTAAGGCAAGAAGGAAGAGAGGGGACATGAGTGAAACAATCAGATACCTCAACTGGTCAAATTAAGTGGATAGAAGGAAACTACTTAGACTGAGTGGGAGCACAAACACAAGGGGCAGACCTATCAAGAGGTAAGGGAGGCACTTTTAAGAGAGATACCAAGAAGACCTTTTTCATGGAGAGGGTGGTGGAGTGGTGGAATAAGCTGCATGAGTAGGTAGTCTGTGCAGATTCAGAGGGGGATGCAAATGACGGTTGGGACAGGTACAACGGATCAGTGAAGACCACATGGGAAAGGAAGAGGTGTGGAAGGGTGACAGCCTCAAGGGCTATCTTATTCACCACTAGTTAGATAAAAGTGGATACACACAATAGGCCAATGGGCCTTTTTCTGTTCACAGATTCTCTTTCCTTTATCTGAAAGGCATTAAAAATATCCCTCATAACTTAAATGTTTCCCAGATAGATATCAAAGATCAAATAGTGCTTTTCAAAAATGGGAGGAGATCCCTAGCAATCTTTACTCCTTCTCATGGAAAAGACAACAGTTTGCGATGTAACTGACTATGTCTTTGTGTGGAATTGCATAGCTCATAATAGTTGATTCATCTGTCTACACAGAATCACAATAATATCCCTACCTAACTCATTGCATTTGCAAAATGATTTCAAAGACTGTAACTTGTGCATAAAATGCACAATATTATCTGAATTTGATGTAGTTCTAGTCTTATATAAAAAAACAAATTGCAATGAGACATAAACATTGCAAAATGAATGCTCAATATAATAAAAGGAGCATATATCATCCATTATGTTCATAATAAAGCAGAGATATATTTGATTTCCAAAGGACATTTGTTATTATTAGCTTCTCTAGATCTTTTTCATTTTGTTCTGTTCAGTGGCCTTTTTATTCCAGACACAAAACTGAGTTTACGTGACATGATTATTGCTAACTAGATGCCAATTTACATGCAATTCTACTGCAAAACAATATAACCATAGAATAGGAGTATTGAAGCTAAGCTATCATTAAATCACAGAATTAACCTTTGACAAGTGAGAATGGCAAAGGGAATTTTATTTATTGCTTCCCAGTTAAGCATATTTTTCTCTTCCAAAAATATACTGTTTATAGAAACATAATACACAAAGAAACATAGAGAGAATTTGTTGGCAGAAAAGTACCACTTAGCCCACCCAGTCTGCCCAGATAGTCCCTGCATAGTTTATCTCTGCAGACCCTAACTGATCCCTGTTGTCCTTCTTTCCTGACTATTTACTAATATTCCCCTGTCTATCCCATGCATGCTTGAAGCTGCCTATTGTTTTCACCTCCACCACTTCTACTGGCAGTCTGCTACGGGTGCGCATCACTCTTTCAGTGTAGTAGTATTTCTTTACATAGCTCATAACCCCTCCTCCCAGCTTCATAGCATGCCATCTCATCCTGATCCTCTTCCTTATTCGAAAGAGACTCCCCTACTATACCCTGTTCACCCCCATGAGGCACTTGTAGGTCTCTATCATGTCTCTACTTGTTCTCCTCTCTTCCATAATGTACTTGTTGAGATCCCTTAATCTCACTTACTGTAGTAGGGCTTTGGATGCAACCTTTGCACCATTTTAGTGGTCTCCTCCAGACTGCCATCACCTTGTCTATATCTTTTCTGATGCATGGCCTCCAGAACTGGGCACAATACTTCAGGTGGGGTTCTCCAAGTGAGAAATACAGGTAGCAATACAACCTCCCTCCTTCTGCTTGAAATACCTCTTCATATGCATTCCCAGCATCTCACAGTCCCCACACATTGCTTTATCACACTCCCCTACCACTTTGAGGTAATCAGATATGATAACCCCCAAGGTCCTTTTACTGCTTAGTCACTGTCAGTACCTCTCCCACATCCTGTACTCAGCTACTGGGTCACTATGCCCTAGGTGCATGATTTTTCACTTTTGAACTTGGACCTACACTGCCATGCTCTTGACCACTTGTCAAGTTTCCCATGGTCACTATGCATTCTCTTCACCCCCTCCTGTTTCTCTACCCCATTACAGACTTTGTGTAACCTGTGAAGTGGGTGCATGAGGAAGGGCACCGTCCATTATGGTGACACCTTCCCGGCGCAATCCACTCACAGTGATGGAAAGGTAGGGCGACTGTATGAGGGGGTGGGTGAACTAGGTGACAGGATGTCGCTATACGTACATGCGTAGGGGGTGGGAGCGAGCACGGCGAGTGTGGGCTGGGAGGAGGTGGAGAGGCTGTAGGGGGTGGTGCTGCAAATGCCAGTTGAGCTGAGTCATGGTGTTGGGGACTGGCTAGTGACTGGTGTAGCTGAGATACCGGGTTTGGGTCTGGGCGCTGGTGTGATTTTTATTGTGCCCGGCCTGAACCTTTTTATTTTTACTGCTTTCACCCTTCCCCCCCCAAAATGCACCACCCTGGAGTTGAGAATCCTAAGTAGGGCTGTGGGAGGAAAAGCCCCCCTTAAGGGGGGGGTGTGGGGTGCACAGCCCCCCCACAGAAAGCAGTAAAGATATGTCCTGACACCATTGTGCTGGTGAACTGGGGTTGCAGAGTGACGAAAATGTGTTTGGCACTCTGAGTGATAAGAGTGATTGCTTTTAGGTGTTCGCCGTTATCACATAGACCCCAGACTTTGTTGCCATCTGCAAAAAGGCATACCTTCCCTTCCAGTTTTTTCTGCAATGTCACTTATGAAGGTATTGAAGAGGACTGATTCTAGTACTGAGCCCTACGGTACCCCGCTGGTCATTCTCCAACCATTAGAGTGAGTGCTCATAACCACTACCCTCTGTTGCCTGTCTGTTAACAAGTTTGCAACCCAGTTCACCACTTTGGATCCTACCACTAGGCAGCTTAATTTCTGTATCAGTCCCCTGTGCAGTACAATGTTGATGGATATTGCTAAAGTCCACATAGGCCACATTCACTGTCCTCCCCTAATCTATTTCCCTGGTCACCTAGTTGAAGAAATCAATTAAATTCATCTGGCATGACCTTCCTCCCCATGAATCCATTTTGTCTTGCAGACCACTGGATTCAAAATACTCTACTATCCTTTCATTTAATAGTGTTTTCATTAGTTCCCCAAGTGAGACTAACTGGCCTATAGCTGCCAGCCTCTTCCCTGCTGCCACTCTTATGTAGAGACACCATGTCTGCTATCCTCCAGTCTTCCAGAACCATGCCTGATTCAAGTGAGCTGTTGAATAAGGTCATCAGCCTGGTAGCTAGCACATTCCTGAATTATTTAGCATCTTTGGGTTTAACCCATCTGGTTAAATAGCCTTGTCCACTTTCAGAGGTGCAAGTTCCTTTCAGGACTCTTTTCAATATGAAATTGTGTCCACCCCCCCTTTGTTCATGTTGGTCCCTGATGGTCTGTCCTCCTTCCTGCACTGTGAAGACTGAGCGAAGTACCTATTCAGAATGTCTGCTTTTTCTTGGTCCTGTTCTGCACAGTCACCCCCTGCCACCCTCCTTATCCTCCCTATCCATCATCTTGCATTTCTTTTCTCACTTATATACCTGAAAAAATTATTATCCCCATTAGCTACATATTTGGGTATCATTTTTTCTGTCTGCCCCTTTGCTTCCCTCTGTCTTACCTGATTCACTCTATTTTACTTGTTACACCTCAATTTCTTCATCTCTTTAATTTCTTTATACATCCTGAATGCCAACCTTTTTCCTTTCATCACCATGGCCACTTCTGTAAAGAACCATAACAGTCTCCTTTTCCTTCTGCTTTTGCTCACTTCTTTTCTTACAGAGGCTAGTTGCTTTAATTATACCCATCATGTCTGCCCTTATTTTTCCCCACAGTTCCTCTACCCTCCCTGGTAACCCACCCTAGTAGGCAATTACTGATGCAGTCTCCTATTTCTTTAAAATCTACCCTTCTAAAGTCCAGGACCATTGTCCTTGTGTGGATTACTTCTGCTGCCATTCTACTGTTAAACCACACTGTATGGTGATCATTGGTACCTAGTAGACTGCCCACTGTGATGTGCACAGTGCCTTCCCTGTTTGTAAGTACCAGGTTCAGGATTGCCTATCCCTAGTGAGTTTGTTGACTAGCTGCCCGAGAAAAGTCCCTTGTAGGGAGTCAAGGATGGCTCTGCTCCTTGCCAAAGCTGCAGCTGGAAGGCTCCAATCCACATCTATCATACTGAAGTCACTAACTAGCAGCACATCCCCTTACTTGCCTTGCTGATGATAGCTTCTCCACATGTCATATCTAACCCTTCTCTCTTTGCTAGAGGTCTTTATACCACCTCTGTATGGTTAGAGGTCCCAACACTTTCCTCTAGGATGATCCACAGCACCTCTTGTCCTTCCTTGTCCTCTGGGTGTCCCTGTACTTCTGTATTCTTTATTTTCTCCTCCACATATTACACAGCCCCTCTCCCTTCCCTGTCTCTCCTGAACAAAAAAAAGCTTAGTATGGCCTAATCACAGTCATGGCAGGGAATGCACTATGACTCTATTATATTCAGTACTTCATAGTTTCTAAGAGTTTATGTTATTTACAGTATTAGCATCATTCAAAATCTTCCCCTTTACAGTAAACTGAAATATTACAAAATCTTTTTAGTAAATCAGTGTTAAGAATGTATATAGACTCGCTTCTTCTTAAAAGCCACCATCCAATAATTGGTATCCAATAAAGAATATGAGCTTAGTTGTTGTTCAGAGAACTATGTAAGTGCAAGCTGCAGAACAGTATGAAACATTATGGAGGCATAACTGAAGTACTGTAGGAAAGATGCAAGAAGCCTGGGACAGACCTTTAAGACCCCAGTTCTAAAAATAAGTACATTCCTTGAAAATGCAGCTGATTATAATGAATAACATAGTGAAAGAAATCATATGCATTTTGTGTGTTTAGCAGGAAAGAACTAAATTGATTTTATGATGTATATTATTCCCAACATGTCCTGGAGTTGGGGTCAAGATTTTTCCATCTGGGTACTCATAAACGGCTTATTAAATGGAAATAGATTTGTTGTCATTTCTGTATATTTGATTTGGGCTGTCTTTAAGACCCATGTGAGAGTTTTCCTATTAATTTACTGGATAGATTGTATGATTTTTTATAAGCTGCTCTAGGAAACAGATACATTTTTATGAACTGCTTGAATATATTCAGTAGAGCTCTTGCAATTTATGCCTCTTACCTCTGCCTAATTGCAGAAATTGTTGTGAATTGGTACTTAGCAAAAGAAGACTAAAACACATGCACACCAGAAAAAGCTTTTGTTTGCTCATATCTTTTTTTTTTTACATGGTGGAGTTAACGTTTAAAGCAGGACAGCATTTTGTTTAACATAAAATTGAAAAAAAAATCTTTTAGTTTCTTGTAAGAACTTCATAAAATCTGCAGCAATACTTAGCAAAGTTTCAGTTTGGCTCAATTTACAGCATTTTCACTTTTACAGTTCTCAGTTTAGAGAGTGCAAAATTGTGACTATTATACCTGCTTGTTTGTTTGCATATTGCATACTATTATAAATGCTCTGTTTTACAAATGATTAGCAAAATACAGCCAAAGGGCACACTATTTGCACTTTTATGTGCTGTAATTTACAAAATGTGTATTTTAATGCAAAACAGTCACACTTTTGAAATGGGATCTAGTCTTGTAAAGTGTGTGCATGAAATTTCACAATGATTTAGCACTTATGTCAAAAATGAATGATGCAAAGGCCACAAATTTCACCCATCTCTATTCATTTATTATTATGATACCTATTAATGGACTGACAACAGCTATGTATAAATATTATAGCACACACATTTTCAGGGCCATACAGATTCCTTTGTCAAGTGTGAAACAGAGAATTTGTCAGCAGATAAGGACCGCTTGCTCCACCCAATTTACCAATTTAACTCTAACTACAGTATCCCCACAGACCCTAAGTTCAATTTCAAGTTCAAGTTCAAGTTTATTGCAGGAAAACTCCATTGAGCAAGCTCATTCACAAGGAGGTCCTGTGACATAAACACTTAAAGTACAAACACAGACAGGTAATAACAGTATATACATGAAATACACGTTACATGATACAGGCTGGATATACATACAAGGGTACCACATAGGGTGACCGCAGGTGGTAAACATTGATATGAGACAGGGAAGCGACTTATAGGTCGCATACTGATAAATGAAACATGATGACTGGTGTGATTTGATTTAATCAAATCAAATCAAATCAAATATACAGTATTTTGGCAGCTAGAACAAACAACAGTCTACAACTGATATGGGAGGGAGGAGAGATTTGATAGAGTAGCAGTGGAGCGAAGCAAAGATAAAGCCAGGAGTAGAAGGGAAGGAAAAGCAGTTAATATGATAAATCAATTATACCTTACCAATGGATAAATATGGCATACATATGGGGAAGGAAGAGACTTAATGACAGTTACAGGTGTCTTTTATTTTGGCTGAACTTAGCGATTTGTAGAAGTTTATTGAAACTGTGCTAGTTAGTTTCAGTACGGTTTGTAATTGGTTCCAAATGGAGGGAAGGGCATATTCAATAGCACGTTTACCAAAGGAAGTCCGCGTCCTTGGTATGTCAAGCATAATAAAGTCAGATTTTCTTAACAAGTATGCACTATGTGAGATACTAATAAGGGAAGAGAGAGAGCTTGGCAATTTCTGCAAGAGCAGTTTAAGAGTCCATAGCCCAGCATGGAGCAGGCGTCTAGTAGTAAGGGATGTCCAACCAACAGCTGCATATAAGTCACAGTAGTGCGAACGGTAAGGGTAGATGGTAATGAACCGTAATGCACGGTGATAAAGGATGTCCAGTTTACTTAGATTTGCAACAGTGGTGGAGGAATAGATTACATCGCCATAGTCGAGTAGGGGAAGAAAAGTGGCCTGTACAAGCTTTTTTCTGAGTTTCAAGGGGAAAAGGGCCTATTTCTGTAGAAGAAACCTAACCTGCTTTTAACCTTCTAGAGACATCTTCGATGTGGTCACTGAAAGATAATTTATTGTCGATCCAGATACCTAGATATTTAAATTTGGTTACAACTTCCAGAGGCTCGTTTAGCGTGGTGACAATGAAGTCTTGGGCAAGAGTATTGGGGGAGCCTGAGACAGCACTGCGGGAGAATATCATCGCTTTAGTCTTCTTGGCATTGAGCAGAAGCTTTGCCTTTATTAAATTATGCTCAAGTTGTGCGAAGTCCGCTTGAAGCACTCCCTTGACTTCAGATAACGATGGAGCCAGAAGTATACAACACAGTATCATCTGCAAAAAGTGCAGATTGGACGTGATATGTTAGCATCTAAGTCATTGATGTACAGAGAAAACAAGATAGGGCCTAAGATGGATCCTTGGGGACTCCTCTTGCAACTGGCAAGGCAGCAGAAAAAAAGCCTTCAGCCTTTACTTTTTGGAATCTTCCAGTTAGGTAGCTAGAGAACCATTGGGTGGTATGGTATGTGGCACCCAACTTTGCAAGGCAATTGACTAATAGTTTGTGATCAACAGTATCAAAAGCTTTGCTGAGGTCCAAAAAGACTGCACCAGTTACCTTCTTAGCATCTCTAGCAGAGATCCAATCATTGGTTACTTTTGCTAGTGCAGTGATTGTGCTATGATTAGCCCAAGCCAGATTGAGCTGGATTAATGAGAGAAAGGTTTCAAGTGAGATTTTAACTGAATATGGATCAGTTTTCGAGAACTTTAGAAAGGATAGGCAATATGGAGATAGGCCTATAGTTGTTTACTTCGCATGGGTCACCAGATTTAAATAGAGGGAGGATATGTGCTGATTTCCAGCAGGACGGCACAGCAGCCGATGTAATGGAAAGATTGAAGATGTGGAGAATTGGGGCGAGTGAGATGGGCATAGCCTGACCTTAGGAAAAAGGGTTCCAAGCCGCCGTCCCTGCGCTTTTTGGTGTCTGGTTGAAGAGAATCTTCTACTTCTTTATAAGTTATCTCGGCGCAGTTGGAAGGGACTGGGTGCAGGACTAGATGTGGCGGAGGGTATGCTGGCTCACCGCAGCACCAGCATAAGGTGGACGAGTCTAAAGCTAATCCAGCTGTGGCAAAGTGGGAGTTAAGTTCCTCCAGGATTAGGGACTTGTTTTCCACAATCTTGCCACTTCATGACTATCTTTGTTGGGACAGAGGGACCATGGGCCATCCTTCTATAGCTTTGATAGTCTTCCATATTTTATAGGAGGTTACCTTTAGCTTGTTCGAGAGTAGAAATATAATAGTTAGCTTTAGCAGAGCGAAGTTTTCACACAGTTATTCCTGGCTGTTCTAAAGGCCTGCCAATCGAAGATTCTTTGAATGTCTAGCTTTAGCCCAGAGCTTATCTCGAGCTATAAGGGCTGCCTTGAGATCCGAGGTGAACCAGGGATTGGAATTGTTCCGTACCTTACTTTGATGAAAGGGGCATGCTTATTTATTATTGTAGTGAGTTTGTCATTAGGATGCAAGCTGCCTTGTTGACATCTTTTGGCTAGGTAAAGATCTTGCCATCTGATCATGCTCAGGTCAGATAGGAAGTTTACTGCACTGAATTTATGTAAAGGATCTTTTTGTTATAAAGATGGGTTGCGGCCGGGCCTTAATTTGAGATCTTATACAAGCAACAATTCCATGATCGCCATGTCGTTGTGAAACACTGCCAAATGAGATATTTGTGTGGATGGGTGGTTAGTACCACATCTAGAATGGAACTGTTGATAGTATTTAGAGTGTTGTTCCAGTAGGTTCTCTGACTAATTGCCCAAGACCTAGCTCGTCACAAAGGGATTTGAGGCCATGTGATTTAGGTGACAGCCAGTCCATATTTAGATCTCCTAGAAATATTGTTTCAGTTTTGCATCTACGAACATGGATTTCAAAAGATTAAGGACTTCATCACCACCAGACGGGGGTCTATAGCCACCTAGGATAGTGATACATTCCGAGGAGGGGAGATGAAGGCTCAGCGAAACTAACTCAAATTCCTTGGCTAGAGATTTGCAACTAATATTGGTGACCAAGTACTTAGATTTGGCATAGATAACCACACCCCCGCCTCTAGACTCTCTATCTGCTCTAAATAAATTGTAGCCCTGCAGTGATATTTGTTGATCAGTGTTCGTCTTTTTTAACCACAACTCAGTAATTATGATAAGGTCTGGGTTAACATGTGCAGCCCAGGCTTGCAGCTGTACAAGTTTTTTAGGCAGGCTTAAAATGTTGACCATCATCATTTTGAGACCTGTGGCCTCAGCAAAATCGATAGGCGAGGTAAGTTGTAGGGGGCCAGGGTTGAGCTCCACATTTCTGAGCAGAGAAGAAGCAGAAGTATAACTTTCTTTAGAGGCTTATAAGAATGGAGACTGCTTTTTATTTCTTGGCGGTAACCCATATCGTGCTAAGAGTATGCACACTGTAATGACAGTTGATTGTGATCAATGTAAGTGCTTGGCAGACATAGTGAGGACAGTAACAAAGGGATGTAGGCCAACCAGGGTAATAGGCTAAAAGGGAGGAGAATGACAGAGTGTCTGCACGTTAGACTGTTATAACATTAGGTATTGATAAGGTACATTGAGAACTGAATTGCATTGAGGTACTTGAATTGCACTGTATTGCTGAAAACTCTGCACCTAGGAGCAATAAAAACACAATAAGGAGAGCCATGGTCCCAGATTGAGTGATCTCGTGATTTGTATTAGTGCAATATTTTCTAGGCAAGAAATTTGCCCACCTAGGTACCCATTTAAAACCTAGATGAGAAAATACAGCAGAAAGGGGAACAAGGAGATCAGGAGCAGCTTAGTTAGTGGCCATCCACCCTTCAGACTCAAGTCCCCTTGTAGCAGAACCGGGAAAGAAGTAGAATGATAATGCAGGCCATATTGCCCACGAAAGAATACGGTGATTTATGTAGAAGACCAAGAATCCCTCTAGTGGCAGGTCTGTCTAAGTGATCTCAAGATCTTCCATCCACCCCTTGTTTCTTTTCCCATAAGATTATTTTATGCCTATCCCAAGCTTTCTTGAAGCCTTCCACTGTTTTCACCCCAACTACTTTTGGCTGGCAACCTAGTTCAGGGATCCACCACTCTTTCTGTGAAGAACTTTCTTATAACCCTCCTGAATTTACCCTTCTTCAGCTTCAGAACACATCCCCTTGTTCTTGAGCCCATTTTCTACTGAAAAATACTCCCCTCCTGCACCACATTTACCCCATTTATGTATTTAAATGTGTCTGTCATACCTCCCATGTAGGGCTTTGTAGATCAGTAGTCTGACCTTGAAGACAATGCTCTACCTCACAGACAGAGTGCAAATGGTGGTGATGGGGTTGTCCTCATCTAGCCCAAGGCCCCTGTGTTGTGGAGTTCTGCAAGGTTCGATCTTATCGCCCGTCTTCTTCATGGTGTATATGCTGCCCTTGGGAGAAGTTATTAAATGGCATGGCTTGGGTTTTCATTGCTGTGCTGATGACACCCAGCTATATCTGTCTGGTGCTCCTGGGACCCAGATGGTGGTCTCTGTGTTTAAGACCTGCCTAGCCAAGATCCAGGACTGGATGACCCAAAACTGGTTATGACTCAATCCAGACAAGACAGAGGTATTGGTGGTGGAGCCGGGTCATCGGCGAGGTGGAAGGGGGGGGGCTGGGCATGACCTGGGTCTTAGACTGGGTGGCTCATTCCTGACCCCTTCCACATGGGTTAGGGATCTGGGTGTGGTACTTGATGATGGCCTGACACTTAATGTTCAGGTGTTGGACGTCATTCAAAGTGATTTTTACCATCTAAGAAACATTGCCTGGATCTGTTCCCTGAAAACCCCGGATGACCTTGCCACCCTGAAACATTCCTTTGTCACGGCGAGGTTAGACTACTGCAATGCCTTGGACCTGGGGCTGTCAGGAGGCAATGTCCACTGTCTGCAGTTGGTGCAGAATGTGGTGGCCAGGCTACTGATGGGTGTTCCTAGATTTGAACATATTACACTTGTTCCCTGTGCACTACACTGGCTGCCAATAGGGTGGAGGATTACCTTCAAGGTTGGATTATTGATCTACAAAGCCCTACATGGTCAGGGACCTAACTATTTACAAGACCTCCTGGTTCCGCACCGCCCAACTCACCCTCTCCGTTCCTCCATGGGTGGCCTGTTGGTGGTTTCCAAGGCAAGGCTGCAGCTTTTGGGAGACCGTGCAGTCTGTGTGGATGTGCCTACCCTGTGGAACTTGCTCCTGGGGTATCTAAGAAAGGACTCCTCAGTGGAAGCCTTTGAGAGGGGGCTCAAAACCTTTTTATTTGAACAAGCATTTAACTTATGAAACACTCCTGATGATTCTCATTTTATTTATTAATATGATGATTTGGATCTGATTTATGTTTATGCTCTGCAATGTGTTGTTATGTATGTTTGCTTTTTATTTACATTAGATTGTATGTATTGTGCAGCACTCTAAGCCCCTTCCCAAAGTATGTCTGTCTGTCTGTCTGTCTGTCTGTCTATCTATCTATCTATCTATCTATCTATCTATCTATCTATCTATCTATCTATCTATCTCCATCCTTTCCTCCAGGGTGTACATATTGAGTTACCTCAGTCTTTCTTTATTGGTCTTCTATTGCAGATCCCTCACCATTTTAGTTGCTCTTCTGTTGAATGCCTCCACTCTGTCTATGTCCTTCTGTACATGTGGTCTCCGGAACTGCACACAGTATTCCAGATGAGGTTTCACCAGTGACCTATACAGAGGTAACACAACTTGTGTTGGTGATCCCCCTCCTTATGCAACCCAGCATCCCATTAGCCTTCCCAAGTGCCTTGCCATGCTGCCTACCTAACTTTAGGTTATTTGAGACAATCCCACCAAGGTCACTCTCTCCTGCTTGGTTGTTATCAATATCAGTCATCTCATTTTGTTTTCGGCTGCTGGGTTCCTGTACCCCAAGTGCATTATTTTGCTGTTTTTTTTGCACTGAACTCAAGTTGCCATACACTAGATCACTCATTTAGCTTTCCTGGGTCTCTGTTCATCATGTCCATACACACACACACCCCAGAATGCCTACCCTGTTATACATTTTGTTATCATCTGCAAATAGGCAGGCATTCCCCTCCAGCTCTTCTGCAACGTTGCTTATAAATACATGAAAGATGACCAGTCCCAACACTGTTCACTGCAGCAACCCACTTGTCATCTTCCCTTCCTCTGAATGAGCTCCATTTACTAATACCTTCTGTCTTCTGTCCCCTAACAAGTTCTTACCCAATGTAACATCTTTGAACCCACTCCTAAGTTCCCCAGCTTGTTTAATAGTCTCCTATGTAGAACGGTGTCAAATGTCTTACTGAAATCTAGGCATGCCACATCCACTACACCTCCATGAATTACTTTCCTTGTCACCCAATCAAATAAATATGTCAGATTTGTTTGACATGACCCTCCCTCCTGTGAACCCAATGCTGTCTCTGATCTTTTAACCTGTTTGATTCAAGATAATCCAACATCCTGTCCTTCAGCAAATATTTCATTAACTTTCTCACCACTGAGGTCAGACTGACTGGCCTATAATTTCCTGCCTCATCTCTGCTACCACTTTTTTTTTAATTACTTTTTATCTGCCTTATCACCTCGATGTTCCACTCCTTCAGGCTTAGCTCATGCCACCTACTCTCTCAACCTTGAGTCTGCCCATAGAGTGATCTTGGTGACCCCTGCCTCCCTCTCGCCTCCGTGGAGCACCTTGCACAGTGGGGTCTGCCCATAGTTTCTGGACTGGGTGGCTGGAGCGTCCGTCATCTAGGAACAGCGAGGGTAGTTTCCGTTTTTCTTGTGGTTTCCCCTCCAACCCCTGAGGACATCGGCTCAGGCAGGAACGTGCTTATGCACACCTGCCAAGTGCCTAACAGCATCCTCCCCTCCCCGACTCCTCTGTAGAGGAGCCTCCAATGCCCCAAAGTCAGTGCTTCCACTGGCCCTCATGGACATCAGTGCATTAAGCACCCTAGTAACCTTCCCAAAGGAGAAGAAGCGCCGTTGGGATGCTCCAATCTTCCTTCCCCCAGCCGACCCCCGGCAACCCGAGTCCATATCCAAACCTGGGTTGCCGGTGGTGTGGTGCAAGGTGTGGCGTCCAGAGCCCCAACCCTCAGCGCCACTGGGCCAACGCTCTGCTACCACTATTATGAAAAGGAACTACATCTTCCCTTCTCCAGTCCATCAGAATCACACCTCTTTCTAGTGAGCAGTTAAAAAGTACTCTCAGAGGTGCAGCCAGTATGTTCATGAGTTCTTGCAATACCCTAGGATGTAAAAACATCCACAAATTTTGAAACTGTTCACACAATTTAACAATAACAAAAATGTGATTATGTGAGCTCCTTCAACTTACAATTTACAGAATCAATTGCATCTCTATTTAGCAATTTCTATGACTTTTCCAAGAAAGTATGCATATACATTTTCAAGTATCTAGCTCCAGAGGTGGTTATTTTAAAGCACATAAACAGTTTCAGAAATTTTCACATGAATAATAAATTGCCAGACTATGTGCCACTATATGCCCCCATCCCAATGCCATGTAACTTGGCATATTTTCAGGGTCCTTTCCACACAATACTCAAGCCAGATTTTAGATTTATAGACAGATCGCTGATCAAGCTATAACCATAGAAAGAATTACGGGACATTCTGCAAAATTTCACACATTTTGTGAAATTTCAGAGTAATTCACAGAGTTTTGAAAATATTCCACAAAATCAGAATTTACTAATTTTGCCCAGCCCTAATTCTGAACCACTGTGCTTATGTAATCTTATTTTATTTTAAACAGCTTTTTACATCTCCACTGATATCTCTGTAAAGATTCATTTCCAGAATAAAGCTTCCTTTGTTAATCTGATTATTATAAATGGAAAGGATTTACCATACCAAAAGCTGAAATGCATTATTAACTAATTCCATGCAACTTCTTAAAGCAGCAGTGCAACGAAAAAAGTTATTCCAAAAAGCTAATTTTCTGCTATGGTTATAAAATATATTGGCAGAACTTTTGATTTGGGTTTTCTGGATGCTTCCTATGCTGTGTACTGTGCATTTGCATTTTTGTCTGGACTCTTATTCTCCTCGGGTCCTCAGTGTTATTTCTACGCAAAAATGAGGTGGCCATCTTTTTTTTCTTGAGAAATAATTACCTTAAAATGTACATAAAATTCTAAAATGTTAATGAAACCTGAAAATGTCACCAACAAAATAAACTGGAAGACATCTGGCATCAATTAGGATGAAAAAAAGGAGGGGTCAAATTTTAACCCATTTTCGTTGCACTGCTGCTTTAATATACAGTATTTATCGCTGATTTATAGACAGGTGTCACATTTTTGAAAGATCCATCTTCAATTCAACATAGAAATTACAGTTTGGAAAGATACTCATTAGGAAAATTAAAAATACCGAAATCTGCTGCCTTTCAAGCAGCAGTGCAATTGATTCCTGATTCAGTTGTGATAAGAGTTGTGATAAGACTGGGCTTTGCAGTATTGGTAGCTCCCATTTTTTTGAATGGAAACTAACCATGAAAATTACTGTTTCTAAAAAATGGAGAGTTGCTTTGGTGCTTTGGATGGAAAAGCAGTAACACAGGTTCTGAAATGGAAGTACTACCTACTTCCCCTTTGCCAAAGAACAGTAGTGGCCAAGGGAGGTAACATGAGCTGTGATTGTTGCCTTGTACCTTCCTAATGTGAGGTTTGTTGAGAGTACAGATGTTAGCCCACCAGGCATCCTGCTACAGAACTGCAATGTATAGTGCAATGTTCAGGATAGACTTCTATTGTAATAAGAGATAAAAAATAATAATGGAAAATAGATTGGGCTAACACAAAAAAATTAAGGAAGGTATATATGTCTCCCTATACATTGGTATATAACTATAGAGGGATGTTGAATAAAATATGTTACAGATATGCTGTGCATATGTCAGCATGCATTGGGTGTAGATGTATGTTCAGGTAGATGTATCTATTGCATGCATATATACATGTACAAAGTATATATTAAAAAAACACAGCAGGCCCCTGGCAATGGAAGTGCCCAAGGGCATCAGAGAAGCATTAGTGGAAAGCCGGGCTGCCATGACAAGGCCCTCCCCAACAGCCCGAGTTCACTTAGACAGATTGGCTTACAAGTAGATGTTATGACTATAGTATTAACATTGGTTTCTTTTCAGGGGCAGTAGCTTCTTGTCATTTCAGCAGTGTGGGAATTCCCAGCTGTGTGAAAATGTACAGCAAAATGAATAAGGCTCAACTGCAAGATGGCAGTGACCACAGCACTGGATGACCAGCTGAAGACCATGTATGCTGAGAAAAGTTGAGCCTGGTTGGATGCTTATATCATGGGGACCCCAACACCTCAGGATAAACTGGCACTGAGAAAACTGAAGTGACTAGTGAAACAGCTATCAGCATCCCTGAGCAAGATAGCTCAGAAAACTTAGAAGAAAGGTAAGGCAAGCCCAGGTGATAATATATTGTCTGGTGAGTTCAGGCAGATGGTCTTGAGGGTGTTCAAGGGTGCACGTCCAGCAATGCACCCCCAGCACAATAACAGGGCGAATATGGCTTCCAACCACAAAGAACCTGAGCCCGATGTGATAGTGGTAGGAGACTCCCAACCCATGTGTCCAATTCTGCATGGGTTGATCCAGTACAGGCACCATCACCCCAAGAGCTGCTAGAGCCCACAGCCAGTCCTTCTGCCTTGGACCAGAAGCTAGATACACTGCCTGAGGCAGTAGTGAGGCTCACTGAAGCAGTTCAGACTCAGCTGCAGGAGGCATCTGGGATCCAGACAGCGTCAGGGTCAAGTATCAGCACAGCAGTACCAGCGACAGTAGCCCCTGTCTCAGGAACTATGTCAGTGTAGCTGAGCCAGTGGGAGCACATCTGTTGGACAATCTTTGTTGAACTGGCACAAAAAGCAGGATCTGAACAAGGACAAGAAAGGAGAAGACCCAGACAGGAAAATGGTTAATGTGGATAGGCAATGTGACGATTGTTTGGTGGGATTCTTGGTCTTCACCAGCAAAATCTGTAAGACAGCCCAGGAGATGAGCAGTGGCCTGTTCAGTTACTTGAACAGGATCATTTGTACCCACAATGCAAAAGAGGGTGCTGGCTAGTAGGAATATGATAAGGGGTTTTGTTGCCACCTGCAGAATGACTCTTCCAAGGACTGGGGTGTCCTGGACATGCCTTTATTGGTAAAGGGGTCCTCCATACAGATAGTGGCTGAATGATAAGAGTGTCCCAGTCCCCCAAGCCCAAGCCAAATGGAGCCTAGTTCAAGTGTGCTTTGGGTTTACCAGGGGACTTGCAGCAAGGCCTTTTGCAGGAACTGATATGAATGTTTTGCATATGGCCAGAGGTACCCATTCAGCCAGTGCAAGCCCTGCAAACCCCACCAGGAAGGGCACCGGTCCTTTTTGAAGAAGCAAGGCAAGCCCAACCATGGTAAGCCTGCCCACTCTAATAAGGGTGGACCAGCTTAGGCCATTGCACAAGCAGTACCCAGACCACAAAATGATGGCCTTGCTAATAGGTGGTTTCATGGTTGACTTCTGGATCCAATATGAAGGCCCCCAAACAGAGTTATAATGCTGCAAACTGGAAGTTGGCCAGGTATAGGTTGCATGTTAATGAGAACAAACTCCCTAATGAGCTGAACTTGTGCAGGATCAGCAGTCTTTATCCCACCACAGTTCCTAGTGTGTGGGTTTACCCTATTGATCTTGTGCCCAAAAAGGTTCCAGGCAAGTATCACATTATTAACCACACGTCATACCCAGAGGGCAATTCAGTAAATGACCACATTGATCCAAGCTATACAGCCATCCAGTATGTGCCAGCTGACAGGCCATTTGAGTCAGTACACACAGCAGGACCTAGGGCTCTCAGGGCCAAAGCAGATACCAAGTCAGCATTCTGATTGCTCCCCATTTATCCAGATAGCTGAGGCTTGTTGGGGATGAAATTTGAAGGCCAATATGACATTAATAGCTGTATATCTATGGGGTTTTCAGTGGCCTATGCAGTGTTCTAATGTTTTAGCACATTCTTACACTGGACAGATGCCAAAAAATCCTGGGGTATGGGATTGTTCACTATATGACAGTTGACTGTCTGTTGGCCCTGCCCATTCCCCATCTGTGTGCAAAGATTAGAGATCTTCCTACAGTTGTGTCATGGTTTTGATGTGCCATTGGTCCCTGTTAAGCTGGAAGTATGAAATCCCATAATGTCATTCCTGTGCATCACAATAAATGTGGGAGCACAGAATATCACCTCTTCAGGGACAAGATCAAGGCTGTTAGCACTCTTCTGGGACATGTAATGGCAGCCAAAAAGATCACTCTAAATGAGTTTCAACAGCAGGTGGGTAAATGAAACATTGCCTGCCAGGTCATCAAGATAGGAAGGATATTCTCATGCAAAATGGTGAAGCTAGGATATATTGCTTGAAAGCTCCACCACATGATACGAATGATGGAAGGCTTAAGGGAAGACCTGGAGGTCTAGCAAGCCTTCATTACTGACTTTAACAGAGTGTTCATGTGGCCCATAAAAATGGACTGTCAGAAGCTGGAACTGTTTCTGGATACATCCAGTGGGTTGGGCTTTGGATCATATTTTAGAGGGGGATGGTGTGCCTCAAACTGGTCACCAAGTTTAGTAGAGACAGGACTCACAAGGCAAGTCAGCTTGCTGGTTGTTTTCCAATTAGTGGTCATGCCGCTAGTTTGGGGTCATCGGCTGAGAGACAATAGAGTTATTTTTCGCTCTGACAACTACCATTAATGGGCAGCTAGGGGTCAAGGGACAAATGTGTGCCCTTATGAGGATCTTCATCCTCGGATGCATGCTGTCTAATATTTAGTTTAAAGCTGTTTATGCCTCTGGTGTTGAGAATAATATTGTTGATGTTTTATCTCTTTCACAGTGGCAGAAGTTTAGGGGAACTGGCTCCAGCAGCAGACTGAGATCCATGTTTGGCCCCACATTTCATATGTGAGATGTTGACCCTAAGACCTGGGAGATGATAGGTAATTGTATTGTGCTCTTGACCAGAAAAGCATATCACTGAGGAGTGGAGCACTTCCATACTATCCAGCAGGAAACTTGTTGGCCAAAGAGTTTGCTGATTCCTGAAGAGCAGTTATGCAGCTACTGTACATCTTGGGGGAAAACAGTGGGATCTGACATCAGAGGTCATAGGACAGCATTTAGCAGGTTTGTCATATTTCACCTGGGTGCTGGACTTCAAGGACACCACTCAGGCTTTTAAGGTTCAGTAGATCTTTGAAGGCTGGAGCAAGGGAACCTCAAAGCAGGCTGGTCAAAGTTATGCTGGAGAGAGAGTTTGGAAGTGTGGAAGGCCTTACTGCCAGTTTGGTATTCTTCATTTGATGCCAGATTATCCAGTCCTGCAATTTTGATGGCTTTCTGCAGGGTCTTTTGGGTATCAGAGATGGAGCAGCTTGCCAAGGGTGGAGTCACCGCTGGCCTGCAGGATAAAGAAGTGGTGGTGACACCAGAGGGTATGTTAACTAGGCTATGCAAGAGCAAGACTGACCATGTAGGTGTTGGATGATTGTGCATCCTATAAGCTCTGGAATGGTCAGGTGGTATGTGAAGGCCATGATATTAAAATACATGGCCCTCAGCCTGCTTGCTGGGTCAGCGATCCTGCAGCATGTAGACTGCACCCCTGTCAGGACCAGCCAGTTTAGGCACATTTTGGATTTGGCTGTGCAGCGGGTGAGTCTGAACCACAAATAGTTTAGTAGCCACTCTTTTTGGTTAGGAACAGCCACAACTGCCAGGGCCCAAAGGCTTACTGATGGGTAGATTCAAGCCTTGCGTCAGTGGAGGTCCTGAGTGTTTTACAATACGAGAGGCCACAAGTGCTTTAATTTTCTGTTTGCTGTCTTCCAGTTTCCCATGATGGTTTCCAGACCATTTGAATCTTTTTTATTTAATCTTTTGGTAATCAGGTGAGGCCCACTAGCCATACGCTCCTGTTTTCAGGGTGACCTGGGAGCACTGGGGTGGGGGGGGTATGTGACTTGCTTAGAGTCACACAGTATGCAAGTGGGTTGTGGAAATAAAACACAGTTCTGCTGAATGTACCAAGCTCATTCACAGCATGTTACTCTGTCCTCGAGGCTATACTGCCAGCCCCATCTGCAGGGATCTTCAGACAATCTTTCATACAGTACACTGGGCAGCAGAGAGAGCAGGGCCCTAGCCTGGGGGTACTGTCATTTCTACCACAGAAAGTGCAGACTCGTTGGTTTGGTCAAAGTGGTATTTACTGGGGGGGGGGGGGCTTCTTCCTAGACTCGCAGTGAAGGACTAAAGAGGAAGTTCCCTGGATATACTGCTGGTTCATCTGAGTGGGAACAGCCTGGGACTCTGGACAGCTGTACATTTGCTACTGACAGTGAAAGGTGACCTAAGATCCAGTCACAGGATTTGGCTTGGCATCACAATCTTTTGGCATCACATTACCTAAAGACATAACTGGCATGCAGCAACCACAAAAAGTGGCTCAGACACTGAAAAACAGAATCCCAGTAGTTAGGTACAAAACAGGAGCAAACAGAAATTGGCTACAATTTTCAGACTCTGCAAGAAGATTCCCATAAACCTTGGAAGTGTTGAAGTGCTTTATTGATAAAACACCTGAGTAGCACTCCATCCGTCATCAACGTTTCATGCTACACTGATGCTTTTTCAAGACATGATGTCTTGTCCTTGGTATGAGCTGCTTGTGGGTTGGACTTCATCTGTTCGGTGGTGGCATGGGAGTCTTTCAGGACAATGGTACAAGGGGAAAGTGAGAAAGGGTTCCTGTTTTTCATAGTACTTTTCTGCCCCCGATGGCATGAGACAGGGGCTGCAGGACCTGCTTGTGGGGCTGCAGCAAACATGATCTGGCCTGCCTGTGAGTGCAGTGCCACCAGACAGGGTAGTTGCTTGCCATACCACTGGCCATATGATGCACCTGCTCTCTGAGGTTTGGGTTCCAACTTAGAGAGGTCCATCATTTTGAGATTGACTTGGCGAGACTTCCTGAGCTGCGTACATAATTCCAATAATATATGTTGGGCAGCATAATGGAAGTATACACAATCTCATTCAAAAAGTTTGTTTTGTGTTCACAGTATAGTAAGAAGGTGCGGTAGTAGGTATATTTGCATAGTCACAAAGTAATGGGCAAGCCCAAACAGAGGTTGATTATGCCCCTTTAAAGTAGTAGAAAGCAAGGCATGAGCCCAAGATCATGTGTAAAACACCCCATGTGACCACACTCACAAATTACTTATAAGTACCCTATTATGAAAAAGCTAGGCTAATACATCAGTAACGTTTACTTTTGCAAGCACAAAGCAACTGTTTGTGAGTCACAGACACATCTGTGCCTTAACACCAAAAGCTCATACTGGAAACTATTATGCAACTAAACCTACTCTTCAGTCAAGTCTCTAGCACTACTGTATATCACCATTTAATTGAAAACATTTTACACTCCATTATAAAGGAACTGCCCATTTATGGAAGGCTTTTAGCCTGAAGTTCAGTGGGGGGGGATAGCTCCTCCCACATCCCCTATTTGAACTTCGGATTTCTGCTCGCTCTGCTTCAAGCATTTCAAATCCACCGGTGCCTTTCTGTTGCTGTGGCTGGCATGGCTCTGTACTTTCCTGTTGCTTATGCCTTTTTTCCTTCCCTCCATTTTCTTTTTTCTTCCCCCCACCTCTGTCTCCATTCCTTTGTCTTCCCTGCCCCCCCTTTTGTCATTTGTTCCCCTCGCGGCATTCGCCGCTCTGACTTCTCTTTGGTTGTTCCTCGAACATTGTCATTTCTGCCTCCGCGTTGTCTCCTTTATTTTCTTTCCGGGACATTTTCTCCCTTGCCAGTCGCTGCTCTGTCCATGCCTCTGCTCCAAGTGTATTGCTCCACCACTCAGTTTCTAGCTTCCTTCGCCTCTCCATTTCAGCACTCCAAATATCCTCATTCTGTTGGCTCCCCGCTTCGGGGCTCCCCTTTTTCTGCACCCAGTGACGTGGGTCCTTTGAGACAGAGTTCCCTGCTGCTATTGCAGTGTCCACCACACACTTCTTTCTCAGATGCCCTGTATGCTTTCTCCCTGTCTTCTGGAGGACTTATCTGCACTTCCATGTATTCGGACATCCAGCCCACCGCATGTACCAGAGCAGCGCCCGTCTTACCGAACTGCCAGAGCTACATTGTACTGCCTCACTCCATCTGTATAAAATAGCAAGCAATGGGAGAATGGCATGAAACAGCAAGACTAGATAATCTCATAGTATGGTATCGGAGTAATTTCAGTAGGAAAGTAGAGATGGAAACGTAACATAATCTTAACCAGTAATTTACACTCCACTTCTAGGACTTTACGGTGACATCACCAATGTAATGACCACTTCTTCTCTTGTGAACAATCCCTGTAAAAAAACTAAGGATTTTCTGCAACTGCCTTGTTAAAAATAATTGAAGGGAGAGGGGGCTAGTGAACGGACAGTAAGTTCATTATATCTGCCTGCCTCTTCCCCATCGTAACATACATAAAGATTTATACCATGCAACATGTATTCATTTATAGGGTTCATCTTCTTCCTTGCTTCATTCCTCTGTATATCAGACCCAATTTCATCATCGTGAATTCAATGGACAGCAGCTATAAAAATCACCCCAGTTCCTGACTCTCAGCCTGCTAAAGACAGAGGGGTCCCAGCATCCTGCCAATCATGCCCGCGAGAAGGCATTGCTTATCCTTTCAATAATGCGGCGATGGCGGACCATGTGGGGTCCCGCCATCCCAACACAAACAATTGCACTTTTGAATTGGACCTTACGGTGGACTTGCATCTGGGTACCAACATCCTACCTTAAGCCATTCAATAAATGGTGATGGTGGACCCAGGTAGGGGTCCGGCCATCCCAAACTACCAAGCCTCGAACAGGGCATCACTTATTGCTTTGACTCATTACCATATTACTACAGCAATCCATACCATGGTGATGGCAGACCACATGGTGTCCCGCCATCCCAAACATACTCTAGTCCATACCATTCATGCTCTACTCAGTGATACGGTGATGGCAGACCATGTGGGGTCCCACCATCCCTATCACGGACTACTCATTGGCACACGACGGTGACCATATGACGTCTGCTACTCCACCCCATTCTACTCAATGATATGGCAATAGCAGACCACATGGGGTCCTGCCATCCTTATCATGCTCTACACAATGGAACTAGCGACTGTGACCCCCTGAGGTCACCTTCCCAACCAACTTGGCCCATAATGGGTCATCTACTGTTTGCTCAAACCTTGTTACCATTCCTACAGGTAGCTTAATTTGGAATCTCATCCTTCTACATTGGACAATGCGCCAATACTGTAATGGTGGACTGCAGAGGTTCCACCATCCTTACCTCAGCCAGTGCAATACTATGGTGATGATGGGCCACGTGGGGTCCCGCCATCCCTAGGCAGTTCTGATAACCATACAGTGGGGTTCTTGCCCTCTTTACCTTGGACTTTTCCAATGAAATGTGATGATGGACCATGTGGGGTCCCATCATCCCAATAACTGTACCAAGAAACTTACTTATACACTAGGGACCTCATTCATTGCTCTAATGCACTTCAATGTCATTATAGCCAGTCTCATGCAAGATACTTGTCCTTCTTACCTTGGACTACTCGGGTCTACAGCGATGGTGGACAATGTGGGGACCACCATGCCAACAATGGTCTCACCATTTTCCTTGGATGAGGTCATCATACAGTGATGGGAGACTCTTGGGAAGGTCCTGGCATTCCACTACAGACATGCCCTCATGGGCATTGCTTCTTGAGCAAATGTATTTCTTTGCCATCAACAGGGAATCTCAGGTGGGGGTTTCACCTCCATACCTTGAATGATACCATACTTGGCTATGGCGAACCCACATAGGAGTCTCACTATCCCAAATTTACCTTGCCCCACGAGGGGGACATTTCTCAGTACTCCAACGAATTTTCATCTTTACTATGGCAGACCCACATGGGGGTCTCACTCCTTAGTCTAACCACCTAAGACCTACTTTATTGCCTGAGCATCAAACCTTACATACACAGACCTACATAACAGTCCATGCCCCAGCTAGCCCGTGTCTGGGCCTACCATATTTCATCAAGTCATTCACTTCTGCTACTGCCACATTCCTTCTGTTCCAGTTCCAACCTAGTTTCTACACCAGAGATCTCCAGGAAGTACACCTCAATTCCTTGTATGTCCTAGGACACAGTTCCTTTCAAACAAGGGACTCGATCATATTCTAACATTATAATGGATGTTCTACAGACATGCAGGTCTCCCAGATTTGCATAGCTCATGCCTTATCATTGTTCCCAGCTGGGCTACACTCCTACCTTATCTTCATTTTCAGACATGCACTGCTCCCAACCACTTCTTCGTCTATGAT
Organism: Neoceratodus forsteri; assembly: GCA_016271365.2. Taxonomy (NCBI): domain Eukaryota; kingdom Metazoa; phylum Chordata; order Ceratodontiformes; family Ceratodontidae; genus Neoceratodus; species Neoceratodus forsteri. Next base: position 620,839,268 of record CM057455.1, read on the forward strand.
CTATGTCCTTCAAATTTAAATTTGGCATGCTCTCTGAGCAATGGTGACTGTATACGTACACTTTACATTTGCTTCCCTACAGCTACCTGGGACATAGATAAACCATCATCTCATTTGGATATTGCTCTAATTTGGACCTCTTTCATCATTCGGAACCTTCATCTTCAGCATTGACATTCCTGCTCATCTTCGATCTCGGAAACTGGACTATTCGATCAGCAAGATTCAGACTTAATTCCTGGACATAACACATTTAAAACTTCAGCCCACATTTAGGATTATTCTCCTCTTAGTATGCCCAGAGGACTGGCAAGTCAGTAGCTATGGGTCTTTGGAGGTTTCCTCCAAGGGGGGTTTTCCTCTGCTGCATGCTACTGGCCACACTCTCCGGAGTTGCAGCAGGTAATCAGTTCGCTATTCTCTCTTTTTGGGCCTTAAATCTTACACCTACTTAGTATCCTATAGAGGGTGGGATACAGAGAAATGCCAAAGCTCAAGTTATAAACATCAAACATTACCATTCTGCTCACAGGTATACACAAGCACCAGGCTATGCACCACACATTGAAATGGAAGGCTTTTAGCCTGAAGTTCAATGGGGGGGGGGGATAGCTCCTCCCACATCCCCTATTCAAACTTTGGTTTTCACTCACTTTGCTTTGAGCATTTTGAATGCACCCTCCATCCTCCCCTGCCTCTTCCTTCTTCTCCGGCACTCTGTCTCACCCTCTCTGCTGGGCTTTAAATCTTATACCTACTCTGTATTCTATAGAGGGTGCGATACAGAGAAATGCCAAAGCTTAAGTTATAAACATCAAGCATTAACATTCTGTTCACAGGTATACACATGCACTGAGCTATGTACCACACATTGAATCAAATGTATGAAGGCTGTGTGCTGCTTAGTAAAACTAAGAGAAATCCAAAGGTTTGAAGCACCAGCAATGTGGAGATGTGGTCTAAGGTGATATTGCACAGCCGTTGTTCCCAGTGAATGGAGAAGCAATTTTTATAATACATTTTGCATTTTATGCCCTATAAACTATTGCATAGATTACTTTCAGCACCTTTGATAGTGTCCAGACAGCAGTTTTAAAGCATATCAGGATACCATATTTTAGAAACATATTGTCACATTATGATGCACATGTTAAATAGTGGTCTATTAAAAGGCTGTATATCCAATTTACTCAATAAAAAAATAAAATAAATACAAACCACTTATCCCTGTAAGGTCCTGCCAGTTAAACAAAACTGTGAGGCCATGTTGCCTAGTGTTTAGGACATTAGTTGAGAACCAGAAAATTAAATGCTAATTTATCTATTTCACAACTTAAGTACACAGGAATCCATAGATGAGATATTAAGGGCCAGATAGTCAAAACATTGTCCCGGGTCCAGGTTAGCCCTTCCCGGCATGCAAACATAGCTCAGGCCAAAAAGGCAGCCATATTCAAAAGGAATAGCCCGGTGCTAAACCGGCTGAATATAACAAGCAAAGGAAGCCGGGTAAACTGGGCCGGCAGTGCAGTGCAAACATTGCCCTTGAGCAGGACAGCACTGAATATAGCAAATAAGACAGCACTGAAAATTTTACCCAGGCAGTGCAAACACCCACAGGAAAACAGTGTAGCTGGAGCAGCCATGCCCTGGACCACAGCCAAACGACCACAGGCTGGAAAGGGAGCCCAGGAGTAGACAGCAGTGCAGAACTCATACACTGAAACACACCCAGCCAGGGGACTGGCCAGAGGGCACCAGGACCCAGGGGCAGGGCCAAATAACAGAACAACCCTGTTGTAAAAGCCATGCACCCATAAATGACACAGGACACAGTGCAAATTTGTGAAAGAAGAGTATAATGTGACAAATGCACAATACAGGAAATAGGTATATAACAACAGGACAACAATACAAAACAAAACAAAAGCAATGTAATGAAACACATAATGCAAACACATAAAAGGAAACCTGCAGCACACACCACTACAATGACAAACACTATATACAACAGGAACTATGACGACCACTACAACCGCTACTATGACTACTAATATGAGTAACACTAACACTACCACTACCACTACATAACAGACTAACTACAGGAAATGAACAATGTAAACTGCATAAACAAGGGGATGGGATGTGGACAACAGAGGCACAGCAACAGAAACCAAACTGGAATGCAACGGAACAGGAGGGGACAGGGAGGCGGACACATACAATGGGGTAAGAGGCCAGTAAATGGCAATACAGTCCAGCAAAGGGGGGAGAGGCAGGTCAGACAGTGGCCACAGGAATGCAACATGGCTGGGATCCTGGAGGTACAGGCAGTCATGCCTCCAGTATGGTGGTTACCCTCCTCATCTCTGAAATGAGCACTGCCTACTGCTCAATGATGGTGTGCTGCTGTCACACGAGTCATCTCAGGAGGTCATCGAAGCCTTCAGATGCCTCTGGCTGCATTGCCGACAAGGAGGATTGGAGTGGACCTACAAGAGGAAGGGGGAGCATGTGAGGATGGGACACCAGTAAGGAGTTACAGATCAGCCACAGGTGGCCATACAGTGATGTACAGCATGTCCTGATGAACAATCCTGAGTGGAGGTGAGTGCCACACTGGTAGGCCAACCCGAAAGGTACCCACACAGCAGGCCATGGTGTTACAGGCACCAACCCAAATTGCAACAAACATGGCGACGAGAAGCCCGACAGCACCAGGGCACAGGTGACACTGCCCACCCCAGCACAGCACACAGCCAGACAGGGCATACACACTGCTGGACTGCCAGAGAGCTGTGTGCAAGAGCCACGCCACAACACGCACAAGAGAATCCACATGTCGGGACATGCTACCCAATGACAGATGGCAATGTACCATAAAGCAGAGCACAACAACAGCAACAGAAGTGCATGCCAGAGCAGCACAGGACTGTGACAGTGGCCTGCCAATGAGCAACCCAGACTAGGGAATAACAGGTACACAGGGTGCAGACAGTGGCAGGGATGGTCTGACACATGCCACCATGCAAGGCCCCTGAAAGCATATCTCACAGCTGTACCACAGTTCATGGAATGTTCCCCAATCACTGGGTCAAATGTTCCCTGTACCACCCTGTGAGGACAGGTGCCACATCCCAGGCAACTGTGTGAAGCAACAACCCATATTAAATGATGCACCTAGTGTAATAGCAATGGAACAACAGGCATACATGCATCAGGGTACCTGTGTCATGAGCAACACAGGTGGGTATCCCAGTACGTGAAATGCAAATTGCCAATAAGTACCACAGTATGACAGGCAGTGAACCACAGTAGGTGGACATTAGGAGGAGAGGTATGCCTAGGAGTCCAGGGGCAGGGTGTCCTGCAGCCACAACAGGCATGTGTGCGGTACGATGCAGTCCCGTCCAGTGAAGGTAATGCCACTCGTGCACATGCGGGTGGTAGGGGGGGCCAGAGGAACAGAGCACACTGCACCGCAGAGGTGGCCATGGCAACTGACAGCATGTGCGTCCCACCAAACACCCACCACCAGAGCCCCCACCACCAACCGGCACCCCCACAGCCTTGCAAGCCAACAGTGCACCACAGCCCCCCCCAGGGCACAGCAGATACATAGCCAGCACCCAGCAGTGGTGTGCAACACAGGTGTGCAGCACAGCACAGTGCCACTGGCCCAATGCCCATTGCAGCCATGCCACCGGACCAGGCACTGGTAGAAAACAGAATGAGACACACAGCACAGTATAACAGCATGCAGTATAAAGGACGGGTACTCGTGCAGCAGGCCCCTGCTCTCAGGGTTGCTCTTCTGTGCTCACTGTGACACATACAGCACCCTTGGGCTGTCCCTCTGCTGCTTCTGGTCCACAACCTGGCCACTGTTTCCAGTTCTGGGCTGCTCGATCCGCTCTACAGAGAAAAGGTGAAACAATGGCGTTAGTGATTGACACAGCATACACCACATGCAGCACAGCAAGATGCAACATGCAACCCCCAACAACACTGTACACTCAGGGACACTCAGGGTCAGTGGCTGAACATGGAGGACACCCACACAGAGTGAGTCTTGTCCTATGGAACAGTAGCCAGGCACAGGCGACATGTCGTCAACGCAGCGCCATGGTGTGACAGTGCCAGTCGCAGCAGTCGTGCAATGGTCTGCACATCCGTATGTGATGGTTGGCCGGCTCCCAGGAACAGGTCCCCTGCACCACAGTGCTGCACCAGGGCCCACCACCAACCACGTCCCAAGCAGCCACTCACACTTGTGACACCACCATTACCACAGCATGCACCATGCCTCCACTGTTCACACCACCACACACCCAGTACCAGGACACCCCCTGGGGTGCCATCATGTGAAGTACCATCCCTGCTACATGTGTGCAAGCACCATGCAGGGTGGCACACACATGTGCGCATACACACAGGCACACAGACACACAGTTACACACAGACGCACACACACACACACACACACATGCACACACAGGCACTGGTGCTGCCCAAAACACACATGGGAGTGGGTGTCAATGTGCATCACCACTTACCTGGCACAGGCTCTTTGCCGTCGTGCACCATGCACTTGTAGCAATCCAGCTGCTGAAACTGCCTCCGTTGCAGGTCTGTGTACCAATGCCTACACTTTTCATCATCATGGGTGATGCCCGTGTGGGCACACAGCTTCCTTGCCACTGTGGCCCACACCTGCATGCATGGAGGTCACCCTTCTGGACCTCCCCAAAGAGCCTCCTGTGCCTTTTCTGTACCAGCTGTACGAGGTTTGCAGTTTCAACCTCCCGCGCAAACGCCTGTCCCTGTGCACCACTGCCCACTGCTGCCTACCCCCTGGCATCACCACTGTGTGTGTCTGTGACTGGCACCAGTACCACACCAAAGATGCACCTCTGTCTGCTGCCTCACTCAAAGTGCCATAGTGCCACGCTAGCACGTGACGTAGTGTGGTGCTACCCGGAAGCGGTCCCAGCATGCATGCTTGACCCCCACATGACCCCTGGCCACAACGCCATGCATGCCCATTGTTCTGCACTGTGTGTGCTAGCACTGCGCTACCCCACACTATGACTGCCCACTAGCGTGGACACGGGGCCTCATGGGCATGCGTGGTCACTGCGCTATGCCACATAGTGCCACACAAGCAGGACAGCGTAGCGCTGGCCACCCCATTGCCTGGTGCTGCCATTTGCACTGCACTAAGCTGTTAGCCCAGTGCTAATCAGGCCCATATTCAACAGGACTATGCAAATTAAGCCACTTGTGCATGCAACGTGCAAACACTGTAATTTGTATATCATTATCCAATGATTTGCATGAATAACAGGCTGGACTGCCTGGCTGGGTTATAAAAGGGCAATCAGTGCTCCACTGGTGTTGTGTTGTGAGAATGCAGAATAGAGCAGTCACTGCAGTACCCGAGCACAACACTGACAAAGACATGCAACAGGAGGGAGAGCAGCTAGTGGAAGGTCAGTACCACTGCTGGACAGGTGTTGTTATGGTACTGGTAAGGGTTGGGGCATATGCAGTGCGTACCAGCTGTACATAGCTGTACCAGCATGGGACAGGTCCACCTACTGCAGGACTACAGGCACACACGGTGATGCAAAATGGTGCACAGGGCCAAAGGATGACAGTCCAGCACACCTGACCTAGCGCCATGACCATGCCCCTGCGTCAGCCTGTGCCAGGTGGGACCACCTGCAGTACTGTGGGTGACAGGCAGGTGCAGGGGGGGCACCACTGTGGATTGCAGGTGCGCAGCGCAACTGTGGCTGACTGCCATGGGGTTCATGGCACCTCTGTTGCCACCCTGGATGTGGGACATGCAGGTTCGCAAATGCCCAATCAGCAGTACACAGCTATGGAACAGGGGTCACAGATTCACAGTAGTGTGTTGCTGAGGGCACCATGTGGCCTGTGCCTGGTAGCCTGCCATAGCATGCCAGTCCCCGTGTACTCACCCCATGTGCAGTGCCCATGTCCACTAGGGGTGCACGGTACAGTGCAAGGTGGCAGCCATTGGGGTGGAACCATCCTGGGGTGCACATGTCAGCCATGGCCGATAGCAGTGCTCTTGTGGGTCTGGTAGATGCTGTCCAGACACTGACATCCATGCAGTGGCACAGTGCACCAAGGGGCTGCCGCAGCACAAGCCGGCAAGTGCCAGAACCTTGCAACCTATGCCTCAATAGGTGGTGGTATGCACGTGCCATTGCACATGCGTGACTCAACACAGGCATGAACTAGCTGTTGACACATGTCCCTTTCCATCTCTCCCATAGGTGTTGCGGCAAGGCCAGAGCGGATACGTGCCCATTGATTCTCGCAGGAGGAACTGAGAATGATGGTGCATGGCATCAGGGAGAGGGAGCAGGTTCTGAGGCAACCCAAGCCCACGGATGCAGTGGTGTGCCAGGCTTGGGAGGAGGTCACCACTCGGGTCCACGCAGTTGGAGGTCGTGGCAGGACTACAGAGGCAGTGCACAAGTGGTGTAGTGACATGCTGTTCAGGGCAAAAGAGGAGGAGGCACAGCAGCTTCATGAGAGGATGAGGACCGGTGGTGGACAGCAACCAGCACAGCAGCGGGAGGGGGACCCACTCATGGCTGTGGTGGCATCAACACTGTGCCAAGTGGCTGTCACTGGTGTCCCAGGTGGTGGGTGTGAGACACCTCTCACACTGCCCAGGGCAGGTCTGTACCTGCATGTGTGTAACCTGCATGGTGTGGCAGCATAGGGTGTTAGGTTTGGGGCTGAGCCTAGGGTGCACTGTGGGGCTGCATTGCTGTGCACACTATACACAAGGGACGGGTATGCATGCACACTATGGGGAGGTTGGGTGCATGTGGCCACATGATATTGACATGGGGGTGATGTGTGGGGTGTGCATGTCCACAGTGGGTGGCATGTGTCCTAGGGTGTGCATGTTCGGGTGGTGGTGGTGGTAGTGGTGGGGCAAACATTGTATCTATGGGTGAATGACCCTGTCCTGTTTTCATCCACAGCAGTGTGTGCAGGACCAGCAGTTCACCAGGAACATGCCAGGACTGCTGCCTCGGGACAGGAGGAGGAAGTGGTGGAGGACATCCAGCCATCGACGTCTGGCCTGGGTGGTGGATGCATACATCCAGGGCTGCCCCATGTGTGGTACTCACATGGAGGACTTGTACAGCTGACAGGGAAGGGGGGCCCTGCTGGAGGAGGAGACCATGACTACGGAGCCACCATGGAGGATGCCCAGGTTGAGGATCTGGGTGGTGGGCAAGTGATCCTACTGACTGTTTCAAGTGACATTGACATAGATGTGTCAGAGGGCTCCTACCTCATGCCCTTGGAGGGGCCTGTGGAGTGGGGTACAGGGATGGGGCTAGGTGCAGGCAGAAGCACAGGCACCAGGGGAGTGGTTGGTCTTGCTGGCATGGGTGCTCACATGCAGCCAGTGGGTAGCCTTGTGGGAAATTTGTGTGCACCACTAGACATGCAGTGTCCCCCACAGGTTGTGGGGCAGGTCCCTCCGGAACAACTGAACATCACCAGTGGTGTACAGCGGCAGGACATCTCGCCTGAGCACCAGCGTCCCGACCCAGTTGTGTCACAGGCCCCAGTGCCAGCCACCATTGGGGGGCTTCACCCCTGGAGCAGGATGCCCCGGGGTCCTGCCCACTGCTTCATTCTGCCCTGACATCACAGCAGGAGGCACGGATGGACCTGCATGGCCTGCGGCCGGAGCTCAGGCATGAGCTTTCGCTGCTGCATGAGTCTGTGTCCCTGGGCATTGCCCATGCAGAATAGCGTGCTGAGGACAGGGTGGGCCATGTGTTTACTGCACTGGACTGTGGCTTTGACGGGCTCACAGCTGCAGTGGTAGACCTCTCTACTGTGCTGCACAGGGTGCAAGGCGGTCACTGGGATATGCAGGGGGGCAGGGTGACCATGGCACAGGGGCCCACAGGCATGGAACCTGTGGCCACAGGGCTGCCTCTGGCTCCAGCTCATATACGTCAGGCACATCCACTGGCATGCAGCACCGTCATGGACGTCCATCCACCCTGTCTGGTTCCACCAGTCGACAGGGCAACAGGTGGCCAACCTGCCTGCCTCTCCATGGTCCTCCACCAATGTGTCCTCCACACAGAGCACTCCTGGGTCTGTGACCCACTCCTGTGGTGTGTGCCATATGCGTGGTGGTAGCAGCCAGTGATCGGAACAGCAATCCTGCACCTGTGCACATTTACCACCCCTGTGTGCACATTGGTACACCAACACCCTGGTAAACACATGCACATACACAGACTTGCACACACCCATACTCCGTCACATGCACCACCCCACTGGCACAGCCATGGAGGCCCTCCTCACACTGCCACCACACATCAGGCATCGACCTATCCACCATGCCATGGCTGTGTGTCCACTCTCTGTGTGACCTGCACACCCCTCACATTGCACTGCACACACTCGCATGCATTATGATCCACTGTTTTCTGCACCTGCTCTGATAATGTGTTGTCACTGTTGTGGTTGTTTGTGCACATTAAAACATACACATTGTGCTGTCTCTTGTTGCTGTACAGTCTGTACTTACCCTCTGGCCTGTGACAGTGTCCTGATGATGTTGGCCCTGTGTTCTAAGGCCCTGCAGGCCATGCAAGGATCCCTCCTCTTGAGTTGTTCCACTATCCCCCGACCGCTGGCTCTGGGTCACTGTAGGCCTGTTCCTCAGGTACAGGTGCCTGTATCCTACAGTTCATCACCGTGTTGTGCAACATGCAACAGGCTAGGAAGATACAGCATACCTTCTGAGGCCTATACTGTAGGGCACTGCTTGATGTGTCTAGGCACCGGAAGCACATCTTCAGTATGCCAAACACCCTCTCTATGATGTTCCTGGTGCTGGCGTATGCCTCATTGTACTGCTTTTCAGCTACTGTGGCTGGCCGTGGTACCAGTGTCAGCAGCCAGGGTCACAGGGGATAGGCGCTGTCCCCTGTTGAGAGATATGAAACTGTTAGTGTTGTACTGCTGTCTGCCTGTTTCTGTCGTGCATCCCTGTATTGCCCTCCCACACCCCTTCCCGACCTCCCATGCCTGTCCCCGTCCATGCTGTGGTGTGTGTGCCTGGTGGCATGCTACTCACCGACTAGGTGCCCACTGGCTATCCTGCCCTCTTCAAATGCCTGGCACAGCTGGGACTGGTGCCAGATGAAGGCATTGCGGGCACTGCCAGGGTACTGCGCTAAGACATTGCTGATGTGCCCAGTCGCATCGCACACCACCTGGCAATAGATGGAGTGGTACTCCTTCCTATTTATGTATACATCACTGCCATTGCCAGGTGGTGCTCGGATGGGGACATGGGTGCAGTCAATGGCACCCAGTACTGCTGGTAGGTGTGCAACTTGATGGAATTACTGCATTGTTTCTCTGCACTCTGCTGCTGTACTGGGGAATACTATGAACTCCCTAGTGTGTGGCAGGAGAGCCTCTAGGAACTGGGTCAGGAGGCATGAGGTTGCAGACTATGATACCCCAATGGTGTCCCCCATTGGTCGTTGAAATGTCCGTGTGGCTAGGAAGCACATCGCTGCTGTCCCCTTCTCCTCTACTGTTATGCCATGGCTGCGTCTGATGTTGGGGTGCAGCTGCTTATGCAGAAGTTCACATAGCTGCCTCAACATTCCCCTGCCCATCCTGTACTGACCAGTGATGTGCTCATCTGGCAGGGTCTCAAAGGAGACCCTGGGCCGGTACCGCCTGTTTGCAGCATACCATCTCCTTGGCATGTGTTGCGGCCCATGTTGGGCCTGATTGCTCTCCTCCTCCTCCTCCACTACAGCTACCATGAATGGCAGCATCACTACTAGTGGTACAGCACTCATTCCCACTTCCTGTTGTGGCCTCTCCCCCTAGTTGATTTGCCCTTGGTTAAGACAGCCTTTTATAGGCGGTAGCTAGCACTGCGCTTGGTGTTGCGGTATGTGCCATATCGTGGTGCCATAGCTTTGAATATCCCATTGCACGTATGCAGGGCCCCCTTTGCCCTCACATACATTATCATTTTTGCCGACGCTTTTGCTAGCGCCATAAGCGCTAACAGGTCCTTTGAATATGGTCACTCCGCGCTATTCCTGCACTATTCCTGCGCTACTGGTTTGAACGCTGCACTATGCTTTAAATATCTGGCCCTAAATCTAATTTTCAGTGGGGTTCTGCTTTTACTCATTTCTGTAGTTGGATGGGCAGAAGCACTAGGAGATTAAGGGACTAGCCCAAGGTAACACTTAATATTGAGCTCTAATATGGTTTAACCCATTGATTTTCTGCTTCCAGATCTGGGGCTTTAATACCTAAACCACAGTGCAAACCCTACCAGAGTTTACATATTTACTGTGTGACCTTGAGTATGGCACTAAACCTCAAACTGTTCATGTCTATCCAGGCAGAGATACAGGAAGAAGCAGAATCTGTTCTGAAATGACATGTTGTACTGTATGTCAGCTGGGCTATCTTATGTAAATAAGTTGCAAAAATCAAACGATAGCAGAAACATAAAATTATTGAATTACAGTACTTGTGTAACCCCCTGGTCCCCTAGGGTTACTAGAATCCCATCAGTGTCAGTGCTAGGCAGGGAAGGCAGCTAGTGAATAACTGGTTAAATGGTTTTCACCTGCTCCCTCTCTGTTTACTTGGTATCAGATGAGTTGAGAGAAGTGATGCCATTTAAAACTCTCACAGCAGCATAAGTCATGGTGGCTAGCTGTCAGTGGGGAGGTTTAGAACCTTCAGTTAGTTGTTGCTTGGAGATCGGAACGAGCAGCTGGAGGAGTGAAGGGCTGCAGTGTGGGCTCTGAGGAGATCCTATTTTCTCGCCTTAGTGCTGAGAACCATTTGCCTGCATTGTAGAAGTGGTGGAAACCATCTAGCAGGAGTTCCTAATTTTTCTCATCCCCTGTGAGATGAGAAGGACTGCAGAATGGATCTGAGGGCAATCCAGGACATTTGAAGCTGCCTTTTGTTTGACAACTGTGAGTAATCTGACTTTGGGTAGCCCAGGAGAAATGAACCTGCTTTTTCTTTTGGGGTGTGCTCTGACAAAGGGACCTAGTCACCCAGTTCTGTTCTATTTGAGACTATTCTCATCTTTTCCTAAAGTTGACTGACAATCATGGAATCCCCAGTGAGACTTGGTGCATTGTTCAGGGCTTTAAATTTACTCTCTGAAGTAGTGTGTTCTTAAGGCTGAATGTGAAAATCATTCCGAGATGCCTAGCTCTACTGTTTGCTAAATGTTGAGGTGTAACTCTGAAAGAATGGCTGGTTATGGACTGTTGCAGCAAAAAGTGTGCAATCCCCCATCTGGAGTGACCTGTTCAGCAGTACAGGTTCTGTAAGAGAACCTGCTTATTCAGAACATGGTGGCCAATGCCTGAAGAGAAAGTTTACCCCCTGGTGTGGGTTGTGCTAATTATGGAGTACCAGTGTTCTCTGTTGTGGCCAGTTGCCACATTGCCAAACTTCTAAATCCTATCCAATATGGGAAATGTTCTAAATTGCGGCCAGTGCCACTAGTAGAATTTGTGTGCTCCATTGTGGCCAGTGTCACTAGAAGAGATGTGTGTTTCAGCTGAGGCTTTGCCACTGAAAAGGGTTTGAAGTCCTATGCAATATAGGAAGTTTAGAGATTCTGTCTGCTACAGATGTTGTTCTGCATTGCCTTGTGCCACGAAGTATAAACAATTGGGGGTCCACTTTTGCTTTTGTGTACGAACTTTGGAACAAAGCCACACTCTAAAACCTCAACCTGGTATTGGCAATCTTGTTACTGCTTCCTGTGTGGAATTACTGGGTACCCATCCAGAAGTTCAGACCTAGCATAGTCCGTAGCCAAAGTTCTCTCCTCAGGACCTGGGTTAAGTAATGGTCATTGTCTGTGATGCTATGTTCTGTACCAACACCCCTCTCTTTCCCATAGACAGAAAAATATGGGAGGTGTGCTAACTAGTTAAACAAGTGGCCAGTGGAGGGTTACAAAAATGGGGGCTAGTCCAAGGATGTTGTTTAATTTGAGGACAGAACTAGAGATTTTTTCAGTAGGTATGGCTAGTGTTTGTCTGTCTGGTAGCATGGTAGCCCAAATGGGAAAGGAAGCTTTGCACAGAAGGATTTTGCTCAGGAGTGTGCCATCCGTGTGTGTGCTACTTGCATGCCTGCTAGTACAGAAGCAACAGAGTGCTGTGTGTGTGTGTGTGTGTGTGTGTGTGTGTGTGTGTGTGTGTCAACTTACGATGGACAATAAAGCCAGAAAGTGTATTTCCTTGTCTCCATCCAGAACATTTATAGAACTTTCCAAATTGCGAGTTTTAAATGCTAAAAGTAGTGTGGACTTTAGGAAACAGAAAGAAATGTGCCCTGAAAGTTTCATGTGCTTTGTGTGCAAATCGGGGTAGTTGCTAAAGAAATTGCCAAAATCCATGGAGAAAATGGTAGAAATGGTCCTTCCTCTGCTGAAACTGCAGCTGAGAAAAAAAAGTTACAGTTTGCAGTTTAAATTTGCCCTGTTGATGATCGCCATGCAGGAAGAGCAAGCGAGAGAGAAAGAGAGAGAGAGAGAGAGAGAGGATCATTTGCATGGCACTGAGTGATTGGTGTGACTGCAATCAGTCCCGCCCACTAGCCAGCTTCTGTGTGCAACTGAGTGTTCGAGGAGGAGAGAGTGAGTGGCGTGCAAGCTGGTGAGGCCAGGATCAACCATTGAGAGGCTTGTGTACATTCTAATCTATAAAAAACAGACTTTTACTGTGTAAATTTGGGCTCAACTCATTATTCGACCAACTGGAAAGTGAGCGTGGCATTCTTGGCTACGATCGGTGACTCCACCAGCCCGTTTCACCCCAGATGCCTTCTAGGGTTGGCACCAGGCCAAAAATGTCCACCAGACAAAGCCAGCTAATGATTTCAGTGAGTAAAACCTAGCTAACTGAGCATCAAACTGTATGTGATTTTTCAAGCCATCTGAATCTGTTTGCAAGCATTGTGATTGTTTTGCAAAGAAAGACTGTGAGTTGAAACAGCATGACAGCAAACAAAAATTTTGGGCATAGACTGTGAGCATTTATGATGGGTTCAGCAACAGTAAATGTTTCTAAGCAAGTGAGGGACTGTGAGTTGTATATTAGGCTGCAGCAAACAGGCAATCCTGTGCGATGGAAAGATGGCTTACAAGTGACTGAGCATGTGTATAGTTCTTTGATTGATACTTATCACAAAGTCAAGTTAAAATCATATGAATGTTCTAAGAAATACAAGCAATGCAGTCGATTACAGTTTTGAGCAAAATTCAATAGCCAGAAAATGTCAGAAACACCGTTTTAATTCAGAAACAGATTTGATGCATGAGGAGCGCTACCACTGCCATTACAGGGCGGGATTAGCAATGTAAATAGAGCAGCAGTGAGCCATTTTGTGAGACTGTGAAGAGACTAGTAAACAAATCAGTAAAAACAAACTTTTATGTGTTTTGCTTTCAGACATGGCTTTGGGAAATCCCAGCTATCCGGATCATGCCGGCGCTATGATCACAGAGGAGGTAGCAGCACTAAGAGAAACAGAGAGAGCTTTCTATGGTGAAGGGTTGCCTCCAGATGTAATAATCTCTAGCTATCCAGTGAGACTGTGCATTATGTGTCTCAGGGCTGGAAGGGATGTGTTTCTGATACCCCACTGTTAGGATTGCCTTGCGAAGTATGATATGAGCAGGGGTGCAGTGCCAGAGAGGGTATCACAAATTTGTTTGTTTCTCACATGGACCAGAATAGGAAACTGCAAGTAGCAGCATACAGCACCAGGTTGAACCTGTAGGGGAAAGCCACATAGAATGTAGCACAGGAGGTGAGAGCATGGATCTACTGCAAGGGCATGAACAAAAAAGGGTTTCTACACCCGTGTCCCAGGTGATCAGTGCAACAGAAGGATCTGTGGACCCATAGAAGGAGGGTCCAAGTCCTAGCCTAGTACAGGAGGAAGAACTGCAAGAGACACTGAACTGGGAGGTGTCTACCTCCATGCCCAGTGAGGAATGGACTGTCTTGGGAGAGAGGACATCTGCTCACTCCTGGGCTCAGATCCTGAGTGATGAAGAGGAGAATGAAGATATGAATCTTCATGTTAATGATGATCCCCGTGAGTCACCTCAAGCTCTTGCCTCACAGGACCCAGAGAGAGAAGAAGAAGAAGGCTCCAGTAACCTGCCCACAGAAATGGTTGGGGACAAGTTATTTTGTGCTTTAAGAATTCAGCACTGGCTCAACCAGGACTGGCCACCCCCTAGCCAAGCCATGGGTCACACTTGTTAAGAGTAGCAAGAAGGAGAGACTGGTATGTAGGAGGGCTAATACCATTTATGAGTAGTCCTTTGCTACCTTTCCTCACAGAGTCTTTGAGGAAATTGAACAGAACAGGAAGTGCTGGTTGTTGGAAAAGGCAAGCAAGAATTTGTGCTCTGGTGCAGCAGGATGTATCAGGGACAGAGTCATAAACAATTGACCTACATTCTGGAAGTTGGACAGAACTCTGTTTATGGACAATGTGCAAGTTGTGGACAAGACAGGGCATGAGACATTCCACATCAACTTTGAATGCCCAGATGGTGTCATAGTTCTTGTACCTCACCCTGAGTGGTATTACTCTTAATGGTGCCACTTCCTATGAATATGCTCAGCATGCCCAGAGGGAAGCAAGCAGTGGCAGCCCAGTGTCGGTAATCCAACAGCAGCAGTATCCAAGGAGAAAGATACAGCTCTACTTGTATTCCAGGATTCTTCAAGTGCATCCAGATTCGTCATTCCAGCAGTGTTTTTCCCATTTCATCGCATTGTCTTCCAGATGACCTCAATCCAGCTATTTTCCTGTTCCATCGTTTGGTTTTCCAGATGACATCACCCAGCTGTTTTCCTATTTCGTCACCTGGTTTTCCAGAGGACATTAACCCAGCTGTATATAAAAAAAGATGCTGCCTGAAGGGAGAGGATCCTCAGCTCGGAGAAGTAAGGTAACCCTTTGTTTTCAGTCTTCAAAGACCTGTTAAGACCAAATTTTCTATTTTCTAACTGACTTTGCACAACACACCTTACACTGAAGACTGTCCACAAACTGTTTGAATTGTCCCTGAAGACTCCCCCCATGGATTGCAGTGCTTTTCAGACCCTGCCCTGTTCCAGGACTGATCTTCAGCAGGTTCCAGCCCAGGAGAGACTGTTTTATGGACCTTACTCTCGGGCAACAACAGTCTGTCACTAGTATGGACAGTTTAGGGCATTCTACCTCCAAAATGAGTTGTAAAAATATCTGTTTTCCATTTTCTACTTTTGTACTTTTCTATGAAAAATATTTTTGGGGATTCTCTAGCATTCAGGTGGAGGTTTAGACACTGTGTGGTATGCAGGATGTATTTTGTTTTTCTTTTCTTGCAGGTGTTGCTGAAGAAGAAAAGAAGAGAAAAAAAGAAGAGGATGTGGGAGCTCAGCAGAGTTCCTCTTTTTTTCCCTAGAGATTTAAGATTGTTTGTGGTTAACAGGGTGTTAACATGCTTTTCCCTTCACAGGTGTGAGGTTGTGGGGAAAGTCTGTGGGACATGTAATGCATTGCAATGTGTTGTTTCCTTGTTGTTTTTGTTCGCAGGTACCCTGGGAGCTTGGGGCGAGGTTCCCAGAGGGGCAGCCTGTTCAGATACATTTTCCCTAGAGGGCTAGGGGGATAGACAGGCTGTTGTACTGACCTGCAGTAGGGGCCTCAGTTCTGGTCTATTAGGGCATGCTTCAGGCAGTTTCTTAGAGCCACTGAATATCCATAGATAGATCATAGGATAGGGTCTGAAGTTTCACCAACCTGCCTCCAGGCCTTTAGTGTTGCCTGCCTGTGCCTGGCACATGATAGGGGAAAAGTAGTGCTACTTCCCTGTAGATAACACAGAGGGTAGGATGGCCTGGTGCTGGGTAGAGAAATGACTACAGACAGTCATTTACCTGGCTCAGGGTGAGTGTAACCCCTCCGTCCCCTGGGGTTACTAGAATCCCATCAGTGTCAGTGCTAGGCAGGGAAGGCAGCTGGCGATTAACTGGTTAAATGGTTTCCACCTGTGCCCTCTCTGTTTACTTGGTCTCAGCTGAGTTGAGGGAGGTGATGTCATTTAGAACTCTTGCAGCAGCATAAGCCATGGTAGCTAGCTCTGAGTGGGGAGTTTTAGAACCTTCAGTTAGTTGTTGGTTGGAGATCAGAGTGAGCAGTTGGAGAAGTGAAGATCTGCAGTGTGTGATTTGAGGAGAGCCTATTTTTCTCACCCTAGTGCTGAGAACCATCTGCCTACTTTGTAGAAGTGGTGGAAACCATCAAACAGGAGTTCCTGATTTTTCTCATCCCCTGTGAGATGAGAAGGACTGCAAAATGAATCTGAGGGGCAATCCCCTGATTTGATCCAGGACATTTGAAGCTACCTTTTGTTTGACAACCATAAGTAATGTGACTTTGGGTATCCCAGGAGAAATTAAGCACTTTTTCTATTAGGGTTTGCTCTGACAAAGGGACCTAGGCACCCAGTTCTGTTCTGTTTGAGACTGTTGTCATTTTTCCTAAAGTTGGCTGACAATCGTGGAGTCCCCAGTGAGAACTGACACATTGTTCAGGACTTTAAATTTACACTCTGAAGAAGTGTGTTCCTAAGGCTGAATGTGAAAGTCATTCCAAGTTGCCTAGTTCTACTGTTTGCTAAATGTTGAGGTGAAACTCTGAAAGAATGGCTAGGTATGGACTGTGGAAGCAAAAGGTGGGCAATCTCCCATCTGGAGTGACCAGTTCAGCACTACAGGTTCCATAAGGGTGCCTGCTTATTTAGGACAAGGTGGCCAATGCCTGAAGAGAAGGTTTACCCCTTGGTTTGGGTTGTGCTAATTTTGAGCACCAGTGCGCTCCGTCATGGCCAGTTGCCACATTGTCAATCCTTTAAATCCTATGCAATATGGGAAATGTTCTAAGTTGTGGCCAGTGCCACTAAAAGAATTTGTGTGCTCCATTGTGGCCAGTGCCACTAGAAACATTTGTGTGCTCTGTTGTGGCCAGTGCCACTAGAAGAGATGTGTGTTTCAGCTGAGGCTTTGCCACAAAAAAGGGTTCGAAGTCCTATGCAATATGGGAAGTTTAGAGTTTCTGTCTGCTACTGATGTTGTTGTTCTGCATTGCCTTGTGCCACGAAGTGTAAACCCTTGGAGGTCCACCTTTGCTTTTGTATATCAATTTTAGAAAAAAGCCGCACTCTAGAAACACCAACCTAGTATGAACAATCTTATTACTGCTTCCTGTGTGGAATTACTGGGTACCCCTCCAGAAATTCAAACTTAGATAGCCCGTAGCAAAAATTCACTCCTCAGGACCTGGGTTTAGTAATGGTCATTTGTCTGTAATAATTTGTTATGTAGTCCAACCCCCTCTTTCCCCTAGACTGAAAAATATGTGAGGTGTGCTTACTAGTTAAACAAGTGGCTGGTGAGGGGTTACACGTGTGTTTTTGAATATGCATATATGCCGTCATAAATGGCTAAGTGTAACTGCTTAAAGAAGCAGTGCAACATTTTTTTTTTTTAAATCTAGTTTTAGCTGCACTTAAAAATACTATTTATTTAGCTTTTGTTTACCAGGTAGGTACACTAGACAAGTTATATGCCTATTTTCAGGAATGACCTGGGAGAGTACAACAGTTATAACAGGTACATCAGTACAGCAAAGTGGGTGAGCAAATACTTATACATTTGTGGTGAGGTACAAGGAGTCAACAAGATGGGGGGCAAGATACATTTTGTGAATTAGATACATAGTCAACAGAGCAAACAGAAGATAAGGTGTGTAGGGTCAACAAGACAACATAACTCTTAAATCTACTTTTCTAGGTACAGTACCTCCAATGCTGTATACCAAGATTTTTTTTATTTCCTTGATCCTAACCCTTGCCAAATCTTCAGTACTACTGTATGTCTAAGACAAAAGTGGCAACCATCTTTTTTCTTAAGAAACAAACAAAAATATTAAATAGAAATATTTATGAAACATTCAAGTTTTAGTGGAAGTAGCACATTTGTCACCAAATAAATCTGTTAAATATTCACAGAGGAGGGAGTAGGAAACAGGGTTTTGTTACAGGACAAGAGCATAAAGGGTCAGGAGGTTGACACTAGCCCTTTCAGATTTTAAAGAGTCCTAAGGGAGTTGTCAAAGTTAAAGACAGACAAGGCAATGGGGCCAGATGCAGTGCACCCCAGGTTGCTGAGGGAACTCAGGGGGGAGTTGGCTGCACCTCAGACAGCCTTATTCTGCCTGTCACTAGAAACCGAGGAGGTTCCGGGGACTGGAGAAGAACAGATGTAGTCAAAAGAGGAAATAGGGAGGAGGTGGGAAATTATAGACCTGTCAGCCTAACTTCGGCAGTGGGCAAAGTAATGGAATCACTGCTGAAGGAAAGGATTGGAGAATACCTTGATACCAGAGGGCTACAGGATATGAGACAACATGGATTCACAGGGGAGAGGTCTTGTCAGAAAATCTGACTGAGTTCTTTGATGGGGTAACAAAGGCAGTGGACCAGGGAGTGGTGGTTGATGTGGCCTATCTGGATTTCAACAAGGCCTTCAACACTGTTCTACATAGAAGGCTTGTAAACAAATTGAGTGGCCTAGGAGTAGGTCCCGAAATAGTAAAATGGATGGAGAGTTGGCTTAGTGGCAGGAGCCAAAGAGTGGTGGAAAAATGGGGTACACTCTGTGGAAGGCAAAGTGACTAGTGGGGTGTTGCAAGGGTAAGTATTGGGCCTGGTCCTCTTCAATGTCTTCATTAGCAACATTATAGAAGGGCTGGAGGGGAAGATATGTCTATTCACAGATGACACAAAAATATGTAACAGAGTAAACACTCCGGGGGGTTAAAAGTAGGAAGGAGGATTTAAAAAGTTAGAAGAATGGTCATGAGTTTGGCAGCTGGGACTCAACACAAAAAAGTGCAAAATCATGCACTTGGGCACAAAAACCAGGGGGAAAAGTAGCAACTCGAGGGGGGTATTAGCAGTCACAAAACAGGAAAGAGATATGGAGGTTATCATATCCAATAACCTGAATGTGGCTAAATAGTTTGACAAGGCAATAGGAAAGGCTAGTGGAATGTTCAGACGCATAGGGAGGGGTATCAAAGGCAGAAAGAGGGAGGTAATAATACCCCTGTATAGGCAGCTGGTGAGACCCCACTCAAGTAATATGTATCATTCTGGAGGACCCATCTCTGAAAGGACATAGATAGGTGGAGGCAGTGCAAAGGAGGGCAATCAAAATGGTGCAGGGCCTGCATCAGAAGCCCTAAAAATAGAGGCTTAAGGATTTCAATATGTATTCTCTAGAAGACAGGATGGAATGGGTGGATATGACAGAGCCATTCCAATACCTCACAGGAATAAACAAGGTATAGGAAGGGAGCATTTTCCAAAGAAAAAGATGCTCATGGACAACAGGGCACAATATGAAGCTTGGGTGGGCTCAGAGGGAGCATTAGGAAGTACTTCTTTATGGAGAGGGTGGTAGACACTTGGAACAGCCTCCCAGCAGATGCTGTGGGAGCAAGAATGGTCAGAGGATTTAAAATGCATGGGACAGGCAGAAAGGAATCTTAGAAGCAAGTGAGGGTGTAAGTCAAAGTCCAAGTAGGGTCTCCGGTGGCACCATTGGTAGGGATATTAGGGCAGACTAGGTGGGCCAGATGGGCCTTATCTGCTAACATCTATGTTTCTGTGTAAGATGTCTGGAATATGTTTTAGTGAAAAAGGGGCAGTGTTAAATGTTTGGTTTACCTATAGCCCTTCGATAGTATTAGTGCCGACATCCCTCATAGCACGGCTGTAATGCCGACTGCTCTGCACAGGTTACCGGGATGTCGGGTACACAATCGTGGGGGCTTCATCCAGTGAGGCAGTCCCAATCAGCATACAAACCACCACAGTGACGGGTGGGTTTTGCTCGATTCCTGTCGTTGTTGTGGTCTTCGCAGTGCCAGAGTCGCTGTGGTAACAGTATACCCACATTTTTTGCCCAATTCTGTTGTGCTCCTACTTTAACACAATATGCTGTCACACTCCTTAATCACTTTATAGTTAATGGATAGTACTTGCAAGGCCCTGAAGCTATTTGTGAATGGTTAAAACATGTCCACTGCACTTTCTAAGTTTGTGAGTCCAAAGAGGCATTTAGGGAACCCTGGAGCGTCCAAATATGTAACTGAGACTTTTATGATTGATTGCACCACTCAGTTGAACGTAGTCAAAACCAGTTTGTGCCTTGAAAGCTGTTACTTCCAGTTTGACAAAGTTCTAGTAACTGTTTTCTTGACACTCACCAAACTTCTTTGTGAGTCTCAAACGAAGCTGAACAAACCCAGACTTACAAATCTTTCCAGTATGCTGCCCCTAGCTATTTAAAATGTTTGAAATAGTTGGCTGTTATCCTCAGTAATATTGTATTTCAGAAATGTATGTATATGAACAAGATGGATTTGTATTATAAAAATGTCTAGCAGACATAATTAAATCTGTGATGTTAATATTGGACTACTTTTTCATTCAATGTCCTGACAAATGATCAAGCCTATTTTCATTTTTGGACAAATACCCTTGTAGGGTCAGACAATTAAATATTAAAGTAGATAAATAATTAAAATGTACTTTATTGCCCCATCCCAGAGGCTCTGGATGCTGTACAGATAGGCAGAATTAAAACAACCTACAGCAATACTTATTTCTTATTTATTTATTTATTGAGTTCTTGGATTACACCCATGAGCGGTTGCTCATTTATGGGTTCCACGTCAGTTACAAGGCATAAGGTACATCAAAACAGTAGTACATGTTTCAGACAGGGTAACAGTCTGATTCAATAATACAGTAGTACATTTTTAGACAGAGATCCTGTAGTGAACACACCAAATTTCAGATCCTAGGCAGCAAGTAATTTGCCTGGGTCCAAGTTAAGGCACTCTGCTGGGTTGCATGAGAGGAGATGATAGTGGTAAGGGTGCTAGAGGGTGGGTAGAGAGTGGGGGCAGTATACAGAATGGGTGGGGTAGAGGTGGCAAAGGTTGTGAGATAGGGTGGTGACCTGAAGTTCTAAGGATAGGTCACATCAGATGAGTAGGTTAGATGTGAGATAAGAGTGCAAGGGTCCCTTGAGACATAGGAGAAGTGTTAATGGAGGAAGCCACTGCTGCTGGTTGAGATAAGGTACTGTCATAGTTTGTATTTGAAAACACCAATAGTTGCAGCACTGGAAATGTCAGGTGGTAAGACATTGGTCCAGTGATGAGCATCATAACAGAATGCGCATTGTGCCAAGGCAGTGCACAGTCTAGGAATTTTGTAGATCTGGGTGGTGGAGTTCCTTGTAAAACAGGAGCCTGAGTGCATGGTTAGGAGTTTCTGGACCCCTGCAGGTAGTAGATTGAGAGAGTATTTCCTGGCAAGGAGGCAAGAGTGGTATCTTATTATTTCCTTCAGTTGGAGACAACTGGCTTGTGAGTAGTGGTCACAGGTGTGCATGAGTCTTGCAGCACCTGTGAGAAGGTGACATGCCTTATTAAGTGCAATGGAAATGCATTGTAGGGCATTGTCAGTTGCCGATCCATAGATAGCCAGTCTATAATCAATAAGGGAGACTACTGAGCTACTGATGTCCAGATTCAATGCTTCATAGGTTAAGCAGTGCTTGTGGCTGTAAAGAATCCCTATTCTTGTATTGATAGCCTTTGCAGTGTTATCAATGTGTTGGACATAAGACAGAGTGGAGTCTATTGTGATACCCAGGTATCTAAAAAACTGGACATGCTCCAGGGTGTCACTACTTTCATTTCTGATCATGATGGGTAATGCTTTGAACTTACTCTGGGTGGTGGAGTACAGCATTGTCTTTGTTTTTTTACAGTTCATGATTAGTCTATGCTCCTTAAACCATTTCTCTGTGGATGAGAATCCCCTTTGGAGTTCTGCTGTTAGTTGTTCCAGATGGGGGGTTCTGGTGAAGATAACCGCATCATCTGCATAAAGGAGCATCTGGGTCAGACAGGAGGCCAGCAGTTTGTTTAGGAAAAGACTAAATATTAGGGGCCACAGATTGACCCCTGGGGGACCCCAGAACAGACATGTCTGCTAACAGAGGTGGTGTCTCCTAACCTGTCATTTTGTGATTGGTTGTGAAGGTAGCTGTTGAACCATGAAACAGATTCTGGAGAGAGACCAATAGTAAACAACTGATTCAGAAGGATCTCATGGTGCACCAAATCAAAAGCTTTTGATAGGTCAATAAATGGTGTTCCTACCAGAAGGCCTTGGTCTAGGGAGTGATGGATGTAACCTGTGAATTCCAGTAATGCTATGATGGTACTGTGACCTGGTCAAAAGCCATGTTGTTCAGAACAGAGGAGTTGGTACTGATTCAGATATTCTACAAGCTGATACGTTACAATCCACTCTGGAGATTTGGGGGTGGGTATAGAGATAGGTCTGTAGTTGTTGTGTAGAGTCCAATCTCCTCCTTTGTGCACAGGGATTACTGATGCTGATTTCCATCACAGGGGGAACTTGGAGTGGCAGAGGAAAAGGTTGATAATCTTAGTGAGAGGGCTGAGGACTTCCTCCAGTGCCATGCTGATGAACTTAAGGTCCAGCGTATATCTGCTGTGTCTTGATTTTCCCAGATCTCGCACAATGTACTTTCCTGCTTCAGATTCAGAGATTACCTTGAAACAGAAGAGCAGTCTGTTGGAGGGTGGTTGCTGAACTGTGTTAGGGTCAGCAGGGATTAAGGGATTAAAGTAGTCTGCTGGTAGTACATGCTGAGGTTGGTGAACACATCATTAAGTGTATTGGCAATTCGCTGTTGGTGCAAGTATAGTGTGCCATCAACCACAGGCATTGATGGGGCATTTTTGGGTTCTTTGTCACTTATGTCATTGAGATTATCCCAGAATGATTTGCTGTTGTTCCAGGAGCTGGAGAGGGCTTCCTTGTAGAATGCACTTTTTGAGTGTTGGATGGATTTTTTTCACTTATTTTGGGCTTGTTTGTACCTCTGGATGTTAGTGGAGGTACTGTGTGCTCTCACAATCTGCCAGAGGAGATCTCTGGCATTGAGCTGATCAAGTAGGTCTGGGGTGATCCAGGGATTGCAATGCCTTTTTATTTCTCTTGTCTTTACCAGAGAATGCTTGTCACAGACAGTGTTGAAAGTCTTTATGAAGTGGTCAAGGGCCGTGTCTACGTCATTGGCCTCTTTGAGGTCAGTCCAGTCAATGCCCTGAAGCTCCTCTTTTAGCAGTGCAAGGTGACCTTTTAGTAGAACATGGTTTGTAATCATTCTTGGAGGTGGCTTGCAGTACAGTAGTTGTAGGACCAAGTACAGATGACAAAGGAATGGTCACTCAGTGTATCAAGGAGAACAGCAGTATTGGTGATGTGGGCAGGTCAATTGGTGAGAACCTAGTCCAGGAGGGTGCTGGTCCCTGTTTTGCAGGGACACTGGTTTACCTGGATTGAGAAAGGGCATATTCTGTTTTGCACATTGTTAAAAACGGTATTGGCACCGGTGTCTGCTAAGCCAAAATCCGGTTTTACTGGTGTTTGGTTTTGTGTACTTTAACAATTTTTAACTCTGCTAACATGCATTTTAGCAATTTTGACCTCCACTATTATGCATCCTTCCATCCTTGTACCAATTTAAAGTTATTTTAGGTACAAGATGTGATGGCAGCAGCAGCACTACAGCCCCTGTCCCTAAGGTGTGATGGAAGCAGCACTACAGTCCCCATCCCTCTGGTGTGACAGAAGAAGCAGCACTATGGCCACCATCCCTTAGGTGTGATGGAAGCAGTGCTATGGTCATTATTCCTCATGTGTGATGGCAGTATCAGCACTATGGCCCCCATCCCTCAGGTGGGATGGCAGCAGGCCTACATTCCCCATCCACCAGTGGTGATGGCAGAAGTACTACCGCCCCTACCCCTTGGTGTGATGGCAGTAGCAACAATGCAGTACACATCCCTCTGGGGTGATGGCAATAGTGACAGCACTATGATCCCCTTTCAACACTCACACCCCACATGCACAAGTTACAAATGACTTGATCTCTTTGCTTGTTAGAACTCAGATGTGAATTAATCTGAATCATCACCACTAAGGTGGACTACCTTTGTTTTTTCCTATCTATAATTTAACTGCCTGAACTGGATAGCTGCCTGTGACACCGCTGACCAGGGTTAGGGAACAGACTTGGGTGTTGGAGGGCCAGCTGGTGGGTGAAGGCTTGAGTGTCCAACACCACTCTCCTTCTCCTTCTCCTTCTCCTGAGAGGAAGGGTGGGTTCATGGCTCAGCATTTGCTGGCCCATGGTGGAGGCCAGAGGCACAACAACACATCAGTCCTCACTGCGGGAGGAGTGTGACAGATGTCGGCTTGTGCCTTGACATCATGTAGTCTGTCAAGCTTCCAAGAAAATGAGAAAACACCCACTGGCCAACCGAAGGATGGCTGCTGGTCCTGCCATACACCATAAGCCCCAGACATGTGTCCATTCTGACCCCTGACATGCCCAGGATACACAGGAAGCTCTTTGGGGCAATTCTCCTCCACTGGTAGCCTCCCACAGGGGTAGGGGCCCACTCAATGAAGGGTTACTTTGGGTTACCTGGTAGCATAGCAGTAAGGGTAGGTGGATAGTGGTCAGGTCCCAGCAGCGGTGGTAGGGGGCCTTGGCAGGCCTGAAGGAGTAGATGGCCAGGGGGTAGGAGGAGGAGCAAAAAAAAACTGCTTGAATTTGCTTCTTTGAAATAAAGTGTTTTCACCTAAAAAATCCACAAGTGATTAGTGGAGGACCTTCAAATGGATTCATGCATCTCCCAGACATGTGGAGGCTTCTTTTCCCTACTTGGTGTCGATTAAAACAGTGTCTCCCAGTTTTCATGTCTTTGTTCAGATGTAAATTGAGCACTACTCTGCTCACCAGCATCATACAGCCCCCGGGGTCTTACCTTCTATATGTCATTGAATGTGCTTTCAAAATCCACTAGCCAAACATAAGTACTCTTAAATACTTAACATTTGATTTTTGTTGAAGCAGTCTATCAGAAAACATTTTGTTGTCACAGAGACAGAACCAGCAGGTGGAAGAAAAGGTGCAAATGATCCAATTCACTTAAATGGGGTGCTAACTATGAAGTCTTTTCATAAGTAGTAAGGCAGTTTCTTCTTTGTGAACATACTTTCATTCAGACTAGTTTTCATTCAAACAACTGAGGATTTTGGATGGCCCTACTGATTATAAACTTGAATAAGTTAGTTGGTAAGAGTGATCCTGCATTTAGCAATCTACAACCTAGATGCTTATATGCAAAGAAAATAATAAAAACCTGACTAAAATCTAAAAACAAGCTTATAAAACATATCTGAATATTTATCTTTACCTATACAAAATCATTGCGGCCCAAGTAAAGCTCAAGTAAATTACATGGTACCCCGACTACTATTCTACAATGTTGAAAACATATATTGGTATTTTTTTTTATATTCTTTGTAAAGCAGGTAAGGCCCACTAAGCAGAACTGTCTGTTTTAAGGCGTGACCTAGAAGCACTTGGGAGGTTTAGTGACTTACTTGGATACAAGTGGATGTTGTGGTACTCAAACGGAAGTCTGCTGGATGTACCCAGTTCAATCACCATTTGTTACTCTAACCACTAAACATGTGTGGTTAAACTGAATGGCTGATTACACAAAGCAGTGCAGGTGATTTAATTACTGTTTCTATATGCAGCAAAGCAGAAATAATGCAAAGCACAGCAGCATTCATTTTAAGACGCTGAAATCTGGGTCAGCCCGCTAGCGCTGCAGTAGCACTATTGCTTGCAATGCCAGTGACCATGGGTCAGAAGCAAACTCGGGTTGCTGGAGGTCTGGCTAGGGGAGTAGGATCGAGCACCTGGGGGACTACTCTCCTCCTCCGGGGAGGGTGGGCTGCAGGTCCTGCTTCTTTACTACCACCGGTGTGACCACGGGTGGTGGTGCAATGTTGCTGCAGAGTGATCAGAAGGGGAGGACGCTAGCCAGGATCTGGTGCAGTGGCATGTCTCTATGTGACCTACCTCCTTGGATCTCTAGTGCCGATGCCCTCAGGGACAGAGACCAGAAAACCAGGAACAATCACCCCACATTGGCCACTGGCAGAAGGGACCCAGGTGCCCCAGACTTCATAACCAGGCTCCATGAGGGACCTACTGGGATGCCCGACACACACTAAGGGAGTGTGGAGGGGTGACCTAGGGTCCTTCCCCTTCCCGCCTGGGGGTTACAACCCAGGCAGGATAGGGGCAGGCACAGGGGAGCTCCTGACCATTACCTGGGGTTGAAGCTAGGGGATACAGATGCTGTGAGAAGGGGACATAGAAAATTAAAAAAAAAATTTTAAAGATACTGAAATCTTAGAGATTCTGTGCAATGACATGCAATTTCTGTGCGGCACCGGTACAAGAATTCAAACTCCGCATACCAAGCAGGATTCCGTGATTGTTACCGGTGTTACCAGTAAAAATGGAAAACCAGGGTCCCTGATGTTTTGTAGTTGACTCTGGTTGATGTCTCAACCATTTGAGAGACATGGACCACAGATAAGGCATCCTTGATTGAGGCAGCAGAGGGGGGGAGCCAGTTAATATTGAAATCTCCCAGCATCACAATTTCTGCTTTTAGGCTCTGGGTTCCCACATGGTCCATCAGGTCACTGGTGCCAATCATGGTTTGTTTAGGAGGGATGTAGACAGACAGAACCATCAGTGTCCTGTTATGGGGTCCCTGCAGAGGTTTTACTGTCAGAACTTGGAGTTTGTCGGCACTGGTGGGTGCAGGAAGTATGTAACCTTGAAGGGAATCCCTAATGTATAGGACACAGCCCTCACCTCTTTTTGAGAGTTGGTTCTGTCTAAACAGGGTGTATCCAGGCAGTGTGATAGCAGAGTCTGGTTCCTTGGGGGGGTGCCGAGACTCCAATATAGTGAGTACATCTGGGTTATGCCGAGTGACCCATACTTTCAAGCTGTCCATCTTTGGGAGCAAACTGCAGATATTTATGGAGGAAAGGGTGAGTCCCGCTATGTTGTGGGACTGGTTTACACTGCGTGTTGGTGGGCCTGGGTTTGGGTGCACATTTCCTGAGAGTAGAAGAAGGAGCAGCCCCAGGAGGGTGAGATGGTTTAATAAGACCTTGATATTCTGACCTCTTTTTCTCTTGCTGTGTATTGGCACTTTCATTGCGCTAAAGTGCATTACAAAACCTTGGAAAAAGGCTACCAGGGTGGGGTCCTTTAGATGGAGATCTTGGGACCATGGTATATAATCCCTGTGCATGGTGAAGGCACATTTGTTACATGATGTGATGGTGCCATATACGTTCAGCACTGTCATCTCAAAGTTGAACTGTGCGGATTGCGGGAATGGTCTGCTGGATGGGCCTGTGAGTTATACAAAGGCGAGTAGCAAGATGCCTCCTACAGTTCCAAGTGTCAAGTGGGACATAGTTGCAATGGTTGTGGAGTCAGAATGGGTTAGTTCTGGGCAGAGTATTCTGGATAGTAGTAGGAGTCAAGCAGCTGGGTGGGGGCTGGCAGCGGCAGCCAACCAGCAGGGAAATGGGACCAGAAAGACAGTAGGGGGATTAGGCAAATGAGAGTGTGAGGTAAGTTAGAGAGAGAAGGGGGAGGATTGTGAAAGAGGCTGGGTGTAAATCAGTACTGCTTTCTGAGAGGCAGAGGCCTGATCAGTTGAGAAGGATAAGAGTGTGCACAGGTTCAGGCAGGTGAGCGATAGAGGCTTTGAGGCAGTCAGAGGTTAGAGCAGAGGGAAAAGCACCGAGCGGCAGCCCCCAGCAGACAGTTAGGACTGAGAAGTATTTTTTTTTAAACTCTAGCAAACACTATAGCCTATGATTCTTTAGCAAATCTAAACAATAAAGGCAGTGAAATGGTATAATTTCAAGCTTTCAACTAACAGGCTAGAAATTTATACATATATTGGTAATAATAAGGGCCATATCTCCAAAGGAATATGGGCAGTGAAGAGTGATTAAGAGGGGGTGTATAGTCAACAGTGAAAGATCCTCTTACTTCAGTCATGCTGCAACCCCCTCCCCCCCCCAAAAAAAAACAACTTAAGTCTCTCTAGTGGCAGATCTTTATAATCTGCTAATGGGAAACTGGACACTTAAAAAAAAAATCAAAAGCACAAGGCAAAAAAAGGGAACAATAAACAAAAACAAGACCTAAAAAAATCCTAAATTAAATAAACAATGCAGCACTTTTTAGTTTAAACTATAGGCAATCTACAAATGCCTTTTTAAAAAGATGCACCTTCAGTCCCCGCTTTAAGATCTACACTGATGGGGCCTTCCTCAAGGATCTCGGAAGTGAACTCCACAAAACTGGGCCTGCCATCTCAAATTAATGATCTCCAGAGGGCCTCAGATGGGCCCTGAGAACTGCCAGGAGGCCCTCAGTAGAGGAGCAGAGTGAGCGCACAGGAAGGATAGGAATCAGGAGGTCACACAGATAGCCAGGGCCAGATGCATGTAAGGCTTTATAGTTCAGCAAGCCCATTTTGAAGATGATCCTCCAACTATATAGCAGCCACTGCAGTTCATGCAGAACTGGGGCACATTACAGGACCTCGGGAGGCCTGTTTGCAACCTGGCTGCTGTATTCTGCACCAGCTGCAGGTGCCAGAGAACCCCTCGATTGACCTTGAGGTAGAGAGTATTGCAGTAGTCGAGTTGTGCCGTCACAAATCTATGCACCAATGAGGACAGGTCATCAGACAGAATCAAGACTTTTATCCGGGCAATATTCCTTAAGTGGTAAAAACCACATTTGATAACAGACAACACCTGAGCCTCAAGTGTCAGTCCATCATCAAGGATGACGCCCAGATTCTTCACCTTGGTTAATGCTGCAAAGGATGTGGGGCCAAGGAATAACCCTGTTCCCATCCCAGCAGCACCCACATCCCACTGATGACCGGGCTCAATCATTAGCACTTTCTTTTGTCAGGAGTGATTTTCTGCCAGCTAGAGGACATCAGTCCTGAATCTTGTCAAGCCATTTATTGAGTACCTCCACAGCGTCATCCATCCCAGCTGCAAATGACATGTACAGCTGGGTGTAATCTGCATAATAGTGAAAACCTAAGCCGTACCATCTCATGAGCTCACCCAGGGGAAGCATGCACAACGGGAACAACATTGGTGACAAGATCAAGCCACGGGGAACTCCACATGGCAGGGGCTTTGGGCAGGATGAGAAATTCACCATCACTACCCTCTGCATCATGCCTTTGAGAAGGGACTCAAATCAGTTGATAATGGCACTGGTGAGTCCACAGAGCTCCCTTAGGCAATCCAGCAACACTACATAGTCCACAGTGTCAAATGCTGAGACGAGATCAAAAAGAATGAGTACTGGCTGTTTCCTTCTAACTTTTGCACTAAGGAGATCATTCTGCACTCTAATTCTTTTTTGTTGCTATGCTTTGATCTAAATCCCGAATGGAAAGGTGCATAGATGTCATAGGCTGCAAGGTGTGCCTCGAGATGCAGAGCCACAACTTTCTCAATAACCTTGCCCAAAAATAGGATGATAGAGAATGGTCTATAATTTGCCAAGATTTTATGGTCAAGAGATGGTTTCTTTTGGAGTGGTCTCACCAGTGCCTCTTTCAGGGCACCAGAGAAACATCCTTCTGTAGCTTTGATATCACCTTGCAAACATCTGCTACTCCAATCAGCCTGAACTGGACCCAGACTACAGGAGTGCCTCTGGATACGCACAACTTTCCACCGCAGGGATGCAAATGGCCTGTTGAAGAGATCCTGGCCCTAATCAAGGACACCCTGTCAGAGAAGAACAGAGTAAACTCCTCATTCTGGGCAACTGAAAATGCTTTTTTCAGCTGCAGACATGCAGGATGGAGAAGCCTAACTACAGCTCGAAAAAGCAGAACTGTTCTGTTCCTCCATGCAGCTATCTCCCTGGACTTAAACTCTGCCTTCTTATGGTTGATTTCCCTTTGATATTCAGCATAGTGAATTCTCAAAGCCAGTTAGTCTTCCTCAGATCAAGACCTACTCCTACAGCCATCTGACCTCTGGTCCTCATCTCTTTTGGAGGCCCATCAAACCATGGGTATCTCAAGTAAGAAGACCAGGATTATACACATACCAGTGCAACGAAGTGAATTGGAAGCAGATCCATTATAGCCTGCAACCATCTCAACCATACCTACTGCACATGCAACACTCACACCAGACAGATCCATTACCGCCATCAGTACCTCTGGGGACAACCCCCTTCAGAAGGCTGTAATGGACCATCTCCACAGGGGAAGGACTAATGGTTGGACCCTGAACAAAAACTTTACTGTGCAGTGATCTGATCCAGATGACTGGATCAGTTCTGAGGTGAGTGACCTCTAGGTCCAGTGAGAACATTAAGTCCAAGATGTGACCATGGCTATGGGTCACAGAAGCAAAAGCTAGTGTAAGGCCCAGAAAACTCATTGACTGGAGGAAATCATAACCAAAATGCAAATGTTCGTTATCAATCCAGGCATTGACATCACCCAGAACCAAACATCTGGGTGACTCCATCACCTTCTCACTGATAAAGTCTTCAACTTCCAGTAGAAATACCCTCTCATGCCCCGGAGGCCAGTTTACAAGGAGAATTCTGCAGCCTGCACCTGGACCCCTGCGTACTGCCACTCATTCAAACAATGAAGTTGAACACATTGGGTGTATGGTAAAGTTTAGGCCAGATCTAAAACAGATGGCCACAGCCCCCCCCCACATTTCCTCCTCAGGCAGTACACTATGGAAAATCTGGCCAAGACATATGCCTGCATTAAAGGACCCCCCCAATCAGGTCAAGGGGTCATGAAAGGAAAAAATAGTATTAAGCAACTTAGTAGTATATGCCAGTACATATTTAGGGGTAGCATGCATCATCACCATAGCATTTCCATTTGCCATGTATCAAAACAGGCAGATTGCAGTTTACACAGTAATTCCAAAGGTGTCCGTTAATGTAGTCATGTGAGCCCACCTCCTGTCTGTGGCAGAAAGAAAGTGCAGTTTGACTCAGAGTCATGATGTTTCAGTATGTAAGTCTTCAGACTGGTATCATGCTAGTGGTGCCCCCCCCAACATACACACACACACACACACACACACACACACACACACACACACACACACGCAGGTTAAAATGGAAATGCTTAGTTGGGGGAACTTTCAGCTCTAGATTTGTAGGTGTAGAATGACTGTTAAATCTAGGTGGTGGAAGATTCCTATAGCAGTCAGTGAATAAAGATGACAGAGATGCAGGAACTCTTATGCAGTGTTACACAGGGTAGGGGCTGAGTGTCTTCTGAATTAAATTTCAAAACACAGTATGCTGTTCTGACACCTTCATTCACTAACTGTTGCTGACAAGCTAATTATGACCTGATCAATAAACAATGTCTATCTCTGTCTCCCTTGGGCCTCAAGAAAGATAATGTTGTCAGTTTACTTTTTAAAAAACTTTTCTCATCTATTATATACTTTGATTGGAAGCCCTAAAGGAAAACAAGATGATGGTTCTAGACAACATCAAGATCAAATATATTCCTGACACCAGGCTAAAATGTCTTTGGTAAGTTTTTATTTTGTTCCCCAAATATTTATGGATATACTGAGTTGATGCCCCAGGCTGAAACAGAGATAGCTGTAGTAAACAATAGTTTTGACCAGAAAGTACATATCTTATCGGGTGGCTAATAAATGGACAATACCTACAGTAGTCCAATAGGTGACTATTCAATATAGGTGATCTGACTAGAAAAGGACCCATTTTATTTAATATGATGGCCACAAAATGTTATTCATCTGTTTCTTCAATGTACTAGTTCCACTTATTAAACAGTGCTTTAAATGTCTTTTAATTATAAAGTCATCTTCAGTAAATCTCATTGCCTCCCCCAAAAATAATTTTTTAGTAGTTTATATGTTTTGAGCATTTTTATATTTGATTATGTAAGTTAATTCATATTCAACTGCAATATATTTAAACCTTATTTATCAAATAATGTGGGCTTTAAAGCCAAAGTCAATAATACAATTAATTTGAAATTCATGGACCGCTACAGTTTTTTTGGGAGGGGGGCCAGGGAGGGGGTTATATATAGCATTTCTAAGCCTATGCATTCCGAGCTAGAAAATAAATTATCATTGGTATCAACTTTCTTCATTCACATATTATTTGACTGTCCAAGAAGACATATTTCAGGGGCGGGGTGAAGACCAGCAGAACTACAGATCAGTGAACCTAACTTCTGTGTGGGGAAGTTGTTGGATATTACTGTCAGGAAGCACATAGTGGATTTCCAGTAAGTACTGTAAATGGATCACAAAACAGAAAGCATCACAGGTTTTCGAGGTGCAGGTCATGTTAGATGAGTCTAATTTCTTCACTTCAATGACACAAATGGTGGACAGAGGTCTGGCTGTAGATAACATTTACTTGGATTTCAGTAAGGCCTTGGATTCTGTTCCACACAAGAGGTTAGTAAAGAAGGTGAGAGATTTGGGGTTATGAGATAAACTTACTAGATGGACAGGGAGCTGATCTGAGGGCAGAACCAAGAGGCTAGACTTAAGTGATAAGTTCTCTGGCTAAAGGAGCTTACCTGTAGTACACTGCAGGGTTCTGTTCTGTGCCCCACTCTCTAACATGTACAGGGCAGTCAGCCAGGATGAAATGCAATAACTTCCAGTAAATGACATGTCACAAAATACTGCATGACAACAAGGCTCAATTGCCCTTTAATTGCATTGTTCCCTGCAGCATATTGCAGTAATACTGCAAAGTACGCTGCATCAGTGACTTAGGTGAAGGGTTTCAAGGCAAGTTGTGTATTTTTGTAGAGAACACAAACTTTGCCCTAGGCAGA
Source organism: Neoceratodus forsteri (assembly GCA_016271365.2). Classification (NCBI taxonomy): domain Eukaryota; kingdom Metazoa; phylum Chordata; order Ceratodontiformes; family Ceratodontidae; genus Neoceratodus; species Neoceratodus forsteri. Next base: position 620,872,388 of record CM057455.1, read on the forward strand.
TAGCAAAGAGGGTATAAGGAATTTAAGAGATGATGTACAGAGAGATTGAAAAAGTGGTCTAGTATATGGCATTTCAAATTCAATACCAAGAAGTACAAAGTCATGCACATTGGTAAAAGGAATCCAGATACTGAGTACTGGATCTTTGGTGTGAAGGTACAGCAATAGAGGGAAAAATCCATCAGTGACAATGTGAAGGTCATCTTACATTGCAACAAGGCATATGGGGATGCCAATAGAATGTTTGGGTGCATAAGGTGGGGGTTTGCTAGCCACAAGCAATAGGTAATTTTGCACCTTAATATTTCTCTAGTGAGGCTTCACCTCAAGAACTGTGCTCAGTTCTAGAGTCTGCACCTAAAAAGTTAGGAAGACACTGGAATCCATCTAACGGGGCCATTAAAGTGATCCAGTAACTGCAGGGAAAATATTATGAAGAATGGTGGGAGATCCTTAATATGCACCTTCTGGAGGCAAGAAGTAAGAATGGAGATATAACCTAACATAGCCACATTGTTTTGGACATTAAATTCTGCTGTTCTGATCTGACACTATCAACAAGACCCAAGAAACCATTTTACAGCATTATTTGGCCTTTTTGCTTTTTTCTTCATCAGTAGGTACAGTACAGCAGTAGTTTGTACATTTGACCAGGAATATTAATTAATTCATTCATTCATTCATTCATTCATTCATTCATTCATTCATTCATAGTTTTTGATCAGGAATGGCACACTAAGCTGTGACAGCTTTTTCCAGGTACATCCTGGGGTTGGGTTACTTGGATCAGTTTTTATGGATGGTGGAGTGCTTGGCCATGACACCATGGAAACTCCCCTAGTGGTAAACAACACTGCTGTCATTGGATCACTGATGGCAGACTCAACTGAGAATGGAGGTGTTGGAAGATGAAGGGGACTGGATGATGACCCTTTCCTCTGCAATCTCAAATCAGATGACTGATGAGTCTTCTCTGGTGAGGAATTTTATGCAACCAGCTATTCTATTTTGTCCTGCTTCATAGCCATGGGAAACCAAATCTACAATGCCGGAGCATCTGTTGCAGGAGGTGGAATTATGTTTGAAAGACGCTGTGAAGAATAAAAAGGGTTACCTACTAGATGTTGTTGCTGAGGAGGATGCGGACTGTCTTGGTTTGAAAGTGCACCAGAGTCAATGCCTCAGAGAAAAGCTTCTCCATCAAAACCACTTGGGGCAGAGTCTGATGCAGCTGCAACTGTCTGTTTGGCCGCACATACCACGGCCGATCAGGCACACTGTCTTTCTCCCATTACTCAACCAGATAGTGAAATGTTGTTGGACCCGTTGATACAGGAATGATCTCATGCACCCATTCATCAGGAGGGACTGTCTTTACTATTTTCTATTGCTGATCTCATCTGATCCTGGCATAATGTAGAGCTCAGGTTCTGGGATGGGGTCCCAGCTGTTCAGCATCACACTATGTCCATTGCTGAAGTTTTTTCCCAGCCACTGAAAGTTACTGTCACTCCACAGAAAGTTGTCCCTACAGAAAGTTGCCCCTAATTCCACACAAATGTGACCTTATCCACCAAAAATAAATCCCCAGTGTATGTCCTGGAGAAGGCAGGTTGGTCCAGGGATTCAGTCGGGCAGTGGCATTCTGCTCAGCCCCAAGAACCAACAGCACCAGTCTTTTGAGCAGATGACCTTGTCATACTTTCTTCCCAGGAGGGAGATCTGCCAACAGATGGGCTGACTGCCCAATCATGAAACACCATGATTTCTGAAGCACCTGCATTCTTGGGGCCATTGCCACCCCTTGACTCCTCATACAGATGGGGTAGGGACAGATGAGTTCTGTCCAGTGATCAGAGAGTCCCCTGATGTTTCAAAAGAGCAGTCTGAATTGCCAGTGTCTTTCACAGTACCTGTTTCAGTGCCAGCAGTATGTTCTCCACTCCCTGCTGGGTCACCTGTTGCATGCAAGCAAACATACAAATTAATTAGATGGCTTTAGTGGTGGAAGGGACCATATTTTGACTCCATGGAGATGAGATCCAGATCCCTCCCACTTTCCTGTTTGGAGACCCCACCATGCTCTCACGTTTTGTGATGCAATATTCAGGAAAATACGAGGACATGCTCCATTGACTTCAATGGAGCTCCTTTTTCAGTCATGGTTTTTTGATAGTCTAAATTCCTGATTTGTACAAATCAAGGTCACCACTCAACTAAGAAGGGCATATGATGTCAATTATATCATGAGAGGGAGCTGATGAGCCACATACAATAATAGAGCTTGGTGCTATGTACAGGAATCGTAGTTGCATCCCACTGACTGCGGGGCACGAAATTGTCCAGAAGATGATACTCCCCATTTTTGACTACTGTGATGTAGTCTATGGTGTTAATCTCAAATCTTCCCTAACCAAGTTGGACACTCTCTTTAACTCTCTACCCTTCCTTCCACTTTCTCACAGATGCATCTTTCGCTGTGCCAAACTAACCTCCAAATTCTGGTTGGGGTGCCCCACCATCTCTCATCCTGTCTCTCTACTCCATCTCCCCCCACCCACTCTCTCAGATCAAATGATGCCCGCACCTTGACAGTCCCTCGCTACTCCACCCTCATCGGTCAGACTGGTTTCTCCCATCACTTCTCTAAAATCTGGAAATGCCTCCCCCTGAAATATGACACTCCTCCTCCAACTACTCCCTTACCTCTGCCCTACACAATTACCTCTCCCTCAGCTGTTCCTGATTTAACCCTCCTTAATACCTATCCCCAGTTTCTGCCTTCCTACCATGACTCCCACTGGCAAGGTTCTCAACATCCTGAAGGGGGAAATCAGCAAATGGCCACCCCTTTCCCTCATATTCAGTTCTTGTCTCTCCCCCTCTCCTCTCCACCTGCCCTTCTGGGTCACCAGTGTGCACAACCTACCCCATCCTTTGTACTCCAACAGCACTTGCATACCACCTCGAGCCTGCTCCTGGTACACTCATGCACTATAAATGGTTCTATGGCATTATTACTGTTTTGCACGTGTATATGTTCTTTTGTATGATTTTGGACATGTATTGTAATTTACTTATTGTTCCACCACTGTTTATTGTACAATACCATGTGTTCCAACTGTTGCACTATGTTATAATGTTGTATTTTCTGTACTACCCATGTTATTGTAACTGATCATCCTTCACAACCCGATGTAAACCTTCCCCCAGGTCACACCATGAGACAAGCAACTTGTTGTTCAGTGTGCCCTCCTGGTGAAACATTTCAATAATTTAAATAAATAAATAAATAGAGCAAGCATTTTGTCAAAGCTGAATGTTCACTGCTTGCATTGCTGTTGTACCGGGTGTTGTATTTATGCATTTTTACTATTTATTTACCCAAGGCAGACCAAATGAGATGCAGTATCTCATTTTCTGTGGTGTCCTGCTTTTATACATTTTCAGACTGTATTTACCAAGGACAGGCCAGCTGAGAGGCAAAATCCAATTTTTAGTGGGCCCCCACATTTTGACCTGAAATTTCCAAGTCTTTTTATGACCTGACGTTAAGATCAAGACAGGTGGAATTTTTTAAATCCCATCCAAAAGGTGATTTTGCAGTGTGACTTTGAAAACAAGTTTCAGAGGGGATTTTAAAAATGACAGTCCAAAAGAAGGGTTTGTGCTCTCCAGTGCTCCAGTGCTGTATATATATTTATATATTAGTGGTTGAAATGTCATTTTGTGTCAGTAGTGTGAAAACACATTTTGGGTCAGAATTTGAAAAATGACAGTTGTCATGTATATTGAAAATTAGCAAAGTTACAAGTGTGCATTGAAAATTTGTCAACATATGCTTGTAATTTTGTTGCTTTAAAATATTTTTAAGCCACGTTTTCAACATAGCATTCTTATGACCACACCTCATGAACAAGGGAGGAGAACATTTTCAGATCATGCCCAAAAGGTGATTTTGCACAGCAACCATGAAATCACCTTCTGGGCCAGATTTGCACAATGTCACCAGCCTTGTTCATGAGGTAGGGTCCCAAAAAAGGCCATGTTGAAAATTTGGGAAACAATCTGCAAAATGACCAAGTTTATGAGGGCAAGTTCAAAGCCCATAGAACTACACTGAACCACATACCTGATTTCCTCAGTTCCTGGTCCAGCATTGAAGAGTGAAGCTGTGTCCCTGGCCCAGAGAGGATTATGGTGTTGGACCCCCGGTATGTAAGTAAGGAGGGGTTTGTGGGACAGTGGGTGGTGAGTGGGAGGGTTGGGTGTGGAGAGGGTAATGGCAGCAGTGTGCAGATGGCAACAGTCACCGCTGGACAGTTTTCTTTTTTAGAGGGTGTATAAAATTAAAAAAGACTATGAGGGACTGTTTTCTTTATTTCAGGTACTGACATTGGGCCTTGGACAGTCCAGTATCTGTGTTATGCAGCACTGGGGATGGGCTCCCTGGTGTCATACAGTGAAAACAGGCAGCATGGAGGAGTACTAGATGGCACCAGGGATTTGGTACCCTGGTGTTGGAAAATTAAAAGTTGTGGGTGTGTGGGGTGGTGGGTTCTGAGTGAGAGGGTCAGGTGAGGGGAGGTTAATGGTGGCAGAGTGCTGACTACGGCAACTGACATTGATGGATATTTTTCTGTTTTACAGGGTGTAGAAACATTTTAAACAAAGATTATGAGGGATGGTTTCCTTTATTTCAAGTACCAACACTGGGTATTGAGCACCCCAGTGTCAGAGTTATGTTTGGCAGCACCGGCAGTGGGCTTCCTAGTGTTGCACAGTGAAAATGGGTGGGGTGGAGTGTACTAGGTGCCCAGCACTGTGGATTGGGCACCCCAGTGTCAGAAAATTAAGACAGGGCAAGCAATGGGAGGTGGGAGGACTATTTGGTAGAGGGTGAGAGGGATTGTTTTTATACTGTGGTGTGAGGACCACAGTAGACAGATCATGATACTGCTCAGCTCTGTTTGCTGAGTGGCATCATGCAGATCAAAGGAAACAGCCACCCTATGATTTGAGCGGCTCTTTTCTTTGATTTACATAAAGTTTTCTCCCATCAAGACCAGAAGAGTCATGATCAGCCTAGCTGGTGACTGGTCTGACACTGTCCAACCCCAAGTAGACTGCTCTGCATTGGACTGACAGTGGCACACCTCTCAAAACCCACTATCATACCAATATCTTCACATTACACAAGTGCAAGGGAAAACATAAAATCGCTGAAACTAAACAAGCAGCTTTATAGTGTTATATAATTCTAATAATATTCCTCATGGGGCAGCAGCTTTGAGAACGAGGATAAAGTAAATACCTCATTTCATATTCAGTGTTAAGAGTTCTTCAAGGTTTCAGACTAATAGTTACAGTATCCTAATAATGGCCTCTAACTGGGTTTTGCAACCCATCATCTTAGCTGGCTATTACTAAGGAACCTTTATAGCAGATACCTCTTTCAGAAGGTTGGTCCCAGGACTTCTGGTACATTTGGGTCCAGTGTATCCCTATACAAACCAATGCACACTACTGCCATCTATAGGCAATTGACTAAATTACACATGCAATACAATTGCCTACCTACCCAGCTTCTTGCTTTAGATGCCCAATCCACATTTCAGTTTCAGACACTCCCCAAAATAGAGTCCTCAGCATTAGTGGTGTGTACTGTTCATTTCTTTTTGAGTCACTCACCAGGATGTAATACATTTTTTCCCTTTCTTTCAAGTCGCTAAGTGCTAAGACATTTCCATGCTGCATTCTGCAGTCTCGTCTGTCCTGCCTATATCATGAGCATGTGCCAGCTGTAATATTAAGAACTGTGTTAATTAAAAATAATGAAATTTGAATGCACTCCCATTGAGTAGTGCTCCCTGCTCAATGCCAGTGGGGCAGAGAATCTGAGGTTTCTTGTGGTCCAGTATTGAAATCATATGGCCAGGAAATGATGATGTAACTACTATGTTCTCACAAGCCCAGTAGCTGAAGTCTCATTGTCCATTTAAAGCTTTGTGCTCACTCATCGCACCTTCCCACAAACACACACAGACACACACACCCCTGGGATGACACACGACCCTTAAAGAGCAACTGACATGTCTAAAAAGACTTGCCAGTAGTGCCCTATCCTACCTACAGTACATCCTGGTACAGAGAGTACTGCAAACAGAGGTGTACTGTAAGGCAGGATTCTACAGTAAAGTTGCAGCAGAGCATAATGCACACCTCCTGCCACAGCCTCAGGTCCCCTTCCCAATCCAAGCCTGAAAATAACATCTGGTTGGGATGGGGACTTGGCAAAATTCCATCTCACCAGCAAAAGTGCTGCAGAAGTGGCATTTCGCAGCAATTTCACTGGCGAAATGCCACTATCGCCAGTGAAATGCCTATTCCATGGCACTTTCACAGGTGAAATGGAATTTCACCAGGTCCCCATCCCGACCTGATGTCATCCACAGGGATAGGAATGGGAAGAGGACCTGAGACTGTGGCAGGGGGTGCACATTGCACTCTACAGCAACTTTACTGAAGAATCCTGCCTTACAGTACCTCCATTTGTGGTACTTTCTGTATTGGGAGGTACAGTAGGCAGGGTAAAGCACTACTGGCATGTCTCTGCTGAGAAGTGTCAGTTGCTCTTTAAAAGAAAAAAAAAATCTCAAGCATGTGAACTTTGAGAAGGAACGCAGATGCTTCAATCTGGTGCTCCATTAGTATCTACGTACTGTTTTTTTGCATCCAGTGTGCAAAAAACAGTACATAGAAAGCAGTACAGCATTATGTGGAAGGCCTTCAAAAACAGAACAAAATGTACTACTTCTCCCCTCCTCCCAATTTTAAGCCATGCAACTTGAAATCATCAACATAGTGTAACAGGGCATTGGGAAGGGCAAACAAAATGCTAGGATGCATAGGGAATGGGATCAGCAGTAGGAGGAAGGCGGTGATCTTGCCCACATACAGATCCCTCATTCAATCTTACTTGGAGTAGTGTGTGTCGTTCTGGAGCCCACACTCAAGGAGGCATAGGAAGAGGGTGGAGGCAGTACAGAAGAGGGTAACCAAAATAATTCAGGGTCCAGGTCAATCCTGCATGGAGAAGTTGGAAGATCTCAATGTGTAAACAATGAAGGCAAGAAGGGAGAGGGGATATGACAGAGACATACAAGTACCTAAATAAAGCAGACTGCAAATAGTTGCTCACACTGAGTGGAAACACAGATGCAAGAGTGTGTTCAGTGAAGCTGACAGAGGTGGTGGGGATTCAGGGGGGACACCAGGAAATACTTATCCATGGAGTTGTGGATGGGTAGAATAAGCTGCCAAGGGAGATTGTTGGTGCTATATCAATAGAAGGGTTTAAACACAGGTGGGACAAATGTATGACATGTGTAAGGGCAGAAGGGATAGGGAAGGGTGTGGTGAAGGAATGAGTGACCACTAGGCCCATCACACCCAACCGTAGGCAGTGCTGGACACATTGGATGGGGAGCTGCACCTTTTTCTGCAATCAGTGTTTATGTTTCAGTGTAAGTTTGGAAACAGTGGTTCTCAAAACATAGCCCAACCAATAAATGTGGCCTGCATACAATTGAAATGATGCCTTATGCATGGCAATACTAGTAGGAAAATATTCTAAATATACATTTCATATACTGTATTATAAAATAAATAAAATTAAAGTAAAACACAAAGCTAGTAAGACAGTCTGCTATAGTGTTGCAGCGCAGGAGGCAGTATGGCGCAGTGGTTTAAGGCTCTGAGCTGCAAATCTGGAGACCTGGGTTTGAATTCCCCAGCCCCCACTTGCATACTGTGTAACCCTGAGAAAGTCATTTAACTTCCTTGTGCTCCCAGGTTGCACCTGCAAACAAGCTTTCAGCTTAGTGTGTCTCACCTGGTAAAATAATTGATAAAAAAAAAAAAAAGAACTCCCACTCATATCACAAGGAAAAGTTCACTAAATCTGCCCAACTTTGCACCTAGAGGGTGCTGTTCCAGTTTTCACTGCACAAAATGCTTTGAAAAAGACGACTTAAAATAAAACTTCTATTTTTACAAGCAGGCAAACTGGTATATGTATCATTATGTTTTGGAATATTTAAAAATAAACTAACATTAGGAAGAATCACGTTCAACAGCCCTGCCCTAAGAGTAGAAGTGTTAATGGAGAGGCTGCATCCACCAATAACGAGACTTGCAACAGAAAATCGGATCACTTTCTTGACAGGACTTACTCTGCTGCTCCTGCCACTGCAGTTTGGGATTCATTTCTGTAGTGGAGAATAATTGAAGCATAGCTTCTTTGTAACCAACAAAATACAGAGAAGCCTGCGAGGATTAAGCACAGTGTCACAGGTTTACTGCATGACAAAATGGTTTAACTCCCATTCAAATTGCATTGTTTGCTGCAGTAACTCTACTGCAGAATTCTGTAGTGCTGCGCTTCATCCTGGTGGGCTTCACTGTAAGTACTTTTTGTGAACATGCCAATAGCTAGGGGAAAGCCATTTAAATGTGCAGATGGTTTGTAAAAATTAATGATAGCTAGCAGCAATGATTTCGGCACAGACACCAATGAACTGCAAACAGCTACAGCAGAGCATGAAATGTCAATAGTGGGGTTTCTGGGCAGACCTGGACACATGAAAAGGGATCCTAATCTTTAGAATCCCACGCCTTCTGGGAAACAAGGTGTGGGACTACTACAGCATTTGATTATCTCCCTCCCTACCCCCTCCCTGTCTCCCACTTCCTCTAATTCTCTTTCTGTCTCCTTCCCTCCCTCCCTCTACTCCTCATTCTATCTCCCAACCTTACCTCTCCTTCTTCCCTTCCTCTCTCTCCTCTCCCTTTCTAACTCTCTCCCTTCCTGTATCTACCTCCTTCCCCTTCCTTCCATCTCCCTCCTTCCCCTTCTCCTGCCTCTCTCCCCCTCTCTGTCTCCTTCCTTCTCCCCTTTCTTTTTTCCTCCCTTCCTCTCTCTCCCTCCCTCTCTGTCTCCTCCCCTCTCTTCCATCTCCTTTTCTCTCTCACACTCCCTTCCTTATCCCTTCCATCTTTTTCTCCCTCCAACTCTATCCCATCATTCCTCCCACTCTCTCTCCCTCTCTCCCTCCCTCCCTTCCTTCTTTCCTTCTGTCTTGCACAGACTGTTATCCTTTCACCTGTCCTTTTCCCCACCCCTCTATCTCGCTGTCTCTCCTCCTCTCCCTCTTTCTTTACCACTGTCCCTCTCTCTTTCACTCTTATTTTCTCTCCCATTTCCTTCCTCGACTATCCCTCCTGCTATCTCCCTCCTGCTATCAAATTTAAATTCAAAATAACTTTACTGTCATAACAAGATATACAGGTGTTGCCAAAGTTTTTACATCAAACTATTCATAAGACTGCACTGGCTATCTTTCATTCTCTTGCCCTCTCTCCCTCTTCCCTTCCCCTCCATCTTGTTCTCTCATTCTCTTTCCCTTCCTCCCTTGTTTTCTCTGTCCTCCACTGTTTCTCTCTTGCCCTCTCCCTCTTTTCCCACCCTCCCATCTCTTTCTCTTCCTTACACGCACTCTCTCAGCTGTACCACCACTTTGGAAGACCATCTAGTCTCTGGTCCTTGTAGCCTGCACCATAACAGAGAAGCATAGAATTTGACAGCAGATAAGGACTACTTGGCCCACCCAGTCTGCCCATACTGTCAGCATGAAGTGATTTAAAATTATCATCTTTTCTGCTGTAATGTCCAGGGCTGGACACATTGGATGGGGCGCTGCACCTTTTTCTGCAATCAGTGTTTATGTTTCAGTGTAAGTTTGGAAACAGTGGTTCTCAAAACATAGCCAACCCAATAAATGTGGCCAGCATACAATTGAAATGATGCCATATGCATGGTAATACTAGTAGGAAAATAATCTAAATATACATTGTATATACTATATTATAAAATAAATAAAATTAGAGAGAGTGGCTGCATTTGTGGAAGACCTTAAGATAAAGGTGGGCTGAAAACAGTCGGCTGGGAGAAGCTGTGAAAGGGTTGCTCGTCGTGGCCATGGAGGGTGCATAAATGCTGAATAACTCCAAAGCTGTTGGTACTTAAATAACTGTTGCTTTCTTGTTTTGAAGTGCCAGAGAGTGAGTTTCTCTTTTCCATTTTTTTGACCCCCCCAGGTGTCTCACTGGAGCAGCTACTGGACCTGTGGTAAACTGAGATGTGGAGGATCGTGGTGCGCTAAAAAAAAGGGTCCGTTGGTGTGCAGAAGGAGAACCAAGAGCTCGGTTTACCAGAAAGTGTGCTACTGCAGAAGATGGTCTGAGCTGTGATGGAAGATTCACCCGTTGATGGACTTTGCAATTCCAGAAGTGCCTGGATTGATCCTGTGAGAGCGGGGCATCACTGAGGTCTGGTAAGTGGGGGCCTGGGGGGGTGGACTGACGCTGCATGAATTTCTAGGGCAGCGCCGGCACCCCTGAGGCCTCTACAATCTGTTGAAGTGTTCCCTGCGATCTGGAGAGTGGGAAAACAACTGGGCCACCTGTGGGGTTGAATTCCAGCAGGGCAGGGAGGTTGAGGTGGCTGCACCGGGGGGGGGGCGGTTATTGTTAAGAGGTGTTAAAGAATTGTTAAAATGTTCACAATGTTAGATTGCTGAATTAATGGCAAGTTGGGGGGAATTTATCTGTTAAGATTACTTGGATGCTGTGCGAATTTAGTTAAGCAGGGGTAGGGTGCGGAACGTCTGCAATGCATGACGCAGGGCCATTCTAGGAGTTAAATGGCAAAGAAGCAGTTAGTTTCTAGATATGGTAAATATAGTGGGGGGATTTCTTTTCTGGTTGGGAATGGGGGATGGAGGGAGGGGGATTATGTTGGTAAAGGGGTATGTTAAAATTATGTTTATATGTTTTTTTGCAGGAGTGGAAATGTCTCTCATCTTTATTAATAGCAAAGAATGTAATATCAAGGTGTGACTCAACAAATATTTGTAAGCCTGGGATGAGGGGAAACTGGTTCAGTATGAATATAATGGAAAGGGTGAAGGGAAAGGTATTTTGGCCACATGGTTAAGCAAAAAACACTGGCGATTACCTCATGGAATGTGAAGGGGATCTCGTCACCGATTAAGTGTACTGGCATACTGACGGCCCTGCGCCGTCAGGGTACTCAGGTAGCCCTCTTACAAGAAACACACCTGACCAGCCAGGAGCATCAGAAGCTGGAGAGAGGGTGGGTGGGTAAGTGTTATGCATCACCTTATAACTCGAATAAAAGAGGAGTAGCGGTGCTGATAGGTAAGGCAACTCCATTCACCTGTATGAGGGTAGTTGCAGATCAGGGGAAGGGGAGATATGTTTTTGTAGAAGGGATGTTATTTGGCAAGAAGATAACTTTTAGAAGTGTTTACGCCCCCTCGGTTTTCAACCCGGCCTTTTACCAGGAGGTTTTGGATGTTCTGATGAGGAAGCAATTTGAAGGTCTAATTATGGGTGGGATTTTAATGCAGTTTTGCAAGTGGAGTTAGACCACTCAGAAGGGAAGAGCAGGTATGGAGAGAGGCTGAAACACTGGCAGGAAGGAGTGCTGGACCTGGACATGATTGACTGTTGGTGAGCTTTACACCCAGCAGAGAAGGGGTTTACCTTTTACTCGAACCCGCACAAAACTTGGACCAGGATAGATTATGTGTATATGCCCCGGTCTTGGCTGTGCAGTGTGCAAAAGATTGAACATAGTCCCATTCTCCTCTCTGACAATGCTATGGTCCATATGGTTTTGGAGGTAAAGAAGCAGAGAGAGGGTCCTCCACCTTGGAAGTTTCCAAGGTATTTATTGGGTAAAAAAGAATTTATAGAATATCTTGAGCAGCAATGGCAATTCTACAAAGAGACTAATGAGGAATCAATGGAATCCCCGGGAGTATTTTGGGAAGCTGGTAAAGCTTTTATAATGGTAGTCATTATTAGGTTTGTTGCTCAATACACAAAAGGAAAGAAGCCACTCGAGTGGAATTAGAGGATAAGGTAAAAAGGTGGGAAAGGGCAGTAGTGGAAAGAATAACAGAGGAGAGGGTGCAAAATTTGAAGGCTGCAAGGGAGGCACTTAATGCCTTCCTTTTGGGAGAGACAAGAATGGCAGGGATGTTAGCTAGAAGCTGCTTGTTTGAATGGGGGAACAGATCTGGCCCATGAATGGTCCGGTTAATAAAGGGAAGGCGAGTGTATATATGCACATTGCAGAAATTAAAGATAAAGAAGGGAAATTGTTTAGGGACAAATATTCAGTAAGGAACAGATTTGAACAATTCTATCAACAGCTTTACCAGGCAGAGTGTACTGGTACAGGAGACATAGCAAAGCAATTTTAAAGGGGAGTTAAAATCCCCAAAGTAACCGAACAACAATGAAGGCAGCTGGGTGGGGAGATCACACACCTGGAAATTAGGCAAGTAATACAATGTTTGAAGCAGGGGAAAGCTAGTGGACTGGATGGGTATCCCATAGAATTTTATAAAACATTACAGGAGCATGTAGTGGAACCCCTGTACCAGGTGTTTTCTGAGGTTAGGGAGGGAGGAGACCTTCCAGTCTCATTTAGGGAAGCGGTCATTTGCTTGGTCCCAAAACCAGGGAAGGACGGACAGGAGTGCTTGTCAAATGGGCCGATCTCCCTATTAAATTGTGATGCCAAGATCCTGGCTAAGGTCTTGGCCAGGAGACTGGACCAGCTCCTTCCAGGATTGGTTCACCCAGACCAGACAGGGTTTGTCTCTGGTAGAAGTTCATATCATAATATGAGAAAACTTCTCAATGTAGTGTGGCGAGCTTTCCATGGTGAAAAGAATATAGCTGTCTTAACAATAGACGCTGAGAAGGCATTTGACCATATAGAATGGGAATATCTGTTTGAGGTTCTCCGGGTGTATGGGATGGGAGAGGAATTTATAGATTGGATTGAAAGTTTGTACAGAGCCCCAGATGCAAGAGTATTAGTGAATGGAAGCCTAACTAGGCAATTCGCCCTTCATAGGGGCACTAGGCAGGACTGTCCCCTCTCGACGCTTTTATTTGCATTGGCTATAGAGCCATTAGTGATCACAATCAAAAGCTTAACTGAAATTAAGGGAGTGGTAGGAAGGTCGGGGAGAGAGCACAAGGTCACATTATACGCAGATGACATGTTACTATATGTCCGAGACCTGGCTCGTTCTGTTCCCCCATTGTTGGCAGTGATGAGACAGTTTGCAGTATTCTCTGGGTGTAAAATAAATATTCATAAGTCAGAAATAATGTTGTGGGGAGAAACCGAAAAATAATTTGGAGTTACGGCTTGGGGTCTTAAAAGAGCAAAAATGGAATTTACATATCTGGGGATTCGAATTGGCCATGAGCTGAGTCAATTACATAAATTAAACTATGGACCAATGGTACAGAATATAGAAGAGGAGTTGAGAAGGTGGAGGGATTTACCTATATCATGGCTAGGATGCATAAACCTTATAAAAATGAATACCCTGCCTCGGATCCTGTATCTGATTCAAATGTTACCGACGGGACTAAATAGGAAAGATATGAAGAGGGTGGATAAGGCTTTTTCAGGCTTTTTATGGAAAGGGAAATGGCCAAGAGCAAGCCTCCATAGGCTTCAAGCAGACGGGGATAAAGGAGGCCTAAACCTACCCGATCTAAGGAATTATGCCTTAGCTATGCACTACAGACTTTTAGGGGACTGGGTGAATAGGCCACTAGAGGCAGGGGGGTTAGATCTAGAGGAAGGAGAGGGAGTGGTGAGGATCTCGGCATGCCTGAGAAGAGGAGAGAAAAAGGCATATAATAGACAGGCGAAACCAAATCCACTAGTAGTATCAGTATTAGAGAGCTGGGAACAGTTGCTGAAATGGGTTGGTGTGAAACCGGGGGAAGAGACATTGCTGCTCCCACTGAGGGGAAACCCAGGATTTGTGGTGGGTTTGGAGGATACAGGTTTTCTTCTTCGGGAGGAAAGGGGCATTAAATGTGCAAAAGACCTATGGAAGAAAGGGAAATTAATAACGGGTGAGGAGCTAGGTGGGTGCATGGGGTCAGGAATGTTCCAAATTTTTCAGATGAGAAATTATGATAAAACAATTGGCAGAAGTTGAATAGTAGATTCTCCATAGATCATATGGTGCTCAGTACTTGGGGGGAGGATGGGGGAATAATAGGAAGAGTGGCAAGAATGGGTCGGCAATATTTGCCTGACTTTACTTGTAAAACCAGGAGGTTATGGAGTAGAGGCTTAAGGAGGGAGTTACCAGACCAGGGCTGGCATTTACTGATAAAAATGCATAAGGGGTTACTGGTTTGTAATAAATATCAGAAATCTTATTATAAGTTTCTACACAGGCTTTATTGCCCCCCAAGCATGGTTCACAGTTCCACCCTGAGATATCCCACCTTTGTGGAAGATGTAAGGAAGAGGAGGGTACATACATACATTGTTTTTGGGAGTGTCTGTCCCTAAAACAGTTCTGGGATGGGTGGCCGGAGAAGTAGGTAGGATGTGGGGAAGACAGGTGGAGAGAAACCCAGTGGTCATGCTGTTGGGGGTGGATGACTCAGAGAAAGAGGACTGGAGATCTTTCCCTGGATGGGTGCAGATCCTGGTTGTTTTGGCCAGGCACTGCAAACTAAATACATGGGTTTCAAGTGAGATTCCTACTATGCAGCAATGGAAAAACCTGTGTCTGTAGGCTCTAGGTCTGGAAAAGTTATACTATGTGACTAAAAACAGGGAAGACCAGTTCTGGAGAGTCTGGGGAACGTTTATGTCCTCGTTACCCCCAGGAGAGATGGACATGCTGGGGAAAGGGTTGCAAGGATAAAAGGTAATGGCCGAATGATTGTGAGGGAAGAGGGGATAGATGTAAATAGCGAGCCGGGAAGGGGAGAAGTCACTCTGGGATGGGCAGGATAGAGGATTATTAAGTGAGAGGCAAACTGTTTTCAGTTTATTAACAGTCTGTATAGTCAATCGGTATGTGTTTTTATCACTATGTTTTTTTTGTTGTTAGAAATTGGGGGGAGGGAGAGAGGATAATCTAATAAATTGATATAAGAGGGAGACACTGGAGGGGTATAGGTATATGTTGAATCAATGTTGTTACTGTTTTTTATTGTATATGGTGATTTTACCTTTGGTTATTGTTGAAAAAAAACAATAAACACATTATGCAAAAAAAATCAAATAAATAAAATTAAAGTAAAACTCAAAGCTAATAAGACAGTCTGCTATTATGTTGCAGTGCAACTCCCACTCATATCACAAGGAAAAGTTCACTAAATCTGCCCAACTCTGCACCTTGAGGGGCTGTTTCAGTTTTTACTGCACAAAATGCTTTAAAAAATTACTTTAAAATAAAACTTATATTTTTACAAGCAGGCAAACTGGTATATGTATCATTATGTTTTGGAATATTTAAAAATAAACTAACATTAGGAAGGATCATGTTCAACAGTACCCCAGCCCTAAGAGTAGAAGTGTTAATGGAGAGGCTGCATCCACCAATAATGAGACTTGCAACAGAAAATCGGATCACTTTCTTGACGGGAATTGATCTGTTGCTCCTGCCACTGCAGTTTGGGATTCAGTTCTGTAGGGGAGAATAACGGAAGTATAGCTTCTTTTGTAACCAACAAAATACAGAGAAGCCTGCGAGGATGAATCGCAGTGTCCCAGGTTTACTGCATGACAAAATGGATTAACTCCCATTCAAATTGCACTGATTGCTGTAGTAACTCTACTGCAGAATTCTATAGTGCTGCGTTGCATCCTGGTGGGCCTCACTGTAAGTATTTTTTGTGCACATGCCAATAGCTAGGGGAATGTCATTTAAATGTGCAGATGGTTTGTAAAAATTAATGACAGCTGGTAGCAATGATTTATGCACAAATACACCAATGAACTGTAAACAGCTACAGCAGAGCATGAAATGTTAATAGCAGGGTTTCTGGGCAGACCTGGACACATGAGAAGGGATCTTAATCCTTAGAATCCCATGCCTTCCAGGATATAGGGTGTGGGTCTACTATAGCCTTTGACTATCTCTCTCCCTGTATATCTCTCCCTCCCCCTCTACCTGTCTCCCACTTCCTCTCATCCTCTTTCTGTCTCCCTCCCTCTACTCCTCATTCTATCTCCCTACCTTACCTCTCCTTCTTCCTTTCCTCTCTCTCCTCTCCCTTTCTAACTCTCTCCCTCCCTCCCTGTATCTCTCCCCTTCCCCTTCCCCTTCCTTCCATTTCCCTCCCTATCCTTCTCCCACCTCTTGCCCTCTTTCTGTCCCCTTCTTTCTCCCACCTTTCTTTTTTCTCCCTCCCTTCTGCTCCCTCTCTCTCCCTCCCTATCTGCCTCCTCCCCTCCCTTCCATCTCCTTCTCTCTCTCCCTGCCTTCCTTATCCCTTCCATCTTTTTCTCCTCCATCTCTATCCCATCCTTCCTCCCACTCCTTCTCTCCCTCCTTCCTTCCTTCCTTCCTTCCTTCCTTCCTTCCTTCCTTTCTTCCTTCTTTCCTTCCTTCCATCCTTCTCTCTTGCACAAACTGTTATCTTCTCTCCTCTCCCCTTCCCCTCCATCTCCCTGTCTCTCCTCCTCTCCCTCTCTCTTTACCACTGTATCTTCCTCTTTCACTCTCATTTTCTCTCCCTTTTCCTTCCTCGACTCTTCCTCCTGCTATCTCCCTCCTGCTATCAAATTCAAAATAACTTTACTGTTATGACAAGATATACAGGTGTTGCCAAAGTTTATACATCAAACTATTCATAAGACTACACTTGCTATCTTTCTTTCTCTTGCCCTATCTCCCTCTTCCCCTCCCCTCCATCTCATTCTCTCCTTCTATTTCCATTCCTCCCTTCTTTTCTCTGTCCCCCACTGTTTCTTTCTTAACCTCTCCCTCTTTTCCAACCCTCCCATCACTTTCTCTTCCTTACATGAACTCTCTCAGCTGTATCACCACTTTGAAGACCATCTAGTCTCTAGTCTTGTAGCCTGCACCACAACAGAGAAGCACAGAATTTGACAGCAGATAAGGACCACTTGGCCCACCCAGTCTGCCCATACTGTCAGCACGAAGTGATTTAAAATTATCATCTTTTCTGCTGTAATGTCCAGGGCTGGACACATTGGATGGGGCGCTGCACCTTTTTCTGCAATCAGTGTTTATGTTTCAGTGTAAGTTTGGAAACAGTGGTTCTCAAAACATAGCCAACCCAATAAATGTGGCATGCACACAACTGAAATGATGCCATATGCATGGTAATGCTAGTAGGAAAACAATCGAAATATACATTGTATATACTATATTATAAAATAAATAAAATTAAAGTATAACTCAAAGCTAATAAGACAGTCTGCTAAAGTGTTGCAGTGCAACTCCCACTCATATCACAAGGAAAAGTTCACTAAATCTGCCCAACTCTGCACCTAGAGGGGGCTGTTCCAGTTTTTACTGCACAAAATGCTTTAAAAAAATGACTTTAAAATAAAACTTATATTTTTACAAGCAGGCAAACTGGTATATGTATCATTATGTTTTGGAATATTTAAAAATAAACTAACATGAGGAAGAATCACGTTCAACAGTACCCCTGCCCTAAGAGTAGAAGTGTTAATGGAGAGGCTGCATCCACCAATATCGAGACTTGCAACAGAAAATCTGATCGCTTTCTTGACGGGAATTGATCTGTTGCTCCTGCCACTGCAGTTTGGGATTCAGTTCTGTAGGGTAGAATAACGGAAGTATAGCTTCTTTTGTAACCAACAAAATACAGAGAAGCCTGCGAGGATGAAACGCAGTGTCACAGGTTTACTGCATGACAAAATGGATTAACTCCCATTCAAATTGCACTGATTGCTGCAGTAACTCTGCTGCAGAATTCTGTAGTGCTGCGCTGCATCCTGGTAGGCCTCACTGTAAGTACTTTTTGTGCACATGCCAATAGCTAGGGGAATGTCATTTAAATGTGCAGATGGTTTGTAAACATTAATGACAGCTGGTAGCAATGATTTAGGCACAAAGACACCAATGAACTGCAAACAGCTACAGCAGAGCATAAAATGTTAATAGCAGGGTTTCTGGGCAGACCTGGACACATGAGAAGGGATCTTAATCCTTAGAATCCCATGCCTTCCAGGAAACAGGGTGTGGGTCTACTACAGAATTTGACTATCTCCCTCCCTGTATATCTCTCCCTCCCCCTCTACCTGTCTCTCACTTCCTCTCATCCTCTATCTGTTTCACTCCCTCTACTCCTTGTTCTATCTCCCTACGTTTCTCTCCTCCCTCTCTTCCTCTCTCCCTTTCTCTCCCACTCTCTGCCTTCCTCTCTCCCCTCTCCCTTTCTCACTCTCTCTCCCTCCCTGTATCTCCCTCCTTCCCCTTCCTTCAATCTCCCTCCCTATCCCTCTCCCACCTCTTGTCCTCTTTCTGTCCCCTTCTTTCTCCCCCCTTTCTTTTTTCCTCCCTCCCTTCCTCTCCCTCTCTCTCCCTCTCTCTCCCTCTCTCTCTCTCCCTCCCTATCTGCCTCCTCCTCCTGTCCATCTCCTTCTATCTCTCCCTCCCTTCCTTATTCCTTCCATCTTTTTCTCCTCCATCTCTATCCCATCCTTCCTCCCACTTCCTCTCTCCCTCTCTCCCTCTCTCCCTCCCTCCCTTCCTTCTTTTCTTCCTTCCTTCCTTCCTTCTTTCTTGCACAAACTGTTATCTTCTCTCCTCTCTCCCTCCCCTCCATCTCCCTGTCTCTCCTCCTCGCCATCTCTCTTTCCCATTGTCTCTTCCTCTTTCACTCTCATTTTCTCTCCCTTTTCCTTCCTTGACTCTTCCTCCTGCTATCTCCCTCCTGCTATCAAATTCAAATTCAAAATAACTTTATTGTCATGGCAACATATACAGGTATTGCCAAAGTTTATACATCAAACTGTTCATAAGACTGCACTTGCTATCTTTCTTTCTCTTGCCCTCTCTCCCTCTTCCCCTCCCTTCCATCTTGTTCTCTCCTTCTCTTTCTCTTCCTCCCTTCTTTTTTCTCTCCCCCACTGTTTCTCTCTTGCCCTCTCCCTCTTTTCCCACCCTCCCATTTCTTTCTCTTCCTTACACTCACTCTCTCAGCTGTATCACCACTTTGGAAGTCCATCTAGTCTCTGGTCTTTGTAGCCTGCACCACAAAAGAGAAACATAGAATTTGACAGCAGATAAGGACCACTTGGCCCATCCAGTCTGCCCATACTGTCAGCATGAAGTGATTTAAAATTATCATCTTTTCTGCTGTAATGTTTGATTAAGCCAGGGGCCCTCCAGCCTATCTGCCCAGGAAGGGGAAGAGAAAAAAGCATGTGTCAATGCCAAATGTTTGCTTGCTGGTATTAGCACTGGAAGAGCAGGAGTTAGACTGATGCCCACCTCCACCCTGGAGATACGGAGAGGCACTGTGGTATGTCTTTGGGTCATTGCCCATAACGCTCACACCATTTCACCTCACCAAATTCTGCAGACAGTGTTGAGGTGTGCCTTGGTGTGCTCAGCTTTAGAGTCACCCCATTCCATAAGGACAGACTCTGAAATGGATGCAGTATAGGAGAATGGGGTGAACTCTGAGGCTGAAGAGCCCAAGGCACATCTCAATGTCTGTCACTGGCTGCAGGGTGGGGCTGGAATGGCATGAGCATTACAGTTGGTAATCCAAAGGCACACCCCTGATGCCTGTCAGTCTGTACAGGGTGGGACGTTATGGTTAGAAACCCCTAACACCCCAGGCGTTTGTTGGTATTTGCACTGCAAATTTTCAACATGGCCTTTTTGTAACTCCTGCCAGATGAAAGCATTGGGACCTCTGCTCATGAACAGTGGCACTGTGATTTTATTAATCTGTCCCGAACATTGATTTCCCACAATGACCGCACCATTCTGTGCCAGATGTACAAAACCACAGTTCGGGCAGGATGTAAAAAATAACAGCTGCACCATTCCTAATGAGGTGTGAAGAGATAGCAATGTTGGAAATCTGGAGTGAAAATATTAAAAATTTTCAAAGTAACAAGCATGCATGAAAACTGCGCAATGCACTATCAAAACACAGTCATTTTTTTGAATTATTTCACCAAATTTTCAACATAGGCATTTTGGGACCTCTGCTCATGAACAGTGACACTATGATTTTCTTAATCTGTCCCGAACATTGATTTACCACAGCGACCGTGGCATTGTGCGCCGGATGTGTGAAACCACATTTTGGGCAGGATGTAAAAAATGACAGCTGTACTGTTCATAAGAAGGTGTGCAAAAATTGTAATGTTGAAAATCTGGAATGAAAATATTAAAAATTCTCAAAGTTATGAGTGTGCATGGAAACTGGGCAACTCATGCTCATGACATAGTTATTCTGTGGGATTTTCTCACCCAATTTTCAACATAGGCATTTTGGGGCTTCTGCTCATGAACAGTGTCACTGTGATTTTCTTAATCTGTCCCAAACATTGATTTCCCACAGCGACCATGCCATTTTGCACCAGATATGCAAAAACACATTTCAAGCAGGAAGTGGAAAATGACAGCTGTACTGTTCATAAGGAGGTATGTAAAAATAGCAATATGGAAAATCTGGAGTAAAAATCTCTAAAATTCACGAAGTTATGAGTGTGCATGTAAACTGTGCAACACAAGCTTGTAAAACAGTTATTTTTGGGATTCTTTTCACCAAATTCGCAGCATATGCTTTATGAGAGCCCACCTCATGAACAGTGGCACTGTCATTTTGTTAACTGGTCCCAAAAGGTGATTCTGCACAGTGATCGTGAAATCACATTTTAGGACCGAATGATGCCATGACAGTGACTTAATTCATGAGGAGGGTCTCAATAACCCCATGTTGAAAATTTGGTGCCAAAATTCCCTCAAATGCCCAAGATATGCACCAAAGTTGAAAAAACCTTATTTATGCCATTATACAGCTTACTGGCATTTCTTCAGTCCGCGGTCAGCTTTGAAGAGTGCAGACGTGTTCCCGGTCCACTGAAGATCATCACACCCAGCTCCGGAGGTAAGTATGGGATGAGGGAGGTGTGGGGAGGTGAGGTGCACAGAGGGTGGGTGCAGGAAGGGGAGGGTACCCGACAGTGAGGGACCATTTTCTTTCTTTCAGGAAAAAAAAAAAGATGTCGCGGGAAGGTTTTTCTTTTTGCAGGTTTGTTTTTTTGCACACTGGGGTGGGCTATCAGTATGCAACCTGCATTTGTGGGAGGGGGACTTAAGCCGATGGGGACTGGGCCCCCTGTTGACAAAGAAAACCTGTTTGGGGGGGGCATGATGCCTAGGGGGATTGGGAACCCCTTTGCACACAACAAATTGGGGGGGCATTATGTCAATGGGGGTTTGGTTCACCTGTTGGCAAATGAACTGGGGTGGGGGCATGCCAACGGGGGATTGGGCATCCTCGTCAGCTTGTATAGGTACTGTGAGTGGATGGCGACAGCCGACATGTTGTGTTGAAATGTTACACCAGGCAAGGCACGCCCTGCAATGAGGGGTCACTCCCTCATTGCCGCGGCCAATTTCTTTCAAGTTGGCAGCGTGCTTTCTGAACTAGTGTCAGCAGCAGCATGCCACCACATTGGATAGAGGAGGCCAAGCCAGCAAATGCAGTGGTTGCACTGGCCACCATAGTGCTGCACCTCCACAACCTGCTTCTCTCCTAACCTGCCACAATATGTGTCTTGCGCATACACAAGCAAACATAAAAATGAAGGGGTCAAAGTGCAGGATGTTTGATGCTTCCCAATGGTGTGATGTGCTAGTGGACCCAGAGCCCTTCTTGGATTCCAAGCTGTTCTGGACTGGTCATTGGTGATTTAAGGTCAAACTAAGACACACAGCCACAGGGTTGTAGCACGTACCTAGCATTTTCTATCTTGACTGAGACTGGACACAATGCTTTTACCTGGGGCAGCCTAAAACATGCTTCTGATGTGGTGCAGACATCCACTTAGGTAATGTCTGCAATAAGATGCACTGCAATCTTTGTCTTTCCCCCCAGCCATTCCAGTACCCAGTCTGAGAATGCTTTATGCTGTAACCTAGGTGAAGAATTGGGGCACTCATTTAATGTTTGCCCATGGGTGACTCGTAATAAGAAGGAGGATGACACCCAGGATGTTCTTTTGGAATCGGTACATCGCACCCTGCAACATTGTTGCAGCTGGGAGCTGGCTGCCTCCATTGCACATAGACAGGATTCCAACGAGAATCCTCTACCCTCCAGGGTGATTTTATCTGACCCTTTGCCTTTGCCTGGATGTCCCCTCTTGCAGATACAGATGTCTGACGTTCTCCAGCCTCAGGTGGATGAACTGGTTGTGCCCCCCTGATGTCTCCATGCAAGAGGCCCCTACTCTTGAGGTGAATGACTCTATGGATGTAGGGGTCATTCCTCACCCAGAGTTGACTGTGGTCAGTAGAAAGCATTCTCTTCAGTTGCACAAGGCTGATTCTAACTCTCCAAAGACTGTCCCTGGCGGGATGCCATTCGCCTAGAAAATAAATACACAGCCCTAAAAGATGACCCTGAGGAGAAGGACCTCAGTGTGGATTGAGTGTACTCTTCTTAGGCATTTTCCTGTTTTTTGGTCATCACAGACACAGAGGATGATGTTCCCAAGATAAAACATAAGACAAAGCTTAGGAAAAAGCTGAAGATGGTCACCCATCTGGCTAAGAGACAACCGATGGATGTTACTTGACTTCAACTTTATTTTCTTTTTTTTCTCTTTCTTTTTCTTCTTCCTAGGTTTCTAATGGGTCCCACAATACAACTAGCCACCCTGACTGTGAATAGCATTAAATACTTGACAAGGAAGACTTCATTATTTTCCATCCTCAAAGATCTGGATTTTGATATCTTTTTTCTGCAGGATAGCAGCTGATGTTGGGCCCTTCTTTTTGATCCACTGGTACCAACCGATGCGACAGAGTGGGGACTTTTTTGGGGGGATGCTCATGCACTGTCATGAGATCACTGGACCTGGAGCCAGGAAGAGCACTTATTCTGGATGCTACGTTTCGGGGCACTAGTATAAGTTTAATTAATATCTAAGCCCCCCCCCAAGAGAAAGAAGGAAAGGGTAGATCTTTTTCACTCCATACATCCTTATTTACACATTCCTAGGCATGTTTTTTATTTTTTTTTTGTGGGGAGGACTTTAACTGCGGTCTGTCTGGCATGGATAGGGGTGGGACTACTAAGTAATGTTTTTGCGACACCAATATTCTCAATAAAATTCTGAGGAATGCATCGCTCCTTGATGCCTATCAGCGTATGCATACGATGGGAGGCAGTACATAGCATGGGAATTCCCTGGCTTCCAGGACTGATTTTATTTTTATTTCCTCCCTTTTACTGCCTAGAAGTATGAGACTGGTCTGCATTGAAACATCTGATCACTTTCTGTTGAGGGGGTTCCTTTGGGGAGACCACTAATTTCATCCCAGGAAGGAGATACTGGAGATTTAATAATTCCCTTATTTTTGATATCTATGTCAGGAGGATGCTTTTGGACTTTCTTCAGGCATGCCGAAAGACTGCTTGTATTACTGATGATTAGAGATGCAGCAAATTTTAAATCCAACAGTGAAGTGGACAAGAAGTGGTCACTTCATGTTGGTGGAATGCTACGCGAAGTGACCACTGCAAAGTGCTCACTTCCCCTTCTCATTATGACTTCATGTTGTCATTCCACCTTAATGCGAAGTAAGGCGAAGTGACAACAATATAGGCAGTCCACCACACATCATATGGCTTACAGTACTGTAAGTCACGTGCTTTAACCAGGCAGGAAGGAAGTGAGTCAGAAAAGCACTTTCACGTTCTCCTTTGCAGTTGTAGAAGGAGGAAGCCTTTTTGGTGTAGAGAGAGGAGAATTTATTTTCTAGTTGCATCATTGTGATTTTGAGCACAAAAACAGCTTTCTTAAAAGCTACATCTTGATTTTGTTTTGTACTGTGTTTTTCATTGCTTTTTGCTACTGAATTATTTTTATAAATTTTGTGTGTGTGTGTGTGTGCGACTGTGAGTGCGGGTGAAGGTCTGAGTATTGAGGCATTGGTCATAGTCGGGGACTTGTGCACGATGGACCTGGGACCTATAATGGGGCATGCACCCACGCTGTCCCTGGCATCATGTCCTAACACTGCTAAGAAAGGGGGGCAGAATTTTGGCAGCTTTTTTGAATGGGAATTCCTCCGTGACATGACACACTTTAATGAAATTACGTGAGGTTTTCACAGAAATGTATTGCACTATGTATGGACATGTGGAGCAAGAAAGATTCCCTTGGAAGTAAGGCACCCACATATTAGGTGCAACACCATAACTATGTAACGTGTTGAATCTCAGTAAAGCAGCAGTGCAACAATCTGTTAAGAACTCTGACCTATATTTTTTAATGCTATGTTACATTTCCACTTACTTTACTTACATCTTGACTTGCATGATACTATAATTTCCAGTATTTCAGTCTGCTGTACTACTTTTTTTCATGTCTGAAATAATGAAAGGAGCACTCCTTTTAATATGGTGCTGACCAGGTCTTTGTTAGTATCTTCCACTGCTTTTCTCCATCACATCAGTTAGTTGTTATTTATCACTTCTGTTGTAAATTAATGGGTTATGCAGCAGGCGGTGTTTTATGACCCCACAGAACAATATTTATTGAAAAGCAGCTGCAAATAAATACAAACCTGGTCATAACAATATTGAAAAGTGTGCTAATTTTTTTTCATACATGGCAAAAAGTAGTAAAGCAGACCGAAATTGTGAAAAGAAGTGTATAATTCAAATCATGACTCGGAGGTAACTAGTGACTGTCAGTGTAAAAATAGGATAAAAAAGTACAGGTCAAAATTGTCACCACATTCTTGCAATGCTGCTTTAATTGATAATGTCAGTATGACATCATGAGCTCACAATCACAACACATCAAATGCATCTGCCTTGTGTCTGGAAAATTTACAAGTAGTAACAAAGTGAAATGGGAGGGTTACAGCACATACAAAGTCCCCCAGAATAAATGGCGCACTCAGTCATGCTTGCAGTGGTGGCATAGAGTCCCCAGATTTTTTTCTGCATGCCCAAAACATATCTGCTTTGTGTCCAGAAAATTAACACGAGGTAACAAAGTGAAATGGGAGCGTTACAGCACATCCAAAGTCTCCCAGAATTAATGGCACACTCAGTCATGCACGCAGTGGTGGCACAGAGTCCCCAGATTTTTTCTGCATGCCCAAAATGCATCTACCTTGTGTCCAGAAAATTGACAAGTGGTAACAAAGTGAAATGGGAGCATTTCAGCACATAAAAAGTCCACCAGAATTAATGGTGCACTCAGTCATGCTCGCAGTGGTGGTATAGAGTCCCCAGATTTTTTCTGCATGCCCGAAATACATCTGCCTTGTGTCCAGAAAATTGACAAGTGGAAACAAAGTGAAATGAGAGCATTTCAGCACATACAAAGTCCCACAGAATTAATAGCGCACTCAGTCATGAGCGCAGTGGTGGCACAGAGTCCCCAGACTTTTTCGGCATGCCCAAACTGCATCTGCTTCATGTCCAGAATATTGACAAGTGATAACAAAGTGAAATGGGAGTGTTTCAGCACATACAAAGTTCCCCAGAATTAATGGCGCACTCAGTCATGTGTTCAGTGGTGGCACAGATTCCCCAGATTTTTTCTGCATGCCCAAAATGCATCTGCCTCGTGTCCAGAAAATTGACAAGTGGTAACAAAGTGAAATGGAGTGTTTCAGCACATACAAAGTCCCCCAGAATAAAATGATGACCGTGAGTGAACTGTTGCTGGTCCAATGTGTGCTGCAATTCCAGCAAATGCAATGTGATCATGCCAACTGGATGGAAGGGTGCCCTTTGTCTGCACACAAATAGTAGCCTTGGTGAGTTGATATATATAGATATATATTTGTGAATTTTGTAGGTAAGGGGGGTTGACATGGACATGTACTCATTGTATTATTTTGTATCACAGGTCACAAATGCTGTTGGTGTGCACATTCCAGTGCTCGATGAGAACTTTTCGCATAAATTTGGAATGGATAACTCTCAAACAAATGAAGGTAAGTATTTTTTTGGGGGGGGGTGGAATCATATTTGCAAGTTTGTCTCTAAAGGTTTCTTATTTGGTTACTTCTTCACAGATTTCATCTACATCCTTCTCGAGTCTGGTTGTTAGTGATGGTCATGGTCATCGAATGAAATGACTTCTGCATGTTGCATGTGTGCCCCATCCTGGGGGGGGGGCTGATGTTGAAGAACTTCTTTGGATAAGGCCACTATGACACAACAACAAAGCATCTGGAAGTTTTCTAAAAAAAGAAATGAATGACTTCTTACAACTTGATTCTAATTTGTCCCTGGTTCTCAATCTCAAGTCAAGTTGCATTTCAAAACCACATCTTGTCAAGTAACACAACCTGTGTGCAACTTTTTCAACACTGTCATGGTTAGGGCTGCACAACTGCAAGTTCAGAATGCAGTGTATGAATGATATCTTACAGAAATAGTTTTGGTGACGTACACATGTCACCTAGTTTATGAATCGTACTCAATAGCATTTGTTGCAGTCTTTCAAAAAAAATCGAATGGATGAAATATAATCTATATACTTACCAGAATGGATTTCAAATGGATATTTCATAGGTTCCTCCGTACAGTACAGCTGCAGTACCATTCCTACCGACTTTCATCGAAGGAGAGTTTTTTTGTTAACCTGTAAAAAAAACAAAATAAGTGTACCGTATGTGTTTGACCATTACGGCTCTGAAAAGCTAGAGAAAACAAAACATACAACTAAAGAAAGTTAAATAGCATAACAAACATTAGCACACATACCCACGTTATAGTTTAAATATTAAGAAGCTTTGTGCCTGTAGTTGATGGATGTGGTCTCCTGTTCAACTCCCTCTGCCATGGCATGGTAAATGTAAATGTAATGGGGAAATATTGTCTGAATGAGACTGGTGGTGGTGGCTGCTGGTGGTGATAGCTGCAGCACATGATGACATTCTCTGTTATATCTTCCTGCATCTGGTGGTGGTGGCAGTGGCTAACATTGGTGGTGGTGGTGGTCCGGGGGATGGACAGACTCATGCTCACTGGTTGCAGTGGCTAACATCAGTCCCAGTGGTGGTGGTGGTCCAGGGGGCAGACAGACTGATGCTCAGTGGTGACAGTGTGGCTAACATCAGTCCCAGTGGTGGTGGTGGTCCGGGGGGGGCAGACAGACTCATGCTCAGTGGTGGCAGTGCCTAACATCAGTCCCGGTGGTGGTGGTTGGGGAGGCGGACAGACTCATGCTCAGTGGTGCAGTGGCTAACATCAGTCCCTGTGGAGGTAGTGGTCCGGGTGCAGACAGACTCATGCTCAGTGGTGAAATGGAAAACATCAGTACCGGTGGTGGTGGTGGTCTGGAGGGGCGGATAGACTCATGCTCAGTGGTGACAGTGGCTAACATCAGTCCTAGTGGTGATGGTCCGGGGGTGGACAGACTCATGCTCAGTGGTGGCAGTGGCTAATATCATTCATGGTGGTGGTGGTCCGGGGGTGGACAGACTCATGCTCAGTAGTGGCAGTGGCTAACATCAGTCCCAGTGGTGGTGGTGGTCCAGGGGGCAGACAGACTCTTGCTCAGTGGTGGCAGTGGCTAACATTAGTCCTGTTGGTAGTGGTGGTCTGGGGGGCAGACAGACTCTTGCTCAGTGGTGGTGGTCGGGGTGGACAAACTCATGCTCAGTGGTGGCAGTATCTAACATCAGTCCCAGTGGGGGTGGTGATCTGGGGGGACACCGCCTTTTAACAACTTCAGTTAAAACCTGCTAACATTAACCACATCATCATCCTCATAAAGAAAGCTGCCCTCACAGTCATCTATGTCTGAAATCTGACCACTGGGAAATTCTTTCTCCATTGTGTCATCATCTGCATCAGTGGTGGGCCGTTTCATGCTGCCACTGCCATTGCCACCAGGATGGTCCATTTCCGCATCACCAAAACCACCATGACTAGGCCGGGGTACGAATACCGAGGTTGCAGTCTGTGCTGGTATGTGCCTCTCATTCATTTTAATGAATGTTAGCAAACTAACATTTGCAGGACACAGGTTTGTCTGACGATCCCTGACTATTGCAGTTGCTGAGCTGAATACCCTCTAGACACTTTCACTGGAGGGTGGGCATGTGAGGTACTTCAGTGCCACTGCAGTCAGCTCTGGCCATTCACTAACCTTTCCACTCTAGTACAAAAGAGGATCATCATTTTTCGTCAGATGCCTGTTTTCAGACAAATATGACTCAACCATTCTCTGTGCTGCACTAAGTCCAGTGGTTGATGCATCATCCTGTTCTCTGGAATCATTTATTTCACAAATCCCTACTTGAGACAAAGCCTCCCAAAGCAGGTTGATGCATGCCACTTTGGATGACAGACCACCTGGAACTGAAGTCCCCTTCCCCTTGCAGGATATGCTTGATGGTCCTCCAGGTACACCTTCAGCTGGATTATGCTGCTGAGCTTTGCTGACCTTGGCACATGACTTCTGGGCCCCATGAACCAAGCGCACCAGTTGACCACTGATATTTTTTACCTGTTCAGGCCCTTCCTCCAGTACTGTTGCAATTCCACGTTTGTATCATGGGTCCAGCATTGTTGCTATGGCAAAGTTGTCACTACGCTGAATGCTCACAATGTGACGATTCTGGTTGAATACTGTCAGCATGTGTTGCAACAACATACTGCTAGCACTGTCTCCGGCAACATCAAGGCCATACTGTACATTCACCAATGTCTGCCTCAGCACCTGCAGCAGTGGAACTGATTGGCTAATGGAGGCAGACTTGCCACTCACTGTCTGTGTGGCATGTTCAAAAGGCTGCAAAATTATTATTAGAGTCCATGAGGTGCCACTGTTCAGTCGCTATAGACATGGAGGCCCTGGAACTGTTATGGCTAGTGTGCATCACAAGATATTCTGAGATGGCATTGTATTGTTCATACAACCTCTCTGCCATGTATAAAGTGGAGTTCAATTGGGCGACAACTTCCAGCTTCAAGCGGTGCTGTGGCAGGCTGTTTTGCATCTGCAACTGCCGCAGTTGGTCGCGGTCCTTTCTAGATTGTGAAAAGTGAGAACAGATACAGCGTGCAACGGTCAGCATTTCCTTTACATCAGGGTGCTGCAGAAACTCCTGCACCACAAGAATTAAACAATGGGCCATGCATGGAACACGAGAAAAAACACCATTCGTGATGCATTTCACCACATTTGATCCATTGTCACTTACTATGAACCCAGCTCTTTGGGACAGGGGGTTCAGCCACTTGTCAATTTCAGTCAGTACCACGTCCAACATGTTTTCACCAGTGTGTAAACAGGTCACATTGCGCATAGCAATTGTTGCATGCTGTTGAATTCCTGGAAGATTGCTACCACCACAATCCACCTTACTGCACTGATTATTCACACTACCAACATCACAAACAACCCTTGGCACCTGCGCCCAGTGTACAGTTATACACAAATATGAACTCCCTGCTGTTTTGCCACTTGTCCACATATCCATACTTAATGGATGAATGGAGATGAGGAATGTTGAAGGGCATGTCTTATTGAGTCGGACACAATGCGGAACAACTCGGGGACAGCACTGGTTGAAAAGTATGTCGTGGATGGGACTTTTCATTTTGGAGAGGCACTTGCAGCAAACCGCCAGAACCCAGAATTCTCCACAAAGGAAAAGGTCAAAAGATCAATTGCCAGCATTTCAACTACAGCAGCATTAAGTTCAGATGACACTGTATGATTGGGGGGGGGGGTACTTCATCTTATGCGCAAAAACACTCTGTAACGTGGGCTGACTTAAACAGTTTACATGGGGTGTGATGACAAATGGCTCTGCTCTGTGATGAATGGCATTGGCAGGGGGTGGAGTGCAGACGTTTGATGAAGACAGTTATACAGGTGATGATGACAAACCCAGAAATGCAGTTATTTTGCCAGATTTGCCAACCAGGCTTGATGTACCACTTGCACTAGACATACTGCATTCACCACTACCACCACCAAAACTGCTGCTAATCACCAGCACTGGACAACATTTCAAGGTCATTATGCTTCTCCACCTCATCATGCCTGTAGTAATCCTCTGCTCTTATTACCTCACTACTGCACACATCTAATTTCCTACTGGACTTAACACTCATGGAAGGGGATAACATGCTTGTTATGGTTGCTGACGAGGGTGAACACCCCACTGTGGTATTAGCTGCCAGCCTGTGCTGGGTCCACAGTGCCATGTGCCTATTCTTAAGATGCGTATGCTGTTCTCCTGTGCCCAGATGGCTCCCCTTTTTACCTCTACTCACATGCACATGGCAGACTTGGCAGATTGCAACTGACTCATCATTTGCATCTTGAACAAAAAAAAATCCCAAACAAGGGATTGTGATGCTCTACTTTTAACGTGTACATGATGCTGCTTATTTAACTCAGTTCTTTTAAGCACTGAAGTGGGGGGGGCTACGTGATGTTTCGGGCACTGCAGAACTGGACTGCAAGTGACCACCATGACTACCTATCATTATTACTGGGTCATCATCATCAACAGAAACTGGTAAATCACAAGTTTTTACTGGGGGGGGGGGTATTACTGCAAACAGACTCAGACACAGTCACCTTGAATTTCTTTTTCTCTGGTTCCCTACTGGGGTCAATTATATCAGCATCATATTTATCAACATCACACACATCCACATCTTCTGCTTGGATGCTGGCAAGTGGACTGTATGTTGCAAACACAGCAACATCATCATCATCATTACATTCATCATCATCATCTACACCAACATCGCCTGATATTTTTTCACCACACTGTGAATCACTGCTTGGAAAATGTGGGACATGAACCATGGTGGAAGAAATATCACATTGTATGCAATCATTGACATGATTATCAGAATCCCTAGGTTCAGTTACTGGGATGTGACTGGGAAGTATGACATCATCTGCACTGCCACTCACTTGCACTGCTTCACACACCACTATATTTTTGGATACGGTACACTGGTCAGAATTTGAACTTGAGACAGCAATACTCATACTACCACCACCAGCAACTGCACTAACACCACCGGCTGGGAAAACATCATCTCCTCCAACTATGAGTAAAGCTACTGATTGGGATGTGAAAAACATTGCAGGAGAAATACCTTTCCTCACATCAGTAATGCACTTCTGCATCAGCGTACTACCACGCCCACTGACTAACTTACTGGCAGCAGTGCCATGGTGAGAACCAGCTTTGCTTGTACATCTCATTGCGGGTATTTTGGGGATCAACAACAATATTCTAAACAAATTTAGATTTTGGTACGTTCACTCTCTGACTGGGGGGATAATGGATGTGAAGCCAAAAAAACAACTGTGACTTCAACAACAAATAGAGCCTGTCATGTAAATTCACAAGTGAAAACACCTTCAGTAACCAGTGGTGATGAGGTTACAAACAATCCAGTCTGGTAAAAAATTCCTTTTCCCGGTGGGGGAGGGAGCACTGACTGCAGATTTTTATGGCATTACAAGCAGAAAAACAAAGAACAGATACCATGATCACAGTACAAAATCAGGCAGTTGCAGTGGATAGCAGGTTCACACTGCTGCACCTGCAATTATACTGTGGCATAATAAAAGGTGCATTATTTGATATCACGCAACACCGCACACACACTCAAACACACACACAGAACAGTTTGTCTACAATGGTGAATGAGTAATGCATAGCAAATTGAAAAGTTCAGTAATATATCACATATTGTAAACAACCTGAAATTATGAACTGCTGCACCAGATCCACACAACACACAAACAGCAAGACAATTTCAACAATTACTGACAATACTACTGTGTGTACATTAACACAGTCATATAACAAAAATATAACCAAAAAATAAAGAAATCCCTATTTCTCCAACTTAAATCTACAGTACCTACACCACAGATATGCCCCTTCCCCAAAGCATACTTTCACTGTCTTTTGTTACACACACTCAATGTTGTACATTAACATTCAAAATCCACACACAAACAAAAACGCTCAATGATATGAGCACAGGATTGTTTCCTACAATCGATGAACTAAAGTTTGAGCCCCCCAAAAAACTCAAAAATGCTTTTTTAACAGCTTTCAGAAGATTTCAATCACAGACAGCTCTCGGAGCACACTGCCTCCTATAGCGTCCTACACACATTACCATGAACTGAGGCTGTACAGATCAATATAGAGCCCATGTGACCTGAAATCCCACGAATCACTGCAAAATTCACCTTCAGATCTTAAAAACAAGGTGAAGCGAGGTGAAGTGCATTGCTTTCAATGCACTTTGCCTTAAAATTTGGTGGAGTAGTGGTCTGGGAAGTCGGAGTAATGTGAAGTCATTGCTTTCAATGGACTTTGCATTACTCATTATAACGCAAAGTACTCTGCTTCATGTTGAGGAGTACTCTGCAAATCCGCCTTTACTCCACGAATCACTTAACGGAGCAGACTGAGGCCACTACGCCCACCACTACTGATGATTTGGGAGCATGGTATGATGACAAAAAACATGATTTGCAAATATTAAGTACCTGAAATTTCTGCATCCCAACTTACCTGCTCATGTTATGAGTACTTAACATTGAGAGTCCAATTATCCAGACTCCTGACGATACAGCAGGAGAAAGGGGGAAGCTTTTCCTCTTAAATCTCTACTATTAAGAGTAGAATGAAGGCCTTACAATATGACAGGAACACCTACCTATATATGTTAGTGAGGTAAACACCAAGATAGAGCAGTTGATATGGAGAAGGGCAGGGGTAAATGGAGAAAAAGGCAAAGGCAGTAAGGACAAGGATGGGGCAAAAAAGAAATAAAGCCATAAAGAATGGAGGGTAATGAGTACCAATTTCCGTAGTCTAGGTAAAAAGCTCCCTGAAATGGTGGCCTTGATGGAAAAAGGATGCCTGTATATCGTGGCAGGCACAGAAACATGGTACACAGAGAACCATGACTGGGATATCAACATACCAGGGTACACAATCTACAGGACAGACAGGGAGGGAAGAAGAGGAGGCGGAGTAGCTCTCTATGTAAGGGAAGGGATTAAAGCAACAGAACTAAAGGGTAAACAGGGAGGAGAGGAGGCACTGTGGATCACCCCAGAGACTGGAAATGGCACCACAGTCTGCATAAGAGTTGTATTCAAACCCCCATCTCAGCGGGAGGAAATGGACAAGAAAATGATAGAAGGCATCCTTAGGATGGCAGAGAAAGGGGAGATATTGCTGATGGGGCATCTGAATATGCCACATGTTAACTGGAGCACCTTTGCTGCAGCCACATCCAGGGAGTCAGTATAGGGCAGTGGTTTAAGGCTCTGAGCTGTAAATCTGGAGACCTGGGTTTGAATCCAACAGCCCTCATTTGCATAATGTGTGACCCTGAGTAAGTCACTTAACTTCCCTGTGCTCCCAGGTTGCACCTGTAAACAAGCTTTCAGCTTAGTGTGTCTCACCTGGTTAAACAATTGGAAAAAAACATCTAAGAGCAGGGCCATTCTTGATGCCCTACAGGGGGCATGCCTCAGACAGCTAGTTTGGAACCCACTCGGGAGGGAACCATTTTAGACCTCATACTCTCAAGTGGGGATGAAGAGAGGATCTTTGATCTTGAAGTACGTAGCCATCTAGGCACAAGCAACCACCAAACAATGTGGCTCATAATAAACTTAGCTGTAGAGTCAAGCCATACAAAAGTGAAGGTACTGGACTTCAGGAGGGATGATTTTGTCAAAATGGGAGAGTGCCTCAGAAAAGCACTAGCAAACAGGCAAGAAGGTGGGGTGGAGCAACAATGGGGAAACATCAAAACCGCCATCACAGAGGCAACAAGCCTTGTGTGAAGCAAATAAACAAATCAAAACAAAAGAAGAAAACACTATGGTTCACAAAATAAGTTGTGGGGAAGGTTAGAAAGAAAAATATAGCATTCAGGAAGTATAAGGAAACACAGAAGGAGCAGAACAGAGAACTATATCAGTTAAAACAGAAGGACGCGGGGAAGGCAATCAGAATAGCAAAGGCCCAAACTGAGGAAAAGATAGCCAACTCTGTTAAGAAGGGGGATAAAACCATTTATAGGGACCTTAGGGAGCAAAGAAAGACTAATGCAGGGATACTGAGGCTGAATAAAGAGGATGGTGGTTGGTCAGAGAGTGACAGTGGAAAAGCAGGGATACTGAATGAATACTTCTGCTCAGTAGTCACAATGGAAAAGCAGGGGGAGATACCCAATCCAGTCAATAGAAGTGCTCTGGATAGGGGGGTTGATATTAGTCCTTTCACAGAAGAAAGGGTTCTGAAAGAATTCTTAAAACTGAAGGTGGATACAGCAATGGGGCCTAATGGGATTCACCCAGAATTCTAAAAGAACTAAAGGAAGAGCTAAGTAACACCACTGACTACCCTTTTTATTAAATCATGGGAGGATGGTGTGGTACCTGAGGACTGGAGGAGGGTAGATGTGATTCCCCTTCACAAAAGTGGGAGCAAGACAGAGGCAAGAAACTACAGATCTGTCAGTTTGACCTCAGTGGTAGGGAAAATGATGGAATCACTTCTGAAGGAAAGAACTGTTGAGTACCTAGAGGCCAGTAGGGCATAGGACCAAGGCAGCATGGATTCACAGCAGGAAGGTCATGTCCGACAAATCTAATTGATTTCTTTGACTGGGTGACCAAAGTAGTAGACCAGGGAGGGGCTGTGGACATGGTCTACCTAGACTTAACAAAGCATTTGACACAGTCCCGCACAAAAGATTAATAAACAAATTTGCAAGCCTGGGAGTGGGTCCCAGGGTGGTAGCCTGGGTAAAGCACTGGCTGGACAACAGGACACTGAAGGTAATAGTATATGGAGTCCACAGTGAAGAAATGGGGGTTACTAGTGGGGTACCCCAGGGTTCAGTACTGGGGCCAGTCCTTTTTAATGTCTTTATAAGTAACATTGCAGAGGGACTGGAAGGAAAAGTATGTCGCTTTTCAGATGGCACAAAGATCTGCAACAGGGTTGATACGCAAAGTGGGGTGGAAAGGATGAAAAGGGACTTGGCAAGGTTGGAGGAATGGTCAGATGTATGGCAGCTTAGATTCACTGCAAAGAAGTGCAAAGCAATGCACCTGGGAAACAAAAACCCTGGGGAAGAGTACACAATTGGGGGTGAGATACTGACAACAACAAAAATGGAAAAGGACCTGGTGGTAGTCATATCAGACAACCTAAAGGTGGGCCAGCAATGTGAGAAGGCAGTAAGGAGGGGTGGGCAGATACTGGGATGCATCACCAGTAGAAAACAGGAAGATGTTGGCCCTCTCTACAGACAGTTGGTAAGACCTCATCTGGAGTACCGGTTACAGTTCTGGAGACCCCATCTCTGCAAAGACATAGACAGGGTGGAGGCTGTCCAGAGGAGGGCAACCAAAATGGTGCAGGGTCTGCACCAGAAGATATATGAAGAAAAACTAAAGGAGCTTAAGATGTATAGCCTCGAGGAAAGGAGGGAGAGGGGGGACATGATAGAAACTTTCAAATACCTGAAGGGAATCAACAAAGTCCAAGAGGGTAGCATCTTTCAGAAAAAGAGATGTACAAGAACAAGGGGGCACAATTTGAAGATAGAGGAGGGATGGCTCAGATGTAATGTGAGGAAGTATTTCTTCACAGAGAGGGTTATAGATGCATGGAACAGCCTTCTTGAGGAGGTCGTAGAGTCAAAAACAGTGGGGGAATTCAAGAATGCATGGAACAGACATAAGGCAATTCTAGTGGGGGGTAGGAGGAAGTAGGCTGTTGATTAACTAGGATCTGCAGCTTATCCGTTAGACAGAGAAATGGGTAGACTAGGTGGGCCAAGCGGTCCTATCTGCCATCAGATTCTCTGTTTCTATGTTTCTATGGAGCATCAGAGTGGCACACGGGGAGTGCATTGTATGGGAGAGTCCTTTGAGAGCTGCAAGTCCAGGGTGAACAACAGGAACATATCCAGGGTTACCACTCCCTCAGAGATTGATATACAGGATAAGAAAGATATTATGACATAGGTCCAGGCACAGCTCATGGGCCTCTTTGGTAGTTCGGAACCCTGTCGGCCATTAGAGACCTTTTTGGTTCACATATTTGGTAAACTTTTTTGGTAAAGTGGTAAACACTTGGTAAATTGCAGCAATTAGGTCTAGATCACTTAGTACTCACATGGTTCCATGACTACCTCACTAGAAGATCACAAAGGTTAAAATGGTCTGGTTCACTCTCCTCTTCAAGGCCTATCTCACATGGAGTACCCAAAGGTTCTATTCTTAGCCCGACACTATTCTTGTTTTTTATCAATGAGCTCCTCAACTTCTGTGGCCTTGCGTCCATGCAATTATATGCTGATGATGCAATCTTATACTGCTCATCTAACTGGCTTAACCAAAGCCTTAACTCTGATTTCATTGTGCTTGAAACCCAGTTCTCTGACAATCACCTAATTCTAAATACGAAAAAAACAAAAGCTATGCTTTTCCATAACACATCCCCCAAATCTACCAAACAGCTCCAGATTAGTACACAATCAGGAGACCCCGTAGAGGTGGTTAGTACTTTTAAATACCTTGGGGTTCACTTAGATGCCTCCTTCTCAATGTAGCATCGTGCAACTCAGCTTACCAAAATGGTAAACCAGAAGCTCGGGTTATTACACCGCCTCCACACTATTTTATGCAACGCCACCTATAAAAAGATTGCGTCAACATCCCTTCTCCTTGTTTTGTTCTATGGTGCCTCTCTACTACTCTCCGCCCAATCCTCTTCCCTTGTACAGGTGCATCAACTCTATCATAGGATTGTACATTTTGCCCTTAGAGCGGACTCCAGAAAACACCACTGTGAGGCCCTGTATTCTCTTTAATAGCCTACCTGTGACTCAAGCTTACAGTTTCACACCTTATGCTTTGTATTCAAACTTACTAAGCTATTTAATTCCCCTTGCCTAAGGGGAATCGTTTACAAAAAAGCACCCACACGCACGCTTAGATCTACTTCCTTACCCTTATTAGCAATCCAGAAGATGCAATGCCTCTCGGGTAAGCACTCATTCACATTCTCTGCTCCATCTCCTTGGAATTCCATCCCCCCTAACTTACTCTTCTTCCCCAACCTATCCTCCTTCAAAAAAGAGCTTACATCTTTCCTACTAACTCCCTCCTCTGCAATTGCTTTAAATAACACTTACAGTGTTGTTAATGTCTAGTTTATGTTACTCTAATAGATGTATCTTGTAATCCACCTGCTGTCATATTCCTGCTATGTATATATTGTATAATATTTGTCATTCTGTTTATTTATATATGCTTAATGCCTGATCTGTTTTAAGTTACTTACCTGGCTTTCCACTGTAATAATGTTTGCAGCATTGTTAAATCTCTCCGTATCCTGTATATTATTATTGTATTTATCTATTGTACTGTGTTCATCGTCACCAGGGTCGTCACTGAAAAAGGGACTGCATGGTCTCGGTGGACTTACCCGGTTACCAAAATTCTAATAAATAATAAATATTACAGCAAGGGAATTATTTGTCCTTACCAGGGCCATCACCCCCTCAGATGTTAACCAAGCAATTTTCAGATTAAATACGAACAGAGACCATGGTATGGTAGCTTGGCAGAAGACACCAGGAGAAAGGCACTGTGTGACTGGACTTCTCGACTGGGACTAAAGAAGTAGAACTCTTGTACTTGGAACTTTAATTTAGGGTAAAAAAAAAACTAACAAACAAAATAAAAAAAGTGTGCATTTGTCTGAGTTAACTGAACTGAATGGTTATCTGAACAGTTATCTAGGTGTAAATCTCAGCTGATTGAAAGGACTTGATAGCTGTGAGGTTTAAATTACTTGTAGAAAGATCTAGTAAGTAGGAGGAGTGGATTAGCTAGAAGGAAGCTGCATTTAAAGACTGCCTTAGAAAGATTTTGCTAGTAGCTTGGCAGAAGACACCTGAAGAAAGGACTGCTGTGTGACTGGACTTCTCTACCGGGACTAGAAGAAGTAGAACTCTTGTACTTGGAACTTTAATTTAGGGTAAAAAAAACTAACAAACAAAACAAAAAAAGAGTGTGTGTTTGTCTGAGTTAACTGAACTGAATCTGAACAGTTATCTAGGTGTAAATCTCAGGTGATTGAAAGGACTTGATAGCTGTGAGGTTTAAATTACTTGTAGAAAGATCTAGTAAGTAGGGGGAGGGCTTAGCTAGAAGGAAGCTCATTTAAAGACTGCCTTAGAAATATTCTGCTAGTAGCTTGGCAGAAGACACCAGGAGAAAGGACTGCTGTGTGACTGGACTTCTCTACTGGGACTATATTCCCTCCTTCCCTCCCACCCAAAGCTAGTT
Source organism: Neoceratodus forsteri (assembly GCA_016271365.2). NCBI lineage: Eukaryota > Metazoa > Chordata > Ceratodontiformes > Ceratodontidae > Neoceratodus > Neoceratodus forsteri. The sequence goes on from CM057455.1 coordinate 620,910,933, forward strand.
CTACTTTTATAGGCACAGAATTTGACTGACAACAGGAACTTCCTGTTTGGGAGCAGGAAGTGAGTGATCACAGAGCCACCAAAGACCCACCATCCTAGAAGGGCAAGAGTAGCTCTCCAGCCCCTCTAGCTGCTGGAGGTCTGCCTCTGAGCAAGTAAGGGGTCTACTGAGAAATATAGGATATTCTTGTCTCAGAACAGGACAATCAGGAGCTTAAAGGCACACAGGCAGAAAGTAAGGAGAGAGAGAAAAAACAGAGGAAAGAGAGGATTGCAAACAGTTAAGGGCCAGAAATAAGACATGATTGGAGTGGTGGTGCAGTGGCTGTGGAGCAGCAGTCTTCGGGAGACATTCTGGAGGATGCGGTGTTGTCCCATCTGCAGGCACTCTCTGGGCTGAGGGAGGAGGTTGCTCATCTCCAGGCTGAGTTGGCCAGGATTTGTGGGACCTCCTCTTCCATCCAGGGACCACCAGTGCCACTGCCATTGCCTCAGAGGTTGCCAAGAAAGAGGAGCGGTTGGACCACAGTGGGCTCAGGGAGGGTGAGGGTGGTGGAACAGAGGTGCATCCCTCCAGTTGTACCTCTCCACAATTCCTATGCCATTCTGGCAAAGTGTGGTTCCTCTATGGAGGCACCCACAGTGGAGACCAAGGAGGATGCTGGAACTCCACAAAGGAGACCCACAGGAGGGTGGCAGGGGACCCTGCAGGGGAAGGAAACAACTCCTGGTGGGGACTCATTGTTAGGGAAGGTAGAACTGGGGAGGAAGGGAGAGGGAGGTAAGGTGCCTGCCTGGGCCATGGCTTGAGGGACAGGGAGCGAACCTCAGGATTGCCGGAGCAGCTGCACAGGGAGGAGCTGGATGTCATTGTCCACCTAGGGACAAATGACCTGGCTAAGAAAGGGATTAGAGAATGCAGGAAGAGTTTGACAAGTAGCATGCACGGTAACTTTCTTGGAGGTGCTGCCCATCTATGGCGTAGGAGAGGCTATGGTGTTCTGTACCATGGGATTCAATCAGTGTTTGAAAAACTGGTGTGGAGTGCAGGGATTTGGCTTCACTGGGGACTGGGGTCCACCTGGAGTGATGCAAGCCTATACTGGCATGATGGGCTGCATCTGTCGAGGAGGGGAACCAGGATCCTAGGTGATAGATTTAAATGCTTCATTGGCAAGCATTTAAACTAGCCAAGGGGAGGCACTGAAAGGAGCAGGAAATCTAGCCCCCAAACATCATGGTAGTAAGTGCGGCAAACACCAACATAGAGGTGTCGATAGGGAGAAGGGCAGGGTAAATGGAGAAAGTGACAAAGGCAAGAAGGACAGGGATGGGCAAAAGGAGTAAGGCCATCAGAAATGGAGGGTAATGAGTACCAATGCCCGTAGTCTGGGCAACAAGCTCCTGAGCTGGTGGCCTTGATGGAAGAGGGATGCCTGGATATCGTAGCAGTCACAGAAACATGGTACACAGAGAACCATGACTGGGATGTTAACATACCAGGGTACATAACCTACAGGAGAGACAGGCAGGGAGAAGAGGGAGAGGATAGCTCTCTATGTAAAGGAAGGGATAAAAGCAACTGAACAAAAGAGTAAACAGGAGGAGAGGAGGCACTGTGGTCACCTTGGAGACTGGAAAGGGCACCACAATCTGCACAGGGGTTGTGTACAGACCCCATGTCAGGGGAGGAATGGACAAGGATATGATAGAAGGCATTCTTAGAATGGCAGAGAAAGGGAGATACTGTTGATGGGAGACCTGAATATGCCAGATGTTAACTGGAGCACATTTGCTGCAGCCACATCCAAGAGCAGGGCCATTCTTGATGCCCTACAGGTGGCAGGCTTCAGACAGCTAGTTTCGGAACCCACTCGTGAGGAGCAATCTTAGACCTCGTACTCTCAAACAGGGGCAGTGAGAGGATCTCAGATCTAGAAGTGGGTTGCCATCTGGGAACAAGTGACCATCAAACAGTGTGGTTCACATTAAACTCAGCTACAGAGTCAAGCCATACAAAAGTGAGGGTACTGGACTTCAGGAGGGCTGACTTTGGCAAGATGGGAGAGTGCCTCAGAAAAGCACTAGCAAACAGGCTAGAAGGAGGTGTGGAGCAACAATAGGGAATCATCAAAACTGCCATCACAGAGGCAACAAGCCTTTGTGTAGCAAATAAACAAATCAAAATGAAAGAAAAAGCCACTATGGTTCTCAAAAGAGGTGGCTGTGAAAGTCAGGAAGAAAAGATAGCATTCTGGAAGTATAAGGAAACACAGAAGGAGCAGGACAGAGAGCTGTACCAGTTAAGGCAGAAGGAAGCAGGAGAGAAGTCAGAATAGCAAGGCCCAAACTGAGGAAAAGATAGCCAACTCAGTTAAGAAGGGGGATAAAACCTTTATAGGTACATCAGCGCATGAGAAAGACAAAGGGAGGGATAGTGAGGCTGAATAGAATGAACGGTGGGTGGGCAGAGGGGACAGTGAAAAGCAGGGATACTGAATGAATATTTCTGCTCAGTATTCACAAAAGAGGAGGGGGAAGTGCCTAATCCAATTAACAGAAGCACTCTTGATAGGGGTTGATCCCAGTCCTTTCACAGAAGAAAGGGTTCTGCAAGAACTCCTAAAACTGAAGGTGGACAAAGCAATGGGGCCTGATGGAATTCACCCCAGAATTCTAAAAGAATTAAGGGAGGAACTAGTGAAACCACTGGCTACTCTTTTAATAAATCATGGGAGGATGGTGTGGTACCCGAGGACTGGAGGAAGGCGATGTGATTCCCCTTCACAAAAGTGGGACCAAGACAGAGGCAGGAAACTACAGACCTGTCAGTCTGACCTCTGTGGTAGAGAAAATGATGGAGTCACTTCTGAAGGAAAGAATAGTTGAGTACCTAGAGGCCAAAGGGGCACAGGACCCAAGGCAGCATGGGTTCACAGCAGGAAGGTCATGTCAGAGTCCATGGAGTCCACTCTGAAGAAAGAGGGGATACTAGTGGGGTACCGCAGGGTTTAGTATTGGGTCCAGTCCTTTTTAATGTCTTCATAAGTGACATTGCAGAGGGACTGGAAGGAAAAGTATGCCTCTTTGCAGATGACACAAAGATCTGCAATAAGGTTAATACACAAGGAGGTGTGGAAAGGATGAGAAGGGACTTGGGTTGGAGGGAATGGTCAGAAGTATGGCAGCTAGGATTCAATGCAAAGAAGTGCAAAATAATGCACCTGGGAAACAAGAACCAGGGGAAGAATACACAATGGGGGGGAGGTAGTAACAACAACAAAACAGGAAAGGGACCTGGGGGTAATCATATCAGATGACCTTAAGGTTAGCAAGCAATGTGAGAAGGCAGTAGGGAGGCCTGGGAGTATACTGGACTTTGACAGCAGATAAGGACCGCTTGGCCCATCTAGTCTGCCCATTTCCCTACCTACAGGATAGGCCGCAGATCCTATTTAACCAACAGCCGATATCTTCCTGCCCCCTACAAGAATTGCCTTATGTCTGTCCCATGCATTCTTGAATTCTCCCACAGTTTTAGACTCCACAACTTCCTCAGGAAGGCTGTTCCATGCATCCACTACCCTCTCTGTGAAATAATACTTCTCACATTGCCCCTGAACCGCCTCTCCTTCTATCTTTAAATTGTGTCCCCTTGTTCTTGCAAGTCTCTTTTTCTGAAATATGCTACCCTCTTGGACTTTGTTGATTCCCTTGAGGTACTTGAAAGTTTCTATCATGTCCCCCCTCTCCCTTCTTTCCTCAAGAGTGTACATATTATGTTCCTTTAGTCTCTCCTCATACGGCTTCTCTTGCAGACCCTGCACCATTTTAGTTGCCCTCCTCTGGACTGCCTCTATCCTGTCTATGTCCTTGCGGAGATGGGGTCTCCAGAACTGGACACAGTATTCCAGATGGGGTCTCACCAACTGTCTGTACAGAGGGATAACAACTTCCTGTTTTCTGCTGCTGATGCCTCTCCCTATGCATCCCAGTATACCCCCAGCCCTCCCTACTGCCTTCTCACATTGCTTGCTAACCTTAAGGTCATCTGATATGATTACCCCAGGTCCCTTTCCTGTTTTGTTGTTGTTATTACTACCTCCCACCCATTGTGTATTCTTCCCCTGGGTTCTTGTTTCCCAGGTGCATTATTTTGCACTTTTTTGCATTGAATCCTAGCTGCCATACGTCTGACCATTCCTCCAACCTTGCCAAGTCCCTTTTCATCCTTTCCACGCCTCCTTGTGTATCAACCCTGTTGCAGATCTTTGTGTCATCTGCAAAAAGGCATACTTTTCCTTCCAGTCCCTCTGCAATGCCACTGATGAAGACATTAAAAAGGACTGGACCCAATACTGAACCCTGCGGTACCCCACTAGTAACGCCCTTTCTTCAGAGTGGACTCCATTTACAATTACCTTCTGTGTCCTGTTGTCCAGCCAATGTTTTACCCAGGCTACCACCCTGGGACCCACTCCCAGGCTGGTTAATTTGACTAATAATCTTTGTGTGGACTGTGTCAAATGCCTTGCTAAAGTCTAGGTAGGCCATGTCCACAGCCCCTCCCTGGTCTACTACTTTGGTCACCCAGTCAAAGAAATCTATTAGATTCATCTGACATGACCTTCCAGCTGTGAACCCATGCTGCCTTGGATCCTGTGCTCCACTGACCTCTAGGTACTCAACTATTCTTTCCTTCAGAGTGACTCCATCACTTTCCCTACACACAGAGGTCAGACTGACAGGTCTGTAGTTTCCTGCCTCTGTCTTGGTCCCACTTTTGTGAAGAGGAATCACATCCACCTTCCTCCAGTCCTTGGGTACCACACCATCCTCCCATGATTTATTAAAAGAGTAGCCAGTGGTTTCACTAGTTCCTTCCTTAATTCTTTTAGAATTCTGGGTGAATTCCATCAGGACCCATTGCTTTGTCCACCTTCAGTTTTAGGAGTTCCTGCAGAACCCTTTCTTCTGTGAAAGGACTGGGATCGACCCCCCTATCAAGAGTGCTTCTGTTAATTGGATTAGGCACTTCCCCCTCCTCTTTTGTGAATACTGAGCAGAAATATTCGTTCAGTATTCCTGCTTTTTCACTGTCCCCCTCTGCCCACCCACCGTTTATTCTATTCAGCCTCACTATCCCTCCCTTTGTCTTTCTACGCTCGCTGATGTACCTATAAAAGGTTTTATCCCCCTTCTTAACTGAGTTGGCTATCTTTTCCTCAGTTTGGGCCTTTGCTATTCTGACTTCCCTCCCTGCTTCTTTCTGCCTTAACTGGTACAGCTCTCTGTCCTGCTCCTTCTGTGTTTCCTTATACTTCCTGAATGCTATCTTTTTCTTCCTGACTTTCACAGCCACCTCTCTTGAGAACCATAGTGGCTTTTTCTTTCGTTTTGATTTGTTTATTTGCTTCACACAAAGGCTTGTTGCCTCTGTGATGGCAGTTTTGATAATTCCCCATTGTTGCTCCACACCTCCTTCTAGCCTGTTTGCTAGTGCTTTTCTGAGGCACTCTCCCATCTTGCCAAAGTCAGCCCTCCTAAAGTCCAGTACCCTCACTTTTGTATGGCTTGACTCTGTAGCGAGTTTAACGTGAACCACACTGTTTGATGGTCACTTGTCCCCAGATGGCAACCCACCTCTAGATCTGAGATCCTCTCACTGTCCCCATTTGAGAGTACGAGGTCTAAGATTGCTCCTCACGAGTGGGTTCCAAACTAGCTGTCTAATGCCTGCCACCTGTAGGGCGTCAAGAATGGCCCTGCTTTGGATGTGGCTGCAGCAATGTGCTCCAGTTAACATCTGGCATATTCAGGTCTCCCATCAACAGTATCTCCCCTTTCTCTGCCATTCTAAGAATGCCTTCCATCATATCCTTGTCCATTCCTTCCCCCTGACATGGGGGTCTGTACACAACCCCTGTGCGGATTGTGGTGCCCTTTCCAGTCTCCAAGGTGACCCACAGTGCCTCCTCTTCTCCCTGTTTACTCTTTTGTTCAGTTGCTTTTATCCTTCCTTTACATAGAGAGCTACTCCTCCCCTCTTCTCCCTGCCTGTCTCTCCTGTAGGTTATGTACCCTGGTATGTTAACATCCCAGTCATGGTTCTCTGTGTACCATGTTTCTGTGACTGCTACGATATCCAGGCATCCTCTTCCATCAAGGCCACCAGCTCAGGGAGCTTGTTGCCCAGACTACAGGCATTGGTACTCATTACCCTCCATTTCCTGATGGCCTTACCCCTTTTGCCCCATCCCTGTCCTTCTTGCCTCTGTCACTTTCTCCATTTACCCCTGCCCTTCTCCCTATCGACACCTCCATGTTGGTGTTTGCCACACTACTACCGTGATTGTTTGGGGCTAGGATTTTCCTGCTCCTTTCCAGTGCCTCCCCTTGGCTAGTTTAAAAGCTTGCCAATGAAGCATTTAAACCTATCACCTAGGATCCTGGTTCCTCCCGGACAGATGCAGCCCATCATGCCAGTATAGGCTTGCATCACTCCAGGTGGACCCCAGTCCCCAATGAAGCCAAATCCCTGAGCTCCACACCAGTTTTTCAACCACTGATTGAATCCCATGGTACAGAACACCCTAGCCTCTCCTATGCCATAGATGGGTAGCACCTCCGAGAAGGTTACCGTGCGTGCTACTTGACTAAGGCCCCTCCCCAATTCCACAAACTCTTCCTGCACTTCTCTAATCCCTTTCTTAGCCAGGTCATTTGTCCATAAGTGGACAATGACATCCAGCTCCCTCCCCTGTGCAGCTGCTCCGGCAATCCTGAGGATTCGCTCCCTGTCCCTCCAAGCCATGGCGCCAGGCAGGCACCTTACCTCCCTCTCCCCTTCCTTGCCCAGTTCTACCTTCCTAACAATGGAGTCCCCCACCAGGAGTTGTTTCCTTCCCCTGCAGGGTCCCCTGCCACCCTCCTGTGGGTCTCCTTTGTGGAGGTTCCCAGCATCCTCCTTGGTCTCCACTGTAGGTGCCTCCATAGAGGAACCACACTTTGCCAGAATGGCATAGGAATTGTGGAGAGGTACAACTGGAGGGATGTGCCTCTGTTCCACCACCCTCACCCTCCCTGAGCCCACTGTGGTCCAACCGCTCCTCTTTCTTGGCAACCTCTGAGGCAACGGCAGTGGCACTGGTGGTCCCTGGATGGAAGAGGAGGTCCCACAAATCCTGGCCAACTCAGCCTGGAGATGAGCAACCTCCTCCCTCAGCCCAGAGAGGTGCCTGCAGATGGGACAACACCGCATCCTCCAGAACATCTCCCAGAAGACTGCTGCTCCACAGCCACTGCACTGCACCACTCCAATCATGTCTTATTTCTGGCCCCTTAACTGTTTGCAATCCTTACTCTTTCCTCTGTTTTTTTTTCTCTCTCCTTACTTTCTGCCTGTGTGCCCTTTAAGCTCCTGATTGTCCTGTTCTGAGACAAGAATATCCTATATTTCTCAGTAGACCGCTTACTTGTTCAGAGGCAGACCTCCAGCAGCTAGAGGGGCTGGAGAGCTACTCTTGCCCTTCTAGGATGGTGGGTCCTTGGTGGTTCTGTGATCACTCACTTCCTGCCCCTAAACAGGAAGTTCCTGTTGTCAGTCAAATCCTGTGCCTATAAAAATAGAACTAGCTTTGGGTGGGGGAGGAGGAAGGAGGGCAATATAGTCCCAGTAGAGAAGTTCAGTCACACAGCAGTCCTTTCTCCTGGAGTCTTCTGCCAAGCTATTCGCAGAATCTTTCTAAGGCAGTCTTTAAATGTAGCTTCCTTCTAGCTAAGCCACTCCCCTACTTACCAGATCTTTCTACAAGTAATTTAAACCTCACAACAGTTAAGTCCTTTCAGTCACCTGAGATTTACACCTAGATGGCTTTTCAGTTACCCATTCAGTTCAGTTAACCCAAACACACACTTTTTTGTTTTGTTTTGTATGTTAGTTTTTTTACCCTAAATTAAAGGTCTAAATACAAAAGTTCTTCTACTTTAGTCCCAGCAGAGGTTCAGTCACACAGCAGTCCTTTCTCCTTGAGTCTTCTGCCAAGCTATTAGCACAATCTTTCTAAGGCAGTCTTTAAATGTAGCTTCCTTCTAGCTAAGCCACTCCCCCTACTTACCAGATCTTTCTACAAGTAATTTAAACCTCACAACAGTTAAGTCCTTTCAGTCACCTGAGATTTACACCTAGATGACTTTTCTGTTACCCATTCAGTTCAGTTAACCCAAACACACACTTTTTTTGTTTTGTTTTGTATGTTAGTTTTTTTACCCTAAATTAAAGGTCTAAATACAAAAGTTCTTCTACTTTAGTCCCAGCAGAGAAGTTCAGTCACACAGCAGTCCTTTCCCCAGAAGCCTTGCTAGTAATGGCTAAAGTGGGATTGCGACCATTTATCGCAAGGAAAGTAAGTCTTCTGTGCCCCATACTTATACTTCTCGATGGAGGAAGGTACAAGCTCATTTTGAGCCACCTTGATCTTTTACTCACCCCCTTTGCCATAGAGACACATCCTGTTATTGTTTTGTATCTGATTTCCTTTTTTATTATCATCTTCTTTTCTTTGGATCATGGTACGAGCATTAAGACTGAAGGATTACAGTATTGAATTTTCTGGTTTTTTACTTCCTCATATTTTTCTTGAAGACTAATGGTATTTTTTTCTTCATTTCAAGCCTTGTACAAGACCTATTGTATGTATCCATGTTTGTTTCTTTATCCTAATAAAACTTCCCCTACTTTTTCAGGAGGGAACAACGCTATCTATCAGGCAAGACGGCACACCATGTACTGGATGGAGAAGCAGTTGTGTGTGTGGGGCTGATGGCCTCCATCCCCACTACTTCACCTCCAGATGTTAATTTTGCACCCACTATTTCGATGCAATTGACTTCCCAGATTGAGGACAATTTGATGATGGATACCGATGCTTTGGTACAGACTTTGTACTTATCCCACTTGGATCCACAGCTTTCTGGTGACACTGAAGAACAATTGAAAATGGCTTTGGATAAAAAGAAATCACATCTCGTATCTCTGATCACTGAAGAGGAAGCACTTTTCTAATGGGAGCCAGAGAAATTACACATGATACAGACCCACCGTATTTTGCTGCTGCTATCTATACCCCCGCCAGACAATCAGGTGCAAGTTGTCAGGCCTGATGATGCAGCATCATCAATGGGGCTGCATCTGGCTCAGGTTACTGTGAAGGACTACATGGTTTTTACATCTTCTTTAAGTACAGCTTCAGTCATCCATGGCACAGCTGAGCTTAGTTCTTCTCCAGTTGTGCTGTTTCAACTGCTCTGCATTCTGATGTTTCAGGGGGACGAGTGGGGGTGATGAATGATGGTGCTCTGAACCTTGGCTTTCCCATTTCTGAGGCTCGATTTCATTATCCATCTTTTACTTTAGAATAGAACAATGTTGGGGCAACACTTTTAGCTCACCAGTCAATAAAGTTCTCACTGAAAGGACTCTTGGTATTTGAGGGGGCACCAATACTTTGACTGCAGACCTGTACGCCCCCCCCCCCCGGCTGGTCGCTGGTTAGAGCTTTGCATGGAGTGGGCTGGAAAAGGATTGTGATTGGGCAATGGCATCCGCAACCCCCTTTTACTCAACTGAGCCCTGCAGGTATAGAAGTGACTGTTTCCATGGCTTCTCCTACTATTGGCTACCTTTTTGACTGTACTTTAACTGAGTTTCTACCTCACTTGCTGCAATTTTCTGTTTCTTCCACAGTGCCTGCCAGTTTTCCCCCCCATCACAGATATAGCAGCCAAGTGGTGCATTCTTGGTTGCACCTCATTCCCTCCTGTCTATTATCATTTCAGCCAATCTTTCAGGCACTGTTTTGTCTACATGTGTAGATCATATGAATACTGTCTCCGATCTCCAGGTCTACATGGATGGACTTTCTGTTCCTGCAACTCCTGATTCTGATCCTCCTTTTTGGAGCCTCTACATATGGCTGTCTTTACTGTCTCAGCCTTGAAGACCCCAGGGACAAGTTCCTCTTGGGCAGACCATGTTGAACAGATGAAGCAGGCAGACATTTCACAGGGCAGACCCATGCTAGCCATGTCACCTCAGATGGACTGAGTGCAAAAATGGAAATCCTTCCAGAAAGCAGATGCCTTTGGTACTTCTGCACCTGCCCAATGGCATAATGCAATCAGCTTGCTGTAAAAAGGGATCCTTCACCTCCTTTCTGATCACTTTTATGTTGGGAAAGAACTGTTAAAGGAATATTTGCTCTTTCTTTCAAATTAAATCTATGCTCTTATTCACACCCCAAGGGAAATGTATTCTGACTTGAGCTTCAAGACTGCTGCTAATCTGGACCATTTCCAGTCCCAGTAAAACACTCTGAAGGACACACCATTGTGGTCTCCCTTTCAAGCCATTGTTCTGACCATGCCGGTGGTCCATGTGGTTACCTTCCTTTTGAGGAATGAAGGTGTGAATGTGTCTGATGTTCAATAATGTCCCTCACAATGTTGTGACATCATCAGGGAACCTGACCACATAATGGATGATGAACAGATTTGGACTGGGAACTGGAAGTTCAGAGTGAAACTTTACCATGGATTGACCTGACAACAGCATCTCCCTAGCATTTTTAATCTAGGACATGACAAGGGACAGTGTGTTTACCCAGGGCAACCTACAGTATGTTTTAAATGTGGTTTGGATACCCATCTAAGAAACATGTGCAATAAGATTTGCTGTAATCTCTGTCTGGATTTAGGACATGTTAGTTCCCATTGTGTCAGCCCTCTGTGAGGAAGCTGGACATTCCTGTCACGCCTGTCAATGGTTGATACATGAAAGAGATGATTGGCTTCCTCAAGACTACATACTGAACATCACCCAAAAGGCCCTGATCCAGAAAAAAACACCAGGAAGCTACAATTCTCTTGGCCCACTCTGTGGAGGAACCTACAGATGACCTTCTGACAGCAGTGAAGGGTATCACACCATTGGCCCCTTCTCCATTACTGTAAAACTTTATGCTCATAACAACCCCAGTACAATCTTCTCCTACTTTAGCCATTTTGCCTGTAGAACTCCCTCCAAGTTCTCTACCTACCTTTACTTCTTAACCTCAGGAGGATGCTTATATGCCTCCCCCAGACATGACTTTGGTGAATAAGAAAAGATCCCTCAGACACCTACAAGCACAACCTAAGCAACTGAAATAGGATGCTCAGTCAGCTCCCTTGCCCTTAGACAACAGGTTTGAAATTCTGGATATGGAAAAGTTGATTCTGATAGAGGCATGGACTCTGACACATCATTGATATGATCTTCCTAACCCCTTATTTCCACTGATACAGAGGAAGACAGCACCTTGCGAAAGCCTTTTCAAAAACAGAGAAAGATATCTAGTATGACTAGCAGGAGTGGTAGCAAGGCTGTGGTTGGAACTTGATGCTGACATGTTTTCCATACTTTTACTAAACAATGGATTCATCTGTTAAGGTTGCCACACTTGATGTATACAGCATTAAGAATGTTAATAGACATAACTATACTTTTTCCCTGTTTAAAGACTTACGCTATGATATCTATTTTATACAGGAAACTAGATTGAATAGTATCACTAATGTTTTCCAAGCACACCGATTGTGGGGCTGGGTACAATCTTTCTGGTCCTTTGGTGATGATAAATGTGGTGGGGTTGGGATTTTGTTCCATGGTACAATCTTTTCATTATATAGATTGGTTGATATTGAGCCTGGTAGAGTCATTATATTAGATATGTATTGTCCAGGGTAATATATCCATTTTCTAAACATGTATGCTCCACTAATAAAAAAAGCTAGGGTTGAGTTATTGAAACTTATACAGACTTACCTACATACCTCTAGGCACCTCTTATTCAGTGAGGATTTTAATTGTGGATTATCAGTGTCTGATAGGAGGGCTCGGCTCTCCAAGTTGTTTTGTGACACTGATTATTTGAACTCCTCCTCGAGGCAAATTTAACTGATGCATATCGGACTAACCATGCCACGGGGGTTTCACTCATTATGAAAACACTTTAGCCATATACATAGATTACATCTTTGCTTCAAGGCATTTGCACATTCCAGATATAGCAGTACTTCAAACAGAGACTTTAGATAACCTTTTAGTGGGGGGCATTTTTGGTGGCACAAACAACATGATCTCTGGGAGGGGTGTATGAAGACTGAACCAACATCTGCTGGATGACCCTAGATTAGCCCACAAAGTTCATGACATACTTTTGGCCCGCCAATCAGTGGCATGTTTGTATGACAACCTAAGAGTCTGGTGGGAAGACACAAAGACAGATTTAAAGTGCCTTTTCCATTTTGTGTCAGTTAGAGAAAACAAATATAACTTTAAAGAATATCTCACCTTACACTTGCGATCAATGAAGCTGCTTACTTTGCGGCACTTGGGCAAAAGTGATTATAGTGGCCAGATTTTAACTGTCAGAGAAGCTATGTTAGCCCTTCAATGTGATAGGGAAAAATCCCTAGGGTTGAAACATCAATTTGGTACACATGGTCATTTGGGTAAAGGAAAGGCAACATGTACAGAAGTTGTAAGGACCCTGTACACTGCCGGAATATTACTAAAATAATTGAAAATATAGGTAAAGTAGTCACAGGAAGGATGACATCTTACATGCTGTGCATCACCACTTATTGGCTTTATTTGGTTCAAGAACCCCTCAAACTTCTGCACATACATTTTTACATGATTTGGATGTCCCCTTAGTACAGCAGATTGATTTGGAGACCCTTGCAAATCCCATTACTGCCGCAGAGATAAGTGCCATCACTAAATTGTTGAAAAATAATACAGCCCAGGCCCCGATGGACTATCCTCGGAGTTTTATAAACAATTCATCTCATCTTTCGTAGGCATTCTGGTAGTTGTTTTTAACTGGATCCTTACTGATGGTGTCCCTCAGGATTCGTTCTGTGAGGCACTTCAGATTTTTCTATATGAAAACGATGACTTGATGGCTCTACATAATTTGAGACCATTGAGCCTGATGAAATCTAATTTAAAAATCTTGAAGATTCTGAACTCCAGGCTTTCAAAAGTAGCACAGCACATGATCTCCCATTTCAAACTTGTTTGGATTCTGGGACAAGTATTCAGGATAATCTGATTTTAATACAGGAAGTGATAGAAATGGGGCAACTGGGTATGTATGTGGGTTATCTTTTAACACTGGATCAGGACAAAGCTTTTGACAAAGTGCTACACAATTATCTTTCTGAGGTCCTGAGGCATTATGGCATTCCAATAGTATTCTGTGATTGGATCAAAAAGTTGTATGACTCAGCCACTATTTACCCCGAACATGAATATCCATTTTGGTACCCAAATCAGGATTAAGATAGGAGACAGGCAAGGCTGTCCCATCTTTCCATGTCTGTATGTCTTTTGTATAGACCCGTTCATTTGTAAAATTTTAAATCATTCATAGATTTTTGGCATCAGCAACACTGACAACACAGCTAGTTTAAAACTTGCCGCTTATGCTGATGGCATGGTACTTTTTGTTAAGGATCTGCAGTTTGACCACATTGCATTAGATATTTTTCAGTCTTTAACACCAATAATGGGTGCCCATGCTGAATATTCACAAATGTACCCCAACCCCCCAAGTTGCACTGGGAAATCAGTATCTTGTTGCTCAGTGTGCCTTTCCTAGTGAAACAATTTCAGTAAATAAATATATGAATGAATAAATGCTCAGGACTAGCGATTGGACCTGTAATGCAACAAATTGATAATATTGGGGGGATTTCGACGGCATCTTCTCCAATTAAAGTTATAGGGATCATATTTGGCTCTGGGGATTTGACTGTCATGAATTGGGATGAAAAACTCCAGGTTTGTGACAGAAAGGTACATCAGTGGAAAAACTGGAATCAAACCAAGAAAAAATAAAATACCCATTATAAAATCCTTTTTATTCACTATTTTTACTTACCTTAGTGTGGTCTACCTTTTATCTAAGTCACTGGATGTCCAGCTTTATAGTTTAACTTTCAGATGGTGTGGGGTAGCAATTTAAATGTGATTAAAAGGAACATTTTATATCGACCAGTTTAATATTGTGGCCTCAATCTTTTCAACACCTGTTTTTTTTTTATTTCAGTTTATTTTTGGTCAATAACTTGTCTAGCTATTTACTACATAAACACTGGATATGGCACCCATGGATGGACAGATAGGCTCTAGTGCTGTTGACTGCATGGACTACTGACGTTACCAGAGGCATCATTAGCATGAGATATTATTTGGGACCCAGGCTCCATTCAAAATGCTGGGGGTCTGGGGTCCAATTAGGCCCCAGAGGCTTTAGAAATGTTGGTGCTCTCTCATGCAAAATAACACTTTTTCTGCTACTTTAGCCTTGTTTTTCCCCCCACTCCTGTTCCATTATTTTGAGTTCTTTTGTTTTGATTGACTTGACAGTTGTCAGGTAAAAACTTCATGTTGTGGATTAAAAGTCATAGAATCAGCCAGCCCAGTGGCATGGAGGGCTGAGGCATCCTGCCTTACTTCCTGCATGCTGGTGACTCATGTTCGCAGTGTGCACAGGTCGCCAGGGGCTGGCCAGGGAGGAGAAGGACTGAGCATCCCAGAGACAGCCTTCCTTCTCCACAGAGGGGGATGATCAGTTGTCAGTGCTTGCCTGGCCCCTAGTGGAGGTTGGGGTCTGGTACACTGATGCTGCTGACAAGTGGGCAGAGGCAGGGTAGGTGCCTGACGGGACACGCAGGGGAGCATGTGTGACACTGCCACTGGCGTTACTGCATGCCCTGCCTCTGAGGGAGAAATACAGGTGGGAAAAGGAAGCTCCTGGCTGGATGATGGAGGGACCTCACAAGCCCCACCCCCGAATAACCACAGTGCTGAGCAGAACTGGATCTGGACTTCAGTGGGCTTTGAGTACCCCTGACCGCACTGGGGCAAACTTGGGAAGATGGTTGGTATTGGCTGGTAGATATCTGAGACAGGGACTGAGGCTCCCTCCTGACTGAGGGCAGTGGAAGCATGGGGATAAAATAGCAGCCAGAAAAAATGTCATAGAATCAATAACTTACTTCTTAAATATCAGTGTATCTGGACTAAATCTACTGATATTTAAGAAGTACGCCAGGCATGGAGGAGGGCTGTGCATCTGGTGCTGCAGGTGGCCTCCCTGAGTGAGTCTGACCCTTCTGAAATTACTGTCCTCACACTCACACTGGTCCATATCTGAGCATAATATGGTGCTTGATGCAGTAAGGGAAGTACAGGAAAATTGATTTTAAAGATCCTCTGTGGCTAACACCTTGAGAATAATTAAAAAAAAAAACATAATACTTGGCTACAAAGCAGCTGTATAATTCTTATTGGTTCTATATTTCTTATTCTCATTGTTTATTAGTGAGGCCATATGCATGAAAACAGGATAATGGCTCCCTGAGTGTTCATCAGCTCCTATTGCTTCTTCCCAATGTGATGTCATAATACTCTGCTTGTGACATCACAGTTATTCCCAAGGCAGCAGACCGTGATGTTACAACAGAGCATATTAATTTCAAGTAGGAAATAAGCTTTAGAGGTAGATGAGCACAATGTAATAAAAATTATGCCTTTGTGGGAATTTATTCAATAATAAAGAAGAAATCTATAGAAGATATATGAAATACAAGGTGAATGGCGTCCAACTTTAATGTTTTTTAATGTTTTTAAAATGTTTCTAAAAGGTATCAGCAGCTGTTTAATGTTTATGCAAATATGCAGCAACACTGTCTAGCCTACCTATCTCACCAAACCACTAACTAGAATTGGAAAATGTGACACACAGGCATATTAAGGCAGAACAACATTATATACTCCCTGCTCAAATACTGAGGCAAAGGTTACCCCAAAGGGAATTTGGCTGGGAAGCCAAGTTTCAAGAAAATACAAAATCACACATGCCACCACAATGCAAAGCATCATGGGCTGCATATGCAAATCACCACAGAATGTTATGCTGGTCCAACTTTAAGCAGAATTGCATGATGCCGAAAGGCCTCTCACACAGTTTACAAAGGGTGCTAACAGAAGACATAGACACATGTTTCATCCTACCAGGACTCATCAGTATGCCTCATCTGTTTGACACCCCCGTGGAATGGACCAGCTACCCTTAAGGCAGTGTGCCTTGGATATATTGTGGTGAACCCATTAAAATAAAAAACTATTTAAAAGACAAAGAACCTCTGTGCATAAATACTGAGGCAAAGGTTACCCCAAAGGGCATTTGGCTGGAAAGCCAAGTTTCAAGAAAATACAAAATCACACATGCCCCCACAATGCAAAGCATCATGGGCTACATATGCAAATCACCACAGAATGTTATGCTGGTCCAACTTTAAGCAGGATTGCATGGTGCCAGAAGGCCTCTCACACAGTTTACAAAGGGTGCTAACAGAAGACATAGACACGTGTTTCGTCCTACCAGGACTCATCAGTATGCCTCGTCTGTTTGACACCCCAGTGGAATGGACCAGCTACCCTTAAGGCAGTATGCCTTGGATATATTGTGGTGAACCTATTAAAATAAAAAACTATTTAAAAGACAAAGAACCTCTGTGCACAATTCTGCTTAAAGTTGGACCAGCATAACATTCTGTGGTGATTTGCATATGCAGCCCATGATGCTTTGCATTGTGGGGGCATGTGTGATTTTGTATTTTCTTGAAACTTGGCTTCCCAGCCAAATGCCCTTTGGGGTAACCTTTGCCTCAGTGTTTGCGCACAGAGGTTCTTTGTCTTTTAAATAGTTTTTTATTTTAATGGGTTCACCACAATATATCCCAGGCACACTGCCTTAGGGGTAGCTGGTCCATTCCACTGGGGTGTCAAACAGACGAGGCATACTGATGAGTCCTGGTAGGATGAAACATGTGTCTATGTCTTCTGTTAGCACCCTATGTAAACTGTGTGAAAGGCCTTTCGGCACCATGCAATTCTGCTTAAAGTTGGACCAGCATAACATTCTGTGGTGATTTGCATATGCAGCCCATGATGCTTTGCATTGTGGGGGCATGTGTGATTTTGTATTATATACTCCCATCACATAAGCCCTTTATTAAAAGATTATGTTTTAATTTTTCTGCTCAGACTGGCAAGTCCGAATTAAAAAATACAGCCGTGAAGGACACAGTAACAAAGAACATCAAATTGTACTGCATAATCATTTTGATTTTTGTGTATTCTCTTGTTCTCCCCATTGCTGTTCTCTCTCTCTCTCTCTCTCTCTCTCTCGTAATAACAACTGCTGCCTTCTGTTGCTTTTCTTGGCAAACCATGTAATTACCTCAACTGATGACAACACAGAATACATTTCCTTTTCAACTGCTAGAATCTCAAGATCATTTAATCTGTTTTGAGTCATGGTGCCTCTGAGCCACGTCTGTACCCTTCACAGTTCACTAAAGGAGCAAGCACAGCTGCAGCCTGTCACTGAAATGGTTAGTGCTGCCTGGACCAACTGTTTGAGTTTTGGAAACATAACAAGGTCTAGAAGACTATAAACTTAATTTGTATTTATTTGTTTTTCTTCCATTTTCCATTTCAGGTAATTTTTTGCAACAGACAATTCCTGCTTTAGCAGTTCAGTTCCATAGTGATGAACTAGAAGAGGCAGAGATTAAGAAGAAAGGAATGTTGCAGACAGTGGGTTGCATGCATGAATGCTATTTATTATTTCAACTACAATACTGGAGAATCTTTGCTTTAGTTCAAAAGACGTTCTATCAAGGCACAGATAATAAAGTTTGTTTCAAAAGTCCACTTGAGAAGAAGTTTGCTCCTACACTCTCACTGATGCCTCAACAGTAAAATCATCCATCTGTTTCTGTTTTTTTCTTCCATTTGTGTCACTTATTTCCACATTATTCTTGGTACAAAAATCCACAGCTTCCTTAAACAATTCATTGCTATTGTTTTCACTCTGCATCTCTTCAGAGGTGTGATGAACCAAGTCCACAAAATCTACTGCAATGGACAGATCTATATCTTCCTATTGTAAAACTTTGTGTATGCCTGCCATTACCTTTGGAAGAAAAACATAGAACATAGAAACATAGAAATCTGCCAGCAGAAAAGGATCCCAAGGCCCATATAGTCTGCCCGAAATACCGCCCTCCAATCTAGTTGATCTTATACCCTCTGTTCTCTACGCTTCCACTTTTAAGAGAATGGAAATCAACTAGGCAGTACATTATGGTTGACTTTTGCAAGGATGCTAATAGTCCAGTAGCTTTTGGAGTGTGAATATTAGCAAGACACTGAAGTACAGCTGCATAGCAGTTCATCAAGGCCTTGATCAATCAGATCTGGTAAGATCTACGAGTATCTTACAACGGAACCAACTCTGACCAAGCCTAACTGACACTGTATATTGACAAACTCATGATGATGAACAAGAGAAGTGCTAAAAAACTCATATAATGTACACTTTCCATAGTGCAGAAAAATTCTTTTGCTTCAGTAATACATTTGCATGTATGGTAAAGTACAAAATTCAGCTCATGTGCATAGAAGTGCACATTCACAGCCTCTGGATGATGCTGGCAGAATTTAACTTGAACTCCCCCTACTGCCCCACTTATAACAGAGGTACCATCATATGCCTCATAATGCCTGTACTACACATTGTGCACCTGTACTTTCACTGTCTTTAAGACATTTCAGCAGTGATTCCACAATGGAGTCAGCATTAAAAGATTTCTGTTTTGTGAATCCTATAAAATGCTCTGCAATGCTTCCTGTTCCAGTTACAATGTACCGCAAGCAAACTGCCAGCTGCTGCTTATGTTTGTTTCTTGTTTCTTCTGCCATAATAGCAAACATTCCTGAGCTGTTAAGTTCACCAACTATCTTTTAAATGACCTCTTCTGGGCAACATGCAATCACCTCATTTTGAGTTTGGGGAGAAATATAAGTGGCATTTGAAGGTGCCTTATACATTTGTAGAAAAGGATCAAATTGTTTTAATAGATCCTAGCATTGCAGAAAATTTCCTCTATTTAAACTACCATCTGTTTCATTGTAACCCCTGAAAGAAAGTTCTTGCTTACCCAGAAATAGTGTGACAGCAATGATGTGCTCAAGACAGCATCGTCTGTCATTTACTTCTTTGATGTTTGCTGCTTGTAATTTGTGGACAATATCACCTGTACTCTTTGTCTCTTTAAATTCAGCCTATAAGGCATTTGCATTTGCATAATATGAAGTCTTTCCATGCTCTCTAAATGAGTCAAGTGCCCTTTTCCAATTAACAAAATCTGTGCTTAACAAATAATCTTTATTAGGGTGAGTAGCTACACATTTCAGTCCAAAGCATCTACAAGGATAGCAAGAAGCAGCACCAGAGAAACCGAATATTCAAATCAGTTATAATTTTGAAACTAGTGGCACTGGAATGACTTTTTTTTCTTTCAAATATATATTATGGGTAATGAGGTACCTTATTCTGAATAGGCACTGTCTCAAGTGTTCCCAAATCTGTTACATTTTGAACATTTACAAGTTCACTATTTGTTTTATTCATCCTTTCTGTGTCAACATCAATACAACAGTGACTGTTCTGGATGCTTGTGCTTGGTTCAGCTTCCTCGTGCACAGTGGTGCATAATGCATTAGAATTAGGGAGTGCAGCATTTTCATTACTTTCTGAATTGTTAATTACTCCCACTGCTTCATGTATATTCTTTTCTTTGGACTTAAAAACATATTGGATATCCATTTTTATGAAACAGTGGCAACCAGCAAATTCTGATACTATAATTTTTTTCTGTACATCTGAGCAAAACACTGCCACCTCCCAGCAAGGCAATGGCACTAGCACTGACACATTGAGGTTTACTGCATCACTCACCACTGTGGATGACAGATTGCCCTAGAACCCCCAGTACTAGAGACCCAATCTAAATGATTTCCTTTTGTTTTTTTGTTTTTTTTGGAGGGGTGAACTGAATACGGACTGAGCTACAAGATGCCCTCCTCATGCCAGTAACTGGCTCGCATTACAATGGCAAATAAGGTTCACTGCATCACTGGCCTTAAAACCTCCAATGGCCACCATACTATTAGAAACATAGAAACATAGAAACATAAAAGTTGACGGCAGATAAGGACCACAAGGCCCATCCAGTCTGCCCATTTCTTTTTCTACCTTATAAATGTGCCATCGCCCTTTGCTCTGTCAGTGGCCTATCTATTCATAGTCATTTGTATTGCTCCCTTATGCCTATCCCATGCCTGTTTGAAGCCCTGCACTGTATTCATAGCCACCACTTCTTGTGGTAAGCCATTCCATGCATCCACCACCCTTTCTGTGAAAAAGAATTTCCTCACATTCCCCTTTAATCGGCTTCCCTCTAATCTATTGCTGTGTCCTCTTGTCCTGCTATTTTTCTTATATTTAAACATGTTAGACTCTTTCACCTTGTTTATGCCCTTAAGGTGTTTGAATGCCTCGATCATATCACCTCTCTCCCTCCTTTGCTCAAGTCTATACATATTGAGCTCCGTTTATCTGTCCTCATATGTCTTCTGATGCAGTCCCTGCACCATTTTGGTTGCCCTTTCTGACTGCCTCAATTTGGTTAATGTCCTTGTGAAGGTGTGGCCTCCAATACTGCACGCAGTACTCCAGATGGGGCCTAACCAGTGTCTTGTACAGAGGGATTATTACCTCCTTCTTATGACTTGTGATACCCCTACTAATACACCCTAACACCCCCCTAGCCTTACATACTGCTTTAGAGGTTTGCTTGGATGATTTCAGGTCATCAGTGATGATGATGCCCAAGTCTCATTCTTCCTTGTGACTGCTAGCAACTCCTCCCAGCCTATAGGTGGCTTCAGGATTCTCTTCCCTATGTGCATGATTTTGCACTCTTTGATTTAAATCCCAGTTGCCACTCTTCTGACCATTCTGCTAGTTTATCCAGATCTCTTCTCATTCTGCCCACCCCATCTGGATCATCTACTCTGTTGCAGATCTTGGTGTCATCTGCAAACAGACAAGCCTTACCTCTAGTCCATCTGCAAGGTCACTAATGAAGATGTTGAAGAGGACTGGCCCCAGGACTGATCCCTGAGGTACCCCACTTGTGACTTGCATCTCTTCTGACTGTATACCATTTACCACCACTTCTGTTTTCTGCCCGCCAACCAGTTTGCCACCCAGTTGACCAACTTCGACCCACCCGAGCCTACCCAGCTTATTTATCAATCTTCTATGTGGAACAGTGTCAAAGCTTTGCTGAAGTCAAGGTAGGCACATCAACTGCTCCCCTTGTCCACCACTCTGGTTACCCAGTCAAAGAAATCTATGAGATTAGTTGACAGGACCTTCCTTTGTAAACCCATGCTGTCTTGGATCCTGTGCCCCTATGGATTCCAGGTGTTGCACTATCCTTTCCTTAAGGAGTGCCTCCATAATCTTGCCCACTACTGAGGTAAGACTGACTGGTCTGTAGTTCCCCGCCTCCTCCCTGCTACCACTCTTGTGGACCGGGATCACATGAGCCCTTCTTCAGTCTTCTGGGACCTCTCCTGTGCTCAGAGACTCACTAAACAATTCTGCTAATGGCTCTGCTAGTTCCTCCTTTAGCTCCTTAAGTACCCTGGGATGTATGCCATCAGGTCCCATTGCCTTATCCACCCTGAGCTTAGCAAGCTCTTGTAGGACCCTTTCTTTGTGAAGGAATAGTGCTCACCCTTCTCCCTGTGTCCATGATGCTGAGCTGTGGGCCCTGCTCCTACCTTCTTCAATAAATACTGAGCAAAAGTATCTATTTAGGATAGATGCCTTTACAGGGTCCTCCTCCTCACATGCTCCTTTTCTCCATTAAGCTTAGCAATATCTCCTCTGGACTTTCTCCTTTCACTAATGTATCTATAGAAAGTCTTGTCACCTTCTTTTACTGTTTGTGCTAGTTTTTCTCAGTTTGGGACTTTGCCTGCCTTACTGCCTTCCCTGCTTCCCTTAGGGCAGTTTGGTATGCCTCCTATCTTCATCCTGCTGTGTTCCCTTATATTTCCTGAAGGCCAGCCTTTTGGCTCTGACCTTTTCTGCTACTGTATTTGAGAACCAAAGTGGTTTCCTTCTTCTTTTGCACTTCCTTTTCTGTCTAACACAATGGGATGTTGCTTCAAGTACTGCATCCTTAATGCTTGCCCACTTTGCCTGTACTCCCTCACCTGTGTTTCTTTTTGCCAGGGCTAGCTTAACTCTGTTGGCCATCTTATCAAAGTCAGCTCCTCTGAAGTTCCGTATTTTTGCCTTGGAATGGGATGATTTAGATGTAGTAGCCAATTTGAACCACACCATGTGATGGTCACTGGCCCCCAGGTGACCTTCTACCTGGAGATATGTGATCCCTTCTTTGTTAGTCAGTACTAGATCTAGGATAGCCCTGTCTCTTGTGGGTTGCTGTACCAGTTGTTTGAGGCCCTCCCTGCAGGAATCTACTATGAGTCTAGTTCTGGCAGATGTTCCTGCTGGTATTGACCAATCTGTAACCGCATGTTGAAGTCTCCCATTATCAGAACCTCCCTTTAGCTGTCATGTTTTGTATATCTTCTAACAGTAATGTGTCTATGTCTTCCTCTGGTCTGGGGGCCTGTAGACAACCCCAGTTCTTATAGCTGTCCCATTTCCTGTTTCCAGGGTGACCCACAGTTCTTCTGGCTCCTTATGTGTATTCTGAATTTCTGTAGCTTTGATATTTTCATTAACATACAGGGCCACTCCTCCCCCCCTTTTTGCATCTCGGTCTCTTCTCAACAATACATAGCCAGGTACTGAAGTCTCCCAAGTGTGGTTACTGGTAAACCACATCTCACTAATTGCTACTATGTCCAGTTTAGCCTCTGACATTATTGCCTGCAGGTCTGGGATCTTATTTCCCAGGCTGTGAGCATTTGTGTACATGATTTTCCATTGGCCAGATTTTGGTGTGTTAGTTGTTGGGTGAAGTTTGGCATTACCCCTGCCGTATGGGAGACAAACCTTTTTCTTACCTGGTGATGCAAATGAACGGCAAACATGCTGAATTCCTGTTTGACCACTAGCTGAGGGGAGGGTGTTCCCATTTGACGATGGGGTGCTGCACCCTCCCCATTTGCTAGTTTAAATATTCTGCAAAGACGCTCAAACTTCTGCCCCAATGCACTGACTCCTCTTTAGTCAGATGCAGTCCATCAAATTTAAAGAACTTTCACTCCCAGAACTGTTGCCAGTTCCCTACAAATCTGTGTCCTTTTCCTGGCACCAGCCCTTGAGCCATGTGTTTAGCTCCCTATCTCCTTTCTCTGACCTTCCGTCCATCTGCTCCCTCTCCCAGACTGGCAGGATCTCAGAGAAGGAGATGCCGGACGAAATAGATGATAGTTTGTCACCCAGCCTAGTCAGATGTTCCTTGGTCTCCACAACTGACCAGCTGGCGAGATCATTAGTCCCTATGTGTACTAGGACATCAATTTTTTCTCCTGCTTTGTGAACAATTCCCCTGCCTAAAAAGAAGAACCACGGACAAAAGAACAAGGAGGTAAGAGCAGAAACAATCAGTCAACAACAAATGCAGTAACCCTGAAAGCTTATCCTAATGTTAGATAAAACTGTAAAACCTGTAAAGCACCACCTGTAATAATTTCAGGGAAGATATACGCTGTAAGAAACACTTTGCTCCAGAGAAAAATAAAGCAGTAACAGAAGACATACCTTGCAAAAGACAATTTGAATCAGAAGATTACAGCAGTAATCTGTTAGCACACACCTGTAGGCACACCTTGTAATAATGCAGAAGAAGGTATACCAGCAACAACAATTTGAATCAGAGAAAAAATAAAGCAATGAAATGTTAGCAACAAACAGTAGCAATCCCTGTGAGTAAAAAATAAAAACACCACCACACAGTAAATCTGCTTAGCCAAACTAAGTCTTAATCCTTTTCCCTTGCTCTGGTAAGTTTCTCTACTCTGCCTTTCAAGCAGTCTTAGAAGGAAAGAGTTCAGGTGAAGATAGGTGCCTTGGCCAGCAAACCAAGTCTTCTACCTCCAGGATATCAACTAACCTGACTTTTTAACCCTTCTTTCTGTTGGAAATTACTGACAGTTTGCCAGCTCCACCCCCCATATACACACCTAATCCTTTGGAAGAGCTGTGGGAGGAAAAGCAATTAGCTCCTTCAATGTGAGAAGGAGACTGAAACACCTCTGAGACAACAAACAAGAATAAAATAAAACACAGTGTCAAACAGTAATTTTGCTTAGCCCTATGATAAAAAAGTCACAAAAATGTAAGCTCCACCTGTAATACAGTAATTTCAGAGAAGATATACCCTGTAAGAAACACTTTGCTCCAGAGAAAAATAAAGCAGTAAAAGAAGATATACCTTGCAAAAGACAATTTGAATCAGAAGATTACAGCAGTAATCTGTTAGCACACACCTGTAGGCACACCTCGTAATAATGCAGAAGAAGGTATACCAGCAACAACAATTTGAATCAGAGAAAAAATAAAGCAATGAAAAGTTAGCAACAAACAGTAGTAATCCCTGTGAGTAAAAAATAAAAACACCACCACACAGTAAATCTGCTTAGCCAAACTAAGTCTTAATCATTTTCCCTTGCTCTGGTAAGTTTCTCTACTCTGCCTTTCAAGCAGTCTTAGAAGGAAAGAGCTCAGGTAAAGATAGGTGCCTTGGCCAGCAAACCAAGTCTTCTACCTCCAAGATATCAACTAACCTGACTTTTTAACCCTTCTTTCTGTTGGAATACTGACAGTTTGCCAGCTCCACTTCCACATACACACCTAATCCTTTGGAAGAGCTGTGGAGGAAAAGCAATTAGCTCCTTCAATGTGAGAAGGAGACTGAAACACCTCTGAGACAACAAACAAGAATAAAATAAAACACAGTGTCAAACAGTAATTTTGCTTAGCCCAATGATAAAAAAGTCACAAAAAGGTAAGCTTCACCTGTAATACAGTATATTTTCAAAAGAATTCTGAGATGCACGCTGCCAGTGCTGCCACCCTCAAAGCAAGAAAATCAACATCTTGTAGCACTCTGGTCTCCTTGTTATAAATGAATGACACAAACAAACAGCAACAGTCAAAATTCAAAGCATCTGTTTATTCTCTGGAGTGTAACTGCTTCCCTAGTGCCTCGGCCCTACAATCAGTCCTTTGGTTGGGGATGAATCAACTTGTTACAGGTGCTACCTTTATTCCGATAGCTTAAAGAAATACACACATTCATTTAATAGAAACTGCACAATAAAAAAGGAAAGGTAAAAAACAACAAAACTAATTTGCTATTATTTAATAAAAGGTTGCTTTGAACATTGACTGTTGCTGTTTGTTTGTATCATTCATTTATAACAAGGAGACCAGAGTGCTACAAGTTGTTGATTTTGTTCCTGTATCTGGTAGTTGCCTTCCCTTTTCATTCAAGCACCCAGAAAGTATCCTGAGATGCACCTAATTTCTGCATATATACACCCTCAAAGCAAGCCAGGCACAGGCAAGAACTTTAGTCTGAGTTACTCTGGGTCACTGATGTGATGGATCAGACAGAGGCTGCTCTGATTTCAATTGTAACAACAACCACTTTTTTTGATAGAGTTTGGAACTTCAGCGACACATACTCCTGCACTCAGCCATGAGCCCTCCAACAACAAACTGGATACTGGCAAAAAAAAATCTCTGGTACTCTGGGTAACTGATGAGGTAGATCAGATGCTGCACTGATAAGATTTAAACTTCAACAGCAACTAAAAATTTTTTTTGTTTTTAAATCAAGTTCAGTGACGTATGCTGCTGCACTCAGCCATGAGCCATCCCACAACAAACCAGATACTGACAAAAAAATTTCAGATACTCTGGGTCACTGATGAGGTGGATCAGAGGCTGCTGCAATAAGATTTAAACTGCAACAATTACAGTTCTTTTCTTTTATAGAGTTCGATGACACACGCTACTGCACTCAGCCATGAGCCCTCCCACAACAAGCCAGATACTTGCAAAAAAATTGTCAGGTACTCTGGGTCACTGATGAGGTGGAGCAGAGGCTGCTCCAATAAGATTTAAACTGCAACAACAACTACATTTTTTTTAAATAGAGTTCAGCAACACACACTGCTGCCCTCAGCCCTCCCACACCAAAGCCTAGTACTGGCAAAAAAGCTTGAGTACTCTGGGCTACTAATGAGGCTGATTAGAGGCTGCTCTGATTTAAACTGCAACAGCTGTAATTTTTTTTTTAATATAGTTTGGCTACACTGTACATACTGCTGCCCTCAGCATTCCTACAACAAGCCCGGTACTGGCAATAAAATCCCAGGTACTCTGGGTTACTAATGAGGTGGATCAGAGGCTGTTCTGATTTAAACTGCAACAACTACATTTTTTTTTATTATTACTAGAGTTGTTTGGTGACTCACTGCTGCCCTCAGCCCTCCCACTACAAATCCGGTACTGGTAAAAAAATCTCTCAACTCTGGGACACTGATGTGGTGGATCAGAGGATGCTGTGATTTAAACTGCAACAACTACATGC
Source organism: Neoceratodus forsteri (assembly GCA_016271365.2). Classification (NCBI taxonomy): domain Eukaryota; kingdom Metazoa; phylum Chordata; order Ceratodontiformes; family Ceratodontidae; genus Neoceratodus; species Neoceratodus forsteri. Next base: position 620,937,548 of record CM057455.1, read on the forward strand.
CTCAGCCCTCCCACAACAATCCCGTTACTGGCCAAAAAAATCTCAGGTACTCTGGGTCACTGATGTGGTGGATCAGAGGATGCTGCAATTTAAACTGCAGCAACTATTTTTTTTTTTTTAATGGGGTTCTGCAACACAGACACTGCTGCCCTTAGCCATCCCACTACAAGCCCTGTACTGGCAAAAAACATTTCAGGTACTTTGGGTCACTGATGTGATGGATCACAATCACAAAAGTTACACCTTCCCACCTAAATTATGTTGGGTTGATGACTGATGAGGCTCACACAGTTCTCAGTCAGTCACCCAAGCTACAGTTATGTTTCTCTGTGCCCTACTGGCCTAGTAGGCCTACAGTAAAAAACAGGCCTTTTTTGGTCTTCTCTACCCTTGTCTTCTATAAGTGGCAAAAAAATGCAAGAAGTTAGCAACAATTGCTGAAAACCAGAAAATGACTTTTTTTATGACAAAACAGTGAAAAGAAAGTAGTATAACACTCTCTGTCTCTCATTTTTTCAGATTCCTGCTAGTTAGCACAGTGACAAATTGTACACTGAAAGAACTGCAGTGCTTTCATGTTCTCTGTCTCACTCTCAAACTGAAAAAGCCACACCTACATCCCTACTCACATATCACTCACTGGCCACTCACATAGCCGTATTGCTTATGATGACACTCTGTAGCCCATGCTGCTTATCAGTCATGTGACTATTAAGTAGCATGAAGTACAAAGTATCCCACAGTGCACACGGCACTGACACATCCATGTAACAGTAACTGTCATAGTGGCAAACAGGCAATTAGCTGCTAGGATAGCATGAACCATGAATATTAATTCATTGACTCACTCACTCAGTTGTTTGGCTGCTCTACTAGACATCACTGTGTCTCTCAAATTCAAGTCATCACCAGGCAGGCTCTGCTGCAGCTGCTACTCACTCGCTGCTCACTTTAAATTGCCACCACACCACAGTGAAGTCCACACAGGCACACACTGACACACACTGTGTTCACTCGACTACTGCAACTGTACTAACACACTATCACTTGACTTTAGGAATTTGCTGCCAGTGCTTGTCAGATAATCTGCCTGTAAGACAGCATGGCTCCAGCAGGCCCACACACATCCAGTCCACAGAGACGTCCCATGACTTGACTACCGTCCCCATCTCATTCCCATTCCCAGCCTCCCCTCCCACTCCCCCTTTTGCAGTAACACGTCAACATCAGTCCTCCCTCATCCGCTATGTGAATCAACTGACTTACAACCACCAGTAACGAGTCACCATCCATCACTCAATGCCATCCCTCCTCACTGACCCAGCCAGAACTATCTTTCTAAAGTCCAGAGATGTGTAGTGCACAAGGAACACAGAATGTAATGTTGCTAATAAGCAATGTTTTTACTGCAAGAAATCTTGGTACAAAATAGTATGCGAACTGCAGAAACATGAAGTGTAGTTACCCCTAGTGCCTTGACTACATGAGTCTTCAAGGGGGCTACCTATTTTTCTGTAGGGTTTATTTTGATTTATAGACCTTTTCCTTTTCTGTATAGTACTGTATTCTATGTCATGCTGGTAATAATAATAATAAAAAATAAAATTTATTTAATTGATCGCCTTTCAAGATTTCAAGGCACTGTACAGCAAGAACAAACATAAAACATATTCAATACATTCAATAAAATCAAATATGATGCTTACTTGTAACCAATGTTTATTTTTTTCCTTTTAATTTTCTGTATGTAACTTTGTGTTAATAAAAATTCCCCTACTCTCCCTATGGGGGCCCTGTTTGCTTCCTGTCAAGGAAAGGGAAATGTTTGGAAAGGATAAGACTGCAATGGCATCCTGGGTGGTGGATATGGCTTCCCTCACCACCTGGAGTATTGATGAAGCCCCTGTTGTTGTTGCTGTTTCTTTGCCTGGAGAGGTTATTCTACCTAGAGTGGGTGCAACTGTTAATTCTGTATGTGTGACAGAACATGGCATGGCTAGTGAAGTGGGTTCTATTGGTGGCCTACTCCAAACTAATGAAAAGTACTACTTTCCTGTTGGAAGAACCAGGACTATGTGAAGGCCCTCCATAGATTCAGGCTGTGGGGTCTGAGTCAGTGTCTGTTATTAACCAGGTAGAAATTGTGGATATTGACATATAACATAATGTCCCTGGCACTGCATCTACAGGGGTGGTGAAGCTGAAAGAGGTAACCAGAGAGGAACAGCATCTCGGGATGGAGCTTCAGACAAAAAAGTCTGCATTTTCTAAGCTCATTGCAGAGAAAGGGGAACATTGCTTACTAGCAAAAGAAAAACTCTGATGCTGCCCTGAAACCTCAGGTACAGAACTTTTTTTGCTGTCCCCTAATAGACTTGAGTAGAACAATCCTTTAATACAGCTGAACCAGAGCACTGTTTCTCCTTCTGACCATCAGCATCTGACAGTTACTCTTGAAATATCTCCAGCTGCTGTGTCAAGTCACAAGCTGATCCGAAGATTAAAGGGCCAGTGGCTGGTGTTTTCATGGCTACCAGTGTTGCTGCTGATAGAAGGTGGCTCCATGCCTCTGACAGCCGTGGCTGCACTACAACTGAATAGACCGCTGACCCTGCATGATTCTTTTCAGCTGGGGCAGCCCCTATATGTGCAATAAAAATAAAAACAGGCATCTAATGGGAAAAGTGAAGTGGTGAAGGCGCAGTGTACCTTGCATCTAGAAATCATAGCTAGAAAGCTAGAAAGTGCAGGTCTGGAGAAATACACAAGAACTGACTGGAACCCTGGCTCTTCACCAATAAACTGTGGTTCTGCACACATTGCAATACTGATTTTGGTATACCTCTTTTTGAAGGACCCTGTACTATTTTAAACAGGGTCAGAGGAGAACCTCTCTATCCTGGAAGTACCTTCAGTACCAACTTTAGTAAATGATTTATTGCAGACAAATCCGCCACACTCACACTTGTTCCCCACCTGTGGGCATAGATGTTATTTTCCAGCCTGAGGTAACTGATGGAGCAGCTCTAAAAGATTTTGAAATTGTTCTACTAGAGGATCAGGATGGACACACAGATGATCTTGGCAAGGTTGACTCAGTGGATCATTTCAAGGCAGCACTTGAGTGGCTTGCTACAGACTGGGCACATAGCCAAATGCAGAGCATCTATTATACCAGGCTCTCCTAAATCTAGCAACTCAAAAGTTCCCCATGGTTCTCATCATCCCAAGACAAAAAACTTTTCCTGACTTTTTCAATCCTGCACTGGAACTCTCAAAATGAAGTAATGGTGTTCATTTCCATTAAAGAGAAGGCCTGGAAGAGATGCCAGATCGCATTTTTGTGGCACATACCTTGCTTAAAACAGAAATGGGGTTCTTTATGTCTGAGATATTTGCTCTAATATATTCAGTGGGGGACACCTTCTTTGACATTAGTTTCAAGATACCATCAGGGTTAGATCTTTTTTTTGAAACAGTATTCCATTTTGAAGCAAACCACCACCTCTACACCTTTCTTTGCTGTTTCAATAACACAATGGACAGAGCAAATAATAACTATGTAATATATGGATATGTTACTTTAATATGCCATTGAGCCATACAACAAATTCCATGTAATACTACTGGCTGAAAGTCATAATACTGTAGATCAAAAATGTTAATAGTATCGTTTAGAGCCCATAATATTATTGTTCTGAGCTCTGAATGATTGTATTGTCACAGAACCACTGCAGCGCCAGCACACCAAATGGCTCATGCAGAGCTGGAGCCAACTTATACTGTAACTGTCGTATACAGTAAAAGTCGACTTGCCAGTCACCAAAAACCAACAAATCTAACCTGCAGCTAATGGTGGGTCTCCTCCCCACTCTGGTTCCAAAAAGAATCTTCTATTTTATCAAGTGCCCTAAAAACTAAGCCACACAAGTAAAAAATTAAAAAATTCCTCACCCACTTGCTTAGACAAGCTGCAATGTTCCCGAGATAATTATTCATAAAACACAGGAAGCACTAATAGAAACACATGCTGGGTGCTTGAAAAACATCTTAACATTCTGGCATCCATAGCAGCATATGGCAACCAGCTCCTCTTAAAGAGACCTGCATATACACCCCTCACCACCCTCTGAGCTTTGTACCACATATCAGGAGAACAGTAGATCCTCAGAGCCACATATTACAAAAAAATCACATAGGGGACTGTGATTATTCCATTAAAATACCATCTCGAGGTTTTGGGGAGATGGGAACCTCTCGATGGTTTTATAGTCTTGTAATACACAGTCCCATATTGATTATTCTATATATTATTCAAAAATGAGGGTGTTAATGTGGTTAATATCCTTTACTGGCTGAAGCTCTGTTGCACAGTGATTAGTAATCTAGATGCCATCACTGACACTGAATACATATGGATGGGGGATGGAGGGTCAAAATTTGCCCAATACAGTCAGACATAGGCATCCACCATTTACCCAATTACTTTTACCTTGGAAGAGATAGTGGAGTTCTGTTCTACCCAGATCAATCCAAGGCTTGGTATAAATGTTACTCAACCTCTCTTTTAAGCAATGCCTGTAACAAACTGAAGCATGAAATTTGTGCTGAAATGGGCCACCTGAGTGCACATTGCAGAAACATCATGAGATGCAACTTATGCGATGAATCTGGCCATTCCTATAGGGTTTTTGCCTGGGCTGAACACAACATAGGTGACCCAATTGACTATTTTGAACAGGATTTTGATATTTACTGGGCCTTGCGGGAGGGACCCCTGAAGGCAGGCCCAAGGCCTGTGACCATCCACTGTCAGACATGTAACAGGAAACTGAAACTGCTGGTCCACAAGATACAGCTCAGCCATCTCAAAAATCAGTTCACAAAGACTGGGAAGAAGAGATGGACAAAAATGATTCTCTCCTTGATAATGGACCATTGGATGATCATGTAGACCCTCTACGTCACAGAAACTGATGTTCATCCATCACAGAAGAGGTGGAAGCCACATAAACTGAAACTGTTGTCTCTATACCTCCTGCACTTGAGCCACAGGGTGTAGGATGGACTGCAAGCACCAGTGAAGTATCAGTGTCTATGCCACCACTGTCCATGCCAGCCATGGAGAACCTACAGTCGGTGACCAGGAAAAGAAGATTGAAGGGTTAGTCAAAGTCTAAACTATCTAAAAGAAACAACTTACCTTTAAGAAACAAACACAAGCTTTTAAGAAAATGGAAGATTTGTGGCAAGACCAAAGAGGACTCACATGCTTCTCCCCTCACTTCATCCCAGCATGACCCTTCCTCTGACAATGAGGATGGACCTTTGGACTCCCAGCCCCCACAGAAGAGGAAGTCCAAAATGAAAGGGAGGGCAAGAAATCTAAGCAATGTGGGGTTGTTTGTTTTTCGTTCCTTTTTCTTACTTTTTCCCCTTCTGATGTGAGAGACAGTTCACAATTTTAGGCAAGGGCAGTGCAAGGCAAGGCCATTTTATTGATATGGTGCCCATTCCTGAGGGCTCTGGATGCCTCACTCGTAGTTAAAGAAAGTAGAACAGTAAAATACAATACCAATAAAATAATAAATTAACATTTTTAAAAATCCAATAAATTAATCACTGACGTTAAACAGCAACACCAGGTCCAAAGCACAATGCACAATGCAAATAAATGTGTTTTCAAACTTGACTTGAACATTGCCAGTGATGAACACCTCTTACCTCTGGGGAAAAGGCCTTCAAAAGAATTGGTGCAGACACTCCAAAATCCCAATCCCCAATGATTTCAAATGGGTTTGTAGAACAGAAAAGAGGCCTGCATCTACTGACCGTAGGAGGCAGCCAGGAGCATATGGGACCAGAAGATCTTTCAGGCAGCCTGGACCCAGGCCATGCAGAGCCTTGTATATTAACAAGTACATCTTAAAGTTGATGTGCCACACCACCAGCAGCCAGTGCAGAACATGGAAAATGGGTATGGTATGCTCAAACCAGGAAGTACCAGCCACCAGACAAGCTGCTGCATTCAGAACCAGCTGCAAGTAATGCAGCAACATTGTGGATAAAAACCAACAGTATAAAGCATTACAGTAATTCAGTCTTGATGGGATAATGGCATGCAACAGTGCTGGTAGGTCAATTGATTCAAGAGAACGCTTGATCCGGCTGATGGTTCGAAGATGTCAGAAGCCACTGTGGACAGAAGCTGACACCTGATATTGCAATGTCTGCTTGGAGTCCACAATGACCCCAGATTCCTCTCCCTAACTGCAGCTTACAGTGCAATGACATACAATGAATGTGGAACAGTGCTATAGCTCGTCTCTGGTCAGTTGTACGAACCTGGCTCCATAAGTAGTACCTCCATATTCAATGGATTCAGTCTAAGCCAGCAGGCCACCATTCAATCCTGAATTTCCATAATGCACTCACTCAGTTCTGAGAGAACTGCCCTACCATCAGGAGCACAAGACACATACAGCTGGTTGTCATCAGCATAGCAATGAAAACCCAAGCCATAGAGTCTAATGATCTCCCCCAATGGCAATATATACACAGCAAATAGTATGGGACCCCTGAGGCATGCTACAATAGAATGCAGCACTGCTCAAGATCAATGAGCCACCAGCAGCACCCTCCCAGATAAGTAGGACTCAAACCACCATAGCACAATCCCTGCGAGCCATACATATTGCCTCAGTCAAATAAAGAGCACCCCATGGTCCACTGTGTCAAAGGCTGAAGAAAGGTCAAGCAGAACCAAGATGGAACAATGTTCACTATCCCTTGTTAGGAGGAGGTCATGGTAAACCCTGACATGAGCTATTTCTTTACTATGTCGTGGTCAGAAACCAGACTGGAAAAACTCATAGATGCCATGTTTCTCCAAATGTTGTTCCAACTGCACTTCCACCACCTTCTTGATCAACTTTCCAAAAAGAGAAGGTTTGAGACAGGCCAGTAATTTGCAAGAACATCAGGGTATAGAGATTGTTTCTTAAGAAGGAGCTCCATCACTAGTGGTCAAACAGGGATGGTTCAATTTGGCTACTACATCTAAATCATCCCATTCCAAGGCAAAAATATGGGACTTCAGAGGAGCTTACTTTGATAAGATGGCCAACCGAGTTAAGCTAGCCCTGGCAAAAAGAAACACAGGTGAGGGGGTACAGGCAAAGTGGGCAAGCATTAAGGATGCAATACTTGAAGCAACATCCCATTGTGTTAGACAGAAAAAGAAGTGCAAAAGAAGAAAGACATCACTTTGGTTCTCAAATACAGTAGCAGAAAGGTCAGAGCAAAGGCTGGCCTTCAGGAAATATAAGGAACATAATGGGATGAAGATAGGGAGGCATACCAAACTGCCCTAAGGGAAGCAGAGAAGGCAGTAAGGCAGGCAAAGTCCCAAACTGAGGAAAAACTAGCACAAACAGTAAAAGAAGATGACAAGACTTTCTATAGATACATTAGTGAAAGGAGAAAGTCCAGAGGGGGTTGCTAAGCTTAATGGAGAAAAGGGAGCATAGGAGGAAGACCCTGTAAAGGCATCTATCCTAAATAGATACTTTGCTCAGTATTTACTGAAGAGAAGGTAGGGCAGGGCCCACAGCTCAGCATCATGGACACAGGGGGGAGGGAGGTGAGCACTACTCCCTTCACAAAAGAAAGGGTCCTACAAGAGCTTGCTAAGATCAGGGTGGATAAGGCAATGGGACCTGATGGCATACATCCCAGGGCACTTAAGGAGCTAAAGGTGGAACTAGCAGAGCCATTAGCAGAACTGTTTAGTGAGTCCCTGAGAACAGGAGAGGTCCCAGAAGACTGAAGAAGGGCTCATGTGATCCCGCTTCACAAGAGTGGTAGCAGGGAGGAGGTGGGGAACTACAGACCAGTCAGTCTTACCTCAGTAGTGGGCAAGATTATGGAGGCACTCCTTAAGGAAAGGATAGTGCAACACCTGGAATCCATAGGGGGCAGGGATCCAAGACAGCATGGGTTTACAAAGGAAGGTCCTGTCAAACTAATCTCATAGATTTCTTTGACTGGGTAACCAGAGTGGTGGACCAAGGGGAGCAGTTGATGTCACCTACCTTGACTTCAGCAAAGCTTTTGACACTGTTCCACATAGAAGATTGATAAATAAGCTGGGTAGGCTGGGTGGGTCAGAAGTTGGTCAACTGGGTGGCAAACTGGTTGACGGGCAGAAAACAGAGAGCGGTGGTAAATGGTATACAGTCAGAAGAGATGCAAGTCACAAGTGGGTACCCTAGGATCAGTCCTGGGGCCAGTCTCTCTCAACATCTTCATTAGTGACCTTGCAGATGGACTAGAGGGTAAGGCTTGTCTGTTTGCAGATGACACCAAGATCTGCAACAGAGTAGATGATCAAGATGGGGTGGGCAGAATGATAAGAGATCTGGAGAAACTAGCAAAATGGTCAGAAGAGTGGCAACTGAAATTTAATGCAAAGAAGTGCAAGGTCATGCACATAGGGAAGAGAAACCCTGAAGCCACCTATAGGCTGGGAGGGGATTTGCTAGCAGTCACAAAGGAAGAAAGAGACTTGGGCATCATCATCACTGATGACCTGAAATAATCCAAGCAGACCTCTAAAGCAGTAGGTAAGGCTAGGGGTGTTAGGGTGTATTAGTAGGGTATCACAAGCTGTAAGAGGAGGTACAATCCCTCTTACAAGACATTGGTTAGCCCCATCTGGAGTACTGCGGCAGTATTGAGGCCACACCTTCACAAGGACATTAACCAAATTGAGGCAGTCCAGAGAAGGCAATCAAAATGGTGCAGAGACTGCATCAGAAGACATATGAGGACAGATTAACAGAGCTCAATATGTATACCTTTGACCAAAAGGAGGGAGAGGTGATATGATCGGAGGCATTCAAACACCTTAAGGGCATTAACAAGGTGAAAGAGCCTAACATGTTTAAATATAAGAAAAATAGCAGGACAAGAGGACACAGCATGAGATTAGAAGGTGGCCGATTAAGGGGGAATGTGAGGAAATTATTTTTCACAGAAAGGGTGGTGGATGCATGGAATGGCTTACCACAAGAAGTGGTGGCTATGAATACAGTGCAGGGCTTCAAACAGGCATGGGATAGGCATAAGGGAGCAATACAAATGACTATGAATAGATAGGCCACTGACAGAGCAAAGGCCGATGGCACATTTATAAGGTAGAAAAAAGAAATGGGCAGACTGAATGGGCCTTGCGGTCCTTATCTGCCGTCAACTTCTATGTTTCTATATCACAGGAAAAGGGAAAAATGTAATCTCTAAGAAAACACCTAAAAATATTCACAAAAAATGTAACCTAGCAATCCCCAGCACTCTGAAAGAAGCAGAGTTGGCTCAGGGTCCAATATACAGTAGGTGGGGGTGTAATCATGAAGCTACCTGGAGAACATCATCCTCCAATACTGGCTCAAACTCCACCCATGAAGATGAAGTGCCTCTGACCATCAAAGACCAGGCACAGTCAGCTGTGACAGGCCACTTGAGGATATTCTATCCCAAATACGACAGCTTGTCCAGAAAGAACAAATTAAACTCATCACACTTATCTGTGTAAAAGGCTCTGCAGTACTATAGACAACTAGGATTCAATAGTCTGTCTACGGTACTGAAGAACTGGGTAGGTCAATTCTTTCTAGTAGTGATCACCTGTGATAGGAACATTGACTTTTCCAGAGTAACTGTCCACTGAAACTCATTGTAATTAGCCCTCAATGTCACATGAATTTTGGTGGGTTGGGGAACACAGATCATTCCTCCTAACAATGGAGTACAGTTGAAAATGCTGAGGGAGCAGACATTGCTAGCTCTGAGATGGCTCTGATAGAGGATCCAATCACAACTCATTTGCGTCTCGTTCCCCATTTGGCAGCCAATCTCAGGAGCTGCCTGAAGAAGCAGGAAGAGGCAAGGGAATTAATTAGCCCTTGCAAGTAAGAAAGAGGCACTGCAGGCATTTTAGAGGTATGGGACACTGATCACCACCCCCCCCTGAATCAATGTAGTGCAGTTGAAAACACCAAGGGACCAGAGAGGGAGCAGAGCTTGGGAGCTCTGAAAGACTCTTGTAGAGGAGACAATCACAGCTCAGCTGCACCTCCTACCACATTTGACAGCCAATCCCAGGAGCTGCATGAACAACCAGGAAGTAGCAGGGGTCTTCATAAAGACAAGGCCATCAAGCACCCCTTCCCTCATGCTGCAGCCTCCCATGCAAAGGACAAACACACAAAGGATGTCAGAGTCTATCCACTGGAGTCAGCCCAACAAGGCAGCCAGCAGCCAGCCACTCTGCTCCCCTGCTGGATCAAAGGGGACCCCTACCCAGGTAAGCCTACTGAGGGCTGCATTATAGGGTGGCTGTACTTGGGAAGCTTGCTAGGCATCTGAGGTAAGCATGCCAATGGGCTTAGGGGCTTGCTTGTGTTTTTCTTTGTCCTTAGTATGGCACTGTTTGTTCTTAACTGATACAAGGTATTTATGTGTTTCTGGGTTGGAGGGGTTGTAGGTAAACTGTTCCCAGGTGCTAGGGTGTTTCTGGGATCAGAAGCCTACCATTAAATAGTTGTTAAATATAGAAGGGTGAAGGTACTTGCCATATAAAGTCTACTAGGTATTAGTAAGCTTCAGTTTTTAAGGGTGTATGGTTACTGGGTTGTAGTCAGAATGCATAACTGGGTCTGGGAAAAAAAGGGAGGACTAGAAGAACAGGGAAAAGAAAATGTGGGGAGTGGTGCAATGCAGTGGTTGTGGGGTGGCAGTCTACAAGGAGACCTTCCAAAGCCTGCAGTGCTTTCCTATCTGCATGCACATCTCTGGGTGGAGGAAACAGGTTTCAAGGTCCCAAGCAGTGCTGGCAGAGAGTCAGGAGAATGTTGCAAGGTTCAAAGTCACATTGGCAAGAAGTCGGGGGACCATCTCTCCTGCTGAAGGACCACCTAGCCAGACACCACTACTTCAAAGATTGCTAAAAGGAAGGAGTGGCTGTAATAAGGTGGGCTCAAGCAAGGCGGGGTGGTAGGATTGGGAAGGCTGGGGAGAGTGGGTAATAGGCAGTTTCCTCATCCAGTGCCACTAAGGAACTCCTACATCATTCTGGCAGAGCTGGACTGACATCAAGTGGCGCCTGAGGTTGTGGAAAGAGGATGTGGGGGACCACCCAAATGGAGTCCCCATGAGGAGGAAGGAGTCCCCCAGAGAAGGAGGAAGCAACTTCTAGTGGGGGACTCTATAGTCAAGGGGATAATGTTTGGGGGAAGGAAAGGGGTAGAGAGGGAGGTTAAGTGGCTACCTGGCACATCAGCTCTGAGGGATGGAAAGTGTATCAAGTAGATTAAGTCTATAGGAAGGAAGGAGGAGCTGGACATCACTGTTCACCTGAGGACAAATGATTTAGCTCTGGAAGGGAAGGAACGGGGCAGTGCAGGATCAGTTTATGGAACTGGGGAAGCATCTTAGGCAAGTAGCATGCATTGCATCATTTATGGAAGTGCTGTCTGTCTATAACAGGGTAAGGAGAGGGGGCTCCACATTAAGGCCTTCAACTCATGGTTGAAGAAATGGTACAGCGATAAGGGTTACAGCTACATTGGGGATTGGGCTGCACCTGGAAGGAATAGCACTTGTTCCAGTGGGGATGGCCTACATCCATCCAGGAAGGGAGCGGCAGTTCTCAATAGAGAGCTTTAGTGTTACTTCAATGGGTAATAAAACTACCCAAGGGGAGTGGCAGAAGACAAAGGGGTGGCAGAAACCACCCCCCAGGCTGTGATGGATGATAGAAAATTTCTGAGGGAAAGGATTTCCACCAAAATAAAGGACAACCAAGAACGTAATGGATCACCCAAGTGCTTCCACCACCTCAGGAGTGACATTATTACACAATAGCACACACCCTGGAGTGCCTTATTGCTATTATACAATGGTTCATTGTTATACTGGTAGTGTAGCGAGAGTGCTGGCTGTCTGAATCTGTCAATGAATAAGAGCATGCGCTCATTCATTGAGTGCTCAGACGGGTTGCTGGCCATGGAGGTGAGTGGAGGGCTGTGCTGGTGGCCCAATCGGGGTACAGGGAGAGTGAGGTGGGCTCAGCCTCTGACTTAAGACAGGGTGGGGGAGTGGAGGGTCCATGAGACACCAGGGACAGGAAGAGGATTTTCTTTTTACTAACATACGGGGCTGGGGCTCAGGGTGACTGAGGGAGGTGGAATTTGGCCAGTGATTGTCCGGGGGCATTAAACACCAGGGAAATGGAGGGGAATTTTTTTTTTTACTAAGATAGGGGGCTGGGGCTCAGGATGACTGGGGGAGGAGGGAGGGTTCTTAATTTGAATTCGGCCAGTGATCAGCCGGGGAGACCACTAGACACCAGGGACTCGGAAGGGTACCATTAGAGAGCTATCTAAAAGTTATAATTTATCCCCAAATTAGCTGTTCTCACAAAAATTTATTTTGGTATGTTTCCTAGTAATATCCTGGAAAAAAATATATTAAGGACACTGATAAAATATGTATGTTTTGGGTTGTTGCAGTTATGGATATCCTAAAGATTTAACCCATGTGGTATTAGTTTGTCCTTTATATAAAACATAAACAATTGAATGGATTGGTAAACTACTACTGAATCAAACATGTGGCAGAGAATCTGGTGGCTTCCTATTTACAACTGATAATAAAGATATACTCACTAGAATGGGTTATTTTTTGAAAGATATTTAAAAATGAATAAGAAGAGGGGTCACGTTATGCCTTTGACTTGAGAAGATGCTTACTAGCTCTGCTCTCCTTCCTACCCTCCCAAACCCCTAATTTATGTGACTTTTAGGGGGAAATCGACTACTTTTCTCTGATAATTTTCCACTGCTAGCTCCTGAGCACAAACATTTAATCAGTATTGACAGTGACTAAGGCCAGATAAACCAGATAATGGAAGTGGAAATGCGCCATGCCCACCCAGCCAGGACACCTCCTCAGACACCTGATAAAACTTCCAAGAGGTCCAAAACAAAAGCTGCATCCTCCAAAAAAGTTCCGACTGCATCTAATAGCTCTGCCCCTCTGTCAGCAGAGAAATTATTCACCGAGATGGTCTCCATTAAAGAAGTTCTTGAAGAAATTGCCTCTGATCTTAATGACATCTGAACGAAACTGAAGGATACCAACTAGAAAATTTCAGATGTCTCAGCACTCACCTCTTCCCAGGAAAACTGGCAGAACTCGAGATTATGACCCTATGACAGAAGCTCCACAAATTGGAAACTAAAATGGAAAACCTTGAGGGAAGGAATAGATGCAAAAACATAGGTCATTTTTGGCTTACCGGAGGAAGCAGAAGGGTCCTCTGCTGTCCTTTTTGTTCAGAGGTTGTTAGTTAAGATAGCCAGCCCTCCACTGCACTCCATGGTTTCCCAAGTTGAACAGGCCCACTGCTCCCTAAAACCATGACCTCATTCTGGGGCTAAGCTTAGGCCACTCATTATACATCTCCTCAGTTATGTGGATTGGCAGCATGTCCTGACGAAAACCAAGGAGCTGCAGGAGAGCCACTGGGAAGACACTCAACTCCGATTTTCACAAGATTTACCAGTGGCTATCTGGCAGAAATGAGTGGAGTATCACACTTCCATTTCCAAGTTGATTGTAGCTGGAATCCAGTTTCGCATGATCTACCCAGCCAAATTACTTGTACAACACCAAGGTACCTGGCACGCATTTGAAAGTGCTAAAGAAGCAGCAGATGAGCATTCTGCTATGTTCTCTGACTTGTTCACTCATCGTTAAGCCCAAATAAAAGACCCTGTCAGTCTGCAATTCCTTGTTATCTCATCCTGATGATATTTGTGGTTGTATAATAGGTTAACTCTACAAGGTTCTACTATTCCCCCCCTTTGGGTCCTCGAGATAACTCCTTACATTGCTGTAACAGACAATTTGCTCCCCTAGGCTCAGCTTGCTATCCTGGACCTGTATTTTGGTTATTACTTCCCTGTGGATACTCTGCAACTTCTCCCCTTTTTGTTCATCGTTATCGAGCTGGGCACATAAGTATGCAAACCTGGAGCTGAGCACATAAGTCTGCAAGTCTGTTTATTATCTCCCTGACTCATAGATTTAACTTTTTGCCTCTCAAACATGCAAACAACTGGCAGCTCGAACATGCATGCCATCGCACTGAATCACTGCTTGTCAATGTGATATTACAGCAGCAATCTATGAGCTATGTAATGCCATTCTGGACTTGTAGATTCTCTATCTGGATTTTTTGTCTTCCCCACACCTCCTTTATGGTTTTCTCCCTTCCTGTTTTGTTTTTTCCTCTCGGTTATTTTATCCTTTATTTAAGTTTCTGTGTAAATTGAGCATGCTAGGGTCTGCCTGATGTTAGTTTACCGGATTGCACTATACATTTTATCTTAATGATTTGGAATTGTTATATCTTGGTCTGAACTAGACCCTCATTTAATACATTATACCTCATCCCTTCCCCACTTTCTATTGTCTTGCTTTGCCTGTTGTTGTTTAGGTTCTTGTAGTTTTAAATCAATTAGATGTAGGTACTGTATAAGCCTCTGCCTCTCCTAAAGTATGATTGTGATATTGTCCTCTTTCAGCTCTTTACACTCTAGCTTTAAATATTTGAAAAACTGTTGACCTGTAGAAGGACTAGATTTTAGATGAGATTGGGTTGGAAAATTTAGATTACATACCTGGAATTACTCCCAGAGTTTATTAATTGTTCTATTAGATTGGTATATGGGTTTTGGAGGGATGGCAGGCGGGGTTGGGATGTTTTATTCTGGGTGGAACAGTCATGTCATGCCAATTGGGGATTGAGCCTCCACTGTTTTCACCCCATATGAGGCTTCTGTTGGACTTGTGCTGATCTTGTTTATGTGAGGCTCGGGAATATATTTCTTGGTAATTTCTGTTTGGGGGAGGGTTAGGAGGGTGATTGGAGGGTTTTTCTGGTATGTGGGGGGAGGGTACTGCCACAAATGGTAGGGTCTCAGCTTGCCACTCTTTTTTCTGGGTGTTCATTCCCTTGAGAGCTTGGATTTTACTCCTGTATCGAGTAAATAACTATGACTGGTTACCACTTTTGTACATGGAATATTAAAGGGGCACAAACCATGGCTAAAAGAATGAATGTACTCCTACACCTTTGCAGTATACAGGTGGATGTAGTCTTTTTACAGGAGATGCCTCTTCTACCCACCCAGGTGTTTTACTTCTGTAGGCTCTGGGTAGGTCAGGTGTTTGGCTCTGGATTCAACTCTTGTAAAAGGGGAACTGCCATCCTAATTGCCCGCAGACTTCCCTTCTGCCTTTTACAAGAAATATCAGATCCAGGAGGCCAATATATTGTTTTGTGTGCCATTTTTGGTCATTTGGAGGTTCTATTTCTATTTATAGACCCAACTTCGATGACCCAGATTTCTTTACTGGTTTAATAACCACATTAGCCCATTGGTCCACTAGTCCAATAATCCTCGGAGGTTGACTGGAACTAAGTCCTTTCCAATAAGCTTGACAGATCAGGTCAATCCAGCTTAGCCCCTTCCCAGGGTCAGAAAGCCCTGCAGGAGCTTATGCATTCAATAGGGTTGGCAGATCCCTGGAGAATAACCTATCCGAACAAAAAGGAATATTCCTTCCACTCCTTAGTCCACCACTCATTCTTCCGTATTTATTACTTTCTAGTGAGTATGGAATGGCTTTCAGGGGTCATGTCTGTATTCTACTCATCCAAAGCCTTCTCAGATCACCATATTGCGCAGCTATTTTTAGATCTTACACCTAATATCCAAAGGGATAGGCTCTGTAGAATTAATAATCAAATCCTAAAGTCAGCAGATTACATATGGCACTTACAAAATGTCATATCTAATTTTATACTGCCTAACTCCCCCTCCATGCCAAAACTGATATCCTATGGCTCTCATTGAAATGTGCTTTAAGGGGGAACTAATACGATTAGCATCAACGCATAAAAAAGCAAAGAGAACAGGCTCTTTCTTCCTTAATGCACCAAATTACCAAAGCTGAGGCAAATCTATCTGCCGTATCTTCTGAGTAAGATTGGGAGAAAGCTGAATCTCTCTGGGCTCAGCACAATCAGCTGCTGCCTGAAAAGGCTGAATTTCTCATGCTAAAATCCTGGATAACTTATTTTGATCAAGGGGAAAAAGCAGGAAAACGTTTAGCTTTTTGAATCAGAACTCAAATTTCTGACAGGATTATCACCTCCATTCATTCCTCTTCAGGCTCTGTTCTTACCTCACCTAAAGACATTTGTGAAGTCTTTCAGGTATTTTATAAATCCTTATATACCCCCACTAACTTCTCCTCTTTCCTACAGCAGATTGATTTCTTTCTTAGTGACATTACTCTCCCTACATTGTCTGAAGTACAAGCTTCTAGTTTGCAATTTCAAATCACTGTTGAAGAAATACTGGAAGCCATCAACTGCCTTTCATGAGACAAATTCTCAGGGCCAGATGGCTTTTCATCTAACTTTTATAAAGCCTTTAAACACACCATAGCACTTATTCTTCTGGATACATTCCAACACCTTTATGAGAATGGCATTTCTGACTCCTCCCTAACCAAGGCTATCATTGTGATCTTCCTGAAACCTGGCAAAGACCCTTTATTTGTACATAATTATTGACCCATTTCTCTTATTCATGTAGACCTAAAAGTTTTTGCCAAAATTTTAGCCTTACGATTAGGCCAGGTATGAGACTCTCTGGTAAGCGTAGAGCAGGTAGGCTTTGTTAAGGGGAGTCGCTCTTCTGATCATCTTAGAAAACTGGCATATCTTTTTTCTGCATCCAAGGATACTCCAATTCCAGTTGCCTTGTTGTCCCTGGATGCAGAAAATGCCTTTGATAGGGTGTTCTGGGACTATCTATTCTATGTACTAACTAAATTTGGAATCCTCCTGGAATTTGTTAAGTGGGTCAAATTACTCTATTCTTCCCCTTCAGCACAAGTGCAATGTAATGGGGTACTTTTCACATCCTTTCCCCTACAACAGGGCACTCGCCAGGGCTGCCCCCTCTTGCCTTATTTATTTAATCTCTTTCTAGAACCCCTTATAAGAAAATTAAATTCCTCCTTACTAGTTTCTGGTGTCAAAATAGGTAACTCGGATTACAAACTCTCTGAATTATGCAGATGTTATATTACTGCACATCTCTTCTCCTCCTCACTCTCTCCCTGCAGCATTAACAATCACCTCTCAATTTAGTTCAATCTCTAATTACAAATTGAACCTCAATAAAACAGAAGTCGTTCCCCTCAATAACTATTTCCAGAAACTAGAAATGGACAATATGGGACTACAGTGGCGATCAGATGAACTTAAATATTTGGGCATTTTTCTTCATTCCTCCCCTAAGACAATGAAAGCACTTGATCTGGATAGCATTGCAAACACTATAAAGGATGATGTCAAGCATTGGTCCCTACTACCTCTTTCCCTGTGGGGTTGCATGAGCATAGTAAAAATGAATATCCTACCCTGCATACTTTACCCATTGCAAATGTATAATTGGGCACTGCCAAACTCCAGGTTTGTGCAAGTTTGTAAGGTTATTTCTTCTTTTTTATTGGCTGGGAAAAATGAAGACAAAGTTATGATAAACTCACTCATCAGAAAATTGATGGGGGCCTACAAGCTTCTAACTTTTATCTATATTATTTGGCCATACACCTCACCAGAATGCAGTTTTGGATGCTTCCCTCCCACTACTCTTCTGACTTCTCCTATTCTTCTCTCTGGCTGGACATTGAACGGTCCTCATGCCTTACACATGACTTGAACCCAAGAGCGCTTCCTTTTCTATGTGGAAAGAAACTTTCCACTCACTTGAAAGTCTCTCCTTTAGGCTTCCTTTTGTCAATACAATTTCAGCTTAATACTCTCCTAAAAGTTTCCGGGCTAGAGATATAAATCAACCTCTTTTCAACTATCCTAATTTTCTTTTTTTTTTTCGCATTATTTATTTATCCCCCACATCTGATCAGCCTCTCCTTCAGGCCTTCAGCCAAGGAGCTCCCCATTCTCCACTCTGAACCCACCCCGGCACCAGCTTCCTGATCTTATATTGCAGCCAGCCTAGGGTAGCTCGATGTAACCCATCGTTGGGCGGGTTCCCTCCTTCCAGAGGAAATGACCTTCCAGCATTCCTTTTCTCAGACCTGGGTGCTGCTGAGATCAGTGCTGGCTTTCTGGGGTCTCCATGGAGGTGGGGGTCCAGGCACCCATCATCCAGTCACTCAGACACCATTTTATGTGTTTTCCTGGCAGACCTGTCTTCATGCTGCATCTTCTAGTGCCCCTGATCTCCACTGGGGGCCGCTACAGAATAAGACATCACCCTGACCCACACCAGGAGAGGAGAGCAGTCCTCCAGATGCTCAATCTTCTCCTGTCCCTGCTGACCCCCAATGACCCAAGTCTGTTCCTGAAACCGGGTCACTAGTGTGGTTCAAGGTAAGATGCCAGCAACTCAGCCCACTGTGCCATTGGGCCAGACAACAGTCCTAATTTTCTAATCTCAGGTAAACCACTTAAAGCCAACCTTTTTTGGCCTAATATGGGTGTTGAGAGAGTGGATGAGTTGGTTAATAATCACAAATTGATGCATTTTCAGGAGGCTTGTCTCCTCTACAGTTGGTCTCCTAATCAGGTTTTTAAATATCTGCAGATCTCTCACATGCTATTGTAGCACTTTGGCACTGGCTTGTGGATTAAGACTTTATCAGCTACCCTAGCCCCATATCTCAACTATCTCCTGTGTTCCCATTTTGTAACTCATGCTTACAAATTTTTACAAACTACTCGGGCAGGCCTAGAAGGGCAAAGAAGTTATTGGTAGGACCACTCCCTACTGACATCAGCTTCCCCTAGAATCTGGCCAAGACTCTGGAAACATGTCTATAGATATCTTAAATGGGACAGGTATAGATAAAGGCAGTTCCAGATTAATCATAATCTGTATTACACCTCAGTCAATCTACACAGGATGGGTCTACTTCCCTCCACTCTTTGGACCAAGTGCTCACAGCTTCGGGGGGATCTATTACATATGTTGTGGTCTTGTGATAAGGTATCCCCATTCTGGAACTGCATTAAATCTCACCTGGATCCACTGCTCTCTCTCTCTATGACAAGTTTACAACAGAAATATGTATTCTAGGAGATTATACTAACCTTCAAGGTCGCACTCAAAGATTATACATGGTGTTAATCTCAGCCTGTGCCAAAAAAATACTACTTAGACACTGGTTGGATGGGCTGACTACCTCTTACATTGAATGGTTCAGTGAAATTATGTTTGCCTACCAAGCAGAACAGGTCATTGCTAGGAAGACTAACCAACTGGGAAAAAAACAAACATGTTTGGGATCCTTTTCTTAGCTTGCTGATAACCCATTCCTCTTCAACTCCTTTTATGACAAGTTTTCTTGTTTAAAACAAACTATATTTCCCCTTATGATATAAATTTGTCCATACCCCGAAAATACCTTAGATTTAATATTTGTGGCAGGTGGGTGGGGGGATGAATGTGGGTGTTGTGGTGGGGAGGTGGACTGCAATGGGGGAGGTAGGTGGGGTGCAGGCACTGCATTACTTCATCTTTAGTCATGTGCTGTGCTTTATTACTGATTTGAATTGTCCTTGATGATGTATATCCCGCACCTTAAATATGACCTGATTTATGGATGCCTGTACAACTGCTTTAAAATTCAATAAAGTATATTTAATTTAAAAAAAATTAGTAAAATAAATGTGCTGAGATGTTAAAACATGATCTCAGTAGAGATGCAGGTGAAATTGCAGGTGAAATTTCACAATTTCACCACAATTGTGCTAAATATTTTGCATGGTGAAATTATCGATTTCATGGAAATTTTACTGGTCAAATAAAATTTTGCAACATCTCTACCTTGAGGCCACCATGGCTGAGACAGCCATGGATATTGTGGACATCTCCAAAATATGGTGCTCTAACAACCATGTCTGGGAAATGGTAATACAGTACAAGTCACATTAAACTGTTCCATCAACTCACTGGTGTAACATTTTTTTTTTGTGATTCTACTGCAGTGGCAACTTGAATTTTTGAAGCTTTTAATTCTTTTCCAACCATTCTTCACTGCCTATTCAGCTCACTTGTACCTGTTTAATGATGTGGAAGTAGCTGTTTTGCAGTGTTCATGCAATGCATTTTCATGGCATTGGTTATAAATATCACAGCATTCTTTAAGAGTTGTTTAGTCTGCCTTCTGAAATGAAACTCATATGCACTCAGCTGAAAATAAAGATTATAGTCCTAACAGCTAGTTGCAAACCAATACTAACCTTTTACTAATTCATTGAATTAAACACTGCACAGATTAGGAAACTCATTGAACAATGCTACATCAGTGAGTTGAGGGAACCGTTTAATGTGACTTGTACTGTACCTAGCTACACAATCATTTTTAGAATGGATAGGATATGGAAGAAAGGTGGGGGAGTGGTGCTTTATGTAAAGGAAAACATCAAAGTGATAGAGGTATAGGGAGGACGGGGGATCGCGGGGTTGTGTGTCAACCTTGAGTCTGGAAATGGAGTCACCATTCACATGGGAGTGGTGTACAGGCCTTCGACACAGGGAGAGGACACAGACAATCAGATGTTGGAGAACATTGGAAAAATGGCTAAGAAGGTGGAGATGGTGCTGATGGGAGACTTTAATCTCCCAGATGTAGAGTGGATCCTACCTGCTGCAGCATCAGCTAGGAGGAGAGACATCTTGGACTTCCTACGGGGGGCATTCCTTAGGCAGCTGGTCAGTGAACCCACTGGGGTGGGGCAATACTGGCCTTGTACATATGAATGGGGACAGTGTGACAGATATCAGAGTGGGGAGTCACCTGGGGACCAGTAACTATTGTACAGTATGGGTTAATATAAAAACAACAGTAGAATCCAGTAAAACAAGGATGAGGGTCATGGATTTCAGAAGGGCTGACTTTACAGAGATGGGGGAATGCATCCAAGTAATCCTGGCAGCCGGAAGATGTTGAGGGGGGCTGGAGAAAAAATAGGCCAGAATGAAAGAGCATAGTATAGGCTACAAACTTCTGCGTCAGGCAAATAAGCAAAAGCAGAAGGAGGAGGAGACCATTATGAGAAGTGGAAGTGGAAGAAGCAGAAATGGAAGAAAAGGGAAGGGTAAAAACAGTGATATTCAGAAGGTATAAGGAGACTCATAGAGAGGAGGCGAGAGAAGTTCATCTGGAGAAATGGAAGGAGGCAGGCAAGGCACTAAGAAGTGCAAAAGCATAAGCTGAGGAAAGAATACCCTGACAGTATTAATGGGAGACAATACATTTTTCAGGTATGTCAAAGAGAAAAGGAAGACCAAGGAAGGGATTACATGGTTAATAAAGGAGGCAGGGGACTATACAGAGGAAGACCAAGAAGAGGTAATTGTCTTAAACAAATATGTCTGCTCAGTATTCACAGCTGAGGGGGAAGGGGAGGGACCACAAATAAGCACCAAGAGATTTGGGGCAGGGGAATTGACACCAGTCCCTTTTCTGAAGAAAGGGTCAGGAAAGCACTTGCTAATCTGAAGCTGGAGAAAGCCTTGTGGCCAGATGAGGTGCATCCAAGAGTGTTAAAGGAACACAGGGAGGTGCTAGGTGCACCCCTGATAGATTTGTTTAACAGTTCACTGGAGACCTGCGTAGTCGCTGGAGGACTGGAGATTGGCAGACATAGTTCCACTTCACAAAAGTGGTAGCAAGGAGGAGGAGGTGAGAAATTACAGACCTGTCAGCCTGACATCTGTAGTAGAGAAATTGATTGAAACACTATTAAAGGAAAGAATCATCGAACATCTGTAATCCAATGAACTGCAGGACCTGAGTCAGAATGATTTTATGGAGGGGAGGTGATGCCAAACAAATCTAATAGATGTTTTTGACTGGATAACCAGTGTGTTGGATTGGGGGGGTCAGTGGACATGGCCTACGTGGACTTCAGCAAGGCCTTTGACACTGTTCCACATAGGAGGCTGGTAAACAAGTTTAGTAGCATGGTGGTGGGCAATAATTTGCTAACCTGGGTAAGAGGATGGTTAGGGGATAAGAGTCAGAGGTTTGTGGTAAATGGAGTATGCTCTGAGGAGGGGAGTCTGATCAGTGGGGTACCACATGGGTCAGTAATGAGGCAAATCAACTTTAATGTCTTCATTAGTGACATACTGTAGCAGGGAACTGGAAGAAAATAATTACCTCTTTGCAGATGACACCAATATCTGCAACAGGGTGGACATTCCAGAGGGGGTGCAAAGGATGGAAAGAGACTTGAAATGACGGAAGGAGTTGTCAAAAGTTTGGTGGCTAAGGCTTAATGAAAAAAAGTGAAAAATATTACACTTGGGTCACAGAAACTTGGGGGTGCAGTACAAAATTGGGGGAGAGATACTAGCAGCAACCAAGCAAGAAAAAGACCTGGGGTAATCATATCGAATTACATGAAGGTGGTCAGACAATGTGACAAAGTGATTGGGAGAGCTAGTGGGATGCTGGAATGTATAGGCAGAGCTATTACCAGCAGGAAGAGGGAAGCGGTGTAGTGACTATATAGGTATTTAGTCAGACCCCATCTGGAGTACTGTGTCCAGTTTTTGAGGCCACATGTCAGGAAGGACATAGGATGGAGGCCATCTCATGGAGGGTTGCCAATATGGTACAGGATCTACATCAAATGTCCTATCAGGGGAGGCTAATGGAAATAATCATGTACTGTACACTCTGGAGGAGAGGGTGGATATGATCGAGGCCTTTAAATACTTCACGGGGATGAATAAGGTACAAATGGGAGGTATTTTTAAGAGGAAAGGGTGCTTCAGAAGAAGGGGCCAGGATAAGTAACTGGAGAGGGATAGGTTTAGGAGAGATGTGAGCAAATACTTCTTTACAGAAAGAGTGGTAGATGCCAGGAATGGTCTTCCAGCAGAGGCTGTGGGGGTGAAAACAGTAGTGGTATTCAGAAAAGCCTGGGATAAGCACAAGGGAGTCATAAGGGATAGGTAATGGGGTCGCAGAAAAAGTGCCATAGACCTGGCGGGGTCTACAGTGTAAACAGTGCAACAAAAAACAGAAAAGTGGATGGGCCATGCAGCCCTTATCTGCCATCAGCTTCTACATTGCTATTTTTCTGTTTATCCTTTTCTGATCAGGACCTCAGCTAACAATGGTCCAACACCCACCCCTTTGTCTTCAACCTCCTCAGGTCACCATCAAACCATGATGACCTGTAGTAGGAAATCAAGGGCTGGACATAGAGAGGTGCTAGGGAATCAATAGCTCTTAGAAGAGCCACATTATAGTGCTCCACTGTGGCATTGACTCTCATCACACAAGCCATCTCCATGCTCAAGATGTCCAATGCCATCAAGAGACACTGAGGCTCCAGTTTTCTAAAAGAGTGTCAACTAACCATCCCCACAAGGGAGGCTAACAGAGGAGCCCTGCAAAGAAACTTCATGGCATGATTATCCAACCAAATGACTAGATCACCTGTGACATTGCTAATATCAAGACCCAATGAGAAAGAGCCAGCCCAGTGGTACAGAGAGTTGAGGCATCTATGCCTTGCCTACCGCCATGCTGGTGACCCAGGTTCAGGAATGAACCCAGGCTGCTTGTGAGTCAGCTGAGGGGGAGGAGCATTGAGTGTCCCAGTAGATGCTTTCTTCCTCTGGGGTGGGTAAGTAGCCTGCTCCGCCATTCAACCATCACCTAGGTAACCATAGGTGGAGGTGCAGACTTGAGCACCAGTTCAGGAAGGACATGCTCCCTGTCGAAGTCATCAGCACATTGCACTACGTTTAGCCACCATACCCCCAAATCACCTGTGAGATCCAGAAAAGGTAGAAACAACCCAACTGGCAGGATGATGTCTTTGCTTCTTACAAGCACCACATCCACCTATTAGGCACATTGTCCCACATTCAAGCTAAACACCGCCCAGGAACAGGGCCTGCCAGAAGGCTATGACACAAGGGGTAAATGGTGGGGCTGTGCCAGGGACCATCGGGTAAGTCCTAGGGATGGTGAAATGATGGGGCTGGGGACCAGAGTATGATAGGGGATGGTAGGGCAATCAGGGAATAAAAATGAATGATAAAAAAAAAACAACTAGAAAAACAGGCCGAAGGCATGGCCGTGATAGTGAGTATCGATGGCAACTGCCTGTATGAAGCCCAGGGATAACATCATCTGAAGGAACTGATTTAAAAAAGAGAGTCTCATTGCCAACTCAGGTGTTGAAGTCACCCAGCACAAGAAGACTAGGTGACTGAACTACTGTACCACATTGGCCATTAATCTGCCAAGTTCCTGCTAGAATTCACTCCCATATCCCAGAGGATGGTACATAAGCATGATCTTGCAATTTGTAGGTGGCCCATCTTTCACTGTCACACAGCCAAATGACCTGGTCTCTCCCATGTGGTATGTCATCTGTCCCAATGCAGACCTAAAACAGATGGCTACCCCTGCCACCCATTCACTCATGCTTAAGACAATGCACCATGGAATAACCCAGTAAAATGGATGCCTTGAACACAAGATATGAGTCATCCCACAAGTAGGTCTCAGTGATACCTACCTGATCTGTCAAGGAATCTATGATGAAAGACTCACCATGGCTGTTTTATTCCTTAGAGATCTGGTGTTATGAAGAACTGTCCTGAGAGGAAGAGCTGAGTTGCATCGTTAATTAGCTCCCTGCTGCCTGAAAATCCCAGTAGCCTGGGGAATAGGGATCAGGCATTGGGGACCTCTTACATGGTAAGGTCTACTCCCAGGGCACCTCCTAGGCACCACACTCCTGATCCTGTCTTCCTTGTCTACCCACATAGCATATTTGCATTGTGAGTAGTGCCCCCCAGATGACCTCCAACCCCTTAAAGTGGTCATTCACAGCTACAGAGTGGATACAAGGGAGTTCTCTGAAGTATCACATCTCTTGTAGCTGCTCTGCAGAGTAGACAAACACAGGTCTGGCTGCTGTATGACATATCACAGGCAATCTCTCACTGAAATAAATAAATAAATGAAATACCCACCCACTATGAATTAAAACTACTCCAAATGCAAAACAAAATTACTTAAGCACATAACGGACACCCACCATTCTAACCAAATTGCCCATACAAATGAAAAACTACACTTAAGCAATAATGCCTGATAGGGTGTGTTTTGTGCTGGGATATCGTTATGCCTCAGGTGGTTGGGTGTGAGGCCACAGGCCGAGTGCATCCAACAACTGAGGCGTGACATTATCCCAAAGGACACACACCCTGGAGGGCATTATTGCTATTATACAATGGCTCGTTGTTATATATAAAATAAAAAAATAATTTTAAAGAATGCTTTTATTAGTGTGGAAAAATAATTTTGTTTCTTAAGAGGAGATGCAAAAAAAGAGCTCTATGTCCAAAAAATCATCTAGCTCCAAAAAATAATCTACAGGTTCACAGTGAGGCTGAGACTAGACCTGTGATGTTGTACTGGGATAACATCACAGGTCCAGCTCAAGACTGACCAATCAGAGTCCAGGATGTTTTCTTGCCATTGTATAATAAACAATCACACTCACACACACTAATTAAACTAAATACTAAATAACACAAACTCAAATCCCACCCACAACACAACAAGTCACCCTAATCCCAATAATGCTTCAGAAAACGAATGCAGTCACACAACCATTCAAACCTACATTACAATATACACCAATAAGTAATCATAACATTCACACACCCCAAACAATCCAGTTTAAAACTGAGTCCAAACAACAGTAATGGGGTTACAGTGCCAAGAATTAAAATCAGATTCAGGGTTAGTTGTTCTAAAAATCCAAAAAGTCAGGAATCCTTGGGAACAGGAAGTAGCTTTACAAACGTTACCACCAGATGTGATGAAAAAGGCGTTCAAGTTCAGCCACCAACGGAAATAGAAAACAACCACCCTGTTACGGTGGTCCACTTCTTAAGAATATAGTAGTTCAAATTTCCATTCGGTGACAACCATCTAGAAGCAAAATGCCCATAGCAGTCAGGGAGTCTCTGACATTATTCAGTGAAAGGTAAAAGGAGAGAGGAAGGTTTACAGTACCTGGTTCAGCCAGGCTCTCATTCACTGGCCTTTAGACCTCCAGGAAGAAGAGGAGTGGATGGGATGGGATGGAATTTTATTCCCAAATGCAGACTATGCTCTCGCAGTAGCACTTCCCCCCCCCCATGGAGTATATCAGAAGACACTCTTGCAACCCATCCTTCAATTGCTAACTACATCTCCACTAACCTGGCAAGGTCAAGTTCACAGTCACTATGAAAAATCAAAACTGCCAGAACGACAATCCATACTTACTGTAATGCAAAATGCTGAAAAAATCTTCATCACTTCAGTGGCCAAACTCCCTGCACAGCTGCAGTGGTCAGCTTGCTTAATTCTAACAGTCTAAAAAACCATAGAACGTTAATGGTTATGCTATCTCTTCTTTGTGATTCCTTTAGTGATATATTTTTTCTTCATGATACTAGACTCCATACAAATGGAGATATTTGCAAAGCAGGTCATTCATTTTGGTCCTTGGGGGAGAACCGGTGTTTAGGAGAGGACATTTTTTCCATTCTTTTAGAAAACATGGGCAGACTGGATGGGCTTTGTGGTCCTTATCTGCTGTCAATTTCTATGTTTCTACATTTTTGCCAACTTGATTTGTCAATATTTTGTTACTGGAACTCTCTCCAGGAAGAGCTCTCCTCTTGGATGTGTTTTTTTTTCAGACTTCACTTTCATCTAATTAATTTATGTGCCCCTCAACTGAGGGCAGACAGGGTAACCCTTTTTAGATTAATACATCCCTTTTTATTTACCACACTAGGAGTCATCCTGGGTGGACACTTCAACTGTGATTGGTCCTTACAGATACAGGAGCTCGAACCACAAAACTCATCTGTGATTCTGTCTACAAGATGTGGTTGTAAAATCTAGCCTGGTTGATATGGCCTGTAGATCTGGTGATAAGGGGATCCATACCTTTTTTAAGGGCAGATAATCAACTCATTTATTATTCTTTTTTTGCTCCCTGTGCCTTAATTGTACAGGAACTCAAACAATTCACGTAGAGACAATTGGCCACAGATTATCACATGCCATTTCTGTTACAATTCCAAATAATGAATTTGATGCTGACTTCTGAAGGCTGTCTCCTTGCTACAAGACTATAACATCAATGAGAAACTTTCGCAGTTGCTGGAAGCTGGAAAAAATCAGCCCTCATTCTTTCAGACATCTCTATAGAATAGAGGGAAGAAGTGAAACTAGAATTAAAATTTTTTATTTTCAATTTCAAGGAAGGGAAACATCCTATGAAAATACCTATGGTATATAACTGTATGGCATCAATTTTACTGAGTTGTATTGATTGCAGGAACCACTAGATAGGTTGTATCTTCCCAAATATCAATGATTAAAAAGGAGATGACCAAGCTCCAGTATAAGTACATGTAATCTCTGTTGGCAGAGCAGAAGTATAACACTGAAGGAAAAAAATATCACACATACTCTTTTGAATACTGTAGGATACTGACATCAGACTGTACTTGTTCTAGCATTAAGAATACCGATAGTTAGCTTACTGACAGATGCTCAGGACAAATTGACTTTTTTAGAACAGCATGCTGAATCTGTTTTTGGGACTCTGGTGTCTCCAACAGAATCTGGCATATCACTTTCTTAACGATCTCTGGATCACACACCTCTCAGTGGAGCAAATCAGCCTCTGGCTGAGATTATGGAGGCTATTAAATTCTTACCTTCTGATTCAGCACCAGGTTTGGATTACCTGCTGGGTAACTTGTATTGTCAGATAGGTGAGAATTTTAGTCCGAACTGGCTCTCCTTTTCAATCATATGTTGAGTACAGGAGTTTTAGGTCCTAGTCTTTCCCAGGGAATCCTGAGTTTCCTGTACAAGAAAAGGAAACAGGACAGAAATAATTAATTGGAGACCACTGGGGTGTCAAACAGACGAGGCATATTGATGAGTCCTGGTAGGACGAAACACGTGTCTATGTCTTCTGTTGGCACCCTTTGCAAACTGCATGAGAGGCTTGTCGGCACCATGCATTTTGGCTTAAAGTTGAACCAGCATAATATTCTGTGGTGACTTGCATATGTAGTACATGATGCTTTGCATTATTGGGGCATGTGTGATTTTGTATTGCCATAATAAATAAGATACTTGTTGCTAATGATTTAAGTGACAGAATATTACAACATTGCAGAACTTGTACACAGTTATCAAAACATCCTATATAAGGTCTATGCAACAACACCTGATTAAAAAGTGAAATATAAATAACAATAGATACTGTAAAAAACAAAACAGAAAGCTGGTTATATCAAAATCTATATCCAGAGTTAGTCAAACAGAAATATATAGTGTTCCAAATATGATTTTTCATAGTGTAGTGTTTCTTTAGATCCACTGCACATATCCATTGCAAATGAATATATATATAGTTGATTTTCACAGAGGAAAGTTTAGGTTCACAAAACCTAAAATGAGAAATATAAACATTATAGTGAGTCAGGACAATAAGATGTATGCTGAAATAGATACAAAACTGAAAGAAGAAGTTACAGAGGGATGTAAGAATGTATGAGAAACACTAAAAAGGGGGTGGTTATTGAGTAGGAGGTGGTTAAGGAAATAGGAATACAAAACTAAAAATATAGTGGGCCTGGACTGGGAAAGGAGGGAAAAAGGAGGAAGGAGGAAGGGTAAAAATAAAAAAGTATGGTTGAAAGAGATCCTTAACAAGCATTTGTCAATGCCAAATGTTGTCTTGCTGGCATTGGCACTGGTAGTGCAGGCGTTAGAGAGACGCATAATAGGAATGGCTGTGAAGTATAGAACTGACATCAACCTCACCCCACCCTGCAGAGAGTGACAGGCATTGTAGTGTGCCTTGGGGTCATTGGCCATAATGCTCATGCCATTTCACATAATCCTACCCTGCAGACTCTGACAAGTGTCATGCTGTGCCTTGGGGTTGTCGGGCCTTATGATCACCCCATTTCATAAGGAAGTATGTTGAGATGGGTGCAGCATAAGAGACTGGGGTGAACTTTGGGGCCAAAGAGTCCAAGGCACACCTAGATGGCTGTCAGTGACTGCAGGGTGGGGGTAGGGGTGCAATGGCATGAGCATTACAGCCGACAATCCAAAGGCACACCCTGACACCTGTTAGTCTGTACAGGGTGGGACATTATGTACTGAAACCCTTATGCTCTGGGCGTTTATTGGTATTTGCACTACAAATCTTCAACATGGCCTTTTTGTGACCCCACCTCATGAAAGCATGTGGGACCTCTGCTCATGAACAGTGTTGCTGTGATTTTATTAATGTGTCCCAAACGTTGATTTCCCAGAGTGATCGCGCCATTCTGCACCACATAAAAATGTCAGCTGCATCATTCATAAGGAGCTGTGAACAGATGGCAATGTTGAAAATCTGGAGTGAAAATATTAAAAATTTTTGAAGTTATGAGCGTGCATGAAAACTGTGCAACATATGCTTGTAACAGTCTTTTCTTTGAATTCTTTCGTCAAATTTTTAACATAGACATTTTGGGACCTCTGCTCATGAACAGTGGCAGTATGAGTTTCTTAATCTGTCCCAAATGTTGATTTCCCACAGCGACTGTGCCTTTGTGCACCAGATGTGCGAAACCACATTTCAGGCAGGATGTGAAAAATGACAGCTGTACTGTTCATGAGAAGGTGTGCAAAAATGATAATGCTGAACATCTGGAGTGAAACTATTAAAAATTCTCCAACGTATGACTGTACATGGACACTGTGCAACACACACTTGTGACATACTCATTTTGTGGAATTGTTTTCACCAACTGTTTAAAGTAGACATTTTGGGACCTCTGCTTATGAACAGTGTTACTGTGATTTTCTTAATCTGTCAAGAACATTGTTTTCCTACAGCAACTGCATCACTGTGAGCCAGATGTGCTACACAGAAACATAGAAACATAGACTTTGATGGCAGATAAGGACCGCTTGGCCCATCTAGTCTGCCCATTTTCCTACCTACAGGATAGGCCGCAGATCCTAGTTAACCAATAGCCTATTTCTTCCTACCCCCCACAAGAATTGCCTTATGTCTGTCCAATGCATTCTTGAATTCTCCCACAGTTTAGACCCCACAACCTCCTCAGGAAGGCTGTTCCATGCATCCACTACCCTCTCTGTGAAATAATACTTCCTCACATTGCCCCTGAACTGCCCCCCTTCTATCCTTAAATTGTGTCCCTTTGTTCTTGCACGTCTCTTTTTCTGAAAGATGCTACCCTCTTGGACTTTGTTGATTCCACTGAGGTACTTAAAAGTTTCTATCATGTCCCCCCACTCCCTTCTTTCCTCAAGGGTATACATATTAATCTCCTTTAGTCTCTCCTCATATGGCTTCTCTTGCAGACCCTGCACCATTTTAGTTGTCCTCCTCTGGACTGCCTCTATCTTGTCTATGTCCTTGCAGAGATGGGGTCTCCAGAACTGGACGCAGTACTCCAGATGGGGTCTCACCAACTGTCTGTACAGAGGGATAACAGCTTCCTGTTTTCTGCTGATGATGCCTCTCCCTATGCATCCCAGTATACCCCAGCCCTCTCTACTGCCTTCTCACATTGCTTGCTAACCTTAAGGTCATCTGATATGATTACCCCAGGTTCCTTTCCTTTTTGTTGTTGTTACTACCCCCATTGTGTTCTTCCCTGGGTTCTTGTTTCCCAGGTGCATTATTTGCACTTCTTTGCATTGAATCCTAGCTGCCATACTTCTGACCATTCCTCCAACCTTGTCAAGTCCCTTCTCATCCTTTCCACCTCCTTGTGTATCACCCTGTTGCAGTTCTTTGTGTCATCTGCAAAAAGGCATACTTTTCCTTCAGTTCCTCTGCAATGTCACTGATAGAGACATAAAAGGACTGAACCCAATACTGAACCCTGCGGTACCCACTAGTAACCTTCTTTCTTCAAGTGGTCTCCATTTACAATTACCTTCTGTGTCCTGTTGTGCAGCCAGTGTTTTACCCAGGCTACCACCCTGGGACCCCTCCCAGGCTGGTTAATTTGACTATTAATCTTTTGTGTGTGACTGTGTCAAATGCCTTGCTAAAGTCTAGGTAGGCCATGTCCACAGCCCTTCCCTGGTCTACTACTTTGGTCACCAGTCAAAGAAATCTATTAGATTCGTATGACATGACCTTCCCGCTGTGAACCCATGCTGCCTTGGTTCCTGTGCTGCACTGGCCTCTAGGTACTCAACTATTCTTTCCTTCAGAAGTGACTCCATCACTTTCCCTATAACCGAGGTCAGACTAACAGGTCTGTAGTTTTCTGCCTCTGTCTTGGTCCCACTTTTGTGAAGAGGAATCACATCCACCTTCCTCCAATCCTCGGGTACCACACCATCCTCCCATGATTTATTAAAAAGAGTAGCCAGTGGTTTCACTAGTTCCTCCCTTAATTCTTTTAGAATTCTGGGGTGAATTCCATCAGGACCCATTGCTTTGTCCACCTTCAGTTTTAGGAGTTCTTGCAGAACCCTTTCTTCTGTGAAAGGACTGGGATCGACCCCCTGATCAAGAGTGCTTCTGTTAATTGGATTAGGCACTTCCCCCTCCTCTTTTGTGAATACTGAGCAGAAATATTTGTTCAGTATCCCTGCTTTTTCACTGTTCCCCTCTGCCCACCCACCGTTCATTCTATTCAGCCTCACTATCCCTCCCTTTGTCTTTCTACGCTCGCTGATGTACCTATAAAAGGTTTTATCCCCCTTCTTAACTGAGTTGGCTATCTTTTCCTCAGTTTGGGCCTTTGCTATTCTGACTTCCCTCCCTACTAAACACATTTTGAGCAGGATGTGGAAAATGACAGCTGTACTGTTCAAAAGGAGGTGTGGAAAAATGGCAATGTTAAAAATCTGGAGTAAAAAGATTTAAAATTCTCAAAATTACAAGCATGCATGGAAACTGTGCAATGCACGCTTGTAACATGGTAATTTTGTGGAATTTTTAACCAAATTTTCAACATAGGGATTTTGGGACCTCTGCTCATGAACATTGTTATTGTGATTTTCTTACTCTGTCCCTAACATTGTTTTCCTACAGTGACAGTGCCACTGTGAGCCAGATGTGCGAAAACATATTTCGGGCAGGATGTGGAAAATGACAGCTGTACTGTTCTTAAGGATGTGTGAAAAAATGGCAATGTTGAAAATCTGGAGTAAAAGTATTAAAAATTCTCAAAGTTACAAGTGTGTTTGGAAACTGTGTAATGCAAGCTCGTAACACGGCCATTCACGGTTAGCTTTAAAGAGTGCACACATGTTCCCGGTCCACTGAAGATTATCAAGCCAGGCTCCACAGGTAAGTATGGGGTGAGGGGGGTGTGGGGAGGTAGGGTGTCCCGAGGGTGGCTGTGGACTGGGGGAGGGTACAGGAAGGTGAGGGACCATTTCCTTTGTTTCAGGACCACCATGGACCGTTTTCTTTTTTATACAGGTCTGGCCTCACTGGGGTGGGCTCCCAGTGTGGCACATTTCTTTGGGGAGAACATGTTAGCCACACTGGAGTGGTCACCTAGTGTGGCACACAATAGGGGTGGGACAGCAGCAGGAAAATGGGGAGGGAGGTTAACATGCCGACAGGTAGTTGGGCACCCCCGTCGCAAGCATATGGGTGTTCTGAGGCATGATGCCTTGAGGGATTGGGCACCCCTTCGGCAAACCACATCAGTAAAGCAGTCACATATGCTGACAGAGGGATTGGGCACCCCCCCACATCGGCTTCCTAAGGACTGTGAGCGGAGTGCGGTGGGTGGCGAGCCGCTGCCTGCCATGTTTATTTAAATGTTAAACCAGGCACGGCATGCCCAGCAATGAGGGGTCGCTCCCTCATTGCAGTGGCTAAAATGTTTCAAGTTGGTGGCACATTTTGCAACTGCTGTCATAGACAGCATGCAATCTAATTTGTGCCATGAAGCCCAGCCCTAAAAGGCAGTGGCACCACTTGCCACAATTCGACCGTGCCTCCAAAACCTGCTCTTCCACTTCAAGAAACCCCAATATATTGTCTGTGCTGTGCACACAAGACAACATAAAAAGGGTGATTTTATACTTTTAACATGTAATTGACAATTCTGAATTCAGTGAATGGGTTGTAGCGAATTATGAAATAAGAAGAGGTGGTCTTGTTAAAGACACTGGGCAGCTTCAACAGATGCTGGGATAGGCATAGATGGAAGGTAAGGATCATGGGTAGGGAGGATGGAAGCAGTGAGGTGGGGGCAGGGACAGTAGCTCAAGCTGTGGAGCCTGCAATATGAGCAGACTAGATAGACCAAATGGCCTTGTTCTGCTTGCTTCTTCATATGTTCATATGCTTACAAATATAGGATTAAGTCCCAATCATCATTTAAACTTGAAAGGACAAGTGCCAGAACAGATAAGCCTATGTTCTCTTTGAAGTAGGTTTATAAAGCAATTGTCTCTGTGAATGTTTATAGGGATATGATCGATCCCTATTACATGCATTGTCTTTATGTTTTGATGGTTTTTCTGCCAGTGTTTATCTGCAGGCTTATCACACTTCTGGCACATGTCTGACGTTATGTGATCTTGAACACATTCTTCCAGTAACCTTATTGTGCACCCCAGATATATAGTAGGGCAATCACACCACAGAACATATGCTACATATTCAGTTCTACTTTGATTAAATGTTTGATTTCATATTTCTCTTTAATTTATTAGGTGAACAAAGTTTTCCTTTGTATTTTAAGTAGGCAGAAGCTGCATTGTCCACATCTGTTAGCCCACTGGGCAAGATAGGAAACCTGGTGATACTGTATTTTGTTTTTGGGCCTCAAAATGTCTCTTGACTAACTAGTCTTTGATAGTCCTTCCTTTTCTATAGTATAACATATGAAGGGCACCTATTTTATCCTTCAAATCTAGGTCAGCATTAAGGATGGGCCAGTATTTTTAGGACTCCTACAACTTTAGGTGAAATTGAGTTAATGTATGTTCCAGAATTAAATTAATACATTCCTGCTATTCAGAATTTCACTTTTTAGGAATAAGTAACTCTTTTATGTTACATTTTGAACCTTTATATATTGCCTCTTCCAGTTGTTGGGCCTCATATCCCCTTTCCAGAAAAGTCCTTTTGAGGTCTTCTGACTGTTTCCAAAAAGCCTGATCCTCAGAGCAATTTCTACATAGTCTTAGAAATTGCCCATAGGGGATACCTTTAGTCAGGTGCCTACCATGAGAACTATTAGCCCTCAGAAGATTGTTACCCACAGTGGGTTTACTGTAACACTCAGTTTGAACTGTTTATCTAATGTGCCCTATTAAAGTCAAGTCCAGGAAATTAATTGTGGACTCATGCACTGGTATGTGAACAGGAGGTTCCAGTCATTCTGCTTAATCATTTCTACAAATTGACTTCTTCATGTGTGCCTGTACAAATACAAATTATATCATCAACAGATCCACCCCAATAGGTGATTTTATTGATGAAAAGGTTGTCAATGGGATTGGAAATGGCAACCTCCTCCCATCAATCCATGAAAAGATTGGTGTAGGACAGTGACCCCATCACTGTCTGGTGATGTGCAAAGTGGAAAAAAATCTCTCTGTGAAATAATTTGTGGATTTTCTGCAATTCACAAGGTATTTTGCCATTGCCAAGTGTGACTTTGCTGTTATTTAGAATGCCATGGATTTGCAGAAAACTTCGTAAAATGTGGATTCTATGAACTTTGGTGAAGTTTAGCCCAAAAGGCACATTTTACAATGCATTATGGGGTTTTTAAGTCAAATATAATGTGGGGGCAGTTTCTAGCACAGTCTATCATCGAGAGAGTCAGGCAGCAGTCTTGTGGTGTGCATCACAGCCAAGAAAAAAACTTTAAAAGCCCTTAAAACTATCTTTTAGAGAGCCTGTCACTCCCAAAATAAGAAATTTGTCCTCATGCTACTAGGGATCATTTGTTTTTGTTTACACCTTTGCATAATTTTTAGTTCAAATAGTGGTTTCAGTCTTGTTTGTCTCTGTAAAGGAGTTGAGTGGGGAAGGGTAGATGTGTAAAAGCAGGGCAGGTGAGTTCTTAATCTTTTAAAACAGATTTCTCACAAATTCTCAATGAGTTACTTTCATTTTTTTACGTCTTTGTCAGTGATTTTTCATTTTTATTTCTGTGTTTTTGGTGTGATTGTTAAGTGATGTGGTTCATTATATTTCGGTTGCTGTTCTACTGGTTTGTATTATTTTTCTTTTAGCGTAACCTTTTTTTGTCACTTTAACTTAAAAGTTACTCTTCCTGAGTCCTGTTATCCTTGTTGGTATATCATTCCTGTTCTTCCGTTTAAAAATCAAAAGTTTTACAGACATAGTGCTGATCCCTGATTTTTGTTTGTTCATGGTCAGTTCTGTCTGATGGCTTGTCAGTTAAAACTTCTTACCCATGCTGTATTACCCTAGCTGTTTGTTTATTTTTCTGTAAAAATAAATTATATACTTTTTTGTATTATAATTACTAGTAGAGTAGTTGTCCAGAGACACTGCTGTGCTGATCCCTAAATTTCTCTTATTGAGGGACATGTTCTCTGCAATGCCTGTTATTCAGTTAAATTTGCTTACCCATGCCCTGTTGCACCATTGTTGAATCCCGGTTCTATCTAAAAAGTACATTTGAATAGATTAGTTGCCCAGAGACTACTTGTCCCATCCTGACTGGGGGAGGTATTGGTTGGAATTGTTTGGTTTAAATTAGGTTACCCCTGCCCTGTTACCTTATATTGTGTAATCCTTGTTCTAAATTAAAAAATAATAATTGTAGTAACTATTACTACTGCATTACAGTAGTTGTCTAGACACTGTTGATCCCTATTGGAGGAGGTGTTGTCTGTTGTTGTTTTGTTTAAATTTGCTTACCCCTGCCCTGTTACCCCATGTTGTTTATTTCATGATGGGAAAAGAAAAAAAAATGTGTTGTTTCAATGTAATAGACTATTGTAGTTTTACAAAGTGCTGATACTTGATTCATAGTTGGAAGTGCTGCAGCCTTTATTTCCAGTTAGTAACTGATCATCCAAAGGCAAGGCAAACGCTGGAGTAAGCACATAAAATGCTTGTGAACAAATGGTCCTGAAAAGTGAGAAGTGCCAGGGGAAATAAAGCAGCAAAGAAGTCTGTGGAGGAAAGAGATACTGCAGTTCCACTTCCTTAAAATAAAAGTATGTCTGCATCAGTGCCTTCTGTGGGCTCCAGTCCTGTGTCAGGTACTAGTAAAGGAGAAGTTAGCAGCAGTGGCATAAGTGTGGCAAAATGTATTTAAGCCAGATCTGTTGCATCCATGGTGGTGGGGGATGAAAGTGAGAGGAAGGGATGCACCAGTACAGGAACAGTGGTCCAGGAGGAGGAGAAGGCTGTTGGTGTGACTGTCCCCATTTCTGGTGGTATTGGTGGTGCTGATAGTGTTGTGCTAGAGTCAGTGCATCAGGGAGATATGGAAGGTCACCCTACTGAGGAGAGGGTTATAGAGCAAGAAAAAGTTGCTGAGGAAGAAGACAGGGCTATGGAGGAAGAGGAGGACATCAGCAGTGGTGCTAATGACGATGACATGTTGGATCCCATATTGGAGCCAGAGGGAGAAAAGGACAAGGGTGATTTAGCCCATTCAGATGATGAGGGTCACAGTATTAGAATGTCTTCAAGCATTCAAGTCAGCCCCCCCCCTAATATTATGGAAGTGATGAAAGCAACACAAAAAAGCAGCATCAATTTCCATGCCTTTTGCTCAGCTCTCCCAGTCCCAGCACCATGTGAAGTCCAGAGGAATGAATTCACTAGTTTGGGTATTTTATGTGCTTGATCCAGCTGATGAGACCATTGCAATATGACAGCTGTGTCAAGAATGTGTTAGTTGGGGTAAAAACGGCAGTCACCTAGGCACTGGTGGCCAACACACACACTTGAAGAACAGGCACAATTTGCACTAGCAGCAGCACCAGAAAGAAGTCTGAGCAGGGGGTACCATTTCCCTTAGCAAGTTAAACATTACTGACAGTAGCACAATAGAGCAGTAGGAGGCAGGACTGAGTGAGTGGGGGGAAGAGGAGGAGGAACAATCCTTTGCTCTCTTTAGCAGTGGGTATACTAACAGTGGTCGTGCCACTCCAGAGTCAGAAAAGTACAACACCACAGCAAAAAAAAAAATATAACTGGTTTCATGCAAGCTGTACATCTCCAAAAGTCAACTAGTACCCCAACAAGAACAACAATGCTGCCACAAGTCGAGTGGTTTGGTCGACCAATCCCAAAGAAGCAGTCCACACTAAAGAGCATCTTTGAGCAGAACTCAAAGTACCCCCAATCCTGTCACTGCATGTGAGTTAAATGTAGCCACTGCTGAAATTCTGGCC
Organism: Neoceratodus forsteri; assembly: GCA_016271365.2. Taxonomy (NCBI): domain Eukaryota; kingdom Metazoa; phylum Chordata; order Ceratodontiformes; family Ceratodontidae; genus Neoceratodus; species Neoceratodus forsteri. The sequence continues at coordinate 620,975,177 of CM057455.1, forward strand.
ATTGATCTATTGCCATTCTCTTTTGGGAAAAATGCTGGATTCCACAGTTTGATGGCCCGTGTCTGTCCCAAATGGCAGGTTCCATTGCAAACCTATTTTTCCAAACATGCCATGCCAGAACTTTATGTGACAGTGTCACAGTCCATAATACATGCCCTGAAGCATTCTTCATCAGAATATATCCATCTTAGCATGGATATGTGGACCAGTGGCCAAACAGTTTCAAGCTCATATTTATTCATCACAGCACACTGGACACAGGTACCTGTAGTGGTTGTTGATTTGGGGTCTGGTAAAACCAGCAGGAAACAAAATTGTGGTGGTAGCAACATACCGAGGATTTGGCAGTATGCCACGCTCCATATGAAAAGTATAACCAGCCTTCACAAGAGTGAGAAAATGCTTCATATGTTGCTCAATGAGACTGATGAGTGGCTTCACACACACTCACTTAAAACAAAGTTTATTGAGAGCGATAATGGCTATAATGTTGTTAAGTGCATTAGTGATGGGGTTTTATTCAGGATGTCCTGCCTGGCACATTGCCTTAATCTGGTTGTGCAGCACTTTCTCAACCATGCAGAAATTAAAAGGAAATGTTGACTGTTGTCTGTCGCATCTGTGTGCACTTCAACCATTCTGCAAAGGCCCATGACCAGCTATGGGAGCTCCAGCTAAAAAAACATCTGCCTCAGCACAGTATGAAGCTGGATGTTGTGACATGGTGGAACTCCATGCTGTATATGATACAGAGGCTTTATGAACCATATAATGTAGTCTCAGACTACCTGCTGCCCCACACCACCTGGGACAGTGCTGAAGTGTCCATGGCTCTAACAGCAGAGCAGTGGCATCAAATTGATGGCCTAATAAGCATTCTCCATCCATTTGAGCATACAAAACAGGCAGTGAGTGGGGACACTGCCTGTATAAGTCAATCAATACCCCTTGTATGTGTGTTGACGTAGACCCTGGTAAATGTTCATCAAGTGATGGAGGCAAGTGGGGAAGGTAGAAGTTATGAACTAATGGAACACATGCTGCATGTACTGGACAGCAATACCCATATTTCTGGCATTCTAGAGTCAGATGAATTTGCAGTTGCTACTATGCTGTACCCACGCTACAAACATGGCCTGCCATCAATAATTGAAGGAGGTCGTAAGTGGGTGCAAAAGTTGACAGAGTACCTAATTAGATGGATATATGGTGCACAGAGGCAAAAGACACTGAAGGCTCAAACTGCACAGAGACCAGGTGTTGCTATCACCAGCAGCTCACAGGGAAAACCATCTGAGGAACGATGCAACTTACTGCAGAAAACAGCAAGTAATCCCATTTGGGATGTTCTGTATCAGGTGGGAGTGGAAGCCATGGAAGAAAAGGTGGAGGGGACTGATGAGGCAGCTGGACACAAGGCAGTACAACTAATGGTAGAGGCCTATATGAGGGACACAAGGCACCTTGGCATTATTGATGAGTCTTTGCTGTACTGGAACAACAAAGTGACTGATTGGCCAGCACTGGCATCAGTTGCTTTTAAATATCTGAGCTGCCCACCATACAGTATCAGTGTGGAGCAAGTGTTTAGTTTAGTTGGGGCTATTTTGCATGACAGTAGAACCAATTTGTTACACAAGAATGTTTCAATGCTAACATTCATAAAAATGAATGATGGACACATTCCACATAACACAGTGATATTAATGGTGTTGCCATGTGAACTTGGTGCTGGTGGCATTGATGACGATGACGATGACGATGAAGATGTTGGCACTGAGAAGGCTTCTACCAGCAGCAAGGTGGAAGAAGCAGCAATGCAGAAAGAGTTCCCACCCAGTGACAACTCCAGTCTGGAAGACTGTGAAGGCTGCTTCCTGGATGATGTGGCAGTAGAACAGGGCTGAAAAGGATAATTCCCCCCCCCCTTCCACTCAATTTAGTCTTTTATAACATGGGTTAGAGGAAATGTTCAGTCTCATTGGTGGAGTCCCTCAGCATAGCCATGCATTAAATTCTCTTTTTAATGTATGGTTCTGCAAAGGGACTCAGTGAAAGTCCCATCAGCACTTCTTCCCTTCTAGGAAAAGTGAAATCAGAACGGCAGCCATAACACTATGTCGGGAACCAAGAGCTCTGCTGTCAAGTTACTGTGTTGTGTTTCAATATCCTAGTGTTCTCAGTTGTGTGCTGTCTGTGTGTCCCCCGTTTTGTCTGAAACCACAGAATTCAAACTACACAATGCATACTTACTGTAGAATGATTCCCAATGGTGTTGTCTTACCCCTCCAACTTTGTTTTGTTATGTGGGTGGGCTGTACTTTGAAGATGTAGTCAGTGAAGGAGCTAGTCCCCCATGATTTGCACTCAGAGACCACTGTAGCGCAGGGGAATAGGGACCGCATCTTGCTGCAGTCACTTCTTTAGGGGGGGGCCGCTGGGACTGCACACATAGCAAACCAACACACAGGGTGCCCAGGAAAAATGTGCCACATGTGTGATAGGGATCAGCGATGTTCTGTGCCTCACATAACAGTAGTGAAAACTTTTTATTTATTGTTCAATGTGTGATACATACCTCAGTGCTTGTGGTACATAGAGCAGAATAGGGTATAGTTTGTGCTTAGATACGTTTGACTGGATATTACACAGGTCAGTGTTGGTAGTACATAGGAACTGAGTCCAGTGGTTAGTGCTTAGATATGTTAAGCTGGAAGGTATGTAGGTCAGTACTTGTAGGACGTAGGAGCTGGGTGTAGTATGATTGATGCTTAGACACAATAGAACTGGATAAGATGTAATTCTGTTATAGCATAGTCTTTTGGGCTTTTCTCCATATCCCACCTTTGTAGGGATGATAGGTAAGTGTGGGGATAAAGGCCCAGTGCAAGGTGGGATAAGAGAGCTTGAAGAAGAGGAGAAGGCAGTGGAGGATGGAAGGCAAGTCCGCTCACTCTAAACAGAAGGAGCGGCAGCTGGAGAATTAAGTAGAGGATGGGGGAGGAGCTATGTCCCCCCATTGAAACTCAGGCCAAGTCTTCCAATTCAATGTGTGATACATAACTCAGTGTTTTTGGTACATATAGCTGAATAGGGTATAGTTTATGTGTAGATACATTTGACTAGATAGTACACAGGTCAGTGTTTGTAGTACATAGGAACTGAGAACTGAGTACAGTGGTTAGTGCTTAGATATGTTAAGCAGGCAGGTATGTAGGTCAGTACTTGTAGGACATAGGAGCTTGGTGTAGTATGGTTGATGCTTAGACACATTAGAGCTAGATAAGATATAATTCTGTTAGAGCATAGTCTTTTGGGCTTTTCTCTATATTCCACCTTTGTAGGGATGCAAGGCAAGTGTAGTGTTGAAGGCCCAAAAAGAATTATAATTGCCTATGTGATTACCTCTTCCAACTCCAAAGAGTGTGGCCAGTAGCAAGCAGGAGAGAAAACCCCCCTCAGGGGGGAACCTGCGAGGACCCATGGCTACTAACCCACCTGACCTCTGGGAATAGTAAAGAAGAGTAATCCTAAGGTAGGCAGTAGTGATAGTTATCATCTAATGAGATCCAGAGTGTCGTTTGGAGGCATATCCTGAGTTAGATTGCAAGCTGGTAATCCTGGAGATGAACCACTCTCAGATGAAAGTCCACCAAGGAGAAACATTAGTGTAGGGGTAATGAATCTAAGTCCATAAAGACAATACAGAAGACAAGTGGTTCCATGTAAGATGTCAAAGTCCTGTTGAGTAGGCGATGATGAGCAGGAAGGCAATGCTGAAAACAGCGGTCCGGCAGATGGAGATATCCAGGTAGAAGGGACGACAAGGTGACAAACAATGGGTAGTGCCTGACTGAAGAAGTGGTGAGGTGAACAGCAGAGGAGTTCATGGATGGTTAGTATGCTGAAGATGAGTACCAAGGAAATTATTTGAGGACGTAAAGTCTTAGAATTGGAAGTGGTCAATAATAATGCAGTAGAACAGTGATAAGGTAGGAGTCAATGAAAGTGGAAGTTAGCAGGAGCTGGAATCCAGGGCAATAGAAAGTACATTTTGAGTATTTTATCAGAAAGGAGTAGTGTTCTGAATGTCCAAGGAGTTGGGGAATATTCTATGAAGTAAACTGCATGGATATTAGCTTGGAACTGGACTTGAATGGAAGGTTTGCAGTAGACAAAGTATGTGCCAGGAAATGAGTACCTGACAGAAGCTGGAAGATGACATTCATGAAGACTAGCAGGAGCAACTTGCGATGCTTGAGCAATAGAGTAGGATCAGGTGGTCATCCATAAGAGACTATACCCACAGTCTACATTATAAGATGGGGCTATTTGAGCAAGGAATGTCCTGAGGCTCTATAGGATAGGGAGGGCATGAACCCCAAGAGGGCTGAGCCACAGCATATATGACAAGCATCGAAGTACTGGGACCCCCTGGGTAAGTCATCCTGAAGTAACTCAAGGGTGCACACCAAGAAGTGAGCTCCTAGTGGGTGCATAGAATTGGATGGCGGACCTCACGTGGCCCATTGCTCCATAGTAAGGTGCTTACCTAGTAAAGGATGGCAGGGTCTCCCCATGGTCTGCCACAAAGTGGCGAAAGGTACAGAAGTGGGAAGTCACCCTATTGAGTTTCATGTCAGAAGGAGTACTAGGTGAGGAGGAGTCACTACTGCATTCATGGAGGCCAGTTGGCAAGGCATTAGGATAGCAAGATTCGAGGTTGGAGGTATCCCAAGCGATAGAAGGGGAATGGGAAGCACACTGGAGGTAATGACAATGGGCTAAGCAAAGGAGCAGCAAGCTTGGCCCCATTGTGGGCTAGCTGGTAGCAGTAGGTGAGTGGGGTGAGGCCTCCACGTAGTTGTGCCTGAGCAGTAGAAGATCGAGTAGGCCTGCATGCGGCTGACAGTTCAGGAAGGACCTCCACGTAGGTCTGCCACAGGCAGAGAAGAAGTGACTAGGCAAGTTAGACCTCCATGTAGGCTGGCTGAATCTGCAGAGCCCCACTGTTAAGTCTTTGGTGATATAGGGACCTCAAAGGATGATAATTAGCTCAGAACAGCCGAGGATGAGAGATGGACTATTGAGAGCTGTCTAAGGATGCACTTGAACTGGAATGGGAGAACCGCCCTGGTGAGGGGCAAAGCATAAGGATAGCATGCTTACATAAGAGTGATATAAATGCATTCAAAGCACTGAGTGATACCTCTTCAGAAGGCGTGGTGGGGATACCGGACCTTTCCTGGTAAGAGCACAGTAATAAGGTTGGCAAATCAAGTCGAAGTACAACACAGAATAAGTCAATGAGCTGATTGTATAGAAGGCGAGAAGAGAAGGGCAACTGACTGGAGCATACTGTGTCTGCAGGTGAACAAGGCATCAGAATTAGGGAAGTCCTCCGTAGCTCAGGCAAATGATGAAAGTGGTAGGGAATAACAGTGATGTCACACCTAAGCACCAGTAAGATGATATGGGTGAAGGAACCATAGATCCGTAACACATGGTAGTAAATGCAATGAAAGTAGGCCAATAGATGCTGAGCAATGAAGCAGCAGGATGTAGTGCCTTGCTGCTGTTGAGCTGACAGGAGTGACTGGAACAGCACCAAGAATCCAGGGAGATGCAGTGAGTAAGGAATCCATCTGGCATACAGTGCAGAACAGTGTGAACTGCAGCTACAGGTAACAGAGCAGACTGTGCATGGCGTGAAGTGAGCGGCTGCATGAAAGAAAAAGACGCAGGTTGGTAGGAGTGAGGCAGCAGAGAAAGAACTCCAAAGATACAAATCGACAGGGACAAGGAAACAAGTTAGGCAAGCAGGTACTAGGAACAAAAAAGGAGGGCGGGGGGGACCAAGCACAAAGAGGAGGAAACATGACTGGGAGATGTGGGAAACAGCCAGACACAGCCATATGGCAATCCACAGCAGAGCAGCACAAGTGGAAGCCAGAGACAGAAGGAAAGACAATGAGCAAATAGCAGCGGGGAGAAAAAGGCAGCAGCCAGAATGCAGCAACACAACCAGCGAGTCCGCTCACTCTAAGCAGAGGGATCAGCAGCTGAAGAATTAAGTAGAGGATGGGGAGGAGATATGTCCCCCATCGAACCTCAGCCCAAGCCTTCCAATTATGCAAAATTTGTTGATCGATGATTTTGTTTTATTGGGTGTCTGTGGAGAGAGGTGTTATCTGCTGTTATTCAGTTACATTTACTTACCTTGCCCTGGCTGTTACCCTGTTGTTTAGTCCCCATTTTATATTGGCAAAGTACATTTTATTAACTACTATGACAGTAGTCGTCCAAACACACTGCTGATCCCTAGTGGGGGAGGTGTTTTCTGCCATTATTGTTCAGTTTAATTTTGCTTACTCCTTCCATTACCCCATTGTTTAATCCCTGTTCTATACAAAAAAGGGACATTTTATTAACTACTACCAAAGTAGTTTTCCAGAGACACTGCTGATCCCTACCGGCAGAGGTGTTCTCTTCTGTTGCTCATTTTAATTTTCCTTACTTTTGCGCTGCTACCTCAGATGTCAAGACACAATGCACCGGTCCAGCTAGAAGCAATAAACATCATCACCACCATTTCCACCTCTACCTCCTCCCTGCCTGTGTGTGTCCACCAATCCATTCAATGTAACAGCTTCATCCGCCACAGTGATATAAATAGTACTGCTGAACCATGACAGTACATTACCAAGTACCAACCAGTCTGCAACCACTACTAGGTGAATCATCATGCATGCTTCAGCCAGGAATAAATTTCGCCACCACCTCCTCATCCTCCTTGTCCTCCGTCCTGTCTATGCCAGACAGTGTAGCTGCATGGGTCTTTACTGTCATACTGCTGAAAAATTACACTAAAAAGTAACAAGGCAGATGAGATGATGCTGCTCCCCTTTAAACAACAGTTACATCAATGCTGCCTCCACCTCCTCCTCCTCCAGTGTACCTATAATCACTCAACCATCATGACAGAACATCATGGGCCAGTGCCTCAGTGATGAAACCATTTTCTACCAGCCAGCCAGCCCACTTGCTTTGCTAGCCCTCAAGTCAACCCTACAGCCAGCCAGCTCATTAAGGCATGACAATCTCTGGCCCACCTCCATGGACTGTCTTTGTCTGCAGTGATGGTAAGTCACTTTCAGTTGTGTTCACAGTACTTATCCTTCAAATCCAGTCCTTGGCCTGAGCAGACAGAGGATGAAAGGTTGCCACCTTATGCAGAAATGACTTCAAAAGGATTTCCTGTCTTTCCTTTTGGCTCCCTGTAGGTTTAACCATCAGCACACCATCTGAGGCCAGGAATCAGGACACATGGTGCCACCGGCACCAACATGGCAAGCATCACTACTGTTCAGGTAAGTGTCATCAGGATTTGCTTTTCTAAACTGATATAATTTTTTTCTTATCCCCTTTTACAGGTAAACATGGGTCCAGCACCAGCAGTGGACAAATTTGGAGACAACCTAGGGGAATAATTTTTAGTTCCAAGCATACAGATGTACAGTAACTGTGTACAATACACAGAGATTTTCTCACTGCACAGGTCACAGTGGCAAAATGTGGGCAAATTGATTGTTCTGTTTTATCTCAGGCCAGATGATGCAGCTGAGAAAAGGAAAGTCTGTCTTTATTCTTTTGGATCTCAGGTGATGCAGCTAAGAAAAGGACAGTTTCTCCTTATTCTTTTTCATCACAGGTCACGCAGCTGAGAAAAAGACAGTTTCTCTTTATTCTTTTTAATTACAGATGATGCAGCTGAGAAAAGAACATTTCTCTTTATTCTTTTTCATCCCAGTGATGCAGCTGAGAAAAGGACAGTTTTTCTTTAATATTTTTCATCACGGGTCAGGTAGTGCAGCTCAATCACAAAAGGACAGTTTCACCATTTGGATGCTGATGATGCTGTGCGGAGAAGCAGAGCAAAGGCCATCCACCTTTTTTCAGAATGATATCACAATGTTCTTTCTTTCCTTTTGTCTCCCTGCAGGTTTCACTTTCACCATCAGCACCCCATTTGATGCCAAGAATCCTAATAAATGGCACAGCCAGCACCAACATGTCAAGCATCACTAATGTACAGGTAAATATCATTAACATTTACCTGTTTTAAGTTGTTATAATTATTCCTTCTCCCATTTCAAAGGTAAACATTGTTCCAACTGGCACCAGCAGTGGACAAATTTGGAGGCAAACTAATGGAATAATTTTTGCTTCCAGGCATACAGATGTAGAGGAGCTGTGTACATGGTACAGAGATTTCATCATGTCAGAGATCACATTGGCCAAATGGGGGCAAATTAATTGCTCTGTTTTAGTCACAGGTCATATGACCCAGCTGAGAAAAGGAAAGTTTGCCTTTATTCTTTTTGAGCACAGGTGACACAGCTGAGGAAAGGACAGTTTCCCTGCATTCCTTTTCATCACAGGTGACGTAACTCACAAAAGAACAATTTTCTCCACTCGGATGCAGATGATGCTGTGTGCAGCAGCAGAGAAAATGCCTTCCACCTTATCTCAGAATTATATCACAATGTTCTTTCTTTCCTTTTGTCTCCCTGCAGGTTTCTCCATAAGTTCACCAATCACCATTTTACCTCCGGCACCAACACGGCAAGCATCACTACGGTACAGATAAGTATCAGTTCATTTTAATATATTTAATTGTTATCATTTTTTTCTTCTCCATTTTGACAGGTAAATATGGTTCCAGCACCAGCAGTGGTCAGTGGGAAAATTTGGAGACAAAGGAATTAATTGTTTCTATTTGCAGGCGATAGCGTTGTGCAGTTAGAGAAGCAGTTGAGAGCAGAGAATGGTTACACTGGGGATTACGGTGTTATCTGTGCAAGCTCAGACCAAAATAATTTATCTCAGTTTCTCACAGTGGTTACAGGCACTGCAGTACCCTAAGATGAGGACTTCACCACAGGCACACCCCACAAGGACACAATCCACGGTCACATTTTGCACTTCAGTAAATAGTTTGAATAATCTTTTCCTTTTTCTTCCCAGATCTCCTGTGTTGCTGTATCATTCCTGAATCCTAACCTCAGCACAGCTCCAGTATCCATCCATTGCCATGATGATCCATCATGCACACATTTGCTCCTAGTCCTTCCTGACCTGGAGGCAGCCATGGGATGGACAGCACAGCCAAAGACACACAAGGAAAATTACCTACAGTATAATTACAGGAACAACGACAGAGTACATTTATTCAGCCATCTGCAAAACTTTTAGCAGTGAATTACAGGCCAAAACCAAGAAAAGGAAAAATTATACTAACCTTCCATGGTTTGTTTAAACTTCTAAGTGCCCAAAAAAGTACAGGCTGGACCCATGCAGCATAGCAGCAATGGGCAACATGATTCACTGTATTTCATATCTGAAAATCTAGGTGATTACAAAGAAGTAGTGAGAACTGGTAAAAGTGTTAACCCCCCCCAAAAAAAAAATATATATACCTCATGGACTTTTTCTCAAAAGTGAAAAATTCCTCCCCAAAATATAGGTCACACAGTCACCACATGTTTGTGTACACAGCAGCAGCAAGAGACAAACAGATGCTGATTACCGGAAAGTGGACAAACACAAACAGAAAACAATTACTGTCACAGCCACACATCTTAACTGACTTAACCCCACCCATGGAAAAAAATAAGTCCATATTTATCTTTGTGGTTACTTAGAAAATGTGGTAAATTCCAACATCCACTTTGAAGCATTATGATGTCAACACCTATACCTGAAAATTAATGGAAAAGCAGTGCAAACATAATAGTCTTCATGTGGTAACAATAACATCCCCCCTTACATACAAAAGAAATAAAAAAACAAAAATACTTACTTGTGTAGTATGTGTTATGTAGCCACACAAGGCAAGAGTACTTCTCAGCAACCACAGACAACAGCTGCATAGCAACATGTCCTTCAACTGTTTCCTCCACTCTGAACAACAAGACAGGACAGGATGGTTAACTTCTCCATCTTGATTCCTTGAACACCTTTCACCACAATGTATTCAACCAACAACATCAAGAGTAGATCCAGCAGCGCAGCAACCAGCACCCCATCAACTGCAGCAGGGCAGAAGGACACCTGATTGTTAAGTTTTCTCACATATGGACATCTTCACCCCAATTTCTTCACACGATGTAGTGAAACTTTACTTCTCCTCATTCACGTCCATTTCTTGTCCTGGAAGCAGTTTTTCCCATGAAAACACAGTAACTTGACATTTGTGGCGAGTAGCAGCAGGAGAAATGTTCATGTCTTCCACAAGAATTATGTTCCACTTCTCAGAAATTTTTTTCACATTGTTTTTCTAGACTTCTCTGGCCTGTTGCACACTGCTGCAACAAAAGTATTCAGTGGCAGCAAAGTAGTTTTTCACTGTGGCCACCAGTTGACATTTGTGGCTAGTAGTGGGATGGCAGAAAAATGTTTATGACTTCCACAAGAATTATCTTTCACTTCTCAGGAAATTTTTTCATGTGTATTTTCTTGACTTCTCTGGCCTGTTGCACACTGCTGCAACAAAAGTATTTAGTTGCAGGAAAACAGTTTTTCACTGTGGCCACCAGTTGACATTTGTGGCTAGTAGTGGGGTAGCAGGAGAAATGCTCATGACTTCAACAAGAATTATGTTTCACTCTTTAGGAAATATTCTCATGTGTGTTTGCTTGATCTTTCTGGCCTGTTGCACCACACTGTAACAAAAATATTTAGTGGCAAAAAATCAGTTTTTTCCTGTGGCCACCAGTTGACATGTGTGGCTACTAGTGGAATGGCAGGAGTAATATTCATGACTTCAAGAATTATCTTTCACTTCTCAGGAAATTTTCTCATGTTGTTTTCTAGACTTCTCTGGCCTGTTGCACACTGCTGCAACAAAAGTATTTAGTGGCAGGAAAGCAGTTTTTCACTGTGACCACCAGATGACATTTGTGGCTAGTAGTGGGATGGCAGGAGAAATGTTCATGACTTCCACAAGAATTATCTTTCACTTCGCAGGAAATTTTCTCATGTGTTTTTTCTCAACTTCTCTGGCCTGCTGCACCACCCTGTAACAAAAGTATTTAGTAGCAGAAAATCAGTTTTTTTACTGTGGCCACTAGTTGACATTAGGGGCTACTAGTATAATGGCAGGAGAAATGTTTATGACTTCCACAAGAATTATGTTTTACTTCTCAGGAAATTTTCTCATGTGTTTTTTCTCAACTTCTCTGGTCTGTTGCATACTGCTGCAACAAAAGTATTTAGCAGTAGGAAAGCAGTTTTTCACTGTGGCCACCAGTTGACATTTGTGGCTAGTAGTGGGATGGCAGGAGAAATGTTTGTGGCTTCCACAAGAATTACCTATAACTTCTCAGGAAATGTTCTCATGTGTTTTTTCTTGACTTCTCTGGCCTGTTGCACACTGCTACAACAAAGTAATTAGCAGCAGGAAAGCAGTTTTTCACTGTGGCTACCAGTTGACATTTGTGGCTAGTAGTGGGGTGGCAGGACAGATGTTCATGACTTCCACAAGAATTATGTTTCACCCTTTAGGACATTTTCTCAAATGTTTTTTCTTGACTTCTCTGGACTGTTGCACACCACTGCAACAAAAGTATTTAGCAGCAGGAAAGCAACTTTTCACTGTTGCCACCAGTTGACATTTGTTGCTAGTAATGGGGTGGCAGGAGAAATGTTCAAGACTTCTACAGGAATTATATTTCACTTCTCAAGACATTTTCTCCTGTGGTTTTTCTTGATTTCTCTGGCCTGTTGCACACCACTGCAAAAAATGTATCTAGTGGCAGGAAAGCAGTTTTTCACTGTGGCTACCAGTTGACATGTGTGGCTAGTACTGTGGTGGCAGGAGACATTTTCATGACTACAACAAGATTTACCAGTATGTTTCACTTCTCACAAAATGTTTTCATGTTTTTTTTTATCAATTTCTCAGGCCTGTTGCACCACACTGAAACAAAAATATTTAGTGGCAGAAAAGCAGTTTTTCACTGTGGCCACCAGTGGACATTTGTGGCTAGTAGTGGGGTGGAAGGAGAAATGTTCATGACTTCCACAAGAATAATGTTTCACTCTTTATGGAATTTTCTCATGTGTTTTTGCTTGACTTCTCTAGCCAGTTGCACCACACTGTAACAAAAGTATTTAGTGGCTGAAAAGCAGTTTTTTTTTACTGTGGCCACTAGTTGACATTTCTGGCTACTAGTAAAATAGCAGGAGTAATGTTCATGACTTTCACAAGAATTATCTTTCACGTCTCAGGAAATTTTCTCATATTTTTTTTTAGACTTCTCTGGCCTGTTGCACACTGCTGCATCAAAAACATTTAGCGGCAGGAAAACAGTTTTTCACTGTGGCCACCAGCTGACATTTGTGGCTAGTAGTGGGATGGCATGAGAAATGTTCATGACTTCCACAAGAATTATATTTCACTTCTCAAGACATTTTCTCCTGTGGTTTTTCTTGATTGCTGTGGCCTGTTGCACACCACTGCAACAAATGTATCTAGTGGCAGGAAAGCAGTTTTACACTGTGGCTACCAGTTGACATTTGTGGCTAGTACTGTGGAGGCAGGAGAAATTTTCATGACTACAATAAGAATTACCAGTATGTTTCACTTCTCACAAAATTTTTTCATGTGTTTTTTCTCAATTTCTCAGGCCTGTTGCACCACACTGTAACAAAATATTTAGTGGCAGAAAAGCAGTTTTTTACTGTGCCCGCCAGTTGACAATTGTAGCTACTAGTATAATGGCAGGAGAAATGTTCATGACTTCCACAACAATAATCTTTCACTTCTCAGGAAGTTTTCTCATATGGTTTTTCTCGATTTCTCAGGCCTGTTGCACATACCTCTCAACCTCCTGCCTCGTAAATCAGGGACAGGGCTTAAAAAAATCAGGGACAAAGGACCAAAATCAGGGACACATCTTCCAAATTAGACATATCCACCTAGAAAGCTGGTAGAATATGGGGCTTAGTGCAGAATGCATTTTCTAAAGAAGAACAAGTCTGTAACTTTAATGCTTGACATTGTTTTGTGCTTAAAGTCCCACTGTTTAGCCACAAAAACACAAATTTTAGGAGGGACAGAGTAAAATTTTGAGGCAAAATCAGGGACATCCCTGAAAATCAGGGACACTTGAGAGGTATGCTGTTGCACCACACTGTAACAAAAGTATTTAGTGGCAGAAAAGCAGTTTTTTTTACTATGGCCATCAGTTGACATTAGTGGCTACTAGTATAATGGCAGGAGAAATGTTTATGACTTCCACAAGAATTATGCTTTACTTTTCAGGAAATTTTCTCATGTGTTTTTTTGTTACTTCTCTGGTCCATTGCACACTGCTGCAACAAAAGTATTTAGAAGCAGGAAAGCAGTTTTTCACTGTGGCCACCAGTTGACATTTGTGGCTAGTAGTGGGATGGCAGGAGAAATGTTCATGGCTTCCACAAGAATTATCTTGCACTTCTCAGGAAATTTTCTCATGTGGTTTTTCTCAAGTTCTTTGGCCTGTTGTACACTGCTGCAACAAAATTATTTAGTAGCAGGAAAGCAGTTTTTCACTGTGGCCACAAGTTGACATTTGTGGCTAGTAGTGGAATGGCAGGAGAAATGCTCATGACTTCCACAAGAATTATGTTTCACTCTTTAGGAAATTTTCTCATGTGTTTTTTCTTGACTTCTCTGGTCTGTTGTACACTGCTGCAACAAAGTATTTAGCCGCAGGAAAGCAATTTTTCACTGTGGCCACCAGTTGACATTTGTGGCTAGTAGTGTGGTGGTAGGACAAATGTTAATGTCTTTCACAAGAATTATGTTTCTCTCTTTAGGAAATTTTCTCATGTGGGTTTTCTTGACTTCTCTGGACCATTGCACACCACTGCAACAAATGTAACTAGTGGCAGAAAAGCAGTTTTTCACTGTGGCTACCAGTTGACATTTGTGGCTAGTACTGTGGTGGCAGGAGAAAATTTCATGACTACAACAAGATTTACCAGTATGTTTCACTTCTCACAGAATGTTTTCATGTGTTTTTTTCTCAGTTTCTCAGGCCTGTTGCACACCACTGCAAAAATGTACTTAGCGTCAGAAAGCAGTTTTTCACTGTGGCTACCAGTTGACATTTGTGGCTAGTACTGGGGTGGCAGGAGAAATGTTCATGACTTCTACAAGTATTACATTTTACTTTGCAGGAAATTTTCTCATGTGATTTTTCTTTACTTCTCTGGTCTGTTGCACAGCACAACAACATGAGGCAACTAGCAGCAGAACAGCAGTTTGGAACATGGGACCCAACTTAACATTTGTGGCTAGCAGGAGCCTTCTTAAGCACTAAAACAAGATTTATGTTTAACTTCTCAGGAAAAATGCTCATGTTTGTGTGATTCTTGTTGAATTCTTTGGGCAGTTGCACACCACCCTGCCACATCACATACTGTAGCATCAGGAAAGATTTTTCTTACAGGGGACAATACTTGACATTTGTGGCTGGCAGGAGGGCACATATTAAGCACTAACACAAGAGTTATTTCACTTCTCAGGAAATGTTCTCATATGTTTTTTCTCAACTTCTGTTGCCTGTTGCACACCACTGCAAAAAAAGTATCTAGCGCCAGGAAAGCAATTTTTCATTATTGTCACCAGTTGACATTTGTGGCCAGTGGTGGGGTGGCAGAAGAAATATTCACGAGCACCACTGCCACAACATCACATACTGTAGCATCAGGATTTTTTTTTTTTACTGAGGACAATACCTGAGATTTGTGGCTAGCAGGAGGACACATGTTAAGCACTATCACAAGAACTACGCAGGGAAAATGTTCATTTGTACATACTATAACAGGACAGGGGTCAGGACTAGGGGAATATGACATGAAAGAAAAAGTCAGGAAGTGAACAACAGAATGGATTGAAAGGAATAGTGACCCTATAATAGAACACAAACCCTTGAGAAAGAAATATTTTAGACAACTGAACAAGTGGAAAGAGAGGAAGAGGATAGAAAATATTTTGTTTCTTTTTTTACTTTTTATATTTTTTCTGTTTTTTTTAGTGGGACAAACTATAATAAAGACAATGTGGAACAAAAAAAAATCAGAAGTTACTCTCTCCCACTACCAGTGGCAGCACTGCCACAACCATGGAACTCCATCAGGATGTTCAGCAATTTTTCCTGGTCAGCCATCATTTTTATAGGTCACTTCTGGACTCATTGAACTCCTGCTGGACTTGATTAAACTCCTGCTGAAGGTGTTGGACATCGAAGAAATATAGAAACATAGAAGTTGATGGCAGTTAAGGACTGCAAGGCCCATCCAGTCTGCCAATTTTTTCTACCTTATGAATGAAGATCTGCCTGTGGGACTGGTCCTGCAGGGTCACTTGATGGTAGGGCTTCTTGGCAGGGTACAGGTGCTGCCAACTGCTGTGATGATGGCTGTGTACTGTGAGTTATCCTTCTGCCACATTGACTTGCAGCATGACAGCCTATCACCTCACACCACCAACCTTCCCCTTCCACATTGCCCCCCCACTACTGCCAGCTGCTGCTGTTACCTCCAGCTACTTGTCCTGCCACTCTGCATGGTGATGAATATTGAGATAAGTCCTTTGCCCACCAGTGCCCAAGTGGCTTCCTTTTTTCTTCTGCCATACACTGTGGACACACAACTTGCAGAAGACATCATTGTCATTACCCTCATTAAAGGAAAAAAACTGCCATTCAGCAGAGCTCCTTGTCTGTTGCAGGAGGACTCCAGAGGAAGTTGTGGGGTGCTCTGCAATGACAGGGATGGAGCTGCTGGTGGTGGTAGCATGATCGGGTGGGTTGGGACCACAGGCTGTTGCTGCTGCTGCTCCAAGGGATTGCTGTGTGCCACCTCAGAAGCAGCACTATTCATATCCTCAGCTGGGAGTATTTGGGGGGGATGCCTCACTCCCACTTTGAAATATTCACCTGTTTAGGCAAATTAGTGCCACCCTTTCAGCCACTTTGCCCACTGGGTCACTCCGTTATATAGAAAACAGAAGGTTATCTTAAGAAAACAAAATAAAAAGAGACAGAGAGAGTGGGAGAGAGACAGAGAGAGACACACACACACACACACACACACACACACACACACACACACACACAAAACAATCTCAACTTACAAGAAAAAAAGATTAGGCACACACAACAGATATCCTACACAAAAATAAACAAAGGAATTCTTCTGAAAATAAAATATTGTTTGCAGACACAGAAGCACTGCAAAACATTGTTTGTAAGACTCCAACTCTCACAAACTCAGACAGCTAGCACTAGCACTAATGAGAAGAGGAAACCAAATCAGTCACTTCCTGCCTAACTGTAATCTCCCATGTGACCTGCAGAATGTGAAACATGTGACAGAGCTTTTTTTTTTTGCTAACTTCACCTTGACAAATGCAAGGTGATGTTAACGGCAAAGTTAACTTGCAAAGTTCAAAAGCAAGCAGCCAACTTCACGAAATTTTCCACGGGACGAATTTGGCGACTTCATTGGAATTTCGCCAGCAAATTAAAACTTTGCAACATCTCTATCGCTGTGTCATACATCTGCAAGAAAAATTCTTTGTTAAGCACAAATTAATTTGAGGGTAAGATGATTTCTAGAGTGAAATTACAAAATTAGTTTCAAGAACAGAAAGCAGTTTTGAATTTGTCCATGAAGCTGATAGCAAGAAAGTCTTTCCCACAGACATGGGTGTGAGTGAAACTCAACCAGGGCAATCATTAGTATGGATCAACTAAAGATGGACCTGGGGTTTGATTGAAAATTTAACCAGGCCAAGCATTTAAAGAGGCAAAATAAATGGAAAATTACAGGCAAGTTATAAAATAAATTCTGGGGAAGGATTCACAAAGCTTTGCCCTGGGCAAATTGGGCTTTGTGAATAGTCAGTATTCACAAAGCCCAGTTTGTCCCCGTAAACTGTGTTTGCATCTGAGCAAAGTAGTGAGGGGGGCTGCTATTCAAATGAGGGGGAGGGGAACTGCATATCTCTGCAATCCCATTCACAAAGGATTTGCCCCATGCAAAGGCCTTGTTGAAGGTCCTTGGTGTGAGCACATTACCACCTGAAAAACCTGGCAATAATCCAAGCAACTGTAGTGGTTGTCAGATGTACTGCAGCCCCCAGCATCCCACCCCAGTCCCCTTAGCTCCCACCCCTTTAAGAAAAACAGATAATATCCACAGTGTAGCAGTCCCACCCCAGTCCTGATCTCATGAATCCCATTGGTAATACAAATAAGTAATTTCCATAGTGTAGCGGTCTCACCCCAGTCCCTGATCACCCACCCAGGAATAAAAAAAAATAACTTTCCACTACTGTATGGTCCATCCCCAATCCCTGATCACCTGATCACCCACCCAGTAATAAACTAAAAAAGACAAAGGAACTGGTGCTACAGTAACTGTCTATACAAAAGGGCCTGAAGTGTATGCTGTAAACTGTCATTGACAGTTCAGTTAGTGGGCGGCCATGGAGTTGTGAGGAGAGCTCTGCTGCTCTCTGATGGGCAGCCATGCTGGGGAGGGAGAAGTGAGGTGGTATTTCATAACAGGGGTGGGTGTGGGGTTGGGGGGACCACTATACTATCTATGGAAAAATATGACATCATATCAGGTGTGGGATCAGGCAATGGGGAAGGGAACCTACACTATGGAAAAACTCTTACTTCATTACCGGGTGGGTAATCAGGTGATCAGGGTCTGGGGAGGGACCACTACACTATGAAAATACTTTTAGTTTATTCACGTGTGGGTGATTGGGCAATCGGGGAGGGATCATGCACTAATGGAAAGTTATTTTGTTTATTTTTGGGTGGGTGAACGGGGACTGGGGTGGGACCCTACACTATGGAAAATTATTTTTTTTACTCTTGGGTGGGTGATCAGGAACTGGGGTGGGACTGCTACACTATGCAAATTACTTATTTGTATTACTAGGTGGGATTCGTGAGATCGGTAACCAGGAAGTGACCACTACATTAAGGAAATTATTTTATTTTGTTACTGGGTGGGTGATTGGGGACTGGGAAGGGACCCTACACTATGGAAATACATTTTTTTACCATTGGGTCTGCAATCATGGTGGGGGAGGACACCACTACACAATGGGAAATGTGGCTGTGTGGGGCTTGGGCTGGTGGTGGCTGCTCAATGCCACACTAATGGCATGCAAATAAGCCCATAATGGGAATACTAATGGCCACTAGCACCTTGCATGATCAATGAGCTTATATGCATGCCTCTGTTCATGAATAGCACTTTAGAAAATGGGCAAAGAGAATTCATGATCATGATTGGCTGCAAGAGCTAATTTGCTGGTCTGGTATGAGACAACAGAGACTGGGAAATAACTAGCCCCAGTCTCGGTTGCCTCATATAGTTCTAAATATTAGTGGCTAGTAGAACATTCAAAAGGCAAGCACTGCCATGTTGTTTTTTCATTTAGCGACTGTAGTGAGTGAGACCCCCAAAGTGAGTCTGCCATTTTTTTCTTTCACTTAGCGACAGCTACTGTCCCCCAATGCTCCTTAGTTCAGTGGTAGCTGTCTGCCCCTTTCATTTGTTTTTTATTTCATTTTGTTTTTATTTGCAGTACTATCGTGTTCTATGCCCCCTGATTCCCAATAGTGAAACTGTCTGACATCATTGGTGCAATAAGCAGAAGTCTATGCACTAGAAAAGTCAATTGTTACTTTTGGTGGGCAACCTAAGGTACTAACACTTAATGACTTGAATTATTGCCAAAATGCCTTCTCAACGTATTCTACTTTTATTTATTTATTTTTTAATTCTGCTGTTTACTACTTCCCCACGTTAGGTAACTCTTATTAAGGGACATAACCAGGAGGGGGGGGGTATACACATTAATGCAAATGCTGAGGCAAATAAATTAGGAAAGGAGACTTGCTGAAAAGAGCTTACCACCTCTGTGGCCTGTCATGTAGTCCTGACCTGCCACCATGCCAAATTCCTTAATGTGCAAAAGGACAATGGCATGATGCAGACAACCCCCAACCTGAAGACCCACATCATAAGGATGATCCCCTTCACAAGCTTCAACATCTTCTGCAACAGTCAGTGCTGGGATCATTACCTCCTCTTGAATCAGAACTTTATTTAAAGGGGCCAACTGTTTTGTTCTGAGATGACTGGATATGGAACGACACAAAAAAGATATTTTCTACTAACATGAAGGGGATCTTAATTGAAAAAGCACATATAGGTGCAGAGGGCTTACATGGTTTTGTAGATAACAACTTGACATTACTGGACAATTGGTGGTGGACAACCAAAACCCAGGACATACAAACCTATGTGCACAGTTGCATTCTTTGTATATGCAACAATCCAAGTAAAATACAGAGGTTGGATACCCAACTACATGTTACTGCCTCTGGAATTTGGGACAGTGTGTATATATATATATATATATATTATATATATATATATATATATATATATATATATATTTATATTATGGTAGCACGGTAGTACTACCATGAATTAGGGATTGAGGAGCCATTTCTATGTTAAACCCCAAAACTTTGCACCTTAATAACTTTGCAACCATTTGATAGATTTGCCTGAAATTTGATTTATGATCAAGAACCATAGGCCTTGGGATCTGCCAAGTTTCGTACTGGTCGTATATACGGCTGCAGAGTTATTAAGTGTGATCTGTGCGCGCGTTTACGCTTTTCTGGAATTCTGTGGTCGCACCTACAGGTCGTACGGTTTGCGTGACCTGCCAGAAATCTTCAGGGAACATGCAGCCAGGATCCCCAATGTGCCTTTCAAAGATTTCGTGAAAAAATATTAAACGGTTCAAAAGTTATTCAAAAAACAGTTTCCCATTATAAGTCAAAGGAAAAGTTAACAAAAGTTCAACACTTTCGCAAAATGCATTTTTACTTTCATAAATGGGCCTGTTACTTTATAAATCGGTCATTTGTTTTCAGTTGGTGATAAGAAAATGGTTGGCATTTAAATTTGGGACCCTCTAGCAACCTAATTTTTTGTATTCACCTAGTCGGGCCCTGAGGATGCTTGCCATGTCTTTATTTTGTGGTAAAACACCCCAGAAATATGTTTTCAAATTTCTGGAAAAAGTATTTCTGCAAATTACTTTCTTGCTCACGAAAGTGTCGCAAATTTTTGCGAAAGCTTTCGCAAATTGCGACAGTAGTTTTCTAGTCTGTGGGAAAATGACAGCAATTCTTTGCAACTGCGCTGCAAAAGAACCGTTGGGAGTTTTGAGTTTTGAGCTGAACTTTGGAGGGAACGGAGCTGACATCTCACAGATGTGCCTTTCAGTGTTGTATTGAAAAAATATTACACGGCGGCAAAGTTACGGCACTCCAAAGTTGACGGTTTTTCCCATAGGATAACATTACGTCGCCAGACGCATTACAGAAATCATTTGGCACCCTGCTGCAAAATAATGGTTTGGTCTTTTTTCCTGAAATTTGGAGGGAAGACAGCCAAAAGCCCACAGATGTGCCTTTAAGTAGTTTGGTGAAAAAATATCACACGGCGGCAAAGTTACGGCACTCCAAAGTTGACATTTTTTCCCATAGGATAACATTACGGAGCCCAACGCATAACAGAAATCATTTGGATCCCTGCTGCAAAATAACGGTTTGGTCTTTTTTCCTGAAATTTGGAGGAAGACAGCCAACAGCCCACAGATGTGCTTTTCAGTGGTTTGGTGAAAAAACATTACAGGGAGGAAAAGTTATGGTGCTCCGAACTTTTCTTTTTTTCCCATAGGATAACATTACGGCATTTGCCGCGCCTTTCAGGGCCCGTATCTCGGAAACGGTGCGAGATACGGACTCTTCGTCGGAAAACTTCTTAGCCCCCCAACTGGGGCTAAGATTCAAATTAGCCAGGACAGTTGTAAATAATATGACTTTTAAATTTTTTTTCTACGTCGTACAGTTCCTGAGATATAATGTATTTAGTATTCCAAGATCTCATTTTCTGCGCCGATACTCATTATTTTGCATACATTATTTGTACTCACTGTCTTTCTCAATGCAGGTTTTGGGGAAAACCAGCCTGTGCGCTTACATTACTGTTACTGTTGCCCTTTCCGCTTGCGGATTCCAGTACCAATATCACTTACCGTTGGCGTCCTGCGCCCATGTGGGTTATCCTGCGTTATCATTTGCGCTTGCGTTTCTGTTATTTTTTGCCATTTTCTGTCTACAGTACTGTTTATCTTTCTGTTTCACTTTACATCACCATGCCCATTGACATTTCTGTTTGCAGGCACCATGTTACTATGTGACAACACATCACGTGGCAGAACATTCCCGTCTACGCCACCATGTGTGTTACCCTTTCTGTTCTCATTCATGCTTGTGTTACCATGTGTGCCACTGTTAGCATTTCTGTTTGCGTTGCTGTCCCTGTTAGTATGCCACAAGACATCATGTGGCGGGAGCCCGGGGCCCAGAGGGCACCGCGCTCCCGCTGCTGCATCACATTCACTATTTCTTGTTATCATTCTCAAAAAGAAGGGAAATTAGAAGCAAAAAATTCAGTTTAATGCATTAGTTAGAGTTGTTCCACAGTGACAAAAGTGAGGAAATTTGCTGTTAGGGTTGAAAAACCCTTACCCCACCCCCCGACCGGCATTGGGGTGTGCATTGGGATCATAAGTCCTAACTCTCACCCATTCTCCTATACTTCTGCTGCTTTACACAGGTCATGGGTGAGGAGTTAGGGCTGATGATCCCAATACGCAATCTCATGTCTGCATCCTTTGCATTTTTCATTTGCACTTGCGTTTCCTGTTACTTTTTGCCATTTGTGTGTACCACTGTTTCTCTTTCTGTTTCACTTTGCGTCACCATGCCCACTGACATTTCCATTTACAGGCACCATGTTACTATGTGACAACACATCACGTGGCACACCGTTCCCGTCTACGCCACCATGTGCGTTACCCTTTCTGTTATCATTCCTTGTGTTACCATGTGTGCCACTGTTAGCATTTCTGTTTGCATTGCTGCTCCTGTTACTATGCCACAAGACATCATGTGGCGGGAGCGCGGGGCCCAAAGGGCCCCGTGCACCCGCCACCACATTACATTCACTATTTCTCAATATCATTCTCAAAAAAAAGGGAAATTAGAGGCAAAAAACTCTGTTTAATGCATTAGTTAGGGTTGTTCCACAGCGACAAAAGTGAGGAAATTTGCTGTTAGGGTTGAAAACCCTAACTCCGAATTCCCAGCACCACACACACACAGACACACACACACATTCAAGTATGGGGGAGGACCAAGTCAACACAACCAATGACAGACATCCAGCAGCAGGTGACAGAAATAACAAACAATTGTCTAAATGTACTACTGAGACATCCCCACCCACCTGACCAGGTACTGCATGCTCAGTGGAGATCAACAGCAAAACTGAGGCCATGTACACCAAACGACACATCCCTGATTGCAGCTGCAACAACGTACTCACACTTAGTAGTTGCATGGCCTTACCCACCGATGCCCCACACCACACCACACCACTTGTGGTGGGCCACCTGAGCAATAGGGGTTAAGCAAAACCAAGGAGTTGTACAGGGTATAATATCTCTGATTTAACAAGGGTTTGAGAAATGCAGCTTTAATTGACTGTAAACTATTGTAACAGCCTTATGTTTAGTTTTATTAACATACATGTAGAGCCTAACCATATGATGAACATGGTTTAATGTTGTTTAAAAACAGTTTTATTATGATAGCAATAAGCTACTCCCAGGTATTATGTTAATGGTCAGTTTATCACTGTCTAGCGACATGTGGCACTTTCGGATATGCCTCATTCAACATTAAACCCCTACAGGGTGATTAACAGACCATTTAACATAACTGTTGGTCAT
Organism: Neoceratodus forsteri; assembly: GCA_016271365.2. Lineage (NCBI taxonomy): Eukaryota > Metazoa > Chordata > Ceratodontiformes > Ceratodontidae > Neoceratodus > Neoceratodus forsteri. The sequence goes on from CM057455.1 coordinate 620,998,137, forward strand.
GCCTTATAAGCTAATTGTCTTTTTGGTAGATACTCTCCCTCTGCTAGGCACTGCAGCAGCTTTGCAACACAGTGTCCCACCCAGTTACACCATACACTGACTAGTTGCTGGAGAATGGCTGTGAATATGAACTCATGAAGATGAACAGTGTAACTTGATCATTACAGTCATCGAAACCTAGTGTGATTATAACTGACAGACTCAGTGATAGAGGATAACCCCTGCTGTCCTGGTACATTTACCCCATTATGAGTTAAATCAGTACTAAAATACATTCTGTTTATATCTACACATACCTACTTGATTCCTGTTGTAGCAGAATTAACATAAATTTATCACTTTGATAGCATCAGTGACAGAAGTGTAATGGAAGGCAAACGGTAGGCATACAGCCTGAGTACTGAAACAACTGTTAAAAAATCACACTGTGTCCATAAGTGGCATAGATCACTCATTGCAACAATAGCAAATGTATTACTATTTGAAGAGATTAGTCATCACAGATGCAGATGAGGATTGTCTTTATCAGGTACAACATACTCAGTAAGTGCCTACCGGAAAATCTATCCTATATACACGTCCGATACAGGTACATCATTGTTGGCTCAGTAGTGCTATGATTTTAAAAGTTGCTTAGCCTGATCCATACAATTACAATCTTTTCTTACAAAGAATACTTACTGCATCTTTAATATTGAAACACACTGAAGGTCTATGTATGTACATCAGCAGTACACCTTCATCAGTAAGAATGCATGTGATACTGGCAGTACCAATTTCCACAGCGTTGAACAGGCAATGCTTTTCTATACGTTTACATCAGCCTCTCTATGTTGAGTAAACCATTGCAGTAAATGTACTACTATGTAAATCACCTACTAAATGTATCACTACTTTTTATCTTGAGCATGCTAGTGTCTTGTAGTTAATTTATGTGCTTCTCTTAATTAATGTATACTCAGTAGTGTTAAACCTTTCTACAACTGTCATCATGCACCTTCAGCATTTATATTGAATAACGGCACAGTACCAGTTGTGGTGTGAGGGGCATCGTAGGTAAGGCCATGCAACTACTAAGTGTGTAATGCGTTGTGTGCAGCTGCAATCAGGGATGTGTACGTTGGTGTACATGGCCCTCAGTTTGCTGTTGATCTCCACTGAGCATGCAGTACCTGGTCAGGTGGGTGGGGATGTCTCAGTAGTACATTTAGACAATTGTTTGTTATTTCTCTCACCTGCTGCTGGATGTCTGTCATTGGTTGTGTTGACTTGGTCCTCCCCCATACTTGAATGTTGTGTGTGTCTGTGTGTGTGTGGTGCTGGGGGGTGAATTCGGAGTTAGGGTTTTCAAGCCCTAACAGCAATTCCTCACTCTTAGTCGCTGTGGAACAACCCTAACTAATGCATTAAACGGAGTTTTTTGCCTCTAATTTCCTTTTTTTTGAGAATGATATTGAGAAATAGTAGATATGATAATGGAGTGATGGTGGGGCCCTTTGGGCCCCGGCGCTCCCACCACATGATGTCTTTGTGGCATACTAACAGGGACAGCAGCGCAAACAGAAATGCTAACAGTGGCGCACATGGTAACACAAGCACAAATGAGAACAGAAAGATGCGCACTGGTGGCGTGAAGACGGAATGGTCTGCCACGTGATGTGTTGTCACATAAGTAATGATGCCTGCAAACAGAAATGTCAATGGGCATGGTGATGTAAAGGAAACAGAAAGATAAACAGTACTGTAGACAGAAAATGGCAAAAATAACACTACACGCAAGCGCAAATGAAAGCGCGAGGATAACGCACATGGTGGCGCAGGCGTCACGGTAGAGTGAAATGAAGCAGATACCGGAACATAGCGGAAAGGGCAACAGTAACAGTGATGTAGCGCACAGTTGGTTTTTTTCCCAAAACCTGCATTGAAAAGATAGTGAAATACAAATAATGTATGCAAAATAATGATATCGGTATGAAAATGAGATCTTGGAATACTAAATACATTATATCTCAGGAACCGTCGTGACGTGAAAAAAAAATTTAAAGTCATATTATTTACAACTGTCCTGGCTAATTTGAATCTTAGCTCCATTAGAGGCTAAAGTTTTCGACAAAGTCCATATCGCACTGTTTCCGAGATAAGGGCCCTGAAAAGGTCAGCGGAGAAACGCCGTTTGTTATCCTATGGGAAAAAAAGAAAAGTTCAGAGCACCATAACTTTGCCTCCCTGTAATGTTTTTTCACCAAACCACTGAAAGGCACATCTGTGGGCTGTTGGCTGTCTTCCTTCCAAATTTCAGGAAAAAAGACCAAACCGTTATTTTGCAGCAGGGATCCAAAGGATTTCTGTTATGAGTTGGGCGCCGTAATGTTATCCTATGGGAAAAACTGTCAAGTTTGGAGTGCCGTAACTTTGCTGCCGTGTAATATTTTTTCAATACAACACTGAAAGGCACATCTGTGCGATGTCAGCTCCGTTCCCTCCAAATTTCAGCTCAAAACTCCCAACGGTTCTTTTGCAGCGTAGTGCCAAAGAATTGCTGTCATTTTCTCACAGACTGAAAACTACTCGGTTATAGAGCTTTCGTCGCAAAATTGCGACACTTTCGTGAGCACGAAAGTAATTTGGCGAAAGTGCTTTTTCCAGAAATTTGAAAAACATATTTCTGGGGTGTTTTACCACAAAATAAAGACATGGCAAGCATCCTCAGGGCCCGACTAGGTGAATACAAATAAAATTAGGTTGCTAGAGGGTCCCAAATTAAAAAGCCAATTATTTTTCTGATCAACAACTGAAAACAAAATGGCCGATTCGCGAAAGTAACAGGCCCATTTGCAAAGTAAAAATGCATTCTCGCGAAGTGTTGAACTTTTGTTAACTTTTCCCATGACTTATAATGGGAAACTGTTTTAATAACTTTTGAACGTTTAATATTTTTCCACGAGAATCTTTGAAAGGCACATCAGGGATGCCGCACGTTCCTGAAGATTTTGGGCCAGTCACACAAACTGTACGACCTGTAGGCACGACCACAGAATTCAAGAAAAGCGTAAACGCGTGCACAGATCACACTTAATAACTCCACAACTGTACATCCAATCAGTACAAAAGTTGGCAGATCCCAAGGCCTATGGGTCTTGATCATACATTCCAAATTTCAGGTAAATCCATCAAACAGTTGCAAAGTTATTAAGGTGCAAAATTTTGGGTTTAACATGGAAATGGCACCTCAACCCTAACTATGGTAGCACTACAGGCTACCATAATATATCTATATATATATATATATATATATATATTAGGAAAAACTCCATTTATTATGCATAGTTAGGGTAATTCCACAACTACAAAAGTGAAATTCACTGTTAGGGTTGAAAACCCCTTGGACCCCTGCCCACCCCAACCTGCATTGGGTGTGCATTGGTCATCAGCCATGACTCTCACCCCAATACATGTGTAAAGCAGCAGAAGTATAGGAAAATGGGGTGAGAGTTAGGACCGATGACCCCAATGCACTCCAATGCTGGTTGGGGGGGTGGCAAGGGGTCCAAGGGGGTTTTCAACCCTAACAGTGAATTTCCTCTTTTATGCAGCTGTGGAACAACCTAACTATTGCATTAAACAGAGTTTTTGCCTCTAATTTCCTTCTTTTCAGAATGATAACGAGAAATAGTGAATGTAATGCAGTGGCGGGGGCGCAGGGTCCAGAAGGGCCCGTGCTCACTTGCCACGATATCTTGAGCATAGTAACAACAACAATAATGCAAACAGAGCGCTAACAGGTGAGCTTTATGTATTAGCATGGCGTGAATAAGGGAACAGAAAGAATTAACGCACGCTGAGGTAGCCAAATTAGGAACGGTCTGCCACGTGATGTGTTGTCACATAAATAACATGAATGCCTGCAAATGGAAATTTCAATGGGCAAGTGGCGCAAACTAAAACAGAAAGAGAAACAGTAATGTAGACACAAATGGCAAAAAATAACAAGCATGACGAAAATAAAATAAGCCAAGGATAACTACATGGTGGTGCAGATGTCAACAGAGTGAAATGGAAAAGGGCACTGCAAGCAGAAAGGGCAACACTAACAGTAATGTAAGCACACAGGCTGGTTTTCCCCAAAAGCTGCATAGAGAAAGACAGTGAGTACTAAGAATATATGCATAATAATGGATATCAGAGCAGAAAATGAGGACTTGGAATACTAAATAGGTTATATCTCAGGAACCGTACGACATAGAAAAAAAAATTAAAAGTCATATTATTTACAACTGTCCTAGAACTAATTTTGTACTTAGGGGCTAAGCATTTTCCAATGAAAGTCTGTATCTCACTTTTGTTCAGAATCACAGACGTGAAAAGTCGTGACATTAGTAATGTTATCCTATGGGAAAAAAGAAGTTCGGGCACCCGAAACTTTGCCCTCCTGTAATATTTTCCACCAAACCACTGGAAGAGCACATCTGGGGGCTGTTGACTGTCTTCCTCCAAATTTCAGGAAAAAAAAAAACACGTTATTTTGCAGCAGAGGCAAAAGGATTCTGTAATGCGTTAAGCACCGTAATGTTATCCTATAGGGAAAAATGTCAACTTTGAGTGCTGTAACTTGCCACTGTAATATTTTTTCAATACAATACTGAAAGGCACATCCTGTGGGATGTCGGCTGTGTTCCCTCAAATTTCAGCCAAAACTCCCAACCATTCTTTAGCAGCGCAGTACAAAGAATCGCTGTCATGCAAATGTAGCATAAATAGATGTAAATTATCCCACGTTCATCTTGTATAAACTATTATCTCATTTGCATGCCAGCTTTTGAATTTCTGAAATTTGTGTATGGTGCAATGGTACTTCTGCCACTGCTAATTTTATGCTCAACTCTGGCAACTTGTGGTGGCGCAAGTTGCAGTGCGACATGTCCAGTGGCACTAAGCTGGGGTGATAGTGAAGAAGTTGGTCCATAGCACAATTTTATTGAATATTACCCTGGAGACACCTGTGCAAAATTATTTTCAGGCGCAAGGGCTGGTGATTCAGAATGGTTGCAGTTATCAGATCTGTGCATGCATTAAATAAGCAATGAGACATCAGTAGTGATTATTCAGTGTTGTGTAAATGACTGCTTACTGGTGTAATGTCGTATGAGGCACAGCTGAGTACTACATCAGTTACACAGTAATTAAGTTACCATTGATATATACAGTCAGGTACCTTATTTGTATTATCATAGCAATATTTTGAAAATAGAATTGAACATTGTTTTGTTTGTGCTTAGTCTCTACATATATATCAATAAAGCAATAGTGCTTTCAACAGGGTGTGTGTCGTGCTGTGATAACGCGTGATGCCTCAGGTGGTTGGGCCGCGAGGCACATGATCGAGTGTGTCCAACCAACTGGCGTGGCCGATATCTAACATAACACACACCCTGGAAGAAGCAATATTAGTATAATGCAATGTTTCATTGTTATACAGAAAAACAATTTATTTTAAAGATGTTTTGTGTGGAAAAATATTTTTTAAGAGCAGATGAAACAATCAAGCAAATGATCAGCATGGTCATGCTGATCGGCAGGTTCACAGTAAGGCTGAGACTACACCCGTGATCTTGTACTGATTAACATCACAGCTGTTATCTTGTACTGATTAACATCACAGGTCCAGCCCAAGACTGACCAATCAGAGCCCAGGATTTTTCCTTGCATTGTATAATCGAAGATTGAATACAGTAATACCGTCGTGATAGAAATTAGAAGTACTATTTTTAACAACTGTTGCTGTCAATGTTAAAAAATGTTGTCTGATTTACACTAACATTAACATGTATTTTTTTGATTTATTACTTAGGACGCCGGAGCGTTCCCCAGCTACGAGGCGAGGTAGTGCCAGCATGGCGAACCTGTGGAGGTGTGATCAGATTTGCCTGAGAGTGTCCATTGTCATTGAGTCTGATGGTGAACTTTATTATTACAAAATTCTAAGTTGTTTTCAAATAAGAAATCAGTACAACATCAGGGTCTAGTCTCAGCCTTACTGTGAACCTGCTGATCAGCATGACATGCTGATCATCTGTGATGATCATACTGATTATTTGCTTGATTGTTTCGTCTGCTGTTCAAAAAAAAAATATTTTTGCACAGAAACATCTTTAAAATTAATACCTTTCTGCATAAGAATGACCCATTGTATAATTGCAATAATATCCTCCAGGGTGTGTGTTGTTTGAGATAACGTCACGCCTCTCATTGAGCCTTTTCGGACACAGACATGCCCAACCACCTGAAGTGTAGCGTTATCCCTGGACGACACACACCCTGTAGATATTAGCAGTTATGGATGATATCTGGCATTTCACGCGCTGTAGCATCAGGATCGTTTGGGGAGCTACAATGGTGCATGGCGTTTGCTAACTATCTTGAATATGCACCCAAAATACTTACAAAAGGTGTTTACCAACTCTAATGATTGTGCAGTGCCACCATGGCAGAAGATCCTGTACTACCATAACAAACTGGTATTACAACAGATGTGAGGAATTATATTCTTCATAGATCTGACAATGTATGGGTGTGCATAGTGGTAGATGTGGTGTTGTGGGGGGGCAGGTATTCTCCACTGCTAATTTTTTTGGAGGAGTTCAATGTACAATTAAGCAGCAATGCTCGACAGGGTGTGTCTTGTGCTGGGATAACGTCACGCTCGGGTGGTTTCGCACGGGTACGCAGGCTGAGTGTGTCCAACAACTGAGGCATGACGTTATCTTAAATGACACACACCCTGTTGGGCATTATTTAAGCAATTATGCACAACAGGGTGTGGTATATCATGGGATATCGTCACACCTCAGGTGGTTGGGCATGAGGCCGCAGGACGAGTGCATCAGCGACCCGGAAGCGATACCCCTACATACCACACCCTGAGTACATTCTTGCTATTATGAACAGGAATACAGAGTTTTAGCAGTAAAAAAAAATCTTTTCAATCGTTATGAAATGTGTTTTGTGAGGTGTTGGAGAGTACGTTTTAATAAAATAGTTCCTGGAGGTCTGGCCAGCAGGTGGTCCCAGTGTAATTGAAGTTGTTTGGTTGAGGAGGGTGCAGCTGTGAAATTGTCCCCCACCCAAAAAATATAGTGTGGTCAGGAGACATCCTATTTATGTGGGTGACTTTTTGGGAAAATATAGAAAATTTCTAGTGCTGCCACATATGTGAAGTATCATTGGAGCCATGAGAGGACTGAAGTCACAGTTTGAAAGGAGCAGACTGACTAGTGGGGCACTTCAAGAGTTTCCAATATATCACTAAGTAGAGCGGAAGATGTTACAAATGCAAAAGCGTTAGTCGTGAAGCAAGCGAGCAGGCAAAGCGCGATTTTGAAAAGGCGAGCAAGTAAGGAGACGTAAAAGCTGCACGAACATTTGCAACAACTACCTTTAAAAAAAATTACAGCTTTGTCACCATATTAATAAATGTAAACAGTTTTGCTGACAGGTGCCAACAACGACATTGTTTTAAATTATCTTGGTGTGCTCGCCCGTTTGTGACACTTCGGTACTGCTGCTGAAACTTCGTTTTCCATCGGAGGCGGTGAAGAGCTGGTTGAAGTGCTGACTGCCATTGCCGTCCGAATGATTTGCTAAGGGTAAGGAGGCTGGTGGCCAGAGACTTTTTGAAGGCGTGATGATGTAGCTAGATATCATCACGGCTTCAAAGACTTCTCAGCCAATCAGAATACGTCCATTCACGATCGCCGGTTCATAATAGAGTATTATAAGAAGGGTCTAAGAAATACAGCTTTCTGATTGGTTATACACATTGTATCAGCCCTATATTTCATCTTTGATTTACATACATGCTTCAGCCTAATCATATGCTGAACAAGGTAAAACCTTTTATTTAGAAAGCTTGTTGTTATTATAATAGCAATAAGGCACTCCCTAGGGTTATATATTAATGGTCAGTTAATCACCCTTTTCTAGGGGCATGTAACACTCAGCTATGCCTCGTGCCACATTACACCCTAGAAGTAATTAACAGACCATTAACATAACCTCTAGTCATCTTTATTGGTTAAATAGATAACAAATTCTAATGTTGTTGTAGTGTTGTAGGTGTGTCGGTGGAATTAAATGGTGTGCTGCTAAATTATCTGGTGCGAATAATGATATGTCTCTAGATTATATTTAGTTAATATTTATATATGTCATGTCAATGTTTCATTTTTATTATTGTAATAGTTATAAATGTGCATAATAGAATATCTACATGTTTGTTAATGTGTTTTACACACCCTAGAAGTCATATAGTTAATAACTACATCCATGGCTGCTACATTCAGCTAGAGGGTCATTGACTGAACAGTGACATTATCGTTGTGTTTGTGTTTTTTTTTATTACTCACATTTTAAACTATTAAAGGAACAGAGTCTCATATTATTAGGTATGCATGAAATTGAACATACATGTAATGTTTTATGATGTTCATGTGTCTCAACCATGCATTATGACAATGTTATAAGTACTGTGTCAGGCACTACTTGTTCTGCACTGATACAATATGTTTAGTAGTGTGTTTTTGAAATACGTTATTGAAGAATTAATGTTTTTAACAAAACAGTTTGACCTTCATATTTCATCTATTAATGTGATCATTTTTTCTCGTTTCCTTTAATAGAGGCCGGGAAGCTGCTGTTGTGGAACATGTGGAAGTGAAGCAGGAAGCGGCCAGCCCACCAAGTAAGTGAAAATCTATTGCTGATATTATGGCCATCCTTGAGAAGTACCATAGGGTTGTCAGCGTTCTGTGGTGATCAATGCTCCTGTTGAGAATTACGCGTTGCAGTCCTACTGTATGATAGGGAGTGCACTGTCTATTGGATACTCACTGCTAATGTAAAATAGTTTGGGGTGTGACGAGGCTTGGTGTTAACTGTAGCACCACTATATTTGTTTGCTGTGGTGGGTGAATCACTGTTTACTTAACTTACTTTACGTGTGATGTGACCTTGTAAGGGTAGGAATGCATTGATCACTGCAGATATCCAACAACCCCAAAACACAAACATGGTGGTAGGATATTGTAGTTACATAAACGTTGTGCACTGCATAAAGTGTACAATAATGTTTAATTTGTTTTTCTAATAGACAAGTTTAAAAGTGTACCTTATAGTGTTCATGAGCGTTTCATGATAAAGTGAATAGCTGTGTGCAGTGTGTATGTCTTCAGCCTTGCCAGCCTAATGCTTATCTGTACAATGTAGTGCGATGCTGTTCAGTGCAATGGCATATGTGTGTATTTTTTAAAGGTGATGATGAACTGAGGGGATGTCGATAAAACTAATAATGAAGGTAATGTTGGGACTGTTTGCGTTCACCCTATGAATATTGTATGTTTCTAAATAACACTATGGAAGTTGTCTCACTACACTTAGAAAATGGGGTATTTGTTTCCTGCATCTGATTGGCTAGTGCCCTTCCCAGGGGTGTACATTAACTTTCAATACATGCCCAGCAAATAAAAAGTATCACTAATAGCCCTCTCACCCACTCAAGTATTCCTCTGCCCATGCAGGTTACTCATTAGCTAAAACATCTAAATAAATTTAAAGTCACTGCCATTTTTTTCTGTCACTTAGTGAGAGATATTGGCTCATTAATGACAAGCTGACTCAAAGACACTGCTCCCCCACACACACACACACACAGTCACTGTTCCTCAACAACTTTTGTCAGGCAAATTCATTCGGTGCAGAACTGTAAATATATTAATTTAATAAATTGAGGACTTTATGAACTTAAATGCAAACATTTTACAGTGTTGTGGGCTTCTAATTGTAAAATTAGATTAAGTGTTACACGAGTTTTCCTATTCTTTCAACATTTAGAGAAGCAATGTAACACATTTTGGGAACAAACAGTTCAGACGTATGGAGACAGAGTGTTGAGGGAACGCACTGGTGCCAGCTCCTGTGTTCGTCCTGCAATGCCGCAGCTCACTTGTAGGTTGGCACTGAAATTGATCTTTTTTCAAACTTCTGCAGGCACAGCTTTGGGGTTGCGCCTGCACAACTCTGCTGAGCTTGACTCGATATCTGGCATGGTTTTCACCGCATCTTATATTAGTAACTTATTTATTTAAAGTACTGATCTGTGCTGAGATCTTGAAACACGAAGTGAAAAGCTGTCCAGTTTAAAAGTATCATTAAACTTATCATGATAGTACGCATGAAAGAATTTTATAATACTGCTACTGTCAAGGTACTTTAATTTCACTGAATACATGACTACACATTATAGGCAGACATGGTGAAGTAAACATTCTCACACTTGATGAGGATGTATTTCCACTCTATGGCATAATAGTGTAAATAATGCTAAAGTATGATATACAGAATAGTTCTGAGTAGTGAAAAGAAAATCTAAGAGTAGCACTATAAATCACAGCTAACTATACATTTTTTATGTTGTGAGCTTATTAGATAATATAGCTAGTCAAGTATGACAGAGAGACAAATTAGATATTTGAGAATTTATCCCTCCGGGGAGTGGGTACACTGGAGAGTTTAACCACGACTGGTGTGATTCGGTCAGGAAGTCGCGGCCGGTATAAGTCACACCAGTGGTGTTAAATACTCCAGTGTACCCACACCATCGGAGATCAATTTTATAATACAATGCAGAATGTTGTTTTTATGTTTTAACTGCGTTCTAACTCACTAGGTCCCTACAGTTCGAAGAGAGGTCATTTAGCTAAAAATGTCTGTGGTGTTTTAGCGAACTGGCAATGGGACAAAGCGCAGCAGTTTTGTTTGAAGTGAATGTGGCCGGATTAGCATGGTATAGGGTTGGCTGGCACTTCTTCCACTGGGTACACTGGAGGATTCATCACGGTGGTCATTGTGCCAGCCAACCACTCAGGATGCAGGATTCTGCATATTGGATTTACCACATTGTATAATGAATAGTGTTGCATCATAGTTTAAAGTATTATCATTACTTTCAAAATGAATGCATTTCTGATATTGTATTAGATAAGAAATATTTGAAGTGAAATAGTTTACAGTTGTAATTGTTGAATTTGTGTTATATATTCACCATAACTGTTTTTCTTTATCTTTGTAGGGGCGGCTGCTGAGATGCACCGAGCCATTACGCTGCTACAGCCGGCTCACTGGGGTTGCAGTCTGTGGAAGGAAGGCAGCTGGCATCCTTGAGAGGCTGGACAAAATCCAGTCTCTCTTGGATGCAGCAGTAGACTGTGAACCTGCGTCCTTGAGCTAGTGCCGTAGCAGTGGGTGGTGGTGCTGTGCACATGGCATGCTTCACCTCCGCAGCTACCAACTGTTCCTGCAGCTTCCCTGGGTGAGACTGGCCAGCCTTCATCATAGAGGTCAGTGTCATCTCCCGGCCAGGCGCCAGCAGCTTACTTCTTTTGCGCCTCCACATGCATCCAGCTTACAGCCTGGATTGCCTGATACAGTGCACACACCTCCTAGCAAGTCTTGGACTGTATAAAAACGCATAGAAAATATTTTTTTATGTTTTTATAAATATTTTAAAAAAAGATTTTTGTATTTTATTTATAAAATGTGTATGAAGTAATACACACCTTTTTTTTCAGTGTATGTATATATTCTTTTATAAAAATCTATTTTTTTATGTATAAAAAATATATTTTTGTTTGTCATTTTTTATATTGACAATATTTTTATACTAAATAACTACAACTATACTCTCTTGTGTTTGGTGTCTTATTCATATTCAAGAGATAAAGTGTGACATTCAAGCTGCAACATTTTGGGACAATTGTCATAACCATATCATTATTAACATTGGGTATGTGGCGAGTATTGTTATCCGTAATACAAAGATAGTTAATAGAAAGGTTCATAGAAATTTTCCAAGGGAGTGGAGGAGGCCAGACAGTAAAGAATAGGCCATAGCTGTTTCCCAGCCAATATCTCTTATGTAGTCATGTTAGCTTCCTTCATAACAATTCCTATACAGCTGAGTTTTAAAAGCATCTTTGATTTAGGACAAATAAGTGACAAGGGACCTCATTCCAAGGGCCCACCAGTCTCTGTGTGACAAATGCCTTCCTTCTATTAGTATTATAGTTTAATGGACAAGATATTCAAAAGGGTTGCAACATGTGTAAAAGGTAGTGCCTGTGCAAGTGAAGACTTGCTCCATTCTGCGATATTCAGCAGGAGACAGTTCCACCACAGAAGACATGCTGAGTAACAGTGCAATGCAAATCAATGCATAATGAACTGCAGGGGCGAATCATGGACTAATTACACAGCCTGACATTTCAGCAAGGCTGTATGGAGTTGTGAAACCGCAACCTGGAACCTGCGCCTGCACAACTTTCAGGCCAAAAATGCTCAAATCAACAATCATGCACAGGTAAACTGCTGAATTGCATGGACGACACAACTACGTGACAGCTATCATGAGCCAAAGCCACTCCATGTCCCGTCGTGCAGCCTAATCGTGGTCAAAATAGTGACAATTCCCAACACCACCCCACCACTGGGCCTATTGTGGGCAACAGCAGAAATGTTCCTCCCTTGGAAGCCTGACCACGGGCTGCTCTAGTTTAAAAAAAGCCCTCCTGTGAATACACACCTGGTGGTCCAGTGTACTGAGAAGCTGATTTCAAGGTGTATCAGTGTGAAACACAACCCGCCCTCCTGCCGAACATAGCCCTGGTGGTGTAGTGGACTGAAAGTCCCATTCACGGGATGTAAACAGTAAAGCTGACCCCCGAACGTAAGCCTGGTGGTCTAATGGAGCAAAACTCCCGTTCCTGGGATGTAAGCAGTAAACCCCCTCTGAACATACCCTGGTGGTGCAGTGCACCGAAACTCCCGTTCTTGGGATGTAAGCAGTAAACTCCCCCCGGAACATAGCCCTGGTGGTCCAGTATATGTATTCAGTACAACAAACCTCTTCCACTGCTGTTCACATGATTGATAGGTATGACCTCAGTTGATAGTGGAGCATCTTTGAAATCTCAAGTTACTATAGTAGCATATCCATTTGTTTAGTACATGAACTAATAGTGTCCATCTCATGTCATATTGTCTTTTAGATATGCACATTTTAAAGTTACATATGTGATCACAAACAAAATGATTAAGACACTTTAACATTTAAACTACTACATGGAACGAGAATGACAAGTGACAATTAATAAAGTAATTAAGAGAATGACAGTAAGTGCAACCACAACAGTAGAAATATTTCTGATACTGAAACATTGTTTTATATGTATGTGCACTATTCTTAGGACTATAAATCATGTAGTATGCTGAGTGATACTTCTGAAAAAGACAGGATATTCATGGCAAAAAACTCTGTTTAATGCATCAGTTAGTGTTGTTCCACAGCGACAAAAGTGAGGAAATTCGCTGTTAGGGTTGAAAACCCTAACTCAATTCACCCCCAGCACCACACAGACACAGACACACACACACACACATTCAAGTATGGGGGAGGACCAAGTCAACACAACCAATGACAGACATCCACCAGCAGGTGACAGAAATAACAAACAATTGTCTAAATGTACTACGAGACATCCCCACCCACCTGACCAGGTACTGCATGCTCAGTGGAGATCAACAGCAAAACTGAGGCCATGTACACCAAACGTACACATCCCTGATTGCAGCTGCACACAGCAGTACCACACTTAGTAGTTGCATGGCCTTACCTACCGATGCCCACCACACCACACCACAACTGGTACTGTGCCGTTATTCAATATAAATGCTGAAGGTGCATGATGACAGTTGTAGAAAGGTTTAACACTACTGAGTATACATTAATTAAGAGAAGCACATAAATTAACTACAAGACACTAGCATGCTCAAGATAAAATTAGTGATACATTTAGTAGGTGATTTACATAGTACTACATTTACTGCAATGGTTTAGTCAACATAGAGAGGCTGATGTAAACGTATGGAAGAGCATTGCCTGTTCAAAGCTGTGAAATTGGCTCTGCCAGTATCAGATGCATTCTTACTGATGAAGGTGTACTGCTGATGTACATACATAGACCTTGAGTGTGTCTCAATAGTAAAGATGCAGTAAGTATTCTTTGTAAGAAAGATTGTAATTGCATGGATCAGGCCAAGCAACTTCTCAATGTCATAGCACTACTGAGCCAACAATGATGTACCTGTATCGGACATTTATATAGGATATATTTTCCTGTAGGCACTTACTGAGTATGTTGTACCTGATAAAGACAATCTCATTGCATCTGTGATAACTAACTTATTCAAATAGTAATAGATTTGCTATTGTTGCAATGAGTGATCTATGGCACTTATGGACACAGTGTGATTTTTGTAACAGTTGTTTCATACTCAGGCTGTATGCCTAGTGTTTGGGTTTGCCACACTTCTGTCACTGATGCTATCAAAGTGATAACTATGTTAATTCTGCTACAACAGGAATCAAGTAGGTATGGTGTAGATATAAACAGAATGTCTTTTAGTATTGATTTAACTCATAATGGGGTAAATGTACTAGGACAGCAGGGGTTATCCTCTATCACTGAGTCTGTCAGTTATAATCACACTAGGGTTTTGATGACTGTAATGATCAAGTTACACTGTTCATCTTCATGAGTTCATATTCACAGCCATTCTCCAGCAACTAGACGGTGTATGGTGTAACTGGGTGGGACACTGTGTTACAAAGCTGCTGCAGTGCCTAGCAGAGGGAAGTATCTACTCATAAAGACAATTAAGCAATAAGGCATGACCAACAGTTATGTTAAATGGTCTGTTAATCACCCTGTAGGGTTTAATGTTGAATGAGGCATATCCGAGTGCCACATGTCGCTAGACAGTGATAAACTGACCATTGACATAATACCTGACAGTGGCTTATTGCTATCATAATAAAACTGTTTCTTAAACAACATTTAACCATGTTCATCATATGGTTAGGCTCTACATGTATGTTACAAAAACTAAACATAAGGCTGTTACAATGTTTACAGTCAATTAAAAGCTGTGTTTCTCAAACCCTTGTTATAATCAGAGATATTATACCTGTACAACTCCTTGGTTTTGCTTAACTCTGTTGCTCAGGTGGCCCACCACAAGTGGTGTGATGTGGTGTGGGGCATCGGTAGGTAAGGCCATGCAACTACTAAGTGTGGTACGTTGTGTGCAGCTGCAATCAGAGATGTGTACGTTTGGTGTACATGGCCTCAGTTTGCTGTTGATCTCCACTGAGCATGCAGTACCTGGTCAGGTGGGTGGGGATGTCTCGTAGTACATTTAGACAATTGTTTGTTATTTCTGTCACCTGCTGCTGGATGTCTGTCATTGGTTGTGTTGACTTGGTCCTCCCCATACTTGAATGTGTGTGTGTGTGTGTCTGTGTCTGTGTGGTGCTGGGGGGCGTGAATTCGGAGTTAGGGTTTTCAACCCTAACAGCAAATTTCCTCACTTTTGTCGCTGTGGAACAACCTTAACTGATGCATGAAATGGAGTTTTTTGCCATGAATATATATATATATATATATATATATATATACACATACAGAGAGAGAGAGAGACAGATGTCATAGGACCATTACCAACATACAAGGGAGGATTTAGGCATGCTGTAATTGTGGTAGACCAATTTTCTGGATACTTTTTCATTTTCCTCTCTAAAAACAATACAGCCACTGCCATTATTAACCATTGTTTAAAGACACTTATCCCAGACAACAACCCATTCTATCTGACAGGACAACTTCTACTGTAAGGGCCTTTTAATGATGTACATTTGTAAATTCACATTTTGTACAAATGTATGTTCAAGATGGTTTAAGAAAGGAACAGACTATTCCACATTGGTGTCCTATATCTAGTGCCTGCACCATATAAATAGCTATACCCTGTAACAACAATTAACCTGTAAATTTGTGCCCATTCTGCCCTCTGTCTTCACAGAACCAGATGGACACATGAAGTGGGGACCATATCAGGGAAGTCTTTTCCCAGGACCTGGGTTTTTGAGAATCTCAGCTAGGTTCAGCATTAGCATGGATCAGCTAAAGATTGACCTCATGTTTGAGTGAAAAGTCAAACAGGACAAGCATTTGCAGGGGGAAGATATTAGAGGCAAGTTAGAAAAATATGTACATACTGTATAGAAAGATAAATTGAAAATTAGCTACAGGAATTTAACTTAGCTACAGAAAATGTAACTAACCACAAGTAACAATTTTTACTATGTACTAACCACAAGCAGCAATTTTGTCATATTTGCTCATCTTTTTAGCAGCTAAAAAGTAGTAGTTTACCTTTTGACCTCTCCCAAGTTCCTACTTGCCTACTAACTTTTAGCAACTATGAAATTGTTATTTTCCTTTTGACCTTTATAAGCCATATATTTGCTACTTGTATCTTTATCCATACCTATCACTTTTTATCTGGGTCAGTATCAATAATTGATTCAACAACCATGAGATTCCTGTACTGTTTTTTCCCTATTAATTTTTATGTGGGTCAGTGCCACTTTTTAGATGGTCCAAAAATATAACAATTCCAGACCACTGACAGTCAAGAGGACTATACGAGCACACTTTTGGGAAGACAACTGCTGGTTGCTAGTCTTAGTGGGCATTGGCTGCAGGCAGCTGACAAGGTCACTGAACGGCAAGAATATTTATTCAGCTCTTACTTCCGGCATTGACAGTCTCTCATGCAACATTTTAGTAGTCAGAACTACAGGTCATTAAGGCTACTGGGTTAGAGGGTTACTGCTTTATAACATAAATACATATATCATTGTGCAGCTTAGGTTAGTTTTGGGTAGCAGCTTTATACTAAGAATGCTAGCATTGTTATGCAGCTTAGTTAGGTTAGCTTGCTTTGTAACTCAGATTTTAAGTCAGACTCAGCACTACAAGTTGTGAGACTGCAGGTCATAGAAAATAATAATTTTGGGATATTGATTTTGCTGAATTGAGAAAGAACAGCTTTTGTCATAAATTTTGGTAAATATTTCTGATGTAAGATTGTGAATACCTACTCATGTCTAGTTCAGCGCTAAGAACATACATGAGTAATAAAAACACTTGAACTATGCCAGTACACTCCAGGTATCATCTATACCTGGAAAACATAAAACAGAGTCCTCACACTGTGTCATTTGAACCCATGACAAAGTACTTAATAGCAGTTAACCTGAAATGATATCAAATGCTGGTATGTAATGAGTTCACATCAATACAGAACCATGAATGACCAGCATCCTAAACTCAGGTCTGTAGAACCTTTGGAACTGGCAATAAATCTTTTAGAAATAATGGCAAACCTTGTAAAGTAGTTTGAAAAAAGCTATCCTGAAAAATAGAGAGTGGTTCAATATGTCAACCTATGGATGAAATAATGAGATGTCAAGACAAGTTCTGGAGGTTTTTGTGGACCTTGGTTAACATGTAAAAGATAGAAACTGTTAGGGTATCTTGCTTAAAATTCTCACATTCCTGTTTATTAATGAAGATGAAACTAAGTGACATATGTAAAAAGGTGTCCAGTCACTCTTTGAAGCATGCTGTTGGATCTTCTTTTAGTCTCTGATAATATGCAGTGTTATTTAGTTGTCTTTCAGCTTTATTCAAGTATTGAATAGTGTCCATGACAATGACTTGGTCTCCTTTGTCTGTTTCATTTTAGGTTAGTTGTTTTGAATTTTTCAGGTCTTTTAAGGCTTGTCTTTTATCCAGTGTCAGATTAAGTTGAATGAAGTTCAATCTAGAATTTAAGATTCTTTCAGATTCTTCATTTACCAGCTTTGCAAATGTTTCTACCACTGCTGAGTCTGTCGGCAAGGCAAAATGTTGATACTGATTTAAATTGTTTTCTTGTCTGGATGGACATATCACTTGGACTGGCTTCTTCTTGAAAAGTGGCATGTTCTCTTTCAAAAATATCTAAAGCCACTTTTGGTCCCATGATTCTGGGATATTTATTTTAGCAACATTCAATGTTGGAATATCAGGAATTTAGGTTTTGTCTTCAAAGGGAGTACATGTTGTAGAAAGTGTTTTCTGGGCACTGCCCAATACTATAGATGTAGTTGTAATGTAGCCCATGCTTTTTCTCTTGTTGAAAAATATTTTTAAAAATATTTTTTGGTGCCTTCTCACCAGTGTAGTGGTAGTGCTACTGCTTGTGATGCCAACTACCTGGATTTGAAAGTGAATACAGGATGTGGGAGGGTCAGCCTGGGTGATGAGGACTGAGCATCTGTAGGACTTCTCTCCTCCTTTGAAGAGGTGTGGGACAGAGCCTGATGCTTGCTTGGCCCCTGGTGAAAGCTATGAGAAAGGCAACCTGGGCCAGAAGGTTGGAAAGTGTGGCAGACAGTGCATATCACATGGGAGAGCCTGGCATGCACCATGTCATCCTTGCATGCCACACTTCCCAAGGGACAAGAACACCAGAAAATGCCATCAGCAGGATGCCAGTGGGTGCTCATAGAGCCCACATCTGGCTAGCTAACCACACCAGCCTGAACCGGATCTGGACCTCAGCAGAGACTGGGGCCTCCTGCTGACCTTGGTGGTGGGCAAGCTCTGGGGAAGATGGCTGGCAGTAATTCCAGGTGAAGGTTGGGGTGATGGGGCCAGGGCAGGAGAATTATATATATATATATATATATATATATATATATATATATATATATATATCAAAAAACTTTGTTAGTGCACAAGTAAGGATTAATGTGACAAAAGTAGTGAAATGTGGCATTAGGGATTCAAATCCCAACACCCTACCCCTTTCCACACTGCAAGCAGCAACAGGAAAAAAAAAACATTATGGTTTCACCTCTCTTTCCTCTTCACAAATCAGCCATAGGGTGTGCCTTGGGGTTCTCAACCCTGACTCTCTTCCCATTCCTTTAGTAAATAGCTGAAATCGGTACAGTATATGAGAATGAGGTGAGCATAAGGGTTGACTATCCAAGGCACAGCCCATGCCTGATTTGCAAAGAGGCAAATCAGGCATGGGGTGTGATTTGTGAAGAGGCAAGAGAGGTGAAACCATAATAGTTTTTCCTGTTGCTGCCTGCAGGGTGAGGGTAGGGTGTTAGGGTTGCAGACCCTAACACCACATTTCCCTGCTTTTGTCACTTTAACCCTAACTAGTGCATTAATTACATTGTTTGCAGTGAATTTCCTTACTTATTGAAATAGTATAATTGTATTCTTATTTGTCTGTTGGAACACGTGGCCCTGCAGGTTCTGCACTCTCAGCCATCCATAATTGTTGAGATAGTGTAATCCTATCCTTGTTTGCCTGTAGGGGCACTGGGACCTCCTGGCCCTGCACTCCCATCCCTCCATAGGTGCATATACTGTATGAATGTTGCTGTGGAAGCACAGGGCTGGGAGGGATCTGTGCTTCCATTTGTAGGACAACAGCAACCAAACTGTCAGCCTAGAATTCTTATTTCTCCACCTTATGGTACCAGGTACAGTAAATTTTGAAATCCTTGCCAAAATGTGATTGTGAGCCACCTCAACATCATTCCACCCCACAGGTGCAAAAACACACTTTTGAGAGAATCTGGAAAATGGCAGCTGTCATGTTCATGAGGTAGCCTTAAAAATGGCTATGTTGAAAATTTGGGGTAAAACAATTTAAAATTACCAAAGTTACAGGTGAGTGCAGCAAAATATCAACAGATACTATATGCCTAACTTTTCAATTTTCACATATTTTGAGCCCAAATTTTCAACATAGCCTTCTAATGATCCCACCTCATGAATAAGGGTGGTAACATTTTTCAAATCATGCTTGAAAGGTGATTTCACCAAACGACCAAAAAATCACCTTCCAGACTTGATTTGCAAAATTCAACCACCATTGGCTATGAGCTGGAGTCCCAAAATGGCCATCTTGAAACTTTGAGCTCAAAATATTCAAAAATGGCAGAGTTATGCATCAAAGTTGAAAACCCCATTGAAATACATTAGGCTGCACTTACCTTAGTTTCTCATATTGTAGTCACCGGTTCCAGCAGCAAGACATGTCTTTGATCAGAGAATGGATTCTCACCATGGAACCTGTTTAGGTGAGTGAGGTTAAGAAAATAAGAATATAAGAATTTGCCAGTAGAAGGGGACCTCTTGATCTATCTAGTCTGCCCATAATACCTACCCCCCTCCTATTAGACTATTTCCTTTTTTGTGCATAGTGTTTATCCCATGCAAGTTTGAATTCCCTTATATTTTTTGAGTCTACTACCTCTTGCAGTAGGCTATTCCAAGGGTCAGCCACCCTCTCAGAAAAAATAGTACTTCCTGATGTCGTCCCTAAATTTACCTCCTGCCAATCATAGAGTGTGACCTCTTGTATGACTCTCTGATTTAATCTGAAACAGGTTTTCCTTCTGTGCCATGTTAATTCCCTTCATATACTTAAATGTCTCTATCGTGTCCCCCATCTCTTCTCTGTTCATGTGAGTACAGTTGTATGTCAGCCAATCTGGTTTCATATGGCTTCTGGTGCAAACCCTGCACCATCTTTGTAGCCCTTCTCTGCACCGCTTCCAGTCTGTTGATATTCTTCTTCAGGTGTGGCCTCCAAAACTGGACACAATATTCCATGTGTGGTCTGACCAGTGATCTGTTGAGTGGCAGTATCACCTCTCTTTTTCTGCTAGTTATACCCCTTTCAATGCATCTGAGGATACCATTTGCTTTCTGCTCTGCACTTTCACATTGCTTGCTCATTCTAAGGTCATCTTTAATGGGTACACCAAGATCCCTCTCCACCTGTGTTACTTCAAGCTGGTGTCCTAGCAGCATGTATTCCTTCTTGGAGTTTCTTTTACCCAGATGCTTAACCTTGCAGTTTTTGGCATTGAATTTCAATTGCCAGGTTTTTGTCCATCCTTCCAGCCTATTCAGATCCTTTTCCATCTTCAAGACTCTTTCTTAGGTATCCACCCAGTAGCAGAGTTTTGTATCATCCACAAACAGGCATACTTTCCACTCCAGCTCATCAGTGATGGTGCTAATGAAAATGCTGAAGAGCATGGGGCCTAATACTGACCCCTGTGGCAACCCACTGGTCACTTTGCCTTCCCCTGACTGAGTTCCATTAAATAAGACCCTCTGTGTCCTATCCTTGAGCCAGTTTGCAATCCAGTTGATTGTCTTCTGACTAAGTCCTGTATTCTCTAGCTTATTCATAAGCCTTCTATGGGGTACGGTGCTTGAAGGCCCTGCTGAAGTCTTGGTACACCGTGTCCACCGCCCTTCCCCAATCCACTGTTCTGGTCACCCAGTTGAAGAATTCTATTATGTTTGTTAAGCATGATTTTACTGCCATAAATCCATGCTGCTTGGGGTCAAGCTTTACAGATTCTTTTAGATTATCCTTTATTCTATCTTCCAGCAGGGTTTCCATAAGTTTGCCTAACACTGAGGTCAGACTGACTGGGCGGCAGTTCCCAGGTCCTTCCCTGCTTCAACTTTATGCAAGGGTACCACTACAGCCTTTTTCCAGTCTAGTAGTTTTGTGCCACTTTCCAGTGACTTGTTAAAAAGGTCAGTAAGTGGTGCTGCAGTTTCTTCCCAAAGCTACTTTAGAATCCTAGGGTGGATTCCATCAGGTCCCATTGCTTTGTCTATTTTTAGTTTGATAAGCTCTTTTAGGACTCTCTCTTGAGAAGTGGAAGTCATCTGCTGTTCTGCTGTTGCACACTGCCTTTCCCGTAGTAGGACCACTGCCTTGATCTTCAGTGGTGAAGACTGAGCAGAATAATTTGTTTAACACTTCTGTCTTGTCTTCATCCTTTTCAGCTATCTGTCTTTCTGCTGATTTTAGCCTAATTATCCTACCCTTACTCTTTTTTCCTTTGCTTATGTAACTAAAAAATGTTTTGTCCCCCTTTGTTACTCCCTGCACTATTTTCTCCTCTGTCTGGGCTTTGCCTATCCTTATAGGCTTTCTCACTTCTCTCGGCTTTGATATGTAATGATGCCTGTCTGCTTCTTTCTTTGTTGGCTTATTCTGCTTGAAGGCCATTTTTTTGTGTTTTACTATTGTTGCTATTTTTCTGAAGAACCACAGTAACATTCTTCTTTTGTTGTGGGGGGTGTAGCATGGTGAAGTGAGGTGGGTACTCAGTGGGAAGTCGGGACGGTGGGGTAAGATCAGCATGAGACCTTTTATTTTTTGCAGGTTTAAGACATTGAGGGATGGTCTTCTTTATTTTAGGGCACTAAAATATTGGTGCTGTGATTGGAGGGGAGCCACTAGACACCAGGGAAACAGAAACAAATACAGGGACAGCGATCAGAGATAAGGTACCACTAGACACCAGGAATACTTAAAAAAAATATGGGGACAGTGATGGGGGGCACT
Organism: Neoceratodus forsteri; assembly: GCA_016271365.2. NCBI lineage: Eukaryota > Metazoa > Chordata > Ceratodontiformes > Ceratodontidae > Neoceratodus > Neoceratodus forsteri. Next base: position 621,020,541 of record CM057455.1, read on the forward strand.
AGACACATGGGAAACTGAAACAAATACAGGTACAGCAATCAGAGGGGTAGGGGTGCCACCAGATACATGGGATATTCAGCAAAATTTGGGAATGGCAATTGGAGAGGGGGGTGCTACAAGACCCCAGGGATACTTAAAATATGGGGACGGTGATTGGAGGGGGGCCACTAGATACCAGGGAAACTAGAAAAAAATACTGGGATGGGAATTGGGGGTGGGGGGAGCAGGGTTGAAGAAAAGGAAAACAAGATGCCAGCAAACAAAAGAGGATTTTTGTCCTAATCGAAAAGGATTGCTCCATACATTCATTTCATACAGCTATTCTGAAGTGCTTACTCAGAATGCTCAGAACACGAAAGTTTAAAATTAAATAACTTTGGAGCAGATTAATATTTTTTCACCAAATCAGTGAAATTAACATCTCTGGGCCAAACCTTTCTACCTGGAACATTTCAGTCCAAAATTCCAAACTGTTTTCCCACAATGCAATGACAAAAAAACCCAGCAAAAAACAAAATGTCATACAAAACTTTTCATGTGAACAAATATGAAAAAAGAGGAAGTGAGTCATGGAAAAGGACATAAAAACAAAGAAAAAAGCACCCTTACTGGTCATTTTTGCAATATTTAAATGCAGAATCCACCAAACAGGTTCCAGATGACCAACATACATGTCTCTCTCTCTCTCTCTCTCTCTCTCTCTCTCTCTTTCTCTCTCTCTACAATGCCATTTTTGTAGCTTTTCATTTTAAAAAAAAAGGAAAACAAAATGGTGGCAAACAAAAAATAATTTTTGCCCTCACAAAAAAGATTGCCCATATGATCATGTCATACAGCTATTTTGGCATGCTTACTGAGCATGCTCAGAACCCCAAATTTTAAAAATAAATAACGTTGTAAACTGACTGATATTTTTTCACCAAACCAGCAAATGGTACATCTATAGGCTATGCCCTTTCTCCCCTAAAAATTTCAGACCAAAGTTCCAGACCTTACGGTCGCAAGGCGATGGCAAAAAACCTGCAAAATTTATATTTTTTTTTATGTTTTTTCACTATCTGCATCTTGGAATCCGTGCATCTGACCAATACAAAACTTGGCATGTCAAGAGATCACACATGCAAAATTTCTTGCAAATCTGTTGAATGGTTGCAAAGATAGGAAAATACAAAATCTGGGGTTTAACATTAAAGTGCCTACTCCCTACTTACTGTATAGTGGTGCTACCACACCACTATAATACATATTTCATTATGAATTTTCCAAATCCAAACTAATGCCAAACTCTTCCACATTTGATTCTGGAATGAATGAAAGTCCTTTTGCTAGGACTGAGATGTAAGATTTTTTTTAATCATACACTTGAAATGGTCAGCACTGCGGCTTTGTCCTCAAATTGTGTTTGCCTGAATGGGGATGATTTTCTCTGCTTGTTGTACCCTCTTCTACCTCTGCAGCATTTTTTTATTTTTGTATTTCTTGGGGGTTCCTGTGTTTTGGGCTTTGCTCCTCCTACTGCCTAATGGTCTGAGCTTGTTTCTCCCTCCTTTGTATCTAAAGAAGATACAGAGAATTAGTTTTAGTTTTTATTGGCACTAGTTAGATTTTTTTTGTTTATCTCTGTTGCCTCACTGGTGATCTGTCTTGCAATCTACCTTTCGATCTCTGTCTTCTGTTTCTAATTTGTGATCGTCCCCATTGCGCAATCTTACAGCTTTGTCCCACTGGTAAATTGCCTCGTTCTTATAAACCATTGTATTACTATTACATTTGTTTTGTTTCCTACTGATAATGTCCTCTTCAAATGCTGCCACTTTTTTTCATGTCTTTGGTTCAAATTATTGAATTTGGATGACCTATCAAATTTGATTAGTTGCCCTTCCACCTCCTTTATTTCCTGAGTATATATTGGTGTTTTTCTATGTCCTGGATTATTAAAATGTTAATCAGTGTTTGTGAACATATATCTAGGGCAGTTTCCCAACAGCTTTTATATACTTCTATTACGAATCCTCCACAGGGTCCTTTATCAAGACAAAGTCCCCAAGGAATCTACTTTTGTATTTGCTTAAACTGATGCAGTTGTAATACAGACTAATATCTGTATGTTTAATTGATATGATGTTTTTTTCCTTTTCTTGCCAGAATGGTGCTGCTTTTATATGCCTTTGCCCCCTCTTCTGATGCTGGGACTTTTTTTGTATTTCTTGGGGGTCTCTGTGTTTTGGACTTCACTTCTACTGCTTGATGGCTTGAGCTCATTCCTCCCTCCTCTGTATCTAAAAAAGATACAGAGCATTGGTTTTGGTTTTTATTGGCATTAGTTTTATTTTGTGGGTGTTGTTTCTTGTCTCCCTGTTATCTGCCTTGTGATCTACCTTTAGACCTCTGTCTTCTGTTTCTACTTTGTGATCTAACTCTATTGGGTAATCTTGTTAGTTTGTCCCACTGATAAATTGTCTTGTCATTATTATCTGTTGTGTCTCGATTGCATTTGTTCTGTTGTCAATTCATGATGTTCTGTTGAAATGCAGCCATTCTTTTTTATGTCTTTGGTTCAAATCATCAAATTCTGATGATGTATCAACCTTCATTAGTTCTTCTTTCACCTCCATTATTTACTGCAGTATAATCTGGTGTTTTTCTGTGTCTTGTTCTATTAAGATTTTAATCAGTGTTTTTGAACATGCATCTATGGCACTTTCCCAACAGTGTTTATATACTTCTTTTTAGAATCCTTTAGAGGGTAGTTTATCATAATTATATCCACTAGGGATCCCTTGTTTGTCATTGCATTTGCTTAAGCTGCTGGAAGTTGTAATAAAGACTAATTTCTATGTTTTTAAAATCCTGCAGTCTTTTAAAGTATTGTTAGACTGAACTGCCTAAATTAGCATTGTTTTTAAAATTCTCTGAGAATGTATCACCAGCACATTCTCTTCATCTAAGGGATGCCAACTTCCTTTCAAAATTGTTGCATGTGTCCGGGTTCCTTGTTGTAGTAACTCTGTTACTAATTCTGTCTCAGAGTCAACCTCTGGTTCAGTGCTCATGGCTAATTATACACCCTAAAATAAAAGCTGCAGTCCATATGGACTTTTTTTTTTTACCAATTATTTTACCAGGTGAGACACACTAAGCTGAAAGCTTGTTTGCAGGTGCAACCTGGGAGCACAAGGAAGTTAAGTGACTTGCTCAGGGTCACACAGTATGCACCTAGGGGGCTGTAGGATTCAAACCCAAGTCTCCAGATTTGCAGCTCAGAGCCTTAACCCACTGCGCCATACTGCTTCCTCAACTTAACTCTGAGTTATTATCAGTACCACAAGCTACAACAAAAAGAGTGTGTGATTCTGTACAAAAGCCAGTATTGAGTTTGCTTTGTGGGTTCAGCAGAAAAAGATGTGTGAGTACTGTTTGCTGAAGAAAGGGATAAAGGAACCAATTTGATAAACTGATTCAGTGAGAGAAATTGATTTCTTTACCTTACTTTTTTCAATGCAGAAAACTTTAAAATTATGGTGAGAGGGGGTTATTATTGGTCACTAAACAGGAAGGGACCTGGGGTAACAATAATAGTGGACCTTAATGTGGGAAGCCAATGTGACAAAGCAGTAGGGAAAGCTAGTGGGATTAGAACAAACAAAAACACCCACACTCCAGGTTGAAAAAATAGCCACTGTAGATAAAAAAAATGCAGGAGACAGGAAGCAACAATTGCTGAGGTGTTTTATTCACCAAGATCACAAAAAATAAGGTAGTTGTGCAAGTTTAGAAAATTCATATAGCTGCAAACATGTGGCGGACAGTGAACATTATTGACAGGTGCCCATGAACTTCGGTTAGGTGGGTTTTTATCAGGAAGCAGGCACCAGGGGGATGAAACAGCCTTTATATACTTATCAACTGGTCAAGTGACCTGGTATTATTGATCAGGTGACTAGTCATTGTTTTGTGGTTTTGGGGAGTTTTAAAACCAGTACATGTCACACCCAAAGGATTAATATCCAATCAATTTTTTTTTATTTATGAAGTGATAGTGGTCTCTTTAGGTATGTTTGAGTACAGACACAATATAATATAATGGTACATTCATACATATGTTATTAAAATTATGATAACCAGAAATGTATGAAATGTCATATTCAAATATTTAACAACTTAGTAAATCTGAAACTGTGCATGATTAAAATTTCATATTGATAGTTTATTCATATTGATAATTTTGTACACATTTTGTTCATTGTAATGTCCAAATAAGATTGTACTTCACTTCATGTTGGTACAGATAGAGTTGATAGATGTTGAAGTAATGGAGTTGGGAGCTGTACCCAAACTATGCCCAGAAATGTAGTACCATTGTGTGCATTTTGGGTTTTAAAGCAGAAGAAACTGCACTCACCCAATCTCTCATGACATCTAGAGAGAGGGAAACAAAACAGATTAGTGATGATCATTATTATCCGGAATATTATGGTCAACCTCAAATCAACTTTCATGCAAAAACAACAACAGAGTATCTATCCCAAATTATTTTACAAAATTTGAAATAAAATGCCAGAAAAAGATCCCTAGAGGGAAAACACTCAGGACAAGACAAATTTATAGTAAACTGTTCAAGCAAGTTCATTAGGACATTGAGCCAAAGCTTTCGGCAATTACAGTTGCAAAGTTGGGTGTTGCCCTGTAAATTTAGAGGAAGGGTTTTAAGTCCCAAATGATGTTAAGGTCATGTGGCTAAATGCTACCAGAGTTAAAAATTCAATAAAGTTTTATATATATATATATATATATATATATATATATATAGGTGTGATCAGAGATAGTGAGGGGGGTCCGCTTGGTCACCAGGGAAGAATATATACTAATTAATTGGGGAGATCGGAGATAGGGAGGAGGTCCACTAGACCACTGGGGAAAGATGTATGGCTATGTAATGTGGGACATCAGGGATTTGGGGAATTCTTTATGTAATTATAGCACTGGTCATAATGAGTGACAGTACCACTGTAATGCAAATGCACCCAGACAGGTGCAACAGCAGTCCCATTCATGCCCATCTGTCTCCCCGACACCCCCACTGCCACTTCCCATGCCCCTTATGCACCTGGCACCCTCCTGGCAAGCAGTTTCTTCACACCCCAACCGTCCTAGCCCCTTTTGTGTTGCACAGTTGGGGGGAAGATCCCTTTCAAAATTCCTGCAGGTGCACCAACTCTTTGGTGCACCTTTCAGTTTGCAGAAAATCCAGTGTGTTTGGTGCCAGGACCCTGATTTTTGTAAAACTAAGTGCAGTTTTCATGGTGCACCTGCAGTTTGATGCCACCCTGGAGTGGCACAACTTGTGTTACTCTAAGGGTCTTTGAAAATCGAGCTAGTTATCTTAATGGGCAAATAGTCTTGCCGATCCAGCACAACCCACCACCAAATAAGACAAGTGACATACAATATATGCCAAAAGAACTTGCAGTTTAATAATACAGCATAAAACACAAAGGGTGCAAACCTCACTTAAGCTGATAGCATAATTTTTATGTACATAATTGTTATATTTTTTGTTTAATTTTTTTTATTCTTTTGTGTTGTTGGTGATATTGATTTTTTACTTTCATAAACTGAGCTCTTTATGAGCAAGGAATATATGTGATGTTTTCTTTAGGAGGTGTTATTTTGATTTATAAATTTTTCTAAACAATGGATCAGATTGATATATTGGTGGTTCAGTGATGTATCATGATTCTGCACTTCCCCTTTAGGAAAATGCTTTAAATTGACTACTACCACACATGTGAGACACTTCCTGAAGAGGATGCTGAAATCAATAAATGTCAGCTGGGCTCTGACTTGCTCTCCCAGCCTGTGCTCTCAGTACTAGTGAGGTTTCCACCATTTGCGTGTTATGCTTTATTATTAAACTGCAAGTTCTTTTGGCATATGTTGTGTGTCGCTTGCCTTATTTGGTGTGGGTTGTGCTGGATTTTGAGATTTCAATTGTGAAATTTCCTGAAGCACACCCTGTCATGGGGTGGTTGCTTGCAGAGAACTTCAAATAGTCCTGCCAACATATAGGTAGAGGAAACTGCATCAAGGTATGTAGACAATGACATTTGTTCCACAAGTGATTAACTGCATGACTTTCACTTTTCTATTTCTCAGTTTCAAAGAAGGCACTTTGTTAACATTATCTGCAAATGTTGCAATATACACGACAAAACAGACCAACAGGTTTAGTCAGTAGCCAACAAGTGTTTACATTGTGTTGTGCAGTTTCTGTGAATTGGCTCCTGACTAGTTTGTCTCACATGTTTGGGGCATGTTTGACGGCTGTTCTGGTACTTTCAATAGGGGATTCTGATAAGATGGTGTCACTGTGTCGTAATGGCCAATATTTGCTAACAATTGCTCCTATTTGGCTGGCCAGGCTGTTCAATTCAGTTATAAACCATACTGGAGGGTTTATATTCTGCAGTTTATTTTTTGGTCAGAGTAGCAACTTCCTGTCCTTATTTTGCTTTGTGTAGTGCACTGTCCAGTACTGATGCTTTAAAGCCTCTAGAAAGGAACCTATTGTAGAGTTCACTAGATTGCATCTCCAACTCTACTTATGTGATCAATTGCATTTGATATAAAGGAATTGCCTATAGGGAATATATTCCTTGAGGGCTAGAGTATGTACACTAGTCACTTGCAATAAACTACTGGTAGCATTTGGTTTTCTGTACCCTCCTGTGAATACATGATTAGCACTATCTACTTTCAAAGTGATATCAAGAAAGCTTAATTTAGTGCTGTGAGCTATACTTGTGAATCATAGGTTAATATCATTTTGGTTAATCCTTAACAGGAATTGTTCAGCTTCTTCCATGGTGCTTGCCAGATGCACAAGATGTCGTCTATAAAGTGGAATTGTTTTGAAGTGTGGTAGGGTTTAGAGTTTGGCTCCAGTACTGTGGATTGCTCACAACACAAGAAAAAGATTAGTAAATGATGGGGCCATGGCTGCCTCCATGGCAGTACTACAGCACCGGCAATGGAACTCACCATCAAATTCAAAGTAGTTGTGTTTGACTGCATAGTAAAGACTGTCAAATGCAACATCAACTGGTATATCCTCCTTAAGTCGATAAATACTCTCATACTGCTATTCCATGATGGTGTTGTATAGATTTGTATAGAGCCTCAATGTCAATACCAAGCACAGATATATACTGTGCCATTAAAAGTCCTGAAATTTCTCCAGAACATGCATTGTATCCCAGAGGTAAGGTCCCTGATGCACTATGTTACATTGTAGTAACAAATTCAGAAAATTGCATAGATAAATTCCTTTGTAATCTATTTTAAATTGTTATATTTTAGTTAAGCATTGCAATTGTATTATTTATTTAGACAGTTTCTTATTATGTTTCGTTTTAATATTGTTAGGCACCCAGAGCCTCCAGGCTTGGGTGTCCTATAAATAAAATTGCCTTGCCTTACCATTATCTGTCAGGGACCCATCCCCCGAAAGGTAGCTTGTGAATATTGTGAGGGAATTATAGTGAGTACATTTGGGTGAGACAATAATAGTGACTGGTAAATGAGCCACCTGTATTTCATATCTTTCGGTGGTTTGGTGTTGCTGTGAATAGTGAATTGATTTAATTGTAGCTGGGAGCCGTAGATATAGTGATTTTACTGAGGATGTAGCTGCTTGTTTGTCAGGCCAGTTCCGAGGTTGGCTGCATAGTATAGCTGTTACAGTCACCACCTGTAGGTCTGATGGACCTGGGTTAGGGACTGGCTGCTGGGAAAAATTATGCATTTTTTTATTTAGATTTCTTGAAGTCTCATTATGCCCTCCCTCCTGAGTTTGTTCACCTCCACCCCAGGTTGCCCCCCCTCAATGTTCTCCCCCTCCTGTTTCCTCATGTGGCATATTCCCCTCCTGAAGTTTCAGCTTTCCCCAACATCAGCCCCCCTTCCCGGAGTTAGTTATATAAATTATGGGGGCGTGAGGGCAGAGCCCCATGCAGAACAAGTAAAAACAAGTGTATGTTTGTTCATTTTGGAGCTCTCTATAGTGCTGTTAACTGTTTTGATTCGGGCTCTTTTGTATGTGTTGAGATTTGTCGGTGGCATTATGAAGTTGCCATTTTGATGCAGACCCCCCCTCAATAAAATAAGACTCCCTGGTGGGTTATGAATGTGCTTTTGGTACTTCAGAAGAATGTAAAACATAGGTACCACAGGGAATTTTGACCTCAAAAATTAAAATTATGTATATGAAACACTCAAAAAAGAGTATGCATTTTCAAACAAGAATAAAAATTCTAAAGGTTGTGGTGGGGCTGGTGCTAAGTTTTCTGTAGTGCCTCAAGATGTTTAACAATCCCAATGCCTTTGCTTTGTAAAAATCACATTTTAGCATGACAATGTTCCCGACCTTGTCTGCTTCTTTAAAAATTATTTCTGTGAGACCATGTAGTTCAGGTAATGTATTTCTTTAAATGTAATTTAAATTACTTTGAGTTGTGATTTTTTTTCCTGTTCAAACAATTTGTTAACATTATGCAGAACCGTTTTTGTGTTTAAGACAGGATTGTTCGTATCTGGACAAAAATACGGTGTGGAACTAAGTAATGACTGTCTAAGTCCCCTGAAAGAATTAGTTAGCATCATATGTCAAAATTTCTCCTTCCTTTTTATCTGCCATCTCTTTCTCTCTCTCTCTCTCTCTCTCTCTCTCTCTCTTTCTCTTATTGTCTATGTACAGTGACTCAAGTAAACCATTGTCATTTAAGTCCTGTAATGTCCATTCATTATCTGACTTGATAGCTTCTGATGTGTCCTGGTCCATGTCAAAGTCCAGGGTGGATTGGTCTAAGTCACTTGTGATTCCTTGCAGATTCCTTAGTTCAGCTTGAGTTCCAACATGTATGTAAAACTTGCAATACCATGGCTCTCTACTGTTTTAGATGGTTTGCAAAAAATGCCTACTATTGGATCTTGCCGAAATAGCTTCAAAAACAATGTATTTATTTATTTATTGCAATTGTTTCACCAGGAAAGGCACGCTGAGCAACAAGATGCTCGTCTCCTGGTGCAACCGGAGGGGGGTACACATGGATATGATAACATGCAGATTATCAAGTGAACAGTTAACAGCAGCAAGTAAAAAGCAGCATAAGGATACATAATTGCATGACTATACAAGCAGTGCACATTGAATGCTTAGAATATTATAGTATCAAATAATTTGTTTGTGACAAGAAGCAGCAGACAAGGTAAATTAGCACAGTAGTAACAGCTGTAAACAACAGAGAACATATATCACAGATATACAGTTATACACAGTACACAGGGCAAAATAGGCCCAGGACATAAGTGCAAGGTTGGGGCTATATGCCAGCTTCTGTAGCAAGGCTAAGGCCGTTGGTCAGGCATTGAGGAGGGGACAGTGGGGCATAGCAGGTTTAGGGACAGGAGCAATTTGCAGTAAGGAAGTCTGCTAGGGTGGTAGAGAGAGTAGGAAGAAGAGGAGTGCTGAATTTGTGGTGGGAGGGCCTTCCAGAGCTTGGCAGTCAGTGTGAGAAGGCAGCTTGACTGACAGATGTCTTCTGCCTAGGAACTGAAAGTTGACGGGAGTCACTGGATCTAAGATGATGGAAGGGGGTGAGGCATCTGTAAGCATGGTGGCAAGGTACGAGGGGATGGACCCAAGCCATAGGATGAAGACAAATTTAGCACAGTGAGAGATGCAGCGGTTTTCGAGGGATGGTAGTGACAAGACTTGGTAGAGATCGCAGTGGTGGGTGAGGGGAGAGGCATCGAGAGCAAAGCGGCAGAAGGCATTATAAAGTGTGTCCAGTTTAGATAGGGTGGACTTAGGGGCTGCACTGTATACATTGTCGCAGTAGTCAATGGAGAGCAGTACCATCTTCAGGACCAGTTCACATTGGACTAGGGGAGGGAGGCTGCTGTGGTTCCTATATAGTGCACTGAGCATGGGGTGTAGTTTTTTTTAAATAGCATCGATGTGATCAGAGAAGGAGAGATGACTCTCGAGCCAGACCCCCAAGTAATGGAACGAGGAGACATCTTCAAGTTTTTGGCCAACTAGGGTGGCGAAGTAGGGAAGGGAGAGGAGTCTGGCCAGGCATTGTCATGTGCTGACAGTCACAGTGACAGTTTATTTTTGCATTTAGGGAGAGCTGGTGTGAGCTAAACCATTGCTGTACCTTGTTGAAGACAGCTTGGAGATTTGATTGTACTACATCGGGGCAGAGGCAGAGTAGTAGAGTACAGTGTCATCTGCATACATGTGGATTGAGGAAGTAGAGCAGCTGAGTGGCAGGTCATTTAGGAATTTAGAGAACAGAATGGGACCAAGAACTGACCCCTGTGGGACACCAGTAGTTAAGGAATGGGGAGTGGAGATCACATTTGAGACTCTAACGGACTGAGTTATGTCAGAGAGGTATGTTCTGAATCAGTTTGTGGCTGCAATAGAGAGGCCTGATTCCATGAAACTCGAGAGCAATATGGGTTGGGAGACGGTGTCGAAGGCTTTTGCATGGTCGACAAAAACAGCTGAGGTGATCAGTCCACTGTCCATGCCTATCAGGATAGTGTCTGTAAGCCTTATCAAGGAGGAGGTGGTGGAGTGTCCCTTCCTGAAGCCAGGCTGGAATGGCGTGAAGAATTTGGAGTCAGTGAGGAAGGAGGTAAGTTGGGTGAGCACAAGGTGCTCTTGTAGTTTTGCTAGGGCTGGGAGGAGGAAGATAGAGCAGTAGTTAGAGGGGGAAGTAGGGGCACCTCCTTTTGGTAGAGGGATGACAATGTCATGCTTCCATGCATGGGGATGGCAGTGGCAGCAAAGGATTGGTTTATGAGTTTGGCAAGCAGAGTTGCTATAGCGGGGGCCGAGATGTATAGAAGTTTGGGGTCTAATCCATCTGGGGATTTGCCTCTTGAAGGGTTGAGAGAAAGTAATGCATCTAGGGCCTCAGTTGCAGAGATGTCTTTGAAGGAAAAGGAGAGAGGCCTAATCTGGGTCTTTATGTCTGAAGGTGGTGCGGGAGGTGTAGTGTTGGGCAGGGAAGAGAGGAGGGTGACAGCACAAGTGGAGAAGTACACATTCAACTCAGTAGTGACTGCTGTGAGCTCTGATAAGAGAAAGTTATTAACATTTAGCATTGTAGTGGGATTGGCAGCCTGTGGGGTGAAAAGGGAGTGAATGACCTTCCAGAATTTTGAGGGTTTATTTAGGTTTGACTGGAAGGAGCTGCTGAAGTACTCTGCTTTTGCAAAACAAGTGGCTCTGGTGCACTTGTTACAGAGCATGCGGTATGTGGAGAGGTGTTGTGGAAGGCATGAGGATTTATGCGTTTTCCAGGTTTTGTCCCATGCGATTTGACATGCAATCAGTTCTTAGGTGATCCAAGGTAGGCGGTTTCCTTGTACTCATGTACGATGTAGTGGGGCATGTGTGTTCCAGATGCTGAGGAATGTGTTTTTAAAGTGTAGGAAAGCATAATCAATGGAGATCGTAGGAGGGGCAGGGGCCCAGTTTGCTAGCGCAAGGTCATCTAATACAGGGGCTAGACTGAGGGATTTATAGGAGTGTTGGACTACAAATTTAATGTGAGATTTTGGGTGGTGGATTTTAAGCACTAAGAAGGTTATGTGGTGGTCGCTGAGGGAGTCAGGAAGAAAACTGGCTTGTTTGACCCAGTGGGAGTGTGTGGTAAGGACCCAGTCAAGGAGCAAGTGGTTACTAGATTTTAGTTTAAGCCGGGTGGGCTCAGTAATGATTTGTGAGAGGTTTAGGGCAGAAATTTCAGTCCTGATTTTGTTGAGGGCAGGAACTAGCCAATTGTGGTTAAGATCGCCATAATGTAGAGTTCCCCTGTCGTGGTTAGGCAGGAGATTTGCTTGAGGAGGTCGGTGACAGCAGAAGCTGGTGTACCAGGTTAGCAGTATATCCCAGTAATGTAGATTGGTAGCGAGAAGGGAAGAACAAGCTGAATTAGTATTACTTCAAGGACTTTTGGTTCGGACTTGGTCAGGACCACTAAACAGTGCAAGTCTGAGTTTACGTAGATAGCTATTCTGTCACCTTTTGAGGCTCTATCCTGGCGGGCCATAGTGTAGCCTGGGATAGCGACAGAGAAGTCGTTGATGTTTTTGTTGAGCCAGGTTTCAGACAGGGTGAGGATATCATAGTGGACTGCAAGAACCTGAAGGGAGTCAAGCTTGTGGACAAGGCTTCTTATATTTAGGTGCAGGAGGTGCAGGTCATGTGGGAGAAGATCCCCAGAGTGAGGTGAAGAAGAGGCCGATGTTGGAGAGGGGCATGAGATGAGGTAGTATCGGGGCTGGGGTTAGGGTGGATGTCACATGCTGCAAGGAGCAGGAGAGTGAGATTTAGGTAGCCAGCAAATAGCTGTATATGACTGACTGTGAGGGAAATCTCTTAGATTGATGGCGTGTATGAGCTGGGCATAGGGGAATAAGTTGGAAAATGACCCAGGGGAGCAATGGGTTGAAAAGAAATGGGCTGGGACATATGGCAGAGTGTGTCCATGCTTGGGTGAAAGGGGAGGTGGACGCCGGGCTGGAGGGGTGGGAGAGCTCTACGAGGTTTGGCAGGATTTGGGAGGGGGGCAGTGGAGAGGTAGGTGGCATGTTGGAAAGGAAGGGAGGGAGCGAGAAGAGAATAGGGATGAGAAGGGTCAGGTGGCCTGGTAGAATCCTTCTATGAGACACTTGAATTTTGCTTTGTTGCAGCTAAATCTATTTGTAAAAGGATCATGGCATGGATCAGGTGCTAGGAGGACCCTACTGCTGTGGTTACTCAGCGGGGAAGATAGGTGCTGTAGTTACTTACTGGAGATGGTAGAGGGCTGGGACACGGGGGCAGGGAAATGATAGGGATCTGTAAGGACTAGGAACCAATGGGGGAGCAGAGGGAATGAGTGTTTTAGGTAGCCAATGAGGGAGCGAGCAGTGCTGCTAAGCTTATTAGCCAATGAGGGAGCAAGTGCTGCTAGACTTACTAACCAATGATGGAAGTAGAGAGAATGCGTGAGGGCAATATGTGTATTTAATCAGTGGAGGGGTGGGGGGGGTGAAGGGAGGCTGAAAATCCTTCTATGAGACACTTGAATTTTGCTTAGTTGCTGCTAAATCTATTTGTAAAAAGTGCCAGGTGGCAAAAGCAGGGAAAAAAGTCCTGGCCAACCAGAGCGGGTTTGCTGGAAGCGCCCGTGTTCCGATTGGCTGTGCTGTCGCCATATCTTCCAAGGAGCTGGAGGCAGGTGTCCTGGTCTCAGTTGGCTGACTGCCGTCCGACTGTGTGGGAGCTGAAGCAGCCCTGTTCAAGGGCAAGCAGCTTCCAAGGAGCTGCAGGCGGGTGTCCTGGTTTCAGTCAGCTGGGTGCCATCTGACCGTGGGGGAACTGAAGCAGCCCTGTTCAAGGTAGGCAGCTTCCAAGGAGCTGCAGGCAGGCATCCTGGTCTTGGTCGACTGGGTGCCGTCCGACCATGGGGGAGTTGAAGCAGCCCTGTTCAAGGGCAGGCAGCTTCCAAGGCCAGCTTCCATGTTGGTCTGGAATTGATCAGACTTTTTTATCTGGGATAAATAAAAGTTCCTTTGCTAGAACACTCCTTTGGGATCAGCAAGTGTTTGATCATCAAATTAACTATTTGATCTTCTTGGCCTTCACTGACTGTCTGGTTTCCCAAAGTTTTCCTACTGCCTCGCTCATCCCTCCATGTTTTCATTTATCTTGTTGTGGTTGTTTCCACTGTTTCTGTTTGGTTATTTTGTCCCCTAAAAAAACAAACAACTGATTTGGAACTTGTGGCTTCAGCAGCCTCTTCTGCTGTGCTTTCTTCTGAGCTGGATGATGATGATTAAACTACCATTGTGTTGGTCTCATTAGCTAATTGCATGCTCCGTGCTCTAATTTGGAATGCCCTTTGCTTGCTGAGTGTCCCCTTCATTAACAACTTAATTGAGAAATTACGTAGGGAGCATTAACATCCCTGTGGCCTATGGATGAATGGGTGGGTTGCCTGTGCCACACAAGTCTGTTGGCATGTAGGCAACCCTATGTCACTGAACCATGCATCAGGGGTCCCACATATCCCCTGTGGCATGCATGAAAGGGATGTGTATCCCTTCCATGCCCAATCCCTTGGCCAGTCACACAGCTAGATGCACATCCTATCCAGGTGCATGCCTTGGAATGTGCCTGCACTCCATGCCATTCACAAAGGTGCAGAGTACCTGACAGGGGGTGGCACAGGATACAGCAGCAGTTACCTAGCCATATACTTTATGCACCCCCCCCCAATGGCACATGCTGGCTGTGGTGGTACAGAAAATCTGTCCACCAGGCTGACAGGAGGTTCTGGGGTGGCCATTCAGGCACTTACCCATACTTATAAATACAACTGGTCCCACACCATCCCAGAATCCCATGATCACAGGGAGCAGGGGATCCACTTTGGGACCCATGACAGGCATTCCATTGGATGCCCACTTGCATCCTGTAAACCACCCCCTATGCAGGTGTGCACAGTTGTACATACCATACACTCTGTCTGTCCTGGGGTGCATAGCTACTTTGGCTGGGTATGCCCGCATTACACATGCCCAGCAGTACCTTTGTGCATAGGCCCCAATATGATTTTATGTTTGGAGAATGACATAAATAAACATGGAATATATGACAATTTGAAATAAAATTCACAAAATCAAGACAGAAAACTTTTTATTGTGTTGAGCGCTTCCACTCTAATTCACTGTCAATTTACTGGTCTAGGCGGCAATCCCCAACATTTATACTTTAAATGGGAAACCCTGGACAAAGTATTTAATTAACCTTTAACAGCTTGCAGAACCATTTTTAAGGTGTTTATGACAGGATTATTAGTATTTGGACAAACATGATGTGGGACTAAATAATGACTTTCTGAGTTCCCTAAAAGTATATATGTTAGCATCACATGTTTGAAGGTGTCCCTCATAATTACCTACCATCTCTCTATTATACTCTAGGTACAGTGATTCAAGTAAACCATAGTTATTTAAGTCCTGTGATGTCCATTCATTATATGAAATAAGAGTTTACAATGTGTCCTGGGTTGTGTCAATTGTTACGTTTCAGACTGTTGTGTTTCTTCATCAGAATGACTAAGGTCTGTTATAAACGTTAAACAAACGACAGGTTATGACATATCATTTTTAGAAGATTTTAATCTTCAATATTATAAAGCATTAATATTGATTTATTGTGGTGGAGAAACAAATCTGGTTTTATTCTTTAGCCATGATATTCCACAGGCCTGAAAGCTTACATCTTATGTTTTTACAAAAAATGGCCATGGAATTAGCTGAATGAATATCAAAATTTTTTAGAAAATCCTTAGATCTGGGGGAGGTGCCAGATGATTGGAGAAGAGTCATTGTTGTACCGATTTTTAAGAAGGGTAGCAGGATGTAAAGGAAAAATTTTAGGTCAGTTAGCCTCACACCCATGCTGTGTAAAGTTATGGAGACCGTACTAAGAAAATTTATTGGAAAATCACCTGACTCTCATGGATTTGTGGTACAAAAACCAGCATGACTTCAGAAGTGGTAGATCATGCCAGACAAATCTAATTAGCTTTTTTGAGAAAGTGAGAAAAGCCCTGGATGAGGAGAAGGGTCTAAAAAACAGGTGTGCACTGCAGGCTGGATCCAATGCTTGGCTGCAGTAGCCAACCCCCACAATCATGAGATCAGTCCAGAATTGCAAAACACTCACCAGAACTATCAGCAAGCACAAAATTAAACCACAAACATGATAAATTCTGTAGTTCTAATTATTTTATTGCTGAAAATAGTTGCTCAAGTAGCAATGCGTATAGGTGGGATAGCCAAACAAACCCCTTCACTTCGACCAGAGGTCTTCCTGAGGGGGATCTAATAGCTCATTGCAAGCTATTAGTGCCCATCCCTGTGCTGTCAAGGAATCTATTCTATATGGGCAATTCCTTCACCTCAAATGCAATTGCTCCAGTATTCTAGACTTTGAGGCACAGTGTAATGTATATAAAGCATCATGAGTGGGCAGTGTGCTACACAAAGCAGAAAACCAGGATAGGGAGTTGCTACTTAGACAACCCCCCATCTGCTCCTATTTAATCTGCAGTCTCCTTCCTTACAGGTGCCACTTGCCCCCATAGGCAGCGGTCACGATCCAGCCATAGCACCTCTATGGTGAAAGGAGTCTGACCCCCCCCAAAGAGACAGATAAGGTACGATGCTTGAAAAATTGCCACGATTTCTCTGGGCTGTGTGAACGCTGAACCAGTTCATCACATGCAATTTGCTGTTTTCAATTTTAGCACCTTCTCAGGGTAGCGCTATTGGCTCCATGCCTGTGTAGAGCTCCCTGATTGGCTGGTCTCACTCACCTTAAACAGAAGCACCCGAGACATGTGGCTTAATGTAAGCCTACATCCTTGTACTCGGCTTCTAATTTATGTATTTTATTTTAGCCTGTTCTGTTTGGCTTGTGTAAAGTAACATACCATTCCACCCCTGCTGCAGTTTCTCTCCAACTATATGTGCACTGATTCAGTGCTAGCTCTGCAAACTTCCCCTTGATTTTTCATCCCAACCCCCTCTCCTCCCCCTCCCAGGCCTCCTTTAAATGCACACAGTCTCCGCCCACTCCTATCTGATGTTTCAATTTATTGGTTACTTACTGTCAACAACTGCAATTTCTCCCATCCCCTTTTTGCAACTAAGCCTTCTAGCAGCTTCATCTCATTCTGTCTTGCTGAGGCATACCATTTTGGTACTTTAGGTTTGCTTATTGCTGACTAGCATATCCTGTCTTGCTAAGGCAGCGGATTTAGGTCAGGTGATCTCTCTAGTACTTAGTCTGCTCCAGAGTAGTAGCTAAGAAATTTGCTTCAAAGCCTCTCGGCCCCTAGTACTACTTTATAGTCAGGTGAACTCTTTTCTTATTAGCCTGACTAGCAGCTGTATTTAAGGATTACTGCTTCAGGCTCCACTGCCTATAGTAGTATTCTGCAGGGATTAAGAAATTCTCCTCCATTAAGAATCCCTTCTCTTGCCCACACTTGTAGTGCCCATTGGGGTGATAGTCTCATAGTGAGGGCATATTACCTGCTTCTATGCTTGTCTCTGCTCATCTTACATGTATTGGACCTGAACGTGAATCAAAAAATAACTCCTAGAGTGGAGAATGGCTGTCTTTTTACATTGTCCGACCAGGACTTTTCCTATCAAGTAGAAGAATTTGTATGTGCTCTAACTTCCCTTAGCCCACTGCGGGTCCTTCACCTGCACCTGCATACAGGAACTCTCCTAAAGCCTGCCCACAGGGCTACACCACCTTCTGCATACTCCCTCCTATTCCCATTGACTCTCTCAGTCAGGGTATTATTGTATGCAGCATCAGGAAAACTGGGAACTAGCCTCAGAACTCCCTATACTGCCACAGACAAAGCACGTAACTGAAAGAAGACCCAGCCACCCACACTCCTCCTAGGACTCTGCAAGAAACTCTTGTTCCTGCTTTTACTATGCTCAGGAAATGTTGAGCTTAATCCAGGCCCTCTGGCACCCATGGAATCCCCAGAAGAGCTACAAAGCCTCAAGGGGCTTACATTCTTGCATGTTAATGTATGTAGTCTATTAAAAAAAATCACTTCTGTTCAGGCCTGGATATGTCATACTGCTCCAGATGTTCTGGTGATTATGGAGTCCTGGCTCCGACCGGCGACCAGTAACAATGAAGTTAACATCCCCTCCTACTCTTTGTTCAGAGCTGACAGGCAAACCAGAGGTGGTGGAGTAGCTATTTACATCATGGATAAATTCCCTGCCTCCATAATTGACTCAGCCTCTGTCCCAAAAGAATTTGAAAGCTTGTCATTAAAGATTGAAATTGCCACCGGTGTCTCATTATGTATAATAGGATGCTACAGACCCCCATCAGCTGGACTACAGTTGTTAAAACATCTCGAAAACATCCTGGGTTTGGCATCTTCAGATTGTATCATACGAAGGGACTTCAACTTAGACTGGCTCTCCAGTGCATCCACCCCACTTAAAATGTTCTGTGATTCCCTTGGGTTGTCACAGCTAATAAACTAATCTACTCCTCCTAACAAGCTCAACCCTAATAACAGTACTCTCTTGGATATCATTTTAGTTAACAAACCCCATTCATTCTCCCATGATGGTGTCTTTTTCTCTGATATTAGCAACCATTGCTTAATCACATGTGTCAGATCCACTCTTAAATCCACAACTGTACCAAAATTCTCCTTTTAAAGGTGCATACGCAACTTTGATCCTCATGGGTATATATCAGACCTAAGAGAATCCCTGTGATGGCAGGACTTCTATCTAGCCAAGCCCCTGACTACGGCTTATAATATTTTCTCAGAAATTGTGCTTGGACTCTCAACAAGTACACTCCCATAGTAAAAGTTTGTGCCAGAAACAAATCCGGTCAGTGGTTTACAGAAGATCTGAAAGATGCTTTGCAGAGTAGGAATGTACTCTGGAGAACTGCTAGGAAAACTAATTTATTAAATGACTGGAATTCTTTCTGGAGGGCAAAGAACCTCTGCACCAAAATGGTCAGAGAAGTCAGAGCTAATTTCTACTGCTCTCAGCTGGAGAGCTCCTCAAGAAATGGCTCCAAATTCTGGAAGACTATCAAAGACATTGAAGGTCACACTACTGTAAATTCCCTACCTACTAAATTATTGATCGACAATACTGTCATCTCTGACAAACCGTCTATCCTCAATGCTCTCAAAAATCATTTTGCTACTGCAGGGCTGGCCTTTGACTCCTCTCCCATGAATATCCTCTGCCAACAACTTAGATTGGATACACAAGAAAAACCCATCCCCAGTCCATCCTTCTCTCTGCAGCCTACCTCCCTGAAAGAAGTCGAAGATCTTCTCCTTCAGCTGGACACTAGGAAAAGTGCTTGGGCCGACCTCATTGACCTGTACTTCTTAAAGGTCAGCTACCATGTCCACGCAGTCCCAATTACTCATCTCTTCAACTTATCCTTGTCCCAGGGTGACCTACCACCCATTTAGAAAAATGCACTTGTGGTCCCTTTGTTTAAGTCAGGAGATCCTAGTGACCTCAATAACTACAGGCCAATCTCCCTACTTCCAATCCTGTCAAAGATGTTGGAGAAAATAGTGAACTCCCAGCTTTGGAAGTACCTGAAATCAGAAAAATTGCTCAACCCATTACAATCTGGTTTTAGAGTGCAACACAGTACAATGTCTGCTCTAACCAAGGGGATGAATGACTGGCAGCTTGAATTAGACAAAAAAAAACATTGTCTGTGCAATTTTCTTGGACCTAAGCAAGGCGTTAGATACCGTTGATCACAGACTGCGTCTGTCGTCCCTCCAGAACATTGGTTTGGATTCCCTATCTCTTAAATGGTTTTCCAACTACCTCTCAGGATGACTTCAACAAGTAAAGGCAGAAGGGGAAGTTTCTCCACCAAAACCCCTATTGAGGGGTGTACTACAAGGTTCCATTCTTGGTCCCTTGCTCTTCATTTATATTAACAATGTAGATGCCCCCATCAAAGAAGCACAAATACACCTATTCGCAGATGATGCGGTACACTATGCTAGTAGCCCCACACCTAAAGCAGCCCGTGAAGCCCTTCAAAATTAATTTAGTCTGCTGCAACATCAGCTTATAAACCAGAAGCTGCTCTTAAATGCAAAAAAAAGCAAAGCAATGTTCCTCTCGCCCCTTCAAAATGCAATAAATCCTGCAATTGCTGGGACACTCCAAAGTTCAAGTACCTGGGGGTCTGGTTAGACCATATACTTACTTTCACAGATCACTTAGAAGAACTGGCAAAGAAACTAAGACAAAGACTTGATCTGTTCTTTAGGATTAATAATCTCCTCACAAGAGACATTAAACTGAAACTGGTTCAAACTACCTTTCTTTCCCTATTGGATTATGTAGACTTTCTATATAGTCAGGGATCTGCAGGTACCCTAGCCAAACTCAATACGCTTTATCACTGAGCTATAAGATTTATCACGGGTCTTCCATACTCAACCCACCACTGTGCATTGTACACGGCAGTGGGATGGTCATCCCTTGCTTACAGACGGCAAAAAAATGCTGCGGTTTGGACATACAAAGCTATCTCAAATAAACTGCCCCTGTATATCTCTGTCTGTTTACCTTTGTGCACTCTGGGGAAGTATGCCCTGAGAAACACCTCATATATCTACCTCTATGTTTACAAAGCAAAATCTCCCATTGGCAGAGCAGCCATCAGCTTTGTACTCCCTCAACTGTGGAACAAGCTGCAAAAAACGTTGAAATTAACTCACCCCATCAGCCTAGCAGCTTTTAAATCTCTATATCTACATCATGATAAGGAGTCCTGTGCCTGTCTACCCTAAATAGTGACTCCTAGAAGTCCAAGCACACTCTAATTACTACTGTTAAAAGACTGATCACATCTACAATTGACACTTCCCTCTCCCCTTTATCTACCTCCATATCTGTCCCTTCCACATTCCTTTGACTCTGGTTCCAGCTCTAAATTCTCCATACCGTATCACTATATATCTTTTTATATTAGGTTTTATTTGTGTTTGGTGCACCTGATATGTATATTTCTTTACTTTTATGAAAAATTGTGTCCTACCCAAAACAATCTATATATTCTGTTCCAAACATATACTACTGTCAATGCTACCTGCTGATACTTTGTATATACTGTATTATTGTATCTCACTTGATTTGTATTATTACTATTTTCTTGTGTGTTGCACCCCATGTATATTGTCCCTTGTTCCTTGTTAACAAACCCTGGTCCACCTCAAAAATGAGCTTGCTCAATGGTGAATTCCTGTTTAAATAAAGACTTTGATTGATTGATTGACTCCAACCAAAAAATAAATAAACCACAGAGTATAAATTCTCTAGTATGCTTAATGATTGAATTTAACAGCCTGACTGGCCCAATAGGAACAATTGTTAGAAAACACTGGCCACTATTACACAGTGCTACCATCTTATCAGAATCCCTTGGTAAAAGTCCAAGAATAACCTTTAAAAAAGTGCCCAAATCTTAAGAAATAAACTAGTCAGGAGCAAATTCAAAAGAACAACACATTAAAATGTAAACTCTAGGTGGCTACCGACTAAACCTAATGGCATGTTTCATTATGGAAATTTTGACATTGATAGATACTGCTGTCAAACTGCCAGCTTTGAAATTGAGAAACATGAAAGAGAAGTAGAAGTCAGGCAGTTCATCATCTGTATAACAAATTTCATTGTTTAAGCAATTTGGTGCAGTTGCCCATACCTATATGTCAGCAAGACTATTCATCAGTTAAAAAAGTGTATACACGAACACATCTGTGACATAAAGAAAGGTAGCCCAGACAGTTCTGTAAAGGAACACTTTGCCAGCTATCATAACAAAGAAATATCAAGCTTAAAATTTATGGGACTAGAATGTGTTAAAGCTGGTAATACAGCTGGAAACAGATTACAGAGTTTATTGCAACATGAAAGTTACTCGATTTTCAACCCTTGCAGCCTTTAGCCACATGGCCTTAGCACCTGGTGGTACTTAAAACCCTGCCTCTATGTTTGACAGGGCAGACCCCAAATAATTTCCAAGAGCTTAGCCTCAATGCCCTAATGAGCCTGCTTGTTCAGTTTACTGTAGACTTGTCTTGTCCTGAACATTTTCTCTCTCCAGGGTTCTTTTCCTGTCATTTTTTCAAATGTTGAAAAATTATTTGGGATATTTTTCTAATGTTTTTGCATTTATGCTGATTTCAGTTTGACTGTAATATTCCAGATACTGATAATCATCCCATATCTGTTTTCTCTCCCTCTATCTAGATGTTGTGAGAGGTTCAGACAGCATAGATACTACTGCTTTGAAACCCAAAATGCACACAATGCTAATACATTACTGGGTATTGTTTACATACAGATCCATTACATCAACCTCCATTAGCTCTATCTGTGCCAACAAGAGGTTCAAGTGCAATCTTATTGGGATACATACATTTTGTACAAAATTACTGATATGAAATTCAAGTTATGCACAGGTTCTAGTTAAATACATTGTCAAATGTTTGAAAATGAAGTTTTATGCATTTCCAGTTATCATAATTTTAATAACATTTGTATAAGTGCACTACTGCATTATGTCATGTCAGTAATCAAACACACCTAAAGCACCCACTATCACATCAGAAATGTTATTTATGTATTTATTTATTTATGTATGTCTGCATGTATGTATGTATTTTTTAATAAAACAAAATGTAAAATGCATATGCTTCCTCTCTCTCCTGCATTTTTCATCTGCAGTGGCTATTTTCTCAACCTGGGGTGTGGGCCTTTTTATTTATTCTAGTTAATTATCACGGGGACTAGCAACCCCTCAGCCCTGCACCACGGTCCTGCACTGGCATGTGTGTATCCCACCTGTCATTTTGTAAGCCAGTGGGATGCTGGGATGCATAAGGAGGGGTATTATATGCAGAAGGATAGATGAGGTGTTGCCATTGTATCTGTCATTGATGAGACCACACCTGGAGCAATGTGTCCAGTTCTGGAGACCACACCTCAGGAAGAACATAGACAGGGTAGATCCTGTCCAAGGAAGGGCAAGAAAAATGGTGCAGAGGTTGCATCAAATGTCATATGAGAAGAGACTAAGTGATCTTCACATGTATATCCTTGAAATGAGAAGGAAGAGAAAAGACATGGTAGAGACCATTAAATGCCTCAAGGGAGTGAATAAGGTATAGAAAGAGAGCATTTTAAGAAAAGAAGGTGTACAAGAACTAGAGGAATACTATGATGCTAGAGAGGGGATGTTTAGGTGTAATGTGAGGAAGTGTTTCTTCACTGACCATGATGGATGACTGAAACAATCTTCTAGTGGAGATGGTGAGGGCAAAAATAGTTGTACACTTTAAGCATGCATGGTATACATATAAAAGAAAACTGGTATAAATGGAGGTGAGGTGGCCAGAGGCCATGAAGGGTTTATGGTGGCAGATTAGGCAGGGAAAAGAGGGGCTGACTAGGTAGGCCAAATGGTCCTCATCTGCTGATAAATTCTATGTTTCTGTTTTTCAGCAAACAGTACTCACACATTTTTCTGCATAGCCAGCAAAGCAAACTCAATACCAGCTTCTGAACAGCATCACACACTCTTTTCATATAGATTAAGGGTCATGTTTATAACTCAGAGTTAAGTTTACATGGACTGCAGCTTGTATTCCCAGGCATAAAAGCTAGTCAGGAGCATTGAACCAGAGGCTGACTCTGAGATAGGATTAGTAACAGAGCTATTACAAAAAGGACATCCAGACCCAAGCAAATATTTTGAAAGAAGGTTGGCATCCATTAGATGAAGAGAATGTGCTGATGATATATTCTAACAGGATTTTTAAAACAATGCCAATTTGGCAGTTCAGCCTAAGAATACATTAAAAGACTGAACATTTTTAGCACAGGGAAATTAGTCTGTGTTACAACTGCAACATCCTAAGCAAATACAGTGACAAACAATGGATCGCTAGTGGACGTCATCTTGTTAGGAAGCCATCTGGAGGACTCTAAAAAGAAATATATAAAAGCTGTTGGAAAGCCATGGCAATGAGCAATGGGACATCGCTCTGTCATGCTGGTAACCTGGGTTTGCACTCCAAACCTAAACATCAGGAGCAGAGACTGACAGGGAGGGAGTTAGACATCCTTTGGATGCTTCCCTCTAAGAAAAGGTGTGGTTTGTTGGATTGCTTGATAGTGGCTCCTGGTGGGTGGCTTGGTGGAGATGTCCTTGGTGGCATGGGTGACCACATGCTGCCGAACGTCTCTGCAACCAGGATACCACTGCAGTCACACAACTGTGGGAGATAGGAGGGGCCCCAGAAAAATGGAAGAATGCCTGCCCAGCTGACCAGATGATGGCTTCCATTTTTCCCTGTGTCATGAATCTTCTCACAGTGCCCCTTTTTGATCAACTCAGCCCCCCCTGCACTCCCAGTCAATGCAGTAGAACTCTTTCTCCCCTCTTCTATCTCCCAAAAGAGGGCACCACAGGCAAGGATATGTTATGTCTACCAGAGTGCAGGAGCAATAGGGGATGAAAAAGATGGCAGCAGGGGAACGGGCTGGCAGAATGGGATTAAACAATATGTGGTGCAAAGGAGTGACCCATGGGTGTGCAGGGTAGGAGAAAAAAATGTTTGGAAACTGCCCTAGATATACGTTAACAAACACTGATTAAAATCTTAATAGACTAGGACATAGAAAAACATCAAAATGTACTATAAGAAATAGAGGAGGTGGAAGAAGAACTAATCAAGGTTGATAGGTCATACGAATTCAATTATTTGAACCAAAGACATAAACAAAAGAGTCGCTGCATGTGAACAGGGGATTATCAATAGACGACAAAACAAATTTATTCATGACACAACAGATAATAATGACATGACCATTTACCAGTGGGACAGCCCAGTGAGTCTGCCCAATAGAGTTATTTTACTAAGCAGAAACAGAAGGCAGAGACTAAAAGGTATATCGCAAGGCTGATCACCAGGGAGACAACAGAGACAACATCCCAAATGTCAGACTAATGTCAATACAAACCAAAACCAACAATGTGTATCTTTTTTAGATACAGTGGATGAAGAAATGAACTCAGTCCATCAGGCAGTAGGAGTAGTAAAGTCTAAAACACAGAAACACCCAAGAAATATAAAAAAGCTGCAGAGAATGGGGCAAAAGAAATTAAAAAAATCAGCCCTATTCCATCAAACACAATTGAAGGCCAAGGCCATTGTATTGAACATTTCAAGCATACAATTAACAGAACCTCAAATCTCAGCCCTAGCAAAAGGACTTTCATTCATCCTAGAGTCAAGTATGGACATATTTGGTATTATGGATGATTTGGAAAAGGCATAGCATAAATATATTAAAAAAACCTTTTCAAGAAAAAATATATTTTCAAATTTTAAACATGGGAAAAAAGCATGGGATACCTCTCAACTACACCTCTATGATTGGACAGTGTCCAAGAAACACTTTCCACAACTTGTACTCCCTCAGAACACACTACCTCAGTTCCTGATATTCAGACAATGACTGTTGATGAAATAAATATAAATCCAAAGACTTGGAGCATTGACTTCAGTTGTAAATATATGAAACTCTAATGAGCAGTGTTCAGTTCTTCAGCCCATATGCATATGTGTTGTTGATTTAAATCGCTCTCTTTTCTGGATAATGTTATCACAAGGCTCGCTTCTTCTTGAAAAGTGGCATGCTTTCTTTCATAAATGTCTAAAGCCACTTCTGGGTCCCAAGAATCTAGGAGATTTATTTCATCAGTAAAAAAGATTACATAGAACTGTACTCAACTCAAGATAAAAAAATGTTATTATGGTCACCAATAATAAATGTTCCACATTTTGTCAGTGTACACACTTCATCAGGGATAATTGGTGGTGCTCTACAAATCAAAGAAATAGTATATATTTTCTTTTTCTCAGTGTTTGAAAATCAGCTATCTCCATTCATTTGCAATGGATAAGTCTGGTGGATTTAAAGAAATATTGCTCTGTGGAATTCCATATTTGGAACACAACATATATTTCTAATTGACTAACTCTGGATATAGCTGTGGATATATCCAGCTTTCTCTGTTGTTTTTATATATGAATATTCATTTTACACTTTTCAGTAGGGTTTTGTAATTGTATGTTTTTTGCATTTATGGATATTTTGATAACTGAGTATGGGTTCCACAAAGTTATAGTACAATGTCACTTTAATCATTATCTTTAAATATCTTATGTACCTCTTGAAAATCTGCCCCCTTGAAGAAGAACTGGAAGGGTTCAAAATGCTGGAGAGAGGCTGTTTTTGGCATATCTGTGTGTGATGCTGTTTCGTTAAAGACATTCATGGTATTTATTTTTGAGGGAGTACTGTTTCATTTTGTGCAAGTCTATTATATCCTAAGATGTTGGCTTTTGGTTATTACTTTGACCTCAGGACTTGCTACACTAGATGGTGAGCTGTTCTTTGTTTTTATTCAGACATTTACTTCCATCTGGACAGTGGCAAGAAATGGGCAGAAGGGGCCTAGATTTATCGTCTCATCCAAAGGACAGCACCTCAGTAGTACAGCAGCACCCTAGTACTGTGCTGCAGAACCAGTTATGCATATTATCCCAAATACCAGGTGTGAGACTGGAACCCACAACCTTCTGATCTTCCAGCTCTAGAGGCAAGTGTACTACCTATTGAGACACTGACAGTGCCAATATCAATGGATATGATAAAGACCTTCAAGGTTTTGTTAGGATACAGCAAGGCTAAACTTCTAAATTGTTCCAAGTACATAAAAATTTGATAACAACAGGCAAAAAAGCTTACATTTCTGGGGGGGGGGGGGGGGTAAATTCAACAAGAATTTATCAGTGAATTGATGTTTACTTGAAAGTTTTATTAGTGAATGTGTTATGCTTAGAGATGGAGGGTAAAGAAAGTAATTCAAAGAAGAGCTTAGAGGCTGATGAAGCATATGGTAGGTTAGTACAAATGTAAAAGTCTGGTGGCTGCTGGCAGTTCAATATTTTTGTTTGTTTGCTATTTTAGTGTTTTTACCTAGGATAGCACAGCTGAAATTCATCATCACATTTCCAGTAGGGTTGTTCTTCTACCCTTTTCTGTAGCAGGGTGAACAGGAGCACTAGAGGGTTAGGTTACTTGCTCAGGTTCACACAGGGAGTATTTGGTAATAGAAGGATTTGAACCAGCAGTCTCTTGTTTCCTAACACTGGTACATCCACTAGACCATACTGCCTCCACTGTCTGCAGACATAGGAACTGGTAAAGGCTGGCAAATGCTGGCAATGTTTTGTTTATTTTGTACAATTTAGTTACCAGGATAGACAAGATAAAAAATAAGAACTAATTTGCAGTGAGGTACTGCTTCTACACAGTGGCACAGCTGCAAAGAGTGGAGGTCTGAGAGGTTGTGTGACTTGTTTAGTGCAGGGTTTAAACATACAATCCCCCGGTTTCCAACAGTGCTCTAACCTGTAGGCAACACTACCAGGATGTGGGTTTGGGGGGCAGTTTGTATTTTTTATCATTTATTTACCCAAGATAACGAAGCTAAGATACAATATCTGGTTTTCAGTGGGGTCTTTCATTTCATTTCATTTCTTTCCATTTTATTTATTTTTCATACTTGAATGCACAATGAACATGTATGCCCATTTTCATATGCAACAAGTGTACACATGAACATACACATATAAAAATATTATAAAAACAAAGTTTATGTGAGGGGCAGTACCTGCCAAAAATCTGAGAATATACTTACATTTTACCTTTAGTCTACCCAAGATATTGTCTGTGGTAGCAGTATAAATATTAATACCATAATCTAATAAGCTAAAGAGAAAACTGAGTCGAGTTTCCTAGACCCACTAGTTAAGAAAGGGCACACCCTATACAACATCCCTAATCTTTGATGAAGGGACTTAGATAGAAAATTTACATGGGGTTCAAAAGTCATATGAGAATGAAAATAGATGCCCAAGTACTTAAATGTTTTAACCTTCTCTATAGTAACACCCCTCAAATTTACCATGGGTGACAGGTGGGGGAGTTCCTCCTTGGGCCAAGCAAAAATCAACAGCTTGGTCTTTTTTGAATTACACACCATATGCCTGGAAATAAGCCATTTTTGAAAATGGAAAAAATCATCCAGAACATTCTTCATTGCCAGGGAAAAATCATCATCACTGCAGTATAATACTGCATCATCCACATAGAGTGATGCAGTAGAATAGGTGCAATTGGTAGGGGCCAAATTAATAAACAGTGAAAAAATCATTGGGCCCAGGATGGAGCCCTGTGGAATCCCAAACAGGTTATCTCATGGGCTTGAAGAGATACTGTCAATTGTAATACAATGGTACCCATTTTGTAAATAATTTGAAAACCAACTAATAACATTCTGAAAAAAAATGAAATTCAGAAAAATTAAACTGTAATAAGTCATGTTCAACTAAATCAAAAGCCTTGGTGAGGTCTATGAAAATGGCCGCAACAGAGTGCCCCTTATCAAAGGTGCCCTATATGCGGCAAGTGAACCCCTACATGACTGTTTTGGTGTTATGTTTTTGCTTAAAACCATGCTGTACATCTGAAAGCAAACCAGTGTTATCAGGAACTCAGTAGTTTGATCCAGGATAATCTTTTCTAAAACCTTAGAAAGAGGGGCCAAGAGGGATATGGGATGGTACTTGGAAACAGTACAAGGGTTTCCACTTTTTAAAATAGGTTTAACATTTGCCTTTTTCCATGTAGTTGGAAAGGATCGAGAGTGCAAGGACAGATTAAACAATACTGACACAGGTGAAGCAAAATAATCTGTTACAAGTTTAATGAGCCTATAATCAATGTTGTCATGTGCTAATTTTGGCCTCAGATTTAACTTAAGTATGTAGTCCCTAACTTGAGCTGGGATTACAGCATGTCACTAAAATAAAATAAGGAATGAGATATAGAATGATCATCTGTTTGCAATACAGGGATGACAGAGGGCTTGGGTAACCTTAGGTGTTCAAGGTCCCCAGAATAGTTATTAAAAGCCTGTGCAACTTGAAAGGATTCGCTTAAAGTGGAACCATCCAAGTTTAGTGTAATGAGAGTATCCTTGAGGCCCTTCCCCAAGAGATCATTCAAGACTTGCCACTTATGTCTTCAATTACCTTGCTTTTACCCATTTTTGCAATGTATTTACCCAATACAATCCAGCTGAGATGCAACACCCCATTTCCAATGGAGCCCAGCGTGTACCCATTTCTGTAGCTGGGTAGAATGGAGAATTTAGTGGTTTAGTAAATTGCTTATTGTGACAGATTGAGGATTATGCTCTAGCTAGGTTTAAAACTGCTCTAACACAGAAACATAGAAACATAGATATTGATGGCAGATAAGGACTGTTTGTTCCACCCATTCTGCTCATTTTCTCTACCCACTATAACACCGCAGACCCTACTTGATCTCCAGTTTACCCCCCCTTCCCTACCTCTAAGGATCCCATATGCCTATCTCAGGCATTCTTGAAGCCCATTACCATTTTTTCCCCACCACCTCTGCTGGGAGGCTGTTCTAGGCATCCACCACTATTTCTGTGAAGAAGTACTTCCTTACATAGCCCCTGAGTTCCCCCTCCAGCTTCATAGCATGCCCCTTATTCTTGAGCATCTTTTTTTCTAAAAATTGCTTTCCTCTTGAACTTTATTTATATCTGTGAGGTATTTAAATGTTTCTGTTATATCCCTCCTCTCCCTCCTCTCCTCCAGGGCGTACATATTGAGGTCCTTCAATCTCTCCTCATAGAGCTTGTAATGCAGACACTGCACTATTTTGTTTGCCCTCCTCTGGACTGCCTCTACCCTGTCTACAGTGTGTCCTTTCGGAGATGTGGTCTCCAGAAATGGACAAAGTACTCTTGGTGAGGTCTCAGCAGTGATCTTTACAGCAGTAAGACCACCTCTCTCTTTCTGTTGCTGTTACCCATCCCTATGCAGCCTAGCATTCTGCTAGCTCTCCCCACTGCCTTGTTACACTGTCTAGCCACCTTTAGGTTATCAGATTTAATACTCACAAGTCCCTTTCCTGTTTGGTGGTGGTTAATACTATCCCCTATTCTGAATCCTGCCCCTAGGTTTCCGTGCCCCCAGTGCATTATTTTGCACTTCTTCACATTGAAACCTAGCTACCACTCCCTTGACCACTCCTATAACTTTTCTTGATCACTATTCATCTTTTCCACCACCCTTGGAGTGTCTGCTCTATTACAGATTTTAGTGTTGTCTGCAAAGAGTCATACCTTCCCTTCTAGCCCCTCTGCAATGTCACTAAAAAAGACATTGACGAGGACCATTCCCAGTACTGATCCCTATGGCACCCCACTTGTCACCCTCCCTTCCTTCCTCAGAGTGAATGCCGTTTACCACCACCCTCTGTTTCTGTCCCCCAACCAACTTCACAACCAGTTTACCACCTTAGGACCAATTTATAGGCTTCCCAGCTTGTTTACAAGTCTTCTGAGTGGAATGGTGTTGAATGCCTTATTGAAATATTGGTAGGCCACATCCACTGCTCCACCCTGATCCATTCCCTGGTCACCCAGTCAAAGAAATCTATTACATTTGTTTGACATGACATCCCCCCAGTGAATCCATGCTGTATCATTTCCTGAAGGCCACTGGATTCCAGATATTCCACATTCCTTTCCTTCAGTAGTGATTCCATTACTTTCCCCAGCACTGAAGTCAAGCTGACTGGCTTGTAGTTGCCAACCTCCTCTTTGCTTCCACTTTTGTGAAGTGGCGCTACATCTGCCCTCCTCCAGTCCTCCAGAACCATTCCTGTCTCCTGTTACTAGTTGAACAGGGTTGTCAGAGGTGCAGCCAGCACCTCCCTGAGCCCCTCAATATCCTAGGATGCTCCCCTTTAAGCCCTATTGCCTTGTCCACTTTTAAATTTGTGAGACCCCTCAGAACACACTTTTCTGTATATGGACAAGTGTCTACCTCCCTTCCTTCAATGCTCCTGGCCCTTTTCTGTGGTCCCTTTCCTTCTCTTCCTCTGTGAACACTGAACAAAAAAAAGTACTTGTTCAAGATGTCCACTCTTTCCTGGTCCTTCTCCACACACTCCTCTCCTTGCTTCCTAAGCATTACTAACCCTTCCCTGATCTTTTTCTTTTTGCTTACATACCTGAAAAATACCTTGCCCACTTTCTGCACTGCCTGGGCTACTTTCTCCTCCAGCTGAGCCTTTGTGCTCCTGACTGCTTTCCCTGCTTCCCTCTGTTTCTCCTGATACACCTCTCTTTGCCTCCTTATATCTCCTAAATGCTAACTTTTTTACCATTACCTTCCCGGCCACCTCTTTTGAGAACCATAGCGGTCTCTTTTTCCTCCTTCTTTTCCTTACTTGTCTGCTGCAGAGGTTTGTTGCTTTCTTTGTCCCTCCTTTTAGATTTGCTTACTGTCCCTCCACTTCCCACTAGTCGCCCCCGACCTAACCCATAGAACACACTGCCTGCACTGCATCTGGTGGGTGAAGGACTCTAAAAGGCAAGTAACAGCTTGCAGTGTTTTTTTAACAATTAATTTCTCAAGGATATCCCAGCTGAGATGCAACATCTTAACTCCAGTGGGATCCTTCTACCCAATTCAGTAGGTGGGTGGACTAGAGCACTGAAAAGTTATGTGAGTTGATCAGGGTCACATAGGGAGTAGTTAACTCTAGCAGGGTTTGAACCAGAGATCTCATGGTTCCCAGCATTGCTATTAACACACTACCTGGGGGGAAGGGCAGCTCAAGTGGCTGTTAGCTGCTGGCAAAAGTATTTTCTTTCTCTTACACTGTATCTACCCAGGATAGCCCAGCTGAGCTACAATTTCTAATTTCCAGTATAAGATTGCATCTACCTATTTCCAGAGCTGAGTTGAGTGGAGAACTGGAAGGTTAAGCTACTTACTCAGGGCCATAAAGTGAGTATTTGGGTATGGCAGGCTTTGAACCTCTCACCTCCTGGTTTCTAACATTGCTAAACTACTAGAACACACTGCTTTTGTTGCCTGTGGGGAGTGGACTCAAAAAGGCTAGCAACTTGTTTTAAACAATTTATTTTCCCAGGATAGCAGCATCTCATCTGTATTGTATTCTTGCTTCTACCTGCAGTTGGAACTAACCCCTGATGCAGAACACTGGGCCGCAATCAGCAATCCTTGTGATCTAGCACTGACACACAGACCACCAATACTTACCAATATGACAAAGCAAAATAAAAATCAGTTTTTGTAAATTTTAAACTTTCCTTTATGATTTTGACTACATCTACACAGTATTTCAACACCAGTCGTTTGACTCTTCAGTCAGCTACTTGTCTAGTCATTTGACCATTTAGAAAAAGAGGAAGTGACAGCTGAGATGGGCTCCCCATATTGGAATAAAAAAAAGTGAAAGCCAATACTAGAAATGGATTCCTGGTTTTGGCATTTAAAAAGATTATAAATGCCTGCACTGGGGATGGGCTGTTAGTGTCCTTATTTAAAAATGTGAACGAGAACACTGTGCAGTGGGTGTAGCTACATTGTATGGCTCAGTGACCTAGCATAGGTAATAAGCAGAGGATCTCTTTTCTGAGTTCTGGGGAGCCAGGAATGGGGTCCCTGGATGGTTTCTGGTCATACCTGTAAAAAAAGGAATGGAGATGGAAACACAAATTACTTATGGTTCTTTAGGAACAAACAGAAGGATAGGGAACATTAAACAAACAAATTCACTTATTAAATAAGCAGCTAGTGGATGTCCTCTTTTAAATTTTACAATTTTGTGTCACGAAAGACACACTAACCTGAGGCTCATTTCCAGGGGCATCTCATGAGCACAGGGAGGTTAAGTGACTTGCTTAGGGCCACACAGTATGCAAGCAGAGGTTGTTGGAATCAACCCCAAGTCTTCTGAATGTACTAAGCTGTATCCTTTAGGCTGTGCTGTCAGATCTGTAGAAATAAATGAAAAAATTGATGAGTATGATAAAAAATAGTAATGAAAACAGAGACAGAGTAGTGAAGTGATACACAAGATACAGGAAATGGGAAGGAGAGGGGACAGAGAGCCATAGCAGTGGCAGTATCAGAGAAGCTGGTTTACTTCTCATTCAGACTGCTGCGAGGGGAGTAGAGAGCCACACAGGAGTGGCAGTATCTTGCTGGTGCCAGTTTAGTCCTGATTCATGCAGGTGGATGTGGGAAAAGAGAGCTGCAGGAGTGGCAGTAATGATGGAGTCAGTGTACTTCTGGTTTGGGAAGCAGGGGGTGAGAGCCACAGGAGTGGTAATACTGTAAGAGACAGTTTATCTCTGATTTCGGTAGCAGGATGGGAAGATAGCTATAGGAACAGCAGTACAGGCAGAGCCAATTTATATCTGATAAGTGAGTGGGAGGAGTTACAGAGAGCCACAGGAGGGTCAGTACTGGCAAAGCTGGTTTATTTCTGTTTGGCTGGGAGGGGGTGACAGATACCCTTGGGTGTGGCAGTATAGGGACAGCCATTTATGCCGTGATGTGAACTTGGAGCCCAGCAGAAAAAACAAGGGGCCCACAGAAGGACCACATACTGACAAGAAAGATAAAGCCCAAAAGGGCAGAAATAAAATATTTACATTGAAGAGAAGTCCTTACACTGCCTGCAGGACACATACACAAATTAAATCAGCTTGTTGACTGCAAAATGATGACAAAAATACGGGACACATGTCAGCCACATATCTGTCTCACAGGCCAATGAATCACAGCCTCAAAAGCAGATTGATGCCTTAACTGACAAATCACAACCCACTATCATGACTTTAAAAAGGAAAATGGTACAAAGTTTTGTTCATGATTCTTGTACGTAATAGGCTACAGCTCCCAGCAGAAATTGTCACATGTAGACATGCAAATAAACCCAAAACCTGACTGCAGCATATGCTGGCAAAAGAGAGAGGCTGTTGTGTCTATATTTACTGGCTAACAAACCTACAGACCCCAAACACTATGCCTGCATGTTTACATGCATTTTTGCAAAAAACATAAAAAGGACATTAGGTTTTTCTTCAAAGACAGAGTGGAAGTAAAGTGGAATTGCCTGCTTAGTATGGAGGTCAATGCAGGCAGTATTGCCTTGTTAAAAGCTGGCTGAAATGCTTTAAAATGACTTATTAAAGGGAAGAAACAGGGTATGAAATGGAAGTAGTTTCAAGGTAGAATTCCTGAACAGACTGGATGTAGATGTCTTGAACAGAATTTTAAGAAAGCATCATGCAGGTGCAGCATCTGATTTCTGATGCTCAACATGTCCAGACCCAGAAAGGCTATTTTCAAAGGTTGAATGCATCTGTTGCAATTTCTGCAGTTAGGTAAAAAGATGACACATGCATAATTCATTTGATGCATGTGTTATTATATTTGCACAGTTTGTGCCAGTTCTGGAACTTTTACCTAATGGACCATTTAGGTGATCTGACTTTCATCAAAAGTATGACACAAGGCCCCTGAGGGCTTTTAAAAATCCTGCCCTGTGTCTTTCTTGGATTGTACTTTTCTATTAGTGTGGCTCAGATAGTATCCTATAGATTCAGATACCATCGGATACCATCATTTTGGTCGTATATCGGATAGCCTCAGATGGCATAGACATCTGACCAGGGATCTGACCTCCTAGGAGCCACTGTAAGTATCCGATGTATCTGACCAAGGATCTGATGGATCTGAGTATTGGATCCAACTATTCGAGGTGGGAGCCGATGGATCCGACCATCCAATCCAGCTATCCGAGGTGGGATCCGATGGATCTGACCACCAGATCCAGCTATCTGAAGTTGGATCCGATTGATCTGACCACAGGATCCATTTGCTGGATCCTAGGTCGGATACCAGCACTATCTGATGGAGGATAGTCATATCCACAAAAGCACTATCCAAGCAACACTACTTTCTATGTTTCTGTGTAGAATACTATACTTAACTCAAATTGAAACCAAGAAGAAGAACAATTTCTACATAAACAGAAGGACTTGCAATGTGCTTACCTCTAAAAAAAAGTCAGTATTACACTGAGGCCTTATATATGTGCCATGTTCAACTGTGGACATGATTCACAAACATTCTAAATTGGTCCTAGCCCAAAGGGGCTTTTGGTGTCTGGAGAACATCTCCGGATTAGTAAATGACATCAGTAGGGGCCAAGCAACTGCAGTGGAGGCTATAATAAAACCTTGGCAAAGGCCCTGGACTTCTGGTGTCAGTTCATTCCCATCTAGTTACCTTTGACTGACTCAGCCTATGGTTCGGTGACTGAAGACACTAGGGAAGAAATTAGAACACTAGAAGAGGAGAACAAGGTTGGATGATGACAGTCTTGTTCTGGAGGCCTGTTATGTGGGGTGCCAGGAGGACACTCATTTGGAGAGGGAAATGTTCTTCTCTGAGCTTATTGCCGATGGGAAAAACAGTCCAGCCACACTTTTCCACACCATGAACAATATATTACATCTGAATTGTCTGCTGTGCAAGGAACCTGCTTCAATGAAAGGGGTGGCTGGTTTAACCAGTTCTTCTCAGGCAAAGTTCATGGCATCTGAGACCATTCTCCTCCATCACAATAAAGAAAGGAAAAGGGATCAGTAGGGATGTGGAAGAAGGTAGGTCATACGAACATAAGAACATACGAAATTGCCAGCAGAAACAGGCCATAATGGTCTATCTATTTTGCTCAAGT
The DNA here is from genome assembly GCA_016271365.2 of Neoceratodus forsteri. Classification (NCBI taxonomy): domain Eukaryota; kingdom Metazoa; phylum Chordata; order Ceratodontiformes; family Ceratodontidae; genus Neoceratodus; species Neoceratodus forsteri. Next base: position 621,055,977 of record CM057455.1, read on the forward strand.
GTGCAGCTCAGTTTAGATCCCCTCCCCTACTCCTCCTGGAGTTGATTCTTCCTGTTCTGATTTTCTTTTTCACCCTGTCCCATCCCCTTTGAAACTGACTGCTGTATCTGCTGCTACCACCTCCACTGGCATCTCAGTCCACCCGTCACCACCCTTTCTGTTAAAAAGTGTCTTCTCATTTCCTTCTTAAATCTACCTCTCACCAGCTTCAGGCTATGACCCCTTGTAGCATCCTCCTTTCTTAGATTGAATATACCCTCCAGTCGAATCCTGTTTATTCCTTTAAGGTACTTGAAGATTTATATCATGATCCCCTATCTCTTCTGTCCTCCAGGGAGTACATGTTGAGCTCCCTCAGCCTCTCCTCATATGTTTTGTTCCCCATGCCCTGGGTCATCTTGGTTGCCCTCTGCTGGACCTCCTCCAGTAAACTGACATCTTTCTTCAGATAAGGGCACCAGAACTGTACACAGTACTCCAGTTTTGGTCTCACCAGAGACCTGTACAGTGGCAGAATAACTTCCTCCCTCAAAGAGGTGATTCCTCTGGCGATGCAGCCCAACATTTTAATAGCTTTGGCTCCTGCCTTTCAGTATTGCACAGAGTGCTTCTTGTCACCCCTGACCAGCAGTCCAAGGTCCTTTTCCTCCTCTGAGATGGTCACCTGTACTCTCTGCAGCCAGTAGCTGGCCCCTGGGTTCCTGGCTCCCAGGTGCATGACCTTGTACTTCTTGGCATTGAATCCTAACTGCCAGATGCCCAACCATTTCTCTATTTTAGCCAGATCTTCATTTAATTCTTGTCTCCCCTCCACTATGTTCATCCTCCCGCAGAGCTTGGTATCATCTGCAAAAAAGCAGATCTTACTTTTGATGCCCTCTGCTATGTCACCAATAAAGATATTGAACAGTACAGGTCCAAGTACTGAGCCTTGTAGGATCTCAATGATTACAGGCATAGGTTTGGATAGTTCCCTCCCCCACTCACACCACCACCACTCTCTGGTTCCTATCCCGCAGCCAGCTCTTTACCCACCCTAGCAGTTTTTCCCCTATTCCCAGGTCCATCAACTTGCTTATCAGCCTGCCATGTGGCAATGAATCAAATGCCTTGCTAAAGTGCAGGTACAGGATGTCCACCACCTGCTTCCTGTCAAGTGACCTTGTAACCCAGTCAAAGAAGTCTATAATGTTTGTTTGACAGGATCTCCCCCTGAAAAACCCATGCTGCCTGTCATCCTGGAGACCATTTACTTCAAGGAAGCACACCAGCCTGTCCTTAAGAATGATCTCCATAAACTTGCCTACTATAGAAGTTAGGCTGACCAGTCTGTAGTTACCAGGCTCATCACTGGGACCACTCTTGTGGAATGGTACCATGTGTGCTGTCCTCCAGTCTTGCGGCAGAATCCCTTTCCAGTGAGTTGTTAAACTGGTCCATCAGGGGGATTGCTAGTACCTCTGCCAGCTCTCTCATGACCCTTGGGTGTACTCCATCTGGGCAAGAAGACTTGTCCACCCTCAGTTCCCTCAGTCCCAATTGGACCCTCTCAACCTCAATCTCTCCATTATATTCCTTCCTACCCCTAAAGCAACCCTCACTCATCCCCTGTTGCATGGGCCCATCCTGTTCCATAGTGAAGACAGAGCAGAAATACTCATTTAGTACCTCTGCCTGATCGTCACCATTTTCTGTCCACTCCCCCTTCCTCTATATTCTTACAATCTTGTCCCTTCTGGATCTTCTGTCTTTAACGTAATGCAAGAGTCCCCTTTTCCCTATCCTTAATCCCCTGCACCCGTCTCAGTTCTTTAGCAGTCTTGGTTGCCCAGACATCTTCCCTGACTCTTTAGCTTTCACTGCTTAAAGCTCTCAGTCTTCCTCCCTCAAGGTACACTGATACCTCAGGAAAGTGATCCTCTTTTCCTTCACTTTACCTGCCACCTTCCTACTAAACAAGCTAGGTCTCTTTGCCCTGGAGTTCTTTTTACGGGCCTTTGTGCATGTGTCAGTGGCCTCAATTATTCCCTTCTTAATGATGGACCATTTTTGATCCACATCCATCTCTGGTCTGAGCTTGGCCAAGTCTCCCTGTAGTATGTTTCCCATTTTATTGAAGCCTGCCTTCTTGAAGTCCACTACTCTCTCATTTTGGACTTGGCTACTTCCTTCCCCATGTTGATGTAAAACCATACTGTGTGGTGGTCACTGCCTGCAAGGTGATCTCTCACTTCTATCTCCTGGACCTGCTTCCCATCTGATAACACTAGGTCTAGTATGGCCCCTTACCTAGCTGGCTCTGTGACTCCTTGTGTCAGGAAACACTCCTAGATAGCATCCAGGAGGAGCTGCTCCTTGCAGCAGGTCATACCACTAGTTTAAGAGCAACTGTCGCCTTTAGAAAATTTGGAAAACATACTATTTTGACAAAATTCAGCTTACATTTCAAATATTTTCTATAATTTTCTCTTCATCATTATTTATTACTGAAGAAATCCCTACAACAACAAAAAATATTTACTTTTTACAGTTTATCAGCATCTACAGTATAGCTTAATCCCTAATTGAAATTATAATGCTCTGGTGTGACATTGCATTCTGATGCCATGGGATAACTGTGATGTTGCAAGCAAAATATTATGACATCAGGTTGGGAAGAAGCAATAGGAGCTGATGAGCCCTCAAGGACAACTATCCTCTTTCCATGCATATGACCTCAGTAATAAATTACTTGGATAAGAAATACGGAGCTAATGAGAAATATAAGGTGCTTTGTGTCCAAATATTGTGTTATTCAAAGTTCTTCTTGAGGCATCAGTGGCACTTTATGTTTCACCTTCTGCATAATGTGGGGAGTGCCAAGATTTTTTCAATGAGGCAGGTAAGGTAGTCTGGTAGGCTAGGCTCAGAAGGAACTACAGACAGCTTAGGAAATTAAGAAGAGGAAGAAATGGGGAGAACACGTGATGCACAGTGCTGAGTAGAAGCTCCTCCGCGTAGCTCCAGCCTCCTGATTTTGTAATCATTTTTTTCCAACGTCGAGACTGCCAAAAACCCTCTGTTCTATACTGATCCTGTCTACTAAAACTCCAAAGCCTTGGAAGAGCAAGTTTTGTGCACTGATGGAGGCCTACATGAAGAAAGCCCCGCAAAAGCACATGCCTCCAGTCACTCCCGAGAAGGCCCCAAAGAAATCCCGGGCTTCAAGTGGGCCTGATAGACCCGATCGCCTCAGCCAAGTATCGGAGCAGGAACCTCTAACTTTAAATAGGTTCCTGAAAGAATTCAAACCCTTTCGAGAAGAGGTGAAAGAGATGGTGACTGACCTTAAAGCTCTATCTAAAAAACTGGATGAGGTCTCGATGATTGCCTCAGCTAACACTGCTCGTATTGTTTCCCTGGAGCATCTCATGGATAAGGTGGACCCTGGGCTAGTGGCGATAAGGCAGAAGCTCTCTCAAGTGGAGGTGAAGCTGGAAGACATTGAGGGCCGTAGACGCAGAAACAATGTGGTTATTTTAGGGCTACCTGAAGGGGAAGAGGGACAGAACACTGTAGTTTTTATACAGAAGCTGGTGGAACGGGTTGCTGGTCCCTCTCCCTTCGGCCCTGCATGCACTATTGAGCGAGCGCATAGATCGTTGCAGCCGAAACCTCCACCAGGAGCTGCCCCCCATCCCATTATTTGCCGTTTCCTAAATATTTTAGAGAGGCAACACTTTCTGGTCAAAGTAAGAGCTCTACAGGAGGTCCACTGGGAGAACTCCAAGCTGAGAATTGCACAAGATTTGCCAGGATCGGTCAGGCTGAAACGTACAGCATTCCACCCCATTGTGTCGAAGATTATTGCTGCGGGGTTCAAGTTTAGGATGGGGTAACCGGCCAGGCTGCAGGTGCTAGTGAACGGATCCTGGCTTACCTATGCAGATCCTGAATCTGCTCTCTCCGGTCTTAAGCTTGCCTTGCCTGATTTGTTTCAGGATCCATGAGAAGTTCTACCCCTTAGACAAGGGGAATCTTGTGCTGCTTAGTGGAGACTGTTACCTTGTTAAATCTTTAAGAAGTTTGCAACGTTGGTTTGCTTCCAGAAATTCTGGCTACCTAAAAGGACCTAGTTATTAGTTTCGGGATCCATGAGAAGCTCTGCTCCTTAAACGAGAGGAGTCTCGTGCTGTTTAATGGAGACTGGTACCTAGTCAAATCTTTAAGAAGTTTGCAATGATGGTTTGCTTCTGGAAATTCTGGCTATCTAAATGGACCTAGTATTACTTTACCAAGGCATCTGTCATGGGACACTTAAGCACTAGTGTTAAAAATGTGCCTGTAACATAGACTAATGTCCTGTTGGAACGTTTAGTTTACTCATTAGGGGGAAAGTGTTTTTACTTCTTCCAGTTTAGCTGGTTGTGCAGGCCCTTTTCAATGAAGGGAGGAATGTCTTAAGCTGCTAAGAAGCAATATTTCACTTCCAGAGTGGCTTAATCTAGGTGCTGTGCTGGGCCAATCCCTAATTTTCATGTCATGGTGGTTTAGTATCCACAAGGGGAGCTCAGTGCATGGGAATGCCAGCTTAATGATGATGGCAATACGGGGATGACTCCCTCTTGGTTATGCTATCCATTTCTGGCTTGGGACATCAAAAGCCCCTATCTTGAGCTCCGGGGTGTTTGGGCTGGCAAGGAGCCTATGTAAAGATGCCCTAATTCAAAATTCATAGACCAGGGTTTAAGGCGTTTGCATTCCCTTTTGTTAAGCAGGCCTCAGAATCCAGGTTAGAAGGGGCAATCTCTCTTCTGTATGACTTCCCACCAGGTATCTTGTTTGGCATGGATCATTCCTTTAGGGTAACAGGAGACCTATATCTTTGTTCATCTCCCGGAGTCTCTGGGTGCCTGTTTATGTTTTTTATGACACAATATCCTATTTTTTCTGTGTTTTTTTTTTTACTATTCCTGGCAATTAAGATGCGCTTTTGTTTGCAGTCCAGCACCTCTTTTAAGCCACTAGGGGGTGCTAACACAGCTTAATCTCCTTTTCTTTCTTTCCTGGATCTAAGGGCACTTACTTACATGAATGGACTGTTACACTTGTTTGAGGCAGGGTTTTTTGTTCTGGAGGCTGGGGGGTGAGGAAGGGATGCAGTACTGTGCTAAACGTTGCTTGTGACAGCTGGGTGGGTTGGTGGGGTAGGCTCCAGGCTATAGAACAGGTTTGGTTCATGTTAAATGAAAGGAAGGACTTTGTGGGGGGAAGGGTTCGGGGTGCTCACAGGTGGGATGGGGGAAGGTGGTGCATACAGCAGTAATATGTGTAATCTGGCTGAACATTTCTCGATGTTTGTGCATAGGGCTGTTGGAGCTAAGCTCTTTAACCTTATTTTAGATGGCTAATGATGTGATTCTTACAACCTGGAATGTAAAGGGGATCAGGAAAAAGTCCAAACAATATCAGGTGCTTAAACATTTAAGTCTACTGTGTTCCCAGATAACGTTTTTGCCGGAATCCCATTTACAAGAATCGGAAGCCTTACAACTAAGGAGGCAACAAGTGGGTCAGGTCTATAATGCCTCAGGATCCACCAATAGTTGTGAGGCCAAGTTAATTATTAACAGAGGCATTCCCTTCATCTCCTCGCAGGTCATTAAAGATCCAGGGGGCAGGTTTGTCCTAGTTAAGGGTACTCTCTGGTCAGTACCACTTTTACTTTGCAGTATCTATGGGCCTAATATTGATGATCCGAGTTTCTTCATGAGGCTGATAACTATTATTCTGCCATTGCTTCCCATTATGATTATTATGGGTGATGATTTTAACCAGGTCATAGACTCCAACTTGGATAGGTCAGGTAGTGGACTGAGGGACCTGTCCCCGGGGCAAAGAGCACTTAAGGATTTGGTAGATCAATGCGGGCTCTGTGACATTTGATGCGTGTTGCATCCTAATTCCAAGGAGTTTACTTGTAACTCGATGGTGCATGGTTCGCAGTCTCGCACTGACTACGTATTTATATCTCAGGTTCTCTTGCCTGGGGTTGTGTCCGCCTCGATCCAGCCTGGCCCTATTTCTGACCACTCTCTCGTGGCATGTAAGTTGACTTTTCTCAACTCACCCAGAAGGGAGTCCCAGTGGAAGCTTAATGAACAGCTGCTAAAGGATGCCAAGTATTGCAAGCTTATTAGGGAACAAATTGAGTTCTTCTTCACATCCAACCCCATAGATAGTGCAAAGCCAGACATCCTATGGGGTGCCTTTAAAGCCTATATGAGGGGAGTTCTTATCAGTTTAGTGTCGAATAGGAAAAGAGCACAGGAGGAAGAGCTATTATCATTATTGTCCCAAATTTGGTCCCTTGAGGCTAACCTCTCTGTCAGTACTTCCAGTGAGGACAGAAAGAAGCTTCTGGTGGCCAAAGACAGATATCTAACGCTGTTAAGGGAAAAGGCAGAGTTAGCTATGATCCGAACCAGAGCCAGTTATATGGATCAGGGAGAGAAAGTGGGGTGTCTGCTCGCATTGCATTTAAAACAACAGGAATCTGCAAGATTCATCCCCCCAATTCGGGCACTGGCAGACGGGTCTCTGAAAGTATCCCCTTCTGAGATAGTGCAAGAGTTTGCACTATATTACGAACAATTGTAAAAGGACATGGAAAGCCCCCCCTTGTCCAAAGATTCTGGAGAAGTGTTTAAAGGACTCCTATCTGCCCTCCATAACAGAACAACACAAGAGTTTTCTGGCTTCTCCTATATCTCAGGAAGAGATCTCAGAGGTTATAGCAGCATTGCCATCAGACAAGATTCCGGGCCCGGATGGGTTTTCCTCTTTATTTTACAGAGTTTTTTGTGAACTTTTACTGCCAGTGCTTTATCGGCTATTTCAGTACATTTTATCTGGGGTAGAGGCAGATTCCTACCTGTTTGAAGCCCTGATTGTTGTTCTCCCTTAACCAGAAAAAGACCCCAAGCTAGTTCAAAGCTACAGGCCCATATCTCTTTTAAATCAACATATCAAAATCCTTTTGAAGATATTGGCCGACAGGTTAACTGTGGTCCTTCCCGACCTAATAGGTATGGTCCAGGTTGGATTCATGAAGGGACGTTCGTCCTCAGATCATCTGTGTACCCTTTCACATGTCTTCTCAGTCTCCAGGGATGCTGCTTTTCCTGTTGGGCTGGTCTCCCTGGATGCCGAGAAGGCATTTGATTGTGTGAACTGGAACTTTTTGTTCCAGGTCCTCAAGGCCTTTCAGTTTCCTTGTTTTTATTACCTGGATTTGTGCTTTATACAAAACCACCTCAGCAAAGAGCTCAGAAAAAGGTGCATTCTCTAAGTCTTTCTCATTACATTCAGGTACGAGACAGGGGTGTCCCCTTTCTCCCCTTCTATTTAACCTGTATTTGGAACCTCTCATCCAAAATATTCTCAACAATGCTGGAATACAGGCCATCTGGGTGGGGAGTCATGAGGTTAAGATTACCGCATATGCGGATGATCTCCTTTTGTACTTATCCCACCCGGTGTCCTCCGTTCCGGTTTTGCTGGGTGAAATTGCTAAATTTAGTGCCCTCTCAAACTATTAACTAAATGCTAATAAATCCTTCATTTTTCCCCTGAATCATAAGATATTCAAGACCGATATCACCCCCTTCAGTTTATGTTGGGCCCCTAGGACACTTAAATATCTGGGCATCAAACTATCTCATAACCCCTTAGCATGGTTCAAGGAAAATCTGGAGCCCCTCTCCCAGTTTATAATTCAGGATCTTGATAGATGGTCTAAACTCCCGATTTCATTATGGGGCCGGATTAACATAATCAAGATGAATATCTTCCCAAGAATTTTCTGCCCTTTATCTCTCCTTAATACATTTATTCATTTATCCTAGTTTAAGAAACTGCACGTTATCTTTACCAAGTTTATCTGGTCTGACAAATACCCTCGACTGGCTTATTATAAATTGGCCGCCTCAAAATTTGAGGAGGGATTGCAGATTCCTCATTTGGCAATATATTATTGGGCTTGCCACCTGGCGAAATGCCTGAAATGGGTATATCCGGGTCCTGAGAATTTACGGCCGACATGGCTCAGAATAGAGTTGGATTTAATCCGGTCTATGAATACGGATCCCCTAACTCTGTTTTATGTAAAAATGTCCCAGGTGCATGATGCCGAGAAGTATCCCAACTTTATGACTTCCTTAAAAGTATATGTGCAGCTTTGCTCCTTTTTGCGATATACCCCCCAGTTAGACCTGGCCCAATCCATCTGGATCTCTCCATCCTTCACTATGAATAAACAGCGGATCTTCCACACTTGGCTGCCCCAACTGGGTGATGGGATAGTATCTTCCTTCCTGGATGATGAGAGGAAATGGCTGTCAGCAGGTGATCTTATTCGGAAATTTAGTATTCCGGCTTACTCACACTTCAAAGCAGTGCAGTTAAGGCACTTACTTATAACAGTGTTGGGCAGCACCCCTTCCTGCCAAACAATTGGGGCCCTGATCCCAGAATTCTCCTCCCTACTTGGGTCCTCGGGTGTTGTCTCCAAACTATATCAGGACTTGTTTCACAGATGATATGGGGATTCCTTCGGACCGACTAGGTTTTGGAGTTCCATATTTCCCCAATATTCCCCTAACTGGCAGACCTTGTGGAGGTCCTGTCATAAATTTGTGTCTCAGGATAGATTGAGCCTTATGTAATATCACATCCTGCACAACATGTATTAAACTCCAGTTAAGCTAAAGAAATGGGGTCTCCTCGACTCCAACATATGTGTTAGATGTTCTCAGGGAGAGGGAACACTCCTGCAGATATTTTGGTCTTGTCCTAAAATATCCCTTTTGTGGGACTCTATTAAAGCTTTTCTTGACCCATTACTGGGTCTGCAGGAGTGTTTCACACCTGATATTTGTCTCCTGGTGGACCTGTCGTCCATCAGGATGAGAGCAAGAAGGTTTCTTATTTCTATGATTGCACTTTCTGTCAAGAATCTCATTTTACGCCATTGGAAAGATAAGACCACTCCGACATCACAGAAATGGGTGAACGAAATCCTTGCTAACCCGTGTACAGAGAAAGCTATTGCCAGCCTTCACAATAAAATATCCATCTACACTCAAATATGGGATCCCCTTCACTCCTTAATAATACCACCTGGACATAAGTATTGTTTCATAGTAGGTAGCCCTGTATAGTCATGTAGAATGTTCTTGAACCCATGTTGTAAAGTGACACAATACTGCTGTATGGGGGGGGGAGAGGAGGGAGGGTCAGTTTTAGTTGAACAGCTTGCTATATTCTTCTCTTACTTTCCATGTTAACTGCCTCTTTTGTTGTGGAAAATTTTGTTAATAAAATTTGAATTGAAAAAAAAAAAGAAGAAGAAGAAATACCTTATGCCAACATTTGAATTTGGATCCTCTATCTCTTTTTTTTGCCCCCCCCCCCAAAGTTATACCCCGCACACTGAGACTGACACCAATGTATTGGTTGACCCAGGCCCACATGCAATTTTGCTGGTAATTCTGGTTCGAGGCTCAAAAGTGTTCTTCTGAGGCAATATTGGGAAATACACATTTTCATACTGGTCGAGACTCTATACCCATTTCCTTTCTCCCATTACCCCCTTCTACTCTGGTGTCAGCATTGTTGCAGTCAGATCGACTATCTGACTTCTCTGCATTCCAAAGGAGGTATGATTTAGATTCCAAGTTTTTTTTTTAAGTATTTACAGGTTGTTAGGCCGGCTCAGACAAATCTGGGATCTCCACCCCTGGCCAGACTTCATCTCCCACCACTTGCAGGAGTTGAAGCTTGTGGCCTTCTCTGCACATGCTACTTCTAAATTGTATCAGCTGTATCAATCTTTTCACCCCTCCTCTTCCACTGGGATTGCATGTTATTGGCAAAATATTTTGTCATTACCTTGGAGTTCTCAGGAATGGTGATCTGTATGGGGCAACTTGTATAAAATTATAAAGCAAGACTATTACAGACAGATGCAGTTTAAGATTCTTCATAACGTGTATTTTACATCAATCAGGTTAAAATGGATGGGACGTCAAGCACAATCTTCTTGCCTCTGGTGTCAGCAGGCAGAATGTTCACTGTACCATATTTTATGGAACTGTGCTAAGGCCACTTCTCTTTGCATGGATTTTAAGGCACGTTTGGATCCCTCTTTTGACTTGGGTTCACTTTTTACTCCTGAGGTTTGCTTATTGGGCTGGTATAGTGACATTATTTGCTACCAGTTTAACTATATTGCTCTTATAACAAACTCTGCCAAAATGGTGCTACTGAGACATTGGCTTGACTCGACAATTCCAACGTGAGTGGAATGGCATAAAAAACTCCAGAGCACCTTAAATTTGGAGTTACACATAGCCAATATCAGATGTAACCATGTAGGTTTTCTTGCAAAGTGGGGCCCTCTTTATGCATGGCTTACTTAACTTTAATCCTCACTCTGACATATTCTCCATTGCTTTTTTCTCCTTATGTGGCACCCTATTCATCATTTTTGTTCTGTCCTGACAGGGCTATTTTTAATTCTTAGATGGTTGTTCAGGTTTGTGGGTGGCATCCCATGTGGGGGGGGGGTCTCTTTTGAGGGAGGGTTTGGTTTGATCTCTATCTCCCTTTTGTTGTTGGTTGGTTTTACTTCTTTTTGTTTGGCTGCTCATAGCTAATTGTTGTCTCTTACTTAATGAGTTGTGTATGCTTGTATTTGAAGTTTATTTTAGTTACAAATTTCAATAAAGTATATTGAAGAAAAAAGAAGAGGATAATGCCTTTTATTCACTAAATAAGTGAGAAAAGGGACATGGAGGATGGGATTGTCAGGTTTTGGAAAGGGGATGGATGAATGGAGGACAATGGGGGAACAGCAAAGGAACGGATCAAATACTTATGTTCCATCTTCACCAGGGAGAAGGACAGACTGGTGCCAACAGTGGGGAGAATTAGAGCTGAGGAGAGGGGAGAATGGATGTGGTGACAGAGGCTGATAAGGAGAGGACAGGGTTCCTAGCATTGAAGATGGAAAAATCACCAGGCCCAGATAGCATGAACCCAAGGGTGCTGAGGAAGCTGGCAAAGGGGCTTGCAGAGCAATTGGCTGGCCTGTTCAATAGTTAACAGGATTCAGGAATGGTACAGCAGGACTGGAGAATGGCACATGTAGTGCCCCACAATAAGAGTGGTCCCAGTGATGATCCAGGAAAGTTCAGACCTCAATCATAGGCAAGTTCATGGAGACCATATTTAAGGAAAGATTGGTAAAGTATTTAGAGGAACATGGTCTCCAGGATGCAAGGCAGCATTGGTTTATGGGAGGGAGACTGTGCCAAATTAATCTGACTGACTTCTTTACCTTGATCACTAAAACAGTAGACAGGGGCCAAGCGGTGGACATCCTTTACCTGGACTTCAGCAAGGCCTTTGACTCTGTACCTCACAAAAGGTTGATCAAGAAGTTGATGGCTTTCAGGGTTGTTGAGAAGTTGAACTAATGGGTGGAACACTGACTGAGGGACAGGACCCAGAGAGTGGTGATGGGGGGTGAGTTATCTAGCACCAGGGAGGTTACCAGTGGGTTCCCACAGGGCTTGGTTCTAGGACCAGGTTATTCAATGTCTTCAGCACTGATATTGTGGAAGGGAAAGGAGAAATTGTTTAACCAGAAAAGGCAAGTGTGACCTGGGAGCACAATGAAGTTAAGAGACTTGTTCAGAGTCACACAGTATGCAAGTGGGGACTGATGGGACTAAAACCCAGGTCTCCAGGTTTGCAGCTCAGTGCCCTTAACCAGTATGCAATACTGCCTCCTTAAGTGAATGGCATAAAGGGCAAACTGTGCCTATTCACAGAGAACACCAGGCTCTGTCGAAGGGTGGACACAGCAGAAGGATACAAGACCCAAGGAAGGATTTGAGAAAACTAGAGGAGTGGTCCAGGATTTGGCAGCTTTGCTTCAGTGCAAAGATATGCAAAGTTATGCACAATGAAGACAAGAATCGCAGGACTGAGTACAGCCTGTGAGGGGTCCGGGTATCTGCAACTGAAGAGGAAAAGTATCTAGACTGATGATCACTAGTGAGCTGAAGCACTCCATGCAGTGTAGAAAAGCAGCAGCTAGGGCAGAAATAATGTTGGGCTGCATTGCTAGAGGGATCAGCAATAGGTGAAAGGAGGTTTTACTGCCTTTGTAGAACCATTAGAGATTGTGTCTGCAGTATGGTGCACAGTACTGGAGCCCACACCTTAAGAATGACATTAACCTGCTGAAGGCAGTCCAAAGGAGGGCAACAAAGATGGTCATGGGTCAGAAGTGTAAAACATATGAAGAGATTTTGGGAGCACTGAACATGAACAGGCGATCACAATGCCAAGAGCAAGCACAAGTAGAAAAAGGGAAGTGGTTATCCCTCTGTGCAGACAGTTGGCGAGACCCCATCTGGAGTACTGTGTGCAGTTTTGGATACATCATCTACGCAAGGACATAGACCGGATGGAAGCAGTCCAGAGGAGGGCAACTAAAATGGTGCAGGGTCTGCAGCAGAAACCATATGAAGAGAGACTGAGAGAGCTTAATATGTATACTCTTAATGAAAGGAGGGACGGGGGGGCATGATAGAAATGTTCAAGTACCTCAAGGGAATCAACAAAGTCCAGGAGCGTAGCATCTTTCAGAAAAAGAGATGTGTAAGAACAAGGGGCACAATTTAAAGATAGAGGGGGACGGCTCAGGGGTAATGTGAGGAAATTTTTTTTCATGGAGAGAGTGGTGGATACATGGAACAGCCTTCCTGAGGAGGTCGTTGGGTCTAAAACAGTGGGGGAATTCAAACATGCATGGGACAGACACAAGGCAATTACAGTGGGGGGTTGCAGGAAGTAGGCTGTTGGTTAACTAGAATCTGCAGCTTATCCAGTAGGTAGGGAAATGGGCAGACTGGGTGGGCCAAGTGGTCCTTATCTGCCGTCAAAGTCTATGTTTCTATGTTTCTACGTTTCTAAGTAGGAAAACTAGGATAGAAGAGTTCAATGCATGGCTGAATGATTGATGCAAGAAGGCAGATTTGACTTTATAGGAGAATGGGGGGAGATGTGGTCAGATAAATAAGGGATATGCCGGGGGGGGTGCCTGTGAAATAACCAAGTTATTTGTACAGTTGCCTGTGACCATTAGTAACCTCATGAGTGGCAAAGCCATGAGTCAGCTTCACGAGAGGTCACTGACAACTGTACAAATAACTTGGTTATCCCATAGGCACCCCCCACATATTGCATTTATGCAACAGGCTTTTTTTGTGTTAAAGTTGGTTTTCTATAACTCTGAAGGCATTTTTATTTTCTTTTTATGTGTTTTCAGTGGTACTTTTTACTTTGGTGGTAGATCATGGTTTTAATCTTCCGCTGTGGTTTCTTGTTTTTTTTTTTAATAGAGTTTTGAGTCTGGGTAGCAGGACCAACGTCGTTGCTAGGGAAGCAAAGTCAGTCATTTAGATTTCCTTTTGTGATTTGCTGTTAGTCTTCATGTGGGCTGGCTAGAATGTTTAAAAATATGGTGTCTTTGTTTCCAATTCACTGAGTAAGTGAGGTACACTTCCATATTTAAATAAAAAAAGGAAAGAATATTTTTTGTTGATCTGATAAAAAATGGGGATGATGCAATCACTATGGTAATAACTTGAAGTTATTCCCATAGTATTTACATCATACTCATTTATCCACGCAGTCACTCAGATAAATGGCTTTCTGTGCCAGTTTTTATCCTGACGCCTGTTGCATAAATCTGTATGTGCACCAAATCGACTGCACCTCAACAGGTAGGGAACAATGGTACTAAGGGACAAACTGGCAGAGTACATCACCCAGAAGTTAAGGTTAAACTGCTGAAAGGGGGGCAGGTGGGCCAAAGAACCAAAAGACCAGGGGAGGTGGACATGAATTAACCTCCCCCCATAACAGCAGAGGGGGACTAAAGGGAGATGAGTGATAAGAGCAGTTTGGAAGTGGGGGGGGGAGCTTACAGAGACAAAGAAAAAACAGATAAAGGGGGAAAGGTGAGGGCTCAGATGCTGGGTTAAGGATGGCATCCCTAATGCACATAGTCTAGGAAGCAAGCTGAATGACCTGCAAGCACTACTCGCAGAAGGGAAGGTAGATATTGCAGCAATAGCGGAGACTTGGGCCACACCTAATCATGACTGGGACCCCTCAGTTCCAGGGTATAAGCTTTACAAGAGAGACAAAGCAGAAAGCAAAGGAGGAGGGGTGGCAGTATTCATTAAGGAAAGCATAACAAGTGCAAGAGAGGAATCAAGAAAAGGGAAGGAGGAAGCAATGTGGGTCCAGCTACAAACCAGTAGGGTGAAGAAAGTGAGGTTGGAGGTGGTTTGGAGACCATCCAGTCAGTAAAAAAGGAATTGACAAATACCTTAGTTTGACAATTCTGAAGGCTGAAAAAAGGGTGAGGTGATGATAGTGGGGCATTTTAATCTGCCCAGGGTGGACTGGAGTGTACCGACAATGACATGTGCCAGGAGCCACAAAATACTGGAACCGATTCAGCTTGGATTCCTGAATGAGGGTGTCACTGAACTCACCTGAGATAGGGTAATCCTAAACATTGTCCTCATGAATGGAGAGCACGTACAGGATATAACAGTCAGGGAATCACATGGTGGAAGTGATCATCACTCAGTTTGGTTTAGGTTGGACATGGGCAGGTAAAGTGTCACCACTAAGATCAAAATTCTGTTCTTTAGGAGGGTGGATTTTGGGAAAATGGGCAAGGTGTTAAAATGGTATCTATTGAAAATTACTGTAACTATGGAGGTGGATCAAAAATGGAATATTATCAAGGAAGAAGTATGGGCTGCAACATAGAAATGTGCTAGGTACAAAAAGAAGAACTCCAGAATTAAAGCACCAAGTTGGCTCAGTTCTGAGGTAGCCCAGGCAGTGAGGAAAAAGAGACTGGCCTACAGGAAATTCATGCGTACCAAGAGGGAAGTGGCAAAGCATTATACCTAGGACAGGTGAGGGAGGCAGGAAAGGCAGTTTAGAGAGCAAAGGCTCAGAAGGAATTGCAATTAGTGGAAGATATTAAGAGGTGGGGGAGAAGGTTTTTTTCTGCTACATAAGTGAAAAAAGAGACAAAAAATAGGGGACAGTCAGACTAAGACAAGGGAAAGGGTATGTGGAGGAGAATAGGGAGAATGAGGAATTCATGAATGATTACTTCTGCTCTGTCTTTATGAAGGAAAAAAAATGGACCGGTGAGATAGGGATAAAAAGGCAGCCAGAAGAGGGGAAGGGGAAAGATGGGGCAATAGAAAAAGGAAGAGTGAAAAAGGACTGTTAGCTTTGAGGACAGACAAATCTGGAGAATACCCCCAGGGTGCTTAAAGAACTGGCAAAGGAGTTTGCAAAGCTACTGGCAGACCTGTTGTTGTTCGTTGGAGTCAGGGTAGTACTACAGGACTGCAGAATGGCACACATGGTGCCCCTCCACAAGAGTGATCCCAGGGACGACCTAGGGAACTGCAGACCAGTCAGTCTCACTTCCATAGTATGCAGGCTTATGGAAACCATTCTGAAAGAAAGATTGATAGAGCATCCAGAAGAACATGACCTCCCATAGTTTTATGAGAGGAAGGTCTGTCAAACAAACCTGATCGACTTCTTTGACTGGGTGACCAAAACGGTGGACAGAGGCCAAGCGGTGGACATCTTAAATCTGGATTTCAGCATGACCTTTGACTCTGTGCCACACAAGAAGCTGATCAGGAAATTGATGGACCTTGGAATAGGAGAGAGGTTGGTTAAATGGATGGAAAACTGCCTAGAGAACAGGTTCCAGATGTTGATCATTGTAGGAGAGCTGCTAGTACCAGGGAGATCACAAGTGGTGTCCCACAGGGCTCAGTGCTAGGGCCAGTGCAGTTCAATATTTACATTTATGATATTGTGGACAGCACCAAGGGCAAAATTAGTCTGTTTGCAGATAACACCAAGCTCTGTGGGAGGGTGGACTCAACAGAGGGGATAAAGGACCTTATGGTGGACTTAGGAAAACTTGAAAGGTGGTTAGGTATCTGACTGCTGGGCTTCAACACAAAGATGTACAAAGTCATACATGTGGGATTCAAAAACACCAGGACAGAGTACTACCAGGGAGGAGTCTGGGTAACTCCCACAGTGGAAGAGGAATATTTGGGAGTGATAATATCTAGTGACTTGAAGCACTCTGCACAGTGCAAGAAGGCTGTGGCATGAGAAAAAAGGATGTTGGGCTGCATAGCCAGGTGGATCAGTAGTAGGTGACAAGAGGTGGTCCAGCCCTTGTACAGGCCACTGGTGAGGCTGCATCTGGAGTATGCAGTGCAGATCTGGAGCCCTCACCTTAAAAAGATATCAACCTAGTGGATCCAGTCCAGAAGAGGGCCACAAAGATGACTGCAAAGAAGCACGGTAGATTGTACTAAGAGAGACAGGGGGCCCTGAACAGGTACGCCATAGAGGACAAAAGGGAGAGGGGAGACTTGATAGAGACATTCAAGTACATTAAAGGATGTAATAAGGTAAACAAGGGTGATCTATTTAGGGAAAGCTAAATTTAAAGTATGATGCTGCACAGCCTTAAGCTGGGTAAGGAGTGTTTAGGATGGAGGTTAGGAGACACTTCTTCACAGAAAGTGTTGTTACCAAGTGGAACACACTGCCAGAAGATGTGATCTCAGTGAGGATGTTGGGGAACTTCAAGAGCGGCTGGGCTAGATATTGGGGGGGGGATTAAGATCCAGGGAAGGAAAAAGGACAGCGATGAAATGGTCAGGGAAGGGGGAATGGGGACATCAGCCTCAACAAAGCTGAAATCCCTGAGCAACAAAGAGACTTGATGGACTAGAAGGTCTAAATCTGCTGGCAAATTTGGATGTACTCCCTGATGGAGAAGAGAGAGAGAGGGGGCATGATTGAGACCTTCAAGTAATTGAAATGGATAACCAAAGTGGATAAAGAGGGTCTTTTTAAGCTAAGTGACAACCAAAACATGAGTGGACAAAGTCTTAAGTAGTAGGGCAGAGGTTTTTGAGGTATGCTAGGAAACATTTCTTAATGGAGAGGGTGGTGGCCTGTTGGAATGTGCTGCTAGAAGAGGTGGGGTCATCTTCAAGAAAGGCTGTGATAGACTTAATGGGAAAATAAGGGTCAAGGGAAGGGCAGATGTAAAGGACAGGCATTTTGGGGAGGGGAGGCAGGGTCAGTAGCTTAAGCTGAGGACCCTGCAGTACCAGCAGATTATATAGACTGAATTATCTTATTCTGCTGGTTTCTTTATATGTTCGTATGTTAAGCTCTGTATTCCATGATGAAAGAGGCCAAAAGGATAATGAGGTGGGCTAAGGCTGACATTGAAGTGAGGGCTGCGGAAGATATGCTGAACAGATATTTCTGTGCTGTTTTCACAAAGGAAGATAAGGGTCCAGTGCCTTACTCTGTCATGAGGGGGTGTTCAATGTGGATCCCATTCCATTGAAAATGGTACTGGAGGGTTAAATTGCACTGTAAACAGATAAGATTATTGAACTCGACAGGTTACATCACTGTGTACTGAACACCACGGGGCAGGTCTTAGCTGAACTGCTAGCTGACCTATTCAATAATGCACTGGAGACAGGGAGTGGAGGATGCCAAATGTATTTCCTCTGCATAAGGGCAGCAGCAAGGACAACCTGGTGAACTACACACTCGTCAAGCTGATTTGTATTGTTTTGTTAACTGCTAAAGATCATAAAATGTGAAAGGACAGAAGGTTTTCTGGGTGTAAACAGACTGCTGAACAAAAGGTAATATGGGCTAATAGGGTTGGGATCCTGCCATACATACCAGATTGGTTTCTTTGGATGACTATGGCAGAGGACAAAGGACAGACAGTGGACATACTGTACAATGATGTGACAAAGATGCGTGCAGATTCTATTACAACATATTTAATTCCATATCAAGTTAGACAGGGATGGGAAGACATGAATCGCAATAATCAGTGCTTTGAGTGTTTTTACTGTTACTATGTGCAGCTGATACCCAGCTGTATTTCTTTTTTGCTCCTAACCAAGGTCTTCCTATTTCTAGGTTAGAATAGCATTTGTTTTGCAGTTAATTCTTTTTATTCAGAAACACATTTTCATAAAAAGAATAAATGCACACTGATGCACTTCAGAACAATATACAGGCAAGTGTAATTACAGGTTACAATGGTATTTAGAGGATATTGGGCTGATCATAGCCACTAGTTGACTGGCGCTCATTGGAACAGGTGTCAGACCTCAATGGTTACCTTAGGGTCCCCTTCTCGGGGGGAGGGTGCAGCTGAGGCAGTAAGGTGAGTTTGTAATCTTGGTGATGTGCTTGATAAACATCTGTCATTGAATGTTTTGGTGGTGGCTTCCATCAAGATTTGTTTCTTAAACTATAGGAACATCTATACATTACAACCCTTATCCAACCTTGTGAATCTTAGAACATTGGTGCATTCCTTTGTGTCTTCCAGGCTGGAATACTGTAATGTACTCTTGAAGGTCTTGCTTTGTGGACAACTGTTCCATCTGCAGTTAGTCCAGAATGTCGCATCAAGGTTACTGTTACTGAGTTGGAGGTCAATGCATATCCCCCATGACCACCACCACCATGTGTCTGGGCTGGCTGCTTGTTAGATGGGAGGTTGATTTCAAAGTTCTTTGTTTAACTTTCAAAGCCCTAAATGACCAGAGAATCCTATACCTCCAGAGCATCTGGCCCCCCCTCATACATTGTAAATACACCTCAGTGTCTGTTCGGGTACCTACCTTCCAGCTTACTTAGATGCAGGGCAGGGCCTTTGCTCTCTGTGCCCCTGTTTTATGAAGTACTTGCCTTTGTGAAGTAAGAGGTGCCACATCAGTTGTGACATTCAAGAATGGGTTCTGCTGGAATCACTGGCCATAGGCATTTCCTGATTGATCCTGAAATTCCATCTGCCCTGTGCAATTGTTTGTTCATGCTGTTGTATATCTTTTTACTGTATTACTATTGATGTTACTGAGTTGTTTGTTTTCTGGTGTGCATTTTATTTTTCATTGTACACAGTTAAAAAAACTTGGAAGGGCACTATAGAAAATAAAGATCTAGTACTACTACTGGTAATACTATTACTACTTTGTGTTTTTTTTAAGTTGTAAACTGGATACAACATTTTTGGTTAAAGGTTCTCAACATTATAAGCACTTGATTTGAATTGTATTTATTAAATGCTAATACATTGTTTTTTATGTACACAAGAAATAGATGACCATGTTTTGTACATTTAATTTACAATTTTTGCAGAGTCTATTGAGTATCATTCTCAGACAATATTGAAGGGCATTTTGCTAATTTTGTTTTGTGTTTTTTTTTTTTTGTACTTTTCAGTTTTTGAAGACTCAAACCCACCTCTGAGATACAAAGTGCAGGTCAATTGAAGAATGGTGATCCTCCATCCTGGAGTTATTGGTTTTGCAGCATAAAACCGTCATTTTTTGTATTGGTAAAACCTGTGATTAGACTAACTAGAAAGTGATAGAGATAAAAGCTTTCAAGACCTCTAAGGCCTTTTCATCAGAAATGTGATTAAGATGAGGATTACATTTAAGATCAAGCCTCTCTCTGTCTGTGCTGTCAGCGTACTATTCCCATGGTCTCTTCATCAGGAATGTGATTTGGGTAAGAATTGCAGTCTTAAGATGAAGTCTTTCTGTGAGTTACTGACATACAACTGCCCAGAAATAACTGCAGTATTGTCTTAAAATGACAACAAATGTATTACCATCCAAGCTGAAGTGGGTTATGTGCTAAAGGGCAGACTGATCTATGCATGCCAAAATACATGTAAAGAAGGTAGGTTTTTTTTTTTTATTCCCAGTGTCAGAACTGGAAAATCCAAGATTGGTTTCAAAGTCTACAGTCCTGAAGATTCAAAATCAATCAATGTTTCAGACCAATTTTTTGTCAAGGTACATTTAGCAGTCGGGTTTTTCTTGACAGGGTGTTGGGAATTAACCATTCATTCATTATACATCTATGGGAACAGAGAATCTTGGAATTATTCTTGCATTTGCCATGCTAGGTGTGCATAATGCAGTATTTTCATTCTGTGCACTTTTAGAATTATAATTTGTTTTCTGTTTATTTTATCTGTGACCTGTATTCTAACAATTCTCTTTTAAATCCTTTCTTGTAGCATAAAACAAGCTTTTTGCACTTCTGTTCTGCTGACATAAAGCAAAGTGCATCATCTAAAATGTTTTCATTGCTGTAACTTCATGTCCCCAAACATAACAAGTGTGCATATGTAAATCAAATGACCAATTAGTTGCTGAAGCATTTAATACATATCATCAAGCATCCAACCTGCTGTTTAATATCCTCATAGCCTTTTGATAAATTCAAGGCTCATGCCAAATAATCCATTTCCATCTGCTTTTGCTCCTAAACCTACCCAACTGCTTGGACGCTCACAGAATCAATTTCTGAGATGAAGGAAGCATTTAATCTCCTTATCACTAGGTGGCAATCTCACTCTTCAATTATATTAATAATCTACTGAACAGTGTGGAGATGTTTACTGGACTACAATCTAATAGTATTGCACAAGTTTAGCAAATGGCATGTTTATACTTTTATTCCTGCTATTACAGTCTACAATTCAAACTATGGAGGAGTCAAATTAAGTAAGAGAAGAGCACACAAGGAATATTGCATAATGCTTCCCAAATTGACACATTACAGTAGTCACCAGTATTCACAGTGTGCTTTAGATTAGTACCCAATCAAGGCAACAGTAGTGGTTGTGTTGTCTCAACTAAATAAGACTTATGTTTTCAACAATTTTTTCTATATGGCCAGTCTAATAGCACAGGTTTTGGGGAATTTATTACCATACCAGCAACTTGAGTTCATGCATCATTCCTGCGTCATTATGGCTTATTGGCAGGAGGCTGGTAAGAAGTGCAGTATGAAGCTCTGAGCCTTCAGGGAGGAAAGTAGGGATGCATACTTCACATTACCTCTGCTTCCTGATTTTCTCAAGGGTGGAAACATGAGCAGGGGCAACCACATGCTGAGTTGCAAGCATCACCCCCAGACTGGTACATCAGAAGATAATGCATGCACACTTGAATGGTCTGAGTGATGTAATCTGTGGAGAAACAGAGACAGTGGGATTTAGGTGAAAATGGTGGCATCAGAGATGAAGGCTTTACAACAGTGAAACCCTACAATGCATGACAAGCTCTCCATGCCAGGTCTTTAGGGAGGGGGGGCAGGCAAGCCATAGAGGACCTCAGGAGTGGCAGGGCCAGCTGATGGCAATGGTGATGAAAGAATCTTGAGTGGAGGTGATCAGCAGGAACAATAAATACCTTGCTAACAACCAATTCTATAAAGAAAATAAATTAATTTTAATATTTACAGCTCTTTGTGTTTTTTTGACCAGAGTAGCACATGTTAGTCCTAAGATGTCCTTTCCTAACCCATCACTGTCTGATGTTTAAAAACCTAAGATGAGACAGTCTGGCTACATGGTTAAAAAAACAATAAGCCACACTAATATTTAAGGCATGGGGTCATAATGCCGCAGACAAAAGCGCGCACCACAACAATGCCGCAGACATTATGGCGTCCGGCACAAGATAGGAACAAAATGCTGACTGCTAGAGAACAGTGCACACCACTGAAACACATAGGCAAATCTTTCTTTTTGTGGGGGGCTCCACCCTCCACCATACAATGTGGGGGGCTTTTCCAAACACACCCCCAACTAAAATATTTAACTCCAAGGGAGGTGTGGACCGAGGGATAAGGGAAACACTGAGTGGGGGAACTTTTTTTTTTTTGCAAAAAAAAAAGAAACACACAATGGGAGATGGGGATCCAAACCCCGATTTCCAGGCCTCCACTGTGACAGGTGCATGGCTTTAGCCACTCCACTATGGAAGCAGCTCAACCAGGCACAGCAGCTGTGGCATCTTCTGTCCTTCCTCCACTGCAGAGTGAGTGACATGGGTAGTGGTAGTGTTCTATCGCTATCATATCCCTGTTACTGTATTCCATTACTTGCTTTAGACCACATGGTTATCCTTGCGTAGTTCCATCTATGAGATATTGACTTGGTACCAATATTTAAAGTCTGCCTCCTCTGCCCCTGATTTTCCCAGGGTGGAAGCATGAGCAGAGGCAACCCAATTCTGAACTGGAAGAATTGCCCCAGATGTGTATATCAGAAGATAATGCATGCACACTTGGATAGCCTGGCTGATGTTATCTGTGGAGGAAAGGAGATAGTGTGATTTAGGTGGAAATGGTGGCTTCAGGGATGAAGACTTTGCAACAGTGAAACCCCACAATGCATGCAAAGCTCTCTATGCCAGATCTTTGGGGAAGGGAGGCAGGCAAGCCATGGAGAATCTTAAGACTGGCAGGGCCAGTCAATGGCACTGGTGATGGAGGAAGCCTGATTGGAGGTAATCAGCAGGGATGATAAATACCTTGCTAAAAATCAATTCTATAATGAAAATAAATTGATTTTAATACGTTATTCTTTATTTCAAGATTCAGACATTACCTTAGAGCAAAATCTCTTTTACAAAGGTTCCACATCAGGTACAACAAAGTGTGAACAACTAAGAACAAGGAAACAAAGGAGGATGGAGCCCCAGTGTAAACAAATTACAAGGGTGAAACATTACTAATAGAGACATAAGCTATCTTGTAAATGCAAAGAAACATGACAAGGCCAAACACTGTCAGGTACACAGGTATAATTTACAACAGCCAAAGGCTAGGCACAAAGGTATAATCTTCAGTAGCCAGGGAGCTAGATCCATCTACATAGTGGAACTGATGCAGAGAGTTGGGGGTGGGGGATCCGGGATGTGGGCAGCGGCTCTGTGGGGGCGTTGTTAAAAAGAGTGTAGGAGGAGACTTGATCCATGTCGGTTAGCCAGATGAGTGTGTCTTAAGACTTGCAGGGCTGGGAATACAATTACCGCCTACAGCAACAGACCATGCTTCTGAAGAGGTACAGTTTAAGCTTGGCCTTAATGGCTGCTAGGCTTAAGTTTGTCAGTAGGTGAGCCAGGATCTTGTTAAGCCACAGGAAAGAAAGGTACGCAAACTACCACTTTTCCAGTGTCATTTTTCTTAAGGGGACCACTAGGGAGCCCTGGGAGTGGCCTCTGGTCTGATACCCAGATTTACAGGTAGGTAGGTAGCAAGCCTCTGAGGAGTGGAGCCACTTTGTCTAGTAGTGATTTCTTGCCCAACAGGCAGGTTCGGTATTTTATTCTGTTGGGTAGGTTAAGCCAATTGGTCTGCAAAAGAGGGAGTATGCATGCATAAGGTTGTCTGCCCCAAGTGTTAGCCTACATGCCTTGTTAAGGGCCATTGTAATGCATGCAAGTACAGTATTGGAGGCGGCCCCATATGCCACAAGTCCGTAGTCAATGACTGACAGAACTGAGAAAACGACCAGGAGATGAAGGGCTAATGGTGTGAAGTCTTGCCTGTGCCTATAGAGCACACCGAGCTTTGCATTTACTGCTTTTACCACATAGTCGATGTGCTACATGAAGAAGAGGGCATTGTCAATAATAACCCCTAGTTACTTGAAACAGTGTACCTGCTGCAGTGGGACAGCCTTGCTATTGGTGATAGTAAGGGCAGGGAGGGTTTTCTTGTGCTGGGGACTAAAGATGATCATTGTCTTTGTCTTTTTGTGATTGAGGAGCAGCTTTTTTCTACAGAACCAAGCCACCAGCCCATTGAATGAGCTTTGAAGCTCTTCCTGCAGGGCCATATGCTGCTTGCTGCTCATATGCTACTTGCTGCTGCACAGAATGATGGCATCATCCACATACAGGATGATCTTGCTCTTGCAAGCTTCAGGGAGCCTATTTATAAATAGACTAAATAGGAGTGGCCCCAATATCGACCCTTGGGGGCCCCCTTGTGTAATTTCCCTTGAGGGAGATATGGCTGTCCCAAATTTGACACTTTGTTTTCTGTGGGATAAGTAGTCTTGGAACCAGTGGACCACTTCAGGTGAGAGACCCATGTTTAGTAGGTCAGCAAGAAGGATGTGGTGATTGACAGTGTCAAATGCTTTAGTGAGATCTATGAAAATAGATCCCACCAAATGGCCCCCACCCATGGCCTTGTGCACGTAGTTGGAGAACTCCACTAGGGCAGTAGCTGTGCTGTGGTTCCTGCAGAATCCATGCTGTTGCAAGCATTGGAGTCCATATTTATGGAAGTACTCAGTAACCTGATCTGCCACAATCCTTTCTAGGACTTTAGAGAGAGGAGAGAGGATGGAGTTCGGCCTATGGTTGGCAGCATTTGACTGATTCCCGCTTTTTAAACTGGGATGACCAGGGTAACTTCCAGGTCAAAGGGAATTTTGCCCGGGCAACAGATTTATTAAAGAGTGGGGTAATTGGTCTGAATAGCTCTTCAAGTGCTACCACCACAAGCTTCATGTCTAAACCATCACTACCTAGCCTTGTTTTTCCAAGCACCTTACGTACATAGGTTCTGACTTCACTAATTGCGACCTGTTCAAAATAGAATTTTGGATGGGAGGGGTTATGTTGGTGTCATAGAGAGGTCTATGTGTTTTTTGACCAGAGTAGCATACATTTCTCCTAAGATGTCCCTTCCTAACCCACCACTGTCTGAAGTTTATAAATCTAAGATGGGGCAATCTGGCAGTTAAAAAAAACAATATACCACACTAATATTTAAGGCATGGGGTCATAATAGCGAAGACGAAAGCACGCACCACAACTATGCAGCAGACATTACAGTGTGTGGCACAAAAAGATACAAACAAAATGCTGACTGCTAGAGAACAGTGCACACCACTGAAACACATAGGCAAATCTTTCTTTTTGTGGGGGGCTCCACCCCACCCCATAATGTGAGAGGCTTTACCCCCCACACCCTCAACTAAGATATCTAACTCCAAAGGGATGCAGACCGAGGGAAAAAAGCGGAAACACAGAGTGGGGAACTTAGTCTTTTTTTTTTTTTTCAAAATAAAAAAAAAAATAACACATTGGGAGATAAGGATTAAAACCCCAATCCTCAGGCCTCTACTGCACCAGGTGTATGTGCCTTAGCCACTCCACCACAGTAGCAGCTCAACCAGGCACAGCACCTGTGGCACCTTAAGTCATTCCTCCACTGTAGAGTGAGTGACAGGGGTAGTGGTAGTGTTTAATGGCTATCATAACCCTGTTGCTGTATTCCATTGTGTGCTTAGACTTCATGGTTATCCTTGCACTGTTTCATCCATGTGATATTGACCCAGTACCAATACTTAAAGTCAAAAAAAGATTGATTAAGGGAAACCTTATTATCCAACAAGATTGTGAAGGACAACAATATCAACTGAGGGAAATAGTTCATAGTGGTATAAAAATTCCCAGAATTAAAACCAGGTATGGTCAAATGACTTTCCAGTATTCTGCAGTAGTAATCTGGAATGAGACTACTCCATCAGTAAGAAATCTGTACAAGCCATTCACTTTTAAATTAAAATTGGATATGAGCATTACTGAAGAATGTACCTGCTATTGATTGCATTAAATTTGTCTATTTTTATTATGTAATTCTGTGTCAGAACTTTTGTTTGTGCTATAATTTATCGTAGTATGGATGACTGAGTTTCATCTAAATGTATGTTAACAATGGTTGGAAACATTGTCTGTTTTATAATGTATTGATCCAGGGATATATGTATGATCTAAGATTGTTATTTAAATATATGTATTTTATGTATACAGGACAACTTTGAAGATAGGTGCTCGGACCTAAAGTTCTATCTTGTTAAAAAATTAAGTTTTAGCTAACTAACATTTTAAATGCTGTACTAACCGGGTTTGATGCTGTATTGTACAACCATTTAATATGGCATTAGTGCCAGTCACAACAGCAGCAGTCCATGCACATCTTTTATTTTACTCTTTAAATCCACACCACTTACATCACTGTACAAGACATTCCCAGCACTTTCCTTTAAAATCACCATCAAATATTGATCAGAAAGAACATTTTATGCAACATAAAACTTCCTGTGATGAGATTTGTTGTGCAGTGTTAAGAGTTTAGCAAGCTCCACTTTTGCTAATGCACAAAGATTTTACCACATCTGTTGAGATATGTGAAATTGCTGAATTTCATTACGTGAAATATTTTGCATAATTTGGCCATTTCACAAAATGTTTCGTGGAAGAAAATGTGGAATTTTGCCTGCAGAGTATGAAATTTCATTCAAGGAGCGCACAATTTTGCCCGCAAAACAGTGAAATTCTACACTTGAGGGTAAAAGTTTGCTGTTTTCAGGCAAAATTTCACAACTTTACACCCCACAAAATATTTTGAGGAATGACCAAATTACGCAAAATATTTCACATAGCGAAATTTCTGGTTCCATGTGAATTTCACTGAGCAAAATATAGTTTTACAACATCTCTGTGTCTGATACATTTTTCTTAACTTTTCATGTGTGCTGCTGGTGAATGGCCAAACGCAGAATCAAACAGTTCGAGCACCAAAGCTTAATGATGAGACCAAGAACCCTTACAAATGATAAAATTTGACATAGATAGGAAAGTAAGAAAATGGAATTAACTTATATGAACTGTGGATTTTAAGCAGCTTTTCTTTTGTTTGAGGGGGGCACTAGTTCCATAACAGCTTGATTCTGATTTTGGCTATACACCAATAGCACCACTGCAAAATTTAAGAAAAATGTAAAAACAGAAAGTATAAGAAATGTGATAAAATCCCTGTGTATTGGCAAAGGTTGAGCTTACTAAACTCTTAAGGTGCATCAAGGAATAGGAGAAGTGTGGCCTTCTCTATGTCCAGCTGAGAGTTTTTTATTGGCCAGAACACACTATATAAACAACCATTTGTCAATGCTGAATGTTTGCTTGCTGGCATTGGCATTGGTAGTGTAGGAGTTACAGAGCTGCATAATAGGAATGGCAGTGAAGTATTGAACTAAAGCCAACCCCATCATCACCCTGCAGATAGTGACAGGCATTGGGGTGTGCCTTTGGGTCATCAGGCATAACAGCCATGCCATTTCACCACACCCTACCCTGCAGACACCGACAAGTGTCACGGTGTGCCTTGGGGTCTTTGGCCCTTATGTGCACCCCATTCCATCAGGAAATATGGTGAGATGGGTGCAGTATAGGAGAATGGGGTAAACTTTGGGGCCGAAGAGTCCCAGGCACACCTCGATGCCTCTCATTGGCTGCAGGGTGTGGGTGGGGGTGGAATGGTATGAGAATTGCAGGTGACAATCCCAAGTCACAGCCCTGATGCCTGTCATTCTCTACAGAGTGGGGCATTATGGTCGGAAACCCTAATGCATCAGGCATTCATTGGTATTTTCAGTCCAAATTTTCAACATGTTTTTTTTGTGACCCCCACCTCATGAACAGTGGCAGTATCAGTTTGTTAGCCAAAAGTTGCTTTTGCACAGCGACTACAGCATTTGTCACCACAGGTGCAAAACACATTCTGAACAGGATATGAAAAATGACAGCTGTACTGTTCATGGGGAGGTGTAAAAAATGGCACTGTTGAAAATCTGAAGTGAAAATATTAAAAAAACTAGTGAAGTCATGAGTGTGCGTAGAAACTGTGCAACGCACAACCATAATGTAATTAGTTTGAGGATTTTTTACAGCAGATTGTCAACACAGGCATTTTGGGACCTCCAATCATGAACAGTGTCACTGTGATTTTCTTCATCTGTCCCGAACAATGATTTCGCACAGCGACCACACATTTCTGTGCTGAAAGTGTGAAAACACATTTCAGTCATGTTTTGAAAAATGAAGGCTGTACTGATCAGAAGGAAGTGTGGAAAAATGCCACTGGTGAAAATCTGGACTGAAAATATTACACATTCATGAACTTACGAGGGTTCGTGGAAACTGTGCAATGCTCACTCGTAACACAGTCATTTTATGGACTTTTGTCACCAAAGTTTCAACATAGCCATTTTAGGACCTCTGCTTATGACCATTGTCACTGTGATTTTCTTAATCTGTCTCAAACATTGCTTTTGCACACCGACTGCACCATTGTGTGCTACATGCACGGAAACACATTTTGGGTGAGATGTGAAAAATGGCAGCTGTGCTGCTCATAAGGAAATGTGGTAAAATGGCAATGTTGAAAATCTGGCATGCAAATATTAAAAATTCACAAACTTGTAAGCGTGCATAGGAACTGCGCAATGTGCACTCCTAAAACAGTGATTTTGGGGAATTTTTTTACCAATCTTTCAACATAACCATTTTAAGAACTCTGCTTATGAACAGTGTTACAGTGATTTTCTTAATCTGTCCCAAACATTGATTGCAGACACAGAATGCGCCATTGTGCACTACATGCACGGAAACAAATTTTGGGTGGCATGTGAAAAATGACAGCTGTACCGTTCACATGGAGATGTGGTAAAATGGCAATGTTGAAAATCTGGACTGCAAATATTAGAAATTCGTGAACTTACGAGCATGCATAGGAACTGCCCAATGCATGCTCGTAAAGCAGTCATTTTTAGAAATTTTTTCACTAAATTTGCAACATAGGCTTTTTGAGAGCCCAGCTTATGAACACTGGCATTGTTGTTTCCTTAATCGGTCCCTAAAGGAGATTTTGCACAGTGACTGCAAAATCACTCTTCAGGCATGATTAACACCATGACAGTTCAAGAATTCATGTGGAGAGGTACCAAAAACCCCATGTTGAAAGTTTGGTGCCAAAATTCCAAAAAATGCTTGAGATATGCATCAAAGTTGAAAAAAACCCTATTTATTACACTATACAGCTTACCGGCATTTCCTCAGTTCACGGTTGACTTTGAAGAGTGCAGACGTGTTCCTGAACCACCGAAGATCATCGCCCCGGACTCCAGAGGTAAGTATGGGGTGAGGGGGGATGTGGGAGTCAGGGTGCGCAGTGGGTGGTCGCAGGTGGGCAGGGAGACCACGAGGGACAGTTTTCTGTTTACAGGTTGTTGGTTTTTTTTGGAAGATGACACGGGACATTTGCCATGCTGGGGAGGGCTCCCAGTGTTGCAGATGAAGGCTATTTGGGGGGGCTAGAGCTGATGGGGGATTGGGCACCCCTGTCAGAAATAATAATCTTTGCCATGCTGGGGTGGACTCCCAGCGTGGCAACAGGAAAGCTTTTTTTGGGGGGGCGTGAAGCCGACGGTGTTTGGGCACCCCATCAGGACATTTTCCACACTGGGGTGGGCTCCCAGTGTGCCAGCTGGAAGGCTGTTTGGGGGTGAACTGGCGGGGGACTGGGCACCCCCGTTGGCCATACAGTATGTGTGTGGGGGGGGAGAAGTGCATGAGCAGTCAATATGCGTGCTTGCATGCGTGTGTGTGTGGGGAAGGGGAGAGCGCTGCTCACTGAAGCGGTGCTCTTCATTTCAACTGCACGGCACTGCATTTTGTATCACCGCACTATGTTTCTTGCAGATGCATGCAAGCAAACATAAAAATGCAATCAGAGAGTGGTTTCTACACATGAAAAAGAGAGATAGCAATGGACCCACACTCTATATTAAAATACAGAGTGTAGGTATCTGACTGATGAGGGTTCACCTTGTTGTTATTGGTCAGGCTAATCATGATTCAGCTGAATTATGATACTAAGAAAGCCATTAAAATGTTAAAATTATGGAAGGAGGACAGAAAGTTGCAAAATGGAATTAAATTAAATGAAGTGCATTCTTATCAGGATTGAGTGGGATCTGGATGGAGAAGTTTGACTTGACAGATGTTCTGGTTGTGCAAGTGACTGGGCTGAAGGGAGGGGCCGATAGACACCAGGGCTTTTTCTGAAACAAATGCAATGTGTAATCAGGTGGGGAGGGACTACTAGCCACACAGGATTTTTGTTTTAAATGTATGGCATGAGTGATCAGGTGGGGGAGGAAGAACTAGCCACCAGTGCAGTGATCTGTGAATCTGGTGACCATAGGGGGAATCATGGGTGAAAGCTGTGAAATTTCACAGAAGTTCTGCTAAGGCAGAAATTGCAACTTTCACCTACCACTGAAATGATGCATCATGTGAAGGAAAGCAATGTGCCATGCTGGCCAGACTTCACACACATTGCCTTGTTGTGTTAGGCGTACATCATCTGGGGCCTTGCTACAGGGTGCACGATCTTCTAGGTGGTACACACGTGCCTCTATTGACTGGCTAGGGTGAGGACCACTGCCTGTAATGGTGCATGGTGTGCAGAAAAGCAAAGCGTGCCATGTGCACAGTGCAGTGTTGACCGAACATGACATGTGTTGCATTATTGTGTTAGATGTGCATCATGGGTCTTCTGGGGCCTCACTATTTAGTAGACACTCTTCCAAGTGGTAAACACATGCTACAGTTGACTGGCTAGGGTGAGGACCTCCCATTGATACAGTCCAAAGGCTGATTGGACTATATACACAGTAAACATGCCCTCATAGACAAGATCACCCAGTTTTACCGATGAAGAAACAGCCACGCTAGTAAGCCTAGAGAAGCAATGGCCACATACACTACTTCCACCAGGCAGCAGCAGAAAGACTCCAAGGGAGCACGAGAGGGTGTGGTGTGTCACAGCTGCCAAGATGCATACCCACACTGGCAGTAGAAGGAAGATACACAAGCTGAAACATCACTGGAATGATCAAGTATGGTATGAGGTGGAGTTACTGGACCATCTCTGGAACACTCGCAGGGTAGAAGATGTGAGAATGTGTGATGGCCATCTACGTCTAACAGATATGTATTGGCAATGGCTTCTTACATGGACAATACGGAACTGTACATGGTGAGTATAATGCATCGATAATTTATTTTATTTCATTTTTGTTGACCGGGTAAGTGCACTAGTCAAATCCTGCCTATTTTCAGGCATGACCAGGGGGAGGTGGATACAGATGAATGCCAACTGACCTTGAACCAGATTAAGCTGTTGGTGGTATTTTTAGTGAATGAGGGAAATTTGGCCAGAGCACCAAGGAACTTCCCCTACTCTGCTTCCTGTGAGCAGGGGGACCCTTTTGTCGGTGACTCCAAGATGGCTGCTGTTCTAGATCCTGGGGGAGCTGCCAGGACTGGTGAAGAATGGATGGATGGGGCTGTGCGAGCCCAGGAGAATTTGCAAGACATTATGAGTTTTCAAGAGAATGGAACTGCTAAGGGGACGGCTGGAATGCACTAGGTGGGTGGCCAGCAGAACGTCCACAGCGGTGGTCCCATCACAGAAAGTCCGGAGAATCAGTTGAGTCTTGAGCAGAAACAGCAGTGTTTAGCTGCTGAGTTGCTCCATGTAAATGAGCAATTGACGTCTGAGCGACTGTGTCAAGCAGAGGATCGGAAGCGCTTAGACATATCTCTGGGTGCAGAAGTCTCAGGGGGAGTCGCAAAGCTGCTAACAGCGGAGGATGCTTCCAAAAAAAAACCCTGAGCCATTTCCTTTATCACCACAGTGGGATTGGAGTATGGAAGAAGTGGATTCTTGGTCTCCCGATAAGGCCCTGCTTGCAGCAGGTTGGATTCCTCTTTCTGATGGGCATTGCAAGCCCAATACTGGACCTGTCTCTAAAATACAGGAGCAGATAAGTGCTGTTTCTGATTCTTGTGCTGCTAATTCTCCTGTATCTACTTCCCAGTCTGACTTTTTTTCTGCTTGTCACTTAGATATTGAAGTGCCAGGCCCTGAGGAAATCCCAGTCGTACCTATTGTTTCTGATCCCACACTTGCCCTCCATCCTGGGGATCCTGTTAATCCCTTCTATGCTAGTCATTTCCACAAACCAGTGGAGCTAGCGAAATGAAGAAATGAGATTCATCTACGTTATGTAGGCCCTCGCGAAAAACCCCTGACAGATTTTTTGTGGGCAAAGTCCTACTGAAACGAAGCATGGGGTTCTTCCCCTCGGAGGTCTATGCTGTCATACAGGTACAGGAGGAGTTCACCTTTCATATCAGCTTCCTCACTCCTGCGTTGCTGGAAACTTTTTGGTGTAGATACATGAATCTAAAAACCAATCCTCTGTGGTTGGACTTTATAGTTTTCCCCCTTACTAAGCAACCTTTCTGGGTAATTAATATTTTATTTAGAAATGAGGGGGTTAATATAGTGAACATTGTGCACTGGTGGGGAAAGAGATATGATGTCCTGGGTAATCGCATGCCCATTATGAATACTGTAGGGTTTTGGAATGGAGGGTTGAAATTCCGTATAAAGTTGCACTATAATGAGCAGGACTTGATACATTTGCCTAATTGCTTTTTTATTGGGAAAGATAAAGGTTTTCTATTTTACCCTGGACAGCCATGGGTATGTTTTAAATGTGGCTCATCTAGACATATAAGCACCTCTTGTGACATTCTGAAGTGCTCTTATTGTGGAGATATGGGCCATCTAGTGCCCACTGCTTTAAACAACCTAAGTGCAACTTTTGTGATGAACTAGGTCATATCTTTGATGATTGCCCCTCTGCTGCATGAAATACAGAGGACGGTGATTTTGGAGTCCAGGATCATTATATTCAGCTGGCGGTAAAGCAAGGCCCAGGCCCTGTGGTGACCCACATATCTTCCACTTCAGGGGTACCTGCTAGTGAGAACAGTCCTGTATCAGGCCCCTTGACTGAGGAAGAAGGCCAGGAACCCCAATTATCTGACATTGGCCCCCTTTTACATGACAGTAATCCTACTGATCTTCCTAATATCCTGCCTTTCGAAAACCCTCCCCCCAAATCCACTGCCGGTGGTTCAGGCTTTGTTTTGGTACAGGGTAAGAAAGGGAAATCATCTAAACTGAAAGGCAAACAGAGGAAACCTGAACTGGTGACCCCTGTGGAAGATACTAATAAATTCACTGTGTTGTCTGACATTTCTCAGGACCTAGACCCTGTGACTTTATCTGTTGCAGGAGTAATGGTGGCAAACTCTCAGGGTGATTGCCTGGATCCTGCTGATCATTCGACTCAGGGCCCAAATAGTGGAAGAGTAACAAGAGCCTTGAGTAAAGTAAAATGAAGAGCTCTGCCTGTTTAAATCTATGGATCCCTTTTCCTTTTGAGTGGCTTCTTTGAATGTTAACAGCATTCAATCTCTGAATAAAAGACGAAGTACTTTCTCTTATTTTTTGCATGCTAACCTGGATTGTTTTCTTTTTCAGGATGTCCGGATATACTCAGCAGCTGAGAGGTCTGCAGCTTCGGATGCATGGCTCTGGGGGAATAGTATTTGGTCCCAGGGGGAGGATCAGTGTTCAGGGATTGGGATATTTTTTTTTCTTTTAAGGTTAAGATTGTGCATCATTTAGAGGTGCAGCCAGGCAGAGCTTTGATACTGGATATACTATGGGCACACCAATTGATTAGACTTATAAATATTTATGCACCTCAAACAAAGTATGAGAGAGTACTGCTCTTTCTCTCTCTTTCTCCCTTATTGCAGACATCCCATTTGATAGTTTTAGGAGGGGACTTTAGTGTTAATGTGGCCCAGTGTTCTACTCCTGTCCCAAATAAAAAAATATACTGTGATACTCAGTGCCTGACTCACCTGATTAGTGATGCGGGCTTGATAGATGCCTTTAGTTCTCTCCCGATAACAGAGCGTAGCACATATTTTTGTGGTCCATGGGCCTCGATAATTGATTATTTTTTTGTATCTGGTTTTACAAAAGTTGAAATGGCTCTCCTTCAAGATGTAGCTACTTCTGATCATAAGCTATTAACATTAGTCCTTAGGGATGTCCCTGAGGTACGAAGGGGCCCAGGGACCTAGAAATTGAATACTTCATTATTGTCTATTTCAGTAGTATGTGAAGGATTTTTAGCAGTATTGCAAGCAAGAAAAT
Organism: Neoceratodus forsteri; assembly: GCA_016271365.2. Classification (NCBI taxonomy): domain Eukaryota; kingdom Metazoa; phylum Chordata; order Ceratodontiformes; family Ceratodontidae; genus Neoceratodus; species Neoceratodus forsteri. The sequence continues at coordinate 621,089,973 of CM057455.1, forward strand.
CTGTGTTTTTTTTTATGATGATAATACTACTTGGTGGGAAGACACAAAAGTGGAGATACATTTCTTTTTTTGTACAATAGGGCGTATTAATGGGAAATTTAAATATGATGAAATAACGTCTTTGAGGGAAAATATTGCCTTCTGGATGTCTTTCCGCCCTAATTTAGGAGCGGAGGACTTGCAGAAGATTAAATATCTAAAAACTTTACTGGCAAAGAAACAGCTTGAAGCCCTTAAATCTTTAGAATACCAGCAGAAGTATGGCATGAATGGTAAGAGGAAAGACACACTGCCATTTGACTCTATGCAACTTTTTCGTGATTGCCATAATCTGGAGTATTTGAATACCTCTTCTGGTAATACTGTGCATACAAAAGCAGATATTTTACATGAAATTACTACTCATTTTGCTCAGGTTTTTGATAGCCAGAATTTATCGGTAGGGAAAATGAGACAGTGGTTGGGTGAACTTAATTTACCCCAGCAACCAAAGGATGTTGGGAATCTTTTGACTGAACCTATCTCACACACTGAACTAAAAAATTTAATTTGGTCACTTAAACCAGGTATTACACCTGGATCTGATGGCCTCCCACATGAAATTTATAAAAGTATTTGGGATGTTTTAGTACCTGAGTTTTGTATGTGTTTAAATGATGGCTTATCCCAACAGCAACTCCTGAAGAGTATGTTGGAAGGCCTTTTGCTCTTGATTTTTAAGGGAGCTAATCGGGGAGATACAGTATAAGACAATGGAGGTCGATTTTGCTTCTGAATACCGATTATAAAATTCTTATGAAAGTTCTTAGTAATAGATTGGCTAGTGTCATAGATCTGGTAGTGTATCCATCCCAATATAGTAGCATCCCAGGAAAATGGATTCATGGTGCTTTAATTTTGATTTGGTCATTTGGTATGTTTAGATCAATCTCAAGCCTTTGATCGGGTTGAATATAACTATTTGTGGGAAACATTACGGTCCTTTGGATTTCCATCACCTTTTATCAGGTGGTTTAAGATTTGTTATACAGGAATAAGTCTTATTCCTAGTGTTAATGGTTGGGTAGGTAATGCAGTTTCTGTTCACAGGGGGTGAGGCAAGGATGTCCTCTCGACCCCTTATTATATGTCCTAGCTATTGATCTTTTATTGCATGCATTATATAGGATGAAAGCAATAACTGGACTTTCAGTGGGATCAGAGGATAAGCAGGTGGTTGCTTTGGCATTTGGGGATGATCTGGAACTTTTTTTGGCAGACAAATCTTTTGCAGTAGCAGCTCGTGATCTCTTATGTGACTTTACTAATCTTTCCAGATCTAGAATCAATACACAAAAGAGTGGGATCCTGCCCTTAGGGTATGATGCCAGTGATGTCTCCGTTGTTTGGGGAATTCCTATAGATATGACCTATAGAAAATATTGGTGTTTATTTTGTGGGATGATCCCAGCGTATAATTAGGAACAACTTTTGATAGCTGCAGGAAAAGTAGCCTGCTGGAATAAATGGCAGATGACTAAAGGAAGCATATCTTTTAATTAAAACTTTTTTATTGTCCCATTTTTTGTATTTACCCGCTGTTTTTCCCCGTTAAATATGGAGGCCTCAGTTTATAGTGTTTTTTTTCAATGTTTATGGGGTAGCAGGTTGAATCCTGTCAAGAGAGGGGTGACTTATTTACCTATAAAGGAGGGGGGCTTGGGTATGATAAACCCAGTAGTTTTCTTTTATGTAACTTTTTTTTTTTAATTTTGTTCCGTTACTGACAAATGTTGCAAAGATTGGATCCCATGGGTAGAGGATGTGATTGGACCCTTTTGATGATTGGGATCCGGCTATTCCTCTCCCTCGACAGACACGGGTGGCTCACTTCCCAGGACACTTCTTGAGTGTGATAAGTAAAATAAAAGCATGGAAACTTCAGAAAAATTCTCTTTGTATACTTTCAAAAAAAGCCATGTATAATTGGATAATGGTAAACTTTTATTATGTCTCCCCCTGGTATGTCACTTTATCGGCTACCCAACACTCTCTGATCAACTCCTTTTTATCCAGCAAAAGACGTCCATATTTTATGAGAGACTTTATTTGGTTATGTACCCACCAAAAATTGGGGGTTCGGTGCAATTTAAAGTATAAAGGCATTAATGAACGTACATGTCCTAGAGGGAGTATTTGCATGGAATCCATAGAAACTTTTTCTCATTTTCTATTCAAGTGCCCATTTGCTATGATGTTTTAGGAAGTATTTCACAGGACATGGCATTTAAACCCCTTTCAGGATCAACCTTCATGGATTTGGCTCGATGGGGTACTCACTGGAGCATGGGCCAAATTTGATGATATTACTGTCCAACTATTAATGAGTTTTATTAGTTATCAGCTATTGTTAGCTAGGTGTGGTTGGTCTCTGCGGCAACAAATCTTGACAGGAGAACAAGTAGTTTTGTTATTACAGAAGGCAATATTGAAGTGGCAGGTTATGGAGCAGCATAAAGTTTTACCTGATTTGTATAAATTATGGTGGAGGAATATGTTCTGGTTAGATACAGGGTGAGGTTTCTTTGTTAGGTTGTTTTCTGCACGCTTGGAGATAACCATAGGTCTTTTATTTGTTTTCTCATGATTTTGTATGATGTAATACAGTCTTGTTGATTTTGTATTTTTTTTCCCATAAAATATTCCCCTACTCTTTTAGTGGGGATGAGGGGGGGGGGCTTTTATGTATTAGGATATGCTTTAGGTTATTATTAAATTATGTTCAGACATTATATGGCTTTAATGCTTATTTGATTTCTTTACAATTTGTATTTTCCTTTTGTGTGAGTTCACACTGCTTTGTATATTTTTTTGATTTTTGAAGTTTATAATAAAAATTTCCCCTACTCTTTTAGTAGGGGTGGGGGTGAGGATCTTTTCAGTATTAGGATGTATTTGAGTTTTACAGCTTTCTATGGAAATACTTTAATAATTGTATGACTGAAATACTTATTTGATTTTTCTTATGATTTCTATATTCTTTTGTGTGAATTAAACATTTTGTGTATTTATTTGATTTTTGAAGTTTCTAATAAAAATTCCCCTACTTTTTTAGTGGGGATGGGATGGGGGTTATGTACCAATAAGGATTATTTTTGTTTGTTGTTCATGTATGCTGTATTACTTATTTCTGTTTTTGATTTCTTTCATTATGATTTTGTATGAAGTTATATGATTTTGTATATTTTGTTTTCAGTTTTCAATAAAATATCCCCCTACTCTTTTCGAGAAGTGCCATGGGATTTTTAATATCCACCTGAACTACCACCAATCCAGGCAGATGGGACCTCGGTTTAACATCTCATCCAAAAGACGGCACCTCAGAAGTGCAGCACCCCTCTCATGCTGTATTATAGTGTCAGTACTGGGATATTAACCCACATGCCAGATGTGGGAACTGAACCCACAGCCCTCTGATCTCCCAGCCTCAGAGGCGAGTGTGCCACCTACTGAGCCACTGACACTGGCAATAATGACCTGTCTATTCCCAATTATGTCTCCTCAGGTGAACAGCAGAGCATAAGGAGGGGGCCCACAGTGGTGAGGCCAAAGATTGACCAGGATCCAGAGAATCAGGTAGGTACTGTGACCTACACAGGATATACATGGGGCAGCACCTCACCACAGTATGTGACATCTGTAAATATGGCGACTTTTTCATCAGATAAAACACAATGGGCCTGATTTTTAAATGAGGATGCAGGGCTTCCAACCAAGCCCTGTGTCCCTGCAAAGTTTGCTACACCTGTGTCCAAGGGTGTGCCTCAATTTGCATCAGAGTTTATAACCTTGGACGCAAGTTGTGATAGTACCCTCATTTTACGTCAGCTTGCACCAAAGCTGTGGCACAAGCCATGTAAACTGGCTCCCCCACAGACTCAAAGTTATGCTGGGAGGAGCTAGCACAGATTTGCTGCATCACTGCAAGGGACTTGCGGCGGGGGGGTTCAGCAAGCTTGTTTTAAAAAATTGCACTTGAGGCACAGTTTGATACAAAGCACCACTTGCATCAAAAACTCTTCTGCAAGTCCCTTGTGGTGAATGCAACTCTTTAGAAAATCGGGCCCAATTATCCATGTAGCTGTCAGTGTCCAGCTGCAACATGGGGGGAAGGGGATAGGAAGAAGGATGTGTACCAATACAGTCAGAGACACCCAATCAGCATGTCAACTACACATATCACAAAAATCAGGACATACCAATTGTGTAACCCATGCATCATGATGTTGTGATATGTAGATCAGCAGACAGGGTGATGCCAGTGGTTTGGCTTCAGGCAGATGGATACATTCAAAAGTGCATGTGGGAGGGTTGGGGTCATAGGGATGTGGGTTATGAAATGACATGAATAGGTTGTGGTTGGGGGTGAGAATGATGAGGGATGAGGGAGGGAGCTGGAGGATGGGTTTGGGGAGCACCAATGAAACATATTTGGTATTGAGGATGGTGCATGGGTGGAGCAGTGTGAAGTGTGTGGGTGAATCACATAGGAAAGAGGGATGGGAACTGACCTGATCGGGGATGAGGTGGTAAGTGGGGACTAGAGGGATGTATGTGGGGTAAAAGTGTTGTTGAGGTACACACGCATGGTGGGTATGGTAAATGGGTGCAGAGGGGGAAGGGTATGATACTGTGGAGAATGGACATATGGATATGGTAGCAAGGTCCAGTGGAGGAGTTTGCAATAGGTGGCTAGGAGCTGACTAGCAGCATGAGTAGGACAGCAAGGAGGGAGGTAGATAGGTGAGGTAATAGTGTGCTGAGAGGGGGCTGGTTAAGAAACAGATGCAAATGAGGAAGGCATGTATAGTGGATGGAATGGCATGAAGGATAGAGGGGGACTTGTGTAACCTCTGGAAGGGTGATGAGGGTTTGAGGGAGAGGGTTTGGGGGGCAGGGACCTCACTAGGAAGCAGTGCAGAGGTTTAGTAGAAGAGCAACACAGGAGCACAGTAAGGTGGTGAATTGCATTGCTAGTGGAGCAGGGCCTAATGGTATGGAGATATGGAAGGAGACAGCAGCCTGTCTGGTTGTTTCCATCCTGGGGCTATGGGCGAGGGATTAATGTCACAAGCTGTGGAGGCTGCAGCTGTGGGGAGAAGTGGGGACAACAGATGTTTTGTAGGAAGGGAAAAGGCATGCAATGCCTTGGTGGTGAAGTGGGGTCATTGTGCAAGGTACATGGCCTCGAGGGGTGTGACTGAGAAAGAGAGAGGAATAAGAGGTGCAGTGGTGACTGTGAAATGGACATTCAAGGACACATGGACAGCAATTGTGAAAGGTGGTGTCCCTTAAACTCAGGTTGGCATATGTGTTGGTACTATAGACTGTGTTGCCAGACTCAGAGATGGGGTGAGTCGTCCTCTGGAAGGTGACATGATGGGCTGTCAAGGGAACGCAACCACAGTGTCACTGTCAGGTGCCTACCATTGGTCACAACACCCTATGTACAGTGGCCATATGTGTGGGGGACTTGGGGGTGTGATCTAGACAGACACAAAGGTATGTGGCAAAGGAAACATCCCCACTACTGTTCCCAGCCAGTGTTTGGACCGAATGGTCAACAGTAATCATTGTGCATTTTGCTTGTTACCAAAGGCATGGTAGACCATGTTATTGGCATGTTGGACATACTGATTTAAGTGAATCAAGTGACTACCATTGTCCATATCCCAGTGGGGGCTTGACATCTCCTGTAGGGAGTGGTGGCTCCAGTGGCACTTATTATGGTATCTTCCATGTACACATCTGGCTGCAGAGGTTCACATGGCAGGAGAGTCAGTGGTGGTGGGCATGGATGTTGTTCCCTGCCATTCCCATGGTGTTAGACATGGGAATGGTGATCCACATCATCAGTACCAGCAACAGCCATGCATATCATGATATATTGATGGATCGCATGCAGTGGGAAGGGCTGAACATGAGAATGGGGGGGCACAGGATGCCTGGGGTGATGAACCCACCATGTGCATGGGGTGCAATGAGAACATGGCAGGGAGGGAATTTTGGTCACACCATTGTGGGTGTGTCACAGTCCTGGTGAGCAGCTGCTGATGGAGGCACACACACACTGCACACATCAGTTGATATGCAGGCCATGTGAATCTTGCAGAACAGTACCTACACAGGGCTTGACAATGGGAACTACTGTCACAAGTACACACACATTGGTGGAACCTGCTACAGTGGACTTCAATGTTCATAACAGTGCTGGCAGCATATGTGTCTGACTCACATGTACAGACAGTGGTCAGAGAACCCTGCCCCAAGACCATGTCACCATGGTGTGTGGCAATGTGTGTCCCCTCATGGCACTGTGTGGACGCACAGACAGCCAGACTGCATGTGTGGTGTCAGGCATGCACCTTGTGACAGGCGATAGACCCATAGGCATCTGCATGTATCTTGTCCCACACATGTGGTACAGTATGCCTCCCTCATGTTTGGCCCAAACTGGCCAGCCATACACAGGGTATGTGGCACAATGCTAGGACACTTTGTGCTTAGTGTTATAAGTGGTCATCACTCATACATGGGGTGGCAAGGGATGAGTCTATCTAATGCTCATCCACAGTGGCTGAGCATACACCAGCGTTGTAGCAGCATTGACACTGTGGGCAACTGCAGAGCATAGCACACCATTGATGATGGCCAGTGACGTGATGCATGGTTGTTCAGGAGTACGAAGGGTATTGTCATGTTCAGTACCTGAGGGGCTGCTGTATTGGTTGTGTTGTCACATTCAAGCACAGCGGGTCATAAGTGGGGGTCCCCATGTTATGTGCATTTTACGTTGTACTCTCTGCTTGTTTGCTGGTGCCAGTGGGACTGCAGACAAGAAGACCACAGCATCCACGCCATGGTGGCATAGCCTGGAACAGGTGATGAGATATATTAAGCATAATGGGGCCAGGGCCCATGTGTAGTGGACCAGGAGCAGAGCCGGTGGTATGGTGTCAACATCCAAGGTGACTGACTGGGATCAACAGAATACTGCAGAGGATGTTAACAGACAGAAGCCAGTTTCAGGTTCCTATGACAATGAGGATGATGGTGCAGGAGCATCTCCAACAGTAGACAGTTTGAATTATGAGGGCATTGGTGGTGGTGCTGAGGGGGTGATGGAAGGCATTAACATACCAAACCTGGACCCACCTGAGCCAGTGGCCCTGGAGTTGGATTAGCATAGGGATGATGGGAAGATCACTAAGCCAGCCCAGGGCATGGAACAGGATGTGGCTGTCACAGGGGAAACATAGAAACATAGAAACATAGACTTTGATGGCAGATAAGGACCACTTGGCCCACCCAGTCTGCCCATTTCCCTACCTACTGGATAAGCTGCAGATTCTAGTTAACCAACAGACTGCTTCCTGCAACCCCCCACTATAATTGCTTTGTGTCTATCCCATGCATGTTTGAATTCCCCCACTGTTTTAGACCCAACGACCTCCTCAGGAAGGCTGTTCCATGTATCCACCACTCTCTCCGTGAAAAAGAATTTCCTCACGTTACACCTGAGCCGTCCCCCCTCTATCTTTAAACTGTGCCCCCTTGTTCTTACACATCTCTTTTTCTGAAAGATGCTACCCTCCTGGACTTTGTTGATTCCCTTGAGGTACTTGAACGTTTCTATCATGTCCCCCCTGTCCCTCCTTTCATCAAGGGTATACATATTAAGCTCTCTTTCAGTCTCTCTTCATATGGTTTCTGATGTAGACCCTGCACCATTTTAGTTGCCCCCCTCTGGACTGCTTCCATCCTGTCTATGTCCTTGCGTAGATGAGGTCTCCAAAACTGCACACAGTACTCCAGATGGGGTCTTACCAACTGTCTGTATAAAGGGATAACCACTTCCCTTTTTCTACTTGTGATGCCCCTTCCTATGCATCCCAGAATCCCCCTGGCTCTCCTTACTGACTTTTCACATTGCTTACCCACCTTTAGGTCATCTGATATGACTACCCTCAGGTCCCTTTCCATTTTGTTGTTGTTAGTACCTCCCTGCTATTGTGTACTCTTCTCCTGGTTTTTGTTTCTCAGGTGCATTACTTTAACTTTTGCATTGAATCTAAGTCGCCATATGTCTGACCATTCCTCCAACCTTGCCAAGTCCCTTCTCATCTTTTCTACCCCTCTTGTGTATCAACTCTGTTACAGATCTTTGTGTCATCTGCAAAGAGGCATACCTTTCCCTCCAGACCCTCTGCAATGTCACTTATAAAGATGTTAAAGAGGATTGGACCCAGTACTGAGCCCTGAGTTACTCCACTAGTAACCCCCCTTTCTTCGGAATGTGTTCCATTCGCTATTACCTTCTGTGTCCTGTTGTGCAGCCAGTTCGCTACCCAGGCTACCACCCTGGGACCCACTCCCAGGCTGGTTAACTTGATTATTAATCTTTTGTGTGGGACTGTGTCAAGTGCCTTGATAAAGTCTAGGTAGGCCATATCCACAGCCCCTCCCTGGTCTATTACTTTGGTCACCCAGTCAAAGAAATCAATTAGATTAGTCTGACATGACCTTCCTGCTGTAAATCCATGTTGCTTTGGGTCCTGTGCCCCGCTGGCCTCTAGGTACTCAACAATTCTTTCTTTCAGAAGTGATTCCATCGTTTTCCCTACCACTGAGGTCAAACTTACAGGTCTGTAGTTTCCTGCTTCTGCCTTGCTCCCACTTTTGTAAAGGGGAATCACATCTGCCCTCCTCCAGTCCTCAGGTACCACCCCATCCTGCCATGATTTGTTAAAAAGTGTGGTCAGTGGTGTCACTAGGTTCCCCCTTAGTTCTTTTAGGATTCTGGGGTGAATCCCATCAGGCCCCATTGCTTTGTCCACCTTGAGTTTTAGGAGTTCTTTCAGGACTCTTTCTTCTGTGAATGGACTGGTATCAACCCCCCTACCCAGAGTGCTTCTATTGTCTGGTTTAGGTAACTGCTCCTTATCTTCTTTTGTGAATACTGAGCAAAAGTATTCATTCAGTATCTCTGCCTTTTCACTGTCTCCCTCTGCCCACCTCCCCTCTCCTTTATTAATCTTCACAATCCCTCCCTTAACCTTTCTATGCTCTCTAATGTACCTATAAAAGGTTTTATCCCCCTTTTTGACCGAGTTGGCTATTTTTTCCTTGGTTCGTGCCTTTGCTATTCTGACTGCCTTTCCTACTTCTTTCTGCTTTAATTGATACAGTTCCCTGTCGTGCTCCCTCTGTGATTCCTTATACTTTTTGAATGCAGCCTTTTTCTCCTTAACCTTCCCTGCCACCTCTTTTGAGAACCATAGTGGTTTTTTACTCCGCTTTGTTTTCTTTATTTGTTTTACACAAAGACTTGTTGCACTTGTTGTTGGGGGAGGGTCAGGGGGGTGTTACTTAGCAGACGGGTATATAAGAGTTTGCCAGGGGCCTTGGTCAACACCTGTGACTTGTAGTCCCTTGACAAAGCTCTAGTACAGGGTGGCGAAATGCCATCAGGCTTTTTTTTGGGAGGGGGGTGGCACTTATTTATAAGCTAGTGTATTTATGGAGCCATAATAAATTTGACATGCTTTTTGCACACTGCTTCATTTGGAACTTAGTTTGTAAATCCACACCTGAGAGAGTTGCGAGGCTTTTTCTTACCAATAGTTATTCTCTGTTTTTAGCCCACACAACCGCAGTCGGTGGGCAACCTCTTCTTTTGTTTTAGTTGGTCCATAGTCCAGCAGGTTTACCAGCTGCAGACATCAGTGCATGCGCTGCTGGCATACATAGATGCACAGTCCAGACATCAAGCCACCATGATTTGTGGGCACAGTTTAGTACAGATCTAGCTTCCATGGCCTTGTTTATGCTTGTGTGTGTGTTAACTTATATATGTGTACCCTATATTTCCACCTGTTGTGAATCCCAATTATCTTTTGAATATGTTCCTTTGTTGTATGTTAATAAATAAACATTATGATCTTCATCCAAGTATGTGTGTATGTCATTCCAATAGTCCACCATACATTGTGGCTCAAGGTAATGCTGTATAGGCCATCCATACCAATGTCCAGTCGGGCAATGTGTCGTTGTTCATCGCTTGCATTGTGCATCACTGTACAACACCAGTATTTTTACCTTTGTGTCATACATAATGCTATGTCAACTGTAGCTCACCACAGGTATATTGCCAATAGGTTTTTGCAGCTATGCTGCATTCCAACCCAACCCTGGATGAGAGTCTTGGCATGTTGGGCCAGAACATTATCATACCACCCCCTGTACTTGTGTCAATGGCATTTCAGTTGTAGAGTGATGTTGTAAGCATTGTCCAACATCATTGGTCTGTGAACATCCCCATCCACACTCCCCCACAAATGTGTTAGACTATATGGTCACTGCATGAACTGGTTACTGGCCATGGGGTCAACATAGTGATTGTACTGCAGTTGGCAGTGCTGTGTGATACGGTGGTATGGGCGGCTACTGTGATGCGGGTATGCACTTTGTGGGATATGACATGCATGTTAGGGAATGTGGTTGTACCACTATATGGCTCACTGGTATGGGCACAATTCAGGTCCTGTGTACACTTGTTGTGCATACATCCAGGACATTCCCTACATATGTGGTGTAATAGAACCAATATGGGCTATGGTAATTGCACGTTGTCTATACAGCATGTCATGTGTGGTGCTACAGTGGTCCCTGACATTGGTATCCTAGATAGCTCCCAATTGCTTCTTGTCATAAGGGACTCTTGACACATCTACTATGCCTGCAGGGACTATTGTACATCCATTAACTACACTGTAAATTGGGTTCTCTTAGTTGTCACCTTGAAATTCCAATGTAGGTGTGTACATACATGATTGGCTGTGTTGTGTTTCCTCAGTTTTTACCCATAGGGCCATGTCTGCTACATTGGGGTGTACACAGTGCACCTTGCATGCATTGACACCTGTTCAATACTCCAACATCCACATGGCTGTATTCATGTGTGATCATGGGGTGCACGCTATAAGGTGGTTCACAGAGTCCGGCATATCAACAGGTATCTTACATGGTATATCACCAAGTTTGTATCAATCATAGCCATTCATGCAACATATTTGCATGAGGGGTGACTGTGTGATATGTCATTTTACATCATCCCTGTCATTAACTGGGACTTCACTCCCACCCCCATCTGTACATCTTATGTTATAACAACACTGATACCTCCTATTGCAACAACTGCCATGGCTATCACACAATGGTCTATGGGTTCCATTTATTGTCATACTAGAATTCCAATGTGAGTAAGCCAAATGACCAAACGCCAATGTTGAACCAAATGGTTTGGACCTATCTATGTGCTGACTGTTTTGTCTACTATTTAGTGTCCACTGGGGGGGATGGGAGAGAGTTAGTGGATATAATACGTGCTTACAGGTATCCTACTTGTGCAATTAAGGTATGGTGTGGTGTGTCAGTATGTTGCTGTTGCACTGTACCACATGGGTGTGTGCTATTATGTTGACTAGTGTAGTATGTGGGATGGATGCGTTGCCATAATGTTTCTGATGATAGTGTTTGTCTATGTTGCTCAGCTGTTATGTTGGGTTGGTGGGTGTGTTGCCACTATATGACCTCACACATGCTTGGTTCTGGTTGTAGGGGGCCTAGGGTGTGGGATGTATGTCATGTTGCATTTCATATGGGTCATTCACATATGTGCCAACATGGTGGCACAGTGGCCCTATCTACTGGAACGGGATATGTATGTGACTGTGTGGTGACTGGTCCCTATGTGTTGCCTGGAACTGGGGATGGGGGTGTTCTATAGTATGTGTGGCCATATATATCTGGTACATGTTGTGTACTGGCTTTTGTCCACTATGTGGGTGGTTCACCCTTCAAAGCCTTCTTCTGTCATTGTGCATGTTGTGCCTGTGTATGTTCATCACCATGTTCCTGGTGCTCTACATGTGATCTTCCCTTTGTAAATCCCCTGATATGCAATGCAAGGATTGCACCAGGAACCTGTGGGGGTGTCTGGTGGCTGCCATTGTGGTGCTGGTTTGTGGTGACCTGCTGTTTCTCCACCACCAACATTAACTTTCCGTCTTCTGGCCCATTTCCTTTGTGGTGGGATAGGTGGTCCTGTCATTGGCTCGGCATGGGTGGCCTCTGTTGTCATAGTTTCTGCATCTGCCATGGTGCTGTTTCTTTTTCAGGCACTGCATCAGACAGCTGGGCTTTCCAACTGGTGTTGTGCAGATGGTGCAGTTACCGTTTTGTGGGCTGGGGTCTGAATATGCCCAGTGGACATCTGTGTGTCAGTGCCCTTGTTATTCATGGCATTGTCCTGGTGGGCCTTTGGGGATGTTTTGCTCTGCAGTTGCATGCATCCCGGATGTTGACATCTGCACCTCACATGTTGGTAGTTCTTGATGGTCCCTCATTCAGGTCAAGCACCATGCCATTTGCCTGTGATGTTATAGCCGCTGTACATTTTTTTATTTATTTAGTTTTTGTTGACCGGGTAAGTGCACTAGACAAATCCTGCCTAATTTCAGGCACGACCCAGGGGAGGGGGATACAGATGAATGCCAACTGACCTTGAACCAGATTAAGCTGTTGGTGGTATTTTTAGTGAATGAGGGAAATTTGGCCAGAGCACCAGGGGAAATTCCCCTACTCTTTTCGATAAGTGCCATGGGATCTTTAACATTCACCTGAACTACCACCAATCCAGGCAGATGGGACCTCAGTTTAATGTCTCATCCGAAAGACGGCACCTCAGAAGTGCAGCACCCCTCTCATGCTGCACTACAGTATCAGTACTGGGATATTAACCCACGTGCCAGATGTGGGAACTGAACCCACAGCCCTCTGATCTCCCAGCCTCAAAGGCGAGTGTGCTACCTACTGAGCCACTGACACTGATACATGTCTCAATAGCCTCAGTGGTGGCATCATTGCTGATTGCCACTATGCTGTTTCCTGTGCAGCTAATCAATTGTTGGGATCCAGTGCCTGGTGCCCCTCTGTCAGGACACATGGCCATGGCTATGGCCTTCAGGACTCTCACCATTGCAGTGAGTGCATTTGTCTGCACTTGTTGCACCACAATACTGCATTCTGTGACATGCACTAGTCAATCTATGACATCCACCAGTTACTGTATACATACCTGGAGACCATGCAGGGTGGTGTTGAGGTACACAGCATGCATTTCACTGTCCCTTACTCATGCCTGCATGATATTCTGCAGGTCAGTTAGGTTTTCTTCCACTTGGCTGAGGTGTGCTGATATGGAGGTATTCAGCTAATTGATAGCTGTACAAATGCCACCTACCTCATGCTGTAGGGCTTCATGGGTGTCTACGACATCATGACAGTATATTGTGATGTCTTCCATTGCAGTTGACACATCATGAACAACACATTGTTTCTGTGGTGCCTCAGCCTCCCTGTCAGATGTTGTGGTCTCTCCCAGTATGTCAGACTCAGTGGCTATGTCGCTGCCATCACTGGATGTGTCACCATCTCCATCTTCTGTTGGCCAAATGGAGGGTTCACTTTCAGTGCTGTGTGTCTCACTCTGTGAGGGGCTACTGCAGCCACCATCATCTTGGGCCTCATCCATGTCCTCCTATATGTTGTCAGCTATGTCCATTGCCTTGTTGTCAGCGATCACCTCCTTTCCTTGCTGAGTCTGTTCCTGGGCAGCTGCGGCTTTGCCTGTTGTTATGCTTCTAGTCTCCAAATTGCTGGTACCTGTAGGGTGAGAAATACACACATGGGTGGCTGTGCAGCTGAGACATCTCCATGATTCAATGTAGTGGGCACAAGGCGCAGTGTAATGTGCATTGTTTCTACATCACTGTTGATGTGCATCTAGTTGCGTTTCATGCCCCTTGCTGTGCTGTGCAGTGCCCCCATGGCTGCAGTGCCCTCTCATTAATTCCACTTTATGTATGCACATGTCTGTGTTTGTTATGCCTTGTGTGTTGCATTCTACTATGGCCTCCTCTATGTCCATTAGGCCTCCCCTTCTTATCCCATACAGTATGGGGGTTTGCCATTTTTTGGCCCCATGTTCACCTGCTATGGCCACCTACTGGCCCTCCATCCCTGCAGCACTGTTGTGTGTGTTGCACACATGTGGTGTGCTGCACTTTTGTCATAATGTATGATTTGACCTGTGTTTCCCTCATGTTTCTATACTGGCCTTGTCCTATACCTGTGCTACTTGTCATGTGAGAGTTACTTTTCATGGTAGGCAGCTACATTGTCATGCACACTTCATTATGAGGCATTCACAAAGTGTGCTGCACATTTCCTTTATCACTTGCAATCCCAGCAGTGTTGCAGCTGTGCTGCCCCCACAGGCCCCCTGTATTTATTGAGCATCACTGTGTGGTTGTGTGTCCACACTTCTGTGTATGTTGCATGTCCCATGCCCTCATGCCTCAAACATCAGACACAGGGTGTCCAGTCCTGTGGGACACATTGTGCATCTGGTTGTTTACCATCATTGCCTGCCACACTGCGGGGTTGGTGTACACTTCTGGTGTGGAACTGCCCTGTGTCATATGAGATGCCCTTGCTGTGCTTCCTAACACATGTTTCCATGACACATCCACATACCTTTTGTTGGACTACGGAACATTTGGTAGCACATGTGGTTTGTCCCTGCTATCATTGACAGTGGCAGTGTATGTTCTTTTGCCCTGCATTGCCTTCCTTGTTCCTGGCACTGCAGCCTAGGGATGTTAGTGCTGTGCTGTGAATGTGCATGTTACATTCCATGGGTCTCTGTCCATGTCCCACACCCTCTACTTGCATACTTTGTGCCTCGTACCAGTTATCTTCACATGCATGTGCTCACGTGTCACCTGTGACATCTAGCACTTTGCCCTAGAGTGATTTACACTTTTTCCCTGGCTTGCCCTCCTACATGCTGTTTCTTTTTTATCCCTGTCATGTGCTTACTGTACATGTTGCATGTTGTAACCAGAAGAGGTCCAGGTCACCTTCACTCTGTATGGTCCTGGAGCTGTGGTGCGTTGCCACATGTTGCTTCTGGCTACTCAGTGGGATGGTGTTACTTGGTCCTCCACCTGTGATAATTGTGGGCAAGCTTTTCTTTTGCCACCCAACTGAGGATGTGATATCTCTTCAGCATTTCATGGATGCTTCGCATGCATGGGGCAATAGCATTTATCTTTCTTGCAACCTCCTCCCAGGCTGGCTGTCTTTGGGTATGCAGCTCCCTGTATCCATCCCTGGCAAGTAGTAGGTCCACCTGATGGATAGATGGTTGCTGTCTGTTGTTTGGGTCACAAAATGTGGTTTCTGTGCCCTTTATACCACAGTTGGCCTCTACCTTGTATGGTTGCCTTCAAATTCCTTTAGACATACTGACCTGGGCCTCCATCTTCTCTATGAGGAGGTCTGTCTCTGCTTATGTAACATTTTGCTTTCCTTGATGCCTTCCTTGGCTTTCTTGCTTCTGGTCCTACTGCACCATTGTGGTACACGTCGGACTTCCCTGTCACAAGCTATGCCAAGGCTGCCCTGTGCGCCCTTTTTATGATGCACCATACTTCATTGCATCACGCATCTCAGTTTTGGCACAAGGGACCAGTCTTTCTGAATATGGAGTATGGCGCATGGCACAAGTAACTTTCAGTGCAAGTTGCATTTGGTGCACCTTGCATCACTCCACTGCTGCTTTGTGAATCGGGCCCACTATATTATACAACACTCTTGCTTAAATACATTTGTATAATAAGATGAAATAAGGTCATGAAGCCTCCCAATTATCTTTAAAAGCAAAAATGATAAATCAGTTTTTCTTCCAGGTATGTATCCAGTCTTGTTTTGAACTTCAGTGTACAATCTGCACTTATACTGTATAACTTCCTCCGGTAAACTGTGCCTTGATCACATTAACATCTAGGTTAAAAAAAAGCTTTATTAAGTCCCTGCTGACTATTTCCTTTTCTAGCTTGTACTCATTCCCTTGCAATGAATTCTGCTAAACAGGTTGATTGGATCCAGTTTTATGTAAACCTTCATAATGGAGCGGTAGAGTAGATGACAAAGACAGAGATATGGGTAGTACATATGCAGCAAATGAAAACATTGACAGTAAAGTTGGTGCAGCCAGTAACTTCACACTGCTCATAGAGGGACAGAGTTTCCCCAGCTTGTCCCCAAGTCCTCCTGTGAAGTTATTATTTTTCCTTTTGTAATGAAGTGAAGCCAAACAAACCACACCCACCTACGTATGTCAATTATACTCCCCTCCACACTGCATGTTTACTTTTACTTGGCTACCACTATTCAAACAGCAGTGGATGTATTTAATCAAGAAATTATTTATGCTATAAATTGATGCACACCTCTAATAAAACAGATTTATGAAAAAATCTGTCCGTGGTTTACTAAAGAAATTAAGCAGGCATCAAGAGATAATGATAACCACTGGGCTAGAGCCAGAAAAACTAAACTGCCCATGATTGGATGGCATTTAGACAGGAAAGGAACTCATGCACTAAATTAATCTGTATCCCTTACAGAAATAATTATATGAAATGTTTTCATGCTACTACTACTCAAGGGCATCATGCAGACTTAAATCTTGGAGGGGCACAAAATCCAAAGCTCTAGGGGGCCCAGGGGCTTGCTCCCCCAGGAAAAGTTTGAAAAATTGAAGTCAAATGGTGCATTTTGGTGACTTTTAGCAGGCCAGTAAGCTGTTCCCCAACAAGCTAAATGACAATAATGCTCCAAATATGGGAGTTTGTGTGTATGTGTGTGTGTGTGTGGGGGGGGGGGGTTATCTACTCAAAGCAAAAGAATAATATAATCCAGTACACCACTTCCTGCAGGCTCTCCAAACAGAGCAAGCATAATAAAGACCATAATAAATATTGTACTAGAACTAGTACTGCCTTGGGGGGATAAATCATAACCCACTACAAGTTCAGTCTGATTAAGAGCAAACAACATCATGATGGCTGAGCCTGTCACAGTAGAACAACCCTAATAAAAATAAATGAGCAACTTATTGGAATGATCCCCCTGGTATGAACACTGCTCAGAATGCATCAGGGAAAATATAGGGCACACAGCTTAGTAACCGACTTGTTTAGCTGATGCGTGACTTGAGTCAGCAACAGCAACTGTCCCTGGCAGGTAGGTGACCCCCCACTACCACACACACACACACACACACACCCACACTGAGACTGGATCTGTAGGGGCAATGTTAGACTCTATAATCACAGAAAAGTGTCACAAGAGTGGATTTAAGAAGTCCCACCATCTGACTCCCCTGCAACACCATCCCCCAGATAGGGTGCTCATGTACCCAGTGAGGGATTATGCCAGACTATGATACCTCCTAGAGTTTAACTCTGACTAAGATGGATGCATCCTCCCAGCTATAGGAGCAGCTGGATGATAGAGGGACATAGACCCACACCAGGAGGAAGAAAAAGCGGGGGGAGTGATGACGACATTCATCAACCCTCTATGGAAAAAGAGAGGTCCAGTTTACAGCAGAGTTAAGAGTGTATTGACATGTTGGGCTGCTCAGTTGGGCTCGTGTGGCACCTAAATGATGCAGCAAGCAAGAGGGAGAGCTTTTCGTTTCAGAATTTCCCCAGTTAAAATAGCATAATCTAGTAACTCCCTGGTAGTGGTACTGCTGGTATACAGTATCAGCAGCTCTGCAAAGCATTGATCTACCAGAGAAGAACAAGCCCATTAATGATTCACTGGGCTAGCAACATATTAAACCAAGCAGCCAGCCTCCAAAGCATGGAAGAATGCCCTACCTAAATGTAGTAAAGTAGTAGTAAAAATATTTATTTTTAGACAGAATATACAAAACTTTAGGTTCTAGGACCTATTTTCAAAGTATTCCTGTGCATACATTCATACAAGTTACAAGGTAAAACATCATTCATAAATACATTACAAAACATACTGCAATCTTTCATAATTCAATACATATACTACACCCACAAATATAACAATTGGTTTACCTAATATTTATCTGATTGGTACTTCAATCCCTAGTTGGGTATCAAACAGTTTACAATATACCCTCCTTATAATAACTTCACTTCAGACAAGTACATTCATAAAAAAATACTTCATTAAGCCCAGATCTGAATTGTGATAATTTTGCAAAATGTCTTATTTGCAGAGGAATTTCATTCCAGAATTTTGCCGCCTGAGCCTGTAATGTCATGCTACCATATTTTGAGTTAACTATTGGAAAAGTTAGACCCCTATGCTTCACATCCCTTAAAGCATAACTATGGCACTCATACCCAAAATATATGTCCATATTACCCTTTATTAACCCTCCATTAATCTTATAAAGAAATATTAAATATTGTTTCCTATACAGTACCTGTAAACTATCCCATTTTAGATCCTTTTACATGGTGCAATGATGGGTTAAATAGCTACACTTAAGAACAAATCTAGCCAATCGGTCACAAGTCCTAACCAGTTTATCCACATAATTTTGACCCGCAAAATTATAAACTATATTACCATACTCCAATATGGGCAATATTAACTGTAAAGCAATTTCTCTCTGGGTTTGTAGACTTAATATTCTGGAAGACCTGCACAGTGCCCCAATTCTATTACTAACTTTTTTTATTATATTATTTATGTGATCTGAAAATGTTAAAGCACTATCTATTACTACTCCTAAATATTAATATTGTTTTGTAGTTAATTTTTATCCCATCACTCATTAGTATTTCCCTGTCATCCGCTGATTTTTTTATTTCCTTATTTGTTTTCTTATCAAAGTACATGACCTGTGTTTTCTTTTGACTTAATACTGGTCTAGAACTTAATAACCAATCTTGTAAAATATTGAAATCCAGTTGTAGCTTTGCCATCATTTCAGCATGTGTTTTAGCTGATGCTAATAAAATGGTATTATCAGAATACAACCTTATAGGTGTATTTTTTATTCTAGTGGGTAAATCATTTACGTATATCAGAAACAATAGTGGTCCCAGGCTTGATCCCTGGGGCACATCTCTTGTCAATCTACCTTCATCTGATAATTGACCATCATAGAAAGGGGCAAATTATCAAATCAGGCAATTTCAGACAGTCAGATAATCAATCAAAATGAAATCACAATGTCACATCATACATTAGCTCGTCTCCTTGAATGTCTGCAGGCCCTGATGTTGAGTACAGAAAAAAGGTACCAAGTGTTTTCATTCTTATTACAGAAGTGAGTCACCACTGTGTGTGCATAAACCACAAGATGAGGAGTTCTTGTTCCAACCTCAGTCTTTCCTCCTTGAACTCATAGTGCTGAGGGGGCCAGAAAGAAAATGCAGTTTACCATGCGGCACATCGTATTCCCCGTGTCGCTTTCTAATTGGTAGCCAATGCGTTCTCCAGCCAGACTGACAACAAACTGGGAGAAGAAGTGATTGGTAGAATCTATGCTGATTGTCAGCATGGACTACCAATCACTTCGCTTACACCACAGCCAGCAACTCAGCAAGCGTACATTTTTTTAAAAGTCTGGTCAGTGACAGTAGGACGTTGATTATTGCTAGATCATATCGGATTCAGCCCAACCCCCATCCCACCCTTCCACCAACGATTGTAAAAAAAGTATTGACAGTTTTCTGCCTTGTGTTTGCTGAAAATACAATTACAAAAATATTTTTTTTTTTCAAAATACATCAACAATTTTGGGAGGGCACATGCCCCTATGGGCATGACGCCACTACTACTACCCATGTAATATGCATGCTACAAGCATAATTGAAATGGTAAATTGGAAATGATTGCATGCATGTGGCATGTGTGCCGTAAGCATGTATGAAAAGCATACTTTTTATGTTAAATTAGAACAGACTGCATGCATGTGGCATGTGTGCAAAAAGCAAGTGGTCACTGATAACATAACAGTTAATTGACATGCTAGAGATCACACCATTTACAATTGGGGGTTAATGAAATTCAAACCCAGGTCTTTAGATCTCAGCCTTCTTCTTTGCAGTTCAGTGCCTTCAACCTCTAGGCTATACTGCCTGCATACATATGGTTCACTTCTACAGTACTTGAATACAAATCAGCATACATCTGCACACATGTGGCATGTTTATAGCCACTGTTACACTTTTTGAGTTTACGCATGCACTGCGAACACCCATTGGGATAGTGACTTTTGATGGAGTGTGACACTGTCTGTCCAATGCAGAGTGTTTCCCAAAGACTCAACAGTATCACACCAATCATAGCCAGGCTGGTCCTGATGCTGTTTTGCCTAAAGTGGTCTGCACTTGAAAAGGAAAGGCCACACCAATCATGTGGCGGCTTTTGCCTTTCATCTGCAGGTCACCACATAGCAAACAACAGTTTGTGTCGTGTTCAGCCTGGCTGACATCTCCTCCCCCCCCTCCCCTTCCCTCGCCTGCCCACCAGTCCATTCCTGGAAGGTAGGATGAGGTGCTTTCCTCTCCTGCCTCCACCGTGTTCCTCTGTCTCCATTTGCTGATTTTTTCCCACTTATGGGGAGTAGGCCACAGCCTAAGCCCTGAACAGGCTGGGAGTAGTCAGTGCCCAAAGGCACTTTTACTCTAAGTGTGATTGTGCTAGTGGATCCCCCTACCTGCCGACATTGAGATGCTCAATCCCCATGTCAACATGCATCCCCCCTCGCCCTTTAAAATGGCACACTGGGAGCCCACCCCAGTGTGCTAAAACTACCTCTGGTGTTTCCTATACCAGGATGCCCAATCCCGGAGTCGGATGTGCCCCCCCCATACCCCTATATCCTCAGCCCACCTCGAGGTGCCCAATCCCCTGGTCGGCATTGATCACCCCCTCTACTCTGGCACACTGGGAGCCCACCCCAGTGTGCCAAAATCCATAAATAGCTTACCTGTAAAAAAGAAAACAGACCCATGACATCATTTTTTTTAAACCTGAAAAAAAAGAAAATAGTCCCTCGTCATTCCCACTGGCCCCCCTTCCCCAACTCATACGCTCCCTCTGCGCACCCCACCTCCCTCTCATCCCCCATCACCAATACTTACTTCTGAAGGTCGGGAGCAGTGATCTTCTGTGGACTGGGAACACGTCTGCACTCTTGAAAAGCCATCTGCAAACTGAAGAAAATCACGGTAAGCCCTATAATGGCAATCAGTGTGAGGTTTCAGTTTAGGCTGGTATCTCAGCCACTTTTTGGAGTTTTGGTCCCAGATTTTCAACATGGGGTTCTTAGAACCCCACCTCATGAAAATAGTCACTGTCATTTTGTTTCTAGGTCCTGAAAGATGATTTCGCTGTCACAGTGTGGAATCACCTTTTGGGACAAAATAACGAAACAACAGTGCCACTGCTGATGAGGTGGGGCCCCAAAAGCCCAGGTTGCAAATTTGGTAAACAAAATCCCCAAAATAACTGCATTTGGAGAGTTCATTGCACAGTTTCTACGTACTCTCGTAGTGTCATTAATTTTTAAGATTTTCACTCCAAATTTCCAACATTGCCATTTTTTCACACTTCTTTATGAATAGTACAGCTGTCATTTTTTGCATCCTTCCTGAAATGTGTTTTTCCATCTGTGGTTCAGAATGGCGAGGTTGTTGTGCGGAATCAACATTCGAGACAGATCAATTCCAGTGCCACTGTTCATGTGGGGAGGTCCCAAAAAGGCCATGTTAAAAATGTGGTGAAAACATTCCAAGCAAGCATTTGTCAATGCCGAATGTTTGCTTGCTGGTATTAGCATAGGAAATGCAGGAGTTAGACAGATGCAGAGTAGAAATGGCAGTGAAATATTGAACTTCACGCCAATCCCACCTCCAACCTGCAGACATGGACAGACATTGGGGTATGTGTTTGGGTTGTCGCCCATAACATTCATGCTATTTCATCTCATCCTATCCTGCAGACACCGACAAGTGCTGAGGTGTGCCTTAGGGTGTTCAGCTTTACAGTCACTCCACTCCGTAAGGACATATGCTGAAATGGGTGAAGTATAGGAGAATGGGGTGAACTCTGGGGCTGAAGAGTCCAAGGCACACCTTGATGCCTGTCACAGGCTGCAGGGTGGGGGGCTGGAAGGGCACGAGCATTACAGTCAACAATCCAAAGACACACCCCTGATGCCTGTCAGTCTGTACAGGGTAGGATGTTATGGTTAGAAACCCTAACACCATGGGTGTTTGTTGGTATTTGCACTAAAAATTTTCAACATGGCCTTTTTGTGACCCTCACCTGATGAAAGCATTTGGGACCTCTTCTCATGAACAGTGGCACTGTGATTTTGTCAATGTGTCCCGAACTTTGAGTTGCCACAGCGACCGTGCCATTGTGCGCCAGATGTACGAAAACACAGATCGGGAAGGATGTGAAGAATGCCAGCTGCACCATTCATAGGGAGGGGTGAAGAGATGGCAGTGTTGAAAATTGGTAGTGAATATATTAAAAATACTCGCACTTCCAAGCGTACGTGGAAACTGCGCAACACATGTGCGTAACACAGCCATTTAGTGGAATTATTTCACCAAATTTTCAACATAGGCATTTTGTGACCTCTGCTCATGAACACTTCACTATGATTTTCTTAATCTGTACTAAACATTGATTTCCCACAGCAACCGCTCTATTCTGCACCAGATGTGTAAACTCATATTTCGGGCCGGATGTAAAAAATGACAGCTGTACTGTTCATAAGGAGGTATGAAAAAATGCCAATGTTGAAAATCTGGAGTGAAATTATTACAAATTTGTGATGTTATGAGGGTGTGTGGAAACTGCAAAATGCACGCTTGTAACACAGTATTTCATGGACGTTTGTCACCAAATTTTCAACATAGGCATTTTAGGATCTCTGCTCATGAACAGAGTCACTGTGATTTTACATATGAACACACATACGAACATATGAACATATGAATCTGCCAGCAGAACAGACCAATCAATCTATCTAAGTCTGCCTGAGTGTGCAGCTAGTACCCCAGATTGCAGCTGCCCCAGCCTCCTCCTCCTCGGTTCCTCCCCTGCTTGTCCCAGCCCCTGCCCCCTGACTCTTCCTCTTGCTTTATCTCACTTCTTCTTAAAGCTGACTGTCCTACATATTACCACCCCCTCTGGCAGTGCATTCTAGCTAGACACCATCCTCTTAATGAAGTAGTTCCTCCTCATTTCCCTCTTGAAATGTCTGCCGTCCAACCATAGTCCATGCCCACTCGTCTCTCTTCCACTCCTCAGTTTAAACAACCTCCCAGTGTTAGGTTTATTTACCCCCCTCAGGTATTTAAATGCTTCAATCATATCTCCCCATCCCTCCTCTCCTCCAGTGTGCACATGTTCAGCTCATTCTGCCTAACTTCATATTCCTTTCCTTCCATCCCCTTTAACATTTTTGTTGCCCTCCTTTGCACCCCCTCCAGTAACTTTATATCTCTCCTCAGGTATGGCATCCAGTACTGCACACAGTACTCCAGGAGTGGTCTGACCAATGATCTGTAGAGAGATAGGATGACATCCCTGTGTCTCGATGAGAACCCCCTTGTTATGCACCCCAGCATCCTGTTTGCCTTTGCTGCTGCTCTCCTTCACTGGGCTGAGTTGTTCATAATCCCAGTTACCAAAACTCCTAGATCCTTCTCCTCTTCTGTGATCCACAACCTCACCCTCACAACCAATAGTCCCTCTTCTGGTTCTTAGCCCCGAAGTGCATCACCTTACACTTCTTTGCATTGAATCCTAGCTGCCACTCCACCGACCATGTCTCTAGTTTGGTTAGGTTCCCCTGCAGTTTTTTCCATCTGTCCTCTTTGTCCACCACTGCCCCCAATTTGCTATAATCTGTGAACAGACTAACCCTGCTTCACATTCCGTGTGCTATATCAGAGATAAAGAGCCCAAATAGCACCAGGCCCAGCACTGACCCCTGCAGCACCCCGCTTGTCACTGCTCTAGGCTTTCGAGAACTCCCCCACCACCAGCACCCTCTGCACCCTCCCCTGTAACCAGTTCTCCATCCATTTAGTCAGATTTTTCCCACCCCCACTGCCATCAGCTTCCCCCCAGCTTCCCATGAGGCACTGTATCAAAGGCCTTACTGAAGTCCAAGTACAGGACATGTACCGCATGGCCCATGCCCAACTTCTTTGCCACCCAGTCATAATATTCTATTAGGCTGGTTTGACATGACCTCCCTGAGATGAACCCATGTTGCCACCCATCTTGGAGGCCATTTCTCTCTAGAAATGCCACCAGCCTCTGCTTCAGTATTGCCTCCATCAGCTTACCCACTATGGACATGAAAATGACTGTCCTATAATTTCCTGGCTCCTCCTTAGGCCCACTCTCATGTATGGGCACCACTTGGGCCACCTTCCAGTCCTGGGGCACACACCCCATTTCCAGGGAGGTGTTAAACAGGTCTGCCAGTGGCTCAGCCAACAACTCTGCCATCTCCTTCAGCACCCTGTGGTGGATGCCATCGGGACCTGGTGCCTTGGGTTCTATGTCGTAATGTTGAGTGCCGAATGGCGACCTGCATTATAGTGACGTCAGGGCAGCGAAAACAATTTCGCCACCCTGACATCCTTGGCGTACAGAGGAACGGCCCAGGGGACTTAATGCATTTGCTTTCTGTGGAGGGCTGTGCCCCCCAACACCCCCCCATGAGGGGGGCATCACCCTCGACACCCCACTACTCAAGGATTCTCAACTCCAGGGCAGTGCATGTCGAGTGGGGCAAAAGCAAAAACAAAATGTAAGTTTTGGGCTGGGCACAACAAAACTGCAGTAGCGCCTGGACCCAGAACCGAACCCAGAACCCCAGCACCTCAAGCAGAGGCCAACTCCGATGCCATGGAGCAGCTCAGCAGCCAATTGCAGCAGTACCCCCTACATCCCGTCCACCCCCTCCCTTGGCCACGCTCGCCGTGTTCGCTCCCCCCACACGTGTGTACATATAGTGACATCCTGTCGCTATGGTTGCCCACCCCACCACATCCAGTCACCCTCCCTCCCCCCTCGCCATTTGGGATTTAACCCACATCGCAGCACCGTTTTGAACGGCACCTTAACTCAGGTGCCCACCTCACATGCAACCATGCCTTGTCCATCCTTACTGCCCTCAGCCCCTCTAGCACCCTAATACCTGTGAGCACTTTATCTGTCACCTCCTCCCCCTTTCCCCACCCCCGCCCATGCTGGTAGTGGACCATCCCTCTCCTTAGAGAGAATGGAGCAGAAGTACTCACTTAGAATTTCCTCTTGCTCCTCCTCCTTTTCCACCCAATCGGCTCCTCATTTTATCCTCACAATATGTTCCTTGCACTTCCTCTTTTCCCTGACATACCTAAAAAAGTCATTTTCCACTCCCTTTATGCCTTGGGCCAACCTTAATTCCCTGGAGGCCTTAGCTTTTTTCACCCTCCTGGCCACCTCCCTTGACCAACTCCCATAAACCTCCTTATCCTCTCTCTTCCCTGTTCTCATTTACTTCTGGTATGCAGCCTTCTATGCCCTCACCCCTTGCAGCACTTCCTTGTTCAGCCTTCATGGTTTCTTGGCTCTGCTCTTCTTACTCCTGGCCCTGGTGCAGGCTAATGTGGCCTCTGTTAGCCCAGTCTTTATGGCTCCTCACTTTTGCTCTGCATCCATCAGCTGCCTTATATTCTGGAGTTTCCCTCACGGTATAGCTTCCGTCCTCCAAAGTCTACCCTACTAAAATCCACCACCTTAGTGCCTGTGTCTCCTGTATCCCTGCCCAGTGCGAGAATGAGCCACACTGTTTGGTGATCACTACCCACTAGTAGCGGGTCCTTCACCCTAACCTCCCTCAAAGCCTCCCCATTTGCTAGAACTAGATCCAGAGTTTTACCAAGCCTTGTAGTCCCACTTACCAATTGCGTCAGAAGGCCATCCTGGAATGCATCAAGGAGCACCTGCTCCCTGGTACTGTTAGTGGCCAGGGTGCTCCAGTCAACCCCTGGTAGGTTAAAATCCCCCACTATCATCACTCTCCCCCTTCTACACACCCTCCTTATCTGCTCTGCCAACCCCCAATCCAGTTCCCCGAATTGGGCTGGTGGTCTGTACACAACTCCCAGCCTCAGCTTTCTGCCCTTGGAGTCCAGGAGCTGCACCCAAAGCACCTCTGTCCTCTCCTCTTCTCCCTTGTCCCTTATGCATTTGATCCCTTCCCTCATATAGAGTGCAACACCCCTCCTTTCCAACCCCCCGGTCCCTGCTGTATATCCTGTATCCTGGGATTGCTGAGTGACAGTCATGGTACTCTGTGGTCCAGGTCTTTGTCTCTGAAGCAGTGTCCACCTTCCCCTCTGAAAGAAGCACCTGAAGCTCTGCAGTTTTGTTCCGCAGTCTTCCTCGTTGAGAGAGACCACCTTCCACCTGTACCCCTCCTTCTCCTCACTCTTCTCCTTGGCCTGTGTCCCTCCTCCTCATAGTCCACATCCTTTCTCCTCGTTATTCTTACCAGGTGGTGGTGCCTTATGTATTACACTCAGACCACTCTGCCCGTCCCCTCCCAAGGTTACTACATCTCTGGCTTTACCTATATCTGGGGGGGGGAGTGAGCTCATTAGGCTCCCCTGCTCCCACTTTTCTACCAAACTCAGTCTTTTGGCCACCCCCCCCACTAGTTTAAATCCATCTTAGTAGAGATATACTCCTATAATCCTGCCTTTAATACTCCCCTTCCCTCCTCTCTCTGCTCAAGTGTAGCCTGTCCACCACGTACAAGTTACTATTCCCCCAGACCCTACCCCAGTTAGTCACTAACCCATAATTTTTGGTGTGGCACCAATCCCTCAGCCACTCGTTGAACTCCTCAATCCTCCCCTTCCTCCCCATGTTTGCACATGGTACCGGGAGTACCTCTGAGATTGCCACCAACTCCCCCACCCCTTCACACTGCCTGCCCAACTCCTAGAACCCCCCCCACTACTTTCACAGTATTAGAAACATAGAATTTGATGGCAGATAAGGACCGCTTGGCCCACCCAGTCTGCCCATTTCCCTACCTAATGGATAAACTGCAGATCCTAGTTAACCAGCAGCCTACTTCTTTCTACCCCCAACCCCTAGAATTGTCTAATGGCTGTCCCATGAATGCTTAAATACAGTCTCCCCTGCCAAGTCATTTGTACCCACTTGCAACACTAAATGAGGCTTCTTCCTCCCCCTCACTGCACATTTGAGCAGTGCCTGCCCTGCCTCTCCTGTAGTCAACCTGGGGATAGCTTCAACCCAAATACGGCCGTGCCTTTCCCACCTTCTGCCCTATCTGACCTCTTTCAGTAAAGAATCCCCCAGGATGAGTACCCCACCCGGCTCTTACCCCCTTTCCCTTCTAATGTCCCTTCGACCACCCCAAAATTTGTTCTTCCCTGCCACTTATCCCCGCCTGCTGCACCCTCTGTGACTTCTGTATCTGTACCCCTCTACTTCCACCTCACCCCTTTTCCCTGCCTTATTTCTCCCATCCCCCTTGAACCCCTTCCCAGCCTGGCTACTTCCTACTGGGCTTCCCATGTGGACCTCCCCTCCTCCCCTGCTGATTTCCAACCCCTCTCCTATCTCTGTTGTTGTCGATTTAGAGCCCCCATTCCCTTTGACCTGATAGTGATGCCCCTCCTATCCTTCCCCCTTCCCGTAGCCTTCTCTCCTCCAGTCACCCCTGCTTCATTACTAGCTCCCCTTCTACCCTTTTGTCCTCGCTATCTCTTCCCCTACCTGTTGCCGTCCCTCTCATGCCCTGCTTGTCGTCCCCCCCTTCAGTATGTTCCTGCTCCCCCTTTCTCTCCCTTAGCAGAGGCACAAATCTATTCTTAGTCGATATCCCTCCTACATCTCTTCCCCTTATCAGTTCCCCTGTCCTACTTGTTCCCCTCAGTGCTCCCCCGGTCCCACCCCTGGTCCCTCACTACCTGTAGCCATCTGCTCTCCGGTGCCTACCTAGTGGTCTCTCCTCCCCATCAGGAGGTCCCCCTTGCCTCGGGCACCCCCTCCCTTCTCTACTCTTTTCTGCTAATGTCTCTGATACTGGGGTCAGTTTCAGTCTGTAGTTGTTCTTCCCCTGTTCCCCCTTGCCATCCTCTATTCCCCCCCAGCCAGGATGCCTGCCATACTCATCTGCCCTGCACTTAGACTCCTTCCTAAACTCCACAGTTCCTCCCTCAAACTAGCCAGTTGTCTACAGACCACACACCCTCCATCATCCAAGCCCAGTCCAGGATCATGGCAGACCCACACCCTGTACACCCCACCACCCTTCCAATGATGCCCCTCACTATTGACATGTGGTGCCTGCCCCATTTTGGCCCCCATCTTATGTTACGGGCTCTTACTCCCAGTTTCTGTACCCTACTAAAACTGTTAGGGCCCTATTTACTCAAATTCCTCTTTCCCCCCACACTAGTCCCCCTACTGCCCCGTTTCTGACCGGGTTAATTCAGTCTCAAATCTCATCTGTTAGATACTGTATTACTGTAGCAATCTTAAAGCCGCCTTGTCTGTTTTTCACCCCGCAGCTACCATACTTTTTGTTCTCAGCTCTCATAGTTTGACTTAGCCCAGTTAGAAATAGTATTGCACTCCAAGTATTACTTAGCTAAGTTAGAGAGAAATAAACAGAACAACTAAATCTGTATTATTACAGCAATCCTAAAAGCATTCAGTCATTGCTTTGTCTCCACCCCAGAGACCCTGTTGTAATATAGGACTACACAGGACCCTGGGCAGGTGGGTGGGCAGCTCTAAAGTCCCAAGAGAGCTCAATTGAGCTCGCTCACTCCCCCTCTCTTACTCGCTCATTCTGTTTCTCCCTGCGCTGCAGGCTGCCATTTTGTACTGGGCTCCTGCTTGCATTGGGGCTTTTTTCTGACAACAAAGAAATCTGCAGCAGTCCTGACAGAGCTCCGTTGAGCTCTCTCACTCCCCCTCTCTTACTCGCTCATTCTGTTTCTCCCAACACTACAGGCTGCCCTTTTGTACTGGGCTCCTGCCTGCATTTGTGCCTTTTTCTGCTCACAAAGAAAACCGCAGCAGTCCTGACAGAGCTCCATTGATCTCGCTCACTCCCCCCTCTCACTCAAGTGTTCTTAATTTGTCCCAAACACTGATTTCCGACTGCGATCGTACTATCCTGTGCCGAAAGTGTGAAAACACATTTCAGCCAGGATGTGAAAAATGACAGCTGTACTATTCATAAGGAGGTGTGAAAAATGCCAGTGTTGAAAATCTGGCTTGAAAATATTGCAAATTTGTGAAGTTACAAGGCTGCCTGGAAACTGCGCAATGCATGCTTGTAAGACAGACATTTTTTTTTTTTTTATTTAGTTTTTGTTGACCGGGTAAGTACACTAGACAAATTCTGCCTATTTTCAGGCACAACCAGGGGAAGGCGATACAGATGAATGCCAACTGACCTTGAACCAGATTAAGCTGTTGGTGGTATTTTTAGTGAATGAGGAAAATTTGGCCAGAACACCGGGGAAATTCCCCAACTCGGTTGCTGCACGGCTGCCAGTAGGGGGACAGGTCATTGCAAGATGGCCGCACGAGGTGGACCATGGAAGGAGAAGGAGGACGACAACAGAGTGGGAGAGGAAGCCTCGACTCCTACTCAATGTAACTTGGAGGCTTCAATTTTGGCATTTGTAAAAGTGAAAACAGATAAAGAACTATAGGAGCCCGGGATAGATGTGACAAGTTCTATCGCAGAGGATAATTCAACAAACGTTTATGCTTCCTTTCAATTTGTTGCATCCGATGCTGTTATGGAGTCTCCCAGAGCTGGAGCATTGGTTGTTACAGAGGAGGAGGAGTGTCTCAGTCAACAGAGTGTTGGCTTTAACTGCGGGGAAGTGTTTATTTCTGCAGCTAATATGGAGAATAGGTCAGTGAACACTGGCGTTTCCGAGGAGCACGTTTTCAAGACTTACCAGCAGGTCTCTAAGCCGGAAACTGGTCTGCCGCGTAGCGAGAGTCTGAAGGGGAAAGAGGTGTCTGGAGAGCGCTCAGGTACTGTATCTTCTATGATTTTTTATAAAACGGAGCACGATAATGAGAAGCCAAATGTTTTGGCCGATGTAATCGGTGCAGCTTCCCCTCAGCTCCCAGAAGCCTTACAGTCGAGTGCTGGCTGTGGTAACAGCTCTTTAACTTTGCGGGCGCTTGGCGCTGAAGACAAAGTTTGTGCTGCATTGAGAGACGAGCGTGGTTATGGAGAGCTGTCTTTTAAAGTACATTCCTCTTGTGTGTTAGACAAAACAATACAGCTCCCTTCATATACTGAACAGGCTGGCAGAAATATCGTTGTTAACAGCGAGTGCCAACAGCCTGTAGAGTTGCGGAGGTCTTTGAATATGGAGAAGTTAAAAGACACTAAGACTGCTTCTTTTACCCAGGCTTCAGAGTTTAACATGCAGGATGGTGTTCCCTTAGACAAAGTGACTGGTTTTATGCTTAAACAAACAAATAAGGATGAGTCCTTGGTAAACTCTAACATTGTTTATCAATCCTCTGATGGCCTTCAAACAGGGGCAATGGGTTTTTCCCAAAAGGAAAAATATTGGAAAATAAATGCTAATACTTTTACAGTTTCAGGATAAACAGGTGGATTTTCCACCATTATAGGGTGTTGATATGCAGACTACTTGGTCACCAGAAAAAGCTTTGCGAGTCAGGATGGATTTAGGCTGATGCAGGAGTGTGGAAGCCTGATCCTACCTGGTCTTCAGAGCTATCCCTTTCACAACACTCCCCAGAATGGGCCCCGACCGAACAGCAGAAGAGAGGGGAGGGTACTGGAGAAAGTGTATCAACAGAGAAGGAAGATTCAAGCATCCCCTGTAGTTCTAGGGGTACAGATAATATCCCTTCTACTAATTTGTTACAGAAGACACAATTATGGGAGCCCTTGCAGATTCCTGCAGCCGAGTTTATTGGCCCCCCTCCTCCCCCGGGTTCGACCCAGAAGCCTTTGATGTCTGAGCTTTTTTCAAACTCACACAGAGAAGCTGCTCCCAGATGCAATGCAGTACGTTTAAGATATAAGGGGGGGGGGTAGAGGTTAGGCCTGACAGGTATTATGTAGGGAAAACTCTGCTAAAAGATTCTTTGCATTTTTCTCCTCAGGATGTCTATGCCTTTATAAACATTTCTGGGGAGGATAATTATGATGTAAGTTTCCGTTCTCAGCAAGCACTTGACTTGTTCTGGATGAGGTATAATCAGGTTAAATTCTCCCCGATATGGACCCCCTTTATTGCTATCCCTCTTTCCAAACTCTTAATTAAGTTTGTAACGGTTATGTTTCGTAATGAGACGGTGTGGGTAGAAGATATAACTTACTGGTTGAAAAAAAGGTGTGAGGTTTTGAGTGAACCAGAACCCATTCTGGATACAGAGCTGTTTTGGACTGGTGGATGGAAGTACAAAATCAAACTAAGACAATCTGAGTCTGGGATAGAACACATACCAAACTCTTTTCTGTTAGGGAAAGACAGAGGTGTGTGTTTCTATAGTGGTCAGCCATGAGCATGCTATAAGTGTGGAGCTAGAACACATCTTTCAAGTGTGTGCGATCAACCAAGATGTGACAACTGTGGGGAGGTGGGTCATTTAACTATGTTCTGTAACAATCAGTCTTGTTGTGACTTATGTGATTCTAAGGGTCATGTGTTTAAGGTTTGTCCTTGGGCTGCCCACAATACAGTGACTAGTTCTAGTTCAGAGGTTTACATTAAAAAAGCACAAGATGTCTCTGCACAAGTAACTCCCCTGTTGGGTGTCCCCCCCCCAACAGGGACAGCTCAGGCTAAAGTGCCCTTGGTTAGGAAACCAGTAGAGCCCAAAGTGGCATCAAATGTTTCAATTTCAGAAAAGGTTAAGAATAAGGCGGTGTCTGTAAGCACTGCAGGGAAACAGGGGAAGACTTTTAATCAGGCTAACCTTACGAAAACTAATATGGGTCCCCCAAATGATTTAACTTCACCCCCCAGTAGGTCACATAGAGGAGGTTACTAGAGAGGAGGATAGCTCAGTTGTATTGAATGACTCCTTACCAGTCATTCCACAAAGAAGATCAACTAGGAATTTACATGCAAACCCCTCCCTTCAGTAACGCCCATAGAAACAAGCAATTCTTATGCAGCTTTATTTTCCTCTGGGTGCATATGGAATTAGAGGTAGAGGATTCTGATTCTCAAAAATCTATGCTATCAACTAGATCCCAGACATTAGACAACTATAAAGATAAAAAAAAGAAAAAGGGGAAAAAATAAGGGCATAAATCTTCTGACATGGGAATGAAGCTATCTTGGGGCTCGTTAAATGTACACAGTTTATTGAATATGAGGAAAAGACAAGCCCTTTTGCATTATACTCATATGTTTCCCTTTGAAGTTTGTTTTGTGCAGGAGACTTGGATGTCTTCCATTGAACAATTGGTAGCCTTCAAAAGAGAGTGGATTTGGGGACCATCCTTTTGGTCCTTTGGGGAGGAGTCTGCTGACGGTGTGGGAATATTATTTAATTCCTATGCATTTCAGTTAGACAACTTAATTGACCTAATTCCTGGCAGAGCTTTAATTGTGGATGGGAAATGGTTGAGTCTACGCTTCCATTTCATTAACATTTATAACCCACAAACGAAATCTAGTAGAGTTACTTGCTTGAATATGGTACAACCATTTTTATTTACAACATCCAGAGTTCTTTGGGGAGGAGACTTTAATTGCCCAATTCCTGCTCTCTCAAAAAAAAGCAACACGAAGAAAGTATATTGTGATTCAAATGCCTTAAGTAAGATAATTAAGGATGATAATCTCATAATATGTAATGTCTCATCAAAGCCAGAAGTCAGTTTTTCATTTAAAAAGGGGAGATCTTTCTCGTTGATAGATCATATGCTTATTTCTCCAAATATACAGATTGATTCCTTTAAAATAATCCCTTGTGAATTTTCCGACCATTCAGTTTTGTTAAGTTCCCTTATTCTCTCTGATAAGCAAGGGAAAAGACAAGTGAGATGGAAGTTGAACAATACATTATTAGATCTTCCCTTTATCCAATCAGGTGTTAAAAGCCTATTAAAAGCTAGATTATCTGTAGCCTTTTTGTATTCTGATATAGGGGAGTGGTGGCTAGAGACTAAAGCTGACCTAAGAAATTGGTTTAAAACTAAAGGTCGGAGAATGAAAAATGCGAATATTTTACATTATTTAGGGTTAAGGCAGCAATTGCAAAGACTAATGACAATTGCTTATTCATCTAGGAGAGATTATTCAGATCAAATCTCTTCGTTAAAAGGGAAAATGAGAGAATTTCAGTATGATAGAAGCAAAACCATGCAAGCAATACTAATTAATGGAGTCAAAAGGTCTCCCATAGGGGACCCTTTTGAGATGTATAAATTTGTTAAGGATTCAATGAAATTGGAGGAGTTGATGAAACCTGATGGTAGTTTGGCTAAATCTGTGAGCAAAATCCGGGAAGTGATTGTGAACTATTTTGGTTCATTAAATTCCCATAAAAGAATTTTTAAAAAAGATATTGATGGTTACCTAAATCAGATAATTGTTCCAGTTAGTAGGGGTAAAAATTCAGGAAAATGGGATCCGATTTCTCCAACAGAAATTTTGGATGTTATCAGATCTCTTAAATCAAATATTTCACCAGGAATAGATGGACTCTCAAATAACTTATATAAAAGTTTCCCAGAAGAATTTAGTCAATGTTTGTGTCCATTATTCCAGTCTTTTTTAGATAATGAAGTAATTTCCCCCTTATTCACAGAAGGCTTATTGACTTATATATTTAAGTCAGGTGATAAGCAACATATTGCAAATTGGAGGCCAATTACTCTTTTAAGCTCTGATTACAAAATTTTTGCTAGCATCCTAAATAATCATTTGAAAAAATTTGCAGGAGCCGTGATTTCACAATATCAGTATTGTAATACATCAGATAGAAAACTTCAGACAGCTTTGATGTTGATACGAGATATGATAGACTATCATGCAGAAATGGGATATCAGGTTGCCTGGTAGCTGCAGATTTAGATAAGGCCTTTGATAGGGTTCATTTACCATTTCTTTTTGCTACACTGAAGCATTACGGGATCCCGTTACAATTGACAAATTTAATTGAAAGGTTATACAGTAAAATAATGTTTTTTCCCTTTGTTAAGGGCTGTATGGCAGAGGGTTTTCAGTTAACCTCAGGGGTACGTCAGGGGTGTCCACTCAACCCTCTACTTTATACTTT
Organism: Neoceratodus forsteri; assembly: GCA_016271365.2. Lineage (NCBI taxonomy): Eukaryota > Metazoa > Chordata > Ceratodontiformes > Ceratodontidae > Neoceratodus > Neoceratodus forsteri. The sequence continues at coordinate 621,124,293 of CM057455.1, forward strand.
TGCAATTGATCCTTTTTTAAAAAAAGTATTAGCTGCTCCAGAATGGAAGGGTATTAATTTTAATGATGGTAGAAATTCGCATTTAACAATACAGGCTTATGCTGATGACCTGGTAGTCTATTTAGAGAATAGCATTTCCATTCCCCTTTTTTTAGCAGCCTTTGGGGATTATGCAAAGTTTCAAACTAAAACTAAATATAAAGAAAACAAAAGGACTTTTATGGTGCAAATAGATTTGAGGAAGAATGGCATGAGGGAATTCAAGTTTCGAGGAATCCGCTTAGAATATTAGGGATTAAATTTAGTTCTCAGAATATTCCTAGGGAAAATTGGGATGAGGTTATTGGGAAAATCGAGAGAAAGGTTGGTAGATGGAAACAGTGGAGGTTGCCCAAAATAAAAAAGAGTTCGCATTATTAAACAATTTCTACTTCCAATTATGCAGTTTGTAGCGATGATCTTACCCTTACCAGTAGTACTGGAAGTTAAAATCTACAGTATATTCTTCCAGATGCTTTGGGACAGCCGATTAAACCCTGTTAAAAGGTGCTTCACTTATTTAAGGAAGAATAAGGGTGGGCTAGGGATGATAGATCCAGTGGTTTATGCTCACGTATTCTTTATTTCTAACTTGATAAAAGAGGGGCTGTTGGCTGAGTTAAAGTCAGAAGCTTCTTGGAATTTAAAAGTGATGGGGAAATATTACAGGAACTGGGTTATATCAGCTCCAAAACTTAATCGCCATTTATATGTTCCGGAGCATTTTAAGTCAGTAGCTCAGAAATTATTCAAATGGAAAATACAGAAACAGATGGTTTTGTCACATAATACAAGGCGATTGTATCATCACTTAATGACGACATTATATCCCCAAGAGCCAGAATTTAAGCATTGTCCATTGGTCCTGAATCCCAGGGTGTTGGCACAGCTTAACAACTCAAGGATGCCAAAGAGTCAGTGGGAAACACAATGGTTAATTTTTTACGGAAAGTTAAATGTAAGAGGGAATGCGAAATATAAGATGTTACAAGAAAGGCTATGTCCACACCTGGAATGCATTAATACAGAGGAGACTATGGAGCATTTTCTATTAAACTGTTCTTATGCTTCGGGTTTATGGGAATACTTAGCAAAATTATGGACTTTAAGTGGATGTTTAACATGTCATATAATTTCTGATCTTTGGATGTGGCACAACTACCCAGTTAGGTTTTCACAAAGAGACCTTAGCTCATTTTTAGGTTGTCTGAGATACTACCTATGGCAAGCAAGAATTCAGTGGGTGTTATACCAAAGGAAATTGTCTTATTCTTGTGTAAGTAAATTAATTGTAAAAGAGTTAGAGAACATTTATACTCAGGATGCTAATAGAGTTAAGACAGAGACTTTAAGAAAATGGTGGAAAGGATTTTTGCACTTTATTAAATATAAGTAGGACGAGTGTAGGGAAATCATAAGCCTGGTAGTAATAGGTTTCAGGAGATTGGGAAGAGGTAGCACTTGCTTTATGATTGTTCATTGGTATCGGAGTATTAATTCAAGCTGTATTGTATTTATTGGTTGTTGTGTTTAAAATAATTTTTTGTTTCTTTCCCTTTTCTTTGGATTTTGTTTAAATTCTGATTTTCTGTGAACAAGTGAAGATGTATATGTTTATCATACTAATAAAACACCCCTACTCTTTTCGAGAAGTGCCATGGGATCTTTAACATCCACCTGAACTACCACCAATCCAGGCAGATGGGACCTCGGTTTAATGTCTCATCCAAAAGATGGCACCTGAGAAGTGCAGCACCCCTCTCATGCTGCACTACAGTATCAGTACAGAGATATTAACCCAAGTGCCAGATGTGGGAACTGAACCCACAGCCCTCTGATCTCCTGACCTCAGAGGTGAGTATGCTACCTACTGAGCCACTGACATTGCTAATTTTATGAACACACATTTTATGGACTTTTGTCACCAAATTTTCAAAATAGGCATTTTAGGACCTTTGCTCATGAACAGTGTCACTGTCATTTTCTTAATCTGTCCCAAAAACTGATTTCCTACAGTGACCATGCTATTCTGCACCAGAAGTGTGAAAACACATTGCAGCCAGGATGTGTAAAATCACAGCTGAACTGTTCATAAGGAGGTGTGGAAAAATGCCAATGTTGAAAATCTGGAGTGCAAATATTACAAATTTGCGAAGTTACGAGGCATGGAAACTGCATAACGCATGCTCATAAAAGAGTATTTTTTTTTTATTTATTTCACCAAATTTGCAACATAAGCTGTGGAGAGCCCACCTCATGAACAGTGGTACTGTCATTTCGTTAATCGGTCCTAAAAGGTGGTTCGTGCAGTGACCACAAAATCACCTTTCAGGACCGAATAACGTGATGACAATGACTGAATTCATGAGGCAGGGTCCCAATAACCCCATGTTGAAAATTTGGTGCCAAAAATCCCCAAAATACCTGAGATGTGAGCCAAAGTTGAAAAAAACCCTATTTATGCCATTATACAGCTTACCAGCATTTCTTCAGTTCATGGTCAGCTTTGAAAAGTACAGACATATTCCTGGTCCTCCAAAGATTGTCACGCTGGGCTCCAGAGGTAAGTATAGGGTGAGAGGGGTGTGAGGAGATGAGAAAGGTGGGGGTCGGGTTGGGGAGGGGCACTGATACATTGAGGGACCATTTTGCAGGTAAAAGAAAACAAAAGACAATGCAGGTTAATTTTCTTCTTTCCCACATGTGTTTGGTACACTGTGATGGGCTCCCAGTGCACCACCTGCATTTGTGGGGAGGTGGACCGAAGCCGACAGGGACTGGGCCCCCAGTCAGCACAGAAATGGGTGGGGGGGTGCATGATGCCAAGGGGGATTGGGCACCCCCTCGGCACACAATAGAAATCAGGGGTGGGGACATTATGCCAATGGGGAGTGGGCTCCCCCGTCAGGAAATTGAACTGGGAAGGGGGGACAGAAGCCAACAGGGATTGGGCCCCCCATCAGCAATGAAAAACTGTTGGGGGCACACATGATGCCGAAGGGGATTGGGAACCACCTTGGAACACAACAGAAATTTGGGGGTGGGAACATTATGCTGATGGGGAGTAGGCTCCCTGTCAGCAAATGAAGTGGTTCAGGTGCATGCTGACAGGAGGATTGGGCACCCCCCATTGGCTCTGATGTGGCTGCACAGAGCTGCCATGTTCCTGGTAATGTCACACCAGGCAAGGTACCACCCTGCAATTACAGGTCACTCCCTCATTGCAGCGGAATTGCTGATGCAGCAATGACGAGGCGGCCCCTCATTGCAGCGGCCAAATCATTTCACGTCGGGCCTGCATTGAGTGTAGACTGCCAAGTCCAGAAATGCAGTGCTGGCATTGGCCACCACACTGCTGCACCTCCACAACCCACTTCTCTCCTAAGTTGTCACATGTTTCTTGCGCATGTGTGCAAGCAAACATAAAAATGACTGCTTTACAAGTGTGCATTACACAGTTTCTACTCACACTCGTAACTCTGCCGCTTTTTACTATTTTTTCTCCAGATTTTCAGCATTGCCATTTCTTCACGCCTCCTCATGAACAATATAGCTGTCATTTTTCACATCCTGCCCGAAATGTGTTTTTGCACCTGTGGTGCTGAATGGCACACTCACTGTGTGAAATCACCTTTCCGAATTGAGTAACGAAATGATCCTGCCACTGTTCATGAGGTGGGTCCCAAAAAGTCCATGTTGAAAATTTAGAGCAAAAATACCAACAAACGCCCGGGGAATTAGTATTCCCAACCATAACGCCCACACTCTACAGATTGACAGGTGTTGGGGGTGTGTGACTTGGTTCATCGGCTGTAATGCTGACCCCAATCCACCACAACCCTGCATCCAATGACAGGCATCAAGGTGTGCCATGGTGTCTTTGGCCCTAACGTTCACCCCATTCTCCTACACTGCACCCATCTCAGCATATTTCCTTATGGAATGGGATGAGCTTAAGGGCTGAAGACCTGAAAGCACACTGCGACACCAGTTGGTGTCTGCAGGGTGGGGAGAGGTGGAAGGCATGAGTTTTATAGCTAGTGACCCAAAAGCACACCACCAATGCCTGTCAAGTCTCTGCAGGGTGGGGGTTGGGGTTGGCATTACTTCAATACTTCACTGCCATTCCTATAATGCTTCTCTCTAACTCCTGCACTACCAATGCCAATACCAGCTAGCAAACATTCAGCATTGACAAATGCTTGTTTCTCTAATGAAGTAAATAATAATATATAATAATAAACTTTTTTTAAGCGCCTTTCAAAATATCAAGGTGCTGTACAAAGATTAAAATATAATTTTATAAACAATAAATATAATAATACATAAAATAACAGATCCATACAACTATGCATCACTGAAAGGCCTGATACCACAGAAAGGTTTTAAACACCCATTAAAATCCCCCCACAGTCATGCACTCCCAAAGATGACAGGGTAGAGAATTCCAGAGGGTAGGGGACACAAACATAAATGCACGGGCCCCAGAAGATTTCAAAGTCACCCTGGGAATCTCCAGCAACCCCTTGTCAGCTGAATAGAGCTGTCTCACAGGGCAGTAGGGAACAAGAAGCTCTTTCAGAGAGTCAGGGCCAAGTCCATGTAGGGCTTTAGAAGTCAGTAAACCAACTTCAAAGGTGATCGGCCACTGAATCGGCAGCCAGTGCAGATCGCACAGCACCAGGGTAATATGCAAAGAATGGGAAGTCCCCATCAACAATCGTGCTGCAGCATTCTGCACTAGCTGCAGGTGGTGGATTTCAACCCCAGGAAGCCCTAAGTATAGGGAGTTGCAATAGTCAAGGCTCAAGGTCAGAAAGGCGAGAACCAGCATAGGCAGATGCCCGGACGGCACAAGGTGTTTTATCCTGGCGATGTTCCTAAGATGATAAAAGGTAGACTTGTTGACTGACAACACCTGGGACCATAGGGTCAGCCCATCATCAAGCACTGCCTGCAGGTCTCGTACCCGTTCAAAGATAAGAATCTGGGAGCCCCCAGATAAAGTCCACAGGGCTGACCAGCCCTGAACCACTCTATCCGGTGACCCGGATCCACAACCATCACCTCAGTCTTTTCTGCATTCAACTTTACCAGCTTGAATTCATCTAATCCTAGATCTCAGCAAGGCAGTTGTTAAATATCAAGAAAGCACTATCCTGGTCGGTGCAAAAGACAAGTAGAGTTGGGTATCATCAGCATAGCAGTGAAACCTCAGCCCATACCATCTTACAATATCTCCGAGGGGCAGCATATACACTACAAACAACATGGGGGACAGCACCGAGTCCTGAGGAACCCCACATGACAGAGAAAGTGAGTCTGAAGAAAAAATTCCAGACACAACTCTCTGCATTCTGCCAGTGAGGAAAGATGTAAACCACCTGAGGACCGTACATGTCAGACCACAGATGAACCTCATGCACTCAAGCGGCACCCCATGGTCCACTGTGTCGAAGGCTGAAGAGAGATCAAGAAGCACCAGAATGGAATGGTTTATCCTATCTCTCGCCATCAGAAGATCACTGGGTACCCAAACCAGTGCACTTTCAGTACTATGCTTCTTTCAAAAACCAGACTGGAGAGGTTCGTAGATATTATGGATGGTCCCTTCACAAAAGAAAGGGTCCTACAAGAGCTTGCTAAGCTCAGGGTGGATAAGGCAATGGGACCTGATGGCATACATCCCAGGGTACTTAAGGAGCTAAAGGAGGAACTAGCAGAGCCATTATCAGAATTGTTTAGTGAGTCTCTGAGCACAGGAGAGGTCCCAGAAGACTGGAGAAGGGCTCATGTGATCCCACTCCACAAGAGTGGTAGCAGGGAGGAGGCGGGGAACTACAGACCGGTCAGTCTTACCTCAGTAGTGGGCAAGATTATGGAAGCACTCCTTAAGGAAAGGATAGTGCAACACCTGGAATCCATAGGGGCACAGGATCCAAGACAGCATGGGTTCACAAAAGGAAGGTCCTGTCAAACTAATCTCATAGATTTCTTTGACTGGGTAACCAGAGTGGTGGACCAAGGGGGAGCAGTTGATGTCGCCTACCTTGACTTCAGCAAAGCTTTTGACACTGTTCCACATAGAAGATTGATAAATAAGCTAGGTAGGCTCGGGGTGGGTCAGAAGTTGGTCAACTGGGTGGCAAACTGGTTGACTGGCAGAAAACAGAGAGTGGTGGTAAATGGTATACAGTCAGAAGAGATGCAAGTCACAAGTGGGGTACCTCAGGGATCAGTCCTGGGGCCAGTCCTATTCAACATCTTCATTAGTGACCTAGCAGATGGACTAGAGGGTAAGGCTTGTCTGTTTGCAGATGACACCAAGATCTGCAACAGAGTAGATGATCCAGATGGGGTGGGCAGAATGAGAAGAGATCTGGATAAACTAGCAGAATGGTCAGAAGAGTGGCAACTGGGATTTAATGCAAAGAAGTGCAAAGTCATGCACATAGGGAAGAGAAACCCTGAAGCCACTTATAGGCTGGGAGGGGAGTTGCTAGCAGTCACAAAGGAAGAAAGAGACTTGGGCATCATCATCACTGATGACCTGAAATCATCCAAGCAGACCTCTAAAGCAGTAGAGTAAGGCTAGGGGGTGTTAGGGTGTATTAGTAGAGGGTATCACAAGTCGTAAGAGGGAGGTAATAATCCCTCTGTACAAGACATTAGTTAGGCCCCATCTGGAGTACTGCGTGCAGTATTGGAGCCACACCTTCACAAGGACATTAACCAAATTGAGGCAGTCAGAGAAGGGCAACCAAAATGGTGCAGGGACTGCATCAGAAGACATATGAGGACAGATTAACGGAGCTCAATATGTATACCCTTGAGCAAAGGAGGAGAGAGGTGATATGATCGAGACATTTAAACACCTTAAGGGCATAAACAAGGTGAAAGAGTCTAACATGTTTAAATATAAGAAAAATAGCAGGACAAGAGGACACAGCATGAGATTAGAGGGAGGCGATTAAGGGGAATGTGAGGAAATTCTTTTTCACAGAAAGGGTGGTAGATGCATGGAATGGCTTACCACAAGTAGTGGCTATGAATACAGTGCAGGGCTTCAAACAGGCATGGGATAGGCATAAGGGAGCAATACAAATGACTATGAATAGATAGGTCACTGACATAGCAAAGGCCGATGGCACATTTATAAGGTAGAAAAAGAAATGGGCAGACTGGATGGGCCTTGCAGTCCTTATCTGCCGTCAACTTCTATGTTTCTATGTTTCTATGTTTCAAGTGGTTCTCCAGCTGTATCGCCACTACTTTCTCAGTATCCTTCCCTATAAAGAGAAGGTTCAAGATTAGTCTGTAGTTTGCTAGAGTGTCTGGAGTTTGCTAGAGTGTCTAGGTCCAAAGAAGCTTTCTTCAGGAGGGATGTTACCACCTTCTCCTTCAGGAAGCTTGGAAGCTCACCTGAGTCCAAGGAGCACCAGACTATCTGAGCCAGGACAGGGCTATTAATATCACAACAACCCATAATCAGAGAAGTTGGGCCTGGATCCAAACTTCAGCATGTAGGGGGCATACCCTGGACAATCTGCATGACATCAACAAACTCCAGCAGGTCAAAAGTACTCCAAGAAACACGAGGTGTAGTGACCAAGCACCAACCAACAGCATCCCCCACAGAGCGAGTCAAGAGGATCTCCAACCTGATATCAGCCACCTTATTCGCAAAAAATCGAGCAAGCTCATTGCACTCCATTTGTGAAAAAGCTCTTTGGAGCTGCAGGCAGGCTGGGTTGCACAACCTGCCCACAGTTCGGAAGAGTTGACCTGGTTGATTCTGAATGGCAGCAATCTCTCTGGATAGGAATTGCACCTTCTTATGGGACATCGCTGATTAGTAGGCCTGATAGTGCTCTATCAATCTAAGGTGGTCGGCCTCCAGGGTGGATTTCCACCAGCACCACTCTAACCTTCATCCTAGTCACTGTAACTCCTTCAAAGACCCATCAAACCAAGGGGCCTGAGGGTGAAGTGGGAGAGGATGAACACAGACGGGAGCAACCAAGTCCAGAGCCATGGAGACAGCCTTATTATAGGCCAAGACCAAGGTCTCTGGACTCAAGCTGGCCTCAAGAAACTCTGAGAGGTCAATCACCACCGCTAGGCCTTCAAGGCTCACATCCCATAAAGGGCGGTAACTGACCATCTCCACAGGGGCAGGTCTATGAAGGGGGGTGCAAAAGCTGAACCTCACAGTGTAGTGATCAGACCAACCAACAAGTTCCAACTCCAAATCAGAGGCCTCAATTCCCAGGAGGAAAACCAAATCCAGGGAGTGACCATGATTATGGGTAACAGAGGTAACAATCTGTGTGAGGCCCAGAGATGTCATCAACTGGAGGAAGTGCTGTCCAAAAGGTGAGAGTTCGTTGTCAACCTAGGTGTTGAAGTCACCCTGAACTATCAATCTGGGCAACTCTAACGCCATGTCGATGACAAAATCCGCTACTTCCTGTAGGAATCACTTTTTGTCCCTGGGTGGATGGTAGACAAAAGCTACCCTACAATCCACACCTGCTACCACAGTACACTCAAAAGATTCGGTCTCCTCCTCTGCTGGTACACTTGTGAGGCCCAACTCAGTCTTGAAACAGACCACTACCCCCCCCCGCAGCACAATCTCGAGCAGTGTATCATCAAGTACCCGGATGGAATTGCCACTTCTAGCAAAGGGCCTGTGTTTTCATCTAGCCAGGTCTTAGTGATGCATGCCAGATCAGTTGTTCCAACAAGATCTGCAATAATTGCAGTCTTGTTCTTAATAGATCTGGCATTGCATAACACTGCTCGAGTTGGACGGGTTTCGAGAGCCACCCCGGCTACTTGCCCACAAAAAGAAGTGTTGCCCTTGGTTATGGGGACTAGATATGGAACACCACTTTCCAAGCTTCATTTCATCCCAGGACATCTTCTAGACATAACAGCCCTCAATGTGAGGGACCCGCCTATTCGCCCTCTGATGTCTCGAGACCTCACTCCCACCTCCCTCCCACATTACAATACCCAGTGCTCAATAGCACTGGTAGATAGAAACATCAGAGGTAGGGGGATGGGCAAAGGGCATGGAGGGCAGAGGATGAATACGCCCAACCGGGGGGAGGGGTCCTACACATTCTACAGGATAACCAACAGTCAAAATGCACAAAGCACAGGCGTCTGACTGCAGAAAGAAAAACTCCAAAACAAATAATAATAAAGAAAAAATTCCCTCATACAGCAAACTCAAAATAAGTAATAAATAAAATAAATAAAAACCCAAAGCAAAACAAAAATTAAAACTTTCCCACACTACAAGAGAGCTCCACTAAAACAGTCACTCTTACCCATTTTAAATAAATCAATAAATACTCAACAACATAAATACCCCCACCCCTGAGCACAAACTTAAAATAACTTAACTTAAATGACAGCAGTAAGTGGATAAGTGTCTTGCATAGACTCTACAACTGTAAATTTTAAATTAATCATAACCAGGAAAATAATGAGTCTTGTAGGGGTGCTCTCACCACCCCCTAACAATGAACTGAATTTAGAGCAGAAACATGGCCCTCTCACTGCCACAATTAAAACAGGTTGAGTGATATATATTTACTATCAAAAAAAGGCTCTCTCACAGCCTCTCCAGAAAATGAAAGTAAAAACTCATTGATGTCCAACAAAAAGTCCACAGCAGCACTGTTCCAACTTTAAAGAGACATCTGGAAAGAATAGATGTTTCTTGCCGTAGACCACCAATGGGTTATATTACCAGGCCCGAAAACAACCCCAAGGAAGGTCTCAGAGCACCACCAATTCTCTCCACTTAAGAAGTGGGAGCAATCCGACCCTTGTCAGTTAACCCACCAGCACTCTAGGAATTCAAGGAGTGTATACCCTCCGGTTAACACCTCTGAGCCCCACAGAGAAAATGGTTGCCCCAATGCCTGCCTCAGGGTTAGTCATTTTGGCTAACCCTTGTTAGGCCTCTGTGGTTAAAACTTCCTACAGAATAGCTCAGAGAGGGCTCCAAAAACCAGTTCACAACCATCATTCCCCACCAGAAAAATCTCACCATACAGGAGCTATGTCCAACACTTCTCGGCAACTCAATATCCTCCCGGTCACATTTCACAGCAGACAGCCAAAGTCATTAAATCCACTTAGCAGTGGCAGCTCTTAGAGCAAATTACTACCAGAAGACTTCTTCGGAAACTCCAACAGTCTTACACACCACTCACCCAGGCAGTCAGTTCGGTAAACCAGTGCTGGAAGAACATAAGAAATTTGTGTTGAGAGTGATGCCTTAAAATGCAAGGCAGAGGAATATACACAGAAAAATATGGGAGGCATGTACAAAAGCAATCCCAACATTGAGCTTTCAGCATTGATAAATGTTTATTAGTTTTCTTGTCCCCCTTAGCTCAGCTGCACAGCTGAACTGTAGTACACATAGCAATGGAAATACATGTGTTTCTTCCCAACCCCAATACACACACTTACCCACCAAACTATTTACAGTAATTACTTCTGTCTAGCCTGTAGTCCTACTATTTTCTCTCCATAGTTTTGAATGCTTCCACAGAAACAGATTTTAAGGGCAAACACAAAATTAGCAATATGTGAACAAGTGAACTCATACCTACATGGCCAGTCCCCCTCCCCCCCGCACACACACTGTAGCAGGTACAGCCATGCTGCTACAGACAACCCACCAAGTATAGATATACAGTAAATTGAAAGTCTCTTACCTGAGTACTAGGGAGCCAAAGGCAGGAGACTTTGAGAGATGATGTCCATGGGTCAGAGTGCTGGGGCATAAATGGAGTTATTTTTTATTACTATTTTATGCATTATGATGATCAGTTGGAAAATAATGAAGGCCACTGTTCTTCAAACAAGGCCCTTGTTAGTCAAGGGTGTCCTTCATTAATCTCCAACTCTCCATCAATAATGTATAAAATAGTAATAAAAAAATACCATTCATTTCAATGGTGCATCCAACTGCAGTCTCCCTTGCCCTATGTCATAATGTGCCTGAGCATGGGGATGTGGAGGTCAGCTTCACTGGGGGAGGGAGTGGCATCAGCCTGACTATAGTGGGGCTCCAATAGTCTGTGCATGCCATACTGCTTAACTGTCCCCGAATGCAAGGGGAAGCCCTCATTTTACCCCTGAAAATTGCTGTGCTCCTCATCCAGCCCTCATGGGAGACATGCTGCTCACTCAGAGGATGTCCTGTAAATTTAGACCTTATGACAAGGGCACCATTTCATATTTCAGCAGGAGGGGAGACAACAACTAGTGGAGGCCAGGTGCTAGTTAGCCCCTAGGTGGCAAAGCTCTAGAATGTCTAGAAAGTTTCAAAAAGGTAAAACTTATTTGTTGTGTCTGAAAAGTGATATGCAAATCAGGAAAAATTCAAATGTATAAGATTCATGTCTATACCCCAGAGCAGTGCATCAGATATGGGCTTAAACGCACCCAGTTACTAACTAATTTTTTTCCTAACTGAAGTTCTGACCCCCCAAAAAAACTTTGTCCCAATTTCTCTCCTTGACTCCATTCCATTCAATACCCATCCCATATGGGTTGTGAAGTCACCCAAAGGTACAGAAACATGAAAAACACATCAATATTTCAGTCCTTCCTCCTTCCCCAATCCCTCTGTAAAAAAAATATTTACTTTTACTTCCTTGGTCATATGGCAAGAACTTGCAGCATGGCATAGTGTGCTACCAGCCCAGTTTTTAGTCCACTTCTCCTCTGTTCTTCTGCCAGAAGCTGGATGCTAGGACTGACCATCCCAGGTCCCCAGCATGGTCTATGACCAAGTCACCTCACCAACTGAACCCATCTAACCTGTGTTGCTTTCGTCTTGCTTGGCTACTGCCATGGCTGCTGCTGCACTGCACTAATCAAGGCCTATGAAGACTGCCCATGCTGCTGTCACCACTGCCGCTAGTCATAGCTTGCTGCTGCAGGGGCCTTTGCTGGTTTTTTGGGGGTTTTTTTGCCAGACAAGCCTAGTAGAGTAAGTAGGTAGCCTAGTCTCAAATTAGCTTCTAACTCACCCTCTGCCCCTTCAACCACCAGGGGAGTGGGAGGCTCACTAAGAGCAGACCAGCAAAAATATACCACCACAACACTGCTATTGAGAGTTCAGTGCTTACCGACTCCTCCAATCTGTAGTGTGCAGCCTGTCTACTCTGTGGTGGGAAAGACAGTGTTGCACTTGTGTGACTCATGTACTTTTGCTTGGCTGGAGCTCATCCATGTCATGTATGATGGTACTGCTGCTAATAGGTGGAGAGAGTGGGCAATACAATACAGACATAGTCAAGTCAGGAGTGAACCTACAGCATGAGCGCACACAGGCCAGGAGGGCACTTACTCTACAAAAGATTAAATCCAAATGTAATCCCATTATTGCCACAACAAAAGAACAACAAAAGAACAACCAAGGCACAAATGCGGGGGGGGGGGGGACTGCCTCCCTCTGCCCTACCTAAATGGCACCCCTGGTTTATGGTAGAAATTAAGTCTCAGGTGCTGATAAATAAAGTAAATAAAGTGGTTTCCATTGTGTTCTGAGGTACTGTATCTCCATATGTCAGGATGTGTGCTGATCATTGTGATGGTTAGTGGCCCTCATTGTCCCTAATTTTTAGTGTCCATGTCCCTTATTTCAGTGACAAAATGTGAGGTATCATGCATGCTTCCAAGTTCCTACTCAGCATATAGAGTGCTGAGCTGGCCATAGTGTACAGTATATGCTCCATACAGAGTGGCAAAGGGAGAGTAAGTGAGCCGAAACAGTCATGGAGAAACACATTTGTAGCACTAAATATGCATAAGGGGATTTGCACAGCCCAAAACAAAAAGTCAGGCTTCACAAAAGAGACCCCTCTTCACATATCTGGAATGGGGTATGTTGGTTGACTATATCCTTGGCATTTAATGCATTAATCAAATAATACAGTCTTTTACAAATTAATAGAAATTTAATGACAAAAATCAAAAGCCATTAAACAATTTGCAAAAGGATCAGAGTTAATGAGTTTACATAACTTTAATGGAAAATCAGTGAAAAATGTATTTTAATGGCTCTAATTGCTAGTAATAGCATGAAAAATAGAAACTGATGTGTTTTTAGATGAGATTTGGACCAGCTTAGTTACTGTACACATGGCAAGCGTGCAATGTGTGAAACTAATGTGATTTTTAAATGACGGTCACACCAGCTTAACTGATGTACTCATGTCAAGCATGCAACATGCAAACCTGATGTGATTTTTAGAAGATGTTCACACCAGCTTACCTGCTGCACACATGTCAAGCTTGCAGAATCCGAACCTGATTTGTTTTTTAGACCTGGTTCACTTAGGTTCACTTTGTGTATGCAAACCTTGTGCAAACATTGAACAATTAAGCATGTGGCATGCGTTCTGCATGTAGTCGGCACACATATACAGTATTTCTGTAAGGGATCTGTTAGAATGGCTTTTGACCAGTCATTTGCTACTGTGATCCCACCAACATATTTAAAGCAGCCCCCACCAATTACCAGTACACATCTGCCCTTCGTCGTCCAGACCATCACCTATAAACAGATGGAAGAAATACTACTAAACCTTGATACTAAAAAGTGCCCAGTGGCAGACAATTTGGAAGCATTTTTTTTCTGAGAGCTGGGGCCCCAGTGATAACAATGCCCATAGCACATCTGTTCAATCTCTCTCTTACTAGCCATGAAATGTGCGTAATTTGGAAAGTGACTCACCGAATCCCACTCTTCAAAGCTGGTGATCATTTCATGATAAGTATCTCGCCCTATATCAGTCTTGCCTGTCCTAGCTAAGGCCTTGGAAAAAAACAGTCAATTAACATGTTCTGGATTATCTATCCTGCTGTAATTGAATTACCTCATCCTACTCTGATTTCCAGCTTTTACATAGTACCGCTACTGAGCTTATCAAAATGACAGACAACTGGTTCACTTCCCTCAACCAAAGCTTGTAACAGTTGTCATTTTGTAGTCCCATTACTCCACCTTTATTGCCAAATACTGGTTTAGATCCATTCCTTCCTACATCTCTTCACTCCTCTCCCCTCCTCCCTCCTCTTCTTACTCTTTGTGCTCCAGGGATTCCTGCACCTTTCTTATTCCTTGAGTGTCAGTGGCTTAGCAGGTTGCACACTTACTTCTGAGGCCAGAAGATCAGAAGGTTGTAAATTCAAGCCCCACACAAGACACTTGTGATAAAATCCCAATACTGTCACTGTAGTGCATCATGAGAGCATTGCTGCACTCCTAAGGTGCTGTCTCTCAGATGAGTTGTTAAACCAAGGCCCTCGTTGCCTGTTATTTTGGTTATTCAGGTAGATGTTAGAGATCCCATCACATTTCTTGAAAAAAGAAGGGGAATTTTCCTGGTGTCCTGGACAAATCTCCCCCATTCACTAAAAATATCACCAAAAGCTTAATCTGGTTCAATTTCATTTGGTTACCATTTGTATCTCCACGCTGTTCCCCGGGACAAGTCTGAAAATAGGCAGAATTGTCTAGCCCTCCTTTCCTGGTCAACAAAAACTAAATAAAAATAAAATAAATTCCCATCCTCACTTGTGTGCTCAGCAAACTGCATTCTCCTACTGATTGCCCTCCCCCGGTACCTGCTCCACTCTTACCTTCATCTTTATCCCTATCATCATACCTTTAGATGCCAGATTAGGCACATTCCTGCCCCTCTGTACATGTCACTGATTCTCTTCAAGCTTCCATCCTTTTTCTCACAGTTTCTCCTGTCCCCCCACCTATCTACGACTCCCTAATTCTGGGCTAGCTGAACTGTACATTTGGCCCTCAGTCTGCTCTCTGTCAAACTCAGCGCCCAATTTATGCATTCTATCATGCATTGGTCAGTGTATCCAAGTATTGAATCCATGCTGTGTTCTTTGCATTCAAGGTAAATTTCTATTTCGGTATTTTTTCATGTGGGACTTCTTTCTTAATCTCCTCACTTCACTTGGACTGTCAATGTATTTTTCACTTTGAATGTTTGTATTGAGTTTATGTCTTTACTCCCTTTTCTACCATCCCCAGGTCACACCTGGAAAAGAGCCTTGGCTCAGTGTGTATTTCCTGGCTATCAGGATTTTAAATAAGTAAATAAATATAAACATTATTTTAGACCTCAGTAATGCTTTTGATATGGTCCACCATCAAATAGTGCTGCATAGGCTGTCTTGTATTGACATTGGTCAGCATGCTTTACCCTGGTTCAAACATTACTTGATGGCTAGACAACAACAACTTAATCAGAAGGCCTAATATCCTCCTGTTTACAACTCTCCAAAGATGTGCCTCAATGATATGTTCTTGAACCACTATTATTCACCATATACACTAATTATCTCTGAGACGATATTGGAAATGTCAAACTAGACTGCTATGTAGATGATACTGTACCATATGCAACCAATTCTAGCAGGATAGAATCTTTAAAGGCAGTTTAGCACAGTAGTTTAGGGCTGTCAGCTGTAACCAAGAGAACTGAGCTTGAATCCCATAGCCCTCACTTATATACTGTGTGACCCTGAGCAAGTCACAAAACTTCCTTGTGCTCCCAGGTTGCATCTGGAAAGAAGCTTTGGTTTTGTGTACCTTTCCTGGTTAAACAATTTCTCCTTTCCCTTTCCCCTTAAATGACCTCCAATCCACCTTCAATTTTCTCTAACCAAAACTGTGTGGTTCTAAGATCCTTTTTAACACTGTCAAAAGAAAGTACATATATGATGCTTGCTCCCAACAACAAGCGGTCAGTACTCCTAAAATCCTTACTATCCAAGGTGATAAATTCAGGTTGGTAAAGAATTTGAAATACCCATGAGTATAACAAGATACTAAGCTTACTTTCAGTAATTATATCACAAATGTATGTAGGAAGCTGTGGCCAAGGCTGGTCTCTCATGGAAATACATTAAATTTACCTTTGGATGGCCATAAAACCCTAATCAGAGCTATATTTTTACCCTTGCTTGGTTTTGGCGATTTAGTATATACTGTAGAGGTGCTGCTACTGGTCAGCTTGCCAGACTGGATGTCCTGTAACACAAAGTACTGAAATTCATTACTGGGCTGCCTGCAAGAACCCATCATTGCACCCTCTATGCGTCTGTTGGTTGGGCTTTCCTTGACACTAGGTGACTCAATAACCTTTATCTGTGGTCCTACAAATCTCTTAGGCATTATGCACCACATTATATCTCTGACTTACTCTGCGAAGTCTTGAGTTTATATAACCTGAGAGCATGCAAATATATTTTACTTGAAGCTCTCAGAAACTTCCAAATATGGTGAAATGGTTTTCTGGCTTGCCCCAACATACTGGAAAAAATGTTAGGCCTTCTCAAACTGAACTCAATTGTGAACCTTTGTACCTTCAAAATACTGATCGATATCTATTGCACTGATAGTTGTACCTGATCCAAGATTTCGCTATTGCTATTGATTGCGAATTGAGTGCTATTTTAATGTTGTCCCAATGGTACCAGCCTTGCTCTCTTATCATTTTATGTTTTATATTATATATTTTTGCTTTTGTTCTCTATATCTTATTTACCTGATCAGACTATTCACTGCTTGTAATTAATTTTATTCCTCACCATGTATACTTGTAATCACTTTGCTTTTTCTGTACTATACAGTCCTAACCTGGACCTCCTTGCCAATGAGCTTTGCTCCATGGAGATGTTCCTGGTATAACAAATAAAATTAAATTAAATGAAATAAAATAAGTGACCAACCAACTCTCCTAGTACCCACCTCCTCTTTCTTCAGTAATGTGGCACTATTACTGGGTACAGTACTATACTGTGTGGCACTAACTATTCAACTGGTGTGGGAATAATAGCTTACTAAATGGATTATATTGGATAGAAACATAGAAGCTGAAGACAAATAAGGACCGCAAGGCCCATCCAGTCTGCTCATTTCTTTTTCTACCTTTATGAATGTGCCATCGGCCTTTGCTCTGTCAATGACCTATCTATTCATACTCATCTGTATTGCTCTCTTATGCCTATCCCATGCCTGTTTGAAGCCCTGCACTGTATTCATATCCACCACTTTCTGAGGTAGGTCATTCAATGCATCCAACACCCTTACTGTGAAAAATAACTTCCTCACATTACCCCTTAATCGGCCTCCCTCTAATCTCATGCTGTGTCCTCTCATCTTGCTATTTTTCTTATATTGAAACATGTTAGAATCTTTTACCTTGCTAATGCCCTTAAGGTATTTGAATGTTTTGATCATATCACCTCTCTTCCTCCTTTGCTCTAGGGTATACATATTGAGCTTCATTAATCTGTCCTCATATGTTTTCTGATGCAGTCCCTGCACCATTTTGGTTGCCCTTCTCTGGACTGTCTCAATTTGGTTAATGTCCACATGAAGGTGAGGCCTCCAGGACTGCACACAGTACTGCTGATGGGGCCTAAGCAGTGTCTTGTTAAGAGGGATTATTACCTCCCTCTTCTGACTTGTGATACCCCTACTAATGCACCCCAACATCCCCCTAGCCTTATCTATTGCTTTAGTGGTCTGCTTGGATGATTTCTGGTCATGGGTGATGATTATTCCCAAGTCTATCTTTTCCCTTGTGACTGCCAGCATCTCCACTCCCAGCCTATAGGTGGTTTCAGGGCTTCTCTTCCCTATGTGCATGATCTTGCACTTCTCTGAGTTAAACCCCAGTTGCCACTCTTCCAACCATTTTGCTAGTTTGTCCACATCTCTTCTCATTCTGCCCACCCCATCTGGATCATCTACTCTGATGCAGATCTTGGTGTCATCCGCAAACAGACAAAACTTACCCTCCAGTTCATGAACATGAATACTATAAAACTTCAGTAGGACTACTGCCTGGAGAAGGAGGTGAGTGATATAAAGGTGGGAATTATTTTTTTTTATGATGGTGTGGTGGAAGGGGTGGGGCAATCAATTTACAGTGAAGCCAGCCATGGCACAATGCAGTAACTAGCAGTAAGTGACATGTCACAAAATACTGCATGATTAAAGGGCTTACTTGCCAACAAATTACACTGTTCTCTAGAGTATATTACATTTTATGAGATACTAAAGCATTACTGCACTCCATACAGGCTGATTCCACTATATGCCACTGGGGTGATTTGTTTGGGTTCAGATAAAAAAAAAATGGAAGTATCTGTAGCAACACTGCACTAGTAAAATGCCAATGTGTCTAGTCTTCACCTGGCAAAGTGCTCACTGTATCTGATGCTTCACCTGGTGATGTCAAGAAGAACATTGTTTAACGGCAGCTTTGCTAGAACGGTGCCATAATGCATAGACATCACCTGGTGAAGTTGGCACTTAGCCAGGTGAAGAACTATGTGCAATGTGGATTTGTGCTGTGCAAAGTCAAGACATTTGGCAAAGAATTTCATGATATTAAGATTCTGACTTCAAGCATCTGTAATAGGGAGTAAAACTAATAAAGTTCCTGCATCCTGAATTCCTGACTCCATGTGAAGATGCTAAAAATGATCAAAAGGAATTCTGTATGAAGGTCTGGTAAAATTATTTAGCTGTGTGACTGAGTTGTGCTTTAAGGGAGACATTTTACAGTGGTGCACAGTGCCAGGTTTCTTGTTGTCAATCAGTACTTTCAGAAACAAACTGGAAAGAATGGGCAGTTATCACTGCTAATTGCTTCATTGCTACTGTATATGTAAGCAATAAGGCATGATGCGGTGTGCGTGGAACATATTTTACCGCATGGCCAGGGGCGTAATAAGGCATGAGGCCGAAGGCCGAGTGACTTTACCCACTGGCCGTGCGGTAAAATGTGTTACACGCACATCCCAGAGTGCTTTATTGCACTTATAAAATGGGATCCTTTTTAGAAACTTTTTACAGTTGAGAAAAGCATGTTTATATGCAGAAACAATAGATTTGCTTGTGTGCATGTATGATAAAATAGTCCTTCTGCCCACTAAAAATGATGTCATTGATGATGTCGTATTTTGCCTACTTTCATCTGTTTTTCTCTATTTTTCCTCACATTCAAGATATGAAATGTTTGTCATGGAATGTTTACTATGGAATACATGGATTTAAAATTCTGCTCAGTTCCACTGCTAGAATGTTACTCTCTTAACATGCTATACACACACACACAACAAAAGGCCTCTGTTACACCAGAGACTCAGTTATCTCACTGTCAAGGCAAGGAAAAGCGATTTCCCTGATGAGCAGGTAAAGACAGAAGAGGGATTTTTCATTGTCAGCAAAGAAACAGTTGTAATGAAAACTATAAACAATACTTAATGTTTCTAAGTTGTTTATATGTGTAAGGAGAATGTGATGATCAGGGAAACAACATTTAATTAATCTGTTTTATTTTGTATTTAAGGTGGTTTTATTTTTAGGGCCCAGTGCAAGTAAATGGGATGCATACAGTTGCAGGGCAAAAAACAATGGCTGCCAGTTGATTTCTTAACATTCTTTTAGCTTAATGATTCCAGTGGTGATCAGTGCACATTTGGCAGCACTTTTTATTTCCATGCATGGAACATAATTGCTACATGAACAACAGCCAATCAGATTTCAGGATTTTCCCTTACCATTTTATAAGTTTTCAGTCATTGTGTGCAGTCATCATTCAAGGCACAGTGACAATGGTGTCACAACATGATTAGATTAATCTAGACTAAGCATGATGGAACCTGACAAGGAATACAGATGCAGGCTTGGGGCTACTGTATAGCCCAAAAGTGGAGTACTGCATAGCTTTTCAGGGACTGAATAGTTTATTTTGGCAGCTTTACCTATATGAATATATGTAGCTAGCTGACAATGAACAAGCAGTGAATTAGCTGATAATTAGTCCTCAACACAACTAGTAGCTCGAGCATAGCAAGTTAAGCATTCAGAAAAATAAATGCAAAATCAATTAACGTATTTTGAAAGTTGAAGATTAGTTGAATGCTTTCAGAGTGTTCCCATCTATTTGACCACACACTGAGAACAAGCATTTCAAATCTGGAGATTGTTTTTCTAGGTTGAGCTTGAGTTAAGTGTGAACTGGACACAGAAAATTAATTTGTAAATTCTACCACACATAATTACTATATCTGCTCTTATTAATTAAAATAATGGTGATTTGGTGGGTTTTACATTGATTTTAAAAATAATGGTGTAAGTTTAGATAAGGAATACACATGTATTAAAAATAATTAATGATCATGTAGCAGCTAACCATAATCTAAAAGTGCTCTCCATTTGTGTGATTGAAATAGAGACTGAACCATTCACGTCTATGAAAAATGGATACTAAAGGTCAGTGATGCATAATTTAAAACTATGTAGACTTAGGTCAAAGATTCTTCCTAAACAGAGAGGAACTATAGAACCAAACAACAGTTTTTGATCTAATACATATACAAATTTATAGTATAAACACTTCTGTTATTGATATTTTGCAGCTGAGTGCTAAATTAGGGAATGTGTTGAAAGCGTTTGGAAAGTCCAAGAAGACCACATCCACTGCTTTCTCCTCACCAAGTGCCTTACTGACCAGCTCATAGAAGTTCAATAAGTTGGAGAAACAGGATCTGCCTTACACAAAGTCATGTTGAGTAGGATGGATTCCACCAAGTCAGTTTGACATCAAGCATGTTGACCGACACTACAGCGACAACAAAATGCCATCAGTGACCATGTTGCCTGGCAATTGTGCTGCCTGACCACGATCATGACAATGCACTGGGGCACACCCTGGCTGCTTTGCCCCCTGTACCGCATGAGAAATAATATAATCACCTCCAGGTCAGAGGTATATGGAGGAAACAGTGCATTACCCCTCAGGTGGCAAGATGGCAGATGCTGTAAAATTCCGATCGATGGAATCACTGTCGATTGGGTTGCAGTGACCGCATTGCCATCAATGTAGGGGTTTCACTGCACTGATGGCACACCAGTAGGATGTATGATATTATTAGCAATGAACCTCTTGCCTAATGTTTCTCTTATTATTTATCAGTTTGCTTCTGTATCATCAGTATATGACTTACTGGCCTATACAGTATTTCCCAACCTCTGATGTAGAACCTTTCTTGTGAATTGCAACCACTATTGTTTTCTTCCAATCCATGAGAACCCTATCAGTTCTTACAGAATTTGTGAAATGGATGGACAAGGGCCTGCATAGCTTGCTTGCTAACTCCTTTAATATCCTAAGATGGACATTATATGGACCTGCAGACTTATTATGGTCAAAATACCTTAGTTGTTTATAAATCTCTTTGTGTTCAAACATATTGGTCATGCTCTACGTATTTGATTCCTACAAAATTCCTACAAAACATTAAACAGTTTTTTTTTTTTATTCTGTTTCTTTGCCTCCCCTCAGAGAACTCTCTCCAGCATTCTCTGCCTCAGGTCTCTACCTCCCACCTGAGATGCTTTTCCTTATGTCCTTTGTTACACCTGACACATTCCCTGGATCTGAGCCCCCCAGGGAGGGACCACCCTATCCACCCAGGGTGCTCTATCTATAGTGTAGAGTGCTAGGCTAAGTGAGAGAGACCAGAGAGGAGAGCGTCTGGTGTTGGGAGTGTGGTCTGGGACAGATGTGCCTTTGCCTATCCCTGAGGTAGGGGATTTTTCACTTAGTTCCCTCCCCCTGAATGTGGGATGTGCAATGGCATCCAACCCGCTATGTGAGTGCTCCCACACATATCCAGAAGATGGCTACCCATGTTCCCCTTTCCAGCATGGTCTCTGCATCTGCAGTGCATCCAGTCTCCACCGGGTGCTGCTGTCTGCGCGAGACAGTCCCCCCTTCCCTCCCAGGAGAGGAGCGCAATCCTGCAGATGCTCCATCCTCTCCTCCCCGGCTGACCCCTGGAGTTCCAATTGCATTCCTGAACCCGGGTAGCTGGTGTGGCATGAGGTGTGGTGTCCAGCGCCTCAACCCTCAGTTCCATGGGGTCGGTACAAACATGTAGTTTAAGAATCTGTTAAATTTCTCTGCTACAGCTTTGCTGTCTGAAGGAACTGAATTTTCTTCTTTTAGAGATACCCTATTCCTTCCTTTTTAATTTTTTGAAGATACAGGAATAGAAGGCTTCACAGTTACTTGTTGCTTCTTTTGCTATGCTCTCATCTATTTTAGATTTACATTTTATTATTTCTTTACTATGTGCATTTTGCATTACTATGTAAGATTTTAGAGTCTGCTGATTATTAACTTGTTTTAGGTGTTTGTGTGAGCTTTTTATATTGATTAACATCTTAATACAGATTGAGCACCATCTTGGGAACTTCCCCCTTGTGTTGTATTTTTTTCCTTTTTGCCAAAGCATACCTTATTATTAATACTGCAATGTTATTTTTTGTAGTCTCCCATTGTGAGAGGGATTTCCTTCATGAAATGAAAACACCATACAACCTGCTTGGCTGCTCAGCTGGCAGTTATTTATTAAACTCTCAATTTTTTAACATCATCACCTTATGGAACAGTACTTTATTGCATTTATTGACAGTTTATTTACCTCTGCATATGATAATGAATACATCCACATAATACACACATTTTCACTTTCTTATACCTCCAAAACACAGATGTATCTGTTGCACTATTGTATTGATTTTCCAGGCTCAGATGTGAACCTAACAGCCATCTTCAGGCTGACAATCCCCATTCCTTCCATTTTATTGTCTTTCTGGGCACAGATGTCTACCCAACACCCAGCTTTGGGCCTCTGGGATGCCAACCACACAAGGTGTCAAACATGGCTGGCTGTAGTCCCTGCCCATGCATAATATTTTACCACCCACCCCTGTACCACCTGTGTCCTCTAGGTCCTCTCACTGTGCTTCTTTCCCACTCCCTCACCTTCTTTCTCTTCCTTCCACTAGCCCATCTCCCACTCCCGTTAACAGATGATGGGCTTCCCCCACCATGCTCCCTTCCTTTTCCCATTCTTACATCTCCTCCTCTAGCTGTAAATTGAAAAATATCCATGCCTACCTCTGATAAATGTACCCCATCATGTCTATAGTATTCTGTACAATCATAAGAAACCTCCTTGTGTATCATCTATAATCCCCCAACTCCTGCCATAAGCCCTGCTATCCTCCTATTTAACCTTTTCCTTGCTTTCTCTATTTCCCTGATATCTCAGACCTGCAGCCACACCCTCCTAGGTATCATCTCTAACCACCCCAGTGTCATCCCCAGCCACCAACCTCTAATCATCTCCACATCTCATCTCATTTCCTGAAACAATTCCCACATGGCTGTTCCCCCAAATCATTGGCCCCCAAATGAATTCTTAACAAATCAGCCTAAGCCATCTTAACTTGAGTTCTTCCAACAGTGGTAACAGCTGTGCCATCTCACACTGCAAATCCCCTTCCAGTGTACTCTGATTTCCTCAGCCGCCCTCTGCAGCTGTCTCCCTTCAGGAAAAAAGCTTTGTTAATGCACCATTAGGGTTGAAGTATCAAAAGTAGGGAAATGTGGCATTAGGGTTTCAACGCTAACACCCAACCCCCCACCCTGCAGGCATCAACAAGCATGTGGTGTGCCTTGGAGTTATCAATCCTAATGCTCACCATATTCCCTTATTTTGTACCCATCTCAGCTTATTTACTCATGGAATGGGGTGAGCATTAGGGCTGACAACCCCAAGGCACACCCCACGCCTTTTGCTGCCTGTAGGGTGGGGATGGAGTGTTAGGTTGTCAGAAGTATGGCAGCTAGGATTCAATGCAAAGAAGTGCAGAATAATGCACCTGGGAAACAAGAACCCAGGGGAAGAATACACAATGGGTGGGGAGGTAGTAACAGCAACAAAAAAGGAAAGGGACCTGGGGGTAATCATATCAGATGACCTTAAGGTTAGCAAGCAATGTGAGAAGGCAGTAGGGAGGGCTGGGGGTATACTGGGATGTATAGGAGAGGCATCAGCATCAGAAAAAGGAAGTTATTATCTCTGTACAGACAGTTGGTGAGACCCTATCTGGAGTACTGTGTCCAGTTCTGGAGACCCCATCTCCGCAAGGATATATAGAGAGGATAGAGTAGTCAGAGGAGGGCAACTAAAATGGTGCAGGGTCTGCAGGAGAAGCCGTATGAGGAGAGACTAAAGGAGCTTAATATTTATACCCTTGAGGAAAGAAGGGAGAGGGGGGACATGATAGAAACTTTTAAGTACCTCAGTGGAATCAACAAAGTCCAAGAGGGTAGCATCTTTCAGAAAAGGAGACTTGCAAGAACAAGTGGATACAATTTAAAGATAGAAGGAGGGTGATTCAGGGGCAATGTGAGGAAGTATTATTTCACAGAGAGGGTAGTGAATGCATGGAGCAGCCTTCCTGAGGAGGTTGTGGGGTCTAAAACTGTGGGAGAATTCAAGAATGCATGGGACAGACATAAGGCAATTCTTGTGGGGGTAGGAAGAAATAGGCTGTTGGTTAACTAGGATCTATGGCCTATCCTGTAGGTAGGGAAATGGTCAGACTAGATGGGCCAAGCGGTCCTTATCTGCCGTCAAAGTCTATGTTTCTGTGTTTCTAGGTTTCTAGGTTTGGAAACCCTAATGCCACACCTAACTACTTTTGTCGCTTTTAGCATAACTTGTGCATTAACAAATTTTTTTTGCAATGTCCTTACTTTTTGAGATAGTACTTTATCTGCTCATAGCCTTAGCCACTACTCTGTATTGCCTCGTTTGATATCACTGTGTCGAGGATCTCTTATTCAAAGTCAAGACAGTTCCAAACTAAAACAGCCAATAATTCTTTCCTGTTCCTCTGAATTACCAAAAGTTCTTATTTAAACTTTAAATATTTCAAAGCTGTTGAATTGTCTGCATATTTTTCAATTCACATGAACAAAATATCTATACTCTGTCTACTTTAGCATGTTAAGAAAAAAAAATTGCTACTTTCCTTCTATAGCCCTAATGTTTAACATACTGATTTGTAGCCCATGTTTCAAAACAATTCACATCACCAATCTGTCAGTGTCCAAAAAGTAAACCAAAAAGAAATTGCTTTAAACTATGTCTATGTATGTAAACAGCATGTCCCCCCCCCAAACACAGACATGCTTTCTTTGCTGATGGGGGGGGCCCAATCCTCATCGGCTTCAGTCCCCTGTCTCCAAAAAATACAGGTGTCATATTGGGAGCCCACTCCAGTGTGCCAAAATGTGGTTGTCACACCCTGAAAAAAAATAAACCTTTCTGCAATGTTTTTTTTTTCCCTGTAAAACAGAAAACGGCCCCTTGTGTTCATGACGGCCTCTGTACCCAACCCACACCCACCCTGTGCGCACCCCACCTCCCTGCACCCCCCTCACCCCATGTTTACTTCTGGAGCCTGGTGCGATGATCTTTGGTGGAGCGAGAACATGACTGCTCTCTTCAAAACTGACCACGAACTGAAGAAAATCACGGTAAGCTGTATAATGGCATTAAAGAGGGGGTCAACTAAGGTGGATATCTCAGCCATTTTTTCAACTTTTGGCTCCAAATTTTCAACATGGGGTTCTTGGAACCCCACCTCATGAACTCAGTTACTGTCATTTTGTTATTCAGTCCCGAAAGTTGATTATGCGGTCAGTGCGTGGAATCACCTTTCAGGACTAATTAACACAATGACAGTGTCACTGTTCATGAGGTGGGCTCCCAAAAAGCCTATGTTGCAAATTTGGTGAAAAATTCCAAAACATGACTGTGTTACCAGCATGCATTGTGCAGTTTCCATGCACGCTCGTAAGTTCAAGAATGTTTTATATTTTCCCTCCAGATTTTCAACGTTGACATTTTTTCACACCTCCATATGAACAGTACAGCTGTCATTTTTCACATCCTGCCCAAAATGTGTTTTCGCACATCTAGCGCACGATGGCACAATCGCTGTGGGAGATCAACATTCAGGACAGATTAAGAAAATCACAGTGACACTCTTCATGAGCGGAGGTCCCAAAATGTCTATGATGAGAATTTGGTGAAAGAATTCCATGGAATGACTGTGTTATGAGCGTGCATTGCACAGTTTCCACACATGCTCATAAGTTCAAGAATGTTTAATATTTTCACTCCAGATTTTCAGCATTGCCATTTCTTCACACCCCCTTATGAAGAGTACAGCTGTCATTTTTCACATCCTGCCTAAAATGTGTTTTCTCCCATCTGGTGCAGAATGGTGTGATCACTGTGGGAAACGTTCGGGACAGATTAACAAAATCACAGTGCCATTGTTCATGAGCGGAGGTCCCAAATGCTTTCATAAGGAGGGGTCACAAAAAGCCCATGTTGAAAATCTGGAGTGCAAATACCAACAAACGCCTGGGGCGTTAGGGTTTTTAACCATAATGTCCCACCCTGTAGAGACTGACAGGCATCAGGGGTGTGACTTTGGATTGTCGACTGTAATGCTCATGCCATTCCACCCCTACCCCATCTTGTAGCCAGTGACAAGCATCAAGGTGTGACTTGGACTCTTCAGTCCCAAAGTTCACCCCATTCTCCTATACTGCACCCATCTCAACGTATTTCCTTATGGAATGGGGTGAGTGTAAGGCCCGATGAACACAAGTCACAGACCAACACTTGTCAGAGTCTGCAGGGTAGGGTGAGGTGAAACTGCATGAGCATTATGGCCAATGACCCAAAGGCACACCTCAATGCCTGTCAGTTTCTGCAGAGTGGGGTGGAATTGGTATCAGTTCCATACTTCACTGCCATTCCTATTATGCATCTATCTAACTCCTGCACTACCAATGCCAATACCAGCAAGACAACATTTGGCATTGACAAAAGGCTGTTCTGATTCACTCAATTTAAAAAAAAATGGGTATGCAAATAAGCTCACGATTATTCACTGACATTTCTAAAAACATAGGGCACATAAGGAATTGTACTGCTTGCCATGTGAGCACATAAACTCAAAAATAAATTCTTGTAAACAGTGATTTTGAACAAAACAAGCTTCCCAAAGAGGGATAGTTTGTAGTTTTCATCTGATTTTTCCAATTCCCTCAATTTTGAAAAATGGGTATGCAAAAACAAATAAGTTCATGATCATTCATGAGCAATGAGGTGACTCTAGGTCTTCAGTCATGCCCCTTCATATAGCTATTTTTAAGTGCTTACTGAGCATGCTCAGGACCCAAATATTTAAATGTAATAACTTTGGAATGGATTAATATGTTTTCACTAATAAGCAAAAGAAAATCCTCAAGTGTTAAGCCCTTTCTACCTTGAAAATTACTGGACAAAATTCCAGACCATCTTGGTGCTACATGATGGCCAAAAAAACAATAAATAACAGTGATGTTTTCCCTTTTTTGATATCAGTATCATGGAATCTGCACATCCAACTGGAATGATACTTGGCAAGTAAAGAGATCCATCCCATGAGATTGTGCATGCAAAATTTCATACAAATTTGTTGAATGGTTGTAAAAGTATTAAAGTGCAAAAAATTAGGATTTAACATTCAAAGCATCTACGCCACCCTATCTATAGTGGCAATACCGTGACACAATAATATATATTCTTTGCAAAAAAATGCATTAATGCAACATTTACGGTTCGGCCAAAATTGACAAAAGTAGGGAAATGTGGCTTTTGAGTTTTCAACCCTAAAACCCCAGCCCCACCCCTGTAGCAAATCAGGGGTAGACTCTTTCTAGGGGTTTTCACCCCTAAAGTTCACCCCATTCTATACACTCTAGAAACATACACACCTATTGGGGTGAGGTTTAGGGTTGATAACCCATAGGAAGACTCTGCCCCCGATTTGCTTTTGGGGTGGGAAAAATCCTAAATCCACATTTCCCTATTTTTGTCACTTTGGCCTGAACCATAAATGTTACATTAACAGTTTTTTTGCAAATAATTTCCTTACTTTTTCAAACAGTTTAATCATTCTTTTTTTGGCTGTGGGAGCATAGGGTACAGAGGACCCTGTGTTCCCATTCATGCATACTTTTTCAGACAGTGTAATCATATTCTTATTTGTCAAATGGAGTGCAGGGCCTTCCAGGTCCTGTGCTCCCCTCCCTGCATAGATGCATCTGTTTTCTGGACAACCAAAATCCAGGGTGCCCAACATAGCAATAGAAGCCCTTGGCCTGCATTATCTGCATGAGAACAGCAGGACATTCTTGACTTCTGCAGTCATAGCTGTAACTCATGCTGTGGACTGCAGAGAGAACAGTGAGACCCAGATCCCCTGTTCTCACTGTCTCTGTGGTTCCATGTCATAACAGCAAACCATTTTGAGCAACTCATAAAAGACCGAGTACATCCCAGTAAAACAAATTCGGAACACAAACATATATGTTGAATACTAAATCGGTACATACTGTATGTAAATAAATGTTTAATGTGGAGGGCTATGCCACCCACACCCCCCTTTGCTGGGGCAGACCCCTCAAACCTTTATAATTATCTCCAATGGGGGGAAGACACTGGAGGAAAGACGAGAGACTGAGGACAACAATAACTTTAAAAAGAAACACCTGCAAAAAGTCAAATATTGTATCTGTATGTAGTCCCGGACCTGGGACCACCGGCACTGCAGATGGTGTCCCTACCCACTACACTACACAGGTAGCTCTGTGGCATCAATATCCATGTCACTACTTAGCCCATCCATCTTCCCCCCTCTTCATTCCACCCCATTGCTATTCCTTCCCCTCACCTTTTGTTCCCATCCTCCCTTGCTATTCTGTCCTTCACTATCCCTTCATAGTCACCGAACACGAAAGCGACCAAAATGATGCACTCATTTATAAGTCGCTCATTTTGGTTCACTATCTTGATGTGCTAACATCTCGGTTTCAGTCTGTCCTCTCTTTCTTTCTTTTTTTCTGAAAAGGGTACCGTAGATCTAGAAATTTTCACTGTAAAAATATTTTCACTGTATTTGTGGGTCTAAACTTTTCTGCCAAAATAGTTTTACAGTGAATGTTTCTAGTCATTTAAACAGTGTCCCTACTTCCCTAGTGCCCATTGCTTGTTCTATGATATCTATCACCATACCAAACTCTTTTTATTTATCTCACTAACTGTCTAACTGTATTTTACAAATTAAAATAAATGGAATATATATGAACTATTATGGTGTGCTCTCCTTGGCTTATCACTCTGAACTCTGTGTGCACATTTTTGCAACACCTCTTATAACCCCTATTATAGTATACTGCATTGAGAAAGGTAGAATGTAAAAAAATAAGTACCAAAAAATAAAGTTGTTGGAGCATATTGAGGAGAGGAGAGGAGACTATGAGATTACTTGTTCCTCTGCCACCAGTGTATCAGCATTTCTCAGCATGTCAGCATGACTTGGACACAGCAAAGCAACTTCTTGGGTTAGTAAATCTATGTTTTCCCACACAACATTTTAAAAAGCCTATTAAATTTTAAAAACAAGAATCTTCAAGCCATATTGTTCCAGCAGCTAAGTGTATACACCAGTCATCTGATCGGAGATCCAGGCTGGTACGTTAGTCAACATGTTCCTTGGTCTGTGTGTGCATGCTTGGGATATTGTCCCCCCAATCATCCTACATCATCTAATTCATTCAGTCACACAGTACTTTTAAATCATTTTAGGTCCTGCCTACCATACAATGCCCACAGTACTGTATCTCCTAGAAAGGAATGGACTTCCTTGATCCCTGGTTATTGAGTCTGCAACAGGGTTGGCCTGGTCCTCATGTCTAGTCATTTGCAATTTTATAATCAGAGGCAGATTACTGTAGTCCCTCATTAACTAACCCTGCAAATTACAAAGGAAAAGGGAGTCATACTGGGTTTCATACTGGGTAATGGAATGGAAGAAGGCATCATAGCCCGTTATACCGTTCCCTGCATAGCGGGCTCAATCAATTCCTTATACATACAATTTATCTATTTCTCTCTTAAACTGATCCAATGTGTTGCTAAGAACAATGTATTCTGGTAGGGCATTCCATATTCTAGCTGTTCTGTTTACAAAGGAAAAATATCTTGTATTTGTTTTAGCTATTTTAATTTTTATCTGAAGCTTCTGTCTTCTCAACCCTTCTGGTTTATCCAGTCTTTCTAAGCCCCATTCCTTAACCAAATCAGGATCTTTCATAATCCTGAATAGCTGTAATAATTCCCTTCTCTTTCTTCTATCCTCCAATTTAAACAACCTTTTCAACCTGTCCTCATACCCATTATTTTTTCTGAACCAAATCATGTTTCTGAATGTTCTTTGTACTCTTTCTATTCTATTTATTTCCCCCTTAGAATATGGGCTCCACAGTGGTGACCCATAATCCAGATAGGTCCTCACATACGCCCTGTATAGTGGTACTAGGCATTGTTTAGATCTATTTATAAAGCTTCTTTTTATATTTCTTATCATACAATTTGTTTTTTTTTAATAACCTCTGACCTCTGTTCCCTAAAAGTCATACCCATATCTATTATTATTCCACACTCCTTTTCCATATTTGTGTCTCCTACCTTACAATTTTTTAAATAGTATTCAAGTTTGGGATTCTTGCTCCCCACATGCATCACTCTACACTTCTCTATACTGAAAGGCATCCTATTTTCCCTTGCCAATTCTTTCATTTTTTTCACATCATCTTCCATTCACTATGATCATCTAATGATCCTACCGGACCACCCAATTTTATGTCATCTGTGAATTTTGCCATAAAATTCTGTATATCATGGTGGATATCTTCTATGTATAATGAAAATAATGTGGTGCCCAACACCGACCCCTGTAGCATCCCGCTTGTCACCCCCTCCTGACTTGAAAACACTCCTCTTATCCATACTATTTCCTTTCCCTTAACCAACTCTGCACCCACCTTGATAATCTACTGTCAATTCCCATTTTCTCCATTTTAGCAATAAAATGATTATGTAGAATTTTGTTGAATGCTTTCTGAAAGTCAAGGAAGAAGATGTCCATAGGCTTATTTTCGTAAATATGTTTATTTATGTACTCATAAAAAATGAGTTGATTAGTCAAACATGACCTATTTTTTTCTGAACCCATGTTGTTTAGTGTCATTCACTTTTAACCTAATTAATTCTACCTCTATCTTGTCTTTCAGAAATGTTCCACCACATTACACAAAACAGCAGTTAAGCTAACTGGCCTATAATTTGTCATAGAGGTTTTTAACCCTTTTTTTATACATACTGTAGGTATTACTACTGCACTTTTCCAGTCCACCCACACTTCTGCTGTGAACAATGATTTTTTCAGCAAATATGCTGATGGAGATGCTATATATGTACTTACTTCCATCGACATTCTAGGGTGCAACAAGTCAGACCCTGAAGATTTATGAGGTTTTAACACTTTTAGTAGTGATTCTAGATATTCTGTACTAACTTCTACTTCCAACTCTCTCTCTTTATATTATCTTTAACTGTAATATTACATTTCACTTTTTTATCATATACAGAACAAAAGTACTGATTTAGGTGTTCTGCCATTTCTAGTGAGTCAGACACTTCAGTACCATTCACAAGAAGAGGTCCTAATTGGTTTAATGTCTTCTTATTATTATTTATATAGGAGTACAACCCTTTACCATTGTCTTTTCTAAATACTAAATTTATTTCCAATCTCTTTCATTCTATTCTTATTTTTGTTTTTAGCATCTTCAAAATTTTTTATACTCCACATTAGCCTCTGTAGTCCCAAGAATTTTCATTTTGTCATATACCTTTTTTTTACACAACCTCATTATTTTATTTGTACACCACGGCCCAGATATTCAAAAGGGTTGCGCATGGCGCAACAGTGTTGCACCATGTGCAACCCACTGATGCACCCCTGTGCATTCAAAAGGAAAGTAAAAGGGCATTGAATCCCGATGCACTGGGAGTGCATCAGTAATGTGCTGCAGGCATGGGGCGGCACGATGTATACCCTGCACAGCCCAATATTCAGCCCGGGATGCAGAGCCATGCATGTGCAACCTCTACCTGTGCCAGCACAAAGTTAATCCAAAAAAAAAGGAACAACTGATGGTCACCGACAGGTGAGCTGCCACAATGCAGGGCACAACACGGCAGCTGCCACCTGTGGGTGGCCACCTGAGCTCCTGCTGCACCTGGCAGCCCCCCCATGCCCAATCGCAGGCATCTGTATTAAAAAGTAGAATTCCATCCAATATCCCTGGTGGTCCAGTGGAGCGCTGTCTGCCCGATCGGGGGCATCTGTATAAAAAAGGAGAATTCCGTCCAATATCCCTGGTGGTCCAGTGGACCACTGTCTGCCCGATCGCGGGCATATGTGCAAAGAAATAAATAATTCCAATATCCCTGGTGGTATCCCCTCCCCACCCACCCACTGAGCCCCACTGCCCGCTCCCCGGTCAGCTGGTGGGTGGCAGCACCTACCCACCTGCCACCCTGCCGCCCACCGACTGACACCATCGGTAGGGCTGTACACCCATTGGTCCACAGCTTGATCCAGTGGGCGTGCAGCCTGTACTGTACTACACATTCCAGATATGTGAATGAATTCATTCACATATCTGGAATGGAAAGTATGGTTGCTCTTAAAAGATAGACATGTGAACAGATTTTTCCTTTTGTTATGATCACAAAAGCCCATGCTTATAGTTAAACTAGCTTACACTGTACAAACCTCTCTAACTGAACAATTTGGCGCTTCAGTATGTCCTCTTTCTTTGCACAGTTATATGCAAATGTCAGAGCCTGGGTTTTTAGTTTACTGATCACAGAACACAGAATTTACTTTTATTCATCCATTTGTCCTGCTTCAAAGAGCAGTGATTTGTTGTCCAATGCTGTTGGTCCCTTCTCCAGCCTTGTTAATTAGTAGCTTGGAAGAAATTCCTTATTAACAAGCAGTAATGTTCCATGGGCAATACCGCCCCTGCCACTGGGCCTATTTCCATAAGGAGATTACAAGAGGATCACTTTGTCCCAACAAAATACATAAATCTCTAGCCAAAACATGAATTAGCAGGGTCTATGCAACTCCCAATTAAGAAATGTAACTGCTATCTGGGTTCCATGATAATGGGAACAATCTGGAGGACCGAGCCATTCAGAAACACTTTGGGGGTCTGTTGTGTGCCAGGAACTGCTGTCAGCAGCCAAATAATCAGTGGATTTCCATTTACTCAAAATGATTCAGAGCATTATTAGCATTGTTTCTCCCATGGCGTGGCTTACTGAAATATGTACTATTAATAAAAAATAAAACATGATTTGTTTGAATGGCATGCCAAAATATTAATATTATATATGTTTGTTTTACTGCATAGTCACGGTGAAGAAAAGCAAAGCACAGATAAAGAGAAGCCTTAACACTAACATTTCTATAATGTCAACACATGACAACAAAACATGCAAACGACTGCTAAATAAAACATTGCCCTGACTTGATCTGACAGATACCCTAGTCAGACTCTAAACAATACAAGAGCAGGAGCCTCCTTTAAGACTTTAGTCTCAGTGAGGCCTCCTGGTTTTAATACATCATAATCAATCAAACATCAGCACTGCAGTATATCAGATCTGAATGTCATCTCATCACAACCCTTTTAGTACTATATGACATGCATTGCACAGTGACTTTTTTTCTATAACAACTCCACTTTAAATTGTAACCTGTTGTTCCAAACTGTAGGTACTTTTTTCAATTTTCTAATCTCACAAACATCAACAATACTAAAATTAGCCGCACTTACAACTGTATAGGTTGCTTACAACTGTATCTATATCTTGTAAGTTTAAAAGCACTTCAGTTTCTCTGACTATGTGCTCCGACAGACAGCATGTTTGCAAAACACCCAAAGATTAGTAGCAATTAATTTATGTACACGTTTCTAAAGTCGTGAAAAAGTGACAGGACTTTGTGTGTTTAATCTTAACATTTTCATAGTACAAGAAAAGAATTTATGGAACTTTCAAGCAATATCAGTTGTGAGATCAAATTATAGTAAAAGAATGGGGAGTGGACGTCTACTTTATCTTCCCTGTGGAACAACAGTACCATTATTTTGTAACAACCCTGGGTTAATTGCAATAATTTTTAACATAAAATAGTGTCTCTGTTTACTTGCATAAAACTGAGACTTCTGGCTTTTTATACTTTAGTAATCAAATCAGTGTTCTGTAACTATCAGTACTGTTAATAGAAGGATCTGCACCTTTTAAAATGGAATTGGACATGCCACTTCCAAAGGTAAGATCAGAAAATTTATGCTGACTTGCATATATCCTTTCAAAACTACAAGCATTCTTCAGTGTGGCAAGTGAACTGGTGGCTAGCAGTATGCTTTCCTTTTCACATTTAAAGTTACATGGATACTTCATCTACGCAAAAGCTATAACCCTTATTTGTGTATTGGTTAACGTAACTCTTAGTAGAATGTGACATGTCCCGATTCATGAGATAGTATAGGACATGTCAAATTGATAGGATGACAGCGTTGTGTTAAGACAGTTTAAACATTGTAATAAACTTCTCAGTGCACTTGACTACATAGGGGAAGCAAACTATTTTCATACATATCAGCTTCGACAGTTAAAGGTTCGGGTATTCATTCCGTATGTTTGGCATTTGTTGTCTATATAGTACAGTATACAATTAATCGTTTTGAAATGTATTCATAACCTTTCCCAGAAAATAAATGTTGGGATTTATTTCACTTAAATCCACTTGCTCTCAAGCATGGCAGACAGTGGTCCACTGGACCACCAGGGATATTGGATGGAATTCTACTTTTTTATACAGATGCCCGCGATCGGACAGACAGCGGTCCACTGGATCACCAGGGATATGGGATGGAATTCTACTTTTTTATACAGGTGCCAGCAATCGGGCTGTGGAGCACATTGCCGGCTGCAGGGGGCATCAGTCCCCATCATCAGGGATCGGCGCACCTGCATGCAAATGGGGCCGTAGTGACATGCAAATGGCCCCATTTGTGCCTTGCATACATTATGGCCCCATTCGCATGTCAAGTTTTGAATATCACGGTTGCTGTGCATGGTGCAATGGAACTTGCACTAGCGCATCCCCATGCTCCACTCTGGACACTTGCGCTGGCACAGTGCCACTGCGCCATGCACACTGCGGGTGGCCAGGGTGTGATATTCAATGCTGCTGAGCCATGGCGTAGCTTTGTTGAATATCGCCCAGCTCACACCCCTGCGCAGCCAAGTTGAGCTGCGCCCAAGCTTCTGCCACAGTCTGGCACAATTTGAATATCTGGGCCCACATGTCCATGGTCATTGATCAGTGTTTCTTGGTACTTGTATGCTGCAGAGATATTGGAGTGTGACATTGCATTTGTGTCAATATATCTGAAAGACTTGACTCTCAAAATAAACTTTGCACAAAATGTTCTAGTTTTACAGAATTTTATGCAATGCAGATTACAAATGAGTACAGTACCTTCATGGTGTTTATGACTGTGGTCTGAGCCAACAGGAGTATTGCATGTACAAAAGAAGTTATGTCATGTTTTCTGTCAGTGAAACTGACTGAAGGTGTAAATAGTCTCCTCCGCTTTACCCTCCTCCAAGCAATGTTTTCCACCTTCAAATAAATATGCTTCCATGTTAGTCAATGGTTGTAGGGTACTGTTTTCTTTCTTAAATGGGTGGTACAAGAACTGGAACCTGAGTAGTGGGAGGCAGCATTAGTTTTTTTTTTTGGAGTAAGATCCACCTCTGCCTCCACCCCAAACTTTTTTTTGATTCATGTGGGAGGGGCATAAGATAGCTCTAGCATGTTGTAATAAGATACACAAGTTTGGGACCTTATCAACCAATAGACATGCCTTGGCAGTGAACAACAGAACAGAACAGAAGATATTTAATGCCTTCAAATTAACTTAAAAATCATTTGAAACAAATGATTATCAGAGTCACCTGGGGCCTCAGAAGGAGACCTAGATACACATCTAGCTCTGTAAGAAAATGTTCTTTTTTTGGGGGGGAGGGGCTGTGAGATTCAAACTCGGATCCAACTGCCCAGATCATCAATGCTATAAAATGCTATAATTAACAGACTCTAGCTGTTTTCTTACAGAAACCCCAATCAGTTAGATTTCAAGTGTTTGCTAAATTGTAAATGTAGGTATCAGCATTCTGTTAGTAGTTAGTGCTGATTGTGGTCTGTGACAAGATCTTTTTTTTTTTTTACAAATGAAGTGTGTAGTAGGAAGCTGAAAACAGACTTTGATGATAGAGTGTGTTTTTTCTTTTAAGTTTAGATGTATTAGAAAACTTTGAAAAAGAAAACAATTGGTGATTTTAAAAGCTATTCTGATCAGAGCTCACATAAAAAAAATCTTAACTATTTTTTATTTTACCATGGACACTAGAAATAGGATGTCAGCATTCACTCCATTAAACCTGTTTTGCAGTTTTTTTAAAGCATCTTGCCAAGGTAATCTTCCCAGAATGTAATCTGTTATGGGGGAGGGGCTGAAATTGTTTTAATCATGAAACATTGGTGTTAGTAATGCATTTAGAAATACAGTTTTTAATTGTCTTTACAGTTAAACATGCAGTTCCATGTCAGGGCACATTTTTTTGGAGGGGTTCAAATTATTTTAAACATGGTCACAGTACTTGGTAAATACATAATTTGATGATAAAGTGTATTTTTTCTTTCAAGTTTGAGAAGTATGTATTATATATAAGTGTAACCATGTTGAAAATGGTTAAGTAGGCAGTGGTTTCAGGCTCTGAGCTACAAACCTGGAGACCTGGGTTTGATCCCCACAACTCCCACTTGCATACTGTGTGACCCTGTGCAAATTACTTAAAGGAGTAGTCCACTCAGAATGTGCAAAAAACATATGTTATGTAGAGTGTTTTGATATGTATGTTAAGTCCTAGTGTGTCCTTCCCTCTGTCTGCTATTTGGAGTTTTTCCTAAATTGCCTGCTAGCTGTATAGTAGTTTTACAACCCCTGGGGATCTCCATAACAAATAGTTCTTTTGGCTTTCTTTCTCTTATGATGCCCCCTGTCTCATGTGACAATGATGTAG
This sequence comes from Neoceratodus forsteri, assembly GCA_016271365.2. Taxonomy (NCBI): domain Eukaryota; kingdom Metazoa; phylum Chordata; order Ceratodontiformes; family Ceratodontidae; genus Neoceratodus; species Neoceratodus forsteri. The sequence continues at coordinate 621,161,421 of CM057455.1, forward strand.
CCATGCTCTTAGATTTAACTGTTCTTATCCAGGGAGCACAAATGTCAACAGTTAGTTTAGCAGATACCTGAAAGCTATCTAACTGGGGTTTCTGTAAGACAACAGCTGCTAAATAGCTCTAATTCATTATTTGTGTTTTTGATGTTAAAACACTCCTGCTAGCTAGACCTGATACACAGAGAAACAAAAATAGTGAATTAGAGCTATTTAGTAGCTGTTGTCTTACAGAAACCCCAGTTAGCTTGCTCAAAGGTTTGTAAATGTGATATTTTTTAAAATAAATAAATAAATAAATGCATGTTTATGTTTAAGCCCATGAAACACCCTTATCTAGTTAATGCATTCACAGTCGTAGTGGCTCTGCCAGAGCTTGTTAGGGTAGCGTTGCTCTTGGGCTATTTTTATTGGGTACCCTGGGATCATACCTACATTTTCTTGCTATATATGAAATATGTTCTATACTACACCTATATGCATAGGTCTATAGCCTGGGACACTACTGACATACTTATATATTAGTGCTCTGAGACTGAAAATACCCCCCCAGCTCAGGCTGACCTCCATCACTCTGACCATTGCCCTGTGTTTTCTTGTTTTTGTCTAAATAAGAGAGTTCCCCCCACCACTTCTAGGTGGAGAAGCACACCCTTGCCCTGACAACTCACTGCTTATTTAATAATTATTATAACCACCCATCCCAGCTTCATATGCCCTACCTTTCCTTGCTAGAGCACCTGGTGTTATTTTTTTTTTAATTCATTTTTATTGGCTCTACAATGCCGGTTCAACAACTATGTTGTCGATCAACATCACAGTGATGGAATTATGTCAACCGCCAGTTATGGTTGACATAATTCCAGCAGGAGATCCCAGTCATTTTTTCCATTGTGGGCTTTGCCTCCAAAACCCCTCATTCAGAGGGGCTTTGTCCCCACACACACACACCCTGATCTACTAGATTCCAACTCTGAGTCAGAGTTGATTCGGGGAGGGGTTGCAGGACTGGGAGACAGATTGCCTGGGTCTAGGGCAGACCATTACAGCTAACTGTCAATGTTGTTGGCATCAGTGTGTTCACTATAATGGTGTCACCATACAGTCGACATACTATTTTTATCAAGCTTTTAAATCTGAACAAATCAATAGCAAGTACATTACTAGATCCCAGTTGTTATAATACATATTCATATAGCAACACATATTTCAGTACCCAGATATAGTAATCTATTAACTATGATACAACATATGGGGGGACTCTATCATGTATTCCATAACTATAGTATACAGTATTGCATAGTCATATGCTTACTGAGCCATGACCTGTGGAAGAAAGCAGATATGAATAGAACAAGTAACATTCAAAGTGACCAAGTTTCAACCACTGTTTCCACTAGTCCATAACTTTTTAAGGTGGAAAAGAAGGTTTTCCATACCCTTAACTTCAAAAACCATCACAAACACCAAAACAGGAAAACTTATAGTTAACAGTGCCTTCCCCCCATAGCCTGTCGACTTCAGATAATAAAAGAGCAGTTCTCTGCACCAACATACAGTTCTCAGAATGTCTTGATCACAGCAAATGTCCAGGAATGGCAGTTGTACAGGCAAGTGTGAACACCATCTGAAGTCCCTTGTATCGTGGGGGAAAGTGACCTAGAACAATAAACATTTGCAATACAAAACAGCAATTCACTTATAAACATATGCCTTCATTGCCCCAGGGTTATGGATATATAGAGATATCAATGAACTGGATGAAATTGTGATCCACAAACCACACCAGCAAATTAGGATCCATATCCCAGATTGGGTATGCATTTTAAAGTAGCTTAGCAAACCAAGAGTACATAAGCACCTTCGGTTTCTGTGTCCAACTCACAGTACCTCATTGCATTTTTCTGCGATGTTGACTGTAATTCAGATACAATTATGTCAACTCTTTTCTGGGCTTCTTGGGGGTGTGTGAACTGGAAGATCTTGCCTCCATAGATTATTCTGAGTCTTGCTGGTGCGTGGAGCAAATGTGCCACCCGAGTGTTTGGAGCTGCTGCCTTAATGGATTGAACTGTTGTTGTGGGTATGGGTGGCAAATGATCAGTAAAGGAAAAGTTGAGCATCCATGCCTTTGTGTTTGACTGGATGATTCATTCTAGCCCAGTTGAGAATCTAGTCTCTCACCTCAATCCCTGTGGTAACAATTATAACTGTGCAAAGGGAGTCCTGATTTAACTACCTGGTTCAAAAGTTCACTCTATAAACTCATTTAATATCATTCACATCAATGCCCATTATGTCTGGAAGAACACTTAAGAACCAATTCCTGATACAGTATATGCCACCAAGTCTTCTCTTTCCTCCCCCTCTGATAAGCCAATCAGCCATAAGTTCATGGCCCAAGCCCCATTCTCGTGGGTCTCCAGATGTATACAGAGATGTGAGCTTTCAGTTGTTAACTTGGCGACTGTTGCTTGGGTCCACACCGAGCAATCGTCAGCGTCATTGGCAGTGGTTACTGCATTATCAATTTTAGCATTGTGTGTCACTGCAAATTTAATATTATTTCAGTAGTCCACACCTGGTGCTCTAGTGGCCTGCCCACCTTAATCGCCCCTGTCACCAAGAATTAACTAATACCTACAAATTCCCCTCCTGGTGGTCAAGTGGCCCCACCACCCTGATCCCTCACCATCCCAAAACATTACCAGCAACCAGCATAGCCCACCTCTTACCTCCATGGCTGGCCGGCGGACTGAACTGTCAGTGACTGCCTACTCTATAGTGTATGTGCTCATGAATAATCATGAGCATGTACACTATACAATAGGTGATCAATGACAGTTCTGTCTGGTAGCCAGCCACGGAGGTGAGAGGTGGGCTGTGGCAGTTGCTGGCTACATTTTGGTATGGATCAGAGTGGGCATGGAACCACTAGCTCACCAGGAGGGGAATTTGTACATATTAAATAATTCTCAGTGACAGGGGCAATCGGAGAGTAGGGCCACTAGACCACCAGGTGGGGTCTACTGAAATAATATTTAGATTGCAGCAACAGTCAAAATTGAGGTGGGAGTGAGAGTGTTTTATGAAATATATCTTATGGGCAGCATCAGGGATGGGGGTTATTCATTATGATATGGGCAGCAGAGGGGATCAGGGACATTATATCAATTACTAAACAGGAACTGCATCGGGGATGGGCAACGGAGGTTATTAATTATAATAATGGTGGTACCTGGGTTTGGACACAGGGACATATATGTTTAATAACTGCAGCATCAGAGATGCATGGGAATTGTATTAGTTATAACAGAGGGAGCATTGGGAATCATGGATGGGGGCCTCTAGACCACCAGGAAAGGGTGTTCGAATTACTGGTGGCATCCAGGCTGAGGAGGAAGGCCATGGCACATTGCCGCAAACAGATTGTCTCCCAGAGAAGACTTCTAGATACCCTTAAACCAGACCTGGCTGGTCTAAGGGTACTTAGAATTTTTCCCTCTGGCTGGGATCTGTAAATCTCCTTCTTGTGAATGTGGCAGCTTGTGTCTGCAACATGCCCCTTAGCACCAGGTCACAGCCTATTATTGTGCACATGGGTGGCGCAAGCCTGCTTTGGGGCAGGCAGCCTGTGGTTGTCACAGGCTGCCTTTGTGAATAGCTTCCTGTGCATCTTTTGGGGGAAGGGCACTTTGTGCTATTCTTTGTGGTGCAAGCCCCTTCTGCACTGCCGGGAGCTTTGAAAAATGGGCCCATCCATTTTACAGTCGCTGTTCTCAGGTTCCTTTACATTTGACAGTACAGCATGACCTGATGGGGGACACATTTTATGTATCTTATTGTACATAGCATGAACAGGTTGACTCCTGGGCCCCAACTTGGGACTGGTATGGAACCAAGTCACAGAAATCAGACACCCCCTGGTTTGTAAATCTCTGCCTAATGACCTGCTAAAGCACCAGTCTGTAGCCAAATGTGATTAAATAAAACTAGTTGTGTCATCATTTGCCACAGTTTTAATTCATTCTTATTCTACCCTGAAAGTCTTTTTACTTAACTGATCTGATGAAAGCAGTCTGGATGACAGCAGTGGTCCCCTTGGGCATCTTATTTTATTTTATTTATTTATTGAAGTCTCTTATTACATATACCTTTGAGCTACGAGCTCTTTTACAAAGGATCAATGTCAGTAGAAAGGACAACAGATTAAACAGGACAGTAAAGTATGAAACAATAAAGTGTAAACAGGAGGTACAAAAATCATAATGGACACAAAATCATAATGGACAGTCAATGTAAAACAACAGAGACACATTATGATAATCAGTTTCAGGCACAGGAAAATGCATACGGTACATTGATATCAGCCAGCAGACTTTGTCAAGACAAACAGGGCACAGGGTGAAGGAAGAGATGTGGGAGGGTTGGCTGGGAAAAGTAGAAGAGGGTGGGAGTGGAGGACATGAAGAGAGTAGTGTCATATGAAATTGGAATATTTCGCCAAGTGAAATATTTCACGTAACTAATGCATTGCGTGAAATATTTTGCTTGATGAAATCTGAAATTTTGCCCCCAAGCTGGCAAAATTTCACCTGCAGGTGAAATGTTGCCATCGCGGGTGAAATTTCACCACTGCTGGTGGAAATTCACCACTCCTGGGTGAAATTTCACCATCTGTGCTAGACTGGTAGACTGGCGAAATTGTGGGCAAAATTGTGAAATTCCACTGCAGGTATATGAAACATTTTGCACAGCGTAACTGTTGATTTTGCCTCAATTTCACTGGCAAAATTTAATTTTGCTGCATCCCTAGAGGAAGTGGGGCAAGGGTAGGGGGGTATGTCTTGGTTTTACTTTCTATTGACATGTCAAGCTCTCTTTCTAGTAAAGAAGCATAATTTTCAAAAGTTATTTCTTACACTGTATTCATTCTTGTTTGGCCATTAATTTGTGGATATACCTGACAAAATCACAGGTTTTCCACCAATAACACTGAATGGCAATAATTAGTCAGCTTGCTGGCCTAATATGGAGGGAACAGCCACAAATTAAAACAAATCCATATGTGATCTCCGTTAAATATGTATTTCCAATCAGAGACAGAAATAATAATAAATCACCTTCATATATAAAACACATAGTATGAAAAAGATCCTTCCATGCTTGCCTATTGTAATTAATGTAATGGTTTACCCTGCAGGATCAGAAATTGTTACTGTGCTTCAGCACCTGAGAATGTGTCTGAAGAAAATGACTGGTAGGCTCATCTAGTCTGCCTTATTGATATTTTCTGGAAATCATTTCTAAAGTTTAGAAGACCATCTTCTGATACTTTCTTCTGATTTTGTAATTCTTTACTAAGGTGCTAGTTATATGGTGTGTGTGCTAAATATGCATGAAGTAGTTCTGAAATAACTCAACGCAGTTAATAGAACCATGTAAATGGAAGGACACTGCCTTATCTGCATTGCTATTGAGATGCAAATAAACGTTTGTATAAATAAAACATTTTTGTCGGTAAAAACTACAATTGATGCTTAAACCATTTACAGCTAATGGAGGAGGAAATTTCCACATAGTAAGTGCTGTTTGATGCATCTTAATAGCAATGTGTCACTACTGTCTAAAGTGCTGGTCTGGGAGATAATTTGTCTAAACAACATAAGCTGAAAGGATCAGCTAATCCTAATTTTCATTCAGTCTAGGTGTGCACCTTAACTTTCACTCCTTGACATGTTTTAAACTAGAAATTAAGCTTAGTAATATAATAACCTATCATTTCTGCCGTAGGCAAATAATTTCCTGATTGCTGTAAACAAATACCTTCCTGATTGTTCTAGTGGTGTATGCCACCGTTTCCCCACTTCAAACTACAGTATATCAAAGTACAAAACCAAAAAAATAAAAAATCACAGATTAAAAATTACATCTTGATTCAGCTCCTACTTCAAAACCATTATTTTTGGTGCCGAGCAGCAATCCAAAAATTACCTAATGTATTTAAATTGTTGTGTCTATATTTCACTGCAGTCACCATTGATATTTCATTTAATGTATTCAGTGGGTAAGAATAGCACAGTGGGAAATAAGGCATACATCCCAAATTGTGAAGATGAAACTGAATAAAAGGCCATTTATAAGGGAGGCAACTAAGGTACAGGGATTGCAGGGTGGTACAGTGGTCATGTGGGTTACTCTACAGGTGGACAATGGCACCCCTATTCCCATGGGCATGATCTACAAACCTGCAGCACAAGGGGAAGAGATGGACAAGGTTCTAGTAAAAGCCATCCATAAAATGGATACTAAAAGGGAAGTGCTGTTGGTAGATGACTTCAATCTGCTAGATGTTGATTGGAGCATCCCAGCCATGGCCTCAGTCAGGAGCAGGGACATACTGGATACCATATAAGGTGTATGCCTCAGAAAGCTAGTGCCAGAGCCCACCCATGAAGGTACAATTTTTGACCTGGTACTCACCAATGAGGACAGAATGTTGGAAGTCATGATTGGTGGACACCTGGGATCCAATGATCATCACATGGTATGGTTCAATATGAGAACAGTGGCTGAGTCAAGCCACATACAGTAAAAGCAAGGGTCCTGGGCATCAGAAAAGCAAACACAGAAACACAGAAACATAGAATTTGATGGCAGAGAAGGACCACTTGGTCCATATAGTCTGCCCATTTCCCTGCCTAACGGATAAACTGCAGATCCTAGTTAACCAACAGTCTACTTCCTCCTACCCCCACTAGAATTGTCTTATGTCTGTCCCATGCATTCTTGAATTCCCACACTGTTTTTGACTCCATGACCTCCTCAGGAAGCTGTTCCATGCATCTACAAATCTCTCCGTGAAGAAATACTTCCTCACATTACCTCTGCGCTGTGCCATCTCTATTTTCAAATTGTGCCCCCTTGTTCTTGCACATCTCTTTTTCTGAAAGATGCTATCCTCTTGGATTTTGTTAATTCCCTTGAGGTACTTGACAGTTTCTATCATGTCCCTCTCTCCCTCCTTTCATCGAGGCTATACATATTAAGCTCCTTTAATCTTTCTTCATCTGTCTTCTGGTGCAGACCCTGCACCATTTTGGTTGCCCTACTCTGGACAGCCTCCACCCTTTCTATGTCTTTGTGGAGATGGGGTCTCCAGAACTGCACGCTGTACTCTAGATGTGGTCTCACCAACTGTCTGTGCAGAGGAAGAACAACTTACTGTTTTCTACTGGTGATGCTTCTCCCTATGCATCTCAGTATCCCACCAGCCCTCCTTACTGCCTTCTAACATTGCTTGCCCACCTTTAGGTCATCTGATATGACTACCCCCAGGTCCCTTTCAGTTTTTATTGCTGTCAGTATCTCACCCCCCCCCCCGTGTACTCTTCCTCTGGGATTTTGTTTCCCAGGTCCATTACTTTGCACTTCCCTTCTCATCCTTTCCACCCCACCTTGTGTATCAACCCTGCTGCAGATCTTTGTGTCATCTGCAAAGAGACATACTTTTCCTTCCAATCCCTCTGCAATGTCACTTATGAAGATATTAAAAAGGACCAGCCCCAGTACTGAAACCTGCGATACCCCACTAGTAGCCCCTCTTTCTTCACTGTGGACTCCATTTACTATTACCTTCAGTGTCCTGTTTTCCAGCCAATGTTTTACACAGGCTACCACCCTGGGACCCACTCCCAGGCTGACTAATTAATTTATTAATCTTTTGTGTGGGAATGTGTCAAATGCCATGCTAAAGTCTAGGTAGGCCATGTCCACAGCCCCTTCCTGGTCTATTACTTTGGTCACCCAGTCAAAGAAATTGATTGTATTTGTCTGACATGACCTTTCTGCTGTGAATCCATTTTGCCTTGGGTCCCGTGCCCCACTAGCATCTAGGTACTCAACAATTCTTTCCTTCAAAAGTGATTCCATCATTTTCCCTACCACTGTGGTCAAACTGACAGGTCTGTAGTTTCCTGCCTCTGTCTTGCTTCCACTTTTCTGAAGGGGAATCACATCCACTCTCCTCCAGTCCTTGGGTACCACACCATCCTCCCATGATTTGCTAAAAAGGATAGTCAGTGGTGTTACTAGCTCTCCCCTTAGTTCTTTTAGAATTCAGGGGTGAATCCCATCATTCAGCCCCAGTATCCCTGCCTTAGTCTTTCTTTGCTCCCTAATGTACCTATAAAAGGTTTTATCCCCCCTTCTTAACTGAGTTGGCTATCTTTTCCTCAGTTTGGGCCTTTGTTATTCTGACTGTCTTCCCTGCAGACTTTGCAAAGTTGGAGGTATGTCTCAGGAAAGCTCTAACAGGGACGGAGGACTGTGGAAGAGTTGAGGAACAGTGGGTCCATCTAAAAGGAGTCATAGTGAAGGCAACAGATCTTTGCATTAAGCAAAAAAACAAAGGCAAGAGAAAATGAAAACCACTATTGTTCTCAAAGAAGTGGACAGGAAGGTAAAAGTAAAAAAGCTGGCTTTCAGGCACTTGAAGGGAAGGTATGCCTCTTTGTAGATGACACCAAGATCTGCAATAGTGTTGACACTTGGGGTGGATAAATTGAGAAGAGACAGGCAAATTGGAGGAATGGTCGAGAGTGTGGCACCTCCGATTCAATGCCAAGAAGTGCAAAACCATGCACTTGAGGAACAAAAACCCAGGAGAAAAATATACAATGGGGGGAGATACTAACAACAACCAATCTGGAAAGTGACCTGGGGGTAGTCATAACAGACAACCTAAAGGTAGCCAAACAATGTGAGAAGGCAGCAAGGAAAGCCAGCGGGATGCTGGTGTGCATATGGAGCATTTCACCAGTAGAATGTAGGAGGTGGTGTTCCTGCTGTACAGACAGATTGTGAGACCTCACCTGGAGTGCAAACATATGAACATATGAAATTTTCAGCAGATACAAGCCATTCAGTCTATCTAGTCTGCTCGAGTGTGCAGCACTTCAGCCCATTAGACTGCAACTGCCCCATATACCCTCCCCATATCACACCCCGTCCCAGTTTATACCCTCCCATTGAATCTGTCCCACCCCTTCTTGAAGCCACTGTTACACGAGGTCCCTGCACCCTAATTGATACCCTCAGGGTTACACCGTAGACAGCTAATGTTTAGGCATAGGCTATACTAATACATAGGCTAAGGGCATCTACCGTATAAGAGTAGATGTCAGGAGATGAATACATATTATTGTAACTCACTTTGCTTGCTAATGCACACACATTATACCATGTATTTTCTGTCTATTTCTTACTTGTCAGATGCCAAGACACCTGTCCTTGAAGTAATTATAATGTGTAAGGCAACGTTGCCATCTTTCGGTGATGGACACCACTTCACCTTGTTATGTGAGACTTTGTATAAGAATGTCTTTGTTCTGATGACTTTACAGAATTATATAATGTTATCTTGGACCATGGAGCCACCTCTAATTTAGCCAATAGGGCTCATCTGTGTAACTAGAAATGTTTCTATCTTTTAGTAACCATAGTAATTATCACAGGTATGTAATGTTATGCACAGGATTTACACCTCGGAGACCCGAGAGATCCCAAGAGACTACAGAGAAACCTCAAGGTGTAGGGAATGCTTAGCACTGGCTCCCAGCTCGTATTGGTAAGAACTGCTTAGGGCAACTATGATTTATCCCTTTTTGTAGTAATAAACTTGTTTATTACTCGAATGCAACTTGTCTGTGATTATTTGCATCTCCAATAGTGCCAAGAACATGAAGGTGAGGTTTAGACCTCTTACACCATCAACACTTTGCAGTGATACAACATCCTCTGGCTGAGTGTTCCACCCTGCCACCACCTTTTCTGTGAAATAGTGCCTCCTCAGTTCCCTCTTGAACCTGCCCCATTCCAACTTCATAGAGTGTCCCCCTGGTTTCCCTTCTGCTCTTCAGATTGAACATACACCTGGTGTCTACTCTGTCCAAATTCTTCAGATACTTGAAGATCTCAATCATATCCCCTTTCTCCCTTCTTTCCTCCAGGGTGTACATATTGAGCTCTCTCAGTCTCTTCTCATATGGTCTGTCCCCAAATCCCAGGATAATTTTTGTTGCCCTTTGCTGCACCTCCTCTAGTAGTTTGATGTCCCTTTTCAAGTAGGGGTACCAAAATTGCATGCAGTACTCTAGGCACGGTCTCACCAGGGACCTGTACAGGGGCAAGAAGACCTCCCCACTCCTAGAAGTAATCCCCTTTGCTATGCACCCTAGCATCTTGTTTGCATTCACTGCAGCCTTCCTGCTCTGAGAAAAGTGGTACGTCTTCCCAGTAACCAGCACTCCCAGATCCTTCTCTTCCTTGGATTTTGTTAATGGGACACCCTCCAGCCAGTAAATGTGTCTTGGGTTCTTGCCTTCTAAATGCAGCACTTTGCACTTCTTGACATTGAAACCAAGCTGTCATGTGTGAGACCATTCCTCCAGTTTTGCCAAATCCTCCTGAAGTACTTTTGCTCCCTCCCCCATCTACCTCAGCACAAATCTTTGTGTCATCTGTGAAGAGACTGATCATGCTCTTAATCCCTACTGCAATGATGGTTATGAAAATGTTAAACAGAACTGGTCCCAGCACTGAGCCCTTTAGTACACCACTTGTTACTGCCTTTGGTTCAGATGCCACCCCCACAACTACTACCGTCTGCTGTCTACCCTGCAGACAGTTCTCAACCCATCTGACCAGTTTCCTCCCTGCTCCCAGACTCTTCAACTTGCAGGTCAGCCTATCATGTGAAACCAAGTCAAAGGCCTTGCTGAAATCCAGGTAGAGGACATCCACCTCATGTCTCCTGTCCAGTGCCCTCATAACCCAGTTGTAAAAATCAAGCAAATTTATTTGGCAGGATCTGCCTGAGACAAACCCATGCTGCCTGCTGTCTTGGATGTCTTTATCCTCAAGAACTTGCACCAGCCTTTCCTTGAGGATTGTCTCCATCAGTTTTCACACAATTGCAGTAAGGGTCACTGGTCTGTAGTTACCTGGTTCATCCTTGGACCCACTTGTGCTTCTCTCCCATCCCTGGGCATGCACCCCAAGTTCAGAGAGGTATGGAACAGGTCCACCAATGGCCATGCCAGGACCTCTGCCAACTCTCTCAACACCCTGGGGTGGACTCTGTCTGGGCCAGGTGCCTTGTCCACCTTCAGGGACTTAAGGCTCTCCCTCACCCTTTCCACCATGATTTCCCCACCTGTGATTGCTTCTACCCCACCCTCTTCCACCTCACCCTTCCTCTCAGGTATAGGCCCATCCCTCTTCTTGGTGAAGACTGAACAGAAGTATTCATTAAGTACTTCTGCCTGCTTTGTCCCCATTTCTACCCACCCACTTCCCCTCCTGATCCTAACAATCTAATCCTTGCTCTTCCTCTTCTCTCTGATATATCTGAATAAATCATTTTCTTCTTCTTTGATCCCCTGCACTAGCTTCCATTCCCTAGCCACCTTTGCTGCCCATACCACTCTGCTCACTTCTTTGGATTTCTTCACATGTTCTTCTTTGTCTTCTACCCTGTTGGATCACTTGTGGTCCAAAATGCATTCCTCCTTTCCCCTCACCTTTTTCACTACCTCTCTACTCATCCAATTAGCTTTCTTGGTCCTGGATGTCTTGCTCTGGCTCTTGACACAAGTTTTACTGGCTTAAACCAGTCCTGTTTTGATGACTGCCCATTTTTGTTCTTAGTCCACTTCCGGGTGGATGTTTGCCATATGACTTTCCAGTATGTTTCCATCCTGCCAAAGTCCACTTTTTTGAAGTCCAGGACCCTAGTTTTTTTAGTGGTTACTTCCTTACCCAGGTTGATTGAGAATCACACTGTTTGATGATCACTGCTTGCCAGAAGTTCCTCCACCCTTACATCCCTCACCTGTTCCCCATCTTCCAGTACCAGGTCTAGTAAATTCCCCTCCCTTGATGGCTCCATCACCCTCTGGGTAAAGAAACCATCCTGGAATGCCTACAGGAGGATCTGTTCCCTACCACAATTGGTTGCTGGGATGCTCCAACCAACCCCTGGTAGATTAAAGTCCCCCACCACTACTGTGCTCCCTTTGCCATTGTGCCTCCTTATCTGCTCCTCCAGTTCCCTGTCAATGTCCTCCTACTGAGCTGGAGGTCTATAAGCAACCCCCAGACAGATCTTGGTCCCTTTCTGGCTGTGTAATTACAGCCAGATTACTTCTGACTTGCCCTCCTCCCCTTCCTCCCTATTACATCTGTTCCCTTCTATTATGTAAATGGCAACTCCTCAGTCTTCCCTTTATTTCTATCCCTCCAGAATAGTTTGTACCCTAGGATGGTTAGATCCCAGTCTTGGTGCCTGGTTGCCCAATGTTTCAGTAATAGCAGCTATATGCACCTCTCCCTCTGCATCAATGTCTGCAGCTCTGCCAACTTGTCTCTCAGGCTCCTAGCATTTAGTGAAACCATTGTCCATGCTACACCTATCCTTCCTGCTTCCATACCCTTCGCTCCAACCCCTATTTTGCCTAAAGTCGTATTTCTCCCTGCGGTGGAGGAGGTCCATGGGACCCCCTCTCCTGGTGATTTCCAGCTCCAGTGCCTCCCCCACCTAGTTTAAATGCTATGTCTCATTGACGAAATCCCCCAGCTTCTGTTTCAACACCTGTGAACTTGCCCTGCTGCGGTGTAACCTGTCCCCTGCATAAAGATCTGTGTTATCCCATGTGTTACCCCAGTCCCCACCAAACCATATCCTTGGTCAACACCATTCCCTCAGCCACTTGTTGAAGTCACTGATTCTTCTCTTCCTGTCTGTACTAGCCCTTGGCACCTGCAGAGCTTCTGAGAAGTCTAACATTGTTCCCTCTTTGCTACATAGTTTTCCCACTTCCATGAAGCTGTCTTGTACCTCCTCTATCCTTCTCCCTTCCAGATAATTCATTCCCAAGTGCACCACAATGTGTGGCTTCCCCCCCACCTTCCCCACATATCTGCCCATATGCTGCCCCACTCTACTCGCTGTCATGCCTGGCATGCACTCTACCCAGATGCTACTTTTTCTGGCACCCCTTCCCCCCACACTATACCCTTAGGTATAGCATCCCCTAGAATTATGACTCTCTGATACTTTTCCTGCTCACCCTTTTGTTGCACTCCACTCCCCTGCCTCGCAACTTTTGAGGCCCTCTCAGCCCCCCGTCTCGGCCCCCCTTTGCCTCCCCTAACCTTTGCTCTGTTCTCTCCCCCTCACAACTATGACTGGGCTACTGACCACCACCTCAGAAATATTTTCCCTCTGTGGAACCTCCCCTTTGCACTGATTTGTTGCTCCATCCACCACACTACCACCTCCTCTATTGTTACTTCCCCATGTCTTCCCTGAAATGTGGCCTTCCCCCACTCAGAATCCCCTCCTCTTGATATCCTTAGCCTTACCTGGGCTGCCTGCCACTTCCCTCTTCCTCCTGTCTCCTTGCTTCTTCTCTTCCTCCACAGAGACCACACCACCATCACCTCACTGCCCTCCCTTGCCAGTGTGTCTTCTTGGTGCACTGCCTATTGCCTCCCTGCTGTATATCTTTTCCCCTGTAGCATGCCCTCCCTGCTCCTTCACTGTAGCCACCCTCCTCTCTGCTACCTGGTCTTCTGAACTAGCCAAACCTGAGAATCTGTTTGCTGTGCTAATCTCCTTTCCTAGAATGGGTCCAGTCCCCCTTCCCACAGGCTGATATCTTTGCTTCAACCCAGTCTTAGTCATGCTCCTGTGCCTGACCCTCTTCCAGTTATTACTTCCTTCCATGGGCTGCACCTGATTGTGTGGCCCTTCTGCTGTCCCACCTAGTTTTCCCTTGTTTTTGCCTGTTTTGAGCTCTTTTGTATACTTCATTAGTTTCCCCTCCTCAATGTGTTCCCCCCTATTTTGTCTCCTCCATGTCTCCAGTTCCTTCTTCGACCACCCTATTTCCTGCCGGAGCTGGCCCACCTGCCAACATATCCTACAACCCCCAGGACTCCAAGCCACTCCCAGGGATATGGCTGCTCCACATCCTTGTCAACATACAACCCTTCCCATCTCCTGTCCTAGTTGCCTGCCCCTGTACTGTGTGCAGTTCTGGAGACCACATCTCCTAAAGGACATAGATAGGGTAGAAGCAGTCCAGAGAAGGTCAAAGAAAATGGTGCAGAGACTTCCACAGAAACTAAACAAGAGAGACTGAGAGACCTCAATATGTATACTCTGGAGGAAAGGATGATCGGGGAAATATAATAGCGACATTCTAATACCTCAAGGGAATTATCAGAGTTTAGCCAGCCCGGTGGTGTTGAGGGTTAAGGTGCTGGCCACCACTCCTCAGATAAGCAGAGGGAGACAGGGAAGGCAGTCAGGAGCCCAAAGGTGCAAACAGATGAAAAAATAGCTCAGACAGAAAAAAGGGGAGAAGACGTTTTTTAGGTATCTTAGTAAAAGGAGAAAGACAAGCGGTGGGATTGTAAGGCTTAAGGTGGAAGAAGGGTAGTGTGCAGAGCGGGACTTCAAAAAAGCAACATTCCTGAACAAATATTTTTGTTCAGTATTCATAGAAGATGGGGAAAGTGAGGGATCACAATTAAGTGGCAGGAACAATAAGTAGAGGGAGGTGGACACCAGTCCATTTACAGAGGATAGAGTTCTAAAGGAACTCACAAAGGTCAAAGTGGACAAGGATGTGAGACCAGATGAGATACTGTACATCCAAGAATATTGAAGGAGCTTAGGGAGATGGTGGCAACAGTACTGGCAGCCCTGTTCAATGAATCTCTGGAAATGGGAGTGGTTCCAGAGGACAGAAGGAGAGCAGATGTAGTCCCTCTACACAAAAGTGGGAGCTTGGAGGAGGCCGGAAACTATAGACCAGTCAGTCTGACTTCCGTGGTGGGGAAAATAATGGAATCACTGCTAAAAGAAACTATTGTGGAACATCTTGAATACAGTAGAGCACAGACTCTGAGGCAGCATGGATTCATAGCAGGAAGGTCATGTCAAACAAATCTGATAGATTTCTTTGACTGGGTGACAAGGATCAGGGGGGAGTGTTGGATGTGGCCTACCTGAATTTCAGCAAGGCCTTCAACACTGTTCCACATAAGAGGCTTGTAAACAAGCTAAGCAGCCTTGGAATGGGTCCTTAGGTGGTGAACTGGATTAGGAACTGGTTGAGTGATAGAACACAGAGGGTGGTGATAAATGGAGCTCAATCCAAGAAAAGGAGGGTGACCAGTGAGATGCAACAGAGATCAGTTCTGGGGCGAGTCCTATTCAATGTCTTCATAAGTGACATTGTGGAGTGGGTAGAAGGAAATGTATGCCTCTTTGCAAAAGACAATAAGATTTGCAACAGGGTAGACACCCCGGGAGGGGTGGAAAAAATGAGGAGGGACCTAGGTAAACTAAAGGAATGGTCAAGAGTGTGGCAGCTAGGATTCAATGCAAAAAAATGCAAAATCATGCATCTGGGGCACAAGAACACAGAGGAGGATTACATGACAATGGGAGAAATACTGACGCCCACCAACTAGGGAAGGTATCTGGGTGTATCATATCAGATGACCTAAAGGTGGCCAAACAATGTGCCAAGGCAGTGGGGAGAGCCAGTGGGGTACTGGGGTGCATAAGGAGAGGTATCATCAGCAGAAGGAAGGAGGTGGTGATGCCTCAGTATAAATCATTAGTGAGCTCTCACCTGGAGTACTGTGTCCAGTTCTGGAGGCCATATCTCTGTAAGGACATAGACAGGGTAGAGGCAGTTCAGATAACGGCAACAAAAATGGTGCAGGGTCTGCACCATAAGTTAAATGAGGATTGACTGGAGAACCACAATATTTATATCCTGGAGGAAAGGAGGGAAGGGGAGGATAATAGACACCTTCAAATATCTCAAATGCATAAATAAGGTACAGGAGGGAGCATCTTTCAGAAAAAGAGATATTCTAGAACAGGGGGTCATGACATGAGGCTGGAAGTGGGAAGAATAAGGGGTAATGTGAGGAAGTATTCCTCCACAGAAAGGGTGGTGTATGCATGGAACAGCAAGGGGTGGGGCAAATTCGGTAGGGGAATTCAGAGATGCATGGGATGGGCATAGGTGAACCCTACTGACATGAAATAGATCAAAGCCAGAGATCAAGTAGGGTCTGTGGTTTCTGCAACAGGAAGAAACAAGTTCTGACAACAACAGATAGGGCTACAGTTAAACGATATGGGGTATAAATATTGATAATTACCAAATTTATGAGCCTGCATTTCCAAAATGTAACATAGGCTCATAACTTTTTTATTTTTTTTATATTGTTACACCACATTTTCAACATAGCATTGTTATGATCCTCCCTAATGAAGAAGGGCAGAGAAAATGTTCATATCCTGGCCTAAAGGTGATTTTGTGCAGGGACTGTGAAATCACCTTTCAGGATGCAAAAACACATTTTGGGCAGGAGTTCATTAATGACAGCTGTTATGAAGTGCAGTAAAGAAATGGATATGTTGGAAAGTTTTAGATAATTATATTGAATATTACCAAACTGACTAGTCTGTGTTTGAAAAATGTAACATACAATAATACCTTTGTTTTTTATAATATCTTTACACCAAATTTGTAACATAGGTGTCTTAAGACCCCCACCCCAGCAACAAGGGCAGTGAAAATTTTCAACTCCTGTCCAAAAGGTGATTTTGTGAAGGGAACACAAAATCACCTTTCAGGATATAAAAAAAAAAAACATTTTGGGCAGGATTTGAAAAATGAAGCTGTTAAATTCATGAGGTGCTGTAAAGATATGGCTATTTCGTGAAGTTTTGGTAAAAATATTGAAAATTATTAAAGTTACAAGCCTGTTTTTGAAAAAGTCAATGCAGGCTCATAACTTGGTTGTTTTTAAATATATTTACACCAAATTTTCAACATAGTCTTCTTGTGACCCCACCTCATTGTGACCCCACCAAAGCAACAGAACAAAAGGGTAAACAGGGAGGAGAAGAAGCACTGTGGGTAAATTTGGACAATGGCACCACAATACGCACAGGGGTTGTATACAGACCCCCTTCTCAGGGGGAGGAAATGGACAAGGAAATGATAGAAAGTATACTTAGAATGGCAGGAAAAGGGGAGATATTGCTGATGGGTGATCTGAATTTGCCAGATGTTAATTGGAGTGCAGTTGCAGCAGCCACTTGTAAGAGTGGGGTTATTCTAGATGCCCTACAGGGGACATGCCTTAGACAACTAGTATTGGAGCCCACTTGAGAGGGAACAATCTTGGACCTGATTCTCTCAAATGGAGATGAAGAGAGGATCACAGATGTAGAAGTGGATAGCCATCTGGGAACTAGCGACCATCGAACAGTATGGTTCACAATAAACACAGCAATAGAGTCAAGCCATATAAAGACAAAAGTACTGGACTTTAGGAGGACTGACTTTGCCAAAATGGATGAGTGCCTAAGGAATGCACTAGCAAATGGGCAGGAAGGAGGGGTGGAAGAACAATGGGTAATAATAAAAACTGCCATCACAGAGGTATCAAGCCTTTGTGTAAAGCAAATAAACAAAACAAAACAAGAAACCACTATGGTTCTCAAAGGAAGTGGCAGTGAAGGTTCAAGAGAAAAAGAAAGCATTCAGGAAGTACAAGGAATCACAAAAGGAACAGGACAGAGAACTGTATCAGTTAAAGCAAAAGAAGCTTGAAGGCAGTCAGAACAGCAAAGGCCCAAACCGAGAAAAGATAGCCAACTCAGTTAAGGGGATAAAACCTTTATAGGTACATCAGGAGCCTAAGGAAGACCAAGGGAGGGATAGTGAGGCTTAATAAAGGGAGGGAGGGTGGACAGAGGGTGACTGTGAAAAGGCAGAGATACTAAACAAATATTTTGTTCAGTATTTACAAAGGAAGAGGGAGTACCTAAAACAAACAGTAGAAACACTCTGGATACAGAAGTTGATACCAGTCCATTTACAGAAGAAAGGGTTCTGAAAGAACTCTTAAAACTGAAGGTGGACAAAGCAATGGGCATGATGGGATTCATCCAGAATTTAAAAGAAATAAGGGTAGAACTAGTGACACCACTGACTACCCTCTTTAACAAATCATGGGAGGATGGGGTGGTACCCGAGGACTGGAGGAGGGCAGATGTGATTCCCCTTCACAAAAGTGGGAGCAAGGCAGAAGCAGGAAACTAAAGACCTGCTAGTTTAACCTCAGTGGTAGGGAAAATGATGAAATCACTTCTGAAGGAAAGAATTGTTAAATATCTAGAGGTCAGAGGGGCACAGGACCCAAGGCAGCATGGATTCACAGCGGGAAGGTCATACCAGACGAATCTGATAGATTTCTATGACTGGGTGACCAAAGTTGTAGATCAGGGAGGGGCTGTGGACATGGCCTACCTAGACTTTAGCAAGGCATTTGACACAGTCCCACAAAAAAGATTAATATACAAGTTAGCCAGCCTGGGGTGGGTCCCAAGATGACAGCCTGGGTAAAGAATTGGCTGGAGAATAGGACACAGAGAGTAATAGTAAATGAGTCCACTCTGAAAAAGGGGGGTTAGTAGTGGGGTACCGCAGGGTTCAGATAGGACCAGTCCTCTTAATGTCTTTATAAGTGACATTGCAGAGGACTGGAAGGAAAAGTATGTCTCTTTGCAGATGACACAAAGATCTGCAACAGAGTTGATGCACAAGGTGGAGTGGAAAGGATGAAGGGACTTGGCAAGGTTAGAGGAATGGTCAAATGTATGGCAGCTTAGATTCAATGCTAAGAAGTGCAAGGTAATGCACCTGGGAAACAAAACCAGGGAAGAGTACACAATGGGGTGAGATACTAACAACAACAAAAATGGAAAGGGACCTGGGGTAGTCATATCAGATGACCTACAGGTGGGCAAGCAATATGAGAGGGGCAGCAGGAGGGCTGGGGGATACTGGGATGCATAGGAGAGGCATCACCAGTAGAAAACAGAAGTTATTATCCCTCTGTACAGACAGCTAGTGAGACCCCATCTGGAGTACTGCATTGCAGTTCTGGAGACCCAATCTCCATAAAGACATAGACAGGATGGAAGCTGTCAGAGGAGGGCAACTAAAATGGTGCAGGGTCTGCACCAGAAGACATATGAAGAGAGACTTAAGGAGCTTAATATGTATAGCCTCGAGGAAAGGAGGGAGGGGGGACATGATAGAAACTTTCAAGTACCTCAAGGGAACCAACAAAGTCCAAGAGGGTAGCATCTTTCAAAGAAAGAGGTGTGCAAGAACAAGGGGGCACAATTTGAAGATAGAAGAGGGGCGGCTCAGAGGTAATTTAAGGAAGTATTTTTTCACATAGAGGGTGGTGGATGTATGGAACAGCCTTCCAGAGGAGGTTGTGGAGTCACAAACAGTGGTGGAATTCAAGCATGCATGGGACAGTCATAAGGCAATTCTAGGGGGTGGGGGTAGGAAGAAGTAGGCTGCTGGTTAAATAGGATCTGCAGCTTATCCATCAGGTAGGGAAATGGGCAGACTGGGTGGGCCAAGCGGTCCTTATCTGCCTTCAAATTCTATGTTTCTATGTTTCTATGAACAAGGCCAGAGAAAATTTTTGACTTCTGTATGTCGTGCAGGGACCACAAAATCACCTTTCGGGATGTAAAACAACTTTTTGGCCAGGATTTGAAAAATAACAGCTGTCACACTCATTAGGTGACATAAAGATATGGCTATGTTGTGAATTTTGGGGGGGGGGATATTTAAAATCACCAAATCTACAAGCCTGCATTCTTAAAAGTCAATCTAGGGTCATAACGTGGTTGTTTTTTAATATTTTTACACCAAATTTTCAATATGGCCTTTTTATGACACCACCTCATGAACAAGGGCTGAGAAATTTTTCAACTCTTGCCTGAAAGGTGAATTTTCACAGGCACCATAAAATCATGTTTCAAGACAGAGCTGCCTAGTGACAGTGCAATTGTTCATGAGGTGGGGTCCCAAAGAAGGCATGTTGAAAATGTGGTGCAAAAATATGCAGAAATGGCCAGGTTATGGCTCTAAGTTCAAAACCCCATTGAAATACATTGAACCACAGACCTGCTTCCTCAGTTCGCAGTCTTGCTTGGAAGAGTGAAGATGTATCTGCAGTCCACAGAAGATTACAGTGCCGGAGTCCTGGTGGGTTAGTGGAGCATGGAGGGGATGGGGTGGTGGGTGGTGGTTCTGAGTGGGAGGGTTGGGTGGGGTCACTAACATCTGCAACAGACATTGATGTACTGTTTTCTCTTTTCAGGTTTAAGGAACAAAATGGACCTAGGATTCCTGATCGTGACACTGGTGGATTGGGCACCCTGAGTGTTAGTGTTATGGTTTTAGTAGTGGGGGTGAGGTGGTGGATGCTGATAGGAAGGGTCAGGTGAGAGGGGAAAACTATATTAAAAAAAACTCCAGAAATAACTGTGCAGGCTCAGCGGTGGAGGAGAGAGAAGAAAAAAAGTACATAGGATTCGTGATGGTAACACTGGGGGGTTGAGCACCCTTTTTTCCCCCTAATTGTTTAACCAGGTAAGACACACTAAGCTGAAAGCTTGTTTACAGGTGCAACCTGGGAACACAGGGAAGTTAAGTGACTTGCTCAGGATCACACAGTATGTAAGTGGGGGCTGTGAGATTCAAACCTAGGTCACCAGATTTGCAGCTCAGAGCCTTAAACCACTGCACTATACTGCCTCCTATGTTAGTGTTATATTTTAGTGGTGGGGTGGGGTGGTGGATGCAGATAGGTAGGGTTGGGTGGGAGGGAAAAATATATATTAAAAAAACTGCAGAAATAGTCATTAAGGTTAAAGGGGTGGAGGAGGAACAGAGAAAAAGTAGGACATAGGATTTGTGATGGTGACACTGGAGATTGGGCCCCCAGTGTCAATAATCTTGCCGGGGGGTGGGTGCTGAGATGGAAGGCTGGGTGCGTGGGAGAAATCAGTATATATTTAATAAAAAAGAACAGTCGGCCATCCAACTCCAGTCACACAGCACTATTTTTCCCCCAAGGTCATGGCAGAACATGGCACAGTCCACCATGTCCAAAATGGCCACCACACTCTATTGTATATGCAAATTGCAGTTTGGTGGCTATCTTGGACACAGCCGACTGTGCCATGTTCTGCTGTGACCTTGAGGGAAAAATAGTGCTGTGAGACTGGAGTTAATGGAGAGAGAGGAGTGCGTCATAGAGCTTGGAGGCAACTGAGATGTAACTCCTACATGTTGTTCGGCTAGAGTTTGAGACCTTTTTTGATTGCAAGAGGTCTGCAGGGATCCACCCACTACAGCCATAAACAATGATCAGACAGGGTGGGCTTAGCAGTCCTTATCTGCCATCAGTTTCTAGGATTCTATGTTTCTATGTTTAGATCATCAGAGGTTAAAGGAATTAATAATATGCTAATTTGAGAAACAATGACAAATGTGTAATATATAGCCTGCTGATGCCAAGAAAGAGTAGAAGTATATTTTGTTTATTTTATTACTGTATACATGCAATTTGAAACTATGCAAGATTCATCAAAATGTCATCAAATGATGTGAGTGTGTGAAAATTAAATGGTCTGATACTGAGTGATCGCATGACATTTGTACTTGATAAATTGAAGAAGCTGCATTATATGGATGCAGAAAATACCTATGCATATATCACAATGATTTTCAGGAAGCATTCAAGAGCCAAAATGTACCAGAAACATTGCAATTAACAAAGTGAAAATCCAGTGTCACTAATATATCCCATTCTGTAGTTTCTGAATAAAGCTGCAATTGCTATATGTAAAAATTAATATGGGCGTATTCGCATTTAGAAAAAAGGGATAAGCTTTATGTAAAAACAGACTCATTCACGAGTTAAAATCTAGGAGGTTACTAGGGATCAGTCAACGAGAAAATGCTGGTACATGTATATCACAGTATCCAACAATGACCAAGGCATACATGCAGATGACCTGGCACCTAACAAATGCATTTGCCTTGCCTGCCCATGTATCACTGGTGAATGCTGTTCTTCTGAAAATGCCTGTTGCTCTCCTGAAGACTGTGCATGATAATTCAGAGGAGATCAGATGGAAGTATCTGCTGGTGAAAGAACTCTGGTAATTGACCAGATGAACATGGAGAGTGTTGAACAGCAGCTGGATGCTGCAATGCCAAGGCAGTGGTAGTTCCTATTGAAACTACTGATGGAGGATAAACAGAAGTTCTTGCAGCAGAAAAAACAACTAGAACTAAGGAAGATATACACCATGTACCATACAGATATACTATACAGAATTCAGTAATGGGCTGGCTTGCACTAGCAGAATTGGCGGTTGAGGAATGGCCAAACCAACCTGCTGGTTCAGATGACCTGTAGACCAAGAGAAAAGACCAGCACTAACAGTCAGAGCAATTGAATCAACTTGTTTAATTGTGAAACTAAAAAAATCACAAAAAAATCACACATCCAGCGTTAGGAAGGCAGGCACCACTCACCTGGATGCACCAATTGGTTTTGCACATTTGCGCTTTCTCGGGGAGGCCAGACATGCACTTACAAACACTTTAAATAGAGAAATTAATTAAAGATACAGTGCCACAATTACATCAAAGTGCAAAACCAAAAACACAAAAATCACATCTCGAGTCAGCTTCTACTTCAAAGCCATTATTTTCGGTGTTGAACAGCAATCCATAAATTATGCAAAATATTGAATTGTTGTGTGTAAATTTCACACCTGTCACTATCAATATTTCATTTAATGCAACAGTTATCAGACTTTGTCACAGTGAGCCTCCCCAAATTCATAGAAAAGATTTGAGCCTCTCACAAAAATTGAAATAATCTTGGGCCTCCCCAAAGAAAAATAACATACTGTACTTTGCGCAGTACACCATGAATAAATTGAAACCCCTTTGAGTACTTGGCTCACATTCAGTTCTTTGTCTTATACTGACATGGAACCTTTGAAAAAGTGCTCCTGTGCTCAAAGGTGTTATCTGAATAACAAATAAATAAAATAAACAAATATTATTATTCTGCTTATTGGAACTCCCCCCCCCCCACAGGCCAACCTACGTACTCTGCTATTTTAATTCTCATTGTTACCCCTTGTTGCAGTACCTTCATGGGTCAGATTACTTTCTCTTTTTCCTCTCTATATGAAATAACCTTCCTACATACTTTGCCACTCCCCATCCTTCCCTGCTCCTAAGGGACTTCTCAGGGATGACTTTGCTCCTTCCTGCTATTGCTCTTAGCACTTCTGTGCTCAACCCTTGTATTTGGGCTGTTCTGCCATCAGGCTACAAATTGATCAATTGCCACCACTCATTATTAGTTTATTGTTCAGATTTGTTTGCACTATTGTTCATTGTGCATTTCTTAATTGTTTTGCAGTTACTTTTTGAAATGTACTCACTCCCTACCCTTCCCCGGGTACACCTGAAATGAGCTTTGGCTCATTCACCTTCCCTTGTCACCTATTAGTAAATAAATACATTAAATTCACCTACTAGTACCCTCTTTCAGTTTGCATCATCTCTTCACACAAAATATATAAAACTCAAAATTGAAATGCAGTACTTTTTCAGACTTGCTTGTGCCTCCCCTGGAACAGGTTGGGGCCTCCCCATGGAGGCTGGCCTCACCATTTGAGAACCCCTGATTTAATGTATTCAGAGGATAAGAATAGCACAGTGTAAAATAAGGCATACATCTCAAATTGTGATGATAAAACTAAATAAAGGGCCATTAGTAAGGGAGGTCATCAGCGATCAATAGGATTAATAATATGTTCATGGGGAAACAATGACAAGCACACAATATATAGCCTGCTGATGCCAATAAAATGACTAGAAATATATTTTGTTTTATTTTATTCCTGTATGTATGCAATTTGGAACCATACAGGATTCAGCCAAATTTCATCACATGATGTGAACTTGTGAAAATTAAATTGGGCTGAAACTGAGAGATCACATCACATATGTACATAATAAATTGCAGAAACCACATTATATGTACGCAAACAATAGCTATGCATATGTCAGAATGATTTTCAGGAAGAATTCAAGAGCTAAAACGTACTGGAAATAATGCAATTAATCCTTGCTGTGCCACAGACTGAATTGACATCAGTCCAGAGTTCTTATAGGGTCTAATTCTGCTGGCAGCATAATGGTTAACAAAGGTAAAAATACAATCTCACTAATGTATCCCATTCTGTAGTTACTGAAAAACACTCAAATTTCTGTATGTAAAAATTAGCATGAGATCATTCACATATAGAAAAGGGATTGGTTTTATGTAAAAACAGACTCATTCAACGGTTGAAAACCAGGAGGTCACTAGGAGTCAGCCAGTGAAAAATGCTGGTACATGAATATCATGGTATCCGACAATGACCAAGGCAAACATGCAGATGACTTAGGATGAACTGAATTGGGAAGGTCACCAAAAGTCAATATGAAAGATGCAACATAATAAGCTCATAATTTTATCATTACATTGCATGATTTGAACATGTGAGTAATGAATGAGCTAGTATTGAGATTAAATATACATTCATATACTTTACATGTACTCATGTATATTTGGGAGCTTGCACTTTAAATAAGGTTAATCAGGATCTGTTTCAGTGACTGGTCTGATGTATTAATTGGGTAACCAATCAGTGTTTTTAATAGGGTTTGACATCATGGGTGATGCAATTAGAATTTTGTATTTAACTGCTAGGCCTTCACTATGTGTTTTAGCCTTTGATAAAGGATGTGAACTATCCGAAACGCGTCAAGCTACTGGCATTTTTTATCTTGTATAATAAATATTTTTGACATGGAGACCTGTGCCCTTGTCCTTATTGAGGTTTGTGTGTGCTCTATTTTCAGTTTGTTTTGGATTTGAGTCTTTTGATATGATGCACCACTATACTAGTACATACTCCTTTTGTGTTCCACATATTATGGTAGCACGGTAGTGCTACCATAGTTAGGGTTCAGGAGCCATTTCCATGTTAAACCCAAAATTTTGCACCTTAATAACTTTGCAACCGTTTGATGGATTTGCCTGAAATTTGGAATGTATAATCAAGACCCATAGGCCTTGGGAACTGCCAAGTTTTGTACTGATGAGATATACGGTTGTGGAGTTATTAAAGTGTGTGATCTGCTCTTGGCGTTACGCTTTTCTGGAATTCTGATCGCGCCTACAGGTCGATCGCATTTCTGTGAGTGGCCAGAAATCTTCAGGGAACATGCAGGTGGGGTCCCTGATGTGCCTTTTGAAGATTTGGTGAAAAAATATTAAACAGTTCAAAGTTATTCAAAAAACAGTTTCCCATTATAAGTCAAAGGGAAAAGTTAAAGGATTAGAGCAAGTGTCGCAAATGCATTTTACTTTCGCCAAATGGGCCTGTTACTTTCATAAATCCGCCATTTTGTTTTCAGTTGGTGATCAGAAAAATGGTTGGCATTTAAATTTGAGACCCTCTAGCAATGTAATTCTTTTTGTATTTAGCTATTCGGGCCCTGAGGATGCTTGCCATGTCTTTATTTTGTGTAAAAACACCCCAGAAATATGTTTTCAAATTTCTGGGAAAAGTACCATAAAATTACTTCGTGCTCACGAGCGTGTCGAACTTTGAGCTTTATAAATCGACAGTAATTTTCTAGTCTGTGGGAAATGACAGCAATTCTTTGGCACTGTACTGCGAAATAACCGTTGGGAGTTTTGGGCTAAAATTTGGAGGGAACGCAGCTGACATCTCACAGATGTGCCTTTCAGTGTTGTATTGAAAAAATATTACACGGTGGCAAAGTTATGGCACCCCAAAGTTGACCATTTTTCCCATAGGATAACATTGTGGCACCCAAAGCATTACAGGAATCCTTTGGCACCCTGCTGCAAAATAATGGTTTGGTATTTTTTCCTGAAATTTGGAAGGAAGACAGCTAACAGTCCACAGATGTGCCTTTCAGTAGTTTGGTGAAAACATATCACATGGCGGCAAAGTTATGGAACTCCAAAATTGATGTTTTTTCCCATAGGATAACATTACGGCGTCATTGGCCTCAGGGCCCGTGATTCTCGGAAACGGTAGATACGGACTTTTGTTGGAAAATTTCTTAGCCCCATAATAGGGCTAAAGATTCAAATTAACCAGGACAGTTGTAATTAATATGACTTTTAAATTTTTTTTCTACGTCATACGGTTCCTGAGATATAATGTGTTTAGTATTCCAAGATCTCATTTTCTGCACCGATACTCATTATTTTGCATACATTATTTGTACTCACTGTCTTTTTCAATGCATGTTGTGGGGAAAACCAGCCTATGTGCTTACATTACTGTTGCTCTTTTCGCTTGTGGCTCCGTACTCGTTTCACTTACCATTGACGTCTGCACCACCATGTGCGTTATTGTTTGCGTTTTCATTTGCGCTTTCGTTTCTGTTATTTTGTGCCATTTCTGTGTACAGTACTGTTTCTCTTACTGTTTCACTTTACTTCACGATGCCCATTGCCATTTGTGTTTGCAGGCACCATGTTACTATGTCACAACACATCATGTGGCAGACCATTCCCGTCTACGCCACCATGTGCGTTACGCTTTCTGTTCTCATTCGTGCTTGTGTTAGCATGTGCGCTACTGTTAGCATTTCTGTTTGCGTTGCTGTCCCTGTTAGTATGCCACAACACATCATGTGGCGGGAGCGCGGGGCCCAAAGGGCCCCGCACTCCATCAATGCATCGTCATTGACGCTCACAACCATGTGCGTTATCCTTTGCGTTTTCATTTGCGCTTGCGTTTCTGTTATTTTGTGCCATTTCTGTGTACAGTACTGTTTCTCTTACTGTTTCACTTTAATTCACGATGCCCATTGCCATTTGTGTTTGCAGGCACCATGTTACTATGTCACAACAGATCATGTGGCAGACCATTCCTGCCTACGCCACCATGTGCGTTACCCTTTCTGTTCTCATTCGTGCTTGTGTTAGCATGTGCGCCACTGTTAGCATTTCTGTTTGCGTTGCTGTCCCTGTTAGTATGCCACAACACATCTGCTGCATTACAGTCACTATTTCTTGTTATCATACTTAAAAAGCAGGGAAATTAGAGGCAAAAAACTGTGTTTAATGCATTAGTTAGGGTTGTTCCACAGCAACAAAAGTGAGGAAATTCGCTGTTAGGGTTGAAAACCCCCCTTGAGCCCCCCGGCCATCCCCCAAACCGGCAGTGGGGTGCACATTGGGATTGTGGGTCCTAACTCTCACCGCATTGTCCTATACTTCTGCTGTTTTACACATGTCATGGGGTGAGAGTTAGGGCTGATGATCCCAATGCAGACTCCAATGCCACCATATGCGCCATTGTTTGTGTTTTCTTTTTTGTTTGCGTTTCTGTTACTTTTTAGCCATTTGTGTGTACTGTACTGTTTTGCTTTCTGTTTCACTTTGTGTCACCATGCCCATTGACATTTCAATTTACAGGCACCACATTACTTTGTGACAAGGCATCATGTGGCACAGCATTCCTGTGTATCCCACTGTATGCATTAGCCTTTCTGTCCTCATTCATGGTTGTGGGAGTGCGGGGCCCTTTGGGCCCCGCGCTCCCGCTGCTGCATTACATCTACTATTTCTTGTTATCTTTCTTAAAAAGAAGGGAAATTAGAGGCAAAAAAGTCTGTTTAATGCATTAGTTAGGGTTGTTCCACAGCGACAAAAGTGAGGAAATTCGCTGTTAGGGGTGAACACTCACTTGTACCCCGCTGCCCACTCCCCCAAGTGGCACTTTTAGCATTAATGTTTGCAGTGCTGTCTGTTTTATTGTGCCATAACACATCATGTGGCACTAGCGCATGGCCTGTACTGCCCTGCCCACCCCCCAAACCGGCATTGGGGTGTGCATTGGGATCGTAGCTCCTAACTCTCACCCCACTCTCCTATACTTCTGCTGCTTTACACATGTCATGGGGTGAGACTTAGGGCTGACGATCCCGTCTATGCCACCATGTGTGTTACCCTTTGTGTTGCTGTGTTACTGACTGTATGTCATAGGTAGCAAACAAATAGATGGAGGTATAGTTGTAGCAGTATTAGTGAACATTGATTTGTATGCTTAAGTCATAGACAGTTATTTTCATTTCAGTATGGTATTTAAAGTAATGAGTCGACACAGGTGGTTATGGTTTTAAAAAAATTATTGCCAATTTGTCAAATGGAGAAAAGGTTGAATCAAAATTAAAATTTTGTTAACAGAAGCAGTCTCACAATACAATCTTTGTATGTGTGTAATCATTACTTGTGAAATTTGTAAATGTGTAAGAATAATAATAAGTGTATAATGTGGATTGGACTAAGTGTGTGATATTATATGAAACTAATCAGATGTTGTGTGTTTTTAGTTGTGCTTCAGTACTCACTTCTGTTTATATGTGTGGAAGTATTTTCTGGCATTTGACTTGTAATTTTAATAGTCAGGCTGAAGATATTGCTATTGAATGTGAATGTAGTTTGTAAAAAATATTACTTTTAAAAAATGGTTGTATGTTGTAACTATGTGTAGTGCATTACTTGTCTGCTATGTTAATAAGGGAATGTCAGTTGGTTGTGAAGTGTGATTAGACACAAGATAGACAAGTGTTTTGTTGTAATTGTGTGAGTGCTAATGTGGATGTTCCTGGGGTGGGCGAAAAACCATAAGCTGATTGTCTAAGTAGTACAGTTTACACAATTGTAAGTTTAGTGACATTTGATTCTTACTATAATATAATATGTCACTGACTAGGTGCAAATGGAAAATTCCCACCCGACCCCTCAATTGAGGCGATCATAAATATTGTCAGGAACATGTATGCAGTTTGTTGTGATCAGCAACAGTGCCTGATTTACAATTGTCAATATTTTGTACATACGGTACAGTTAGTTATGTGACAAGTACATAAAAAATAAATGTTTTACATGAACAAAAAAATGTTATCAATTCTTACATTGGCTTCTATGTAAATTCTTAACTTGTAAATACTAAAACTGTAATGGGATGCATTTTTTCACAAACTTATGCTTAGTTACATGTTGTTAGTATACTGCAGAGTAATATGTAAGACGTTCACTTGTACTGTAGTGCTACACTGCTATTTTTAGTTCAACTATTAAACAAGTTATTAATGTACAGTTGAAAACAAATGTTTCTATTATGTACAAGTAATTTTAAACAGTTGTAAGAGTCACTGAATGAAATTCAGTAATTGGTTATTATTAACAGTTGTGTAAGTCAGCTTCTTGCATTATCAATAACGGTAGTTGTTTTACATATGTACAATACTAGTACTACATCTGAAAGCGTGATAGTTCTACACTGTTGCATGGTGATCTAATGATGTTCTCTATATGTGAAGAGTCACTAGAAGTGTGAAAAGACTACTTCTGAGACAGTGGAATGTTTGTTGAATGTAATAAGGGTAGAATCTTTCACAGACATGTAATCATGGTTTCTCTAGTGACTGTAAATATTGTTGGCGCCGATTGAAGCCACTATAACAATTTTCATGTAGTCACTGATCTACACAAGATGTAACATGTCACAGTCTATGTAATGTCTGTATTTGAATTCCATTTTTTGTTGAAATTGTATTGTTTATTTACAGTTGTAAATTGTACAACATTGTAACGAGTTATGACATTTTTGGGGACAAAGTACTCATGTTAAAATGGTACATGTTTTGTCCTATTCTTCTGAAATATGAAGGTTGTCATAATTCTTCAATATTAGAAGATATGCATTTTTGAGGTGATGTGGGAGTGTCTATTTAAAAGTTGTTGTAGAGTCGTCACACTCTAACCATCCAGCTGTGCAGCTTAGTAATGTTTTTAGATGCATAATCTTGTATAGACATGTAATCATGGTTTCTCTAGTGACTGTAAATATTGTTGGCGCCGATTGAAGCCACTACAACAATTTTCATGTAGTCACTGATCTACACAAGATGTAGCATGTCACAGTCTATGTAATATCTGTATTTGAATTCAATTTTGTTGAAATTGTATTGTTTATTTACAGTTGTAAATTGTACAACATTGTAACGAGTTATGACATTTTTGGGGACAAAGTACTCATGTTAAAATGGTACATGTTTTGTCCTATTCTTCTGAAATATGAAGGTTGTCATAATTCTTCAATATTAGAAGATATGCATTTTTCAGGTGACGTGGGAGTCTCTGTTTAAAAGTTGTTGTAGAGTCGTCACCTCTAACCATCCAGCTGTGCACCCTTAGTGATGAGGTGTAATGTCAGAATGCATGGATTGACCATGGTGATAGATAATGCTGTGCGTGTCAAACAGTGATTGGTTGAAGACTATTCTACTAGCTGTGTAGTCTGTGATAGGAGTATCAACTCTGAGCCCATTGGTGTCAAATCTGTGCAACATAAGCAACAGATATTGAGATGAAGTCCTCAGGCGTATGGACTGATTGCATCTGCTTCCGCACCTTACACAGGCATGACTACATTCAGCATTAGTGAACAGCTGTTGAAATTTGACAAGTTTGGCTTTAGGAACAAAGAGAGTTATCCACAGCATGTCTTGTGTGGTTTCACGCTGTGGTGCCACATGAAACACATACATATTTTGTAACGTATGTTACTGTGAAATACTGGTGGATTGGGTGCCGTCTTCATCAAGGTTGTTTATCACAGCCATCATAAACTCAGTACTGTCTTGCTGTATGTCTGCAGCAAATGTACTACATCCAGCATATGTAGATAACACCTGTCGTAGTGGTGTTAGTGGTGTACATTGTTAGAGTGGTCAGAAGTCATGTTGATAATCTGCTTCAAAGCATTTGATAGGGATTGTCTTGTGAAGCAGATATTGCTTGCACAAACTGTGGCATGTGTAGAAAAACTTGCATAGCTGAGTTAGCATAGCAGTTTACTCTACTGCTGTTGTCAAACAGTGGTACAGCAACTCGCCAACTGATTTCTTATGAATTGTTGGTTGTGAATGTTTACTTGAGGTTGTGGCCTTTGCTGAACTCTTTTTTTTTGAATCACTTTGTGAAGCTTGTTGCTGTTTGTTGCTTCGTCTAGCTGTGACTGAATTGTGTGAGACTGACATATATGTAGGCAGTGGTATTAAAGACATTTGTGGCTGATGTAGAGTACGTAATCTGTTGTACTCAAGAATACATCGCTTATCAGCTCGTATTTTCTGAGGTGCTATACTAATGATGTGCAATCCAGAAAGGCTTCGTACACGTGAAAGTGCAACGTAGCTCATGTCATCTTTGAAAATGTCTGTACCTATGTCTATCATTGCTGAATCCAAACTTAATCTCTGAGATTTGTGAATGGAGACAGCGTATGCAACACATAATGGGAACTGTTTCCTGTTTACGTAGATATCCTTAAAAACCTGGAATTTTACGCAGGTTCGATCTATGTGTACAGAGTGTTGCATGTTGTCAAACTGCACTACAAGTGTCTGAATAAATGTCTTCTGTACATTATAGATAAAGTCAGTGATGTTTCCAATGGCGCAGTTTACCATGCCTTGTTCGACATCTAGATTATGTCGTAGCATGATACGTGCATTCTTACAAAGTGTGAGAAGAGCTTCTAGGCCAGTTGTTCATGAAACATCTGACTTCAGTTCACTTAGTCGTTCAGTCATCTTTGCTACTAGCTTTTGACTAAGAATAACGCCATCAACTGTATCAATTGTATGGAGAGTGACAATCTCTTGGTTCTCTCTTTGTAGCATTAGATTGTTGAATTCAGTGCATTTCTTTAGTCGTGGCATAAGACACACTATGTGTCTGGCAGTAGAGTATATATCACTGAAGACATTACATGCTGTTTCTATGCATGTACTCTCTAGTGTGATTTTTCGATCATTTAACATACAAACATGTTCTGGTGATAGAGAACTTGTGCCAGCTTCATCTAAAAGTGATTTGTAAGCTAGGTCACCACTTTGCCGCATGTTCTCAGACAACTCAACATAGGTAAATAATTCCCATATGTTATAGCCTGCAATGCAACCAAGGATATTTTTAGCTTGCTTGGCAGTCAGAGTTGTGAATACATGCTCTGCATTGACTGGTGCAAGTTGCAAAAGGTCTCCCAACACAAGTATACTTTTGCCACCAAATGGCACTGAATCGTCAGTACCTAAGATCTGCTGTAGACGTAGATGAATACAGGCTAGCATGACATTGGAGACCATGCTGATTTCGTCAACAATGAGTAGCTGCATCTTTGTGAACATGGGACGGAGCTGAGATGCAACCTCGAATGACAGTTTACGATACTCTCCAGTTCTCCCATGTTCGACTGGCAACATAAAGAGACGGTGTAATGTTACTCCACCAATGTTGTATGCTGCTAGTCCTGTGGGAGCAGTCACAGCAACAGACATTGAAGAGCCTATCACATTCCATATTTCTGAAGTGATAGCTTCAATCAGGAAACTCTTTCCTGTGCCAGCTGAACCACTGACAGACATTAGTAGTGGTTTGTGCTGAGTGTAGTCACATTTTTTTGTTTCATGTAGTATGCCATGTTGGACAGCTTCAACCACTTTGGAGTGTACTGTATGCTGCAGCTAATTTAGTCTTTCTCTTACGTCAGCTGGGTTGACCATAGAGTGTGTGCCATGTTGCATGGCTGTCTCAATTTCTGAGATTAACAGTTCTGGAGCATTTAACGGCAGAGGGTCACCTAGAACACCTTGTCCTTCTGGATCAAGGTTGTCTTGTGAACTAACTGGAGTGTCTTCCTGAAGTTGCTTCTCTGCCTGCTCGAGCTGTTCTTTCTCAGCTTTCAGTCTTTTTATGTATGTTTGTGAGTAGTCAGTTTGGAAATTCTCATAAGTGAGATTGAACTGTTCTTTGAATGTGTCAGAGTCACCTTTTAATTCAGACTCACTCCTCCAGGGTCTAAATAGGAATAGGAGAGCAAAGTAGTAATGTTCTGTGCTCTCTGATGTGCCTAGATGCAGTTTGCAGTGATCTATAAGCCATGGCTTGTTCCTCTTCACAAGACAGCCATGTAGTCCATTGACCTTGTAAATGTGCCGTCTTGAGTCATGTGCTGCACCTGTCTTGTAGTCATACCACTTAGCCACCTCAAACAGACACATATCATTCATCTCGTTGTGTCTACGTGGGTAGTATGTGTCTATCAGGTTATTCTTCAAGAAATGTTTTGAAGAAGGTGTATTGACAGCAAGCTCCTCAATTTCGGCATGAGGAATCAGTACACGCTTCCGTTTCTCTTTGTAGTTTACACTGAGGAAATGTACAGCGTCAGACTTCCCGTACAGATGTGTACCCATTAAGCGGTCACTGGCTTCATAAGCTCCACATTCTCTGTGTGAAAGAGTCTTCAAATCCAATGACCACAGCTGAGATGTCAGGCTTTTGCTTGAACTGGCAATATCTTCCCAAAGATCTTGCAAGCTAGTCTGTTCATGTTTGGTTATGTCACGGTTACATAGCTAACCAGGGCTAGTGAGTTGTCAGCCACAAACTGAACATCTGTTTGCTTGCCACGTTAGGAGAAGAGTTGGGTTGTAGTCATTGATATACACCTCTTTTTCATCTCTGGGTAACTCGTGATACCCTCTTGGTTGATTTTGCCTTCAAGTGGTGTCGCATTGCTGAGAAAAGGTCATTCATGGCACCATTCTGACAAACTCTTTAGGAATCCAAAGCGACATCGCGTGTACCAATTAGATTTGTTCTTTACTGCTCGCCGGCAATATTTTGCGCAAATATGTCGCTGGAACTTTTGAACCAACTTCCATAGTGTAGGACTGTCATACTTGTCTGGAATGTGACAAGTGATATATTTTTTGATGAATGATAGCACTTCTGCTGCATCATGTTCACCGATTTGTGGTGCATCCTTGATCCATAATAACATATGGATATGAGGGGCATCTCGTGCTTGATATTCTGTCCTCCAAAAGTAATGTTCTACAATGCCTAGAAGAGGATTGTTCTTTGATAAGATGAAATTGAGAATGTCATGGAAGCGCTTGTGAAAGTGTCTTGTGACAGACACAGGATAAAGTGAACACATTTCTCTGATAGTCATTGATGAGATGCCTTTGACATCGGAATTTGCCCACTTCAACAGTTCAATGAGTTCGTCCCAGGCATATTCTGCACAACTAAGTGTGACAAACCATGTGGCTGTGCCATACTCTCGTAGCATTGTCATCACTTCCGAGTGTCTGCGATACCAATATTCTTTGGTACCACGTAGGCTTGAAAGTATGGAAGACAGATTCACTTGCACATTTTCATCTTTCTGTTTCAATTTCTCCAGAAATTGAGCAGCTGTAATTCCATCTAGTGGAGTTGTTAGCCAAATGGTATGTGCTATAGACGCAGACAGAATGCTAAGCTCACTTTCCCAGAGCAGATGGAACAGGTACTGTATGTTACATCTGAATTTGCCATCTTTGCTCAGGATACGGTTGGTGCGGTACTCAGCACCCTGTACCCGTACTTCTCTTTCATCTAGGCGTCCGCCTGACCCTTTTGGAAATAGGTCTGGGAAGCAGCGTGCTTCTAGTGTTGCCTCCCAAATGCTGACAGGCTCACCTTCCACCTGCTTCATTTGATAGAGATCAATGTTGTCTCCTAATGGATCTCTACCATGTAGTGGGTGAATTGTGTACTGTTCATACACATTGTTACTTGTCTGTGTAGTGACTTTCTCAATGATTGGCTTACTTTTTTCTAATAGATCATGTTGCACAGAGAGGCTGGCCATTTGATCTATGTCAAGGTCTATATAAAAGGAATTGTTCCTCTTTAAATAAGCCAGAGCAAGCTTTACCTTTTGCAGGTTGACAACATCTTGCCAGATGACCTTGGCCTTTGTAGGCACACCATTTACTAGAATGACCAAGCTATTTTCTGTTGAGATAGCTTGAACATTTTCCTGTACAGGAAGTGGTAGATACATCACAGAACCCTTTAGAGATCTAACTAGCTCTTTCTGTGGAATCTTCCGTGTCTTCGTGTTCAGACGTAGAATCATTTGGAATGGTTTCATTGTCTGAATTAGAATACGTTCAAACATATTCAATGTTGAAATCTCAGTTGCTGTAACATCTGTTTCCATGTTGTTTAGCACTGACCTTCCTGGCAAAGTGTTGCACTTCAGTTTTGAAAAACAGTGTTTGCATAGTACAATGGTGTCTTGTGGATGAAAGTCAGATTTCAGAAACAAGAATTCTGTGAGGCACAACCACATGTCATTGTATGATGACCAGGTTTCTAGGTTGACTGTGACAGTTTGTTTTATGTGAAGTACAAACGGTTGCATGACACACATACAGAATCAAACTTCTGATACTTTGCAATCTCAAACTTAGCAATTTCCTTTCCGTACTGTTTCAGAACGTCATTTTCTAACACTGAAACAGATTTTTGTGTTGAAGTGTGACACTGGAAATTTCCTGTTTCTGGCTCAGAAGGAATGTGTTGCACTTTTTTCATGAAAGTGATGGCACCGTGCATGTCACCTGACTGCAATAAGTCATTTGAACAAGTGTAATGATGCACAGCTCACTGTACTTCATATACTCTGTAGACAAAGTTTCGCATGCCTGTCTGATGCACTGCGAGCATCCGCATGTTGTGAAAAAAACTATCACAAACACCAGTATCAAGACATGCAAGTGAGTGACCCATGAGTCCAGTATATGGCCGTATTTCACAATGGTCAATTTCAGTAAATAGCTTATGTCTCTCTTTGCGATCTGTTATTATGAATAGGTTAACAAACTGTTCAACTTTTTGAAATGATTGCCTACGGTTGCAGGTAGCATCACATGACCATGTAAGGCAGTGCCGTTTATTCAAGACTATGGTTGGACCACAGTCATCATCAGTATCTAATTGATTGTCATCAGAGATACTGAGGACATTTGTAAGTTTGCCAGACTCATCGATATTGAACGTCTGTTGTTTCGTTAAGTCATGATAAGACTCTTCCCAGAAATATGCTTCTGAGTGCTGTGTGTGCATCCACTGTCATGTGAAGACATGGCAGAAGTTGTCAACAGTCAGACAAGGATACTGTTGAAGCCTTTTTTTGATGCTATATACAAGTTTCCTGAATTGTTCAAGGACATGAGACATCTTACGCCACAATCTTTGTAGTACAATCAGTGCTCTGTTGACAAATGTTTGTACTTTCAGATGTAAAGTCATCAAAGAAAGGTGACTCTTGATCTGTTTGCAGCTGTGCCGTAGCACAGCAGTAATAAGTCTTTCGATCTTAGCTTTACTTGCTAGTGATCGGAAATACTTTCTTTTTCTAAGTTGTAAGTCACAATTTTTCGTTTTACGTTGTTGATTTGAGCGTCTGTTGATGGTTGCTCTCAAGATAGTTGTGTTTCGTCTTACAGATCGACACAACATTTGTGATGTTATACATTTTGTTTTTTTTAATGGATTTTGTTTCTCTGTGCAGTGACTTGATGTAGGGGTCACTGTTGCAGTAATGCTCTGTCGATGTTCATTTTTTTGGGTAACTTTACTTTTTGTTTGTTGCCCTTATACAACAGTGTAGTACTATTATACCGCTCTCGTTCTGAGATACACCTACGTCTGTATTTAGTTGGCATTTTCAGGTATTATAGTTGACAGTGACAGTAAGCAATCTTACAGAAGTATCAGGCACCTGTATGCGAAAGAAAAAAAAAGTTTTAGAACATGCTTCAGCAAATTTCTTATAGTAATGTGTATTAATAGAATAGCGTGTTGAGAATCTTAACAATTTGGTGAAAAGACAAGCAAATTATGTGGAGGATATGCCACTATTACTGTTTCTGTGAGAGTGTGTGTGTGTGGCACAGTTGGTAGATATGGTTGCATGTAAGCAAAATGTCAATGTTGATGCTGCATTGTAGTAACATTGTGTTTTTTGTGCTGGTGTGTATTGTAATTCGAGCTGTCATTCTTCACAACATGGCAAAAGAATGTTTTTCTCTACATTTGCTGTGCAATGATGAAGTTCCTTGCAGAAATAACTGTGTGGAACACAGTCTAAAAATTACTGTGGATGTGTTTCTGAACAGATTAATTCAATATGTTCAAAAATGTGTGTGAAAATTCTAAATATTTCTGATTTACAAGCTTGTGCATTGCAGTTCACAGGTACACTAGTAACTTTGTGTTGTGTCATACTTTTCAGTTCAGACTTTACTATTTTGCTTTTGAAAATGGGTCTAAAAATCCTAGCCTTCTGATTGGGTATGATACCAATCTCAGTGGGTCGGTATTTCTGAATAGATACCCAAAAAAAAAAAAGTTACTATTCGGGGTGCTGCATTACTTGTGTATTTGTAGCCAACCCAAGTCTTCAAGCTTTTCACCTGCCATTTTGTACCACTTGGTAAGCAAATGAATGAACAAGACCATGATGTCCCCCCCACACACACACACACACACACACACAGAAAACCCAACAGAAGCACAGTACTCATACAAAAACTTCTAAACAATGACATCTACCAGCAAATAGCTAAGAAAAATGCTGTGTATCATGGTCTGTCAAAGACTGGGCAATCCATTACATGGCGAGAGCTTGCGGCATGTTTCCATTCACGACCACTGTAAGCTAGGAAAGTGCTGTGACTGTTGCCTGGCCCTATTCAGAAAATCTAAAAACAAATGCCACAAGTCCCTCTACTGTATTTACTAATCTCGCTTGTGTCACAAAGTACTGGCAGGTACAGAGTACCTTAAAAAAAAAAAATCTTCAATGAATGGTTACCCATTATCTTGATCGCAGATTCAGAGCCCTCCCGTGTCTGGTAGCTTCAGTCACAAAGTGCATGCCAACAAAGTGCCCTGTCACATAATGGAGTCCCCAATAGTATAGAAATCAAAACAGCCAGAGGGATTACTTAATCATAAAAGTTGTTTGAAGCTCATTTTGTATTGTTATATATATTTTTTAATACTTTTTTCCTCCATTTTTTTCCTTTACAGTGCACATTTTCTAAGTGCAATAATACCCTCCAGGGTGGCTGATATAGGGAAATACTGTACCTTCCAGATCCTATAAGCCCTTCCTCCTGTGTTGTCGAGTCTTATTACGCCTCTGGTTGGTTTGGTTTTTCCCTACACTACCCACTCTGGAGGGTGTTATTGTTAACTTCAGACGACAATGTTCTGAATAGTGTAGATTTTATTTGTCGCTTCTTGATGATACTGTGTTTTTGTTTATGTGCTGCATTTTACATGAGTCGATGTGAGAAATGACTATTCTGTAGAAATTTAACATATAAAGAGTGTAATGTTATGAGCAGAGGTCGTGCAATGGATATATGAGGGCGTTTGAGTGTAAAAAATACAACAAATAAGTGTTTTGCAAGTGTACGCTGCACAGTTTGTTGCATTGTAAATCTTAAATATTTGCACTGTGCTGAGTTTGAGGCAGTTATGCAGCAGATTATGTGTTTACAATTGATAATTAAGTCATTTTTCCATGAAATGTGAAACTGTGTCAATATACTGACAATTCTTGAAAATTACTTTCGTGAGCACGAAAGTGTCGAAAAAAATACTTTCGTGCATTCGAAAGTGTCGCAAATTGTACTTTCATGCATTCGATGCTATGGACCAAAGAGTACTGTCGAGATTCGACACTTTTCACAAATTTGCTTTTGCGGCTATCGTATGCGTAAATGTACTTTCGTGCATCCAAAAGTAAAGTTAATGTAATACTTGGGAGTGGCTGAAACATTCATTATCGAATCATTAAATAGTCTGTTTGAGTGACAGATAGCTCTACCAATGAAATTAAAGATTTGTCAGGCCACTTCTGAGAACCAATCAGTGACGGACAACACTGAAGAAGAAGAAAACAATATCCATTTTGAAAATTGCAGAGAGAGAAGCAGTTCAAACTGTAAGTACAGTCTATGTTCACATGATATTTTCTAGTATTTTAAAAACTTCTTAGAACATGAACATATTATTAATCAAAACGTTTTTGGGTGTTTAATCTGATGATGTTAATTGTTATAATGTGGCATGCTGTATTCTTAAGAGAAAATAGTTTAAAGTAAGAAATAGGTTCAGTACTCACTTGTACAGATACAGCTGCAAATGGAGGGAGATAGGAAGGTGCACGTGGAGTTGTATGACGAAACGCAACCAATCAGAATCTTTCTGATGTTGTAATTGTTTAAAACTGCCTATGAAAAGCATGCATTTTGTTTAGTTCTCAGTGGTTTTGGATTTTTGCAGGAACATAGTCTAGTAATACTTAACTCATTGCCTCCACAGGAGCTTTCTGAAGTTGCAGCACTTGTCTCCTGTATACTGTTAACAGTTAATCCTGGGCCCTTCTAAGTAAAATCAAGCCATAATTGACATGCCACAAACAAATGCTAATACCACAAAAACCATAAGTTCTAGACGCAAAGTATGAGTGGCAAAATTGTTCAGCTTAAATGACCTGTCCAACAGTGGTATGCAAGGAATAGCAGGTAATTTTGTTTTATTTCTGTGCTGGTTGAAACAGCAAAACAAAATATTTTTCCACTAAAAATGCACCATAAATCTTTTTTGTTGGGAAATATAACATATCAACACCAAATTAAGCATCCAGACATTAGATGTAATGTTAATTATTTGTTTGTAAAACAAACAGCTATTTCTGTAGTATTAAACATCATTTTTTCCCATTTGAGTCAAGGTGTATTGGTGAGGCTTGAGGGACAAATCTGAATCATACACACCATACCATAAAGAAATGCATATAACTCCTAAAGTATACATGACACACACAGTGTATCAGTGGCAAAGTTGTTGCACACAAAATTGCCTTTCCAACTGTTCAATGCAACCAACTGTACTCAATTTGGTTTTTGTTTTATACTGGCTAAGATTCCCAGAATGTGTGTTTTCTTCAAAGTGCTTAGGTGGTTCTAGATTGACAAAATGTCATAAACAAATATGAATAACTCCTAAAGTGAACATGACACACACAAAGTGTCAGTGGCAAGGTTGTTCAGCACAACATTACTTTTCTAATGGTACTATGCAGTCAATTCTAATCAATTCTGGCTGGCAAGTAATATTAAAATATGTGAGTGACTTCTCCAGACATTTCTAGGGCACACAGGAAGTCTGTAGGTGACTTCTGTAGGTGTTCTGGGACACACTGTAGTTAGATTTGCCGACGCCTACAGACATTTCTAGGAGGCAATGAGTTAATGCATGAGTTACATTGGTTCATGAAGCCAGAGCAGGAGGGAATGTTTTTTTTTTATGTGTGTGTTTTGACTGAATGCAGTGAAGCTAGCTTGAAATAAGGAGGGAAAATATCAGTTTGATTTTCAGTGCTGTCTGGTCACTGCAGGGTGAACAGTCCCTTTCTTAGTAGCTTTCTGTGCAGTTCTGGGTAAAAAAACTTAGAATGGCAGAAAATAGGAAAAGGATTTTGTGGATAATTGGAAGCAGTTACATAAGACGAGCAGCTGAGTTTGCAGTTCATAATGATTTTGGAAGGGACCTGCAGCTCCCGAATTGCTATGTAAAATGGTTTGGTCGTGGTGGAATGAGATGGGAACATCTTATGCCAACCATGCACAGACTTTTGAGAACTCACTCTCCTCCTGACATACTGCTAATCCATCTTGGAGGCAATGATTTGGGCTCAAAATGCTGGGTAGATTTAGTAACAGAGGCAAAATTGGACCTTGCTTCTATTATGTCTATGTTGCCTGCCTGTATTATCATATTTTCAGATATTACAGAGTGTAGAGTCTGGCAAGCAGATCATCATATGTATCTGATTGACAGAGCTCGCAGAAAAGTAAATGTACAGATTACTGCTTTTCTACGCATGCATGGAATGCATACTATACGTCACCCCGAAATTAAATACTGTAATGATTGGCTATTCCTACCAGATGGTGTACATTTCTCGCAT
This sequence comes from Neoceratodus forsteri, assembly GCA_016271365.2. Classification (NCBI taxonomy): domain Eukaryota; kingdom Metazoa; phylum Chordata; order Ceratodontiformes; family Ceratodontidae; genus Neoceratodus; species Neoceratodus forsteri. Next base: position 621,202,417 of record CM057455.1, read on the forward strand.
GCTGGCAATTGTCATTTTGTGGGAGACCTTCAAGATGGAATCCTGAAAGTCCTTTAAGATTGTGAGACTGTTTGAGGAAATATTAGAGAATACACAAAGGTTCTTTTCAGAACCATATTAATGTGGTCAAAAAATAGATCTAGTGCATGCATCACTCACATATATGATACATATATGGGTTTGCCATATTACAATAGTGGGGGCGCAGCAATAGTCATTTTTCCTGCTTCTGTCTGTTCACAATTGTATGACATTGTTATGTGTCAACATTGATAAATAGTTTGAGTATGTTAAATGAGTGTACCATTTACTGTGTCCTTAGAGTATTGTAGCTGTACCAACAGGGCTAGAAATACTTTTTTTGACTTGCCTGTCTGAGGGACAGGTATCACATAAATTTTGCCTGTCCCACAAAACTTTTGGCTGTCCACACTATTTTTACATAACTTTTTTCCACTGTCTGTTCCCCTTATGCACAACTGCTTTGTTTCAGATTTTTTTTCACCTTGTTTTAATAATGCACTGAAGGGTGTGGGTTATGGTGGAATTTAGCAACTTCTGCTGTGAAGTCAAGTCACTGGGACTTCGTCCTCATGAGCAAACTATACCAGAAGTAGGTAAATCCCACTATTACCAACACACTACTGTGCATTATTGGTTCAAATAATAAGCAAGTACCCAGTGCCCCATTCCTTCAAGCTATAGGTAAGAAGCAGGACCTCACAAGAAACAAGATGTTGCATCTCAGCTGGGTATAGGTGTAGCAATGTTATAAAGCAGAACTGCCTGTCCAAGGGCCAGGCCAAGAAAATAAAACGCCTGTCCCAATGAAAAAACGGCTGTCCGAGCCTGGTGGAGAGCCGGTTATTTCGAGCCCTGTGTACCAATATGGTATGTGTGAAACTTCAATAAAACACAGTGGTACTGTAAAATATATCTGTTTCTTCACTGGTATGTCAGGATATGGATGTATTTTGAATGTAACAGAAATGGGTAGTTATTAGTATATGGGCTACAATGAATGCACAACTGCGTTATCATGCACTTTTACTTTCAATTACTTTGTTAGCAGTCTTCACATTTATTAAGTGCATTCATAGGTCTGTGTACAGTTCTGTGATGTGTGGTTAATCTCTGTTTAACACCACATTACAATGTTGTGTGAATACTTCAGTGTAGTACAGATGGATATGTCATGCTGTGGCCAATGTGATGTTCAATGCAGTATGTCCGACCCACGAGACTACAGTATAGCATGTTAGTCTAGTTGCAGTTGTTTTTACTGTCGAGGTGGCTGAATCCTTTTGTAGTCCTATATCATGGTACTGATCTGTGTTTCTGCTATATTGAAGGACAGGTGCTCTTTGATTTAATTTAATTAGTATCGTATAGAATTTGTTTAAGAAATGATTAATATTGTTACATTATACTAATGTAGATTTTTCTTTGTGTTTGTATTTCAGACCTAGTAAGACTTACAAAATAAAATGAGGCAGTGGACCTTGCGAGAGGTGCGTGCACTGCTTGAGGCAGTCCAGGCAAGAGGAAATGCTAAAGTACTGATGAGGAGTACAAATAGAAAACTGGATTCAATGTGGAAGTGCATAAACAGCTATTTGTATATTGCACTTAAGGTAAAGAACAAGTCGGTTGTGCAACTGAAAAAGAAGTGGAAGCTGTTGCGCCAACGCTTTTATGTGTTGAAGGAACGGGAGGTGATACCGGACAACGACACGTGCTGGTACTACCTCGCCCATGAGCTTTGGGAGGCTGCTGGGAAGCCAGCTGCGCGGGAGCGCCTTACTCACCGTAAGTAAATCAGCACAACTTTTTATAATAGTTGTCAATGTTTTCAGACTTAGTAAAAAACATTGTATAGTGCGGACCAGATATTCAAAAGGGTTGCTCCATGCGCAACAGGGTTGGGCATGCGCAAGTCCTACATTGCGCCATTCTGTGATATTCAAGAGGAGACAGTTACGCCAGTGACAACAGGTTGCGCAAAAGAGCAATGGAAATGAATGCATGCTCAACAGGAGGGGGAGGAACCATGCATAACCTGTGCAACCTGATATTCAGTCGGGTTGTGCAGAGTTGTGCATGTGCAACCCCCAACCTGCGCGTGCACAATCTTGAGCCCAAACAAAAAAGGATAAAGTTGAGGGCAACCCACAGGTGAGCTTCTGTATTGCAGGGTGCAACACAGCAGCTGCCACCCCTGGCTGGCCCCCCAACTCGGTCCCTGTGCCCCCCCACCAGTCCGATCATGGGCATACAGTAACATACCCCCCGCCCACAGATCTCCTGAAGCCCGATCGCGGGGATACAGTAACATGCCCCCCCACACATCTCCCACAGCCCGATCACGGGCAATAAAGTAACATGACCGGCCCCCGCTCACACATCTCCTGAAGCCCGATTGGGGGCAGAACATGTATAACCCCTCCAGTGCCCGATCGCTGGCAGAATGTAAACCCCCCCAACCTGAATATCTTCCTGGTGGTCCAGTGGACCGTAATGCCCAGTTGTGGGCAGAATATCAAGTTACAACCCCCCAAAAACATCTCCCTGGTGTCTAGTGCCCCACCACCCACGAACCCCCACCCACCCGAACCGCCCCACCGCTCCGCCTCACAGCCGGGTGGGTGGCAGCATACCACCTGCCGCTCCTGTGCACCATTTGACTGACTGTCGTGTAGGTTGCACGCCATTGGTGCAGAGCTACAGCCAATGGTGTAGTTTGAATTACATACATGACAGTTCAGATGTGTAAATGAACATCATTCACAAATCTGACTGTCATATAGGCGAAGGTACGCCCATTGGCTGTAGCCAGCACCACCGGTGTGCAGCCCTACCGGATAAAGCTCGAGGGCGGGCGGGGCGGCAGGTCGTGGGATGCTGCCGCCCGCCGCTGTGGGGGGCAGGGTTGAGTGTCGGGTGGGAGTACACTAGACATCAGGAGATGTTTTGGGGGTTGTAATATTGACATTCTGCCCGCTGATCAGGCATTACGCTCACTGGCATCACTAGGAGATATTCGGGTTGGGGTTTACATTCTGCCCGCAATCGGGCACTGGTGGGGTTGATATATCGCTCTGCCCGCGATCGGGCTTCAGGAGATTGTGGGCGGGGTGGTTATGTTACTTTATTGCCTGCGATTGGGCTTCGGAGATGTGTGGTGGGGGTTTATGTTACTTTATTGCTCGCGATCAGGCTTCGGGAGATGTGAGCAGGGGTGGGGTTCATGTTGCTTTACTGCCCGCGATCGGGCTTCGGGATGTGTGTGTTGGGGGGGAAATGTAGACACAGAGATACTGCCCCTGATCGGGCTGCAGGTGCGTTGGTCCCCGACGGCTGCTGCCTGGCAGGGCAGACAGGTGCAAGTCCTCGGGGATCGGCGCACCTACATGCTAATGGCATGCAAATGGGGCCATAAACAGATGTAGGTGGCCCCCCCTGCGTCTTGCATAAATTATGAGCTCATTTGCATGTCACCTTTTGAATATCATAAATTTGCGAATGGCGCAATGGTACTTGTGCCACCGCAACTTTAATGCTCAACTCTGGCAACTTGCGGTGGTGCAAGTTCCACTGCGCCATGCACAGTGGCTGTGGCTAGGGGGTGATATTCAAAGAGTTGTCAATTAACTCCTTTGAATATCACCCGCCACACCTCTCTGCGTAACTATTTTGAGAAACACAGGGCTTGCGCCCAGAATGTCGTAGTTTTAAAATCTGGGCCAGCATAAATAAGCAATAAGACATCAGAGCGATTATTCAATGTTGTGTAAATGTGTGCTTATTGGTAATGTGGCATGAGGTATGGCGAGTAGTACATCACTCACATAGTTATTAAGTGACTATTGATATAAACAGATCAGAGTGCCTTATTAGTATCATCATAGCAATATTTTTGAAAATAGTGTTGAACATTGTTTTGTATGTGCTTAGTCTTTACACTATGTCAATCAAGATTGACGACAGCTAATAACGCTGTGATACTAATCAGAAACTAGTATTTCTCGCAACTGTTGTTGAAGTCTTGCAAAAATGTTCTGTCATTTACATCTAACATTTACATTTTTTTGGGGTATCATGGTAGAACATCGGAGGCGCTCCTCAGCTGCAAGCGGTGTAGTGCCAGCAGAGAGCCAAGCTGTGGAGGGTGGTCAGTCAGACACTGAAAGTGTCATTGTGATTGAGTCTGACGTAAGACGTTATTATCACAAATTTCTTAGCTTGTTTACAAATAAGAAATGAGGGTTTCTCGCGCCACAAGCCGCGTGATAGCTCAAATTGTGCCATGCATACACAGTTATATTGTGCTGTGCAAATTAGCTGCACAGCTGTGTCTGGGACAATATTAAAAAGTGACATGCAATGGGGTATGATCATTGGAAGACGAGTGGGGGCATTTGCATGTCGTTATGGCATGATTTTATGTTATTACCATGCAGGTCTGCCGATCCCTGAGGAATTGGTGTGGTGCCCTAACAGACTGCAGGCATCGGGGAACAATACGCGGTGCAGCCTGATCATAGAGAAAGCAGTGTAGAATACCCTGTAGCATCGCTCTCTGGGCTGATCAGAGGATAGTTAATTCCTCCCACAACACATTGATCGTTAGTTAGCAATGTGGCCCCTCTCCAACGTATCTCTGCTGATACAGTGTCTCGAAAGTTTACTTGCAGGTTGTAAGTTTAATGAGCTGCTCTGAACATAGCCCTGGTGGGCAGTGTATGACCGACACCACGCAGTTGCTAAGTTCCACCATCCCGTCTCTCCCTGGCAGCTGCTGGGCAGCAGCAACCCACATGTCTACCACCCTGCCACCCTCCGAGTGACTGTCTTGTAGGCTGAACGACCACTTGCTGTACAGTACAGCTAATGTGTTAGAGCCCATGCCGTATATGACAGTTCAGACTTTTAATGAATGAATTGATTCACAAATCTGTTGTGTGATACACTATGGGGTGCATGCTCATTGGGTCTTGGGTCTGCAGCAATGGGTGTGCAGCCTAATGGGCAGTCAGTTGATGGGTGGCAGGTGTGTGGATGATGCGGCCCACTGCCTGTGAGGTGGTGAGCAGGGTAGTGGTGCTTCATGGGTGGGTTGGTGGGGAGACACTAGCCACCAGGGCTATCTTCAGAAGGGGGTTATTAAACTAACTGCCCGATAATTAGGCATTTCAGTCCCTGGACCAGGACGAAATGTTCGGAGGATGGGTGGTTGTTTTACTTACTGGCTGCACTGGGCATTTTGTCCACTTGAGTACTAAGGGATACGATTTGTGGGTTACTTAACTTTCTGGGTGTGATTGGGCATTTTGGCCCACTGAGCATCAGGAATACATTTGGGGGAGGCACAGTGCCGTCCGTGATTCGCCTGGTGTTGGGGGGAAGTACAGAATGCCCTCGGTAGGGCCATTGGGAGGGGGTGGGAAGGATTTACAGTCGGTTGGCTGCAATCGTGTTCCGGGGGGGCATGGGGACTAGGTTGGGGGACAGCACAGGTGCCAGCAGTTGTGTTTCAGCCCGAAATCTAGCAGCTCAGCTGTGAGTGACCCTCGAGTTAGCTTTTTTTTTTTTTGCCTGCGAGTCATGCAGGCTTGGTTGGGGGTTGTGGCTACACAGCTCTCCACAGCCTGGGTGAATATTGGTCTGTGGAGTTCATTTATGGTTCCTCCTGTACACTTAACCATGCATTCATTTGCATTGTGCTGTTGTTCAGCCAGTTTTCAGTGCCGCAAGTGTGTTTTACTGAATGTTGCAGAATGGCAGAATGTTGTACTTGCAGATGTGGAGCCCTATTGTGTATGGGTCAACCATCTTGAATATCCTCCCTAAATAGTTCAAAAAGGTGTTAACCAACTCTAGTGAATGTGCAGTGCCACCATGGCAGAAGATCCTGTACTACCATAACAAACTGGTATTACTACAGATGTGAGTGGGAATATTCTTCATGAATCTGACAATGTATGGGTGTGCATAGCGGTAGATGCGGTGTTGTGGGGCAGGTCTTCTCCTCTGTAATTTTGGTGGTGGGTTCAATGTACAATTAACAATAAATGCTCGACAGGGTGTGTCGTGTGGGATAACGTCACTTCAGGTGGTTGGGCAGCGAGGCCACAGGCACGAGAGTGTCCACAACTGAGGCGTGACGTTATCCCAACGCATACACACCCTGTCGGGCATTTGTTATTATACAATGGCTCGTTGTTATACAGAAAAAAAAATACTTTTAAAGATGTTTTTGTGTGGGAAAATATTTTTGTTTTTTAAGAGCTGACGAAACAATCAAGCAAATGATCAGCATGCTCATGCTGATCAGCAGGTTCACAGTAAGGCTGAGACTAGACCCGTGATGCTGTACTGTTTAACATCACGGGTCCTCCCAAGACTGACCAGTCAGAGTCCAGGATTTTTTCTTGCCATTGTATAATGAGTTATAGATAACAAATTCTAATGTTGTTCTAGTGTTGTAGGTGTCTCAGTGGAATTCAATGGTGTGCTGCTAAATTATCTGTTGCGAATTATGGCATGTCCCTACATTGTATTTAGTTAATATTTATATATGTCATGCCAATGTTTCATTTGTATTATTGCAATAGTTATAAATGTGCATTATAGAATCTCTACATGCTTGTTAATGTGTTTTAATAGCCCTGTAGGGGTAATATGGCTAATAACACATACATGGCTGCTACATTCAGCTAGAGGGTCATTGAGTGAACAGTGACATTATTGTTGTGCTGGTGTTCTTCTTATTATAATAACTCACATTTTAAAACTATTAAAGGAACAGAGCGTCATATTATTAGGTATGCATGTATGTAAATTGAACATACATGTAATGTTTTTAGGATGTTTATGTGTCTCAACCATGCATTATGACAATGTTATAAGTATTGTGATTGATGGGCAGGCACTACTTGTTCTGCACTGCATACTACCAATAATATATTTGTGAGTAATGTTTTTGGAAAACGTTATTGAAGAAATAGATGTTTTAAAGAAAAACACTTTGACCTTGATATTTCATCTATTAATGTGATCATTTTTTTCTTGTTTCCTTTAATAGAGCCCAGGGAAGCTGCTGTTCCGGAACGTGTGGAGGTGAAGCAGGAAGCCGTCGCCAGCCCATCACGTAAGTGAAATCTGTTGTTGCTATTATCTACATCCTTGAGAAGTACTATAGGGTTGTCAACATTCTGTGGTGATCAATGCTCCTGTTGATAATTATACGTTGCAGTCCTACTGCATGATAGGGGGAATGCACTGTCTATTGGCATACTCACTGCAAATGTAACATTGTTTGGGGTGTGAGCAACAGAGCTTCGTTGCTGAGTGAGTACCACTTTATTTTGTTTGTTGTGGGTGGGCGAATTACTGTTTACATTACTTACTTTACGTGTGATGTGACCTTATAAGGGTGGGTATGCATTGATCACTGCAGATACCCAACCACCCAAAAAACACAAACATGGTGGTAGGATATTGTAGTGACCTAAATGTTGTGCACTGCATATAGTCTACAATTATGATTTATTAGTTTTTTTCTCAATCTACAAGTTTAAAAGTGTGCCTTATAGTGTTCATTATCCCTTTTTCCCAGTAAAAGTGAATAGCTGTGCAGTGTGTCTGTCTTCAGCCTTGCCAGCCTAATGCTTACCTCTACAATGTAGTGCGATGCTGTTCAGTGCACTGCCAGATATGTGTATTTTTTAAAGGTGATCATGAACTGAGGGAATGTCGATAAAACTAATAATGCAGGAAATAATGGGACTGTTTGCGTTCACCCTATGAATATCGACGCTTCTAAATAACACTATGGAAGTTGTCTCACCACACTTAGAAAATGGGCTTTATTTCCGGCATCGATTGGCTAGTACCTCTTCCCAGGGGTAAATTAACTTTAAATAGATCCCCAGGAAATAAAAAAGTACCAGCCCCAGTACCCTCTCACCCACTCAAGTATCCCTCTGCCCATCCAGGTTGTTCATTGGCTAAAACATCAAAATAAATGTGAAATCACTGCCATTTTTTCTGTCACTTAGCGAGATATTGGGCATTAATGACAAGCTGTCTCCAAAAGACACTGCTCCCCACCACAGACAGACATACTCTCACTCTTCCTGAACAACTTTTGTCAGGCAAATTCATTCGATGCAGAAGTGTATTGATTTCGATTTCTTTTAAAGATGTCAGTATTTAAAACAGTGCTAGGACGTCGCGCTCAGCGTACTTCAACACCTTTTCCATTGTACAGTTTTATTGTAGCCCTAACTCCACTAGCGCTGACTTTAAATTAAGGCTACCTCCCCCCATGTCACTTACCCACCTGCCAAGACTGTGCTCCTGCATTTTTAGGATCAGCAACCACAGCAGCCAACGCTCTTCTGACGGCGCCCTTTCAGCACTGATTCCGTTCCTAAATGACACAGCACTAGCCGATTCTATCTACTCCTCACTCCCTTCTCTATACCTCTGCCCTCCCGCTGTACTGTTTCCTCCTCAGAAGCTTCACTCTACTTTTGTGGGATTAGTTTTGACTGACTGGGAAGCTGTAGCGTCATGGAACGGTACTGTGGTGCAGCTAGGAAACGACGTACAGCCTCTGCCGGTAGAAGGCAAAACGGCGGTCCAGACACATTCCTACTGGGAATTTGTATCAAGCTCAGTGTCAGCGGGGTCGGAGCTGTGCGAGAGGGGCCGGTGCTGTGCTAGTGGTGGACAAGAAACAGACACATGTATTAAACATATCTTGATTGAACTCTCTGTAGTCCTGTGTACGGTGGGGGGTGGTTATGTTAACATGACAACAGGCTCCAAAACCACAACTACAGGGACTGGACACTAGGGCACATCTTGAACTATTTTTTACAAAGAAATAAAATAAAACAGTTTTCACATTAAAACATAAAAATATTTTTTTTATAAAAATAGTACCATGGGCCATTTTCTAAGCAATAATGCCCTCCAGGATGGGCGGTATTGAGCAATACCAGACTGGCCAGGAGGTATAAGGTCGTCCACCATGGCGCTGGGCCTCATTACGCCCTGGTTGGTCCGGTATTCCCAATACTGCCTACACTGTTAGGCATTATTGCTTAATTAAATGCAGTACTATAACAGGTTGCAGTGTGCAATCCCACTACATTATATGGTCCGTGATTTCTGGGTTGGGTGTTATGAAAAGAAGTTGCTGAGTAGTGAAACTGTCCTAAATATTGGCCCACATAGATCAGATTGCTAAATAGTTCAATGATGCATGGTTAGCAACACACAGTGTCATAGTTTCAATGAGCAACTATTCTTTAAAACAGTGTTTTAAACATGACTATATGATGGTGTGGCTGTTGTTGAAATTACTTTTTGGGACATTGTAAGAAGATGACTGTGAGAGGGTATGTGAGTAATAGTAGTAATATGTCTACTTTAAAACATTTGTTTTAGATGAACATTATATGGTATCATAGGCTAAGCCCTTCTGCTGTGCAAAACAGTTGCAGGAGGGTGTCCAGGGTGATATTCAAAGGAGTTGTGGTATTGAGGAAATACTTTGAATATCACCTCTAACATCCACTGTGCATGTGGCGAGTGTAACTTGCAGCAGCACAAGTTTCAAACTGCAGCATTCTACTTGTGGTTGCAAATGTCGATATTCTAAAGGTAATATGCAAATGTAGTTGTAATTCAGGCAAGGCACGGGTGGGGACACCTCATCTGATTATGGCCCATTTGCATCCCATTAGCATGCAGTGTGGTGATCACCGAGGACTTGGCGCTTGGGTCTCTACCGGGTAGCAGCCATTGGGCAAGGATGCCCGTGCAGGCTAATTTCAGGCAAAAGAGGTAATCCCCACTGGCCCGATTAGGGCATACTGTTAATACCCTCCCCCAGTAGCCCAGTTGGGGGCAGCAATGTGTCTCCACGTTCAACACAGACGTGGAGGTCCAGTGGACCAATAACCACAATTGCGCTATTAAGTAATGAAACACCTTCCTACCTCCTGAATACATCCCTGGCAATACCAGTGGACTGATAAGCCCAATTGCAGGCTTGAGTATTGAAACCCCACCCCCACCTCCCGATCATATCCTGAAAATCCCAATTGTGGGATGTAGTTAGCAACCCACCCCAACAAAAGACATGAGTGTTGGGGGCGAGACTTGCTGCCCGTGATTGCCTTGATGAGGGGTGTAGAGTGCATATCTCTCAAGTATACCACATTACGAGGAATGTAACTCATTTAAATTCACTAAAGCTTTCCTGTTGCAGATTGTGAGGATTTGTAACACGCTCAGTGTTAACATTTTTTCAAAATTCTATAGTAAATGATGCTAAATATATCAATTTTATAAATTGCAGACTTTAAGAACTTAAATGCAAACATTTTAACAGTGTTGTGGGGTTTTAATTGTAAAATTAGATTAAGTGTTCCATGCGCTTCCTATTCTTTCAACATTTAGAGAAGCAATGTAACACATTTTGGGAACAAACAGTTCAGACGTATGAGACAGAGTGTTGAGGGCACGCACAGGTGGCAGCTGCTGTGTTGCGCCCTGCAATGCAGCAGCTCACTTGTGGTTGGCCCTGAACTTGATCCTTTTTTTTCTCAAAGTTCTGCAGGCACAGCTTTGGGATTGCGCCTGCACAACTCTGCTGAGCTTGACTTGATATCTGGCATGGTTTTGCATCACATCTTATATTAGTGACTTATTTATTTAAAGTACTGATCTGTGCTGAGATCTTGAAACACGGGTCAAAAGCTGTTCGGTTTAAAGTATCATTAAACTTATCATGATAGTGTACGCATGAAAAGTATTTTATTATACTGCTACTGTAAAGTACTTTAATTTCACTGAATACATGACTACACATTATAGGCAGACATGGTGAAGTAAACATTCTCACACTTGATGAGGATGTATTTCAACTCTATGGCATAATAGTGTAAATAATGCTAAAGTATGCACATACAGAATAGTTCTGAGTAGTGAAAGAAAATCTAAGAGTAGCACTATAAGTCACAGCTAACTATACATTTTTTATGTTGTGAGCTTATTAGATAATATAGATAGTCAAGTATGACAGAGACAAATTAGATACTTAAGCATTTAGCCTCAGGGAGTGGGTACACTGGAGGATTTACCATGTGGTGTGATTTGGTCACGAGTCCCAGTCGAAAGGACCGAGTCACCCAGTGGTGCTAACCTCCAGTACCCACACCCTGGTAGGATACATTTTATTATACAATGCAGAATGTTGTTTTTTTATGTTTTAACTGCGTTCTAACTCACTGAGGTCCCTACACTTCGAAAGAGGAGGTCATTTAGCTAAAATTTTCTGTGGTGTTTTAGCTGCTGCAACGGACAAACCATGCAGTTTTGTTTGAAGTGAATGTGACTGGATTAGCACGGTATAAGGTTGGCTGGCACTTCTTCCAGTGGGTACACTGGAGGATTTATCACGGTGGTCATTGTGCCAGCCAACCAATCAGGATGCAGGATTCGGCATATCAGATTTACCACATTGTATAATAAATAGTTTAGCATCATACTTTAAACTATTATCATTACTTTAAAATGAATGCATTTCTGATATTGTATTAGATAAGAAACATTTGAAGTGAAATATTTTACAGTTGTAATTGTTGAATTTGTGTTATATATTCATCATAACTGTTTTTTTTTATCTTTGTAGGGCGCCGGCGACTGCGAAGATGCACAGGCCATTGCCGCTGCTACAGCTGGCTCACTCGCAAGGTTCTCAGTCTGCAGAAGGAGAATGCTGTCATCCTTGAGAGGCTGGACAAAATCCAGTCTCTCTTGGATGCACAGCAGCAGACTGTGAACCTTGTCCTTGAGCCGGTCGTAGCAGTGGGTGATGGTGCTGTTGCACATAGCAGTGCTTCACCTCCACGGCTACCATCTGTTCTGCAGCTTCCCTGGGTGAGACTGGCCACCCTTCATAGAGGTCCGGTATCATCTCCTGAGGGCGCAACAGTTTCCACTTCTTTTTGCGCCTCCACATTGAATCCAGCTTCCAGCCTGGATTGCCTGATGCAGTGCACACACCTCTCGCAAGTCTTTGACTGAAGTAAAAGAACATAAAAAATATTTTTATATGTTTTTATTAATATTACACAAAAAGATTTTTTTATTTAATTTATATGTTGTGTATGATGTAATACACACCTTATTTTTTTTTCGTTGTATGTATATATTCTTTTATAAAAATCTATTTTTGTATGTATAAAAAAAATATTTTTGTTTGTCATTTTTATATTGAAACTATTTTTATAGTAAAATAAGTTAAACTATACTCTCTTGTGTTTGGTGTCTTATTCATATTCAAGAGATAAAGTGTGACACTCAAGCCGCAACATTTTTTGGGCAATTGTCATAACCATATCATCTTAACATTGGGTATATGTGGCAGTATTGTTATCCCTAATATAAAGATAGTTAATAGAAAGGTTCATACAAATTTTCAAGGGAGTGGAGGAGGCCAGACAGTAAAGAATAAGCCATAGCTGTTCCCAGCCAATATCTCTTATGTAGTCATGTTAGCTTCCTTCATAAAAATTTCTATACAGCTGAGTTTTAAAAAGCATCTTTGATTTAGGACAAATAAGTGACAAGGGGACCTCATTCCAAGGGGCCACCAGTCTCTGTGTGACAAATGCCTTCCTTCTATTAGTATTATACTTTATGGGCCAGATATTCAAAATGGTTGCGACGTGTAAAAGGGTAGTGCCTACGCATGTCAAGACTTGCTCCATTCTGCGATATTCAGCAGGAGGCAATTCCACCACAGAAAACATGCTGAGTAACAGTGCAATGCAAATGAATGCATGATGAACTGCAGGGGGACCAACCATGCATTAACTGCACAGCCTGACATTCAGCAAGGCTGTGTAGAGTTGTGAAGGCGCAACCTGCAACCTGTGCCTGCACAACTTTCAGGCCAAAAAAATGCTCAAGTCAACAATCACGCACAGGTAAACTGCTGAATTGCATGGCACAACACAGCAGCTGACAGCTGTGGTTGGCCCCCAACCCACTCCATGTCCCGTCGTGCAGCCTAATCGTGGTCAAAAGAGTGACAATTCCCAACACCACCCCACCACTGGGCCTATTGTGGGCAACAGCAGAAATGTTCCTCCCCCACAAGCCTGACCACGGGCTGCTCTAGTTTAAAAACAGCCCTCCTGTGAATACATCCCTGGTGGTCCAGTGTACTGAGAAGCTGATTTCAGGGTGTATCAGTGTGAAACACAACCCACCCTCCTGCTGAACATAGCCCTGGTGGTGTAGTGGACTGAAAGTCCCATTTACAGGATGTAAACAGTAAAGCTGACCCCCGAACATAGCCCTGGTGGTCTAGTGGACCAAAACTCCCGTTCGCGGGATGTAAGCAGTAAACCCCCGAACATAGCCCTGGTGGTCCAGTATATGTATTCAGTACAACAAACCTCTTCCACCTCTGTTCACATGATTGATGGTACGACCTCAGTTGGTAGTGGAAGCACTCTATGAAATCTCAAGTTACTATAGTAGCATATCCATTTGTTCAGTACATGAACTAATAGTGTCCATGTCATGTCATATTGTCTTTTAGTTATGCACATTTTTAAAGTTACATATGTGCTCACAAACAAAATGATTAAGACACTTTAACATTAAAACTACTACATGGAACGAGAATGACAAATGACAATTAATAAAGTAATTAAGACAATGACAGTAAATGCAACCACAACAGTTGAAATATTTCTGACACTGGAACATTGTTTTATATGTATGTGCACTATTCTTAGGACTATTAATCATGTAGCATGCTGAGTGATACTCTGAAAAGACAGGATATTCATGGCAAAAACTCCGTTTAATGCATCAGTTAAGTTGTCCACAGCTTATTAAAAGTGAGGGAATTGTGTTAGGGTTCAAAACCCTAATCTCAATTCACCCCCCCAGTACCACACACACACACACACACACACACATTCAAGTATGGGGAGGACCAAGTCAACACAACCAATGACAGACATCCAGCAGCAGGTGACAGAAATAACAAACAATTGTCTAAATGTACTCTGAGACATCCCCACCCACCTGACCAGGTACTGCATGCTCAGTGGAGATCAACCGCAAAACTGAGGCCATGTACAACAAACGTACATCCTGATTGCAGCTGCACAACGCATCACACTTAGTAGTTGCATGGCCTTACTCAACCGATGCCCTACACCACACCACACCACTTGTAGGGCCACCTGAGCAATAGAGTTAAGCAAAACCAAGGAGTTGTACAGGTATAATATCTCTGATTATAACAAGGGTTTGAGAAATGCAGCTTTCTAATTGACTGTAAACATTGTAACAGCCTTACGTTTAGTTTTTATTAACATACATGTAGAGCCTAACCATATGATGAACATGGTTTAATGTTGTTTAAAAAACAGTTTTATTATGATAGCAATAAGCCACTCCCAAGTAGTGGTAAATTATATATGATATGGTAAATTTAATATGGGCTCATTCATATACAGAGAAATTGAATTAGCTTTATGACAAAATATGGGACTTGTTCAAAAAATGAGAAATGAGAATCAAAAGGTCGCTAAGGGTCAGCCAGTAGATATTATACTGTTACATGCATATCACAGTATCCAGTGCTAACCAAGGTATACATGCAGTGGATCGAGCATACTGCAGGACCTACAGGACCTAGGGTGAAGTGAACAGTAGAGGAAACAAAGGTGATTATATATGTATGTGCCATGGTCAGTGCATTGTTTAAAACCACATGTTTCAAAAAGAGCATATTATTTCACATATTGACTGTTGGTTCCTCTGTTGTTCATTTCATCTTAGGTCCTGAAGTATGCTTATATCTACTGCATGTATACCTAGGTTAATGTTGGATAGTATGATATGCACGTACCAGTATAATATTTACAGGATAACCCCTAATGACCAATGGTTCTTATTTCTATTTTTTTAAATGAGTCCCATTTTTTGACATAAAGATGATTTCAGTTCTCTGTATATTAATTACCAATATTATTTTTTACATACATTTGTTACATGCAGCTTTTTTTCAGAGTGCTTATATGTATCATGCTGCTATCTGTATTTTGATGTACACATGGGCTTTTCCACATCTCTATAATGCATTCACTACAATATACTTTGCATATATGTGTCGAGACAAGCATCTATCTCAGTACTAGCATGTTCATTACTCTCACACTCACGCAACATAACAATACGATTACTACTATATTATTTACTATCTTTCATTTTGACTTTTGGTGACCTTCCGGATTCAGTTCATCCTACGTCTATAGCTGTGGCCACATAAGAAGTGCAGGGACCACAGGGCCCTGCACTTCCACAGCCTTCCAGACAGCCTTATGAATTCTTCATATCTGTCATTGCACTGAACTGTAGGGCCATCAATTTGCAGGCCCTGCACTTCTGTAGGTGGATGGAGTTGTATTTTCACGCATGGCATCTGCATAGAAACATAGACTTTGACGACAGATAAAGACCGCTAGGCCCATCTAGTCTTCCCATTTCCCTACCTACAGGATAAGCCACAGATCCTAGTTAACCAACATCCTACTTCTTCCTACCCCCCACAAGAATTGCGTTATGTCTGTCCCATGCATTCTTGAATTCTCCCACAGTTTTAGACCCCACAACCTCCTCAGGAAGGCTGTTCCATGCATCCACTACCCTCTCTGTGAAATAATACTTCCTCACATTGCCCCTGAACCGCCCTCCTTCTATCTTTAAATTGTGTCCTTGTTCTTGCAAGTCTCTTTTTCTGAAAGATGCTACCCTCTTGGACTTTGTTGATTCCACTGAGGTACTTAAAAGTTTCTATCATGTCCCCCTCTCCCTTCTTTCCTCAAGGGTATACATATTAAGCTCCTTTAGTCTCTCCTCATACGGCTTCTCTTGCAGACCCTGCACCATTTTAGTTGCCCTCCTCTGGACTGCCTCTATCCTGTCTATGTCCTTGCGGAGATGGGGTCTCCAGAACGGGACACAGTACTCCAGATGGGGTCTCACCAACTGTCTGTACAGAGGGATAACAACTTCCTGTTTTCTGCTGCTGATGCCTCTCCCTATATATCCCAGTATACCCCCAGCCCTCCCTACTGCCTTCTCACATTGCTTGCTAACCTTAAGGTCATCTGATATGATTACCCCCAGGTCCCTTTCCTTTTTTGTTGTTGTTACTACCTCCCCACCTGTTGTGTATTCTTCCCCTGGGTTCTTGTTTCCCAGGTGCATTATTTTGCACTTCTTTGCATTGAATCCTAGCTGCCATACTGCCATAGCTGCATCTGTTCATGGAGATTCCTTGGGGACCTGCGTAAATGAGGATACAATTCTACAATCTCAAAAAAAAAAGGAAATTCTTTGCAAAAAAAACATTGTTAATGGACCAGTTAGGGTAACTTAATGCCACACAAGTAGGGGAATGTGGCATTAGAGTTTCCAACCCTAATGCTTGACACCCACTCCCAAACAGCAAAAAGAAAAAACATTAGGGTTTTGGGTCTCTGGAGTCTTGGCCAATCAGTGGTGGGGTCTTCCTTTGGGGTTCTCAACCTTAATGTTCACCCCTCCCCCCAACCCCTAGCCTCCAATCTGAAGCACAAGGTACGGATTGAAACCACTGCCTTATAATGATACTCTCTTCATAGGTAGAAAAGTATGTTTCGCCACACGCTGCCAACACAATTTGTTCTACCTTTCTTCAAGCAGGGCCCTGTGTGAAACATAGAAACATAGAACTGATAGCAGATAAGGACCGCTTGGCCCACCTAATCTGCCCATTTCCCTACTTAATGGATAAGCTGCAGATCCTTGTTAACCAACAGCCTACTTCCTCCTACCCCCCCATTAGAATTGCCAAGTCTGTCCCATGCATTCTTGAATTCCCTCATTGTTTTTGACTCCACCAGCTCCTCAGGAAGGCTGTTCCATGTATCCACAGCCCTCTCCATGAAAGAATGTTTCCTTACATTACCTCTGAGCTGTCTCCCCTTTGTCTTTAAATTGTGCCCCCTTGTTCTTGTACATTTCTTTTTCTGAAAGATGCTACCCGCTTGGACTCTGTTGATCCCCTTAATGTACTTGAAAGTTTTTATCATGTATCTATCAAGCCCTCATTTATTTTAAAGATAAATTTCTAACTACTTGGAACTCCTATGCTCCTTTCAAATGCACTAGAGTCTGTGGCAACCATCATCCCTGGGTCTCTCCTCAATTACTGACCTGTCTCAGGGAACAAAGCTTGGAGGAAGCATAAGGACTCCCAGCTTCCCCTAGATCATGCCAGGTATCGTACGGTAACAAATGCCTGCACAAAAGCTACCAGACTTGCCAAGTCTGAATATTTTAAATAATTTTTTCTCAAAAACATCAATTCCCCCTCAAAATTCTGGAAAGTGGTCCATGCCCTTTTCTCCCCCTTCACATCCACCTTCCCCGTTCTTAAAATAAACAACTCATCGATTTCCGAACAATGTGCAGTGGCTCAAGAGTTTAACTCTTTTATACCTCCTGTGCCACAGCACTACCAAAGTCACTCCCCTCTAACCTCCCCCTCCTCATTCTCCCACACCAAGTACTCAACCCGTCCATGCTCATCCTTCCTTCTCTTTTTCTGCGGTCTCCCCCGAAGAAACACTAATGGTCCTTTTCTCTCTTAATCCCTCCAAAGGCTCATCACTGGATGATCTTGACCCTAAACTCCTCTACCTTTCAGCTTCTGCTATAGCTTACCCTCTCTCCTTAATTTTAAATCTTTCCTTCTCATTCCCATCTGTCCCCTCATCCTGGAAACATGCTGTGGTCCTCCCTCTCCCAAAGGGTGGTGACCCCTCCTCCCCTGCAGATTTTCACCCAATCTCCCTACTCCCTGTCCTTGCTAAACTCCAAGAACACCTGGTCCTCTCTTAGCTAACCTCCTTCCTTGATGATTCTTCCTTTTTTACCCTGTTCCAATCTGGTTTTTGGAAGAACCACTCCACTACCACTTCCTTACTCAGGCTCACTGACTCCATCCTCACCGGGATGGATAATGGATACATTACCTCTGCCATCTTTGTCAACCTTGCTAAGGCATTCGACACAGTCTTCCATGCCCTATTTCTTGACTCCCTTAAGGCTGCTGGGTTGTCTACTTCTTCATAAAACTGGTTTAGAGCTTACCTTTCAGGCAGAACACAATCAGTCAAGATCCAGGATACAATCTCTCCCCCTCTCTATTTCCACTGGAGTCCCACAGGGCTCAGTGCTTTGGCCCATTCTCTTCTCCATCTTCCTAAATGACTTGCCCTCAGTATGCTCCCCCTACCCCTCTGTCTATATGTATGCCGACTACACTGTCCTGTTCTAGTCTGGCAAATGCCCTGCTGATATTGAAACCACCCTTCAGCTTGACTTCCATCAGGTTTAGTTATAGTTTGCCTCACATCAACTATTCCTAACTGCCAAAAAGACCATCTCCATGACCTTTGGCACTAGTCAGAGTCTCTCTAGGCTCCACACTTTATCGTCTTTCCATACTCTTGATGGGACAATATTAGACAACTCCTCCTCATTCAGATATCTTGGGGTTTGGTTGGATCAACATCTCAAATTCTCAGGCAACAATGACGCCATCCTGAAAAAATTGTGCCCAAAGTTTGGTGCCTTATTCAGGAACCATAGTTGCATCCCTCTCACAGCATGATGTGAGCTAGTCCAGAAGATGATCCTCCCTATTTTCGACTACTGTGATGTAGTCTATGGTGCTGCTCCCAAATCCTCCCTAACCAGAATGGACACTCTATTTAATTCCTTCTGTTAATTTGCCCTTGGTGCTCCATCACACACTAATCACTGTGACCTCTACCACACCATTTCCCTTCCAACGCTTGCCAACAGGCACCTCACTCATTGTGCCAAACTCACTTCTAAATTTTGGTTAGGAGAACTTTCTTCCTTCCTCTCATGTTTGCTCTCTTCCCCACCTTCCCCCTCCCATTCCCTCGGATCCTGTGTCACTCGCACTTTGTTGGTCCCCAGTCATGCTACTCTCATCGATCAGTCAGGCTTTACCCATCATTTCCCGCAAATGTGGACCTCCCCCCCTTAAATGTGGCACTCCTCCTCCTCCTCCTCCCACTCGCTTGCCTCTGCCTTATGTAACTTTCCCTCATCTAACTGCTACAGCTTTAACCCTCCTTAACTGTCCTCCTATGCCTCTGCTCCTCTTCATGACTTTGTTCACCTATTATACCTTCCGGCCCCCCAGCCTGCATCTCAGCATGCTCTCCTGCCCCTTCACCACTATGTACTATGTTCCTCAGATATGCCATCTGTAATTAAATGCATATTTCACAGGTATGATGTATTTATTTGTATATAATGTTACAAATGTGACTGAATGATTATTTACGATATTCTTCTTTAAGTGTCTTGTTACAACTGTAATTGAATGTTTAATTTCTTGTATGTTTTAAATGTTAAACTGTATGTCTAATTCTACACCCAATAGCATCCCCGCCTCGGTTGCACTGGGAGACAAGCAGCTTGTTGTTCAGTGTGTCTTCCTGGTGAAACATTTCAATAAATAAATAAAAATAAAAAATCATGTCTCCCCTCTCCCTCCTCTCCTCGAGGGTATACATATTAAGCTCCTTTAATCTTTCTTCGTATGTCTCCTGGAGTGAAAAAAAAAGATTATATGTGATTTATTTGCTCACAGAATTGGGTGGGATTAGAGCTGACAACACCCAATGAAGACACCACTAGTGATTCATCAAGACTGGAGATCCAAAACCGTAATTCTATTTCCTTTTGCTGCTTGGGGGTGGTGGGGTGAGGTGTTAGGTTTGGAAAACCTAATGCCACATTTCCCTTCCCTACTTGAGGTAGGTGAAAGTTGCAAATTCTGCCGTTGCTGAAGTTCTGTGAAGTTTCAAAACTTTCATGGAATTTATTGTCCTTTCGCCTGTGGCAAAATTCCAAACTTCTGCCAATTTACTGCAGATTTTCACCATGTATTGTATTATTTAGTGGCTAACAGTGGAACTTTAGTTATGAAGTGCGGAAATAAAGTGTCTTGCCTAGTGTTGCTCAGATAGTGCTTTTGTGGATCCTACCTCTATCTGTCAGATAGTGCTGGTATTCTACCTAAGACCCTACCAAAAATCTTACTAAAGACAGATGTAGGATTCGGGGACATATAGTGATGAATCCTACTTAGGATCCAGGGATCCTAGGTCAGATAGTTAGGCTCCAGGGTCAGATAGTGATGGATCCAAGGTCAGATCCAGGGATCCTAGGTCAGATACAGTAGTTAGGATCCAAGCTGGATCATTTGCTAGGATGCACAATACTTGCAGGATCCATGCACTAGTTCCTAGAGGCTGGGCTCCATGGTCAGATAGCAGGGCTATCCTACCATAACAACTATCTGGCCAAATCGGAGGAATCTGTTGATATCCTAATTTCTAGGATAAATCTAAGCAACACTAGTCTTGCCACTTAAGTCACTGTATCATTTAACTATGTGTTTTTCAATGTAATTCTGCAGATTTATTTTTCTGCCAGTAATGTATGACCATATTGGGTTTTCTGCAGGTGGTATTGTAAATTTTAAGCTTGTATACTGAATCTAACCACCAAACCTATTGACTACTTTATCTGTGGTGTCGGCAATTAACTTTTTCTTTGTTTTTAGTTTTGTTTTTTCCTCCTGTTCCAGTTTTATTTCAAGTTTCTTTTTTTTTAATTCCACAAAACCCAAGGAATGCATTCTTTTTTATTCCATGGAAGATGCAAAATGCCATGGTTTAGCACATTAATTCCACGAAAAGGTAAAATTTCACACTAATCACATGCTTTGCAGCTCTGCAATCATATGTGGTGCAGGGGGGATATCATGTGACAGTACACATTTCTTAGGGTGTAGCTACTCACTTCTCCCTCACACTGATTTCTGAAAAGGGAAGACCCTTGTTTTACTTCATAGAACAGTCTAACTGAGTGGCCATCTGCCATGTTCCTGTTTAGAGGAAGACATAAAATGTTGGTATCTACTTGGAGTGCTGGGGCAAAGTGATTGCAGCAGTTGTGTTGATTTTTTAATTATATCATATATCGTTGTCTCTGTTCTACAGTCTGCACTAGTGCAGCATTGTTTCTGAATACTTGTTGGTACTTTTTTTTTTTTTTTAACATTCTCGTTATCACTGATTCCCAGCCTCTCTCCAGTGTGGGACACATGGTATGACCTATCCCTCCCACCTGAAGCCCCAGTCCCTATCTCTCGGCCTGAAGCTCCTCCTCACAACCTCTGACAACCTGGATCCCCAGATCTAAGCCCCCTGGAGCAGGACCACCAACTCCTATGGCAACCTTTCTGATATCTAGACAGGCTGCCGAGGAATGAGGGGAGCATGAGGGCAGGCTGTAGACCCACCATTGGTCCCCACCTTCACCTACCGAGGATCAGGGCTTTTTTCTGTGTTGTTCCCCTAGAGCTCAGATATGCAATGATGTCTTAGGCACTAGCATGCTGATGTCAGCCACAGCTCCACCCTGCTTGTAGCACCGCCAATCCTAGCGCTTCCCCTGACCACAAATAGGGGCCTCTCTAGAGCGTCACTTCCCCTGGATTCCACCATGAGAAGAAAGAGCAGTACTCTGGATGATCAATCACTTTTCTCCCCTCCCCTGCCGATCCCCGGAGTCCTGAGCTAGTTCCCAAACCTGGGTCACCAGCTATGGTGCCAGGTGTGGCTTCCAGTGCCTCAACCCTCAGCTCCACTGGGCCGGCAGTTGTTGGTAGTTAAAAAGGACAGGAAATCAATTAAACTTGGCATCACTACAAGTAGTGTGCTTTGTCTACTTTATTTATGTGTGCCTGTTTTATTTTTTCCCAATCTAGTTGGTGTCTTTTTCTGTAAGTTTATTACTACCATTAACCAGAAAAATAAATATGACTGTTTATGGACCAGTTAATTTTTCATTTCTCATTTTGGCATCTGTATAGTGAGCTAGTCAGCCAAACTGTGACATCACCGTTCATCCATTCCACTCGCCTACTGAGAATCACATGCATGAAGCTGTCTGAAACTGACAGCAACCTGGAAGTGATCTCTGTCTTTCCTGAAGGTATTTGGTTATCATGCTACATGCCATATTGAATAAAGTAATGAGTTAGTTCTGAATCTAATTCTGCTAACACACATTCTCCTAACTGCATTTATACTTGTGATTCATCTTTTTTGGTCATTTAAAAAAAAATAGACTAAGGCGAAGGCAATTGTTATCTGCTTTTCATGGTCATATGTGTCATTATGAATTAGTCTGCACACCAGAAAGAAGTGCTTGAATATGATATGGCAGTTTTTTTTCTGTTAAGCTTTCATTCTTGCCTCTATCTTACTTGTCCTTAGTGCCTCCCCAACTCCCATTAATGCTGCAATACCCTCAATGCTGTTTTAAGGCTTCCATTGAAACAACTTTGTTGATCCCAGTAGCTAGATTGGGGTTTGCCTGCTTTTCCTATCTCAAGTCTGTCTATAGTACTGTAGATATAGATCATGATTTTGGTTCCAACTGTATTTGCTGAAATTCTTCTAACAAATGGCAGATTGTACTGTTTCATTTTTCATAGTAGATTAGAAACAATATGTAGTTTACATATGTGATGCACTTAATGCTCAGCACATTGTACTTCGGCCATGGTCAGAGCTACAAAATGCAGTCACAAGTGCACCCCTGGAGAAACCCAACATAGAAACAGTCTGGGAGGAATATATCCATCTGTCCTGTACTTTCCTTTTTTTACCATATTTTGCAGCTCAGTATGAGAAAGGATCAATATTTTTTTCTCATACTTTTATTCCAGAATTGCTCTTGTTCAGATCATAATAATACTGTGTGAAGACAGAGATCCTCTTTATCTATTTTTCTTTATTGCAGCAATGGATAAATTGCTTCCAAATGTACTATGCTGAAACTTGTTGTAGGAATTTAGAATTTTTTTTCAATAGATTTAAAACTGTCATATGTGGCAGAAATTAATGTACAATTTTCATCTGGTCATATCTGTAAAGAAGTGCTTAATTATATCAATTGTTGGAACTTGGTGTCCATCACTAGCTTAAAAGACAACCATAGTAATATTTTCAAATTATAGTTCTTCCATTTGTTCAAATGACAATTAAATTGTGCAGGAGGATCTCTGTGAACTGATCTGTTTATTTTAAACAGAGAGTGTATGTACTACTCTCATTTTTTTAATATCTAGTACAGTTGATTGTTTCACTCAAGTTTTTTTTTTTTTACTGTTTTTAAAGTGCGTTGCCCTTTAGCACCACAGTTTTAGAAGTGGGCAAACGCAAGGTATTGAATTACATTCTGCATCAACTTTATCAAATTAATCAAAAAGGCACTTGATTCCCCCTTTGTTGCTGTTCCATAACCTTGTAACTATGTATTTTTTATAACTCAGTAATGTTGTGACTGTACATCATCTGCTTTGATGGCTTATTCTTACAGAGGTGGTGGTGTAGCCATCTATGTTAAGGACAAGTTTACGGTCACTACTCTCGACACTACATCAATTGCCATTGCCTTTGAATGCCTGTCCTTAAAAATCGAAATATCTACGTCAATGGCCCTCATAGTATATTATAGAACCCTGTCCTCGGGGTCACAGCTCCTGTCCCATCTATCATCTACTATGAGTACCAACACAATGAAAACAATTATACTAGTGGACCTTAACTATGACTGGCTGTCAAGAGCATCTCTTCCACTTAAATCATTCTGCAACTCTCATGGGCTCACTCTACTTATTAATGAACCTACTCGTATCAATAAGAAAAACCCTATGAAAAGTACACTATTAAATCTACTTCAAGTAAGCACACCCCATTTCTTCTCCCATGCTGGGATCTTTTCTGCCGATGTTAGTGACCATTGCTTTATTGCTGGCATAAGAGCAGTCCCTAAACCAACAGCCTCAGCAAAGTTCTCTACCAAAAGATCAAAATGGAATTTTGACCCACTTGCATATATCAATGGCCTGAAAGCCTCCCTGCTTTGGCAGACCTTTTATTTAGCCAAATCAGTAGAAACAGCATATGCCATTTTCCACAAAATTGTATCCAGTGCTGTTAACACCCACAAACCCTTAGTTAAAACCCGCATAAATGCTTGAAAGTGCTGTTGGTTTACAGCAGACATCAAGGCAGCACTATTAAAAAGAGACAAGCTCTGGAAGCTAGCACGCAAATCCCACAAAGCCAAAGACTGGCATCTTTTCAGAACAGCCAGAAACCACTGTATAAAGCTAATTCGGGAAACCAAGTCCAACTTCTATCGCTCTGAACTTGACACTGCCTCCAACTGCCCTACCAAGTTCTGGTCCACAATAAAAGAATTTTCTGGTAATACCACAGGAAACACTCTCCCTCAAAATTATTTCTGACAATGTAACTATCAACAACAATAAAGAGATACTAAGCCTTCAACAATCACTTTGCTACTGCAGGGCTAGCTTTTGATAACTCACCTGCATGCAACCTACGCCTCCCAGCTTCACACACAACCTTCAGAATCTAGTCCCTCAGATGCAGTCTTTTCATTCTCTCCTGCCTCACTAAAAGAGGTCGAAGATCTCCTCCTCCAGTTGGACACCAGAAAAAGTGCTGGCGCTGACACCTTCGAGCAATACTACCTAAAGATTGCTTATCATGTCTTGGAAGTACCTATTGGGCATCTATTTAACTTGTCCCTTTCTCAAGGAACCCTCCCCAAACTGTGGAAGATTGCACATGTTATTCCTTTGTTTAAATCCAGAGACCTCTGTGATCTAAACAACTACAGGCCCATCTCCCTTCTCCCAGTACTATCAAAATGTCTGGAAAAAGTCATGAATGCCCAGCTGAAGTCTTTCATAGATGATACTAACCTGCTAAACCCAAGGCAATCTGGTTTCAGAACTGAACATAGTATAATCACAGCCCTGGCCAAGGTGAAAAATGACTGGCAGTGTGAGCTAGAGAACAAAAAATTTGTCTGCGCCATTTTTCCAGACCTAAGTAAGGCCTTCGACACTGTTGACCACAGCCTCCTTCTTTCTTCATTAAAAGTTATTGGTCTAGATTCTACCTCCTTGCATTGGTTCCACAACTACCTTTCTGATAGGCACCAACAGGTCAAGGCTGAAGGTGAACTCTCCCCCTCAAATCTGTTAAAAAGAGGTGTCCCACAGGGATTCATCCTGGGGCCACTCCTTTTTGCCATCTACATCAACAATATAAACTCAGGCATCAATGAGGTGAAAATCCATCTGTTTGCAGATGATACAGTGATCTACCTAAGCCGTACAACTCCTGAAACTGCCTGTAGTGACCTGCAAGCTGACTTCAGCATACTTCAGTACCAACTCCTCAGTAAAAAATTGCTACTTAACACCAAAAAGACAAAGACAATGCTATTTTCACCTATTAACCATGCAGCCTACTCTGCTCTACCCCCCATCACCACCCTCCTAGGAGAAACCTTGGAATTTGTTCCAAAATTCAAATACCTGGGGGTCTGGCTAGACTTCAAACTCTCCTTTGCAGACCACATGGAGGATTTGTTAAAAAGACTGAGGCAGACACCAGGTCTCTTCTTCAGGTTAAACCGTCTACTAACTACAGAGGCCAAGAGACAGCTAGTTCAGTCTACGTTCCTTTCCCTAATTGATTTCGCCGACTTTATATACAGCCAATGTGCTACTTCATACCTCGGTAAATTGGACATACTTTACCACAGAGCCCTTCACTTCATCACTGGTCTCCCCTTCTCCACCGATCACTGCTCTTTTAATGCGGCTGTAGGTTGGACCTCCCTACAATACAGACGGAATAAAAATGCTGCTCTCTGGACATACAGAGCTATCACAGGCAAACTTCCACAGTACACTGTTGATTGCCTGACTCTCAATATGCCTGTAACCTATGCCCTAAGAAGATGTTCATTGATTTCTCTGAAAGTGCCCAAAGCCCTAACACATTTTAGGAGAGCTGCCATGGATTCGTTCTACCATAACTTTGGAATGTGCTACAGAAATCACTGAAACTGAGGACTCCTGTTAGTATTACTGTGTTTAAGTCCTTAGACTCAAAATACATTACAGAAGCCTGCAACTGCTTCCAATGATCCTAGCTCTGGAATGTGCTATAGAAATCACTGAAACTGAGGACTCCTGTTAGTCTCACTGTGTTTAAGACCTTATACTCAAAATACATTACAGAAGCTTGCACCTGCTTCCAATGATCCTAGCTTACTTACAACCCCTTCCACATCCTCCCTGCTTTTCCCATCCTCCTTCCTTCTTGTATCAGTACATAACTTGACCCTGAGCCACCTACTTATCTACCACCCTAAATCTCACCCTCCCTCACCCATCTATTCCTTGTATACCCACAGCATCTCATTCCTTCACTCCTAGCATTATTCCAGTTCCAGACTCCCCCCCCACTGGCTGCCCACTTCTCCCGATACATGTCTCCCCCTTGATACGCCTGGGTCATTTTAAACTGACTATGTATGTCTCTTCGCTTGTAGCATCCACTTCAACTATTCTCTTCACTGGACTATAATGCCTTTACCTTACAGGAATACTAAACCATGTATGTTGTTGTATCTGGTATAAATTTTTACTGACTTGCTACCCTATTGTTATGTATACCCTTACCGACTGTCTTTTACCTGAACTCAAATGTATTTTTACTTATCCTGTCTACTGCAGGTCTACCTGTACTGTTGTATTCTTGCATCTACTGTCTATTTGTCTGTATATAAATGCATTGTTACTTGTCTTGTGTAATGCAGGTCCAACTTGTAAATGAGCTTGCTCAATGGTGTTCTCCTGGATAAATAAAGAATTTGATTGATTGATTGATTGATTTTATTGACTCATGAATTACTGTGTTGTAAAATTAATTTTTTGGTCATGTAGTTTAGTAATGCACACGCTTCTCTAGAAGTTCTGTCAACCTTTCTTTTAGTATGGGTTCCATGAAATTTGCTCACAATTGAGGTCAGATGATTGGTCTGTAATTTCCTGGGTCATCCCTGTGACAACTTTTGGTGAGGTGCACCACATGTGCTGTTCTCCAGACATGTGTTATCTCACCTGACTATGGTAAACCATTAAACAGATCTGACAGTGGCCCTGCCAGCTCCTCATTCAGATCACTTAGTACCCTTGGATGTACACTGTCCATGCCTGGTGATTTCACCACTTTCAATGCCAGCAGCCCCTCCCTCACTCCAGCCTCCTCTATCACTTTCTCTGTTTTCCCTGAACCCTCTGCTATTCTCCTTCCTGGATTCACTAGTCCATCATTCTCCTTGGTGAAAACAGAACAAAAGTATTCATTTAGTATTTCTGCTTTACTCCAATTATCCTCCTCCCACTCCTCCTTTTCTTATGCCTAACAATCCATACCTTATTTTCCATTTTGTCACTTATATAGTGAGAGAAAGCCTTCCCCTCCTTCTAAATCCTTCAGCTATCTGCAACTCCTTGCGTGCCATCACTCACTGAATGTCCTTACTTACCTTATTAGCCAATCATAGATAATGTTCCCTATCCACCTCTCTCTTGGGCTTCCTGAATTTTCTATAGGCCAACCTCTTTTTCATTACTGCATGGACAACCCCAGAACTGAACCAGCTGTGCACTTTGTGTCATGTTGTTCTTCCCACTGAGCCTAATGCACTCATCTGTGGCAGCCAGTATTCCTTTACTATCCACCTGGAATATTACCTTCCTTATCTTCCCTCTATTCATCCCTTCATAATTATTACCTGCGTTTTCACCACTCCACGTACCCTTGTCCTGTGTTCTTTGCCCCCTCCAACCTTTTCTGTCTATGATCTCACCTCTTTCACATCATACTCAATTAAATACTTTATTATATTTGTTAGTACTATTTTTCTCTTGTAGGTAAGCAATGAATCATTGGTGGCTAAAGTAGTAAGCTGATTGTAACTCTTTTTATTTTCTTTTTTTAGAATACACTTAATAGTTTCACTAATTGTCATCAAGGCTAACACACGCAAAGGGAATGAAGAGACAAGTAGCATGCTAGAGAATGTAACAGGACTCATGCATGATTTTCAGGTTCAGAGTTATGCTTTTGAACCTCTTATTTGGTGTGGTAACTACCCAGCAACTTGATGCTAAGCATAGTGATTAAACCCTGGAAGAGAATATACAGGCTAAACCTGCTCCTGATAGACTTATGGATCTTAACTGGTGCTTGTGTGGTAAATGCATGCCAAAGACAACAGTTGTAGAGAGCATATGTTTTTAAGGAAATCAACAGGATTCAGCACAGGATGGATGGACTTTCATGCATAACTGTAAATCTACATATGTAAAATACATGTGTTGATAGTGAAGTGCTTTACGTTAGTTTGATGGCTAATCAATATATTCTTGGTGGACCACTCATATGTCCTGTACCAAGCAGGTAAATTGCAAAAAGTTGATAGAGATGTGTGAATGAGAAAATACTTTTTCTGCAATGCTATGTTGCTCTGTATTGAATGGTTGTTAATATATATTACATCTGCCAGCTAGAGTACAACCTCTAAAGAATATATCAATGCATATACTTGCGATTGTACATGACTGATGAACATGTTATAGTGTTGCTAATCACATATACTGTACTTGATCTGTCAATATTATTTCCCTTTGACAATTTTAGATACT
Organism: Neoceratodus forsteri; assembly: GCA_016271365.2. Lineage (NCBI taxonomy): Eukaryota > Metazoa > Chordata > Ceratodontiformes > Ceratodontidae > Neoceratodus > Neoceratodus forsteri. The sequence continues at coordinate 621,231,233 of CM057455.1, forward strand.
AGAGTTGTGTGAAATTAAAAAATTTTGCCCAGCAAAATATTTCATATAATTTGAGCATTTCATGAAATGCAAAATTTCACCTCTGGAACAAGCAAAATTTTCTCTCCAGCCAGCAAAATTTCACTTATGGGTGAAATTGCACACCCCGTGGGTGAATGTTCACTCCTATTGCAATTATTACCCTGTGAGGTGTCCAGTGCCCCCCCGGGCCACTTACCAACCCAAATGTTTTATTAAAAGTATTTTCCTGGTGTTAGAGGCCCCTCCCCAAGCCAGTTACTACTGACCCAAATGTCTTTATTAAGTTTTTCCTGTGTCAGTGGTCCTCCCAGTCGACACAGTTAAATTGAATAGTTTCTTCTCTGAGTTGCTCTCCACCCCACCCCAGTCCTTTCCCCAAAAAATTAACTTCTGCTCTCGAACCAGGACTTTATCCTCTGATGTGATTGAACCAGCACCTGGTCGTCCTGGAGTACCCTGATCAGGCCATCTGCAAACCTCCACTCACCTCCATGGCCAGCAGTCTGACTGGAGCAATTTCAATGAATGAGCAAATTCTTCTACAAGCACATGCTCATTCATTGAAGCACTCAGTCAGGCCACTGGCCATGGCAGTGAGTGGAGGGTTTTGCATGTGGCCTGATCGGGGTACTGAGGGGGAGCGGGGTGGGTGCTATTTCAACTCATCAGAGGATGGTGGGTCCATTAGACTCCAGAGCAGGAAGAGGGGATTATTTTTGGAAGGGCTGTGGTGGGGTGGGCATGAGGGTAACTCAGGAAGGGGGGAGGAAACTTTATTCAATTTCTGCCGGTGATTGGTGGGGTGGACCACTAGACACCAGGGAAAAGTACTTAAAAAAAAAACTTTTGAGCTGGAGAGTGGCCCAGGGAGGGTTCATTAGATACCATAGATGGAATGCTTTGTGAGGAGGGGCAAAACTGTGACAAAATTTTGCCATTTTGCCACAATTTTGTGAAAGATTTCTCCTAATGAAATTGCTGACCTGTGAAATTTAATTTTGCAATATCTCTATTAGATACTACAGGCTAATGATTGTGAGGGTGGGTGTGTGTGACTGTATTTGATTCATAGTTACTGGAGTAATATATTCGTATTCCACACAGTCAATATATGCCGGACGTTCATTTATGGTTTGCCCAGATCTCGTGGGCAGTTGTCACTAGCAGAAGCCAATAACCAGTTTGGTTGCAACTGAGCAACACCAGGGGCAATTGTCAGGAGCAGTAGTGAATACTAATGTTATGTGCAAATGAACAGTTTCAGAGATCAACTGCCAGTTGTAGGGTTGAATAACTGGGTTTGTGGTTACTGAAAACATCAAGGTGGCAATGGCCAGCTACATGTGGCAAATAAAAAGGTTTGGGTCAGTTGAAAAGATTGTGTTCTACATTGACAGTTGAAGTTGCAAATAACCAGTTTTGGTAAATTTGCCAAAAACAAGTGGTTGTCTCAAGTACCTTGGATTAATGACAAGTTTTGAGGAAATAAAACAGTCCAGGGGTTCAATTCATAGTAACATGGGCAAATGGCCATATCCATGAAACTGGATGATATCATAGTGTAGTTGCCAACAGGAGGGGCAAATAAGTTTCATGATTATTGACAAATAACCGGGGGGGGGGGAGGTGATTGCCAGCAGCTGTTGCAGAAAGCCAGTTTTGTGTTAATTGACCAATGACTGTGTGAAATTGCAAGTTGAAGGGGTAATTCACCTGTTTTTGGGTGCTTGACCAATAATGGGGGGGGAATTACCATTAGCAGGGCAAGTAAAAGGTTTTATGATGACTGACCAATACAAAGGGACAGTTTACAGCTGCCAGAGCATATAACAAGTGTTATAGTGAATGAACAGAACCGGGTGGGTGGGGGAAATTGCCAGTTGCATTGGTACATAACATGTTTTATGGTACTTGAGGCTCGCAGTATAGACTAGAGATTAGAGTAACAAGTTGTGAATGAATTTGGTACATCCAATAGACAGACCTGGGTTTGATTACCACAACCTCCACTTGCATACTGTGTGACTCTGAACAAGTCACTTACCCTACCCAGTACTTTTGGGTCACCCCTGAAATCAGGCACCTGTGCCTAGTGTGCCTTACATAGAAACATAGAATTTGACAGCAAATAAAGACCACTTGGCCCACCCAGTCTGCCCATTTCCCTACCTAATGGATAAGCTGCAGATCCTAGTTAACCAGCAGCCTACTTCTTTCTACCCCCCTGAACTACCTTATGGCTCTCCCATGCATGCTTGAATTCAGCCACTGTTTTTGACTCCACAACCTCCTCAGGAAGGCTGTTCCATGCATCCACAACCCTCTCTGTGAAAAAATACTTCCTTACATTACCTCTGAGCTGCCCCCTCTATCTTCAAATTGTGCCCCCTTGTTCTTGCACACCTCTTTTTCTGAAGGATGCTACCCTCTTGGACTTTGTTGATTCCCTTGAGGTACTTGAAAGTTTCTATCATGTCCCCCTCCTCTCTCCTTTCCTCAAGGCTATACATATTAAGCTCCTTTAGTCTCTCTTTATATGTCTTCTGGTGCAGACTCTGCACCATTTTAGTTGCCCTCCTCTGGACAGCTTCCATCTTGTCTATGTCCTTGCGGAGACTGGGTCTCCAGAACTGCACACAGTACTCCAGATGGGGTCTCACCAGCTGTCTGTACAGAGGGATAACAACTTCTTGTTTTCTACTGGTGATGCCTCTCCCTATGCATCCCAGTATCCCCCCAGCCCTCCTTACTGCCCTCTCACATTGCTTGCCCACCTTTAAGTCATCTGCTATGACTACCCCAGGCCCCTTTCCATTTTTGTTGTTGTTAATATCTAACCCCCCATTGTGTACTCTTCCCCTGAGTTTTTGTTTCCCAGGTGCATTATCTTGCACTTCTTAGCATTAAATCTACCTGATTATCTGATTACCATAGAATAAAAAAAAAGTTGAACAATACCAGGTGGCAGTTGCCAATACTAGATGTGCTTAATCACTTTATGTTTAACTGACCATTACCAGGTGAGAAAGAGGGAGCATTGTCAGTTATAACAGCAAATAACCAATTCCATGGAAATTGACCAACAACTTGGGGTAGTTGGCAGCAGCTGTGGCATATACATTTCTGATTAATTCATAGACATGTTTCAGCAGGAAAGGACCTTCCTAGCCCATCTAGTCTATCCATTCCCCTCATGCTTTTCCCTACCCATCCAAGATTCATGCCCCCCTTCCCTTGTCAAACTGTTCTGTTTGTCCCAGGCCATCTTGAATCCCTTCACTGTACTGACCCTCATGACCTCCTCCAACAGACCATTCCAGGGCCCAGCCAATCTCCCCATGAAGTTATACTTCCTAACATTTCCCATAAACCTTCCCCATTCCAATCTCAATCCATGCCTCCTAGTTCTTGTATCTACCTTGTCTGGAAATAGGCTCTCCCACACTTTATTGATCCACTAACCATATCTGAATGTTTCAATCATGTCCCCTCCCCCCTTCTTGTCCCCAAAAGGATACAACTATTTTTCCTTCAGCTTCTACTCATATGTCTTCCCACTTTACCCATGTACCATTTTAGTGGCCCTTCTCTGCACCCTTTCTATGCCATCTATGTATTTTTGTAGATGTGGCATCCAGAGCTGTACCCCATACTCCAGGTGTGGCTTAACTATGGAGCTGTAGAGTGACATTAGCACCTCCCAAACATGGATCTGTAGAGTGGCATCTGCTTCTCCTTTCTTCTGCCCCCTCCTTCTGCTGGAGCTGTAGAGTGGCATCTGCACCTCCTTCTTGGTTTGCTGGCCAAGGCACCTAGCTTCACCTGAGCTCTTTACTTCTAAGATTGCTTGAAAGGACAGAGCAGAGAACCTTCCCAGAGCAAGGAAAAAGGATTAAGAATTCTTTTGGCTAAGCAGATTTACTGTATGTTGTTATTTTTATGTTGTACTCACAGGGATTGCTATTATGTGTTGCTAACATTTCATTACTTTATTTTTCTCTGATTCAAATTGTTGTTACTGGTATATACCTTCTTCTGCATTATTACAAGGCGTGCTTACAGGTGTGTGCTAACAGATTACTGTTGTAATCTTCTTATTCAAATTGTCTTTTGCAAGGTATATCTTCTCTTACTGCTTTATTTTTATCTGTAACAAAGTGTTTCTTACAGGGTATATCTTCTCTGAAATTATTACAGGTGGTGCTTACATTTTGGTGACTTTTTTATCATTGGGCTAAGCAAAATTATTGTTTGACACTGTTTTATTTTATTCTTTTTTTGTTGAAAAGGTTTGTTGTCTCAGAGGTGTTTCAGTCTCCTTCTCGCATTGAAGGAGCTAATTGCTTTCCTCCCACAGCTCTTCCAGAGGATTAGGTGTGTATCTGGGGGTGGAGCTGGCAAACTGTCAGTAATTTGCAGCATAAAGAAAGGTTAAAAGGTCAGGTTAGTTGATATCTTGTAGGTAGAAGACTTGGTTTGCTGGCCAAGGAACCTAGCTTCACCTGAGCTCGTTCCTTCTAAGATTGCTTGAATGGACAGAGCAGAGAACCTTACCAGAGCAAGGGAAAAAGATAAAGATTTCTTCTGGCTAAGCAGATTTACTGTATGTTGTTATTTTGTATTTTATACTCACAGGGATTGTTACTGCTTGTTGCTAACATTTCATTGCTTTATTTTTCTCTGATTCAGATTGTTGTTGCTGGTATACCTTCTTCTGCATTATTAAAAGGTGTGCCTACAGGTGTGTGCTCACAGATTACTGCTGTAATCTTCTGATTCAAATTGTCTTTTGCAAGGTATATCTTCTGTTACTGCTTTATTTTTTCTGTAGCAAACTGTTTCTTACAGGTATATCTTCTGAAATTATTACAGGTGGTGCTATAGGTTTTACAGTTTTATCTAACATTAAGATAAGCTTCAGGGTTACTGCATTTGTTGTTGACTGATTGTTTCTGCTCTTACCTCCTTGTTCTTTCATCCATGGTTCTTCTTTGGTAGGGAAAGGGCCCAGCCACCCACCCCTATCCCCAACCACCCCACACTACACTCCTCTTATAGGGTACCGCAGTTGTGACATTTCCTGTGGCAAAGCAGGAAGGGGCAGATCAGTGGGGCATCCACAAGGTGAGCTCATTTACATGGGCACTAGTAATTTAACTTGTCACAACAAGTTATACGAAAACAAAATACAAAATCAAAACATTACTTGCATTTTTTTCCTTCTACTTACTCTGACCAGGTTATAAACCCAGCAACTTATCTTGAATGGATATCATTAACTGCAGGCACTGTGGAACACTTTTCAGAAGGACAGGCTTACAGGATTTAGCACACTGTCCTACATGCTGGACCACTGGAGAGCTTAGGGCTCAGCTCCATGCAGCATGGGCAGAGATTGCCCACCTCAAATTTCACATTCAAGAGGAAATACATTATAAGAACCACCCGCCATTTCTCCAACATCCAACAGAAGAACCTTGACCGCAGAGGGTAGTTGGTCCAGGAGGTTGGCAGGTGGTTAGGAGGTGTAAATTGGGTGCCCCATCACTCTGTGCTCTCCAGCATATTACCTCCAAAACCCATATAAATACTACAAACAGGTATCTGCCTCTATCTCTGAAATCAAAAAAAGGGGCAGAGGACACTGCAGAGCAGGACACTGGAGCACAGGAGCTAGCACAACAAAACTCACCCAAATCAGGAACCAAAACAAAAAAAGCAAAAAGGAAATCCCAAAAACTTCTGATCATAGGAGACTCCATGATTCGGGGAGTTGATACCCATCTCCAGGCAGTGGAGATGGTCAGATGTCCCCCAGGTACATCAGCGTGGAGAGACACTGACTGCATTTCTAAAATTGTTCACAAAGCAGGAGAAAACATTGACATCCTGGTACACATAGGGACTAATGATCTCACCAGCTGGTCAGTTGTGGAGACCAAGGAACACCTGACCAGGCTGGGTGACAAACTATCATCCATTTCATCTGACATCTCCTTCTCTGAGAGCCTACCAGTCTGGGAGAGGGGGGCAGATGGACGGAAGGTCAGAGAATGGGAGATAGGAGAGCTAAACATTTGGCTCAAGGGCTGGTGCCAGGAAAAAGGACATATATTTGTAGGGAATTGGCAACAGTTTTGGGAATGAAAGTTCTTTAAATTTGATGGACTGCATCTGACTAAGGAGGGAGTCAGTGCATTGGGGCAGAAGTTTGACATCTTGGCAGAATATTTAAACTAGCAAATGTGAAAAGGGGTGCAGCACCCCATACACTGACTGGGAAGAACACCCCTTCCCCTTCAGCTAGTGGTCAAACAGGGATTCAGCAGGTTTGCAGTTCATTTGCATCACCAGGTAAGAAAAAAGGTCCGTCTCCCATACACGACGACAGGAGAAATGCCAAATCTCACCCAACAACTAACACACCAAAATCTGGTCAATGGAAACTCATGTACACAAATGCTCACAGCCTGGGAAATAAGATCCCAGACCCGCAGGCAATAATGTCAGAGGCTAAACTGGACATGGTAGCAATTAGTGAGATGTGATTTACCAGTAACCACACTTGGGAGACTTCAGTGCCTGGCTATGTACTGTTCAGAAGAGATCGAGGTGCAAAAAGGGGGGGTGGAGTAGTCTCATGTCAATGAAAATATCAAAGCTACAGAAATTCAGAATACACATAATGAGCCAGAAGAACTGTGGGTCACCCTGAAAACAGGAAATGGGACAGCCATAAGAACTGGGTTGTCTACAGACCCCCAGACCAGGAGGAGGACATAGACACATTACTGTTAGAATATATACAAAACATGACAGCTAAAGGGGAGGTTCTGATAATGGGAGACTTCAACATGCCGGATACAGATTGGTCAACACCAGCAGGAACATCTGCCAGAACTAAACACATGATGGATTCCCTGCAGGGGGAGGGCCTCAAACAACTGGTACAACAGCCCACAAGAGACAGGGCTATCCTAGATCTAGTACTGACTAACAGGGAAGGGATTACAGATCTCCAGGTCGAGGGTCATCTGGGGGCCAGTGACCATCAAATGGTATGGTTCAATTTGGCCACTACATCTAAATCATCCCATTCCAAGGCAAAAATATGGGACTTCAGAGGAGCTGACTTTGGTAAGATGGCCAACAGAGTTAAGCTAGCCCTGGCAAAAAGAATCACAGGGGAAGGGGTACAGACAAAGTGGGCAAGCATTAAGGATGCAATACTTGAAGCAACATCCCATTGTGTTAGACAGAAATGGAAGTGCAAAAGAAGATGGAAACCACTTTGGTTCTCAAATACAGTAGCAGAAAAGGTCAGAGCCAAAAGGCTGGCCTTCAGGAAATATAAGGGAACACAGTGGGATGAAGATAGGGAGGCATACCAAACCACCCTAAGGGAAGCAGGGAAGCCAGTAAGGCAGGCAAAGTCCCAAACTGAGGAAACACCAGCACGAACAGTAAAAAAAGGTGACAAGACTTTCTATAAATACATTAGTGAAATGAGAAAGTCCAGAGGGGGTATTGCTAAGCTCAAAGGAGAAAAGGGGCATGTGAGGAGGAGGACCCTATAAAAGCATCTATCCTAAATAGATACTTTTGCTCAGTATTTACTGAAGAGAAGGTAGGGCAGGGCCTACAGCTCAGCACCATGGACCCAGGGGGGAGGGAGGTGAGCACTACTCCCTTCACAAAAGAAATGGTCCTACATGAGCTCACTAAGCTCAGGGTGGACAAGGCAATGGGATCTGATGGCATACATCCCAGGGTACTTAAGGAGCTAAGGGTGGCACTAGCAAAGCCATTAGCAGAACTGTTTAGTGAGTCTCTGAGCACAGGAGAGGTCCCAGAAGACTGGAGAAGGGCTCATGTGATGCCGCTGCACAAGAGTGGCAGCAGGGAGGAGGCAGGGAACTACAGACCAGTCAGTCTTACTTCAGTTGTGGGCAAGATTATGAAGGGATTCCTTAAGGAAAGGATAGTGAAACACGTGGAATCCATAGGGGCACAGGATCCAAGATAGCATGGGTTTATAAAAGGAAAGTCCTGACAAACTAATCTCATAGATTCTTTGATTGGGTAACCAGAGTGATGGACCAAGGGGGAGCAGTTGATGTCACCTACCTTGACTTCAGCAAAGCTTTTGACACTGTTCCACATAGAAGATTGATAAATAAGCTGGGTAGGCTCGGGGTGGGTCAGAAATTGGTTAACTGGGTGACAAACTGGTTGACGGGCAGAAAACAGAGAGTGTTGGTAAATAGTATACAGTCAGAAGAGATGCAAATCACAAGTGGGGTACCTCAGGGATCAGTCCTGGGACCAGTCCTCTTCAATATCTTCATTAGTGACATTGCAGATGGACTAGAGGGTAAGGCTTGTCTGTTTGCAGATGACACCAAGATCTGCAACAGAGTAGATGATCCAGATGGGAGGGGCAGAATGAAAAGAGATCTGGATAAACTAGCAAAATGTTCAGAAGAGTGGCAACTGGGATTTAATGCAATGAACTGCAAGATCATGCACATAGGGAAGAGAAACCCTGAAGCCACATATAGGCTGGGAGGGGAGTTGCTGGCAGTCACAAAGGAAGAAAGAGACTTGGGCATCATCATCACCGATGACCTGAAATCATCCAAGCAGACCTCTAAAGCAGCAGGTAAGGCTAGGGGGATGTTAGGGTGTATTAGTAGGGGTATCACAAGTTGTAAGAGGGAGGTAATAATCCCTCTTTACAAGACACTGGTTAGGCCCCATCTGGAGTACTGTGTGCAGTACTGGAGGCCACACCTTCACAAGGACATTAACCAAACTGAGGAAGTCCAGAGAAGGGCAACCAAAATGGTGCAGGGACTGCATCAGAAGACATAAGAGGACAGATTAATGGAGCTCAATATGTATACCCTTGAGCAAAGGAGGGAGAGAGGTGATATGATCGAAACATTCAAACACCTTAAGGGCATTAACAAGGTGAAAGAGTCTAACATGTTTAAATATAAGAAAAATAGCAGTAGAAGAGGACACAGCATGAGACTAGAGGGAGGCCGATTAAGGGGGAATGTGAGGAAATTCTTTTTCACAGAAAGGGTGGTGGATGCATGGAATGGTCTACTTCAGGAAGTGGTGGCTATGAATACAGTGCAGGGCTTTAAACAGGCATGGGATAGGCATAAGGGAGCAATTCAATGAATATGAATAGCTAGGCCACTGACAGAGCAAAGGCTGATGGCACATTTATAAGGTAGAAAAAGAAATGGGCAGACTGGATGGGCCTTGCGGTCCTTATCTACCCTTCAGCTTCTACATATGTTTCTATATTTCTTCCTTCTGCTGGTTACCCACATTGACCAATAAGTGTGCAAGTGCCGGTAGCAGTAGCAATTCAGTGTTTTTATTGTTATTTACCTCTAACAGTAAATGCCAGTGGCAGTGGCTAGTAACAAGTTTTGGTGGTGACTGACTAGTACCAAGTGGCAACCTCCAGCCAGGGTTGAATGGAAAATTCCATGGATATTGAAGTGTTCCACAGAGCAGTGGGTAAAAACTGCAATACTCAAATAATCATTTTTTGTCAATTTACCACAGCCTATGCCAAGACTGATTTATTCACACTGATGCTAGCTGCTCATTTTGCACATGGTTTTGTTTTCTACTGTAATGTTTGTTTATATGACTTTACATAATTTTCTTTTCTTTTGGACTTATTTATTTATTCAGTTTTGGTGTCTGGGTAAGCCCGCTGGGCCCCAGAGGTTCCTTTTTAGAGGTAACCCGGGAATTGCAAGAAGAGTAGGATATACAGCGGTAGTACAATAAATAGGTCGTAACAGGTTCAATTCACCTCGTAGCAATAACATAATAACAGGTTACAGATTTAGCAATATTTTAATCATTGAAAGGAAAAATGAGCCAGAGAATCACACCTAGGTTAAGTTTAACAGCATTGAGCATTCAAGTGGAGAGACCAGATAAGGAAAGGGTATAAGCGACCAGCTTTAGGTAGGGCGAGGCATGAACTTGGATGGGAGGGATGGGCGAGAGGGGAGGTGTCATGTAACATGGCATTGACATTGTCTCATAGCGAGCATGTGTGCTTTGAGCCTTGTATGGAAGATCTTGATTGAGGGTGCTTCCTGCACCTCTGGTGGAAGTTTGTTCCACAGGGAAGGGGCAATGTAGGAAAACGACTTGCCCCCTGACTTGGTCCTTACCCTTTGAACTTCTAAAAGAGTTTGGCCTGAGGTCCAAAGATTACAAGGGTTTCACTTGGCAGCAATGAGTCCAGATGGACTAGGAAGAGGGGTTGAGCTAATTAGCTTGTATGCTACACAAAGCAGCGGGTACCGAAGGCGAGTTTCAAATGATGCCAATTGATTAGTTCTAGGGAGTCACAGTGGTGGCTCCTAGAGTGTGACTGAGTGGCAAAGCAGACCTCCTTGTTGTACAAGACCTGTAACTTATTGATCTCAAGCATTGCCATACCCTGAACTACCGGAGCGGCATAGGTCAGTGTTGGCAGGAGGACGCTAGAGGCAACAGCAATCCTAGCTTCAGGGATCAGCCGATCCTTGAGGTGGTAGAGGGAACCAAGTTTCCCATGTATGACTTTGGTAACTTGGTCAATGTGGTTCTTTAGTGTGACTCCTTATTTTTATTGTTTTATTGTTGATTTATTGTTTCTTGTTGTACTTTCCATACAGAACATATCATCTAGCTGCATATAGCCAGTTCACATTGTGGACCCATGGACACTTTGGGAAATATGTTAGACGGGTGATACCTGCATGTTGTGTGATGATCATTCATCAGCATTATCAAGATATTGAATACAAGGGATTTAATTCAGTATTCCTGTAAGCAAATTTATTGGAATGATATACCTTGAATTTCATTTTCTTGTAAAATAAATTCAGCTGATTGTGTTTAATTTTGTCTTTTTATGGTAATTTGCAATAAAGAAATTAAAGTAATGCTTTTGTAATTGTTAACACTTTTGATCAGCAAGATACAGCTGCATCACTAGTTTCATGAAATTCTGGTAGTATGTTACACTACATTAATTAGTTTTTGTTTATTGTTTGACACCATTGATAATAAACAGAATAAACTGGCATAAAATAGTTCTTCTATTTAAACAATAAATCTTATGCCGATCTGGTTATGAACTATTAATTGTATGAAGTGTCACTTCAACATGAGTATATGTGATTTCTAATTTAAACTGCCTGCTTCCAAATTATGATGTTAATACACATTTTATTTATAACTGTAAATGCCTATGTTGTGTTAATTATTTCTGCATTTATAAATGTATTATATTTACAGTATATCTACTCATCAATGTTTCTGGCCCAGTTAATTGCAATGGCACCAGTCATGTCTGGATTGTCTTGATAAACATTTCTTCATCTCTTGTTGTAACTTCTGCTTTGAAATAGGGAGTGGAGGGTTGTTGAAACAGCCTATCCATACTCCACTTGTAGTTACCCTGATATATGCAGCATGCAAGAATCTTTAGTAAGCATGGTTGATGAGCTAAAGCAATAAAAATGTGACACTCATTCATGCTGACATATTACACTTTCCCATAACCCTGGCCTGTGAGGCCACTAGAAGGTAGGATGCTGGAATCTGCTGTTGGTGGAAGGGTACAAACATGCCTTCCATACAGCTCAAACATTGCAATTGTTACAGGCCGCATCTAATAAGCATTAAGAGACTCACCCCCTAACCAGTCTATGCAATCCAAATGAAGATGGGAAAGCTACATGGGTATAGTCATCACAGACCCACAGAGGGATCAAGTATGACACTCAGCCCACTCCAGGCTCCAAAATGTCCAGAGTAGGTTGACTAAGAATAGGAATCTACAATCTTGGTATGGAACCAAACTAGTTCTCAAACAGGCTTAACTAATGACTAATAAAAGAGCAATAGTATGTAACTGGCACAACAACAGGATCCCAAGCATGACAAAAACCATGACCTCCATATCAATAGTAGCCCACATTAGTCTCACACATTAGCATTAATCAATTTAATACATACTGAAAGTGCTGGGCCATTATGTAGCATATGCCAACCTCAGGAAGACATGAATTCAACAAACCTGCCTGGGGAATAGGGGAGGGAGCAACAGTTGACCAGGGCATGACATATATCTCTCAGCCAGTTCACTTAGTTGGCACCTGCATATGTTTTCCCAGTAGCTTTGTTTCATGCTTGTATAGTCACGACTACTGTCCGTCTTGCTGTGTATTAGTCTACTGATCTGTTGTTTCATTGTTATTTTATTTCACTGCTGTTTCACATTGGACTAACCCTCTATTGTACTATATCGTACTATTCTTCAAAATACAATTTTGAATACTGCACTACTAGTGCACTTGCAGATATGTACTATGTGTATCATTATTTTCAAGATAAATCAATACAAATCATTAAAACAAAAAAAAAAGGAGCACAAGAGATCCACAGACATACCTTTGTTTCTGCTGCTACTCCATTGAGACAGTGGTGAGAGTGTTGTCCTTTTTTTTCTTTTCATTTAAAAAGAAAATTTGTACTCATAAGTGCTGCTCCAAATCAAACTATTTGGACCTAACCTTAAGCAGCAAGACAGTGATGAGATAAATGAAGGCTGTCCATTGTTTTCTAATATATTCTTATTAGTGACTACTCTACAATTTCAACTTTGAGAAACAGTGCTGCTTCCTGAGTCAGTCCACGAAATTGGTCCCCCAGGAGACAACAAGATAAGATCGTCATAAAGACTTAAAAAACAATAATTGTTGTATCAACATTTAAATATTCAAAACAAGGTATTTGAAATAGAGGACATTGTACAATTGCAGTAAACCACTCCAGTGCTTTGATTTTGGTGAGTGTTACATGCTTCTGGTGTGGTTTACTTATTCAGCTTGCAGCCTTGTGACCAAACCACACCAAGCATAGATAAATCCCTGCATAACATATGCCCATGTCATGGTTTATTGCTTAAATAACATACATCAGGTGCTTAATTAACAATAAAGATAAATTTGTGAAAAACTGACAAAAGTATAAGTGAGACAAGTAAATCTCAAGTTATATGTAGTGGTTTGTTTTGTAAAAGAAAACGTCTATATGCACTCAGGTTTCTAGAAAGGCTCCACACCAATTCAGAGTACCACCTTCTGATTTTTATTTTTAATATAACAGTTTAAAACTATTTTCCACTTTTCTTTTATACACTTTCATTATTGTGTCCTTTTTTGTGGAAACTGCAAAAGATTTTAATTTCATTCAAACAGATTTCAAAGTTACTTTTCTACAGTCACTGTACCCATGTTTCCTTTTCCTCAGGGAGTTCATCTTATGGCATCTTTACTTATTTCCGAGGTTCAGTTGCCTAATCCTTAGTGCCAAAATCACAAACGTCTTTGTTTGTTGAAGGAAAAAGACACCATTTCATTGTGTCTCCTTCAATGGGTTTAGCCAGTTCTTTATTTTTTTTTCTCTTGTTTAAACTCGCGCGCATAGCTTAAAGCACTTCCCTACTTTTCCAAATGTGAAAATGGCAGCCATAAAGCTGTTTGAATACTGCTATATTATGCTGCATCATTCTTCTTCACCTTAATCTGGCCAGCTCCAAAACTACCTGTTTATGTTTCAGAAACCACCTGGCTCCATCCTCAGAGCTGATAGATTATAGGATCTGGCTGCTCATTTGTAGGATGTCTGTCTCCTAGACAACCATTAACTTTAGCCACCTGGATTGCTTTCTTTCTATTAATGCATTTCTCCTGGGTCCTTGCATTTTTCTTTTTAAAATCAATTCATTTAAGAGTCTTTACCTCAGTGTGTAAGTAGTTTCTCCAGAGGTTTGTCTTTTTTACCTTTTTTATTTTTTATTTTGTGCTTTTTCCTTTTTTTCCTTTTTCCTAGTGTTTGTTAATATAAAAAAAATTAAAAAAGTGTTATATTTTCTTCTGTACCTTGTGCAGTTATACATCCTTTTGTCCATTTTTTTTTTATTATTATATGATCCCTCTTTTCATAATTCTATCACTCTTCTATTTTAAAATAAGGGAGAAATATTTCTCTTCCTATTTCACATTGTTTTAACAAAATGCTCAATCTGTCTGTTTGCAGTTGCTTTCTTTCTATAAATAGCTGCTATATCCTGTGTCTTCATTCAGTCATTTTGGCCACATGGTTTCCAGCTCATATATCCAAAATGCTTCATGCTGTTTCAACCATTCTTTTGGGTCCCCACCGCTTGCAGGCAGATTGACCTTCCCTAACCCTATGTGTGTAAGTGAGGCGGCTGATCCACGGCCTGCCTCAGAATAATGTTTCACCATTGCATATTTTAGATTATTCACTCTAATAGCCATTTTGTGCTTACTGATTCTATTCTTTAGGGCCCTTTTTGTTTGTCCCACATATGTGTAGCCACACTGGCACTTGATCAAGTAGTTCACTCCTTCACTTGCACAATTTATAAACCATTTTATCTGGTATTTTTTTCCAGATCTGGGGTGGCAGAAATGTTTGCTGTCTCTTGTGCTGCTGCATTATGCACAATTGCCACATTTATAGTTTGCTGAAGGTGGTGCTTGTATCAAATCTGGTCTCATATTTGGCTTTTTTTCTTTAAACAATGTTCTAAGTCATCCTTCAAATTCCTGTCCCTTTTCTAGATAAATAGTGGTACTGACTCCAAGATACCTTAGAAACATAGAAACATAGAACTTGATGGCAGACAAGGACCGCCTGGCCCACCCAGTCTGCCCATTTTCCTACCTAACAGATAAGCTGCAGATTGTAGTTAACCAACAGCTTACTTCCTCCTACCCCCCACTAGGACTGCCTTATGTCTGTCCCATGCATTCTTGAATTCCTCCACTGTTCTTGACTCCATGACCTCCTCAGGGAGGCTGTTCCACGCATCCACAACCCTCTCCATGAAAAAAATACTTCCTCACATTACCTCTGAGCTGTCCCCCCTGTATCTTTAAATTGTGCCCACTTGTTCTTGCACATCTCTTTTTCTGAAAGATGCTACCCTCTTGGACTTTGTTGATTCCCTTGAGGTACTTGAAAGTTTCTATCAACCTATTAACCTTTTAGGTTATTATCTGTTTCCAGTACTTTCCAGTGTTTTTTTTTACAATCTTTATAATTTCTCTATACTTGCCTATATATATTATACTGAAGCAAATCTGTTCATTATTTTCTTCCTTTTCTCTATTTTCAACCAGCAGATGTGCTTTAACTGCATCCTCTAGCATACATTTTGATACATCATTGTGTTCTCCTAGATGTCGCTTCATGGCCTCACTGCTGTAAGATGGTTCCAACGTAACATGACCATCTAAAATAGATAGAAGACACTTTGTTTTAACTCATAAATAATCACTATCTAGACATTGTGGATATGCATATTTAATTGGTATTCATGGGAGACAATTAGGATTTTAATTATCAGACATTCATCTGTCACAGATGCATCTCAAAATCCTTTCTCTAAAACAGTAAGTCTTTTCTGACTTCCTCATCTTAATTACATATAAACCTGCAGGTTTGGAAAATGGGTGCTTGCATTGCAGGTGTCCTAATTTGCTAGATGCTTGTGGCCATGATACATTTTTGTTATGGTCCATGGCTGCAACATGAAGTCAACAAGAGTATGCTTCAAAATCATATTTTATTTATTTTGGTGTATTTTATTTATTATTTATTTATTTATTTATTTGAAATAATCAGAAAGACCTTTGAGTCAGAGACTCATTTACAAAGGTTCCACGTCATACAAAGCAATTCCACAGGGACAGGACATTTGTATACAGACAGAGAAACAGCGCATTACTAAAAATTAAAACACAAGATAAGCATAACATAAACAGGTTCCAAAGTTGTTTCTTAGTAGGCTAGCAGTGAGAAGTTTAGGTAATTTAGCACAGCCAGGAGTGAGGAGGACAGGGGTCAGAGAGATTCAGACAGAGGCTGCTTGTCTTGTTACATACAAAGAAGAAAAAACAAAATATAAAATGTATTTGTGGTACATTTGCTGCTAATAGCTTGATTGTAAGGAGGAGAGCAGATCCGGCATCAAGGACAGTCACATTTATTTGAGACCTGCAGGTGTTCCTTTAGCAGTGATTTAAAAGGGCCCAGCCTTCTTTCCTCTGCAATATGGATTGGGAGGGAGTTTGTCCAGGAGGGGGCCCTGTAGTTGAAAGTGCGTTGGTATTGGGAGGTCCGGCCATGGGGTACCCATAGTAGCTGCTTGCTAGAGCTTTGGGTTGTTTTGCTTAGAGGTGCAGGGAGTATAATTTGGAGTAGGGAGGGTGGGGTGAGACCTAGTAGTATCTTTTTAGTCATAAGACAGGTGTGGTACCTGATTCTGTTTTCCAGGTTTAGCCAATTTGTGCTGCTATATAGGGAGCAGGAGTGAGTGAGGCGATCACATCCTAAGACTAGGTGACAGGCTCTGTTGAGCACTAGCCGGAGTCTGCTCAGGGCTGTGGAGGGCGCGGCACTGTAAATTAGGATGCCGTAGTCTAACAGGGAGAGGATCGAGGAGTTTACGGTAAGTTGTAGTGCCTCAGGGGTGAGGCAATGCTTATAACGGTAGAGTACCCTAGCCTGGTGTTAAGAGCAGTTGTTAAGTGTAGAATATGTTGATTAAGGTTGAGGGTGGGGTCTATAGTGATCCCCAAGTATTTAAAGTTGTATACTTGTTCAAGGGGGGTCTGATTTGCAGTGAGGAACATTGGGCACAGGGACTTGAGTGGGTTTTGAGGATGGGCAAATATCATGACTTTGGTCTTATTATAGTTGATAGTAAGACGTCGGGAGGTGAGCCAGTCTTCAATTTCACGGAAAGAAAGCTGGAGGGTTTGGTGGAGTTTGAGGGGAGCCGGGTCAGAGGTGAATAAGACCGCATCATCTGCATAAAGAAGTAGATTTCTGGATCAAGAGGATGGGAGGGAGTTGAGGTATAGGCTGAAAAGTAGGGGGCCAAGTATGGAGCCCTGTGGAACACCGGATTGGATAGGGAGGCAGGGTGATAGGACAGTGCCTACCTTGACTCTCTGGGTTCTGTCAGAGAGATAACTGGAGAATCATTTTATGGTGTCGTCGGAGAGACCTGAGCATGCCAGGGTATTTAGTAAGAGAGCATGGTTGACCGTGTCAAAAGCTTTGGATAGGTCCATGAAGATGGCACCCGTAAGGTGGCCGTGGTCCATGGCAGAGTGGACATGGGAGGTGAACTCAAGGAGGGTGGTAGTGGTGCTGTGGTCCTTACGAAAGCCATGTTGTTGCCTGGTAAGGAGGTTATATTTATTCAGGTGTTCAGTGAGTTGGTCGGCAACTATGTGTTCCAGTGCTTTTGATAGGGGGGGTAGGATTGAGATGGGGCGGTAGTTATTTGTGGATGTTCGGTCACCACCTTTATGAATGGGTGTGATATAAGCCGACTTCCAGTGGGTAGGGAATTTCCCTTGGCAGAGGGAGCAATTTAGTATGTGGGTGAGAGGGGCCAGGACTTCATGGAGGGTGAGGCGGAGAAGTCTATAGTCTAGGGAGTCATGACTGTAATAGATTTTACTTAACGCTTTAGTAAGGTAGGGTTTCGCCATCTCGAGGTAGGACAGCGTGGAGTAGAAAGGTGCGCTGGCAGGTGGGGATGATACGGTCCGGTGGGGGGTCGAAGAAATTAGGGGGCAGTACATGAGAGAGGTCAGAGAAAGCAGAATTTAGGGCCGTGGCTATGCTGGCAGGGTTGGTGGCCAGGCTACCATCAATGAGTATTTGATCAGGTGGTAGATTTGGGCCTTTGCCACAGAGTTCTTTTATGTTCTCCCAGAACTTGTGCCCATTTCCCCAGGCGGAGGTTAAGGTGGCTTTGTAATGGTTAGCCTTTGCCTTGCGTATAGCCCATGTGCATTTGTTTTGGGCCTCCCGATAGAGCTGCCTATCCTGAGGTCATTGGGTCTCATTTGCCAGGTGCCATAGAACATCACGTTGGTGCAGTAGGCCTTGTAGGTGGTCCGAGAACCAAGAGGCATGGTTCCCTTTGGTCATAGTTTTGGTAAAAGGGGCGAACCTATCACAGGCTGCATTGAAGATGTTGACAAACAATTCAAGGGCATGGTCATGGTCGAGTGTATTAGTGAGTGGGGTCCAGTCCCACTGTCTGAGGTGGGCCTTGAGAAGGGGTAATTTGCCAGGTCCTAGCTTTCATTGTGTAGTAATTTTAGGCACGGTTTTGGGTGGTACCACCAGTTACAAAGTACTGGTGAGTGGTCGCTAAGGGTGTCAGGGAGGAATTCGGTGCAGGTTATTTTGTGGGGGTGGTTTGTGAACACTAGGTCTATTAGAGTTGATGTTCCTGTGCAGGCATGTAGAAGCAATGGGGGTTTGACGACCTGGGTGAGGTCAAGGCAGCAGCCTCATTGATGTAAGGCACCGGCTGTTTGGCCAACCAGTTTATGCTGAAATCCCCACTAGTATTTTTCTTGTTTCATGGGTAGGGTGGAGAGATGGGTCATGATGGCTTGGAAGGCTTGCTTCTGGTCGCTGGGGGGGACATAGGCTGTGGTGAGGAGGAGAGGGGATGTAGACCTACCTAGGGTAATTTTTAAGGTGAGAGCCTGAGCTCTGGATGTTAGTATGGGTACGGGGAGAGGGTGGCCCATGAGGTAGTCCTTCAGGTAGGTAGGTAGCATAGCCACCCCCTCGCTTTCCCAAGCGGTCAGTGCGATGGAGGCAGTAACCAGACAATTTAATTGCTGAGTCAGGGACAGAGGGGGAGAGCCAGGTTTCTGACAGGGCAATAATATCTGGGTTGTTCTGGAGTACCCAGCTCTGAAAGGAATCCCATTTTTTTAGCAGGCTGCAGATGTTTAGTGAGGCAATGCGCAGGCCATTACCAGGAGATCGGTGGGATGTAGATGCCACCTGGGGGCCAGGGTTTGGGTGGACATTACCTGTTAGTAGGAGAAAAAGAATGAGTGACCTGAGTCGGTAGTGGTTTATTCGGGTGGTATGTCTATGGCATTTAAGCCATGTGCCGCTGATAGTGGGTATTGTAGATTCAGTATAAGGGGCAGATAGGATGAGAAAGCGGGGAGGGGTTTGTGTTATTGCGGCTGTGGAGGAGGTTGATCGGAGAAAGGTGCTCCAGTGTGTTAACTCTGAGGAGATGACAAGGAGCTGGTAGTGAGGGTGCAATGGTGGTGGGAGCACGGTTTGGGGAGCCAGCCATAATGGGGACATCTGCAACATATTGCTTCAATTTCAGACTATGACTTGGGGGTAGGTGGATGCGAGATTGCAGGAATAACGCAATGAGGGTAAGTGGGAGCATGGCAGTAGAAGCAGGGAGTAAAATGAGTGACAGGTTTGTGGGAAAATAAAAGGAACAACAGGAGCAGAAAAAAGGAGAAAAGTAGAAGGTGGTGATAGGACCTCTAGTAGTGGAGCACGATAGGCTGCAGATGGGAAAGTGGCCTGATAGGTTTTTCGTGCTCATGTGATCACAATTCAGCCTACAAATTAGGGATGCTGACCAAGGGTGGTGGTGGGGCGGTGGGAGCGAACGCATAGCGTTCGGTGGGGCAGAGTCAGTTCAGACAAAGGAGCCACTGGAAATGCAGCTGTAGCTTGTCCTGGTATGTTGTTCTGCCAACTCAAACCAGGCAGCTATTTACTCACTCACACTCACATACACACAATAACAATACAATAAGTACAGCAAGCCAAAGCTTTATTATAGCAAAATATAATACAAAAGGTTATACATCACCGATTCAATAAAGCATCATCCAAGCCCTCTTCCAATGGCTGGGAAGCCCCCTTGTCAGCCTGGCTAGGAGTCTCTCGAACCGGGAACTGGCCCCACAGCGATGCGTCCACCCTGCAGGACAGGCTTCTAACCAGGCATTGAGAAAGCTACATTTATATCTTATTCTATGCTAAAAATAACCGTGCAGCCTTCATTGTGTCATTTTCCCACATTCTAGAAGCTGGCCGGGCTTCCAGGATGTTGCAAATTCACACGATAAGGACTGCTCAGAATTCCCCACACCTGCTAGGTCACTGTGCTCCAAACACTGGCCGGGTGCCTAGAACACTATGAGCTAAGCAGAAGTTTAAACAAAACTACAAAACAGGTTGCCTGATAATATGCGACCTTCAAGTCAGCAAAATACCTGTCTGAAGCAAAACATAATAATGAGGCTATCTAAAGAGCAAAACACCAATTAAATGAAGCAGCATGTAAAATGGAGTCACACAATACAAATGGAGTCACATAATACAAAATGGAGTCACAATAATCAACATATTATACTATCACTACATTCGGTCCTTTGATTATTGTGAATACGATTTGTATGATATTGGTACCATAGCAAAATTACTACGAATATAACATGATAAGTAACAAGTCCAAATAAGCAAGATAATTGTCACTACAGCAATGATTATGATAGGATGTATCAGAATATTTAACACTTTTGTAGCTGATGGAGACCATCCTGTAAAAATATCCCACCAATAATGAGTAGTCTCTTGTTGAATCTTGGAACTTAAATCAATCATTTTATTTTTAACTATCGTAGTTTGCACCTGACTTTGCACTAATGATTTATTTCTTATTGCCAAATGAGCCTGCATTACATCTGTTTCCTGAATTATCTGTTTAATTTTATTTAACGAGATATTCAATCTTGATTGATCTAAAATATTGGGCTGCCAATACAAAATAAGCTTCTGCTCATTATCAGGGAACTGTGGTGGATGACATTACAATCCAATGATTACTAGGAATCCATGATTTGAACACGGTCCTCCACACATATTCATTATTACTCATTAAATCACTCTGGGCCTTATTTCTTTGCATTATAGAATACATATGTCGCATTGTGCATTCTGTCCAATAACTGCAAGAACTCAAAATCATAATTCAAAGTTAATCTTTGGGGTAAGAAAACAGTTGGCATCCATTGAACTTGTAAGTTAATTAAGCTAAATACATCAATTCCTACTGCCTGAAGCCTGTTAGTCAGTGTTTCTATATCAACACTATTTAAAATTCCCATGCCTGCCCCTGCTCCACCTAATAGCGTATCATACCAAGCTCTTTGATATTTGCATTTTCTACTAAACATAAACGTTATGTTAAAATGGATTACATTTTTCTGATACCGCTGCGCTACTGATGTACATGTGGATGGAACCTTAACTATACTATCATTGCTAATTACAGGATGATTTTTCAACACTGTAATGTGATTTGCCCAAGTAGTTCTATTAGTTATTGCTGTAGCATTCATGCAGAATAACTTGTCTATATCAATCAAAATAATACTTGCATTGAAAATGTCTGTTTGATTCATGCAGCAATCAAGTCTATGTTGTACAGTCACCATGCAACTATTCGGTAAGTTGCAGCATTTAATAGCAGTCTTATTCTGCAAAGAGATTTCATCTGTTTCGTAGGCATATTGTCCTGAGCCACCAGTTGTCATCCAGAGATTGACCCCTGGTGAAAATGTCATGTTCAGTACCATACACTTCTGTCCGGATGGGCAGCTAAAGTTCCTGTTCTATCTTTGGTATCATTTTTCCAACTCCAGGTTCCTTTACAACCAGTGTCATTACAGTTAACCCTTTGAATCCTTCCTCCAGGGTAACTAGCTCTGCCAAATGGACCATAAGACACACCAGCATTCCTTTTAAAATCCATTGCTGGACCTAGAAAGACACAAATTTCATTATTCTCGAAGATAACATTTATGTGCAGGCACGTATTCCCATTTTTCTTTCCCTGATCTGATAATTAACACTGTGTTGTCTTGTCCGGTGGCTATCACCTCAGCTGGTTCAGGAGGGCCATTTGGGTTTGTAACCCATATTTTGGCACCATTGTTAAACCCTCCTGTAGATCTAAAACCTTTATCCCCCCTTGCTGTTAAGAGTGTGGGGGCTTGTCCCTTTATAGGGGTTATTTTGTTAACTGGAATAATTAACAATTGAGCCACTCTGTCATACTGTTGAATTAACAGATTTTATTCTTTAATATTCAACAAAATTACTTTCACTTCTCCTTGGTAATTACAATCAATCACCCCTCCCAAAATTTGTATTCCCTTGAGGGCTAGTTCTGATTTAGGTGCTATCCAACCAAAATGTCTCGGTGGAATTTGTATTCCAATACCAGTTTCTATCACTTGAATGTTTCTGCTGTTTATTCTGTATTCTTGAAGGGCATGTAAATCAAGTCCAGCAGCTTCTGGGTTGCCTCTGCAAGGAGACAGAGCTCCTGTGTAATTTCCAATATAACACTGTTTCTGTAGTTGAGTAAGCCTGCACTTGCAAATTAGGAGTTATCATTCATATTAAGGGGTCTCAGATTCTCCAATTGGTCTATTATTTAAAATCTGTAATGCTTCATGCAAATTCTCTTTCCATTTTCGTAGGCTCTCCCCCAATTGTCCTTTCACAATATGAGGGATTGGTCTTTGTTGCCCAGGTTGGCATATAGGACACTGAGCAATAACAGTTTTAACCAAATCCAATGTTAGGGTACACCCTACTATATGCCCACCTGTAAGTGGCTTTCTCTCCCAAATGTCCACATTTTGATGTGCCCATTTTGCCAGCCCTGATAACTGCTGACTTTGAGTTTCTTCAATATCCACTGGAAGAATCTTAGCTCTTTCATCTGCAACAGAATTATACCATCGTTCTAGTGTATCTGAAGCACAATGAGCATCAACATGAAATACAGTGGTCTGAGTATTTTGCACCATAGTTCATATTTCCTGCCACAGTTCTTTTCCCCATATTTCTTTCGAATAAATTTTCCACTCATCCTTAGCCCAAGTGGGCAGCCAGGTTGTTAAACCATTGGCTACAGACCATGAATCAGTATAAATATGACATGTACCTTGCAACCTTTGTGGTATTACACTGGAAGGAGGAAGGTAGCTTACTCTCCTCCAAGCTCCTACTGGTGGAAGACAAGCTCGAGGTGCAAGAGACAGCTCAATACTATAGCAATAAAAAGGTTAGCTGTGAAACACAAACAACAAAAACAAACACACATCAGTTTAAAAATAAAACAAGATTATTTCCATAGGATAAAAGAAGCCAAGCGTCCCTGGGTTCCCTTATCCTAAGCATGACAAAATGTCCAGATTGATGGTAATACCGCACGTACGTATCTCTGTAGATGGTAAACTCTCAAAACAGCTGTAATAGTCCTTTTTCAAATTGTAAAAGTTTGTCTCTTCACTTAGAATACTAGTTTTGCAATAAAAAGTCAAATTACATGGTTCACTCTTGTGCTTTCATGAAAACATACATTTTGTGTGAAAAGTTGTGCTTTAGGCATGGAATACACATCAAGTTTGAACTGGTAGTAACATAGAATGTTGAAACACAAGAAGGTCAAATAACGTGCAAAGGTCACAGTGTGCATGCAAGGGTCATTCAAACCCAGCTATTCCTGTAGTGTCCTTGAACACCACCAATATTAAAATATCTTTACACAATAAAACTGCTGGCCAAGACAGTACACACACATACACATACACAAAAAGAAATACTTAACACAAAATAAGACTGACATTGTTTCACACCAATTTGCTGAGGTAATGCCCATAGTTCCATTAGAAAACTGTACGTGGTTTAGATATATGCTGCCTCCTGCCTGTCTTGTAACACAGACAATTTTAAACCAACACATTTATACATATTGCCATGCCAAATCTTTCCAGAACAAAACACTGTTTAAACACATCATCTGTAAGTGAACACATCTCGTATCACATAACTAAAATATGGCACTCTGCCATTTTGCAAAAAGTTTCTGGTTTTAACTAGAAGTATGATAAAGCTATTTATAGCTGTTAACACATTACATTTTCACCTAGCAGTGGCTTGGCACGTTGCTTGCAAACTACAACTCTTTCTGCACATTACAATCTATATGACGTCATAACTCTTCACCATCAACACTACCTGCTCCAAGCAAACAAAAGTTCTTCACTGACCCTATCTAGGCAGCACAAATGTTCCATTAAAAACAAAGCCAATTAAAACAGTCAGCTATGAGGCAAAGAAGCTTCCTCTCTCTTTCTTTTTTTTTTTCGTAACCTGTTGTGCACTGAAGGCAGTCAATCCTATCTCGCAACCTTGACAACAGAACATAATTACAGAACACAGATATAAGCTAGAAAATATGCATGAGAACAGACAGACATAAAACAACTTTGAATAAAAAAAATTCAGACTTACCCGGTGCCAAGGTATTTTTCTTCTTCTTTTCCGATACACTAGTCTAAGTAAGAAAACTGACTGCAGGACCTTCGTGATAATTTCCAAACACTGCAGCTATTAACTCTTTCAAAGGTTTTAACCCTTTCAAAGGTTGTTTTTTTTTGGCCATTTTAGTAACCTGCCAAACCAAGTCTTTTTCCAGAGCTCTGGTTTGCAGTTTAAAAACAAAACAAACAAAAATCTCTAACAGTACTAGGTTGAGATCCATCTGGTAGAGGTCCCCAGTACTTGGGTTTAGGATCAAATGTTTACAGAAAAACTTGAAACTACACAGATAGGCAACATGTGGGGAAGATTTTCAAATCATCCCGTCTGTAGTCACCTACTGTGCGTACATCCACAGTAGTTTATTTTTCTTTCTCTAGATGTTGCTTATCTAACTTCACTTAATCAGCCACTGCTTTTCTCCTAAAAGCAGCCTGAACTGTGAAAGCCATCATTGGCTATAACAGTATATACTTGCAGCAAGCATAAATTACAAGTACAAAGGGCAGTTGCCCTTGCTTGTTTGAGCCTTAATACACCTTTAAAAAAAAAGAACTCATCCTTTTTCCTAAAAATAGACATTTTATTTTCGAATCCTGCCGACTACGCCAAAAATGTTCTGCCAACTCAAACCAGGCAGCTATTTACTCACTCACACTCACATACACACAATAACAATACAATAAGTACAGCAAGCCAAAGCTTTATTATAGCAAAATATAATACAAAGTTATACATCACCGATTCAATAAAGCATCATCCAAGCCCTCTTCCAATGGCTGGGAAGCCCCCTTGTCAGCCTGGCTAGGAGTCTCTCGAACCGGGAACTGGCCCCACAGTGATGCATCCACCCTGCAGGAGAGGCTTCTAACCAGGCATTGAGAAAGCTACATTTATATCTTATTCTATGCTAGAAATAACCGTGCAGCCTTCATTGTGCCATTTTCCCACATTCTAGAAGCTGGCCGGGCTTCCAGGATGTTGCAAATTCACACGATAAGGACTGCTCAGAATTCTCCACACCTGCTAGGTCACTGTGCTCCAAACACTGGCCGGTGCCTAGAACACTATGAGCTAAGCAGAAGTTTAAACAAAACTACAAAAACAGGTTGCCTGATAATATGCGACCTTCAAGTCAGCAAAATACACTGTCTGAAGCAAAACATAATAATGAGGCTATCTAAAGAGCAAAACACCAATTAAATGAAGCAGCATGTAAAATGGAGTCACACAATACAAAATGGAGTCACATAATACAAAATGGAGTCACAATAATCAACATATTATACTATCACTACATATGTACCTGGGAGGTCCGTTTGGATTCGTTTTATTCCCCGCTTGCAACGGAGGGAGGGGGAGGACTCCTGAGGTTCAGTCCTCACGAACACCTGGGAGGTCCGTTTGGATTCGTTTTGTTCCCCACTTGCAACGGAGGGAGGGGGGAGGACTCCTGAGGTTCAGTCCTTATGACCGCCTGGGGGAGAGAGGAGAAGAAACAGGCTGATTAAATAGGGTTCGGGAGGACTAACAAGTAACGGGGGGGCCGGGGGAAGGGTTGAAAGCAAAGTCAAAAACACACTATGCACAGTAAAATTAAGCAGCAGTTTGGATCAAAAGCAGAGACAGTAAAAATGCTATTAAAGGCAGCAGTTTGGATCGAAAGCAGAGACAGTATTAAAGGGGAGGCTATGCACATTAGATTAAGCAGTAGTAGTTTGGTACAAGTGCAGAGACAATAAAAATAATAAAAAAAGAATAAAAAACGCTTTTAAAGGGGAGTTTTTTTTAAAGGGGAGGCTATGCACAGCTGAAACAGTAGAGGATCAACAAAAAATAAACTATCTGCATTGTTGGGCCGAGCCCTCTATTTTTTAAAAAAAGGCACCAAGCGAAGAGTCAGTTCAGACAAAGGAGCCACTGGAAATGCAGCTGTAGCTTGTCCTGGTATGTATCTGGGAGGTCCGTTTGGATTCTTTTTATTCCCCGCTTGCAACGGAGGGAGGGGGGAGGACTCCTGAGGTTCAGTCCTCACGACCGTCTGGGAGGTCCGTTTGGATTCATTTTGTTCCCCGCTTGCAACGGAGGGAGGGGGGAGGACTCCTGAGGTTCAGTCCACACAACGTCCTGGGAGGTCCATTTGGATTCGTTTTGTTCCCCGCTTGCAACGGAGGGAGGGGGGAGGACTCCTGAGTTTCAGTCCTCACGACCGCCTGGGAGGTCCGCTTGATTCGCTTTGCCCCCGCTGGTAACGGAGGGAGGGGGAGGACTCCGAGGTTCAGTCCTCACAACCGCCTGGGAGGTCCGTTTGGATTCGTTTTATTCCCCGCTTGCAACAGAGGGAGGGGGGAGGACTCCTGAGGTTCAGTCCTCACGACCGCCTGGGAGGTCTGTTTGGATTCGTTTTGTTCCCCGCTTGCAATGGAGGGAGGGGGGAGGACTCCTGAGGTTCATACTTTGAGTATAGTGCATGCACACTCTCAAGATCCCCAGTGTGAATTTCTTCTGTCACCTTGTGATGAGTTAAGACAAAGAAACAAATATTAAAACATCAAATATATATAAAAATATATGTTTAATAAAGAATGTCAGCTGCATTATGCACTGTCAAGATATCAATTCAAGTTACTCCTCACCTTCCTCAAATCTGACAATAACTTTTGGTCCATGACAATTTTCTCCAGTTCTTCATGGGCAACAGACTGTATGGATATCCTTGGTTTTCATGCTTCTGTGACTGCATCGTATGGTGGATGTTCACACATGTGAAAGCTGTCAGTAGATATCCAGCTGTGTAAATTTAATATATGACACAGAACAAAGGTGAATCTATCTTTCAATTCATAATACTCCACCACAGATGATTTATAATTGAGTTGACCCATTCTGATATTACAGCACAGTTTTTCTTCTTGCTCGCTGCAAACATTTTCTTTTTCAAGCCTTTAGAAATATGCCAGTGGTCAAACTCATGCTTTATGGAATGAAACTGTTCTCTGACAATTTTCTAGACTTTGACATGCCGATCTGTCACTAGCATAGACACAGTAAGGCCCTTTTCATGCAGGTTAGTCAGACTTCTTATCAACCTTTCTAGCCTCATCCGAAAATAGTTTTTTACCTCTGTTACCTTTATTGACTGTTGATCTATTATTTGCCTGCTCTCACAGTCTATCACAGTATATGTCACAGGAGTAGCACAATGCCCTGAACTATCACAGCGTGTGTCACCTGATATGATCAACGATTTATTTTTTAATAGTTGATAGTTTTCCTGTGTATGTTCTTCTCACTCATTCCTTACTGCTGGTACAATTAAACCTCTCTGCATGTTGTTACAGTGTCTGACAGTTATGGTACTGATGCCTAGGGTTTGCAATACTTCAGTAATGGTTGTGTATGATACACCACAAATACATGTCACTGCAGGCATCAGAATGTTAACTTCAGGCACTCCATTTATAATTTCCTGTGAGTCCCATGTCAATGTATGACCTTGAAGACATTCAGTTTTCACAGTTATTGAACTACCTTTTTTAATGACACATGTATATGTGACTGCTGAACTGGTGCAGAATAGAGCTGTACATTTCTTAAATAATGACAACATTTTTTTTTCGAAACTATAAAAAAATTTGCCCATATCATCAATGGTGCAATCATCAGCATCTGAATTAATCAATTCATTGGTGTCTGATGAGTCTGGACTATAGTCATGATCATTGAGGTAATCATCATGAAAAGCAATGTCACTTTCTGATTCATCTTGATAGGAGCTGGCTGAAACCATGCTATCATTATCATCACTTGAAAACATTACAGCCACACTTTCCATACTTAACAGAAAGCAATTCACAATCTCCTGAGTTGGAATATCATTTTCACTTGCTTGGCTGTTATGCCAGGTCTTCTGAGTTATATAAATGTGATCGTTGCTGAGTCCATATTTAGCAACCAAGTCATCTGTCATTGTACTGGTGGATGTTTTACTGATCTGCGGTCTCTCTATAAGTAAATCTGTTTGACAGGCCCTGCTCTTAACTCTGGTACATGGTAATACTTGAACAGGATAACTTTGTGTACTGACTGTGCATCTCTTAATAAGCCATAGCAGAGCAAGTAGACTGTGGCATCTACAAGTGCATATCTGGAAATTAGAGTTTAGTAAATAATCAATCAACAATGCATTAATACAGTATTAACTAAAACATTTTTTTCTCTTATTTTTCTTTGTATTTACTTGCAACATACAGATGTGTTGATTTATCAGTATGAAACTGACAGATTGTTTGTTTATACTAAGTTCCTCCATGTCTCCTGATTGGCTGAGATTTGGTTATAGCCATGGCAATAAGAGAGTGCCACCAATGGCTTAAACAAATCCCTGCCAAGCAGGGCAACTCACAGAATTTATAAGCCACTTAATTCCTAATTCACTTCAGGAACATGGCTGCAGCCTTTACTCATATATATGGGATATGACATGGGTGAGAGTGAGATAGCAGAAATATCTCCACAAGCTGCCATTGAACTCTTGATAATCAGCGAGTGGCAAAGTCAGGAGTGGGATATCTAGAATTCAATGACAGCGAGTGGAGATATTTCTACTGTCTCATTGCTACCCATGTCATATTCAATTTATACAACAATTGTGGGTCTGGTCTGTCTTTTTTCAGTTTTAAAGTTACTTGCATTTGTTTGTTGCAAAAAGAGAAAAAAATTGGATGTTGTGCTGTTTTTTGCAAATTACAAAAAAACTAAAAGGAATCTGTAAGTGAAACACCACTCATTTTGCAGATCTTTTTTACTGAACAAATTTTGTTCTCATAGTACCATGCTATCATTTTTTATGTTAAAGTTATTTGCATTTGTTTGTTGAAAATGTGAAAAGAAAATACATTTTCTGCTGTTTATTTAATTGTAAAAAAATTAAAAGTAGCTATAAATGAAACATCACTCATTTTGTAGATCTTTTTTTGTGCTGAACAACTTTCATGCTCACAGCACAATGCTATAATTTTTTGTTTTAAAGTTATTTGGATTTGAATATGGTTAGTACTGTTGCTGAGGCTGAACATTCTAAATGAGTTCCAAATCTTTTGTGACATACCCAACTGGGCAAGATATCCACTGTGACATACCCAACTGTGAAGATAAAAAGTGATATCTAGATGGCCCAGTGGCAATGAGGGTCGATGTGCTGGACACCACACCTCACGCAATGCAAGTGACCTGGGTTCGGGAATGAGCTTGGGTCATCAGGAGTCAGCAGGGGAGGACTAGGATCAAGCATCCATAGACTGCTATCCTAGTCCTGGGGTTGGCTGGGTACACCACACCATGCTGCGGCGGCCTCTGGGGACAGCCGGAGGCACTGCATGAGTCTGTGTTCCTGGAGGGGGAGCACAGCAGACATCTGTACGCAAATGCATGGATGCCATTGCACAGCTATGCTCCACTGGGAAGAAAACCAGAGGAAAATGGCTGGGCGCAACTGAGCAGCTTGATGGCTGTGCCCTGTGGTGCCAGGAGGACTGTCTTGGAATTGTTCTGGAGGGATTCTGGGCTATCCTGATGTGGTAGGGTAAGGGGAGCCCTCCAACAGGTCAGTGAAGGCCGTACCAGTACCCCCCATCATGCCAGTGAGCCTGCTGCTCTCCCGGTGGGCAGGACCAGTGGCTGGATGCACCCGCCAGTTAGACACCACAGCAAATGTTAAATAGTGATATGATAAAAAAAAAGTGATATCTCACATGTGATTAGTGAGATGTCTCTTTTATCTTCATAACTAGAGGCACACATATGTTGTATAAATAAGGTTATACACCTCTTAATACACCCTATTATTCTGCTACTTCAACTCACCATCTTCTCACATGGTTTGGTTGATTTTAAGTTATTGGGCTGTATTTCTTAGTATGAAGTGAGCATACATTATTAATATATATACCTCTTGGTCAGATATTGTGAAGCTTCCTCTGCGTACAAAATTAGAGGTACTGCTGTCGTATATATTTCATCATACACAAAACTTTTCATATACTGCTAATCTATTTGTATTCATATTCAGTTCAATTTGTGATTAACAATTGAAAAACTTGTGTATTTCTCATTACATTTTATTGTCTTTTATTTACATATACTGAATCTGAATCCATTTTCCACACTTGTTCCCATTCATATATTGTAAGATATCATTATATATTGTCTGGCATCATTGCATTATAATTATTGTGGTTATGAGCTCTATTACAGAGTTTGCATTTTAAAATATTTTCCTCATGTCAAATTATATATACTATAGAGGGTAATGTATGGTCATCTATCCTTAACAACCATGTATAGTCTTCAAGAGATTGTCTATGGTGACCTTTTAAATCACAAGATCAAATCTCGAGAGGTTTTGGTTGCCATGTCAACATCGAGATGGCAACTCATGGTTGATGTGGACAGCGGTGCATGAATTTTCTTTTATAATATATGGTCCACTAGCAATACTAAAAAGAGGGAGGATGTGCACATCTGTGTCCTTACCTGATCATTTGTTTGCCTCAGCTCTGCTCTACTGCTGTCCTGCTGTCACCATTGCCACCACTTCCTGACAAGCGGAGGGTCATGTAACGTGCATAAGCTAATGTGTTCGATGTTGTTATGCTACAGTGACTACGTAGCTAGTACAGCATAACAGCTATGATGATGTTGCTACTGCAGCATAACAACCCTATTCTAGGGATGGATTTCCATCCATATCAACATTCCACCATACACTATAATACAAGATAATTAATCTATGTTTTATATTCTAAGGGTGGGATATTCAAAAGGGTTGCACCATGCGCAATAGGGTTTCACCTGCGCAAGACCAAAAGTGCACCATCCTGTGATATTCAGCAGGAGGCAGTTGCGCCACCAAAAACATGCTGAGCAACAGCGCAATGCAAAGGAAGGCATGCGCAACCGACGGGGGTGGAGCCATGCATAAAGAGCGCAAAGCGAAATTCAAAGACTTGCGCATTGCGCAAGAGCAGAATTGCCAGAAATTGCGCACTAGCGGAAATGAGCCAAAATAAAAAGGCTCAAGGAAGCAGCGCAAGAACGCTACAAGGATGCCAAGTGGGGTAAAGAGAGAGAGAGAGAGAGAGACAGACAGACAGTGACAGGCTAGGGCAGGCAAGGAAAGCATTGTGGGTCATAGGCTGCAGAGGCCAGCGAGGGGTGCCCGTGCAGTGGAAGTAGCAGTCAGGACAGCGGGGTAACACAGCAACACCAGCCGGGGCAGAACTGAGGGATGGATATGCCAGCTTACATGGAAGCTGTAATGAGGGGGGTGAGAATGCAAGCTGCAGGGGGAGAAGGCAGTGGAAGGGCCCGTTGGCGGTACGCCCCCAACAGGCAGTACCATGCCCGCATCAGCTATGAGCTGTATACAGATGTAGAGATCGTGGGCCGGTACCACCTGAACAGGGCAATACTGAGGCGGCTTTGTGAGATGTGCAGTGATGTGATGCAGGCACCCTCACGACGGAGTCACGTTCTGTCAGTGGAGACCAAGGTGACAGCCTGCATGTGCCTGCTCACCACGGGCACCTTCCAGAGGCTGACAGGGGACACCACAGGCATCACACAGTCGGCCACGTCATGCATCCTCACCCAATTCCTCAGCGCACTGCTGCCACATGCTGCAGAGCACATCCATTTCCCCAGCACCGCAGCAGAGCGACAGCAACATGCAGGAGTGCCCAGGGTAGCACGATGCCTGGCATGCTAGGGGCCATAGACTGCACCCATGTGGCTATTCGTGATAAGCACCTGCCCCGATGGGGCAGTGTATAGGAACCGAAAGGGATACTCCAGTGTCAACTGCCAGGTGGTGTGTGATGCCACTGGGTGAATAATCAATGTCTGTGACACACACCCTGGCAGAGCACATGATGCCTTCATATGGCATCAGTCCACACTGTGCCATCGATTTGAGAGTGGGGAATCCCCACAGGACATCTAGTGGGTGAGTACGCATGTATGGAATGCAAACTTGGGGCAAGGGTGGGAATGCCACAGGTGCCATGGTAGTGGCACACAGTGATATGGGCAAAATGGACCTGAACATGACACTGATCTCCACTATCTCCACACAGGTGACAGCGGGTACCCACTCCGTCTCTGGCTGCTCACACCATACCGGCGTCCCATGACCCCATCACAGCAATGCTATAATGAGGCACATGCTGCCACATGCAACATCATAGAGCGGGTGTTTGGGATGCTCAAGGCATGCTTCCGATGCCTAGACACCTCCGGCGGTGCCCTACAGTACAGCCCCCCAAAGGCCTGTGGGATATTCCTGGCCTGTTGCATCCTGCACAACATGGCCAAGGACTGTGGGATAGCCGTACAGGTTGAAGAGGGGGACAGCAATGGGGACGCCAGTGGCACCAGTGTTGATGTTGATGAGCAGCCCCCCCAGGACGGCGGGACCCCCGACTGATCCAGCAGGCCCAGCTGCGCCGGGACACCATCACAGAGGAGCACTATGCACAACACAGGTAAGTCAAGGGGACATGTGCAACCAACACTGTCCATGCGCAAACCACAGGCACACAGGGTAACACACCAGGGGTGCATGACGGCCAGGGGAGTGGAAGGGTCCAGGCATACAAACACACCATCAGGGAGGGGTGAGCACTCATATGGACAGACACACACCAGGCACAGAGCATACATGGGCAGATGCACAGCACAGCAGAACCGACATTGCTAACACACAGCACCACCAACCACCCCCACCACCTGTACTGTCCAAGTACGTGTGTCAGATGCTGGGCACCCTTGAACCTTGGGGTACAGTACAACACAGGCATCATCATGCACACGCACCTGTGGGCAACAGTTGGGAGGGTGTGCAGGTGGTCCTTGTGTCGGCGTGTTGAGCAGAGCACCCAGCAGTGCACTGCCCACCATGACACACATTGCACACAGGGCAGCACCAGACAGGGCCCGCACTGGGAGACATGTCAGTCATGTAGCACTGTCCCATGGCCACCGCGAATGCGTGGGCGGCCCCGCCGTGACCCAACAGCACTGGCAGGCTGAGCAGGGCACATGGGGTGGCACTGTTGGACCACCAGGTCCCACCTGTGAATGCGACCTGCCTGCGACAGGGGTCTGCAGCATGCTGAACACACCTGCACCAGGGGTGCTCGGGATGCCCACAGCAGAACCCGGTGTCGACAGGCCTGGTGTCGCACAACGCTGGGAACGGGGAGTGGAGCATGAACTGTGTGGGGTGTGCGGTACAGGATCACCTGACTGTGTGCCCAATGCATCCACGACAGAGACCACTGCCTGGGTCAGCCTGTCAATGGTGGCGGTCACATCCATCTGCATGTGGACCATCTCTGCACGGTCCAGAGCACACTCCCTGCTGTGCCACTCCACAGCCACACACAGTGCCTCCACGGACATTGCAACCCACCTCTGCTGCTGTACTGATTCCCGCAGCAGGCGGGTGTGCTCATCCAATGGGTACTCTGCCACAACGGCAGCCTGTCCCCCAGGGTGTTGAAGGTCCTGATGCACAACACGCCTTGAGGGTGGGCGCTGATTGCCAGGACCAGGAATGGGTGTATCACAGGGCGGTGGGCATGTGCCACCGCTGGACACTGTACCCCCATACCTGGTGGGTGACTTCTGCTGCTGCCCCTCCAACCGCTGTGCCACAGAGTCCACTTGTTCCACCGCTCTGGCCGCAACAGTGCCAGACACCTGCACAGCCACCAGTGCTGCCCAACCGGTGCTGACAAGCACAGCCTGGGACTGTGCTGATATGCTGGCACACAAGTTGGAACCAGCAAGGCCCAGGAGCACGTGATGACCTGCTGTGTGTCCGTCATGGGACACACACATGTCACTGCCCATTGCAGTCCTTGCATCATCAATGGTGCAGGTATGTGCTACAGCCACAGTCACAGAGTGATGGCATGCTTGCATGCCAGACTGCTGAGACACAGGCTGTGCACCCCCTACACCCAAATCACCGACACCAGAGTTGGCAGCCCAGCGTGCATGCTGGTGCAGTGCATGCTGGCTGGTGACAGAGGTGGATGGACCCTCCTCCATGTCCAGCAGGTCATCCTCACTGCCTGGTCCCACCACCACCGTCTCCTGAAGACGAACAGGATCTGCAACAGAAAGAGAGGACATGTGAGTGCATGTGAACAACCTTCCTCCCCCCCAACACCACCACCATGTCAAACCGTGCAGTGATGGGCTTCCACCTGTCTGGAATCCACCTCCTGGTATGCCCTCAATAGCACTGCACTGCATAGTTGCAGCCAGTTGGTCCTCAGCCGGGGTCAGCTCCACCACCGCTTGCTGGCCCCCACCAGTGCCAGCACGTGTTGCCCTGAGGGCTGCCACCTTCTCCTTCACCCTCCTGAGGTCTGTCCCAATCTTTTTCTTGCATTCCTGCACGGAGCGCTGCTGGCTTCCGTGCAGGTTCACTGCCTGGGCTACCCCCTCCCATGCAGCTGCACAGGCCTGAGGGGTGCACCGGCTTCCACGCAGTAGTGCCTCATCCTCCAGGTAGGCCTGGAAGAGGGCATCAGTCTCTGCCGTGGTGAAGTTCCTCCTTCACCCACCATCCTCACCCTCACCTTGTCTCTGCTCGGTCATGGCGATCTGTATGGGTGTAAGTGGACACCTGTCACTGTGCAGTCTACAGCATTATCCCATGCCCATTGTCCAGAACATCCCACAGCATGCAACTCACCTCTCACCTGCAGTAACCGACTCTGTCCAGCACAGCCCACTGTCGCACTTTTATAGCGCAATGCATGCAAATTAGGAGAGAGCAACTGTAATGAGATGCAAATCGCGCCACTGTGCCTTTGAATGGCTGATCAGATGATTTGCATGTGTCGGCTGAATATCGCGCCATTAAGGCCGCGAAGACGGTTGATCTGGCTGGAGCCAATAGCGCAGATCTGTGACCAGCGGCATACCGTATTGCGATGCCCAGGTAGCTTACAGGCGCCTGCCGGGTTGATGATGTGCTGTGCCCGATCGGCACCAGGCCATGGCCACCATTGTACCAGTGGCGCTACAGCACTGGGCACTATATGGCGCTGTGGCACTACCGCGCACAGTCCACCGTGGCACTGCACGCAGCTGGTCGGTCATGCAGGATGTGTATACGCCGATGGCGCCAGCGTGGCCTTGCATCATAGACCCTCGACCTGGTGTCCGACCTTTGCCCCTGGCACTGTTCGGCCGTCATGGTACGGGTTCTGGCTGCGCTGTCTGGTGACAGCTCTATGTGGACTGATGGCTGTTCGAACAGCGCCGATTGGAACCTATGGTGGTCTATTGTGCAACATCTCCACGCGGTTGCCACGCAGCGGGCGCACCATATTGCCTGCTGTAAACTTGGTAGCATGGCACGCAGGAGGGCAGTGCAATGGAGCCCCATGGAGGTGGCCAACTTGGTGGCCCTGGTGGAGCCCCACTATGGGGCACTGTATGGTGAGGTGCCCCTTACCATGGCTAGGACCTAGGTCTGGCTGCAAGTGGCCAGTGACCTGGTGGGGGTCACTGGGCAGCACCGGTCTGCTGAGCAGTGCCGGCACAGATACAGTGACCTCCGCAGGAGGGAGCCTAAGCTGCATGAGCAGCTAAGGTCACTTGCCAGGAGGGGCGTGGTGCCTAGGCCAGGTGGGTGTACCGTCTATGCACCTGTATTCTCTGTAGGGGTGTGAGTGTGTTTTGGTGGCTGTGCATAGGTGAGATGGCTCTGACATGGTTGGCTGTGTCAGTGTGTGCAGGTGTGAGATGCATGGGGCTGGCTGTGTGGGCAGGCACTTTCACTGGGGCAGGGGGCAGTCAGCTTTGGAGTCACACTGATGTTTTTCTCAACATATGTCTCCCACAGGCCGGGCTGTGAGGATGCAGGCACATGCTGAGGAGGGTCATGACAGGGCCCCGGTGCCAGTCGGTGGTGCAGCAGGAGGTGGGCCACAACAACAGCAGCAGCAGCAGCAGCAGACACAGCTTCTTGCTGAATGTGAGTATCATTATATCATGGATGCTATTGCATGCTGGAGGGGGTGGGCATGACTACCAGCCATGTACAACACAGCCATGCACGACACAGGTGACATTCATCACTGTCCAGTGTCACTGCACGTCTGTGTGTGCATCACTGGTGGTCCATGCATGCACTGGGCACATGGCTGTGTAACTGGCATCGCACCACATTGCCACGTCACTTGACAGCCTTGTTTGTGCTGTGATGGACATGGGCAGTGTGTGTGTGCAGTGGTGCACATAGCTGGTGCCGCCTGTTTGTGATGGCCATGTGCATGTTCACTATGGGTGGGTGCATGCCATCACAGGTGCGGGACATTGGGCTATATGGCTTGCAGGTTGGGTGGTGTTCAGGGTTGTGGTCAGTCACAGCCATTGACTGTGTTCCCATTTTCCTAGGCTTCAGTGTTCTCAGGAGGATACAGCGGGAACTGCATGAGCTGACACAAGTGTCCTTGGACAACCGGACTATCCTCAGAAACATCCAGCACCATGGCCTGCAGAGGAGGCATGGCCAGGCACAGCAGCACCGGGTGGAGGAGGACCAGCCTGCTGGGCCTTAGGCCGGATTCCCCTTCCCACTTCACCCATCCCTCCCACCCTGCCTTCCCTCTCCAAGTTGTTCATCCCTACCCCTTGCCCACCCCTACCTTGCACCCCTACCCCCTTGTAAATAGTTATGGTGTTGTTGGTTTTTGTGATTTACATTTTATAATACATTTATATTTTGTTATGAATACTGTGTTGGTCTCTGATTTGCAGCTGGCTATGGTTGCTCAGTTGCAGTGGTGTGCATGCCATCTGGGGTGGTATGGTCCTGGGTATGTATGTGTGTGTGTGTGTGTGTGTGTGTGTGCATGTGTGTGCATGGGGAGGTATCTCCAGCATGGCAGTGACTTTCTGTTGGTCTTGCCAGCTGCTGCCACCCACTGCTGGGTGCACAGGGTGGGTCTGGCTTGTATGCTTCTCTGCTGCACGGGGATGAGGTGTGCCGGGGGGGATGCATGCTGTTTCCTGCA
Source organism: Neoceratodus forsteri (assembly GCA_016271365.2). Lineage (NCBI taxonomy): Eukaryota > Metazoa > Chordata > Ceratodontiformes > Ceratodontidae > Neoceratodus > Neoceratodus forsteri. Next base: position 621,268,684 of record CM057455.1, read on the forward strand.
GTGCCAGTCACTGCACATGGGTGGTGTCTTGGGGTCACGGTGCAGGGTGTGCTGTGTGTACGGGGGGCTGATGTGCACTGTGGTTGTCAACCCCCTGTGTGTGGCAGTCTCAGCCTGCCAGTGGTTGTGCTGGGGCATCATGGCTCTGTTGTGCTTTGTTGGCTTGTCCCCATGGGCCAGTAGATCATCCATCCCACCCCCAGTGATGTTGTGCTTGGGGTGTGCAGGTGTCTTGTTGGTTCTGCAGTGTGTTCCTGTGCCCATGTGTGGCATGGCTGGCGGTGGGCCCCAGCCTGCCTCCCTGGTTGTGCACTTCCATTGCTCTGCTGGGGGGGGCACTGTGCTTGCGCTATGGCACCTCTGGACTGCTCAGCTGGGCTGCCCTTGTTGCGTTATGGTGCAACTTTACTGCTCAGCTTCCCCTTCCTGGTTGTGCTATGGCACAGTTAGTGTGATATTCAAACGTTGGCTGCTTGCACAATTTGTTCTGCTCCATGTTTGAATATTGCGTCTGTTGCGCATATGCACAATTGATTTGAGCTTGGTCCTGCTGTTGCGTACATTTTGAGCGCAGTTTGAATATCTGGCCCTAAGTGTACAGCAATGTCAGTGGCCATTCCCCAGCAATCGCAGGTCACCCAATTGTGCATGTGCACCCATCTTCTAAGTCATTATGCTGCACTAGCTACATATCTAGGGCAGCATAAAAAACTAGCTGACGTCACTAGTGCAGCATAACTACATTTTGAAATGCATGGATTTCCATCCATAACCCCACAATCCACCACACAGTGTAGTGTAACAGGAATTAATGTAAGTCTGTTGAAATCCTAACAACCAATCAGACTGCAGCATTTCAGAGACCCTTTCTATGAAAAAAATTAATCTCTTCTTGGTCTCACTGTGAGTGTGTGCACACTGGTCAATGGCTGGATGGCAAAATAAATATTTTACTTGTGAAATCAAGATAGACAGAGGAGAGAGAGAGAGAGATTATGGGGTGTCACACGAGGAAATGTTACATTCTCATACATAAAAAAATACAGTTTATTCTTTTCTTGATCACAGTGTGGATGTGTGTACAATGGGTAATGACAGACCTGCATAATAAAAATTAGATGTATGCATTCTAGACAAAGAGGAGAATGAGAGAGGCTATGTGGGACCCAAGATACATGTTATGATCTCAGAAAACACAAATAAAAGTTAAATTTATTTTCCAGCACTCGGTATAGCTTTGTGTAGAAGGCAAGGGCTCTGGAAGTCTGGCAAAATAAATAAGTCTATGACTTTGGTCCCCCAGATCCAGAGAAGAGAGTATACATAAGAGGAAGATTAAGGGGTGGAGGGGTCATGTGGTTTGGGGGCACAGTCACAGAAATAACAGATAAAGGTGTATTATCCTTTCCTAACTTAAGTATGGCTGTGTGATCAGTGCAAGAACAAGGGAAGGCAAGAAAAATAAATAAATTGTTGGCTCAACCCATCTAGATCCAGGGGAGAAAGAAATATGGGATGACTACAGGGTGAGAGGGTGGTGAGAGCACAAGAGGAATTTTACAATTACAGAAATCTCAAATAACTGTTTATTTTTTCATGGTCTCAGTGTGGGTGTGTGTACACTGGCTAATTGCAGATCTGCACAATAAAAATTAGATTTATACATTCTAGACACAGAGAAGTGTGAGAGAGATTATGTGGAGACCTACAATATAGAATAATGCATGGGGAAGTGTATATAACGAGGATTTTATGCACACCCGAGGTGTGCGATGCCTCATAAACCCCAGACAGTAATGCTTGAAGGGTTTACCAAAGGTATCACACACTGAGGGTATGCATAAAATCTGAGTTGACACACACCTCCTCATGTTTTATTTTTTGTAATAACTGATTCCTTTGATTTTTTTTTATTTTAGAATTTTTGCAAAAGGTGCTTAACCAAATTCTGTTATACACGTTTGATTACACACATGTTTAAAATCAAACTCCATTATACAGAGGTGATTATACACATGTGTATAATCAAACTCTGTTATATACATATGTGTATAATCACCCGTGTATAATGGAGTTTGACAGCTTCTACCTACAGCTGATAATCATCACTAACCAGTTATTATTAAAAGTTTAATTTCTTTTCAAGCCCTCAGTATGGCTATTTGTACATGGCAAGGGCACTGGAAGGCTGGCAAAAAAAATTAATCTATGATTTTGAGCCTTCAGATACAGAGTAGAGAGTAAACATTAGAGGAAGTTTATGGGGTGGCGGGGCTGTGGGGTTTTGGGGCTCAATATAAATGTCACAGTCACAGAAATAACATGTACAGGTTTATTATCATTTCCTAACCTAAGTATGGCTATGTGATCAGGGCAAGTACAAAGGAAGTTAGGAAAAATTAATAAAACTTTGGCTCAACACATCTAGAGCCAGGGGAGAGAGACACACAGGATGACTACAGGGTGGGAAGGTGGTGAGTGCACAAGAAGAATGTTACAGTTACAGAACTCACAAATAACAGTGTATTCTTTTTATGGTCTCAGTGTGGGTGTTTGCACACTGGGTAATGACAGGCTGACACAATAAAAATTAGTATTGTGCAGTCTATATCCAGAGTAGAGAGAGATAGCATGTGGGGGCCCACGATAAATGTTACTGTCACATAAATCCAAAAATAAATATTTATTTTATTTTCCTGGTATCAGTATGGCTGAGTATACAGCACAAGGGCAATATATATATATATATATATATATATATATATATATATATATATATCTCTTGCAAAAACTCTATTAATGCAACAGGTAAGGTTGTTTTACAGTGACAAAAGTGAGGAAACTTGGGGTTAGGGTTTTTAACCCTAACTCTGAATTCTGCCCCCCCCCACACACACACACATACGCACAACACACATACAATTGGGGATGGTACAAGGCAAGGCAAACAATCAGAAACAGACACCATAAGGTAACTGAAAGATCCCCCAACCCCACATCATGGAGCCACCACCATATTGTATATATCAATGATAACAGCTATGATTTCATGTTCTCACAACTACTGTTGAGCTCTCAGTATGACAATATAGAAGAAGAATTGTAAACCTCATTGATTTTATACATAACCTTCAACAGTTTGACATGAAGAACCTTGCTTTTACATAAACCCATTAAAGGATAGCATCCATATTTTGCACTGTAATCTGGACTGTCACACCTTGTGTCACCACCTAGCAGCATAGCTACTTTTCTATGAGATATCTCATTTATAAGTATAATCTGTTTTCTCCTCCATACATTCACAACTGTGGTATGTTGGTATTGTTTCTAATGCTTAAAAAAAGGTGATTGGCTTAGGCTGGTAACATCAGCAAATTGCATAATCCTAAATACTTTTGATGGTAATGAGCCAACAAATAGTATTGCAGATGAAAAGCACAGAGTGAAATTTGATATTCCAGATGTAATGTTCTGCCCTTTCTATGTGTATAATTTTATGATAAGAAGACTGAGCAAGATTCAGCAATACAGTATGTATGCACCCAATAATAAATTGTCTAAAAGCTGCTTATCAAGTTATTGCTCATATAAACGTACTGCAGTAATGATTAATATATGTATACACATGGTTTATGGTTAAACATAAATGCAGTAATTTAGTAACAAAGCCACATTCTGTTAATCAAACCCTTTGAGTTAATATTACTGTACATTTTATTGACATACCCAGGCATGCTACGCCATTCAATATTTCACACCATTATTTAAAATAATCTGCAAATGCACATTTGCATTTTAAATTTAAAAATGTAAAAACAACAAAGATTAACAAGACATAGTAAGACAATGGATCTAATTGGAGGACACCATATGGCTTTAAGAGTGTCACCTCTTGCATCCTAAATATCACTACACTTCACACATTTAGTTCACATTCATCTGTTCTTAAGAATGCACAAGGTGACACTCATATAATCTTTGTATGCCATCCGATGGGATGCATAAACTTATATTTAAACTTGAAATCTGCAATGTATATATGTAATGCTGAAATCACTCCCAACTATGCAATGTTTTTACAGTTTCAAAGTATTCAGATATATCACAAATGGCTACTCATGTGTTGCATTCTGTGCACTGACCATACGCACAACATAACTTAACAAGGTCCACAAATGTATCATGTAGGCATAAAGATCATAAATAAGTTCCACATTTCATTTTAAACAGACATTATATGATGCAATGTAACAAAATGGATAACATGGTATAAGAAAATTGAGTGATATAAAAAAAAGTAGTTTAGTTTACCTGGATGACATACAAGGCTGTCTAACTATTACCACTGTCCCTACTAACTGATTAAATGACTAAGTGTAAGCGGCATGAAGCAATTCACGCAAAAAGAGAACAGCTGCAACAAGCATGTTCTTGCAATTATATAATACTTCTCAAGATCACTATGGCCACTCTAACTGTTGATTATAATATAAAAAATCTAATAAATTTGGTATTCATAACTGTTAATACATATTCAACCTAGAATACTATTAATACAATGATACACAGCCACACTAAATAATTAATCTTAGGCATATAGCAGTACTTTTATTACTGTTCACATTCTGTAACTACATCGCTCTAGGTTGGATAACTATGCATTGTTGGACATGTACAGAATTGCACTTCTTTCTGTAGTGCTCCATATCACACTTGGACAACTGGTTCTGATCCATGTATCATTTTTTGTAAATATAAAAAAAATGTGTGATGGACTATCTGTCAGGAGGAAATGCTGGCTTGCTGAAATTGACACATCAACCCCCTCCCAGAGATAAGTTCAAAGGACAGGAGGTAGTTTAAACTGCAGATATCTAAAATGCAATTCCCTTGTCAATTTGCTTTGAAGTCAGGAACCAATATATCCATTGTCTAATGCCCTCAGGGAAATCCTTTGATTTACACTAGTTGTCATAAAAAAAGGTGCCTAGGCATGTGTTTTGGGTATCTTCCCAGGAAGCCAGAGAATTACAATCAAAGAGGCTTTGATGTCTGGGTAAAGCAGTTCCCAGACTAAATTAGGAAAATCCAATAACCATTTGCTTGGAGTATACAGTGAATTACATCAAAGAGACTTTTGATGTCTGGGTAGAGCAGATCACAGACCGGTTTGGGCCAGTCACATAAAGAGAGACGATTCATTATGCCACCTATTATTTTTTTAAATATCTTAGTAAGACATCCTGTGTTATAAAATATAAATTTTAATACACCAAGGCAGAGTTAGGTGACCTCAGAGAGAAGGTCAGCTGAAGACTGCTTTGAAATATACTGAGCAGACCTTACAGAGAGACATTCATTTTCTGACTGAGAGAGAGAGGAACATCGAAGAACTGAAAGATTAAGAAAGTAAGAATACAATTAGCTAAAACCACTCTGAGTGTATGGATTGTAGGAATTTGCACTTTTAGACCTGGTTTGTTTTTAAGGCTGTATCTGTTGGGATATCTTGTTCTGTATTTACTGTTTTGCTATTTTTATCTATTTTAAAGTAAATATACTGTATATATTTTAAAAATATAAACTGCCTGGTGTGCCTTGAAACTTCTTTTTTTTATAAGTGAAGCTTAGATGGTTATAGTTGACACTGTGCATGCGCTTATTGTGATACCAAACTGGGAAACAGAATAGAGTTCTCTAGGTCTTGCATAGAGTTCTAAGGGTTAATTTCAAAATACCTGGTTAGGTGCCCATAGGCAAAGATATCTGGCCCCCAAAGACATAATTATCTGAGCCTGACAATTAGGTACACTAACAAGAGGTTATCAGTTTGAATCCTTCCTGAACTTGGGACTAAGGTGACTCAAACCCACAAAACAGACAAGAGTGTTACCTTGTTCTGTTAACTGTTCACAATTCTACGCTCAGAGGGTGGCACTTTGGGAGTAGAGGGCTGACTGGCTGAGCGGGTTTGTGACAGATTTGGTGGTAGTGGTGGGATAAAAAGTTTGGTGGTATAAGCTTTATTGTTCAGTGTGTCAGCTTGAGACTGTTCAGCTCACTTGGAAAAAAGGAAGGCAGTGTTTTATTTCAAAAGGAAACAGAACTATATCCCTTGGCTTACAGTCAAGTTTCTACCCATTTTATTTTTTTTTCTAAAGTGCCAGTCAGATTAGCAGTAGTCAGGAAAGATGGCTTCCAACTACAGCAGGCACACTGTAGAATACTTAAAGCAGTTGTGCGGGGACAGAGGAGTCCTGTTCGAGGTGACAGCCAAAAAGTAGAACCTCATAAAGGCCCTGATGGTAGCAGATACCCAGAGCAGTGAGTCACCGACCATGACTGAAAAGGACCAAACCTCGAGTGTGGCAGGGCTAGTGGCCAGTGCTGTGTCCAGGTCTGGTGAGGAGGACAGCAGGGCCACTGTCAGTGAAGGGCCACAGCAGCAGGGGATGGTCACCAGTATCCTGAATTCATCCCCCCAGTTAATAGGGTGCTTTTTTTCTGTTTCTTTGCCTTTTACTTTCATTTTCAGGTTTTTTGAGTGCTTACAGTTTGAGGGGATATTTCTGCTTACATTTTTTTCCTCATCTTGGTCTTTGCTGTTTTTAAAGAAAAAGTGGTAGAGAGAGGAAATGTACACTCTGAGAAGGATCAGAGTCTTTTAGGCAGTCTTTTGTGGTGGATCTATTGCCACAGATTGTGTAGTGGTTTTAAATGGCTTCATTGAGCTGCGCAGCTTTGCCGACTTTTTTTTTTTTAGCTCCATCCACTGGGCTTGCACTGTGTTGTAACTGAGAGGCTCTCTCCAGCATCAGTGCATCTTTTGCATGCCTGTACTTGGGCATGAGTCCCCTTCAACATGCTGACATCACGCACAGCATTGTGATGTCACACACATGCCCTTTCATGAGAGTGTGCATTCGCCTGCAGTTTTTCTAGTGCTAGACATGGCAGCTTTGTTTTCCTTTCAGTTTCAGCACAGCTGGCTGAGCATGATCATTCTCACTACAGCTGTTGAAGCTTTTAGGCTACTAGGACATTTTTCTACTTCTGTTTTTCCCCACAGATGAGGTGAGGATCGTGGCAGTATTCCTCCATTCCAGCATTATATTGAGTCTCTTCAGATAGTTTTTGTCAACTTTATTCTGCCTTTTTTTGCCTTTTGGACATCTTTTTTTTTAATTGTTTAACCAGGAGTAGCACATTAAGTTGAAAGCTTGTTTACAGATGCAGCCTGGTAGTGCAGGGAAGTTAAGTGTCTTGCTCAGGGTCACACAGTATGCAAGTGGGGGATGTGGGATTCAAACCCAGATCTCCAGATTTGCAGCTCAGAGCCTAAAACCACTGCACTATATTGCCTCCTCATCTGTATGACTAGTGTTTTGTCACCATGGCCTATCAGAAACCTCTAGTGTTCAAACAATGTAAGACATGCAAAAGGGTAATGCAGTCCTCACCTCTGGGTTCCTATTGTCCCCATTGTGTTACTCAAGCTAGTATGTTTCTTACAGTCCCTGCAGTCAGACCTCTGAGCTCAGGAGATGTACCTGGTGTACCAGATGGCAGTGGCAAAGCAGAATTGCATAAATCTTTATTGTTACTCTTAGGAGGGCTTTTGGGCCTCAATGTCCCACAGAACATCCCATTAAACACACCTGACCCTGAACCAGGCCCCTCATGTTGAGGGGGGGCACACACAGGCATGTTTAGGTGTGCCAGAGCAGGACAAGTCTGCTAATATGAATCTGCAGGCTGACGTAGACCCTGACAATACAGAGGGTCAGGATGAGGATATTGGGGATCTTGGGGAAAATCCTAACCCAAAGAAGTTACCCGATGATGAGGAGATCAAACCCTCTGAGGAGGAGGAAGGAGACTGGATTGATACGAAGTGGAGGCTTCCTATCCCTCTCCTATTTGGTACCAAATCTGTGTCCTATCTGCAAACTGAGGATTGTAGGACATTACAGCTGAAGGAGGTGCAATCCAAGGAGGCATTAGATGTAAGTCCTACCCTGTCCACATCCTTCTCCTCTCTGAAGTGTTTTCCATGCTTTATTCACTGTGACTACATTATTGAACAAGAATGGGCAGGTGTGGACCAAAGAAAATATCTGCCAAAACCCAAGGTATGGTGTTTCCCTTTTTTGGAAGAAAAAACCTAAAAGTTGGAAACCACCCCCTTAGCAGATAAAGCTGTATATCATTCTGCCAGACCCACTATTATCTCAACTGAAGGGCCTTTGACCTTAGTTAATTCACATGACAAGTGAGTGGATGGTTCACATAGAAGAGCCTTTGCCTCTAATGGTACAAACCTCTTCACCTCCTATGTCTCTTTTATTATTGCCAGAGCCTTAAACTTGTGGGTTACAACCATCGGAAGCTTTGTTCCCCTGGATTTGGAGGGGGCAAGCATTTTTCAGTTGGTATCCATGTCCTCCACCATTTTAGGGGATACCATGGTGGATAACTTATGCATGTTGGCTTACTCTGCTATTCACATTGTATCCACTATATGAAACATGTGGCTTTAGCATTGGGTAACTGATCAGGCATCACAGACAAAGCTGTTTAACTTGGCTTTTCAGGGAGGTTTACTCTACAGTTCAGGCCTGGATAATATTTTGAAGGATATCCAAGCTAAAAAAGGGCCACCTTCCAGTGTTAAAACAACAGCAAAAGGCCGGTTCAACTCTAAAAGGTCAAGGAGTTGGCTGACAGAAGCTATATCGCAGGAGGGATTTCATCCCTTTCAGAACTTTGGGAACCAGAGGAGTAAAAGGATATTCTTCTAGTTTTAAAAGCAATAGTGGCAGAGAAGCTCTTGTATGAAGATGGAACAGAGGCCCACAACAAAAAGGGGGTACCTCACAATGAGGGGTGCACAGGCCCAACTCTGCCTCTCTTCATTTGTTGGAAGACTGCATGATTTTTGCTCAAGATGGGCCCAGATAACATCAGATGCTTGGGTTCTGGAGATTTTGGCTTTAGGTTATACAATAGAGTTTTCAACCATTCCCTCATAGGTGTGTTTTCTGCCATCCCTTACACCAAATGACCCTGTGATTGGGTCAATTGTTGTGGTGCCTCCCATTGAACAAGGCTAGGGATTCTACTTGATTTATTTTGTGGTTATCAAGATGTCGGCGGGGGGGTTCAGGTCTATTATGGATCTGAAAAACCTAAACAAGTTAGTTCACCACACAGCCTTCAGGATAAAGTCCTTACATTTAATCATCCATGCTGTCCAGCCTAGGACTAGTAGCATCCTCAGATCTGAAAAATGTATATCCCAACATTCTCATCCAGCAGTCTCATCAAAGGTTCTTTAGGATCATGGTCCTGGGGCAACACCACTTCCACTACAGAGTGCTCCCATTTAGGCTGGAAACAGTCCCCAGTGTTTTCTCAAAGGTGCTCATAGTCCTTCTGGCTCAAATCCAAAAGGAGGGACATCAACCCTATCCCTATCTGGATGACCTGATAATTCAAGTGACATCTGCTCCATTGGAAAGGAAGTCAGTGGGCAGGACTCTGGAGGTTTCGGAGTCCCACAGCTGAGTAGTAAATTGGTAGAAAAAGCTCTTTTGAGCTTTCACAGACTCTGGAGCACCTGGGAGTGGTGTTCAAGATGGACAAGGGGAAGGTCTTCCTCTGGTCTTCCAGGAAGGAGACCCTTTTGCGAGGTTCAGTGGCTGAGCAGTCAATCATCTACTTCAGCTCACAGTTTTCTGAAGTTGATTCTGGGCCTCAAGACAGCAAAAATAGAGTCCCCTGGGCTGTCCTTCACATCTGACCCTAAAGATCGAGTTGCTGTTAGCCAGAGATCTGACCTTGGAGGACTATCAGGCCAAGTTTTCCAATTTCCCCACTCCTGTGACAATCCCTGAGTTGATGGTTGAGACTGGAAAATCTGAGCAAGAGGGTTTCCTTTATCTTATACTATAGGACTAATGTTTTAAATTTCATATTTGTTGTTTTTACTGATTTTATTGTTTTGACTTTTGTGCAGCGCTATGATCTATTGGAATAGCACTATAAAAATAACAATTTGATTGATTGATCGATTGTTCCTTGGAAGTTCCCACAGAGTTGATTCTGACAATCGATGCCAGCCTGTCGTGTTGGAGGGGCAGTACTGGGCAACATTCCCATTCAAGGGACTTGGTCAGTGCAGGAACAGCACCTACACATTAATGCCCTGGAGATGATGGCTGTGCACCACACTATCCTTCATTTTGAAAACTGGGTGCACTCAAAAGCCATTAAAATAAGGTCAGACAACATTGTCATGGAGACACACAATCAGTCAAGTGGGCACAAAGTGCAGAGAGATGCTAACATAATGTTATTCTCAGAGTGTTCTTCCATCTGTAATTTACCATTTATATTGTGTTATTTTGTTGTACAGGACTCTGAGCTGGTATGTATAGTGTACATTTTTGAACCTGTTGTACGTGCCAAAAATTCAATAAACTATCATTTACAAAAAAAAAAGGAAGCGACTGATCTTCTGCTGTGGGTGTAGGAGAATCTTCTCTCTCTCTCTCACCATATCACCTGGCAGGGAAGTCGAATATTAAGGCCAGTTGGCTAGGCCACAGGAATGTCCACCCAAGGGAGTGGATGTTAAACTCTGAGGTGTTCAACCTATGCAAAAGATTGGGTCATCCACAGATCGACCTGTTCACCTCCAGCCTGAATGCTCAAGTGAAGTGGTTCTTTAGCCACTACCAGCGTCCATAGGTGGAGGAAGAGGGCGACCTGTCACAAGCATGGAATTTCACCAGGAAATATGCCTTCCCTTCCCTGCTGCCCCTTCCTAAGATCATATGCAAAATAAAGTACTCAAGAGAAAGATTTATTCTAATAGCTCCAGAGAGGCCCAGAAGGCTGTGGTTGTCAGACTTAATAAACATTGCTCAACATGCACTGTTTCATCTTTGAATACAGGGTGACCTTCTTGCTCAAGGTGCAATTCTGCATCCAGATCCAGAGCAATGTAACTTGTGGCTTGGCTCCTGAAAGGAGGAGACTCCTAAAACAGGGTTTCTCTAAGAAGGTAGTGAACATCCTGATGGCTGCCAGAAAGAATTCCACTTCAGCAGCTTATGCTTGCATATGTACCATCTTTTTGGCTTGGGCCACAGAGAAAATTAGACAACTTTCTAAAGCCATGATTCTGTAGATTTTGGATTTTCTTCAGGAAGGATTGGAAAAAGGTTTGGCCTTTAGCACATTAAGAAGTCAGGTGCTGGCACTTGAAGCCTAATTGGGATTGTCCTTAGGGACTAACCAGCAGGGTGTTCATTTTCTGTGAGCTGTCAGCAGGAGTCAATCTCAGTTCTGATCCCTTGTTCCTCCATGGGATCTGAATCTGGTTCTGAATGCTGTTTTTAAAGAGCCCTTTGAAATGCTTTCATCAGTAAAGTTGGATGTGCTATAATACAAGGTGTTTTTTAGTTGCTATGTGCTCAGCCAGGAGGATTGGTGAACTCCAGGCATTGTCCTACAGAGAACATTACCTCGTTATACATAAGGACAAGACGATGCTCGGAACAGTTCAATCTTTCATTCTGAAGGTTCCTATGGCCTTCCATGTGAACCAGGAAATTTGTCTCCCATCCTTCTGCCTGCAACCAACTCACAGAATGGAGAATGAGTTGCACATGATAGATTTGAGATGGGCAGTTAGGACATACCTTAGACAGACTGCCGAGGTTCAAAAATTGGATAGGTTGCTTATTCTTTTTGGAGTGGCCAAGAAAGGACAAAAAGTCTTAAAGGCCACTCTAGTAAGGTGGTTGAGGGAATCATTGCCAAGCCTTATGTCACAGAAGAGAAGAGGCCTCCAGCTCTCATCATGGCTCACTCCATCAGAACTATTGCCACCTCTTGGGTGGAAAAAGTGAAGCATTTGTATTAGAATTGTGCAAGGCAGAGTCGGCCTGGTGGAACTGAGGGTTGAGGTGCTGGACGCCACACCTCACACCATGCTGGCGACCTGGGTTTGGGAACAGACTTGGGTCACCGGGGGCTGGCAGGGGAGAGGGAGGATTGAGTATCTGATGACTGCTCTTCTCTCTCTGGGGTGGTAGTGGGGCTTGCATCACCCTGTAGCAGTGACTGGTGGAGGCCAGTGCACTACAAGTGGTGTGCAATAGTAAGGGGGAGAGCGCGGCAAGCATCGGCACTACGTGCATGGACACCATTGCACGTCCGTCTCTCCACTAGGGAGAGATTTGGAAAAAAATGTGGAGGGCGATCTTCGCAGCTGTTGGCCATGCCTTGCACCCCCTGAAGAGACCTGAGAGGGGCGCGTGCCCAGTGGGTGCGAGAGCGATAATGGCCAGCCCACTGGGAGAGTGGGTTTGTGTGGCCCGCATGCACGACCGGGTCTGGGGGTGCAGGTCCAGCAGCTGGAGATCATGTAGGGCCGCTCTGCAGAGGAGAATAAACAATAGTGTGATAAAAAAAAAGAATTGTGCAAGTCAGCTATAAGGTCTTCTGCCCACTAATTCACCAAACAGTACAGATTGGATGTTCAAAGTTGCGCTAATGCAGCCTTTGGTCACAGAGTTTTACAGGCAGCAGTTAGCAGGTCAATTCCTTTCCCATTTGCAGTTGACGTATGGGACAATTTTCTCTCCCATCTGTTTTTTCATTGGTACTGCTTCTTAGAACCCATTTGTAATGAATTCAATGGACAATGTGGAGTATTACAGAAAGAAGAAATTTCTTTATACTTACCATAATTTCCTTTTCTTTTAGTTCCAACATTTTCAATGGGGCCCGCCCATGAGCCTTGCTTCTCCAAGAGAATATTGTCCTGTTTGCCAGTGCGTCGGAACCATCCATTGCTAGATCCGACCAAAAATGGCCACCAGGAGCAAATGAGTTAAATGTTGGATACTAGCACACAGGTATAACAGGTTCAAATTTGATGATAAATAAGGGTGTCTCCTTTGTTACATGTGTATTCCTACACTGTTAGCAGCCCTATCTCCCCGTGTTATCTGTTTACATTAATTCCTTTAACAGTTATTTTTTAGTAGACTTGGTAACGCAAGGAATTTCCACACCATTAGAGAATTAGTAGGCAAACCTTGGTTCCTTAACCCCACTCTCCTCACGAGATAGGTAACTGTTTTATGTGTCTTATTCTGATTAAAAGTTCTACCTATACAGGAAGCTATGTGTTCTTTCAAGACAAGATGAACGGTATGATCTATACAAATCTATTTTTTCATATTAAGAGACATTGTGTGGACAAAAGTGACTGGAGAGTTGTTGCTCTCCAGAATATTCTGGTGCCCAGGATTCTGTGCTGATCACAGCCTTGGGATGTGCAATTTCCTCTAGTAGGAGTGTACTTCAGCCCTTCATAATGAATCTGATACATAATGTTGGAGCTAACAGAAAAGGAAATTACAGCAAATATGAAGACATTTTTCTTCCCTCTCAGTGAGTCAATGATACTGGAATACAGTGATGGGCCATAGGAATGGTAAGCTGGCCAGGGAAAGACAATGACACTTTGACTGTATTTCCTGTAACAGGATTATTTGTGGGTTGTAAGATGCAGGTTCTTAGGAAACTAGTCAGTCTCTTGTATGGTCTACACACAGGTTCTCATCTTCTAATGCCAGCAAAGCATACCAGAGACAACCATCACTCACAAGCTGTAAAGTCAACTGTGATTCTCAATAATAATTTTAAAATGGTATAGAGTACATCTGCCCATATCATCCAGGAGTTGTAGGAGAGGAATACAAAGGGGAGCAGAGTGTCTTGGCCTTTCTGTGTTTTTTTTATACCTGCCTGAATTATATTCAAATTTTTTGTGAGCTCATGCTCCTATACTAACTTCCTATGAACGGGTAAGACTATGACTTGACTCCTAATCTATGCCTTTAGTGCCTTCCAGCAAACACCACTGGATGTATCTTTCTGAATATTGTTCATCAAGAATTCACTGATGGACTGAGGCATATATGATTTAGAAACATGATCTTTCAGGAGTAGAGGGACTATTCTCTGCAGTACACTGTGACATTTAATAATTTACTGCTTCATTTCTACATTGCACACTAGCTGGCATCACTGTATGACTGATAATTTATTTTTTTCATAACCAAATAGGTTTTATTTGTTAAAAAAATTTAAGAAATTGAAAATAATATACAACAATTGTCTAACATATGATGATGCATAACAATCATTTTCAAGACTGCAATCCTCATCATGAGGGTCATCAATGAATTCTAGTCATCAGATAACTCCGTAGAGTTTTCAACTGGATGTTTTTCATAATGTTTAGGTAGCACATTGGGTTTTACTACAGTACCAACTGAGCTTGTCTTCACAGTCACCCATTCACCTAAATATATAGTTTAACAAAATGGTAATATTGTTACTATTGTTGTGGAGTACTAAATCATTTTTATTGAAGACTATGGGCTTGATTCTCAAAGACTAGCACAAGCTTGCACCAATCTCTGGTGCACCAGGGATCCTGCTCCTAACTGAGGTATGGAAGGGGTCCTGGCACCAAAGTCCCACAGCTTGTGCCAAGCACACTGGTGCAGCAAAGGAAAGGTACACAGTGTAGGAATGGTGCAAGCTGTGGGACAGACATGCAGTACTGACAGCACCAGTGAACATATTGCCCACAGGGTGAGCCCAATGTCTGCTGCAGTAGTCCAGCCCTACTGCTGGCACCGATGCAGTCTGTCAGCACAGGGACACCTTTCTGGCATGCTTGGGTATTTCCCTGCCCACCCCAAAAAGGTGGGCAGGGCACTGCTTATGCCCTACATGTGTACCTGGCATGATGGAGGGCACAGACCCCAACAGCATGCCATACCACACCACCAATAGTGCAGTCAACCCGCAGTTCAGGCCAGCAGTCCACCACCATCAGTGAGTGCAACTGGGACCCTTTTGGTGCACTGGACATTAGACCAGCTCAGGGTGGGTCTTACTTTTGGCTGGCACAGCAGATGCTATTTTCCTCATGGAATTTCATCAATGGGGATAAGGATGCTGCCAACTGTCGCAGCACACCTCAGCACTATGGCATGCCACAAGTTGGGCACAAGGGTGTCTTGTTCACCTGGTTCCCCTTGGTACTGCAAGCTCCTTTTTGAGAATCAGGAATGACTTAAGGTGCAGCACAGTGAGCCCCTTGCATCATGTTTCTGTGATGCAAGCACCTTTGGCATTCCTGATCTTTTGAGAATTGAGCCCTAAATATCTAATTGTTGGACTACAATGAAATTACAAACTGCATAGTTAAGAAGAAATATTGGTAACATTACCATAACTCTAACTGAAATGATGATGTAAGATGCACAAGATACGCTTAATGCCATGCAACAAACTGTATTATTGTAGGTGGTCTCATAAATGCAAAGATTGATTTCTTTAAAAATAAACAGCTGTCATCTTTGGGTAACCCCAAGCAAACATGGAAAACACTTAATAATTTAATGGGAAGGAACATCAATGAATCAGTGATTTCCCTTCAGAAGGGAGATCACTTGGCAAGTGACCCAGTTCAGGTATCTACATTGTTTAATGAATTTTTTGGGGGGACTTAACAAAGTTCCATCAAAATTTGGCTTTGAATATAAATCTGTCCACAAATGGTGAAGAAAGTAGTGATCATCCTTGTTTTTACTTCCATGTTGTAACCCCAGAAATAACAACTTCATATATTCTTAAATGTAATCCCAAGCCAACTATGGGACAGGATATGATTGACTATAGATTTCTTAAACTGGGTATAAAAGTGCTGGCCAACCCTTTGTCAGTCATATTTAACTTTTCACTTTGCAACAATGCCTTTCCAGAGATTTGGAAGTCGGCCGTCATCAAGCCAATTTTTAAAACCAGTAGTAGGAATTTGGTCTTGAATTATAGACCTATTTTGTTGTTGGCACCTATGTCCAAAATTCTTGAAAGAATTGTTTTCGATCAGTTTCACAATTTTTTTTGTCTAAATATAATTTGCTGTCCAATTGTCAGCATAGATTCAGGAGAAATCACAACATCAAGATGGCCTTGGTGGGGTTCACAAGCAGTGTATGGTGTGCCCTGGATTCGGGGCACTCTGTCACTGCATTGTTTGTGAACCTCACCAAGGCCTTCAATCTGGTTAACCATTCCCAGTTATTGGAATCCTTGAAGGAAGTACATATCTCTGGTGATGCCATTCTTTGGTTATCTGACCATTTGCATAATAGGAAGCATAAAACCATTATTGCAAAAACCTGTTCTAAATCTCTTCCTATTTCATGTGGGGTACCACAGTGCTCAATCTTGGATCCCTTACTTTGTTCTCTGTTTATGAATGCCACTCCTAGTGTTTGCATTGGGTCAAGAATAATATTATATGCAGATGATGCGGTTATGTATGCAAAAGGCCCTAATCCCATCTCTGCGTTAGTCAAGGTCCAACAGGACTTTGAAAAATTGCAAATTTGGTTATGTTCTTGTAACTTAGTTCTTAATTCATCAAAAACCAAGGCAATGGTTTTCATATGTCCCAGAAAATCAAGAAATATTACAGTTCCAATAGTAGACTTGTAACATAAAGTGATAGAACTGGCGGACAGTTTAAATTATTTAGGGATTACTTTAGAGTCTCATTTTCCTTCAATAATCAGGTCAGTACAGTAATTAAGAAAATTCATCAGAGATTAGGAATGCTCTTTAGTATAAAATTTTTCATGTTCCAGAATCAAGAAGGCTAGTGGCACATAGTTTATTGTTAAGTGTTTTTGACTATGGGTTAATGAGTTACTCAGGGATCAATGAAAAAATATTACATAAACTAAGGACCACCTATCACAGCATTCCATAGTTTAATGACAGGTTTTGCGTTACAAAACACACCACTGTACCGTGACCAGGGAAGCTAATTGTCCTTCATTGTTAGACAGAATTAAAATTAAATTGGGATTATTTGCTTTTAAGGGGACCATGGGATGTCTGACCCCCACAATTCTTGATCTCTTTCATAACTCTTATGGTTTAAATAACACTAGGTCTCAGACCAGGGGGTTGTTTAGGATCCCCTTATACAAGAAAGTGGTAGGTCAAATGTCAGTGATGTCTAGGGCTACAGCATTTTTTAATAGCATTCTACCAGCAGTGACTAACTGAAGAATAGTGAGGGCATTTAAGTATAGATTAGTACAATGGATTGCTACGTTATCATAGTGTAAATGTTTTCATTGACATGTAATATGAATGAATTAGTATATTATATGTTGTAGTAAAGTTAGTCATATTGGAATTATATGCATGTATGTTATTGTAAAGTCTTGTATTTATGAGTATGTTTTTATGTAAAACTTATTGCTTATGAAAATAGGCAGCTTCCCCATCTTGCTAACACGTATAAAAAATTTAAAATCAAAAAGAAATGAAATGTGTCTTTCTGAAAACATTCAGAATAAATACCAACTATTATAGTGATGTTATGGTGCAGAGAGATAGATATCATCATCTAAACAATGATCGTTCAGCTGCCACTGCACACACTATTGAAGATACAACACCTTAAAAAATGTATAAATGGTGGGGATAAGATGTAAGCAAAGAAATGCCAATCAGCCAATCATAACACATTTTGCCAGTGTGAGAATGACATTTCATTATGCATCCTAAGCAACAACTAAATAATTACTGTAAAGAAACAGACTTACTCATGCCACACATTAAATGGTGCATTGGAATCTTGATAATTAAAAAAGAACATGTGTTTAAACTCTGCATAAAGAAATCTGAAGGTTCCTTATTGCTAGATCTGGTCATATTGTTCTCTTTCATTTCCAATTGAGTAATAGATCTTCCATGCAATGTGGGTTTGTGTAATAAATCATTTGTCTGCATTCAGACAATTTGACCTCTGTTTCATCCTTTGTGGCTTATTGAAAATGTCAGGTTACCAGAGGTCAAAGTACTCTCATGCAAATAAATGATTTTTTAAACAAGAAAGTAAAAAATATCCCTCCTACACATACGTACACACACACAAACACACTCACATGCACACTTATGCATGCACATACACTCACACACACATACATACACACACCTGCACATCAACACAGACACTGTATAACACAGGGCAGGGCAGGATGCAGGGCGTCAACAGCGTGGACCGCAGGACACACTGAGCAGGGCATTGGTGAGAAAGGGGTAGCAGGAGTCAAGTAAGTAAGTGTTCATATCTGTTGGGAGGAGGCTACCTACAAAACACAGAGGGGGAGATCATAGGTGAATGGCAAGTATCAGCAGTGGTGGTTTAATACAGGAAGAACTTAATAGGGATGTTAGGTAGGATGAGGGGACCTAGGAACTGTAGCAAGTAGCAGGCAAGGGGTCATGCATGAAGGTGAAGAAACTATGGTGGTAGTAATGCTAGAAGGGATGCAGGGATTGTGGTAAACTGCAGTGGGTGTGGGGAAGCCATCTTTTTTAGGAACTATGAGGAGAGCAGGGGGTTGTCTTGTGTCTAGGCAGCTTGGGCAGCTTAGAGAGGAGGTTATGTGGCTGTGAAAGGAGCTGAACAGATGGGTATGAGAGCACCTGGGGTCTAGGCATTAGAGGATGGTTCCTCAAGACAGCACATCAAGTAGATTGAGGACAAAATACGGAGGAAGGCCAACAAGGCCAGGAACAGCAGCACCACAAAGACCAAGGAGAACTGAGATAAACTGTGGAGGGTCAAACTAAGAGTCATAATGAGAATGAATAAGGGTGCAGCAGGTCTTTAGACCCATAATGCCCCTAATTTACATACTGCTTAAAGTATTAGAACTAGACAATAGGTACTTATCAAGTCATTTTTAAATGTATTTTCGTTTGAACTAATAATAACCTCTAAAGGTAAATTGTTCCAAGGTCTAATTGTTCTTTGTGTGAAATAGGAAGCCCTCTTTTGTGTTCATGAATAGGAGAGAAAAGAATCAGTGACAGAGCATGGAAAGAAGTTACAGGCAGGGCAAGAGGGGAAGCTCAGGACATGAGAAGGAAGACCAAGAATTGGTTCTTAGTGCTGGCCAGCCTGGGGGAACAGCAGGAGGGGGTGGATGTCATGGAGAATGTGGGTGTAAAGGTCCGTAGCAGTGGTGAGGGGTGTAGACTGCAGGCAGGGAGTGAAGCCAGGACACTGGCGTGTAGCATTAACAAGGGGGATATTAGGGCAGTAGGAGGGTTAGTCGACACGAAAAACAGTATGAGTGTGCAGGAAGGGAGTGGTACATGTGCAAGGAAGTTAGTCCAGGCAGGAAGCATAGGGAGGAGGGGAGGGGCTGAAGTGGGGGTTAAAGAGGGGACAATGGGACATTGGGGGAAGTGGGCATTGAAAGGGGAGAGGGGACTCTGTACTGTGAACAGAAGGATGTCCAGCACATTGGAGTAGAGCAGGCAAAGGGGGATAGGGTCATTATAATGGGAGACTTGATACTGAAGGGTGAGAGATGGGGAGGCAAGGGTGTAAGGACAAGCCACACATGCATGGAATGTATGCCAGGTATGATGGCAGGAAGGGTGGGGCAGTTTTTCCCTAAGTGTGTGGGGAGGGTTGGGGATAAACCTCACATTGTGGTACATCTAGGTACAAATGACCTGGAGGGTTGTAGGGTAAAGAGGTACTGGAGAGGTTCAGAACAGTTGGGAAACTGCAGTGAAGCAGGAAGATCAGTTGCATTCTCTGAGGTTCTTCCAGTCCCTAGGCAAGTACAACTAGAAAGCAAAGAATTGAGGAATTCAGCAAGTGGCTGGGGGAATGGTGTGTGACCATGGGGTACGATCTGGTGGGGGGGGGTTGGACGTGGGAGAACAATGAACTGCATGCACCAGAATTGTTGCATTTAAGTAAGGAGGGTTCAGGGGTTCTGAAGCATAAACTAGGGGAATACATAAAAAATAAAATTAATTTAAACTAAAGAAGGGGGAAGGTGAAAGTGAGTGTGCAAAACAGAGCCACCAGGCAAGGGAATTTGAATGCCCCCCCAGCTAGTCAGGCGAGAAGGGAGGGGAATTCAAAAAGGGGAGAGAGTAAAGGAGAGAGAGAGGGGCAGGGGTCAAGCAGGAAAGTGGTATCCTTGAATACAAGGAGTCTGGAAAGCAAGGCAGTAGAGCTGCAGGCACTGATGGCAGAAAAGAGGTACACATAGCAGCCAGCATTGGGGCATCAAATACCAGGACTTGGGACCTTGTGATCCCTGGGTACAGGTTGTACCGAAGGGACAGAGAGAAAGGGAAGGGGGTGGGGTGGCAATTTATTTATGAGAAGGGCTGTTATGCAGCAGGGAGGAGGGCAGGGCCGAAGTCTTATGGATACAGCTCCAAAACTCGAAGGGGAGGAAGGTTAGATTGGGGGTAGTGTACAGACCACACTCACAGAATGAGGAAAAAGAGGGAGTTGGGGAAGCAAATTAGAAGGCTCAGTGGTAAGGACAATACTGCTATAGTTGGGGATTTCAATCTGCTAGGGGTTGACTGGAGCACCTCAGCTACCTCTAGTGCCTGGGAACAGGTCCTCTTGGAGGCTTTCCAGGACAGCCTCCTGGTGCAGTGGGTAATGAAGCCAACCTGGTAGGGTAAGGAACTGGACCTTGTGTTGACAGATGGGGTGCACGTCCAGGACATGCGGTGGAAGATCGCATAGCAGGAAGTGATCATCGCACAGTGTGGTTCTCCCTCAATTTAGGTAAGGAGGCAGCCAGGACTAAGACAAAGATGGTGGACTTCAGAAGAGCAGACTTTGGTAGGATGGGAGACATAGTGGGGCATCTTGCCAAGATCTGCCCAGACATGGATGCTGACCAGAAATGGTCCATTATCAAGCTGGCTCCGGCAGAGGCCACTAACACATGTGCAAAGACCCAACATAAGAAGTCCAGGACCAAAGGACCAAGCTGACTTTGCGAGGAGGTAGTAGAGAAAATGAGGGAGAAGAGGTCTGCCTTCAGCAGGTGTAAGAGATCCTTGTCAGAGTAGGACAGGAAGGAGTGCTTGAGGAAATCCAGAGAGGTGAGTTGAGTAGTCATGGTGGCTAAGGCTTTAAGGGTTCTAAGGCTGACACAAGGAATCAGAGAAGGGGAAAAGGATTTCTTTGGGTGCATAAGAGAAAAAAGAAGCTGTAAAGATGAGATTGTAAGGATAAAGACAGAAGGGGGAGGTCAGAAAAGAGGGTAGACCAGGCAGAGGCACTCAATGAGTACTTCTGTTTTGTGTTCACCAGGGAAATGGATGGGTTTATACCACAGGGGAGGAAAGGGGTGGGCACAGCAGGAGCAGGGGTAACGGATGGGGTAATCCCAGAAAGCAGGGTTCTGGAGGGATTTAAGTTCCTGCTGGTGGATAAGGCACCGGGACCAGATGGTTTGCATCCGAGAGTCCTGAGGGAATTGGTGGAGGTCTTGGTGGCTCTCCGGCAGACCTGTTTTACACCTCTCTGGAGACAGGGTGCATGCTCCAGGACTGGAGGATGGCACATGTGGTGCCTCTTCACAAGAGTGAAACAGAGAAACATAGAAGTTGATGGCAGTTAAGGATCGCAAAGCCCATTTAGTCTGCCCATTTCTTTTTCTACCTGTGCCATTGGCCTTTGCTATGTCAGTGGTCTATCTATTCATACTCATCTGTATTGCTCCCTTATCCCTGTCCTATGCCTGTTTGAAGCCCTGCACTGTATTCATATCCACCACTTCCTGAAGTAGGCTGTTCCATGCATCCACCACCATTTCTGTGAAAAAAACTTAATCACATTACCCTTAATCAGCCTCCCTCTAATATCATGCTGTGTCCTCTTGTCCTGCTATTTTTCTTATATTGAAACATGTCAGACTTTTTCACCTTACTAATGCCCTTAAGGTGTTTGAATGTTTTGATCATATCACCTCTCTCCCTCCTTTGCTCTAGGTTATACATATTGAACTCTGTTAATCTGTCTTCACATGCTTTCTGATGCAGTCCCTGCACCATTTTGCTTGCCCTTCACTGGACTGCCTTGATTTGGTTAATGTCTTTGAGAAGGTGTGGCCTCCAGTAGTGCATGCAATACTCCAGGTGGGGCCTAAACGGTGTCTTGTAAAGAGGGATCATTACCTCCCACTTCTGACTTGTGATACCCCTACTAATACACCCCAACATCCCCCTAGCCTTACCTACTGCTTTAGTGGACTGCTTTGATGATTTCAGGTCATCGGTGATGATGATGCCCAAGTCTCTTTCTTCCCTTGTGATTGCCAGCAACTACCCTCCCAGCCTATAGGTGGCTTCAGGGTTTCCCTTCCCTATGTGCATGATCTCGCACTTCTTTGCATTAAACCCCAGTTGCCCCTCTTCTTACCATTTTGCTAGTTTATCCAGATCTTTTCTCATTCTGCCCACCCCATCTGGATCATCTACTCTGTTGCAGATCTTGGTGTCATCTGCAAACAGACAAACCTTACACTCCAGTCAATCTGCAAAGTCACTGATGAAGATATTGAAGAGGACTGGCCCCGGGACTGATCCCTGAGTGGACCCAGAGTTGAGATAGGTAACTACAGATCAGTCAGCCTTACCTCCATTGTAGGCAAGTTAATGCAGCCCATTCTTAACCCTATTAATGTCAATGGAATAATGGTTAATGGCAAGCATTTTTTCTGTATTTGGTACTGTTATGCTTTGATCAATTATTTCAATTCTTTTTTTTTGGTCAACCCACCCAACCCTCACAAACCATATATTTTTGAATCATGTAACTGATTATTCTTTTAATTTAGCCATATGTTGAAATTATGAAAAAGTTGTATTTGTCACGTGATCAAATCCAAGATGGCTGCCATGATACCCTTTAATAGTATTACCTCACTGACCGGGACCCCCAGCGAATACTCAGGGCTAACTTCTAAATTTCAAAATATAGGTTTAGCAGTAAAATATCTATGGTATAAAAAAATATGCAAGTACGACCAAATACAAAGCTTTTTCCTGGATGTCTAGCTCTTTATTCGAAGATGTATGGAGTGCATCATTTCAGAATGAGGTGATTAAACACTGGTGTTAAAGCTGTATCTGCTGCCGTATATGTAACAGATTTATAAAATGTACTGTTTTTCCATAACTGGTAATAGGCAGGTATCTTGGACATAAAACTGTGGTATATCACATTTTCTTGAGGTCACATGACCAATTCAAAATGGTCACCATGAAAAGATTATAAAGGTGAGAAATTTTAGCATTGAGTATACGGATTTAAGACTGCAATATTAACCAAAAAACTGGACAAATTTGCATTGTGTGTCATTGACTCAGGTCTCCTGCACTAATTTATCATAATGTTGAATGTTTTCTAATGTTGCATATTGCAAGCAGGGAACTGTACCTCACTACCATGGTTGTGCCTAATTCAGGCCCTGGGGTGTCCATCAATGACTCTGGCAGGTATATCTCACTTAATCCATGAAGGAATGGTAAACAATAGACATAATTACTTACCAGGGGAGTTGTGGAGTAAAACAAGCCTTAGAATATGAAAATAACCAGATGTCTTGGGTCACATGGCCCCAAACAAGATGGCCGTGACTTTTCAGTCATTTACAATAGCAAAACACTCCTGTTACACATTTACTTGGATAAAGTCATGAGAACAGCTAAATATTTGTAATGTTTTTACAATTTTGTAAAGATACAGGAGCCTGAATAAAATTTCTGATCAGGAATGTTACATTACAATCCCAGTTTATCACAGGCAAGGTACCATACCTCATTACCATGAACTTGACCAGTTTAGTCCAGTGGTGTACCATATATGGCTCTATTGGCTATGTGTCACCAAATTCATGAAGGAATGTTAAGCAATAGTCAGAATTGCTTGTCAGGAGAGTTGAGGAGCATATCAGT
Organism: Neoceratodus forsteri; assembly: GCA_016271365.2. Classification (NCBI taxonomy): domain Eukaryota; kingdom Metazoa; phylum Chordata; order Ceratodontiformes; family Ceratodontidae; genus Neoceratodus; species Neoceratodus forsteri. The sequence goes on from CM057455.1 coordinate 621,292,603, forward strand.
CTCAAGAATGTGAAAATAACAAGATGCCTTAGGACACCTGCCCCAAAACAAGATGGCTGACACTTTTCAGTCATTTACAATAGTAAAACACTCCTATAAAACATTTACTTGGATAAAGTCATGAGAATTGCTGAATATTTGTGATGTTTATACTATTTTGTAAAGATACAGAGGCCTGGATATAATTTCTGATCTGAAATTCTACATTGCAACCCAGTTTATGACAAACAGGGGACCATACCTTACTACCACGGGCGTGACCAGCTCAGGCAAGTGGGTACCACTTATGGCACTATGGGTTATATCTCACTTAATCCATGAAGGAATTACAATAAATAGACAGAATGACTTGCCAGGGGAGTTGAGGACTATAACAAGCCCTAGAATGAGAAAATAACCAGATGTCTTAGGTCACACAGCCCTAACCAAGATGGCCTTGACTTTTCAGGTATTTACAATGGCAAAACACTCCTGTTACACATTTGCTTGACTAAAGTCATGAGAACTGCTGAATATTTGTGATGTTTATACTAGTTTGTAAAGATAGGGAGCCTGGATATAATATCTGATCTGGAATGTTACATTGCAACCCCAGTTTATTACAAGCAGGGGACAATACCTCACTACCATGGGCATGACCAGTTTAGACCAAGGGTGTGCCACATATGGCTCTATGGGCTATATGTTACCAAATCCATGAAGGAATGATAAGCAATAGTCTTAATTGCTTGTCAGGGATGTTGAGGATTATATCAAGCTCAAGAATGTGACAATAACTAGATGCCTCAGGACACCTGCCCCAAAACAAGATGGCAGACACTTTTCAGTCATTTTCAGTAGCAAAACACTCCTGTTACTCATTTACTTGCATAAAATCATGGGGATTGCTGTGTATTTGTGATGTCTATAGCATTTTGTAAAGATACAGAGGCCTGGATATAATTTCTGATCTGCAATTCTACTTTACATCCCCAGTTTATCAGAAGCAGGGGAACATACCCCACTTCCATGGCTGTAACCAACTCAGGCAAGTGGGGTACCACCTATGGCACTATGGGCTATATGTCACTTATTTAATGAAGGAATGGTAAGAAATAGAATCACTTGTAGAGGGAGATGAGGAGTATAACAAGCCCTAGAATGCAAAAACAACTAGTTGCCTTGGAACACCTGGCCCAAAATAAGATAGCCATGTCTTCTCAGTCATTTACAATAGCAAAACACCCATGTTACACATTTATTTGGATAAAGCCATGAGAACTGCTGAATATTTGTGATGTTTATACCATTTTGTAATGATACTGGGACCTGGATATAATTTCTGATCTGGAATGTTACATTGCAACCCCAGTTTATCAACAGCAGGGGACAACACCTCTCTTCCATGGGTGTCACCAACTCAGGCCAGTGGGGGGTACCACCTATGGTACTATGGGCTATATGTCACTTAGTCCATTAAGAATGGAAAGAAATAGTCAGAGTTGCTTGTCAGGGGAATTGAGGAGTATATAAAGCCCAAGAATGTGAAAATAACTAGATGTCTCTGGACATCTGACCCAAAACAAAATAGCTGACACTTTTCAGTCATTTAGAATAGCACAACATTCTTGTTACACATTTACTTGGATAAAGTCATGAGAATTGCTGAATATTTGTGATGGTTATACTATTTTGTAAAGATAGAGAGGAAGGGATATAATTTCTGATCTGGAATTCTACATTGCAACCTCAGTTTATCACAAGTAGGCTACCATACCTCACTATGACAGGCGTGACCAACTCAGGCAAGTGGGGTGCCACCTAGGGCAGTATGGGCTATATCTCACTTAATCTATGAAGGAATGGTAAGAAATAGACAGATCTACTTACCAGGGGGGTTGAGAAGTATAACAAACCCTAGAATGTGAAAAAAACAGATGTCTTGGGTCACATGGCCCTAAACAAGATGGCCGTGACTTTTCAGTTATTTACAATAGCAAAACACTCCTGTTACATATTTACTTGGCTAATGTCATGAGAACTGTTAAGTATTTGTGATGCTTATACTATTTTCTAAAGGTACAGGAGCTTGGAAACAATTTCTGATCTGGAATGTTACATTGCAACCCCAGTATGTCACAAGCCGAGGACCATACCTCACTACCATGAGCGTGACAAATTTAGGCCAGGGGTCTGCCACATATGGCTTTAAGGGCTAAATGTCACCAAATCCATGAATGAATGGTAAGCAATAGTCAGAATTGCTTCTCACGGGAGTTGAGGAGTATATCAAGCCCAGTAATGTGAAAATAACAAGATGCCTTGGGACACCTGGCCCAAAACAAGCAGGCTGACACTTTTCAGTCCTTTACAATAGCAAAACACTCCTGTTACACATTTACTTGGATAAAGTCATGGGAATTGCTGAATAATTGTGATGTCCATACTACTTTGTAAAGATACAGAGGTCTGGATATAATTTCAGATCTAGAAACCCCAGTTTATCAGAAGCAGAGACCATACCTCACTACCATGGCTGTGACCAGCTCAGGCAAGTGGAGTATCACCTATGGCACTATGGGCTATATGTCACTTAATTGAGGAAGAAATGGTAAGAAATTGACAGAATCACTTGGTAGATGAGCTGAGGAGTATAATGAACCCTAGAATGCAAAAACAACTAGATGCCTCGGGACACCTGGCCCAAAACAAGATGGCCATGACTTTTCAGTCATTTACAGTAAGAAAACACTCATGTTACGCATTGACTTGGATAAAGTCATGGGACTTGCTGAATATTTCTGATGTCCATACTACTTTGTAAAGATATAGAGGCCTGGATATAATTTCAGATCTGTAATTGTATTTGAAACCTCAGTTTATCAGAAGCAGGGACCATACCTCACTACCAAGGCTGTGACCAAATCAGGCAAATGGGGTATCACCAATGGCACTATGGGGTATATGTCACTCAATCCATGAAAGAATGTTAAGAGATAGTCAGAATTGCTTTTCAGAGGAGTTGAGGAATATAGCAAGCCCAAGAATGTGAAAATAACTAGATGTCTCAGCATATCTGGCCCAAAACAAGATGGCTCATACTTTTCAGTCATTTACAATAGCAAAATACTCCTGTTACACATTTACTTGGATAAAGTCATGAGAATTGTTGAATATTTGTGATGTTTATACAATTTTGTAAAGATACAGAGGCTTGGATATAATTTCTGATTTTAAATTCTACATTGCGACCCCAGTTTATCACAAGCAGGGGACCATACCTCACTACCACGGGCGTGACCAACTTAGGCCAGGGGTGTACCACCTATGGGTATATGGGCTATATGTCATCAAGTCCATGAAGGAATGGTAAGAAATAGACAGAATTACTTATCTGTGTGGACCTGATGAGTAAAACAAGCTCTAGAATGAGCAAATAACTTGATGCCTTGGGTCACATGACCCAAAACAAGATGGCTGCCACTTTTCAGTCATTTACTGTAATAAAACACTCATGTTACACATTTACTTGGCTAAAGTCATGAGAATTGCTGAATATTTGTGATGCTTATATTATATTGTAAAGATACAGATGCTTGGATATAATTTCTGATTTTGAATTCTACATTGCAACCCCAGTTTATCACAAGCAGAGGACCGTACCTCACTACCACGGGCATGACCGACTCAGGCCAGGGGTGTACCGCCTATAGCTACTGTATATGGGCTATATGTCACCAAGACCATTAAGGAATGATAAGAAATAGACAGAATTGCTTGTCATGGGAGTTGATGAGTAAAACAAACCCTAGAATGAGCAAATAACTTGATGTCTTGCATCACATGGCCCAAATCAAGATGGCCACAACTTTTCAGTTATTTACAATAGTAAAACACTCCTGTTACACATTTACTTGGATAAAGTCATGAGAAATTCTAAATATCTGTGATGTTTATACCATTTTTTAAAGATACAGGGGCTTGGATAAAATTTCTGATCGGAAATATTACATTACAATCCCAGTTTATCACAAGCAGAGGACCATACCTCACTACCATGTGGGTGACCAATTTAGGCCAGGTGTGTACCACATATGGCTCTATGTGCTTTATGTCACCAAATCCATGAATGAATCATAAGTAATAGTCTGAATTACTTGTCAGGGGGGTTGAGGAGTCAAACTATCTTAATTATGCACTAATAACTTGATGCTTTGGGTCACATGACCGAAAACAAGATGGACAACACTTTTCACTCATTTTCATTAACAAAACATTCCTGTTACATATTTAATTGGATAAAGTCATGGACAATACTGGATAGTTGTAATGTTTGTACTTTTTTAAAGATGCAAGGACCTGGATATAATATTTGATCAGGAATGTTACATTGCAACCCCAGGTTACCTCAAAAAGGGGACCATACTTAACTAACACAGGTGTGACCGATTCAGGCAAGGTGGGTTCCATCTAATGTTCTATGTACTGTGTGTCAACAGATCCATGAAGGAATGGTAAGAAATAGACAGAATTACTTGTCAGGTTTATTGAGGAGTAAAACAAGCCCTAGAATATGAAAATAACTTGATGCCTTGGGTTGCATGACCCAAAACAAGATTGCTGATACTTTTCAGTCATTTCCAGTAACAAAACACTCCTGTTACATACAGTATTTACATGGATACATTCATGAGCAATGCTGAATATTTGGGACGTGTATATCATTTCTTAAAGATACAAGGGAATAGATATAATGCCTGATCCTTCAACGGCCTCAGTCAATTAATGGTCACTCCCCTCCACATTCTGTTGCTGGATCACAAGGTCACAGCCACAGCCCAACTGACCCCCTTTCCACTACCATCCCACCTCCCAAAGGCAGCATTCCACCATCAGACCTTGCACGGCATCAATCAAGGAGTGCCCCCCCACATCCTGGGCACTGCATTATGAGGTCATAGCCACAGCCCAACTGACCCCCATCTTATGACCGTCACCCCTCCCTGCCACCCACCAGAGGTTGCATTCCACTGAGGGACCTTGCACAACCTCAATCAATGCATGTTTCCCCCACAGTCCATTCGTAAGTTCCTAAGGTCACAGAAAACAGCCCAAATGACCCCCTTCCCATGTCTGTCCCACCACCATGCCACCCACCAGAGGTAGCATTCACTGTTGAACCTTGTATGGCCTCAGTCAAGGAATTCCCCCTCCACATCCTGGGCACTGGATCCTGTGGTCACAGCCACAGCTCAACTGACCCCTTCCCATTACCATTCCACCTCCCTGCCTCTCAGCAGAGATAGGATTCCACCATGAAACCTTGCACTGCTCTATCAAGGAATGCCCCCCCCAAGCATCATGGGTGAAGGATTCTGATGTCACAGCCACAGTCCAACTGACTCCCTTCTCACATCTGTCCCATCTCCCTGCCACCGACCAGAGGTACAGTACAAGTCACATTAAACTGTTCCTCAAGCTCACTGCTCTGGCATTGTTTTTTTTGTGGTGCTAATGCAGTGGGAGTTCTAAATGCTTTAAACAGACTAACATACTAAATGCCTGCGGATTAGGCCTTACGGTCTATCGAGTCTGCTCAAACTTCAGATCCCTAGGTGGGTACCGAGGCCCTCCCTCCCTTGTGTTTCAGAAACCCCTATCATCCATCCCCACCCCCACTGAGCCAGGCCATCATCCGATACATCCACTTTCTGTGTCTGTCCCACCCTCTCTTGAAGTCCTCCACTGTGGACCTCTGAACCAGCTCGCCAGGCAGCGTGTTCCAAGGATCCACCACCCTCTCAGTGAAAAACCTCCTCCTCTTTTCCCCTCTCACCCTTCCACCTTCCAACTTCAATTCAAATCAAATTTATTTATATTGCGCTTTTCAATAATCAAAGCGCACATACATAGTAAAACAATCAGCATATAAAAACATAGATATAAATCCTAAAAACAATAAAAAAACAGAATAATCTATCCAATAAAAGCTTGTTCAAACAAATAGGCTTTCAATGCTGCCTTAAAGGACTCTGTGAGCAGGCACTCTTGAATCCGACGAGGTTGAGAATTCCACAGGGTCAGGGCCATAAAAGCAAAAGATCTGACCCCAGATGACTGAAGACGGACCCTGGAAATCTCTAGCAATCCCTCATCGGTGGAGTGGAGTTAGTGGAGAGAGAGGTAGGGTAGAAGGAGATCTTGCAAGTAGCCTGGCCCCTGACCATGTAGGGTCTTATAGGACTGCAACGTGACAATGAAGGTGATTCTCCACCGCACGGGCAGCCAGTGCAGCTCGCGCAGCACAGGAGTGATGTGGCACGATCTTCCCAATCCATTCAGCAACCTGGCTTCTGCGTTCTGCACCAGAACTTCAAACCATGCCCTCTGGTGATACATCCCTGCTTTAGTCTAAAGATCCCCTCCGTCTTCACCCTTTTTATTCCCTTGAGGTACTTGAAGACCTCAATCATGTCCCCCCTGTCTCTCCTCCAATGAAAACAGGCAGAGCTCCTCAAGTCTGTCCTCATACATCAAGTCCCCTAGTCCTCATATCATCTTTGTTGCCCTCCTCTGTACCCTCTCCAGGAGCTGTATGTCCCTCTTCAAGTGTGGTCTCCAGTACTGTACACAGTACTCAAGGTGTGGTCTAACCAGTCCATTGTACAGTGGCAGAATCACTTCCCTGCTCCTAGAGGTGATCCCCCTTACGATGCATCCCAACATCCTGTTTGCTTTGCTAGTCACTCTCCTGCACTGCTCAGAGTTATTCATACATGCATCCAGCATTACCCCTAGGTCTTTTTCCCCTGTTGAGGCCTCCAGTGCCTTCCCTCCCAGGGTGTACCTGTGTTTAGGGTTGTATGGCCTCAGTCAAGGAACGCAAACACTTTTTCAACTAGTCATCAACTCACATGCAACACACTTCCAGTCACTATAGAATTCACTTCAGCTCCCACTCCAATGGTCATGTAATGCATTTTCCAAAATACATTTACAGTGCAGTACTGTGCTGTACATAATTCCAGCACTATAGTATCTGCCATCTTGTCTTTTTGCTTAGCTCTGAACTTGACTGCCTTTGCCACTATCGCACATCTCACTGACTGATTACTGTACAATATATTATTTATACAGTACAGTACTGTATTGTACTGTATGTTTAATGTACCGTACTGTATGCATTATTTGCTTACCGACAGTACAGAATAGCGAGGAACCTCCTAGAGAACAGCGAATGAGAAGTACCTGTACAGTACAGTAGATACCTGTACTGCATGCAGCTGACCCGCTCCCCCCAGTCAGTCCCATCCCAATCACCCCTAAAAGTACTGTACTGTAAAATATCTCTTTTTTCCCTGGTGGGCTAGTGGTAATGGTACTGCACAGTACAGTAGTACCCCCTGATCCCTGAATCCTGATCTTCAATACTGTACTTTTTACTTCATTTCCTGGTGGTCTAGTGGTCCCTTCCACAACCCCTTCCCATCCTGATAGGTCATATCCCATCCCACACTCCCCATTCCCAAAAGTGGGCCACCGGCACAGCCCTCCTCTCCTCCATGGCTGGCAGACTGCTGGGAGGATAATGAATGAGTGCGTGCACAGCCAGCACACTCATTCATTAACTTCTCAGCGGGTTGCCAGCCGTGGAGGAGAGGAGGGCTGTACTGCTGGCCCACTCCTTTTGGGGATGGGAAGAGTAGTGTGGGATATTACCTGTGGGGATGGGGAGGGATTGTGGGAGGGACCACTACACCACCAGGAAATTAAGCAAAAAGTACTATGCAGTATTGAAGATTGGGATTCGGGGATTGGGGGTTGGGGTAACTACAGTAGTTTACTGTTCAGTATTACAAGACATGGACGGGCGGGTGGTTTTCTTTCTTTACCTCTGGCAGGCAGTTGATGGGGAATACTGCTAGCCACCAGGGATTTATTTTGGGCAATCAGGCGGGGACTGAGTCCTTGTGACAGCTGCTAAAGCAGTGTGATGGGCAGGCAGAATTTCCATTTTTTTCACACACGGCTAGAGAACTGGAGAGCAGTTTCACTGCAGTGAGACACTGCAGTGAAATCAGGCCCCAGTTGTACAGTACAGCATTTTTATGAGTTGCTTAATGTGTGCACTCATTAGTGCACTGCACTGAATAAGAATTTTCAGTGAGCTGCAACTGATTAGCAGCTAACAGACGAACCCTTAGGAAACTCTTTATAATTCATTGCAGCCAGAAGGGCACACATTAAGCAACTCATGGAAAAATGCTAAACCAGTGATTTGGGGGAACAGATCAATGTGACTTGTACTGTAGGATTCCATCATGGGACCCAGCACAGCCACAGTCAACTAATGCACCCCCCATCACATAACGGCCGCTGGTTCCCAAGGTCACAGCCACAGCCCAACTGCTCCCCTTCCCATATCCATTCCACCTCCCTGCCTCCCACCAGAGGTAGGATTCCACTATGGGACTCTGCATGGCCTCAGTAAATGAATGCCCCCACCACACACATCCCGGGTCCTGGTTACTGAGATCACAGTCACAGCCCAACTGACCCCCTTCCAATAACAGTGCCACCTCCCTGCCACCCACCAGAGGTAGGATTTCAGCCTTTGGACATCGTATGACCTCAGTCAAGGAATGTCTTCCCCCCTCCAAAATCCTGGGCTCTGGTTACAGAGGTCACAGCCACAGCTCAATTGACCCCTTCCCACATCCATCCCATCTCCCTGCCACCCACCAGAGGTAAGATTTCAACCTTAGGACATTGTATGACCTCAGTCGAGGAATGCCCCCCCCCCCACCAACATCCCAGGTGCTGGTTCCTGAGGTCAAAGCCACAGCCCAACTGACTGCCTTCTCATAGCCATCCCATCTCCCTGCCACCCACCTGAAGTAAGGTAGGATTCCCTCATGGGACCATACATGGCCTCATTCAATGAATTGCCCCCCCCATCCACATGCTGGTTCCTGAGGTCAAAGCCACAGCCTAACTAACCCCCTTCCCATCTCTGTCCCAACTCTCTGGCTCCCACCTGAGGCAGGCTTCCATCGTGGGACCCTGCATGGCCTCAGTTAATGAATGCCCCCCCCAATATCCCAGGTACTGGTTACTGAGGACACAATCAAAGCCCAACTGACCCCCTTCCCATGACAGTGACACCTTCCTGACACCCACCAGAGATAGGATTCCCACCTTGGGACCTTGTATGACCTCAAACAAGGAATGTCCCCCCCACATCCAGGGCACTGGTTGCTGAAATCAGAGCCACAGTCAAATTGACTTCCTTCCCATGCCTGTCCAATCTCCCTGTCACCCGCCAGACGTGATATTCCACTGTGGGACCCTGCATGGCCTTAGTCAATGAATGTTCCTCTCCACATCCCGGGCACTGGTTCCTGAAGTCACAATCACAGCCTCACAGACCTCCTTCCTATAACAAAGTTGTGAATGATGGCTTACAGTACACACTGCAAGCCCATTGGTCAACAGTGTCAACCGCTGGGCTAATAGTGATTACTGTAACCTGTCAGTCAGTGACAGTTGAGTCGGCAGGCAGCCGTGGAGGTGTGTGGAGTGCTCGCCAGCTGACTGACTGTGCTGGGACAGGGGACTGGGGTGGGATGTGGGTGCCTGAGTGTATGGTGGGGAGGGAGGGCCACTACACTATGGAAAAAGGGCTGGGGAAATTATTTTGTTTTATGTGAACAGGGATTGGTATGGGAGGGGCCACTACGCTATGGAAAGGGTGGGGGTTAAAATTGTATTTTGAACATGGATCAGGATGTGGAGGGGGCCAATACACTATGCAAAAGGGTGGAGGTTGAAATTATATTTTGAACATGGATCAGTATGGGGAGGGGGGCTGCTACACAATGGAAAAGGGTAGGGTTGAAATTATATTTTGAACGGGGGAGCAACTACACTATGAAAAGAATTAGGGATTATGACACTATTTCGAATGGGTGCCAAGATGGGAGGGGTGGTCCCTATACTAGGGAACAAGGCTGGGGTTTGCAGTTACATGGGACTGGGTGGGGTGGCAGGTCATCTGGCACATCCTGCCAGATGCATCCCTTCAAAATATGTGCAAATGCAGCCATAAAGAGCATGCAAATGACCCGTTTGTGCCTTGCATGAATAATGGCCGCATTTCCATTTTTCTGGCTGAATATCGGCAATTTGGACCAGCACAACTGAGGATGCACCGTATATCCCCATTCCAGGTATTCAGGCCATCCTCGGGATGAGCTGGCACATTGTCAGCAGTCCTCATTTGTGCTGCCCCTTGGATTGCGATATTCAATGAGATGCATGATCGTGCATCTTGTTTGAATATTGCATTGTTTTGTTCTGGCCCATTTATTTGGGTGGCGCATCCAGATGCGCCTGCTGTCTCCAGGGCTTTGAAAATGGGGGCCAAATTTTGAAACTATTACACTGTATTGTGATTGCTTAAAACAGTTTAATTTCTGTGTCTTTTACTTTTGTCAGCTCAGTCCACCTTTAGGAATCCGTTACAGTTTGGCCAAAATCCTTTTAAATTCATATGCCATGGCAGCACTAGTGGAGCCTCAGTTACTAAGCAACTGTATACCGTTATGCTGTGAGGCACCGTGTAACATAGTAAAATTATAAACTTTTCAGTTTGTGCTTGTGAATTAACTGTAAAGTCTGTGATCAATTAAACTAGTAATAGTGTAATCTCTGGCTTAATTCATTGTCATGAATTAATATAACTTCCATTTAAAAAGCCTGTCAGCCTGCTCCCTTTGCAGCCGTCACCTCCATCCGCTGTCATGAAGCTAAACAGTTGTTCAAAAACATTTTCCAATTCAATATGTTACCTCTAATGGACTCAAGGGGGTTATAACTGTAACCTTTATTGGAAACTATAATAGTTCAAAATAACATAATTCATTTACTTGATCTCACCATTAATCTTCACATAAAAAAATTTAAACATGCTTGCTATTGGAATTAAATCTAGCTGTCTCACTAAGGTTTCGTGTTATATGTTTAATCACTCAGTTTGTAAATATGGATAATAAAACTTGCCACTGTATGCACAGAATAATAAACAGAAGGGTTTGCTATTTTTTTTAATGTTTCAGTGCTTCATGGACAGGGTTGTGTGTTCTCATCCATCTGTCAAGATATAGGTGAATGATACAGGGTCGAGTGGCTTACGTACTGTGTCCTGTAGGAAACTTATCATTTTCCAGCATTTAGAGTAATAGTGAGGATTTGTATTGCCTTTGGGGGATTGTGAGGAAGGCAAGAAATGGAGTGGTGAAGGAGATGGGGGCATGAGGACACAAGAGGTATCAACTATCTCCGTGGCGTCAGGAGGAAAATTACCATCATATCTATCAGTTTTCCTTTCATTCATACACCATCTGTTGCTAACAGTTTTCAGGGTATATATTCAGTATAACTCACTACTCTTTAGTGCTTTATTCCTGTACCCCCACCCCCACTAGGAGGATCAACTCTATCAACAGCCCAGAACTGTAAAGACGCTGCCTTGTGTCTAGCTTCTGCAAGGTGTTAGGCTACAAGGGACAATTCATGTGCAGTTCTTATATTGCTCTTCTGTTTGCTTATGCAAAGCTTCAGGGCCTCGTTGTTTTTCCAACATATGGTCTTGAACATGGACATTTCAACACATATACAATGTGATCAGAAACACAGTTTAAAAGAGAATTAATTGGGAATTGCTTGTTTCCACAGGGATATGTTATTTCTTTTTTCTTAGTGGAGTTGCCATAATGACTGCACCTCCCACAGAGGTGCATACCCACTTCCAGTGGCCCCAGCAGCAACTGACCTCTAGGTGTCTCAGGATCCTCTTGTTCAGAATTCACCAGAGTGTCTTTAAGGGTTTTTACCCTTTTTGAGGCTATACTTAGCCTACTGTTAAATTCTGTTATATTGTATAAACCTAAAATGTTCCAATTTGGGTTAACAAGTCTTTTCATTGGTTCAGTATAATCTGAAAATTCTAATGAAAACGCCATCCTGGAAGCATGCCTAGGATCTGCGCTCACTATAGATCCCTGCTGTGAATCAAACACCTTGGTTCTGACCTTTTGTACTGCGTACTGATAGTAGCCCCTCGATATAAACCTCTGTGTCATTTTGTCAAACTTCAATTCCTTTTCCCAACCATCACTGCAGTTCCTGTTCACCCTTAACATCTGGAAATACAGAAAATTATCTTTGAGATGTCTGGGATGGTAACTACTGGACTCAAGTATATGTTTTCTATCTTTCTCCTTAGGAAATAATGTGTATCCTATTTGCCCTGCCTTTTTATATATAAGCAAATCAAGTAAGGGTGCAGATTGCTCATTAGCCAGCATTGTAAACCTCAGGTTATCTGTAATAGAATGCAAATGTTCATGGAAGGCATTAATCTCCTCCATTGTGCTGTATCTTTTGTAAGTAAGAATTAGGGCTGTGCAAATACCTTTTCCCGGATGTTCAGCGAATATTGATATTGAATCTGAGTATTGATATTGGTATTCGAGCCAGAAAGGTATTTTTTAAACAGACTTTAAAAGCACTTTAACAACACCATTAATCACCCATTAAACCTGGTGTAGCATATACACCTCAATGAGACTTCAACCACCAATGCAGAGCTCTCATTAATGCAACACAAGCTACATGCGACACACTCGATCCACCACACCACACATATAGCACTCCGAAAACAGTATCAAGTATTGCATTGTGTCAGCACTGGAGGTTGATCATGGTCACAGACATGGTAGTCCATAACATGGGCAATGGCGACTGAGTGCTTGCAATAATGGTAACTCAATCCTGGTGCATGTCAAAGGGGCTAATGCTGAGGAAGGGTGACCGGATGGGGGAGGTGGGCACATATAGCGACAGGACGTCACTATATGTGTACGCATGTGAGGGGGGTCCAGCGTGACAAATGGGAGGGAGGGTTGGCCTGGTGTGGTTGGTGTGGGGCTGCTGAGTTGGCCCCATAGCATGGTTGATGGTTGTCAGCCTAAAGCTGCAAGGGTTCCAGGTTCGGGTCTGGGCAAGCCTACATTTTTGTGTGCCCAGCCCCCAATTCTTTTTCTCCAGATTTTGCACCCCTCCAACAAGCACCCCCCTGGAGTTAAGAATTCTTTAGTAGGGGGTGGGGGGCAATGCAGGGGGCACAGCCCACTGCATGAACAATCAAAATTTAAGTCCCTGGCACTTTTTTCCTGTGCGTTGGGGGTGTACATCACTGAAATAGATTTTTGGTGATATATACTTGCCCCACCACCAATCACGATTGAACTTTTGTGGTTATCACATAAATCCACAGACATGGGGTAGATGGTGCATTGGCCATGGGCATAAGAATAGTGGTAACAGTGGCTGCCATAGTGGTGACACTTGAAAGGGTGGCTGCTGTGTGAATGGCACTGGTGGTGTTGGGAAGCACACTGACTGTAGATGTAGCAGCCATAGTGATAGCAGTGGGAACACTGGTGGTGGTGTCTGCTGTTTCCTGCACAAAGCATGTATGCACTAATGCCCTCCTACTACTGCACAAAAGGATGTGACAGTGAATGCATAGATGGAACAGGCGGTGACACCAGTAGTAGTAGTAATGGTACTGCCGGTGGTATTAGTAGTAGTAGCACTATTCCCAATGCTACAAGAACTAAAAGGCTTGCTTAGGGAGAAAAATATTTGAGACCAACTAATAGACACCTGTCTGTCATCGTCCATGTAGTCTATCTCACCACCTTCTCTGGAATTGTATTATGTATCAGTAGTATACAGTGAAGCAAGACAAGATGCATTTCAGTACTTTGCAGTAAATGCTGTCACAAAATACTGGATGACTAGAGATTAACTGCCATTGAATTATATTGCTCCTTGCAGCATACTGCAGCACTTTGCAATAATTTTGCAGGCATGGAAAATAATTGAGACTGGTGATGCTACACTGGTAACTGGAATATTTCAGGCATGTGAAATACTTGGGACTGGTGATGCCACACTGGTAACCGGAATATTTCAGGAATGGGAAATACTTGAGATTGGTGATGCCATACTTATAACTAGAGTATTTCAGTCATGTGAAATACTGGAGACTTGAGATGCCATAAAGGTAACCAGAACATTTCAATCATGTGAAATGCTTGAGACATGTGATGCTATACTGGTAACTGGAATATTTCAGTCATGTAAAATACCTGAGACAAGTAATACCATACTCATAACCGTAATATTTCAGTCATGTGAAATACTTGAGACAAGTGATACCATACTCATAACCGTAATATTTCAGTCATGTGAAATACTTGAGACTGGAGATGCCACACTGTTAACTGCCATATTTCAGGCATGGGAAATACTGAGACTGGAGATGCCACACTAACTGCCACATTTTATGCACTCTAAATACATGAGACTCGTGATGCCACACTTGTAACTGCCATATTTCAAGCATTGGAAACACTGAGACTGGTGATGACACACTATTAACTGATATATTTTGTGCACGTGAAATACTTGAGACTGGTGATGCCACACTGGTAACTGGCACCTGGAAAGCTGTTAAAGGGATTGATGGAATATGGGAATGAGCAACACAGGGGATAGGAGATGTAGCAACACCAGTTGAGGATTTTGTATTGGGAACAGCAATCAATAGGTGGGTGGCAGTTTTAGGCACTGGGAACTGCAGGGCATTCTCGTTCAAAAAAATACACCATGACAGTGGAAGTAATAAAGGAAAAGGGTGCTTGTCACAGATTTGTGTTAGTATGACTTTAAATGTGAATGTTAACATGTTGTGCTTATTTGCTAACAGAACAATGATGGTTAACACAGAATGGCTTGTGTATGGGTCAATGCTAAAACACATATATGTTGTATCCAGTACAAGACAATTATTTAATGCAATTGTTAGTGGCCATATGTGTACCCAAGGTGAGTAGATTTATTTTTATAAACACAAGTTGTTCCACATGTGCTGAGTCAAGTGAGGACTGGTGAGATTCCACGACATCCGCAGCAGTGCTGAACATTCATTCAGACAGTACGCTGGTAGGGGGGCAATAGATATATTTAAGGGCCAACTGTGTCAAGTGTGGAGATGCTTTCATCCTTTTGATACAGTCCTTCACTAAATTTATAGAGAATGACTCCAGATGCTCATTGAAATAACTGTTCAGCAGATTGGGTGCCCACTGTGGCTGCTATTCAGTTCTGTTCCACTGCTCAGCTTGTAGTGATGAGCTGAGTTCAACCCAACAGTCACCCTCCTTCTCAAGGTTTTCCGTATTGCTTTCAGTTTGTGATTCTGATACTGGCTCATCAATAGGGTTACCTGACGGTTTCATTGACCCAAGGATGCAGAAACTAAGTTCTGAGGACATCTCTTTCTGAAAGTCTGTAACCCTGTGAGTGGGCATTATAAGGTGCAGTACCTCACACTTGAAACGTGGATCCAACATAGTGGCAAATATGTGCTTTTTATTGGAACAGAGATCAGAAAATCTAACTTCTAGTTCTGTGGTGAGGTTTTCCACAACGGGTATCACTGTTCCTGGTGTCTGGTTTGGATCTTTCTCAGCATTTTCACTGAATCTCCTTATGGCTATTTTCAGGATCTGTACAGCAGGAATTACCTGACTTAGTGCAGAATCAGAGCTAAGGTCACAAGTGGGGCTAAAACCTTTACCAAGCCCTCAATCACAGCCCAGTCCTGATGTCTGAGGACTCCCCTTATATCAGTTTCCATGCTAATCTCATGAAGGGCCTGCTTTTGCTCCAGAAGCCTTTGCAGTATGTAGCAGGTGGAATTTCACCAGGTCTGTAGATCCTGGATGAGATGCTGCTGCTGCATTTGAAGATGCTCTTGTAGCTTATGCAGACGGTTTGTGGTTTTCACAGAGTGATGGAAGTGGCTGCATATGCTTCTGGCTACTTTGACTCTGTGATCTGCCTTCACTGTGTTGCCAAAACCTTTGTCACCATCAAATTTAGTGTATGAGCAAAGCAGTATATCCCCTCAAAATTGCCATCTTTTAGTACTTTTATCATATTTGTGGCATTGTCTATGACCACAAACCCTACCTGCAAATTGTTGCCATCAATCCATGGGCTCAACATCTCTTGCAGGAATGACAGTATGTTTACAGCCCAGTGATCCTTTTCCATAACACAGACATTTAGCAAAGCAGACCTGCAGGAAGAGGGGGAAATGACAGAACATGCACCAGTAACACCATCACCACCAGTGACTACCACATCTGCAACACACTAGTGTGCTGTCAGTGACATATATGCATGATTTGAATTCATGGTGGTCCATATGTCAGTTGTGCAGTGGAAAACTCCACCACCAGCCTGTGCTAGTAGTCTGGCAACTTCTTTTCTGAAATCATGGTAAATGTTGGGTACTACGTTATGTGAAAATGTGGTCCGTGATGGTATATTATACCTAGAGTGCACATACTGCAGCAGCCTATGGAAACCTGTGCTTTCCACAATGGAAAATGTCTGCAGATCCAAGGCCATCATCTCACCAATCAAACTGGTGGTCTGCTGTGCTGTTGGGTATGACACCTGGTATTTGGTGAGGGCATCGAAGGCTTGCATGATGGGTGTAGTCAAAGCGGTACGACATTGCATTGATTTTGACTTTGAACCTATGGTAGAGGGTGTTACAATAATAAACGATTGAGCAGAAGAAGGCAGAATGGGTGATGCTCCTGTACAGGGATGCACTATAAGTGGTGTAGAGGGAGTTGAGGGCACACTGTCTGTCTCAGTAATAGAATCACTAACAATACTTTGTGTATCTACTGGACCAGTACCAGACAGACATCTCTTTCTGAAAGTCTGTAACCCTGTGAGTGGGCATTATAAGGTGCAGTACCTCACACTTGAAACATGGATCCAACATAGTGGCACACAGACAGGCACACGTTGAGGAGGGGGAGGAACAGCTATAGATCGTTGAAGTGCACTGGGGTGTTTCATTTGGAGATGGCTCATCATTAATGTTGCTGTGAGACTTGAAAGGTTTTTACCACGACTTATAGTACAGTCACACACACAAGCACAGCATACTGCCTTTGTTGGATCATATTTTACAACACTAAAGTACAGCCACACCACACTTTTCCTTGCACTGACAGTGGAAGTATGGGCCCTAATAGGGTGACCATGGGTATGTTTTGCCCCTTTCCCCTTTTCTGACCTAGGTGCAGTAGATGCAGTTGTTCTACCCCTTTCTTTTCCCGCAACAGATGTAGTTGTAGAACTACTTTGTGTATCAGATGGAGTTGAACTTGACACAACTCTTTGAAAAGACAGGGTGGACTGTTTTTTTTTTTTAGGAGAAGGAGGAGGGTGACCTTGACTGGGCTGCTTGCCATAACAAGAAGCATTGCATTTCTTGGCAGCTGCACATTCATGCTTCTCACACAGATATGCTGCATATTCGGCCTCATCGCCAAATTCGCTTAGGTGGGTATCACTGTCAGATGTACTTAGCAAATCTTGAGGCTCTGGTAAATATTCAGAACCAGATGAATGCTCTTCTTCGGAAGCCTCCACATCAGCAAAAGAAAATGTGATGAGAGGAAACTTGCAAGGCTGACCAACAGCACGTTTTGGCAACACAATTGGTACAGTCATTGTAACAGTCTCATGGTCAGTACTAGTCACAGTACGTATGGTCATAGGCACAGCTGGCAAGGTAGTAGCACTGTCAACAGTAGTCCTGTTGCCAGAATTACAATCAGGAGTTACAGTCAAAGAAATTGGCATCATATTACAGCTAGTTGCAATACAGGCAGCAGTAGTCATAGTGACAGCAGGAAACTCAGGACTACTAATGGAGGCAAAGTTTGCGGTGACAGTGGCTGTGCAAGGAGCACAAATAACAGTGCACACTGTTATGGCAGTGGTGGTGTCAACAGTGCAAAAAGGATTTGCTCTGGTTGCTGAAATCCCGGCAGTGGTGGTGGTGGAGAGGAGCACACTGATAGGCGATGTTGCCTCTATGGGGGCAGTTGTGTGAATAGTACTACCACTGGTAGTGGGGGTGGGTTCTTGTTCTTGTATGACTGGAGATGTCAGCTGTAAAGCCCTCCTGCTTTCCTAAAAATGATGGTGCTGCAAATGTAGTACTAGTAGTAGTAGTAGCAGCAGTTGTAGTTACAGCAGTACTAGTACTAGCCCCAATATTTCTGACACCAGAACCTGAAGGCTTATCAGGGAAGAAAACTATTTTAGAGCGGCGAATACAAACAGACCTTCTCTCACCCTTTTCCTCACCACTTACAACTGGTGGTGAAGATGACTTGCTTGGGCTGGACCATGCACGTTTACGGGATTGATACCACATGGTCTGTAACTTACTGTGTATATTATTTGTGATTAGTGTTTTTGTTTATGTTGGTGCTTCTTGCAGAAAACACCGCATATGTAGCAGCTAATAAAGACTGGCTGATACCAGAGAGAGCTGGAGTCAGCAAACAACTTCTTACTTGTACGGTGTCAGTTGTGCAGTCATATAGTACAGCAATTCAAGCTTTGAAGGTGCACCGAACAACTTACAACAAACAGAACCCAGTGAGTCACGCCTGACACACTCAGAAATACTAAAGCAGTTCACCGAAAATTTACGTCTGCACACTCACAGTAGTGCCCACACAGGGGGCAAAGACACATAAAAAAGAAAAAACTCACATGCACAGGAGGCCACTCGGGTGCAGTGAGTTGTGAAGGGAGGAGTCACCTGCAGCACCCTCCTTACTCAGTTGTACAGAGAACTGAGCAAAGAACCAGACTACAGTCAGTAACAATTCAATGGGCCAAGCCTGACCCATTGAGAAAAAAATACGCTGCTTTATAAATCACAAAAAAAAAATGCGTGCAGACAACTGTGCATGCACTTGCAGGACACAGTTTACAAGAACAACAATACAACGCACACATGGATGATGTATGTGCCATGGTAAGCTGCAATGCAGACAAGAGCAAGTCAGATGACAATCATACCTCACTTATGCAGGGAACCGAGCCCAGAACTTGATTACAGCAAAATACCAATTTGCATCACAAAAGAAATAGAAAATACCACAGGGGCTGTGTGTGGATTTGGAACAAAAAGCTAAGCAAGCACAGCAGTGGGGATGAGGCAGTCAGCAAAAGCTTGAGCCACTCACTGTTACTGAGCCCAGTAACAGTTACTACATGCAAAAGCTAAGCAGTTATAAAAGTTACAAGTGGTAAACTAAACAGAGCTGGCTCTCTGAGAAACAACTGTCTCCTCTCATCTATACACACAGAGTGAGGAGATCACATGGTGTTCCTGGCTCTGAGCTCCAAAAACAGCCTCTGATTGGCCAGCAAAACTCTGTGAGATTTTGAAATCTCACCTGCTGAATAGTACATCCCAAATAGCAGCCGAATAGTGAACTATTTGGGAAGTCCATCCGAATATTCAACAAGCCTACTATTCGTGGTATTAGGGAAATACTATTCGGGCCATGCACAGCCCTAGTAAGAATATATCTGTAAAATGGCTTGTAAAGAGAAACATAGAAACATAGACTTTGATGGCAGATAATGATCACTTGGCCCACCTAGTCTGCCCGTTTTCCTACCTACTGGATAAACTGCAGATCATACTTAACCAAATGCCTACTTCTTCCTGCCCCCCCCCACCAGAATTGCCTTATGTCTGTCCCATGCATTCTTGAATTCCCACACTGTTTTTGAACCTATGACATCCTCAAGAAGGCCGTAACATGCATCCACCACCCTCTCTGTGAAAAAATACTTTCTCAAATTGCCCCTGAGCCATCCCCCCTCTATCTTCAAAGTGTGTCCCCTGTTCTTGCACATCTCTCTTTCTGAAAGATGCTAACCCTCTTGGACTTTGTTGATTCCCTTGAGGTACTTGAAAGTTTCTATCATGTCTCCCCTCTCGCTCCTTTCCTTGAGGGTATACATACTAAGCTCCTTTAGTCTGTCTTCGTATGGCTTCTGTTGCAGACCCTGCACCATTTTAGTTATCCTCCTCTGGACTGCCTCCATCCTGTCTATGTCCTTGCAGAGATGGGGTCTCCAGAACTGCACACAGTACTCCAGATGAGATCTTACCAACTGTCTGTACAGAAGGATAACAGCTTCCTGTTTTCTACCTATGATGTTTCTCCCTATTCATCCCAGTATCCCCCAGTCCTCCTTACTGTTTTCTCACATTGCTTGCTTACCTTTAGGTCATCCGATATGACTACCCCCAAATCCCTTTCCATTTTTATTGTTGTTTTTAATACCCCCCCCCCACTATGTACTCTTCCCCTGGGTTTTTGTTTCCCAGGTGCATTACTTTACTCTTCTTTGCTTTGAATCTAAGCTGCCATAATTTTGACCATTCCTCCAACCTTGCCAGGTCCCCTCTCATCCTTTCCACACACCCTTATGTATCAGCCCTGTTGCAGGTCTTTGTGTCATCTGCAAAGAGGCATACTTTTCCTTCCAGTCTCTCTGGATTGTCACTTGTAAAGACATTAAAAAGGACTGGACCCAGTACTGAATCCTGCGGTACCTCACTAGTAACCCCCCTTTCTTTGGAGTGGACTCTATTTACTATTATTCTCTATGTCAGATTGTCCAACCATTTTTTTTTACCCAGGCTAATGCCCTGGGACCCACTCTCGGGATGACTAACTTGTTTATTAATCTTTTGTGTGCAGCTGTGTTAAATGCCTTGATAAAGTCTAGGCAGGCATGTCCACAGCCTCTTCCTTGTGTACTACTTTGGTCACCCAGTCAAAGAAATCTATTAGATTCATCTGACATGACCTTCTCGCTGTGAATCCATGCTTCCTTGGGTCCTGTACCCCGCTGGCTTCTTGGTACTCAATAATTCTTTCTTTCAGGAGTAATTCCATCATTTTCCCTACCACAGAGGTCAAGCTAACAGGTCTATAGTTTCTTGCCTTTACTTGACTCCCACTTTTGTGAAGGGGAATCACAACCACCCTTCTCCAGTACTTTGGTACCACACTATCCTCCCATGATTTTTTAAAAAGGGTAGTCTGTGGTGTCACTAGTTCTCCACTTGGTTCTTTTAGAATTCTGTGGTGAATCCCTTCAGGCTCCATTGTTTGTCCACCTTCAGTTTTAGGATTTCTTTCAAAACCCTTTCTTTGGTGAAAGGACTGGTATCAACCCATCTATCCAGAGTTCTTCTATTGATTGGATTAGGTACCTCCCCTTCTCTTCTTTTGTGAGTACTGAGCAGAAGTATTAATTCAGTATCCCTGCTTTTTCACTGTCACCTCTGCCCACCCACTCCTCTATTAGGCCTGACTATTCCTCCCTTGGTCTTTCTCCACTCCCTAATGTACTTGTAAAGCTTTATCCCCCCTTCTTAACCAAGTTGGCTACCTTTTCCTCAGTTTGGGCCTTTTCATTTGTGACTGCCTTCCCCGCTTCCTTCTGCCTTAACTGGTATAGTTCTTTGTCGTGCACCTTCTGCATTTCCTATACTTTCTGAATACTATTGTTTTCTCCCTAATCTTCCGCGCCACCTCTGCTGAGAACCATAGTGTTTTTTTCCTTTGTTTTGATTTGTTTATTTGCGTCACGCAAAGGCTTGTTGCCTCTGTGATGGCAGTTTTGATGTTTCTCCATTGTTTCTCCACCCCTCCTTCTTGCCTGTTTGCTAGTGCTTTTCTGAGGTACTCTCCCATTTAGACATAGTCAGCCCTCCTAAAGTCCTGTACCCTCAGTTTTGTATGGCTTGACTCTGCTGCTGTGTTTATCGTGAACCACATGGTTTGGTGGTCACTTGTTCCCAGATGGCTACCCACTTCTTGATCTGAGATCCTCTCTCCATCTCCGTTTGAGAGTACCAGATCTAAGATTGCTGCCTCCCGAGTGGATTCCAACACTAGCTGTCTGAGGCATGCCCCCTGTAGGGCATCAAGAATGACCCTGCTCTTATATGTAGCTACAGCAAAGGTGCTTCAATTAACATCTGGCATATTCAGGTCCCCCATCAACAATATATCCTCTTTTTCTGCCATCCTAAGGATGCCTTCTATCATTTCCTTGTCCATTTCCTCCCCCTGAGATGGGGATCTGTATACAATCCCATGTGGATTGTGGTGCCATTTTTGATCTGCATGGTGACCCACAGTGCCTCCTCTCCTCCCTGTTTACCCTTTGGTTCCGTTGCTTTGATCTTTTCCCTTACATAGAGAGCTACTTCTCCCCTTCTACCCTCCCTGTCCCTCCTGTAGATTGTGTACCCTAGTATGTTGACATCCCAGTCATGGTTCTCTGTGTACCATGTTTCTGTGACTGCCATGACATCCAAGCATCCCTCTACCATCAAGGCCACCAGTTCATGGAGCTTGTTACCCAGACTACGGGCATTGGTACTCATTGCCCTCCATTTTGTGATGGCTTTACCCCTTTAGCCCCAATCTCTGTCCTTACTGCCTTTGCCTTTTTCTCCATTTACCCCTGCTCTTCTCCCTATTGACTTCCCTATCTTGGTGTTTACCAAACTAACTTCCCTGATTTTTGTTCTTTTGGGGCGCTAAGATTTCCTTGCTCCTTTTCAGTGATTTCCCCCCCTTGGCTAGTTTAAATGCTTGACAATTAAGCATTTTAACCTATCACCTAGGATCCTGGTTCCCCTCCTGTACAATACAGACCATCATGCCAGTATAGGCCTGTATCTCTCCAGGTGGACCCCCAGTCCCCAATGAAACCAAATCCCTGAGCTCTGCACCGGTCTTTCAACCATTCATTGAATCCCATGGTGCAGAGCACCCTAGCCTCAGCCATGCCATAGACAGACATCACTTCTGAGAAGGGTACTGTGCGTGCTACTTGTCTAAGTCCCATCCCAACTCTACAAACTCCTCCTGTGCTGCTCTGATCCCTTTCCCAGCCAGGTCATTTGTCTGTAGGTGGACAATGACATCCAACTCCCTCCCCCATGCAGCTGCTCCCACAATCCTGAGGATTCACTCCCTGTCCCTCCAAGTCATCACGCCAGGCAGGCACCTTACCTCTCTCTCCTCCTCCCCCAGGTCTACCTCCCTAACAATTTAATCCCCCACAAGGAGTTGTTTCCTTCCACTGTGGGGTCTCATGCCACCCTCCTGTAGAGGATTCAAGGCAAACTGTGACTCAAAATGGTCCATATATAAATTAGCATATGTTGGTGCTAATGTACTGACTATTGACGTACTCTTCTTTTGTACATAATATTTACCTTAGAATCTAAAATAGTTTTCATAAAGAACTAATCTTGCTAATTCCAAAAGATTACTGACTGGTGGCATGTGCTCATTTGTGTTATTATTTAATCCTATTTCTAGACTCAAGAGTCATTCCTCATGGTGTATTGAGGTGTACAACTCTATAACATCCACGCTGCACAGTATTATATTCTTCATGTTCATTCTAGAGTTGAGCCAATGTATAAGATCTAAAACATCATTGGTGTCTTTAATATAACTGTCCATTATTGTCACTACTGGCTGTGCATAGAGGTTCACAACATTTGATAATATTTCTAGTACAGAGTTGTTACCTGATACGATTGGGTGAGCATGAGGATTGACAAGGTCCTTGTGCATTTTGGGGAGTCTGTAGAACACTGGTATTTTTGGATATTTAACAGTTAACAGTTTTCTTTGCCAGTTTTGTAGGTGACCTAATTCTACTTCTATATCAATGGACTGTTTGAAGCTCTCTCTGATTCTAGGTGTAGGGTCCCCTTCAACTTTTTCATAGTTCTCATTAACATCTAACAAGCTTTTACACATTCTAATGTAATGGTCTTTATCCACTACTACTACTCCCCCACCTTTTTCTGCCTGCTTGATAACAATAGATGTGTTCATCTCTAGATATTTTAAAGCTAGATTTTCTGCTCTAAACAGATTGTATCTAGGATGAATGGTCATTGGGTGATTGAAATGTGTCTCTACTTGGGTAGTAACTTGTTTGATGAAAGCCTCAGTGTTGTGACCTTTTGGAGGATTGTAAGTGGAAGTAAATTTGAGGGCCTGTCTAGTCTCCCTTATGACAGGATCCTGCTTCACAGTACTTCACACAGGACGTCTGAAGTAAAAGGGCTGGTGCTGCAACCCTCAGACAATGCTAGAGTTCAAACTGAAGATTCAGGGGTCACAAACCTGTCTAACCCTCTATGACACAGTCCTTTTTCCTTTCAAAGCAATCATTATTTATTTTAATGAATTTGTTGCTAATTTATAGTCCACGTGATGGAAAGCCCACTGAGCCAAAGCTTGTAGGTGTACAACATGGAGCACAGGGAGGAGTACAGCTGAATAACTTGTTTGGGGTTACACAGACAGTATGCAAGTGGCACTGGTGGCTGGAATTTCAGACACAGATCTGGTATCACACTGGACCTCTAAACCATAATGGCTGGTGCTACCCACAGACAATGCTGAAGTTCAAATTGAAGAATCGGGGTCACAAACCTGGTCTAACCCTCTACAATGCAAGCCTTCCAAAGCAAGGATTCTTTATTTTTACTGTTTTATTGCCCATGGAATGCCCATTGAGCCAAAGCTTGTAGCTGTACCCATGGAGTACAGGGAGGAGGAGAGCCGACCGACTTGTTCGGGGGTCACAGAGACAATATGCAAGAGGCAATGGTGGCTGTCAGATTTAACTGAATGTCAAACACAGGTCTGCTACATTCAACATGGGTTTCACAAACACCATCTGACTGACACAGCCCTGGTGAAGGTCACCTCTGACATCCTTAACGCCATGGACAATGGTATGGAGACTGAAGCTATTTTCGCTGCTTTTACAAAATCATTTGACATAGTCAATCATGACCTCCTCCTGCTGAAACTGAGGAACTCTGGTTTGGATGACCATGCCTGCCTCTGGTTTAAGAATTATCTAGCAGGAAGAAAACAGTGCATAAAATGACTGGGCTCAACCTCTGTACTCACAGAGATCTCATCTGGTGTACCCCAGAGCTCTATACTAGGCTCCTCCTATTCTGTCTACTTATATACAACTTGCCCCTTAACTGTGGTGATGCCTCAGTGCAGTTACATGAGGATGATGCCATAGTATATAGGTCCTCAAAGGAAACTAACTGGATTAACACTCAAATAGATGAGAACTTCCACACTGTGGAGTATTGGTCCCTGAAGAGTAAACTCATTCTCAATGCAAAGAAAACCCAGGCTATGATATTTGCTAGTAAGAAACTGGGCCAGAAAGTCACCACTTACTCAATCTGTTCACCAGCAGTGCATCTAATCTAGAGGTTATGCAATCATTCAAATACATAGAGGTAGTTTGAGATCAAAACATGTCCATCGAATAGCATGCAGAGGTATTGACCAAAATCTTAAACCAAAAGATCAGTTGTCTATACAGATTTGCCCCATTCCTCTCCATCCCTGCTCATTTGGCAATAGCAAACTGCACCCTGCTACCTATTGAATTCTATGGCTCCGTGGTAGTGCAATCTTCCCATAAATCCATTTTATATGGATTAAAAATCCTTTATAATAGAACTGTATGCTTTGCTGCTGATGCACAATCCAGGGATCACCACCACAGGGTGCTTTCCCATCTGGTGTGGCCCACCATTGAAGCAAGACTGCACTATCCCCTATACTGTCTGACATTTAAATTGCTGAAACTACTTGCTCCCTCAAGCTTAACCTCTCTAACTCAGCCCAGGCAGTATGTCAGGTCCCTCATATCTGCAGGTAGTCCCTTGGTCCCTTGATGGACACCCCTGGTGTTCGCTCTGCAGTTGTTAGTAGGTCCTTTTCCTTCCCAGTCCTCTCACTGTGGAATTCCTAACTATTGGAGCTTTGTTCCTCCCCTAACATCACCCAATTCAAGAAGAGACTTAAAGTGCTTTCTTGAGGTCCAACACCTTGCTGCAGCAAACCCTGATTTGTGCTACTCTCTCTGACCTCTCCTTGTTATATCCTTGCTTAACTCTATCTACACATACTTAGTGTATGTAATTTTACTCTTATTTAATTGTTTTAACAAGGGTACATTGTTTAGTTACCTATATCTGTATATGATTGTTGTTTCCGCCACCCCTGTATACTGTGTTATGTGATATTCACTCATTGTATTGTATCTAATACCTTTTTCTCTTTGTAATTTTGCTTCCTGCATTTGACTGTATTTGACGAACAATCATTTTTTTTGGAACATGTAACTAATCCCAGGTCACCCCGGGAAGGGACTCTGTTGTCTTGGTGGGTGTACCCGGCCACCAAAATGCAAATAAATATTTTTCTTGTTCACAGTTCACACACTTGACCTCTGAACTATAAGGGCTGGTGCTACCCACAGACAATTCTAGAGTTCAAATTGAAAATTCAGGGGTCACAAACCTGGCCTAATCCTCTATGACACAGTCCTTACAAAGCAAGGATTATTATTTTTTTAAATGTATAGTTCAAGGAAGGCCCACAGATCTGAAGCTTGTAGGTGTGCGCCATGTAGCACAGGGAGGAGAGCTGATTGCTTTGTTTGGGGTCACACAGGCAGTATGCAAGTCGCACTGGTGTCAGCCAGATTTTAACTGAATTTCAGACATAGATCTGCTATATTATTTTGTTTCACACAACCCCTACAAACCCTGCAAAGTTGGTATATTGGTTAGAATGATGAATAATGTGTGAAGTGCCTAATATAATTAATTATTAAACCTTGTTGAAATTGATTAGGTTTGTCCTGCAAGGGAAGGGGTTTGAGGTAGCTTGAGTGCTAGATAAAAAGAAACTGCTGTTATTTAAACTACTGTTATTAAGTACTGTAAGAAATAAAGTGCAGCATGCCTAAAATAAATGATTGTCACCACACATTCCTGCCTGAAGTTGAACCAGCCTAAAATTTCATGTTGATCTGCATATATCCCATGATGCTTTGTATTAAGGTGGTATGTGTGATTTTGTATTACTTTGAAACTTGGTTTATTGCCAATGCCCTTTGTGGTAACCCTTGCTTCAGTGCTTTTGCACTGAAGTTCTTTGTCTTCAGCTTGTTTGGGGTTTTTCGTTTTTGAGCTCCCCATCACCCTAATATGCAAGACCAACACAGGGGATGGATCATTTCCACAGGAAAGATAAATCAGTGTGTTGACCAAGTGCAGAGGAAGGACATACATGTTGCTGCAAGAAGGAATATGCCATTGCTTAAGGTTATCCCCTGTGGTCAATAAGGAAAGTGAATTACCTGCAATTCTGTAAAGAATTTTGCTTCATTTATTTTAGAGATAATTATTTTATCCTAATATTGAAAGAAAATAAAGCCACACTGTGATGTGTTGCACCATTCTGCTGTTGTCTACCTTATTCTTCACCCACACCTGACCACAGTCTACCTTTGATTAGGCATTACACAGATTATATGTAAGGGAGTAGACTGAAGCTGCAGTTTGGGTTGATCTGCTCAAGGCATTGTTATGGCTCCCATGCCTAATAATATAGTTATCCATAGTAAATCCATCCCTCTTGAATGTATTAACATCAGTTTTTCAGATGTGTTCCAGTGCTTATTGCTTTGCCCTCCAGAAAGATCTGGTAGTTGGTTAATGAGGTAGGGAAAAAAAACAGGGGGTCTGTACATATTGCTCACTGTGCAGACGAGTGGTGATCTGCCTGATGTTTATTTTGGGTGCAGACATGAAACTTTGATAAAACAGGACCAGAGAGTGATCTGTGAGGCATTATTTAACAGTGCAAGCTGAAGAAGCATATTGGTATATGTGAGCACTACTTTCAGAGGACAATATTACGATCTGAGGTATGATAATACCCTTTGTGGGACAGCAAGGTCATATGCAGCCCAATGCAGTGCTAAGGATGGAATGTGGACATCAGATTGTGCAACAGTGGGCAGGCTAACTGTGGGGAGAGGGCATGTAGTAAAGAAGACTGCAAGAGAAGAATATGTTTGGATTGCCAAAAAAGCATTACCTTTGGAAGTTGGTCCATACCAGACCTTTGCAACAAACATCGAACTTCACGTAATCTCTACATCACCAGGTATTGGAAGAGTCATACTGTACTGTCATTTGCTTATTTAATTATGTGTAGATAACTGTACATGTTTTTAATATACCATGTGTTTGATATTTGATGGTCTGATAGATATTGTATTTGTTAGCAGCACTCTCTTTGAATTAACTCTACTGTAAGCTTTATATATAAATATCTGTGCTATTCCTTGCCTCTTAGCCAGTGATCAAAAAAAAAAAAGCATTCTTAATTGTACCTTATTCACCCCATGAGGTGTTTAAAGGTATCTATCTTCCCCCCTCCCCCTCTCTTCTCCTACAGGGTGTACATATTGAGGTCCTTTAGTCTCTCATCATATGACTTTTAAAGCAAACCCTGCACCATTTTGGTTGCCTTCCTATGGACCACCTCCAGGTTGTATATGTCCATCAGGAAATGTGGTCTCCATAACTGGATATAGTAGTCAAGGTGAGGCCTTACCAGTGAACTATACAAAGACAACACCTCCTCTTTCTACTGCTGATACCCCTCCACATGCACCCCAGAATCCCAATAGCCTTCTGCAATACCTTTTCAAACTGTCTGGACACCTTTATGTCATCACATATAATTACCAGCAGGTCTTTTTCCTTCTTGGTGGTCATCAATACCATTGCACTCATTTTGTACTCCAGCTCTGGGTTTCTTCACCTAGAGTGCATGATGTTGCCCTTTTTCCAAATTGAAAGCTAGCTTTTATACCCTAAACCACTCCTTGAGTTTTCTCAGATCTCTGCTCATATTTCCAACCCCCCCCGTATCCACCATGTAGCAGATCTTTGTGTCATCTGCAAAGAGGTAAATCTTCCCTTCCAGCACCTTGACAATGTCAATTACAAAGATGTCCACAGATGGAGAAGTGCTGCTGGCTTGAGTCTGAACAGTCAGTAGGTGGCTGCGAGTTGTGAGTGACACGGGCTTCGGCTGGCATACTGAATGTTTTTTCCTGAGTACAGACAAATCTGGGGACCCAGGGGCAACATGAGCCTCAGGCCAAGGCAGGCAACACAAACACAGCCTAATGTAAATGAGACTACTTTGATGTGGTGCAGAGGCTTATCACAATGTATACTAAACACTGTAACTAAAAGCCAGCCAACTTCTGTCTGTAATAAAATAAAATGTTGTCATCTACTAGGATCATTGTCTTACTACATACTGTTGTGTGAAGTGGGGATGGGGTGACATTTGTGTTACAGGGCAACTCATTTTTGGTTTGTGTTTGGTGGGGGACAACAGTTTTGCCAACTCTTTAGTGCAAGTTTAACATTCCTGTCTACACCCTTGGTGTGTGGAAGTGGGCCTGGAAATGGGAATGGGCAGTCAAGCAATCAATGCTCAACAGATGGTGCACTCTAATGGTTAGGGAGACAGATGGTTTGAACACTTGTATACTGTAGGGAATCTTCAGCTGCCAGGACTGATGACAGTGTGGACTTAGTCAACACTGAGTGGCAGCCAAGAGCATGAGGCCTTGAGTATATCACTCATTCAAAGAGCTCCAAGGCTCTATACTCACTGTTTTATATTGCCTCCTGTTGTACCATGGGTGAAGATTGATTTATTTGATCAACAATATTTTATACTAACGTTTGAAAAGAATGTAAATCCCACAGTAACATGACATTTATTGTTTCATAGTGTTTCAAGGTTAAAGAGTAGCCTGTTTATATTTCTTTGCTTAACTGGAGTTATGAGTCAGTGGGTGTTGTTAACCGCACTTTGTAATTAACTAAGTGATACAGTATACTTACATTGCCAATTAACATAGCCACAAATACAAGCACTGTGTCATGAGGGATGTAATTAGTATGAGTATCAAGCAATCTTCAAGTAAGAAATCAGATAAATATATTGTTAAACTTTGCAAACTGTAAAATTATAAGAACAACAATTTGATAATTATCAGAGAGGGCTATGGTTAAAAATGGATACCTTCCATTGACATTTTATCAGTTTCCAAATCATGTGTTTTTTTCACACAGTTTACCAAAAATAAAACATTACAACAATTTAATTGTTTCAAATTATACAGAACATTGTTTTTCTGTGACTTACTTTGTAATGTTGCTTTAGGTTTCTATAGAACACATAATAGACTGTACTAACAATAACTACAGTAAATATTTTCAAATCCTAGAAACATACCAAATGTTACCATTATCTTTTAACTGCTCTCTAGACAAATTTCTGTGGGTAATGACAAATGCAGCTAGCACTGAATGACTTGTATAAGTAAACAAATAATATGTTCCCAAATGATGTTCACAGTATTAGTTTTCATAAGACAGAACAATGTATCCAGTCATTTCAGTGTTATTTTTTTATCACTAATCTTACTTGTCAACTTATATCATCATACATAGATACATAGATACATAGATACATAGATACATAGATACATAGATACATAGACAGTGTCGGCAGATAAGGGCATATGGCCCACCCAGTCTGCCCATTTGAGCTTGTAAGTTCAGTTTGTTTTCCTAGAAGTCTGTTGCCCCCTAACCCTGACCTCCAGAATTCCTTCATGTCTATCCCATGCATTCTTAAATCCCATGATTGTTTCAGCCCCCACCACTTCCTCTGGCAAGGTGTTCCACTTGTCCACCACTGTTCTGTGAAGAAATTTTTCTCATGTTTCCTCTGAATCGTCCCTCCTCCAACTTCATCCCATGCCCTCTTGTCCTGGAACATCTTTTTCGCTTAAAATAGTGTTTTCCTGCACCCTGTTCCTCCCTGTAAGATACTTGTATGTCTCTATCATATCCCTCTCTCCTCCCTCCTCCAGGGAGTACATGTTCAGTTCCTTCAACCTGTCTTCATAGGGACTTGTGATGCAATCCAAGCACCATCTTTGTTGCCCTCCTCTGAACCTTCTCTACCATGTCTATGTCCTTACGTAGGTATGGTCTCCAGAACTGTACACTGTACTCCAGGTGGGGCCTCACTAGTGTCTTGTATAGCGGAATTATGACCTCCCTTTTCCTGCTGGTGATGCCCCCTGCCTATACATCCCAGCATCCTATTTGCTTTACCTGCTGCCTTGTCACACTGTTTCCTACCTTGAGGTCATCAGAAATGACAACCCCAAGATCCCTTTCCTGCTTGGTGCATGCTATATCCTCACCCCCACTGATATATTGTGCCAGGGTTTTGTGCCCCATATGCATTATCTTGCACTCTTTGCATTGAATTTCAACTGCAAACCCTGACCATTCTTCAAGTTTCTGCAGGTCCCTTCTCATTCTGTCTACACCCTCTGGTGTGTCTACTCTGTTACAGAGCTTTGTGTCATCAACTAACAGTGAAATTTTGCCTTCTAGGTTCCTGCACAATGTCACTGATGAAGATGTTGAATAGGAACGTCCCAGCACTGATCCCTGTGGTACCCACTGGTCACTCTTTCCTCTGTGGAGGACAGCCATTTACCACCACCTCTGTGTCCTGCCACCCAGCCAGTTACCTACCCACCACACTACTGTCCTGCCTACTCCCATATTCCTCAGTTTGTGTAATAGTCTTCTATGTGGCACAGTGTCAAAGGCCTTGCTGAAGTCCGATAGGCCATGTCCACTGCCCTCCCCTGATCCACCTCCCTAGTCACCCAGTCAAAAATTCAAAAGTTGGTCTGACATGAAC
The DNA here is from genome assembly GCA_016271365.2 of Neoceratodus forsteri. Classification (NCBI taxonomy): domain Eukaryota; kingdom Metazoa; phylum Chordata; order Ceratodontiformes; family Ceratodontidae; genus Neoceratodus; species Neoceratodus forsteri. The sequence continues at coordinate 621,324,327 of CM057455.1, forward strand.
TCCCCCTGGTGAAACCATGCTGCCTTGGGTCCTGTAGTCCATTGACAACCAGATGTTCCACCAATCTCTCCTTCAGTAGTGCTTCCATGATCTTCCCCACTACCGAGGTGAGGCTGACTGGTCTGTAGTTCCTTCTTCCTCTTTGTTCCACTTTTGTATAAGGGACTACATCTGCTGTCCTCCAGTCTTTGGGTACTCCCTGTTTCCAGTGATCACCTAAACAGGATAGCCAGAGGTTCAGCCACCACCTCTTAGTTCTTTAAGGACCCTGGGTGCACCACATCTGGCCCCATTGCTTTATCAACTCTTATTACTTCCAGTTCCTTCAGGACCCTTTCTCGTGTAAAGGGACTTGTGTCCATTTCTGAACCATTTTCACCCCTTGTACTCCCTTCAGACCCATTACCATCCTCTTCCTCAGTAAAGACTGAGCAAAAATACTTGTTCAAAATGTCAGCTTTACTGTTGTCATCCTCCACGCGGCCCCCATCCTCCCCCTTCAGTCTCACTATCCCTCCCTTTGTCTTTCTTTTTTCACTTATGTACCTGTAAAAGGTTTTGTCCCCTCTACCCACTGATTTTGCAATGTTTTCTTCTGTCTGAGCTTTGGCTTCCCTTACTGACCTCCCTGCCTCCCTTTGCTTCTCCTGGTACTTCTCCCTATCCCCTTCTGCCTGTGTCTTTTTGTATTGCCTGAATGCAATCTTTTTGGCTTTCACTTTCTTTGCTACCTCTTTGGAAAACCATAATGGTCTCCTCTTCCTTTTGCTCTGCTAACCTGCTTAATGCATAATTCTGTTGTTCTTGTAATCCCCATTTTAAATACTGTCCACTGTTCCTCAACCCCTGATTCCTGTCCCATTCCCTTAATGCCCTTTCAAGTATCTCCCATTTTCCCAAAGTCTGCCCCCCTAAAATCCAGGATACATGTTTTTGTGTGGTTTGGTTCTGCTCTTTCTGTGATTTCAAACCACAATGACTGGTGGTCACTATTTCCCAGGTGCTCCCCCACTGTTACCCCCATCACACTGTTCCTGTTTGTGAGCACAAGGTCCAGTATTGCCTTCTGCTGAGTTGGTTCCATGACCAGTTGCTTGAGGAAGGCACCCTGAAGAGAGTCCAGGATAAATCTGCTCCTAGTTGATGCTGCTGCTGGGATGCTCCAGTCCATGTCTGGAATATTGAAGTCTCCAACCAGTACTACCTCACCCTTGTCTGCCATCCTTTGGATGGCTAGCATCAGCTCCCTATCTGTTTCTTCCTCCTGTGCTGGTGGTCTATAGACCACACCTGTGCGGATGGCTGTCCCCATTTTCCTTTCCAGCTTAACCCACAGTATCTCTCCCCCATTTTGTTCCTCCTGGATCTCTGTGGCCCTTATGTCATTTTTCACATACAGTGCCACTCCTCCTCCCTTCCTGCCTGCTCTGTCTCTTCTGAATATGTTGTAGCCAGGTATGGTCATCTCCCAGTCGTGGTTATCATTACACCAGGTTTCAGTGATGGCCACAATGTCCAGGTCTGACTGTACCATGACAGCCTCCAGATCTTCCATCTTGTTGCTAAGGCTCCTGGCATTTGCACACATGGCTTTCCATGATTTGACCTCCCTAGACTGTTTCACTGTTCTACTCCAGCCCCTTCCTTGGTTGTCACTTATCCCTGGTTCTCCTTGCTGTCTGCCCTTCTGCTGAATTTTGCCCCTTTTCTGCTTAATCACCTCTTGGGCACGAATCTCCATCTTTTGCACACTGCTTTGCAGAGATAGCCACTCCTCTGGTTCACTGGTTCCACTGCTAGCTGTGGAGGGTGAGCAAGTAGGTACCCTCCTTGCTCGCCTGTCACCCTTCCTTTGCCAGTTTAAATGCTTGTCAATGTAGCATTTAACTTATCATTGAGTCTTGATCTCTCCAGGATGGATGCAGGCCATCAGGCTTGAAACAAACCTCCATCCCTCCAGGTGGGTCCCCAGTCACCAATGAATCCAAACCCTTCCTCACAGCACCAGTTCTTCAACCATGAGTTAAAGTTCCTGGTGCATGCACTCCTATGCTCTCCTTGTTTCCTCACAGGTAGTACTTGAGAAAGTGACAGAAGTAGCTACTTGCTTGAGACCCTCCCCAGTTTCCTAACTCTTCCTGGAACTTCCTTGGCTCCCCACCCACAGGTCATTACTACCTAGGTGGATAATGACATCCAGCTCACCCTCCTGTCTTGCCTTCCCAGTGATCCCCAGGATCTTCCTTCCATCCTCCATGCCGTGGCACCTGGTAGGCACCTCACCTCCCTGTCCTCCCTCCTGTGTTCCTAGCTGATCCTCTTATGATGGAGTCCCCACCAGGATTCACTTCCTCCTCCTTTGGGGTCCACTGCTTTCCCCGCTGAGGTCACCTCCTTGGCTAACCTCCACATCCTTTCCTTTCACTTCTCTGGGTACCTCTATTTGGTTGTCCTCATTTGCCAGTGTGGCATATGAGTTCTTGAGTGGAATAGGATCTGGGATGTGCCTCTGCCTAACATCTCTAACCCTCCCTGAGTCCACTGTCATCCAAGTGCTCCTCGTTCTCGGCATCCTTTGAGGCAGTGGCATTGGACTGGGTGGTCCCTGGATAGGGGTGATGGTACTCCTGACCCAGTTTACTTCTGCTCTGAGTCTGGCTGACTCATCCCAGCAGTCCAGAGAGATGCATGCAGATAGGGCAGCACCTCAGTGTCCAGAAGGTCTGCCTGAATATGGCTGCCCCACAGCCACTGCATTGCACCACTCCCCACATTATACTGCAATTCCACTACTTGTCTGCTACTGAAGCTGCTAGTTCCCTTTTATTAATTTGCTGTACTAAAAATCCTGCCACTGATCCTCAGATAATTTTTTTTAAAGAAAAAGAAACCAATAAATAAACAAATGAGTCAAAACACTTGTCGTGCTGAGGGTGGGCTTTCCCCCTTATGCCCTCCTACTTCACACCCCTTACTATACCCTGTGTTTAGCTCCTGTCAATCAGATTTAACAGGACATATAATTAAGAGTTAGGGAAGGGAGGGGGGGTGAAAATTTGCAGCAATTAAAACACAGCACAGAATTACACCACCACTATGTTTTAAATTTTCAACAGCCCAAAAACAATTATAAGTAAAGACAACAAAGAAAGTATAGAGTCACTAAAAGCCCACAATCTAAGTTTAAAAGAAAAATAGCAATTACCAGTTACTCTAAAGCACTGAATTGAATATGTTTCCTTCCTTCCCCTTCTGGCTTCTTCTGACTACATACTGTTCAAGTACATGTTTCTTTTTTAAGTTGTTTTATTTTTCTGTAGCTCCACAGCCCATTTGGGGCTACTAGCATATTCCTGCATTCCCCCATTACTAAAGTGCCTCAACTTGGAATAGCCTTGCACTATCGATAAAAGGTCCCCAGGAGACAGGAAGAAGAGATGTTCATCAGATCCTGTCTGAGAAAAAAAAAAATCTTCATTCATAGGCAATGGTTTACTGTCTTGGGTGATCACACATAAAGATTTTAGGTGGGACTAGAATCCCAAGCCCAAAAGAAAGAAGAAAGTATCTGGCTATAGTAAATAAAGTCGGGACTGTCTTTATTCAGAAAGCCCGCATATGGCTTAATGGCTATTTCTAGGAATGAAATTATTTATTACCACACTACTACTACAGTGGTAGCCTCTGACATTGCAAGCTATTTCCAGATATTTCGCAAAATTTCTGAAGAGTTTCTCTCTGCTGCCTCTACTGTTTAAATGCAAAAAGCATCAGATATTTCTGGAAGTATCACAAAAATTTCGGGAAATAGCTTGCAGTGTCTGTGGCTACTACTGTACTACATGAGAGAAACTACAATGGGGCCTGTCTATCCTATGTGGGCTAAGCTGGCAAAAGGTAGTTAAAGTAAGAATTTTATTTTCTGACGTGGTGTCACCAAACCCATGGCCCTTGAATGAGAGATTTTCAAGCCTTAGTGCCAGGCCACTGGTCAGGTGAGAGAGTTCTGGCCCCTGAATTGGCCACCAAAGGGATTGAGTTAAGGAAGAGTTCATATGCAACAGGACCTATGTATGGCCAACACTATAGTTGTTAAGAGAGACTGGGTTAGAGCTGGCCCTCTAGTGCAGTGGTAACACTGCCGCCTGTGCAGCCGATGACATAGAAACATAGAAATATAGACTCTGAAGGCAGATAAGGACCGCTGGGCCCATCTAGTCTGCCCATTTCCCTACCTACTGGATAAGCTGCAGATCCTAGTTAACCAAATGCCTATTTCTTCCTACCCACCCCAAAAGAATTACCTTAAGTCTGTCCCATGCATTCTTGAATTCTCCCCACAGTTTTAGACCCCACAACCTCCTCAAGAAGGCAGTTACATGCATCTACCACCCTCTCTGTGAAAAAATACTTCCTCACAATGCCCCTGAGCCACACCTCCTCTAACTTCAAATTGTGTCCCCTTGTTCTTGCACATCTCTTTTTCTGAAAGATGCTACCCTATTGGACTTTGTTGATTCCACTGAGGTACTTAACAATTTCTATCATGTCCCCCCTCTCCCTCCTTTCCTCAAGGGTATACATATTAATCTCCTTTAATCTCTCCTTGTATGGCTTCTCTTGCTGACCCTGCACCATTTTAGTTGCCCTCCTTTGGACTGCCTCCATTCTGTCTATGTCCTTGCAGAGATTGGGTCTCCAGAACTGGATGCATTATCCAGATGTGGTCTCACCAACTGTCTGCACAGAGGGATAACAACTTCCTGTTTTCTGCTGGTGGTGCCTCTCCCTATACACCCCAGTATTCCCACAGCTCTACCTACTGCCTTCTCACATTTGTTACCAACCTTAAAGTCATTTGATATGATTACCCTCAGGTTCCTTTCCATTTTTGTTGCTGTTACTACCCCCTTCCCCATTGTGTACTCTTCCTCTGGGTTTTTGTTTCCCAGGTGCATTATTTTACACTTTTTTGCATTGAATCCAAGCTGCCATACTACTGACCATTCCTCCAACATTGCGAAGTCCCTTCTTATCCTTTCCACCTCCCTCTTTTGTGTACCAACCCTGTTGCAGATCTTTGTGTCATCTGCAAAGTGGCATACTTTTCCTTCTAATCCCTCTGCAATGTCACTTATAAAGACATTAAAAAGGATTGGACCCAGTACTGAACCCTGCGGTACCCTACTAGTAACCCCCCTTTCTTCAGAGTGGACTCCGTTTATTATTACCTTCTGTGTCCTGTTGTCTAGCTGATGTTTTACCCAGGCTACCACCCTGGGACCCACTCCCAGGCTCCTTAATTTGTTTATTAATCTTTTGTGTGGAACTGTGTTAAATGCCTTGCTAAAGTCTAGATAGCCATGTCCACAGCCCCTCCATGGTCTATTACTTTGGTTACCCAGTCAAAAGAATTGATTAGATTCATCTGACATGACGAATCCATGCTGCCTTGGGTTCTTTGCCCCACTGGCCTCTATGTACTCAGCAGTTCTTTCCTTCAGAAGTGATTCCATCATTTTCCCTACCACAGAGGTCAAACTGACAGGTCTGTAGTTCCCTGCACTTTCTTGCTCCTACTTTTGTGAAGGGGAATCAAATCAGCCCTCTTCCAGTCCTCAAGTACCACACCATCCTCCCATGATTTGTTAAAAAGTGTAGTCAGTGGTGTCACTAGTTCTTCCCTTAATTCTTTTAGAAACATGTGGTGAATTCCATCAGGCCCCATTGCTTTTTCCACCTTCAGTTTCACGAGTTCTTTCAGAACCCTTTCTTCTGTGAATGGACTGGGATTGACCCCCTATCCAAAGTGCTTCTGTTAATTGAATTAGGTACCTCCCCATCTCCTCTTTTGTGAATACTGAGCAGAAGTGTTCATTCAATATCCCTGCTTTTTCACTGTTCCTTTCTGCCCACCCACCATCCATTCTATTCAGCCTCACTATCCCTCCCTTTGTCTTTCTAGGCACCCTATTGTACCTATAAAATGTTTTATCCCACTTCTTAACCGAGTTGGCTATTTTTTCCTCAGTTTGGGTCTTTGCTATTCTGACTGCTTTCCCTGCTTCCTTCTGCCTTAACTGGTACAGTTCTCTGTCCTGCTCCTTCTGTGTTTCCTTATACTTCCTAAATGCTTTCTTTTTCTCCCAAACCTTCCCCGCCATCTCTATTGAGAACTATATTGGCTTTTTCTTTCATTTTGATTTGTTTATTTGCTTCACACAAACGTTTGTTGCCTCTGTGATTGCGATTTTGATGTTTCCCCATTGTTTCTCCACCCCTCCTTCTTGCCTGTTTGCAAAGGCTCTTCTAAGGTACTCTCCCATTTTGACAAAGTCAGCCCTCCTGAAGTTCAGTACCCTCACTTTTGTATGGCTTGACTCTGCAGCTGAGGTTTTTGTGAACCACACTGTTTGGTAGTCACTTGTTCCCAGATGGCTACTCATTTCTAGATCTGAAATCCTCTCACTGTCCCCATTTGTGAGTATGAGGTCTAAGATTGCTCCCTCCCAAGTGGTTTCCAACACTAGCTGTCTGAGGCATGCCCCCTGTAGAGTATCGAGAATGGCCCTGCTCTTGGATTTGGCTGCAGCAAAGGTGCTCCAGTTAACATCTGGTATATTCAGGTTCCCCCATCAACAGTATCTCCCTTTTCTCTGCCATCCTAAGGATGCTTTCTATCATATCCTTGTCCATTCCCTCCCCCTGAGATGGGGGTCTGTATACAGCCCTCATGTGGATTGTGGTGTCATTTCCAGTCTCTAAGGTGACCCACAGGGCATATTCTCCTCCCTGTTTACTCTTTTGTTCTGTTGCTTTTATCTCTTCCCTTACATAGAGAGCTACTCCTCCCTTCCTTCTACCCTCCCTAACTCTCCTGTAGGTTGTGTACCCAGGTATGTTAACATCCCAGTCATGGTTCTCTGTGTACCATGTTTCTGTGACTTCCACAATATCCAGACATCTCTCTTCCATCAAGGCCACCAGTTCAGGGAGCTTGTTGCCCAGACAATGGGCATTGGTACTCATTGCCCTCCATTTCTTGATGGCCTTATCCCTTTTTGCCCCATCCCTGTCCTTATTGCCATTGTTGTTTTCTCCATTTACTCCTGCCCTTCTCCCTATCAACATCTCTGTCTTTGTGTTTATCTCACTAAATACCTTGATATTTTGTGGGGCTAGGATTTCCCTGCTTCTTTCCAGTGCCTCTCCTCTTGGCTAGTTTAAACACTTGCCAATTAAGCATTTAAACCTATCACCTAGGATCCTGACCCGCATTCGGGAATGAGCGTGGTGCATCAGAGGGTCTGCCAGGGGAAGGTAGGATGACCATCCCATTAACAGCTCTACTCCTTCAGGGGAGGGATGGTTTTGACTTCCTGGCATATCAATGACACCCAGTGGAGTCTGGGTGTGCAACCACCAGGGCCACTCTTCATGGGGAGGCAACGGTAGACGTCTGTAGGTCAGGTGTGTGGAAACATGTTCTACCCTCATTGATGTCATTTCACATCTGTACCTTTTGGGAAACTTATAAAGAAACACCCTGGGTTAGCTGCACCATGAAGCCTCCTGACCTCTATCTGAATGACACCCCAGGCATAAACCTCAGCAGGGGCTTCAGGTAAAATGTTGGGGAGGCCCACCACAGTGGGCAAGCTATGTGCCTCCCAGTTTGGGAAGCCTCTGGGATGCCAAGTGCAAGGTCTGGGCATTGAAGAAGGGTGCAACCCCCCATGACGAGTCGAGACTCTAAACTGATTTGCAAAAAAATAAGAGAGTGGGTTTGAGTGAGCTCAGAGACATCAAACTCAGGGTTGTTAGTATTAGTGATTTGAATTTAATGAAAAAATTTCCCATAAATGCCCCAAATAATGAGAGCCTGATTTTGATAAAAGAAACTACAGTATTCAGCTAAATGTTTGGAATTTTTAATTATGGTTGATTCAAAATAAACTTATATTAAGTGTTAAAAAATGAATGGAGTTACATAACAACAGGAAGAATTACTGCTGGAGCAGCACAAGGGACAAGTAGTATTTCCCGAATACTATGAATATTAGGACTCCCACATATCTGGACCCACCCCACCTGCCTACAGTACTGGCTGTCACCTAGATGAAAGAAAAGTGCTTTCTTGCACTAATAAAATAACCCTTCATGTCTCAGCCCATCCGTCATGCTGGTAGTACCTTCAAACCCTCTCTTCCAGCACACAATTTTAGTCTCACGGTTGGCAACCAGCACAAGCCACCTGCCTCTGCGGATGTCCATCATCTAACGATTGAAAGTGCTCATACACTGTTGCTCTATAGTAAAATCAGTGGATCAGTGCATGTATTGCAAATTGGTGCAATAAATTGTGGTATGGAATTCTGTAGAACTGTCATTCTACCGTTCATTTGTATCATTCTACAATTCAGCCAGAAAATTTACAGGAACTGGGTAAAAATTTGTGGAAAACATTTGGAGGATTTGGATTTAACCAAAGTCAGAATTTCGGAAAAGTTTGTGAAATTTATGAAATGTTTTTAATTTTTTTTGCGGGGGTGGGAATCAGAATCATAGTTCCCTCCAGCAACAATCAGGAACAAGTGACCAAGATCAGGGGCATGTCTTATAAAATGATAATATCAACTTAATAATCCTGCCATAATGTTTGGTTAATGTAATACACATTTTCTGAAAAAGAGCATAACACTAGCATTAATAGCTAGAAATATTTTATGTTTCAAATCCCTACTTTCAGTGACAGAAACACCAAATTTATGGGAGACCTGGGAAATGTTTGAGGCAAAATTAGGCACATACCTGAAAGTCAGGGGTAGTTGAGTGGTATGGACAGACACTATGAAAGAAGATTGCATTTCTAAGTTGCTGAAGGTGTAAATACTGTAAGCCATTGCAGTCTCAACTGCAACAACTGAAAGCTCATAAAAAAGAGAGCTGATCCTGATTTAGAAAAAAATACAGCACTATTGAGAGTACTGTAATAATAACAAAGTATTTAAAGAAGGAAAGTCAGGTCATCTTAGCAGACAAGTAAAAATAAAATTATACACAAGCCTTGGGAAAGCTCCCTGGACAGAGAGTTAGGTATTTATGGTGGCAGTACATCTAAAAAACAAAACAAAAAAAAAATGTGAGTCTTTATTATTGGTGTTTGGACCAGTTTATTCTTATTCTTTATTATTGAAACATACAAACATAGAATTTGTTGACATAAAAGAACTGCTTGGCCCACCCACTCTGCCCAGATGGTCCCTGACTAGTTTGTCTCCGCAAACCCTAGCACATCTTCAACAACCCTCTCTCCTCCCTGTCTATTTAATAATATTCTCCTATATCTATCCCACGCATGCTTAAATCCTCCCACTGTTTTCTCCTTCTCCACCACCACCACCACCGCCACTGGCAGTCTGTTGCAAGGGTCAACCACTCTTTCACTGAAATGGTACTTCCTCACATCCCTCTTAAACTCCCCCAGATTCATCACATACCCTTTGTTCATGGTACTCTTTCTGATTTGAATGACACTCCCCTCCTGCACTCTGTTCACCCCTGTGAGTTACTTGTAGGTCTCTATCATGTCCCTTCTCACTCTCCTCTCTTCCATGGTCTACATGTTGAGACCCATCAGTCTCTCCTCATCAGGCTTTTGGTGCAGCCTCTATACCATTTTAGTTGCCCTCTTCTGGACTGCCTCCACCCTATTTATGTCCTTGCCTAAGTGTGGCCTCTAGAACTGGATACAATAGTTCAGATGGGGTCTGACCAGTGACTGATATAGTGGCAACATCATTTCTCCCCTCCTCCTGCTGGATACACTGTACCTCTTCCCTATGCTTCACTGCATCCGACTGGCTCTGCCCACTGCTTTGACACATTCACCTGTTACTTTGAGGTCATTAGATATGATAACTCCAGGGTCCCTTTCCTGCTTTGTGACTGTTAATAGTCCCCAATCCTGTTCTCAGCTCATGGTTTCCTATGCCCTAGGTGCATGATTTTGTATGTTTTGCCGGTGAACCCTAACTACTATTTTCTTGATCACTCTTCTTGTTTACCGATATCTCTACATGTTCTCTTCATCCCCTCCTGCATGTCTGCCCTATTACAGATTTTGGTGTCATCTGCTAAAAGGCATACCTTCTCTTCCAGTTCTTCTGCAATGTCACTTTTGAAGACATTTGACTAGGACCAGTCCCCCTACAGAGCCCTACAGCACCCTGCTTGTCACTTTCTCTTAGTGCTGTTAGCCACCTACTTCTGTCTCCTGTCCATTAATAAGTTTCTAATCTGAATAACAGCATTGAATCCCACCCCTAGGCTGCTCAATTTCTTTATCAATCTCCTATGTGGCACAGTGTGGAATGCTTTGCTAAGTCCACATTGACCACATCCACTACCTTCCCCTGATTCATTTCCGTGGTCACTCAGTTGAAAAAATCAATCAGATTTGTTTGGCATGATCTCCCCCATGAATCCATGCTACTGTACCTGTGGTCTTGCAGTCCACTGAATTCAAGATACTCTACAGTTTCTTTAACAGGGTTTCCATTAATTTTCCACCACTGATGTGAGACTGACCAGCCTAGAGTTGTTAGCCTCTTCCCTGCTGATGCTGTTATGCAGAGCGGCCAAATCTCCTCTCCTCCAGTCCTCCAGAACTATGCCTGTTTATAGTGAGCTGTTGAATAAGGTTAATAGTCAGGCAGCTAGCAACTCCCAGAGTTCCTTTAGTACCGTTGGACATATCCCATCCAATCCCATCTCCTTGTTCACTTTCAGAGCAGTAAGTCCCTTCAGGGCTTTTTCATCTAAAAATGGACTTGTGTTCACCCCCCACCTTTGTTTCTGCATTTCTGTGGTGATCTGCCCCCTTCTTTCCACTGTGAAGACTGAGCAGAGGTACCTGTTCTGGATGTGTGCTTTTTCATCATTCACTTCTGTGCAGTCTCCCCCTACCACCCTCCATATCTTTACTATCCATCCCTTTCTTTCCTCTGCTCACTTACAGATACGTACACAAAGAAAGTTGTATGTTCTTTAGCTGACCATTTGGCTATCCTTTTTTTCATCTATGCCTTTGCTCCCCTTACTGCCTTTCCTATTCCACTCTGCTTTACTTGGTGTAGCTCTCTTTCTTCCTCCCTCCATGTTTTCTTATACCTCCTAAATGGCACCCTTTTTTCTTCACCACCCAGGCCCCCTTCCCTTGAGAACCATAACTTTATTTGTCCTTCTGCTTTTACTCAATTCCTTCACACAGAAGCTGATCACCATAGTTATTCCTTCCCTTACTATTCCCCACTGTGTCTCTGTCCCTCCCTGGCAATCTCCACCTAGAAGGCAATTTCTGATGCAATCTACCATTTCTTTAAAATATTCCCTCCTAAAGTCCATGACCCTCATTTTCATGTGGTTTGCCTCTGTTCTCATCATAATGTTAAACCATTCTGTATGGTAATTACTGATACCTAAGGGACTGTCAACTGTGATATCTGCAATGCCATCCATGTTTGTAAGCACCGGGTACAGCCCTGCCCTTTTTCTATTAGGTTCATGGACTAGCTGCCTGAGAAAAGCCCTTGAAAGGAGTCAAGGATGGCACTCCTTCTTGCTGAAGCTACAGTTGGATTGCTCCTATCCACATCTGGTAGACTAAAGTCACCAACTAGCAGCACTTCCCCCTTACTTGCCATCCTGATGATGGCTCTTCCAACTCCTTTCCCTGTGCTGGAGGTCTGTGTACCATCCCTGTATGGATAGCAGCCCCAGTGCCTGTCTCCAATATGACCCACAGCACCTTCAGCACTAATGCCCATGCACTTGCATGGCCTTGGGTCTCTCCCTTACATATAGTAGAACCTCTTCACCCCTCCTCCGATCTCTGTCTCTCCTGACCAGAGAGTAGCCCATTATGACCACATCCCAGCTGTGGCTGTCAGTGTAGTACAACTTTACAAACATACTAACATGAAAATGCCAGCAGATACAGGCCAAGCAGTCTATCACATCTGCTTAATTATGCAGCTCAGAGCTTAGCCTATTGCTGCTGCCCCCTTACACCGTGACCAGCCCTCATAGTCATTTCCCCGGCTGCTTCCCTCTCCCTGCTCAACTTCTCCCCTACTAGTATCTTCCCCCTGACTTTGTAAGACCCTCTCTTAAAGCTCTCCACCAATCTGAGATATAACCCTTCTTCAGGCAGCAAGTTCCAGCATACTTCCACTCTCTCCGTGATGTAATGTCTCCTCATTTCCCTCTTGAACCTACCACCCTCCAGCCTCAGACTGTGCCCTCTAGTGATCCCCTCTCCCTTTAAATGAAACATGCCCTCAGTACTAACCTTGTTCAAGACCTTTTAAGTACTTGAAGGTTTCTATCATATCCCCCCTTTCCCTTCTCTCCTCCAGGGAGTACACGTTGAGCTACCGCAACCAATCCTCATAAAATTTCTCTCCCATTCCTCTGAGCATCTTTGTCACCCTCTACTGGGCTCCCTCCAAAAGCTTGATGTCCTTCCTTAAGTAGGGGCACCAGATCTTCACACAGTACTCCAGATGGGGCGTAACCATTGATCTGTACAGTGACAGAATGACTTCCTCCCTACTAGAGGTGATTCCTCTGGCAATGCACCCCAGCATTCTGTTGACATTGGCTACAACTTTCCTACATTGAGATGAGTGATTCATATTCCCAGTGACCATCACCCCCAGATCCTTTTCCTCCACAGATATGGATAACTACACCCCCATCACCCCAAATGGTAGCTGTACCCTGGGTTCCTGGCTCCAAATTGCTTAACCTTGTACTTCTTAGCATTGAAATCCAGCTACCAAGTGTCTGACCATTACTCTAGTGATAACAAATCCTCCTGGAGTCCCCTCCCACTCTCCACACCATCCACCCCCTCACCTATCTTGGTGTCATTGGCGAATAGGCTGATCTTACTTTTAACCCCCGCTGCTATATCAGCTATGAAGATGTTAAAGAGCACTGGATACAGCACAGAGCCCTTGGGGACCCCACTGGTGGTTGCTATCAGAGTTGATAGCTCCCCCCATCAAACACCCTCTGATGTCTGTCCCTCAACCAATTTCCATCCCACTTAGCCAATTTCCCCATAGCTCCCAGGTTCAACAGTTTACTAGTCAGTCTCCCACGGGGCACAGAGTCAAAGGCCTTGCTGAGTTCCAGATACAGTACATTGACTGCCTGACTGCCATCGAGTGCTCTTGTCACCCAGTCAAAAAAGTCAACCAGGTTTGTTTGACATGATCTTCCGAAGATGAACCCATGCTGCTTATTATCCAAGAGACCACTTACCTCCAGGAAGGTCTCTAATCTCTCTTTAAGGATAGTCTCTATTAGGTTACCCACTATGGATGCAATGTTGACCGGCCTGTAATTTCCTGGTTCATCCTTGGGGCCACTCTTGTTGAGGGGTTCCATGTGTGCCATCCTCCAGTCCTGAGGCACACACCCAGTCTGCAGGGAGGTATTGCACAAGTCTCCTATAGGTGCTGCCAGGACTTCTGCTAGCTTCCTCAGGACTGTAGGATGTAGCCCACTCAGTCCAGGCACCTTGTCAATCTGCAATGCCCTCAGTCCTTCCAGCACCCTGTTAGCTTGGATCTCCTCATAACTTTGTTATAACCAGCAAATCCCAGCTAGCATCCAGATCTGGCATCTTATTTCCAAGACTTCTTGCATTGACATACATGGCTCCTCATACCTTAACCTCTCCCTGACTGCTTCCCTGCTTTCACCCAACCCCTCCTGCCTGTGTTGTTTCCTGATGCTCCTCCATTATCACCTCTTCCCTTGTTACCTTCTTCATTACCTGTCTCCTTTACTCTTTTATCATTGACTTACTAATTTAACCCACCATGTCCTCCACCTTGTCATCACTCCTATCATCTTGCGTTACTGCCCTGAGGGACAGTACTCCCCTCAGGGCCTCTCTGCCTGCTGCTTCATTATCTGGGGGGGCAATTTTTGCCTCCATTAGTTTTACAGCTTTTCCCTGGCTACTTTAAATGCTCATCTAAGCAGCAATGAAACCTCCTATAAAGAACTATGGTCCCTTTCCTGAAAGGATGCAGGCAGTATCCCCTATAGAGGCCAATATTCTCCCAGTCTGCCCCCAGTCCCAAATGTAGCTGGAGCCCTCCTCCATGCTCCATGCCTTCAACCAATTGTTAAGAGCTCTGGTGGGGAGTGCCCTTTCATCTCCCCAGCCATATACCAGTAATTCCTTAGTAGAAGCCATGATGTATGCCACCTGCTGAGGGCCCATCTCAGCTCCCTGAACTTTCACTACACTACCCATACCACATTCCTTGCCAGGTCATTTGTCCCCAGGTGAACAATGAGAACTAGCTCTCTCCTATCTCCTGCTACCCTAGCAATCCTCTGAATCTGCTTTTCTTACCTCCAAGCCAAAGCACTTTTCAGGCACTTCACCTCCCTCTCCACCCCGTCTCCTAAGTTTATCCCCCTGTCAGTTGAGTCCCCCATATGCAGCTGCTTCATCCTCAGCTGGGGGCCTATTGCACCCTCCTTGGGGCTTCTCCTTCTGAGGACCTACACTTCCTCCCTTCTCACTGCTACAGGTGCCTCCTCCCTGCTGCCTCATCCTGCCAGTATGATGGAGGAATTCTGCAGTAGTACAGGCTGAGGAGTGTGTAACCTTCCCACCATTCCCACCTTCCCAGGGCCAACCAAGGTCTAACCACTCTGCCTTTTCCTAGGCATACTCTGGGGGAGTGGTGGTTAACTTGGTGGCCACTAGGTGGGGCAAAAGGTTCTCTGCACCCTTGCCTGTTTGGCTTGGAATCCAGAAACTGCTGTCTTCATCCCTTTGATGTGAGTACAAATAAGGCAGAACCTCAGCCTCCAGAAACTGTCACAAAAGCCTGAGGGCTCGATTCTCAAAGAGGGCTTAGATCAGCACAAGTTATGGCAAACAGCAGCTTGCATTGAAGCCCAGTGCAGCAGAGACCCAGTACCAGATTCTAGTACATGAGGGGTCACCGTGCCTAAGTCCTCACACTTGTGGGAAACTCTCCTGTTCAACAAACACATGGCTCTTAGGAGGAGTTCGCTGTAGGCTCTGCACGGCAAAAGCTAGCGGTTCCCCCATTCACAATCCCCTGGGAAAAGAAATGAAATCCCTTCCCTGGTAGTCTAGTCCCCCCAGTCCCTGATTCCACCCATAAATATAAATAATATAAAACCCCTTCCCTGGTGGTCTTGTGGCTCCCTCCCCAATCCCTGCTGTCACCCAGAAATATTCATAATATAAAACCCCTTCCCTGGTGTTCTAGTGGCCCCTCCCCGATCCTTGATGTTGCCTGTAAATATGAGTAATAAGATTCCCCTTCCCTGGTGGTCTAGGGGACCTCCACTCCAGCAGGTAGTGCCCATCACCCCACTCACCCATCCCAAAACAGAGCCAGTGACAAGCAGAGCCTTCCTTTCACCTCTGTAGCCAGATGCTGACTGAACTGTTATTGAGCATATACTGTGTAGTGTACCCACTCATTGACTGACAGGCTTAATATCAACTAGATCTCTTTGCTTATGCCACACCTCAACTTTTTTTAAATAAATGCTTTATATTTATAACTACTGTAAGTACTATATTCTTATTAACATGTCTCATTAAGCATGACTAGGTGGGCCATAGGCCTTTATCTGCTGACACTGTCTATGTATCTATGTATCTATGAAATCAAGCCTGTATTTTTGTAAGAGTGAAGGAGTATGATATGGCCAATTTGAGGACTTAACACACATCACTTTTTGGTAATCTTATTCCTGTAGGGCTTTTTTTAACCAGTCTTTCCTCTGAATATCTAATTATTCTGAGCCAATAATTAAGTTGTTTGCTATTTGCAATTGTTGGATGTCTATTATACCCAGCTTGGCTCTTACAAAACAGCAGAGCATAGATTTATTTAACTCTAGGGCAAGATGAAGTGTTTGCATAACAGGTTTTTCTATTACCAAGTTTGGGTATATGGCCCACAGTTCAGCACCGTATAGGACCTGTGTATTAAATTTAGATTTAATTGCCTCCAGGAGTGGGTGGATTGTATGCCCACCATATAAGCAGTTAAACCTCTGCAGACCAATGATTGCTATTTTAGTTTTAGTTAAAATATAATCTAAGTGTCTTTTCCAAGACAGGTTCAATGAGAACATTAAGCCCGGGTTAAAATGCATTTTAACTGTATCCGGTGGTGTGTTGTCCAATTTCCAGTGATGTTTATTCATTTGGGTGCCAGAAGCAATGATCTTACTTTTAGAGTTGTTTACCTTAAGGGATAAACTGCTAGACTCCCTATTTAAAATGTGTATTTTTTTCTGAAGTCCCATATGTGAAAGTGAGAACAGGACCATTTCATCTGTATAGGCCAGAACAGGACAGCTAGACCGGCCAATTTTAGTGAATATGTATCTGGCTAATCGAGTACTGACAAAAGTTTATCATTATACAGTATATGAAAAAAAAGAGTTGGGGCAAGAATGCATCCTTGCCTTATACCTTTATTAGTTGGAAATCTGTCAGAGCAGTGACCTCTATGCCCAGTTCTGTCTTGTGCCCAGGTGTTGGAATACAGATCTCTAGTGCTACTGATCAAATCTGGGTAAATTCCCCAGTCCTCCATAATTTCCCGTAGTTTATCTCTGGAGATAGAATCAAATGCTGAGCTGCAGTCAATAAAAGTTACATAAAGCTTCTGACCTCTTAGCCTGACATACTTTTAAAATAAATGTTGTAGGATAAAACAGGTATCAATGCTTGAAAAACCCTCTCTAAAACCGGCCTTAAAGAGTGAGATGTCTCTCATCCTTTTAAATTCTGTTTTAAGTCTCTCATGTAGTACTCTAGAGTAAACCTTAGACATACAGTAATGTGTAGAAGGCTAGTTGGTCTGTACATTTTGGGATCATAATGATTCCCTTTTTTGAAGACTGAAATGATTTCTGAACCTCTCCACAGTTTAGGAATATACCTTTTCATAATACATCTCTTGAAAAAAAACTGTCAAACAGTTTGACCATTGTTCAACTAGACAGATATAAACTTTTCTGGGAATTTTGTCAGCACAGGGAGCTTTTTTGGATTTAAGAATGATAATTGCTAGTAAAACTTCTTGTTGATTAAACAGGTTGGGAGACAAATTTAGGTAATCTTGAACCTGCATTGTCTCTGGGAGGTTAACTGTGGGATCATAAACCATATTCATGAAATGTTGAACCCACTCCTCCGTAATGATGTACGAGTCCAGCTCCCCTCTATATCTAATGCAACCCTTAGCTATGAGGAACTAAAAGAGTTGTTGATTGTTTTCTTGTATGGCTGTGAGCCTGCAGTGCAATTGGCTTCTATAGAAATCCTTTTTTTTTTTTACTTCCAGAAGATTTTTATATTTTCTCCTCTCATGTTTAAAATTTTGAATTGCGAGTTTGTTGGGAAAGTTTTTAGTTGCTTTTAAAAGGGACCTTATTTTTTTCCAGTTTTTGCATTCCTGATCAAACCTACTCTGCACTGGAGAACTTTTACTCTTGTATAGCTCTTCAGTGTAAAGTAAATATTTTATTTCCTCCAGAAATTACTCCAGATCCTGAGCTATGTCATGTAAGTTTGTGTTTGTCTCAAGTGTTTTAGACCAATGGTTCAGAAGTGACACGGCCTTATCTTTAACATCTGCTTCTACCTCGTTATTCCATCTCTCTTCAAATATCTGATTTCTAGCTGAGGGACACTAAGTGAGGGTGTAGTCTCTTTAATTCCTATTTGATACTATTTACTGGACAACACTATATGGAAGTGTTCACTTTCACTTCTCAATAAAATTATAATTTCTGACCATACTTCAGGAGGACCATTCCATAGAGCCATATCTAACACTGTTGCTGCCTGGTGAGAGAAAAAAGTAGGTTGACCCATTTTATCACCTCCAGTCCTACCATCCAATGGGTAAAATAAGTGACTTTTCATTTTCTTCTAACATGCTTTGACCATTACTGTTTATCTTGCTGTCAGATGAATTTCAAGGAAAGTTACTGGATTCTGGGTACATCCTGCCTAAGATTGTTTCATCCAGAAGAACAAATGGAGGCTGTGGGATTCAAACCCAGGTCTCCAGGTTTGTAGATCAGTGTCCTTAAACACTGCGTTTTACTGCCTCCTATATGTTATCATGGAAAATGGTTAGCATAAGGCACAGACTCGGTTTAATGATAGCTGTAAACAAGCAAATATAGAATTAATGAAGCTAATTTGAGGGAGCTAATTTTAATCATCTAAATTTAATGAGGAAACAATATAACGAATTCCTGGGAGAACAAAAACTAGACTATCACAGAATTTTAGATGGTCAGAAATATATAACATTATAGACAGTAAATATCAGAGAAGTTTCCAACACATAGTAGTCAATGGGATTGTCTCATTCATTTTTATTGATATACAGTACATCCCTACGGAATCCTGGGTGAAACATTGCAAAGTAATTTTCTCAGACTTGCATCGCAGAGAAAATAACAATAATGCTTTGGCTTATGCTTTTGAATAGACAGTACTACTACACCTCTGTTCTTATCGGCTGAGGAAGTAAAAATCTCCATTCTTACTTTTGCGTTAAACAAGTAACAGGAATGGATGCTATCAACAAGGTGCAAAAGCATAAGCAATATAATAGCTCTATAGATGTGATTTGGACACCAGGAAGTGCTTGGCATGAGGAAGGGAGAGGGAGGTGGTGATACTGGAGACCAGAAAGTGCCTGGCACAGAGTGGGGAAAGGGGGATGGTGTCATTGACATAAGGAAAAACTTTGAATGGGATGGGAAGGGGGAAGAGGAATGCTGCTGGGCAAAGCAGAGTGCTTGGAGCTGGATGTGGAGAGTGCAGGGGTGCAGCTGGGCCTCACAAAGTGCTTCGGATGGGACTAGATTAGAGAGGCACTACTACTAAGTTTAATTGTAAAAATTACAAGTCCACTTTTTGGTAGTCCTTGCTTCATTTATGCATTTTAATTCCCTTAAGGGAATACTCTTTGAAAAATGCCTAGCCCAATACATACCTTTTATAAGTGCACTTACAGTGTATGCCATTGCTTTGAATCTCAGTAGTATAAGTTATGTGTTTCTTTTTAGAGTCAAACTATCATAGCGACTAAGCACCTATTGCCATCATGTGTGTTCTTTTCTGCATTGAGTCAAGTTTCAGGTTACATTCTGAGTGAAACTGCTGCATGATGTCATTGATGGTGTCAGTGATATGGCTTCTAGGTCTTGGCATAATATTTCAGACTTACACAAGCATGTTTTCTATTCCGTGTGCAACATTGTTACAATTTAAGTAGTATGAAAGACATTTTTAGATGTCATTGCTGATGTCAGTGATAAGAGTTTCAGCAGTATCTGAAGCAGAACTGCAGAAGTTTAACTGTTACATTGTTGCAGTCAACTTAATTAGTTCCAGCTGATACTTTGAAAGTTGCCTAGGTTTGAATGCAACTTGATAGGAAATATTGCTTCAAGCTGACAGCAATTCATTACTAAAATCTATTGCAGTTGTATGTGTGTGCTGGGGGGGGGGGGTCTGCACTCAAGGCAGGCTGTGCTTTGCCACAGTATGCATCTCTTTTCAAGGAATGTAGATGCGTCTCTTATCAAGGAACCATAGTACAGTGGTGGAGCTACTGACTGCCAGGAAAGTAGTTGGGGGTGGTCCTGGGTTCTTATCCCAGTTGTAAACACTTTTTTCTTTCTCACTACAATTTATGTTGTTAACATTGAACTGTTGCTTCTATGCTGCAGACAACTTAAGTTCCATCTGAGATTTTGAGGCCTGTCAAAGTTTGAAGGTAACTTGATGGAAGCACTACTTCAAACTGACAGACTGTTCATCACAAAACACCTCTGCAGCTGTATGTATGTGGGGGGGGGGGTTGCACTCACAACAAGATATACTTTGCCACAGCATGCTTTTTTTTTCAAGGAACCATAGTACAGTTGTAAATCAACAGGCTACCTGGAAGTTAGTAAGTTGGGTTCCTTGGTTTGATTCCAAAGTGTGAACATGTTTTCTTTCTCACTACAATTTATGTTAACATTGAACTGTTACTTGTATGCTGGAGAGAACCTATTAAGTTCAGATTGAAACTTTGAGGCTTGTCTATGTTTGAATGCAACTTAGTATGAAGCATTACTTCAAGTATGTACACAGTTCATTACTAAACTCCACTGTGGCTGTGTAGTGGTGGGCGAAGTGAGGAAAATTTGCTTTGCTGAGTAATCTACAAAATTCTGCCCTTTTCATGTGCGAAATATGAAATTTCGGCTGTCAGAATGGAGAAATTTCACCTTCCATGGCAAAATTCCTTCTTCCATGGTGAAATTTCACCTGCGGAATGCAAAATTACACCCGCAGAAGGCAAAATTTTGCCTGGACGAAATTCCACTTACTGCAGAAAATTAAAAAAATTACTTCACGTGGCAAAAATGGCCCCTTTGCTGCCACTTCGCTGGTGGAAATTAAATTCACTGCATCTCTATTGCTGTGTAGTGGTGATCAGCACTCAATGCAGAATGTGCTTTGACACAGTATGCATCTCTTGTCAAGGAATTATAGTGCAGTGAAACAGCTACAGACTGCCAGTAAGTAGTTGGTAGGGTGTCTGGGTTAAATTCCCAGTTGTGAACATTTTTTCTCACTACAATTTATGTTGTCAAAATTGAACTGTTACTTCGATGTTGCAGATAACTTATAAAGTTCTGGCCAAGACACTGCAGCCTGTCTAGGTTTGAAAGTAACTTGATGGGAAGCATTACTTCAAAAGGACGGGCAGGCCAACATCAGGCAGCTGAAGTTCAGTTCCAAAAAAAAAAAATGTAAGGTGATGCATTTGGGTAAAGACAACCCAAGGAAAGAGTACCACCTCAATGGAGTCCTGCTCAACACCACCCAGGAAGAACAGGACCTAGGTGTTATCAAAAGCAGCACTCTTGAACAGATAAGCCAATGCAACAAAGCTTATAGCAAGGGCAACAAAATGTTGGAGTGAATAGGGAGAGGATTCGACAGCAGGAGGAAGGAGGTAATACCGCCACTCTACAGGTCCCTGGTAAGGCCTTATCTGGAGTACTGTGTCCAGTTTTAGAGACCACATATAAAAAAGAATATAAACAGGTTGGAGGTTGTTAAGAGAAGAGCAATCAAAATGATCCAGGGCCTTCAAGGGCACTCGTATAAGGAGCATCTGGAAGCATTAAATATGTTCTCATTGGAGACAAGGAGGGAGAAGGGAGATATGATTGAAACATACAAGTTCCTGAGAGGAATAAATAAGTTGCCATCCTCAGACTTGTTCAATAGTCTCCAACTCTAACATTAGAGGGCACGAGTGGAAGTTGGTGGTGGGAGCTTCAAGAGGAAGCTTAGGAAACAGTAGTGGAAGCAAAGTCTGTGACATCATTCAAGTTGGGGTGGGACAAGACTAAAGTGTGATCAAAAGCAGCAGAAGCAGTACGTGTCATAAGACAGAAGGGGGGTAAGGTCCTCAGATCTGAGAAGGCCCAAGGAACACATGGGCAGACTAGATGGACCCTTGGCCATCTTCTGCCATCTTTTTTTCTATGTTAATTACTAAACTAAACTAAACTAAACTAAATGATGATGAAGCCTCTGAAACCCTCAACTCCATGACTCTCAACAGTCACCCTTCTTTCCACTTTAAAGTAGTAAACAAGAATGATATCCACAAGTACATCACCAATGCCATAAGCAAATCAAGATCAAGCAATGACATACTCGACCTCAAGCTTCTGACCCTCACCTTAGAAGAGATGCTGGGACCTCTTACCAGGATTTTTAACCTCTCCCATACACTCAGCCAGTTCCCAGAAAAATAGAAGTTAGCCACTGTTACCCCGATCCACAAAAGTGGTGACAAGACTGCCCACGGGAACTATCGCCCAATCTCAATCTTGCCTTCCCTCTCAAAGTCCCTGGAACGCATAGTATTGGACCAGCTCACGGAATATTTGTACAAACATAATATCCTTTTCAGGCAACAACACAGCTTCAGAAAATACCACAGCATAGTTTCTGTACTACTTGAAGTCACCGGGGCAATCCACAGCTCACTGGACAAAGGGCAACTCATTGGCGCTATCTACATCAACTTAACCAAAGCCTTCGATACAGTCCACTACCAGCTTCTACTTTTCCAGCTACTTAAAGCTGGGCTCTCCCCAGATTCTATTGCATGGTTTAAAAGCTACCTTGAGAATGGGTCACAATGTGTAAAAATCACAGATGTGCTCTCAGATGCCAAACCTGTTTGCTCCAGTGTTCCACAGGGATCCATCCTGGGTCCACTCCTTTTCAGCCTGTTTCTCAACACTCTACCGAATGCCTGCCCTGAACAAATCATACTCTATGCCAATGATGCGGTAATCCTAGCCACACACCAGGATCCATACCAGCTGCAAGGAAACCTCCAGTGTTGTTTCTTTGCAGTTGAGAACTGGCTCACTCAGCATAAACTGATCCTTAACCAGAAAAAAACTAAGATGATAATCTTCAGTAGCTTCCAAAATAAACATAAGCACCACCACCTTTCCATTAACACCTATCACGGTTGCCTACTGGAGCAGGTCCAAACTTTTAAATACCTTGGGATCACTCTCAACTCATACCTTTCCTACACTGACCACATTAATAATGTCACCAAAACTGCCAACTCCAGACTTGGCTTGCTGTTCCACCACAGGAGACACCTTACTCCTGAAGCACTGGCAGTTGCCATCCAGTGCTCCATCATTGCCACCATTGACTATGGCCTCATCATATATGGCACTGCTACTGTTACTGCGCTCAAACGAATAACCATCTCCCACAACAAGGCTAGTCAGTTCATGACTGGTGCTCAATATCTTACACACACCTGTGACCTCTACTCCCAAACCAACTGGTTGCAACTCGATAAACATAAAATACCAAACCTGCACAGTTGCAAAGAAAATTCAGATGGGTCTTGCCTCTCCCACAGTCTCTACTCTCCTACAACCAAAAAACTGCAGCTGAAACACTAGAGAGTCCAAACCGCTGCAGTTCCAAATCCCCCATTGCTGCACTACCCAAGGTCAAACAGCTTTTCCATATCGGGCCACCAGCTGGCTAAATGGACTTTCTAGTGACATCACCACCACCTCCATGCTCGGTGCCTTTAAAACCAGGGTCCACCACTCACTCACTGCCTCTAGCACCTGTGACTGTTATGTCTAACAACTGTACCACCATTTTCTCGACTCCCAAGATGATGAACGTATCCTTTACTCCCTGGCTCCCTTGGCAGTAGCATCAATGAAGGCCACAGCTTCCTAACACTTACCTCCACTGCTCTGCCCAACTCGGACACTTCTTGTTCACTGACAATGCCTCTACAGCAGCAGCCCTCCTTTCTTCCACTTCCCCCTCCTCCCCTTTGACCCATCTCTCTTGCCCCCTTTCCACCTTTCCTCTACCACTCCCACTACCCCTTCTGTTGCCTATTTCCTCTCCCCCCCTTTACTTCATCCTTCTCATACCTCCCTCCTACATAAAGCCCCTTCTAGCAATGTTTCCTGTAATGCTCTCTGTATGTAACTCCTAATATGTTATAAATTGTCAATTATGTATTGTCTGGCTGTAACTCATGATGTGGAACCTTTGTAAAAGAGCTCTGGCTCAAAGGTATTTGTAATCCTAGACCTAAATAAATAAAATAAAACTCCACTGCATTTGTGTAGAAGGGGGTCAGCACTCAGTGCGAGATGTACTTTGCCACAGCTTGCATCTCTTGTCTAGGTCCCATAGTACAGTGATAAACTATAGACTGCCAAGAAAGCTAGGGGCCTGGGTTCAATTCCAAGTTGAGAATATTTGTATTCTTTTTCTGTACAATTTATGTTGTTAATGTTGAACCATTACTTCTACTGTATGTTGCAGACAACTTAATATGTTATGTCTGAGATGTTTGTCTTGGCAGGGTTTAAATACAACTAGGTAAGAATTAGTACTCCTAGTTGGCAGACAGCTCATTGTCAAAGGATTCCCTTCCCAAAATTAATCACAATACACACAACTTATTGGGTGCTCAGTTGACATACTTAATTTACATAATTATGTCACCAAACTTTATTTACATCATCAATACTTTGATACTATGTATATTACTTACATCACACAACTTTATTTAAATCATCAATACTTTGATGCCATATACATTACTCATCACTACTTTGATACAATGTACATCAATTATCTTATTCTTTCCATGACCACGTCTAATCGCTTAATCTATTCTGGACTCAGGTGTAAACCGAATGCCCACATTCTGCCCTCTGGGATGCAAACCCCATAAGGTGCACCTATCCCATGTCCTAGTTATCTTACCTAGTACCCCCTGGGTCCCCAAATATTCTTTGCCTGTGTCTTTCTTTTCCCCCTCCCCAACCCCCCCTTTTCTCTTCCTTCCATACTCTTCATTTCCCCATCATGACATCTCCTGATGCCCTCTTTTGGTAACCCTTTGCATGTCACATACCCTCTTTATAGTTTCCATAAGCTTGTCCTCCCATTTTCGTCTACCTTTAGCCACCCACAGTTGCCCAAAATTACCCCTTCTCTTTCTGGTCACCAAAGTAACTGATGTTCACTTTCAGCAGCTGCCCATGCCACCACATCCCCATTGTCCTCCCCTATTTCTTTCTAAATTACTGGGTGGGAAGGCAGAAAAATTGCAATCTAGCAAAAGAAGGGTGAACCCCAGTTTTACTTCCCCTGTTTTGCTCCCTTTCTCAAGGGTCTGCTCTTGATCCCTTCCACCAATTCCTGTCTACCCCTACCTGTCCCCTCCCATTCTTATACTGCCCTTCCTCCCATGCCCTCACCTTTCCTCCTTGCCCTTCCTCCCATGATTCCTAACTCTCTTCCTTCCATTCCCCATTCCCCATCCCCTTTCCCTCCACCTCTCCACCTCCTAATCCTCCCTGTCCTTCCTATCACCACCTGGCACCCTCCCTTCTATTTTGGCCAAGAAATCCCTGACAATAAGGACTGCCTTTTAACAGGCAACCACTCTTGTCATGAGATTCCCTTCCTCAAATTAGTCACAGTACACATGACTTGTTGGGTGCTCAGTTGGCTTACTTCATTTACATAGTTACATCAACGAATTTTATTTACATCATCAATACTTTGATATTATATACATTACTCATTGGTACTTTGATGCAGTATACATCGATAATCATATTCTTTTCATGACCAAAACTAACAGGTTAATCCATTCTGGACTTAGGTGCAAAGCCAAAGCATACATTCTGCTCTCTGGGATGCAAACACCCCAAGGTGCCCACATGGCTGGGCACACACCCATCCTGTGTCCTGGTTTTCAGACCAAGTACCTCCTGGGCCCTCTATGTCTTTTACCTGTATCTTTCATTTCTCCACTCCTGCACCCCACTCCCTTTGTTCTTCCTTCCTTCCCCTAGCCCATCTCCGGCTTTTGTGATGGATGATGGGTTTCCCTCCCACATGCTTCCTCAATGCACTTTGACCAAACTAGCCCCCTCTTCCCCATGCTCATATCACATCTGTATAAAGTTCCCCTTCTGTGTTAAATGTCCCAATCCATGCGCAACCAACTTTATTTTGTCATGTACTTTATACATATATACTTCATATACATCCTGTGATTATCGATGCCTTCATGGGACCCGATACTTGGGGGCATACCCGATGCCCACATCCTACTCCTGACTTTGATATGCCCACCCTTTCTTTTTTTCTTTTTTTTAATACTATAACTCTTGTGCTGGCCTCCATTTTGGTGACCCTTAATTGTCCCTTTACCTTGAGAAATCTCTTACTTGATCACCTCCACTGTCATGTGCTCAGTTGTTAAATGTATTTACCTAATTCCCTACCAAATCAATAACCCAATTTGTCACATACCACATTCCATAGCCACTTTCTTTACTCCACAAATCCTTTCTGATGACCCCTCATTTGATCACATGATTATTTCCTTGATCCGCCAACTGCAACATAGACTGGTTCTGTGCCCGATTGCACACCTGGTACTCACCTTTGGCCCTCTGGGATGCCAACCCCACAAGAAACATAGAAACATAGACTTTGATGGCAGATAAGGACCACTTGGCCCATCTAGTCTGCCCATTTCCCTACCTACAAGATAGGCCGCAGATCCTAGTTAACCAATAGCCTATTTCTTCCTACCCCCCACAAGAAGTGCCTTATGTCTGTCCCATGCGTTCTTGAATTCTCCCACAGTGTTAGACCCCACACCTCCTCAGGAAGGCTGTTCCATTCATCCACTACCCTCTCTGTGAAATAATACTTCCTCACATTGCCCCTGAACCGCCCCTCCTCTATCTTTAAATTGTGTCCCCTTATTCTTGCACGTCTATTTTTCTGAAAGATGCTACCCTCTTGGACTTTGTTGATTCCACTGAGGTACTTAGAAGTTTCTATCATGTCCCCCCTTCCTTCTTTCCTCAAGGGTATACATATTAAGCTCCTTTAGTCTCTCCTCACATGGCTTATCTTGCAGACCCTGCACCATTTTAGTTGCTCTCCTCCGGACTGCCTCTATCCTGTCTATGTCCTTGCGGAGACGGGGTCTCCAGAACTGGACGCAGTACTCCACATGGGGTCTCACCAACTGTCTGTACAGAAGGATAACAACTTCCTGTTTTCTGCTGCTGATGCCTCCCTATGACCCAGTATACCCCCAGCCCTCCCTACTGCCTTCTCACATTGCTTGCTAATCTTAAGGTCATCTGATACGATTACCCCCAGGTCCCTTTCCTTTTTTGTTGCTGTTACTACCTCCACCCCAATGTGTATTC
This sequence comes from Neoceratodus forsteri, assembly GCA_016271365.2. Lineage (NCBI taxonomy): Eukaryota > Metazoa > Chordata > Ceratodontiformes > Ceratodontidae > Neoceratodus > Neoceratodus forsteri. The sequence continues at coordinate 621,351,273 of CM057455.1, forward strand.
TTCCCCTGGGTTCTTGTTTCCCAGGTGCATTATGTTGCACTTCTTTGCATTGAATCCTAGCTGCCATACTGCTAACCATTCATCCAACCTTGCTAAGTCCCTTCTCATCCGTTCCACACCTCCTTGTGTATCAACCCTGTTGCAGATCTTTGTGTCATCTGCTCTGCAATGTCACTTATGAAGACATTAAAAAGGACTGGACCCAATACTGAACTCTGTGGTACCCCACTAGTAACCCCTCTTTCTTCAGAGTGGACTCCATTTACAATTACCTTCTGTGTCCTGTTGTCCAGCCAATGTTTTACCCAGGCTACCACCCTGAGACCTACTCCCAGGCTGGTTAATTTGACTGTTAATCTTTTGTGTGGGACTGTTTCAAATGCCTTGCTAAAGTCTAGGTAGGCCATGTCCACAGCCCCTTCCTGGTCTATTACTTTGGTCACCCAGTCAAAGAAATCTATTAGATTCGTCTGACATGACCTTCCTGCTGTGAACCCATGCTGCCTTGGGTCCTGTGCCCCACTGACCTCTAGGTACTCAACTATTCTTTCCTTCAGAAGTGACTCCGTCACTTTCCCTACCACAGAGGTCAAATTGACAGGTCTGTAGTTTCCTGCCTCTGTCTTGGTCCCACTTTTGTGAAGGGGAATCACATCTGCCTTCCTCCAGTCCTTGGGTACCACACCACCCTCCCACGATTTATTAAAAAGAGTAGCCAGTGGTTTCACTAGTTCCCCCCTTAATTCTTTTAGAATTCTGGGGTGAATTCCATCAGGACCCATTGCTTTGTCCACCTTCAGTTTTAGGAGTTCTTGCAGAACCCTTTCTTCTGTGAATGGGCTGGGATCAACCCCCCTATCAAGAATGCTTCTGTTAACTGGATTAGGCACTCCCCCCCCAATTTGTGAATACTGAGCAGAAATATTTGTTCAGTATCCCTACTTTTTCACTATCTCCCTCTGCCCACCCACCGTTCATTCTATTCAGCCTCACTATCCTTCCCTTTGTCTTTCTACGCTCTCTGATGTACCTATAAAAGGTTTTATCCCACTTCTTAACCGAGTTGGCTATTTTTTCCTCAGTTTGGGCCTTTGCTGTTCTGACTTCCCTCCCTGCTTCCTTCTGCCTTAACTGGTACAGCTCTCTGTCCTGCTCCTTCCGTGTTTCCTTATACTTCCGGAATGCTATCTTTTTCTTCCTGACTTTCACAGACACCTCTTTGAGAACCATAGTGGCTTTTCTTTCATTTTGATTTGTTTATTTGCTTCACACAAAGGCTTGTTGCCTCTGTGATAGCAGTTTTGATGATTCCCATTGTTGCTCCACACCTCCTTCTAGCCTGTTTGCTAGTGCTTTTCTGAGGCACTCTCCCATCCTGCCAAAGTCAGCCCTCCTGAAGTCCAGTACCCTCACTTTTGTATGGCTTGACTCTGTAGCTGAGTTTAATGTGAACCACAAGGAGCCTGAGACAGCTGGATGAATGCACAGTCCATGTCTTGGTTCCCTCCTCATACTCCCTGTGCCCCCTACATCCCGTATATGCACCTCTTCAACCTGCTGCCTTCTTCTTCCTCCTCTTTCCTTCCAACTATGTACTTCCATTTCTCCTGGTGCACTCATTTGGTAACCCTCTCCCTGCTCCATTCCTTAAACTCAACCCATTTCCTCACTTGGCAACCTCTCGCTTATCCCAAACCTTCTCTCCAAACTTGTTGCCCTCTTTCAGCAACCCTTCACATGCCCATATTCTGTTCCCTTTCCCTGTTGGCCTCTTTCAGCTACCCTTCACATGCCTGTATGCCATTTCCTTTTCTTGTTGCCCTCTTTTGGCAACACTTCACATGCCCAGATACCATTCCCTTTAACTGCTCCCCTGTTTTGGCAACCCTCCAAGTGTCCATGCCATCCATGTCATTTGTCGCCCTCTTCTGGCAACCCTTTCCCTGCGGTACTCCTCCTACTGGCTCCACTCTCCCATCTTATTCTGGATCCTAACCACTGTCCATCTTCAGCAGTCCACTTCATCAACCAGCTGCTGTCCACCTTCAGTAGCCCTCATCAACCCTACTTCCCATCTTATCCTAGTCCACCGACCACTGTCCATCAACCACCACCCCATGGCCCCAGTTTTCATCTTTCCTGATCTCCACTGTTGTCCACATTCAGCATCTGACCACCCCCCAAAACAAACACTTTATGTTTCCCTGCTAGTCACAGACCAAATGCCTCCTTCTTCCAGCTCCTGTCTCTTTCAGGACCCCCCCAATTATTCTTGCCTCCTTCTGAAAGAAATGCCACTATTGCCCATAGCCTGTTGCCTAATCCTCCTCCTTAAACCTTGTTTTTTTTTAATAGCCTAGCCTTATGTTATGCTGCATCGTTACCCCCTTTATTTCTGGCTAGCCAGAAATGCCAGATGTTGAAGCCCCTATAAATCTGACTCTAATCCCTATCAGAGAAATTCTGCCCTCACCCAGCAATATCCTCCACCAACTTTAATTTGACTCCCCCATGTCTACATTTTCCTCATTGAAATAACTCATGCTCGAATGGGGGGTCCAAGTACCAGCAATTAAGGTACCCCTTGTCACCACTGTGTTATAACCTGTTGTTGCTCCTCCCAACCTGGCTCCCCTACTTTTGTCTAACATTTATGATAGCCATCCCTGTCTCAGGTCCCCTTTGTGCCCCTCTCCACTCTTTATCCCTTGCTTTGCTCCTCACTTGTCTTTAGCCATGTCCATCATTCCCTGGGCATTCCCTCTGGTATCCCATGATAACAGCAAGTGCAATAGGGTGAGGAACAGAAATAGCAGGGGCAAAACAAAACTTGCCATTTTGCTGACTTAAGTCCCCCCCTCTTCAAGTTGTACCTCCCTGGAATTGGTCATCCATAGTAAGGGGGTGGGGGTGTAGCCCCCCTGTAAAAACTGTAGTCACTGTTTGTGCCCTCACTATTTTGTCCTGGCTATTTCTAAGTCGCTGTTTTGTGTTTGCTGTGATTATATAGAACCCATCCTCTGAGCCTCCTCCATCATTGCACTTGATTGCTCCTGTCTTCTCTTGCCTCATTGTCATGTCTGCCAAACTCCAACAGAGAACAATCATCAGCATGAGCCCTTCCCCTTTCCTTCTTCATCTTGTTGCTTCTCACTTTTTTAACTCCGCCATCTCAAGACATGCACCACCATCTCACCACCAAAATCCCTTAATTTTTGACCTGCTAGAAACTGTTTTCAGAAAAAACTAACTTTAGAAACCATATAATACTGTATAGGGGTGTGATAGTGCCACTATAGTTAGGGTTCAGTAGGTACTTTAAAGTTAAAACTCAAATTTTGCACGTTAATAACTTTGCAACCATTTGATCGATTTTCAGGAAATTTTGCATGCGTGGTCTCCTGGAGTAAATCTCTTGGTGTGCCATGTTGCCTGTCAGTCAGATTGGAAGATATTGTGCTGTGCATAGTGAAAAAACATTTAAAATATGCCTTTTTTGCAGGTTTTTGTTTTGTCATCATGCTGTGGCCAAATGATTTGGAATTCTTGGTCTGAATTTTTTCAAGGTAGAAAGAACTTGCCCCACAGAATATATCTGTGTTGGTTTGGTGAAAATATATGAATCCATACCAAAGTTATTTCATTTTAAAATTTTGGGTTATGATCATGTGCAGTTCACTCCTTTGTATAGAAGAATTGAATGAAAAAGGATGTTGCTCTGATGAATAAGGATCCCTTTTCTTGAGGGGCCAATCCTTGTTCACCAGAAAAAACAATGTTTTTCATGAGCCGCCTTCTTGTTTTGTGTTTTTGCCACAAAAAAACTGTAATAACTGTGCCCAGGGATGTCTGTTACAGACATTAAAGTATGTATTTTTCTCACTGGGAGTTGATGATCTGTGCTTTGTGGTTTCTGACATGCTTATGCCCAAAGAAACTTTTTTTAAATGATTTAAATCCTTGTTCATCACTCACTAAATTCCTTTTTTGCTATTACTTTTTTGTCATGTTGAAAAAAGAAATCAGCAGGTGAACAAGGATTACCCCTTTTCACAACCAGATGGTTAGACCGGGAATTCTTGTTTGTCAGTCAATTTCCTTTTTCACCATGATGAAAATGGATGGCAAAAAAGGAATTTATGTGGTGAAAAAAGATTCTTGGTCTGGCCATCTGGTTGTGAAAAGTGGTACCTTTGTTCGCCAGCTGATTTCCTTTCTCTGCATGACAAAAAAGGATGGCGAAAAAGGAAATTGGCTGGTGAAAAAGGATTCCCAGTCTGGCCATCTCATAGTTAAAAAAGGTTTTTCAGCCATCTTGTCATGAAAAATTCAGCCATCTGGTCAGGGCAAAGGATAGTTTTTTCACCAGATGAAATCCTGTTTCACCACCACAGAAAAGGTTTGGACTCAAAGGATTTCGCTTGGCAAAAAAAATATATTTTTTTTTATTATTTTGTTTTTTATAATGTAACCCTCGTACAAGAAAAATCTCGGGTGTCTAGTGGCATCCTCCACCATGGATTATATATATATATATATATATATATATATATATATATATTGGAAAGTTTCAATATTTTCTCCCCATATTTTCAACATAGTCTTCTTATTATCTCACCTTATGTATGTCACAGCTGTTATTTTACAAATTCTGGCCAAAATGTGTTTTTGCACCTGTGGCACAGAATGTCATTGCAGTTGGGCAGAATTACAGTTTGGCAGGGATTTGAATTTTTTTTTCTACTGGGTACATGCAATAAGGTCCTAAGACCTCATCCAAAACAGGAAAAAAACCAAAAAAGCAAAAAGGAAATCCAAAAAACTTCTCATCATAGGAGACTCCATGATTCGGGGAGTTGATACATATCTCCAGCCAGGGGTAATGGTAAGGTGTCTCCCAGGTACATCAGAGTGGAGAGACACTGACTGCATTGCTAAAATTGTTCAGGAAACAGGAGAAAACATTGCCATCCTGGTACACATAGGGACTAATGATCTGACCAGCTGGTCAGTTGTGGAAACCAAGGAACACCTGACCAGGCTGGGTGACAAACTATCATTCATTTCATCTGGATCTCCTTCTCCTAGATCCTGCCAGTCTGGAAGAGGGGGACAGATGGACAGAAGGTCAGAGAAAAGGAGACAGGGTAGCTAAACATGTGGCTCAAGGGCTGGTGCCAGGAAAAAGGACACAAATTTTAAAGAAGTGGCAACAGTTTTGGGAGTGAAAGTTCTTTAAATTTGATGGACTGCATCTGACTAAGGAGAGAGTTAGTTCATTGTGGCAGAAGTTTGACATCTTTGCAGAATATTTAAACTAGTAAATGGGGACAGGGGTGCAGCATCTCATATATCCAAGGGGAAGAACCCCCTCCTCAGCTAGTGGTCAAACAGGAGTTCAGCATGTTTGTAGTTCATTTGCATCACAAGGTAAAAAAAAAGGTCCAGCTCCTCATACGATGCACAGAGGAAATGCTGGACCTTGCCCAACAACTAACACACCAAAATCTGGCCAATGAAAAATCATGAACACAAATGCTTGCAGTTTGGGAAACAAGATCCCAGATCTGCAGGCAATAATGACAGAGGCTAAACTGGACATAGTAGCCATTAGCGTGACATGGTTTACCAGTAACCACACTTGGGAGACTTCAGTACCTGGCTATGTACTGTTCAGAAGAGACTGGGGTGCAAAAGGGGGGGGTGGAGTGGCCCTTCATGTCAATGAAAATATCAAAACTACAGAAATACAGAATTCACATAAGGAGCCAGAAGAAATGTGGGTCACACTGGAAACAGGAAATGGAACAGCTATATGAACTGGGGTTGTGGACAGGCCTCCAGACCAGGGGGAGGACAATGACACATTACTGTTAGAAGATATACAAAACATGACAGCTAAAGGAGAGGTTCTGATAATGGGAGACTTCAACATGCCAGATACAGATTGGTCAATACCAGCAGGAACATCTGCCAGAACTAGACACAAGGTGGATTCTGAGTAATCACTGCGGGGCTACAATTTATTTAGAGCAGATAGAGAGTCTAGAGGTGGGGGTGTGGTTATCTATGCCAAATCTAAGTACTTGGTCACCAATATTAGTTGCAAATCTCTAGCCAAGGAATTTGAGTTAGTTTCGCTGAGCCTTCATCTCCCCTCCTCAGAATGTATCACTATCCTAGGTGGCTATAGACCCCCGTCTGGTGGTGATGAAGTCCTTAATCTTTTGAAATCCATGTTCATAGATGCAAAACTGAAACAATATTTCTAGGGATCTAAATATGGACTGGCTGTCACCTAAATCACATGGCCTCAAATCCTTTTGTGACGAAGCTAGGTCTTGGGCAATTAGTCAGAGAACCTACTAGGAACAACACTCTAAATACTGCCAACAGTTCCATTCTAGATGTGGTACTAACCACCCATCCACACAAAATATCTCATTTGGCAGTGTTTCACAATGACATGAGCGATCATGGAATTGTTGCTTGCATAAGATCTCAAATTAAGGCCCGGCCGCAACCCATCTTTAAAACAAAAAGATCCTTTCGCAAATTCAGTGCAGTAAACTTCCTATCTGACCTGAGCATGATCAGATGGCAAGATCTTTACCTAGCCAAAGATGTCAACAAGGCAGCTTGCATCCTTAATGACAAACTCACTACAATAATAAATAAGCATGCCCCTTTCATCAAAGTAAGGGTACGGAACAATTCCAATCTCTGGTTCACCTCGGATCTCAAGGCAGCCCTTATAGCTCGAGATAAGCTCTGGGCTAAAGCTAATTGTTCAAAGAATCTTTGGATTGGCAGGCCTTTAGAACAGCCAGGAATAACTGTGTGAAAAACTTCGCCTGCTAAAGCTAACTATTATATTTCTACTCGAACAAGCTAAAGGTAACCCTCATAAAATATGGAAGACTATCAAAGCTATAGAAGGATGGCCCATGGCCCCCTCTGTCCCAACAAAGATAGTCACAAGTGGCAAGATTGTGGAAAACAAGTCCCTAATCCTGGAGGAACTTAACTCCCACTTTGCCACAGCTGGATTAGCTTTTGACTCGTCACCTTATGCTGGTGCGGTGGTCAGCCAGCATACCCCTCCCACCACATCTAGTCCTGCACCCAGTCCCTTCCAACTGCGCGAGATAACTTATAAAGAAATAGAAGATTCTCTTCTTAACTTAGACACCAAAAAATGCGCAGGGGACGATGGCTTGAAACCCTTTTTCCTAAGGTCAGGCTATGCCCATCTCACTGCCCCACCTCCACATCTTCAATCTTTCCATTACATCTGTGCTGTGCCGTCCTGCTGGAAATCAGCACATATCCTCCCTCTATTTAAATCTGGTGACCCATGTGATGTAAACAACTATAGGCCTATCTCCATATTGCCTATCCTTTCTAAAGTTCTCGAAAACTGATCCATATTCAGTTAAAATCTCACTTGGAAACCTTTCTCTCATTAACCCAGCTCAATCTGGCTTCCGGCTAATCATAGCACAATCACTGCACTAGCAAAAGTAACCAATGATTGGATCTCTGCTATAGATGCTAAGAAGGTAACTGGTGCAGTCTTTTGGACCTCAGCAAAGCTTTTGATACTGTTGATCACAAACTATTAGTCAATTGCCTTGCAAAGTTGGGTGCCACATACCATACCACCCAGTGGTTCTCTAGCTACCTAACTGGAAGATTCCAAAAGTAAAGGTGGAAGGTTTTTTTCTGCTGCCTTGCCAGTTGCAAGAGGAGTCCCCCAAGGATCCATCTTAGGCCCTATCTTGTTTTCTCTGTACATCAATGACTTAGATGCTAACATATCTATGTCCAATCTGTACTTTTTTGCAGATGATACTGTGTTGTATACTTCTGGCTCATCGTTATCTGAAGTCAAGGGAGTGCTTCAAGTGGACTTCGCACAACTTGAGCATAATTTAATAAAGGCAAAGCTTCTGCTCAATGCCAAGAAGACTAAAGCGATGATATTCTCCCACAGTGCTGTCTCAGGCCCCCCAATACTCTTGCCCAAGACTTCATTGTCACCACGCTAAACGAGCCTCTGGAAGTTGTAACCAAATTTAAATATCTAGGTATCTGGATCGACAATAAATTATCTTTCAGTGACCACACTGAAGATGTCTCTAGAAGGTTAAAAGCAAGGTTAGGTTTCTTCTACAGAAATAGGCCCCTTTTCCTCCTTGAAACTCGAAACAAGCTTGTACAGGCCACTTTTCTCCCCCTACTCGACTATGGCGATGTAATCTATTCCTCCATCACTCTTGCAAATCTAAGTAAACTGGACATCCTTTATCACTGTGCGTTATGGTTCATTACCAACTCCCTTTACTGCTCGCACCACTGTGACTTATATGCAGCTGTTGGTTGGACATCCCTTACTACTAGAGCCTGCTCCATGCTGGGCTATGGACTCTTAAACTGCTCCTGCAGAAATTGCCAGTTTCTCTCTTCCCTTATTAGTATCTCACATAGTGCATACTGCTAAGAAAATCTGACTTTATTATGCTTGACATACCAAGGATGCGGATTTCTTTGGTAACGTGTTATTGCATATGCCCTTCCTCCATTTGGAACCAATTACAAATGTACTGAAACTAACTAGCACAGTTTCAATAAACTCTACAAATTGCTAAGTTCAGCCAAAATAAAAGACACCTGTAACTGTCATTAAGTCTCTTCCTTCCCATGTGTGCCATATTTATCCACTGGTAAGGTATAATTGATTTGTCATATTAACTGCTTTCCCTTCCCTTTCTACTCCTGGCTTTATCTTTGCTTACGCTCCACTGTTACTCTATCAAATCTTTCCTCCCTCCCATATCAGTTGTAGACTGTTGTTTGTTCTAGCTGCCAAAATACTGTATATTTGATTTGATTTGATTAAATCAAATCACACCAGTCACCATGTTTCATTTATCAGTATGCGACCTATAAGTCGCTTCCCTGTCTTATATCAATGTTTACCACCTGTGGTCACCCTATGTGGTACCCTTGTATGTATATCCAGCCTGTATCATGTAACGTGTATTTCATGTATATACTGTTATTACCTATCTGTGTTTGTACTTTAATTGTCACAGGACCTCCTTGTGAATGAGCTTGCTCAATGGAGTTTTCCTGCAATAAACTTGAACTTGAGTAGGGGGAGAGCCTCAAACAACTGGTACAATAGCCCACAAGAGACAGGGCTATCCTAGAACTATTCCTGACTAACAGGGAAAGGATCATAAATCTCCAAGTAGAAGGTCACCTGGGTGCCAGTGACCATCAAATGGTATGGTTCAATTTGCTCACAAGAACAAAATCATCCCATTCCAAGGCAAAAATATGGGACTTCAGAGGAGCTGACTTTGATAAGATGGCCAACAGAGTTAAGCTAGCCCTGGCAAAAACAAATACAGGTGAGGGGGTACAGGCAAGGTGGGTAAGCATTAAAGATGCAATACCTGAAGCAACATCCCATTGTGTTATTGAGGAAAGGAAGTACAAAAGAAGAAGGAAACCACTTTGGTTGTCAAACACAGTAGCAGAAAAGGTCAGAGCCAAATGGCTGGCCTTCAGGAAATATGAGGAAATGCAGCAGGATGAAGATAGGGAGGCATACCAAACTTCCCTAAGGGAAGCAGGGAAGGCAGTAAGGCAGGCAAAGGCCCAAACTGAGTAAACACTAGCATGAACAGTAAAAGAAGGTGACAAGACTTTCTATAGATACATTAGTGAAAGGAGAAATTCCAGAGGGGATATTACTAAGATCAAAGGGGATAAGGGGGCATGTGAGGAGGAGGACCATGTAAAAGAATCTATCATAAATAGATACTTCTGCTCAGTATTTACTGAGGAGAAGGTAGGGCAGGGCCCACAGCTCAGCGACATGAATACAGGGGGGAGGGAGGTGTGCACCAGTCCCTTCACAAAAGAAAGGGACCTACAAGAGCTCAATAAGCTCAGGGTGGACAAGGCAACTGGACCTGATGGAATAGATCCCAGGGTACTAAAGGAGCTAAGGGTGTAAGTAGCAGAACCATTATCAGAACTGTTTAGTGAGTCTCTGAGCATAGGAGTGGTCCTGGAAGACTGGAGAAGGGCTCATGTGATCCCGCTCCACAAGAGTGGTAGCAGGGAGGAGGCAGAGAACTACAGACCAGTCAGTCTTACCTCAGTAGTGGGCAAGATTATGGAGACACTCCTTAAGGAAAGGATAGTGCAACACCTGGAATCCATAGGAGCACTGGATCCAAGACAGCATGGGTTTACAAAAGAAAGTCCCTGTCAAACTAATCTCATAGATTTCTTTGACTAGGTAACCGGAGTGGGGGACCAAGGGGGGGCAATTGATGTCACCTACCTTGACTTCAGCAAAGCGTTCGATACTTTTCCACATAGAAGATTGATTAATAAGCTTGGTAGGCTCGGGGTGGGTCAGACGTTGGTCAACTGGGTGGCAAAAAAATTGACGGGCAGAAAACAGAGAGTGATGGCAAATGGTATACAGTCAGAAGAGATGCAAGTCACAAGTGGAGTACCTCAGGGATCAGTCCTGGGGCCAGTCCTCTTTAATATCTTCATCTGTGACATTGCAGATGGACTGGAAGGTAAGGTTTGTCTGTTTGCAGATGACACCAAGATCTGCAACAGAGCAGATGATCCAGATAGGGTGGGCAGAATGAGATGAAATCTGGATAAACTAGCAAAATGGTCGGAAGAGTGGCAAATGGGGTTAAATGCAAAGAAGTGCAAGATCATGCACATAGGGAAGAGAAACGCTGATGCCACCTATAGACTGGGAAGGGAGATACTAGCAGTCACAAGGGAAGAAGGAGACGTGGGCGTCATTATCACCGATGACCTGAAATCATCCAAGCAGACCACTAAACCAGTAGGTAAGGCTAGAGGGTTGTTGGGGTGTATTAGTAGGGGTATCACAAGTCGAAAGAGGGAGGTAATAATTCCTCTTTACAAGACACTGGTTAGGCTCCATATGAAGTACTGCGTGCAGTACTGGAGGACACACCTTCACAAGGACATTAACCAAATTGAAGCAGTCCAGGGATGGGCAACCAAAATGGTGTAGGGACTGCATCAGAAAACATATGAGGACAGATTAACTGAGCTCAATATGTATACCCTAGAACAAAGAAGGGAGAGAGGTGATATGATTGAAACATTCAAATACCTTAAGGGCATTAACAAGGTGAAAGAGTCTAACATGTTTCAATATAAGAAAAATAGCAGGACAAGGGGACACAGCATGAAATTAGAGGGAGGCCAATTAAGGGGTAATGTGAGGAAGTTCTTTTTTACAGAAAGGGTGGTGGATGAATGGAAAGGCCTACCTCAGGAAGTGGTGGATATGAATACAGTACAGGGCTTCAAACAAGCATGGAATAGGCATACGGGAGCATTACAGATGAGTATTAATAGATAGGCCATTGACAGAGCAAAGGCCAATGGCACATTCATAAAGTAGAAAAATAAATAGGCAGACTGGATGGGCCTTTCGGTCCTTATCTGCCATCAACTTCTATGTTTCTATTTTGAAAATTTGGAGTCACCATTATTTAAGATGGCACAGTTGTGACTATTGTTACAATTTATTTATTTATTTTTTATTTGTTTATTCTAGGATTACAAGTACCTTTGAGCCAAGCCTCTTTTACAAAGGTTCCATGTCAGAAATAACAAACAACAAGGAAGCAACAGTGAAAATAATAGTAAACAATTCATGTCCAACAGTGCTATTGAGAGGGGTCAATTATAGAAAGAGTAAAGTGTAGAGGAGGAGAAGTGTAAGTAGTTAACACAGGCAGCTATAGTAAAATGGTGAACACAGCTAGGATGCATGTGCCCACAAGGAATGGGTAGGGTCAGGTGCCCGGCAGTGGCAGTGAAACAGGGATGAGAGGAGAGGGGGAGGATGAGGATGTAGCAAGAGGCATTTGTCAAAAAATAAATGGAAAGGAGTGATAGAAGAGAAAAAGGGGGGTTGGTGAGGGGGGCTAAGTGCTATAATGGTACAACGAGAGACTAATGTGATGGTATGAAGACCTGAGATTTGAAGTGGCACCTCAGAAGCTGCGGGGATGGGGACTGGGTGGGGCCTGGGGTTAAGCAGTATATACGTTAGGATTAAAGCTACACATAATTTGTCAAAATATGAACTAAAACAAAACCTAAGTGGAAATACTAATGATACACATGTAATTTCACTGCACATGCTTGTAACTTTGTGAATTTCAAATATTTTGAGCCCACATTTTCAATATAGTCTTCTTATTACACCACCTCATGTATGTCAAAGTTGTTATTTTTCAAATCCTGTCTAAAATGCATTTTTTGCACCTGCACTGTGGATTGGTGTTGCGCTTGTGTGGAGTTACATTTTGGCGGTAACTGAAATATTTTCTGCACTGGGTACATAAGTTGGGGTAATAACATGGTTATGCTCAGGGGCAGTAGTTTACCTTGATTGATAAAAGGCAAATTCCATTTTTTAGATTGACAAAACCAGTATTGTCACCAGTATTTGCAAGGCTAAAATCAGTTTTTACTGGTGTTTGCTTTGTGGCCTGTATTTAGCCATTTTTTTCACTCTATTAGCATGCATTTTTACATTTCAACCACTACTGTTGTATATCTACACTTGTGGCTATTAAGTTACTTTACTAGTTACAATGTCTTAAAGGCAACAGATGCACTACAGCCCCTATCCCTCAGGTATGACGATAGCACCACTATGGCCCCTTATGTTTCCCGTGCAGTGGGGCAGCAGCACTATGGACCCCTCCCTCAGGTGTGATGGCAGCAGCACTGCATGCCCCATCCCTCTGGTGTGCTGGCAGAAGTAGCACTTTGGCACCCACCTCTCCAGTGTGATGGTAGTAACAGCAATCCTGCCCCAATCCCTCCTGTGTGATGGTAGCAGCACTGTGGCCCCTATCCCTCAGATGGCATTGCAGCAGCACTGTGGCATCCATCCTTCTGGTGTGATGGTAGTAGTATGATGGTAGAAGCTCTGCAGCCCATATCCCTCAGGTGTGACAATACAGAACGCCAGGTTGCAGGACACTTGGATGAATTGAAAGCACTAGCCATTAGCCCTGGAGATTGTCACCAGCTACCACACAATGCAGACTAAGTTCCCACCCACATGACCTTTCTTGTAAGCATTCATCCCAAGAATTGTAAATGAAGTCAATAATGAAAACAAGTATATTTCAAGAAAAGTAGTTCATAAAGTCTGAAAAAAAATTGCAAATCAAAAACATAGAAAAGTACAACAGCAAGAAAATGTGAACTAAAACAAAATCTAAGTGGAAATGTGCAGAATGTGGAAAATAGTGAATATGTAATTAACACAAGTGAACTAAAACCTAAAGAATACAAGTACTTGAAATGTTAAATGTGCAAAGGTACATGAAATGTGAAAAACTGTACAAAAACAAAACCTAAACAAAAATGTGCAAAATGTGCAATACAGTGTGACAAAATAAACAGTGAAAAACACGTGAACTAAAACCTACAGTATATAAATTCATGACATGCTAAGGAATGTGGAAAACCAGCCAACAAAATTATTGAAAATGTTTAAACCCTATATAACTACATCAAATGTGCAAAACTTCTATCAAATGAAAAACAGGACAAAAAAATTGTGAAAACTGTTGAAGTAAAATATATGTAGAAAACAGTAAAACATAAATATGTGGAAAAAGTCCAAAAACCTACAGTATATGAATACATGTTATGCAAATGAATGTGGAAAACCAGCCAACAAAATTATTGAAAATGTTTAAACCCTATATAACTAAATCAAATGTGCAAATCCTCTTCTGTAGAAAATGTCCAAAAATCTAATCCTTTGACTTATTGTACCTAAGCTGGGATACCAGTTTCATATTGTCTACCAGCAGGTTACGTCTTCGGTCTACGTGGATCTGTCCGAAGACCGAGAAGGATATCTCCACATCAGCACTCGACACCAGTATCCAAATCACTTGCAAAGCAGCTCTGGCTAGTACCGGTAATTGTTTCTGCACTGAAATCCAGTACTGGCCAACATTAAAGTCCACTATGTCTGGAAGGTCTCCTATGTCCTGCCCAACATACAACTCCCAGTCCTTTCATAGTGTAGTTTGGGTGTGCAATCAAATACATGAATGTCACTGGAGTAGTGAGTGACATCTCTACTCAGTTTGGAAAGATTGTAGAGGTTCACAATATGAGAGGCTTTCAAGAACTCTATGGCTGGGTTTGTTCCATGTGCTTTGCCAATTTCTTTAAGGCTATTCCAAATGCCTTTTGGAACACTGCAACCTGCTCCTGCTTAACCCGTGGCCTAAGAGTAGCTAAGTACTCATCAGTTCTTTCTCCAAATGTTTCTGTCTTTGATAAGCTCATCTGAAACCTCTGTTTTATTCCCTGTAATGTATCATATATAAAAACAGCCAAGGGTTTGTCTTTGCTTTGTAGAAGCTCTATTGTGCTGATGAGGTCATTGTAGTTTTCAGTGATGAAGGTTGTGTGAATCTGCAACTTTGTAAACCATTCTTGGAAATGTTTTTTCAAAGAATTGATCGAGTTGCAATCACTTGTTTCCTCCAGGAAGAAGTCCCTTTAGCGCTGAAATAAAGTGAATGGTACTTTACCGATTAAAACCAAGTGTTCCAATGTGTTAAGGCAGGAACAGGAGGCAATATTTTCCTTTCTACATCTCATCCCCCCTGGAATGCAAGTACTATCTCTTGCATTTGGGCGACTGCTGGAATGCATATTTCACAAGTGCCACAAGTTTATTGACCAGTTCAAAATGGTCAATCCATGTGTCTCCCATCAAGGATGAAACATGTGCCAACAACCAACATGGATTACATGGTAGCCAATAAGGCCATATAAAACATCTTTAAAGCACTTCAACATACACTGTGCATTGTCACTTATAAAGGTGACTACTTGGTCCATCTCAATATCATATTTCTGCAATGTCTTTAAAATGCTTTGTGTGACAGTGGAGAGGTTCACCTCTGTCAACTCTGTTGTGTCTGCAATTATAGCTTTTCTGCCCTGCATGACAAAAATTATGTTCAGTATACAGCAAGCATCTGTGTCGGTCATCTCATCACATATTACTAAGAGTGTCTTCCCTTTCACGAGCTGTGCATTTCCCTCCTTCATTTTTCTTTTCAGTTTGGGCAAGTAGTTCTGTCTTAAGATGGATGCCTTTGGGAAAGCACAAATTCTTTTAACGTTGTTCCCCATCCAGTCTTTTAAATTGATCCAACTTTTCAATGGGTATGTTTGCACCACATCAAGACCGCAATAGACCCATTACAGTTTCCTCCCACGCAGCAGCTGCAGAAGTTGTGGCAGTAAAGCTGGTGTGAAGTGTCACCTGTCTCTTGCAATTCTTCTGGCTTACATTCTTTGTATGTTTTTTTACTTTTGCAGTGATCCACCACTGTATCCTTCATCATATAATCAGCCAGGTAATCACAAAAGTGACAAAACATTTTCCCTCCATCCTCATACATACTATTTGACTTGAACTGCAATGCACGGTCTTTAGTAGTGATGCTGGAAAGTTTAGTCATTTTGTCAGTGTTGCCATCATGTGTACTGCAGATTACTCCAAAGAACTACAAAGAGGACCACAGCTGGAGCTATATTAAAAAGAGCTTTAGAACTACTCATTAAAGCTTTAGAACTACTACATTAAGGATCAAAATCTCACAGCTATTTGCTACCCATGGATGAGACCGGAGGAAGAGCGACAGTAAACATGCTGACCTCAGCAGCTCACAGTCCATACAAAAACAACAAGAGAAGAATACCAGAATCAGAATCTCACTGCTAATCCAGAGTCATTCCATGGGTGACAGTCAAGAGGAACAACTACAGAAATCAAGCTGACCTGGCCTCGATATGCCTGCTCTCACTGAGCGTGAGAGGGGTGCTTTGGTGGCAGATATTTCTTTGGCCGAGGTGGAACTGGCCATTAAGAGTTTGGAGTTAGATAAAACCCCAGGGCCGGACGGTTTTTCGTCCAACTTTTATAGGAGGTTCTCCGCCTTTTAGCCCTGCACCTCCTCAGATTGTTCCGTCACATATGTGCTGGAAATGAGGTGGAGAAGGCATTCTATGAGGCTTTCATTGTTTTGCTCCCTAAACCTAACAGGCCAATTACTGACCCAGCCAGTTATAGACCCATATCACTGTTGAATTGTGATTTAAAAATCTTAGCCAAGTTATTGGCTGACCGCATTAATAAAGTGCTGCCCAAGCTTGTAGGGAGTATGCAGGTAGGCTTTATGAAGGGCAGGTCATCGATTGATCATTTTAGAACTCTAGCTCATGTCTTCTCGGCCTCCGAGGAGGCCACCCATCCAATGGCGTTGGTCTCCTTGCATGCCGAGAAGGCTTTCGATAGGGTCTATTGGGAGTATCTATTTGAAACTATGCGTAGGTTCGGGTTCCCTGAGGAATTTTTAGGATGGTTGAGAGCCCTTTATTCTAATCCATCTGCTAGGATTAGTTGTAATGGTGTTATTTCTAATCCCTTTCTGTTATGTGTGGGCACAAGGCAATGTTGCCCATTGTCCCCCCTGTTATTTAATTTGTACCTGGAGCCTCTGATAAGGAAGATACTGCATGAGAAAGAAATAGAACCCATTGAGATAATGGGATTTCCCATTAAGGTCAGTCCCCACGTGGATGACCCTCTGATCTATGTGTCATATCCGGCTAGGTCTATCCCCATATTACTGGATTTACTTAAGCGTTTTGGTCACATTTCCAATTATAAGATCAACCCCGCTAAAACAGTGGTCTACCCTCTCAATTCCAGGTTATTTAAGAAGGAAATAATGGACCTTGGGCTTAAATGGAGTCCGAATTCCCTTAAATACCTGGGTTTAGTTTTAACCCGCGAGGTGGGGCGTCTCCGCTAGTTGAACCTGGATTCCTTGATTCATACCATTGCTTGACCTTAAAAGATGGGATCAATACCCCTGTCCCTTGGGGTAGAATTAGTATAGTGAAAATGAATATCTTTCCCAGGCTCTTTTACCCAATTAGCAGATTGGATATTTTCCTCTCCCTATCTTGGTTTAAAAACCTTCATGCCATAATAGCAGATTTTATATGGAAGCATAAAAAGTCCAGAATGGCATATTATAAATTGGCTGCTTCTAAAGAGTTTGGGGGGTTAAGGCTACCCCATTCCGGGTTATATTGGTGGGCGGCACAATTGAGTAAGTACTGTAGATGGGCTCAGCTAGATGTTGTGCCCAATTGGAATATGCTCCGTTATGGTTGGAGCTTGAAAAAGGCTCATATTACCAAATTTGGGATTAACCCCAGGGCCCTTTTCTTTATATCTCCTAAAGTTTTACCACTGGCTCTGAAAAGGTCCCCTATTGGGGTGGCGGTTAGGTCCCATCACCAGCTATGTAGGTTCCTTAAATATAACCATTTAGGGGATAGGGAGCAGCCGGAATGGGAAAATCCACGCTTCTTGATTGATAGGAGGGTGATTAGACCTGGATGGTTGGAGAACTTAAGGGACTGTTCCCTAGGGGATATTTTTGATGCTAACGGTGGCATAATCCCAGCGCAGACTTGATTGAGAAGTTCAATTTGTGCAATAGGGATATTTCAAAGTATTGCAGCTCAGGCACGTTTTATTACAACAGGTAGGCACGGGCTGGGAACAAATGCCTTCTATTGACTTTTAGGGAGGAATGTATCCGCTCGCTGGGACACAGCAAGTGGTATCTAAGTTGTATCTGGTACTGTTTCAATGGGCCTACACTGGAAGGTTGCACACGTGTACCTATGGAATGGAATGTTTCCAGACCATTCATTAGACTGGAAGGGTATCTGGGCAGCTTGTCATAAGTATTTGAAACATGACCAACTTAGGCTCTAACAATTTAAAGTTATACATAATATGTATTATTCACTGCAGAAATTGCAGAGCCTGGGATTATTAGACGATGCAACATGTTACAGATGTGGGGTGGGTTCAGGTGACCTGTTACATATCCTCTGGTATTGCCCCTTTGTAGCTCCTTTATGGATTGAGATTCAGAGTAAGCTGAATCCACTTCTAGGTCTGGAAGAGGTGTTTAGGCCCAAAATTTGTATGCTGGGTGATATGACCGCTGTTACTGTTAAGAAAAGGAGATTTTACATTTCCTGGATTGCTGTCTCGGTTAAGAAGCTTGTACTTAGGCATTGGAAGGACAAGTTCTGTCCCTTTACAATGATGGTTAAGCGAGCTCCTGGCTTTCTTAAGGTTGGAAAAGAATGATTGCTATCATGCATAATAATCTACGTTATTTTGAAAAGATTTGGGGCTGTTTGAAATCTGTTACTCTAAGTAGTTCCTAACTCTACTATGGCTCTACTTAATTTATTGCGTGTGCCTAGGGTGGGGTGGGGGATGGTGGGAGTGGGAGGGTGGTGTTTTTGGGGGGGCAGGGGAGTAGTGGGGGGTATTAGTGGGTGTAACTAGGGAGATTAGGTAGTGGGGTAATGCAGAGTGATTTTAACTGTTTGTGTCGGGGCATTATTAATGTATCTGTATATTTACTGTGTATGTCCTGTTTTTATCCACTCTGCTGGAAAACTAATAAAGTTTAAATGGAAAAAAAAAAAAAGAAATCAAGCTGACCTCAGAAGCTGTCACAGGCTTGACTAGAATGCAAAAGGAGAATGTTGACATCAAAATATAGCCTCGGTCACAGTTGATGAGAAATCCCGATTACTGCAGCCGCCATCACAATGCAGACTACATCATCACGAGTCTAACATTGGCATCAAAATATATTCCTGCTTATATTTCCTTGTTGTCACAGTTGAGAGTCTGGAGGAGCAGATACAGTAAACATGCTGCCCTCAGCAGCTCGCAATCCATACAAAAATATAAAGAGAAGAATACCAGCATCAGAATCTCACTTCTAAATTGGTGACATCAACCGCTCACAATCCAAACTACAATATCAGCAACAAAATATATCCATGCTAATTCCTGGCCACAGTTGAGAGTCAGGAGGAGCAGCTACATAAAACATGAGGACCTCAGAAGCACTCTAAGTCTGGTACACTGCTAGCCATGTGCATGGGGCAATGGACAAGCTATTAAGCTACATTGTGGTGTATGGGACACCAGGGATTTGCAAGGGCAAACTTCATGTACTAAAAGAGATGAACATAAAATATATGCCGAATCACTACAAATCCTGGACCTGCCATACTGGTCCTACTGCACTTGCTCCTGATGATACCCACGCCTCCTTTACCTCTATTGTACGAGTGACATATACAACAGGGATCTTGTGGGAAAAAAGGATTTATGCTGTTTGCCCTTGGAAACATCACTTGTGGCTTACATAACTCGTGAGGTGACCCAAGATCAAAAAGCAATAGTGAAAATAAATTCCATTATGGCACAGGTACCTGTTGGGTATCCCCTATTTATATTAGTAATGAGCACCACGATGCTATTGCAAAGAACTGTACCTTTTCAAAACAACAAGGATGCAATGCTGCAGACAGCTAAGCACCACTTTCAAGGTTTGAAGGTAGAATGTACTAAAAAGAAAAAAAAAACACATTAAGGCCAAAACCTGGGGCAAAAACACTGAATTAAAAAAATATTAGACCTTTGTAGGCCACACATTGTAGGACCCCCCCCCCGTTAAGTGGTTTATAATGGTAAGAGAGACACAGTCGAGCCAATGATGTGTGTATCTGGGGACAGAGGGGTAAAGGGCCACAAGAATAAATGTACTCCTTTACCAAAAAGAATTGCATTACTGTGCATTTCACATTTGTTCCATCCCTCAGTGAGACAGCTGCCACACTACAGCCTACACTCCTCAGGTGTGATGGCAGCAGCACAACTACAGTCCCCATCCCTCCAGAAAGATGGCAGCAGTGACAGCACCACAACCTCCAGCATCCCAGAGACCGATGTAATATTGCTGATTCAGTTTGATGCGGTAAAATAATGTACAGTAATTTTTCCACATGAGTCTGTGTGTCTTTATTTACTTTTACAATTTACTCTGGACAACCAAGCTGAGATGTGCATATACATCTCATTTTTAGTGTGGACTTCATCCTACTCATTTCTACAGTTTTGACTGCAGTTGCCGTATTACAGCAATATAGCCAGATGGGAGTAGAATGAAATACCGACACTGGGGATCCTGACATACCAGATCCAGAGTGCAGGAGCCCAGACACCCACCTGACAGAGATCTGCCCAACAGACACCCACCCAACAGGGGTAAGCTAGCGGATGTGATGAACCACTGCTCAACCCCTATTCAGGCAGGAGAACAGCAAGGGTAATTGAGAAGCTGGCAGAGCTGCTCCCATGGTGTGGTGGGCTAGGCCACTGGCAGCTCACCCAGCAAAGGCGCCCCAACCCAAGTTCTGTTACCGGGAAGGGACATTTTTTTGCCACCACTGTTTGCCCCCCCCATTAACATTCATCACTTACTCAGAGGTCTGTTCCCCCTCAGAGTAGGTTATTTTATTTATGGGGCTGCGAGGGGCTTGTCCCCAGCATTGCTCTATGATCTTGTCAGTCACCCGGGCTCAGACTTATTAAGTTCAGAAAACTGAATGTTGGTATTTCGTAATGAACCCTGGCAAGATGCATCCCGAAAACACCAGCTCAGCCAGCCATACCAAAACTTGATAAAATAACATGAAGATGAAGACCATATCATAGCTTTTGGAGAGGATTATTGCAGCTGATATTCATACCAAGCAGGAATCGTGAAGCCTAAAATCAGAAAAAAACACAATTATTTGCCAAATAAATCACCCACACTCACCCTCACCCCCCCTGCATGCACAAGTAAATGACACCTAGTTAGACATTCCATCTGCCTCCTCCACCAGGAGACTGAAACTGAAAGTTCAGCTGGAGGTCATCAGGACTACAGCATTACCGATAGCCATTGTTGTAGCCACCTACCCTGAAAGCCAATTACATAAGCAGGGGTACATGGAGGTAGGACCTCATCGTGATGGCCCTACTTGCCACCCACACTCCCCTGCCCCATGCCATCATCACCACCCACCAAAAACACACCTTTGTGCCAAATCACCAAGGGTGTATAAACAATTTAACATTTAAAGCAGCAGACACCCACATATTTGCATTTGGGGATAAGGGCTCTGGGTAAATAAGGTGGGATGTGCCAACAAAACCCACTGCCATGATGCAGACACCATCCATTAATCCAAGTTACTCATGAGCAACTCCTCACTGATTGGAATACAGTGCTTTCGGTGACTGACACTAGGGCCATCACTGACAAAGTGTCCAGGCAGGGTTGCAGTCAGTATCCCTGCAAGTACTTTACATTATTTTAATTGTGGTTGATGATGGAGCCGTTACATGGCAGGTAAATTACCATCAACACTCTAGACCATTCAGTCACTAACCATCTGAAAACAAACACTACCTCAAATTGCCACTGTTGCTCCCAATCCCAACCAAGAAACTGAGCCAGACAGCCTTACCCACAACCCTGATCAAGAAAGCGAACCATGAGACACCCACCAAACATACTTTTTCAGTGGAGCAGTGGCACAGTCACAGGACTACTGTTAGAAGGTTTGAGTTTCAGGAATCTACATCAGTCAACAGGACAGAGTTGGATGGGAGCTGAACAGCAGTAGAATCAGTAGAAGTGCACAGCCTTGAAAGCACTGAGAAGTGACTTCAGCTTCCGTCTCTCGGCAAAATGGCAACAGTGGTCTTTCCTCAATTGTCAATGTTCAACAGCAGCAGAACTACAGCCACCACCCCGCAGGTGTGACAGCAGCAGTGGCTACAGCACTGATGTTCCCACCCCTCAGGTGTGACTGCAGCAGTGGCAGCACTGATGTGCCCACCCCTCAGGTGTGATGGCAGCACTGATGCCCACACCCCTCAGGTGTGATGGAAGCACTGATGCCCCCACCTTTCAGGTGTGACAGCATCATTGATTCCCACACCCCTCAGGTGTGACGGCAGACATGGCAGCACTTTGCCCCCACACCTCAGGTGTGATGGCAGGTGTGGCAGCACTAATGCCCCCACCCCTCAGGTGTGATGGCAGGTGCTGCAGCACTGATGCCCCCACCCCTCAAGTGTCACTGTAGCAGTGGCAGCACTGTAGCCCCCACCCCAGATGTGATGGCCACTGTGGCATCACAACAGTACTCACCCAGTGCCATACACCAAAGCTTGTCTGTCAGAGCTCAAACGTGAATTAAGCCAAACCACCAGTCACCAAGATGGACTCCTTTGGTTCAGTCCCTAACATTTAGCTGCCTGAACTGGTTTATTTCTAAACAAAGTGCATCCACCTACAAAAAATCCAGAAGTGATTAATGAGGATGCTAATGGAGAGATACACAGTCTCTGCCAAAGAATAAACCAATCCGGAATTGCACCTACAGTAAATTGCACACTTTCTGGCTTGGTCTTCATGAAAAAGGAGCCTCTTAGTTTTCATGTCAGAGCTCAAACTCATGAAAGGAGTTCTACTGGCAGAGGTAAAACCATGACCTCTGTACAGATTGGTGCTTCATCTCTCCATCATATCACCCCTGCAGTCAACTTAAATAAATCGACCTTTGCTCCTGATCACTAGTAGAAACTGGTGCATCCTCTGGTGTGACCGGCATTTTAATTATGTTGCTATTGAATATGACACACTCTTGTTTATAAAACTACAAACTGATGATGCTATCTTGCCCTTTTCTGAATCAGCAGGGCAATAGCTCCCTATGCACACCCAAGAGATTTATAAAAGAGCACAAGATATATAAACTTCAATGTCCAACAAAAAGGGCACTGTTAAAGAATGGGCAAGGTAGCATCAGTTCGTGAGTGAGGAAAGCGGGATGTTCATGAGCATCTAAATTAAAATGCCAGTCGCACCTGATAATTTACCAGTTTCCGTGAACAGGTGCAAAGATTATTTATATAATATACAATCCCTGCAGGAGAGACCAGAGAGATGAAGCCCTGATCTTTACAGTGGTCGGAGCTTCACCTTGGCTAGTAGTTCTCCTTTAAGAACTCGTCATCTCTATGGTTCCCCAACCCCAGCCAAGTAAACACGGACTGCCCTGGCACCAAAGCAGTCACACCACATCACCTAGGAGAACAGACATTACAAAACATTTCTGTTAATGGCACCTCCAGATACCCACATACAGCCATGCAGTACCTACCCTGAAAGGTAAGTACTTGGTTGGTTTTATTAGCATCACCCATCACAGTGGGTGGTGGGCCTGGTTGTGCTAGCCCAGGTTCCTGTCAACAACCCCCAACAACTACTTCTTTATTCTGAACTTTTGCTTTTATAAACAAACTTCAAGACAGGCTTCCAACATATTCCATTGGACATTCCAGCAAAAGGCTCAACATAGAAAACGCATTTAATAAAAGTGCTAAAATTATTAACATGCAGTTTGACAGTGTATTAATCAACTTGTTTTTGTTTACCCCCTAGGTAATCCAATGCCTGCATCCTCCAAAATTGACGAAGGGAACTGAGGAGGACAATCTGCATTTTCAAATGCACTGATGTTGCCATCTGGGTTTTATCTACAGTGTCCTTTCATTCCAAAATCATCCATTGCCCCACCATTTCTTCAAAATTGTCTCATCCAACAGTTTTGAAGGGCACAGATGAAACATGGTTGATTCAGTTTGATGTAGTTTAATAAAGTTTTTTGCCTGAGCGTGTATATTCTTCTATGCACTCGCACACACACACACACAAACATGTGTGCGCACACACAGACCACCCAGAAATAAACTTACACCATGTTTACATTCAAAATAGAGACAGCAGGCACGACAGTACAACACAGTAAATGATAAACGAAATAGTGCATTTTTCAGTTAAAACACATGCCCAGCAAACCACCACAAAATCAAACAACGTACCTTCCCCTTACTCCAGGGGGCTCTGGTTGGATCACAGGCCACGGTGCTAAATGAGTAGGACAGGCCACATAACATCATATTGAATCACACAGTAATGTGAAATAAACTACATAAACATGCATTGTAAATGTTTGCTACTGGAGCATGGCAGGACCCAGCAGACTGGAATATATATTGGAAAAAATGGTTCTGTGCCAGTCTGCGCGTCTGCCTGTCTGCCCCTCCCTCTTCCCTTACCAGAGGCCAGAAGCATTTTTTTCAGAATGTGTACCAGCCACCAAAGCCTGTCCCTCCACCGACCATCAGCGACCAACCACTAGAACATGGCATCTAGCCAGTGGACTGACATACATGTTGGAAAACATTGGTTCTGCACCAGTATGTCCATCTGCCCCCTCACTCACTAAAGGCCAGAACCATTTCTTCCAGCATGTGTACCAGTTGGCTAGGCCCGCCCCTTCACTGACCATCAACGACCAACCACTGGAGCATGGAATGGACCCAGTGGATTGATTTACATGTTGGAAAAAATGGTTTTGTGCCAGTATGCCAATCCACCCCTCCTTCCTCCCTCACCAGAGACCAGAACCATTTTTACCCAGCATGTGTGGCAGTCGGCTAAGCCCACCCCGCCACTGACCATCAACGACCAAACACTAGAGCATGGCATGGACCCAGTGGACTGGCATACATGTTGGAAAAAATAATTCTGTACCAGTATGCCGGTCTGCCCCTTCCTCACCAGAGGCCACAACCATTTTTTCCAGCATTTGTGCCAGTTGGCTAGTCCGCCCCTTCACCGACTATCAATGACCAACCACTGGAGCATGGCACGGACCCAGCAGACTGGTATACATATTGAAAAAACATGGTTCTGCGCCAGTATATCCCCCCTCATAGCAACCAAGGCCAGAATCATTTCATGTAAACATGTACCTGCCATGCCTGTCCTTTCACCCACAAACAACAGACCACAGTAGCAAAGGACTGACCTGGACTACTGGTAACAGGGGTAGAAGTTGAATTTTGCCATTACTAGCCTGCAGGGCTAGTGACTGGGAAGATTCACTGGCCCCACAGACATTTCCATTGGCTCAGTTGGTGTACATAATTAAATGTTGCCTCCTCCAGTACAAGCCTACAGGGCTAGTTAAATCTTATTAGCCTGATACAGAATCTATCAGCATTTGGCTAAGGGGCCTGTGACAGTTTTGACCCCTGTGGTAGCACCCCCCCAAATAAAAACAGATATCAAAAACATTTTTTTAAATTATCATATACCAGCTCATGCACTCCCCTCACCCCATTTCCATATCCCTTTCCTTGCCTTCCCATTCAAACAGCAACAGTGCAATATGCCCCAAAACAACTTACCAGACTATGGCAGGCATTTAGGCAGTTGTCCTGTGGGCTGCGACAGAAGATGGCTAGGCAGGTCAGGTTAGAGACACCATAAAGAAGCAGAAAGGGCAGGTCATCAGCTGAAGGAAACTAGAACAGCAGGTTATCAGCTGAAGCTGGCAGGGCAGTTAAGCACAAGAGCAAACTACAACTAGGCTTAAGTGCTCACCTCGATGCGCCAGCATAGCCAATGTCCACACCCCGAACCAGCACAGCCACTCTACTCACCCTGACGAACTGGTACAGTCACTCTCTCCACTACGAGTCAGCAGTGATTCACCCCATATCACCACAATAAGCAAGTGTCATCACACCAACACAAGCAAGTGTCCCTGCTCCAGCAACATACAAACACAGCCAGTGTCACAACCCCATGACCAGTGTCCCTACACCAACATGTCAATTGTCCACCACCTCACCCTGACCAGTGTCCCTACTGCCACCAACACTGACTATTTCCACACCACACCAAGCCACTGTGCCCATCCCACCTAAACAGTGCACCCATGCCAACATGTCCAGTATCCCTACACAGTGTCCACCATAACTCCATGGTCAGTGTTCCCACTCCACCATGCTTTCATGTCCAGTGTCCATACCCCACCAACAGAACCAACCTCTAACTCCTCATGCTATACACCCCCTCAGCTGAAACCCAAGATGGCCAAGAAGCTATACACCCAACCCAGCTGAAACCTAAGATGGCCACCAAGCTATACATCCCCTAGCTGAAACCTAAGATGGCCACCAGGCTATTTACCCCCACACACTCAAACCTAAGATGACAACCAAGCCATACAGCCCCCAGCTGAAACCTAAGATGGCCACTAGGCCATACACCCACCCCCACACTGAAGCTGAAGCTGAAACCTGAGATAGTGATCAGGCCACTCTCCTCAACATAGACCACCAACACAGCTGCACTCCCCACCCCAGCCACTCTCCCCACATCACACAACCAGCATGGCCACTCTCCCCACACCAAGCCACCACATGTTCACTCTCCCCACACTACAAGAACAGCCACTCACACCAGCCCACACCCCCCACCAGCTCACAGTCAGCAACCCCCCAGCTCACACCCAGCAAACCACCCAGAGACATGGCCAGCAGCCCCACACACACAACTCACAGTCAGCAAATCCCCCCAACATAAGGACAGCAACCATCCAAGCTCATGACCAGCAAACCCCCACCCTCATCCCATCATACGCACAGCAACCACCAAGCTCATGGCCAGCAAACCCCGCTAGCATGGACAGCAACCCCTAGTTTACAGACACCCCTCCCCAAGACATGGAAAGGACCCCCCAAGAGACACAGCCAATAAACCTCCCCCTCTCGAGACACAGCCAACAATCCCCACCCAGAAACATGGCCATCAACCCACCCACCCCCAACGCTGCACCAAGACAAGGACAGCACTCCCCAAAACACACAGGCAGCACCCCCAAAAATTAAATGAACAGTACTTCCCAAGCTCACAGCTAACAGCCACTCTGCCAGCTCACAGCCACTAACAAACAAAGGGCAAACTAAGGGCACACAATGACACTGGGACACTGGGTCAGCAAACTAATGGCACACACTGGGGCGACAAACACCTAATGGAACAGATTTTTTCTTTTTCAAGCGCACACTGGGGAACCAACTTCAGCACAAACCTCGGCACCAACAATGCACAGACAGACACAGCAGAGAATATAAAGCCCTATGGAACCGGGCTACATGTTGGCATCCCAATCGGACCAACCCCAGGTCAGCAGGTTCCCACAACTGTACTCCCACCTACTTTCACAGAAGGCAGGTGAACAGGCAACACTTCCACACAGATCTGGCAGCTGCAGTGTAGGTAACTTAAAAGCACAGCAGAAAAGGGAAAAAAATTTGGTCTGCACCACCAGCATGGAGATTTGGAACTATGGGCAGCAGTAAGGCCCAGGCACACAATCATACAGTAACCCCTCATTATAATGAATGCTTTGGGAGCCTTAAGCTACATTCATTTTAGTAAACAATTTGTTATAGTGAGGAGCACTGTGATTGATGGACATCCACAAAAAGTCTCACCAGCAGCTAAGTT
The DNA here is from genome assembly GCA_016271365.2 of Neoceratodus forsteri. Lineage (NCBI taxonomy): Eukaryota > Metazoa > Chordata > Ceratodontiformes > Ceratodontidae > Neoceratodus > Neoceratodus forsteri. The sequence goes on from CM057455.1 coordinate 621,378,740, forward strand.
GTAGTGCACAAACTAACCCCTAAACAACTTCAGCATGCAGCTCTCAGTACTCAGAAGCTTTATTCAACAATAATCAATTGGCTGCATTAAAAAAAATGTCATTTTACTCAGCAGTTTTTAGAGTACAGTACTCACAGTGCACTGCCAGTAGTGGATGCCTGAAAGAAAGAAGTTATCTTGCATTGAGTGGTACTGCATCTTAGTGCAAGATCCCATATGTAAGATATAGAATGTCATAGTTGCAGAACTTTCAGGGGGTCTGCATCTTGTGACTGTAAGCAATGCAGTCCTGTCTCTAACCCAGCTATTGCCTCTTGATAGCTTGGAACAGGCACACTCTCACCCTCGTCTTCTGACTCAGATTCTGACTCCTCGGTAGGGTGAGTGTTACCACTCGCGATAGCAGAGAGGATGTCATAGTCTGTCATCAGGTCGTGTGTTAATGCTCCGTCATCTCCACACAGCCAGTCATCAATGTTGTCTGCTTCCAATGTATCGTTTTTCTTATGCATTTTATTTGCTTTTGTTAACCAGGTAAGCACTCTAGACAACCAAGTGCCTATTTTCAGGTGCAACCCGGGAGAGTTACAGAGTAAACAGGAAACATAATATAGAGTCGAGGTAACATACAGAAGCCACAGGCTCCAACAAGTGGGTGGTAGAGCTTATGGAACAACAGGCTTTAAAATGGTCAGGTAAGCAGTCTAGCAACAAGTTACATAACAGCATTGAGAGGTAGAATAACATCAAATAACAACATGAAAGAGAATAACATCCAAATTATTGAACGTACAAGTATGTAATTGCATGTCATGAGCACCTAAAATGAGAGAGAATGAGAAAAAACAATGCAGAAAAGAGGCAGGTACTGATAAGACCAGATCGCCTCTCCAGCAGGAAGACAGTAAGTGCCTTATGCTGGTTATCAGCAGAGATTTAACAGTGGCCGGTGAAACTGCTCAGCAGTAGGTTCAACTGCTGTGCTAATTCAGCAATTTCATTTGTGTCAACTATGTCATTCTCTGCTGCTTCACCCTCCTGTAATAAATTACCAAAAGATGGCCCTAAAGTTGCGATCCAGCAGTGGGAAATTGTTGCCATTGTCACATTGCCCCATGCCTCCCCACACAGAAGTGCAAAATCCTTCAGTGTAAGTTTTTTTAGAAACTCTGTGACAAGAGACCCTTCTGTGGCAACAAGGTCAGTAAGCAAGCACTTCTTGTAGTTCTTTTTAAAAGTTGCAATGATTCCCCCATTGAGGGGTTGTACGCGGGAGGTAGTGTTTTTAGGGAGAAATAAGGCTTTAATTTTGCCATCTCTTGAGCAGAGTTCAGACTCACTGGGGTGTGCTGGACAGTGATCAAGAAGGAGCAAAGTTTTAACTAGCAACTTATTTTTGCGTAGGTGTATTTGCACTGAAAGGACAAATTCAGAGAAGAACCAATTGCAAAAAATGTCATAGGTCATCCAAGCATTTCGGCTATGGGCATATGTTATGGGCAATGATGTAATGTTTGTGTGGTGGAAACATCTGGGCTTGGCAAATTTGCCAATCATTAATGGGGTTGTTTTATGTGTTCCACTACTGTTGCAGCAGAATAGGAGCATCACCCTATCTTTGCTCATAGAAACATAGAATTTGACGGCAGATAAGGACTGCTTGGCCCACCCAGTCTGCCCATTTCCCTACCTACTGGATAAGCTGCAGATTCTAGTTAACCAGCATCCTACTTCTTCTTACCCCCAACCCCCAGAATTGCCTTATGACTGTCCCATGCATGCTTGAATTCCACCACTGATTTTGACTCCACAACCTCCTCCGGAAGGCCGTTCCATGCATCCACAACCCTCTCTGTGAAAAAATACTTCCTTAAATTACCTCTGCTCACTTTAAATCCTTTGCTGCCGTTGTCCTCATTATGCCCAGCTAGGGTGACATCTGGAAGACACCTCCAAAATAAGCCAGTCTCATCGGCATTGTAGAGTTGTTCCGGAGTACATCCACCATGCTCAATGATCTCTTTGAGCTTTGGCAGGAACTCTGTTGCAGCCGCATCATCACAAGAATGCAGTTCCCCAGTAATGCACACCCTGCGAATGCCATACCAGTGTTGGAAGCACCACAACCATCCAGCTGATGACTTGAACTTGGATTCAGGTCCGTGTATCTGCTTTGCAAAATGTTCGGATTTTGCTGAACTACTGGACCCAAGACAGACACTCCATTAATTCTCTGCTGTGTGAACCACAGCTGGGTAGCCGTGTCCACCTCATCCTCATCTGGCCACAATATGTTTTTCTGCTGGAGACAATCCATCTCATTGCAACCACTGGCAAAGTCACAGAATGCCTGCTCCTGCTTCCTCCAAGTGCAGATAGTTGATTTAGAGTAGTCAGTTTCTTGTGACAATTTAACCAGACTCCCACCATTTTTAAGTCAGTCCAGTATTGACAGTTTGGTCGAGACTGAGTAACCTGAATATTTCATGTTGTATGGAAAGGAGTGGTTAGGGAGGCAGCAGACACTTATAAAATGAACCTCATTAGGGAATAATTGTTTAATACTGTAATTGGGGACACAGTAATTGATGAAGATTAAAGATAGAGAACATTGTGAGTGCTGTTAACGGTGTAGTGACGTTTCATAGCAAATTCTGAAATCAGCTTTAAGTGTGAGAGCCACGTAATACATTCGTTATAGCCGATAATTCACAATAGAGGGGTTCGCTATAATGAGGGGTTACTGTACTTGCTCCATTTTTGCAGTATTGGTAACTTAAAACCACAGCAGAAAAAGAAGAAAAAAGGTTTTGTCCACACCACCAGCATGGAGCTTCAGGACTATGGGCAACAGTAAGACCGGGCACACACTCCAGTCATTCCACAACAGACTTGCTAAGTCAGTCAGCAAACCACCGCCTCACAGCATCAGCACTGTAAATCATGGGCTTTTCAGTACTAAAACATAAAATAACACTTTTTCAGACAGTACAGGGCTGTACAGGCTGTGAGCAGAGAACAGCATACATATAGAGCTGATAGCTCAAGACCTCAAGCAGGTTTACATACATTAAAAAATAAACAGCAGGGAATTTTTTTTTAAGAAAAATAAAAACAGGATTAGAAGAAAATACTAAAGCAGTTCAAAACATTCTTCTTTCAGCATGGAATTGTATATTGAGCTCAAGAATGGGTCAGGAGCAGGAGCAAGTTGGCGAGAAGACAGGCAGGTGGCAAAGCAGCAAGGCAGAGTGAGAAAGACCAATATGCTGCAGAGCTATTTAAGGCACTGTGTTCGGTGACTCGGAGTCAGTGAGAACAAATGCTACTTATGTTTTTCACCTCTTTTTCCATTGACCAATCAAAATTCAGTTTTTCTGTCCATGTCACCGCATATGCAGCAAACCACTGACCATGGCTATCCTGACAATTTGGTGACTGTTGTCCTATAACTAGAAGCGCAGGGGGCTAGAGGTCTCTGTGCTTTCACAACTATAAGCATATATTCCTCTATGGAGGGAAGGGAGTGCAGGTTCCAAAGGACCCTGTGCTCGTACAGTAAACTAAGGATACTAGTATACTATCTAAAAAAGTAAGGAAATAAATTGCAAAAACTTTGTCAATGCATCAGTGCGACAAGCTGGCCTACGGTAGATGGAGAGGCAACATGCTGGGTTTAAAGTTCACAGAAGAAAATGTACCTTTATTGCCCCAAATGTAAGTTATTGCTCCAGAAAAGCAAAATCAGGTAGTTCAACTTCTCCAGTCTGGTCAGGTAACATAAAGGTTAACACAAAACAGTTCTTTCAGGCAGATTTGACAAAAGAAATCTTCGAACCACCTATGTGGGCCAGCAGTTTTTTTTCAATATACAGTCTCAAACAAAACATAAACTGTTTGTGGGCCAGCAGTTTTGAATGCACAGTCTCAAATCAAACATAAACAGTTTGTCGGCCAGCAGTTTTGAATGCACAGTCTCAAATCAAACACAAACAGTTTTCCCTTTTAGCCTTATTGGAGGCTATTCTTAGCAGTACATTCCACTCACTGTTTTTGGCCCAGCTTGCTAGGCTGATCCTTTATCTCAGGACTCTCTGCTCTAGAAATGGTCTCTTTCTCAGCAGCAGGGTTCAGCTTCTCCCCAAAGGCTCTCTCCAGTAATTAACTAATCTCCTTGGCTTTATGCTCTGGTTCCTGTTTTACATTCCACCCTTCATCTTGCAGGGTTCTCTGTCTAGGAGTATCTCTTCCCTGCAGCAGTTTCCAGCTTCTAACTGACTCTGGATTCTCCCTGCCTTTTGGCAACTCCTCTAATTAGCAACACTTGGGGAGGCAACCCCCCCTTGCCTGTTCATGTTGCATTCCCTGCATTTCCTCAGCCTCAAACAAGATGTTAACCTCATTTTTCCCAGTGTAGTTTTTACACTGTCACAATCAGTTAGGGTTAAACTGACAAAAGTAGGGAAAAATGGAGTTAGGGTTTCCAACCCTAACACCCCATCCCCCACCCTGCACAGACCAACAGGCATCAGGGGTCTGTCCTGCTGTCATCATCCCTAGCACTCACCCCATTCTCCTATGCTGTAGCCATGTCACCTAATTTTGTAATGGAATGAGGTCAGGATTAGGGCTGATGACCCCAAAACAGACCCCTGATGCCTGTTGATCTATGCAGGAAGTGGAATGGGCTTTTAGAGTTGGAAACCCTAATGCCACAATTCTCTGCTTTTGTCAGTTTAATCCTAATTGATGCATTAACGAAGTTAGGGTTGTAGAATGCAAAACATAAAAAGAAGGGAAATGAAAAACATTAGGGATTTGGGTCTCTGGAGTATTGGTGAATCAGTGGAGGGATCTTACTTGGGGTTGTCAACTCTAATACTCACCCCCTCCTCCCAGCCTATAGCCTCTTGTACAAAGCACAAGATACAGCTCCAATCTAGTGCCTCATGGTGACACAGGATGGCCAACATAATCTGTAAGAGCTTTCTTCATGCAGAGCCCTAGTGGCCTGTTTGAAAACATCACATTTGACCTTGTCTGATCAGGGGTGGTGGTGGGTATTAGGATTGACAGTCCCAAGTCAGACTCCACTACTGATTTGTCAATACTCCAGAGTCCCAAATTCCTAAGGTTTTTCATTTCTCTTCTTTTTGCGCTTTGCATTTTACAACCTTAATATCTGCATAAATTAAGTTTTTTAAATGAATTTCCTTACTTTTTCAGATAGTTTACAGCTTTCCTTATTTGCCTTATTTGCCTCCATAATTGTTGTAATGTCACAATGGAATTTCAGGGCCCTTTGTTATTTTACTGTAGGAGCACAGAGTCATTTGGACCCTGCACACTCATCCCTCCATAGATGCATCACCAAATTATCAGCATAGCCATCTTATTACCAAAGCTCATATAGCCAGAAGAGAACATTTTCAAATCCATGGCAAAACATAATTGTGCGGAAGTACAATACCATTCCGCACCACAGGTGCGAACACACATTTTGGAGAGGATTTGAAAAATGACAGCTGTGACATACAAGAGGTGGGGTAATAAGAAGGATATGTTGAAAATCTGTGGCCAAAATATTGAACATTTCCTCAGTTATGAGCGAGCAAACAGAAGTTGCAACGAATCGTCATAACTGCCATTTTTTCATATTTTGATCCAAATTTTGAACATAGTCTTCTTATGATCCCACCTCATGAACACATAGATGAAAGTTTTTAAATCTGTGGCAAAATGCCATTCCGTGCCACAGTTGCAAAAACACATTTTGTGCAGGATATGAAAAATGACAGCTGTACTGTTCATGAGGTGCTGTGAAAAAATGGCTATGTTGAAAGTTAGGAGTGAAAATATGGAAAATTACCAAGGTTATGCATGTGAGTAGGAAAAATTTCAACGATTGTGCATAACTTGGCCATTCTTAGGATATTTTTCACCAAATTTTCAACATGGGCTTTTTGGGATCCCACATCATGAACAATGCCACTGTCATTTTGTTAATGAGTCCCAAAAGGTGATTTCACACAGTGACTACAAGAACACCTTCTGGGCCTGATTAATGAAATGACAGTCACAGTGTTCATGAGGAGAGGTCCCAAAAATCACATGTTGAAAATTTGGTGAAAAAATAAGAATAAATGGCTAAGATAGCAACATAAGTTCAAAACACAATTGAAATAACATTATACTGCACTTACCTTGTTTTATCAGTTTGCAGTTCAGCTTTGAAGAGTGCAGATGTGTTCCAGTCCACAGAAGATGACAGCAGACAACCTCCAGTGGTACGTATGGGGCTGGGGGGGGTGCTCAGTGGCAGTGTTGGAATGGGGGAAGGGGACATTGGGAATGACAAGGGTCCATTTTCTTTTTTTCCAGTTTTAAATCAGAAAAGCATGTCGGGGGACTGTTTTCTTATTTTCAGATTTAATGAAAGAAGAGATTTTGGAACACTAGGATTGGGCTCCACAGTATCCCACACTGTGGGGGGGACATGACAGGAGACACTGGGAGTGGGTCTAATGTTCTTCTTCAAGTATGTTCACCAGAACTGCATGCAATACTCCAGGTGTGGTCTAACCAGTGACCTGTATAGTGGCAGGATCTCCTCCACCCTCCTGGAGGATATCCCTCTGACAATACAATCCAGCATCCTGTTGGCCTTTACAGCTGCCTTTCCACACTATGCTAATTTGTTCATTGTTGCCATTATGATCTCCCCAAGATCCTTCTCCTCTTCCATCTTGTCTAGTTGAATCCCCCCCTAGCTGGTAACTCCTCCTTGTGTTTTTTACACTGAAATGTAGCACCTTGCATTTCTTGGCATTGAACCCCAGCTGCCATGTGTCCAACCAGGCCTCCAATTTTTCCAGATTATCTTGCAAACCCTGCCACCCTTCTAAGTCATGCACTACTGCTCCCATCTTGGAGTCATCTGCAAAGAGATGGCTCTTGATCTTGATGCCTTTTGAGATGTCTGCTATGAAGATCCCAAACACCAGCCCCAGTACAGAGCCCTGTGGCACCCTGCTTCTCACCTCTCTGTGACATGAGAGCTTCCATCCCACCACCACCCTCTGCTGTCTCCCTTGCAGTCAGTTCACTACCCATCTCACCCTCTTCACCCCCACCCCTGTGCCTTCCAGCTTACTTTCTAGCCTCCCATGCGACACTGAATCAAAAGCCTTACTGAAGTCCAGGTACAGGATATCCACTGCATGGGCCTGTCCAATTGCTTGGTTACCCAGTCATAGTACTCAACCAGGTTGGTCTGACAGGATCTGCCTGAGACATACCCACACTGTCCTCTGTCCTGCAGCCCATTAGCCTCTAGGATGGAAACCAACCTCTCCTTCAGGATTGTCTCCATCAGCTTTCACACGATGGATGTGAGGCTTACCAGGCTGCAGTTTGTGGGCTCAGCACTGGGGCTGCTCTTGTGGAAGGGTACCATGTGCAACATTCTCCAGTCCTGAGGTACACCCCCTGAATCAAGGAAGGCATTGAACAGGTCTGCCAAGGGATCTGCCAGGACTTCTGCCAGCTCCTTTAGTACCATGGGGTGTATAGTATCTGGCCCAGGCACCTTGTCCACCCTCAGTGCCATCAAGCCCTCCAGTACCCTACCCACTGGGATTTCCCTCTGTCACCTCACCTCACCTCATCCCCATGCCCACCCTCCCACTCCCTTTGGGTATAACTCCCCTTTATCTTTAGTAAATACTGAGCAGAAATACTTGTTTAATGTTTCTGCCTGTTCTGCCCATGTTTCCACCCACCCCCAATCCCTCTTAATCCTTACTATCTGTTCCTTACAACTCCTTTTCTCCATGTTTCATAAGATTCATAAGATTTAACAGGTTCAGTAGCGTTAGTCATATTGACCTGAGCCAAACTAAGTGCTTGCTTGAAAGCACTTACTGTCGTATTTATCCAGTTTAGTTTTAAATTAATTCATTGTGTTACTTGAGACTATGGGCAATAAATTCGAAGAAGACACAACCCTCTGAGAGAACAAGTTACCCCTTGGGTTTTTATTAAAGTGTTCACCCCTTAACTGGAGACGATGGCTCCTTCTATTTGTTATGGTAACTCTCGGAGTCAGTCCTGAGCATTCCCAAAGATCTTTATTAGAGAATGCCCTAAACAACAGGCACATATCACCCATATATCTCCTGTGATGGAGCAAATAGATCCCCAGTGCCCAAATTCTGTCCTCGTAAGTCATGCCATGACACTCCCCCACCGTTCTGGTTGCCCTCCTCTGCACACCCTCCATTCTCCTCGGGTCCTTCTTCAGATATGGAGACAAGAACTGCCTACAATACTCCAGATGGGGGAGCACCAAGGAACAATACAATGGGACAATCACCTTCCTAGTCCTGCTTTTGATGTTTCTATTAATTGCTGCTAGAATCTCATATGCTTTTATTTGAGACTCCAGAACAATGTGCTGAAAATCCCAAGTTGCTTGATACTTGGACTCCCAGGTCCCTTTCAGAAATGGTGCTTGATAATATAATTCCATTTATATGGTAATTACATTTGCAGCTATTTCTTCCTAAGTGCATAACTTTACACATGTTCAAATTAAACCTCAGTTTCTTTGTTCTACAGTATCAGCTAAATTGTCAATATTCTCCTGGAACAGCTTAGCTTCCCCTACATTCGCTACTAGTGCCCCTAGTTCAATGTCATCAGCAAATTTGGATAACCACGCATTGTTGTTACAGACAATGGATGCCACAAGAATATTAAAGAGTGTAGGCCCAAGAACAGATCCCGGGGGACCCCACTGGGCACATGTGCCCTGTCGGACAGGTATCCTCTGATGCATGCCCACTGTTTCCTGTTAGCAAGCCAAGATATAATCCAGCGTATTAATCCCCATCCAGATTTATCTCAATCAAGGAATTTATCAACTCTATGTGACACACCCTATCAAATGCCTTCTCAAAACTGACATAAAGAATATCCACTGGGATATAATTGTCTAGAGCTGCACTCAGAGTATCAAAAAAATGTACCACATTAGTGAGACAGGATCATTCTATTTTGAACCCATGCTGATCTGGATCTGCTATACCCATATCATGAATAGGAATATTTATTTCTTCTTTTATTAATCACTCTAATGTTTTACCTATTATACTGGTAAGGCTAATAGGTCTATAGTTAATTCTATCTGATCTTGGCCCTTTTAATAAATAGGTACGACATAGGCAATTCTCCAATTGTGGGGGACTACCCCTTCCTGTAATGATTTCTGAAAAAGTGCCTCAACCAGTTCACACAATACTCCTGACAATTCCTTCAATAATCTGGGGTGGACTCCATGGGGACCTGCTGACTTTGCAAGATCAAGTTTGATAAGTTTGTCCCTTAGTTTTTCTGAAGCAACCACCATATTACTTCCCCAAATATTTGGGTAATCTCCTTTACCAGTGAGCCAATATCATTTTCATTTTTCCTACAGCTTCCTACATAGTTGTAGAAAGCCTTTTTATTATCCCCTACCTTCTCGACTAGTCTAAATTCCATTTCTTTCTTAGATTTTTTGATGGCTCTTTTTAGTTCTCTAAGACATTTCTTATACATTAATTTGGATGTCTGAGTGCTTTTTTTCACCTGTCTATATACTTTATATTTGGAGTTATTTAACTTTTTTATTTTGTTGGTTAACCATAGTGGAATCTTACCCTTCCTGTTATACTTTCTTTTGGTAGGTATACTTTCTTCTACCAAATACTGGAGGAATGATTTTAATTCATCCCACATCTGCATCTAGCCCTTTGCTAGTCTGAGTTCCCTGGACACCTTGGTTGCCCTGACTGCCCTTGTCACCTCCTTCGACTCCTTCAGGTATTCTTTCCCATCATCCCCTCTCCCTGTTTTTTTATACCTTCTAAAGGTGGCTGTTTTCTTCCTTACTTTTTCCATGCCCCCCCATTCCCTCCCAGCTAGGCTTCCTGACCCTAGCCCTCTTACTCTGGACCCTTGTACATGTCGCAGTTGCCTCCTCAATTCCCAGTTTAATGACCTCCCACTTCTGGTTAGTGTCCATATTTGGATGGATCCTGGCCTGATAGCCCTGTACCATTTCCTTCATCCTCTTCAAGTTGGCCCTTCTGAAGTCTAACAACCTTGTTCCTACACCCCATTTCCCCATGTTTAACATGAACCACACTGAGTGGTGGTCACTTCTCTCCAGTAGTTCTTCTACTCCCAGCTCCCTCACAAACTCACAGTTCACCAGCACAAGGTCTAGGGTGTTCCCTAACCTGGTTGGCTCATTGACCATCTGCAATAGGAAGCTATCCTGGAAGGCATCCAGAAGTACCTACTCCTTCCTATTCATGGCAGCTGGGGTAACCCAATCCACTCTTGCAGGTTGAAGTCCCCCTCAATTGCCATGCTGCCCCTTCACAGGTCTTTCTGATCTGTCCCACTAGTTCCCTTTGTAACTCCTCAGTCTGAGAGGGTGACCTGTACAACACTCTCATCCTGAGGGTCCTATTTTTGGAGTCCTGGAGTTGCACCCATAATGACTCCATGCTGCCCTCCTCTCTGACACACTTCAGACCTTCCCTTACATACAGTGCCACCCCCTTCCTTTCTGTTTCACTCTGTCCCTCTGAAATATTCTATACCCTGGCACTGCCAGACTTCAGTCATGGCAATGAGTGGCCCATGTCTCAGAGATGTCCACCTTCCCATCTGCCATGAGATCCTGTAACTCTGCTGTTTTGTTCCCAAGACTCCTTGCATTCAAGGTTATCACCCTCTACCTCGCTTCCTTCGTGCATTTCCCTACTTGCTCTCCCTTTCTAGCATCCTGTCCTGACCTCTCCCTAAGTCCTTTGTTGCTGGTATGGGAGGTAAGCTTGTTCGACTTCCCTTCCTGGGGATCCTGCCTGAATCCTGCTCACCTGCCTACTCCCTCTTCAAGTTTAAATTCTCATTGTTTGCTAAGTATTCCCCCAGTTTTTGTTTCAATACCCTCCTTACCTCCTCAATCACGTGTGGTCTGCCCTTAGTAAAGAGATCCTTGCCATCTCAGGTCCTCCCCCCCACCAACCCATACCCTTTGGACTGACACCATTCTTGTAACCATGTGTTAAATCCCTCTATCCTCAGCTTTCTTGCCGTGCTCGTATTGGGAACTGGAAGCACCTCCAAGAAAGTTATGGATCTTCCTGCCTCCTCACAAATCAGCCCCAGCTCCTCAAACCTCCTCTGGACTACATCTACCATATTGCCCATCAGGTCATTTGTTCCCAAATTCAGAACTATGTGCAGTTTTTCCCTACCACTCTTAGCATACTTCAGAACAGATTGACCCATCCTTTCCTCTGTGATGCCTGGCAAGGCCTCCACCCATATGCGACTATGCCTCTCCTATTTCTTCCCCATCTGATCCCTTTCAGAACTGAGTCTCCCAGAACTTGGATCCCACCCTTGTTTTCATGTTCTGCTCACCTTGTCCTTCCTTTACCCCATCCCCTTCCTCTCCATTCCTCCTCCTCCTCCACAGCAATTGTTCCCCTTCCACTACTGTGTAATGTCCCCTGTCTCTGCGCTGTTCTCCTTCTCACCTTTATCCTTTCTAGCCACCCCCCTCTTCCCAATATCCATCACATCCCTGATCCCTCCATCTGCCATGCTGCTGCCCTCTGGGTTGTCAATACCCCCCCTTCCTCCTGCCCCTTCCCCGAGTACTTCTCTCTCTTCATCCTCCACTGTAGACAGCACCGAGAACCTATTGTCAGACACCTGTTCTCTAACTTGAGCTACCCTTGTCAAACTGTTATGAGCCTCCCAGATGCTGCTGGATCTTTAGCTACTGTTGCCCCTTTTACCAATCCTTTTCCATTCCCCTTGTTCTCTACCCCTTCTTTCCTTTGGAGGTTGCAATATTGGTCCATTTACCCCATCCCCTTATCTACCCTTGGTCTGGAATGTTTACCACCCTCTGAGGCCCTCCTACCTGCCCCAAGTCCTGAATGGTTCTCCTTCTATTCCTTTCCTTAGCTCCATCCTTATCCAACTAATCTCATCCCTAAGCCTTTCTAGCTGTCTGCACACCAAGCACCCCCTGTTCTCCATGCTACCTCTAGAAAGATAGCTGACCTGCAGCTGTTGCAACCCACCACCCTCCCCATATCTCTACTTGCTATCCAGCTCCCCCCTGTGCTCACAGCTCAAGATTGCCTGCTCCATCTTCTCAGCCTTTCCCACTTTCTAGGTATATCCATGTTATTCTGCACACACCTTCTTCTTCCCTGATATCTACCTCTGTTCACATCTAAACTTGTATTTTTTTTACACACACTATATGTACCTGTGTATCATAGGGATTAACAGGGCACATTTTATTTTGTTTATGTATGCACACTAAATGTACCTCTGTATCACAGAAATGATCAGGACATCCTAGTAGCTACACCTGGCTGTGCCATCCGCCAGTTGCAACGTAGTACCACTCCAATAAATATGGAGGACCCTGATGAGGGAAAGGTGGATTAAGCCTTCCCTGATTCTCGTGAGAGTCAATCAGCCCCTTCCATGACAGCACCTCAGCCCTTCCCTCACCAAGTCCACTTAATCCCCTAACACAGAGGCCTCATAAAAAGGCTTCAGAGCCTGAAAAACTTGTCCCCCATTACTATGCTCCTTACATGCAGCTCCTTACTTGAATACAGAGCATTCTTCCATTAGACAAAAGTAAAATGATAATTGGGGACTCCAGAAAGCCTACCCCTTACACAGAATACAGGTAACTACTGCCAGAGGTTACATGCACACTACTACTACAATAAAGTTTCAATCCCACTACTTCTAAAATAAAAATACAGATGGGGACTACAGAGGACCCTCTCCTTCAGCAAACTGCAAGTAAAAATAAAATATACCCTGCCAAGCTGAAGAAAGTAGTAAATTTGAAGTACTTCCCTCGATGTAGTCCTCTCAGCTCTATTCCTCCTCAGCTGCACTCAGGACAAATTGACCCTAGGGCTCCATGTGTGGTGGAAATTTGGCTGCAAGTGGATACCAAATGTCCACAAGTGTGGTACTGTATGTGTGAAACTAGGCTATGACTGCTTTTTGCACGTACCACATTTGTCAACATTTAACATCCACTTGGAGCCAAACATTTACATCATTGCTAACTGAAGAAAAAGCATACTTTAGATGTGCTTCTGTGGTGGAGCAGCGGATTGGGAGCAGGATCATGGGCACAAGGGTCCTGGGATTAAGGGCAGCCTCTTAATAATTTTTTGCCTGTATTGTTGGTCAAAAAAAATATGGAGAGATCAGTCTCAAACCCAGGATCCCCATACCCAAAGTCCTGTGCCCCATCCTCTACACAACAACAGAAGCACAGCAACAAATATGATTTTTCCTTTAGTTAACAAAATACATGTACCTTGATTCGTTAGTTTATGGTTCGACTTTGAAGAGTGCACACTTGTCCCAGTCCACAAAAGATGACAGAGGTAACCTCCAGTGGTAAGTATGGGGCAAGGGTGGGTGTGGGGTGGTGGTGAGAGTTGAGATGGGAAGGGACACAGCGGGGATGTTGAGGGATCATTTTCTTTTTTTACAGGTCTTACATTAAACAATTCAGGACATTGGGAGTGGGCTCCCCAGTGTCCCAGACTACCAGGAGCAGCATACACATTTGGGAACACTGGAAGTGGGCTCCTCAGTGTCCTAACCTAGAAGTGCGAGAGGAGGACATCACTGGGGACACTGGGAGTGGGCTTCACAGTGTCCCAGACTATTGGGGGAGATACACATCTGGGGACACTGGGAGTGGGCTCCAAAATGCCCACACTGCAAGGTGAAAGAGGGGACATCACTGGGAACACTAGGAATGGGCTCCCTACAGTCCCATGCTGCTATTGGGGGGAAATCACTGGGAGCAACATAAACAGGGGGTGCAACTAGATACCAACAGAAAAGGGGCAACTCACTACTGACTCCACGGCCGTCAGCACGAGTTACAGCTGCAGGAGTCAAGAAAATCCCACTATTCTCACACAGAGAATGTGGCAGAAGTCGTCCTCTCACTAACCAGTGAACCCAGCCTATCAGGTGCCAAAAAAACATATTTGTGGCCAACATATAACAAAACAAACATCAGACTGTTGCTAAATGAGCCCAGTTTAGCTGAATTTCAACATCTGTTTCTTCCTAGAGTGAAATGTTCATATTGTTTCCTTACTTTGTGTCTCTTGCTAATGAGAGAACAACATGGAGGACAAAACACAGTTCTGCAAAAATACAACAGGCTCTCCGCAACACCATGGAATCCTACCTGTGAAAACAAGATACCTCTGTAGGGATATCACAGGTCATAAGAGGGAGGTAATAATCCCTCTTTACAATACACTGGTTAGGTCCCAGCTGGAGTACTGTGTGCAGTACTGGATGCCACACCTTCACAAGGACATTAACCAAATTGAGACAATCCAGAGAAGGGCAACCAAAATTGTACAGGGACTGCATCAGAAAACATATGAGGACAGCTTAATGGTGCTTAATATGTATACCCTAGAGCAAAGGAGGGAGAGAGGTGATATGATCGAAACATTCAAACACCTTAAGAGCATTAACAATGTGAAAGAGTCTAACATGTTTCAATATAAGAAAAATAGAAGGACAAGAGGACACAGCATGAGATTAGAGGGAGGCTAATTAAGGGGTAATGTGAGGAGGCTCTTTTTCACAGAAAGGGTGATGGATGCATGGAATGGTCTACCTCAGGAAGTGGTGGATATGAATTCACTGCAGGGCTTCAAGCAGGTATGGGATAGGCATAAGGGAGCAATACAGATGAGTATGAATAGATAGGCCATTGACAGAGCAAAGGCCAATGGCACATTCATAAGGCAGAAAAATAAATGGGCAGACTGGATGGGCCTTGCAGCCCTTATCTGCCGTCAACTTCTATGTTTCTATTAAAACAATCCTGTTTTCATGTGGAACACTTAACTTTTTCCCATAGGAAATAATTAGAAAATAAAACTTTAATAACTTTTGAATGGATTACAGTTTTTTTCACCAAACCTTCAAAAGGTACATTAGTGACCCAAAGGCTTTCTACCCTGAAAATTTCAGACAGCAACACTAAGCGGTTTCTGAGAAATGGCTGTAGAAAAAAATGTCAAAAACAGGTAAATTTAGAATGTTTTCAGCATTTGTATCTCAAAAGCCACACAATTGATTCACACAAAATTTGGCATATCAAGAGAATCCCTATAGATTATACATGCCAAATGTGGCACAAATCCATTGAAAGGTTACAAAGTTATTGAGGTTCAAATTTTCGGGTTTAACATAGAAATGTGCACTCAACCATAACTATACTGGTGCTTCCGTGTCAGTATAATATATACATATATATATATACACAATAGGGGTGAGTGGTAAATGAGTGAGATAAAACAGTGCATCATCCACTGCAGTGTGATATTTTTATCCTCTGCTCTACTGTGATGATATCAGCCATTTACACACACAGGTCACAAAAAATCATCACTCTAGGTAACTTTCCCCTCAGCATGCAAGAAACACCTGTGCTGTTACCATAGACACAAATGCAGAACTACTTCAGAGGTCTCACTACTGCCTACAGCTAACTCAGTGAGCATTACAAAACACACCTATCCCCCCACCAACTTCCAGCTCATTACTGTGACTGCAGCCATAATTCTTAGCACAGCTTCACAGAACACTCTGCCTGCAGCTAACTTAATTACCACTGAAAACAGTATCAGCTGTTCTGACACTCTGCCTCTCAGCTCATTACAATTACTGTGATGCTCTCAGCTTCACTGCAGCCAGACTTCTAAACAATACAGCCTCACAAAATTATGTTTCTAACTCCTACCTAAAACTAGCTCATTTAACATTGCAAAACATACTCATGTGTCTCCCAGAGTTTATAACACTGTCAGCCCATTCAGAAAAACTCACACAGAGAATGAGCAAACACAGAAACCGGAAGAGAATACAACACAGCATAACAAAACTTCTAAAAATCTTGGCCCTATTGTATATATTGAATACATGATGGTCAGATTGTGTGCTGAGGCAAATATTGTCACTCCTGCATCATGAGCTCTGCAGGAGTGACAATATTACTATATCTACTCATGCAGGGCACTTAATAATGGTGGGAAAATTGGGGATGTTGTCCGGGGCCCCAAGCGCAGGAGGGCCCACCCAAGAGCTGGCAATACCCCTGGCATTAGCTTGTTTGGGAAACAGGCCTACTTCAGTGACTTGTCCAGGGCCCAAAATTCATAGCTGCAGCCCTGCTCATGCCTATCATGCATGTGTAGATACTGTATATATATATATATATATATATATATATATATATATATATATATATATATATATATATATATATATATATATATATATATATATATATATATATATATATATATATATATATATATATATATATATATATATATATATATATATATATAGGATATGGTTGGGTCAGTGTGTGATTATTGATTTATCTAGTACAGTTTACGGCGACCTCAAGTAATCTCATGAGTGCAGAAGGCACAAGTGAGTGTTATGAGAGGTCACTGTAAACTGTACAAGATAAATCCATTATCACACACACTGACTCCCCGCATATTTCATTTATGCAATAGGGGAGTAACTTGTGTGATCGCTTATTTTTTGAGATGTTTTTCAGAAGGAGAAATGAAATTGTTTTAATTTGTTTTGTTTTTTTTGTGTAGCAGTACTCTTGCGTGTTTGCTCCTTTGGTATTTGTTTTGGGTGTTGGTATGGAATGCACCATGAAGAAGTGAGACTTGCACTGTGATGTCTGTGCCCATTGGATGATATTGGAGCTGAAAGGATATTTTTGAGGAGAAAATGGTGGACATTCTTAGTGATGAATGGAATTAAGAGGTATCGAATTGTTTCTTTTTTTTATTTGTTTTTTGATTGGCCGTTTTTTAAAAAAATAGATACACTGGTATTTCTGTTGTGGCTGGCGAGTGTGATCGGGAGAAACTGTTAGCAAGTGGCAGTACGAGGAAGAGAAGAGCAGTAACTTAAAAGTTCTATGGAGCAAAAGACAATGAGAGGGGAGATGGCAGTGGTTATTTATATTTTTTTATAAAAGAAATTTTCTGTGAACATCAGGAGAGGTTATCTGTATGCAAAGGGGCGTGAGCTGGAATTACAGTGCAGGAGACGGGGAAACTATTGCTGTACCATGCGAGCAGGACTGGCTGCAGTGAAGTGAGGACAGCTAGAAGTGTACATTTGGTACTTTTGGGAATATGTTAAGGTGAGTGGAAATTCAGAGTGACACTGAAGAGAATAAAAATAAATGATATATGAAGTGGGTTGTTTCTTGTGGGATGGGGCAACATTTATTGGGGCAGCTAATGTGTCTGTGTGTTTGAGAGTAAAACTGAAAGGGAGGTGGAAGTAGTGCTCGCCGTGGGGAGGGTGATATCATGATGTAGTTAGTATGTGGATAAATAAATTTATCCACAGTAACTCAGATAATTGGATTTATTACTGTTAATTTATGCAGACACCTGTTGTATAAATATATACATATATTACCGAATATATATTATCTGATTACTGCCCCTGATCAGGCTTCCTCTGTGTCTGCGGCTTGCTCTGGGAGCCACCTGCCACACTGAATCTGCCCACTGCCAGCAAATTTAGGTGTGGACCTGCTTCCACATGGTAATTCATCAAACAGCAATCTGCCCTCACTGTTGGACATTTATTTTTTCTGGCTGCCATTGGCTGGTTCCCCTTGGTGCTGTGCACCATTGGTTGTTCCACAAGCCTGCTGTTTTTGCCTTTCCAGCCCCTCAGCCCTCACCTCACTTCTGGGCTGCTCAGTTTGTTTTGTGCTTTATTTTATTATTTGTTTAACCAGGTATAGCACACTAATCTGAAAGCTTTTTTACAGGAGCAACCTCGGAGCACAAGAAGGTTAAGTGACTTGCTTAGGGTCACACAGTATGCAAGTGAAAGCTGTGGGATTCAAACCCAGGTCTGGTCTGCTGGATGGCACCAAATTTGCAGCTCAGCACTTTAGACCACTGCGCTGTACTGCCTCATACTGCCTATTGTGCTTGCTGGATCCTAACTTGAATTTTCACTGAAATATGTGTTTTCAATGGAACTGTTTATTTTCTAGCTAGCTGCAGTTTGGTGTTTCACTAGCATAGGGAAGGAGATTTTTCTTATTGTGTGTGTGACTATTTTCTAGTTAGCAGCAGTTTTGTGTTCCACTAGCTTAGGGAAGGAGATTTTTTTCTTACTGTATCTGTGACTACAGCAAGTAATATAGTTAACTTATTTTTTCTAAAGACAATGACAATTTACTGTTACCTTAGGCATTACATTTGATTGTCTAATTTGCACTTCACCTCTGCTCATACTGCTGCTCTAAATTTATATTGGTACCAAACTCCCCCTCTACTCATCCTGTGTATCTAAATCTCTCCTGCTCTCTGTTCCCTGACTATTAGTTTTCTTGCTCCAACTCGTTCAGCTTCACCCTCTTCCCTGACTCTTAATTTCACTTGCTCCAACTCATTCTTTCTGTTCAGCTTCTCGCCCTCTTCCCTGCTTTCCCATTGCTAAGCTAATTTCTTCCCCTCTCCCTTTCCCCCTACCTGCTTGTGTTGGCACCTAGGTGCAGACACTCCCTCACAGTCTCCATTGTCTAATCCCCCTTCTCGTCCTAGCTGCCTATTCCCTCCCCCCAATTAGCCAGTGACCCTTCCCTGCAGCCAAATAACCTAATAACTTGTCTCCTTTCTCCCTCTTTCAGATTACTTCCCCTGATTGGGCTCCCACTCCATCGATGGCTGCAGCTTGCTTTGCGAGCCACCTGCCACACCGAATCTGCCTGCTACCAGCAAATTGAGGTATGGACCTGCTTCCATATGAACATATGAAAATTGCTAGGAGAAACAGGCCAACTGGTCTATTGAGTCTGCTTGAGTTTGCAGCTATCACCCTTATTTTGCAGCTGCCCTCCCCCTTCCCCTCCCACCTCCCCGTACCCATCCCCATTGTCCTGTCCCACCCTCTTTTGAATCCCTCCACTGATTTACATGCCACCACCTCTCCTGGCAAAACATTCTACTCTGCCAACACCCTTTCTATAAAGAAATGCCTCCTCATTTCCCTCCTGAATCCCCCCTCCAATTTCATGTCATGGTCTCTAGTGTGTCTTCCAAGCCTTGCTCTGAACAGCCCCTCTGTGTTGGCTTGGATTATCCCCTTCATGTACTTAAAGGTCTCAATCATGTCCCCCCTTTTTGTCCTCTCCTCCAGTAAACACATGTTTAACTCTGACAGTCTGGCCTCATAAGGCAACTCCCCCAGACTTGGATAATTTTTTGTTGCCCTGCATTTCACCCCGTCTAGCAGTCTAATGTCTCTCTGCAGAAACAGTCACCAGTAATGCACGCAGTACTCCAGGTGTGATCTAACCAATGATCTGTACAATGGCAGAATCACCTCCTTACTCCTTGAAGTTATACCCCTAGCAATGCAGTCCAGCATCTTGTTGGCCCTTGTTATTGCCCTCCTGTGTTGTGCCGAGTTGTTCATTGTTCCCATAATGAGCACCCCCAGATCTTTCTCTTCCTCTGTTACTGCTAGCTGCACCCCCCCAAGATAGTAGCTCCTTCTCAGGTTCTCTGATCTGAAGTGCAGCACCTTATACTTTTTGGCATTGAACCCGAGTTGCCAGGTGTCAGACCATGCCTCAAGTCATGTCAGGTCCTCCTGCAGCCCCTGTCTACCCCCCCTGATCTTCCACCATTGCCCCCATTTTAGTGTTATCTGCAAACAGGCTGATCTTACTGCTGATGCCCTCCAAGATGTCTGCAATGAATATTTCAAACAGCACCAGTCCCAACAATGACCCCTGTGGAACCCCACTCATCACTGGCTTAGGGGACAAGAATTTCCCTTCCACCACTACCCTCTGTTGCCTACCCTGTAGCCAGTTCTCCACCCACTTCACCAGTTTTGCCCGCACCCCTGTACTCTTTAGTTTTCAACCTAGTCTCCAATGTGGTACCGAGTTGAAGGCCTTGCTGAAGTCCACCTGGTAATTCATCGAATGGCAACTTGCACTCACTATTGGACATTTATTTTATTTTGTCTGGCTGCCATTGGCTGACTCCCCTTGGTGCTGCATGCCATTGGTTGTCCCACGAGCCTGTTATTCTTGGCTTTCCAGCCCTCAGCTGTCACTTCTGAGCTGCTCAGTGTGTTTTGTACTCACGGGCTTCTAACTTGAATTTTTACTGAAATATGTGTTTTCAACTGAACTGTATATTTTTTAGCTAGCTGCAGTTTGGTGTTTCACTAGCATAGGGAAGGAATTTTTTTTATTGTATCTGTGACTATTTTCTAGCTACCTGCAGTTCAGATTACTTTCCCTGATCAGGGTCTCACTCTGGGAGCCACCTGCCACACCCAGTCTGCACACTGACAGCAAATTGAGGTATGGACCTGCCTCCACCCAGTAATTCGTCGAACGGCAACCTGACCTCACTATTGTTTTTATTTTGTCTGGCTGTCATTGACTGACTTCCTTTTGTGCCATTGGTTGTTCCACCATCCTGCTGCTCTCAGCATTCCAGCCTTAAGCCGTCACTTCTGAGCTGCTCAGTGCATTTTGTGCTCGCTGGCTCCTAACTTGAATTTTCTCCTGCCCACCCTCACCCACAACCGCCACTGTCTAAATGCTCTTGCTCCCTGACTGAACCCCATCTTCCTGCCTGCATAGCCACTCACATTGTAATTTAGCCACTCACAGTGTAATTTACAACAAAACTGCTTCTCTCTCTCTCTCTCTCTCTCTCTCTCTCTCTCTCTCTCTCTTTCTTCCTCTTGTCAATGTCAATTGTCAATGTCAATGTCAATTTTATTTAAAAAAGACGCCCAATCCAAAGGCTCTGGGCGCCGCACAAAACTGTACAGTATGTCATACCGTATACATTTCATTAAAATAACATACATATAAAATTCAATCTCCAAAAGCCTGCATAAATAGAAAGGTCTTCAGATGGCTCTTAAAGACCTCTATAGTAGGGGCCTCTCTCACTTCCAACGGCAGCGAGTTCCAGAGAGCTGGAGCGGCAACTCCAAATGATCGATCCCCAGCTGATTTCAGCCTCGCTCTTGGAACTTTGAGAAGGCCACCATTAGAGGAGCGGAGATCCCTGACAGAGGTGGACGGTAACAGGAGATCCGAAAGGTAACCAGGGCCCTGTCCATGTAGGGTCTTATAGGTGAGAAAACCCACCTTGAACAATACTCTCCACCTGACAGGCAGCCAGTGCAATTGCTAATACGAATGATATGACAGAACTTACTTTATCTCAGTCAAAAACCGGGCAGCAGCATTTTGCACTAGCTGCAGTCTGTGAAGAAGTTCCAGAGACCCGAGGATAGAGGGCATTACAGTAGTCAAGCCTAGAAGTGATTAAGGCATGTACCAAAGTAAGGAGGTCAGAGCGGAACAAGGGCTCAATCCTGGCGATATTTCTCAGATGAAAAAACAGGAACAAACCACAGAGGATATTTGAGCCTCCATGGACAAATTCCTGTCAAAGATCACACAGGTTTCGCACCCATGGGTAGGCCATCAATGACACAGCTCCTAGCACAATGCCAGTCGCCAGAGTCAGAGGCCATCCCATCCGATCTCTGTTCGACTCCACTACTAGTACCTCAGTCTTGTTAGGGTTCAGTCGCAGCCAGCTGGAAGACATCCAGTCATTTATCTCAAGCCAGACAGATATTTATCACATCCACTGCATTTGATGTTCCTGGGGCAAAGAAAGGTATAGTTGAGTATCATCAGCATAGCAATGAAAACTCAAACTATACCTCCTAATAATCTCCCCAGGGCAGCATGTATACTACCGAACAACATTGGGGCCAATACTGAACCCTGGGGAACTCCACACGAGAAGGGTGGGGTGTGGAAGGAAATTACCCATCACAACCGCTGCCTCCTGTTAGTGAAATGACTCAAACCATTTGATGACAGTACGGTGAGTCGCATAACTCCCTCAGGTGGAAAAGCAACACACAATGGTCCACAGTATCAAATGCTGGAGAGAGAGAGATCGGGGAGAACAAGAATTGTCTTGTCCCCGATCTCTAGCCCTGAGGAGGTCATTTTGCACCCGAACTAATGCAGTTTCAGTGCTATGTCTGGCCCGAAAAGCTGACTGGAAGGGATCATACAACTCTTGGGTCCTGAGATGTTCCCCAACTGAAGTGATACCACCTTCTCAACAATCTTTCCAGAAATGGAAGATTGGAGATGGGACAGTAATTGCCCTAATCTCCGGGTCCAGGAAGCTTTCTTTAAAGGGGTCTACCAGAGCCTCCTTCAAGGCATCGGAAGACACCCTGACTCAGGGCAGCCCGGACAATCAGGGCAAACACCCCAACAGTGTCAATGCACCTCATCAAAAGCATGTTGTACGGGATCCAGTTCACAAAGGTATGCCTCAAGTTGGCCACTATCTCAATGACCTCACGAACCTCCACTGGCCTAAACTCCCCCCACCTAGAGAGAGTGCTCTTAGAACACAACTGATGACTACTGACAGCAATGATATTACTGGCTGAGGAAACCTCCCGCCGGATCGCAGACACCCTGTCCGAGAAAAACCGAGCAAATTCCTCACAATCCTCATTTGAGGAAACTCTTCCGGGCTGAAGACAGAGTGGATGAAGAACTCTTGCTCACGGTATTATGTTTTGCACTCTGTATCAAATAGGCAGCTACCACAGCTCTATCCCAAATAATCTGCTTCACTCTCTCTCCCTCTTCCTCCCTACCATTGTGTTCTGTCACAACCTCAAACTTGCACTGCCTGTTTCCACTGCTCCTAGCCATGTTCTCCCATCCTGTCAAGCTAGTGCCCCCTCTAACTCCACTTCTTCTCTAACTTTTCCTCCACCCCACCTTTCCCCTTCTCCATACTTTTCCCTTATGTGTCTGATCTGGTATTTATTCCTTCTCTTAGTCTCTGTCCACTTCCTACTCCATTACCTCAACTCCATTCATCCATCACTGGATTCACTTTCAGCTGCCTCCTGCTGACCCACTTTTTCTACCAATTTCACTTGCCTTATCAAACTGCTGCTAAATGTTTCAGCTCCTACATCTTCCGAACCCTCAGCCTTGAACCACATACACCTCAGAAACTTCTCAAAACCCCATATTACATTACTTAATCATAGCCTTTTATTCCTTTCTTCATGTATATCCAACCTAACCAAGGTCCTCTGGCTACCTCCCCTTCTGTTTCCACCCATATTAACCTTGGGCAAAACCCCACAAACCCTTAACCCTGCCTAGAGGCCTCTAATTATTACACAAATATATGCAGCCTCCTACATAAGTTGGACCTCTTGCAAGCCATGGCTGTCTCTATAACCCCTGACATCCTAATCCCATCCAAGACATGGTTAAGCAATAACATATCTGGTCAAGCCATATCCATCCCTGGCTATTCACTAGCCAACAAGATAGATCACGCAGAGGCAGGGGTGGTGGTCGCAATGTATTTCTCCACCTCCCAACAATATGCTATCACCTTCTCAACCACACTACCAGCTAACTACCTGGCCATCATCATCTGGGTGTCCCTGCCCTTTACCATCCAAATCTTTGTGGCGGCATCTACTGTCACCCAAATCTTCCCACTTCAGCTGCTACAGCCTCACTACTGCCATTGTTTCACACTTCCAATCAGGAGAACTGTTCCACATTCGGATTTTAATCTAAACTGGCTATCACCCTCCATAGTAAAGCTTGTAACATCATTGCCTCACACAACAGATGAAGGACAGCCCAGGGGCAACGCTCATTTGTTACACTCACTGGTTTAATACTCTTTATGTGATATAATTACCCTACCTAAATTGGGACAATTCAAATTGAAGTTACACCAACATCTCACAGCCAGCAGTTCTTGTGACTGCTTCACCTGAGGCTCCCATCTACTAGCATTCAGTCTTCTCCTCACAACTGGACCACCCTGTATCTCTGCTGTTACCTTTATAATTCTGAGGCTACTCCCCTTTCGCACTTTGACAAGTCCCCTGGCTACCCCCATCCACCTCACCCCCCGCCACTACCACTCCCACACCAGCTTGACAAGGCCTATGGCTGTCACTTACTACAGTACCTTTCCTACCACCCCATCCACCTCACCCACCCTGCCCCTACCCCTCCCACACCAGCTTGACAAGGCCTATGGCTGCCACTTCCTACCTTCCTTTCTTTCTTTCTTTCTTTCTTTCTTTCTTTCTTTCTTTCTTTCTTTCTTTCTTTCTTTCTTTCTCCCATCTTTATCCTTCCCTCTCTCATCTACACTTTCCTTCTATTAGAACAATAAAACTGCGTATAGCTACATATATATTTACTCACTTTATTTTATTGTTTTGGAAACATTGTACTTTTACCCCTTTTCATGTTTTGTCTCCCCTCCCCACTGACATGGAACCTTTGTAAATGAACTGTCTGTATTCAGAGGTATTGTAATCCAAGAATGAATAAATAAAATAAAAAAAAAATAACCCAGCTCCTTCAGGAACCTACTTGTAAAAACAAAACCCCCCAAATCACACATTATTAGACTGTACACTCACCTCTTACTCAATTAGGGTTATAAAGTCGGGCTTACTTCCAGACGCCTCAAGTGACCACCATCTGATACATCTGATTCAGAAGATCAACAGGCCTAGTCTGCCGCATAAGATACTATTAATGAGCTCCTATAAATCCCTTGACATTGCTCTTCTTCTCTATGACCTAGCAACCACAGACTTGAGCCCATTAGCCACTGCTCCATATGTGGACAGTGCCCTAGCCTATTTAAAAACCAAATCCCTCTCCATCTGGAATCACTATGCCCCCTACAAGTGTACCAGAGTTTGTGGCAACCACATTCCCTTGGTCACTCCTGAGCTCCTAGCCTGCCTAAGAGCGCATGACCAAACCTGGAGAAAACACAAGGCAACCAAACTACTGAGTGACCTCACTACGTATCGCAAACTCTGCAATGCCTGTTTGACCAAACCAGACTAGCCAAGGCTGAATACTTCTCTTCAGTCTTCCACTCTAATCTAAACTCCCCTTCCAAATTCTGAAAAGTTGTCCATGCCCTCTCCCCCCCATCCTTAAAATAAACAATGCTCTCACTGCAGATCATGCTATAGTGGCTGAGAATTCAACTCCTACTTCACTTCATGCACATCTGCCTTGCTAGTCTCCCTCCCAACCAGAGCTCCTATGGCTTTCCCCTAAAAAGCATGAACTGCATTACCAGCCTTGCCCCAGAACATAACACCTTCACCTTCTCGAAAGTGTTGCCACTGATACCCTCTTGCCCTGCTGGCACTCAACCTGTCTAAAGGCAGTTCTCCTGACAAACTTTATCCAAAGCTTCCCTACCTCTCTGCCTCTGCTATCGCTTTTCCTCTTTCAGTCCTTCTGAATCTCTTCTACTCTACTGCTACTGTGCCCTCACCCTGTAAGCATGGTGTTATTATCCCCTCCTAAAAGGGGGTGACTCAAGTTCTCCTGGTAACTACAGCCCTATTGTACTTCCTACCTAGCTAAACTCCAGAAACACCTTGTTCTCTCTCAGATCTCCTCCTTTCTCTCTGACTCAATTTCTTTATCCCATTCCAATCTGGATTCAGAAGAACCATCACTACAACCTCCATGCTCAGGCTTACTGATTCAGTCCTCACTGGAATGGATCATGAGCTTGATCACATCTGCCATCTTTTTCAACCCTAGCCAAGGCATTTGACATGGTCTCATCATTCCCTCCTTCTCCAATCCCTTGCCTCAGCTGGGCACTCTCCAGCAGCTACTAACTGGCTCTGGGCCTACCTTACAGGAAGGACACAATTGGTTAGAATTGCCAAGTCCTGCCCCTCCACATATCCACACTGGTGTCCTCCAGGGCTCAGTGCCGGGTCCCCTACTCTTCTCCATTTTCCTAAATGGCTTACCATCAGTATGCTCCTCACCTCCGTCCATGAATGCTGATGATACTGTCTGTTCACTTCCAGTGACTCTCCCCATGATGTGGAAACCAGACTTCAGCTTGCCTTCATTAAGCTCCACCACTGGCTCACTTCCCATCATCTCTCTCTCTCTAAATACCAAGAAAACAGTCTCCATTAACTTTGGCACTAGGCAGAGAAGTGCTGTGCTCCCTGTTCTCCCCACCTTCCACACCCTGGATGGGACTAAATGCAAGGACACCTTCTCCTTCAGATACCTTGATGTATGACTGGATCCTCACCTAAACTTCTCTGGGCACATTTATGCCATTCTGAAAAAAACTGTTTCCCAAGCTAGGCACCCTATACAGAAACCTTAATAGCATCCCTCTTATGACCAAGCGTTCTATCGTCCAGAAGATGATTCTCCCTATCTTTGACTACTGCAATGTAGACTACAGCACTGCTTCCAAGTCCACCCTATCAGATTGGACCTCTTTTAACTCTTTCTGTCACTTAGCCTAGACTCCCCCACAAGTACTCACCACTGTGTTCTCTGTCACCTCTCTTTACTCTTAACTGCTTTCTCCCACTGTGCTAAACTTATTTCAGAACACTGGCTTGGCACTCTTTCATCCTATTTGTCCTCTTCTCTCTACACTCTCCACACTGCTGCTCACTCCCTCCGATCCTCCGACTCACGCATCTTCATGATCTCTCGCTGTTCCACATCTGCAGGACAATCTGCCTTCCCCCACCACTTCCCCAAAATCTGGAACTTCCTCACTCCCCAAATCTGACATTCCTCCTCCATTCACAACCTCTTCTCTGCCCTCCACAACTTCCTTTCATCCAATTGTACCTGCTTTCCCCATTCCTAACAGACCCCTCCCCCTCACTCTCCTTCTCCTCTAGCTAGGACTACACTCACTTATAGTAGTCGCTTTTCCTATTATAGCACTTGCTCTTCTTGTTGCATCATTATCCGCAACTACCCCCTGTAACTCCTCCAGTTTATGGCACTTTAACTGTTTTTGATTTTGTAGTTTTTCACAAATACCTCTTGTATATTGATGGAATATCTCATTTTTATCCTGCTACTGCATAGTTACCCAGTATATTGCTACTTTATACTTACTGACTTGTATTTGCTACTGCACTAATGTTCCACTGATTTGTGCTGTATTATCATGTGTACTCTTGTTTCCCCTTACTCCAGGTCACACTGGGAGACAAGCAACTTCTTGTTCAGTGTGCCTTCCTAGTAAAACATTTCAATAATAATATATATATATATATATGCATGTATGTATATTCTTTGCAAAAAAACTTCACAAATGCACTAGTTAGTGTAACTTAACATCACAAAACTAGGGAAATATGGTGGTAGGCTTTCCAACCCTAATGCCCCTCCATCACCCCCAAGCAGCAAAAGGAAAAAAAATTAGGGTTTTGGGTCTCCAGAGTCTTGGCGAATCAGTAGTGGGTTCTTCCTTAGAGTTTTCAACCCTAGTACCCACCCCATTCCATGAGCAAACAACTTCACATGTGATCTCCATTCTTCACACAGGACTCATATCACATGTGATCTCCTTTCTTCACACAGGACCCAGAGGGCCCTGTGTAAAGAAACATACAACAAATTGTGTTTGCAACCTGTGGCGAGACATACTTCTCTACCTTTGAAGAGTGTATCGTTATCTTGTCATCATGTCAGTGTCAGTGGCTCAGTAGGTAGCACACTTGCCTCTGGGGCCAGGAGATCAAAGGGCTGTGGGTTCAGTTCCCACATCTGGCACGTGGGTTAATATCCCAGTACTGACACTGTAATGCAGAGTGAGAGGGGTGCTGCACTTCTGAGGTGCTGTCTTTCGGATGAGACATTAAACCAAGGTCCCATCTGCCTGGACTGGTGGTAGTTCAGGTGGATGTTAAAGATCCCATGACAATTCTCGAAAAGAGCAGGGGAATTTTTATTAAATATACAAACATAGAGCAAAATACAAAGGAAAGTTTACAATAAAATCTATACCTAACATAGAATACTAAACACATTCATGCTCACTAGTCTAAATTAAATATTCATTTATACTTGATAATGTGAGAAAACCCTTTCCACCAATTTTTTACCTTATTTGAATTATACATTTGTGTTTCTTTAAATATAGATTCAGCAATTCTTGTATAACCATTTGATGATAACCTTCATAAGAGATTTGTTTTTCTGGTATATAACCCATTGGCATCTAACCTGCCAGAGATAAAATCATAAACATCCAAAAAAAAAACAGTTAAAGTATTATGATCGAATGATACAAAACTGGAAGGATAGATCCCTTTAACTAAAATGTTTAGATAACCAGGAAAATTTTCATTTTTGTACAACATATCCTCACAGTTGTTTTGAATAGGAGCATTGTAATAAAAAATGTTCCATTGTTTCTTCCTGATTAATACAGTCAGGGTGTGGACAATTCCTTTCTTCTTTTGCTTTATATTTAGCATTTCCTCTAAGATTTAGTTTACCATACATAATTAGCCACTGAGTTTCCCACATAAAAGATAGAATTCTAGGGTTATTCAGTTGATTTGGTATATATGAATTGTGAGCCAAAGGACAGTTTTTAAAGCTAGGTTCTATTGGGTATATTTGGCTCATGATGTTATTATATAATGCCTTCACAGTATTAGAAACTATTATATACTTAGTCATCTGCCATTTATATAGTTTTTGGACTGCTGGTCTAAAATAGACAGGAATATGAGTATGCAAATTAAGCTTTGGGGCCAAGTGATGCCAAGACTTAAAGTAACATACCAAAACCATCCCAATCCAAATACCCTCTCTGCTCTCTGATTGTAATAGCTCACTTTTAATTGTTTGTGTGAAAAAGTGAATGAAAGAAAACAATGGGGTCTAGCATTCCAAGTCCTCCTTTTTTTTTCCGTGTAGTGGGCAAAACATCAATTGACGGATTTAATCTGTTACCCCATAACATCTGAAGAAAATGCTGTACAGTTGGGTCTCATACTGGGTCAGTAGAGGAAATATCACGCAACATATTGTAAGTAGGGTACTAAAATTGTTTAAGGGCATGAATGCATTTCAACTTAGAAAATTTCTACTGCCTGCATCTGGATACTATTATTTCAACTTTTTTTAATGCAATGTCCCAATTTTCATCGGGAGGTTTTGTGAACCAGAAAGGATTCCTAAAATATGGAGTGGTGCAGTAGTTATTGAATTATTGTTTTGAGTAAAATCATTAAGATGTCCTGCACCTATAATTGGCATCTGGTTTTTCCAATATTAAGTTTTACATTTGACACTATGAAAATAAATCAAATTAATTAAAAAACTCTTGAAGTTGTTCAATTTGTGAAAAAAAGGCAGACATCATCTGCATAAGCTTGTACAAGTAGCTGAATTCTTAAATTAGGACCAAAAATTCCCGACCACTTCGGAAGAATTGATAATGACTGTAAGAGAGGTTCTATGGAAAAAAATATATAAGGGGGACATAAAGGGTAGCCCTGATGGAGCCCAGATTTAAGTGTGATACCTTTAATTTGAGTATCTTTAATAAAAGGAAACACTAAGGCCGATGTGTATAAGGACTGAATAATAGTTATAATCTGGGAGGGGATCCCAAAATATCATAAAACAATAAACAAGTAAGGGAGATATACTCTATCAAATGCTTTCTCCAGATCTGCCAAGATTAAATACCCAGTTTTTCCTTCTAAAGATACTGTAAATGCTCTAGTGTGTCCCTTATCATAATGGCAGATTGAATCCATCTGTCCTGTAACCCACAGTATTGGTAAGGAGATATCACTTTAGCAGCATACTCTTTAAGCCTATTGTTGAGAAGCATTGCAAAAATCTTATAATCTGAATTTAAAATAGTAAGGGGTCTCCAGTTTTCAATGTCACCCTTATCTCCTGATTTAAAAATATGAATTATTAGTCCTTCTGAAAAGGAGGGAGGTGGAGTCTTTCCTATCATGGAGAATTGATATACTAAATACAAACATTTAAGTAGTTCTGCTTTAAAAGTTTTATAAATAAGTTTAGCAGACCATCAGGTCCTGGTGAAACTTCATTTTTAAATTCTGAATAACTGATTCCAGTTCATCTGTGGAAAATGGCCCAAGTAGTTTAGTAGCCTCTAGTGGCTAACATGGGACTGGAAACGCATCAAGATAGTCATTAATATCTTTTTCCAGAATGGTAGAACTGGGAGATAGAGATTCATAGTGAGTGTGCATAATTTCACCTATTTCTGTTGTATTGACAATTGTTTTTCCATTAGCCACAAAATAATCCAAATTAGTTGATTCTCTCAATTATCTACAAGTCTCAAGTCTCAAAGAGATCTCCAATTAATCCAATTAATGCTTTTTGAGTACTGCTAGAGAACATTGCTTGAAGTGTTTGAGCTCTATCATATTGAAATTGCTTCATTTCTTCCTTTATATTTTCAATGTGTTTAGAATAATATCTGAGAGAGGTATGGGGATAGAAATTAGCTGTTGAAGTTGTTCTCTAAGTTTTAGGTATGAAAGAAAACTGGTGTTTTGATTTTGGGTTCCATATTTTTAAACCACTTACTTACTTATGGAAAGAACTGGAAGGGACAGGATCAGTTGTGTTCCAGGACAGTAGCTGCTGCTTGTTGTTTTCTACAGGGTTCTTGTGGATTTTACTTGGTAGGTTAGTTCTTTTCTTTCTTACTTCTAAGGGGCTAGCAGGGTATTGTTTTGGGGGATGCTGGAAGTTTGAAAACTGATTTGGTGGCTGTAAGTGGGCTCATTTTGTGGATGTTTCACTGTGTAACAGGCTGCGCTGGTAGAGGCCTATTTCTTCTGGTTTAAAACCTATTTGGTAGGATTTGCTTGGAGATGGTTATTTGAATTGGAGACCTATATCTGTTAATTTCAAACCTATTTTGATGTGTTGTTAGTGAAGCTGATTAAATTGGAGACCTGTTTCCTTTGGCAGCAAACATATTTTGGGGGCTTTGAGTTTAATTTTGATTCCTTTTTGCTGACTCCACTAGCTGCAAAGGTTAGTGCATAGTGGGGAGGGGTGTACTAATGGTCTAGCCAGGTCTCACTTCAGCCAATTGACTGAAGGCAGAGCTGAATCAGGTTTGAGGTGTTAGCTGCTTTGTCTTCTCAGAAAGAACTGGAAGGGGACAGGATCAGTTGTGTTCCAGGACAGTAGCTGCTGCTTGTTGTTTTCTACAGAGTTCTTGTGGACTTTACTTGGCAGGTTAGTTCTTTTCTTTCTTACTTCTAAGGGCTAGCAGGGTATTGTTTTGGGGATGCTGGAAGTTTGAAAACTGATTTGGTGGCTGTAAGTGGGCTCATTTTGTGTATGTTTCACTGTGTAACAGGCTGCACTGGTAGTAGCCTATTTCTTCTGATTTAAAACCTATTTGGTGGGATTTGCTTGGGCCTGGTTCTTTGGCTGCTGGGCTTGGAGGGAGACACAGGGCTGATACACTCTCTCTTGAGTCAGCTGTCTGCCCAATACCTGCCCTCCCACCCCTCCTCCCCAGAAGTCTGCTAATTTATAGGGAACACCTGCCCTGCAATTGGAGAAAAGGCTGCAGGTACAGCTCATGTAGTTCTAGCCACTGGGGTTGAATTTAAAGGCTGGGAGAGAGGAGCTTAGGGAGTTGTTCATTTCCTTATAAGTTTAATGTGTTGTACCACCTAGTAACAGGGTTACTGGTGTACAGTGGGACTGTCTCTAAGATTAGTGGGTGACCTGATTAGGCAGTAGGTGTATCTTGGACTGAGGGAACCTGGTGACTCACCCAGGAAACCTATTTGGAAGGGATGGAACCACACGACATTAGGGCGGCATCTTTGGGAGGGTGGTGGGGTGCACAGGGGTGTGGGCAGCCATGATAATGGACTGGGCTTGGAAGTTTGGTGGTTGCCCAGTGTGCTGCCAGCTGGCACAGCTTAGGGAGGAGGTTGTGGGTTAGGAAGCACAGGAAAGGAGGTGGTATGGTTGTTGGAGGGGGCTGGGAATCTCACGGGGTTGCACCGAGCACTGGGGTGGGGTCATAGGGAAGGAGTGCAGGAGAATACTCAGGGTCACATAGGGACCCTGAGCAGAGGGGATCCAAAGACACTACCAAGGAAGCAGGCAGGTAACTGGGGACCCTCACAAAGGAGGGACGGAGGGACAACATTCTCAGGGAAGTAGGCAGATGGCCAGGGCTGGACAGAAGGAAGCAAGGCGGGAGGTGGATCAGACCTTACACTCAATAACCGCTTCAATTCTCTTCTTCTGCTGGAGGATGAGGGGTTGATGTATACGACTGAGAGTGGTTAGAGACAGAAAGGAGTAGGAGGCAGGAGGCAGGGCCAGATAGCAGGAAGAATGGGGGACCTGGAATGCAGGAAAATGGGGAGCAGTGAATCAGAGCAGGAGAGGCAGGGGAAAGAGGAAAGCGCAAGGAGAAGGACCAGTTGGGAGAAAGTTAAAGAGAAGGACCAGAAGTACAAGGAGGATTCAGTAAGGGGCTGAGGGTTTAGGCCAGGGGCACAACGAGCAGGAGGAACTAAATGGAGACAGGGACGGAAGGAGGACAAGCCAGGCTAGTTTAGCAGATGGGGAGAAAGGACCAGTTGTGAGCAGTGAGGGGAATTAGCAAGGTACAGAAGGATACTCAGGAGGAGGAGGAGAGGCATAGGATTGGAGGGAGGGGTGGTCATGGTAAATAAGGAGGGTGGCATGTGGCACCCAGATAGAGGGAGGAACAAGGAGCTAGCTGGGTGGAGGGGCCCGTAGAAAGGATGAGGGACATGGAAGGGAAATGGAGGAAAAGGAGCGGTCAGAGTGCTCCTATTGGGGGATTCTATGATCAGGGGTATCAAATGGGATAGGGATGGAGAAGCCTGGCCAGTTAGAACAAGATGCTTCCCTGGACTAACGGTGCACAGGGCTAAGCATGAGGTATATCAGCTGGCAAAGGATTGTGGGGGTTCCCCAGACATACTGGTCCACCTGGGTACAAATAACATTGAGGGAAATAGCGAGCTAGAGATACAGGCAAGATTCGGGAGCTACAGGGTCTGTCATGACATAGGATGCACAGTTTCCTTTCTCAGAAATCCTGCCAGTGCCAAGGGCTAGTGGAGAACACAAAAGGAAGATTAGGGAGATAAACCAGTGGCTCAGGGAGTGGTGTGAGGCCAGAGGGTATGGGTTGATGGGGATTGGGAGACCTGGGAGGATAAGGAGCTGTATGCTAGACATAGACTCCATCTCAATTTGGAGGAGGGAATCCTTAAGTTGAAAATAGAGGGTTCATTGGTGAAAAGTGGGGTTTAAACTTGTGAAGGGTGGGATGGGAGTAAAGGCTGTCCAGGGGTGCCGATAAAGGAGGGACTCTGTCTCCACCCCTGGGGACCAGAAGGATTGCAGGAAAAGGCCGACTGGCAAAGTGCAGACCAGGAAAACAGAATCTCCATGGGAACACGAGCAGGGAAATGGAACTATAGGGAAAGGGTGGAAGGTAGTCTGCTAAATGCCAGGAGCTTGGGCAATAAAATGCCTGAGCTCCAGGCGATGCTAACTGAGGGAGCAGTGGATGTGGCAGCAGTCACTGAGACTTGAGCCACTGCAGGACATGACTGGGACCTGAACCTGGAGGGTTACACTATGTTCAGGAAGGACAGGGGGGAGGGAAGGGGAGGAGGGGTAGCAATGATAGTCAAAAACTGCATTGGCATAGGGGGAGTAGAGGAGGTGGAGGGAACCGTGGAGGCGATTTGGGTCACCTTGATAACAAGGGGGGCAAGAGAGTAAAAATAGGAGTGGTGTATAGACTCTCTGCCCTGGCGGAGGAGCTGGAGTACAGTCTGGTGGCAGATGTTGGGAGACACTGCAGACTGGGCAGAGGAACGGTGGTGGTGTTGGGGGACTTAAATATGCCAGGAACAGACTAGGAGACTATGACATCCTCTGTGACCAGGGAACAGAGGTTGTTGGATGTCTTTCAAGATGCGTTCCTAACTCAGCAGGTGAGGGAACCGACCAGAGAGGTCTGGATACTGGATGTGGTCCTGGCAAACAGTGACCAGATTGGGGGCCTGGAGGTAAGGGACCCATTGGGCGGAGTGACCATGCCACGGTCTGGTTCTGCCTGGACTTAGGAGGGGTAGAAGGCTGCACAAAGACGGAAGTAACACGACTTCAGGGGGGCGGATTTTAAGGAAATGGGAAGGATCCTTAAGGAGCATTTGGATGGGATTGGGTCAGACATGGATGCTGATAGTAGGTGGGAAATCATCAGGAGAGGGGTGCAGGATGCTACCAGCACCTGTGCAAGAGTAAGACAAAATGCGGTAGGGCCCAAAAACCCTGCTGGTGGACCAGGGAGGTCCAGGAGGTGGTGCAGGAAAAGAAGGCAGCCTATAAGCAATTCAAGTGCTCAAGGAGTGAAAGGGATTGAGGGGAGTACGAGCTGATGGCTAGAAGGGCCACTAGAGTGGTGAGGGTGGCTAAGGCAAGGAAGGAGCAGAACCTGGCCAGGGAAATTAGGAGAGGGAACAAGGGGTTCTTTAGATACATTTGGGAAAAACGAAGGGTGAAGGGGCAGATTAGCAGGATTAAATCAGGTGAGAGATGGGCACAGGACCCGGGGGAGCAGGCTGAGGTACTAAATGAGTACTTCACCTCAGTTTTCACCAAGGAAAATGGGGGTGCTGCATCATACATGGGAGGAGACAGAGATACTGAGGAGGGGGGAACCTTACCGATCGGCGGGTCTGGGGAGAGGGGGAGGCATCACTGGCAGGTGGGGGAGGGCTAAGCAGGGAGAAGAGGTACGGAAGTGGAAATCACAGCAGAGAGAGTGAGGGAAGCTCTCAGCTCCCTTAAGATGGAGAAAGCACCGGGGCCAGATAAATTACATCCCAGAGTGCTGAAGGAACTTGCGGATGTCCTGGCAAAACCCCTTGCGGAGCTTGTCACCATCTCTCTGAGGACAGGGTGGGTGCCCCAAGACTGGAAGGTGGCGCATATAGTGCCTCATCCACAAGGGATCAAAAGGGAGGTGGCAGGGAACTACAGGCCTGTCAGCCTGACATCGGTGGTGGGCAAGGTGATGGAGGCATTGTCAAGGAGAGGCTGGGGGACCTGGATAAGTCAGGGTGCCTGGATGATAGACAGCATGGATTCATCCGGGAAAATCGTGTCAGACAAACCTGGTGGAGTTCTATGACTGGTGACTAGAGCCTTGGACCTGGGTAGACCAGTGGACGTCCTCTTCTAGACTTCAGCAAGGCATTTGACTCTGTTCCTCACGTGGGCCTGTTGGATAAGCTGGGAGAAATGGGGGTTGGGAACCAGATGATCAGATGGATAGGCAATTGGCTCCAGGACCGGACCCAGAGGGTCGTAGTTGGAGGGATAGTCTCATCCCCAAGGAGGGTCATTAGTGGGGTCCCACAGGGATCAGTCCTTGGGCCCCTTCTGTTCAACGCCAACGTCTCTGACATAAGGACAGGAATCAGGAGTGAGATGAGTCTCTTCATGGATGAAACTGGGGGGTGGTGGATGGGGAGGAGGGAGGGTGGCTACAGGGGGACCTGGAGGCTCTGGAAAGATGGTCTAGAAAGTGGAAGCTGAGGTTCAATGCAGGGAAATGCAAGGTACCCCACCTGGGGTCAGAAACCCAGGCCAAGTGTACACCCTGGGGAATGCTACAAGTCTCGATAGCTGAGAGGGACCTGGGGTGGTGGTGATGTCAAGATGAACAACTCTCAGACTTGTAGGAGGGCAGCAGCCAAAGCCAACAGGATGCTGGGATGCATCGCTAGGGGGATCACCTCCAGAATGAGGGAAGTGATACTCCCTCTGTATAACTGCTTGGTGAGGCTGCACCTTGAGTACTGCGTGCAGTTTTGGAGGCCACACTTGAAGAGGGACATTAACCTCCTGGAGAGGGTCCAGAGGAGGGCAACCAAAATGATTTGGGGCTTGGGGGACAGGACCTATGAGGAGAGGCTCGAAGAGCTAAATATGTACACACTGGAAGAGAGAAGGGACCGGGGGGACATGATAGAGGTCTTCAGGTACATGAAGAGGGTAAATAGGGGAGGAACAGTCAGGGTGCTTCGAAGGAAGGAGGAGGGGGCCACTAGAGGGCATGGGTGGAAGCTGGAGGGGGGAAGATTCAGGGGAAAAAGGAGGAGGTGCTACTTCACTGAGAGGGTGGTGGAGCCATGGAATGCACTGCCTAGGGGGCTGGTGGAGGCAGAGACAGTGGAGCAGTTCAAGAGTGGATGGGACAGGTACAGGGGAAGAGTTCTGGAAGCAAAATCCAATGCAGCAAGAATATCCGGAACTGGGAAGGGAGAAGCCAAAGAAGGCGAGGGGGACAGCAAGGTCAGCACCCAGGGTTGGGGCTGACCAAACGAGCAGACACAAAAGACCGTTAGGCCTATTCTGCTGGCATTTTAGTAATGTTAGTATGTAAATCAGATTTTCTATCTAACCACCATTCCCCAAATCAGGATTTAAAAGCAACTGATAGTCAGGCTTTAAGAATGGCCTTAATTGTGTTTTTAACCTGTGAATCAGTAAGAATGGAAGTATTTAATTTTTCCTATTGGGAGTCACAGTCATTTTTCCAAAAGAGCAGGTTAAAAGAAGATGGTTTGAAAACTCCACCGGTATTATCGGAAAGGCTCCAATCAGAATTGATGGGGAAATAAGCATGTAATCAATAGTGGTTTGGAATTTACCCTTTATAAAGGTGAATTGGGACTCTTAATTATACTTAAAACAATTGATGAGGCCTGCTGATCTAATGATTGTTTCCAAAGTGTTAGAATCACAATAGATTATTTTTATTAGAAAGCCACCAAAAAGGGTTGTATAGCTTTCATACAATTTACTCTATCAGCTTTTGATTGGGGGTTATAAATGTTGATAAATCTATTGTCTAAATTATTCCATTTACCATCAAAAATTAATACTCTTCCTGGAATCAAATCAACTAACTTATAAAGCGAGAACTGATAGGAGTTAAACAAAATTCCCACCCTGTCAGCTCTATCCACGCCAAAGGACCAATAAGAGGGGCCCCATGGCCAATCCCTTTTAAAGGATATTTGCTTGATAGAAAACATCCAAGTTTCTTGAAGAAAGCAGACGGACATATGTTCATCATGCATATACTGAAACAAAGCTTGTCTTTTTACTGTATTTAAAATACTATGCACATTCAAGGATCCACATTTCAGTAATGCCATTACTTAGTTGGAGAAAAAAAGAACTCATTTTTCCTTTTTTTCTTTTTTTTAACTTTATATTCCTCTGCAGTTAGCCCTGCCAAGTCTTGTATAGATTTTTGGGAATCTGAGTCAAAAACATCCATTTCAGAATCCCCCAGTTCGTGAATAATGCAGCATAAGAATTTTGAGTTTCTAGTATAGCAGGAATGGGAGGGTTTGGTTTCTAAGTGTTTTGAGGACCTTTGTGGAGGTAAAGGTGAAAAGGAACCTTCATCACCTGAAATTTTATCAGGGCTAGCTGGATCCACGTAACATACAGGCTCCAGAAGCACAGAATCAGAAGGGTCTACCCTAAACCTTCTTCTTTAACCTTATCAAGAATAGTCTCTGTAGTTTCAGTTTAAGAGGGACCATAGAAGGGGGTGGGGTGGGGGATTGAGGGTGGGTATGACCTTCTCATCCTGTTGTTGGGGAATATTAGATTCAGAAGGGACAGGGGGAGGTTTTGAAGATGCCTCCTGAGCCTTTTGAATCAGTAAATCAGGACTAATACATGAAGCTTTGTTTTTAGCTGCCCAGTGACATTCTCAAAATACATGGCCAAAACCCTTGCATAAATCACATTTGGTGTGA
Organism: Neoceratodus forsteri; assembly: GCA_016271365.2. Lineage (NCBI taxonomy): Eukaryota > Metazoa > Chordata > Ceratodontiformes > Ceratodontidae > Neoceratodus > Neoceratodus forsteri. The sequence continues at coordinate 621,416,726 of CM057455.1, forward strand.
TTAGCTCACTGCATAGTAACATGCCCAATTTCCCCACAGTTGTCACATCTGGGTTGATCACACACACTAGAGAGATGAGTCTTGGAGCCACATTTATAACAAGCTCTTGGTTGACCCCAATAGAAACAACCCTCCCATCTCTGCCCAGCAGAAAATAATTAGTATATGATCAATCCCCAAATCTGTTTGCCTTAATTTAACTTTATATTTCCAACCTCCCAGTCCAAAATTGTGCTGAGTCTAGAATGGGTTCAGATTCACTAAGAATTTTACATTTTTGTGACAACCAGTAAGTTATGTCTTCTACATGGACCCCTTCATTCCGAAACATCCCAGTAACAAATTTAGTTAGTGGTTTCGTAAGTGGAATGACCAAAAAGGGGATCCATGTAGGGGAAAACTTTACCTGCCCATAGCATTCCCAGAATAAGTCTAACGCATATGAGGTTCTGAAGCTCACATCATAATTGCCTTCTCCTGAAATATTAAAAAATGCAAAAACATCCTTAGGGGAGAATACAGAGTCTTTTAACAAACATTTTCCAATATAGTATCTGTCAGACGATCAGTCAATCCTCCTTTATTGCAGATTCGAACAGCATTCCCCTTGGAGCAGCTTCTCTCCTAGATATGAAAAAAGTTCTGACATTAAGGGTTTTGTTTTTTATGTAATGGGCACCTCATTGTCTACAGGAGGATTAATAGACAGAGAAAAGTATTTTCCTTTATAGGGTATCATCATGACTTGCTCCTTTAGCTGAAGATGCTGGGTTATCAGGAGGCAAAGCTATTGTTAAGGAGATTTCTGCAATTGGGTATTGTTACTTTTCACAACGTTGATTTCTTTTGGTTTCCATTCAGGTATTGAATGCTGCAAGTTGAGGGCTGTGTCCCATATCGGGTCAGGAGTCCAAGTCCCGGATGCTGTCTTCTCCCAACTGGACCCTAGGAGAGCTTTCTGAGGAGACCAAGTTTCATCGTGAAAAACAGTCTGTGTTCCATTACTTTGTACAGGGGTTGTCTTAGTCTTCTCTGAGAGAGTTTCACCTGCCTGACTCCCAGAGTTTCCAAACTCCGACTGGAGTTGTTTACTTTTGACAGTCTGTAAAACTAAATTCAGTAACCCGTTTGCCGTGAGGCTTCAGTTTGAAATGTTATAGAAGCCGTCTTTTCCATCAGTTTTTCCAACATTATAGGTGCTTTAAACACAAAACCCGATAGTTTAGACATTTGGTGCTGTTGTATAGATGTAGAAGGTCCAACCCCCGGAGACTGAGTTACATTTGGAGTACTTTGGTTAGCAGATAGGTTCAGAGCAAGATTATCATATGCAGGCATTGCAGTAATGATTTCAGGCTTTGGCTTTCGCTTCTAAGAACAATTTTACTGCCGGCCTTCTGAATTTCCACTTTAGTTTGCTGAATAGTTAAAACGAGTGATACAGGAACCATTAACTCACCCATAGTGAGCAGGCTTTCAGCTTTCTCTGCATCATCATTTCTGCTGTCAAGTCTTTCCAGCGGCTTGTCAAAGGAAACAGCTAATGGTTTAGCAGGCAGCAGGATCAAATCCTGTGAAAGTTCTTTTTGATGTAATGTATTTAATCCAGCTTGGATATCAGTAATTAAAGCATCTTTCTTTGTTTTAGATAAATCATCAACAGAATCTGGATGCTTACTTGATTATCCAAAATCGTCTGTAGAATTGAAGGTCTCATGGAAGATTTCTTCAAATCCATCTCCAGGCTTTCGGCCTGTATAGCCTCTGTAGATTGAATTGTGGGAGAGGAGGCCTCTCTCTGACCAATCAAACATCCTCCTCCTCTGGAGTCTCACCTAAGTGGCCATCATGCAGTCAGACAGCCTGTCCCCTACTGGCAGAGTAGGGAATTTCCCTAGTGTCCTGGCCAAATTTCCCTCATTCACTAAAAATACCACCAACAATAATCTGGTTCAAGGTCAGTTGGTATTCATCTGTATCCCTCCCCGGTCATGCCTGAAAATAGGCAGGATTTGTCTAGTGTACTTACCGGTCAACAAAATCTAAATAAATAAATAAATAAATAATGAGGCAATGTCTTGGAGCTGTACTTTGTGTTGTGAATTGGAATCTATGGGCTTGAGGGAGGGGTGAGCACCTGGGTTGATGACTCCAAGAAAACCCCCACAGCTGATTCACCAAGACTCCAGAGGACCAAAACCCTAATTTTTTTTTTCATTTTGCTGCCTGGGGGAGGGATTGGGGAGTTAGGATTGGAAACCCTAATGCCACATTTCCCTACATTTGTGGCATTAGGCTACCCTAACTGGTGTAATAGTGTAGTTGTTTTGCAAAGAATTTCCCTTCTTTTTGAGATAATGTACACTCCACTTATACCACCCTCTGCTATCCTGGGCAGTCGGTTATTTCGGTATTTTAGTTTGCCATTTGCTACTTCCCATAGGTGTGCTGTTAAACAGCACTAGCTGTAGCATCCTAGGGCAGCTGTCTATTTTGGGTGTATTTGACAAAAGCAACACAGATTAGCAACACTGTTAGTGGGTAAGTGTTAAATAGCTGTACCTGTAGGTGTGAATGACACTGATTACAGTGTCTATTTCCACCTGCTGTCCTCATTATGTAGCTGTCTTGTTAACAACTGGCCAGACAGCATTTACCTGCAGGAGCTCTGTCTGTGCATTCCTCCTTCTCATCAGCGGCTCATCCACCCAGTCAGGTGTCAGTCTGGTGCTTCATTTCTCCCCTTACTCCCCTTAGTCTTGCAGCCCCATCATAGTGCTGATTGAAGAAAAATCCTCATCTTCTTCCAGTACTGTGCTGTGAAAATTCCAGCAGTCCCCAGCTCTGTACCCTCTCTTCCAAAACTGTGCTGTGATGTATACATTTTGTCTGTCCCCTCCATGGTTCAATCCAGTCTGGAGTTAATCAGGCAGTCCATTTCTCCCTTACTCCTTTTACACTTACATCCCCATCCATATAATTTCCAGAAGTCCCTGGCTCCATACCCTCTCTCCTCTTATCCGGGCCACATTTTGAATGTTAATGGCTATACTGTCTGCTGTCTATATCAGGCAAAAATACCTTACAACAATGTGTCTGTTCTAAGTGGCTTTGATTGTAGTGGAATCATATACTCATTCACACAGATCCCTTCAGGACCTGCGTTAATAAGTGCAAATTTTCAAGGCCCACATAAATGCAGGGCCCTGCTGACCCTGCTGTTCTGTGCAGCATTAGATGTCAAAAGTTCTGAAATGTATAAAAGTGCATAGAAAAAAGTCAATGTACTGTACCTTCATAACTGTGTTGTATTTTAATATTGTGACCCCAAAATTTCAACACAGCCTTGTTACGAACCCACTTCAGGAATCCAGTATATAAAATTGTTCAAATCTCATCCCAAATGTCATCCTGTGGTACAGGTGTGAAAACACATTTTGGCCTGGTTTTGAAAAATGTTGGTTGTTGTGTTCATGAGGTAATGCGAAAAAATGCCAGTATTGAAAACTTGGGGTGAAAATATTCAAATTTGCAAAAGTTATGATAATGCATTGTAAAATTTCAGTGAACTCTCATAAATATGTACCTGTGTACGTGCCTCTTACTCAGGCAATTTTGTAACCTATTCTTTCTGATTTGTACCTATGTATCTTTTGCTTGTCCTACTGTAACCTGCTTAACACTATGTATTGATGTAATGTACCCCGCTCTCACCTGGAAACTATCCTTGGCTCATTGTGCCTGTCTCTGTTACCAACTTTTAAATAACATTAAAAAAACTTCATTTGTACCCCAAATTTTCAACCTAGCCTTCTTATGATCCCATCTCATTAACAAGGGTGAGAAAGTTTTAAAACTCACCCAAAAGATGATTTTGTGCATCAACAACATCATTCTGCACCACAGGAGCGAAAGCACATTATGGCCAGGATTTGAAAAATGACAGTTGTCCCATTCATGAGGTGATGTTAAAATATAGCTATGTTGAAAATTTGGGGTCAGAATATATAAAATTACCAAAGTTATAGATCTTAAAGAATGAAGATCTGGCACCTTTTGATACCCCTGCAGTCATTCAGTAAGCTTCTATTTCTTTCTTTACTTACATTTTCATAATGTTATTTGTATTTTGTAAGCCGCTAGTAAAAATAGATAAACAAATAAATAATGTGATGTAATTCTTGTATTATTATGTCAGAATCTCTTTACTGGAAAGGATATCTTAATGGGAAACTGCAGATCTGTTTTCATAATTTATGAAAAAAAACACTTTTTACCGCCAAATATTATATATTTAACAGAAATATATGATTTTTGATAACCTGTAAACTTTGCTATAACTCAGCTTGTATTTCTTCATAACCAGATTTTATTTGGGGAAAAAGAAAGAAGCTGATTATTGTTTTCAAAAATAATAAAATCATAGAGATGGACCACAATAGTATAAACATATTGTAATAGAAAATCCCCCCTAGGGTGCTCCAAAAGTTACATCCTTTCCCAAGTAAATTTTTTATGTTGGCGCACTTGCACAGCCAACATCTTGCGGCAGTGGGGATTTGGAGGCACTGTCGCTGTTGAGTGAATGCAGGGCACACACCAGTAGGTGCCTCCCGCATTCCCCAATCAGCCAGCAGCAGAGACTGACACCTTGCCTGGCTAATGAGGTGAAGAAATCTATCAAAGGTCCACTGCAATGAGAGAGGAAGCTCTCATGGCGTGACCAAGCACACTCTCTCCTATGTGCAGGCAACATGGCGGCAGTGACTGCTGCTGTTGCCTGCAACCCCCCTTCCTTTATTGTGTGCTGACAGGGGTGCCTAATCCACGTCGGCATCATGTAACACTTCCCCCCTTTTTTGATTGCTGAGGGGGTGCCCAGTCTCTCTCAGCATCATGCACCTCCCCAAAAGTTTCTCATTGCCGGCGGGAGTGCCCAATCCCAGTCAGCCTGTATCCCTCCCTCCCCTTGAATTTTGCCAGAGGAGACTGCTCCCTGTCAGCATAATGTGGTCCCCTTCCATTTGATAGCGAGGGCACCAATCCCTTTGGCTCCTGCAGCTCCCCCTTCCTTGTTTGCAGACAGGGGCTCCTAATCCCCATCTGCTAAAGCACCCACACACACACACACACACACACACAGGTGGCGTGCTGAGCCCACCCAGCATGCCAAGCACCTATTAAAAATAGCGGTCCACTATGTCTTTTATTTTTTTTCCCCCGTAAAGAAGGAGATCTCCCAGGCCCCTCTCCCACAACCCGCACCTACCAACTGTGCACTCTGCCTCCCCACACACCCCCCTCACCCCATACTTACCTCTGGAGTCCGCATGGCGATCTTCAGTGGACCAGGAACACGTCTGCACTCTTCAAAGCCGACCGTGAACTGAGGAAATGCCGGTAAGCTGCATAATGGAATGAATAGGGTGTTTTTGACTTTGCTGCATATCGCGGGGCATTTTTTGGAATTTTGGCACCAAATTTTCAACATGGGGTTTTTGGGACCCCTCCTCATGAATTCTATCACTGTCATGGTGTTGATTGGCCTTGAAAGGTGATTTCACAGTCACTGCATGGAATCATCTTTCAGGACTGATTAATGAAATGACACTGCCAGTGTTCATGAGGTGGGCTCTCAAAAAGCCTATGTTGCAAATTTGGTAGAAAAATCAAAAAAATTACTGTTTTACGAGCGTGTGTTGTGCAGTTGCTATGCAGGCTCATAACTTCTCGAATTCACAATATTTTTATGCCAGATTTTCAACATTGTCATTTTTGTACACCTCTTTGTGAACAGCACAACTGTCATTTTCCACATCCTGCCCAAAATGTGTTTCCACACTTTGGCGCACAATTGCTGTGGTCACTGTGGGAAATCAGTGTTCAGGCCAGATTATGAAAATGACAGTGAAACAGTTCATTAGCAGAGGTCCTAAAATGCAAATTGAAAATTTGGTGAGCGATACTCCATAAAATGACAGTGTTACGGCGTGCATTGGCAGATTGCGCATGCTTCGCGTTGTGCATTTGTAATATTTTCACTCTGGATTTTCACCATTGTCATTTTCCACACCTCTTGATAAACAGTACAGCTGTCATTTCACATATCCTGCCCAAAATGTGTTTGCATTCGTGCAGAAGAGCGCGGTCGCTGTGCGAAATCACTTTTTGGGACAGTTTGTGGAAATAACAGTGACATTGTACATGAGTAGAGGTGCTAAAATGCCTATGTTGAAAATTTGGTGCCGAACACCCATCAAATGATTGTGTTCCAAGAGTGCATTGCACATTTCCCACACACCCTTGTAACTTCACAAATTTAGTATATTTACATGCCACATTTTCAACACTGGCATTTTTTTACACCTCCTTATGAACTGTACAGATGTCATTTTTCACATCCTGCCCAAAATGTTTTCCCGCACTACACTACCAAAGCCAATGTCAGCGTGACAACATTTGGCATTGACAAATGCTTTTTATTAGAGTTAGGTAATGCTCTCATGTTCGAGGAAGCTAAGTTGCGAGTGAGGAACATGTCAAGGTTCCCCAGCAAGAGAGATCAAGCGAGGGCTTTTTTTTTTTAACTTGATGTTTTTTCTTTTGATAGGACAAACACACAGTTTATATACCTTTATTTGACCATTCAGATGAATAACACACTGAGGGCTCCACTCCTCTTAATACATGCAAAGAGTTTGTCAAATGATATTAGATACATCCTATGGGAGGATTACAGTACAATTATAAGACAACTGTTTATCCACTTGCTGCAATAGAGTCCAAGAGCTGCTTGGTTCATTAAAAAAGAAAATCAAATCCACATTTGTAGTATTGTCCATACCTTTCTGAACAATAGGGAAGTGAACACAATGCTATCCCATAGTAAAACACTAAATATAGTGTTAATAAATTAAAATCCCCAGAGCTCCTTACAAAAATCACTATTTCTGGATCTACATGTGTAATACATAGCTCTCAAACCAACAGGCACTTAAACAGAATAACCTTCTGCAAATGTGTAAGGAAGTAAACAACAAGTTCCTTAAATAATGGGCCTTTCTAAGCCATAACATGCACTAAGAAGAAGGGAGGTATTTTCCAGAACCCTGTCGCACAGTTAGAGTCTAGATCAGCTGCAACTTATTAGAACTAAACAAGAAATGTCACAGGTTTGGGGCCTATATATTTAGCAAAGGGTTTTTTAATTTTTAAAACTAAACAAGTACCCCCACAAACATCAACTGGGAGAAAAGAAAGTACATAAACTTATCTCCAGTGAAAACAGGTCTTTCAGGGAATTTCTTCTTTGGACGAAACTTCATCTTCTGGGTCTCTTCTATGTGAAGCAGCATACTGCTGGCACCATTTGCACACTTCAGCTGGCTCAGAGAAGAGGAAATTCTTGCTGGAGTGTATGATCCTTAAATGGGCCAGAAAGATTAAGCCATGCAGTATGTCTGCCTCTCTCAGCATAACGCGCACCCCATCAAAATGTTTTCTTCTTTGTCGGGTCACATAGGATAAATCAGGAAAAAGACTAACTTGGTTCCCTTCATATAATAGGATTTTCTTTCTTCATACAAGTGCCATCAGGAGTCCGTGATCCCTCCATTTAGGACCAGTACAACAGTGCGTGGAGCTTCAGGGTTGTCTGATGTCCTCTAAAGGCAACTCTGTAAACTTTTTGGATCTTCTGCATAATTGGGGCAGCCTCAGTTCCCAGGTGTTGTATGATTCACTCCATAAGGAATAAAGACAGATGATCTCCTTACGCTATGCTCTGCTAGCCCCACTTTATGCATGTTGGAAGCTCTCGATTGATTCTCTAACATCTCCAGTCGGGAGTGCAAGTTGGAGTTTTCTTTAATAATGGAGGCCATGGCCTCCATAGCAACATCAGCCATTTTAGAAGCAGAGGTTGATGCTTCAGTCACTGAGCCAAAGTAGTTTCCACCACTGTGATCCTTTTAATTAGGGAATCAAATTTGTTAGGTAGACCCAAAACTGAAGCAATTAGGGATTTAACTTTTCACCCAACAATTGAAGGGTTTCTTCCCTGGCTTCTGTTGCCTGTCCAAGATCGCAGTCTAGTTCACCTCATGCAGTGGAGGGTCCCAAAGATGATTTCAACCTAGCTCCATCAGTTGATCATTTTTCTTTATGAGGATTGCTCATTTTGTTCCCCAGAGTATCCTCCTTCCGTTGGTGTGGAGCTTGGCTAATTATCGAGAGATTAAGTACTTGTAAAACAGGATTTGTTTTTTGGTAAATGCAGAGCTCTAGAGATTAGTGGCCATATGGCTTGGGCTCAACAGCGTCCCCCCTTTGTTTTTAAATAAAGATGGCTAAGGGAAAGTTTAGAACCCTGGAGAGATTTTGGAGGAGTCTGTTAGATTTTTGGGGAGGTTGGAAGTAGGAAGGAGAAGAGAGGACACATATAGTGAGTGGGATTTGTTGGCTTACCTAGTGAGGTTGAAGCCATCCGAGGGCTATGCCATGTACTTCTGCTCCCCTGTCCTGCGGATCCAGTGTCTTCGACAGTCTCCAGCCCTGTAGTGTGGCAGTCCAGTTGCAATGGTCGGAAGAGTATGTTCTGTGGTATGGGCTCAGTTTAGCCTCTTCTTTTTATTTAATCAAAAGTTCACCTGGCCCCTCGGAGGACGTGGTTCCTATTAGCCACATCAACAAGGAAGAAGAGACCACCATGCATCAGAAAGTCCTGCAAGACCCCCCCCCCTCCATTTGAGTAGTCCACCTCCCTGCCTGACTGCTTGAAGATCCTCCATCTGCCAGCAGCACCTCCCTCTCCTATTCCAGATTTCTTCACCCTGGGTCAGGGCAGTGAATCGGCAGCAGCACTATAGGCAAAGTGCTGACCACCTGAAGTTTTTAAATTCATATTTTAATTGTTTTAAAGTGCTCAGGGTGCTTGGGAAAATGGCCAAGTGCCATAGAGAAGTGGATCAGAAATGGCCCAATTTAAATAAATTAATATTCGGGCACAGCGACTCCCAAAGGAGGGGCCAGGGTATATAGGCCCATAGAATAGGGCTTTTAAATATTGATAAGGGGGCAGAGCCAGGGTGGGACAAAAGAAGTTGACTGACATAAAAGCCCTACAAGGTCTGGAGAAATATTTAAAGGGACCACATTTCTAGGAATAAAGTTAGCCCCAGAGAGATTCAAACAGCCCAGTAGAATACCCCCCCCCAAAAGTCAAATAGGCCCAGTAAAGATTAATGCCACAGTTTAGAAGGACAACCAGTTTTGGGGCCAGCTTGACAAATAACCTTAGCTATCAGTATTGCTGCATATTGGCTGCATGCTAGAAATAGGTTTAGGAGGGATCTTCCTCCCTCAACATTTATCTTCTATTCGGGACCAGTGTAATACATGAACAGTACTCCACACAAACAGTTACTCTGGAAATACAGCTTACCAATTTATGGAAGATTTTCTTGGATTTAAAGAGACAGTATCAGATTGTAATACTGCCTTTATACTGCATTATTGCCTGTTTTTTTCTGATTGTGAACTGTAACTATACAAACTGTTTTGCTGCCTACATTTTGGTGACTCCTGGCCAGTTCTCCCTGGAGTGAAGAGGAGGTCCTACTCCAGCATCATAGCCAAACTGTTGCTGCACAGACTCGAGTACTTTGCTTGGCAAATTTTCCCTATCTTCTGATCCACAGAGCCTGGGATTCTGATCCACAGTACCAGAGGTCCAACTCCAGAGATCCAGGATTTCAGCACCCAAGGTCCCACTACCATAAAACCAGACATTGTGGTATGCCGGGGTCAAAAGTGGACCATCTAGGGTGGTCAGAAAAGGGCATTCACCATAGCGGTTTGCCCCAACACTGACCATGTGTTACACCAGGGTCAAGATTGTACCATCTGGGGTGGTCAGAAGAGGGCCTTCGCCATAGCAGTTTGCCCCAATGCAGCCATCGTGATACATAGGGGCCAAGAGAGGACCATCTGGGGTAGTCAGATGAGGGCGCTCTTTGTGTAGCTTGCCCCAATGCAGACATTGTGGTACATTGGGGTCAAGAGAGGACCATCTGAAGTGGTCAGAAGAGGGCCTTTGCCATAGCAGCTTGCCCCATCACAGACATCCCTGGCTCCGGGGTCAAGTAATCAGCTCATCCCAGTGATTGTGACAGGTTGACTTGTCTAGCTGTCACCTTTAAGACTTTTTTTAACACTGCTGAACTACTTCTTTTCCTAAAACCTAATGTTTTGTCCTGTTATTTATTTCTCATAGAGTATAGGTTCTCCCCTTTCCTTATATCTGCTACTGCTTTCTGAAATTCAATAAACTATTTTTGTATCTGTCACTTTATCACGTCCATCTCTTTTCTGCCGATCACCTAGTGGTACCACATAGGGAACAGAGCCACCTCTTTTCTTCCAACTGACATCATTTCCTCAAGAGTGCAAAGTGCATGTCACTGTCATATCTTCTCTAGCACACTGCACTGACAATATAAGCATACTCATTGTATATTATAAATATATATTTCTATATTACAAACCAATCACACACCAAAAAAAAAAAAAAAACAAATGTGGGGAGTAGTGCAATGTAATGGCTGTTGGGCAGCAGTCTTCCAGGAGTCTTTCTGGAGGCTGAGATGCTGTCCTATTTGCAGACAACTCTCTGCCCTGAGGAAGGAAGTTGCCTGTCTTCAGGCCACACTGGACAGTAGTACGGGGACCTTCCCCCAGGCCACACTGGACAGTAGGAAGGGAACCTCCCCCCAACCAGGGAGCACCACAGCCACCACCACTACCTCCAGAGGTTGCAAAGAAAACACAGCAGTTGGACCACAGTGGGCTCCAGAAAGGGTGAGGATGGTGGAACAGAGCACACCAGTCAGTTGTTCCACTCCACAATCCATACACCTTTCTGGGGAGCATAGCTCCCTATGGATGCACCCACAGAGGAGACTAAGGAGGCTGAGGACAGCTGTCATAAGGGAGGCCCACAGGAAGGAGGCAGAGGACACCACAAAGAAAGGAAGCAACTCCTGGTGGGGGACTCAATTATTAGGGGGATAGAACTTGGAGGAGCTGGGAAAACTGAAGTAAGGTGCCTGCCTGGTGCCATGGCTTGGAGGGACAGGAAGTGCATCCTCAGGATCACGACAACAGCTGCAAGGGATTCTAAGCTGGATGTAATTGTCCACCTAGGGACAAATGACTTGGCACATCATGAGGTTAGAGCAGTGCAGGAGGACATTGCAGAGTTGGGGAGGGGCCTAAGACAAGTAGCACACACAGTATTCTTCTCAGAGGTGCTGCCTGTCAAAGGCATGGGTGAGGCGAGAGTACTTGGCACCATGCAGTTTAATGAATGGTTGAAATAATGGTGCAGAGCACAGGGGTTTGGCTTCATTGGGGACTGGGGTTCCACCTGGAGGTACACCAGCCTATACTGGCAGGATGGTCTGCATCTGTCCAGGAAGGGAACAAGTCTTTTGAGCAATCGGTTTAAATGCTTCATTGGCAAGCTTTTAAACTAGTCAAAGGAGGCACTGACAAGCAGCAGAAAAATCCCAGCCTCTCCCTACAAAACAGGGTACTAAATGAGAAAAGACCAAGGTAGAATGGTCAGTGGGGGATGCTGCAACAGAAGGTAAAGCCATCAAAAATGGAAGCAATAAGTACCAATGCCTGTAGTCTAGGTAACAAGCTTCCTGAATTAGTGGCCTTGATGGAGGAGGAACATCTGGATATCGTGGCAGTCACAGAAACATGGTACACACAAAACCATGACTGGGACATAAACATACCAGGATACACTATCTACAGGAGGGACAGGGAGGGTAAAGAGGAGGAGTAGTTCTTTACATAAGGGAAGGAATAAAAGCAACAGAACAAAAGGAGAAACAGGGAGAAGAAGAAGCACTGTGGGTAAATTTGGAGACAGGCAATGGCACCACAATCTGCACAGGGGTTGTATACAGACCCCCTTCTCAGGGGGAGGAAATGGACAAGAAAATGATAGAAAGTATACTTAGAATGGCAGAAAAAGGGGAGATATTGCTGATGGGTGATCTGAATATGCCAGATGTTAACTGGAGTGCAGTTGCAGCTGCCACTTCAAAAGTGCAGTTATTCTAGATGCCTACAGAGGGCATGCCTAGACAACTAGTACGGAGCCCACTCGAGGAGACAATATTAGACTTGATACTCTCAAATGGAGATGGAGAGAGGATCACAGATGTAAGTGGGTAGCCATCTGGGAACTAGCGACCATCGAACAGTATGGTTCACAATAAACACAGCAATAGAGTCAAGCCATACAAAGACAAAAGTACTGGACTTTAGGAGTGCAGACTTTGCCAAAATGGTGAGTGCCTAAGGAATGGGTGAGTGCCTAAGAACGCACTAGCAAATGGGCAGGAAGGAGGGTGGAAGAACAATGGGGAATAATAAAAACTGCCATCACAGAGGTATGAGCCTTTGTGTGAAGCAAATAAACAAAACAAGACGATGTGAAAACCACTATGGTTCTCAAAGGAAGTGGCAGTGAAGGTTCAAGAGAAAAGAAAGCATTCAGGAAGTACAAGGAATGCAGAAGGAGCAGGACAGAGAACTGTATCAGTTAAAGCAAAAGGAGGCTGGGAAGGCAGTCAGAGCAGCAAAGGCCCAAACTGAGGAAAAGATAGCCAACTCAGTTAAGAAGGGGATAAAACCTTTTATAGGTACATCAGGGAGCGAAGGAAGGTCAAGGGAGGGATAGTGAGGCTTAATAAATGGGAGGAGGGTGGGCAGAGGGAGACTGTGAAAAGGCAGAGATACTAAACAAATATTTTGCTCAGTATTTACAAAGGAAGAGGAGGTACATAAACAAACAGTAGTAACACTCTGGATACAGAAGTTGATACCGGCCCATTTACAGAAGAAAGGGTTCTGAAAGAACTCTTAAAACTGAAGGTGGACAAAGCAATGGGGCCTGATGGGATTCATCCAGAATTCTAAAGAACTAAGGGTAGAACTAGTGACACCACTGACTACCCTTTTAACAAATCATGGGAGGATGGGATGGTACCCGAGGACTGGAGGAGGCAGATGTGATTCCCCATCACAAAAGTGGGAGCAAGGCAGAAGCAGGAAACAATAGACCTGTTAGTTTAACCTCAGTGATAGGAAAATGATGGAATCACTTCTAAAGGAAAGAATTGTTGAGTATCTAGAGGCCAGAGGGCACAGGACCCTAGGCAGCATGGATTCACAGCAGGAAGGTCATGCCAGACGAATCTGATAGATTTCTTTGACTGGGTGACCAAAGTAATAGATCAGGAGGGGCTGTGAACATGGCCTACCTAGACTTTAGCAGGCATTTGACACAGTCCCACACAAAGATTAATATACAAGTTAGCCAGCCTGGGAGTGGGTCCCAAGATGACAGCCTGGGTAAAAATTGGCTGGAGAATAGGACACAGAGGTAATAGTAAATGGAGTCCACTCAGGAGAAAGGAGGGTTACTAGTGGGGTACCGCAGGTTCAGTATTAGGACCGGTCCTCTTCAATGTCATTATAGCGACATTGCAAAAGGACTGGAAGGAAAAGTATGTCTCTTTGCAGATGACACTAAGATCTGCAACAGAGTTGATGCAAGGTGGGGTGGAAAGGATGAGAAGGGACTTGGCAAGGTTAGAGGAATGGTCAAATGTATGGCAGCTTAGATTCAATGCTAAGAAGTGCAAGGTAATGCACCTGGGAAACAAAAACCCAGAGGAAGAGTACACAATGGGGGGTGAGATACTAACAACAACAAAAATGGAAAGGGACCTGGGGGTAGTCATATCAGATGACCTAAAGATGGGCAAGCAATGTGAGAGGGCAGCAAGGAGGTCTGGGGGGATACTGGGATGCATAGGGAGAGGCATCACCAGTAGAAAACAGGAAGTTATTATCCCTCTGTACAGACAGCTGGTGAGACCCCATCTGGAGTACTGTGTGCAGTTCTGGAGACCCAATCTCCACAAAGACATAGACAGGATGGAAGCTGTCCAGAGGAGGGCAACTAAAATGGTGCAGGGTCTGCACCGGGAAGACATATGAAGAGAAAGCGTAAGGAGCTTAATATGTATAGCCTCGAGGAAAGGAGGAGAGGGGGACATGATAGAAACTTTCAAGTACCTCAAGAGAATCAACAAAGTCCAAGAGGTAGCATCTTTCAAAAAGAGGTGTGCAAGAACAAGAGGGCACAATTTGAAGATAGAGGCGGCTCAGAGTTAATTTAAGTATTTTTTCACAAAGAGGTTGTGGATGCATGGAGCGGCCTTCCGGAGGAAGGTTGTGGAGTCAAAATCAGTGGTGGAATTCAAAGCATGCATGGGATAGTCATAAGGCAATTCTGGGGGTGGGGTAGGAAGAAGTAGGCTGCTGGTTAACTAGGATCTGCAGCTTATCCAGTGGGTAGGAAATGGGCAGACTGGGTGGGCCAAGCAGTCTTTATCTGCCGTCAAATTCTATGTTTCTATGTTTCTATGTGAGCAGGGTCACAAAACAACAACTATATGGACCAGCAACCAATCAATTGCCACATGACTGTTACAGCTTATTGGAAAAGTTTTCAGTCAGAACATAATAATCACCATTCTACCATAACAGTAGGAAGCAGGCTGTACTATGTCACAGTGTTTGAGGAAAAGCACCCTGCTGTGAATATTTTGCAGAAGTTGGAACAACAATTCCAGAACTGGATTACTCTGTATTCCTTATCTCTAGGGTTAATACTGTCAGATAATGGTGGAAACATAGTCAAATCTGTTAGAGATGGCAACTACCAATAGATACCTTGTTTTGCTCATTGTTTAAATCTTCTTGTCCATAGTTTCTTAAATGGAAACAGAATGTTGAAAACCTGTTAGATATTGCTAAGAAATTATGTGGGCATGTCAGTCACTCTGTGATAGCACAACAAAATTCTGAAGAGGCTGCAGAGTTCAAACAACTTACCACTGTGTACATTAAAGCAGGAAGTTGCAACCCACTGGAATTCAACATTTTACATGTTGGAAAGGCTTCTTGAACAGAAAAAAGTTGTGCATGACTACTCCATGCAGAAGCAAATAGGTAAAGTAGACACCATGCTCAGTTCCAGCAGCTGGACTCTACTTGAATATTTAGTCACCTTACTGGAGCCATTTCAGGCTGAAACCTGATGTCAGTGTAGACAGTGCAGCTGTGAGTCAAATTCTCCCTTAAATAAAATGTCTTCATATTTTCCTTGATGACATAAGGAAATATTTCCAGTCAAAGAAGACACCACTGCTGTTATTTTGGTATATGATTGTATCTCAGACTGTTGACTGATCAGAGGATAAATGTCATGTTTAAGAGTGACACCTATGTGTTGGCTACATTGCTAGGGCCCCACTTTAAGTGAAACATTAAAGTCAACCTTCCTGCAGGGACATACATGAAGAATTCTAGAGATCTTCTGCTAACCAAATGTGAGATTGCCCCACCAGTACCATTAACTGATATGCAGCAGTTAAACCCTGTTGGACCATCAGATTGCACCTCTGGCACAGACAATAGCACATTTATCAATTCTTCACAATCACCAGTGTCATCAGCAAGGGAAAGAACATCTATAGCTACTGTACATCTCAGACATCCCTTGGTAAGTGTCAGAAAGGCAAATCATGTCTAAATTGCCTGCAACAACATGGACTAGTATTCTGTAAAGAAAGTGCAGCTACTATAGTTCTTCTGCCAGACTGGTAACCCGTAACTCTCTCATGCATCACAATCATCCTGGAGTATTCTGCAGACCATATTGTGATTGGTCTCAAGGAAGATCCATTACTCTACTGGAAACAAAAGAGAACAATATGGCCAGATCTAGCAAATGTTGCAATAATGTACTCCAGTTGTCCACCTTCAAGCGTATCTTCAAAACACATATTTAGTGCAGCTGGAGGATTTTTTTTTCTGTATAAAAATGAAAATGAAATGAATAGTCACTGACCAAAGAACACTGCTAAGTCCTGTAAATGGAATGGCTTACATTTATCAAAATGAATGACAGCAAATACCCAATTGTCCCAAACATTGAATTATTCAGTTCTGACCCTGAACATAAACAACAGCCTACAAACAGTGATACTGCATTTGGTGACTAGGTTGTGTGTGAAACGAATAGAACCATAGCCACTGTCATCATGCCAGCAACATGTGCCACACTGCTCTTAAGTTTTCTTTTGTCAGTCATCAGTTTAATATTATGTAATTTTGATGCCCACCATTGGTATACTTTTTTTAAAACAGCAGCAGCCTCATTCAAGGCAGCTGTACCTATCATACCTGCCTCAGCAATGCCTGCAATGGGTATAATTTTTTGAAACAGCAGCAGACTAACTCATAGTAGTTGTACCTCTCAAACTTTCCTCAGCAATCCCCACCATGGGTATGATTTTTGGACACAGCAGCAGGCTAGCTAAGAGCAGCTGCACCTCTTCTACCTGCCTGAGTAATGTCTGCCAAGGGTATAATTTTTGGAAACAGCAGCAGGCTTTCTAAGAGCAGCTGTGTCTCTCATACCTGCCTCAGCAATGTTCCCCACGGGTATAATGACTCAAGGCACCAAACAAACAGTGTAATAGTGAAAAAAAAGTATTTCATATCATTTTTGTGATGGTCAGGGTCATGTATCTGGGTAGTAGAATGGGTCAGGTAGTAACAACCCAACCCAACCTAACTGCTTGGTTTTCATCCAGGTATTGTTAGGGTAGTTTAGAGGTATCTCAAAATGTCCTTAAAGAAACAGGGGGAGTATGTTTGTCACAGCTAAAAAATCCACTTCCAGAGCAGAGTTCACTTCTTATTCTTTTTTATTCAATTCCAACCCTTACGTTTCACTCCTTAGAGCTTGTTCACAGGGCATTTTTCATAAAATAGTTTCCATCTGTTTAAAGCAGAAATTCAACATTTTAATATCACCACTTAAATTACACATACATTTGATATGTTTATAATCATTGCAGGATTTTGTGTTATTAATTACCCAATAGATTCAGTTTTTTGTTAATCATTCATTAGATATTTTCCATCAGGCTATTTTAAATCAGTTTCTGTGAAAAAATGTAACAAACAACTATCATTAGCACAATGCTACTCATTCGAAGTACTGGGAAGAAAAACTCATTTACTTCAGTATCAAACTTGTTACCCCATAGCCACCCACATACCTCTTATATTTAGAGCTTTATCATTTCAAAACATCTTTCTTTTTCAATAAATCAGAACAGGATTAAAGCAGTGGCTATCATGCATTCAGCAAATTCTTTCTTAAACTTCCTTCAAAAATATATGTAAACTCTTTACTACTAGCGTTTTACAATTTACATGTTTTCAAAACAGCAGCAAAACTCTTTATTTATTTTTACATCTTGTCACTTACCTCAGCAAGCAATCTGCTTTACTTAATTCATCACTATCTTGCGCTTTCACCGATAGTATTAACTTTCCGGTTTTCTCTGTTTGGAGTCTGTTCAGCTGTTCAGTTAGATCTAGATATTTCAAAATGTAATTCATTAGACTTTAGTTTTATTACTTTGAGTTTCTTAAAAGCTTAATTTCATAGTCAGATTACCTCAAGATTCCGTCTTTATTCACAATATTCTAGTCCTTTTGTGAAAGCTCACAGCCTGGGAAATAAGATCCCAGACCTGCAGGCAATAATGTCAGAGGCTAAACTGGACATAGTAGCAATTAGTGAGACGTGGTTTACCAGTAACCACACTTGGGAGACTTCAGTACCTGGCTATGTATTGTTCAGAAGAGACCGAGGTGCAAAAAAGGGGGGAGGAGTGGCCCTGTATGTTAATGAAAATATCAAAGCTACAGAAATTCAGAATACACATAAGGAGCCAGAAGAACTGTGGGTCACCCTGGAAACAGGAAATGGGACAGTCATAAGAACTGGAGTTGTCTACAGGCCCCAGACCAGAGGAGGACATAGACACATTACTGTTAGAAGATATACAAAACATGACAGCTAAAGGGGAGGTTCTGATAATGGGAGACTTCAACATGCCGGATACAGATTGGTCAATACCAGCAGGAACATCTGCCAGAACTAGACTCATAGTGGATTCCCTGCAGGGGGAGGGCCTCAAACAACTGGTACAGCAACCCATAAGAGACAGGGCTATCCTAGATCTAGTACTGACTAACAAAGAAGGGATCACAGATCTCCAGGTAGAAGGTCACCTGGGGGCCAGTGACCATCACATGGTATGGTTCAATTTGGCTACTACATCTAAATCATCCCATTCCAAGGCAAAAATATGGGACTTCAGAGGAGCTGACTTTGATAAGATGGCCAACAGAGTTAAGCTAGCCCTGGCAAAAAGAAACACAGGTGAGGGGGTACAGGCAAAGTGGGCAAGCATTAAGGATGCAATACTTGAAGCAACATCCCATTGTGTTAGACAGAAAAGGAAGTGCAAAGAAGAAGAAACCACTTTGGTTCTCAAATACAGTAGCAGAAAAGGTCAGAGCCAAAAGGCTGGCCTTCAGGAAATATAAGGGAAGACAGCGGGATGAAGATAGGGAGGCATACCAAACTGCCCTAAGGGAAGCAGGTAAGGCAGTAAGGCAGGCAAAGTCCCAAACTGAGGAAACACTAGCACGAACAGTAAAATAAGGTGATAAGACTTTCTATAGATACATTAGTGAAAGGAGAAAGTCCAGAGGGGGTATTGCTAAGCTTAATGGAGAAAATGGAGCATGTGAGGAGGAGGACCCTGTAAAGGCATCTAACCTAAATAAATACTTTTGCTCAGTATTTACTGAAGAGAAGGTAGGGCAGGGCCCACAGCTTAGCATCATGGACACAGGGGGAGGGAGGTGAGCACTACTCCCTTCACAAAAGAAAGGGTCCTACAAGAGCTTGCTAAGCTCAGGGTGGATAAGGCAATGGGACCTGATGGCATACATCCCAGGGTACTTAAGGAGCTAAAGGAGGAACTAGCAGAGCCATTAGCAGAATTGTTTAGTGAGTCTCTGAGCACAGGAGAGGTCCCAGAAGACTGGAGAAGGGCTCATGTGATCCCAGCCCACAAGAGTGGTAGCAGGAGGAGGCGGGGAACTACAGGCCGGTCAGTCTTACCTCAGTAGTGGGCAAGATTATGGAGGCACTCCTTAAGGAAAGGATAGTGCAACACCTGGAATCCATAGGGGCACAGGATCCAAGACAGCATGGGTTTACAAAAGGAAGGTGCTGTCAAACTAATCTCATAGATTTCTTTGACTGGGTAACCAGAGTGGTGGACCAAGGGGGAGCAGTTGATGTCGCCTACCTTGACTTCAGCAAAGCTTTTGACACTGTTCCACATAGAAGATTGATAAATAAGCTGGGTAGGCTCGGGGTGGGTCAGAAGTTGGTCAACTGGGTGGCAAACTGGTTGATGGGCAGAAAACAGAGAGTGGTGGTAAATGGTATACAGTCAGAAGAGATTCAAGTCACAAGTGGGGTACCTCTGGGATCAGTCCTGGGGCCAGTCCTCTTCAACATCTTCATTAGTGACCTTGCAGGTGGACTAGAGGGTAAGGCTTGTCTGTTTGCAGATGACACCAAGATCTGCAACAGAATAGATGATCCAGATGGGGTGGGCAGAATGAGAAGAGATCTGGATAAACTAGCAGAATGGTCAGAAGAGTGGCAACTGGGATTTAATGCAAAGAAGTGCAAAATCATGCACATAGGGAAGAGAAACCTGAAGCCACCTATAGGCTGGGAGGGAGTTGCTAGCAGTCACAAAGGAAGAAAGAGACTTGGGCATCATCATCACTGATGACCTAAAATCATCAAGCAGACCTCTAAAGCAGTAGGTAAGGCTAGGGGGTGTTAGGGTGTATTAGTAGGGGTATCACAAGTCGTAGGGGAGGTAATAATCCCTCTGTACAAGACACTGGTTAGGCCCCATCTGAGTACTCGTGGCAGTATTGGAGCTCACACCTTCACAAGGACATTAACCAAATTGAGGCAGTCCAGAGAAGGGCAACCAAAATGGTGCAGGACTGCATCAGAAGACATATGAGGACAGATTAACGGAGCTCAATATGTATACCCTTGAGCAAAGGAGGGAGAGGTGATATGATGAGGCATTCAAACACCTTAAGGGCATAAACAAGGTGAAAGAGCCTAACATGTTTAAATATAAGAAAAATAGCAGGACAAGAGGACACAGCATGAGATTAGAGGGGGCCGATTAAGGGGGAATGTGAGGAAATTATTTTTCACAGAAAGGGTGGTGGATGCATGGAATGGCTTACCACAAGAAGTGGTGGCTATGAATACAGTGCAGGGCTTCAAACAGGCATGGGATAGGCATAAGGGAGCAATACAAATGACTATGAATAGATAGGCCACTGACAGAGCAAAGACTGATGGCACATTTATAAGGTAGAAAAAGAAATGGGCAGACTGGATGGGCCTTGAGGTCCTTATCTGCCGTCAACTTCTATGTTTCTATGTTTCTATGTTTCTATGTTTTACTCAGCGGGCTGCTTGCTTAGGTAATGGCGTTCTCCTCGCTACCTATTGCTCATAAGAGGTGCGGCTTACCTCTTGAGCCTGTTCATTTTTGCTGCCAAAGTGACGTATCACTTCATGTACCTCTCGGATGTCTCCAAGACTGTTGCTAAGCAACAGTACATTCTCTCCCAAATGGGAGAGAATCGGATTTAATGAACAGGCTCTTGTGTCTTCTGCTGAATCACCAGATTCAGGGTGCTTACAGTGCTACATTACTTTTCACAATTATTTAAAACAAAAAGAACACAGCAGACTAATCCACTTATACTTTGAAATATTTAAAATTTTTTTAAATACTACCTTTGTTAGAAACATAATCATACTTTCTCACCACTACTTTCAAAATTATTTATAAACTCCTTATATGCCATTTAAAAGTTTACTATGTTACTGTAGTTTTCTATGCTGGCTAGAGAGGGAGCTATGGGAAATAACTGGCTTTTATTTATTTAAATTATACTATTCACCACCTATTTTACCAGCAGATTGGTACACTCCAATGTTGAACTTGTTACTTTTTCAATTTATTTTCATTTTCTAAAAACATGCTTGCCAATTATATTCTATATTCATTGCTATATTTGGATCTAATGTTTTCAATAAAAAATCCATTTCATTTCCATTTTATTTAATAATTCTTTATAATCTCCTCCCCTAGCATGAGGTCTAACCACTTCTAATCCCCAGAATCTTAAAGCTGCTCCTGTATGTGCTTCTTTATTAAAATGGTGCTACTGGTGAATTTTAATTTTATTTCAGATATCTCCCTTATGTTCTGATACTCTTTTCTTTAAAGCTCTTTTGTTTGTCCCACACACAGCTTATCACATGAACACTGTATTACATAAATTATACCTTCTGTATTACACTCTATATGATCCTAATTCTGAATTCCTTATTAAAGAATGGGTGTTTAAATATATCCTTCTTCACTGTGTTATTAAGACTGTACATCTACCACATCTTACCATTCCTGGTAGTAAAGGACCCAAAAGCATTTTAGTATTTTCTTTTCTGGTTTCAGAAACTGAAATTACCAGTTTATCTTTCAAAGTTGCCACCTTTTCTACTACAATAGGTTTATGTTGTAAAACTGTGTTTTGCTTATTGTCCTGTGCTACCATGTGTCAATGTCTATTAATAATTTTACAAATTGTATTTCTTTTTTCAGTATATTTTATAGCTAATACAATTTTCCAAACTCCCTTTCATTTTGTTTTTGTTGTAACAACTCATCTCTTGTTTTAGTTTCTATTTTATAGCATGCTTTTTTTAAAACACTTCTCTTACATCCTCTTTGTTCAAATCTTTTTATCATGTATTGTTGATTCTTTTTGTAATCTTCCATTTTTTGGCAATTTCTTTTAACTCTTACCATTTGTGAATATGGAATACTGTTTCTTAATGTCAGCTCTTGATAGCTAGTACTATGTAAAAAAGTATTTCTATCTGTTTCTTTCCTATACATGGTTGTACTTAGTTTTCCATCTTTAAAAATTAAAAGATCTAAATAAGGTATTTTGTCTTTACTGCTGTTCATAATAAATGTTAGATTCTTATTCCATCCATTAAGTGTCTCATGAAATTCTTGTAACTCGTGTTCTGTCCCACCCCATAAACATATCACATCATCAATAAAACATTTCCAGAATATTATTTTATTTCTATATTGATTTGTTTGCATATTTAATACATATTCTTATTCAAAATTAATCATAAAAGCATTTGCATAAGCAGGTGCCATTGTACTTCCTATTGCTGTACCTTTATCTTGCTGGTAAAATCTCCCATTAAATTCAAAATAGTTGTTTTTAAATGTGAACATAGCCAAATCCTGTAGTAATTCTGTCTTAGGTTCTTTTGCTTCTTCTTCTATTTAATATGTTACCTATAGTTCTGATTCGTCTGTGTGTGGTATGGAGGTGTATAGATCTGTTGCATCCCATGTTACTAAAATAATGTCATTAAGAGCCATTGTACTGGATAAACTATTTAGTTGTTTGCATTATATCTGTGGAATCCCTAATATATGTTGTATTTGCCTCAATTAAAGGTTGTAAATGATAACTGATATATCTTGATATGGGGTCAAACACAGAATCAATTCCAGAAACAATTGGTCTCCCTGGAGGGTCCATTATGCTTTTATGTATCTTAGGAATACTATAAAACGTTAGAATTTTAGGGTGTTCCCTTAATAATAATCTCATTTGCCAATCATTCAACCAATTTAAATTTACATATTCTGCTAGCATTTCTCTAATCTTTCCTTGCAATTTTAGGGTAGGGTCTTCCTTAAGTTCAGAATAGTTTTCTTTGTTATTTAATAATTTAAGACACATCATTTTATATTGTTACCTATCTTGTATAACTATTCCCCCTCCCTTATCAGCCTTTTTAATAATTATAGTTGTATCACTACTCAACTGTTCTATTGCCTATCTCTGTCCAAATGACAATTTTTTTTTGTTTCGGACTACATTGTTCTTTACTTTTGTATAATTGCATTATTTCTTTTTCTACAGTTAAACAGAAGGTTTCAATACCATGATTTTTTCCTATTGGAGGTGAAAAATGTGATTTAACATTTAATGCTTGTTGTAAATCATTTTTATAATCATTGCTACCCTAAGCTGTCACTAAATAAATGTTTCAGTCTTATTGTCCAAAAAATCTTTTGTAAATCCTCTTCTAGTTGAAATAATCAACCAGCTGTGAAGTTGCAAATGAAAGACCCAACCCTAAAACTTCTTCCTCAGTTTTAGATAATATTCTGTTACTTAAATTAAAGATCAGAATAATTTCTGGAACTGTTTCTTCATCCCTCTGTCCATTTATAATATTTTTATTTGCCTTCCTCGTCCTGCCTCACCCCTCCCCTCTGCCCCCTCGAAAACCCATCTGTTGTCTAAAGTCACTTCTATTAGTCTTAAGATCATATCTATTTTCTGCCACATTAGAAGCTGAAGTACTTGGTTGTTGTGATTCTCCTGTATGTGGATATTGATCTTCCTCTTGTCTAAAAGAATCTCTAGTGTAACTATTATCACTATCAGTTCCACTTTCCGTATTATAATTAACAGGTTTTCTTTTATTATATTGTTTGTAGGTATACACCCTATTGTCTTTATAGTCATTTGTATCTCTAATGATTTTTTTATTTTTTGTTGTTTCAATTTTTATGCTCAAGTGGTCTGGAAGGTTAGGTCTTTAGTACCCACCCATGCTTAACTGTAACACAAAACCTCAGTCACTATTCTCTGGTTCATTCAGCTCCAATATCTAACCTAGTATTTCCCAGGAATCATCAAGTTGCTTAACTCCAGGCAATTCTGGCATACTTTACCCAGTTGGATGCTGATCTGTCCTCTGATCTCACAGCAGGGCATTGTGAGCAAAGCTGGTTGCACTCAACAGCTTGTTTACAACTTTAGAATGTTCTTCCTAAGCAGCACTGGCAGCTCAAATAATGTCCACATCTGGAAACTGCCCTGGGGTTCATGCATGCACACACACACACACACACACACACACACACACACACACACACACACTCACACTCACACTCACACTGATCTTTTGTAGTAAGCAATGCCAGGGCATGGTGTACAGTAACAAGAGGTCAGCGGTAGATGTAGGTGAAATACAATATTTATTGATTTTATTTATTTAGTTTTTGTTGACCAGGTAAGTGCACTAGACAAATCCTGCCAATTTTCAGGCATGACCCGGGGGAGGGAGATACAGATGAATGCCAACTGACCTTGAACCAGATTAAGCTGTTAGTGGTAGTTCTAGTAAATGAGGGAAATTTGGCCAGGACACCAGAGAAATTCCCCTACTGCATGCTGGAGGTAGGGGGACCTGCTGACTGTTCTGCATTTTGGCAGTCTGAGTGCAGTTTGCAATGGAAACAGATGTCTTACCTTCAGATGGCAGGGTGATTGTTACAGTGCAGCCAGCTGAGGCTGAGAGCAGTGTGGAGTGTGATTCAGAAGCAGCACTTGGGGTACCTCCAGGAGATGTGTGCGATGCGTACCGTGCAATGGGAGATCTGGTAGCTGAGGATCCAAGGAGGTGCAGGACCAAGGAGTTCTCTTTGCCCAACCAGTCTGGTGTCGCTGCTAGCTCCATGATGGTACAAGCATATAGGATGCACACCAATCAGCCACTCGCAGTGGCGTCAGGTTCGATTACTACTGAGACTCCAGTGCTGCCTTCTGCATCTGGGTAGGACTGTACTGCAATATGGAAGTTACCTTCAGAAGCAGGCACATTTCCAGAAAGGGACTGGAGCAAAGAAATGGCCCTGCTGGATGCAGGATGGATGAGACAGTATGGCAGATGGATTCCGGATTCCGATTGGATTTCTTTTTTGGCAGGGGACATGACTGCTGCAGGTAATTGCGGTACAACCCTCAGAGCCGCAGACTGTGGCTACTGACGCTCCGTTTGGTGAGCCTTTGAAAACTTTTTTTCCAAGGTAGATCTGGTGTTTTCTACTGGGACACTGAATGCTTCCCCCCTTCTTCTCCTCCTAGAAGGGAGCGATTTAACACAGGTCCCCGCTTTTCGGACCTCTTTTGGCACAATCATCTGGATCAGGCCCCCAGATGGAATGCTGTCCTTCTCAGGTACGGGGGGGGGGTCTTCAGGAGCAACCTGACTGTTTCTTTGTGGCTCACCGGCTACTTAAAGGCTGTATGAATTTCCAGGCCTCAGACATATATGCTCTAATTAATATTCGGGGGAAGAAACTTTTGATGCCAGTTTCAAATCATTTGTGGGCCTAGAAAAATTCTGGCAAAAGTAGGATTCACTGAAAGCTACTCCCTTATGGACTCCATTCTGGGCTATTCCCGTTACAAAACCACTGTTTAAAACTGTGCATGTCGTGTTTCAGAATGAAGGGGTAAATGTGAGTGACATTATATATTGGTTGGAGACTAAATGCATTATATTGGGGCCTCCTGAGCCAGTCATTGATGGGGAGGGTATTTGGACAGGCAGTTGGAAATTTAAGGTGAAACTGCGTATTGTGGGGGATTTGGTTCAGCATGTTCGAAATAGTTTTTTCTTAGGGAGGGATCGGGGTGTCTGCTTTTATCCAGGCCAACCCGAGGCGTGTTATAAATGTGGTAGCCCATGCCATCTCAGTAGTGCCTGTGATAAAATCAAATTCACTTTGTGTGGAGAACTGGATCATGACAGTAGTACCTGCCAAAATGTTTTTCGCTGCAATCTCTGTGATACCCAGGGGCATGCGTACCACCAGTGTCCATATGCTGGCCAGAATAATTCAGGGGGCCTTGATAAGGAGACCTTGATCTCGGATGCTCAGGACTTGTTTAGTCCACACACACTGAGGAGACAGCCCCCCCCGATACTAACCCCCCTGATCCTAACCCTTCTGCCTAGACTCCTCCTGATGGAGTGGTACCCTGCCCTGCTGGTGAGCCCTCCAATGTTGCACAACCACCAGAAGGTTTGGGGCTCACTGGTCCCACCCTGCCCATTCTAGCCCCCAGCTCCTGAGTTTCAGGCACCTCACCGAGGCATGTAACTCAGTCTCATGCTAAAAAGGTTGTTGTACCAACTGTTACTCTACACATGACACTTTTCAGGTACTGCAAGATGCAGATGGGGACTCTGAATCTGACCTGTCAGTTGCATCTGGGGTTTGTCTGGTATGGAGTGTGAGGATGAAGGAGGTTCTGAATTACTGGAGTCTAAGAAGAAGTCGGGAAGGAAGCGTAAAAAGGACAAGTCTTAGTCCTACTCCCTGGCTTCTTTAACGGTGGTTTCCCTGAATTCTTGTAGTATCAAGAATTCTAAAAAACATCTCAGGCTTTTATATTTTTGTAAATCCTTGTCTGTGGATATCATTTTTCTGCAGGAGACACATTTTTCTACTCTTACAGAAGTAAATTATACTAGGAAATCATGGCATTCTGGACCTTCCTTCTGGTCCTTTGGTCTTGATGCAGCAGACGGGGTGGGGATTTTATTTTGTCATCCCTTTGTTCAGGTAACTGGTTTGGTAGACTTAGCTCCCGGGAGAGTTTTGCTCCTGGATTGTGTTTGCCAGGGGTTTTCCCTTCGTCTCATCAACATTTATGCTCCCCAGGTCAAATGTGCCAGGATTGCTTTGTTTGGGGAAGTTCAGCAGTACCTTTTCACCCCTCAACACATCATTTGGGGAGGTGATTTCAACTGTGGCCTGGATGTGAGATTTAAAGATCAATTGCAGCATGAGGTGTATTGTGATTCCCATGCTTTGTTTAAACTAATTCAGACGGCCTCCTTGACGGATGCTTATAGAGCGCTTCTTTCCGATCCAGGGTCCACCTACAAACGTGGCAGTTCCACGACAAGGATTGATTTTGTTTTTTACTTCCAGATATTTACTGCCTTTCTCTTTTTTATTGACCCCTTGTGAATTTTCGGATCATTTATTATTGGTAGTAAGATTTTCACTGTCTACAATTCCACCTTCTTTTCCTGCTTTGCCGGCTCGATGGAAGATGAATCCACTTTTTTGACTACCCGAGCTGTTTCAGTTATGTTTATCCCAGGCATTGGACAGAAGGTGTCTGTAGCTGGGATGTACGATTCTTGGGGTGATTGGTGGATGGATATTAAACCTGAGTTTAGAATGACTTCCATGGCATACCATCATAGTACTCAGTCAGCTGATTATCTTACTTATTTGAAACAAAGAGCACAGTTTTATAAATTAATGTAATTTCCCTCAGGCTCTGATGTTCGGATACAAGATCAACTAGCTGTGCTACGACAAAGCATGAGAAATTATCATTATGGGAAGGCTTGTAAGATTCATGATGATTTGTCTTATGGACTTAAATCTTTGCCGAGTTCAGACCCTTTTTCGGCCTGTAAGCAAGCCCTGGAAAAAAACTTATGGATGGCCTTTATGATCAGAGGGGGGTGTTGTACACAGTGGATATTGACATGCTACAAATTGTCTGGTTTTTTTTACAGACTCAACATGGTAAGGCTTTCAGCCCACTACTAAATGGGACGATTTGTTTTCCTTTCAGCCTCTAAAATTTCATCACTGATTCCCTTTTTTAGATAGGCCCATTACTCTGGATGAGGTTTGGTCTGAAGTTACTCACTTAAAGTCTGGGATATCACCTGGCCTGGATGGCTTAATTAATGCATTATACAAATTCTTGATAGATGATATAAGTGCCATCCTGACCTCTGTTTTAATGAGATTCTAGAATCTTCAAGGCTGCCTCATGGTTTCTCGGATGCCTTAACCATTTTGTTATTTAAAAAGGAATAAATGCTTAATTGAAAATTGAGGCCAATCTGTTTATTAAATATTAATTATAAGATTTTTTCGACTATTTTGTGCATCGGCTCCAACATATTGCTTCTTCCTTAGTACATCCTGTCCAAACGTGCTCGATTCCAGGTAGACATATCCATCAAAATTTGGCCCTACTGAGGAATGTGTGTGAGCTTGGCCGGTTGGGGAAACCAAGCCTTTGATAAGGTGGCACATGGGTTTTTATTTGATGTTCTACAGTGGTATGGGTTTTCCGATAAACTTAGAACTTGGGTGGCACTTTTATATAGCAAAGCCCCAAATTTTCCCCTTGTTACTAGATTGCTGGGGGAGAGGATTGATTTTTGTAGGGGAGTGCGTCAGGGCTGTCCACTTAATCCTTTATTATATACTTTTATTTTGGACCCTTTGGTTCTGGAACTTCATCATCCTCACATTCTGGGGTTGTCTCCATCTCCTAAGGTTCCGACACAGATTTTGGTAGTCTATGCAGATGACATGTGTTTCCTGCTTTGCAATGTAGCTGCAGGCCTTGCTGCATTGCATGTTGTGGCCCAGTTTGGTCTGCTTTCAGGAACATCTGTGAAAAAAAAGTGCTAGTATTTTTTGGGGGGAAGGGTGGTTTTGATCCCATAATTGGGTGGATAACCATCTCTACGGGACCTATTAAGATTTTAGGTTGTTTTTTTGGCATGGGAAATTTAAATGATCTTAATTGGCAACCACGTATTGTTTTAGGTGAAACAAAGGTACAGTTATGGAAAACCTGGTCATTTTCTAAACAAAAACATGTTTTGATTATCAAAACATTTTTACTACCTCTGTTTCTTTACTTTAGTCCAGTTTTTCCTTTACCTAGGCAATATGAAACCCGTTTATATAGCATTATTTTTCAAATGTTGTGGGAAGACAATTGAACCTGGTTAGCGTGATTTCACATATCTTCCAGTTAAGCGGGTGGTCTTGGTATGATTAATCCGGTTGTTTTATTTTCTTTCTTTATTAAAGCTGCATTTAAAGAGGTGCCATTATATCAATCTCATCCTTGGGATGCCTGTACTCTATTTTCGCTTCAAGATTTTCTGCTGCGTTGGTCTACTGAAGTGTCTATTGTGAAATCTAATTATAAACTGCCTTCCTTTCTACCTTTAGTGGCTGCTAAACTTTGTTTGTGGAGTGTTGCTAAAAGCAAGGTTTATCGGCTTTCCTGGAAGGGCCTATATCAGAGCATAATGTCTATGAATTTTTTAGATCAGGTTGCTTTTCCCAGATACTTTCCTACAAAAATACATTTAGCTTTAAAGGTTCTGACTGACGGGAGGATTCCTGGTCGGATATGGGATGTGACATGGCTAAGTTGTCATGGGAGGTTAGAGGTTAAGGGAAAATTGAAGCATAAGGCTCTTGCAGAATGAAACTGTATTCGTTTTGAATGTGTGGGCATGGAAGAAATTTTGATTCTTTTTTTTCATTCTTGTTCTTATACTGTTCAGTTTTGGTCCACCTTGTTTGTTAAGTGGGGGTTGGGGATGGCATGTCATGTTACCTATGAATGCCTGGTTTTGGGGGACTATTCAGGTTTTTTTTCCTGTTATCATCCCAGTACCCTTAATGTGATATTTGCTTGCATCAAGTTTTATCTCTGGCAGGTGAGATGCTCTTTTTCCCTACAGCATACTTATATTTTACCTTCGGTGATGTTACGTCATATTGAATCAGCTTTACGGACACAAAAAGACCTTGAATCCCGTCATTCTCCGGTTTCTTTATTTCATGAATACTGGAAGCATGTATACTGGATTTAATATGGTCTGTTTATTATTTTGTGCAATTTTTCAGTTTATTCTTGTGTGGTAGTTCTACAGTGATGTTTATGTTTTCATTTTATATTTTTTGTTTTATATGAGCATCCTGTATTGATGTTTTTGGTTTCTGCAAAAACAATTCCTCTCTTTTCAACAAGTGCCATGGGATCTTGAACATCTACCTGAACTACCACCAGTCCAGGCAGATGGGACCTCGTTTAACGTCTCATCTGAAGACAGCACCTCAAGTGCAGCACCCCTCTCATGCTGAACTACAGTGTCAGTATTGGGATATTAACCCAATTGCCAGATGTGGGAACTGAACCCACAGCCCTCTGCTCTCCCGGCATCAGAGGTGAGTGTGCTACTTACTGAGCCACTGACACTGACAATTAGCAGGCTCAATGAAAGTTCGGGGTTACATTTCAACAAAATATTTGGGTGCTTTTTTGGAAATATCAATGCACACAGTTAAATAAAATTCAATTTATAACATATTGTACATTTACTGAGTAAGATACTTCTCAGTTTTATGATTTCTGTGTGTTGGTCATTTTGAAGGAAACTTATCCTTTTATTTCTTCTTCGTAAGGTTGATAGACCACACTGCTGTCAATGAAATATTTACCCAGGATCTTAACAATAGAATTCTTGACTTGTTGCTGTTTGTCAAATGAACCATAACATCATCTTGATGTAGTTTATTTTGTAATTAATATACCATTGTGCACAGAAGAAGTGTTTACAAAATAATTGAAACTCTTTTTAAACAAGAAATCAGCTAGGGGATTATAAAATTCCATTTCCGATTGTTTCCTGGATGGTTAACAATAACAGCAAGTGCAACAAGATTTACAGAACAGAAATGGTACTACCCATTTTCTTCCCCAACAAACAATGTAGCCTTTTCTACACATGGCTGTTGTTAATTTTGACTGAATTTGAAATATCAACAACTGTGGCCACTTAGTGATTATTTTCAACTTCTTCAGTATCCTTTCTTAAACTCAGAAGTATACTGATCTACATAACTGCAATGCTCCATTTCTGACTAATGCATAAGCAGAATCAGAAAATATTGAGAACTCAGTTTTTATAATAATGTATTCGCCTCACACTATATACGAATGGCAACAGTGGAAAAGCATCCAGATCCAATAGCAGTAGTTATCTGCTTCAAGCCCTTACTTCACTCAGGAAAAAAAAGCATTGCATTTGCCTGCAGTTCAGATGGTGTGAATTAAACCATGGGGCATTGCAATTATATATAGGGGTGTGAGAATGCCTTAATGGAAATGATGATAGAATATCTGTGTTCAGACTTTCCGATTCTCAGAAACTTTCATTATTTGCATTTAATAATACTTTTTTGGCTGCAAACTGAGTTTTCAGCACATCTCTTCAGAATAGTCACTTGTATCCCTCCCCTCTTGCTCTCCTATAGCTAAAAAATATTATTTGAACACCAGTAACACAGTCCCCATTCAGCATTGCCTTATATTGCCTCCCAGCTAAACTTCTGGCTGGCTTAAAGGTAAGAGAAGTTGGCCATTAAAACTTTGGTTGAAATCCTTCAAATCTTTGGAATGGGGTTTAGCAGACTGAAATATGTGACACCCTCTGTGTTTTCCCCTTAGCTCCCACCCACCACCTCTACTGTTCCCTCAGACAGATTTTTGTAAAAGCAAATGCAGTCTCTTTCACTGGTAGTGCCTGGAACCATTTTACTTTACAAAAATCAGTCTGTGGAAGCAGAGGATTGTGCTGGTGGGGAAGAAGTGACTGGGGTTGGGAGACAGATGACCAGGTTGATGAAAGTAGCCCTGGCCACCAACAAGGGCTATAATCTTTTTTATCAATTTTCCCAGGGGTGGAAGTGATCTAGATTGCCCCAAACTTCAGCAGCTCTGACGAGAGTGTTAAGATACTGGATGTTGGTACTTTATTTATTGCAAAACTGGTATTTTTGCACCCTTACTCTATGTCTATCAGTTCTGTCCATTCCTACCAAAGAAACCATCTTTGAATCCTAACAAATCTGCTGAATTACAAACCTGTCTTTAATCATCCCTTTTTGGGGAAGGTAATCAAGAAGGTGGTGTTGATGCAGCTGGAGGCACACCTAGAAGAATTTAACATCTATGGGCTCTCCAGTCAAGGTTAGCACCTTGCTAAGGCATGCAGACTTCTCTTTTCAAGGTTCAATGATCTTCTCCTTTGAGAAAAGAGGTTATAATTTAATTCTTGTCCTTCGTAGCTCTCATCCGCTTTGATACAATGGATCATAGGGTGTTCTGGAATGCCTGAGGCACTATGTGCACTGATTGACTCTGTTTTGCCCCTATTTGTATCTCACCTTACCAAGAGAACACAACAGGTAATTACACAAAATTCCATCTCTGGGATAACTATGATCATCTGTGGTGTGCCTCAAGACTTGATCCTACCTCCCATACTGTTTGCCAGGTAAATGATGCTGCTGGGTGAGATCATAAGGCAGTATGGCAGGGAATTTCACTATGCAGATGGTGCTCAGTTGTACATAGTTTATCTTGTGTACCTGACTGGATTGATGCAAACCCTGTGCTATGTAATTGTCTAAAGAAAGTTAATGACTGGATGGCTGAGTCTCAACCCAAGGGAGATTAAGGTGCTTATTGTTGATCTGGGTTTTCATGGGTTGGCTATGAAGAGTAGTTCTGCCTTATTGCCCTTTTGCCATCCTTAAATAACATCCCTCTCAGAGCTGTGGATGAGATTAGAAATCTGGGGATCACTATGGACTGCAGGTTTTTGCTGGGAAATTATGTGTCATTGGTCATACTTAGGGCTGTAATTACTTCACGGCATCACAGATTTCATGATTACAGTAAAATTAGCAAATTTGCTCAATGCTGTGAAATCCGTTGTCCCCCATGAAAATACCCATTATGACTTCTCTGGGATTAATTCTTTAACTCAGCAGCATCTGACATCTGTTTTGGAAGCAAG
Source organism: Neoceratodus forsteri (assembly GCA_016271365.2). Lineage (NCBI taxonomy): Eukaryota > Metazoa > Chordata > Ceratodontiformes > Ceratodontidae > Neoceratodus > Neoceratodus forsteri. The sequence goes on from CM057455.1 coordinate 621,449,412, forward strand.
ATGTAAGGACAAAAGGGATACAGCAGATGTTTTCACTCCTCCATGCACTTATGCATGGTAGCATAGCAACTCACTCATGGACTTTTCACCACACCTTTAGTGCCGTGGCATTCTTCTCAGCCATCTGCTCACTGTCTTTCTCAGTTGAAGATGCTATGCCAATTTTTGGTTGTGCAGGGTTAAAGACACAACCTGAGCAAATACAAAAACAGAAACAAGTTGTAAAGAATGAAGGGAACACAGCAGGCAACAAATGAGTTAAGAAGTATGGAGACTGGATAAAGGAGCCAATAGCAAGCAGGGGAAAAAAGACACCAATTTTAAATGTTGGCTGGGGACCTTTAAAAGCAGAGCAGCAAACGTAACAGACCCACTGAGAGTTGGTTTATCAGTAGGAGGGTGTGGGGATAGTTTCAACACACCTTATCCTCAACAGCATACCACTGTTTTTTACTCCTCCTCCATGCATGGTAGTGTAGCAGCTCATTCATGGACTTTTGACACACCTTTAGTGCCGTGAAATTCCTCTCAGCTGTCTGCCCACTCTCCATTCTCAGCTGAAGATGCCTATGCTGATCTCACCGGACTCATTTGCTACCCCTTTGCCTTAGTCTGTATGAATTTTTTAAACTGTGGTTAAAAAAATCAAAAAGCTTTTGTTTTAAGTCATATCAACTGCACTAATACCAGTCATTAATAACATTAATTTCTGGACCGTGAAGTGCCATGAAATTACTGTTTTTTTCTGCATGCACGTGCAGTGAAACTTGACAGTTTTCACCATGAAATAATTACAGCCCTAGTCATACTTAGTGACTTCTTCCATAGTCAAAAACATCTGGATCAAGCTGTATCTTATTCCTGAAACCTGGTGACAAAAAACAATGCTTTTATTACATTCTGGCTAGATAAATGTAATGTCCTCTAACTGCGGTTAGCTTGTAGTCTGACGTGTCACCTGCAGTTTGTTTAGAATGCTGCAGACTGACTGATTGCTGGTACGTAGAAACATAGAATTTGATGGCAGATAAGGACCGCTTGGCCCACCCAGTCTGCCAATTTCCCTACCTATTGGATAAGCTGCAGATCCTAGTTAACCAGCAGCCTACTTCTCCTACCCCACCCCTAGAATTGCCTTATGACTGTCCCATGCATGCTTGAATTCCACCACTGTTTTTGACTGCACAACCTCCTCGGAAGGCCATTCCATGCATCCACAACCCTCTCTGTGAAAAATACTTCCTTAAATTACCTCTGAGCCGCCCCTTCTATCTTCAAATTGTGCCCCTTGCATGCACCTCTTTTTGAAAGATGCTACCCTCTTGGACTTTGTTGATTCCTTGAGATACTTGAAAGTTTCTATCCATGTCCCCCCTCTCTCTCCTTTCCTCGAGGCTATACATATTCAGCTCCTTAAGTCTCCTCGTGCATGTCTTCGGTGCAGACCCTGCACCATTTTAGTTGCCTCCTCTGGACAGCCTCCATCCTGTCTATGTCCTTGCAGAGATTGGGTCTCAGAACTGCACGCAGTACTCCAAATGGGGTCTCACCAACTGTCTGTACAGAGGGATAATAACTTCCTGTTTTCTGCTGGTGATGCCTCTCCCTATGCATCCCAGTATCCCCTCAACCCTCCTTGCTGCCCTCTCATTGCTTGCCCACCTTTAGGTCATCTGATATGACTACCCCAGGTCCCTTTCCATTTTTGTTGTTGTTAGTATCACCCCCATTGTGTACTCTTCCCTGGGTTTTGTTTCCCAGGTGCATTACCTTGCACTTCTTTACATCTCACAGGAACTTACTTCACTGGTCTACAGTCTACAAAGGCTATCTATCCAATTGTCAATTTGCTTCAAGACTGGCATGTTGGTATATAAATCCCTACACATCATGGGTCCTGGTTTCCCAAAAGATAGTTTGAACCGGCATACCTTTGTCAACTCTGATCCCATGAGGCTGGCTTGTTATCAGTTCCCTGATCTAGGTTAAAGCAATCTGGGGCCAAGGATTTTTGGAGTGTCTGCATGTTTTTTGTTTAAATTCTGTGTGACCCCATATTCCCTCTGCTAGCTCTCAGGAGGCCTTCAAAGGAGTTTTGGAGTTCCATCAGTCCCAGCAAGCCTGCTGTTGGATTAAGTCTGTTACTTAATTTATGTAATGTTGCAGTGGTGCCATCCAGGATGCAATGCAGTGCCTTGCAGTATTACTACAAAATGCCGTAGTATACTGCATGAAACAATGCATTTTGATTGCAATGAAACCTTTTTCTCAGGCAGTATTTTGTGATATGTCATTTATTTCAAGTTACTACATTGCATCTTGTCTGGCTCCTCTGTGTATTTATTTATTTAAATATTGTTTTTATATATCCTGTATGGCACCCCAAGCCTCCAGGAAAGAGCACCTTAAAATAAACTTGACTTGCCTTGCCTTCATAAGCAAAGGTCGATTGAGTACTATATGTTGTGCTAACATGTATTAATTTATAAGGATTAGTATGACCTGCATTTTGTACAAAATGTACTTATTTATAGGGATAACCCAACCATTCTACTACTAAGTACACTGATTCCGCTTGGTAATCACAAATTTGTCCTGGCATACCTAAAATAGTTTGTACTGTCTTTGTATCCACTATCTTAACTGTTTTCTGTTCCATAGCTTCTTCATAATCTGGGAGAAATAGTGCCCTCTAACATTATGGATGTATGTATACAACTCTGAACTTGAGGACATGCTCCATTATCCTGATGTTGACACTTCTTTACCTGTTCAGTCTTGTTCATACTATTGAATATGCATAAGATGAAGATAATGTTCCCCTCAGCCTCCTTTTATTCAGGAATAACATGACTGAGTCATTTATTTGTTCTTGTGGCTTTGTCTTCCCACACCTCTGGTAATTTTCATAGCCTTTTGTACTGCACCCTTCTGACTGCTTCAGTGCTGTACTGTATTATTACCGATCACCCAAATCTGCATGCAATACTCCATGTGGAGACAGACCAGAGCCTTGAAAAGTGGTAAGATAACTTCCCTGTTCTGCTTGTCACCCATGTTGATGCACCCAGCATTCTTACAGCCCACTTGACTGTGTTTGTCCACTTCCTGGCATGCTTCATTCCCTTGTGTATTATGACCTATGGTTCTGTTCCTCTTCCACTACAGCAAGAAGAGACCCACACTGTGTGTAGGCCCTATCTCTGTTTTCCTCCACATGTCACCTTGCATTTGGCTACATTGTGTCCAAGACCCCAGAAGTCAGCTTGTTCAGAGCTCCTAAAGTCCTAAAGTAAAACAGATAATATAATTAGGGATAAAATAACAGCTTTACAGTTGACATAAGTAGTTAAAAATGTAACTAGAATAAACTGCAAAAAGGATACTATCACTTCTTTATATTAGGGTTTAATGATCAAATGTCAGAGGATAAAAACAGTTAAAATACTTCCAGATATACTTGCAGTAGTGGCCTTTCTCCCTTGCTGTGTGCATTGTCAGGTAAAGTTGAAAAAAAAAATCTGTAATAGTTAATGTACATAAACTCCCTAACTCTGAAATACAAACATTCTGGCAAATGTTTGCTAATGCAGATTGGACATTTTGGACTGTATACCAATTGTGAACCTAACATTAGGCACATTTACAAAGAATTCAGTAGATAATGTGAACAATTTGCTCCAGTTTAAAGGTTAAGGAAAGAGGAGTCTTGGATAACTGATGAATTACTTAGGAAACTGAAGGAGAGATATGGCATTGCACAAGGTTAAGCTAAGTGGTCAGTAAACCAACAAAAATCACAAACAGCTAAGGAATAGTAGCAAATTGATAATTAGGATAAGCAAAGCAGAATGTTTCTGTAAAACAAACAAAAAAGGACTGAGGAATCATAACATTTGGCTAAACTGTGGGGGTCATTAATTTGGCATGGGAAGGGTTAATAGAAACATAGAAACATAGACTTTGACGGTGAATGGGACTGCTTGAGGCCCATCTAGTCTGCCCATTTCTACCTACAGAATAGGCCGCAGATCCTAGTTAACCAACAGCCTATTTCTTCCTACCACCCACAAGAATTGCCTTATGTCTGTCCCATGCATTCTTGAATTCTCCCACAGTTTTAGACACCACAACCTCCTCAGGAAGGCTGTTCCATGCATCTACTATCCTCTCTGTGAAATAATACTTCCTCACATTGCCCCTGAACCGCCCTCCTTCTATCTTTAAATTGTGTCCCCTTGTTCTTGCAAGTCTCTTTTTCTGAAAGATGCTACCCTCTTGGACTTTGTTGACTCCACTGAGGTACTTAAAAGTTTCTATCATGTCCCCCCTCTCCCTTCTTTCCTCAAGGGTATACATATTAAGCTCCTTTAGTCTCTCCTTATACAGCTTCTCTTGCAGACCCTGCACCATTTTAGTTGCCCTCCTCTGGACTACCTCTATCCTGTCTATGTCCTTGCAGAGATGGGGTCTCCAGAACTGGACACAGTACTCCAAATGGGGTCTCACCAACTGTCTGTACAGAGGATAACAACTTCCTGTTTTCTGCTGCTGATGCCTCTCCTATACATCCCAGTATACCCCCAGCCCTCCCTACTGCCTTCTCACATTGATTGCTAACCTTAAGGTCATCTGATATGATTATCCCCAGGTCCCTTTCCTTTTTGTTGTTTACTACTCCCCACCCATTGTGTATTCTTCCCTGGGTTCTTGTTTCCCAGGTGCATTATTGCACTTCTTTGCATTGAATCCTAGCTGCCATACTTCTGACCATTCCTCCAACCTTGCCAAGTCCCTTTTCATCCTTTCCCGCCTCCTTGTGTATCAACCCTGTTGCAGATCTTTGTGTCATCTGCAAAAGGCATACTTTCCTCCCAGTCCCTCTGCAATGTCACTGATGAAGACATTAAAGGACTGGACCCAATACTGAACCCTGTGGTACCCCTAGTAACCCCTCTTTCTTCAAGTGGACTCCATTTACAATTACCTTCTGTGTACTGTTGTGTAGCCAATGTTTACCCAGGCTACCACCCTGGGACCCACTCCCAGGCTGGTTAATTTGACTACTAATCTTTTGTGTGGGACTGTGTCAAATGCCTTGCTAAAGTCTAGGTAGGCCATGTCCACAGCCCCTCCCTGGTCTACTACTACTAAAATTGTCCCTAATGTTTTACAGTCAAAACAGGGGTTGATAACTAATATGACTGATGATGCTAACAAATTCAATGCCTTTTCACTACAGTATGTCATTTCATTCATTTAATTTCATTTTTATTGGTTATACTGAAAAGGCATGTGAGCATTGCTGCCCACTTACATAAGCGTCCAGTTACATACAACAATCATGAGACATGACATAGGCTTAAACATTTAAATAACAGAGAGGGTTAATAAAATGGTACATACATTTAGGATAATATAGACTAAATGGCAAACCATTAACTATCCTTGATGAATTAACAAATACAAGGTGATATTAAGCATTCAGTGAGGGTTTAACAATAATATAATATAACAGTGGGAAACAAAAAAAATTAAGCCCTATCTAAAAAATAGCCTAGGTGGATTAACAATACTACAAGTGCTAGAAAGACAGGGTAAGTTCCTGAGGTGAATATCTAGAGGATGAGGGAAAAAAGTGCAGAACGGGAGTCTCCTCACAATCCTCATTTGAGGAAACTCTTCCGGCTGAAGACAGAGTGGATGAAGAACTCTTGCTCACGGTATTATGTTTTGCACTCTGTATCAAATAGGCAGCTACCACAGCTCTATCCCAAATAATCTGCTTCACTCTCTCTCCCTCTTCCTCCCTACCATTGTGTTCTGTCACAACCTCAAACTTGCACTGCCTGTTTCCACTGCTCCTAGCCATGTTCTCCCATCCTGTCAAGCTAGTGCCCCCTCTAACTCCACTTCTTCTCCTAACTTTTCCTCCCACTCCCACCTTTCCCCCTTCTCCATGCCTTTTCCCTTATGTGTCTGATCTGGTATTTATTCCTTCTCTTAGTCTCTGTCCCACTTCCTACTCCATTACCTCAACTCCATTCATCCATCACTGGATTCACTTTCAGCTGCCTCCTGCTGACCCACTTTTTTCTGCACCAATTTCACTTGCCTTTATCAAACTGCTGCTAAATGTTTCAGCTCCTACATCTTTCGAACCCTCCAGCCTTGAACCACATACACCTCAGAAACTTCTCAAAACCCCATATTACATTACTTAATCATAGCCTTTTTATTCCTTTCTTCATGTAATATCCACCCTAACCAAGGTCCTCTGGCTACCTCCCCTTCTGTTTCCACCCATATTAACCTTGGGCAAAACCCCACAAACCCTTAACCCTGCCTAGAGGCCTCTAATTATTACACAAATATATGCAGCCTCCTACATAAGTTGGACCTCTTGCAAGCCATGGCTGTCTCTATAACCCCTGACATCCTAATCCCATCCAAGACATGGTTAAGCAATAACATATCTGGTCAAGCCATATCCATCCCTGGCTATTCACTAGCCAACAAGATAGATCACATAGAGGCAGGGGTGGTGGTCTCAATGTATTTCTCCACCTCCCAACAATATGCTATCACCTTCTCAACCACACTACCAGCTAACTACCTGGCCATCATCATCTGGGTGTCCCTGCCCTTTACCATCCAAATCTTTGTGGCCGGCATCTACTGTCACCCAAATCTTCCCACTTCAGCTGCTACCGGCCTCACTACTGCCATTGTTTCACACTTCCAATCAGGAGAACTGTTCCACATTCGGGATTTTAATCTAAACTGGCTATCACCCTCCATAGTAAAGCTTGTAACATCATTGCCTCACACAACTAGATGAAGGACAGCCCAGGGGCAACGCTCATTTGCTTACATAGTACCTCACTGGTTTAATACTCTTTATAGTGATATAATTACCCTACCTAAATTGGGACAATTCAAATTGAAGTTACACCAACATCTCACAGCCAGCAGTTCTTGTGACTGCTTCACCTGAGGCTCCCATCTACTAGCATTCAGTCTTCTCCTCACAACTGGACCACCCTGTATCTCTGCTGTTACCTTTATAATTCTGAGGCTACTCCCCTTTCGCACTTTGACAAGTCCCCTGGCTACCCCCATCCACCTCACCCCCCGCCACTACCACTCCCACACCAGCTTGACAAGGCCTATGGCTGTCACTTACTACAGTACCTTTCCTACCACCCCATCCACCTCACCCACCCTGCCCCTACCCCTCCCACACCAGCTTGACAAGGCCTATGGCTGCCACTTCCTACCTTCCTTTCTTTCTTTCTTTCTTTCTTTCTTTCTTTCTTTCTTTCTTTCTTTCTTTCTTTCTTTTCTCCCATCTTTATCCTTCCCTCTCTCTACATCTTTCTTTCTATTAGAACAATAAAACTGCGTATAGCTACATATATATTTACTCACTTTATTTTATTGTTTTGGAAACATTGTACTTTACCCCTTTTCATGTTTTGTCTCCTCCCCACTGACATGGAACCTTTGTAAATGAACTGTCTGTATTCAGAGGTATTGTAATCCAAGAATGAATAAATAAAATAAAAAAAAAATAACCCAGCTCCTTCAGGAACCTACTTGTAAAAACAAAACCCCCCAAATCACACATTATTAGACTGTACACTCACCTCTTACTCAATTAGGGTTATAAAGTCGGGCTTACTTCCAGGCGCCTCAAGTGACCACCATCTGATACATCTGATTCAGAAGATCAACAGGCCTAGTCTGCCGCATAAGATACTATTAATGAGCTCCTATAAATCCCTTGACATTGCTCTTCTTCTCTATGACCTAGCAACCACAGACTTGAGCCCATTAGCCACTGCTCCATATGTGGACAGTGCCCTAGCCTATTTAAAAACCAAATCCCTCTCCATCTGGAATCACTATGCCCCCTACAAGTGTACCAGAGTTTGTGGCAACCACATTCCCTTGGTCACTCCTGAGCTCCTAGCCTGCCTAAGAGCGCATGACCAAACCTGGAGAAAACACAAGGCAACCAAACTACTGAGTGACCTCACTACGTATCGCAAACTCTGCAATGCCTGTTTGACCAAACCAGACTAGCCAAGGCTGAATACTTCTCTTCAGTCTTCCACTCTAATCTAAACTCCTTCCAAATTCTGAAAAGTTGTCCATGCCCTCCTCCCCCCATCCTTAAAATAAACAATGCTCTCACTGCAGATCATGCTATAGTGGCTGAGGAATTCAACTCCTACTTCACTTCATGCACATCTGCCTTGCTAGTCTCCCTCCCAACCAGAGCTCCTATGGCTTTCCCTTAAAAAGCATGAACTGCATTACCAGCCTTGCCCCAGAACATAACACCTTCACCTTCTCGAAAGTGTTGCCACTGATACCCTCTTGCCCTGCTGGCACTCAACCTGTCTAAAGGCAGTTCTCCTGACAAACTTTATCCAAAGCTTCCCTACCTCTCTGCCTCTGCTATCGCTTTTCCTCTTTCAGTCCTTCTGAATCTCTTCTACTCTACTGCTACTGTGCCCTCACCCTGTAAGCATGGTGTTATTATCCCCTCCTAAAAGGGGGTGACTCAAGTTCTCCTGGTAACTACAGCCCTATTTACTTCCTACCCTAGCTAAACTCCAGAAACACCTTGTTCTCTCTCAGATCTCCTCCTTTCTCTCTGACTCCAATTTCTTTATCCCATTCCAATCTGGATTCAAGAAGAACCATCCACTACAACCTCCATGCTCAGGCTTACTGATTCAGTCCTCACTGGAATGGATCATGGCTTGATCACATCTGCCATCTTTTTCAACCTAGCCGAGGCATTTGACATGGTCCCTCATTCCCTCCTTCTCTAATCCCTTACTCAGCCGGGCACTCTCCAGCAGCTATTAGCTGGCTCTGGGCCTACCTTACAGGAAGGACACAATTGGTTAGAATTGCCAAGTCCTGCCCCTCCCCACATATCCACACTGGTGTCCTCCAGGGCTCAGTGCCGGGTCCCCTACTCTTCTCCATTTTCCTAAATGGCTTACCATCAGTATGCTCCTCCACCTCCGTCCACATGAATGCTGATGATACTGTCCTGTTCACTTCCAGTGACTCTCCCCATGATGTGGAAACCAGACTTCAGCTTGCCTTCATTAAGCTCCACCACTGGCTCACTTCCCATCATCTCTCTCTCTCTAAATACCAAGAAAACAGTCTCCATTAACTTTGGCACTAGGCAGAGAAGTGCTGTGCTCCCTGTTCTCCCCACCTTCCACACCTGGATGGGACTAAATGCAAGGACACCTTCTCCTTCAGATACCTTGATGTATGACTGGATCCTCACCTAAACTTCTCTGGGCACATTTGTGCCATTCTGAAAAAACTGTTTCCCAAGCTAGGCACCCTATACAGAAACCTTAATAGCATCCCTCTTATGACCAAGCGTTCTATCGTCCAGAAGATGATTCTCCCTATCTTTGACTACTGCAATGTAGACTACAGCACTGCTTCCAAGTCCACCCTATCCAGATTGGACCTCTTTTTAACTCTTTCTGTCACTTCGCCTTAGACTCCCCCACAAGTACTCACCACTGTGTTCTCTGTCACTCTCTTATTAACTGCCATTTCTCCCACTGTGCTAAACTTATTTCAGAACACTGGCTTGGCACTCTTTCATCCTATTTGTCCTCTTCTCTCTACACTCTCCACACTGCTGCTCACTCCCTCCGATCCTCCGACTCACGCATCTTCATGATCTCTCGCTGTTCCACATCTGCAGGACAATCTGCCTTCCCCCACCACTTCCCCAAAATCTGGAACTTCCTCACTCCCCAAATCTGACATTCCTCCTCCATTCACAACCTCTTCTCTGCCCTCCACAACTTCCTTTCATCCAATTGTACCTGCTTTCCCCATTCCTAACAGACCCCTCCCCCTCACTCTCCTTCTCCTCTAGCTAGGACTACACTCACTTATAGTAGTCGCTTTTCCTATTATAGCACTTGCTCTTCTTGTTGCATCATTATCCGCAACTACCCCCTGTAACTCCTCCAGTTTATGGCACTTTAACTGTTTTTGATTTTGTAGTTTTTCACAAATACCTCTTGTATATTGACGGAATATCTCATTTTTATCCTGCTACTGCATAGTTACCCAGTATATTGCTACTTTATACTTACTGACTTGTATTTGCTACTGCACTAATGTTCCACTGATTTGTGCTGTATTATCATGTGTACTCCTTGTTTCCCCTTACTCCAGGTCACACTGGGAGACAAGCAACTTCTTGTTCAGTGTGCCTTCCTAGTAAAACATTTCAATAATAATATATATATATATATGCATGTATGTATATTCTTTGCAAAAAACTTCACAAATGCACTAGTTAGTGTAACTTAACATCACAAACTAGGGAAATATGGTGGTAGGCTTTCCAACCCTAATGCCTCCATCACCCCAAGCAGCAAAAGGAAAAAAATTAGGGTTTTGGGTCTCCAGAGTCTTGGCTAATCAGTAGTGGGTTCTTCCTTAGAGTTTTCAACCCTAGTACCCACCCCATTCCATGAGCAAACAACTTCACATGTGATCTCCATTCTTCACACAGGACTCATATCACATGTGATCTCCTTTCTTCACACAGGACCCAGAGGGCCCTGTGTAAAGAAACATACAACAAATTGTGTTTGCAACCTGTGGCGAGACATACTTCTCTACCTTTGAAGAGTGTATCGTTATCTTGTCATCATGTCAGTGTCAGTGGCTCAGTAGGTAGCACACTTGCCTCTGGGGCCAGGAGATCAAAGGGCTGTGGGTTCAGTTCCCACATCTGGCACGTGGGTTAATATCCCAGTACTGACACTGTAATGCAGAGTGAGAGGGTGTGCACTTCTGAGGTGCTGTCTTTCGGATGAGACATTAAACCAAGGTCCCATCTGCCTGGACTGGTGGTAGTTCAGGTGGATGTTAAAGATCCCATGACAATTCTCGAAAAGAGCAGGGATTTTTATTAAATATACAAACATAGAGCAAAATACAAAGGAAAGTTTACAATAAAATCTATACCTAACATAGAATACTAAACACATTCATGCTCACTAGTCTAAATTAAATATTCATTTATACTTGATAATGTGAGAAAACCCTTTCCACCAATTTTTTACCTTATTTGAATTATACATTTGTGTTTCTTTTAAATATAGATTCAGCAATTCTTGTATAACCATTTGATGATAACCTTCATAAGAGATTTGTTTTTCTGGTATATAACCCATTGGCATCTAACCTGCCAGAGATAAAATCATAAACATCCAAAAAAACAGTTAAAGTATTATGATCGAATGATACAAAACTGGAAGGATAGATCCCTTTAACTAAAATGTTTAGATAACCAGGAAAATTTTCATTTTTGTACAATATATCCTCACAGTTGTTTTGAATAGGAGCATTGTAATAAAAATGTTCCATTGTTTCTTCCTGATTAATACAGTCAGGGTGTGGACAATTCTTTCTTCTTTTGCTTTATATTTAGCATTTCCTCTAAGATTTAGTTTACCATACATAATTAGCCACTGAGTTTCCCACATAAAAGATAGAATTCTAGGGTTATTCAGTTGATTTGGTATATTGAATTGTAGAGCCAAAGGACAGTTTTAAAGCTAGGTTCTATTGGGTATATTTGGTCATGATGTTATTATATAATGCCTTCACAGTATTAGAAACTATTATATACTTAGTCATCTGCCATTTATATAGTTTTTGGACTGCTGGTCTAAAATAGACAGGAATATGAGTATGCAAATTAAGCTTTGGGGCCAAGTGATGCCAAGACTTAAAGTAACATACCAAAGCCATCCCAATCCAAATACCCTCTCTGCTCTCTGATTGTAATAGCTCACTTTTAATTGTTTGTGTGAAAAAAAGTGAATGAAAGAAAACAATGGGGTCTAGCATTCCAAGTCCTCCTTTTTTTTTCCGTAGGTAGGCAAAACATCAATTGACCGGATTTAATCTGTTACCCCATAACATCTGAAAGAAAATGCTGTACAGTTGGGTCTCATACTGGGTCAGTAGAGGAAATATCACGGCAACATATTGTAAGTAGGGTACTAAAAATTGTTTAAGGGCATGAATGCATTTCAACTTAGAAAATTTCTACTGCCTGCATCTGGATACTATTATTTCAACTTTTTTTTAATGCAATGTCCCAATTTTCATCCGGGAGGTTTTGTGAACCAGAAAGGATTCCTAAAATATGGAGTGGTGCAGTAGTTATTGAATTATTGTTTTGAGTAAAATCATTAAGATGTCCTGCACCTATAATTGGCATCTGGTTTTTCCAATATTAAGTTTTACATTTGACACTATGAAAATAAATCAAATTAATTAAAAAACTCTTGAAGTTGTTCAATTTGTGAAAAAAAGCAGACATCATCTGATAAGCTTGTACAAGTAGCTGAATTCTTAAATTAGGACCAAAATCCCTACCACTTGGAAGAATTGATAATGACTGTAAGAGAGGTTCTATGGAAAAAAATATATAAGGGGGACATAAAGGGTAGCCCTGATGGAGCCCAGATTTAAGTGTGATACCTTTAATTTGAGTATCTTTAATAAAAGGAAACACTAAGGCCGATGTGTATAAGGACTGAATAATAGTTATAATCTGGGAGGGGATCCCAAAATATCATAAAACAATAAACAAGTAAGGGAGATATACTCTATCAAATGCTTTCTCCAGATCTGCCAAGATTAAATACCCAGTTTTTCCTTCTAAAGATACTGTAAATGCTCTAGTGTGTCCCTTATCATAATGGCAGATTGAATCCATCTGTCCTGTAACCCACAGTATTGGTAAGGAGATATCACTTTAGCAGCATACTCTTTAAGCCTATTGTTGAGAAGCATTGCAAAAATCTTATAATCTGAATTTAAAATAGTAAGGGGTCTCCAGTTTTCAATGTCACCCTTATCTCCTGATTTAAAAATATGAATTATTAGTCCTTCTGAAAAGGAGGGAGGTGGAGTCTTTCCTATCATGGAGAATTGATATACTAAATACAAACATTTAAGTAGTTCTGCTTTAAAAGTTTTATAAAATAAGTTTAGCAGACCATCAGGTCCTGGTGAAACTTCATTTTTTAAATTCTGAATAACTGATTCCAGTTCATCTGTGGAAAATGGCCCAAGTAGTTTAGTAGCCTCTAGTGGCTAACATGGGACTGGAAACGCATCAAGATAGTCATTAATATCTTTTTCCAGAATGGTAGAACTGGGATATAGAGATTCATAGTGAGTGTGCATAATTTCACCTATTTCTGTTGTATTGACAATTGTTTTCCATTAGCCACAAAATAATCCAAATTAGTTGATTCTCTCAATTATCTACAAGTCTCAAGTCTCAAAGAGATCTCCAATTAATCCAATTAATGCTTTTTGAGTACTGCTAGAGAACATTGCTTGAAGTGTTTGAGCTCTATCATATTGAAATTGCTTCATTTCTTCCTTTATATTTTCAATGTGTTTAGAATAATATCTGAGAGAGGTATAGGGGATAGAAATTAGCTGTTGAAGCTGTTCTCTAAGTTTTAGGTATGAAAGAAAACTGGTGTTTTGATTTTGGGTTCCATATTTTTTAAACCACTTACTTACTTATGGAAAGAACTGGAAGGGGACAGGATCAGTTGTGTTCCAGGACAGTAGCTGCTGCTTGTTGTTTTCACAGGGTTCTTGTGGATTTTACTTGGTAGGTTAGTTCTTTTCTTTCTTACTTCTAAGGGGCTAGCAGGGTATTGTTTTGGGGGATGCTGGAAGTTTGAAAACTGATTTGGTGGCTGTAAGTGGGCTCATTTTGTGGATGTTTCACTGTGTAACAGGCTGCTCTGGTAGAGGCCTATTTCTTCTGGTTTAAAACCTATTTGGTAGGATTTGCTTGGAGATGGTTATTTGAATTGGAGACCTATATCTGTTAATTTCAAACCTATTTTGATGTGTTGTTAGTGAAGCTGATTAAATTGGAGACCTGTTTCCTTTGGCAGCAAACATATTTTGGGGGCTTTGAGTTTAATTTTGATTCCTTTTTGCTGACTCCACTAGCTGCAAAGGTTAGTGCATAGTGGGGGAGGGGTGTTAATGGTCTGGCCAGGTCTCACTCAGCCAATTGACTGAAGGCAGAGCTGAATCAGGTTTGAGGTGTTAGCTGCTTTGTCTTCTCAGAAAGAACTGGAAGGGGACAGGATCAGTTGTGTTCCAGGACAGTAGCTGCTGCTTGTTGTTTTCACAGAGTTCTTGTGGACTTTACTTGGCAGGTTAGTTCTTTTCTTTCTTACTTCTAAGGGGCTAGCAGGGTATTGTTTTGGGGGATGCTGGAAGTTTGAAAACTGATTTGGTGGCTGTAAGTGGGCTCATTTTGTGTATGTTTCACTGTGTAACAGGCTGCACTGGTAGTAGCCTATTTCTTCTGATTTAAAACCTATTTGGTGGGATTTGCTTGGGCCTGGTTCTTTGGCTGCTGGGCTTGGAGGGGAGACACAGGGCTGATACACTCTCTCTTGAGTCAGCTGTCTGCCCAATACCTGCCCTCCCACCCCTCCTCCCCAGAAGTCTGCTAATTTATAGGGGAACACCTGCCCTGCAATTGGAGGAAAGGCTGCAGGTACAGCTCATGTAGTTCTAGCCACTGGGGTTGAATTTAAAGGCTGGGAGAGAGGAGCTTAGGAGTTGTTCATTTCCTTATAAGTTTAATGTGTTGTACTGCACCTAGTAACAGGGTTACTGGTGTACAGTGGGACTGTCTCTAAGATTAGTGGGTGACCTGATTAGGCAGTAGGGTGTATCTTGGACTAGGGGGGAACCTGGTGACTCACCCAAGGAAACCTATTTGGAAGGGGATGGAACCACACGACATTAGGGCCGGCATCTTTGGGAGGGTGGTGGGGTGCACAGGGTGTGGAGCAGCCATGATAATGGACTGGGCTTGGAAGTTTGGTGGTTGCCCAGTGTGCTGCCAGCTGGCACAGCTTAGGGAGGAGGTTGTGGGGATTAGGAGAAAGCTGGGGAAAGGGAGGTGGTATGGTTGGAGAAGGGGGCTGGGAATCTCCCACGGGGTTGCACCGAGCACTGGGGGTGGGGTCATAGGGAAAGGAGTGCAGGAGAATACTCAGGGGTCACATAGGGACCCTGGCAGAGGGGATCCAAAAGGACACTACCAAGGAAGCAGGCAGGTAACTGGGGACCCTCACAAAGGAGGGACGGAGGGACAACATTCTCAGGGAAGTAGGCAGATGGCCAGGGCTGGACAGAAGGAAGCAAGGCGGGAGGTGGATCAGACCTTACACTCAACCGCTTCAATTCTCTTCTTCTGCTCGAGGATGAGGGGGTTGATGATGCGCCACGACAGGGTGGTTAGAGACAGAAAGGGAGTAGGAGGCAGGAGGCAGGGGCCAGATAGCAGGAAGAATGGGGGGGACCTGGAATGCAGGAAAATGGGGGGAGCAGTGAATCAGAGCAGGAGAGGCAGGGGAAAGAGGGAGGAAAGCGCAAGGAGAAGGACCAGTTGGGAGGAAAGTTAAAGGAGAAGGACCAGAAGTACAAGGAGGATTCAGTAAAGGGAGCTGAGGGTTTAGGCCAGGGGAGCACAACGAGCAAGGAGGAACTAAATGGAGACAGGACGGAAGGAGGACAAGCCAGGCTAGTTTAGCAGATGGGGAGAAGGACCAGTTGTGAGCAGTGAGGGGAATTAGCAAGGTACAGAAGGATACTCAGGAGGAGGAGGAGAGGCATAGGATTGGAGGGAAGGGGGTGGTCATGGTAAATAAGGAGGGGGTGGCATGTGGCACCCAGATAGGGGGAGGAACAAGGAGCTAGCTGGGTGGAGGGGCCGGTAGAAAGGATGAGGGACATGGAAGGGGGGGAAATGGAGGAAAAGGAGCGGTCAGAGTGCTCCTATTGGGGGATTCTATGATCAGGGGTATCAAATGGGATAGGGATGGAGAAGCCTGGCCAGTTAGAACAAGATGCTTCCCTGGACTAACGGTGCACAGGGCTAAGCATGAGGTATATCAGCTGGCAAAGGATTGTGGGGGTTCCCCAGACATACTGGTCCACCTGGGTACAAATAACATTGAGGGAAATAGCGAGCTAGAGATACAGGCAAGATTCAGGGAGCTCGCCAGGGTCTGTCATGACATAGGATGCACAGTTTCCTTCTCAGAAATCCTGCCAGTGCCAAGGGCTAGTGGAGAACACAAAAGGAAGATTAGGGAGATAAACCAGTGGCTCAGGGAGTGGTGTGAGGCCAGAGGGTATGGGTTGATGGGGGATTGGGAGACCTGGGAGGATAAGGAGCTGTATGCTAGACATAGACTCCATCTCAATTTGGAGGGGAGGGGAATCCTTAAGTTGAAAATAGAGGGGTTCATTGGTGAAAAGTGGGGTTTAAACTTGTGAAGGGGGGTGGGATGGGAGTAAAGGCTGTCAAGGGGGTGCCGATAAAGGAGGGACTCTGTCTCCACCCCCCTGGGGACCAGAAGGATTGCAGGAAAAGGCCGACTGGCAAAGTGCAGACCAGGGGAAAACAGAATCTCCATGGGAACACGAGCAGGGAAATGGAACTATAGGGAAAGGGTGGAAGGTAGTCTGCTAAATGCCAGGAGCTTGGGCAATAAAATGCCTGAGCTCCAGGCGATGCTAACTGAGGAGCAGTGGATGTGGCAGCAGTCACTGAGACTTGGGCCACTGCAGGACATGACTGGGACCTGAACCTGGAGGGTTACACTATGTTCAGGAAGGACAGGGGGGAGGGAAGGGGAGGAGGGGTAGCAATGATAGTCAAAAACTGCATTGGCATAGGGGGAGTAGAGGAGGTGGAGGGAACCGTGGAGGCGATTTGGGTCACCTTGATAACAAGGGGGGCAAGAGAGTAAAAATAGGAGTGGTGTATAGACTCTCTGCCCTGGCGGAGGAGCTGGAGTACAGTCTGGTGGCAGATGTTGGGAGACACTGCAGACTGGGCAGAGGAACGGTGGTGGTGTTGGGGGACTTAAATATGCCAGGAACAGACTAGGAGACTATGACATCCTCTGTGACCAGGGAACAGAGGTTGTTGGATGTCTTTCAAGATGCGTTCCTAACTCAGCAGGTGAGGGAACCGACCAGAGAGGTGCGGGTACTGGATGTGGTCCTGGCAAACAGTGACCAGATTGGGGGCCTGGAGGTAAGGGACCCATTGGCGGGGAGTGACCATGCCACGGTCTGGTTCTGCCTGGACTTAGGAGGGGTAGAAGGCTGCACAAAGACGGAAGTAACCGACTTCAGGGGGGCGGATTTTAAGGAAATGGGAAGGATCCTTAGGAGCATTTGGATGGGATTGGGTCAGACATGGATGCTGATAGTAGGTGGGAATCATCAGGAGAGGGGTGCAGGATGCTACCAGCACCTGTGCAAGAGTAAGACAAAATGCGGTGGGGCCCAAAACCCTGCTGGTAGACCAGGGAGGTCCAGGAGGTGGTGCAGGGAAAGAAGGCAGCCTATAAGCAATTCAAGTGCTCAAGGAGTGAAAGGGATTGAGGGGAGTACGAGCTGATGGCTAGAAGGGCCACTAGAGTGGTGAGGGTGGCTAAGGCAAGGAAGGAGCAGAACCTGGCCAGGGAAATAGGGAGAGGGAACAAGGGTTCTTTAGATACATTTGGGAAAACGGGGTAAGGGGCAGATTAGCAGGATTAAATCAGGTGAGAGATGGGCACAGGACCCGGGGAGCAGGCTGAGGTACTAAATGAGTACTTCACCTCAGTTTTCACCAAGGAAAATGGGGTGCTGCATCATACATGGGAGGAGACAGAGACTGAGGAGGGGGAACCTTACCGATCGGGCGGGTCTGGGGAGAGGGAAGGCATCACTGGCAGGTGGGGGAGGGCTAAGCAGGGAGAAGAGGTACGGAGTGAAAATCACAGCAGAGAGTGAGGGAAGCTCTCAGCTCCCTTAAGATGGAGAAAGCACTGGGCCAGATAAATTACATCCCAGAGTGCTGAAGGAACTTGCGGATGTCCTGGCAAAACCCTAGCGGAGCTTGTCACCATCTCTGAGGACAGGGTGGGTGCCCCAAGACTGGAGGTGGCGACATAGTGCCTATCCACAAGGGGATCAAGGGAGGTGGTAGGGAACTACAGGCCTGTCAGCCTGACATCGGTGGTGGGCAAGGTGATGGAGGGCATTGTCAAGGAGAGGCTGGGGGACCTGGATAAGTCAGGGTGCCTGGATGATAGACAGCATGGATTCATCCCGGGAAAATCGTGTCAGACAAACCTGGTGGAGTTCTATGACTGGGTGACTAGAGCCTTGGACCTGGGTAGACCAGTGGACGTCCTCTTTCTAGACTTCAGCAAGGCATTTGACTCTGTTCCTCACGTGGGCCTGTTGGATAAGCTGGGAGAAATGGGGTTGGGGAACCAGATGATCAGATGGATAGGCAATTGGCTCCAGGACCGGACCCAGAGGGTCGTAGTTGGAGGGATAGTCTCATCCCCAAGGAGGGTCATTAGTGGGGTCCCACAGGGATCAGTCCTTGGGCCCCTTCTGTTCAACGCCTACGTCTCTGACATAAGGACAGGAATCAGGAGTGAGATGAGTCTCTTTGTGGATGACCTGAAACTGGGGGGTGGTGGATGGGGAGGAGGGAGGGTGGCCTACAGGGGGACCTGGAGGCTCTGGAAGATGGTCTAGAAAGTGGAAGCTGAGGTTCAATGCAGGGAAATGCAAGGTACTCCACCTGGGGTCAGAAACCCAGGCCAAGTGTACACCCTGGGGGGGGAATGCTACAAGTCTCGATAGCTGAGAGGGACCTGGGGGTGGTGGTGGATGTCAAGATGAACAACTCTCAGACTTGTAGGAGGGCAGCAGCCAAAGCCAACAGGATGCTGGGATGCATCGCTAGGGGGATCACCTCCAGAATGAGGGAAGTGATACTCCCTCTGTATAACTGCTTGGTGAGGCTGCACTTGAGTACTGCGCAGTTTTGGAGGCCACACTTGAAGAGGGACATTAACCTCCTGGGAGGAGGGTCCAGAGGAGGGCAACCAAAATGATTTGGGGCTTGGGGACAGGACCTATGAGGAGAGGCTCAAGAGCTAAATATGTACACACTGGAAGAGAGAAGGGACCGGGGACATGATAGAGGTCTTCAGGTACATGAAGAGGGTAAATAGGGAGGAACAGTCAGGGTGCTTCGAAGGAAGGAGGAGGGGCCACTAGAGGGCATGGGTGGAAGCTGGAGGGGAAGATTCAGGGAAAAGGAGGAGGTGCTACTTCACTGAGAGGGTGGTGGAGCTGGAATGCACTGCCTAGGGGCTGGTGGAGGCAGAGACAGTGGAGCAGTTCAAGAGTGGATGGGACAGGTACAGGGGAAGAGTTCTGGAAGCAAAATCCAATGCAGCAAGAATATCCGGAACTGGGAAGGGAGAAGCCAAAGAAGGCGAGGGGGACAGCAAGGTCAGCACCCAGGGTGGGGGCTGACCAAACGAGCAGACACAAAAGACCGTTAGGCCTATTCTGCTGGCATTTTAGTACGTTAGTATGTAAATCAGATTTTCTATCTAACCACCATTCCCCCAAATCAGGATTTAAAAAAGCAACTGATAGTCAGGCTTTAAGAATGGCCTTAATTGTGTTTTTAACCTGTGAATCAGTAAGAATGGAAGTATTTAATTTTTCCTATTGGGAGTCACAGTCATTTTTCCAAAAGAGCAGGTTAAAAGAAGATGGTTTGAAAACTCCACCGGTATTATCGGAAAGGCTCCAATCAGAATTGATGGGGAAATAAGCATGTAATCAATAGTGGTTTGAATTTACCTTTATAAAGGTGAATTGGGACTTTAATTATACTTAAAACAATTGATGAGGCCTGCTGATCTAATGATTGTTTCCAAAGTGTTAGAATACAATAGATTATTTTTATTAGAAAGCCACCAAAAAGGTTGTATAGCTTCATACAATTTACTCTATCAGCTTTTGATTGGGGGTTATAAATGTTGATAAATCTATTGTCTAAATTATTCCATTTACCATCAAAAATTAATACTCTTCCTGGAATCAAATCAACTAACTTATAAAGCGAGAACTGATAGGAGTTAAACAAAATTCCCACCCTGTCAGCTCTATCCACGCCAAAGGACCAATAAGAGGGGCCCCATGGCCAATCCCTTTTAAAGGATATTTGCTTGATAGAAAACATCCAAGTTTCTTGAAGAAAGCAGACGGACATATGTTCATCATGCATATACTGAAACAAAGCTTTGTCTTTTACTGTATTTAAAATACTATGCACATTCAAGGATCCACATTTCGTAATGCCATTACTTAGTTGGAGAAAAAAAGAACTCATTTTTCCTTTTTTTCTTTTTTTTACCTTTATATTCCTCTGCAGTTAGCCCTGCCAAGTCTTGTATAGATTTTTGGGAATCTGAGTCAAAAACATCCATTTCAGAATCCCCCCAGTTCGTGAATAATGCAGCATAAGAATTTTGAGTTTCTAGTATAGCAGGAATGGGAGAGGGTTTGGTTTCTAAGTGTTTTGAGGACCTTTGTGGAGGTAAAGGTGAAAAGGAACCTTCATCACCTGAAATTTTATCAGGGCTAGCTGGATCCACGTAACATACAGGCTCCAGAAGCACAGAATCAGAAGGGTCTACCCCTAAACCTTCTTCTTTAACCTTATCAAGAATAGTCTCTGTAGTTTCAGTTTTAAGAGGGACCATAGAAAGGGGTGGGGTGGGGGATTGAGGGTGGGTATGACCTTTCTCATCCTGTTGTTGGGGAATATTAGATTCAGAAGGGACAGGGGAGGTTTTGAAGATGCCTCCTGAGCCTTTTGAATCAGTAAATCAGGACTAATACATGAAGCTTTGTTTTAGCTGCCCAGTGACATTCTCAAAA
The DNA here is from genome assembly GCA_016271365.2 of Neoceratodus forsteri. Taxonomy (NCBI): domain Eukaryota; kingdom Metazoa; phylum Chordata; order Ceratodontiformes; family Ceratodontidae; genus Neoceratodus; species Neoceratodus forsteri. Next base: position 621,470,313 of record CM057455.1, read on the forward strand.
TACATGGCCAAAACCCTTGCATAAATCACATTTGGTGTGATTAGCTCACTGCATAGTAACATGCCCAATTTCCCCAAGTTGTCACATCTGGGTTGATCAACACACTAGAGAGATGAGTCTTGGAGCCACATTTATAACAAGCTCTTGGTTGACCCCAATAGAAACAACCTCCCATCTCTGCCCAGCAGAAAATAATTAGTATATGATCAATCCCAAATCTGTTTGCCTTAATTTAACTTTATATTTCCAACCTCCCAGTCCAAAATTGTGCTGAGTCTAGAATGGGTTCAGATTCACTAAGAATTTTACATTTTGTGACAACCAGTAAGTTATGTCTTCTACATGGACCTTCATTCCAAACATCCCAGTAACAAATTTAGTTAGTGGTTTCGTAATGGAATGACCAAAAGGGATCCATGTAGGGGAAAACTTTACCTGCCCATAGCATTCCCAGAATAAGTCTAACGCATATGAGGTTCTGAAGCTCACATCATAATTGCCTTCTCCTGAAATATTAAAAAATGCAAAAACATCCTTAGGGGAGAAATACAGAGTCTTTTAACAAACATTTTCCAATATAGTATCTGTCAGGACGATCAGTCAATCCTCCTTTATTGCAGATTCGAACAGCATTCCCCCTTGGAGCAGCTTCTCTCCTAGATATAGAAAAAAGTTCTGACATTAAGGGTTTTTTGTTTTTATGTAATGGGCACCTCATTGTCTACAGGAGGATTAATAGACAGAGAAAGAGTATTTTCCTTTATAGGGGTATCATCATGACTTGCTCCTTTAGCTGAAGATGCTGGGTTATCAGGAGGCAAAGCTATTGTTAAGGGAGATTTCTGCAATTGGGTATTGTTACTTTTCACAACGTTGATTTCTTTTGGTTTCCATTCAGGTATTGAATGCTGCAAGTTGAGGGCTGTGTCCCATATCGGGTCAGGAGTCCAAGTCCCGGATGCTGTCTTCTCCCAACTGGACCCTAGGAGAGCTTTCTGAGGAGACCAAGTTTCATCGTGAAAAACAGTCTGTGTTCCATTACTTTGTACAGGGGTTGTCTTAGTCTTCTCTGAGAGAGTTTCACCTGCCTGACTCCCAGAGTTTCCAAACTCCGACTGGAGTTGTTTACTTTTGACAGTCTGTAAAACTAAATTCAGTAACCCGTTTGCCGTGAGGCTTCAGTTTGAAATGTTATAGAAGCCGTCTTTTCCATCAGTTTTTCCAACATTATAGGTGCTTTAAACACAAAACCCGATAGTTTAGACATTTGGTGCTGTTGTATAGATGTAGAAGGTCCAACCCCCGGAGACTGAGTTACATTTGGAGTACTTTGGTTAGCAGATAGGTTCAGAGCAAGATTATCATATGCAGGCATTGCAGTAATGATTTCAGGCTTTTGGCACTCGCTTCTAAGAACAATTTTACTGCCGGCCTTCTGAATTTCCACTTTAGTTTGCTGAATAGTTAAAACGAGTGATACAGGAACCATTAACTCACCCATAGTCGGCAGGCTTTCAGCTTTCTCTGCATCATCATTTCTGCTGTCAAGTCTTTCCAGCGGCTTGTCAAAGGAAACAGCTAATGGTTTAGCAGGCAGCAGGATCAAATCCTGTGAAAGTTCTTTTTGATGTAATGTATTTAATCCAGCTTGGATATCAGTAATTAAAGCATCTTTCTTTGTTTTAGATAAATCATCAACAGAATCTGGATGCTTACTTGATTATCCAAAATCGTCTGTAGAATTGAAGGTCTCATGGAAGATTTCTTCTAAATCCATCTCCAGGCTTTCGGCCTGTATAGCCTCTGTAGATTGAATTGTGGGAGAGGAGGCCTTCTCTCTGACCAATCAAACATCCTCCTCCTCTGGAGTCTCACCTGAAGTGGCCATCATGCAGTCAGACAGCCTGTCCCCCTACTGGCAGAGTAGGGGAATTTCCCTGGTGTCCTGGCCAAATTTCCCTCATTCACTAAAAATACCACCAACAGCATAATCTGGTTCAAGGTCAGTTGGTATTCATCTGTATCCCCTCCCCCGGGTCATGCCTGAAAATAGGCAGGATTTGTCTAGTGTACTTACCCGGTCAACAAAATCTAAATAAATAAATAAATAAATAATGAGGCAATGTCTTGGAGCTGTACTTTGTGTTGTGAATTGGAATCTATGGGCTTGAGGGAGGGGTGAGCACCTGGGTTGATGACTCCAAGAAAACCCCCACAGCTGATTCACCAAGACTCAGAGGACCAAAACCCTAATTTTTTTTCATTTTGCTGCCTGGGGGAGGGATTGGGGAGTTAGGATTGGAAACCCTAATGCCACATTTCCCTACATTTGTGGCATTAGGCTACCCTAACTGGTGTAATAGTGTAGTTGTTTTGCAAAGAATTTCCCTTCTTTTTGAGATAATGTACACTCCACTTATACCACCCTCTGCTATCCTGGGCAGTCGGTTATTTCGGGTATTTTTAGTTTGCCATTTGCCACTCCCATAGGTGTGCTGTTAAACAGCACTAGCTGTAGCATCCTAGGGCAGCTGTCTATTTTGGGTGTATTTGACAAAAGCAACACAGATTAGCAACACTGTTAGTGGGTAAGTGTTAAATAGCTGTACCTGTAGGTGTGAATGACACTGATTACAGTGTCTATTTCCACCTTGCTGTCCTCATTATGTAGCTGTCTTGTTAACAACTGGCCAGACAGCATTTACCTGCAGGAGCTCTGTCTGTGCATTCCCTCCTTCTCATCAGCGGCTCATCCACCCAGTCAGGTGTCAGTCTGGTGCTTCATTTCTCCCCTTACTCCCCTTAGTCTTGCAGCCCCATCATAGTGCTGATTGAAGAAAAATCCTCATCTTCTTCCAGTACTGTGCTGTGAAAATTCCAGCAGTCCCCAGCTCTGTACCCTCTCTTCCAAAACTGTGCTGTGATGTATACATTTTGTCTGTCCCTCCATGGTTCAATCCAGTCTGGAGTTAATCAGGCAGTCCATTTCTCCCTTACTCCTTTTACACTTACATCCCCATCCATATAATTTCCAGAAGTCCTGGCTCCATACCCTCTCTCCTCTTATCCGGGCCTACATTTTGAATGTTAATGGCTATACTGTCTGCTGTCTATATCAGGCAAAATACCTTACAACAATGTGTCTGTTCTAAGTGGCTTTGATTGTAGTGGAATCATATACTCATTCACACAGATCCCTTCAGGACCCAGTGCATAAGTGCAATTTTCAAGGCCTACATAAATGCAGGGCCCTGCTGACCCTGCTGTTCTGTGCAGCATTAGATGTCAAAAGTTCTGAAAATGTATAAAAGTGCATGAAAAAGTCAATGTACTGTACCTTCCTTAACTGTGTTGTATTTTAATATTGTGACCCCAAAATTTCAACACAGCCTTGTTACGAACCCACTTCAGGAATCCAGTATATAAAATTGTTCAAATCTCATCCCAAATGTCATCCTGTGGTACAGGTGTGAAAACACATTTTGGCCTGGTTTTGAAAAATGTTGGTTGTTGTGTTCATGAGGTAATGCGAAAAAATGCCAGTATTGAAAACTTGGGGTGAAAATATTCAAATTTGCAAAAGTTATGATAATGCATTGTAAAATTTCAGTGAACTCTCATAAATATGTACCTGTGTACGTGCCTCTTACTCAGGCAATTTTTGTAACCTATTCTTTCTGATTTGTACCTATGTATCTTTTGCTTGTCCTACTGTAACCTGCTTAACACTATGTATTGATGTAATGTACCCCCCCCCCCCCGCTCTCACCTGGAAACTATCCTTGGCTCATTGTGCCTGTCTCTGTTACCAACTTTTAAATAACATTAAAAAAAAACTTCATTTTGTACCCCAAATTTTCAACCTAGCCTTCTTATGATCCCATCTCATTAACAAGGGTGAAGAAAGTTTTTAAAACTCACCCAAAAGATGATTTTGTGCATCAACAACATCATTCTGCACCACAGGAGCGAAAGCACATTATGGCCAGGATTTGAAAAATGACAGTTGTCCCATTCATGAGGTGATGTTAAAATATAGCTATGTTGAAAATTTGGGGTCAGAATATATAAAATTACCAAAGTTATAGATCTTAAAGAATGAAGATCTGCACCTTTTGATACCCTGAGTCATTCAGTAAGCTTCTATTTTCTTTCTTTACTTACATTTTCATAATGTTATTTGTATTTTGTAAGCCGCTAGTAAAAATAGATAAACAAATAAATAATGTGATGTAATTCTTGTATTATTATGTCAGAATCTCTTTACTGGAAAGGATATCTTAATGGGAAACTGCAGATCTGTTTTCACAATTTATGAAAAAATAACACTTTTTACCGCCAAAATATTATATATTTAACAGAAATATATGATTTTTGATAACCTGTAAACTTTGCTATAACTCAGCTTGTGTATTTCTTCATAACCAGATTTTATTTGGGGAAAAAGAAAAGAGAAGCTGATTATTGTTTTCAAAAATAATAAAATCATAGAGATGGACCACAATAGTATAAACATATTGTAATAGAAAATCCCCCCTCGGGTGCTCCAAAAGTTACATCCTTTCCCAAGTAAATTTTTTATGTTGGCGCACTTGCACAGCCAACATCTTGCGGCAGTGGGGATTTGGAGGCACTGTCGCTGTTGAGTGAATGCAGGGCACACACCAGTAGGTGCCTCCCGCATTCCCCAATCAGCCAGCAGCAGAGACTGACACCTTGCCTGGCTAATGAGGTGAAGAAATCTATCAAAAGGTCCACTGCAATGAGAGGGAAGCTCTCATGCAGCGTGACCACAGCACACCTCTCCCTATGTGCAGGCAACATGGCGGCAGTGACTGCTGCTGTTGCCTGCAACCCCCCTTCCTTTATTGTGTGCTGACAGGGGTGCCTAATCCACGTCGGCATCATGTAACACTTCCCCCTTTTTGATTGCTGAGGGGTGCCCAGTCTCTCTCAGCATCATACCTCCCAAAAGTTTCTCATTGCGGTAGGGAGTGCCCAATCCCAATCAGCCTGTATCCCTCCCTCCCTTGAATTTTGCCGACGGAGACTGCTCCCTGTCAGGCATAATGTGGTCCCCTTCCATTTGATACGAGGGCACCCAACCCTTTGGCTCCTGCAGCTCCCCCTTCCTTGTTTGCAGACAGGGGCCCTAATCCCCATCTGCTAAAGCACCCACACACACACACACACACACACACAGGTGGCGTGCTGAGCCCACCCAGCATGCCAAAGCACCTATTAAAAATGAAAACGGTCCACTATGTCTTTTATTTTTTTTCCCCCGTAAAGAAGGAGATCTCCCAGGCCCCTCTCCCACAACCCGCACCTACCAACTGTGCACTCTGCCTCCCCACACACCCCCCTCACCCCCTACTTACCTCTGGAGTCCGCATGACGATCTTCAGTGGACCAGGAACACGTCTGCACTCTTCAAAGCCGACCGTGAACTGAGGAAATGCCGGTAAGCTGCATAATGGAATGAATAGGGTTTTTTTGACTTTGCTGCATATCGCGGGGCATTTTTTGGAATTTTGGCACCAAATTTTCAACATGGGGTTTTTGGGACCCCTCCTCATGAATTCTATCACTGTCATGGTGTTGATTGGCCTTGAAAGGTGATTTCACAGTCACTGCATGGAATCATCTTTCAGGACTGATTAATGAAATGACACTGCCAGTGTTCATGGTGGGCTCTCAAAAACTCTATGTTGCAAATTTATTAAGCATCAAAAAAATTACTGTTTTTCGAGCGTGTGTTGTGCAGTTGCTATGCAGGCTCATAACTTCTCGAATTCACAATATTTTTATGCCAGATTTTCAACATTGTCATTTTTGTACACCTCTTTGTGAACAGCACAACTGTCATTTTCCACATCCTGCCCAAAATGTGTTTCCACACTTCTGGCGCACAATTGCGCGGTCACTGTGGGAAATCAGTGTTCAGGCCAGATTATGAAAATGACAGTGAAACAGTTCATTAGCAGAGGTCCTAAAATGCAAATGCTGAAAATTTGGTGACGATACTCCATAAAATGACAGTGTTACGAGCGTGCATTGGCAGATTGCACGCATGCTTGGAACGTTGTGCATTTGTAATATTTTCACTCTGGATTTTCACCATTGTCATTTTTCCACACCTCTTGATAAACAGTACAGCTGTCATTTCACATATCCTGCCCAAAATGTGTTTTCGCACTTCCGGTGCAGAAGAGCTCGGTCGCTGTGCGAAATCACTTTTTGGGACAGTTTGGAAATAACAGTGACATTGTACATGAGTAGAGGTGCTAAATGCCTATGTTGAAAATTTGGTGCCGAACACCATCAAATGATTGTGTTCCAAGAGTGCATTGCACATTTCCATACACCTTGTAACTTCACAAATTTAGTATATTTACATGCCACATTTTCAACACTGGCATTTTTTTACACCTCCTTATGAACTGTACAGATGTCATTTTTCACATCCTGCCCAAAATGTTTTCCCGCACTACACTACCAAAGTCAATGTCAGCGTGACAACATTTGGCATTGACAAATGCTTGTTTTATTAAGAGTTAGGTAATGCTCTCATGTTCGAGAGCTAAGTTGCGCGTGAGGAACATGTCAAGGTTCCCCAGCAAGAGAGATTAAGCGAGGGCTTTTTTTTTTTAACTTGATGTTTTTTCTTTTGATAGGACAAACACACAGTTTATATACCTTTATTTGACCATTCAGATGAATAACACACTGAGGGCTCCACTCCTCTTAATACATGCAAAGAGTTTGTCAAATGATATTAGATACATCCTATGGGAGGATTACAGTACAATTATAAGACAACTGTTTATCCACTTGCTGCAATAGAGTCCAAGAGCTGCTTGGTTCATTAAAAAAGAAAATCAAATCCACATTTGTAGTATTGTCCATACCTTTCTGAACAATAGGGAAGTGAACACAATGCTATCCCATAGTAAAACACTAAATATAGTGTTAATAAATTAAAATCCCCAGAGCTCCTTACAAAAATCACTATTTCTGGATCTACATGTGTAATACATAGCTCTCAAACCAACAGGCACTTAAACAGAATAACCTTCTGCAAATGTGTAAGGAAGTAAACAACAAGTTCCTTAAATAATGGGCCTTTCTAAGCCATAACATGCACTGAAGAAGGGAGGTATTTTCCAGAACCCTGTCGCACAGTTAGAGTCTAGATCAGCTGCAACTTATTAGAACTAAACAAGAAATGTCACAGGTTTGGGGCCTATATATTGCAAAGGGTTTTTTTTAATTTTAAAACTAAACAAAGTACCCCCCCCCCACAAACATCAACTGGGAGAAAAAGAAAGTACATAAACTTATCTCCAGTGAAAACAGGTCTTTCAGGGAATTTCTTCTTTGGACGAAACTTCATCTTCTGGGTCTCTTCTATGTGAAGCAGCATACTGCTGGCACCATTTGCACACTTCAGCTGGCTCAGAGAAGAGGAAATTCTTGCTGGAGTGTATGATCCTTAAATGGGCCAGAAAGATTAAGCCATGCAGTATGTCTGCCTCTCTCAGCATAACGCGCACCCCATCAAAATGTTTTCTTCTTTGTCGGGTCACATAGGATAAATCAGGAAAAAGACTAACTTGGTTCCCTTCATATAATAGGATTTTCTTTCTTCATACAAGTGCCATCAGGGAGTCCCGTGATCCCACTCCATTTAGGACCAGTACAACAGTGCGTGGAGCTTCAGGGTTGTCTGATGTCCTCTAAAGGCAACTCTGTAAACTTTTTGGATCTTCTGCATAATTGGGGCAGCCTCAGTTCCCAGGTGTTGTATGATTCACTCCATAAGGAATAAAGACAGATGATCTCCTTCGCTATGCTCTGCTAGCCCCACTTTATGCATGTTGGAAGCTCTCGATTGATTCTCTAACATCTCCAGTCGGGAGTGCAAGTTGGAGTTTTCTTTAATAATGGAGGCCATGGCCTCCATAGCAGCATCAGCCATTTTAGAAGCAGAGGTTGATGCTTCAGTCACTGAGCCCAAAGTAGTTTCCACCACTGTGATCCTTTTAATTAGGGAATCAAATTTGTTAGGTAGACCCAAAACTGAAGCAATTAGGGGATTTAACTTTTCACCCAACAATTGAAGGGTTTCTTCCCTGGCTTCTGTTGCCTGTCCAAGATCGCAGTCTAGTTCACCTCATGCAGTGGAGGGTCCCAAAGATGATTTCAACCTAGCTCCATCAGTTGATCATTTTTCTTTATGAGGATTGCTCATTTTGTTCCCCAGAGTATCCTCCTTCCGTTGGTGTGGAGCTTGGCTAATTATCGAGAGATTAAGTACTTGTAAAACAGGATTTGTTTTTTGGTAAATGCAGAGCTCTAGAGATTAGTGGCCATATGGCTTGGGCTCAACAGCGTCCCCCCCTTTGTTTTTTTTAAATAAAGATGGCTTAAGGGAAAGTTTAGAACCCTGGGAGAGATTTTGGAGGAGTCTGTTAGATTTTTTGGGGGAGGTTGGAAGTAGGAAGGGAAAGAGAGAGGACACATATAGTGAGTGGGATTTGTTGGCTTACCTAGTGAGGTTGAAGCCATCCCGAGGGCTATGCCATGTACTTCTGCTCCCCTGTCCTGCGGATCCAGTGTCTTCGACAGTCTCCAGCCCTGTAGTGTGGCAGTCCAGTTGCAATGGTCGGAAGAGTATGTTCTGTGGTATGGGCTCAGTTTAGCCTCTTCTTTTTATTTAATCAAAAGTTCACCTGGCCCCTCGGAGGACGTGGTTCCTATTAGCCACATCAACAAGGAAGAAGAGACCATACCATGCATCAGAAAGTCCTGCAAGACCCCCCTCCATTTGAGTAGTCCACCTCCCTGCCTGACTGCTTGAAGATCCTCCATCTGCCAGCAGCACCTCCCTCTCCTATTCCAGATTTCTTCACCCTGGGTCAGGGCAGTGAATCGGCAGCAGCACTATAGGCAAAGTGCTGACCACCTGAAGTTTTTAAATTCATATTTTAATTGTTTTAAAGTGCTCAGGGTGCTTGGGAAAATGGCCAAGTGCCATAGAGGGAGTGGATCAGAAATGGCCCAATTTAAATAAATTAATATTCGGGCACAGCGACTCCCAAAGGAGGGGCCAGGGTATATAGGCCCATAGAATAGGGCTTTTAAATATTGATAAGGGGGCAGAGCCAGGGTGGGACAAAAGAAGTTGACTGACATAAAAGCCCTACAAGGTCTGGAGAAATATTTAAAGGGACCACATTTCTAGGAATAAAGTTAGCCCCAGAGAGATTCAAACAGCCCAGTAGAATACCCCCAAAAGTCAAATAGGCCCAGTAAAGATTAATGCCACAGTTTAGAAGGACAACCAGTTTTGGGGCCAGCTTGACAAATAACCTTAGCTATCAGTATTGCTGCATATTGGCTGCATGCTAGAAATAGGTTTAGGAGGGATCTTCCTCCCTCAACATTTATCTTCTATTCGGGACCAGTGTAATACATGAACAGTACTCCACACAAACAGTTACTCTGGAAATACAGCTTACCAATTTATGGAAGATTTTCTTGGGATTTAAAGAGACAGTATCAGATTGTAATACTGCCTTTATACTGCATTATTGCCTGTTTTTTTCTGATTGTGAACTGTAACTATACAAACTGTTTTGCTGCCTACATTTTGGTGACTCCTGGCCAGTTCTCCCTGGAGTGAAGAGGAGGTCCTACTCCAGCATCATAGCCAAACTGTTGCTGCACAGACTCGAGTACTTTGCTTGGCAAATTTTCCTATCTTCTGATCCACAGAGCCTGGGATTCTGATCCACAGTACCAGAGGTCCAACTCAGAGATCCAGGATTTCAGCACCCAAGGTCCACTACCATAAAACCAGACATTGTGGTATGCGGGGTCAAAAGTGGACCATCTAGGGTGGTCAGAAAAGGGCATTCACCATAGCGGTTTGCCCCAACACTGACCATGTGTTACACCAGGGTCAAGATTGTACCATCTGGGGTGGTCAGAAGAGGGCCTTCGCCATAGCAGTTTGCCCCAATGCAGCCATCGTGATACATAGGGGCCAAGAGAGGACCATCTGGGGTAGTCAGATGAGGGCCTTTGCTTTAGCAGCTTGCCCCAATGCAGACATTGTGGTACATTGGGGTCAAGAGAGGACCATCTGGGGTGGTCAGAAGAGGGCCTTTGCCATAGCAGCTTGCCCCATCACAGACATCCCTGGCTCCGGGGTCAAGTAATCAGCTCATCCCAGTGATTGTGACAGGTTGACTTGTCTAGCTGTCACCTTTAAGACTTTTTTTAACACTGCTGAACTACTTCTTTTCCTAAAACCTAATGTTTTGTCCTGTTATTTATTTCTCATAGAGTATAGGTTCTCCCCTTTCCTTATATCTGCTACTGCTTTCTGAAATTCAATAAACTATTTTTGTATCTGTCACTTTATCACGTCCATCTCTTTTCTGCCGATCACCTAGTGGTACCCACATAGGGGAACAGAGCCACCTCTTTTCTTCCAACTGACATCATTTCCTCAAGAGTGCAAGGTGCATGTCACTGTCATATCTTCTCTAGCACACTGCACTGACAATATAAGCATACTCATTGTATATTATAAATATATATTTCTATATTACAAACCAATCACACACAAAAAAAAAAAACAAATGTGGGGAGTAGTGCAATGTAATGGCTGTTGGGCAGCAGTCTTCCAGGAGTCTTTCTGGAGGCTGAGATGCTGTCCTATTTGCAGACAACTCTCTGCCCTGAGGAAGGAAGTTGCCTGTCTTCAGGCCACACTGGACAGTAGTACGGGGACCTTCCCCCAGGCCACACTGGACAGTAGGAAGGGAACCTCCCCCAACCAGGGAGCACCACAGCCACCACCACTACCTCAGAGGTTGCAAAGAAAACACAGCAGTTGGACCACAGTGGGCTCAGAAAGGGTGAGGATGGTGGAACGGAGGCACACCCAGTCAGTTGTTCCACTCCACAATCCATACACCTTTCTGGGGGAGCATAGCTCCCCTATGGATGCACCCACAGAGGAGACTAAGGAGGCTGAGGACAGCTGTCACAAGGGAGGCCCACAGGAAGGAGGCAGAGGACACCACAAAGAAAGGAAGCAACTCCTGGTGGGGGACTCAATTATTAGGGGGATAGAACTTGGAGGAGCTGGGAAAACTGAAGTAAGGTGCCTGCCTGGTGCCATGGCTTGGAGGGACAGGAAGTGCATCCTCAGGATCACGACAACAGCTGCAAGGGATTCTAAGCTGGATGTAATTGTCCACCTAGGGACAAATGACTTGGCACATCATGAGGTTAGAGCAGTGCAGGAGGACATTGCAGAGTTGGGGAGGGGCCTAAGACAAGTAGCACACACAGTATTCTTCTCAGAGGTGCTGCCTGTCAAAGGCATGGGTGAGGCGAGGGTACTTGGCACCATGCAGTTTAATGAATGGTTGAAATAATGGTGCAGAGCACAGGGGTTTGGCTTCATTGGGGACTGGGGTTCCACCTGGAGGTACACCAGCCTATACTGGCAGGATGGTCTGCATCTGTCCAGGAAGGGAACAAGTCTTTTGAGCAATCGGTTTAAATGCTTCATTGGCAAGCTTTTAAACTAGTCAAAGGAGAGCACTGACAAGCAGCAGAAAAATCCCAGCCTCTCCCTACAAAACAGAGGTACTAAATGAGAAAAGACCAAGGTAGAATGGTCAGTGGGGATGCTGCAACAGAAGGTAAAGCCATCAAAAATGGAGAGCAATAAGTACCAATGCCTGTAGTCTAGGTAACAAGCTTCCTGAATTAGTGGCCTTGATGGAGGAGGAACATCTGGATATCGTGGCAGTCACAGAAACATGGTACACACAAAACCATGACTGGGACATAAACATACCAGGATACACTATCTACAGGAGGGACAGGGAGGGTAAAAGAGGAGGAGGAGTAGTTCTTTACATAAGGGAAGGAATAAAAGCAACAGAACAAAAGGAGAAACAGGGAGAAGAAGAAGCACTGTGGGTAAATTTGGAGACAGGCAATGGCACCACAATCTGCACAGGGGTTGTATACAGACCCCCTTCTCAGGGGGAGGAAATGGACAAGAAAATGATAGAAAGTATACTTAGAATGGCAGAAAAAGGGAGATATTGCTGATGGGTGATCTGAATATGCCAGATGTTAACTGGAGTGCAGTTGCAGCTGCCACTTCAAAAGTGCAGTTATTCTAGATGCCTACAGGGCATGCCTAGACAACTAGTACGGAGCCCACTCGAGAGGGAGCAATATTAGACTTGATACTCTCAAATGGAGATGGAGAGAGGATCACAGATGTAGAAGTGGGTAGCCATCTGGGAACTAGCGACCATCGAACAGTATGGTTCACAATAAACACAGCAATAGAGTCAAGCCATACAAAGACAAAAGTACTGGACTTTAGGAGTGCAGACTTTGCCAAAATGGGTGAGTGCCTAAGGAATGGGTGAGTGCCTAAGGAACGCACTAGCAAATGGGCAGGAAGGAGGGGTGGAAGAACAATGGGGAATAATAAAAACTGCCATCACAGAGGTAACGAGCCTTTGTGTGAAGCAAATAAACAAAACAAGACGATGTAAGAAACCACTATGGTTCTCAAAGGAAGTGGCAGTGAAGGTTCAAGAGAAAAGAAAGCATTCAGGAAGTACAAGGAATGCAGAAGGAGCAGGACAGAGAACTGTATCAGTTAAAGCAAAAGGAGGCTGGGAAGGCAGTCAGAGCAGCAAAGGCCCAAACTGAGGAAAAGATAGCCAACTCAGTTAGAAGGGGATAAAACCTTTATAGGTACATCAGGGAGCGAAGGAAGGTCAAGGGAGGGATAGTGAGGCTTAATAAATGGGAGGAGGGTGGGCAGAGGGAGACTGTGAAAAGGCAGAGATACTAAACAAATATTTTGCTCAGTATTTACAAAGGAAGAGGAGGTACATAAACAAACAGTAGTAACACTCTGGATACAGAAGTTGATACCGGCCATTTACAGAAAGGGTTCTGAAAGAACTCTTAAAACTGAAGGTGGACAAAGCAATGGGGCCTGATGGGATTCATCCCAGAATTCTAAAAGAACTAAGGGTAGAACTAGTGACACCACTGACTACCCTTTTAACAAATCATGGAGGATGGGATGGTACCCGAGGACTGGAGGAGGGCAGATGTGATTCCCCATCACAAAAGTGGGAGCAAGGCAGAAGCAGGAAACAATAGACCTGTTAGTTTAACCTCAGTGATAGGGAAAATGATGGAATCACTTCTAAAGGAAAGAATTGTTGAGTATCTAGAGGCCAGAGGGGCACAGGACCCTAGGCAGCATGGATTCACAGCAGGAAGGTCATGCCAGACGAATCTGATAGATTTCTTTGACTGGGTGACCAAAGTAATAGATCAGGGAGGGGCTGTGAACATGGCCTACCTAGACTTTAGCAAGGCATTTGACACAGTCCCACACAAAAGATTAATATACAAGTTAGCCAGCCTGGGAGTGGGTCCCAAGATGACAGCCTGGGTAAAGAATTGGCTGGAGAATAGGACACAGAGAGTAATAGTAAATGGAGTCCACTCAGGAGAAAGGAGGGTTACTAGTGGGGTACCGCAGGGTTCAGTATTAGGACCGGTCCTCTTCAATGTCTTTATAAGCGACATTGCAGAAGGACTGGAAGGAAAAGTATGTCTCTTTGCAGATGACACTAAGATCTGCAACAGAGTTGATGCAAGGGTGGGGTGGAAAGGATGAGAAGGGACTTGGCAAGGTTAGAGGAATGGTCAAATGTATGGCAGCTTAGATTCAATGCTAAGAAGTGCAAGGTAATGCACCTGGGAAACAAAAACCCAGGGGAAGAGTACACAATGGGGGGTGAGATACTAACAACAACAAAAATGGAAAGGGACCTGGGGGTAGTCATATCAGATGACCTAAAGATGGGCAAGCAATGTGAGAGGGCAGCAAGGAGGTCTGGGGGGATACTGGGATGCATAGGGAGAGGCATCACCAGTAGAAAACAGGAAGTTATTATCCCTCTGTACAGACAGCTGGTGAGACCCCATCTGGAGTACTGTGTGCAGTTCTGGAGACCCAATCTCCACAAAGACATAGACAGGATGGAAGCTGTCCAGAGGAGGGCAACTAAAATGGTGCAGGGTCTGCACCGGAAGACATATGAAGAAGCGTAAGGAGCTTAATATATTATAGCCTCGGGAAAGGAGGAGAGGGGGACATGATAGAAACTTTCAAGTACCTCAAGAGAATCAACAAAGTCCAAGAGGTAGCATCTTTCAAAAAGAGGTGTGCAAGAACAAGAGGGCACAATTTGAAGATAGAGGCGGCTCAGAGTAATTTAAGTATTTTTTCACAAAGAGGTTGTGGATGCATGGAGCGGCCTTCCGGAGGAGGTTGTGGAGTCAAAATCAGTGGTGGAATTCAAGCATGCATGGGATAGTCATAAGGCAATTCTGGGGGTTGGGGGTAGGAAGAAGTAGGCTGCTGGTTAACTAGGATCTGCAGCTTATCCAGTGGGTAGGGAAATGGGCAGACTGGGTGGGCCAAGCAGTCTTTATCTGCCGTCAAATTCTATGTTTCTATGTTTCTATGTGAAGCAGGGTCACAAAACAACAACTATATGGACCAGCAACCAATCAATTGGCCACATGACTGTTACAGCTTATTGGAAAAGTTTTCAGTCAGAACATAATAATCACCATTCTACCATAAGCAGTAGGAAGCAGGCTGTACTATGTCACAGTGTTTGAGGAAAAGCACCCTGCTGTGAATATTTTGCAGAAGTTGGAACAACAATTCCAGAACTGGATTACTCTGTATTCCTTATCTCTAGGGTTAATACTGTCAGATAATGGTGGAAACATAGTCAAATCTGTTAGAGATGGCAACTACCAATAGATACCTTGTTTTGCTCATTGTTTAAATCTTCTTGTCCATAGTTTCTTAAATGGAAACAGAATGTTGAAAACCTGTTAGATATTGCTAAGAAATTATGTGGGCATGTCAGTCACTCTGTGATAGCACAACAAAATTCTGAAGAGGCTGCAGAGTTCAAACAACTTACCACTGTGTACTTAAAGCAGGAAGTTGCAACCCACTGGAATTCAACATTTTACATGTTGGAAAGGCTTCTTGAACAGAAAAAGTTGTGCATGACTACTCCATGCAGAAGCAAATAGGTAAAGTAGACACCATGCTCAGTTCCAGCAGCTGGACTCTACTTGAATATTTAGTCACCTTACTGGAGCCATTTCAGGCTGAAACCTGATGTCAGTGTAGACAGTGCAGCTGTGAGTCAAATTCTCCCTTAAATAAAATGTCTTCATATTTTCCTTGATGACATAAGGAAATATTTCCAGTCAAAAGAAGACACCACTGCTGTTATTTTGGTATATGACTTGTATCTCAGACTGTTGACTGATCAGAGGATAAATGTCATGTTTAAGAGTGACACCTATGTGTTGGCTACATTGCTAGGGCCCCACTTTAAGTGAAACATTAAAGTCAACCTTCCTGCAGGGACATACATGAAGAATTCTAGAGATCTTCTGCTAACCAAATGTGAGATTGCCCCACCAGTACCATTAACTGATATGCAGCAGTTAAACCCTGTTGGACCATCAGATTGCACCTCTGGCACAGACAATAGCACATTTATCAATTCTTCACAATCACCAGTGTCATCAGCAGGGAAAGAACATCTATAGCTACTGTACATCTCAGACATCCCTTGGTAAGTGTCAGAAAGGCAAATCATGTCTAAATTGCCTGCAACAACATGGACTAGTATTCTGTAAAGAAAGTGCAGCTACTATAGTTCTTCTGCCAGACTGGTAACCCGTAACTCTCTCATGCATCACAATCATCCTGGAGTATTCTGCAGACCATATTGTGATTGGTCTCAAGGAAGATCCATTACTCTACTGGAAACAAAAGAGAACAATATGGCCAGATCTAGCAAATGTTGCAATAATGTACTCCAGTTGTCCACCTTCAAGCGTATCTTCAAAACACATATTTAGTGCAGCTGGAGGATTTTTTTTTCTGTATAAAAATGAAAATGAAATGAATAGTCACTGACCAAAGAACACTGCTAAGTCCTGTAAATGGAATGGCTTACATTTATCAAAATGAATGACAGCAAATACCCAATTGTCCCAAACATTGAATTATTCAGTTCTGACCCTGAACATAAACAACAGCCTACAAACAGTGATACTGCATTTGGTGACTAGGTTGTGTGTGAAACGAATAGAACCATAGCCACTGTCATCATGCCAGCAACATGTGCCACACTGCTCTTAAGTTTTCTTTTGTCAGTCATCAGTTTAATATTATGTAATTTTGATGCCCACCATTGGTATACTTTTTTTAAAACAGCAGCAGCCTCATTCAAGGCAGCTGTACCTATCATACCTGCCTCAGCAATGCCTGCAATGGGTATAATTTTTTGAAACAGCAGCAGACTAACTCATAGTAGTTGTACCTCTCAAACTTTCCTCAGCAATCCCCACCATGGGTATGATTTTTGGACACAGCAGCAGGCTAGCTAAGAGCAGCTGCACCTCTTCTACCTGCCTGAGTAATGTCTGCAAGGGTATAATTTTTGGAAACAGCAGCAGGTTTCTAAGAGCAGCTGTGTCTCTCATACCTGCCTCAGCAATGTTCCCCACGGGTATAATGACTCAAGGCACCAAACAAACAGTGTAATAGTGAAAAAAAAGTATTTCATATCATTTTTGTGATGGTCAGGGTCATGTATCTGGGTAGTAGAATGGGTCAGGTAGTAACAACCCAACCCAACCTAACTGCTTGGTTTTCATCCAGGTATTGTTAGGGTAGTTTAGAGGTATCTCAAAATGTCCTTAAAGAAACAGGGGGAGTATGTTTGTCACAGCTAAAAAATCCACTTCCAGAGCAGAGTTCACTTCTTATTCTTTTTTATTCAATTCCAACCCTTACGTTTCACTCCTTAGAGCTTGTTCACAGGGCATTTTTCATAAAATAGTTTCCATCTGTTTAAAGCAGAAATTCAACATTTTAATATCACCACTTAAATTACACATACATTTGATATGTTTATAATCATTGCAGGATTTTGTGTTATTAATTACCCAATAGATTCAGTTTTTTGTTAATCATTCATTAGATATTTTCCATCAGGCTATTTTAAATCAGTTTCTGTGAAAAAATGTAACAAACAACTATCATTAGCACAATGCTACTCATTCGAAGTACTGGGAAGAAAAACTCATTTACTTCAGTATCAAACTTGTTACCCCATAGCCACCCACATACCTCTTATATTTAGAGCTTTATCATTTCAAAACATCTTTCTTTTTCAATAAATCAGAACAGGATTAAAGCAGTGGCTATCATGCATTCAGCAAATTCTTTCTTAAACTTCCTTCAAAATATATGTAAACTCTTTACTACTAGCGTTTTACAATTTACATGTTTTCAAAACAGCACAAAACTCTTTATTTATTTTTACATCTTGTCACTTACCTCAGCAAGCAATCTGCTTTACTTAATTCATCACTATCTTGCGCTTTCACCGATAGTATTAACTTTCGGTTTTCTCTGTTTGGAGTCTGTTCAGCTGTTCAGTTAGATCTAGATATTTCAAAATGTAATTCATTAGACTTTAGTTTTATTACTTTGAGTTTCTTAAAGCTTAATTTCATAGTCAGATTACCTCAAGATTCCGTCTTTATTCACAATATTCTAGTCCTTTGTGAAAGCTCACAGCCTGGGAAATAAGATCCCAGACCTGCAGGCAATAATGTCAGAGGCTAAACTGGACATAGTAGCAATTAGTGAGGCGTGGTTTACCAGTAACCACACTTGGGAGACTTCAGTACCTGGCTATGTATTGTTCAGAAGAGACCGAGGTGCAAAAAGGGGAGGAGTGGCCCTGTATGTTAATGAAAATATCAAAGCTACAGAAATTCAGAATACACATAAGGAGCCAGAAGAACTGTGGGTCACCCTGAAACAGGAAATGGGACAGTCATAAGAACTGGAGTTGTCTACAGGCCCCAGACCAGAGGAGGACATAGACACATTACTGTTAGAAGATATACAAAACATGACAGCTAAAGGGAGGTTCTGATAATGGGAGACTTCAACATGCCGGATACAGATTGGTCAATACCAGCAGGAACATCTGCCAGAACTAGACTCATAGTGGATTCCCTGCAGGGAGGGCCTCAAACAACTGGTACAGCAACCCATAGAGACAGGGCTATCCTAGATCTAGTACTGACTAACAAAGAGGGATCACAGATCTCCAGGTAGAAGGTCACCTGGGGGCCAGTACCATCACATGGTATGGTTCAATTTGGCTACTACATCTAAATCATCCCATTCCAAGGCAAAAATATGGGACTTCAGAGGAGCTGACTTTGATAAGATGGCCAACAGAGTTAAGCTAGCCCTGGCAAAAGAAACACAGGTGAGGGGGTCAGGCAAAGTGGGCAAGCATTAAGGATGCAATACTTGAAGCAACATCCCATTGTGTTAGACAGAAAAGGAAGTGCAAAAGAAGAAGGAAACCACTTTGGTTCTCAAATACAGTAGCAGAAAAGGTCAGAGCCAAAAGGCTGGCCTTCAGGAAATATAAGGGAAGACAGCGGGATGAAGATAGGGAGGCATACCAAACTGCCCTAAGGGAAGCAGGTAAGGCAGTAAGGCAGGCAAAGTCCCAAACTGAGGAAACACTAGCACGAACAGTAAAATAAGGTGATAAGACTTTCTATAGATACATTAGTGAAAGGAGAAAGTCCAGAGGGGGTATTGCTAAGCTTAATGGAGAAAATGGAGCATGTGAGGAGGAGGACCCTGTAAAGGCATCTAACCTAAATAAATACTTTTGCTCAGTATTTACTGAAGAGAAGGTAGGCAGGGCCCACAGCTTAGCATCATGGACACAGGGGAGGAGGTGAGCACTACTCCCTTCACAAAAGAAAGGGTCCTACAAGAGCTTGCTAAGCTCAGGGTGGATAAGGCAATGGGACCTGATGGCATACATCCCAGGGTACTTAAGGAGCTAAAGGAGGAACTAGCAGAGCCATTAGCAGAATTGTTTAGTGAGTCTCTGAGCACAGGAGAGGTCCCAGAAGACTGGAGAAGGGCTCATGTGATCCCGCTCCACAAGAGTGGTAGCAGGAGGAGGCGGGGAACTACAGACCGGTCAGTCTTACCTCAGTAGTGGGCAAGATTATGGAGGCACTCCTTAAGGAAAGGATAGTGCAACACCTGGAATCCATAGGCACATGATCCAAGACAGCATGGGTTTACAAAGGAAGGTGCTGTCAAACTAATCTCATAAATTTCTTTGACTGGGTAACCAGAGTGGTGGACCAAGGGGGAGCAGTTGATGTCGCCTACCTTGACTTCAGCAAAGCTTTTGACACTGTTCCACATAGAAGATTGATAAATAAGCTGGGTAGGCTCGGGGTGGGTCAGAAGTTGGTCAACTGGGTGGCAAACTGGTTGACGGGCAGAAAACAGAGAGTGGTGGTAAATGGTATACAGTCAGAAGAGATTCAAGTCACAAGTGGGGTACCTCTGGGATCAGTCCTGGGGCCAGTCCTCTTCAACATCTTCATTAGTGACCTTGCAGGTGGACTAGAGGGTAAGGCTTGTCTGTTTGCAGATGACACCAAGATCTGCAACAGAATAGATGATCCAGATGGGGTGGGCAGAATGAGAAGAGATCTGGATAAACTAGCAGAATGGTCAGAAGAGTGGCAACTGGGATTTAATGCAAAGAAGTGCAAAATCATGCACATAGGGAAGAGAAACCCTGAAGCCACCTATAGGCTGGGAGGGAGTTGCTAGCAGTCACAAAGGAAGAAAGAGACTTGGGCATCATCATCACTGATGACCTAAAATCATCAAGCAGACCTCTAAAGCAGTAGGTAAGGCTAGGGGGTGTTAGGGTGTATTAGTAGGGGTATCACAAGTCGTAAGGGAGGTAATAATCCCTCTGTACAAGACACTGTTAGGCCCCATCTGGAGTACTGCGTGCAGTATTGGAGGCCACACCTTCACAAGGACATTAACCAAATTGAGGCAGTCCAGAGAAGGGCAACCAAAATGGTGCAGGACTGCATCAGAAGACATATGAGGACAGATTAGCGGGAGCTCAATATGTATACCCTTGAGCAAAGGAGGGAGAGGTGATATGATCGAGGCATTCAAACACCTTAAGGGCATAAACAAGGTGAAAGAGCCTAACATGTTTAAATATAAGAAAAATAGCAGGACAAGAGGACACAGCATGAGATTAGAGGGGGGCCGATTAAGGGGGAATGTGAGGAAATTATTTTTCACAGAAAGGGTGGTGGATGCATGGAATGGCTTACCACAAGAAGTGGTGGCTATGAATACAGTGCAGGGCTTCAAACAGGCATGGGATAGGCATAAGGGAGCAATACAAATGACTATGAATAGATAGCCACTGACAGAGCAAAGACTGATGGCACATTTATAAGGTAGAAAAAGAAATGGGCAGACTGGATGGGCCTTAGCGGTCCTATCTGCCGTCAACTTCTATGTTCTATGTTTCTATGTTTCTATGTTTTACTCAGCGGGCTGCTTGCTTAGGTAATGGCGTTCTCCTCGCTACCTATTGCTCATAAGAGGTGCGGCTTACCTCTTGAGCCTGTTCATTTTTGCTGCCAAAGTGACGTATCACTTCATGTACCTCTCGGATGTCTCCAAGACTGTTGCTAAGCAACAGTACATTCTCTCCCAAATGGGAGAGAATCGGATTTAATGAACAGGCTCTTGTGTCTTCTGCTGAATCACCAGATTCAGGGTGCTTACAGTGCTACATTACTTTTCACAATTATTTAAAACAAAAAGAACACAGCAGACTAATCCACTTATACTTTGAAATATTTAAAATTTTTTAAATACTACCTTTGTTAGAAACATAATCATACTTTCTCACCACTACTTTCAAAATTATTTATAAACTCCTTATATGCCATTTAAAAGTTTACTATGTTACTGTAGTTTTCTATGCTGGCTAGAGAGGGAGCTATGGGAAATAACTGGCTTTTATTTATTTAAATTATACTATTCACCACCTATTTTACCAGCAGATTGGTACACTCCAATGTTGAACTTGTTACTTTTTCAATTTATTTTCATTTTCTAAAAACATGCTTGCCAATTATATTCTATATTCATTGCTATATTTGGATCTAATGTTTTCAATAAAAAATCCATTTCATTTCCATTTTATTTAATAATTCTTTATAATCTCCTCCCCTAGCATGAGGTCTAACCACTTCTAATCCCCAGAATCTTAAAGCTGCTCCTGTATGTGCTTCTTTATTAAAATGAATTGCTACTGGTGAATTTTAATTTTTATTTCAGATATCTCCCTTATGTTCTGATATCTTTTTCTTTAAAGCTCTTTTTGTTTGTCCCACACACAGCTTATCACATGAACACTGTATTACATAAATTATACCTTCTGTATTACACTCTATATGATCCCTAATTCTGAATTCCTTATTAAAGAATGGGTGTTTAAATATATCCTTCTTCACTGTGTTATTAAAGACTGTACATCTACCACATCTTACCATTCCTGGTAGTAAAGGACCCAAGAGCATTTTAGTATTTTCTTTTTCTGGTTTCAGAAACTGAGAATGTACCAGTTTATCTTTCAAAGTTGCCACCTTTTTCGCTACTACAATAGGTTTATGTTGTAAAACTGTGTTTTGCTTATTGTCCTGTGCTACCATGTGTCAATGTCTATTAATAATTTTACAAATTGTATTTCTTTTTTCAGTATATTTTATAGCTAATACAATTTTCCAAACTCCCTTTCATTTTGTTTTTGTTGTAACAACTCATCTCTTGTTTTAGTTTCTATTTTATAGCATGCTTTTTAAAACACTTCTCTTACATCCTCTTTGTTCAAATCTTTTATCATGTATTGTTGATTCTTTTGTAATCTTCCATTTTTGGCAATTTCTTTTAACTCTTACCATTTGTGAATATGGAATACTGTTTCTTAATGTCAGCTCTTGATAGCTAGTACTATGTAAAAAGTATTTCTATCTGTTTCTTCCTATACATGGTTGTACTAGTTTTCCATCTTTAAAATTAAAAGATCTAAATAAAGGTATTTTGTCTTTACTGCTGTTCATAATAAATGTTAGATTCTTATTCCATCCATTAAGTGTCTCATGAAATTCTTGTAACTCGTGTTCTGTCCCACCCATAAACATATCACATCATCAATAAAACATTTCCAGAATATTATTTTATTTCTATATTGATTTGTTTGCATATTTAATACATATTCTTATTCAAAATTAATCATAAAAGCATTTGCATAAGCAGGTGCCATTGTACTTCCTATTGCTGTACCTTTATCTTGCTGGTAAAATCTCCCATTAAATTCAAAATAGTTGTTTTTAAATGTGAACATAGCCAAATCCTGTAGTAATTCTGTCTTCGGTTCTTTACTGCTTCTTCTTCTATTTAATATGTTACCCATAGTTCTGATTCCGTCTGTGTGTGGTATGGAGGTGTATAGATCTGTTGCATCCCATGTTACTAAAATAATGTCATTAAGAGCCATTGTACTGGATAAACTATTTAGTTGTTTGCATTATATCTGTGGAATCCCTAATATATGTTGTATTTGCCTCAATTAAAGGTTGTAAATGATAACTGATATATCTTGATATGGGGTCAAACACAGAATCAATTCAGAAACAATTGGTCTCCTGGAGGGTCCATTATGCTTTTATGTATCTTAGGAATACTATAAAACGTTAGAATTTTAGGGTGTTCACTTAATAATAATCTCATTTGCCAATCATTCAACCAATTTAAATTTACATATTCTGCTAGCATTTCTCTAATCTTTCCTTGCAATTTTAGGGTAGGGTCTTCCTTAAGTTCAGAATAGTTTTCTTTGTTATTTAATAATTTAAGACACATCATTTTATATTGTTACCTATCTTGTATAACTATTCCCCTTCCCTTATCAGCCTTTTTAATAATTATAGTTGTATCACTACTCAACTGTTCTATTGCCTATCTCTGTCCAAATGACAATTTTTTTTTGTTTGGACTACATTGTTCTTTACTTTTGTATAATTGCATTATTTCTTTTCTACAGTTAAACAGAAGGTTTCAATACCATGATTTTTCCTATTGGAGGTGAAAATGTGATTTAACATTTAATGCTTGTTGTAAATCATTTTATAATCATTGCTACCTAAGCTGTCACTAAATAAATGTTTCAGTCTTATTGTCCAAAAAATCTTTTGTAAATCCTCTTCTAGTTGAAATAATCAACCAGCTGTGAAGTTGCAAATGAAAGACCCAACCCTAAAACTTCTTCCTCAGTTTTAGATAATATTCTGTTACTTAAATTAAAGATCAGAATAATTTCTGGAACTGTTTCTTCATCCCTCTGTCCATTTATAATATTTTTATTTGCCTTCCTCCTGTCCTGCCTCACCCCTCCCCCTCTGCCCCCTCGAAAACCCATCTGTTGTCTAAAGTCACTTCTATTAGTCTTAAGATCATATCTATTTTCTGCCACATTAGAAGCTGAAGTACTTGGTTGTTGTGATTCTCCTGTATGTGGATATTGATCTTCCTCTTGTCTAAAAGAATCTCTAGTGTAACTATTATCACTATCAGTTCCACTTTCCGTATTATAATTAACAGGTTTTCTTTTATTATATTGTTTGTAGGTATACACCCTATTGTCTTTATAGTCATTTGTATCTCTAATGATTTTTTTATTTTTTGTTGTTTCAATTTTTATGCTCAAGTGGTCTGGAAGGTTAGGTCTTTTAGTACCCACCCATGCTTAACTGTAACACAAAACCTCAGTCACTATTCTCTGGTTCATTCGCTCCAATATCTAACCTAGTATTTCCCAGGAATCATCAAGTTGCTTAACTCCAGGCAATTCTGGCATACTTTTACCCAGTTGGATGCTGATCTGTCCTCTGATCTCACAGCAGGGCATTGTGAGGCAAAGCTGGTTGCACTCAACAGCTTGTTTACAACTTTAGAATGTTCTTCCTAAGCAGCACTGGCAGCTCAAATAATGTCCACATCGCGGAAACTTGCCCTGGGGTTCATGCATGCACACACACACACACACACACACACACACACACACACACACACACACTCACACTCACACTCACACTGATCTTTTGTAGTAAGCAATGCCAGGGCATGGTGTACAGTAACAAGAGGTCAGCGGTAGCATGTAGGTGAAATACAATATTTATTGATTTTATTTATTTAGTTTTTGTTGACCAGGTAAGTGCACTAGACAAATCCTGCCAATTTTCAGGCATGACCCGGGGAGGAGATACAGATGAATGCCAACTGACCTTGAACAGATTAAGCTGTTAGTGGTAGTTCTAGTAAATGAGGAAATTTGGCCAGGACACCAGAGAATTCCCCTACTGCATGCTGGAGGTAGGGGACCTGCTGACTGTTCTGCATTTTGGCAGTCTGAGTGCAGTTTGCAATGGAAACAGATGTCTTACCTTCAGATGGCAGGGTGATTGTTACAGTGCAGCCAGCTGAGGCTGAGAGCAGTGTGGAGTGTGATTCAGAAGCAGCACTTGGGGTACCTCCAGGAGATGTGTGCGGTGCGTACCGTGCAATGGGAGATCTGGTAGCTGAGGATCCAAGGAGGTGCAGGACCAAGGAGTTCTCTTTGCCCAACCAGTCTGGTGTCGCTGCTAGCTCCATGATGGTACAAGCATATAGGATGCACACCAATCAGCCACTCGCAGTGGCGTCAGGTTCGATTACTACTGAGACTCCAGTGCTGCCTTCTGCATCTGGGTAGGACTGTACTGCAATATGGAAGTTACCTTCAGAAGCAGGCACATTTCCAGAAAGGGACTGGAGCAAAGAAATGGCCCTGCTGGATGCAGGATGGATGAGACAGTATGGCAGATGGATTCCGGATTCCGATTGGATTTCTTTTTTGGCAGGGGACATGACTGCTGCAGGTAATTAAGCGGGGTACAACCCTCAGAGCCGCAGACTGTGGCTACTGACGCTCCGTTTGGTGAGCCTTTGAAAACTTTTTTTCCAAGGTAGATCTGGTGTTTTCTACTGGGACACTGAATGCTTCCCCCCTTCTTCTCCTCCTAGAAGGGAGCGATTTAACACAGGTCCCCGCTTTTCGGACCTCTTTTGGCACAATCATCTGGATCAGGCCCCAGATGGAATGCTGTCCTTCTCAGGTACGGGGGTCTTCAGGAACAACCTGACTGTTTCTTTGTGGCTCACCGGCTACTTAAAGGCTGTATGAATTTCCAGGCCTCAGACATATATGCTCTAATTAATATTCGGGGGAAGAAACTTTTGATGCCAGTTTCAAATCATTTGTGGGCCTAGAAAAATTCTGGCAAAAGTAGGATTCACTGAAAGCTACTCCCTTATGGACTCCATTCTGGGCTATTCCCGTTACAAAACCACTGTTTAAAACTGTGCATGTCGTGTTTCAGAATGAAGGGGTAAATGTGAGTGACATTATATATTGGTTGGAGACTAAATGCATTATATTGGGGCCTCCTGAGCCAGTCATTGATGGGGAGGGTATTTGGACAGGCAGTTGGAAATTTAAGGTGAAACTGCGTATTGTGGGGGATTTGGTTCAGCATGTTCGAAATAGTTTTTTCTTAGGGAGGGATCGGGGTGTCTGCTTTTATCCAGGCCAACCCGAGGCGTGTTATAAATGTGGTAGCCCATGCCATCTCAGTAGTGCCTGTGATAAAATCAAATTCACTTTGTGTGGAGAACTGGATCATGACAGTAGTACCTGCCAAAATGTTTTTCGCTGCAATCTCTGTGATACCCAGGGGCATAGTACCACCAGTGTCCATATGCTGGCCAGAATAATTCAGGGGCCTTGATAAGGAGACCTTGATCTCGGATGCTCAGGACTTGTTTGGTCACACACACTGAGGAGACAGCCCCCCGATACTAACCCCTGATCCTAACCCTTCTGCCTAGACTCCTCCTGATGGAGTGGTACCCTGCCCTGCTGGTGAGCCCTCCAATGTTGCACAACCACCAGAAGGTTTGGGGCTCACTGGTCCCACCCTGCCCATTCTAGCCCCCCCCCAGCTCCTGAGTTTCAGGCACCTCACCCGAGGCATGTAACTCAGTCTCATGCTAAAAAGGTTGTTGTACCAACTGTTACTCCTACACATGACACTTTTCAGGTACTGCAAGATGCAGATGGGGACTCTGAATCTGACCTGTCAGTTGCATCTGGGGTTTTGTCTGGTATGGAGTGTGAGGATGAAGGAGGTTCTGAATTACTGGAGTCTAAGAAGAAGTCGGGAAGGAAGCGTAAAAAGGACAAGTCTTAGTCCTACTCCCTGGCTTCTTTAACGGTGGTTTCCCTGAATTCTTGTAGTATCAAGAATTCTAAAAAACATCTCAGGCTTTTATATTTTTGTAAATCCTTGTCTGTGGATATCATTTTTCTGCAGGAGACACATTTTTCTACTCTTACAGAAGTAAATTATACTAGGAAATCATGGCATTCTGGACCTTCCTTCTGGTCCTTTGGTCTTGATGCAGCAGACAGAGGTGGGATTTTATTTTGTCATCCCTTTGTTCAGGTAACTGGTTTGGTAGACTTAGCTCCGGGAGAGTTTTGCTCCTGGATTGTGTTTGCTAGGGTTTTCCCTTCGTCTCATCAACATTTATGCTCCCCAGGTCAAATGTGCCAGGATTGCTTTGTTTGGGAAGTTCAGCAGTACCTTTTCACCCTCAACACATCATTTGGGAGGTGATTTCAACTGTGGCCTGGATGTGAGATTTAAAGATCAATTGCAGCATGAGGTGTATTGTGATTCCCATGCTTTGTTTAAACTAATTCAGACGGCCTCCTTGACGGATGCTTATAGAGCGCTTCTTTCCGATCCAGGGTCCACCTACAAACGTGGCAGTTCCACGACAAGGATTGATTTTGTTTTTTACTTCCAGATATTTACTGCCTTTCTCTTTTTTATTGACCCCTTGTGAATTTTCGGATCATTTATTATTGGTAGTAAGATTTTCACTGTCTACAATTCCACCTTCTTTTCCTGCTTTGCCGGCTCGATGGAAGATGAATCCACTTTTGACTACCGAGCTGTTTCAGTTATGTTTATCCCAGGCATTGGACAGAAGGTGTCTGTAGCTGGATGTACGATTCTTGGGGTGATTGGTGGATGGATATTAAACCTGAGTTTAGAATGACTTCCATGGCATACCATCATAGTACTCAGTCAGCTGATTATCTTACTTATTTGAAACAAAGAGCACAGTTTATAAATTAATGTAATTTCCCTCAGGCTCTGATGTTCGGATACAAGATCAACTAGCTGTGCTACGACAAAGCATGAGAAATTATCATTATGGGAAGGCTTGTAAGATTCATGATGATTTGTCTTATGGACTTAAATCTTTGCGAGTTCAGACCCTTTTTGACCTGTAAGCAAGCCCTGGAAAAAAACTTATGGATGGCCTTTATGATCAGAGGGGGGTGTTGTACACAGTGGATATTGACATGCTACAAATTGTCTGGTTTTTTTTACAGACTCAACATGGTAAGGCTTTCCAGCCCACTACTAAATGGGACGATTTGTTTTCCTTTCAGCCGCCTAAAATTTCATCCGCTGATTCCCTTTTTTTAGATAGGCCCATTACTCTGGATGAGGTTTGGTCTGAAGTTACTCACTTAAAGTCTGGGATATCACCTGGCCTGGATGGCTTAATTAATGCATTATACAAATTCTTGATAGATGATATAAGTGCCATCCTGACCTCTGTTTTTAATGAGATTCTAGAATCTTCAAGGCTGCCTCATGGTTTCTCGGATGCCTTAACCATTTTGTTATTTAAAAAAGGGAATAAATGCTTAATTGAAAATTGGAGGCCAATCTGTTTATTAAATATTAATTATAAGATTTTTTCGGCTATTTTGTGCCATCGGCTCCAACATATTGCTTCTTCCTTAGTACATCCTGTCCAAACGTGCTCGATTCCAGGTAGACATATCCATCAAAATTTGGCCCTACTGAGGAATGTGTGTGAGCTTGGCCGGTTGGGGAAACCAAGCCTTTGATAAGGTGGCACATGGGTTTTTATTTGATGTTCTACAGTGGTATGGGTTTTCCGATAAACTTAGAACTTGGGTGGCACTTTTATATAGCAAAGCCCCAAATTTTCCCCTTGTTACTAGATTGCTGGGGGAGAGGATTGATTTTTGTAGGGGAGTGCGTCAGGGCTGTCCACTTAATCCTTTATTATATACTTTTATTTTGGACCCTTTGGTTCTGGAACTTCATCATCCTCACATTCTGGGGTTGTCTCCATCTCCTAAGGTTCCGCCACAGATTTTGGTAGTCTATGCAGATGACATGTGTTTCCTGCTTTGCAATGTAGCTGCAGGCCTTGCTGCATTGCATGTTGTGGCCCAGTTTGGTCTGCTTTCAGGAACATCTGTGAATTATGAAAAAAGTGCTAGTATTTTTTGGGGGGAAGGGTGGTTTTGATCCCATAATTGGGTGGATAACCATCTCTACGGGACCTATTAAGATTTTAGGTTGTTTTTTTGGCATGGGAAATTTAAATGATCTTAATTGGCAACCACGTATTGTTTTAGGTGAAACAAAGGTACAGTTATGGAAAACCTGGTCATTTTCTAAACAAAAACATGTTTTGATTATCAAAACATTTTTACTACCTCTGTTTCTTTACTTTAGTCCAGTTTTTCCTTTACCTAGGCAATATGAAACCCGTTTATATAGCATTATTTTTCAAATGTTGTGGGGAAGACAATTGAACCTGGTTAAGCGTGATTTCACATATCTTCCAGTTAAGGCGGGTGGTCTTGGTATGATTAATCCGGTTGTTTTTATTTTTCTTTCTTTATTAAAGCTGCATTTAAAGAGGTGCCATTATATCAATCTCATCCTTGGGATGCCTGTACTCTATTTTCGCTTCAAGATTTTCTGCTGCGTTGGTCTACTGAAGTGTCTATTGTGAAATCTAATTATAAACTGCCTTCCTTTCTACCTTTAGTGGCTGCTAAACTTTGTTTGTGGAGTGTTGCTAAAAGCAAGGTTTATCGGCTTTCCTGGAAGGGCCTATATCAGACATAATGTCTATGAATTTTTTAGATCAGGTTGCTTTTCCCAGATACTTTCCTACAAAAATACATTTAGCTTTAAAGGTTCTGACTGACGGGAGGATTCCTGGTCGGATATGGGATGTGACATGGCTAAGTTGTCATGGGAGGTTAGAGGTTAAGGGAAAATTGAAGCATAAGGCTCTTGCAGAATGAAACTGTATTCGTTTTGAATGTGTGGGCATGGAAGAAATTTTGATTCTTTTTTTTCATTCTTGTTCTTATACTGTTCAGTTTTGGTCCACCTTGTTTGTTAAGTG
This sequence comes from Neoceratodus forsteri, assembly GCA_016271365.2. NCBI lineage: Eukaryota > Metazoa > Chordata > Ceratodontiformes > Ceratodontidae > Neoceratodus > Neoceratodus forsteri. Next base: position 621,499,798 of record CM057455.1, read on the forward strand.
GGGGTGGGGGATGGCATGTCATGTTACCTATGAATGCCTGGTTTTGGGGACTATTCAGGTTTTTTCCTGTTATCATCCCAGTACCCTTTAATGTGATATTTGCTTGCATCAAGTTTTATCTCTGGCAGGTGAGATGCTCTTTTCCCTACAGCATACTTATATTTACCTTGGTGATGTTACGTCATATTGAATCAGCTTTACGGACACAAAAAGACCTTGAATCCCGTCATTCTCCGGTTTCTTTATTTCATGAATACTGGAAGCATGTATACTGGATTTAATATGGTCTGTTTATTATTTTGTGCAATTTTTCAGTTTATTCTTGTGTGGTAGTTCTACAGTGATGTTTATGTTTTCATTTTATATTTTTTGTTTTATATGAGCATCCTGTATTGATGTTTTTTGGTTTCTGCAAAAAACAATTCCCCTACTCTTTTCAACAAGTGCCATGGGATCTTGAACATCTACCTGAACTACCACCAGTCCAGGCAGATGGGACCTCGGTTTAACGTCTCATCTGAAAGACAGCACCTCAGAAGTGCAGCACCCCTCTCATGCTGAACTACAGTGTCAGTATTGGGATATTAACCCAATTGCCAGATGTGGGAACTGAACCCACAGCCCTCTGCTCTCCCGGCATCAGAGGTGAGTGTGCTACTTACTGAGCCACTGACACTGACAATTAGCAGGCTCAATGAAAGTTCGGGGGGGGGTTACATTTCAACAAAATATTTGGGTGCTATTTTTGGAAATATCAATGCACACAGTTAAATAAAATTCAATTTATAACATATTGTACATTTACTGAGTAAGATACTTCTCCAGTTTTATGATTTCTGTGTGTTGGTCATTTTGAAGGGAAACTTATCCCTTTTATTTCTTCTTCGTAAGGTTGATAGACCACACTGCTGTCAATGAAATATTTACCCAGGATCTTAACAATAGAATTCTTGACTTGTTGCTGTTTGTCAAATGAACCATAACATCATCTTGATGTAGTTTATTTTGTAATTAATATACCATTGTGCACAGAAGAAGTGTTTACAAAATAATTGAAACTCTTTTTAAACAAGAAATCAGCTAGGGGATTATAAAATTCCATTTCCGATTGTTTCCTGGATGGTTAACAATAACAGCAAGTGCAACAAGATTTACAGAACAGAAATGGTACTACCCATTTTCTTCCCCAACAAACAATGTAGCCTTTTCTACACATGGCTGTTGTTAATTTTGACTGAATTTGAAATATCAACAACTGTGGCCACTTAGTGATTATTTTCAACTTCTTCAGTATCCTTTCTTAAACTCAGAAGTATACTGATCTACATAACTGCAATGCTCCATTTCTGACTAATGCATAAGCAGAATCAGAAAATATTGAGAACTCAGTTTTATAATAATGTATTACTCACACTATATACGAATGGCAACAGTGGAAAAGCATCCAGATCCAATAGCAGTAGTTATCTGCTTCAAGCCCTTACTTCACTCAGGAAAAAAAAGCATTGCATTTGCCTGCAGTTCAGATGGTGTGAATTAAACCATGGGGCATTGCAATTATATATAGGGGTGTGAGAATGCCTTAATGGAAATGATGATAGAATATCTGTGTTCAGACTTTCGGATTCTCAGAAACTTTCATTATTTGCATTTAATAATACTTTTTTGGCTGCAAACTGAGTTTTCAGCACATCTCTTGCGAATAGTCACTTGTATCCCACTCCCCCTCTTGCTCTCCTATAGCTAAAAAAAATATTATTTGAACACCAGTAACACAGTCCCCCATTCAGCATTGCCTTATATTGCCTCCCAGCTAAACTTCTGGCTGGCTTAAAGGTAAGAGAAGTTGGCCATTAAAACTTTGGTTGAAATCCTTCAAATCTTTGGAATGGGGTTTAGCAGACTGAAATATGTGACACCCCTCTGTGTTTTTTCCCCACTTAGCTCCCACCCACCACACCTCTACTGTTCCCTCAGACAGATTTTTGTAAAAGCAAATGCAGTCTCTTTCACTGGTAGTGCCTGGAACCATTTTACTTTTACAAAAAATCAGTCTGTGGAAGCAGAGGATTGTGCTGGTGGGGAAGAAGTGACTGGGGTTGGGAGACAGATGACCAGGTTGATGAAAGTAGCCCTGGCCACCAACAAGGGCTATAATCTTTTTATCAATTTTCCCAGGGTGGAAGTGATCTAGATTGCCCCAAACTCAGCAGCTCTGACCAGAGTGTTAAGATACTGGATGTTGGTACTTTTATTTATTGCAAAACTGGTATTTTGCACCCTTACTCTATGTCTATCAGTTCTGTCCATTCCTACCAAAGAAACCATCTTTGAATCCTAACAAATCTGCTGAATTACAAACCTGTCTTTAATCATCCCTTTTTGGGGAAGGTAATCAAGAAGGTGGTGTTGATGCAGCTGGAGGCACACCTAGAAGAATTTAACATCTATGGGCCTCTCCAGTCAAGGTTAGCACCTTGCTAAGGCATGCAGACTTCTCTTTTCAAGGCGTTCAATGATCTTCTCACTTTGAGAAAAAGAGGTTATAATTTAATTCTTGTCCTTCGTAAGCTCTCATCCGCTTTGATACAATGGATCATAGGGTGTTCTGGAATGCCTGAGGCACTATGTGGCACTGATTGACTCTGTTTTGCCCCTATTTGTATCTCACCTTACCAAGAGAACACAACAGGTAATTACACAAAATTCCATCTCTGGGATAACTATGATCATCTGTGGTGTGCCTCAAGACTTGATCCTACCTCCCATACTGTTTGCCAGGTAAATGATGCTGCTGGGTGAGATCATAAGGCAGTATGGCAGGGAATTTCACTATGCAGATGGTGCTCAGTTGTACATAGTTTATCTTGTGTACCTGACTGGATTGATGCAAACCCTGTGCTATGTAATTGTCTAAAGAAAGTTAATGACTGGATGGCTGAGTCTCAACCCAGGGGAGATTAAGGTGCTTATTGTTGATCTGGGTTTTCATGGGTTGGCTATGAAGAGTAGTTCTGCCTTATTGCCCTTTTGCCATCCTTAAATAACATCCCTCTCAGAGCTGTGGATGAGATTAGAAATCTGGGGATCACTATGGACTGCAGGTTTTTGCTGGGAAATTATGTGTCATTGGTCATACTTAGGGCTGTAATTACTTCACGGCATCACAGATTTCATGATTACAGTAAAATTAGCAAATTTGCTCAATGCTGTGAAATCCGTTGTCCCCCATGAAAATACCCATTATGACTTCTCTGGGATTAATTCTTTAACTCAGCAGCATCTGACATCTGTTTGCGGAAGCAAGATGTAAGGGACAAAAGGGATACAGCAGATGTTTTTCACTCCTCCATGCACTTATGCATGGTAGCATAGCAGCTCACTCATGGACTTTTCACCACACCTTTAGTGCCGTGGCATTCTTCTCAGCCATCTGCTCACTGTCTTTCTCAGTTGAAGATGCCTATGCCAATTTTTGGTTGTGCAGGGTTAAAGACACAACCTGAGCAAATACAAAAACAGAAACAAGTTGTAAAGAATGAAGGGAACACAGCAGGCAACAAATGAGTTAAGAAGTATGGAGACTGGATAAAGGAGCCAATAGCAAGCAGGGGAAAAAAGACACCAATTTTAAATGTTGGCTGGGGACCTTTAAAAGCAGAGCAGCCAAACACCGTAACAGACCCACTGAGAAGTTGGTTTATCAGTAGGAGGGTGTGGGGATAGTTTCAACACACCTTATCCTCAGCAGCATACCACTGTTTTTTTTTTACTCCTCCACTCCATGCATGGTAGTGTAGCAGCTCATTCATGGACTTTTTGACACACCTTTAGTGCCGTGAAATTCCTCTCAGCTGTCTGCCCACTCTCCATTCTCAGCTGAAGATGCCTATGCTGATCTCACCGGACTCATTTGCTACCCCTTTGCCTTAGTCTGTATGAATTTTTTAAACTGTGGTTAAAAAAATCAAAAGCTTTGTTTTAAGTCATATCAACTGCACTAATACCAGTCATTAACATTAATTTCTGGACCGTGAAGTGCCATGAAATTACTGTTTTTTCTGCATGCACGTGCAGTGAAACTTGACAGTTTTCACCATGAAATAATTACAGCCCTAGTCATACTTAGTGACTTCTTCCATAGTCAAAAACATCTGGATCAAGCTGTATCTTATTCCTGAAACCTGGTGACAAAAAACAATGCTTTTATTACATTCTGGCTAGATAAATGTAATGTCCTCTAACTGCGGTTAGCTTGTAGTCTGACGTGTCACCTGCAGTTTGTTTAGAATGCTGCAGACTGACTGATTGCTGGTACGTAGAAACATAGAATTTGATGGCAGATAAGGACCGCTTGGCCCACCCAGTCTGCCAATTTCCCTACCTATTGGATAAGCTGCAGATCCTAGTTAACCAGCAGCCTACTTCTTCCTACCCCAACCCCCTAGAATTGCCTTATGACTGTCCCATGCATGCTTGAATTCCACCACTGTTTTTGACTGCACAACCTCCTCCGGAAGGCCATTCCATGCATCCACAACCCTCTCTGTGAAAAAATACTTCCTTAAATTACCTCTGAGCCGCCCCCTTCTATCTTCAAATTGTGCCCCCTTGTTCTTGCACACCTCTTTTTGAAAGATGCTACCCTCTTGGACTTTGTTGATTCCCTTGAGATACTTGAAAGTTTCTATCATGTCCCCTCTCCCTCCTTTCCTCGAGGCTATACATATTCAGCTCCTTAAGTCTCTTCGTATGTCTTCCAGTGCAGACCCTGCACCATTTTAGTTGCTCTCCTCTGGACAGCCTCCATCCTGTCTATGTCCTTGCAGAGATTGGGTCTCCAGAACTGCACGCAGTACTCCAAATGGGGTCTCACCAACTGTCTGTACAGAGGGATAATAACTTCCTGTTTTCTGCTGGTGATGCCTCTCCCTATGCATCCCAGTATCCCCTCAGCCCTCCTTGCTGCCCTCTCACATTGCTTGCCCACCTTTAGGTCATCTGATATGACTACCCCCAGGTCCCTTTCCATTTTTGTTGTTGTTAGTATCTCACCCCCCCATTGTGTACTCTTCCCCTGGGTTTTTGTTTCCCAGGTGCATTACCTTGCACTTCTTTACATCTCACAGGGAACTTACTTCACTGGTCTACAGTCTACAAAGGCTATCTATCCAATTGTCAATTTGCTTCAAGACTGGCATGTTGGTATATAAATCCCTACACATCATGGGTCCTGGTTTCCCAAAAGATAGTTTGAACCGGCATACCTTTGTCAACTCTGATCCCATGAGGCTGGCTTGTTATCAGTTCCCTGATCTAGGTTAAAGCAATCTGGGGCCAAGGATTTTTGGAGTGTCTGCATGTTTTTGTTTAAATTCTGTGTGACCCCATATTCCTCTGCTAGCTCTCAGGAGGCCTTCAAAGGAGTTTGGAGTTCCATCAGTCCCAACAAGCCTGCTGTTGGATTAAGTCTGTTACTTAATTTATGTAATGTTGCAGTGGTGCCATCAGGATGCAATGCAGTGCCTTGCAGTATTACTACAAAATGCCGTAGTATACTGCATGAAACAATGCATTTTGATTGCAATGAAACCTTTTTCTCAGGCAGTATTTTGTGATATGTCATTTATTTCAAGTTACTACATTGCATCTTGTCTGGCTCCTCTGTGTATTTATTTATTTAAATATTGTTTTTATATATCCTGTATGGCACCCCAAGCCTCCAGGAAAGAGCACCTTAAAAATAAACTTGACTTGCCTTGCCTTCATAAGCAAGGTCGATTGAGTACTATATGTTGTGCTAACATGTATTAATTTATAAGGATTAGTATGACCTGCATTTTGTACAAAAATGTACTTATTTATAGGGATAACCCAACCATTCTACTACTAAGTACACTGATTCCGTTGGTAATCACAAATTTGTCCTGGCATACCTAAAATAGTTTGTACTGTCTTTGTATCCACTATCTTAACTGTTTTTCTGTTCCATAGCTTCTTCATAATCTGGGAGAAATAGTGCCCTCTAACATTATGGATGTATGTATACAACTCTGAACTTGAGGACATGCTCCATTATCCTGATGTTGACACTTCTTTACCTGTTCAGTCTTGTTCATACTATTGAATATGCATAAGATGAAGATAATGTTCCCCTCTCAGCCTCCTTTTATTCAGGAATAACATGACTGAGTCATTTATTTGTTCTTGTGGCTTTGTCTTCCCCACACCTCTGGTAATTTTCATAGCCTTTTTGTACTGCACCCTTCTGACTGCTTCAGTGCTGTACTGTATTATTACACGATCACCCAAATCTGCATGCAATACTCCATGTGGAGACAGACCAGAGCCTTGAAAAGTGGTAAGATAACTTCCCTGTTCTGCTTGTCACCCATGTTGATGCACCCAGCATTCTTACAGCCCACTTGACTGTGTTTGTCCACTTCCTGGCATGCTTCATTCCCTTGTGTATTATGACCTATGGTTCTGTTCCTCTTCCACTACAGCAAGAAGAGACCCACACTGTGTGTAGGCCCTATCTCTGTTTTCCTCCATGTCACCTTGCATTTGGCTACATTGTGTCCAAGACCCCAGAAGTCAGCTTGTTCAGAGCTCCTAAAGTCCTAAAGTAAAACAGATAATATAATTAGGGATAAAATAACAGCTTTACAGTTGACATAAGTAGTTAAAAATGTAACTAGAATAAACTGCAAAAGGATACTATCACTTCTTTATATTAGGGTTTAATGATCAAATGTCAGAGGATAAAACAGTTAAAATACTTCGAGATATACTTGCAGTAGTGGCCTTTCTCCCTTGCTGTGTGCATTGTCAGGTAAAGTTGAAAAAAAAAATCTGTAATAGTTAATGTACATAAACTCCCTAACTCTGAAATACAAACATTCTGGCAAATGTTTGCTAATGCAGATTGGACATTTTTGGACTGTATACCAATTGTGAACCTAACATTAGGCACATTTACAACAGAATTCAGTAGATAATGTGAACAATTTGCTCCAGTTTAAAGGTTAAGGAAAGAGGAGTCTTGGATAACTGATGAATTACTTAGGAAACTGAAGGAGAGAGATATGGCATTGCACAAGGTTAAGCTAAGTGGTCAGTAAACCAACAAAAATGCTTACAAACAGCTAAGGAATAGTAGCAAATTGATAATTAGGATAAGCAAAGCAGAATGTTTCTGTAAAAAACAAACAAAAAAAGGACTGAGGAATCATAACATTTGGCTAAACTGTGGGGGGGTCATTAATTTGGCATCGGGAAGGGGTTAATAGAAACATAGAAACATAGACTTTGTCGGCAGATAAGGACTGCTAGGCCCATCTAGTCTGCCCATTTCCCTACCTACAGAATAGGCCGCAGATCCTAGTTAACCAACAGCCTATTTCTTCCTACCACCCACAAGAATTGCCTTATGTCTGTCCCATGCATTCTTGAATTCTCCCACAGTTTTAGACACCACAACCTCCTCAGGAAGGCTGTTCCATGCATCTACTATCCTCTCTGTGAAATAATACTTCCTCACATTGCCCCTGAACCGCCCTCCTTCTATCTTTAAATTGTGTCCCCTTGTTCTTGCAAGTCTCTTTTTCTGAAAGATGCTACCCTCTTGGACTTTGTTGACTCCACTGAGGTACTTAAAAGTTTCTATCATGTCCCCCCTCTCCCTTCTTTCCTCAAGGGTATACATATTAAGCTCCTTTAGTCTCTCCTTATACAGCTTCTCTTGCAGACCCTGCACCATTTTAGTTGCCCTCCTCTGGACTACCTCTATCCTGTCTATGTCCTTGCAGAGATGGGGTCTCCAGAACTGGACACAGTACTCCAAATGGGGTCTCACCAACTGTCTGTACAGAGGGATAACAACTTCCTGTTTTCTGCTGCTGATGCCTCTCCCTATACATCCCAGTATACCCCCAGCCCTCCCTACTGCCTTCTCACATTGATTGCTAACCTTAAGGTCATCTGATATGATTATCCCCAGGTCCCTTTCCTTTTTGTTGTTGTTACTACCTCCCCACCCATTGTGTATTCTTCCCTGGGTTCTTGTTTCCCAGGTGCATTATTGTACTTCTTTGCATTGAATCCTAGCTGCCATACTTCTGACCATTCCTCCAACCTTGCCAAGTCCCTTTTCATCCTTTCCCGCCTCCTTGTGTATCAACCCTGTTGCAGATCTTTGTGTCATCTGCAAAAGGCATACTTTCCTCCCAGTCCCTCTGCAATGTCACTGATGAAGACATTAAAAAGGACTGGACCCAATACTGAACCCTGTGGTACCCCACTAGTAACCCCTCTTTCTTCAGAGTGGACTCCATTTACAATTACCTTCTGTGTACTGTTGTGTAGCCAATGTTTTACCCAGGCTACCACCCTGGGACCCACTCCCAGGCTGGTTAATTTGACTACTAATCTTTTGTGTGGGACTGTGTCAAATGCCTTGCTAAAGTCTAGGTAGGCCATGTCCACAGCCCCTCCCTGGTCTACTACTACTAAAATTGTCCCTAATGTTTTACAGTCAAAACAGGGGTTGATAACTAATATGACTGATGATGCTAACAAATTCAATGCCTTTTCACTACAGTATGTCATTTCATTCATTTAATTTCATTTTTATTGGTTATACTGAAAAGGCATGTGAGCATTGCTGCCCACCTTACATAGCGTCCAGTTACATACAACAATCATGAGACATGACATAGGCTTAAACATTTAAATAACAGAGAGGTTAATAAAATGGTACATACATTTAGGATAATATAGACTAAATGGCAAACCATTAACTATCCTTGATGAATTAACAAATACAAGGTGATATTAAGCATTCAGTGAGGGTTTAACAATAATATAATATAACAGTGGGAAACAAAAAAAATTAAGCCCTATCTAAAAAATAGCCTAGGTGGATTAACAATACTACAAGTGCTAGAAAGACAGGGTAAGTTCCTGAGGTGAATATCTAGAGGATGAGGGGAAAAAAGTGCAGAACGGGAGTCAGATTAGGGCTGTGAGCAGGTGCAGGTGGGAGAGAAATGTCTCCTGATATTGTGTTTGAAGGCATTCGTGGATGGACAGAGTTTTAGTTCCGGAGGGAGAGAGTTGAAGAGTTTGGGTCTCATAAAAGAGAATGTTTTCTGGCCTTGAGTGTTCCGGCAGAAAGGAACAGTGAAAAAGAGAGTGGAGGACAGTCTAGTGGTCCTGGTGGTGGCGGCTGTCTGGAAGAGAGAAGTGAGGCAATCAAGAAGCAGTCCACGGGAGAGTTTGAAGAAGAAGGTGGCAATCTTGTAGTTGAAGCAGGCCTCAAGGGATGGCCAACTGTCAAGCTTAGGAAGGTCACAATGGTGTGTGAATTTAGGGAGACCAGAATCAAAGCAGATAGCATTCTGGTAGGAGCTTCGAAGTCTAGAGAAAATTTTGAAGAAGAGGTGGGGGATGGAGACAAGTGAACCATAGTCAAAGACAGGAAAGAGGAAGCTGGAGACTAAGAGAGATTTGGATTCCCTGTTAAGGAAATGCTTGGTTCTGTAGAGGCTATCACGGCATTGATGGGCTTTTTTGATTGTGAGGCTAGTGTGAGCATTGAAACTGAGGTGGCTATCCAGGAGTAAGCCTAGGTATTTGAATTCAGTTTTTTAATTACGTTACCAAGATTGCCATAGAGGGAGAGATCAAAGCCAAGGGGTTTGTGGGGGTTAGAGAAAACCATGAACTTAGTTTTCCTGGAGTTGAGTACAAGACCTCTGGATGTGAACCAGGTTTGAAGTCTGCTGAAATCAGATTGGAGTTTGTTAATGAGAGCATTGGGGTTTTTGTCATGACAGAAAAGGGCTGCATCATCAGTACAAAGAATGAGTTCTGAGGTGGTGCAAATGTCAGGCAGGGAGTTAATGACCAGAGAGAAGAGGGTCCAGGATGGACCCTAGGGGGATGCATGTATTTGATGGGGCAGGATTGAGAGAGGATACCGCCAATAATGGTGCAGTGGGATCTGACTGTTAGGCAATCCTTGAACCAGAGGCAGACCTCAGGTGAGAAATGGAGGCCAGCCAGGGTACAGAGGAGGACTTCATGATCAGTGAAGTAGAAGGCTTTGGTGAGGTCTACAAATGCAGCACTGGTGTAGAGGCCTTCATTGTTAGCTTTGTCTGTGGAGTGGGTGAACTTGATGAGGGAAGTTTTGGTATTGTGTCAAGCATGGAACCCATGCTGGGCCTCTGTGAGCAGGTTGTTCTTGGAAAGGAATTCTGAGGTTTGTCTGTGGACCACTTTCTCAAAAATTTTAGAGAGAGTGGCAAGGAGGGAGATGGGATGGTAGTTGGATAATGGATCCTTGGAACCAGATCTGTGAAGAGATTTGATAATGGTGGACTTCCAAGCTTTCAGGAAGGACCCTGTGCAGAAGAAGTGGTTGAGGATGTTAGTAAGAAGGATGGCCATGAAGTCACAGACAAGATGGAGAACTCTGAAGTTAATGTTGTCAGCACCCTTGGATGGTCTCAAGTCATATGTTTTGATTAACTTGACCACTTCACCAGGGGTTAGGTTCCTGAAATGGAACTTAGGGAGGGGTGTGGGGGTAAATGAGGTAGGAGTGGAGCTGGGCTTCTCCTCGACAAGGTCACTGACATATTAATTGAAAAGGGAGGCTATTTCGCTTGGCTCAGTGGTGGTTGTCCCTTCATAGGTAAGACGAATATGATCTTCAGAAATTCCCCTACCAATAAGGTTGTTAAGAATGTTCCAGGTGCTCCTAAAGTTCCCCTGGGTAGCATGTTGTTTTTCCAGGATGAAGGAGGATTTAGCAGATCTTGTGGAAGATTTGCACCTGTTTCTGAGGGTTTTGAAGTCTTGGAGGAGTTGTGGGCTTTTGTGTTTTCTATATAACTTCCAGGCTCAGACCCTATTCCTCATTAGTTTGCAAAGCTCGGGGGTGACCCATTCTTGGCTAGAACTCTTAACTCAGATTTTTTTAAGTGGGATGAAATGGTCACAGAGGGCAAGGAACTTATTACTAATGGCTTCAAGCACTTTGTAAATGTCAGAAATGTTTTCAGTGAAGGACCAGTCTTAGGCAAGGGCAGCTTTGGAAAACCCAGAGGTATCCAGCTTCTTCAATTGCCTGGTTAGGATGAATTTGTGTGGGTGGGGGGGTGCTTTTGTGGACCATCGGCAGAAGACAGCACAGTGGTCACTGAATGAGTTGAGAAGAATTCCAGAGGTGGTAACATGGGAGGAGTGTGAGACCAGGACCCAATCAATGAGGGACTGAGATCCAGTTTTGTAGTTGGTTCTGGTAGGTTCGATGATGAGCTGGTGTAGGCCAAGACCAAGTATGGATTCCTTGGTGGAGTCACAGTGAGGGGACAGACAGTTTAGGCTGAAATCCCCAAGGATTATCCAATCACTTCCTTGGGGAAGGGAAGTCTTGATATCGAGGAAGAGGTCAAGATCACGGGGTGAGGAAGAAGGTGGCAGGTACACCACACTGACTGTGACCACTTTATCTGCTTGGAGGAGGTTAATTGAGATGGTCTCGAAGAAGGAGGTGGATAGTGGGGGTCGAATTCTGTGGCAAGGAGGTTATCAGCAACCCAGGCAGTTTCCCTGCTTCCCCACCATGTCTTTCTAAAGACTGAGTAATCTTCAAGAAGGATTTCACTGGGGGACATGTACTCCTTCAGACAGGTTTTGGTGAAGACAATGACATCAAAAGCATTAGCCATCACCCAGGACTCAATTAGGGGTTGTTTTTTGCCAATAGGCTTTGCACGTTAAGGTGAGCAAAACTGAGCTGTTTAGTGGGTTTGGGGGAGGAGTGAGGGGTGAAATCGGTAGAGGTTGTGGGGCCGGGGTTGGGGTGAATGGAGCCTGAGATAAGGAGTAGTAGGAGGAGAAGCCTTAAGGGCCTGCAGTTCCCAAGCAAAGACAGCTTGGTGGAGTATAGCCTGGTGTAGTGTTGGGTTAAAAAAAAAGGGTTGTGGTAGGAAGGAGAGAACACGTGGAACAGGCAAAGGCTGATGCAGGGGCTCGCATGGGGAGGGGCAGGGATGGATTTGGATGCACAAGTGGGGGGATGGGGAAAGGGAGGGGGGAGTGAGAGAAATGAGGCACAGTGTGAGAAGGATTTTGGGGGGCAAAACTAGTGGAGAGGAGGATGTGACAGAGGTGGAGGAGCAGGGTCAGGGGAGTTGAGCAGAGAGTGGCAGAGGGGAAGAACAAGCTGTGAGAGTAAGTAAGGGAGGATGAACTGCTTAGGGCACTCCATGCTGGTGGCAAGAAAGAGGGAAGGTGACAGGATAGTAATCAGTGAGGGAATAGGGAAGTAGGGTACAAGTTGATTGTGGTAGAAGAATCTATGCCCAAGGGTAGAACAGTGGTAAGGCACTGGTAGTAGGAGGTTGTAGGAAAGACTGTGTGATTAACATAAGGCAGTCAGCAGTGATTGTTAAATTTGAGCACTAGAGAGGACTGTCCCTTTAAGAAGTTGCAGGAAAGGAGAGTCCCTTTAGGATGTTGCTGTAATTGACTAGCATGAGGCCTCAGGGGGCAGGGATCACTGGAGAAGTGTAATTATTAAAGGAAGGAGGGGGGTGTGGGTGAAAAAAACTGTTCAGAGAGTAGTTGAGCAAGGCAGTGGCCGAGCTGTGATTTGAAAAAGGCGCCTTGAGTGCTTGATTTCTCAATGGGGATCTGCAACGTCCAATCGGGAAGTGGCCACAGTCCCCAGGATCCATTCCAATTATGGGGATTAAAGCCTGGCAGCTCCTGGCTAGGAGCTGACCGATCATATCTGCTTTCCTTGGTCGGGGGTGGCAGGCTGGATGCAGAGGTCCAGCAGCTGGCAGAGATCACCACGGGGCCACTCGGGTGAAGTGGAGAGCATGATTTGGGCTTGTGGCTAAAAAAGAGCAGAAAAAATGCAGTCCGTTAGTTAAAAAAAAAACAGACAAAGCTCAGGTAAATTGGTGGGAGGGCCCTGGGCAGTTTACAGATCAGGACAGAAGTAGGTGCAAATACTGGGTATGAAAAGAGAAAAAGGGTTCCTGCAGACAGGTCTAGTCAAAGGTGCCATATGAGAATTTAGCAAAACAAAAGGCTGGTTCAGGAGGTTAATGGGGGAGGAGGCAGGGGTCCAGGAGCAGGGGCACAGAAGATGGCCAAATATGCCAGGCAATATTTACAGAATATGCTGGTTCAGGGGGGTGTCAGGAGAGGAAATCAGGGTCCAGAAGCTGGCAGAGAAACAATTTGGGGAACAGAGTAAAAGAAATGGAAAAGGGAAGAAGCAAGTGAAAAAGGGGAACAAAAAAGGCAGTCTGAGGAGAAATTAGAGCAGCTGTGATGGGGAAAGAGTGTGACAGAAATACAGCAGGCAGTAGGCAATTGTTCAAGCTATTCTACAATATCGGGCAATTAGTTCAGCAGTAAAAATTCAGTAGTACAAGCAGTAAGCTGTATAGAAGTCATAAAGTCAGTTAAGGTTCACTGCAACTCTGCTATACTCTGGAAGGCAATTCCTACATACAGTATACAATGTAGTAGTTTAAAGGTAAAATGTTTAAGCAGTAAAAAAATATTCAGCAGTACAATCCATAAGCTATATAGAAATCAGGCCTAGCTAGTACAGCAGGTTAAACAGGTACAGCAGGTTAAACAGCAGAAAATTAGAAGAAAAATAATTTCCACAGTAGCAGTAAATTGAGCAAAACTGTCCAGAGAGTAGTAGAGCAAGGCAGTGGCCAAGCTGAGATTTGGAAAAGGCACCTTGAGCACTTGTTTTCTCAATGGGGATCTGCAGCATCCAATTGGGAAGTGGCCACAGTCCCCAGGAGCCACTCCAATTATGGGGATTGAAGCCTGGCAGCTATGGGCTAGGAGCTGCCTGATCGTACCTGCTTTCCTTGGTTGGGTGGTGGCAGGCTGGGTGAAGAGGTCTGGCCACCACAGAGATCAGCCAAGGAGCAGCTTGACTGAAGTGGAGAGCCCGATTTGCATCAAATACAAATCCCAGTATACCAATGAATAATGTAGTACTGCAGGGCAAAAACATAAGCAAGTTTTTTTGTTAAAACTCTGACTTAAAGGGAAATGGCTAAATATTTAAATAAACTGAACCTTAAAACAAGGGTGGACAGTGATGGTATAGGTGTGAAGCTGCTTATAATGGTATTCAATCAGTCTGCAACACCGATTTCAGAATCTATGGAATATGTCTCTAGGCATGCAAGAAGTTCCAGAATTATGGAAGCAGGCTGCAACAGTACCAATACACAAGGGAGGAGGTGTAGTAATGGTATCGAGCTATAGAACAATCTCAGTTCTGTCCCCACTGTCCAAGGTATATTACTAGAATGAATAATTTATGATTGGTGACTATATTGATGAAAATTATATTCTGTGGAAAATCCAAAATCGTTTCTGAAACAAATGCAGTACAACAGCACTATTGGAATACACTTGGTTTCTAACTGATGCATTGTACAATGTGGACATGCATGGGGTGGTCTATATTGATTTAACAAAAACATTTCATCTTGCAGATCATACCTTGTTGAACAAAGACAGAATAACTGGGGGATATCATTGTCTGCTTGCAGGTGGTTTGAAAGTTATCCAAAAAATAAAAATAAAGCACTCACCACCTTATGAAGAAAAATGCAGTTCTCAGTTATATGTAGTGTGCCAATTTCATTGAAGTGCCAGTTAAAAAGCAACACACAAGCCTTTTGAGAAAGGAGTTCAATCAGAAACACTTCAAGGTGTGTTGCTTTTTCAGTTGACCCTCAATAAAATTGGCTCAGCATACATAACTGAAAGCTACATTTTTCTTCATAAGGGGGCGAGGGCTGGATTTTGTTGTTTCTGGATTGATTAGTTGTATCCTGAGTACATAAGCCTAGTGTCTTCCCCTTTTGTTGCCATGGTTAGAAAATTATTTGATGGGAAGGATGCAAAAGGTTAATTTAAGTAGGGTAACATTCACTGGAATTCATATCCACAACTAACTACAGGCAGTGGGTCCCAGGGGAGTTCTGAGAATTGTAATATGCCCTGTTTGAAGGATCTTAATGTGTATAATCATTTTAAAGGAAGATGTTTAGATTTTTTATGCACTTGTTTGATGACGTACTATATACAAATTATGAATGTGATTTAGTTTTATTTGTACTGTATGTTGTTACTGTTTGAACAACTGGGTAACCTTTGAAAAAGGCACTTGTTGCCTAAGGATTTTTCCTAATAAAATAAATTAAAATCCAGATAGACTATATTTTTAACACTGCCTCTTTCAATCTCATTGCTAACTCCCTTGAAGAAGGTGATCAAGTTGGTTTGACATGATCTGCTCTTCATAAAGCCATGTTGAGAGCGGGAGAAAACCTTAGCTTAAACCAAGTGCTCAATTATTTTGTTGTCAAATGGTTAAAGATTAATTTGTTCTATCATTAAAAAAGGCCATTAAGCCGGCACGATGGCACTGAGGGCTGAGGCACTGGAAGCCACACCTCGTGCTATGCGCTGACTTGGGATTGGGAACAGACCCAGATTGCCAGGGGTCAGACAGGAGGAGGAGGATTGAGCACCCCAATGGATGCTCTCCTCCTCCAGCAGGGGTGGGTTATCAGGTAGCACAAGAACTCATAGTTCATCTGCCCATGGAAGCATGGATAGTAGGAGCACAAGGCTCCGTGGAGTCAAGAGGGAGGATGCTGTCGGGCACTTGACGATGACGTGCATTAGCACATCATTTATCTGGATGAATGTCGTCTGTGCCGGTGTCCTCGGGATAGGGTTGAAAATGAGAGAAAATTGCAAACAACCCTGGCCGTAATGAGCACCATGAAACCAGGCGGATCCTGGTGGCAGGACCTGGCAGATGGAGTAGGAGGGGCTACGAGGCCCCCTCTGAAGCCAAGGAGCATGGCAAGTGAAAAAATAGACCATTATAATAAATAGAAATCTAAAAAACAACTGATACAAATAAGTCATTTATTTAGGTGGAGCATCACATCACATACATTATTTAATAGCAGGATAAGCATAGAATTTTCTTTTTTACAGATCACAGAATTAATATCAGGAATTCATTTGTATGGTCATGAAATGGGTGACTGTGAGCAGGACAATTAGCTCTGTATACTAAAGGCCCGATATTCAAATGTGTGCCTGACAATGGCACAAGTGGGTGTGCAGCGAAACTGAGGTGTGCTGGAGCAACTAAGGGAAATATTCAAAAGAGATAAGCCATGGTGCACCTCTTCTGAATATATCAAGTAATGTACACTGTGCAAATCCAATGCACTGGTGCATCCCCCCCAGACAAGGCTGAATACCAGGAATGGGAATTGCGCCAGCTTATCAGAGATATGCTGTGTGCAAATTTGCATGTCATTATGGTCCTATTTGCATGAGTTGTGCAGGGCTGGCTAGCAAATTGCGTCTGGTGCCCTGCACAGCATGCAGCAGTACCCCCTCTCCATCCCTACCCACCGATCACTGCATAATATAACTGAAGGACCCCAGGTAGTCTAGTGTAACCCCCAACCCCTCCCATAGCAGCGATCACAGAAATAAAATAATATGCCATCCCTGGCAGTCAGTGGGACCCCCACCTCCATAGCAGAGATCGCCAAAATAAAATAATGTACCATCTCTGATGGTCGGTGGATCCCAACCCTACCATAGCAGCGATCCCGTGCTAATGTTTGAATGACTATCCATGATGGTCTTGTGGTGCCCTCCACCCCCACCCACACATGATCGCATACCACTGCGTCTGCCTGCCGAATGACAGCATTCAGTAGGAGTTGTGAATTATTACAGTATGCACTTCAAGCCCATTGGTCCACAGTGTAAACCAATGAGCTTGCAACTCCTAATGTAAGCTGTCATTCTGCTGGCAGCCATGGTGGTATGAGGTTGGGTATGCTGCCCACTGAAAATGGGGGAGGTAGCTGGGTGGGCTGGGGGTCCTGTGTGGGTGGGGGGCACCACTGGACCTCCATGTATAGGTATTCGACTATAAGCATGGTAATCACTGCTACGGGAGGGGTGGGGAGCTCCACTGGACCACCAGGGATGGCACATAATGTTATTTTGATGATCGCTGCTAAGGGAGGGGTGTGGGGGTTCCACTAGACTACCTGGGATCTTTCAGTTATATTGTACGGCAATTGGTGGGTTGGGATGGGTAGGGGGAGCCATTGGAATACCAGGGCATTGATTATATCACCATTATGGACAACCAGGGTTATGGGAGGGTTGGGGGTTACCTCTAGACCACCAGGGAAATGTACATTACTACTTCGCTGGTGATCGGGATTCGGGCAGGAAGGGGGGTACCACTGGACCACCAGGGCCTATTGTGTGTGCTTGTGCACAGTGTTGGGGGGTTGCCACTCATTGCCGATGGCTGCTGTGTTGTATACTGCAATACAGAAGCCTGCAGGTGAGTGGACTGCACTTGAGCATATTTTTCAGGCTCAACTTTGAGCCTGGGTATGTAGCACATCTCAGGGTTGTGCCAGCAGATGCACTGCACATCCCGGGCTGAATATCGGGATGTGCCGCATATTCATGGGCATGCTCCCTGGAGATGTGCCATATTTATTTATTTATTAGGATCTAGGATTAAACACCTTTGAGGTGAGAACTCTTTTACAAAGGTTCCACATCAAAAGGAGTGAAGACAGCATTACAAGGGTTCAAGCAACACAGAATATAAAACATGTACAATATTTACAATAATTACAATGGATTATTCAAGCAGGTTAAATTAACAAAAAGACTATAGAGGGTAAGACACCCATAAGGTTGCATTTACAGTAAGTTATAGGAGAGGATAGTTGCAGGTCATAGAAGGTTGGAGTCAGTTCCCTGAGGCAGTAGTTAGTGAAGAGAAGAAGTAGGTGATACGGAAGAAGGGGCTAAGAGATGATGGGAGGGGGGAGTAGGGTGGGAAGTGGAGTTGCTACAGTCATGGACCTTGTCAAGAGAGACGTGAAGGGGGGAAGCATCAGGCAGGTGGCCAAGCAGAGTTTTGAACCACCAAGTGGAGATAGGGGTTAGCAGGGGGTGGTAGAGATTGCCTGGGCATACCATGGTGGCAGCCATGTATAGGTAGGTCAGAGCCCTGAGGCAGAGGGATTAGTGGTAACAGTCACAGGTGCTGGATGCGGAAAGCTGCTGGTGTAGTAGTCTCTTGAAGGGGCCCAGAGTAGGTTGAGCAGAGATGTCCTGGCTGAGGGCAATTAAACCAGAGGGGTGCTCTGTAGGCAAAAGAGCGCTGACCCTGTGTTGTTCAAAGATGAGGGACATGGTAGAGGTGAGTGCTAGCACTTATTGTCCATTGTGTGTTGCTGCTGTGTGGCTGAAGTAGATTTGGTGTGCCATGGAGGAGAATTCCTAGTAGCGCCTTTTTTGCCAGCAGGCAGGTTTGGTAATATAACCTCCCACTAAGTTGGAGCCAGCCCGTTTGTGCATAGAGGTCACAGGTATGGGTGAGACACTCAGTTCCTGTAGGCAGCTGGCAGGCCTTGTTCAATGCTACCGATATTCTGCGGAGGGAGGTGGGGCTAGCAGCACCACAGATGACCAAACCGTAGTCTATGACAGAGAGGATGGAGCTGTTGATCACTAGTCTAAGAGCGACCGAGGTGAGACAGTGCTTGTGCCTGTGGAGAAGACCGATTTTGTAGTTGACAGTCCTAGTCACATTGCTGATGTGCTGGTCATAGACCAGGTTGCTGCCAAGTGTGACCCCAAGATATTTAAAGTGTTGGGTATGTTCGAGCAGAGTTCCAGATTGTGTACTAATGTTGAGAGCGTATGACTTTTATTTGCTTTGAGTGCTGCAGAACATCGTGGTTTTTTTTTTTTACTGTTTCAGATAAGTTTGTAGTCCTGGAACCATTCCTCAACAATCCCAAAGCTATGTTGCAGCTTGCACTCAAGATTCTCTGAGTCTGGGCAGTTTGATAAGATTACTGAATCATCTGCATAGAGTAGCATCTGCTGTGGGCAGCGGCATGGTAGGTAGTTGAGAAAGATGCTGAAAAGGAGTGGTCCCGATATGGAGCCTGGTGGGACCCTGGATTTTACAGGCAGATAATCGGAAAAGGCATTGTTTATTTTCACTCTTTGTACACGTTGTCCTAGGTAGCTTTTGAACCAGAAGGTTGATTTTGCAGAGAGGCCAATGGAGTTAATTTGTTCAAGAGGAGGGAGTGGTGGACACTATCAAAGGCCTTTGAGAGCACAATGAATACTGCCCCTGCTAGGGTTCCTTGGTCCAGGGACCGGTGAATAAACCCAGTGAGTTCAAGTAGTGCTGTGGAGATACTGTGACCTTTATGGAAACCATGCTGCTCTGGGCATTTAATTGAGTATTTTACAAGATATTCGACCAGCTGGTCAGCCACTATGCGTTCTAGTGCTTTGGAAAGCAGTGGCAGAATTGAGATGGGCCTGTAGTTTGACAGCAATACCGTATCTCCATTTTTGTACACAGGGGTCACAATGGCCAATTTCCACAGCTGTGGGAATTGCAAGTGGCAGAGCGACATGTTCAGGATCTTGGTTATGGGAAGGAGAACTTCATCGATAGTGAGGGCAACCAGTTTGAGGTCCAGTGTGTCTGCACTTTGTCTCGATTTCCTGAGCACTTTGAGGAAGTATTTCCTCACTCGTGTGGTGGTAAGTTTCTTGAAGTAAGAAGGAGGGGCTGAGTGAGGACGAGCATCAGTAGTAGAGGTGTTGGAGTGCGGAGGGTCATTGAAAAAGTCTTGGGGGGAGTGTCCCAGAGAGGTCCAAGAATGCTTCATTGAAGGTGTTGGCTAAGGTGAGTGGATCCTGGGCAGGTGTTCCCTGTATATTAATTAGGTTCAGTGCCAGTTTCACATCCTTACCTAAGACATACTTCAAGTTGGCCCAAAAGTTTTTTTCCATCACTCCAGGAGGCAGTGAGTGACTCCATGTGGTGTTTTGATTTGGCCTGGTGTATTTCCCGGGTGGAGACATTTCTGGCTTGTTTGTAGGCTAGTACGTCTATGGATTTACCTGACTCTCTGGAAAGGTGCCATAGGTGATTGCGCTTTTTCAATTTGCTTATAATGTCAGAAGATAACCATAGGTTAACTGACCCCCTTGCTTTGACCTTTTTGTGGGGCACATGCATGTCACAGACTTGTGTGAATTGTTTTATGAAATAGTCCAGTGCAGTATTATTACGTCAGTAGCATATTCAATTTGTGACCAGTTGGAGGTGGTAAGATCATGTTTTAGGGACTGAAGATGCCCAGGCTTTAGTACCCTACTGAAGGTGAAGCATGGAGGTGGCTTGAAGAATTTGATTTACCAGTTACACAAGACTGGGGAGTGGTCACTAATAGCATCAGGGTACACTGTCACATTGGTAAGTCATTCTGGGTTGCTTGATAGTATCCAGTCTAGGAGGGTGCTGGTGCCTGTTTTGTAATTAACCCTGGTAGGGGAGGAGACAAGCTGGGTGAGATGAACTGCTGAGACACATTATCTTTGTGCCCTAGCGCACTGGGTATTGAGCTGTGCAATTCCCACTTTTGAATACTGCCCCGGGGCACAGTTCTGGGGTTGCGCTGGCATAACTCAGTTGTGACAGGCACAACCCATTTGAATATCTAGCCCTAGAGTTTGTTTTTAAGTGTACATGCTGATTCAATATTTGTTTTTGATTTCCTCTTGCCTCTTCCTTTCCACCATTTTTGTACTGATAATCTCTTTCCTTCCTCCTGCTAGCCAGTGCAATTTTGTAAAATAGTGTACTGTGGGGGGACATTATTGAAGACAATGTGAACATATAGTTTGGTTTCCATTCTTGACATCATTTGATGTATGCATTTTATACAGTATGTCAGTGCACATAATGTACAATATTTAGAAACATAGACAATGATGGTAGAAAAAGACCAGATGTCCATCCAGTCTGCCCAAGTCCCCTATAATTCCTGAAACCTACTGCTCCCCAAGGGTACTAACCCTCCCCATCCTCTCTCTATTCTACTCCTTAGTCCTATCACCCCCCGTAAAAAATATTCTTTTTATTATGTCGCAGCCTACTTGATTCCCCTGACTGTTTTCACATCCACCACCTCAGCCAACAGACTGTTCCAAGATTCCACCACCATTTCTATAAAATAGTACTTCCTCACATCCCACCTGAACCTACCTCTTGTAAATTTCCATTCATGTCCACATGACCACGAATTGGTATTCAGTCACAATTATTAGTGTACAAGACAATATTTGGAACATGCTTTTGCATGTCATAGAATTTACACTGTCATTCTTTGATGTATAGTTGCAGTTTAGTGTCTGTTTAGGTTTTGTGGCATATTATATTCTTTATAGTACTTTCTATATAGTTTGGCGCCATCTGGATAATTCTGTCATTGATTTCACTTTGATATGCTGACATACGTCCATACAGAGGTATTTTGTTTTGTTTTTTTTCCCCCACTCAATTCACCATATATATGCATGACAGATTTTATATACAGTGGGTCATATTTTGTCAATTTGGATTAGCTTAATCTTATATTGGATTACTGATAGTTTTACCAAATAACAAGTATTAGTGCTACCCTCCTTTGTTGGGTACATTTTGGCAAGCTGCCAAACAGTCGCTGTGGTTATACTGTAGCAGTTAGCTTCTTGTTTGTTCACCGCACATTCCACTAGATATGGATTTTCTAATCATATATATTGGTTAGTTTTTTGGGAAATTCTACCTCCATTCTTGCTATATAATATGCTGTACCACCATTTACCTTATGCAGCACTCTTTCTACTAAGTTTTACGCTCAATTATTTAGCCATGTTATTGATTTACTGCACCAGTATTTTATACTTTTTTTTGTCATATGACTAGTTGGAAATACTATTTAAAGGGCACCATAGCATCATGATGCTGTCTCTGATGAAACCTTGCAGTGTCAAGGTAAAATGTTGGATGTCACAGTTTTCCACGACACATCAATAGTCGGCTAGCAGCATGGTTCTTGAGTTAAGGCCTATGAACTCTTACTTGTTGATGCACACATTTTTATAAATCATTAAGAAATTTTCAGCATATTACCATGTGTGTTATTAAGTTTGTTATGGGTGCTAAACATTTAACTTTTTGCATTCTTGTTTAAGCACTACAGCATCTGTCCCAGACAGTGCAAGAATCATTATAGTATTATCTAGATATTTTTAACAGACTGCTTGTTTAGCATGTGACCCATTTTATAAGCATAACAAGAAACTCCAGGAATTGTAACCATCATGGGTTAATGCACACAAGGGTTAGAACATACTCAGCACAAGTACCTTGTGCCTCACAACACCACTGGGGCATGCATTAACCCACAGAAACCACCACCCATTGTGTCATATTGCTTACATATACATTTGAGATGGCAAACTATTTTTTCATACACAGAAACTGATTGTTCAGCTTATTTGTTTTCCTTAAATTGCATCCTAAAATTAGTCTTAAATAAGCGAAACTTAATTGGCTAAAACCAATCATGTCAGCATGCTTTAATACAATTTATAAACTGGCAAGAACATTATAGAAATTTCTTTGGCCAAGAGACATCACCTGACCATTCATTAAATCATTATAAACTCACTGTCTGATTCAAATCTCATTTTCTTCCCTGCAAAAAACTACTTTGAGCCATGTTATAAGTATAACAAGATGCTCACGACTGTCCATCACTTGACATAGTGACTTCCTACACCACTGGGATGTGAATAAAATCCTATTATGCACACTCTGTCAGAGCCTATTACTTACATAATGCATAGTTTTCCCGGTCCAAAGCCAGACCAGGTTTATTATCAACCACATTGCATAGTTAACTTCCCTACACCCAGAACTGATATGCTGTCACATGCTGTCCCCTTTACTCAATCAACACTTTTAATTAGGCCCTAAAATAAAGCTACAGTATCTTAAATAAAAACAAAACGAATGAACTGTTGTTTCCCTGATCATCACACTCTCCTTATACATATGTAAACAAACTGGAACAAAATGACTACGGTTCATAGTTTTCATTACTAGTGTACCTTTGCTGACAAAGAAAAAAAACCCTCCTGTCTCTACTTGTTTACCAGGGAAATCAATTTTGACTGCCCTGCAGAGATAATACTGAAGTTCCCAATGAGACAGTGTGTGTGTGTGTATATGTGTGTGTGTGTGTGTGTGTGTGTGTGTGTGTATACAGCATGTTGGGAGAAGAACATTTCACTAATTTAATTGTGCAGAATTTTTGGGGAACAAATATTTGTGTATTAAGCATTTTTCTGGAGGATGTTTCCTTCTCCCACTCAGCAGGTGGTGAGGGCTAGTTTCCTGGCCAAGCTCCTGGTTCTTAAAGCAATAATATCCACTTAACCCTGTGTCTGTCAAATAATTGAAAACAAAAATCAGGATTATTACCAGCTGCACAGGGGTCCAAACCAATCCATCTCCAACCCATTTCCACCACACTAACCCAAAGTCTCACATTCCCCAAAAGCAGTACATTAATTCTGAAAATACAGAATCACACATGCCCACACAATGCATTGTGTGGACATGTGTGATTTTGTATTTTCTTGAAACTTGACTTCCGAGCCAAATGCCCTTTGGGGTAACCCTTACCTCAGTGTTTGTGCACAGAGGTTCTTTGTCCCATTAATTCTGAAAGCCCATTCCCATTTGCCCAGATTGAAGAATTAGGGGGCTTGCTCCTTCAATTTCCAGCTAGCTCAGTCGAACCTCCCCCTTAGCAGTATAGTCTCTTGACACTTGCTCTTCAGTGTTGGCCACAGCAAGTCTCATAAGAAGGAGGGAGTGGGTCAGTGAAGCCTCAGGCAATCAAGCCACCAAGTGTCACTATAATGCTACTGATATGACCCCATCCTTGCATTCATTTTCTGTCCACTTGCTCTCTTATGACACTGGCTGTGACTGACACTACAGAGAGGATGGTAAATATTTGCACTACTAAAGGAAGGAGAGTCTCACTGAGCTAGCCAGGAAATTGAATATATGAGCCTCTCCTCAATTCATCAGTCTGTGCAAATGTGTTTTTTTTTTTCAGAATTAACATACAGCTTTTGAGGATTGTGAGGCTTTGGGATAGGTTGGGAAAATTAGATTTCAGATGGGTTGAGTAAATGTTGGCTTCTGGTGGAGTGAAAATAATCCTGACTGTTTAGAATTAGACAGACAAAGGGTAATGGAATAAATTTATGTTAAATGAGCCTGGATGGTGACCAGAAAACTAACCCTGGCAACCTAGGAAGGAGAAAGGCTTTTTGTAAGACCCCAGCCAATAATTGAATACCACTCAAATAGTGGGTTAGTCAGTATTCAGCTCTGAGTATTTGGATAGCCCATTATTTGTGGTATTGAGAATATACTATCCAGGTGCTGCACATCCCTAGAACACATTCCAACTGTAGGATGTAGAGAAAGACACATAAAAAATGAAACAGGGTGACGAAAGAAGGAAGTAATACAAACAAAGAAATGAATGCGGTAAAAACAGTTACAGTACATAGGTAGAAGCAGACCCAAACTGCTTAAATAAATTATTTACTGTATGTTCATAAAAGTATACACTGTACATTTTTCCATCAAATTCTATGAACTTACAAACTTATGAAATTTGCCAGCAGATAAAGGCCTAGAGGTCTATCAAGTCTGCTCAAATGTGCAGCTAGCACCCCTTATTCTGCAGCTGCCCTTCCCTTCTACCCTTCCCCTTCATTGACCCTCCCCCTAGTCCTGTCCCATCCCCTTTTGAAGCAGTCCACTGTTCTACTGGATACCACTTCTGCAGGTAACGCATTACACCCAGCCACCACCCTCTCTGTAAAATAGTGTCTCCTTATCTCCCTCCTGAACCTTTCTCCAACCAGTCTCATATCATGGCCCCTGGTGTCCCTCCCCTCCCTTACTTTGAACAGCCCCTCTGTACCTGTCTTGTTTATTCCTTTCATGTACTTAAAGGTTTCAATCATGTCCCCCCATCCCTCCTCTCCTCCAGCGAGTACATGTTCAACTCCCTCTGCCTCCTCTCCAATGATAAGTCCCCCAGCCCCTTGATCATCTTTGTTGCCTTGCACTGCACCCCCTCCAGTAACTTAATGTCCCTCTTCAGATATGGGTGCCAGTACTGCACACACTACTCCAGGTGCAGTCTCACTAGTGACCTATACAGTGGCAGAATCACTTCCTCCCTCCTCGAAGATATACCCCTTGCAATACAACCCAGCATTTTGTTGGCCTTTGCAGCTGCCTTTCTACATTGTGCCGAGTTGTTCATTGGCCCTGTAGTGAGCATCCCCAGATCCTTATCCTCCTCCTCCTCCTCTGTCTGTGCTAGCTGCACTCCCCCCAGCTGGTAACTCCTCCTTGGGTTCTTTATCCCAAAATGCAGAACCCTGCCCCTTTTGGCATTAAAGCCCAGTTGCCAGGTGTCTGACCAGGTTTCAAGCTTTGCCAGATCATCCTGCAACCCCTGCCATCCCCCTAGGTCATCCACCACCACTCCTACCTTGGTATCATCAGCAAACAGACTGATCATGCTCTTGATGTCCAATGATATGTCTGCAATGAATATCCCCAAACAACACTGGCTCCAACACCGAGCCCATGAACACCGCTCGTCACTGCCCTTGGGTGTGAGGCTCCCACCACCACCACCACCCTCTGTTGCCTTCCCTAGGCCAGTTCCCTACCCATCTCACCAGCTTTGCACCCACCCTTGTGCCTACTAACTTACTTCCCAACCTTCCATGCAGCACCGAGTCAAATGCCTTAATGAAGTCCAGATACAGGACATCCACTGCGTGGCCCCTGTTTAGTTGCCTAGTTACCCAGTCATAGAACTCCACCAGGTTGGTTTGGCAGGATCTTCCCCATATGCGCCTCTGTTGAATGCCTATTGTTTTGCAAACCTACGCTATGTAACCAAAAACACAATGTATGTCTTTATGTGATGAAGTACCTTTGGAAACGAGCCTCTGGCTCAAAGGTTGTAAATTGATTTTACAAATAAATAAATAAAATAAATAAATATGAAGCCATGCTGTCTGCTGTCCCATAGTCCTTTGGCCTCCAGGAGGGCCACCAGCCTCTCCTTCAGGATAGTCTCCATTAGCTTACCCACGATGGATGTGAGGCTCACTGGTTTGTAGTTTCCCGGTTCATCCTTGGGGCCACTCTTGTGGAAGGGCACCACATGAGCCATCCTCCAGTCCTGAGGTACACACCCCAAATGCAGTGATGCATTAAATAGGTCTGTCAAAGGCCCTGCAAGGATCTCTGCCAGCTCCTTCAGTACCCTGGGGTTCTATACTGTACATTTGAATCATATATGGGTATTTTCATGAAAAAAATCTATTCCAATCCCAACGACCTGTCAGGTTCAACATTTTGAACACACTTCCATTAAAATGGTTGCAGTACTTGGACCCATACCTGTGACCTCTACCAACAAACAAGCTGGCTCAGCCGAGAAGGCAGGCTTAGATACCAGACCTGTCTCCTCGCCAAAAAGATCACCTTAGGACTCACACCCTCAGGACTGTCTCACCTCCTAACCCCTATCTCCTCCTCCTCTGGGTCCACCAGGAGCTCCTATAGACCGTCCCTTACCATCCCCTTCTGCAGGACATCCCAGGGTCAGACAGCATTTATGTACAGGGCTCCCTCCTGACTAGATGCCCTACTGGCTGATGTCTCATGTGGCACCCAAACTAGGCCCCATTAAGAGTCATCTCAAGGAGCACCTACTCTCCACCAGTCACTGTGATTGCCCCTAGCCCCCCCCCCACATCCCTCGTTCTGTCCTACCTACTCGACAAGGTGCTGCTGACTGCATCAAGGTCTTAGTTTGTGACTAAATGTTTTTCATATTTAAGCTTCCTTAACACTGTGCCTGGCCTTGCATGGCCACACTGTCCTGTACCATGCCGTGCATGGCGCTTATTTACATCCTTTGTTTTTTTTTCTGTTACAAATCTTGCTCATGTACTTTATTACTTGTTGTCTGCTGAACTCAAAGGGTTGTAATTCTGATTCCGTTCAATTAATAAAAAAAAAATAAGTACAGTGGTTGGAAATGCAAATTATGTGACAATTTATTTTATAAAAATGTATGCCACACGTGGTTTTCACTGTATTTTATTGTTTATAGCTACCCCCAACACACACACACACCAGTTACCAGAATATGAACTGCTATTTTGTCTTCACATTTAAAATGGAAACACATTTATTTTTTTTATTTTTGTTTTAATTGAGATCTCGGATAACAAGCACCTTTGAGCCAGAGGCTCATTTACTAAGATTCCACATCAATGGGTTGATGGTAACAACAAGCATATTCAGGATGACCACAACAGAATAACATACACACTGTTTCAATTTCAGTGAAAAGTCCTAATTTTTATCTTTTTAAAAATAATTTCTTCTTATTTTATATATCACATATTTAAAAGCCATTTTATAAGTGCATTAAGACACTCCTGGCTAAGCTATTATGTTAATATAATCACTTTGCAGGTGCATTTAAAGGCATTCACTTGCACGTTGTGCATAACAACACACCTGATGTATGTAATTCTATTACAGTAATGCACACACTGTCATGTCTTATACCTTACTTATATACTTCACTAACAAACTTGCTGTTGATTACTTGTTTTTGTTATCAGTTTGCCTGCAGTAACAAAACTACAATAGTGTTACTATTTTTTTTTTTTTTGGCTGCTTTCTTAGTCTCCATCACCGTCCGTGCCCCTTACACCAGCCCCCAGCCCTATCACCCCAGCATCCACTGGCACTCATCTCTGACATTGAGGTGCCAGCTGGCTGGGTGCAGCCCCTGTGGGGATCTGGTTTCATACCATTGGTCGGTGGGATTTTCACCTCCGTTTTCTCCTCTTCTCCAAGTATGGAGCTGTAGCATGCGATGACATGAATGGCTGAGCTGAACACACTTCTGCACATGGCACGCTGGGTGTTTGCTTGATTTCCACCTCCTGTCTTGTAGCCAGTGTGCCAGCCTCCAGTCGTTGCTAGTGGCCAGGTAATCTCTGGTCTCTAATCCCACCCCTCCCTGGGAGAGGAGAGCTGTCCTCTGGACACTTGATCCTCTCCCTCCCCAGCTGACCCCTGGCAACCTGCTTGCACTGCAAACACGGGTCATCAGTGTGGCAGGAGGTAAGGCAAGGATGCCTCAGCCCTCCATGCCACTAGGCCGGCTGTTACTATCTTTTCTTAATATCTGTAATGGGTACTTTTAAATAATCATTATTTATTTACTTTATTTATTTATTTAGATTTTGTTGACTGGAAAAGAAGGACTAGGCAATTCTCTTATTTTCAGCCTTGTCTCGGGGGGAGGGGGAAGATACTGATGCAAACTGACTTTCAGAACCAGATTAAGTTGTTGGTGGTATTTTAGTGAATGGGAGAAAATGGGCCAGGACACCAGGGAAATTCCCCTACTTGTTGGTAGGGGGTGCTGTGCTACATGGCAGGATGGCAGACGGTGTCGGGCCACCAAAGGAGGTGGATGTGTTTAGCGGACAGTGGACTGAGGTCTCTCCCCTGACCTTGGTTATACGGCTTACTGGGGATATGGTGCTGAATCTTCTGTAGAATCAGGTGATTGCATTATACAAACAGACTTATTAGCGGAGGAAAACAAATTTCTTACTGCTGTACCATTGATGATCCAGAAATCTTCTACAGATGTTGCTGCTTTGGAGAAGACTGGTGATATGGCTTGGTCACAGCTGCTTGTGGAGAACAAGCCTGTGGCTGCTTCTTGGAGTGATGATACTGGTATGTGGAAGTGCAGTTCTGTTGATGCGGCTCCCTCTGACTCACAGTGGTTGAAGGAACAGGATCTTTTGGACGCTGGCTGGGTTTGCCTGAATGGCAAGTGAGGGCCTGATGCCAAATGGATTTCTTTTTCTACTCCTCCTCCTGCTGCTTCCAAGGATGATGTAGATCCCGAGGGGCGAGTACTTTCCCTTTCTACTTCAGGAACTGGCATTGGGGAACATGATACTCTCTCTGGAGGCATTCCACCTGATTCTGGTCACAATACTGCCCCGATTCCCCTACTTAGTCTCCGCGGAGAGATGGTGACAGACCTGGTCCTAGATTTTCAGATCTTTTTCAACGCATGTCTTAGAGCACGCACCGCGACATAATGTGGTACGGTTATGCTATCGGGGTGGTTTGCAAGACCATCCTGATAGACTGTATGTGGCCCGACAGCTCTTGAAGGACTCGATGAATTTCTTAGCCTCTGACATTTATGCCCTTATCAGCGTGAGGGGGGAGGATACTTTTGACATTAGTTTTAAGCTATTTTCTGACTTAGATAAATTTTGGGCTAAGTATGAAAACTGTAAGGCTACTCCTTTATTGGCTCCTTTCTGGGCCATCCCTCTTACTAAACCTTTATTCAAAACAGTCAATGTCATGTATCGAAATGAAGGGGTGAGTGTGGGGGATATTCAGTTCTGGCTGGAGAAAGAATGTTCTGTGTTGGGGCCCCCTGACCCCATTATTGACGATGAAGGAATATGGACTGTTAGCTGGAAATTGAAGGTTAAGCTAAATATTATTGAAAATGAGGTACAACATATCCCCAATAGTTTCTTTTTAGGTAAGGACAGGGGAGTCTGCTTTTATCCAGGTCAGCCGAAGGCTTGCTATAAATGTGAGAGTAGGAGGCATCTCAGTACTGCCTGTGATAAGATTGAGTGTATTCTTTGTGGGGATATTGACCATGACAGTGGCACTTGTCAGAATGTGTTTCAGTGTAATTTATGTGAAGAAAGGGGTCATGCTTATCACCAGTGCCCCTGGGCTGGCCAAAATAATCAGGGTGGGTTGGATAAAGAAGATTTATTGAATTGTGCACAAGACAGGTTTAGGCCTGGGTTTTCTAGTAGGGCCCCACCCCAACCTGGGCCTCCTCCCTCTGACTCCAGTTTTATACCAACTGACCCTCCTGCATGTTCCTCCCAGTCTGATGTTTCTAGCATCCTACAACATTTGGTCTCAGCTGTTGTTCCTACCTCTGTTATTGATGCCCAGGCTATGCCCCCCCACCCTTGGATGTAGAATTTCAGGCCCCCTATCCAAAAAGAGTTACCCGAGCTTCTAGTAAAAAACATCAGAGCCCTGTCAGCCTTGCTACTAATAATGATTTTTCTTTTTTTTTTCCTATTAAATATACTTTATTGGTTTTTCCTAGGTACAGACATCTTACATACAGGAAACCATACAATACTGTATATATGCTTGTTGAACAGATCTTCTGACCCCCATACAATATTGCATTATCACATTTGGTGTCTGTAGCCCCCTCTTGCCCCCCCAACCACCCCTACCATCCCTCTCTTATCCCCCCTCCCTATCTCCCACTGCCACAAATATCATCTTTGACAATTGTGAATACATATCAATAGGAAGTCCTATTAAAAGTACAGGTTAACTCATAAAGGGGCATTAGTGTTAACCATTACTGTATTGGGCTGGATTAATAACAAATTGTAAAAGGGATCCCAAAGTTGTTTGTATTTTCCCATTCTTTAGATTAATCCCACGATAACACCTTTCCTCCTGTATAGCAAACATAATTTCTTTATACCATTCGGTATAAACTGGTATTAGGGCATCTACCCAATGTCTAAGTAATACTTTTTTGGCACAAACAGATATCAGTGCCATGTATGGTCTTTGGGTTTTGCCCTGGAGAGTCGTGTAGTCCTCTAAAATACAAATTTCAGGGGGTACATTTGTCTGAGAGTGCTAATAGTGGGTCCAGTAGGGATCTAATACAATTCCATAATGGGGAGACTTTATCACATGACCATAACATATGCAGCAAATCTCCTTGGGCTTGAAAACACTTGGTACAAAAGTAAGACTGCAGGAAACACATCTTAAGTAATTTAACTGGGATATAATACATGTTATGTACAATTTGAAATTGCATGTATCTATACCTATGCCGCTTGATGTATCTATATAGGTGTTTCCAAATTTTTAGCCAACATCTAGGGGGGTCAGAAGTTGGAAGAGATTGATCCCACCAGTAAGTTCTCTGTCCTTCTATCCCAGCAATCGTGGTCTGTAGGAACTTGTAAGTATATGAAATTGAGTGAATAGATGGAACTGACTTAAGACATGGTGTCAATACAGTTAGAAGGGGGGTAGTCCACATCCCAATGCCAAAATACTGTATTAACATATGACTAATCTGCAAATACTTAAAAACATGAGTGGTGGTCCAATGATACTGACTATTGGCTTCCTGGAATCACATCAGTTTCTGGTTAATAATTAACTCCTCTACTCTTCCAATCCCCATATTGGGTCAAAAAGTGTTAAATTTTATTGGTTTACTAGAGATTAGCAAATTAGGATTATTGAAAAGGGGTTGTGTTACATCTTTATACCCATTAGTCCTTAGTAAGGTGTTAAGTTGGTATTGTGCAGCCAAAAGAGCATCAAGCAGGGATCATCTCAGTTTATTTGGAAGAGTTCTCTTATTCAGAAAGGGGAGGACTTCTGTAACCATATCATGTAATGCACACAAAGATTTCTCAATTCCAAGCCAGAGAGGGAAGTACATAGAATCAGATGAATATTCTGATGGAAGTATCCAGTGCCTCAATCTAGTTAAGTGCATTGCAAAGTAATATAAATATAGATTGGGGGCTTGAAGACCACCATCATTTTTTGCCCATGTAAGCTTACAATAGCCTCTTCTTGATTTTTTCCCAGAGCACAAAAAAGTGTTAATAATTTTATGTACCTGTGTGAACCAAGATTTGGGTAAATCCCAACTGTACACTTGTAACGGGCATAATAAATGAGGTAACACATTCATTTTTATTATACTCATACAACCTCAAAGCGATAAGGGTAATAGGGACCAACGCTTAATATCCTCCTGTATGTGATTTAGGGTGGCATCAAGGTTAAGCTTTTTCATTATTTTAGGGAAAGGGTGAAAGAAGATACCCAGCTATTTAAGCTTATCTGATCTCCACTGTAGGCCCAATTTAATTATCTCTGTTTTTTGAAAATACTGATTAAGAGGAAATACTTCCATTTTATCCAAATTAAATTTGTAATTACAAATCAAACTAAACTGCGATATTAATGCAAGTGCAGCTGGTAGGGATTGCGAAGGGGATGAGATATGTAGTAAGATATCTTCCGCATATACAGAGAGTTTATATTCTGATTTCCCTATTGCAATCCCTGATATTAAGGGTGAGGAATTAAGTTTCCTGATGAGGGGTTCAAGAAATAAATTGAATAAATATGGCGAGAGGGGACATCCTTGACAAGTACCTTGTCTCAAATTAAAGAGTGTGGAAAGTACTCCACTGCAGTGGACTCGTGCGGAAGGAAAGGAATACAATATTTTAACCCACTGAGAAACTCTGGCAGAATACCATATCTGGGAAGTAGAGAAAATAAGTATTCCCAGGATACCCTATCAAAAGCTTTTTCTGCATCCAAGGAAACTAAAGCAGCTGGAGTGAGAGAATCCTTGGACACAGAAAATAAATAAGCCAACTTCCTGAGATGGTCAGATGAAAGACGGCCCTTAACAAATCCTACTTGTTCTGCACTAATTAGAGAGTCCCAGACTTAACACAAAGACCTTGACCAAAATTTTGAGATCCACATTAATGAGTGAAATAGGCCTATAATTATGCAAAGCATCATGGGCTGCATATGCAAATCACCACAGAATGTTATGCTGGTCCAACTTTAAGCAGAATTGCATGGTGCCGAAAGGCCTCTCACACAGTTTGCAAAGGGTGCTAACAGAAGACATAGACACGTGTTTCGTCCTACCAGGACTCATCAGTGTGCCTCGTCTGTTTGACACCCCAGTGGAATGGACCAGCTACCCCTAAGGCAGTGTGCCTGGGATATATTGTGGTGAACCCATTAAAATAAAAACTATTTAAAGACAAAGAACCTCTGTGCATAAACACTGAGGCAAGGGTTACCCTAAAGGGCATTTGGCTGGGAAGCCAAGTTTCAAGAAAATACAAATCAAACATGCCCCCACAATGCAAAGCATCATGGGCTGTATATGCAAATCACTACAGAATGTTATGCTGGTCCAACTTTAAGCAGAATTGCATGGTGCCGAAAGGCTTCTCAATATAGTTTGCAAAGGTGCTAACAGAAGACATAGACACGTGTTTCATCCTACCAGGACTCATAAGTATGCTTTGTCTGTTTGACACCCCAGTGGATGGACTAGCTACCCCTAAGGCAGTGTGCCTGGGATATATTGTGGTGAACCCATTAAAATAAAAACATTTAAAAGACAAAGAACCTCTGTGCATAAACACTGAGGCAAGGGTTACCCCAAAGGGCATTTGGCTGGGAAGCCAACTTTCAAGAAAATACAAAATCAAACATGCCCCCACAATGCAAAGCATCATGGGCTGTATATGCAAATCACCACAGAATGTTATGCTGGTCCAACTTTAAGCAGGAATTGCATGGTGCTGAAAGGCCTCTCACATAGTTTGCAAAGGGTGCTAACAGAAGACATAGACACGTGTTTGGTCCTACCCGGACTCATCAGTATGCCTGCCTGTTTGACACCCCAGTGGAATGGACCAGCTACCCCTAAGGCAGTGTGCCTGGGATATATTATGGTGAACCCATTAAAATAAAAAACTATTTAAAGACACAAAGAACCTCTTCAGGCAAACACTGAGGCAGGGTTGGCTGGTAAGTAGTTTCAAGAAAATACAAAATCACACATGCCCCCACAATGCAAAGCATCATGGGCTGCATATGAAAATCACCACAGAATGTTATGCTGGTCCAACTTTAAGTGTGATTTTGTATTTTCTTGAAACTTGGCTTCCCAGCCAAATGCCCTTTGGGGTAACCCTTGCCTCAGTGTTTACACAGATGTTCTTTGTCTCTGTAATTATGTACAACTAAGGGTCCTTCCCAGGTTTGGGCAATACTACAATAGTGGCTTGGGTTAAGGATTTATCTGAAATACCATTTTCATAAAAATATTGAAAGGTATTTAACAGAATAGGTGCTAGTGTATTTTTTAGGGCCTTGTAAAAATTAGGTGAAAACCTGTCTGGGCCAGGAGATTTGTCCAATGTAAGTGAGTCAACAGCTTCTAGTATCTCTTTTATTTCAATCGGGGCCTTTAGTATAGAGGATTGTGCCTCAATAAGTGTTGGCAACTTAACATCAGTGATGTATAGGTCCAACATTTGTTGGGAAAAGGAGAAGTTAGTGGGAGTGTATAAACTCTCATAGTAAAGTTTAAATTTTTTTACAAATATCTTTGGGTGAGGTCAGAACTGTACTGGTGGGTGATTGGAGGGCGGTCACTATCCTGTCAGAGACCTGGGATCTTATTCTAAGTACTAACAGTTTTTCTGCTCTTTCCCCCGATCAAAGTATGTTATTTTAGATTTAAGCATGAGAAATTCTGCCTTTTCGGCCAACAAGTGATTATACTGGGCTCAAAGGGATTCAGCTTTTTCCCAATCTACATCAGGGGATAAAGCTGAAAGGTTTGTTTCCGCCAGTGTGATCTGGTCGATTAGGGAAGAAAGAGCCTGATCCCTTTGATTTTTTATGTTTGACTGCCAAACGTATTAATTCACCCCTTAGAGCGCATTTTAGTGAGCACCACAAGATATCCCTTTTGGGCATGGATGGGGAGTTATCTGTCAAAAAGTTAAAAATGAAGGATTGTATATGTTGTATTTGATCTTCTGATTTTATAATCTGGTTATTAACCCTCCAAAGTTTATCTCGCTGAATATTTGGAGCAAAATCTATAAACAACTGAACCATTTGGTGATCCGATGTAGTTTTCAAGAAGAAGAAAACTGATGCGATACCAGGAAAGCAATCACTACTGACCAGAAAATAATCAATACGAGAAAATGTATTGTGAGTAGGTGAATGGAATGAATATTCTTTCTTGGTTGGGTACGTGACTCGCCAGGGGTCGGCTAAACCTACTGAGTGTATTAGTTCCATCTGAGCTTTTTGACCTGGAGAAAGCAATATTTTAGAGGGTCCCATTCTATCCAGACTATTTGATGACACTTGGTTCCAATCCCCTCCAACAATTATTGGAATTGTGGACCATGGAGCCAACATAGACATAAGATCTATGAAAAATTTTGGTTTGTCAGAATTAAGGCCATAAATAGAGCCAAGAATGACCTCAGAATGGCCTAATACAGCCTGTAATATAACATAGCGGCCTTCCAAGTCTGAGATCTCTTGTAACAACCAAAATGGGATTTTACGAGCAATTAAAATTGCAGTTCCCCTTTTACGGGAATTAAAACAAGATCCAAAAACTTGTCCCACCCAAAGCCTACGAAAGTAATGCACTTGAGTGGGTAAAAGATGTGTTTCTTGCAAGAAAACCACGTCTGCTTGTATATTATGGAGATGTATCAGTATTTGCATTTGTTTCGCTGGGGTTTGTGCCCCTTTAATATTCCATGCACAAAAATGATACCCTGACATTTTTAGCTGTCTATAATAATGTTATGTTACACATTTGTGGAGGCAAATGAAACCATTAAATGATGTTACCATTTCACTTCTGATATTTGTGGCAGTACCCCCTCCCCAAAAATATTTTTACCCTCCCCCACCATCTTGAAAAAATACACCCCACAGCTTACCCTCCTGAGCTTCACATAAACAAACCAGTAAAATAGCTATCTTGTTCCCAAAATGCCCCATTAATTGTGGAAGCCCAATCCCCCTTTTCCAAGATGCAAATGTTCCACCCAGATTAGCGTATCTCGACTTGTCCCCCACCCCCCAAAAACCTAAACATTAAACAGTTTAATTAAGGAATGTTCTTCTTCTTCCCCTGTTCTACCTTTCATAATGAATAGACCTACATGATACCCCATATTCCTATTAGCTTCTAAACTCAAGATTGTGACAACCCTGCCACAAAAAAGCCCCGATCTATGTATTTATTTTTTGTTTATCAGCCTTTTGAGGCTTTAATAATCAAAACTAACTTCTTTCTTGTCACCCGTCCTCCCAGTCCCCCCCTTAATTAACTCCAACAGCTATTCCCGTCGTATTCAGGACTTAACCCTAAGCTCATTAAACCCAGACAATTACACAGCCAGTAAAAAGTCTTTTGTGTCTCCAGTGAAGTATAACACAGACCATTGCATCCCCGATTTATCTAATGGCATCTGTTATGAAGATCTTTATAAAGTCCCACATTTGAGTAGTAAATGAACTATTAAATTTTACCTCTCCCAATGTCCAGATGTTGTCCCACAATCGAGATGCGAGAGGTAAACAAAAGAAGACACCATGCGTGATTTGAGAAAAAAGAAGATCCTTGCGGTAACTGGCGCGACTGGCCATAATGACCATCATTGCTTCAACTTAAAGAAAAGCCGGTATCAATTTAACCAGGAGCAAGGTCATAGTACTAAATTCAAACTAATCTTTATTGCTCATTGATGGACTTTCAGGCATCATGGATCCACACCGAATGAATCAAAAAAATAAAGGGGGGAAGGGGGAGGGAAGGGGCTTTCAGCTGTTGGTCCATAAATAGATAAGGGGTCCGGAGAAGAGGTGTACGTAATTTGAGCAAATTACAATAACTCTCCCATCAAACAAATACCACTATGCAGAGTAGCCAGCCCGGTAAGCCCTCCTTCATATACTCAACGATGAGTAAACAAGTCAAGGTACATAGTGGGTAATTCTTCAGCTGCCAGGTTTGCCTCTTCGAAGCTTCTCCAATTACCCTGATGCTGCACCATCAATTTAGTCGGGTAAATCATCTGAAATCGAATACCAGCCGCTATCAGCTTTTTAACAAAACAAAATAGGTAGCCCACTTCTGTCTGATGCTAACTGGCAGATCTTGAGAAAATCTGAGCTGGGCATCTTCCCATTTAATCTCTTGCAGCTCTTTAACTCTCCCTAAGATGTGCTGTCAGTTAGTATAACTTAAGAGCCAAATAATGAATGGCCTAGGCTTAGCCCTTGGGGGAGGTTGAGATTTCAGTGAGTGGTGGGCCCGCTCTACCTGATACACTGTAGATTGTGGTGGAGGACCTGCTATCTTGGCTAGAAACTTCTGTGTGAACTGAATTAGGTCTGATCCTTCAGCTTCTTCAGGCAACCCAAAAACAACAATGTTATTCCTCCTGTTCTTCCCTTCCAGGTCTTCTAGTTTACTTTCTACTTTATTCAGCCTCTGCCTTAATGTCACCACTTGTGGCTCCAGCCTTATCTGCCAATTTTCTAATGAAGATGTACGGGCAGAAACATCCAAGATTTTCTTGTTCGTTTCTCTCAATTCCGCCTGAATGTTCTTTAGGTCCAAAGCGAATTCTTTGAAGGAATCTTTAATGTTAGCTATTTCCGCTAGGAATGTGTCCTCCGACAGGGGAACATAGTTGCTAGCTGATGCTACTGCCTTGTTGTGGGTTGCAGTTTGTGTTTTGGTTCTCTTCGCCGACTTGTCTGGCGTCTGCGTCGGTGTCCAGGCAGGGAGAGCCTGCCACATTTCCGTATCCATTTTTACACCCTTGGATATTAAAAATTGCTTCTCTCAATTTCTCTTCACTTCAAATGTGTGTTAGCCATGTTTAAATAACCAATCTCAAACAAAAACTTGCTAATTTTATTGTTTTTTGAGAGTTCAGAGGAGAGCCAAGTCGAAGAATGTCTGCTCAGGCTGGAAACATCACATGATCTCCTGTAATGCTTTTTCTGTTCTGCAGGATCCTGAGGGAGGATCGGAGTCTGATGTTTCCTCTGTGTCTGGTGAGATGGATTGTGAAGAGGAAGGGAATTCAGAGGTTCTGCTTGCCAAAAGAAAGACTGGTAGGAAATGAAAGAAGGACAGGGCCCCTTGATTTCCTGTAGCTGTCTAGTTTCCATTTGGTTTCCCTTAATGCCTGCAGCATAAAAAGCTACAGGAAGCAATGGGCTTGTCTCCATTTTTGTACTTCTCTGGTTGCAGATATTTATTTTCTTCAGGTGATTCATCTTGCATCTCTACAAGATGTTTCTCAAATCAAAAAGGTTTGGCATACTGGTCCTTCTTTCTGGTCCTTTGGTTTAGATCAAGATGATGGGCTGGGTATTTTGTTTGGTAATACAAGGGTTCAGGTGCTAACGGTGGTGGATTTAGTGCCCGGGAAGGTTCTAATTTTGGATTGCTTGTACCAAGGGTTTTTGCTTCGATTGATTCACATTTATGCTTCCCAAGTTAAGTCCACCCAGCTTGATCTCTTTAATGCAGTACACCCCTACTTGTACACCCGTAGACATGTTGTTTGGGGTGGGGACTTTAACTGTAGTCTGAATGTAATGATATGAGATCATATACAGCAGAAGGTATTGATTCTCATGCCTTATTGGGTATTTTGAGTACTTTTCAATTGCTGGATGCTTATAGATCTTTATCTTCTGATCCAGGTTATACATATTCTTGACATACTTTTAGGTCTAGGATTGACTATTTTTTTTCCCAGATATTTAATCCCTGCTTCTTGTTTTTTACACTTTTGTGCTGTTTCTGACCATATGGCTTTAGTGTGTCAGGTAGGGCTTTCATCTCTCACTCCTCGTTTTCCCTCTGTCTCTACAAGATGGAAATTAAATTTGTCTCTTTTGGATCAAGAAGATGTTAAAAGTCTATTGGTTCACTTGCTTTATCGTAGGAAATCAGTAGCTGAGTTTTATGATGACTGGGCTACTTGGTGGGTGGACACTAAACAGGAAATTTGTTCACTTTTTATGAGTTATGGTAAGGCTACAGGTATCAGTCATTATATTAAATACTTAGAATATCGAAATCAGTACTACAGGCTGTTGTTCTTTTCGAGTGTTTCTGACCCTGGTCTTCAGGACCAACTCAGTAGGTTGAAGGGTCTTATGAAACAGTATCAATATGATAGGTCGGCCTCTTTGCAGGCAGAAATGTGATTCGGCCTACAAAAGATGCCTTATGCAGATCCATTTTCTGCCTGCAAACTCGGTTTGGATGCTAAACTGATGGAGGGTTTATGGGGTGATCAAGGTTGTGTCAGGTTTTCCAATGTGGAAATGCTAGACATCATTTCTCAGTAGTTAAGGTCACAACGTAGGGTTCCTTTCATTTCAAATACACAGTGGGAAGACTGTGCCTCTTTTCCAGTGTCTATTGCTTCAGGCAGTCTTCTTAATGATCTGGTAAGGTCCATTTATTTAGTTGAGGTTAGGGGGGTTATTTCACACCTAAAAACTGGAATTTCACCTGGTAAAGATAGTTTGACTAACAAATTTTATAAACTTATTTAGACAACATTTGTGAAATTCTATGTCACCTTTATAATGAGATTTTGGAGTCTGGGATTTTTCCTACATCTTTTTCTAATGCTCTTGTTATTTTTTGGTATAAAAACAAGGGCCCAAACCATGATTTTGGAAATTGGAGGCCCATTAGCCTTCTAAATGTGGATTATAAGATTCTGTCCACTATTCTGTATCAAAGATTGCAGTATGTTGCAGAGCAAGTGATTTCTCCTGTCTGAACCTGCTCTATTCCACATAAGAATATTCAACAGAATTTGCTTTTTTTTATGGAACATTTGTGAATTTGGTAGGCAACATAAGCTTGATGGGTATTTAATTGCTTTGGATCAGTAGAAAGCTTTTGATACAATTTCTCATGAATTTTTACATAACACACTATTGAGGTATGGGATTCCTTACAAATTCTGGTCATGGTTGCAGTATTTATATCAGGATGCAGTTGTCTTTCCTTTGATTAATGGACTGCTGGGTGATGGTTTACCTTTTTTATGGGGGGTTCGACAAGGATGTCCTCTTAGCCCTTTATTATATACATTTGTATTGGATCTGGTTCTTTGCTCTATTATTCATGATTGCAGTATTTGGGGGCTATTGCCTGATGTTTCTCTTGTGCCCCAGAAATTAGCAGTATATGCTGATGATATTTGTCTTACTGTTAGGGATCACCAGTCTGTAGAGAAGGCTTTACAGTTTTTTTCTGTTTGTGCAGCCATAGCAGGGACTACTGTGAATTTTCTTAAAAGTTTTGGTGTTTTTATTGGTCAGGGTTTTTTTTCCTCATACTACAGGACTTTTGCAGATTTCTGACAAACCCATTAAAGTATTAGGAGTCATTTCTGGACCTGAGGACTTAGCTTTTCTTAACTGGGAAGAAAAGCTATGACAGGGAGAAGTAAAAGTTCAAAGGTGGAAGTCTTGGTCCTTGTCTAAACAGAAATGTATTATGATTATTAAGAAATTTTTATTGCCCATTTTTCTATATATTAGTTCTATGTTTCCAGTCCCTTTCCAGCTAGAGACTAGATTATTGAGTGTATTTTTTTCAGATGGTTTGGGGTAGTTGATTAAATCCTGTTAAATGGGCTTTTACATATTTAAAAGTTCAACAGGGAGGTCTCAGTATGATAAATCCAGTGGTGTTTTATCTTTCTTTTTTAAATTGAATTTTGGACTTGAGACTAACTGTGTTGGCCATCTCTGGGAGGGATGGACTATAGGTTTATTTACCCCCTTTATGCAGAGATGGGCCTCTCAGCTTCCAAGGCTTACTGCTTCCCTTTTGGTCCCTGATTTTGCTAGACCAGTGATTAGGAAGCTTGGCCAATGGGGGATTACCAAACTTCATGTACAGACTTTGACGCGAAAAGTTCTATATTCTGATATTATGTCCCATAATTTTGCTACTCAGGTAGAATTTCCTCACTGTGTCCCTCCAAATTATGCTTTGCTTTACAACTCTTGGTAAACAAAAGGCTCCCCATTCATTTGTGGGATATTCAATGGTTTTGTTGCCTTGGTAAATTAGGTGTCCGGGGTAACTTAAAGCATAAACGTTTGTTAGAAAGACGATGTCTTAGGCCACAATGTGTTGGGCAGGAGGAGACCATGACTCATTTTTTTTTACCTGCATTTATGCCACTGAATTTTGGTCCTCTTTGGCCTCTAGATGGCAGTGGAGGCCTGCACAGCATGTTACGTATAGTATATTAATTTGGGGGGATCATGCAGGCTTTGTTCCTAGATATCATTCTAGTACTCTGAATCTGATTTTTGCATTTATTAAGTATTATTTCTGGCAAGCTAGATGCAAATTTTCTTTACATCATGTGGATACACCTGTAAATACTTTGATTAAGCAACTTGAAACTGTTATTTTGCATCATAAGCAGAAAGAACAGGCCATTATGGATTCCAGACTTTATAATGTTCTTTGGAAGAATGTACCTTGGGTATCCTTTTGTGATGTTGGTTGATTTCTTTTGTATTTCCCTTATAAGTTGGGGTTAATTTGTGTATTTTCTATTTTTATTTCTTTGTAAACTATTCTCTTTGTTATTTCTGTTGACATTAATGCATTTTTGTATATGTATTTTTTTTTATTTCTTTGTACTATGATGTAAATTGTATTTATTGCTTTGTGATATTTATGGTTGTTTCCTTTTTGTGATGTTTTGTTTTCTTAATAAATAATTTCCCTACTTGTCAGTAGGGGGAACCTTTGTCTGTAAGAATGGAGGAACCAGATGAGGTTCAGATGCCGACTGGGATGGCTGGGAGGCACCGAATTCTGGGTGGCCAGCAAAATGTTCCCACTGCAGTTTTTCTTCTGGAAATGGAAAATATTACCACAAGTGCAGCCATAGATTCAGTCCCTATGGGGATTCCCAATGAATCAAGACCCGATGATATCAACGAATTGCAAGCTGCTGAACAACAGTTTGAGGAAAGTACTAGCCAGCAAAAAGATCTCCAGCATTGAAGCCACTTATTAAAAGGAAAAACAAAGAATTGAGGACCAGAAAAAATGTAAGAGACTCACTCAAAACTCACCGCAAACACAGAACTCTTCCAAGATTTTCATTTTTGAAGTCAGCGAGAGCATGCCAGATGCACCTATGCACCTGCAACATCCTGGCACCTCCAGTAACTCTGAATCCTCTGTGTGGACACTGAGTGTGGCACTGTTGGATGCCATCTGGATGCAACTGCCAACTGGGACCTGGATTCCCAACCTGG
Source organism: Neoceratodus forsteri (assembly GCA_016271365.2). NCBI lineage: Eukaryota > Metazoa > Chordata > Ceratodontiformes > Ceratodontidae > Neoceratodus > Neoceratodus forsteri. The sequence continues at coordinate 621,541,997 of CM057455.1, forward strand.
CTATACCGATCCAAGGAGTAACAGAATTAGCAAACGATGACTCACAAATTCAACAGCAGATGGAGGGAGAACCAGCAATTCTGATTGACGCACAGTCAGGACCTACAGAGTGACCTCTGATCACAAGTATTTTTTCTTCAACCCCGAGTAATTTGGGTACTGAGGTTTTTTTTGAAGCTTTAACGGAGGTGTCATCACCTTCCCTAGTCCCAACAAATGACATTTCTGATGTGCCATGTAATGTATCTAATAATCCCACAGATAATGTTGAAGCACCAATTACTTATGCTAGTCTGTTGAAAAAAACACTTGAACAGGCTAAGAGGAGGCATACAGTCTGATTGCATTATGTAGAAGAATTAGCCTTTCCTCCCAATAAATTTTATGTGGGAAAATGATCGTTAAAGCAGGATATGGGTTTTACCCCTGCTGAGGTGTACACCTTAATACATGCCCCAGGTGAAACCACCTTTGATGTACATTTCAGGAATGCAATCTCATTAGATAGATTTTGGACACTTTACACTGCTCTTAAGAATACTCCCTATGGTCTCCTTTTCAGGCCATCTCACTCACTAAGTTAACATTTAAAATGGTCACAATTTTAATAGAAAGTAGGGCATTAATATCATTGACATAGTATTCTGGTTAGAGAAGAGCTGTGATCTCCAAAGCACTCCAGACCCTATTGTGGATGGGGAGGGTTTTTGGATGGGAAGATGGAAAGTTAAAGTTAAACTGTGACAAGATGATTCAGGGATTAGTCACCTACACAACTGTTTTAATTTAGGGAAGGATAAGGGGATAATGTTTTACCAAGGCCAGCCCCAATCATGCTATATATGTGTGTCCCACAGACACATCAGTAATACATGTGAAGTTGTAAAATGTTTACAATGTGGTGTGATGGGACATTCTGGCTCTCATTGTATCTCCACCCCTCTACGCCACCTTTGCGATGAGACTGGTCACTTTTTTCTAACCTGTCCTTGGGCTTCCCACAATACTGATAATGCAAATTATGCAGAACAGGATTTCTACATAAATTGAGCCACAAGACAAAGCACAGGACAGAGACCCAACACTAGGGCCCCAGAACAGGGAGATTTAGAGGGAACTATCATGGTTGTAGTAGAAGGCCCAATTTTAGCTCCCACTGAACCCCCCGCCTCCCTTTAGAAAAGAGCCCTACTCCAGAGGTTGAGATGCCTCCCCATTCCACCAGAGGAACCTGGCTTTCAGGTGGTTCGGTTCAAGGGATATAGTGATTCTGGAACCTCCTCAAAACAAGTGGAGAATATACCTCTACAAAATAAATTTTTAGCCTTAGCATGGGGGGACATGGAAATGGAGGAGGAGTCAGATGCCCAGTCAGAGAAATCCTGTCACAAAGAAGGGGTATCAGATTTAGACAACAATGCTCTTGGCCCAGAAGAAACAGCCAAAAAGAAAAAGAGGCTAATGGGGACAAGGTATAGTTTGAGGAAAAAGAAAACCCCAGACTAACATGAATGAAGCCTAACATTCTTTTAGCCTCTCTGAATGCCAATAGTTTAAAATCAGAGAAAAAAGAAAATTGACTTTTTTCTATTTTTTGCATAATGCATATGACATTGTCTTTTTTCAAGATGCGCATTTAGCCATCACCCTTGAAATCCAAAATGCGAGTGCAAGTTGGATATAGGGAACCACACATTGGTCAGTGGGGGAAGATACCTACAGTGGAGTAAGTATTTGTATAAATAATTCTTCCATGAAAGTATTGCAAATTTTAGATATATTCCCAGGGAGTGCAATGCTTCTGAATGTGACAATAGAGAACCAGGATTTTCACCTTATAAATGTGTATGCACCTCAGGAGAAAGCTGGGAGAGTACATTTATTTAACTTGATACAACCTTACTTATTCACGGCAAAGGCCATACTCCTTGGAGGTGATTTTAATTGTAGCAGAGATAGAGGTTTGCAGACTGACAAAACTTATTGTGATGCTGGGTTTCTGAATAAAATGTTGAATATAATGAAGTTAAAGGATGTGTTTTTAGAATGCCACTCTGAACCCCAGTTTACATACTTTAGAGGAACCCTGAGAACCAGGATTGATTGTTCGTTCATATCCCCATACCTCAGAGTAACTAGATCTCTGGTCCTACCAGTTGCCACTTCTGACCATTTATTGTTAGAAATACAAATTTCATACTCGACAGAAGTGACCATAGGGAAGGGATATTGACGGTTAAATACCACCCTCCTGGATAATGAAGACATCTGGCAAGGGGTATTAGATATTGTTAAGACCCAACAATCAGTCCTATTTCTTTACAACTCCCCAAAAGAGTGGTGGGAACATAGTAAAGATGATTTTATTAGCTTTCTGAAGACAGCAGGGAGACTTTCAGGAAGCTTTAGGACCTCAAAATATGAAGGACTTCAGAAACAATTATATAAACTGCTTTCCCTTCAGGTCAACTCAAATCGGGACTATTCCTCTCAGATCAAAATAATTAAAACAGAAGTGGCTTCCTATCAGTATGACAGGGGGGAGCTCCCTGGAATTTTAGCAGAGGTTTAACACTAAAGGGAATCAATCTCAGGCAAACCCATATGAAATTTGCATTAATCACACGACCAGAAAAATCATTTCCTCTTTGAAAAAAGGAAATCAGACTATTCAAGGGAAATCAAAAATGATGAATGAGGTTGAGAATTATATCAACTCATTATATGGTACTACCCATAAGGAGTCACAAGAATCCATTCCGTGGCTTCACCAGTGCCTCTTACCAAAATTCTCCCTAAGCGACAGCACACAACTTACTGAGCCCATTACAGAGAAAGAATTAGCTACTGTTTTAGCACAGCTTCATAAGGGAACTGCACCAGGGCCAGATGGATTACCCCATGCTTTCTACAAAAAATGTAGTCCCCTTTTACTATCAGAACTTACAAGTCTCTATAATTTTATGCTAACACATGACACACTATCAAAGGCCATGTATTCTGGTCTGCTGATCCTGATATATAAAACCAGAGATAAATAATTTCTTAATAACTGGAGAGTGATTTCTCTGCTTAACTCTGACTTTACATTTTTTACAAAATTATTAGGTAGCAGGATGATGGCAGTTATAGGTCGCATAATACATCATACCCAAGCATGTTCTATTCCAGGAAGGAAAATATCAGATGTATTAATTATGATTATAAAAATTTTAGAGAAAGGTGCTAATAATGAACTCATGGGCTACCTTTTAAATATAGACCAGTCTAAAGCCTTTGACAGAGTTGTGCATAAGTATTTATCGACCTATTTAATGGAATATGGATTCCCCATTGAATTGATTCAATGGATTCAGTTATGCTACAAACAAGCCATCTTATCACCCTATGTTAATGGTAGGATATGAAACTCATGCAGTATCAATATAGGAGTATGACAAAGTTGTCCCCTCAGCCCTATCCTTTACCAATTAGTCCTCTGACCGCTTGATTTGGTGTATTAATTTACATCCAAATATACAAGGCCTATTATTTTCCAGTCAAGACTTGGAAATTAAAACATTAGTGATGGCTGATGATCTGTGTATCATAATAGCAGATCAGAAGTCCACAGCTTCTGTAGAACAAATATTTATAGAGTTTTCAGTAATAACAGGATCTCAGATAAACTTACAAAAACATAAATGTATCCCAATAGGACAGGCTCCCACAAATGAAAACAAAATAATAAACATCCCATTGGTCACCACAGGAACAAAGATTCTGGTAATCCATTTTGGCTATCCAGATTTGGCATATTTTAATTGGGATTATACCATCAATATAGCCCTCAACAGAATAGCCAGATGGAATCAATGGAGAATGAGTAAAAAAAAAACAGATTTTTATGATTCTTACATTTTTATTTCCTATACTTTCATATCTCAGTTATGTTTTTCCCACACCTAAACATCCAGAAACTCAACTCCTCAGCTGCTTCTTTCAAAGCATCTGGGGTAGCCAGTTAAACCTCATTAAAAGAGGTATTCTGTATCTAGAGATAAAACTAGAGGGCTTAAACATGATCAACCCCATTTCCTTCTACCACAATATTTTCTTATATGCAAATATCAAACCAATACTATTGGGGAACTTAGTGTTATGGTGCCCATGGATGGCAGACCATTGTCTCCCTTTGATACAAATATGGAAGCATAGAAATATTCTACCAAAACATACTAAATTAACATCACACCCAAACTACATTCAAGACTGTTTTAGTAAAATTAAAATCTGGAAAGTCTCGACATCTTTGGTTATGATGAATGCAAGAAAACAGTTTTACTTGACTATACAACAAAACAATTATATAACTTTCCCACCATATATGACTACACCTCAGAAGGATATTAAAGAAATATAAGATCAATTTTTGGACAAAAGAATTCTACCCCAGATGTGGAATATCAGGTGGCTTTGTGCTCATGGCAAGTTACCAGTTAAGGATTACAGGAAACATAAAGGGAAATCAGAAAGATTATGTCCCAAACCATTTTGCATACAGCAACCTGAATTTATGGACCACCTGTTTTTTAAGTGCTCTTTTATTATTGATTTTTGGGCCTTTTTGTATGACAGATGGTCACATTTACCACAGTGCATTGCAACTCCACAGGTTTTATACCTAGGGATCTTTCCAGGGATAGGTATCCCCTATAATAAGAGTACCCTTAGACTCCTAACCACATGCTTAAAATATTGGATATGGCAAGCAAGATGTAAATTTACTTTACAACAAATAGTATGGTCTCTTGAACAACTTTTTCAAGCCTGCCAAGAGAAAAATAGTCTCTATTAGGCAGCAAGAACAAAGATTAAATAGAGAATAATGCATATGTAGGGTGTTGATATGTAGTCTTTTTACACACCCAAGGTGTGTGATATTAGAGAAACCTCGAGAGTGAAGCTCGAGAGGTTTCACTAGTATCACACACTGAGGGTGTGTATAAAAAACTGCATATCAATCCCCCACAAATGTTTTATTTTTTATAATAACTGGTGCATGGACTTTTGGTGTAAAAGTATTTGAGCGAGAGAGAAAGCATGGCTCAGAGGTGTTCGATTCGGTAAATTATATGCCTCAAAATCCACAAAAAGAGAAGTGCCTTGTATGAAAAAAAATTCTAACCTCTGGGAGATGAGCTCATTTGTTTTCAGTTTTAAGATACATAAGCCACCTAGTGTGGATTGACGAGAGCCAGTTTCTCGTGGCTTCAGAAGGTGAGAGTCAAGCGTGAACCAGTGTTCCTATAGCAACACTTGTTCACATGTGAATCTAGCCTACTGAAGCCGCAGAGTAACTCACTCTTGTCAGTCTATACTCAACGGCTTTTGTATTTTTAAACTGAGAACAAATGAGCTCAGCACCCACAGGTTATAATTTTTTTCTATACAAGCCACTTCTCTTATTTTGGATTTACTAAACACTGCTCGTTTGAAGGCTACCTGAAATCAGGCTTCTTAGAACGAGACTATAAAAGTCATATCAACCCGTGGGTTGATACAAGTTTTTTCATATCAACCTGTGGGTTGATACGACTTTTAACAGCACTCGAAAATGGGTTGATAATGGGGGTCACCAGTATGGGGGTCACCATATATACAATCCTTTCAGGCTTACTGGGTTGGCCTAAAGTGGTTGTGAGGGTATAACTCTAGCTAACAGCTCATATCATAGGGTAATATATATCTAACCCAGTGGGAGATCAGCCACAATGGGATTATTTTATGATGGTTTGACATCATTATGGAAGGTACGAATTATTTTCTTAGTCTTGTATTTAGTTTCGCCAGGAGCTTTAGAGGAGTCTATATAATTTGGCATCATACGTCAAGAGATGCCTTATGAGATTTCTTTTCATTTTAAGGTATCACTATGTATGTATTTACAGGCTGTTTTTGTATATAAAACACTCCTTTTGGGTGTTCTGTATTATTACTTCACATAATGTATGAGAGAAATAGTCCTCTGAATCCCTGCAGTAACATATCTAGAATCTTTAGGCATGTCTAAAATAATGCTATTTGTAACTATTGGAATTCAAGATAGACAATAGACTTTGTATTCATTTAACTTTTAGTTTTTATGTTTTATATGCAGTTTGTAAATCTGAAATGCAGGAATACAATATTTTTCTGATTTACTTCACATTCATGTCTTATTTGCAGTGATGGAATATTGTTTGTCAATTTTAAGTTTATAGTTGCAAATAACCCCCCCTACTCCTTTCATGGGGGGCGGGGTTGGTAGTCTATGTCAGCTTTATGATTTCCCTTTTGGGCACCAATTCATTATCCAATAGCAATGTATGACTGGAATATTTATTTGATTTAATTTTCATGTTTTGTCTTATGATTAGTACATTAATTTTTGTGAATTAACACGGTTTGTAAACATTTGTTTGTTGAAGTTGTAAACAAAAAAAAAAATCTCCTGCTCTTCTAGTGGGGGGGTCTATTAGTATTATAATTTAAATTTTGGCCATAATATATTTATTTTGGCAAGTGCACTAGAACAAGTATGATTGTAATACTTACTGGATTTTTATAATTTGTATAAATTTTATGTGAGTTTACACTGTTCTGTATTTACTGGCTTTTGGAAGGATTTTTTCCCCCTAATTTTTTTTGGGGGGGGTTATATTAATATGAATTATTCATGTTTAACATTAATGTATGATGTAATACTTATTTATATGTTTGAATTGCTTTCATTATAATTTTGTATGAAGTAATACAATTCTGTATATTTTATTTTGAGTGTTGAATAAAAATTCCCCCTACTAAACTGTAGGGGTAGCTGTTGTACATCAGTGTGATGGCCAGTCTGACTGAGGAACTGAAGGTGCAGGGTGCTATGGAAGTTCAGGGTATGGTCTCTGCCCTGTCCTCCCTTGAAACAGAGACTGAGATTTATTTTGATGCAACGGATCTGAAGGAGGGTGTGAGGATATCTGAAACCATGGAACGGAATATAGATCATGATTCTATGGAAGACAAGATGCAAGATTCTCTCTCAGAGAAATCTGTTGCAGATTTACAAAAATTAATATATGCAGAGAATTTTTTTTCATTTCATGAGAGATGGATGTGACTGCAGCAAGCATTGGATAAAGCTTCTTCTGAGATTGTGGTACCATGCACGGAAACTAATCTTCTTGGTGATGAATCTGATGGCCCAACAACATCAGCACCCACTGCCCACGTGCAGTTAAAGCCTCCTTTTTTATTATGTACCAGACATCTGCTCAGACCAAGAAAGGGTGAATGTATTTACTTTTTCTAGTAACAGGGCAACTGCTAATACTGCACCTACTAATGATAATTTATTGATCAACTTACCCAGTGTGTCCTTCTCAGCGAAGCAGTGGGCAGTGGGAAAGAACAATGCAGATCAAAATAAAATGGTACAACATGATGGGACTGTGCTAGAGGACTTTAATGCTCATGATGGGCTGAAAAGGGAGATGCACCAGACAAGGCCACAAGGCGGGGTCTGTGAGTAGGACTGTCCAGAACCTGGATACAGCTATTCAGCCCCTGAATCTGGATAATTCAAAGATCCCCATTGGGGAATTACAGGATAATGTTGACAATTTAGATAAAACTCCCCATAAACGCCTTCTAGCTCAAGACAAAAGGAATCCTTCAGAGTTGGAGAGTGGGGATGTGACTGGTACTAGAATAATGAGAGATACTGGAGGCAATATGGCTAAAACTGATGGGGGTGAAACTACTGAACTTAAAAAGAAATTGGATGATTCTATGAAGAAATGGGAACATGTGGTGTCACACAATAGGAATCTTAAGGAAAATAAATTATCAGGTACAATGCAGAACCAGGCCCCATTTGAGTTCCCTGGGCCAAATTCTATGGTTGCCACCATAAAAAGGCCTTTGGGTTAGACCTACATGAAAATTAGGAGAAACTGCGGATCAATATGGACCTGAAAGGTGCAGCCTGGATATGTGACGAGAAGAGATGATGGGTTCCTGACCCTACATGGGATAATACATTCTTTTCACAGTCCTCCATGGGTATGGAGTGGCAACCCTTCCCTGCTTCTAAAAGAGCAGAATTAAACAAGATACATGATCATAGTACCCCATTGGACATTCATACTAGGGCACACATTTTGACCCCAATAATATGTGACCCTGTTTTATAACACCTAAATGACACTGTGGTCCATGATACTATGGAACCACAGGAAAGACACCCAGAATTAAATCCAGAGTGAGCTGTTGAGAAAGAAAGTATTGTAATACTGCTTTACAAAATCCTACGCTCCCTACAGAGGTTATAGAAGTCAATAATCCTGGAGAGGTACCTCTGTCGCCTGATGAACAACAGAAGGATTTGCCTCATCAACCACTTCTTTCAGAACTTTTTAAAACAAATACAACAGAGCCCCTACCATGACACAATGCTGTGCAGCTGAAATATAAAGGAGGTCTAGACACACATCCTGACAGGCAGTATGTTGGAAAAATTATTATTAAAGAGTCCTTATGGTTTTACCCTGCAGATGTGTTAACTTCATTCATATCTCTGGTGAGGATATTTTTGATATTAGTTTTCAATTTGCTAACCTCCTAGACTTTTTCTGGACATGTTATAATCAGGTGAAGACATCTCTATTATGGACTCCTTTTACAGCTATCCCACTGACTAAACCATTAACTAAATCTGTTATGATTATGTTTCATAATGAGAATGTACCTGTGAATGACATCAACCATTGTCTCCAGCAGAAATGCTATGTGTTAAGTGCCCCAGTGGCCATCTTGGATGAGGAGCAATTCTGGATGGGGGGGTGGAAATTCCAGGTGAAGTTACATCAAACCAAGGATGGTATTACTCATATATCAAACTGCTTCTTTCTAGGCCATGATAGAGGAGTGTGCTATTATTCAGGGCAGCCCAGGGCATGTTATAGGTGCAGCTCCAGAACACACTTATCCAGCGTGTGTGATATGCTTCAATGCAGCTTCTGTAATGAGGTGGGCTGCATTAATACACACTGTATGAATTACTTTTGGTGCAATCTTTGTGAGGAACAAGTGCATCTCTACAAAAATTGCCCATGGGCTGTGGTTAACAAAACCCACTCCCTAGACCCCAAAGATCTGATTAATGAAGCGCAAGCAGGAGGTAATTTGGATTTTAACCCCTCTCCTAAGGATTTTCCAGATACATGGAATGTACCTGATACAGTACTGTCCAGGCCTACAATGGGGAGATGACTCCTCTAGACCATGGTTCAGGTCCCAATGAACTGGAAGTGTCAGAGAAGATACCCCTTCTACAACCGGTTTGCTATGCTGACCCTAAAGACCAATCCGGTAGTCCTGACAAAATGGAGGTAGTACCCCTGTCTTCAGAATTCATCCCTGTTACACAGAGAAAGTCATCCAGAAGACTGCTTAAGGAAAATATGACTCCTGGGGTGGAGACAAGAAACCAGTATGAAGTATTGGAGCCCATGCCCTGGGTGGACTTGGAACCTGAAGATGACTCTAAGGAAGCGATGAAGGTTGAAACCACTCATCCCCAACCTATGGAAATACTATGTATTGGGGAAAAAGAAGAAAAAGAGACAGAAAAATTAACCCTGGAACAATATAACTGATTAGTGACTCTATTAGAGTGGCATCAATTAATTGCCACAGTCTGTTGAGTAAAACAAAACATCAGACCATGTTTCAATTATTCTTTGACCTTATGGTGGATATTATTTTTGTTTAAGTAACATGGATGACTTTAGTTTTCCAGCTGAAATCATGGACATCAGAATGGCCCTGTGGACCATCCCTATTGGTCATTTGGGGCAGAAAAGGCAGATGGGGTTGGTATCCTCTTTCATGGGAACCGTTTCTCCCTGTTCCACCTCCTATATGTTGTCCCAGGGAGAGCTATTATTTTGTATGATTATATAGATAGAGACCCATGTCAATTAATTAATATTTATGCTCCACAATTAAAAGCAGATAGGACAACCCTGTTATCTCAACTATGTCCTTATTTGACTACGGCAAAATTAATTATTTTTGGGGGGGATTTTAATTGCAGCTTGTCCTCTCCCAAAGGAGCACAATATGGTGCTAAGGTGTATTGTGATTCTATCGCCTTTAAAAAATGTATTAATTCAGCTGGTCTCCAGAATTGCAATGCCCATATTCAGGATCCCCATTATTTTACCTACAAATGGGCACAATACACTACCATTATAGACTATATTTTTGTGCCCAAACATCTGACTATTATCTCCATTGATCTATGTCTGGTTGAGTTTTCAGATCATCAAATGGCCAGTACTACCCTGAGCACAAAACTGTGTCATCCCATTATTAAAACAAGAAGGAAATAAAATGTTTCAACCCTTCATGACCCTTTTATAAACATAGTTATTAAAAGATTACTTGCTACAAGGGCTTTGGTCATCAATCTGTACAATGACGTAGGGGACTGGTGGCAGCAGACTAAGCAGTATATCTCCCAGTATCTGAACAACATGGCAAAAACAAAACAAAATCTCAATATTTTAAATATCTTACCTTAAGGAAAAAATTACAACACTTATTATTCTGCACCCCAATAGTGAGTAATGATCCTCATGCCAAAATCCATAAAATTAAAGTAGAAATGAAAGCATTACAATACAATAGGGCAAGTACCATTTGAGTTGAACTCTCATATGGAACCCAGAAATCACCAGTCTTTAATCCTTGTGATGTAAGTACTACTCAAAGAGGGGCAGCTTCTATTTCTTGTTAACTTAACCAAAAGGGTATAGTGGTGACTACAGTTCCAGATATTTTTCAGGTAATTATGGAGGCACAAGAGAACAATGGCATGTCATGTCCGGAAAGTAGTTCTTATCTTTCAGGAGTCTACCTCCCTTATGACAGACATTATGTCACAGGAAATCCTTGACGTCATACAAACTAGAAAATTAAGGCTGCCCTTGGGGTGGACAGCCTTCCTTATGAGTTTTGTAACATTTTTGGCTCTGAACTGATGTTATGTAAGAGAAGGTTTTAAATTTTTTCTTTTTTCATAATTTGGTGCCTAGTTCATTTTTAAAAATCTGTGGATTGATCCCTTCTCCAGAACTGGAGGCCAATTAGCCTTTTGAATGGAGATTTTAAGTTGTTAGCTCATAATTTATATCTTTAATTAAAAAAGATTGTTGTACATGTTGTCCACCCCATAATACTGTAGTCTCCCAAAGAGATCTATTCACCACCCCTTGATTATACTGAGAGAAATTTGGGAATATTATCATAGAAAACATCTCCCAGAGTGGGTAATATCACTTGATCAATAAAAAGCCTTTAATACTGTGGACCATCATTTTCTCTTTAGTATCTTGGAAGCATATGGTATTCCCCCTTTATTTATTAATACAATATGTCTATTATATGCAACAGCTAATTGCAGCCTGTATATACAAGGGGTAATAGGCCTGGAGCAGGGCATTAGGAAGGGCATCCACCAGGGATGCCCTTTGAGCCCCCTATTGTATATCTTTTTCTCACAACCCTCTTCTCCAGAAGAAAATGGATAACCCAGTAATACAGGGCTTGACAGGGGATTTTCCAGGAGATGAGGTTAAAATATTTGCATACGCTGACAATACTTTTCTTCTTAAAGATATGTCTAATATCCAAGCAACTAGAAAAGAACTCTGGGATTTCTCGAGTGCATCTAGAGTTCAGCTGAACATGCCTAAATGCAAAGCATTTCCTTTAACTATATAGGGCACTCCTCCTCATAGGGTGGAGAATTTTCTGGTAGTAACAGACTCAATTAAAATCCTGGGGATAACATTTTCATCCCAAAATATAGCTTACAATAACTGGATGATGATCTTAAAGACATGTGAAGTGAAAGTAAATGTCTGGAAAGAATGAAAAATTACTAAACTGAATTGAATAGCTATTATCAACATTTTTTAATCCCTAGCCTACAGTATGTAGATTCTATTTTTTCACTTCCTCTATCATTAGAGACAAAATTGTACAGTCTGTTTTTTAATATGTTATGGGGCAGTCACCTTAGCCCTGTTAAATGAGGGTTTTCTTATTTGGCAAAAGACAAGGGGGGCCTTGGGATGATAGATCCAGTTGTTTTCTTTCATTCTCTTTTCTGGGTTCATTCAGTCAAAAGCCCATGGACCATGCTGCATACTCTGGTTAATTTATGGTTCTGGAATAATTGAAATATCTTTATGTCAAGATGGGAAGATCAACCCCATGACTTATAACTTCATTATCCCTGCCTGAAGCTTATAGACGCTTGGTACAGAAACTGTTTAAATGGCAAATTTATAAACCAATGTTTGTGGCTTCCTCTCAGATGCAATTACACCATCATGTGTTAAATACCATAGGCTCCTGCTCCTGAATTTAAGAATTGCCTCCCACAAAAGTGGGAAATGGTTATAAAATTACTAAATGAGAAAAAGATCCCAGAAAATATGTGGGACATTTGTATGGTTGAGTGCTTAAGGGAGATTATTTCTGAGGGGAATCAATAAGCATAAGCCTGTAGAGGAGCACTCCAGACCATACCTGGGATGTGAAGCACCGGAAGAAACTATGGAGCATTTTTCATTACATTGTATCTTTTCTCGCAACCTGTGGGTATTCTTGGGTATGGTTTGGAAGATCCCTTGGTTGTGAAATATTACCTATGAGGCACTAGTGCTGGGAGATTATACCATCCGATTACTAAAATATAATTCGGGGTCGTTATCTATCCTTTTTGCTGTGTTAAAATACAATTTATAGAATGCCTGGGTGCAGTGAGTACTCCGGCAAGAACAAATGTCCTTTGTGATATTTAGAGTGAGTTATGAAAAAGCACTTCAATCAGTCTGGAAGGCGGAAGTGGAGAAATTTGGGAAACATGTCACAAATTTGAGATGGAAAGGTTTGTCCTTCTTTATTAAATATAAATGAACCTAGGTTTCCGAAGTATTAATAAAGACAAATGTATTATTTTAGGTCATTTCTTTTAGCAAAAGTTTTTTGAATAACTGTTCAATCTTTCACCTTCTTAAGTAAGAATTACTTGTCCTTAGCTGCAATGGATTAATGCTTATTTCTATATGAATGCTGCATGTGTCTTTATATTGTTTTTTTTTTTTCCTGGTGTCTTTGTATTCACATTTTTTGAGTGTATCCTTTATGTACTTTTCCTTTATTGTACTATATATATATATATATATATATATATATATATATATATATGATATTGTATTCATTAATAAAAAAAAACACCCTACTCTTGCACTAGGGGGCTTTGCTTCCTGTGAGCAGGAGATGGAGAATCCTGAAATGATGGAGACAGAAGTTGGAGGAGATGCATCATTTGCTGCAGTGGAAAGGATTTCCACAGAGTCTGCCAACATTATCCTGAACACTACCAGACAACAGGCACCAGATGGAAATGCTAAAATGAATGTAACTTAAGCCATGCCAGAAGTTCACATGGATGTGGTTGAATTTACCATATCAGAACAAAAACTCAAAGGAGATTTGGAACAAAAAGTAAAACCTTGTTGGCACAAATGTCTGATGTGGAAAACAGATAATTTATAGCATGGACCAAACTTGAATAACAAAGAAATTAAAAAGATTTACTGGCAGCCCTATAGGACATTCTGGGAAAAACAAAATACAGTTTTTGTTTTTGGAGCCCAAAATCAAACAGAGAAGAATCCAGATTCAAACCTGGATCCTGACAACTGCGACACAGGTATGCCAAAAGAAAAATGGTTGCCCGAAGTAACACTGTCTAGGGCAGGCTGAATACAAGACCAACAGGACATTTGGATTCCAGATCATTTGATCCTGATTCCTAGAACCTCTACTGAGCAACATCAGACGACACAAAGTGCAACCCAGACCCGCCTTCAGCTTTTCCGCCTGGTAAAGAAAAACTGCACACAACAGACACTCCAGAGGCTAAAGCAGCTTCCACACAAACAGGCACTCCATCATATTCTCCTTTTAAGGAAAGTGGCGAAATATTTTTTGAGGCCCTGACTGAACCTCCAGTGCAGTTAGTGACTAAACAGGGCCAGGAGTCTAGTTACACTAACCAAATAAACACATATACTGAACCTCTTGATAAGGGCTCTGAACAGAATTACAATAACCACCAAAATGATTTTAACAATAATGGCACAGAACAACCCTCTAATGCATAGCCACATACATATACCAGCCAAGAACAGGGACATGATTCTGGGCCCCACCCCAACCCAACCAGTGACTTACACAAACTTATTACAGAAGTCAGTAGACCTGGCTAAACGGTGCCATGCTGTTTGGCTACAATATCTGGGGGGGGGTATGGAAACACCCCCAGATAGTTTTTTTGTGGGAAAATGTTATTAAAACAAGCACTTGGCTTTTCCCCAAATGAGGTGCATACATTGATACATGCACCAGGAGAAAGCACATTTGATGTGAGTTTCCTATCTGCAGTACTATCAGATTGATTTTGGAACATGTTTTCAGCCCAAAACACTCACCCTATCTGGGTCCTCTTCCAAGCCATATCCTTCACAAAGCCCACATTTAAGACAATAACTATCCTATTTCGAAATGGAGGAGTCAATGTATCAGACATTATTTATTGGTTAGAGAAACAGTGTGATAGTCAAGGTACCCCTGACCCTATTATCGATGAAGAAAGTTTTTGGATGGGAGGGTGGCATTTCAGGATAAAACTCTGACAGATGGACTTCAGCACTTACCAAACTCTTTTTACCTGGGTAGAGACAAGGGCATACTTTTCTACCCAGGTCAACCAAAATACTGTTACAAATATGGATCAGCTAGGCATTTCAGCAATAATTGTGAAGTTCAGAAATGCACACAATGTGGGGGGAGAGGACACTCATGTTTTCATTGTAAATCTAGATCAAAATGTACTCTTTGTGATGAGGATGGACATTCCTTTACTTTTTGCCAATGGCCATCCCATAAGATGGCAAGTGCTGACTATGGGGAATGGGATTTTTATATCCATACAGCTTCAGAACCTCACAAAAAAAAAACAGCAGGAGGACCATACAGCAACAGCCCCATCCTGAGGGATACTGATCCAAGAAATCAGGTTCCAAACAAAACAACAACAGTTACTGTTTCTAGACCTGAGATTTCCACAACCTCTAAAGCAATGCAATCTGCTGCAGCAGAAAAGGAGACAGAAAATAATGACATGCCCCCCTCCCAAATCCAGATGAAGGAGAATTTCAACAAGCTTCAAAAGGAAAAGGGAAGAAAAAATCAGAATCAACAACATTAGCAGATACTCTGGTTACTAAAAACAGACGTTCCACATTGCAGTGGAGTGAAATGGAGGTATCAGAGGATTCTGACACTGCCTCATTGATTTTTCTTCCATCCTCTAAAAAGGAGGGTACCGCTGAAGGTGAAGAGATGCTAAAAGAGCCCAATGAAACTAAATCTAAAAGAAAGATATTTGGGACTAGATCAGGACTAGAAAAGGTAACTTGAATGAAGTGAATGTTTCTAACAAAAATGACTGTGAACTATTAATAGCTTCATTAAATGTTAATAGAATTTAGTTGGACAAAAAAAAGGAAAAGCACCTATGCTTTATTTGAAAATTGTAAATATGATATTGCATTCTTTCAGGATACTAGATAACACTCTATACTAGATATCCAGAAAGCCAGTACAGAGTGGTTATGGGGGACCTCTTGGTGGTCTATTGGAGACAATACATGTTGTGGGGCATGGAAAAAGGCCAACAGAATGCTGGGCTGCATTGGGAGGGAAATCATGTGCAGGAGGAGAGAGGTGATACTACCACTGTATAGATTGCTGGTCAGGCCTCACTTGGAATACAGAGTCCAATTCTGTAGGCATCACCGCAGGAAGGACATTGACCAGCTGGAAACAGTACAGAGAAGGGTGACAAAAATGATTCGGGGTCTGCAGTACATGTCCTACAAGGAAAACTTAGGGAACTGAATATGTACTCCCTGGAGCAGAGACGAGAGAGAGGGGACATGATTGGAACTTTCAAGTACATAAAAGGCATTAAAAAGTACAGGCACAGGAATGTTTTCACTTCAAGAAGGGTGCCAGGACCAGGGGACATGACCTCAGGCTGGAAGGAGGGAGGTTCTTTACCAACAGCAGGAAGTTTTTCTTCACAGAACGAGTGGTGGACACCTGGAACAGCCTGCCCCAAGAGGTTGTGGGGGTTAACACTGTGGGGCGATTCAAGAATGCACGGGATAGACACAAGGGATCCCTGACTACAAAGGGCAATTAGAGTGTCAAAATAGGTCTAAAACAAATGGGCAGACTAGATAGACCTAGTGGTTGGCTTCTGCCATCAACTTCTATGTTTCTGTGTTCTACGATACAGTATGTATTAATGACCTTATGGTCAAAGTCACTCACATAGTAGATATTTTTCCTGGGAGGGTATTTTTGATGGACATTTCTTTAAATGCACACAATTTCAGATTAATTAATGTATATGTACCCAAAACCAAAGTAGGACAAATCGAGTTATGGAAGCCAATAAAACCATATTTATTTACTGCAAAAAGTATCTTACCAGGTAGGGATTTTAATTGCAGTAGGACATTATCAGACAGAGTTCCAAAAACAGAAAAACATTTCTGTGTTTCCACCTTGTTAAATAAACTTATGTCTCAAGCCAAACTTAAAGATATGTTTCAGGATAAATATGTTACACATACCCATACTTACTTTAGAGGTAAACTTTCAACTAAAATAGACTACTGGTTTATTTCCCCTACACTTCCAATATCATATGCTGAAATTATACCAGTAACCACTTCAAATCATGAGTTACTTACAGTTAAAATTAAACATTTTGAAGAGCTTACCCCAAGCAATGGTTATTAGAGACTGAATACAAGTCTTTTAAAAAAATACAGAGCTGGCCCAGGGTCTGTCAAATATTGCTCAAGCAAGGAAATTGTTTTTTTTTCCCCTATATGATTCTCCTGTAGCATGGTGTGATGACAGGAAAAATTACTTTACTGAATTTTTACAATTATCTGGGAAACGTTTGGGAAAGAAAAAATAAGAAATATGAGGAACTTAGACTGTTATATACAATTTATTTTCACTACAAAATAATTCAGTATCAGATTATTCAGACCAGCTTATACAGATAAAAACAGAAATGTTACACTTCTAATATAACAGACAACTGTCACTAGAAATAGAACAAAAATTAGGTACACATGGAAACAATTATATCATGAATCTCTATGAAAATTGTGCTACATGGGCAACAAAAAAATCCATATCACTGCTTACAAATTCTTAAGGTAACATAGTAACTGGGAAACAGACGATTCTCCAAGAGAGAGAACATCACATCCAAAAGATTTTTGAAATACCCTTTAAATCTCCTCCAGAATTACAGACATAGCTTCGGTCATGTGTCCTGAGAACCCTTACATCAGTTGCTCAAACTTCTTTGATCACACTGATTACAGTATTAGAACTACAAGCAGTTGTGATGAGTTTAAAAAAAAATGTACTGCAGCTGGGTTAGATGGACTATCATGTGAATTTTACAAGCATATTTTTCCTTTATTACAGACTGAATTTACTGAAATGTTTAACTTTGTGTTACAAACTGACATCTTACCTTCTAATATGTATGATGGAATTTTAACATTTTTACATAAATCAGGTGATAAGGCCATATTATCTAATTGGAGACTCATCACATTATTAAATATAGATTTTAAAATCCTTATGAAATTATTAAGTTTGAGCCCCTTATGAAATTAATTAGGTTTGAGCCTAGCTAAAATATTAGACAAAATAATTCATCCAACACAAGCCTGCTCCATACCAGGTAGGAACATTCTGGATGTGCTGATGGTAATAAGAGAGATGATTGAAAGGGGTACAGTACATCAGAATATATTTCTGGATTTATAGTCAGTATAGACCAAGCAAAAGCATTTGACAAAATACCACATGAATACCTATGGCAATGTATGTCTGTTTATGGTTTCCCAGAATAATTTATTTCCTGGATAAAATTATGTTATAAAAATGCATTAGTATACCCATATGTTAATGGATGGTTGGGGAATCCAGTTAGGATTCAGAAATGAGTTAGACAGGGATGTCCACTCAGCCCCCCTCTTGTATATTTTGGCATTCCATTCATTAATTCAAACAATTAATCAATTGCCAGTGATTATAGGTCTTTCAGTAGGTAGCCAAGATACTGAGATAAAGACGTTGGCATATGCGGATGACCTGTGTTTGATTTTAGCAAACAAACTTTCAGGACTGCAGGCTAATGAAATATTGACTATCTATTCCAGACTTACTGGGGCTTCCATTAATTATAAGAAAATATAGCCCTGAGTGTAGAGACTTTAAATACACAAAATTAGACAATTATGGGAATACAGATAATGAATAAACCAATAAAAATCTAGGGATATACTTTTCAAACAAGGTGACTTAGCTTGTTTAAATTGGAATAGCCTTTTAAAAAGAGCACTAGACAGGGTAGCTTTATGGAACCAATGGAAAATGAGTAAAACAAGAGAGTATACGTGGTTAAAACTTATCTTATCCCCACTTTTGTACAGTACATCTAAGTTACATATACCCACCACCTAAACAACTAGAAACAACTTTATTGAGTTGTTTTCTTCAATGTATTTGGGATAGTCGACTCAACCCCATAAAATATGGCATTATATATTTGGATATTAAGCAGGGATGACTAGCAATGGTTAATCCCCTGGTATTTTTGTTACTGTATATTTTTATGTGCCAATTTGAAACCCATATTAAATAATGATTCTGGTATTTGGATACCTTTAGCTAAAGATAAACTGATAAATATATTTAGTGATTGTTAGCTTGCAGAACCAATTCCAAAACTAAAAAGGTTAGTAGGGGTTGCTCCATATTTTGTAAATGCATTGAGCAAATTGATATTATGGAAACTTCTGAAACAAATGTTTATAACACTCTCCAGAAAACCCTTATATGATTCAATTTTGTCAGATTTTTATTTAGAAACTCCTAGTTATTTTGAACTACCAACTACAGAACAAACCCAAATTGGGAAAATGCTGTGTGATGTTAGGATTCCACAGAAAATGTGGGACACCATGTAGGTTTGTGTGTATGGGAGACTCAATGTTAAACATAGTGTTAAACATAAAGAGATAGAAAGATATTGTCCTAGACACACGTGTTGTGAGACTTTAGAAAAAATAGAACACCTTTATTTTGAGTGCCCCTTTATACAAGACTTCTGGTTGCTTTGTAAACAGAAATGGAGTTCATACCCTTGGATTAACATGGATCCACAAACTTTTTTTCTTGGTGTAACACATTATCTGAGCTCCAAATTTAATTTGAGCACATTTTGGGTATTACTAACAAGCATGAAATATTGTATTTAGCAAGCAAGAGTGATTGTTTCCTTACACCAAATCAATAGACAACTCAAACTCAACCAAATTTTACAGTCTGTTGTACTTGAGTTAGTGCATATGCAGGAAGCAGAAAAAAAGTATACTCTAAGTCTGCATTAGGAAAATTATGGAATAGTTTCCAAACAATTTTTCAGAAATATTAAACAGAAATATTTTTTTCTCTCTCTGTTTTCTTAACATTAGAATGTAAGATAATCTCTAAATCTAGAGACAATGTACAGTTTTTAGAATAAGAAGAGGTTTGTCCTTTTTTTGAAATTTTTCCTTATTTTCATTTTCTTTGAAATTAAATTAGTATATTATTTTCATGTTAAAATGACTTGCTTATTTGGATTTTATGTTATGTAGAGAACTATGGAATCATGGAAGCACTACTGAAGGAGAGATTGGTGGAACATCTGGTTGTCAATGGACTACAGGACCCAAGGCAGCATGGTTTCACCAGGGAGCGGTCATGTCAGACCAACCTCATTGAATTTTTTGACTGGGTGGCTAGGGAGGTGGATCAGGGGAGGGCAGTGGACATGGCCTATCTGGACTTCAGCAAGGCCTTTGACACTGTGCCACATAGAAGACTATTACACAAACTGGGGAATATGGGTGTGGGCAGGACAGTAGTGTGGTGGGTAGGTAACTGGCTGGGTGGCAGGACACAGAGGATGGTGGTAAATGGCTGTCCTCCACAGAGGAAGAGTGACCAGTGGGGTACCACAGGGATCAGTGCTGGGACCGGTCCTATTCAACATCTTCATCAGTGACATGGTGCAGGACCTAGAAGGCAGAATTTCACTGTTCGCTGATGACACAAAGCTCTGTACAGAAGTAGACACACCAGAGGGTGTAGACAGAATGAGTAGCGACCTGCAGAAACTTGAAGAATGGTCAGGGGTTTGGCAGTTGAAATTCAATGCAAAGAAGTGCAAGATAATGCATATGGGGCACAAAATCCCTGGCACAATATATCAGTTGGGGGTGAGGATATAGCATGCACAAAACGGGAAAGGGATCTTGGGGTTATCATCTCTGATGACCTCAAGGTAGGGAAACAGTGTGACAAGGCAGCAGGTAAAGCAAATAGGATGCTGGGATGTATAGGCAGGGGCATTACCAGCAGGAAAAGGGAGGTCATAATTCCGCTATACAAGACAATAATGAGGCCCCACATGGAGTACAGTGTACAGTTCTGGAGACCATACCTACGTAAGGACATAGACAGGGTAGAGAAGGTTCAGAGGAGGGCAACAAAGATGGTGCATGGATTGCATCACAAGTCCTATGAAGACAGGTTGAAGGAACTGAACATGTACTCCATGGAGGAGAGGAGGGAGAGAGGGGATATGATAGAGACATACAAGTATCTTACAGGGAGGAACAGGGGAGGAAAACACTATTTTTAGTGAAAAGATGCTCCAGGACTAGAGGGCATGGGATGAAGTTGGAGGAGGACGATTCAGAGGAAACATGCGAAGAATTTCTTCAAAGAACGGGTGGTGGACAAGTGGAACACCCTGCCAGAGGAAGTGGTGGGGGCTGAAACAATCACGGGATTTAAGAATGCATGGGATAGACATAAAGGAATTCTGGAGGTCAGGGGTAAGGTGCAACAGACTTCTAGGAAAACAAACTGAACTTACAAGCTCAAATGGGCAGACTGGGTGGGCCATAGGCCCTTATCTGCCGACACTGTCTATGTATCCATGTATCTAAGTAACTACTTTCTATTTGTGGGATGCATTTTATTAGTTTTCCTTATATTATTGGGAATATGTTATGACTATTGAATGTATTATTTCTTCACCTGTCAAATGAAAAATTCCCCAACTCTTCACATGGGGTGCTACAATACCTGTTGGAGAGATGGAGCAGCCCACTCTGGAAGATGACAGAGGAGGAAGTTGAAGTGTTCTACAATGTGCAAACTCAAAGCAAATGACACCAGCAGTTGAGGGGATGAGAACCCCAGGACACTCAGAGAGATGAGCAGAGAATGATGAGGATTTCAGAAAAGAATGTGAACAAAGTATTCCAGTAAATGTTTCTCCAGCAAAATGGGGAAATGAGAGTAGTAAACTGCATTTACGAGCCTCAGTAAGAAATATGCAAGCATCACAAGATATCTTGCAGCAGGAATGACAAAGAGTGCTTTTATTGACATTATTGGCAGAGGAGGTAAAGAAGATCAACCTAGAGAAAAATTACTTGATGCCCTCTAGGTTGACATCAGAGCCTAGTGACAGGACAGACAATGCAGTGCAGAAAACGAATGAACCACAGATGCAGGAGATGGCTATGATGGCAACTGCAAAAACACCAGAATGGGAGAAATGGACAACACTTGATGGAAACAGGAATAAAAGTGAGACAACTAATACCTGGTTCCCGGAGAGAACTTTGGCATCTGCTAGTTGGGTACAGGAACTGCAGAGAAGGTGGACCCCTTATGAAAATGATTCAGACATGCAACACTATTGGGAGCATGTTACACCACCACAGCAGCAATGCCAGATAGGGAAATGCCATGGAGATGGTGCACACAGTGAGACTCGACTTTCAACAGCAGCACAGCAGGACATATCAGAGAAAAGTACAGCACATCACAGGGAGTGCACAGGGCTTCAAACTGGTGAGCAAAATTTAAACTGTAAACAAGTAACACAGAGACTGAGTGCAGGATTCACGTAACTCAAGAAATACCTGCAGCTGCAGGTAAATCTAGGAGCAAATGGGTTGAGACTTGTGGATCCACAGGTTACCCGGAGCGGTGGGTATTCACAAAGGTGGAGCTGGATTATGACCGGCTCCATGATCTATGGCTACTTGCAGGTGGTGTCGCAAGGGAGATGGCCGCAGCAGCAGGAATGAGCTACAGCTGGTAGAAGCAGCCATAACACCCTCCGCAACTGCTGTGGCTGTAAATCGCTACCGCTGCAGCTGCGTGCGATTCCAGTCCACAACAGCAGTGGCAGAGTGGAACTTAGAAAATAACGCATTGTGAATCCTGCCCTATGTGTCTGAGGGACAGCAAGGGGAAACAAATGGGCAAAATGATGAAAACAAATGCCTGGGGCAGAAACAACAAATACAAAATGTAAAGCCAAAGACTGTAAGAGAACCAGGTGTCAGACTAGGGCCAAGAAGTGGGGACAAGAACATTACTGAGAGCTCTATAAAAATGTCTGCTGATACAGAACTGCAGGGCACCAACAGCAAGTCAGTCCTTTATGGGACATGTCCCCAAAAAATACACATAGGCCCAAATCATTCTTGAATTTATTTAGAGATTCTTGAGAGCCTGCCCCAAGGAAAAATGTAGTGTGAATTATATAAAATAACATAAAGGGGTTTGCAGTCATCTCCAAATAGAGTTATGTTGCCAAGAGCTTATTGAAAGACTTGACTAAATTTTTTGCATCAGAGATATATGCTTTAATAGACACAGAAAAAGCTAACTATGATGTGAACGTCAAGAAAGTACAGTGTTGACAGATTCTGGACTCAACATAATAAATTTAAAAAATACCCCATTGTGGTTGCCTTTTCCAGCAATTGCTTTAACAAAGCCTTCATGTTAAGTGGTGGCTGTTCTTCTCCTCATGGTAGACTTAGGGATCAGGGTGCGAGTCACAAATCAGGGTGAGAGGGGAGGACTCTGGTGGGTAGGGAGGTGGACAAGGTGGCATGAGCATAGCCATCAGGTACATGGGGAGATCTACAATTCATCCATTCCTCCATTGCATACCCACAAACTGCACACACACACACACCCCGTCCACTATAAACAGAGTACACAAGTCTGCTGGGAAGCCATCAGAGGAGGGGACAAGTCTGGACACTATCCTGTCCTTCACTTAAAATCCCCTAAATAACTAAGAGGAGTGGGGAGTTGGGAGCGAGAAGTAATAATAAATTTAAATCATGGACTTGCACTCTGGACACCCCTGGGCTACCTCCTCAGTCCCTAAGCACCATTCCCACCCTTATTCTCCTGTGATCTACAACCCAGAAAAAACACTGCACTTATCTGAAAGTTCCTATTTCAGGAGCACGGCTGCAGGGGATGTTCACTTGTCTTTGGTTCTCGGGTGCTAGGTCACCCTGTGGGTTGGCGCTCCAGGTCTGCAATAGATCGTGGGCCTTCCTGGGATAGGTCAGACACGGGAAAGTCTGAAATAGCCTCCCAGTCTTGCGCAGGTAGGTCATTGATCCCCAGGGCACCCGCAAGGGTGTCGATGTCCATATCTTTGCAAGTCAGCGACCTTGGTGGGTGGGGTGACTTGTGTGAGCAAAGACTATCTGTTATTTGTGAAGTATGGGCTGGTCCCCACAGATCCCTCCTTATGCTCTTGTTGACAGGGCAGGATTTGGTGTAGGCCTTCTTCTACATGGTCATTTGGTGATTTCTTCTGGTGTGCACCGCCTGCTGTGGCCACTTCTTCAGGTTTTGTGATCTGGGCTCCCATAATGATCATTGAGTCTGGGAAGCATTTGAGGGGGACTGCTGGTCCCATTTGAGTGGAGAGTGGTGATCAGCATACTCCTTGGAGTGAGCTACAGTTAGGCTATGTTCAGGGCTGCCCCCCTGGCTGTTGTTAGGGCCTGGAAAGTTTTTCTCAAGAAAGTGGGTACTGCAGAGTTTGGCATCTGGAAGGTGAATCCCTAAAGCAAATTATGCTCAACTTGCTTAGGGGATGCAGTAAGTGTTCTGACGTCCTCTGGTCCCTTTTGATATGTACTGCTTGTAGGAATAATAGAGAAAAAAATGGGTCTGAGGATCCAGTTGGCAGCTGCGAACGACTTAAGCGGCCATTTTCATTGCTGGCTAAGCCACCCCCCACCCCCATATTCTCATGTTTTTTTCAGTTTATTCCAGAGTTGAGGAAGTGCATAACTTATTGAGTCCCTGCCAAAGCGTTACTTGATTTGAGGGATAGAATAGTGTGGTCAACATGATTGAAGGCTTTAGTACAGTCTATAGACAAAGCTCATGGGAACATGCCCCTGCCCAAACCACCTTTTGCATCGTTAGTGAACTGGTTGAGAGCTGTACATGTCCTATGAGTGACTCTGTCTGAAACCATGTTGGGCAGGGGACATTGCAGAATCAAAGCAGAACGCTGCATTTAAACATCAGAGTCAGTGCTGCATGGTTTACTTTAATGCCATGGGTTCACCAACACCAGTGCACAAAGAGACTTTGCGCCATCAGTGAGGGCCAGACAAAAGATCACCTGGCAGGCGAGGACCAAAGAACTGTTCACAGGCTGCAAGACCGCGAACCTGGGAAACAAAAACCCAGGGAAAGAGTACCCATTGGGAGGAGGAGGGGAGGTAGTAACAAGAACAAAAATGGAAAGGGACCTGGGGGTGATCACAAGTCTGTCAGACACTATCCCCGCATTGCCTGTTGGTAAACTGGCTTTTAAGATAATTCTTAAATGTTTGTTTACAGAAACATCCAGTGGTTGCAGGGCTCATTGCAGGAGGCCAGGACATACACAGATTGATGTTGTTATCCTCAAGGTGCTGAATTACTGCCTCCATGGTGTGGGGCCTGGTCAGATCAAGAATTAGCGAGCATATTGTGCGTGTAGTGGTGCCAGTGCTTGTTTTTGAGATTGGACCTAGGGCACCAGCACATTAGTAATGAACTTGAAAGGTTGTTTCTATGTATGCCAGTGATTATCCGAGTGTGTTACATGCCACCCACCGTCCATTCTATTCAACCTCACTATCCCTGCCTTCGTCTTTCTTTGCTCCCTGATATATCTATAAAATATTTTATCCCCCTTCTTAACCGAGTTGGCTATCTTTTCCTCAGTTTGGGCCTTTGTTATTCTGACTACCCTCCCTGCTTCCTTCTGCCTTTACTGGTACAGTTCTCTGTCCTGCTCCTTCTGTGTTTCCTTATATTTCCTAAATGCTGTCTTTTTCTTCCTAACCTTCACTGCCACCTCTTTTGAGAACCATAGTGACTTTTTCTTTCATTTTGATTTGTTTGTTTGCTTCACGTGAAGGCTTGTTGCCTCTGTGATGGCAGTTTTGATATTTCCTCATTGTTGCTCCACCCCTCCTTCTAACCTGTTTGCTAGTGCTTTTCTAAGGCACGCTCCCATCTTGCCAAAGTCAGCCCTCCTGAAGTCCAGAACCCTCACTTTTGTATGGCTTGACTCTGTAGCTGAGTTTATCGTGAACCACACTGTTTGATTGTCACTTGTTCCCAAATGGCTTCCCACTTCTAGATCTGAGATCCTGTCACTGTCCCCATTTGAGAGTATGGGGTCTAAGATTGCTCCCTCACAAGTGGGTTCCAACACTAGCTGTCTGAGGCTTACCACCTGAAGGGCATCGAGAATGGCCCTGCTTTTGGATGTGGCTGCAGCAAAGGTGCTCCTGTTAACATCTGCATATTAAGGTCCCCCATCAACAGTATCACCCTTTTCTCTGCCATTCTAAGGATGCCTTCTATCATATCCTTGTCCATTCTCTTCTCCTGACATGGGGGTCTGTATACAACCCCTGTGTAAATTGTGGTGGCATTTTCAGTCTCTAAGGTGACTCACAGTTCCTCCTCACCTCCCTGTTTACTCTTTTATTCAGTTGCTTTTATCCCTTCCCTTACATAGAGAGCTACTCCGCCCCCTCTTCTCCCCTCCCTCTCCTCCTGTGGTTGTATACTCTGGTATGTTAATCCAGTCATAGTTCTCAAAATTCTGTTTCTGTGACTGCTTCGATATCCAGCATACCCAGTGAGTGTACCAAAATAGTTGGTGGGAGGGAGGAGTGAATATGATGTACTTGCAGAATGGAAATGTGAATCTTAAAACCAGCTACACACATCCCATTTCATGTTAAATATGTTAAGTTGTTAATCTATATCAACTTTTTTGAGGAAGTCAGATTGCTCAAATGTGACTTGAAAGTATTCATTTTATGAAAGAGATTGTGATCCAGAATTCTCTAAAATGCACCAAATCGGTTCAGTTTTTTGAAAATTTTTCTGGGGGGCATGCCCCTGGTCCTGTTTGCAAGGCTGAGTTTTCAAACTTGAATAGAGTTCCAGTACTTATTTTGAACCAATTTCATCACTGCGTAAAGTACTGAAGCAGTGTGCATGACAGTGCAGTTAATTGCATTATCTGGGACTTCCATGTCTAGTAGAATTGCATAATCAGCATAAGTAAATACAAGTAATCAGCATTAATCAGAGGTTTGTAAATGCAGCTTTGGAACTGGAGACATGAAAGGAGTGGACTAGTACCAGGATTGGACATTGAGTACTCAGAGAATGAAAGGTGAAGTTGTCTGCATCAGGAGATTACCAAGTGGGCCATCCATCGAAGGCTAGACCTGGGTCAGGAAGGGACCCTGAGAGCAACTGGGGCAAGAGGGGGCAGGGAGGAGCCTAAGTAGCAGCTTAACAGCTGTGAGTTAGGGGGCCTGATAGAGGTTGGGGGGTACATTGTTCCAGAGGAAGGGGGAGGTGGTAGGAAAGGCTGCCTGCCCTGAGGCAGAGAGGGGGTGTGAGAGTTGGAAAATGCATTCACCTCTGTGGCTGAGTGGGTAGCCAGAGTAACTGATTGGAGAGAGGCAGGATGAGAGGTAGGGAGATAGGGAACCTAGCCAGTATTTAGCTAAGAGGGAGCACTATGGATGATCCTTCTGTGCGAGAGTGGGGCCAAGGATAGAGAGGAGTAGAGGAGGTAGTGGTGAGTAAGTGGGGGAGAGGCTGTGGTGAACTGACAGAAGGAGTTGAGAAGGATGTTGAGTTTTGAGAGGGATGAGGCTGGGGCAGAACCATAGATGATGTCTGCATAGTCCATGACCGGTAGGATAGTTTTACTTACGAGTTCGCTTCAGGTGAGGAGGTGAAGGCTGGCTTTGCGGTGATAGAGGCAGACCAGCTTGGGCCAGAGTCTGGTGCAGACTGCCTTGATGAGGGTGGAAAAGTTGAGGTGGCTGTCCAGCCAGACTCCCAGGTACTTGAAAACAGGCACTATGTCAAGGGGGAAGCCTTCTAGGGTGAAGATTGGGGGTGGTGTGGTTGGGATGTGAGCTTTTGTCTTGTTCCAAACACCATAGTTACCATTTTTTTGGTGTTTAGTTTGAGCTGTTTTTTTGGAGCCAGGTTTGGATCCTGTTAAAGTCATTTTGAAGGTCAGGGAGCAGTCCATCATGGGTGGGGCCTGAGGCAAAGATGATGGTGTTGTCGGCATATAGATGTACGTTTGAGGAGAAGCAGGCAGAGGGGAGATCGTTTATAAAAAGGAGAAAGGGAAGGGCAGGATAGAGACTTATGGGACACCTGAAAAGATGGGTAGCGGGGGAGGGGAGAGAGTGTCCCCTATTTGATCTGACTGCTGCCTATTCTGGAGGTAAGAGTGGAACCAGTTGATGGCAGGCTGAGTGAGGCCGAAGGAACTTAATTTCCTGAGTAGCAGGGGGTGGGAGACTGAATCAAAGGCTTTTGCCAGGTCAATAAAGATGGCGTAGGTGATTTGGCCTTTGTCCATGGCAGTGAGAATGGAGTCAGTTACTCATAGCAGGGTGGTGATGGTGGAGTGATGCTTTCTGAAGCTTGATTGAAAAGAGGAGAGGGAGCTGTTTGAGGAGAGAAATGCTGATAGTTTGGAGAGCATGATTGATTCTTGGAGTTTGGCGAGGGAGGAAAGGAATGAGATGGGTCAGTAGTTTCCTGGTTGGGATGGGTCTCCACCTTTATGCAGGCGAAGGATTTTGGCCTTCTTCCAGGCAGTGGGGCCGTGGCAGTAGAGAGGGATAGGTTGAGTATGTGTGCTAAGGGAGTGGTGATGGCTGAGGTGGAGCTGTGGAGTAGTCTAGGGTGTAAGCCGACTGGGCTCATTTTGAGCTAGTTTAGAGTGGTGAGTCCAGAGTAGACCTCCTGGAGCATGAAGAGGGGGAAGAGAAAACTGGAGTCAGGGGTGAGTTGTGGGGTTGGGTGGAGAGGCTGAGTTTGGTAGAGTACAGGAGGTGAAGAATGTGTTAAAGAGCTCGGCTACAGAAACCAGGTCTTCTACTGTTCTGCCATTTAAGCTGAGGACTGGGCTGGCTTGCTTAGTGGGGGGGGGTCCATAAGGGAGTTTAGTACCTTCCAGAAGGATGCAGGGGATGCATTGTTATAGGTAAGTTGTGCTTTGAAGTACGAGGCTTTGGACTTCTGAATTATGTTGGTGCATTTGTTTCTGAGCCGTTTGTAGGATTGGAGGTCACAAGGGGCAAAGGAAGCTTTATACTGTCTCTATGCCTTGTCCCTGGTTAGACATAGTGTGATGAGGTCAGAGGTGATCCAGGGGTGATGGTAACACTTAACTCTAGCTTTCCTGAGGGGAGCTTGGTGGTTCCAGGTGCTTTGGAGGATGCTGCTGGTGGGATAGGATGAGGTCAACGTCCCTAGGAGGCAAAGACTGGGAGCTAGTCGGCGCTTGAGAGGTTGTGCTGTGTGGATCTGTCAAGGAGGTGTAGCGCCAAGACCAGATGAATTTAAATAGATTGTGGTGAATGGATTTTGCGGATGCAGTATGTGATGCAGTGGTCGCTAAGGGCATCAGAGAGGGTGCCTGAGGCAGTCCAGAAGGGAGTGATTTTGAGACTGGTTATTTAGGCAGGTGGGTTCCTGGATTAGTTGGGAGAGGTTTAGGGCTTTGATCCTCAGAGCAGTGACTTTGGCACTGAAGGAGAGCCAATCGAGATTGAAATCACCTAGTAGAGTGAGTTCACCATTTTTAGTGACCAAGGAGATTGTAGTGATTGCCTTGATGAGGGTGTTGGGGGGGGTCTTGGGGGGGGTGTTTAGGACACCACTATAAAGGGGGGAGGACGAAGGAAAGGAGATGAGGGCTACTAGAGGTTTGTGGGAGGCTGTGCAGGATTCCTTATAGGTAATGGAGCAAGTTAAAGAAAGCCTGGCATACAGCACTACCCCCCCACCCGCCTTGCTTGCCATGTTCATGCTGGAAGATGACGTAGTCAGGGATGTTAAGCGAGGAGTTGGGGATTTTGGCGGATAGCTTGGTTTCCATGACACAGAGTATATCAGGTTTGTACTGGTTTACCCTGACAGAGAGGACATCTAATTTAAGGAGTAAACTCCTTGCATTAATATAGAATATATGGAGACCCTTAGAGAGAGAATCTGAGAACATGGCTGAAGAGGGAGCAGGAGCTGGTGTGGTTCAATTGGATGTTAGGGGGCCCAGGTTGGGGTGGATGTCACCTGCCAGGAGCAGTTGAAGAAGGGAAGGGGGAGGGAAGGGGAGAGGGTTTCTTACTGTTACGTGTGTTGTGCCTGGGGGGTGGAGTACTTAGGTTTAAGCAACTGAGAAAGGCTTTGAAGTTCAGCAGGTGTGAGTGAAGCAGTGACAGGTGGATGGTAGGAGAAGGTGGGTGTGGGTGGGAAAGGAGAGAGGAGGGGTGAAAGGGAGGTGGGAAAAAGAATTGATGTTGTGAGTTGGGAGAGTGCCCGAGAGAGATTTGAGGTGGTACACCTAGGGGAAGGGACGAGAAGGAGGGAGGGGTATTCAAAGGGGTGCCTAGATGGGGGTGGGTAAGATAGGCAGGCATTATGTTGGAGAGAGGAAATTGAAGGAGTAGGCACAAAGCTGGAACCGGCATCATTGTGGTGAGAAGGAAGGTTAAGGATGCAGAGGTGGCCTCTAGTGGGGAGAAATGATAGCCTGCTAATGGGAAACTCGGCTGATTGGTTTCAGCCATCACGTGACTACACCTATATATCTCAAAGTCGACCAAGGGTGGTGCTGGGGGAGGCTGGGAGCTGACATGACGTGTCTGCGGGGCTTTCCTTAGTCGGGAGCCGAGAGAGCGGTGCTGCTGAGTCGCGTACCTGCTTATTTTTTTTCAAAGGGTGA
The DNA here is from genome assembly GCA_016271365.2 of Neoceratodus forsteri. Classification (NCBI taxonomy): domain Eukaryota; kingdom Metazoa; phylum Chordata; order Ceratodontiformes; family Ceratodontidae; genus Neoceratodus; species Neoceratodus forsteri. The sequence continues at coordinate 621,572,433 of CM057455.1, forward strand.
GCTGCTGTGGGGGAGGGCATCCATCTGCCCTCTCAGACCCTCAGGGGACCGCCGACTTTGTTCTGTGGAGGTGAGAGAGAAACACAGTAAATTTAGTACAGAGAAGCTTTTGGGAGGTGCTGGGGGGTGAGAAGTGGAGTGCAATTTGGATGACAAAGGGAGCTCGTATTTGCTAGCATTAACACTAGCTGTTTGCTGCATGCAATTTCAACAGTAAAATGAGAAAAACATCTACAAACAATTAAGAGCTAAATTAAGCAATGCTGACTCTTGGCTGCAAAATTAGGCAATGCTGAGTTTTTGCTGCAAAATTAGGTGATGCTGACTCTTGGCAGGGATGTTACAATTGTTTGCAGGCTGTTTGGTTTCAAATGCAGAAAAGCCAGGCTAAGGCTGAGAGTTAAAGCACCATGATAAGGAGTACATTAAAGCAGGCAAAATAGACTTTTAAGGAGGGAATTAAAACTATCTCCATTCGTATGCTGAGCATTATTTGTTCAACTTTTGAAGGTGCTTTTGTTAGTGGGATTTAAAAAAGGTGCCAAGTCTTTTCCTTAGTCAGGAGCTGAGAGCGCGGTGCTGCTGAGTGGCATACCTGCTTATTTTTTTCAGAGAGTGAGCTGCTGTGGGGGAGGGCATCCATCTGTCCTCTCGGACCCTCAGGGGACCACCCACTTTCTTCTGCTTATTTTTTTCAAAGGGAGAGCTGCTGTGGGGGAGGGAGTCCATCTGCCCTCTCAGACCCTTGGGGGACCGCCGACTTTGTTCTGCTTATTTTTTTAAAAGGGCAAGCTGCTGTGGGGGAGGACATCCGTCTGCCCTCTCGGACCCTCGTGGGGCAATAAATGCGATAGTTCTCGTTGTGCTCATTGCATGGAGTATGATCACATCACCGCTGATTGTAGAAATGTGTTTAGATGCAACCTTTGTGAAAGAGGAGGGCACTCCTTTGCAAAATGATCTTGAGTCTCATACAGCAAAGGTGCGGGATTATCCCAGAAAGACCTAGTCATACTAGGGCCCAGCAAAAAGGGGCAAATTGAGTGTCTGAACAAAGGATGGAGGATGTACAGTCCTCAGGACAACCTGATCCAGCCCATGACACCCTTCCCCACCTCAGGAAGAAGTAGCATCTAACCATCAGGTTGAGGATGAAGTGATTCCAGGTAGTAGTGGAGTATCTTTAAATCAGGAATACTCTGCAGAGCCTTCCCCCCAACTTATTTAAAGCATTCATTGAGCAGGTCACAGCTGAAATAGAGGGCCCATCCCCCCCAAAAAAAAGATTTTGAAGAGGTAAAAGCTAAAGGCAGGTAGAAGAGGCCTAGGTCAGGCAGAACCACAACTTCTAAAGGGAAAAAGAGTGAGTGGTGAGTCCATAACAAGCTGGAAGTCTTGAGCAAGGCAAAGTACTGGGGGATTCTGAGGAGGAGGAGAAAGAGAGGGTATCAGAAACCTCTTCCATTACTTCATGCATGACACTTTATCACACATTGATGACCACTGGCCCAGAGCAAGTGGGCTTTATGCCTACCAGATCTGCTGCTGAGCATCTCCTGAAGTTAATGCATATACCTTCAGTGTCTCGGGATCTGGGGAGGCCAGCTGCACCAGTCTTCCTAGATGCTGAGAAAGCTTTTGATAGAGTTTTGTGGCCCTTTTTGTTGGCAATTTTAAACCGGTTTGGATTCCCTACTAAATTTATAAAATGGCTGCAAGGACTGTATTTTTGCCCTACAGCTAAAATATATTGCAATGTTGTATTCCCCCCTTCTTTTTCTTTATTATGTGGGACCTCTCAGGGTTGCCCATTATTTCCACTTTAATTTATATCTAGAACCCCTTTTAAGGAAATTAAATTAAAACCCCCTTATAGTCGGCATTCCTCTGGTTTCCTCTAATTATCAACTTTCCGCTTTTGCGGATGACGTATTACTCCATGTCGTAGATCCCTTAATAGCATTCCCTGCTATTCTGGACACTATTAATTGATTAAGTACACTATCCAATTATAAGTTGAATTTAGATAAAACCATGGTGATGCCACTTAATATGTTAGTTATGCACACAGATGTCTCTCACTATGACTTTGCTTGGGCTCCTCACTCTCTTAAATATCTGGGCTGCAGCTCACCATGGATTTAGCTCAACTTAAGAAGCTGAATTTAGATACTTCAGTCGATTTGATTAAATCAGACGTGGACTGGTGTACAGTACTCCCATTCACTTTGTGGGGAAGGATTAATATAATTAAAATGAACATTCTTCCCCAGATTTTTTACCCACTTCGGTTTAGAAACCTCCGCTCTGTTATACTGAAGTTCATTTTAGCCCACAAGAATCCTTGTAGGGCATACAATAAGATATCTTATCCAAAATTTAAAGGAGGATTACAGCTCCCAGATTTCCATTTGTATTATTGGGCATCTCACCTTAGTAAGTCTTTCTATTGGCCTTCTACTGATGAAGGTAATGATTTTACCCCGTATTACCCATTATGGCTTAAAACTGAAAGAGAGATAATTTGAGGTAGTAAATTCAGCCCCACCTCAATTCTTTATGCAAAGTATACTTCCCTTCCCAGAACACTATGTAATTCAGTGGTGGGTGTGTCCATGATAGTTCTTCAGCAGTTTACTAAAGCCCTTCTATTGGAATTTAGTAGGCTTCCTGGGAAACCAGTTGTGGGTAATCCCAATACTACTGTAGCTGACAAAGTTGTATTTCCTAATTGGTTGCCAGGGTTGGACAGGCTTTCGGTGGGGGCCTTTGCTCCAGAAGGACAGATGATAGCGGTGGCACAAGTTAAGAATCTTTTTGAACCGTTTGAAATCTCTGCTTTTAAAATATTTCAAGTTAAACATGCTATAGTTTTGTACATGGGATCCCCTCCAAGGACACCGTTATATTCAGAATTTTTTTCCTTCTGTACTGAATGCAGCATCTCTCCCTCACTCGGTTTCTAAAATGTATTGTGTCCTATTAGCAGAGACTGTCTCACAGCTGAATGGGGCTTGCAGGTATTGGCAGTCTACCTTTCCTGAATCTCTGTTAAATTGGCTCAAAATTTCAATATCTTACGGAGGATAAATTATGGCTCACCCAATTCTATATTTTACATCATTTATATTTTACCCTACAAAAAATTATAAAAAATGGGCAAATCTTCATGTTTCATTATGTAATAGATGTGGTCGGGATGAAGGTACATTACAACACATGTTTTGGGAAGGTGATACAGTCAAACCCATATGGTATGCAATTATGGCCAAATTGGATCCATTGTAGGGGCTTACTGATTATTTTACTCCTGAGATCTGTATTGTGGGTGACTTCCATTCAATCCCAGTTAAGGAAAGAAGATACCACATGGCCCTAATATCTGTGTTGGTTAAAAGGCTAGTACTTCACCATTGGAAAGACTCTCAGGGTGGGATTTTCAGACTGCGCCAAAAAGATGTGCAATAGAGGGAGCAGGCACAAGTCCAGTGCACCATGGTGCAACGGACACGATATTCAAACCATGCACAGGCCAAGGTGCGCCGGCACAATGTGGCTGAACATCATGCCAAATGTGCCATAGCATAATGAGGGATGTGCAATGGAGCAGGGCTGAAGCGCAATAGCACCCCTAGGGATGCACAGGGACAAAGACAGGAAGCAGCTGTGCAGCAGCCATGGATGCGCCATGCGCCGAGGAGCATGCAGCAGGACAGACAGACCAATAACCCGCCCCCTGCCAGGGCAAGGCCCCCATGAGCTGCACAACCAGATGTGAGCAGGACGGACCACTGGACCATGAACCCTGGCACTCATCCAACAGCAGACGTGGGCCAGCAGTCCCCATCTGCTGGGGAAGGCACTCCTGCTCCATTCCCCCCCAGCCAACAGAGGCTGGAACACAAGGATGGACAGGATCCACCCATGCCATGGCACCACACCAATGATGACCACCCCCAGTACAGTGATCCTGAGACACCCAGCCCAGAAGCATGACCAAACAGTGCATGGCACCGAAGGCATTCCACCCTGACAATGCATCCTGTTGCACCATGCACATGCACCACATCCCCACTGTGACCTCCCCCTGCATGTGGTGACACCATCCACTGACATCACCAAAACCCACACAAGGCCCTCCTGCATGGCCCCCACAGAGGCACAGCAAGGTAGTTGACCTGGCATCAGTACCTGAAGGACCCCACACATGACAAGGCCCACCATGGATGCTGCCACCAGCAGGAAGGCACTTCGAACAAAGGACCTGTGCATGGTCCACCACCCATGCACACACTCAGACCCAGAACTGGCTCCACCAGACAGCACAGCACCCTACTGTGGTGCATGGAGGCAAGCACCACACAGAAGGCAACACAGGGCACACATAATGCCCCCCCAACACAGTCCAATGGGTATCCTATCAAACAGCCACACATAGCGGTGCAACAGACGCTGCAGTTGTGAGGCCCATGGTGACATGTACCTGCAGCCTGCACACCACCATGGTGCCAATGAGCCTGCCATGTGGTGTTTGCACCATGAACCAGGAGACTGCCTGCATGCAGCAGGACCCCATGTGACAAACACCAGACCACAGGCACCAACCCAGTCACCATAGACTGCATGGAGGGGGGGCCTACAACAGCACCACCCACAGTGGCAACAGGGGCAGATGTGAAATAGACCAGGGGTCGGGATAGCAGTTGCCAGGGCACCATGCCTGGAAGGCGGCTGGTATGGACTGCCCCCAATGTCATGTCAGCATCCATGCATGCGGTGGTGGGGTCGGCATGACCATGTGTACTGCAGACATGCAAGAAGCACAGCTGCACAGGCATGGCACACACCGCCAGGGGCGACTGGGACATAGCACATGCACCACAGCCCGCTGCACACAGGCAAACAGTGCATAGGGCATATCACACATTCCCCAGACAGAGTCATGGCTCCCACCCACACCAGTGGAGGATTCCCACCAGACACACCCATGGCCAGGCCAGCACCACCCCACAGTAGTCATGCACACCACTGCAGCAAGGCTCCATGTGCCCACTGCAAATCAGAGGCCGACATGGACATTGTTGTAAAAGCATAAATTAAGAAAAAACACAACAACAACAGAAACTATCTACATATATATATATACTATATATGTATACTATATACATACATATATATATATATATATATTATGGTAGCACGGTAGTGCTACCATAGTTAGGGTTGAGGAGCCATTTCCATGTTAAACCCAAAATTTTGCACCTTAATAACTTTTCAACCGTTTGATGGATTTGCCTGAAATTTGGAATGTATTATCAAGACCCATAGGCCTTGGGATCTGCCAAGTTTTGTACTGATCGGATATACGGTTGTGGAGTTATTAGCTATGATCTGTGCACGTTTACGCTTTTCTGGAATTCTATGGTCGACGTTGCAGGTCATCCGGTTTTGCGTATTGACCCAAAATCTTCAGGGAACGTGTAGGGTGGGGTCCCCGATGTGCCTTTCAAAGATTTGGTGAAAAATATTAAACGGTTCAAAGTTATTCAAAACAGTTTCCCATTATAAGTCAATGGGAAAAGTTAACAAAAAGTTCGACAGTGTCGCAAATGCATTTTTACTTTCGCAAACCGCCATTTTGTTTTCAGTTGGTGATCAGAAAAATGGTTGGCATTTAAATTTGAGACCCTCTAGCAACGTAATTCTTTTGGTATTTAGCTATTCGGGCCCTGAGGATGCTTGCCATGTCTTTATTTTGTGGTAAAACACCCCAGAAATATGTTTTTCAAATTTCTGGAAAAAGTACTTTCGCAAATTACTTTCGTGCTCACGAAAGTGTCGAACTTTTTTGCGAAAGCTTTCGCAAATTGTGACAGTAATTTTCTAGTCTGTCGGAAAATGACAGCAATTCTTTGGCACTGCACTGCAAAATAACCGTTGGGAGTTTTGGGCTGAAATTTGAAGGGAACGCAGCCGACATCTCACAGATGTGCCTTTCAGTGTTGTATTGAAAAAATATTACACAGCGGCAAAGTTATGGCACTCCAAAGTTGACAGTTTTTCCCATAGGATAACATTACGGGCGCCAAGCATTACAGGAATCTTTGGCACCCTGCTGCAAAATAACGGTTTGGTCTTTTTTCCTGAAATTTGAGGGAAGACAGCCAACAGCCCACAGATGTGCCTTTCAGTAGTTTGGTGAAAAAACATTACAGGAGGCAAGTTATGGCGCTCGAACTTTTCTTTTTTTCCTATAGGATAACATTACGGCATTCGCCGCGCCTTTCAGGGCCCGTATCTCGGAAACGGTGCGAGATACGGACTTTTCGTCGGAAAATTTCTTAGCCCCAAATTGGGGCTAAGATTCAAATTAGCCAGGACAGTTGTAAATAATATGACTTTTAATTTTTTTTTCTACGTCGTACGGTTCCTGAGATATAATGTATTTAGTATTCCAAGATCTCATTTTCTGCGCCGATACTCATCATTTTGCATACATTATTTGTACTCAATGTCTTTCTCAATGCAGGTTTTGGGGAAAACCAGCCTGTGCACTTACATTACTGTTATTGTTGCCCTTTCCGCTTACGGATCCATACCCGTTTCACTAACCACTGACGTCTGCGCCACCATGTGCGTTATCCTTTGCGTTTTCATTTGCGCTTGCGTTTCTGTTATTTTTTGCCATTTCTGTCACAGTACTGTTTATCTTACTGTTTCACTTTACATCACCATGCCCATTGACATTTCTGTTTGCAGGCACCATGTTACTATGTGACAACACATCACGTGGCAGTCCATTCCCGTCTACGCCACCATGTGCGTTACCCTTTCTGTTCTCATTCGTGCGTGTGTTACCATGTGCGCCACTGTTAGCATTTCTGTTTGCGTTGCTGTCCCCTTCGGGCCTCGCGCTCCCGCCGCTGCATTACATTCACTATTTCTCGTTATCATTCTCAAAAAGAAGGAAATTAGAGGCAGAAACTGGTTTAATGTTATTAGGGTTCATCACAGCGACAAAGTGGAAATTCTCGTTAGTTGAAACTTCTCACTTTCATTTCTCAAGAAGTGCGCATTGGATCGTGGGTCCCAACTCTCACCCCATTCTCCCTATACTTCTGCTGCTTTACACATGTCATGGGTGAGAGTTAGGCTGATAATCCAACGCGACCCCAATGCCGGTTGGGGGGTGGGCGAACAAGGGGTTTTCAACCCTAATAGCTTAATTTCTACTTTGTCGCTGTGGAACAACCCTAACTAATGCATTAAACGGAGTTTTTGCCTAATAATATATATATATATATATATATATATATATATATACTGTATATATATATATATATATATATTTACGCACACACACACACACACACACACAATGGGAGGGGATGTTCAAGATCACAAACGGGGGTGAGGAAAGGGCAGGGGACAATGGAAAAGACAAAGGTGGGGGACATGGGGGTGTGTGATACAGTCCAGGGAGGGAATGATTATGGGCATGAGCTGCAGGCCCTACTGGTGGCCCTGGTCTTCTCTGTCCTCCCTATGGCACCTTCTGTGCTATCAACGGTCACCCCTATCCATACTCTGCAGCAGCTCCAGCATGGCCCGAGTGACCAGCAGGATCTCCTGTAGGGTCCGCTCCTTGGCCGACCAGCGTGGTCCACCTAGGACAAAGGAGCAGAATCAGTATGAGTGACTGGCCAGACCAGCCCACCCAATGTGCATGGCGTACATCAGTGGCCTGCACCCCTGGGATGGCATGCGACCACCCACAGTAGGTGCGCCCACATGATCCGCCTACCCAGGCACCTGCAGCCATGCAAACTGCTGCAAACCACCACTGCCCATGCAGCACACAGCACCATTGTGGGTGTCCAGTGTCATGGCAATGCAGTGGGATGGCAGTGGCACAGCCAGGTGCCGATTGCACCCACAGCCCACCTGCAACACCCACCCACATGTGCAGACCCACAGGATGCTGCGGAGGCCATCGTGGGACGTGCACTGCTGTAGGGGCCATGTGCAGGGGGCCATGCCTCACCACCACCTCTGCAACCCACCATGCATAGGTGTGAAGGGAATCATGGCATTCACCTGCATCCCAGTCAGAAGGGTGATGATGACCCCCGGCACCACCACTGTTCCCTGACTGCATGGCCACACCTCCAGTGTCGTCCTTCCCTCTATGCTCCTGGGCCATCTGGGCCTAGTGGGGAAACATGAAGAGCGTCTCATCAGTATACATCTGACCCACAGCCCTCCCAAACAGTGTGCATGCCCACACAGCCTGTCTGTGCCGCGGTGGCACAGGGTGTACTCAATGCACCCCCACAACTGGCAACACAGGTGCTGCCCCCCCCAGCGACATGGCCTGCTGAACACTGTGCCACCAGGACAGAGGGATATAACTAGTGATGGTAAAGGAGCACCTACCTGGCCGTAGCATGGCTTACCACCTGGCACGCATCTGCAGTCACCCTAGGCAGTTGGGGTCATGCTGCTGGAGGTCCCCATAGCGATGACAACACTGCTCCATGGTCCTACAGCTCCCTGTAGCCTCCTCAAGGCCTTCTGCTACCTCCTGCCACACCTCTGTACATGGCCTCAGGAGGGGAATCTACCCAAACAGGGCACCTGCATGGGGCTCCACAAGAGCCACCAGGTTTGCCAGCTCTACCGCATTCCAAACTGGGGCTCTTGTGCGTGGCATCATGCAGCCTCTGCTGAGCTCAAAATGGTGCCCAGTAGCACACGTGCCCCACGTGCAGAGACAGCGTGGTACTGCACTGCCAGTCACACTCGCACTGGCACTGGACTGCATAATAGGGGGACAGCCATGCAGCCACACAGCACCTAGAGGACAAAGGGCAGCCACAGGGTCAAGGGTTTGTCCATGCATGGAGCACCACAGTGCAATTGGGAGGCCTCTGCATGGAGCGTGGTAGGGTACAAGTGTGTGATGCCATGCAGTGGTCTACCATGCAGAGGTGCCATGGAGCCAACAGTGCACCATGGCATGTGTGCCCCTTCGGACATATTGCACATGAGCGCCACAGGCACAGTAGTGGCAGTGCTCTGTACTGCCTCCCATGCACAGTGCGTCTGCTGCACCGCTAGCATAGGTGTCAGCACCACGGGCATGCATGGTGTGGTGCCAGTTGTGCATGTCACAGTGGTGCGCCACACCCTGAGCATGCTCAACACCATTGAGCAAGGCGCAACAATGCAATATTCAGCCAGGTTATGCTAATCAGCTCATGAGCCAATCCACGGAGCATTCACTGCATTTGCATCCCATTACAGTTGTGCATGCTCCTATTTGCATGCGATGTGCTATAAAAGTGACCTGGAAATGCACAGGCCATGGATTGGTATTGTAGCCTTTGGAGGTAGGTGCCATGCTATGGAGACGTGGGGACAGTGGTCTGGGAGGGCTGTATGGGACTGCACAGTCCATGGTAACACCAGTCCATCCCCCCCAGGCACAAGCATGACTGAACATAAGGATGATGAGGAACAGGGGAGGGTGCAGAAGAGGAGACCCAACCTCACCAAGGCAGAATCAGATGCCCTGTTTGAGACCTACCTGGACAGGGAGCCACTACTCAGTGGACAAGGGGCACAACACAAGCCTTTGTGGTGGAATGGGGTGAGGTGGCACGTGCCATCAACCAGCATGGCAGCTACCAGCGTTCTATGCAGGAGTGCAAGAAGAAGGTTGGCATGGACAGGAGGCAGATTAAGGATAAGGTGGCTGCCAGCAGGGCAGTGCATGCTGCTACTGGTGGGGGCCAGCAGGACATGCCCCACCTGACACCACTGGAGGAGCAGGTGACTGGCAGCATGCGGCGTTGTGCCATTGAGAGTGTTCCCGGTGGAGGTTTCCAGACAGATGGCAGTCCATCACTACATGGTAGGACTGGTGCTGGCAGTGTGTGGGAGGCAAGGGGGGCAGGCCCCAGGGCCAGGCAGAACCACTAACGGTACTGTGCTCCCTTACAGCTCCTGAGCATCTACATGGGGCAGTGGTAGTGGGTGTGTCCACTTTGGGGTGGCTGGAACTGGTAGAGTGCCCATCCACTTCCACAGGTGTCCGAGGGAATGACCGCCTGCAGTCCTGCACATCTGTCCGGACTGATGCCTGTGGTGTGCGTGTGGATGTGGCCCTGGCTGTGTTCCAGCGTGACACTGCTCATGGTGTCCTGTGTGCTGAGACACAAATCGGGGCCGACTCCACCACCGATGATGACATGGCACACATCCTGGATAGTGATATTAGTGGGACACAGGGGTATCCCATGGATGGCATATGCCCAGGCGGCAGTGTGGGCAGCACTGGCATGGTTGCCTGCCCACTAGCCCTTGTCCAGGCTGCGTCTGTGGGATCCAGTGGGGCAGCACTGGCGTGCAGCCACAGTAGTGGGGCTTTTGTCATTGCTGTGGCCATGCTGGCAGTGTCTGGCGATCGGCAGCCAGAGGGGCAGCAACAGCAGCTGGACAGTGTCGACGTGGGGACAGGGTGAGGTGGCAGCAGCAGTGCACCGTGTGAGGATGTACTCCAGGATGGCACTGCTGTGCGGCACCCACTGTTGAGGGGCACTGTGCAACAGGGCCAGGAACTTTGCCAGGGACAGCATGGTGGCCATGCAGATGACCCCTTGGATGATCACAGCCATCTTCTCCAGGCCTCTGTGGATTAGCAGGTGCAGCTCATGTCGGCAGTGGATGCACTCCATGCAGAGCTGTGCGAGGCAGAGGAGTGGTGAAGCAGGGACTATGCCCCGCTCCTGGCAGAGTTGGCTTATCAGCGGGCAGATGTGACCGCAGCCATTGACAGGCACATCACTGCAATGGCAACTGTCGTGGCTACACTGGCCGACCGGCTGTGTGTCCAGCCACCACAGACCCCACAGATTGCAATGTCCACCCCCTGTTCTCGGTGTTGTGTGACCCCTGCCATGTCGATGCTGGGTTCGGCTGTGGGAATACCAAGAACGCCTGGTGTGGGCATGTTCAATGGCCTGCAGACACCTGTGCAGACACGGTCGCGTTCATGCAGTGACACCCCTAGGAGCCCTATGGTGCCACCCCATGAGGCCACTGGTCAGCCTGATATGGCTGACTGGTCTTGGCGGGGCCGCCCCTGCATCCATGGCAGCCGTGCTACTGTGCTGCATGACTGACCCTTCCCCCTCCACAGTCACTGTCTGCCACTGCTCAGTGTGCACTGTGGTGTTCTGTGTGGGTTGCATGGATGTGGTGCCCTGTCCTGCACTCACACCATCCCTGTGCACACCCTCCCAGCTGCTGGCCACTATAGTGTGTGCATGATGATGCCAGCATAGCGCTGTCTGCCACTGTGCAATGGTGCTCAGCGTCTGAGGCACACACAGTGCCAGCCATTGGGTTTGGGTGTGTTGGGTCCTGTGTGGGTGTGGGGGGGCCTGTAGGGGTGGATGTGGATGTGGCCCTGTGGGCATGGGTAGGGGTGTGTTTGCCTGTGTGTATGTGCTGTGTGCAGCCCTACTGTTCCCTGCCTTTGTGTGCAGTCCCCCACCCATTCCCACGCCCATGCCGCTGACCTTCCCTGGTGTCCACCCCTACCAGTCTGTGGTTTGTGCCCTTCCCCTTGGTTCTTGCACGTGGCATTGTTGACCTACCTGTGTGGTCCGAAGTTCTCCTCTGCAATGGTGTCCCAGTGCTGCTGGGCCAGCTGGGGATCCCTTTGCCCAGGGGGTGGCTGCCCAACACCAGCTGGACCGATGTCCTCATCATCCTCACTGCTGTCCCCCTCCTCAACCTCAATGACTATCCCACAGTCGGTGGCCATGTTGTGCAAGATACAGCAGGCCAGGAATAGCCCACAGGCATTTGAGAGGCTGTACTGTAGGGCACCGCCTGATGTGTGCAATGGAACTGTGCCTTCAGCAGCCCAAACACCTGCTTGATAACATTCCGTGTTGTGGCGTGTGCCTCATTGTACTATTGTTGCGCTGGGGTCGAGGGGCGCAGGTATGGTGTGAGCAGCTAGGGCCATAGCGGGTACTCACTTTCACCTGTGTGTAGAGAGGTATCATTAGCATGGTGGTCTGCGACACCATGCCACTAGCCTCCTTGGCCATTCCTCATGGCATACCTGCCCATACCCTACACAACCTCCCCATCTGCACCCATCGTCCAGCGTGCAATGCATACTCACCTACCAGATAGCCAGTGGGGATGTCCCCACTCTCGAATTTATGGCACAGTGCGGACTGGTGCCAGATGAAGGCATTGTGTGCTCCCCCAGGGTGCGTGGCACAGACATTGATTATGCGCCTCCTGGCATCACATACCGCCTGGCAGTTGACACTCGGGTAACCCTTGCAGTTTACGTATGCCGCCCCCACTGGGCCAGGTGGCATGCGGATGCCAACATGGGTGCAGTCTATGGCTCCTAGCACACCAGGCAACCGTGCTACCCTGTGGAACTCCTGCATGTTTGCTGTGCACTCCACCTGTGTGCTGGGAAAATGGATGTACTCCGCAGCATGTGGCAGCAGTGCACTGAGGAACTGTGTGAGTAGGCATGACGCGGCCAACTGGGTTATGCCTGTTCTGTCCCCTGTTGGTCTCTGGAAGGTGCCCGTGGTGAGCAGGCACATGACAGCTGTGATCTTAGTCTCCACGAACAGCGCATGGCTCCATCGTGTGGGTGCCTGCATCTCCTCACTGCACAGCTCACAGAGCCGCCTCCGAATAGCCCAGTTCAGGCGGTACCGGCCCATGATCTCGATGTCACTGTACAGCTTGAAGCTGATGCGGGCACAGTGCAGCATGTTCTGGGCCTACCACTGCCGGGCCCTTCCACGGCTGCACCTCCCTGCTGGTTGTCTTCTCACACCCCTCATTACCACCTCTACCTGGAAGGTGGCACTGGCCATATCCCTGGTTGGTGTTCCCCCCCAGGTGGCTCTCTACCTTGTCCCCTCTGGCTGTGTGCTGCTGGTACTGCCCCTGCACTGGGTACACCCCTGGCTGTTCACCACTGTGTGACCTGCCTCTGACCCACTGCCCTCCTTCCTCTGTGGCATGCTCAGGCCCTCTCGCACACACGCACACCCACTGTCACTCACTCACACACACCTCCAGTGGCCCCCCGCGTCCACCTCCTGGCCACACCTACCCCCTGCTTTTTGGCTTACCTCCCTTCCACTCTGTCTCCACGATCCCCTGCTATGGCTCCTCTGTAGCGCAATCATCCTCCCCTCACTTGTTCCTTTTTATATTGGCTCATTTTCGCTTTCACGCAGCTTCCGCTTGCTCCGCTATTGCTCACGTTGTCTACTGTTCAACATCGCACTGCACACATTATTCCTGGTTATGCCCCCTGCACTTGAGCATGCATTCATTTCTGTTGCGCTGTGGTGCATTGAGTTTAGTACAGCGCAACCACTCCTGCTGAATATCGCACTTTGGTGCATATCCACTTTTGCGCGGACGCATCCCTATTGCACATGGCGCAATTGCTCTGAATATCCCACCCTCAGTCTATCTCCTATATGGAGTGGCTAAATTAACTTTTATACAATCTTTTGATGGAGATGATTGCAAGCCTTCATAATAGTTTACCAGTATATGAAAGGAAATGGGCTAAGCTTCATACACTCTGTACTTTTCAGCTCCACCTACTTAACATCGTTAGTCATTATGGCTCATTATTTTCCCCTTTTTCTTGATAAGTCTTCGACTAGGTCACCACGGGGATTTGCACACTTATTGGGATACTGTGCTTTGTATATTTTTGGCAGAGGGGTAGCTGTATGTTTTCTATTTGTTTTCTAATCCTTCTTTTGGTGCTGGCATGAGAGAACGTACACTGGGTTTAATCAGTTAGTCTGCATTCCCCGGGGGGGGGGGGGTGGTATTATGATCCTTAATCCCTAAATGTTAAGTATTTTAATTTTAGCATTTCTTTGTGTTTATCCATTGGTTGTTTCTTTGTTATTGTTCTTCTACAGTATTATTAAACTGTTCAATAAAACTTGTTCAGTTTCAAAAAAAACCTTGATGACCAAACTGTGGAGTGTGGGGAGGTGAAACAGATAACAGTCACTAGGTCTGCAGCAAAACAAGGGAACTAGACATGCTGATATCCCTCACATAAACAGCACCAATGGGATCTTTAACTGCTTTGATGAGTAATGTCAACAGCATTAGAAACCATAGAAAGAAATTGGAAACACTGACTACATTACAGGATCGGAAAGCTAACATCTTCTTTTTACAGGACACAAGATTAAAAACACAGTCTGAGATACCTCAAGCCACAAAGTTCTAGATAAGAGGGATGTCATTTTGGTCCATTGGGCCAGATAGATGTGACTGGATAGAAACATAGAATTTGATGGCAGATAAGGACCGCTTGGCCCACCCAGTCTGCCCATTTCCCTACCTAATGGATAAGCTGCAGATCCTAGTTAACCAGCAGCCTACTTCTTCCTACCCCACCCCCTAGAATTGCCTTATGACTGTCCCATGCTTGCTTGAATTCCACCACTGTGTTTGACTCCACAACCTCCTCCAGAAGGCCGTTCCATGCATCCACAACCTCTCTGTGAAAAAATACCTTAAATTACCTCTGAGTCGCCCCTCTATCTTCAAATTGTGCCCCTTGTTCTTGCACACTCTTTTTGAAAGTTGCTACCCTCTTGGACTTTGTTGATTCCCTAGAGGTACTTGAAAGTTTCTATCATGTCCCCCCTCCCTCCTTTCCTCAGGCTATACATATTAAGCTCCTTAAGTCTCTCTTCATATGTCTTCCGTGCAGACCCTGCACCATTTTAGTTGCCTTCCTCTGGACAGCTTCCATCCTGTCTATGTCTTTGCGGAGATTGGGTCTCCAGAACTGCACGCAGTACTCCAGATGGGGTCTCACCAGCAGTCTGTAGAGAGGAATAATAACTTCCTGTTTTCTACTGGTGATGCCTCTCCCTATGCATCCCAGTATCCCCCCAGCCCTCCTTGCTGCCCTCTCACATTGCTTGCCCACATTTAGGTCATCTGATATGACTACCCAAAGGTCCCTTTCCATTTTTGCTGTTGTTAGTATCTCACCCCCCCATTGTGTATTCTTCCCCTGGGTTTTTGTTTCCCAGGTGCATTACCTTGCACTTCTTAGCATTGAATCTAAGCTGCCATACATTTGACCATTCCTCTAACCTTGCCAAGTCCCTTCTCATCCTTTCCACCCCACCTTGTGCATCAACTCTGTTGCAGATCTTTGTGTCATCTGCAAAGAGACATACTTTTCCTTCCAGTCCCTCTGCAATGTTGCTTATAAAGACATTGAAGAGGACCGGTCCTAATACTGAACCCTCATGGTACCCCACTAGTAATACCCTTTCTTCAAGTGGACTCCATTTACTATTACTCTCTGTGTCCTATTCTCCAGCCAATTCTTTACCCAGGCTGTCATCTTGGGACTCACTCCCAGGCTGGCTAACTTGTATATTAATCTTTTGTGTGGGACTGTGTTAAATGCCTTGCTAAAGTCTAGGTAGGCCATGTCCACAGCCCCTCCCTGATCTACTACTTTGGTCACCCAGTCAAAGAAATCTATCAGATTTGTCTGGCATGATCTTCCCACTGTGAATCCATGCTGCCTTGGGTCCTGTGCCCCTCTGGCCTCTAGGTACTCGACAATTCTTTCCTTCAGAAGTGATTCCATCATTTTCCCTACCACGGAGGTTAAACTAACAGGTCTGTAGTTTCCTGCTTCTGCCTTGCTCCCACTTTTGTGAAGGAGAATCACATCTGCCCTCCTCCAGTCCTTGGGTACCACCCCCTCCTCCCAAGATTTGTTAAAGTGGGTAGTCAGTGGTGTCACTAGTTCTACCCTTAGTTCTTTTAGAATTCTGGGATGAATCCCATCAGGCCCCATTGCTTTGTCCACCTTCAGTTTTAAGAGTTCTTTCAGAACCCTTTCTTCTGTAAATGGGCTGGTATCAACTTCTGTATCCAGAATGTTTTGACTGTTTGTTTTAGGTACCTCCCCCTCTTCCTTTGTAAATACTGAGCAAAAATATTTATTTAGTATCTCTGCCTTTTCACAGTCACCATCTGCCCACCCTCCCTCCCTTTATTTAGCCTCACTATCCCTCCTTGGTCTTCCTTCACTCCTGATGTACCTATAAAAGGTTTTATCCCCTTCTTAACTGAGTTGGCTATCTTTCCTCGGTTTGGGCCATTGCTGTTCTGACTGCCTTCCCAGCTTCCTTTGCTTTAACTGATACAGTTCTCTGTCCTGCTCCTTCTGTGATTCCTTGTACTTCCTGAATGCTTTCTTTTCTCTTGAACCTCACTGCCACTTCCTTTGAGAACCATAGTGTTTTCTTACCTCGTTTCATTTTATTTGCTTCACACAAAGGCTTGTTACCTCTGTGATGGCAGTTTTATTATTCCCCATTGTTCTTCCACCCCTCCTTCCTGCCCATTTGCTAGTGCATTCCTTAGGCACTCACCCATTTTGGCAAAGTCAGCCCTCCTAAAGTCCAGTACTTTTGCCTTTGTATGGCTTGACTCTATTGCTGTGTTTATTGTGAACCATACTGTTCGATGGTCGCTAGTTCCCAGATGACTATCCACTTCTACATCTGTGATCCTCTCTTCATGTCCATTTGAGAGAACCAGGTCTAAGATTGCTCCCTCTCGAGTGGGCTCCAATACTAGCTGTCTAAGGCATGCCCCCTGTAGGGCATCTAGAATAACCCCATTCTTCGAAGTGGCTGCTGCAACTGCACTCCAGTTAACATCTGGCATATTCAGATCACCCATCAGCAATATCTCCCCTTTTTCTGCCATTCTAAGTATACTTTCTATCATTTCCTTGCCCATTTCCTTTTCTGAGAAGGGGGTCTGTATACAACCCCTGTGCAGATTGTGGTGCCATTGACGGTCTCCAAATTTACCCACAGTGCTTCTTCTCCCTGTTTTTCCTTTTGTTCTGTTGCTTTGATTCCTTCCCTTATGTAAAGAGCTACTCCTCCTCCTCTTTTACCTCTCTGTCCCTCCTGTAGATAGTGTATCCTGGTATGTTTACGTCCCAGTCATGGTTTTTGTGTACCATGTTTCTGTGACTGCCATGATATCAGATGTTCATCCTCCATCAAGGCCACTAATTCAGGAAGCTTGTTACTCAGACTATGTGCATTGGTACTCATTGCTCTCCATTTTTTGATGGCTTTACCTTCTGTTGCAGCATCCCCCACAGACCTTTCTACCTCGGTCTTTTTCTCATTTAGTACCCTGTTTTGTAGGGAGAGGCTGAGATTTTCCTGCTGCTTATCAGTGCCTCCCACTTGACTAGTTTAAAAGCTTGCCAATGAAGCCTTTAAACCGATTGCTCAAAAGACTTGTTCCCTTCCTGGACAGATGCAGACCATCCTGCCAGTATAGGCTGGTGTCCTTCCAGGTGGAACCCCAGTCCCCGATGAAGCCAAACCCCTGTGCTCCACACCATTTTTTCAACTATTCATTAAACTGCATGGTGCAAAGTACCCTCGCCTCACTCATGCCATTGACAGGCAGCATCTCTGAGAAGGATAGGAACCCTTTTGTCAGAGTATGAATTCCATGTCTAAAGACTGGTTGACTTAGAACCAGGTAGAGTATTGATTTTGGATCTGAATTATAAAAATACCAGATTTCATGTTTTGATCATTTACGCCCCCCAGACCAAAGAGACAAGGGTGGAGTTTTTCCAGTTCTTGCAGCCATACCTCCATACCACAAGGTAATTATGTTTTTTTGGGGGGTGGGGATTTCAATTGTGGATTGGAAGCAGTGGACAGAGGGCTGCTTACAACAAAGTTGTTTTGTGAGACTAATTGTCTATGAAATATTGTCAAACAATTTTCTTTGCTGGATGCATATCATCTAACACAAACCTAGCAGTCACACCTTTACACCTTTACTAAAGGTTTGCTGAAGACAAGAATAGATTATTTATTTGTATCTCCACTTTTAACAGTGGTAAGTGCTGGAACTAGGGACACGGAAATGTCAGATCATAAAAAGTTATTTATGGCAGGTCAATGGGGAATGACTCCACCTAGTGATAAAGGTGTATGAAGAATAAAAACCCAAATTCTATCAGAATGT
The DNA here is from genome assembly GCA_016271365.2 of Neoceratodus forsteri. NCBI lineage: Eukaryota > Metazoa > Chordata > Ceratodontiformes > Ceratodontidae > Neoceratodus > Neoceratodus forsteri. The sequence continues at coordinate 621,590,577 of CM057455.1, forward strand.
GTTTTGATCCAGAAAAGGAGAAGTTTGTGAGAGGCATGGCTGTCAGTAATGCGTATATATATATATATATATATATATATATACACACACACATATATGATGACCTTTCTCAATGGTGAGAAGATAGCAAGTCTGACATAAGAGAGTTGTTTCAGTCCTTTTCTGGGCAGCAAGCCATGGAACATGCTGCAAAAAGCTATTTCTAGAATAGCACAGGAGGGGGAAGAAAGATAAAGAACTAATTGCAAACTTAATACAGGAGATGAGGGAAATTCAAAAAGATAGAGGAAGATCCTTACAAAAGGAGATGCAGTTTGGAACACAAAACACCAAACAAACATATGACCAGTTTAAAGACTGTAAAAAGCTAGTGGATAGCAGGACTATTCACAAGCTGAAAAACAGTGCTGACCAGAGCTTAAATACAAAAACAGGTATTCTAATGGAAATACAGTGTCATGTACAGCAAACATTTGGGACAGCCTGAGTATCTGCATCAGATCTGACTTTTTTGTGGATTTATGCATTCCTGAATTGGCTAACACCACATAAAACTGCCTTATAGCTCCAGTTACAGCCCAGGAGGAAATGGAGGGTATAGAAGCCCTGAGTAAAAATACATCTCCTAGACAGGACGTACTCAGTTCAGAATGTTATCAATCGTTTAAGGACCATCTAGCTGCACTGTTAGCATTAGTATTTAATCAATGCTTAGTCCAAAATAGTCTACCATAGTCAATAACACAAGGCATTCTGATTTTCATTTCTAAAAAAGGAGACAAGGAAGAGTTAAATAATTGGAGGCTCTTAAACTTGTTAAGCTCTGATTATAAAATACTGACCAAACTTTTTGCAAAAAGAATGACACAGGTGGCAGAACAACTTATTAGTCCCACACAGATGTGTGCACTAAAGTATAAAAAGATTCTGGATAATTTACTGACGTTGAGGGAACTATTCACCAGGGAAATGCAGGACATAATATGAGGCTATATTCTAAGCCTGGATCAAGAACTTATGATCAGTGCTCACATAAGTATCTGTTTAAGGTTTTGCAAGCATATAGTTTCCTAAGCTTTTTGTCCAATGGATTGAAAATGTATATAGGACTGCTTGTGTAACCCCTCTGGTGAATGGCTGGTTAGGGAACATGGTGATATTGAAAAGAGGAGTGAGACAATGATGTTTATTAAGCCCACTCCTGTACATCTTTGGTTTGGATCCATTATTAAGGCTGATACAAGCAAATTCATCAGTGCAGGGCATTTGTTTGGTCCCCAGACTCCTTCCACTCAAATCATTAGCTCACACGGATGATGTTGTTGTTCTTTTAGTGAATGAAAAATCAGGGGGGAAAAATTAAGAAAATGTTGGACAATTTTGCCAGAGTATATTCCTCACAAATTAATTATGGAAAAAGTGTGGGAGTCCACCTAGGAGTCATGTCACAACACCCTCCTAACCACATAGCATTGCTCAGAATAGAAAGTGAAGAAATTAAAATTTGGGGTATTTCTTTTGACACTGAAGATATGGCAGAAAGGAACTGGACACAGTGCATAAACAGTGTGGCAGCTAATGTGTCCTTTTGGAAGAAAAAGAAGATTTCAAAGTTGAAAAGAGTGCTTTTAATCAAAACATTGTTGCTTCCCAATTTTACATGTTTAAGTTATGCTTTCCCACCACCTCAGTTGCTTGAGACAAAATTGAATAACATTTTTTTCAGGCCCTGTAGGGCATTCGTTTTAATCTGGTGAAAAGAAACATGACATAGCCAAAGAAACAGGGAGGACTGGGGATGATTAAGCCCACATTATTCTTTTATTGTTTATTCTTGTGCACCGATGTAAGTCCAGGATTTTAGCCTACACAAATACCATGGGTACTAGCAACCTTAGAATGTTGCACACAGTACATGGATGAGTGGAAAGGAAATAAACCAAGGAACATAAAAAAAACAAAAAAATTTTTTGTTGCCGAGTATATCAGGAATGTTTTTACCAAAATTAAAGCATGGAAAATGACATATTTAGAGATCAAAACTTGTACAAGGAAAACATTGTACGACACTATTATAAGCACTCATTTTTATTGTGAGATCACCTACCCACAATGCCCGATAACTGACCAAGAGTTGGTTATGAGAGCACTGAATAATAGAAGGATTCCTGAATACGTTTGGGATGTCATATGTATGAGCGTTCAAGGGAGACTCAGAGTATGAAATGCCCATAGGCACACACAAATGGCAGATAGATACTGTATAAGACAAGTGTGTGAAGCTGACCTGGAAATGTAGGAACATCTGTTCCTACAGTGGCCTTATGTTAAAGTTTTTGGCAATATGCATCTCTACATTGGAAAAATCTGAAGTTTAAAAGTATAACATACCAAGAACTTGTGTTAGGCTTGTATTATGATGGCATATGTATAACAAAAGAACCCTAAAAGTCATTTGTACCTATATGTACTACATATGGCAGGCTAGGTGTGTGTGGGTTCTCCGGCAAAAGCATTTGTTTCATCAGGAAATATTGCAAAATATAGGCAGAGCAACACAAAAAATATACGAGAAAGAATGTAAGCAATACCAGTGCCCAAAAATCCAAATACTATGGAAACATTGCTCTTTTTCTTATAAAACATTAAGACTCTAAGATACTGTATGCTGTGCTTTTCCTTTTTTTTTGCTTAGACAGTGTACGGGTATAGAACGCAATGCATCTGTTTTTTTTTCTGGTAATTTTATTTTATATACTGCTGTGAATTTAACAGTTTAATGTGATTTTTTCATTTGTAGAGATGTTTTTTGTAAGTATCCTTTGAATAATGTTGATTTGTACCTGTCTGTATTTACCTACCATATAAATAAAAGTTCCCCTACTCTTTTTGAGATGTGCCATGGAATCTTTAATATCCACCTCATCAACCACTAGAACAGGCAGATGGAACCTCAGTTTAACATCTCATCCGAAATACCACACCACAGGAGTGCAGCACCCCCCTCAAGATGCACTATAGTATCAGTATTGAAATGTATCCCATGCTCCCAGTTGTTGACTCCAGACTCCCTCAGTTAGTCAGAATAAATGATACATGAACTAGATGCTTGTATTTTTTTTCAATATCTGCACTTGTGTTATTCTTTTATTTATAGTGTGCTACCAGCAGTAGCTTCTGCTACTGATGCTGAGCTGGTATTGTGTTAAGTAATTTCACTAATCGGTGCCCCTCAGTGCATTGTTAATAGTTAAATATATGATTATTAATTAATTTCAAGATTTTCTAGAATTTGACTTACTATATGTGGATAGTGGCATTCCCTGTTGATTGCAGTGTACAGTACAAAACATGAACAACTATAGTATCAAGTTAGTATTTACTTTGATTAAGATCATTGTGCTAAAGTTGAGGCCTGTCACTAAGTTCACTGATAAGTCACAGATGTGCTATGACATTATATAATTTGTAAAATGGTATTGAGTGAGATTAGTTGTTTTTTTTAATAATTGCACTACATGAGAATGTGGTAACTGTGTCAGCAGACTGCTACCAGCAGCAGCTACTTTTTTGGTAAATTGTTCATTAATTTACAAATTGTACCACACTTCTGTTCATGGCCAGTGGACTGTGATCCTTCAACATACTTACTGATTCTTTTAATTATCTTAATGTTAACTTCTACATTCATGAGACACATAATGATATAATGTTGCTATGTGATCAAGCAATGAACATTGTTGAAGACATTTTGACAACCATATTTTTTTCTCAGTTTCTGTATTGTCACTTTCTTTGTGACTGATTGTATGTTTTTTATTCAGCTTTTCCTCCCCACTTCTGCCAGTCCAGCCTTCAGGGCTGGGTGAATGCCCCTCTGGCAGCACCCCAGACATGTCTGCCACTAGCCCCACTTTTTCTCTAGTGTATGGTCTACTGTTAAGGGCGTAACAGTGCTGATGGCAGTGGCAGGGGTTTTCTCTTCATTATGTCCCCTTCCCACCACCACCGTTACATTCAGTCATCTCTCTCTGGTGGCCTGTCATAATGCATCACATCCATGCTCATGCATGGTTCACTCATGCCTCAGCAACAAATATGCTGCCAATGCCAGTTACAGCGCAAGCAATATGCCATCTGGCATTACTGCACTAGGCATTATGTCTCCTGAAAATAACAGTGCCAAAGCACCCTCCCAGGAAACAGTTAGCTTTTGTGAGGGGGCTTAGCCTCCCTGCACCCCCAAAACTAAATATAACCTCCTTTGGTGTGGGCATGCCCCTGAGGGGGCAGAAATTGTGTGGTCTCAAAAGGTGACATGAGTGAGGGGCAATCTAAAATCAAGGTTGCCCTTTTCACTGTCACCCTTATTGTGGTGCCATAATTGTGGCAGACAAATGTGCTCTGCAACTTGACAGGACATGTTCATGCACCACCCTTCTCAATGGACCAGGTTCCCTGAAGCAGTATGTGAGGTTAATTTACTGGTTGAGTCCAATGTCACCCTCTACTCCTGGTCTAGCATTTACTGTGATTGTAGGCACTCCACAGCCTTGCCACTCCAGTTCCAGTGAAATCACTATCACAGAAGTGCAATGCACTCAACTAAGCCATCAGGTGGCCACTGGAACTATATATTAAACACAAGTGAAATGACAGTGTGCACCCAAAATGAGAGTTATTGCTTATATTTAGTGCTGTTTATCATTACTGAGTTTGAAAACAGGCTACTAAATGAGCAGAGACTTAGAAAATGGGGGGGAAGGTGGGGTAGCAGAATGGATTTTTATTTTGACATTTAGAACCAATGCTACTGTTTATCCCTTCACCCCTCTTTTCCTTTTTTTAAATTCTTTTTATTCAAGTTTCATCAATTATAGAAAGCACACAGTACAGCTCCGAATACAGTGAGTAGGAATAGACTATCTTTGTACATTTCAACACCATTACCGGGCTATAGCTCCAACAAGTACCAACAAATATTTGAAGAGTATGTATTAGCTACAGGGTAGAATCAATCAGAGCTCTGGTACTGGTCAAGCATACATAAAGTCTGTGTACCTTACAAATAACTTGACTTGAGCTATACATGTCATCAAATACTTGGATTCATAAAGAGGAACAGAGTGAGGAAGAGAAAGAATGGGAAGAACAGATTCAAATAAATTAGGCAATCCTGAAGCTGAAGGCAGAAGAAAGCAGTTTGGGGAAGGGGGTAGATAGAACTCAGCCTTATGGCAACCTTATGGCACAAAATCAGGGAATTTGTTTAGTTGGTATAGGGTGCCAGTGTGCCAGCAGATTTGAAACTGTGGAAGATGATAGGTCATTTGCTCCAATGTATAAATGTCAAGGTGATTTCCCTCCAGCTTTGGTGAGTACAGACTCTGTCCACATGCCATAGTCTTGTGATGGCTTTTTTGGCCACTAGGAGCAACAAGAATATCAACTTTAGGGAATCTGTTCTTAGGGAGCTGTCATCTGAAGGGATTGCTGTCATTACAAGAGAAGAAGTAATTTGGCCCTGACAGTCAAAGATTTCTTCAATCTCCTGTATTAAAATTTGCCAAATGGCTTGAAGCCAGGAGCAAGACCACAGCACATATGTGTGATCTGTGTGCAAACACTCAAGTTTCTCAAGCACCTTCCATGCCTCGGTCCAGGATATTTTGCTAGCACTCTTTTTAATCCCACCTCCCCACCCCATATCAATATATACTGTGAAGCCTAGCATCAGGTTTCATCATGACTAATCCTATCTGGATACTGCTGTCAAGATGTCTTCAGTTGCAACATGAAGGGGGTGGTAGCACAGTCTGGATAGCCATGTTGGCATATGCTCAAAGTCTAGATAACAAGATTGCAGATCTAGAGACCACCATGGTAGAAGCAGACCTTGATATTATTACAGTTACCTAGTCCTGGTGCAATGAAAACCAGGATTGGGATGTGGCTATACCATGGTATACTCTGTTCAGAAAAGACAAGGTAGGTGAAAAAGGGTAAGGAGTGCCTCTTTATGTTAGGAACAAAATAAAAGCCACAGTAATACAGGGAGAGCAGGGACAAACTGAGGTACTATGGATCACCCTAGAAACATGTCAGGGGGGCACTATTCACATAGGAGTGATCTACAGACCTCCAGCACAGGGGAGTAAGTGGATATGGACATGAAGGATGACATCCAAAGGATGGTACTCAGGGGGGAGGTGTTGCTGCTGGGGGACTTCAATCTACCAGACATGGATTGGAGCATACCAGCTGCAGCAACAATCAGAAGTAGGGACATCCTGGACTCCCTGCAAGGAGCCTTCCTCAGGCAACTAGTTAAGAAACTCACTCATGGGCAAGGCCCCTGGAATTCTGCGGTTCTGCAGTTGTGGAATTTGCCGCAGAATTTGCATCATGCTACAGAATATATATAGTGCCGAAGAATTCATTGTTTTTGGTGAATTTTCATATAAATATACCGTTTTTCCATAGCGTCAGGCATTCTTTCCCACCTCATTTATCCTGAAGCCCCTCCTCTATGCTCAGCATACGATGTCATCGATGACATCACATCATAATTAGCTAATGACAGGACTGCATTCTGCCAGATAAATGAATAAATCATGCTGCAGAAATCAGAAAATTCTGCCGCAGAACACCAGGGGCCCTGCTCATGGGGGAGCGATACTGGACATGGTACTGACAAATGAGGACAGTGTTGCTGGGGTATACCTTGAAACACCACTAGTGAGCAAGGCAATTGAGTTTGCTCTAGAGCTGCTCTGTGAGTTGGACAGGTAGCCAAGAGAAAGATCCCATTCCTAAAACTGTTTTTGTGCCATTATTGTTTGAGGGATCCCTCTAGTAAGACAGTTCCTCTGTACTACACAATCATCGGCAAAGGCTGTTTTTTTATTGGAAACTGAATAAGGCTCTTTATTTTACTATTTGGGCACTGCAGTTGTCTTGTGGCATTCTGTGCCTGTGTTAGTGATTTTTGTTACATGAGCATTCCGCAACCTCAGGAGCTACTTCAGGGTCCTGGGGTATAACTTGAAATGCCCCTAGTGAGCAAAGTGATTGAATTTTTTTCCAGAGCAGCTCTGTGAGTTGGACAGGGAAGTGAAGAGACAGAGCCTGCTCCTAAAACTGTTTTGTGTCAGTATCATTTGAAGTGCCCCAGTAGTAAGACTACAGGAAGTGCCTATGAGCTGTAGTCTTGAGGGTAGTTCCTCTGTACTATGCAGTGGTCTGCAAGGGCTGTTTTTTATTGGAAGATGAATAAGGCTCTTTATTGTACTATTTGTGTACTACAATTGTCTTGTGGCATTCTGTGCCGGTTTTAGGGATTTTTGTTAAACAAGCATTCCATGGTCCCGGGAGCTACTTCTAGGTCATGAGGTATAACTTTAAATTCCCCTAACGAGTAGGTTGAGCTCTGGTGGGGTGAGCTCAGGTGGGGCAAGCACATGATGCCAATCCCAGTGGCATGCACAGAGACACGTGATTCTAAGCATGTATCTAGTGTGTCCAGCATGACCAGTGGGATCAGAAGCAATCAGTTTAGAGCTATGCTTATGGCCTATATGTTTGGCAGTACAATCTATTAAGCTAATTAGCTTCGAGGAGGTTAGCAGTGAGTGAACTGTTGCTAATAATATATTACTGCAAAAAATTGAAAAGACTTCCATCTTAGGTGATGTCCTAATTCTTGTATACTTTAATGCGCCTGCCATAAACTGGCAGGAACTCACAGGTATCACTGAATTAGTGAAATACTTTCTTAGTGTTATAAACTCAAATGGTATGGATCAGTTAGTCTTAAGACCCAAAAGGGGAAATAACTTCCTGGCCCTGGTTGTGACTAACATGGGCAATGGTATATCTGACATAATGGTGCATAGCCCTTTAGGATCAAGTTACTATTGCAAACTTACTGGTTCCATAATGGCAAGGAAATACCCCCAACAAAATTCCATCACTTTTAGAAATGATAAAAGAGCTAAATGGGAATTGATTAAAAACTCATTAACTGGTATTGATTGGCAGATCTTTCTAGCAAACAAAGATGTTGACTCTATGTGGGAAACTATAAATAACATAAATCTTGTACTTGAGGATAATTATGTGCCAGTTGTTAAAAACTATAACAATAAAGGCTGTATTCCTACATGGTTAACCAAATCAGTTAGGAAAGAAATAAAACTTAAACAAAAACTACACAAAAAAACTAAACGATATCCTACTGAGAAGAATAAAAACAAGTATAGGAAGGAACTAAACAAGCTTTTTTTTAGTTGTTTAACCAGGAATAGCGCACTAAGCTGAAAGCTTTTTTACAGGAGTAACCTGGAGCACAAGGAAGTTAAGTGACTTGCTCAGGGTCACACAGTATGCAAGTGGAAGTTGTGGGATTCAAACTCAGGTCTGGTCTGTTGGATGTCACCAGATTTGCACCTCAGAGCCTTAGACCACTGTGCTATACTGCCTCATAAAAACATTAAACACCTTATTAAAAAAGAAAGGTCTAATTTAGAACGTCAGCTGGCTTTTTCAAAAGATAACAACAAGGCCTTCTTTATGTATATAAACAATAACAAAACATCTACCAATACAGTAGGGCCCTTAATACAAAATAATATAACTATAACTAATCTTGAAAATATGGTCCAGACCTTTAATGAGTTTTTCATATCTGTGTTTAACTATGACAAGGGTCCTATAAATTCTGTACCAGATATTAATCTTCCCCCTATGGACTTCTCATCTAGTCAGATACTATATGAATTGAGAACTATAAAGGGAAATACTTCTCCTGGTCCAGATGATATACTCCCACTATTCCTGAAAAGTATGGCTGACTGTCAGGCCCTTCCATTATCCATTATGTTTAATAAATCCATGATATCTGGCACTGTTCCCCATGACTGTCTCAAGACAATAGTAAGTCCGATTTATAAAAAAGGAAATCAGAGCCAAGTAGGAAATTATAGACCAATTAGCCTTACTCCTATATGTTGCAAATAATTGGAAAAATTAATAAAACTTCTGATTGATGATGAAATTAAAGTTTTAAAACTTAAGAACAACTCTCCGCATGGTTTCAAAAATGGTCTCTCTTGTAACACCAACCTGATAACCTTTTAAGAGAAAGCCAGTAAAAGTCTTGACGAAGGTATTCCATGTGATGTGATCATGTTGGACTTAGGCAAGGCCTTTGATAAGGTTCCCCATAACCTTTTGATTAACACATTGTTTACCATGGGCATCAACACTTACATTGTCAAATGGATTAGAAACTGGATCGCTAATATAACCCAAAGAGTCAGAGTAAATGAAGTCCTATATAAAAAGGGTGATGTGTGTAGTGGTGTGCCTCATGGCTCTGTGCTTAGATCTGTATTGTTTGACCTATTTGTTACTGACATGGGTTCTGGTGTAGGCAGCCACCTGACTAAGCTTGCCGATGACACCAAAATGGGGAGTAAAGTAGATAGTCTTGAAAAATATACAGCTCTACAAAATTATTTAAACAAAATACAGAAATGGGCAGACATAAACAAAATGCCATTCAACCTAGAAAAGTGCAGTGCTGCAGTTTGGAATGAATAATCCAAAATATAAATATGTCATGAATGGGATCTTTCTAAAATCTGTATTTAAGGAACATGACCTAGGGATTACTATTAATAACACCTTTTCCCCCCTCTGACCATTATGCCTTGGTCGCTAGGAAAGCAAACTACCTAATTCATACAATTAGATGTGTGTTTGTGACAAGACAACCCCACTGCATTATCCAGAAGTACAAAACATTTGTAATTCCACACCTGGATTATGGCTCTCCCCCTTTTGGTGCCCTCATTTAAAGAACAATGTAAATTTAGTTGAAAGACCCCTGAGAAGATTAACAAAAATGTTGCTGAGTTATAGAGACAGAGATTATGAGAATAACCTTGATAAACTGGGTCTGTTTAGCTTACAAGAGGGGAGACAGAGAGGTGATCTCTGATTTCTCTGTAATATACTTAGGAACAAGGACCTAATGAAAGAACTAGGCATTAGGTTCAATGAAATAAACACCCAATTAAGATCCCAAAGAAACAACTAGTAGTACAAAGGGCTAAAACAAATAAAAGGGGAAACTTTTTCATTATATGAGCAGTCCGTCTGTAGAATTCATTATCCAGTTTCTTAGTGAATCTCCATTCAATGGATAGCTTTAAACAAGAACTAGATAAATTCATTATCCATTCTAGATCCTTACAATAACCCACCTTATGGTGGGAGACAATCTTAATGGGTCTCTGCATTATTTTGTCTTATTGTAACAAGATACCAAGATGTCATAGTGTGTGACAACCTGGGGTGATCACCATACAGTGTGGTTCAATATAAGGATTGAGCCAGGACTGACCCACACTAAGATAAGGGTCCTGGACTTCAGGAAGGCCAGTTTCAGGAAAAAAGGAGAATACCTCAGGGACACCCTGGCAGAGATAGAGGATCTGAGGGGAATTGAGGAACTATGGGCAAAAATAAAAGGGGAACATTGAAAAAGCAATACATTTCCATGTAAGGCAGTTTAACAAGGGCAAAAGAAAAAAAAAGAGGCCACTATGGATCTCTAAAGATGAAGCAGAAAAAGTAAGAGCAAAATGACTAGCATTTAGAAAGTACAAAGGGACTCAGAAGGAGGAGGATAGGGAAAACTACCAGGAGAAACAAAAGGAGGCAGGGAAGGCAGTTAGATGCACAAAGGCACAAACAGTGGAGAATATTGCACAATTAGTAAAAGAAGGGAATAAAACTTTCTTTAGATATGTAAATGAGAAGAGAAATACCAAAGGGGAAATGGTAAGGATAAAAGGGGAAGAAGGGGTTTGCGAGGAGGAGAAGGAGGACCAAAAGAAGGCAGACATGTTAAACAAATACTTTTGTTCAGTATTTACAGAAGAAGGAGTAGGTGCTGGGCCAAAGATAAGGGACACGGGCATAAATGGTAGGGAGGTGCACAACAGTCCTGTCTGTACTTCTGACAATTCAGTTCAACTTACCTTTAGAAACAGGGAGGTTCCCGGGGACTGAAGGAAGGTAGATGTGCTCCCACTTCATAAAAGTGGGAAAAGGGAGGAGGCAAGAAATGACAGACCTGTCAGCCTGACTTAGGTAGTGGGCAAAGTAATGGAAACATGACTGAAAGAGAGGATAGTGGAATACTTTGTAACCAGTGGATTACTGGATCAAGGCAACATGGTTTCACGGGGGTGGTGGTCTTGCCAGACAAACCTGACTGAGTTTTTTGACTTGGTGACCAGAGTAGCAGATCAGGGAGGAGTGGTAGATGTGGCCTACCTGGATTCCAGTAAGGTCTTCGACAGCATTCCACATAGAAGACTGGTGAACAAGGTCGCCAGTCTGTGAGTGGGTCAAAAAGTTATAAACCATGTAAGAAGTTGGTTAAGCAATAGGAGTCAGAGGGTGGTGGTAAATGGTGTCCACTCTGGAGAAGGCAATGTGATCTGTGGGGTGCCTCAAGGCTCAGTACTAGGCCCAGTACTCTTCAGTGTCTTTATTAGAAAAATTGCAGAAGGGCTGGAATGGAAAGTATGCCTCTTCATGAGTGACACACAAATCTGCAACAGAGTAGATACACTAGAGGTGTGAAAAAATGAGAGATGATTTAAAAGACTTTGAAGAGTGGTCAAGGGTTTGGCAGCTGAGTTTCAATGCAAAAAAGTGCAAAATTATGCAGTTAGAGCACAGAAACTCAGGTGCTACATGCCAATTGGGAGGGGAAGTACTGGCAATCACCAAACAGGAAAGGGACCTGGGAATAGTAATTTCTGATGACCTGACTGTAGCCAAGCAGTGTAATAAGGCAGTGGGGAAGGCTAGCAGGATGCTCAGGTGCATAGGGAGAGGTAACATCAGTAGGAAGAAGGAGATAATATATTCAGTTCTGCGTGTATGCTGTTGCTGCAGACAACTGAAAAGTGGGCATATATCCGGAATGGTATACAAGCAGGAGATTAAATTTCGAACAGCTGCTACTATTCACCCATCAAGAGAATCAGCCAGACACTATTTAAATGGACATTTGTGCTTTTATTTATACAAAACCTATCTTGATAGATGAGATTAGATTTAAAATAAAAATCTGAAATAATTAAGTACAGTACTTTAAGGCATTGTTAGGCATTTTAAAAAAATCACAGTCAATGCATTTACTTTAATTCGCCTGTGTTTTCAGTAGTGTCATTTTCCGCAGCTGCTTCGGTACCATGCTTGAGCCACTTATCTATTGATTGCTGTTTTGTTCCTCTACTTGCTAACATTTCTAGTCATTTTTCAAATGAGTAAAACCACTCATATTCTTTAATTTCCCTCGCCGCAACATAGTGGCAAATTGTTCGAACCCATCTGCCATAGCTCTCTAGTGGTTGCCACTGGCTCCTGCTCCCCCTCTTCATCTTCCTCTTCTGCAGTGTGTGTGTTTTCATTCAGGATTTCATTACAGATTTCCTTTTCAGTCACAGCCCCTGAAGTCGGCTCCTCTGCGTCCATGGTTACGTAATCCACAAACTCAGACATCTGCATTCCGGTTGGTGGATCAATTTCGTCTGTGCCCTGGGGCTCTCCATGAATGACACTGGCTTTAATAAAGCAGTTCTGGATTGTTGGGATTTAACTTCTTTCCATGCATGGTGGACGAGGTGTATTGCATCCAAAATTGTCATTTTTCGTGCCTTGTCTTTAAACATGTCCATGGATCCATCAATGTCATCCAGGAGCTGGTTCAGAATCGATTTAAGGTAATGAACCTTTAGGTTGTGTATTACCCCTTGATCCATAGGTTGGATAAGTGTGGTGCAGTTAGGAGGAAGGAAAATGAGATTGATGTGGGACAGCTTAATTGATTTATGGGCAGGGCAGTTGTCAACCACCATAGCAATTTTTCTTCTGAACCTCATTTTTTTGTTATTTTAGCCATTCGTGGTCTTTTAGCCATTCATGGAAAATGTCAGCTGTCATCCAGGCATTTGAGTTTGCATGATAGTAAACTGGTAGTGCCTCTAATTTGATGCTTTAAAAACATCTGGATTTTTTTGAGCATCCGATAACAAGGAGTGGGAGCTTTTCTGTACCAGTGCTGTTTGAACACACCATTATGGACACACAGTCCTTAGCTTTCTTGTAACCTGCTGGTGTTTGTGTACAGAATAACAATGTGCCATCAGGAGTCGCTCTGAAAAATAAGGCGGTCTCATCGCCATTAAAAATGTCAGTAGAGGTGTATTCTTGTAGCAGGGTGGGCAGAACAGTACAGATCCACTCTGTGGCGGCTGCTGTATCATTCTCTGCCCTTTCACCATGGATCCGTCTGTAACAGATGTTGTTACGCTCCTTCCACCTGGAGAACCAGCCTGCAATTGGTTCAGACTGTACCCCCAGTGATAAGGACATGCTGTGGGCTTTCTCCATCAACATTATGCCAGACACAGGAACACCATGGTCACAGGAGGCAGTAAACCACCTGAGGAGCACCTCTTCTACATGACGATCCTTGCCATCCCTTTTTCTTTTGCGGTTTGTGTTGCTACTTATACTCAACTCATGCATGATCTGACCTCAGCAGCACAGAAAGCACCTGACACTTGAAATGTCTACGCCAAATTCTGCAGCTAGATGTTTTCTTGTAACACCAGGCATTTCTGATTTCACAAGCAGCTCAGCTATCCTAGCAAGTGATAGCACATTTCTTTTGTTCTTCTCCATTGCTGCATGAACTGGTGAATAAGGTGTCAAACTCCGGTGCTTTCTGATGATGTTAGTGTTAAACTGCTGTATTTAAGAGTAAACTGCTAACTGCAATTAAGCAATTAACAAGTCATCAGGTAACCAGGAGCTTCACTTTAGACACAGCTGCACTAAATAAAACAGGCATACAACTGAAATTGTTAAGGCATACATCAGGACACATTTACATTGGGGGAATAGGAAAGGAATTTGGACTGTTAGAAAACAGGCATACAACCGAAAATGGCATATATCTGAAAGGCATACAAGTGGAATGCACTGTATTACTCCTGAACTGATCACTGGTAAACCCCCGATTACTGTGCCCACTTCTGGAGGCCTCACCTCTGGAAAGATATTGATATGGTGGAGGCGGTACAAAAGAGTGCTACCAAAATGGTGCAGGGCCTGCATCAAAAGTTCTATGAGGACAGACTCAAGGAACTGAATAGGTACTCTCTGGAGGAGAAGAGGGAAAGGGGGATATGATAGAAACATTTAAATAGCAACCGACATTAATAAATTACAGAAATGTAGCATTTTCCATAGAAAAAGAAGCTTGAGAACAAGGGGTCATGTTATAAAGCTGGGGGGGGGCTAAGAGGAAACGTAAGGAAATACTTCTTCAAAGAGAGGGTGGTGGGCACCTGCAACAGCCTTCCAGAGGAGGTACTGGGTGCCAAAACAGTGACAGGATTCAAGCATGCATGGGACGGATACAAGGGGATCTTGGTAGTAAGTAAAAGGGAGGATATGGCCAGAGATCGAGTAGGGTCTGCAGTGGCACAGTAGGCAGGGAAAACTGAGTATACTAGGTGGGCCAAGAGGTGCTTATCTACTAGCAACTTCCATGTTTCTGTGTTAGGTTTCTATAATGCTTGATATTACCAAGGCACATTAAATGCTAAATACATACATCGTAATCTGTGGGGCTGTTAAAGTGTCTGCAGGTGGTATTGTACATATACAGTGTTGTGCATGTGTATGCCTCTACAACCCCTTTAGCCTGAAAGCTCTAGTAGACAGGAAAGTGCAAAGTGATTGATATGACTATTCTCAACTGTTCTAGACTCAGGATACTTATTGAAAAAAGGAATCCCGACACTGGGCACCACCTGCCTACTATAGGCCTTGGACACTGCAGTAGATCCCTGAGGTCAGCAATTACCCTGTTTCATTACAGGGGTCACTGCAGTGTTAGTCACAGTGCCATCCTCTTCCTCAGCTGGAAAGTTTCCATCAATAGAACTATCTCAGCCCTGGCCACTCACCCAATGGCCTGAGTTCACCATTGAATCTGAGTCACTGGGATAGCAGTGCAGTCCACCGTCACTGGGCGAATGGATGGCCCACTCATGCAAATATATACTATGCAATAAGTGACAAAAACAAAATACAGTATCAGAACAAGAGTAAACATCCATAAATATGTAATTATACCCACTTTGATATGTCTGTAGCAGAGCATTTTATTTAACCTGCCTATCATAAACTGGAATAAGTTGTTTTCTCAGCCATTCAGAATATCCAAGACTCAGACTTTGAATACAGAAAAATACTGGATACATCAGCTTGAATGTGTTGGAATAACAATGAACCCAAGAAAGTCTCAGAACTCTAATATGTCAGGGGAATAGCAAAGAATTCAAAAACTGAACGCACAAACAGATACATGCTGTTTAGGGCACATTTGTATCCATGGCCAGTTGAGTTAAGGCATATTTGTTCAAAATGTTTGAAGCTAAATAAAGGCCTATGCATATAGACTATGCCTGGCTACTCCCCTGTATACACTCAGTTCCCTTTGATCTACACTCCCCCCACTTCTCTTTCTCAGTTCTCTGTGTTCTCACCTTTAGCAGTCTTTCCTTTGTTTATGTATTCCTCCACCTGTTAATATATGTACCTGAAGATGAACTATAAATTAATTTGAATTGCTGTACCTGTAAATACTTTTTTTTTTTTTTATTTTTACCATCTGTGTACTCATTTGACACCAGGCAGTACAGTTTAGATCTTGAAATTGACATACCTTTGATATGGTGTTGCTACTCTCCCCAGAAAGTGAGTCCTTCAGGGTGTACTGGGGTAAGAGGTAGACTGTAACAATGCTATTGCTAAGTTACATTTGTAAACATATAATTTTGATGCTGATTGCATGCATGCACAAGAAACATATTGTGGCAGCTTTTCAGAAGCAGGTTGTGGAGGCGTGGCACTGTTGTGGCCAATGCCCCCACAGCCTGTAAAGACTTGGCCCGCTTTCCCCAATGCCATGGCATGGTGCTGCTGACACTAGTTCAGCCAGCACTGCACCACCTTGAAATGTTTCAGCTGCTGCAATCAGGGGCCGCCTCGTCGTTGCAGCATCAGCAATTTGCTGCAATGAGGGAGTGACCCGTCATTGCTGGGCGGAACATTGCTACTGTAATATTGTTTGTGAACACAGTGGTGCCTTGCTGCCATGTTCACAAACAATATTAATCCAGCCCCAGTGCCGAGGGGGTGCCCAATCCCCCTTGGCAGCATGTGCCCCTCCCCACAGCAGTGTGTTTTTGCCAATGGGGGCCCCAATCCCTGTTGGCTTCCATCCATGGTGCTAGTTAACTTGCCGACTGAGGAGCACACTCCCCATCAGCATTATGTCCCTCCTTTCTGTTTGATATGCCAATGGGGGAGCCCGCTCCCCATTGGCATCAGGTCCCCCCCGAAAGAGTAGCAGGAGAGTTGTGCTGAGGGGATGCTCCATCCTCCTCGGCTCTTGTGCCCCCCTGCTTTTGTACTGATGGGGTGCCCAATCTCCCGTTGGCTGCACACCCCCTCCAAAACATTCAGGTGGCACACTGGGAGCCTACACCAGCATGCCCAATGCCCCTGTAAAAAAAAAAAAACATCCTGCAATGTTTTTTTTTGTAAACCTGTAAAAAAAAATCCCTTGCGATCTCCCTGCCCCACCCACAACCCACACCCACCCACTCACACCCTGCCTCTCCACACACCCCTCACCCATACTTACCTCTGGAGTCTGGTGCGACGATCTTTGGTGGACAGCGAACACTGAGGAAATGCCGGTAAGTTGTATAATGGAATGAATGTATAATGGAATGCATGTGCCCCTCCCCACTGCTGTGGGGAGGGGCACATGCTGCCGAGGGGGATTGGGCACCCCCTCTGCACTGGGGCTGGATTAATATTGTTTGTGACAAAGCACATCTTCTTGACCTGGAAGGACACTACTTCTTTATTCAGCTGTGAGCTGTGTGAGAAATTCTATATTGCACTTGATATCTGCAACAACGTGCACTTTTGCTCAATTCTGTGGGAGGTGAAACTAACTACCCTTGGTAATTGCTTTTTATTCACATATTTATTTAGTGTTTAACCAAGAAGGGGCTTGCAAACTCTGTTTATCTTGTGAGTAACTTCAGAAGGATTTAAATACTGCATTTGGGTAGACCCTTGGAGGTAGCTAGATTGTCTACTAGGATTTCCTGATGGTTAAACTATTTTTAAATAAACTGCAAGTGGCTGAGGAGTTGAAAAAGGAGCTTGCAAACTCTGCTTACCTTGGAAGTAACTTCACAAGTGTTTGAATACTGCTTTTTGGTTGTCCTTTCGGGGGTAGCTGGATTGACTACTAGGATTTTGGGACAGAAACTATTTTTAAATAATTTACTGGTACGTAGGAGTTTGTGATAGTTAAACTATTTTTAAATAAGTTACTGTGGTTAAGGAGTTGTCATAGCAAAACCTGCAGTGTGAATTGAAACACAGACAGCCTCAGGTGCAGGAAATTGCTAATATTCTTCAAGTGAAACTATCTCTGGCTGGAAGCTGCAATACTGAACATAGGATTTGCAAGAAAGCAAGTTGTGCTCACAACAGAGGAAGGTGAACCTTACAATTGTCTTTGGTTTGTAGCAGATATTCTGCTGGTGGAGGCTACTTCTAACTGAAAGGTGAAATAAGGAACTTAGAATTATCAGGAAAAGACAGTCTTTCAAGCAACAGAAGGAGGTGGATCTAGCTTTACTTTTGTTCCAATTCTTAAGATTTTCAGTGCAGGAAGAGTTTAAAGCACAGCTGACTTATTTTGGGTCTGACTGCTTTCAGAGCACAAACCACCAGGCTGTTTTGGGGCTGGGGAGGTTTACCTGTGTCTGACTTGGATGTCTGAATTTTTCTCTATTGGATTAGCAGGGTATTTTCTCTGTCAAATTGTTGTGTAGGGCATCTTGCTGACAGGAAGGCACTCATCGCAGAGGTGGGTCAGAGCTTTTAGCTGATTGTTTTGTGAGGGCACAGTTTAGGCCCAACCCCTTCCCACCCCTCACCCCACCCACTCCTGGAAATAGTTCCTTTATACCTGGGGTTCTGACATCATTTCCTCAAGAGTGCACGGTGCATAGCACTGTCATATCCTCTCTAGCACACTGCACTGACAATATAAGCATACACACTGTATAATATATATATTTCTATATAACAAACCAATCACACACACACACACACAAAAAAGTAGATAAACATGTGGGGAGTAGTACAATGTAATGGCTGTGGGACAGCAGTCTTCCAGGAATCTTTCTGGAGGCTGAGATGCTGCCCTATTTGCAGACAACTATCTGCCCTGAGGGAGGAAGTTGCCCATCTTCAGGCCACGCTGGACAGTAGTAAGGGAACCTTACCCCAGGCCACACTGGAAGGTAGGAAGGGAGCCTCCTCCATCCAGGGAGCACCAGAGCCACCACCACTACCTCAGAGGTTGTGAAGAAAGCACAGCAGTTGGACCACAGTGGGCTCAGGGAGGGTGAGTATGGTGGAACAGAGGCACACCCAGTCAGTTGTTCCACTCCACAATCCATACACCATTCTGGGGGAGCATAACTCCCCTATGGATGCACCCACAGAGGAGACTAAGGAGGCTTGGGACAACTGTCACAAGGGAGGCCCGCAGGAAGGAGGCAGAAGACACCACAAGGAAAGGAAGCAGCTCCTGGTGGGGGACTCAATTATTAGGGGGATAGAACTGGGGGGAGCAGGGAAAACTGAAGTAAGGTGCCTGCCTGGTGCCAAGGCTTGGAGGGACTGGAAGCGCATCCTCAGGATCACGAGAACAGCTGCACGGGAGTCTGAACTGGATGTCATTGTCCACCTAGGGACAAAGGACTTGGCTCATCATGAGATCAGAGCAGTGCAGAAGGACTTTGTAGAATTGGGGAGGGGCCTAAGACAAGTAGCACACACAGTATCCTTCTCAGAGGTGCTGCCTGTCAATGGTATCAGTGAGGCGAGGGTACTTTTCTGATTCTAGAACTCTGAGCTGAGTGGCTGTGTTTGAGAAGAGCTCCCAAAGCTAAGTGCTTTTTGATATAATTTTCAGTTTAAAAATTGTTTTGTTTTATGTAAATTTAGGTGATTGTGAAAGACAACCCTGTAGGCTCCAGGAAGATATAAAATTTGTGTGGTAGATATTCGTTGGAAGTCAGAAGGATCAACACATTTATTTAGTGTGATCTTTCTACTCTGATGTGGTTAATTTTAATACTATTTTAATACTATTTTAATACTATAGTTTAAACCCTTTCTGAATGTGCCTTTGGTGGTGTCTGATATTGAGAACCTAAGTGTCATTTGTGGGTATCCTGTCTGTTTTGGTAGGTACTTAGGTACTTTATTTTCTCTGTTAAACAACTGAGTATACCTATTGCCTAATACTTTATAGTACATTGTATCTTTTTGCTCAGTCTCTAATTGTCCTCTTCTTTCTCCAATGTTTTAGAACTGTTTAGTTATTGTGGCAGAGGTGTGGTACTGTGTTCTTTCTTGTAGTTCAAGGTGCTTTTGGAACTGCTGATTTCTATTGGTTTAAACAATTACATTTTTCTTTTCTATTTTTAAAAAAGCTACATCAACTTGGTATGTTGTCACCTGTTTGTTGTTGCTAAGTAGCAGATGTTTTTGCATTGTGCTCTGATTCTGTGATAGAATCTGTATTAGTAGAAGGTAGATTATTGTGATTGTAGTTATCTTTTGATTGTAAGGATAAAGAGCTTAGATAGAAGGGTATGTATTTTCAAATATTATAGGGGAACAGTGGCAGGATTTTTAGGACAGTAAATTAATAAAAAGGGAACTAGGAGAGCTTCAGTAGCTAACAAGTAGTGGAATTGCAGTATAATGTGGGGAGTGGTGCAATGCAGTGGCTATGGGGCAGCCATATTCAGGCAGACCTTCTGGACACTGAGGTGCTGCCCTATCTGCATGCATCTATCTGGACTGCGGGATGAGGTAGCCAGACTCAGAGCGGAAGTAAACTGGATCAGGAGTACCATCACCCCTATCCAGGGACCACCCAGTCCAATGCAACTGACTCAAAGGATGCCAAGAACGAGGAGCACTTGGATGACAGTGGGCTCAGGGAGGGTTAGAGCAGTCAGGCAGAGGCACATCCCAGATCCTATTCCACTCAAGAACTCATATGCCACACTGGCAAATGAGGACAACCAAATACAGGTACATAGAGAAGTGGAAGGAAAGGATGTGGAGGTTAGCCAAGGAGGTGATGTCAGCGGGGAAAGCAGTGGACCCCAGAGGAGGAGGAAGTGAATCCTGGTGGGGGACTCCATCATAAGAGGGATCCAGCTAGGAACACAGGAGGGGGAGGACAGAGAGGTGAGGTGCCTACCAGGTGCCACGGCATGGAGGGATGGAAGGAAGATCCTGGGGATCACTGGGAAGGCAAGATGGGAGGGTGAGCTGGATGTCATTATCCACCTAGGTACTAATGACCTGGCAAATGGGGAGCCAAAGGAAGTTCAGGAAGAGTTTAGGAAACTGGGGTCTCAAGCAAGTAGCTACTTCTGTCACTTTCTCAGAAGTACTACCTGTGAGAGGCAAGGGAGAGCATAGGAGTGCATGCACCAGGAACTTTAACTCATGGTTGAAGAACTGGTGTTGTGAGGAAGGGTTTGGATTCATTGGCGACTGGGGACCCACCTGGAGGATGGAGGTTTGTTCAAGCCTGACGGCCTGCATCCATCCTGGAGGGGAATCCAAGCACTCAATGATAAGTTTAAATGCTACATTGACAAGCATTTAAACTAGCAAAGGGGGGTGACAGGCCAGCAAGGAGGGCACCTACTTGCTCACCCCCCACAGCTAGCAGTGGAACTAGTGAACCAGAGGAGTGGCTATCTCTGCAAAGCAGTGTGCAAAAGATGGAGATTAGTGCCCTAGAGGTGGATAGAAGAAAACGGGCAAAATTCAGCAGACAGGCAGACAGCAAGGAGAACCAGGGATAAATGACAACCAAGGAAGGGGCTGGAGCAGAGCAGTGAGACAGTCTAGGGAGGTCAAATCATGGAAAGCCATGTGTGCAAATGCCAGGAGCCTTAGCAATAAGATGGAAGATCTGGAGGCTGTCATGGTGCAGTCAGACCTGGACATTGTGGCCATCACTGAAACCTGGTGTGATGATAACCATGACTGGAGATGGCCATACCTGGCTACAACATATTCAGAAGAGACAGAGCAGGCAGGAAGGGAGGAGGTGGCACTGTATCTGAAAAATGACATAAGGGCCACAGAGATCCAGGAGGAACAAAATGGGAGAGATACTGTGGGTTAAGCTGGAAAGGAAAATGGGGACAGCCATCTGCACAGGTGTGGTCTATAGACCACCAGCCCAGGAGGAAGAAACAGATAGGGAGCTGATGCTAGCCATCCAAAGGATGGCAGACAAGGGTGAGGTAGTACTGGTTGGAGACTTCAATATTCCAGATGTGGACTGGAGCATCCCAGCAGCAGCATCAACTAGGAGCAGATTTATCCTGGACTCCCTTCAGGGTGCCTTCCTCAAGCAGCTGGTCATGGAACCAACTCAGCAGAAGGCAATACTGGACCTTGTGCTCACAAACAGGGACAGTGTGATGGGGGTAACAGTGGGGGAGCACCTGGGAAACAGTGACCACCAGTCATTGTGGTTTGAAATCACAGAAAGAGCAGAACCAAACCACACAAAAACACGTATCCTGGATTTTAGGGGGGCAGACTTTGGGAAAATGGGGAGATACTTGAAAGAGGCATTAAGGGGAATGGGACATGAATCAGGGGTTGAGGAAAAGTGGGCAGTATTTAAAATGGGGATTACAAGAACAACAGAATTATGTATTAAGCAGGTTAGCAAGAGGAAAAGGAGAGGAGACCATTATGGTTTCAAAGAGGTAGCAAAGAAAGTGAAAGCCAAAAGATTGCATTCAGGCAATACTAAAAGACACAGGCAGAAGGGGATAGGGAGAAGTACCAGGAGAAGCAAAGGGAGGCAGGGAGGTCAGAAAGGGAAGCCAAAGCTCAGACAAAAGAACACATTGCAAAATCAGTGGGTAGAGGGGACAAAACCATTTACAGTTACATAAGTGAAAAAAGAAAGACAAAGGGAGGGATAGTGAGACTGAAGGGGGAGGATGGGGGCCGCATGAAGGATGACAACAGTAAAGCTGACATACTGAACAGGTATTTCTGCTCAGTCTTTACTGAGGAAGAGGAGGGTAATGGGTCTGAAGGGAGTACAAGGGGTAAGAATGGTGCTGAAATGGACACAAGTCCCTTTACACGAGAAAGGGTCCTGAAGGAACTGGAAGTAATAAGAGTTGATAAAGCAATGGGGCCAGATGGGACGCACCCCAGGGTCCTTAAATAACTAAGAGAGGTGGTGGCTGAACCTCTGGCTATCCTGTTTAGCCAATCACTGGAAACAGGGGAGGTACCCAAAGACTGGAGGACAGCAGATGTAGTCCCCTTATACAAAAGTGGGAACAAAGAGGAAGCAGGGAACTACAGACCAGTCAGCCTCACCTCGGTAGTGGGGAAGACCATGGAAGCACTACTGAAGGAGAGATTGGTGGAACATCTGGTTGTCAATGGACTACAGGACCCAAGGCAGCATGGTTTCACCAGGGGAGGTCATGTCAGACCAACTCATTGAATTTTTGACTGGGTGACTAAGGAGGTGGATCGGGAGGGCAGTGTACATGGCCTATCTGGACTTCAGCAAGGCCCTTGACACTGTTCCATAGAAGACTATTACAGAAACTGAGGGAATATGGGTGGGCAGGACATTAGTGTGGTGGGTAGGTAACTGGCTGGGTGGCAGGACACAGAGGGTGGTGGTAAATGGCTGTCACTCCACAGAGGGAAGAGTGACCAGTGGGGTACCACAGGGATCAGTGCTAGGACCAGTCCTATTCAACATCTTCATCAGTGACATGGTGCAGGACCTAGAAGGCAGAATTTCACTGTTTGCTGATGACACAAAGCTCTGTAACTGAGTAGACACACCAGAGGGTGTAGACAGAATGAGAAGCGACCTGCAGAAACTTGAAGAATGGTCAGGGGTTTGGCAGTTGAAATTCAATGCAAAGAAGTGCAAGATAATGCATAGGCACAAAACCCTGGCACAATATATCAGTTGGGGGTGAGGATATAGCATGCACCAAGCAGGAAATGGATCTTGGGTTGTCATCTCTGATGACCTCAAGGTAGGAAACAGTGTGACAAGGCAGCAGGTAAAGCAAATAGGATGCTGGGATGTATAGGCAGGGGCATTACCAGCAGGAAAGGAGGTCATAATTCCGCTATACAAGACACTAGTGAGGCCCCACCTGGAGTACAGTGTACAGTTCTGGAGACCATACCTACGTAAGGACATAGACAGGGTAGAGAAGGTTCAGGGAGGGCAACAAAGATGGTGCATGGATTGCATCACAAGTACTATGAAGACAGGTTGAAGGAACTGAACATGTACTCCCTGGAGGAGAGGAGGGAGAGAGGGCATATGATAGAGACATACAAGTATCTTACAGGGAGGAACAGGGTGCAGGAAAACACTATTTTTAAGCAAAAAAGATGTTCCAGGACTAGAGGGCATGGGATGAAGTTGGAGGGAGGATGATTCAGAGGAAACATGAGAAAGAATTTCTTCACAGAACGGGTAGAGGACAAGTGGAACACCCTGCCAGAGGAAGTGGTGGGGGCTGAAACAATCACGGGATTTAAGAATGCATGGGATAGACATAAAGGAATTCTGGAGGTCAGGGGTAAGGGGCAACAGACTTCTAGGAAAACAAACTGAACTTAGAAGCTCAAATGGGCAGACTGGGTGGGCCATAGGCCCTTATCTGCTGACACTGTCTATGTATCTATGTACTTTGCACCATGCAGGTTAATGAATGGTTGAAAAAATGGTGTGGAGCACAGGGGTTTGGCTTCATTGGGGACTGGGGTTCCACCTGGAGGGACACCAGCCTATTCTGGCAGGATGGTCTGCATCTGCCCAGGAAGGGAACAAATCTTTTGAGCAATCAGTTTAAATGCTTTATTGGCAAGCTTTTAAACTAGTCAAGGGGGGGGAGGCACTGATAAGCAGCAGGAAAATCCCAGCCTCTCCCTACAAAACAGGGTACTTAATGAGAAAAAGACCGAGGTAGAAAGGTCAGTGGGGGATGCTGCAACAGTAGGCAAAGCCACCAAAAAATGGAGAGCAATGAGTACCAATGCCCATAGTCTGAGTAACAAGCTTCCTGAATTAGTGGTCTTGATGGAGGAGGAACATCTAGATATCGTGGCAGTCACAGAAACATGGTACACACAAAACCATGACTGGGACGTAAACATACCAGGATACACTATCTACAGGAGGGACAGGGAGGGTAAAGAGGAGGAGGAGTAGCTCTTTACATAAGGGAAGGAATCAAAGCAACAGAACAAAAGGGTAAACAGGGAGGAGGAGAAGAAGCACTGAGGTAAAATTGGAGATCATAATGGCACCATAATCCGCATATAGGTTAGATACAGATCCTCTCAGGGGAGGAAATAGGCAAGGAAATGATAGAAAGTATACTTAGAATGGCAGAAAAAGGGGAGATATTGCTGATAGGTGATCTGAATATGCCAGATGTTAACTGGAGTGCAGTTGCAGCACCCACTTTGAATAGTGGGGTTATTCTAGATGCCCTACAGGGGGCATGGCTTAGACAACTAGTATTGGAGCCCACTCGAGAGGGAGCAATCTTAGACCTGGTTCTCTCAAATGGACATGAAGAAAGGATCACAGATGTAGAAGTTGGTAGCCATCTGGGAACTAGCGACCATCGAACAGTATGGTTCACAATAAACATAGCAATAGAGTCAAGCCATACAAAGACAAAAGTACTGGACTTCAGGAGGGCTGACTTTGCCAAAATGGGTGAGTGCCTAAGGAATGCACTAGCAAATGGGCAGGAAGGAGGGGTGGAAGAACAATGGGGAATAATAAAAACTGCCATCACAGAGGTAACAAGCCTTTGTGTGAAGCAAATAAACAAAATGAAACGAGGTAAGAAAACACTATGGTTCTCAAAGGAAGTGGCAGTGAAGGTTCAAGAGAAAAAGAAAGCATTCAGGAAGTACAAAGGATCACAGAAGGAGCAGGACAGAGAACTGTATCAGTTAAAGCAAAAGGAAGCTGGGAAGGCAGTCAGAACAGCAAAGGCCCAAACCGAGGAAAAGATAGCCAACTCAGTTAAGAAGGGGGATAAAACCTTTTATAGGTACATCAGGAAGTGAAGGAAGACCAAGGGAGGGATAGTGAGGCTTAATAAAGGGAGGGAGGGTGGGCAGAGGGTGACTGTGAAAAGGCAAAGATACTGAACAAATATTTTTGATTAGTATTTACAAAGGAAGAGGGGGAGGTACCTAAAACAAACAGTAGAAACACTCTGGATACAGAAGTTGATACCAGCCCATTTACAGAAGAAAGGGTTCTGAAAGAACTCTTAAAACTGAAGGTGGACAAAGCAATGGGGCCTGATGGGAGTCATCCCAGAATTCTAAAAGAACTAAGGGTAGAACTAGTGACACCACTGACTACCCTCTTTAACAAATCATGGGAGGATGGGTGGTACCGAGGACTGGAGGAGGGCAGATGTGACCCCTTCACAAAAGTGGGAGCAAGGCAGAAGCAGGAAACTACAGACCTGTTAGTTTAACCTCAGTGGTAGGGAAAATGATGAAATCACTTCTGAAGGAAAGAATTGTTGAATATCTAGAGGCCAGGGGGGCACAGGACCCAAGGCAGCATGGATTCACAGTGAGAAGGTCATGCCAGACAAATCTGATAGATTTCTTTGACTGGGTGACCAAAGTAGTTGATCAGGGAGGAGCTGTGGACATGGCCTACCTAGACTTTAGCAAGGCATTTGACACAGTCCCACACAAAAGATCAATATACAAGTTAGCCAGCCTAGGAGTTGGTCCCAAAATGACAGCCTGGATAAAGAATTGGCTGGAGAATAGGACACAGAGAGTAATAGTAAATGGAGTCCACTCTGAAAAAAGGGGGGTTACTAGTGGGGTACCGCAGGGTTCAGTATTAGGACCGGTCCTCTTCAATGTCTTTATAAGCAACATTGCAAAGGGACTGGAAGGAAAAGTTTGTCTCTTTGCAGATGACACAAAGATCTGCAACAGAGTTGATGCAAGGTGGGTGGAAAGGATGAGAAGGGACTTGGCAAGGTTAGAGGAATGGTCAAATGTGGCAGCTTAGATTCAATGCTAAGAAGTGCAAGGTAATGCACCTGGGAAACAAAACCCAGGGAAGAGTACACAATGGGGTGAGATACTAACAACAGAAAAATGGAAAGGGACCTGGGGTAGTCATATCAGATGACCTAAAGGTGGGCAAGCAATGTGAGAGGAAGCAAGGAGGGCTGGGGGATACTGGGATGCATAGGGAGGCATCACCAGTATAAAACAGGAAGTTATTATCCCTCTGTACAGACAGCTGGTGAGACCCCATTTGGAGTACAGCATGCAGTTCTGGAGATCCAATCTCCGCAAAGACATAGACAGGATGGAAGCTGTCCAGAGGAGGGCAACTAAAATGGTGCAGGGTCTGCAACGGAAGACACATGAAAAGAGACTTAAGGAGCTTAATATGTATCGTCTCAAGGAAAGGAGGGAGATGGGGGACATGATGGAAATTTTCAAGTACCTCAAGGGAATCAACAAAGTCCAAGAGGTAGCATCTTTCAAAAAGAGGTGTGCAAGAACAAGGGCACAATTTGAAGATAGGGGGTGGCGCTGAGGTAATTTAGAAGTATTTTTTTCGCAGAGAGGGTTGTGGATGTATGGAGCAGCCTTCCGGGAGGTTGAGAGTCAAAAACAGTGGTGAAATTCAAGCATGCATGGGACAGTCATAAGGCAATTCTAGGGGGTGGGGGTAGGAAGAAGTAGGCTGCTGGTTAACTAGGATCTGCAGCTTATCCATCAGGTAGGGAAATGGGCAGACTGGGTGGGTCAAGCGGTCCTTATCTGCCGTCAAATTCTATGTTTCTATGTTTTTCAACTTTGATGCATATCTCAGGCATTTTTTGAAATTATTTCACCAAATTTTCAACATGGGGTTTTTGGGACACCTCCTCATGAATTCTGCCACTGTCAAGGCATTATTGGGCCCGAAAGGTGATTTTGTGTTCACTGCATAGAATCCCCTTTCAAGACTGATCAAGAAAATGACAGTGCAAGAGTTCATGAGATGGGATCTCAAAAAGCCTATTTTCCAAATATGGTGGAAAAATTAAAAAAAATGACTGTTTTACGAGCGTGCATTGCTCAGTTGCTATGCACCCTCGTAACTTTGTGAATTTGCAATATTTCCATGCCAGATTTTCAACATTGTTATTTTTTCACACCTCCTTGTAAACAGTACAGCTGTCA
Source organism: Neoceratodus forsteri (assembly GCA_016271365.2). Lineage (NCBI taxonomy): Eukaryota > Metazoa > Chordata > Ceratodontiformes > Ceratodontidae > Neoceratodus > Neoceratodus forsteri. The sequence continues at coordinate 621,618,120 of CM057455.1, forward strand.
TTTTTCATAGCCTGGCCGAAATGTGTTTTCGCACTTCCGGCACAGAATAGTGCAGTTGCTGTGGGAAATCAGTGTTCGAGACAGATTAAGAAAATGACAGTGATACTGTTCATGAGCAGAGGTCCTAAAATGCCTATGTTGAAAATTTGGTGACAATACTCCATAAAATGACTGTGTTAAGAGCATGCATTGTAGTTTCCACGCACCCTTGTAAGTTCGCAAATTAGTAATATTTTCACGCCAGATTTTCAACATTGGCATTTTTTCACACCTCCTTATGAACAGTATAGCTGTCATTTTTCACATCCTGGCTAAAATGTGTTTTCAAGATTCCGAAGCAGAATACCACAGCCGCTGTAGAAAATCAGTGTCTGGGACAGATTAGAATCGAGCGAGTGAGAGAGGGGAGGATTGACCGAGTTCAACTGAGCTCTGTAGGGACTGCTGTGGATTTTTCTGTGGGAAGGAAAAGGCACCAATGCAGGCAGGAGCCCACTACAAAAGGGCAGCCTGCAGCTCCGGGAGACACAGAATGAGCTAGTGAGGGAGGGGGAGTGAGTGAGCTCACCGGAGCTCTTTTAGGACTGCTGCAGATTTCGTTGTGGGCAGAAAAAGGCAGTAATGCATGCAGGTGCCTAGTATAAAAGGGCAGCCTTCAGTGGTGGGACAAACAGAACCAGCAATGGAGAGAGGGGAAGTGAGAGAGGAGTTCTATCATGACTGCTGCGGATTTCTTTGTGGGCATAAAAGGTCGGCGATGCAGGCAGGAGCCCAGTACAAAAGGGCAGCCTGCAGCACCAGCAGAAACGGAATGAGCGAGTGAGAGAGGGGGAGTGAGTGAGGTCAACGGAGCTCTGTCGGGACTGCTGCAGATTTCTTTGTGGGCAGAAAAAGGTGTCAACAGGGGGAAGACCACGTGATGCAAGCTACCGGATAGTCACTCCTCTGTACAGCTCCAGCCTCCCGTCGCTTTCTAATTGATATCTGGTATATTTCCTCTATCTATAAACCTTCTATTTTGTGCTATTCTGGTTCCCTACAACTTTGTGCCCTTGCAGGGCGATTTTGAGACAGAATGGACGTCTACATGAAAAAGCAACAGCAGAAACACACCCCACCAGTTACACTAGAAAAGGCCCCCAAAAAATCCAGGGCCTCGAGTGGAGCGGAAAAGGGAGACGCTCTGAACCCAGAGGCAGATCAGGAGCAGCTCAGATTGTCTAAATTTCTGGAGGAATTTAGACCATTCAGAGATGAGATTAAGGAAATGGCATCAGAAATGAAATTGATCACAAGAAAAATAGAAGAGATCACTCTCGCTACCTCAGACAACATGACTAGGATCTTCTTGTTAGAGAAGCAAGAGGAGAGGTTCGAGCCTGAGATGACAGCAACGCACCAGAAATTGTTCAGATTTGAGGTTAAGCTTGAAGACCTCGAAGGCTGCAGCCAGAGAAATAATGTAGTGATCCTCGGGTTACCGGAGGGAGAGGAGGGCCAGAATACCATTGCTTTTACCCAGAACTTGGTGGAGAAGATTGCTGGCCCTTCCCCATTTGGGGCCAAATATATTATAGAGAGAGCCCACAGGTCATTAAGACTGAAGCCCCCTCCTGGAGCAATGCCCCGACTTATAATTTGTCATTTCTTAAACTTTTTAGAGTGACAACATTTTCTGTACAAAGTAAGAGAACTCCAAGAAGTTAGTTGGGAGCAGGCTAAGCTTAGCATAGCGCAAGATATTCCGGGTTCAGTCCGTTTGAAATGTGCAGCATTTCATCCTGTCATCTCAAAAATCATTGCTGCTGGACTTAAATTTTGTATGGGATACCCGGCCAGGCTGCAGGTACAGGTGGCTGGTTCCTGGGCTACCTACGAAGACCCTGAGACAGCGTTTGCTGGCTTAAAAGTATCCCTGCCAGATCTCTTTAGGGACAATTGAAAGGCCTCAGGTCTCTCCCGACAAGATGAGAATCGATCTGAGAAGGCTGGGCATTCATGCAAAGGAATCTTCTGGAAAGAAGCGGTTAAACATTCTTGGACTCTCATTTCAGCCCGAATAAGGGGCAGAAGGGACCCTTCTGTTTTCATAGTGATCTAATTATAGATGCATATTCTTATTTCTTTTGTCTGGGTCTGGCGTTTCCGGGCCCTTCAGTTTTCATAGTGTTCCAATTATGGATGTATATTCTTGCTTGTTTTGTTTGGGTCCGGGATCTAAAGTAATTAAGTGATCTCTTGTTAGTTTTCGTGTTTGGAGAAAACAAAGCCAACTCAGAAATACTTATTCTCCCCTTCCCCTGTAGGAGTTTGGTAAGGATGGGTCCGGTAAAAGGCTATGGCTCTTGGGGAAATCTAATTATAAGGGCTGTGATGTCCTTTCCCTTGTAAAGCACCAGGGTGCAGTTATGCGTTTGCAACACAGGAGAGAGCTTGTGTTTCATGCATTAATGTGTTAATGGTCGTTAAGGCCAGAGAAAAGTGGAGGTTTACTGGGGCAAAGGCACAGCAAATTGGAGGAGAGGAATGGGGGCCTGTCCCTATGGGGATGGAGAGCTTATTGAGACAATGGCCCGCATAGTGAATTTCATGTACGGCTGTGGCCAGCTTCCTGACCTTGCACCATGAGGTGCCTTTTCATATCTAGCAAGCCACATGTCCTAGCAAGCCGTGATGTTTCTGGTGGTGATGCCTTATCGATACTGGCTTGCTTTCAATGGCTTTCAACAGGGGGTAGGCGAGGGACACAATGGCTTATACTGCAATGATGTTGAGTCCTCTCTGTTTCTTTATTACTAACATTTCAAAAAGGGGGATTGTATTATAAATAATACAGGGTCTGGGGACAGTTTTTCAGGGGGCTGGGGGAGGAGTAGTAAACGAAGTATTGCTGAACATTGTTAGCGATAAGAGGGGGGTTTGGGTGGATGGTTATTTGGACAATGTTTTGGGGTTACTGAAGCTGTGGATTGTTTGAGGGATAATCGGGGGGGTGGGGAGGTACAGGGGCTTAATGAGGGGAGGGTTGAGGGGTGGGAGACCGGCACAGCAGGTTCAGGGGAATAGAATCACTTGTTACATGGTTGCAGTATACGATAGATGTTTTATCTGGATCTATACCTGATATGATAGATGGCTCAGAATATTAATATTGCTATGTAGAACGTGAAGGGGATCAGGAAAAAACTGAAACAATACAAGGTACTTAAACACCTGAGTCTGTTGCGTGCCCTGATATCATTTTTACAAGAATCTCACTTAGTGGATTCCGAAGTATTACAACTTCGGAGACAACAGATAGGCCAGGTTTTTTATGCCTCAGGGGAAACCAATAGTTGCGGAGTCATGGTACTGATTAATAGAGACATCCCATTTGTCCCTTCTCAGGTATTTAAGGACGTAGATGGCAGATATGTCTTAGTTCAAGGTACTATTTGGGCCATGCCATTGGTTCTAGGTAGCATTTATGGACCAAACACAGATGATCCCTCTTTTTTCATGAAACTGATCTCTACGATCTTTCCTATACTCCCTATTCCCATTATCTTAGGGGGAGACTTTAATTTGGTCTCTGATCCAAATTTGGATAGATCGAGCATGGGGACAAGGGGACTGTCCCCATGGCATAGGGCCTTTAAGGAAATGATGGATCAATGTGGGTTGTGCAATGTCTGGAGAGTCACTCATCCTCATATTAGGGAATATTCTTATTGCTCGCCAGTACATGGCACGCAATCTCGCATTGACTACCTGTTAGTTTCTCATGAGCTCTTGCCAGGGGTATTGTCCACCTCGATCCAACTGGGTCCAATATCAGATCATTCCTTAGTCCTGGGTAATCTGGCTTTCCTTAATATTCCCAAAAGAGAGACCAGATGGAAATTAAACGAACAATTACTAAAAGATGAAAAGTATCGAGGATTGGTGAAGGAGCAGATAGAGTTTTTCTTTTTCACCAATCCAATAGATAGTGCAAGGCCGGATATTTTATGGGGAGCCTTTAAATCTTATATAAGGGGCATTCTTATTAGTCTAGCTACAAAGGGGAAGAGGGCACAGGAAACAGAGTTATTGTCCTTATTGTCTCAGATACGGGCATTAGAAAATATACACCCAGAAAAAATTTCTCAAGAGGAGTCACAGAAACTATTAACATATAAAGATAAATATTTGGGAATGTTAAGGGAAAAGGCAGAGCTGGCTATAATTCGCACAAAGGCTAGTTTTACAGGTCAAGGAGAAAAAGCAGGGTGCCCAATGGCGTTACGTTCAAAACAACAAGAGTCAGCAAGATTTATACCCCCAATAAGGTCACAGTCAGATGGGACCCTGAAGGTATCCCCCTCAGAGATAGTCCAGGAGTTTGCTACTTTTTATGAACAATTATATAGGGATATGGATAGTCCACCACCTATTCAAAAGCTGGAGGAGTATCTCAGGGAAGCACATCGTCCGTTACTATCTAACTCTCAAAAGAAATTCATATCTTCCCCTTTATCACAGGAAGAAATAGCTGCTGTTATAAAGGACTTGCCTCTGGGTAAAGTCCCGGGTCCAGATGGGTTTTCTGCCTTATTTTATAAAGTTTTCAGGGAACAATTACTACCTGTGTTGCATTGTCTCTATTTGCACATTTTTTCTGGAGAGATGGCAGACGCTCATTTGTTTGAAGCATTGATAGTTTTGTTACCTAAACTGGACAAGGACCCAGAATTGGTTCAGAGCTATAGGCCAGTATCTTTGCTGAATCAAGATGTCAAAATTCTCTTGAAGATATTGGCAGATAGACTAACCCTGGTTCTCCCAGATCCCATGGGTATGTCTCAAGTGGGATTTATGAGAGGACATGCATCTTCAGATCACCTGCACACCCTCTCGTATGTCTTCTTGGAGTCCAGGGATGCCATATATCCTGCAGGGTTGGTGTCCCTGGATGCTGAGAAGACATTTGATTGGGTTAATTGGATTTTTCTATTTCAATCCTTTAGGGCATTTGGATTCCCATCCATGTTCATAGATTGGATCAGGGCAATTTACCGGTCTCCTACAGTAAGGATTTCAGGGAATGGGACCTTCTCCAAGTCTTTTAGGCTGCTGTCAGGTACGAGGCAGGGATGCCCTCTCTCTCCATTACTTTTCAATCTTTATCTGGAGCCCCTTATTCAACATATTCTTAATAATGATGGAATACAAGGTATTCCCATTAGGAACGAGGTAGTGAAAATAACAGCGTATGCTGATGACCTCCTCTTACATTTGGCTAATCCAGTAATATCTATCCTGAACATGTTAAGGGAGGTTAATAGATTTAGTAGTTTCTCAAATTGCAAGTTAAATCCCAATAAGACATCCTTTTTCCCTCTTAACCATAACGTTTTCAAGACCAACATTATCTCTCTGGGACTATGCTGGTCACCCTGGGCTATTAAATATTTAGGTATAAAACTTACGCGTAATCCTTCCTTGTGGTTTAAAGAAAATCTGGACCCTCTTTTGCAGGGGATCACTCAGGATCTAGAGAGATGGGATAAACTCCTGTTATCTTTATGGGGTCATAGTAATATCATTAAGATGAATGTATTTCCCCTCTTATTTTACCCTCTGTCACATCTTAACTCACTTGTCCCCTTAAGTTGGTTTCAGAAAGTGCATAAACTCTTTACCAAGTTTATATGGTCGAGTAAGACCTCTAAGCTGGCATACCACAAACTAGCTGCACCCAAAAATGAGGGGGGGCTGCGGATTCCTTACTTGCCCATCTACTACTGGGCTAGTCATTTGGCTAAATACCTGAGATGGGTAAGACTGGGCCTGGATAATATGAATCCAGCTTGGCTCAAGATTGAATTAGATTTTATCCAATCTATGAACATGGACCCTCTGACTATGCTCTATCTAAAAATTTCTCAGTTGCAAAATATTGACAAATGTCCCACCATCATGACTTCTCTAAGAGTACATTCACAATTGTGCTCCTTTCTTTTTTATTTATTTATTTATTTAAGAGATTTACCAGGAAAGGCATACTGAGCAGGGTACTGCTCGATTCCAGATGCGCCCTGGGGGTAGGGGGTTACAAGGATGTAGTACATAAATGCATAAAGCACAATAGAACATACATAAATTGTAGATATCCAGCAAATGCCCAATGGGATGGGTGAAGTAGCTGAGATGCATGTAGAGTGGTACAAAGTGAGGAGTAGTTACACGCAGTATTTACAGGCAGTGAATACAGTAGCAGTATTTACAGGCAGTGATGCAGTAGCAAATAACAGCAATTTCATAGTGAGATTAGATTTACCTACTAGATGGGTAGGTGAGAATATCAGACAGTAACAGAGGAGGGCCAAAACAAGATGATGTATGGTACTAATTTAGAAATGGAGCCCAGAATAGCTGATAGTAATTGAGTTCAGCGATGGGGAAGGCATTTCTGTGTTACAATCAAAGTAAAGATTTCGCTCAGTCCATTTTGAATTCCCCAGCTTTTACCATAAACAAACAGAAAATTTCCCTTTCATGGTTTCCTCATTTAGGAGAGGGGATAGTATCCTCATTTTTGGATGAAGTTGGAGAGTGGCTTTCATTCTCTCAGTTCATTCACAAGTTCAAAATTCCACAGTCTCAGGTTTTTAAAGTGTTTCAATTGAAGCACTTGTTAACCACGGTTCTTGGGGCCACTCCACTCTGTCCAGCAGCCTTTGCATTGGTATCTGAACTTTCTCCTTTTCTCGTCTCCTCAGGTGTGATTTCTAAGATTTATCAAGTGTTGTTCCGATGGCGGTTTGGATGCGGTAGTGGCCCCACTAACTTTTGGGTTTCATTTTTTCTCCAATATACTTTTAAATGGTCCGCCCTCTGGATGTATTGTCATAAATATGTATCCCAAGATAGATTACGTCTCATGCAGTTTCACATCCTGCATAATTTGTACTATACCCCAACTAAACTGGTGAAATGTGAGCCTTCTTGATACCGATAGTTGTAATAAGTGTTCCCAGGACACAGGGTCACTTTTTCATCTATTCTCGTCGTGTCCCCGGATAGCCTTATTATGGGAACATATAAAAAACAACTTGGATCCTTTATTAGGTTTACAAGACTATTTTACTCCGGATATTTGCCTGTTGGGGGATTTGTCTTCCATAAAGGTTAAAATAAGGAGATTTCATATATCTATGGTTGCGCTCTTCGCCAAAAAATTCATTCTTAGGCGTTGAAAGGAAGGGACCTGTCCAACATATCAGGAGTGGCTCAATGAGATCTTAGCAAATATATGTACAGAGAAGGCTATTGCCAGCCTTCAAAACAGAGTACATAGGTATAAGGTTATCTGGGATCCCTTTCACACTCTAATTACGATGGCTATGAAGTAATGTGTAATCGAGGTTACCACCTTAATTATTCTTGGTAAAGGTATTAGTGGGTGATAACAGTGTTTAAATGAACTGTTGTGCCGGGGAGTTGGAGAAGTATGGCTTTCATTAATCTTATGTTAAATGTCATTACTGCCTCCTGTAATGCAGAAAATGTGGTGAATAAACTTTGAATTGAAAAAAAAAAGAAAGAAAAAGGTGTCAACAGAGGCAGGAACCCAGTACAAAAGGGCAGCCTGCAGTGCCAGGAGAAACAGAATGAGCGAGTGAGACAGGGGGAGTGAATGACCTCAACAGAACTCTGTCAGGACAGCTGTGGATTTGTTTATGGGCAGACAAAGGTGCCAACACAGGCAGGAGCCCAGTACAAAAGGGCAGCCTGAAGCGCCGGGAGAAACAGAATGAGTGAGTGAGAGAGGGAGAGGGAGCTAGCTCAACAGAGGTCTATCATGACTGCTGCAGATTTGTTTGTGGGCAGAAAAAGTGGCAACACAGGCAGGAGCCCAGTACAAAAGGCCAGCCTGCAGTGCTGACAGAACCAGAACGAGCGAGTGAGAGAGGGGAGTGAGCAACCTCAATGAAGCTGCGTTGGGACTGTTGCAGATTTCTTTGTGGGCAGAAAAAGGCAGCAATGCATGCAGGGGCACAGTACAAAAGGGCAGCCTGCAGCAGTGGGAGAAACAGAACAAAAGAGTGAGGGGGGAGTGAGTGAGCGAGCTCAACAGAGCTCTATCATGACTGCTGCAGATTTCTTTGTGAGCAGAAGAAGGTGGTAATGCAGGCAGGAGCCCAGTACAAAAGGGCAGCCTGCAGGACAGTGAAAGGGCACCTGGAACCCACAGGCTCAGGGAAGGTGTGGGGAGCCACAGCCACAGTGCAGAAGGGGAAGTGCCACACAGCACTGAGGCCAGCACAGTCAGGTGTTCCTGGTGCAGGGGAAGTAGCACTCAGGACAGCGGGGGAACACAGAATCAGCTGCCGGGGGGGTGAACACAAGCCAGGGACATGGCCAGTGCCACCATCCAGATGGAGGCAGTAATGAGGGGGGGTGAGAAGGCAGGCAGCAGGGGGCGCGGCCATGGAAGGGCCCATAGGCGGTATGCCCCCAACAGGCAGTACCGAGCCCACACCAGCTTCGAGCTGTACAGTGATACTGAGATCGTGGGCTGGTACCACCTGAATCAGGAAATTCTGAGGTGACTCTGTGAGCTGTGCAGTGATGTGATGTGATGCAGGCACCCACACAATGGAGCCATGCTCTGTCAGTGGAGACTAAAGTAACAGCTTGCATGTGCTTGCTGGTCACAGGTACCTTCCAGAGACAAACAGGGGACACCACAGGCATAACCCAGTCGGCCGCATCACGCCACCTCACCCAATTCCTCAGTGCACTGCTGCCACATGCTGCAGAGTACATCCCTTTCCCCAGCACACTGGCGGAGCGCACAGCAAACATACAGTAGTTCCACAGGGTAGCATGTATACCTGGCATGCTAGGGGCAATAGACTGCACCCATGTGGCCATCCACACACCACCTGGCCCAGGGGGGCCACATATATGAATCGCAAGGGCTATGCTAGCATCAACTGCCAAGTGGTGTGCGCTGCCAGTGGGCGCATAATCAATGTCTGTGCCACGCACCCTGGGGGAGCACATGATGCCTTCATCTGGCACCAGTTGACACTGTGCCACAGATTCAGGAGTGGGGACATCCCCACTGGCCACTTAGTGGGTGAGTATGCAAACCACATGGACAAACATTGGGCTTGGGAGGGGCATGGTCAGAGGTGACATCGGTAGTGGCCTACATGGCCCGGGGCAGGGTGATGCTGATCACCAAACTAACCTCCACCCTCTACACACAGGTGAGAGTGGATACCAACTCCGTCCCTGGCTGCTCACACCATACCGGCAGCCCAAGACCCCATTGCAGCAACACTACAATGAGGCACACGCCACCACACGTAATGTCATTGAGTGGGTGTTCAGGATGCTGAAGGCACATTTCTGTTGCCTGGACACCTCCGGTGGTGCCCTACAGTACAGCCCCTCAAAGGCCTGTGGGCTATTTCTGGCTTGTTGCATCCTGCACAACATGGCCAACAAATATGGGACAGCTGTACAGGTCAAAGAGGGGGACAGCGATGGGGACGATGAGGACACCAGTGACAATGGTGATGGGCATCCCCCCCTTGGATGACGGGACCCCCGACTGCTCCGGCTGGCACAGCTGCACCAGGACACCATCACGGAGGAGCACTTCAGCCAACCTAGGTAAGTTATGGGGCCATGTGCAACCACCAGTGGCAAAGGCACAACCCACAAACATGCATGGACACACACAAGGGGTGCATGCCATCAAGGGAAGTGGCTGGGCATGGAACCACACACACCACCAGGGATGGGCAAGGTCTAACATGGCACGTGGACAGACACACATACACACAACTCACCAGACATGCACAAAGGGTAGGAGGCACACCAACCCAGAACACTACCCCTAGCCACACACATGTCCACAGACCACCATGTCCACTGCCTGTCATTGTGCGTGTGTCAGATGCTGGGCACCATTGCACATCGGCGTACAGTGCAATGCAGGCAACATCATGCACACGCAACTGTGGACAGCAGCCAGGAGGGTGTGCAGATGGACTGTGTGTGTGTGTGTGTGTGTGTGTGTGTGCAGGGCCATGTACCCAACCGTGCATTGCCCACTGAATGACACAATGCACACAGGGCAGCATCAGACAGTAGCTGCACTGGGAGACAGGTCAGTCAAGCACCACAGTGCCCCAGCCACCATGGATGCATGGGCGGCCCCGCCGAGACCCACCAGCAGTGACAGGCTGACCACTGGCCTCATGGGGGGCACCGATGGTCCCCTAGGGGTTCCACTGCATGAAAGTGACCGTGCTCATGCAGGGGTCTTCAGCACACCGAACATGCCTGCGCCAGGCGTGCTCGGGATGCCCACAGCTGAACCCGGTGTCGACAAGGATCGTGTCGCATGATGCCAGGAATGAGGGGTGGACATTGCACTGTGCGGTGTCTGCAATGAATGGGCAAATAACTGTGTGCACCCTGTGGCCATGGCAGCTGTGATTGTATGTGTCAGCCTGTCAATGGCAGTGGTCACATCCTCCTGCATCCGGTCCATCCCTGCCAGGAGAAGAACAGTTTCTCTGTTGCGATGCTCCTCTGCCCACTCCAGAGCCGCACTCAGTGCATCCACCACCATCACAAGCCACATCAGCTGATTGACTGATACTTGCAGTATGCGGGTGTGCTCATCCAAGAGGTAATCTGCCTCCTCGGCATCCTGTCCCTCAGGGTGTTCACGGCCTTGATGCTCATCACCCCTTGAGGGTGGGTGCTGCACACCAGAGCCAGGCATGGGCATGTCCACAGGTGGTACACTGATGCCGCCCTCTGACACTGTACCCCAAGCCCATTGGCTGATTGCTGATGCTGCCCTCTGGCTGCCGCTCCCCAAGGCTCAATGGTGCCACTGCAGTGGCCACAACAGTCTCACTGTCCTGTACACACACCAGTGCTGCCCCACCGGTGCTGATAGGCACAGGCTGGGACTGTGATGACATGCAGGCCTCCACAGAGGCACCACCCACAGCCATGGCCGTGATGTTACCTGCTGTGTGGCCATCCTGTGGCACACACGTTTCACTGCCCATGACATTAGTGACATCATCATCGGTGACAGACCTGGCACCAGCCCGAGTCCCAGCATGCTGGCATTCATGGATGCTGGCACACTGGGACACGGGCAGGGTCTCCTCCGCACCTGCTCCAACAACATCAGTCTGGACATCCAGGCGGGCCCACTGTCGCACTGAGCCATATATTCCTGTGGAGGTGGATGGGCCCTCCTCCATCTCCATCTGACCAGCCTCAGTGGAGAGGACCACCACCACTGACTCATGCAGATGCTCAGGAGCTGTAAGGGAAAACAAAGTCGCGTTACTGCATGTGACCTATCCTGCCCCCCCAATAGACAGACCATGACCTACCATGCAGTGACGGGCTACCACCCATCTGGAATCCACCACCCGGAACACCCTCAATGGTGCAACGTTGCATGCTGCCAGCAACCCTCTCCTCCTGTGGGGTCAGGCATAGCACCTCAGGCTGTCCCCCACCTAGGGGAATTTCCCCGGTGTCCTGGCCAAATTTCCCTCATTCACTAAAAAATACCACCAACAGCTTAATCTGGTTCAAATTCAATTGCCTACCATCTGTACCCCCCCGGTCGCCCCTGAAAAAGGGACTTCTAGGCCCAGTGGGCTTACCGGGTCAACAAAATTCAACAAACAAACAAACCTGTCACAGACTGTGGTGCCCTGATGGCAGCCACCTTCTCCTTAATCCTCCTCATGTCTGTGCCCATCTTCTTCTTGCACTCCTGCATAGAGCACTGGTTGCTGCCATGCAGGTTTACAGCATGCGCCACCTCCTCCCATGCAGCAGCATGGACCTGTGGTGTTCCCTGGTGTCCACTGAGAAGCAGCTCCTGGTCTAGGTAGGCCTCGAACAGGGCATCCATCTCGGCCTTCATGAAATTTGGCCTCTTCCTCCTCCTCCCACAACTCTGTTCCTCTTCCTCCACAACTCACTCAGTCATGATTCAGTCTGTGAGAATGACAGGTGTTACCTGTGACTGTGCAGTTCGATGCATGTCCCAAAATCCACAGTCCACACTCCTAAACAGCAAGCAACTCACCAATAGACTGCAGTAACCGACTATGGCCAGAGCAGCCCAATGTCGCACTTTTATAGCACAACCCATGTAAATGAGGTGAGGCGCATCTTTAAGTGGATGCAAATGCAGTGACTGTGCCATTGAATGACTGATTAGCTGATTTGCATATGACGGCTGAATATCGCGCTTTTGCACTTTGCGCAATTGTGTTGAACATGCTGAGCCAAGGGCTCAGTTCTGTGACATGCGCAGTACACACCTAACTGCGCATGCCCAGGTTGGTGACGCAGGTGCCTGCCACGCTGCTGATGTTCTGTGTGTGGGAGGCAATGCAGGGCACAGCCACCATTGTGCCAGTGGCGCTACACGCTGTTCACCTATATGGTGCTGTGGCACTGGGGCATTGTAGGCACACTGGGGCAACAGCATGGTAGGCTGCTCTAGGAGGTGGCACACAGGCACCCAGTTGCGCTAGACACATTGGGTTCCAATTGTGCTGTGGCTGTCCGTGTGCCAGAGACCCTTGACCCTGTCCCCGACCTTTTCCCCCTAGGCGCCATGAGTCAGGCATGGTTGCACCTCTATCGCGCTGTTCGGTGACAGCACGATAGGGAATGGCAGCACTGTACTGCACAGGATCTGCATGTGGTTGAACCGTGCTGCAGAGTGCCATTTTGACTTAACCGAACAATAGAGATGGCACAGAGGAGAGCAGCACAGTGGAGCCAGGTGTAGATGGCAAACTTGGTTGCCATTGTGGAGCCACTTGTTGGCCCACTATTTGGTGAGGCACCCCTGGACAGGGCCAGGAGTCAGGTGTGGCAGAAGATGGCCGACGCCCTGGAGGAGGTCACCGGTATGGGGCGGATGGCAGAGCAGTGCTGCCACAGATATGGGGACCTGAGGTGGAGGGACCTGGACCTGCTTGCCCACCTGTGGGCATGTGCCAGGAGGGGCACAGTGCCACGGCCAGGTAGGTGTAACATCCATATGCTTTTATCTTCCATACGGGTATCATAGTTGCATGTGTCCAGCATATGGGGGGGACCGTCCGGTGTTGGCTGTGGTGGAGTTATCAGGGTGTGGGGTGGGTGAGTCTGGCTGTGTGGGATTGCACACACATGGGGACAGGGGGACTTTGCTACAGGATTGTACTGATGTTCCTCTCTCCATGTTTGCACCTTAGGCCCAGATGAGCACCGGCTGGCAAGGAAGAGGAGGCGCCAGCAGGAGGACCATCAGTCCAGGAGGGGTGAAGGTCCGCAGAGGAGCAGGGACCAGCCTGATGATGGTGAGTGCCTTACATCCATGATTACTGATGCATGCTGTGTAACAGGGTGGGCAGTGGGGCATGGCCACCATACATTGACACCACTGCCATGCACGCAACTTGTTACAGTCAGCACTGTCCAGTGGCACTGCATATCTGGGAGTGCGTCAATGGTGGTCCATGCATGCACCGGGTACCTGGCTGTGCCCACTGCTTCACACCACATAGCTATGTCACTGAACAGCCATGGTGGTGCTGTGCAGGACTTGGCCGGCGGGTGTGTGCAGCAGTCCATATGGCTGTGTGCACCTGGGTGGGCAGGTCTTGTGGACACGATCACTGTGGGTGGTCACACACCATCACAGAGGCATGTCCCATGGCCGTATGCCATGCACAATGGGTGGGCTGCATGGGGCTGTGCATTCACACCTATTGACTCTGATCCTTGTCCTAGGTGGACAGCAGTTGCAGGCCATCCGACAGATGCTGCAGGAGATACTGCAGGTGGCCAGGACCTCCCTGGAGATATTGGAGCGAATATACCGTGTGGGAGTCTGACGGCGGCATGGCGGGAGGAGCAGCCAGAGTGGGAAGTGGGGCTCCCCCTGAGCATACTAATGCCCCTGATTTTCCATACCCCCTGGACCCACTCTCACACCCCTCCTTCCCTCTACCATTTGTTCACCCCTGCCCCTTACCCACCCCCACCTTGCTTGTGGCCCTCCCCCAACCTTTTGCAAATATATGTAAATAGTTTTGTGTGTTTTTTACAATACATTTGCTTTGATATACCTAATGTGGTGGTCTCTGTTTTGCACTGGGCTATAGGTGCTCAGCTGCAGTGGTGTGCATGGTGTCAGGGGTGGTGCAGTCATGTGCGTGTGTCCTTTGGGAAGTGACTATGGTGTGGGAGTAGCTATCAGTCACTGTCTATGGTGTGTGTGCTGTTCCCTGTGCACTGGATGACTGTGTGCAGTGGTCCACGGTGCATGCTCTGTGTCCATGGCGCACCTGTCAGCCCTTCCATAGCCTGTGCAGCTGACACCCTTGCATGTCTGTGACCTGCACGGTCCACTGGCATGTCAGTAGTGGCTGTCCATGCAGGACAGCCACTCTACCCGTCACAATGCCGGGTTGCCTCCTGTCACTGGTGTGGTGCATGTCTGCCTCGGGTGACACTGTGGCCTCCGCTGTTGTTATCCCACCTCCATGCTGTGGCTTGTGTGTGTTGCAGGGGATGTGCACCATTGTCTGTTACTTGTGCTCTGGGAAAATGTTGGTGGCGTACAGCTCCACAGTGCCTGCGCAGGGTGGCTGGCACTCCTGTGCCATGGAGGAGTGCTGGCTGTGTGTACAGTTTCCATGGCCACACACTGGGGGCTTGGTTGCCCCGCTACTGTGTCCCTGTGTTGGTGTGCCCTTGGGTATGGGTGGGTGTTTGTCCATGCACTGTGTTGCATCCTGTGTGGTGCATGCTTCCATGCACCACTGTGGGTGTCTACACTGGCTGTTGTGGCCAGTGCTGGGTCAGGGTGTGTCCTTGGGAGGGTGTGCAGGGTGCTGTACCACTGGTGGTGGGGTCTGGGTCATGCCCTGTCACATGTGGGGTATACCTTGTGTGCCGATGCATGGTCTGTCTCTCAGCTGTACCTCGGGGGGGATGTGCATGGTGACACTGTGTATGCAGTTGTTGCATCGCTGTGTGCTGCTACCCACTGATGGGTGCTCATGGAGGGGCTGCCTTGCATGGTTCTGTGGTGCACAGGGTTGCATTGTCACAGAGGGGGTGGTGGCATGCATGGGGTATCCTGCACTGGTGGACACTGCTCCTTGACAGGGTGTCTGGGGGTCACAGTGCAGGGTGTGCTCTGCATTGGTGGGATGGTGTGGCATAGGGTGGTCAGACCTCCTTGTGTGCTGGTCACAGCTTGCCAGGGGGTGTGATGGGGCACCACGGCCCAGCTGTGGGTTGGTTGCTGGTCTCCATGGGCCAGTGGTTATTCCAGTCCTCCCCCAGTTGTGCAGTGCATGGGGTGTGGGGGATGATGTCTATTCTGCTGTACGTTCCTCTGCCCATCTGTGGCATGGGTGGTGGCCCCTGCATCCCTGGTTGTGCTGTTGCATTGCTGCCCTGCTGCTGGAGGGGTCCCTGGTTGTGCTATGGCGCATCTGGACTGCTCAGTTGAACATCCCTTGTTGCGCTATGGTGCATCAGATATGCTCAGCTTCACCTCCCTAGTTGCTCTATGGTGTAGGTGGTATGATATTCAGTCATCAGCTGTAGGCACATCTTGGCCTGTGCAGTTTTTGAATATCGCGCCTCTTGCACATGGGCACAATGGACTTGCGCTTGCTTCTGCTGTTGCGCACTTTTTGGGTGCAGTTTGAATATCTGGGCCATTGTGTTCATTTCTATTATGATAATGTTCTTTTGCTATACTGTGTCAATACCTTCAAAAATAAACTCTTCCAACCCAGAATAAAATTATGTCACTTCTATCTGGAAGGGCCTGTGATGAGAACATTTGCATAACTTTTCATCCATGATAAGTGTACAATGGTGTAATTTATATGAATCATGCAAAGGGTTAGAATAATTATAATTCAAAATCTCTCTTGTTTCCACCTATACACATTTTCAGGTTCTTTTGCTTTCCTGGTCACATAACAAAGTGTGTTTTGCTCTCCTGACAGCATCATCTGGGGTGCAAGCATGAAGGAATTAAAAAAAAAATGCTGTGTTTATCTTTGCAAGTGGCAGAGGGTAGGCAACAATGATTTCCAGACTTCTGGCTGGCATTTACAAACAAAAAAAAACATATACAGTTGTGACAAGCTGGCCTGTGATAGATGGAGAGGCAACATGCTGGGTTTAAAGTTCACAGAAGAAAATGTACTTTTATTGCTCCAAACGTAAGTTATTGCTCCAGAAAAGCACAATCAGGCAATTCAACTTCTCCAGCCTGGTCAGGTAATATAAAGTTTAACACAAAACAGATATTTCAAGCTGGCTTGACAAAAGGAATCTTTGAACCATCTATGTGGGCCAGCAGTTTTTCAATATACAGTCTCAAACAAAACATAAATGGTTTGTGGCCAGCAGTTTTGAATGTACAGTCTCAAATCAAACACAAACAGTTTTCCCCTTTAGCCTTATTCGTAGGCTGTTAATAGCAATTCATTTCACTCACTGTTTTTGGCCCAGCTGGCTAGGCTGATCCTTTACCTAAGGACTCTCTGCTCTAGAAATGGTCTCTTTCTCAGCAGCAGATTTCAACTTTTTCCCAAAGGCTCTCTCTAATAATTAACCATCCTCCTTGGCTTTCTGCTCTGGTTCCTGTCTTACATTCCTCCCTCCATCTTGCAGGGTTCTCTGCCTAGGAGTATCTCCTCACTGCAGCAGTTTCCAGCTTCTGACTCCTTGCTGGAGTCTCTCTGTCTTTTAGCAATCTCTCTAATTAGCAACACCTGGGGAGGCACCCCCCACTTGCCTGTTCATCTTGCATTCCCTGCATTTCCTCAGCCTCAAACAAGATGTTAACCTTGTTTCCCAGTGTAGTGTTTACACTGTCACAACAATATAATATATACAGTATACTTAACACTTTCTTATGTATACTGTGCAATATATATGTGTTTTGCTACATCAACAAAGGTAACATGCAGAACAGTTGTGTTAATGTGTTGTAGTTTATTCACTGATGTCCATAATCTGAGCAATTATGGATGTCACTGATTGAATTCAAGCTCATTATTGTTCCATTCAGCATGTTCCCTTTGTAGTTATATCATTTATATTCTCACTGTACGTATCTGCCAAGCAAAATTAACTTTATAATTTGTGATTTTTTATTTGCACTACATTGCAAAACTTTAAATTCTAATTTTACTTTCCAACTGAATTACAATAACTCAAATTAAACATAGAAACATTGTCGTTGTCAGCAGATAAAGACCACTTAGTTCAGCCAGTCTGCCCCAAATTCCCTACCTATGATGCCACCAGAGATCCTAACTGGACTCAGGCTTATACCCTTCTTTTGCTTTTAAGGTTCAATTGTGTCTGTCCCATGCACTATTAAATCCTGCAACCATTTTAGCTCCCACTACTTCCTCTGGGAGTCTGTTCCAAGCATCCACCACCCTCTCCATGAATAAATATGTCCTCGTGTTTCCCCTGAGCCCCCCCCAGCTTCATATTGTAACCTCTTGTCCTCGATCATCTTTTCCTATGGAAAATGCTCCCATTCTACACCTTGTTAACTCCAGTGAGGAACTTGAATTCTCTGTCATATCCCCCCATTCCTTCCCATCTTCTAGGGAGTACATACTCAGATCCTCCATCCTCTCCATGTAGGGCTTTTGATGTAGGCTCTGAGCTGTCTTTGTTGCCCTTCTTTGCACCACCTCCACACTGTCAATGTCCTTTCAGAGATGGATCCTCCAGAAGTGTACACAGTACTCTAGGTGGGGACTCACCAGTGGTCTAAATAGGGGTATGATAATCTCCCTCCTACTGGTGATGTCCCTCGCAGTGCATACAAGTATTCTGCTAGCCTTGTCCCATTGCTTGGCTACCTTCAGGCAATGAGAAATGATGACCCCCCCCCTTGGTTTCTTTCCTGTTTTGTGACTGTTAGTACCTCTCCTTCCAGTTGGTATGCTGCCCTGGGTTCCTGTGCCCCATGCACATAATTTTGTACTTTATTGCATTAAAACTCAGTTGCTAAACCCTTGATCATTCTTCCATTTTTCTTAAATCATCCCTCATTCTTTCTACCCCCCATGTGCTACCCAGTTGCAGAGCTTTGTGTCATCTGTGAACAGGCATACGTTCCCTTCCAGGCCACCTGTAATGTTACTAATAAAGACATTGAAGAGGACTGACACCAGCACAGATCCTTGTGGTACCCCACTGATCACTTTGCCTATTTCAGGGTGGGTACCATTTACGACCACCCTTTGGCTTCTATTGCTCAGCCAATTTTCAACCCATTGTACTGTTTTAGACCCTGTTCCTAGGCTTCCCAATTTGCAGATCAGTTTCCTATGTGGAATGGGGTCAAAAGCCTTGCTGAAATCCAGGTAGGCCATGTCCACTGTCCAACCTTGGTCCACCTCTTTGGTTACCCAATTGAAGAGCTCAATCAGGTTTGTCTGTCCACTCATGAAACCATATTGCCTTGGATCCTGTAGCCCATTGTCCACAGGATATTCCCCAATCCTTTCCTCAATAGTGTTTCCATTACCTTGCATACCACAGATGTCAAGCTGACAGGTCTGTAATTCCTTGCCACATCCTTATTTCAACTTTTGTACAGTGAGACTGGGATCATAATCACCCTCCTTGAGTCCCCTGGCACATCTCCTGTTTCCAATGACAGGTTGAATAGGGCTGTCAGAGGTTCAGGCAGCTCCTCTTTCAGTTCCTTCAGTATCCTAGGGTGCACCCTATCTGGTCCCTTTGCCTTATCTGTTTTCATTGTTAATAATTCCTTTAGCACTCTTTCTTCTGTGAAAGGACTGTGTCCTCCCCCTGTACCATTATACTCATGTCATTTATCTCTGGCCTGTTTCCATCCTCCTTCTTCTTGAATATTGAGCAGAAATAATTGTTCAATATGTCCGCTTTCTTGGGGTCATCTTTCACCCACCCCCCTCCTTCCTGTTTCAGCCTTACTGTCCCTCCCTTTGTCTTTTTCTTTTCGCTTATGTATCTAAAAAATGTGTTATCCCCTTTTATTTAACTAATTTTGCAATATTTTCCACTGTCCATGCTTTTGTGCCCCTTACCGCCATCCCTGCCTCCCTCAATTTCTCCCAGTAATTCTCCTTATCCTCGTCTTTCTATGTCCCTTAGCATCTTTTAAAAGCCAATTTTTTCCTCTGCATTTTTACATAACTTCCTTCAAAAACCATAGTGGTCTATGTTTTCCCTTACTCTTGCTAACCTGCCTCACACATAGATTTGTAGCCTTTTCTATGCCCCCCTTTATTTTTGTTCACTGTTCCTCGACTCCCCCCAGTTCCCCTATCCCTGTCATGGTATTCCTCAGGCAATCACCCATTTTGCTAAAACTGACCTTCCTGAAGTCTACGGCTCTCATTTTTGTGTGGCATGATACTGACCCTGTTTTTACATCAAACAACACTGTGCAGTGATCACTGGCCTCCAGGTGGTCTCCCACTGTGATGAAAGCAACCCAGCAATGTGGTCTTTGTTTGTCAATACTAGGTCAAGTAGTGCCCCCCCTCTCTAGTGGGTTCCATAACTAGTTGTCTTGGGAACACCCCTTGCAGGGAGTCCAGGATGCCCTGCTCCTTGCTGTTGCTGCTGCAGGGATGCCCCAGTCTATGTCTGGTAGAGTAAAGTCTCCCACCAGCAATACCTCCCCCTTGTGAGATATCCTTTGAATTCTTGGAAGCATTTCATTACCTACCTCTTCTCCCTGTGTTGGAGGCCTGTAAATCACCCCTATGTGACTAGCAACTCATCTCCATGCCTCCAGGGTGACCTGCAGTACACCCCCTCCTTGCTTCCCCTGCATTTCAGTAGCTTTCATGTTGTCTCTTATATAAATGACTATTCCCTCCACCTACCCTGTCCCTTATGAACAGAACATAACCTGGTATTGCCAGCTCCCAGTCCTGGCTGCCATTACACTAGGTGTCTGTGATTGCTTCCAGGTCCAGATCTGCTTCCACTATGATGGTGTCTATCTCAGTAATCTTGTTTCCTAGACAACGGGCATTTGTGCGCATGGCCCTCCAGAAGGTATTGCATCCCTTCCTCCTTTTTGTCATGCAACTGCCTGTTGATGCCAAACTGAACATATGGGGAGGGGGGCAGTATACCATAGTGGTTAAGCACACTGAGCTGCAAACCTGGGGAACTGGGATTGAATTCCACAGTCAACATTTGTATATTGTGTGACCATGAGCAAGTCTGCTCCTTGAATATTTGCAGCCTTGAATACTGTATTTGCTGCCTTGAATATTTGTAGCCTGCTCCCAGAGAATGCACAGCTACAAGCATGGGCAACCCTGCACTGCCTTGACACCATCTGCATTATTGAGACTTGGCTATCACCTAGAGTGAAGGACAATGAGGTTGTGCTGGTTTGTTATCAGGTGTTCAGGAAAGACCGAATAAGGAAAAGGGTGGTAGCTATCTTATCTACATCAGTGATTCTATTCATGGGGCTACACTCCCAATCACTGGCAACACTAACTATGAGCAACTTGCGATTAAACTCCATTTTGGATACCAAGATAAATCACTGGTGATTGCCTGTGACTATCTTCCACCAGGTAAGGCTGAACTTGGCCTGAACAGAGTCCTTGGAGCACTGTCTGGCACTATCAAGGACTGCAAAGTCATTGTCACAGGTGACTTCAACATCAACTGGCTCAGCAGTGCTACACACCAACAAAAAGATATTGTCACAAGCTCATATCTCACACAATTGATTACAGATCTTAACAGGATGAACCATAAATCAGGCAATCACATGCTACTGGACTGGCTCCTGGTAAGCTCACCAGAGAGGATCTCTGAGGTAACAGTGCTCTCAGACTGCAGGAGCAACCACTCACCTATAACCTGTAGATGGTCCAACAAATCCCACAAGGCTCCGCCCATACTCATTGAAGGCAGATTCCTTAGGAAAGGCCAGTTAAGCTCCTTTAAGGAAGCCGCTAGGTATTGACTGGACACCAATAGACCTGATAACAGACCTTAACAGTACACTCCAATACTTTATTGACACCTTCAACACCGATGTGACAAATACGTCCCTGTCTAGAAAAGAAAAGGAAAGCCAGGGGGTATAATAGTGGTTGGATAACTGGGGAACTCCTTCACCTCATGAAGAAAGAGACAACCTTTGGAGTAAGGTGAGGTATTCGGGTGGAAAACATAACATACAGAAGTACAGGGAGGCTAGAAATAAATGTACGCATCACATAAGGAGTGCAAAAGCTAACTACCACAAGGAACAGCTAGAACAGGAATGGGGAGATGGGAGATGGTTCTGGGATAACCTTAACAATCTCCTTGGGAAGGTAGATAAATCAGTACCCTCATTGCTCAACATTATTGGCTCCACACAAACAGACCCCTACACTATAGCAGAAGTGCTTAACTCTGCTTTTACTGACCTAAGCTCCGTTCTCCCTCCTAACTACCTGAAGTCATCAGATATGGCCTCTGACAACCCCCTCATAAAGACATCAGATATGGTGACTGACAACCCACCATTGATGAACCACCACCCAAATTTCTATTTTAGGTGAATTACAGTCAAAGAAGCCATGCTCTATATAAAAAAAGTCATGGGCAAAACTAGACGAGGCAGTTACACCTTGGACATGAAAATGGTCACTCTAGAAATTGACATGCTCATTATTTTCATCACTAAAATCTTCAATAAGTTTCTCGCAATGGCTAAATTCCCATCACTTTGGAAACAGGTGATGGTGACCCCTGTCCATAAAAGTGGAGACAGGACACACCCAGTGAACTACAGACCCATCTCCATTCTCTCCCCCCATCCAAAGCCTTGGAAAGGATAGTAGCTGATGAATTTAATGAATATATTCAGAAATACCACCTGCAATGCACACAGCAGCATGGGTTCAGGAAGAACCACTGCTCTGTCACAGCACTGGTTGACTTTACCGACTACACCCATAAGCCACTAGATGAAGGGAACTTGGTTGGTGCCATCTTCATCAACCTCATGAAAGTCTTTGATACAGTCAACCACCTCCTCTTACTGACTCAACTTAGCACCCTTGTATTTGCACCCAGTGTTCTCACATGGATAAATGACTATTTATCTGACAGGTCCCAATGAGTGAAAAAAGGTCAAGTGGTGTCTGACACCAAAGCAGTATCTTTGGTAGTTCCCCAGGGGTCCATCCTAGGGCCCCTATTGTTCAGCCTGTTCCTGAACACACTCACAGAAGCTTGCCCCAATAAGGTCATCCTATATGCCGACGATGCCATAATACTTGGCAGCCACTCCAATATCGAGCCACTGCAGACAGAACTGTAATCCACTTCCGGGCTACAGGAGAATTGGTTCAGGACTCAGAAGTTGCTACTCAACCATAAAAAAACTAAAACTATGCTCATCTCCAGCCAACAATCAAAAAGGAGATACCACACCCTTACCATCACTAATCTAAACTCAGACCCACAAGACCAAGTACACTCATTCAAATAACTTGGTGTCTTGATCGATGACACCCTCTCCTTTGAGCAGCATATGGACATGGTGGTTAAGACTGTTCACTCCAAACTGGGTGTCCTTTATAGACACTGGAAAAGTCTAACATCAGATGCCTTCAGGCTATCAGTCTCCAGCTCCATCCTATCTGTTGTTGACTATGGCTTGGTAGTCTATGGGGCAGCCACAGCTACGGCACTTAAGAGGATTGAAACAGCCTTAAACAAGGCCTGCTGATTCCTGCTTAATGCTGACTGGCTCACACACAACTGTGTACTCTACGAGTTGTCCAACCAGCTAAACCTTAGCAGCAGAGTTAGCTTCTAAACCTGCCTTCTTGGGAGGAAGGCTTTGCTTGGCCAACCCCCGACATCTCAGAAATGTTCTCTAAGGCAACCCATGGTGTACACTACTAGAAGAAAGGAACTACACCCTCTTAATGTCCCATTTTGTAGGAGTGCTCTTGGTCAACACTCTTTTTCCTACAGAGCATCTCTCTGGCTTAACGAGGTCCCCTCAGCCTCACTGACAACTGCTAACATTGGGGCCTTTAAAACTGAGCTGAAGCAGCATTTTCTAAGCAGGCAATTAATTATACCTGTGCCATCACTAATCATCCTGTTGCACCACTCAGGACCTGCAATCACCTGTCACCGAAATAAGATATGTATACTAAACCCACCTACCCCCCCAGCCTCCTAGTCCCCATCGGGGGTCTATAACCTGCTCCTAGTGCCCTCTCCTCTCCCCCCTCCCCTTATCACTCTGTTACATTACCCTTCTTTTCTATAAGACTACATTTTCTCTCTCTCCTCTGCACCACATGCACTCATTCTTTCTCTCTCTTTCTCTCCCCCTTATCCCTATCTCTCCCACCACTCTAGCACTCCACCTCCTACTGTTTCCACCTCATCAGCCCCTCTGCTATCTCTACCCCTTTCTCCACCCTATGGTTCTACACACTACCCACTACACTCTCTCTCTCTCTATCCCCTTCTCTCGCTCCCTCCACTCTCACCCTGAACCCCCCCCACTATCTCCATCTCTCCAACCCCTCTGCTATCTTTACCCCACTCCTCTACCCTTTCCCTGCCCTATGGCTCTACACACTACCCAGAAATCCCCCTGGAACCCTCAAACCACTTCTCTCTGTCAGGCTGTACCCTGCCGGTCCAATGCACTATCTTCACCTCTCACACACCTCCCCATCTCCTATTTTGCATCTCTGGCAATGCTTGCTGGACTGTACCCTGTAATCCCCTGCCTGTCCCCCACAGTCATCTTTAGCAGAACTCTGATACACCCTACTCCAATCTGTTTAGACTATTCTTGAATAAGATGTAATTTTCCTGCAGAAGTCACCTAAATAGATATTTATGTGGAACAAAATGAACAGTGAACTTAATATGTCTGTATCATGTTATCTTTGTTTGATGTGGAACCTTTGTAAAAGAGTCCTGGACTCAAAAGTTGTTTCTGAACCATGAACTAAATAAATAAATAAATAAGGCATATAATTTCCATGGACTCCTAGGATGCAACTAGAAACAAATGTTGGCTTAGTGTGTTTTCCCTGGCCTCAAATTGTAAAATATTATGTATACAGTATAGGGGATATGACATGTCCAGGCTGAAGATACCAAATTTATTTCGCGAGAGGCCAATGATGTTGTGATATCATTGCCCTTGAGTGAAGATAAATATGATATCTTCAGTCAGGCCATGACTTGTTCTGTTTTTATAACACATGTTTGGGTAGTTCTGAGATAGAAATGGTAAAAAAATAAAAACAAGGAAAGTAGTACAAAATGTAAACTGTGCCCCTCTGTTCAGTGGTTCTGCATTAGAGGAAATGATGAATACAGAGCTTACAGTGAATGGCAATGGCAAACAAATGATATCAGGGATCTCACATCTGAGGATATATTTCTGAGCATGCTAGTCGGCAACTTTGTATATCATTGTATGTTGGGTCAAGATATTGTATAACTTTTTATCTTGTTATTTATCAGCACACACTAATGTAATCATTTAATTCATAGTATAGTCTTGTTTTAATTATGATTCACAATTGTCTTCAATGATACACAATATGCTCATGAAATCACTAATGAAGTATTATAAAAACAACAATTAATTCAGTTTTATTTCCACACAACTGCATCACTGGGTTTCAAGACAAACTTGGCTTTCTTGATCAGTCTACGGATGAAAGATGAGTATTTAGCTTGCAAAGGATACCTGTGAGGAATTTGTGCTGTGAGAAGTAAAAACAGTCTGTCTCAAAACAGCATGAAGATACAGTGACTCTATCAATGTCATTCAATTAGAGGTGGCGAAGTGCTCCCACTTTGCTATGCAGAGCACTTCACGTATTATCCCCCAATCCACGTAGTGCTGCGCAATGCGAAGCAAATTACTCTGCCTATAAATTTGAAAATGAAGTGCATTGTTTCCAATTGATTTCACGCTAATTCACCTTATATTACAGCCTTCCCCTTAATTTTAATGCAAAGTGCCATTGATTGTAATGGACTTTGCTTTCCTTTGCCTGTTTATTGCTATTTTAGGTGAATTTTGCATTGATTCATGGGATGGCAGGTCACATGGGCTCTGTATTGTCTTGTACAGCCTCAGTTCTGCATAGTGTATGTAGTGGAAAGCTGGAGACAGTTTGTTCTCAGAGCTCTGAGAATCAAACCATCGATAAAGCTTTACAAAATCACTTTTGGTCCAATTATTTAGTTACTCATTTAGTACAGCAACTGTAGGAAACCCTCCTGTGCTTAAATCATCAAGTGTTAATTGTTTTTGTGTGCATTTTGAATGTTAATTTAGAACATTCAGCCTGTGTACTGACAGACACTGTTGAGGGGAGGGGTGTATCTGTAGTGGAGGGAGATTCACATGAGAAAGGCAGTCTTTCTAATTGTTTTGTACTAGTAGTGTGTGTTAGTATTTGTGGGTTTATATACACACAGTAATACTTGAAGTAATTTTTCATAATGTTCTATTTGTTGTGGTGCAGTGCATATTTTCATTCTGTTTAAAAGATCTGTTTATATAGTGTACTGCACTGTTAAATTTTCTGTGCATTACCTGTAGTGTCTGAGTGCGTGTTCCATCAAGTCTGACACATTTTATTGTGCCACACAGTAATCGCCACACTGTGAATTGGTTATCTGTCTGCAGTATTTTTTATTGCTTCCTTCTCTCTGTCTAGTGGACTGCTACTGCAGCTGCCCCACCCCCCCAACCTGCAAAAGGTATCATTTATTTTTCCAGTTTTGGATTTGTGTGACCACTGGTTAAGGTGTTTTTGTGCCTGTGTGGCTGCATCTCTTTATAGTGTGCAAATCTGCATCTGTGCATTTGTATCTTTTTAGTGCCCAATCTGTATCTGCAAGCCACAGTTGTTGTTTTTTGGCTTCCCATCCACTCCAAATTTCAGAAATCTCAATTTGTTGTGAATTTTCTGTGTAATCCCAAAACATGCCTGCAGAGAGATGTGCATGCAAAGATGCTTCTGGCCATGGCACTGCTGCCAGTGGAAAAAGTGGCCATGGGTGTGGTAGTATGCAGCAGAAGTGCATAGTTGATGCCACTAAAGGGATTTGTCTATGTTTTCACAGCACAATCAGTAGCTTCAATCATGTCTGGAGATGCTGCTGTTCCCACTGGTGGTAGTGAAGTTGCTGATGGCATGAGTATTGCCTCAAGTTCAACCGGTGACAACAAGTTTTCCAGTTTCCCAAACATTGTGGAGTCTAAAGCTTAACATGTATAACCACAAAGAAAAGGGAGGGGGGCATGATAGAAAGGATCAAGTACCGAAAGGGAATCAACAATGTACAAGAGGGTAGCATCTTTCAGAAAAAGAGATGTGCATGAACAAGGGGGCAACATTTGAAGATGGTGGGTATGGATTAGGGGCAACGTCAGGAACTGTTTTTTTTTCATGGAGAGGGTGATGAGTGCAAGGGCAAACAAAAACTAATGATCAATGTTATGATTTGAGAGCAGCAGTTGAAGCATGCCCATTATTTGGAGTTGGTGCACCTCCATGTACTCCAACTGCTGCTCCACATTGTCAGTCCAGTGGTTCACATGGTCCAGCTCACTCCACACCAGGCCCAAATCGGCATGTGTGGCAGATATTCATGCAAGGTTGTCACGGTCACCTGCAGGTTGTGGAGCAGCAACTTGCTCCATGGCTCTCCCCCACCTGACACCACATGCTGGTGGAGGCTGTGCTGCCACTTGTTGCTCAGCAGGGCCAGCAGGTGCATTCCTGCCCTATTCAGCAAGCTTGGCCTGCCGATCTGCATGGTGGTGGTTGTATAGGTTGGTGTGCTGACCACCTGTGCCGATGACTTCCCTTGGGGCCATGGCATACCACCTCACCACACAAATTGCACTTCACTACACTGGTGTCTGCAGGCAGTGTAGTGAAGAACTTCCACACTAATGAGCTGTGTGGAGGACTGGGCACAGTCGGGGGGGTGCCGCAGATGTTGCCAGTTGCTGATGATACTTAATTGGGGCCTGGAGTGGGGAAACCTGCAGCTGTGGCTGCAATTGCTGAAGCTCCTTCCTCACTTCCTGCTGAGCCACTGGTGCAGGGGCCATGGCAGGTGGTGGCACTGGTGGTGGAGTACTGGTAGGTGCCACCGGAGGTGGTGCTTCCATAGCACCACTACCTCCTGCTTCAGGAAGGGGACCACTAGCCCACAAGGTGCTCCGGTTCAGAGTTTATATTTTTTGCTATCTTTCTGTTTCCGACCAAAGCAGGGTTTATATTTTTTGTGATCTCTCTGTCTCCTCTCAAACACAGCCCTTTCTACCACACTAGGTAAGGCAAAAGTGAAAGTCTTTCACTCTCTTGCATGATTAACTTCCTGCCTGAAGCATGTGACCTGCAGACTGTGAGCCATGTAATCTGTGAGTTGTTACAATGCTCACTCACTCCACCTTAAAAAGAAAATAAAGCAAAGTAATGCCAAATCATTGTCACGCAAAGTCATTATGACACGAAGTGGTGAAGTACTGCATTTCATTGGGCACTTCGTGTAGCTGTATGTCAAGGCAGAGTGGGTCACTTCACCTCTGTTATGCTAGCGAAGTTAAACTTGGTTGCGTCTCTACATTCAGTGCTAACCTACATAATGAAAACAAAATATTGAGAAAAGTCATTATCTATGTTGCATCATTGTAAAATGACTGTGTTCTTGTTATTGAATTTATTTGTAACTAGCAATATAGCTTGCTACCTTAAAATTGCACTATAAATTATAAGAAGAAAATGACTATGCTCTATATCAGAAACATAGAAACATAGAGACTTTGACAGCAGATAAGGACTTCTTGGCCCACCTAGTCTGCCTATGCCCTACCTACAGGATAAGCTGCAGATCCTATTTAACCAACAGCCTATTTCTTCCTACCACACACAAAAATTGCCTTATGTCTGTTCCATGCATTCTTGAATTCTCCCACAGTTTTAGACCCCACAACCTCCTCAGAAAGGCTGTTCCATGCGTCCACCACCTTCTCTGTGAAAAAATAGTTCCTCACATTGCCCCTGAGTCATCTCGCATCTATCTTCAAATTGTGTCCCCTTGTTCTTGCACATCTCTTTTTCTGAAACATGCTACCCTCTTGGAATTTGTTGATTCCACTGAGGTACATAAAAGTTTCTATCATGTCCCCCCTCTCCCTCCTTTCCTCAAGGGTATACATATTAAGCTCATTTAGTCTCTCCTCGTATGGCTTCTCTTGCAGACCCTGCACCATTTTAGTTGTCTTCCTTTGGACTGTCTCCATCCTGTCTATGTCTTTGCAGAGATGGGGTCTCCAGAACTGGATGCAATACTCCAGATGGGGTTTCACCAACTGTCTGTAAAGAGGGATAACAAATTCCTGTTTTCTGCTAGTGATGCCTGTCCCTATACATCCCGGTATCTCCCCAGCACTCCCTACTGCCTTCTCACATTACATGTTTACCTTAAGATCATCTGATATGATTACCCCCAGGTCCCTTTCAATTTTTGTTGTTGTTACTACCCCCCCCCATTGTGTAATCTTCCCCTGGGTTTTTGTTTCCCATGTACATTATTTTGCACTTCTTTGCATTGAATCCAAGCTGTCATACTTCTGACCATTCCTCCAACCTTGCCAAGTCCCTTCTCATCCTTTCCTCGCCTCCTCGTGTATCAACCATGTTTCAGATCTTTGTGTCATCTGCAAAGAAGTGAACTTTTCCTTCCAGTCCCTCTGCAATGTCATTTATAAAGACATTAAAAAGGACTGGACCCAGCACTGAACCCTGTGGTACACCACTGATAATCCACTATTCTTCAGAGTGGACTCTATTTACAATTACCTTCTGTGTCCTGTTGTCCAGCCAATGTTTTACCCAGGCTACCACCCTGGGACCCACTCCCAGTCTGGTTAATTTAACTACTAATCTTTTGTGTGGAACTGCGTCAAATGCCTTGCTAAAATCTAGGTAGGCCATGTCCACAGCCCCTCCATGGTCTACTACTTTGTTCACCCAGTCAAAGAAATCAAACAGATTCATCTGACATGACCTTCCTACTGTGAACCCATGCTGCCTTGGGTCCTGTGCCCCATTGGCCTCTAAGTACTCAACAATTCTTTCCTTCAGAAGTGATTCCATCACTTTCCCTACCACAGAGGTCAAACTGACAGGTCTGTAGTTTCCTGCCTCTGTCTTGCTCCCACTTTTGTGAAGGGGAATCACATCCGCCTTCCTTCAGTCCTCAGGTACCATACCATCCTCCCATGATTTGTTAAAAAGGGTAGTCAGTAGTGTCACTAGTTCTCTCCTTAATTCTTTTTGAATTCTGGGATGAATTCCATCAGGCCTCATTGCATTGTCCACCTTCAGTTTTAGGAGTTCTTTCAGAATCCTTTCTTCTGTGAATGGACTGGGATCGACCCCCTATCCAGAGTGCTTCTGTTAATTGGATTAGGCACCTCCTCCCCTCCTCTTTTGTCAATACTGAGCAGAAGTGTTTGTTCTGTATCACTGCTTTTTCACTGTCCCTCTCTTCCCACACATCGCCCATTCTATTCAGCCTCACTATCCCTCCCTTTGTCTTTCTATGCTCCCTGATATACCTATAAAAGGTTTTATCCCCTTCTTAACCGAGTTGGCTATTTTTTCCTCACTTTGATCTTTTGCTATTCTGACTACCCTCCCTGCTTCCTTCTGCCTTAACTGGTACAGTTCTCTGTCCTGCTCCTTCTGTGTTTCCTTATACATCCTAAATGCTATCTTTTTCTCCCTAACCTTCATCACCACGTCTTTTGAGAACCATAGTGGCTTTTTCTTTCATTTTGATTTGTTTATTTGCTTCACACAAAGGCTTGTTGCCTCTGTGATGGCAGTTGTGATGTTTCCCCATTGTTGCTCCACACCTCCTTCTAGTCTGTTTGCTAGTGCTTTTCTAAGGCACTCTCCCATCTTGTCAAAGTCAGCCCTCCTGAAGTCCAGAATCCTCACTTTTGTATGACTTGACTCTATAGCTGAGTTTATCATGAACCACACTGTTTGGTAGTCACTTGTTCCTAGATGGCTACCCACTTCTAGATCTGAGATCCTCTCACTGTCCCCATTTGATAGTATGAGGTCTAAGATTGCTCCTTCACAAGTGGGTTCCAAAACTAGCTGTCTGAGGCATGCCACCTGAAGGGCATTAAGAATGGCCCTGCTTTTGGATGTGGCTGCAGCAAAGGTGCTCCAGTTAACATCTGACATATTCAGATCCCCCATCAACAGTATCTCCCCTTTCTCTGTCATCCTAAAGATGCCTTCTATCATATCCTTGTCCATTCCCTACCCCTGACACGGGGGTCAGTATACAACCCCTATGCAGATTGTGGTGCCATTTCCAGTCTCTAAAGTGACCCAGAGTGCCTCCTCTCCTCCATGTTTACTCTTTTGTTCAGTTGCTTTTATCCCTTCTTTTACATAGAGAGCTACTCCTCCCCATCTTCTCCCCTCCCTGTCTCTCCTGTAGGTTGTGTACCCTGGTATGTTAACATCCCAGTCATGGTTCTCTGTGTACCATGTTTCTGTGACTGTTACAATATCCAGGCATCCCTCTTCCATCAATGCCACCAGTTCAGGGAGCTTGTTGCCCAGACTACGAGCATTGGTACTCATTACCTTCCATTTCTTGATGGCCTTACCCCTTTTTGCCCCATCAATCAATCAATCAATCAATCAAAATCTTTATTTATCCAGGCAAACATCATTGAGTAGAGTTCTTTTACAAGATGGACCTGTTTAGAACAGGGTTTGGTAACATCCCTGTTCTTATTGTGTTTGTAATTTTCTCCATTTATCCCTGCCCTTCTCCCTATTGACATCTCTATGTTGGTGTTCACCTCACTTAGTACCCTGATGTTTGGGGGGTCTAGGATTTCCCTTTTCCTCTCCAGTGCCTCCCCCTTGTATAGGTTAAATGCTTGCCAATGAAGCAATTAAACCTATCACCTAGGATCCTGGTCCCCCTTCTGGACAGATGCAGACTATCATGCCAGTATAGGCCTGCATCCCTCCAGGTGGACCCCCAGTCCCCAATGAAGCCAAATCCCTGAGCTCTGCACCAGTTTTTCAACCACTGATTGAATCACATGGTGTGGAACACCCTAGTCTCACACATGCCATAGGCAGGCATCACCTCCGAGAAGGTTAATGTGCGTACTACTTGTCTAAGACCCTTCCCCAAGTCCACAAACACTTCCTACACTGCTCTGATCCCTTTCTTAGTCAGGTCATTTGTCCATAGGTGGACAATGTCATCCAGCTCCCTTCCCTGTGCAGCTCCTCCAGTGATCCTGAGGATTTGCTCCCCGTCCCTCCAAGCCATGGTGCCAGGCAGGCACCTTACCTCCCTCTCCCCTTCCTCCCCCAGTTCTACCTTCCTAATAATGGAGTCCCCCACCAGGAGATGTTTTCTTCCCCTGTGGGGTCCCATGCCACCCTCCTGAGGGCCTCCTTTTTTGGAGGTTCCCAGCATCCTCCTTGGTCTCCACTGTGGGTACCTCCATAGATGAACCACACTTTGCCAGAATGGCATATGAATTGTGGAGAGGTACAACTGGAGGGATGCACCCCTGTTCCACCACCCTTACCCTCCCTGAGCCCACTGTGGTCCAACCACTCCTCCTTCTTGGCAACCTCTGAGGCAACAGCAGTGGTCCTAGTGGTCCCTGGGTGGGAGAGGAGGTCCCACAAATCCTGCCCAACTCAGCCTGAAGATGAGCAACCTCCTCCCTCAGCCCAGAGAGGTGCCTGCAGATGGAACAACACTGCATCCTCCAGAACATCTCCCAGAAGATTGCTGCTCCACAGCCACTGCACTGCACCACTCCCATCATGTTTTATTTCTGGCCCCTTAACTGTTGTTTGGAATACTTACTCTTTCCTCTGTCTGTTTATTTTTTTCTTCCTACTTACTTATTGCCTCTGTGCCCTTTAAGCTCCTGATCTTCCTGTTCTGATACAAGAAGTTCCTATATTTCTCAGTAGTCTCCTTATTTGCTCAGAGTCAAACCTCCAGCAGCTGGGGTAGGGGGATGGAGAGCTACTCTTATCCTTCTAGGATGATGAGTTTTTGGTGGCTCTGGGACCACTCACTTCCTGCTCCCAAATGGGAGGTTCCTGTTGTCAGTCAAATCAGATGACAATTAGATCAAGATTTATACCCAACAAAACAGGGATATTTGATAACTGGGACTCAGTTTTTAAGCACATCGTTCATGAGTGTACCATGACATTATAACATTTTCTCCATAACAGGCTAAATATTTTAATTAATAAGATCAGAAGGTACCTGTAAAGAGTGGAAGTAGATAGTACTGGAGACCAAATACAACTAATATTTAATTTAATATTAATCAAATAAGGATTTTAAACAACTCAAAGAAACACACTGATGCATGTTAAAAGTGAGTTATCCTAAATGCCAAGTCCGCATACAACTGTTTTTTTCCTAGTTCTTTGTTTCTTAGGAAACACATAATCTTTTCTTAGTCAATCTGGAGGAAGGGTGGAAAACAATTGATTTAGAGTCTCTTCAGACCTCAAATTACTATGTTACCAGGAATCCCTGTATTTCCAAAACTCAGAGATATACTTTCATTTTGGATAACAAGGAGAGATAAACCAGCACTAACAAACCACAGAGCCACTCACCACAAGATTTGTAGTGCAAAAGCTTTAGTAAGGTGCCAAATGTGCAAAAGATTAACATTTATTTTTTGCACTTGCACTTTGTCACACTGTTGTAATTAATTTCAGGCCTCTTACATTTATTGGCATGGTCAGTCCATTTGATCTACTGTCTCATTGAAGAATGACTGTACTTAAGAACTGATTGACCATTTTCCAGTGCCTTTAAGAAAGCGTTTTGTGAAACACATCAGGCAGACAGGCACTGAGGGGCCTATTTTAATCTTTTGTACTTTTGGCACCTTAATATCACTGGGCCTCATGCACAAAGTAGGTGGGATAGTCAGAAAAGTCATGTACCCCACTCAGCCCCTGTGACCCATGGAGAGGTGTGCCCATACCAGCATTCACCAATGCCAGCCACCTATCTGCTGCTCCTCCCTCCCAGCATGCAGCACTCCACAGGGTGGCTGAGGGAGGAGTATTCATCCCTGGTGGGCATCCAATGGGATGCCCCCCCCGGGACCCATAATGGATCCCACGCATAGGGTGGTGAAGGTCTGGGGACTTGCATGCCAATTACAGGCACCCAGACAGGTGGGGCACCATTCAGTCCCAATGCTACCACTCTTGAAATATCCGAGTGTTTGCCCCCCAGCTGCCCCTGCTGCCTCCTGCTGACCAGCTGTCAGGGCAATATGGTGTGCCCTGTCCCAGTCCCCTGGTGACTGCAGGCCTGTGCCCATGGGGGCACACAGTGGGTTATGGCAGGGCCTCTCTGTCATACCCTGCTCCACCCTCTGCACCCATGTGACCAGCACTACATGAGTTAGTGAAAACTTCATAGTGCTGGCATGTCCCTGGAACACCCCCAGTGCGGAGCTGCCTGCGGATGTGGGGGATCGGGTGTGGTGGGTCTGCATGCCCCCCTTTGTGCATGCCGCATGGGGGGGTGCAATGGGTGTGGAGTGGCTGTGCACCCCAGATAAGCACGTAGCCACTCTGCACCAATAGTGCATAGGGCCATTGTTGGCACTACACATTTTGTGGTGGGTGTCTCTGTAG
The DNA here is from genome assembly GCA_016271365.2 of Neoceratodus forsteri. Lineage (NCBI taxonomy): Eukaryota > Metazoa > Chordata > Ceratodontiformes > Ceratodontidae > Neoceratodus > Neoceratodus forsteri. Next base: position 621,651,986 of record CM057455.1, read on the forward strand.
GTGATGAGTGCTCAGTTTATCTATTCTTTTCAGTAAATGCTTTGACCATGAGCACCTATTTCCTTCTGTGACTCATTTTTTAAATTTGCTTGTCTTTGTATATGAGTAAACTGAGAATTGTTCAGCAGTTAAAAATATCATATGCAGTATTTTATAAACTGGGCTGGCAGTATACCGTAGAGGTTAGATTAATGAGCTGTGAGTCAGCTTGGTACATCCAACAGACATAGATTTGTTTCCCATAGACTCCACTTGCATACTATATGACTTTGAGCAAGCCATTTAACCTTCTCAGGTCATACCTGAATATAGCCATTCAGCCTAGTAGGCCTTACATGGTTACCAAGGAATAAGGAAAAAATAGTTTGTATTGAAATGGTTCTTATCTTTATTCAGAAGCCAGCTGCTTAAGTAGCAGCTTATGCTTCTTCAAGAACTTTTAACAATTAAATATTGAGACATATTTCAGACTATTGTTTACGTGTTTCTTCATTTTTTTCTTTCCACGTTGTAGTTATCATTAAATTCAAGTGTTCCCTTTGCTTATTCCCCATCTGAAGACATAGGCCCAGATATTCAAAAGGGTTGTGCATGGCACAACAGTGCTGCACCATGCACAACCCACTGTTGCACCCCGGCATGATATTCAAAAGGGAAAAGTGAGCCGCGCAAATCCAGATGTGCTGGAGCTCATCAGTAATGTATGCAGACACAGGTGGGGGTGTGTGTCCATGCATAACCTGCACAGCCAGATATTCAGCCCGGGATGTGCAGAGTCATGCATGCTAAACCCCTACCTGTGCCTGCACAAAGTTAAGCCAAAAAAAAAAGGAACAAGTGATGGCCACCCACAGGTCAGCTGCCACATTGCAGGGTGCAACACGGCAGCTGCCACCTGTGGGTGGCCACCTGAGTTCCTGCCGCACCTGGTGGTGCCCTCCCATGCATCTGTGTAGTGAAATCCCCCTGTCCTATATCCCTGGTGGTCCAGTGGACCTCTATGTGCCCGATCGCGGGCATTTGTGTAGAAGAATAAGCCCCCCCCATATCCCTGGTGATCCAGTGGACCTCTATATGCCCGATCGCAGGCATCGGTATAGTACCCCCCATGTCCAATATCTCTGGTGGTCCAGTGGACCAATCGCTGCTCGATCGCGGGCATATGTAACTCATAAAATACCAGTACTACCCTGTTGGTCTAGGCACTCCCTCCCACCCGCCCACTGAGCCCCACCACCCACTTCCCCCGCCAGCCAGCGGGTTGCAGCCCCCACCGCCTGCTGCCCCGCCTCCTCAGCTGACTGGACAGCTCTGTAGGTTGCATGCCCATTGGTTCACAGTGTGAGCCAATGGATGTGAGCCTATACCGCAGAGTTAACACAGTCCAGATATGTGAATGAATTAATTCTACATATCTGGACTGAGTAGTACTCGGAGTGATGCACGCCCATTGGCTCACGCCAGAACCAATGGGCGCAGCCCTACTGAGTTGTCAGTTGGCAGACAGCAGGGGCGGGCAGGCGGGGGGGTGCTGCCGCCCACCGGCTGACGGGGGGGCGGGTGATGGGGCTCAGTGGGTGGTAGGAGGGGGCTAAGCCACTAGACCACCAGGGTAGTAGGGATATTTTATGAGTTCCAGATGCCCACGATTGGGCAGCAATCAGTCCACTGACCACCAGGAATATTGGACATGGGGGTATTTATACCGATGCCCGCGATCGGCAAATAGAGGTCCACTGGACCACCGTGGATATAGGAGTGAGGCTTATTCTTTCACACAAATGCCCATGATTGGGCACACAGAGGTCCACTGGACCACCTGGGATATAGGAGGGGGGGTTATTTTACACGAATGCCTGCAATAGGGCTGCAGGGTGCATCAGTCCCCATCGGCTGCTGCCTGACAGGTCGCCAGGCGCAAGTCGTCGGGGATCAGTGCACTTGCATGCTAATGGCATGCAAATGGGGCCATAATGAGATGCAAATGGCCCCTGTGTGCCTTGCATAAATTATGGCCCCATTTGCATGTCCCCTTTTGAATATCGCAGGTGCTGTGCATGGCCAATGGCACTTGTGCTAGCGCATCTCCATGCTCTACTCTGGCCACTTGCTCTGGTGCAGTGCCACTACACCATGCACAGTGGGGGTGGCCAGGGTGCGATATTCAAAGCTGCTGCACCATAGCACAGCTCCGTTGAATATCGCCCAGGCCACACCCCTGTGCAACAAAGTTGAGCTGCACCCAGGCTTGCGCCACAGCCTGGCGCAGTTTGAATATACGGGCCATAATATCTGCTTGTGAAATCACTGTGATTCCTCTGGCAAACAACCAAGATATACTGTACCAAGTACCTTTTTTCATCCAAATATACTGAGTAACAAAGAATGAATATAAGAAAACTTTATAAAAAAAAATTATCAACCAATCAGTTAATTTATTTGTTTAAAATTTGATAACCAGAATAGGCAATCTGAGCCAAGGTTCATTTCCAGCTGCAACAGTGGTGGAGGAAAGCAAAGGGAGGTACAGCAGAAAGAAATGGTATACAACAAAAGTACAAAATAGTCAAAAATACAGTAGCAAAACATTTACAGTTCATACAAATGCCAAATTATAGTCAGCAAAGAAAGATACATCATAGTTTACAAAACTGGCACTATGAAGTAAAATATACAACAGTGTTTATGAGATGCAGCAAGTGGGATACAAAACACTAATGTGCAGGTGTAGGCCGAAGAACAGCTGTCAGTGAAGACCAAAACAATGGAGAAAATAGAATGACAAGTAAAAGTTATATGAAGAACAAAATAAGGACACGGGTAGAAGGTGGGGGAAGTTATGGTGTAAAGGTTGTGAGAGCACAGTAGGCAAATGGCAAAAGAGAAAATAGGGAACAGAGAAAACAGTAGAAGTAAGAAAGAGAGAGCAGGTATTCTAGACATGTGGTAGATAGATGGAGAAAGCAGAGAGAAACATAGAAACACAGAATTTTAGAAAATGAAAACAGAGAAAGACTTAGTGGTCCTTCCATTCTTCCCATCCTACCTAACCGCCCTACATTGGCCCTAGTGGCCATCCCCTTCCCCTATATCTGTCCTATGTTCCCTTAATATGGTCATATGCCTGTCCCAGATTGACCCGAACAGGTCCTGCAACATAGGATAGAACAGGAGCATGTGTTAGAGGTGCATAGGGAGTAGGAGGAAAATAAGGGGTTATGAAAGCAGTGTAATGATAGAGAGCCAAGTAAACACTGTTCTATTTTCATGCCACATTCTCTCTCAAAACTGAATTATACTATATTTAGCTCTGTCTACAAGGTCATGCAGCTGCTGTGTTTCAGACTGCATGTACCATTATAATTAACCCATTGTGTTACTGTTGAATAGGTAATATTTAATGCAATTTAATTATCACTATATTCACAAAAGAGCCTGCTGAGTGAAATTATGATTACAACCAAGTTTATCGTAAGACATTTTGTTCAACTTTATTGAAAAAAGAAATTAAGCAAAAGACTGGATACGCGTTATGGTCCTATTTAGAGTAAGTCATGTTACATGCATTCACTTGTTTTCACTTTCAGGTACATAATTTGATGCACTGTTCATCTGTGGTTCCTGAAAAATGCAGTAGTGATAATTAGCATTTTTTAAAGACTGTGCTACTGTAATCTTTACATATATTGGGTTTAGACCCTGCTCATGTGTGTCTGCATTCTGAAATCCATGTAAGCAGTCTTCACATAGCTCATTCAGGGGTTGAAAAGTTGTGATTGGCTACTGTGCATGCTTTAATTTTATAGAGCTCATTCAGAGGTACAGTACACATAGACACTTGCTGAAGGTTTTCCATCTCTGAGCTGCACAGTGATGGTGGGTGAAGTGACCAAAATTCGCTCCATGAAGTAATTTGCGGAGTAGTGGGGAATTCACATAGTACTCCACAATGCTAAGCGAAGTACTTTGTGACATAATGAAGATCGCAAAGTCATTGATTTTAATACACTTCATGTTACTCCGCCTTCCCCCATCCACTTCTGTGCCCATTTCTAGGCGAAGTACATTGATTACAATGTACTTCGCATCACTTCACCTTGTTTTTTAGCTCCAAGGCAAATTGTGCATTGATTCATGGGATTACAGGTCTCATGGGCTCTAGATTGTTCTGCACAGCATCAGTTCTGTCTTTGTAGTGTGTGTGTGTGTAGTGGTAGACAAGTTGGAGACACTTTGCTGTCAGAGCTCTGTGACTGAAACCCTATAAAAGCCATTAAATAATCCTTTTTGAGCATTTTTGTGGCTTAAAATAAAGTACATCCATTGCAAGAAACTCTCCTGTAATCATATCATTGAGTGTTTATTGTTTGTGTGTGGATTTTGAATGTTAATTTTGAACATTCAGCCTGTGTACTGAGAGACAGTTGAAGTGTGTTTTGGGGAAGGGGCGTATCTGTGTGGTATAGGTAGATTTAGATTAACTGTCTGGGAGAAAAAGGCAGTCTTTTTGTTTTAGTTATATTTTTGTTGTATAACTGTGTTAATGTACACACAGTAATATTTTCAGTAATTCTTGACATTTTTATTGCTGAATTTTGTGCTGCAGCAGTGCATAATTGTGGTTTGTAGAAATGATCTGGTTATATTACTAACATACTAAAATGCCAGCAGAATAGGCCTAACGGTCTTTCGTGTCTGCTTGTTTGGTCAGCCCCCACCCTGGGTGCTGACCTTGCTGTCCCCCTCACCTTCTCTGGCTTCTCCCTTCCCAGTTCCGGATATTCTTGCTGCATTGGATTTTGCTTCCAGAACCCTTCCCCTGTACCTGTCCCACTCCCTCTTGAACCCCTCCACTGTCTCTGCCTCCACCAGTCCCCTAGGCAGTGCATTCCATGGCTCTACCACCCTCTCAGTGAAGTAGCACCTCCTCCTTTCTCCCCTGTCTTCTACCAAAGTCTTCAATTTGCCACGCATTACTTGTAGTATGTGTGTGTGTGTGAATGTGTGACATCACGTGTGCCATCAAATCATAGATCACAGACACCTTTTATTGTGCTGCAGAGTAATTGCAGCAGTGTGACCCTGCTATCCACTACATCTGCGTGATTTTGCACTGCTCTGTGGTCAGGATTGTGGTATATTGATTTTGTACTGTTACTGCAGTGCACTGCCTCATCCCCCCAAACCAGCAAACGGTATTTTTTCCATATTGGATTTGGATTGTGACTGTTGTGAGCAGCAGTGATTAAGGTATTGTTGTGACTTTGTGTCTGCATCTTTTTCTTGATTGCGCAGTGCAGTCTAATCTGTATGTGTCTGCCTTTGCATCTGCTTAGTTTGCAATTTACATCTGCAAGCCACTGTTGTTGTTTTTGCATTGACACATCACATCCACCATGCCAGAGTGACATTTCCAAAATGTAAATAGACTTAAAATGTTCTTGGTGATCCCTCAAAATGCCCGCAAAGAGACTTGTAAGCAAAGCTGTTTCTGGCCATGGCACTGCTGTCAGGGGTAAGATTGTCTGTGGGTGTGTTAGTACACAGAAGTTCATAGCTGATGTGAGAAAAGGGATTTCTCCATCAATGTTTTTACAGCGCAGTCTGTAGCTTCACTCATAGTTGGAGGAGATGATGATGTCCCAGCTAGTGGTGTTATTGCAGTTTCTGCAGGCATGAATATTGCTGGCATGAGTATTGCTGCCTCACATTCCACTTCTGACCATTTAATCATGTCAAAAAATATAGACAAGTCTGAAGCAGTGAGTGACAGTGTAGATGATGTCATACTCCTCATCCACAGTGACATCCCCATGGTAGTTGAACATGATTCTGATCATGGTGACAATAACGCAGAATGACAAATTTCTTCCAATGCGGTGGAGGTCATGCATCTGCCATCCAATGATTCACAGTGTGGTACAAAAATATCAGGTGATGATAATGATGGTGATGATGTTGCTATGGTTGCAACATGTAGTCCACATGACACCATTCAAGCAGAAAATGTGGATGCAGATGATGTTGATGAATATGATGATGATGTCAGTGACCCCTGTTGGGAACCAGAGAAAAAGAAAGTCAAGGTGGCTGTGTCTGGGTCTGTTGGCATTAAATTCCCCCCCTGAAAAAAGCTGTGATTTAGTGGTTCCAGTTGATGTTGATGATGATGCCGATGATGGTGATGACCCAGTAATAATCATAGTTAGCCATGGTACTCAGTGGCGGTCCAAGTGTGTCCCTCCTGAAAATAAGTCAAATAAGCAGCATCAGTGACATGTTAAAAGTAGCAGATCACAATCCTTTGTTTGGGATTTGTTTTGTCCAAGATGCAAATGATGACTCAGTTGCTATCTGCCAGCTTTACCATGCACGTGTGAGTCGAGGTAAAAAGGGGAGTCATCTTGGCATGGGGGGAAGCATACACATCTTAAGAAGAGGCACATGGCACTGTGGACCAGGCAATAGATGGCAGCTAATGCCATAGTGGGGCATTCACCCTCATCATCCACCTTAATGAGCATGTTATCCCCTTCCATGAGTGCAAGACCAAGTAGGAATGTCTGCAGCAGCGGTGAAATAACAGCAGAGGATTACTAAAGGCATGATGAAGTGGAGGATAATGATTTTGAAATCTTGTCAAGTGGTGGTCAGAGTAGCAGTGGTGGTGGTGGTCAATGAAGTACATCTAGTGCAAGTGGTACTTCAACCCCTGTGTGTAAATCTGGAAAAATAACTTCATTTGTGGATATGTCACCTCTGCAACCCTCTTCATCACATTTTCACACACCCCTGTCCATTCACAGAGCAGAGCCATTTGTCACACCCCATGCAAAATGTGTAAGTCTGCCCATGTTGCATAGTGTTTTGGCCCATAACCTGAAGTACCCACCCAATCAAGCAGTGTCTCATGAACTTAAAGAGGGAGTCTGGCCAAAATTTATACACACCATTAAATTCAGAATTTGGATCAGCATATCCCCAATCAACCACACGCCAAAAATTAGATCTCTAAGTTATGTTGTTTAAAAGTTACAAGTCATTTTGTAACCTAAATTTACTGCCTGTTCAAAATAGCCAGTGTCAGTAAAGAGCTACTGACGATGTCTCAACCAGAACTCACAGCCTAGTCCTTCTTGCAAACTACCTTACAAGACTTGTTTCTCTCACATTACATAAAACGGCAGTGGTATTAAACATCTGGAAAAGGAAAGCTGACAATGGGTGAGTCAGAGCATGCATTTCCATAATATGCAGATGCAAGGTACAGTACTTAGGAATGTAATGGGTTGGGGGTGGGAATATAGTGGCTAACATGGCTTTAGAATGACAAAAATATGGCCAATTTTTATAATAGTGCAAGGATGAGTTTTTGAAATGTCACCAGACTGCAATTGTGGAATGCTGCAATGACCCAATCTCAGAAAGCAGGTGGGACACACAGTTTTGGAAAGTGGCAGGGATGCTAACATTTTTAATGTGGCGGTGTCATGTAATTTTAGAATGTGGCAAAGATTCACAGTTTTGAAATGCGGGAGACACATAGTTGTGGAAGGTGGTAGGGATATGTCATTTTGTAATGCATCTTGGATGGATTAATTTGACATGTGTAGTGATGCAAGCTTTCGAAACGTGTTTGGTATGCTTGATTTCAGATTGTGGTGGCAACATTCAATTTCAGAATGCAGCGTGGACACGAAATCTGAGAAAGTGGCAGTGACGCAGTTTCAGAATCTTGTAGCCACATGGAATTTCAGAATGAAGCAGGGATGCATAATTTTAGAATGTAACTTAAGCATGCAATTTTTGAATGTGGCAGTGACACTCATCTTCAGAATGTGGTGGTGATGTGCAGTTTTGGAATATGGTTGGAATGCACATTTTCAGAATGTGACAATGATAGGCAATACTGGAGCATGGAAGTTTACCCACAGTTTCAGAATGCAGCAAGCAGGTACAATTTTGAAATGTGGCAGGAAGGTACAATTTCAGAATGTGGCAGGCAGGTACAATTTTGGAATGTGGTGCTGACACACAATTTTGGAATGTGGTGCTGATGCTCAATTTCGGAATGTGGTTCTGATGCTAAATTTTGGAATGTGGTCCTGATGAACACTTGTGCATTTTCAGAATGTGGCTCTGATGAACATTCATGCAGTTTCGGAATGTGGCGGTGGCACTGATGAACACTTATGCAGTTTTGGAATGTGGCAGCACTGTGCAACTTTGGAATGTGGTGGTGCCGTGCGACTTTGGAATGTGGCAGTGCCCGGTGACTTCAGAATGTGGTGGCGCCACATGACTTTAGAATGTGGTGGTGCCGTGCAACTTCGGAATGTGGCAGCGCCACACGACTTTGGAATGTGGTGGTGATGCATGATTTTGGAATGTGGTGGTGACGCTCGACTTCAGAATGTGGCGGTGATGCATGACTTCAGAATGTGGCAGTGATGCATGACTTCAGAATGTGGCAGTGAGACTTCAGAATGTGGTGGTGCTGCATGATTTCAGAATGTGGCAGTGATGCACGACTGTGGAATGTGGCAGTGATACACGACTTTGGCGGTGACTCACAACTTTGGAATGTAGCAGTGATGCATGACTTTGGAATGTGGCAGTGACACACAACTTCAGAATGTGGCAGTGACGCATGACTTCAGAATGTGGTGGTGACGCACGACTTCGGAATGTGGCGGTAATGCATAACTTGGGAATGTGGCAGTGATGCACAACCTGGGAATGTGGCAGTGATGCACAACTTTGGAATGTGGTGGTGCATAACCTGGGAATGTGGCAGTGATGCAGAGTTTAGGAATGGAGCAGTGATGCACATTTTCAGAATTTAGTGGTGACGTAGCTCAGTTTCGGAATGTGGCAATGACACAATTTTGGAATGTGATGGTGACGGCTGCAGAATATGGCACTGAAACACAACTTTGGAACATGGTGTGGATGTGCAATTTTGGAATGTGGTGAGTATGCACTATTTTGGAATATGGCTGGGACGCACAATGTTGGATTGTGGTTGGGATGTGATCTACAATTTCAAAATGTGGTGGAAGCATACAATTCCAGAATGTGGCAAGGGCAAGCAGTTTCAAAATAAAATGGTGTCCTTCCATATTCCAACAGTGTATGTCCATGCTTATATTTCAGAATTGCCAGTTCCCGATAAATTCTTCAATGTATGTCACTGTTGCATTCTGAGATTGAGTGTTCCACCACACTGTGAGGTGGCACATCCCTGCCACATGCTGAGATTACATGCCCCCCAACGTTTTAAAATTGTGTACCACTTTGACAGTATACACCTTTGTTCAGTGCTGCATTCCAAAACCACCTCCTGATGCATTTTAAAGTACAATACCATGTATTTGAACATTCTGGAAATGCAAGCACTGCAGGCAACCTAGTGGTAGTTTTTGATTTTTTTAAATAAATACTACAGCTACATTTTTGATAACTTTGAAGAAATAGGTCCTATAAGGTTGCTGATAGGGAGGACTAGTCTGTGAGTTCTGGTTGTGACATCATCAGTGGCTTTTCACTGAAACTGACTTTTTTGAACAGGTAGTGAAATCAGTGCTACAAAATAGCTCATAACTTTAAAATGACATAACGTAGAAACTTAATTTTTGGTACAAGATTTATTGTGGGTGGGCTGATTCTAATTCTGCAATGTAGTACTTTTGACTGGACTCCCTCTTTAATGCAGCTGTAGCTGAAATGCTGGCACTTGATCTTTTGCCCTTCTCCTTCATGGAGAATTCTGGATTCTGGTGGTTTGAGGCACATGCCTGTCTGAAATGGAAAGTCCCATCCTGGATAAACTTTTCCACTTGTGTTGTCCCCAAGTTATACAGTACTGTGGCCAACTCTGTAGGACATGCCCTTCAACATTCTTCCTCTCCATTCATCCATTTAAATATGGATATGTGGACAAGTGGCAAAATAGTGGGGAGTTCATATTTTTGTATAAGTGCACATTGGGTGCAGGTGCTGGGGGTTGTTTGTGTTGGCAGTAGTGTGAATAATCAATGTAGTAAGGTGGACTGTCATGGTAGCAATATTCCCAGAATTTGAAAGCATGCAATACTTGCTATGCACAGTGTGACCTGTTCACACACTGGTGAAAACATACTGGACTTGTTACTGACTGAAATTGATAAGTGACTGAATTCTCTATCCCTGAGAGCTGGGTTTATAGCAAGTGGTAATGGGTCAGATGTGGTTAAATGTATCAAGAATGGTGGCTTTGTTCAGGGTCCATGCATGGCCCACTGTTTAAATCTTGTGGTGCAGGAGGTTCTGTAGCACCCTGATATAAAGGAGATGCTGACAGTTGCATGCCATATCTGTTCTCACTTTTCACACTCTGCAAAGGCCTGTAACCAGCTTTGGCAGTTGCAGATCCAAAACAGCCTACCGCAGCACTGCCTCAAGCTGAAAGTTGTCACCCATTGGAACTCCTCTTTATGCATGGCAGAGAGGTTGTACGAACAATACTAAGCCATCTCAGAATATCTTGTCATGCACATTAGCTGTGACACTTCCGGGGCCTCCATGTCTCTCACGACTGAACAGTGGCACCTCAAGGACTCTGTGATAAAAATTTTGAGGGCTTTTGAACATGCCACACTGGCAGTGAGTGGCAAGTCTGCCTCCATTAGCCAATCAATTCCACTGCTGCAGGTGTTGAGGCAGACATTGCTGAATCTACAGCAGAGTCTTGATGATTCTAGAGACTGCGCTAGTAGTGTGTTGTTGAAATACATGCTGGCACTATTTTAGTGCAATCAGCACATCTTGAGCATTCAGCAGAGTGACAGCATTGCAATAGCAGCAATGCTGGACCCACGATATAAACGTGGAATTGCCTCACTACGGGAGAGAGGGCTTGAACAGGTACAAAATGTTGGTTGGCAACTGGTGAGCTTGGTTCATGGGGCACAGAAGTCATGAGCAAAGGTCAGCAAACCTCAGCAGCATAATCAGGCTGAATGTCAGTTTGTAGTAGTATCAAGCACATCCTATAAGGGGGCTGCAGTTCCACGTGGTCAGTCATCAAAAGCAGTTATCATTAGCCCACTTTGGGGTGCTTTGTCCCAAGTTGGGACTTGTGACATAAATGATTCTGGAGAACAGGATGATGCATCAACCACGGGACTTTGTGCAGCACAGCAAATGGTCAACTCATATTTGGCTGAAAACAGGCATCTGTTAATAACTGATGATCCTTTTTTATACTGGAGTGGAAAGGTCAGTGAATGGCCAGAACTGACCTCAGTGGCAATGAAGTATCTGACATGCCCCCCTCCAGTGTAAGTGTCAAGAGGGTATTCAGTTCAGCGGGTGCAATGGTTCAGGATCATTGCGCAAACCTCTCTCCTCTAAATGTCACCTTGCTGACATTCATAAAAATGAATGAGAGGCACATACCAGCTTGAACTGCAACCTCAGTACTTGTGCCCCGGCATGGTCATTGTTGTGCTGCTGATGTTGTACAAATGGACCATTCTGGTGGCACTTGCAGCATTAAATGGCCTACCAGTGAGGCAGATGATGACACAATGGAGAAAGAATTACCTAGTGGGCAGAATTCAGACATTGATGACTGTGAGGGCAGCTTTCTGTATGAGGTTGATGTTGGTAGGCTTTAATTGAAGTGGTTAAAGGCTCTAACATTTGTTCTATGGTACATGTTTTGTTTTTCATAAAGTTAAAGTAGCATCCCACTCTGAATGACTCAAATTATATTTGTAACACAGTGCACATTACATCCTGCCCACCACCCACCTGTGTGTGTCTGACAGTGATAGTGAATGTTTTGCAGGCTGCATCTGTTCCCCCATGATCACCACCAGAAAAGCACTGATATCCAAAGCCACCAGTTGCAGAGAAATGTGAGAGGGAATGTCAAAATCATGTGCCCCCATGACCACCACCAGAAAGGCACTGTTAGCCAAAGCCACCAGATGTAGAGAAATGTGAGAGGAAATGTCAAAATCATGTTCTCCCATGACCACCACCAGAAAAGCACTATTAGACAAAGCCACCAGATGAAGAGAAATGTGAGAGGGAATGCCAAAATCATGTGCCCCCATGACTACCCATCACCACCACCAGTACGCCAATGTTTTCCATTCTCTGTCCTGCACATTCCATGGCAGACAGAGTCAGACAGGAGAGACCACATACTGTACATCAACCACAGCCACAAGGCTTACTTACTATTGATACTATAAAGTGAGTATGTGTATTAATGTTTCATACTGTGGAACTTCCTTTAGATGTTTTATGTCTCCTGTTGATTTTATGAGATGCAGTGGTCAGACACATACAGTCAACTTATTTTCTTTTTTAACAGGTTAACCAACCACTGTCCTTCACTGGAGGACTTTAGTCTGTGGTGCTGCAGTACTGTCTACAGCCACCTACAGGACTGGATATCCATTTCCAGACCGGTAAGTACACACATTTTATTTCATCATTTCTTTTTTGTTTTTCATTTTTTCAAAACAGTACAAATCCGACTGATGAGTCATATAAAGTAGGTGTCATGATATGTACATCACATAATATATTTGTCATGCACATCACACACTGTATTGCTGTAGCAGCCATGCCAGTGTGAACATAGTTTGATCCAGGTCGTGAATTCACAAGATGTGTTTTCAGTGTAACTTGAGTTAAGGTATAATTAGAGACAGTGACACAGTGTATGAGTTACAGGTACTGAATTTGTGATTGTGATGATGAGTTGGCCTTCATGTGGCTTTGGATTAGTGACACAACTTGTTATCTGTTAATCAGCATATATGACAGGATGGAATAGCCATTACATTAGTATTACTGCAATCAAGAACTAATAACTCCTTGTTCATCTCTTTTAGGAGGAAACTTTCTGATGCTGTGTGCTGCCATTGTAGCTTTCTTCAAATAACAAGTTCAACATTTGTCTAGTGCACTTACCCAGTCATTAAAAACAAAATAAATAAATAAAAAACATCATACGCCCCAGGCTGGCAGACTTGACGCAACAGGTAGTATGAATCCATGACCATGACCATCAGTACTGGACTGGAGGAGGATGCAGATAAAACCTGTGAAGAATTTACCAAACAATAAACCAACCATTTATGAAACTTTCTTGAAATTGAAATGCCCCCCCAAAAAAATATTTACCTTCCCTGGCTTGATACTATTCCAGTTCCTCATCAAGCACAGAAATGTGCACACCAAGTGTGACTATGTGACATGTGGATCAAAACAAAACAATGATTACATGTATATATAAATAACAAATTAAATATATACATATATATATATATATATATCACATAGTTAAGGTCAGGTTCTGTGGAAAACACTGATGGTGCCAGGCAGGTACATTAATCAACGTACCAAGGGTAGTATTAGTGTACACACAAAGGGCATACTTCCTGTTGGGGTCAGTGCAGCCCACTTTGGGCAACCAACAGCATTCTCAGTCTCATCATCTTGGACAATAAACTCAATGGTTAGGTTATCCTTCTTGCACACTGCTTGGCAAGACACTGTGCATCATCCCATCACAGTCAGGTCAACTGCAGAATTACATGTAATCCCAACAGTAGCAGCAGGACACTTAGTTCTTAATGGAGTGTGGAGACTTTGCATTTCTTGTTGTGCTCTCATTTCACTTTGTCAGCACTAGGGAATTTTCTGGACACAAGACAGTAGCATTTTGGGGATGCACATTAATTCTGGTGACTATGTGTAACCACTGCACACATGACTGAGTGTGTCATTAATTCTTGGAGTCTTTGAATTTCTTGTTATGCCCTCATTATACTTCAGCAGCACTGGGGAATTTTCTGGACACAAGACAGTAGTATTTTGGGGATACACATTAATTCTAGTTACTGTGTGTGAACATGAGCGCATGACTGAGTGCGCCATTAATTCTGAGAGACTTTGCATTTCTTGTTATGCTCTTATTTCGCTTCATCAGCACTGGGGAATTTTCTGGACAGGAGACAGCAGCATTTTGGGGATGCACATTAATTCTGGTGACTGTGTGTGACCACTGCGTGCATGGCTTGGTGCGCCAATAATTCTGGGAGACTTTGCATTTCTTGTTATGCTTTCATTTCACTTCATCAGCACTAGGAAATTTTCTGGATGCAAAACAGTAGCATTTTGGGGATGCACATTAATTCTGGTGACTGTGTGTGAGTGCAAACACTGTGCCAAACACTGACTGCACCAATAATTAATTCCATTCCTATTTGTATTACAACTTCAAAATGTCTGTTTCCAAAAATTAATATTTTTGGAGCCTCAGTAATGTTTAGTTTCTGTCATGTAGTGTTTGCTAAAAAGAAGGACTGATCAGTGCAATAATACTGTGCTAAACTGCATGTGTGCAGTGTAATGTCCTGTGTGTGCAAGCACTGTCCAGCTTCTTGCAAGCACATATATATATATATATATATGATGACTTGTTCAAGTGTTTATGGTATAAAGAATAAAGATAAGAATATATAGCATGTATTTTATTTGTACTATCAGCAGCAGTAATGCAGTCGGTGGGCAGTGTGCACCTCAATCATAGTGCACACATGACTTTTAGGAGATCATAGCACTGCTCACTCCAGTTTTCAACAAACCATATCCAACAGTCATAAAATATTGCTTAGGCACCCAAAGTATTTCATGTTGTACAGACATTATAAAGTCAGAAAATATATAACAGGTCCAATCCACTGCCACCACACTGTGCTACCTCATTTCTTCTTTGCAGTGTTTGTTTTTGACTAAGTGATATCTTTCTTGTTTAGACTGGCAGTGGCAGTTTTGCAGCAAGTTGCTGTACACCACAACACAGCACCAGTGGCAGCACAACGTGGTGGCAGTGGACTGTACCTGTTGTACATTCCAACATTATATTGTCTGTACACCATCAAATATGTTGGTGCCTCAGCAATATTTCATGTCTGTTGGGTACAGTTTGTTGAAAAAACAGGAGTGAGCAGTGCTATGAATTGATCTCCGAAAAGTCATGTTTGAACTCTGACTTAGGTGCACACTGCCCACTGACTGCAACAAGACCTCTTTTTTTTTTTATTTTCATTTTTCTCAGCCACCTAGCTGCCGGCTGCCTGGTACTTTCAGCCCGGTCATGGGCCGATGGCTTCCACCCCCCAGATCGGCCTCGGGCCCTCCGATACCCCGTGGCTTACCCCCCATGGTGGGGCTGCGGTATGCAGAGGAGGAGGAGGAGACATCCCGCAGAGACTGGGATAGGTCGGAGGGCTGGCCTGGGGGGCTAATTAAAGCCAAGGTGGGCTTCATGGAGGGTGGCCGGCAGCCGTCCATTTTCCAGTTTTCAGGGAGGTGGGGTCGTGCAATGACATCAGACATTTGCCCCACCTCCAGAGTGTGTGTGTGCCGGTAGCTGTGTGACACCCCGGCCTCTGCCAGGGGTCACTAGTGCTCCGAGCACTATCCCACCCTCCCCCTGGAGAAGGAGAGCAGTCCATAGGACACTCTATCCTTCTCCCCCGGCCGGCCCTTCCAGTGACCCGAGTCCATTCCCGAACCCGGGTCGCCGGCGTCGCAAAGCGGAAATCCAACCGCTGTGCCGACGGGCCAGCTTGCAACAAGACCTCTGAAGACATATAATATGTCTTCATCTGCTGCTGCTGATGGTACAAATGAAATATATGTTATATATTCCTACCTTTATTCTTTATACCATAAACACTGGAACAAGTCAGCATATATATGTTTTCAAGAACCTGGACAGTGTCTGCACACACAGGACATTACATGGCACACATGCAGCTTAGCACAGTATTATTGCACTGCTCAGTCCTGCTTTTCAACAAACACTCCACAACATAAAGCAAACATTGCCAAGGCACCTAAAACATGTCAGGGTAAAAATTCTGAACTTGGAATATAACAGGGCTATAAGAAGCACACTGCACTATGTGGACAGCTGCTGGTGCACAATACCTGGCTCCAAAAGTGCAAGACAAACACACAAAGCCACCACTCCATATGAACGCATGCCACAAAAAAAAGTTCAATGATACTGCAACTTTATTGATGGCAAAACAAGGCACACACAAATGACCACTGTGCTTTGCCACTTGAGCCTTCATTAGGCACACCACTGAAGGCCTAAATAGTAAAACACAAGGCTCACTACTGTGTGCCTTGTTTTATCATAAATACAGTTGCAGTAGTAGTGAAACTTTTTTAGTGGTATCTATTCATGCGGAGTTATGGCTTCCTGGTTTTGTTAAAGGAGTAGTCAACACAAAATTAGAAAACAACATATGTTATGCAGAGCACTTCTGATCTGTATGTAAAGTCCTACTGTGCCTTCTCTCTGTCTGCTATTAGGAATTTTTACTAAATTAGTCTGCTACCATTATGGTACTTTTATGTGCC
The DNA here is from genome assembly GCA_016271365.2 of Neoceratodus forsteri. Classification (NCBI taxonomy): domain Eukaryota; kingdom Metazoa; phylum Chordata; order Ceratodontiformes; family Ceratodontidae; genus Neoceratodus; species Neoceratodus forsteri. The sequence continues at coordinate 621,668,429 of CM057455.1, forward strand.
CTTTGGATCTTCTTCATGTAAAATTAGTTTATTGCCTTCATCGCTCTGACATTGCACTCTATTTCATGGGACAGTGACATAGCATAGCCCATGGAATTATCATATGCACAACAGCAGAGCTGTGTAACTGTTCTTATGCAATGGCACCAAGTGGCAACTGTTACAGTTTAGCATGCATCTCAGAGCTAGGTGAGTGGGGTTTCTGTACGAAAACTGTTAGTCAGTTACACAGCTCTGCTGTTGTGAACTGTGCATTTGGTAAATCAATGGACTGTGCTACATCACTGTCACATGACACAGGTTGCATTGTCAGAGCGCTAAAGGCAATAAACCGATTTTACATGAAGACATAATTTAGTAATTTAGTAAAAACTTCTAATAGCAGACAGAGGGAAGGACACACTAGGGGAGAGACTTTACCTGAACATCAAAACACTCTGCATAACATATGCTGTTTCAAATTTGGGTTGGACTACTCCTTTAAGTTAAAATAATGATGGCAGGGGCAAACCATTTTAGCTTAAAACAAGGAAAACCAAAACAGGACACACACACACACACTTAACAGAAGGAAAGGGGGCAGGACACAAAGTGTCACACATACAGAAGACAAGAAAAAAGTGCATAATTAGATACGGGGGTGGTGAGGGAATACATTTTTATGACACAGCAGGGAGGGTAGGGGGCACATGGTAGGAGGAAAGAAAAACTAGTGCAGGATCCTGTGATGGTCCAGCAGCAGTTGGAGCATGGACATCATCTACAATTGATGGCCCTCTATCTGCTCCAGCTGCTGCTCAACAGCACTTACCCTCTCATTCATCGAGTTCACAGCACTCCAGAGAACAGTGTGACATCTGCCTGAGTCACAGGCAGTTCTCTGGGGTCCGCAGGTGCTGCAGTGCTGGTGGTAGTGGTGGTGGTACTGATGGGGCAGCATGTGCTGCCATGGCCCTCCCCCTGTTAGGGTCACACATAGCTGCATCCTCTGCCACAGAAGGGCCAGCAGGTGCAGGCCTGGCCTGTTCTGTGGCAGCCTGCCACTCCACTGGGTGGTGGTTGATTATGTGGGTGCACTGGCCCCCAGTCCCCAGGTGAGTTCCCCGGGGGCCATGGTGCACCTCCATCCTACAAATGTGGCACCTAACCAGGCTGCTGTCCCCCCCAACACAATCAAAAAACTCCCAAACCAGGGTGGTGCGGAGAAGACAGGGCACGGGTGGGGGTATGCCAGATGCACTGGTAGCTTAGTCATGGTGCTGAGGCTCCACACTTTGGGCCAGGGGCACAGGTGCTTCCTGCTCAGGATCAGCTGGAGCTGGTGCTGGCATCACAGCCTGAGGAGGTGGTGGTCCTGCTTCGGGGGTGCTGCAACCTGGCATGCCTCCCAAGTGTCCGCACTCCTCCCTGGCCAAGCCATGGTGGCAGAACTGCCCCCACCCCAGACATTCTCTGACCCTGCTCGATCTCTGCTTGACTCAACTCAGTCAATTGCCCTCCCTTTGTCCAAACAATGACACAAAACAGTCACACACAAAACACACACAACACAGGTACACACACAGTCAGACAGACAAACAACAACCTATAAAAGTAAGAAAAAAGAAATTCACAGGAACAAATTAAGTAAAAAAAGAGTCTACACAAAACACAAACAAATGTAGCTTTTAAAAAAGCTGTTTGGTCTCTCTCTCTCTCTCTCTCTCTCTCTTTCTCTAAATCTCCTAACTGCTGTCACAATCTCACTGCCTCCTCTCTCTCTCTCTCTCTCTCTGTCCCTCTGCACTGGAGAAAATGAAAGTATCTCCTTGCATGAGTCACTTCTTTCCTGCTTGGCTAAAGCATGTGACTTACAGTACTGTAAGCCATGTGATGTGTGGGGAGCTGCCATTAGACTTGTCACTCCGCCTTACTTTGCGTTAAGGTGGAATGACAACATGAAGTAATAATTACAAGGTGAAGTGAGCCTTTCCTATTGGCCACTTCATGTAGCGGAATGGCAATGCAAAGTGCCCACTTCCTGGGCACGTCACTGGTGGAGTTTAAATTTGCTGCATCTCTACTGCTCAGTAATGGCATCAGAGTACCACAGTGTAAAGTACGCTTTGAGCTCATCTTTAAAAAATGTGTTCACCAATACATCCAGGAGCCATGGTAGGGTGATGCATTAGGTGGGGCTAAAAGCAGGTATTATCTGTGACAGCTCAAATCTTTTAAGTACTGCAGTAGTTGTATGCACTGGATACAAACCTGAAATTAGAAGGGCGTGCTGTTCATTGGGCAGATCATTTCTGTGGCATACAAACTGGATGCAAGACAGCAATATTTTTTCTATGTAATCCAGCATCATTTCTTGTTTGACCCAATGGTTGTCAGTCTGGGTGATATGCTAGATGGGCGTGGGGGGGTGCAGATGATTTTAGGCTTACTGTTTGTCATTTGTCACCCAGATGTGTGACCTCGACCTGTTTAGCCTTAATCTTCTCTATTGCCCATTGTAAATAGAGCACTAAATGTACCCCATCTTGTCAATGTTTATGATGAGCTTTAGTTGGATAGGTTCCTGCATCGTTACTCATTTAATTCCATACAGAATGTTTTCTTACAAAAAAAGCAAGGAAATCCTGTGGTGTTTCATGACCTTCCTTTGAGCGCTTCCATTTAAAAACATCCTAACCTACTTTATAAGTGACAGGCCAACAGTCATATGAATAAATGATTGCTACCAAATTCTGTTAAGAGTCTGTGGTTGTGCAATTTTACTACACCAATAGCAACTGCAAGCACAACACAACCATTTACAATAGCTCTCACAGACTGAAGACTTTCAATAACATTTTTCATTTTTGCTTCAGCTTCTTCTAGCACCAGCACTGGGCGTCCTCATGGTTTAGTGGGAAGCGGAGGGGGTAGGATAGCAGGATCAGTGATTGTTTTTAGACATTCACAATTACTGGCCTTTAATTTCCTGTAGTATCTCAGCTTTTATGACACTATTGACCACAGCATACATTCCCACTTCAATGAAAACCTCCAGCATGTAACTGACATAATACAGTTATGTATGCCACTGCTTGGGAGTAGTGATACTATTTTACAATTCACTTGCAGTGATGTTAGCTGTCTTTAGAGAGACAACAGCACACTCACTTTGTAGCTGGTGTAAAGTCACCCAGTACTTCAATGCCTCTCAGTCTGTCTTTTGACAACCTTGCCTCTCCGATGAAAAAAACAAAGACATGGTGGGTACTTTTCATCCCAACCGCAACGCTGAAAGCGGGCAGGTAGATAGAGCAAGCAGACTGGTTATGCAGCTGCCAACCTGCTGATAAGATGAGTGAAATCTGCTCTAATCACCACCAATACAATGTTTCATTAGCTGATAACTGCTGTCACTCTTTGCTGTTAGATGTCAGTTAACAAAGCACAATGTGGAAATTTTAAAGTTCATGATTGTTCTTAAAGGAACAGGACTGTGAAGTTAAGACAGAGTGAAATTAACCTGTTCTATGGCATACCACCCTTTGTTAACAGAGATGCTCTGCATCAAATAACTTTCAAAAGTTAACATTTCGATATAGCTAGAAATAGGGGACAAGATACAGACCTTCGTTTTCTTGAAAGAAAATAAATAAGGTAAACTGTGAGGAACTTTTTAGCAGCAATGATAGGTCAGAAACAATGGGACATGAATGTAAGCTGGTGGTGGGGGGAGAGATTCACGAGGGATGTGATAAAGTTTTACTTTACCAACAAAGCGGTTGAGCCAGGGAGCAGCCTTCCAATAGTAGTGGTCGGTACAAAAACATTTAATGAGTTAATGGATGGCTGGGGCAGACTAAAGACCTTAAAAGTTATACAGAGTGGTAGCAGTAAGGCACAGAAGAAAGGGGGAGAGGAGGGAAAAAACTCTTTCTTGACAGTAGGTCACAGAGTAGAGTAGGGTTAAGCTGGGCAGACTGGATAGACCAACAGTCATTCTTTGCCAACATTGTCTATGTTTGTATGCATATATTACTAACTTACTGTACAAGATTATATCAATTATAACTAACGGAGTTGAGGGTAGACTACCTAAGTACTCCAAATGGATGACAGGGATATTCAGCCTCTTCTAATCATTTGTCATCTAACATTCTCTGCATTGCAGGTTTGATAACTGAACAAGCATGTGTTTATTCCTAAACTTAACAACCACTAATATCTTCCAACCATTTCCAAAAATATTTTATTACAATATATTATAATGCCTATGTAACCACTCCTCCACTACTTTGCACAGTAAGCTATCCTTTGGTACCCTTAACTGGGCACTCAAACTACTTTGGACAATTTAGTGATACCATCCCAAGCTTTGGAAATGTACACCAGGCTCACAACTTCTAGAGGTAAGAAAGAGGTGGGGTGTACAAAAGCAAATACTACCCAAATGATCATTATACCCAGGTCCTGAGGAGAGAACTTTTTCCCAGGGCTATGCTAGGTCTGTACTTCTGGAGGGGTACCCAGTAATTCCACACAGGAAGCAGTAACATGAATGTCCAAGCCAGGTTGGGGTTCTAGAGTGTGGCTTTATTCCAAAGATGGTACACTAAAGCAAAGGTGGACCCCCAAGGATTTACACTTCATGGCACAAGGCAAAGCAGAACAACATCTGTAGCAGACAGAAACTCTACACATCCCATATTGCATAGGACCTGGAACTCTCTTCACTGATAAAGCCTCAGTTGAAACACACATTGCTTCTAGTGGCACTGGCCACAACTTAGAACATTTCCCATATGACATAGGATTTAACCATTTGGCAATGTGGCAACTGGCCACGACGATGCACACTGGTGCCCAAAATTAGCACAACCTACACCAGGGAGTACATTTTCTCTTCAGGCATTGGCTACCATGTCTTGAATAAGCAGGCACCCTTATGGAACCTGTAGTGCTGAACTGGTCACTCCAGATGGGGGGTTGTTCACCTTTTGCTTCCACATCCATACCCAGTCATTCTTTCAGAGTTACATCTCAAACTTTTAGTAAAACAGTAAAACAATGTACTGTGGAATGACTTTTACATTCAACATTTGAAATACATTACTTCTGAGTGTAAACTAAAGTCCTGAACAACATGTCAGGTCTAACTGGAGACTCCACAATTGTCAGCCAACTTTAAGAAAGGATGAGGACAGTCTCAAACTAGAACAGAACTTGGTATATTTGTCCCTTTATCAGAGTACACATCAAAAGAAAACACAGGTACATTCCTCCTGGGATGTCCAAAGTCAGAATACTCACAGTTGTACTCAAACAGGCAGCATCAATGTCCTTGATCAAAGTCAGGGGATTGCCCCTCCGATCCATTCTGCAGTCTTCCTCATCTCAGAAGGGATGAGAAAACTCAGGAACTCCTGCCAGACAATAATTTCCACCACTTCTGCTGGCAGGCAGATAGTTCTCAGCATTAGGTTGAGAAAAATGTGCTCTCCTCACAGAGCCCACACTGCAGCTCTTCACTTCTCCAACTGCTCACACTGAACTCCACTCAGAACTAACTGAAAATTCTAATGCTCCCCTCTCACATCTAGTTACCATGGCTTATACTGCTGCAAGAGTTCTAAATGACATCACCTCTCTCCTCTCAGCTGAGACCAAGTAAACAGAGAGGGAGCAGGTGAAAACCATTGAACTAGTTATTCACCAGCTGCCCTCCCTACTTAGCACTGACACTTATGGTATTCTAGTAACCCCAGGGGACCGGGGGGTTACACCTAGAATTATATTTTTTATTTATGTTTTTGGAATGTTTGGTGTCCAGTCAATGTGAGTTGATTATAATGATTCAGGGAGGTCCTGCTAGATTAATCTTATTGACATTCAACTGGGTGACCAAGGCAGCTGACAAGGGATAGGTTGACAGTCAATATAGTAGACTTAGATTTTATTAAGGCCCTTGACTCAGTCCTAAACAGAGCTTGGTTTGGTGACTTGGGTAGAAAGCTAGCTGCAGGAAGGATGCAAAGGGTTTAAGTTCTCAGAGGTTATAAGCAGATTACCACAGGTTCAGTGCTGGGCCCTGTCCTTTTTGAATTTGTTCATTTGTGACAAAGAGGAAGGCATGAAGGATGAGGTCTGCATCTTTGCAGATTACGCAGAGATCTGCACATGGGTTGGCATGGCAGAAGGGATAAAGGAACTCAAAAAGGATTTTGAGAAATTAAAGATCTTGTCAAAGATCTGGCAGCTGTACCCTAATGCAAAACAATGCTAGATAGTGCACTTTGAGAAAAAAATCCAAAGGGTATAATACGGTATGAAATGGGGTGGTGGTGTTTCTGAAATGCACTCTGAAGAACAAGGACTTAAGGGCTATTATAGTAGAAAGCCTGTATTCCACAGTGCACTGTAACAGAATTGTGGGAAAGGCAAAACAGGATCTTGGGATGCGAAGGGAAGACTCTCAACAGCAGAAGTTCAGAAGTAATCTTCTCACTGTACAGGTCACTGGTGAGACCACAACTGGAGTACTTCACTAAGTACTGAAGGCCACATCTTGAGAAGGACTGGAAGTATAGCACAAGGCAACAGTGCTGCTGATAACACTGCAATAAGTAAAATCCAGATCTCTATAAACAAAGCCTGCAGACTCCAGACTGGGGCACCCAGACTCACCCATACCTGCCTACACTATGCAACTGCAAACCTCCTCAACCTTGAAGAAAGACTCCACTACCAAACCTGCCTACTATACAAGAAAATTCTTCTCGGTCTCTGCCCTCTCCAGGGTGGCTGCATCCCTTCAACTCACTACCTCAACTATGGCCACCCACAGCTCAGATAAGGCCACCCTATGTGTGTCCAGGACCAGGATTGCCCTATCTCAATGATCCTTCTGCTACAGGGCTCCCTCCTAGTCCAACTGCCTCCCAGTCAACATCAACAACATACTTAAAATTGGGCCCTTTAGAATCACCCTTCATGACCATCTTTTCAACTCACACTGCTGTAAATGCAACTAACTAAATCTCAGCACCCTCCTCGGACTTCTGAAGAATCATGCCATCTTGCTCACTCTAACCTCAACAAAGTCCTCTGGACTGCTCACCCCTTCCCCCCCCGTAGCTGCTCCTATCTGAAAATATGTTTCTGCCCTCACTGTTTCTGCATTGCAGAGACTTATATCTCTCATTTTAATCACTCGTTACCCATGCAAATTGATTGTACATAATGCTTTGTATGACTGTATTAATGCTTTTAACACTATTACCTATGTATTTCATGTATTCACTGTCTGTATTTAGAACTTTATATTATTGTTTTTCCTCACTGTGATGAGGTGCCTTTGTAAATGAATCTCTGACTCAAAAGTATTAAATTTGATTGTAGAAATAAATAAATAAAAGATAATCCAGGAATTAGGAGACACGTCATGTGATGAGCGAATGCAGAACTTGGGCATGCACACCCTCAAGAAGAGAAAGAAAAGTGGTGACATGATAGAAACATACAGATACCTTCATGGGATAAACAGGGTGGAAGCCAAGAATTTTATTCCTTAAGCTGAAATACAGGGACAATGGGGAATTCACTCAAACTAACAAAGGAGAGATTTTAAGAGAGATGTTTGGTAACACTTCATGGAAATTTAGTATGCAAGTTGAACAAGCTACCAAAAGAAGTAGTAAGGATCAAATTGGTAAGCAGCTTCAAGAGGCAATGGGACAGGCTTATGGGTTCCATCAGAAGAGGAGAGGGCAGAGACTAAGTGTTAAATTGGCCACTAGGCCCATAGGGTGGGAAGACTGGATGGGCTGGTAGACCTTTATACATCAACAATGTCTGTGTATGTATGTATCTAAAAACTGTTAGAAACTGGGTTTAATTTTACTTTTTCTGTATTATGGTAATACGATACATTATTTAAATAGTAACTGTATAGTTTGCAACTTAATTGTATTCATCTTATGCCCTTAATTATGTTGAGAACATTAAGACTCCCCCCTAACAACCTCTACTCTTCCTAGCATTGGAGTGTAAGTCTTGCACTTTGTGATCTCATGAGATTGTGTCTGTATTTCCATGTTCATTTGTTGGTAGAAACTCAGTTATGCTACTGTTGTGTTTCTTGAATTTCCAGTCTCTCTCTGTTATCTCTTCACCTGTAATGTTCTGTGCCAATTTTTCTAGATATTTCAGAATCTACAATTATTAAGATGTTAAAATTGCCATCACCATTGCAACCAACTAAAATGTATGAAAACTTGATGCTACCCATCTGCAGTAATGACACTTATTAGATCATTTGCAAATTGGGCAGTAAGGGATAAATTAAAAATGTGGTTAGAAGAGGAGACAAAATACCAGCACTGCATTTAATAAAGGAATGTCTAGGTTATCAATTCCATAGCAGTATCCACTCTCAACGAAGATGCAGTTTAAATACTTCATCAGATTTAATGTACCTAAAGTAAATTTAGATCTTGAAAGAGGTGATCCTGCCAGGGGATAAAAAGGCAATCCGTGGTGGAGCAGAAGCCTCAGAAAAATATGTATTAAACATACCACAAGTCTTTAGAATACACAGCAGAGCCACCATAAGATACATTTGAGGTGGAAGACAGAAAAGATACCTTCCAGACAGAGCCAACATGGACCGGAATTTCTCAGGATTATTTTTAACATTAGTTATGTTTGTCTTGAAGAAGGAGGATTTAGATTTCCTTATAATGGGGATACAGTAATTACAAATTTTGCAAAAGTTATGCCATGCCTCTGGAGTATCTAGTTCCTTGGCCTTTTATATATAGCTGATATTGGAGCTTCAACTGGATGAAAATAAAACAAGTCACCCAAGGAACATGTTTGTATTGAACTCCTTTTTTTCTAACAGGGCTCCATTCTGGGCCCCTTACTTTTCTCCCTTTACCTTAACACCCTTCCACACTCTTGCTCAGGGAACATTCTATTGTACGCTGATGATGCAGTCATCTTTGCCTCAAGTCGTAACCCTATTGCCCTCCAGGACTCGCTGCAGAAGTCCTTCACTGAAGCCAAGGGCTGGTTCAAGGAACATAGATTGGTGATAAATCTTAAAAAACCAAAAACTATGTTCTTCTCTCATCCCCAAACAAGTCCTGCAACTTCAAACTCCTCATTCACTCTGGGTCCTCATTCCCTCGAACAAGTTTGCTCCTATAAATACCTAGGGATCCATTTTGACCCCTCCTCTCCTTCCATGGACACATCGCTGCCCTAGCCACTGCCACTAATATCCGATTGGGCATCTTACATCGTATAAACACTGCCTCCCCTGGAGGCTCTTCTGACCGCAGTCACCTCTATCCTGTCCCTAGTGGACTATGGACTGCCGGTGTAGGGTGCTGCTGATCAGACTGCACTCCATAAAATTCACACTACCTGGAATAAGGCCTACAGGTTAATTACATTGGAGCACCCAGATGACACACACCTGTCTACTGTATGCTAAAGCCGCTTGGTACTTGATCTCGACGAGCGCCTCAAATATCTCACCTGTACCCTTACAAAAAAGACCCTCCTTGGGCTTTCCCCACCAGGATTGACCACCACCATACGCCGCTCTGTCCCACTAGTTCATACTCGGACCTCTGGGAAAACCTCTCTTGTTATCCCTAGAGCTAGGACCTCTCACGGCCAAAGAGCCTTCAGCTTTAGGGCCCCCTCCTGGTTCAACACACTGCCCCCCTCCATCTCCAAAGCTCCAACTATATCGTGCTTCAAAACTTCCTTACGTAGCCACCTTATTAACACCCGATGCTGTAACTGCCGCTAGTCAAAGCCGTACTCAATACTTATGACAAAGCTTATTACTAAGCTGCTAAGGACAACATAACTCTGGTATTGTTTGCATCCATCCTACCTGTACCAGCTTGTTTGTATCTATGTCTTAATTTACTGTTATACCTATGTGTTGTACTGCTATACTGTGTATTTTGGTTTGTCTTACTGTGACAAGGTACCTTTGTAAATGAGCCTATGGCTCAAAGGTTTTCCAAACTGCTGTTTAAATAAAATAAAATAAAATAAATAAAATAACAAAGGGTTGGTTGCAAAGCAAATTGAACTGGTGAAAAAAATAACCCACGTATCATCTACATTAGAAAACGAAAACCACTCCCCCCAGTTAATCGTGAGCAAAGTAGAGCAAAAAGCCTCCAAACTAAAGTTCTTCAAACAACAATATGTAATGGTGTTAGTAGTAAATCTGGGAGGAGAAGGACTCACCTTAAGAAAAATGAGGGTGTGATCACTGAATAGTTTTCCCTGGTCTATCTGGACTTCAGTGAGGCCTTATTAACTGTGCTACACAGGAGGCTGTTTAAGAAATTAAAGAACCTAGGAGTGGTGACCAAAGTAATTAACTGGGTTAGAAAATGGTTAACTGAAACTGGACTGAGGGTAGTGGCTAACACTACTCACTCTAAGAATGGGAGAATGACAAGCAGGGAACCACAGGGATCAGTTCTGGTATATGTCCTCTTCAATGTTTTCATAGGGTACATTGCAGAAGAACCAGAAGAGAAAGTATGCCTTTATGCAGATTACATCAAAATCTGTAATAGGGTAGATACTCAGGAGGGGTTGGAGAAAATGGGTTCTTGGGAAACATAAAAAGTGATCAAAGATATGACAGCTGGGGTTCAGTACCAATAAGTGTAAAATCATGCATCTAGGGTATAAGAATACTGGCACTGAGTATAGGATGGGGGAAGGTACCGACAGTCATTAGACAGGAAAGGGACATTGGCGTTATATCAGTGGACCAAAAGCTGGCTGCACAGTGTAGGAATATGACAATCTGGTATAAAGAAAATATTGTAAAGTGCTGGCAGGAGAAGGCAAAAAGGTTAATGAAGGCTTTCTGTTTTTCTGTGGTAATGTCCTTCCTATTGCAAAAACAGAGTTAGTAGATAGTACACTGTGCACAGCTTGTACAAACTGCGGAGTATAAACAAAACTAGAGATAGCAAGTGCTATGTGTATAAAATGTGCAATCTCAGACTAGAAAAAATACAATTAAGTACCCAGCGAAAGATTACCTTGTATGGACATATGATGAGTTTTGTAAGATAACAAGTAGAAAGGGTATATAAGCTAGATTATAAAATGGATAGTAAAGATGTCAGATCCTGGGGATTACATAATGAGCTAGCAGGGAAAAGACATCTCTGAGGCTGCTCCTGAGTCGCGGTGAATAAAATACATTATTATAGCTGTTTAAGACCCCACAACTTCGACTTTAGCTGGGAGCTTTGATTTCTAGCAAGGTCCTGCATTTCGGAGAGTGAGTCGAGTTAATATAATTAAGGAGCTTACTCACTAGATGTAGAAATGGGCTTGGCTGATAGTATGGCTGAGATGGAAGGTGGAAGCCCCAACTCTTTGCTGCAAGATCACTGGCTGTTAAGTGCTCAAAACCCTACTCCCCAGTTCCAGAGGACAACGAAGATCCACAGGTAGAAGAAAGAGGAGGGCATTCAGCCTCAGATGATATTATGGAAATTAAACAGCTCCTGTAAGGCCTTGTGGCTTTCTTCTCTACATTAAAGTCGTCTCTCCATGCTTTAACGCAAAAGGTGGGGGATGTGGAGGCCAGGGTTGCTTCACAGGAAAGAAAGAAAGAAAGACAGGGGCCATGGATCAGGAGATGATCACTCTCAAAAGGCAAGTCAAAATATTAGAGGGTCACCTGGAAGATCAGGAATCACGTAGTTGGAACAATAACCTAATCATGGCGGGCCTCCCTGAGAATCGGAAGGCTCAGACTGTGTTGCTTTCATGCAGGATCTCCTCCTGAAATTATTTGGTCCAATGCCATTTGGTGAATCTTATAATATTGAGAGGGTGCACCACTCTTTGAGAGAGATCCCCGCACTGGAGCTCGACCTTGAGTCCTTATCATGCATTTCTTGAATTACAAAGCGAAGACTCATGTACTGAACAAAGCCAAAACAAATAGAAATTTGCAGTGGAATGGGGCCTTTATTTGGCTTTTCCAAGATTTAATACCCTCCGTGAGAGAAAAACAGAGGGAGTACATGGAGATTAAGAAGAAGCTGCACTTGGCGGGCGTGAAATTCAGAATGCAGTACACAGCTATGCTGATCGTGAGGTTGCCAAAGGGAGACAGGAGATATGCGATGGTGAGCGATGCCATAGAAAGCCTCCAGGTGGAGCTACCAGCTTTGTTTAAGTCGGCGACTTGAAAGACTGCGGAGCCTGCAGGAGTGTATGCAGTAAAGTGGCAAATGTGGGCAGCAAGAATCGGGAAGTGCTGTGATAGCTGGTAACATTAGATTATCTTCAACTTCATCTTTTCTCCATGTTTTTGAGAGGAGATCTGCCCTTCATGGATGTGACTGCTCCAGATTAATGTTGCATGGGACTGTTAAATAAGGGCTTCTCATCGAATTTGTTTTTTTTTCAGGGTCTAATTGGCCCGAGAACGCTAACAGTCCTAGTCTATCGGGTTGTTTTCTTTCTGCTTGCTGTCAAGTGTTTTTTGCTCATATTAGAAACCTAAAGTTCAGCAATAAGAAGAGGATCGAATACCAGATAGCCATAGAGCAGGCTAAAGGAGCTTATGACTTGAATGGGAGAAATTTTATAAGGGGAAAGGAGGTATTGATCAACATATGCTACTGAGCAAGCCTGCAATGGAAAATAGGTTATCCTTTCACAGGGGGTTTTGTTTTCCTCTAATAAAGGATTAAGCACAAGTTTTAGGGGCTTATTGGGAAAAACATTTTTATGTTCTCCTCCTGAGTATGTTCTTTTACTTTCCTCCCTATTCAGCTACAGCTGGAATAGATAAATGGGGGAATAGTCAGGCCGTGGAATGCTCTATTCTTGATATTAGTTGGTATTTTAGTGGTGGTGATCAAGTAAGGGGAGAAGGAGGTACTTACTAAGATCCTGGAGCTTCTTTAATTTAAAATAAAAGAGGTAATAGGTAATTTAAGAAGTTAATGATGGGGTTAATGGTTATAGTGGTGGTCTTTTTTTTTAATACGCTGGGGCTCGGGGGTTCGGAGATACTTTAGGGCTAACTTATACACGTCTCATGATGACTAAGGAGGGCAATCGGAGGATCGAGGTTACAGGGGGTAGTTACTGGGGGAAAAGGGGAGAGAGAGAATCCATGGAATATAAAATAAGGAGGATAGAATTCATGAGGGTGAAAAACAGGGGTAGTGTTATAGAATACGGTATTGATTAAATTTCTCTCATGGAATGTTAAAGGCCTTAGGGAAGGAAGAAAAGACTTGTAATATTACAATATATAAATCAGTTGGGGGTTCACTTTGCTGCACTCCAAGAAACCCATTTACTGAATGAGGAATTATATCTACTCAAGAAAGGGTGGGTGGGCAAAGTAATAGGAGCAGGGAATGCGAAGGCATTGGGAGGTGTGGCGATACTAATAAGGAAAGCTTGCCCATATGTAATTACTCAAATCAAGTCATGAGAGGATGGTAGGGGGATATATGTGTCGGGTACTATCCTTGGAAACTCATTCTCGTATGCCTCAATTTATGGCCCTACCCCTTCTAAATCTGAATTTTGTGCCTCATTGGAAGTGGATACTGCTACACTCCCATCTCACCCACTTATTCTAGCAGGTGATTGGAACCTCTATTTGGACAATGGGGTAGATAGGAACCCTCCTTCTAATAGACCACCTATGGCAGTGCAGATAGCTTTAAATAGATTTCTGGAAGTTTCAGCACTAGTAGACCCATATAGGATGTATAATAAAGGGGATACCAAGATGACCTTTTACTCTGCTGTGCACAAGTCACATTCTAGAATTGATTTATTCTTGGTCAATAGAGAAGCAATAAGGGGCATCAAAGAACTGATTACTTTTAACAGGGTACTATATGACCACTCCCCTATTCAGATGCTATGGGAGATGGATAACATTCCCCCAAAACCATATTGATGGCAGTTGGAAGAAGGGATAGTAGCGGTTGATAATATAGTGTCTAAATTAGAGGAAACACTAGTGGAGATTATCCAAACCCAAATTCCGACACTTACGGATAAGAAACTTGCTTGGTCAACTTGCAAGGTATTATATGCAGGAATAGCTCAGGAATACACTGCTAGGAGGAATAAGATGAACAGAGCATGGGAAGAATTTTTAACTGGGGCCATTAAGTCACTACTACCTTTGGAGGGTTCCTCTAATGAGTTGGATAATGAATTAAGAGATTTAAGAGAGGAACTGAGAAGTATGATGTACCTTAGGATAGACCGCTGGCTTGAAAGATTAAATGCTAGATATCTGATGCAGGGGGATGTGCCAGGCCGCTTGTTAGCCACTTGAATTAAGTTGTGGGAGGCGGATCGAATGATTATGGCAGTGAAGTTTGAAGGGGACATTATCACTGATCCTCAGGGAATGGCTGATGCCTTTGCAGATTATTATGCTGGGATCTATCAAGAGGGGGGTACTAGCTCAGAGGAAGAGATTAGAGGGTTTCTTGATAAAACACCTTTGCCAAAATTGGACATAGAGCATGCCCAGGCTCTGGCAGCCCCAATCTGTGACCTGGAAATTATGGCTGCAATTAAAGAATTGTCAAATGGTAAGACACCAGGGCCCAATGGACTATTGGCTAAATGTTATAAAGTCCATTTATTGACCATAATCCCTCTTTTGAAAGATTTATTCTTGAATATTATGAAAGATGGGGTTCCCAATCCTCCTCTATACCAGTCTTATATTACACTAATTCCAAAGCCGGATAAACCTAGGGATTTGCCTAGCAATTACAGACCCATAGCTTTAATAAATCAGGATATTAAAGTCCTCACAAGGATCCTGGCTAATAGGGTTTTAAAAGTTGCTCCTCTATTAATTAGTCAGGACCAAGTTGAGTTTATGCCAGGTCGGGGGCACATGATGCATTAAGTAAATTGTACCACATCCTTCATCGGGCTTTCAATTCCAAGTCTGCTATGGCACTGATTGCACTTGATGCCTAGAAGACATTCGATTGGGTTTCCCATAAATTTCTATTTTTTACAATGGAAAAAATGGATTTCTCGAAGGGCTTTCTCAGATGCCTTAAAAACCTTTATAATGCCCCTACTGCTAGGGTCCTATGTAATGGCTAAATTTCTAAGGAGTTCCTGCTGAGGAATGGGACTAGACAGGGTTGCCCCCGTCACCAATTTTGTTCAACATTTACTTGGAACCTTTATTAAGGGCACTCACATGGAGCCCAAGGTTCAGGGAATTAAGGTTCAGGGGATGGAGCATAAATTCTTGGTTTTCGCCGATGATATTTTGTTGCATTTATATAATCCAGCCAGTAGTTTCCAAAAAGCCCTCGAAATTATCAAGAAATTCTTGGAGGTTTCCAACTACAAATTAAATTAAGGTAAAACACAGGTTCTTCCTCTTACCACAAATACTTATAGAGCAGATTTTGAACACCTGCAAATTAACTGGGCCCCAAAAAAATTTAAACATTTGGGCATCTGGATTATGGCCAAAACAGAAAATAGGGTGGAAGAAAATGTGAACAATCTTTTGGCCACAATTAAAAATGATAATTTAAGGTGGAGCAAACTCCCCCTGAACTTCACTCCCTGACTGGGACTGATAAAAATAAATCTTCTACCTAGATTGTTATATCCAATTCATTTATTACCTTACAGTATTCCCAAAGGAAAGTTTATTAATATCCAAAGGGTAATTTCAGCATTTTTGTGGAATTCTAAGCCCCCAAGGAGAAAACATGCTGCCATATGCCTTCCTCAACTTATGGGAGGTATTAAACTTCTGGACCTATTTTTGTAATATGTAGCGGGACAGCTTGGTTTAATGGGACAGTGGTGCAGAACTCGGGAAGAAGGGGGATATACCCCAACATGGCTCCAAATTAAGCAATGTATTTTAAAGGACCTGAAACTCTCCCCAGCAGCATTGCTTTTCTCAGATCTAGAGGCTATACCTAATAGAGGAAGGCAGACACTAATTTTTAAATCAGTGATTGTGTGGTGGGATGTTTTAAACCCGACACAGAAGAGGGCACAAAGGAGAGCTTGGGATCAACCTGTATTAGGAAATCCTAATGTTCAGCTGGGGGGACTAATAATCATTCAACAATGGGCACCACAATTAGCTGACCTGAAATTGTCAGATTTTATACTAGAAGATAGGGTGATCCTACCTGTGCAGACTAAGGAATTGGATTTTTTCAGCAAGATTCAGATTACAAATTTGGTACATACATTTTTACCAGATAATAAAGAAATGGGTCAGAGTCCATTTACTTGGGACCATTTGAATGAGATTGATTACTCACAACACCACCTCTCAAAAGTTTACATGGTGCTGTTAGGTTTTGTGAGCTCAGAATCCAAGGCTCAAATATCATATTGGGAGAAAAGTCTAACCCCCCTGAGGCCTGACTGGAAAGAGATTTGGAAAAATGTTAAATTCCTGCCCATACCAAAATATAAGACTATGCAGTTCTTTATTTTTTCAAATATTTACTACACCCCTGCTAAGTTATGTTCTAGAAAACTCAGACAGACAGATCTGTGTTTCAGATGTGGAATGAGGTCAGGAGACTTGTTACATGTGATGTGGAGCTGTCCCAAAATACATTCATTATGGGTTCAAATTGGTCATAACATGGATCCTTTATTAAACTATTCGGAGCATATTAAACAAGAGATCTATTTTTTGGGAGATACAAAAACAGTTGTGAGTGACTGGGCTAAGCATCACGTGTCACTGATGTCCGCTCTGGTCAAGGCATTTGTCCTAAGACATTGGAAAAGTGACTGTACTTATGAACATTGGGTTAGAGACCTATTACAGGTCTTAGATAGACTTAAAAGACAAATGATAATAGATGAGAAAAAGAAAATATATGATAAAAGATGAGGGGCATTATAGGCAGTGTACTCAATACAACTGAAGAGTGCTCGAACCCAGATCTGTCTGTCTGATTGGGATTAGCTAGCAATTATTTCTTAAGAGAATGTGAAAAGGGATTATGATTTTATTGAGGTGTGTGACTTCATTTTTGAAAGTATTCTATTCAGTGAGGTATAATATCCTCTTTAGATAGTTCTTAGTTGGACCTACAATGTCTCCTACATCTAAAAGGTTAGGATGGATTATCTCTCTCTTCTAGGGACACAGTTTTAAAAAAAAAGCCCAGCCCTGAGAACTTATAGTTACTTCAAAGTTAAGGAGAGTAATAAAGAGGGATGTCAGAATTGTAAGTAGATCAGCTCTATTGCTAACTTTGAAGGAACAGAATCAATTGTTATATTAATAAAATTGGACTTAAATTAGATATTATAATACATTAAAACTGCATATGTAAATAGTTTAGGAGATGTATATAGTAGCCATATTCAGTTTTGGGATGTGGGCCCAGGATTCGCCTGGGATATGTGTATATATGTCTTCTCGGTTGAAATCATAAACTTTAATAAAGAAGTTTAAAAAAAAAGAGAGAAAAAAAAATGTCAGATCCTGATTGGCTGAGAGCTGCTTTCAACCGGGCCGTTATCCCAGCACAATGACCCAGTGAAAGTAGCTCCTGGTAAAATTGACTCTGCACATAACAAATACCACTGCACTTGGCTAAGCTGGCCATAGAAAGCATTGTGCTCCCCCCAACATGTACCTCAAACATCAACTGCGATCTCCACAGTCACACACACATACTTTGGGTCCCAGTCTCAAAAGCAGCTCACTGGAAGTGGTTTTTTTTTTTACTCTCTTTGATGTTAAACATGATTGCGATGGATAAAACTCTCAACCATGATTTCACACACTCGCACTTCCAGTTACATGGACAGCTCCTACCCACTCGCTAATCGTAGATTAAAAAAAAAAAGAAAAAAGTCGCACAAACTCCAAAACTTCATCAAACAGCTTGAATGGGCTAGAGATAGCTGCCGCAATCTGCTGGAAATTGTGCTTTCCTGCCATGAACTGTAAAGCCTCTGGTGCCCTCACTCTCCTGACTACTGGATATACTAAAGCAGGAACTACTTTTTCATTATTTGTAGTAAATGTTAGTTATATTTTACAAAGCAGAAATGCACAGATATTCTTTTTTCAATTTATTTAACAGTGTCAAGGACTCATTTCATAATTGCAATAAGGCACTCTGGGGTTAAAGGCCCTTATCGGGTGATGAAAGCAATCGGCTTCATCTCATGTTTCAATCCACCCAAGACAGGCCGTTATCCCACCATAATGCCCCCCCCCCACAAGGTGTCTTAGTGCTTAATTGTGAGAGGCAGAGAGTGAGAAACTATGTTCCCTGAAATGAAATGCAGATGCCTCTACAACACTTGTCTGGTTCATCCTCCCAAGGAGGAAAGTGACTGATCATTGCTGGTACCATATAAGCTGGGCTGCCAAGGCTAATGCAGTGTATTATGTTACTTCAAAAAAACTTGCTCTATGGTGTGCATTTATTCATTTCCAGTGCAATCTTTGGCTTGAATACCTAATATATTGGCATCCCAGATAAGAAAATGTTAATCTGTACCCCAAAATCAAGGAATAGAAGTATGAAAGTATTGCAACCTACTTAATACTGTTGCTAGGAGCTAATTATAAGATAGAGACTGTCAGCAGAAGGTTTCATTTTTGAAACCAAATCTGGGTAAGAAAGACAGGTTGCATAACATGCAGGAATTTACTGTTGCTTTTGTGAATTCTCACGGAGCTTGGAATTTTTATAAGGAAGCTAGACATAAAGGAGACCACTAGAAATATGTTAATAACAGTTTTGTTTAGATGTTACTCTCTTGACTTTGCAGGACAAAGTCAAAAGTGTTTTATTAAACATGTGGCAAAGTGAAAAATATTAACTATAAACTGTGAAAGGAAAATGACATTGTGAGGGGGCAGTACTGGACCTTATACTCACCAATGGGGACTGTGTTACTGATTTCACTGTGAGTGTCCACCAGGGGACCAATGATCACCATACAATGTGGTTCAATGTAAGTATTGTAGCAGGATCCAACCACCTAAAGGTGTGGGTCCTGGACTTCAGGACAGCCAATTTTAAAAAGAATGGGGAATGCCTCAGGTATGCCCTGATTGGGGGGGCCTTGGGTGAAGTGGAGGAACAGTGGGCAAATCTAAAAGGAGGGTTAGAGAAGGCAACAAACCTCTGAGTCAGACAAGTAAGCAAAAGCAAGAGACTACTATGGTTCTCAAAAGAGGTGGCCAGGAAGGCAAGGGCACAAAAGTTAGCATTCAGGAGGTGTAAGAAGATACAGAAAAAGGAAGCTAGAGAGGTGTATCAGGAGAAACAGAGGGGAGGCAGGGAAAACAATTAGGAGCATAAAGACGCAGATGGAGAAGAAAATAGCCCAGGCAGTGCAGAAATGGGACAAGGTATTTTTTCAGATATGTAAGAAAAAAGGGAAAGACCGGGGAGGGATAGTAAGGCTTAGGAAGAAAGGAGGGGAGTGTGTGAAGGGGAACCAGGAAAAGGCAGACATCTTGAACAAATATTTTTGTTCAGTGTTTACAGAGGAAGTGGAATGAGAGGGGCCACTGATAAGGGCCAGGAGCATTGAAGGAAGGGAAATAGACACT
Organism: Neoceratodus forsteri; assembly: GCA_016271365.2. Lineage (NCBI taxonomy): Eukaryota > Metazoa > Chordata > Ceratodontiformes > Ceratodontidae > Neoceratodus > Neoceratodus forsteri. The sequence continues at coordinate 621,688,062 of CM057455.1, forward strand.
AGTCCATTTACAGAGAGGGTTCTGAGGGACCTCACATATCTGAAAGTGGACAAGGCATTGGGGCCAGAGAGGGTGCTTCCTAGGATATTGAGGGAGCTGGGGGAGGTGCTGGCTGCACCTCTGACAGTCATGTTCAACCACTCACTGGAGATGGCAGTGGTTGCAGAGTACTGGAGGAGGGTAGAAAAGTGGAAGCAAAGAGGAGGCTGTCGACTACAGGCCGGTCAGCCTGACTTTAATGGTGGGGAAAGTAATGGAATCACTACTGAAGGAGAGGATTGTGGAATATCTGGAATCCAGTGGCCTTCAGGATCTGAGGCTGAATGGAATCACTTGGGGGAAATCACGTCAAACAAATCTGACAGATTTCTTTAACTGGATGATAAGGGATTTGGATCAGGGTGGACTGGTGGATATGGCCTACCTAGATTTCAGTAAGGTATTTAAAAGGATTCCACATAGCAGACTCATAAACAAGCTGGGATGCCTTGGTGTGGGTCCTAAGGTGTTAATCTGGATGAGAATTGGTTTGGGGGTAGGAGACAGATGGTGGTGCTAAATAGAGTTCACTCCAATGAAGGGAGGTTGACAATCGGGATGCCACAGGGATCAGTACTGGAACTGGTCCTCATTAAATGTCTTTTTTAGAAATATTGCAGAAGGACTAGAAGGGAAGGTATGCCACTTTGCCGATTACACTAAAATCTGTAATTGGGTAGACACTCTGGGAGTGTGTGTGTAGAAAAGATAAATAGTAACATAGGAAAGCTAGAGGAGTGGTCAAGGGTATGACAGCTAGGTTTCAATTTCAAAAAGTGCAAAATCATGCACTTGGGGAACAGGAACCCAGGTCTGGAGTACAAAGGGGGGGACTAGTATTAATCAACAGCAAACAGGAAAGATACCAGAGAATAATAATATCTGATGACCTAAAGGTGGCAAGTCAATGTTTCAAGGCAGTGGGGAGAGCTATTGGAATGCTAAGGTGCATGGGGGGGTATCACCATCAGAAAGAGAGAGGTGGTGTTACTGCTGTATAGATCACTGGTGATACCTGACCTAGAGTACTGAGTCCAGTTCTGGAGACCATGGGCTTGATTCTCAAAGTGGGCTTTGAGCAGCGCAAGCTGCTGCAAATAACAGCTTGCGCTGAAGCCCAGTACGCCAGGGACTCTGCTTCCCATTCTCTAACTGGCTGGGTTCTGGCAGCAAAGTCCTGTGGCTTGCAGCAATGAAGGAGGAGCGCCAAACAGAGGGCACACCAGGAGGATTAGCCACAAGCCATGAGGCAGCCATTGGCCACTATAGTTTCTGGTGGGATAGTTACATAGATACATAGATACACAGACAGTGTCGGCAGATAAGGGCCTATGGCCCACCCAGTCTGCCCATTTGAGCTTGTAAGTTCAGTTTATTTTCCTAGAAGTCTAGCAGAAGACACCAGGAGAAAGGACTGCTGTGTAACTGAACTTCTTTACTGGGACTATATTGCCCTGCTTCCTTCCCCTCCACCCCCCCCAGCCAAAGCTAGTTCTATTTTTATAGGCACAGGATTTGACTGACAACAGGAACTTCCTGTTTAGGGGCAGGAAGTGAGTGATCACAGAACCACCAAGGACCCACCATCCTAGAAGGGCAAGAGTAGCTCTCCGGCCCCCTCTAGCTGCTGGAGGTCTGCCTCTGAACAAGTAAGTGGCCTACTGAGAAATATAGGATATTCTTGTCTCAGAACAGGACAATCAGGAGCTTAAAGGGCATACAGGCAGAAAGTAAGGAGAGAGAGAAAAAAAAAACAGAGGAAAGAGTAAAGATTGCAAACAGTTAAGGGGCCAGAAATAAGACATGATTGGAGTGGTGCAGTGCAGTGCAGGATTTGTGGGACCTCCTTTTCCATCCAGGGACCACCAGTACCACTGCCGTTGCCTCAGAGGTTGCCAAGAAAGAGGAGCGGTTGGACCACAGTGGGCTCAGGGAGGGTGAGGGTGGTGGAACAGAGGCACATCCCCCCAGTTGTACCTCTCCACAATTCCTATGCCATTCTGGCAAAGTGTGGTTCCTCTATGGAGGCACCTACAGTGGAGACCAAGGAGGATGCTGGGAACCTCCACAAAGGAGACCCACAGGAGGGAGGCAGGGGACCCTGCAGGGGAAGGAAACAACTCCTGGTGGGGAACTCCATTGTTAGGAAGGTAGAACTGGGCAAGGAAGGGGAGAGGGAGGTAAGGTGCCTGCCTGGCACCATGGCTTGGAGGGACAGGGAGCGAATCCTCAGGATTGCCAGAGCAGCTGCACAGGGGAGGGAGCTGGATGTCATTGTCCACCTAGGGACAAATGACCTGGCTAAGAAAGGGATGAAGTGCAGGAAGAGTTTGTGGAATTGGGGAGGGTCTTAGTCAAGTAGCACGACAGTAACCTTCTCGGAGGTGCTACCCATCTATGGCATAGGAGAGGCTAGGGTGTTCCGTACCATGGGATTCAATCAGTGGTTGAAAAACTGGTGTGGAGCTCAGGGATTTGGCTTCATTGGGGACTGGGGGTCCACCTGGAGTGATGCAAGCCTATACTGGCATGATGGGCTGCATCTGTCTGGGAGGGGAACCAGGATCCTAGGTGATAGGTTTAAATGCTAATGGCAAGCTTTTAAACTAGCCGGGGGAGGCACTGGAAAGGAGCAGGAAAATCCTAGCCCCCCCAAACAATCATGGTAGTAAGTGTGGCAAGCACCAACATGGAGGTGTCGATAGGGAGAAGGGCAGGGGTAAATGGAGAAAGTGACAAAGTCAAGAAGGACAGGGATGGGGCAAAAGGGGGTAAGGCCATCAGGAAATGGAGGGTGATGAGTACCAAAGCCCATAGTCTGGGCAACAAGCTCCTGAGCTGGTGGCCTTAATGGAAGAGGATGCCTGGATATTGTAGCAGTCACAGAAACATGGTACACAGAGAACCATGACTGGATGTTAACATACCAGGGTACATAACCTACAGGAGAGAGACAGGCAGGAGAGAGGGAGGAGTAGCTCTCTATGTAAAGGAAGGGATAAAAGCAACTGAACAAAAGAGTAAACAGGGAGGAGAGGAGGCACTGTGAGTCACCTTGGAGACTGGAAAGGGCACCACAATCCGCACAGGGGTTGTGTACAGACCCCCATGTCAGGGGGAAGGAATGGACAAGGATATGATGGAAGGCATTCTTAGAATGGCAGAGAAAGGGGAGATACTGTTGATGGGTGACCTGAATATGCCAGATGTTAACTGGAGCACATTTGCTGCAGCCACATCCAAGAGTAGGACCATTCTTGACGCCCTACAGGTGGCAAGCATTAGACAGCTAGTTTCGGAACCCACTCGTGAGGGAGCAATCTTAGACCTCGTACTCTCAAACGGGGGCAGTGAGAGGATCTTAGATCTAGAAGTGGGTTGCCATCTGGGGACAAGTGACCATCAAACAGTGTGGTTCACGTTAAACTCAAGCTACAGAGTCAAGCCATACAAAGTGAGGGTACTGGACTTTAGGAGGGCTGGCTTTGGCAAGATGGGAGGAAGTGCCTCAGAAAAGCACTTTAGCAAACAAGCTAGAAGGAGGTGTGGAGCAACAATGGGAATTATCAAAACTGCCATCACAGAGGCAACAAGACTTTGTGTGAAGCAAATAAACAAATCAAAATGAAAGAAAAAGCCACTATGGTTCTCAAGAGAGGTGGCTGTGAAAGTCAGGAAGAAAAAGATAGCATTCCCTAAGTATAAGGAAACACAGAAGGAGCAGGACAGAGAGCTGTACCAGTTAAGGCAGAAAGAAGCAGGAAGGGAAGTCAGAATAGCAAAGGCCCAAACTGAGGAAAAGATAGCCAACTCAGTTAAGAAGGGGGATAAAACCTTTTATAGGTACATCAGCAAGTGTAGAAAGACAAAGGAGGGATAGTGATGGCTGAATAGAATGAACGGTGGGTGGGCAGAGGGGGACAGTGAAAAAGCAGGAATACTGACCGAATATTTCTGCTCAGTATTCACAAAAGAGGAGGGGGAATTGCCTAATCCAATTAACAGAAGCACTCTTGATAGGGGAGTCGATCCCAGTCCTTTCACAGAAGAAAGGGTTCTGCAAGAACTCCTAAAACTGAAGGTGGACAAGCAATGGGTCCTGATGGAATTCACCCAGAATTCTAAAAGAATTAAGGAAGGAACTAGTGAAACCACTGGCTACTCTTTTAATAAATCATGGGAGGATGGTGTGGTACCCGAGGACTGGAGGAAGGCGGATGTGATTCCCTTCACAAAAGTGGGACCAAGACAGAGGCAGGAAACTACAGACCTGTCAATCTGACCTCTGTGGTAGGAAAGTGATGGAGTCACTCTGAAGGAAAGAATAGTTGAGTACCTAGAGGTCAGTGGAGCACAGGATCCAAGGCAGCATGGGTTCACAGCAGGGAAGGTCATGTCAGACAAATCAATAGATTTCTTTGACTGGGTGACCAAAGCAGTAGACCAGGGAGGGGCTGTGGACATGGCCTACCTAGACTTTAGCAAGGCATTTGACACAGTCCCACACAAAGATTATTAGTCAAATTAACCAGCCTGGGAGTGGGTCCCAGGGTGGTAGCCTAAGTAAAACATTGGCTGGACAACAGGACACAGAAGGTAATTGTAAATGGAGTCCACTCTGAAGAAAGGGCTGTTACTAGTGGGGTACCGCAGGGTTCAGTATTGGGTCCAGTCCTTTTTAATGTCTTCATCAGTGGCATTGCAGAGGGACTGGAAGGAAAAGTATGCCTTTTTGCAGATGACACAAAGATCTGCAACAGTGTTGATACACAAGGAGGCGTGGAAAGGATGAAAAGGGACTTGGCAAGGTTGGAGGAATGGTCAGACATATGGCAGCGAGGATTCAATGCAAAAAAGTGCAAAATAATGCACCTGGGAAACAAGAACCCAGGGGAAGAATACACAATGGGTGGGGAGGTAATAACAACAACAAAACAGGAAAGGGACCTGGGGTAATCATATCAGATGACCTTAAGGTTAGCAAGCAATGTGAGAAGGCAGTAGGGAGGGCCGGGGGTATACTGGGATGTATAGGGAGAGGCATCAGCAGCAGAAAACAGGAAGTTGTTATCCTCTGTACAGACAGTTGGTGAGACCCCATCTGGAATACATGTGCCAGTTCTGGAGACCCCATTTCCACAAGGACATAGACAGGATAGAGCAGTCCAGAGGAGGGCAACAAAATGGTGCAGGGTCTGCAAGAGAAGCCGTATGAGGAGAGACTAAAGGAGCTTAATATGTATACCCTTGAGGAAAGAAGGAGAGGGGGACATGATAGAAACTTTCAAGTACCTCAAGGGAATCAACAAAGTCCAAGAGGGTAGCATCTTTCAGAAAAAGAGACTTGCAAGAATAAGGGACACATTTTAAAAGATAGAAGGAGGGCGTCTAGGGGCAATGTGAGGAAGCATTATTTCACAGAGAGGTAGTGGATGCATGGAACAGCCTTCCTGAGGAAGTTGTGGGGTCTAAAACTGTGGGAGAATTCAAGAATGCATGGGACAGACATAAGGCAATTCTTGTGGGGGGCAGGAAGATATAGGCTGTTGGTTAACTAGGATCTGCGGCCTATCCTGTAGGTAGGGAAATGGGCAGACTAGATGGGCCTAGCGGTCCTTATCTGCCGTCAAAGTCTATGTTTCTATGTTTCTATGTTTCTAAGTCTGTTGCCCCTTACCCCTGACCTCCAGAATTCCTTTATGTCTATCCCATGCATTCTTAAATCCTGTGATGGTTTCAGCCCCCACCACTTCCTCTAGTTCCCCCCCTATCCTCAATATATCTTGTTTATAAATAAATCCACAATCCCAGGTGGTATAGTGGCCTCCCAACCCAGATTCCCTATCTCGCCCATTTATAAAAATATATTTAAATGCATGATCCCTGGTGGTATAGTGGCCACCCCTTCTTGATCCTTGATGTCCCTGGTAATATTAAAATACAGAAATCCCCATTCATCGATGGTCCATTAGCCCCCCGATCTCTGATGTCCCCATTAATATTATAGTAAAGAACCCCCCCTTTCCTTGGTGGTCCAGTCACACACCCCCGATGTCACCATTAATAGTACAATAAAGAACCCCCCATTTATTGGTGGTCCAGTGCTCCCCCTCCCTGATCCCCAATGTCCCTATTAATATTACAGTAAAGACCCCTCATTCATTGGTGGCCCGGTGGCCCCTCAACCCCCACCACATCAGGTAGTGCTTACCACCCTGCTGCTCCCATCCCATGACAGAGCGAGGGACTAGAATAGCCCTCTTCACACCTCCTCAGCTGCCCCCAACTGAACTGTCATTGAGCATATACTGTAAAGTGTACATGAGCACAGGCACATTACAGCACACGCTTAATGACAGTTCAGTCAGGAGACGGCCACAGAGGTGCAAGGATGGCTGTGCCAGTCCCCAGCTCTGTCAAGGGATGGGGGAGTGGGGAGGTGGTCACTATCTGCTGGGGTGGGGGGAACTGGACCACCAATGAATGGGAGTTTCTTTATTGAACTATTAATGGGGACATCAGGAAACAGGAAGGGGGCCACTGGGCAACCAATGAATGGGGATTTCTGTATTGTACTATTAACAGGGATGTCAGGGATGGGGGAGGGGGTGACTGGACCACCAATGGGTCTCAGCTGGTCTAAGGGTTCTTAGAATTTCTGTCTCTGGTAGAGTTCTGAGAATTCCACATCAGAGGATGTGGCAGCTTGCATCTGTTACATGCCCCCAAGCATCGGGTCGCAGACTATATTTGGGCATGGGGTTTCGCATGCCCTGTTTGGGGCAGGCAGCATGTGGTTAACGCAGGCTGCTTTTGTGAATAGTTCGGGGGGGGGTTCTTGATGAAAGGTAACACTTGCATCATTTATGTTTGGTGCAGGCACCTTGCATCAGTCTCAGGACTTAGAGAATCGAGCCCCACATCTTTAGAAAGACATAGACAGCACAGAAGCAGTCCAGAAGAGGGCAAGCAAGATAGTGTAGGGTCTGCAACAGAAGCCCTATGAGGAGAGACTGAAGGACCTCAGTATGTGCACCCTGGAGGAAAGGGAGGGAGGGGGATATGATAGAAACATTCAAATACCTCATGAGTATAAATAAAGTTCAAGACAGAAGCATTTTTCACAAAAAAAAGATGCTGAAGAACAAGGGGACCTGCCATACAACTGGAGAGGGGGACTCAGGGGAGATGTGAGGAACTACGTCTTCACAGAAAGATTGGTGGATGCCTGGAACAGCATTCCAGTGGAGTTGGTGTGGGCAGAAACCGTAACAGACCTCAAGAATACATAGGATAGGCATAAGGGAACATTAGAGGTGGTGGGGTAAAGCCAGAGATCGAGTAGTGTTTGCTGTGTTATAGTAGAAAGGGAAACTTGAGAAACTATATGGGCCAAGTGGTCCTTATCTACTGTCAATATCTATGTTTTTATGTTTCTTGATCACAAGAACCATCACATGATTAGGATCAGTGATAGTCTGTATTTTTTTTTTTTAAACGTATTTATTCGTTTTCAAAAAGACAAACAACGAACAAACATACACTACAGAAACCCGGCCATGCCAGGGACACCGCCCAAAACTGGCTGTATAAACTATGTACAGCCCCTATGTACAATCACACTGGGGCGCCGCCCCACATTATAGCTCAATTCAAACTCAGTAGTGCTTTTATATAAGACACTGCCCATTGTTAGAAACACCCATCCTTCTTTAGATCACTCCTCCCTTATATGTCGATTGACAGGTGTATAGCATCCTAGGGCCCGTGAAGCCTGCATCACCCGGACGGCTTCCCAGTGTGTCCCTGGAAAGAGAGAGAGTCCCCATCCCTTGAGCCCTTGCAGACCACAACATTATCCCTATTATCTTAATAGTGAACCTAGTATGGCCCAGATTTAGCCATCTGGGAAGCTATAAATCCAACATTATACAGAGTATTGGAAAATTAAAGAAAAATAACATGTTACACGGCACAATACAATATAAACATTAGACATTCCAGCATATATCTCTTTGCTAGTCATCCCTGACAGACAGACCTGGGTTCCAGTGTCTGAAGCTTGCTGAGAATAGATCGCATCTAATATTGCCCATCTTTTAGCGTATAATTCCTGTCTTCCCTCAGCAAATAAATGCCTCTTTATTTTAGCCAGTACCCCCAGCAGTTCTCTCACCCATTGTCCATATGCATAGACCAGATCATCCTTCCAATGCTTTACTATGAATGCCTTAACTACCGACCCCATTAAAGAAAGGTGAAATTTGGGCGCATTCCCCTCTATCTGGGAAAAGTCACCCAAAACACATACTTCTGGAGTCATAAAAGCTGAATAATCCAGCATTGGATCCATGCTCTGTTTAATCTCATTCCAAAGGGGAGAAATTTTACTGCAACCCCACATGACATGTAACAAGTCACCCACTTCTTTCTCGCACCTGAAACACAGATCTGTCTGTCTCAACCCTCTAGCATATAGCTTTACAGGGGTATAGTATATGTTGTGAACCACAAAAATCTGCAAATTCCTGTATTTGGGTATCACATTGTATTTAGTAGTCTTCCAAATGATTTCCCATCTTAGATTTTTAGGAGCCATCACCTTATCCCAGTAGGGGATTTGAGTAGTAATATTTGGGCCCAGGAAGTCCAGAAGAAGCCTATAAACTCGTGAGAGTGGGTTAGCTTTCCGGAAGGCTTCACTTAAGCTCCTCCACGAGAGGGTGCAGTCTGAAAAGTCCTCCTGCCCCTTTCGGAACCCTGCAATCATTTGTCTAAGCTGTAGCCTTTGAAAAAAAGACAATCCCTCACATTGTGGTGGCAATATTATTTTATCTCCCTGCTGTGTGTCAATCAGTCTTAAACCATCCAGATAATTAGACCACCGACGTCCAAGTACCCGACCCCCTATAACCAGGTTTGGGTTACCCAATATGGGCTGGTCTCTGGATCTCATTTGACTACACCTCTGTGCGGAGTAAGAAAGGCCCATCAGGCCTCCAGGGTTTTCTAATTGGATCCCCATACCCTCCTAAATAACTCTTTTGGGCCTTGCATACAACATCGATTCAGGGAACTGCCAGGCTAAATAACAGTTGCCTCTCAATTTTACAACCATACAGGATCATAATTTCCCCCCTAATCACTATCCGCCCATTGAGCCATCAGGCCTAACTGGCCTGCCACATAGTAAGCATGGAGATCAGGTAGTCTAATGCCCCCCTCCTCGTATGGCAAACACAAGACCTTATGATTTATCCTGGCTGGTTTGTTATTCCATAGAAATCCTGAGATTAATCTTCTAATTAAACTAAACCACTTGACAGGGATGTTATAAGGGGCTAAATATACCAGGTATAACAACCTTGGTAGGACATTCATCTTAATGAGGCCCAAGCGCGCCGTAAAATTCAGAGGTAACTTATTCCACCTCACCATGTCCCCTTTAATCACCGATATGATCCCACATTAACCTCAACCCGGATTCTTGGTTTGCTGTAATCCAAATTCCCAGATACTTTAATTTGTCGATATTCCACTGTACTCCCAAGGATGAAATCTGCCTTAAAACATGTGGAGTCAGGGGTAGGATTTGTGTTTGGTAAGATTTAACTTGTAGTTAGAGACCTTAGAGAAACGATCTATTGAGTCTCTTACTCTCTCAAAACTGGATACTGGATCTCGTAAGTGAAGGAGTATATAGTCCACGAAAACTGAAAGTTTTAGCTCCATTCCCCCAATCCTAATCCCCTGAACTTTGACATCCCTATTTATAGATCTTAACAGGGGTTCTAGGTAGATGTTGAACAGTATCGGCGAGAGAGGACATCCTTGGTGAGTCCCATTATTAAGTTTGAATTCCCTCGAGATATAACTATTACAGAGTATTCTAGCCGTTGGAGCAGCGTATAGATTCTTAATACCTCTAAGGAGACCCCCAGGGAACCGTATTTTCTCCATTGTAGCAAAGAGAAATGGATGTGAGACCCGATCAAATGCTTTTTCAGCGTCTAGGGAGATCAGGGCCAGGGGGTAACCGTGAATCTGGGGCAAAGTTTAGAACATGATGAATTTTCCTAAGAGCGTCTTTCGCCCCTCTCCCTGGCATGAAGTCCACTTGCTCCTGACTAATTAAATTCGGAGCAATAGTCAAGATCCTATTTGCCACAATTTTGGTAAGAATCTTAATATCTTGGTTTATTAGTGCTATAGGCCTATAGTTACCTAGTACCTCCCTGGGCTTGTCTGGCTTAGGTATTAGAGTAACATACGCCTGGTAGAGCGGTGAATGGTGAATTCCTTCCCTCATTATGGTAAGGAAAAACTCGTGAAGTATAGGGAGTATAGTCTGAATATGAGTTTGGTAAAATTTAGCAGTGAGACCGTCCGGCCCTGGCGATTTACCTAGAGGAAGAGACCGTACCACGTCGACAATCTCCGACGCTCTTATTGGGGCTTCCAGTTCCTTAACTTGGGCAGGATCTAAATTAGGCAGCTGAATATCTTCTAAGTAACTATTAATCTCTTTTTCCCCCACCAAATCTCTAGCTTGGTATATTTCTGCAAAAAACGATGCAAATGCCTCAGCCATTTCTTGAAGGTGATAACTAGCTTCCTTCATGCAGTTGATATAATTGTCCTACTTGTCTCCCATTCTTTAATTCTGGCTGCTAGAAGCGCCGGGATGTCACCCTGTAATAGATACTTGCGTTAATCTTATTTAGCCAGAACTCTGTTTTCCATGAAGAATTTCCAACAGTTCCCCTCTCAAACTTTTAAGTTCTGCATCTATTTCCCCGAGGACCCTTCAAGTTAGAGCAGAGTTTATCGCCCGACCAGGAATTTTCTTTGGCTCTTCTAAACGCCTTGACCCTTGCCTTCAGACCTAGCTGCCTCCAGCGTGCAAAAAACTTACAAGTAGGCCAAGCTAACCTTTTATCCTTAAGTGTAGGGAGCTGAGACCTTATGATCTCCTGTGAGCCCCCTCTAGCTCATCCCTTCTCTTATCCTCTGTTAAAGCCAATCGTGGAGCCTCCACCTATATGGTCTAAGAGGCATGGGTCTTGGTTCCCACTGCAACTGGATGAGAGAGTGGTCTGAAAGGTCCTACCCTCAGTCAAGCACTTCTCTAATTTCTGCAAGAACCTCTCTATTAACCAAAAAAAAGTCAATTCTAGTGTAACTCTTATGTGCTGCCAAGTAAAATGTCATGTTAGGGCCCCGGTTTGGAAAATTCTTAATGGGGTCAACTAGACCTACTGCCTCCATGAACTTAGCAAGTGCTAACTGGGCCTTGGACTTCGGCCCACTATGTGAAGGTAACCTATCCTCCTTGTTATCAAGGTATATATTCCAGTCCCCAGCCAAAATAAGTGAATGTGAGGGAAGGGTAGCTATTTCCCCTTCTATTGAGGCAAAGAATTCGGGTTCGGGGGGGTTGGCCATAAATGGATGCCACCGAAATTGCCTTGTCAAGCAGATTGCCCGACCAGTAGATCCCCTACAGTCTTGCCTGGTTAACACTAGGTCACTTCAAATGGGCAGGACTTCTTGATTAGTATAGCAACCCCCCCAGAGGCTCTGTTCCTACCCGCTCCATACACCTGCCCCACCCATCGCTTCCTGAGACCATCTAATTCTTCCGTCAGTAAATGTGTCTCTTGTAGTGCTACAATGTGCACCCCTCATTGCTCCATATACTGCAGCATAATCATTCTCTTATGTCGACCCCTAAGCCCTTTAACATTCCAAGAAATTATTTTAAGGTATGCCATCTGTAACATCAAAAATTTTCACAAGAACCCAGATATTGTGCCTCTCTAAGGTCTGCGTTCCCATTGTTCCCTCACTAGGACTCTCTCTCTCTTTCCACCCCTGTTCCCCCCCCTTTGACCCCCGGTCCTTAGACCGACCAACCATCTGAAATTGAGTCATGGATGAACCCGTTCCCTTACCTCCCCTCAGCCCCATCCATTGACATAAAGCCCAGGATCTGGCTCTTGAGTTCCCCAGAGACATAGAGTTCCAGATCCCATCTTCTCTGTACTCTATCATCCCCTTATATTCCTCGGATAAAAAGAAAAAGTAAACAACTTGAAAATTAAGGGAATCTCCCTCAGGCCCTCTTTGGAAGGTTATATCTCTAGCCACCCTTACTCCACTCTGGGTTTTCTTGCACCCCGGAGTAATACCCCTCCTTTGTTTGTGCTGAAAGGGTCCCAAACCGATGGGCCAGTCCCCTGGTCCATCTTACCCCAAAGCTGGCCTGCACCGCTTTATAGCTAGTAACACCTATTAACAAGTAAAGCCTAGCTAATTGACCCTTTCATGGTGAAGACAATCCCTCATCATCCCCTTGTAACCAATTCCTCCAGTACTTCAGGGACTGGAAAATATTTCTGGGTCTAGTAACACAGGTAGTATGCTTAACCAATCCCCTTCCCCCTATGACCACTACTTAACACATATAAATCTTGTAGTTTAACTTTTTACGACCCATCCAGGTCTAGTAACTCGACCTTCGCTAGTCCCTTAAATGTCCAAATTCAGGCCAAAAGCAATGAATCCACCAGCCTTAAAGTTGTAGGCCCCCCTCTCCTTTTTCCATCACAGTCCTCAAGGGGGTTCGACCTCCTATGCCCACCGACAGTCATGATGGGGGTTTGAATAAGTCTGGGAGCTCAGCTCAAAGCCCCTCCAACGCATCCTTCGCTGTAAGAAAATTCTTTTCTCCAGTCTGGAGACGCACCACCAAAGTAGCCAGGAACTGAAGCCGAAATTTTATCCGTGCCAGATAAAGCTTCTTCTTGATATCAATGTACTCCTTCTGTTTTTCTCTGATCGCCGGCGTTTGGTCCTGGAAGAACCATAGTGAAGCGCCATTCCATTGCAGACGTTTTTGTCTGGCAGCCTGCAGCACATGGGATTTTCTTTATAATTAGGAATCACATAATAATAACTTCGTGGCCTGGCCCGGTGATGGCATCTCCCGTAGTGCCGATGAGCTCTCCAGATTGTACCCTCCCCAAATGGCGTGGGGCCTAACAGTTTTAGGAGGCTCCTGTACGAATGAGACACAGTCTGAGCCTTCAGCGCTCTGTAGCCCGCCAAAAATCAAGTTATTCCTCTGATTCCTTGATTCCTGGTCTTCCACCCTCTCTTCCAACTTCTTCAGGTTTTCGAGATCGTCCCCATTTCCTGATCTATCACCAAAACCTTCCTCTCTTGCGAGGAAATCCGGGCCTCAGCGTCGCCCATCCTTTGTGCCAAAGATTTCAATGCTGGCTTAACCTCCGAGAAATCCAGCACCAAACCTTGTAACAATGCCTTAATTTCCTGAATGTCATCACCACCTGTACTCGAGCCCCCTTCTATCACAACTTCCTCTCCCTGCTCTGGTATGGTGGGCGACTGAGATTTAAACCTTTGGTAGCTGGTGCATGCCCCACCAGGGGTTCAACAAAGTCAGCTTCCATCCTCCTGCAAAGAAGCGGCTAAACGCACGATCGCCCATATAGGTATGGACTACTGGTTTAAAAGATTTGCGGTTCTATGCCGCCCGACCAGAAAGAAAACCCGCGTTCTCTCTGGAGCACTTATCGACCGGAGTAATCACTTTTCGGCCATCCTGGAGCACAGGAATTTAAAACTTTACGCCACGGGCCTTGGAGACAATCGGGACACGTCCTACCCAGTCAGCTCATCACGTGACCAGGATCAGTGATAGTCTGTATGAAGCAAGACAGGTACTAGATCAATTACTAAATGATGTCATCTTGGACTTGGTTCTCTCTGTAACACGGCTAGAACTGACTTCTATGGTATTTGTAATATTTCAGACTGTCTTACTTTTTTTTATAATGATTATAGTTTTTTGCTGCTTGCAGCAAGTTTTACCTCAATACTGCTGTAACCTGTGCGCCATGTAACCACGGTCTACTACCCCTGCCTGATGACCATAACAGTGGTTGAGGGGCCTGGGCTCTGTTTTAATAGTGACCGGGGGTTCTTTCCCAAATAGGAATATGTAATGCATGGTGCCTCCATCAATAATAATTATAGTGATATAGATATTCATAGGGTACAACCCCCTCTTGGATGCTGTAACTACTTACCTCTCCTTCTAATCACTTCCCACACATAAATCAACTTAAGATGCTATATTGCATGCAGTTATTAGCTATCACTAATAATATGCTGACAGGCAGCTTTAAACAGTAACAATAACTGCTTTATTTTGAGGAAAGGGGAATGGGAGATGTAGAAATATAAACAGTGAATAATGATTTGATGATTAGCAACACAGCAAGCTTTAAACAACACTGTTTCCACCAGCACAGTGACACTACATGCAACTCTCTCCCTGCTGGACCTAGTATCCCTTAAGCTAATCTAGGCACCTAGATTGTGGTGCAGGCCTGATCATTGCCATGGGTTTGCCGGCACTGGTGCATTTAACTTTGAACAAATAACTGCTTATTTTAAACTGTACTATGTTCCCCAGTTCAGGGCAAACCTTGCACTTACCTGCAGTTTAGTAGTTCACTACACAGGGTCTGAGCAGAATCAGTAGCTGGCAATGACTTTTGGTGATGCTAGGTCTGTGATGGGAATACAGATGGGCTACCACTTGGGTTGCTGGAGCTGGTAGGTAGGATATCAGCATTTTTGCTGGGTAGGGTAATTTTGGTAATTTACTAAAATATCTTACTTAATGGTGTATTTCACAGGTCTGGTACTGCTGACACAGGTAATGGGTTGGGTAACGGGTAATTAATTTTTTTAAATTGGCTTGACAGGCAGCCTGTGGGGTCCTGGGACTCTTCCAAAGTTGTAATCAGGCATGAGAGGCAGACGGTGATGTCTTAACAGCAGAAAGGAGCATCTGACACCAGCCTGACAATCCAACTGGTCAGTGATGGTGTCTGTGCTCTGTGTCTGCTGTGAGTGTGCAGAGAGCAGCACAGTTTGTTGGGAGATGGAGGAATTGGCACTTGCTTTGCAGTCACGGCACAACAAATGACAAAAAAAGTTTAAAAACTTTAAGAAAAAAACACAAAGCTTAGTTCATGGAGGAGCAAGGGGTTGAGGACTGAAGGGGGGAATAATCGGGGGAACATCCAGTGTAGTGCTTGGGTCCAGGAAAGAAGGAGAAAGGGGAGAGGTACTCATTGCTGGCCACAGCTGTGAAGGCTATTTAGTCTGAATTATACTGTCTGTTAGGTGCCTCGAGCTCTGTCTAATCTGTTTCTGTCTGTAGTATAGTGAAACCCATTTAGGCTGTTTTACACCCTGTGGGAGGCCATGCAGCAATGTCCCTGGGCTGTCCCTGGTGGTCTAGTGGATGACAAAGCTCCGAACTCATTATAAAAAGTAATTCATCCAAGATAGTCTAGTGGTCCCCTCTCCCAAGTCTGGATCTCCCGTTGTAAAATTTAAAATATTCTTGGTAGTCTAGTGGTCCACTCCAAGCCCTGATCTCTTGTTATAATAATAATAATAATAATAATGATAAGATTATACCTGGTCGTCTAGTGGACCACACTAGCCCTGATCCCCCATTGAAAGAATCCTGAAATTCCTGCAGTCACGTGTTTCCCCCCCAAAGCCCTTATCTCCCATTATAATATTAAGATTATCCCTGGTGGTCTAGTGGACTGCTCCAGCCCTGATCACCTGTCAAAAGAATCTTTAAACTTCCTGGTGTTCTATGGGACCCCCACAACCCCACTCCACAGTGCCATACCACCCCGCCCCCCCATCTTGTACTTGAGCTGGAGACTGGAACAGCCCACCACTCACTGCCACGGCCAGCTGCTGACTGAACTCTGAATGAGAGCATGCTGTGCACGGTACAAGCTCAGTGATTGACAGCTTCTGTCAATCACTGAGTGCATACTGAATACAGTACATGCTTGTTCAGAGCTCAGTCAGTGGTTGGCAGTGTTAGTGAGTGGTGGGCTATGCTAGTCGCCAGCTCAGGTATGAGATGTCAGGGGGAGTTGTGTGCTAGGGCACTTCGAAGTGGGGTGTACACTAGACCACCAGAAATTTTAGGATTCTTTTAATGGGGGATCTGGGCTGGAGCTGTCCACTAGATCACCAGGGATAATCTTATTATAATAACGAGAGATTGGGGCCTTGGGGGGATTACTAGACTACCAGGAATTTTGTAATTCTTTTAACAGGGGATCAGGGCTGGAGCAGTCTGTTAGACCACAAGGGCTAATATTATTATAAATGGAGATTGAGGCTTGGGGTTTTTGGGACCACTAGACTATCAGGGATATTTACCATTTTATAATGGGAGATTGGTGCTTTTTTGGTGGGGGACACTAGACTATCAGAAATTTGGGATTCTTTTAATGAGAGATTGAGGCTGGAATGTTCCACTAAACCACCTGGGACAAAATTATCATTATAACAAGAGGTCAGGGTTTGGGGGGACCACTAGACTATCAGGGATATTTTCTTTATTATAATGGGGGAAAGGGGCTGGGGTTCAGGACTACGGCACATTGCAGCAGAATACTTAAGTTTCCAGAGGGTAAATTTCTAAGTACCCTTAGACCAGCTCTTGCTGGTCTAACAGTACTTAGAAATGTGCCCTCTGGATGACTTTTGAGAATCCCAACTGAGGAGCTTTGGCAGCCTGCACCTGCCACAAGTCCCTAGTGCCTTGCTGCAGTCCATTTTTTGGTGCACAGGTGAAGCAAGCCCTGTTTGATTTAGGCAGCCGGTGAGAATAGCTCCAAGCACATATTTTGGTGCAAGAAGTACTTTGCACCATTCCTTGGAGTGCAAGCCTCTTGCACTGCACCAGGAACCTTGAGAATTGTGCCCTGTATGTTAGGTGCCCCGTGCCCTGTCTGTGACATGGCTAGTAGTATGTGTGTCTCTGCAGTATAGTGAAAGTCATTTAGGCTGTATTACACACTGTCTGTTAGGTGCCCTGAGCCCTGTCTGTGACAAAGCTACTCTGTGTGTATCTGCAGTATAGTGAAAGACATTTAGGCTGTATTTCACACTGTCTTTAAGGTGCCCCGAGCCCTGTCTGTGACATAGCTACAATGTGTGTCTCTGCAGTATGGTGAAAGCCATTTAGGCTGTATTACACACTGTCTGTTTAGTGGTCTGAGCCCTCTCTGTGACATAGCTGCACTGTCTCTCTGCAGTATAGTGAAAGACATTTAGGCTGCATTAAACACTGTCTGTTTTGGTGCCCCAAGCCCTGTCTGTGACATAGCTACCCTTTGTATCTCTGCAGTATAGTGAAAGTCATTTAAAGCAGCAGTACTAAGAACAAAAAATTGCTCTTTTTTGACAGTTTATTCCCTGTGCCCTGCTAATTATATACCTGGTACTCTTTCTCGCTCGCTTTGTACTATCTCTGAGTAATTTGCTCAGTTATTCTCTGCTTTTGTTTACATTTCTGCCACTAAGCATGTTGCACTGGAACCCCCTCTGCTGCCAACTGCACATCTCTATGACTTGCAGGGACACCAGGAATGGTCAGCAGAGGGTCCCACTGCTGTAGTCAAAAGATGTGATGTGACCTGAACAAAAAGAGCAGCTGAAAATAAGTCAGCCGTCATATTTGTTGTAGCGCTGCAACACTTCAAATAAATTGCAAATATCTAAAAAACTAAAGATGACTAGAAAAAAATTTACAGGTATGGAAACTGGAACTTTGGCCTCATGCTTACAGATGAAAAATAGAATTTTGATAGCTCACTTCCTGACTTCGTAGTACTGCTGCTTTAAGCTATATTACACACTGACTGTTAGGTGCCCTGAGCCCTGTCTATGACATAGCTAGTCTGTGTCTCTCTGCATCATAGCAAAAAACATTTAGGCTGTATCACCCTGTCTGTTAGACTGTTAGGTGCCCCAAGCTCTTTCATAGCTATACTGTGTTTGATATCTCTCTTCAGCATACCAAAAGCCATTTATGCTGCATTACAATGTCTGTGAGCCTGTTAGGTGCTCTGAGCCCTGTCATAGCTACACTGTGTGTGATGTCTCTCTGCAGCATATTAAATGCCATTTTGGGCTGTATTACACTGCCTGTTAAGTGACCCAAGCCCTGTTATAGCTATACTGTGTGTGACATCTCTCTGCCCATAGCAAAAGTCATTTCAGCTGTTTTACACTGTCTGTCAGCTGGTTAGGTGCCTCAAGCCCTGACATAGCTGCACTGTATGTGATGTTTCTCTTCAGTATAGTGAAAGCCATTTAGGCTGTATTGCACTGACTGTTAGCTGGTTAGGTGTCCTGATCCCTTTCATATTTATACTGTGAGTGACGTCTCTCTGGGTCATAGCAAAAGCCACCGCTATGTCTACTATGTCTCATATTTCCCAGTCTAAGTCTACTAAAAGGAAGCACCGTGCTGCTGCACATGCAACTGAAAATCATGTGGACTATATGAATCTTAGCAGTAATGAATAACATAGCGACAATAACAACATCACCAGGATTGGCTCTAAATGTCCTCCTGAACCAAAAAAGCATGTTAACAATGAAATGATAGTAGAGTTTTGGAAAGAAGTGAGATGAGTTACTCATAGAGGTACTGAGCATTTTGTCACATGACAGAATACTTCCAGCTGCTGAAGCAGCATACAAAGACAAGGAGGCATCCTTCTCAAATATAAGCCTAGATGCTGAGGCAGTGAATGCTGATAAAGATGGTGGTGATAGTAGGGACTGGGAATGGGATAGCCCAGGCTATGTCACATGTGATGATGATGGCACCTACAGTTCTTTGGAATTTTCTGGTGATGAGGTCTGTAGTTTCAATAAGGGGGTAGGAGAGGATGCTGCTGTAAGGTATGAGAGGCAAATGAAGGAAAAATATCATATGCTAAACATAAGAATAGGAAGAAGAGCATCAATGTGAAAAATTCATGTGAATAAGGAAATGGCAGGGTAGGGTTTCCTCCAGGTCCCTTGACTGTGCATGAAGTAGTGCCAGGCACCACAGTACAAAGCATAAAAAGTAAATCTTTAATGTGGAATTTATTTTATATTGACCCTGCAGACAACTGTCATGCTGTATGCAGTCTGTACAATAAAAAGTCAGTCATGGCCATACCTGCAAAAGCTATACCTGCAAAAGGACATTAAGCTGCAAGAATGGTGCAGCGTAGGGCAACAAAAATGATTCAGGGTCTGGTGGAGTTGCCATATGAGGACAGATTGGGGGAATTGAACTAAATGTACTCATTGGAGGAAAGGAGGGATGGGGGATATGACTGAGACCTTCAAAGACATGAAGGGGATAATCAGGACAGACACAGGGGGTCTTCTCTGGAGAAGGGTGGGGAGAGACACTAGGGGACAAGACATGAGATTGGAGAGGGGTAGATTCAGGAGGGAAATGAGGAGGCATTTCTTCAAGGAAAGGTTGGTGGCACCATGGAACGCACTACCAGCAGAGGTGGTGGCTTGTAACACTGTGGAATGCTTCAAGAAGGGGTGGGACTTGGCAAAGGGGAGGATAAGGGTGAAGGGGAGGGGGAGGGACAACTGCTGAGTAGAGGAGCTAGCTGCAGACTCGACAGACCATTATGATCTTTTTCTGTTGGCAATTGTTGTATGTTCGTATGTTTGTGGTGGCAATGAGAAACATTTTGGAACATCAGTAATGGTGCAAAATGCAAAGGCAAAACACCTAATTGAGTGGAGCAAGGCAAGGGACAAAGTGGTTGGTATGGGCAGTAGTGGAGGTTGTGGTGGCAGTGACCATAGTGACAGATTGTCAACCCTTTTTGCTTTTGTTGCCCAAAAATGTTTCATGAACCAGATTGAACCAAGGTACACCTTTCCTTGTTGAACATTATTCTCAAAAAAGACTGTTCCACAGTCATATGAATTGGTGTAGTGTGGTCACTAAGCAGTTGAAACTCTCTGAGGTGAAAGAGGTTCACATAATCACAGATATATGGACCAGCAACCAAGCAATTGACTACATGACTGTTACAGCTTATTAGGCATGTTTTCAGACAGAAAGTAATAATCCCCACTGAACCCTAAGTGGTAGGAGACAGGCTGTATTATTTGTCACTACTTTTGAGGAAAACCACACTGCTGTGAATATGTTGCAGGAGCTGCCAATTCAATTCCATAAATGACTTACTCCATATTCCTTGTCTCCAGGGTTCATAGTGTCAGATAATGGTGACAACATAGTCAAGGTTGTTAGAGATGGAAACTACCAACGCATACCTTATTTTTCACAATGTTTAAATATTTTCATCTATAGTTTCTTAAATGGGAACAGAAATGTTGAAAACCTGTTAGGTCTTCCTTGGAAAATATATGGGCATTTCAGTCACCTGTGAAAGCACAAAAGATCCTGAAGGGGCTGCAGAGGTCAAACAACTTACCCTTGCATACATTAAAGCAGGAAGTTCCAACCAGCTGGAATTCAGCATTTTACATGTTGAAAATGCTTCTTGAACAGAAAAAGCTGTCAATGACTACACCATGCAGAATCAAATAGGTAAAGTAGACATTTTTGGTTCCAGCATCTGGTCTCTACTGGAATCTTTGTCACCTTATTGGAGCATTTTGAGGCAGCCGTACATGATGTCAGTGTGGACAGTGCAACTCTCAGTCAAACGCTTCCTCAAATCAGATTTCTTTCACATTTACTTTGATGACATAAAAAGAAAGACTTTCAGTCAAAAGATGACATTACCACGGTTATGCTGACAGATAACTTGAGTCTCTGGTTCACTTTGAAACAGGAATCCCTTAATTTTGAACATTAAAAATCACTTAATTTTACCATATAAGTCTACATTGACAATTAAGTGAATAAGGGTTTTTTGTTCTTAAAATCTGCTTAATTCATCCTTAGAGCACACAATTTAAGGGGTTATTTCTGCTTATATTTTTATGTTTTTAACTTACTTTTATGCTTAATTTTTAACCCTTACTTCCAAAAATTAAACATACCTTTCTAATTGATTTTATACTTAATTTACACCCCTTAATTCTAAAAATTAAGTATCTGTAAATGCTTAATCTTACAGTTAATTGTAATCCATTAATACTGTATATAAATTAAATATATTTTACTACTTAATGTAACCATTATCTGTGGTTTCTTTCAGCCTTAAATTCTGCCAAATTCATCCTTAATCAAAGTGCAAAAATTAAGGGGTTATTTCTGCTTATTTTTTGATGTTTTTATCTTAATTTTATGCTTACTTGTTAACCCTTAATTCTTCAGAGTGAGCCTGAATTTCTAACTGATTTTGTACTTAATCTGCACCCCTTAATTCTTAAAATTAAGATCTGTATGCGCTTAATTTTACACTTAATTTTGATCACTTAATATGGAAATTAAATATATTTCCCCCTTAATTTAACAACAAAAATTAAATATATTTATTCCCTTAATGTAACACCTATTTGTAATCCCTTAATTACTAAAAATAAATACTTATTTTAATACTTAATTTACTGACACAAAATACTGACATTCCACTTAGTTCTGAATCTTAAATACACCTTAATTATATCCTTAATTGATCATTGCATTAGAGGTAATTAAATTGTTTAAATCTTACAATCCCCTTAATTATTAACTCTGCTTTGTACAACATGGATCTCACCACTTAATCTTAATCCCCAAAATAAAATACCTTTTAGTGCTCCTTTTGATTCGATTTAAATTAACTATCTTAATTTCCACTTAAAAATAATGGTTAACTGAAATTGTCCTGGAAATCACATTTGTAATTCAAAATCAGATCCATGTGCCATATAACTTTTCTTTTTTATTGCTTAAATTTCTTTTTCTCATTGGCAAGCTATCACAACTTAGCATTTAAGAATAATACATTATTTTGAGGGTCCTTGAATCAACTGATACAACAGAGTTTAACAGAGCTTGCTTGACATACACCTCATTTAAATGCCATTGGATAAAAATATGAAGAATTTAAAAATGTGTTTAATGCTAAAACACTTTACAGACTGAAAAAAAGACAGATAAATACATAATCTTTCAATTTTCAAATGGATCTGTTCTCAGAGCTGGTGGCTGCTGTAACAAAAGCAATAGAAGTGACTGGTTGTATCCCCACTTATAAGAAACTGGCTGGATGGAGATCTATATACCCATTCCATTAATGGAGTGGATGGCAGGCAAGGTACAGCACTTTGATGAGGAGATGCTTCCTGTGCTTTTCATTTCACATACAGTCTTGGACCAACTAGCTCTACCATGACTTACATTGTCAGTGCACTGAAACAAAAGAGGATGGGTCAGTGGTACTGAATTGTCCTTCTTTTCTTCTGGGGCCATTTAAAGTTATCCTTAAGTAATAATGTGCAGGGAGGAACTGTATGACTTTTTGTTAATCCAAATATCTTCAGTAATGAATCATGCATTCAACATTTACAGGAAAAGCATGAATACAAGGCAAATTGTGTTTATTAGTATTTTTTTTTAAAAATGCATGCAACCATCAGGAATTCTTTACACTGCATAATCATGTACCCATTCCATCAATGTACAATACATTTTACAATGTTTAAATCCCAAGCCATAAGATCAGTTCAAAAGTGGTACTTTTTTTTTCTCTGGCATCTTTTACCACTTGCAGGCTTGAATGCTTTTGGTGGACTGTAGTCTACATACTTTTTCATTCCTTTCCCCCTATTCCTGGTATCAGTATCACATGTTCAGCATCTTGCTCATGTACACTGTTTGGTGGAATGTTTTCCTGTATTTCATCTTCACACTGTGCCTCATTAACTGACTCATGTTCTTCAGCCATTATAACCAAATTTGAATCCTGAACTGAATTCTCATTCTGAATAGACATCTCCATGGGCTCTATGGTTTTTTCATAAAACTATTTTCACATTGGCAATTTTCTTGTTTGTATTCCTCCAAATTTACACTTCGACATACAATTATCTCATCAATCTGTAATAGAAGAAAAAAAATCAGCACAAATTAGGAAACATACTGTCAGTACCAACTAAGTTACAAATCTGATGGCAGAAAAGGACCCCTTTGGCCCATCAAGTTAGCCCTCCCCCTCCACTCATCACCTATGCCACAGGCCCTCCCCTTTCCCTCACTTTCAGACCCCTTATGTGTGTCCATGTCCTGTTGAATCCCTCCACTGTTTCAGCCCCCACCACTTCCTCTGGTTTATTCCAGGCCTCCACCACCCTCTCCATGAAGTAACACCCCCTCACATTGCCTCTAAATCTTCCTCATTCTAATCTTATACCATGCTTTCTAATTTTAGCCCTCTCCTTCATTTTAAATAAGCTCCCCTCCCTTACCTTATTGGTCCCTTTCATGTACTTAAATGATTCTATCATGTCCCCCTCTCCCTTCTAGTCTCCAATGGATACATATTCAATTCCCTCAACCTCTGCTCATATGGCTTCCCCTGCATACCATGCACCATCTTGGTTGCCTTTCTTTAAACCCTCTCAGTCCCATCTAGGTCCTTACACAGGTGTGGTCTCCAGAACTGGACCCGGTACTCCAGGTGTGGCCTCACCATGGTTTTATAATTGGCATCATTGCCACCCTTCTTCTGCTAGTTATACCCCTCCCAATGCATGCCAACATTCCATTTGCCTTTCCCACTGCTTTGGTGCACTTGTTCCTACCTTAAGGTTGCTTAATGTTATAATCCCCAGATCCCTTTCCTGCTTGGCTGTCTTAATTACCTCCCACCAACAGTGTAAGTGGCTTGCAGGATTTTATGCCCCATGTGCATCACAGCACACTTTTTGACATTGAATTTCAACTGCAAAGTTTCTGACAACCGTTCTAGAATCTCCAGGTCCTGCCTCATGAATGCCACCCTTCTGGGGTGTCCATCCTATTGCAGATCTTTGTATCTTCTGCAAATAGGCACACCCTCTCCTCCAGCCCATCTGCTATATCACTGATATAGATATTAAAAAAGAGGGATCCCAGTATTGACCCCTGTGGCACCTCACTCATCACCTCCCTCTCCCTGGAGTGTGCCCCATTTACCACCACCCTCTGGCTTATGTCCTTCAACCAGTTCTCCACCCAGTTAGTTATTTTCCATCCAACCCCTAAGCTTTCCAGTTTATTTACCAGCCTTCTGTGAGGGATGGTGTTGAAGGCCTTACTGAAGTCCAAATAGGCCACATCCACTGCCCCTCCCCTGATCAACAACCTGCATAACTCCATCAAAGAACTCTGTTCAGTTCATCTGACATGATGTCCCATTGGTGAAGCCATGCTGCCTATCATCCTGTAGGCCACTGTCCACCAGGTAGTTTACCACCCTTTCCTTCATTAGTACCTCCATCACCTTACCCACTACCGAGGTGAGGCTAACTGCGCAATAATTCTCTACCACTTCCTTACTGACCCCCCCCTTATGCAGTGGCACCATATCCACTGTCTTCCAGTCATTTGGCACACACCCTATATCCAGAGACAAGTTAAAACAGCCTCGTTAGTGGTGCTGCCAGCTCCTCCCTTAGTTCCCAGAGT
The DNA here is from genome assembly GCA_016271365.2 of Neoceratodus forsteri. Classification (NCBI taxonomy): domain Eukaryota; kingdom Metazoa; phylum Chordata; order Ceratodontiformes; family Ceratodontidae; genus Neoceratodus; species Neoceratodus forsteri. The sequence continues at coordinate 621,712,618 of CM057455.1, forward strand.
ACCCTCAGGTGCAAGCTGTCTGGCCCCATTGCCTTGTCCAACTTTAACCTGCCAATTTCCTCCCTTACCCTATCTTAGATGAACGGGCTAGGATCCACCTTCTTGTCTTCCTTACACCTCCCTCTCAACTAGGGTCCCATTAACTCCACCATGAAGACCGAGCGGAAGTAGCTATTTATCCCTGCTACTTTCTCAAAGTCACAGATTATGACATAAAAGAGATAGGAAATGTTGGACGTGGTTTGGTGATGTTATTAATTTAAATAAATAATATATACAAACAATGGCCTGTATGTGTCTTTTTTTTATTGTTTCTATAGAAACAGAAACATAGAAGCTGACAGCAGATAAGGACCGCAAGGCCCATCCAGTCTGACCATTTTTTTTTTACTTTATGAAAGTGCCATAGGCCTTTACTCTGTCAATGGCCTATTTATTCATACTCATCTGTATTGCTCCCTTATGCCTATCCCATGCCTGTTTGAAGCCCTGCACTGTATTCATATTCACCACTTCCTGAGGTAGGCCATTCCATGCATCCACCACCCTTTCTATGAAAAAGAACTTCCTCACATTACCCCTTAATCGGCCTCCCTCTAATCTCATGCTGTGTCCTCTTGTCCTGCTATTTTTCTTATATTGAAACATGTTAGACTCTTTCACCTTGTTATTGCCCTTAAGATGTTTGAACGTTTTGATCATATCACCTCTTTTTCTCCTTTGCTCCCTCCTTTGCTCTAGGATATACATATTGAGCTCTGTTAATCTGTTCTCATATGTTTTCTGATACAGTCCCTGCACCATGTATGTTTTAAATGCATATTTGTGTGCTTCCTCTAATGTTGGACCAGATCGGCTTGACAGGTTTCTTTGTAATTTATTATGAATTGGGAGTCAACATATGTCAAGATTTGAAATGCTCACATCACTGACTCCCGAGTTAATGTGCAGCATGTACTTTCTGGACTGCCTGGAATTTATGATCCAGAGTAGGAAAGGAAAGTGCTGGGGAGGGAGCTGATATGATCGATAATAGTAGATGTAATGCCCAGTGGGGGTCAAACAAACAAAAGCACAAAAAATAAACAGTATCTTTCTCCTAAATCTTGGATCACTGACACAGCCCTCTCTCTTCCATGGATGACTGCCCTGTCATGTCATGTTTCCCACACTGTTCTTTTTGTTCTAAACACATCACTACATTGTTTGCTCCGTCCCCTAGTGTCCAGTGGTAACCCATGAAGTGGGTGCATGAGGAAGGGCACTGTCCATTATGGTGACACCTTCCTAGCTCAATCCACTCATGGCGCCCGATGGGTAAGGTGACCGGATGAGGGGGTGGGTGAACTAGGCAACATGATGTTGCTATACGTTCACACGGGGGGGTGGGAGCGAGCATGGCGAGTGTGTGCTGGGGTGGAGATGCTGTAGGGTGTGGCACTGCGGTGTGGCGTCGGGGATTGGGCAATGGCTGGGGTGGCTGAGGTACTGGGTTCGGGTCTGGGCACTGGTGCAATCTTTATTGCACCTGGCACAAACCTTTTTATTTTTACTACTTTCACCCCCTCGACATGCACTCCCTGGATTTGAGAATCCTTAAGTAAGGAAGTACAGAGGCGAAGCCCCCTCAGGAGGGGTGCTCAGCACAGCCCCCACAGAAAAGTAGTAAAAATATGTCCTGGTGCCATTGTGCTGGTGTGCTAGGGTTGTCAGAGTGCCGAAAATGCATTTGGCACTCTGACTGAGCAATGATGGAGATCACCTTTAGGTGTTCGCCGTTATCACATAGACCCATGTCCAGTGACTCTCCCTACATGCTTTATTTGTATATTTCATCAGCCCAAAAGCAATATCGAGCCACACAGCTTGATGACTGGCACAGCCCACTGCTCCTCTCCTCACCTGGCCACCAACTAACAAATGCAAATGGCAAAGATATGCTTTTCAGTTTACAATTGTTAGTGGGTGGCAGACCAAGGAGGACAGAGGAGGGCTGTGCCAGCACTGCACATTGTGACAATACCACTTCTGGGACAATGACATATACAACCAAAGGGTATAGGAGGAACCATTGTACACCAGGGAATAGAGAAAACAGAACAAGCAACAATATGTTTTTCAAAACATAAAAGACAGTGTGAAAGATGAGGCAAGGCAGCCAGCCAAGGAGAGTGGACTGCTGTGCTGTTGACAAACTGTATGGCTCAATACTACTTTTAAGACAAGGAGATATACAACTAGAGGGTGTAGGGAGGATGACTGTACATCAAGGAATAGAGCAAACAAAGTAAGTGATATGCTGTTTTACAAAAAAAATCAAGGCTGAGCATGGACATTATCTACATTTTTTGCATCCTCAAAGGTATCAAAAAGACTGCAAAAACAGAAATGCCAAGGCCAAATATTGAAAAAAGAAAGTGCAAAAAGCAGAGTGCACATGTTTTTGGTGCACTTGTGCCCAACCCAGATGTTGCTATATTCAGTCAGATAGTGCACTGACACTATCCAACTGAATATTGGCCTGTGTTGCACAGCAGTTAAGCAAAGTTGCACTAATCCAACATGGACCTGGACTGCAGCCAGCCCATGGGGAATTGTGCCCCAGACCAAATATTATTGGGAACTGTGGTGTGACACTCAGCTGTAAAATGCAAATGAGCCCACTGGGCATGCATGGTGCTAAATTGTCATTAGCACACCCATTATGGGCCCATTTGAATTGGAAATGTCAGCCTGTTTGTGCCCATTCTGACATCATCCTTAGTGGTTAGTGGCATCCTAGCCCTGTTATCCCCACCCTGGGTAGTGTGACTGATACCCTGGTGTCTAGTGGCATTTCCCACCTGCCAAGCCCCCATCCTGTAGATAACACCCATCACTGGTTGCAAGCAGCACCTCCCCAAATGACAGTTCCATTGCTGAGAAATTAGTTCACAAGTGCCCCCCTGTACATTCATCCCAAGGATGGTAGGATATACCCCAGTTATTTTGGGCAATCCCTCAAACACTTGCGCCATAGACTGCTATATGGTCCTTGGTGTCCCATGGCACCCCCCACACTTGCTCATCCATCTGGGTGAATAACCCTATAGCCCTGGTGTCTAATGGCATATCCCACCCCCTGAGCTACTGTTCAATGTCCCCTATACAATCCTTTGCATCCAGTGGTACCTTGACCCCCAACCCCCACATGCTGGATGACAGACATGCCAGTGCTCAGTAGCGGCCCCAGATCCAGCACACAAGCCTTGCCCATATCCAGTGTCATACCAACCTCAACCCCCTCTTTCACTGGGCAGGATGGGAGCATGCGGTGCAGCCCTCAAAGGCAACCTGTGCAGTCATCCTCTCACCTCCTCCGCTGACTATCATATGAGATGCAGTGAACACTCTAACTGTGTGTGTGTGTGGGCCACTTGTCAACAGTGACTATCTTCTCAGCAAAAGGACAGTTCGGTGGTGGGGGTGATGCTAACCACAAGGGTAGACAGTCACAGTACCAGGACAGGAGATTGGAGAGTGGAGGGTGCCACTAAACCCAGGATTACACTAATGCTCACCCAGACAGGTGATCAGGAGGTGAGGGGAGCCACAAGACACCAGGTCTAGGGTGATAGTCTCATGGATAGGAGATCAAGGGGGCACTAGACAGCATGGCTTACATTGAATTTCCCAGGACAGGTGGTCAGGGATGGGGCACTAATGGACATCAATGATAGTGAGCACTACAAGACCTAGGACAGGTTCCTGGAGGGTGGGGGTACTACTAGACACCAGGGCATCTTTTGTTTTACTGGGACAGGGGTTTGAAGGTTGGGGGGCAAGTGGCTAGAGTACAACCCCATCACCAGGCATTTGTTACCAGTTGAAACTAGGTTTGCAAAGGTGGCAAATAGCACCCTTTTAAATGCCATTTACCACTGACACAAACCTCAAACTGCAGCTACCCCCTTATATGTAGGGGCCCTCATTTGCATGAGCACTGAGTTATGTTAGTGCTCAGGCACTAAGTGGTATGACCCACACTACAATGGTCTCTAACTATACAGTAAATCCCACCCACAAACTGGGTGCAAAACCTGGTTAGTACAGGCTAACACTACCTAGCGCTGCTGCTAACTTTTTAATATCCAGCTCCTGATCTGGTGTCCTCCAGCAGAACTCAGGGATGCACCCTGAAACTTTGCATGCTCAGTATTGGTAGAAAAAGGCAAATCATATGCTCCTTCACAGCAATACAATCTAACATACTAAGATGCCAGCAGAGTAGACCTAAAGGTCTATTGAGTCTGCTTGAAAATCAGCACCAGGTCAGGACACTGTTGCTGCCCTCCCCACCTCCCCTGTAAATCCCCCTCAACCCCATCCCCCATCAGAGTTACACCTCCAGATCTGGCATTCCACAGCTTTACCTTACCCTTATACCTGTCCCAGCCCCGCTTGAATCCCTCCACTGTATCAACAGTCACCAGTTCTGCACGCAGTGCAACGATGGGTCCACCACCCTCTAGGTAAAGTAGCATCTTCTAGTTCTAGTAGGGGGTAGGAGGAAGTAGGCTGTTGGTTAACTAGGATCTGCAGCTTATCCAGTAGGTAGGGACATGGGCAGACTAGGTGGGCCAAGTAGTCCTTATCTGCTGTCAAATTCTATGTTTCTGTGTTTCTAGTATCGCCCCCTGAGCCTCCCGCCAACCAGCCACATGGAATGCCCCCTGGTAGCCCCTTCCTCCCTTAGCTGGAACACCCAATTTAGGCTGTTCCTTTTCACTCCCTTTAGATATTTAGAGACTTCAATCATATCCCATCTGTCCATCCTCTCCTCCAGGGAGTACAAGTTTAGCTCCTCAAGCCACTCCTCATAGGATCTTTCCCCCAGGCCCTGTATTATCCTAGTCACTCTCCTCTGGATCCTTTCCAGAAGTGCAATGTCTTTTTTTCAAGTAAGGGCACCAACACTGCATGCAGTACTCCAGGTGCAGTCTAACCAAGCAGTTATTCAGAGAGAGAAGCACCTCCCATCTCCTTAAGGTTATCCCCCTGGCAGTGCACCCAGGCATTTTATATGCTCTAGCCGTAGCCCTCCTACACTGCTTACAGTTACTTATTTTGGCATCCAGGACCACCCCAAGATCCTTTCCCCTCCCAAAACCTGTAGTTTCTCCCATCCCCAAAAGTACTCCTGATCAGGGTTCCTAAGTCCCAAGTGGAGAACACTGCATTTCTTAGCATTAATCCTCAGTTTCCAAGTGCATGACCACCTCTTCAGAGTCTTTAGATCCTCCTATAGGGCTCTTCTACCCTCCTCCATGTCCACCACACCCAGCTTCGAGTCATCAGCAAAGAGGCTCAAATCACTCATGGTACCATCCCTGATGTCCGAGATATAAGCATTAAACAGGAGTGGACCCAATACCGACCCTTGTGGGACCCCACTAATGACCCTCCTAGGAGATGATACCTCCCCCCTGACCACCACCCTCTGAAATCACCCAGAAAAGCCAGTTTCTTATCCTCCTCACCATCCTTTCCCCACCCCCATTCCCCCAGCATAGCCAGCAACCCTGGGTATGGCACCGAGTCAAACACCTTGCTGATGTCCAGAAAGAGGACATCCACTGGTCTTCCCTGGTCCAGCGCCTTTGTCACCCAAATGTAGAACTCCACAAGGTTAGGCTGACATGATCTGCCTTGAACAAAGTCATGTTGGTGGTCATCCAGAGGCCCCATGTCTCCAGAAACACCTCCTGCCTCTCTTTCAAGATGGCCTCCATCATCTTGTCCACCACTCACATCAGACTGACAGGACTATAGCTACCCAGCTCCTCCTGTTAGCCACTTTTATGGATGGTCATGACGTGAGCCATCCTCCAATCCTGAGGCACCCAACCCATTTGAAGGGAGGAGAAGTAGCAAGGGCATCCGCCATCTCCCTCAGCACTCTGGGATGAAGGCCATCCAGACCCAGTGCCTTATCCATTCTCAGAGACTTAAGGGCCTCCCTCATTCTACCAACAGGAATTTTAGTGTCAGAGAGCTCCCCCTTCCTCATTGTTAGCCTACCTTCCCCATATGGTGTTGGGCCTCTGTCATCTCATGTGAAGACTGAAGCAAAGTATTCATTAAGTACCTCTGCCTGCTCTCTGGCCTCCTCGGCCCACCCAGTCCTTGACCTCAGTCTGATAATATGACCCTACACTTTCCTTATCTCCCTAATATACCTAAAGAACCCTTGTCCCCCTGTTTCTGCTCCTTTTTGCCAGCCTCTGCTCTGTCCTCACCTTGGCTGATCTCACCACCCTAGTTACCTTTTTGGATATCCTGTTGTACTCCCCCCGTCCACATCCCCTCATGAGCACTTATATTTTCTAAAAGCAGCTCTTTTCTCCCTCACCACCTCCTGGACCTCAATGGTCCTCCAGCTCGTCTTTCTGGTCCTACCAAATTTGTGTCAGACCTTTGTGCAGGCCTTTGTGGCTTCCAGGAAGCCTCTTTTAATAATTTCCCTCCTGCTTTTTATGTCCATGTCTGGACTGATCTCCTCCAAATGTCCCTTGAGGATCACCACCATACCCTCAAATTCTGCTCCCCTGAAGTCAACCACCACGGTTTTAGTGTGTTTTCCCCTCCTCCCAGGTCTAAGGAAAATCAAACCATGGCATGATCACTCCCTGCCAGTTGGTCCCCTAAAACTAGGTTCCTAACCAGATTGCAATCTGACAGGACCACATACAAGATGCAACCATCTCTCATTGTGTCAGCCACCAGTTGAGATAGGAATGCATCCTGGAAGATGTTCGGCAAGCGCTGCTTCCTAGTCAATGAAGATGCCTCAATCAACCCCTGGCATGTTAAGGTCACCAAGCACCACAGTGATCTCTTAGATTCACCACCAGACCCTCCTTGAGTTCCTCAGGCTGCATTGGTGGTCTATAAACTACCCCCAGGTTGACCCTTTTTCCCCATGTGCCTGCAGGTAACCCATACCACTTCTATGTTACCCTCTGCCCCTCTACCCTGCATATAATGATGCTGTTCCTAATGAGTAGTGAAACCCCACCTCCCCTACCCACAGCCCTGTCCTTCCTGAACACAGTGTACCCCATCAGGTTTAGGTCCCAGTCATGCTGAGGAGTGTCCCAAGTTTCAGTGAATGCCACCACATCCACATCTGCTTCAGTTAGCATTGCCTGAAGCCCAGGCATCCTATTTCCCATGCTCCTGGTGTTAATCAGGACTGCCCTCCATCTCTGCCCCTTACCCTTACCCATCTCCCAACCTGAGATCCCCCAGTTAACTGCAATCTCCCTCTCCCTCATGCACTGTTGGGTGCCCCTGTTAATCACCCCTTCCATCCTGCTTGGGGGAGATGGCCAAGTCCTTTCTTGATGTGCCTGCCAGCAGCATCCACAAGCCCCAATCCTCCCCAATTCACAAGTTTAAACTCCACCTAGCATTAATGAATTTGGTCAGCACACAGAGGTCTCCCAAGGCTTAGTCTGTCAGTTGCATCATCAGAGGGCTGACAAAGAGGGACACTGTGACATGTAGAAGGTAAATACGGCAGACAGCTGGTCGCAGGATCAACCAGATAAAAAAATGTAATTACAAAATAGTAAGTACATTAAAAAAAAAAAAATTTTTCACTGCGATTTTCTTAATTGAGACCTAAAGGTCCTGTTGCATTACTTTTCTCCCCTTTAAAGTTGGTTTGCTATCTTGTAAGTCCCTGCATGGCTGGGCTACATGTTAGATGTCCTGCACCTTTATGTGCTGTTACCCTCTATTCACTTCACCGAGTAGGGCTGGCAGAAAAATTCCCCACACTACAATTCACCCCACTTTAGAAAAGACAGTAATTACCTGCTTCTGGTTGAACATAGGGAAGGGATCTGGAAGCCATACTGTAGGCAGGGCACCTGTAAAATAAGAAGAAAGAGAGTGGTCAAAAGGGATCAAAGTTCTTGAGAAAAATAAGACAGGAAAAATGAAAAGGTAAATAATACTCATCTGATGGGTTGTAGGGGGCTCTGTAGATCTGTTTATAAAAGAGATAGAGACAGAAAGAGAGAAATAGTTTAATATGAGTGAAAAGTTTCAGACAGCAAGGAAACTAGACATGCAATAATATCCTAGCCACCATCCGGGAGGGGGGGCAGAGGAAAAATTATCCCCGTCATGAAGACAAAGCCAGTTATATTGAAGCCCCATGTGGCCACCTATTCCCCACCAACTGCAAGTTCTCTGGGGAGACTTGCTCAACTTCAGCTGTAGCTTAGGCCAAATAGTTGTAAGGTATATCTGGGCTGTGCAGTCTTCAGGGGTAGACAGGGATCAAGAGGGGTGTGGGGTGGAAGAGACAAAGGAAGGATTAAAATAAAAACAAATCTGCATTCCCTTTGACTGAATATTATGGATTTTATAGGTTTTTATTTTATACTGTAATTTATTAACCCAGGGTAGATCTCATTTCTGATGTGATCCTGCTTCTAAACACTAATTTCTAAAGCAGGGTGAACTACAGATTAAGTGATTGGCTGAAAGTCACACAGTATAAAAATAGTTTAAAGAAACAGTATAAAATTAACAGTGGCCCACATATTCAAAGGGTTTGTGCATTGTGCAACAGAGTTGCACTGGTGCAACCCCACATTGCGCCCCGCTGAGATATTGAAAAGGCTGTCTGGCACAGCACAAATCCTGATGTGCTCGGGCCAATGTTAATGGCTGTGGCGCAGATACAGGGGACATGCCCATGCATATGCAGCACATCCTGATATTCAGCACAGGATGTGCGGTGCATATCCTGGCACAACTCTGTATTGCGCCACATGGGGGGGCTCAGAGTTGAGCCCATGAAATGGTGGAACAACTCCTGGCCATCCAGAAACATATAAACATAGACTTTGATGGCAGATAAGGACCACATAGCCCACCCTGTCTGCCCATTTCCCTACCTATTGGATAAGTTGAAGATTCTAGTTAACCAACATCCTACTTCCTGCAGCCCCCCAATATAATTGCCTTATGTCTGTCCCATGCATGTTTGAATTCCCCCACTGTTTTAGACCCCACAACCTCTCCAGGAAGGCAGTTCCATGCATCCACCACTGTCTCTGTGAAAAAACATTTTCCTCACGTTACCCCTGAGCCGTCCCCCCTCTATCCTTAAATTGTGCCGCCTTGTTCTTATACATCTCTTTTTCTGAAAGATGCTACGCTCTTGGACTTTGTTGATTCCCTTGCTGTACTAAAAGTTTCTATCATGTCACCCCCGTCCCTCCTTTCATCAAGGGTATACATATTAAGCTCTCTCACTCTCTTCATATGGTTTCTGATGTAGACCCTGCATCATTTTAGTTGCCGTCCTCTGGACTGCTTCCATCCTGTCTATGTCCTTGCTTACATGAGGTCTCCGAAACTGCACACAGTACTCCAGATGGGGTCTCACCAACTGTCTGTATAGAGGGATAACCACTTCTCTTTTTCTACTTGTGATGCCCCTCCCTATGCATCCCAGTATCCCCCTGGATCTCCTTACCGACTTCTCACATTGCTTACCCACCTTTAGGTCATCTGATATGACTACCCCCAGGTCCCTTTCCATTATTGTTGTTGTAAGTACAACCCCTGCTACTGTGTACTCGTCTCCTGGATTTTTATTTCCCAGGTGCATTACTTTGCCCTTCTTTGCGTTGAATCTAAGTTGCCATATGTCTGACCATTCCACCAACCTTGACAAGTCCCTTCTCATCCTTTCTACCCCCCCGTGTGTATCAACTCTGTTACAGATCTTTGTGTCATCTACAAAGAGGCTTATCTTTCCTCCAAGACCCTCTGCAATGTTACCTATAAAGACATTAGAGAGGACTGGACCCAGTACTGAGCCCTGAGGTACTCCACTAGTAACCCCCCTTTCTTCAGAGTGTGTTCCATTCACTATTACCTTCTGTGTCCTGTTGTGCAGCCAGTTTGCTACCCAGACTACCACCCTGGTACCCACTCCCAGGCTGGCTAACTTGATTATTAATCTTTTGTGCGGGACTGTGTCAAATGCCTTGCTAAAGTCTAGGTAGGCCATATCCACAGCCCCTCCCTGGTCTATTACTTTGGTCACCCAGTCGAAGAAATCAATTAGATTCATCTGACATGATCTTCCTGCTGTGAATCCATGCTGCTTTGGGTCCTGTGCCCCTTTGGCCTCTAGGTACTCAACAATTCTTTCTTTCAGAAGTGATTCCATCATTTTCCCCACCACTGAGGTCGAACTAACAGGTCTGTAGTTTCCTGCTTCTACCTTGCTCCCACTTTTGTGAAGAGGAATCACATCTGCCCTCCTCCAGTCCTCAGGTACCACCCCATTCTCCCATGACTTCTTAAAAAGTGTGGTCAGTGGTGTCACTAGGTCCTCCCTTAGTTCTTTTAAGATTCTAGGGTGAATCCCATCAGGCCCCATTGCTTTGTTCACCTTGAGTTTTAGGAGTTCTTTCAGGACTTTTTCTTCTGTAAATGGACTGGCACCAACCCCACTACCCAGAGTGCTTCTATTGTTTGGTTTAGGTAACTCCTCCTCTTCTTCTTTTATGAATACTGAGCAAAAGTATTCATTCAGTATCTCTGCCTTTTCACTGTCTCCCTCTGTCCACCTCCCCTCTCCTTTATTAATCTTCACTATCCCTCCCTTATTAATCTTAACTATCCCTCCTGTAATTAGTCTTCACTATACACAAGCATCCACATCTCCCTGGTAGTCTAGTAGTACTCCTCTCCTTCCCGATTCCCTGATACATGTATATTAATGCATTCTCTGGTAGTCTAGTGGACCCCCCTTCTTCCTGATCCCCGATTGCCGGTGAATGTAGAATAATAGATTCCCTGGTAGTCTAGTAGACCCCCCTCCCTCCCGATTCCCTGATCGCTGGTAAATGTATAATAAGTCATTACCTGGTAGTGGAGTGGACCCCTCTCCCTCCTGATTCCCTGATCACCGGTAAATCACCATAACCTGATTCCCTGGTGATCCAGTGGTACCCCCCACCCCTCCCACACACACAGGACCCCTTGCCCATCCCGCTCCCCCACATCATCGGCGGGCAGCTGCAACCCGCCTGAATACTGCCCGGCAACCCACCTAATGACAGGTACAGTATTGAGCTTGCAAGGCATACTGTACTGACGAGTCCCAAATATGTGAATGACTTCATTCACATATTTAGAACTGTCTTGTACAGTATGCCCTGCAAGCCCATACTGTACCTGTCATTCCGGGTGGGTACAGGTAGTATGCAGGTGGGTTGCTGCCGCACACCGATGATGGGGAGGGAATGGGGTGGGCAAGGGTCCTGTGTGGTGGGAGGGGTGGGGGTGCCACTGGATCATCAGGGAATTATGCTATATTGTTTTACCAGTGATTGGGAATCAGAGGAGGGGAGTCCATTGACTACCAGGTAATGTATTAATAAACATCTATCAGGGAATCGTTAGGAAGGGAGGTACCAATAGACTACCAAGGAGATGTTTGTTCTACAGCGATTTAACATGATTGTGGCTATGGGGCAGGGGATTGCCCGGGACCCCCACTGTGCACATGTCATACTGTGCAGGGTGCAAGGCGCAAGTTGCTGGGCTGCCCTGCACAAGGCATGCAAATGGGGCCATAATCAATACAATCAATCAATCAATTTTTTATTTGTAAAAAGTCACCTTTCCAAAACCAAGGCACCTGTACAATAAAATACATAAAATAAAAATTACATACATTATGTAAATTCCAACAAAACAATATAAAACCACATAAAAGAATAAACCCTTCAATTATCAAAAGCCAGGTCAAAAAGATAGGTTTTTAATGCAGTTTTCAAACTTTGAAAAGTTAGGCAATCTCATACCCGATAAGGTAGTGAATTCCACAGGGACAGAGCAGCAAAGCTAAATGCCCTTGCTCCTGATGTCTGCAAACGTACCCTGGGAACCTCTATTAATCCTTCATCGGTGGATTGGAGAGGATGGGAGGGACAGTACGGACAAAGGAGATCTTTCAGGTAGCTCAGTCCCTGGTCGCGTAGGGCCTTATAGGTTAGCAAAGCAACCTTAAAGGTGATCCTCCACTTAATCAGGAGCCAGTGCAGATCACGAAGCAGACATGTTATATGGCTGGCTCTTGAAGCACCAGTCAAAAGCCTGGCAGCCGCGTTCTGCACTAGCTGCAAGCAGTGGATATCAACCCCTGACAGTCCTAGGTAAAGGGCATTGCAGTAGTCAAGGCAGGAGGTAACTAAGGCGTGAACCAACATTGGAAGGTCATCAGGAGGAACCAGATATTTCACCAAGGTGATATTTCTCAGATGGCAAAAAGAGGTTTTAACAACTGCTGACACCTGTAATTTCAAGGTCAGACAGTCATTAAACATAACGCCCAGGTTCCGTGCCCTGTCTGAGGTAGCTAGCTGGACACCTCCAAGCCACAAGCCCGAAGGTGAACACACCCGCCTCACGACAGCCCATGTTCACGACCAACACCTCAGTTTTTTCAGGGTTCAACCTTAGCCAGCTCATGTTCATCCAGGCCTAGATTTCAGTCAGGCAGCTGTTTAGCACCAAGATGGCATCATCCTGTTCAGGGACAAAAGACATGTATAACTGAGTATCATCTGCATAGCAGTGAAAACTCAAGCCATACCATCTAATAATTGCTCTTGAAGGCAGCATATACACTGCAAACAACATGGGTGCTAAAATGGATCCCTGCAGAACCCCACAGGTCAGGGAGAATGGAGCTGAGGTACAAACCCCAGACACCATTCTGAGTCCTACCCGTGAGGTATGATTGAAACCATCTAAGGATAGCCCCTGATAGCCCACAGATAAGCCGCAGGTGATCCAGCACACCATGGTCCAGACTATTGAATGCTGCAGAGAGATCAAGAAGGACCAAGATGGAATGAGTCTTTCGATCTCTCGCTATCAGGACATCATTTAGTACCCGAACAAGAGCTGTCTCAGTACTATGTCTCTTCCTGAAACTGAACTGGAGAGAATCATAGATATTGTGGCTGGCCAAATGGTCATCCAGTTGTAAAGCCACCACCTTCTCAATAACCTTACCCAAAAATGAAAGGTTAGAGACAGGCCTGTCATTTCTAAGACAGTCAGAATCCAAGGAGGGCTTCTTAAGAAGAGGCCAAACCATGGCCTCCTTAAGAGAAGCTGGAAAAATTCCCCTCTCCAAGGATAACCTGACTATCTCAGCAAGGACCGGGCCAATAACATCAATGCAGCCAACTAGCAAACATGTAGAGCCCGGATCCAAACTACAGTTGGTAGGACGTAAGGTCTGGATAACCACCTCAATTTCACTGATTTTAGGCTGATCAAAGTCACACCACTCAAACCGAGGGTCCAACATCTCCTGCTGACCACTGCTACTCCCTAGAGAAAGGGTCAAGCGGACATCAGACCTGATCATGGCAATCTTATCCATGAAGAATTGAGCAATCTCCTCACACCGCTCTTGTGAAAAATCATTTCTGGGGTGAAGAAAGAGTGGATTGCACAATCTGTTCACAGTCCGGAAAAGCTGAGCTGGTCGATTCTGCATGGCAAAAATTTACCATGACAGGAATTCTGCCTTCTTATGGAAAAAAAATGTTGTAGGTGCCGTATTGGTCCTTTTAAAAAACAGATCCAGAAACAAATGATTTGATACCTTTTATTGGACCAACATGGATGTTACAGAAAAGAACAAAGTGCTTTAGCTTTCGAACCAACCAGGTCCTTCTTCAGAAGCTTTGTGGCAGTTTTTTCAAATATCCCATACTATTAACCCCAGATTATATAGAAAAAGCAGAAATAATTCTCATTGGTTTAACATTTACATTTAAAACATAATAGAAGATTACGTCCAGAGAAGCTAATTAACACCAGTATGCCTTAAACTGAGGAGCCTCAGAAGGGCAAAGGTTATCAAGAATTCTCTACAGCCAGAGAGTTCTTGTCACATAAATTTTAAAATGTCTCAGTATGCCAAGAAAGCATTCTAGTGATAAAAAAACCTTGGAGTGGCATTCTCCTAATACATGTAAGATGAGCTTACAACTTACATTCCAATTGTCCTGGTATATTAAAGGACAGATAATGAGAGACAAAATCCTGAAATTAGGTATAACTGCAAGTTGAAATCAAGCTCAAATTAACCACACATATAAACATGATGCATGAAAGTATCACTAAGTGTAAGTGCAAAAAAAAAAAAAATCCTTGTCAAGGACCCCCAAGAAAACGAGACCATGAGCCTGATAAATGCAGATTTCAACACAGAGTCTGTGTATAACAAAATGCACAGAATCAGTCTAAGCAATCTAAATGAAAACCCAAAGGAATTACACCTTTAATGACCCCCAAGTAAATGAGATATGCATCTTAATATGAGCAGTTGAAAATGTGACAGTGTGAAATCCACCCACTGACAACTAATAGCAGGAAATAAATGCACACTTATGTAAAAACTAAGTGTTCTAGCCACATAACAACTGCCCCATGCCACGCTCCACCCACACATATGTGTGTACATACACCTACCACACCCCACACACACACACAACTGCACACCCACACAACCACAACACACAACAAATATAGCAAACACATTCTGCACACACCACACCACACCACGCACAACAAACAAAACACACATACACACCATACCCACAACACATAAAAACACAACACACGAACACACACATACAGCACATCAATACACACACTCAAATGCACTCACCACAGTGTTAAGGTGAAAAGTCAACAATGTAGATAACCATAAACTTACAAAATCAAAGGCTCGCTGAAGAACTAAACTGTTTATGTCCATCTTTTAAAGTAAAGGTCTGTGTAAGTTTATGGAATAATGTGTCATGTACCCAACATCAATGTTCAATCCATCCGCCACCATATTGAAGTAAAATAAGTCCAATTTCAGAAGCCCGCTCTGTTACATTGCTGAAATGTCCTTTTAAGACTATCACATACATATCTGAGATTGAGTGGTCATCCTGGGAGAAGTGCCGGGCTACTGGTTTCTCAATCATCTTGTGATTAATAGAATGTCTGTGTGAATTCATTCTAGTCGGAGTTGTTGGCTTGTCTCCACATAACCTGTGCGAGGACATTTCTTGCATTGGATAAAATAGACCACATTACTTGATGTACATGTATAATTCCCTGTATCCTGAATAGTCTGTTTTGTGATGTAAACCACACAGTCTGAAGTGGAAATGAGGTTACATTCTTATGTGCGTTGATGACAGGGTCGTGTACCATATGATGTCATGGTATTCTGTTCGGTTCAAGTTGACTCCTAATAATCAGGTTGGCTAAATTAGGTGGTTGTTTAAAAGATAGTAGTGGTAGTTCTTGAAAAATACAGTTAAGGGTTTCATCCTCACTAATTATTGGATGGAGATCCCTAGTAATCTTAACGTAGGAGTTCAAGGTCAGGATGGTATGTGACTACTAAGGGTATTCTGTTGGTAGTCATCCGTTCCTTATATTGCAGTAGCTGTTCTCTTGGGACCTGTGTTGCACATTCCACTGCTCTGTCAATTTCCCTGGATGAGTGTCCCTGCTCAATAAAGGTGTTTTTCAACATCGCCAGATGTGTGTCTCTGTCTTCCTCATTTGAACAGAGGCGGTGATACCGAAGTGCTTGACTATATATAATAGATTTCTTTGTGTGGCTCGGGTGATTACTTTTCTTGTGTAAGTATCTCTGTCTTCTGTTGGTTTCCTGTAAGACAGGTATGTAGGGTACCATCCTTAATAGTGACAGTGGTATCCAGAAAATGTACACTTGTGGCAGAATATTCTAGGAAAGCTTTATAGTTGGGTGGAGGTTATTAAGTTCTTGGTGAAAATCTTTAAATGTGTCAGTGCCCTCTGTCCAAATTATAAACAAATCATCAATGTAACGGAAATAAGCGAGTGGTTTATGTGTACAGTGCCTTAGAAAATCCTCCTCCAAATTCGCCATAAAAAGATTAGCATACTGAGGAGCCATCCTGGTTCCCATTACGGTTCCCATAGTTTGAACATAATGTTTACCATTAAAGCTGAAGTTGTTATGTGTCAAAATGAATTCAGTGAGTTTACCCACATCTCCTTATTAGGATGAGTGTCCCTGCTCAATAAAGATGTTTTTCAACATCGCCAGATGTGTGTCTCTGTCTTCCTCATTTGAACAGAGGCGGTGATACCGAAGTGCTTGACTATATATAACAGATTTCTTTGTGTGGCTCCTTATTAGGAGTCAACTTGAACCGGAACAGAATACCATGACATCATATGGTACACGACCCTGTCATCAACGCACATGTAAGACATGTAACCTCATTTCCACTTCAGACTGTGTGGTTACATCACAAAACAGACTATTCAGGATACAGGGGAATTATACATGTACATCAAGTAATGTGGTCTATTTTATCCAATGCAAGAAATGTCCTCGCACAGGTTATGTGGGGGAGACAAGCCAACAACTCCGCACTAGAATGAATTCACACAGACATTCTATTAATCACAAGATGATTGAGAAACCAGTAGCCCGGCACTTCTCCCAGGATGACCACTCAATCTCAGATATGTATGTGATAGTCTTAAAAGGACATTTCAACAGTACGCAACAGAGACGGGCTTCTGAAATTAGACTTATTTTACTTCTCAATATGGTGGCGGATGGATTGAACATTGATGTTGGGTACATGACACATTATTCCACTTAAACTTACACAGACCTTTACTTTAAAAGATGGACATAAACAGTTTAGTTCTTCAGCGGGCCTTTGATTTTGTAAGTTTATGGTTATCTACATTGTTGACTTTTCACCTTAACACTGTGGTGAGTGCATTTGAGTGTGTGTGTGTGTGTATACTGATGTATGTATGTGTGTTTGTGTGTGTTGTGTTTTTATGTGTTGTGGGTATGGTGTGTATGTGTGTTTTGTTTGTTGTGCGGTGTGGTGTGGTGTGTGCAGAATGTGTTTGCTATATTTGTTGTGTGTTGTGGTTGTGTGGGTGCAGTGTGTGTGTGTGTATGGGGTGTGGTATGGTGTATGTACACACATATGTGTGGGTGGAGCGTGGCATGGGGCAGTTGTTATGTGGCTAGAACACTTAGTTTTTACATATAGTGTGCATTTATTTCCTTCTATTAGTTGTCAGTGGGTGGATTTCACACTGTCACATTTTCAACTGCTCATATTAAGATGCATATCTCATTTACTTGGGGGGTCATTAAAGGTGTAATTCCTTTGGGTTTTCATTTAGATTGCTTAGACTGATTCTGTGCATTTTTGTTATACACAGACTCTGTTGAAATCTGCATTTATCAGGCTCATGGTCTCGTTTTCTTGGGGGTCCTTGACAAGGATTTTTTTTTGCACTTACACTTACAAGTGATACTTTCATGCATCATGTTTATATGTGTAGGTTAATTTGAGGCTTGATTTCAACTTGCAGTTATACCTAATTTCAGGATTTTGTCTCATTATCTGTCCTTTAATATACCAGGACAATTGGAATGTAAATTGTAAGCTCATCTTACATGTATTAGGAGAATGCCACTCCAAGGTTTTTTTATCACTAGAATGCTTTCTTGGCATACTGAGACATTTAAAATTTATGTGACAAGAACTCTCTGGCTGTAGAGAATTTTGATAACCTTGCCCTTCTGAGGCTCCTCAGTTTAAGGCATACTGGTGTTAATTAGCTTCTCTGACGTAATCTTCTATTATGTTTTAAATGTATATGTTAAACCAATGAAAATTATTTCTGCTTTTCTATATAATCTGGTGTTAATAGTATGGGATATTTGAAAAAACTGCCACAAAGCTTCTGAAGAAGGACCTGGTTGGTTCGAAAGCTAAAGCACTTTGTTCTTTTCTGTAACATCCATGTTGGTCCAATAAAAGGTATCAAATCATTTGTTTCTGGATCTGCCTTCTTATGGGAAATTGCTGATTGATAGACCAAATAATGGTCCATCAAACTAAGCCTGTCACACTCCAGGCCGGATCTCCGCCATCGCCTCTCTGGCCTTCATCCATAATGCCATGCAAATGGCCCCATTTGCATCGTGCATATATTGTGGCATCATTTGCATGCCTGCTGCTGAATATCATGGGTGGTGCACCCAGCGCAAATGCATTTGCACTGGTGCATCCCCGTGCTCCCTATCTGTGGCTTGCACCGACGCAGTGCCACTGCGCTGTGTACTGTCTGTGCCATATTCAATGGTGCTGTGCCTTGGTGCATCACCGTTGAATATCACCTGGTCCTGCCCCTGATGCATCCCAGTTGTGCTGCACCCACGCTTGCGCCACTGCCAGGTGCAGACTGACTATCCGGGCCAGTATATATAAAAAAAAACATAAAATCCACGTGAGACAGTAGTGATGTAGACTAATTCTCTTTCACAAAATGCTATTCACACAAAGGCACAAATTCTTCAGCTAATGTTAATATTTTTTTGAGAACTGCTGATGTTGGCCTTTTGAACTAGATTATTTTTTAGGCCACAAGGTTTAGAAAGTTATCAAGTAACATAGACCCCTGGCTTACAACATGCTGTATTCACACAGCAGCATTACAAGAACATTTGAATGCAAAACCTCTAGGACATGAAGCCTCAGGCTCCCCTTCCCCCACTCTCTAGTAAGGAAGTAAGTAAAACTTTATTTTTAAGTGCTTTTCAAAACTAAAGCACTGTACAAAGTAAAATTAACAATTTAAAACAACAACAATTAAATAACATTAATAAAGTCATTCTCCATATGCTTTATAAAACAAGAATATTTTGAGCTCCGATTTAAAACTCTCGATGGTCAGGCATTCTCGTATCCGGCAAGGTAGAGAATTCCACAGGGCAGGGGCAGCATAAGAAAATGCACGCACCTCAGATGTCTTCAAGCAAACCCTGGGAATCTCTAGCAAGCCCTCATCAGTGGATTGGAGTGAACAAGCGGGGTAGTAGAGAGTAAGAAGAACTTGCAGATATTGGGGTCCCTGTTCGTGTAGGGCTTTATAGGTCAGTAATCCGACCTTAAAGGTGATCCTCCACTGAACCGTCAGACAGTGCAGTCCACGCAGCACAGGTGTAATATGACTAGTTCTAGATGTCCCAGTCAAGAGACTGGCTGCCATGTTCTGCACTAGCTGCAAGCAGCGGATATCAACCCCCGGAAGCCTCAGGTACAGAGCATTGCAGTAATTAAGGTGGGTGGTCACGAAGGCATGGACCAAGGTAGGAAGGTCAGCCAGAGGAACTAGGTGTTTCACCTGAGTGATATTCCTAAGATGGTAAAAGGAAGACTTGACAACGGCAGACTCCTGCGATTTCAGGGTCAAACCATCGTCAATAATAACGCCCAGATTACGCACCCGATCTGAGGTCGAGAGCTGGACACCATCAAGCCATAAGCCTGATGAAACCCCAGCCCTACGACCAACCTCAAGGTGACCTGGGTCTACAGCCAACACCTCAGTCTTATCCAGATTTAACCTCAGCCAGATAGCACTCATCCAGTCTTTGATTTCAGATAGACAGCTGTTAAGCACAGAAATCGCATCAACCTGTCTGGGAGTAAAGGATAGATACAGCTGGGTATCATCTGCATAGCAGTGAAAACCCAGACTGTATTGCCTAATGATATCTCCTAATGGCAGGATATAAACAGCGAACAACATGCCAAAGTGCCAAAGTAGAGCCCTGTGGCACCCCACAGGACAGAGAGATGGCATCAGAGGAATAAATTCCAGTGACAACCTTCTGTGTCCGGCCTGTGAGAAAAGACCAAAACCACTGCAGAACTGTACCAGACAGTCCACAGAAAAGCTGTAGGTGCTCCAAAAGCACAGCATGGTCCACAGTATCAAATGCTGCAGAGAGGTCAAGAAGGACTAGAATAGTACAAGCCTTTTGATCCCTCGCAATTAGGAGGTCATTTAAAACCTAGACAAGAGCGGTCTCGGTGCTATGTCTTTTCCTAAACCCTGACTGGAGAGTATCATAGACATTGTGATTTGTAAGATGGTCATTTAGCTGTATTGCAACCACCTTTTCAGTAACCTTACCCACAAAGGGCAGATTAGAGATAGTTCTGAAGTTAGCTAGACAGTCTGGGTTCAAGGAGGGTTTTTTAAGGAGTGGTTGAATGACTGCCTCCTTCAGGGGATCAGGAAAGAGCCCCTGCTCCAAAGACTTCCAGACAATTTCAGCAAGGATTTGACAGATAATATCTATGCAACCTAATAATCTTGGCGTAGGGCCAAGATCCAACCTACAACTGGTTGGTCATATAGTGTGAACAATCCTCATAATGTCCATGAACTCTGGCCTACTAAAGTCAAACCAGGTAGCACAGGTGTTCATTTCCTCCCGCTTATCTCCGCAATCCCTTAAAGAGGGTCTAGGCCAATGCCGGACCTAATGCTGGCAATCTTATCTGTGAAGAACCGAGCAAGCTCATCACACTTTATTTGTGAAAAATATCTTCCAGGCTATAGACAGAGTGGATTGTACAATCTGTTGACAGTCTGAAAGAGTTGAGTTGATCGATTCTGCACAACAGCAATCTTCCCCGGACAGGAACTCTGCCTTCTTATGAGAGATTGCTGATTGATAGACACCATAATGGTCCATCAATCTAAGCCTGTCAGCATCCAGGCTGGTTTTCCACCAGGCCCTCTCTAGCCTTCGCCCCACTCTTCTCAGCTCCTTCAAGGATCCGTCAAACCAAGGGGCTCTCAGGCGCTGAGTGAGTGGGCGAACATGAACAAGACTAGTTGAATCCAGGGCATCACCCACCACCTTATTATAGGCTAGTACAAGGTCCCCTGGACTCATGCACTCACTTGATATACCCGATAGGTCCAGTACCGCCGATAGGCCCTCTGGGGTAATTCCCCTCAAAGGGCGATACTGGACCATCTTCATAGAAGCAGGCCTATCTGGGGGTGCCCTGAAGCTGAATCTTATGATGTGCTGGTCCATCCAAGCATTTTGTTCCACACTCAACTGCATGATCTCTATCTCCAGGAGAAACACTAGGTCCAATGAGTGTCCCCCTATATGGGTAGCAGAGGTAACTACCTGTGTAAGCCCAACATAGTAATAAGTTGGAGAAGGTTATTCCCAAAGTGTGAGAGTTCATCGTTGACCCAAACATTGAAGTCGCCCAGTATTAACCACCTGGGTGACTCCAATGTCACATGGACAATGAAGTCCACAAACTCCTTCAGGAATTCTCCACCATCACCGGGTGGAAGATAGATGAGGAGAATCCTGAACCCTACACCTGCCCCCAGGAAACACTCAAAGGATTGAGTGCAACCCACAGCTACATCCACAAGACCCATCTCCATTTTAAAGAAAATGGCTACACCCCCACCCCTACGATCTAACCTCGGGTGGTATATCACCAAGAACCCAGCCAGAGTAGCAGATGCCAATATAGGGCCTACATTCTCATCCAGCCAGGTCTCGGTGATGATGCCAGGTCAGATGTTACAACAAGATCAGCGATAATAGCGGTTTTGTTCCTAATTGACCTGGCATTATACAACACCGCTCGGGTTGGATGAGTTTTCCAGGAGGATCCCAGTATCTGCCCACAACTTGCGGAGCCCTTGGGTATGGGAATCAGGCAGGGAGAACCCCTCTCCTGATCTCATTTAGCCCCAGGGCATCTCTTAGTCCCGACTATCTCTATCTGCCCACCCTTCTCCATTCTCCCCCTCTTCCGAGTTCATCCATCCCTCTCTGTAGAAATGCAATCTGACCCAGCACAGCAGTTTTACAACTAGATACAAACAATGTATTTAAACTGGATGCAAATGACTAAGAGACTCTCTAGAAATATTTCTAGATTAATAAACACTTTCTGAGTTAGGCTTTTTACAAAACTTTAGAAAAAATACCTGAAATTATGTGTTAAATATTTTCTTTAGTCTTGTCCAACAAGCAGCTTCCAGAATTCACAAAACAACTCCAACTGGACAAAGTTGGTCTCAATCTACCACAGAACTAGGACGTGCATCTCTCTTGCAGTATCATATCTTGCCAGGAAGCAAAGGGTTTATGGGAAATAAAGTTTTTTTCTGAGTAGATTTTAAGGCAACAAACAAGAGCAATCTGTCAGTTTTTCAAGAGGTTACAAATTGTTTATACAAAAAAGGGAGTCATAAGGACGATTACACAAGAGTGTATCTTAGAGGACTGGCCTTATTTAACCATTTACTTGCCTGGACTTGTCAAACAAAGATGAATGATCTCATTTTCAATGAAATCCTGTTTTTTCTGCTCAAATTTTATGAAGTTGAATAGAGCCTAGGGAGATCAAATATGGTCACAGATGAACAAGAAGCCATTGGGGCAGGCCTGAAATATTTATGTAACAAAGAATGACCATGGGTTGCATTAACTGTATGTAAATCACTCCCTTGGGGTCCATTGTGGCACAAGGTGAAGTTGTGTACCACATGCCCCTAGGGTGTGATTAACATATGGACAATTCTACCCCTGGGAGAACCTCATTGCAATTTTAGCAATGTCAATAAAAAATATTCAAACCAGCTTTTTACATTTTTTTATTAATTATACCTGATTTTATATTCAAATAGTCCTTCCACCATCTGGTCTTCATTCCACAGTCAGTTTATGTTCTAGTTCAGCTTGCAGATGTTCAAAGACATCTGTTCTGCTTCAGAGCTAATACCGCACTTCAGTAATGGCTGTGCATTTGGCAAAAATGTACCTCAGCTCGATACATCATGCTGACCTCAGTATTGGTTAGCCAGTGAGTTTGCCTGACAAGGAAAATAAAAAAAAATATCTGTGGTTAAGGTTAATGGTGTAGATGCCAATATTAAGCTGTAAATCACAGAGATTCCATTGCAACACTGAGTAAACATACCATCACCAAGAAGAAAGTTGCATTAAGGGCATAGGATAGGGACGACGACAACATCACTTCTATTATGTCATGGCAACAGCCACTTGGTCTTTGTGAGTTTTTTTCACACTTTGCATGCTCTACCCCACCACAACACCACCCTCCACATCTTAGCCAACTAACATCCCTGCAGCTGGCCCAGCCTCCTTACCACCCTTGATGTAGCAGATTCATGACCCTACAGCATGACCACCCCCAAAAGCTCCCTGCAACTGGACCAGCCCCAAGTCAAGCATCCACCCCAGCTTACTACTCTCTCTGTAGCTGGAACTCCTGGTCACTGCCCCCACTGCACTGCTGCCATCTGGTAACCACGGGTGGCAGCACAACAGAGATAAGCAGGTTAGAATCTGAATGATGGCTGGCTCAGGGCCAGCCCATCAGCACATCAATAGTGGTTGGGGACAGTGGGTTACTGCCTCCACTGTACGGCTGCCACATAGGTAACCATGGGTGGCAGCACAACAGAGACAAGCTGGTTAGGGTCTGATGATGACTGGTACAGGGCCAACACAATGACACAGCAGTAGTGCTCAGGGGAGGGAGGGAGGGAGGGTGGGTCGCTGCCCCATGCCACTACTGCCACGTAGGTGACCATGGGTGGCAGCGCAATGGAGATAAGCAGGTTAGGCTCCAGATGATGGCTGGTTTAGGGCCAGCCTGTTGGCACAGCACTAGTGCTCAGGGGAGGTTGAGTCCCTGCCTCCACTGAACTGCTGCCCCCTAGGTAACCATGGGTGGTAGCACAAGAGAGATAAGCAGGATAGGGTCTGGATGATGGCTATCTCTAGGCCAGCCCATTGGCACAGCAGTACTGCTTGTGGGAGGGTGGGTCGTTGCCTCAGCCGCACTGCTGCCACCTAGGTAACCATGAGAAGCAACACAAAAAAATAAGCAGGTAAGGGTATGGATGATGGCTGGCTCAGGGCCAGCCCATTGGCACAGTAATAGTGCTCAGAAGAGGGTAGCGTTCTGCCTTCACTGCACTTCTGGCATGAAGGTAATCATGGGTGGCAGCAGAAGAGAGATAAGCAGGTTAGGGTCTGGGTGATGGCTGGCTCAGGACCAGCCCATTGGCAAAGCAGTAGTGGTTGTGGGAGGATGGATCACTGCCCCTCTGTCACTTATACTACTTAGCTGATCATGGGTGGCAACACAATGGAGATAATCAGGTTAGGGTCTGGATGATGGCTGGCACAGGGCCAGCCCATTGACACAGCAATAGTGCTCAGGAGAGGGTGGGTCACTGCCCCAAAGCACTGCTGCCACTAGGTAACAATGGATGGCAGCTTGACAGAAATAAGCAGGTTAGGGTCTGGATGATGGCTGGCTCAAAGCCAGACCACTGGCACAGCAGTAGTGCTCAAGGAGGTTATGTCACTGCCTCTGCAGCACTGCTGACACCTGGTAACCATGGGTGGCAGCACAAGAGAGATAGTCAGGTTAGGGAATGGGTGATGGCTGGCTCAGGGCTAGCCCACTGGCAAAGCAGTAGTGCTCAGGGGAGGATGGGTCACTGCCCCATGACACTGATACCAATTAGGGGACCAAGGGTGGCAGCACAACAGAGATAAGCAGGTTAGGATCTGAAAGATAGCTGGCTCAGGGCCTGCCCATTGACACAGCAATAGTGCTCAGGGGGAGGGTAGGTTGCTGCCTCCACTGCACTGCTGCCAGCTAGGTAACCATGGGTCACAGCAAAACAGAGATAAGTAGGTTAGGATCAGAATGATGGCTGGCTCACGGCCAGCCCATTGGCACAGCAGTAGTGCTCAGGGGAGTTGTGTCCATGCCTCCACTGCAGTGCTGTCACCGTTAATCATGGGTGGCAGCATGACAGAAATAAACAGGTTAGGATCTGGATGATGGCTGACTCAAAGCCAGCCCATTGGCACAGCAATAGTGCTCATGGGAGGGTGCTTCATTGCGCCTGAAGCACTGCTGCCACCAAGGTAACCATGGGTGGCAGCACAAAGAGATTTGCAGTTGGTGTCTGGGTGTGGCTGGCTCAGGGCCAGCCCTTTGGCAATCAATAGTACTCAGGGAAGGATAGCTCATTGCCCCTATGGCACTGATGCCACTTACATGACCATGTGTGGCAGCACAATGGAGATAAGCAGGATAAGGTCTGGATGATGGCTGGCTCAGGGCCAGCCCATTGGCACAGCAATAATTCTTGTTGGAGGGTGTGTAGCTGCCTTTGTGGCACTGCTGCCACTAAGGTAACCATGGGGTGGCAGCACAAGAAAGATAAGAAGGTTAGGGTTTGGGTGTGGCTGGCTCATGTACAGCCCATTGGCACAGCAGTAGTGCTCATGAGAGGGCGCTTTATTGCCCCTGAGGTACTGCTGCCACCTAGGTAACCATGGGTGGCAGCACAAACTAGATACACAGATTAGGGTTTGGGTGTGGTTTGCTCTGGGCCAGCATGTTGGCATTACAGTTGTGCTCAGGGATGATTAGGTTTCTGCCTCCACTGCATTGCTGCCACCCTGGAGACTGTGAGTGACAGCACAACAGAGATAAGCCAGCCTGTTAGCACAGTAGTAGTGCTTGGGAAAGTTGGTCTGATTGGCCCATTGGCATAGCAGTAGTGCTTGTGGGAGGGTACATCACTCCCCTGTGGCACTGCTGCGACCTAGGTAACCATGGGTGGCAGGACAAGAGAGATAAGCAGTTTAGGGTCTGAGTGTGGCTGACTCAGGGCCAGCCGATTGGCACAGCAGTTTTGCTCAGGGTAGGATGGGTCACTGCCCCTGTGGCACTGATGCCACTTAGGTGATGATGTGTGGTAGCACAATGGAGATAAGTAGGTTAAGGTCTGAATGATGGCTGGCTCAAGGCCAGCCCATTGACCAATAATAGTCCTCATTGGAGGGTGTGTCACTGCTCCAGTAGCACTGCTGCCACCTAAGTAACCATGGGTGGCAGCACAAGAGAGATAAGCAGGTTAAGGTCTGGAAGATGGCTGGCTCATGGCCAGACCATTGGCACAGCAGTAGTGCTTGTGTTAGGGTGCATCATTGCCCCTGTGGCACTGCTGCACCTAAGTAACCATGGGTGGCAGCACAAGAGAGATAAGTAGGTTAAGGTCTGGAAGATGGCTGGCTCAAGGCCAGCTGATTGGCACAGCAGTAGTACTCAGGGGAAGATGGGTATCTGTCTCCATGGCACTGATGCCACTTAGGTGAGCATGGCTGGCAGCACAATGGAGATAAGCAGGTTAAGGTTTGGATGATGGCTGGCTAAGGGCCAGCCCATTGGCACAGTAGTAGTGCTCCTGGAGGGTGTGTCCTTTCCCCTGTGGCACTGCTGCCACTAAGTAACCATGGGTGGCAGCACAAGAGAGATAAGCATGTTTGGGTCTGGCAAGCTGAGGGCCATCCCACTGGCACAGCAGTAATGCTTGGGAAAGTATGGGTCACGGCCCCCATAACACTGCTGTCACTTAGGTGACCATGGGTGGCAGCAAAATGGAGATAAGCAGGTTAGGGTCTGGTTGGTGGCTGGCTCAAAGCCAGCCCATTGGCAGAGCAGTAGTGCTCAGAGGAAATTGCATCCCTACTGCTGCAGCACTCCTGCCTCCTGGTAACCATGGGTGGCAGCATAAGAGAGATAAGCAAGTTAGAGTTTGGTTGTGACTGACACAGGATAAGTAGCAGTAGTGCTCAGGGGAAGGGGAAGGTGGTTTGCTGTCCTCGTGGTACTGCTGCTACTTAGGTAATAAAGGGTGGCAGCAGAACAGAAATAGCAGGTTAGTGTCTTGATGATGGCTGGCTCAAAGTCAGCCCATTGACACAGCAGTATTGCTCGGAGGAGGTTGCCTCACCATCAGTGGCAGCACAACAGAGATAAGTAGGTTAGGGTCTGGATGATGGCTGACTCAGGACCAGCCTGTTGGCAGTGCTGTTGTGCTCAGGGGTGATTAGGTTTCTGCCTCCCCTGTACTGCTGCCACCAAGGTAACTGTGGGTGACAGCACAACAGAGATAAGTGAGCCTGTTAGCACAGTAGTAGTGCTTGAGAAAGTTGGGTCTCTGCCTCCGCTGCACTGCTGCCACCTAGGTAACCATAGGTGGAAGCACAACATAGATAAACAGGTTAGTGTCTACATGATAGTTTGTTCAGGACCAGACAATTGGCACAGCATTAGTGCTCATGGGAGGATAGGTCACCGCCCCTGTGGCACTGATGCCACTTAGGTTACCATGTGTGGCAGCACAATGGAGAAAAGCAGGTTAAGGTCTGGATGATGGCTGGCTAAGCGCCAGCCCATTAGCACTGCAGTAGTGCTCAGGGATGGTAGGTTGCTGCCTCCTCTGCACTGCTGCCACCTAGGTAACCATGGGTGGCAGCACAACAGAGATAAGCAGGTTAAGGTCTGAATGATGACTGGCTCAAAACCTGCTCATTGGTAGAGCAGTAGTGCTTAGAAGAGGTTGCATCCCTGCCTCCACAGCAGTGCTGCCTCCTGGTAACCATGGCTAGCAGCACAAGAGAGATAAGCAAGTTAAGGTATGGATGATGGCTGGCTCTGTAATTATTACAGTATGTACTGCACTACCATTGGTCCACAGTGTGGACCAATGAGGTTACAGCTACTACTGTACGCTGTCAGTAGGTGGGCAGCCGTGGTTCTATGTGGGTAGGTATGCAGCTGCCCACCGATGACCGGGGGGAGCTGGGTGGGCCGGGGGTCCTGTGTGGATGGGAGCATGGAGGGAACCACTGGATCACAAGAGAAAGTTACTTCACTAATATGAAGGTGAACAGGGATTTGGGTGGGGGGGTTCCACTGGACCACCAGGGTTACTTAATATATCATAATTACTGTTATCAGTGGTACAGTATGGGAGGGGTAACCACTGGGCCACCAGGTTCATTTACTGGAAGTATAGGATGGTGATTGGAGGCATGGACAGGGAGGGGGGCTCCGCTGCACCACCAGGGACATATGTGGGTGCTTGTGCAAGGTGTTTGGGGGGTAGAAACCCACTACTGGTGGCTGCTGTGTTGCTCACTGTAATGCAGCAGCACACCTGTGGGTGGCAAGCATTTGAGCCTTTTTTTATGGGCTCAACTTTGAGTCTGGGTATGCAGTACATCTCTGGGTTGTACCAGAAGATACACTGCACATCCCAGGATGAATATCAGGATGTGTCACATATTCATGGGCAAGCCCCCTTTAGATATGCCGCATACATTATCTTTGCACTTTGGAACATTGGAAATTGCACTGCGCAATTCCCACTTTTGAATATTGCCCCAAAGCACATTTCTTGAGTTGCGGTTGGTGCAACTCAGTTGGGACAGGTGCAACCCCTTTGAATATCTAGCCCATGATGTACATATGTAATGCATATAATAAATATTTGAGAAATGTTGTGGTAACATAGGCACACTAAACATTTTTTACAATGTTTATATTTGTATAAATAATTGTTATACAATTTTCCTAAATTTCAAATAAACACTTTGTTGTTAATGTATATCGGTATTCGTTGTATGCATACTTTTCATTTCATTTTCATTTTTAATTTTTATACTTATAAACCTGATGAGCAGAAATTGCCCATTTTCATAGATGACAAGTTACAATAATACAAAAAATGAAATACAGTACAAAAAACAGACACATAACTTATACAAGACAAATATCTTCACCCTTTATTTTTCCAGAATTTGAAAATTCAGTATAATTGCTTCTTAATGCAACAATTAATTAAAAGTAAGGAGAAAGAGTTTTTCTGGGTAAATTTTAATTCCACAGATTTTTTTATTCTTAATCTTCAGATTAATTTAAATTAAGCACAGATAGACTACATTCATTTGTACCTCAGCTGTAATTAAGTATATTCTATTAAAGTAATTAAGGGGCTTGGGATTTTACAAACTTATTTTAAGGCAGCCTTCATTTTAAATTAAGGGGCAAATTATTAATTCAGGGGTCAATTAATGGAAAATAAAGGAGATTTTAAGTGTTTTTTGTCCCATAGTGGCTGTTGACCGATCAGAGACAAAATGCCATGTTTAATGACAGAGATGCAATGGCTACATTGCTAGATCCCCACTTTAAGTGGAACATTGAAGCCATCCTTCCTGCAGGGGAAGACATTCAGTATTTTAAAGATCTTCTGCTAACCAAATGTGACATTATCCTACAAACACAGTTAACTGATGTACAGCAGTCAAACCCTGCCAAACCATCACAGTGCATCTCTGGCGCAGACAATACCACACCTATCAATTCTTAACAATCACCAATGTCATCAGCGATGGAAAGGACATTTCCAGCTACTTCTTGGGCATCCTATATTCAGGGTCAGAAAGCAAATCACTTCTGAGTCCCCTGCAACAACATAGACTATTATCCCGTAAAGAAAGTACAGCTGGTTCATCTGCCAGACAGGTAACCATCTCATGCAGCACAATGATCCTGGAATATTTTGAAGACTATACTGTGATTGGTCTCGAGGAAGATGCATTACTCTGTTTGAAACAAAAGAGAACAATATGGCATGATCAAGCAAATCTTGCAGTAATGTTCCTGTTATTCACCTTCAAGCGTATATTCAGAACACATATTTAATGGAGTTGTAAAAATAGTTACTGACCACAGAACACTGCTAAGTCCCGCAGATGTGGAATGGCTTAAATTTCTCAAAATGAATGCTGACAATTTCCCAAATGTCACTAACACTGAATTATGAAAGTTGGACCCTTAACATGAACAAGAGTCTGTAAATAGTGATACTGAATATGATGACTAGGGTTTTGTATGAAACAAATAGAACCATCACAACTGTCACCATGACAGCCACATGTGCCACACTGCTCTTAGTATTCTTTTGTTGGTCATCACTTTTATATTATGTAAGTTTGATCGATGCCCACCATGGATACAATTTCTGGAAACAGAAGAAGCCTCTATCAGAGCAGCTGCACCCCTCATACCTACCTCAGTAATGCCTGACATAGGCATAATTTTGGGAAACAGCAGTAGGCTCACTCACAGCAGCTGTGCCTCTTGTACCTGCCTCAGTAATGCCCACCATGGAAATAATTTTGGAAACAGAAGCAGGCTACTAAAAGCAACTGCACCTCTCGTACAGCACCTGCCTCAGTAATGCACACCATGGGTATAATTTTTTGAAACAGCAGCTGGCTCACTCACAGCAGCTGCACCTCTCGTACCTACCTCAGATATCCACCATGGGTATAATTTCTGGAAACAGCAGCAGCCTCACTCAGAGTAGCTGCAAGTCTGGTACCTACCTCATCAAATCCTGCTATGGGTATAATTTTTGGAAAAAGCAGCAGGCTCCATCAGTGCAGCTGTGCCTTTCGTACCTACCTCAGAAATGCTGGCCATTGGTATTATTTCTGGATACAGCAGCAGGCTCAATCACAGCAGTTGTGCCACTCGTACCTACCTAAGAAATGTCCACCATGGATATACATTTTGGACACAGCAGCAGGCTAGCTGAGAGCAGCTGCCCCTCTTGTACCTGCCTAAACAAGGCCCAGAATGGGTATAATTTGTGGAAACAGCAGCAGGCTTACTAAGAGCTGCTGTGCCTGTCATACCTGCCTCAGCATGCCTGCCATGGATATATTTTTTTTACACGGTGCAGGCTCGCAAAGAACACCTGCACCTCTAACACCTGCCTGAGTAATGCCTGCCATGGGTATAATTTTTGGAAGCAGTAGCAGGCTCACTAAGAGCAGCTGTGTCTCTTGTACCTGCCTCAGTAATGCCCTCTGTAGGTATAATAGCTCTGGGCAACTAACAAACAGTATAATCATAAAAAAAAAGTATTTACCATGATTTTTGTTATGGTCAGGTTCGAGTAATTGGGTAGTAGAACAGGTTGGGTAGTTATAACCTGACCTGACTCAACTACTCGGTTTTCATTTGGGTACTTTTGGGGTACCTGCTGGTAGTCTTGGGGGTCAGGTATTTTAGAACCCACCCATCCCTAGATGAAAATACTTGCAGTTGTCTGTTGCAGTGATGACTGGAAGCTTGTCCCATCGAGGTGGTTGCAGGCTCTTGCAGCTTGTCACCTTCATAATCTCTTTCTGTAGGTGCTTGGTTAGGCCAAACTCAAGGTCCAGGACCACACACTTATCCCACATGTCAAGGCTTCCAACTTTCAGGCACAAAAGTTCAGCACTGCCTATCATTGAGAATACTGTGATGACTCCCCAGACCAACCTAAGTACATACAATCTCTTCTCACACTGGGATTTGAGCAGTCTCTCACTCTCTGCAGACAATAAGCACAGATTGGTGGCAGCCTTGATACTCTCCTTGCAGGCAAACACACTGGGCCAGATTTTCAAAGGGCCCTTAGATCCATGCAAGCTGCATCAAACAACCAGCTTACATAAGATATAGGTGCGGCAAATACTGTGCACCATATTTTGCAAGAAAAGCGTTCTCTGTGGCAAAGTCCCCCAAACTGATGCAAGAGGACCACTGCATCAACAAAATGGTGTAAGGGAAGAAAATGACGTAAGCTGCACCAAAATAAATGGTGCAACTTGAGTCAAAAAAATGACTCAAGGAATGAAAATAATGCAAACTGAGTAAAGACACGGTGTGAACATTTAAAAAAATGGTGCAAGCTGAGTCAAGAAATAGTGCAAGTTGAGTAAAAAATGACACAAAGGACAAGAATGAGGCAAGCTAAGTAAAAAAAAGAAACAGCAGAGGAAAAGCCCCCCAAAATGTTTTCAACTAGTCCTGCAGAAGAATATTGGCCCTTAACAGTAGCATAGACAGGTCATATCACATGCTGTGGATCTCTTTATATGCTCTAGTGTCCCTTAGACCAGCTCTGGCTGGTCTAACAGTGACATGCATCTTAGGCACAAGGACAGGACTTGCCTCCTTTGAAAATCCCAAATAAGGGGATGGTGCATCATTTTGGTGATGCAGGCATTCCTTCTAACATGGTGCAGGCAATGTTTTGGTGAAAACATGGGGCAAGACACTCTGGCCCATGCAGACCTGTTTTTAATGCAAGCACCATTTGAAAATCTGAATTGGTACAAGGTTTGACGCATTCTGCTCCTTGCTTCAGTTATTTTTGATGCAAGCATCCTGTGTCATTTTCTAGCCTTTGAAAATCTGGCCCACATTCTCTTGGCAAGACTCCACAATCTTTGGTGGTAACCAGCACTGCTCCCTGGCTGTCCAGGCTGCAAAACCCCAACAGACTCCTCCCAATAAGAAATGCTTTCACTGTTTACTGGAAACTTGCTTCAAGCTCTGGAAATACAACCCAGCCCACATAATGACAAAGGGCTATTCTGCAGAATGCCAAATTGTGTTCTTCGCTAGTTATGGGATTCTAGTTTTTTCAGATAGTAGGAGACTTCAGCAAGTCTCTTGGTAGTCACCACCACAAGTCATGGGCCTACTTCACAATAACAAGGTCTTTGTCACAACTCACAGCTCCCCTCATTCCTCAGAGAGCTACAGCCACTAACTGCCTCTGAGCATCTTTCTCCCCTACTGCTTCAAGAGAAAACTGCCACTCACTATTGAGCAATACCACTGCCCATCACATAAATTAATATGCATTAGGGTTTTCTTGTTAGTTGATTGGAGTGTTCTTAAGGTAGTCTGAGAAGCAAACCAACAATGCTATCTTAATATGTTGCTGCTCTAATTTTATTTTATGATATTTATGTATTTATTGTAATATGTTATTCTAAATGTCTGATCTACTTGTTTTACTTTTGTTTAAATGTGAAGCACACAGAGCCTTCGAGATTGGGTGCCATACAAATAAAATTTGCCCTTGCCATGATAATAAAGGTGCAAAGAACAATGCTCACACCCTCTACCCAGGAGTCATAGCTGCAGGTCTTCACATTCCTTGATCTCTAATTGGATGAAAGAGAGTCAGAGGTCACAAAAGATGGCATCCATGTAAACAGTTTATAATAAATACAACTTTGCAATCCTGCTGCAAGCAAAGAAAATGGCTTTACCACACAAAAGCCCTATCATTTGATTGCTGTAGTTGTGTACTGTTGTCCAGTTGTAGAATGGGTGCTGATAACATTGTGGTTTGACTGTTTCTAGTGCAGCAGTGCTAAGTCACACTGTGGCAGGCAAAACATACACAGAGCAGTCTTTAAAATATAAAGCAACAGTACACATGCTTACAATTTTGTCATTCATTTGCTTAACACTTCCATTGATTCCTAATAAGTGTGACTGAGCACCTACATATATTTTCAGAATCCCAGCAGTCAGAACACATGATGAACATGCCCCAAATAGTGGGAGCTAGGCAGCATTAAAGCATAAATGATGCTATGTTGCTAAAAGCAAAATATTAACTATATACATAGCTCCTGTACTGCATAGCCAGAAAGTTCAGCAGGCTGGAAGGGCATATTTGGGCACAAATGACACAAACCTGGCAGAAACAGACACCAAGTGGCAAAAGCTAGTAAGCTCTACACATGAGGTGGGGTTACACCAACAATTATGCTTTTTACATGCTATGCAACAGGCCAAATTATTTTTGTAGGCCAGCTATGCAAGAGATTAGAGAATATAGAAAATGTATATTTACTGTGCTGTTCATGGCCTGATTGGTAGAACCGTATTGGGCCACTGGACCATTTGAAGCACACACTAGAACATATTTGGACAGTGATGCATGTGCTTTGCATGCATCAAGTGGGGGACTGTAGAAATATGACAATTTGATATAAAGAAAATATTATAAAGTTCTGGCAGGAGAAGGTAATAGGATTAATGAGAATATTTTCTGTTATAAGGCTTTCTGCTTTTCTGTGATAATTTTCTTGCTATTGCAAAAATAGATTTGGTAACTAGTATACTGTGCACAGCTTGTACAAAATGCTGAGTATAAACAAAATTAGAGATAGTAAGGGCTATGTGTGCAAAACATGCAGTCTCATGCTGGAAAAATACAGTAATGTACCCAGTGAAAGATTACTTTGTATGGACATATGCTGAGATTTGTAAGACAACAAGTATTAATGCTATATTAGCTAGATTGTGAGATGCAGAGGGTGAGGAACTATGAACCCCGACATGAAGTGCTGATGCCTTCACAACGCTTGTCTGGTTTCTCCTCCCAAGGGAAAGTCATTGATCATTGCTGGTACTTTGTAAGCTGGGTTGCCAGGACTAAAGCAATATATTGTGTTAGTTCAATAAACCTTGATTTGTGGTGTGCAGTTACCCATTTCCAGTGTAATCATTGGCTCAAATACGTGACAAGGCTGTGGGTAAGCTAGTGGGATTCTGCGGTGCATAGAGAAGGGTATCTCCAGCAGGAGGAGTGAGGCTTTGCCATTATATTGCTTCCTGATATGTCCCACCTGGAGTACGGTGTCCTGTTTTGATGACTGCACCTCAGAAGAAACATAGACAGGTTGGAGGCTGTCCAGAAGAAGGTGACTAAAATGGTGCAATGTTTGCAAGGAAAGTACACCAAATTAGTCCAGTACTCAATCTTGGCCCTAAGAGAAGTCACACTGACTCAAACATCTCAACTTCAAATTTATTTTGTGCCTTAAAACGTGCCCCCTAATGAAGCCTTACTGGGGAAGTGCCAGGGTGTTCTGGCCATGGAAATTGAGTGAATGCATTAACAAGACATGTCCAGTTTTAAAGCACAAAATGCATTTGAAGCCAAAAGCTTTGAGTCTGTGTGACTTCTGTTATGGGCAACATTGAGTGCTAGACTAAGTTTGTGCAGTTCAGATATGCTTGGGTAATCAGCTCCCAGTCATGGCATCCAAATGGAGCATTTTGCTGAGCATGCACTTTTTCTGTGGATTTGCAAGGAAAGTCGTATGGGAAGTGGCTGGGGGATCTGACCATGTACATCCCAAAAGAGAGAAGAGAGAGATGACATGATCGAGACCTACAAGTACCTCTCAAGGGTGAACAGCTAAGTAGGGAGTCTTTTTAAAATGAGGACAAGTCCTAGGATCAGGAGGCATGTGTTGAAACTGAATGGGGGGACTCTGATGAGTTGTGAGGAAATATTTATTTAAGGAAAGGGTGGTGGACACCTGGAACAGATTGCCAACAGAAGTGGTGGTGGCTAAAACAGTAGAAGGCTTCATGTATACAAGATAAACATAGGAGCAGGGGCATCATTTAGGGTTTGCCAGATGTTGCAGTTGAAAACTAGGGCTGGGTGAAATTTATCTTCTGTCTGTTGAATTCTGATGATATACTGATTTCATGAAATTGTGTGAAATCTTCACAAAATGTTTGTGAAATTTTGCCAAATTAAGATTTAGTTACATCCATTTAAATTAAATGGTTGATGTTCGCATTGTTCCAAATTTGGTTTGGTGGCTTTGAAAATGCCCATACAGAAGTGTACCAAGTTTCAAGATGATTGAGTTATAAGCCTCAAACATTTGGAAATGTTAAAATTACAGTTAACAACTATGTAAACTACAAATATAGGTTCAAATTGCACCAAATTTGGTATGAAACATAAAAACATAGAAATTGTTAGCAGATAAGGACTGCTAGGCCCATCTAGTCTGCCTGTAGGCCCTATACATTGTATGTGGCCACTGACCCTATGTGATCAAGGCTTTTCATCTCTCCCTCCCATCTAAGGCTTCCCTTGTTCCTGTCCCAGGCATGCTTAAACCTCTCCACTGCGCTTGTCCCCACTACCTCCTATGGCAGACTATTCCAAGTGTTGACTACCCTTTCTGTTTAGACAAACTTCCTCACATTACCTCTTAATCTGCCCCCTTCCAGTTTCATATTGTGCCCCCTTGTTCTAGCACTTTTTCTACATTGGAAAAGGTCCCAAAGCTGCACCTGGTTTATGCCCTTGAGGTACCTGAAAGTTTCAGTCATGTCTCCCTGCTGTCTCCTCTCCTCCAGTGAGTACATATTGAGGTCCCTTAATCTCTCCTCATATGTTTTGTGGTGCAAACCCTGCCCCATCTTTGCTGCCCTTCTCTGGATAGTCTCCACCTTATCTATGTCCTTGTGCAGGTGTGGCCTACAGAACTGCACACAGTACTCCAGGTGAGGCATCACTAATGTTTTATACAATGGTATCACCACCTCCCACCACCTGCTAGTGATACCCCTGCCTATACACCCCAGCATGCCACTGGCCCTTCCTGCCTCCTTTGTACACTGTTTTGATACCTTAAGATCATCAGAGATGATAAGCCCTATGTCCCTTTCCTCTTTGGTGACAGTCAGTTCATCCGTCCGCAACCTGCAGCTCTCCCAAGGGTTCCCTCTACCAGGTGCATTATTTTGCTCTTCTTTGCATTGAACCTCAGTTGCCATATCTCCGATCATCTTTCAAGTGTCCGTAGGTCCCTCTTCATTTTTTTCACCACTTCTGGAGTATCCACCCTGCTGCAGATCTTGGTGTCATCTGCAAACAGGCAGACCTTGCCTTCCAGCCCCTCTGCAGTGTCACTAATGAAGACATTGGACAGGACTGGTCCTAGTACTGATCCCTGTGGTACCCCACTGGTCACCCCCTCTCCCCAGATTGTACCCCATTTACTTCCACCCTTTGTCTCCTGTGTGTTAACCAGTTCCTAACCCAGTTCACCACCTTGCCTCCCATGCCCAGACTACCCATCTTGTTAATCAGCCCTCTATGTGGGACTGTGTTGAAGGTTTTGCTGAAATCTAGGTAGATGACGTCTACCGCCCCTCCTTGATTTAGTTCCCTAGTCACCCAATCAAATAAATCTATTAGATTCATTTGATATGAACTTCCATCTGTGAATCTGTGTTGCCTCAGATCCTGAGCACTGCTGGATTCCATATGTGCCACTATTCTTTCTTTCAGCAGTGTCTCCATGATCTTTCCCACCACTGAGGTGAGGCTGACTGGCCTGTAGTTCCCCGCCTCCTCCCTACTTCCACTTTTTGTGTAGTGGGACTACATGTCCCCACCTCCATTCCTCTGCAACAACACCCGTGTTGAGTGACTCTGTGATCAGGGCCACCTGAGGTGCTGCTAGTTCCCTTCACAACTCCTTTAATATCCTCAGGTGGATGCCATCTGGCCCCATGGCCTTATCCACCGTCAGCTTTGTGAGTTCTTCCAGAACTCTCTCCACTGTGAATGGACTGGTGTCCACCTTGCTCCCCTTATTGCCTCTGCATCCCAACTATGGTCCTTGACCCTCCCCCTCCTTAGTGAATATTGAGCAGAAGTATTTGTTCAGAATTTCTGCCTTGTCCAGATCCCCCTCCTTACACTCTCCCCTCTCCCCTTTGAGCATCACACCCCCATTGTTCTTTCTCTGATATACCTATAAAATGCCTTATCCTTTTTGCTTACAGACTGTGCTCAGCCCTCTTCTGTCTGTGCCTTTGCCCTCCTAACAGCCTTCCCTGCTTCCCTTAGACATTCAAGGTACACCTCCCTGTCCTCTCTTTGGCTCCCATTATATTTCATGAAACTCAGCCTTCTGGTCCTGACTTTGTCCCCAGCCTCTTTGGAGAACCATAGTGGTTTCCTTCTTCTTTTCCCTTTAGCCACTATCCTAACACATTGGTTTGTTATCTCCACTCTGGCTCCTTTCAGTTTCTCCTATTGTTCTTCCACCTCCTCTATTACCTCTCCCTTCCCGAGAACTGCTTGTATACATCTACCCATTTCAGTGAAATCTGCCCTCCTGTAATCTAATACTCTTGCCCTTGTGTGGCTTAATTGAGTCCATGTCTCCATGCTGATCCACACCCTGTGGTGGTCACTGGACCCCAGCTGCCCTCCCACCTGTATTTCTTTGACTCTGTTCCCATTGGTCCATACCAGGTCCAGAACTGACTTGTCCCTGGTTGGCTCATGCACCAGCTGCCTGAGCCCAGCCCCATGCATGGATTCAAGGATGGCTGTATTTCTGGATAAAGCAGCCATCTGGGTGGTCCAATCCACATCCAGCATATTGAAATCCCCCAGTAGCAATATTTTACCTTTAGATGCCATGTTGTGTATGTTTTCCACTAGTTACCTGTCTACTTCCTCCCTCTGTGCTGGAGGTCTGTAGATCACCCCTGTGTGTACTGCTGTTCCATTCCCTGGCTCCAGGGTGACCAACATTACCTCGGCCTCCCCCTGTCTTACCCGAACTTCTGTAGCCTTTATATCATCCCTGATGTTCAGGGCCACTCCCCCACCCTTTTTACCCTCCCTGTCCCTCCTGAATAGTGTATAGCCTAGTTCATTGATTTCCCAGCCATGATTAGCAGAGTAACTTGCCTCTGTTATTGCTACTATGTCAAGGTCTGCATCTGCCAACAAGGCCTCCAGGTCTGGAACCTTATTTCCTAGGCTATGGGCATTCAATAGCATGACCTTCCATGTTTTACAGTCTGCCCTCCCTCTGCTCTTGTTCTCTCTCTCTCTCCAGTGTCTTCCTCCCACCCCGGTTTCCTTTCCTATGTGTTCTTACTCCCCTGTATGACTCGTTATACATTCTTCACCTGCCTGCCCCTCCCTGCCTGCTTTAGCTGTTCCTGTGACTGTACAAGTTCCCATACATATTTGTGACAAGTTGTAGATCTCTAGTTTTAAAGGTGACTGTGTCATAAGCTACCAAACTTTCAGAAATGTTTAAATTACATTTTGAAGTTAGGCCAACTATTGAATTTTAAGTCTGTATAAGGAAAGGGCTGGAGTAGAACAGCAAAACAGTCTAGGGAGGTCAAATCATGGAAAGCCATGTGTGCCAATGCCAGGAGCCTTAGCAACAAGATGGAACATCTGGAGGCTGTCATGGCGCAGTCAGACCTGGACATTGTGGCCATCACTTAAACCTGGTGTAATGATAACCATGACTGGGAGATGGCTATACCTGGCTACAACATATTCAGAAGAGACAGGGAAGGTAGGAAGGGAGGAGGAGTGGCACTGTATGTGAAAAATGACATAAGGGCCACAGAGATCCAGGAGGAACAAAATTGGGGAGAGATACTGTGAGTTAAGCTGGAAAGACAAATGGGGCCAGCCACCCACACAGGTGTGGTCTATAGACCACCAGCCCAGGAGGAAGAAACAGATACAGAGCTGATGCTAGCCATCCAAAGGATGGCAGACAAGGGTGAGGTACTACTGGTTGGAGACTTCAATATTCCAGATGTAGACTGGAGCATCCCAGCAGCAGCATCAACTAGGAGCAGATTTATCCTGGACTCCCTTTAGAGTGCCTTCCTCAAGCAACTGGCCATGGAACCAACTCAGCAGAAGGCAATACTGGACTTTGTGCTCTGAACAGGGACAGTGAGATGGGGGTAACAGTGGGGAGCACCTGAGAACAGTGACCACCAGTCATTGTGGTTTGAAATTACAGAAAGAGCAGAACCAAACCACACAAAAACACGTATCCTGGATTTTAGGGAAGACTTTGGGAAAATGGGAGATACTTGAAAGAGGCATTAAAGGAATGGGGCAGGAATCAGGGGTTGAGGAACAGTGGGCAGTATTTAAATAGGGATTACAAGAGTGACAGAATTATGCATTAAGCAGGTTAGCAAGAGGAAAGGAAGAGGAGACCATTATGGTTTTCCAAGAGGTAGCAAAGAAAGTGAAAGCCAAAAGATTGAATTCAGGCAATACAAAAGACACAGGCAGAGCAGGATCGGAAGAAGTAACAGGAGAAGCAAAGGGAGGCAGGGAGGTCAGTAAGGGAAGCCAAAGCTCAGACAGAAGAACACATTGCAAAATCAGTGGGTAGAGGGTACAAAACCTTTTACAGGTACATAAGTGAAAAAAGAAAGGCAAAGGGAGGGATAGTGAGACTGAAGGGAGAGGATGGGGGTCACGTGGAGGATGACAACAGTAAAGCTGACATATTGAACAGGTATTTCTGCTCAGTCTTTACTGAGGAAGAGTAGGGTAATGGGCCTGCAGGAGTACAAGTGGTGAGAATGGTACAGAAATAGACACAAGTCCCTTTACATGAGAAAGGGTCCTGAAGGAACTGGAAGCAATAAGAGTTGATAAAGCAATGGGGCCAGATGGGGTGCACCCCAGGGTCCTTAAAGAACAAAGAGAGGTGGTGGCTGAACCTCTGGCTATCCTGTTTTGCCAATCACTGGAAACAGGGGAGGTACCCAAAGACTGGAGGACAGCAGATGTAGTCCCCTTATACAAAAGTGGGAACAAAGAGAAAGTGGGGAACTACAGACCAGTCAGCCTGACCTTGGTAGTGGGGAAGATCATGGAAGCACTACTGAAGGAGAGATTGGTGGAACATCTGGTTGTCAATGGACTACAGGACCAAAGGCAGCATGGTTTCACCAGGGGGAGGTCATGTCAGACCAACCTCATTGAATTGTTTGACTGGGTCACTAGGGAGGTGGATCAGGAGAGGGCAGTGGACATGGCCTATCTGGACTTCAGCAAGGCCTTTGACACTGTGCCACATAGAAGACTATTACACAAACTGGGGAATATGAGTGTGGGTAGGACAGTAGTGTGGTGGGTAGGTAACTGGCTGGGCGGCAGGACACAGAGGGTGGTGGTAAATAGTTGTCACTCAACAGAGGGAAGAGTGACCAGTGGAGTACCACAGGGATCAGTGCTGGGACTGGTCCTATTCAATATCTTCATCAGTGACATTGCACAGGACCTAGAAGGCAGAATTGTACTGTTCGCTGATGACACAAAGCTCTGTAATAGAGTAGACACACCAGAGGGTGCAGACAGAATGAGAAGTGACCTGCAGAAACTTGAAGAATGGTCAGGGGTTTGGCAGTTGAAATTCAATGCAAAGAAGTGCAAGATAATGCATATGGGGCACAAAAACCCTGGCACAATATATCAGTTGGGGGGTGAGGATATAGCATGCACCAAGCAGGAAAGGAATTTTGGGGTTATCATCTCTGATGACCTTAAGGTAGGGAAACAGTGTGACAAGGCAGCAGGTAAAGCAAATAGGATGCTGGGAGGCATAGGCAAGGGCATCACCAGCAGGAAAAGGGAGGTCATAATGCCACTATACAAGACACTTGTGAGGCCCCACCTGGAGTACAGCGTTCAGTTCTGGAGACCTTACCTACGTAAGGACATAGACAGGGTAGAGAAGGTTCAGAGGAGGGCAACAAAGATAGTACATGGATTGCATCACAAGTCCTATGAGGACAGGTTGAAGGAACTGAATATGTACTCCCTGGAGGAGAGGAGGGAGAGAGGAGATATGATAGAGACATACAAGTATCTTACAGGGAGGAACAGGGTGCAGGTATACACTATTTGTAAGCAAAAAAGATGTTCCAGGACTAGAGGGCACGGGATGAAGTTGGAGGGAGGATGATTCAAAGGAAACGTGAGGAAGAATTTCTTCACAGAATGGGTGGAGGACAAGTGGAAAACCCTGCCAGAGGAAGTGGTGGGGGCTGAAACAATCATGGGATTTAAGAATGCATGGGATAGACATAAAGGAATTCTGGAGGTCGGGGTAAGGGGCAACAAACTTCTAGAAAAACATAAACTGAACTTACAAGCTCAAATGGGCAGACTGGGTGGGACATAGGCCCTTATCTGCTGACACTGTCTATGTATCTATGTATGTATGTATCTATGTAAGGCTAGAGCATGGATTATCAGCAATTTTGTAAGGTTTATTGACCCAAAATAGTAGGCTTTATGGCAATCCCCATGGTCCAGCATCAGGGCATCATGCTGATATGCTGACAAATGTTCTGTCAGGAGGCAGGTCCTGGATAAAACTTACAATTTGCATAACCTGTACTTCTTTATTTAGCAGTTTCTATCAATGTTCCAAGAAAGTATACATCTACATTTTCCATTATCTAGCTCCATAGGTGGCTATGCTGTAAGCATAGAAATATTTTCAGAAATGTTCAAATGAATATTAAATTGCAGGACATTGAGCCGCTATAACTTCTACATCCTTCATCCAATACAACTTGACATGCTTTTAGGGCACAGACAGGACAATATGCATGCCAAAGTTCAGACCTCTGTCTGCAACACCTATTGAGTTATAGCCAATTAAAAAATTATTGAAACTTCTGAACATTTTCATGAAATTTGGGGGAATTTTATGAAAATTCTGCAAATTTGGAATTTGCTAATTTCACCCAGCCATAGTTGAAACCCCTGTGATTTCTTTGCAACCTCTATGATGTCCACTGCAACCCCTAAAATAATTTTTCCTAGTATTTTCTTATATAAACTTCATTGAGTGGAGGAGCTTTGTAACCCCTTTTCAAGGCCCACCTCAGACAGTGGGACTGGACACCCCTCACTAATACATGCGACCCTGACCACACCCTCAAATTGTTTGTCAACATCTTCAACTCAGCCTGTGACAAGTTCGCCCCTTTTGCCAAAACTATGACCAAAGGGAATCATGCCCCATGGTTCTCGGATCAACTCCAAGGCCTACTGTGCCAGCGTGATGCTCTATGGCATCTGGCCAATGAGACCCAGCGGCCTCAGGACAGGCAACACTATCGGGAGGCCCGAAACAAATGCACTTGGGCCATACGCACAGCCAAAGCAAACCATTACAAAGCCACCTTAACCTCCACCTGGTGAAATGGGCGCAAGTTCTGGGAGAACATAAAGGAACTCTGTGGCAAAAAGCCAAATCTACCACCTGACCAAATACTAATTGATGGTAACCTCTCCGCTGACCCTGCCAACATAGCCGCTGCCCTAAATACTGCTTTCTCTGATCTCTCCAACATATCGCCCCCTAACTACTTCAACCCCCTGCCGGACCATATCATTTCTCATCCCCTACATGCTGTGCCTTTCTACCTACGTATCCTTAATCCGGATACGGCAAAACCCTACCTGTCTAAAGCCTTAAGTAAAAGCCACTACAGTCAATGACTCCTCAGACCTTAGACTTCTCCCTCCCGCCAGGAAGTCCTGGCCTCTCACCCACATTCTAAATTGCTCCCTCTGCCAAGGGAAATTCCCTCACACTGGAAGTCAGCCTATATCACACCTATCCATAAAGGTGGTGACCGAACGTCCACAAATAACTATGTCCCATCTCAATCCTACCCCCCATCGAAGGCACTAGAATGCATAGTAGCCGACCAACTCACTGAACACCTGAATAAATATAACCTTCTAACCAAACAGCAACATGGTTTTCAAAAAGGCCACAGCACCACTACCGCCCTCCTTCAATTTGCCTCCCATGTCCACTCTGTCCTGGACCAAAGCCACCTCACAGGTGCCATCTTCATGGACCTATCTAAAGCGTTTGACATAGTCAACCATGCCCTATTACTAAATACCTTGGCCCACACGGGTCTCTCCAATTACTCCACAAAATGGTTCACTAGTTATCTCTCAGACAGAACCCAGAGAGTCAAGGTAGGGCATGTCCTATCATTGCTAAGTTCAGCCTAAATAAAAGACACCTGTAACTGTCATTAAGTCTCTTCCTTCCCCATGTGTGCCATATTTATCCACTGGTAAGGTATAACTGATTTGTCATATTAACTGCTTTCCCTTCCCCTTCTACTCCTGGCTTTATCTTTGCTTATGCTCCACTGCTACTCTATCAAATCACTCCTCCCCGCCATATCAGTTGTAGACTGTTGTTTGTTCTAGCTGCCAAAATACTGTATATGTATTGCACACACCAGTCATCATGTTTCACTTATCAGTATGCAACCTGTAAGTCGCTTCCCTGTCTCATATCAATGTTTACCACCTGCAGTCACCCTATGTGGTACCCTTGTATGTATATCCAGCCTGTATCATGTAACGTGCATTTCATGCATATACTGTTATTATCTATCTGTGTTTGTACTTCAAGTGTTTATGTCACAGGACCTCCTTGTGAATGAGCTTGCTCAACAGAGTTTTCCTGCAATAAACTTGAACTTGAACTTGAACCCTGCCTCCCCATCCGATCTGGTGTTCCACAGGGCTCCATACTTGGCCCCTTACTTTTCAGCCTTTACCTCAACTCCCTCCCATCCTCTTGCTCAGGAAATCTGCTCCTTTATGCAGATGATGTGGTCTTGTTCACCTCCAGCCCGGCTCCCCTCATACTCCACCAAACCCTCCAGCATTCTTTCCAGGAATTGGAAGACTGGCTCACCTCCCACCTTCTTATTATCAACTATAATAAGACTAAAG
Source organism: Neoceratodus forsteri (assembly GCA_016271365.2). NCBI lineage: Eukaryota > Metazoa > Chordata > Ceratodontiformes > Ceratodontidae > Neoceratodus > Neoceratodus forsteri. Next base: position 621,756,760 of record CM057455.1, read on the forward strand.
TCATGATATTCGCCCATCCTCAAAGCCCTCATAAAACTCTGTGCCCACACTTCCTCACAGCAAACCGGACCCCCTTAGAACAAGTATACAACTTTAAATACTTAGGGATCACTCTAGACCCTGCCCTCAGCTTTGATCAACACATCTTACACCTAACAACCGCTCTTAGCACCGGACTAGGAGTACTGTACCGGTATAAACACTGCCTCACCCCTAAGGCACTACAACTCACCGTAAACTCTCCTCGATCCTCTCCCTGCTAGACTACGGTATACTAATTTACAGTGCTGCACCCTCCACAACCCTAAGCAGACTCCGGCTAGTGCTCAACAGAGCCTGCCGCCTAGTCCTAGGATGTGATCATCTCACTCACTCATGCTCCCTATATAGCAGCACAAATTGGCTAAATCTGGATAACAGAATCAGGTACCACACCTGCCTTATGACCACAAAGGTGCTATTAGGCTTCACCCCACCCTCCCTACTCCAAATAATACTCCCAGCCCCACTAAGCAAAACAACCCAAAGCTCAATCAAACGGCTTTTATGGGTACCCCATGGCCAGACCTCCCAATACCAATGCACCTTCAACTACAGGGCCCCTTCCTGGACAAACTCCCTCCCAAACCATATAACTGAGGAAAAAAAGGCCGGACCCATTTAAATCAATGCTCAGAGAATACCTGCAGGTCTCAAATAGATGTGACTGCCTATGACACCCGACCTGCCTTGCCTCCTTACTATCAAGCTATAAGAAGCAAATGTACCTCAATTGCAATTATGAAACATGATAATCAGCCACTTTCTGAATCTCTCTGACGCTTTTCTTTCTCCTCACACCTGGCTGTGCGACATTACCTAGAATTCTCTGTTAGCCTACTATGTAACAACAATGTAACCTGTGCATCTTATCCTCAAGTTACTTGTTATTATGTAATGTGCTGTTCTTCCTCTGTATGCTAATGTCCGGCCCCCTGTACATTGTATGTATGACGTGGAACCTTTGTAAATGAGTCTCTGACTCAAAGGTCTTTCTGAATATCAAATAAATAAAAAAAAAAAAAAAAAAAAACTATGATTATACTGAAATGGGCTTTTGCAATCCTTATGATTCTGGAGAAATGATGCTATTGCATAGGGTTATACTATATATTATACCACATGTATCTAGTCTCAGCCAATCAGAACACAGGAAAACTGGCAGTTATTCTCTCACAAAAAACTGCCACCTACATGCCCACAGTAGTTTATTCACTTATAACCATGCCCACAGTAGTTTATTCATCTTCCCAGAGTAGTTTATTCATCTATAACCACAGCCACAGTCATTTATCCACATTCCCTTCCATTTCTGTCCACTCACACTCCTACACCCAATGAATCTCATTCATAGACACTCTCACCCTGTGTAACAAATTTTCAAACACTAAGACGGCTCTAATCCAACATCTATAATATGTACAGCCTGCCCCTGATTTGTATTCAACACTAAAACAAAATTTCACCACACATCAAATTTAACTCGCAGTGCATGTAATATCTTCTTCGTGCTTTTGTGACCTGTAGTGCTGTAGGAGCAAGTAAGAAGTTCATTTATCACTAACTGATGACTTTGGGGTTGTATGTGTAAAAGTACTAATATCAGAGACTTGCTGCCAGATAGATTATTTGGAAGTTGGTCCCGTTCAAAAGCGAGCACTAGAATGCTTTTTATTTTCTGTTATCAAATTGAATCTGTGATTCTGGACATGTGCATTACCAGTTTCGGTAATATGCATGTCTAAAATCACATATTTGATTTGGCAACAGAAAATAAAAAAAGGGTTGTAGGGCTCGCCTTTGAATGAGACCAACTTTCAAATAATCTATCTAGCAGTGAATCTCTGATATTACTACTTTCACACATACAACCCCAAAATCATCAGTTAGTGATAAATGAGCTTCTTACTTGCTCCTGCAGCACTCCAGATCAGAGACGCACAGAGGAGATATTACGTGTGCTCTGAGTTAAATTTAATTTCTACTGAAAAATACATTTTTACCACAAATTCTAGTGGTATAATAGTAATAACATTAGGTTTTGTGGAGTATACTAACAATAATCGGCTTCTGTGGGGATTAAACGCTGAGGCAAAGCCTCGGCGTTTAATCATCCACAGAAGCCGGTAATTGCGAGTATACTCCACAAAACTTAATGTTATCAGTTAATTAGAAAAGTGTCATGAGGTGACTCTCTAGAGACCAGATAGGTTCTGCAGATGCTCAAAAGCCAAGGAGAACTTGCACAGATTAGATGGGCCAAGAAGTCCTTATGTATCAACAGATTCTATGTTTCTAAATTAGAGACAGTTTTTAATAGTAAACAAAACTAAAACTAGGGATACCTTCTCAACTTGTTTCAACATGTCATTTACAATAAATTACACTTATTATAACATAATATGCTGGGCATATTTAGTATTCCAAACAATTGCTTAATAAAAGTTAACTACAAGAATTAGTAAAAACAAAACTAACTTTTATATTTTTATTGTCAGCACGTGTTTGTCTATAAAAGTACCAAGCAAATTTATTTCTCACAGTGGGATATCTTAAAAGTCTAAACATAATTTTAATGTAGAGGGACTTTCAACCTAGAGTTAACCTGACCATATTGGTTTTGTGATTCCTGCTGACTTCAGAAAAGGTACAGTTTGGTGCTTTTGAAAATTATGTTATGTTTCTAGCTGCATGGCCACTTGGTGGGACACTAGCAAATTGTATACTATAGCTTAATCAACCATAAAGCCAATGTTGTGAAACATGAGCAGCTTATTATAAAATACTATATGTGTACTCTTTTGTAACTGCTGGTATGGTGTAGCCCTTCAAAACACTGCAATAAGGAAACAGACATTATCACATGTTAAGATTGTTTCTCTTTTTAACACTAGCCCAAGTGCTGCTGCCAATCTAGCTATTATTATTAAGGTTATCTTTCTCTAATATCATTATGATTAACTATACCACCTGTTCACAATTCTTCTATTATGAATTTGAATGTTATAATGCCAGTAGCTCAGTAGTAAAGTAATTTTATATTTTATTTATTTAACAATTTGTTCACCCCAGATAACCTAGCTGAGACGCAGCATCTTGTTTGATTTGGGATCTTGCTGCTACCAATTTCTACTGCTGGGTAAACTGGAGCACAGGGAGTTTATGTAATTTCTCCAATGTCAAACAGTGAGTATTTGGTTTTGCTTAGGTTTGAAACTATGATCTTTTAGTTCTGCTGCTCTAAAGACTAGACTACACAACCTCCTTTATAGGTCAGTATAGAAGGAAGGATTGTCTAAATAAGTCAAAATTCTGTATAATAAATCCATAGCCCTTGTGACTGAAAAGTGACTATGTTCCCTAGACAACTATCTTTTGAAGTACAAAAGTCTCAATATTTGGTATTTCAAACCCAATTTGTTCCAGGAAATATGGATGAGATCAAAAGGTGAATCATAATCCTCCTTGAGTACTGTAGAATCAACATTTAGTATTGTTTTTCAGAAAGTTTTTATTAAATTAGTAATTAGATACCAATGTTGATTACAAAGATAACCTATTCAATGGATTATACATTGAACAATTTGCCTAATAGCATTTTATCAGTATAACATTTTATAGGTATGCATTTCAAAGGCCTTGGGAAACAGATTCAAAGTGATTATGTAGCACAGAATGACATTGTGCAATGCAAAGATAAAACAGCACAATGACCTAGTCAAAGGCAGTATTCACCCAGTTGAGGCGAGTGGCATATTCCCAATAGCATCTGCTGTATGTGCAAAAGAAATGTATGTGGTATTTAAACAAGGGATAGAGACCTGCATACATTGAACATGGCAATGTTGGAATCGCTGGCTAAAGCACTAACGGCACCTTACCATGTGAGAACTACAAAAGGCATGTTTTACTCAAATGCAAACAGACATCAAACACTACTCAATACAGTAGCAAGGAAGCAGAAGAGACCCACACCATAACTGCTCACATTATTTGACTCATGCAGGTTATATGGGTACATAACCAATCACTTCACAGGAGGCATCGGCATATAACTGATGAGGCACGCAGAGTCCATCAGTCAACAGCACACATTCACTGAACTAATACAAGTGATGATAAGATCATGAACTTGTACATACTGAACCATCCTATATTCATGCAGCTGTGTGAATTGTTGCATGACTTAGCCAGTGCCAGTCACAGATGTGTAACAACAACAGACTGCTTAAAGAAGCAAAGTGGTGTTCTAGTGTAAACGACATAATCAGGTTACAGTACAAAATAAACATTTCATCTTACCAGAGATAACACTCAAAAAAGTATATGCAAGGCCAAATGTTTTGTAAACAGCAAACCTTTATTAAGTGAAAATGTGCACATGCAGCACCACAACTTATAAACAGTTGCTCCCACCTTTTCCAAGGGTCACCCAGTTTGTGGACCTGCACGTGTGTAATTTCACTTTTTTTTTTAAATGGGTTGGGGAGATGTTGTACTGTGATTGGTGAAATCTGAACACATAACCATGTGTTATTCCAGCAAAGCTGCACAGGTCAAAAATGTTTAACTTTCAGAGCCTCTTTACATGATGCTAAAATTCTAAATCAGGGAAACCATTTTATAATCACAATAAGGGATTCCAAGGTGTGTGTAATTGTAAAATAATGGCACATCTGAGGTACATAAGCCATTCAGCTTCAACTTGAGTCTTACTTCTGTAGGTGTGCCACTATCCCACAATAACACATACCCTATCATGCTTGTCATGAGTTTTCTAAGAGGCATTTTGATTTGTTTTAATTTTGGAGTGCGTAGTCAGGAAAATCTCAGAGCTGGAAGCAGCTGAGATTGAGGTAAAGATATCAGCAATATATGCTTTATAGCAATACAGATAAGTCAGCCATTTGATGGCCGAGTGGTATCAAGGCTAAAGTGCTTAACACCTTATTTTCTGGCACGCCTGTGACCCATGTTTGGAAACACACATGGGTTGAGAGGGGTTGGCTGTTGAGAGTGGATTGAGCATCCCAGGGACTGTGCTCCTCTTCCAGGCAGGGTGGGCAGTCGACTCAGCCTTCGGCTGCCACCAGGTGGAGGTCTGGTGGTAATGCAGACAAGAAAGGCTCAAAAAGGAGGGGCCACAGTTCTGCAGGACATGTAAACCCCCACGCACATGTCTTGATGTGCCACTATGCCAGGGACTCATGAGAGAAAAGTGAAAAAAGGGATACATGGGTGAGCCTCTGCCCAGCACATCTCCCTGAACCTGTGCCACCACCTGAACACCTGGAGCAATTCTGCATGCTGATTCTGGGGGGACAGAACAACCTTCCCTCTCTGGTCCTGTAGCAGGCTGTAATATTTTGGGGGACTTGCTCCACGTAGGTCCAGGGGGGTAGTTCCCAACTGGGGGGGGCAGGGAAACAGGTGCAGGGCTTCATCTGCAGAGCTGAAGGCTGGATTACAAATGATAAGTTAACTGTTTTAAATAATTAGCTGCTTTTTCTTGGCTCTATTGATTTAACTGCTTGTTTATGTACGTTTCTTCTGTATTTGTTTACCCTACACCCCCTTGTAACTGATGTGGAGCCTTTGCAAAAGAGTCTGTGACTCAAACGATTGTAATTCTAATTATATTCAATAAATAAATAAAATAAAAAGTGTACTGTGTTGCAAGGGGTGTTAAGGGCTCTGTGTACATGGCAACTGAAAATATGAGGTGAGTGTCTGGAGGAGAAAGTCACTTGACTGTTGGCAGCAATGAAATCAGTACTGGGCAGTCATCAGACTGAAGTTAACTGCCAGAAGCAACTCCAGAGTGTTCAGGACCCCAGAGCAGAAGTGTCATGGAGTAATGTAGGAGTGTGGAATCTGCCAAAAGAGTATCTGCAGGAATTCTGCAGGTAAGTTCACAGTTTGGCAGGGAACTCTGCTGGTGCAGGTATCCAATACTTCAGTTTGGAAGCAGAAGAGCAGGAAACTTAAGGGGTCCTAGAGATACTCTAGTTCAGGTTGATTAATATTGCCATTAACGACTGTGTAACTGTTCAAGAGTGTAACTGTGTTGATTAGTACATGTGGCCAACTCCCTATCTAGAGTGGGGTGTATAAGAAACAGAAAAACATAGAATTTTAGAATTTGTTGGCCCACCTAGCCTGCCCATTTATCCCTGCCTCCAGTATCACCACAGATCCTACTTGATCTCTGGTCCATTCACCCACCACCCTACCCTTTCCTTATTATTCCCTTAAGCCTTTCCCATTTATTCTTGAACCTCACCACTGATTTCTCCCCAACACCTCCACTGGAAGACTGTTTCAGGAATCCACCATCCTTTCTGTGAAGAAGTATTTCCTCACATCTCTCCTGAATCTACACCCTCCAGCTTCTTATCATGCCCCCTTATCATTGAGCACCTATTTGTCTGAAAAATACTTCCCCCCGTACCTTACTTACCCAATGAGGTATTTAATGTCTGTATCACATCCCACCCTCTCCTTCCTCTTTTCCAGGGTGCACATGTTTATTCCTTAAATCTATCCACATAGGGCTTCGAATGCAGATACTGCATCATTTTAGTTGCCCTCCAATGGACTGATTCCATTCTATGTCATTCTGGAGATGTGGGGTCCAGTTCTCAAAGCTCCCAGAAAGCACAAGAGGCTTGCACCAGAAGGAATGGTGCAAGTGCCCCTTGCACCAAAAGATGCTCTGTAAGCAATTCAGAAATGCAGCTTGTGCCAACCACATGCTTTGTGCTCCAAAAGGGGCTTTATCTGTCCTTATGGCACAAAATGGTCTGCAAATTGGTGCTAGAGGACTTGCGGCAGATGCAGGCTGCCAAATCCCCTAATTCTGGATTCTCAAAACTCTCTTAGAGGGCAAATTTTTAAATACTGTTAGACCAGCCTGAGGGGGTCTACTGGTACTTAGAAAGTTGTCCTCTGGGAGGGTTTAGCAGCCTGTGCCACTGTGCCGTGGTCCCCCCTTTATAGCCCTGATCCCCCTTTTACTAAATTAATCAAGTCCCTGGTGGTCTAGTAGACCCCATCAGCCCTGATCCCCATACATTAATATTATATGCATCCCTGATGGTCTTAAGGACCCCCAATCTGCCCGAATATTATAATATTTTTTCCCTGGTGGTCTAGCAGAACATCTACTCCAATCTGCACAATTATAATATTTATTTACTGGAGGTCCAGTGGACCCCCTCCCTATCTCTGATCTGTCCATGTTAATATAATTATCCCTTTCCCTGGTGGTCTAGTGGACTCCCCACCCCTCCACCCCAGCAGGCAGTGGCTCACCACCTTTCTCCTTCCATCCCATCCCTAAGCCAGTGACCAGCACAGCCCTCCAATCTCCACCATGGCTGGCTGTTGACTGAGCTATCACTGAGCATGTACTGAATACAGTATGCACTCATTCATTGACAGCTCACTCACTGAACTGTCATTCAATAAGTGCATACTGTATATAGTATGTGCTTAATAATAGCTCAGTCTGCAGTCAGTCATGGTGGAGAGCAGAGAGCTGAGCTGGTCACCAGCTTGAAGATGAAATGGGGTGGGGTGGTGGGGCACTGGGAGGTGGTGGGGGTCCACTAGACCACTAGGAAAGGGATGATTATAATAATATGGACAGTGCAGGGATAAGGAGGTGGGTTCCCTAGACCAGCAGGGAATTAATATTATAATGTTCAAGCAGATCAGAGTACGAGGGTTCACTAGACCATCTGAGAAAGAATATTATAATATTTGGGCATATCGGAGAGGGGGTCCACTAGACCACTAGGAACATGTTTACTTTTAATGCAGTGGCTCCCACTGCAACTAAGGGTAAGATACCAGGCCTGCCTGCTTGGTAAAAAGGCCCTAATTGGACACCCCCCAATTCCATGGCAGGCATTTTCTAATGTGCCCAAACCTCTAAAAAGATGAGAAGCACAGCTAAGGCTGTACTCCATGTCCCATTTAAGCACACCAGTTTTGCCCAGCGAGTCTATCCTACAAAGGGAGTCAGTGGTTAAATGACCTCCTGGCCTCCCCTAATAGAATGTGGAAAGATTGGTCCCTTCAAAAGAGAGCTCCAACTTCTCCTAGTTCAAGCAAATCACTGTGACTGCCACACTTTGACACAAGTTGGCCCATGCCCAACAACTGGTTGACCCATTCCTGCCCAGTCATCTTATCCCAACACATACACCCCCATCCCTATACTACCATCTTTCATCCTGACAAAGCCTACTCAAGCTGCCACTACTCCACTGCCTTGCACTTAATTAACTCAAGTGTTTTCATAGCATAATAACTGTGTATTTGCATGACAAAACTGCTCTGTACTGCACATATTGTTGCTATTGTTAACACCTCACACTTCTGGAACTGTCAGTGTAACATGTCCTTGAGTATTTATTGTTCTGTCTTGTGAAGTTGCCTGTACCCTATGCCTTGTGCTGTGTTATAATTGACTTGGAAACTTTGTAAAACAGCTCAACTATTCATTAATCTGAATCTGAAGCTTGTGATACACCATCCATATGTGCTGTCTGTTTGGCATATAGCCACAGTTGCTGCAAGCTATAGGACTTTGCCGCTGGGACCTTACCAAATAGAGAATCAGTCACAGAGTCCCTGGTGCACTGGTAATTGATGAAAGCCACCTTTGGTGCAGCTTGCACTGAGTTTTGAGAATTGGACCCATCATCTCCAGAACTTGACACAGTACTCTAGGTGGGTTCTTACTAGTGATCTATGCAGAAGCTGTACCCCCTCCACTTTCTGCTGGTGATACTCCTCTCTGATGACCCCATTATCCCAGTAGCCCTTCCAAATGCCTTGTAGCACTGCTTGACCACCTTCAAGTCATCTGATATAATTAACCCCAGGTCTCTTTCCTGCTTGATGATTGTCAGTACCACTTCTCCCATTCTGTACTCTGTCTCTGAGTTTCTGTGCCCTAAGTGCATTATTTAGCAATCTTTTGTATTGAAACCCAGCTGCCATACCCTTGACCACTCTTTAAGTTTTCTCATGTTGTTGCTCATCCTTTCCATACACACCCACCCATACTGGAGTTTCTGCCCTACTGCAGATTTTGGTGTCCTCCAGGCAGACCTTCCCTTCCAACTCCTCTGCAATGTCCATTATAATGACATTAAAGGGGATCAATCCTAGCACCTGCTGGTCACAGTCCCTTCCTCTGAGTGAGCTCCATTTAACACCACCCTCTGCCACCTATTTTGTAACCAATTTCTTACTCAGTTTTCCATCTCTGACCCCACTCCTAGGCTACCCAACTTACTTACCAGTCTCCTATAAAGAATGGTGTAAAAAGCCTTATTGAAATCTAGGTAGGCCACGTCCACCTCTCCACCCTGATCTAATTCCCTAGTCACAAAGTCAAATCAGATTTGTTTGCCATGACCTCCACCTATGAATCCATGCTGCCTCAGGTCATTGGACTCCATTAACTTTCCCACCACCGATGTCAGACTGACTACACTATAATAGCCAGCCTTTTCCCTGCTACCACTTTTGTGAAGTGTGACTACATCTACCCTCCTCCAGTTCTATGGAACCACTCCTGTTTCCAATAAGCTGTTAATTAGGACTGTCAGAGGTGCATCCAGTACCACTCTGAGCTCCCTCACCTATGAACCTGGGTATGGGGACCAGGGTCCCCATGGTAAATAAGCCTTGGCTCAATTGGGCTAAGCTTTTCTGGAAATACAGAATAAACTATGATACTACTTACTTACTCCTTCAATATCCTTGGAGATATTCCATGTCTGTGGCACCACAAGTGATCATGGCCTTGTGCTTCCTGGCCACAGGGACATTTCAAATCTCAGCAGTGGACACTTCTGGGATTATCCAGTCTGCCATGTCCTTTCTGCTGTCACAATTCATGAATGAACTGCTGTGCTTGACTGGGCATTACATAGCCTTTTACAGAACACAGGTAGAGAGAGATGCCAATATGGAGAAATTGTATTCAGTTCCACACATGCTATTCATGTTAGGTGCCATTGATTGCATGCTCTGTGCCATCCATGCAACACCAGGGTGTGAGGCTGATTCCTATATTAATTGGAAGGGCTTCCACTCCCTAAATATGCAGGTGGCTTGTAATGTCACAGAGCACATCATCAATGTCCTTGCAGAGTATCTTGAAGGGGCCCATAACACCTATATTATCTGGCACAATTCCATCCTGTGCCAGATGTGTGAAGGTAGACACAGCATAAGAAATGTTCTTCTTGGTAAGTACAGACAGATAACCATATAGTAATGCATGATTTAAGATGGAATCCAGCAGTAACTGATACAGAATTGTTATTGACCAACAGGTGACAGTGAATATTCCCTGTAGCCATAACAAATGGCCAGTCCTGAATTCTGCATATAATGCCTAGAAAAGGTATAATAAAGCTCATGGAGCAACTCACAACTTTATTGAATATGTTTTCAATATGCTCAAAAATGGAATTCAGATGCCTTAAAGACTCTGGTGGTGCCCTATAAAATTATAAAATATAGCCCAGTAAAAGTCTGCAAGATATGTGGTGCATATTATAGCCTCCACAATGTTGTATTACACCATGGGATGCCATTTCAGTACCCTGAGGCATCATAGGCACAGATGCAGACACACCGGACCAAGAATCAACTGCACAGGTGGTACTGCAGATGCCAGACAGTCATTAGATATCCAGGCACATCTCACTGCAGAAAACACTGGACTCCAACTGTAAGTACTAATTACAAAGGAGATTCTGACCATACAGGGATAACAGTGCAGTGCATAAAGCAAAAACTAGGGGTCTGCTAAAGGTTGAGAATCTTAATGACCCCAGAAATACACTTGGCCATTGCCAAAGGTACTCTCCTTCCCCTCCTGGACTATTGTTCACCTATTTTTCCAAAAACCTCTAATAATAACCTCACCATGCTCACCTCCATCTACAACAACATCTGCAGATATGCCCTTCTGACTCCTTTCAACACTCACCACTGCTCTCTGTAAAAGAGTTTGTGCTGGCTTTCCTCACAGGTCCACCAGAACTACCTTTCGGGAAGCCTTGTTGACAAGTCTCTGAGGGAAAGGGCAAAGTTGGCAGTATTAACCTCAGGTCCTCCTCACACCTTATCCTTAAATACCTCTAGTTAGCCACCAGTGTGTGAGAAAGAGCCTTCTCCACAACTACCCTCAGAGTTTGGAATGGTTTTACATCCCCCCTTCATCACCTAGAAATGGTGTTGCTATTTAAAGCATGCTTGCTAAGCACCCTTCTAATCAACTCTGTATGTTTGTCCTGGATGAAGGCAACTTCCATTTGCTTTCCTTTTCCAGGCTATTTTAGAGTGCATGGCTAGCATACTAAAGCTGACTCATCCACCGCATAGCTGTCTGTACATATTTTACAGGGATGGGCTTAGTCCTATGTTGTTTTAACTGTAATATGACTGGACTGAAATGAAATGGTATGCATGTAATCTAGTGTTATTCATAACCTGTATACAGTAGTCATGGTTTCTTATTTCTCCTTTGTTTACTTAATCCTGGGTGCACCGCATTTGTGTGTAATCTTGTGTTACTCGGCTTAACTTGTCATGTTTTTGTATATTATCTATCTACTCCTTGTTATTGTGGTGTATCCATTTTTGATATGTGCCATCATGATGGCCCAGGACTTGCCTGAAAATGGTCCATGGAATCAGTGTACCTAACCAGTCAACAAATAAAGACATACAGTATGAATGTGGTTCAAAGATTTTAATTTCCAATGACAGAAATGGAAATACTCCATACATTTAAAATAAAAGAGGTGGGGGGGGCAACAGATAAACATCAGCAGTTAACTGTGTAGGACCAAAAGGGGGCAACAAAAACAAGCAGCAGTTCAATGTGTGGAACAGAAAGGGGGCAACACAAATGAGAAGCAGTTAGCTATGTGAGATAGAAAGAGATAATGCCACTGCAGGACTGGGCATCAATACCTCAGGAGTGTACCCCCGGAGACAGACCCAGCCCTGAAACTCCTGTCACTTTTATAATGTGGCCATGGGACAACAGTCGTAAGGCATGGGAATGTGACCACTGATGGCTGCAGATCGTCCACATACTATCCCCAGATAAACATACAAATATATGAACATATGAAATTTAGGATGGAAGAAGGTTGGTTGCCTACTGGATCTGCCTCACATTTCTCAGTGGTAGTATCTCCATATGTTTAACTCCCTTAAGTAATGCTTTCTTAAATATTTCTCATTGTTCAAAGTTTACTACTGCATATTACATGAGAATGAAGTTCCATATAGCCTCCACTCCTTGTGAAAAGTAATATTTCCTCCTGTCCTTCCCTAAACATTTCTCCTTGCAATTATTTATTATGCCTTGTTCTATTTTTTCTAATATTTAGTTCCAGTTCTTTACATAATTTCTGATCAACAAAGAAACCATGCAACATACATAGGAGCCTGCCAGAATGCAACACAGTGCCATAGGTTACTGCTTGACAAAAGGGATTAACTTTCTTTGAAATTGCCTTGCTTGCTTCCTTCTGTAACTCTGCTGCAGAATGGTGCAGTCTTGTGTTGTGTTCTGTTGAGCAGCTCCAATGTAATCTTGGCTAAACATAAATAGTTGTTTTTTTGATTTTTATTTTGCCTCTCTTTAATCCATGAAGCCTCCACCTAGCATCATCCTAATTAATCTTCAGTGAACTCTTACACTCTATCTGTATCTTTCAACTGATACTAATTTCAGAACAGTTAGCAATGACCCAGTTGTTATCTTTCATCCAATATTAATTCCAGATCAGGTAGCAATGATCCAGATGTAGTCTTGGATATGTCATATATAGTGCAGCCTCACTTCCTTGGATCTGCTTTTATAGCTTATCTTTATACAGCCTTATTTTTGTGTCACCTTTTTTGAAGCTGTGTATTTCACATTGGCATCCATATTTGAAATCTGCTGTCAAGTCTCACGCTCTTTATCAGCCATCTTTAGTTCTACTCTATTTAAATAGTAGCTAACCCTTATATTTTTCTTGACTAACTGTAACACTGTGCACTTGGCCTCTTTAAACATTATATCCCAGTTGTTTGCCCATTTTGCTATTTTTCCAGTCCCTCTGAATACTTCAAGTTCATTCCTCATGGTCTGCTACTCCTTCTAGTTTAGTGTTATGAACAAATTGTGAAACCAATTTCCAGTTCTTTACATAATTCCTGATCACCAAAGAAACTATGCAACATACAGAGGAGCCTGCTTGAATGCAATGTAGTGTCATAGGTTACTGCTTGACAAAAGGGATTCACTTTCCTTGAAAATGCCTTGCTTTCATCAGTAACTTTGTTGCAGAATACTGTAGTATTGTTTTTTTGTCCTGGTGGGCTCCAATGTTATCTTTGCTAAACATATTTATTATATATAATTTTTGCCTCTATTTAATCCATGAAGTCTCCACCAAGCATTATCCTAATTACTCTTCTGTGGACTCTTAGACTCTTATCTATATCATTCAATCGATACTAATTTCTGAACAGGTAGCAATGACCCAGTTGATATATTTCAATAGATACTAATTCAAGAACAGGTAGCAATAATCCGGTTATAGACCTGCATATATAAGATATAATATATGAAGAATATAATATATAATATATATAATAGATCTGCTTGTAAAACTTCTCTTTATACAGCCCTATATTTGTGTCACCTTTTTGAAGCTATGTATTTCACACTGGAATCCATACTTGAAATCTGATTTTGTAATACCCAAGTCTGCCTCTATCAACCTTCTTTAGTTCTACTCTATTTACATAGTAGCTAATCCTTTTGTTGTTCTTGTCTAAATATAACACTGTGCACTTGCCCTCTGTAAGCAATAATACCATAGAGGGCAGGTGGTATTGGGCAATATCGGACCACTCAGGGGTGTAATGAGGCCTGATGCTGCAGGGTGAGAGGGATTAGGGCTGGATACCAATATTGATTTATCAGCATTTTTGTAAAATGAGTTGTTAAAGGCATGTGCAATATGGTGATTTATGACCAAATAAAAAAGAATATGTGGATACATTTTTAAAGAGGTGCTCGAATTAGTAGTCGAATACTTACAGAGATACTATTTGGGTATTTAATTACTGTCTCCTTTAGAATGTGAAACTGAGTTACAAACTACTTGGATGGTGTGATCGTTTAGTTGTTTCACATGTGTGTGTTTATATAAGCACAAGGATGATGCAGTGTATATAAACACAGGCCATTCACTGTTTAGCCATCTCTGATGAATCTTAGCATTTGCTGAGTGAAACAGAAGATGTTTTGTACTACCAGCCTGCTACCATATAGGTATATGAGCCAGCTAAGTTTTTGCACTAGCATTTGCACTTTGGAATAAAGCCTTTACAGACTGGTCCTTGGTCTGGGTGCTGACTTTTTTCTGATGTGTAATTTTGTTTTGCATCAACTTCATACTTAAGTTCATAATGTAAATTCAATTTTTGTAAAGATCAGTTAATTCAAAACTATATGCTAATATTAAGTAAATATGTATAATAAATAAATAAACATAAATTTAAATATTTGCATAGCCTGTTTTGCTTTATTAGTTATGATGAAATGAATAAATTATGCTTCCTGTTCTGTACTATTGTACTTCTATACTTTGATCCCATGCTCCCTGTCCCCCGGGTCACACCTGGAGATGAGCCTTCACTCAGTGTGCCTTTTCTGGTTACCACATGTTTAAATGAATAAATGAATAAAAAAATCCAAACTTATCAGCTGATTTATTACATCATGGCATGGTGGGATTTTAAGCAATTCAATCACTACCAGTGCCCACCCCCTGATGAAGACCTAACTGTTGAAATGTAGAGGCAACTGGTTAGAGATGCTGCACATTTGCATGCTGTTTGTATTGACCTAATTGGAAGGAATAAATCTCTTATTTGCAGCATCTAAGGCCCTGGACACACTGAGAAACTTAAAATGGTTTAAGTGCCTTAAAACGGTTTAAATCCCCCTAGCACTGTTTGCAGACAGACTACAAGCCCCTTAAAATGTTTTAACAAAAGTGGTTTTAAACCCTGCTAGATACCTAGTCTTAAAACCACTTTTAAAAATGTTTTGGAGCTAGCATGGTTTTACTTACAGGTCTGTCCAGGAGTAAAAGTGTTTTAAGCTGTAATGGTTTAACTAAAACAGTTCTAGCTGCAGTGTGTCCAGGCAAGCACAGTTCTGTGTGTTGGACTTTACACAAAATAGTTACAAGGAGAACAAGTTTAACACTAGCAGTGTGGCCACACTAAACCGTTTTCAAAAATGGTTACTGAGTAGTGTGTCTGCACTGAAATGGTTTGGCTAAACTGGTTTTAAAAATGGTTTTCAAAAACAGTTCTGTAGTGTGTCCAGGGCCTAAGACTCTGCAGTGTTACTGATTCAAATGAGTGTAGCCTTTCTGTTCTTGGGTAAGAACAATCCATGGGGCAATTGCATGCCTACACTTGTCTCACAGTGCCCATTTCAGGCAACAGTAAGTTAAAGCATGTTAGCATTATGGCAGTACTACTAATAGCTGATAGTTTGTCTGGCTGTACCCGTCTCCCTCTAGAAGTGTACAGATAGCCCAATGGTCCCCAAAAAGGCTTCTATACCTGGCCCATTGTAGGAGATTTTCTGATCCCAACTTTTACCAGGCCCTCTCTTCCTGAAGCCCCTTCATTTGGCTACCTGCCAGGGGGAATACTATACTGCCTATGTCTTTCATAGTTCTCTAACAGTACACCATTAATGTAGTTCTTACAGCTGTGCCCTTTGCAACAGTACTCACTGTCACTCTGAGCTGTCTTTTGATTGCTTCTGGTGGGAGTGGATCCACCTGGATTCCAACTGACCACTCTTGAGCTGTAGACTTCCACTACTCTTAATGTGGCCATCTGGTTCTTGATCTGCAGGGTTCTCAAGGCCATTCCAAGAGTCATCAAAAGAGTCATTCTCCTAACTACTGCTGCTTTTAGCACTCAGGTGACCTCCACAGGGAACCAACACCACCATCTCTGGGGCCTGCAGTCCTCCTGCCTCATCCCAGAGCCTGCAAACCCCCTGCCTCAGTCGCAGTCAGAGGCTGATCTTCATCCTCTGTTGTTCATTTACTCTTCACACCTTCACCTGTTCCTGTTTGATTCCCAATCTTATACTGTAAAGGGGAAGAAAAGGACAATGATTATTAGGCTGATAGTACAGCATAGAGATTACAAGAAAGATCTGTGAATGAGCTTGGTACATCCAGAAGACTTGGGTCTGATTCCCACAACCTCCCCTTGCATATGTTTGAACCCTGAGAAAGTCACTTACCCTCCCCAGGGCTCCCAGGATACCCCTGAAATCAGACCTGTGCCTAGTCAGCATTACTTGGTTACCAAACAATGAAAAATGAGAATGAATATTCATTACAGAGCATTCCCACTTCTACCTGTGCTACCTGTACCCAAGCATCCTGCCTTCATGTCTCCAAGCAATCAAGAAGCCCATCTAGAGGAAAGCATTCAGGGTCAAACTAAATCTTCAAGAGCCCTTTAGGAACCAGCCGTAAGCTGAATGAAGAGAGAGGCTGATTAAACACATCTTTGTGAATGTGCAGTGCTGCATGGTGCATGACAGTATGGTGTACATCAGTTGCAGGCACATCTGTGTCAGTATGGTATATTACATTTTGTATTGACATGTACTCTGCCTAAAGACATCCCTGTAACATGAGAACTGTATTTGCTTGTTGCATTTATACCTTTGTGGTTGACTCTCAACCCCAGGTCGACCCTGAAAAAGGGACTGTAATTGTCTCAGTGGACTTACCCGGTTGCCAAAACTCAAATAAATAAAACAGTTGCATGTGTTTTATACATGAATTCCCATCCATATGGAGAACACCAGTTTTTGTGGTTCAGTTTGCACAAACATATACTGAAGTAAATGTTTGCTGTGTAAATAACATGGTACACCACTGACAGCTTAGGCCATTTAGGAGGGGGTAAAGGAGCTGAGTTTGCTGAGTGTCATTTTTTTCTAAGGGTAGTGCCGGAATACAGAGATGGCTGACTTTGCTCTGTTCTCATGCTCCTGATACCTCTTGAAACACCAGCCCTGCTGATATTTTAGAGCTACTTACATTGATTTTCTCAGCATCATGATGACATAATATCTTATAAATTAGTGTTACCTCAGTAAGGTGGCTGACTATTGAGCCTTCACCTGTTTGACCACTCTGGATGTGACAGAGCCAAGTTTGAAACTCCAGCTTGCTGTTCTGGAGCCTCAGGCTGAGCCAACAACAGTAAAATTTCCTGCTGATACCCAAATCCAGCATTATAATATAGAAGAGACTTTGTAGTAGATTTGTTCAGCAAGAGGCACACATCTGAAAGCTACAGAAAAAGGGTACTTTTGAAAATGCTTAGAAAGCCTTCTTGAATTGCTGCTATTCAGAAATTGCCTCCTTAGGCTTAATTTTCAAAAGCAAAATGCACCAGGTGCCCATGCCAAATGGCTATGATGCAAGTGGCACCATGCGTAAAAGTTTGCAGCAACCCATATTTTTGAACACTGGCTGCATCAAAATCAGGATGCCATGCACCAAAGCCACCCTGTGCCACCCTTGTGGCAGAAGTGACCCTGCATCAGGTCACAAGGGGGCTTGCACCACAGTGGGGCTGCACTATCCCCTTATTTTGAATTCAAAAAGCCCCACTGTGGTTGCAAGATGGGGCTCAGGTTAGACCAGCCAGGAGCTGGTCTAAGGGCCCTGCTCCAGTGCCTGGCAGGGCTTCAAGTGTGGGGGATATGGAATGTGGGAACCAGAGGGTGATGGAGCAGTGGAGGTGCCATGGGGTGTGACAGGGCACAGCAGCAGTGAGATGGATCTGTGGAGGCACCCAGTAGATGTGCCATGCACAGTGGCACATGGCTGATCAACATGACTAGGGGGTTGGCAAGGCCAGGATCATCATGACCCAGTCTCCAGGTGGCAATAGCCCTGGCACCTGCCCCACAGGACCCACAGTGCCCTACATATGGCATTCAGCAGTGGCTGCAGGTTGTGGGATGCATTCAGTGGATGGGTACATTACAAGGGCACTACAACATCCCCCAGTACCAAGCCCCTGTGTGGTGGCCAGAGGATACCCAACTGCTGGAGTCTGAGGGTTCAGTGGGGAGAGTGCCAGAGCATTTGCCACCTGGGGTCCTGGTCTTGATGCTCCAGCAGTACCATCCCCCCCACCTGGGCCAATTGGCTCTGAGTCACTGCACATGGCACCTCTGCTTGGTGCATCCATAGATTGCTGTCACTGCTGCCATTCCCCTGTCACCCCGTCATGGCACCCCCATTGCTTCATTACCCCTAGTCCCCACCTTCCAGGAATATAAACCTCCCCACATTCATGGCTCATGTAGAATTTCCCTGGCCAGTGGGGCCTGTCAGAACCCGCTGTCAAAGCCTGCAGGTGTACACATGTTTCTAGCAATCCTGTGGCTTTGACAATGCTTGGGACTTGGGTACAGGGACCCCCAGTTTTATAAAAATAGGGCACAGGTTCCGTGATGCACCTGGCATTTGCTGTAGCATTAGATCATTGCTAACTGAGTCAGTGTAAGGTATGATTAAAAACTGAGCCCCCTGTATTAACCTGCTGAGTTCTAGGTTTACAGATTTCATGTTTTGTGTTCTACTCATTCATGCCTCCTAAGAAGAAATAAAGATATTGAATGAGAAGGCAAAAAATTTTGAAATTATGAAAAAGAAAAAAAAAAATCTGACCACACAGCAGAGAGAGAAAAATTGGAAGGACTTACTATACCAAAAGGAAAAAAAAACTGCTCAGATACCTTAGAAATGTTGCCAAAGGTTCACCTGTGGATAATTCAAAAATAGACTTCTTCTTTCAAGCCTCAAGATTTTTATTTCCTACACTTTAAAATCAAGTTATTTCTCCATTGCCAATTACTCCTATGTCACTGGCTAACTGCATAGATTCCACTGAGGGGAAGGGCAGAGATTGTATAAATCTTAAGCTTCCCACAAAAGACAAAGCAAGCTTCAGTCCTGACTCTTCCCAAAACTCTAAGCTATCACTTAATTCTCAAATACAAGCATCAGTTCTTATGAATACAGAAGAGATGCTTTATGACACACCAACAGGGGCTGAAATAAACACAAAAGAAAAAGCAACTACTTTGTCTTCTTTGAACCTCCCCCCTCCCCAAAAGCTGAACCTAATATTGTTGAAGCTCTATTACTTATCTCTACTAATGTCAGCAAGCCTGGTTAAAAATCCAAAATTTTGGAGCAACCAAACCAAGAAAATGCTGGCACACTGCAATCCAATATGTTGCACCATGGACAGAAGTTGGATTATATTCCCACTGCATTTCATGATTATTCCATACCTTCATGGGCTAAAATACTGATAGGTGATATTGCTTTAATCAAGAACAAAGGTACAGCTGGTCTGCTGATACAGCAGTTGGTTTTCCACTTGCGACTCCAGCAACCTGGGTTTGGGAACAGACCTGGGTTGTCGGAGGGCCAGCTGGGAAAGAAGGATTGAGTGTCCTTTGACTGCTCTCCTTCTCCAGAGGGAGGGGGGGCGTGTGTAGTCAGGACAGTGGTGACACCCAGCGGAGGCTGGGTTCATCACACACACTGAAGCCTACTCAACTCAGAGGTGGGGTGGACACTGGTCATCATTACATGTCCCTGCCCCTGCCTACCAGGGAAGAAAATCCTTGTGTACCTGGCCATCTCCATGAAGCCCTGCCCCTGGGCCTCAATTAGCCTCCATAGCTGGCTCCCTGACTAGTTACTTGTATTGCGGCACTGGTAAGGGGACGGTGCCACAACCCCACCCTCTGGCGGGAAAGCCAGGGGTAACTGGGAGAGTGCAGGCACTACTGGAGGTGGAGGTATGGGGGTCCATGACCAGGGCAGACATCGAGAGCTAGGGCACAGCAAAAAATATACTAAATACATATATAAAAAAAAGACAAAGGTACAACTAGGGATACTCTTACTAGTGAAGTTCAAGAAATAAAAAACAAATATGTTTCAAAAATGGATTCTCAGCTGATGTCCTTGCTAAAAAGGGTTGCAGACTCTGAACAAAGGGTTTTCAGTTTGTAAGATTGGGTGATAGGTGTTACAAGGTAAATTGGAATACATGAAAATTCATTAGATAATTTACAAACCAAGTTTTCTGATTTTAAAATTAGAGCAAGAAGAAAGAATATAAGGGTCTTAGGGGGCCACTGAAACATGGTAGCAAAACTCTTCATTAAAAAAATAATGCTGGAGATGTTGATATCATTGTTAGAATGTGAAAAAGTCACAGTGAATATAGACTTTGATAGGATACACAGAGCCTTAAGAAGCAAACCTGAAGATGGATTGCCCTCTAGGCCGATAATTGACACATGTTTTAAATCAGAGAACAAAAATAAAATTATGCCTGCTATTTATGAAAAAAAATATCTTGAAGAGGCATGACCATCAGTATCTTTCATGATCTCCCACCTGATACAGTTAATGTTAGTAAGAAAAAGGACCACAAACAGCATGCATTTTAGAAAAAGAGATACAAATCCTCATTATGTTTCCCTCCAAGCTACATGTCCTTGTCAATGTCAAACAAAACTTTTATGATAACTGCAAGCAAGCAAAGAAAGAATTACATTCTCTCATTCCAGAAATGTTCATGGACATCTAATGGATTTCCAGTAATCCTTTTAAATGTATTGGTTTGATTATACCTAATTGTAGCATCCAGCTTAATACTTTTTGGTCGCAGCTAATGTTACCACCATTTATAACTTCTTGTTTAAACCTCTTTACTCTATTTTGATTTAAATCACACTCTGTGGAAATATGAGGTTTTGGATATATTCTTCTTAGATTCTTGGAACTTTGATGGGTTGGAATTTTCAAGAGGGGGAACAGGCAGACAATATTCATCCAAAAACTGCATAGCATTTTACTTGCTGAAGATGGAAGTACTTGGAGGACTCTCCTATATTTCATTAACATTTTTCATAATTTGTTTCTGATATTATGTTTTCTATTTTGATGGGTACCTTCCCTGTCAATTTTTAATTTTGTTACACAAGATTGCACCATAAAAGACTAAAAACAAATATAAAGGGATTCATCATCATTTATCTAATCTAATTTCTTTAACCATATTCCCTTACTTTACTGTTTTCATTTAAAAATCATATAATTATATGTCTGACTAACTACTGGGGTATTGGGAGGACTTCTGGGAAAGGAGACTCTTCAAGGGTGATGGACTTCAACTGATAGGAGAATGAGCCTTTGTGCTGGGGCAGAAGCTTGATGTCTATATTAGACATTTAAACTGACTGCTGAGGAGACTGAGTCTAGAGGAACAATAACAGCTGGTGAAAGGAAGGGAATCTTAGCTAGTACTCCCCCACATCTGGGGGCTAGTGGCAGCACAGCAGGTACAGGGAGAGCTGTGACTTGCACTGAACTAGGTGAGGTGACATTACAGAGCAAGAGTACAAGGTGTGTGATCACCAGGAAAAACATGACAATCAAAGGGCAACAAAAGCACAAGGGTAGTATAAAAGTAGGATTGGAGGTCAGCTGGAAAGTGGTATGCCTTAATGCCAGGAGCATAAGTAACACAATCAGGAAGTTCCTGGTTGTCGCTGAGGTGGACCTTGTGGCCATCACAGATATTGGGGCTTCAGAAAATAATGACTGGGAAGTGATACTCCCTGGGTACTCATTTTTCACAAGGTAGAGGTGGAGGAGTAGCCATTTTTGTCAAAGATGGCATCAAAGTGGCAGAAGATGAGTGCATCAGGGATAGTAAGGAGGAGGCAGAGTTGCACTGGATGCAACTCACAGCAGCCTCAGGAAAGAAACTGTGCTTGGGTGTAATCTATAGACCTCCATGGCAAGGAAAAGAGAGGGAAAGTGAGCTCTGTAAAGAACTTGAAAGAAGTGTGGCAAAGGGGAAAGTAGTGGTGGTGGGTGATCTGAACCTGCCAGACATCAATTGGGATGTTCCAGTGGCCAGGAGCACCAGAAGGCAGGTCAAGCTAGACACCTTCAAGGACTGTCTATTAGTACAGCTAGTTAAGGAATCCATCAGACAGACTGCAATTCTCAATAGGATGTTCACCAACTCGGAGGCGGTAGGAGCTGTGAAAATATGGGCGCCACTGGTGAACAGTTACCTTACTCCATTTGGTTCAAACTGGCCCTTGGGTCTGTAAAACTGCAATCAAGAGCAGAAGACCTTGATTTTAGAAGGGCAGACCTCAATAGTCTGAAGAAGCTGGTCAGGGGAAAAATTAGTCACAGTGGACAATATAGTTGGGGGGGTAGAGAGATGGGGAGCAATTAAGGGGGCCATTCTCAAGGCATCTAACTTAAGAATGAGAACAGCAACCAAAAAAAAATGGTTCAACAGATCCGCATGGTTCTCTGCAAGGGTCATGGAAGTGGTGAGGGCCAAGAAAAAGTCCTTCTACATTTATAATTAAAAATATGGGAGGGAGATTAGGGAGAATATTACAAGAATATTTACTGAAAAATAAGGATGCAAAGAAGGCAGTTAAGGTAACAAAAAGCAGACACAGGATGCATATTGTGGAGGGGGTCAAGAGCAGAGCATAGCAGTTCATCTGATATATTAAGGAGAAAAGGAAGAAAGAAGGGGGAATTGTGAAGCTAGCTGAGGTGGTAGGGTGATAAAGGAGGATGGGAAAAAGGCTACCATCCTCAATGATTACTTTTGCTTGAATTTTACTAGGGAGGATGGTGGGCCTATGCCAGAGAACAGTAGATCCCAAGGCTAAATAGGGAACTTAAGCAGACTGAATGGACCATGGGTATTTTTCTGCTATCATTGTCTATGTTTCTGTCTTTCTATGTTTCTAACAAGCTAGACCAGACTGGAGTTGTATCTCTTAAAGTTAATGGTTTAAATAATTATAAAAAAAAAATCCAAATCTTAACATTTTTGTCACAAAAGCACCCTAAATGGTGAAAGAGCATACAAACATATAAAGAAACCAGCAGAAGAAGGCCATTTGGTCTATCAAGTCTGTTCGTGTTGCAGGGTCCACAGCTTGAGCTACTGTCCCTGCCCCTATCCCCATTCCTCCCATCCTCCCTACCCATGACCCTTACCCTCCCCCTGTACCTGTCCTAGCCTCTCTTAAAGCTGCCCACTGTCTTCAATGAGATTACCTGTTTTAGCAGCGCATTCCAAATGTCCACCACCCTCTCTGCGAAGAAGTGCTTCCTGACCTCCCTCCTAAACCTCCCACCCTCCATCTTAAGACTGTGCCCCTAGTGTTTTGGTTTCCACTCAGCTTAAAGAGGCTCTCCTTATCAACCTTATTTATCCCTTTCAAGTACTTGAAGGTCCCAATCATGTCCCCTCTCTCTTTCCTGTCTTCCAGGGACTGCATGTTCAGTGCCCTCAACCTTTCCTCGTATGCCTTACCCTGATGACCAGCTATCATCTTTGTAGCCCTCCTCTGGACCTTCTCCAGCAGGTTAATGTCCTTTTTGAGGTGTGGGCACCACTACTGAACTACATACTCTAGATGTGGCCTTACCAGTGACCTGTACAAGGACAGTATAACCTCTTCTCTCTTGCTACTGATCCCCCAGGATATGCATCCCACCATCTTGATTGCCTTTGCTACTGCTTTCTTGCACTGCGTGGAGTGCTTCAGGTCACTAGTGATCATCAGTCCCAGGTCCTTCTCCTTCTCTGATGCAGATACTTGAACTCCATCCAGGTAGTACTCTCTCCTATGATTATTCTTGGTGCCAATGTGCATAACTTTGTAATTCTTAGAATTGAAGCCAAGCTGCCAGATCCTGGACCACCTCCCTAGCAGATCTTCCTGTAGGTTCTGTATCCCTTCAGCTGTGTCCACTCTCCCACAGAGCTTGGTATTATCCACAAATATGCACATTTTGCCCTCAATGCCATCTCCAATGTCATTGATGAAGACATTATACAACACTGGCCCCAGTGCTGAGCCCTGCAGGACTCCACTGGTTACCTGTCTTGTGCCAGATGACTCTCCTCCCAGAATCACCCTCTGGGTTCTGTCCTTCAGCCAGTTTTCCACCCATCTGATCCTCTTTTTCCCAACCCCAAGATTCACTAACTTCCTGATCAACCTTGTGTGGGGCACAGAGTCAAAGACCTTTCTGAAATCAAGATAGAGGATGTCTACCACTTGACCCCAGTCTATTGTGTTAGTGACAGTCAATGAAGTCAATCAGATTTGTTTGACACAATCTCTCCCTCATGAACCCATACTGCCTTGCATCCTGGAGACCATGCTCCTGTAGATATTCCACCAACATTGCCTTTAGTATGGTCTCCATGAGCTTGCCCCAAATGGAGGTCAGACTGACTAGTCTGTAATTCCCTGGGTCATCCTTGGGACCACTTTTGTGGAGCGGCACTACATGTGCTGTTCTCCAGTCCTGAGGTATTACACCTGCCTTGTGCTAAACAGGTTTATGTCTCTCTTGGCACAAATAATGATAATGGGATGCCATTTTGATTGTGACAGGCATGGATTTCAGATTGCTGGAGATGATCTCAGATGAAGATGGCAGATATATATTAATTAAAGGTATTCTAATTGGTACAGAAGTCTTAGTTGGTTCAGTGGTGCTCCTTTTCTGTCATATAATAATTTTTTGAATAATCTGGGCACTCCAATAGCCAAAATACATACTAATCAAATCCTAATCATTGGAGACTTTAGTGCTTTAGCAAACCCAACTTTAGATAATTCAAGATATAGTATGCATCATTAGAAGACCGAAGAATCTCTACCATATTTAATGAATTTATTACTTCCCACAATTTGACAGATACAGTATCTGGAGATTACATAATCCAGATTTAAGAGAATATACCAATAGATACAAGCAGTTTGAAGTCCAGTCCTGTTTAGATTAATTTTTAATAACCAAATCTTGCTATTCTGATCTCAAAAAATCCTTAATACATGGAATTTATCAGACCATGCTTTGATTTCAACATTCTGGTTGCCTTCTCCAGACAGAATTATGCAACTCAAAGGAGATTCAATAACACCCTTTTTAAGCCATGATTTACAACTTTAATGAAAAATAGAATAGCTGAGTATCAGGACTATAATAACTCACTTCACATTTCTATTAAACATAAAAGGATGTTTTTATAGCTCATTTAAAAGCCCAGATTATCATATACCAAATTAAAATAACTAATCAAAAATGTTATTTCCAAAAAATGTTTGAAGATGAAATAAAAAAAAAACAGAGTTACTATTATTAGATGATCCTTCTAATAGGGTAGCCAGACAATACCATGAAGCAAGACGAGCATGATAAAAACCACTAAGTAAAATAAGCTACCAGGGAATTATAGCATTGGCATAACAGTGCTATACCATTAACTCTTGTCACTGAGGCTGACCACTGTAACACTGCTGTCAAATGCTGAGTGTGAAAAGCCGACCCTGTGGCTTGGTGGTTAGTGAGATGAGCAGTATGTGCAGGAGTAGGAGTGGACCTGTGTTCAAATCTGCCTTCACCTGTTGTTGTTTTTTTTATGGTGTTCGGTGCAACTTGGAGGATGTATATTTAGAAACTGGGGTGCAGGAGTGAAGACCCATGACTAAACATTTTTAACACACACACACCTTCAACTTATGTTTCCCATGCAATCCCCCCATCAACATTGACCTACCAATGGTTTCAGTGCTGTCTCTCTGGTCACTGTTTTTCATCAGTGCTGTTATGATCTTCGCTGTAGTTCCTGCATGGATATTGACCACTTTCTAATTATTTAGTGGTTTTCGACCTGAACCATCTAATAGTACCCCATGAGGCCGAATTGAAGCAAACAAATTGATTAAAAACTTGAACTTCAATAAACAGAATGCATTATGATCTATTAAAAATTAAAAATAAGTTATATGTTTATGGAGGTAAGACTATCCATATGTTAACTTATGCATTTAAAAAACAAAAAGAGAAAAATTCATTATCCACTATTAAAAATACTTTGTCAATTAAAATGTTCTGATCAAATTCTTGCTAATATATTTCAGAATTGCTTTACTTCCATTTATGATAGAGACTACTATCCAACACATCAATAATGATTTAGATCAAAAGTATTTAACTTCCTTAGAAATTAGTATCCAACCATTTTCCAAACATGAAATTATAACTGCCATCAGATCACTGAAAAAGACTCCTTTTTCTTGTTGAGATTACTGTACTTCAGTTTTTTTTTTATTTTTTTCTTAAAATAACTACTTCTTCATTTTTCACTTCTTCTTCAAGAAATAATTGCCACAGATACTAGGCTGAATTTTCAAATGCTGTGGGAACTGCAGTAAGTACCATGCTGTTGACCCAGCTGGAGGAAGAAATCTTTGTACCCAAGGAGGATTTTAATTTTCAGGTGGGACAGCTGCAGCCTAGTCCCACCAGGTGTAAATTTTCCCCACAGCTGTGCCAAAAAAAAAAACAGCTGCAAGCTGCTGTAAATGATGGGGCTGGTCACAATTGGGCTGCACTTTGGAAACTACCACAACTGCAGGAAAAACAGCAGTTCCACAAGTGGAGACCCGCTTGCACAAGTTTTTTTTTTCCCCTACAGTTGCAGGAGTTAGGAGGGCTTTGAAAATCTAGCTTACTAACCCAGAATGTAGCCTCCATTTTCATATAATCATAATACATCAAGAAAATAAATTTTCTTCTGATGTTTATAGACCTATCACCCTACGTAATACCAATTGTAAAATCATTACAGAGTTGATAAGTTTGATACTTTAACCTCATATCCCTAATATTATACATATGGACAAATATGGTTTTGCAAAAGGTTGAATGATATTTGAAGCATTGGAGAGAATTCAGACAATCATGCCTTTACCCTATTAACATGGAGAAGAGTGAATTGCAATGATTTTAGATACCACTAAGACATTTGATATACTGTCATGGCAGTTCATTTTTTCATGTTTAATAAAAGGAGACAGTTCCATCTTATTCTATCCTTTATTAAGCTTGTCTATGGTGCACCTACTGCTTCCTATTACATAAATAAATATACATCTACCCCATATCTTTAGATAGTGGTGTCTGACAGGGGTGCCCTCTGTCCCCTATTTAGTTTATTTTATGTCTAGATCCATTATTGAATGCTAATTAGGAATAATTTACAAATTAAGGATATTATAATGAAAACAGATCTTGTTAAATGTAATGCTCATGAAGATGATATTATGCTATTGTTGTAAAATCCTGAAATTTCAGTACCTACTGTCTTGCAAGAAAAAGGCAGGTTCTTTCAGCTAGCAGTTATGAATTAAAGCAAACTAGAACAGTTATATTAGTAATTACTCTATTATTCAGCTCTACCCTTACAATACTTCACCCAGTGCAAGGTTCTATACAGATAAAATATTTGGGCTAAATGATAACTAATAATATAGAAAGCATTATTCAAACACTCAGAGAATATATAACAACATGGCAATTGGCCTAGGGGGCTAGAAGAATGTAATGATAACCACGACTGGGAGATGGCCATACCTGGCTACAACATATTCAGAAGAGACAGAGCAGGCAGGAAGGGAGGAGGAGTGGCACTGTATGTGAAAAATGACATAAGGGTCACAGAGATCCAGGAGGAACAAAATGGGGGAGAGATACTGTGGGTTAAGCTGGAAAGGAAAATGGGGACAGCCATCTGCACAGGTGTGGTCTATAGACCACCAGCAAAGGAGGAAGAAACAGATAGGGAGCTGATGCTAGCCATCCAAAGGATGGCAGACAAGGGTGAGGTAGTACTGGTTGGAGACTTCAATATTCCAGATGTGGACTGGAGCATCCCAGCAGCAGCATCAACTAGGAGCAGATTTATCCTGGACTCCCTTCAGGGTGCCTTCCTCAAGCAACTGGTCATGGAACCAACTCGGCAGAAGGCAATACTGGACCTTGTGCTCACAAACAGGGACAGTGTGATGGGGGTAACAGTGGGGGAGCACATGGGAAACATTGACCACCAGTCATTGTGGTTTGAAATCACAGAAAGAGCAGAACCAAACCACACAAAAACACGTATCCTGGATTTTAGGGGGGCAGACTTTGGGAAAATGGGGAGATACTTGAAAGAGGCATTAAGGGGAATGGGACAGGAATCAGGGGTTGAGGAAAAGTGGGCAGTATTTAAAATGGGGATTACAAGAACAACAGAATTATGCATTAAGCAGGTTAGCAAGAGGAAAAGGAAGAGGAGACCATTATGGTTTTCCAAAGAGGTAGCAAAGAAAGTGAAAGCCAAAAAGATTGCATTCAGGCAATACAAAAAGACACAGGCAGAAGGGGATAGGGAGAAGTACCAGGAGAAGCAAAGGGAGGCAGGGAGGTCAGTAAGGGAAGCCAAAGCTCAGACAGAAGAGCACATTGCAAAATCAGTGGGTAGAGGGGACAAAACCTTTTACAGGTACATAAGTGAAAAAAGAAAGGCAAAGGGAGGGATAGTGAGACTGAAGGGGGAGGATGGGGCCATGTGGATGATGACAACAGTAAAGCTGACATATTGAACAGGTATTTCTGCTCAGTCTTTACTGAGGAAGAGGAGGGTAATGGGTCTGAAGGGAGTACAAGGGGTGAGAATGGTGCAGAAATGGACACAAGTCCCTTTACACGAAAGGGTCCTAAAGGAACTAGAAGTAATAAGAGTTGATAAAGCAATAGGGCCAGATGGGGTGCACCCCAGGGTCCTTAAAGAACTAAGAGAGGTGGTGGCCGAACCTCTGGCTATCCTGTTTAGCCGATCACTGGAAACAGGAGAGGCACCCAAAGACTGGAGGACAGCAGATGTAGTCCCCTTATACAAAAGTGGGAACAAAGAGGAAGCAGGGAACTACAGACCAGTCAGCCTCACCTCGGTAGTGGGGAAGATCATGGAAGCACTACTGAAGGAGAGATTGGTAGAACATCTGGTTGTCAATGGACTACAGGACCCAAGGCAGCATGGTTTCACCAGGGGGAGGTCATGTCAGACCAACCTCATTGAATTTTTTGACTGGGTCACTAGGGAGGTGGATCAGGGGAGGGTGGTGGACATGGCCTATCTGGACTTCAGCAAGGCCTTTGACACTGTGCCACATAGAAGACTATTACAGAAACTGGGGAATATGGGTGTGGGCAGGACAGTAGTGTGGTGGGTAGGTAACTGGCTGGGTGGCAGGACACAGATGGTGGTGGTAAATGGCTGTCACTCCACAGAGGGAAGAGTGACCAGTGGGGTACCACAGGGATCAGTGCTGGGACCGGTCCTATTCAACATCTTCATCAGTGACATTGCACAGGACCTAGAAGGCAGAATTTCACTGTTCGCTGATGACACAAAGCTCTGTAACAGAGTAGACACACCAGAGGGTGTAGACAGAATGAGAAGCGACCTGCAGAAACTTGAAGAATGGTCAGGGGTTCGGCAGTTGAAATTCAATGCAACGAAGTGCAAGATTATGCATATGGGGCACAAAAACCCTGGCACAATATATCAGTTGGGGGGTGAGGATATAGCATGCACCAAGCAGGAAAGGGATCTTGGGGTTATAATCTCTGATGACCTCAAGATAGGGAAACAGTGTGACAAGGCAGCAGGTAAAGCAAATAGGATGCTGGGGTGTATAGGCAGGGGCATCACCAGCAGGAAAAGGGAGGTCATAATTCCGCTATACAAGACACTAGTGAGGCCCCACCTGGAGTACAGTGTACAGTTCTGGAGACCATACCTACGTAAGAACATAGACAGGGTAGAGAAGGTTCAGAGGAGGGCAACAAAGATGGTGCATGGATTGCATCACAAGTCCTATGAAGACAGGTTGAAGGAACTGAACAAGTACTCCCTGGAGGAGAGGTGGGAGAGAGGGGATATGATAGAGACATACAAGTATCTTACAGGGAGGAACAGGGTGCAGGAAAACACTATTTTTAAGCGAAAAAGATGTTCCAGGACTAGAGGGCATGGGATGAAGTTGGAGGGAGGACAATTCAGAGGAAACATGAGAAAGAATTTCTTCACAGAATGGGTGGTGGACAAGTGGAACACCCTGCCAGAGGAAGTGGTGGGGCTGAAACAATCACGGGATTTAAGAATGCATGGGATAGACATAAAGGAATTCTGGAGGTCAGGGGTAAGGGCAACAGACTTCTAGGAAAACAAACTGAACTTACAAGCTCAAATGGGCAGACTGGGTGGGCCATAGGCCCTTATCTGCCGACTCTGTCTATGTATCTCCTTTTAGGGCAAAACTGAAGCTACAAAAATGATGGCAATGCCACATTTATTATTCCTGTGTCAAGATTTAGTTGGCAAAATCAGTACACAATGGTTTAAACAAGTTAACAGGGTCTTTGTTAAATTTCTATTAGAAGACAATCACTTCAAATGACATGGACAAAACTTATTTTGTTAAAAGGAGATGGAGTTATGGGCTGTCCTGACCATTTTTCATATTACATAGCAGTTAGAATGAAAATAGCCATACAATGGTCAATACTTACTAATACAACAAGAAATGCAGAGGGATTATATAATACATTCTCACAACATTTAATAAATCTCTTACTTACAAATCTTCCTATTGAAATTATAATGTTTTAGAAACATAGAAGTTGATGGCAGATAATGACCGTGAGGGAAATCCAGGCTGCCCATTTCTTTTTCTACCCTATGAATGTGCCATCGGCCTTTGATCTGTCAATGACCTATCAATTCATACTCATCTGTATTGCTCCCTTATGCCTATCCCATGCCTGTTTGAAGCCCTGCACTGTATTCATATCAACCACATCCTGAGGTAGGCCATTCCATGCATCCACAACCCTATCTGTGAAAAAAAAATTCTTCACATTACCCCTTAATCAGCCTCCCTCTAATCTCATGCTGTGACCTCTTGTCCTGCTATTTTTCTTATATTGAAACATGTTAGACTCTTTTGCCTTGTTAGTGCCCTTTAGGTATTTGAATGTTTCAATCACATCACCTCTCTCCATCATTTGCTCTAGGGTATACATATTGAGCTCCGTTAATCTGTCGTCATATGTCTTATCCTAGTTCTTTCGAAACATTCACAATCCAATCATGAATGTAATAGAATAGAAGACAACCTTGGTTTCAGAGCAAGATATATCAGTCCAGAACTACAGAATTTTTACTGATAAGTCCTGCTGTTTTTGACAGAAGACAACTTTAGTTTAAGAGCAAGTTACAGCAGGCTAGAACTACAGATTTTTTACTGATAAAATCACTTCTATCTCAACAGGAGTTAGTACCTGTTTAGATTAAGAAAACAGATACTTTATTAGAAGAAAGGGGGTCTCATTTAAGCAAAAAAAAAGAAAGTCTCTGTGTGTTTCTCTGAGGAAGGGAGCTGTATCAGCTTAATTTGCTGAGTCAGAGCAGATGGTGAATCTAATTGGGGTGTGGCATAGCAGCTTAGTAGTACAAAAGCAGCTGTCTTCCATTACAGCTTCCTGCTGTTTTTGACAGAAGACAACTTTGGTTTCAGAGCAAGATACAGCAGTCTAGAACTACAGATTGTTTTACTGATAAGATCTCTTCTATCTCAGCAGCAGTTAGTACCTGTTTGGATTAAGCAAAAAAGTTATGTTATTAGAAGAAGGGGGTCTCATTTAGGTTAAAAAAAGGAAAGTATCTCTGTGTTTACCTGAAGAAGGGGCTGTATCAGCTTAATTTGCATAGTCAGTGCAGAGGGTGAATCTAATTGGGGTGTGTTTTAGCAACCGAGTATTACAAAACCAGCTGTCTTCAATTACAGCTTCCTGCAGTTTTTGACAGAAGACAACTTTGGTTTCAGAGCAAGATACAACAGTCTAGAACTACAGATTTTTTTACTGATAAGATCACTTCTATCTCTGCAGGAGTTAGTACCTGCTTGGATTAAGCAAACAAATACTTTATTAGAAGAAGGGGGTCTCATTTAAGTAAAAAAAAAGAAAGTCTCTGTGTGTTTCTCTTAATAAGGGGGCTGTTTCAGCTTAATTTGTTGAATCAGAGAAGACAGTGAATCTAATTGGGGGTGTGGCTTAGCATCTTAGTAGTACAAAAGTAGCTGTCTCCAATTACAGCTTCCTGCTGTTTTTGACAGAAGACAACTTTAGTTTCAGAGCAAGATACAAGTCTAGAACTACAGATTTTTTACCGATAAAATCACTTGTACCTTAACAGGAGTTAGTACCTGTTTGGATTAAGCAAGCAGATACTTTATTAGAAGAAGGGGAACTCATTTAAGTGAAAAAGGAAAGTCTCTGTGTGTTTCTCTGAAGAAGTGGGCTATATCAGCTTGATTTGCTTAGTCAGAGCAGAGGGTGAAATTAATTGGTCGTGTGGCTTAACAGATTAGTAGTACAAAAGCAGCTGTCCCAAATTACTGGTTCCTGCTGTTTTGACATAAGACAACTTTGGTTTCAGAGCAATATACAGCACTCTAGAAATACAGAATTTTTAATTAGGAAATCACTTCTATCTCAACAGGAGTTAGTACCTGTTTGGATTAAGCAAACATGTACTTTATTAGAAGAAGTGGGTCTCACTTAAGTAAAAAAATAAAGTCTCTGTGTGTTTCTCTGAATAAGGAGCTGTATCAGCTTAATTTGCTTAGTCAGAGCAGAGGGTATAGCTAATTGGGGATGTGGTTTAGCAGCCTAGTAGTACAAAAGCAGCTGTCTTCAATTACAGCTTCCTGTTGTTTTTGACAGAAGACAACTTTAGTTTCAGAGCAAGATACAATAGTCTAGAACTACAGATTTTTTACTAATAAGATCACTTCTATCTCTGCAGGAGTTATTACCTGTTTGGATTAAGCAAACAAATACTTTAATAGAAGAAGGGGGTCTCATTTAAGTAAAAAAAAAGAATGTCTCTGTGTGTTTCTGTGAATAAGGGGGCTGCATCAGCTAAATTTGTGGAGTCAGAGCAGAGGGTGTATCTAATTGGGGATGTGGTTTAGCAGGATAGTTGTACAAAAGCAGCTGTCTTCAATTACTGCTTCCTGCTGTTTTTGACAGAAGACAACTTTGGTTATAGAGCAAGATACAGCAGTCTAGAACTACAGATTTTTTATTGATAAAATCACTTCTATCTCAGCAGGAGTCAGTACATGTTTGGATTAAGCAAACAGATACTTTATTAGAAGAAGGGGTCTCATTTTAGTAAAAAAAAGAAAGCATCAGAGTGTTTCTCTGAGGAAGGGGGCTGTATCAGCTTAATTTGCTTAGTCAGAGCAGTGGGTGAATCTATTGGGGGTGTGGCTTAGCAGCTTAGTAGTAGGAAAGCAGCTGTCTCCAATTACAGCTTCCTGCTTTTTTTGACAGAAGGCAACTTTGGTATCAGAGCAAGATACAGCAGTCTAGAACTACATATTTTTTACCAATAAAATCACTTCTATTTCAGCAGGAGTTAGTTCAAGTTTGGATTAGGCAAACAGATACGTTATTAGAAGAAGGGGGTCTCATTTAAGTAAAAAAAAAGAAAGTCTATCTGTGTTTCTCTGAGGAAGGGGCTGTATCAGGTTAATTTGCTTAGTCACTGCAGAGGGTGAATTTAATTGGAGTGTGGTTTAGTAGCCGAGTATTACAAAACCAGCTGTCTTCAATTACTGCTTCCTGCTGTTTTTGACAGAAGACAATTTTGGTTTCAGAGCAAGATACAACAGTCCAGAACTACGGATTTTTTACTGATAAGATCACTTCTATCTCTATCGGAGTTAGTACCTGTTTGGATTAAGCAAACAAATATTTTATTAGAAGAAGGGGGTCTCATTTAAGTAAAAGAAAGAAAGTCTCTGTGTGTTTCTCTGAATAAGGGGCTGTATCAGCTTAATTTGCTGAATCAGAGCAGAGGGTGAATCTAATTGGGGTGTGGCTTAGCAGCTTAGTAGTACAAAAGTAGCTGTCTCCAATTACAGCTTCCTGATGTTTTTGACAGAAGACAACTTTAGTTTCAGAGCAAGATACAACAAGTCTAGAACTACAGATATTTTACTGATAAAATCACTTCTACCACAGCAGGAGTCAGTACCTGTTTGGATTAAGCAAGCAGAAACTTTATTAGAAGAAGGGGAACTCATTTACGTGAAAAAAGAAAGTATCTGTGTGTTTCTCTGAAGACGTGGGCTGTATCAGCTTGATTTGCTTGGTCAGAGAAGAGGCTGAATTTAATTAGGGGTGTGGCTTAACAGATTAGTAGTACAAAAGCAGCTATCCCGAAGTACTGGTTCCTGCTGTTTTGACAGAAGACAACTTTGGTTTCAGAGCAATATACAGCAGTCTAGAACTACAGAAATTTTACTGAGAAAATCATTTCTATCTCAGCAGGAGTTAGTACCTGTTTGGATTAAGCAAGCAGGTACTTTATTAGATGAAGTGGGTCTCAATTAAGTAAAAAAAGAAAGTCTCTGTGTGTTTCTCTGAGGAAGGGGGCTGTATCAGCTTAATTTTCTGAGTCAGAGCAGAGGGTGTATCTAATTGGGGATGTGGTTTAGCAGCCTAGTAGTACAAAAGCAGCTGTCTTCAATTACTGCTTCCTGCTGTTTTTGACAGAAGACAATGTTGGTTTCAGAGCAAGATACAGCAGTCAAGATCTACAGATTTTTTACTGATAAAATCATTTCTATCTCAGCAGGAGTCAGTACATATTTGGATTAAGCAAACAGATACTTTATTAGAAGAAGGGGTCTCATTTAAGTAAAAAAAGAAAGTCTCTGTGTGTTTCTCTGAGGAAGGGGCTGAATCAGCTTAATTTGCTTAGTCAGAGCAGAGGGTGAATCTATTGGGGGTGTGGCTTAGCAGCTTAGTAGTACAAAAGCAGCTGTCTCCAATTACAGCTTCCTGCTGTTTTTGACAGAAGACAACGTTGGTTTCAGAGCAAGATATAGCAGTCTAGAACAACAGAATTTTTTACTGATAAAATCACTTCTATCTCAGCATGAGTTAGTACCTGCTTGGATTAAGCAAACAGGTATTTTATTAGAAGAAGGGCATCTCATTTGAGTAAAAAAAAGAAAGTCTCTTTCTGATTCTCTGAGGAAGGGGACTGTATCAGCTTAATTTGCTGAGTCAGAGCAGAAGGTGAATATAATTGGGGGTGTGGCTTAGCAATTTAGTAGTACAAAAGCAGCTGTCTCCTATTACAGCTTCCTGCATTTTTTGACAGAAGACAACTTTGGTTTCAGAGCAATATACAGCAGTCAAGAACTACAGATTTTTTCCTGATAAAGTCACATCTATTTCAGCAGGAGTTAATATCTGTTTGGATTAAGTAAACAGATACTTTATTGGAAGAAGGGATCACATTTAAGTAAAAGAAAAATAAAGTCTCTGATTCTCTGATGAAAGGGGCTGTATCAGCTTAATTTGCTGAGTCAAAGCAGAAGGTGAACATAATTGGGGGTGTGGCTTTGCAATATAGTGGTACAAAAGCAGCTGTCTCCTATTACAGCTTTTTGCTGTTTTTGACAGTAGATAACCTTGGTCTAAGAGCAAGATATAGCAGTCTAGAACTACAGATTTTTTACTGCTAAAATAACTTCTCCCTCAGCAGGAGTTAGTGCCTGTTTGGATTAAGCAAACATATACTTTATTAGAAGAAGGAGGTCTCATTTAAGTATAAAAAGAATTAAAGTCCCAATGTGTTTATCTGAGGAAGGGGGCTGTATCAGCTTAATTTGCTGAGTCAGAGCAGAGGGTGAATCTAATTGGCAGTGTGCTGTAGCAGCTTAGTAGTACAAAAGCTGCTGTCTCCAATTACAACTTCCTGATGCTGTTTGACAGTAGACAACTTTCATTTCAGAGCAAGATCCAGTAGTCTAGAACTACAGATTTTTTACTGATAAAATCACTTCTATCTCAGCAGGAGTTAGTACCTCTTTGGATTAAGCAAACATAAGCTTTATTAGAAGAAGGGAAACTCATTTAAGGAAGAAAAGAAAGTCTCTGTTTGTTTCTCTGAGGAAGGGGGCTGTATCAACTTCATTTCCTGAGTCAGAGCAGAGGGTGAATCTATTGGGGGTGTGACTTAGCAGCTTAGTAGTATGAAAGCAGTTGTCTCCAATTACAGCTTCCTGCTTCTTTTGCCAGTAGACAACTTTTGTTTCAGTGCAAGATACAGCAGTCTTGAACAACAGATTTTTTACTGATAAAATCACTTTGATCTCAGCAGGAGTAAGAACCTGTTTGCATTAAGCAAACAGGTATACAGCGGTCTAGAACTACAGATTGTTTACTGATAAAATCATTTATATCTCAGCAGGAGTTAGTACCTCTTTGGATTAAGCAAACAGATACTTTATTAGAAGAAGGGCATCTCATTTGAGTAAAAGAAAAATAAATTCGCTGTGTGTTTCTCTGAATGGGTGATGTATCAGCTTAATTTTGCTGAGTCTGAGGAGAGGGTGAATATAATTGGGGTGTGGCTTAAAAGCTTAGTAGTTCAAAAGCAGCGGTCTCCATTTACAACTTCCTGTTGTATTTGACAGAAGACCACTTTCGTTTCAGAGCAAGATACAGAAGTTTAGAACTACAGATTTTTTACTAATACAATCTCTTCTACCTCAGCAGGAGATTGTACCTGTTTGGATGAAGCAAATAGATACTTTATTAGAAGAAGTGGATTTCGCTTAATTTAAAAAAGAAGGTCTCAGTGTGTTTATCTGAAGAAGGGGGCTGGATCAGCTAAATTTGCTGAGTCAGATCAAAGGGCAAAGGGCAAAGGGGCTCCGAGCCGTCAGCGGGCGGGCGGCCACCGCATAGCCAAGAAGGTAACCAGGAGGCTGGGAGAGACAGCCAGAAAGCCGGCCCTGCCCTCGAGCACCCAGAGACCGTAGGGGCTCCGAGCCACCAGCAGGCAGGCGGCCACTGCATAGCCGAGAAGGGAACCAGGAGGCCGGAAGAGACAGCCAGAAAGGTATGGGAAAGCCGTAAGCCAATTGGAAGGCAACCGCCAGCTTTGCCTTGCCTCTGATTGGTGCACCTTCCCCATTGACTTTAGCTGTACTTTCACCACCAAAACTGGTCGGGATTACTGCTCTTTTAATGTAAAATGTAAAATTCTCTAAAAAGGAGCTGTTTTTACTTTTATTATTGTACACTTTTGTGAAATGCCTTCTTGCTTGATTACTCTGTGATTACAGTCTTTTGGGAGACTTGTGTTGGGCTAGAGGCTCAGGTGCCTAACCCCCCCCCACCCAGTCTTTGTTGTGTAAATCTGTTTTTAGCACCTCTTGCAGATTGCTGCAACTAAGTGCCTTTTCTGACTGCCCTCTCCTCTGTCCCCTCCTTTCTAGCCGGCCCTGCCCTCGAGCACCCAGAGACCGTAGGGGCTCCGAGCTGCCAGTGGGCGGGCAACCACCGCATAGCCAAGAAGGGAACCAGGAGGCTGGGAGAGACAGCCAGAAAGGTATGGGAAAGCCGCAAAATTTTTGCCCGCCCCGGGTGTTTCTTTTATACACACTTTCCCAATGAATCTCTTATCCCCGCCCATAGCTAATCTCCTAGCCAATTCCTGAGCTCATTTCTTCAGATCACCTTTAGTATCTTTAACCCCTACCTACCTTCCACCATGCTACTGTGCCTCCTATTGCTGCTTTGTCTCTCACCTTCCTCGGATCCAGAAGAGGTAACTGATGTAGCCATGCCATGAGTGATTAAGGTGGCTACTCGAGCCTGTCCCCTCTGCTGCTCCCAGTGGATGCCCCTCAATTCCAAGTATATACTGCCGCTTCTGCACTGTAATCCTTGGGTATCCCACAAAAGGCTCACAACCAGTTCGGTACTCCATAAGCCCCTGCTCCTTACTGGCACTACAATGACCCCTATGCCTGTCCATTAAGCTGGTACTTTATGACAAAATCTATAACCACACAGCAGGATCATCACCCACTATACATTGGATCCCAAGCAAGAAGAGAAAATCCTCTGACTACTCCTATTCCTATCACTGTGCCCTCATCAAACTAATCTTCTTCTGATGATCTGTGTTGGCACTGTTGAAATCAACCCTGGACCCACAGAAAGCTCTATCTCCCCATCTGACTTAGCCTTCATAAATGGCCTGAGTTTTCTTCACATCAACGCCTGCAGCCTCCTAAAAAGTTCTCATTAATACAGGCCTGGGTTGCACACACCTTACCTGACTTTCTGTTATCTCTGAAACATGGCTCAAATCTGCAACAAAAGACAGTGAAATAAATCTTCCCAACTACCAGCTCTTCAGATCTGACCGTCCATCCAGGGGCGGTAGTCATCTATGTCAAAGCAAACATCTCTGCATCCTGCCTCAATATTACATCACAGCCAAAGGAATTCGAATGCTTATCAATTAAAATAACCCTTCCCAAAATATCATCTTCAACTGATTGGCTGCTACAGGCCCCTCTGCAGGCCTCAAACTCCTATCCCACCTAGGATCTATACTTAATCTAGGCCCTGAAGATACCATCATTTTAGGTGACCTGAATTTAAATTGGCTAGCCAATGCATCTGCACCCTAGTAACCTTCTGTGACACTTATGGATTCACTCAATTAATCAAAGAACCAACAAGGATTAACCCAAAGAATAATCTCAACAGCACACTCCTGGACATTATGTTGGTAAATAAGCC
The DNA here is from genome assembly GCA_016271365.2 of Neoceratodus forsteri. Taxonomy (NCBI): domain Eukaryota; kingdom Metazoa; phylum Chordata; order Ceratodontiformes; family Ceratodontidae; genus Neoceratodus; species Neoceratodus forsteri. The sequence goes on from CM057455.1 coordinate 621,795,582, forward strand.
TCATCTGTATTCTCATGCTGGAGTGCTATTCAGTGACATAAGTGATCACTCTCCATAGCTGGCATAAGATCAACAATCAAGCCATCCAACCCTGCAAAATTTCTCCCAAGAAGGTCAAAAAAGAACTTTAATATTTCAGGATATCTCCATGATTTGTGCCACACCACACATTGGCAAGAATTCTATCTCACAGCTTTAATAGAGACAGCTCTTCAGATCTTAAGTGATATTATCACAAGTGCCCTCAATATGCATGCACCCCTCACCAGTGTCAGAACCAAACTCAAATCTTGTTGCTGGTTCTCTGCTGACCTTAAATCTGCACTGCTTGCCAGAGATAAACTCTGGAAAAGGGCAAGAAAGACAAAGGATCCAAATGACTGGCTTCAATTCAGAAAATCCAGAAACTCCTGCACAAAACAAGTAAGAAATGCCAAGGCTGCCTTCTACACAGCTGAATTGGACACCTCCTATCACAACCCTTCCAGGTTCTGGGGTACCATAAAGGGGATCCTAGGTCAAACTTCTACCCCTGTCTTACCACCCAAAGTGCACCAAAATAGTATTGAAATCACTGACAAGCACGAAATCTTAAATGCCTTCAACGATCATTTTACTACAGCTGGCCTAGCTTTCGACTCCTCACCTGCAAACCTAATGAGATCATCACTAAACTTACAATCTACTGAGGGACAAAAGACTGCTTCCACATTCTCCTTCAAATCAATACCCTTAAAAGAAGTAGAAGACCTTCTATTCCAACTAGATACAACTAAAAGTGCAGGTGCAGACTCCTGGATCCCTACTTTCTAAAATAGCACTGCACGCCTTAGCTGCCCCTCACTCACCTCTTCAATCTGTCCCTAGCCACTGGTTCTATCCCTCAATATGGAAGACAGCTCAAGTGTTTCCACTACTTAAGGCAGGTGATCCCATGGACCTCAACAACTATAGGCCCATTTCCATCTTACCAGTACTGTCCAAGATGCTTGAAAAGTTAGTAAACTTTCAGTTAAGTGCCTACCTTGATACCAACAATCTCCTTAACCCAGCTCAATCTGGGTTTAGATCTATGCACAGCACCATTTCTGCCTTAGCAAAAGTTACAAATGACTGGCAGACTGCCTTAGGCAAAAAGAATAACACCTGTGCTGTGTTTCTGGATCTAAGCAAAGCCTTTGACACTGTGGACCATGAACTACTAATCTCCTCTCTGAACTCCATAGGCCTTGACTCACTCTCTCTTAAATGGTTCAGATGTTATCTCTCCAGAAGATTACAACTGGTAAAAAATGAAGGTGACCTATCTACCTCTAAACCACTCCTAAGAGGTGTACCGCAAGCCTCCATCCTGGGCCCCATCCTCTTTGCCATTTACATCAACAATATTGACTCCAATCTCTCACAATCTAATATTCACCTTTTGCAGATGATACTGTACTATATGTCAGTAATCCCTCACCATCAAAAGCCTGTGAGCTTTTACAGTCTGAGTTCTCCCTCCTACAGCACACTTACTAGAAAAGAAATTACTACTAAATGCCAAGAAAACGAAAGCTATGTTCTTTGCCACAAGAGCTGCTCTTCCTCTGTCCCATCATTCACCCTCCCACAATTATCTACCATCCTTGGTGAAAATCTGGAATATGTGGACAAATTCAAATATCTTGGAGTCTGGATTGACAATAAACTTGACTACACCAGCCACATTGAAGAGCTCCTGTAAAAGCTTAAACAAAGACTTGGCCTATTTTATAGGATCAAACACTACCTGACCAGAAATTCCAAACAAAGGCTAATCCTGGCATCATTTCTATCCCTCATTGACTATGCTGACTTCCTCTATGGCCACTGCTCCCTCTCCCATTTAAATAAATTAGTCACCTTGTATCATAGAGCTATTAGATTCATTACAGATCATCCCCCCAGCACCCATCATTGCTCTCTCTACAATGCAGTCAGTTGGACATCCCTACAACATAGAAGAAACAAAATGCTGCTGTCTGGATCTACAAAGCTCTGACAAACAAACTCCTTCCTACATCTCAGACTGTTTCAACGGATCACATCCAGGCCTTACACCCTAAGGATCAATAAACTCATCATGCTGAAGATTCCTATCACCTGCACCGGATGGAAGGGTTGCAATCAGCTATTCCTAGCACTTATCTGGAATTCTCTTCAAAAGACCTTGAAATTGGAGACCCTCATTCCTTTAACATCCTTCAAAAATTGTACACTAGTCTATTCCCAGAATCATGCAACTGCTTCCATAAGGCCTAGTCCTCTCACACCCCTCCTCCCCCACCCCTTTTTATGCTACCCCTATTTCTCTATCATTCTTCTAGCTTGTTCTCCAGCCTACTTCATACAAAAATGCCCACCCAAGTCCAACTACCTGAGCTTTATCCCTACTATTCTGTTTGTTTCTTTCCTTTTAGTATGATTTAGGTTTATTGTCATTTTGCCTTGTATATATGTAAATATTTGTTTATCTGTCTCATTCATAAATCATTGTATTTGTGTTTATTCAGTACCATGTTTTTGTGTAAAATTTGTAACCTTATATTGTTATGACCACTCAGGTCCATCTTGTAAATGAGCTATGCTCAATGATGTTTGCCTGAATAAATAAAGATTTTGATTGATTTTTTTGAAATCTAATTTGGGGTGTGGCTTAGTAGCTTAGTAGTACAAAAGCACCTGTCTTCAATTACAGCTTCCTGCGGAATTTGACAGAAGATAACTTTTGTTTCAGAGCAAGATACAGCATTATAGAACTACATATTTTTTTACTGATAAGATCAGATCTATCTCAGCAGGAGTTAGTCCCTGCTTGGATTAAGCAAACATTTACTTTATTAGAAGAAGGGGGTCTAATTTCAGTAAAAAAAGAAAGTCTCTATGTGTTTTTCTGAGGAAGGGGCTATGTCAGCTTAATATGCTGATTCAGAGCAGAGGGTGATTCTAATTAGGGGTTGGTTTAGCAGTTTAGGTAGTACAAAAGCAGCTGTCTCCAATGATAGCTTCCTGCATTTTTTGACAGAAGACAACCTTTGTTTCAGAGCAAGATACAGCAGTCTAGAACTACTGATTTTTTACTGGTAAGACCACTTCTATTTCAGCAAGAGCTAGTACCTGTTTGGATTAAGCAAACATATACTTTATTTGAAGAAGGGGTCTTATTTAAGTAATAAAAAAATGAAAGTCTCTGTGTGTATCTCTGAGGAATGGGGCTGTATCAGCTTAATTTGCAGAGTCAGAGCAGAGGGTGGATCTAATTGAGGGTGTGTCTTAGCAGCTTAGTAGTACAAAAGCAGCTGTCTCCAATTACAGCTTCCTGCTGTTTTTAACAGAAGACAACTCTGGTTTCAGAGGAAGATACAGTCATCTTGAACTACAGATTTTTTACTGACAAAATCACTTCTGTCTCAGCAGGAGTTAATGCCTCTTTAGATTAAGCAATCAGATACTTTATGAGAAGAAGAGGGACTCATTAAAGAAAAACAAAGAGAGTCTGTGTGTTTGTTTCTCTGAGGAAGGGGTTGTGTCAGCCTAATTGCTGAGTCTGAGCAGAGTGTGAAAGTAATTGGGGTGTGGTTTAGCAGCCTAGCAGTACAAAAGCAGCTGTCTTCAATTACTGCTTCCTGATGTTTTTGACAGAAAACAACTTTGGTTTCAGAGCAAGATACAGCATTCTAGAACTACAGATTTGTTACTGATAAGATCTCTTCTATCTCAGCAGGAGTTAGTGCCTGTTTGGATCAAGCAAACATATACTTTATTAGAAGAATGAGGACGAATTTAAGTAAAAAAGAGAAAGTCTCTCTGTGTTTCTCTGAGGAAGGATGCTCTATCAGCTTAATTTGCTGAGTCAGAGCAGAGTGTGAATCTAATTGGGGGTGTGGTTTAGCAGTTAAGTAGTACAAAAGCAGCTTTCTCCAATTACAGCATCCTGTTATATTTGACAGAAGTCAACTTTGGTTTCATAGCAATATACAGCAGTCAAGAACTACAGAGTTTTTTCTGATAAAATCAATTCTATTTCAGCAGGAGTTAATATACATTTGGATTAAGTAAACAGATACGTTATTAGAAGAAGGGGACTCATTTAAGTAAAAAAGAGAGTCTCTGTGTGTTTCTCTGAGGAAGGGGGCAGTATCAACTTAATTGCTGAGTCAGAGCAGAGTGTGAATGTAATTGGGGGTGTGGTTTAGTAGCCTACTAGTACAGAAGCAGCTGTCTACAATTACTGCTTCCTGCTGTTTTTGACAGAAGACAACTTTGGTTTCAGGGCAAGATACAGCAGTCTAGAACTACAGATCTTTTAGTGATAAGATCACTTCTATCTCAGAAGGAGAAAGTGCCTCTTTGGATTAAGCAAACTTGTACTTTATTAGAAGAAGGTGGTCTCATTTAAGAAAAAAATGATAGTCTTTGTGTGTTTCTCAGAATAAGGGGGATGTATCAGCTTAGTTTGCTGAGTCAGAGCAGAGGGTGAATCAAATTGGGGTCTGGCTTAGCAGCTTAGCAGTTCAAAAGCAGCAGTCTCCATTTAAATCTTCCTGATGTATTTGACAGAAGACCACTTTGGTTACAGAACAAGATGCAGTAGTCTAGAACTACAGATTTTTTATGGATAAAATCACTTCTACCTCAGCAGGAGATTGTACCTGTTAGGATGAAGGAAACAGATTCTTTACTGGAAGAAATGGATCTCACTTAATTAAAAAAAGAAAGTCTCTGTGTTTTTGTCTGAGGAAGCGGGCTTTATCAGCTTAATTTGCTGAGTCAGAACAGAGGGCAAATCTAATTTTGGGTGTGGATTAGTAGTTTAGAAGTACAAAAGCAGATGTCTTCAATTACAGCTTCCTGCTGTATTTGACAGAAGACAATTTTGGTTTCATATCAAGATACAGCAGTCTAGAACTACAGATTTTTTTACTGATAAGATCAGTTCTATCTCAGCAGGAGTTAGTACCTGCTTGGACTAAGCAAACATATACTTTATTGGAAAAAGAGGGCCTCATTTAAGTAAAAAAAATAAAGTCTCGGTGTGTTTCTCTGAGGAAGGGGGCTATATCAGCTTAATATGCTGAGTCAGAGCAGAGGGTGAATCTAATTATTGGTATGTTATAGAAGCTTAGTAGTACAAAAGCAGCTTTCTCCAGTTATTGTTTCCTGCTGTATTTTACAGAAGTCCACTTTGGTTCAATAGCAATTTACAGCAGTATAGAACTACAGGTTTTTTTTTTCGTAAAAATCACTTATGTCTCAGCAGGAGTTAGTATCTGTTTGGTTTAAGTTAACAGATACTTTATTACAAGAAGGGGGTCTCATTTAAGTTAAAGAAAGATCATCTCTGTGTGTTTCTCTCAAGAAGGGGGATGCATCAGCTTAATTTGCTTAGTCAGAGTAGAGTGTGAATGTAATTGGGGTGTTGTTTATCGGCATAGTAGTACAAAAGCAGCTGTCTTCAATTACTGCTTCCTGCTGTTTTTGATAGGAGACAACCCTGTTTACAGAGCAAGATACAGCAGTCTAGAATTACAGATTATTTACTGATAAGTTCACTTTTATCTCACCAGGATTTAGTGCCTCTTTGGATTAAGTAAACATATACTTTATTAGAAGAAGGAAGTCTCATTTAAGTAAAGAAAATGAATGTCTCTGTGTGTTCCTCTGAATAAGGGGATGTATCAGCTTAATTTGCTGAGTCAGAGCAGAGGGTGAATCTAATTGGGGTGTGGCTCAGCTGCTTAGTAGTTCAAAAGCAGCAGACTCCATTTACAGCTTCCTGCTGTATTTGACAAAAGACCACTTTGGTTTTACAGCAAGATACAGTAGTCTAGAACTACAGATTTTTTACTGATAAAATCACTTCTAAGTCAGTAGGAGATTGTATCTGTTTGGATGAAGCAAATAGATACTTTATTAGAAGATGTGTGTCTAACTTGATTAAAAAAATAAAGTCTATGAGTGTTTCTCTGATGAAGAGGGCTGTATCAACTTAATTGCTGAGTCAGAGCAGAGTGTGAATAGAATTTTGAGTGTGGTTTAGCAGCCTAGTAGTACAAAAGCAGCTGTCTTCAAATACTGCTTCCTGCTGCTTTTGACATAAAACAACTTTGGTTTCAGAGCAAGATGCAGCATTATAGAACTACAGATTTGTTACTGATAAGATCACTTCTACCTCAGCAGGGGTTAGGGCCCATTTGGATTAAGCAGACATATGCTTTATTAGAAAAAGTGGCTGTCATTTAAGTAGAAAAAAAAGAAGGTCCCTTGGTGTTTCTCTGAGGAAGGGGTTGTATCAGCTTAATTTGCTCAGTCAGAGCAGAGGGTGAATCTAATTGTAGGTGTTGCTTTGCAGCTTAATAGTAGAAAAGCAGCTTTCTCCAATTACAGATTCTTGCTGTATTTGAAAGAAGTCAACTTTGGTTTCAGAGCAATATTCAGCAGTCTAGAACCACAGTTTCATTTTTCTGATAAAATCACTTCTATCTTAGCAGGAGTTAGTAAATGTTTGGATTAAGTATATAGATACTTTATTACAAGAAGGGGGTCTCATTTAAGTAAAAGAAAGAAAGTCTGTGTGTTTCTCTGAAGAAGGGAGCTGTATCAGCTTAATTTGCTTAGTCATAGTAGCGGGTGAATTTAATTGGGGGTGTGGCTTAGCAGCTTAGTAGTTCAAAAGCAGTGGTCTCCATTTGTAGCTTATTGCTGTATTTGATGAAAGACCACTTTGGTTTCAGAGCAAGATACAGTAGTCTAGAACTACATATTTTTTATTGATAAAATCACTTCTACCTCAGCAGGAGATTGTATCTTTTTGGATGAAGCAAATAGATACATTATTAGAAGAAGTGTGTCTCACTTAATTAAAAAAAGAAAGTCTATGTTTGTTTCTCTGAGGAAGGGGGCTGTATCAGTTTAATTTGCTGAGTCAGAGCAGAGGGCAAATCTAATTTGGGATGGGACTTAGCAGTTTAGTTGTAGAAAAGCAGCTATCTTCAATTACAGCTTCCTGCTGTATTTGACAGAAGACAATTTTCATTTCAGAGCAAGATATAGCAGTCTAGAACTACAGATTTTTTACTGATAAGATCAGTTCAATCTCAGCATGAGTTACTACCGGCTTGGATTAAGCAAACAAATAGTTTATTAGAAGAAGGGTGTCTCATTTCAGTAAAAAAAAGAAAGTCTGTGTGTTTCTTTGAGGAAGGGGGGTATATCAGCTTACTTTGCTGAGTCAGAGCAGAGGGTGAATCTAATCGGGGTGTGGCTTAGCAGCTTAGTAGTACAAAAGCAGCTGTCATCAATTACAGCTTCCTGCTGTTTTTTGACAGAAGACAACTTTGGTTTCAGAGCAACATACAACAGTCTAGAGCTTCAGATTTTTTAATGATACGATCACTTCTTTCTCAGCAGGAGTTAGTACCTGTTTGGATAAAGCAAACATATACTTTATTAGAAGAAGGGGGTCTCATTTAAGTAGAACAAAAGAAAGTCTCTCTGTGTTTCTCTGAGGAAGGGGGCTATATCAGCTTAATATGCTGAGTCAGAGCAGAGGATAAATCTAATTCTTGGTGTGTCTTAGAAGATTAGTAGTACAAAAGCAGCTTTCTGCAGTTATTGCTTCCTGCTGTGTTTGATAGAAGTCAACTTTTGTTCAATACCACTATACAGCAGTCTAGAACTACATTTCTTTTGGATAAAATCACTTCTGTCTCTGCAGCAGTTAGCATCGGTTTGGATTAAGTAAACAGATACTTTATTACAAGATGGGGGGCTTAATAAAGTAAAAGAAAAAAGTATCTGTGTGTTTCACTGAAGAAGGGGGCTGCATCTGCTTAATTTGCTTAGTCAGAGCGGAGTGTGAATGTAATTGGGGGTGTGGTTTAGCAGCCTAGTAGTAAAAAAGCAGCTGTCTTCAATTACTGCTTCCTGCTGTTTTAGACAAAAGACAGTTTTGGTTTCAGAGCAAGATTCAGCAGGCTTGAACTACAGATTTTCTTCTGATACGATCACTTGTATCTCTCCAGGAGTTAGTGCCTCTTTGGATTAAGCAAACAAGTATTTTATTAGAAGAAGGGGGTCTTATTTAAGTAAAAAAAATGATAGTCACTGTGTGTTTCTCTGAATAAGGGGCATTTATCAACTTAGTTTGCAGAGTCAGAGCAGAGGGTGAATCTAATTGGGGTGTTGCTTAGCAGCTTAGTAGTTCAAAAGCAGCAGTCTCCATTTACAGTTTCCTGCTGTTTTTAACAGAAGACAACTCTGGTTTCAGAGGAAGATACAGCAGTCTACAACTACCGATTTTTTACTGATGAAATCACTTTTATCTCAGCAGGAGTCAGTACCTCTTTGGATTAAGCATAGAGGTACTTTATTAGAAGAAGGGGGACTCATTTAAGTAAAAAAGAGGGTCTTTGTGTGTTTCTCTGAGGAATAGGGCTGTATCAACTTAGTTGCTGAGTGACAGCAGAGTGTGAAAGTAATTGGGGTATGGTTTTGCAGCCTAATAGTACAAAAGGAGCAGTCTTCAATTACTGCTTCCAGCTGTTTTTGACAGAAAACAACTTTGGTTTCAGAGCAAGTTACAGCATTCTAGAACTACAGATTTGTTACTCATAATACCACTTCTATCTCAGCAGGGGTTAGTGCATGTTTTGATTAAGCAAACAGATCCTTTAGTAGAAGAAGGGGCTCTCATTTAAGTAGAACAAAAGAAAGTCTCTCTGTGTTTCTCTGAGGAAGGGGGCTGTATCAGCTTAATTTGTTCAGGCAGAACAGAGGGTGAATCTAAATGTTGGTGTGGCTTAGCAGCTTAGTAGTACAAAAGCAGCTTTCTCCAATTGCAGATTCCTGCTGTATATGACAGAAGTCAACTTTGGTTTCATAACAATATACAGCAGTCTCGAACCACAGTTTTTTTTCAGATTTAATCACTTCTATCTTAGCAGGAGTTAGTAACTGTTTGGATAAAGTAAACAGATGCTTTATTACAAGAAGTACGTCTCATTTAAGTAAAGAAATGCTCGCCGCTGTGTCTTTCTCTGAATAAGGGGGATGTATCACTTTAATTTGCTGACTCAGAGCAGAAGGAGAATATAATTGGGTGTGGCTTAAAAGCTTAGTAGTTCAAAAGCAGCGGTCTCCATTTACAGCTTCCTGCTGTATTGGATAGAAGACCACTTTGGTATCAGAGCAAGATACAGTAGTCTAGAACTACAGCTTTTTTACTAATCAAATCACTTCTTCCTCAGCAGGAGACTGTACCTGTTTGGATGAAGTAAACAGATTTTTATTAGAAGAAGAGAGTCTCTCTTAATTAAAACAATAGTCTCTGTGTGTGTTTCTTTGAGAAAGGGGGCTGTATCAGCTTAATTTGCTTAGTCAGAGCAGAGGTCGAATGTAATTTGGGGTGTGGCTTAGCAGCTTATTAGTACAAAACCAGCTGTCTTCGATTATGGCTTCCTGCTGTGTTTGACAGAAGACAACTTTGGTTTCAGATCAAGATACAGCAGTATAGAACTACATGTATTTTACTGATAAGATCAGTTTTTTCTCAGCAGGAGTTAGTACCTGCTTGGATTAAGCGAACATATAATTTATTAGAAGAAGGGGGTCTCATTTAAGTAAAAAGAAAGAAAATATCTGTGTGTTTCTCTGAGGAAGGGGGCTATATCAGCTTAATATGCCGAGTCAGAGCAGAGGATGAATCTAATTCTTGGTGCGTCTTAGAAGATTAGTAGTAAAAAAGCAGCTTTCTGTAGTAATTGCTTCCTGCTGTGTTTGATAGAAGTCTACTTTGGTTCAATACCTATATACCACAGTTTAGAACTACATTTTTTTGGATAAAATCACTTCTGTCTCTGCAGCAGTTAGTATCTGTTTGGATTAAGTAAACAGATACTATATTACAAGATGGGGGGCTCATTAAAGTAAAAGAAAAAAGTCTCTGTGATTTTCACTGAAGAAGGGGACTGCATCAGCTTAATTTGCTTTGTGAGAGCGGAGTGTGAATGTAATTGGGGGTGTGGTTTAGCAGCCTAGAAGTTCAAAATCAGCTGTCTCAATTACTGCTTCGTGCTGTTTTTGACAAAAGACAACTTTTTTGTAGAGCAAGATACACCAGGCTAGAACTACAGATTTTTTACTGATAAGATCACCTGTATCTCTCCTGGAGTAAGTGCCTCTTTGGATTAAGCAAACATATATTTTATTAGATGAAGGGGGTCTCATTTAAGTAAAAAAAATGATAATCACTCTGTGTTTCTCTGAATAAGGGGCATTTATCAACTTAGTTAGCTGAGTCAGAGCAGAGGGTGAATCTAATTGGGGTGTTGCTTAGCAGCTTAGTAGTTCATAAGCAGCGGTCTCCATTTGCAGCTTCCTGCTGTTTTTAACAGATGACAAATCTGGTTTCATAGGAAAATACAGCAGTCTAGAACTTCAGATTTTTTACTGATGAAATCACTTTTATCTCAGCAGGAGTTAGTACATCTTTGGATTAAGCAAACATATACTTTATTAGAAGAAGGGGGACTCATTTAAGTAAATAAAAGAGGGTCTCTGTGTGTTTCTCTGAGGAAGAGGGCTGTATCAACTTAATTGCTGTGAGAGAGCAGAGTGTGAAAGTAATTGGGGTGTGGTTTAGCAGCCTAGTAGTACAAAAGGTGCTGTCTTCAATTACTGATTCCAGCTGTTTTTGACAGAAAACATCTTTGGTTTCAGAGCAAGATACAGCATTCTAGAACTACAGATTTGTTACTGAAAAGACCTCTTCTATCTCAGCAGGGGTTAGTGCCTGTTTTGATTAAGAAAACAGATCCTTTATTAGAAGATGTGGCTCTCAGTTAAGTAGAAAAAAAGAAAGTCTCTGTGTGTTTCTCTGAGGAAGAGGCCTGTATCAGCTTAATTTGCTCAGGCAAGGAGGGAGAATATAAATGTTGGAGTGGCTTAGCAGCTTAGTAGTACAAAAGCAGCTTTCTCCAAATTCAGATTCCTGCTGTATTTGACAGAAGTCAACTTTGGTTTCATAGCAATATGCAGCAGTCTCGAACCTCAGTTTTTTTTCTGATTAAATCACTTCTATCTTAGCAGAAGTTAGTAACGGTTTGGATTAAATAAACAGATACTTTATTACAAGACATGGGTCTCATTTAAGTAAAAAAATGCTAGCCTTTGTCTGTTTCTCTGAATATGGGGGATGTATCACTTTAATTTGCTGACTCAGAGAAGAAGGTGAATCTAATTGGTTGTGTGGCTTAACAGCTTAGTAGTTCAAAAGCAGCGGTCTCCATTTACAGCTTCCTGCTGTATTCGACAGAAGACCACTTTGGTTTCAGAGCAAGATACAGTAGTCTAGAAATACAATTTTTTTACTGATAAAAATCACTTCTACCTCAGCAGGAGATTGTACCTGTTTTGATGAAGCAAACAGATATCTTATTAGAAGAAGAGGGTCTCTCTTAATTAAAAAAAATAGTCTCTTTGTGTTTCTCTGAGGAGGTGGCTGTATCAGATTGATTTGCTGAGTCAGAGCAGAGGTGGAATCTAATTTGGGGTGTGGTTTAACAGCTTAGTAGTACAAAAGAAGCTGTCTTCAATTACAGCTTCCTGCTGTGTTTAACAGAAGACACCTTTGGTTTCAGATCAATATACAGCAGTATAGAATACCAGATTTTTTTACTGATAAGATCAGTTCTATCTCAGCAGGAATTAGTACCTGCTTGGATTAAGCAAACATATACTTTATTTGAAGAAGGGGTCTCATTTAAGTAAAAAGAAAGAACGTCTCTGTGTGTTTCTCTGAGGAAGGGAGTATATCAGCTTAATATGCTGAGTCAGAGCAGAGGGTGAATCTAATTCTTGGTGTGTCTTTGAAGATTAGTAGTACAAAAGCTGCTTTCTCCAGTTATTGCTTCCTGCTGTGTTTGATAGAAGTCAACTTTGGTTCAATACCAATATACAGCTGTCTAGAACTACTTTTTTTTGAATAAAATCGCTTATGTTTCTACAGCAGTTAGTATCTGTTTGGATTAAGTAAACAGATACTTTATTACAAGATGGGAGGCTCATTAAAGTAAAAGAAAAAAGTCTCTGTGTGTTTCACTGAAGAAGGTGGCTGCATCAGCTTAATTTGCTTAGTCAGAGCAGATTATGAATGTAATTGGGGGTGTGGTTTAGCAGCCTAGTAGTACAAAAGCAGCTGTCAACAATTACTGCTTTCTGCTGTTTTTGACAAAAGACAAATTTGGTTTCAGAGCAAGATACAGCAGGCTAGAACTACAGATTTTTTACCGATAAGACCACCTGTATCTCTCCTGGAGTTAGTATCTCTTTGGATTAAGCAAACATATATTTTATTAGAAGAAGGGGGTCTCATTTAAGTAAAAAAAAATGAATGTCACGTTGTGTTTCCTGAATAAGGGGCATTTATCAACTTAGTTTGCTGAGTCAGAGGAGAGGGTGGATCTAATTGTATGTGGCTCAACAGCTTAGTAGTTCAAAAGCAACAGTCTCCAATTAAAGATTCCTGCAGTATTTGACAAAAGACCACTTTGGTTTCAGAGCAAGATACTGCAGTCTAGAACTACAGATTTTTTGCTGAAAAAATCACTTCTACCTCAGCAGGAAATTGTACCCATTTAGATGAAGCAAATAGATACTTTATTTAAAAAAATGTCTCGCACTTTATTAAAAAAATAAAGTATATGTGTGTTTCTCTGTATAAGGGGGCTGTATCAGCTTAATTTGCTGAGTCAGAGCAGAGGGCAAATCTAATTTGGGGTGTGGCTTAGCAGTTTAGTAGAACAAAGGCAGCTGTCTTCAATTACAGATTCCTGCTGTATTTGACAGAAGACAACATTGATTTCAGAGCAAGATATAGCAGACTAGAACTACAGATTTTTTTACTGATAAGATCAGATCTATCTCAGCAGGAGTTAGTACCTGCTTGAATTAAGCAAACATATACTTTAGTAGAAGAAGGGGGTCACATTTCAGTAAAAAAAAGAATGTCCGTATGTTTCTCTGAGGAAGAGGGTATATCAGCTAACTTTGTTGAGTCAGAGCAGAGGGTGAATCTAATTGGGGTGTGGCTTAGCAGCTTAGTAGTACAAAAGCAGCTGTCTCCAATTACAACTTCCTGCTGTTTTTGACTGAAGACAACTCTGGTTTCTGAGCAAGATACTGCAGTCTAGAACTACAGATTTTTTACTGATAAAATCACTTCTGTCTCAACAGGAGTTAGTAAATCTTTGGATTAAGCAAACGTATACTTAGAAGAATTGGGACTCATTTAAGTAAAAAAAAAGAGAATCTCTGTGTTTCTCTGAGGAAGGGGTCTGTTTCAACTTAATTGCTGAATCAGAGCAGAGTGTGATACTAATTGGGGTGTGGTTTATCGGCCCAGAAGTACAAAAGTAGCTGCCTTCAGTTACTGCTTCCTGCTGTTTTTGAAAGAAGCCAACTTTGGTTTCAGAGCAAGATACAGCTGTCTAGAACTACAGATATTTTTCTGACAAAATCACTTCTGTCTCAGCAGGTATTAGTACCTGTTTGGATTAAGCAAACAGATTCTTTATCAGAAGAAGTGGGTCTCATTTAAGTAAAAAAAATGCTAGCCTCCGTTTGTTTCTCTGAATAAGGGGATGTATCAGTTTAATTTGCTGACTCAGAGCAGAAAGTGAATCTAATTGGGGTGTGGCTTAGCAGCTTAGTAGTACAAAAGCAGTGGTCTCCATTTTCAGCTTCCTGTTGTATTTGACAGAAGACCACTTTGGTTTCAGAGCAAGACATAGTAGTCTAGAATTACAGACTTTTTACTCATAGAATCACTTCTACCTCATCGGGTGTTAGTACCTGTTTGGATTAAGCAATCAGAAACTTTATTAGAAGAAGTGGGTCTCATTTAAGAAAAAAAAGAAAGTCTCTTTGTGTTTCTCTGAGGAAGGGTGCTGTATCAGCTTAATATGCTTAGTCTGAGTGAGGGTGAATCTCATGGAGGTGTGGCATTCAACTTACTAGTACAAAAGAAGCTGTCTCCAATTACATCTTCCTTAAGTTTTTGAGAGAAGACAACTTTGATTTCAGTGCAAGATACAGCAGACTAGAACTACAGATTTTTTACTGTTAAAAACAATATTATCTCAGCAGGAGTTAATACCTCTTTAGATTAAGCAAACAGATCCTTTAGTAGAAGAAGGGGCTCTCATTTAAGTAAACAAACAGAAAGTATCTTTGTGTTTCACTGAGGAATGGGGCTGCATCAGCTTACTTTGCTGAGTCATAGCAGATGCTGAATCTAAATGTTGGTGTGGCTTAGCAGCTTAGTAGTACAAAAGCAACTTTCTCCAATTACAGATTCCTGCTGTATTTGACATAAGTCAACTTTGGTTTCATAGCAATATACAGCAGTCTCGAACCACAGTTTTTTTCTGATTAAATCACTTCTATCTTAGCAGGAGTTATTAACTGTTTGGAGTAAGTAAACAGATGCTTTATTACAAGAAGTGCGTCTCATTTAAGTAAAAAAAATGCTCGCTGCTGTGTCCTTCTCTGAAAAAGGGAGATGTATCACTTTAATTTGCTGTCTCAGAGCTGAAGAAGAATATAATTGGGGTGTGGCTTAAAAGCTTAGCAGTTCAAAAGCAGCGGTCTCCATTTCCAGCTTCCTGCTGTATTGGACAGAAGTCCACTTTGGTATCAGAGCAAGATACAGTAGTCTAGAACTACAGATTTTTTACTAATCAAATCACTTCTTCCTCAGCAGGAGATTGTACCTGTTTGGATGAAGTAAACAGATTCCTTATTAGAAGAAGAGAGTCTCTCTTAATTAAAAAAATAGTCTCTGTGTGTGTTTCTTTGAGGAAGGGGGCTGTATCAGCTTAATTTGCTGAGTCAGAGCAGAGGTTGAATCTAATTTGAGGTGTGGCTTAGCAGCTTAGTAGTACCAAAGCAGCTGTCTTCAAATATAGCTTCCTGCTGTTTTTGACAGAAGACAACTTTGGTTTCAGATCAAGATACAGCAGTATAGAACAACATGTTTTTTACTGATAAGATCAGTTCTATATCAGCAGGAGTTAGTACCTGCTTGGATTAAGCAAACATATAATTTATTAGAAGAAGGGGGTCTCATTTAAGTAAAAAGAAAGAAAATATCTGTGTGTTTCTTTGAGGAAGGGGGCTATATCAGCTTAATATGCTGAGTCAGAGCAGAGGATGAATCTAATTCTTGGTGTGTCTTAGAAGATTAGTAGTACAAAAGCAGCTTTCTGCAGTAATTGCTTCCTGCTGTGTTTGATAGAAGTCAACTTTGGTTCAATACCAATATACCACAGTTTAGAACTACATTTTTTTGGATAAAATCACTTCTGTCTCTGCAGCAGTTAGTATCTGTTTGGATTAAGTAAACAGATACTTTATTACAAGATGGGGGGCTCATTAAAGTAAAAGAAAAAAGTCTCTGTGATTTGCACTGAAGAAGGGGACTGCATCAGCTTAATTTGCTTAGTGAGAGCGGAGTGTGAATGTAATTGGGGGTGTGGTTTAGCAGCCTAGAAGTTCAAATTCAGCTGTCTTCAATTACTACTTCGTGCTGTTTTTGACAAAAGACAACTTTTTTTTAGAGCAAGATACACCAGGCTAGAACTACAGATTTTTTACTGATAAGATCACCTGTATCTCTCCTGGAGTAAGTGCCTCTTTGGATTAAGCAAACATATATTTTATTAGATGAGGGGGGTCTCATTTAAGTAAAAAAAATGATAATCACTCTGTGTTTCTCTGAATAAGGGGCATTTATCAACTTAGTTTGCTGAGTCAGAGCAGAGGGTGAATCTAATAGGGGTGTTGCTTAGAAGCTTAGTAGTTCATAAGCAGCGGTCTCCATTTACAGCTTCCTGCTATTTTTAACAGATGACAACTCAGGTTTCAGAGGAAAATACAGCAGTCTAGAACTTCAGATTTTTTACTGATGAAATCACTTTTATCTCAGCAGGAGTTAGTACATCTTTGGATTAAGCAAACATATACTTTATTAGAAAAAGTTGGACTCATTTAAGTAAATAAAAGAGGTTCTCTGTGTGTTTCTCTGAGGAAGAGGGCTGTATCAACTTAATTGCTGTGAGAGAGCAGAGTGTGAAAGTAATTGCGGTGTGGTTTAGCAGCCTAGTAGTACAAAAGGTGCTGTCTTCAATTACTGCTTCCAGCTGTTTTTGACAGAAAACATCTTTGGTTTCAGAGCAAGAT
Source organism: Neoceratodus forsteri (assembly GCA_016271365.2). Taxonomy (NCBI): domain Eukaryota; kingdom Metazoa; phylum Chordata; order Ceratodontiformes; family Ceratodontidae; genus Neoceratodus; species Neoceratodus forsteri. Next base: position 621,811,842 of record CM057455.1, read on the forward strand.
ACAGCATTCAAGAACTACAGATTTGTTACTGATAAGACCTCTTCTATCTCAGCAGGGGTTAGTGCCTGTTTTGATTAAGTAAACAGATCCTTTATTAGAAGAAGGGGCTCTCAGTTAAGTAGAAAAAAAGAAAGTCTCTGTGTGTTTCTCTAAGGAAGGGGCCTGTATCTCCTTAATTTGCTCAGGCAAAGAGGGTGAATCTAAATGTTGGTGTGGCTTAGCAGCTTAGTAGTACTAAAGCAGCTTTCTCCAAGTACAGATTCCTACCGTATTTGACAGAAGTCAACTTTGGTTTCATAGCAATATGCAGCAGTCTCGAACCTCAGTTTTTTTTCTGATTAAATCACTTCTATCTTAGCAGAAGTTAGTAAAGGTTTGGATTAAATAAATAGATACTTTATTACAAGAAGTGGGTCTCATTTAAGTAAAAAAAATGCTAGTCTTTGTCTGTTTCTCTGAATAAGGGGATGTATCACTTTAATTTGCTGACTCAGAGCAGAAGGTGAATCTAATTGGTTGTGTGGCTTAACAGCTTAGTAGTTCAAAAGCAGCGGTCTCCATTTACAGCTTCCTGCTGTATTCGACAGAAGACCACTTTGGTTTCAGAGCAAGATACAGTAGTCTAGAGCTACAAATTCTTTACTGATAAAAATCACTTCTACCTCAGCAGGAGATTGTACCTATTTTGATGAAGCAAACAGATATCTTATTAGAAGAAGAGGGTCTTTCTTAATTAAAAAAATAATCTCTTTGTGTTTCTCTGAGGAGGTGGCTGTATCAGATTAATTTGCTGAGTCAGAGCAGAGGTGGAATCTAATTTGGGGTGTGGTTTAACAGCTTAGAAGTACAAAAGAAGCTGTCTTCAATTACAGCTTCCTGCTGTGTTTGACAGAAGACACCTTTGGATTCAGATCAATATACAGCAGTATAGAACTACAGATTTTTTTACAGATAAGATCAGTTCTATCTCAGCAGGAGTTTGTACCTGCTTGGATTAAGCAAACATGTACTTTATTTGAAGAAGGGGTCTCATTTAAGTAAAAAGAACGAAAGTCTTTGTGTGTTTCTCTGAGGAAGGGGCTATATCAGCTTAATATGCTGAGTCAGAGCAGAGGGTGAATCTAATTCTTGGTGTGTCTTTGAAGATTAGTAGTACAAAAGCTGCTTTCTCCAGTTATTGCTTCCTGCTGTGTTTGATAGAAGTCAGCTTTGGTTCAATACCAATTTACAGCTGTCTAGAGCTACATTTTTTTGGATAAAATCGCTTATGTCTCTACAGCAGTTAGTATCTGTTTGGATTAAGTAAATAGATACTTTATTACAAGATGGGAGGCTCATTAAAGTAAAAGAAAAAAAGTATCTGTGTGTTTCACTGAAGAAGGTGGCTGCATCAGCTTAATTTTGGTTTAGTCAGAGCATAGAATGTAATTGCGGTGTGGTTTAGCAGCCTAGTAGTACAAAAGCAGCTGTCTACAATTACTGCTTTCTGCTGTTTTTGACAGAAGACAAATTTGGTTTCAGAGCAAGTTACAGCAGGCTAGAACTATAGATTTTTTACCGATAAGACCACCTGTATCTCTCCTGGAGTTAATGCCTCTTTGGATAAAGTAAACATAGATTTTATTAGAAGAAGGGGGTCTCATTTAAGTAAAAAAAAAATGATAGTCACAGTGTGTTTCCTGAATAAGTGGCATTTATCAACTTAGTTTGCTGAGTCAGAGGAGAGGTGTATCTAATTGTGTGTGGCTCAGCAGCTTAGTAGTTCAAAAGCAGACATTCCATTTAAAGCTTCCGCAGTATTTGACAAAGACCACTTTGGTTTCAGAGCAAGATACTGCAGTCTAGAACTACAGATTTTTGCTGATAAAATCACTTATACCTCAGCAGGAAATTGTACCCATTTAGATGAAGCAAATAGTTACTTTATTTAAAAAAAAGTCTCTCACTTTATTAAAAAAATAAAGAATATGTGTGTTTCTCTGTATAAGGGGGCTGTATCAGCTTAATTTGCTGAGTAAGAGCAGAGGGCAAATCTAATTTGGGGTGTGGCTTAGCAGTTTAGTAGAACAAAAGCAGCTGTCTTCAATTACAGATTCCTGCTGTATTTGACAGAAGACAACATTGATTTCAGAGCAAGATATAGCAGACAAGAACTACAGATTTTTTTACTAATAAGATCAGTTCTATCTCAGCAGGAATTAGTATCTGCTTGAATTAAGCAAACATATACTTTAGTAGAAGAAGGGGGTCTCATTTCAGTAAAAAAAAAGAATGTCTGTATGTTTCTCTGAGGAAGGGGGTATATCAGCTAACTTTGCTGAGTCAGAGCAGAGGGTGAATCTAATTGGGGTGTGGCTAAGCAGCTTAGTAGTACAAAAGCAGCTGTTTCCAATTACAGCTTCCTGCTGTTTTTGACTGAAGACAACTCTGGTTTCTGAGCAAGATACTGCAGTCTAGAACTACAGATTTTTTACTGATAAAATCACTTCTGTCTCAACAGGAGTTAGTACCTCTTTGGATTAAGCAAACATATACTTAGTTAGAAGAATGGGGACTCATTAGAGTAAAAAATGAGAGTCTCTGTGTTTCTCTGAGGAAAGGGTCTGTTTCAACTTAATTGCTGAATCAGAGCAGAGTGTGATAGTAATTGGTGTGTGGTTTATCGGCCCAGTAGTACAAAAGCAGCTGCCTTCAATTACTGCTTCCTGCTGCTTTTGAAAGAAGCCAACTTTGTTTCAGAGCAAGATACAGCTGTCTAGAACTACAGATATTTTTCTGACAAAATCACTCTTTGTCTCAGCAGGAATTAGTACCTGTTTGGATTAACTAAACAGATTCTTTATCAGAAGAAGGGGTCTCATTTAAGTAAAAAAATGCTATCCTCTTTTGTTTCTCTGAATAAGGGGATGTATCAGTTTAATTTGCTGACTCAGAGCAGAAGGTGAATCTAATTGGGTGTGGCTTAGCAGCTTAGTAGTACAAAAGCAGTGGTCTCCATTTACAGCTTCTGTTGTATTTGACAGAAGACCACTTTGTTTCAGAGCAAGACATAGTAGTCTAGAATTACAGACTTTTACTGATAGAATCACTTTCACTCAGCAGGTGTTAGTACCTGTTTGGATTACCAATCAGATACTTTATTAGAAGAAGAGGGTCTCATTTAAGAAAAAAAAGAGAGTCTCTGTGTGTTTCTCTGAGGAAGGGTGCTGTATCATCTTAATATGCTTAGTGAGAGTGGAGGGTGAATCTCATGGAGGTGTGGCATTGCAACTTACTAGTACAAAAGAAGCTGTCTCCAATTACATCTTCCTTATGTTTTTGAGAGAAGACAACTTTGATTTCAGTTCAAGATACAGCAGATTAGAACTACAGATTTTTTACTGTTAAAATCAATATTATCTCAGCATGAGTTAATACCTCTTTGGATTAAGCAAACAGATGCTTTATTAGAAGAAGTGGCCTCATTTAAGTAAAAAAACAGAAAGTCTCTTTGTGTTTCACTGAGGAATGGGGCTGCATCAGCTTACTTTGCTGAGTCATAGCAGATGCTGAATCTGATTGGGTGTGGCTTTGCAGCTTAGTAGTACAAAAGCAGCTGTCATCAATTAGAGCTTTCTGTTGTTTTTAACAGAAGACAACTTTGGTTTCAAAGCAAGATAGAGCAGTCTAGAACTACAGATTTTTTACTGCTAAGATCACTTCTATCTCAGCAGGAGTTAGTAATTGTTTTGACTAAGCAAACCTATGCTTTATTAGAAGAAGGGGGCCCCATTTAAGTAAAAAATAGACAGTCTCTGTGGATTTCTCTGAGGAAGGGGGCTGTATCAATGTAATTGCTGAGTCAGTGCAGAGTGTGAATGTAATTGGGGTGTGGTTTAGCAGCCTAGTAGTAAAAAAGCAGCTGTCGACTAATTCTGCTTCCTGCTGTTTTTGACAGAAGACAACTTTGGTTTCAGAGCAAGATACAGCAGTCTAGAACTACAGATTTTTTACTGATAAGATCAGTTCTATCTCAGCAGGAGTTAGTGCCTCTTGGATTAAGCAAACATATACTTTATTAGAAGAAGGGGTCTCATTTAAGAAAAATGATAGTCTCTGTGTGTGTCTCTGAATAAGGGGATGTATCAGCTTAGTTTGCTGAGTCAGAGGAGAGGGAAATCTAATTGGGGTGTGGCTTAGCAGCTTAGTAGTTGAAAAGCAGCATTCTCAATTTACAGCTTCCTGCTGTATTTGACAGATCTAACACTTTGGTTTCCGAGCAAGATACAGTAGTCAAGAACTACAGATTTTTAGTAAGACTGCCCTATCTCATCAGGAGTTAGTACCTGTTTGTATTAAGCAAACATGTACTTTATTAGAAGAAGGGGCTCTCATTTAAGTAGATAAAAAGAAAGTCTCTGTGTTTCTCTGAGGAAGTGGGCTGTATCAGCTTAATTTGATCTGTCAGAGCAGAGGGTGAATCTAACTTTTGTGTGGTTTAGCAGCTTATTAGTACAAAATCAGCTTTCTCCAATTACAGCTTACTGCTGTATTTGACAGAAGTCAACTTTGGTTTCATAGCAATATAGAGCAGTCTCGAACCACAGTTTTTTTCTGATCAAATCACTTCTATCTTAGCAGGAGTTAGTATCTGTTTGGATTAAGTAAACACATACTTTATTACAAGAAGGGGATATCATTTAAGTAAAATTAAGAAAGTCTCTGTGTGTTTCTCTGAAGAAGGGGGCTGAATCAGATAATTTGCTTAGCAGAGAGTGAATGTAATTGGGGTGTGGTTTAGCAGATTAGTAGTACAAAAACAGCTGTCTTGAATTTCTGTTTCCTGCAGTTTTTGACAAAATACAACTTTGGTTTCAGAGCAAGATACAGCAGTCTAGAACTACACAATTTTTAATGATAAAATCACTTCTTTCTCAGAAGGAGTTAGTACCTTTTGGAATAAGCAACCTGGTACATTAATAGAAGAAGTGGATCTCATGCAAGTAAAAAAAGGTATGTCTCTGTGTGTTTCTCTGAGGAAGGGGCTGTATCAGCTTAATTTGCTGAGTCAGAGCAGAGGGTGAAACTAATTGGGGATGTGGTTTTGCAGCCTAGTGGTACAAAAACAGCTTCTTCAATTACTGCTTCCGCTGTTTTTGACAGAAGACAACTTTGGTTTCAGAGCAAGATACAGCAGTCTAGAACAACAGATTATTTACTGATAAAATCACTTCTATCTCAGCAGGAGTTAGTAACTGTTTGGATTAAGCAAATAGATTCTTTAGTAGAAGAAGTGGGTCTCATTTAAGAAAAAAAAATGCTAGCCTCTGTGTGTTTCTCTGATTAAGCTGGATGTATCACCTTAATTTGCTAACTCAGAGCTGAAGGTGAATCTAATTGGGGTTTGGATTAGCAACTTAGTGGTACAAAAGCAGAAGTCTGCTTTTACAGCTTCCTGTTGTATTTGACAGAAGATCACTTTGCTTTTGGAGCAAGATACAGTAGTCTAGAATTACAAATTTTTTACTGAGAGAATCACTTCTACCTCAGCCGGTGTTAGTTCCTGTTTAGATTAAGCAAACAGATACTTTATTAGAAGAAGGGGGTTTCATTTAAGTAAAATAAAGTTATCGGTGTGTTTCTCTGAGGAAGGGTGCTGTATCTGCGTAATTTGCTTAGTCAGAGTGGAGGGTGAATCTAATTGGGGGTGTGCCTTAGCAGCTTACTAGTACAAAAGCAGCTGTCTCTAATTACAGCTTCCTGATGCTTTTGACAGAAGACAACTTTGATTTCAGTGCAAGATACAGCAGGCAAGAACTACAGATTTTTACTGATAAAATCACTACTATCTCAGCAGGAGTTAATATCTCTTTGGATTAAGCAAACAGATGATTTATTAGAAGAAGTGGCCTCATTTAAGTAAAAAAACAAAAAGTCTCTTTGTGTTTCACTGAGTAATGGGGCTGCATCAGCTTACTTTGCTGAGTCATAGCAGATGCTGAATCTGATTGGGCTGTGGCTTTGCAGCTTAGTAGTACAAAAGCAGCTGTCAGCAATTAGAGCTTTCTGCTGTTTTTAACAGGAGAAAACTTTGGTTTCAAAGCAAGATAGAGCAGTCTAGAACTACAGATTTTTTACTGCTAAGATCACTTCTATCTCAGCAGGGGTTAGTGCCTGTTTTGATTAAGCAAACAGATCCTTTAGTAGAAGAAGGGGCTCTCATTTAAGTAAAACAAAAGAAAGACTCTCTGTGTTTCTCTGAGGAAGGGGGCTGTATTGGCTTAATTTGCTCAGGCAGAGCAGAGGGTGAATCTAAATGTTGGTGTGGCTTAGCAGCTTAGTAGTACAAAAGCAGCTTTCTCCAATTACAGATTCCTGCTGTATTTGACATAAGTCAACTTTGGTTTCATAGCAATATACAGCAGTCTCGAACAACAGTTTTTTTTTAATTAAATCACTTCTATCTTAGCAGGAGTTAGTAACTGTTTGGAGTAAGTAAACAGATGCTTTATTACAAGAAGTGCATCTCATTTAAGTAAAATAAATGCTCGCCGCTGTCTTTCACTGAATAAGGGGGATGTATCACTTTAATTTGCTGTCTCAGAGCAGAAGAAGAATATACTTGGGGTGTGGCTTAAAAGCTTAGTAGTTTAAAAGCAGCGGTCTCCATTTACAGCTTCCTGCTGTATTGGACAGAAGACCACTTTGGTATCAGAGCAAGATACAGTAGTCTAGAACTACAGATTTCTTTCTAATCAAATCACTTCTTCCTCAGCAGGAGATTGTACCTATTTTGATGAAGTAAACAGATTTCTTATTAGAAGAAGAGAGTCTCTCTTAATTAAAAAATAGTCTCTGTGTGTGTTTCTTTGAGGAAGGGGCTGTATCATCTTAATTTGCTGAGTCAGAGCAGAGGTCGAATCTAATTTGGGGTGTGGCTTAGCAGCTTAGTAGTACAAAAGCAGCTGTCTTCAATTATAGCTTCCTGCTGTGTTTGACAGAAGACAACTTTGGTTTCAGATCAAGATACAGCAGTATAGAACTACATGTTTTTTACTGATAAGATCAGTTCTATATCAGCAGGAGTTAGTACCTGCTTGGATTAAGCAAACATATAATTTATTAGAAGAAGGGGGTCTCATTTAAGTAAAAAGAAAGAAAATATCTGTGTGTTTCTCTGAGGAAGGGGGCCTATATCAGCTTAATATGCTGAGTCAGAGCAGAGGATGAATCTAATTCTTGGTGTGTCTTAGAAGATTAGTACTACAAAAGCAGCTTTCTGCAGTAATTGCTTCCTGCTGTGTTTGATAGAAGTCAACTTTGGTTCAATACCAATATACCGCAGTTCAGAACTACATTTTTTTGGATAAAATCACTTCTGTCTCTGCAGCAGTTAGTATCTGTTTGATTAAGTAAAGAGATACTTTATTACAAGATGGGGGTCTCATTAAAGAAAAAGAAAAAAGTCTCTGTGATTTTCACTGAAGAAGGGGACTGCATCAGCTTAATTTGCTTAGTGAGAGTGGAGTGTGAATGTAATTGGGGGTGTGGTTTAGCAGCCTAGAAGTTCAAATGCAGCTGTCTCAATTACTGCTTCCTGCTGTTTTTGACAAAAGACAACTTTTTTTTTAGAGCAAGATACACCAGGCTAGAACTACAGATTTTTTACTGATAAGATCACCTGTATCTCTCCTGGAGTAAGTGCCTCTTTGGATTAAGAAAACATATATTTTTTTAGATGAAGGGGGTCTCATTTAAGTAAAAAAAATGATAATTACTCTGTGTTTCTCTGAATAAGGGGCATTCATCAACTTAGTTTGCAGAGTCAGAGCAGAGGGTGAATCTAATTGGGGTGTTGCTTAGAAGCTTAGTAGTTCATAAGCAGCGGTCTCCATTTACAGCTTCCTGCTGTTTTTAACAGATAACAACTCAGGTTTCAGAGGAAAATACAGCAGTCTAGAACTTCAGATTTTTTACTGATGAAATCACTTTTATCTCAGCAGGAGTTAGTACATCTTTGGATTAAGCAAACATATACTTTATTAGAAGAAGTTGGACTCATTTAAGTAAATAAAAGAGGTTCTCTGTGTGTTTCTCTGAGGAAGAGGGCTGTATCAACTTAATTGCTGTGAGAGAGCAGAGTGTGAAAGTAATTGGGGAGTGGTTTAGCAGCCTAGTAGTACAAAAGGTGCTGTCTTCAATTACTGCTTCCCGCTGTTTTTGACAGAAAACATCTTTGGTTTCAGAGCAAGATACAGCATTCTAGAACTACAGATTTGTTACTGATAAGACCTCTTCTATCTCAGCAGGGGTTAGTGCCTGTTTTGATTAAGTAAACAGATCCTTTATTAGAAGAAGGGGCTCTCAGTTAAGTAGGAAAAAATAAAGTCTCTGTGTGTTTCTGTAAGAAAGGAGCCTGTATCAGCTTAATTTTCTCAGACAAAGAGGGTGAATCTAAATGTTGGTGTGGCTTAGCAGCTTAGTAGTACTAAAGCAGCTTTCTCCAAATACAGATTCCTGCCGTATTTGACAGAAGTCAACTTTGGTTTCATAGCAATATGCAGCAGTCTCGAACCTCAGTTTTTTTTCTGATTAAATCACTTCTATCTTAGCAGAAGTTAGTAACGGTTTGGATTAAATAAACAGATACTTTATTACAAGAAGTGGGTCTCATTTAAGTAAAAAAAATGCTAGCCTTTGTCTGTTTCTCTGAATAAGGGGATGTATCACTTAATTTGCTGACTCAGAGCAGAAGGTGAATCTAATTGGTTGTGTGGCTTAACAGCTTAGTAGTTCAAAAGCAGCGGTCTCCATTTACAGCTTCCTGCTGTATTCGACAGAAGACCACTTTGGTTTCAGAGCAAGATACAGTAGTCTAGAGCTACAAATTTTTACTGATAAAAATCACTTCTACCTCAGCAGGAGATTGTACCTGTTTTGATGAAGCAAACAGATATCTTATTAGAAGAAGAGGGACTCTCTTAATTAAAAAAAATAGTCTCTTTGTGTTTCTCTGAGGAGGTGGCTGTTTCAGATTAATTTGCTGAGTCAGAGCAGAGGTGGAATCTAATTTGGGGTGTGGTTTAACAGCTTAGTAGTACAAAAGAAGCTGTCTTCAATTACAGCTTCCTGCTGTGTTTGACAGAAGACACCTTTGGTTTCAGATCAATATACAGCAGTATAGAACTACAGATTTTTTTACAGATAAGATCAGTTCTATCTCAGCAGGAGTTTGTACCTGCTTGGATTAAGCAAACATGTACTTTATTTGAAGAAGGGGTCTCATTTAAGTAAAAAGAATGAAAGTCTTTGTGTGTTTCTCTGAGGAAGGGGCTATATCAGCTTAATATGCTGAGTCAGAGCAGAGGGTGAATCTAATTCTTGGTGTGTCTTTGAAGATTAGTAGTACAAAAGCTGCTTTCTCCAGTTATTGCTTCCTGCTGTGTTTGATAGAAGTCAGCTTTGGTTCAATACCAATTACAGCTGTCTAGAGCTACATTTTTTTGGATAAAATCGCTTATGTCTCTACAGCAGTTAGTATCTGTTTGGATTAAGTAAACAGATACTTTATTACAAGATGGGAGGCTCATTAAAGTAAAAGAAAAAAGTATCTGTGTGTTTCACTGAAGAAGGTGGCTGCATCAGCTTAATTTGCTTAGTCAGAGCATATTGTGAATGTAATTGCGGGTGTGGTTTAGCAGCCTAGTAGTACAAAAGCAGCTGTCTACAATTACTGCTTTCTGCTGTTTTTGACAGAAGACAAATTTGGTTTCAGAGCAAGTTACAGCAGGCTAGAACTATAGATTTTTTACCGATAAGACCACCTGTATCTCTCCTGGAGTTAATGCCTCTTTGGATAAAGCAAACATATATTTTATTAGAAGAAGAGGGTCTCATTTAAGTAAAAAAAAAATGATAGTCACAGTGTGTTTCCTGAATAAGTGGCATTTATCAACTTAGTTTGCTGAGTCAGAGGAGAGGGTGGATCTAATTGGTATGTGGCTCAGCAGCTTAGTAGTTCAAAAGCAGACGTCTCCATTTAAAGCTTCCTGCAGTATTTGACAAAAGACCACTTTGGTTTCAGAGCAAGATACTGCAGTCTAGAACTACAGATTTTTTGCTGATAAAATCACTTCTACCTCAGCAGGAAATTGTACCCATTTAGATGAAGCAAATAGTTACTTTATTTAAAAAAAAGTCTCTCACTTTATTAAAAAAATAAAGAATATGTGTGTTTCTCTGTATAAGGGGGCTGTATCAGCTTAATTTGCTGAGTAAGAGCAGAGGGCAAATCTAATTTGGGGTGTGGCTTAGCAGTTTAGTAGAACAAAAGCAGCTGTCTTCAATTACAGATTCCTGCTGTATTTGACAGAAGACAACATTGATTTCAGAGCAAGATATAGCAGACAAGAACTACAGATTTTTTTACTAATAAGATCAGTTCTATCTCAGCAGGAATTAGTATCTGCTTGAATTAAGCAAACATATACTTTAGTAGAAGAAGGGGGTCTCATTTCAGTAAAAAAAAAGAATGTCTGTATGTTTCTCTGAGAGGGGTATATCAGCTACCTTTGCTAAGTCAGAGCAGAGGGTGAATCTAATTGGGGTGTGGCTAAGCAGCTTAGTAGTACAAAAGCAGCTGTTTCCAATTATAGCTTCCTGCTGTTTTTGACTGAAGACAACTCTGGTTTCTGAGCAAGATACTGCAGTCTAGAACTACAGATTTTTACTGATAAATCACTTCTGTCTCAACAGGAGTTAGTACCTCTTTGGATTAAGCAAACATATACTTAGTTAGAAGAATGGGGATTCATTAAAGAAAAAAAAAGAGAGTCTCTGTGTTTCTCTGAGGAAGGGGTCTGTTTCAACTTAATTGCTGAATCAGAGCAGAGTGTGATAGTAATTGGGGTGTGGTTTAGCGGCCCAGTAGTACAAAAGCAGTTGCCTTCAATTACTGCTTCCTGCTGTTTTTGAAAGAAGCCAACTTTGGTTTCAGAGCAAGATACAGCTGTCTTGAACTACAGATATTTTTCTGACAAAATCACTTCTGTCTCAGCAGGAATTAGTACCTGTTTGGATTAACTAAACAGATTCTTTATCAGAAGAAGTGGGTCTCATTTAAGTAAAAAAAATGCTATCCTCTGTTTGTTTCTCTGAATAAGGGGGATGTATCAGTTTAATTTGCTGACTCAGAGCAGAAGGTGAATCTAATTGGGGTGTGGCTTAGCAGCTTAGTAGTACAAAAGCAGTGGTCTCTATTTACAGCTTCCTGTTGTATTTGACAGAAGACCACTTTGGTTTCAGAGCAAGACATAGTAGTCCAGAATTACAGACTTTTTACTGATAGAATCACTTCTACCTCAGCTGGTGTTAGTACCTGTTTGGATTACCAATCAGATACTTTATTATAAGAAGAGGGTCTCATTTAAGAAAAAAAAGAGAGTCTCTGTGTGTTTCGCTGAGGAAGGGTGCTGTATCATCTTAATATGCTTAGTGAGAGTGGAGGGTGAATCTCATGGAGGTGTGGCATTGCAACAAACTAGTACAAAAGAAGCTGTCTCCAATTACATCTTCCTTATGTTTTTGAGAGAAGACAACTTTGATTTCAGTTCAAGATACAGCAGATTAGAACTACAGATTTTTACTGTTAAAATCAATATTATCTCAGCATGAGTTAATACCTCTTTGGATTAAGCAAACAGATGCTTTATTAGAAGAAGTGGCCTCATTTAAGTAAAAAAACAGAAAGTCTCTTTGTGTTTCACTGAGGAATGGGGCTGCATCAGCTTACTTTGCTGAGTCATAGCAGATGCTGAATCTGATTGGGGTGTGGCTTTGCAGCTTAGTAGTACAAAAGCAGCTGTCATCAATTAGAGCTTTCTGTTGTTTTTAACAGAAGACAACTTTGGTTTCAAAGCAAGATAGAGCAGTCTAGAACTACAGATTTTTTACTGCTAAGATCACTTCTATCTCAGCAGGAGTTAGTAATTGTTTTGACTAAGCAAACCTATGCTTTATTAGAAGAAGGGGCCCCATTTAAGTAAAAAATAGACAGTCTCTGTGGATTTCTCTGAGGAAGGGGGCTGTATCAATGTAATTGCTGTGTCAGTGCAGAGTGTGAATGTAATTGGGGTGGTTTAGCAGCCTAGTAGTAAAAAAGCAGCTGTCGACTAATTCTGCTTCCTGCTGTTTTTGACAGAAGACAACTTTGGTTTCAGAGCAAGATACAGCAGTCTAGAACTACAGATTTTTTACTGATAAGATCAGTTCTATCTCAGCAGGAGTTAGTGCCTCTTTGGATTAAGCAAACATATACTTTATTAGAAGAAGGGGTCTCATTTAAGAAAAAAATGATAGTCTCTGTGTGTGTCTCTGAATAAGGGGGATGTATCAGCTTAGTTTGCTGAGTCAGAGGAGAGGGGAAATCTAATTGGGGAGTGGCTTAGCAGCTTAGTAGTTGAAAAGCAGCATTCTCAATTTACAGCTTCCTGCTGTATTTGACAGACGAACACTTTGGTTTCCGAGCAAGATACAGTAGTCAAGAACTACAGATTTTTTTAGTAAGATCAGTTCTATCTCAGCAGGAGTTAGTACCTGTTTGTATTAAGCAAACATGTAATTTATTAGAAGTAGGGGCTCTCATTTAAGTAGAAAAAAAGAATGTCTCTGTGTTTCTCTTAGGAAGTGGGCTGTATCAGCTTAATTTGATCTGTCAGAGCAGAGGGTGAATCTAACTGTTTGTGTGGTTTAGCAGCTTAGTAGTACAAAATCAGCTTTCTCCAATTACAGCTTACTGCTGTATTTGACAGAAGTCAACTTTGGTTTCATAGCAATATAGAGCAGTCTCGAACCACAGTTTTTTTCTGATCAAATCACTTCTATCTTAGCAGGAGTTAGTATCTGTTTGGATTAAGTAAACACATACTTTATTACAAGGAAGGGATATCATTTAAGTAAAATTAAGAAAGTCTCTGTGTGTTTCTCTGAAGAAGGGGGCTGAATCAGTATAATTTGCTTAGTCAGAGCAGAGAGTGAATGTAATTGGGGGTGTGGTTTAGCAGATTAGTAGTACAAAAACAGCTGTCTTGAATTTCTGTTTCCTGCAGTTTTTGACAAAATACAACTTTGGTTTCAGAGCAAGATACAGCAGTCTAGAACTACACAATTTTTAATGATAAAATCACTTCTTTCTCAGAAGGAGTTAGTACCTTTTTGGAATAAGCAAACCTGGTACATTAATAGAAGAAGTGGATCTCACGTAAGTAAAAAAAAGGTATGTCTCTGTGTGTTTCTCTGAGGAAGGGGGCTGTATCAGCTTAATTTGCTGAGTCAGAGCAGAGGGTGAAACTAATTGGGGATGTGGTTTTGCAGCCTAGTGGTACAAAAACAGCTTCTTCAATTACTGCTTCCTGCTGTTTTTGACAGAAGACAACTTTGGTTTCAGAGCAAGATACAGCAGTCTAGAACTACAGATTATTTACTGATAAAATCACTTCTATCTCAGCAGGAGTTAGTACCTGTTTGGATTAAGCAAATAGATTCTTTAGTAGAAGAAGTGGGTCTCATTTAAGTAAAAAAAATGCTAGCCTCTGTGTGTTTCTCTGATTAAGCAGGATGTATCAGCTTAATTTGCTAACTCAGAGCTGAAGGTGAATCTAATTGGGGTTTGGATTAGCAACTTAGTGGTACAAAAGCAGAAGTCTGCTTTTACAGCTTCCTGTTGTATTTGACAGAAGACCACTTTGCTTTTGGAGCAAGATACAGTAGTCTAGAATTACAGATTTTTTACTGAGAGAATCACTTCTACCTCAGCAGGTGTTAGTACCTGTTTAGATTAAGCAAACAGATACTTTCTTAGAAGAAGGGGGGTTCATTTAAGTAAAAAAAAGTTCTCGGTGTGTTTCTCTGAGGAAGGGTGCTGTATCTGCGTAATTTGCTTAGTCAGAGTGGAGGGTGAATCTAATTGGGGGTGTGCCTTAGCAGCTTACTAGTACAAAAGCAGCTGTCTCTAATTACAGCTTCCTGATGCTTTTGACAGAAGACAACTTTGATTTCAGTGCAAGATACAGCAGGCAAGAACTACAGATTTTTACTGATAAAATCACTACTATCTCAGCAGGAGTTAATATCTCTTTGGATTAAGCAAACAGATGATTTATTAGAAGAAGTGGCCTCATTTAAGTAAAAAAACAAAAAGTCTCTTTGTGTTTCAATGAGTAATGGGGCTGCATCAGCTACTTTTGCTGAGTCATAGCAGATGCTGAATCTGATTGGGCTGTGGCTTTGCAGCTTAGTAGTACAAAAGCAGCTGTCAGCAATTAGAGCTTTCTGCTGTTTTTAACAGGAGAAAACTTTGGTTTCAAAGCAAGATAGAGCAGTCTAGAACTACAGATTTTTTACTGCTAAGATCACTTCTATCTCAGCAGGGGTTAGTGCCTGTTTTGATTAAGCAAACAGATCCTTTAGTAGAAGAAGGGGCTCTCATTTAAGTAAAACAAAAGAAAGACTCTCTGTGTTTCTCTGAGGAAGGGGGCTGTATCAGCTTAATTTGCTCAGGCATAGCAGAGGGTGAATCTAAATGTCGGTGTGGCTTAGCAGCTTAGTAGTACAAAAGCAGCTTTCTCCAATTACAGATTCCTGCTGTATTTGACATAAGTCAACTTTGGTTTCATAGCAATATACAGCAGTCTCGAACCACAGTTTTTTTAATTAAATCACTTCTATCTTAGCAGGAGTTAGTAACTTGTTGGAGGCAAACAGATGCTTTATTACAAGAAGTATCCTATTTAAGTAAAATAAATGCTCGCTACTGTCTTTCACTGAATAAGGGGGATGTATCACTTTAATTTGCTGTCTCAGAGCAGAAGAAGAATATAATTGGGGTGTGGCTTAAAAGCTTAGTAGTTCAAAAGCAGCGGTCTCCATTTACAGCTTCCTGCTGTATTGGACAGAAGACCACTTTGGTTTCAGAGCAAGATACAGTAGTCTAGAACTACAGATTTCTTACTAATCAAATCACTTCTTCCTCAGCAGGAGATTGTACCTGTTTGGATGAAGTAAACAGATTTCTTATTAGAAGAAGAGAGAATCTCTTAATTAAAACAATAGTCTCTGTGTCTGTTTCTTTGAGGAAGGGGCTGTATCATCTTAATTTGCTGAGTCAGAGCAGAGGTCGAATCTAATTTGGGGTGTGGCTTAGCAGCTTAGTAGTACAAAAGCAGCTGTCTTCAATTATAGCTTCCTGCTGTGTTTGACAGAAGACAACTTTGGTTTCAGATCAAGATACAGCAGTATAGAACTACATGTTTTTACTGATAAGATCAGTTCTATCTCAGCAGGAGTTAGTACCTGCTTGGATTAAGCAAACATATAATTTATTAGAAGAAGGGGGTCTCATTTAAGTAAAAAGAAAGAAAATATCTGTGTGTTTCTCTGAAGAAGGGGGCCTATATCAGCTTAACATGCTGAGTCAGAGCTGAGGATGAATCTAATTCTTGGTGTGTCTTAGAAGATTAGTAGTACAAAAACAGCTTTCTGTAGTAATTGCTTTCTGATGTGTTTGATAGAAGTCAACTTTGGTTCAATACCAATATACCGCAGTTTAGAACTACATTTTTTGGATAAAATCACTTCTGTCTCTGCAGCAGTTAGTATCTGTTTGGATTAAGTAAGCAGATACTTTATTACAAGATGGGGGCTCATTAAAGTAAAAGTAAAAAGTCTCTGAGATTTTCACTGAAGAAGGGGACTGCATCAGCTTAATTTGCTTAGTGAGAGCGGAGTGTGAATGTAATTGGGGGTGTGGTTTAGCAGCCTAGAAGTTCAAATGCAGCTGTCTTCAATTACTGCTTCCTGCTGTTTTTGACAAAAGACAACTTTTTTTTTAGAGCAAGATACACCAGGCTAGAACTACTGATTTTTTACTGATAAGATCACCTGTATCTCTCCTGGAGTAAGTGCCTCTTTGGATTAAGCAAACACATATTTTATTAGATGAAGGGGGTCTCATTTAAGTAAAAAAAATGATATTCACTCTGTGTTTCTCTGAATAAGGGGCAATTATCAACTTAATTTGCTGAGTCAGAGCAGAGGGTGAATCTAATTGGGATGTTGCTTAGCAGCATAGTAGTTCATAAGCAGCGGTCTCCATTTACAGCTTCCTGCTGTTTTTAACAGATGACAAATCTGGTTTCAGAGGAAAATACAGCAGTTTAGAACTTCAGATTTTTTACTGATGAAATCACTTTTATCTCAGCAGGAGTTGGTACATCTTTGGATTAAGCAAACATATATTTTATTAGAAGAAGTCGGACTCATTTAAGTAAATAAAAGAGGTTCTCTGTGTGTTTCTCTAAAGAAGAGGGCTGTATCAACTTAATTGCTGTGAGAGAGCAGAGTGTGAAAGTAATTGGGGTGTGGTTTAACAGCCTAGTAGTACAAAAGGTGCTGTCTTCAATTACTGCTTCCCGCAGTTTTTGACAGAAAACATCTTTGGTTTCAGAGCAAGATACAGCATTCTAGAACCACTGATTTGTTACTGATAAGACCCCTTCTATCTCAGCAGGGGTTAGTGCCTGTTTTGATTAAGTAAACAGATCCTTGATTAGAAGAAGGGGCTCTCAGTTAAGTAGAAAAAAAGAAAGTCTCTGTGTGTTTCTCTAAGGAAGGGGCCTGTATCTGCTTAATTTGCTCAGGCAAAGAGGGTGAATCTAAATGTTGGTGGGGCTTAGCAGCTTAGTAGTACTAAAGCAGCTTTCTCCAAATACAGATTCCTGCTGTATTTGACAGAAGTCAACTTTGGTTTCATAGCAATATGCAGCAGTCTCGAACCTCAGTTTTTTTTCTGATTAAATCACTTCTATCTTAGCAGAAGTTAGTAACGGTTTGGATTAAATAAACAGATACTTTATTACAAGAAGTGGGTCTCATTTAAGTAAAAAAAATGCTAGCCTTTGTCTGTTTCTCTGAATAAGGGGGATGTATCACTTTAATTTGCTGACTCAGAGCAGAAGGTGAATCTAATTGGTTGTGTGGCTTAACAGCTTAGTAGTTCAAAAGCAGCGGTCTCCATTTACAGCTTCCTGCTGTATTCGACAGAAGACCACTTTGGTTTCAGAGCAAGATACAGTAGTCTAGAGCTACAAATTTTTTACTGATAAAAATCACTTCTACCTCAGCAGGAGATTGTACCTGTTTTGATGAAGCAAACAGATATCTTATTAGAAGAAGAGGGTCTCTTAATTAAAAAAAATAGTCTCTTTGTGTTTCTCTGAGGAGGTGGCTGTATCAGATTAATTTGCTGAGTCAGAGCAGAGGTGGAATCTAATTTGGGGTGTGGTTTAACAGCTTAGTAGTACAAAGAAGCTGTCTTCACTACAGCTTCCTGCTGTGTTTGACAGAAGACACCTTTGGTTTCAGATCAATATACAGCAGTATAGAACTACAGATTTTTTACAGATAAGATCAGTTCTATCTCAGCAGGAGTTTGTACCTGCTTGGATTAAGCAAACATATACTTTATTTGAAGAAGGGTCTCATTTAAGAAAAAGAAAGAAAGTCTTTGTGTGTTTCTCTGAGGAAGGGGCTATATCAGCTTAATATGCTGAGTCAGAGCAGAGGGTGAATCTAATTCTTGGTGTGTCTTTGAAGATTAGTAGTACAAAAGCTGCTTTCTCCAGTTATTGCTTCCTGCTGTGTTTGATGGAAGTCAACTTTGGTTCAATACCAATATACAGCTGTCTAGAGCTACATTTTTTTTGGATAAAATTGCTTATGTCTCAACAGCAGTTAGTATCTGTTTGGATTAAGTAAACAGATACTTTATTACAAGATGGGAGGCTCATTAAAGTAAAAGAAAAAAGTCTCTGTGTGTTTCACTGAAGAAGGGGGCTGCATCAGCTTAATTTGCTTAGTCTGAGCATATTGTGAATGTAATTGGGGGTGTGGTTTAGCAGCCTAGTAGTACAAAAGCAGCTGTCTACAATTACTGCTTTCTGCTATTTTTGACAAAAGACAACTTTGGTTTCAGAGCAAGATACAGCAGGCTAGAACTACAGATTTTTTACCGATAAGACCACCTGTATATCTCCTGGAGTTAATGCCTCTTTGGATTAAGCAAACATATTTTTTATTAGAAGAAGGGGGTCTAATTTAAGTAAAAAAAATGATAGTCACAGTGTGTTTCCTGAATAAGGGGCATTAACAACTTAGTTTGCTGAGTCAGAGGAGAGGGTGGATCTAATTGGTATGTGGCTCAGCAGCTTAGTAGTTCAAAAGCAGCAGTCTCCATTTAAAGCTTCCTGCAGTATTTGACAAAAGACCACTTTGGTTTCAGAGCAAGATACTGCAGTCTAGAACTGCAGATTTTTTGCTGATAAAATCACTTCTACCTCAGCAGGAAATTGTACCCATTTAGATGAAGCAAATAGATACTTTATTTAAAAAAAATGTCTCTCACTTGATTAAAAAATAAAGTATATGTGTGTTTCTCTGTATAAGGGGGCTGTATCAGCTTAATTTGCTGAGTCAGAGCAGAGGCAAATCTAATTTGGGGTGTGGCTTAGCAGTTTAGTAGATCAAAAGCAGCTGTCTTCAATTACAGATTCCTGCTGTATTTGACAGAAGACAACATTGATTTCAGAGCAAGATATAGCAGACTAGAACTACAGATTTTTTTACTGATAAGATCAGTTCTATCTCAGCAGGAGTTAGTACCTGCTTGAATTAAGGAAACATATACTTTATTAGAAGAAGGGGGTCTCATTTCAGTAAAAAAAAAGAATATCTGTATGTTTCTCTGAGGAAGAGGGTATATCAGCTAACTTTGTTGAGTTAGAGCAGATGGTGAATCTAATTGGGGTGTGGCTTAGCAGCTTAGTAGTACAAAAGCAGCTGTCTCCAATTACAACTTCCTGCTGTTTTTGACTATAGACAACTCTGGTTTCTGAGCAAGATACTGCAGTCTAGAACTACAGATTTTTTACTGATAAAATCACTTCTGTCTCAACAGGAGTTAGTACCTCTTTGGATTAAGCAAACATATACTTAGTTAGAAGAATGGGGACTCATATAAGTAAAAAAAAGAGAGTCTTTGTGTTTCTCTGAGGAAGGGGTCTGTTTCAACTTAATTGCTGAATCAGAGCAGAGTGTGATAGTAATTGGGGTGTGGTTTAGTGGCCCAGTAGTACAAAAGCAGCTGCCTTCAATTACTGCTTCCTGCTGTTTTTGAAAGAAGCCAACTTTGGTTTCAGTGCAAGATACAGCTGTCTAGAGCTATAGATATTTTTCTGACAAAATCACTTCTGTCTCAGCAGGAATTAGTACCTGTTTGGATTAAGCAAACAGATTCTTTATCAGAAGAAGTGGGTCTCATTTAAGTAAAAAAAATGCTGTCCTCTGTTTCTCTGAATAAGGGGGATGTATCAGTTTAATTTGTTGACTCAGAGCAGAAGGTGAATCTAATTGGGGTGTGGCTTAGCAGCTTAGTAGTACAAAAGCAGTGGTCTCCATTTACAGCTTCCTGTTGTATTTGACAGAAGACCACTTTGGTTTCAGAGCAAGACATAGTAGTCTAGAATTACAGACTTTTTACTGATAGAATCACTTCTGCCTCAGCAGGTGTTAGTACCTGTTTGGATTAAGCAATCAGATACTTTATTAGAAGAAGAGGGTCTCATTTAAGAAAAAAAGAGAGTCTCTGTGTGTTTCTCTGAGGAAGGGTGCTGTATCATCTTACTATGCTTAGTCAGAGTGGAGGGTGAATCTCATGGAGGTGTGGCATTGCAACTTACTAGTACAAAAGAAGCTGTCTCCAATTACATCTTCCTTATGTTTTTGAGAGAAGACAACTTTGATTTCAGTGCAAGATACAGCAGACTAGAACTACAGATTTTTTACTGTTAAAATCAATATTATCTCAGCAGGAGTTAATACCTCTTTGGATTAAGCAAACAGATGCTTTATTAGAAGAAGTGGCCTCATTTAAGTAAAAAAAACAGAAAGTCTCTTTGTGTTTCACTGAGGAATGGGGCTGCATCAGCTTACTTTGCTGAGTCATAGCAGATGCTGAATCTGATTGGGGTGTGGCTTTGCAGCTTAGTAGTACAAAAGCAGCTGTCATCAATTAGAGCTTTCTGCTGTTTTAACAGAAGACAACTTTGGTTTCAAAGCAAGATAGAGCAGTCTAGAACTACAGATTTTTACTGCTAAGATCACTTCTATCTCAGCAGGAGTTAGTAATTGTTTTGACTAAGCAAACCTATGCTTTATTAGAAGAAGGGGCCCCATTTAAGTAAAAATAGACAGTCTCTGTGGATTCTCTGAGGAAGGGGGCTGTATCAATGTAATTGCTGAGTCAGTGCAGAGTGTGAATGTAATTGGGGTGTGGTTTAGCAGCCTAGTAGTAAAAAAGCAGCTGTCGACTAATTCTGCTTCCTGCTGTTTTTGACAGAAGACAACTTTGGTTTCAGAGCAAGATACAGCAGTCTAGAACTACAGATTTTTTACTGATAAGATCAGTTCTATCTCAGCAGGAGTCAGTGCCTCTTTGGATTAAGCAAACATATACTTTATTAGAAGAAGGGGGTCTCATTTAAGAAAAAAATGATAGTCTCTGTGTGTGTCTCTGAATAAGGGGATGTATCAGCTTAGTTTGCTGAGTCAGAGGAGAGGGGAAATCTAATTGGGGTGTGGCTTAGCAGCTTAGTAGTTGAAAAGCAGCATTCTCAATTTACAGCTTCCTGCTGTATTTGACAGACGAACACTTTGGTTTCCGAGCAAGATACAGTAGTCAAGAACTACAGATTTTTTTAGTAAGATCAGTTCTATCTCATCAGGAGTTAGTACCTGTTTGTATTAAGCAAACATGTACTTTATTAGAAGAAGGGGCTCTCATTTAAGTAGATAAAAAAGAAAGTCTCTGTGTTTCTCTGAGGAAGTGGGCTGTATCAGCTTAATTTGATCTGTCAGAGCAGAGGGTGAATCTAACTTTGTGTGGTTTAGCAGCTTAGTAGTACAAAATCAGCTTTCTCCAATTACAGCTTATTGTTGTATTTGAGAAGTCAACTTTGGTTTCATAGCAATATAGAGCAGTCTCGAACCACAGTTTTTTTCTGATCAAATCACTTCTATCTTAGCAGGAGTTAGTATCTGTTTGGATTAAGTAAACACATACTTTATTACAAGAAGGGGATATCATTTAAGTAAAATTAAGAAAGTCTCTGTGTGTTTCTCTGAAGAAGGGGACTGAATCAGGATAATTTGCTTAGTCAGAGCAGAGAGTGAATGTAATTGGGGGTGTGGTTTAGCAGATTAGTAGTACAAAAACAGCTGTCTTGAATTTCTGTTTCCTGCAGTTTTTGACAAAATACAACTTTGGTTTCAGAGCAAGATACAGCAGTCTAGAACTACACAATTTTTAATGATAAAATCACTTCTTTCTCAAGGAGTTAGTACCTTTTGAATAAGCAAACTTGGTACATTAATAGAAGAAGTGAATCTCACGTAATAAAAAAAAGGTATGTCTCTGTGTGTTTCTCTGAGGAAGGGGCTGTATCAGCTTAATTTGCTGAGTCAGAGCAGAGGGTGAAACTAATTGGGGATGTGGTTTGCAGCCCTAGTAGTACAAAAACAGCTTCTTCAATTACTGCTTCCTGCTGTTTTGACAGAAGACAACTTTGGTTTCAGAGCAAGATACAGCAGTCTAGAACTACAGATTATTTATGATAAAATCACTTCTATCTCAGCAGGAGTTAGTACCTGTTTGGATTAAGCAAATAGATTCTTTAGTAGAAGAAGTGGGTCTCATTTAAGAAAAAATGCTAGCCTCTGTGTGTTTCTCTGATTAAGCTGGATGTATCAGCTTAATTTGCTAACTCAGAGCTGAAGGTGAATCTAATTGGGGTTTGGATTAGCAACTTAGTGGTACAAAGGCAGAGGTCTGCTTTTACAGCTTCCTGTTGTATTTGACAGAAGACCACTTTGCTTTCTGAGCAAGATAAAGTAGTCTAGAATTACAGGTTTGTTACTGATAGAATCACCTCTACCTCAGCAGGTGTTAGTACCTGTTTGGATTAAGCAAACTGATACTTCATTAGAAGAAGGGGGTTTCATTTAAGTAAAAAAAGTTCTCTGTGTGTTTCTCTGAGGAAGGGTGCTGTATCTGCATAATTTGCTTAGTCAGAGTGGAGGGTGAATCTAATTGGGGGTGTGCCTTAGCAGCTTACTAGTACAAAAGCAGCTGTCTCTAATTACAGCTTCCTGATGTTTTTGACAGAAGACAACTTTGATTTCAGTGCAAGATACAGCAGGCTAGAACTACAGATTTTTACTGATAAAATCACTACTATCTCAGCAGGAGTTACTACCTCTTGGATTAAGCAAACAGATGATTTATTAGAAGAAGGGGTCTCATCTAAGTAAAAAAGAGAAAGTCTCTTTGTGTTTCTATGAGGAATGGGGCTATATCTGCTTAATTTGCTGAGTCAGAGCAGAGGGTTAATCTAATTGGGGAGTGGCTTTGCAGCTTATCCATACAAAAGCAGCTGTCATCAATTACAGCTTCCTGCTGTTTTTGACAGAAGACAACTTTGGTTTCAGAGCAAGATACAGCAGTCTAGAATTACAGATTTTTTACTGATAAGATCACTTCTATCTCAGCAGGAGTTAGTACCTGCTTGGATTAAGCAATCATATACTTTGTTAGAAGAAGAGGGTCTCATTTAAATAAAAAAAGAAAGTCTCTCAGTGTTTCTCTTAGAAAGTGGGCTGTATCAGCTTAATTTGCTGAGTCAGAGCACATTGTGAATCTAATTGGTGGTGTGGTGTTACTGCTTAGTAGCATAAAATCAGCTGTCTCCAATAACAGCTTTCTGCTCTTTTGAGCAGAAGACAACTTTGGTTTCAGAGCAAGATACAGCAGTCAGTATTACAGATTTTTTACTGATAAGATCACTTCTATCTCAGCAGGAGTTAGTGCCTCTTTGGATTAAGCAAACAGATACTTTGTTAGAAGAAGGGTGACTTATTTAAGTAAAAAAGAGAGTCTATGTGTGTTTCTCTGAGGAATGTGGCTGTATCAACTTAATTTGCTTAGTCAGAGCAGTGTGTGAATGTAATTGGGGGTGTGGTTAAGCAGCCTAGTAGTAAAAAGGCAGCTGTCTACTATTACTACTTCCCGCTGTTTTTGACAGAAGACAACTTTGGTTTCAGAGCAAGATACCGCAGTCTAGAACTACAGATTTTCTACTAATAAGATCAGTTCAATCTCAGCAGGAGTTAGTGCCACTTTCGATTAATTAAACATATACTTTATTAGAAGAAGGGGCTCTCATTTGAGAAAACAATCTAAGTCTCTGTGTTTCTCTGAATAAGGGGGATGTATCCACTTAGTTTGCTGAGTCAGAGGAGAGGGCAAATCTAATTGGGGTGTGGTTTAGCAGTTTAGTAATTCAAAAGCAGTGGTCTCCAATTAAGGCTTCCTGCTGTATTTGACAGAAGACCACTTTGGTTTCAGATCAAGATACAGTAGTCTAGAACTACAGATTTTTTATTGATAAACTCACTTCTACCTCAGCAGGAGAATGTACCTGTTTGGATGAAGTAAACAGATTCTTTACTAGAAGAAGTAGGTCTCATTCAATTAAAAAAAGAAAGTATTTGTGTGTTTCTCTGAGGCAGAGGGCTGTATCAGCTTAATTAGCGGAGTCAGAACAGAGTGCGAATCTAGTATGCGGTGTGGCTTAGCAGCTTAGTATTACAAAAGCAGCTGTCTTCATTTACAGCTTCCTGCTGTGTTTGACAGAAGACAACTTTGTTTTCAGATCAAGATACAACAGTCTAGAACTACTGATTTTTTTTACTGATAAGATCAGTTATATCTCAGCAGGACTTAGTACCTGCTTGGATTAAGCAAACATATACTTTATTAGAAGAAGGGGCTCTCATTTAAGTAGAAAAAAAAAGAAAGTCTTTCTGAGTTTCTCTGAGGAAGTGGCTGTATCAGGTTAATTTGCTCAGTCAGAGCAGAGGGTGGATCTAATTGTTGGTGTGGCTTAGCAGCTTAGTAGTACAAAAGCAGCTTTCTCCAAATACAGCTTCCTGCTGTATTTAACAGAAGTCAGCTTTTGTTTCATAGCACTATACAGCAGTCTCAAACCACGGTTTTTTTTTCTGATAAAATTACTTCAATCTTATCAGGAGTTAGTATCTGTTTGCATTAAGTAAACAGATACTTTATAACAATAAGGGGGTCTCATTTAAGTAAAATAAAGAAAGTCTCTGTGTGTTTCTCTGAAGAAGGGGTCTGAATCAGCTTAATTTGCTTAGTCAGAGCAGAGGGTGAATTAAATTGTGGGTGTGGCTTAACAGTTTAGTAGTTCAAAAGCAGCTGTCTCCATCTACAGCTTCCTGCTGTATTCGACAGAAGAACACTTTGGTTTCAGAGCAAGACACAGTAGTCTAGAACTACAGATTTTTTATTCATAAAATCACTTCTACCTCAGCAGGAGATTGTACCTGTTTGGATGATGCAAACAGATTCCTTATTAGAAGAAGAGGTTCTCACTTAATTAAAAAAAAGAAAGTCTCTGTGTGTTTCTCTGAGTAATTGGGCTGTATCAGCTTAATTTGCTGAGTCAGAGCAGAAGGCGAATTTAATTTGGGGTGTGGCTTAGCAGCTTAGTAGTACAAAAGCAGCTGTCTTCAATTACAGCTTCCTGCTGTGTTTTACAGAAGACAACTTTGGTTTCAGATCGAGATACAGCAGTATAGAACAATAGATTTTTTTACTGATAAGATCAGTTCTATCTCAGGAGGAGTTAGTACCTGCTTGGATTAAGCAAACATATACTTTATTAGAAGAAGGGGAAATCATTTAAGTAAAAAAATAATTCTCTGTGTGTTTCTCTGAGGAAGGGGGCTATATCAGTTTAATATGCTGAGTCAGAGCAGAGGGTGAATATAATTCTTGCTGTATCTTAGAAGATTAGTAGTACAAAAGCAGTTTTCTTCAGTTATTGCGTCCTGCTGTATTTGATAGAAGTCAGCTTTGGCTCAATACCAATATACAGAACTCTAGAACTACATTTTGTTTGGATAAAATCACGTCTGTCTATGCAGGAGTTAGTATCTGTTTGGATTAAGTAAACAGATACTTTATTAAAAGATGGGGGTCTCATTTAAGTAAAAGAAAAAAGTCTCTGTGTGTTTCTCTGAAGAAGGGGGCTGCATCAGCTTAATTTGCTTAGTTAGAGCAGAGTGTGAATGTAATTGGGGGTGTGGTTTAGCAGCCAAGTAGTACAAGAGCAGCTGTCTTCAATTACTGCTTCCTGCTGTTTTTGACAGAAGACAACTTTGGTTTCGGAGCAAGATACAGCAGTCTAGAACTACAGATTTTTTACTGATAAAATCACTTCTATCTCTGCTGTTGTTAGAGCCTCTTTGGATTAAGCAAACGTATATTTTATTAGAAGAAGGGGGTCTCATTTAAGTAAAAAAAATGATAGTCTCTGTGTGTTTCTCTGAATAAGGAGGATGAATCAGCTTAATTTGTTGAGTCAGAGCAGAGGGTGAATCTAATTGGGGTGTGGCTCAGCAGCTTAGTAGTTCAAAAGCAGCAGTCTCCATTTAAAGCTTCCTGCTATATTTGACAAAATATCACTTTGGTTTCTAAGCAAGGTACAGTAGTCTAGAACTAGAGATTTTGTGCTGATAAAATCACTTCTATCACAGCTGGAGATTGTACCTGTTTGGATGAAGCAAATAGATACTATATCAAAAAAGTGTGTCTCACTTAATTAAAAAAAAGAAAGTCTCTGTGTGTTTCTCTGAGTAATGGGGCTGTATCAGCTTAATTTGCTGAGTCAGAACAGAGGACAAATCTAACTTGGGGTGTGGCTTAGCAGCTTAGTAGTACAAAAGCAGCTGTCTTCAATTACATCTTCCTGCTGTATTTGACAGAAGACAACTTTGATCTCAGAGCAAGATATAGCAGCCTAGATCTACCGATTTTTTTACTGATAAGATCAGTTCTATCACAGCAGGAGTTAGTACTTGCTTGGATTAAGCAAACATATACATTATTAGAAGAAGGGGGTCTCTTTTCAGTAAAAAAAAAAGAAAGTCTGTTTCTCTGAGGAAGGGTGCTATATCAGCTAACTTTGCTGAGTCAGAACAGAGGGTGAATCTAATTGGGGTGTGGCTTAGCAACTTAGTAGTACAAAAGCAGCTGTCTCCAATTACAGCATCCTGCTGTTTTTGACAGATGACAACTCTGGTTTCTGACCAAGATACAGCAGTCTAGAACTACAGATTTTTTACCGATAAGATCAGTTCTATCTCAGGAGGAGTTAGTACCTGCTTGGATTAAGCAAACATATACTTTATTAGAAGAAGGGGATATCATTTAAGTAAAAAAATAATTATCTGTGTGTTTCTCTGAGGAAGGGGGCTATATCAGCTTAATATGCTGAGTCAGAGCAGAGGGTGAATATAATTATTGGTGTATCTTAGAAGATTAGTAGTACAAAAGCAGCTTTCTCTAGTTATTGTGTCCTGCTCTATTTTACAGAAGTCAGCTTTGGTTCAATACCAATATACAGAAGTCTAGAACTACACTTTTTTCAGATTAAATCACTTCTGTCTATGCAGGAGTTAGTATCTGTTTGGATTAAGTAAATGGATACTTTATTACAAGATGGGGTCTCATTTAAGTAAAAGAAAAAAGTCTCTATGTGTTTCTCTGAAGAAGGGGGCTGCATCAGCTTATTTTGCTTAGTCAGAGCAGAGTGTGAATGTAATTGGGGTGTGGTTTAGCAGCCTAGTAGTACAAAAGCAGCTGTCTTCAATTACTGCTTTCTGCTGTTTTTGACAGAAGACAACTTTGGTTTCAGAGCAAGATACAGCAGTCTAGAACTACAGATTTTTTTCTGATAAGATCACTTCTATCTCTGCAGTTGTTAGAGCCTCTTTGGATTAAGCAAAAATATATTTTATTAGAAGAAGGGGGTCTCATTTAAGTAAAAAAAATGATAGTCTCTGTGTGTTTCTCTGAATAAGGAGGGTGAATCAGCTTAATTTGTTGAGTTAGAGCAGAGGGTGAATCTAATTGGGGTGTGGCTCAGCAGCTTAGTAGTTCAAAAGCAGCGGTCTCCATTTAAAGCTTTCTGCTGTATTTGACAAAATATCACTTTGGTTTCAAAGCAAGATACAGTAGTCTAGAACTAGAGATTTTGTGCTGATAAAATCACTTCTACCACAGCTGGAGATTGTTCCTATTTGGATGAAGCAAATAGATACTGTATCAAAAGAAGGGTGCCTCACTCAATTAAAAAAAAGAAAGTATATATGTGTTTCTCTGTATAAGGGAGTTGTAACAGCTTCATTTGCTGAGACAGAGAAGAGGACAAATCTAACTTGGGGTGTGGCTTAGCAGATTAGTAGTACAAAAGCAGCTGTCATCAATTACAGCTTCCTGCTGTATTTGACAGAAGACAACTTTAATTTCACAGCAAGATATAGCAGCCTAGATCTATAGATTTTTTTACTGATAAGATCAGCTCTATCCCAGCAGGAGTTAGTACCTGCTTGGATTCAGCAAACATATACTTTATAAGAAGAAGGGGGTCTCATTTCAGTAAAAAAAAAAGTCTGTGTGTTTCTCCGAGGAAGGGTGCTATATCAGCTAACTTTGCTGAGTCAGAACAGAGGGTGAATCTAATTGGGGTGTGGCTTAGCAGCTTAGTAGTACAAAAGCAGCTGTCTCAATTACAGCATCCTGCTGTTTTTGACAGATGACAATTCTGGTTTCTGACCAAGATACAGCAGTCTAGAACTACTAGATTTATTACTGATAAATTTACTTAATAATAGAGTTAGTACTTCTTTGATTAAGCTAATAAATTTTTATTAGAAGAAGTGGGTCTCATTTAGTAAAAATGCTAGCCTCTATGTGTTTCTCTGAATGAGCGGGATGTATCAGCTAATTTGTTGACTCAGAGCAGAAGGTGAATCTAGTGGGGTGTGGCTTGGCAGCTTAGTGGTACAAGGCAGCGGTCTGCATTTACAGCTTCGTATTGTGTTTGACAGAAGACCACCTTCGTTTCAGAGCAAGATACAGTAGTCTAGAATTACAGATGTTTTACTGATAGGAGAATCACTTCTACCTCAGCAGGTGTTAGTAGCTGTTTGGATTAAGCAAATACGTACTTTATTGGAAGAAGGGGTATCATTTAAACAAAAAGTTCTCTGTGTGTTTCTCTGAGGAAGGGTGCTGTATCTGCTTTAATTTGCTTAGTCAGAGTGGAGGGTGAATCTAATTGGGGGTGTGCTTAAAGAGCTTACTAGTACAAAAGCAGCTGTCTCAATTACAGAGTTCCTGTGTCTTTTGACAAGAAGACAACTTTGATTTCAGTGCAAGATACAGTAGACTAGAACTATAGATTTTTTACTGATAAAATCACTATTATCTCAGCAGGAGTTAATACCTCTTTGGATTTAGCAAACAGATGATTTATTAGAAGAAGGGGTCTCATTTAAGTAAAAAAAGAGAATGTCTCTTTATGTTTCTCTGAGGAATGGGGCTGTTTGTGCTTAATTTGCTGAGTCAGAGCAGAGGGTGAATCAAATTATGGAGTGGCTTTGCAGTTTAGCAGTACATAAGCAGCTGTCATCAATTACAGCTTCCTGCTGTTTTTGACAGATGACAACTTTGGTTTCCAGAGCAAGATACAGCAGTCTAGAATTACAGAATTTTACTTTTAAGATGACTTCTTTCTCAGCGGCGTTTGTACCTGCTTGGATGAAACAAACAGATTCCTTATTAGAAAGAGGGTCTCACTTAATTAAAAAGAAGTCTCTGTGTTTTCTGAGGAATGGGCTGTATCAGCTTAATTTGTTGAGTCAGAGCAGAAAAGCCAATCTAATTTGCGGTGTGGCTTAGCAGCTTAGTAGTTTTATTACAAGATGGGGTCTCATTTAAGTAAAGAGAAAAGTCTCTATGTGTTTCTCTGAAGAAGGGGCTGTATCAGCTTTCATTTTTCAGTCAGAGCAGAGGTGGGGAATGTACTGGTGGTGTGGTTTAGCAGCTTAGTAGTAAGTGCCAGCTGTCTTTAATTACAGCTTCCTGCTGTGTTTGACAGAAGACAACTTTGGTTTCAGATCAAGATACAGCAGTATAGAACTAGACATTTTTACTGTTAAGATCAGTTCTATCTCAGCAGCAGTTAGTACCTGCTGGATTAACAAACATATACTTTATTAGAAGAAGGGGTCTCACTTAAGTAAAAAAAGTCTCTGTGTGTGTTTCTCTGAGGAAGGGATGTATCAGCTTAATTTGCTGAGTCAGAGCAGAGGTGAATATAATTGAGATGTGGTTTAGCAGCCTAGTAGGTACAAAGCAGCAGTTTCAATTACTGCTTCTGCTGTGTTGACAGAAGTAAACTTTGGTTTCATAGCAATAAACAGTGTCTCAGAACTACAGATTTTTTCTGATAAAATCACTCTCCTATCTCAGCAGAGTAGTATCTGTTTGGATTAAGTAAACATATACCATATTAAGAAGAAGGGGTCACATTAGTAAAAAGAAAAATAAAGTCTCTGTGTTTTCTGAGGAAGGTGGATGTATCATCTTAATTTGCTGAGTCAGAGACAGAGGTGAATCAAATTGAGGTGTGGCTTAGCAGCTTAGTAGTTCAAAAGCGTCAGTCTCCATTTACGGCTTCCTGCTATATTTGACAGAACACCTCTTTGATTTTCAGAGCAATGTACAGTAGTCAAGAACTACCTGATGTTTAACTGATGAAATCACTTCTACCTCAGCATGAGATTGTACCTGTTGGATTAAGCAAACGATACTTTATTAGAAGAAGTGGGTCTCACTTATTTAAAAAAGAAAGCTTCTGTCTGATTCTCAGAGGAATGGTGCAATATCAGCTAATTTGCTGAGTCAGATCAGAGAGTGAATCTAAATGGGGATGCAGTTTAGCAGCTAGTACCAAAGCATCTGTCTCAATTACAGCTTCAGATGTTTTTAACAGACAGACAGCTTTGGTTTCAGAGCAAGATACAGCAGTCTAGAACTACCGATTTTTACTGATAAAATTACTTGCCTGTGCAGAGTTAGTACCTGTTTGGATTAAGCAAACAGATGCTTAACTAGAAAAAGAGCATCTAATTTAAGTTTACAAAAAGAAAGTCTCTGTCTGATTCTCTGAGGAAGGGGCTGTAACATGCTAATTTACTGAGTCAGAGCAAAGGGTGAATCTAATTTGGGTGTGGCTTTGCAGCTTAGTAGTGGAAAAGCAGCTGTCTCAATACAGCTTTCTGCTGTTTTTGACTGAAGGCAACTTGGTTTCAGAGCAAGACACTGCATTTTGAACTACTGATTTTTTACTAATAAAATCACTATTATTATTTAGCAGGAGATAGTACCTCTTTGGATTAAGCAAACAGATACTTTATTATAAGAAGGGGTCTCATTTAAGTAAAAAAAAGTCTTTGTGTTTCTAGTGAGGAAGGGGATGTGTCAGGTTTGATTTGTTGAGTCAGAGCAGAGGATGAATCTAATTGGTGAGTTGCTAGCAGCTTAGTAGCACAAAAGCAGCTGTCCATTATAGCTTTCTGCTGTTTTTGACTGAGACAACTTTGTTTCAGAGCAGAATACAGCAGCCTAGAACTACAGATTTTTACTTATAAAATCACTTCTATTCAGCAGGAGTTAATACCTGTTTGGATTAAGTAAACAGGTACTTTATTAGAATAGATGGGTTCTCAGTAAAGTAAAGAAAACAAGGAACTCTCTGTGTGTTTCTCTGAGGAAAGGGTGTATCAGCTTAATTTTCCTGAGTCAGAGCAGAGGATGAATCTCATTTGTTGTGGGTTAACAACTTGGTGGTACAAAAGCAACTATCTCCAAGTACAACATCCTGCTGTTTTCTGACGAAAGACAACTTTGGTTTCAGAGCAACATACAGCAGTTCTAGAGCTACAGATTTTTAAATGTTAAGATCACTTCTATCTCAGCAGGAGTTAGTACCTGTTTAGATTAAGCAAACATATTCATTGTAGAAGAAGGTGCTCTCATTTAAAAGTCTCTGTGTGTTTCTCTGAGGAAGGGGGCTGTATAAGATTAATTTGCTTTGAGTCAGAGCAGATGGTGAATCTATTTGAAGGTGTGGCATAGCAGCTAGTAGTACAAAAGCAGCTGTCTCCAATTACAGCTTCTACTGTATTTGACAAAAGACTACCTAGAGTTTCAGATGAATATATAGCAGTCTTGAACTACAGATTTTTACTAGTAAAATCCGTCAGTCTCAGCAAAGTTAGTACCTGTTTGGATTAAGCAAACAGATACTTTATTAGATGAAGAGGTTAAACTTTAAGTAAAAAAGAAGTCTCTTTGTGTTTCTCTGAGGAAGGGTGACATCGAGCTTAATTAGCTTAGTCAAAACAGAATGAGATCTAATTAGGGTGTAGCTACCAGTTTAGTAGTACAAAAAGCAGCTGTCTCCAATTACAGATTCCTGTTGTTTTTAGAGAAGACATCTGTGGTTTCAGAGCAAGATACAGTTGTTCTCTAGAACTACAGGATTGTTTTTGGATAAAAGCACTTTTATCTCAAGCAGGAGTTAGTATCTGTTTGGATTAAGTAAACATATACCTTATTAGAAAGAAGGGTCACATTTAAGTAAAAAAGAAAAATATAAAGTCTCTGTGTTTCTCTGAGGAAGGTGGATGTATCATCTTAATTTGCTGAGTCAGAACAGAGGGTAGATGAGGTGTGGCTTAGCAGCTTAGTAGTTCAAAAGTGTCAGTCTCAATTTACAGCTTCCTGCTATATTTGACAGAACACCTCTTTGATTTCAGAGCAATGTACAGTAGTCCAAGAACTACCGATGTTTAACTGATGAAATCACTTTCACCTCAGTACGAGATTTGTACTGTTGGGATTAAGCAAACAGATACTTTACTTTAGAGAAGTGGGTCTCACTTAATTAAAAAAGAGCTTCTGTCTGATTCTCAGAGGAATGGTGCAATATCGACAATTTGCTGAGTCAGATCAGAGGTTGAATCTAAATGGGGATGCAGTTTAGCAGCTTAGTAGTACCAAAGAACCTGTCTCCAATTTTTAGCTTCCAGATGTTTTTAACAGACAGACAGCTATGGTTTCAAGAGCAAGATACAGCAGTCTAGAACTACGATTTTTACTGATATAAATTACTTCTGCCTCAGCATGAGTTAGTACCTGTTTGGATTAAGCAAACTGATACTTAACTAGAAAAGGGAACATCTAATTTAAGTTTAAAAAAAAGTCTCTGTCTGATTCTCTCTGAGGAAGGGGCTGTATATGCTTAATTTACTGAGTCAGAGCAAAGGGTGAATCTAATTTGGGGTGTGGCTTTTGCAGCTTAGTAGTGGAAAGCAGCTGTCTCCTGATTACAGCTTTCTGCTGTTTTGACTGAAAGGCAACTTTGGTTTTCAAGAGCAAGACACAGCATGTTTTGAACTTCTGATTTTTTACTAATAAATCACTATTATCTTAGCAGGTAGTAGCTCTTTGGATTAAGCAACATACAATCTTTATTATAGAAGAGGTCTCATTTAAGTAAAAAAAAGTCTTTGTGTTTCTATGAGGAAGGGGATGTGTCAGGTTAATTTGTTGAGTCAGAGCAGAGATGAATCTAGTTGGGTGAGTTTACTGTAGCTTAGTAGCACAAAAGCAGCTGTCCAGTTATAGCTTTCTGCTGTTTTGACTGGAGACAACTTTGTTTCAGAGCAAGATACATGCAACCTAGAACTACAGATTTTTACTTATAAAATCACTTCTATCTCAGCAGGAGTTAATACCTGTTTGGATTAAGTAATCAGGTACTTTATTAGTAGAATGGGTTCTCACTTAAGTAAAGAAAACAAGAAACTCTGTGTGTTTCTCTGAGAGGAGGAAGGCTGTATTAAGCTTAATTTCTGAGTCAGAGCAGAGGATGAATCTCATTTTGTTTGTGGCTTTAACAACTTAGTGGTACAAAAGCAACTATCTCCAATCACAGCATCCTGCTGTTTCTGACAGAAGACAACTTTGGTTTCAGAGCAACATACAGCAGTCTAGGAGCTACAGATTTTAAATGTTAGATCACTTCTATCTCAGCAGGAGTTAGTGCCTGTTTGGATTAAGCAAACATATTCATTATTAGAAGAAGGGTGTCTCATTTAAAAAGTCTCTGTGTTTTCTCTGAGGAAGAGACTGTATAAGATTAATTTTGCTGAGTCCAGAGCAGATGGTGAATCTAGTGTGGTAATGGTAGTTATAGCAACTGTAGTACACAAAAGCCAGCTGTCTCCAATTACAGCTTCCTGCTGTTTTTTGACAAAAGACTACCTAGGTTTCAGATAGATATATAGCAGTCTTGAACCTACAGATTTTACTGATAAAATCACGTCAGTCTCTGCAGAAGTTAAGTACCTGTTTGGATTAAGGTGTCAGATACTTTATTAGATGAAGAGGTTAAACTTACTAAGTAAAAAAGTCTCTTTGTGTTTCTCTGAGGAAGGGGTGACATCAGCTTAATTAGCTTAGTCAAAACAGAATGTGAATCTAATTAGGGTGTGGCTTACCAGTTTAGTAGTACAAAAGCAGCTGTCTCCAATTACAGATTCCTGTTGTTTTTAAGAGAAGACATCTGTGGTTTCAGAGCAAGATACAGCAGTAGTTCGAAACTTCTAGATTGTTTTGGATAAAAACACTTTTATCTCAACAGGAGTTAGTATCTGTTTAGATTAAGTAAACATATACCTTATTAGAAGAAGGGTCACATTTAAGTAAAAAAAATAAAAGTCTCTGTGTTTCTCTGAGGAAGGTGGATGTATCATCTTAGTTTGCTGAGTCAGAACAGAGGGTGAATCAAATTGTAAGTGTGGCTTAGCAGCTTAGTAGTTCAAAAGTGTCAGTCTCAATTACAGCTTCCTGTTATTTGACAGGACACCTCTTTGATTTCAGAGCAATGTACAGTAGTCCAAGAACTACCGATGTTTAACCTGATGAAATCACTTCTACCTCAGCATGAGATTGTACCTGTTGAGGATTAAGCAAACAGATACTTTACTAGAAGAGTGGGTCTCACTTAATTAAAAAAGAAAGCTTCTGTCTGATTTCTCAATGTGAATGGTGCAATATCAGCTTAATTTGCTGAGTCAGATCAGAGGGTGAATCTAAATAGGGATGCAGTTTTATGCTTAGTAGTACCAAAGAACCTGTCTCAATTTTAGCTTCATATTTTTTAACAGACAGACAGCTATGGTTTCAGAGCAAGATACTGCAGTCTAGAACTTCCGATTTTTACTGATAAAATTACTTCTGCTTCAGCATGAGTTGGTACCTGTTTGGATTAAAGCAAACTGATACTTAACTAGAAAAAGGGCATCTAATTTAAGTTAAAAAATAGAAAGTCTCTGTCCGATTCTCTGAGGAAGAGGCTGTATAAGCAATTTCTAGAGTCAGAGCAAAGGGTGAATCTAATTTGGGGTGTGGTTTAGCATCTTAGTAGTGGAAAAGCAGCTGTCTCCATTATAGCTTTCTAGTTTTTTTTGACTGAAGGCAACTTTTGGTTTCAGAGCAAGACACAGCGATTTTTGAACTACTGATTTTTACTAATAAAATCACTATTATCTTAGCAGGAGATAATACCTCTTTGGATTAACAAACAGATGACTTTATTATAAGAAGGGGTCTCATTTAAGTAAAAAAGTCTTTGTGTTTCTATGAGGAAGGGATATGTCAGGTTAATTTGTTGAGTCAGAGCAGAGGATATGAATCTAATTGGGTGAGTTTAGCAGCTTAGTAACACAAAAGCAGCTGTCCAATTATAGCTTTCTGCTATTTTTGACTGGAAGACAACTTTTGTTTCATAGAGCAAGATACAGCAGCCTAGGACTACAGATGTTTTACTTATAAAAGCACTTCTATCTCAGCAGGAGTTAATACCTGTTTGGATTAAATGACAGGTACTTTATTAGTAGAATGGGTTCTCACTTAAGTAAAAAGAAAAAGTCTCTGTGTGTTTCTCTGAGGAAGGGGCTGTATCAAGCTTAATTTCCTGAGTCAGAGCAGAGGTGAATTTCATTTTGTTTGTGGCTTAACAACAGGTGGTACAAAAGCAGCTATCTCCATTACAGCATCCTGCTGTTTGAGAGAAGACAACTTTGGTTTCTTTATCAACATACAGCAGTCTAGAGCTACAGATTTTTAAATATTCAAGATCACTTTATCTCAGCAGGGTGAGTACCTGTTTGGATTATGCAACATATTCATTATTAGAAGAAGGTGTCTCTTTTAAAAAGTCTCTGTGTGTTTTCTGAGGAGGGCTGTATCAGATTAATTTCGTGAGTCAGAGAGATGGTGAATCTAATTGGGGTGTGGCATAGCTTAGTAGTACCAAAGCAGCTGTCTCCAGTTACAGCCCTGCTGTATTGACGACAAAGATCCTAGGTTTCAGATGAATATATAGCAGTCTTGATCTACAGATTTTTTACCGTAAAAATCACGTCGGTCTCATCAGTAGGTTAGTACCTGTTTGGATTAAGCAAACAGATACTTTATTAGATGAGAGGTTAAACTTTTAGTAAAAGAAAGTCTCTGTGTGTGTTTCTCTGAGGAGGGGTGATATCAAGCTAGTTAGCTAGTCAAAGCAGAATGTGAATCTAATTATGGTGTGGCTTACCAGTTTAGTAGTACAAAAGCAGCTGTCTCCAATTACAGATTCCTGTTGTTTTTTAAGAGACATCTGTGTTTCAGAGCAAGATACAGCAGTCTAGATCTCTGGATTGTTTTGGATAAAACACTTTTATCTCAACGAGAGTTAGTATCTGTTTGGATTAAGTAGCATACCTTATTAGAAGAAGGGTCACATTTAAGTAAAAGAAAATAAAGTCTCTGTGTTTCTCTGAGGAAGGTGGTATGTATCATCTTGAATTTGCTGAGTCAGAACAGAGGTGAATCAAATATTGGGTGTGGCTTAGCAGCTTAGTAGTTCAAAAGCGTCAGTCTCGATTTTATAGCTTCTGCTATATTGACAGAGAACACCTCTTTGATTTCAGAACAATGTACAGTAGTCAAGAATCACCATGTTTAACTGATGAAATCACTTCTACCTCAGCAGAGTGTACCTGTTGGGATTAAGCAAGCAGATACTTTGTTAGAAGAAGTGGGTCTCACTTAATTAAAAGAAAGCTCTGTCTGATTCTCAGAGGAATGGTGCAATATCAGCTTAATTTGCTGAGTCAGATCAGAGGTTGAATCTAAATGGGGATGCGTTTAGCAACTAGTAGTACCAAAGCATCTGTCTCCAATTACAGCTTCCAGATGTTTTAACAGACAGATAGCTTTGGTTTCAGAGAAATCTACAGCAGTCTTAGAACCACCGATTTTTACTGATAAAATTACTTCTGCCTGCGTGGAGTTAGTAATTTTCTGGATTACAAACAGATACTTATCCAGAAAAAGGGCATCTATTTTAAGTTAAAAAAAGAAAGTCTCTGTCTGATTCTCTGAGGAAGGGGCTGGATAAGCTTAATTTACTGAGTCAAGCAAAGGGTGAATCTAATTTGGGGTGTGGCTTGGCAGCTTAGTAGTGGAAAAGCAGCTGTCTCCATTACAGCTCTGCTGTTGCTTGACCGGCAACTTTGGTTTCAGAGCAAGACACAGCTGATTTTGAATACTGATTTTTACTAATAAAATCACTATTATCTTAGACGGGAGATAAGTACCTCTTTGGATTAACAAACATATACTTTATTATTAGCAGGGATCTCATAAGTAAAACAAAAAGTCTTTTGTGTTTTCTATGAGGAAGGGTTATGTCAGGTTAATTTGTTGAGTCAGAGCAGAGGATGAATCTAATTGGGTGGAGTTGCTTAGCAGCTTAGTGCACAAAAAGCAGCTGTCCAGTATAGCTTTCTGCTGTTTTTGACTGAAGACAACTTTTGTTTCAAAGCGAGATACAGCAGCTAGAACTACAGATGTTTTGCTTATAAAAGCACTTCTATCTCAGCAGGAGTTAATACCTGTTTGGATTAAGTAAACAGGTACTTTATTATGTAGAATGGGTTCCGCTGCTCAAGTAAAGAAAAAGAAAGTCTCTGTGTGTTTCTCTTGAGGAAGGGGCTGTATCAGCTAATTTCTGAATCAGAGCAGAGGGTGAATCTCCATTTTGTTTGTGGCTTAACAACAGTGGTACAAAGCAGCTATCACCAATTACAGTATCCTGCTGTTTCTGACAGAAGTATTAACTTTGGTTTCAGAGCAACATACAAGCAGTCTAGAGCTACAGATTTTAAATGTTAAGATCACTTCTATCTCAGCAGGAGTTAGTACCTGTTTGGATTAAGCAAACATATTCATTATTAAGAAGGTTGTCTCATTTAAAGTCTCTGTGTGTTTCTCTGAGGAAGGGCTGTATCAGATTAATTTGCTGAGTCAGAGCAGATGGTGAATCTAATTGGGTGTGGCATAGCAGCTTAGTAGTACAAAAGCAGCTGTCTCCAGTTGCAGCTTCCTGCTGTATTTGACAAAAAGACTACCTAGGTTTCAGATGAATATATAGCAGTCTTGAATTCTGAGATTTTTACTGATAAAATCACTGCCAGTCTCAGCAGAAGTTAGTACCTGGTTGGATTAAGCAAGCAGGATACTTTATGGATGAAGGGTTTAAATTTGTTAAAAGCAAGTCTCTGTGTTTTCTCTGAGGAGGGTGATATCAGCTAATTAGCTTAGTCAAACAGAATGTGAATCTAATTAATGGTGTGGCTACCAGTTTAGTAGTACAAAAGCAGCTGTCTCCAGTTACAGATTCCTGTTGTTTTGAGAAGACATCTGTGTTTCAGACAAGATACAGCAGTCTAGACTGATAGATTGTTTTTGACAAAACACTTTATCTCAGCAGTTAGTATCTGTTTGGATTAAGTAAACTATACCTTATTAGAAGAAGGGTCACATTTAGTAAAAGAAAAATAAAGTCTCTGTGTTTCTTTAGGAAGGTGGATGTATCTTCTTAATTTGCTGAGTTCAGAACAGAGGGTTGAATCATTGGGGTGTAACTTATGGCTTAGTAGTTCAAAGCGTCGAGTCTCAGTTTACAGCTTCCTATTATATTTGACGAACACCTCTTTGATTTCAGAGCAATGTACAAGTAGTCAAGAACTACCAATGTTTAACTGATGAAATCACTTCTACCTCAACATGAGATTTACCTGTTGGGATTAGCAAACAGATACTTTATTGAAGAAGTGGGTCTCACTTAATTAAAAAAAAGAAACTTCTGTCTGATTCTCAGAGGAATGGTGCAATATCAACTAATTTGTGGAGTCAGATCAGAGGGTGAATCTAAATGGGATCTGTTTTGGATCAGTATTACCCAAAGAATTCTGCCTCATTACAGCTTCCCAGAGTGTTTTTAACAGACAGACAGCTTTGGTTTCAGGCAAGATACAGCAGTCTAGAACTACGATTTTTTTACTGATAAGTGCCTGTGCCTCAGCAGGGGTTAGTACTCTGTTTGGATTAAGCAAACAGATACTTAACTAGAAAAAGGGCATCTAATTTAAGTTAAAAAAAGAAAGTCTCTGTCTGATTCTCTGAGGAAGGGGGCTGTATTAGCTTAATTTACTGAGTCAGAGCAAAGGGTGAATCTAATTTGTGGTGTGGCTTAGCAGCTTAGTAGTGGAAAAGCAGCTGTCTCCAATTACAGCTTTTTGCTGTTTTTGACTGAAGGCAACTTTGGTTTCGGAGCAAGACACAGCAGTTTTGAACTACTGATTTTTACTAATAAATCACTATTATCTTAAGCAGAATAGTACCTCTTTTATTAACAAACAGATACTTTATTATAAGAGGGGTCTCATTTAAGTAAAAAATAGTGTTTTGTGTTTCTGAGGAATGGGATGTGTCAGGTTAATTTGCTGAGTCAGAGCACAGGATGAATCTAATTGGGTGAGTTGCTAGCAGCTTATAGCACAAAAGCAGCTGTCCAATTCGATTTCTGCTTTTTGACTGAAGACAACTTTGTTTCAGAGCAAGATACAGCAACCTAGACTACAGATGTTTACTTATAAAATCACCTTCTATCTCAGCAGGAGTTAATGCCTGTTTGGATTAAGTAAACAGGTACTTTATTATAGAATGGGTTCTCATTAATGAAAGAAAGAAAAGTCTCTGTGTGTTTCTCCTGAGGAAGGGGCTGTATCAGCTTAATTTCCTGTCAGAGCAGATATTGAAT
The DNA here is from genome assembly GCA_016271365.2 of Neoceratodus forsteri. Lineage (NCBI taxonomy): Eukaryota > Metazoa > Chordata > Ceratodontiformes > Ceratodontidae > Neoceratodus > Neoceratodus forsteri. The sequence continues at coordinate 621,851,081 of CM057455.1, forward strand.
CTCATTTTGTTTGTGGCTTAACAACCTTGGTGGTTACAAAAGCAGCTATCTCCAATTACAGCATCCTGCTGTTTCTGACGAAGACAACTTTGGTTTCAGAGCAACATACAGCAATTAGAGCTAGTGATTTTTAAATGTTGGAGATCACTTCTATCTCAGCAGGGTGTAGTACCTGTTTGGATTAAGCAAACATATTCTATTATTAGAAAGAAGGTGTCTCATTTAAAAAGTCTCTGTGTGTTTTCTCTGAGGAAGGGGCTGTATCAGATTAATTTGCTGGAGTCAGAGCAGATGGTGGATCTCATTAGGTGTGGCATAGCAGCTTAGTAGTATAAAGCAGCTGTCTCCAATTACAGCTTCCTGCTGTATTTGACAAACTCACCTAGGTTTCAGATGAATATATATGCAGTCTTGAACTACATATTTTACTGATATTAAATCCGTCAGTCTCAGTGAAGTTAGTACCTGTTTGGATTAAGCAAACAGATACTTTTATAGATGAGAGGTTAACTTTAAGTAAAAAAAGAAAGTCTCTGTGTTTCTCTGAGGAAGGGAGGTGATATCAGCTTATTGGCTTAGTCAAAACAGAATGTGAATTCTAATTAGGTGTGGCTTACCAGTTTAGTAGTTGCTAAGTACAGCTGTCTCAGTTACAGTTCTTTGCTGTTTTTAAGAGAAGACATCTGTGTTTCTAGAGCAAGATACAGCAATCTAGAACTGCAGATTGTTTTGATAAAACACTTTTATCTCAGCAGGATTTAAGTACCTGTCTTTTGATTTGCTACCGATAGTTTTTTTTAGAAGAAGTGGGTCTCATTTTTAGTAAAAAGAAAGTCTCTGTGTGTTTCCTCTGAGGAAGAGGGCTGTATCAGCTTAATTTGCTGAGTCAGAGCAGAGGGTGAAGCTAATTGTAGGTGTGGCTTAGTTTAGTAGTACAAAAGCAGCTGTCTCCAATTTCAGCTTCCTGCTGTATTTCACAGAGGACAACTTTGGTTTCAGAGCAAGATACTACGGTCTAAAACTTCAAATTTTTTACTGATAAAATCACTTCTGTGTCAGCAGGAGTTAGTACCTGTTTGGATTAAACAAACAGATACTTTATTAGAGGAGAGTGTCATTTAAGTAAAAATAAAATGAAGTATCTGTGTGTTTCTGTGAAGATTATGGTATCATCTGCTTTGTTGAGTTAGATCATAAAGTTGTATCTAATTGAGGGTGTGGCTTAGCAGCTTTAGTACAAAAGCAGTGTCTCCATTACAGCTTCCTTCTGTTTTGACAGAAGACAACTTTGGTTTCAGAGTGAGATACAGCAGTCTAGAACTACAGATATTTACTGATAAGGCTTCCTATCTCAGCAGGGTTGGTACCTGTTTGGATAAGCAACAGATACTTTATAGAGAAGGGTCTCATTTAATAATAAATTCTCTGTGTTTTTTTTGAGGAATTGTGTATAGCTTAATTAACTTAGATCAGAGGTGATTCTAACTAGGGTGTGGCTAGCAGCTGAGGGTACAAAATCAGCATGTCAATTCACTTCTGTGTTTTGACAGAGGACATCGTTGGTTCAGGCAAGATACAGCAGTCTAAATTTGAGGTTTTTGGATAAATATTTACTCAGCAGGAGTTAGTGTCTCTTTATCAAACAGATGCTTTGTTAGAAAAACGTCTCATTAAGTAAAAAGAAAGTGTCTGTGTGTTTTCTTGAGAAGGGGGTTACCAGTTAATTTGTGAGCCAGGCAGAGGTTGGATTTAGTTGGGGTTGAATGAACAGTAGTACAAGATCAGCGTCTCCAGTTATAGCTTCCTGCTGTTTTTGAAAAATACAAGTTTGGCTTAGGCAAGATACAGCAGTGGAACTACAGATTTTTACTACTTACTATCCTGCTACCTTTCACCTATCACTGGAAGCTGGTTCACTTTTATAGCCACTGGTTTGGCTGACAACAGAACTTCCTGTTTGACAGTAGGAAGAATTATCACTGAGACACGTTGTTTTTCAACCTTGAGTAACCTCCAATAACTATCCCTCGACTGCTGGAGGTCTGAATCAAGCATGGAAGAAGTAGACATTGAATACTGGGAAGTTCCTGTTCCAGAACTGGAAGGATGGTTGTGAGGCACATACGCAGTGGGAAATAAATGTAAAAATGCATAGAGAGGGGACAGTCACGCAACAAGGTCAGGAAGTGACACAGAATAAGTCAAGATGGAGTGGCAGTGTAATGGCTGTGGGGCAGTGTTCGAGGAGACATTTGGAGGTTGCTGCTGCCCTGTTTGCAGCACTTCTGGTCTGAGGGAGGTTGTTCACTCAGGTTAATTGGCTAGGATTTTGTGAAACCTCTCCACCCAGGACTATCAGGGCCACTGTTGCCTCTGGGTTGTAAGAAGAGGAGCAGTTGGACAAGATGGGCTCAGGAGGAAAGGGTGTGGGAACAGAGGCACCTCCAGTTGTACCTCTCCACACCTTATGCTGTTCTTAGTGGTTCCTCTGTGGGCACCTGCGGTGAGACCAACTAATGTTAACCTCCCTGAGAGACCTATAGGAGGGGCATGAGACCTCGCAGGGAAGAAACAACTCTGGTGACTCAATCATTGAGTAGAAGGGGGATGAAGGGATAGGAGGTGGTTCCTGCCTGCACCCTGGAGGTCAGGGTGGTCCTCAGATCGGGGGCAGCTGCATGGGGAGAGCTGGATGTCAGTCCACCTAGGGAAAATTACTGCTGTGCATGGGATTAGAGAGGCATGAGTTTGTGGGTTGGGAGGGCCTTAGACAAGTAGCATACAGTGCCTTCTCAGAGTTGCTGCCTGTCTATGGAGGATGTTACTAGGTGTTCTGCACATGATTCAATGAATGGTTGAACCTGGTGTAATCATGTTTTGGCTTCATTGGGACTGGGGCCACGGAGGATGTAGACTTATCTGGCGATATTCGCGTCTGTCGGGGAACAGGATCTTGATGATAGGTTAATGTTTGTTGGCAAGCATTTAAATTAGTTAAGGAGGAGGCCCTAAAGAAGTAGGGAAATCTCTGCTTCCCCCCACAAAACACAGTAGTTAGAGAGGTAAACAACAAGGTAGAGAAGTCAGTAGGGAGCAGGACAGGGATAAATATAGACAAAGGTGGTAAGGGCAGGAATGGGGCTAAAAGGGGTAAGGCCATAAAAAATAAATGGAAGATGATAAGTACCAATGCCCACAGTCTGTGCAACAAGCTCGCTGAACTAGTGGCCTTAATGGAAGAGGGATGCCTCATATTGTGGCAGTCACTGAAACATGGTAAACAGAGAACCATGACTGGGATGTCAGCAAACCAGGATACACACAGTCTACAGTAGGGCCAGGCTGGGTAAAAAGGACAGAGTAGCTCTACATAAGGAAAGGGATTAAAGCAATGAGAACTAAAGAGTAACAATAGTAGTTGATGAGTCACTATGGATCACTCTGGAGACAGAAATGGCACCACAATCCGCATGGGGTTAGTACAGACCGGGCCATCTCAGGAGGCTGAAATGAACAAGGAAATGATAGAAGGCATCCTAAAATGGCAGAAAAGGGGAGATATTGTTGATGGGGACCTGAATATGCCAGATGTTAACTGGAGTACCTTGTTGGCACATCCAAGAGCAGGGCCATTCTTGATCCCCTACAGGGCATGCTTCAGACAGTTAGTGTTGAAAACCCACTCCGGAGGAGCAATCTTAGACTTGGTACTCTCAAATGGGGAAGGAGAAAGGATCTCAGATTTAGAAGTGGGTAGCTGTCTGGGGAACAAGGTGACCACAACAGTGTGGTTCACACAAACACAGCCATAGAGTCAAGCCATACAAACAAGAGTATTGACCTTAGGAAGGCTGACATTGGGAAATGAGAGAGTGCCTCAAAAGCACAAGAAAATGGGCAAGAAGGAGGGTGGAGGAACAATGGAAATAATCAAAGCAGCCATCGCTGAGGCAACAAGTCTTTGTGGGAAACAAATCAACAAAACAAAATGAAGGAAAAAAAACACTATGGTTCTCAAAAGAGGTGGGATGGTTATGATGAAAAGGATAGTATTCGGGAAATATAAGGAAACACAGAAGTAGCAGGACAGAGAACTTTTATCAGTTAAAGCAGAAGGAGGCAGACAGAATAGCAAAGGCACAAACTGAAGAAAATATAGCCAACTCTGTTGACAGTGATAAAACCTTTATAGGTACATTAGGATGCCTAGAAAGACTGAAGGGAGGATACAGAGACTTAATTGTGGGAGGAAATGTAGGCAGAGGGTGAGACAGTGAAAAAGCAGGGATATTGAATGAATATTTCTCCTTGTATTCACAGCAGTAGATGAGGGAGTACCTATACCAAACAAGGGAGAAACAATGAATAGGGTCAATACTCAGTCCATTCACAAAAGGGGTTTTGAAAGAACTTTTGAAACTGAGGGTGGACAAAGCAATGGGGCTGATAGGATTCAACCAAAAATCTAAAAGAACTAAGGGTAGAAACTATAACACCACTTGACTACTCTCTTTAACAAATCATGGGGGATGGTGGTACCTGAGGATTGGAGGAGGGCAATGTGATTCCACTTCACAAAAGTGGGAGCAGGCAGAGGCAGGAAATTAGCAGATCAGTTAGTTGACTTCAGTGGTAGGTAAAATAATGGAATCACTTGAAGGAAAGAATTGTTGAGTACCTAGAGGTCAATGAGGCACAGACCCAAGGCAGCATGGTTTCGCAGCAGGAAGGTCATGTCAGATGAACTCCATGATTTCTTTGACTGGGTAACCACAGTAGTAGTCCAGAGAGGGCTATGGATTATGGCCTACCCGAGATTTTAGTAAGGCATTTGTCACAGTCTCACACAAAAGATTATTATACAAGTTAGCTAGGAAGTCTGGAGTGTGTCCCAAGGTGGTAGCCTGGATAACAAAATGGCTGGACAACGGGACAATAAAGGGTAATAATAAACGGAGTCCATGGTGAAGAAAGGAAGGTAATTAGCGGGGTACCATGGGGTTCAGATCTGGGACCGGGTCCTCTTAATGTCTTTGCAAGTGACATTGGAGAGCACCTGGAAGGAAAGGATGCCTATTGCAGATGACACAAAGATCTGCAACAGGATTTGATATCATGGTGGGTGAAAAGAATGAAGGGACTTGACCAGGCTGGAGGAATGTGGAATATGTGGCAGTTCAGATTCAATGCAAAGAAGTGCAAGGCAATGCATTTGGGAAACAAAACCCAGGGGAACGAGTACCCGTGGTGGGTGAGAGTAACAACAGCAGAAAATCAAAAGAAGAGCCTAGGAGTAATTATATCAGATGACCTAAAGGTGGGCAAGCAATGTGAGAAAGCAGTGAGGATGTGCTGAGGATATTGGGATGCATACTGAGTGGCATCAAGTGTAAAACAGGAAGTTGTTATCCCTCTGTACAGACAGTTAGTGAGACCCCATCTGGAGTACTGGTGCAATTCTGGAGACCCCATCTCTGCAAAGATATAGACAGAGTGAGGCTGTTCAGAGGAGAGCAACCAAAATAGTGTATGGTCTGCACCAGAAGACATTCAAGAAGAGTCTAAAGCAGCTAAATATGTATACCCTTGAGGAAAGGAGGGAGAGGGGGACATGATAGAACTTTCATATCTCAGGGAATTAATGAAGTACAAGAGGGTGTATCTTTCAGAAGAAGAGATGTGCGTAAGAACAAGGGGGCACAATTTAAAGATAGAGAGGAGATGGCTCAGATGTAATGTTAGAAAGCATTTTCTGATGGAGAGGGTTGTGGATGCATGGAAATTGCTCTTCCAGAGGAGGTTGTAGAGTCAGGAAGAGAGGAGAATCAAGAATGCATGGGACAGGCATAAGGGTAATTCTAGTGGGGGTAGGAGGAAGTAAGCTGTTGATTAAGTGAGATCTGCTGTCTCATCCATCAGGTGAGGAAATGGGCAGACTAGTGGGCCAGCCGGTTCCTTCTGCTGTCAAATTTCTATGTTATGTTTCTATAGCACTAGCAGTTAAAAGATGGAGGAGTTTCATTAAATTCCATCATTTTGGATTACTCTTCTTTGTTGTTAACAATAAGATATGTCCAAATAAATATAACATCACAGATTTATGTATTTAATTACAGCTGATTAAATTTAATTGGACTGACCTAATTCAAAGTAATTATTTTGTTTCTTGGAAATAATTTCATCAATTTGTTAAGAAGATAGAGCTCAAATATGGCTCATACATTTTACAGATAAAGGTCTGGATATTTAAACTCTTTGTTAACAAATGAGCAACAGCAGGAGTGCGCAAGTCCACTGCGCCCATGCAAGAAGCACGATATTTAAAAATCTGCGCAGGGCTAAGATGCGCCTACGTCATGACTGAATATCACACCACCTGCACCATGCACAACTAGGGATGTGAAGCTGAGCATATCTGATGTGCTATAGCTGCAACAAGGGGATGCTCAGTTAAGCAGTCCAGATGCTATAGCGCTAATCAGGATGCCCCTGCAGCAGGGCAGCAATGCAACGACGCACAATCAGGATGCAGGAGCTCACCACCCATGCCACAGATGGGCAGAGGAACACACAGCAGAACAGGACATCGTCCCCACACCCCATGCACTGCATAATCTGGGACAGTTGAATAACCACTGCCCCGCGGATACCAGCAACCAACTGGCGGGCCATGGTGCCCCAGCACACCTCCTGCCAAGCTGTGACCGCACACAAGGAGGGCCACCATCCCATACAACACCATCTACCAATGGAGAGCACACCCTGCACCATGATCCCATACACCTGCCCAGCAGTAGCACCCAACAGTGCAGGACACCCCATGTACTGCCACAACCCCACTGTGACAATGCAACTTTGTGCACCATGGAGCCATGCAAGGCAGTCTCACCATGAGCACTCCTGGTGGGTGGCAGCAGACAGCGATGCAACAGATGCATGTGGCTTTGGCAGATTAGTAGTACAAAAGCAGCTGTCATCAATTACAGCTTCCTGCTGTATTTGACAGAAGACAACTTTAATTTCACAGCAAGATATAGCAGCCTAGATCTATAGATTTTTTTACTGATAAGATCAGCTCTATCGCAGCAGGAGTTAGTACCTGCTTGGATTCAGCAAACATATACTTTATAAGAAGAAGGGGGTCTCATTTCAGTAAAAAAAAAAGAAAGTCTGTGTGTTTCTCCGAGGAAGGGTGCTATATCAGCTAACTTTGCTGAGTCAGAACAGAGGGTGAATCTAATTGGGGTGTGGCTTAGCAGCTTAGTAGTACAAAAGCAGCTGTCTCCAATTACAGCATCCTGCTGTTTTTGACAGATGACAATTCTGGTTTCTGACCAAGATACAGCAGTCTAGAACTACAGATTTATTACTGATAAAATCACTTCTATGTCAACAGGAGTTAGTACTTCTTTGGATTAAGCCAACAAATTTTTTATTAGAAGAAGTGGGTCTCATTTAGTAAAAAAATGCTAGCCTCTATGTGTTTCTCTGAATAAGCGGGATGTATCAGCTTAATTTGTTGACTCAGAGCAGAAGGTGAATCTAATTGGGGTGTGGCTTAGCAGCTTAGTAGTACAAAGGCAGCGGTCTGCATTTACAGCTTCGTATTGTATTTGACAGAAGACCACCTTCGTTTCAGAGCAAGATACAGTAGTCTAGAATTACAGATGTTTTACTGATAGAATCACTTCTACCTCAGCAGGTGTTAGTAGCTGTTTGGATTAAGCAAATACGTACTTTATTGGAAGAAGGGGGTATCATTTAACCAAAAAAGTTCTCTGTGTGTTTCTCTGAGGAAGGGTGCTGTATCTGCTTAATTTGCTTAGTCAGAGTGGAGGGTGAATCTAATTGGGGGTGTGCCTTAAGAGCTTACTAGTACAAAAGCAGCTGTCTCCAATTACAGGTTCCTGATGTTTTTGACAGAAGACAACTTTGATTTCAGTGCAAGATACAGTAGACTAGAACTATAGATTTTTTACTGATAAAATCACTATTATCTCAGCAGGAGTTAATACCTCTTTGGATTTAGCAAACAGATGATTTATTAGAAGAAGGGGTCTCATTTAAGTAAAAAAAAAGAATGTCTCTTTATGTTTCTCTGAGGAATGGGGCTGTTTGTGCTTAATTTGCTGAGTCAGAGCAGAGGGTGAATCAAATTATGGAGTGGCTTTGCAGTTTAGCAGTACATAAGCAGCTGTCATCAATTACAGCTTCCTGCTGTTTTTGACAGATGACAACTTTGGTTTCAGAGCAAGATACAGCAGTCTAGAATTACAGATTTTTTACTTTTAAGATGACTTCTTTCTCAGCAGGCGTTTGTACCTGCTTGGATGAAGCAAACAGATTCCTTATTAGAAGAAGAGGGTCTCACTTAATTAAAAAAAGAAAGTCTCTCTGTGTTTCTCTGAGGAATGGGGCTGTATCAGCTTAATTTGTTGAGTCAGAGCAGAAAAGCCAATCTAATTTGCGGTGTGGCTTAGCAGCTTAGTAGTTTTATTACAAGATGGGGGTCTCATTTAAGTAAAAGAAAAAAGTCTCTATGTGTTTCTCTGAAGAAGGGGGCTGCATCAGCTTACTTTTCTTAGTCAGAGCAGAGTGTGAATGTAATTGGTGGTGTGGTTTAGCAGCTTAGTAGTACAAAAGCAGCTGTCTTCAATTACAGCTTCCTGCTGTGTTTGACAGAAGACAACTTTGGTTTCAGATCAAGATACAGCAGTATAGAACTAGACATTTTTTTACTGTTAAGATCAGTTCTATCTCAGCAGCAGTTAGTACCTGCTTGGATTAAGCAAACATATACTTTATTAGAAGAAGGGGGTCTCACTTAAGTAAAAAAAAGAAAGTCTCTGTGTGTTTCTCTGAGGAAGGGGATGTATCAGCTTAATTTGCTGAGTCAGAGCAGAGGGTGAATATAATTGGGAATGTGGTTTAGCAGCCTAGTAGTACAAAAGCAGCAGTTTTCAATTACTGCTTCCTGCTGTATTTGACAGAAGTAAACTTTGGTTTCATAGCAATAAACAGCAGTCTAGAACTACAGATTTTTTTCTGATAAAATCACTTCTATCTCAGCAGAAGTTAGTATCTGTTTGGATTAAGTAAACATATACCATATTAGAAGAAGGGGTCACATTTAAGTAAAAGAAAAATAAAGTCTCTGTGTTTCTCTGAGGAAGGTGGATGTATCATCTTAATTTGCTGAGTCAGAACAGAGGGTGAATCAAATTGGGGTGTGGCTTAGCAGCTTAGTAGTTCAAAAGCGTCAGTCTCCATTTACGGCTTCCTGCTATATTTGACAGAACACCTCTTTGATTTCAGAGCAATGTACAGTAGTCAAGAACTACCGATGTTTAACTGATGAAATCACTTCTACCTCAGCATGAGATTGTACCTGTTGGGATTAAGCAAAACGATACTTTATTAGAAGAAGTGGGTCTCACTTATTTAAAAAAAAGAAAGCTTCTGTCTGATTCTCAGAGGAATGGTGCAATATCAGCTTAATTTGCTGAGTCAGATCAGAGGGTGAATCTAAATGGGGATGCAGTTTAGCAACTTAGTAGTACCAAAGCATCTGTCTCCAATTACAGCTTCCAGATGTTTTTAACAGACAGACAGCTTTGGTTTCAGAGCAAGATACAGCAGTCTAGAACTACCGATTTTTTACTGATAAAATTACTTCTGCCTCAGCAGAAGTTAGTACCTGTTTGGATTAAGCAAACAGATACTTAACTAGAAAAAGGGCATCTAATTTAAGTTTAAAAAAAGAAAGTCTCTGTCTGATTCTCTGAGGAAGGGGGCTGTATATGCTTAATTTACTGAGTCAGAGCAAAGGGTGAATCTAATTTGGGGTGTGGCTTTGCAGCTTAGTAGTGGAAAAGCAGCTGTCTCCAATTACAGCTTTCTGCTGTTTTTGACTGAAGGCAACTTTGGTTTCAGAGCAAGACACAGCAGTTTTGAACTACTGATTTTTTACTAATAAAATCACTATTATCTTAGCAGGAGATAGTACCTCTTTGGATTAAGCAAACAGATACTTTATTATAAGAAGGGGGTCTCATTTAAGTAAAAAAAAGTCTTTGTGTTTCTATGAGGAAGGGGATGTGTCAGGTTAATTTGTTGAGTCAGAGCAGAGGATGAATCTAATTGGGTGAGTTGCTAGCAGCTTAGTAGCACAAAAGCAGCTGTCCAATTATAGCTTTCTGCTGTTTTTGACTGGAGACAACTTTTGTTTCAGAGCAAGATACAGCAGCCTAGAACTACAGATTTTTTACTTATAAAATCACTTCTATCTCAGCAGGAGTTAATACCTGTTTGGATTAAGTAAACAGGTACTTTATTAGTAGAATGGGTTCTCACTTAAGTAAAGAAAACAAGAAACTCTCTGTGTGTTTCTCTGAGGAAGGGGGCTGTATCAGCTTAATTTCCTGAGTCAGAGCAGAGGATGAATCTCATTTTGTTTGTGGCTTAACAACTTAGTGGTACAAAAGCAACTATCTCCAATTACAGCATCCTGCTGTTTCTGACAGAAGACAACTTTGGTTTCAGAGCAACATACAGCAGTCTAGAGCTACAGATTTTTAAATGTTAAGATCACTTCTATCTCAGCAGGAGTTAGTACCTGTTTGGATTAAGCAAACATATTCATTATTAGAAGAAGGGTGTCTCATTTAAAAAGTCTCTGTGTGTTTCTCTGAGGAAGGGGGCTGTATAAGATTAATTTGCTGAGTCAGAGCAGATGGTGAATCTAATTGGTGTGGTATAGCAGCTTAGTAGTACAAAAGCAGCTGTCTCCAATTACAGCTTCTCCTGTTGTATTTGACAAAGACTACCTAGGTTTCAGATGAATATATAGCAGTCTTGAACTACAGATTTTTTACTGATAAAATCACGTCAGTCTCAGCAGAAGTTAGTACCTGTTTGGATTAAGCAAACAGATACTTTATTAGATGAAGAGGTTAAACTTTAAGTAAAAAAAGAAAGTCTCTTTGTGTTTCTCTGAGGAAGGGGTGACATCAGCTTAATTAGCTTAGTCAAAACAGAATGTGAATCTAATTAGGGGTGTGGCTTACCAGTTTAGTAGTACAAAAGCAGCTGTCTCCAATTACAGATTCCTGTTGTTTTTAAGAGAAGACATCTGTGGTTTCAGAGCAAGATACAGCAGTCTAGAACTACAGATTGTTTTTGGATAAAAACACTTTTATCTCAGCAGGAGTTAGTATCTGTTTGGATTAAGTAAACATATACCTTATTAGAAGAAGGGGTCACATTTAAGTAAAAGAAAAATAAAGTCTCTGTGTTTCTCTGAGGAAGGTGGATGTATCATCTTAATTTGCTGAGTCAGAACAGAGGGTAAATGAAATTGGGGTGTGGCTTAGCAGCTTAGTAGTTCAAAAGTGTCAGTCTCAATTTACAGCTTCCTGCTATATTTGACAGAACACCTCTTTGATTTCAGAGCAACGTACAGTAGTCAAGAACTACCGATGTTTAACTGATGAAATCACTTCTACCTCAGCATGAGATTGTACCTGTTGGGATTAAGCAAACAGATACTTTACTAGAAGAAGTGGGTCTCACTTAATTAAAAAAAGAAAGCTTCTGTCTGATTCTCAGAGGAATGGTGCAATATCAGCTTAATTTGCTGAGTCAGATCAGAGGGTGAATCTAAATGGGGATGCAGTTTAGCAACTTAGTAGTACCAAAGAACCTGTCTCCAATTTTAGCTTCCAGATGTTTTTAACAGACAGACAGCTATGGTTTCAGAGCAAGATACAGCAGTCTAGAACTACCGATTTTTTACTGATAAAATTACTTCTGCCTCAGCATGAGTTAGTACCTGTTTGGATTAAGCAAACTGATACTTAACTAGAAAAAGGGCATCTAATTTAAGTTTAAAAAAGAAAGTCTCTGTCTGATTCTCTGAGGAAGGGGGCTGTATATGCTTAATTTACTGAGTCAGAGCAAAGGGTGAATCTAATTTGGGGTGTGGCTTTGCAGCTTAGTAGTGGAAAAGCAGCTGTCTCCATTACAGCTTTCTCTGTTTTGACTGAAAGGCAACTTTGGTTTCAGAGCAAGACACGCAGTTTTGAACTACTGATTTTTACTAATAAAATCACTATTATCTTAGCAGGAGATAGTACCTCTTTGGATTAAGCAAACAGATACTTTATTATAAGAAGAGGTCTCATTTAAGTAAAAAAGTCTTTGTGTTTCTAAGGGAAGGGGATGTGTCAGGTTAATTTGTTGAGTCAGAGCAGAGGATGAATCTAATTGGGTGAGTTGCTGTGCAGCTTAGTAGCACAAAAGCAGCTGTCAGTCAATTATAGCTTTCTGCTGTTTTGACTGGAGACAACTTTGTTTCAGAGCAAGATACAGCAGCCTAGAACTACAGATTTTTACTTATAAAATCACTTCTATCTCAGCAGGAGTTAATACCTGTTTGGATTAAGTAAACAGGTACTTTATTAGTAGAATGGGTTCTCACTTATATAAAGAAACAAGAAACTCTCTGTGTGTTTCTCTGAGGAAGAGGCTGTATCAGCTTAATTTCCTGAGTCAGAGCAGAGGATGAATCTCATTTTGTTTGTGGCTTAACAACTTAGTGGTACAAAAGCAACTATCTCCAATTACAGCATCCTGCTGTTTCTGACAGAAGACAACTTTGGTTTCAGAGCAACAATACAGCAGTCTAGAGCTACAGATTTTAAATGTTAAGATCACTTCTATCTCAGCAGGAGTTAGTACCTATGTTGGATTAAGCAAACATATTCATTATTAGAAGAAGGGTGTCTCATTTTAAAAGTCTCTGTGTTTTTCTGAGGAAGGGGCTGTATAAGATTAATTTGCTGAGTCAAGATAGCAGATGGTGAATCTAATTGGGGGTGTGGCATAGCAGCTTAGTAGTACAAAAGCAGCTGTCTCCAATTACAGCTTCCTGCTGTATTTGACAAAAGACTACCTAGGTTTCAGATGAATATATAGCAGTCTTGAACTACAGATTTTTTACTGATAAAATCACGTCAGTCTCAGCAGAAGTTAGTACCTGTTTGGATTAAGCAAACAGATACTTTATTAGATGAAGGAGGTTAAACTTTAAGTAAAAAAGAAAGTCTCTTTGTGTTTCTCTGAGGAAGGGGTGACATCAGCTTAATTAGCTTAGTCAAAACAGAATGTGAATCTAATTAGGGTGTAGCTTACCAGTTTAGTAGTACAAAGCAGTTGTCTCCATTACAGATTCCTGTTGTTTTTAAGAAGACATCTGTGGTTTCAGAGCAAGATACAGCAGAAATTAGAAACTACAGATTGTTTTGGATAAAACACTTTTATCTCAGCAGGAGTTAGTATCTGTTTAGTTAAGTAACATATACCTTATTAGAAGAAGGGTCACATTTAAGTAAAAGAAAATAAAGTCTCTGTGTTTCTCTGAGGAAGGTGGATGTATCATCTTAATTTGCTGAGTCAGAACAGAGGGTGAATCAAATTGGGGTGTGGCTTAGCAGCTTAGTAGTTCAAAAGTGTCAGTCTCAATTTACAGCTTCCTGCTATATTTGACAGAACACCTCTTTGATTTCAGAGCAATGTACAGTAGTCAAGAACTACCGATGTTTAACTGATGAAATCACTTCTACCTCAGCATGAGATTGTACCTGTTGGGATTAAGCAAACAGATACTTTACTAGAAGAAGTGGGTCTCACTTAATTAAAAAAAGAAAGCTTCTGTCTGATTCTCAATGGAATGGTGCAATATCAGCTTAATTTGCTGAGTCAGATCAGAGGGTGAATCTAAATGGGTTGCGGTTTAGCAACTTAGTAGTACCAAAGAACCTGTCTCCAATTTTCTTCAGATGTTTTAACAGACAGACAGCTATGGTTTCAGAGCAAGATACAGCAGTCTAGAACCTATGATTTTTACTGATAAAATTACTTCTTCCTCAGCATGAGTTAGTACCTTTTTGGATTAAGCAAACTGATACTTAACTAGAAAAAGGGCATCTAATTTAAGTTAAAAAATAGAAAGTCTCTGTCCGATTCTCTGAGGAAGGGGGCTGTATAAGCTTAATTTACTGAGTCAGAGCAAAGGGTGAATCTAATTTGGGGTGTGGTTTAGCATCTTAGTAGTGGAAAAGCAGCTGTCTCCAATTACAGCTTTCTGCTGTTTTTGACTGAAGGCAACTTTGGTTTCAGAGCAAGACACAGCGATTTTTGAACTACTGATTTTTACTAATAAAATCACTATTATCTTAGCAGGAGATAAACTCTTTGATTAATACAAACAGATACTTTATTATAAGAAGGGGTCTCATTTAAGTAAAAAAAAGTCTTTGTGTTTCTATGAGGAAGGGGATGTGTCAGGTTAATTTGTTGAGTCAGAGCAGAGGATGAATCTAATTGGGTGAGTTGCTAGCAGCTTAGTAGCACAAAAGCAGCTGTCCAATTATAGCTTTCTGCTGTTTTTGACTGAAGACAACTTTTGTTTCAGAGCAAGATACAGCAGCCTAGAACTACAGATGTTTTACTTATAAAAGCACTTCTATCTCAGCAGGAGTTAATACCTGTTTGGATTAAGTAAACAGGTACTTTATTAGTAGAATGGGTTCTCACTTAAGTAAAGAAAAAAAGAAAGTCTCTGTGTGTTTCTCTGAGGAAGGGGGCTGTATCAGCTTAATTTCCTGAGTCAGAGCAGAGGGTGAATTTCATTTTGTTTGTGGCTTAACAACTTAGTGGTACAAAAGCAGCTATCTCCAATTACAGCATCCTGCTGTTTCTGACAGAAGACAACTTTGGTTTCAGAGCAACATACAGCAGTCTAGAGCTACAGATTTTTAAATGTTAAGATCACTTCTATCTCAGCAGGAGTTAGTACCTGTTTGGATTAAGCAAACATATTCATTATTAGAAGAAGGGTGTCTCATTTAAAAAGTCTCTGTGTGTTTCTCTGAGGAAGGGGCTGTATCAGATTAATTTGCTGAGTCAGAGCAGATGGTGAATCTAATTGGGGTGTGGCATAGCAGCTTAGTAGTACAAAAGCAGCTGTCTCCATTACAGCTTCCTGCTGTATTGACAAAAGACTACCCTAGGTTTCAGATGAATATATGCAGTCTTGATCTACAGATTTTGCAGTAAAATCACGTCGGTCTCAGCAGAGATTAGTACTTGTTTGGATTAAGCAAACAGATACTTTATTAGATGAAGGTTAAACTTTTAGTAAAAAAGAAGTCTCTGTGTGTTTCTCTGAGGAGGGGTGATATCAAGCTAGTTAGCTTAGTCAAAACAGAATGTGAATCTAATTAAGGTGTGTGGCTTACCAGTTTAGTAGTACAAAAGCAGCTGTCTCCAATTACAGATTCCTGTTGTTTTTAAGAGAAGACATCTGTGGTTTCAGAGCAAGATACAGCAGTCTAGAACTACAGATTGTTTTTGGATAAAAACACTTTTATCTCAGCAGGAGTTAGTATCTGTTTGGATTAAGTAAACATATACCTTATTAGAAGAAGGGGTCACATTTAAGTAAAAGAAAAATAAAGTCTCTGTGTTTCTCTGAGGAAGGTGGATGTATCATCTTAATTTGCTGAGTCAGAACAGAGGGTGAATCAAATTGGGGTGTGGCTTAGCAGCTTAGTAGTTCAAAAGCGTCAGTCTCAATTTACAGCTTCCTGCTATATTTGACAGAACACCTCTTTGATTTCAGAACAATGTACAGTAGTCAAGAACTACCGATGTTTAACTGATGAAATCACTTCTACCTCAGCATGAGATTGTACCTGTTGGGATTAAGCAAACAGATACTTTATTAGAAGAAGTGGGTCTCACTTAATTAAAAAGAGCTTCTGTCTGATTCTCAGAGGAATGGTGCAATATCAACTTAATTGCTGAGTCAGATCAGAGGTGAATCTAAATGGGATGCAGTTTAGCAACTTAGTAGTACCAAAGCATCTGTCTCCAATTACAGCTTCAGATGTTTTTAACAGACAGACAGCTTTGGTTTCAGAGAAAGATACAGCAGTCTAGAACTACGATTTTTACTGATAAAATTACTTCTGCCTCCGTGAGAGTTAGTAATTGTTTGGATTACAAACAGATACTAATCAGAAAAAGTAGCATCTATTTTAAGTTAAAAAAAGAAAGTCTCTGTCTGATTCTCTGAGGAAGGGGGCTGTATAAGCTTAATTTACTGAGTCAGAGCAAAGGGTGAATCTAATTTGGGGTGTGGCTTAGCAGCTTAGTAGTGGAAAAGCAGCTGTCTCCAATTACAGCTTTCTGCTGTTTTTGACTGAAGGCAACTTTGGTTTCAGAGCAAGACACAGCAGTTTTGAACTACTGATTTTTTACTAATAAAATCACTATTATCTTAGCAGGAGATAGTACCTCTTTGGATTAAGCAAACATATACTTTATTATAAGAAGGGGATCTCATTTAAGTAAAACAAAAGTCTTTGTGTTTCTATGAGGAAGGGGATGTGTCAGGTTAATTTGTTGAGTCAGAGCAGAGGATGAATCTAATTGGGTGAGTTGCTAGCAGCTTAGTAGCACAAAAGCAGCTGTCCAATTATAGCTTTCTGCTGTTTTTGACTGAAGACAACTTTTGTTTCAGAGCAAGATACAGCAGCCTAGAACTACAGATGTTTTATTATAAAAGCACTTCTATCTCGCAGGAGTTAATACCTGTTTGGATTAAGTAAACAGGTACTTTATTAGTAGAATGGGCTCCTCACTTAAGTAAAGAAAAAAGAAAGTCTCTGTGTGTTTCTCTGAGGAAGGGGCTGTATCAGCTTAATTTCCTGAGTCAGAGCAGAGGGTGAATCTCATTTTGTTTGTGGCTTAACAACAGTGGTACAAAGCAGCTATCACCAATTACAGTATCCTGCTGTTTCTGCAGCAGACAACTTTGGTTTCAGAGCAACATACAGCAGTCTAGAGCTTACAGATTTTTAAATGTTAAGATCACTTCTATCTCAGCAGGAGTTAGTACCTGTTTGGATTAAGCAAACATATTCATTATTAGAAGAAGGGTGTCTCATTTAAAAGTCTCTGTGTGTTTCTCTGAGGAAGGGGGCTGTATCAGATTAATTTGCTGAGTCAGAGCAGATGGTGAATCTAATTGGGGTGTGGCATAGCAGCTTAGTAGTACAAAAGCAGCTGTCTCCAATTACAGCTTCCTGCTGTATTTGACAAAAGACTACCTAGGTTTCAGATGAATATATAGCAGTCTTGAACTACAGATTTTTTACTGATAAAATCACGTCAGTCTCAGCAGAAGTTAGTACCTGGTTGGATTAAGCAAGCAGATACTTTATTAGATGAAGGGGTTAAACTTTAAGTTAAAAAAGAAAGTCTCTGTGTGTTTCTCTGAGGAAGGGGTGATATCAGCTTAATTAGCTTAGTCAAAACAGAATGTGAATCTAATTAAGGGTGTGGCTTACCAGTTTAGTAGTACAAAAGCAGCTGTCTCCAATTACAGATTCCTGTTGTTTTTAAGAGAAGACATCTGTGGTTTCAGAGCAAGATACAGCAGTCTAGAACTACAGATTGTTTTTGGATAAAAACACTTTTATCTCAGCAGGAGTTAGTATCTGTTTGGATTAAGTAAACATATACCTTATTAGAAGAAGGGGTCACATTTAAGTAAAAGAAAAATAAAGTCTCTGTGTTTCTCTGAGGAAGGTGGATGTATCTTCTTAATTTGCTGAGTCAGAACAGAGGGTGAATCAAATTGGGGTGTGGCTTAGCAGCTTAGTAGTTCAAAAGCGTCAGTCTCAATTTACAGCTTCCTGCTATATTTGACAGAACACCTCTTTGATTTCAGAGCAATGTACAGTAGTCAAGAACTACCAATGTTTAACTGATGAAATCACTTCTACCTCAGCATGAGATTGTACCTGTTGGGATTAAGCAAACAGATACTTTATTAGAAGAAGTGGGTCTCACTTAATTAAAAAAAAGAAAGCTTCTGTCTGATTCTCAGAGGAATGGTGCAATATCAGCTTAATTTGCTGAGTCAGATCAGAGGGTGAATCTAAATGGGGATGCAGTTTAGCAACTTAGTATTACCAAAGAATCTGCCTCCAATTACAGCTTCCAGATGTTTTTAACAGACAGACAGCTTTGGTTTCAGAGCAAGATACAGCAGTCTAGAACTACCGATTTTTTTACTGATAAAATTACTTCTGCCTCAGCAGGAGTTAGTACCTGTTTGGATTAAGCAAACAGATACTTAACTAGAAAAAGGGCATCTAATTTAAGTTAAAAAAAGAAAGTCTCTGTCTGATTCTCTGAGGAAGGGGGCTGTATTAGCTTAATTTACTGAGTCAGAGCAAAGGGTGAATCTAATTTGTGGTGTGGCTTAGCAACTTAGTAGTGGAAAAGTTAGCCAATTCCAATTACAGCTTTTTGCTGTTTTGACTGAAGGCAACTTTGGTTTCGGAGCAAGACACAGCAGTTTTGAACTACTGATTTTTTACTAATAAAATCACTATTATCTTAGCAGGAGATAGTACCTCTTTGGATTAAGCAAACAGATACTTTATTATAAGAAGGGGGTCTCATTTAAGTAAAAAAAGTCTTTGTGTTTCTATGAGGAAGGGGATGTGTCAGGTTAATTTGCTGAGTCAGAGCACAGGATGAATCTAATTGGGTGAGTTGCTAGCAGCTTAGTAGCACAAAAGCAGCTGTCCAATTATAGCTTTCTGCTGTTTTTGACTGAAGACAACTTTTGTTTCAGAGCAAGATACAGCAGCCTAGAACTACAGATGTTTTACTTATAAAATCACTTCTATCTCAGCAGGAGTTAATACCTGTTTGGATTAAGTAAACAGGTACTTTATTAGTAGAATGGGTTCTCATAAATAAAGAAAAGAAAGTCTCTGTGTGTTTCTGAGGAAGGGGCTGTATCAGCTTAATTTCCTGGAGCGTATAGAGGTGAATCTCATTTTTGTTTGTGGCTTAACAACTTAGTGGTACAAAAGCAGCTATCTCCAATTACAGCATCCTGCTGTTTCTGACAGAAGACAACTTTGGTTTCAGAGCAACATACAGCAGTCTAGAGCTACAGATTTTTAAATGTTAAGATCACTTCTATCTCAGCAGGAGTTAGTACCTGTTTGGATTAAGCAAACATATTCATTATTAGAAGAAGGGTGTCTCATTTAAAAAGTCTCTGTGTGTTTCTCTGAGGAAGGGGGCTGTATCAGATTAATTTGCTGAGTCAGAGCAGATGGTGAATCTAATTGGGGTGTGGCATAGCAGCTTAGTAGTACAAAAGCAGCTGTCTCCAATTACAGCTTCCTGCTGTATTTGACAAAAGACTACCTAGGTTTCAGATGAATATATAGCAGTCTTGAACTACATATTTTTTACTGATAAAATCACGTCAGTCTCAGCAGAAGTTAGTACCTGTTTGGATTAAGCAAACAGATACTTTATTAGATGAAGGGGTTAAACTTTAAGTAAAAAAAGAAAGTCTCTGTGTGTTTCTCTGAGGAAGGGGTGATATCAGCTTAATTAGCTTAGTCAAAACAGAATGTGAATCTAATTAGGGGTGTGGCTTACCAGTTTAGTAGTACAAAAGCAGCTGTCTCCAATTACAGATTCTTGTTGTTTTTAAGAGAAGACATCTGTGGTTTCAGAGCAAGATACAGCAGTCTAGAACTGCAGATTGTTTTTGGATAAAAACACTTTTATCTCAGCAGGATTTAGTACCTGTATGGATTAAGTAATCAGATAGTTTTTTTTTAGAAGAAGTGGGTCTCATTTAAGTAAAAAAAAGAAAGTCTCTGTGTGTTTCTCTGAGGAAGAGGGCTGTATCAGCTTAATTTGCTGAGTCAGAGCAGAGGGTGAAGCTAATTGTAGGTGTGGCTTAGTTTAGTAGTACAAAAGCAGCTGTCTCCAATTTCAGCTTCCTGCTGTATTTCACAGAGGACAACTTTGGTTTCAGAGCAAGATACTGCGGTCTAAAACTTCAAATTTTTTACTGATAAAATCACTTCTGTGTCAGCAGGAGTTAGTACCTGTTTGGATTAAACAAACAGATACTTTATTAGAGGAAGGGGTGTCATTTAAGTAAAAATAAAATAAAGTATCTGTGTGTTTCTGTGAAGATGGTGGCTGTATCAGCTTAATTTGCTGAGTTAGATCATAAGGTGTATCTAATTGAGGGTGTGGCTTAGCAGCTTAGTAGTACAAAAGCAGCTGTCTCCAATTACAGCTTCCTTCTGTTTTTGACAGAAGACAACTTTGGTTTCAGAGTAAGATACAGCAGTCTAGAACTACAGATATTTTACTGATAAGGTCACTTCTATCTCAGCAGGAGTTAGTACCTGTTTGGATTAAGCAAACAGATACTTTATTAGAAGAAGGGGTCTCATTTAAGTAAAAAAATAAATTCTCTGTGTTTTTCTTTGAGGAAGGGGGCTGTATCAGCTTAATTAACTTAGATCAGAGGGTGATTCTAACTAGGGGTGTGGCTTAGCAGCTGAGTAGTACAAAATCAGCTGTCTCCAATTACAGCTTCCTGTTGTTTTTGACAGAGGACATCGTTGGTTTCAGAGCAAGATACAGCAGTCTAGAAGTACAGGGTTTTTTTTGGATAAAATTACTTCTATCTCAGCAGGAGTTAGTACCTCTTTGGATTAAGCAAACAGATACTTTATTAGAAAAACGGTGTCTCATTTAAGTAAAAAAAGAGAAAGTGTCTGTGTGTTTCTCTGAGGAAGGGGGCTGTATCAGCTTAATTTGCTGAGCCAGAGCAGAGGGTGAATTTAATTGGGGCTGTGGCTTAGCAACTTAGTAGTACAAGATCAGCTGTCTCCAGTTATAGCTTCCTGCTGTTTTTGAAAAAATACAACTTTGGCTTCAGAGCAAGATACAGCAGTGTAGAACTACAGATTTTTTACTAATTACCATCCTACCCACCCTTCCACCTATCCACTGAAAGCCAGTTCTACTTTTATAGCCACTGGATTTGGCTGACAACAGGAACTTCCTGTTTGACAGTAGGAAGGGAATTATCACTGAGACACATTAGTTTCTTCAACCTTGAAGCAACCTCCAAAATAACTATCCCCCCTCGACTGCTGGAGGTCTGAATCCAAGCATGGAAGAAGGAGACTACTGAAGACTACTGGAAGTTCCTGTCCCAGAACTGGAAGGATGAGAGTTGTAAGGGCACATACGCAGTAGGAAAGTAAATGTAAAAATACATAGAGGGAGGGGACAGTAAGCATACAAAGTAACAGGAGAAGTGACACAAAATAAGTCAAGATGGGAGTGGTGCAGTGCAATGGCTGTGGGGCAGCAGTGTTCCAGGAGACATTTTGGAGGCTGTAATGCTGCTGCCCTGTTTGCAGGCACCTCTCTGGTCTGAGGGAGGAGGTTGCCCATCTCCAGGCTAACCTGGCTAGGATTTGTGAAACCTCTTCCTCCACCCAGGGACCATCAGGGCCACCACTGTTGCCTCAGAGGTTGCCAAGAAAGAGGAGCAGTTGGACCAAGATGGGCTCAGGGAGGGAAAGGGTGGTAGAACAGAGGTGCACCCCTCCAGTTGTACCTCTCCACAATTCATATGCTGTTCTGTCAAAGAGTGGTTCCTCTATGGAGGCACCTGCAGTGGAGACCAAATAGAATGCTGGGAACCTCCACAAAGGAGACCCACAGGAGGGTGGCATGAGACCTCACAGGGGAAGGAAACAACTCCTGGTGGGGGACTCAATCATTGGAAGGTAGAAGTGGGGGATGAAGGGGATAGGGAGGTAAGGTTCCTGCCTGGCACCACAGCTCAGAGGGACAGGAAGCAAATCCTCAGGATCGTGGGAGCAGCTGCATGAGGGAGGGAGCTGGATGTCATTGTCCACCTAGGGAAAAATTACCTGGCTGTGCATGGGATCAGAGAGTGCAAGGGGAGTTTGTGGAGTTGGGGAGGGGCCTTAGACAAGTAGCATGTACAGTAACCTTCTCAGAGGTGCTGCCTGTCTATGGCAAGGATGTTACTAGGGTGTTCTGCATCATGGGATTCAATGAATGGTTGAAAAACTGGTGTGGAACTCAAGGTTTTGGCTTCATTGGGGACTGGGGAGCCACCTGGAGGGATGCAGACTTATCTGGCACGATGATCTGCATCTGTCCGGGGGAACAGGATCCTGATGACAGGTTTAAATGCTTCATTGGCAAGCATTTAAATTAGCCAAGGGAGGAGGCCCTAAAAAGAAGCAGGGAAATCTCTGCCTCCCCCCACAAAACACAGTAGTTAGAGAGGTAAACAACAAGGTAGAGAAGTCAGTAGGGAGCAGGACAGGGATAAATATAGACAAAGGTGGTAAGGGCAGGAATGGGGCTAAAAGGGGTAAGGCCATAAAAAATAAATGGAAGATGATAAGTACCAATGCCCACAGTCTGTGCAACAAGCTCGCTGAACTAGTGGCCTTAATGGAAGAGGGATGCCTCGATATTGTGGCAGTCACTGAAACATGGTAAACAGAGAACCATGACTGGGATGTCAGCAAACCAGGATACACAGTCTACAGTAGGGCCAGGCTGGGTAAAAAAGGAGCAGGAGTAGCTCTACATAAGGAAAGGGATTAAAGCAACAGAACTAAAGAGTAAACAGGAAGTTGATGAGTCACTATGGATCACTCTGGAGACAGGAAATGGCACCACAATCCGCATGGGGGTTGTGTACAGACCGCCATCTCAGGAGGCGGAAATGAACAAGGAAATGATAGAAGGCATCCTTAAAATGGCAGAAAAAGGGGAGATATTGTTGATGGGGGACCTGAATATGCCAGATGTTAACTGGAGTACCTTTGTTGCAGGCACATCCAAGAGCAGGGCCATTCTTGATCCCCTACAGGGGGCATGCTTCAGACAGTTAGTGTTGAAACCCACTCAGGAGGGAGCAATCTTAGACTTGGTACTCTCAAATGGGGAAGGAGAAAGGATCTCAGATTTAGAAGTGGGTAGCCATCTGGGAACAAGTGACCACAAACAGTGTGGTTCACAATAAACACAGCCATAGAGTCAAGCCATACAAAAACAAGAGTATTGGACTTTAGGAAGGCTGACATTGGGAAAATGAGAGAGTGCCTCAGAAAAGCACAAGAAAATGGGCAAGAAGGAGGGGTGGAGGAACAATGGGAAATAATCAAAACAGCCATCGCAGAAGCAACAAGTCTTTGTGGGAAACAAATCAACAAAACAAAATGAAGGAAAAAAAACACTATGGTTCTCAAAAGAGGTGGCAGGGATGGTTAAGGAGAAAAGGATAGCATTCAGGAAATATAAGGAAACACAGAAGTAGCAGGACAGAGAACTTTATCAGTTAAAGCAGAAGGAGGCAGACAGAATAGCAAAGGCACAAACTGAAGAAAATATAGCCAACTCTGTTAAGAAGGGGGATAAAACCTTTTATAGGTACATTAGGGAGCGAAGAAAGACCAAGGGAGGGATACAGAGACTTAATAAAGGGGAGGAAATGTAGGCAGAGGGTGACAGTGAAAAAGCAGGGATACTGAATGAATATTTCTGCTCAGTATTCACAGCAGAAGAGGAGTGGGAGGTACCTATACCAAACAAGGGAGAAACAATGAATAGGGGGGTCAATACCAGTCCATTCACAAAAGGGGTTTTGAAAGAACTCTTGAAACTGAGGGTGGACAAAGCAATGGGGCCTGATAGGATTCAACCAAAAATTCTAAAAGAACTAAGGGTAGAACTAGTAACACCACTGACTACTCTCTTTAACAAATCATGGGGGGATGGGGTGGTACCTGAGGACTGGAGGAGGGCAAATGTGATTCCACTTCACAAAAGTGGGAGCAGGGCAGAGGCAGGAAATTACAGACCAGTTAGTTTGACTTCAGTGGTAGGTAAAATAATGGAATCACTTCTGAAGGAAAGAATTGTTGAGTACCTAGAGGCCAATGAGGCACAGGACCCAAGGCAGCATGGTTTCACAGCAGGAAGGTCATGTCAGATGAACCTAATAGATTTCTTTGACTGGGTAACCAAAGTAGTAGTCCAGAGAGGGGCTATGGATATGGCCTACCTAGATTTTAGCAAGGCATTTGTCACAGTCTCACACAAAAGATTATTATACAAGTTAGCCAGCCGTGGAGTGTGTCCCAAGGTGGTAGCCTGGATAACAAAAATGGCTGGACAACGGGACACAAAGGGTAATAATAAACGGAGTCCACAGTGAAGAAAGGAAGGTAATTAGCGGGGTACCACAGGGTTCGGTACTGGGACCGGTCCTCTTTAATGTCTTTATAAGTGACATTGGAGAGCACCTGGAAGGAAAGGTATGTCTATTTGCAGATGACACAAAGATCTGCAACAGGATTGATATACATGGTGGGGTGAAAAGAATGAAAAGGGACTTGACCAGGCTGGAGGAATGGTCAAATATGTGGCAGCTCAGATTCAATGCAAAGAAGTACAAGGCAATGCATTTGGGAAACAAAAACCCAGGGGAACAGTACACAATGGTGGGTGAGTTAACAACAGCAAAAATCAAAAGAGACCTAGGAGTAATTATATCAGATGACCTAAAGGTGGGCAAGCAATGTGAGAAAGCAGTGAGGATGGCTGCGGGGATACTGGGATGCATACGGAGTGGCATCAAGAGTAGAAAACAGGAAGTTGTTATCCCTCTGTACAGACAGTTAGTGAGACCCCATCTGGAGTACTGCGTGCAATTCTGGAGACCCCATCTCTGCAAAGATATAGACAGAGTGGAGGCTGTTCAGAGGAGGGCAACCAAAATGGTGCAGGGTCTGCACCAGAAGACATACAAGAAGAGTCTAAAGCAGCTAAATATGTATACCCTTGAGGAAAGGAGGGAGAGGGGGGACATGATAGAAACTTTCAAGTATCTCAAGGGAATTAATGAAGTACAAGAGGGTAGTATCTTTCAGAAGAAGAGATGTGCAAGAACAAGGGGGCACAATTTAAAGATAGAGAGGAGATGGCTCAGATGTAATGTTAGAAAGCATTTTTTCATGGAGAGGGTTGTGGATGCATGGAACAGCCTTCCAGAGGAGGTTGTAGAGTCAGGAAGAGAGGGAGAATTCAAGAATGCATGGGACAGGCATAAGGTAATTCTAGTAGGGGGTAGGAGGAAGTAAGCTGTTGATTAAGTAGAATCTGCTGCTCATCCATCAGGTAGGGAAATGGGCAGACTAGGTGGGCCAAGCGGTCCTTATCTGCTGTCAAATTCTATGTTATGTTTCTATAGCACTAGCAGTTAAAAGATGGAGGAGTTTCATTAAATTCCATCATTTTGGATTACTCTTCTTTGTTGTTAACAATAAGATATGTCCAAATAAATATAACATCACAGATTTATGTATTTAATTACAGCTGATTAAATTTAATTGGACTGACCTAATTCAAAGTAATTATTTTGTTTCTTGGAAATAATTTCTATCAATTTGTTAAAAGAGATAGAGCTCAAATATGGCTCATACATTTTACAGATAAAGGCCCGGATATTCAAACTGCGCCCAAAAAGTGAGCAACAGCAGGAGCAAGCGCAAGTCCACTGCGCCCATGTGCAAGAAGCACGATATTTAAAAACTGCGCAGGCCAAGATGCGCCTACAGCCGATGACTGAATATCACACCACCTGCACCATAGCACAACTAGGGATGTGAAGCTGAGCATATCTGATGTGCCATAGCGTAACAAGGGATGCTCAGTGAAGCAGTCCAGATGTGCCATAGCGCAACCAGGGATGCCCCCTGCAGCAGGGCAGCAATGCAACAGCACAATCAGGGATGCAGGAGCCCACCACCCATGCCACAGATGGGCAGAGGAACACACAGCAGAACAGACATCGTCCCCCACACCCCATGCACTGCATAACTGTGGGACAGCTGGAATAACCACTGGCCCATGGATACCAGCAACCAACCCACAGCCGGGCCATGGTGCCCCAGCACACCTCCTGCCAAGCTGTGACCGGCACACAAGGAGGGCCGACCATCCCATACAACACCATCCTACCAATGCAGAGCACACCCTGCACCATGATCCCCATACACCCTGCCCAGCAGTAGCACCCAACAGTGCAGGACACCCCATGTATGCCACAACCCCCACTGTGACAATGCAACTCTGTGCACCATGGAGCCATGCAAGGCAGCCTCACCATGAGCACCCTGCAGTGGGTGGCAGCAGACAGCGATGCAACAGATGCATACACAGTGCCACCCTGCACGTCCCCCCTGAGGTACGGCTGAGAGACTGACCATGCATCAGCACATGAGATATCCCTCATGCGACAGGGCATGCCCCGGACCCCACCTCCAGTGGTACAGCACCATGCACACCCTTCCAAGGACACATCCCGTCCCAGCACTGGCTACAACAGCCAGTACAGACACGCACAGTGTAACATGGAGGCATGCACCACACAGGATACAACACAGTGCATGGACAAACACCCACCATATCCAAAGGCTCACCAACACAGGGACACAGTAGCGGGTCAACCAAGCCACTGGCGTGTGGCCACAGCTGATGTGTACACAGGAACTGCACCCCTACATTGCACAGGTGTGCCATCCACCCTGTGCAGGCACCATGAAGCTGTATGCCACCAGCATGCCACCAGAGCACAGGTGACAGACACTGGAACACATCCCCTGCAACAGACACAAGCGACAGCATGGAGGGGGGACAACAACAGCGGAGGCCACAGTGCCACCGGAGGCAGAAGTGCACCATACTGGTGATAGAAGGAAACCTGGCATTGTGCCGGGTACAGTTGTTATCCAGCATGGACAGCCACCACTGACACGCCAGCAGACAGTGCATATCACAGACATGCAAGGGTGTCAGCTGCACAGGCCATGGACTGTCTGACAGGGGCATCATGCACAGTGTGCAGGCCCCATGGACCACTGCACACAGGCATCCACTGCACAGAGTACAACACACAAACCACAGACAGTGACTGATCCCCCTGCCCAAACCATGGGTGGTTCACCTCTGCACACACACACACACACACACACATATGCACGCCCATGCGTGCACCACCCCTGATGTCATGCACATCGCTGCAGCTGAGCACCTGTAGCCCACTGCAAATCAGAGACCACCACAGCTGTCATAATAAAATGCATATATTTAAAAGATGTAACAAAAAACTATTTACATATATTTACAAGTGGGGGGAAGGGCCACATAACAGGTGGGGGCGGGTAAGGGGCAGGGGTGAACATATGAGAGAGGGAAGAAGGGGTGTGAGGGTGGGTCAAAGGGGGGAACATTAGCCCCGGTGCTCCTCATCATGGCGCCGAAGTCTGCTTCTCCTCCTCCTCCTCACCCCGTGGTAGAGGATTTGATGAAGCAGCTCCAACGTCTCCCTCACCACCTGGGCTAGCTCACAGA
Organism: Neoceratodus forsteri; assembly: GCA_016271365.2. Lineage (NCBI taxonomy): Eukaryota > Metazoa > Chordata > Ceratodontiformes > Ceratodontidae > Neoceratodus > Neoceratodus forsteri. The sequence goes on from CM057455.1 coordinate 621,878,459, forward strand.
CACCCCTCTGTATCTCCTGGAGTCACCTTCCACCTAGGACAAGGGAACAGAGTCAATAAGTGTGACTGTCCAGTCCCCTGCAGCCCACCCATTGTGCATGGCATACAGCCATGTGCCATGCCCCTGTGATGATGTGTGACCAGCCACAGTGACTGTGTCCACAAGACCTGCCCATCCAGGCAGTCACAGCCATGTGGACCACTGCACACACCCACCACCCATGTCCTGCACAGCACCACCATGGCCGTAATGTGACTTGGCTATACGGTGTGAAGGCAGTGCCACAGCCATGTGCCCAGTGCATGCATGGACCACCATTGATGCACTCCCAGACATGCAGTGCCACTGGACAGTGCTGACTGTAACAAGTTGCGTGCATGGCAGTGGTGTCAATAGATGGTGTCCATGCCCCACTGCCTGCCCAGTTATACAGTATGCTATAGTAATCATGGATGTAAGGCACTCACCATCATCATGCTGGTCCATGCGCTGCTGACCATCATCATCCCTCCTCGCCCGTTGCTCCTCCATGCGGCACCTCCGGTCCCAGTTCTGCCGGCATTCTTCGGGCCCTAAGGTGCAAACATGGAGAGAGGAACATCATTACAATCCAGTAGCAAAGTCCCCCCACCCCCATGTGTGTGCAATCTCACACAGCCATACCCATCCACCCCACACCCCAATACCACCACCACGGCCAACACCGGACGGCCTCCCCATGTGCCGGACACATGCAACCGTGATACCCTGTGATACCCCTGTGGACGATAATAGTGTATGGATGTTGCACATATCTGGCCATGGCACCGTGCCCCTCCTGGCACGTGCCCACAGGCGGGCAAGCAGGTCCGGGCCCCTGCACCTCAGGTCCCCATAATGATGGCGGCATTGCTCCACCATGCGCCTCATACCGGCGGCCTCCTCCAGGGCGTCAGCCACCTCCTGCCAGACCGCACTCCTGGCCCTGTCCAGGGGTGACTCTCCATACAAAGCCCCAGCATGGGGCTCAACTATAGCCACCAGGTTGGCTATCTCAACCTGGCTCCAAATGACTGCACGCCTCTGTGCCATCTCTGCTGTATGGTTGAATCAAAATGGCACTCGTCAGTGTGGTCCTGCCACGTGCAGATGCTGCACAGTACAGCGCTGCCATTCCCTATTGTGCTGTCACTAAGCAGCACGATAGTGGTGCACCCATGCCTGATGCATGGCACCTAGGGGGCAAAGGTCGGGCACAGGGTCAAGGGTCTCTGGCACACAGACAGCCACAGCGTGATTGGAACCAAATGTGTGTAGCACAATTGGGTGCCTGTGTGCCACTCCTGTAGTGGCCTACAGTGCTGTTGCACCAGTGCACCTACTACACCCCAGTGCCACAGCACCATATATGTGAACAGCGCTGTAGTGCCACTGGCACAATGGTGGCCATGCCCTGCATTGCCTCCCATGCACAGCATGTCAGCAGTGTGGCAGGTGCCTGCATCATCAACCCGGGCATGCACAGTTAGGTGTGTACTGCGCATGTCACAGAACTGCGCCCTTGGCTCAGCATGTTCAACACAATTGTGCAAAGCGGAACAAAGTGATATTCAGCTGGCATATGCAAATCATCTAATCAGCCGTTCAATGGTGCAGTCACTGCATTTGCATTCACTTAAAGATGCGCCTTGCCTCATTTGCATGGGTTGTGCTATAAAAATGTGACATTGGGCTGCACTGACCATAGTCAGTTACTGCAGTCTATTGCGATGAGTTGCATGCTGTCTGGGAGTGTGGACTGTGGTGTTTGGGACATGCATGGGACTGCACAGTCACAGGTAACACCTGTCATTCTCACAGGATGAATCATGACTGATCGTGTGGTGGAGGAAGAGCAACAGAGTTGTGGGAGGAAGAGGAGGCCAAACTTCACAAAGGCAGAGACAGATGCCCTGTTTGAGGCCTACCTTGACCAGAAGCTGCTTCTCAGCGGATGCCAAGGAACACTACAGGCCCATGCTGCTGCATGGGAGGAGGTGGCGCGTGCTGTCAACCTGCATGGCAACCACCAGCACTCCATGAATGAGTGCAAAAAGAAGATGGGCATGGACAGGCAAAGAATTAAAGAGAAGGTGGCTGCCATCAGGGCAGCACAGTCTGCGACCAGTGGGGGACAGCCGGAGGTGCAACGCTGATCCCACAGGAAGAGCGGGTTGCTGGCAGCATGCAGCGTTGCACCATTGAGGGTGTTCTGGGTGGTGGATTCCAGACGGGTGGTAGCCCGTCACTGCATGGTAGATCATGGTCTGTCTATTGTGGGAGGGGACAGGGTAGGTCACATGGAGTAATGCTACTTTTTTTCCCTTACAGCTCCTGAGCATCTACATGGGTCAGCGGTGGTGGGCTTCTCCACTGAGGCCAGTATCATGGAGATGGAGGAGGGCCCATCCACCTCCACAGGAATATGGGGGTCAGGGTGACAGTGGGCCTGCCTGGAAGTCTGGACTGATGTTGGTGGAGCAGGTGCGGAGGAGGCCCTGCCCAAGTCCCAGCATGCCGGCATCCATGGATGCCGGCATGCTGAGACTCAGGCTGGTGCCGGATCCATCACCGGTGATGATGGAGCTAACAACATGGGCAGTGACATGTGGGCCACAGGATGGCCACACAGCAGGTGACATCACAGCCATGGCTGTAGGTGGTGCCGCCATGGAGGCCTGCGTGTCATCACAGTCCCAACCTGTGCCTGTCTGCACCAATGGGGCAGCACTGGTGTGTGTACAGGACAGTGGGACTGCTGCAGCCACTGCAGTGGCACCATTGAGCCCTGGAGAGCGGCAGCCGGAGGGGCAGTATCAGCAGTCGGCCAATGGCCATGGGGGTACAGTATCAGGGGGCAGCTTCAGTGCACCACCTGTGGACATGCCCAGGCCTGGCCCTGGTGTGCAGCACCCACCCTCAAGGGGTGATGAGCATCAGGGCTGTGAACACCCTGAGGGACAGCATGCCAATCAGGCAGATGACCTCTTAGATGAGCACACCCGCATTCTGCAAGCATCAGTCAATCAGCAGATGCAGCTTGTGACGGCGGTGGATGCACTGAGTGAGGCTCTTCACCAGGCAGAGGAGCAGTGCAGCAGAGACACCACTCTGCTCCTGGCACGGATGGACCAGTTGCGGGAGGATGTGACCGCTGCAATTGATAGGCAGACACAGGCATTCACAGCTGTCATGGCCACAATGGGCACACATTTGCCCATGCGTCGCAGACACCACGCAGTGCAATGTCCACCCCCATTCCCAGCATCATGCAACACCATCCTTGTTGACACCGGGTTCAGCTGTGGGCATCCCGAGCACACCTGGTGCAGGCATGTTCAGTGTGCTGCAGACCCCAGTGTGAGCACGGTCCCATTCACGTAGTGGAACCCTTGGGGGACCGTTGATGCCACCCCATGAGGCCAGTGGTCAGCCTGTCACTGCTGGCGGGTCTCAGTGGGGCCGTCCATGCATCCGTGGTGGCCGTGGCACTGTGGCGCATGACTGACTTGTCTCCCAGCATGGCTACTGTCTGATGCAGCCCTGGGTGCATTGTGTCATTCAGTGGGCAATGCACGGGTGGGGTACCCGGCCCTGCACGCACACACACATTCCATCTGCACACCTTCCTGGCTGCTGTCCACTGTGGTATGTGCATAATGATGCCTGCGTTGTGCTGTATGCCACTGTGCAATGGTGCCCAGCGTCTGACACACGCACAATGACAGGTAGTGGGCGTGGTGGTCTGTGGACGTGTGTGTGGCTAGGGGTGGTGGTCTGGGTCAGCATGCCTCCTACTCTTTGTGCATGTCTTGTGATGTGTGTGTGTGTGTGTGTGTGTGTGTGTGTGTATGACCACGTGCCATGTTAGACCGCGCCCATCTCTGGCAGTGTGTGCAGTTCCATGCTCGGCCACTTCCCTTGACAGCATGCAACCCCTGGTGTGTGTCCATGCATGTTTGGGGGTTGTGTCTTTGCCACTGGTGGTTGCACATGGCCCCATGACTTACCTGGGTTGGCTGAAGTGTTCCTCTGTGATGGTGTCCCGGTGCAGCTGTGCCAGCCGGAGCAGTCAGGGGTCCCATCACCCAAAGGGGAGCTGCCCATCACCATCTTCACCAGTGTCCTCATCGTCCCCATTGCTGTCCCCCTCTTCGACCTGTATGACTATCCCACAGTCATGGTCATGTTGTGCAGGATGCAACAGGCCAGGAATAGCCCACAGGCCTTTGAGGGGCTGTACTGTAGGGCACCGCCGGAGGTGTCCAGGAAACAGAAACATGCCTTCAGCATCCTGAACACCCGCTCGATTACATTGCATGTGGTGGCATGTGCCTCATTGTAGCGTTGCTGCGATGGGGTCATGGGCCACCAGTATGGTGTGAGCAGCCAGGGATGGAGTGGGTATCCACTGTCACCTGTGTGTAGAGGGTGGATGTTAGTTTGGTGATTAGCGTCACCCTGCCTTGGGCCATGTAGGCCACTACCCATGTCACCTCTGACCATGCCCCTCCCAAGCTCTATGTTTTTCCATGTGGTTTGCATACTCACCCACTAAGTGGCCAGTGCGGATGTCCCCACTCTCGAATCTGTGGCACAGTGCTGACTGGTGTCAGATGAAGGCATCATGTGCTCCCCCCAGGGTTCGTGGCACAGACATTGATTATACACCCCCTGGCATTGCACACCACCTGGCAGCTGATGCTTGCATAGCCCTTCCGATTGATATATGCGGCTCCCTCTGGGCCAGGGGGTGTGCAGATGGCCACATGGGTGCAGTCTATTGCCCCTAGCATGCCAGGCATATGTGCTACCCTGTGGAACTCCTGTATGTTTGCTGTGCACTCCGCCGGTGTGCTGGGGAAATGGATGTACTCTGCAGCATGTGGCAGCAGTGCGCTGAGGAATTGGGTGAGGTGACATGACGTGGCCAACTGGGTTATGCCTGTGGTGTCCCTTGTTCCTTTTTATTTTGGCGCATTTCCGCTATCACGCAACTTCCACTTTGCTCCCCTATTGCACATGGCGCATGTTGTTGAATATCACACTGCGCCATTTATGCATGGTTCCTCCCCCTTCAGTAGTGCATGCATTCATTATCATTGCGCTGTTGCTCAGCGTGATTTGGGGGGCACATCTGCCTCCTGCTGAATATCACAGAATGGCGCATTTTCGGACTTGCGCTGGAGCAATCCTATTGCGCATGGCGCAACCCTTTTGAATATCTGGGCCCAAGATTTTTTTTTTTAATTGAATATATATATATATATATATATATATATATATATTTTGGGAATCTCAACAATTTCTGGACCTTTCCAGAAACTGTATTAGAAAGCAGTGCATTAAATGTAAAACATAAGTTTTGTTGCACAGTTATATGAAACATCTTATACTGGGTCAAGCTAATCATGATGATCCCTTAAAAATATAAGACATAAAAGCAGTACATCTCTAGCCAAAGAAAGTTCAACCTAAATGTGGACATTTTTTTTAGAAAATATTCCATTTAGACGATTATTTATACAAAAAATCATTCCGTTCAATTTAAAATTTGTGACAGAGCTTACTTTACCAACACAAAAAATGTATATTAATGATAAATTAAACAGAATATGTTGCTATTCTTGTGGACAAGAAGAAAATTCATATGCTTTGGATTTGCTTATTCACCATTACTTGGTGGGAATGTACTAGAAAAGTACTTGAACAATTCTTAAAAATACAAATCCCTTTTTTGTTGTATTTATATTTTGTGATTTTAGCAGGTATCTAGTTTAATTTAAATATAAAGCAAATTATTACCTTAGTTTCAAGTTCAAGTTTATTGCAGGAAAGACTCCGTTGAGCAAGCTCATTCACAAGGAGGTCCTGAGGCACATACACATACAACAGGGTCATTAGGATCATTAGCTACTAAAATAATAATTTTAAGTAATTGGAATTCCTTATCACTTCCTGTTTTTAATGTATCAAGCTGGTTACATGCATTTAGTCAGACTCTAATTTTGGAAAGACAACTAGATCATACCTCTTTCATTCAAATCCCAGATGAATCATCATGGAATCAAATTGTATATGTATTACCCCCAATACTATACATTATGAAGATCTGCATCAGTGATTGTTACATATTTGAAATAATAATGCATGGTGATTACGAAGATTTTACTTTTTTTAGGTAAAGTTGATTTTCTTTTTGTTTCTTTTTGTTTGTCGTTATTTTCAGAATATTATTTAAGTTTATTCCATTTTTTTATTATTATAATTATGTATTTTGAATTGATGTAAAATGTACTATGTGTGAAATAAGGTACCATAGTACAAATGTCATTAAAAAGGAGGGGGTAAGGGAGTTGCAGAGGGTACTGCAAAGGTTGGAGAGATGATCCATGATTTAGCAGTTTAAATTTAATGCAAACATTTACAAAGTAATGCAAATAATGAGCAAGAACCCCAGGATAGAGTACTGGATTCCTTTTGAGGCAAGAGGCCCAGGAATACTCATAAGTGACTGCCTTAAACAATCAGAACTTTGTAACATGGCCTACAGTAAGGCAGCAAGGATGTTGGGGTGTATTGGGAGGGATTTTGATAGCAAGAGAAAAGAGGTATTATTACCTCTCTAAGTGTGGAGATGGTTCAGTGTAGGGTGACTAAAATGTTCCAGGGCCATCTGGGCAGATCCTATGTGAAACAGCTCAGGGCACTGAAACTGTACAACTGGGGATGAGATGACAGATGGAAGATATGTTAGGGATCTTCAAGTTACCTGTCCCTATGTATCCCAGCATCCAACTAGTCCTACCAACTACCTGTTCACACTGCCCTGCCACTATGAGGTCACCAGATATGACAACTTTAGAGTAAGTCCATTTCCTTCTTAGTTCGGGTCAGTACCCTCACCCCATGTTGTCACTGCATTGTGAGTACAGGATGCATCTTGAGAAGCGGGCTATTTTTATGATTCCACACATGCACACACCTGAATGATTTACACATATGGGACATTTGCAATTTAGCTGGTGGTGCAGTCCTTTGGGGTCCATGTTCTGACTGTATATTGCAATGTGACTTCACCACAGACAAACTTATTATTTCTCTTTTATAAGTGAATCCCAGGACACAAAATGGTGTCAGTTGGATCTGACCACTGACAGGTGGGATGAGCTCCAAATGTAGTAGTTTCTGCTACTGTGGGCCACCAAAGTGGCAATTTTATTAATTTATTTATTTAGTTTTTGTTGACCAGGTAAGTGCACTAGACAAATCCTGCCTATTTTTAGGCAGGACTCAGGGGAGGGGGATACAGATGAATGCCAACTGACCTTGAACCAGATTAAGCTGTTGGTTGTATTTTTAGTGAATGAGGTAAATTTGGCCAGGACACCGGGGAAATTCCCCTACTTCCTGCTTCCTATGAGCACGGGGGACCCATTTTCTGGTGGGACCAATATGGCGGAGGAGGAGAACAGTGGAGGAGCTGCACATGGGGCTGCGGTAGCCCAGAGTAATTCCTCACCTGTTGATTTCACCGAGTCTGGAAACGCTGAAATGGTGGCTGGGATGCAGCTGCGAGGTGGCCAGCAAAACATCAACTCAAGTGGTCCTTCAGTTTCTGTTGCTACGCTGGGGCTTAGTTTGTCAGAGAAACAATGCTGTTTGGAAGAGGAACTTCTTCGTGTGAGTGTATTATTGGTACAGGAACGTAGGAACATCGCTGTGGAGGATGACAGGAAGCAGAAGAGATCGAAGGGTTCCCCGAGCACTGCAGCAGCAGCGGGGCCCAGCAAGTTGCATACGGCTACTGAAAGGCCAAAAGTCAGTGAAGTTTTGACTTCTAAAGATTGGGGAGATCTGGTAGATGAATTCTGGTCTCCGGAGTGTGCGCTGCATGGGGCTGGCTGGATTCCGATTTCGGGTGATTCATAGAAGCCGGCTGATGGATCTTCAGCACTACCGGAGTCCACAGAGATAAGTACTGTGGCTTTATCAGTCCCTACTCCTGTTGTTTTAGTCTCTGAACTTCCAGCCTCCCCTTTTCCTAAATCTACTACTGATTCTGGACTACCCTTGGACAGCCTGTCAGTGGAAATGGCTGCAGATGTGGCTACTTCCTCTGTCATACAGGGGCCAGCTTTGGAACCTGTGGAAAAACCTTCCTATGCCAGTCATTTTAGGCAACCTCTAGAATTAGACAAGCTGTGAAATGCCATTCGTTTATGATATGTTGGCCCCAGGGATAATCCCCTGATAGGTTTTATGTTGGAAAAACTTTATTAAAGAAAAGTATGAGTTTTCCCCTTCTGAAGTCTACACCTTGATCCATGTTCCTGGAGAGTTTATATTTGATGTCAGTTTTCACACCCCAGTTCTTTGGTAACTATTCTGGAGTTGCTATTTAAATCTAAAAACTAATCCCCTATGGTCGGACTATATTGTACTGCCTCTTTCGAAACAGGTCTTTAGGGTCATTATGATCATGTTCAGAGATGAAGGGGTTGATGTCATAGATATTGTTAACTGGTTATCTAAGAGATATGAAATACAGGGGAATCCTGTTCCTATCCTGGAAGCAGAGGGATTTTGGAATGGGGGTTGGAAATTTAGGATTAAACTCCACTCTACTGATTCTGATTTAGTGCATCTCCCCAACCGTTTTTTTTTGGGGGAGGGATAAGGGGTTCATTTTTTATCCAGGTCAGCCAAGGGTTTGCTTCAAGTGTGGATCTCAGACTCACATAAGCACCTCTTGTGATGTGCTAAAATGTTCTTATTGTGGGGAGTCTGGTCATCCTAGTGCTCATTGTTTCCAAACCTCTAAATGCAATCTTTGTGATGTGGTGGGTCACACATTTGAACTTTGCCCTTTGGCAGCTAAAAACACACCAGAAGCTGATTTTGGAGTACAGGACCATTATATTAGGGAGGCAGTCTGACTTGGCATTCCTACTGGAGGAAGGTTGGATCACAGTACCTCTGGGACTAGTCTCCCTTTGCCCGTGTCAGGTTTGATTGATAACTCTACCTCAAGCACAGACTCTATAGATATACCTGAAGTGGTGACTCATGAGGTACCAGAGATAGGACAAGGGGGGATTATTTGTCAGGATTTGGTATTGTCTAGTTTGGATCTCTTGGTAGACGGTTTTACTATGGTTAGTGGCAAGAAAGGGAAATCTGTTAAAGGAAAGGGGAAGGTGGGTAGGAAAGCAACTTTACCTTCCATGCATGGTTCTATTTCTGACCCTAATACCTTTGCAGTATTGGTAGATGCTCCAGAGGTGGTTTCCAACATGTCTCTGCCTTCTGCACCCCCCTCAAGGCCTGAGCCCTTGGAACCTGCTGAAGGACAGATTGGCCCTAAGCCATCAGATGGGAAAAGTGGAAGGGTAACAAGAGCATCTAGCAAAGTAAGGTGACTTTAGCCTTTCATTAACTCATGGTTCCCTTTTACTTTAGAGTGGCAACTTTAAATGCAAATAGCATTAAATCTCCTGTTAAACATCAGAGCACTTATTCTCATTTTTTATATGAAAATCTGGACTGTGTTTTCCTGCAGGATGTTCGTTTGCATTCTCCTATGGAGATAGAGGCTGCCACTACTGGTTGGGTGTGGAAACATTGTTTTTGGTCTTTGGGAAGTGATTTGTGTAGTGGGGTGGGGATTTGTTTTTTTCATTCACATATAAAGTAATTCATCAGATAGAGATTTTGCATGGTAGGGCCTTGGTTTTGGATGTTAAGTGGGGTTCCTTACCCTTACGGTTACTTAATGTTTATGCACCTCAATCTAAATTTGATCGAGTAACCCTTTTTAATTCATTATACCCTTTTCTATGCACCTCTTATGTTACTATCCTTGGGGGGGACTTTAACTGCTCCTTGCCTGCCAGTGTTACTTCTGGAATGAGGAAGAAAGTGTATAGTGATATGGCAAGCTTGCCAAAACTTCTTGCAGATACTGGTTTGAATGATGCTTTTGGGCCTACCTCTAATGGGGTTGGAAATACTTATTTTTACGGAACTAGAACTTCCAGAATTGACTATGTTTTTCTTTCACCAGGGGTTGTAGTGCAATCACAGTCCTTGCAGGAGGTGGCCACATCAGATGATAAAATGCTTAGATTAGTGTTATGTGACATGCCTGAAGTTCGGAGGGGGCCAGGTTTTTGGAAATTAAATGTTATCTTATTAGATATCCCCGGTGTGGCTGATGGTCTACATTCCCTTTTTTTAGCTCGTCAGTCTGTTTTCTTTCTATATGAAGATTTAAATACTTGGTAGGAGGACACGAAATGTGAAGTCAGACTCTATTTTAAAGCCATAGGTCATTTAAATGGGAGATTCTGGCATGATGGACTTCAATATCTTAGAGAATGACTTCATTTTTTGTCTACCTTCCACCAGTCTTTGGGATCTGCAGGTCTGGATCAAATTAAAAAGGTAAAGGAAGAGTTGGCTAATTTACAGTCTCAGGTTTTACAGGATGTGGAGTGAAAGCATAAATATGGGATTAGTGGTACAAAGAAGGATACTTTACCTTTTGAAAATCTGAAACTTCTTAAACACTCCCGAGCTATGATGTATTTAAACACCTCAACTGGGGGCCGTGTTAAAACAAATACTGGTATTTTAGATACGATACATGACTATGTTACTGCATCCTTTAAGAGTAGATTGCTCCCTGAGACACCCATTAATGATTGGTTTCTTAGACCAGTCCCTGTTTTGTCTATAGATGAGCAGTCTACTTTGGTCCAACCCATTACGGTAGAAGAACTAAAGACTGCAATTTGGTCTCTGAAGTTGGGAATTACTCCAGGTGCTGATGGATTGTCCCATGAAATCTATAAAAGTTTGTGGGAAGTTTTGGGTACTGACCTATGCCGGGTATTGAATGCTGGGTTACAGGCAGGGTCTCTACCTAAAAGCATGTTGCAGGGTGTGTTGCTTTTACTGTATAAAAATAAAGGGGAGCATGGGGATTTAGATAATTGGAGGCCTTTGTCTCTTTTGAACACTGACTATAAGATCTTGATGAAAATCTTTTGTATTAGATTATGGGGTGTATTGGGTTCCTTATTACATCCATCACAATTTAGTGGGGTGCCACATTGAAGGGTTCAGGATGCACTGATCCTACTCAGGGAGCTTATAGCTAAAGGAGCATCTGGCAACATGTTTGGGCATCTGGTTTGTCTTGACCAGGCTAAAGCTTTTGATCAAGTAGAATATAGTTATCTGTTGGAGAGTTTGAGACGGTATGGGTTTCCCTCACAATTTGTAAACTGGCTATGTACCTGCTATACAGACATCACTCTGATACCTAGCATAAATGGATGGTTGGGAAAAGATATTGAGGTACATAGGGGAGTACAGCAGGGGTGTCCACTAAGTCCCCTACTCTATGCCTTATCCTTGGACCCCCTTTTGCATGCTTTAAATAATACAGATGATATTGTTGGATTATCAGTTGGTTATATGGACCCACAGATAGTGACAATAGCATATGCAGATGATTTGGTTTTAGTTCTGTCAGATAAAAATTCTGCTGTTGCTGCATGGACATTATTGTACACCTTTTCAGCTATGTCTGGTTCCTCTATTAATAGGTTTAAAAGTGGGATATTGCCTTTTGGGTATGGGGCCACTGATGTGGCATTGATTTGGGACATGTCTTTTAAAACTGGCTATAGGAAGATTCTTGGTGTTTATTTTGGAGGTGTGGACAATCATAGGTACAATTGGGAGAGCCAATTATTGGAGGCACATAATAGGGTGTTACTCTGGAATAAGGGCCGAATGTCTAAAGCAAAGTGAATTTATTTGATTAAAACTTTTTTTGTTGCCATTTTTTTTGTTTATAGCTGCAGTTTCCCCCTCCCCCTTCTTTAGAAACCTATCTTTATGATGTATTTTTTCTTTGTTTATGGGGTAATAGATTAAATCCGGTGAAGAGGGGAATCACTTATTTACCTATAGGCGAAGGAGGTTTGGGTATGGTGAATCCAGTTGTATTCTTGCATAGTATATTTATCTTTTATAATTTAGTTCCTTTGCTCAAGGGGGTTGTTAAGATCTGGTCCCCGTGGGTGGCTGATAGTATAGATCCCCTTCTTAGGCATTGGGTTCAGGATTCCTTTTTGGCCCGGTAGGTACAGCTATGTGCATTGACTAGTCACTTTCATACGATGTTTCAAAAGTTGAAATTCTGGCATGTTGTCAGAAAATCCTTTCTTCTTCAAACACGTCAGCAATTCTATAGTACTATATTGCAGGATTACTTTTTTGTGGATCCTTGATTTCATGATTTACCAGTTTCTGAGCAACATTCCAAATTACAATTATTAGTAAGCAAGAGGGTACCCCGCTATATGTGGGATTTTTTATGGCTATGTCTCCACAAGAGATTAGGGATAAAAGGCAATATGAGGCATAAAGAACTCTTGGAGAGGTTTTGTCCCAGGGAGGATACCTGCTTAGGGGTGGTTGAAACCATGGAACATTTTTTTTGTGGATTGTCCCTTTGTAGTTTCCTTTTGGTCCCAATTTCAGGATGTGTGGCCTTTAAATCCTTTTCGGGATACTGCATCACAGATCTGGGTGGAAGGGGTTCTGCCGGGCTCCTGGTTGACTTATGATGTAATCACTATGCGCCTGTTAATGGGTCATATAGGCTTTCAGCTGTGGCAAGCACAGTGTAATTTGACACTTCAGCAGAAATTACTCTCTGCATCCCAGATTATTTATAACATTAAGAAGGTAATACTTAGCTGGAGACTTCAGGAAAAGGAAAAAGTGCATCCTGAATTGTTTCAATTGTGGTGGAGGAAAATGAACTGACTTGACACAGGGTAAAGGTTATGGTTCTATGTCCAGGCTTTCTTCAAAAGTGCTGGGTATCCCTGCTTGCAAGGCTAGAACCTCCTTATGTGGTAATTTTGGTGGGGACTACCATTTTCTGCATATGTGTAAGTTTTGTTTTAGACCCACTTCCTCCCTCTAAGGGGGGGCATTTGTATCTTCTGGTATTATTTGTTTTTTTAATTTTCCAATCACTTTATGATGCTGTTTTGTTGTGCATACTTGATTTCTATGCTTTCTGTACATCCCATTTGTATGCTAGTATACTTGTTTTGTTTCCATTTGTTGTGCATTATGATTTCTACTGTATATATTATTGTTTGATTGTTGCTTTTTAGCTGCATTACTCTCCTAATCCTTTTTAGTGGGGGGGGATGTTTTCATATTATTTCTTTTACGTTGCTCTGACATGGTATGTTGACAATACTCATTTGTTTTGTTTTCTATATGATTTGGTTATTATTTTATGTGACATACCACAGTTTATATTTTACTTTTGGTCTACTGTTATGATAATGAACAATTCCCTACTATTTTAGTGGGGGGGGGTGGCACTGGTTAGTTTTTTGGGTTGCTAAACTGCTGCTGATTTTTGAATGTATGATGTAATACTTATTTCTGTTAATCCTTGTTTTATATTATGATTCTGTGTGCTGTAAACACTATTTTGTATATGTTTTGCTTTCTGGTTGTAATAAAAAATTCCCCTACTCTGCCTGCAGGGGGCTTGACTTCCTGTAGAGTGGAGCAGCTCAGCTTGGAGCCAGACTGCAGAGGCAGAGGCAGTGCTGATGTGGCAATGGGGAACCCATAGCTGGCAAGATGGCCACCCAGATGGATCCAGGAGAAGGAGGACTGCAAACAGGAGAGGTAGAGGTTATTTTTGCATCTGCATCTCCAGAGGAAAATAAAGATGAGAATGTGATGCCTGAAGAAGAAGATGATGCACCAGTATGCTTTTTTGATGAAGGTATGGAATGGTCACAAATCGTGGAAAATGCTGAGAGCAAAGCTCAGGTATTGTCTTCTTTATCTGTTAATAGTATGAATGTAACTGACTAAGAAAGACTGGTAAAAGGGCTATTAATAACAGAGGAGCAATGTAAAATAAAAAGAGAAGATCTACAGAGAGAGCTGTCAAATTTGCAAGACAGGTCTCCAACAAGAACACTCAGTGATTCACCAGCATCTTAGTTGAGCGGTGACATGGCAAACAGTACTGTTACTGTGGAAACAGAAGCTATCCCCAAAAAACAGGAAACCTCTCAAGCTGGCAGTTGCAAACAGCAAAGTACTGTGTGCCAAGAGCCAATAAAATTTCCTCTTCCAGCAAGACGTAGGTTGGGACCTTCAAACATTCAAGAAGTACTCAAAAATAAAACTGCTTCAGTGAAGGAAGCCCCGATGTGTTCTGAGCTGTTGGATACAGGTGTGGTAAACAAGATGCATTCCCCACTGAAGAAAATTGCAAGAAATGAGGAATTAATAGCACTGAAGCAAAATCGGTCTCCTGCCGATGCGCTAGAAGGTGCAGGGTGGTTGCAAAGTTCATCAGGAGTCTGGGAACCAGATTCTGAAGATAAAACAGTGCAGAAATATCATGCTGAGGCTTTACAATGTGAAGTTTCTACTTCTAATGACCAGAATAATGATAATGCTAGCACACCTCTAAATATGAAAATGAATACCTCTACAAAGGATATGGGACCTAACGTTGAAAAAAATGAAAATTTTACAGTACAAGTGACTAACACTACAGTTCAGACAAATAAACCTTCACTTAGATTGGGGCCAGAAGAGCATATTCTACAGGATCCTAATAAAAGGGCTTGGTTGGACCCCATGTTTAAACTGTCTGACTTGTTCAAAAACAAAGGGAAGCCAGCCCCAAGAAAAAATCCTGTCAGGCTAATTTTCAAGGGAGGCTTGGAAGATCCTCCTGATCAAATCTATGTTGCTAAGCAATTATTGAAAGGAACAATGCATTTTTTTCATCAGAAATATTTGCATTAATTCACCTAGGAAATGGGAACTTTGATGTTAGTTTCAAAACTATCTCTAGTCTAGATAGTTTCTGTTCTCAATATCAGACACTGAAGAATAATCCTATGTGGATCCCCTACATGGCCATCCCTCTTACAAAACCAGCTGTAAAATACATCACTATTATGTTTCTTAATAAGGGAGTCCATGTAGAGGACATACTTTTCTGGTTAAGACAAAGATGTGAGGTGTTAGAGAAGCTAGCCCCCATTTTAGACAGTGAGAAAATATGGAATGTGGGCTGGAAAATAAAGGTTAAACTGTACTCTACAAATAATGGACCAGTACATTTGCCAAGTACTTTTTACCTGGGGAGAGACAGAGGAGTTCTGTTTTATATGGGGAAACCCAAATCATGCTTTAAATGCAGTTATCATACCCATTTAAGTACAGCTTGTGATGCACCCAGATGTAGCCATTGTCTAGACTATGGGCATACTTCATTGACATGTGTTAACCTTTTCATGTGCAATTTATGTGAAAACACAGGACATGGTTATGGGAAGTGCCCTTGGGCCTCCCATAATCATGAAGATTGTCCCTCACAAGATGGCCTTATTAACAGAGCACAGCAGTTGCAAGCCCAAAATATTGCCACTGCAGCAAATAAAGACTCCATAGTTCAACGCCCCTTACTTACTAGTGTTAACCCTCAACCAGGGGTAGTGGAGGAATCTCATGAAACAGTTAAAGATCCTACCCCTGACACTGATAATCACTCTGAGATGCAGTCTGCTGCAGAAGCTAAAAATCCTGAGGGAATAGGAGAAATAGAGGTGAAGAGCATGCCCCCACCCCCACCACCCAGCCAGGAGACAAAACATAGGAAAGCAGCTGCCAAACGAAATAGGTCAGATAAAACATTCAAAAATAAAAACCTGGAAGAGAAAGTAGGGAAAGAAGCCATGAAAAAAACATGGAGGAAATGGAACAGATATGAGGCTCTTTTTTCAGAAAAATCTGATGAGGATACTGAGGGAGAAATGTCAGACACTTCATCTACAAACACAGTCACCACAGAAGTAACCTCAGACACAGAAGAAGGGGGGGATACACATATTGCCCAGAGGACATGGAGACAGAGATGCAGTAAAACTCCTTGATGTAGTCGAGTCTTATGAGTATTTTTTTAATTTTAGGGACCCTTTAACACATGGAATCCCTTACTTTAACAACAATAAATGTAAATAGCGTTAAAAACAATGCTAGAATAATTATGGTTATAAGCTCTTTAGCCATGGAAAAAAATGCTGTAATTTGTCTACAAGATACCCAGCTTAAGACAAATATAGAACTACAGCAAGCTTCTAAACACTGGACAAAGGGATCATCCTTTTGGTCAGCAGGTCAGGAAAGATGTGATGGGGGTAGGAATTTTAATAAACAACTCTAGTATCAGGGCTGCTAAATTAGTAGACATTGATCCAGGGAGAGCTTTAATGATAGCTATTTCTTTATATTATGAAAGATTTTGGATAATAAATATCTACGCACCCCAGACTAAAGCTCTCAGAGTTGCTTTATTTCAAAAGGTACGACCATACTTGCATACATCCAGATTACTGTTTTGGGATGGAGATTTTAATTGTGGATTGGGGAAACTGGATAGAGGGCTTAACACAGAAAACATTTTCTGTGACTCCACAGCATTAAATAAAATAGTCGATAATGCAAAATTAAAGGATTCTTACAGAGTAAAATATCGAACAGGTGGAAACACTTTTTTTCAAGGGGACATTTATCAACCAGGATCAATTTTGTTTTTGTTGCTGAAATCTTAGTTATTTTAAATGTTACCTTGTTAGGAAGAGAATTTTCAGACCATATGCCAATAACTATAAACTTTACCTGGAAAGATACTCCTAGATCAAAGAAAAACCTATGGAGACTGAATAACGTAGTCTTAACAGAAAAACAAGTGCAAAAAGTGTGGAAACAAGAATGGCGTGCTAGGTTATCAGTGGCCATCATGTATGATAATGCTGCCCTCTGGTGAGAGAACACCAAAGCATCCTGGAAACATTGGTTTCAGAAACTTACAAGAGAGAAGATGAATGATAAATATTTGAAATATTTATAGTTAAGGGCTCAACTGCAGGCCTTGATTTTGAAATTAGAGACATTAAAACTGAACTTAGTAACCAAATTCATGAAATTAAAAAACAAATGTGCATATTACAATATGATAGAGCCAAAAGCCTGGAGCAAGAATTAAGATTTGGTACCAACATAAAAAAAGGATCAATGGATCCATTTAAAGATTCAAAAGATAGAGCAGAACACAGATTTCTACATAAATTAAAGTTAGAATCTGGACAGATAACTTCCTCACTGTAAGAAATACTAAGCAGGTGAATACTCATTTTTTAGAAACTTTTGGAATAGCACCACAGACATTGGGGGAGGGACATACTTCAGGACCTACCTAAACTTGATAAAAAGGACAGCATTCAGTTGATAGCCCCTATACTGGGAGAGGAAATAAGGAATGCTATAAAAGGACTTAAGAGTGATTCTGCCCCGGGCCAGATGGAATAGTGGCAGAATTCTACAAAACCTTTTGTGAAGATTTAATACCAGCACTAGTGATAGTGAACAACAGTATGTTACAAGAAGGTATGTTAGCAAGATCTACGTATGAAGCATCACTAATTCTACTCTTTAAAAAAGGTGAAAGAGAAGATTTAAAAAACTTTGAGCCACTAAGCCTATTAAATATGGACTTTAAAATATTAAGCAAACTATTAATGAATAGACTAGTGTCTGTTGCAGACAAATTGATCTGCCCTAGTCAGATATGTGTAATTCCCAACAGGAAACAAGCAGATGATTTAATTGTGGTAAGAGAGATAGTCTATAAAGCTGATAAACCAAATCTGCAAGGATATATAATAGAAATTGACCAAGAAAAAGCTTTTAATAAAATATCACCGCAATACATGTACAAAGTTCTTAAAGCATATGGCATACCTGAAGAATTTATTAGATGGTCGGAGGTCTTATACAAGACCGTTACTCTAACACCCAACATAAATGGATGGACAAGTAAAAATATTAGAGTAAAAAGAGGTATAAGACAGGGGTGCCCACTAAGTCCCTTATTATACATGCTTTGTATCTCTGTGTTTTTAAGGAAACTAGAACACGATGATAGAGTAGAATGGTTGAACTATGTTCTTCTTCACCCAGAATTAAGAACTTAGCTTATGCAGATGATTTAATGTTATGTATAGATCCTTCAACAAATGAACATATTCTGCTAGAGCATTACCAGACTTTTTCTGATTTGTCAGGCTCAAAAATAAACTTTCATAAAAGTGCAGGAATAGCATTAGGTATTACTCCTGTCCCAGAGAATAAGCCCTTTTCTGGGATTAAAATTGATAAGGGCACCATCCCAGTATTAGGAATAGTATGGCCCGGATATTCAAAAGGGTTGCGCCATGCGCACAGGGTTCTTGATGCATAAGTCCAAAATCGCCATTTTGCGATATTCAGAAGGAGGCAGTTACGCCACCAAAACATGCTGAGCAACAGCTAATGAAATGAAGGCATGTGCAACCTGAAGGGGTGGATCCATGCATAAAGAGCGCAATGCGATATTCAAAGACTTGCAGATGTGCAATAGTGGCACAGCCGAAATTGTGCGACTAGCGGAAATGAGCCAAAATAAAAAGGCTCAAGGAAGCAGCGCAAGAACGCTACAAGGCTGCCAAGTGGGGAGAGAGAGAGAGAGAGAGAGAGACACAGACAGACAGACAACAGGCAGGCAGGGAAGTGTGGCCCATAGCTGTAGAGGCCAGCGGGGTGCCCGGTGCAGTGGAAGTAGCAGTGAGGACAGCGGGGGTAACACAGCAACACCAGCCGGGGGTCAGAAGCCAGGGAGATGGACAGTGCCAGCTTCCACATGGAAGCTGTAATGAGGGGGGTGAGAATGCATGCTGCAGGGGGACGTGGCCGTGGAAGGGCCCGTCGGTGGTATGCCCCCAACAGGCAGTACTGTGCCCGCATCAGCTTTGAGCTGTACACAGATGTAGAGATTGTGGGCCGGTACCACCTGAACAGGGCAATACTGAGATGGCTCTGTGAGCTGTGCAGTGATGTGATGCAGGCACCCTCACGACGGAGTCACGCTCTGTCGGTGGAGACCAAGGTGACAGCCTGCATGTGCCTGCTGACCACGGGCACCTTCCAGAGGCCAACAGGGGACACCACAGGCATCACACAGTCGGCCACGCCATGCATCCTCACCCATCCTCAGCGCACTGCTGCCACATGCTGCGGAGTACATCCATTTCCCAGCACCAGGCAGAGCGTACAGCAAACATGCAGGAGTTCCACAGGGTAGCACGTATGCCTGGCATGCTAGGGAGCCATAGACTGCACCCATGTGGCCATTCGTGACGCTCCTGGCCCCGATGGGGGTCACATATAGGAACAGAAAGGGATTCTTCAGTGTCAACTGCCAGGTGGTGTGTGATGCCACTGGGCGATAATCAATGTCTGTGCACACACCCTGGCGGAGCACATGATGCCTTCATATGGTATCAGTCTGCACTGTGCCATCGATTCGAGAGTGGGGACATCCCCACAGGACATCTAGTGGGTGAGTACACATGTATGGAATGCAAACTCGGCAAGGGTGGGAATGCCACAGGTGCCATGGTAGTGGCACACAGGGATATGGGCAATATGGACCTGAACATGAGACTGATCTCCACTATCTCCACACAGGTGACAGTGGATACCCACTCTGTCCCTGGCTGCTCACACCCATCAGGCCCATGACCCCAGCTGCAGCTATACATATGAGGCACATGAGCGAAGACCAGGATAGCCGTGACAGGTTTAACAGGGGACAGCGATGGGGACGCCAGTGGCCGGTGATGATGGTGATGAGCAGCCCCCAGGACGGAGGGACCCCGACTGATCCGGCAGGCCCAGCTGCACGGGACACCATCACAGAGGAGCACTATGCACAACACAGGTAAGTCAAGGGGACATGTGCAACCAACACTGTCCATGCGCAAACCACAGGCACACAGGATAACACACCAGGGGTGCATGATGGCCAGGGGAGTGGAAGGGTCCAGGCATACAAACACACCATCAGGGAGGGGTGAGCACTCATATGGACACACACACACCAGGCACAGAGCGTACATGGGCAGATGCACAGCACAGCAGAACCGACATTGCTAACACACAGCACCACCGACCACCCCCACCACCTGTACTGTCCAAGTACGTGTGTCAGATGCTGGGCACCCTTGCACCTTGGTGTACAGTACAATGCAGGCATCATCATGCACACGCACCTGTGGACAGCAGTTGGGAGGGTGTGCAGGTGGTCCGTGTGTCGGCGTGGTGAGCAGAGCACCCAGCAGTGCACTGCCCACCATGACACACATTGCACACAGGGCAGCACCAGACAGGGCCCGCACTGGGAGACAGCTCAGTCATGTAGCACTGTCCCATGGCCACCGTGGATGCATGGGTGGCCCCGCTGTGACCCAACAGCACTGGCAGGCTGAGCAGGGGCCACATGGGGTGGCACTGTTGGACCACCAGGGGTCCCACTGTGCGAACGCGACCTTGCCCGCACAGGGGTCTGCAGCATGCTGAACAAACCTGCACCAGGGGTGCTCGGGATGGCCACAGCAGAACCCGGTGTCGACAGGCCTGGTGTCGCATGACGCTGGGACCGGGGAGTGGAGAGTGAACTGCGTGGGGTGTGCGGTACAGGGGCACCTGACTGTGTGCCCAATGCATCCACGACAGAGACCACTGCCTGGGTCAGCCTGTCAATGGCGGAGGTCACATCCGTCCGCATACGAACCAGCTCTGCACAGTCCAGAGCATACTCTCTGCTGTGCCACTCCACAGCCACAGACAGTGCCTCCACGGACATTGAAACCCGCCTCTGCAGCTGTACTGATTCCTGCAGCAGGCGGGTGTGCTCGTCCAATGGGTACTGTGCCCCAATGGCATTCTGTCCCCCAGGGTGTGGAAGGTCCCGATGCACAACACCCCTTGAGGGTGGGCGCTGTTCACCAGGACCAGGGATGGGCGGATCAAAGGGTGGCGGACATGTGCCACCATTTGACACTGTACCCCCAGACCTGGTGGGTGACTGTTGCTGCTGCCCCTCCAACCGCTGTGCCCCAGGGTCCACTCATTCCACCTCTGTGGCAGCAACAGTGCCAGACACCTGCACAGCCACCGGTGCTGCCCCACCGGTGCTGACAGGCACAGCCTGGGACTGTGCCAGCATGTTGGTACACAAGTTGGAACCGGAAAGGCCCAGGGGCACGTGCTGGCCTGCTGTGCGTCCGTCATGGGACACACACCTATCACTGCCCATTGCAATCCTTGCATCATCAATGGTGCAGGTACATGCTACAGGCATAGTCACAGCGTGCTGGCATGCTTGCATGCCAGACTGCTGAGACACAGGCTGTGCACCCCCCGCACCCGAATCACCGACACCAGAGTTGGCGGCCCAGCGTGCATGCTGCTGCAGTGCCTGCTGGCTGGTGACAGAGGTGGATGCACCCTCCTCCATGTCCAGCAGGTCATCATCACTGCCTGGACCCACCACCACCGTCTCCTGAAGATGAACAGGATCTGTAACAGAAAGAGAGTACATGTGAGTGCATGTGAACAACCTTCCCCCCCCCCCAACACCACCACCATGTCATACCGTGCAGTGTTGGGCTTCCACCTGTCTGGAATCCACCTCCTGGTACACCCTCAATAGCACTCCGCTGCATTGATGCAACCAGTGTCTCCTCAGCTGGGGTCAGCTCCAACACCACTGGCTGGCCCCCGCCAGTGCCAGCACATGCCACCCTGAAGGCTGCCACCTTCTCCTTCAATCTCCTGCGGTCTGTCCCCATCTTCTTCTTGCATTCCTGCAGGGAGCTCTGGTGGCTTCCATGCAGGTTCACGGCCTGAGCTACCCCCTCCCATGCAGCCGCACGGGACTGAGGGGTGCCCCTCTGTCCACTCAGTACTGGCTCCTCATCCAGGTAGGCCTGGAAGAGGGCCTCTGTCTCTGCTGGGGTAAAGTTGGGCCTCCTCCTACGCCCACCATCCTCACCCTCACCTTGGCTCTGCTCAGTCATGGTGATCTGTATGGGGGGAAGTGGACACCTGTCACTGTGCAGTCTACAGCATTTTCCCATGACCATTGTCCAGAACATCACACAGCATGCAACTCAGCTCTCACCTGCAGTAACCGAATCTGGCCAGCGCAGCCCAATGTCGCACATTTATAGCGCAATGCATACAAATTAGGAGTGGAGCAACTATAATGACATGCAAATCACACCACTGCACCTTTGAATGGCTGATCAGATGATTTGCATGTGTCGGCTGAATATCGCGAATTTGCGCTTTGCGCAATATGGATGAGTCGGCTGAGCCAATGGCGCAGATCTGTGACTGTGTGGTACACTGCATTGCGCATGCCCAGATAGCTTACGCAGGTGTCTGCCGTGCTGCTGACGTGCTGTGTGCAATCGGCAATTCAGGCCCTGGCCACCATTGTGCCAGTGGTGCTACAGCACTGGGCACTATATGGCGCTGTGGCACTACTGCGCAATAGTCCACTGTGGCACTGGTACGCAGCTGGTCAGTCGTGCAGGATGCGTATACGTCAGATGGTGCTGTGTGTGGCCTTGTGTCATTGGCCATGACCTGGTGTCTGACCTTTGCCCCCTGGCCCTGTTCGGCTGCCATGTGTACTGCCCTATTGCGCTGTCTGGTGACAGCGCTATGTGAAGTGACGGCGCTGTTCGAACAGCGTGATTGGAACCTGTGGTGGTCTATTGTGCAACATCTCCACGTGGGGTTACGGCGCAGCAGGGCGCCATATTGCCTGCCGTAAAGTTGGTACCATGGTTCACAGAAGAGCAGTGCAGTGGAGCCCTGTAGAAGTGGCCAACTTGGTGGCCCTAGTGGAGCCCCACTATGGGGCACTTTATGGTGAGGTGATCCTCACCATTGCCAGGACGCAGGTGTGGCAGCAAGTGGCCACTTACCTGGTGGGGGTCACTGGATGGTGCCGGTCAGCTGAGCAGTGCTGGCACTGGTACAGTGACCTCCGCCGGAGGGATCCTGATCTTCTGGATCGGCTGCGGTCATGTGCCAGGAGGGGCATGGTGCCTAGGCCAGGTGGGTGTACCATCTAAGCACCTGTATTCTCTGTAGGGGTGTGAGTGTGTTTTGGTGGCTGTGCATAGGTGATGGCTCTGCCATGGTTGGCTGTGTCAGTGTGTGCAGGTGTGAGATGCATGGGTCTGGCTGTGTGGACAGGCACTCTCACTGGGGCAGGGGGCAGTCTGCTTTGGAGTCACACTGATGTTTGTCTCTACATATGTCTCCCACAGGCCGGGATGTGAGGATGCAGGCACGGGGTGAGGAGGGCCGTGCCAGGGCCCCAGTGCCGGTGGGTGTTGTGCCCCAACAGCAGCAGCAGCAGCAGTGGCAGACCCAGCTGCTTGAGGAGTGTGAGTATCATTACTTCATGGATGCTATTGCATGCTGGGGGGGGGCAAGACCACCAGCCATGCACAACACAACTATGCAGGAAAGGGGAGGTCATAATTCCACTGTACAAGACACTAGTGAGGCCCCACCTGGAGTACAGTGTACAGTTCTGGAGACCATACCTATGTAAGTACATAGACTGGGTAGAGAAGGTTCAGAGGAGGGCAACAAAGATGGTGCATGGATTGCATCACAAGTCCTATGAAGACAGGTTGAAGGAACTGAACATGTACTCCCTGGAGGAGAGGAGGGAGAGAGGTGATATGATAGAGACATACAAGTATCTTACAGGGAGGAACAGGGTGCAGGAAAACACTATTTTTAAGTGAAAAAGATGTTCCAGGACTAGAGGGCATGGGATGAAGTTGGAGGGAGGACGATTCAGACGAAACATGAGAAAGAATTTCTTCACAGAACGGGTGGTGGACAAGTGGAACACCCTGCCAGAGGAAGTGGTGGGGGCTGAAACAATCACAGGATTTAAGAATGCATGGGATAGACATAAAGGAATTCTGGAGGTCAGGGGTAAGGTGCAACAGACTTATAGGAAAACAAAGTGAACTTACAAGCTCAAATGGGCAGACTGGGTGGGCCATAGGCCCTTATCTGCTGACACTGTCTATGTATCTATGTATGTATGCATGACACAGGTGACATGCATCGCTGTCCAGTATCACAGCACGTCTGTGTATGCGTCACTGGTGGTCCATGCATGCACTGGGCACATAGATGTGTAACTGGCATCGCACCACGTTGCCAAGTCACTTGACAGCCTTGTTTGTGCTGTATGGACATGGGCAGTGTGTGTGTGCAGTGGTGCACATAGCTGGTGCTGCCTGTTTGTGATGGCCATGTGCATGTTCACTGTGGGTGGGTGCATGCCATCACAGGTGCGGGGACATTGGGCTATGTGGCTTGCAGGTTGGGTGGTGTTCAGGGTTGTGGTCAGTCACAGCCATTGACTGTGTTCCCATTTTCCTAGGCCTCACAGTTCTCAGGAGGATCCATCAGGACATACATGGCCTAACACAAGTGTCCCTAGATAACCAGGCCATCCTGAATGACATCCGGAGACATGGCCTGCGGAGGAGGCATCGCAGAGAACAGCGGGCACCGGGCACAGGACGACCAGCCTGCTGGGCCTTAGGCCACATTACCCTTCCCACTTCACCCATCCCTACCACCCTGCCTTCCCTCTCCAAGTTGTTCATCCCTACCCCTTGCCCACCCCTACCTTTACCTGTCCCCCCCTTGTAAATAGTTCTGGTTTATTGTTTTGTACTTTACTCTTTGAGAATACATTTATATTTTGATATTAATACTGTGTTGGTCTCTGATTTGCAGCTGGCTATGGTTGCTCAGTTGCAGTGGTGTACATGCCATCTGGGGTGGTATGGTCCTGGGTGTGTGTGTGTGTGTGTGTGTGTGTGTGTGTGTGTGCATGGGGAGGTATCTCCGGCATGGCAGTGACTTTCTGTTGCTCTTGCCGTCTGCTGCCACCCACTGCTGGGTGCACAGGGTGTGTCTGGCTTGTATGCTTCTCTGCTGCACGGGGTTGACGTGTGCTGGGGGGGATGCATGGTTTCCTGCAGTACCAGTCACTGCACATGGGTGGTGTCTTGGGGTCATGGTGCAGGGTATGCTGTGCGTACGGGGGGCTGATGTGCACTGTGGTTGTCAACCCCCTATGTGTGGCACTCTCAGCCTGCCAGTGGTTGTGCTGGGGTGTCATGGCTCTGCTGTGATTTGTTGGCTTGTCCCCATGGGCAAGTAGATCATCTGTCCCACCCCCAGTGATGCTGTGCTTGGGGTGTGAAGGTGTCTTGTTGGTTCTGCAGTGTGTTCCTGTGCCCATGTGTGGCATGGCTGGCGGTGGGCCCCAGCCTGCCTCCCTGGATGTGCAGTTCCATTGCTCTGGGGGGCTCTGCTTGCGCTATGGCACCTCTGGACTGCTCAGCTGGGCTGCCCTGGTTGCACTATAGCGCAACATTTCTGCTCAGCTTCTCCTTCCTGGTTGCGCTATGGTGCAGTATGTGCGATATTCAGACGTTGGCTGCTTGCGCAATTTGTTCTGCTCCATGTTTGAACATCGCACCTGTTGCGCATATGCTCAATTGGTTTGTGCTTGCTCCTGCTGTTGCGCACATTTTGGGCGCAGTTTGAATATCCGGGCCTATATGTTTTTAAGGCCCAGTTAAAGGCCTTTTTCTTTTCTAAGGCATTTAATCTAATTTAACTTAATGTTTCGATAAAGATTTATATTTAAATGTTTATTTCTGTAATGATTTGTATTTATGTGCAAATTTTTATATTTATTATGTTAAAATGCCTGTTTTAATGTTTTGTAAGGCGCCCAGAGCCTCTGGGATTGGGCGTCTTTTAAATAAATTTTGCCTTGCCTTGCCTTGCCTTGCCTATATGGAGGTGCAGACATGGCTAGGCTAAATTGGGACACAAAACTACAGAGAGCACAACATTTAGTTAACGGGTGGAAGGGTCAGGCAATAGGGAAAAAAGAGAATAATTTTGATAAAAACCTTATTAATCCCAATCTTTTTCTGCATAAGTTATGTTCCCCCCCCCACAGTCATTATGGGTAACAATAAACAGTGTGTTCTTTCAGGCATTATGGGGGAGCAGGCTTAACCCTATAAAGAGGTTAGTGACTTACAGAAAAACAGAAGAAGGAGGCCTAGGGATGGTTAATCCTGTCGCCTTTTTCTATAGTATATTTTTGTCATACAATCTCAGAGTGTGGATTGCATCCAGGATTTAAGATTTAGAAAGAAAAAGTTATTCATGAAATTGAATTAGGTTCTACAGCTTGGTCTTAAAAGAAAACCATCACTTTAGATAGAGTCCCAGGACTTACAAAATATGTGGTGGAAATTTTGAAAAATGTAATAAAATGGAATATTACAAAATAAATGATTCGACTCAAGAATATGAAAGAACTATACTCCCACATATTAAATGAGGAAGATAGAGACAATCTCTCCTTGGGGAAATGTCCAGACAATAACTTACAAAAACTTTGACATGTTAAAATCTAAGGGTATGCCAGAGTTTGTATGGGATACGGAATGGCTCAGTCTACATGGGAAACTGGACTTTCAAAATATTAACAAACACAAACAGGTTCAGGATAGGTACTGCTTAAGACAATCATGTGTCCAACAGTGGAAAACACAAAAACATCTATTTGCGGAATGTGATTATGTAAAAGATTTTTGGGCATATCTTGCTAAAGAATAGAATGAGCCATGTTTTACCAAGTTATCTTATGGTGCATTGACATATGGTCAGGTGGAAGGAGGCATGGGGAAGTATAATTTTGAAACACTGTATATAGTATTGGCAATTGTAAAATATTAAATATATAAAAATCTCAATGTTTGTGGGCAGCTCAGCAGAGAACAGTGTCATATATTGAGATGGTTAGGAATATTGACATCTTATTGCAGAAATTGAAGGGGTCAGACACTAAGAAATATAAGGAGAAAAAAAGGAAATTATTTTGGATCAACTGTGAACATTGGGCTAAACCACCTCAAAAGACTGAACAAGAAATGTTAATGGTTATTTCTAGCATCAATATCGTTCAAATGTTTGGCACAGTTCAAGGTGCTGGATGACTAAATATATGAAGAATCATGATGTATATATATATTGCATATATGATGTGTTTTCTTTTCTATCTGTAAGTCCTCCAAATAAAAATTCCCCTACTCTTTTCGAGAAGTGTCATGTGTTCTTTAATGTCCACCTGAACTACCACCAATCTAGGCAGATGGGACCTCGGTTTAATGTCTCATCCGAAAGATGGAACCTCAGAAGTGCAGCACCCCTCTCATGCTCCACTACACTGTCAGTACTGGGATATTAACACAAGTGCCAGATGTGGGAACTAAACCCACGGCCCTCTGATCTCCTGGCCTCAGAAGCAAGTGTGCTACCTACTGAGCCACTGACACTGCTAATTAATGCCAACACAGCCACCATCATTGAACTGACAGCCACAATGTTGATCCAGGGGTAAGTACCACATCTACAACAGAAGGCGGGTGTGAAGGATCATGATGTCTTGATGAGCAGCATGGACTTTTGTTTTCTGTGGAGTATGGTGTTTGTTTATATTTGCATAGTTGTGTTGTGGGAGGTCAGGGTGTGGCATGTGTGGTTGGTGAATTTTCAGTCATATCATGTCATGTCACTTTTTTGTTTTTTATTTTACAGGCCAAATCTGTGTGTTTGATAGCTGCATTTTGTAACGCTGTTACTCATATAGTCTGCTTATTTTCCTAGAACTGTGTTCTTGTTGATCTCTTGTGGTTTTCTGCTGTGTTTCTGCTATTTTGCTATTTATTCTGTACTTAGGTTGTTTTCTCACCATCACTGAGCCATTGGTTTTATTATACCTTTGTTGTGCTCTGTGTTCCTAATGTATGACCTCAGAGTGGACACTGTTAGGTATTATCATGTGTAGTGTATTACTGGCAACTATTCAATAACTATTCTGTTCTTCTTTATACTATAATGTATCTATCACACATATTCTGCCATGGTACATGGATTATATTCTTGTATCATGTACAAGAGGCTTGATGCTGCTTAGCTTGTTGCCATCACAGTGCAACTCTGCAGATTTTAATTTCACTTTTTTTAAATAATAAACAAATTGAGAGAAACTCTAATTTATAATTGTGAACATAAAATAAAAAAGAGTAAATGAAAACTGAAAGTGGAAAAAAATCAGGAACAAAAACAATGAAGTGAAAAACTTGAATAGCTTAAATACAATAAAACATTTCACTAATAACACAAACTATATAAAAATAAAAAGTGGGCTTTAAATTTAAACATGGATAGCAATAATTGCAATGTGATTGCTTTTTGCAAGCTCAGCCAAGAATGAGCAAGAGATAAGCTAGTGGACAAAGTTGTCAGTCTTAGACCAGCATTAAGGGATTATTAGAGAGCTTAGAGACAAAGGCCCGGATATTCAAAAGGGTTGCGCATGGCCCAACAGTATTGTGCCGTACACAACCCACTGATGCACCCTGGTGTGATATTCAAATGGGGATTGTGTCTGGCACAAATCCTGATGTGCCTGAGCGCATCAGTAATGTATGCGGCGCAGGTGGGGGGGTCGTGCCCATGCAAACTCCAGACATCCCAATATTCAGCCTGGGAAGTGCTGAGCCCATGCATGCCCAACCCCTACTTGCGCTGCATACAGGCGAGCCAAAAAAAAAAGGAACAACAGCTGGCCACCCACAGGTGAGTTGCCATTTTGAAGGGCGCAACACGGCAGCTGCCACCTGTGGGTGGTCACCCGAGCTCCGGCTGCACCTTCGTGGCGGTGCCCCCCCATGCCCAATCACAGGCATATGTTAAAATATAAATGTCCAATATCCCTGGTGGTCCAGTGGACTGCTACATGCCAAATCACAGGCTTAAGTAATAATATAGATTCGTCCAATATCTCTGGTGGTACAGTGGACTGTTCGCAGCCCGATCGAGGCATATGTACTCAAAAGGAGAGGTACAATATCTCTGGAGGCCCAGTGGCACCCCCCCCTTCACCCGCCCACTGAGCCCCACCGCCCCACTCCCCCCCAGTCAGCGGTGGGCAGCAGCACCCCACCTGCCTGCTGCCCCACTGCCCGCCGACTGACACCGTATGGTAGGGCTGTACTCCCATTGGTCCACAGGGTGAGCCAATGGGCATGCACCATAGCTGCTTACTCTGTCCAGCTATGAATGGATCCATTCACATATCTGGACTGAGTAGTACGGTACAGGCTGCATACTCATTGGCTCACACTGTGGACGAATAGGCATACAGCCCTACCGTATGGTGTCAGTCAGCGGGCGGTGGGGCGGCAGGTGGGTGGGGTGCTGCTGCCCGCCACTGAGTGGGACAGTGGGACTCAGTGGGCAGGTGGGGAGGGGGGCACCACTGGATCACCAGGGATATTGGACTGTATTTATTTTAACTTATGCCCGTGATCAGGCTGCGAGCAGTCCACTGGACCACCAGGGATATTGGACTTCTCCTTTTGAGTACATATGCCCTTGATCAGGCTGCAAGCAGTCCACTGGACCACCAGGGATATTGGACTGTATTTATTTTAACTTATGCCCACAATCATGCAGCACGTGGTCCACTGGACCACCAGGGGTATTGGACGAATCTATTATATTACTTAAGCCTGTGAACAGGTGTGTAGCAGTCCACTGGACCACCAGGGATATTGGACGAATCATTTTAATACTTAAGCCTGTGATTGGGCTGCAAGTGGTCCACTGGACCACCAGGGATATTGGATGATTTTTTAATTCTCCATATGCCTGCGATCGGGCAGTAGGGCACATTGCCGCACTGTGCAGGGGCGTCGGTCCCCGGCGGCTACACCCTGGCAGGCGCCATGCAGAAATCACAGGATTGGTGCATCTGCATGCAAACAGCTATACGACATGCAAATGTCCTACTTGTGCCTTTGCATGCATTATGGCCCCATTTGCTTGTGCACTTTTGAATATCACGGTTGTTGCACCCAGCGCAATGGAACTTGCACTAGCGCATCCCACTGCTCCACTCTGGCCACTTGCGCTGGTACAGTGCCACTGCGCCATGCACACTGTGGCAGGCCAGGGTGTGATATTCAATGATGCTGTGCCATGGCGCAGTTCCATTGAATATCACCCAGTCAATGCCCCTGTGCAGCTAAGTTGCACTGCGCCTAGGCTTGAGCCATTGCCTGGCGCAGTCTGAATATCGGGGCTAAAGATCACACATTATAAGAACAGGAAGCATATAGAATGAGTTGAGCTATATGTGCCGGAATCTTATTAGTCAGTATCTTATAAACATGAAAGTGCCAGTTATACACAGCAGGTGTTAATTAGTAAGTGAAAGACAATAAACAGATATGTGCAAAAACAATTATGAGCATGATATGGAAATCATATAATAAAATGGATCACACTGTGAAAAAATAGAGATTTAGTAGGTGCACTATAGATGCAATCCACATAATCAATTACAGTATGAAAGAAAGAAGACGCCAGTTGTTTGTTAACAGAAGCTGTAAAATTAGACTTATTTTTCATTTAAAAAATAGCCCAACAAAGTCTTCAGTTTAGCAACAAGTTTAGAAATATGGACATTGAAGTATTGAAAGCTGTCCAAGAAAATACCAAAATATTTGTAGAACTACTCCTGAGTGAGCACACAATCACCTAAAGTAAAATGATATAGTAAATCTACTAACCTAGTTGGAAATTTAGAAAAAAACATGAAGCAGAGTTTCTTTTTTTTTGTCTTTTTTTGCATTACGCTGCAGGCAAAGGTCTATTGAAGCATCCTGAGTATTTTTAAAGTCTTGCTGAAGGGTGTATAGAGCAGCTGCATGAGAAATATTAGAAAACTAAATTATGGTATCCTCTGCATATATTGTATGTACACAGATAAATTAGCAGACTTAAGCAAATCATTGATATAAATAGTAAAAGGGGCCCATGGACAGAGCCTTGCAGGGTAATCTTTTTTAAAACAGCAAATTCAGGTAAGAAATTAGATGTGTGAAGGCACTGTACCCAGTTATGAAAAGTAAGATACAAACATACTAAGCAGATGATAATTTTGACCAATACTAGGACGTTTATTAAGATATTGTGTTCAACAGTGTCAAACGCTTTAGCAAAATAAAGAAATATAGAGTCAATTGTCTTTCAAAAAAGAAGTTCTTCGACTTTGCTTACAAAAGAGGAAACCACAGATAAAGATCTATGACCAGAAAAATAAGAGGGGCAGAACATTGTAATACCCATTTCATTGAGACAGGAAATAATTAAGTTGCACATAACAGACATAAATTTATAGGGAAAAGTAAATGGTGTGCCAGGGATGTAACATACTAGCTCCTTATGAAAAAGCATATTGAGGATATGATGGAACTCTGAAATATGCCAAAAGTACAGATACACCCTGTCATGGGAACATTAAGTTCTCATGAAAAACTAACAGGGCCATGGAAGAAGGTACTGTAGGAGTGTATACTGTATGTTCTGGCTGTAGGGAAAAGATTACTTCCTGATCATTGGTTATTATTCCAACTACCCAGAGGCTGCCTTACTATTAGAGACACATGCAAAGCAAGTCATAATGCGTGCTAAGTCAGTTTTTGCAATGCATTGCATACCACCACTTCTGATTACAGACAATGGCCCACAGTAAAGTTTAGAAGCTGAAAATTTCAACAGCTTGTGAAACAATACAGATTCCAGGACTAAATCTCAAGTTTTCACTAGCCACAGTCCAAGCGACATGCTGAAAAATTGTGCAAATTAAGAAAGCAATGGAGAGTAAGGAAGATCCTTATTTCACTTTTTTGACCTACAGGTCAGCACTGCTTGAACATGCTTATTCACCGGAGGAACATTTGAACCATAAGCAGAGGACAAGAATACCTGATACACATTTCCTGTCAGTCATGCCAAAGAGGACAAGGGTGAGAGAGACAAAAAAGCTACTGTGACAGGTAGGTCAGATTTCTGTGTCTGCTGACTGAGAATGATATGAGAATAAGAGGTGAAGGGGTCTGGAGGTCAAAAGCAAAGATACTCGAAGAGAAAATTCAAAGGTCATATAAAGTTATGAAAGAACATGACCAGATGCAGAGATAGAAACAGACTTTGTCAATAGATGAGGATTGCTGGACCCACCCAGTCTACTCATTTTTTTCCCTGCCTATTGAGCTGGTAGCCCTCCACTACCCCTTCCCTGAAATAACACACACAAACAGAGGTCTTGGAGGAAATGGATGCAGTCGTGCATTTATTGATTTATATGCCCACATTTTAGAGCGGTATGCACAGCTGGGAGGATATACAAACTCTTCAGACCTCCCACACACCTGTCCTCAATTCTTGGGCCAACCCAAGTGTGCGTCTGAATGGCTGACATACCTTCTGGATTGAGATCCCACCACAAGGAGCAGGGAGTTCATGTTTGTTTGTTTGTTTTGTTGAATTTTGTTGACCCGGTAAGCCCACTGGGCCTAGAAGTCCCTTTTTCAGGGGTGACCAGGGGGAGGGGGATACAGATGGTAAATTGAACCAGATTAAGCTTTTAGTGGTATTTTTAGTGAATGAGGGAAATTTAGCCAGGACACTGGGGAAATTCCCCTACTCATCAGTAGGGGGAACCTCTGGCCGTCGAAGGATGGGCAGCTCAGTTGCTGAGGAAGTCGCAATGGAGCAGGCTGTCTGTTTTGATGCTGCTCTGGTGACCACTGCTGATACTGATTTTTCT
This sequence comes from Neoceratodus forsteri, assembly GCA_016271365.2. Lineage (NCBI taxonomy): Eukaryota > Metazoa > Chordata > Ceratodontiformes > Ceratodontidae > Neoceratodus > Neoceratodus forsteri. Next base: position 621,911,259 of record CM057455.1, read on the forward strand.
AGTGCTACAGTTGCTACTACCAGTGAAGTTTCTTTGAAGATGGAAGATTTGGTTCCTACCATCCTGCTTTCTGATGGTGGACAGCTTGTACTCAATACTGCTCTATAGGAGATGGACGCGGGAGTTGGTGATCACTCTAATTTGCAGCCTAATCCTCCTGTTCCCCTGTTTGCTGACTCTATTTCTGTTTCTTCCGGTCCTGTGATGAGTGTTTTGGGCTTGGATTGTGCTGTTGAATCCCATGAAAATGCCTTTGGTATGACGTGGCATACGGGAGACGCAGACCCGAACCCAGAAGTTTCTGCTGCCTGTACTATGTCGCAGCATATGCGATGGCAATTTGGACCATCTACATCCTCAGAGGATTTTTCGGGCAATGACTGGTCAGCCAAATCGGCCTCTGTAAGTCTGGCTGGAAACAGTTGGAATCAGGACAGTGGATTCCCGACCCAGATTGGTGTGACGACCCTACACCTTCTACTTCTTCTACAGCTTTTGCTAGCTGCTCCTCTATAAAAACCCTGAGCTCAGGTACTAGACTTTTTAAAGAGACTGGGGTTTCTATTTCTGTGCAGAAATTAGCTGATGGAGCTCAGGCCCATTCTGGGTGTAGCACATCTCAGGGGGATGGAGAGGATGATAGGCCCAGTGTCTCTGATTTTTCCCATGTAAATCCTCCTGGTCCCACACCATCTGGGCGACAAGGTTCTGGGAGTATCCTTATGGTGGACCTTTTTATAAAAATAAACTAGAATGAGCTCCCAGGCATAATGCTGTCCATCTGAGGTATAAGGAGGGTCTTGCTGTTCACCCTGACAGGTATTATGTTGCGAAGCAACTTTTGAAAGGCTCTATGCATTTTAAACCCTCTGATATCTATGCCTTAATCCATATTTCAGGGTAAGACTCTTTTGATGTCAGTTTTAAGAGTAGCTCTGGTTTGGAATGCTTTTGGGAAAAGTTTAATACTCTAAAATCCTCTCCTTTATGGTCCCCATTTTATGCTATACCTCTTACTAAACCTCAAATTCGGTACATTACTGTAATGTTTCATAATGAAGGGGTGAATGTCAGTGACATTTATCACTGGCTGCAGAATCGGTGTAGTATTTTGGATCCCCCAAAGGCTATTATTGATTTAGAAGGGCTCTGGACAGGAGGCTGGAAATTCAAAGTTAAATTATTTCAGCTTAACTCTGAAATTATTCCTCTCCCGAATAGTTTTTTTCTTGGGAAAGATAGGGGGGTACTCTTTAAGGGGGGGAAACCCTGTGCATGCTATAAATGTGGTGCTAAAACCCACCTCAGTAGTTCTTGTGATATGTTGAAATGCTCTCTCTGTGGCCCTTCTACTGATCTTTGTGAAAATATTTTTCAGTGCAATCTTTGTGATGAGAAAGGTCATGCTTTTCACCAGTGTTTTTGGGCTAAGTGAAACAGGTTGGAGGGGTGGGATCAGGATGATCTAATTGATAAGGCTCAGGACCTGAGGTCGGAACCCTCCCCTGCTCCTACAGGTAGTCATCAGGAGGCTGATGATTCCCAGTAGGAAATGGATCCTTGAATTTCTGACATTGTCATTGCAGAAAGTCAGGTTAATGACCTAGGCGATGGGGTTTTGTCCTCTCTCCCTGAGACTTTTTCTGCTGGTCCCACTACTTTGTCTCCAGAAGGCCCTCCCATAGTTGCACACTCTTCTGACTCTACCATGCCCCCAACCCCCTTTGAGACTGTTAAGGCAGGGAAACATTTTACTAGGGCCTTTTTGAAACAGCAACCCCCTCCTCCCCTTTCTACCACTAATTATTTTGCCCCTTTACAGGGCAATATAGGGGATTCTGACCTGGAGTTGGATACTTCTTTACGTTCTGATTGGGTTATAGAGGACGAGGATATTAAAACTACTGAACTTGCTAAAGAGAAGACGGGCAAAAAGGAAAAAAAGGAAAAAACAAATATAGTCGGTTGGGATGTCTGTTCTTTTCTTTTTGTTTTTTTCATTTTTCCTTTTTTTTCATGGCTTCTCTCCATTTTGCATCCCTCAACATTTGTAGTTTAAAAAACTACAAGAAACAGCTTGCTGTCTTGGGTTTTTTGGGTCTTCTACAAGCTGATGTCATTTTTCTCCAGGAAACTAGGATTTCTTCCTTAAGGGAAATTGATCAGCTTAAACGTAGCTGCATCCACGGTCCTTCCTTTTAGACTTTCGGCACTGATGCTGCTGATGGTCTTGGTATTTTATTTTCACATACTCATTTTCTTGTTACCCGCTTAGTTGATATAGCACCTGGTAGAGCTTTGGCCCTGGATGTATCCTATGGGGAGTTTTTTTAAGCCTTATTAATATTTATGCCCCACAAACTAAAGCTACTTGCAAAGAACTGCTTGAAGCTATTAAACGCTATTTGTTTACTAGAAAGCATATTATTTGGGAAGGGGATTTTAATGTTAGTTTGGACCTTAAATATTCTGGAGACACGGTTAAAAAAGTTTATTGTGATGCTCATACTTTAAAGCAACTTATTCTAGATACAAGTTTAGTGGATGCATATCGTTCTATTCGACAGGATGCTGGGGCTACTTATTTTCGACATTTATATTCCTCTCATATTGATTTCTTTTTTGTCTCTACTCATATCAAACCTTTTTTAATTTTTTCTAAACCTAATGAATTTTCTGACCATCAGATTCTTCTGGTTACTTTTAGTTTAGCTGATATACCTCCCAAACTTTATTCCCCTACACAGCATTGGAGATTGAATGTCTCCCTTTTAGATGACCCAACACATTTACATAACCTGGAACTGTTTTTTGAAGCCAGGTATTCTACTCTTTGTCTTTATGACAATTTGTGGGATTGATGGATAGACACTAAAAAAGATTTAAGATCTTTGCTTATTTCTTTTGGGTGTACAGTGGCTAATTTGAATTATTTGTTGTATCTTCAATACCAAAACCAGTTTTATCACTTAATGTCCTATCCCCTGAGAGATTGTGTTCAGTATAAATCTCAATTGACTGAACTTAAATCTCAAATGCAATTTTTTCAGTATAATAGGGTGAAGTCCCTGGATATGGAGATGTGCTTTGGGATGCATAATCAGCCCTCCTCAGATCCTTATAAGGTCTGTAAAACCAGGTTGAAGAAGACTTTAATGTTGGGTTTATATAGACCAGATGGTTCCTGTGTTACCATTGATCTAGGTATGCTCTCTATAGTCCAGTAGCGTCTTCAGGAAACATTCTCTACTATATCCCCTCATCCTACTGGTTCTGTTTCTGATATTCTTACAGCTCCTGGTCCATCTCTTGATTCCTCTGTTGATATGTCTCTTTGCTCCCCAATTACTCCTGATGAAGTTTTTATCGTAATTGGCTCCTTAAAATCTTGATCTTCTCCTGGTATAGATGGGATACCGAATGAATTCTATAAGAAATTTGCTTCCCATATGAGTTTTTTTCTTTCTCAAGTATTTAACTATTATTTGGTTAACAATATTGATTCCTGGGATTTTAGCACAGCACTTGTTATCTTTTTAAAAAGGGTGATCGGAAGCTTTTGTCTAATTGGAGGCCTATTAGTATCTTAAATTTCAATTACAAACTTTTGGCTAAAATATTAAATATTAGACTTTTAAAAGCCGCTGAATTGCTTATCGATTCTTCCCAGACTTGTGCTATCCCAAATGCATAGATTCAGCACAATCTTTTTGTTTTAAGGGAACTATTTGAGGCCAGGAATTAGTCTGGGTATATTGTTGCTTTAGATCAGGCTGGTGCTTTTGACTGGGTACGACACAGTTATCTTTTTGATATCCTTAAACCAATGGTTCTTAGACTTTGTCACAGTGAGCCTCCCCGAATCCATGGAAAAGATTTTGAGCCTCCCCCAAAAACTGAAATAATCTTGAGCTTCCCCAAGGAAAAATAACATGCTGTGCTTTGCACAGTACACCATGAATAAATTGAAACCCCTTTGAGTACTTGGCTCGCATTCAGTTCTTTGTCTTATACTGATGTGGAACCTTTGAAAAAGAGTTCTTGTGCTCAAAGGTGTTATCTGAATAACAAATAAATAAAATAAACAAATATTATTATTCAGTTTATTGTAACACCCCCCATGCCCGCCTACTTGCTCGCTATTTTCATTCTGAACCATTGTTACCCCTTGCTGCAGTACCTTCATGGGTCAGACTACTTTCTCTGTTTCCTCTCTATATGAAATAACCTTCCTACATACTTTGCCTCCCTCCCTCTTTCCCTGCTCCTAAGCAACTTCTCTGAGATTACTTTGCTCCTTCCTGCTATTGCCCTTAGCACTTCTATGCTCAACTATTGTATTTGGGCTGTTTTACCATCAGTCTACAAACTGATCAATTACCAATGAGTTTATTGTTCATATTTGTTTGCACTATTGTTCACTGTATATTTCTTGATTGTTTTGCAGAAAGGTATTCACTACCTACCCTTCCCTGGGTACACCTGAAATGAGCTTTGGCTCATTCACCTTTCCTTGTCACCTGTTAGTAAATAAATACATACAATTCACCTACTATTATCCTCTTTCAGTTTGCTTAATCTCTTCACACAAAATACATAAAACTCAAAATTTAAATACTGTACTTTTTCAGACTTGCTTGAGCCTCCTCTGGAACAGGCTGGGGCCTCCCAAGGGAGGCTGGCCTCACCATTTGAGAACCCCTGCCTTAAACGGTATAATAGTCCAGATATTTTTGTGACTTTGTTATCCAAATTAGACACAAATGCTAGTATTATACCTACGTTGAATGGGATTTATGGGGTTGATATTCCTTTTTTGTTGGGTGTTAGGCAAGGATGCACTCTGAGTCCGTTACTGTACACATTTGCTTTGGATCCTGTTATTCATCAGATTAAATGGGATATCCAGATTACAGAACTTTCTCTTTCCCCTTCTCTCCCCCTAAGAAGATTGTTGCTTATGCAGATGATGTTACTATTTTACACACGATATTGATTCTGTTTCTAGATCTATTGCTATTTTTGTAGACTGTGCTCGTTTTTTGGGGGCCAAACTTAATACTGTTAAAAGCATTATGTTTATTTTGGGTCAGCCATTCCCCATCCTTGCCGACTTATGTAATATTTCTGTTTCTACCTCCCGTCAAAAGCTGTTGGGTATTTGGTTTGGACAGGGTGACCTAGCTGTACTTAACTGGACCAAGCAGTTAGACATTGCTGAATCTAAGGTTAATCTCCAGAAAACCTGGAAATCTGGTAAATGGAAAAGGATTTTGGTTATTAAAAAGTTTTTATTACCTCTGTTTCTTTATATTATTTATGTCTCCCCAACCCCGGGTCATTTGGAAATCTGATTATTTAGTCTTTTTTTTCAAATGTTACAGGGTAATAGGCTGAATTCTGTTAAACATGACATTACTTATTTACCCATTAAGAAGGGTGGCCTTAACATGATTAATCCTCTAGTTTTTTTTCATGGAATTTTTATTTTTCATTCTTTTGTTTGGGCCTGGGGTTTTAGCAACCGTTCATGGCAGAAATGGATTAATTTCTCCTCCCAGACATATTTTTCTAAATGGGATGATTTACCTCTCAAGCTGTTGGCTCAATTTACTGTTCCCTCCTATGCTATTCCCACTATTAAGAAGTTTAAATCTTGGAAATTGTCTAAACAGGTTCTTGTGACTTTGAACTGAAAAAGTTTCTATCAGCTTATTGTTTTTGATACCCCACATTTGTCCTGTATATTTCCAGACTGCTCTCCCACCAGAATGGTTTGGGCAATACATACATTGATGGAGTTTTATCTTCCAGTCCATTTCTGGGATTTGGTCTGGATTTGCCTTCATGGTAAATTGGGTGTATGTGGTAATTTAAAATATAAACCAGTTTCTGAACGGTATTGTCTCAAACCCTCTTGTGTCAATATTGAAGAAAGTATGTCCCATTTTTTTAGAGTATCCTGACAGTCTCCTTTCTTGGCAAACTGCCACTCTCAAATGGTGTTTACCATATTTAACCTTGATTACATATCAAACTCTGATTTTAGAGGATTATACTGGTTTATGGATGAAGTTTCATAGGAGTACTTTGAATGTTTTTTTTTTTCTATTATACAATACCATTTAGGGCAGTCAAGATGCCAATATGTATTACAGCAACAACTTGTTCTTCATTCTGTCTTATTATCTCAAATTGAAAATGATTTACTTGTGGTTAAGGGAAAAGATTTACAATGTTTTTTCTTCTGCTGAAGTTCTTTTATTATGGAAATATTTTGATTTCTTGACCTAATTTCTGTATATTTTTTCAAGTGCATACTATTGTTTTTTGCACATTTTGTTTATGTTTTTCTGCAATGATTACACTTTTTTGATTTTATTTTTGCTTTGTTTTCTCTATTGTTCTGTATCTTTACTTAAGTGATGTTATGTTTATTTTTCAATAAAACATTCCCCATCTCTTTTTGATAAGTGCCATGGGACCTTTAACATCCACCTGAACTACCATCAATCCAGGCAGATGGGACCTTGGTTTAATGTTGGTTTAATGTGGCCATGGAGTCTGCTGCTGCCCCCCATCCTGCACCACTGTTCTTGCAGGATAATCCTGATAAGTGTGGACTGAGACCTCCCCATCTGGGTCTGGGTCCTGCGGTCCCCTGGCCTCATGCTGACCAGAATCAACAAGCCCTTTCAGAAGAATTTGGCTTGAATTCCCTTCTTACCCCTGTACCATCAGTCTGCCATCCTCCTGAGCACCCCCGCATGGCTGCGACAGTTTAATTGCATTCTCTTTAAAAAATCTCATGTCATCTCTTCTCTTTGCTTTTTTTTCTTTTTTTACTTTTTTACTTTGTTTTATATATAACTCAAACTAAGTTTTGTAACCCTTTGAAGGAGGTAGAAATCCTGAAAAAAACTTCTTCAGAGGGAAAGTCAGGAAAACTGACTCCCAGACCCCTAGCGCTGTTAGCCATACTAGGTGAAATGGGGCCCTACGTGACCTGGCCATCCTATCCTGCTTTTATGAGGGCAGTGGTCATGATCCAGCCATAGCTCCTCCATGGGGCAAGCAGTGTGATCCACCTACCCCCAAAGAGATAGATAAGGTGCCACTTGCCCCTATGGGCAGCAGTCACGATCCAGCCATAGCACCTCCATGGTGCAAGGAGCCTGATCCACCTACCTCCCAAAGAGATAGATAAGGTACAACACTTGAAAAATTGCCACAATTTCTCTGGGCTGTGTGAACACTGAACCAGATCATCACTTGCTATTTGCTGTTTTCAATTTCAGCACCTTCTCAGGATAGCACTATTGGCTTCATGCCTGTGTAGAGCTCCCTGATTGGCTGGTCTCACTCACCTGAGACAGGAGCACCCAAGACGTGTGGATTAATGTAGGCCTACATCCTTGATTTCGTCTTCTAATTTATATATTTTAATTTAGCCTGTTCTGCTCAGCCTGTGTAAAGTAACTTACCATTCCCCCCACTGCAGTTTCTCTCCAACTGTATGTGCACTGATTCAGTGCTAGCTCTGCAAACTTCCCCTTGATTTTTCCCCAATTAAGCTTTCACTCTGTACACTGCCTTGAACTGAGTTTGTAAAAAAGTTTTACTGGCTTTGTTAATATATTTTTTTAAGCCTATTTAAGACTGTACTGGTTTTACATGCTTACTGCTATGGACTTAGTTAGAAAATTCAGTGAATTTTAAAATCTGTGTAGCCTCTGTTTTGAGCCTAAGGCTTCTGCCCTTGACTTTCATTCTTAATCATCTTCCTTTGTCCCCCTATCCTCCTCTGTCTCTGTTCTGTCCCTCCTGCCCTCCCCCATTAGTCTGTCCTTTTGTGCTTGTTTTGGATTCCCGAGTTAGCCAGCAGCTTGCCTCTGTCTGAGACTGCCCCCTGATTTGTCTTTCAAGTTGGTGCTCAGCTCTCTTAGTGTGTCTCTGTTTAGACACCTCCCCATCTGCTCCTATTTAATCTGCTGTCTCCTTCCTTACAGGTGCCACTTGCCCCCTCGGACAGCAGTCACAATCCAGCCATAGCACCTCAAAGGTGCAAGGAGCCTGATCCACCTACCCCCCCCCAAAGAGATAGATAAGGTACGATGCTTGAAAAATTGGCATGATTTCTCTGGGCTGTGTGAACGCTGAACTGGATCATCACTTGCAATTTGCTGTTTTCAATTTCAGCACCTTCTCAGGGTAGTGCTATTGGCTCCACACCTGTGTAGAGCTCCCTGATTGGCTGGTCTCACTCACCTAAGACAGGAGCATCTGAGACATGTGGCCTAATGTAAGCCTGCATCCCAGTACTCGGCTTCTAATTTATATATTTTAATTTAGCCTGTTCTGCTTAGCCTGTGTAAAGTAACTTACCATTCCCCCCTGCTGCAGTTTCTCTCCAACTGTATGTGCACTGATTCAGTGCTAGCTCTGCAAACTTCCCCTTGATTTTTCATCCCACCGCCTCCCCCTCCCAGGCCTCCTTTAAATGCATGCAGTCTCCGCCCACTCCAATCTGATGTTTCAATTTATTCAAGTTCAAGTTCAAGTTTATTGCAGGAAAACTCCATTGAGCAAGTTCATTCACAAGGAGGTCCTGTGACATAAACACTTAAAGTACAAACATAGATAGGTAATAACAGTATATACATGAAATGCACGTTACATGATACAGGCTGGATATACATACAAGGGTACCACATAGGGTGACCGCAGGTGGTAAACATTGATATGAGACAGGGAAGCGACTTACAGGTTGCATACTGATAAATGAAACATGATGGCTGGTGTGTGCAATACATATACAGTATTTTGACAGCTAGAACAAACAACAGTCTACATCTGATATGAGGGGGAGGAGTGATTTGATAGAGTAGCAGTGGAGCGTAAGCAAAGATAAAGCCAGGAGTAGAAGGGGAAGGGAAAGCAGTTAATGTGACAAATCAATTATACCTTACCAGTGGATAAATATGGCACACATGGAGAAGGAAGAGACTTAATGACAGTTACAGGTGTCTTTTATTTTGGCTGAACTTAGCGATTTGTAAAAGTTTATTGAAACTTTGCTAGTTAGTTTCAGTATGGTTTGTAATTGGTTCCAAATGGAGGGAAGGGCATATGCAATAGCACGTTTACCAAAGGAAGTCCGCGTCCTTGGTATGTCAAGCTTAATAAAGTCAGATTTTCTTAACGAGTATGCACTATGTGAGATACTAATAAGGGAAGAGAGATAGCTTGGCAATTTCTGCAGGAGCAGTTTAAGAGTCCATAGCCCAGCATGGAGCAGGTGTCTAGTAGTAAGGGATGTCCAACCAACAGCTGCATATAAGTCGCAGTGGTGCGAACGGTAAGGAGTTGGTAATGAACTGTAACGCACAGTGATAAAGGATGTCCAGTTTACTTAGATTTGCAAGAGTGGTGGAAGAATAGATTACATCGCCATAGTCTAGAGTAGGGGAGAAAAGTGGCCTGTACAATGCTTGTTTGAGTTTCAAGGGGAAAAGGGGCCTATTTCTGTAGAAGAAACCTAACCTTGCTTTTAACCTTCTAGAGACATCTCGACGTGGTCACTGAAAGATAATTTATTGTTGATCCAGATACCTAGATATTTAAATTTGGTTACAACTTCCAGAGGTTCGTTTAGTGGTGACAATGAAATCTTGCAAGGGTATTGGGGCCTGAGACAGCACTGCAGGAGAATATCATCGCTTTGGTCTTCTTAGCATTGAGCAGAAGCTTTCCCTTTATTAGATTATGCTCAAGTTGTGCAAAGTCCACTTGAAGCACTCCCTTGACTTCAGATAACGATGAGCCAGAAGTATACAACACAGTATCATCTGCAAAAAAGTACAGATTGGACGTAGATATGTTAGCATCTAAGTCATTAATGTACAGAGAAAACAAGATAGGGCCTAAGATGGATCCTTGGGGGACTCCTCTTGCAACTGGCAAGGCAGCAGAAAAAAAGTCTTCCGCCTTTACTTTTTGGAATCTTCCAGTTAGGTAGCTACCACTGGGTGGTATGGCATGTGGCACCCAACTTTGCAAGGCAATTGACTAATAGTTTGTGATCAACAGTATCTAAAGCTTTGCTGAGGTCCAAAAAGACTGCACCAGTTACCTTCTTAGCATCTATAGCAGAGATCCAATCATTGGTAACTTTTGCTAGTGCAGTGATTGTGCTATGATTAGCCTGGAAGCCAGATTGAGCTGGGTTAATGAGAGAGAAGGTTTCCAAGTGAGATTTTAACTGAATATGGATCAGTTTTTCGAGAACTTTAGAAAAGATAGGCAATATGGAGATAGGCCTACAGTTGTTTACATCGCATGGGTCACCAGATTTAAATAGAGGGAGGATATGTGCTGATTTCCAGCAGGATGGCACAGTAGCAGATGTAATGGAAAGATTGAAGATGTGGAGAATTGGGGCAGTGAGATGGGCGTAGCCTGACCTTAGGAAAAAGGGTTCCAAGCCATTGTCCCCTGCACTTTTTTTTTGGTGTCTAAGTTAAGAAGAGAATCTTCTATTTCTTTATAGGTTATCTCGTGCAGTTGGAAGGGGCTGGGTGCAGGACTAGATGTGGCGGGAGGGGTATGCTGGCTCACCGCAGCACCAGCATAAGGTGATGAGTCAAAAGCTAATCCAGCTGTGGCAAAGTGGGAGTTAAGTTCCTCCAGGATTAGGGACTTGTTTTCCACAATCTTGCCACTTGCAACTATCTTTGTTGGGAAAGAGGGGCCATGGGACGTCCTTCTATAGCTTTGATAGTCTTCCATATTTTATGAGGGTTACCTTTAGCTTGTTCGAGAGTAGAAATATAATAGTTAGCTTTAGCAGAGTGAAGTTTTTTCACACAGTTGTTCCTGGCTGTTCTAAAGGCCTGCCAATCCAAAGATTCTTTGGGAATGTCTAGCTTTAGCCCAGAGCTTATCTCGAGCTATAAGGGCTGCCTTGAGATCCGAGGTGAACCAGGGATTGGAATTGTTCCGTACTCTTACTTTGATGAATGGGGCATGCTTATTTATTATTGTAGTGAGTTTGTCATTAAGGATGCAAGCTGCCTTGTTGACATCTTTGGCTAGGTAAAGTTCTTGCCATCTGATCATGCTCAGGTCAGATAGGAAGTTTACTGCACTGAATTTGTGAAAGTATCTTTTTTTTATAAAGATGGGTTGCAGACGGGCCTTAATTTAAGATCTTATGCAAGCAACAATTCCATGATCGCTCATGTCATTGTGAAACACTGCCAAATGAGATATTTTGTGTGGATGGGTGGTTAGTACCACATCTAGAATGGAACTGTTGGCAGTGTTTAGAGTTTTGTTCCTAGTAGGTTCACTGACTAATTGCCCAAGATCTAGCTCGTCACAAAGGGATTTGAGGCCGTGTGATTTAGGTGACAGCCAGTCCATATTTAGGTCTCCTAGAAATATTGTTTCAGTTTTTGCATCTACGAACATGGATTTCAAAAGATTAAGGACTTCATCAGCACCAGACGGGGTCTATAGCCACCTAGGATAGTGATACATTCCGAGGAGGGAGATGAAGGCTCAGCGCAACTAACTCAAATTCCTTGGCTAGAGTTGCAACCAATATTGGTGACCAAGTACTTAGATTTGTGTAGATAACCACACCCGCTTCTAGACTCTCTATCTGCTTAAATAAATTGTAGCCCTGCAGTGATATTTGTTGATCAGTGTTCGCCTTTTTAACTACGACTCAGTAATTATGATAAGGTCTGGGTTAACGTAGCAGCCCAGGCTTGCAGCTGTACAAGTTTTTAGGCAGGCTTAAAATGTTGACCATCATCATTTTGAGACCTGTGGCCTCGGCAAAATTGATAGGCGAGGTAAGTGTGGGGCAGGTTGAGTCCACATTTCCTGAGCAGAGAAGAAGCAGAAGTATAACTTTCTTTAAGGAGCTTATAAGAATGGAGACTGCTTTTTTATTTCTTCATGGAAACCCATATCGTGCTGTGCAAGAGGTGGCACCACTGTAATGACTGTTGATCGTGATCAATGTAAGTGCTTGGGTGGACATAGGTGAGGACAGTAGCAAGTGGGTGTAGGCTAACTGGGGGGAATAGGCTAAAAGGGGAGAGGAGAATGACATAGTGTCTGCACGGTAGACTGTTATAACATTTGGTATTGATAAGGCACATTGGAGAACTGTATTACATTGAGGTACTTCGAATTGCACTGTATTGCTGAAAACTCTGCACCTTAGGAGCAATAAAAACACAATAAGGAGAGCCATGGTCCCAGATTGAGTGGTCTCGTGATTTGTATTAGTGCAATATTTTCTACGCAAGAAATTTGCCCACCTAGGTACTCACTGGATGAGAAAATACAGCAGAAAGGGGAACAAGGAGAGCAGGAGCAGCTTAGTTAGTGGCCATCCACCCTTCAGACTCAAGTCCCCTTGTAGCAGCACCGGGAAAGAAGTAGAATGATAATGCAGGCTACATTGCCCTGAATGAATACAGTGATTTATGTAGAAGACCAATAATCCCTCTAGTGGCAGGTCTGTATAACCTGCTAATGGAAAACTAGCCACATAGACTTATCGGCACCTAGACAGAGTGCTTGGATGGGGGGGGGCGCTGCAGGAAGATCAGTCAGACAGAAGAGGTGTAAGCACTTTAAAACAGTAGTAGAAATTATAATCCAGCTAATACAGTTGAGAAACTCCTAATAACACAGTTCAAATGTGCTTAGTTCTATTGAAAATCTAACAAAGTGCCAGGTGTCTATAGCAGGGGAAAACTCCTGCCAATCAGAGTGGGTTTGCTGAAAGCACCCGTGTTCTGATTGGCTGCGCTGTCCCATACCTTCCAAGGAGCTGCAGGTGGGTGTCCTGGTCTTGGTCGATGGCTGGCTGGGTGGCGGCCGACCATGGGTGAGTTGAAGCAGCCCTGTTCAGGGACAAGCAGCTAGAGAGAAGAAGACAGAGCAGGTCTTAAATAGCATAGAGGTAAAGGGGGTTAGATTTGAGCAGTTTAGTAAGAGAAAAGGTAGTTAGACTTATCGGCACCAAGGCAGAGTGCTTGGATGGGGGGGCGCTGCAGAAAAAGCAGTCAGACAGAAGAGGTTTAAGCACTTTAAAACAGTAGTAGAAATTACAATCCAGCTAATACAGTTGAAAATGCCTAATAACACAGTTGAAATGTGCTTAGTTCTATCAAAAATCTAACAAAGTGCCAAGTGTCTATAGCAGGGGAAAACTCATGCCAATCCGAGTGGGTTTGCTGGAAGCACCCGTGTTCCGATTGGCTGCGCTGTCCCATACCTTCCAAGGAGCAGGCGGGTGTCCTGGTCTTGGTCGGTGGCTGGCTGGGTGCCGGCCGACCGTGGGTGAGCTGGAGCAGCCCTGTTCAGGGACAAGCAGCTACTGGTTACTTACTGTCAACAACTGCAATTCCTCCCATCACCTTTTTGCAACTAAGCCTTCCAGCAGCTTAATCTCATTCTGCCTTGCTGAGGCATACCATTTTGGTTCTTTAGGTTTGCTTATTGCTGACTAGCATACCTTGTCTTGCTAAGGCACTGTTTTACTTGAAACATCCCTTTTACTGAAAAAAAAACAAATTATTGAACTGTGACTGATTTGCCAAAAAACTGTGTTTATTGTCTGAAAATGTTCCCAGCAATCAAGTGTGACAGCTCCTTCGTGACTTTGTAGCTCTCTCCAGACTGCAAGATGCCAAGGAAATCGCAGGCTTTTTAGTTGCTAATTTGAGCTGTTTACGCTCAGACTGCTAGCCTTTGTGTTGCCCCACTATTAATTTGAGCTACTCTAGCCGAGGGCGGTATACATTTATCTTGCGTAACTCCATTTTTAAACTTCCCCAAACAAGTCGCATACGGAACAAAGAACCCTGAGACCTATATAACTTAGATAGCAGAAGCTACTGCAGTACACTCCTTACTTATCTAAAGGGCAACCATGACAGGCCTTGTTTGGCTATGCTTATTCGCCAGCCTTTGTATAATACCCTATGTGGTTAGGCAACCTGACAGAATTGATTCCAACAAAGTTGCATGCTCTACCATGCTAGTTTCCCCATATACCAACACTATGAACAAGTTATGCCACCACTGTATGCCTTTGATCCCCTCACAGTTTGTGGAATCTCCTTGAAGTAGAACTGCTATTCAGTATCCTCTACGTGGTCCTATACCCTATCCATTCAAACTAGGTATGGCTTGGTGCGATTCTGCAATGGATCCTAGGATATGTATCCATAGGACAGCACAATAAGATGATTCAGTCTTTGGACCCATATACTCAAACCTATACCAGACGTAGAAAGTCTTGTGCCTTTAAAATTCTCCTTGCTGCCCTGAGGAAAATTGTGCTCCTTCTACTCCCATGCTCAGGTGATGTCGAACTTAACCCTGGCCCTATGAAAGTGCTCTCATCTCCTTCTGAACTCACAACTTTGAAAGGAATTAGCTTCTTGTATACTAACATGTGTAGTCTTTTAAAGAAGCATGATTCAGTCCAGGCTTGGATTATTCATACTGCACCAGACGTACTCGTGCTTTCAGAAACATGGCTCCGGGCGTCCACCCCTGACAGAGAGGTAAACATCCCTAACTACCTCCTCTTCAGAACCAACAGGCAGACCGGGGTGGAGGAGTAGCCATTTATGTTAAAAACAAATTCTCAGTATCTATATTAGATGCTACCTCCTTTATCTGTGGATTTGAATGCCTGTCTCTTAAAGTCAAGCTTTCCCCATCAGTGGCGTTCTGCATCATAGGCTGCTGTAGACCTCCAGAAGCAGGACTGCAACTTCTGACACACCTGTCATCCCACCTGGATACTACCCCAATGGAAACAATCATATGAGGTGACCTTAACTATGATTGGCTGACTAAGGTCTCGTTAACCCTGAAACAATTCTGTGACTCTCATGGGCTCACTCAACTTATTACTGAGCCTACTCCCATCAACAAAAAAAGATCCAATGAGAAGCACTTTCTTGGATGTTCTTCTTGTTAACAGACCTCATTCCTTTTCCCATGCTGGTATCCTCTTAGTGATCGTTAGTGACCACTGCTTTATTGGTGGCATAAGAACTGTCACCAAACCTCTATCTACATCAAAGTTTTCCACTAAAAGATCCAAATGGAACTTTGATCCTATTGCATACTTCAATGATCTAAAAACTCTTTGCTATGGCAGAGATTCTACCTGGCTAAGTCAGTGAGTGATGCCTATGACGTTCTCCATGAAATCATATCCAACGTCCTAAACAGCCATGCTCCCTGGTTAAAGCAAGAATAAAAGCCAGAACCTGTTGTTGGTTCTCACCAGATCTGAAGGCTGCCTTACTGAAAAGAGATTACCTCTGGAAAAAGGCTTGCAAATCTTGTGCTGACGCAGACTGGTGTCTCTTCAGGGCATCTAGAAACATCTGTACTAAGTTGGTCAGAGAGGCCAAAGCCAACTTTTATCAAACCGAGCTACTCTCTGCGTCAAACTGCCCTACCAAGTTCTGGTCCACCATAAAAGAGCTATCTGGCCACTCTCCAAGAAGTGCACTTCCTTCCAAAATTACCACTGATGATATTATCATTAGCAATAAATTAGAGATACTGCAGGCTTTCAACAGTCACTTTGCCACTGCTGGCCTGGCATTTGATAATGCACCTGTAAGTAGCCTTCTTCCTCAAACCAACACCCAGCCTTCAGAACCAAGTAGCAATAACATGGACTTCTCCTTTTCACCTACCACCATAAAATAAGTTGAAGATCTTCTTCTATGACTAGATACTAAAAAAAGTGCTGGGGCTGACTCCTTCAACCCATATTTCTTGCAAATAGCATACCATATACTTGCTATACCTATAACACACCTATTCAATCTTTCCCTAGCACAAGGCTCCCATTCCAAGGCATGGAAAACTGCTCACGTCATTCCCCTGTTTAAAGCAGGGGACCCCTGTGACCTAAATAACTATAGACCAATCTCCCTTCTTCCCATACTTTCAAAACTTCTGGAAAAAAATTGTGGATACACAGCTGAGATCTTTATTAGACAATGCTAGACTACTCAACCCAATGCAGTCTGGCTTTAGAGGTAAGCATAGTACAATTATGGCACTGGCAAAAGTTACTAATGATTGGCAACGGGATCTAGACAACTAAAAATTGATTTGTGCTGTGTTTCTGGACCTCAGTAAGGCTTTCGACACTGTTGACCACTGCCTACTCCTCTCCACCTTAAAAATTGTAGGTATTGGCTCAACCACACTGGGATGGTTCCAAGACTACCTTTCTGATAGACAGAAACAAATTAAGACTGATGGAGAGATTTCTCCACTTAAACCGATAAAAAGAGGTGTCCCTCAGTGCTCCATACTGGGCCCATTACTGTTTGCCATTTATATCGAACAGCTTGGACGCAGGCATCAAAGATACCAGTATTCACTTGTTTCCCATGACACGGTGATCTGCTTAAGCCGGGAATCTCCTGAAGCTGCCTGCGCTGAGTTACAAGCTGACTTTAATACTCTGCAGTAACAGCCCCATAGCAAAAAGTTACTACTAAATGCAAAAAAAAAAAACAAGGCCATTCTTTTCTCCCCATCAGGCCCAGGGGCTTACTCTGCTGTCACTAGTCCATTACCATCAATCTCTACTTTATTAGGAGAAAATCTTGAATTTGTGACTAAATTCAAATACCTTGGTATCTGGCTAGACAACAAACTCTCTTTTGTGGAACACACAGAAGAACTGCTGAAAAAACTGAGGCAGAGGCTTGGTCTTTTTTTCAGAATTAAATGCCTCTTGACCACAGATGCAAAAAGACAGCTTGTCCAATCTACGTTCCTTTCTTTAATTGACTACGCCGACTCCATTTATGGCCATTGCCCTGCCTCATATTTTGCAAAACTGAATGTATTATGTCATACAGCACTGAGATTTATAACTGGCCTCCCATATTCCACACATCACTGCTCTTTATATGCAGCCATAGAGTGGCCCTCCCTTCAATACAGGCTATATAGAAATGCATCCCTATGGACGCTCCGAGCCCTTACCAACAAACTCCCACAATATGTTGTTGACTGTCTCCCCCTTAGTCCTATTTGGAACTATGCCTTAAGAAGTCAATTGCTGATTTCTTTGAATGTCCCAAGGGCCAACACTCACTTTGGAAGGGCCACCATAAGCTATGCCCTGCCTACTCTCTGGAATAGGATACAAAAATCATTGAGACTTAGCTCACCTGTCAGTCCTGCCTGCTTTAAGACCCTCTATGACAAAACTTTTGCTGAAATCTGTAATTGCTTCTATCGCTCTTAGCAGCTTGACTATTGTTCCTCTCTTCTTCAACACTAGTCCCAGCTGCTTATCCAAATCGGCCCTTGCCACTTCTACTCCCCCCTCCTCTGCCCCACTTGCCCTTAGCACCCTCTGCATCCCTCTTATTCACCACCCCCCTTCTGCTGCATTTACCTAAGGCTTACACACTGTTATGCGCACCTCCATAGCTTAGGAATTTCCATCCAGGCCTGCAACTTGTTTCTGCTGGACAGGAATATAAATAATCTTTCTTTTTTCTTCTATGGTTTGTATATGACATCCATACACATCCTGCTCCTGTGGGAACTGTATATATATATTATTTTTGGGTTGTGTTATGTATATCTTTTTTGTACATGTGACTTGGAATGTGAATACTCTGCTCCTATCGGTATTGTAAACATGTTGTTCCTTTTGTATTATGTAAATTTATATGTAACTGTACAATTTTCCCTGCCAACAGCAGGTCCACCTTGTAAATGAGCTTCCTCAATGGTGATCACCTGGATAAATAAAGATTTGATTGATTGATTGATTGATTGATTGATTGATTGATAGGAAAAAGAAGTGGAGCTGCTGGGTCTCAACTCTTTCAACCCTCTGTCTTTCTGCCCTCCTTCAAATGACACCACCCTGCCGGCAGCCTCAGTGGTACCTCCTCTTTGGGTGTTGCAAGGGCCTATTTCCACCTTTAGAGGAGGTCCCTTCCCCCCAGGTCAAGGGAGGGAGGACTACAGACAAATGGCCAGCTGCTGCAATACTTTGCAGCTTCTTTGTTCTGGTAGCCATCCACTATACCTTCCCTGAAATATCACACACAAACAGAGGTCTTTGTAGAAATGGCCATGGCATTGCATTTATTGATTTATGTACATACATTTTGGAGCAGTGTGTGCAGCCTGAAGGATACACAGCCTCTCAGACCACCCACACACCCGCCCTCAATTCTTGGGCCAACCCTAGTGTGATCCTTAATGGCTGAGGTACCTCCTGGATGGGAATCCCACCACCAGGAGCAGGGAGGTCATGTGGCCATGGAGCCTGCAGCCATCCCTGTCCTGTGCCACTGTCCTTGCAGGATAATCCTGATGATGGTGGATCACAACCCCACCCGGGTCCGGGTCCTGAGGTCTCCTGGCCTCATGCTGACTGGAAGTGATAAACCTTTGGAAGAATTTGACTCTTTTCCCCCTTCTTCCCATTTACCATTGCTCTGTGATCCTCCCAAGTTGCCGCAGGATGGACTCAGTCAAGCCCCAAGCTGCTCACTCCAACCACGCCTTCAAGACTTGCTTAAAAGAATTCAGCATGAGGTCTATTCCTCTTTCCAACAAGTGCCCATCTTCCCAATCATAAAGGCTATGGGCGGAGGCATAAATTTCCCTATGTCTCCCAACAGATCCCCCATTGATTCCATAAAGGACCTCATTTCATGATTAACATGAATATATGCAGTATTGATTGCTCTAATATCTCCCACATGCGGCCAGTGTAGGGCCACCAGCATTTTATGAAGTGCAGATCCTCCTTTGTCGACAGTAGCTGGTCTATATCTTTCTGAGGATCCAAGTCTTCACCCCTAAGGTGGGTCAACAAAATGTCTGGGTTTCTCTGTGTGCAAGCCTTCTCCTTCAACCTCAGAAGCAACTAACACCAGAACGTGCCCTTTGCTCCCAGCCAACAAATTCACACTGTCCATACAGGTATAGTTAGGTTGCTCCCACCAGGCAGGTGGACCACTTTCACCACTGCCCAACAGATGAAAGGTAGGACACTGATCCATATGTTCCTGGCATATGGGGAACTTGTAAGCGAAAAAGGAGAGTTACTGCAAATGTGGGTGGATGTATTGCAGGAATGCCTGGGACTTCCATTGCCCCAATGCCTGGAATTATCCATCAGGCAATCCTTGGCCCCTTGCATTTGTTGCTGCTCTGACCTGAATGGAATGTGTGTTGAACTCCCAAGTGCCCAACCTGACTTGTTGGATGGCCTTACTCAAAATATGTAGAATATGATAGGCCATCACTGGCTTGGCATGCTCATGCCAGAAGAACACATCATGCTCTTTCAGGCAAGTGGCTAAGGAGTCCCTTACCCTCTCTGGGACCTGCCAGGAGGAGCCAGGCAGGGCCTTCACTGGGCACCAGTGGTCTCTACTCTTCTAGTCAGTCTTGCTCTTTCTTAGCCACACAAAGACCCCCTCCTTTTAGGCAACAACACCTTCAACCAAGAACCCCAATACCCACTTAGCTTGAGTGGCCTGGGTCAACTCTGAAACTTGGAATGCCCCACAGAATGCCACCAGGAACATTGTATCAAACAACCTTGCCTCATATGTGCCCCAGCACACCAAGGAGAATGCTGTCCATACTCGGGCCAAGATCATTGGTGTGATGTGGCGCTGCCTATCTGGTAGGGTGCCCTGTGACTTACCTCAACCCTCCATCATCTTCAGTACCTTGAAGCTCCAGTTGGTGTCAGTGAACCCCATCACCCAAGAAAACCATGGTAATCCTGAGAAAGGACATCTCACCACCAGTGAAAACCCTTCATGTTTGATTAGTGTGATATACCTACACAGCTGATCAACCAGAATTGGCCAGATATTGTGCCATCCAGCCTCCACTCAAGCTGCAAGGTAGTTTTCTACTCCCTGGCGATAGGCATTTTTTGTCCACGGTGCTATGAAATTACCTATGCATCCCCAAGTCTCAAGGTTACCACCTTCAACAGAAAGGGAGGGACCTTTTGTGGCTGCTGTACTGCTGCTGGTGCTGAATCTCTGCCACTGTGAATGAAATTAAACATCCCCAATTCCATTGTTAATACTGAGAACATGGACTGCCTTAAAATGAATATTCAGAAGCATTCATTTTAAAAAAAAAATGCACATCAGGTCTTCCAAGAGACCTATAGCTGTAGTTGGCTGTTGATGGTGTGCACAATGCCCATATTGTCAGACTAGAAAATGACCTTCCTGTCCCACAGCCTATGGCCCCAAATGCACAGCAGCACTACCACTTGGAAGAACTCCTATTGTTTGACCTGCTTTTGCAGGCCAGCTGATGCCCTCTTTGGTAGCCATTGCACCATGCACCATTCACCCTTGAAGTACACACTGAACCCTAGGCCTCCATCTGAAGAAAGGAGGAGAAAGAAGGGAGCTGCTGACCCTCTGCTCTTTTAACCCCTCTTTCTCCACCCTTCTTCTAATGCCACTGCCCTGTGGGTAGCCTCAGTGGTACCTCCTGTTAGGGTGCTGCAAGGGCCTATTCCCACATCAAGAGGAGATCCCTTTTCCCTTCCCCACCAATCCAGGAAGGGAGGGCCACAGAAAAATGACCAGCTGCTTCAATACTTTGCAGCTTTCCTATACTGTCATGGCAGATCTTACCTGATCACCAGCTGCTCCCCCCATGATTTCATACTAAGATTACTGTGTGCCTGTCTCATGCATGCTTGAGTTTCACAACTGTTTTTCCCCCACCACCTCTGCTGAATAACTGTTCCAGGTATCCACCACTCTTTCAGTAAAGAAGTACTTCCTCACATCCCTCATAAACTCCCTTCTTCTAGCTTTATTGCATGCCCCCTTGTTCTCGTGCACTTTGTCTTTTGAAAAATACTCCCTTCCTGTACCTTATTCTCCCCTGTGAGGTATTCATAGGCTTCTATCATGTTCCTCCTCTCCCTCCTCTCTTCCAGGGTGTACATGCTGAGATCCCTTAGATTCTCCTCATAGGACTTATGATACAGTCCCTGAACCCTTTTAGTACCTCTCCTCTGGACAGCCTTTACCTTTTCTATGTCTTTTCTGAGATGTGGTCTATGGAACTGGACCCAGTCCTGCATGTGTGGTCTCTCCAATGATTGATATAGTGGTAACACCACCTCTCTTCTTTAACTTGTGATACCCCTCTATATGAACCCGTGTATCCTGCTGTCCCTGCCTACTGTCTTGTCACACTGCCTCGCCACCTTGAGGTCATGTGATATGATTACCTCAAAGTCCCTTTCCTGCTAAGTGTCTGCCAGTACCTTGTTCCCCAATTTTATTCTCTGTCCCTGGGTTTCTTAGTCCTAGGTGCATGATTTTGAACTTTTTGCACTGAAACCCAGCTGCTATACCCTTGACCACACATTGAGTTATCTGATGTCTCAACTCATTCTCTCAACCCTCTCAAGTTTATCTACTGAATTGCAGATTTTGGTGTCTTATTACAAAGAGGCATACCTTCTCTTCCAGTTCTTCTGGAATGTAACTTATAAAGACATTACGCTACAATTTCAAAGGGAGCCATAGGCCATGCATCAAGCCCTGTACCATGACACTTTGAAATTGACTCTATGCTAATGCCATTTGCTGCAACTGCACCAAATTTTCAAATGTCAAATGCAGTTGTGACAGTTTCTCCTCTTTACTGCAGTTTGCATCAAATGTCAGGTGCAAACTCCATAAAAATGGTCCCCAGGATTGACGCAAGCTAGACTACCAAACAATAGTCTAATTTGTGTCAATAATCGCGTGGGTAGAAAATTCTGTTAGATTGCTGCAAGCCCAGTGCACCATATCTTTGGAGCATCTGGGGCTTACAACAATCCTGCTACTTCTAAACATCTGGCCCCTTAAAGGTGAGTGGTCCCAGTACTGAGCCCTGAAGTACTGCCTAGTCACTTTCCCCTCACCAGACTGAGTCCTGCTTACAACCACCCTGTGCCATCTGTCCATCAACAAATTTCATACCGAATTTACAACACTTCCCCAAACTGCCATGCTTCCTTATAAGCTTCCTACTTGGCACAGTGTCAAAGGTCTTGCTAAAGTCTAAGTAGGCCACGTTCACTGCTCCACTCTGATCTATATCCCTGGTCACCCAGTTGAAGAAATTGATAAGGTCTGTCTGAAATGACCTACACCCCCCTCCCCATGAATGTGTGTTGCCTCAGGTCTTGTAACCTACTGGATTCAAGATAGTCCAGTAGCCTTTTTTTTTAAAAAAGTGACTCCAATAACTTCCCCACCACTGACCTCAGACTGACTGGACTGTAGTTGACAGCCTCTTCCTGATGCCATTTTTATGAAGCGGGACTACATCTGTCCTTCTCCAGTCCTCTGGAAGCACTCCTGTTTCCAGTTAGAAAGGGAAATCAGAGGTCCAGCCAGTACCTCCCTGAACTCCATCAGCACCCTTGGGTGTACTCTGTCTGGTCCCGTAGACTTATCCACTTTTAGATTCACATGTCCTTTCAGGACTCTTTCTTCTGTGAATGGACTTTTGTCTGTCTTCGTCCCTTCATTGTTCCTGCTGCTTTTGTTTGTGCTGTTCCTCTCTCCCTCCATTTTGAAGACTGAACAGAAGTATCTGTTCAGGATATCAGCTTTTTCCTGATCCTCCTTTACACTGGCTCCCCTGCCTTTTTTAACCTCATAATCTCTCTCTTCTTGCTTACGTAGACTGTGTTGGCAGAAAAGGGCTGGTAGGCCCATCTAGTCTGCCATATTTTCCCAGCCTAACACTCCACCCTGGACTCCGTTTGGTCACAGGTCTTCTTTTCACTCATTTATCTCAATAAAATATTGTCCCCCTTAGTTACCCCTTTAGCCATTCTTTCCTCAGCTTGCTCCTTTGTGCACCTGACAGCCTTCCCTGGAACACCTCCTTATCCTCTTCCTTCAGCATCTCCTTGTACCTCCTGAATGCTAACCTTTTAGCCTTTACTTTTGCAGCCATTTCACTCAAGAACCATAGTGGTCTCTTTTTCCTCCTGTTTTTGCTCATTTTTTCATGCAGAGGTTTGTTGCCTCCACTATGCCATCCCTTAATCTGGCCCACCCAGGTAATCCCATCCAGCTTGGCCGTCTTTGAAGCAGTCATACATTTTTGTTAAGTCTGCCCTCCTGAATTCCATGACCATTGTCTGTGTGTGATTTGCCTCTGCCACTATCCTTATGTTAAACCACACAGTACGGCGATCGCTGGTCCCCAGGTGGCATCCCACCTTGACATCAGCAATACTGTCTCTGTTTGTGAGCACCAGGTCCAGTATTACCCCATCATGAGTGGGCTGTCTGACTAGTTGCATGTGAAATGCCCCCCTTCAAGGAGACTAGGATGGCCCTACTTCCTGCAGAAGCTGTGGGTGGGAGGATCCAACCTACATCTGACAGATTGAAGTCCCCCACAAGCAGCACCTCCCTTTTTTTTTACCATTGTGCTGTTGGCTTCCCTGAGTGCCCTATCCAATTCTTCCCACTGTGTTGGAGGTCTATATATCACCCAAGTGTGAATAGAGACTCTGAATCCTGTCTACAGGTGACTCACAATACCTCCAGCTTCCTCTTCCCCCCGGTTCCTTTACAGTTCTGTCACTTTGCAACACTCCCATACATGTAGCACAACCCCTGCTCCCTTCCTCACCTCCCTAGTTTCTGAACAGAGTGTAGTCTAGTATAGTCATGTCACAGTTCTGACTCCCTGTGCACCATGACTCAGTAATGGCCACAAGATGCAGTCTCTGTCTCTGCCACGATGGCCTCCCACGTCTGGAAATTTATTTCCAAGACTGCTTGCATTTGCATACATGACCCTTCATATCTTGCTCTCATTTTGCTTACAACCCCTTCCTCCCTTGTGCCTTGATTCTTTTTCCCCTCTCTTTTTCAATTTTTTCCCATCCCCTTCTCCTCTACTGCTCTGCTGCTTCAATTAACCTGCTTCCTGGGGGAGTTTCTTCACCTCAGATTCACTCTTCCTACTGCATCACACTGTGGTAGGGCAGTTTATTTCTCCCTTTGTCTTTCTGCCACCCTCTCAGCTAGTTTAAATCTGCATCTGGTACAGAGTATTATATCTTCCCCTCGATTGTAGACTGGCAGGACCTTGGCAAATGCCACTATGCATACTACTGGCCTTATACCCCTCCACAGTTCTATGAACTCTCTCTGCACAATTCCACTCTCATCCCTTCCTAATGCATCAGTCCCCCAGTGGACAATAACTTCCAGTCCTCCCCCGTTCAGACACCCAAGCCATCTTTATGATCCACTGTCCATTGCTCTTGGCCATGGCACCAGGTAGGTACATAACTTTCTTCTCTTCCCTCTTTCTGTTCACAAGTCTACCCCTAACAACTGAGTCTTGCACCTGAAGCTGCTTCCTCTTCTGCTGGCATCTTCTAGCTTCCATCTTGGCAGTCTCCCCTTTGAAGGACTCCCCACATCCTCCCTTGCCACTATTTCAGGTGCTCCTTCCGCAGTCCTGTCCCACTAGCATAGTGAAGAAGTTCTGCAGTGGCACATGCTGAGGAATGTGTCCATGGTCTTCCACCCCCACCCTCTCAGAGTCCACCATGGTCCTGCCAGCCCTCCAATTTCTAGGTAACCTTGGGGCAACAGTGGTAGATTTGGTGGCCCTTGGGTGGAGCAAGAGGTCCTCTGGATCCTAGCCACTTTGGCCTGAAGACCATTGATCTCCTTCCTCAACCTGGAGAGGTGTGTACACATGGAGACCCACCTCAGTCTCCAGAATATCTTCTAGAATATTGCAGCTTTGCAGCCATTGCACAGCACCATTCCTACAACTGATTTATGTATCACTGCCTATTACTTTCTTATTTACCTTCCCCCTTTTGCCCCCTTCTTATGTGTGCTCTTTTTCCACCTACACCTCCTTAGTATTTACTTTACTGGCACAGTAGTTATGGAAAACTGGGCAGACTACAGTTGGTGGACTAAGAAGTCTTTATCTGCCAATAAATTCTAGGTTTCTAGGTTTCCATCATATAGATAGGGTGTTGCTTGCTTTCCCATATGCTCACTTGTTATCTCTGGATAAATATCAGCCTCTATCTCTTTGCTTCTTTCCTTCTCCTTTTTAGTTAAAACTCCCCTGTCTGCCCTTTCCTAATCAGTTGCTGCACCAGACCCTAGATATGATGTCTCCCTTATTCCTACCAGTAGCAACTAGCTGATTGTTTCTTTCCCATCAGTTACTCCCTCTCCCACCACCAGTAGTTACCTAAACAGGTGACAGTAAGCTAAAAGGTACCCTACCTTCTCTTGCCCGTCATGCAGAGCCCCCCTGCTCATATGTGATTGCCTGTGGATGCCTCCTGACACCAGTTGCCTGTTCATCTCATGTTCTGTTGCACTCACACTCTGAGACATGAGTGTGATGGAACATGCTGGGTGGATGGCCTTTCATCTTCCTGCTAGGACTTCCTGCTCCTTTCTAACTGGTCCATGTGGTGACATGGCCTCATGATCCTTCTTCTTGGATAGTCACCAACTCCAGACCTTTGGCGCCCCCTCCCCCCTGGACTTCCTAAGCACAAAGCAGGACCAGGCAGATTAGTGATACCAGTTACTACTTAAGTTGTAGTCCTGTTCATGAGTTATAGCCGTTGTGTAATTGCAAGCATCTGTTTTAGGTCCCAATGACTTTTCATCTAGTACCTAGTGCAGTGATCATAATGAGAGAGGAAGCTATTGCAGTATAGTCAGTGCTGGGAAGTGATAGCACTCCAAAGTCACTGGAAAGAGAGCCAGAACTCACATAAACTGTACCTCTACCTGTCAGATTCAGTGGTGAAGAATATTCTGTATGCTAAAGCAGAAGAAGGGTTATTAAAAGACCAAAAAGACAGATCGAAGAATAATGAAAAATAACTGCTCTATTAATTAAAAAAAAAAAATGATGTCCTTTAAAAGTTTATGTTGCATGTGTTAAGCATTTAATTGTGTCATACCAATATAGTAATAAAGGTTTCTACTAGTAAATATAATGGGTAAAAAAAGTTTCAGTTAGTTTTCCAAAGAAGGAGACATTATTTAACAAGCATTTGTCAATGCTGAATGTTGTCTTGCTGGCATTGGCATTGGTAGTGCAAGAATTAGAGATGCATAATAGGAATGGCAGTGAAGTATAGAACTAACGCTAACCCCACCCAACCCTGCAGAGACTGACAAGCATTGAGATGTGCCTTTGGGTCGTCGGCCATAACGCTCTTGCCATTTCACCTCACCCTACCCTGTAGACTCAGACAAGTGTTCCATTGTGACTTGGGATTGTTGGTCCTTATGCTCACCCCATTCCATAAGGAAATACGTTAAGATGGGTGCAGTATAAGAGAATAGGGTGAACTTTGGGGCCAAAAAGTTCAAGGCACACCTTGATCCTGTTAGTGGCTGCAGGGTGGTGGTGGGGGGGGTGGAATGACATGAACATTACAGGCGAAAATCCAAAGTCAAACCCCTGACACTTGTCAGTCTCTACAGGGTCAGACATTACAGTTAGAAACCCTAATGCCCCAGGCGTTTGTTAGTATTTACACTCCAAATTTTTAAAATGGGCTTTTTGTGACCCCACCTCATGAAAGCATTTGGGACCTCCACTCATGAACAGTGGCACTGTGATTTTTTTAATCTGTCCCGAATGTTGATTTCCCACAGCGATTGTGCCATTCTGAGCCAGATGTGCGAAAACACATTTTGGGCAGGATGTGAAAAATGACAGCTGTACCATTCATAAGGAGGTGTGAAGAAATGGCAATGCTGAAAATCTGGAGTGAAAATATTAAACATTCTCAAAGTTATGAGTGTGCTTGGAAACTGGGCAATGCACGCTCATAACACAGTCCTGTTTTGGAATTTTTTCACCAAATTTTCAAAATAGGCATTTTGGGACCTCCACTCTTGAACAGCATTACTGTGATTTTCTTAATCTGTCCCAAACATTGATTTCCTACAGCGACTTGTGCCATTGTGCGCCAGATATGTGAAAACACATTTTGGGCAAGATGTGAAAAATGACAGCTGTACTGTTCATAAGCAGATATAAAAAATTGGCAATGTTGAAAATCTGGAGTGAAAATATTAAAAATTCTTGAAGTTTTGAGCTTGGGTGGAAACTGTGCAATGCTCACTCATAACACATTAATTTTTTTGGAATTTTTTCACCAAATTTGAAACATAGGCTTTTTGACAGCCCACCTCATGAACAATGGCACTGTTATTTCATTAATCTTTCCAAAAAGGTGATTCTGTGCAGTGACCGCAAAATCACCTTTGTGACCAAATAACAAAATGACAGTGATGGATTTCATGAGGTGGGGTCCCAAGAACCCCATGCTGAAAATGTGGAGTCAAAAGTAAAACAAAATGGCAGAGCTGTCCACCTAAGCTGACCCCCCCTCATTGATGCCATTATACAGCTTACTGGCATTTCTTCAGTTCACGGTCAGCTTTGAAGACTGCAGATGTGTTCCCGCCCAGTGAAGATTGCAGTGCTGGACTTAGAGGTAAATATGGGGGGTGAAGGGGTGGGGGTGTACAGCGGTTGGGTGTGGGTTGGGGAGGGGGTGCTCTGGAATCGACGATGGACCATTTTCTTTTTTCAGTAATGTACATCGCGGGAAGGCTTTCTTTATTTACAGGTGAAATACAACAATTGTTGGGCACACTGAGGTGAGCTCCCAGTGTGCCCCATGACTTTGGAGGGTTATGTTGGCCACACTGGAGTGGGCTCCCTGTGTAGCACACAATGGGGCTGTGAGTGGGGTGGGGCAGAAGCAGGAACATGCACACGTGGTTTGCTTCAGAACAAACAAAGCACACTGGGGAAGCTCCCAGTTTGCCACACAATCTTGAAGGAGGTTATAAACATGCTGACAGGGGAACTGAGCACCCCATAGTTGGCTTTCTAAGGATTGTGAGAGGTGGACGGTGACAACTGATGCCATGTTTATTGAAATGTTTCAGCAGGCAAGGCACGCCCTGCAATGATGAGGTGCGCCATCATTGCAGCGGCAAATTTCTTTCACGTTGGTTGCATACTTCTCAATTGCTGTCATAGACAGTGTGCTCATTCATTACTGCCACAAAGACAAGCTGAAAAAAGCAGTGGTAGCATTGGTCACAACACTGTCACACCTTCACAATCTGCTACTCCAGCAAGCTGTCACAAAATGTTGTTTGCACTGTGTGTGCAAGACAACATAAAAAGGAAGATGCACTGATTAGTAAAATAAATATGTTCAATTACACCAGTGAACTACTAGAGGGCTGACTGGACTAAATAAAAGTTGTGTGTAAAGCAATAAAGGTTTTTGTTGTTGAGACTCACATGGTACACAGGACTGTCATCATCAGTATGTCTTCCCTGGTGGAATTTTTGAAATAAAAATAAATAAATAAATAAATAAATATATATATCATAACAGGTGCAAGGTAAGACATTGTGATCACCAACTAGCTCAATATTGTGTGTCACACCAATTCATATTACCCTATTAAGACTGGGAAGAGAAAGAATAACCTCACAGTTTACATTTCATTGTCTCACATCTGTTTACTAGAACATTACCCAGCCATCATTCTCCTCCTCATCCTTTACAATTGTCTGTTGTTCTCAAAGATAAAACATTAAGAACATGCAATTAGTTTGATGACAATATTTTGTGAGTCACAAGTTAACGCCTTAAACTGTACTTGCTTTATTTGTTTTTGATGCATTTTTTTGGGGTGGATATTATTATGTACAGTGCATTCCATTTAAACGCATACCTGATAAATGTGTAGCCTGCATAAATGCATAGAATTTCCAAGTCCTGATTTTTTCCCTATACTTCCTATGTAAAATACACCTTTTAAATGCATAATGGGTCCTCTTTATGTGCCTATTTTTCCATTGGGACTGAGTGGTCCAAATTCACTGACACTGCTTGTAGCTGCCTTACTAATTGTCAATTAATTGTCTGTAAATGGGCTGCTCTGTTTAAAATGAAGTGTTATCTACTTCAACCTTTTAACCATCAAACCCAAGTCACAGAAGAACCTTCCCTCACACTGAAATCAAAGCAAAGAACCAAAAAGAATGTCACTGAAGCACTTTACATGAATCCCAGAAGCATCCTTCCTCACACTGGCGTCAGACCAAAGAAGCCCACAGCATGTCACAAATCACCTTATCCCAACAAAGAAGCACTTAAGTACTACTGACATTTCCTTTCCCTACCCAGCCTCCTGGAACATACTGCAAGTTGTGCTCACCATTAAAACAATACAAGATCTAATAAATGCATTGCCCTCTTAAATGTATACTTTTTGCAGATCCCAAGGGTATACATTTAACAGGGCGGCACTGTATTTGAAAATTAGGGGGTAGGGAGAATGTATAGAATACTGACTGGGCAACTGTGAAAACTACAAATTCGGGACCTTGGAACTCACAGCAAAACAGACTCAATAGTCAAAATAAATAAATGCAAATGGAGTTTATTGACTCAAAACCATAGCCAGATACCCCAGCACTTAAGCAGTAAGTCTTCATCTTGGGGTGTGGCTTGAGACAAGTGCACCAGCAATATATAGTGCACATTGCGATGAAATCACGAACAAAACAACCAATCACCTTTTATAAAACATTTTCAAAATAAAAAGCTATACATAACTTCTGTACCAGTGCTAGGCATTCACAATGATGTTATATGTTAATTCATTCAAAATAAATTAATTTTAATTGTATATATTGTAGGTAGATTTTAACAGAATTCAATGTGAATGGTGCACAGAGGACAGAAAGAGAAGACAGCCATGTGATTACCCTGTCCATATTTTGATCAGCTATATCCAATTGGCTTGGGATCCACACCTGAGACACTGCGAGAAAGGAAATAGACACACCACTATGTCTCCTACAGGAGGAGAAAAAAGAAAGGAAAATTAAAATTAAAATTAATAGTAATCTGGTGAACCATTATTATTTTTACCAAAAGTCAACTTCATATTTCTTTAATTTATGTAATTATCATATCCTTTCATTTTCAACTATTCATTTTTTCATTTTTTTCAAATTGTCATTTTTTTCATTTTTTCAGGAATGTCTTGAGGTCCCATTGGTCATTAAGTCCAGCTGGTTTTACACTCTTTAGTCTATTTATTCACTGGCTTTTTTCTGTAACAGCAGATAGACTCTGACTTCTCCAAATTTAAGTGTAGGGACAGAGTCTATTCCCATCTACCTTAGAACAGTTGGATTTGAACTATGGTGTTGTATGACATATAAGCTTACTAGTGTGTCTTCCCTCTTGTTACAGATAGATCTAATATTGTATGTTCCTATAAGTATGCTTCAGGTTTCTAGTGATACAATTTATATATAGTTGGTTACAGGTGCACTATAATACATAAACCACAAATGTACTATAACAAGTGATATAATTCCTTATCTCAAATTCATTTCAGTGATGTCTAGGTTTGTAAATGTGTCACCTGTACAGCAATATTGGCAAATGTTGCACCTCTGGCACTTATAGCACCCTACTGGTCACCTAGGTAACCAACTGAGATATGTGTCAGTTTTACTGTCAATGAGTAACCTAATGTGTACCAGCTTGTCCCTGAGATTTTGTCTTCTGCTAAATGTTACTTTTGGTTTCATCCCTACTGTTGCAGTCACTATTGGGTCACTCAGAAGGATAGGCCAGTACTTATGGATATTCCCTATTCTGCCTGACCAGCTGTTATATTCTGTGACAAAAGTATTTGGACCAGTACAGTTGCAGTTTTCTAGTTTTTCTCTTTTACCTTCAGCAAGTAGTTCTTTTCTATCCCTTAACTGAGCCCTGTGTATAGATTCTTGAAAGAGTTCCTGAGTGTATCCTCTTTCAAGAAACCTGATTTTTAGTTCCTCTGCCTGTTCTAAAAAAATCCTCATCTTTGGTGCAAGTCCTGCATAACCTGAGAAATTGACTATAGGGTACAGAATTGTTTTATGGTGTTTGATGTGCACTATCTGCCCTAAGTATTAAATTGGTAGCTATCTTTTTTCTAAAACACTTGCTCCTGATATTTCCATCAGTGGTATTGATTTTATTGAGTGTGAGGTCTAGAAAGTTAACATGTTCTTTATCAGCTGTGTAGGTAAAATATATGCTCAAGTCATTGGCATTTAACCATTGCATGAATGTCTCAATTTCAATATTGTCCCCCTGTTACAAACAATGTTGTCAATAAAGCAGTGCCACCTTAGAATTTTTGGGAGAAAAGGGTTAACTCCATTGTTAAAAATTGCATGTTCTTCCCACATTCCCAAAAATAAATTAGCATAAGAGGGGGCCAAAGAATCCCCAATGGTGGTACCATATAATTGAAGGTAAAATGACCCCTTAAATTCAAAGTACTGTAGTTACGTTCGAGAATAAATTTCAGTGAAGTCATGATAAAATCCATTGGAATAGAGTCCTTGCCAGGATGGTTTTCTAGAAAATATCTGCAGGCTTCAATCTCTTGAGTGTCTGATTGATGTATACAGTTCTACATCAATGCAGTCACATCATTCCTTCCTCCTGCTTTAAATCTGCCAGTTTTCCAAATATATCACCAGTATATTCAATGTACGACTGAAGTTTAATCACACATTCCTGCTGAAAATAATCAATATATTGCCCTAAGTTTTTTGTCAGAGATTTTATCGCAGAAATTATCAGTCTCCCTGAGGGAATTTGGAGATTTTCATGGACTTTAGGTAAAATATAGACACATGTTTGTAATGGGGAATTCCTCTTACAAGAACCCAAATTCATTCTCTGTAATGAGACCATTCAAATGAGGATTTGGTACGATACTACTTAGTTCTAACCTTAAATTTTCCAATTGAATTCCTTGGAAGTTATTTGTAGTTATTAGGATCATTCAAGAAAGATAGTGCTATATCTCTATATTTATCTTTATCTTGAATAACTATAGCCTCCCCCACCAGCTGGCTTTGTAACTATATTGGTGCACTCATACAGTTCTTGTAGTGCAGCTTTTTCAGATAGTGTTACATTTTTACCTTTAGATCTCTGGGTTGTGTCCAAACTCTCCTGCACCTGGTTAATAACAACTATCTCAAATGCTGTAATAACAGAATTGAAAACATTATTACATTAAAATGTAACTACAGTTTATAATATTAACCCTTGCATGGTCGCAGACTGATATATCAGTCAAGAATTCATATACTTTCAAATTCTGTCAGTAGCCTAAGGGTTAAAATTAATTTATTTTGAATGCATTAACATATAGCATCTTTGTGAATATCAAGCACTGCTATAGAAGTTATGTATAGCTTTTTATTTTTATA
Organism: Neoceratodus forsteri; assembly: GCA_016271365.2. Lineage (NCBI taxonomy): Eukaryota > Metazoa > Chordata > Ceratodontiformes > Ceratodontidae > Neoceratodus > Neoceratodus forsteri. The sequence goes on from CM057455.1 coordinate 621,943,716, forward strand.
ATTTTTTTTTTGTAAAAGGTGATTGGTTGTTTTGTTTGTGATGTTATTACAATGTGCACTATATATTGCTGGTGCACTTTTCTCAAGCCACACCCCCTGATGAAGGCTTACTGCTGAAGTGCTGGGGTATCTGGGTCTGGTTTTGAATCAATAAACCTCATTTGCATTTATTTATTTTGACTATTAAGTCTATTTGCTGTGAGTGCCGAAGTCCTGAATTTGTGTTCATCTCTAGGGCTGGCTGCCCTTCTCTGGAACCTGCCCTGCACCACTGTTTGCAGTCTGTCTTTTGGGACTGTGAAAACCAGCCTGTGCTGCCACAGATGGATTCTGATTATATTAGTCCTTGAGAGTGAAGCTCAAGAAGTCCAATATAATCATAAGCCTTAGGTGGCAGCACAGGATTGCTGGGTATGTGGTTGCCCAACCAGTATTTTTTATAGTGCATTTTAGTTTTTATTTTATTTTTTAAAGGGAAGTGTTTCCACAGTGCTCTGTGGCAGCAGCAAATGTGCAGGCAGTTTCAGTGCAGAATTCAAAAATATTGCTGTGGATGCAGTAACAACGTGAAAAACATTAGCTGCCTCAAGGATTTCCAATCAGCAGGAACATGGTTGTATCACAGAAGGGAACAACTGTGGTTCATGACCTTTGAACTGTGGTAAAACAACTTCCATAAAGAACAAACCCTTACTATGTACTATAAAGTAAATGGTATGGAGGATGGAGGTAAAGCAGTGACAACAGGGAATAGAAGCCTTTAAGTCAGCAGTGAGTATTAAAAATTATTGTAGCCTAGCACTGAGCCACAGTTGTCTTTGTAGGTTGCAGACACTTCCACAACACTACAAACATAGCAATCCGCAGTAGTCATGTACCAGCATCATCTGCCATGAGGTATCTAGAGTAATACTGTATATATTGGAAAATGGGCAAAGGATTACCAGGGCTCTGACTGGCTGATGCCCTTGTTAAGGTGGTTATCTATCAGGCAACAGAGCTTGGTTAAAAGATTACCAGATCCAACAAACTCGATTATCAGTATCATGTTGCCACTTCAGTTTTCAAACCTCAGCTTACAGCCATTTTTTTTCCATTGGAATCACATGTTCAAAAAAAAAATTACCTCATTGCCTTTTGGTTAGTTTCATCCTCCTCAACCAGAACAACATCCACACCTGCTTCCCTGAAGAAGAAACTGTCCAATCACCAGAAACTCCTGCAAAAAAGAAAAAAAATAATTAGAGCCAGATAGCACTGAGAGGTTTGTTAGTGTAATGACTGCAGAGTTCGATAAAATTGAAGTGGACCATGAGGCAGTAAATACAAGGAAAGATACTGCTAGACCATTAACCCTTGCAGGGCTGCAGACTGATATACTGTATCAGTTCAAAATTCCTATACATTCTAATTCTGTTGGCAGTCTAAGGGTTAAATGTTTTCACACAGTGGGTGAACTCAAAAAACTCTGAAATGGACTGGAAACAAGACTTACTAGAACAGCTAAAAAATATTTTGTGTCAGTTAAGTAAGCAGTAATACCTGACAGGGTGGGCAGTATTTAGGAATACCAGACTGCCTATGGTTGTGATGAGGCCAGACAACACTGGTAGAGAACCTTATAGCCCCTGGAAGGTCTGGTAATTCCAAATACCTCCCACCTGGAGAGTATTATTGCACTCAGAAAATGGCTAACCTGCAACAGAAGAAAAAACAGAGACAAAAAGTTTAACATTTAAATAATAAAAATATTTTATTTTAGCAGTTTAACAATTGGGGAGATTAAATAGTACCTTTTTCTGTACTTGTGACTTTTGGAGTTGGTTCTTATGGCCCCCCCAACACACACAGACACACACACACACACCCCGACACACAGGGCTTAAAATTGGTATAACTCTTTTTTTTAACTGTTTTTATTTATTGTATTCTTTCATCATTGAGCTGGAAAGGTGGTGCCCAGGCAGTTGCACTACTGAGCTGTCAAAGAGGGACAGAAGGCCTGTAGGTTTACATGGAGGGAGGTCAACAGAGCAGGGTTCAAAAAGAAAAGTAAAAAGAAGTTATGTTTTGTGCTTTACCATGGTTTGCCTGTTTTATTTGCATCTGGGGTACTGAATATGGAGTCGCCTAGGAGGGACGGAAGGTCCTTGGATTTATATCAAGGGTGCTGGGAGGCTGACCAAGCTGGGAGTTGAAAGAAAACACAGCCTGTCAAAAGCAGGTATATTTATGTGCTCTTGTGTTTTTTTCTGGTTTGTTATTGAGCTGGGGTACTGAGGAGGGCTATAACTTAAAAATATACGTATCGGGAGAATCGATCTGAGGAGTGGTGATTTCAGGCAGGCAGAAATGCCAATGTGGGACAGAAGAACCATAGATTTTCAAAGAAAAGTAAGCCTGCAAAAAAACACAGGTAGAATTTCAGTGCCTTTGTTGTTTTATTTTCTGCTGGGATATAGAGAAGGGTTATAATCTAAAATCTCAATGCATCAGGAGAATCAGGCCGAGGCAACATGAAAGGACTTAGCTATGTTCCACTCCCTGTACATGGAGATGCATTGCCGGCTTGGAGTACCTACTACGGCAGCCGGCCTTTGAGAAAGCGAGAGCTATGAGTATCTCTGTACCATTATAAAAGTGTATTGTGCCTGAAAAGATGTAATTTTATTTTAACAACATGTTCTTTGTTTAAAACTGATGGTTTGGCTATACTGGGTGTGGGGGAGGTGACCTCTTACTGGGGTTGGAGGGGTTTGCTTTACTCTGTCATCTGCTTGGTGACTGGAGAAAAATGGCAGCTACTTCATTTTTATTTTTTAACTGACACAAGGATACCAGTTTGCCTTTGAGGCATGCAGTTGGCACTTGTTTTTTTTATCAGGGCTCTATTGAAAAATAGAAACAAAAAACAAAGGACTCGGGCAACCACCACAACATATTGATACTGACACTGTTTATATAAAAGGAGGATATTTTATTTACATGATAAAATAAAAACGTGCCCACCTAATGTCACAAGCAAAATATTTTCATTTAGATGCATTTTATTCAAAGGGCCCGATTCACAAAGCCTCCGGTATGGTGCAAAGGGGTTGTGCCTCAAAGAATGGCACAAGGTGCACCTTGCATTGAAAGATATGCCAGGAGCCATTCACAAAGGCAACCTGCATCAAAGGCATGCTGCCTGCCTCAAATGGGGCTTGTGCCATCCCTGTGCCCAGACATGGGCTACGACAAAGTGCTAGAAGCCCTGCAGCAGATGCAAGTTGTCACAGCCCAGAAATGCAATTCTCAAAATTCTCCCAGAGGGAGAAATTCTAAGTACCCTTAGACCAGCCAGGGCTGATTTAAGGGGACTTAGAATATTATCCCCTGGGAGAGATGCAGCATTAGTGCTGTGGGTCCCCCCTCCCAACCAAAATGTGCCCCACTATTATGATGTAACTACATCAGAGTCCCCGACCCAATCCCTGATGTGCCCCACAAACAACATACACACACACACACACACACACACACACACATATATATATGTGAGGCAAAAAACTCTGTTTAATGCATTAGTTAGGGTTGTTCCACACCGACAAAAGCAAGGAAATTCAGTGTTAGGGTTGAAAGCCCCTCCTTGGCCCCCCTGCCCACACTCCCCAACTGGCATCCGGGTGCGTATTAGGGTTGTTGGCCATAACTCTCACCCATCACATATATAAAGAAGCAGAGGTGTAGGAGAATGGGGTGAGAGTTAGGACCAACAGCCCTAATGTGCACCCCAATGCTGGTTGGGTGTGTGGGCGGGGGGGCCAAGGGGGCTTTCAACCCTAACACTGAATTTCCTCACTTTTGTCGGTGTGGAACAACCCTTACTAATGCATTAAATGGAGTTTTTTTGCCTCTAATTTCCCTTCTTTTTGAGAATGATAACGAGAAATAGTGAATGTAATGTGGCAGCGGGAGCACGAGGCCCTTTGGGCCCCATACTCCCGCCACATGATGTTTTGTCACATAGTAACATTGTGCCCACAAATGCAAATAGTAATGCGCATGGTGACACAAAGCGAAACAGAAAGAGAAACAGTAGTGTAGACAGAAATGTTAAAAACAACGCAAAACCAAGCGCAAATGGAAACACAAAGGGTAACGCACATGGTGGCATAGACGTGAATGGTAATTGAAATGGGAATGGAACCACAAGCAAAACTGGTAATGGTAACAGTAATGTAAGTGCACAGGCTGGTTTTCCCCAAAAGCTGCATAAAGAAAGGCAGTGAGTACAAAGAATGTATCTCTAATAATGGTCCTCGGAGCAGAAAATAAGGACTTGGAATGCTAAATTGCTTATACGTCAGGAACCGTATGATAAGGGGGCTAAGCTTCTTTCCAACAAAAAGTCTGTATCTTGCACCGTTTCTGCGACACGTGGCCATGAAAGACGCGGCGAATGCCGTAATGTTATCCTATGGGAAAAAGAGAAGTTTGGAGTGCCATAACTTTGGCTCCCTGTACTATTTTTTCACCAAACCACAAAAAGGCACACCTGTGGGATGTTGGCTCTGGTCCCTCCAAATTTCAGCCCAAAAGACAAAACCGTTATTTTGTAGCAGGGTGCCAAAGGATTCCTGTAATGCTTCGGACGACGTAAAGTTATCCTATGGAAAAAGCGTCAACTTTGGAGTGCCGTAGCTTTGTCGCCATGCAATATGTTTACAATGAAGCATGGAAAGGCACATCTGTGAGATGTTGGCTATGTTCCCTCCAAATTTCAGGCCAAGACACCAAACTGTTCTTTTGCAGCAGGGTGCTAAAAAATTGCTGTCATTTTCCCACAGCTTAGAAAAGTACTGTCAAAGTTTGCGAAAGCTTTCGCAAATTCATTCGACAGTGTCGTAAGTGCGACAGTACTTTGCGAAAGTACTTTTTCCAGAAATTTGAAAATCATATTTCTGGGGTGTTTTACCCCAAAATAAAGACATGGCTAACATCCTCAGGGTCTGACTAGGTGAATACAAAAAGAATTAGGTTGCTAGGAGGTCCCAATTTTAAATGCCAAGCAGTTTTCTGATCGCTAACTGAAAATAAAATGGCAGATTTGCGACAGTAAAAGGGCCATTTGCAAAAGTAAAAACTGCATTTGCCCTGCACTGTCAAACTTTTTGTTAACTTTTCCCATTGACTTATAATGGGAACTTGTTTTTTGAATAACTTTTGAACTGTTTAAGATTTTTTTACAAAATCTTCAAAAGGCACATCAGGGACCCTGGCCACATGTTCTCTGAAGATTTTGGACTGGTCGAGCAAACCATGCGACCTGTAAGCATGACAGTAAAATTTCAGAAAAGTGTAAACACGCACGCAGATCATGCTTACTAACTCCGCATCCGTATATTCTACCGGTCCAAAACTTGGCACATCCCAAGGCGCATGTGTCTTGATCATGTATTCTAAATTGCAGGCAAATCCGTCAAATGGTTGTAAAGTTATTAAGGTGCAACATTTTGGATTTAACATGTAAATGGCTCCTCAACCCTAACTATAGTGGCACTACCGTGCCACTACAATATATATATATATACATATATATATATGTATATATATATTTATCAATAGGGGATACATGATGGGCAAGAGTGGGATATGGAAAATATTCTCATTCCTACAGAATGAGCTGTGTATTCCCACGAGTGCCGAAGGCAAGCGTGAAAATGCACAGTTCGCTCCATAGGAGTGACAATATTTTCCATATCTCATGATCTGCCCCTCATGTGTGTGATTTGTACCACAGGGGTGAGAGTTTTAGGAACATTTTTTTCTGATTCTGTGTGCTTCCTGCTCATTCAGTGTGTGTGTGTGTTCTGAATGGACTGAAAGTAAGAAACACAGGTGAGTGTGTTTTGCAACACTAATTGAGTGAGTCAGAGGCTCAATGAGAAAGACAAACTGCTGCAGGTAGCACTGAGAAACAGAAACTGCTTTGTTAAAGAATTTCATTTAGAATTCACGTTGTTTCGAAGCTGAGATCTATACAGTAATTGGCTAGGAACGTAAGAAACACAGTGGGACATAGGTGAGAGTCTTTTGCAAAGCTAACTGAGTAAGTTGCAGCTTCAGTGAGAAAGAAAAACTTTTCTGAAGCATTTTCCTTTAGAATGCAAGCTGCAGTGCATTTATCCTCACTCTGGTGACATCAGCAGAGTATGGATAAATGTCGCTATCCTAACTCTGCTGATGTCATCAGGATTTATCCTCACTGCAATGGAAATAACACAGGATATCCTACTAAGAAAGCTCTCACCCCCGTGGTATTTATATATATATATATATATACACGGTGTGTATATATATATAGATATATATATATATATCTATATATATATATATATATATATTAGAGGCAAAAAACTCCATTTAATGCATTAGTTAGGGTTGTTCCACAGCGACAAAAGTCAGGAAATTCACTGTTAGGGTTGAAAACCCTAACTCCGAATTCACCCCCCCCAGCACCACACACACACACACACACACACACACACACACACATATGCAAGTATGGGGGAGGACCAAGTCAACACAACCAATGACAGACATCCAGCAGCAGGTGACAGAAATAACAAACAATTGTCTAAATGTACTAAGAGACATCCCCACCCACCTGACCAGGTACTGCATGCTCAGTGGAGAACAACAGCAAAACTGAGGCCATGTACACCAAACGTACACATCCCTGATTGCAGCTGCACACAATGTACCACACTTAGTAGTTGCATGACCTTACCTACCGATGCCCCACACCAGACCACACCACATGTGGTGGGCCACCTGAGCAATAGAGTTCAGCAAAACCAAGGAGTTGTACAGGTATAATATCTCTGATTATAACAAGGGTTTGAGAAATGCAGCTTTCTAATTGACTGTAAACATTGTAACAGCCTTATGTTTAGTTTTTATTAACATACGTGTAGAGCCTAACCATATGATGAACATGGTTTAATGTTGTTTAAAAAACAGTTTTATTATGATAGCAATAAGCCACTCCCAGGTATTATGTTAATGGTCAGTTTATCACTGTCTAGCGACATGTGGCACTCGGCTATGCCTCATTCAATATTAAGCCCCTACAGGGTGATTAACAGACCATTTAACATAACCATTTGCCATGCCTTATTGCTTAATTGTCTTTATGAGTAGATACTCTCCCTCTGCTAGGCACTGCAGCAGCTTTGCAACACAGTGTCCCACCCAGTTACACCATACACTGTCTAGTTACTGGAGAATGGCTGTGAATATGAACTCATGAAGATGAACAGTGTAACTTGATCATTACAGTCATCGAAACCTTAGTGTGATTATAACTGACCGAGTCAGTGATAGAGAATAACCCCCTGCTGTCCTAGTACACTTACCCCATTGTGAGTTAAATCAATACTAAAAGACATTCTGTTTATATCTACACCATACTTACTTGATTCCTGTTGTACCACAATTAACATAGTTATCACTTTGATAGCATCAGTGACAGAAGTGTGGCAAACCCAAACACTAGGCATACAGCCTGAGTATGAAACAACTGTTAAAAAAAATTACACTGTGTTCATAAGTGGCATAGATCACTCATTGCAACAATAGTAAATGTATTACTATTTGAATAAGTTAGTCATCACAGATGCAATGAGATTGTCTTTATCAGGTACAACATACTCAGTAAGTGCCTACAGGAAAATCTATCCATTATACATCTCCGATACAGGTACGTCATTGTTGGCTCAGTAGTGCTATGATATTTAGAAGTTGCTTGGCCTGATCCATGCAATTGCACTGTTTCTTACAAAGAATACTTACTGCATCTTTAGTATTGAAACACACTGAAGGTCTATGTATGTACATCAGCAGTACACCTTCATCAGTAAGAATGCATCTGATACTGGCAGCACGAATTTCACAGCGTTGAACAGGCAATGCTTTTCCATACATTTACATCAGCCTCTCTATCTTGAGTAAACCGTTGCAGTAAATGTACTACTATGTAAATCACATCCTAAATGTAACACTACTTTTATCTTGAGCATGCTAGTGTCTTGTAGTTAATTTATGTACTTCTCTTAATTAATATATACTCACTAGTGTTAAAACCTTTCTACAACTGTCATCATGCACCTTCAGCATTTATATTGACTAACGGCACAGTACCAGTTGTGGTGTGGTGTGTGGGGCATCGGTAGGTAAGGCCATGCAACTACTAAGTGTGGTCGTTGTGTGCATATGTGTGTGTGTGTGTCTGTGTGTGTGTGTGTGTGTGGTGCTGGGGGGGGGTGTATTTGGAGTTAGGGTTTTCAACCCTAACAGTGAATTTCCTCACTTTTGTCACTGTGGAACAACCCTAACTAATGCATTAAACAGAGTTTTTTGCCTCTTATTTCCCTTCTTTTTGAGAATGATAATGAGAAATAGTGAATGTAATGCGGCGGCGGGCGCTCCCGCAACATGATGTCTTGTGGCATAGTAACAGGAAGAGCAACACAAGCAGAAGCACTAACAGTGGTGCACATGGTAACGCAAGCACAAATGACAACAGAAAGGGCAATGCACACGGTGGCATAGACGGGAACAGTCTGCCACGTGATGTGTTGTCACATAGTAACATGGTGCCTGCAAACGGAAATGTCAATGGGCATGGTGACGCAAAGTGAAACAGAAAGAGAAACAGTACTGTAGACACAATGGCAAAAAATAACAGAAACGCAAGGACAAATGAAAACGCAAAGGATAACGCACATAGGGCCCCGCACTCCTGGCATGTAATGCAGCAGCGGGAGCGCAGGGCCCTCACTCCCACCACATGATGTCTTGTGGCATAGTAACAGGAACAGCAATGCAAACAGAAGCACTAACAGTGGCGCACAAGGTAAAGTGAAACAGAAAGAGAAACAGTACGGTAGACACAAATGGCAAAAAATAACAGAAATGCAAGCACAAATGAAAACGCAAAGAATGATGCACGTGGTGGCGTAGACGTCAACGGTAAGTGAAACGGGCGTGAAACTGCAAGCGGAAAGGGCAATGGTAACAGTAATGTAAGGGCACAGGATGGTTTTCCCCAAAAGCTTAATAGAGAAAGACAGTGAGTAGAAAGAATGTATGCATAATAATGGGTATCGGAGCAGAAAATGAGGACTTGGAATACTAAATAGGTTATATCTCAGGAACCGTATGACGTAGAAAACAAATTTAAAAGTCGTATGATTTATGACTGTCCTGGATAGTTTTGTATGGGGGCTAAGAATGTTTCCTACAAAAAGTCCGTATCTCGCACCGTTTCCGAGATACGGGCCCTGAAAGGTGCGGCGAACGCCGTAATGTTATCCTTTGGGAAAAAAAGAGAAGTTTGGAGCACCATAACTTTGCCTCCCTGTAATATTTTTTCACCAAACCACTGAAAGGCACATTTGTGGGCTGTTGGCTGTCTTCCCTCCAAATTTCAGGAAAAAAGACCAAACCATTATTTTGCAGCAGGGTGCCAAAGGATTCCAGTAATGCATCGGGTGCTGTAATGTTATCCTATGGGAAAAACTATCAACTTTGGAGTGCCGTAACTTTGCTGCCATGTAATATTTTTTTCAATACAGTACTGAAAGGCACATCTGTGAGATGTTGGCTGCGTTCTCTCCAAATTTCAGCCCAAAACTCCCAACCGTTCTTTTGCAGTGCAGTGCCAAAGAATTGCTGTCATTTTCCCACAGACTAGAAAATTACTGTTGCAATTTGAGAAAGCTTTCGCAAACATTTGCGACACTTTCGTGAGCACGAAAGTACTTTGGGAAAGTACTTTTTCCAGAAATCTGAAAAACATATTTCTGGGGTGTTTTACCCCAAAATAAAGACATGGCTAGCATCCTCAGGGTCCGACTAGGTGAATACAAAAAGAATTAGGTTGCTAGAGGGTCCCAAATTTAAATGCCAAGCATTTTTCTAATCACCAACTGAAAACAAAATGGCCAATTTGCGAAAGTAACAGGCCCATTTGAGAAAGTAAAAATGAATTTGCGAAAGTGTTGAACTTTTTGTTAACTTTTCCCATTGACTTATAATGGGAAATTGTTTTTTGAATAACTTTTGAACCGTTTAATATTTTTTCACCAAATCTTCAAAAGGCACATCGGGGACCCCGGCCGCAAGTTCCCTGAAGATTTTGGGCAAGTCGCGCAAACCATGTGACCTGTACGCATGACCGTAGAATTCCAGAAAAAGCGTAAACACGTGCGCAAATCATGCTTAATAACTCCACAGCCGTGTATCTGACTGGTACGAAACTTGGCATATGCCAAGGCCTATGGTTCTTGATCATGTATTCCAAATTGCAGCCAAATCTGTTGAACGGTTGCAAAGTTATTAAGGTGCAAAGTTTTGGGGTTTAAGGCTCCTCAACCCTAACTATGGTAGCACTACCCTGCTACCATAATATATATATATATACATATATATATATATATATCTCAGAACCCCCCCGCCCAGATCCTGGTGTCCCCATCATTATGACAAATTAAGCAGGTAGTGCCCCTCCCCATCCCCAGACAGAGCCGGGGACTGGCACAGCCCTCCTCACACCTCTGCATTTGGTCTCTGATTGAACTGAATGTGCACATCAGGGATCAGGTGGGGGATTCTGCTCTGTATTCAGTATGGGGCACAATGTGGATCGGGGCAGGGGAACAGCCTGCCATTGCTGCAAGAGGCTTGCAGCAAACCATCCGGTGTGCCATATGTTTGCCACATGGGAGGGGTTGCCACAAGTGTGGGGACATAGGCACGGGGACCCCTCCTGTACCTGAATTGGGTGCCGGATCCCTGGCACACGGGGCTTTGGTGCATGCTGCTGTTTGCCACAGCTTGTACTGAACACAGCCCCCTTTGAGAATCAGGCCCAAAGTGTTTAAAATGTCTTTTGTGTCCTTAACATATGATGCAAGTTTCTCCATATGGGACCTTTGATAAGAATCCAAACATTGGGATAATGGTTCTGTTAAAGACCCCAGGCTACTTACAGTGGGGTGGCCTGGGGGTTTGTCCAACGTTTTGTGAACTTTAGATAGCAGATAGAAAGTTGCCATAATAGGATAAACAGTAATGAAAAAGTTAAAAACATTTTTATTTATATAGCCTTCTTCATAAGGTTTATTAACTGAAACATAGAAACATAGAATTTGACTTCAGATAAGGACCACTTGGCCCACCTAGTCTGCCCATTTCCTTACCTAATGGATAAGCTGCAGATTCTAGTTAACCAACAGCCTACTTCCTTCTACCGCCTGCTAGAATTTCCTTATGTCTGTCCCATGCATTCTTGAATTCCCCCACTCTTTTTGATGCTACAACCTTCTCATTAAGGCTGTTTAATGCATCTACAACATCTCTGTGAAGAAATACTTCCTCACATTACCTCTGAGACGTCCCCCCTCTAACTTCAAATTGTGCCCCCTTGTTCTTGCACATCTCTTTTTCTGAAAGATGCTACCCTCTTGGACTTTGTTGATTCCCTTGAGGTATCTGAAAGTTTCTATCATGTCCTGCTCTCTCCCTCCTTTCCTTGAGGTTATACATCTTAAGCCCCTTTAGTCTTTCTTCATATGTCATCTGGTGCAGACCCTGCACCATTTTGGTTGCCCTCCTCTGGACAGCCTCCACACTACGTCTTTGCAGAGGTGGGGGTCTCAAGAACTGTACACAGTACTCCAGATGTGGTCTTACTAACTCTCTGTACAGACGGCTAACAACTTCCTGTTTTATATGGGTAATGCCTCTCCCTATGCATACCAGTATCCCCCCAGCCCCCCTCACTGCCTTCTCACATGGCTGGCCCACCTTTAGGTCATCTGATATGACTACCCCCAGGTCCCTTTCCATTTCTGTTGTCAGTATCTCACCCCCCACTGTGTACTTTTTCCCTGGGTTTTTGTTTCCCAGGTGAATTATTTTGCACTACTTTGCGTTGAATCTAAGCTGCCATACATTTGATCATTCCTCCAACCTTGCCAAGTCCATTTTCATCCTTTCCACCCAACCTTGCATATCAACCCTGTTGCAGATCTTTGTGTTGTCTGCAAAGAGACATACTTTCCCTTCCAGTCCCTCTGCAATGTCACTTATAAAGACATTAAAAAGGACTGGCCCCAGTACTGAACCCTGCGGTACCCCACTAGTAACCCTCCTTTCTTCACTATGGACACCAATTACTATTACCTACTGTGTCCTGTTGTCCAGCCAGTGTTTTACCCAGGCTACCACCCTGGGACCCACTCCCAGGCTGGCTAATTTGTTTATTAATCTTTTGTGTGGGACTGTGTCAAATGCCTTGCTAAAGCCTAGGTAGGCCATGTCTACAGCCCCTCCCTGGTCTACTACTTTGGTCACCCAGTCAAAGAAATCAATTAGATATGTCTGACATGACTTTACTGCTGTGAGTCCATGCTGCCTTGGGTCATGTACCCCACTGACATCTAGGTAATCAACAATTCTTTCCTTCAGAAGTGATTCCATCATTTCCCCTACCACTGCAGTCAAATTGACAGGTCTGTAGTTTCCTGCCACTGTCTTGCTCCCACTTTTGTGAAGAGGAATCACATCTGCCCTCCTCCAGTCCTCAGGTACTACACCATCCTCCCATGATTTATTAAAAAGGGTAGTCAGTGGTGTTACCAGTTCTTCCCTTAGTTCTTTGAGAATTCTGGGGTGAATCCCATCAGGCCCCATTGCTTTATTCACCTTCAGTTGTAAGAGTTCTTTCAGAACCCTTTCTTCTGTGAAAGGTCTAATATTAACCCTCCTATCCAGAGTGCTTCTATTGACTGGATTAGGTATCTCCCTCTGCTTTTCCATTGTGAATACTGAGCAGAAGTATTCTTTAAGTATCACTGCTTTTTCACTGTCTCTCTCTGCCCAACCACCTTCCTCTTTATTCAGCCTCAGTATACCTGCTTTAGTCTTTCTCTGCTCCCTAATGTACCTATAAAAGGTTTTATCCCCCTTCTTAACCAAGTTGACTATCTTTTCCTCTGTTTTGGCCTTTGCTATTCTGAATGCCTTCCCTTCTTCCTTCTGCTTTAACTGGTACAGTTCTCTGTCCTGCTCCTTCTGTGTTTCCTTATACTTCCTGAATGCTGTCTTTTTCTCCCTTACCTTCACTGCCACTTCTTTTGAGAACTATAGTGTTTTTTTCTTTCATTTTGATTTGCTTATTTGCTTCACACAAAGGCTTGTTGCCACTGTGATGGCAGTTTTGATGTTTTCCCATTGTTCCTCCATCCCACCTTCTTGAATGTTTACTAGTGCTTTTCCAAGGCACTCTCTCATTTTGACAAAATCAGCCATCCTGAAGTCCAGCAACTTCACTTTTTGTGTGGCTTGACCCTACCACTAAGTTTATCATGAACCACACTGTTAGGTGGTCACTTGTTCCCAGATGGCTACCCACTTCAAGATCAGAGATCTTCTCTCCTTCCCCATTTGAGAGTACCAGGTCTAAGACTGCTGTCTCCAGAGTGGGTTCCAAAACTATCTGTCTGAGGCATGAACCCTGTAGGGCATCAAGAATGGCCCTGCTCTTGGATGTAGCTGCAGCAAAGGTGCTCTAGTTAATATCTGGCATATTCAGGTCCCCCATCAGTAATATCTCCCCTTTCTCTGCCATCCCAAGGATGCCTTCTGTGATTTCCTTGCCTGTTTCTTCCCCCGAGATGGGGGTCTGTATACAACCCCTGTGTGGATTGTGGAGCCATTTCCAGTCTCCGGGGTGACCCACAGTGCCTCCTCTCCTCCTTATTTACCCTTTAGTTCTGTTGCTTTTATTTATTTTTTTATTTATTTGTGAGAATCAGTTTACAACCTTTGAGCCAGAGGCTCGTTTCCGAAGGTACCTCATCACATTGAGACATACATAGCATTTTAGATTACATAGTACAGGTTTTCTTCAAGTAGGCATTTGCTAGAGGTGCCACGTCACACTGTGGTCAAACAACGTATATTTGAGTTACAGGGTACAGGTAATTGAAATAGGTCTTACACAATTGGTTTCACATGTTGAGCAAATCAACTGGCATGAGACAGCAGGCTCTGGCCAGGTTATACTTAGGAATGGTGTGCTGGGTAAGGATGGAGGGGTGGGCTAGGTGGGGAGCTGCCTAGCGGGCATTGTCAAGAGTGGAGAGGTTGAGGTAGGGCCTCATTTAGAGACAGGAGCAGCTATGAGTTTAGAGGAGCTGGCTACGAAGGGTGGTTTTGAATTTGGAGATTGAGGTGGCATTGGAGATGGTGGCAGGGAGAGAGTTAAACCAGAATGGGGCTCTGTACCAGAAAGACCTCTGACCGCGAGTGGTTCTTGACCTAGGGACCAGTAGGACGGTCTTGTTGGAGGACTGTGTAGCAAAAGTGGGTGGGATCCGGTGGATGGATGCAGTCACCCCATGTGAGGACAGCCCGAGTAGGGTTTTTTTAGTGAGTAGGCAGGTATGATAACGAAGCCGTTCATCCAGGGTCAGGGGTTTAGCATTGTTATACAGTTGACAGGTGTGTGTGAGCCTGGGAGAACCAGTAATCAGTCTGCAAGCCTTATTTAGGGTTATGTGAATTTTTTTGAGGGTAGTCGTGTTAGCAGCACCGTAGACTGGTGAGCCATAGTCTACAAGGGACAGTACTGAGGATGTGACAGCAAGCCGGAGAGCATTTGGGGAGGCAGTTTCAATGGCGAAGAGAAGAGATGAGTCAGATAAGTTGGTGGCGGATGCAAGGGCATCAATGTGGTCGTGGAATGAGAGGGCTGAGTCAAGGTAATCCCAGGTATTTGTAGGAGCAGACTTGTTCCAGAGGCTGTTTGGTACTAGGAAGAATATGGAGTGGTGGTTGCTAGCTTTGTTTTGGGGTGGGCAAAAAGCATAGCTTTGGTTTTTTAAGATTAATGATAAGTCTGTGCTCCTTAAACCAGGCATCTGCCTCATTGAAGGACTGTTGTAGGGAATCCTGAAGGGAGATGGGTTTGCAGTGGGTGGCAAAAATGACAGCATCATCAGCATACAGAAGCATTTTGCCAGAGCAAGCACTGGGCAGGGTGTTCAGATAGAGTGAGAAGAGGAGGTGGCCCAGGATGGAGCCTAGGGGGACTCCTGAGTGTATGGGATGGGTATCAGAGAGTGTTCCATTGATTTTAACACACTGTGACCGAGCATCTAGGTAGCTTGAGCACCATGCTAGAGGTCCAGCCGCGTGACCAGTGTGACAGAGGGCATTCAGCAGAAGAGGGTGGGAGACAGTGTGAAAAAAGCCTTTGATAGGTCGATGAACACTGCACCAGCTAGTGAACTGGTGTCCAGGGAGGATTGAAGGAAGTTGGAGAATTCAATTAGTGCAGTGCTGGTACTGTGGCCAGCACGGAAGCCATGCTGCTCAGGGCATAAGATGTTATGCTTGGATAGATATTCAATGACTTGAATGGCCACAACTTTTTCCAGGGCTTTTGAGAGGGGGGGAAGATGGAGATTGGTTGGTAGTTGTTGGTTGAAGACCTGTCACCACCTTTATGAATGGGCATGACTATGGCTGTTTTCCAGGCAGTGGGAAATTGTCCCAGGCAAAGTGATCGGTTTAGTAGGCTGGTGAGCGCAGCAAGGACTTCATCTAGCACCAACCTGAGGATACTGGGATCCAGAGAGTCGCTGCCGGGATTGTTGCTATTAAAAGCTTTGATAAGGATGGGTCTGGCCTCCCAAGCAGATACCTTGCGCAGGTGGAAGCTGGGGTGGTGGCGGATGGGGGGGTTGGCTTGGGGGAGGTTCAAATAAATTGCTGGGGAGGACTGAGCTAAGGTCGGTGAAAGCGGTGTTGAGGCAGTTAGCTATGAAGGTAGGATCAGTGGAGGTAGTACCATCACTAGAGAGCTGAGATGGGGGAGGGGAGTGTGACTTACCATTCAACTGTTTAATATTATCCTAGAACTTGCGGGCTGAGCCCCAGGAAGAGGTGAGGGTGGCCTGGTAATGGTCAGCCTTGGCTTTACGGACCGCCCAAGAGCACTTATTCTGGGATGCATTGTAGGCTGGTCTATCAGACAGCCGGCCCGTTTCAGTGGCACGGTGCCAGAAGTTATCCCGATTTCTAAGCAATTGTAGGAGGGCAGGGCTGACCCAGGGTGCATTCTGTTTTTTGGATTGGATTTTTGTGAAGGGTGCAAAGAGATCACAGGCATTGTTGAACGTTTGGGAGAAGACAGCGAGGGCAGTGTCAATGTCCCTGTCTCATATAGTGCATGTTTAGACTTTCAGGTGGGATCTGAGTTGAGGTTCTCATAAAAAAGGGCATTCTGTAATTGTCTTATGGCATCAGCAACATGATCTTCTTTTTTAAGTAGGACCACTGCCCTGCCCTTGTCCATCTGTTTAACAATTATGTTTTAGTTTTGCTGCAGAGATTGAATTGCATTGCATTCTTCTGCAGTTAGATTCTCGAAGCTTGTGGTGCGTAAGTTTTCAAAAAGAATGTCTAAATCTTGTTCCACCAACAGTTTAAAAATGTTAGCTGCAGGACATGTGGGAGGACAAAAGGTCAACTACAGTTTAAAAGTCTCAGGAGTCATGTTTTGAGACAAGTTCTCTGCAGGTTGTTTCTTAAATAAAGCTTGGAGATTCAGTTTTCACAAGTCTACCACCTAACAACTGAGTCTTGCATCTGAAGCTGCTTCCTCTTCTGCTGGGGTTTTCAACCTCACACCTTGGCAGTCTCACAGTCGCACAACAATACCCCCAGTGTGGATGGTATGGGTTATACCTGCCCTTCTACGGGCTATAAGACCCTTCACTTGTTTCATACTTACCACTTATGACTCTAGGTGGGCAGGTATAGCCTGATACCTCCCAACCTGCTGGGTATTATTGCTTGCATAATTGTTGACCTTAAGTCTTTTATCAACCTCATATTTGCAGTTTCTGTAATCCTACATAGAAACATAGAAACATAGACTTTGACGGCAGATAAGGACCGCTAGGCCCATCTAGTCTGCCCATTTCCCTACCTACAGGATAGGCCGCAGATCCTAGTTAACCAACAGCCTATATCTTCCTGCCCCCCACAAGATTTGCCTTATGTCTGTCCCATGCATTCTTGAATTCTCCCACAGTTTTAGACCCCACAACTTCCTCAGGAAGGCTGTTCCATGAATCCACTACCCTCTGTGAAAATACTTCTCACATTGCCCTGAACCGCCCTCCTTCTATCTTTTAAATTGTGTCCCCTTGTTCTTGCAAGTCTCTTTTTCTGAAAGATGCTACCCTCTTGGACTTTGTTGATTCCTTGGGGTACTTGAAAGTTTCATCATGTCCCCTCTCCTTCTTTGCTCAAGGGTATACATATTAAGCTCCTTTAGTCTCTCCTCATACGGCTTCTCTTGCAGACCCTGCACCATTTTAGTTGCCCTCCTCTGACTGCCTCTATCCTGTCTATGTCCTTGCGGAGATGGGGTCTCCAGAACTGGACACAGTATTCAGATGGGGTCTCACCAACTGTCTGTACAGAGGATAACAACTTCCTGTTTTCTGCTGCTGATGCCTCTCCATACATCCCAGTATACCCCGGCCCTCCCTACTGCCTTCTCACATTGCTTGCTAACCTTAAGATCATCTGATATGATTACCCCAGGTCCCTTTCCTGTTTTGTTGTTGTTACTACCTCCCACCCATTGTGTATTCTTCCCTGGTTCTTGTTTCCAGGTGCATTATTTGGACTTTTGCATTGAATCCTAGCTGTCATACGTCCTGACCATTCTCCAACCTTGCCAAGTCCCTTTTCATCCTTTCCACGCCTCCTTGTGTAGCAACCCTGTTGCAGATCTTTGTGTCATCTGCAAAAGGCATACTTTTCCTTCCAGTCCTCTGCAATGCCACTGATGAAGACATTAAAAGGACTGAACCCAATACTGAACCCTGCAGTACCCCACTAGTAACCGCCCTTTCTTCAGAGTGGACTCCATTTACAATTACCTTCTGTGTCCTGTTGTCCAGCCAATGTTTTATCTGGCTACCACCCTGGGACCCACTCCCAGGCTGGTTAATTTGACTAATAATCTTTGTGTGGGACTGTGTCAAATGCCTCAAAGTCTAGGTAGGCCATGTCCACAGCCCTCCCAGGTCTACTACTTTGGTCACCCAGTCAAAGAAATCTATTAGATTCGTCTGACATGACCTTCCTGCTGTGAACCCATGCTGCCTTGGATCCTGTGCTCCACTGACCTCTAAGTACTCAACTATTCTTTCCTTCAGAAGTGACTCCATCACTTTCCCTAACACAGAGGTCAGCCTGACAGGTCTGTAGTTTCCTGCCTCTGTCTTGGTACCACTTTTGTGAAGTGGAATCACATCCGCCTTCCTCCAGTCCTCGGGTACCACACCATCCTCCCATGATTTATTAAAAAGAGTAGCCAGTGGTTTCACTTGTTCCTTCCTTAATTCTTTTAGAATTCTGGGGTGAATTCCATCAGGACCCATTGCTTTGTCCACCTTCAGTTTTAGGAGTTCTTGCAGAACCCTTTCTTCTGTGAAAGGACTGGGATCGATCCTATGTCATTTACTGCACTAGGAACCAGAGTGATTTTTCCACATTAGCAAAGCTGAACTACATTCATGTGGCCTGATGTAAACCTGAACCAAGTATTCCAATTGTCCACTTTTTTCACTCTTACACTGTGGGGACACTGACAACCATAGTCAGACTATGGGAAATCATGGTTAATACCTGAGTAATTAAAAATTGCATTTCATCAACTTTTTTTTATTTACCAAATTGAAAATGGATTTTGTTCCCCCATTTAGTTCCACTTAATTGGGTTTCTGGTTATTTGTGCATGTTCATAGACATTTTAATTTATTTATCTAGTTTTTGATGACAGCAACAGGAGGGCTAGGCAGTTTTGCCTTTTTTCAGCCTCGTCTCAGAATGGCAGGAGATATAGGTGAAAACCAACTGAATCTGAATTAGATTAAGCTTTTGGTGGTATTTTAGGTGAATGTGGGAAATTTGGCCAGGATACTAGGGAAATTCCTCTACTCATTTCAGAAAGTGCAATGGAATGTTTATGTTCACATGATCAACCATCAGAACAGACAGTTGGGACCTCGGTTTGACATCTCATTTGGAAGACAGGTCATGGCCAGATGTGTACATTAATTATGGCTGAACTTTGGATGGAGTTACTATGAACAAAGAACAGTGACATTGTGAGGTCTACAATGAATGTCCATGGATAATTGTGTTTGTCCATGAACAAAAAACATTGATATCAGGAAAACAGTTTTTTTAGTAAAGCAGCCTTACTGTAAACACAATCCTATTATTGTTGTTGGCCAATTAGTCACCCACCCTGGCTCTAGCAACAATGCCATGTCCACTACTTAGCAGCAGATTCAGAACTATATCCCTTTCTTCTCATTCTTGACATGCTTAAGAAGACAACAAGTCTTACCAGAGGACAAAAAGTCCCTCCTTAATTTCTTACTTGGACATTCCACCTTCAACTCAGTTTCAAGAGGTTATCCCCCATGAGGCCCTAGAACCCAGTGTTGGTTGTCCTCTTGATTTTGTTTGCTTATTCCCAGTCTTGTTCTATAGTACTATCTAGCTGCCTATAGCATGCTCCCCAAATCATCACTTTCCTCTTATGAATCTTATTTCCAATCACAGATTTTCATAGAACCTCCATTCTTCTTCATCCTCCTTTTCACTTACCTCAACCTTCTCCTTTACATGTAAAATAACCCCGCTAGCCCTCAAGAATCCTTGTCCCTTCTGATGAGACTTTACTTTGCACCACTGCATCACTGCTAATCTTCTCATTCCACCAGGTGTCTTTGATCCACATTACACCATAAATTGCAACATGTAGCTCACCCATCTTGTTAGAGTAGAGGCATTCCTTACATTACACATTACACAGCAGAGGACTTCAAGTTTTGCCTTCCCCACTTTAAGATCTTCACAAATGACTCTTTTACCCTATTGTTCCTGCCTAGATCATGAGCATTCCTTTACCTCACTACCCCCTGCTCTTGTTATAAACTTTGACAGCCACTCCATGTATACTACTATGTGTGCCAGTAGCCTATTCTGGGATATTGTAATGTGACTTCATTGCGTAGAGCCTTTCTGTGCCCCAAAGTGCCTGCCAGTTTGTTAGGAATGAAACACTTTCTCCCATGGGAACATGCGGTGAGTAGACAGAAGGGTCTACATTAACTTTTGGTACCCTTAAGATCCCTGTACCCATTAAGAGAGTAAACCAACATTGTGGTTAGCTAAATGCTTAACATATATCCACTTTCCTTACTCAGTGGAATTGTACTGTAATTCTAATTTCAAACTGCATGAATTTTTCTTCAGATAATTTTGTTCAGTATTATATGCAGTGAGTGAAAGTGGGAGGAATTCCAAGCCAGACATATTCTAAATAATACTGAGAGTATAAATAGTTACTCCAAGATATTAATGTGTGCTATGTTTTAATTTTGGCATCTGAAAGATGAATTGTAACCATATGATACAAGATAGTACATGTATGCAGTCCCGTAACATATAAGTATAAATAAAACTCTTCCTCTCTGCTCCAAATCCTTAGTCCCATATTGTCTTTTCTAATGTTTTGCTTCTCACTTTCTCTACACTGTGGCATCCATAATATCTAGAAGAATAAAAATCTGGATGTTTTGCTTACGAGGCTCCTGCTATGCTCTCTATGTCTATCATGTAGGCTCTCTAGTTTGCTCTGGCCTACATTAGTAGTGCCAGCACGTACCATGATGGTCAGCTCCTCTCCCTCATCCCACATTAGCCTCTCTACTTTTGCCTTTCTGACTGCTGCCCATGCTCTGCCACACAGCTCTGATGTCCCAGCGCTTCACCAACATTGCTTTAATACCTTACAGTAAACCATCACTAATACCTGCCTGCTATCATGACTTGACTCCTTTCCCTGACCATACTGTACTACATGTGCCCCCCTGTGCTCAGGTCGTCAAGCAGAAAACTCCTTCACCTTGTGCAGTTCAGCATATTATGCTTTTTTTTGTTTTGTTTTAATTTGACTTATTCAATTTATTCCATGGTATCTAGTAACTTACCTTCTGCTCCTTCCCTCCTGTTTTGACCCGTGTGACAACACAACTTTATGAATCTGATACCTGGCCTCCTCCCAGATGCTATTTCTGCAAGGAAGGGGAGGTGTTGCTTTTGGTTTATATGGTGGACCACTGTCAGATGTGCACAGATAGTGAAATCTTCATACTTTGCTATTGCCTCATTCCCCCTTCTTTAGCCAATCTTCCTAACACAGGGTTGTGATGCCATTTTCATTTTCCATGATGTGAGGTCTGCATCCATGTAGTCACCTGCAGAATCCACAATGCTCCTAAAATGACCTGAGGAGGCACACTAGTAGTGGGATAAGCATCACCCTCCCTCTTCCCAGAGCATGAGGCACAGCCGCTGCAGCAATCCCCAGACACTGATGACCCAGAAAAGGGAGTCAAGCTGTGGATATGAGCCCAGATCCCCCATGTTGTAGCATGGTGTGCTACCCCTATCACCAGCAGGATGGCCTTGTCTGTGTACTTTAAGTCAGCATAGTCATGTGTTGCCAAGACTGTAATTTGGACAGTTTAAGAGTTTGAGTGATCTGTGAATTGAATTATAATTTTCTTGATCATACTGTAGCCCTTGCTCTAATCATGTAACCACATGGGCTCTTCAGTTGTTCATTGATTTGCTCTCAAATGGCTTTTTAATAACTGTTTGAATTAACACTTAATTGTTATTTTAGCAGGCAGACAACCTATTGTTTGGTTAAACCTGTAGATTACCAGTGTAATATTATTTGTGTGATTTGCTGCACCCGGGTCTATGTGATAACGGCGAACGCCTAAAGGTGATCCCCATTATCGCACAGTCAAAGTGCCAAAAAGCTTTTTGGCACTCTAACAACCCAAATGCACAGGAAAACGGTGTCAGGAGATTTTTTTAATGCATTCTGTGGGGGGCTGTGCCCCCCACACCTCCTATCATGGGGGGCTTTACCCCCGGAACCCCCCTACTTAAGGATTCTCAACTGCAGGGGGGTGCATATTGGGAGGGGTGAAAGCATTAAAAAAATAAAGGTTTGGGCTGGGCACAATAAAAGAGCACCAGCTCCCAGACCTGAACTTGGTACCTCATCCACCCCAGCCACTAGGTAACCCCCAACACCATGATGCAGCTCAGCCATCCACCACAGCACCACCCCCTACAGCCCCTCTGACCCCTACCAGCCCACGCTCACTGTGCTTGCTCCCCCCCACACACACATACACATAGCGACATCCTGTCACCCAGTTCGCCTGACCCCTCATACGGTCACCCTGCCATCCAATCCCCATGAAGGATTTTGCTGGGAAGGTGTCACCGTTATGGATGGTGCCCTTCCTCATGCACCCACCTCATGAGTTACTGCTGCACCCTACATTCATATTTACAGAAATATACATCTCATTATATACTTTTTACTGAGCTACATAAAAACAGAATCATTTCTAAATGAAATGCAGAGAAGTAATTGAAGAACTACACATTTCATCATTCCTAGAAGAGTTATGCAACTATTTTACTTGATATTCAATTAATATTGTTTTAACTTGAAGAGCTGGTCCTAAGGTACTCGGCATCTTGTAATTGTTACAGTTATAGGTCTCTACATTTAATGTGTCTGAGGAAGTTACATGCTGTAGCTAGAACATAAGGGAAGTAATCATGCAGCAAAACAAAAGAAGGTGTACTTTAGCCTATAATAATAATAATAAACAAGCAGCTGATGCTCGACTCACTGGGAGAAAATATACTCTGGAAAGCTTCCTCAAGTAGCAAATAAAAGTGCCTCAAAGAATTATTTTACACTGTTAGTTAATTGCGCTTGTATTCTGCTTCTGCTACTTCCTATTGTCTCCTGCTAATGTACTCTTATTGCTGAAGATTTTGTATAGCTGCACTGTACCTGATCTCTAGCCTGTTATGTACCGATATCTTGTTCACTCACTCAGTTAATGACAGACATAAAAGGCTTACACCCATCTCGAATGTCTAACATGACCACATGGGTGAATCAATGCCATGTATTATTTCCAGTTAAGGAAATTATCAAGTCTGCTTTTAAAGCAGTCAAAAAATGGTGCTTCAACCACATAATTAGGTAGCTTATTCCAAACTCTAACTGTTTTATCTGTAAAGAAGTTATCTCTTTTCATAGTATGAGCTATAGGTACTATCAACTGATGATTGTTGCTTAACAGATTTAAGAATATGACTGTTAAACTGGATACCACTGTCCTGTCTTACATTGGGATTATGAAGAATTTTATACAGTTGCAGGAGGTCACCACTTTTCCTCCTTTCTTCTAAACTGATCAAACCAGTGATGTGGAGCCTGTCCATATATGACATAGATTTTAATTGAGGGATAATCTTCATTGTTCTAAGCTGAATTTATTCCAGAAGATCAATATCATGTTTTAGGTAGGGATTCCAAAAGGAAGAACAGTAGTCGAAGTGTGGACGTATATAGGATCTATAAATAGACAGGACAACCTGTTCATTCTTGTCAGTAAAGGATCTCTTAACACTATCAGGAATTCTATTCAATGTTAGAACTGTTTTTTTCACTCTGATCACTAGCAGACAGCTGGTTGTTAATTATTATACCAAGATCCTGTTCTCTAACTATGCTTTTTAGGGTGATTTCATGTAAAGAATATGAATTAGTAGGATTATTCTTATCAAATTGGGGTATAACACATTTGTCAACATTAAACTCCATTTTATTTCTTATTGCCTATAATTTTATTTGTTTTATATCACTAACTAAAGACACATAACTACTCAATATATTAACTGGGCCACCACATTTAGTGTTATCAGCAAATCTGAAAAGAGAATTACTTAGGTTATAGTTGATATTGGTAATGAAAAGATTAAACAGAGCTGAGCCAAGTACTGACCCTTGAGGTACAGTACACCACTTGAGATAGAACTTGGGTGAGACAATGTTCCATTAATATGTACATATTGTACCCTGTCAGATAGCCAGTTATGAAGCCAATTTTAGTATCTGTTGACCTATGTCCATGTTCGTTAATTTCAGCACCAAATCTGTGCGTGGGACTTTGTCAAAAGCCTTTGCAAAGTCTAGCATTATAACATCTATGGGGATATTTTTATCAAGGTTTTCACTTATGGTATTATAGAAGGAAATTAAGTTAGTAGTACAGGAATAGCCTCTGGTAAAACCATGTTGTTTATTGTCCATAAGGTTTTTATTAATAATTTCTTAATCGATTCTTGTTTTAATTAGACTTTCCATAATCTTGCAGCAGATTGGTGTGAGACTAATAGGTTTATAGTTACTAATCGATATCATATTACCTTTTTTACAAACAGGAATAACAATATCCTCTTTCCAATCATGAGGAACCTCTCCACTAGCTATTGACTTATCATAAAGAATGGACAATGGAAGGGATAGACAAGATGATAGTTGTTGTAGTAATAAACTGAGATAGTATCGCTACCAGGTGAGTTCTGTTTTAGTCTGTTATTTTCCATCTCAATTTCTCCCTTATTAAATGTAATCCAGTTGCTAGGGGTTATAGTTTTGGGAGGTGCTGTTTGTTCCTTAGGATTGAAGACAGTGGAAAAATATTCATTAAATTTGTTGCCAATTTGTTTATTTTCACTTATGATATTACAATGTAGGAATATAGGTCCAACACTACAGTTGGTTTTGGAAATAGTACTAATGTAGGAATATAATAACTTCTGGTTATCTTTAGTGTGGGCAAGTTTGAACTCAATGTCACGTTTAGCTTTCTTAATCATGGATTTAAGAAATCTCTGTTGAGTCTTATAATCATGTAAATTAGAGTCTGATCCATGTTCTTTTTAGTTTTTTAAAGGCTCTTTCCTTTCTTTTAATTTGTTTTTTTAAGGAATTGGTGAATCAAGTAGGGACCTGCCCTTGTGATTATATTTGTTCTTAACAGGCACATATTTATTTTCTATATTGTCAATATAGTATTTAAAGAAGGACCAAGCTTTATCAACAGTAAGAATACTAAAAATAGTGTCCCAGTCAACATTACTAACCTCCTCCTTGATGCTAGCTAGGTCTGCTTTCAAATAGTCTTTAATAGCAACAGATCCTTGAAGTCTGGGCTTGCATAAGGATGTTGAAAAGAGCACAGAATTGTGATCACTTGAACCTAAAGGGGGCATAATTCTGACTTCAGAAATAACGTTATCCAGATTAGTAAGTACTAGGTCCAATATATTGATATTTCTAGTAGGATTAGTGACCAGTTGTGTTAAACCTAGAACAGAAACAGTATTAATAATGCTATTTTCCATTAGGGATTTACCAATTAATAGTAGGAAAGTTAAAGTCACCTACAAGGATAATATCCCAACAGATGAAACAGATTCCATATACCTAATAATTTTATTAAGTTCTTTATCAGAAATAGGGGGTCTGTAATATGCACCAAATAAAATTTTTTGTCTACCAGAATAGTTAAATTGGATTCAAACACTTTCTGTTACATTGTGTGAAAGCTCAGGTAAGGACAGTAAGTGGCAATCGATATTATCCTTAACATAAATACATACACCACCTCCCCTTTTATTGACTTGGTTATTATGAAATAATTTGTACCCCTTGATGTTATAAATCCAGCTTGTTCACCTGACTTTTCCTTGCATTTATTGTTGTCTACATGCCGACTGTTGTAAACTCCCAGGTCATACCTGAAAATAGGCAGCCATGCTGTCTATCGTGCTCACCCAGTCAACAAAAACTAAATAAAGAAAGAAATAAAGCTGAAGCCCCATACACTGTTGTTATTCTGCACTGCAAAATGGTTACAATTGCCACTTTTTTGCAGAGAGAAACATGGGGCCTGATTTTCCATGTTCACCGCAAGCTGCACTAAAGTCAGCTTACGCCGATTAGCGGTGCACCAGGGACCCTGCACCTGATTTACTATCAGGGAGGGTCACAGCAGCAAAGTCTTGCAGCTTGCAGCAACTGTGGATGTGCACCAAATAGATAAAATATGTGTAAGGTTTGCTGCAAGCTGCTGAGTTTTCAGGCAGCAGCTGTGCCCATGGACAGCAACTGTCTTTAGCAGTCCCCTCTCCCTATCCCCAATGTTCCCCATAAATTATTAGATATCTTTCCATGATGCTCTAGCAGACTAGGATCATTAAGGAAGGAGACAAGGAGCAAAAGACAGTGCCCATAAAAGCTGCTGTTATTTACCCATAGTAGGAAAGCTTGTGGTTTGAAAGTTTCTCCCTCATAAATTATTAGATAATCTTTACCTGGTGGTCCATTGGACTCCCTCCCTATCCCTGATGTCTCAGAGAAATTATTAGATATTTTTTCTTGTTGGTCTAGCAGATCCCCCCCATCCCTGATATCCTCCATAAATGATTAGCTTTCTTTCCCTTGTGGTCTAACAGAACACCCTCTCTATCCCAGTCTCTGCCATAAATATTTATATATTGTTCTCCGGTGGTCTAGTGGACCCCCCACCCTGGCAGGCAGTGCCTCACAGCCCTGCCCCTCCATATGTTCGCTGAGCCAGCGACCAGCACAGCCATCCACTCTCCAACACAGCTGGCTGCTGATTGAGCTGACAATAAGCACATACTGTATACAGTTCATGGTCATTGCAGGACAGCTCATTGAGCTGTCAATAAATGAACACATACTATGTACAGTACATGCTCATTGACAGCTCAGTCAGCATCCAGCCATGGTGGAGAATGGAGGGCTGTGCTGGTTACCATCTGGAGGATGAGACAGGGGAAGAGTGGTGGGGCACTGCCTGCTAGGGTTGGGGAGGTGGGGTGGTCTGCTAGACCACCAGGGAAAGATGTATAAGTATGTATGGGGAGATCAGGAATAAAGAAAGGGGTCTGCTAGACCAACAGGGAAAGATATCTAATGAGTTATGGGTGAGATCAGGATAGGGAGGGTGGTCTGCTGGACCTATAGGGAAAGATATCTAATAATTTAGTGGGAACATCAGGGGTAGGGAGGGGGTCTGCTAGACCAACAGGGAAAGATATAAAAATATTTATGAGAGAGATCAAGGCTAGGGAGGGGGGTGGCATTCAGGAGGCACAAGGAAACACAGAGGGAAGAAGACAGTGAACTGTATGTGGTAAACCAGAGGGATGTGAAGAAAGCAGTCAGGAGTGCAAAAGCCCAAACAGGAGAAAAAAATAGCCCAGATAATAACAAAAGGGGGCAAGAACTTTTTTGGGTACAGTACATTAGTGAATGGAAAAAAGACTAAGGGTGGGATTGTGAGACTAAAAAGGGAAGGAGGAAAGTTTGCAGAGGGGGACTAAGAAAAGTAGAAATCTTGAACAAGTATTTTTGTTCAACATTCACAGAAGAAGGGGAATGGGAGGGACCAAAGTTAGTCGATGGAAGCACCACGGGGAGGGAGGCGGACACTAGTCCATTTAAGGAGGAGAGCATCTTAAAGAAACTCACTAATCTGAAAGTGGACAAGGCAATGGGGCTGGACGGGATACATCATAGAATATTAAGAGAACTTGGGAGGTGCTGGCAGCACCACTGACAGCCCTGTTCAACAGTTCGCTGAAAACAGGTGTGGTACCAAAGAAATGCAGGAGGGTGAATGCAGCCCCTCTACATAAAAGTGGGAGCAGGGAGGAGGTTGGCAATTACAGGCCAGTCAGCCTGACCTTGGCAGTGGGGAAACTAATGCAATCACTACTAAAATAAAGGTTTGTGATGTATCTCAAATCCAACGGAGCACAGGATTTAAGGCAGCATAGATTCACAGCAGGAAGAGCTTGTCAAACAAATCTGATAGATTTCTTTGACTGGGTCACTAGGGACGTGGATCAGGGAGGGGCGGTGGATGTGCCTTACCTGGATTTCAGCAAGGCCTTTAAAATCATCCCACATAGGAGGCTTGTAAACAGGCTGAGCAGCCTGGGAGTGGGTACCAGGGTGGTAAATTGGATCAAAAATTGGCTGAGTGATAGGACACAGAGGGGGTGGTGGTGGTGAATGAAGTTCAATTTGAAGAGAGAGGGGTAACCAGCAGGGTCCCACAGGGATCAGTGCTTGGACCAGTCCTCATTAATGTCTTCATAAGTAACATTGCAGAAGGGCTAGAAGGGAAGGTGAGTCTCTTTACAGATGACACAAAGATCTGCAACAGGGTTGACACTCCAGGAGGGGTAGAGAAAATGAGAAGGGAACTAGGCAAGCTTGAGGAGTGGTCAAGGATGTGGCAGCTAAGATTCAATGCAACGAAGTGCAAGATCATGTACTTGGGGCACAGAAATGTGGGAGAGAAGCACATGATGAGGGGCAGGTACTGATGGCCAGCAAACAGTAAAGAGAAGTGGAAGTAATCATATCTGATTATCTTAAGGTTAACAAACAATGTAAGAAGGCTGTGAGGAGAGACAGTGGAATGCTGGGGTGCATAGGGAGAGGTATCTCCAGCAGAAGGAAGTGGTGATGCCACTGTATAGAACATTGGTGAGACCTCATCTAGAGTGCTGTGTTCAGTTCTGGATGCCATATCTCTAAACGGACATAGCCAGACTAGAAGCAGTTCAGGGAAGGGCGATAAAAATGGCACAAGGGCTGCACCAAAGTCATGTGAGGGGAGACTGGAGATCTCAATATGTATTCTCTGGAGGAGAAGAGATAGAGTGGGGTATGACAGAGACTTTCAAATACCTCAAGGGTGTAACTAAGTTACAGGAGGGTAGCATATTTCCAAAAAAAAAGATGTTCAAGAACAAGGGGCCATGATATGAAAATATGGAGGGGGGTAGACTTAGGGGTAACCTGAGAAAGTATTTTTTCATGGAAAGGGTGGTGGATCCATGGGACAGCCTCCTGGTAGAGGCCGTAGGGGCAAAACTGGTAAGAGAATTTGAAAATACTTGGGACAGGCATATAGGAACTCTAGCGATGGGAAAGAGAGGGTAAGCCACAGATCACTTAGGATCTGTGGTATATGAAACAGGTTGGGAGAATGGGTAGTGTAGGTGGGCCAAGTGGTCCTTATCTGGCATCAAATTCTGTGGTTCTATGTCCTCAAGACCACCAGAGAAAGATATCTAGTCATTTGTGGTTGAGGTCGAGGATAGGGAGGGGGGTCTGCTAAACCACCAGGGACGTGAGTAATTTCACTAAAAAGGGGATCCAAGCTGGGGGGGGGGGACAATGGCAGGACAATTTCCCTCCAATCCAGTGAGGGCTCTGGGGGTGGCACATAGTCTCTAACCCTCCCAATGGACACACTTCTATGTACCCTTACACCAGTCCTGGCTGGTCTCACAGTACTTAGATATTTGCTTTCTTGGAGGGTTTCGTAAATCCCGAAGTAACAGATATGGCTGCCTGCATCTGCCACAAGCCATGTACTGCAATGTCACAGCCCATTTTGTGCCACAAGGAAGGGGTAAGCCACCTTTGGTGCACGCAACTTGCATTTGATGCAGGCTGCTTTTGTGAATTGCTCCAGAAGCATCTTTTGGCGCAACCACACCTTGTGCCATTCTTTGTGGTGCAAGGTCCTTGCCACATTCAGGGGGGCTTTGTGAATTGGGCCCACAGAATTTATCAGTAGAAAAGAACTGCTAGGCCCATCAAGTCTATCAATAGATTCCTTGCCTATAATACCGCTGCAGACTCTAACTTGTCTTTGGGATCCCTCCTGCCTCCCTGTTTCCAAGGAATTTTCCCCTGTGCCTATCTTATGCATGTTGGAAGTCTTGCACTGTTTTAGCCATCACAACTTGACTTGGTAGTCAGTTCCACAATCTCACCACCCTTCCTTCCTGAAATTTTTGCCCCTCTGATTTCATTGCATGTCCCCTAGTCCTAGAGCTCGACTCACTTCAGAAGTCATTTATTCCCTGCACATTATTCATTCTTGTGAGGTACTTGAAGGTCTCAAATATATCTCCCATTGCTCTCATATCCTCCAGCATGTACATATTGAGATCCCTCAGTCTCTCCTCATTGGGCTTCTCATGCAGCACCTGTACCATGTTGGCTGCCCCACTCTGCATTGCATACACCTTGTTAATATCTTCCCTGGGGTTCGGTCTCCAGAACTGGACACAGTACTGCAGGTGAGAAAATATAAGAGATCAGTACAGTGGCAGCACCACCTTCCTTCTGCTGGTGATTGCCCTCCCTTGGCACCTCCACATCACACTAGCCCTGTCAACCACCTTGTCACATTGTACTGCCACCTTGAGCTTTTCTAAAATAATAACCCTGAGGTCCCTTTCCTGCTTCGTGACTGGCAACACCTTCCCCAGTCTTCTACACAACAGCAGGGTTCCCATGCCCTAGGAGCATGATGTTGCACTTTTTGGCATTAAATCCCTACTGCCATGCCTTTGATCACTCCTCTCACATACACACAATATATTCAGTGGAGTCACAATTACTTCCTGCAATAGTACACTGGTCATTGTGCTAACATAAAGAAAGGTTTCGAAAAGTTATGAGGTTGCCAGTATGCAGTGAGGCTCTGTGCCATGCACAGTGGCTCCCCAGCACCCTTTGCACCTCTGGTTGAAAGGCACAGTGTCCCCATAGTCAGACAAATTGCTGAAAGCTGTTCTTCAAGGTTCACTGCCTCGTCAGCCTGAACATTCTTTTTGGCAAGATTAGGCAGTGCACAGCACCACCAACATCAGAAGGAATGAGAATTGGGATAAGGAAGGGTTATCCTTTCTATGTCAGGGAGTGCTGCTGGACAGGGAATGTGGGCTGGGAGCCTCTGGACCACCAGTACTAACTGGTGAGGAACCGCAAATTATCATATGCCTTTTTTCCTCTACTTTATACATGTGTTGGGTATTTATCATGTGGTATGCTTTTGCACTTGGGCCTCTCTTTTCACCTCCTATACATTGACATGAACACTACTGTTTGCCTAGTAGTGCCCCTCCCGCCTACAGCACAAGTTGCCCACCATGTGCACATTGGCTGCATGATAAAAAGAGCAGTTATCTTTAAATTAGGGATATTTAAATGACGAGCAGTGTAGTGGATGTCACTTCCTTAAAAAACATCATGTAACTTTCAACCTTGTGGTTTCTACATCCCTGCAGTATGTGCTTCTTGCATGGATGATGTTTTATAAAAGAAAGACATTTTTGTTACCACTACCTGGTTGCCAGTGGTTATTCTGGGTGGTGAGTGCATTCTAGTTGCTCTTCTTTTGAAATGCATCATGCAAATGTTTGTTGAGTATATGGCTCTTTTTACTTCCAGTAGTACAAGTGTCACTATCAGTTACAAAATTCTAAAGGATATTTTTAACTTACATCACTGCTCCAATACAGAACGATTTTTTGTAAACTAAAAAAAAAAACAGCTCCCATGCTTTTGGATTTAAGCAATGATTAATGTGCTTAGTTAAGTACACAGTCTATTGATGGTAGTATACTTGAATGTGTGAAATTACCTAGTGCTCATATTGACCAACAGTTTGATTTTTCCATCTATACTATGTTGGACTTCCAGGATGTTCTCTAAACTGAGTACAGTCCAAATGGTAAAAGGGCACTTTTCACAAGGTACTAAACATAGCCTTATTGAACAGACCATCCCCCCTTACACAGGATTACATAAATATGATTTAAGTATCTGCACTTAAATGTTACAGACAAACTCAGCATCCTGCTCAATGATCTTTGTTGATTTTCCCTAATACCCCCTGCACCCGCCAATGTTTGATGTACAGTGGAAACCAGTTACAAGATACACAATGTACTGTATCTGGATATATTGGTAAATATCACAGAAATGCAACTGAAATTAATGGGGATTTTCTGTGTTTTACTCTACTATGATCCTTGCAGGACCTTTGGCAGACCTATTTAATGCCTCACTACATTCGGGGTGTGTACCTCAGAACTGGATGATGGCTCATGTGGTGCCCTTCCACAAGAGTGGCCCCAAGGATGAACCGGGAAACTACAGACCAGTGAGCCCCACATCCATCGTGGGTAAGCTAATGGAGACTATCCTGAAGGAAAGGCTGGTGGCCTTCCTAGAGGTCAAAGGACTACAGGACAGCAGACAGCATGGCTTCATATGGGGCAGATCCTGCCAAACCAACCTGGTGGAGTTCTATGACTGGGTAAATAGGCAACTGGACAGGGCCATGCAGTGGATGTCCTGTATCTGGACTTCAGTAAGGCATTCGACTCGGTGCCACATGGAAGGCTGGGAAGTAAGTTAGTAGGCACAGGGGCAGGTGCAAAGCTGGTGAGATGGGTAGGAAACTGGCTGCAGGGAAGGCAACAAAGGATGGTGGTGGGTGGGGAGCTCTCACACCCAAGGTCAGTGATGAGTGGTGTTCCACAGGACTCGGTGTTGGGACCATTGTTGTTTGGGATATTCATTGCAGACATATCATTGGACATCAACAGGGACAATGGTTTTCCGTTTTTACTGGTAACACCGGTAAATATCATGGAATCCTGCTTGGTTTGCGGATTTTGAATTCTTGTACCGGTGCCTCACGGAAATTGCTTTTCTCTGCACAGAATCCCTAAGATTTCAGCATATTTTTAAATGTTTTTATTTTCTTTTTCTATGCCCCCTTTTCACAGCATCAGTCTCCACTTTTCAGAGATCCCTAGGCTGGGTATCCCCTAGCTTCACCCCAGGTAATGCTCAGGAGCTCCTGTGAGTCTGTCCCCATCCTGCCTAAGTTGTACCCTCCAGGTGGGAAGGGACAGGACCCCAGGTCACCCCTCCACAGTCCTTTAATGTGTGTCGGGCAGCCCAGTGGGTCCCTCATGGAAACTGGTTATGAAGTCTGGGGCAGCTGGGTCCCTTCTACCAGCAGCCAATGTGGGTTGATTGTTACTGGTTTTCTGGCCTCTGTTCCTGAGGGCACCAACACTCGAGGGGATCCAAGGAAGTAGGGCAAATAGAGACATGCCACTACTCCAGATCCTGGCTAGCTTCTTCTCTTCCCAATTGCTCTGCACTCTCATTGCACCACCACCTGTGGTCACCCAGGTGGCAGTAAAGCAGCAGGACCTGCAGGCCACCGTTCCCAGAGAAGGAGAGCAGCCCCCCAGGTGCTCGATCCCACTCCCCTGGCCAGACCTCTAGCAATGGGAATTCGCTTCACATCCCGAGTCCCTGGCATTGCAAGCAGTAGTGCAACCTCAGGCTATTTACAGTGCTCTGTCAACTATACACCCACTTTGGTGTAAGTAAACATAAGCAGATGGAGAGGGAAATAATTCAGTTTTAGTAAAATGTTGCAAAGTGTTCAATGTTCATAATTTGCACTGTAGGTACTGTGCACTATTATTTAAATCATATATTAAAACATTATATATGGGTGTTATGGATGGCAGTATAGCCTAGTGGTTAGAGTAACAAACAGTGATTGAACTGAGTACATTTAGGAGACTTGGGTTTGATTCCCACAGCCTCCACTTGCATACTGTGTGACTCCAAGCAAGTCACTTAACCTCTGCAATGCTCCTGGATCACCTCTGAAAACAGGCAGTTCTGCCTAGTGGGCTTACCCGGTTTACAAAAAATATAAAACAAATACCAATATAAGTTTACTACATCATACAGTAATCAGGGTACCATGTAATTTACTTGAGTTTTACTCGGGCTGCAATGATTTTGTATAGGTAAACATAAATGTTCAGATACACTTTGCATTTTATAAACTTGTTTTTAGACTTTAGTTAGGTTTTTATTGTATTTTTTTGCATATGAACATCTAGGATATAGATTGTTAAGCACAGGATCACTGTTACCAACTAGTTTATTCAAGTTTATAATCAGCAGGGCCATCCAAAATCCTCAGTTGTTTGATTGAAAATTAGTCTGAATGAAAGTATGTTCACAAGGCACAAGCTGCCTTACTACTTATTTAGGTGAATGGGATAAAAACATAGACTTTGACGGCCCACCTAGTCTGCCCGTTTCACCATTTGCACCTTCTCTCCCACCTGTTGTGTCAGTCTCTGTGACAACAAAAAGTTTTCTAACAGTCTGCTTTAATAAAAAGCAAACGTTACGTGTTTAAGTGTACTTATGCTTGGCCCATGGAATGGAAAGCACATTCAGTGACACACGGAAGGTAAGACCCCAGGGGCTGTATGATGCTGGTGGGTAGAGTGGTGCTCAATTCACATCTGAACTCAGACATGAAAACCGAGAGACACCCTTTTCATGGAGACCAAGGGAAAAAAAGAAATCCACATGTTTGTGAGATGCATTAGAAGGTCCTCCACTAATCACTTGTGATTTTTTTTTTTTAGGTGAAGAGACTATTTCAAAGAAGCAAATTCAGGCAGTTTTTTTTTTGTTCCTCCAACCCCCTGGCCATCCATTCCTTCAGGCCTGCCAAGTCCCCCTACCACTGCTGCTGAGTCCCACCACCATCATCCACTGCCCCTTATGGCCATGCTACCAGGTAACCCTAAAGTAACCCTTCATCGGTGGGCCCCTACCCCTGTGGGAGGCTAACAGGGGTCAGAACAGATACATGTGTCTGGGGCTTCATGCTTATGGAGGGACCAGAAACCATCCTCTGTGTGGCCAGCAGGTGTTTTTCTATTTTCATGAGAGCGTGACAGGCCACATGATGTCAAGGCACAAGCTGATGTCCATCACGCTCTCTTCTGCAATGAGGGCCAATGTGTTGCCATGCATCCAGCCTCCACCTGGGGCCAGCAAATACTGAGCTGTAAATATACCCTCCATCCCAGGAGAAGGCGGGTGGTCGTTGGACTTTCAAGCCTTCACCCCCGGCTGGTCCTTCAACATCCAAACCTGTTCCCAAACCCTGGTCGGTGGTGTCACAGGCAGAAATCCAATTCAAGCTGTTAAATGATAGGAAAAAACAAATGTGGTCCACCTTAGTAGTGGTGGTGGTTCAGATTAATTCACATCTGAGTTCTAACAAGCAAAGAGACTAAGTAATTTGTAACTTGTGCATGTGGGGTGTGGGTGTTGAAGAAAGGGGATCATAGTGCTGTCACTACTGTCATCATCCCTGAGGGATATGGATTGCATTGTTGCTGCTGCCATCACACCTGAGAGGCGGGGGGCCATAGTGCTTCTGCCATAACCACTGGTGGATGGGAAATGTTGTACTGCTGCTGTCCACCAGAGGGATGGGGGCCATAGTGTTGATACTGCCATCACACCCGAGAGGCAGGGGCTGTAGTGCTTCTGCCATAACCACTGGTGGATGGGGAATGTTGTACTGTTGCTGTCCCACCTGAGGGATGGGAGCCATAGTGCTGATACTGCCATCACAACCGAGGAATGCGGAATGCAGAATGTGATACTGCTGCCATCACACCTAATGGATAGGGACCACAGTGCTGCTGCTGCCATCACACCAGAGGGATGGGTCTGTAGTGTTGTTAGTGCTGCCATCGCACCAGAGGTATGGGGTTCTTGCTGCTGTTTCCATCACACCTCAGGGATGGGGGCTGTAGTGCTGTTGCTGCCATCATATTTTGTACCTAAAATAACTTTAAATTGGTACAAGGATGGAAGGATGTGCAATAGTGGAGGTCAAAGCTGCTAAAATGCATGTTAGTAGAGTTAAAAATTGTTAAATAAAGTACACAAAACCAAATACCGGTAAAACCAGATTTTGGCTTAGCAGACACCGATGACAGTACCATTTTTTACAATGTGCAAAATGGAATTTGACCTTTCTCAATCCCGGTAAACCAGTTTCCCTGGACATCAAGAGCAAAATCAGTCTGTTTGCTGATGATACCAAGGTAGAAGCAGTGGTGGATGACCTGGGGGGGGGTGGCAGGGGTTGCAGGATTATCTGGCAAAGCTTGAAACCTGGTCAGACACCTGGCAACTGGGGTTTAATGCCAAAAAGTGCAAGGTGCTGCATTTTGGGATGAAGAACCCAAGGAGGAGTTACCAGCTGGGGGAGTGCAGCTAGCCCAGACATAGGAGGAGAAGGATCTGGGGTGCTCATTACAGGGTCAATGAACAACTCAGCACAATGTAGGAAGGCAGCTGCAAAGGCCAACAAAATGCTGGGTTGTATTGCAAGGGGTATATCCTCGAGGAGGGAGGAGGTGATTCTGCCACTGTATAGGTCAATAGTTAGACCGCACCTGGAGTACTGCATGCAGCACTGGTGTCCCTATCTGAAAAGGGACATTAAGTTACTGGAGGGGGTGCAGCGCAGGGTGACAAAGATGATCAAGGGGCTGGTGGACTTATCATATGAGAGGAGGCTGAGGAAGTTGAACATGTACTCACTGGAGGAGAGGAGGGACGGGGGACATGATTGAAACCTTTAAGTACATGAAAGGAATAAACAAGACAGATACAGAGCGGCTGTTCAAAGTAAGGGAGGGGAAGGACACCAGGGGCCACGATATGAGACTGAAGGGAGGAAAGTTCAGGAGGGAGATGAGGAGACACTTTTTTACAGAGAGGGTGGTGGCGTGGGTGGAATGCGTTACCTGCAGAAGTGGTATCCAGTAGGACAGTGGACTGCTTCAAAAGGGGATGGGACAGGACAAGG
Organism: Neoceratodus forsteri; assembly: GCA_016271365.2. Taxonomy (NCBI): domain Eukaryota; kingdom Metazoa; phylum Chordata; order Ceratodontiformes; family Ceratodontidae; genus Neoceratodus; species Neoceratodus forsteri. Next base: position 621,980,396 of record CM057455.1, read on the forward strand.
GGGAGGGTCAATGAAGGGGAAGGGTGGAAGGGAGGGGCAGCTGCAGAATAAGGGGTGCTAGCTGCACATTCGAGCAGACTTGATAGACCTCTAGGCCTTTATTTGCTGGCAAATTTCATATGTTCATATGTTCAATATTTAAGCATTAATGTACTACCTGGGATTGGTTTACTAGTAGTTAATCCAGCCCTAAGGTTCATAGTGAGGATTCAATTGTATAGTTGAGGGTAAAGATGTGGTGAAGTAAAACTTCACCAGCAAAGTTTGTGCGAAGTGCCAAAAATGTGCACTTCATGGAGTTTAACAAAGCTTCCCCCGACCTGGGAAACTTCGACTTTGCCCAAATCGCAAAGTTTTTGCTGCGAAGTGTGGAACTTAACTATGAAATTCTGCACTTTATGATCCATGTATTTTGTGAATTTCGTGCATTTGTGCTTCACAAATTGCGTGTAATTAGTGAATTAATTTGTGGAGCTAATTTTGCTGACTTCACCCATCTCTAGTTGAGGGCCTCATACACCTGGGGTTGGATTACTACTGATAAACCAAACTCCAGGGAAATGGGAATTCTAGTTCCAGTTGGCCTACCCAGTTACATGATTAATTTAGAGTGTCTAGAATTCAGGGCAAGTACAGAAGTATGTGTGGCACAGCAAGGTTTAACACTGGGATCTTTCTATTTTCAGTACTTGTATTACTGACGCCCTTATGTGACAGTCCAGTATTTAAATAAGAAAGAGTTGAAAACTAATTGTAAATGAAATCATCTGTCTACTACAGCAGGTAATGCATGTGAAACTTAAATGCCTGACTGGCAGTTTTCCTTAGAATGTTTGCAATTTTAGACAGATCTTGTTTTTTTTTGCATTCTGGAGTACAGATGTGTTGTGGCTTTTTGTGATAAAGCTCCAACCCCAGGTTTTCTATTACTTAATCTAGGGACCTACTGAACCTTTTATTCTTTCTTTCTTTCTTTCTTACAAGCCATTTAAACAGGACAGTCTGGTGGATTTAAAAACATCCTATTTAAACATCAGTCTCGTAAAAGCAGGCATCACAAAACTGACTCACTGAATGAAATCCTTTTGGGGTCAAGTGGCATAGCACTCTCTCTGTCATTACTCCCAGTCCCATTTCTCCTAATATGCCTCTCCACTCATTTTAAGTAAATAAGAAAAATATGAAAGTGAGGAAACAGACACTAAACATGAAAGTTAAGAAAGAGTCAGACAAAAGAAGAAAAAATTCAAATTAATAAACACTAGAGAGTCTGAAAACACAAGTCAATCGAAAATAGACAGAAAAGGTTGCAGAAATAAGTACAGAATCATAAACAAAATTAGACAAAAACAAACAAAATTAGACAAAAAAACACAACTAAAAATGCTAACAAGATCTAAGTTAAAGAAAGATCACTAATAAACAGAGAAAAAATAAAAAAGGTTGTTTTAAAGGGCTTTACAGAAGCTCACAAATCAGTAGAAGTGCCTCCTTCCACTAATACACACAGATGACAAAAACAAAACTGAAGGACACTGTGCACATAGAGCTGTAGCATGTGACTTACAGGAGCCGTTGCATATGACCTAGAGGCACTTGTTTACTGGTAGCCTCAGTCTTGAAAAACTTTTTCTTATTTATTTTTTATTTATTTATTGAGAAAATCAGAATTACAACCCTTTGGGTCACAGACTCTTTTGCAAAGGCTCCTCGTCAGTGTAACATAGTATACGTGCAATTACAGAGAGATGTTAACAACGTGCATAATACAATCAAAATGGAATACTGTAAATAAGATAATAGGAAAGTGTAACCTGTTAATTAGGATTCTGTGGGTAGCGACAACCCAGAGTCAAGTACAACCAGTAGAATACAGTATGTAAATGACAGAGCATAGTAGAATACATTGTATAATACATTGTCACAGAACAATGGTAGTAAATACATAGATACAGTAGTACCATAATATGTTCATACAGTGTTGATGTAGTGGGTTGACTAGTCCCAAAAGTAAATACAATGTTAGGACAGATGGTTGACTTGCTGAGAGACAGAGCAGATTACACAGTCCGATTATTTTGCACATAATGAGTTGGGGAGGGAAAAGAGAGGTGCTGTAATGTTGGAGGGAGACTAGTTGCAGTCACAGGAGGAGACTAGTTGCAGTCGCAGGAGGAGCACTCTGAGAGAAATTCCCTAAGGGTGGTTTTGAAAGGGCCAGTCTTAGTCATGGTGGAGACTGCAGCAGGTAGGCCATTTAGCCAGTAAGGGGCCCTATGAAAAAAGGCTCTTTGACCCAGGGATGTCCAGCAATGGGGGACTGTGATGGTGGCCATGGAGGAACTCCTGGAGGCTCTTGTTATGTGGGAGGGCTGGATCAGGTTATGTAGTCCAGTTGGAGAGAGTTTACACTGAATTGTTTTGGCCAGGAGACAGGTGTGATATTTAAGACAACATTCAAAGTTTAGCCAGTTTGAACAAGTGAAGAGATCACACACGTGGGTGCATCTGTCACAGCCTGTCACTAGGCGACAGGCTTTGTTCAATGCAGTCTTTATTCATTGAAGGGCAGTATTGTCAGTGGGGCCATAAAACACAATCCCATAGTCCATTACTGAGAGGACAGAAGATGACACAGGCAGCAGAGTGCATCGGGGGCAGACAGTGTTTGTGCCGGTGTTGAAGTCCAATTCTGACACTGATGGTGGTGCAGAGGTGGTCGATATAAGCCCAATAGGAGAGGGAGGAATCAAGGTAATATCCAAGTATTTGAATGAGTTAACCTGTTCAAGTGGGGAGCCTTGGGAAGTGTGGACTAGCAATGTAGAGTCACTGAGTGGATTCTGGCGGTGGGAGAAAATCATTGCTTTTTTTTTAAGTTTAGGACAAGGCAATGCTCAGAAAACCAAGCTTTAGCTTCAGAAAATGACTTTTAGAGGGCAAGCTGGAGGGGTATAGGTTGGGGGCGGCTTCAGAAGAGGACTGCATCATCAGCATATAAAAGTACTCGACCAGAGGAGACATTGGGTAGTGAGTTTAGTAAAAGGTTGAATAGGAGGGGTCCCAGAATAGAACTCTCGGGGACCCCAGAGCAAACTGGGAGGCTGGTTGAGAGGGTGGATTCAATTTTGACTTGCTGGATCTGATTGCTTAGGTAGCTCCCATACCAGGATGTAGTTTCTGGAGTTATCCCAATGGAGGCTAGGGAGATAAGAGGAGGGCATGGTGAACAGTATTGAACCCCTTAGTAAGGGCGATATAGACCGACTCAATTAAGTGTCTGAAATCTACTGCCTTATGGATGAAGGAAGTATATTCCAGTAGGGCGGCAGTAGTACTGTGCCCCTTACAGAACCCATGCTGCTCTGGATACAGGAGATTATACTTTGAGAGGTGTTCAGTGAGCTGGCCGGCAACTATTTTTTTGAGGGCTTTGGAGACTGGGAGGAGAATGGAGATGGGCCAGAAGTTATTTGGGGAGGTATGATATCCACCTTTGAGGATTAGGGTTATGACTGCCCTTTTCCAAGGGGAGGGGAACACTTCATGACAGAAGGGGAGGTTAAGGACTTTGGTGAGGTGGATGTGGACAGCGTCGAGACAGAGGTGGAGGAGTTTTAAATCCAAGGTGTCCCCGCTATGGTGAGTCTTACCTAGGACTCTGGAGAGGTAGGTTTTGTTCTCTGTATGTGATACAACTCGAAGTCAGAAAGGTGGGGAGTCGGTTGGTGGGGATGAGACAAATGGAGGAGAGGAGGGGGTGGTCGAAGAAGTTTGGAGGAAAGACACTGCTAAGGTACAAGAAAGCAGAATTTAATACAGTGGCAAATTGTTCTGTGTCATGGGTTAGCAAGCCATTTATTGAGAATTGGGAGGGTTGGGGAGTATTGTTTTAACAATGAGTTCTTTGATTGAGTTCCAGAATTTATGACCATTGCCCCAGAAGTCAGAGAGGGCATTTCAATAGTAGTTAGCCTTAGCCTAGCCCCATGTCCATGTGCAACTGTTTCTGGCTTCCCTGTACCTTTGTCTGTCCTGAGGCAGCCCTGTGGCAAGGGCTTTACATCAGAGACTATCCCAGTACTGTATGAGGTCAAGAATTGACTTGGTTAGCCAGGGTGTATTACAATCCTTTAGTACTTGTTTGGAGACAGGGACAAAGATGTCACATGATGCATTGAAGGGGTTGATGAAGTAGGCAAGAGCACTATCTGTGTTCCTAGCAGTATCAATGGGTGTCCAGTCACAGCTTGATAAGTGGTGTTTGAGGTGGGCTAATGCACCCCTTTTTAAGCTCAGGCAGTAAATGGTTTTAGAGAGAGTGTTGGGAGCCTTGCAGGACCACCAGCACAGAACAGGCGAGTGGTCACTGGAAATATCAGGGAGAACTGTGACCCTTAAAATTCTTTTGGGGCAGTTTGTAAAGATTATATCCAGTAAAGTTGATGTCCCAGTTTTGTGGTTGTGTCTTGTAGGGGAATTGATGACTTGAGTAAGGTCTATGGCTGTGGTGGAGTCCTAAAAGGGGGCCGCAGAAGGCAACATCCAGTTAGTGTTGAAGTCACCCATGACTAGGGTCTCACAATTAGAAGGGAGTTGTGAGATGCAGTTGGTGACAGCAGCAAAGGCCAGATTTTGTTTGCATGGCAGGATGTTGACCACCTTAACATAAAAGGTTTACCAGGGCTGCCCAGAACTAACTCTGCAGGGAGTACTTGGGCCCCATGAGCTGGGGGAGGGATGGGGATGACCATTGCTTGAAGAGAGTCCCGGATATAAAGTGCACAACCCCCCCCCCGTTTGCTCTGTCTATTAGTCTGAAGAATAGAGTAGCCTTTCAGGGCCACTTGAGAAACTTTAATGTCAGGGGAGAGCCATGTTTCTGTCAAGGCTAGGATTTCAGGGTTATGCCTCGCCATCCATCCTTGGAGAATGTCAAACTTTTTTTGTAAGCTGCAGATATTTAGGGAGGCAAATAAGATGCCCTACTTTTTGTCACTAGGGAAGGGTGAACGAGGGTGGGTCCAGGGTTCAGGTGTACATTCACAAGTAAAAGGAGGAGGAGGGCATGGAGGAGCAGAGCAGTTTTAAGCAGCTTGTGTTCCTGTATGCCAACCAGTAAGGTGGGTGTTAGTTTAGAGTTGCAAATGGGAATGGGGAGCGAGGGGATATGAGGGACCAACAGCAGTGTGGAGGTGAGGAGAGAGGAGGTAGAGTGTAAGGAATTGTAGGGAAGTTGGTGATGGGGGGAGGAACTAGTGCCACTGAAAGAAGAAGTAATAAAGAGGGGAGGAGATGGGAGGCAGATGGCAAAGAGGGCTGGCCCAGAACAAGAGGGGAGGAGATAAGGGGTAGAAATGCAAAACGGAGGAGGAAGACTAAGAGGAGGGACCTCGTCGGGGGGGGGGAAGTACAGCTAAGAAGGAGTGACTAAGCTCTCCTAACTATGTTGGGGAAATTAGATATACAACAGGGAGAAAGGCTAGGATACAATTGTTGGATCCAGTGGCACAGCAGAAGGGAGGCTGACTGGGAGTGTTGAAGGTCACAGGTTCTAAACCTGCAGAGGGAAAAGAGAGAGAGGTCCTGGAAGGCAAGGGGAGGAGAGGGTCATGATATGGGTTTGAGAGCAAATCCTGGGGAAAATTGAGATGGGGCAGAGAAGTGCAGGAGAAGCCAGGATTCAGTCAGTGCAAGCCTGACCCCTTGTGGTCAGACAGTATAATTTGACTATGGGAAAATAGACACTTACTATATGGATCACGTGACCTCATGGCATGTCATAAAAGAAGGGTCAGGCTTGGTTGGGAGGGTGGTTGGGGCAGGCGGGATGTTGACATGAAGCGTCCATGGGAAAACATCCCCAGGAAAGGCCTTAAAGACAAACTGGAAGGTGAAGTTCACAGGTAAAGTGAAAACAAAGTCCAGGTGAAGTGACTGGGACATGAAAACAGGTGAATTTCTCAGTAAAAGGCTTAAATTTGTGAATTCATTTGAAAAGATGTATTGAGTGACTTCGCCCAAACTTCACCAGCAAATTAAAACTTAGCTACATCTCATGCTAGGACACATAGGGATATTTCCAACTCCTATGAAAAATGCCATAAAACCATTAACTTCCAACTAGACAGCACCAAGAGATGAGAAGGGACACCAGTTTATTGTCTCATTTGAAGGATGGCACCTAAACAGTGCAGCATCCTCATCCCCATAGTGGAGCTTTATGCTGTCTTTAGTTTTTATCAGACCAAGCTACATTCTGATTCTCTGGCCCTTAGTGGAAAGCATGCAACCTACTCAGTCAGTGACATAGCTAAATACAGGCTTCCATGTCTTCGGAATAATCTTTCAACTGACATTGCCTATCCACCAGCCCCATGGGTGCTAAACAGAAACTAAAACATAATTTTAATCTTTCTGCTCCTGCCCAAGTTGTTCACATCCACGGCCTTTCTTACTGCATCATATTGTCTTCTCACATATATTTCCTCCCACTGATAGGTGTCATATGAGTCTATTCTCCTGTCTGAATACCATGGATTCAGATGTATTCCCCTGTAATTATTTGCTTTAGCTGTCATGTCACCATTGATTTTTTTACATCATTCCTTTTGTACATCGCATATTGCATACACAGCTGCTTTATTGATACAGTACTATATAAGTAGTGGTACAATTTACTTGCTATAATAATTGCAGTTATCCATACCCTCTGTATAATTCCCATGTCACAAAGAAGATAGGACATGCTGTTCTATTTCTGACTGCTTACCAGGATAATATATTTTAAATCAAGCAATCAATCACTTAATTAGTCAGTCAATAAATAACTGTAAAAGCAGCTGACCCAATGGAGCATTGGCAGTGCTGCTACTCATGTTGCCAGTGACCAGGGTTAAGTTTTTGAGTTCAAGTTTATCAGAGGGATGGTGGGAAGTGGTTTGAGCATCTCAGAGAATGTTCTCCTCCAAACCTTGCTGTATTACTGTAACATCAACTGGGTGGCGGTACAGATGAGATTCTGACATGTGAGGTGAGAGCTGTCTGGCTGAGCTCCCTGTAAGTGCAACCAAGTGAAAATGCATCCGCAGAGTTATCTAACTGGGGTCCGGAGGGAAACAAGAGAGGGAGGCTCCTTTGCTGTATGATGAAGTGCCCTGGAACCTTTGGATTCCTTTCCCCCTACCAGACCAGGCAACCGTGCTTTGATTCCTGTAGATCAGTTCCCTAACCTTGCAGATCTGCCATGGAGGGTAAGCTATATGTCTGGCAAACAGGAACAGCACAGGAGCTATGTGCTTACTTTAAAATTGCACCGGCTGCTGTCCAAAGCAAAAGCCATAGCAGAAAACACAGGAAATGGTACACACCAGGTGTGCAAGCAAAAGTAGTAGAGGCTGCAAAATGTTTTGTTAAATACAAACGAGGCTCATATTTTCCAAGTGAGCCGACAGCCTAACTACTCCTGTGCTTCATATCGTAGAGTGTGATGGTTCGTCAGGGGGCCAAACCTGTCATGGAGGGTTAGCCATGTGGTTGCCTGGTTGCATAAGGAGGGGTTTGGCTGAACTGTAGAACATAATGGGCCTAGATGAATAAGTGATATAGATGGACTGGATGAATAGAGGGAGTAAATAAATGATTAAAATAAATAACACATGTATGTGTGTGTATATATATAGGATATGCAATGCCCTCATCGAAAATATCTCTGATATTTTCCTCGAGTGTCAGTTGACATTTCACATCACGAGTGGCGAAGCCACGAGTGATGCCATAGACAAACTGCTCAAGGGCAAAATATCTGAGATATTTTCGATGGGGGCATTATATGTTCCATTTATGCAATGGGTCAAGTTTTTTTGTAGGTGTAATTTAATTTTTTTAAAAATAGGTCTGTCTTAATTTATTTCTTTTTGTTTTCGGATGACTGAGCGTTGTGTTTTCCGTAAAACTGAACTTTTGCGTCAGGACACTGTGCCGTTGTGCTGCTGGGGAGAGTGAGAAGAGTAAAAAAGAGAGAGAGTTGGTTGCTTTTCTGTGTGCTGATGTTTGAAAGAAGTGAATGTTTTGTGTGAGGCTAAAAGTTTTTTTTTTTAAATATTTGAAGCGAAAGAACATGGGGTGGGGGAGACAATGAAAATAATTTAGTGTATTTTGTCTGGTATTTTGGACCTTTAGGAGAAATGGTAATTAGTACTGTGTAAAGCTGAAAGTTTATTTGTTAAAATAAGTTACGGTGAAAGAACAGGGGAGAAAATGAAACTGTTTTGTGTGCTGCTGGAGAGAAATGAAACTGCCAGTGGGAACTGGAATGCAAGTGAGCAGGTGCGTTCCAGTTGTGCTGCTCATGCAGCCAGCTCCCACCAATCAAAACCTTTGTGAGCAGTTGTGCTGAAGTGCAGATAGTGCCTGGTTATTACCTACAGTGAGGATAAATAACTTACCGTGAGGATATATATGATATTCTCACTGTAGGTCTGACCAGCAAAAAATACTGCTGTTATTTGCCACTTTTTATCCTCACCCCCATTGTATAAATATATATATATATATATATATATATGGGATACATGATGGGCATGAGTGTGATATGGCAAATACTGTCACTCCTGCAGAGTGAGATATCCAGAGCTCACCATGCAGGAGTGACACTATTTGCCATAGCACACGATCTGACCATCATGTATTCGATATATACAATAGGGCCAAGAGTTTTAGAAGTTTTGTTATGCTCTCTTGTGTTCTGTTCCTGTTTATGTGTTTGCTCATTCTGTGTGTGAGCTTTTCTGGAAAGGCTGGCAGTGTTATAAACTCTGGGAGACCCATGAGTGTGTTTTGCAATGCTAAATGAGTTATTATACAATGGGCACAAACAAATAGACAGAATGCTGCATTTTGATTGGCTGGCTGGCACCTTTTCAGCATTGTAAATCCTCCAGTGTACCCACTGGAAAAGGTGCCAGCCACCAGTCAGCCACATTAGTAACCCCATTGAAAATCCCTCTGACCATGCCAAACACACCTCTGACATTCTTGCAAACAGGTTGCGGGATGTTAACATGCTCGCCCACAGTACGCCACGGTTCAAAGTACCGCCTGTTCTGAAAAAAAAAAAAAATGCAAGTCTGAATTTCAGCCGCAGTTCTTGATAACAAAATCATACACACACTAAACAAAACTACCGCCACTTCCTTCATGAGAGTTTCTATTAAGCACACGCAGCATCCACTGTTAAAACTAAACAACCCGAGACAAAAAAGAAACTGTAAAAAACAGAAAGTGTGATGAATCTATTGCTCATCTCTCTGCACTCCTGCAAAATACTTATGTTACTATTTACTGTACTACATGCCATATAGCCCTGTTTGATGACCCGGTGGTGCAGTTGTACCTCTGCTCGATCCCCACCCTACATCCTCTACTTCGCTTCTGGAGCCGCTATTGTAACCATACACTTTACTCAGTCCTGACACTTACCAGTGACTAAACTGGTGAGTCATTTCAACGCCACATTGTTTTCCATCGTCCCCTCTCACACACTCTGCTGAAACCCCCCACACCTGAGCTTCATCTCCCTACCAGCAGTGTCTGCCTAGCAACATAGAACTATTTGATGTGGCAGAGAAATAAATACCATGAAAATAATTAAACATAAAACACTTTCCTTTATTTTTATTTTTCAAAATAAAATGAACCGTACATAACAATAATATACCTCCAGGGTGTGGGTATACTAGTGGAAACACCATGACTGGTGTGGTTCAGTCATCTGCTGCACCTCATGACCGAACCACACCAGCCGTGGTAAATCCACCAGTATACCCACACCCTGGAAGGGTATATTGCTTTAGTTTTAGTTATGAGTGAGAAACATAATTTTGTGAGGCTGTATTGTTTAGAAGTCTGGCTGCAGTGAAGCTGAGAGCATCACAGTAATTGTAATGAGCTGAGAGGCAGAGTGTCAGAACAGCTGATACTGTTTTCAGTGGTAATTAAGTTAGCTGCAGGCAGAGTGCAGAGTGTTCTATGAAATTGTGCTCTTTAGGATTCTGGCTGCAGTCAAGCTGAAAGTATCACAGTAAGTGTAATGGGTGAGGATCAGAGTTTGAGGAACAAGTGAGAGTGTGTTTCAGTGGTAGTTGAGTTAGCTTCAGGCAGTAGTTTAGACTGTTCTGTGAAGCTGTGCTGTTTAGAATTATGGCTGCAGTCACAGTAATAAGCTGGAAGTTGGGGGGGCAGGTGTGTTTTGTAATGCTCGCTGAGTTAGCTGTAGGCAGCAGTGAGACCTCTGAAGTAGTTCTGCATTTGTGTCTATGGTAACAGCACAGGTGTTTCTTGCATGCTGAGGGGAAAGCTGCCTAGAGTGATAACCTTTTGTGAACTACGTGTGTAAATGGCTGATATCATCACAGTAGAGCAGAGGATAAAAATGTCACACTGCAGTGGATGATACACTGTTTTATCTCACTCATTTACCACTCACCCTATTGTGTGTATATATATATATATATATATATATATATATAGCAAAATCCATTAGTTATGAGGAATACAGTAGGAAACTTAGCTTTCGTCATCATCGGGTGATTGGGATCGCCAGCCCCAACCTCACCCCATGACATGTGTAAAGCAGCAGAAGTATAGGAGAATGGGTGAGAGTTAGACCCACGATCCCAATGCGCACCCCAATGCCGGTTGGGGTGGGGGGGTCCAAGGGGTTTTCAACCCTAACAGCGAATTTCCTCACTTTGTTGCTGTGGAACAACCCTAACTAATGCATTAAATGGAGTTTTTGCCTCTAATTTCTCTTTGAGAATGATAACGAGAAATAGAATGATGATGGTGGAGCGCTGGGGCCCCGCTGCACGCGCTACCCCACAGCCTCCACATGATGTGTTGTGGCATACTAACAGGGACAGCAATGCAAACAGAAATGCTAACAGTGGCACACATGGTAACACGCACCTAATGAGAACAGAAAGGGTAACGCATATGGTGGCGAGACGGAATGGTCTGTCACGTGATGTGTTGTCACATAGTAACATGGTGCCTGCAAACAGAAATGTCAATGGGCATGGTGATGTAAAGTGAAACAGTAAGATAAACAGTACTGTAGACAGAAATGGCAAAAATAACAGAAACACAAGCGCAAATGAAAACGCAGGATAACGCATATGGTGGCGCAGACGCCAATGGTAAGTGAAACGGTACGATCCGCAAGCGAAAGGGCAACAGTAACAGTAATGTGAGCACAGGCTGGTTTTCCCAAAACCTGCATTGAGAAAGACAGTGAGTACAAATAATGTATGCAAAATAATGAGTATCAGCAGAAAATGAGATCTTGGAATACTAAATACATTATATCTCAGGAACCGTACGACGTAGAAAAAAAATGTAAAAGTCATATTATTTACAACTGTCCTAGCTAATTTTAATCTTAGCATCATTAGGGGGCTAAGAAATTTTCGGACGAAAAGTCCGTATCTCACACCGTTTCTGAGATACGGGCCCTGAAAGGCGCGGCGAATGCCGTAATGTTATCCTATGGGAAAAAGAAAGTTCGAGCCATAACTTTGCCTCCCTGTAATGTTTTTTCAACAACTACTGAAAGGCACATCTGTGCGCTGTTGGCTGTCTTCCTCCAAATTTCAGGAAAAAGACTAAACTGCTATTTTGCAGCAGGGCTCCAAATGATTTCTGTTAAGTGTCGGGCGCGGTAATGTTATCCTAAGGGAAAAACTGTCAATTTTGGAGTGCCGTAACTTTGCCGCCATGTAATATTTTTTCACCAAAATACTGAAAGGCACATCTGTGTACTGTTGGCTGTCTTCCCTCCAAATTTCAGGAAAAAGACAAACCGTTATTTTGCAGCAGGGTGCCAAAGGATTCCTGTAATGCTTCAGGCGCCGTAATGTTATCCTATGTGAAAACGCTTAATTTGAGTGCCATAACTTTGCCGCTGTGTAATATTTTTTCAATACAACACTGAAAGGCACATCTGTGAGATGTCGGCTGCGTTCCCTCCAAATTTCAGCCCAAAACTCCCAACGGTTCTTTTGCAGTGCAGTGCCAAAGAATTGCAGTCATTTTCCCAGAGACTAGAAAATTACTGTCGCACTTATGAAAGCTGTAGTTCTGACACTTTCGTGAGCACGAAAGTAATTTTGAAAGTACTTTTTCCAGAAATTTGAAAACATATTTCTGGGGTGTTTTACCACAAAATAAAGACAAGGCAAGCATCCTCAGGGCCCGACTAGGTGAATACAAAAAATTAGGTTGCTAGAGGGTCCCAAATTTAAATGCCAACCATTTTTCTGATCACCAACTGAAAACAAATGGCCGATTTAGGCAAAGTAACAGACCCATTTGCGAAAGTAAAATGCATTTGCGAAAGTGTTGAACTTTTTGTTAACTTTTCCCTTTGACTTATAATGGGAAACTGTTTTTTGAATAACTTTTGAACCGTTTAATATTTTTTCACAAAATCTTCGAAAGGCACATCGGGGACCCCGGATGCATGTTCTCTGAAGATTTGGGGCCGGTCACGCAAACCGTACGACCTGTAGGAGTGACCACAGAATTCCAGAAAAGCGTAAACGCGCGCACAGATCACACTTAATAACTCCGCAGCCATATATCCGACCAGTATGAAACTTGGCAGATCCCAAGGCCTATGGTTCTTGATCATAAATTCCAAATTTCAGGTAAAGCCATCAAACGGTTGCAAAGTTATTAAGGTGCAAAGTTTTGGGGTTTAACATAGAAATGGCTCCTCAACCCTAACTATGGTAGCACTACCGTGCTACCATAATCTATCTATATATATAATATATATAGATAGATATATGTTATTTACTTTAATCATGTATTTATGCACTCTATTCATATTTATATGTGTGTGTGTGTGTGTGTGTGTGTGTGTGTGTGTGTATGTATATATATATTAGAGGCAAAAAACTCCGTTTAATGCATTAGTTAGGGTTGTTCCACAGCGACAAAAGTGAGTAAATTCGCTGTTAAGGTTGAAAACCCTAACTCCGAATTCACCCCTCCAGCACCACACACACACAGACACACACACACACACATTCAAGTATGGGGGAGGACCAAGTCAACACAACCAATGACAGACATCCAGCAGCAGGTGACAGAAATAACAAACAATTGTCTAAATGTACTACGAGACATCCCCACCCACCTGACCAGGTACTGCATGCTCAGTGGAGATCAACAGCAAAACTGAGGCCATGTACACCAAACGTACACATCCCTGATTGCAGCTGCACACAACGTACCACACTTAGTAGTTGCATGGCCTTACCTACCGATGCCCCACACCACACCACAACTGGTACTGTGCCATTAGTCAATATAAATGCTGAAGGTGCATGATGACAGTTGTAGAAAGGTTTTAACACTAGTGAGTATACATTAATTAAGAGAAGTACATAAATTAACTACAAGACACTAGCATGCTCAAGATAAAAGTAGTGTTACATTTAGTAGGTGATTTACATAGTAGTACATTTACTGCAATGGTTTACTCAAGATAGAGAGGCTGATGTAAGCTGCATGGAAAGCATTGCCTGTTCAATGCTCTGAAATTGTACTGCCAGTATCAGATGCATTCTTACTGATGAAGGTGTACTGCTGATGTACATACATAGACCTTCAGTGTGTTTCAATACTAAAGATGCAGTAAGTATTCTTTGTAAGAAACATTGTAATTGCATGGATCAGGCCAAGCAACTTCTAAATATCATAGCACTACTGAGCCAACAATGACGTACCTGTATCGGAGATGTATAATGGATAGATTTTCCTGTAGGCACTTGCTGAGTATGTTGTATCTAATAAAGACAATCTCATTGCATCGGTGATGACTAACTTATTCAAATAGTAATACATTTACTATTGTTGCAATGAGTGATCTATGCCACTTATGGACACAGTGTAATTTTTTTTAACAATTGTTTCATACTCAGGCTGTATGCCTAGTGTTTGGGTTTGCCACACTTCTGTCACTGATGCTATCAAAGTTATAACTATGTTAATTGTGGTACAACAGGAATCAAGTAGGTATGGTGTAGATATAAACAGAATGTCTTTAGTATTGATTTAACTCACAATGGGGTAAGTGTACTAGGACAGCAGGGGTCATTCTCATCACTGACTCTGTCAGTTATAATCACACTAACGCTTCGATGACTGTAATGATCAAGTTACACTGTTCATCTTCATGAGTTCATATTCACAGCCATTCTCCAGTAACTAGACAGTGTATGGTGTAACTGGGTGACACTGTGTTGCAAAGCTGCTACAGTGCCTAGCAGAGGAGACTATCTACTCATAAAGACAATTAGCAATAAGGCATGACCAACAGTTATGTTAAATGGTCTGTTAATCACCCTGTGAGGGTTTAATGTTGAATGAGGCATAGCCGAGTGCCACATGTCGCTAGACAGTGATAAACTGACCATTAACATAATACCTGGGAGTGGCTTACTGCTATCATAATAAAACTGTTTTTTAAACAACATTAAACCATGTTCATCATATGGTTAGGCTCTACATGTATGTTAATAAAAAGTAAACATAAGGCTGTTACAATGTTTACAGTCAATTAGAAAGCTGCATTTCTCAAACCCTTGTTATAATCAGAGATATTATACCTGTACAACTCCTTGGTTTTGCTGAACTCTATTGCTCAGGTGGCCTGGTCTGGTGTGGAGCATCGGTAGGTAAGGCCATGCAACTACTAAGTGTGGTACGCTGTGTGCAGCTGCAATCAGGGATGTGTACGTTTGGTGTACATGGCCTCAGTTTTGCTGTTGATCTCTACTGAGCATGCAGTACCTGGTCAGGTGGATGGGGATGTCTGTAGTACATTTAGACAATTGTTTGTTATTTCTGTCACCTGCTGCTGGATGTCTGTCATTGGTTGTGTTGACTTGGTCCTCCCCATACTTGAATGTGTGTGTGTGTGTCTGTGTGTGTGTGGTGCTGGGGTGAATTCAGAGTTAGGGTTTTCAACCCTAACAGCGAATTTCCTCACTTTTGTCGCTGTGGAACAACCCTAACTAATGCATTAAACGGAGTTTTTTGCCTCTAATTTCCCTTCTTTTTGAGAATGGTAACGAGAAATAGTGAGTGTAATGCAGCGGTGGGGGCCCCGCACTCCCACCACATGATGTCTTGTGGCATAGTAACAGGAGCAGCAATGCAAACAGAAATGCTAACAGTGGCACACATGGTAACACAAGCGCGAATGAGAACAGAAAGGGTAACGCACAAGGTGGAGTAGACGGGAACGGTCTGCCACGTGATGTGTTATCACATAGTAACATGGTGCCTGCAAATGGAAATGTCAATGGGCATGGTGATGCAAAGTGAAACAGAAAGAGAAACAGTACTGTAGACACAAATGGCAAAAAATAACTGAAAAGCAAGCGCAAATGAAAACGAAAGGATAACGCGACATAGGGCCCTTCGCGTTTCGGCATCGCATTGCGGTAGTTGAGCCAGCGGGTCTGGGCAACTCTACACTCTACCAGTGATGTCTTGTGGCATAGTAACAGGAACAGCAATGCAAACAGAAGCACTAACAGTGGCGCACAAGGTAACGCAAGCGCGAATGAGAACAGAAAGGATAACGAACACGGTGGCGTAGACGGGAACAGTGTGCCACGTGATGTCTTGTCACATAGTAACATGGTGCCTGTAAATCGAAATGGCAATGGGCATGGTGACGCAAAGTGAAACAGAAAGAGAAACAGTACGGTACACACAAATGGCAAAAAAGTAACAGAAACGCAAGCGCAAATGAAAACGCAAAGGATGACGCTGGTGGCGCAGACGTCAACGGTAAATGAAATGGGCATGGAACCGCAAGCGGAAAGGGCAATGGTAACAGTAATGTAAGCGCACAGGCTAGTTTTCCAAAAAAGCTCAATAGAGAAAGACAGTGAGTACAAAGAATGTATGCATAATAATGGGTATCGGAGCAGAAAATGAGGACTTGGAATACTAAATAAGTTATATCTCAGGAACCGTATGACATAGAAAAAAAATTTAAAAGTCGTATTATTTATGACTGTCCTGGCTATTTTTGTACTTAGCCCCTGTAGCGGGCTAAGAAGCTCGACAAAAACTCTGTATCTCTGTGACCGCTGGAGATACGGGCCCTGAAAGGCGCGGCGAACGCCGTAATGTTATCCTATGGGGAAAAAAGAGAAGTTCGGAGCACCATAACTTTGCCTCCCTGTAATATTTTTTCACCAAACCACTGAAAGGCACATCTGTGAGCTGTTGGCTGTCTTCCCTCCAAATTTCAGGAAAAAAGACTAAACCGTTATTTTGCAGCAGGGATCCAAAGGATTTCTGTAATGCGTCGGGCCGTAATGTTATCCTATGGAAAATGTCAACTTTGGAGTGCTGTAACTTTGCCGCTGTGTAATATTTTTTCAATACAACACTGAAAGGCACATCTGTGAGATGTCGGCTCCATTCCCTCCAAATTTCAGCTCAAAACTCCCAACGGTTCTTTTGCAGTGCAGTGCCAAAGTATTGCTGTCATTTTCCCACAGACTAGAAAACTACTGTCGCAATTTGCGAAAGCTTCAAGATTTCTGACACATTTCGTGGAGCACGAAGTAATTTGAAGTACTTTTTCCAGAAATTTGAAAACATATTTCTGGGTGTTTTACCACAAAATAAAGACATGGCAAGCATCCTCAGGGCCCGACTAGGTGAATACAAAAAAATTAGGTTGCTAGAGGGTCCCAAATTTAAATGCCAACCATTTTTCTGATCACCAACTGAAAACAAAATGGCCGATTTACGAAAGTAACAGGCCCATTTGTGAAAGTAAAAATGCATTTGCGAAAGTGTTGAACTTTTTGTTAACTTTTCCCTTTGACTTATAATGGGAAACTGTTTTTTGAATAACTTTTGAACCGCTTAATATTTTTTCACGAAATCTTCTAAAGGCACATCGGGGACCCCGCCGCACGCTCCTGAAGATTTTGGGCCGGTCACAAAACCGCATTTAACTGTAGGACCGACTATAGAATTCCAGAAAAGCGAACGCCACAAGACAGATCACACTTAATAACTCCACAGCTGTATATCAAACCAGTACGAAGCTTGGCAGATCCCAAGGCCTATGGTTCTTGATCATAAATTCCAAATTTCAGGCAAATCCATGAAACGGTTGCAAAGTTATTAAGGTGCAAAGTTTTGGGGTTTAACATAGAAATGGCTCCTTGATCCTAACTATGGTAGCACTACTGTGATACCATTTTATATATATATATATATATATATATATATATATATGTATATATATATAAATTACATGGTTAGGCCCTTGTCCCCACTGAAAAAGCCAAAATGTATTTCTCCATACATAATAGTAGCCAATTAGCATACATGACACCAAAATACAATTAGAATATATGACATCAACATCATCCATGACTGATGGTAAGTAACTAACATTAAGTAATTACAAAATGCTATGAAATTATAATTATCACTCTATTGTTTTTGGAGAAATGCCGGGTGGAGGAACGGACTGTAGGGAAGTGTTTTAACTTACTTAAGGGTTAGTTTGGAGTGACACCAGATGGAGGACTGGACAAGGGGAAAGTATTTTAACTTGTCCATTTGGGGACATTTATTGTGTGCAGTGCCACTAAATATGTTTTAAAATCATTTGCTGTGGCTTGGGGGATGGTTTGTGTTGGACAAGGTGGAGGGCGGACACCAAGTGAGGGAGGCTGAGTGAGGGCCTACAAGGCATGAAGAGTCACGTGACTGCACCATCCAGTAGGGAGGCAGCAGTCATGAGATAAAGCTCTCCATTTTGCTAGTCCAGGATCAATCTGGTGAGATGCTGGGTGGAGGAACGGACCAGAAGGAAGTGTTTAAACTTGTTCATTTGGGGGCATTTATTGTGTGCAATGCTTTTAAATATGTTTTAAAATTGTTTGCTGTGGCTTGGGAGATAGTTTGTGTGGGACTGGGTGGAGGGAGGATGCTGAGTGAGGGAGGCTAAGGGATGGCCTACAAGGCACAAAGAGTCACATGACTGAGTGATCCAGTAGGGAGGCAACAGTTGCGGGAAAAAGCTCTCCATTTTGGTAGTCCAGGGCCAGATTTGAGTGACACCAGGTGGAGGAACTTACAGGAGGGAAGTGTTTTAACTTGGTCATTTGGTATTGTGTGCAACCTAATGGAGGACTAAGTGAGGGGCTGATTGACTATCACAGGAGACTATGGGGTAGGCCCAACCCACTCTCCCCAATCCCTCCTACCCCTGACTCATCCACATTTATTGGGGAGGTGCTGCATCGGTATTGGTGGATTGGTGGATAGCACAGCCAAGTGCATCAATTAACTTGTCCTGATCATCCCTATGATTCGAAGGGGGAGGAAAAAATAAATTAGTATACATTGGATATAGGTAAGTAGGTATCAGAAAGGAAGAGGGTGAGGTTGCACAATAGCATGGTTAGACCTAGGAGGTTGGAAGAGACTAAGGGTTTAGGTAGGTGGCCTTCAGCTGGGGGCGCAGGGGTGAGCTGGATGGCTGGTAGGGATACGTGGAGGGTGGTAGGCTGCACTAAAAAAAATGCTAAAAGGCTGCATTTTGTGGATGATATAGAAAAAGTAGTTCAAATTTAGGGTTTATGTGTCAACAACCCTAACTGTAAGAGGCAGGATAGCAAAATGGTTAAGAGATCTGGGTTTGAATCCCATAGCACCACTTGCATACTGTCTGACCATGAGCAAGCCACCTAACTTCCCACTGATGCCAAGATGCAGCTGGAAAGAAGCATTGTCTTTGCATGTCTTTCCTGGCCATAAGTTGTAAAGAAACAAAATGTATTTACTAAAAGTACACTAACATTGCCAGGGGACTGGGGGCTCCATCTCCAGTTATACATGCTAAAGAGAAACATTGTATTAAGCAGAACTTGTTTTCTCTTCTGGTTTTCAGGTATATCAATTTCATGGCTCCAGGGCAGAGAAAAGACCCTTGAGGTCTTAGAGCCAGAGATTCGAGTTTTGAATGGGAAACAAAGAAGCAGTTTGAAGAGAATGTAAAGAGCCTTAAAACAAGCCCTAAATGACTCCTGAAGTCTCCACAGCCTCCCAGATTACAGACCTAAATTCATACAGTAGAAAAAAAATTAAGGTTTGAACTTGGTTTATTTTATTGAAATTAATCTGGGAAACTGTGGAGGAGACAGTAACACTGTCTTAAGAGGTACTGTGCAAACTTTAACTTTTTGCACATTGAGAGTTTTATGTCTTGGATTATACAGACCCCATAGGTACTGTCTCTCTTCTATGTCTCTTTTTTTTCTGTTTTTTTGTCATATTATGTTTATCTTCCTTGCCTGCTGACGATATCTGCCCCCCTTCTGTCTCGGCAGTGGCCCCTCTCGGACCCCAAGCACTGATTACTTGGCAATTATGGGCAGTCTGGGGGGGCGCACAACCATGCTGGTGGGGACTTCACAGAGTCAGCCACAATTTTTCTCATTTTTCTGTTTCCCCTGCCCCTCACAGCTGTGAATGCATGCATGTGGAGGTGCAAGTACCTCACAGTGCTGCACTACTTGTCTCCTGTGGTCTGGCACTGCTCCCCATCCTCCACCAGGGGGCAACCAAGGAGTGGAACAACATGCGTACCCACTCTGGGTGAGGAGAGCTGTCATCAGATGCACAATTCTCTCCCTCCCCTGCTGACTCCTGGAGGCCCAAGCTCGCTTCTGAACCTGGGTCACTGGCATGGCACGAGGTTGTGGCATCCAGTGCCTCAACCCTCAATGCCACCAGGCCAGCCTATTTCTCTCTTTTGAAAGAGACAGAAGACCTGGGCTTGTTTAGGGTCATCAGAATAAAACTGCATGGCTAAACCTGTATCTGACTGAGCGGAAAATCCAATTCTGTCTTAAAACACAAAGCTGAATTGATTTTTTCCAGTATCTAATTAATTCTGCTGCTGGACATTTGCTGGACTATGAAGCAGTTTTATAACATTTAGTCTGTCTCTCTCTAAGTAATAATGAAGTAAAACACAGAAGCAAGTTATGGTACTATAATACACAGAGCTTAGACAAACAGCCCGTTAAATTCTATGGTTTAGCCCCAAACCTCCTTAATCAATCAGGCAACCACGTTGCTTACCACCTATGGCAGGTCTGGTCTTTGATGAACCATGACACTAGACTTGAAGCACAGGTGTAGATATGTTATCATTTCACTTGCAAATGTGAATCTTGTTTGTATTAAAATAGAGAAGAAAGTTATTTTTTTATTTATTTTATTCTTTGGTAACTGGGTAATAGCACTATTCTGAGGACTCCAGAACATAAATTGAGCTAAACTGCTTATGACTGGCCTCACTTCACTTTCTATCCTGAAAAAAAATATGCACTCTAGGGAATAGTTTTCACAGGGTTAGTAAGTTCCCAAAGGACTAAAGGCCAAAAAATGTAGGAATTTTTCATCGACATTTAAGTGATTTCATTTTTTGTTTTAGATTTTTACTTTGTAATAACTTCTTAATTATTTGTCTGATGTGTGAATATTTTGTGGAAAAGTGCCTTATACACTAATGTGTTTGAATATATTCATAAGCTAAGAGAAACTAGAGTACTTAAAATTCTAAGCAGGCATGGCATAAAGAACTATTTTAATTGAAACGACATATGTATTATTACTGAATGATAATCTTTCTCCATTATCCATTTTGCTAACTATCCAAGCTAGTATAATGGATTGCTTAAATTTACTGTGGCCATCGGGTACCAGGCTTGATTTTGCCTTTTTTTTCTTCCTCTTTCAGGTGTGGCTTACATGGGCCAGGGTTACACTGTAATTTTGTTCAGAGTAAGGGAAAGTACCTTTTGTTATGTAAAAGACAGAGTTCTCTTCCTACTGCTTCCTTTTGAAAAAGGACAAGAACATTCATCAATGATTTCAAACAATTGCATAAGAGCAACAAAAGAAATCTGAATCATGTTCGGAAGAGTACACATCAATTCATCCTTGTGGATAGCGAGACTATACACTTTAGAATACATCTCTCCAGTTCTGGACTATAGAAATGATCCCTGAAAGTATAATCTTTTTGTTGTATATTACAGGTTACTGTCATGATCTGTGAAGTATGAAAGCCTCAGAATTTGTACTGAGGACAGGCTACTACCATTGCCTAATTTGGTTTAATATTCCCCAATGGATTTAGGGTTCCAAGGATATTTTACCCTTTTCGGCATACTGTGGGTCTCTGTATCTATAGATCTATAGGGGCCCAGGTATGCATTTAGTATCTTTATGGTATAGTGTGTTCTGGAAGAATACCAGAAAAGATAATTATGTTTTGGTAAACTATGTATGTTTGATGAAGCACTTTTTATCTGAATGTTTTGTATTTTTACTGCAGTTTCTTCAGACCTGGATAACTGCCTGCATTAGCTGGGAGGATCATACATGTGGCTTTTAGCTACCTGCTATACAAAGTGATTATTTTGGGAATATCAGTGAGAATATAATAATTAACCTATGGTCTACATTTTTAAAATCCAGAATAAGGTTGCACTGTTGAAGGTATGATTAACGATGGATGATGACGAGTACAACAAATTGCTATCCTTATTATTGGAACAGATTTATGATTGTTATAAAGTAACTGCTTATTGCTACCTCTTTTTTATAATGCTTAGGGTATATATTGCCCCTATTATTTCACACCTGTGTTTAATTCTATTTTTAATGTCTCGTGTTCCACTGTATTTTATTGTTAATTTGTAATGACCTAACAGGTCCAACAAATAAACCTTTTTTTAATTTATAGAGATTTTTCTCCTGTGGGCAGGCTATTCAGCCCTGTCCCTGCCTCCTCTGCCTAGCACCGACCATCGCCAACTCACCTTGTGCTGTAAATTTTCTCATGTATTGTGCACCATAGTGGGACCAGAAAGGGGAGGAGATGCCTTCCCCCAAATCTGATGACTCTCATCCAGAACCAGTGGATGGTGGCCTGCTGGTGATGTGGGAATGGGGGCAGGTAGGCAGGGCTTTATTAAGCGGGTGCCAGATAACCTTTTTCATTTTCCACCTTGCTCCCAGTCACAGCATCACATAAACATACGTACTGTGAGGCACACACATGCTGCAGATCTATGAACCCTTCCTTCTACATTGTCATATTCTATTGCTTCCACCCAGCCTCTACCAGGTGGCAGCCAATGAGTGAGATGGCATGCCTCCCCATCCTGGGAGAAGAGAGCTGTCCATCAGATGCTCAATTCTCCCCCCTCCAGGGCCAACCCGCAGCAACCCTAGCTCATTCACGAACCCGGGTAGCCAGTGTGGGAAATTATAAGGCATGCCAGGCACATCAGCCCTGTTCACCACTGGGGTCAGCTGCCCAACAAATAAACCTTTGATTGATTGATTGGTTGACTGGTTGAATGGTACTTGCTTGCTGAAAGATAATAAGTGCAGTAGGTTTTCAATTTGGGAAACTTAAATTTAGATTTCCTGCCTTTCTGTGTTTCCTATATGAAGTGCAAGAGAAATTCCTGCTCCACTCGATCTGTGTACCACTGGTATCTTCTAAACAGTTGAGGCAGTAGAAACGTAGGCACCACAAAGTACTGTGCTCAAAATGTTCCTGTATTATTTCCAAAACAAGTGCAAACATGCTTATACAGCTGCCTGGCAACTCGGGAACACCCTTTACCAGTTTTGCACCCACGTGCATCCTCAGGAATATTTCTATATAAACACTAATATTATCTTAGTGTTGTTGTTTTTTTATAACTCATCTACATGCATTTTCAGACAGTCCCCCTTTACCCAAAATAATGAGTTTGATTTTGGGAGCCCATGTCCAGTGCTGATAAATAACCACCCAAAAGAAACGGAATTTGGTCTTATGCAGTCCTAGACCCTTTCAGACAAAGTGTGTTGCAAAGTGACAAACAACTGAAAAGGGCTTAGGAGTCCTCATAAATGACTATATTAAACAATCTAGAAAAAGCTACAAAGCCTACAACAAGGTAACCAGGATCTTGGAGTGTATTGGGAAGTCTATACACTTGTCTTAAGGCCCACCAGTGCTGTGCGCCGTCTCCCCACCCACTCACCCTATCTGGACATGCTGATTTATAGTCGCAAGCTGCTACACGATGCCCAGATGTGTGCATTACTAAGTACCTACTTTCTCATTAGCAAGCTATACTCTTGGCCCACTAGACGGCCACCTGTCTTCCCTGTTCATGCTTCATTGAACTACTTCTGTCCCCTATACTGCAGTTTTTGCTGTAGTTATACATCTTACTGTAAACCTCTCCTTACTAATGCCACCATTATATATCAACTACTACCTATCCTAACATTTCATTTCAACTTTCTTTCAAATAAGAACCTTCCTTGCCTCAAAATGAAAATCCTCTTCCTAATTCCTCCACCCCACCTGCTTCTTATTCTTCCTCTGTCTACCCCTCCTCTACTTCCTTCCACACACCAAAATAACGCTAAGCTTCTCCCCCCCCAGCCCCTACTTTCATCCTCGCCATAACTTCTACACCCCCATTTGAAGTCTGGTTCTATTTTTCTCAACTCCCAACTAGGTTTGTTCTATCAGTGCCCAGCCGCTTTGCCTTTCTTCGTCTTCTACTCTCCTATGCCCATTCTCCTCCCTCTTCCCCTCCTTCCCCAAAGCCCTCCTCCCTCTCAAATGGCTTAAACTTCACTACCTCATCATATCCCTCCTTCTTCTCTCATCTGGTGATATTCACCAAACCCCTGGTACAGATGCCCCTAGCACCACTAATGCCACCTTTTCTACATACATTCCCCACCCTTGTGCCCCCATAGCCCTCCCAAATTGGTAGAAAATCATACATCTAAACATCTGCAGCCTCCTACTCAAAACTGATCTTTTGCAACCCTAGTAGTCTCTCTTAAACCAGATATACTAATCCTAACCGAAACATGGCTCAGTGACTGGATATCAGATCACTCTATCACCATCCCCAGTTATACCATCTCCAGGCAAGATCGATTTGGCAGGGGTGGTGGAGTGGCCATGTATATCCTGTCCTCTCTAAATTTCACCAAACTTCTATCATCCTCCCTCCCAGCAACTTATGAAGTGTTAGCCATACGTATCACCCTGTTTTTCACCATCCAGATCTTTATAACTGGCATCTATTGTCGTCCATGTTTCCAGCCCTCAGCTGCTTTAGTTGTCATAACCTCTATAACATCTCTCTCTCACTCAGGTGAAACTTTCATTCTGGGTGACTTCAATCTAAACTGGTTGTCCCCCACTACCACCAAGACATAAAATGAAGTTGCAGCCCAAAATCTCATACAACTCATTCTTGAACCTACCTGTCCTAACCATAAGACTCAAAATCACTTCCTCCTAGACTGGGCTCTCACCTCCCACCCTCATAGAGTTATTAAGGCTGGTATCCTACCAGATGCCTTCAGCGACCATCACTCTATCTTCCTGGTTAGGAAGGTCCACAGGCCCAAACCCCCACACAAAATCTTAAAGCTGCGTTCCTACAAATCCCTAGATCTCGACCCTCTTCTCCACAAACTTGCCCTATTAGACAGGACTCCACTATCCTCTGCCCCCTCAATCGACCTCACCCTTGCCTACTTTAAAGAAAATTCTTAGAAATATGGAACACTTTTGCTCCATTCAAATGCTCCAGGGTACACGGCAACCACCTTCCCAGGATTACCGCCGAGTTATTGGCC
This sequence comes from Neoceratodus forsteri, assembly GCA_016271365.2. Lineage (NCBI taxonomy): Eukaryota > Metazoa > Chordata > Ceratodontiformes > Ceratodontidae > Neoceratodus > Neoceratodus forsteri. Next base: position 622,005,197 of record CM057455.1, read on the forward strand.
TGCCATTGGGAAAGGGACCATGCACGGAAGAAACACAAAGCATCTCAGCTCCCTAGTGAGTATGCTTTCTACAGCCAACTTCATAACTCTTGCACCAAAGCCACTAGATTACCCAAGTCTGAATATTTTAAATCTGCTTTCCTAAGTAATATAAACACACCCTCTAAATTCTATAAAGTGGTCCATGCCTTCTTCATACCCCCCTCCCAGTCTCCATCCCCAGTGCTCAAAATAAATAATTCCCTCATGACCTACCCTTGCTCCATGGCTGAGGAATTTAATTCCTACTATACCTCATGTGCAAAGATCCTTCTGAACTGTCCCACTCCCTTCCATATTCCCTCACCCTCCACCACTATTAACCCTCCCCCACTTGTTATCCAACCCTTCTCTTTCTCCCTCGTTACCCCTGTTGAAACACTAAATGGCCTCCTCTCTCTCAACCCTTCAAAAGGTACCTCTCCTGATGAACTCGACCCTAAGCTCCTCTTTCTCTCTGCCCCAGCAATTGCCTATCCCCTCTCTATTATTCTAAATCTCTCCTTTTCATCTGCCTCAGTCCCCTCATCATGGAAACATGCTGTAATTCTCCCACTTCCTAAAGGTGGTGACCCCATATCCCCTTATAACTATCATCCCATTTCCCTCATTCCTACCCTTGCTAATCTCCAAGAACACTTGGTTTTCACTTAGCTTACTTCCTTTCTTTCTGACTCCTCCTTCTTCACACCATTCCAGTCTGGCTTTTGGAGAAACCATTCCACCACCACCTCCCTACTCAGACTCACTGACTCCATTCTGACAGGGATGGATAATAGCCTTATCACTAAGCCATCTTTGTCAACCTCACATAGGCTTTTGACTCTGTCTCCCACATCCTTCCCATGGACTCTCTTCTGCTGCTGGCCTGTCTACTGTGGCCACAAATTGATTCAGGGCTTGCCTAACTTGCCAAATCCAATCAGTCTGGAATGTGGACTAGATTTCCCCTCCTCTCCCTATTGGCACAGGAGTCCACCAGGGCTCAATGCTCAGTCCCCTGCTTTTTTCATCTTCCTAAATGACCTTCCCTCAGTCTGCTGTCCTTCCTCCTCCATCCATATGTACCTTGACGGTACTGTCTTGTTTGCATCCAGCACATGTCCCTCTGATGTTGCATCCAATCTTCAGCATGATTTTGACCAAGTTCAGCTCTGGTTTGCTTCCCATCAGCTCTTCCTTAATGCCAAGAAGACCGTCTCCATGACCATCAGCACTAGGCAGAGACTCTCAAGGCTACCTGGCTTGCCCTCTTTAAATACCCTGAATGGGGCAATCCATGAGGACACAATCTCATTTAGATACCATGGAGTTTGGGTGGACCAACACCTCAACTTCTCTGGACATATAGATGCCATCCTGAAAAAACTGTGCCCTAAGCTTGGTGCTTTGTTCAGGAACCACAGCAGCATCCCTCTCACGTCTAGGTGTGAACTCATTCAAAAAATGATTCTCCCAATTTTTAACTACTGTGATGTAGTTTATGGTGCCACCCCGAAATCGTCCTAAGCCAGATTGAACACTCTCTTTAACTCCTTCTGCCTTTTCGCTCTTGAAGCTCCTTCTTGTTCTCACCACTGTGATCTCTATCATGCTCTGTCCTTTCCCACACTGGCAAATAGACACCTCTCCCATTGCGTCAAACTGACCTCTAAAGTCTGGCTTGGTGAACTCCCTCCCTACCACTCCTCATCTCTCTCCATCCCTCTCCCACCCTCCCACTACCTCAGATCCTGTGACTCTCACACTTTGGCTATCACCTGTCACTCTACTCTCATTAGTCAGTCTGGATTTGCCCACAGGTTCCCTAAAATCCGGAACTCCCTCCCCCCTCAAATACGTCACTCTTCCTCCTCATACTCCCTCAGCTCTGCCCTCCTTAACTATCTCTCCTCTAGCCATTCCTGTTGTAATCCTCCCTAACTTCTCTCTTTATCCAGTTCCTGTTCTGTATTAATCCCTCCTCCTCTAGCCCTCCTTTCCTCCACCACCATCCCCACCTCCCCAAGTCCCCCAAATATCCAGTCTTCCTTCTAAATACTCCTGTCTCTTCCTGCTATCTATCCCCCTCTTCTCCAATTTGCCTACTGATTTCCTCTTTCTCCTGCAATTTGCCTGCCCCCGTCCCCTTTCAGGGTCCTAAACATCCTGGAGGGTGAATGGGTTTAACCTCCTACACAGTGCAATCTTATCATAAAAAAAGCACTTGCCCATCTTCCCCCTCGCCTCACACTTAATCTTTTGTCTTTTTGTCTTTGAGTATTAACTCTGAAACTCTATTGTATTCTGATGTACTGTGCCTCATGATCCTGCCTGCACTACTTGTTTTGAGTCCAGTTTTTCTCAGCTGCAGTACTGTATATATTTCATCAATCTTAATGCCTATAAGTCTTACCCTTTCATTCCCTCCCCTCTGTACTCCAATTGTATAACAATGCTGTCTACCTGATGTTTCCCAAACACAATTAGTCGGTCCCTGTAAAATTGTATTTATCTTGACTCACTACTGCTTAATTTTTGTTACCAAATGTAACTGTTTTGTTTTCTGTTAAATTGTTATTAATCTCTGTTGCCATCCTCATTACACCTACTCCCCTCAGGTCACACCAGGAGATGAGCAACTTGTTGTTCAGTGTGCCTTCCTGGTGAGCCATTTCACTAAATAAATAAAAAAAAACTGATCCCAGGAGAAAGAAAGTATTGTTATCTCTTTATAGATTACTGCTAAAGCCACACCTGGAGTATCATGACCAGTTTTGGAGCCATTACTTAAGGGAAGACAGGGACAGGCTGGAAACATGCAGTGTAGAGTAATAACAATTATGCATGTCCAGCAGAACAGATCATATTGTACAAGGAATGTCTGAGGGCACGAAACATGTACAGGAGGTCAGAAGGAGAGGGGTGATATGACAGACACCTTCAAGTTCCAGAAAAAAATGAACAAGGTAAACTGCAAGGAATTATTTAACAGGCGTAGTGGCTCTAGAAAACAGGGACATAGGTAGAAGCTAGTGGGAGGGCAATTCAGGAAGGACGTGAGAAAGTTCCTTTTTACAGAGAGAGTTGATGAGCAATGGAACAGCCTGCAGGCTGAGGTTGTGGGTGTCAAAGACCATTAATGGCTTTAAACATGTTTGGGACAGTGCTGCGGGCATAGTATTCACACAGGGGAGTGACAGCAAGGAAGAAAACTTTGGTGTGGATAGTGTGGGCATAACACCATGGCAGAGATATTGAGAACTGTTGCTAATTGCAGCACAGACCACCATTTGTGATTGCAAACCTGTGCCAGTCACTAAATAATGATATATTGGAATGACAGCAAACTGACACAGCAATCACACAATGTGTACCAATATAGCTGGGAACAGTGGCAGTCTCAAATGCAACTGGAAAAGCTGTTGCAATTCACTCCACAAAGCTTCCTGAAAGTTCCCCCCTTGTGATCGAAAGGGACAATGCAAATCTACAGTGAGAGCATGAATGGCATACCACAGACAGTGCCACAAACTCCCAAACAATGCCCCAGAAAAGCACACAGAACCATGAAGGACCACATACACAGGTGCAGTGCATTCTGGATGTATGCACAGACTCAGAACACACGAAATATGTGCACACATCCAAAATTGCACTTAACTGGAATTTGTACTTTTGCTGTTTTGCCATTTGCGCTAAAGGATGAAAATAACTACAGCACAATTAAAAGCATATAAAAACTTCATTAAACAATAACGTTTAAAAAAATTCTCAGAACATTAGTGCTGTGTAATATTGCATTTTATTATTACTTATTCTTTAAAAAAAATCTGTCAGCAGGGACTGCTTACTATTATTTGCAGAAAGGGCCAAGATGTGCTTTTCAAGGCTCTGTAGTCAGTTTTAGTCTGCCCCCCCCCCCGAGACCATGATGCAGCATCTAATATGTCTTATCATGTCCTAACATTTTTCAGTGCTTGGTTGTGCTGCTTGTGGCTTATCCTCCTCATCCACTTTGGCTCTGCAACAGGTTTGTTGATTTCTAACTTGGACAGCTCTCAGCTCATCGGCCCATCTTGATCTACCAGAGCATATGCATTGAAATCCTTAACCAGCATACCAGGTGGTAATTCTATTGTATTGTGAGCATCTTGATCATCTGGTGTGTCATAAGGTCTTAGTATTGTCCCAGCTTTCAGGAAACAGATCATGGTGGCAGATGAGGTAATGTCTGTCCATGCAGTTTATAAAAAGTGTATGATGTCCAGAACATTGGTTTTATAAGACAGATCATGGAATTGTTGCTGTGTCTTGGAAGCTTCCATCATGTTTAAGATGTTTGTCATAGTCTGTTTTCTGTACCATTGTTTTAGGTTCTATATGACACATTGCATCATCAGCTGGTCATAGCCATGTAATTAGGGGTTAAAAAAGGTTTATTGTTTTGAGTTGGATGGGTTGGTGAGCAGGGCAATTGTCCATAAGCCAGCAAATATTTCTCCTTGGGCAGAACTTCTCTGTGTTAAAATATTGCAGTCAGCTGAGAAAATGTCTGCCATGATCCATGCATTACTGTTGGTTGTGCACTGGAAGGACATCTGTGGAAACTCCACAAAAAAACACGTGGCTTCTTGATTTCGCTATTACCAGCAGTGGCACTTTGTCAGATGCTGTGGCATAGGCACAGACCATAATTGAGCTGTTCCTTTGCCTTCTTGTGGCCATACAGGGGTTCCTTCTTAAATGACAGCATTCCATTGGGGGGGTCACCTGACAGAACAAAGTGGTTTCATTTGCATTGTTTTTTTTTTAAATTCATTTTCCCTCAAGTCATCAGCCTCACTGGGAACTCCCTCAGATGTGACCCAGGAGACTCAGTCATTTCTCCCGCCTGCCCGAGATTCTACCACACCAGGCCCCCCTCCGGAGCTCCTACCATCACTCCAACCTGCTGACCCCCTGGCTTGTATATCCCCGCCCCCGAGGTGGGACTGCCACTCCTTATTGGTGCCCTTTCTCAGAATCTAGTAGGCAGGCAGTGAGTGAAGGTGGAATTGAGGGTGCAGGTGCTGGCAGGGTCCAGCAATGGGTGTGGGGCACTGGGTGCAGGGTCCGTTGTCATCCTCCTGGTGGATGGGAGTTTTCCTTGTTCTGGTGGTCCCTCCCCAAAGATGCAGACAAGCAATGACATCAGCACACTGCAGGCATGCTCCTGCACCTGTCTGCCAACATCCAGCATTGTCTTCACCCCAGCACATATCCATGTACAGTGTAGCACTCTCAGTCTTCACTGACAGCTGCTATGTGATGGAGAAATCCAACCCATCCTCCCCAGGACAGGAGAGGAAAGCAGTTCTCTGGACACACAATCCTCTCCTCCTGTGCTGATCCCCGGCACACCGAGTATGCTCCTGAACCCGGGTTACCAGCATGGTGTGAGGAAAGGTGGATGCCTCAGCCCTCAGCTCCACTGGGCCAGACTCATTTGCATTGTAGATGTTATTGGGATTGTACTCAGAAATTAATTACGCAAAATGGCATCTAGCCACTCTTCAGACACTGTAAAATCAGAGTCCACTTTTTTGCCATGAATTTGGTGGTAGGAGATTAAATTCTTCTCTTTCCAACATGAAAGCCACCCTGAAATAGGCTCAGAATCAATGTCCATGCTTGTGGCAAGCTGCTTTGCATTTTTACAACACCGGAGGTCCAGCAATGGCATCCCTTGATCCATTGATGCTGTGAACTGTTTAAGAAGGGCTTCCTTGACCCTGGCATCCTTTCCATCACATTTTCTTTTCCTCCTCTTACTGCTTCCTCTTGCCCAGTCCACTAGAATTATCTCTTTATTTTCCAATATGCAGCACACACAAGAGACGTCCACAACAAACTAAGCTGCAGGCTGCTTTCAAGAGTACACAGGCCTCTTGACTTGATTATGTCCTCAGCACTCAGGTCACAGCATTTTAATGTCTCCATGGCTACCGGCTGTCAAAGATTTCAGAAAAGGGTGAGGTTGTGAATAGGTGATCTGTAGTCAAAAGCAATAATAAGTAAGCAAGCAGCAGTAGGTAATGTCATTTACACATCTACAGTAATCAGTTGCTGACACCTTTGATTGACTACAGACTGCCTTAGCTGTTCTCTCTTTTGTCTGCTAGGAGTCAGGGTAAAGGTGTCAAACTTGTATACTCAAGTGGACTTACCAGTGCACACAAATGGATCAAAATTCATTGGCTAAATAGAGAATGGTTTGGGGCACAAGGTACTTTATGTTTACACATAACCAAAATGTGCACACAACCAAATTCACACAAATGGAATGCACTATATATATATATATATATATATATGAACACGGCACTTTTCTGGTGCAGAGAAATTATTAACAAAGTATGACAGACTGAAAATAAGAAATCACTGGCACAGTGCCATGAAACATAAGAAACTAAAATCACTGGCACACCCTCATTAAATATACAAAACTAAAACTACTGGCACACTGCCATTAAACATCATAAAAAACAGGTGGCCCAAAGAATAATCAGGAAAACCTAGACATTCCATATAAATGGCCTACTGGCTGGTGCCATCACCACTGACACCTGTCCACTGTTGTAGCTACCCCTGGGACTGTACTTGTATGCTCAACCATGCTGCAATCTCCCACAGCAGTCCTATTGCTTCCCTAGCAGTGTCTGTATGCCCTGGACATATTTTATTTATTTTATTTAAATTTTGGTAACCAGGTAAACCCACTGAGACCATGACAGTTCCTTTTTCAGGGGTGACCAGGGATAAATTGCAGGCAGACACTCCATAAAGTTACACATCAGGTACATAATGGCATTTGATGAGTGAGCACAGTTATCAGCAGGCAGTTATGCAGTGAGCATAGAATGGCATACAACTGAACATTGCAGTGTTAAGGAGGGTCAGCCTCGCCAAGGGTAGGAGTGCCCAGTCCCCAGCCTGGACCTACCACTATGGACCATCACCTGGAAAAGAAAAGAGAAACATCATCAGCATTTATGTTACACATGCCGAAGGGATAGGCCTATGGCAGGTGAGCAACAAGGTACAACCACCATGTGTGCAGCAGATATGACTCCCTGTGGTGCTGCACACAGTGCATATGCATGATAACACACCTGTGCAGTGCACAGTGACACATATTGACATGGTGGGGGCAAGAAATGCACATCACAGGTACTGGCAATGACTGTGTGTATAATAAGGACATGCCCTTCCCCCACATGGCTGGTAGCATGGCTGTGGTACTGTGGGCAGTGCTGTGCATGAAGACATGGGTTGCTGCCCATGCAGAGGTCAATGGTGCAGCACACACATGTCCAAAGGTTACAGGATACTGTGTCAATAGTGCACAGTATAAATGTGCCAGTTTTATATTGTGAGACACAAGTGATATAGTGGACAATGGTGAGGCGGGATTGATTGGTAGGTAACTTTCCAGTGGTATAAGGACATGCACCTGCTACAGTGTGGTGATGGTAGTCTACTGAGAACCACAATATACAGAGCACCGGACACATACAGAGGGAACAGCTGGAGGGAATGGCAGAGTGTTGCCACAACCAGGGTACACATTTATTTATTTATTTAGTTTTTGTTGACCCGGTAAGTGCACTAGACAAATCCTGCCTATTTTCAGGCATGACCCGGAGGCAGGGGATACAGATGAATGCCAATTGACCTTGAACCAGATTAAGCTGTTGGTGGTATTTGTAGTGAATATAGCCTACCAGTAAGCACACCACCAGACATGACATGTGTACACAGGTAGTGCAGAAAGTACAGTGGTAGTTATGTAAATGTTGACTACTCTGAGGAAAAGCTGATGTAGTCAGATCAAGCACTAGCCTCTGTGTGCAGTCGCAAAGGTGTGTGTTTGTGGAATATGTCTAATATCAATGGGACTTATGCATTAAAAAAGAAATGTGCCCATGCACCATGTATCTGAGGCACGTAGGCAACCCTAAGTTGGAATGCCACAGAGCTGAGGTCCCTCATTCCTCCGGTGGCATTCATGAAAGGTGAACAAAACAGTTATGCACTGGATCCCCAGGCTGCACATTCAGCAGGTACTGGGGATGGTAGGAGGGTGTGCTGAAGACGTGCCTGCAATATGTACCATTCACCAAGGTGCATGCTACCAGGAAAAAGGGGTGCAGATTACAGCAGCCAACCCTGTCATAACCCAGTGCATGCTTCCATGACCATCACCTGCCGCTCAGGGTTTGACCGGGGGAAACAACTCTCTGTACTGCCCCTTCCCAGTAGGATGTTTTGGAGGGCTGGGGCAGCTGTATACATTTTTATATTTTATCATAGTTATGCAGGTCTGCTCCTCCAAAGTCCACCCACCCCATGGGTGCAAAACATCCACTATGGGAGCCAGGTCAGGCATCAGATTTGAATCCTGCCCGGGTCAGCTCTCTGCACTGGACCACCCCCCCCCGCGACCCTGCACACTGGTGGGGCAGAGCCACAGACAGGTACCCCATGGGTGCATGTGGTCATGAATACCATGCACCCTGTGCCTGTCTGGGACTGCAGAGCTTTTGGGCAGGGTTCATGCCTTTGGAGTGTATATTTTGCCCCATTAGTGAATAGCGGCCATCACTGGCAATAGCTGTGACATCATCAAGGCAAGCTTCTGGCCAAAGCACATGTTCATGGAGAATGTGGTATAATCGTCATTAGCAATCACTAATACAGTAGCGACAGTTCCAAACAGCCATATATTGGAAGGTAACATGCAAATTGGCCTACTTTAGTATTCAACGTGCAAAACATTATTTGCATTCTGTTATGTGGTCATTACTGCCTCATTACAACAGTGGACCTCCCCCAAGGTCACAATCCACACTAAATACCATGGCATTCTGGAGCAGTAGCACTTTGATAGACAGCTAGGTACTGGAAAAAGAGAAGTTGCAACAGCACAACTAATATTTTAAAACCTCTCCCACACAGGTGCTGTGCACAGTTCCAGGAGTGTTACACTTCTGTGTAGCAGGATGTTGTCATCCACAATGTGTGGTGTTGTGTTATGCTTCTGTGTTGCAGAATGCCATCATCCATGAAGCGCAGTGACTGACATAGGCTATGCGTACACGTGATTAGCCCCAGAGAACTGCAGATAGGCAGTTATTGCAGCCCATACAGTATGGCACAGCATTGTTGATTTCTTGTTGTGGCTACATGACTTTATTTAACCAGGACAAAGCTCAGTTGCCTAATGCTCATTTAGAAGGGGGTCCTGGGTTAGCCAGCAGCACATTGTACCAACAACAGCATCTGTCTTTCCTGGCATTTGTTACTGTTTGTGGTATATGGATTATGGCACAATTAGCAGTTTGTAGTTGGGGGAAGCATGGAGGCACTGGGGAGGTTAAGTGACATGTTCAGGGTCACACATTATGGAAGTGGATGTTTCATTAAACAAACTCACGTATGCTGGATGTAGCAAGCTCATTATCCACAACTCTGTAATCAAACCCCTTGTCTATAGTCCCAGACCACATTATATTGATTATTAGTATGCAGACCGCACTCATAAGTTCTTAGCACATATAGCAGTCAACCAGCAGTGTATGTCTGACTGATATCAGATTGCATGTGACGCCAGGCAAGGGTTCGTGTGTGATGCAGAGTGTGCAGGGCATATGCATGGTATATTCGCAGTGCAGACAAGGGTGTTGTCTCCATCACAGCCCTCTGCCATCACTTCCCTGTATGCCACAGCCACCATCACAGTGGCACATATGTGGCCCAGGGCATGTGTACAAGAGCCAGCAACCTCCCTGCACCTCCATGTGCACTGCATCTGTCCACACTGCATATGTACATTCTGCACTGTAGCAAGCATGCAGCCCACTGTACAGAATCCATCAACACCTGGCTGAACATGCCTGCTGCTACCCAGCATTTGTTGGCAGACTCATGGTGATGCATCCCCACACCATCCATGTTTGCTGGGGATCCACATCCCTATGCAAATGACTGACTCTGGTCACATCCTGTCAGGTCCACAGGCCATGCCCCACAGGATTACTGGGAGGGGGGCAGATCCATTCAGAAAGGTGCTGTAGGTGATGTTGCCATTCATGGTGAAAGACGTGCTTGTGACTTTTTTCCCAAACAGGTGCTGACACAGGAATACATTGCCCAGGAGAAACAGTTCCACAGTGGTGGCCCCTCCTGATGCAAGGCAGCAGCATGTAGGGTGGTAATGGAGGAAATCAGTAATGAGTGCAGAGTGGATGCTTAGTGGAGGAGGTGAGAAAGAGATTCTATTACTTGAAAATATGGACCAAGAGGAAACTGACAGAGTCACAGCAGGCACTTCAGACCACTGGCAGTGGCCCACCAACACATACCACCCTTACACTGGTGAAGGAGTTTGTGGCTGGCCTCTGGGCTACCATCAGGTGGAGGGTGGCGTAAACAACATGCCCCTCTGGCCAGGTGCACTTTTTTACTTTTGCTTTCCTTCCCCTGTTCTGCCTATCACCTGCCATGTCCCCCCATGCTCTGCTCCAGCAACAACCAATGCAGGGGCATAGTGTGTGTCTGGGTGTATCTCACACAGGTCAGCCTGTCTTTATTGTGCACTGCACAGATGTTCTGCATCCTTTTTGTTCATTTGTGACTAGATACTGTCTGTGTTTTGTAGGCATTCCATTTGCCATTGCAAGCCACCACTTTGCAGAGGCAGTATGCCTTGAATATGTGGCTGTGCTCGATATGCATGGACAGGACCCTCATTTGCATTTTATTTATTTAATGAAACATTTCAACAGGAAGACACACTGAGTGACAAGTCGCTCATCTCCCGGTGCAACCTGGGGGGAAGGGGCAAAATAGGAACGAGACATTAAACAATCAAGTTACAAGATCAACATTAACATGCAGTTGTAAAGCAGGTGCTACAAACAGTGTTACAACAGTGTTGCGCATAAAAGGTAGAAAGAGTGGATAATAAGAAGTGCTGGGTTAATAAGTAAACAAGTGCTTACGTGAAATAAAAGGGGAAAGAAGAGGGAGGGTGGGGAGGAGGAAAAGTCATGTCCCTGCAGACCCCTTCAGGATGACAGGAACCCTGCAAGGGGACTGGGGAGACCAGACAGAAGAGTATAAGGTAGTGTCCCAATGAGACCCCTTCAGGATGTGGGGAACCCTGCAAGGGGGCTGTGGGGCTAAATATAAAGGGGGATAAAGCTGTAGGGATTTAAAAAGGGAGGACAGTGAAGGAGGAGGAGGTGTAACCCAAGAGAGGACCCTTCATGATGTGGGGTATCCCTTGCAAGGGGGCTGGAGAAGATCAGTAGACAGGGTTTGAGAGAATGATGGAAGAGGGAGGAAGTGAGAACTGAACCCTTGAGGGGAAGAGAATTCGCATCTTTGGAGGGGATGGGGCCTAATCAGTAGTCCATCAGGATGCATTGGATTATGTTAGTAGTCGTGGAAAACCAAGATAGTGGCTAGATGGCCAGCCCAGTGGCACTGAGTGTTGAGGAGCTGGACGACCACACCATGTACCATGCCGGCTACCCAGGTTCGGAAACAAGACCGGGCTGTCAGACGTCAGCAGGGGAGGGAGTGGATTGAGCATCTGAGAACAGCTCTCCTCTCCTAGGAGGGTGGGGGGTACATGCTCAGTGCCTGACTGGCCTCTGGTGGAAGCCAGAGGCACAGCAAGTGCATAAGTGTACAGAGAGGGTTGGGAGTGGTGGACATTGGCAGTGACACCTTCACGTGGGGTGCATACCACTCCCCTAGAAAATTGGAAAATACCCCGCAGTGCTCCTGGTAGATGGAGCACCAGGCCCTGATCTCCAGTGCCTTTACCTGATCCTGTACCAGCATCCCAATGAGAACAAGGAAGACTTTGGGGGGTGCCCCCATCTCGTACCCGCCTGGGGGGTATAACCATGGCTACATGAGGGAAGGACTACACCAGGCTCCAGGTAAGAGGGCAGGGACTACAAGGCCTAAGGTGTCTCCTGAAGAATAGGAACACTGTGGGTAGGGGGAGTATAAAAAGCAAGTAAAAAGGAAAAAGATAGTGGCTAAATAGAATAGGGGAGATATGCTTAGGCTCAGTTGGATCCGTTCAGGATGCTGAGAACCCTGCAAGGGGACTGCAATGGCCAGGGAGAAAGGTAGATGGGGGAGGGAAAGGAGAGGAGACAAGACTAGGTGCAATAGAACCCTCTCAGGTTGCTGAAAACCCTGCATGGGTGATTGTGAAGACTAGAAAGAAAGGTAGATGAGAGAGGAGGAGGAGAGGAGACAAGCCTAGACACAGTAGAACCCCTTCAGGATGATAAGAACCCTGCAAGAGGACTGCATGTCTAGGGAAATAGGAGGGATGGTGGGGGAAGGGAATAAATGAGAGATACAAGCCCCTTGGGGGGAAGGAGAGGGATCCATGGACAGCATTCGGGGTCCCTTACATTCTGTGAAAGATCAAGGGAGGCCAGTAAGGGGCAGCAATTTGGGGGAAGGGGGGGAGAGCTAGAAATTTGGGGTGGGGGTGCACAGGGTAAAATGAAGGTGACAATAGAGGGGTAGGGTTTGTCCAGGGCTTAGAGGAGGGAATTAGGGAGGGACTTGGCTGGAGCAGCTAGGTGCAAGATAGTTATTAAGGGCACAGCTAATGGAGTAGGCGGAGGATGAGTGCCGGATTTGAGGGTGGAGGCAATTCCAAATTTTTGGGAGGTGGTGAGAGTAACCAGATTGTCCAGTTTGGGTGGATCTTCAGAGGACTACCAGGGTGCAGGAGTTGGTTGATCGAAGGGAATGGGAGGATGGGGGGGTTATAAAGGAGGAGCTGAGGTAGGAAAGGAGCTCACCCAACCAGTGCTTGGAGGTGGACTTAGCACAGTGGGTGAGTCACCTATTTGTAAGAGAGGGGAAAGATAGGGCATGATAATGATCACAGTGGTGGGTGTGGGGGGGCATCCAGGGCAAAGCGGCCGAAGGAATTGAAAAGAGTGTCCAGACTGGCCAGGGAGGACTTAGGGGCAGCACCATACACTACGTCACAGTAGTCAAAAATGGGCAGTATTATCTTCTGAACAAGTTCATGCCTAGCCATAGGAGGGATGCAACTAAAGCTTGGGGCACAGTTCTTTTCTGGATGGCATCAATATGTCCAGAGAAGTTTCGGTGTTGGTCCAGCCAAACACCTAAGTACCTGAAGGAAGATGTGTCCCCAAGTAAAGTCCCATCAAGGTTGTGGAAAGTGGGTAGGGATGGAAGCCTAGACAGTCTCTGCCTTGTGCCAAAGGTCATTGACACAGTCTTCCTGGCATTGAGGAAAAGTTGATGGCTAGCAAACAAGAGCTGAACCTTGTCAAAGTCTTGCTGTAAGCTAGTTGTAACCTCAGCTGGGCAGGAGCCAGATGCACACAGGACTGTATCATAGGCATACATGTGTATAGTGGAGAAGGGCGAGCAAACAGAGGAAAGGTAATTTAAAAAGATGGAGAATAGGAGGGGCCCTAATACAGAGCACTGGGGGGATGCCAGTGCTAATCAGGAGGGGAGGGGAAGTGGCATCCAAGGTCTTAACTGATTGGGTTCTGCCAATAAGGTAGGCCTTGAACCAGTTTGTGGCAGAGGGAGATAGGCCAGACGCCAGGAGTAAGTCAAGGAGAAGGGAGTGAGAGACAGTGTTGAAAGCCATGACCAGGTCAACAAAAATGGCAGAGGTAATTTGTCCATTGTCCATCCCAGTTAGGGTGGAGTCTGTGAACCATAAGAGAGAGGTGGTGGTTGAGTAGTTTTTCTTGAAACCAGACTGGAAAGGGGTGAAAAAGGAGGTGTCAGATAGAAGAGGTGAGTTGGGAGAGGACAATGTGTTCTTGAAGCTTGGAGAGAGTAGAGAGGAGAGAAATGGGTCGATAGTTGCCAGGGGATGAGGGGTCACCCCCTTTGGGTAGAGGGAGGACCACTGCATGTTTCCATGAAGAGTGGACCTAGGCAGTAGAGAATGAGAGATTTAGGATTATTGAGAGGGGGTAGGCAATGGCCGAAGCAGAGAGGGAGAGGAGTCCAGGGTCAAGGCCGTCAGGGGAGGCACATTTAGAGGGATTGATGGTGACGAGTGCACGTAGGGCATCATTAGGGGTTACAGTAGTGAAATAGAAAGGGCAGTGGAAGGATGTTGGAGGGGGAAGAACAGTAGAGGGTGAGGGGGGGATGGGTAGGAGGGAAGGGGAGGGGGATGGGTAGGAGGGGAGGGATTCCAGTAGCTCAGCAGCACAGGCGGTATGGTAGGAGTTAAATTCCAGTGCTATGGCTGGTAGTTCAGACACTAATGATCTATTTACTTTAAGTACTGGGGGAGTGGCTAGATGAGGGGGTAAATAGGGTGTGGACCACCATCCAGAACTTTGAAGGGGAATTTATGTCGGTGATTAAGGCAGATTTGAAATATTCAGACTTGGCTAACCTGTAGCCCAGGTGCAAGCATTTCAAAGTATGCTGTAGTTTGTGAGGCCACAAGGATGCTGGTTAGCTTTATGACACTTTCAGGCTCAGTCCCTAGCACTGATGCAGGACAGAAGTTCAGGGGTTAACCATGATAAGTGGTTACCTATGACTCTGGTTTGTCTGAGTGGGCAAAGGTGTTCCTGTTTACAAGAAAGATTTCTTTGAAGTAGACAAGGGCCTTATCAACCGAGGGGAGGGAGGTTAGGGGGGACCAGTCAGTCAGAAGAGGCAAGGTTACTCAGGAGAGTAACCTTTTAGTCAATTGCATGCATTAGTTTCAGCACTCACTGTGATTTTATGTTCACTATTCCTGCAAAATCAATATGGGGCAGGAACCACTAAATTGTAATCATCATGTTTTATGCTTGCTAATCTTATTAGCCGCTTGCAAAATATTTACGTACCCCACCATGTGCAGTATGCTCTAGGTCTTTCTGATAGGATAGTGAATTATGGGCATACTGGATAGACCAACGGTCTTTTTCTGCTATCAGCTTCCATGTTTCTATTTCTATGTTGTTGGCTCAGTGCCTGTCATTTTATTTCTGCATTACATCTGAGATTTCAAATGTTCATGTGGGTAAAATACATCACATCAGGAAATATTATCACTGAACTACATGCTCACAGTGGGTCATTCTAAAATGCAATTTTTGTACCATGATATATAGAACTATTTTAAGTGAAAGCTGCTGTAGTTCCATTTTCTTCTATTCAGCTGAATTGTATAGGAAATAAACATTGTTATGTTAAGGTACTTCATATTACACCTGTCACCAACATTATATCAGAGACTGAAACCTGAATATTTTTCAGTTCAAGGCCAAATTCAATTCTTGGTGGAGTTCAGATAAATTGAATAAACCAGTTCACCTTTAAGTGAAACTCAGGTTCACATGATGAACTGAGAAAATATCTGTTGGCTCAAATTAAACTTGAAAGCAATTTCATAGCCAGGCACTAACATTTGATTTAACAGTGTACCAACATGCACCTTAGCTGGCATGGGAAGCATTTGTAAACTCAATTATGCTTTATTTCTGACAAGGTATCAGGAGATAAATTACAGCAGAGTAAATAATCTCCAAGTTCCTTATCCACAGTGCAGTTTGTTTCATAGCTCAGGGATTAAGACATTTGAACAAGGTTCCTTTCCTTTATAGAGTACTGGGATATTACCACAATCCACAAAGAATCAGCTTGCCTTCTGAAAGCAGTTTCCTAAAATCATCAACATAAAACTTAAGTCTTTTAGAAATTATTATGGCCATTATATTGAAAGGGATCACAGCCCAAATCACAGTCAGTTTTGTGCTAACAAAGTTGTGGAAGTAGATATATTTGAGCAGTCATAATGCAATATAGGCATTCGTAAACAGAGGTTGACAGTACACACTGCCAGAGAAGTTAGAATTGGAGCAAAAATATTTATTGATCTGAAAAACATACAGTACCATGCAACCCCAATCACAGTTTGACAAGGGCCCCCACAGTTAGCAAGCTGGGCACACCCAACAATCTAAGAGGCTGACAGGGTACATGGATGTCTATTACCTGTAACCATAGTAACTTCTTGTCTAGTTGTATGTGATTATAAAATGCCTTGTTGTGTTCCTCTAAAACATAAGACACTTTGAATTGCCATGATTGTTCCAAAAACTGTCTTGTCTCACCTATACAGTATGTCCTATATCCAACAGGTTTTTATGTAATTAATTCCAGATCACACCTGAAAAAGGGACCTCTTGGACCCAGTGGGCCTACCCAGTTAATGAAATGAAATAAATAAATCATTTTTTCACATATTCAAGGATATCATCAAGATGAATCAGATAAAGTAGGTGCTTGACCTGGTGTTCTCCAGCAGGACATAGGGCATACTTTGAAGCTCAGATATAGTATATTCATTTGTTTTGAAACTGAGTCACCAGCACATTTTTGCCTGATCAACAAAATCATGCATTGGGAATCATCACGCAAATGAAACCCTCATATATTCAACTCTCAGAACCAGCAGTACTAGATCACTGGCTATAATTTGCATATATATATATATATATACATATATATATATATATATATATATATATATATATATATATATATATATATATATATATATATATATATATATATATGTATATATGGGCACCATCCATTCAAATTGAATTAAGACTGCATGCTGCTTAGACAGGCAAACAGAACATTCCACAGATGATATGTAAGTGCCAGTACTGCACCCATGTGGAAATGTATCTTGTAGTGATGTTACACATCATTTTCACTCACAGAACAGAGCAGCAATGTTGTATTGCATTTATGTTTGTCATTTTGCAACCTGAAGGAGATATACATTAATTTGAGAAATGCTGTAGTATCCACACAATATTTTTAAGCATGTGATGGAACACTATTTTAAAGACAGATTTTCACACTAGGATACTCATTTTAAAAAGTAATACATTACAACTCACTTATCATCTGTATATGTTCTTCCCAGTTCAGAATATTTGTGGGACAGTGTGATTTAGTAGTTTGAACATTGGCGTGGAAACTGGAAGATAACTGATTTAACCCCTGCCAGAGCCACCATACTCATTGTATGACACTGGGCACGTCCCTACCTCCCAGTTTACCAGTCCTTCCTTCAGAGGAAATGGTTAAAAGTAGGACTGCAATGAAAATGAGATGTTGCATCTCAATTGAGCTATCTTGGGAAAAGAAAATATAAAATATTAACAAAAATGCTCATAAAAGTATTTACATATTTGTGCCTATTACTACTGTCTATAGTTTCTCACTGTCAAACTACTTACTTTCATAGTTTGAGCATGCAGTGATATTATGCTCCTTATTTCTTTTATAGGCCACTACCAGCACTTGCATGACAAGGCAAGACAATTTTATTTGTAAAGTGTCCAGTCTCAGAGGTTCTGGGCACCACACAGAAAGTCAGAGAAACATAAAAAATGCAGTCAATAAAATAAGACATTATCATAGCTAATTTATAGATGAAGCAGACCCAAATGATAAATTAACTAATTTATCTGATAACAGACATGAACAAGGTACGGTGGGGCCTTGATCCAAAGTTAAGTCAAACTTCAGGCAAATAAGGCAGCACTCACCTCCAATATGGTTGGGACAGTAGAAATAAATACACTAATTCATGTTGTTGTACCTCTTACTCTTACATTTGTGCATATCGGCTTCATTGTAAAACATCACAATCTTCCAAATAACTTACTGGTGGTGGCTAAGCAGCATTACTACCCCAGCCTAATGTTTCGCTCCATTCTTGGAGCTTTGTTAGAGGTGAATAATTTTGTTTTGAGGAGACCTGTGTGGCATGCACTACTTCAGTCAGCACCCTTTCAATGCACTCTGGAATGCTGCCATCCCTCTTGAGAGAAGCTGCACATTGCTTGCCATGCTTCATTCTCTGTCTATTATGAAACCCAAGCCCGTTTTCTCCTCCTCCATGGCAGCAAGAAGAACTCACCACAGTGTGTAGAACCTACCTCTGTTATTCATCCGTAAGTGTAGAACCTTGCATTTGACTACACTCCCTCCCTCTCACCCACCTCCTTCCCCTTCCCTCGTCCACCTCTCCCCCTTACACTTTTGACCTGCTATACTTTCCTGCCCTTAGTGAGCTAGCTATTACCTGACTCAGGCATACCTTGTACTCTGCCTCTATTGTTTAAATGAATTGTGCTGTCTGTTTGGAGTGTATTCGTTTAAAACCCCTTGTCTCCATCCTTTACCCATCCCAATGTGTCTAGTCCCACCTCAATTTTAATCTGTATTTTTTCAGCGAACCTATGGCTTTTGCTCTACCCTACCTAGATGTATTCAGGCCTGGTGACACTTGCAATGTACATGTTATTGTAATTGTCATCATGATGATGTTTTCCTTTTGACGTGGAACCTATGTAAAGTGTTGTTGCTCAAAGATATTAAACCAAGATTTCAATAAATAAACATAAATATATAAATACACTGAATATGAGACTTCCTGGGCTTCTAAACTGAAAAGATTGCACATGTGCAGCAGAAAATGTTACATAAGTGGGAAGCCCCCTTCTGTAACTGTAATTTCTGCCACACACACTCAATTTTTGAAATGATTACCTTGTAGACACCATTTTTGCCTATTTATGGAATCCTGTGCACATATTTGCACAGAAACTACACCTGGTAATAGAAGGTATAGCATTTCTCAAAAAAAAAAGGAAAAAAAAAATAGAAAAAGACACTGCATAGAAAATACTGGATATAGCAGTTACAGGTACAGGGATTATTCTTCACTCCAAAGAGTTTTGTATGAGGACCTAGTACATGGGTCATGCCTGGTTCTAGGAAAATTGGGCCCAAGGAGTCTGACAAGTGACTCAGCTTGTTTTGTCTTCTTGATGGTTGTCCTGCTATACAAGGTAGTTTACCAGCCTGGCCAGTTATAGTGTCATCAGAGAAGCTTAGCAGCCTGCTAGAGACCCCAACTTCCATATTGTTGATAAAAGTAATGAAATGCAATAGCCTCAGCACCAGTCTATGAGGGACACCACTGAGTACCCCTCACCACCTCAGAGTTGTGCCAACCCAACACAATCTTCTGCTTCCTGCCACCAAGCCAGTTAGCACTCTACCTTATTTATACCTCCTTTATATCACACTTGTGTATTTCACGGATGCTTGTTATGTGCCACATAGTCAAAGGACTCACTGAAGTCCAGATAGACAATCTTTATGGAGGAGATAGGTGGAAGAATGTGATCAATTTTTATCACTTGCCCCATTGCCTGTCCACTGTCAACTGTCCAGTTTGCCTCCAGGACTTCCAATTATGACTCCACGTCTCATTAGCATCTGCTCCAGGCCTAGCTTTGCATGTACTCAAAATCAACTGTATGTTTGCAAACTTGCAGCTTAAAATACTGATAAGGCCTATTATACTCCATACTCAGCCTTTATTAACCATGTGTTCAAAAACATTTCCAAAATGCTGCCCTTTGTGTTTTATAACTGGCATACTGTATATGCATTAAGATGTGCCTGCCACTGGCTTGGTAGGTGTTATCATTTTGCTGTAATTAATTAATTAAATAATTAATTTATTTATTGTATAGCACTATTAAGCTAAAACATGCATTTAAAATGACCTTGCTAGCATCTAGCTATTCTACAATCTATGTAGGATTGCATATATCTACTCAGCATGTTAGTAATAGCTAGCATATTTAATTTGCTTTTTATAGCTTTATATGATCCTGGATTAACTATGCATCACTCCTCCTTGTTCCGAGGCCTCACTGAATATCGGACATAAGGCCAGACCAGAAAGAGTACAGCAATGCCATGCATCCTCTTGGCAGACATGTGTAGGTACTTCAGCTAAGGAATGGATGTAAGTCAGATGCCAATCCACAGTAAACAGTACACCTTAAATAGAAGAGTGCTTTGTGCATATTCACAAAGCAGTCGAATGCAGTCTGGTCCAGTGGCACATCATAAGATATGCATGATTCTTGTATGCAGACTCTTACCCACAACATAAGATAGGCATTTGCATGAGCACATCATTATCCCCAAAACTGCACCACCAAGGGGCTGCTTATTAATGGCACACCCCCTTACAATATTGTAGAACTCATAATGTTGCCATGATGCACACCATGTTTAAACCAAGGCCACCACAGACACACAGCATTGCACAGTTGTGACTCAACATGCACTGCCACATGTGTACACATGCTAATCACTCTGCAGAGTGTACAGTGACGCACCCAATAAAACCAACTCCAAAAATGGACAACAAAGAAGACCACATGCACACCACAGACAGTAAGGATGACAGACCATGAAATACTGTTTGGAAATAGTGACATTTTCTTCCACATTTTACCCAAATGAACAGTGGTACCATGGTTCCTGTCATAACCACTACTGGCCATCATAGCAACATGAGTATCAGTGCTGAGTATGGAACACCATGTTCCCAGATGGTTTGTGCTGCAGGTCCATATACTAATCTGGCTGTGGTACACCATTGCATCCCTCCTGCTCTTGTGAAAACGGGCTTCCAATGTTCCCACACCTGGTAATGGCCATCACTGATCCTCTTTCCTGTTGTGTTCCTCCTCCTGGCACCTCTTGTCATCCCTCTTCTGCACTCCCTATGGTGAGCCCCAGCATAGTACAAGTACTCCAGCATAGTGGAAGGTGGCCTGCAACAACACACATCAGTAGATATTAGTGATACATGATGCTACTAAAATATAATATACAATATAGTTATTTAAATGTAGAGACTTAACAATGGACATCATGGTATCATGGGTAAGTGTATCTGGGATGAACAAAGAAGAAGCAATGTGTTAGGCTTTGATCTTCACAAATGAGCACTATGGAACACCAGAGTCTGTGAAACCTGGAAAAAAACAAAGTCACAGAAAAGGGGCATTTGTTTATTTTTACACAAGGAAGTTTAGGTCACCACAATGTTGAAATTTTTCAGATATTTTAGTCAAACCATATGTTAAGGGCATATTAGGATAAATCATTATGACAATATAAGTGGTCACACTAAACTGCCACAGACAATTCCACTGTTTGAGTGATCGCTGCAAGTTAAGCAAAAGGTAGAGCCCACAAAGGGCCTAATGTCGAACTTAACCTTACTTATGAAATAGGTAGAAAAAAATTAGGAACACAATTGGCTGAGGACTTCAGATCCCTGTAACAATGAGGACACTCTCCAGAGGTGGCTAATGAACTGCATGTTACTCAGCGAGGTGATGGAGATTTTCATTTGTATTTTGTATCATTTTGTATTATTGTATTATCTAATATTATTTGCATGGTGCACCATTCTTATTTCCTTTCATTCACAATTTTGCAACCTCTTTCTGTTTCTTGCTTTGTTACATCAGTATTATATTTTGAATTCCCTGGAGATCTGGTTATAATGCAAAGAGGGGTTTAGTGAACATAGAAACATAGATACATAGAATTTGATGGCAGACAAGGACCGCTTGGCCCACCCAGTCTGCCCATTTCCCTACCTGATGGATAAGTTGCAGATCCTAGTTAACCAGCAGCCTACTTCTTCCTACCCCAACCCCCTAGAATTGCCTTATGACTGTCCCATGCATGCTTGAATTCCACCACTGTTTTTGACACCACAACCTCCTCTGGAAGGCTGTTCCATACATCCACAACCCTCTCTGTGAAAAAATACTTCCTTAAATTACCTCTGAGCCCCCTTCTATCTTCAAATTGTCCCCTTGTTCTTGCACACCTCTTTTTTTGAAAGATGCTACCCTCTTGAACTTTGTTGATTCCCTTGAGGTACTTGAAAGTTTCTATCATGTCCCCCTCTCCTCCTTTCCTCGAGGCTATACATATTAAGCTCCTTAAGTCTCTCTTCATATGTCTTCCGGTGCAGACCCTGCACCATTTTAGTTGCCCTCCTCTGGACAGCTTCCATCCTGTCTATGTCTTTGCGGAGATTGGGTCTCCAGAACTGCACGCAGTACTCCAGATGTGGTCTCACCAGCTGTCTGTACAGAGGGATAATAACTTGTTTTCTACTGGTGATGCCTCTCCCCATGCATCCTAGTATTCCCCCAGCCCTCCTTGCTGCCCTCTCACATTGCTTGCCCACCTTTAGGTCATCTGATATGACTACCCCCAGGTCCCTTTCCATTTTTGTTGTTGTTAGTATCTCACCCCCCATTGTGTACTCTTCCCCTGGGTTTTTGTTTCCCAGGTGCATTACCTTGCACTTCTTAGCATTGAATCTAAGCTGCCATACATTTGACCATTCCTCTAACCTTGCCAAGTCCCTTCTCATCCTTTCCACCCCACCTTGTGCATCAACTCTGTTGCAGATCTTTGTGTCATCTGCAAAAGACATACTTTTTCCTTCCAGTCCCTCTGCAATGTCGCTTATAAAGACATTGAGAGGACCGTCCTAATACTGAACCCTGCGGTACTCACTATTAACCCCTTTTTCAGAGTGGACTCCATTTACTATTACTCTGTGTCCTATTCTCCAGCCAATTCTTTACCCAGGCTGTCATCTTGGGATCCACTCCCAGGCTGGCTAACTTGTATATTAATCTTTGTGTGGGACTGTGTCAAATGCCTTGCTAAAGTCTAGGTAGGCCATGTCCACAGCCCCTCCCTGATCAACTACTTTCACACCCAGTCAAAGAAATCTATCAGATTTGTCTGGCATGACCTTCCCACTGTGAATCCATGCTGCCTTGGGTCCCAGCCCTCTAGCCTCTAGATACTCAACAATTCTTTCCTTCAGAAGTGATTCCATCATTTTCCCTACCACTGAGGTTAAACTAACAGGTCTGTAGTTTCCTGCTTCTGCCTTGCTCCCACTTTCGTGAAGGGGAATCACATCTGCCCTCCTCCAGTCCTCAGGTACCACCCCATCCTCCCATGATTTGTTAAAGAGGGTAGTCAGTGGTGTCACTAGTTCTACCCTTAGTTCTTTTAGAATTCTGGGATGAATCCCATCAGGCCCCATTGCTTTGTCCACCTTCAGTTTTAAGAGTTCTTTCAGAACCCTTTCTTCTGTAAATGGGCTGGTATCAACTTCTGTATCCAGAGTGTTTCTACTGTTTGTTTTAGGTACCTCCCCCTCTTCCTTTGTAAACACTGAGCAAAAATATTTGTTTAGTATCTCTGCCTTTTCACAGTCACCCTCTGCCCACCCTCCTCCCCTTTATTAAGCCTCACTATCCCTCCCTTGGTCTTTATTCGCCTCATGTACCTATAAAGGTTTTATCCCCTTCTTAACTGATTTGGCTATCTTTTCCTTGGTTTGGGCCTTTGCTGTTCTGACTGCCTTTCCAGCTTCCTTTTGCTTTAACTGATACAGTTCTCTGTCCTGTTCCTTCTGTGATTCCTTGTACTTCCTAAATGCTTTCTTTTTCTCTTGAACCTTCACTGCCACTTCCTTTGAGAACCATAGTGGTTTCTTACCTCGTTTCATTTTGTTTATTTGCTTTACACAAAGGCTTGTTACCTCTGTGATGGCAGTTTTTATTATTCCCCATTGTTCTTCCACCCCAGCTTCCTTCCTGAAGGAGTATGTTTAATTATATTCCCAATGAGGATTTTTCTTTTTTTTGGGGGGTAACAAAAGGTTGTGGGAAAAACAGGGAGTTATTGGAAAGAAAAAAAGTTATTGGGAAGATAAAAAGTTTTATTCAGGTTGCTTAATAATCCACAACAATTTTTTGAATCATCTATATTTTTTTTGTTAGATTTTTATATCCCGGTTTCATGGTGACCAGGAGATTAAATTGTTCATCAGCTGGTCCATAAATAATTAAAATAGAGTTTTTTAATTTTATTTTATTTTCTCTGTCTTATTTTATTCTACATGGATTAATGCTCAATCAGAGAACTATGTCATATACTATTTTAAAAATATTTTGCTAGAATATAATAATTAAATTAGGCTTGCCACTAAAAGGCAGGCCAGCTTGTCCTGACCCCCAGACAGAAATAAAAGATTAAGGGGTGGAGGGAGGGGGGAGAATAGGGAAGGGGAAGGGATTGCAAGGGTAGGGTGAGGTGACATAACCTTCTCAAGGGGTCATATGACCAGACTGAGGAGCTCGTTGGCCATTGGCCAAAGGGATGGGCCAGTAGAGGTCCAAAACAAGGGTCCTTAGGGCTATTTAAGGGAATGCAACCCTCAACTAGCCCTCTTATCTTGCTGTAAAATGTCCATTGAGGATATACAGCACATCACTGGCAGTTCTAAGGTAAGGCACAACAGGTATCTGCCCTTGTGGTGCAGTAGTATTTTGTCTGAGCCTAGGTAGAAGGTACTTGAGGATAAATGATTTTTGTACCTTATAAGCCTGTGATGATATGTTTGGTATGACTAGGCTAGTCTGTGACTATATTTTTGGTATGGCTAGGCAGCATGCGTGGCTGTGTTGGGCCCAGATAGGAAGGTTGGGGGAAGACAGGCGGTGTCAAGCCTGTAGTTTGTTTGGGGTCTGGAGCAGAAGATTTTGCCATGTATCATTAGATGCTGTGCTGTGGGGCCAAGGGCCTGATCATGGGTTAATTCAAAAAAAAAAAAAGAAGAATTGGGAAGCTGTGTGGTGTGGGGAGGTCCCAGGAGAGTGAGGAGGCTTGGACCTCAGCCAAAGAATGAGGTCTAGCAGTTTTCAGTGGCAGAGCTTTTGATCTGGTGTTGGAGGATCGTGAAAAGCTCCACAGTAGGGGAAGCATGGTGAGCCATACAGCAGCAGGGCATACGGCTCCTGCCAGGGGCTAAGCAAGGTGGTGCATTTTGGGAGCTCCATTTCAGAGGTGGCTTGTGGAGCCAACAGCGGACAATGGGTGGGTATGCACTGTGGCTGGCAGGATAAATGGAGCCAGCGAGGCCTATTGTCTCTGTGCCCCAAGACGGGTGATCTGATATGAGAGAGGAGGATGAATGAGAGGTTTTGGGGTGCTGCAGGGCAGTGGAGATTGGACTCCATGGGGGCTGGGGCTGAGCAATGATAGGCAGAGGCAGCCAGTGAGGCTTTCTGTGTGGTCATGGATGCCAGGTTTGGGGGAGGGTGGTACGCACTGGAGTGCTCTAGTGGGGCATGGTGGACAGGCCCAAGATGGGCAACATGCAGGGCAGCACAAGGGTCAAACAAATGAGGTCTGGAAGATAGAAGGGACTGGAAGGGCCCACTGCATGTCTTGGCTGCCATGTGGGGGTGGGGGGTATGCACAGAGTGCACTTGGAGTGCGTGTGTAGGCCCACGGCAGACAGGGGGCAGGGACTGCAGATTGGGCTGTCCTGGAGTTTTTGCAGCAATTGAGGGGCTGTAGAGGCCCTCCATGTGGTTCAGCTGCCATGTGGGGCAGGGTAACAATTTGGTGGGGGGGCCTAGGGTCATGCAGCAGCTTGTCGAGGGGTACATGGTGGGATAGAGTGGACAGGGAGAAATGACTGTGGTGTTCATCCTCCAGCAGAGGATCATTTGGGGAACCACAAGTAAGCTTGTGGCATGCAGGATAGGGAGTGGTCTAGCAAGCCAAGCATGGAAATCGGCAGGGGCAGGGGTAGGTATGGCCCCAGGCCAGAGAGCCAAGGTAGCAGAGACAGGGGAGAGGGAAACAAAGCAAGGAGGGGTGGTTGGCCTGGCCTGCTGCATCGAGAGGCCCAGTCATGTAGCACAGCCGTCATTTTGCGGAAGGCCACAACTGAGCCTGTGGAGGGCAGAGAAAAAGTGGAGGGATGATTTGGAGTCTGAGAACAGGTATTCTGGAAAGCCAAACCACATGGGCACAGAGGCCCCTGGTGTTGGGCTGCTGGGTCAGTTGGGTGTTGTGAGTGCTTACTGACAAGAGGCAATTGGGGACTGGCTTTGGTCACTTGGGTAGGGCCAAGGGGGGCACCATGGTATGGCACTTAAAACCATGGGCATACGGGGGAACCCACATTAAAAAAAAAAAGGGTGGGATAGGGCCCTGTTCTTGAAAAAAAAAAAAAGAAACTATACATGTGTCTTCTGTTGGTTGCCTTTGCAAACTGTGTGAGATTCCATTCAGCACCATGCATTTCTTGGAACCTTAGGTCGGAGCACTAGCCTGGGTGCAGGCTGCACCTGGTGCTGGATTGCTTGGGTTCTCTGGGCCAGGAGAGCATTGCAGAGGAATGGGGGATGAAGGGGGGCTGAATAGTTGTGGTGGGGTGTGGTATTCACATATGTTTTGTTATGCAGCTTAGACGGAAGGTATGGCCCCAAAAAGAGCCCCAGCATCCAGTGCTTCCATGCTGGCAGAAGCTGCGAAGCTGATGGCGCAGATGACCAAGTTGATGGAAGCAGCAAAGAAAAGGGAGGCCAAGGAGGAGGGCCAGAAGAAGTGGAAGGAGTGAGATGAGTGAGCTGGTACTGGAAGAGGCAACAAGAGACTGAAGAGGGTGGGACCCAGCACCCTGGCAGCACCAAGGACAGGGATTGAGCCTGACCAGGTCCTGACAGGGCCACAGCTGGATGGGGGTAAGGATGAGTTGGACATGAACAATGAGGTGGATTTACAAGAGTATATTGAAGGATTGTTAGGAGACATAGGGAGGGAGGGGTGTCAAAGATGGAGAGAGCCTTGCAGGATATCAAGGAGAGTGGAAAGGGGGCCAAGGTGCTGGTGGGCACAGCAGGGGTGGTGCAGAAGTTGTACGACAGCCTGCCAGGTTTCACACTGGGCGACCGCATGCCTGCATCAATAAAAGAATAAATACGGAAAGGGGAATACGTTGATATCTTTGGTTTGGTGGATGGGGAGACAGCCAAGAGATATGAGCAAAAGGAATCGGTAGCGAAGTCAGAGATGGCAGTGGCACTAGCGTGTGGTGGGGCACAAAACGGAGGAGGCCAGGTTGAAGGGTAAGAGCATTGACACATGGCAAGTGGTTTTCTGATCTATAGCGCATTGGTGCTGGAGAAGCAGCCTGACCTGGCAATCCCGTTGCTGACTTATATGGCAATCATCAGGGATGCGTACTGGCTAAAGATAGGTTATGGGTGGCTTGAGTATGACAAGGCATTTCGGAGGTGTATGGCAGTAAAAGGTGACCTGAGGTGGGACTGTACCCATGCCAAGTTGTGGGTCCGAATGTTGTCAGGACTTGCAGTTGGGCAGGGAGCAGAGCATGGGAAAAAGGGGGCTCAAGTTCAGGGTACCAAGGCCTGCTGGGCTTCCAACAGGGCTTCATGTAACTGGCCTAGCTGTAAGTTTAAGCACATCTGGTCACAGTAGGGTGGGTCACACCAGTAGACAACTTGCAGGGTGGGGAGTGACAAGATGGGACAAGCCAGTGGGCAGACCCAGGAGCTGCCCTTTCAGGGCAGTAGGGGAGGAGCTGGTAGGGACCACAGTGGTCCCAGGAGAGGAGGATACACATCCAATTATGCATGGAATTAGACTGAAGCATGGAGAAGGGAGGTGGGGATATGCCACAAGCCAATAAAACTTGGGGCGGTGGACGTCTGGACTGAGGGCTACCCAGACAGGAGAGGAGTGGAGTTGCTAAGAATGGGTTTTTGGGGTGGATTTCTGCTGGGTTTCGAGGGGGCATGGGTGGTGATGCCAGCTAAGAATTTAGGGTCTGTAAAAGGGATGGACATAATCAGGGGAAAGATCCAGAAAGAGATGAAGGCAGGGTGGGTGGAGGGGCTGTTGGTCAACCCCGCCCATAAGAGTTTCTGGGTGTCATCCCTGGGGATGGTACCTAAGAAGCAGGTGGAGGAATTCCACTCATACTTCACCTGTCCTAGCCAAATGAAGGGTCAGTGAATGGAGGGATTCCGGAAACTCTCAGCATGGTCACTTATGCATCACTGGACCAGGCAATGGAGTTGATCCGGGAGGCTGAAGGGGCTTGGCTGGTGAAGACAGACATTGAGTCCACATTCTGGCTGTTACCGGTATGGCCAGTGGACTGGGACCTGCTGGGCTTTCAGTTTGAGGGCGGGTTGTACTTCGACAAGGTGATGCCCATGGGATGCTACAAGGTCTGTTCAACATTTGAGGCTTTCAGCTCATGGGTGTATGGGTGGTATGGACACAAGAGGGTCGTCCATTACCTGGACGATTTTCTGTTGATAGGGACCAGCCAGTTAGAGATCCAGGGAATATTGGCAGACTTCCAGGATATGTGCAGACCCATAGGGATCCCTTTGGTAGCCAGGAAAACCGAGGGCCTGGCGCGCAGGTTGGAGTTCCTTGGGATCAAGATGAACATGGAGCAGGAGTGTTTTTGAGTGTTTTTGCCTGCCTGGGGATAAGGTAGCATGGCTCAAGGGGCCACTCACACTAGTGGGAGGGAGGAGGAGTGTGCTGCTGGTACAAGTACAACAGCTACTGGGGCACCTTAATTTCACCTGCAAGGCCATAAGCCCATGCAGGGCCTTTACTAGGAGGTTCGGGAAGGTCATGAGAAAAGCAAAGCCACCTCATCACTGGGTAGACATCAACAGGGGGGTGAAGGAGGATCTACAGGTGTGGGAAGTTTTCCTGGAATCCTACAATGGGGTAACATTCTGGCATGAGGAGTGGGCCTCCAGCGCAGACCTCAAGCTGTACATGGATACGAATGGGGGCCTGGGGATGGGGGCCTATTTCCAGGGCGAGTGGATCTCGGAGGTATGGCAGGTCCAATGGCAGGAATGGGAATGGATGAAGGACATAACATTCCTCAAGATTTTCACAATATGGGTGGCCTTTGAGGTATGGGGTACACAGATGGCAGGGCAGCGCATTGTATTTTGATGCAACAACAAAGGCATGGTCCAAGTAACCAGTAAGCAGAGTGGCAGGACGGAGTCAGTAGAGAGGGTGCTGAGGTGCATGATCTTATTAGGCCTGCAGCTTAACCTGTCCTTTAAGGTGAGGCACATTGAGGGATCTCGGAATGAGGTAGCTGACTGTCTTTCTTGCTTTCAGATGGAGTGGTTTCCAAGAGTTGGCACCACAGACCATGTCCACCCAGACCAGGGTCCCAGATTGGCTCTGGGTGATTGGAGATAGAAGGCCAGGGCCTTGTGCAAGGTATCATGATTGGCCAGCACCCTAAAGGCCTATGAGGGGGTGTGGGCAGACTTCCAGACATTCAGAGCCAGAATGGGGTGGGAGATGGTGAACCAGTCTGGAAAGAGGAGGTAATGCAATACATGCTGGAAAAATGGGAGGAAGGGTTGGCCCACTACACCATGAGGGTACAGCTGGCAGGAATCAGCTGGATTTACATGGATTGGGGTTGAGCTGATGCAATGGGTGGCTAGGCCATCAAACAGATGGTGGCAGGCTGGCAGAGGGGACTGGAAAGGCAGCACAATGGGAGACGGCCTTTGAGGGGCCCCTTCTCTCGAAGGTCCTACAGGCATTGGGCCACATCTGCTACTCGGCAAATGAGGCCTGTCTTTTCCGGGCCATATTTGCTGTCATGGCAAAGAGGGTTTTCAGGGTTGGGGAAATGGTGGCTCCCAAAAAAGGGGCAACCGATGCAGGTCTGCAGGAGGAGTGTGTGAGGGTGGGAGACGAGAAGGTGATAATTCTGCTGTGGAGGTCAAAGACAGACCAGCAGGGCAAAGGCACCACCACCATGGAACTGCTGAGGGAGGCAGCAGCAGGGGTCTGCATGGTCCAGGCCATGGGGGACTACGTGAGGATTTGGAGATGAAGAGGAGGCCTTGGTTTTTGCATGGGGATGGGTCCCCTGTGACAGGATTTCATTTGGGTGCAGTGCTAAAGAAGGCGGTGGCTTTTGTTTGTGAGAATCCCAGCAAGTTTGCCCCACACTCCTTCAGGACTGGTGCGGCTTCAGAGGAGGCTGCTGCAGAAGCAGGGAAAGAGGGAGGTCAAGAGGGTAGGGAGATGGACATCAAACTGTTATAAGAGATATGTGAGGTGCTGATGGTGGCTAACTGGTATCCCCTTTTTCTCCCCCACAGCAGGTTCCAAGAGGCAGGTGTGGATCGTGGGGCACTCATTTATCTACTGGGTGGAGAGACTTGCAGCTGTCACAACAATGGGTAGGCAGTTGTGCCCAGTAGTCGAGCACATGAAAGAGAGATGGAGGGGCCTGAGGGGCATGAGGTGGCTGCAGCAGCTGCCCATGCTAGACAAGCTGCATGTGCGATGGGCCAGTCCAGAATGTATTATTATCTAACTAGGGGGTAATGGCCCGGGGGTCATAGACCTAGAAAAGGTGAAGAGCTGGTGGCCAAGGGTGGCAATTGGTTGGTCCGAGATTACATCCTGGAGAGTGTGGAGGGGAGCAAAAAGGCCTCAGGCAATAGAGGTGGCATGGAAATGCTTGAACAGGAAATTGACCAGGGCAGTTATCGAGATGGGAAGGTCCACATACAGCATAGGGACATTTCTTTCGAACAGGAAGCAGTGTACGGATGGACGTTGTCCATCTCACTAAGTTTGGCATGGGCCTGTTCCTTCAGGCTTTTGGGGAACTGGTGAAGGACATAAATTGGAGGGATCTTAGGGGCTAGCCCGCAAGAGGGGGAGACCTATCTTCCATCGCAGGTGGGAGATGATTAAGTGGAAGGGGCTGTGGGGGAGAGGGGAAAAGGGGGCAGATAGAGGGGGAAGGGGTAGGTTCCATGGGCTGGGGACAAAGGAACCCAGGCATAGGAGTAATGTGGGAGGGGGAGGGATATAGAACTAGGGGGTGGATCACTCTGTCCACACCTGGTGGGGGGGAGTGGTCCAGGTAACGTGGTACCCGATTGTGGTGACTGGAAAAGGAGGGGCTGAATCACAGTGTCTTGACCCTGAGAAGCATGATGAAAGAGGAAGAGAACAGGATGAAGAACCATGAGAAGGAAAACAGGACTGTTATGTCCAAAATTGTAAATGCAGATTGTCGAAATAATTATAATTGGGATGTAACAATGACTATATAACTGTGTCTTTTTGATATAATAAATGCTGCCAGCTAGCATCCAAGAAGAGATAAAGCTTTGGCATGAGTTATTTCTGGGTGAGGATCTGGAGACCATTAGGCCAGTCACTAAAAGGCAGGCCAGCTTATCCTGGGCCCCAGCCAGAGATAAAAGATTAAGTGGGAGGGGGAGGGAAGAGGAAAGGTAAGATGAGGGGATTGCAAGTGTAGGAGGAGGTGACATGACCTCATCGAGGGGTCATATGACCAGTGTGGTGCTAGCTGGCCTTTGGTCGAGGGAAGGGGTCAGTAGGGGTCCTAAACAAGGGTCCTTAGGGGCTATTTAAGGGCATGCAACCTCAGCTAGTCCTCTTTTCTGCTGTAAATTCCCCACCCTCCCTCCCTGCAAGAAATAGAGGGGAATAGCAATGGAATAGCACAAGGTGGTAGAAGCACAGAGAAAGAGGTGACCTCAGAGGGGCCTGACAGGGGCCAAGTGGGGCTGCGAGGCGATGGTGGCAAGGGACTAGGTGAAGTCTAGCTGGAGGTTTGTAGACAGAAATGAGATGGTATTATGAGGGAAGGAGGGTGAAGGGGTTGTGGTGAGCAAGTGGAAAAAGGGGGCAGGTAGAGGGGTGGGGGTTAGGTACTGTGGGCTCGGGACAAAGGAACCCAGGCATGGGAGTAATGGGGGTGGAGGGAAGGATATAGAACTAGGGGGTGGATCACTGTGTCTACACCTGGTGAGGGGGGGAGTGGTCCAGTTAACGTGGTACCCAATTGTGGTAATTGGAAAAGGGGGGTCCGGATCACGGTGTCCAGACCCTGACAAGCATGATGAAAGATGAAGAGAACAGGATGAAGAACCATGAGAAGGAAAACAGGACTGTTATGTCCTGAAAGTGATATGGGACTGTTATGTTCAAAACTGTAAATGCAGATTGTTGAAATAATTATAATTGGGATGTAACAATGACCATATAACTGTGCCTTTTTGATATAATAAATGCTGCCAGCAAGCATCCAAAAAGTGATAAAGCTTTGGCCTGAGTTATTTCTGGGTGGGTATCCGGGGACAACTAATAGTTAGGAAATACAAGGAAAATTTTAAGACCTTATAATTGATTGATTAATACTCTTGTGGGGTAACTGATGTACTTATAGGGATACATTTGTACCTATTGGCTATCATAGTGTGAAAGCCCATGAAAAGCTCTTTCCAGCAAGGTACTAGGCTTATTTGTAGCTCGACACACTCCAGAGACACAGACAACTAAATCTGTTTAACATTAATACTAAATTGCAGAAATTTTCTGAACATTCTGATGTCATTGAGGAATAAGCTGTGCCTAACTAGACCGAGTCAAACATAGCTTGTTCCTCCATGACATCACAATGCTCGACAGATGGCTGAAATGCAGTATTAATATTGAGCAGACTCAGTTATATGTATCTTCGGAATGCTTCCAGCTGTACGTGTGCCTGACACCTCATTTGAAAGAGCTTTCCATGGGCTTTCAAATTATTTCAGCCACTCTATATGGATGTTTCCCTTTAAGATTTCCATGTGTTACATGTTTAATACAGGTGACCTGAAATTCTTGTCATTGGATTTTTAATAACCCTGATAATTTATTAAGAGATTTCACCCAATTGCTATGGTGATGGATGTCATGAGGAAAGTGCTTTATAAGCACATCTTTTACCTAGGCATAGCAGTAGTACAACTCAAAAGTTGTCTGAGGGGGTAGGATACAGTGGTGTTGTGAATTTGTTACACGGTTGAAGCAAATGCTAACCAGACTGTTAAAACTCCTTAGATATCCTTTTCTATTTCCTGCAGTTTTCAGCTCTTCAGAAACAGAACTGAAGGGAACAGTGATTGGTGTAGTGTGAACCTCTAGCACAATTTGACATCCCCTGGAGTGTTTATCTCAACCACATTTTGCAGCC
Organism: Neoceratodus forsteri; assembly: GCA_016271365.2. Lineage (NCBI taxonomy): Eukaryota > Metazoa > Chordata > Ceratodontiformes > Ceratodontidae > Neoceratodus > Neoceratodus forsteri. The sequence goes on from CM057455.1 coordinate 622,038,138, forward strand.
TGATTTGAAATTCTGACCCAGGAATAAAGGGCTTTCCCAAAACAGACTAGCAACCTTAAGCCAGTATTGAATTAGCCTTGTTTTACAATCAAAGTGTTGCTCAAGGATCTGAATTTGTGCTTCCTGAGTCTTTGCCTATAGTTCTGTGTTGGAGCATTTTACTCAAGTAAGTACTAAAATATTTTTTTTCCACAAAAGCACAACATTTTAAATTGTATTATTAGTAAGACTTAATAATTATCTTATGGCTAAATGTGTTTGTATACAGTGCATTAAATGCTGAATTTAGGTTACGAGGCCAATAGCTGTGATAACATTGTATGTTGGAAAGTTATAAAACTCTGTCATCATCTGGGTTTTATTACTATTTGTGTTTCAGATTTAATCATAGATTATGTGATTCTTCTTTAATCCGATATCACTATTTGTCCAAAATTTGATCAGACAATATTTACTAATTATAATACATGCCAGCCTTAATTAATTGCTTGACAGGTTGCACTTTGGTGTGGACTAAGGAATCTAAAACTATTAATCAAAGGGGCCTGAATATTCATAGTAGTAAGTGTTTGTGTCTTTTCAAAATAATTTTTTGTATTTTTATTTAACATCAAGACTTCTTTATTTGGGAATAAGATTTGGCACCAGGTGCAGCATTAAATGAATCTGAATGGGATGCTGATCCTTAAACAAACCAGACCTGATTCCAGAATGAAAACCCTTGACCTGAAACAGAAAGAGGAAACAGAGTGAAGGGAAGAGTGCAAGAATAAAACAGATGAAAGCAGAAGGACATAGGAAAATTTTAAGTTAAAAATGCAAATTGGCTGACTGTCGTATAGGTTTCTTGTAGTTACACTATAGAAGTCTTGAATATTTGTTTTTTGTATTTATTAAGTGTACATTGGAATGTGGATTAACTGGTCTCTTATTAGATATTTTATGGGGGTTTATTAATATTGATCATTAGTAGGAGAATGTATTTATTCTCATATTTGATGCCTGGTGTTATTTATAATTTGTTTTTCTATAATCTAGTTTAAGTTTTCACGCTGAGTGAAATCTTAAAGCACAACTCTTTTTTTTACTGACTGATATTCTTGATCGGGTATTGGTAGCTTACCACAGTTTGGTGTATATTACTAAAAAAATCTTATTTCTAAATCTGACTATTTGTCAATATGGAAATGAGAACCAGGAGTACTAAGTCACAAGAGATTTTACTTTCTCCTAATGAATTAGAGAGTTTGGATAAAAAAGCTAGAAGTCAATTACATTCAGAAACTGGGGAGGATAAAACATTAAGATTAAAACCATTCGAGAAATTATCTGAGCAACAACTTATGGATATTAATAAAAATAGTGGCAAGATTTTGAGGGAAAAACAGTCTGAAAGTTAATCCAGCTCAGTTAAAAATAGATGCATTTTTGGGGAAAATACTTTAACAACAATAATTATAAACAGATTACCTTGCACAGGGGACATAGGTCAAGTTGTATTACCCCAGAGAAACTAGTATACAAGGGGAAACAAATAGGTGGATTAGAAATGAAACACCACCTTTAGAAAAAAAAAAAAAAAAAACGAGGTTCAAAAATACAGGTAAATCAAGCTGGAATAAACCTAGATACAGTTAATACACCAACACAAGATAATATGAATATGGCAGAAACAGTGAAAGATCAGATAACCACCATTACTAGTCTAAAGTCTTTATTAAGAAATAAGGAAGCATCAATGACAGTAGAGAAAACACATTTTAAAGTGGATTCCATTAACAGCATCATCTGATTTGAGAGATTATTCTTCACTTAAATTCAGTTGGGAACCATTCTCAGAAATACAGATATGCAGGATAACTTAGATCCATTTGATAATCAGAATGCCATAAGCTCACGAGTTTTAAATAGAATGCATTTTTTTTTCAAAACTTTCAAAGGAATGACTGGATCGTACAACAAATTCCTATTATGCAACTTTTCCCATTATTGAAACATTATGGATATTGAAAGAGGAAAGTCATGAGCTCAGGGCTAATCTGATGAAAAATCTGTATATGATTAAACATTTTATAGAAGAATATTTGGCATAGAATTATTTAGTAGATTAAAATTGGTTCATTTGTTAAAAAAACAAGATGCTAGAATGGACAAGGGAACTAATACCCTGATTTTAAAGAAAAATAAGTGCATCCACTCTAATCTTCCCCCACATTGTGAAAGAGACATAGTAATTACTATACCAGACTCACCAGTAAGAAAAGTGAATAAAAGGAAACAAAAATCAAAAAAGGAAAAGAAGGAGAAAGGGCTCACAAAAGGAGGAGACAGGAACTTGAGTTACCATTAGGTATCAAAAGGTTATATTCAAAAGAAGAGATCTTTTGTGGAAAATAAACTAGAGGATTTAGATCCTGGGCTATAATCCCCACTTTTGGCTCAAATGGTGAGCCAAATCCAGACATAGTTGACAATACAGGTTCTAAATCACATACAAATAAGCATTTGTCAATGCCGAATGTTGGCTTGCTGGCACTGGCATTGGTAGTGCAGGAGTTAGAGAGATGCACAATAGGATTGGTAGTGAAGTAATGAACTGACACTGACCCCAGCCACACCATGCAGAAAGTGAGCAGCACTGGGTTGTGCCTTTGGGTTATTGGCCATAACGCTCATGTCATTTCACCTCACCCTACCCCGCATTGACCGACAAGTGCTGCGATGTGCCTTGGGGTCTTCAGGCCTTACACTCACCCCAGTCCATAAGGGAATATACTGACATGGGTGCAGTGTAGGAGAATAGTGTGAACATTGGGGCTGAAGAGTCTAAGGCACATCTTGACACCTGTCACTGGCTGCAGGGTGGGTGGGGGGTGGAATGATGTGAGCTTTTCAGCCAACAATGCTAACTCACACCCCTGAAATCCTGTCTGTACAGAGAGGGACATTGCGGTTGGAAACCCTAATGCCGAGGGCATTTGTTGGTATTTTCATTCCAAATTTTCAACATGGGCAGTTTGTGACCCCACCTCGTGAACAGTGGCACTATGAGTTTGTTTGCTGAAAGGTGATTTTGTACAGCGACTGTGCATTTTGGTGGCACAGGTGCAAAAACACAATTTGGGCAGGATGTGAAAAATGACAACTGCACTGTTCATGAGGAGGTGTAAAAAAATGGCATTGTTGAAAATCTGAAATGAAAATATGGAAAATTGGTGACGTCATGAGCGTGCATAGAAACTGCACGATGCACAGCCATAAGGCAATTATTTGGGGGATTTGTTTAACCAAATTTTCAACATAGGCATTTTTGGAACTCCAGTCATGAACAGTGTCACTGTGATTTTGTTAATCTGGCCCAAACATTGATTTTCCACAGCAAACGTGCCATGTCTTTATAGCTGCCACTTAGCCCAGTTTCAGTTATTTGCATATACTAATGTCACTTTTGTCATCTCTGCATAGCTATACGTATTATCTCGAGTACTGTCTGACTTGATTTGTATTCTAACCTACCTGTACTATATACTATGTACCTGTACTATATACTATGTATTGTATAATCTCATCTCATTTTATGTATGTATTCTCCTAGGTAGTGCCTGAAAATAGTCAACTTTGGCTAGCGCACCTAACCCGGTTAACAAAAACTAAATAAATAAATAAATAAATAAAATTGTGTGACACATACGAAAACACATTTTGGGCAGGATGTGAATAATGGCAGCTATACTGTTCATAAGGAGGTGTACAAAAATGACAGTGGTGAAAATCCGGAGTGAAAATATGAAAAATTGGTGACGTCACAAGTGTGCCTAGAAACTGCGCAATGCATGCCTGTAATGCAATTATTTTGAGTATTTTTTTACCAAATTTTCAACATAGGTATTTTAGCACCTCCACTCATGAACAGTCTCACTGTGATTTTGTTAATGTGTCTAGAACACTGATTTTGCACAGCGATCGTGCCATTGTGTGCCACATGAGTGGAAACACATTTCTGCCAGGATGTACAAAATGACAGCTCTCCTGTTCATAATGAGGTGTGGGAAAATGCCAATGTTGAAAATCTGGAGTGAAAATATTACAAATTCGCAATGTTACGAGCGTGCATGGAAACTGTGCAATGCACGCTCGTAACACAGTCATTTATGGTCTTTCATCACCAAATTTTCAATACAGGCATTTTAGGACCTTTCCTCATGAACAGTGTCACTATGATTTTCTTAATGTGTGCTGAGCACTGATTTCCCACAGCAACTGCGCTATTCTGCACAGGAAGGCGAAAACACATTTTGACCAGGATGTGAAAAATGACAGCTGTACTGTTCATAATGAGGTGTGGAAAAATGCCAATGCTGAAAATCTGGAGTGAAAATATTACAAATTTGTGAAGTTATGAGCATGCGTGGAAACTGTGCAATGCACGTTTGTAAAACAGTCACTTTTTTGATTTTTTCACCGAATTTGCAACATAGGCTTTTTGAGAGCCCAACTCATGAACAGTGGCACTGTCATTTTGTTAATTGGTCCTGAAAAGTGATTCTGTGCAGTGACCACAAAATCACCTTTCTGGAGGGAATAACACCATGACAGTGACTGAATTCATGAGGAGGTGTCCCAATAACCCCATATTGAAAATTTGGTGCAAAAATTTCCCAAAATGCCCGAGATATGCACCAAAGTTGAAAAAACCCTATTTATGCCATTATACAGTTTACCGGCATTTCTTCAGTTTGTGGTTGGCTTTGAAGAGAGCAGACATGTTCTCGGTCCTCCGAAGATTGTCTCACTGGGATCCAGAGTTAAGTATGAGGTGAGGGGAGGTGGGCAGGTATAGTACGTAGAGGATGGGTGCTGGTAGGTGGAGGGGCACTGGAACACTTTGAAGGACCGTTTTCTCATTTTACAGGGGAATTAAAAAAGGACAACACAGCTCAGTTTTCTTTTTTCACTGGTGTGCTTGTTACAATGGGGTAGGCTCCCAGTGTACCACTTGCATTTGTGGGGAGGGGGACCGATGCTGATGGTGATTGGGCCTCTCGTTAGCACAGAAACGTGCTGGGGGTGCATGATGCAGAGGGGGATTGGGAACCCCCTCAGCACAATTGAAATGGGAGGGGGGCATTATGTTGATGGGGAGTGGGCTCCCCCATTGGCAAATGAACTGGATTGGAGCATGCTGACAGGGGGATTGGGCATCCCTGAAGTTGGCATTGTGTGCGGCGGTAGTCAGTGCCACCATATTTATTGAAATACTTCATCAGTGAAGGCACATTGGGAGGCATGTTATTGTGTCACTGCATGATGAGCTTGCATCTTACTGCAGCAGCACTTTTGTTACATGTGATGACCACTTTACATATTGCTGGTGTCACCACCTGCATGCTGGTTTATTGGGGAATGAGGGACGCACCTACTGATACATGCCCTGCATTCACCCACAGTGACCGCACCTCCAAATCTGCTACTACCTCAAGATGTTGGCTGGTGCACAAGCACAAGCCAACATAAAAAGGAACAGGAAGTGGCGAGTGAGGATATTATTTTGATGACTATTGTAAGTTGGATATCATAACATAAATGACACTAAAGCATTATTTAATGCAAAGGTGGATGAGTATGGAATACAAATGGATAGCCAAATGAAACTTATTAGTGAGGATGCTATTTTCATGAATATTGTAAGTGGGATATCATACCATAAATGAAACTAAGGAATGATTGAATACAAAGGTGGATGAGTATGAAGTACAAATGGACAGCCAAATGAACTGTATTATAAAGACTTGAAAGACTAAAACACAATAAGCAGCAGGTGATCTTATTTAAAAAGTCAAAGAAGGTAGCCAGAGATTTACAAAAAGAAAAGGGGATTTCATTCTTCTAAACTTAAAATTGAAAAGTCAAACAGAATAGATAAAATACTGACTGGACACTATGAAAGTGTAGATTATCAAAATGATAACTATAATTCTCAAGAATCTATTGAAAATAAACAAAGCCAGTTGTGAAAAGACATGAACCCATTATGGATAACATAAAAATAGTTATTGGAATAATGAAGAAACAGCCTAGATCTACCAAAGACATCACCAAGCTTTTGACAATGTTCAGTTGGGATATTCCTGTTGGAGAATGACCATAGAATACCAGAAAAAAATCTGATTGATTTATTTTCACATATTCTTTAAAGGCCATTAGAATTTGATGCAATTTATTGGGTCCAAGTGGTGGACATTTTTACATGTAATTTGGAGTGGGTGGCTCCAATATTATAATAAGTATATAATTGCATTATTCAAAATCAAATAATACCAAAATCTTGGTTAGGAAACATTATCTTTCCTATACATAAAAAAGGCCCATTGAATGATCTGGTTATGTACTGGCCAATTAGACTTATTGGCACCACTCAAAAAATATTTTCATGAATCTTCCAGAAAGAATTTGAAGTGTAGGTAGAGGAGAACAGTCTACTGGATGAACCTCAAAATGGTTTCCGAAAGACTACATCGACAGCTGAGCATGGCATGGTTTTATCACACTTGATCCATAAGCATGTGGTAATAAAAAAAAGGAAAGTTATATTGTTGCTTTGTGGGCTTACATACGTAGTCAGTTAACACATCTCAAAACCCACCTTCTTAAACAGGACTGGTCTCCAATCCTCACAGCTACTAACGTGAACAATGCCCTGGACCACTTCATCAGAATCTTCAATGTAGCCTGCAACATATTTGCTCCATTAAAAAAAAGAAAGTAAAGGACCTTTGCAACCCCTGGCTCTCAGGTGACCTCCTGAGGCGAATAAAGGCAAGGGACCATCTTTGGGAGCTTGCCAGAAACACTGGAAGACAAAATGACATCGCAAACTATAAACGTGTATGAAATGACTGCACCAAAGCTATCCGGGAAACAAAATCTGCCTTCTTTAAGAGTGCTCTTACAAACTCCTGGGACAACGGAAGAGATTTCTGGGATAACATTAAAGAAGTCACAGGGAAACAGTCTAAATCCCCCTCATCCGTACTCTGCATTAATGGTGATACCACACTTGACCCAAAAATAATTGCTGACACATTCAATGCAGCTTTCACCAACCTTAACGCTGTGCTACCACCAGATTTTTTCAAAGATGATGACACTTCAATTTCCCCTATCTCCTTTGCCCCTACCAGCCACCCTCCCTTCTACTTTAAATCGGTCAAGATGTACTAGGTCCGTAGCTATGTTACCAAAGCTATTAGCAAGTCCAGATCCAGCAATGACTCTCTTGAACTCAAACTTCTATCACTTACCATTGAAGAAGTACTCATGCCACTGACCAGAATCTTTACCCTCTCACCCAGTTTAAGCCAGTTCCCGGACAAATGGAAATCTGCAACGGTAACCCCTATTCATAAAAGTGGTGGCAAAACTGCACATGCGAACTTCCGTCTAATTCCATCCTACCTCCACTCTCCAAGGCCCTGGAGCATATTGTTGCAGACCAATTTACTGACTTCTTGGACAAGCATAACATCCTGTGCAGGCAGCAACATGGTTTTAGAAAGGGTCACAGTACCTCCACGGCCCTACTTGAATTTACTGGTGCTATCCACCACTCACTGGACAATGGTCAGCAAACTGGAGCTACCTTCATTGATATAACAAAAGCCTTCAACACCGTCAACCACCGTCTCCTGCTTATCCAACTTCAGCTTGCAGGGCTATCACCTAACATAGTGAACTGGTTCAAAAGCTACCTTGAAAACCGGTCCCAAAGAGTGAAAATTGCTGATATGCTCTCAGATGCCAAACCTGTTCACTCTGGTGTCCAACAGGGTTCTATATTGGGCCCTCCCCTTTTCAGCCTTTTTTTGAACATGCTTCCAGATTCCTGTCCAGAACAAATCTTACTCTACGCTGATGATGCGGTTATCCTAAGCTCCCACCATGATCCAAATCAACTACAAGATAACCTCCAGCAGGGTTTCACTGCAGTCGAAAACTGTTTCGTAAAACACAAATTGATCCTAAACCAGAAAAAAACAAAGTCAATGTTTTTCTGTAGCTCCCACAGCAAAAATAAACAGTATCAACTCTCCATATTAACCAAACAAGGAGTCACCCTAGAACAAGCGCATACTTTTAAATACCTCAGCATCATCCTGGACTCCAAACTCACCTATGCTGACCATATTAATAGTGTTGCGAAAGTGGCAAACACCAGACTGGGTCTTCTGTTCCTCCATAGGAATCATCTAACCCAAGAAGCCTTGACTGTGGCCATCCAGAGCTCCATTGTTAGCATCATAGACTACGGTCTCATCATCTATGGCTCTGCCACCACCTCCTCTCTCAAACGGGTTTCTACCTCCCTGAATAAAGCCTGTCAACTCATCATGGGAGTTCATCATCTCACCCATATTTGTGACCTCTAATCCCTAACTGGGTGGCTGCAACCGAGCAACCGAATAAAGTATCAAACTTGCATCACAGGAAAGAAAATGATGGGCATTGCTTCCCCAGGAGTCTGCTCCCTTCTGAAACAGAGAATCAACAACTGCAACACCAGGAGCTCTAAACCCCTAACCCTGCAAATCCCCCATTGTTGCACAACCCAAGGACAAAGGTCCTTTGCTTATAGGGCTCCTAGCTGGCTGAACAGTCTTGCTTCTGACATCTCTAGCTCACCAACACTGGGCACTTTCAAGGCTAAGCTCCGCCTCTTCCTACTAAGCTATAATACCTGTGACTGCCTTGTTTAATGCAATTCTTTCTCCGCTCTATGGCCCATGGTTCCAGACATCTGCTGTTTTCCTCTCACCTAGCACTTCTTCCTTCCACTGCCCAACAAAGGCTCTTTTCCCCTGTGCTGTCATGACAAAGCATCCTGGCTGCCTTACTCAGTCCTACCACCCCCCGTGCCTGTTCCATCCTCCACCCCTATTTCCTTTGCTTCCATCTCCTAGTGTTTCTTGTATAGTCTTTGTAATGACATTTAATGACGATTGTGTGCTGATTGTTCTAAACTGTATCTTGAAACTTGTATGATCTTTATGTCTGTACTTGCTGATGTGGAACCTTTCTAAAAGAGCCTCGGCTCAAAGGTATTATGTAATCCTAGATTCAAATAAAAAAATAATAAACATACTGTATGGCCTTTGATAGTTTTACCAGAAGAACAGTGTGGTATACTTTTTATGCCCTATAAATACATCCTTACTTATTGGATATCTTAATCAGAATGTATGAAGAAACCTGGTCCAGAATATAATATAATCTTGAGGGAAACCTAAACAACCAAATAAATACTAATATTGGGGTTACACAAGGCTGTATACAAGCCCCTATACTCTTTAACTTTTACATTAATACACTGCTAACACAAATGTATGATGAAGAATTTCACTTTCCAAATATACTAGGTAAAAAGGTTCCACTATTAGTTTATGTTGATGATGTGGTACTTATATTAACCTCACTCCTAGGATTACAACAAAAAATGAATAAGTTCACTAACTAATGCAAACTACATTTCTTGCGAATTAATCTAGAAAAAACTCAAATGGTGTCTTTGGGGACAGAATTATACAAAGACACTTTCTATATCTTGATAATCTTAAGTGCATTACAGATAGGGTTGGCAATAAAAGTCAACCTAAGTTGTCTGATGACATTCCTGAAGAAATGGAGGTGGATCTAGGGGCATAGAGGGTGGGGTGGTTAATATAGGCAGGATAGAAGGAAGGAGTGGAGCTTGGTGAAGGCAGGATTGACATGCAGGTAAAATCAAGGGAGGGCACAGGTGATGTCATGATTGACAAGTGCAGGTGAATGGTACGTACACCTGTAGGGTTACAGGATTTGCCCAGTGGTGTGGCCTGGATTGGTCCTTGCCATGGGTCCTTTTGGGGTTTATAAGCCCAGGGCTAGGAGGGTTCTGCCTCTTTCTGCTGGAATTTTTCATTTTGATCTCAGCACAGCATTTGGCAATTTTCTGGTTGATTTATTTCCACCACTAGGTAAGGTACTGCAACTCTGGGGACTGGGCCACCAAGCCCTGAGCATTTTTTCTCTAGCTGATTTGCTTTATTGAGAGGTAAAAATGGTCATATAAATCTGTATCTCAGTTTCAGCTGATTGGTTTATTTTATTTTGATCCATCTCTGCAATGCTAGTGTTTGAGGATAATTAATTGTACAAGGACCTTGTGGGGTTTGTGCACAGAGAAGTGGAGTCTATAGGGAGCCATAGCAGGAACAGGCCACTGGTGGATGGCATTTTTGCATTTGCTCATGGGTTGGGGCTTGTTTAGAGTGGAGGAACTAAACGCAGATGCTTTTTTAGCCAAAATACACTCTTGCTGGTGTGAAAGTTTGTAGAATGGCTGCAGGGGCCACGTGGCCACAAGGAGAATGCCCTTTGTCCAGGAGGAGGCCTAGCAGACCACTCGCTTTGAGCACGAGGAGTCTTGAGAGGCCTAATGGAGATGGTGACACCACTGGGGGATTCTTGGGTGGTGCATTGCATCCCAAAGTTTTCCTTTTGGTGGCCCATTTTTTTATTCAGTAAGCACAGGAGAGTGCATGGGGGAAAGTGGTGGAAGGGCATGGGCCTGTGGATAGAGTACCAGAACGGGGATTGTGGATGGCCATTGGAGCCCACTTTAGTGAAGGGGGAACTCAGGAGGATGAAAGCTCATTCTACAAGTGAGAGAGGGGCACTTCAAGCCCTTATGGAGGTACAGCGGTTTTTGGCAGTGTCGACCTGGAGTAGGGTGGCAGTGGCCAATTTTGGACATTTTTTTCTGGTGACCACGCAATGAGCCTCAGTCGCAGTATGGCCATGTGGCCTAGCATCTGATGTCATTGCCACGTGGCCCGCATGAGGACTGGTGCACACATGTGAGTGTAGCAAAGGGGGGGGATAAGGAGCGTCTGTGGATGAATTTCCAAGGATACAATTGAAATAAACACACAAAAATAATAGAAAATACAGATGCGAAAGGAAAATGGGATCCCTTGCCCAACAGTGCAAGTTTCACGGGGAGGGGCGAGGGCCTGTGTTAAGGCAGCATGCCAGGCCTCCTTAGAAGGAACAATTTTCATAAGGGTCATTGTAATGACCTGTCAAATCATCATCCGAGGGGGTGAAGCTAAAATAATGAGCTTATGGCTGAAGAGAACAGAACAGATCAGGCGTACATAAGGATTTTCCTGGGGAATTTTTTACTGGAGCTGGCGTACCAAGACTACAAAGGGTACTTATTGGGAGTTTTTTTCCACTGGAGAGTGGCCCAGATTTAAGGGGTCTACCTGGCACACAAGTGGGTTTTCAGGCTAGGGGCAGTGGGGAGGGGGAGAGTGGGGGCCCGGGACCCAGGTGGATAAGGACACAGCCTGGGCTGACAGAATGGGACCACCGTGCAAAAGATGGAGAAAAACCAAGTCGGGGGGACACGGAAAATATTAAAAAAAAACAAAAAACGGGAGTTTGTTGGAACAACACGGGGATGCTAGGGAGTCCTCTGACAAGACATTTATTGCACACTAGGGGGATCCTTCTGGACCTGGGCAGACATGGAGCAAAGGAGGGGGCAAGGATTACTTTTATATTGCACTTTGCAGCATAAGGCGCTGAACATATGGATGTATGGGCTACCCTCTGGACCTGAAGCAGGGGGTCAAAGGGAATCCAGACGTGCCTGCAGGTTTTATTGCATGTTCACAAGGTTTGAGTTACTGGAACTATCACAAAATAGTAGCAGATGGGGGAAAATAAAGGGCTGCTCAGACTATGTTCCTCATCCCACAATTTTCTTGTATAGCATTTATTTTAGGAATGGCACCCAAGAAGCAGCCCACTCCAGTTTCTAGTTCTCAGCTACACTTGGAAGCCACAGTGCTAGTGGGTATGATGACAGAGCTCAAGAGAGCCCAGAGGAAGTAAGAAGAGGAGGCAATGGAGAGAAAGGGGAAGCAGCCAGTGGGACCCCGGGGCAGGGGGGCATGTAGAAAATGGCTGAGGGGACCTGCCCTAGATCCAGATCTGGCCCCTCTGCCCAAACCTGCACCAGAACTGTCAGATCCAGACACAGGAGCGAGTAAGGGTGTGGGTGAGCTGTGAGAAGAAGGTAGTGTTAAAGATTATATGGCAGGTCTGTCGACAGAGATGGGAGACAAAGGTTTGGACATGATTGAAAAAATCTTGGAGGTCTTTAAGAAAGAAAGAGGGGCAAGGGGGGTGCAGGGGGGCAGGGTGGTCATGGGCAGGGGAAGGAAGCTTTACAACTCTCCACCAGGTTTTTCCTTGGGGGACCATGTACCTGGCCTCCACCAAGGACAAGATCTGGAAGGGAGAATATGTGGACATATTTGGCCTATTGGACAAAAAGACAGCCAAGAAATGTGAGCAAAAGGGGACAGTAGGAAAATCTGAAATGGCAGTGGCATTGGCAGTGGTGGGCCATAAAGAGGAAGAAGCAAATGACAAGTTAAAGAATTTAGGCACATGGCAGGTGGGAGTTTTGATATTGTGCCATTTTGTTAGAGAAACAGCTGGAGCTCGTCATTCCCTGCTGACCTACACAGCCATAATTAGGGATGCTCATAAGGCACAGAAAGGTTATGGATGTTTAGAGCATGATGATGCCTTCCGGCAGTGGATGGCTGTGAAGGGAGACCTACAGTGGGACTGTACGCACTCTGTGTTATGGGTCAGAACCTTATCCAGCCAGTTGGGGAGGGTGACAGAGGGGACCAAGAAGGTGGTAACATGGTGGGGTGGGGCAAATCTTGCTGGGCTTAGAACAGATCTGCGTGCACCTGGATCAATTGAAAATTTAAGCACATTTGCTCAAAATGTAGTGGTCAGCATCCAGTAGTAAAATTCAGGGATAACAATGATTGCTCTGGGGTACAAGTGGTCAAGAACAGCCCTTTTGAGGGGCACATGGGGAGGGGGCAACAGTAGTGGATTTGGAGGTAGGAGACGGGGGTTTGGGAACAGAGGCGGGTACAATTCCAACTATGGGTGGAATTGAGAACCAGGGGATGTGGGACCTGACATGGGGTTTCTTGTTGGCTAGGACTTCCATCAGGGCTGAGATGGTGGAGGCCTGAACGATGGGATACCTGGATCAGAAGCAGGGGGAAATGCTAAGGGAGGGTTTTACAATGGGTTTTGCATAAGCTTTTCAAGGGATGAGGGAAAGGGCGATGGTGAAAAACTTGGATTCGGTCGGTGGGAGGATGTATTTCGCAAGAAAATCCTTAAGGAAAAAAATTCAGGTAGGATGGAAGGGCCTTTTGGAAGACTGCCATGTGGGGAATTCTGCATCTTTTCATTGGACATAGTACCCAAGAAACAGCCGGGAGAATACCACTTGATTCACCATTTATCTTATTCTGAGGGTCCGTCTGTGTATGATGGCATAGCCAACAAACCCATCACCATATCAGGCACAGCAGAAACTTACAGGGAGGTCGTGAGGCACACATAGCACTGCCCTCCCGACAAGGATCGCTTCACTGGGCCCCTCCCCCACCAAACCGGAGCAGCGGAGGTCATGAGGGCTGAGATGGGATACCTTCCCCCACAAAAGTACCTTTCCCTTGCCAGGACAGAGTCTCGCAGATCCCTGCCACCATAACTTCTAAAAGGCACAGCAGAAACTTACAGAGAGGTCGTGAGGCGCACGTAGCGTTGCCCTCCCACCGCAGATCACTTCACCGGGCCCCTCCCTCACCCAACCGGAGCAGTGAAGGTCATGAGGGCTGAGACAGGATAACCTCCCCCATGAAAGTACCTTTCTCTTGCCAGGATGGAGCCTCGCAGATCCCTGCCACCGTAACTTCTAAAAGGCACAGCAGGTACTTACAGGAAGGTCATAAGGCGCATGTAGTGCTACCCTCTCACTGTGGATCGCTTCACTGGGCCCCTCCCCCACCCAATTGGAGCAGCGGTGGTCATGAGGGCTGAGACGGGATACCTTCCCCCATGAAAGTACCTTTCTCTTGCCAGAATGGAGCCTCGCAGATCCCTGCCACCGTAACTTCTAAAAGGCACAACAGGAACTTACAGGGAGGTCGTGAGGCGCACGTAGCACTGCCCTCCCATCGCAGATCGCTTCACTGGGCCCCTCCCCCACCCAACTGGAGCAGCGGAGGTCGTGAGGGCTGAGACGGGATACCCTCCCCCATGAAAGTACCTTTCCCTTGCCAGGACGGAGCCTCACAGATCCCTGCCACCGTAACTTCTAAAAGGTACCTGTGAAGCAAACGCCAGGCTAATGTGACTGGATAGACTACATCTCATGCCTGCTCACTGCTTCTGTGCTGAGGCCCTGCTGGCACTGTGCGCTAGCTCCACCATCCCCACCACCGCCCTTGGTGAGCATCTGCATTTATAGCAGAAGTCACGTGAGCTGTAGAACCTATCAGCTCATTTTCCCATCTGCAGGTTATCACTTCTACCCACTAGAGGCCACTTTAAGTATCCTATTTCCTCTGTACTACTACTGCAAATGGAAAACAACCCTGCTGCTTGCTGCTAGCTGCAGAAACCTCAAATACCATCCCCCCTACTCCCCAGTGTACTGTAACACAGCAAAAACCTCTAAAAAATATCCCTCTTACTTCCATGAGCCATTGTACCCTGTAAAAATGCTTTCAGAAAGTCCAAATCTCAAAATGCTTAAGACGCCCCTCCCAATGACGCTGACAGCCCACCCACACACCCTCACCAGCCATAATGCTCCCCCCCAGCCTCGAGGGCCCCCTTGCCCAGCACCCTGCTGCTACGCGGGGGGATATTGAAACCAACCCTGGTCCTTTCTCTCCCAACTGCACGCTTAATGACCCTACCACCCCACCCGGGCAAACTCCAGGGGGCTCAGACTGGTGCACATGAACATCGGGAGCCTGAGACACAAGATGACCGACCTCAAGGCATAGACCCTACTCTTCAAGCCTGACATCTTAGCTGTGACTGAGACGTGGCTAAAGCCCCACATCTTCCCTCATGAAGTCGAACTGACAGCATACCAAACCATAAGAAAGGACAGAGCTGGAAAAAAAGGGGGGGGTACTAATCTACCTTAAATCCTCCTTGAATGCCACCCTGATTGACCTCCAAAAATCAGACAGAACTCAGGCTGAGGTATTATTTCTCAAACTTCTCCTCGGAGGTACTAAGCCTCTCTATATCGGGTGTGCCTATCTCCCACCCCAAACCGTCACCCCTTCCCTCGAATCTCTCGCTAATGCCATCCTCAAGCTCCCCCTGAGGGAGAAAATCCTCCTTGGGGACTTTAACCTCAACTGGCTTGCCCCTAACTCCTCCCGAATCAAGAACCTGATACTAGATGCATCACTCACCCAAGTGACTGACATGCCAAACAGGCATAACGCCAAAACCGGCAAACACTCACTTCTTGACTGGGCACTTACCACAAACCCCTCTTGGATACTGACTGCTGGGATCATGTCGGACTACTTGAGTGACCACTGCCCTATCTACTGTATCTGGTCCAATAAACCCCCAAGGCCTGCCACCAGAGTGATCGTTGCAAGAAATTACAGCCAATTCGAACCAGCAGGCCTCTGTGCTGACCTCCTAAAGGTGGAATGGGGTCCCATTGTCTCCCTTCCCACAATAGACGCGGCCCTTGAATATTTCACCAAGATGTTCTTGGGCATAGCTAACCAACATGTTCCCTGGAAAAAACTCAGGGTTCAAGGAAACTGCCACAAATGGCTAAACCCTGAGCTAAAACGTACCATGCGGCTCCGAGACAAGGCATGGGGGATCTAGAAATCTTTCGGCACCAATCCAGACTGGGAGAAGTATCAGTGCCTGAGGAACAAGTGTAAAAAAGCCACAAAACAGGCCAAATCAAAATACCTCAGGGACCTCCAAACAGGCAATCTAAGAGACCCAAAGAAATTTGGGGCCATATAAACTCCCTCCTAAAAGGCCGCACATGGGAACATGATGCCTCGGTCATAGCTGAGAACTCACTTACCAATGACCCCTCCAAAGTGGCTGAAGCGTTCTGCGTATCATTTGCAAACCCCACTGGCTGCCTCCCAACAGTGCGAGTACCTCACTCACCCGCCCCAACACAGTGCTTCCTTGTCCATCATTCCACCTGAAACTAGTGGACCCCTGCACGGTACTGCCACTACTCTATAAAATTAACCCTGACTCGTCCACTGGAAACGACCAGCTAGAACCATGGCTATTGAGGGCTGTGGCACTGGCCATTGCCTACCCCGTTGCCCTACTCATTAACCGATCCCTCCTAGAAGGGACGGTCCCCAGTAAATGGAAAGTTGCCACCATTGTCCCAGTCCACAAAAAAAGAACTAGGGACAGGGTGGAGAACTACAGGCCCATCTCCCTGCTCTGCCCTCTGGGAAAAATTCAGGAAAGATTAGTCTATGATCAACTACAAGACTACCTGGAACAACACCTACTCCTCTCCAAAGTCCAGCACGGCTTTCAGAAACGCCATGGCACTGACACTGCCCTCATCAGGCTGACATCAGACATACTCAACGCCATGGACCAACGTGTGCACTATTCATTGACCTCTCCAAGGCCTTTGACTTGGTCAATCAAAAACTCCTCCTTGCTGAGCTTCAGCAGCTTGGAATGGATCAGCTCTCACTCTCTTGGACCACAAGCTACCTGACAAACAGATCGCAAACAGTCCGCTGGCAGGACACCCAATCAAACCCAAGGCCTGTGACCTCTAGGGTACCCCAGGGCTCCATTCTGGATCCCCTACTATTCTCACTATTTGTGAATGACCTTGAAGAGGTTTGTGCACCCTGCAACCTAATACTCTATGCGGACGACACTGTAATCTACTTCAGTGACCCCCAACCCTCAGTCCCTCAGTCATTGCAGCCAAACTTCAAGCTTGCCTGGCAAAACTTGAAACATGGTTCACTGCCAACCACCTAAAACTAAATGAGGAGAAAACAAAAGCAGTCCTTTTCGGGACCCGGTGACTAGGCAATGACCGAAGCAGTTTTCTCCAGATATCGTCAGCCCAAGGAAAGTGTGTCGAGGTCACTGACCAGTTTAGGTATCTTGGGGTTACCCTTGACCAAGAGCTAACCTTCAAACCCCACATAGATATCTTAACAAAATCCATCCACCTGAGGCTGGGCCTCCTATACCGCCTTGGAAACTCCCTCTCTGGAGAAGCACGTCGCGCCATTGCCAACAGCAACCTCCTCCCCTCATTGCTTTATGGCTCCCCACTACTACAGTCCCTCAGAGAGACTGAGCTAAACAAGCTCTCCACCCTCTACTACTGCATTGCTCATTTTGCAACCCAATCCTTCCCAAGGAGGCATCACTGTGAGGCTCTCAAGGACCTCCACTGGCCAACACTCAGGCATAAATTATCCTTTTCCTCTGCCTGCCTTACCTACAAACTCCTCTCCATACACCACGCACCTCACCTTAAGAGACCTGCTCACCCCTAAAGTCTCCCTCCGAAACCATCGGTCTACTTCCAGTCGGCTCCTGAATATACCCCACATCCGGACCAACCAAGGAAAACGCTCCTT
Organism: Neoceratodus forsteri; assembly: GCA_016271365.2. Lineage (NCBI taxonomy): Eukaryota > Metazoa > Chordata > Ceratodontiformes > Ceratodontidae > Neoceratodus > Neoceratodus forsteri. Next base: position 622,055,711 of record CM057455.1, read on the forward strand.
CCAGTTCACTGCACCACACCTCGGGAACTCGCTCCCCTCTTTCCTGCTTGACAACCCCCCCCCCTCCTCATTCAAGGCTGGTCTTAAAGTCTACGTCATTGAACTGACCCTCTGTTGCTGCAACCGCTAGATAATACACCCTACCTCACCCCACCAAAATGGCTACAGACAAAACTCTTTGCTCCCTATGGACTAGCTAACCTCTATAGACTATTATCTCTGTAGGCTAATATGCCCCACTGGCAATGTATGTACACTGGCTCTATTTTTTACTGAATGTGCTCCAACACCGTCTTACCATCCCCTTGCCTCCTGTACAAACTGTGTGTATGTATTTTGAAGGCTGTGGGCAAATGTACCCCACTGACAATGTATGTGCACTGGCTCTGTTACTGTATGCTCTCTGACACTGTCTTACTGTTACCATGCCTCCTGTACAAACTGTATATGTATTTTGAAGCTGTCTACTGTATCCTAATGTAAAGTGGTTGGTTTACTCAACCCCGGGTCACCCCTGAAAAAGGGATCTTTGATCTCAGAGGGCTTAACTGGTAAACAAAATCTAAATAAAATAAAATAAATAAATATCCTATGCATCATTAGATTTGGCGGTGCTGCTCATTAGAGTGCTGCAAGGGGCTTGGTTAGCCAAAACAGACATCAAGTCTACCTTTAGGCTGCTGCTGGTACATCCCAAGGACTGGGATTTGCAGGGTTCCAGTTTGATGATAGGATTTATTTTGATAAGGCCATGCCAATGGGGTACTCAGTGGCATGCTCCACATTTGAGGCTTTTAGTACGTGGGTACAGTGAGTGTTTGGGCACATGTATAGCCACAGAAGGGTGGTAAACTACCTTGATGATTTCTTGTTGATCGGGGATAGTAAGAGGGAAGTACAGGGGATGTTGCAGGATTTCCGGCTTATGTGCAAGACAGTCAATCCCTTTAGGGGGAGAAAAAATGGAAAGGCTGGCCAAGGTGTTGGAATGTTTGGGACTGAAATAGACACAGTGGGAGAATGTTTCAGGTTGCCCAAGGGCAAAGTGCTGTGGTTAAGGAGCTGCTAGGACAGGTGTTGAGCAGGAGGAGGGTGTCTTTGATAGTAGTACAACAATTACTGGGGCATTTGAATTTTGCCTGTAAAGCAATCTGTCCAGGCAGGTGACTACCCTGTTGGACTTTGTTGATTCCCTTGAGGTACTTGAAAGTTTCTATCATGTCCCCCTCTCCATCCTTTCCTCAAGGGTATACATATTAAGCTCCTGTAGTCTCTCTTCATATGGCTTCTGGTGCCAACCCCACACCATTTTAGTTGCCCTCCTCTGGACTGCCTCCATCTTGTCTAAATCCTTGCTGAGATGAGGTCTCCAGAACTGCATGCAGTACTCCAGATGTGGTCTCACCAACTATCTGTACAGAGGGATAACAACTTCCTGTTTTCTACAGGTGATGTTTCTCCCTATGCATCCCAGTATCCCCAGCCATCCTTACCGCCTTCTCACACTGCTTGAAACCTGTATTCCAGAAACTCAGCACATAAGAATTGTGTCTCATTTTTTGCAATCTTTATATATATCTCATTAAGAAGTTAATGTATTATAGTTTAGTTGGATAAATCTAGTGGTTTGTATATTTGATTAATGGGGTATACAGCTGATTGAGAACAAGAATACTGACACCTATTGAAAAGGAAACTTGAGTAATAGACTACTCTTTTTATGACCAAATGGTCCTTTTATTTTTATTGTAATACAGGTTTCAAAACACTTATAGGGGATGTAGGTAGCCAGAACCAAACCTGAGGTGTGCTGTTTACATTCAGCAACGGTAAATTAACCTTATCAGGAAATAACTAAAGATAGAAACATTGAAACATAGAGTTTGACAGCAGATAAGGAACGCTTGGCCCACCTAGTCTGCCAATTTTCCTTACCTGTTTCATATACTGCAGATCCTAAATAATCTGTGACTTACCCTCTCTTTCCTATCGCTAGAGTTCCTTTATAGCTGTCCCATGCGTTTTTGAACTCCCCTCCTGTTTTTGCCCCTACAATCTCTGCCAGAAGGCTGTTCCATGGATCCACCACACTTTCCATGAGAAAATTCTTTCTCACATTACCCCTAAGTCTACCCTCCTCTATTTTCATATCATGGTCCCTTGTTCTTGAACATCTTTTTTTTTTTAAATATGTTACCCTCTTGTACCTTAATAGAAACATAGGTTATAATTCCTCAAGTTTCCTACTATCCTACAATGTGTGTTATTGAATTCATTTGGAACCCTCATCAAAATATTTCCTAGAATCATAAGGAAGGAATGTTGGTGATCTGTAAATAAAACTGAAGCATAATATAAAGTCACTATAATTCTCCTGGGGAAGGAAGAATATTTAAACATAATTATAAGTGTTAAATGACAATGTTTGTAAATGTATATAGATGAACACCAATTGATATTGTAAAGTTGTAAATAATTTAAAGATATAGGGCAGGATTCACAAAGAAGATGCGCTCAATGCATCTCGGCTGCCCGGGCGCAGGGGAGATGTATTGAGAGCATATCGGGCTAGTCACAGAGGAGGTGCAGGGAGATGCCCTGAGCGCATCCCCTCTGTGAATAGTACAGGTGCACCCAGCCAAGGATGCCCCAGAGCATTCTAGACTGTGCCGGTGCAACCCCCATGTCAGGCTGTGAACCCATTGGCGCCGGCATCTCAGGATGCCCTGCGCCCATAAACGTGATTCACAGCCAGGGGCATGCAAATGATGCCATTAGGCATGCATGGCGCAATGGGGCCATTAGCATTCCATTATAGCCCAATTTGCATTGCACCTGCAGAGATGTCCCAGCAGAATGCACCGACCTGTAGCCACCCCCCCTCCCTGGCACGATCCCAGCCCGAGACATGCCGCTCCCAGTGGAGGTAAAATAAATGATGCACCCCCCACAAGCCCCTGTACAATGCCACTCCTGGCAGCAGTAAACAAATTGTTGCCCCCGAGCCCCCATACGATACCACTCCAGGTGGTGGTAAAAGAAAGGATGACACCCCCAGCTCCCAATCGATGCTGCTCCCAGCAGCAGTGAATGAAAGATGAATCCCCCTCCCAGCCCCAAGCCCTTGGTAAAGCCACCTTCCACAGCGGTCAGCGGTGCAGACATCCCCCAAGTAACCCCAACCCACCTCTCCCCCACCCCAGCAGGGTCCCACTGTCAGTGGGCAGCTCAACCCACCCGCATACCACCACGGCCGCCCCGCCGACAGAGCTGTCTGAGAATGACAGCAATCGTACAGCCTGAAGCATGGGCTAGGCTTTAGGCTGTATGATTGCTGTCATTCTCAGACAGCTCTGTCAGTGGGTGACCATGGATGAATTACTACTTAGATTTCCCATTTTGCCTGAGCGACCCACAATTTCTTCTGCAGGCAAGAAGGACTCACCATTCACCCTGACCCCTTTCCCCCTACCCCCTATGCCTAAGGTATAGGTCTATTTACCAGCTGAGCCATCATGTATCTTCTCTCACACTCCATCTCCACCCCTGCCATTCACTATGCTCATCTAGATTTTTGTTTTTCTCTTGCGTTCTGTATTTTTGGTGTTTGTGTCACTTGCAAAGTGACTTGTATTTTATTTCAACCCAGGCTACTGTAACCAGCCTGTCTTGATTATTTCACATATCTCATGTACTTTATGTGTTAATTGTGCATTGCAACCATACTTTGTCTGTGATGTGCTTCCTTGTCCCCCTCCCTAGGTTGCACTTGGAAAAGAGCCTTGGCTCAGTGTGCCTATTCAGGTCACCAACTTTTAATTAAAATAAAATAATAAAAAAACACTCTCTTCTGAGCTGGGTCATGGGATGGAAGGAGGGGACAAGCTCCAGGTTTGCCTCCACCTTTTGCTGGCAATGAGTGGCTGACAGACCTGGCTTCTGAGCCTTAGTGGTACCAGCAGAGAATTCCCTACACCTGCTGCACCTACTGTATGCACAGGTCCTAGTTGGGATACACTCCCCTTAAAGGAAAACTGCACTTAATCTGTAAATAATGTTCTCCCTGTTGAAATTGATTTTTAAATAACAATTCCAAACTGGTTACTGTTAAATCTCTACAGATTTTTTTACGTTATCCTGGTGGGTGTTTCTGGGTTACACACAGGTATTAAGTGCCATTTTTGATATGTGTGATGTAGGTTATGTCCTAGCACAGCTCTTTCATTTTTAGAACAATGCATCCATGTTCTGCTATAGAATGCTATGGATAAGAAGGGTAAAAACTACATTACACAGTTGTTAAATGACACTTAACACAGAGTATAAATCAGAAACGCTCACTGAGTTTAGTAATATGCCTATATAGACAGAACAATAATAGAAGTGGAACCAGTATTTAGAATATTTAGAAAACTGGTTATACTTGGGAAATATGACTTTCAGGTGCAGTGTAGTTCTCCTTGAACCCCTTGCCACCCCATCCTCCCCCTGCTTATTCCTATACTCCGTATCCTTTGTTGTGTGTTCTTTAACTGTTAGATTCTGTTGTAGGAGCTTCTTCTGGCTACTGTGTTTTTTCCTACTCTTCTCAGACATGGGTGCATTCCTTCTGTATATATGTATATTTGGTTTAGTTTATTCTTTGACAATTTGGTTATTACACATAAAAAAGAATGCAAAATTGATACAACATTACAGGTTTAACAATCATTTCAAAAATGTTCTAAAAAAAGCAGAGTCTGGATTTATACATGCAGTATTAGATTAAAAGTACACCTAGGTAGTTTTAAAATAATTCACTTCTCATTCACTTTTATTAGTAGTTTCCTTCATTTGTGTAAAACAGCTTTAACATATTCAACATTACTATATATTAGCAAAAATATGACAAGTGGGAGCCTAAACTCATACACATCGTATACAATGCAGCATCTGGTCAAAGTGTTATTTGTAAATTGTCTATAACTCTATTTGTACTCAAAAACTGATTTTACATATTGCACACTGGAGTTTGAAAAGTAGGAGTGGGCAATGTGTCCAATAGTTTTAGCTAACACAGGAGAAGAAAACCAGGTTCATCTTCAAGAGTTTAAAAATGACATTGTATGGTTCAGGTCAGGCTACTTACAACCTGTTAGAATTTGTTGCCTGTAATCCCTAAGCTCCCCAAGGGAGGATACAAAGAAGCCAATTAATAGTCGTATAAAAAAATCAACCCTATTGTCCATTCTATAATTGAAGAATTATACCCAATATATTTATGATTTGTCAGGTGGTTGTACATATTGTTTCCTATGTGTTATTACTTCCAGAAGAGATATAATTAATTTCTTCAAGGCAGTCAGATGTTGCTGCACTAAAAAGTAGATTTAATATGAATTTTGGTGGTGCATTGAGTAACTCTAATATCTTACCCAGGAATTTATTTCTTATTTGATTGTACCATGGATAGTACATAACAACATGATGCAAATCTTCTGTGGCCTGTAAGCCACAAGTACACTTAGTTGATGTAACCCCATGTTTATTATAACTGTAGCTTATAACATTGCTGTGGAATGCTTCAAACCTAAACAGAGTCAGAATTCTCTATATCTAGGATTCTGTATTGAATTTTAGTAATATTTCGAAGAGTGTTCTTTCTTATTCTTTACTTGCATTATTAAATTTGGATCCTCTTCTTTAGCTCTTTGTCAAATTAGTTTGGTGTCTATTTTATATCGAAATGATGTATCATTATCCTTTGTTCCACTAAGGATCTAAGGTATTTTATATTATATTTCTTCATTACATTTTGAATGTTATGAATCCATGTCTCTGATAAATCTTTTGAATAATTTCTTTTTTATCATTTAGACAATCTGACAATATTGTTCCTGGGAGTTGTGAGACCATGTTTATCCAGAAGTTAATTTATCTAACACTAGCTATGTGTCCAATATTTGTCTATCCTGAGTCCTTATCGGCACATTTGGTGTTGCCTTTAGTAATTTAAGGATTTGTTTGTACAAGGAGTTTAGTATTGTGTTTAATAAAAACAGATCTATACATCCCCATATTTCTACAGCATACTGTCCTTCATCGATGAGTTTTGCATTTATAGCTTTTAACATCAGTGTCAATTAGAGACCCCCATAGAATCTGTTAAATGTCTGTAGTGCTTCTTCTGTATTCAGCATTTTGCTATAAATAGCTTTGATATGTTTATTCAGTCTCATTTTATGGCTAAAGGTTACACATATTCTAAAGGTCTATCTGCCAAATACAATTGGTATAGCTCTTTTTGTTGCCAAAGACCATTCCATTCATTTTTTGTGTATTAGGTATAAAATTATGTTTGGTACGAAATGTGTCGCGTTGTTCTAGACTTCTCTGCAGTCATAGTCTGCTAGTATAAGTAATTGCCAGGTCTTTTTTGCATATGCAAGTACAGGCAAATAGTGCTGGAATATTTTTTGGTTTATGATATTTTGGTTTATTTAGCTTCCAATAAGATTTAATTTATATAGGTGTTAAAGAGGTTGGGGATGAGAACACAGTCTTGCTTTACTCCAGTATTGGTATTGATCTTTCAATTAAATCTCCATATACAGTATATTTAATTTTAATCTATGTGTCAGTATACAGCCATTTTATCAGAACCAGTACATTTTGATCAGTGCCTAGCTCCTTTAGTTTAGTCCATAAATGATGTCTTAAAATAGAGTCAAAGGTTGCAGAGAAGTCTACAAATGCTGCAAATAATTGATGTTTCTTTATAGCACATTTTTCTACTAGATGTGTCATAGGAAAGTACTGTGTGACATATCCTAATACTTTTCTAAAACCAGAATACAGTGTTGACAATATTTTTTTTAATTTTCAACACAATTCAGGAATCTATTTAATAGAGCGTTTGCATATATTTGGCCATATTATTCAATAAACGTATTGGTCAGTAGTTTTCAGGGTTTCATGCATCCACCTTTTAAAAAATGTGAACTATATAGCTACTGTACCTCTCCACACATCTGGTGTAAAGTCATATATAACTGCTTTATTGAAAGCATTCATTGATATGTGTAACCACCACTCAATGTCTAGGTTGTAAAAGTCAACAGGTATTTCATCTGGTTCTGGTGGTTTATTATTTTTAACCCTGGGTGTTGCTTCCCTTGCTTCTATTTGGGTTATCCAGTAAAATAGTCATATAATGTCATGATTCTCAAATTCAGAGATGTACTCTATATTGGGTCAAAGAAGATACTGTGATTCTGTAATGGTTTATCCATCTATCGAGTGGCGTATAAGAGTCTATCTGATTTGTGTATTTGATGGTGGCTGTAGCAACCAGCTTTCAGAATTGCCTATTACATTTATTTGATATTGCTTCTATCATCTTGTCTCATAATTCTTTCTGATGTATCTGTTCTTACATGTTGACATGTATCTTATATTGTTTCCTAAGTTGTTTTAATTTGAGAATATTTAGTCTATTCAGATTATTTTTGTATAACATATAACTTTTTGTCATATTCCTTTTTTTCCTCTTTACAAGTCCTAGTAAACCAGCTTTCATATTGCATTTGTTACCCTTTTTATGTTTCTTTCATAGGTTTGCATAGGTTCAGAATATATACATATAGCAGTTCTGGTTCAATTCCATCTTCAAAAAGTGTGATTTAGTTATTGAATATAATTATTCATTATTTGACATTTGCTTTCATCAGTTATTCTGTCCCAGTAGCTTTTGTTGTTGTTTATTATCCCTAGCGGTTCAGTTGTAATGGTTGATATGTTTTTAGCTAGTTCCCTGTACAGTAAGAATAGAAATTATCAATTTCTGTTCACATAATAACTTTTAAAGCAGTATATTAATTGTAATCATATGGGGAACCAGTTATGTAGTCAACAACTGAAGTATCTCTATGATTTATGCAACTAAATGTTCCTGTTGAATCAGATGAAAATCTCCCATTGCAAACTATTATATCCAGAGTATCAAAAAGTAATTTTGTCTGTCCATTGTTATCTGAATTTTTTTTGTCAAGTGACTCCTTCTTCCTCACATCTAGTAGCTCAAGTTTAAGTGCCATTTACTTATCTAGTTGTTTTTCCAGGATTACCAGATCTAATATTGAAGCACCCCACTAATAATATTTCCACTGATTATATGTCATATGTGTAGAACATCTTGTATTAATTCACTGCAGATCTCTGTATTTTATATCGATGAGTTTCTTGGTGGGTTGTAGATATTTATCAAAATGAGTATGACCCTTTCTATTTTGAGACTTTTAATCACATAATGTTGCTTATCCTTAAATACCTCCAAGACTTCCAAATACTTTGGTGCTCTAAAGTAAGTAATTAAACCTCCACTCTTTTACCCATCATTGTCAATTTTTGTGCAGTAGTTTGAAACATCTGGAATCCATTAATAGTTATAGCATTTATTTGTTCCTCACTGTGCCATGGTTCCTGTAGGTTAATTATGTCTAGTGACATTAAAAACTGAGAATATTCTTGATCAACTATATTTAATGTGTGCCACGCCATGTTCCATGTTAGTACTGTTTGTTTTTTTCTCTTCAAGGAAAACCATAATATTACTTTCCATGTTATTCCAATTGTTTATTTATTTATTTTTATCCTGCAAGGTAGATTGTTTGTCTGTTTCCCATTTCATCTACAGTGTTTGATAGTCAATTGTCCAGGTCTGTGAAGACCTGAAATTCATTGCTGACTTTTACATTATGTTGAATTTTTAATTGGCCACTCTGCATATCACCAATTTTTTGGGTGGAATCTTGAGTCTGGCGTCTCATATTCAATTTTACCCTTCTCGATCTGATTATTGCTTCTGCATCTGCTAAACTGTCTACCTGTGGGTGGTGTATAGGATGTTATTTATATGAGTAGGGACCGTGGCTGCCTTAAACTCTAGAAGTAAATTTTTTTCGTGAGTTTTTTTCTGTTTGACCATACTCCATTCCCCTTGAACTATTTGTCTCTTTACTGTCCCTTTGGTTCTACCTCTGATTTATTGTGTAGAGTATTTAGGTTCTCAGACATTTTATTTTTGATTTTTTCTTTCCCTTCTTCCTGTAGCATTTCAAAATCTTCTATTGTTGTAAAGTCTAGTCTCTGAGACTCATTTTTTCTGCTGACTTTTATTATATCTTCCAGTGGGATAGAGATTAGAGATTCATTCTGCCTGTCTTGATATTTTCTTTGATATTCAATTAGTTCCTCCATTTGAGCTCCATTAATTGCACCACCCTCCCATAAAGAAGCAACTTCATTGTTTAATGTATCCAACTGATCTAGCATAGCTTCACTTGTCACATGTGGATTTTTTTAAACTTTTACCAATGTTTTTGCCTAGAAAATGAGAATATGTGATCTGTCTTACTTCTGACTTTACTATCTAGTTTTGTTTTATTAAAAATCTCCTTTAACCCTATTTGTATATTCTGCTTACTCCATTACTTGCAAATTTGTTTTAGCTCTTGCTCAATGTTTCCATGACTAACTGTTGTTACTAATTATTGGCTATCTTATTTTCATTAAACATTTGTTCTTTCAATAAGAAATGATTAACTATATAAAATAAATTGTGGATTTCTTCAACTCCATATAGCAAGCATTACATAAAGGATAAGTGCTAGACATTCTTTACCCGAGCTTAAGGAGTGGTTTTGATAGTGAATTCCATAAGTGGCTGGAAAAGAAATTGAGGATTTGGGTGATGGGAAGAAAGTCACTAGATGGGTCAGGAACTGACTATGGGGACAATCAAAAGGGTGTCACTAAACAGTACAGACTCTAAGGACATGAATTTTACAGTTGGGTCTCACAGGTGTTGACCCTTGTTCCACTGCTCTGCAATGCATTCATTTGTGATATTGAACACTGGATTCAGTGCAAGATTTATCTGTTTGTGGGTGACACAGAGTTATGTGGAAGGGTGGATACTGAGGAATTTAGGATGGAACCAAAGCAAGACCTTGGCAAATTGAAAAGGTGTTCCAAGGTTTGATAACTGAAATTCAATGCCAAAAAGTACAAAGTTATGCACTTGGGAATGGGAAATATGAGGACACAATATTGGTTGGAGAGGCTATAACAGGAACAGACCTCAGAAGAGAAGGGTCTGGGGATTATAATTAGTAACAGCCTCAGAACCTCAGGACCTCAGTCCAGTGAAACAAGGTATATGACAAAACTAGCAGGCCAGGGGTGCATAAGCTGAGCTTTCATCACCAGATGGAAGTAGGTGATTCTACCATGCAGATGCCCTTAGTAAGGCAGCACATGGAGTACAGCACACAGTTCTGAAACCATCTGTTAATAAATGATAAGGACTGATTGGAACTGACAGAAAGAGCACAACTAAAATGATTCATTGTCAGCAGGGGAGGACATATTAGGAAAGACTGTCTGACCTCAGTATGTATTCACTGGAGGCTAGGGGGGAAGTGAATAGAGACATGACTAAAACATTCAACTGCCTGAATGGTATAAACAGGGTGGACAGCTAGTAACTGTTTAAACTTTGCAAGGAGACCATCATAAGAGACCAGAACTATCAAGTTAAGGTTCACATTTATTTGCAGGAAAACTCCATTGAGCATGCTCATTTACAAGGAGGTCCTGGTAGCTCAGTACAATACATCAAGACAATACAATGAGTAGAATACAATGAGTGGACACAGTGTAATACAATTAGTAAAGCATAAAGCAGGTTAAGAGGAAGGTAATTTCAATGCAATATTTTGACATAGGTAATATTAATATGGAAGGACAACAATAACTGGAGACTACGGAGAGATAGGTAATTCTTGTGCAAAATTTTAACATAGGAAATAATGACATGAGACTACGGGAAAGGGAGGAGTATATAAAATCAACAGCTGGATACAGGTGCAAGAGGTACAATGGAGTGACAGTTGTTGGGCTAATCACTGATTGAACAATGCTTGGGAGGTGGTGATAGAAGCTTACTGCAGGCTGAGTCAAGGAGAGAAGATTGAGGGGGTTGGTGGAGGGTGATAAGTGTTGAAGTCTGGTTAGTCAGTGTGGGTAGGCCTACCCTCTGTGACATTGGCAGGTTTCTTTGTATAATTTGTTGAACCAGGATTTAAAGGAGTTAACACAGACTAGGTAAGTGAGTTTGAGGGAGGTTTGTATTTTGTTCCAGTAGGCCAGGATGGCATAACTTACTGTAACTCTGCCATGAACTGAGCATGTTCTGTGCACTTCTAGTAGGATGTAATTGTTTTTGCACAGAGAGTAGCAGCTGTGGGAATTATGAAAGAGGGAAGTGATGTAGGGAGGCAGTTTGTGCAACAGAATTTTCAAGGCCCGGCTGCCACTGTGGAGCAACCTTCTTGTTGCAAGGGAAGGTCAACCAACTTCTGAGTAAGGAGTTCAGTGGTGTGTTCTATAAGGTGCTTTAGTAATGTAGCATAGGGCATGATGGTATAGGATGTCAAACTTTTTGAAGTGGGATGCAGCGCTGATATTGTAGATTACATCCACAGAGTTCCTGTCAAAAATGACTGCTGCAGGAAATAATCATCCTGCTTAGCTCTTTCACATTGTGAAAAGAGCAATTAGCAGTGTGCAAAGTTATGACTGGATGTCTTCTACCGAGGTAGCTGTCCACAAGTGGCCTGTCATGGACCAGCACTACTCAAACAACATTTGGCATAGTCAATCTGCCTTCCTAAGAAAGAGGGTGGGTAACATAGCAAGTGCTTCTTCTGAACTGGGGACTAGTAGTGGGTAACAGCAAAAATGAAGTTCGGGTTGGATCAGAAAAGAGGCCAAGGAGGGGGCTCACAAAGCCTATGATCTACACAAAAAATAGAAAATTAAGGAGGCTGAGAAAGAAGAAGGGACAAGGACCAGTAAAACAGTGTAAGGGGATCATAAACAAAATAAAAAGGGGTCTGCATTAATGACAAGAGTCCTGACAATGAAATCAATGAGCTGCAGTCAATGGTGACAGACATTGAAGTGGATCTCATAGCCAGCACAGAAACTTTAGCCAGAGCAAATAATACAAGAACCTTACAGTATCAGGTTATGCAATGTTTTAGATGGGATAGAGAAAAAGGTAAAGGAGGAGGCATAGCCCTATATGTCAAGAAGAGCTACAAGTCAGTGGAAGATGGATACATGAAGGGAGGTAATTGGGAAATAGAATAATGGTGGGTTAAGCTCATGGTGGCCTCAGGCAGGAAACTATTTGTTGAAGGTGACATTTAGACCACCAGAACTGAGGCAGAAGACAGAGAGGGAGCTAGGAGTGGAACTTGAATGGGGGTGGCAAAGAGGGAGGTGGTGGTGATGTGTGGTCTAACTCTGCCTGCTATTGATTGTGACATTCAAGCAGCCCTGCTGACCACACTGCAGGATTGCCTGTTGGTGCAGCTGGCTAAGGAACCCACTGGGCAGGCTGCCATTCTCAATGCACTGATAACCAACTCTAAAATGATAGGAGGAATGCAGATACGGGAGTTATTATGGTCCAGAAACCATAGCCCTGTTTGGTCCTAGATGGCCCTAGGACCAGTAAACCCTCATCAAAGCTGAAGTTCTAGATTTATGAAACGGAGACATTAACCAGATGAGAGAGCTGATCCATAACAAATTAGACAAAGTGGACAGCATAGGAGGTGTGGAGGGAAGATAGGGGTATTAAAGGGGGCCATCCTTGAGGCAACAAAGACATGCATGAGAGTGGTAACCAAAAGAAACAGGTATAAGAAACCAATATGTTTCTCAGAAAAGGTCAGAGGATGCAGTGGGGGACAAAGCAAAAGCCTTCAACAGGAACAAGGAAAAACAGGGAGATGACGAATGGAGAGATCACCAAATGAGAACAAGGAAAGTCAAGAAAGCAATCAGGAAAGCAAAAAAAGCAACTCAGACCTGCATATTACAGAATGGATCAAGGGTGGAGAAAACAGTTCTTTAGATATAGAGTATTAGGAGAAAAAAGAAAGAAGTGGCGGGTGGATTGTTAGTCTATAATAGGGAGGTTGAGTAATAGAGGAGGACGAACATAAAGCAGACATCATTAATGATTATTTCTGCTTTGTCTTCCCATGAAAAGACAGTGGGCCCTTGCAGAGAGTGGCATAAAGTGTCTGTAAGGAGATCCCAGAGATGAGGCAACAAGTATTAACCAGTGAAAGAGTCTGAAATGGGCCAGCAGCCCTAAAGATAGATAAGGCCCCTGAGCCATATGGAATTCATCTGATAGTGCTCAAGGATTTTTCATCAGAAGTACTGTAGCTGAATCCCTCATAGGGCTATTCAATAGCTCAGTTCAGACAGGGGTAGTTCTGAAGGACTGGAGGATAGTGGATGTAGTTCCATATCATAAAATGGGGCAAAGAACAATCCAGTCACTACAGATCTATCGATCTTACCTATGTTGTGGGTAATCTGATGGAGAAACTTGCTTTAGAGCACCTTGTGGACTTCCTGGACAACAACAGACTCCAGAACAGTAAACAGAATGGGTTTGTGGCAGTGAGGCTTTGTCAGACTAACCTAGCGGTTTTCTTTGAATGGGTAACAAAGTTAGTGGATAAGTGTCAAGCCATGGATTTATGCTACTTTGAATTCAGTAAGGTGTTTGACACAATGCCTCACAGAAGACTGCTGAAGAAGCAAAAGGATCTTTGTGAAGCAAAGAACATAGTTAGATGGGTATGTAATTGTTTGGAAAGGAGACAGCAGAGGGTGGGTGTTAACAGAGTCATGTCAGATGAGAGGAAGGTCATGACTGGGGTACCACAATGTTCAGTTCCTGGGGCCAGTCTTTTTCAATAACTTCATCAGTGACATAGGACAAGGAATACAGGACAAGATGTGTCTCTTAACAGATAACACAAAGCTCTGTGGCAAGGCAGACAGAGAGCAGGGGGCTAGGGAGCTGCATAGAGACCTGCAGAGGTTAGATAGGTGGTCCTACTATACATCTGGCAGTTGAAATTCAACATCTAGAAGTGCAAACTGATGCACATAGGGAGCAAGAACCCAATAATGGAATATTGGATGAGATGGTTAAGTTGAACAGGCACGGGGTGATTCTGCCTAAAACAAAAACTGCATGGCAAGCAATGCTGCAAACAAATGGGTGTGCACTGCGATATCATAGTGTAAAACATAGACCTGACACAAACAGCACACACCCTTTAAAATGAAGGGCTTCTTGTTATTTTGAGGGGGGGCTTTGCCCCCCACACCTCCCAGTACTAATGTAATAAACTCCAGGGGGGTGGACTTTGGGGATGGAGAGTAATTTAGAAGGGGGAAAATTGTTTAAAAAAAGCTGCAAAATTTTGCAGCCCAGAGAGAAACCAAACCATGGTCTCAGGCTTCCAATTCCACTGTGTGCTGTTGCCTTAGCCACTCCACCACTGGAGCTGCTCAACCAGGCACCCAGCACACAGCAACTTGATCCCTTTCCAGAAAAGCATACTGGGGCAAGGGTAGCAGTAATTCCCTCCCGTTGTTCTAGCTCTGTCACTGTAAAGCCATGTACTCTCTACACAGTGCAGTGAATACCACACTGTTTTTGTTGCATGGTATTAACCCAGTACCAATTGGACAGTACTTCTAAGGAAAGGGATCTGGAGTCATCATTAGTGACAGCCTAAAACAATCAATCCAATGTAACAAGGCCTACAACAATGCTAACAGGATGCTGGGGTGTATCAGAAGGGGTAGTGACAGCAGCATAGAAGAGGTGACACTGCCTTTTTTAGATTACTAGTGATGCCACACCTGGAGTATTGTGCCCTGTTCTGGAGCCATCACCTAAGGAAAGATAAGAATAGGTTGGAGATAGAGTAATGTAGGGTGACACAAATGATTCTGGACCAGCTGGGCAGATCTTACTAGAATCAGCTTAAGGAACTGAACATTTACTTGCTGGAGGCCAGAAGAGACACTGAAGATATGATAGAGACTTTCAAGTTCCTGAAAGGAATAAACAAGGTAAACTGCAAGAAACTATTTCACACGTGTAAAATATTCAGGAACATTGGGGTACCAGAGGAAACTGGTGAGAGGGGAGGTTCAAAAAGGACATGTGAAAGTTTTATTTTACAGAATGGCTGATTGAGCCATGGAACAGACTGACAGCTGATGTAGAGGGTGCCAAAACCTTTAATGGTTTCAAGCATGTCTGGAACAGAGTAAAGAGTGTAGTGGTTGCTCAGGGTTGTGGCATTAGGGTAGGGAGCATGGTGGTGGAAAGTGAGGACTAGAACCCTCTATGGGCAGTAGATCCCAGGATTTGATAGGTGCTACAGGCTGACTGGATACACCATTTGTATTTTTCTGACATCATTGTCTGTGTTTCTATGTTTCTATACTGGGTAGAGTTTCAGCCAGTTGTAGAAGAGAAGGTGGTCCATGTGATAGCAGGGCTACATAACAGATGGTGTATTTTGGATCCTTAGCCTACCTGACTGCTGTCTGGTTGCCCAAACCCCTGTGGCCAATTTTCACAGATATTGTCCAGTGTCCCTTGAAGGAAAGGTGATTCCTTAAACTCTGAAAAGAACCATGGTGAGGCCTCTCCTGAAGAAACCCTCATTAGAGTCTGACAGTCTGGTGAACTTCATAGTTGCAGATCTGTCTCAAACCTTGTATATGTGGGGAAGGTGATTGAGAAGGTGGCGACGACACACCTTGAGGCTCCCCTGGAACAGTATGACAAGTACAAGTGTATCCATTCTGGGTTTAGAATCCCCAACAGCACCAAGACTACTCTCATTAAAATGTTCCATGATCTCCTCACTTCAAGGGATCAGGGACATTTATCCATCCTGGTCCTTTTAGATCTCTTGTTTTCCTGAAAGTCTGATGAAATACCAACCTGTCTCAAACCTTCCCTTTATGAAGAAGATTGTGGCAATTCAGCATTTGCCTCACCTGGAACATACTGTCTAGGAAACTCTCCAGAAAAGGTTTTAGATCCCACAGCAACACTGAGACTACTCTTATCAGACTGTTCCGTGACCTCCTCTGACCTCCCCACTGCAAGAGATCAAGGGTTTGGTCCATCTCGGTCCTCTCTAATCTGTTGTTGACATTCAACACAGTGTACCATAGTGTGCTTTAGGATCACCTAAGAAAATATGTGTGGCTCATCAGTACTGTTTAATTTTGGTTTGAGTTTTACCTCACTGGGAGGGCACTGCACAACGTTTTGATTAATTCCATATCCAGCACCAGTGTAAACAACTGTGGCATTCCTTAAGGCTCAATCCTTGTACCCATGTTGTTTGCTGTGTACATGTTACATTGTGTGAGATCATAAGGTGTTATGGTGTTGAGTTTTATTGCTATGTGAATTACAGTCATAACACAGAGACAGCACTCATCAAATTCACTAACTTCATCACCAAGGCTAACGATGAAGCCCTCTACACCAGCTTGATGTTTGTGGAACTCACAAAAGCCTTTGACCTCATCAACCACAATGTACTCCTCCACACCCTCTCCAGTCTCAGTTTCTCTTGGAATGTTGTAAATTGGTTTTCTACCTACCTCAGCCACAGATACCACAAAACTGCGATCATAGGTGTTCTCTCTAACATCTGCTCCATCAAATTTGGAGTCTGCCAGGGCTCCATTCTGGGACCCTTCCTCTTCATACTTGTGGTCAACTCCTTCCCCGAGATTTGTAAACACACAGAAATCATACTTTACACAGATGATGCAGCACTGTTTTGCAAAGAAAATGCCTCATCCATTCTCCTTGAGAAACTCTAACATGACTTCTACTGGCTTCACTCCTGCTTCTCCTCCAAGGAACTTGACCTAAACTCCAAAAAAACTGACTCAGTTGTTTTCTCAGGGTCCAGAACTGTCAACTTCTATTTCAACATACAGGAAAATGATGGCACCATAATTGAAAGAGTCACAGAGTTCAAGTGCTTGGCCTCCTCCTCAACTGTCACCTAACCTTCGAACCTCACATTAATCAGTTCATTAAAAAAGCACACCAAAAGCTTGGCATGTTATTCAAAGTTAAACCATACCTTATCCTTGAATCCAGGACCCTGCTTGCCAACAGCTTCCTGCTCCCCATCTTCAACTATGGCACCTTGATCTACTACCCCTCTCTCTCCCAAAGAATCTTCTATAGACTCACGACCTCTTACCACAACATTATCTGGTTTGCCACTGTCCTCCATAGACTGACCCACCACTGTGGCCTTTAAAAATATTCCAACTGGCCTCTGTTAGAGGACTGGCTGGACAACAAAATCTTGGCCATCTTCTACAAAATCACCAGGGGATTCTTATCAAGCAGCATAGTCTCCATTTTCCCAAGGTTGGACTACACAAGACCCACCAGATGATCCATCTCCCACTACTTAGCTCTCCCATCTTGTCAGACTACCCAAGGTCAACACACCCTCTCCTGTCACAGCCTTCCCCTTCCTTAGTCCAATGTACCTTGTTGGCCTCTTTTATGTGCAACCTGAAGGTTTACCAGGCTAGTTCCCAAACCTGTATATGCTCCCATCACTGATTATATTAGGCATCTTCAGCTTACACCAGCCTGCAACCGCCTACTATGTCTGTTGCTGTATATGTATTTATTTGATCATACTTTGTATTCCCTTAATATCATTATATTGACCCAGACTGTACTGTACAGTTTTGTATAAACTTCATTATTTTGTTGTCTGTGTACAACTGGGGCCTTTATGAAAACAGGCAATGTCGCTCACATGCCTTTCCAGTATAAAAAACAAAACTGAAACTGAAACTGAAAAAGTCAGCTGTACCTGTCTTGTCCAGCTGATGGGAATCAGAGGGCCTTGATGTTAGGGCAGTGTCTCTGGGACCAATAACTGGATAGCCTTCAACTGTCTGTGCCTTAACCCAGGGAAGACAAAGGTTATGAATGTCGATTTAGGTCCATATGGGTCAACAATTACAAGCATAGATGCCTTTGTTACCTTCTCTAAATGGCATTACTAGTCAAGCTGTGGATGTTGTGAAGAAGCTGGGGATTATTGGGTACTGAAAGCTGAAACATGAGCAGTAGATGTCCGCTGTAGTCCAAAATGACTTTTTCCATCAGTAAAATATTGTCCGTAGTAACAGCCTCTTTTTGTCCACCGACCTGGTGAAGATAGTCAATTACTTTGTCACTTTGAGATTGAAATACTATAACACTCTATAGTTAGACTTTTCAGGAGGTTTAATGCACAGTCTGCAGATGGAGAAGAATGCTGCAGACTGGCTGGTGGTGAGAATTTCTTGATGGGACCACATCATGCTGGTGTTGTTCATGCTGCACTAGCTAATGATTCCATGGCACTTCATCATCAAGATATGCTTACTGACATTCAAGGGCCTACAGAGTCTTGATTCAGATTACTTAATAGATTTCTTGTTAATGTACACCCTAGTCTGCCACCTTTGCACCACCAATGAGTGTCTGTTGGTGATGGTCAGTCTTTGATTGGATGCTGCCAGCCACTCCCATGGCCAGCAGACTTGAAAAACCTGCTGCAACATTGTGACTGGTGCATTTCAGCCAGAAATGCTGCCATTTAAACTTCTGACAAAGGAAAAGGTAAAGAACTCAATTTAAAAACTCTTAATATGCAGTCCCTAAAGTAATGCCTATGATAACCATTATATTTGCTTCTATTTTTTTTTTTTTTTTTGTGATTTACAGGAACATTCAGATACTACACAGCTCTGTAGCTTTTGGTACACTGAATGAGCCATTTAAAAAGGTAAGATATGAAAGATGTGGACCTATATTTTTAAATAGTTTATAGCAATATCAGGAACCAAAATGATAGGAGTACAGCTTCAATTTAAATTAAGCCCTTCAAATTTGGATATTCCTTTCTGTAAGAGACATTTTTTATATGTAATTTACAGGCATGACAAACCTACTGAATAGTTTGAAGATTCAGATACACTAAAACATGCAAAATGAATATTTATGAAAGGTATGGCATAAAATATCCGTGCAGGCCCTCTGGGAACCAGAGTCTTGAGACTACATTAAATTATTCTGAAATTATAATGTATTTATGTTATCTATAGTCTTTCATATCTTTTTAGTGATGAATATACAGTCTTAATGAAATTCTAAACAATCAGAGCTTGGCTGTATCAGACAGAGGTATGCATAAAGTATTTGACACTATATAATTAGGTATCTCTAAACTGGTACACTAACATTTTAAGTGCTGTATTACCTAAAACTGTAGATTTTTTCTTTTGTTATCCTAAACAATTTTTGCATACTGTTTTTCAGTATATCATATGTATTTTTATTAGTTAGAGTACTACAACTTTAGTTCTTCAGGCATTATTTATTAGTTCTGTGCCAATCAAATGGAAATAGCAGTTAGCTGGCTGCTGAGAGTCTCAGCTAGGTTTTACAGAATCAATAACTGCTGGATGGTGGAGTTAAAGTCTGGAGGAAGCCATAGCACTTATGCAACATATGCTCATACTTGATTTCCATGGAGATATGCATTTATCCTAAGGGCTTTTTTAGAAATCTTTTTATATTATGGCTCCATATTGTCTTGAGTTACTGCACATATTGGAGCAATGGTTCTTTTTGTTTCTCCCTACTTCAGAGATCCTGGAGTGAGGAGCTGTGGCTGCATGTTGCATAGAATGGGGAAAACAGAAGACAGGACCGTGATTGGAACCCGGTCAAAAGACAGAAACAAAGGAGTACAGCAGAGCACCAGGTCTCAAGCCAGGACTTGAGTTGGAGTTCAACAGGACCTGAGTGACCATGGAGTGAGTGGAGTGAATTAGTGTACGAGGAGGTTTGAGAAGCACATGGTGCAGGATTTAGTGACTGTCTGTGCTTGGTTTACTCAATAGCTTTGTTAGTCAGGCCACTTAACTGGACCTTGTGGCTTAATAGAGAGCTGAGATTTGGCAAAAATTTTGAAACAACATAAAATTCAAAATGTAAGATTTAAAAGACTTAACAGATTTCTTGGAAGTTTATGTCTGAGGTTTTGCAAGAGGTTTTTGTGAGAGCTGATTTCAAGTTTGCTCCACTTGGAAGTGTGTCTGTAGTGACCATCTTTCCAAGCGCAATGATTGTTTTTTTTTTATTTCTGATTTCAAGTTTGCTCCACTTGGAAATTTGTCTGTTGTTCCCATCTTTCGGAGCACAATGTTTTTTTTTTTTATTTCTCCATTTAATTTTTAAACAGCTATGAAAGTTTAATTATTTTTTCTGCATCTTTTGTATTTAAATTTGTTGGTTTTTTTAACCATATGACCCTGCAACCCTATACATTTCTGTTGGTTCTGACTGCTGAGAGTGACATCAGACACCAACCAGTTGCTGAAGGCAGGTTGCAAACCATGAATTGGTGGAGCATATAGATGGTAATTTAAATACATATCAGCTATTTTATTTTACTTTTATTTCAGTTATTTTAGCTGTACATAAGTAATTTTTTAGAAGTTTCTCATTATTAGCTGATTTAAATTATTTTTTTACAGAGGGGTCCATTTGCAGAAAAACCCATTGAAAGGCACTGTAGCTGTGCTACTCATCAGAAACAGTATGTAAGCTTTTTTCTGTCAGTAGGTAGTTATTCCTGTAGAACGTTGGATACTTAAAATCTTCTTCTTTTTTTTTTGCTTTTCTTTCTTTCTTTCTTTCTTTCTTTCTTTCTTTCTTTCTTTCTTTCTTTCTTTCTTTCTTTCTTTCCTACTGTTTTCTTTATTGTTTTCTTTCCTTCCCTTCTTTCTGTCTTTCATTCTTTTTGCTATTTTTGTTGCTTTTGCTATTTATATTTGGTTAGAGATTTTTCCTTTTTTAATATTGTGTTTTTATTTTTAGCACACTTGTTAGTGAGACTTGCTTTAGAATTGAATTGGACCTGCAAAGTCTCTGAAGTTCCTGAAGTTTTAGAAGTTTTGTTATTGATCCTTGGATAACTGCCAGAGCCCTCCTTGTCTATGAGCATTAATAAATGGAAACAATGTATAAGAAATACCCTTATTGAATTTATTTGTTTTTCACAGTTTTTTTCCTGGGTTTATTCTGTTTATTTATTTTAGTTCATTGCTTTACTATCATGGGTCAGAAAAAATGCAGGGCAGGAAAAGGGACAGAAAGTGAAACTTATAACAATGAAATTAGTTATATTTTAAGTAGAAATTTAAGTAAATGCACTGTTTTTCAGGAATTAGCTGATCCATTTACAGTCAATACTGTAAATTCAGGGGTCAGGTCTCAGCTTATAGAAAAAAGTAAACAATTAGAAGAACTTGAAATTATTAAAAAATGGCAATCAAAAGGGAAAACTATAAATTATCCTGTTTTTAACCATAAGAACCCTTTAAATTTCCAAGTTTTGGAAAATAAAGCTATCTCTGTTCAGAAGACAAGATTCTCAAAAATTCTTAAAAGGGAAACAGTCCTGGAACAGTCACAAAATGTTAAAACTGAATCTAAGGTACAACAATTGAAGGTAGGGGATGAGGTGTTAGTTTTTTTCCAAAGGTGAATTTAAAACTTTGAATATCAAAGAAAATTATGAAAAATGACTAACTCCCTTTTTGGAAAAAGTTAGACAGATGGTAGGAAAAGCGACAATATTTCCCTTATATGGCTCAATAATGCCCCTGTAGCTGCTTCTTCCTCTGCTAAATATGTGTATGATCAGGAAAATATTCCTCCAGAACATACCATTTTGACAGAAACATTCACCAGTACTGGGTTTTTATTTGTGGAAGCAAAAAGACTGTTGGCTCAGGTTTTACCAGTTTTGTTAAAGAACTTAGCAGTTAACCTTCAAACATAGCAATTAGTGAGGGTAGAGCCAGATGAGTGTAGAATACCTGGGCATGCAAAACCTTGTGCTGAGTCTGAAGGAAGCAAAGTTGTTGATAAGATACCCACAATTCAAGAAATCACACAAAAAATAGCAAATAAGGAGGAGCAGGGGGAAAAATAACAGTTGATTTAAAGGGGCACAAACAAATTCATAAACAGAAAAACAGAACACCTAAAGAAATAGGTTTTGGCACAAAAAGACATAATTACTTTTGTTGAAGTTGGCAGTAACTTCCCAAAAGGGGAAAACAAAGTTATTTTGACTCCATTTAAAATAGGAAAAAGCCACAAAAAAATGGTATCAAAAGCAACTCAAACTTTTCAAAGGAAAATGATACAAGCTACAGTATAAGTAGTTGTAAGAGATTAGAAAACAGAAGATAGACTACACAATGTATATTTTAAAAATATTTCAAAATCTCAACATGAAAACCAAATGAATTTGTTGTTAACCATATATAATATAATTAAGAGCATTTTAGGGAACAAGTTTCATTGGCAATCTCATTCATCTGTTTACAACTACAAGGTTAAACACACCAATAGCTGGGTGCGTTTGACAGTAAAATCTCATGAGTGTCATGAACAGAATTGTTTCAGTTAAAAATCACTTGAAAATCTTGGACTAATAGTTTAGAGAACTTCTCGTTTAGAGTATTTAAAGACACGCATTCATGATTCAGTTGTCAAGGCAAGTTCAAAGACAAAAAGGGTTGCTACTCAAAACAATAACAAACAGCAACAGATTCAAATTCAGATTCAGATTTTTATTAGTACAACAATATGTATAAAACCAAAAGTCCATCATATTCAAATCTTTAAAAACAGGTGAACACCTAAATATACAATTATCACTACTCGATAACAAACATATATGCTACTTATCCAGCATGTAAAACATCTTATGTGCAAATTTAGCAAATGCAAAATAAATAACTTGTTTATCTGAATACAAGAGTGTCCCTACTTTATCCTCTGTTGTGTCATATGCATTAATAAAGAGTAAGATATATTTATTTATATCCAATGCCAATAAAGGGCAGTACAACAAAAAATGAGTAACTGTTTTCTTTTCATTTATATCACATTTACAAAATTCATTATCCTGGGTTCCAGTCCAAAAACTGTTCCACCACCTCTGTTTATTAATAAGCCCTAGTCTCAATAGACAGATTATATTCCTATCTTTTTCATTTTCTACCTCTTTCAAATAGTACTCTATTTTCTCAAATATTTTCTTTCTCTTATACATTCTCATACTAAGCAACAACTCTATTTTTTCCATGTCTTCCTGGAAACAAACATCCGTTATTCTTTGCCTGGCTTCTTTTACATATCCAGTCATTTGTTCCTTCTGTTCTTGATGCCATATTGGCACCCTGCCAAGGTATCTCAGCCTATTATTAAGTTGACTAAACCAAGAATATGTAAGACCCATTCTTTCAGTTTCTTCCCAACATTGCCTCGGCAATCTCATATTTTCCATTTGTATTTTTTTCCCAATAATACAATATTCTGTAAAATATCAGTTGTTCCAGGTTAGCTATCCCTGTTTCCAATCTAAGTATTGTCATGGGGTATCCCTTGGTAATCACAATACAAGTCTAATAAAGAAACTTTGCACAGTCTCTAAGTTCTTTTCTTTAGCTATTGAGCCCCATACATCACTGCAGTATAGAATATGGCTGTTTATTTTGGCTTCAAAAGCCCTTCTCATTGCAGTGAAGGAGTTACCCCCAAAGCAGTTTGCAAATCTATTTATAACCTTGGCAGACTCTATCCCTGCTCCTTCAATTTTATCCTTATGGTCTTTCCATGTTCCATTATAACTAAATGTTACCCCTAAGTAAGTAAAACTTGTTACTTGTTCAATTTCAAGATTGCTAACAATCCATTTTTTTTGTTTTTATCTTCCTTTTCCCCATAATCATCACTTTACTCTTATTTACATTTAACTTTAATTGTAGGGATTCCAGATGTTCAACTGTACTATTTAGAGCCCTCCTTAACACAATCGGTATTCTGGATAGTAAAACAATATCATCCACTTACAGTAACACTTGTATCACTTGATTATTAATCTGTGGGCTGTATGTATCAATCTTTTCTAACTTCTTAACCAGGGTTTCAATATATATAGCAAATAATAATGGGGCCAACAAATAACCTTGTTTTACACCCCTAGTTATATGCACTTTATCTGTCAGAGACCCATATCTTGTTACCCTAATCCTGATTCAGGTATCTGCATGTAACATTCTCAATATTGACGGTAATCTGCTATCAGTATTAAGATATTCTAATACTTCTCATAGGGTCATTCTATTAATGTTATCAAAAGCCACGTGAATGTCAAGGGAAGCCACATATAAATTTCCTTTTTTGTGCTCAACATATTTTTGGCTCAGATAATTCAACACAAAGATATAGTCTGCTGTACTATAAGCTTTGCTAAACCCAGCCTGGCATATGGTTAGGATCTTCTGTTCTATTGTCCGAGATTCTAAAATCTGCAGAATAATTCTCGTATATAACTTCATAGAGACACATAGTAATGTAATAGGTCTATAACAGGTTGGGTTTGTTCTGTCTTCTTTCTTAAATAAGGGGACAATTAAGCCTTCATTCCAACTTTTTGGCATTTGAAGGCTATTATTTATATGTGAAAAAACTGGAGCCAAAATATTTGCCCACCACTCTGGATTTACCTTGAATACTTCTGCCAGTAAACCATCTGGCCCTGGCACTTTGTTGTTTTGTTTTTTTTGCTCATTTATTGCCCAGATCACTTCTTCTTCTGTGACATTTGTCCAGGGCTGTATTTCTCTATCTATATTATTTCCCCTCCATTTTTCCCTTTAATTCACTTCCTGAAAAAATATAGTATTATAACATGTATACCAAACCTGTGGCATAATGATCCCATCTATATTTAGTTCTTTATTATCTGTACCATATGCTACCTGGTTTCAGAACTTCTTACAGTACTTATACCTAATAGCATCCTGTAAACTAATCCACAACATATTTTTAAACTGGTCCTTTTTTCTCTTTAACAATCTTTTATATTCTTTCCTAAGTCTTAAATAAGCTTCTCTTAACCCTACATTAGACAATCCTTTACTGCGCCTTCCAGCTTTTATTACTAATGTTTTATAATTCCTACACTATTTATCATATCATCCTTTATTTATACCAGCTCCTTGGAGTTGTCTCTCCCTAACCTCTTTACCTAAAGAATCAACTATAATCTCAAAAATATCCTCCAATATGTGTATCCATTCCTTATTACCTTTATAAACATCCACAATAATTATTTGTCTAACCTTTTCTTTAATCAAAATATTGTTGGATACTAGCTTATTTATTTTTATAGCGCTAACAGGGTCCCACTTTATTTTTTTCTTATTCATCATAATCATATGCTTGTTTGCATCATCACAATGTTCCCTTAAGGCATAATGCTGTCCTTCCTGTCCTATATCCATGGTTATATCTATTGGAAAATGGTCACTTTCTCACTTTTCCAGAAACATGAATCTTTTAACTTTATTAAATGACCACACATCCACAAGGGCAATGTCAGTAACTAAACCACCATTTTTTAGTTGAAAGGTAAAACTACCATCATAATCCCCCTTAGTCCTCCGATTCAGTATTCTTAACCCATTGATTGCAGCCAAATTAAGCAATTTCTTTCATCTAGGGATCATTTTTTTATCCTTTGAAGCTCCAATTGAAATTGATAATAAATCATCTATCCCCATTTATTTGAATACATTTCCACCTTGCCAGATAGTCTTGCATTGATATCACCCATTACACAAATTGGACTGGAACCATATTTTTCCATTACATTCTCAAGAAGTCGTGTTAATTCTAGGAATTTCTATTTGTCCAAGTCTCTATTAACTCTTGGTGGAATATATACATTTAAACAGATCAGATAGGGATTTTCCATACTACCCAATATACTTCCTAAAA
This sequence comes from Neoceratodus forsteri, assembly GCA_016271365.2. Taxonomy (NCBI): domain Eukaryota; kingdom Metazoa; phylum Chordata; order Ceratodontiformes; family Ceratodontidae; genus Neoceratodus; species Neoceratodus forsteri. The sequence continues at coordinate 622,081,566 of CM057455.1, forward strand.
TATACTGACTATTTCCTTCAATCTTCTCTGTGTTTCTGAAGGCATCTGTAGAAATCAATGTAATTAAACCCCCTCTTGCATGTCCATACCTAGTTAATCTTATAGCAGGAATATAATGTACAAGAAAACCTTTCAGTATATTTGCCTCTATTCTTTCTAACCATGTTTCCTGTAACAGCACTACCTGATACTCCCTTATCTCCTGAACCCATTGGGCATCCTCTAATTTCTCCTCTAAGCCAGCTACATTCCAGCTCAGAATATTTATCTCCCTTTTTGTAGAACCTGATCTGAGCTGTGTCTCTTTCATGCTGATGACTCTAGGTCTATCAGTGGAATGGTACTATCTCAACTTCCTTCTGACTTAACACTATACTGCCTAACTTTATTCCATATTTTAAAGTTTAAATATTGGATTGGAGAGGAAGTCATTGGAGCCAGTATTGAGCTATTTTCTAAAATGACACTGGTATTAATCTTAGCACCTCTATGCTTCCACCCCCTAATATAGGTCTCTAACTCCCCTGCCCTTTCACTGCCAAATGAATGTACAGTAACCATAGGTTGTAGATATTCAGTTATTCTTTGTTGCTTCTGTTTGGCATTTTGGATCTCTGCTTCCAATCCTATTTGTTTCCCCTTTTTCTTTAATTCTTCAGTTTCTTTTTCATTTTTCTTTAGTTCTCCTAACCCTACAACTGTATCATTTAAATTGACACCTATTGTCATGAAATCCTCCCTTTGACTTAGAAGTTTTGTCCTAATTTCTGGTCTTTTAAGTGAAATACACACCCAACCTTTCTCCTCTCCTGTTAAATATCTGTACACTGTTAACAAGTCTGGCCATTCAATAGCATTTCCCAAAGACCCCTTACAGAGGTTATATGCTGTCAATTTTAGCGTAAAGGGGGACTCATTCCTAACCTTAGGCATTCCTTTGATATATGCAGTGGGCAATAATTTTCCCTGTTTCATTAACCTCTCTTTTTTGACCAATTTGGATTGTTTATCCTCCACCTGTACACAGGCCCTGGTTTCTTTTCCTCCTACATCTATAATACTATGTACACTTTCCACATCCTTTTCCCTAGGGCTTACTCTCCTTTGCCCTTTTTCGACACCTGCTGGCTCCTCTAAATTCCATCCTACTTTCTGTCCTAATCCTTGATCATATTTGCAGTTCAGACCTTTCCTATCTGTTTTGTCCTTATTATCACTACAGTTTGATTTTCTAATCCTATTTCTGTCTTAAGGATGCTTCTCTTCTTCCTTATGCTCTTTTCCCCTATTTTCTATGTCATTTTCTTAATTTCTTTTTTCTATCATCTCATCTTTCCTCTGTTGTTTTTTGATTTTTCCACTTCCTTTTTTTTTCTTCTCCCCCTTACTTATTTCTTGACCTTAGGGCAACCTTTTTATCACCTCCTTTAGCAAATCATTTGTACAACCTATTTCCCTTTTAATTTCAGTTAGTTCCATTGTAATTAAATTCTGGTTCATAAAGGATTCTACAACTGAAGATAATTGTGATTTGTCAGCATTCGGACATCCCCCTTTCCCCACTTTTGCTTCAGCCCTTACTTCAGATATTTTCCCCCACTCCTGCTCCATTGTTTGCCATAAGTATGAAACCTACAGAGGAGCTTCAGATGGAGGATCCATACTCAAATGATGAATGTATGGAGAAATAAAATTCTCAAAGTAAAACAGAAAAGACCCATATTCCCTATGATGTATTCCCTCTCCCTGTGCCAAAGTGAGTGGAGTTGTAATAGCTTTATTTTTAATTACCTCTTTAGAAGCTAGATTCTGAGTGGCTGGTTCTCTCTTATCCCTAACATGAAGAGGTAATTCTTCCTGCCTAAGTTCCTTCACTCTGTCAATATTACTAGAATATATAATCTCCTGTGGGGATTCAAACAGGAATTTTCTATTTAATTTCTTTCCCTTATTATCAACCCATTCTGAGTTTTTTCCATCATTGACCCCGCTTTTTTTTTTTAATTTGGGCCAATAAAGAGTTAATAGATTGTTTCTCAATTTCTTTTTCTGTACCAGCTTGCACTGGATTAGAGTCGGTTCTCTCCAATACAGATATTTGTCCCTTAGTTATCCCTTGACCAGACAGAATAAAATAGTTTGTAATTGCCCCCCTTTTTTAAACCTTATTTAATTGCTGCTGGTTTCTGGTCATTATCTTTCTAGTTACCATTATATCTTTAGGATACATGTCAATTTGACAGACAAAAGCCCACACAGATAGAATAATTATACCCAAGCACTAATTTTCCTAACCTGATAAAATGAGGTCTATTTTGCCTCTTCATAAAACCTTTTCATTTCCTTGGACAGAGTCATAAGTTGCTCACTAAGCTAAAATCCAAAAAGAAAAACATGACAATCACTGGTTTCAATACCGGCAGTCAGAATCTATCAAATAACACCTGATTGGTAGACTTTGACTTTTCCGAATTGCATTAGAACCAGAGGCAATACTTTAAAAACTTGTATTGATTTAGCCAATACACCCTTTCTTTTCAAAACATGTAAATTTCTATTACACTTCTTAAAACTGTTGTCCCTGTCAACAATTTAAATAGATAAAATACTAAATGTTTTACCAAACAGACAGTTGTAAATTTTCTCTACCGAGTGGTGCACCACTCACGCTCACCCCACAGTGCACACACTGTGTTGGTGTGAGCCTTTTAATCTGTGTAGCTCCTCCTCTCATGCTGACATGCCACTCTAGACACACCTCCTTCAGCCATTGGCATTAGCAATGTCTCGGGGCTCACAGACAACTGCAGTCACACCTTGAAGGGCAATTTGCACTGTGCTTTTAAGTTCACACTGCAAAGCAGTCACAGCTCCATTCAGAAACAGTTCACTGCACATATGACAGGCAGCAAGTAGTGTACCTGTGTTAGAGGTAGAAAGATGAGAGGTACTAAACTGAATGCAAGTGTTCTATTACAAGAATCTTGTGTTGAAATCACACTTCTAGATTCCTCTCCTGGCCAGAAAACTCCAGAGGAATCCTACATAGTTTGTGAAAATGAAAATGACTCCTAGATTTTGAACTCTGTGGGCCTAATATTCAAAGGTTTGCACATGTGCTACATGGTGTTTGCCTGCACAAACCAGGCTTTGCACTAGAGTCCAACATTAAAAGGGTTCTGTTGTACTGGCAAACAGGTGTAGTGCCCAAACAAACCAAAAAGTAGGGTATGCAAATGATTGGGTGGGAACAGGAATTTCAGCATAAGCTGATATTCAGTGGATTTGCATGGCACAAGAGGGTTTTGTGCAGTCTGTCACAGAGTGCCTCTGTGAAGGGTCAGAGGACCCCGGAATTATCCCTTCTTAATTGCTTTCTGAGCATATACTTGGATTGGTATAAATGTTCTGCTGGCTGTGACCAAAAAGGTTGCTGCGCTTTTGGCATTGCCGCACAGTAATGCTGTATATTCAGCTGAGCTTAAGTTCCTGTATATGAAGTGCTTTGGTTGGTTTAGTTCAACAAATAGTTGCCATCCAGGGGCAAGGATTAAATTAAAAGGAAAACGGGGTGTATTGTTTTGTGCAGAACATCTGGTTGGAGTACAAGCAAATATATTAGGGTTATTAAATATATTAGGTCCCTTAAATATCAAAATGAGGGAAGTTACTAGCTGAGCCTTAAGCTTGTTTAAACTTTGCATCCTAGTGTTTTAAAATTTAAATAAATAGGCGATGGATTTATTGGTAAACAGGGTTAATAAAATCAAAATGCCTCTGAGTCTTTATTAGTTGTTCCAGAAGGGTATAAAAAGATACGCATTAGATTGGGTTTGTAAGAATCCCCCTCCCCTTCCTTCTTGGATTGAAGTAAAAGTTAAGACTGACTGCTTTAAATGAAAAGAAACAAGTGCTTTTGTTTATTGTTGTATTTTGGAAATGGTTTAAAGAATTAGGAATGATTTGGGAGGGGAATGAATAAAATATTATGAGGGTGTTGTGAGAAAACAACCCTCCATGAAATCCCTTGCAAGGTGCTGTTTAAACATTCGGTTTAAGCCCTGGTTTTGTTTCCTGCTGCACCTTTGAAGGCTTGCTTGTGCCCTCTAAAGTTTAAAAAATATTAGAGGACCTCCTGGTTTTCTCCCCTGTCCTCCATTCTGTCCACCTTACAAGAGCTCTTAGAAAATGTAGCTTTTCCTGTAGAAAATTGCCGCTGAGCTTCTGCGTGACGGTGCATACATGAGCAGCTGTTTTCTGCTCTAATGTGCTCGCAGTCGTGAAGGCATTTAGCCTTCTAGTGTTATATAAATGCAATATGGTCTTTTGGAAAATATTGACGATAGCTCTACATACACTCCGGAGATGAATTTCTCTACTTTGGTGCTATTTCTGAGTCTATCACGAAACGAGGGGTTTTTAGCATCTTCAGGCATTTCAATGCCCCGAACTCCATTCACCTTCTGCTGAAGCTCATTCTTAAGAGCTGGCCAGCCATTTTCTCAGTCATTTTATGCTGTGCAAGAAGGGGTGGTGCTTGCTGGTATTAGAGAATGTATTCAAACTTCACAAAAAGACTGTAATTCACTTTTGTGCATGAAATTAGGTTGTTATGTTACTTATGAGACGTTTAGATATGTTATATAAAATAAAACTGTTGTAGATAAAGTTACATTGTTAGAAATAAAGTATAGGGGTGGGGTTAAAATGTCACCTGACCCCTGCAGTGTATAAAAGCTGAATATTGAGCACATGCATTTAGATTGCTTTTGGGATGGAGGTAAACTCCAAGGCGTTGTGATAAAGTTCTCTAAGGAGTAGAAACGTGACTATTTTTGTGCTGATTTGAAGATTAAGTCTGTTGGAATAATCTGTTGTTTTAAATTTGTCCTGCTGCAAACATCTATAAAAGAAAGACAAAATAAAATTTGAACTTTAAAAAGAACTACTGAAGAGTCACGCTACCTGATTTGCCTATGTGCACCTGCGCTCTATCACACAGTCCTTTTGCACCATGCTAATACCACCAATGAAAACTTCCTTTTACTCCTCACAACCATAGCAGCTGCCAGAGGTATCGCAGCCAACCAGTCAGCAGGTCACTGGGGAGCATACCCACCCCTGTGGACTGTGTCACCTCCCCCCCCATCACCAGGCCCTATGTGGAAAAAAAATCCCTGGTTCTAATGGCCGGCCAGCCCTCTTATTACCAGCCTGATAGTAAATATAAACATCCCTAGTGCTAGTGTTCTCCGGCCCTCTGATGGCTAGCCCCAAAGCAAATAGAAAGATTCTTGATTCTAGTGGTCCCCCTCCAATCAAAATCCCCATAGTAGATATAAACATCCCTGGTGCTACTGGTTACCCCCTGCAATCACCAGCCCAACTGTAAAATATTAATCCCTGGTGCTAGTGGTTCCCCCATCTAATCACGAACCTCAACTGTAAAATAATAATGCCTGGTGCTAGTGGTTCCCCCCACCCTCTGATTGCCAGCCCTAACTGAACAATGAAAAGAATCTCTGGTGTTAGTGGTTCCCCTTCCCCCATCTGCCAGCCTGGAATGAAAAAAAAACCTCCCTGGCATGCAGTGGCCCCCCTGCAGCACTGGGCACCACCCCACCCATCTTATCTGTATCCACAGTTCTGCAGGTGCCTACAGCAACTGGCACAGCCATCCTCACATCTCCTCTGCTGGCCACCGTATGTGCAGGCAGGGAGAATGCTTCATATTTACAGGACACCCTGTATGTACAGGCAAGCAGGGTGGTGCTGTAGGTGCAGGCAGGGAGTGGGCTATGTATTTATATTATAGTATAATATAGTCTCTGGTAACTGGGTAAGGCCCACTAAGCACACAAGTACCTGTTTTTGAGGTAACCTGGGAGCACTGGGGAAGTTAAATGATATGCTTAGAGTCACACAGTATGCAAGTTGGGGTTATGGAAATCAAACCCAGTTCTGCTGGATGTACCAAGCTCATTTATAGCTTATTACTCTAACCTTTAGGCTATACTGCCTGCCCAACTACCCTGTCATATAAATATGAGGTGCTGTCCATGCCAGCACAAAGATCAGCCAGCTGAAGTGGTGTGAGGAGGGTTGTACTTGTGCTCATTGCTGCGGGGCGGGGTGACCTCTGGATGTCAGGGAGTTTTCCTTTTTCATTCTGGGCTGGCAGTTGGGGGGGGGCCACTAGCACTAGGAATTATTTTTCCCACTGAAAGGCTAGTGATTGCAGGGTGGGATGGACCACTACCACCAGGGATTCTTTTCATTGTACAGTTGGGAATTGTGGACGCAGGGTGGAGGGAACCACTAGCACCAGAGATTATTGTATGAACACATGAACATACGGAATTTGCCAGCAGATAAAGGCATAGTGGTCTATCAAGGCTGCTCAAGTGTGCAGCTAGCACCCCTTATTCTTCAGCTGACCCTCCCTTCCACATGTTCCATTCCTTGACCCTCCCCCTTGCCCTGTCCCATCCCCTTTTGAAACAGTCCACTGTTCTACTCCATACCACTTCTGCTGGTAAGGCATTACACCCAGTTACCACCCTCTCCTTAAGAAAGTGTCTCCTCATCTCCCTCCTGAACCTTCCTCCCTCCAGTCTCATAACATGGCCCTTGGTGTCTCTCCCCTCCCTTACTTTGTAGAGCCCCACCATACCTGCATTTTTTTACAGTTGGGGCTGGAAATTGGAAGAGGGTTACCACTAGCACCAGGGATTATTATTGTACACTTTGGGGTTGGCGATTGGGGGAGGGAACCTTTAGCACCAAGGTTGTTCCTATTTTTTATAAGGCTGGCAATCAGATAGGGAGGACCAGAAGCACAAAGGATGTTTCTATTTACTATGGGGCTGGAGATCGGAGGGTGGGGAGACCACCAGCAGGAATGATAGCTGCAGCTATCATGGCCTAGGGAGGAAATGCTGTGCTACCTGCCTCCACTATCCATGCAAATGGACCCATAATGAGCATGCAGATGGACTCTTATTGGCTTGCATACCCAATGGGCTCATTTGCAATGGCACCAATGGAAATTGCAGACAGCTCTCCGGCACTATCACTTCTTGTGGCCAGTTTTGGAGCCATGTTGGGGCAGTGCTACCTGACTTAGCACTGCCCTGACATGGCCCTATATTTATTCAGTTAGTACCCAACTGAATATGCCATACTTGGACCCCTTGGGCACTTACAAAGTGCAGGACAAACATTTGCCCTGTTGTTTGTGCCCAACTGAATATTGGGCCCCGTATCTTGCAGTAATATACAAGAAGACTGACTAACATCAATTAAAGTCGGGCTGTGCTATGTATTAGTACAGTGCTGCTTCTGCACAGCTACAGTACCTGGAGTGACTGTGCTGAGATATGATTGTGATTGTACATGCTAAACATTTGGAAGCCAGAGCCTAAGTGACTGTTTTTACTATATATGTACTGTTCTGTTTTACTACTTAGTTCAGAATCTTGCAGTAGCTTCATACCACCAGTTGAGTGCTCTGGCAGAGTACTGAAGAGTCTGCTGGAGTCAGCTGGGAAAGCTGGGAGCTGGGGACTGAAAATCTTACATAGAATCATAGAAGTTGACAGCCGATAAGGACCGCAAGGCCCATCCAGTCTACCCATTTCTTTTTCTACCTTATAAATGTGCCATCAGCCTTTGCTCTGTCAATGGCCTGTCTAGTCAAACTCATCTGTATTCATAACCTGATTCACAAGTGGTGGAGCATAGTGTATTCCACCACAGCTCAACACATATTCGGTTGATACAATAGGGCTGTAGTGACTAGGCTGCTATTTTCCTTGTATTTAAACGTGTTAGACTCTTTCACCTTGTTAATGCCCTTTATTTGTTTGAATGTTTCGATCTTGTTTTGATATTTTGTAGTGTAGGTGAACTGTTTATTTGCAATCTGAACTAATCTTTAATGAGAGGAGTCATCACCTTTGTTTTATGGTATAAGTTGATTTTAGACACCAATTTTCAGTATTTTATATATAGGGGGATATCTGTTGGGCTGTGGTGGAATATGGGATTTATCTGCATGAGTGTTCACTGAAACATAGAAACGTAGAATTTGATGGCAGATAAGCACTGCAAGGCCCATCCTGTCTGCCCATTTCTTTTTCTACCCTATGAATGTGCCATCAGCCTTTGCTCTGTCAATGGCCTATGTAGTCATACTCATCTGTATTCACAACCTGATTCACAAGTGGTGGAGCATAGTGTATTCCACCACAGTGTATTCAACCACAGCTCAACACATATTCAGTTGATACAATAGGGTTTTAGTGTTTTTGTGGGTGTTAGTCAGTGTTTTTTTTTATGTTTTCTTTTATTGTGATAGTTCTAAGATTTTGGCATTGATTTGTTGTTTTCTGCGCCTGCTTTAGATTGTCATGTCACTGTTGTGATTGGATATTTTGTGTGTCAGTATGGGAACTCCTTGTGTTATTGGTTTATTTCCATGAGTGGGCGGGACTTTCACCACCTTGTGGGTGGTTTTGGTTTCAGTTATTGCATGGCAGCGTTTATGAGTATGTTTCTCTATTTTGTTATTTAATTTGTTATGGTACATATGTGGGTGTTATTATGGGATTGAATATTGGTCAGTGGGTGCTTTTGTGAGTTTGTACTGTTTGGGAGGGATTTTGCTTTCACCAGGGAGGTGTTTAGGGGACTTTGTGCTTTTCCTTTTTCTTTTTATTGTGTTATTTTTAACAGTTTTTGTGCTTGACATATACAGTATGTTATTTAGCACTAGACATGTGTATTGTTTAGTGCATTTCTTTGAATTTTGTTTGTGGTTGTTCTTAGAGTGTCTGTATCTTCTTCTGCATTCTAGCATTCTGTGTGGTTGTCTTGTGTTCGGTTGCTCTGGTATGTATTCTTTTTGTATGTAAATGCTTTTTCGGAGTTTGCTTTACAGATGTTTTCCATTTAAGTTTTCCGGGGTCTCTGATGCTGTTTCTTAGGTGACGTGATTTGAAACTGTGCATATTATCTCGAGTTAGGTATGGTCAGCGTTTTTTAGTTGTTTTTATCTTGTTATCATTGGGGATATGTAAGGAATAAGATACGATGAGGTGTGGTTTATGATCTGATAACTGCATGCCCCAGGTGCATAATGAGGCATGAGGCGCTTGCACCGAGTGCCTTTAACACTTGGGAAGTGCTTTTATCAGGCCATAAACCACACCACAGAGTGTCTTATTCCGCTTATAAAATGGGACCCCAAGTAAAGAAGTTAATTAAAAAACTGAACATGAAAAGTGAAGATAGAAAGAGTAAAAAAACATGATCATGTCAGTACAAAAAAGAAAAGGTTGTCCTTGTCACTGTCTTGGAATGCAGCTTTTTGATTAAAACTCAGTACAGGGCATTGGTGTCTGTATGTGTCTGCATGCCTCACCAACCCACTCACTCACACAGAAACTCTCAAAACCACATTTTTCCCCAAAAATATTTTTAGTTTGCCCACCCAGTTTCAGTTAGGGCTGGTGCAAGTGAGCGTGTCTGGAAATGATCATATCCCGTACTGGCTCAGTAATAAATAGCTTGATGTTTCTTGCTCCCCTCTCCAACACTAGAAAAAAATGTTTACTTTTACATGTCATTCTTTTTTTTTTCTTAATATTTGCTCTTCCTAATTTACTTTAAATGGCTGACTTGGCTTGGAGTGAGCGTGTTCCTCAGCAACTGCTATAGATCATAGTTTCCTGCTCCATGGTTGCCTAATTGTGACAGCTAGGATAAGAAATAAACACTTTTTTTTTTTTTTTAGTTTTGGCTTACAGTAATGCACTACTCTTAGATTGGGACTTCTGGGCTGTTGCGGGTCTCATAGGAGGGAGAGAAGGAACAGGGGAAAATCTAGTTCACAGATGTCAGAACATTTCAAATGATACTGGGCGGACAGACTTTTGAGCAGAGGGACCAAGAGCTGCATCCTTGAGAGACTGAGGGACAGCCAGTGAGTAAAACATATAGTACATTTAAACTTTACTGGATGTGAAGGAAAGGGGACCTTGAATACACTAACTGATATTGTACTTTCTGTATTTTTTTGTGCCATCGCCCAATGCTCTCCCACTGCAGGCTGCAGCTGGTGTGGTTTTGTCAGATCATAGTTGAGGATCTCCAGCCAGAGAACAGTGTCATGGATTGATTTCACCATGTGCTGCATTTTGGGTGGCATAAGTAGTGCCAGATGTACATTTTTGGCCTGATAAGGACATGGCTGATAGAGGTCATTAGGGCAGCTGATGAAGGCCATGCTGTGGATGTCTTGTATCTGGACTTCAGCAAGGCTTTCGACTCTGTGCTACACAGGAGGTTAATGAGCACGCTGAGGGACATGGAGCAGGGAAAAAACTGGTGGCATGGGTTGAGAGCTGGCTGCAAGGCAGACAACAGAGGGTAGTTTTAAGGGGGGAGACATCCAAGCCACAGCCAGTAATGAGTGGAGTACCGCAGGGTTCAGTGCTGGTCCCCATTTTGTTCAATGTCGAAACGCACTGCCAGAGGAGTTATTCGCTCGAAGGATAGTGGATAGCTTTAAGCAGGGTTGGGATAGAGTCAAGGGCAGAGTTAGTATAAACAAAAACACCAAGGGGGAAGGACCAGAAAAAAGGAGGAAGAGAGTGGTTTGGGTAGGGGTGGGGCAGCTGTAGTGATATGAAACTAAGAGCTGCACAGTCAGGCAGACTTGATAGACCCGTGGGCCTTTTTCTGCCAACAATTTCATATGTTCATATGTTCCAGATCCATGACTGGTCATTGACAAAAATCTTGTCGAATGAACAGACAGCGAAACCGGCTGGTCAACCGCAGTTTTCAGTCGGCTGCCGGTTTCTGTGCAGCACAAGTGTTTTATTAGGGGGGCATCACCGCCCGAACCCCTCACAACCCCCACTTAAGATTCTCAAGTCCAGGTTGGAGCTGATTTGTGGGGGTGCAGGACCTCCGAAAGACAGTGCCAGGTTCCAGTGGGTTTCCTACAGTGACGTGGCACTGTTGTCGCTGTAGGGGACCCCACTGTCGAAACGCCGCTGTCGGCAGTGCATACCATATGTTCCTAGACTATCAGCTAATCACAGTGTGGGAAATTGTTTGCGCATTTTATAAGGTGTTTTATCCCATGAGATATCATTATACCCCTATTGTATAAATAGATTTATGTTATACTTTTGGAATGCTTATATTTTAAGAGTATAAATTGTTTGCTGTTTTTCTTTAATCCAGTTTGTATTTATATTTTGTTTTGTGATGCTGTTTTGTATTATTTAATCTAAGTTGCTGGAGTTTGTGATGGGTGAGTGGAAGTCTCCCACCACTGACTATCTACTGATGTAATTTCATTTTTTTTTGTCTTTGAGATCTGTGTTTTTGTTTAAAATTTCTGGTTGATGGTATCAGTATTTAGCCAGCAGATTTACTAATTATAAAATTGTTTCTCAAGTGAATGATTTGTTTTGTTATGTTAGTATTGTTGTAGTCTTTCGTCTTTGGGTGGCTATTTTTTCATTACTGACCCACTACTGATCTACTGCTCTATTTGTTAGTCTGGTATTTCTCTTCTCTTACCTCTCTTACCCTGTTGATGGTGGCATCAGTGGGAGGTGGTGTTCTGAGTTGAGTCTTAATTTTGTTTTTTAGTAGTAATTTGTCTAGAATTAGACTATTTATCCTGTTTTAGGATGGGGGTTTTAAAGCATTTTTTGGTTGAATATTCTGTTTGTTTGTTTGTTGGATTTGTTTTGTGTGAATCCTGCTCCTGCTTTTTAGCTATTGTACCAGAACGCAACCAACCTGAATTATCTGATTTTGCTATGTTTAATTTTCATTTTAAATCATATTCAGTAACATCTAGATTGTTTTATTGTTTCTCGGTTAGCAAATATTTTGTTGTGCGAGCTTGTGGAATCCTTTTATTGTGTTGTTATGTTATATCTTGTCAACATATTTTTAATCACATTAAGGTAATTTTTTGCTTTAGTTCTTGTTTGCTTTTGCTGGCTGGTAATATCGAAAATAATCCTGGTCCTAACCAACTCTGGTATAAACAACATGGTTTGAAAATTCTTCATTTAAATGCTCGCAGTTGTGTACCTAAAATGGCTGAAATAGAAACTCTTACTAATAATTATTACCCAAATGTTTTTGGCACTTGTGAATCCTGATTGAAGACTTCAGTACCTGATAGTTTGTGTACTTTACTAGGATATTGTTTCATCGGTCAAGATTGTTTAGGGAAAAAAAGGTTGGTGGGGTTATTATATATTTTAAAGAACATTTACATGCTTAAGTGGTCTCTAGTAGTTCTAATAGTAATACCTACTTCAACTGATTTTTGTGTCATCTTCTTTTAGGTGACTGAAAAAATTGTGTTTAAGGGTGATTGTATAATCCCACTCAATGTGGCTTATCTGATCTTAGAGAATTTTTGGCTTCTGTTGAACCTCTTTTTAAACTTTATGATTTTGTTGCTGTGGGTGATGTATTGTCTTTCTAATAGCAAAAAGGAGTATGAATTATTGCTGCAAACTTGCCAGCTTGTTCAATTAATTAAAGATCCTACTATGTTAAATTCTAGAAAATTTAATCACTCATTATTGGACTGGGTTGTTACTAATCAGGATAATAGCATTTCGATTGTTGGAGTGCTTGATGACTTATTTAGTGCTCATTTTGTCACATATTGTGTTTTTCTTCTAAGCCAGATCGAATTCCTCCTTGATTTGTCCAGTCAGGTGATTTTAAAAATGTTATTTTGATTTGGCTACAGAGTTATCTCTTATTGATTGGTCTTATCTTGACCTTATACCTAATGTTGATTTGGCTTTGGATTTTTTTCATAATTAACTTCTTTCCATTCAGGAAAAATGTTTTCTTATGCACACAAGGAGAGTTAGAGGTTCCCCAAATAACTGTTTTTTTCTGAAAATATAAAGAAAATGGCAAAGCAAATTTGGGTTGCTTTTGTGACATCCCCTTCAGCTATTTTGTTGTCCCAGTGTAGACAAATTAGACATAGAGTTACATTTATGATTAGATCTGCTAAAACTGAATATTATAAAAAGATGCTGAAATTTGATTTGTCTGATTCTTGTTGTTTTTGAGACAACATTATTACTTTATAGTGTATGGTAGAATGCTGTTATGGATAGAAATCCATAATTAGAATGGAGTTGTTATGCTGCAGTAGCTATGTCATCACAGCTGTTATGCTGCACTAGCTATGTCACTACTGCAGCATAACAACTTGGAATGCTGCCACATAGTTGCTTTCCTCAATCCAGTTAAGCTGTAAGATGCTGTTTTTTTAAACTTGAACTTTCAGAAACATCTGCAGCACACTGTGTCAGTTAAACAAAATAAAATGTTAAAATTTCTATTTTCTGTTGTCTTCTCCAGCTGGTTTTGTGTGATTTTCTATGCTGTGACTGCCCATACACTATAAAAGATTATGTATGAGCAGTCATACACAAACAAGGAAATTATTGTATCTTGAGGTTCCCTTGGTAACGGAGTACCTCTCCAGCTGCACACTCGAGGTCATCTGTTACCAAGGAAACCTCTCGATACAAGAATATCCTTGTTATGTATGACTGCTCATACATAATCCTCTATATTAACACTAAAGACAAAGGAAAATTAGATTTTTGAAGGGCAGTGATAACAAGATTATAGAACTTTTTAAAACAGCTAATTTCCTTAATTAAACATTTTCTGATTATAGTTCATTTACCCTTCCTGATCACCCCCTCTCCATTCCCAAGGCAAACTTTTTCCATATTTGGCATGTTTTCTTAGTTTTAGCATGTCATTACATGTGAGGTTTTTAAATTATTTCCCTCTGCTACTGATAATAGCATTGCTTGTGAGACTGGTTTGGACAGTCATTTTCTTAAGTTAGCTGCTCCTTATATTGCCTCTCCTTTGTGTGTAATATTTAATATATCATTTATTTCTCAGCAATTTCCTACTGCTTGGAAGTGTGTCAAGATTGTGCCTGTCCCTAAGAAAACCCATACTGTTCTTGTTGAAGATGTTCATGCTATTTCAGTCCTGAATCCTATTAGTAAATTATTAGAAAAAATTGTAGCCGAAAAAAGTAACAACTATTAGGAAAAATAATATTCTTTTTCCACTGCAGCATGGATTTTGAAAGGTGTTTGGTACTTGGACAACCTTGGTTAGGTTCACAAACTTGTTCTTGAGTGGTACAGATAATGGTTTCATTACCTAGGCAGTGTTCATGGACCTGACCAAGGCCTTCAATTTTATTGATCACAGATTGCTTTGTTCAAAGTTAAAATCCTTGGGTTTTTAATCTAACATTGTTTCCTGCGTAGATGAATATTAAATGGATCATTCCCAGTTTGTTGGGGTTTCTAATGTGGAGTCTAGTATTAGTACAATTGATAAGGTTTAACTCAGGGATCAATTTTAGGGCCACTTTTATTTACCGTACTTTGTTAATTTTCTTCCATCTGTTATCACAAACTGTCATTCATTACTTTATGCTGACAATCTATTTCTTTTTTCTTCTGCTAGGGAATTTCCAAGTTGGCTAATGATCTTCGAACAAAATGTTTTTTCTGTTCATGATTCTTTTTCTAAGAATTTACTCATTCTTAACTTAAAGAAAACTAAATCTATGATTCTTGGGTCATGTTTTATACTAAATAACTGTCCTGCTTATGCGCTTTATGGAAATCAAGGTAGCTTAATTAAGCAAGTGTTCCAGTTTAAAAACCTTGGAATTATTCTGTATCCCTGGCTCACTTTTTCCTGACCATATTACACTTGTTTGTCATAATATCAATCAAAAAATTGGAGCCCTTTATAAGTTGATAAGTTTTTTCTGTTTTGAATCACGTAGGGCCATTGCTGCTGGTTCTCTTTTACCTCATTTTGATTATGTATCTAGCCTTTTTTAATTGGGTTATAAGGAGGTACAAAATCTGTCTGTTGCTTACAATAACATTTGTCATTTTGTTTCACTTACTCCTTCATGTACTCACCACTGTTATTTATTTTCACAGCTTGGCTGGTTATTCCCGGTACAATATAAACAATATTTTTTTGATTGTTTCATTTTTACAAATATTTTTCATTCTACCCCTGCCCCAGTCTCTCATCTTCTTTCAGTTAGGGATATGTTGCCTAGTTCATGGTCATCAACTGGGGTTGTTCTTCATGTGGGATCCTGTAAAATTTGAGCTGGTTTACATGCTTTTACTGCAGCTGGTCCTCTTTTCTGAAATAGTTTACCTGATTGTTTTACATATAAACTGTTCTTTTCAAGTTTTCAAAAAGTGACTAAAATTGCACTTGCTTGATTTTCTGTACGTGTAACTGTAATTGAATTTTTTTTTATGTTGTATATTTTGTGTATTGCCATAATTTTGGCCAGGTCAAGCCTGAAAAAGGACCACTGGTCCAGTGCTCTCACCTGGTTAACAAATTAAAATAAATAAACCAAGTTAAAAATCACTTCATCAATGCTGAACCATTGCTATCATGGAACAGAGCAGGCTGTTTAGTAAGGTTAATGGTGGTTTATGGTTAGAGGTTTGAATAGGGCACCACATTAGTTTGCTACAGAAAACTTGGAACCATGGAAAAAAAATACCATTTGAATGGTCAGAAACTTTTGAATATACTGTATGGGGAGCAAAACAAACAAATATGGCAAAGCTGGTAGATAATTCATCACTTTAATATCCACAGAGTTAAACTGGAATTCTGAGCATTAAAAATGGGTTCTCTTTTTTTCCTAATTGTAATTTTAACATTGACTCCTAAAAACATTTACAGGATTACAAATATGTATATTGCACCTCCTTCTGACTTGAACAAAACAGATCACATTTTAAAATGATTACATAATATTTTGAAATGTTGGTATGAGAAGTTTACTAGCAATTCTAACATACTGGCAGGAGATGGTAATGCCAGAGTAGGTGTATTTAATGAGTGTATTTCAGGTAGCTGGACACTTCATGATTTATTTAATATTCCCAGAAGGAACTCTTTTGATAGAAAACACTTACATTTAGGAAAGAGGTTGCTAGCTATAGTAGAAGAATATAATCTAAAGTTTCAATGGGAGGGCCAAAGGAGATTAAGATGGCAAGATTGCCATTCTGCCTATGAACACAGGCATTGTAATAGATCAATGTTTTTTGGATATATTCAGATATTGTTGAATTTAAAATTATTGACTGAACAGAGAGTGATCACATGCCAGTGCAACTCAGATTAAATATGCAGAGTTTTGTCATAAACCATCTCTCAAATGCTGACCATTGTTATGAACAACACTATCTTGCAACTGTTAATGCTAAAAGGATTGTAAGGTATCCATACAGTGGCATCCCCCAGGATGAAACATAATTCTGCAGCATTTTGCTGCACTCTGCAGAATGCTGCAGAAGAACTACTGAATAAAGCTATGTAATTTCAATGGCAATTAGTCCCCTTTGTCATTCAGGAAAATGAGACACTGCCAGGATGAAGTGAATGCCACAGTTTCCTACATAACAAAGGGGACTAATTTCCATTGAAATTACATTGTTTTATTCAGTAGGTCTGCTGCAGCATACTGCAGAGCACGTTAAAAGTGTGTTTCATTCTGGGGGTTGCCACTGTGTATAGAATTAAGTTTGAAACAACTTTTGACAGTTGATAAACATTCTGTTTTTCAGAGTCTCTTGGAGAACTGTTCTTCTGTTACAGTCTTAGTTAATTATGATAAGATACTATCTGCTTATAACTCTCTGTTTAACACAATAGTGGACAACTTTAGCTCAATAAAAACAAATACCAAGGTTGGTAGAACCATAAACAAAAATTGGTTTGATAAAAAATGTAAGGGGGGAAAGAAATTTCTTTCAAAAGTGAATGTGTTTTTCCTTCAAAATTTAACTGAGCAGAACACAAAATCACTATCTTTACTAAGACATAAATATACAGTATAACCCTGCTACGAAATAAGAAGTGTTTTCAGAGGAAACTACTGTATTGCCAGACCTAAATTTAGCCATGGTGTTTTGTTGTGTATGGGACAAAAACAGATAAGGCTAATCTGGATTTATTTATCACAGAACATAAATGGTTACATCTTTTTTGTAAGGTCTATAATTTTTTTTATACAAGTCATGATATCAGTAAGGCAACTGTCACCTATCAAACCATTAGTCATTTATTGCAGACTTGTCCTTTGTGATGTTTTGTCAATTCTTTAGAAGTAGAACCATTAATTATGTCACAGAAAAAGAACAAAGCACCTGGTGCTGACATCGTACCTATGGCAATTCATCACACTAGCCCCAGTTTCAAGGCAATATTTGTGGCAGCAGTTTTCATGATAATTAATATATTATTATTTCTTCTGTATATTTTAAATGCTGTCAGAATGCGTCCATTATTTAAAAGGCCAAAGCTGGTAATCACAGGCAAAAATTAGTAATTACAGGCTAATTACCCTCCTAAGTAGCCCTTAAAAAAATAATACAAGATTCCTTTTGAAAAAGTTTGAAGCATGGGAGCAGGAAAAACATACGTTCTCTGAATTTCAAGTTGGTTTTAGGCATGGCACATCAACTATTGATAATATTGCCATTGTGGACTACTTAGCTCATAAGTATATGAAAATTGGAACTAAAGCCCTGTACATCACATAACCTGACCTTACTCAAGCCTTTGATTCTGTCAATAAAAATATTATGTGCAGACTCCTGGAGAATTGTTATATATAAAATTAAAAGACTTTTTTAAAAACTCTACATAGCAATTAAGACATTAGGTAAGATACAGTCTGGAATGTCAGCTATCTCAACCACTGAGAATTAACCATGGGGTACATCAAGGGTGCATTTTGGCCCCCTTTCTTTTTAATATGTATGTAAATTCCTTAGCGGATCCAGAATTATATAAAGATTGCTTTGTTCCAAAAAAATTTGAGGGTGAAGAATTCTATTACTTTTTTTATGCAGGCGATGCAGTGCTGCTCTTTAATACTCCCCTTGTCTATGGCATGTGTTAAATGTATTTACACAATCTACAGAAAAATTGGAACTGCAGATAAATACAATTAAGACAAAAATTATGATTTTCTCATCAAAATAAGTGCTAACTTTTTGTGGTATATTAATGGGAACAAACTTGAAATACTGGATTCTTATAAATATTTGGGAGTATCAGTAGCAAATAATTAAAATTGGAGATGCCATGTTTCACTATTTTTTTAGCACAGTTTTTGCTCTGTGGCTGGCCTGAGCACTGTGCCAGCGTACAGCCTATATATAACACCCATTCCCCCATACGGGGATCATGCCATGGGGTTGGGATTTTTATTTGTAGATACTTCAGTGACTGGGTTAGTCCCTGTCCCCACTTCTGTGGATGCCAACACAAAGGACAGAGATCCAAGTCAGAAGCCATGCTGATACACACAGCTTCTGCCAAGTGCCTAACAGCATCCTTCCCTCCCAACATCATCCACTTGTTGGAGCAGTGCCTAACCCACCCCAGGAGTAGAGAGCTGCCAATTGGTGGCTCAATCTAGCTCCTCCCTCACTCCAACTGATCTCCGATGACCCTGGCTTGTTCCCAAACCTGGGTTGCCAGTGTAGCGTGAGGTGTGGTGTCCAGCACTTCAACCCTTGGAGTTACTGGGCCTGCCATGCATTTTCACTAGTTAAGCATAAAAATGAAAAAGAGCTTAACAGCATAAAAAGGTTTGTGGTGAAATATGGGGATGATTCCTTTCCATGTATGAAAACAATTTTTGAAGAGAAGTTTAAAAGTAGTATAATTTATGGTGCAGAAATATGGGGTGCCCACACCAGGGCATAAATTTCTGATACACTACAAAACAAACTTTTAAGGTTTATGTTGAGTGTTGGGAGTTATATACCTTTACCAGCTGCCCATTTGAGGGTTGAAACCAGCATACTTTTGATGAAGTCTTGAGCTCTTACTAGATCTTTAAATAATTTCATGAAAGTAGCTGCTGTATCTAATGAACAACTTCCAAAACAAATTCTTTTGGAAGTATGCAGTATCCACATCCACAGAAAAACCTTTGGTTAGCCATTTAATCTAAACCATAAAGTAATACATATGGGTTGCCTGATTTATTTATTAATATTATTGTCAACTCCACTGACCTGAATAACTTGTTTAACATTATACTATATATAGAAGAGCTGTTGATATAAGAATCCAGCAAGATTTGGCCAAAAAATAAGCTTTCAGATGCTGGAAGATTATGTTGTCATTAAACTTAACTGGGTTAATTCAGAACATAGAAGAAATCTGGCAAGATTTAGATTTCAGATTTTTGTGGATCATAAGGGATGTTTCGTAAGTACACAAACCAACAGTTAAAGTGGGTGTGCCTATTTCTCATTGGGTATACATATTCTTTTTGATTGTCTCCTTTAGAGATGTGTGAAATTTGTGAATTTTGTTACACAAAATATTTTGTAAAATTTGCACACTTTGCAAAATGTTTCGCTGGTGCAAAATGCGAAATTCCACCATCAAAATTGTGAATTTCACCTGCAAAATGTAGAATTTTGCACATGGGTGGCAGAATGTTGCCACTCTCAGGCAAAAGTCCACCACTCGTGAGTTAAATTTGCAGTTATTCAGGCAGAGCTTCGCATTTTGCACCCACTAAATTCAACAGCAAAATCTGCAAATTGCGCTAAATGTTTTGCCAGGCAAAAGTTGCGATTTCAATGGAATTTCACAGGGAAAATTTTATTATGCTGCATCTCTAGTCCTCTTCTGTATTCGTTATCAATTAAATGGATAACTCCATTATTTCATCTGAGAAATTTAGCTAACCATAGGGAAAATTTTATATGGTTTATATCTTTGCATAAAGGTGTTTTTAATTTTGCTGTGGCCTCCTTCATATCTATGGCATTAAGGATCTTTGATAGATGAAATGTTAATGTTTTTGTGCCTGCTTCCTGATTGCTTAAACATAAACATAAGATACTCTAGGCCGTGATTTATCTATACTTTCTGAACCCCTTTGTACTTACGTCTATGAATTTATTAGCACTAACATTAGATTACTATTGTATATATTTTTTAATCTGTGTACATTAAATTGTGTTACTTATGTTTTTTTTTCTGTATGTCTTGCAAAACCTTTTGGTAAGCCTAATAAAATTAAACTGAACCGAAATCTGAGTGCTGATTACATATAGCATTTCCAGTTCATATCTCTGAGCCAATGATGGACAGAGAAAGAATTATATAAACTTTTCTATAATGAAATATAAGGAAATTTGACATTTAATTTCTGATTACAGGATTATTTTGTATGATGAGCCACTGTAGGAATACACTAGTACTTGCTAAACAGAGATATTCTGAATGGTTATACAGTCAGACCTGGTTAATCCATAAACATTTGTTTTTGACCATTTTGTTACATAATAAAAATATATGTAATAACCAGACAATGACCTAAGGATTTTTTGTTGTTGTTTACTTTATTAGAAAATTGGAAATTTGGTAATACAGTGCTGAGGGAATTTGATAATACAGTACTGATCAGTTAAAATATTCAAGTCTCCATATTTTGACCCTTTTGCTTAAATGCGTAAATTTTTTGCCTTTGTAACTACAGTGAATCCCTTTCTCCTCAGCAGTTGCTGTTCATTCTATTCATCTGCCTGGATGTTCTATGACATCCTTAACACCATTACAGAACATTCATGTAAATAGCCTGGAATGGTGTCACTGATTCCATGGAATGTTTAGGATCATGAAAAGAAAGAGTAGTAGCTGGTGAAGACAGTGTACAGTAACTTGAGATGGAGCAGAGTGCATCCCAAAGTTAGGTTATTTATTTATTTATCAAACATTGGTCAAAGCATATCAGAACACATACTGGCATAGAGAAGAAAAAGGGAAGGCTGTTAAATATCTAAAACTCATTTCCTATTACCTTTTACATGACTGAGAGGATTAAGAGGAATTAAGAAGACTGCCATTAGCACACTCATTAACACCTGCAATGGATTAACCAGGTTAAAATGAATGAGGATAATAGTCTCTGTACTCTGAACACAGGATTTGGATTCAGAAACAAAGGTTTCCATTTTTAAAGCAGCAATTAACATGGCAAAAAAACTGTTTCAGAGGTCCCCTGTTCAGATAATCAAGTATACATAATAACAATTCATGGATTAACCAGGTCTGACTGTACTTATAAAGATAAATATACATATCTACCAATATTATATTGGCACAGTAGCGTCATTATATTTAGAGTTGAGCAGGAGTTTGTATGTTAAACCTCAAAATTTGTACTTTAATATGTTCACAACCATTCAACAGATTTGCATGAAATTTTGCATGCATGGTGTTGGGGTAGATCTTTTGATTTGCCAAGTTGTGTTCCTGTCAGATGAGTGGATTCTGAGATTAGGATAGTGCAAAAAAAAACTGATTTTTTGCTGTTGTTTTGTCATTCCCATGTGCCCAGTAGGTTTACAGTTTTGGCCTGGGATGTTCAGAGTAGAAAGGGCTTGGCCCACAGATATGCCTTTCGCTGGTTTGGTGAAAAAATATTAGTCCGTTCCAACATTATTACATTTTAAAATTTTGGTTTCTGATCATGTTTAGTACGGCTTTTTGGATAGATGTTTAGAATGAAAAAAGAATTTGGTCTGTACAAAAAAGAATCATTTTCATTTGGGGCCAATCCTTTTTCACGAGGAAAAAGTCATTTTTCATTTGCTGCCATGTTGTTTTCAGTTTTTCTTTAAAAAAAATGTCAAAACCCAAACAAATGACATCCTGCAGAGAGACCAATACATGTAGCTTGCTCATTAGGGCTTTATTAGGTGGATCCTGCAGTTAATTGTTGCAAAACTGGCCATGAAATGTGTTTTTTGTTGTTTGTTTTTAAAACTTTTTTCCTGTCTTGCTTCTGCTTTTTCCATATGGGTTTTCATTTAAACGAAAAATGATCCCTTGATAAGGAAAAATATTTTGTATATTTATTTTTTTTTGTGGTGGTCTTTTTTCATTTATCTTTTTTTGTTTGATTGAAAAAGGATCCCTTGATACATAAAAAGACTTTTGGACTTAGTTTATTTTTCTGCTTTTTTCATATGACCTTTATCATTCAAACAAAAAAGGATCCATTTAAAGGGATGAAGAAATTGGATTTATTTACTTTTTTTTTTTTTTTCATTTGAAGGGATGCTTTTTCATTTCCTTTTTTTGGTTTGGTAGGGAAAAGGATTCCTTCAAATGAAAAAAGGATTCTGTACACCATCACCATTATTTTTTTTAAATTGTCCCTGGTGTCCAGGGGCACCCTTCACATTCTGATCACCTTCCCTTTAATTATTTAGTTTATTGCTGGTGTTTACTGGCACCCCCATCCTCTGATCACCATCTCCTTAATTTGTTTAGATTTTTCCCTGGTGTTTAGTGGCACCCTCTACCCTCCAATTGCCATAGCTGAAATCATTTAATATATCCCCGGTGTTTAATGGCACCACCCACCCTCTGATCACAGTCTTGTATTTTCTTTTATTTTTCCCTGGTATCTAGTGGAGCCCCCCCACCCTCTGATAAATGTATTGATGATTATTTAGTTTATCCCTGGTGTCTAGTGGCACCCTCTACCCTCTGATTGCCATCCACATAATTACTTAATATATCCCTGGTGTCATGTGGCACGCTCTGTCCTCTGTTCACCATCCCCACAACTGTAACATTTATCCCTGTTGTCTAATGGTGCCCCCACCATCTGATCACTGTCCTCATCAGTTTATACTTTTCCCCTGGTGTCTAGTGGCACTACCACCTTCCAATCACCATCCCCATAATTATTTAACATATCCCCAGTGTCTATGTAAGCAATAATACCCGACATGGTGGGTGGTATTGGGCAATACCAGACCACCCAGGGGTGTGTAATGAGGCCCAACGCTGCAGGCAGAGGGCCTTATAGCTCCTGGGCAGTCCGGTATTCCCCATACCTCCCACCATGGAGGGTATTATTGTGCTTAGAAAATGGGTACTGTAATGTATTTGTTTAAAAAGACATAATTTTATATTTAAATGTTAAAACATTTAGATATTTCATTTATTCTCTAATAAAGTAGTTCCTACACCTGCATTACAGTACCTTTTTTTGAGCTTCTGACTTTTTTTTCTAGATCTGGATCTAGTTGTCATGGCTATCCTCTCACCCACAGACACGGAGATAGAGCAGGCTGTGGAACAAAAATGCAATGAACTCTTTTAGAAGGGGTACATTAATGTTTTTTTTATTGGATTTGCTCTTCATTTTGATGCGACGTTGCACAGTTAGCTTACATTTTAATTGTGTAGTCGCTCTGCCCTTCCCCCCATAGATGCTAAGATTGCTTTGGGATCAGGGAGGGAAAGGACAGTAGTGTGCAGGGAGGTAACAAAGCAGCGTTAATGTTTTTAAATGCTGAAGCCTTTTCAGTCATGCTTTTTCTTCTTTCAACATCAAGGTGAATCAGGAGGCAAACCCAGGACTAGCGGGACACTGGCTATGTCGGGGACAGTTGCAGTTACGGTGGCGGTACTTTAAAAGAATGGTTCCTCCCTTCAGTGATTTTACCCGTTCTCCAAAAAAAGACTACCCCTGCCAAAAACAAGCTTACTGGTCTCTCCGTTGTTTAACCCCCATTCTTACAGTTAAGCCGTTCTGTCAACCCGGAAGTAACTATACAGCATGAGGCAGCAGAGCCACAACTGTAAGTGTAGCTTCTCGGAAGAGGTAAGGAACTGGAGGAGTTACAAACAGGCCTGTAAGCAGACAGGAGGGGTACAATTTTAAGTTAGAGGGGATCGGGAGCAGTAGTGCCGTCAATTTAAAAGAATGGCATTAGCGCTACTGCCCACATTCGAGCTGTTGGACAACAGCACGATCAGGTATGAATGAAGGATCTGTTTTGTTAAGGAAAACAGTTAGTTGTTGCCAAGAAACAAGTTGGTGTATGTGGTGTGTGGGTCTGCAACCTTCGGGGTCCGTCTGCTACTCTGACTCTTTCGGGGCCGGGGGTGTCCTGCCGGCTTTCATGTTGAAATTGAGCTGCCGGCTTTCTGTGGGGAGAGATAAAAAGATACGCCTGTGTCCTGATGCCTGTTGAGCTTTTGACAGTGAATGCAGGCGATCGCTGTAACTGTAGATTTGTGATTTTACTTTTTTGTTATGTGCTACTACTTTATTCTGACTCATAGTACTGGATTCGGGAAGGGGAAGGCCGCAAACTCACCCGCTAAGCAGCAAATAAAAATGTTGGCATTTTGAAATGAGAGTTCTTTTTGCATACTGATCTGTGTAATTAGGTCTGTGCCAAGCTGGCACTTTTAATGCCCGGGCTCTATTGCCTGATAGACGCCCACCTTGCCAGGGCTATCAGCCAATCAGAGCCTGGGATTTCTGATACCCATTTTCTAATGGTGCATGCCATCCTCCCATTACAGTCCCCATATTTTCTTTTATTGTCCCCTGATGTCTACTGTCACCCCCCAATCCTCATCTCCATAATTATTTAATATATCCTTGGTATCTATTGGCACCCCACCCTCCATTCATAGTCTTCATAATTATTTAATACATCTCTGGTGTCTAGTGGTGCCTGCCGCCATCTAACCTCAGTCCTCATATTTTATTTTATTTTTACCTGGTGTCTACGGGCAACTCTTACCCTCTGATCACTGTCCCTGTTATTATTTTATTTATCCCTGATATGCAGTTGTGCCCCCACCCTCCGATCACCATCCTCATAAGTTTTTTTTAATTTTCCCTATTTTCTAGAGGCACCCCCACCTTCTGATTGCCATCCCTGTAATTATTTAATATATCCCTGGTGTCTAGTGGTACCCATCATCCTCTAAACACTTGTCCCCATAAATTTGTTTTATTTTTTTACCTGGTTTCTAGAGGCACTACCCCATTCTTCATCTTAAAATATTGCTGGTGTGTTGGGTACCTCCCCACCCTCCATTCACCATCCCCATAACTATAACCTTTATCCTTGGTGTCTAGTGGTACCTTCAAGCCTCTGATCACTGCCCCTGCAATGATATCATTTCTTCCTGGTGTTCAGTGACTCACCCACCCTCCAATCACTGTGACCCTAAGTTTAAAGTGTTTCCCTGGTGTCTAGTGGCAACCCCCACCCTCCAATCACTGTTCAGTCAGAAATAAAAAAGGTCCCTCAATGTCTTTTTTTAACTGTAAAAAATAAAATGTTCCTTCACTGATCTGCCCCCCCACCCCAGCCTCTCAGAGCATGCTGCACCACCCCACACACCCTCACTAACCTGAGTTGGTCCCAGGGTGAAGATCCACTCTCCAGTTCAAGACATGTCTTGCTGCTGGAACTGGCAACTGCTATATGAGAAATTAAGGTAAGTGCAGTTCAATGGATTTCAACTGGGATTTCAACTTTGGTGGATAACTTTCACATTTTTGTATATTTAGACCCCAAATTTTCAACATGACCTTTTTGATGCCACACCTCATGAATAACGGCAGTGGAATTATGTAAATCTGGCCTGAAAGGTGATTTCTTAGTCACTTGTTAAATTCACCTTTCAGGCAGGATTTGAAAATTGGCACCACTCATGTTCATGAGTAGGGGTCATAAAAAGGGTATCATGAAAATGTGAGTCAAAATATGTTACAATGGCAAAGTTATATGCAGCCATTGCAATTTAACTACACTTGCTCATAACTTTTGTAATTTTTACATTTTCACCCAAAATTTTCAACATATCCATTTCTTTATACCACATCGTGAATGTGACAGCCATCATTTTTCAGATCTTGACCAAAATGTCTTTTCACCCCTGTGGCATGGAATGACATTGTGTAGGCAGGTAATGCTGTGGCTTTGAGACACCTGACTTAGCCAAGCTAACAATTAAGAACTGCCTTATCTTGTTATCCTGTGTCGTGCTGAAGTGCTGCAGATAGAACCCCCCCCAGTGCCTTGTTGACCTGCCGGTATACCCAGAAGAACGCGGAAGTGAAACTTACAAGGAGCATCATGGAAGGAGGAGGGGCTGCACCACATAAAGCTTGCGCTGTTCAGAACTGCACCCAGGTAACACTGTGGCTTTGAGACACCTGAATTAGCTCAGCTAAGCATTAAGAACTGCTTTATCTTGTTATCCTGTGTCGTGCTGAAGTGCTGCAGATAGAAAACCCCCCCGGTGCCTTGTTGACCTGCCGGTATACCCAGAAGAAGGCGGAAGTGAAACTTACAATGAGCGTCATTGAAGGAGGAGGGACTGCACCACATAAAGCTCATGCTGTTCAAGCACGAGCACGACAGCACGAGCGTGAGTAGTGCGAGCGCCACTCGGTAACAGAAAAGACATTCCAAAATAATTCTGCTGAACTCTGAATTACTTTTGAAAGAAGTACTTGGGGTAATTACTTAGTACTGTGATAATCTGGTTTAGAGTTTTAGTCTAAGCTTTTGAACCTACTAACTCAAAATAATACTTAAGCTTTGAGCTAAAAGTAAAGAATAGTAAATTTGAAATTGTGAGATTTATAACTGATTATAGAGGTAATTACTTAGTACTGTGATAATCTGGTTTAGAGGTTTAGTCTAAGCTTTTGAACCTACTAGCTCAAAATAAAACTTAAGCTTTGAGCTAAAAAGTAAAGAATAGTAAATTTGAAATTGTGAGATTTATAACTGGTTATAGGTTTAGTGTTTTTATTAAAGGCCTTCCTAACTAAGCCGTAAAATTAAGTCACAAGATGAAGGGTATCACTGTTAAACTGCTGGGAATGTTGTTAGGTATGATTTGCTTAATTCTACATTATGGACCAGTTACATCTGACTCCACAGAGAGTAGAACTAGTTTATATTTGAAACTTAGTCAGCCAAGTGAGAGTAAATTAAGAGTTAACAAGTTAATGAGAGGGAGAAATCACTTTAGGATGGTTAGACAGCAAATTTTGAATACTTTTAGGCTAGTTCCCTGTAGAAGTTTTTCCTCAACAGACCAGATTCTTTTGATATCCTTAGTACTTTGTGGGGATATAGAATTGAATCCTGGGCCTGAGGATGGGGCCATTAAGATAGTATCAGATAATGCCAGGAGTTTAATTAAAAAAATGGACCTCCTCAGAGCTTGGGTAGATTTGGAAAGTCCTGATATAGTCATTTTAACTGAAACTTGGTTAACAAAAGTAATTCGCCAATCTGAAATTGAACTTCATGATTTTTATTGCTATAGACAGGCTCGAGGGTCACAGAGAGAAGGGATTATAATTTATATTAGGAACAATTTGGGTCCTTCTGAGGTTATTTATTCTGGGAAAACAGAAGGAATAGAATGTTTGTTGTTAAAATTCCAGTCAATTAATTTGATTGTTGGAGCTGTTTATTCACCACCGAAGATAAACACCAAGCATTTTGAGAAATTTTCTCACACTATTATGGAATATATAGGTCAAACAAATGTGATATTGATGGGTGATTTTAATGCTGCTTGGGGATGCCCAACAGGTCGGGTCTTGGAAAATTCAATGAAATGCTTAAACGTGTCTCAGATAATTGATTTACCTACAAGGAAAGGGAACATAACAAGTAATGGTAATGTATTGGACTTGTGTTTTGTTTCCCCAGAATTTTTAGTAGTAAATAAAGGAGTTGGGGAACCAAATTTGGCGGATCATAACATAATAAGATGTACTATAAACCTGGAAATTAAAAATATTTCAAAAATTAAAACTTCTATAGAATATAAAAGAAACTATACAAACTTCAATAAGCAGTTGTTCTGTAAGCATATCTACAGGGATTACCGTGGCATAGAATTTTCTTAATTCCCAACCTGAATTTAGCAATTCAGGAATTTACATCTATGTTTATTGAGGCATGTGATCAATTTGCACCTTGGAAAAAAGTCAATCAAAAACAAAACCATTTGCCTTGGGTGACTCCAACTATATGGAAGCTAATTAGAGTAAAAAAATGACTTTGGAAAAAAGCAAATAAAACTTTGAGGCCTGATATATGGGAAAGTTTTAAAAAAATAAGGACTAGGGTGGTTCAGGAAATAAGGAAATCAAAGGCCACCTATTATAAACAAAGGATCAAGGAAGCTATAGATCCTAGGAAATATTGGTCTCTGATAAAAAATTTTGCAAATCCTGTCAAAAATCAACCGGAAATAAAACTTAGTTACAATGGAACAATATTAGAATCAGACAGATTTGCTCAGCTATTAAATAATTACTTTATTGAACTTCCTGACTTGGATTTGGGAATAGAAACAAATATGAAAAATGTTCAGTGTGAGGATCAGAACATAGAAATTGTAAATTGCAAGGAACATCAGGCACCAATGTTTCGCTTTAAAATAGTGACAACTTTTGAAGTATACAAACTAATAAGTAATTTAAAGATAAATAAGGCTTGTGGTCCTGACAAGATAGAAAACAGATTATTAAAGGAAGCTGCACAACTGATCTCACCAGTATTGAAGGATATTTTTAACTGGAGCTTAAGGGAGGGACTATAGCCATTAATATGGAAAAAGGCAAAAATAATTCCAATTTATAAGGGGGGTGACTTATTGGTCACCTCAAATTATCACTCAATAGCACTATTGTCAGCAGTTTCTAAAATGTTGGAAAAATTGTTCATGGGTAATTAATGGAACATCTGGAAAAATATCAGAAAATTATTCCCTTTCAGTAGGGCTTCAGACAGGGTAGGTCCACGGCTACCGCACTCATGGACTTCCTAAATTTAGTTTCTACCCCTTTGGGGAAGGGGAAATCGGTGGGTGCGGTATTCGTGGACCTATCAAAGGCGTTCGATTTAGTGAATCATCGTGTTTTGATCGAAAAGCTGAAACACCTAGATGTGGAGAAAGAACCCTGTGGATGGTTTAGATCATATTTAGATGAAAGATCCCAATTTGTAATGGTAAATGGTTATAATTCTGGTTTGGGTTCTGTTACAAGAGGGGTTCCCAGGGTTCAATCCTGGGTCCTCTCTTGTTTCTAGTTTACTTGAATGATTTACCAAGGCTAATAAAAAGTTCACAAATTAGACTTTATGCAGATGATACAGTTTTGATTGCATCGGGTAAAAATTTAGGTGAATTAGAACAAAAATTACAGGGTGATTTCTTAGTTATGCAGAAATTTTTTTCATCGCTTGGACTTTTGATTAACAA
The DNA here is from genome assembly GCA_016271365.2 of Neoceratodus forsteri. Classification (NCBI taxonomy): domain Eukaryota; kingdom Metazoa; phylum Chordata; order Ceratodontiformes; family Ceratodontidae; genus Neoceratodus; species Neoceratodus forsteri. Next base: position 622,110,825 of record CM057455.1, read on the forward strand.
TAAAAAAACATAGACAATATATTTTGGAGTAGAGAAGTAAAACAAAACAGTTTCAAAAATAGCAATAAAGACTCAGGATGGAAAAATTTTAGAGCAAACGCAGGTTTATAAATATTTGGGGATTTTAGTTGATCAAGAATTGAATTTTGAACAACATGTGACTGAATTAATAAAAAAACAAATTCAAAATTAGGGGTAATGAGGCGTATATCAAACTGTTTAACAAAATATATGCATTTAAATATAGTGAATCAATTAATACTACCGGTGATCGACTATGGGAGTCATATTTATAGGCACGCCTCAAAAAAGCAGTTACATAATTTTGATGTTCTTTACAATAAATTAGCTAGATTTGTGCTAAAATGTGATATTAGTACCCATCATTGTGAGATGTATACAGAGTTAGGATGGAATACACTACATCAGAGGGCAGAGGGACATTGGCTAAAACAGATAAAAGGATTATATGAAAACAACTCACAAAATCACTTGATAAGAAATCTTAAAAAAACAGATCATGGATTAAATTTGTGGAAGTCAGGAGCTAGAGATTTCTTTGTCCCAAAAATAAAAAATAGTTATAGTACAATAACCTTTCAATATAAAGTTTCAATGAGTTGGAAAAGGCTCCCCCCTCTCCTTAGGGACCCAAATCTGTCTTTTTTAGAATACAAGACTGCAGTAAAAGATTAACTGCATTTTAGATGTTTAAGTAATAGGTAATATATAAACAATACCGTATAAGATGTTTGTTGTTTATAACAATGTTTTGGTAGCAAAAGTTGTATGAATGGTATGTGTATTTGAATGTTGTGTATTTGTATTTTGTAGCAATTTAACATTGTACTATACAGGTATGCCTTGTAAATAGGGATTATTTGAACCCTAATAGCATAATTTTCTGTATAAATAAATTTTACTTACTTTTACTTACTTAATGTTTCAATGGGGATTTGAACATTTTCAGTATAGGGTTCATGAGGTGGGGTAATAAGAAGGCAATGCTGCTTGTTTGGTTGCTGTTGTCCTACAAATGAAAGTGCATGCATATTTATATATATATATATATTTATACAACACATGTTTTGGGATAAATGACAGGATAAAAAGTAATATCTCAGCCAGGTCATGGAGATATCAGTGATATCTTCACATGTGAAGATATCACTGATATCTCCACACTCTTATACGTCATACCGAAACTAATGTGCTATGTGGCACTTTCACTTTCTTGTAACTCATCGCTGTCTACCTACATTTACAATAACACATGCTATGCATAAAAAGAAACAAAACAGCCATTTCAATCTTAACGCTCCACATTTTCATGAAACAAAATCTATCTCCTTAATCCTGCCATTATGCCAGAAAAAAAATAATATTTTAAAAGCTTATCTGGTTGATCCTGCCACTCTGAGCACTTTCACAGTCCCTTTAAACGTAACGTAGCCGAGCGCTATTCACAGCGATGCCTGTTATATTTATAGTTATTTTCTGCAAGTTATCCTGAGTTCAAAATGACAGAAAACGCTGTGCTTCATACACAGCTTAGTGTAATTTGTTGAAAAAAAAAATGCTGACTGCACACAGACTGCAGCGACTGATTCGGCAGCTTTTGAACAGTAAAAGAAAGCGCGAGCCTCTGTTGCTAACACCAAAGTAAACAGAAACACAAGCACATACGAAAATCCAAACCGTAATGTACACACTGAAGGAACCACAATTGTAAATGAAAATGTTTATGGTAACAGCAACAATAAAGCCAATAAAAAAAGAAACGCAAGCGCATACGAAAATGCAAACTGTTACACATGAGGTCATGGTTTTGCAATAGTGAACATAAATGGTAACAGTAACAGCAACAGTAAAGACAACAGAAACAGAAATGCAAGCACATATGAAAATGCAAAGCATTACACAGATGGTGGCGTAGACGGGAATGGTGATTCGAATGGTAACAGAAGCGCAACTGGAAACGCTAACTGTCGCAGTAACAAAAGGGCACACCCTTCATTTCCTCAAAAACTGCATTGAAAAAACTAATTGAAAACAAAGAATGTATGCATTATAATTCACTTCGGAGCAGAAAAGTATGACTTGGAATACTGCATTGCTTATATCTCAGGAACCGTATGACGTAAGAAAAAATTAAAATTTTGTATTAATTATTACTTTCCTGGCAGTTTTATGCTTAGCTCCCAATTGGGGGGGGGGGCAAAGCATTTTTTTGACAAAAAGTCTGTATCTTGCAGTGTTTCTGAGATACGGGCCCTGAAAGATGCAACGGACGCCATAATGTTATCCTAAGGGAAAAATCATCAAATTTGGAGTGCTGTCACTTTGCCACCCTGTAATATTTTTTCTACAAACCACAAAAAGGCACATTTGTAGGATGTTGGCTTTCTTCCCTCCAAATTTCAGCCCAAAAGACTAAACTGTTATTTTCCAGCAGAGTGGCAAAGAATTCCTGTAATATGGCGGACACCGTAATGTTATCCTATGGGAAAAAGCACCAACTTTGTAGTGCTGTAACTTTGCCACCCTGTACTATTTTTTGACCAGTACACAACAGGCGCATCTGTGGGATGTTGCCTTTCTTCCTTCCAAATTTCAGGTAAAAAGACCAAACCATTTATGAGATATTCAATGTCAAAGATTGGCAAAATTTCCCTATCTATTCTATTATAAAAAAAAATCTGGCCATCTTATCCCTATTTGCGATCAAAGATCACAATCAAAGAATCTCATGATCAAAGAATTTGCAGCCTCACGATCAAAGAATTAGCAGGCTCACAAACAAAAAAATAGAAAATTTAATAAATCAAAAAATAGAAGCAATTGCAGTAAACCACCACAATGGTTCAACAGAACGAAGCCCCCTGAATAAAACCCAGGACACCCCTGGGCTAAGAAAATTGAATTTTAAATTAGGCCATCTTGTCCCTTGCATGCGATGCAAGATCGTGATTAAAGAATCTCACGATCAAAGAAATTGCAGCCTCACGATCAAAGAATTTGCAGGCTCATGGTCAAAGAATAAAAAAAGGGTAAAACGCAACTTATTCAGCTAGTAGAACCAAACCAATGGCATGGTTCGACAGAATGGACCCTCCTGCACAAAACAAGCCCCTAGCCCACCCCTGAGCTGATATATTAGTGTTTTAGGTCATGATGCAAGATCGCGATCAAAGAATCTCATGATCAAAGAATTTGCAGGCTCGCGATCAAAGATAACTCTATTTTTTGACCGATTTGGATGGAACCAAAGTCATGGCTTGATAGATCAGGGTCCCCAGAGTAAAACCCATCAAAGTTTTACTTCAGAAGTAACCTCTGAGCCGAGATATTTGTGTTTGTGTGACTGGAAAAACTGAAAACAAGATGGCGGATCTCACCGTCAAAGAATTTTGAAAATTCCTCAGGAACAAAGATTCTTGAACTGTGAGGCTGCAAATTCTTTGATCGCCAGGTGAGAACAGATGGCCAGAACCCCCATTCTTTGATCGCAAGATATACATATAAATATTCCCATTGACTTATAATGGGAACTTAAAAATGCCATAACTTTTGAATGCCTTAATATTTTTTCACCAAACAAAAAGTGGCATGTTCAGCCACCATAGCTCTTTCAAATGAGCCATCTTCAAAAGCAACACACCACACAATGGCCTTGCAGGACCACATTAAGAATGCCAAAAGGTGCCTCCAAAAAATGGACAATTTTGCATTTTTCAGCGCTTTCATACATGAAGACCAGCACTCTGACACAAACACAATTTGGCAAATCAAGAGATCTTTTGTGCCCCAATGCGTGTACCAAATTTCTGGCAAATCCATTGAACGGGACCAAAGTTATTAATGTCAAAACTTTTGACTTTAGTATGTAACTGACTGCTCAACCCTAAATATAGTGGCAGAACCATGCCACTGTAATCTATATATATATAGATATATCTATATATATATATAGATAGATATAGATATATTTATATATATATATATATATATAGATATATCTATATCTATCTATATATATATATATATATAGTTGGTAGCACGGTAGTGCTACCATAGTTAGGGTTGAGGAGCCATTTCTATGTTAAACCCCAAAACTTTGCATCTTAATAACTTTGCAACCATAAGACAGATTTGGCTGAAATTTGGAAGTCACAATCAAGAACCATAGTCCTTAGGATCTGCCAAGTTTTGTAGTGGTTGGATATATGGCTGCAGAGTTATTAAGCGTGATCTGTGCGCACGTTTACGCTTTTTCTGGAATTCTACGGTCGCGCCTACAGGTCGTACGGTTTGCACGACCAGTCCTAAAGCTTCAGGGAACATGCAGCCGGGGTCCCCGCTGTGCCTTTCGAAGATTTCATAAAAAAATATTAAACAGTTCAAAAGTTATTCAAAAACAGTTTCAATTATAAGTCAAAGGGAAAAGTTAACAAAAGTTCAACACTTTCAAATGCATTTTATTTTCGCAAATGGGCCTGTTACTTTCGCAAATCGGCCATTTTGTTTTCAGTTGGTGATCAGAAAAATGGTTGGCATTTAAATTTGGGACCCTCTAGCAACCTAATTCTTTTTGTATTCACCTAGTCGGACTCTGAGGATGCTTGCCATGTCTTTATTTTGTGGTAAAACACCCCAGAAATATGTTTTTCAAATTTCTGTAAAAAGTACTTTCACAAATTACTTTCATGCTCACGAAAGTGTCAAACTTTTTTGCAAAAGCTTTCGCAAATTGCAAAAGTAATTTTCCATCTGTGGGACAGTGACAGTGATTCTTTGGCACTGCGCAGCAAAAGAACCGTTGGGAGTTTTGGGCTGAAATTTGGAGAGAACGGAGCTGACATCTCACAAATGTGCTTTTCAGTGTTGTATTGAAAAAATATTACACGGCGGCTAAGTTACGGCACTCCAAAGTTGATGTTTTTTCCCATAGGATAACATTACGGCGCCCGACGCATTACAGAAATCCTTTGGCACCCTGCTGCAAAATAACGGTGTGGTCTTTTTTCCTGAAATTTGGAGGAAAGACAGCCAACAGCCCACAGATGTGCCTTTCAGTAGCTTGGTGAAAAAATATCACACGGCGGCAAAGTTACGGCACTCCAAAGTTGATGTTTTTTTCCCATAGGATAACATTACGGCACCCGACGCCTTACAGAAATCCTTTGGATCCCTGCTGCAAAATAACGGTTTGGTCTTTTTTCCTGAAATTTGAAGGGAAGACAGCCAACAGCCCACAGATGTGCCTTTCAGTGGGTTTCTGAAAAAAATTACAGGGAGGCAAAGTTATGGCACTCCGAACTTTTCTTTTTTTCCCATAGGATAACATTACGGTGTTTGCCGCGCCTTTCAGGGCCCGTATCTCGGAAACGGTGCGAGATATGGACTTTTCATCGGAAAATTTCTTAGCCCCCACAAGGGGCTAAGATTTAAATTAGCCAGGACAGTTGTAAATAATATGACTTTTAAATTTTTTTTCTACGTCGTACGGTTCCTGAGATATAATGTATTTAGTATTCCAAGATCTCATTTTCTGCGCCGATACTCATTATTATGCATACATTATTTGTACTCACTGTCTTTCTTTATGCAGGTTTTGGGGAAAACCAGCCTCTGCGCTTACATTACTGTTACTGTTGCCCTTTCCGCTTGCGGTTCCGTACCCATTTCACTTACCGTTGACATCTGTGCCACCATGTGAGTAATCCTTTGCGTTTTCATTTGCGCTTGTGTTTCTGTTATTTTTTGCCATTTCTGTCTACAGTACTGTTTATCTTTCTGTTTCACTTTATGTCACCATGCCCAGTGACATTTCTGTTTGCAGGCACCATGTTACTATGTGACAAGACATCACGTGACAGACCATTCCCGTCTATGCCACCATGTGCGTTACCCTTTCTGTTCTCATTCGCACTTGTGTGACCATGTGTGCCACTGTTAGCATTTCTGTTTGCGTTGCTGTCCCTGTTAGTATGCTATAAGACATCATGTGGTCGGAGGGCCCCGCCGCGGCATTACATTCACTATTTCTCATTATCATTCTCAAAAAGAAGGGAAATTAGAGGCAAAAAACTCAGTTTAATGCATTAGTTAGGGTTGTTCCACGGCGACAAAAGTGAGGAAATTCGCTGTTAGGTTGAAAACCCCTTGACCTCCACCCACCCCAACCGGCATTGGGGTGTGCATTGGGATCTGTGGGTCCTAACTCTCACCCCATTCTCCGATACTCTGCTGCTTTACACATGTCATGGGGTGAGAGTTAGGGCTGATGATCCCAATGCACACCCCAATGCCACTTCATGCATCATCCTTTGCATTTTCATTTGCGCTTGTGTTTCTGTTACTTTTTTACCATTTGTGTGTACCGTACTGTTTTTCTTTCTGTTTCACTTTGCGTCGCCATGCCCATTGACATTTCCATTTACAGGCACCATGTTACTATGTGACAAGACATCACATGGCACATCGTTCCCGTCTACGCCACCGTGTGCGTTACCCTTTCTGTTCTCATTCGCACTTGTGTTACCATGTGTGCCACCATTAGCATTTCTGTTTGAGTTGCTGCTCCTGTTGGGCCCCGTGCTCCCGCCACCGCATTACATTTCCTATTTCTCATTATCATTCTCAAAAAGAAGGGAAATTAGAGGCAAAAAACTCAGTTTAATGCATTAGTTAGGGTTGTTCCACAGCAAGAAAAGTGAGGAAATTGGCTGTTAGGGTTGAAAACCCTAACTCCGAATTCACCCCAGCACCACACACACACAGACACACACACACATTCAAGTATGGGGGAGGACCAAGTCAACACAACCAATGACAGACATCCAGCAGCAGGTGACAGAAATAACAAACAATTGTCTAAATGTACTACGAGACATCCCCACCCACCTGACCAGGTACTGCATGCTCAGTGGAGATCAACAGCAAAACTGAGGCCATGTACACCAAACGTACACATCCCTGATTGCAGCTGCACACAACGTACCACACTTAGTAGTTGCATGGCCTTACCTACCGATGCCCTACACAGACCACACCACTTGTGGTGGGCCACCTGAGCAGTAGAGTTAAGCAAAACCAAGGAGTTGTACAGGTATAATATCTCTGATTATAACAAGGGTTTGAGAAATGCAGCTTTCTAATTGACTGTAAACATTGTAACAGCCTTATGTTTAGTTTTTATTAACATACATGTAGAGCCTAACCAATGATGAACTTGGTTTAATGTTGTTTAAAAACAGTTTTATTATGATAGCAATAAGCCACTCCCAGGTATTATGTTAATGGTCAGTTTATCACTGTCTAGCGACATGTGGCATTCGCTATGCCTCATTCAACATTAAACTCCTACAGGGTGATTAATAGACCATTTAACATAACTGTTGGTCATGCCTTATTGCTTAATTGTCTTTATGAGTAGATACTCTCCCTCTGCTAGGCACTGCAGCAGCTTTGCAACACAGTGTCCCACCCAGTTACACCATACACTGTCTAGTTACTGGAGAATGGCTGTGAATAAGAACTCATGAAGATGAACAGTGTAACTTGATCATTACAGTCATCGAAACCCTATTGTGATTATAACTGACAGAGTCAGTAATAGAGGATAACCCCTGCTGTCCTAGTACACTTACCCCATTGTGAGTTAAATCAATACTAAAAGTCATTCTGTTTATATCTACACCATACCTACTTGATTCCTGTTGTACCACAATTAACATAGTTATCACTTTGATAGCATCAGTGACAGAAGTGTGGCAAACCCAAACAGTAGGCATACAGCCTGAGTATGAAACAACTGTTAAAAAAATCACACTGTGTCCATAAGTGGCATAGATCACTCATTGCAACAATAGTAAATGTATTACTATTTGAATAAGTTAGTCATCACAGATGCAATGAGATTGTCTTTATCAGGTGCAGCATACTCAGTAAGTGCCTACAGGAAAATCTATCCTATATACATCTCCGATACAGGTACATCATTCTTGGCTCAGTAGTGCTATGATATTTAGAAGTTGCTTGGCCTGATCTGTGCAATTACAATGTTTCTTACAAAGAATACTTACTGCATCTTTAGTATTGAAACACACTGAAGGTCTATGTATGTACATCAGCAGTACACCTTCATCAGTAAGAATGCATCTGATACTGGCAGTACGAATTTCAGAGCGTTGAACAGGCAATGCTTTTCCATACGTTTACATCAGCCTCTCTATGTTGAGTAAACCGTTGCAGTAAATGTATTATTATGTAAATCACCTACTAAATGTATCACTACTTTTATCTTGAGCATGCTAGTGTCTTGTAGTTAATTTATGTGCTTCTCTTAATTAATGTATACTCACTAGTGTTAAAACCTTTATACAACTGTCATCATGCACCTTCAGCCTTTATATTGAATAACGGCACAGTACCATTTGTGGTGTGGTGTGGGGCATCGGTAGGTAAGACCATGCAACTACTAAGTGTGGTACGTTGTGTGCAGCTGCAATCAGGGATGTGTACATTTGGTGTACATGGCCTCAGTTTTGCTGTTGATCTCCACTGAGCATGCAGTACCTGGTCAGGTGGGTGGGGATGTCTCGTAGTCCATTTAGACAATTGTTTGTTATTTCTGTCACCTGCTGCTGGATGTCTGTCATTGGTTGTGTTGACTTGGTCCTCCCCCATACTTGAATGTGTGTGTGTGTCTGTGTGTGTGTGGTGCTGGGGGGGTGAATTCGGAGTTAGGGTTTTCAACCCTAACAGTGAATTTCCTCACTTTTGTTGCTGTGGAACAACCCTAACTAATGCATTAAATGGAGTTTTTTGCCTCTAATATATATATATATCTATATTTATGTATATATGGAGAAATGGGTGTGCAGAGCATGGAGGGTCCTGCTTTCCCACAGACAAATAAAGATATGATTATACTATCTTTGAAAGTAAGAAAATTATTTGCAAAAAACTGCATTAATGCAACCCTTAGTTTTCAGGCAAAAATAAAACAGCAGGGAAATGTGGTTGTAGGGTTTGAGACCTCAATCAGGTGAGTCTTCCTGGATTGTCACCCCTAAAGCTGACCCCATTCTATACACTCCAGAAAAATACAGACATAATGAGAAGAGCTTTAGGGTTGGCAACCCAAGGAAGACTGCACCCCTGATTTGTTTTAGGGTCAAGGTGGGGTTTTAGTGTTGGAATTCCTAAATCCACATTTCCTTGCTTTTTCACTTTAGCCTGATTCCTAAATATGCATTAACACAGTTATTTGCAAATACATATTATATATAAATATATATATATATATATATATATATATATATATTATGGTAGCACGGTATTGCTACCATAGTTAGGGTTGAGGAGCCATTTCCATGTTAAACCCAAAATTTTGCACCTTAATAACTTTGCAACTGTTTGATGGATTTGCCTGAAATTTGGAATGTATGATCAAGACCCATAGGCCTTGGGATCTGCCTAGTTTTGTACTGATCAGATATACAGTTGCGGAGTTATTAAGCACAATCTGTGCACGCGCTTACGCTTTTCTGGAATTCTATGGTCACGCGTACAGGTCGTACAGTTTGCGTGACTGGCCAGAAATCTTCAGGGAATATGCAGGTGGGGTCCCCAATGTGCCTTTTGAAGATTTGGTGAAAAAATATTAAACGGTTCAAAAGTTATTCAAAAAACAGTTTCCCATTATAAGTCAATGGGAAAAAGTTAAAAAGTTCGACAGTGTCGCAAATGCATTTTTACTTTCGCAAATGGGCCTGTTACTTTCGCAAATCCGCCATTTTGTTTTCAGTTGGTAATCAGAAAAATGGTTGGCATTTAAATTTGAGACCCTCTAGCAACGTAATTCTTTTCGTATTTAGCTATTCGGGCCCTGAGGATGCTTGCCATGTCTTTATTTTGTGGTAAAACACCCCAGAAATATGTTTTTCAAATTTCTGGAAAAAGTTCTTTTGCAAATTACTTTCGTGCTCACGAAAGTGTCGAACTTTTTTGCGAAAGCTTTCTCAAATTGCGACAATTATTTTCTAGTCTGTGGGGAAATGACAGCAATTCTTTGGCACTGTACTGCAAAATAACCATTCGGAGTTTTGGGCTGAAATTTGGAGGGAACGCAGCTGACATCTCACAGATGTGCCTTTCAGTGTTGTATTGAAAAAATATTACATGGTGGCAAAGTTATGGCACTCCAAATTTGACAGTTTTTCCCATAGGATAACATTGTGGCGCCCGAAGCATTACAGGAATCCTTTGGCAACCTGCCGCAAAATAACGGTTTGGTCTTTTTTCCTGAAATTTGGAAGGAAGACAGCTAACAGTACACAGATGTGCCTTTCAGTAGTTTGGTGAAAAAATATCACATGGCGGCAAAGTTACTGCACTCCAAAATTGACGTTTTTTCCCATAGGATAACATTATGGCGTTCGCCGCACCTTTCAGGGCCCATATCTCGTAAACGGTGCGAGATACGGATTTTTTGTCGAAAAATTTATTAGCCCCCTAATGGGCTAAGATTCAAATTAGCCAGGACAGTTGTAAATAATATGACTTTTAATTTTTTTTCTACGTCGTATGGTTCTTGAGATATAATGTGTTTAGTATTCCAAGATCTCATTTTCTGCTCCGATACTCATTATTTTGCATCCATTATTTGTACTCACTGTCTTTTTCAATGCAGGTTGTGGGGTAAACCAGGCTATGTGCTTACATTACTGTTACTGTTGCCCTTTTAGGTTCTTGGATCCGTGCCGTTTCACTTACCATTGGCGTCCTGTGCCACCATGTGCGTTATCCTTTGTGTTTTCATTTGCGCTTGCGTTTCTGTTATTTTGTGCCATTTCTGTGTACAGTACTGTTTCTCTTACTGTTTCACTTTACTTCACCTTGACCATTGCCATTTGTGTTTGCAGGCACCATGTTACTATGTCACAACACATCATGTGGCAGACCATTCCCGTCTACGCCACCATGTGCGTTACCCTTTCTGTTCTCATTTGTGCTTGTGTTAGCATGTGCGCCACTGTTAGCATTTCTGTTTGTGTTGTTGTCCCTGTTAGTATGCCACAACACATCATGTGGTGGGAGCACGGGCCTTATGCAGCGGAGTGTGGGGCCCAAAGGGCCCGCTCCCCACCGCACATTACATTCACTATTTCTTGTTATCATTCTTAAAAGAAGGGAAATTAGAGGCAAAAACTGTGTTTAATGCATTAGTTAGGTTGTTCCACAGCAACAAAACTGAGGAAATTAGCTGTTAGGGTTGAAAACCCCTTGACCCCGCCCATCCCCAAACCGGCAGGGGGTGCGCATGGGATTATGGGTTCTAACTCTCACCGCATTGTCCTATACTTCTGCTGTTTCTACATGTCATGGGGTGAGAGTTAGGGCTGATGATCCTATCGCAGACTCAATGCCACCATATGCGCCATTGTTTGTGTTTTCTTTTTGTTTGTGTTTCTGTTACTTTTAGCCATTTGTGTGTACTGTACTGTTTGCTTTCTGTTTCCACTTTGTGTCACCATGCCCATTGACATTTCAATTTACAGGCACCACGTTACTTTGTGACAAGGCATCACGTGGCACAGCATTCCTGTGTATGCCACTGTATGCACTAGCCTTCTGTTCTCATTCATGGTTGTGGGAGCTCGGGGCCCAAAGGGCCCCGCGCTCCCGCTGCTGCATTACATTAACTATTTCTTGTTATCTTTCTTAAAAAGAAGGGAAATTAGAGGCAAAAAAGTCTGTTTAATGCATTAGTTAGGGTTGTTCCACAGCGACAAAAGTGAGGAAATTCGCTGTTAGGGGTGAACACCCACTTGTACCCCGCTGCCCACTCCCCCAAGTGGCACTTTTAGCATTTATGTTTGCGGTGCTGTCTGTTTTATTGTGCCATAACACATCATGTGGCCATAGCGGATGGCCTGTACTGCCCTGCCCACCCCTCCAACCGGCATTGGGGTGTGCATTGGGATTGTGGATCCTAACTCTCACCCCACTCTCCTATACTTCTGCTGCTTTACACATGTCATGGGGTGAGACTTAGGGCTGACGATCCCGTGTATGCCACCATGTGTGTTACCCTTTGTGTTGCTGTGTTACTGACTGTATGTCATAGGTAGCAAACAAATAGATGGAGGTATAGTTGTAGCAGTATTAGTAAACATTGATTTGTATGCTTAAGTCATAGACACTTATTTTCATTTCAGTATGGTATTTAAAGTAATGAGTCGACATAGGTGGTTATGGTTTTAAAAAATGTATTGCCAATTTGTCAAATGGAGAAAAGGTCGAATCAAAATTAAAATTTTGTTAACAGAAGCAGTCTCACAATACAATCTTTGTATGTGTGCAATCATTACTTGTGAAATTTGTAAATGTGTAAGAATAATAATAAGTGTATAATGTGGATTGGACTAAGTGTGTGATATATGAAACTAATCAGATGTGTGTTTTTAGTTGTGCTTCAGTACTCACTTCTGTTTATATGTGTGGAACTATTTTCTGGCATTTGACTTGTAATTTTAATAGTCAGGCTGAAGCTATTGCTATTGAATGTGAATGTAGTTTGTAAAAAATGTTACTTTTTAAAAAAATGATTGTATGTTGTAACTATGTGTAGTGCATTACTTGTCTGCTATGTTAATAAGGGAATGTCAGTTGGTTATGAAGTATGATTAGACACAAGATAGACAAGTGTTTTGTTGTAATTGTGTGACTGCTAATGTGGATGTTCCTGGGGTGGGCAAAAAAACATATGCTGATTGTCTAAGTAGTACAGTTTACACAATTGTAAGTTTAGTGACATTTGATTCTTACTATTAAATAATATGTCACTGACTAGGTGCAAATGGAAAATTCCCACCCGACCCCTCAATTGAGGCGATCATAAATTATTGTCAGGAACTAGGTATGCAGTTTGTTGTGATCAGCAACAGTGCCTGATTTACAATTGTCAATATTTTGTACATAATGGTACAGTTAGTTATGTGACAAGTACAAAAAAAATAAATGTTTTACATGAACAAAAAAATGTTATCAATTCTTGCATTGGCTTCTATGTAAATTCTTAACTTGTAAATACTAAAACTGTAATGGAATGCATTTTTTAACAAACTTATGCTTAGTTACATGTTGTTAGTATACTGCAGAGTAATATGTAAGACAGTCACTTGTACTGTAGTGCTACACTGCTATTTTTAGTTCAATAATTAAACAAGTTATTAACAATGTGCACTTGAAAACAAATGTTTCTATTATGTACAAGTTATTTTAAACAGCTGTAAGAGTCACTAAATTAGATTCAGTAATTGGTTATTATTAACAGTTGTGTAAGTCAGCTTCTTGCATTATCAATAACGGTAGTTGTTTTTACATATGTACAATACTAGTACTACGTCTGAAAGCGTGATAGTTCTACACTGTTGCATGGTGATCTAATGATGTTCTCTATATGTGAAGAGTCAGTAGAAGTGTTAAAGACTACTTCTGAGAGAGTGGAATGTTTGTTGAATGTTATAAGGGTAGAATCTTTCACAGACATGTAATCATGGTTTCTCTAGTGACTGTAAATATTGTTGGCGCCGATTGAAGCCACTGCAACAATTTTCATGTAGTCACTGATCTACACAAGGTGTAACATGTCACAGTCTATGTAATGTCTGTATTTGAATTCCATTTTTTGTTGAAATTTTATTGTTTATTTACAGTTGTAAATTGTACAACATTGTAACGAGTTATGACATTTTTGGGACAAAGTACTCAAGTTAAAATGGTACATGTTTTGTCCTATTCTTCTGAAATATGAAGGTTGTCATCATTCTTCAATATTAGAAGATATGCATTTTCAGGTGATGTGGAGTGTCTATTTAAAAAGTTGTTGTAGAGTCGTCACACTTCAACCATCCAGCTGTGCAGCTTAGTAACGTTATTAGATGCATAATCTTGTATAGACATGTAATCATGGTTTCTCTAGTGACTGTAAATATTGTTGGCTTGATTGAAGCCACTACATCAGTTTCATGTAGTCACAGATCTACACAAGATGTAACATGTCACAGTCTATGTAATATCTGTATTTGAATTCAATTTTGTTGAAATTGTATTGTTTATTTACAGTTGTAAATTGTACAACATTGTAACGAGTTATGACATTTTTGGGGACAAAGTACTCATGTTAAAATGATAAATGTTTTGTCCTATTCTTCTGAAATATGAAGGTTGTCATAATTCTTCAATATTAGAAGATATGCATTTTCTCAGGTGACGTGGGAGTCTCTGTTTAAAAGTTGTTGTAGAGTCGTCACACTCTAACCATCCAGCTGTGCACCTTAGTAATGAGGTGTAATGTCCAGAATGCATGGATTGACCATGGTGATAGATAATGCTGTGAGTGTCAAACAGTGATTGGTGGAAGACTATTCTACTAGCTGTGTAGTCTGTGATAGGAGTATCAACTCTGAGCCCATTGGTGTTAAATCTGTGCAACATAAGCAACAGATATTGAGATGAAGTCCTCAGGCATATGGACTGAGTGCATCTGCCTCCGCACCTTCCACAGGCATGACTACATTCAGCATTAGTGAACAGCTGTCAAAATTTGACACTTTTGGCTTTAGGAACAAAGAGAGTTATCCACAGCATGTCTTGTGTGGTTTCACGCTGTGAATTGCCACATGAAACACATACATATTTTGTAACGTATATTACTGTGAAGTACTGGCGGATTGGGGTCCGTCTTCATCAAGGTTGTTTATCACAGCCATCATAAACTCAGTACTGTCTTGCTGTATGTCTGCAGCAAATGTACTACATCCAGCATATGTAGATAACACCTGCCGTGAGTGGTGTTAGTGAGTGTACATTGTTAGAGTGGTATGAAGTCATGCTGATAATCTGCTTCAAAGCATTTGATAGGGGATTGTCTTGTGAAGCAGATATTGCTTGCACAAACTGTGGCATGTGTGAAAAACTTGATAGCTGAGTTAGCATAGCAGTTTACTCTACTCTGCTGTTGTCAAACAGTGGTACAGCAGCTACACCAACTGATTTCTGATGAATTGTTGGTTGTGTATGTTTACTTGCGGTTGTGGCCTTTGCTGAACTCTTTTTTTAATCACTTTGTGAAGCTTGCTGCTGTTTGTTGCTTCATCTAGCTGTACTGAATTGTGTGAGGCTGACATATGTAGGCAGTGGCATTAAAGACATTTGTGGCTGATGTAGAGTACGTAATCTGTTGTACTCAAGAATACATTGCTTGTCAGCTCGTATTTTCTGGGTGCTATACTAATGATGTGCAATCCAGAAAGGCTTCATTACTGCGTGAAGATTGCAACGTAGCTCATCCATCTTTGAAAATGTTCGTACTAATGTCTATCATTGCTGAATCCAAACTTAATCCCTGAGATTTGTGAATGGAGACAGCATATGCAACACATAATGGGAACTGTTTCCTGTTTACGAGATATCCTTAAAACCTGGAATTTTACGGTTCGATCTATGTGTAGAGTGTTGTATGTTGTCAAACTGCACTACAACTGTCTGAATAAATGTCTTCTGTACATTATAGATAAAGTCAGTGATGTTTCCCATGGCACCATTTACCATGCCTTATCGGCATCTAGATTACGTCGTGAGCATGATACGTGCATTCTTACAAAGTGTGAGAACAGCTTCAGGCCAGCTGTTCGTGAAACATCTGACTTCAGTTCACTTTAGTCGTTCAGTCATCTTTGCTACTAGCTTTGATCAAGAATAACGCCATCAACTGTATCAATTGCATGGAGTGACAACTCTGGTTCTTTCTTTGTAGCATTAGATTGTTGAATTCAGTGCATTTCTTTAGTCGTGGCATAAGACACACCATGTGTCTGGCAGTAGAGTATATGTCACTGAAGACATTACATGCTGTTTCTATGCATGTACTATCTACTGTGATTTTTGATCATTTAACATACAAACATGTTCTGGTGATAGAGAACCTGTGCGAGCTTCATCTAAAAGTGATTTATGTAGGACCACTTTTGCGCATGTTCTCAGACAACTCAACATAGGTAAATAATTCCCATATGTTATAGCCTGCAATGCAACCGGAGGATATCCTTAGCTTGCTTGGCAGTCAGAGTTGTGAATACATGCCTGCATTGATTGCAAGTTGTAAAGGTCTCCCAACACAAGTATACTTTTGCCACCAAATGGCACTGCATTGTCAGTACCTAAGATCTCCTGTAGACGTAGATGAATACAGGCTAGCATGACATGGAGACCATGCTGATTTCATCAACGATGAGTAGCTGCATCTTTGTGAACATGGGACGGAGCTGAGATGCAATCTCGACGACAGTTTGTCGTATACTCTCCAGTTCTCCCATGTCTGGACTGGCAACATAAAGAGACGGTGTAATGTTACTCCACCAATGTTGTATGCTGCTAGTCCTGTGGGAGCAGTCACAGCAACAGACATAGAAGAGCCTGTCACACTCCATATTTCTGAAGTGATAGCTTCAATCAGGAAACTCTTTCCTGTGCCAGCTGAACCACTGACAAACATTTGTAGTGGTTTGTGCTGAGTGCAGTCACATTTTTTTGTTTCATGTAGTATACCATGTTGGACAGCTTCAACCACTTGGGAGTGAACTGTATGCTGCAGCTGATTTAGTCTTCTCTTCACGTCAGTTGGGTTGACCATAGGTGTGTGCCATGTTGCATGGCTGTCTCAATTCTGAGATTAACAGTTCTGGGGCATTTAATGGCAGAGGGTCACCTAGAACACCTTGTCCTTCTGGATCAAGGTTGTCTTGTGAACTAACTGGAGTGTCTTCCTGAAGTTGCTTCTCTGCCTGCTCGAGCTGTTCTTTCTCAGCTTTTAGTCTTTGTATGTATGTTTGTGAGTAGTCAGTTTGGAAATTCTCATAAGTGAGATTGAACTGTTCTTCGAATGTGTTAGAGTCACCTTTTAATTCAGACTCACTCCTCCAGGGTCTAAATAGGAATAGGAGAGCAAAGTAGTAATGTTATGTGCTCTCTGATGTGCCTAGATGCAGTTTGCAGTGATCTATAAGCCATGGCTTGTTCCTCTTCACAAGACAGCCATCTAGTCCATTGACTTTGTAAATGTGCCGTGTTGAGTCATGTGCTGCACCTGTCTTGTAGTCATACCACTTAGCCACCTCAAACAGACACATATCATTCATCTCGTTGTGTCTACATGGGTAGTATATGTCTATCAGGTTATTCTTCAAGATATGTTTTGAAGAAGGTGTATTGACAGCAAGCTCCTCAATTTCAGCATGAGGAATCAGTACACGCTTCCATTTCTCTTTGTAGTTTACACTGAGGAAACTGCATAGCCAGACTCCCATACAGATGTGTACCCATTAAGCGGTCAATGCCTTCATAAGCTCCACATTCTCTGTTGAAAGAGTCTTCAAACCCAATGACCACAGCTGAGATGTCAGGCTTTTGCTTGAACTGGCAATATCTTCCCAAAGATCTTGCAAGCTAGTCTGTTCATGTTTGGTTGTGTACGAAGTTACATAGCGTAACCAGGGCTAGTGAGTTGTCAGCCACAAACTGAACATCTATGTTTGCTTGCCACATTAGGAGAAAGATTGGGTTGTAGTCATTGATATACACCTCTTTTTCATCTCTGGGTAACTCATATACCCTCTTGGTTGATTTTGCCTTCAAGTGGTGTCGTATTGCAGAAAAGGTCATTCATGGCACCATTCTGACAAACTCTTCTAGAAATCCAAAGCACATCGCGTGTACCAATTAGATTTGTTCTTTACTGCTGCGCAATATTTTGCAAATATGTTGCTGGAACTTTGAACCAACTTCCATAGTGTAGACTGTCATACTTGTCTGAATGTGACAAGTGATATATTTTTTATGAATGATAGCACTCTGCTGCATCATGTTCACCGATTCGTGGTGCATCCTTGATCCATAATAACATATGGATATGAGGGGCACCTCGTGCTTGATATTCTGTCCTCTAAAAGTAGTGTTCTACAATGCCTAGAGGAGGATTGTCCTTTGATAAGATGAAATTGAGAATGTCATGGAAGCGCTTGTGAAAGTGTCTTGTGACAGACACAGGATCAAGTGAACACATTTCTCCGATAGTCATCGATGAGATGCCTTTGACATTGGAATTTGCTCACTTCAACAGTTCAATGAGTTCGTCCCAGGCATATTCTGCACAACTAATTGTGAGCAAACCATGTGGCTGTGCCATACTCTCGTAGCATTGTCATCACTTCCGAGTGTCTGCGATACCAATATTCTTTGGTGCCACGTAGGCTTGAAAGTATGGAAGACAGATTCACTTGCACATTTTCATCTTTCTGTTTCAATTTCTCCAGAAATTGAGCAGCTGTAATTCCATCTAGTGGAGTTGTTAGACGAATGGTATGTGCTATAGACACAGACAGAATGCTAAGCTCACTTTCCCAGAGCAGATGGAACAGGTACTGTATGTTACGTCTGAATTTGCCATCTTTGCTCAGGATATGGCTGGTGCGGTACTCAGCACCCTGTACCCGTACTTCTCTTTCATCTAGGCGTCCGCCTGACCCTTTTGAAATAGGTCTAGGAAGCTAGCGAGCTTCTAGTGTTGCCTCCCAAATGCTGATCAGGCTCACCTTCCACCTGCTTCATTTGATAGAGATCAATGTTGTCTCCTAATGGATCTCTACCATGTAGTGGGTGAATTGTGTACTGTTCATACACATTGCCACTTGTCTGTGTAGTGACTTTCTCAATGATTGGCTTACTTTTTTCTAATAGATCATGTTGCACAGAGAGGCTGGCCATTTGATCTATGTCAAGGTCTATATAAAAGGAATTGTTCCTCTTTAAAAAAGCCAGAGCAAGCTTTACCATTTGCAGGTTGACAACATCTTGCCAGATGACCTTGGCCTTTGTAGGCACACCATTTACTAGAATGACCAAGCTATTTTCTGTTGAGATAGCTTGAACATTTTCCTGTAGAGGAAGTGGTAGATACATCACAGAACCCTTTAGAGATCTAACTAGCTCTTTCTGTGGAATCTTCCGCGTCTTAGTGTTCAGACGAGAATCGCTTGGAATGGTTTCATTGTCTGAATTAGAATACGCTCAAACATATTCAATGTTGAAATCTCAGTTGGTGTAACATCTGTTTCCATGTTGTTTAGCACTGACCTTCCTGGCAAAGTGTTGCACTTCAGTTTTGAGAAACAGTGTTTGCATAGTACAATGGTGTCTTGTGGATGCAAGTCAGATTTCAGAAGCAAGAATGCTGTGAGGTGCAACCACATGTCATTGTATGAGGATAGGTTTCTAGGTTGACTGTGACAGTTTGTTTTGCGTAGCACAAACAGTCGCATGACACACATACAGAATCAAACTTTCTGATAATTTGAAATCTCAAACTTAACAATTTCCTTCCCGTACTGTTTCAGAATGTCGTTTTCTAAGACTGAAACAGATTTTTCTGTTGAAGTGTGACACTGGAAATTACCTGTTTCTGGTTCAGAAGGAATGTGTTGCACTTTTTTCATGAAAGTGATGGCACCCTGCATGTCACCTGACTGCAATAAGTCATTTAAAGAAGTGTACTGATGCACAGCTCGCTGTACTTCATATACTCTGTATACAAAGTTTCGCATGCCTGTCTGATGCACTGCGAGCATCCGCATGTTGTGAAAAAAAACTATCACAAACACCAGTATCGAGACATGCAAGTGAGTGACCCATGAGTCCAGTATATAGCCATATTTCACAATGGTCTATTTCTTTAAATAGCTTATGTCTCTCTTTGCGATCTGTTATTATGAATAGGTTAACACTCTGTTCTACTTTTTGAAACGATGATTGCCTACGGTTGCAGGTATCATCACATGACCATGTAAGGCAGTGCCATTTATTCAAGACTATGGTTGGGCCACAGTCATCATCAGTATCTAATTGATTGTCATCAGAGATACTGAGGACATTTGTAAGTTTGCCGGACTCATCGATATTGAACGTCTGTTGTTTTGTTAAGTCATGATAAGACTCTTCCCAGAAATATGATTCTGAGTGCTGTGTGTTCATCCACTGTCCTGTGAAGACATGGCAGAAGTTGTCAACAGTCAAACAAGGATACTGTTGAAGCCTTTTTTTGATGCTATATACAAGTTTCCTGAATTGTTCAAGGACATGAGACATCTTACGCCACAATCTTTGTAGTACAAACAGTGCTCTGTTGACAAATGTTTGTACTTTCAGATGTAAATTCATCAGAGAAAGGTGACTCTTGATCTGTTTGCGGCTGTGCCGTAGCACAGCAGTAATAAGTCTTTCAATCTTAGCTTTACTTGCTAGTGATCGGAAATACTTTCTTTTTCTAAGTTGTAAGTCACAATTTTTCATTTTACGTTGTTGATTTGAGATCTGTTGATGGTTACACTCAAGATAGTTGTGTTTCATCTTACAGATCGACACAACATTTGTGATGTTATACATTTTGTTTTTTTTAATGGATTTTTGTTTCTCTGTGCAGTGACTTGATGTAGGGGTTACTGTTGCAGTAATGCTCTGTCGATGTTCATTTTTTTGGGTAACTTTACTTTTTTGTTTGTTGCCCTTATACAACAGTGTAGTACTATTATACCGCTCTCGTTTTGAGATACACCTACGTCTGTATTTAGTTGGCATTTTCAGGTATTATAGCTGACAGTGACAGTAAGCAATCTTACAGAAGTATCAGGCACCTGTATGGGAAAGAAAAAAAAAGTTTTAGAATATGCTTTAGTTAATTTCTTATAGTAATGTGTATTAATAGAATAGCATGTTAAGAATGTTAACAATTTGGTGAAAAGACAAGCAAATGATAGCTGTTATGAATGTGCATTGCACAGCTGCTATGTAATATCAGAAATTTTTTCATTCTCAATATTTTTGTGGACATTTGAATGTTTTTTTCTTCACGTGTGTTCTTACGATTATGATGGCTGTTATTTTTTATCTGTGTACGAACATGTGTTTTATGCTGTGTAGCGTGTTATGTGGTAGTCAGTTTGATGATTAAGTATATGGTAGACCAAGAAATTCAGAGTGACAGCTCTGAGGAAGGCGTTAGCTGAAACGTCAGCTGATTCCCGTCCGTCATCACGCACGCGGGCTGGTTACTGCTCGGCTGACCCGGTCAAGAAAATAGTATGCACTGATTTTGTGAAAAGGTTTTTATTTATTTCTGTCCAGTAAGTCACCGCCGCACTTCTTATGTTGCTGCATTTTTAAGTACGTTGTGATCAGAATAAAATTGAGGACATGGTAAGCTATGCTGTATATTCGTTTATTTGACACAACTAATGTTGGTCTGTGCATTCGGGTTGCTTTTTCTTTTAAAAGCGTTTGGTTTGTGGATTCATTTTCTCTGTTTCCAAATTAGCACCAGGTCAAATTTGTTTCACATTTAGTGAACGTGAGCACCTCGAATGTTGATTTGTTTTACAAACAATGACATCTACCAGCAAATAGCTAAAAAGAATGCCGTGTATCATGGTCTGTCAAAGACTGGGCAATCCATTACATGGTGAAAGCTTGCAGCATGTCTCCATTCACGGCCACTGTAAGTTAGGAAAGTGCTGTGACTGTTGCCTGGCCCTATTCAGAAAATCTAAAAACAAATGCCACAAGTCCCTCTACTGTATTTACTAATCTCGCTTGTGTCCCAAACTACTGTCAGGTACAGAGTACCTTACAAAAAAAAATCTTCAATGAATGGTCACCCAGTATCTTGATTGCAGATTCAGAGCCCTCCCATGTCTGGTAGCTTCAGTCACAAAGTGCATGCCAACAAAGTGCCCTGTCACATAATGGAGTCCCCAATAGTATAGAAATCAAAACAGCCAGAGGGATTACTTAATCATAAAAGTTGTTTGAAGCTCATTTTGTATTTTTATATATATTTTTCAATACTTTTTTCCTCCATTTTTTTCCTTTACAGTGCACATTTTCTAAGTGCAATAATACCCTCCAGGGTGGCTGATATAGGGAAATACTGTACCTTCCAGATCCTATAAGCCCTTCCTCCTGTGTTGTCGGGTCTCATTATGCCTCTGGCTGGTTTGGTTTTTCCCTACACTACCCACTCTGGAGGGTGTTATTGTTAACTTCAGACGACAATGTTCTGAATAGTGTAGATTTTATTTGTCGCTTCTTGATGATACTGTGTTTTTGTTTATGTGCTGCGTTTTACATGAGTCGATGTGAGAAATGACTATTCTGTAGAAATTTTACATATAAGAGTGTAATGTTATGAGCAGAGGTCGTGCAATGGATATATGAGGATGTTTGAGTGTAAAAAATACAACAATTAAGTGTTTTGCATGTGTACGCTGCACAGTTTTTGAGTACGCATTAAGCATTGTAAATCTTTAATATCTGCACTGCGCTGAGTTTGAGGCAGTTATGCAGCAGATTATGTGTTTAAAATTGATAATTGAGTCATTTTTCCATAAAATGTGAAACTGTGTCAATATATAGACAATTCTTGAAAATTACTTTTGTGAGCACGAAAGTGTAGAAAAAAATACTTTTGTGCATTTGAAAGTGTCGCAAATTGTACTTTCATGTATTCTACACTATGGTCAAAAGTCCTGTCGAAGTTAGACACTTTCGCAAATTTTACTTTCGTGCTATCGAAAGTGTCACAAATGTACTTTCGTGCATTCGAAAGTAAAGTTAATGTAATACTTGGGAGTGGCTGAAACATTCATTATCGAATCATTAAATAGTCTGTTTGAGTGACAGATAGCTCTACCAATGAAATTAAAGATTTGTCAGGCCACTTCTGAGAACCAATCAGTGACGGACAACACTGAAGAAGAAGAAAACAAGATCCATTTTGAAAATTGCAGAGAGAGAAGCAGTTCAAACTGTAAGTACAGTCTATGTTCACATGATATTTTCTAGTATTTAAAAAACTTATTAGAACATGTACATATTATTAATCAAAACGTTTTTGGGTGTTTAATCTGATGATGTTAATTGTTATTATGTGGCATGCTATATTCTTAAGAGAAAATAGTTTAAAGTAAGAAAGAAGTTCAGTACTCACTTGTACAGATACAGCTGCAAATGGAGGGAGATAGGAAGGTGCACGTGGAGTTGTATGACGAAACGCAACCAATCACACTTCTTTCTGATGTTGCAATTGTTTAAAACTGCCTATGAAAAGCATGCATTTTGTTTAGTTCTCAGTGGTTTTAGAATTTTGCAGGAACATAGTCTAGTAATACTGAATGCATGAGTTACATTGGTTCATGAAGCCAGAGCAGGAGGGAATGTTTTTTTTTTATGTGTGTGTTTTGACTGAATGCAGTGAAGCTAGCTTGAAACAAGGAGGGAAAATATCAGTTTGATTTTCAGTGCTGTCTGGTCACTGCAGGGTGAACAGTCCCTTTCTTAGTAGCTTTCTGTGCAGTTCTGAGTAAAAAAACTTAGAATGGCAGAAAATAGGAAAAGGATTTTGTGGATAGTTGGAAGCAGTTACATAAGACGAGCAGCTGAGTTTGCAGTTCATAGTGATTTTGAAGGACCTGCAGCTCTCAATTACATGTAAAATGGTTTGGTCATGGTGGAATGAGATGGGAACATCTTATGCCAACCATGCACAGACTTTTGAGAACTCACTCTCCTCCTGACATACTGCTAATCCATCTTGGAGGCAATGATTTGGGTTCAAAACGCTGGGTAGATTTAGTTACAGAGGCAAAATTGGACCTTGCTTCTATTATGTCTATGTTGCCTGCCTGTATTATCATATTTTCAGATATTACAGAGCGTAGAGTCTGGCAAGCAGAGCATCATATGTATCTGATTGACAGAGCTCGCAGAAAAGTAAATGTACAGATTAGTGCTTTTTTACGCATGCATGGAATGCATACTATACGTCACCCCGAAATTAAATTCTGTAATGATTGGCTATTCCTACCAGATGGTGTGCATTTCTCGCATGCTGGCAATTGTCATTTTCTGGGAGACCTTCAAGATGGAATCCTGAAAGTCCTTTAAGATTGTGAGACTGTTTGAGGAAATATGATAGTATACACAAAGGTTCTTTTCAGAACCATATTAATGTGGTCAAAAAATAGATTTTATAATATGCAGTAGCCTAGCTGCCATGGTGAAGTGAGTGTCTGCCAATTTCTCTGCATGCTTTGCTGTACTAATGCTTTAGTGTTTTTCAGAGTTTGGCAGGTTGTAGGAGAATATATCCTTACCTGGTTTACTGTTGAAGGATGTTTGACAGTGATAACTGTTTGATAATACCTGTAACCTGTCACAGTATGATTCCTTTCTCAGAATGTTTAAGTGCATATGTGAATAAATGTAGTTTTACATTCTGAGAAAACAATCATGATGTGGCAGGCTACAGGTGAGGTTTTTTAGAAATGAACAGTGGTAAACATCCTTGAACACTAGAGCATGAAGGATATATTTGAATCACACCCTGTTGCATTTTGTGTTTGCTAACTCGCCGTCATGAAGTTTCATCTGTAGGAGTTTTGGCTTTCCAGAAGCATGTTAAAATATTTCATACCCCTTTCCGTTCCTGCTTGATGGATTGACTCACCCACATAAAATTTTGGCTACCGTGTGTAATTTATTTACTACGCAGGACAGACACATGAGGAGCTATTAGGAGTGCCCTTAAGTTGATGCCTTTTAAAGTGGCAGGTTGCAATTACTAAAACTGAAGTGCATATTAGTGGTCAGTGCCCACTTATTTCGAGTCCTGTGGTGCATCTTCATATCATGAGGTCCTGACATCCCTTTTTTCTATATAGAGTGCTGTGGTTGGGGTGTAGCAGCCTAATATGTGTGGTAAAGTTGTAAATCAGAACTGCCTGTCCAAGGGACAGGCCAAGAAAGTAAAACGCCTGTCCCAATGAAAAAACAGGTGTCCGAGCCGGGTGGAGAGTCCGTTATTTCAAGGCCTGTGTACCAGTAATGTATGTTTGCAACTTCAATAAAACACAGTTCTGTGATGTGTGGTTCATCTGTGTTTAATATCACATTACAATGTTGTGCGAATATTTCACTGTGGTACAGATGGATATGTCATGGTATCCCAAATTTGATGTTTGATGCAGTTCCTCTGACGCATGAGACTAGAGCATAGCATGTTAGTGTACTAGCAGTTGTTTTACTATGTCAAGGTGGCTGTATCCTTTTTTGTTCTGTTATGGTACTGATCTGTGTTTCTGCTATCTTGAAGGACAGGTGGTCTTTGATGTAATTTAATTACTATTGTATAGAATTTGTTTAAGACATGATGAATATTGTTACATGATACTAATGTGCATATTTTTTTGGTTTGTATTTCAGAACTACTAAGACTGATCAAGTAAAATGAGGCAGTGGACCTTGCGAGAGGTGTGTGCACTGCTTGAGGCAGTCCAGGCCTGGGGGAGTGCTCATGTGCTCATGAGGAGCACAAACCGGAAGCTGGATGCAATGTGGAGGCGTGAATAGTTATTTATATATTGCACTAAAAGTAAAAAATAAGTCCGTAGTGCAATTAAAAAAGAAGTGGAAGCTGTTACGCCAGCGATTCTATGTACTGAAGGAACTGGAGGTGATACCGGACAATGACACGTGCTGGTACTACCTCGCTCATGAATTATGGGAGGCTGCTGGGAAGCCAAGTGCGGGGGAGCGCCTTACTCACCGTAAGTAAATCAGCACAACTTTTAATTATAGTTGTCAATGTTTTCAGACTTAGTGAAAAACGTCTTATAGTGTGGACCACATATTGAAAAGGGTTCCTCCATGTGCAACAGGGTTGTGTATGTGTAAGTCCAACTTTGAACTATTGTGTGATATTTACCAGGAGGCAGTTATGCCATTGACAACAGATTGTGCAAAAGATCAATGGAAATGAATGCATGGTTAACAAGAGGGGGAGGAACCATGCATAAGCTGCCCAACACAATATTCAGTGGGGTTGTAGATAGTTGTGCATGCGCAACCCCCAACATACGGCTGCACAACTTAGAGCCCCCCCAAAAAATGAAGTTGATGGCCACCTACAGGTGAGCTACTGTATTGCAGGGTGCAAGACAGCAGCTGCCACTCCTGGCTGGACCCTAGTTGGTTCTTGTGCCCCCACCAGCCCCATCGTGTGCATATAGTAACATACCCCCACCCACACAGCTCTTGACGTCTGACTGCAGGCATAAAGTAACATTCCCCCCCTACAGACCTCCCACAGTATGATCAAGGGCAATAAAGTAACATGACCTCCCCTGCTCACACATCTCCCGAAGCCCAATCACTGCCAGAACGTGTATCACCTCCCCAGTGCGTGATCATGGGCATAATGTGAAGCTCTTCTCAAGCAAAATATCTCCCTGGTGGTCCAGTGGATTGTAATGTCTGATCGTGGGCAGAATGTCAAGGTACTACCACCTCAAAAAGTCAGCCTGGTGCCTAGTGCCCCCCCAGTCCTGTATGAAGCCCCTCCAGCCTGCTACCCCCTTTGCAGGTGGTGGGTGGCAGCATCCCACCTGCATGCTGCCCCGCTGCCTGCCGAATAACTGCCTGGTATGACTGCATGCCCATTGATGCCGAACTGTGGCGAATGGACGTGCAGCCCAAATGTACATGACACTCCACCATTTTTGAATGATGTTACTGAATTGCCCATGATGGGCGTCGATGTGTAGGGTGGGGTCATGTTACTTATTGCCTGTGATTGGGCTTCAGGATCTGTCTGGGGAAGGGTAAATGTAGACAGAGATAG
Organism: Neoceratodus forsteri; assembly: GCA_016271365.2. Taxonomy (NCBI): domain Eukaryota; kingdom Metazoa; phylum Chordata; order Ceratodontiformes; family Ceratodontidae; genus Neoceratodus; species Neoceratodus forsteri. The sequence continues at coordinate 622,137,622 of CM057455.1, forward strand.
TGTGTGTCATTGGGCTGCAGGGTGCATCGGTCTCCAACGGCTGCTGCCTAGTAGGGCGGCCAGGTGCAAATCCTTGTGGATCATGCACCTACATGCTAATGGCATGCAAATGGGGCCATAAATAGATGTTAATGATCCCACCTTCATCTTGTATAAACTATTATCTGATTTTCATGCCAGCTTTTGAATATCTGAAATTTGTGCATGGCGCAATGGTACTTCTGCCACTGCAAATTTTATGCTCAACTCTGGCAACTTGTGGTGGCGCAAGTTGCAGTGCGACATGTCCAGTGGCTGTGGCTGGGGGTGATAGTCAAAGAAGTTGGTCCATAGCACAATTTGATTGAATATTACCTGGACACACCGTGCAAGAATTATTTTGAGCAGCGCAGGGCTAGCGATTCAGAATGGCGCAGTTTTCATATCTGTGCATGCATAAATAAGCAATGAGACATCAGGAGTGATTATTAAATGTTGTGTAAATGTGTGATTACTGGTGTAATGTGGGATGAGGCACAGCCGAGTACTACATCAGTCACACAGTGATTAAGTGACCATTGATATATACAGTCAGAGTGCCTTATTTGTATTATCATAGCAATATTTTGAAAATAGTATTGAACATTGTTTTGTATGTGCTTAGTCTCTACATATATATATCAATAAAGCAATACTGCCCAACAGGGTGTGTGTCATGCTGCGATAACAGCGCGCCTCAGGTGGTTGGGCACGAGGCCGCAGTCCGAGTGTGTCCAACAACTGAGGCGTGACGTTATCCCAAACGATACACACCCTGGAGGGCATTATTGCTATTATGCAATGTTTCATTGTTATACAGACAAAATAATAATTTTAAAGATGTTTTTGTGTGGAAAAATATATTTTTTTTAAGAAGCAAATGAAACAATCAAGCAAATGATCAGCATGCTCATGCTGATCAGCAGGTTCACAGTAAGGCTGAGACTACACCCATGATGTTGTACTGATTAACATCATGGGTCCAGCTCAAGACTGACCAATCAGAGTCCAGGATTTTTTCTTGCCATTGTATAATCAAAGATTAAATACAGCTAATAACGTTGTGATAGAAATTAGAAAGTAGTATTTTTAACAACTGTTGTTGTCAGTGTTAAAAAAATGTACTCTGATTTACATCTAACATTCAAATGTTTTTGTTTTGCATTTATTGTAGAACATCGGAGGCGTTCCCCAGCTGTGAGCGAGGTAGTGCCAGCAGCAAGCGAAGCTGTGGAGGGTGGTCAGTCAGACACTGACAGTGTAACTGTGATTGAGTCTGACGGTAAGACTTTATTAACACAAAGTTCTTAGGTTGTTTTCAAATAAGAAATGAGGGTTTCTCATGACACAAGTGTGTGATATTGAAATTGTGGCATTGATACACGCAAGGTATTGTGTTGTGCAAATTAGCTGGACAGCTGTGTCTCTGGGGCAATATTTGAAATGTGACATGAAATGTGGTATTATCATCATTGCAAGATGCAGTGTGGGCACATTTGCATTTTGTTATGCTGTGATTTGTATGCTATTACCATGCAGGTCTGTTGGTCCATGAGAAATTGTGTGTGGTGCCCTAACAGGCTGCAGGCATGGGGGAACAATACTGCGGTGCAGCTTTATGATAGAGAAATGAGTGTAACATATCCTGCAACACCCACGCCACCAGGGCTATCTTCAGACGGGGGGTATTACGCTAACTACCAACAAATAAACATTTCAGCCAGTAGAACAGGACGGATATGTTCAGGACAAGGGTGAGTTGTTTTACTTACTGGCTGCAATTGGGCATTTTGCTTCTCTTGAGCTGAAGGGATACATTTAATAGGTTATGTAACATTATACAATGGCAAGAAAAAATCCTGGACTCTGATTGTTCAGTCTTGGGTTGGACCCGTGATGTTAATCAGTACAATATCACGGGTGTAGTATCAGCCTTACTGTGAACCTGCTGATCAGCATGAGCATGCTGATCATTTGCTTGATGACCATGCTGATCATTTGCTTGATTGTTTCGTCTGCTGTTAAAAACAAAAATATTTTTCCACACAAAAACATCTTTACAATTATTTCTTCTTCTGTATAACAATAAGCCATTGTATAATAGCAATAATGCCCTCCAGGGTGTGTGTCATTTGGGATAACGTCATGCCTCAGTTGTTGAACGCACTGGGCCTGTGGCCTTGTGCCCAACCACCTGAGGCGTGATGTTATCCTAGCACGACACACACCCTGTCGGGCATTATTGATTAATTATGGCTGCGATCGGGCATTTCAGGGCAGTGGAGCATCAGGGATACGTTTGGGGGGAGTCACAGTGGTGCACGGCGTTTGGGTCAACTATCTTGAATATGCACCCAAAATACTTAAAAAAAAAGGTGTTAACCAAGTCTATTGATTGTGCAGTGCCACCATGGCAGAAGATCCTGTACTACCATAACAAACTGGTATTACTACAGATGTGAGTGGAATAATATTCTTCATGAATCTGACAATGTATGGGTGTGCATAGCGGTAGATGCGGTGTTGTGTGGGGGCAGGTCTTCTCCTCTGCTATTTTGGTGGTGGAGTTCAATGTACAATTAAGCAATAATGCCGACAGGGTGTGTGTGTGCTGGCATAACGTCACGCATACCTCGGGTGGTTGGGCATGAGGCTGCAGGCGAGTGTGTCCAACAACTGAGGCGTGACGTTATCCCAAATGACACACACCCTGTCGGGCATATTGCTATATCTAATGGCTCGTTGTTATACAGAAAAAAAAATAATTTTAAAGATGTTTTTGTGGGAAAATATTTTTTGTTTTTTAAGAGCTGGCCGAAACAATCAAGCAAATGATCAGCATGATCATGATGATCAACAGGTTCACAGTAAGGCTGAGACTAGACCCGTGATGTTGTACTGATTAACATCGCGGGTCCTGCCAAGTGACCAATCAGAGTCAAGATTTTTCTTGCCATTGTAGCAATGAGTAATAGATAACAAATTCTAATGTTGTTCTAGTGTTGTAGGTGTCTCAGTGGAATTCAACGGTGTGCTGCTAAATAATCTGTTGCGAATTATGACATGTCTAGATTGTATTTAGTTAATATTTATATATGTCATGCTGAATGTTTATATTTTTATTATTGCAATACTTACTAATGTGCATAATAGAATATCTACATGTTTGTTAATGTGTTTAATACCCCTGTAAGTAATATAGTTAATAACACGACTACATGCTACATTCAGCTAAGAGTCATTGAGTTAACAGTGACATTATCGTTGTGTTTGTGTTTTTTATTATAACTGAAATTTTTAAACTAATACAAGGAACAGAAGCCATATAATTAGTATGCATGTATGTAAATTGAACATACATGTAAGTTTTTAGGATGTTCATGTGTCTCAACCATGCATTATGACAATGTTATAAGTATTGTGATTGATGGTCAGGCACTACTTGTTCTGCACTGCATACTACCAATAATATATTTGTGAGTAATGTTTTGAAAATACATTATTGAAGAAATTGATGTTTAAAGAAAAACACTTTGACCTTGATATTTCATCTAATAGTGATCATATTTTCTTGTTTCCTTTAATAGAGCCCGGGAAGCTGCTGTTCGGGCGTGTGGAGATGAAGCAGGAAGCCGGCGCCAGTCCACCACGTAAGTGAAAATCTGTTGTTGACATTATCTTGCATCCTGAGAAGGTACCATAGGGTTGTCAACATTCTGTGGTGATCAATGCTCCTGTTGAAATTACACATTGCAGTCCTACTGCATGATAGAGTGCACTTGTCTATTGGCATACTCACTGCTAATGTAAAAAATAGTTTGGGGTGTGAGCAACAGAGCTCGCTGCTGAGGGAGTACCACTTTATTTTGTTTGTTGTGGGTGGGCGAATCACTGTTTACATTACTTACTTTACGTGTGATGTGACCTTATAAGGGTGGAATGCATTGATCACTGCAGATACCAACCACCCAAAAACACAAACATGGTGGTAGGATATTGTAGTTACCTAAATGTTGTGCACTGCATAAAGTGCTACAATTATGATTTATTAGTTTTTTCTCAATCTATAAATTTAAAAAGTGTGCCTTATAGTGTTCATGATCCCTTTTCCCAGTAAAGTGAATAGCTGTGCAGTGTGTCTGTCTTCAGCCTTGCCAGCCTAATGCTTACCTCTACAATGTAGTGCGATGCTGTTCAGTGCACTGCCAGATATGTGTATTTTTAAAGGTGATCATGAACTGAGGAATGTTGATAAAACTAATAATGCAGGTAATAATGGGACTGTTTCTGCGTTCACCTATGAATATCATCGCTTCTATATAACACTATGGAAGTTGTCTGCACACACTTAGAAAATGCGTTTTTATTTCTGTGGCATCTGATTGGCTAGTACTCCTTCCCAGGGGTACATTAACTGGCAATGATGCCCAGCAAATAAAAATACCAGCCCCAATACCCTCTCACCCACTCAAGTATCCCTCTGCCCATCCAGGTTGCTCATTGGCTAAAAACATCTAAATAAATTTGAAATCACTGCCATTTTTTTCCTGTCACTTAGCGAGAGATATTGGCCCATTAATGACAAGCTGTCTCAAAAAGACACTGCCCCCCACCACACACACACACACACACACACACTCTCACTGTTCCTGAACAACTTTTGTCAGGCAAATTCATTCGGTGCAGAAGTGTATTGATTTCGATTTCTTTTACAGTTGTCTGTATTTAAAACAGCGCTAAGACGTTGCACGCTCAGCGTACTTCAACACCTTTTCCATATTACAGTTTTATTGTAGCCCTAACTCCACTAGCGCTGACTTTAAATTAAGGCTACCTTCCCCGATGTCACTTACCCACCTGCCAAGACTGTGCTTCTGCATTTTTAGGATCGGCAACCACAGCAGCCAACGCTATTCTGATGGCGCCCTCTCAGCACTGATTCTGTTCCTAAATGAGACAGCACTAGCTGACGATTCACTGCTCCTCACTCCCTTCTCTATACCTCTGCCCTCCCGCTCTACTGTTTCCTCCTCAGAAGCTTCACTCTACTTTTGTGGGATTAGTTTGGCCTGACTGGGAAGCTGTAGCGTCACGAGAACGGTAGCGTGGTGCAGCTCGGAAATGCCCGTACAGCCTCTGCTGTTAGAAGGGAAAACGGTGGTCTGGACGCATTCGGACTGGGAATTTGTATTAAGCTCAGCATCAGCGGGGTCAGAGCTGTGCGAGAGGGGCCGGTGCTGTGCTAGTGGTGGACAAGGAACAGACAAATTTATTAAACATATCTTGATCGAACTCTCTGTAGTCCTGTGTACGGTGGGGGGTGGTTATGTTAACATGACAACAGCCTCCAAACCCACAACTACAGGACTGCGACTAGGACACATGTGGAGGAACTATTTAATTACAAAAGAAATAAAATAAAAACAGTTTTCACAGTAAAACATAAAAATATTTTTTCTTTAATAAAAATAGTACCATGGGCCATTTTCTAAGCGCAATAATGCCCTCCAAGGTAGGCAGTATTGAGCAATAGATCCAACCAGGAGGTATAAGGCCACATCATGCAGCGGCAGGCCTCATTACACCCTGGCTGGTCCGGGTATTCCCCACACCGCCTCACTGTGGGGCATTGCTTAATTAAAAATGCAGTACTGACAGGTTGCAGTGGTGCAAATTCCACTACATTGTACGGTGCGTGTTTCTGGGTTGGGTGTTATGAAAAGAAGTTGCTGAGTAGTGAAACTGTGCTAAATATTGGGCCACATAGATCACATTTCTAAATAGTTCAATGATGCATGGGTTAGCAACAGACAGTGTCATAGTTTTAATGAGCAACTATTCTTTAAAACAGTGTTTTTAAAACGTCACTATATGATGGTGTGGCTGTTCGAAATTACTTTTGGGGACAGTGTAAGGAGATGACTGTGAGACTGTATGTGAGTAAAGGTGGTAATATGTCTACTTTAAAACATTTGTATTTAGATGAACATTATATGCTATCATAGGCGCAAGCCCTTCTGGTGTGAAAAATAGTTGCACAGGGGTGTGTCCAGGGTGATATTCAAAGGAGTTGTGCTATTGAGGAAGTACTTTGAATATCACCTCTAAGCACATCCACTGTGCATGGTGCAGTGTAACTTGCAGCAGCACAAGTTTAGAAACTGCAGCATTCTACTTGTGGTCGCAAAATCCCGATATTCTAAAGGTAATATGCAAATGTGGTTGTAATTCAGGCAAGGCACGGGGTGGGGACATTCTCATCTGATTATGGCCCTATTTGCATCTCCATTAGCATGCAGGTGTGGTGATCCCGAGGACTTGCGCTTGGGTCCTTACCAGGTAGCAGCCGTTGGGGAAGGATGCCCCGTGCAGGCTAATTGCAGGCAAAAGAGCGTAAATCCCCCCCACTGGCCAGATTGCAGGCATACTGTTAATATCCTCCCCCCCAGTAGCCCAGTTGGGGGCAGCAATGTGTCTCCCTGTTCAACACAGACGTGGAGGTCCAGTGGACCAATAAGCACAATTGCACTATTAAGTAATGAAACACCTCCCTACCTCCTGAATATATCCCTGGTGATACCAGTGGACTGATAAGCCCAATTGCAGGCTTGAGTATTGAAACCCCACCCCCACCTCCCGATCATATCCTGAAAATCCCAATTGTGGGATGTAGTTAGCAACCCACCCCAACAAAAGACATGAGTGTTGGGGGGCAGACATAGCTGCCCGTGATTGCCTTGATGAGGGGTGTAGAGTGCATATTCTCAAGTATACCACATTGCAGGAATGTTACTCATTTTAATTCACTAAAGCTTCCTGTTTCACATTGTGAGGACTTGTAACATATTCAGTGTTAACATTTTTGCAAAATTGTATAGTAAATGATGCTAAATAAATCAATTTGATAAATTGCAGACTTTATGAACTTAAATGCAAACATTTTAACAGTGTTGTGGGCTTCTAATTTAAAATTAGATTAAGTGTTCACGCTTTTCCTATTCTTTCAACATTTTGAGAAGCAATGTAACACATTTGGGGAACAAACAGTTCAGACGTATGAGACAGAGTGTTGAGGGCAGCCACAGGTGGCAGCTGCTGTGTTGCATCCTGCAATGCAGCAGCTCACTTGTGGGTGGCCCTCAACATGATCCTTTTTTTTTCTCAAAGTTGTGCAGGCGCAGCTTTGGGGTTGCACCTGCACAACTCTGCTCAGCTCGGCTCAATATCTGGCATGGCTTTGCACGATCTTATATTAGTGACTTAATTATTTAAAGTACTGATGTGTGTTGAGATCTTGAACACGGGAAAAAGCTGTTCGGTTTAAAGTATCATTAAACTTATCATGATAGTGTACGCATGAAAAGTATTTTATTATACTGCTACTGTCAAGGTACTTTTAATTTCACTGAAACACATGACTACACATTATAGGCAGACATGGTGAAGAAACATTCTCACACTTGATGAGGATGTATTTCAACCTATGGTATAATAGTGTAAATAATGCTAAAGTATGCAGATACAGAATATTTCTGAGTAGTGAAAGAAAATCTAAGAGTAGCATTCTAAGCCACAGCTAACTATACATTTTTTTATGTTGTGAGCTTATTAGATAATATAGATAGTCAAGTATGACAGAGAGACAAATTAGGTACTAAATAGTTTAGCATCATACTTAAAACTATTATCATTACTTTTAAATGAATGCATTTCTGATATTGCATTAGATAAGAAATATTTAAGTGAAATATTTTACAGTTGTAATTGTTGAATTTGTGTTTATATTATTCATCATAACTTTTTTTTATCTTTGTAGGGCGCCGGAGACTGCGATGAAGGTGCACAGGCCGATGCCGCAGCTACAGGCGGCTCACGACGCAGGTTCTCCAGTCTGCGGAAGGAGAATGTGTGATCCTTGAGAGGCTGGACAAAATCCAGTCTCTTGGATGCACAGCAGCAGACTGTGAACCTCGCCCTGAGCCGGTCATAGCAGTGGGTGATGGTGCTGTTGCAACTAGCAGTGCTTCACCTCCACGGCTACCATCTGTTCCTGCAGCTTCCTGGTGAAACTGGCCACCCTTCATAGCGGTCCGGTATCATCTCCTGAGGGCGCAACAGTTTCCACTTCTTTTGCGCCCACATTGAATCCAGCTTCCAGCCTGGATTGCCTCAAGCAGTGCATACACCTCTCTAAAGTCTTCGACCAACTAAAGAACATTTAAATATATTTTTATAAGTTTTTATTAAAATAAAGAAAAAATATTTTATTTTATTTTAATTTTGGGTATGATATAATACACACTTTATATGTTTTTCGGTGTATGTATATATTATTTTGTAAAATCTATTTTGTATTTATAAAAAAAAAATTTTGTTAGTAATTTTATATTGAAATTATTTTATAGTAAAATAGTTGAACTATACTCTGTTGTGTTTGGTGTGTTATTGCTATTCAAGAGATAAAGTGTGACATTCAAGCCCCAACATTTTTTGGCCAATTGTCATAACCATATCATCTTTAACATTAGGTATATGTGGTAGTATTGTAATCCCTAATATAAAGATAGTTAATAGAAAGGTTCATACAAATGTTCAAGGAGTGGAGGAGGCCAGACAGTAAAGAATAGGCCATAGCTGTTCCCAGCCAGTATCTCTTATGTAGTCATGTTAGCTTCCTTCATAAAAATTTCTATACAGCTGAGTTTTAAAAAGCATCTTTGATTTAGGACAAATAAGGACAAGGGAGCTCATTCCAAGGGCCACCAGTCTCTGTGTGACAAATGCCTTCCTTCTAGTAGTATTATACTTTATGGGCCAGATATTCAAAGGGTTGTGACATGTGTAATAGGGTAGTGCCTGCGCAAGTCAAGACTTGCTCCATTCTGCGATATTCAGCAGGAGGCAGTTCCACCACAGAAAACATGCGGAGTAACAGTGCAATGCAAATGAATGCATGATGAACTGCAGGGGGAGCAACCATGCATTAACTGCACAGCCTGATATTCAGCAAGGCTGTGCAGAGTTGTGAAGGCGCAACCCGTAACCTGCGCCTGCACAACTTTGAGGCCAAAAAAATGCTCAAGTCAACGATCACCCACAGGTAACCTGCTGCATTGCATGGCACAACACAGCAGCTGACAGCTGTGGCTGGCCGCCAACCTACTCCATGTCCCCTCGTGCAGCCTGATCGTGGTCAAAAGAGTGACAATCCCCAACACCACCCCCCCACTGGCCCTATTGTGGGCAACAGCAGAAATGTTCCTCCCCCACAAGCCTGACCATGGGCTGCTTTAGTTTAAAAACAACCCTGCCCCGAATACATCCCTGGTGGTTCAGTGTACTGAAAAGCTGATTGCAGGGTGTATCAGTGTGAAATACAACCCCCCCCCTCCTGCCGAACATAGCCCTGGTGCTGTAGTGGACTGAAACCCGTTCACAGGATGTGAACAGTAAAGCTGCCCCTAACATAGCCCAGGTGGTCTAGTGGACCAAAACTCCCGTTCGCGGGATGTAAGCAGTAAACCCCACGAACATAGCCCTGGTGGTCCAGTGGACCGAAACTCCCGTTCTTGGGATGTAAGCAGTAAACCCCCCGAACATAGCCCTGGTGGTCCAGTATATGTATTCAGTACAACAAACCTCTTCCACCGCTGTTCACATGATTGATGGTACCACCTCAGTTGGTAGTGGAAGCACTCTATGAAATCTCAAGTTACTATAGTAGCATATCCATTTGTTCAGTACATGAACTAATAGTGTCCATGTCATGTCATATTGTCTTTTAGTTATACACATTTTTAAATTAACATATGTGCTGACAAACAAAATGATTAAGACACTTTAACATTAAAACTACTACATGGAACGAGAATGACAAATGACAATTAATAAAGTAATTAAGACAATGACAGTAAATGCAACCACAACAGTTGAAATATTTCTGATACTGGAACATTGTTTTATATGTATGTGCACTATTCTTAGGACTATAAATCATGTAGTATGCTGAGTGATAGTTCTGAAAAAGACAGGATATTCATGGCAAAAAACTCCGTTTAATGCATCAGTTAGGGTTGTTCCACAGCGACAAAAGTGAGGAAATTCGCTGTTAGGGTTGAAAACCCTAACTCCGAATTCATCCCCCCCCAGCACCACATACACACAGACACACACACACATTCAAGTATGGGGGAGGACCAAGTCAACACAACCAATGACAGACATCCAGCAGCAGGTGACAGAAATAACAAACAATTGTCTAAATGTACTACGAGACATCCCCACCCACCTGACCAGGTACTGCATGCTCAGTGGAGATCAACAGCAAAACCAAGGCCATGTACACCAAACGTACACATCCCTGATTGCAGCTGCACAGAACGTACCACACTTAGTAGTTGCATGGCCTTACCTACCGATGCCCCACACCACACCAGACCACCCGTGGTGGCCCACCTGAGCAATAGAGTTAAGCAAAACCAAGGAGTTGTACAGGTATAATATCTCTGATTATAACAAGGGTTTGAGAAATGCAGCTCTAATTGACTGTAAACATTGTAACAGCCTTATGTTTAGTTTTTATTAATATACATGTAGAGCCTAACCATATGATGAACATGGTTTAATGTTGTTTAAAAAACAGTTTTATTATGATAGCAATAAGCCACTCCCAGGTATTATGTTAATGGTCAGTTTATCACTGTCTAGCGACATGTGGCACTCAGATATGCCTCATTCAACATTAAACCCCTACAGGGTGATTAACAGACCATTTAACATAACTGTTGGTCATGCCTTATTGTTTAATTGTCTTTATGAGTAGATACTCTCCCTCTGCTAGGCACTGCAGCAGCTTTGCAACACAGTGTCCCACCCAGATACACCATACACTGTCTAGCTGCTGGAGAATGGCTGTGAATATGAACTCATGAAGATGAACAGTGTAACTTGATCATTACAGTCATCGAAACCCTAGTGTGATTATAACTGACAGACTCAGTGATAGAGGATAACCCCTGCTGTCCTAGTACATTTACCCCATTATGAGTTAAATCAATACTAAAAGACATTTTGTTTATATCTACACCATACCTACTTGATTCCTGTTGTAGCAGAATTAACATAGTTATCACTTTGATAGCATCAGTGACAGAAGTGTGGCAACCCAAACAGTAGGCATACAGCCTGAGTATGAAACAACTGTTAAAAAAATCACACTGTGTCCATAAGTGGCATAGATCACTCATTTCAACAATAGCAAATGTATTACTATTTGAATAAGTTAGTCATCACAGATGCAATGAGATTGTCTTTATCAGGTACAACATACTCAGTAAGTGCCTACAGGAAAATCTATCCTATATACATGTCCGATACAGGTACATCATTGTTGGCTCAGTAGTGCTATGATATTTAGAAGTTGCATGGCCTGATCCATGCAATTACAATCTTTCTACAAAGAATACTTACTGCATCTTTAATATTGAAACACACTGAAGGTCTATGTATGTACATCAGCAGTACACCTTTATCAGTAAGAATGCATGTGACACTGGCAGTGCCAATTTCACAGCGTTGAACAGGCAATGCTTTTCCATACGTCTACATCAGCCTCTCTATGTTGAGTAAACCATTGCAGTAAATGTACTACTATGTAAATCACCTACTAAATGTATCACTACTTTTATCTTGAGCATGCTAGTGTCTTGTAGTTAATTTATGTGCTTCTCTTAATTAATGTATACTCAGTAGTGTTAAAACCTTTCTACAACTGTCATCATGCACCTTCAGCATTTATATTGAATAACGGCACAATACCAGTTGTGGTGTGGTGTGGTGTGGGGCATTGGTAGGTAAGGCAATGCAACTACTAAGTGTGGTACATTGTGTGCAGCTGCCATCAGGGATGTGTACGTTTGGTGTACATGGCCTCAGTTTTGCTGTTGATCTCCACTGAGCATGCAGTACCTGGTCAGGTGGGTGGGGATGTCTCGTAGTACATTTAGACAATTGTTTGTTATTTCTGTCACCTGCTGCTGGATGTCTGTCATTGGTTGTGTTGACTTAGTCCTCCCCCATACTTGAATGTGTGTGTGTCTGTGTGTGTGTGGTGCTGGGGGGGTGAATTCAGAGTTAGGGTTTTCAACCTTAACAGCGAATTTCCTCACTTTTGTCACTGTGGAACAACCCTAACTGATGCATTAAACGGAGTTTTGCCATGAATATATATATATATATATATATATTATGGTAGCACGGTAGTGCTACCATAGTTAGGGGTTGAGAGCCATTTCTATGTTAAACCCCAAACTTTGCACCTTAATAACTTTGCAACTGTTTGATGGATTTGCCTAAAATTTGGAATTTATGATCAAGAACCATAGGCCTTGGGATCTGCCAAGTTTCGTACTAGTCAGATATACAGCTGCAGAGTTATTAAGTGTGATCTGTGCGCGTGTTTACACTTTTTCTGGAATTCTATGGTCGCACCTACAGGTCGTACGGTTTGTGCGACCAGACCAAAATCTTCAGGGAATGTGCGGCCGGGGTCCCCGATGTGCCTTTTGAAGATTTGGTGAAAAAGTATTAAACGGTTCAAAAGTTATTCAAAAAACAGTTTCCCATTATAAGTCAAAGGGAAAAGTTAACAGAAAGTTCAACACTTTCGCAAATGCATTTTTACTTTCACAAATGGGCCTGTTACTTTCGCAAATTGGCCATTTTGTTTTCAGTTGGTGATCAGAAAAATGGTTGGCATTTAAATTTGAGACCCTCTAGCAACCTAATTATTTTTGTATTCACCTAGTCGGGCCCTTAGGATGCTTGCCATGTCTTTATTTTGTGGTAAAACACCCCAGAAATATGTTTTTCAAATTTCTGTAAAAAGTACTTTCTCAAATTACTTTCGTGCTCACGAAAGTGTCAAACTTTTTTGTGAAAGCTTTTGCAAATTGCAACAGTAGTATTCCATCTGTGGGACAGTGATAGCGATTCTTTGGCACTGCGCTGCAAAAGAACCGTTGGGAGTTTTGGGCTGAAATTTGAAGGGAACGGAGCCGACATCTCACAGATGTGCCTTTCAGTGCTGTATTAAAAAAAATATTACATGGTGGAAAAGTTACAGCACTCCAAAGTTGACAGTTTTTCCCATAGGATAACATTACGGCACCCGACGCACTACAGAAATCTTTGGCACCCTGCTGCAAAATAACGGTTTGGTCTTTTTTCCTGAAATTTGAAGGGAAGACAGCCAACAGCCCACAGATGTGCCTTTCAGTAGCTTGGTGAAAAAATATCACACAGCGGCAAAGTTACGGCACTCCAAAGTTGACAGTTTTTCCCATAGGATAACATTACGGTGCCCAACGCATAACAGAAATCCTTTGGATCCCTGCTGCAAAATAACAGTTAGGTCTTTTTTCCTGAAATTTGAAGGGAAGACAGCCAACAGCCCACAGATGTGCCTTTCAGTGGTTTTGTGAAAAAACATTACAGGGAGGCAAAGTTATGGTACTCCGAACTTTTCTTTTTTCCCTTAGGATAACATTACGGCGTTCAGCCGACGCTTTTCAGGGCCGTGATCTCGGAAACGGTGCGAGATAATGGACTTTCACAGAAAATTTCTTAGCCCCAGAAGGGCTAAGATTCAAATTAGCCAGGACAGTTGTAAATAATATGACTTTTAAATTTATTTTCTACGTGAGGTTCCTGAGATATAATGTATTTAGTATTCCAAGATCTCATTTTCTGCGCCGATACTCATTATTTTGCATACATTATCTGTACTCACTGTCTTTCTCAATGCAGGTTTTGGGAAAACCAGCCTGTGCGCTTACATTACTGTTACTGTTGCCCTTTCCACTTGTGGTTCCGTACCCATTTCACTTACCGTTGACGTCTGCTCCACCATGTGAGTTATCCTTTGCTTTCATTTGCGCTTGGATTTCTGTTATTTTTTGCCATTTCTGTCTACAGTACTGTTTATCTTTCTGTTTCACTTTACATCACCATGCCCATTGACATTTCTGTTTGTGGGCACCATGTTACTATGTGACAACACATCACGTGGCAGACCATTCCCGTCATTGCCACCATGTGCGTTACCCTTTCTGTTCTCATTCGTGCTTGTGTTACCATGTGCCACTGTTAGCATTTCTGTTTGCGTTGCTGTCCCTGATAGTATGCCACAGACATTATGTATGGAGCAAGGGGCCTAAAGGGCACTGGGCCCCGCCCGCTGCATTATATTCACTATTTCTTGTTATCATTCTCAAAAAGAAGGGAAATTAGAGGCAAAACTCAGTTTAATGCATTAGTTAGGTTGTTCCACAGCGACAAAAGTGAGGAAATTGCTGTTAGGGTTGAAAACCCCTTGCACCCCCCCCCCAACCTCATTGGGGTGTTCATTGGGATCATGGGTCCAACTCTCACCCCATTCTCCTATACTTCTGCTGCTTTACACATGTCATGGGGTGAGAGTTAGGGCTGATGATCCCAATGCACACCCCAATGCCACCACGTGCGTCATCCTTTTCGTTTTCATTTGCACTTGGGTTTCTGTTACTTTTTTTGCCAATTGTGTGTACCGTACTGTTTCTCTTTCTGTTTCACTTTGCGTCACCATGCCCATTGACATTTCCATTTATAGGCACCATGTTACTATGTGACAAGACATCACGTGGCACACCGTTCCCATCTACGCCACTGTGTGCATTACCCTTTCTGTTCTCATTCGCGCTTGTGTTACCATGTGTGCCACTGTTAGCATTTCTGTTTGCATTCAGGCCCCGCGCTCCCGCTGCCACATTATATTCACTATTTCTCAATATCATTCTCAAAAAGAAGGGAAATTAGAGGCAAAAAACTCCGTTTAATGCATTAGTTAGGGTTGTTCCACAGCGACAAAAGTGAGGAAATTCACTGTTAGGGTCGAAAACTCTAACTCCGAATTCACCCCCCCAGCACCACACACACACAGACACACACACACATTCAAGTATGGGGGAGGACTAAGTCAACACAACCAATGACAGACATCCAGCAGCATTTGACAGAAATAACAAACAATTGTCTAAATGTACTACGAGACATCCCCACCCACCTGACCAGGTACTGCATGCTCAGTGGAGATCAACAGCAAGACTGAGGCCATGTACACCAAACGTACACATCCCTGATTGCAGCTGCACACAACGTACACACTTAGTAGTTGCATGGCCTTACCTACTGATGCCCCACACCACACCACACCACAACTGGTACTGTGCCGTTATTCAATATAAATGCTGAAGGTGCATGATGACAGTTGTAGAAAGGTTTTAACACTACTGAGTATACATTAATTAAGAGAAGCACATAAAATTAACTACAAGACACTAGCATGCTCAAGATAAAAGTAGTGATACATTTAGTAGGTGATTTACATAGTAGTACATTTACTGCAATGGTTTACTCAACATAGAGAGGCTGATGTAAACGTATGGAAAAGCATTGCCTGTTCAACACTGTGAAATTGGTACTGCCAGTATCACATGCATTCTTATTGATGAAGGTGTACTGCTGATGTACATACATAGACCTTCAGTGTGTTTCAATATTAAAGATGCAGTAAGTATTCTTTGTAAGAAAGATTGTAATTGCATGGATCAGGCCATGCAACTTCTAAATATCATAGCACTATTGAGCCAACAATGATGTACCTGTATCGGACATGTATATAGGATAGATTTTCCTGTAGGCACTTACTGAGTATGTCGTACCTGATAAAGACAATCTCTTTGCATCTGTGATGACTAACTTATTCAAATAGTAATACATTTGCTATTGTTGCAATGAGTGATCTATGCCACATATGGACACAGTGTAATTTTTTTTAACAGTTGTTTCATACTCAGGCTGTATGCCTACTGTTTGGGTTTGCCACACTTCTGTCACTGATGCTATCAAAGTGATAACTATGTTAATTCTGCTACAACAGGAATCAAGTAGGTATGGTGTAGATATAAACAGAATGTCTTTTAGTATTGATTTAACTCATAATGGGGTAAGTGTACTAGGACAGCAGGGGGTTATTCTCTATCACTGAGTCTGTCAGTTATAATCACACTAGGGTTTCAATGACTGTAATGATCAAGTTACACTGTTCATCTTCACGAGTTCATATTCACAGCCATTCTCCACTAACTAGACAGTGTATGGTGTAACTGGGTGGGACACTGTGTTGCAAAGCTGCTGCAGTGCCTAGCAGAGGGAGAGTATCTACTCATAAAGACAATTAAACAATAAGGCATGACCAACAGTTATGTTAAATGGTCTGTTAATCACCCTGTAGGGGTTTAATGTTGAATGAGGCATATCTGAGTGCCACATGTCGCTAGACAGTGATAAACTGACCATTAACATAATACCTGGGAGTGGCTTATTGCTATTATAATAAAACTGTTTTTTAAACAACATTAAACCATGTTCGTCATCTGGTTAGGCTCTACATGTATGTTAATAAAAACTAAACATAAGGCTGTTACAATGTTTACAGTCAATTAGAAAGCTGCATTTCTCAAACCCTTGTTATAATCAGAGATATTATACCTGTACAACTCCTTAGTTTTGCTTAACTCTATTGCTCAGGTGGCCCACCACAAGTGGTGTGGTCTGGTGTGGGGCATCGGTAGGTAAGGCCATGCAACTACTAAGTGTGGTACGCTGTGCAGCTGCAATCAGGGATGTGTACGTTTGTGACATGGCC
The DNA here is from genome assembly GCA_016271365.2 of Neoceratodus forsteri. Classification (NCBI taxonomy): domain Eukaryota; kingdom Metazoa; phylum Chordata; order Ceratodontiformes; family Ceratodontidae; genus Neoceratodus; species Neoceratodus forsteri. Next base: position 622,154,384 of record CM057455.1, read on the forward strand.
TCAGTTTGCTGTTGATCTCCACTGAGCATGCAGTACCTGGTCAGGTGGGTGGGGCTGTCTCGTAGTACATTTAGACAATTGTTTGTTATTTCTGTCACCTCCTGCTGGATGTCTGTCATTGGTTGTGTTGACTTAGTCCTCCCCCATACTTGAATGTGTGTGTGTGTCTGTGTGTGTGTGGTGCTGGGGGGGGGTGAATTCAGAGTTAGGGTTTTCAACCCTAACAGCGAATTCCTCACTTTTGTCACTGTGGAACAACCCTAACTAATGCATTAAATGGAGTTTTTGCCTCTAATATATATATATATTTTATATATATATATATATATATATATATATATATATATATATATATATACACACATGATGGCCGGCATATCATACTGTATCTATCACAATGATTGGACAGTGACCTCTGCTCATGACTGGTGGAGTGTAGCGGAGCCATGAGTGAGGTTTCCGAGGTCACTTTCCACAAATTGTGATACATAGGTATCACACGAGACATCACATAACCATTTTATACAACAGGGCTCCAGTTTTTGTTTCTTTTCTTTTCTTTTTTCATTTTAGTGGCTCGAGGAGGGGGGAAGTGATGTGTGTACTGTGTACTGCGTTGATAACTGGCTATTACATGTGCATTATACTTGATATCTTCACAGTGTACACATCACAATCTAGTTATCACACTGTGCTTGTGGTATGGCTTTTTATTTTATGCCATATCACTTCACTCCTATAATATATAGACAGATAGATAGACAGATAGATAGATAGATAGATAGATAGATAGATAGATAGATAGATAGATAGATAGATAGATAGATAGATACATAGATAGATACATAGATAGATAGATATACATTATAGGGGCATGGTTGCGCCCCTATATTTAGGATTGAGTAGGCACTTTAATGTTAAACCTCAAATTTTGTGCATTAATAACCTTGCAACTATTCCACAGATTTGCACAAAATTTGGACTGTATAGTCTAATATGATAGATCTCTTCATTTACCAAGTTGCATTTTAGTCGGACATATGGTTTTTGCACAGCAAAGTGCCAAAAAATTCACTTTTTGCCACTTTTGCATGTTTTCTGTTGGTCCAAATCTTGGGATGTTGAAAGAGCTTGGGCCAAGGAATATGCCAGCATTTGTTTGGTGAAAATATATTAATTCGTTGAAAAGTTATTACAATTTGAAGTTTTCATTATATCCTAAGGGAAAATTTATGAGTATTTTTTCCAATGTCCATGGGGAAGACTGAATGTCCCTAGGAAAGACTAGATGTCCCTAGGGAAGACCAGATGGCCCAAATTGGAACAGCCATATCTCCATAATGGTTTGGTCTTTTTTCTTGAAATTTGTAAGGTGTTGAGGGGCTGTCCTAGAAATGTGAATTATGTGTTTAGGTGTTGGGGGAATTAATTGTTTGCAGAGATATTCAATGATGAATTTGACATTTTTCCCATAGGATTACATTGTGGACTGTGTCATGAATTTCGGTGCCATTATCTTGGAAACTAAGTGAGATACAGACTTTTTGCTATTGGCATCTTAGATCACCTTTAGATGATCTATGCCATTGGAAAAATAATTGAAATCATAGAGTGAGCCTGCAGTAGAATTTATTTTTGTACGTTGCACAAGTCATAAGATATTGTGAAATTACTTTCACAAGGCTTCAAAGAGTGCCTGTCCAGTGCTTTTCGGTGCCCATACGTAGGAATTGAGGTCAGATATAGGTTTGGTAGGTGCTTTTCATAATCTACTCACTGTCATGGTTACAATGACACTTGATTTTTTTTCCTAGCTGTTACAATTCCCAAGATATGGACAAATTACTGTTACAAGCTTTCAGTGGCCTATAGAGCTGCTGTATTGCTCTATAGCCATGTGTAGGTGGGAGCAAGCTAGATGCATATTGTTATGCAGAAATGGGCAAGTTGGTGGGAGCATGGGGCCCTCTGCCACCAATGCATGTTTTTTATTAGTTATTATAGGGGTATGTGGCATGTCAACCTGCTTACACATGGAATGGGGTGAGATTTAGGCCTCACAACCCCCAGTGCCACACCCCCGCATCTGTCAGTCTCTGGAGGATGGGGTGCAGGGCCTGTGGCGGGGGGTTAGGGGCTCAATCCTAATGTTTCATTTCCTGACTTTTTTATTTTAATCCTAAATGATGCATTAAACAGTTTTTGCCATGAATATATATGTGTGTGTGTATGTATATATATATATATATATATATATATATATATATATATATATATATATAGGAATCAAATAATTAGTATATATTTTGGAATGTTTAAATGCAGATTCCCTCCCCTGAGGAAGAACAATGAAATGGGTGGAATGTAGGGCAGTGACTCAGAACTTCTGCTGAATAATATGAACTATAATAAAGCCTGAAAAAAAGTTTACTGACTTTGGCAGTGAGTGTGGCTGGTTCCTGTAAATTTTGATAAGTTATTTCACCTTGATTAGCCCCCAAACAAAATACACTTGTAAGTATACAGAAGGGGACCCACCTATCCTGTGTGTTGGTCTGTTTGTGATTCACTTTTCTAGTCTCAAACAGTCAGGTGACCGAGCATTTGGGGTGGCTGCACCATTGCTCTGGAACCCCTTGCATCCCATCATCCATTTGACCTGGTAGGTGAAGGCCATGAAGGGACTGTTAAAAACATATTTATGTATGTATGTATGTATGTATTTATTTATTTATTTATTTATTTCTAAGAAGTACCTTTGAACCAAAGGCTCTTTTACACAGGTTCCACATCATAGAATACATGGGCATAACATCATTTACAATGGTTACAAGTACATAAGCAGATACAAGGAGGTTCCATGCCTAGAAAGACATGAGTACATCAGGTTACAGTGGTTACATAATTACAATAACAGGGAGTACATAAGTAAAAATAAACAGACACATAATTTAAAGCAGGCTAGGTTGACAGGTTGTTAAGTGAACAACTTGAGAATCTACAGGATATAGAGCGAATCAAGTAGGGAACAGAGGATGATATAGTCTATAAAATAATTAACTAATACTATACGAAAGGAGGCAAGAACTTGATGGGCAGCAGTTCTTTTGTCATAAGTGCTAAAGAGTGTAGTCATATAGGATGGCTAGACTCACTGGGGGAGAAGTGCTGAGGCAGGGACCTGGAGCCTACTAGGGAAGTGTTAGTTAGCAAGAAGAGAGGAGAGACAAGGGTGCAGGTTTGAATGAGGGTCACAAGAAAGAGGAGGGAAGAGTGTGGGGGAGTTCAGGTCTCACAGTTCCTGTTTGTGGCGAGGGCCACTCACAGTTTATCTTTAAAGGGGCCTATTTTGTCCTCTTTTGTTATGCCTAGGTCAAGCACATTAAGCCAAAGTAGTGCCCGGTATTCGTAGGACCATTGGCCTTGTGTGGTTCTTCGGAAAGGGATGCAGAGAGCTGAGTTGTTTGTACCCCTGGTACATCTGATGGAATTAGGTCAGCTAAGGAGGCTTTGCAGGCCTGGGGTGGTAAGTCCTAGCATAGACTTCTCGCGAGCATGCATACTTGATATTGGAGGTGACTATCTAGATTGAGCCATTTTGTTTGAGTGTACAACTTGCAGGTGTGACTGAGATGGAGTACATCTAGGACTAAACTACATGCTTTGTTTAGTGTTGTTTTGATACGTTTCAAAGCAGTTTGGGAGGCAGCCCCATATACTGCTAGACCATAGTCTATCACTGAGAGGACTGAGCTATTTACAGCAGTTTTGAGTGCCTCAGAAGTCAGACCTTTTTGGTGTCTGTACAGTAATCCTAGTTTTGCATTTGATGACTTTGCGACTGCATCTATGTGTTGGTTAAACAAGAGGGTGCAGTCCAGTGTCAGTCCTAGGTATTTAAATGCTTGAACCATCTTCAGGGAAGTATTCTGATTGTTATGAATGCAAGGTTGCTGAGTGTGGTATTTGTTATGTGTTAATGCGAATAACATAGCTTTAGTTTTTTTTTATGATTGAGAAGCAGTTTTGATTGAAGGAACCAGTGCTCAGCTGTTGTAAAATTAGCCTGCATTTGCTTTTCCAGTTTTTAAGGGTCAGAATTACATGAATATAGGACCGCATCATCTGCATACAGTAGTAGCCGGTTGTTTACTGATTGAGGGAGGTTGTTTAAGAACAGGCTGAACAGTAGAGGGCCAAGGATGGAGCCTTGAGGAATGCCTGTGTTAACACTAAGGTTGTCAGAGAAGGTGTCCAGGATTTTCACTTTTTGGACACTCCCAGAGAGGTAGCTTCTGAACCATGCTACTGTTGCAGAGGAGAGGACGGTATTGGAGAGCTGATTCAGGAGCAGATTGTGATTGATGGTGTCGAAGGCCTTGGTGAGATCAATATATGGGGCCCCCACCAAAAGCCCTCTATCTAGAGCATTATGGAGAATGCTGGTCAACTCCACCACAGTGGGTGTGGTACTGTGTTGTTTTCAAAATCCATGTTTTTGCTGACACTGTAAATGATACTTGTCTAGATATTCCGTCAGTTGGTCACTCTTGATTTGCTCCAGGGCCTTGGAGAGTGGAGGAAGGATAGATATTGGGCAATAACTTGTAGAGTTTACCCTGTCACCACTTTTGTAAAGAGGGGTAACCACCACCACCTTCCAGATCCGTGGGAATTCACCTGATCCCAAGGAGAGGTTTAAGATTTTGGTGAGGGGTTTGAGAGTTATGTCCTGGGTGAGCCTAACTAGTTTTAGGTCAAGTTGATCAGAGCTAGTTCTGGAATTACCTAGCGCTTATAAGATGTACTTTTTTGCTTCCATAAAGGTGATAGCTCAGAACTAGAAAGGTGGCTGGGAGTTTGATTGGGTCCCTGGGTTTAGTTCGGTGCAAGTATCTGATTGGTTTTGAAGGAAGCTAGGGGGAAACACTCCACTGAGGTCAGTAAAAGCTTTGTTGAAGACATTTGCTATGTGACTGTGATCCTGCATAGGTTGGCCCTCAATGTTCAGGAAGGTGGGGGGAGTTTTATTAGGTTTACTGGTTAGGGACTTGATGTTCTCCCAGAACTGTCTACTGTCACCCCATGAGTTTGTCAGCTCATTTTTAAAGTGAATGTTTTTGGCCTTGCGCATAGCCCAGATGCATCTATTTCATGCAGCTTGATAGTTCCGGTAGTCTGTCTGGGTACCGGAGTTTCTTGCTTTGTACCACAAGTCATCTCTATTTTTCATGAGGGCTAGTAGCTGTGCCATGATCCAGGGGCTGTCATAGTCACGGATCCTTCTTTTGGTGTAGGGGGCATAAACATTGCACCCTTCATTGAATTTGCTTATAAAGCATTCTAGGGCATTTTTGACATCTGTTTTGTGGTCAATAGAGCTCCAGTCTTGGAGGCTGAGGTGTGCTCTTAGAGCTCCCAACTTGCCTTTCTTCAGAAGTCTAGAAGACATAGTTATGGCTGGTGCCTTTGGGGCCTTATTTGACCATTTACAGATTACCAGGGAGTGGTCACTGAGGGAGTTGGGGAGAACCGTGTTTGAGGATATTCTTTCTGGCTGATTTGTCACCACCCAGTTGATTACTGACCCCATGCTTGTTTTGCTGTTATACCGAGTGGGGGAGTCTACCAATTGAACACGGCTGAGTGTGGCTAATGAGTCCTTGTAGTGTACAGCTTCAGCAGAGGACCAGTTGATATTAAAGTTTCCAACCATTATCAGCTCTGTGTTTGGTCCCCCTTCAGAGAGGTAGTTGATGACAGAATTGAAACCTTTCGCTTGTTCCTTGGGAGGGATATAGGCAGAGACTATTGTTAGGGTTTTCCCATTCTTGCCAAGTATTACTTTTATGGCCATCCATTGAGCCCCACATTTGGTGTCACATGGGTTAAGCATTTGGCCCCAAATGTGGTCTTTAACATATATAATACAACCACCTCCTCTTTTACCGAGTCTGTCTAGACTGAATGCAGCATATCCAGTGAGTTGTATAGCAGAGTCTGGCACCCTAGGTGATAACCAGGTCTCCACTATCGCAAGAATGTCTGGCTGGTGCTGCTGGACCCAGACTTGGAGAGTGTCCATTTTTGCTAGCAGGCTGCATATACTTATTGATGCTATTGTTAGTCCATTCTGTTTCTCATGACCTGTTGCAATGTATGTCATCGGGCCTGGGTTGGGATAAGAATTACCTGAGATCAGGAGGAGCAGCCATGTGATCCTTATAGCTTGCCATTTTAGATATGTTAGGGCCTGCAATTGTGTAATGCGACGTTATTTGTTTGGCATGGTACATGGGTAGGTTAGAGGTACATCACTACCAGGTGGAAGAAAAAGATAGCCTGCCTGTCCACTGCTCATGTAGATTGATGTAATAGGGGGTATGTTGTGCCGTGTTACTGACAACTGCACATTTGTGGTTTTTGTGTTATCCAGGTGGTGATATTGTGGCACTACAGTCTGGAGGTGGAGAATTAATGTCCTCCTCATAGTCCGCAATGTGTCCTTGATGGAGTCATATTCCTATGTCAGCAAGCGTTTTGTGTGGACCTGTCCTGTAGAGGGGGCCAGTATCAGAACTGATAGAAATAGAAAGAGGGTTCTGTGGAGGAACATATTGTGGGCTACAGCAGGGAAAGAATTCCCTAGGTGTGTTTACAGATGGTGGGAGAGCATCAACGTTTAACCCCTGTAGGTAGATTGGAGCTAGAAGCACAAGTGGTTAGAGGTGAGAGTGGATGGCAGGCTTATCTAGTTTTAAAAGGAGAGAGAGAAAGAGAGAGGAAAAGGAGAGCCCACAGAGGAAGGAGCACTGTGATGATAGAATATGTTGAACAGAGTGTGTGATTTATTTATTACATTTATTACATTTTGGTGACCGGGTAGGCCCACTGAGCCCCGAAGGTCCCTTTTTCAGGGGCGACCCGGGATAACAATACAAGTTATAAGAATGAACAAGGACATAAGGAACATTTGAGGCATTGTGAGTTACATCATGAGGTGGTTGCAGTAAAGAAATATAGTGGATACAGGCATGGTAAAAGAAAAGCAGTGGATACAGGCATGGGTACAGGCATGGTTATCATCATGACATGTAAGCAATTGGTAGTACTTTGCATATAATTTATTCAGGGGTTACACGTGGCCTCTGACGAGCAGTCTGTATAAGGCAGGTAGTAGAAAGGTTAAGCTAGGAGATGGGAGTTGGAGAGGAGGGGAGTACCTTAGGAGCTTTAATTGCCATGACAGTGGCATGCGCTTGAGGTCAGCAGATGGGACTTAAGCCTGGTGTGGAAGTTTATGAGTGAGGAGGAGGCCTGGACCTGGGGAGGGAGCTTGATGATGTGCCAGATAGGATAGGAGCTCCTAGTGGCAGCTGCATATAACCTGCTAATAGTGGAGTAGACACAGAAAATGTCACTGCTACCAGAGATATAGCCCTCTAGTGGCGAGAGCATGTAAGCTGTTAGTGTAAAAGTAACAAAAAAATTTCAAAATTCACTTCTAATATCAACTCAGAACTTAAAATGACTGTAAGGATTAAAAAATGATTAAACCCTGGGACATAAATTCATCTAGCGAGACAGAGGGAGATACAGTAGATAGAGATATGTTCAGCAGGAGATAGTGTGGGCCACTTGGAAATCAGCTTCCACTGGTACCAAATCCAAAAGTCAGGGCTAGTACCTTGTAGTATCTGCTGAGCTGTAGCTCATGGAGGATTTCTGAACCACTGTTTAGGTTCAAGAAATCGAGGGGTCCCTGACCTAGTCAAGGCTTGCTGGATCCCTGAAATAAAGTAGAAAAACAGGCTTTTTAAAGGCTGGAAGAGGAGGCTTGTTACATCAGAACAAAGAGAACAAAAGAAGTGGGCAGGGACAGAGAGCACAGCAGACTTTTTGGGGTTTGGGGTAGAGACAGAGTGCAGGTCAGAGAGCAGGAGAAGGATTTGCACAGTCATGGCTCAAAATTCACTTCTAATATCAACTCAGAACTTAACATGACTGTAAGGAATAAACAAATTATTAAACCTTGGAAAATAAATTCAACTAGAGAGACAGAGGGAGATACAGTAGTTAGGGATGTGTTCAGCAGGAGATAGTGTGGGCCACTTGGAAATCAGCTTCCACTGGTACCAAGTCCAAAGTCAGGGCTAGTAACTTGCAGTATCAGCTGAGCTGTAGCTCATGGAAGATTTCTGAACCACTGTTTTGGTTCAAGAAATTGAGGGTTCCCTGGCCTAGTCAAGGCTCGCTGGATCCCTTCCAGTATTAGCTGAGCTGTAGATTATGGAGGATTTCTGAACCATTGTTTAGGTTCAAGAACTTGAGGGGGTCCCTGGCCTAGTCAAGGCTCACAGGATCCCTTGCAGTATCAGCTGAGCTGTAGCTCAAGTCTACTGTGTTAGTTTGTTGTACTATACTAAACCTTATTATTATTACTAATTTATAGGGTCATTTATTATGTTTGCTTGCACGCATGTGCAAGAAGCATAGTGCCATCATCTGACTTTTTGTAGGTGTGGCACCCTGTCTTCCAATTCAGTCAGTGTGTTTGCAGGCATGGCCACAGTTCACCAATGAATGCTGCAGCTGTCTATGACAGCAGTTGAAAATGCAGTGCCATACAGTTGAAAGGGAGAGTTCCACTTCAGTGAGCAGCGATAAGATAGTGTTGATTAGCATATTGCCGGCAATCCTGCTTGTATACATCTCTCCTTTCTCTTCCTGGAACATAAATTCAGTTTGAAGTGAACTTTTCCTAGGGCAATCTTTCTGGGAGGAGGCGGAGGGGGATGCCCAATCCCCCATCAGCTCCATTGCCCCCCCAAAAAAATCTTCCAGCTACCACGCTGGGAGCCCACCCCAGCATGGCACAAGTCCTGCATCATCCTCCTAAAAAGAAAAACACCTGAAAAGAAAAAAATGGTCCCTGGTTGATTGTCTTGCCCCCCAACCTACATCCACCCTCTGTGCATCCACCTCCCCACACCCCTACCTCACCCCATACTTACCTCCGGAGGCTGGCAAGATGATCTTCGGAGGACCGGGAACACGTCTGCACTCTTTAAAGTTGACCGCGAACTGAAGAAATGCCGGTAAGCTGTATAATGGAATAAATAGGGTTTTCAAAGTTGATGCATATCTCAGGCATCTTTTGGAATTTTGGCACCAATTTTCAACATGGGGTTTTCATGAATTCGGCACTGTCATGTGTTAATCGCCTCAAAAATGATTTCATGGTCACTGCTTGGAACCACCTTTTGGGACTGATTTATGAAATGACAATGCCACAGTTCATGAGGTAGGCCCCCAAAAACCCTATGTTGAAAATTTTATGAAAAAATTCCCAAAAATTACTGATTTATGAGCGTGCGTTGCGCAGTTCCTATGCACACTGGTATGTTCGTAAATTTTTAATATTTTTACTCCAGATTTTCAACATTGCCATTTTACCACACCTCCTTATAAGCAGTGCAGCTGTCATTTTTCACATCTTGCCCAAAATGTGTTTCTGTGCATATAGCACACAATGGCTCAGTCGGTGTGTGAAATCAATGTTCCGGACAGATTAAGAAAATCACAGTGACACTGTTCATGAGCAGAGGTCTTAAAATGTCTATGTTATAAATTTGGTGACAAAAGTCCATAAAATGACTGTGTTGCGAGCGAGCATTGCACAGTTTCCACGCACCCTTGTAAGTTCATGAATTTGTAATATTTTCAGTCCAGATTTTTACCACTGACATTTTTCCACACTTCTTTATGAACAGTACAGCTGCCATTTTTCACACTATGGCCGAAATGTGTTTTTGCTTTTCCAGCACAGAAATGTGTGGTCGCTGTGGGAAATCACTGTTCTGGACAGATTAAGAAAATCACAGTGACACTGTTCATGAGCAGAGGTCCCAAAATGCCTGTGTTGACAATCTGCTGTAAAAAATCCCCAAACTAATTTCATTACGGGTGTACATTGCACAGTTTCTATGCATGCTCATGACTTCACCAGTTTTTTTAATATTTTCACTGCAGATTTTCAACATTGCCATTTTTTACACCTCCCCATGAACAGTACAGCTGTCATTTTTCACATCCAGTTCGAAATGTGTTTTCACACCTTTGGTGCCAAATGGCGTAGTCACTGTGCAAAAGCAGATTTTGGCTAATGAACTGATATTGCCACTGTTCACGAGGTGGAGGTCACAAAAAAAACATGTTGAAAATTTGGAGTGAAAATACCGATGAACGCCTGAGGCGTTAGGGTTTCCTACCATAATGCCTCACCCTGTAGAGAATGACAGGCATCAGGGGTGTGACTTGGGATTGTCACCTGTAAGGCTCATACCATTCCACCCCCACCCACACCCTACAGCCAGTGAGAGGCATCGAGGTGTGCCTTGGACTCTTCAGCCCCAAAGTTCACCCCATTCTCCTATACAGCACTCATCTCACCATATTTCCTGATGGAATGGGGTGAACATAAGGGCCAAAGACCCCAAGGCACACCGTGACACTTGTCGGCGTCTGCAAGGTAGGGCATGGTGGAATGGCATGGCCGTTATGCCTGATAACCCAAAGGTACACCCCAATGCCTGTCAGTATCTGCAGGGTGGTGGTGGGGCTGGCTTCAGTTCAATACTTCACTGCCATTCCTATTATGCAGCTCTGTAACTCCTACACTACCAATGCCAATGCCAGCAAGGAAACATTCGGCATTGACAAATACTTGTTCTTCTGTCCTATTTTGTAAAGTGCCCTGAGCCTGTGGAAAAGGACATAATAGAAATAAAGCTTGCCTTGCCTTGCATATTTGTTTAAATATTGTAATATCTACAAACTTAGCAATGTCTCCTAGCAAAGAATAATCCTTGGGCTGAATTCTAAGTACCTGAAAGTGTCAGTATTTTTTGTGCTTTCAGTGAGCAGAAAAAGGTCTTAAAAAGATATTTTACACAAACTTTGAAGCTGCCAATTCCACTCGTAACATATTTTTATGATCAGTCCTGGTCCAGGAACACCCAGTTTAAATTTCTGCTTATTCTGACCACAGATGCATGGTATTAAGGTGGAAAACTTAGAGTTCAATATAAAACAGCATTTGTAACCCTAGCTATAGAGAGGGTAATGCACTTCTGTAATATCTGCTGGTTACTACCTTATACAAAATATAATATCCATCTTATAAAGTGTTCAAAAATATTATTATCATGAATTCATGATGTGATGAAACATATATTGATACCCATACCAAACCTATAATTCTTTACCTAAGACTGTTGTCCTTTCAAATTGTCCTGAGTTTCATGTTCCCATAATAACAAAAAGAATATTTAATATCTTTACAGGCGTATTACCTGTAGCTGTTTGTAGGCTATTGCTTGCATCAAAATTGAGCATTTTCTTAAGGAAAAAAGGAGAATTTTTCAAAATGACACAAATTATCATATTTTTATCACTCAGTCAGTGGTTTTCTTATCACTTCAGCTAGTATTGATGAGACTTTTTTCCTTCATACTTGCAAGGTTAGTTAGGCTTAATAGGCCCTCCCAGAGTCCTATAATACCCATACTCTGCCTCAATGACAAAGCAAGAAATAAGACATGAAGAGGTGTGGGTTATGGCCAGATAAGAGCATGCCCCAGGTGTGTTATGAGGCATGAAGCACTTCCACAGAGTGCCTTTAGCACCTGAGAGGTACTCTAATCAGGTCATAATCCACACCTCATGTCTTATTGCGCTTATAAAATAGGTATACCATTTACAAATAGGTTCTGAAAAAGTTATTAAACTTTTAAAAGTAAAATGTCATTTATTTCTTTTTTATTTTTGGAGTTTTAAAGAAAATAGTCCCCCTCACTGTACAACATGATTTGCATTTGTCTCTGCCCCTCCCACCCAAGTCTACACACAAGCAAATAAACTATTGTTTAGTTATATATGTTTATTTATGTATTTATTTTTTTCCTATTTATTTCAGTATATTTTTTTTTTACAGAGTGGCTATTTCTGTCTCCCAGTGTTTCTCCAGCCATGTTCCCCCCTCCACACCCTCTCCCCACTCACTGACACAGAAAATCTTTCTCTTTGTTCTGTACTTGTTGTACAGGTCCATATTGTAAATGAGCTATGCTCATTGCTGTTCGCCTGGATAAATAAAGATTTGATTGATTGATTGTTAACTTTTTTCTGCTGCTTATTTTTTTTACTTGCTGAGTGACCAGCATGACTGGAGCTGTGTCTTTTCAGAGTGACTGCCCAGCTTCACTGGAAGTGATCATGTCCCTCTGCAGCTGACGTTATGAGCTCTTTATACTATGTGCTATTATGGTACTGCAGTGTGAACGTAAGTGGGATACCAATGCTTTTCTTTTTGCTGTTTCACCCAGCTCACTTTTAATTATGTGTTTTAAAATCATGGCAGTCTGGCACTGTGCAGTCATTTTAAGGGAGAGGGGAAAGGCAGAGTGAGGACTGGAAACCACGGGGAATAATGACCAGAAAAACAGCAGTGACTGAAAGGAGGATGGATCAAATAGCAGCTGTGGAAAAAATAAAAAAGAGGTATAATATGATTACTGTGCCTGTTTAAGATAAGTCTGTGTTGGATGGAGTTTGGGCAGGATGAGATGGGTGAGCTGCATGGCCGGGGGGGGGGGTTCAGGTGATGGATGAGCATGGAGAATTTTGTTCTTGATGAGGATGTGGGTATTGATCACTCATTAGATCTGGCTGACACAGTTTCGGTTCAGGGTGGCAGAGTGATATGCTGCTGTTCTACAGCTAGTGTGGCACAATTAGCTCTGGTTGGCAGGTTATGTACTGATAAGGACACGGGTGAAAATGTCTTTCAGCCAATCAGGTTTCAGGACTTCTTTTGACCATTTTATAAATACTTTTAAAGAAATGCAAACTAGATTGTGGTGAAATTAGTAATTTACTCTCCTGGTAAAGGTGATTGCATTAGCATCTCTTTATGGCACCCCAAAACTCCTTACAGACAGGGTTGTGTTCACCTAATAGGCTCAGCATGCACATGTGACTGAAATTTGAAATCCAATCCCTTAATGCTCAAACCCTTTCCACAGGATCTCACTTTGAGTCTTCCATAACTATAAAAGCTGGTGTATGTACTCTGAGGGAGAAGTCTTGTTAATAACAATATCACACCAAGATTCAGGTTTCAACATAAAAAAATACCTCATGGCCAGCCTAATGGCACTGATGGTTAGGGTTATGGATGCCACACCTCACTCCATGCCAGTGACCCATGTTTGGCGATGAGCAGAGGTTGCAGGGGGTCAGTCAGGGTGGAGACAATTGAGCTTCTGAGAGACTGTTCTCCACTTCTTGGAAGGGAGGACTGCTTGCTCTGCCAAATGAGTTCACCAAGTGGAGGCCTTTTGGTAGTGCATGTCAGTAGTGGCAGAAAGTGTGTGGTTCAGTGGGACTCTACTGCATGTGCATACCTCCACATGTACATGATGACAAGATTGCCCCAGTGTTGGGAACAGGAGAAAAGGGAGGAAAATGGTTGCAGGGAAGACTATCACGATGCCTTGCCCTCTGATCCTTCACCTGCTACACTGCCAGGACCTAGGAGGCCAAGAATTGATTTGCATTTTGGTGGGAGGTCGGACCTCTCCCTCCTGAGCCTGCCATAGGGGAAATTCCATGGCAGTATTTTGGGAAAACTAGGTAAGTCCTGGGAGGTGTAGGATGGTGTGGGTTGGTGGAGCAGGGCTGAAGGGAGCTCTAACCTGTCCCAACTAAGGAGCACAAAAACATATAAAAAGACACCTCATGAAGAGCAATGTCTAAGCTATTCATTTCATTGAAACAATCACACACCGTATATACAAATCTTAATGTTGGCAATTATCTCCATCGTGATTGTACTGACCTTGTGGTTTGGGTGCATGAGTCCTTTCTGGGGGCCTGGGGGCACTGTAATGCAATCATCTTTGCCAAGTGAGTAAACTCACATTACACTTTGCTTCTGTTCATAGTGCCTCCACACAAACTCCTTACAGGCATGGCTGTGAAAAGCAGTGCTGAGACATCTTAGGATGGGGGAACCAATGCACCTGTTTTACTTAGTCAAGTCTGCATTGAGTATTTTGGTACCAAAGGTGACCTGTCCTTGTGTAACAAGTCCACTCTAGTGTGCCTTGTAAATGAGTGGAAGACCAGGTGTCTGCTTCACATATATCTGCGATGAGGCATTGGCTCTTTCCAACCGAGAAATGGCCACTGCCCTGATAAAATGAGCCTTATTTCCTGCATAGTTTCTCAATGGCTGGCTGTAAAACTTCCTAGATGACCTTTTTGAACCAGCTTGCCTCTGTGGCCCTGGAAGCCACTGTACCTATTTTGTATCTGTTTAAGAATATGAACAGTCACTCTGTTTTTCTGATAAGTATTGTTTGGCCTAAGTAGATCAATACAGCTCTCTTAACATCCAAGGTATGCCATGCCATCTTCTCATCATTTTTTCAGCTATATAAAAAATGTTGAAAACTTTCTATATGTGTAAGGTGCAGCCTTTCTGAGGGCAATTTACTTCATATCTTCTGGGATTGTCCCACGGTATGGCCTCTTTGGGCTGATATTAGATCTAACCTTAAATTGCTTCTAGGATCAGACCAATATTTTATCCCAGAGGTCTGTATAGTAGAGGGGGGGAGCTGGGGGGGCAGTCACCCCTCCTGGCTGCCCCAGTGTGAGTAGTGGTGCCCGTCCACCATCTTTATTCACTCTTTAGCGCCCATTGTGGAACCCTTGATTGACTGAATGACCCCCCCCCCCCAGCTCGCAAAACTGAAAACTGGCTCTGCCACTGGATTTCCCCCTTAATGTATCTAAATGCCACATATTTCTAATTGCTATCTCTATCACTGTTAAGAAGATTGTTTTACGGCATTGGCAGGATCAGTCCACTCTTACATATTACGAGTGAACTCAAGACTTGCTGTATAACTTTCAAACTAAGAAGATGACTGCAAGTTTACATAATGATCTGGACTCTTATTATCATAAATGGAGCAAGTTGCATGCATTTTATAATAAGTAGTTGTTTGGAACAAGACCCCTCTCATCTATTTTCTGATATATATTATTATTGTTAGCTTTTCATCTATTGCTTAATTATGGACTGTTTGTTGACAATATGGGATAAATAGCTCACTTTGTACCTAGTTAGTCAAAATTCAATGATTTCGTAGCATTGGACTTTGTCTGTATCTCTGTGTAGGTGGTGTTTGGGGGTGTTTAGGGGTTTGGTCGTTGTTTATATATTATATGGGCTTTATATTTATGTTTTGGTTATGTACTGGCACTTTTCTGTGTGTGATGATTATAAGTTCATAGTTGTGTATTGTGACTTCTATCATTATGTGAAAAATAAAATACATTTTAAAGAATGTTAGAAGCCTTATAGTTTGTGATTCTTAAAACTGTGAAGAGACCTTTGGTGTGAACAATAGGATTGTCCTGAGTGTGACTCCTTCTGAATGCATTGACAGTAATACGAATATATGAAAATTGCCAGCGGCAAAAGACCATACTTATTGCCACCTTATGGTTGTCTAGATGACAGATCTTGCAGTTCACTCATTCTTCTAGCTGAACATATAGCGATCAGCAATACTGTTTTGAATGTTGGCCATTTAAAGTCAACCATTTCTAGTAGTTCAAATGGTGTTAAGGACATGGCTGTTAGTATGAAATTAAGGTCCCAGGAACCATGACTTTCTTTTGTTTGGGATGAAGCTGTGTCACCACCTTGAGAAATTGGAAGACATCTAGATGAGCCCCTAGGAAGTTGCTCCCAATGTAACCTGTTGCTCCGCAATGGCCGCTAACTGGACCCTTAGCGATGACACCAAGAAGCCTTTGCCTTAGGCTGTGTTGGAGAAATAGTAGTACCCGAAGGATAGATGCCTTGAAGGGCTTGATGTTGTATCTTTCAAAGAGGATGCAAAAAATCCTGCATTGTCTTCAGTAGGTGTATGTTGTGGAGAACTGCCTGTACTGCAGTAGTGTCCACTACTGATGGGTGATAACCTGCTCTCAGAAGTCTCAGCCTCTCAGGAGTCAGGGTGTGAGTTTCACTATACTTGGGTTAGTATTGTATATCAGGTCTTACTTCAGCATGTCCTGTCAGTATGGGATGTGGCATGCTTGGTCTATTGTCATCACTAAAATCCCAGCAAACCATATTTTCCTGGGCTAGTACTGGGCTACCAGCACTAATGAAGAACAAATTCATTGCTTTCTTAGGAGCAAGTGTGGGATCAGAGAAATAGGTTGGAATATCTATGCTTGCTTGAATATCCATTTTGCTGAGAGTCTGTTGCATTGGGGTCCTATTCATTGAACCGGGAAATTAAACTCTTGAACTGTGCAGCTTTTTTGTGTTGGCCATGAGTCCATTTGTAGTAGGCAACATGTTTTGTTGCTTCAGCTGAAGATGTGCTGATGGGGTTGCTACTCTCCTAGGTTTATCTGCCTCTGGCTAAGCCAGTCTGTTGTGATGTTCAGCTTGTCCACTAAGTGTACTACAGAGATGTTCTTTATGTTGGATTGTGCCTCCAGAATATTTTCCTGGCCAAGTCTAGCAGTTTTGCATTTCTGGTGCCTCCATGCTTCACTATGTATACTACAGCTGCAAAATTGTTTGACTGGATCAATATGTTTTTCACCTGGATCATCAACAAAGATTTAACAAATGCTGATCAATGTAGATAGGTAGTCATTAGAGCCAACAGAATCTTAACAATGATCAAAAAAAACTTTTGTTAATAAGAGTAAGGCCTATATTCTTCCACTCTACACCACTTATGTTAGACCACACATAGACTGTGCAGCTTCATTTTGGACACCTTACTTAGCCAAGGATATCCGGATTGTGGAATCTCTACAAAGGAGGGCAACAAAACTCATTAAGGCCATTAACTCTCTTCCTTTTACAAATTGATTAAGTGCCCTAAACCTATAAGATCTACAAACTCGCAGGGTTATGGGTAATTTACTTATGCTTTTCAACATCTTTGGATTCCCTCACCTTACTAAGGAATGCAATATTGCATGGGCCACCAAACCAGATGGCCTTAGATGCCACAATAAACAACTCCAAGTCCCTAAGGTTAATACTAACATAAGAAGTACCTTTTTCACCATTAAAGCATGTAAACTGTGGAATTCCTTACCTACTTATTTGGTCAACATTGGTTCCTTTGAGTCATTTAAAAATGCTTTGGATAAATATTTAATTGGCCACAGGACCTAACATACCTCCCGCTGGTGTGGGGAAGCTGGTCTCGATGGGCTTTGGCCTTCTTCCACCTTTATCAGCGGAGTAATACAGAGTGATCACCTTCTTGAACTGAATTAGGGCTGGGTAAATTGCTGTCCTATCCAATGCATTTATGGGGTTTCTGGCATCTGCCTTTGTCCATTTTCCCTGGAATATACTGGAGTTCATGGATGCTCCTCATCCCATTAGGCTGCCATCCATGCTGATGATGCAGTTGTGCACCACATCTATTCAAGTCCCCTGAGTGGTGTTGTTGAGTGAGGTCCACCATATTAGTGTCTATCTCACTATGTTGTTAAGTGAGGCCTCCTTGATCATATCATGATCCAGTAGCATTACGTATTTGATGGTTAGTGTCTGTAATGGTCTCATGTTCCATCTGGTCCATGCAACAAAGCCTGTGAAGGAGGCCATCATGCTGACCATCTGCAGTAGGTCCTGTATTTTTGTCTTGTTCTTCAATAGCAGATTCTTGGCTTGAGACATCATCTTATCTGCTCTTGACTGGGATGTCCATAATACCACGGTGATCATGTGTATCTGTGCAACAAGAGGTTCTATTGACTGGATTTGGGCTAGATTGCTTTTGTCTCTGTTGATGACCCACCCATGTGATAAGTTTGAAGTTACTTGCTCCATGTCCCTTGTTGCTTGGAGTGAGTTGCTATTTACCAATCATCCAGAAAAGGCATCACATGTATACCCTTTTAACAAGGATTGTCTTTGAGTACCACTGAGACTTTCATGAATACTCTTGGGGCAGATGCCAGTGCAAAAGGACAAGGCGTCATATTGATAGTGTGAGGTAGTCATCCTTACTGTCTGTTGGACTTCAGCGTGGACCTGATGGTCTTCATATTAAACTTCAAGAGGAAGGCTACTGGCAGAGCAACAAGATGACCACACTGCTGCTCCACTATGCATCTTGGCTTCTTTCTTCAATTCCGTTCTGATAAATTCTTGAGCCCACCTTGCTAGTTTTTGATTTTTTATGGCCACTTTTGGACAGGCTTTCATGTGGGTTGCCTTTTATCCAGGTTTTTTGCACAAGGAATATGCTGACTTAGGACTTTGTTCGGGCATTCAGTCAGTGTGCCAAGCCTGATGGTTGAACCCTGGGATAAATTTAACAGACAAGTGTGAGATAACTGGATTGGAGCTCAGCAGATGGCTGCATGAACCTGAACTGGTCTGGATGGGAATTTGGGTATGGAGATGGCTTGTCTGGGCTGATGGAGAGCCATCCAAGTGATTTGTTCATGAAAGAACTAAATGTGAAAATTCACCTGCTAAAGGCATGCAAATGTTGCCTAAGGGCTTTAAGAGTCTGTGCTTTTATGCATATTATATTTACTATGGTCAGGTTGAGCGATGTTGTTTTTGTATTTTTAGGCATTGGCCTGAAGTTCTATTAAACTAAGCTTGGGGATACTACAAAGATGACAACAAAATTATAATGATGCAGTGCAAGGAGTATTATTTAGTACCCCCAATGGGTCTGAATACATTTTAAATTGAAATGGCAAATGAAAAATGCTGCCTTACAAGGATGTGCTGCAAAATGGAATTTTGGAGCTTGCAGACCGGTTGCTTGAAACTGAAGCAAGTAAGATGGTTAAAGTTTGTATGGCATGCACTAAATTTACTCATAATTTCACAAACTGTGTTGGGATCTATGCAACAGGGTACTGGTGGTCTTAAACCCCAGAAACTGACTCATAAAGAATAGTGTTAAGTACCATCTTGTTTTACAATAAGGTGGTGAGCTGGTTTTGAATTTGAAAATGCTGTTGAACTCTATGAGCAAACCCTGAGAATTTTCCATGTGAGCCCTGAGACAACTTAAACACACAAATACTATTTTTATGATGTGTCCTCATTTTATGTTCCATCCAATATCTCTTTATATATCTCATTAGCAGCTTGCCCCAATAATAAGACTCTATTTTAATATTCTAATATTCTACAGTACATGGGGAAACTCTAGCATAGACCCTGGGGAAAGCACTATAAAAGAGACGAATGGAATTTAGGCATTAACATGTTGGCTGCCTTTAAAGCCCAATAAATGTTCTATGGAGGGTAAATTTACTTACTTTACTTATTTCAGTACACTTTAAGGAGACTCCTGCACATTCTATGCTATCTTTATCAAAGGCTGTCAATGGTAAGTCATGACAAACAGTCCCCGGAAACACCTCTTACTGCTAGAGGCAAAACGATTAAAAATGTCCTTGTGGTCTGAGTATAGAATGATGTAGTATGTGCTTTTGCACTTTTGAGCTTTTTGCTTGTTGTAACTCTAAAGCTCTGAGCACTGGTAAAGTGAAACCTTCTAGCACATACACTTTTCATTGGATGAATTAGATTTGCCAGGGCTGCTGAAGATTTTAGATGCTTCTGACCTGTTTTGGTACTCTGAACCTTATATTAAATATGCACATTGTTCCTTCTAAGTGAACTTTATATTATAGGTAACAGGTATCTACTGGATCCAAAAGAAACCCGAATTTACTCTGAAAATGTTTGAACTACTGTATTTGAAATAATACTGAACAAGATGGATTTTACACTGATTCTGTTATGTGAGAAATCTAAAGAATCATTTTTATTGTTTTATTCGTGGATACAAGCTGCTGAGATGTTGCTACAGTTGCTAGCTCAAAAGAAATTATTTTTCTTTTCATACTGTCAGTTCATTTTCGGCAAATGTTACATGTGAAAATAATAGAGTCTGGTAAGTCCTATCACTCTACCAAAATTAACTGTCTGGTCATTTACTGTATTTATTTCATTTTAATTACTGTCAAGCTTAGAAAGCAAACAGAAGAAATATAAAGTAGGACTCCTAATGTCTTACATTTGAATACTATCCCACTGTTAGACAATGTGACTGCTCATTGTAGTACTCTTATTGTCAAAAACGTTCTCCTGTTGTACTGTAATATTTTTAGATGTTTTTATATTTTAATGGTTTGTTAACTGAACAACAAAAAACATTGAACTTTGATCTTAAACTTCTTGAAGTGAAACGACTGGTTGTCATACTTTAGGTGCAGAACTGGGTTCAGGTATCTAGTCTTCCTGGGTACTAGGAATAAAATGGAGTAGATTCCTTTCCCTTTTTGTTCTGTGGGTACCTGTGCAATTGCTTTGATCTGTAGTAGGCTGTAGACTATGTCCCTTGCATTTTCTTGAGAGTACTTTCTCTTTGAGATTAGGGATAATATGACTATATTCCTCCTGGGTTTCTTTTCTGAGATTTCAGTGATATTTCCTAGTGATACAATCTCTTGCATCCATCTGTTCATGGTCATTTTTGCCCATTTGCCACTGAACTGTAGATGTCTGTCTCCTACTAGAGATGTTTTGCCTTTTGGTGGTGATAGTCAGTGGGACGATTGTTTGGACAAGAAGCCTCCTGACTTGAACTTGTTGTTATTAAAGTTCTTGTTTTGAATCTGTTG
Organism: Neoceratodus forsteri; assembly: GCA_016271365.2. Classification (NCBI taxonomy): domain Eukaryota; kingdom Metazoa; phylum Chordata; order Ceratodontiformes; family Ceratodontidae; genus Neoceratodus; species Neoceratodus forsteri. Next base: position 622,175,165 of record CM057455.1, read on the forward strand.
TTCTGGAAAGCATTTTTCCAGTAGTGGTGGCCTTTATAGTAATGTATTTTGTTTATACCTTCTGTCCCATCTGCTCTTGTTCAAATGGCATCTGTTCCAAAAGGATGGAAGGTAAGATGGCCCAGCAGATTTGTCTTTATCCAGATTCTTGTCATCTTCATTTTCTCTGATAAATTACTGTAAGACCTTCTCCAAACATCTAAGCTCCTTTAAATAACAACTTTTGTAATAGAGATTTTGACTCTGTATTGGCATTCCATATTTTGAGACTCAGTGCCCCCTTGCCTGGTTTGCAATGGCTGCTGTTCTGGCTTTGAGTCTTAGAGTGTCCTTGGCCTTTTTCACCCATGTGTGTTTGCTGTCTGGAGGAGATAATTCACTAGATTTAGTTGTTTTGGCATGGGAGGTACTGTCTTTGTCAGGTTTTCAATCCACATGATTGTTAATGGCTGCTACTAAAATTGAACCTGGGCATCAATAAACTGAATTTCTGCTGTGTATATAACCAACCTAAGGTTGGGAGAGAGGTTTTCATTGAAGTGACACAACTGGTATCAACCTTAGAAAGGACTGAAATAATTATTTTGGTAGATTTTAACTTTAATTGGTTAAGCAACACAGCATCAGTCAGAGACATCTCTGTCAATCATGGTCTTATGCAATTTCTTGCTGCACCATCTAGATTAAGGAATTAGTTAAATGTTATATCAAGGAACCACTCCTTGAATGGATATTGGTCAACTATATTGACAGAATCAGGCTGCATTGGAACCTATCTGACACAGTCAGTGACTACTCCACTATTTATTGTTTCTGGCACTGTGGTACTGTCAGAAATCCAGTCCCAACAGATGTCACATACTGCAACTGCTAAGATTTAAAACCCCTGGCCTTCCAGCAAGATCTCTATCATATTGACTGGACCTTCATGGACTCAATACCTGACAGCAATTATTCTTTGGCCTTCTTATTAAGGAGGTTCATGATAGTACTTGACTGACATCACCCAATTACCAGATGCAGGGTTAAAAATCTTAAAACCAAAATGCTATTCAAAAGCCTTTTGAAGTTATTGAAGGAAAGAGATATCATCTGGGCCACCTTTACAAAATTTAAAAAAATGTAAGGGCTTGCAGCGTGTCCAGCATCTGTGCTTAGTGCTTAGCTTGGAAGAGACATTTTCACCATTTGCATCAAATAGCAAAGACTAGCACTCAAGAAGACTGTCTCAAATTAAATGAAATAATTCAAAACTGAAGCACAATGGCTGTAATTCAAATTTTACTGGAGGAACCACAAATGCCTGTAGTCTAGACACAAATAGCCCTTGCACGTCAACTACCATGGTCTTTGTCTGGGAGTGTGGCTATGAGAGAAAGAGCCTTCCTTTTGTAGTGAGCAATCAAAGTAAAAGCACACAATTTTATATCACAGTTACTAATACTGCCAGTGAAAAGACAATTACAAATACAAATACTATTTCTACATACCTGTCATAGCACAGAATCTCACACAAATCACATTGATGCTAAGAGCTTTGCCTTCTAGGGCAAGGAGTAATCATTTCATGATCCTACTACAATAACAAAATAATTTAATAGTGCTTCTTTATAAACAAATGGTTCTTTGTTTTTTTGTCCTGAAAGATTTAACATTTTTGTAAAGTGTTGAAGTGTTATAGTATTGTACCATCCAATATTCTTAAAATGTGTTAGAAAATATATTTTAAGAAATTTAACCTGCACTCAGACTGGGTTGCCTACAGTTGTCAGTTGCACAAGTGCAAACATGAGCTTAATTTGGCCAAGAGGGCATGCCTCAAGGCACAGCAAACTGAAAATCTGAGTGATAATTCTAGAATTGCATTAACTCCCTAGTCAATCCCCAAACTGCCACTTCCCCTCTGACCCTCAAAGCTAATGACCTCAAACACACAGACCCTAAAATCATTGCTGATTTAACAACCATTTTTGTGGTGTAGAGAAATAAAGACACCACACAACTGATAAAGTTCAAACCCTTGATGATTCAACTATGCCTATTTCAATGCCACATCGTCACCTTTTTTACTTGAAAAATGTCAGCATCAAAGAAGTCTACAAACTGCTGCACCACCTAAATGCTGAGAAATCAACTGACAGTGATGTGTTAATCCTCAAATTTCTTAAAATTGCTTCTCCACAAATTGCTCTCCCCTTTGCCAAAATTATCAACCTATCTTTAGAGCCTAATAAATTCCCTGATATCTAGACATTGGCCTCTGTAGTACCACTACACAAAAAGGATAAGCAAACTGCCCTGCATAATTACAAATCTATATCCGTCCTCTTGGCCTTGATCAATGTACAGGAAAGGATTCCATGATCACCTTACTTCTTATCTGGAAGAGCACAGGTTACTTTGTGAAGAGAAACACAGGTTCAGGAATGATCAAAGAACTTGAACAGCATTGGTCAGTTTCCTAGATATGGTCCACCAAGCCATGTGTACTGGCCTTTTAGATGGTGCCATGTTCATGGACTTCACTGAAGCTTTTAATCTGGTGGACCATGACCTTATCATTCAGAAGCTGTCTGAACTAGGGATGGGGAGCTCAGTTATTATTTAGTTTTCGAACTATCAGCACAACAGATCACAAATTGTCAAAATTGGAAAATTCATATTCAGGGCAAGTTCTGCCCTTGTGTTGTTCTGCAAAAATCCATTCTAGGTCCTCTTTTATTTACTATTTGTTATTAACAGAGTAGGTGGCCATGTTGCACTGCACCATCTAAATGATGCTGCACATGCATAGAACAACTGGCACCATTTTGTTGTATGGTCCTTGTGGCAGGTGCCATTTTATTTTACATTATTCAGGCACTATATTGCCTCCATACACCACTAGGGGGGCTGCCATTGTGCAGTACAGTATGCTGTCCATTGCTTTATCAGCAGCAAACTTGCATGGGGTCACATTGATCCACTGCATGTTTGTGGTTGGTTGGTCTCCATACCCTTCAAGACTATAATACCAGGTTATAATGTGGACACAGCCAAGGCTCCATGCTCAGACTGCAGAAGTGTTGCTGGGATACCGGATACTACTAAAACAGCAGCAGTTACTGCAGAAATGCCCAATTAGGGCTTTTAGCATTAAAGTAATTTTTTTCAGCACTTATTTCACTTTTTATTTAATCCCCAAAGACCTGCGCTGACCATCATGTCAGTCAAGCCACTCATGGCCATCTCACGCACACCAAACAACTTCTGGAACAAGTGTATTATAATGAGGTGCCCATAACCCCTCCACCCCTTATTTACCTATGAGGGATCCAACACCATAATTTTCTCTGGACCAGAGACACATCTTCACTCTTCACTGCTTGACTGGGAACTGTGGAAGTTGGGTACGCTGTGGTCAATGTATTTCAATGCTTTTTGAACTTGTACTCATAACTTAATAGTTTTTAATAATTTTCCCACACATTTTCAACATGTCCATTTTAGAGCCCCAGCTTCTGAACACAGTAGGTACAATTTTTCAAATTCCACCCAAAAGGTGCTTTTGCAATCGTTACAAGATATCACCCTTTAAGTGGGATTTGAATAGCTTCACATATTGGTTTCATGAGGTGGGGTCATAAGAAAACTGTTGAAAATTTGTGGTCAAAATATTAAAAGCAACAAAGTTATAAAGGTACATTGAACTTTTTCAAAGCTCACTCATAACTTTGGCAGTTTTCAATATTTTGATCCAAAATTTTCAACACAGTCATTTTTTTCACACCACCTCATGCAGGTGACAGTTGTCATTTATAAAATACTAGTCAAAATGTAATTTTTCACCACGAATGTAAAAACACATTTTGGCCAGGATTTGAAAAATGACATCTGTCACCAGCATGAGGTGGTATGAAAAAAAGTGGCTATGTTGAAACCCGTCTTATTCAGAAGGGAGGGGTGTCATATATTTAAAGTTTGTTTATTTGGGATGATTTCATTGAGCAAACTCATTTACAATGATGTCCTCTTGTACAAATAAAAAAAGAATTTCATAAAAAAATATATTAAATATCAAAGGATATTAAAAATAAAAAGACTCTGATGAAAATGTTGGGTCAAAATATCAAGAAAGAATGAAGTTATGAAGAAATATTCAATGTTTTCGATGCTTATCCATAACAAGAGTTAAAACTTGAGGGAACAGATTGGCATTAATATCAGGGAGAAAGGGTATAACAAAAGAACCCATACCATGCAAATAGCTGGTGAAAGATTTAAAACAAGTAAGAGAAAACACTGGTTTATTGTTAGAGTGGTAAAAATATGGAATGGTCTCCTGGCTGAGGTTATGGAGAGTGATAGCATGATAAAATTCAAGTCATAACTTGATAATTACCCGATTCAAGATAATATCTGGGGATATAATTAGATCAGGTGGTAAGCTCCATGGACTTTGGTCTACTATGCTCTGCAAAAACCTATGATACCTATGATTGTCATGTATGCAGACTGTGCCCCCTGCCCAATTTTCAAAACAGACCTCCTGCTATCCCACCTCATAAACATAATAGATGTTATTTTTCAAATCTCCTCCAAATCATGTTTTCACATTGGCTCTGCAAAGTCACATTTTGAAAGGGATTTAAAACATTCCATTTTCTGTGATCATAAGCAGGGTCATAAAAAGCCAGTGCTGAAAATGTGAGATCAAAATTTCAAAACACAACAAAGTTATCAGGAAACATGGAATTTTCTCAGTGGTTACTCATAACTTTGAGATTTTTGCAGATTTGGGTCCCAAATGTGGACATAGCCCTTTTGTTTTTCTACCTGATGAACATGACAGGTGTCATTTTACAAATCCCAACTAAAACATGTTTTCACAGTCCCTCTGTGAAATCACCTTTCAAACAGGATTGAAAAAATCCACGTCTTGATCATAACATGGGGTTATGAAAAGATTATGTTGAAAAACTGGGGTCAAAATGTGAAAAAAAACTAAGTTATGAAGAAACATTGAATTGTTCCAACATTTACTCATAACTTTAGTTTAGCAGATTCTAGCCCCTCATGTTCAACATCCCTTGTGTTGCTCTACCTCAGTAGCATGCAGGTGTCACTGTTCAAATCCCTCCAAAACATGTTTTCATAGTTGCACTGCAAAATGACCTTTTGGATGGGATTTAAATAATTCCACCCATCTAGATCATAACATCAGGCCATTTATTTCAAAAGTTTTACCACAAAAAAGATACTGAGCTGGTATCAGCTCATTTCTAGCTGCATCCTGGGAGGAGGAGATGCATATGATCATATGAACATATGAAGAAGCTGCAGAAGAAGGCCATTTGGTCTATCTAGTCTGCTAATATTGCAGGGTCCACAGCTTCAGCTACTGTCCCTGGCCCACTACCCACTCCTCCCATCCACTCACCTATGATCCTTAACTTTCCCCTATGCTTATCCTAGCCTCTCTTGAAGCTGCACACTGTCTTCAATGAGATCACCTCTTCTGGTAGCACATTCCATTTGTCCACCATCCTCCCTGTGAAGATGTGCTTCCTGACCTCCCTCCAACCCCCTGCCCAGCTTAAGACTGTACTCCCTTGTGCTATGGTTTCCACTCAGCTTAATGAGACCCTTTTTATCCACCTTATTTATCCCTTTTAAGTACTTGACAGTTACAATCATGTCAAGTCTCTTTTCTGTCCTCCGGGGAGTACATGTTCAGTGTTGTCAACCTCTTTTTGTATGCCTTACTATGCTGACCTGCTATCATCTTTGCAGCCCTCCTCTTGACCTTCTCCAGCAGGTTAATGTCCTTTTTGAGGTGTGGGCACCAATACTGAACTCCATACTCTAGATGCAGCCTAACCAGTGACCTATACAAGGGCAGTATAACCTCCTTTCCCCTGCTACTGATCCACATAACTATGCATTCCATCATCTTGTTTGCCCATGCTGCTGCTTTCTTGCACTGTGTGGATTGCATCAAGTCACTAGTGATCATTACTCCCAGGTTCTTCTCCTCCTTTGAAGTAGATACCTGGACTCCACCCAGGTAACGCACCATCCTGGGATTCATGGCTCCAATATGTATAACTTTGCACTTCTTGGCATTGAAGCCAAACTAACAGATCCTGGACCACCTCCCCCAGCTTTTCCAGATCATTCTGTAGGTTCCATATCCCTTCAGCTGTGTCCACTCTACCGCAGAGCTTGGTGTCATCTGTGAATAGGCACATTTTGCCCTTAGTGCTATCCCCAATGTCACTGATGAAGACATTGAACAACACCATCCCCAGCACTGAGCCCAGTGGGACCTCACTGGTGCCCTCTTTGGTGCCAGATAACTTACCCCATAACCACCCTCTTTGTTCTATCCCTTATTCAGTTTTCCCCCAATCTGGCCATCTTATCCCCAACCCGAGCTCCAACAACTTCTTGACCAACCTTTTGTGGGGCACAGAGACAAAGGCCTTGCTAATATCCAGACAGAGGATGTCTATCACTTGGTGCCTTTCTACTCTCTTAGTGACCCCATCAAAGAAGTCAGTCAGATTCGTATGACACAGTCTTCCCCCCATGAACCCATGCTGCCTCACATCCTGGAGACCATGCTCCTCTAGATATTCTACCAACTTTTCCTTAAGTATAGTTACAATGAGCTTGCACATGATTAAGGTCAGACTGACTGGTCTGTAATTCCCTGGGTCATCCTTAGGACCGCTTTTGTGGTGGGGCACCGCATGTGCTGTTCTCCAGTCCTGCACTACCATGCCTGACCCTAGTGAACTTTTAAATAGGTCTGCCAGTGGCCCTGCCAGCTCCACAGCCAGTTCACTTAGTACCCTTGGATGTACTCCATCTGAGCTTGGTGATTTGTCCACCTTCAATGCCTGCAGCCCCTCCCTCTCTGTAGCCTATTCTATCACTTCATCTGTGTCCCCCCCCCGCAGTTCTCTTTTCCCTTCTGAAGGCACTGGTCCATGCTTCTTCCTGGTGAAGATGGAACAGAAGTATTCATTTAGTATCTCTGCTTTTCCCCTGCTATCCTCCACCAACTCCTCCCCTTTCTTAAGCCTAACAATCCTGTCTTACTTGTCTTTTTTCTCATTTATGTAGTGAAAGAAGACCTTCTCCCTCTTCTTAATTTCTTCGGCTATCTGCAGCTCCTTCTGTGCCTTAGTTCACAGGACTTCCTTAATTGCCTCACTAACCAACTCTAGGTAATTTTCCCTATCCACCTCTCTCTTCATCTTCCTGAATTTTCTATAGGCTAACCTCTTTTCCCTTACTGCCTGGTCGACCCCAAAACTGAACCAGCTGGACACTTTGGCCTTTGTTTTCTTCCCTTTAAGATTAATGCACTCCTCTGTGGCAATCAGTATTCATTCCTTAATGATGACCCACTTTTGAATCACTCCCATATCTGCTCTGATGCCCACCAGGTGGCTCCTTAGCACTGTGTCCATCTTCCTGAAGTCTGCCTCTTAAAATACAAGATTTTGGTATTAGCTGGGATGCTTTTCCTTCCCATATCCAACTGGAACCACACTGTGCAATGGTAACTCCCACCCAGGGGCTCCCTGACCATTATCTCCTGTACATGGTCCCCATTGTGAGCACCAGATCAAGAATTGTCTCTGCTGTTGTTGGTTCTGTGATGCCCTGAGTCAGGAACCCACTTTGCGGTCCTTCTAAGATCACCTGACGCCAAGCACATATTGTGGATGATACGCTCCAGTTCACTTTGGGCAGGTTAAAGTACCTCACAATTATCACCTCTCCTTTCCCCACAGCTTCCAATATTTGTGAGCTCAGTTCCCTGTTCCTCTCCTCATCCTGGTTGGGTGGTCTGTAAACCACCCCAAACCTCACCTTTCTCTCTCTCTCTATTGAACAGTACTGAAACAATAATGCCTCCACCTTCCCTTCCTCCAACTACTCCTTTTTGCAAGTTATTCCTTCCCTGATTTAAATGACACCCTTCCCCCATCCTGACTACTCTGTCTCTCTTGTATAGTTTATATCAAGGAAGAGGAGAGAAGAGACAAAAAGTACAGTGTATAAAAATAATACAATAGTAAGGATATAAGTATAACAAAATATACCATTTCAAGAGTGTTTAAAAATTAAAACTAACATACAGCAAATTTCCATACAGTTTTGGAATGGCCAAAAGAATACAAATAGAAAACAACATAACAAAATAAGGAACAGGGAGAAATAACTGAAACTAGAGGAGTGGACATTGCTGGGGTCAGTGGGTTTGGAGGCAGATAAATAGGAGTCTACCTCAATCACAGGCAACTGCAGGAGTCAATAGAGAAATCATGGAGGAGAGATTTCAAAGTAAGAAAGGGAGGAGAAGAGTGAATGGAAGGGGTAAGGGAGAACTAATGTTGCTTAGATACTGCTGTTAGGGATCTGATCACAGTCCAATGAATAGCGGCAGTATCTGACCTGTGATCCGACCAGGGATCTGATTTCTGACTTAGGTCGGATCCCAGGTTGGATCGCACTTCATCCACGGTTGGATCCCTGCATGGGTCCAGGGATCTGCAGTCAGATCCAGTGTCAGATCCAAGGATCCAGGGTAGGATCCTGGGGATCTGACATGGATCCAGGACAGTTGGATCCGCAGTCAGATAGCACTGCTATCTGACCAGATCCACTATCTTTCCCAAACAGTGATATTTGGTGGTACTCTAATTCATAGGATAGTATCTGAGCATCACTAGAGAGCACCATACTGTAGTTCATAAAAAGACTATGTTGGAAATTTTGGGGTCAAAATGTGGGAACCCATCGAAAATTAATAACTACCTCTCAGCTGGGCTATCCTAAGTAAATACAATCTAAAAATATGTAAAAGCAGGACACCACAGAAAATGAGATATTGCATCTCATCTGATCTATCCTGGGCAAATATGTAATAAACATGTGTAATAGAAAGACTCTAATATAGCACAGTTCCCACTTAACTGTGCATTTATGCTGCTCTATCCTGGGAAAGATTAATTAGGAGAGCTGGCCCCCACTGAAAATGTAACTTGCCTTTTAATTTGATTATCCTGGTTAAATACATTATAAAACTGGGTAAAAGCAGGGCCCCATCAAAAATGAGATATTGCATCTTGACTATGATGTCCTGGATGAAAAGAGTATAAAAACTAGGAAAAATAGGATCCTACTGAAAACAAGATAACATCTGAGATGTGATATCCTGTGTAAACACAGCACAAAAGGAAAAGAGGATCCCCACATGCATCAGAAGTGTGTAAAGATAAAAACTAGAAGACAATGAGAACAAAGATACCTCACACTTGCATCCCAAACCCTTATGACCACTGGTTTGGGGGTCTGTATTCCTGTTTTAAGCTTTTCTGCATTCATTGAGATACAGTACATTTTATCTTTGTTAAATATACAGTGGAGCCCTGTTATAAGCACACCCTAAATGCCAAGCAAAAATGTTCTTATAACTGGGATGTTCTTATAAGAGGGCTTCACTGAAAACGGTGAACATTCATATAAAATCTATGGTTAACATGATGAAAGCAGACTCAGAATAGTTTTTAGATAACTCCTTATTAAAAGTAGTATAATACAGCTTATTAAAAGAGCTCTTGCTCAAACAATTAGTGTAATGTTGTAAAATCCATTCAGTGTCTCACCTAACTATGAAGGAATATGTACTATCTCCTACATGGGGTATCTTTCACACATCCACTTACTACTTAAGTGACTGTTAATGAGGAAACAAGATGATGATTCAGCCCAGGCTTAGCACGCTAAGAGGTAATAATGACCATCTACCACCACCTCTGGAAAAAAATGTGCTTATAACCGGACTGATTGGCTTTACTGCCATTGAATATAACAGGCAAAAATCGGGACATCCAAACAATGTTCTTATAAACGGGATGTTCTTACATTTGATATTCTTATAAGTGGGATCCACTCTACTATGTTTTGTACTACTATAACAATAGTTTGTGAGTCACTGTGGCTTGTTTGGGATGCAAGTGTGAGTATCTTTGTTTGCACTGTAAATACAGTGCAAAAAAATGCGTCCAATCTGTACCACATTGAAAATGAGATATTACATCTCAGCTGGGATAAACATAGAAACATAGAAATATGCACTTTGACAGCAGATACGGACCACTTGGCCAACCAAGTCTACCCATTTCCCTACCCGTTGGATAAGCTACAGATTCTAGTTAACCAACAGCCTACTTCCTCCTACCCTACACTAGAAGTGCCTTATGTCTGTCCCATGCATTCTTGAATTCCCCCACTGTTTTTACCCCACTACTTCCTCAGGAAGGTCATTCCATGCGTCCACCACCCTGTCTGTGAAAAAGTACTTCCTAAGGTTGCTCCGAGCCATCTCCCCTTCTATCTTCAAATTGTGCCACCTTGTTCTTACACATCTCTTTTTCTGAAAGATGCTACCCTCTTGGACTTTGCTGATTCCCTTGAGGTACTTGAAAGTTTTCATCATGTCCCTCCTTTCCTCTAGGGTGTAGATATTTAACTCCTTTAGTCTCTCTTTGTATGGCTTCTGATGCAGACCCTGAACTATTTTAGTTGTCCACATCTGGACTGCCTTCATCCTGTCTATGTCCTTACGGAGATGGGTCTCCAGAACTATGTGCATACATGTGATATCTCCCTCTTTTCACAGGAGGCTCCTGTTTTTTTGACTGAACTCCCTCTCTCCATCCCAAGAAACAAAATCTCTTGCTTAAGCAAAATTATGTCCAAAATATCCATTCATGTTTTTTTTTGGCAGATAAAGACACATAAAATGTAAATTAGTGATGAACAATGTAATTGATAACTTTGTACTGTACAACTAGTTGTTGATTCTTTTAGTGCTTATTCTTGACAAAATGAAATATATTAAATGTTTTTACATATTTTTTTCCTATTTTTTGATACAGTTTAAGGACAAACTCATGACATTATGGCAGCTCCCTATTAGTAAGTCAATCTCCCTATTAATTTGACCCAAATCTCCCTCTTAAGCAAGTTGGATATATAACATGTATGTGTGTGCAGTAGTCCAGATGGGGTAATCTTGGGTAAATATACTGCAAAACTGTAAAAACAGGACCCTACAGCAGAAACCCAATGAAAAGGAGATATTGCATCTAGGATTATCTGTCCTAAAAAATACATTACAATAGCAAAACCACATTAAGAATGAAATAGTTCATCTTGCCTCTACTCTCCTGGATAAATGCAGTGTAAAACTATGTAAAATCAGGACTCCATTGCAAATGACATGGTACATCTCACCTGATCTATCTTGAGTAAATATATAGCAAAAATATGTACAAGCAGGACCCCATGCAACAGTATGCAAGTAAACATTTGCCACTGAAAAAATTTTGTTTGTACTACTCTGTTGCCTTCAACTTCCTGTGCAATTTTTGTATGTTATTAATTTTGGGTCACCCTGGAAGAGCGACTTTAGTTTTCAGCAGGCTGACCTGGTTAACAAATATAGAATAAAGTATGGAGTAGTGTGTGTTATGAGATTGCAATGCACCCTTGAGGTGTGGGATGCTAGATAAACCCAGGGGAGAAGCATAATGGGTTTATCAAGACATCCCACACATCAGGTGTGCACTGAATTCACATTACTCACAGTACCCTATATTTTATTTCATATAATATCTGGGGAGCACTTTTTTTCCACCCTGACTTCAGACTTCGTAATCAGAATTCAGTAATTTAGGCCCATCGGCACAGAGGCAGGGCATCCATCTGTGACGCCGACATTCCGGGTTCGGAAATGGAATCGGGACATCAGAGAGCTAGCCTGGGAGAGAAGGACTGAGCATCATAGAGACTGCTCTCCTTCTCTTGGGAGAGGGGTAGAGTGTCCAGCAAATAATGGACTTATGGCAGAGGCTTGGAGGATCCATGGTGCTGCTCTGTCACCTGAGGGTGGCAGGGCAGATGTGGGACATCATTGCATGTCCCCACCCCAGGTACTGCTGCAAGTCATAATAACAATTCTGGCCTCTCAGCATGATGCCCTGTTCAGCCGCCATCCCTGCTGCTAACAGCATTCACTGGGGGGTCCAGCTCTCATGGCTCCACCCTGGGGGGTAAGTGAGGGCATGTTACTGAGGACCATGGGGGGGGGAGCTCCAGCCCAGTGGCCCTGCCCAGGGGTGTAAGCCTGGCATTGGGGGCAGCACCTAGACAGGCCTGAGTTCCCATCAAGAAGGGGGGAAGACCCCTCCCAAAAAAGAATGAAGTCATTCAAGTGTAGTGGAAGGCAGCAGCTCTGTATCTCTGTTACCGAGGAGCGGTCACAAGACTCCTTACATTCTCTTAATCATTTGTATTTATGTATCTAGTTGATGCTACCTTTATTTTTTTTTAAAAAGCCATATCTGGTTGATCCTGCTGTTAAGCAGTTTCAGGAGTACCAGAGGGAATGGTCCGTGGCTGACTGCTTACACTCACAATCATGATCACGCTTAACTGTGAGTGTAAGGTGTCAGCCATGAAGCCATTCCCTATTGCACTCCTGAAGCTGATGAAGAGCAGGATCAACCAGGTATGAGTTTATTTTTTAAATAACAGTAGGATCAACCAGATAGATACAAAAATGATTAGGAGAATGTGAGATGTGTTGTTGTGGTGACTCCTCACTAATGTAGATACAAAGCCTCCATGTTCACAGAACTGATGAGCCCTCCCATACAGAGAACAAGAGCCAATGAGAGAGTGCCTGAGTTTGAATGGCTGGGAGCGTGCTTGCTGTAATAATCCATGGGATATTATGGCAAATATCATAGAAACATAAGAACATAGCATTTGACAGCAGATAAGGACCACTTAGCCCACCTAGTCTGCCCATTTCCCTACCTAACGGATAAGCTGCAGATCCTAGTTAACCAACAGCCTACTTACTCATACCCCCCACTAGAATTGCCTTATGTCTGTCCCATGCATTCTTGAACTCCCCACTGTTTTTGACTCTACAACCTCCTCAGAAAGGCTGTTCCATGTATCCACAACCCTCTCTGTGAAGAAATACTTCCTCACATTACCTCTGAGCCGTCCCCCCCTCTATCTTCAAATTGTGTCCCCTTGTTTTTGCACATATGTTTTTCTGAAAGTGCTACCCTCTTGGACTTTGTTGATTCCCTTGAGGTATTTGAAAGTTTCTATCATGTCCCCTCTCTCCCTCCTTTCCTCGAGGCCATACATCTTTAATTCCTTTAGTCTTTCTTCATATGTCTTCTGATGCAGACCCTGCATCATTTTGGTTGCCCTCCTCTGGACAGCCTCCACTCTGTCTATGTCTTTGCAGAGATAGGGTCTCCAGAACTGTACACAGTACTCCAGATGTGGTCCTACCAGCTGTCTGTACAGGTGGCCAACAACGTCCTGTTTTCTACTGGTGATGCCTCTCCCTATGCATCCCAGTATCCCCCAGCCCTCCTTAATGTCTTCTCACATTGCTGACCCACCTGTAGGTCATCTGATATGACTACCTCCAGGTCCCTTTCCATTTTTGTTGCTGACAGTATCTCACCCCCCCTTTGTGTACTCTTCCCCATGGTTTTTGTTTCCCAGGTGCGTTACTTTGCACTTTTTTGCATTGAATCTAAGCTGCCATACATTTGACCATTCCTCCAACCTTGCCAAGTCCCTTCTCATCCTTTCCATTCCACCTTCCGTATCAACCCTGTTGCAGATCTTTGTGTCATCTGCAAAGAGACATACTTTCCCTTCCAGTCCCTCTGCAATGTCACTTATAAAGACATTAAAAAGGACTGGCCCCAGTACTGAACCCTGCGGTACCCCACTAGTAACCATCCTTTCTTCACTGTGTACTCCATTTACTATTACCTGCTGTGTCCTGTTGTCCAACCAGTGTTTTACCCAGGCTACCACCATAGGACCCACTCCCACGCTGGCTAATTTGTTTATTAATCTTTTGTGTGGGACTGTGTCAAATGCCTTGCTAAAGTCTAGGTAGGCCATGTCCGTAGCCCCTCCCTGGTCTACTGCTTTGGTTACCTAGTTAAAGAAATCAATAAGATTTGTCTGGCATGACCTTCCCACTGTGAATCCATGTTGCCTTGGGTCCTGTGCCCCACTGGCCTCTAGGTACTCAACAATTCTTTCCTTCAGAAGTGATTCCATCATTTTCCCTAGCACTGAGGTCAAACTGACAGGTCTGTAGTTTCCTGCCTCTGTCTTGCTCCCACTTTTGTGAAAGGGAGTCACATCCACCTTCCTCCAGTCCTCAGGTACCACACCATCCTCCCATGATTTATTAAAAAGGGTAGTCAGTGGTTACTAGTTCTTCCCTTAGTTCTTTTAAAATTCTGAGGTGAATCCCATCAGGCCCCATTACTTTATCCACCTTCAGTTTTAAGAGTTCTTTCAGAACCCTTTCTTCTGTGAAAGAACTAATATCAACCCACCTTTCCAGAGTGCGTCTATGGACCGGATTAGGTATTTCACACTGCTTTTCTATTGTGAATACTGAGCAGAAGTATTCGTTCAGTATCCCTGCTTTTTCACTGTCGCTCTCTGCCCAACCACCTTCCTCTTTGTTCAGCCTCAGTATCCCTGCCCTAGTCTTTCTTTGCTCCCTAATGTACCTATAAAAGGTTTTATACCCCTTCTTAACTGAGTTGGCTATTTTTTCCTCAGTTTGGGCCTTTGCTATTCTGAGTGCCTTACCTGCTTCCTTCTGCTTTAACTGGTACAGTTCTCTGTCCTGCTCCTTCTGTGTTTCCTTATACTTCCTGAATGCTATCTTTTTTTCCCTTACCTTCCCTGCCACGTCTTTTTAGAACCATAGTGTTTTTTTTCTTTCATTTTGATTTGTTTATTTGCTTCACACAAAGACTTGTTGCCTCTGTGATGGTGGTTTTGATGTTTCCTCATTGTTGCTCCTCCCCACTTTCTTGCCTTTTTGCTAGTGCTTTTCTGAGGCACTCTCCCATTTTGACAAAATCAGCCCTTCGGAAGCCCAGTACCTTCACTTTTGTGTGGCTTGACTCTACAGCTAAGTTTATCATGAACCACACTGTTTGGTGGTCGCTTGTTCCCAGATGGCTACCCACTTCAAAATCAGAGATCCTCTCTCCATCCCCATTTGGGAGTACTAGGTCTAAGACTGCTCTCTCCTGAGTGGGTTCCAAAACTAGCTATCTGAGGCATGCCCCCTGTAGGGCATCGAGAATGGCCCTGCTCTTGGATGTGGCTGCAACAAAGGTGCTCCAGTCAACATCTGGCATATTTAGATCCCCCATCAGCAATATCTCCCCTTTCTCTGCCATCCCAAGGATGCCTTCTATCATTTCCTTGTCCATTTGCTCCCCGTGAGATGGGGTCTGTATACACCCCCTGTGCAGATTGTGGAGCCATTTCCAGTTTCCAGGGTGACCCACAGTTCCTCCTTTCCTCCCTGTTTGCTCTTTAGTTCTGTTGCTTTTATCCCTTCCCTTACATAGAGAGCTACTTCTCCTCCTCTTTTTCCCTCCCTGTCCCTCCTGTAGGTTGTGTACCCTGGTATGTTGACATCCCAGTCATGGTTCTCTGTGTACCATGTTTCTGTGACTGCCACAATATCCAGGCATCCCTCTTCCATCAAGGCCACCATTTCAGGGAGCTTTTTACCTAGACTATGGGCATTGGTACTCATTACCCTTCATTTTTTAATGGCTTTATTTCTTTTTGCCCCATCCCTGTCCCTACTGCTTTTGTCTTTTTCTCCATTTACCCATGCCCTTTTCCCTATTGACTGCTCTATTTTGGTGTTTACCTCACTAATTACCCTGATTTTTTTTTTTGGGGGGGTGCTAGGATTTCCCTTCTCCTCTTCAATGCCTCCCCCCTAGGCTAGTTTAAATGCTTGCCACTGAAGCATTTAAACCTATTACCTACGATCCTGGTTCCCCTCCAGGATAGATGCAGATCATTGTGTCTGTATAGGCCTGCATCCCTCCAGGTGGAGCCCCAGTCCCCAATGAAGCCAAATGCCTGAGCTCTGCACCAGCTTTTCAACCAGTCATTGAATCCCATGGTGTGGAGTGCCCTAGCCTCACCTGTGCCACAGACAGGTAGCACTTCTGAGAAAGTTACCATGTGTGCTACTTGTCTAAGGTCCCTCCCCAACTCCACAAACTCCTGTTGCACTGCTCTAATCCCATTCTCAGCCAGGTCATTAGTCCCTAGGTGGATAATGACATCCAGCTCCCTCCCCCATGCCACTGCTCCCACGATCCTAAGGATTCATTTCCTGTCCCTCCAAGCCTTGGTGCCAGGCAGGCAACTTACCTCCCTTTCCCCTCCCTCCACCAGTTCTACCCACCTAACAAATGAGTGCCCCGCCAGGAGTTGTTTCCTTGCCCTGTGGGGTACTGGGCCACCCTCCTGTGGGTTTCCATTGTGGTGGTTCCTAGCATCCTCCTTGGTCTCCACTGCAGGTGCCTCCATAGAGGAACCATGCTTCACCAGAGTGGTGAATGAATTGTGGAGAGGCACAACTGGAGGGATGTGCCTCTGTTCCACCACCCTCACCCTTCCTGAGCCCACCGTGGTCCAACTACTCCTCTTTCTTGGCAACCTCTGACGTAGTGGCGGTGGCCTGGGTGGTTTCTGGGTGGGGGAGCAGGTTTTCTGAATCCTTGCCAGGTCAGCATGGAGATGAACAACCTCCTCCCTCAGACCAGAGAGGTGCCTGCAAATAGGGCAGAAATGCAGTTTCCAGAATGTATCCCGGAAGACTGCTGCTCCACAGCCAGTGCGTTGCACCACTCCCCACATGTCTGTGTCCCTTCCAGTTACAGATACTTTTTTTGTTTTTTGTTCTTGTTTTAGTGTGTGCAAGCTTGTGAGTGTCTCTACCCCCTATTCAGTGTGCTGTGCCTTTAAGGATATCAACTGGTTGAGCCAACAGAAAAAAAATTCTCCCCAGTTATTATAATTCAATAAATAAATCAGTAACTCTAATCCTTCTTGTAATCTGTTCTGGTTATCAACATATTGAACCTCATAGTCACTCACTCAGTCACTTTGAACCCATAGCACATAAATTCATTGCAGTCTGCTTTCAACTAAATTCTTTACAGGAAGTCTCCTTGATATCTAGGTTCTGCATTAAGGGATCAACTTTTCCCAAGCTGATGTCTGCACACTGAATATTGAAAATCCTTCTTTTCGTCTTCTGAGAGAAAGCAGCAATTGTTTGACTCATACCTCACAGCACTAACAACAAACCTAGCTCCACCTTCACCAACAGTATCTATTAATGATAATAATAATAACATTTATTTGATTAAGCACCTTTCAAAGTTTTCAAAGCACTGTACATCAAGAAAAACACAAACATATTCAATACATACAATAAAACAGCTCTAAATGAATATTACAACTACAACATAAAGTTAAAACAAAGAAGAAAACGTCTTCTCCCATAGAAAAGTCTTTAGTGCCTGCTTGAAGCTCCCCACCATCCTGCTCACCCCGGAGCTGATGGGGCAGAGAATTCCAGAGAGTAGATGCAGTGAATCCAAATGCATGAGCTCCAGAAGACTTCAAATTTACCCTCGTAATCTCCAGCACCCCCTCGTAATCCGAGCGGAGCTGTCTCAGAGGGGTGTAGGGCACCAGGAACTCTTTCAAATAGTCGGGACCTAGACCGTGTAAGGCTTTGTAGGTCAAAAGACCTACTTTAAAGGTGATCCACCACTGTATTGGCAGTCAGTGCAGAGTGCGCAGCAGAGGGGTAATATGAGAACTTCTGGATGCCCCAGTCAACAAATGTGCTGCCGCATTCTGCACTAGTTGCAAGCAGCGGATATCAACCCCAGGAAGTCCTAGGTAAAGGGAGTTATAGTAATCAAGGTGAGATGTCACAAAGGCATAGACCAAAACCGGCAGGTCGCTAGGTGGAACAAGGTGCCTAATCCTGGCAATGTTCCTAAGGTGAAAAAATGCAATTTTGACAACTGCAGACACCTGATAACGGAGGGTCAGACCAGTGTCAAGCTCCACTCCCAGGTTACGCACCTGTTCAGAGGTGAGGATCTGGTTCACCCCCAGGATTAATCCAGAGGGGAACCCAGTCCTCAAATCCTCTACCCTGAGACCCGGGTCCACCACCATAACCTCAGTCTTTCCTGGGTTCAACTTTAGACTGCTGGTATTCATCCAGTCTTGGATATCAGTAAGGCAGTTGTTCAGTACCGAGATAGCACTAACCTGGTTGGGTGCAAAAGACAGGTAGAGCTGGGTATCATCAGCATAGCAGTGAAACCTCAGCTCATACCATCTTACAATATCTCCGAGGGGTAGCATATATACTGCGAATAACATGGGGGAAGCACCGAGCCCTGGGGTACCCCACAAGGCAGAGAGAAGGCCCCGGATGAGTACAAACATGAGACCACTCTCTGCGTTCTCCCTTCAAGGAAAGATGAAAACCATCTGAGGACCGTACTCGATAGTCCACAAATGGACCTCAGGCATTCGAGCAAGACCCCATGATCCACAGTATCAAAAGCTGATGATAGATCAAGGAGAACCAAAATAGAACGGTGTCTCTGATCTCTTGCCATCAAGAGATCATTGAGCACCCGAACCAGAGCAGTCTCGGTACTATGCCTCTTACGAAAACCAGACTGGAGAGGTTCGTATAAACTATGGATGGTCAAATGGTTATCCAGTTGGGCCGCCACAACTTTCTCAATAACCTTCCCCACAAAAGGGAGGTAAGAGATTGCCTGTAGTTTGCTAGGTCATCCAGGTCTAAAGAAGCTTTCTTCAGAAGGGGGGGTCACCACCCCTTCTTTCAGAGAGCTAGGAAAAACTCCCATATCTAAAGAACACCGGATAATCCGAGCTAAGGCCAGGCCAATGATCTCACTGCAACCCATAATCAGGGAAGTAGGGCCAGGGTCCAAACTACAGCATGTTGGATGAATCTCATCGACAATCCTCACAGTGTCTACGAAATCCAGCAGGTCAAAGGTACTCCAGAAAATTCCGGGCTCTGCGACAGGACACTGATCAACTGCAACAACCTTGGAATAAGGTTGGAGGCACTCCCTTCTGATGTCATCAACCTTATTCGCAAAGAATCGAGTGGTCTCCTCACAATCAGTTTGCACAAAGGCTTGACGGATCTGTTGACAGGTTGGGTTGCACAGTCTGTCAACAGTTCTGAAGAGCTGAGCCATTCAATTCCGTGTGACAGAAATTACCCTGGACAGGAATTCTGCATTCTTATGGGAAATTGCTGTTTGGTAGGGTTTATAATGCTCTAGCAAAATAAGATCAGAGGTAGTCTTCCTCCAACGACACTCCAACCTACGCCCCAACCTCCACAGCCCTGTTCCTGCATCTTTTCAGTTTGAGGAGTAATGCATTCTCTTTATCCAAGTGGGTTCAGCCATAGCTCGGTTTAAATCCAGAGTAACATTCTGGAATCCTGCCTTTCCAGTCAACTGCCAAATCTGGGTCTTTCAGATCTGCTTCCTAGTCTCCATGTAATACTCTTGTTCAAATAATGACTTTTCTTTCACCATCCATTTCCCTGGTGTTGTGCCAGCAGCCATTATTGCATCAGGCTTAACTTTCTGAAATGATTCAGTGACCACAGTGCCCTGTCATGTGAATTGTCTATGCCACCAAAACTTGATCTTGCTGTCAGATATGGCAGTGTCTATCAAAACACAAATATTCCAGGCAGCTCTGAATAATGAGTTATATTGCAGGCACTTTACTGGACACATTGTCCAGTAAAGTGCCTGCAATATAACTCATTATTCAGAGCTACCTATTCCATATGCAGATCATTTTATCATTTTTGCAGCCTTAAGTCTTCTCAATTCATGCTCTTGTACATCTTCATATTCCCATTCATCTTGTACTTCAGTGACTGAGCAAATATTTTCTGTACCAATTATATTTTGGATAAAAAAAGAACAACTAATTGTATTTTCTTCTGATCAAGCAATTCCCTCAACTTCAGCGAATCTGCAGCTACCACTGGGAAAGACATTCTAAGCTGGTCTGCCACTATATGACAGTCTATTTCCTAATCAGAATCACAGCTGATATTATTGCCTACTTTTGACTTGAGTTACAACTTTTGATTTCCAGCAGTTGTTCTCTGCCCATCCACCTGAATCTGATTCAGTCTCTTTTCTCAGGCCTCATAAAAGGCTTCCATGCTAGACTTCTTTCCATGGCATCTTCCTCAGCTCTTTGTTCTTAATGTTCTGTCCACTTCAATTGATCCAGATGTCTCAAGAGAAACTGCTCCAAATTTCTAATCTGGTTTATTCCTTCTCATCCAAATGATCCTGCATGTAATAAAAAATGTTCTTTACTAAGACATCTCAAGTCCCTTCTTAATGTGACTTATTTAGTCATTGCTCTGGATTGTCATCTTATCACCATTGCTTCTGCTTGTTCAGACCTCATTATACAGCCGCATTTTCTCTCATACTGGAATGACATATCCACATTTGTAAAGATCCAGTTCCAGGATGGAAAATCAAGATTTCCTCGTTGCTTCCCCATCCTACTGTTTTGTGGTATTGTACAGCTCATTTTTGACTTGCTTGGTAATGGCCATCAGAAATCTAAGATATTCCTCATTTTCAATGAATTTCTTCCATGTCTGAACTTTATTCCATTGCTGCAGCTCCTCTTACCTTGGGTAACCTTTGTATTAATCAACCTGTCATATTCTATTCTGATAACCAAGCAGCATGACCTGAAAAAGTACTGGGCAATTATTCTGCTCCAGAATGAACTTTCTGATACGATCACCATGAATGTCTTTATTGTACAACTTTAGAATCAATACCATGTTCATACCTGTTCCGGCATACCTTCTTACTAATGGAATCTCCTGTGTTCACTTCTAGCAATTCAGAACTTCAGTCTTTTAACTGACAAAGTAATGACTCCTCCTCCATCATTCTAGCATCTGCATAGTACTCAAAAGTTATCAGCCTGATGACCACATCTCACTATTCACAAGCAGGCAGCCTTTTTATAGCATCACGCTGCTGATCTGCAGTCAGCCTGTCGGCAATGTCATGCATGTCTAAAGCATTCAGTCTTCTGGCCACGTCATACTGCTCACAAGCATTTGACCTGTCAGTCTCATCATACTACTTGCAAGCAATCAGCTTGTCAGCCATCTCATACTGCTCATAAGTGGAGATGTGTGAAAAATAATTCAACAGCTGGAATTTGCATGAAAATTGGACTTCTGCTTCAGCGATAGTTCCAAAATCATTTTGGCAGTGTTTTCAGAAATTCTGCTTTAAAAAGGGGGAATAAATGTATGGACTGCCGGTTAATGTATTAAATTGTGGGAAAACAATTCTGTAGAACTGATCACTGTCAGTGGTCAGTTCTGGGGCTTTTTTCCTGCAATTTAATACATTAATCCACTCCCCCACATCTGCCAATCACACCCGCTGTAGGTTAAAATTCCCTGGTGTCTAGTGGCCCCTCTGCTGATCTCAGGCCTGATGTAAAATATAGTTCCCTCCCTGGTGTCTAGTGGTTCTCCCACCACTGATGGCAGGCCCCCTGTAGAATAGACATCACTGATGTCTTGTGGTTCACCACCACCACCAGCCAATCTCTGGCCCAATGTAAAAACAAAAACAAAAGATAATTCCCTTGTGTCTAGCAGATCCCCCTCCCTATCCCAGATCCCCTTAATAAAAAAAGACAGTCATTTATTCCTTGGTGTCTAGTGGACCCCTCCATCCCTGATCCCCTTAATAAAAAAAAAGATGCAGTCCTTTATTCCCTGGTGTCTAGTGGACCCCCTTCCCTATCCCCGGTTCCCTTAATAAAAAAGGCAGTCCTTTCTTTATTCCCTGGTGTCTAGTGGCCCCATCCCTATCCCTGATCTCCGTAATGATAAAAAAAATGCAATCCTTTATACCCTGGTGTCTAACGGACCACCCTCTCTATTACCAATTCACTTAACATAAAAAAGGCAGTCCTGTCTTTATTTCTTGGTGTCTAGTGGACCACCCTCCCTATCCCTGCTCCTCTGTAAAAAACCAAAAAGACAGTCCTTTATTTCCTGGTGTATGTGGACCCCCAACCCCCCAACCCTGGTTGGTGGTCCCCCACTCCCCACCAGTCCAACCCTGAGCAGGCAACTGGCACTGCCCTCCTCTCTTCACCATGGCCAGCCACCCACTGTGCTGTCAATGAATGAGAGCATGTGCTTGTACAAGCATGCACTCAGTCATTGACAGCTCAATGGGTGGCTGGCCATAGTGAAGAGAGGGGGGCTGTGCAGGTTACACACTTGGGGTCAAGGTGTGGGGGACCGGGATAATGGGGGACCACCTGCCAAGGGAGATGGTGGAGAGTCAGCTAGACACTAGGGAATAAAGGACTGCCTTTTGTTTTTTTTACAGGAGATCAGGGATAGGGAAGCCGGTCTGCTAGACACCAAGGAATAAAGGACTATCTTTATTTTTTATTAATGGGATCGGGGATAGTTGGAAGGTCCACTAGACACCAGGAAATGAAGGACTGCATTTTTTTTAAACAGCTTTGGGGATAGTGAGGGGGGGTCTGCTAGACACCAGGAAACAAAGAACTGTCTTTTTTTATTATTAATGGGATTGGGGATAGGGAGGGTTGTCCTCTATACACCGGGTAATGAAGGACTGCATTTTTTTTATTTAGGGGATAAGGAGAGGGTCTACTAGACACCAGGGAATTTTACTTTTTTTTTTTACATGGGACCTGCGATTGCTGATGGGGGAGCCACTAAACTTCGGGAAGTTATTTTACATCAGCCCGTGATCGGCAGGTAGGGGGAACCACTAGACACCAGGGAATGTTATTCTACAGCTGGCCTGTGATCAGTGGGGGAGAGGAACAATGGACACCAGGAAGGGAACTATATTTTACACTGGCCATGATCTACAGGGGGGTCTAATTATGCATTGGGCTGGTAATTGGTGGAGTTGGGGCCACTAGACATTGTAGAATTTTATTCTACATGGGGCCAGCGATTGGCAGGGGGGCTGTATTACAAAATAATACATTGAACTGCAGATGGAAAAAATTCTGCAGTTTATATGAATTATTCTGC
Source organism: Neoceratodus forsteri (assembly GCA_016271365.2). Lineage (NCBI taxonomy): Eukaryota > Metazoa > Chordata > Ceratodontiformes > Ceratodontidae > Neoceratodus > Neoceratodus forsteri. The sequence continues at coordinate 622,198,299 of CM057455.1, forward strand.
AGTTTAGCCAAAAAAGCCTGTGGAACATGGTGAAAATCCACAAAACACATTCGGAAGATTCCGATCTCGCCAGTGGTCGAAGTTTGGAAAATTTCACGAAAGTTTCTCGAAAGTACAATTCACAACTTTCAGCCACCTCTGCTCATAAGCATTCCAGGCCACATCATACTACTCCCAAGTATCCAGCGTGTTGGCAACATTATATTGCTCACAAGTGTTTTGCCTGTCAGTCACATCTACTGCTTGCAAGTATTCGGCCTGTTGACCTCATCATACTGCTCACAAACAATCAAACTTTCAGCCACTTTATACTGCTCCAAACAGTTGGACTGTTGGCCAGACAGTACTGTGCACAAGCATTATGTTTGCAGTCCAATATTATCAGACAATGTATATTGGATATTCAGTTTACTCTAATATCCATCTTTCCCAGCTTGTACTTACCCAGTCTAGCAGTTAAAGCATACCTTCAAGACCTAAGAAATCTACTCCTCAAGTACCACCCTCAAGGAAAGATGTATTCCATTCTCTATATTGCACACTAATAAATCTTTTAAAAATTGAATCTTTGGTTTGCTAACTGCTCAACACTTCCAAGAGTCTATGATCTTAGCCTTCTTTGGATTCCTAAGACCTAGGGAATGTACATTCTCCATAGTTGCATTCAGTTCAAATATCCACTTGTCTAATCAATTCAGAGCAGCTTATCCTCATGCCAACAAAGAAATTACTCTTTCATCACCATTCCAAGAGCTGCAAATGACAAATATATATTTCAGCCATGCTTCTACTACCATCTGCAATTTTCTAGCTGTATCAACAAAGTCTGCCTACATAGTAGCATGGAAGAAATATACTACCTTCTAAACATAGACCCTCTGCAATATCCTGTTCCTAGTGCTCTGCCACTTGCATCATGCTGCTCTACAAAGTTTAGCTTGACAGCCACGACAATCAAACAACATACGTCAAACATACAGTTTACCTCTCTGTCCATCCATCCTGATACCAAATACTCTTAGTTAACCTAACAACCAAGTATTTTAAGGTTTACAAAAAAAAAATCAACTGTTCAAGATACTTCCACTAGGAAGTCTATAGATTTCAACCTGAATTCTTAGCTGATGAACCTCTTAAATGATGAACTTTTCAGATTTTCCACTGATCTTAATATATAAGCAACCATGACCTTAGCATTTCTTGGATTCCTCAGACCTCTTCTTCTTTCTTCAGTCCTGCAATTCACTTAACAAAAAAACGCATCCAGAAGGAATCAACAGATCACTTTATCCTTATTTTACCAAGATCAAGACTGACAGCAGTAACAGAGGGGTCCATCTATTCTACTTAGCAAAAATCTCAGCTTGGTGTTCCATTCAAGTCCTCAACCAACTGCATGCTATACAGACAGACAACCTGATTCTATTCAACTGCTTCCGTGTACCAAAAACTATTACATAATTACTACTTCTTGGTTTGTCCTTCTTATCATAGTGTTACTATCTTGTCTCAGTATTGATTTGTCACCTTTTTCCAGCTATTCATTTGAGAGTGCAACAGTTATCTCTGCTTCCAGAAAGATCATTCCAGCCATATTGTTTGGAACAGGGTCACTTACTGTACATTACCCTTACTGAAACCTAGAGATTCAGTTTCAAAACTCCTCCAAGCTTATCAACAGCTAGCCTCATAATTCTTAGAGGCCTAGACGGAAGGTTAACCCAGTAACCTTGGTCTTCCAGAGGTTTTCCACACACGGTAGTTTTCTTTTCTATGTTATTGGGTCTAGTCAGTGAGTTGGAGAAGGTACTTTCTATTACAGCACACTTTGTTTTTTTGGCTCCTTTAGCAATTGATTTTCTTTAGCCTTGAGAAACTTTTCCTGGCACCTCTACAGAGGGTGGAAATCCAGAGGAATGAGTTAAACCAAAGTAACTCATCCCAGTAAGGTTGAACAAGCATTTACACAACTAGCAGCCACACACTGAATTGAAAAGTTTCACCTGTGGTTCATTAAGGGGCTGCCAGACTCCACCCCCTACACTACATAAGCCAAACATTCACACATCTTCCCTACTAGTGTTTTTCACAATCATCTCCTTCTCCTGTTTCTCCAGTGCTCTGCATCTGATGTGGCTCTTCTAACTGCCAATTTTCTTTAGCCTCAAGAAACTTCTCCTGGCACCTCTACCAAGGGTTGAATTCCAGAGGAAACAGCCGAACAAAAGTAACTCATCACAGTAATATTGCACAAGGTCTTACACAACTGGCAGCCACACATTGAACTAGCAGAAATCTCATGGCATTAAGACCTGATGTCCTGTAAGTGAGATGAAGCTGCATCATCTCAGATCTGGAATAGAAGAGACTAACAGCAAAGAAAGTTGCTGATGCCTGGCAGAGTCAGATATAAGGCAGCAGAGGAACTGTGAGCAAGTGCTGCAGAGTAACTAATGTGAAAGATGATGAATGGGGGAAGGTATGGGGCAGAGATCAGAAAGGAGGAGATAAAGTGCTGCAGAGCAGCAAATGTGAAGGGAGTAATAGAAAGCAAATGGCACACAGCAGATGATCTTCAGTACCAGGAGTGGTGACACATTAGAGGCAGTAAGTGCTGCATAGCAGCTAATGTGAATGACGGTAAATGGCAGCATTTTGGGAAGGCAGAGATAATGGGGGGGAGAGAGCAAGTGTCACAGAGTGGCTAATGTATAAGGAAAATATTGATATGTTGTGGGGGCAGAGATTGGGGAGGGGATGGATAATAATTTGTACAGCTAAATGTAAGTTACAGTGATGGTGGAAGTTTGGGATGGCAGATATCACATAGGAGCAAGAGCAAGTGCTAATGAGCAGAAAATATGAATAACGGGTAATGGGGGCACATTGGGGCTGCAAATAATGAGGATTGTAAAAAAAGTAAATGGCAAATGTATATTCAGACATATGAACATATGAAAGTTGCCGGCAGAAAAAGGCCTAGTGGTCTGTCAAGTCTGCTCATATTGTTGAGTCCCCAAGTGGCAGCTATGGACTTTGCTCCCCTACACAGATACCCCCCTCCTTACTGGCCTTTCCCCTTTTGACCCTTACCTAACATTTTCCCCTTTCCCTGCCCCTGTTGAAATCCTCCACTGTTTCTAATGATACTACTCTTTCAGGGAGCTAATTCTGCCCTGCAAACACCTTTTCTGTCAAGAGATGCTTTCTGGACTCCCTCCTGAACCTTCCCCATTCCATCTTAAAGTAATGTCCCCCTCATGCTTTTATTTTCACTGAGCCTGAAGAGATTCCCCTTGTCCACCTTGTTAATGCCCTTCATATATTTAAAGTCTCAACCATGTCCCCCCCAGTGGGGAGTACATGTTCAGTGCATCCAGCCTCTCTTTTATGTCCTGCTCTGCTGACCATTAACCATCTTTGTCACCCTCTTCTGGACAGCCTTCAGCAGGTTACTGCTCTTCTGCAGGTAGGAATGCCAGTACTGCAGACTTTACTCAAAGTGCCGCAGCATTAGCAACCTATATACCTGCAGTCTGACTTCCTTCTGACTGCTGTTGATCCCTCAGGCAATGCAGTCCAACATTTTGTTGGCTTTTGACACTGCCTTCCTACATTGTGAGGCGTGTTTCATGTAACTAGTGATTATCACCTCCAGGTCATTCTCTTTCTCAGATTAGGATACCAGGACCCCACCCAAGATGTGCTCCATCTTCAGAAATTTGGCTCCAATGTACATGACTTTACACTTCTCCACATTAAAGCCAATCTACCATATTTTGGAGCACCTCTCGATCTTGGTCAGGTCTTCTTTTATTTCCTGTATTCCTTCAGCTGAATCTACCCTGTCACAGAGCTTTGTGTCATCCATGAACAAGCAAGCCTTACCCTTTATGCCTTCTCCAGTGTCATTAATGAATACATTAAACAGCACCAGCACAAGCACCAAGCCCTGTGGTATCAACTGGAGAAATCCCTAGATTCCAAGAACTTCCGTCTACCACCATCCCTTGATCCCACCTTTCAGCCAGCTACCTACCCATGCAGTGAGTCTCTTTCCTACCCCCAAATCCTCCAGCTTTCTGATCAGTCTCTTATGGGGCACTGAGTCCAAAGCTTTGCTGAAATCCAAGTACAGTATATCAACCGCTTGACCCTTGTCTTCTGTTTTAGTGACCCATTCAAGGAAATCATTCAGGTGTGTTTGTCAGGATCTCCCAGCCGTGAATCTGTGATGTCACTTGTCCTGGAGGCCATTTTCTTCCAGGTAACCTACTGGTATTTCTCTAAGTGTGGCATCAATGAGCTTGAGGTCAGGCTGACCAGTCAGTAGTTGACTATAACATCCCTGGGTCTAATTTTATGGAGTTGCATCATATGCACCATTCTCCAGTCCAGTGGTACCGTACAACCTCTGATTCAAGTGAAGTATTGAACAGGTCAGTGAAGGGGCCTTCAACTTCTTCCACTAGTTCTCTCAGCACTCTTGGATGGATACTATCTAGGCTCAGGGATTCGTCTGTCCTCAGGGTGCACAAATCTTTCCACACCATGTCCTCATCTATCTTTCCATCTGTGGCCTCCCCTTCCTCTCCTCCCTTCCTCTCCCCTGCAGTACTCGGCCATCCCTCTCTTTTGTGAAGAACAAACAGAAGTACGCATACATCTCTGCTGTGTCCCCATTTTTCTCCACCCACCCTTCCCCTCTCTTAAGTTGCACTGTGCCATCCTTCTTATGCCTTTTTTCACTATTCATTAGGGTGGGACCACCTTGATAGTTGACAGCTAAAGGCTAATATCTATCCTCTGTCCTCTTGCTAAAATTGAAGATTGAATCCATTATAACCATCTCCAGGAATACCTAGATTCACAGCACCTACACTCCATATTCCAACATGGGTTCTGGAAAAGTCACAGTACCCTCACTGCCCTTCTAAAAGTGTCTGCTGACCTATTCGGTGCAATCAACTGTGGCCTAGTCACGGGAGCAGTCATTTCTTTTCATTTCATTTTTATTAAATGGGTTAGACCATTGAGAAAAACTCATTTAAAATGGTGACCCTTGGTTATACAAAATTATGGTTACAACAAATATATAAACACAAAGAAAATAAAACATACATTAACATACTTAACCTAAAGGACAACAAAACTTATTTAACCACAACAATCCTTCTTTTGACCAGAAAGTGATTCCAGATACCAGATTTTAATAGCTCTACATGAAGGTATTTTATGATTATACAACCGAAACCTTACAGGAATCATATTCCAAAATCTAGGAACTAACTGACTAAAAAAGAAATCAGAACGTTTAGTTTTTAGTCTAGGTATAACCAACTCCCTATATCCTGCATTTCTTAATGAAGGTTTAATTTCCCTAACTTCTAACCTTTCGGCCAAGTATTCTGGGATTACCATAGTAATACTTTTAAAGGCCAAAATATATTTATGTAGCTGTCTTCTCTCTGTCAACGAAGTCCATCCCAATTTCTGATACATTAAACAATGGTGGGTGTCCTTAGGACACTGCAAGATCAATCTTGCAAGGCGATTATACAGTATATCTAATCTGTACAATCTACAGTCTTCATGGACCTAACTACCTGGTTAACCTCAACCTCCTGTTCTGGAAGTCGAACTCCCTGGGCAGACCCAAATGCACTGAACTGTTTTCACAGTTATCTAACTGGCCACTCTCAAGGGGTTAAATGGTTGGGTGAGCTCTCAGACTTTAAATCCATCACCCATGGAGTACCTCAAGGGTCCACCTTGGGACCGCTGTTATTTTCTGTTTTCATTATTGATTTTCCAAATGATTGTGGTGAGGCCTCTGTCCAATTTTATGCGGATGATGACATTATCTACTGCTCGTCTCTGGACATCTCCTGGCTAAATTGGACACTTGCTTCTCCTTTCCAAATGCTAAAGGACTGGTTTCTGGACAACCAACTAGTTCTCAACATCAAAAAAACAAGTGTGGTATTCGTCAACCCTGTTTCCACTTCACAGCCTCATCAATTCTCACTATCTCTTCCTGCTTTAGCGACACCCTCGAATCCATGTAATCATTTAAATACCTGGGTGTCACCCTCGATACCTCTCTCTCCTTTGGCACTCACATAGCTCTCCTTACAAAAACACTTAATCAGAAACTGGGACTGCTTTACCTCCTTTGCCCCTTCCTCTCCTCAGTCTCTTGCCACAAAATCACAACCTGCATCCTTCTCCCTCTGCTCACCTATAGCGCACCACTGCTTCTCTCAACCAATGCAACCATTCTCACGTGCCTTAGACAACTTTATCACAGAGCTGGAAGGTTTGCATTAGGGCTGAATCCATGTCACCACCACTGTGATGTCCTTGCATCCTTGGGATGGCCTCCTTATGAGTCCAGACACAACTAATAACTCATGGCATTGTCTACAAATTGGTTCACCTCCATCCCCGCCCATCTTACAGTTCTTGTACAACTTGACAATCCACCCATATGCTTAGGTGTCCCCCTTCCTTTTCTTGTAACCCCTACACCACAGTTATCAGTGGGCAGAAGATTTTTTTGCCTTCCCCGACTTGTCTTCATGGAACTCCTTTCTGCATGTGATCTTATCCTGCTCTTCCCACTCCCAATTCCAATACTCCCTCTTGCTTCATCTGTCATCCTCCTCTCAATGTAATTGCTTCAGATAACAGCACCCACACCACTTGTGGCTCACTTTCTGACATGGCTTGCCACATGTGCTACTATGTTACTGTACCCTTCACTGCCTTGTGGGCTTTAAGTGTGGCATTTTATCTAACTGTAATGCACTGTTTGAGCTACTGTACCACTGTTTGCTTGATTAGCGTTCTCTGCATATGCTGAGGAGCTCATTGTAAATCCTGCTCATTCCATTTTGTAGCATTGTCCTATATCTCATATTTGTATGTAACCATTCTTGATATACAAACCTTGTAAATGTCTGTTTGATCCCGGGTCACCCCTGAAAATGGGACCATCTTATCTTAGTGGTCCCACCCTGGTTACCAAAATTAAAATAAATAATATGCTTAAAAAGGCTTTTTCTCTCTTTTTTCTTAAATCCCCTCTTTTAGTTACAGTTTTTCTGGGATTTAGCCTGCTGAGCTACCTTCCTTTCCTCCTGGGCATTACTCTTGCTCTCTTCTCTGTCCTCCTCCCTCTGGACCCTTCTGAACTTACTGTAGATGGTCCTCTTTTCTCTGTCTGTCTGGGCTACCTCATGGCTAAACCAAGTGGGTGCTTTAGCTCTTGAATTCTTTACCCTTTAGTCTAACACACTCCTTTGTGGCTGCTGCTATTTCTTCATTAGTAATGGACCACTTCTGATTCACCCCCTTTCTCTGCTTATGCCTGCCAGGTCACTATTTGACTGTTCCCACATCTTTCTGAAGTCTGCCCTTTTGTAGTCTAGGACCTTGGTCTTGTGAGTACCTTCTCGCTTCCGATATCCAACCTGAACCACACCATGTGGTGGTCACTCCCACCCAAGAGCTCCTCAAACAGGATATCCTGAACATGGTCTTCATTTGTCAGTACCAGATAAAGAATTGCTCCCTTGTTGGTACTGTGACACCCTGAGTCTGGAATACTCTGCACCACATCCAGAATTACCTGACTCCTGGTGCAGGTTGTGTTGTGGATCTTTCAATCAACCTTAGGCAGGTTAAAGTCTCCCATGATTATCACTTCTCCCTTCCCTCCAGTCACTTGTATTACAGACCCAAGTTTCCTGTCCCTTTCCTCCTCCTGGTTAGGCTATCTGTAAACCACCTGTCTTGTGCTCTTATGCCCTAGTGGACTGCAACTGCACCAACAGCACCTATGCCTCCCCTTCATCTGATTCCTCATGCATATGAGGCATTCTTTCTCTTACATATACCCTACCTCCCCCCTTTTTGCTACTACTATAGAACTTGAAATTTTTACTTTCAAATAATTTTCACTATTTTCACTGAAGTACCAATCTGTGTGAAAATAAATTTGTGCTAACTAGCACTTTTAGTATTTTTTTCATTTATATTGAATGTGGTGAGTGTGACTTAGTGGTAAAATAAATTGGCATAATTATAGTTGCATTTGTGTTAGCGCTAAATTCACTTTGTGTGAAAATAACTAGTTCTACAGTACCTTGTCCCTTTTGTGCAGTTTATATCCAGGGATCAAGAGGTCCCAGTCGTGGTTTGGCATAGCCCACGTCTCTGTGACCACTTCAATGTCTACCCTTTTGTCTGACAACAATGGCTGCATGTCATCCATCTTGTTACAAAGGCTTTGTGTGTTCAGAGACACCACCCTCCACCATAGATCTAAGACTTCCCCTCAGCCTAACTGTTCTCCATCTTGTTCTCCTCTGTCTGCCCTTCTTCCTGCCCTTTGCTCCTCCCTTTTCTCCCAACTCCCTCTGCTTCCCTGATATCAATTGCTCTGTAAACTTCCATATACTACAACCAATCTCCCATCACCTGTGTCCCCTGCCCCCTCTGTTTCCTACCAGTTGCTACCCCTCTCTCCAAAACCTTACTGTCAAATATACCTGCCTGGATTTGGGGGAGACATATCCATTTCCTCCTTCCAGAAACTCTAGGCCCAAAGACTCTTTCTGCCCCCGCATGAGTTTAAACCAAGGTCCCTAATAATGTACTCCACCAGTCTGTTTCTAAACACCCTGCAGCCCCCTCTGCTGTAGTTCAGTCCATCTGGTGCATACAGGGTTTTCTCACTCAGTGTCTCCTCCTAGACTCTGATGTAACCAAAACCTTCATCTTTGCACCATCCTTATAGCCAGACATTAATATCCTCTATCCTCCTCTTCCTCACTGTGCTGGCTATAGATATCTGCAACACCACAGAGAAGGCTAACAATCTGGCCACCCCCTATAAATCCTTTTTACTTCACTGAGCCTCTCCTGTACTACTACTGCCTCCTCTCCAGCTAGGTTGTCTGTTCCCATATGGATAATCACATACAGTTCTTTAAAACTCCCTGCAGAACTGAGCCATCATAGGACACCCTTGCTTCACCATCATACTCGGCATGCACACCAGTTTCCTACTGATGTGTACAGACCCCTTCTCTATCCAGTATATACCCTTTTTAATTGAGGCCCACAAGATTACAACTCTGTCTCCCCTTCCCATTCTACCCCTACCAGTTTACTCATCCATTGAGCCACTCTCCTGTCTGTCTTGTCCCCCTCAGTCTTGTTCTCCAATCTTCCCAGTCCCCTCCATTCTCACCATTCCCTTCTGCCCTACACAGCTCCCCCTCTTACCTCCTTCCTGCACTGACATGTCCTCTTGTATCCCCTATTCTCCCTGCATTGATTCTGACCCTTCCTCCCACTCCCTTCTTTCCCTGAACATGTTCCTCCCTCCCTAGTTGATTGTCTCCTTCCTCCACTTCTGCCATGCACACAACCACCCTCCTCCACTTAGCTATCCCTCCAAACCTCTCACCGGAACCACACTCCTCACCCTACCTTTGTTATTCCCACCCATGAACCAAGTCAGTGGGAGGAATCTGTTCCACACTGGCACCTCATTAGGTGTTCCCACTCCAGTCCTTCTCCTTGTGACCCCTCCCCTGCATCCCTCCATTCACCTCCCTAGGTCTATTCACCATCTAAGATATGGGTCTATACATCTTGGTCCTCCTCTCCTAGATTCTCCCCTGTATGCCTGCCTCTCTCATCTGGGCTGTTCCCCCACCCACCTTCCTGCCCCACCCCCTAGCTCCCTTCCTCATAATACTTCCTAACTCTGATCTAAGCTGTTACCTCTGTCAAAAAGTGATTCAGGTTTCTGCACACTGGACAACCACCCACCTCTCACAGTGTACTTAGGAACACCACCACCCCACACTCCTGCAACATACCACCCTGCTCCTGTCCTCCTGATGTCTGTACATGATGCTGCTTCACACTTGCTACCTGTTCCAGTCATTTTCTCATCATCAGACAGCTATAGTAATCTCTACCCTTGGTACCTAACAATCCCCTCCTACCACAGTTATGCTGACTTATCCCAGATAGGGTGTAGTTGCAATCCCTCCAATGCCTTTATTATTTGATCATAGATAGGGTTTAACTGCAACTTCTCCAATTCTTTTGTCAGCTTACTGTAGACAGAGTTTAGCTGCAATCCCTTTGTTCCCTGTTCTGTGATCCAACCCTAGATAGGGAGTTCTATAGTCTCATGTACTCCCTTTGTAGGTCTAATCTAGATAAGGTGTAGTATTACTCCCTGTGTGTACTTACTATATAGGTGTACTTCAGATAGGGAGTACCACCTACTCCACTATCTGAGACCCCTTACCTCCCCTTAGTACTACCATCTCTCTAGTCCCCTTCTTACCTTCTCTGCCTCTACTGAGCAGCACGGCCTGCAGTCCTCCCTGTGAAAACCCTGCGGACACCCCTGGATGACACTTAGATGGACACTACACCTCCGCTTCATGGCACTTATGCTCATGGAGAATGGAGGCTTGCTAGGGAAGTCAGAGATGGGGTAGAACATGGATAGAACCAAAGAACATGTCATGTACTGTATGTGGAGAATGGTGGTATGTTGAGGGGAGGGATAAGATCAGGGAGGGGAGGAATACAGAGCAAATGGCACACAATGGGTAATATGATGTAATGCAGATGCAGGGGAAGATGCACTCAAAGACACTGGGTGTTAGCAATAAATGAACGTTCAGTGAAAGAAAAAGAGAAATCACGGCACTCATCACACAGGAACAGAGGTAACATGGATACTGTTTGTAGTGCTCATTAAAAGCTCTGTTTATTAAGTCAAGCATCAATTGTTCTGTGTGAGGTGCTGAGTCCTGGTGTTTACTGACCAATGTTTCACTCTACAATAAGCTTTGTCACAGAATAACAACCCCTGCTAAGCATCCTTCTTTATACACCCCCCAAAAAAAATGCATAGCCATTTTTACAATTTAAAGATGCAGTCCCCAGAAATGAGTTGCACACTGTACATGGGAACCAAAATACAATGGTATTTCGACTTCCAAGTCAAAATGCAAGTACTAATAATGTACCTCTGTGTATATTGCACATATCCACCAAGTGAAAAAACAAAACAAAGAAAATAAATCAGTTTATAGCTGTAAATATCTGCATCCAAAACATATACGTTTAAAAATTGAAAAAGGAGAAAAAAAAAACAGTGCAGACATTCCACAGTGCCTACACTTTGCAGAAGAGACTGTTATTCTTCAGGACTGTTCACCAAAGAAATCTACAGGCTCTTCACATATGGTCAATAGCACATTAAGTGCATGCAAATTAATAAAAGCAACAGTTTATTTTTTTCATATTCTTAGACAATATTGGTTCTAGTACTCCAGAATGGTGGTAAACATTTAAGACTGCCTGGAGAAACAGACGAAAGAGAACAAGTTTTTTTTTGCTACTCACAATTGAAAAATTGACATTCAACTGAATACTGACTGATTAGACTAAATTTCTGTTTTTAGTAAGAGTAGGGTAAACTCCATGTTTATTTATTTTTATTTATTTATTGAAATGTTTCACCGGGAAAGGCACACTGAACAACAAGTTGCTCATCTCCCAGTACATCCTGGGGAGCAGGGGTATAGAGACTTCAATGCCAAATGCACACACAATGATCAAGTAAATAATTAGTTCATAATTAAATACAATACATACAAAACGGTCATTAAGTGAACAAATAGGATTTTTTTCCAATTGTTTAAACAGGAGAGACACACTAAGCTGAAAGCTTATTTACAGGTGTGACCTGGGAGCACAGGGAAGTTAAGTGACTTGCTCAGGGTCACACAGTACACAAGTGGGGGCTGTGGGATTCAAACCCAGGTTTTCAGATTTGCAGCTCAGAGCCTTAAACCACTGCACTATACTGCCTCAATATAGGATATAGGTAAATAACACGATGAGAACACTATAACTGCAAGTCAATATATGGTTTTAGGAGAGAGTAAGGCAACAGAATATTACAGCTGTGACAACAAAGGTGCAGAGTATTAAAAAGTGCATTCAGAACAAAAGTTTGGAAAACATTTCAAGTTTGGGGATTATCATGCTACCAAAACAGGTATGCTAATAGACTAGTGATTGGAGATACTTGGAAAGAGGTGGTGGGCTAATTGCAGGTACAGTTGACTGAGAGGAAGTTGTGTAGAGAAGAAGAGAGGGAGTAGAGGAGGAACAGTGGAGAATCTGGGGTGGGGGAGGGTGTTCCATAATCGATCGTTGAGATCTGATCCTGTACATGTGTCAAGTAAAAATCCAATATGCTTCTCCTCTTGTAAGTACCTGATCCCTTTCACCCCCCTCAGGCCTAGTTAACATTTTTTACACCTGAAAACAGAATCATATGATTGTTAGGTATAGTGGCATTTTTAATGTGGGCCACCAAGACATTATCCATATTTCCATTTCCAATGGCCCTCATGTGGTCCCCCACATGTTCTTTGAATTTCCTTTAGTATGGTCCACATAAAACACTCCACAGGAGCATGTTGCAAGATGACTGACATAACTGGTGTCACAGTTTACAAAGTCCCTTATTTGTACTATTGTGTTGTCTTGGTGGTTCAAAAATGAAGTGCAGGCCAGCCTGGTGGCATTAAGGGTTGAGGCACTGGATGCCACACCTCATGACTAGCTGGCGACCCGGGTTCGGGAATGAACTCAAGTCTCCAGGGGTTGGTAGGGAAGGAATTGAGCATCTGGAAAACTGCTCCCCCTTCCATGGGGAGGGATTGGGGATCCTGTGCCACTCTGTAGTGGCCCCTGATGGAGATTGGGGGAAGGGCCAGGAACACAGGGCACCGTAACTAGGGGAGGAGTGGTGACAAACATCAACATGTAAGTGCCATGATGTCATTGCACACTCACATTCCTGTGGGGAAACTAATGCAAAATTCCCCTGAGGACCAGGGAGGCAACGGTGGCCACAGGGAGCTGGTCCATATCCCCAATGCTGTATCACTCCTCCAGCGATCCCAGGTGCCACCCATGCAGGATGGACCTTCTAATATCATAAAGTGCCACCAGGTAGGTGGCAGGCTCCCCCGGGGGTTGATCCTGAGGGCTGGGAGGTCCTGGTTGCAGGGGGACCAATGGAGGAGGGTCATGGCAGGGAGTAGACATCCAACTTGAGTGTGCACCTCTGGGAGATGCCATGGCCAGCAGAGTAGAAATAGAATCTACAAAAATAAAAATGAAATGCAGTCATTCACTACCCTGCAATATTTGCTCCATTTGCATGCTCTATGACCATTTGGCAATGTATGTGGCTTCTCCACTGGTTGGACAGTATGAATTAACTCTCCAATATGTCACCATTTGGGGGATCTTGGCTACCTCCTCCTTAAGCCTTGGATGTGGCCTCTTCTCCAGCTAATTCCTACAGTGTTTATTATTTCCCTAACTTTGTTTACACTCACTGATTATGGGGTAACGAAGTTTATCCTTTCCTGTCCACCTTTCTCTCTCTCTCTCTCTCTCTCTCAGATACAACATGCTCACACCATCCCTCTGCTCTCTGGCTTCTCTTGCTGCCTCAGTGCTAGTACTGGAATAACCCCTTTCACCGAAGTTGTTTGAGAACTTTAGCCTCTTTAACAAATTCTTCCTAGAAGCTGCAGTTCTTCCTGATCCTAATGAACAAGCTCCTTGGAATGTTGTTCACTGTGTGGCAGGGTAGGAAGAACTATTCAGTATGACCATGTTCTTACTAATGATTTTTCCATAAATTCCTGTTGCTAGTTTGCCACTACTGTCATTTATGACCTTTATGTTCAAGAAAGGAATTACAGCAGTATCCGTACTGATACCAAATTTCAGATGGGTATTTATTGCATGTAACTATTCCACAAATTGATCAAGCACCTATCTGCCCCCCAACACACCATGAAGCAATCATCAATGTAACAATGATACAGCTTTATTTTATGAAAAAAAGGATTTCTACCAGGGTCAAAGATAGCTGCCTCCTCCCAGTACCCCATACAGAGATTAGCATAGTTAGGGGCAAAACATGCCCCCATTGCTGTACTCCTCTTTTAAATAAAAAAAAAGCATTTCATGAATGAAATAGAGTTGTTTTGTAATACCATTTCAGTCATGTCAACTATAAGATCAGTACAATGTCTGGCATCCTGTTTCATCCAATCATGCTAGTACCTAAGTGTTCTTAAGCTCCCACTGTGTGGTATGTTTGTAAAAAGAGATTTGACTTCAAGTTTGAACAGTAGGTTTTCACCCTCAATTTTGATCTCTTCTAGGACACTATGCAAGTCCCTTGTGTCCATCACATACTGTAGATGAGAGTAATTGAACCAGACACTTGATTGCATTGTCAGTGTGCTTGGTTACAAGTTCTGTAACTAAGCCCACACCAGATATGACCAGGTAACTAAGGTAGTGGGAATGCCACAGATGGTACAGTAAGGATACAGCTTCTCCCTCACCATGATCAAGCAGTTACCAGGGAACAGAGAAACAGAGAGCAAGTGCTGTAGAGTGGCTAATGTGAATTACAGTGAATGGTAGCATTTTAGGGGCACAGATCAGGGAGAAAGAAATGTCGCCATGTTGTGGGGGAGAAGATCGGGGAGGAGATGTATATAAATCAAGTGGCACAGATCAGCTAATATTAATTACAGTGAATGCTGGCAGTCAGGCAAATGACATGAAGGGGGTAGACAGCAAGTGCCACAGAGCAGCAATATATACAAAGATTGGTATCATGTCTGGGGCTCAGAGAAAGGGTAGAACAGGGATAGATCTGGAAAGCATATCATGCATATGGAATATGGAGAGCAAATGCCACAAAGCAGCTAAGGTATATGGAGAATGGCAGCAATTTGGAGAAGCAGAGGTCAGCAAGGGGAGCGATACAGATCAAGTGGTGAACAGCAGATAATGTGACTTAGCAGGAATGGGGTGGACATTGCAGAAGGAAAAGCTTGTGGAGTGGGAGGGGAGAGAGCGAGCAAGTGATGAACAGCAAGTACTGAGAATTATGGGGAGTAGTGGCATTTTGGGGTGCTACATAGATTGTGGTATGAGGGAGAGAGCAATTGCTACAGAGCATCAAGTGTATACTGACTATAGTAGCATGTTTTGAGGGGTCAGAGATCATGGAGATTGTGGAGTGATAGCAAGTGGGGAAAAGCTGATCATGTGTTTCATGGGGGATGGCAGAGACAGAGGAGAAGTTTTAGGAGGAAGTAGCATCGAGCAGTAAATATAAAGTAGTGAGGAATGCTGTTCAGTGTTTTCACTGCAGTGCAGAGCATGTTGAAAGTGCTGGGCAGAAGCACAGAAGCAGAACTAAAAGCAAGGAAAGGTTATGTGTCAGTTTTAGGAGTTGCATGGTAAAACCCCCTGCTTTGTATTTTCTAGCCTTGTGATTGGGCAAGATCTTCAAAAGGAAGAGAAAGGCACAATGTGGGTGGAATTAGGAAGATTATATGTGATAAGAGCGAGTCTGAAAGACCGCTGATCACATACACCAAATAAAAAAACACCTGTCATCAAAAGGGCGACTGAAATTGCAACCATCATCGCAAAAAGCAATGGTCTGTACATTCAGTCACAACAACAAGCAAAATAAGTATTTTTATGTGGGGGCTATGCACCTCCGCACTACCCAGACTTAAGATAATCAACTCCACAGGAGGTGTGGACCCAGGGGAAAGTTATTTAAAAAAAAAATGATTTCCCCTGAAACCAGACCCGAACCTGGGTCTGCTGGCATCGCAAGAGGTGGCTTACACCACTACGTTAAATGGCCAGCTCATCAGGAGTTGGCCACACAATATCCTATATCCTGTATTAGCAAGTGTAGCTCCCTGCTATACTCACTCTACAGGATATAGCAATGTTTTTCACCACTCATTCTCAGTGTGAGCAGCATTATTGAGTCTGTCATATTGACGCGCTCAATAATACTCGCTCATGTAACATGATACCATTGGGAAGGATAGTCAGTATTCAGGAGCTGTGCTAGGTGAATGAGTTACACATCCCCAAAAGATTATCACAGTTCAGACTGCTTACAAGCAAACATATTTAGCTTGTTTCCTGAGTGTATGTGTTGAGTGTTGTTTATTTTTGCTGCTGTGATCAAAATGTTTTAATCTTTTTTTGTTTTGTTCAAAACACAGGTTAGCAGAGTAGCATAGCTCTTTACCTAAAGTGATCAATGAATGTAGGAACATGTTAGAACATGTACTTGTTTTTTACCTCATAACTTCATGGGCCAGATTTTCAAAGGGCAATGCAGGACTTGCATCATGCCCTGCATCAACCCAATTTTTTTGTGTAGCTGCACCAAACTCCTGTGCTGCAAATGCACTCAACTGTAGTACATCAGGTGCAGTTACAACAGTTTACCCACTTTACAGCAGCTTGTACCAAATATTTTGTGCAAGCCCTGTGAAAATGGTATCCAAGATTGACGTAATCTATACCAACAAAAAGCTGGCCATGGCTGCGGCAATTGGCACACATGATAGAAAATCCTGATCAACTGTAGGGAGAATGCTGCAAGTCCCATGGAGCTAATGATCATGGAATGGGGGCATGTTGTGAGTACAAGGATTTGGGATGGTGGAGAGGGTAAGTGCTGGAGATTGCAAATGCAGTTGTTACAAACACTGCATCGTGGGTAGTAAATAATATACATTGTGCAACATCTCTGCCATTCTTGAGAAAGAAAGCACTAAACTGCACCACATATGAAAGAAGTAAACAGTGACACATATGTGGAACAGGAAACAGGGGTAAGGTTTAAAACAGTTAGAATTAGGAGTTACTGGAGAACCTTGCAGCTTACATTTTCCAGCCTTGTAATTAGTCAAGGATGTCAAAGACGAAAGGAGGAGAAAGGCAGACAGTGGGTAGTATTAGAGAAGAGAGTTGGTATTCTGAAGCTGTGATTGGTGAAGGAGGGGCATGCCCCAAAAAGCCCTTTCACAGCAGACTGATACCTTTAAGCATGCATGCTTGCTTTACAAACAAACATAAAAAACTTTCAGAGACAGCTCAGAAATCCCAAGGGGAAGATATTTTTTTTCTTTCCAGCATCTAAAGAATATGAGATAATAAATATCACTAAGGTGTCATACTGATAAAAGTCTCTTAATTACATTTTTAACATAAAATGAGCTAAACCAGTCCTGTAGGAATAATTTTAAAAGTGGTAAGGCCATATAGTTTATATCCAAGACAATAACACTGGGGTCTGGGGTCCTCCAGCTCCCAAAAGCTCTGGAGGTCTAGATGCTCAGTGGTTAGTTTTTGGCCTGTTATTGAAGATAAAAAACACTTTTATTGTGATTCTCATACCCCTGATTCATGGGGTGGAAAAAAAAATCCTCTTGATCTAGGGGCATGTGAAACCCTGGCTGGCCTTGGAGCCTGCAGCTGCAACTAGAGAGGGCCAACTGACTAAGCAACAATATCAACAACCACCCACCCACCCAATGATGAGAATTATTGCAATGTTCTGTGAAAGATGTTTATATGAAGCCTGGGGGTCTAGAGGCCCCCAGGCCACCAGAAGCTCTGGAATCCAGTTACTCTGTGGTAAATTTTGGAACTTTTATTTAAGATACAGCACAGATGATTCATTTGTTTCTTTCCTACCCTAATTGCTGAGTAATTCTTTTCCCCAGAGTTAGGGCTGTGGGACACTGTGGCTGTGCTTAAAGCCCGCAGCTGAAACTGGAGGGGGGTCAACTATGTAAGAAATAATGCCAGGCATCATGCCTGTGCCTGGCATTGGTGCTTAGACAGTTGAGGCATCAACCACCACCCACCACAAGCATCCCACCCATGACCCCATCATGATCATTATTCAATGTCCGACCAGTGTGAATCTTAGTTTTTTTATAAAGGCAGTGGGTCTGGGGGCCACTAGGCCCCTACCAGAAGTTATGAGGGTCTAGATGCCCTGTGGTGATTTTTTGGGGGACTTTTCTGAAGACTAAACACACTTTTGTTTTGTCTTTTCTACTCCCGAGTCTTGCAGTGGGAAAAAAAAAATTTGTTTCCCCGGACAGTAGGAGATTGTGGCAGCCAGAGTGCTTCACACTCCTGACTCAAGTGTGAAAAAATTGTATCACAGGATTCAGGGGTAAGAAAGATGTAACAAAAGTGTGTTTAATCTAAAATAAAAGCACCAAAACATACCACAGAGCATGCACACCTCCAGAACCTCTGTGGGTTTAGCAGACCTCCTCCTTCCCCAGACCTCCCTGCCTTGGTATTAAAGATGCTTCAGTTTCGGACATGACATTGCAATAATGCTGCTGCAGTGCTGCTCATCATGGGGTCACTGGGGTGGGTTGCTGGGTTACAGTTATGGGTATGTGGGTGCTGGAACTGCTGATCAGCCAGCCCCCCTCCACACACATTGCAGCTGTAGTATGTCAGTCAAGATCTAAGGCCACCCAGAGGTGTCCACACTCCTAACTCCAGTGATAAAGTGTAGTTTTTCCACAAACGTGAATGATATGAACTGGTATGGTTTACTGTTTAATTTTCTATAAAATGTCCAAACTCAACAATAGCATCTAGCCTTCCAAAGCTTTGTGGAGGGGGGCTAGCAACCAACAGGGCCCACAGGCACAGAGACTACATAACACTACTTTCTTTTACAGGACATTGCAATAATTCTGCTTCCCATTAATGGTCTTTAAGATCAGTTGCTCTAGCTTAGAATTCGTCTGATATCCAGGCTGCTCAAAATGGTCTTTGATGCAAGTAATGGCATCAAATGCCATCATGTATATTTGGCAATAGTGGTCTTCAACAGAAGTGGGAAAATCTGCTGATGCTGGACAATTAGTTATGTAGTCATCAAGTCTACTTGGTGCTTTCCTCTTTCTAGGGAGCGGGGGTTCACCAACATCCAGGTCATTGGCCATCTCTCTTATTCGAGCTCAAAACTTCTTGAACTCATCCTCACTTCTGAGTGCTTTTAAAGTGTCTAAGGTAATTCTTGTTAGAGTTTTTCCTTCTGATGCACATGGTGCTGGTGACTATAGAGATGTGCTGAGTTTATTGCAGTGATGAAATAAAACCTCACCATGGACAACACCAAAGAGGAAATTGAAGGACTTCATTTGAGAAGAAATACCAAGAATTCTGCTTAGTCTCTGGGTTTGGAGCACGGTCTTCGTAGGCAAGCCATGTGTTTTATAGCACTTCATAGTTATCCAAAACACTCTTTAGTGACTTCCCTTTCACAGTCCACCTTGTTGGACATAGAGTATGAAGCAATGAGGCATTAGGAGCAAGTTTCTTTTTAAGCTGCTCAAAGCAGGCACCTCTGTTAGGAGAGTTTTTGATCAATTTTGTTATTTTGTGAGTTATCTTAAGAGATGTTTTGACTTCTTTGCATTTGTTCACAGCATCACAGTATGCTAGGTTTACAGAATGACCATAACAATGCACAAATAGTGCCCTAGGCTCTGCCTCAGATATCTGTTAAGCCACACCTTACTTCCAGCCATAGCAGCAGAACCATCATACTGTAACACTGCCCTCTGACTTTGGTGATGATAAGGTTAGCATGCATAGGCACATCTTTGATGACCTGCACTAGCATTTTTTGAATCAGTTCCTGCAACTTCATAGAGCCGCAGAAATTATTTGTGAGCTTCATAATTGTTATCCACCCATCTGACACAAATTACAACATGTTCCTTGTTGCCAGAATCTCTGGTTTCATCAATCATTATCAAGAAGAATGTAGCTGATCTAATTCTTTCAGTCACTTCATGCAGGACATTTAAGCCTAAAGTTTTCAGCATTTAATTTTGAATCTCTGGGCATGTGTATTTGTCTGTCTTTCACTCAGTTCAGTCATTAAGTTGCGAGTAATCATCAGTTCTTAATTTGATTGTCTGTATAAAGTTAGAATCTGATTCATCACCGTCTCCGTGGAAAGCCAAACCCTATCTAGCTAAGAATGTTACATTCTGAAGAATTTTTAGGAAACGATGATGATCCTTCTTCTGTTGTTCATGGAGTGAAGACAGACATTCTCCAACATCAGAGAATGACTTGGAAACTGTCACCACCTTGAAAACAGCAATTTCTTGGCACTTAGTAAGCTTATGTTTTCGAAAGTTAACACAAGCATCTTTCCAGTTGCTGTACCCTTTAGATAAGAAACAGGGATCAAGGCAAGTAATATTTAAAAGTTTATCCCTATATGTATTTACACATGTGAAGCAAAACAAGCAGTCCTTGCTTTCATTGTAATGAAGCCACTTCCATCTCTCAAACCAAGAGGCATTGAACGAGCGATTTACCATCTGTGTTTTTCCAAATTGACATGTTGGGTAATCCTACACCATTGGCTGATGATGGCTACTGGACAGATTTGATATTTCCAGACCTGCACTGCATTTGTTGAAAAACTTTGTCAGTGCCATATTTGAATTTGTCAGGTATTGGTATTTCAATATGTGACAGACTAAAAATGTGCTTTTTTATAAGTCACACGAAAATAGTACTCCTTCCTTATGCTTATGATGAGTTATTGAAACTGCAAATAAAGTGATGCTGATTTAAAAATCTGTGTCTGTTTTTATTGCTTCTTTAAGAATGTAACTGCCTACCTCCTTCACCAAAATCTCCACAGACACACACAGGCTTATTTTTTTTAGAACCATTTTTTTAGCAAGACATAGAAGAAGTGGATAGGAACGGCACTGCTAAGCTTTCCAAATTCCAACTATGTGAACTCCACTCCCCACACCTACCACATACCAACACAGATAAACACACACACACACAGGCTTCTCTTAGTTAATAAGAAACTTGTTTAGTTGCTTTTTTCTTTCACAAGCAAGATGT
This sequence comes from Neoceratodus forsteri, assembly GCA_016271365.2. NCBI lineage: Eukaryota > Metazoa > Chordata > Ceratodontiformes > Ceratodontidae > Neoceratodus > Neoceratodus forsteri. The sequence continues at coordinate 622,219,194 of CM057455.1, forward strand.
AGAAGAAGTGGACAGGCAGGGTAGTGCTAAGCATTCCCACTATGTGAACTTCTTCGCTCCCCACACCTACCACAGGTCAGTCCCACACAGTCACAGGTATACACACAGAAAGGCATGTCTTAGGTTATGTGAAATTTTTTTTTTTTTTTCTTTCACAAGTAAGACATAGAAGAAGTGGACATGCAGGCACCTCTGGGCTTTCCCACTGTGTGATGTCTCCGATCCCCACACCTACCACAGGTCAGGCCCACTCAGTCACAGGTGCAGTATACACACACAAAGACTTGTATTAGTTCATGAGAAACTTTTTTAGTTGCTTTTTTCTTTCTCAAGTAAGATGTAGAAGAAGTGGACAGGCAGGCACCTCTAGGCATTCCTACCATGCAAACTTCTCCACTCCCCACACCTACCACAGGTCAGGCCCACACAGTCACAGGTATACACACACAAATATTTTTTTCTTCCTTTAACAGGCAAGCCAAGCCACCGGATAAGTGGGCAGCAGGGCAGGGCAACAAAATCTACTCTCGCCTCTTTACACACACACACACACACACACACACACACACACACAGTCACAAACAGAGATTTCTTTTTTTATTTTAGTTCTGACTTGCTTAGTTTTAATTTTTTTTCTTTGTTCATTGTTTTTCTTTTCTTTTCAAAAGCCAGTTGCTGCAGGTCAGGACATGACTGGTCAAAATCAAATCTGCTAAAATTGAACACACAGCATCCTGTTTTTCTCCAAACCAGTCCTCTTTATCATTCTTTTTGTTTTGTTCTTCACATTCCCAATATTTTGAATTCACTTCCTCTCAGCTTAAGCAACACCCGTAACTCCAAAACAAGCAAGCACAAAGTCAAGATCCTCCCCAATACCACCTCACATCCTTTTCAGTCCAGTCCAGTCCAGTCTTCTCTGTCTGTTTCTGCCTGACTCAGGCTGGCTGATTGAATCTCTTTCTCTCTCTCTCTCTATATATATATATATATATATATATATATATATATATATATTTGTAGTTCTTTCTTCTGCACAATATGAAAGGGATCCCCACCCCCTCACAGTGAGTTTCTCTCTCTGTCACACAAGTCTCTGCAGGCTGCAGCTAGTAGTCTAACAAAATTCATTTTCGTTTGTTTTTTAATTTATATCACTGTCTGTGACTGACTGCTTCAGAGTCAATCCACTCAAGCCAGGTTCAGATCCCCATCCATCAGACTGATCCCCAACCTGAATGAACAAGCTGAGCACTGGCCAAGCACAAGTGCTCACTTGTTCATCTAACTCTCTCCTCTCGCTGCTCTCAGAATGGGAACTCAGCAGCGCAGAACAAGTAAGTACACACCCAAGAAAACCACCCCCACTGTGCCAGGAATGACAGGTCAGCTCAACACATAACTTGATCACTGACCTGTCAGTATGTGGCTGGCATGGACTGGGCAGGGTGCTCTTCCTCATCTCTTTGCTGTGGCTGGCTGGTCTGGAGTGGGGGCAGTCCCGTGCTGCTGGCACACTCTGTAATACACTCCCAGAACTGAGAAAGGAGGCAGATCTTGTGTCGAGACTCGAGTAGTGCCACCCTGCGAGTCTGTGTCATGGTCACCCACATGGTTTTCCAAACTAGCAAACATGTGACACAGACACAGTCATCCCAGCAGGAGGGCACATGAGCAAGAACATCTAGCAACGGTTCGTGGAAAACCGCCTCTAGTAAATTTTTAAAAAAAAATTGTTTTTGGCACTGGAGCATGGCCAAAATAAATGGACAAATGGCAAAAAAGTGGTACGACGATGGCCGTATCAACTGCACTGTTTGCAATGGCCCTGAGCTAAACCTATACCTGCTATGTGTTTCATTCAATCAAAAATATGGAACTTCCACCTTACTCTTCACAAAACTTCAAACTTCATGCAAACACCTTGCTTCTATAAATCAAATGGGAAAATTATACAAATAAAATTATTTTTAAAAATGTATTATTTATGTAGCAAAATACAGCTTTATGTATAGAGTTTACCTCTAAATAATTAAGCCCATAAGTACACAAACTGCACAGATTATTGTTTAGTAGTTGTGATTCTAAAATACCTTTACACAAAAAAGGGAAGCTATTTTAAGGATATTGCCTAAAATTGAAAGAAAAGATTGTTGTGCAATCAGTGGAGCTGCACCTATCCACTGTACTAGTTTCTATTATGAGAGTACTGTTGGCATTTCTGCAGCTGTAGCCATCATTATCTAAGTGATAAGCATGCTTCAGACAATGCTTTTTTCAAATGCCACAGTGGTTGGCTCTTCTCTCTCTCTCTCCTCAGGAAGCCATTAAGCTCTGAGTCAGAGCTGAGAAAACTGAGCTCCCTGCTGCTAGCCAAAGTCTCTGCAATTCTACCTGTCAGGCTTCTATGTCTAATGCAGCCTGATTCTGTTCCTTGCTACTTGTTATGGCCCTGGCTATGGTCGCTCATCCACCATACTGAGGGGCAGGGAGTGCCAATGATTGCAGAGCAAGGATACAGCTTCTCCCTCACCGTGTTCAGGTAAACAGAGGGCTGAAAGAGGGAGGGTGGGCATTATATGTGGCAAGAAAATACTAGTGTTTGGGACAGAAAGTAAGTCCCTGTTGCTGTTGATTGGGCTCCTGCTACCATTTATCTCCCTGCAGCCTTTCTCTTGTCCATGTTCACTGAATACTTGCAGAGTAACCACTTACAATGTATGAGAGTGGCTTCTTGATGAACAGCAATGTTCCATTCCAAAATCCTTCATTCTGTACACAAACAGAGCCAGTGGTGTGTATTACTGTACATGTGGGGCTCAGACAAGGATTAGCGATTTCAAGTCTAATATGGTCAGTAACAATGTAATTAAGGAGCTAATGAAGTTGATGCTGTGGTAAGATTGTCTATTATGCAAGTACTTCCTGTAATGTGATACTGCAGGATAGATCCTTGCATAGTCTATAGCATTACACTAGAGTTATGCTACAGTGAGTGACCCACTGACATTTCACTTGGCATCATCAAATTACAGTACAGTTGAAGCATCTTAATGGGGACACCGCCATGGACAGGCCTTCATCCCCTTTAAGCGGATATCTCTAATAACAGAAGATCCAAAAAATGCAACCTACAGAGACAAACAGAGTAAACGAACATCAGTAACAAACAGAGACATAAACACTGAACCAGCATGTACTGTAGTTTACCTTTTCTGGTTAGGCCACATTCTTCACTCAGCTGACAAAAAGTCTGCTTTTAGCTTCATTAAGCAGCGTTAAAAGAATTTACTGACAAACAATTTTTGACTTAACATATCAGTACTGCTGCTTTATATACACATTGGCAGAAACTTATATAAAAGTACAGTTGATGGTATTTCTAGATCACCATATGTTAACAAGAGTATTGTTGCAGGCATTTCAAACTACATTGGGCCAGATTCCCTGACCTCTGTTTCTTCTGTACACCCTGGTAGATTTACAAGGGGCTGCACAAACCCTGATTTGACCAGGTTTTATTTTCAACAAGCAGATGGTGGGGGTCAGAGACCATGTCAGATAGGTCATCTTTTAGATGGCTTAGGATTTGTTTACTGAAAAAGTAGCTCATATCCAGAGGTGGACTTGTGCTTCCTTAAACAGCATCCATGTGTCATAATCATATACAGTTTTAAAAAGGCCCTAGCTGCATCAAGGTGTGTGCCGGATGCAGGGGGTGTTGCAGGGCAACAGGAGCATCTCAGAGACATAGCTGCATCCTGTTGTTAGATGGTCAGACCAGTTGTCTCAAGCAACATCTAGAGAAAAAAAAACATATTTTGGGGGGGGGGGACAGGGGCACTGGTAATTGGCCAGTCACCTGCAGCAGTGCCACAGCATTTTAGTCAACTGCTGTTACATTCATATTATTTTATCATTTTTCACAAGGCTGGGTAGGATGACGTCCATGACCAAGTGTAACAAAACTAAAATCATGCAATATAATACAGTCTTGTGTTTGATAGTGGTGGACGGTACTGCAGTTAGGTAATCATTCTGTGCTTGTCACAAGGGGTAGAAGTCCTGTATCTGGTAAATTCTTCATCAGTTTTGAAAATCATGCACTGATCATCATTCTAAGTTAAATGGCAATTTCAGTCTTTCATCCATTAAAATCATGCTAAAAGCCTAAAGTATAGTTGGAGCCCATTTAATTAATCATCCTCAGAAACAAATTTTCAGACCACGTAATATTGATGAGAACTTGTCAAAATATTAAGAATTATTCATGTCTCACTTTGATATCCATGCACCATTAGTAGTTTTTCAACTGTGGTATTCATTTACCTTGAACTTTTGTAGAACCTGTGCCAATTATGAAAAATGGCTTCAGTACTTTTAGAAAAGAGGTAATGACTCTGAAACATTAAATTAACCAAAATTCTGTCTTATTTCTGATTACAGAAAAAAATTAACCTAACAAAACTGCTATCCTTAAAACATATTTAATAATTTACTTTTTACCCTTCTTTCTTCCCATATCCCCCATCCTGCTGGTAGGAGTCTTCATGCTGCATCCTTTCTCTAGCTTGAAGGACAAGGAAGCTGCTGCCTTAATAGTTGGTGTCAGTTTAGATCCTTGGTTGGTCAGAAGGGCTGTTCAGAATTCAGGTGGCCCACAGTTCCCTTCCCAGAAAACAAAGCATTTCACCATCATAGCTTGCATAGCCCAATGCTGCAGAACCCAATGTGTGATTCCAGATCTCACATCAGTGCCCCTGAGATTAAAATGGCAGCACTACAGACTTCCAGTGCACCACTGGAATTGACCTTATGCTAAAAAAATAAAATAAAATCTGTGAAGCACAAATATGTACAATATTAAACATACTACTTTCTGAGTATTAGAACAAAACAGAATATGTTTGCATTGTAAGTTGCCTTGTACAGTATATAATGTATGCTAAGTCTACAAAGTAGCAGGTTAACTACTAGTAGTGAAGTGACTGCATGCAGATGGACTGGTAGCCTCATTGACCTGAACTGCATTCACAAATAGCTATTGACATTTAATGACTCTATCTTAATGAGTCAAATAAGTTGGGGAGAACAAAGAATTCCCCATATGTGTGTGTTCAAAAAAAACCCTGGGAGCTTTACTATCCACATGGGCAACCCCAAGAAACAACACTTTAAAAGAAATGTCCCTCTTGCAAAGCACTGGGAAAAAGGTTACACAATAAGCTTTTTGGAAGTGAACGAAACTGTAAGAAAGCACATCATTTAAATATACACAGTAATATGATGCATCATAGGTATTGTAGGAAAATTATCACTAATGAATTTCTGCTTGCTACTATAAGGTGCTTCCTACAAATTGTCTACATAGACATTTCTGCCAGTAAACATTTCATAGTAGATTTACCTCCATGCAAAAGTGACAGAACATAGAAACATAGACAGTGATGGCAGAAAAAGAACAAAGGTTCATCAGGCCTGCCCATTGGGTCCTATATAATCCCGGCAACTTAGTGTCGATAGAGTCTTCCTATTCCTTTCCCCAGTTTAAAAGTCAGCACTATTCCTTTCACTCTGCCCCAAACCCATTGAAGCCTTCCAAGGTTTTAGCTATCACCACCGGCAAGCTGTTCCATGACTCCGCCACCCTTTTGTAAAATAATACTTTCTTCACATCCCTTTTGAACCTTCCTACTGTCAGCTTCCAGTCATGCCCAAGTGTTGTTGAACTGGTGTTCCTGCTAAATACAGTAATTCATTGTAGTACATTTTGTTTATTCCCTTCAGGAATTTGAAGGTTTCTGTAATACCCCCCTCCATTCTGGTCTCCAGTGATAACATGTTCAGTGCCCTAAGATGTTCCTCATAGGCCTTCACCTAGTGGCCCTGTATATCTTCATTATCTCATGCTGTACCACCTCTAGCAAATCCTTGTCCATTCTAAGGTGAGGGCTCCAGAACTGGGCACAGTACTCTAGGTATGATCCCACCAAGGATCTATGGATGGGGAGTATAACTTTATTTCTTCTATCAGTACCCCTTCTGATACACCCCAGCATTTGGTTTGCCTTACTGCAAGCCTTCTTGTATTGGCTAGCCAATTTAAGTGTGTCACTAGAAACATCGAATTGATGGCATATAAGGACCGCTTGGCCCACCTCATCAGCCCATTTCCCTACCTAATGGACAAGCTGCAGATCCTAGTTAACCAACAGCCTACTTCCTCCAACCCCCCACTAGAATTGCCTTATGTTTGTCGCATGCATTCTTGAATTCCCCCACTGTTTTTGACTCTACAACCTCCTCAGGAAGACTGTTCCATGTATCCCCAACCCTCTCTGTGAAGAAATACTTCCTCACTTTACCTCTGAGCTGTCCCCCCTCTATCTTCAAATTGTACCCCCTTGTTTTTGCACATCTCTTTTTCTGAAAGATGCTACCCTCTTGGACTTCATTGATTCCCTTGAGGTATTTGAAAGTTTTTATAATGTCCCCCTTCTCCATCCTTTCCTCGAGGCTATACATCTTTAGTTCCTTTAATCTTTCTTCATATGTCTTCTGATGCAGACCCTGCATCATTTTGGTTGCCCTCCTCTGGACAGCCTCCACCCTGTCTATGTCCTTGTGGAGATGGGATCTCCAGAACCGTACACAGTACTCCAGATGTGGTCTTACCAACTGTCTGTACACAGGGTCAACAACTTCCTGTTTTCTACTGGTGATGCCTTTCCCTATGCATCCCAGTATTCCCCCAGCCCTCCTTACTGCCTTCTCACATTGGTGGCCCACCTTTAGGTTGTCTGATATGACTACCCCCAGGTCCCTTTCCATTTTTGTTGTTGCCAGTATCTCACCTCCCCTTGTGTACTCTTGTCCTGGGTTTTTGTTTCCTAGATGCATTACTTTGCACTTCTTTGCATTCAATCTAAGCTGCCATACATTTGACCATTTCTCCAACCTTGCCAAGCCCCTTTTCATCCTTTCCACCTCACTTTGTGTATCAACCCTGTTGCAGATCTTTGGTCATCTGCAAAGAATATACTTTCCATTCCAGTCCCTCTGCAATGTCACTTATAAAGACATTAAAAAGGAACGACGGCCCCAGTACTGAACCCTGTGGTACCCCACTAGTAGCCCTCCTTTCTTCTCTGTGGACTCCATCTACTATTACCCACTGTGTTCTGTTGTCCAACTAGTGTTTTACCCAGGCTACCATCCTGGGTCCCACTCCCACGCTGGCTAATTTGTTTATTAATCTTTTGTGCGGGACCATGTCAAATGCCTTGCTAAAGTCTAGGTAGACCATGTCCACAGCCACTCCCTGGTCTACTACTTTGGTCACCCAGTCAAAGAAATCAATTAGATTTGTCTGACATGGCCTTCCCGCTGTGAATCCATGCTGCCTTGGGTCCTGTGCCCCCCCTGGCCTTTAGGTACTCAACAATTCTTTCCTTCAGAAGTGATTCCATCATTTTCCCTACCACTGAGGTCAAACTGACAGGTCTGCAGTTTCCTGCCTCTGTCTTGCTCCCACTTTTGTGAAGGGGAATCACATCCACCCTCCTCCAGTCCTCAGGTACCACACCATCCTCCCATGATTTATTAAAAAGGGTAGTCAGTGCTGTGACTAAGTTCTTCCCTTAGTTCTTTTAGAATTCTGGGGTTAATCCCATCAGGCCCCATTGCTTTATCTACCTTCAGTTTTAAGAGTTCTTTCAGAACCCTTTCTTCTGTGAAAGGACTAATATCAGCCCCCCTATCCAGAGTGCTTCTATTGACCTGATTAGGTATTTCCCCCTGCTTTTCCATTGTGAATACTGAAGTAGAAGTATTTGTTCAATATTCCTGCTTTTTCACTGTTGCTCACTGCCCAGCCACTTTCCTCTTTGTTCAGCCTCCGTATCCCTGCCTTAGTCTTTCTTTGCTCCCCAATGTACCAATAAAATGTTTATCCCCTTTTTAACTGAGTTGGCTATCTTTTTCTCAGTTTTCGGCCTTTGCTATTCTGATTGCCTTACCCACTTTCTTCTGCTTTAACTGGTACAGTTCTCTGTCCTGCTCCTTCTGTGTTTCCTTATACTTCCTGAATGCTATCTTTTTCTTCCTTATCTTCTCCGCCACTTCTTTTGAGAACCATAGTGTTTTTTTCTTTTGTTTTGATTTGTTTATTTACTTCACACAAAGGCATGTTGCCTCTGCGATGGTGGTTTTGATGTTTCCCCATTGTTGCTCCACCCCACCTTCTTGCCTGTTTGCTAGTGCTTTTCTGAGGCACTCTCCCATTTTGACAAAATCAGCCCTTCTGAAGTCCAGTACCTTCACTTTTGTGTTGCTTGACTCTACAACTAAGTTTATCGTGAACCACACTGTTTGGTGGTCGCTTGTTCCCAGATGGCTACCCACTTCAAGATCAAAGATCTACTCTCCGTCCCCATTTGAGAGTACCAGGTCTAAGATTGCTCTCTCCCGAGTGGGTTCCAAAACTAGCTGACTGAGTCATGCCCCCTGTAGGGCATCGAGAATGGGTCTGCTCTTGGATGTGGCTGCAGCAAAGGTGCTCCAGTCAACATCTGGCATATTCAGGTCCCCCATCAGCAATTTCTCCCCTTTCTCTGCCATCCCAAGGATGCCTTCAATCATTTCCTTGTCCATTTCCTCCCCCTGAGATGGGGGTCTGTAAACAACCCCTGTACAGATTGTGGAGCCATTTCCAGTCTCCAGGGTGACCCACAGTGTCTCTTCTCCTCTCTGTTTACCCTTTAGTTCTGTTGTTTTGATCCCTTCCCTTACCTAGAGAGCTACTACTCCTCCTCTTCTTCCCTCCCTTTCCTTCCTGTAGATTGTGTACCCTGGTATGTTGAAATCCCAGTCATGGTTCTCTGTGTACCATGTTTCTGTGACTGCCACAATATCCAGGCATCCCTCTTCCATCACAGCCACCATTTCAGGGAGCTTTTTACCTAGACTATGGGCATTGGTACTCATTACACTCCATTTTCAATGGCTTTATTTCTTTTTGCCCCATCTCTGTCCCTACTGCCTTTGTCTTTTTCTCCATTTAGCCCTGCCCTTCTCCCTGTTGACTGCCGTATCTTGGTGTTTACCTCACTAATTACCCTGATTTTTTTTGAGGGGGCCTAGGATTTCCCTTCTCCTCTTCAGTACTGATGAAGACTTCTAGGTGCTGTTACTCAGCTATGGTGTTAAGGTTAATCTCTCCTATCCAGTATTCTGTCTTTGGGTTCTTTTTTTCCTGGTGCATCACCTTGAACTTTTTGATATTGAATTTTAGCTGCCAGACATTTGATCACCTCTCTAGCCTTTGCAGGTCACCCTGTAATTCTCTTATTCCCTCAGAACTATCCATCCTTCTGCAGAGTTTAGTGTCATCTGCAAAGAGACATATCCTACCCTGATCCCTTCTCCAATGTCACTGATGAACATGTTAAAAAGGTCCGGGCCCAGGATAGACCACTGTGATGCCTTACTTGTGACCTCTCTCTCTCCTCTGATTTAACTCAGCATTCCACAACCCACTGCTGCCTCCCTTTTAACCAGTTTTCTACCCATCTATTTTTGTAGCCTCCTCCATGTCATCCGACTTCCTCAGCAGGTGTCTGTAAGGCACAGAGCCAAAAATCTTGTTGAAGTAAAGTAGATCCATGGCATGGCTTTTATCCATTTCCTTTGTCATCCAGTCAAAGAAGACTATTAGGTTAGTCTGAGAGGACCTCCATGACTCAAAGCCATGCAGTCTACTATCCTGGAGACCATTATCCTCTAGACAGCCTACGATGCCTGTTTTAAGCAGTGACTCCATCAGCTTCAGCATGATAGAGGTAAGCCTGATAGGTCTGTACAGATGCTGCAAAATAAAATTTCACCAGTGAAATTGCCTCAAAATCCACAATTTCACCATGCAAAATATTTTGCAAAATTCTGCTGTTCTGCAAAATATTTTGCAGGGTGCAAACTTGCAAAATTTCATACTGAAATGCAAAATTTAACAATTTTCAAATTAAATTCTGCCATCTTTGGGTGAAATTCCACTTGTGCAGTGCAATTTTGTCATTTTGTGGAAAAATTTCACAATTTTGGGGTGAAATTCCTTAATTTGCAGGTGAAATTTCATAATTTTTGGGTGAAATTTCGCATTTAGCACCCATGAAATATTTCACAAAATGCATGAATTTCACTAAATATTTTCACATAATGAACTTTTTCCATTTCACACAACACTACAGGTCTGTAGTTTCCTGTTTGTTCCTGTTGAGCATACTTGTATGCATAGTGCCAGGTGACAACATTTTGGAGGATTTTGTTATACTTTATAAAACTTTCAGACAGTGTCAAATGGGGGAGGTGAGCAATGCACTCACAGTTACACATGTGCCCATAAAAGGACCTGAGCCAAGGAAGAGATCTGATATTCAATTTAAATATTATTATGAAACACAGACACTCTGTAACATCTCAGTGAGCTGACAAGTCGTCTTAATTGATAGTGACGCCTGATTAAAACCATTTCTTTGCTAAATTTCTTTTCTGACACAAAGTCACAAACAAGATGAGTGCACAAGAGTGCACACTACACACTGCTGCACACAACCATAGGACAAAATAGCAGCCACCCACAAGCAGTGGTGGTGAGAGTTAGCTGACGCTGGATGCCACAAAAATTAAAAGTATTTATTGAGTGCAGTTGTGCACTTCACTGCACTTAAGTTAGACTATTACGAATAAAACTCCTCAGTTTGTCTTGTTCTTTGTTTTAGACAAGTCCAACTAAGTTACCAAAAGAAAAAAAAAACACTGAATTTCATTTCACTAAATGCAGCCCTTCAATATCTCCCTTATTCTCTCAAGCTGAGGAAAGTTGTATAAAACACAAAAGCTTTAAGTCTAGCTTGGTTTCAGTACACATACAGTACATGCTGTGTGATTGCTCATTGGATCCTGCCTATCTCTCTCAGCAAGTTTCACTTTCTTCTCACTCTAGCAGTTCTCTGGGAAAAAAAGCTCAATGTTCACACTACAGGTGTAAACAAATTGACTCTCTTAGCTTGGGATTTAGAAAGGGAATAACAATTGTCAAGATTTGTGCTGTTTTAGCTAACTTAGTGAAAGGAAGTAATTGCTCTTTCACAGCAGTTCAGACATCTGCCTCTCTTTACTGTAGCTTCTGTGAGTACTGGATCACATAAGGGGCCTTCTGAAAGCTTCCAAAATGGCCTCTGATTGGACAGGAAGTCTCAGGAGATCTTGAATTCTTGCCAAATAGCCAAACACTGCATAGCTCTGAAGTGCACTGAGTATTCATATTTCTTCCTGACTAATGAATAGCCTATTGTTTGTGGTATTCAGGGAATACTATTTGTTACTCGCACGCCCTTAGTGGAAAGCTAGAGTTGGCTGACTTCCACCACCTCTACATTTTGGCAGCTGACATTTTGTACTCTGTTTGTGTCTATTAGTGTACAATGCAAACTGTGCAGTGCACTCAGCTCAGCTGTCGGGGACCTTTTTGCACTGTTTGTGGCTTTGTGACAAAGAAAAAATTAAAAGAAGATATTTTTAGTCTGGCTTGACTATTAGTGAAAGAGACTTATCTGATCACTGGCAATGTTGCTGTCAGTGACTACTACATTTCATAATAATTTAATTTAATTGAAATTTAATATCGGATATCTGCCTGTTAGAACCTGAGCTAGAGTCCCTCATCCATGGCCATTTGAGCAACTAAAAGTGCACCACCATATTTGTTAGCTGGTAGGGTGGGGTGAGTTAGCTGACTACCACCTGTAATGGGTAGATAGCTGCCATTTTGCTGTGTGTGTGTGTGTGTGTGTGTGCACATGCACACAGTGTACACTCAAGAAGGGAATTGTTGTAAGTTTGTGGCTTGGGGCCTAAGAAGAAATTTGAAACATTTTTTTCTTCAGTATTTGTTTACTGGTAGGGCTTGACTAGTGATTGAGTCTTGTCAGCTCACTAGCATTGTTGCAGTGAGTTACTATATTTTTCATAATAATATAATTTAAATTTAATTTTATCTTCCTCTTAGGAATGCAACCATGGTACACACAGAAACTACCTGAAAATGTAGTTGATCCAGCAGCCCCAGCAGAGCTGCAGTAGGTGGAGAACAGCAAGCAGCAGATGAGGATGATCATGCTGCAGATCAACGCTCAGGGTGCATTTGTTGTGCAAAATTATCTTTTACTTAGTAAAAGTCTGCTGCCCTTGGCACCAGTACAGCATCGACTGACACAAGGGAACAAGTTCCATAACTACTAGTAATGCTTCTAGGAGGACATTGTCAATAACTACCACTGATACCACCATCTGAATGTGTCCTGTCTCCCCTTAACCCTGTCACCAGTACCACCATTACCACATCCTTAATAACCCCTACAGCTCTGATCCACCACCCATTAATTGTGAGTACTATTATACTAACTTCTGCTGCAACAGTGGGACTGCCAACCACTTTTGCCTCTGTGACCTAGATCACTACTGCCACTGTGACTGCTCCTGCCATTGTGACCCAGATCAGTTCTGCAACTGTAACCATGGTAACCACCAATTCTGCTATGGTAACACTGATACCTACTAACACAATGACCCAGCAAGTTTTGCAACCAGTTCCAGTACTTTGTCCATTTCTACTCTGTGACACATCTTGTTTCTTGGCAGTCTTCAGTACTGTAGAAGCTGCTAGAGCAGATGAGGAGAAGCACTAATCTGTGTCTGAGTACATTCTACCAGCAGTGGAATTGCTCACTGACACTTCATCTGAGGAGGGGAATCTAAGCAGCTTTGATGATGAAGCAGAGTATGGGGAGTACCCTTGAGAACTGTAAATCAAGAAAGTTGAATGACAGCAAAAACCCGACCTCTCATGATCCCACTGGCAGGAGAAAGAAAGATATGCCTCCACCCACCCTCCAAACAAAAGGCAAGCTACACTTCAGTGTTTCATTGAGAAGGTTCCATCCCAGCCTGAAGAGCCATGGTGAGCAGGTGTTGGGGCACCAGTGGTACTAGTGGAAAACCATCCACAACAGATCCAAACAGGAAAGGCTAGTGTGATCCAAGAGTAGAACTGGTGGTGAGACTTGCCAAATGAGTGGTGTGAAGGGCACTAAGAGCCTAGTATGGCTGCAATTCACAAACTAAAAGAAGCTAACAGAAAGGCAGTATGCATGTTATACAGTATGACTATTAGCAGAGGAAGATCTCTGGCAAATGCAATTACTACCTCCTTAATGGAACTTCCAAAGATAAAACATCCCCAGGTTTTATAAGCTTCAGGATCTCTGTCTGTGGTTCGATCAGACCCATTAAGGACCGATGGTGCAGACAGTGGTGCTGATGGCAATTCCATAGACTCCTTTGCCTCTGAAAAACATGAGAATGCTACCACTCCTTCCCCCTCGACACCAAAGAGTTCACACACGCCCAGCACTCCTGCCACCACCAAGCAACAGTCCCCTGCTATATCTCCACCATCTTTCAAGCATGGAATATCCCACCCTCCATGGTCAAGGCCAACAGTGAAAGCATTCCAAGCCAGAACTAAGTGACAGTTTTCCCATCCAACTGCTCATCACATCACACAGCTAATAGGTGAAATGATGGCATTGGATTTGCAATCTTGTTCTGTTGTGCAAGACACTGGCTTTTGATGAATTGTGCAATACTTACTGCCCTGGTGCCAGATCCCATCACAGCCCACATTTTGAAAAGTTATATGAGGGTGTGAGAAGGGCAATTGCCACATTACTCTCAAAGGCTGTGTGGGGAGTTTTCCACTGCACCTCCAATAGCTGGATATGCATGCTTATTTGTTCTATTGCATACTAGGGTGCAAAAAAGCCTACTGTGTATCTCCTATTGTTGATTCCTCTTTTTCTCCATATGTCACTGACTCTCCCTTCATTCCTTCATGATCTGGTCCACTCTTCTAAATGTGGGACTAATGAAGAAAGACATATTACATGTCACTAAGAAATCAGACATTCATTCAAGAGATACTGCAGCCTTGGACAGTTTATAACAATTGACATGTCAATGTTTTCATCATGAATAACAGGGCAAACATGGTGAAAGCAGTCAGTGATGGAAATCTTATCAGCATTCATTGCTTTGCCCACACCTTGACTCCAGTGATCACATCTACTCTGCTTCAGAGTTCTGAGGCTAGTAAGACTGCCTTCAAAGCACACTCCATCCATGTTCATTTTCACTGCTCTGCAAAGGTGACTAGCCAACTAAGAGTAGTGCAACAACATCTTGGTCTGTCTCAACACCACTTGATACAGGATGTGAGCACCAGATGGAATTCATTATACCTGATGCTCACTAGACTGCTAGAATAATAGTGTGCACTTCATGATATGACAATGTAGTGTGACACTGGGGAAGTTCTAGTCCACCATGATTTAAGTGTGCCCACTGCCACCCTGAGTCATGTAATTTCAGCAGTGCATATCCTGAAAACATTCATGAAGAGATACATATGTAGAGGAACACAAGGAGATTCCAGATGTGGTATCTGTGCTCATTTGGCACCTGCAAGCTGAACTGGATACAAGGTTTGCAAAAGTGTGGGACAGTCACTGCAGCATTTTTGCAATTGTGCCGGATTGCTGGTTCAAATGTGAGATCTGCACATGGCTATGGCTAGCCACAGAGTGACTCATTCATTTTTCACGAAGAGCTGTGTAATGAGCTGACTGGTTGCATACAGGGACTGGTGCAACTGTCTGGGGAGGAAGGTCTTAAGAAAGCGAGAATAGCATCTGACTGATCTGATTCTGTTTCCACTAATGAAGATGGGGAAGAGATGTCTGGAACTAGTGGCAGCACATATGAAAGTGAATGGTCACTGGTCAGCACATCATTACATCAAGAGCAACAGAAAAGGACACAATCACATACTTTTTCTGTGGAAAATATCTTGAATAGCTACTTTGTGGAGTCTTGTGAGCCATTTAAGTTTGATCCATTAGGCTACTTGGCAAAGAAGGTGAATTCACCTCCTCACATGATGCAACTGGCTTTGAGTTACAGCAGTTGCCCCTCTACAAGTGTACCATCCGAGATGATGTTTAACACAGCTGAGGTGGGTCTTGAGCCTAATTGTTCAATGCTAGAGCTTGAACACATCCAGCTGTTGTTTCCATAAAACTTAATTTGCCATTATTTGGGTACAAATATGACTTACCCCCATAAAGTAGAAATAGCCTGCTTTTGATAACTGTTTTTCTCCAGAGTTCAGCTGCATATTTTCCCCTAAGCTTGCTTCCTGCAGTGTTGCACCTTCATTAAAATATAAGTAACTTTTTCTTAACCAGATACTACTTCTCTTCTTGTTGTTTAAATACATGTCATTTTCCAGGGACCCCCCCCCCCAAAAAAAGCAAATGACCACACCACACACTTCATTAGGTGCTCAGTTAGCTCATTTTTATTAAAAACACCCTTGTTCCATCCCAATCACATTCTGATAATCATGAATTCATATTTACATCCAATTTTCATTTGTCCCTCATTTATATGCACCCATTAAACCCATTACATTTCTCTTTCCTCTTCCTTACTACAGTCAAAGCCACTTATAATGGGCACATCTGTGTATACAGATTATGCCAGTTATACAGCATGGTCGCTATAACCAAGAACCGAAAAAAACAACACTCTAGACATATTTTATGCTGGTGAAAAACAGTAATCATTTATCTAGTGAATTAAGTGCATTACATTACTGAGACCCAACCCCAAGTTAGTGTCCAGTAACATGCATTGTCACAGCTCTTTTAAAGAAGTTTTTTACTATATGTTGAAGAACTCCTCGATTTTTATTTGGCATCCTTGTTTTGTGTGATAGGGGGCCCAGACCTTCTCTGCTGTTGCTAGGGCATTCCAGTTCAGTACTATGTCAGGGTGCTGCTCCAAGGGCAAGGGTATGGTCACTAGCATTTGCACTGTCCCCTTCATTGTCATTGTCCAGTTCATCCAGGATGCGCTGCTGCATGGCTCTAACATAGTGTTGCTTAAGGCTGTAAATTATGCCTTGGTCTAATGGCTGGATGATACAGGTGGTGTTAGGAGGCAGGAACACCAACTGTATGTTACACAGCCCTTGAACAGCAGGATAACCAGAAAAGTTATCCAAGATGAGGGTAATCTTCCTTCCTCTCAGTGCCCTATCCCACTTATGTAACCAGTCGGTGAAAATGTCAGAAGTCATCCACGCTGATCTGTTGGCACGGTTTACACCACAAAAGCAATGAGGCATCATGACTTTCCTATGACAAGGAGGTCTGATTTTTCAGTGCCCATCATGTTACAGCATGCAAGCACTGACAAACACTCCTTTGCTTTTTTTTTGCCCCAATAAAGCTTCAGCTTTAAAAGTCATGGTTCCTGAGCCAACACATCGAAAAAAAAGCCCTGTCTCATCGCAATTGAAGTTGTCCTCAGGTAAAAACGATGAGATTAATCCAGACAAGACTTCTTGGACCCAGTGCTGAGCTATATCTTCATTTGCATTCTGCCACTCACCATGTGCACGTTTAAAAACAATGTTGTGCCTAGTTTTCAATCTTTGGAGCCACCCATCTGAAGGAGAAAAGTCTGGGTGGTCCAAAGCTTCTGCAAGCTGCTTCGCTTTTTGCATTAAAAGGGGCCCACTGATCATGGCAGCATCATGCCTGCAGGCATTTGCAAACCAGCGGAGGAGAGCATCCTCCATGTCACCATCCTTGCCTTCCATTTTACGTTTCCTCTCGGAGTTTACATTTTGAAGCCAGTCATGCATAATCTGCTCCTTCTGGCGCAATAGGTCGCCGATTATAGATTTAAGAAGGAAAAGTGAGTTGCTAGCTCTCACTGACTCATCTTAGGTGAGTTTCCAATTTTGTTTAATAGTTCAACCTTTTCAGTAAGGGTCTTTGCCATATAGTTAGCTGCCATTGTCATACAAGAGCTGTGAATTTACTGTGAATGAAGTGCGACTGTAAAAATCGCTTATGTAAAGGTTACACCAGTTAAGGGCAGTTACATCAATTAACACAGACGAAGGTGAGGCAAAAAAATGACTGAAATAGGCAGGCGGTAAGAAATGTTATAACCATGGGTTTTTAACATGGACGTCTATGGAGCACAGCAAGTGGTTTCTGAGAAGTGCCCGATATACCCAATTGCCCATATTAAGTGCGGTCACTATAGTTGGAGTGGACTGTATTACATTTCTCTGGGCTCAGGTACATCAGAGAGTGAAGGAAGACCAAGGGAGGGATAGTGAGGCTTAATAAAGGGAGGGAGGGTGGGCAGAGGGTCACTGTGAAAAGGCAGAGATACTAAACAAATATTTTTGCTCAGTATTTACAAAGGAAGAGGGGGAGGTACCTAAAACAAACAGTAGAAACACTCTGAATACAGAAGTTGATACCAGCCCATTTACAGAAGAAAGGGTTCTGAAAGAACTCTTAAAACTGAAGGTGGACAAAACAATGGGGCCTGATGGGATTCATCCCAGAATTCTAAAAGAACTAAGGGTAGAACTAGTGACACCACTGACTGCCCTCTTAAACAAATCATGGGAGGATGGGGTAGTACCCAAGGACTGGAGGAGGGCAGATGTGATTCCCCTTCACAAAAGTGGGAGCAAGGCAGAAGCAGGAAACTACAGACCTGTTAGTTTAACCTCAGTGGTAGGGAAAATGATGGACTCACTTCTGCAGGAAAGAATTGTTGAGTACATAAAGGCCATGGGGGCACAGGACCCAAGGCAGCATGGATTCACAGTGGGAAGGTCATGCCAGACAAATCTGATAGATTTCTTTGACTGGGTGACCAAAGTAGTAGATCAGGGAGGGGCTGTGGACATGGCCTACCTAGACTTTAGCAAGGCATTTGACACAGTCCCACACAAAAGATTAATATACAAGTTAGCCAGCCTGGGAGTGGGTCCCAAGATGACAGCCTGGGTAAAGAATTGGCTGGAGAATAGGACACAGAGAGTAATAGTAAATGGAGTCCACTCTGAAGAAAGGGGGGTTACTAGTGGGGTACTGCAGGGTTCAGTATTAGGACTGGTCCTCTTCAATGTCTTTATAAGCGACATTGCAGAGGGACTGGAAGGAAAAGTATGTCTCTTTGCAGATGACACAAAGATCTGCAACAGAGTTGATGCACAAGGTGGGGTGGAAAGGATGAGAAGGGACTTGGCAAGGTTAGAGGAATGGTCAAATGTATGGCAGCTTAGATTCAATGCTAAGAAGTGCAAGGTAATGCACCTGGGAAACAAAAACCCAGGGGAAGAGTACACAATGGGGGGTGAGACACTAACAACAACAAAAATGGAAAGGGACCTGGGGGTAGTCATATCAGATGACCTAAAGGTGGGCAAGCAATGTGAGATGGCAGCAAGGAGGGCTGGGGGGATACTGGGATGCATAGGGAGAGGCATCACCTGTAGAAAACAGGAAGTTATTATCCCTCTGTACAGACAGCTGGTGAGACCACATCTGGAGTACTGCGTGCAGTTCTGGAGACCCAATCTCCACAAAGACATAGACAGGATAGAAGCTGCCCAAAGGAGGGCAAATAAATGGTGCAGGGTCTGCACCGGAAGACATATGAAGAGAGACTTAAGGAGCTTAATATGTATAGCCTCGAGGAAAGGAGGAAGAGGGGGGACATGATAGAAACTTTCCAAGTACCTCAAGGGAATCAACAAAGTCCAAGGGTAGCATCTTTCAAAAAGAGGTGTGCAAGAATAAGGGGCACAATTTGAAGATAGGGGAGGCTCAGAGGTAATTTAAGGAAGTATTTTTTGCAGAGAGGTTGTGGATGCATGGAACGGCCTTCCAGAGGAGGTTGTGGAGTCAAAAACAGTGGTGGAATTCAAGCATGCATGGGACAGTCATAAGGCAATTCTAGGGGGTGGGGGTAGGAAGAAGTAGGCTGCTGGTTAACTAGGATCTGCAGCTTATCCATTAGGTAGGGAAATGGGCAGACTGGGTGGGCCAAGCGGTCCTTATCTGCCGTCAAATTCTATGTTTCTATGTTTTATGAAAACTTGACATGTGGTCTTGGGTGGAGACCCAACACCCCTCCTTGACTTCTGGGGTGCCAAACCCCACGAGGTCCCCCTTTTCCCACTGGGGTGTAAAACCCCACATGATCCCCAGCCATGTCTTGGTGTAACTCAACCCGTGTCCTGATCTTCCCAGCCAAGTACACCCTGGGCCCCTAATATGCCGCTCCTGTGTCTCCAGTTACCCCCATTTTCCCCATCCCTCCCTTCCTTCCACTTTGCCCACCTTTCAGCCACCTTACTGCTGCCTGCTCAGCAGTCCCTTATGGCTCCTTACCCTGATTACCTGCTGCTGTCCTTTAGCAGCCCTAGCCAACAAACTGCTGTTCTTCCAGCCAGTCCCTGTGGCTCTTCAAACCTTGCATATCCATACTGCTAACTACAGCAGTCCCGGCCACCTGACTGCTACCCTTGCAGTCAGCCTCTCTGACCCCAAATATCACCCAATAACCATACCCTCAGCTGTCCACTTTCAGCAGTCACTCTTATCCCCATCCTTGCCCATTCTGCAACTCCAATTACTGGATGAGTGGGAGGGCAACAAGCTGTCTAGTAGTTAAAGAAGGGAGATTTCAACTCTGCTTCCTCTTAAATAGCTTTTCCCATACTTGCTCCCTTTCTATCCTCTCCACCAATCCCATCCCTTCTTTCTTAACTGTTCCCCTTTTTGTTCCATCCTTCTACCCACCATTCACACTGCTACAGAAATTCAGAATACACATAAGGAGCCAGAAGAACTGTGGGTCACCCTGGAAACAGGAAATGGGACAGCCATATGAACTGGGGTTGTCTACAGGCCTCCAGACCAGGGGGGAGACATAGACACATTACTGTTAGAAGATATATAAAACATGACAGCTAAAGGGGAGGGTCTGATAATGGGAGACTTCAACATGCTTGATACAGATTGGTCAATATGAGCAGGAACATCTGCCAGAACTAGACACATAGGCCCAGATATTCAAGCTGCACCACAAAGTAGCGCAAAAGCAGGAGCAGGCACAAGTTCAGTGTGTCTATGCGCAACACGTGCGATATTCAAACACTGCACAGGCCAAGATGCGCTTGCAGAACGCAACTGAATATTGCACCGACTGCGCCATGGCGCAACCAGAGATGTGCAGTGGTGCAGGTCTGATGCGCAGTAGCACAACCAAGGATGTGCAGTGGAGCAGGGTAGCAGCAAATCAGCACACCCAGGGATGCGCAGGGACAGGATGCAGGGGTTCACCACCCATGGAAGATGTGGGCAGAGGAGCATGCAGCAGAACAGACTTTGCCCTCCACACTCCATGAACCGTACAACCTGAGGAAAGCTGGAAGAACCACCAGCCCATGGACACTGGCAACAATCCCACAGCTGGGGCATGGTGCCCCAGCACACCCCCTGGCAAGCTGTGACCGGAACACAAAGAGGTCTGGCCACCCCATGCTACACCATCCCACCAATGCAGAGCACACCCTGCACAGTGATCCCCAGGCACCCTGCCCAAGAGCAGTGCCCAACAGTGTATGTTACCCCATGCATGCCACCATCCCCACTGTGACAATGCAACTCTGTGCACCATGGAGCCATGCAAGGCAGCCCCACCATGAGCACCCTGCAGGGGGTGGCAGTTGCCACTGATGCAACAACGGCAGACACAGTTCCACCCTGTACAGCCCCCCCTGAGGTACGGCTGAGAGACCGACCCTGCGTCAGCTCACGAGATACCCCGCATGTGACAGAGCCTGTCCTGGACCCCACCACCAGCGGTACAGCACCCTGCACACCCTCCCAAGGACACACCCTGTCCCAGCACTGGCCCCAACAGCCAGCACAGATGCCCACGGTGATGCATGGAAGCATGCACCACACAGGATGCAACACAGTGCATGGACAAACACCCACCCATACCCAAGGGCACACCAACAAGGGACACAGTATAGGGGCGACAAACCCACTGGTGTGTGGCCACAGCAGCTGTGTACCCATGGCTAGCACCCCTCCATGGCACAGGTGCACCAGCCATCCTGCGCATGCACCATGAATCTGTATGCCACCAGCATGCAGCTGGAGCACAAGTGAAAGACATTGGAGCACATCCCCTGCAACAGACACAAGCAGCAGCATGGAGGGGGGGATAACAACAGTGGAGGCCACAGTGCCAT
Source organism: Neoceratodus forsteri (assembly GCA_016271365.2). Lineage (NCBI taxonomy): Eukaryota > Metazoa > Chordata > Ceratodontiformes > Ceratodontidae > Neoceratodus > Neoceratodus forsteri. The sequence continues at coordinate 622,240,453 of CM057455.1, forward strand.
CTGAGGCAGACGTGCACCACACTGATGACAGGAGGTAATCCAGCATTGTGCCTGGTACAGGGGGTGTCCAGCATGGACAGCCACCATTGACATGCCAGCAGACCATGCATAGCACAGACATGCAAGGGTGTCAGCTGCACAGGCCATGGACAGACTGACAGGGGTGCCATGGATACAGTGCATGCACCATGGACCACTGCACACAGTGCACAGAGAACAACACACAAACCACAGACAGTGACCGAGTCCCCCACCCACACCATAGGTGGTTCCCTGCCAGACACACACACGCGCCCATGCCTGCACCACCCCTGATGCCATGCACACCACTGCAGCCGAGCACCTGTAGCCCGCTGCAAATCAGAGACCACCACAGTTGTCATAACAAAATGCATGTATTGAAAAGAGGTAACAAAAAAACTATATACAAGTATTTACAAGATTGGGAGGGGGAAGGCCACAAACCACGTGGGGGTGGGCAAGGGGCAGGGGTGAACAAATGAGAGAGGGAAGAATGGGTGTGAGGGTGGGTCCAGGGAGGTTAGGTGAGTCAGGTGGCATGGAGGGCCTAATGTCTGCTCCGCTCTCCACTCCTGTGGTGCCTCCGGGTGCTTCTTCTCCAGACCCCGTCCCACTCCATTCTATCCAGTATCATGAGGGAAACCTGTGCCAGCTGCAGCAGCTCCTACATGCCTTGTTCCAAGGCCATCCAGTGATGTCCACCTAGGACAAGGGAGCAGAGTCAATATGTGTGACTGTCCATCCCACTGCAGCCCACACATTGTGCATGGCATGCAGCCATGGGCCACTCCCCTGTGATGGCATGTGAACACCCACAATGACTGTGTCCACAAGACCTGCCTACCCAGGTGCACACAGCCATGCGGACCACTGCACACACCCACTGCCCAAGTCCCGCACAGCACCACTGTGGCCATACAGTGACATGGCTATGCAGTGTGAAGACAGTGGCACAGCCATGTACCCATTGCATTCATGGACTACCAGTGACACACACCCACACATGCAGAGCCACAGGACAGTGTTGAGTGTACCGTGTGGCATGCACATTGGTGGTATCAAGGGCTGGTGACCATGTCCCGCCACCTAGCCCTCAACACAGCATGCACAGAAGTTCTTGGAAGAAAGGCACTCACCTGCATCTGCAACAGCAGTGCACTGCTGCACTATGAGCCCTCCACCTCATCCCTGTTGCTGGGCAGCATCACGGTCTTGCTGTGCCCGTGCCTCCCAAGCATGGGGTCTCTCCTCAGGGCCTAGGGTGCAAACATGGAGAGGGGAACATCAGTACAAACCAGTAGCAATGCCCCCCCAGTATGTGCGATCCTGCACAGCCCAGCCATGCTGCAACCCCACCACCACCACCCACACTGGATGGCCTCCACCCCCCCTGCATGCTGGACACATGCACACCACGATACCCAGATGGACGGATGCTACCAGTGTATGTATGGAGCACCTACCTGGCCTTGGCACTGCGCCTCACCTAGCACATGCCTGTAGTCAAGCCAGCCTAACTGGGTCCCTCCGCCGGAGGTCCCCATAGCGGTGGTGACACTACTCTGCACTGCAGGCAATCCCAGTGGCCTCCTCCATTGCCTTAGCCACCTCCTCTCACACAGCACTTCTAGGCCTTTCCAAAGGGTCTTCCCCAAACAGGGACCCAGCATGGGGCTCAACAATGGCCACAAGATTGGCCAGTTCTAGCAGGCCCCACATTGCTGCTCTCCTGCGTGCCATCATTCGTGCATGCCAGATCACAAAATGGCACTCTGTAGTGCAAGTCCCCCACATGCAGATGCTGCATGGTACAGCGCTGCCATTCCCCATCGCACTGTCACCGAACAGCATGATAGGGGTGCAACCATGTGGACGCATGGCACCTAGGGGGCAAAGGTCAACTGCAGGGTCAAGGGTCTGTTAAGCACGGATCACCACAGTGCTATTGGGACTCCCTGCATGTAGTGCAGTAGGGTGCCTGTGTGTGACACCCTGCAGTGGCATACCATGTTGTGGCACCATGGCACCTACGGCGCTCCAGGGCACAAGTGCCACATGCGTGAACAGTGCACTAGCACCACTGGCACAGTGGTGGCCTTACCCTGCACTGCCTCCTGCACTCAGAAAGTCATCAGCGTGGCAGGCGTCGGTGTCAGCACCCCGGGTATGCACCATGCGGTGCCTACTGTGCACATCACAGAGCTGCGCTTTTGCCTGAGCACGCTCAACTTAATTGCACAAGGTGCAACAGTGTGATTTTCAGCCAGCATATGCAAATCAGCTCATCAGCAATTCCAGGGCACAGCCACTGCACTAGCATTGACTTAAAGTTGTGCCTCGCCTCATTTGCATACCTTGTGCTATATAAATGTGACATGGGGCTGCAGATGACATTGTTTGGTATTGCAGTCTATTGTGGTAGGTTGCATGCTGTTTGGAAGTGTGGACTGTGGTGTGTGAGAGATACATGAGACTGCACATTCAAAGGTAACACTTGTCATTCCCACAGGTTCTATAATGACCGAACATGAGGAAGAGGAGGAACAGAGAAGTGGGAGACAGAGTAGACCCAACTTCACCCGGGCAGAATCAGATGCCCCATTCGAGGCCTACCTCAACAGGCAACTGCTGCTCAGCAGACAGCGGAGAACACCACGGGCCCATGCTGCGGCATGGGGTGAGGTAGCACGTGCCATCAACCAGCATGGCAGCCACCAGTGGTCCATGCAGGAGTGCAAAAAAAAGGTTGGCACAGACAAGAGGAGGATTAAGGACAGGGTGGCTGCCATCAAGGCAGCACGTGCTGCAACCGGTGGTGGAAAGCCAGATGTGCCACGCCTGACATCACAGGAGGAGCGGGTGGCTGGCAGCATGCGGCATTGTGCCCTAGAGGGCGTTCCAGGTGGTGGCTTCCAGATGGGTGGCAGCCCGTCACTGCATAGTATGTGTTGTGCTGTCACTGTGTGGTGGGTGGGAGGAATGTCACAGGGTAGGGCAGAGACATTAACGCTACTGTGTTCCCTTACAGCTCCTGAGCGTCTACATGGGTCAGTGGCGGTGGATGTGTCCACTGAGGGTGATACCCTGGACACAGAGGAGTGCAGATCCACCTCCACAGGTGTCTAAGGGTCAGAACCACAGCATACCTGCCTATCTGTCTGGACTGAAGATGGTGGTGCTGGTGCAGAAGAGGCCCTGCCTGTGTCCCAGCATGACTGTGGCCATGGACACCAGCGTACTGTGACATGGACTGGTGCCGGATCTGGCACTGATGATAATGGATCACACATCCTGGACAGTGATACATGTGAGCTGCAGGAAGGTCCCACAGCAGGAAACGGCACAGGCATAGCCATGGGTGGTGCCGCCATGGAGGCCTGCGTGACATCATAGTCCCAGTATGTGCCTGTATGCACCAGTGGGGCAGCACTGGTGTGCGTCCAGGATGGTGGGGCTGTTGTGGCTGCTGCAGAGGCACCGGTGAGCCCTGGCAATCAGTGGCCGGAGGGGCAGTGTCAGTAGTTGGCCAATGGCGACGGGGGACAGTGCCAGGGGGTGGCGTCAGTGCACAGCATATGGACATGCTCTGGCATGGCTCTGGTGTGCAGCGCCCATCATCAAGAGGTGATGCCCTGCACGGCTAGGAACACCACGAGGGACAGCATGCCGATCCGGCGGATGACCTCTTTGCTGAGCACAGCTGCCTACTCCAGGCTTCTGTGGATTAGCAGTTGAGGCTTGTGACGGTGGTGGATGTACTCATTGTGGTTCTGCACCAGGCAGAGGAGTGGTGCAGCAGAGACCACGGTCTGCTCCTGGCAGAGATGGCCCAGCAGTGGGAGGATGTGACCGATGCCACTGACAGGCAGACATGTGCATTCACAGCTGTCATGGCCACATTGGGTGCCCAGTTCATTGCCCATGCACCACAGACACCACACAGTGTCACGTCCACCCACCATTCCAGGCATCATACGACACCTTCCATGTCGACACTGGGTTCGGCTGTGGGAATACTGATCATGCCTGGCGCGGGCATGTTTGGTGAGCAGCAGACCCCTACTCAAACACGGTCACGTTCCAGCAGCGTCACCCCTGGGAGACCATCGGTGCCATCTCATGAGGCCAATGGTCAGCCTGGCATGGCTGGCAGGTCTCGACGGGGCCACCCATGCATCCATGGTGGCCATGGCACTGTGCCACATGATTGACCTGTCTCCCACCATGGCCACTGTCTGCCGTTGCCCTGTGTGCAGTGTGTTGTGCAATGTGCGATGCATGGGTGGGGTACCTGGCCCTGCACACACACGGTCTATGTGCACATCCTCCCAGCTGTAGGATACTGTGGCATGTGCATAATGATGCCTGCGTTGCGCTGTCCGCCAGTGTGCAATGGTGTCCAGTGTCTGAGACACACACAGTGACGGCCACTTGGCATGGTCATGTGTGGATCTGTGTGTGGCTAGGGGTTGCAGTCGGGGTTGGCGTGCCTTCCACCCCTTGTGCATGTCTTGTGATGTGTGTGTGTGTGTGTGTGTTTTGTGCACATGAGCGTGTGTTGTGTTTGGCCCTGCCCACCCCAGATGGCGTGTGTGGTTCCACGCTCAAACCCATTCCCTTGCTGCCATTCGCCCCTGGGGTTCATCCATGCCTGTCTGTGGGTTGTGCCTTTGCCATTGTTGGTTGCTCACGTCCCTGTGACTTACCTGTGTTGGCTGAAGTGCTCCTCTATGATGGTGTCCCGGTGCAGCTGTGACATCCGGATCAAGCGGGGATCTCTTTGCCCAAGGGGTGGCTGCCTATCACCGTCTAGAATGGTGTCCTCATCGTCCCCATCGCTGTCCCCCTCTTCAACCTCTATGGCTATCCCACAGTCGTTGGCAATGTTGTGCAGGATACAGCAGGCCAGAAATGTACTGTAGGACACCACCAGACATGTCCAGGCACCAGAAATGTGCCTTCAGCATCCTGAACACCCGCTCGATGACATATGTGTGGTGGCATGTGCCTCATTGTACCATTGCTGCGATGTGGTCATAGGGCACAGGTATGGTGTGAGTAGCCAGGGACGGAGTGGGTAGCCACTGTCACCTGTGTGTAGAGGGTGGACATTAGTATGGTGGTCTGCATCACTCTGTCATGGGCCGTCAAGGTCGGCATCCATGGCACCTCTGATTATGCACCCCCCCACAGCTGCTCATGTCATCCTGTGGGATGTGCATACTCACCCACTAGGTGGCCAGTGGGGATGTCCCCACTCTCGAACCTGTAGCACAGTGTGGGCTGGTGCCAGATGAAGGCATCATGTGCTCTCCCGGGTGCGTAGCGCAGACATTGGTTATGCTCCCCCTGGCATCGAACACCACCTGGCAGTTGATGCTGGTAAACCCCTTCCGGTTAGTGTAAGATACACCGTCTGGGCCAGGTGGTGTGCAGATGGCCACATGGGTGCAGCCAATGGCCCCAAGCTTGCCAGGCATACATGCTACCCTGTGGAACTCTTGTATATGTGCTGTGCGCTCGGTCTGTGTGCTGGGGAAATGGATGCACTCCGCAGCATGTGGCAGCAGTGCGCTGAGGAATTGTGTGAGTAGGCATGACACGGCTGACTGGGTTGTACCTGTCATATCCCCAATTGGTCTCTGGAAGGTGCCCGTGGCAAGCAGGCACATGACAGTTGTCACCTTTGTCTCCACTGACAGAGCATGGCTCCGTGTTGTGGGTGCCTGCATCTCATCACTGCACAACTCACAGAGCCACCTCAGGATCACCCGGTTCAGGTGGTACCGGCCCAGAATCTCTGTGTCAGAGTAGTGTTCAAAGGTGGTGTGGGCTCGGTACTGCCTGTTGGGGGTGTACCACTGATGGGCCCTTCCATGGCGTTGCCCCCCCTGCTGCCTGCCTTCTTACACCCCCTCATTACTGCCTCCATCTGGAAGGTGGCACTGGCTATATCCCTGGCTGGTGTTCCCCCTTGGCAGCTGTTATCCCATTCCCCCCACTGTCCTTTGTGATGCTCCCCCTGCATCGGGTATACCTCTGGCCTTTGGATGTCCTGCCTACTGCCACTGCCCTCAGTCTGCTGTAGCACTTCCCTGTCACTCCTGCACAGTAGCACAGGCTCCCCACTCCTGTTCTGTTCCTGGTTGTTTCCAGGTATGCCCTGTCCTGCTTCTGCTAATTCCCACTCACTGCTACCCCCTTTCTTTTTGCTGTCACCTCACTCCCACCTCTGGCTTCCCTGTAGCGTTCTTGTGCCTCTTTCTTGTTCCATTTTATTTTGGATCATTTCTGCTATCGCGCAACTTCCGCTAGCTCCCCTATTGTGCATGGCACATGTTGTTGAATATCGCACTGCACCATTTATTCATGGTCCTTCCCCTACAGTTGCACATACATTCATTACCATTGCACTGTTGTGCACTGCAACTTTGCGGCACAGCTGCCTCCCGCTGAATATCGCACAATGTTGCATTTTCGTACTTGCGCTGGGGCATCTCTGTTGCGCATGGCACATCCCTTTTGAATATCTGGGCCACAGTGGATTCCCTGCAGGGGGAGGACCTCAAATAACTGGTAGAACAACCCACAAGAGACAGGGCTATCCTAGATATAGTACTGACTATTGGGGAAAGGATCACAAATCTCCAGTTAGAAGGTCACCTGGGAGCCAATGACCATCACATGGTATGGTTCAATTTGGGCACTAGAACTAAATCATCCCATTCCAAGGCAAATGTATGGAACTTCAGAGGAGCTGACTTTGATAAGATGGCCAACAGAGATAAGCTAGCCATGACAAGAAGAAATACAGGTCAGGGGGTACAGGCAAAGTGGGCAAACTTTAAGGATGCAATACTTGAAGCAACATCCCATTGTGTTAGAGAGAAAAGCAAGAGCAAAAGAAGAAGGAAACCACTTTGGTTCTCAAAAACAGTATCAAAAAAGGTCACAGCCAAAAGGCTGATCTTCAGGAAATATAAGGGAATGCAGCGGAATGAAGATAGGGAGGCATACCAAACTTCCCTAAGGGAAGCAGAGAAGACAGTAAGGCAGGAAAAGCCCAAACCAAGGAAACACTAGCATGAACAGTAAAAGAAGGTGACAAGACTTTCTATTGACACATTAGTGAAAGGAGAAAGTCCAGAGGGGGTATTGCTAAGATCAAATGGGATAAGGGGAGTGTGAGGAGGAGGACCAAGGAAAAGCATCTATCCTAGACAGTGTCAGTGGCTCAGTAGGTAGCACATTCGCCTCTGATGCCGGGAGATCAGAGGGTTGTGGGTTCAGTTCCCACATCTGGCACTTGGGTTAATATCCCAGTACTGACACTGTAATGCAGCATGAGAGGGGTGCTGCATTTCTGAGGTGCCGTCTTTCAGATGAGATGTTAAACCGAGGTCCCATCTGCCTGGATTGGTGGTAGTTCAGGTGAATGTTAAAGATCCCATGGCACTTATCGAAAAGAGTAGGGGAATTTCTCCGGTGTCCTGGCCAAATTTCCCTCATTCACTAAAAATACCACCAACAGCTTAATCTGGTTCAAGGTCAGTTGGCATTCATCTGTATCCCCCTCCCCCGGGTCGTGCCTGAAAATAGGCAGGATTTGTCTAGTGCACTTACCCGGTCAACAAAAGCTAAATAAATAAAAATAAATAAATAGATACTTCTGCTTAGTATTTACTGAGGAGAAGGTATGGCAGAGCCCAGAGCTCAGCACTATGGACCCGGGGGGGGGGGAGGTGTGCACTAGTCCCTTCACAAAAGAAAGGGTCCTACAAGAGCTTGTTAAGCTCAGGGTGGACAAGACAATGAGACCTGATGGCATGCATCCCAGGGTACTGAAGGAGCTAAGGGTGGAACTAGCAGAGCCATTACCAGAACTGTTTAGTGAGTCTCTGAGCACATTAGAGGTCCCAGAAGACTGGTGAAGGGCTCATGTGATTCCCACTCCACAAGAATGGTAGCAGGGAGGAGGTAGAGAACTATAGACCAGCCGGTCTCACCTCAGTAGTGGGCAAGATTATGGAAGCACTCCTTAAGGAAATGATAGTGCAATACCTGGAATCCATAGGAGCACAGGATCCAAGACAGCATGGTTTTACAACAGGAAGTTTCTGTCAAACTAATCTCATAGATTTCTTTGACTGCATAACCAGAGAGGCAGAGGACCAAGGGGGAGCAGTTAATGTCGCCTAGCTTGACTTCAGCAAAACATTCAATACTGTTCCACATACTGTAGTAGATTGATTAATAAGCTGGGTAGGCTCGGGTTGGGTCAGAAGTTAGTCAACTGGGTAGCAAACTGGTTGACGGGCAGAAAACAGAAGGTGGTGGCAAATGGTATACAGTCAAAAGAGATGCAAGTCACAAATGGGGTACCTCAGGGATCAGTCCTGGGGCCAGTTCTCTTCAATATCTTCATGAGTGACATTGCAGATGAGCTGGAGGGTAAGGATTGTTTGTTTGCAGGTGACACCAAGATCTGCAACAGAGTAGATGATCCAGATGGGGTGTGCAGAATGAGAAGAGATCTAAATAAACTGGCAAAATGGTCGGAAGAGTGGCAACTGGGGTTTAATGCAAAGAAGTGCAAGATCATCCACATAGGGAAGAGAAACTCTGAAGCCACCTAAAGGTTGGGAGGGGAGTTGCTGGCAATCACAAGGGAAGAAAGAGACTTGGGCATCATCATCACAGATTACCTGAAATCATCCAAGCAGACCACTAAAGCAGTAGATAAGGCTAGAGGGATGTTGATATGTATTAGTAGGGGTATTGAAAGTCATAAGAGGGAGGCAATAATCCCTCTTTACAAGACATGGGCTAGGACCCATCTGGAGTACTGTGTGCAGTACTGAAGGCCACACCTGCACAAAGACATTAACAAAATATCGGCAGTCCAGAGATGGGCAACCAAAATGGTGCAGGGACTGCATCAGAAAACATATGAAGACAGATTAACAGAGCTCAATATGTATATCCTAGAGCAAAGGAGGGAGAGAGGTGATATGATCGAAACATTCTAACACCTTAAGGGCAATAACAAGGTGAAAGAGTCTAACATGTTTCAATATAAGAACAAGCATTTGTTAATGCCAAATGTTGCTTGCTTGTATGTGCTGTTTAGGTATTTGGAAGTCATCGGAGTGCAAATATTGAAAATTCGTGAACTTACGAGCGTGCGTAGGAACTGCTCAACGCACGCTCATAAACAGTCATTTTAGGAATTTTTTCACCAAATTTTCAACATAGCCATTTTAAGACCTCTGCTCATGAACAGTGTCACCGTGATTTTCTTAATGTGTCCCATACATGGATTTTGCCACCGACTGCGCCATTGTGCACTACATGGGCGGAAACACGTTTTGGGCAAGATGTGAAGATGACAGCTGTACTGCTCATAAGGAGGTGTGGTAAAATGACAATGTTGGAAATCTGGAGTGAAAATATTGAAAATTCGCGAACTTACGAGTGTGCGTAGGAACTGTGCAACGCGCACTTGTAAAACCATCATTTTAAGGAATTTTTTCACCAAATTTTCAACATAGGCTTTTTGAGAGCCCACCTTATGAACACTGGCAGTGTCATTTTGTTAATCAGCCCCAAAAGGTGATTTCATGCAGTGACGACGAAATCACCCTTCGAGCCCGATTAACGCCATGACAGTGCAAGAATTCATGAGAAGGGGTCCCAAAAACCCCATGTTGATAATTTGGGGCCAAAATTCCCAAAAATGCCTGAGATATGCAGCAAAGTTGGGGTGAGCTCCCAGCGTGGCAGCTGGAAAGTCTGTTTGGGGGGGCTGGAGCCAATGGGGGATTGGGCACCCCCGTTGGCTATAACATTTTTTACCACGCTGGGGTGAGCTCCCAGCGTGGCACCTCAGGCAGCTTTTGTTGGGGGAGGTGTGGAGCCGACAGGGGATTGGGCACCCCCGTCGGCCATACAGTGTGTGGGGAGGGAGAGAGCACATCAGCACGCAATATGCGTGCGTGCGTGTGTGTGTGTGGGGGGGCTCTGCTCACTGGAGCGGAGCTCTCCCTTTCAACTGTATGCCACTGCATTTTCGACTGCTGTCATAGACAGCTGCAGCAGTCATTGGAGGAACTGCGGCTGCGCCTGCAAACTCAGTGACTGAACTGGAAGATGGGGTGCCACACCTCTGAAAACTCGGATGATGGAACTATGTTTCTTGCACATGCGTGCAAGCAACATAAAAATAGCAGGACAAGAGGACACAGCATGAGATTAGAGGGAGACAAATAAAGGGGTAATGTGAGGAAGTTCCTTTTCACAGATAGGGTGGTGGATGTATAGAATAGCCTACCTCAGGAAGTGGTGGATATGAATACAGTGCAGGGCTTCAAGCAGGCATGGGATAGGCATAAGGGAGCAATAGAGATAAGTATGAATAGATAGGCCATTGACAAAGTACAGGCCTATGGCACATTCATAAGATAGAAAAAATGGGCAGACTGGATGGGCCTTGCAGTCTATATCTGCTGTCATCTTCTATGTTTCTATGTTTCTGATCTTCTTCCCATGAGTCCTCCCATTATCTGGCCCCCCAACCCCTTCCCCCTTACTGCCTGAATGATCACCCCTGTTATTTTGGTCAGACAACCCTCAACAATATGGCCTGCTCTTTAGATAGCAAGCCACCTTGTCTGGGTGTCTCCCCCCAAAATAACCACACTACAGACTTCATTGTGTGCTCAGTTGGCTCATTTGTATTGAAAAACACCCTTGTTCCATTTGTATTACAGTCTGATAATCATTAATTCATGTTTACATATTTACATCCATTTGTCAATTGTCACCCATTTAAATGCATCTGTTATACCATTCCATTTCTCCTTCCTCTTTCATCGTATTGCATTTCTCTTGGCTCGTGTGGAAACCCTGATACCTCTCCTTGCTCTCTGGGGTGCCAAACCCCATGAGATCCCCCTTTTCTCTCTGAGGTGCCAAACCCCACATGGTCCCCAGCCTCATCTGGGTGTAAATCAGCCTGTGTCATGATCTTCCCGGCCCAGTACCACCTGGGCCTCTAATATCCTGCTCCTTTGCCTCCTATTGCCCCCTTTTCCTCCCTTCCTTCTACTAGCCCATCTCCAACTATTGCAACAGATGATGGGCTTCCCCCCTGCCAGCCTCTACTCCCACCCACGTGCCTCAGTCGACACTTCCAATTGCAAATTGAATATGTCTAGTTTTATATCACTAATCTGTACCCCATCCTGCCTGTACAAACCTGCCCACTCATGGAAAGTATCTTTATGTGTTATAGTGATCCCTCTTTCTTTCTCATCAGTTTCACTGCTCTGTTGTTCAACTTCTTCCTGATCCCCTCTATTGCCCTGATGTCCCTTGCATGTAGTCATAACCTTCTCAGAATGATCTCAGACCAGGCTATCCCCACATCAGGCCATTATCCCTTAATTATACCCAAATTATTTTTTATATCATTTCACAATTCAGTTCCTGGCTTTGTGCCCAGATAAACCCCCAATGCAGAATCATCAAGTCTGGTTTTGGTACTCTAGTTTTCCAGTCATCCTGCATTGGTAGCAACTGCACCCATCATATCCCCCTTAATCCCTTACAATGCACTGTTGCAGTGCTTTCATCCATCCGCAATTGCCCCCCTTCCCTCAGGTCTGATCACTGCCTATCTATTATTTCAGTAAATAAATGAATGGCTCATGATCCACACAGCTTCCTTTTGGTCTATTTCTAGGGGAAGGGAGCACACATATGTTAGTTACCCAGGTCTCTCACTTATTTTTTGTAACAGTCCAATTTCCACAAGCCCACCTGCTTTATCTCTTCCTCTGACCCCCCTTTTTCAGCCTCTACTGAAACTGTCCCAATACAAAATGAATGCAAAGAGAACCTATCTGGATCCTCCCATAGAAAACGTGTTCCCTTCTTCAAAATGGGCACCACCTGAAATGGGATTCAGGCTTCTCTGTTCCCGTAGATAAACAAACTGCCCTCTGCCATTCCCTAGACCTCTTTATACTCCCCTATGGCCCACACCACACACCTAACCCCCAGTTCCTCCTTTCCTGATCTTTACCTGTGTTCTTTGGCCTGCATGCTGCATGATCCATCTTTAATCTACTCAGCCATATCTGAATTCCCTCCTTCCCCCACATCACATTCTCCAATCGTGAGCCCCCCTGTGCCATGCCATCCCACTTACTCTGTGTCACCACTTCACTTACCAGAAGGGCCCCTCTGAACATGATTAAAATGAGATGTCAAATAACCTCGCTTCATAATGTGTACTAGAAATACTCCCCAAAACTCTAATTAACCTAACCAGTAAAACCTCCAACATCTCCGATCTGGTGTCCTGCCTTTCAACCTCTGCCACCCTTGTAACATTCTTCTGACTACAGGGGTACTACAAGGTTCTCCCCACCCCTTTTGGCTGCAATGAACCCTATACTGGCTAAATGTGTCCCCGTGATTGAGTGTGATATGCCCTCATCCCATGTCTTTACCATAAACTTCATTACCTGCTCCTGTATTGTTGGCCCATTTACCTCCATTCTGGCCCTTGCCCAGAAATCCTGGGGCACCTCCCATGCCCTCTCATATACCTTCAATGTCCTCAAGGTCCAGAAGGTCCCGTATAGCAGTTGGGCTCTCCCCAACCAATCCCTCATAACTGGGGTGGAACCTTAGTTTTCTTGCCCGCTGCCCTGGGCACCAGACACCTGAACCTGTCCAACTGAAGACAGGAAACGTGTGAGATTTCTATCATGTGGTTTGCCAAAGAAGTTTCAGTTCCACTACTGTTTGTAGTATTAAGAGTTCTTGACATTCTTAATGTATTCTGCTTCTTTGCAGAATACTGTGTTCATGTATTTTATACTGATTTTGTGGTACAAACCAAAAACATTACAGCTGCAAGAAAACAAAAGAATGAATGTGTAGCATATGAGGAAAGGAGCAATCTATGGGTAGGGACCAAAGTTCTAAGAAATAGATAAAACTGTCAGTCTTATCGAGTTGGAGCTGTGTACCCCCTCTCCAGTTCTCTGTGGCTTTGTGGAATCAGCCTTGTATTATTACTTGCTGTTGTCTCAACATTTACCATGGCTATTTCCACACTGGTAACATTCACGTCATAGAACACGACTGGTTTAAACTTCCCCACCAAGAGGAAGAAGATGTTGTTCCATATGAAACAGTTACAAAAACACATAGTCTTCCTACAAGAAACAAAATTTAAAAAAGTCAAAGCCCAAAAACTGGCTAGAGAATGGGTGGGAAGGGAAGCCCATAGCACCTCTTGGAAAACCAAGCATGAGGTGTCCATCCTACTCCACAAGTCTATCAAGTGGAAGCTTATTGGGCAACAGGCGGATATGGATGAGAGGTGGTTATTGATCAAACTTTCGACCCCAAGGGGCCTGATCCTATTAGGGAATGTGTATATCCCTATGAGAACCACCCAGACTTCTTCAATCATTTGTTTTATAAAATCATGAATATGGCTTTTGATAATCCTGACAAAATACTAGGTGGTGACGTCAATCTAGCTTGACCACATAATGGATAGGTCAAATGCCAAGCCAGAACCCCACACTAAAGCTCTCCACTCCACTAGAGACCTACTCACCCTACATCAGTTAACTGATGTCTGGAGACTATGTCACCCTTCCAGTAAGGATTTTACCTACTTCTCTGAGACCCTTTCCATGGCCAGCAGGCTAGATTACTGGTTTACTTCATCCAATATCACATCTATAGTGCTAGATGTTAATATTGCCCTGCTATACATCTTGGACCGGCTATGGTAGTGCTAAATGTTCTCTTTGACCCTGCCAAAAGTAGATCAGCTATGTGGAGGTTGGACCCTCTGCTTTTGAAGGACCAAGACGTCTGACAATAGAGAAAGAAGTTGGGTACCTTTTCAAGGACAACGCACCTGGGTCGTCTTCCCCTGCCATGATATGGGAGGCATTTAAAGCCACCATAAGGGTTTAAATTATAAGCTTTCCTACACACCGGCATCGTGAATGGGAAAAGGAGGCCAATTTGTTAGAAGACCAACTCAAACAAAACAAGCATTTGTCAATGCCGAATGTTTGCTTGCTGGCATTGGCAGTGCTAGTGTAGAAGTTATAGAGCTGCGTAATAGGAATGGCAGTGAAGTATTGAACTGAAGCCAACCCCACCACCACCTTGCAGAGAGTGACAGGCATTGGAGTGTGCCTTTGGGTCGTCAGGCATAATGGCCACGCCATTTCACCACACCCCACCCTGCAGACACTGACAAAGTATCACGGTGCATGTGGAGTCTTTGGCCCTTATGCACCCCATTCCATCAGGAAATATGGTGGAATGGGTGCGGTATAGGAGAATGGGGTGAACTTTGGAGCCAAAGAGTCCAAGGCATACCTTGATGCCTCTCACTGGCTGCAGGTGTGGAATCTATGAGCATTGCAGGCAAGAATCCCAAGTCACATCCCTGATGCCTGTCATTCTCTACGGGGTTGGGCGTTATGGTTGGAAACCATAATACCTCAGGTATTCATTGGTATTTTCACTCCAAATTTTCAACATTTTTTTTGTGACCCCACCTCATGAACAGTGGCAATTTCAGTTTGTGAGCCAAAAGCTGCTTATACACAGCGACTACGGCATTTAGCACCAGAAGGTGCAAACACATTCCGAACAGGATGTAAAAAATGACAGCTGTACTGTTCATGGGGAGGTGTAAAAAATGGCAATATTGCAAATCTGTAGTAAAAATATTAAAAAACTGGTGAAGTCACGAGCGTGCATAGAAACTGTGCAACACACACCCGTAATGTAATTAGTTTGGGAATTTTTTACAGCAGACTGTCAACAGAGGCATTTTGGGACCTCCGATCATGAACAGTGTCACTGTGAGTTTTTTTGTCTGTCCCGAACAATGATTTCCCACAGTGACCATGCATCTCTATGCTGAAAGTGTGAAAACACATTTCGGCCATGTTGTGAAAAATGACAGCTGTGCTGTTCATAAGGAAGTGTGGAAAAATGCCACTGGTGAAAATCTGGACTGAAAATATTACAAAGTCATGAACTTACGAGGGTGCATGGAAACTGCGCAATGCTCACTCGTAACACAGTCATTTATGGACTTTTGTCACCAAATTTTCAACATAGCCATTTTAAGACCTCTGCTCATGAACAGTGTAGCTGTGATTTTCTTAATCTGTTCCAAACATTGCTTTCGCAGACTGACTGAACCATTGTGCGCTACATGTGCGAAAACACATTTTGGGTGACATGTGAAACATGGCAGCTGTACTGTTCATAAGGAAGTGTTATAAAATGGCAATGGTGAAAATCTGGAATGAAAATATTGAAAATTCGCAAACTTACGAGCATGCGTAGGAACCGCGCAACACACGCTCGTAAAACAGTCATTTTTAGGAATTTTTTCACCAAATTTTCAACATAGCCATTTTAAGACCTCTGCTCATGAACAGTGTCACTGTGATTTTCTCACTGTGTCCCACACATTGATTTCGCACACCTACTGCACCATTGCGCACTACATGGGCGGAAACATGTTTTGGGCAAGATGTGACAAATGACAGCTGTACTGTTCATAATGAAGTGTAATAAAATGGCAATATTGAAAATCTGGATTGAAAATATTGAAAATTTGCAAACTTACGAGCGTGCGTAGGAACTGCATAGCTTCATCATAAACAGTCATTTGGGATTTTTCACCAGATTTTCAACATAGCCATTTAAGACCTCTGCTCATGAACAGTCTCACTGTGATTTTCTTACTGTGTCCCATACATTGATTTACTTTTCACCGACTGCGCCATTTATGCGCTACATGGCCGAAGCATTTTGGGCAAGTTGTGAAAAATGACAGCTGTACTGCTCATAAGGAGGTGTGGTATAATGGCAATGTTGAAAATCTGGGTAGAAAATATAGAAAATTCACGAACTTCTGACGTCGCGATAGGAACTGTGCAACATGCATTCGTCATCAACATCATTTGGGAATTTTCTCATCACTTTTCAACATAGCCATTTATAGACCTCTGCTCATGAACAGTGTCACTGTGATTTTCTTAATTTGTTCTGCACATTGATTTCGCACACTGACTGTGCCATTGTGCGCTACATGGGCGGAAACATGTTTTGGGTGAGATATGAAAAATGACAGCTGCACTACTCATAAGAAGGTGTGGTAAAATGGCAATGTTGAAAATCTGGAGTGAAAATATTGAAAATTCGTGAACTTACGAGCGTGCGTAGGAACTGCGCAATGGACGCTCGTAAAACAGTCATTTTTAGGAATTTTTTCACCAAATTTGCAACATAGCCATTTTAAAACCTCTGCTCATGAACAGTGTCACTGTGATTTTCTTAATTTGTTTCATACATTTATTTAGCACACCGACTGCGCCATTGTGCGCTACATGGGCAGAAACACGTTTTGGGTGAGATGTGAAAAATGACAGCTGTACAACTCATAAGAAGATGTGGTAAAATGGCAATGTTGAAAATCTGGAGTGAAAATATTGAAAATTCACGAACTTACAAGCCTAAGTAGGAACTGCACAATGCACTCTCGTAAAACAGTCATTTTTTGGAATTTTTCCACCAAATTTTCAAAATAGGCTTCTTGAGAGCCCACCTTATGAACACTGGCAGTGTCGTTTTGTTAGTGGGCCCAAAGGTGATTTCCACGAGTGAATGCGAAATCACCCCTGGGGCGAATAACTCTCCATGACAGTGACATCCTTCATGAGAAGGGCCCAAAAACCCATGTTGAAAATTTGGTGCAAAAATTCCCAAAAATGCCTGAGATATGCAATAAAGTTGAAAAACCCTATCTATCCCATTATACAGCTTACCGCAGTTCCTCAGTTCGCGGTTGGCTTTGAAGAAGTGCAGACATGTTCCCAGTCCACGAAGATCATTGCGCCGAGCTCGGAGGTAAGTATGGGGTGGGGCGTGCGGAGGCAGGGTGTGCAGTGGGTGGGTGCAGGTTGTGGGAGGGCAGGAGAAGCGCCGAGGACAGTTTTAATTTTCAGGTTTTTATCGAAATAGCGAAGTGGGACGTTTGCCACGCTGGGGTCAGCTCCCAGCGTGGCACAAAACAACTGGTTGGGCGTGGAGCTGATGGGGATTGGGCACCCCCGTCAGCCATAGCATCAGCTGCCATGCTGGGGTGGGCTCCCAGCATGGAACCCTGTACTGGGGGGGAGGACAGTGGAGCCGACGGGGGATTGGGCACCCCCGTCAGCTATACAATGAGTTGCCATGCTGGGGTGGGCACCCAGCATGACATGTGGAAGGCTTTCAGGGGGGAGCACAGCACAGCTGATGGGGATTGAGCACCCCATCGGCTATACAGTGTGTGTGCGTGGGTGGGGTGGCCGCACCCAGTATCGTCTCGTGTGTTTGTTGTGTGTGTGTAGGGGGGCTGCGCGAGCAGGCGATATCTTATTGCTGCTCACTGAAGCATAGCTCCCCCTTTCAATGGTACACCACTGCATTTTGGAGCTGTCATAGACAGCTCCAGCATGCATTGGTGGACTGGGGCCGCGCCTACCAACACACTGACTGAATTGGAAGAGGGGGTGACGCACCTCCGAAAACTCGGATGATGGCACTATGTTTCTTGCACATGCATGCAAGCAAACATAAAAAGGACATATATAAAAAAGATCCTAGTCAGTTGAATAACCCCAATCTGATTTTTGAAATTACTGCCCTTCGGATCCAGCTCAACATTTTAGCTACTAGGAAGGCTGAGCTACAGATCTGTAGACTCAAGCACAAGTACTGGGATAATGACTACAAGGCCAGCAAATTGCTATCATACTGAATGCACAAAGAACAGGCCAAGAGATATATTGCTTAGCTGAGAGACACACAAGGAAATATAGTCTCGTCCCCTGATTCCATAAATGCCACCATTAAGGATTTTTCTAATAACTTATATACCTCCAACGTTCTGTTTGATAAAGATAAATTCTGCTTATTTATGTACAGCGTACATCTCCCCACCATATCCGAATCCCAGAAGGCTGAATTAGATGCTCCTATATCAGGAACTGAAATTGAGCAAGTTATAAAAAGCATGGCTCCCCATAAGTCACCAGGCAGAGATTGCTTCCTGGCTGATTTTTATCAGCTGCAGAAATTAGGGGCCAAATCTTGGCTCCATTCTTGCACATGTTACAAGACTCATTTGATCAGTATACCCTCCCTGACACTCTTAATAATGCTATTATCACTGTGTTGCTAAAGGATGGCAATAACCCTCTCTAACCTGCTAACTATAGGCCCATTATTGTTGATAAATGCAGACTCTAAGATTCTTGTCAAAATCTTGTCTGTTAGATTGGAGAAGGTCCTGTCCTTAATTATTCTTCCCTCCCAGGTAGGTTTTATTAAGGGAAGGGTTAGCTCTGATCACTTACAGGTCCTTGTTTCTTTGCATTAGATGGCAGCTAATATTCCTGCTCCAGCCACTGCTATAACAGTAGACTCGGAAAAAACATTTGATTCTGTGGAGTAGGAGTATTTGCATGCTACGCTGAGTCACTTTAACATCAGCCCTGTATTTGGTGCATGGATTCGGACCTTATGCAACCACCCAAAGGCCAGATTCCTCACCAATGGCACTTTGACTAAAACCTTTTCCCTGCATAGGGGCACTAGGCAGGGCTGCCTGCTCGCTCCCCTATTATTCATCATTGCTGTTGAGCCCATAGCAGCTGCTATTCAATTTCACACTCCGATAGAAGGGGGTTAAAGTCAGACACTCCAAATATCGCATTAAATTATATGCGGACAACTGCCTAATTCTTATCAGTAACATTCAGACTAGTCTTCCTCCTTTTCTGGAGATTTTGGAAAATTTGCAAAGCTCTCTGTTCTGTGCATCAACAAAAGTAAAACAGAGCTTCTCCCTCTTAACAAAATATCTATGCCTGACATGATACAGAACTCTGGTCTACCCTGGGCATCATCAGGAATTAAGAATCTAGAGGTGCAAATTACCCCAGACCTGAATCACTTACTGGTGCCTAGTTTCAAACTCCTGATAGAGCTTCTTCAGAGGGAGGTAGATAGGTAGAGATATCTTAACCTTTAGGTAGTGAAACAGCCGCTCAGAAAGAGCATAGATGCTCCGGTATCAGCAAATAATCACTAGAAAAATACAACGATGGCACTCACCCTTGGAAAAGAAAATTCAGCAGTCACAATGTAGGGTGCAAACACGATTCATATGACTTTTTTTCCGTTGTTTGAAACATACAAAAGTGCCAAAAGTGCAAAAATGCAGAATACATACAACTACACTGGGGGAGCAGCCACAAACACCTAATATTTCACCAGAATCAGCTTTTTCCACGGGAATGCCCTCTAGGGGTAGAAAACTTTTATAGCAAGAAAATGGACACATGCTCCAATTCAAAAACCATGTAAAGCCCCATTGCAATTATTTATTTATTTATTCATTGAAATAGTTTCACCAGGAAAGGCACACTGAGCAACAAGATGCTCGTCTCCCAGTGTGACCTGGGGGGACGGGGTACAAAGGCTTTGGATAACACGCAGGTTATCAACTGAGCAAATAACAGTTGCAACTAGCAGCATATGGATACCATTGCATTAAATGACAAGCAACAACACATGGAGTACATTGGATATTGTATGGAGTATATAACAATTACTTGACATATAGCAGCAACAGAAGGGAAAATTTAGCACACAGTAATATGAAGTTATAAGCAACAGGAGACATAGAACACATGATGGTGCAGGACAAAAAGGCACAGGACGAAAGTGCATAGGTTGGGGCTATATGTCAGCATTCATAGCAAAGCTAAGGCCACTGGTTAGGCAGTGGGGAGGGGAGCAATTGGTGCATGGATGAGTCAGGGAGGTATTATTGTCCCTAAAGTGCTTACTAATGTGCAATACAATATTCTTAATATCATAATGATATTATAAATTACACCCAGCACACACCTAAAGTGCAAACATTTTCGAGTTATGTAATGCATTATTTGTACTTTTTTATCTAGTATTTTTTATACACAAAACTTAATTTATACCTTACATTACATAATCAGCATTTAATCAAAACATAATCCATGTATGGACTGTTATGGCCTGGGAGCCAGTGGTCTAGAGAATCACATAGGGATACCCAATCACTTTTTTAAAAAATGGGAACTATTTGTTCTATTTACCACTATGTCTCTGTTTCTATACGGGGGAAAAGGGGGGAAGAGAAGGGCAAAGAAAGGGAGAGTCAGGTGAATAAGGCAAGAAATAGCATTTATAATTTTTCTATCATATAATGGAAAGAATCATTTATCCCAATTTGTTTTGCAGAACAGCACATAGTCCTAGCTTTTTTGAGCGCAAAATGATTGGGTGTCTCTGTGTGGCTCTTTAAACCACTGATCATTTTCTTCCTATAAAAGATCTTTACTCCTAGAAGGCATTGCCTTTGAAAAAGTTGATTTTGGTGAAACATTCTGTGTTTGTGGCTGCTTCCCACTGTGGCTGTAGGTATTCTGTGTTTTTGCACTCTGGGCACTTTTGAATGTTTCAAACAATGGAATAAAAGTCATATGAATGGTGTTTGCACCCTACATTATGACATCTTAACCTTTCTTTGACAGGGAAGATTGCATTGATTAAAATGATGCTCGCCTCCAGGGCTCATTATCTTTTGGCCCATCTACCAGTGGAATTACCACATAAACGGTTTCAGAAGTTATATGCACTGGTTGGTAAATTGCTATAGGGCTGCTCTCACCCTAGATACAGCTGGGTGAAACTGCTGGCAGATTGAAGTAGAGGAGGGTGGAATCTTCCTCACTTTTTACTCTACTCAAATGCATTCTCAGTAGCAAAATTGTGCCAGCCACTTCAGACACCTAAAATAGACTGCCCCCACTGGGATAGAAATTCAGACCGCAATCCTTGAAGGTTTACATCTGTCGACATATCTAGGTCTGCCACTCCCTATAAAATATCACCACTGGTTAACCTTGAAAGCTGCTCAAACTGCCTTGAGAAAAATTGGTCTTCTTTCCAAATCCTGTCAATCCTTGGGGCTTTATACATATTTGTGGCATAATCCCTTCCTATGTGTAGGGCAAAGGCTGATTTTTTGGAAGGAGTGGGTCACCAAGCACATCTACAAGACTAGGGATTTATTAACCTCAGACCAATGGGCTATGGAATCCTATGGGGAATTGTAACTCAAATACTCACTTCAAAAATATGACTTCTGGAGATTTCTCCAGCTTCAGAATCTATATGATAAATGGACAAGAGCAGTGTTCACATGCTTAACTTGTCACAGCATGTCTCAGGCGCAAAGTAACCGGCTCCTCCTCCAGAACTGGATTAAGGTAACAAAAGGTCGGGTCGGCATCATTCAAAAATTTCTATAAGATGTGGCCCCAAATTCCACCAATCCGGCTAAAGAAAAATAGCAGTTATCATTAAATATTCCTATCTCAGATAGGGATTGGGCATATTGCTGGAATCTTGCTCACACAGCTTGTGTGGACCAGCACAGTCTGCTAATTCAAAATAAGATACTGCACCACTAGTACCATACCCCAGCACAGCTAAAAGCAGTTGGGGTTCAAAAACATGACAGATGTTGGAGATGTGATGCCCCCGGAGCAGACTTGTTACACATATTTTGGAGTTGTGAGGGTATTAAACTTTTCTGGGTCCTGGTTATACAGTATAGTTCAAAAATCTTAAACAGACCTATACCTATACCTATTACTCCTGTATCACCATACCTAGTTAGTGCGCACAGGGGTGGTGGTGCTCTCAATAGAAAAACTTGCCAACACAAAGAAATAGGGAACAAACCCATGATGAAACGGGACTACTCAGCTTTGCTTAAAAGAGTAAAACAACATTTATGTAAATAAATCCATGACAGACACACAGTTAACGATGCACACCTGACATGTTTTGGATGTATAATCCTTTATCAAAGGATTATACATCTGAAACATCTCAGGAGCGCACCTGTAACTTGAAAGATCATCCTAATTACTACAGTTGCCATCTCTTATAGTTTCCTTTTTGTTGCTATATATATATATATATATATATATATATATATATATATATATACACAAATATATACAGTATATTTCCTTTGCTTATAGTAAGTCTGGCATCACAGGGGTCCACTGTTATGGTGCACTGACTCCCTTCCTTTTTCTTTCTGGATCTCTTTCACAGTATGTGTCAGGGTTCTCTATGAACTGCAAAAAGGTGTGTTGTTATGCCTACAGCTGGTAAAGTTCCTTATTAAGTTCTGTTTTGTTTGACTTGAACTGTTTGGTAGCTGACAAACTCTGTTGTATGCTGACTGTTGTCCTGTGTGGAGCTGGTGCAGAGTTTGCTATATTTCTTTGAGGCCAGGTGGGCGGGCAGCAATATTTTGGTGTCCATGTTGCATCATAGGACTCTACATGTAATGGCAGCCCCCTAGGCTTTGCACTCCTGTCAGACCTGCCAGCAGTCCTGTTTTCCCACCGGCAATCCCTGCAACAGACAATACTATGGTGTGTTCACACTTGTCAGCCTAATGACATCCACAACTTTTCCACAGGAGTGGCTAGAGTGAGAGATTCCTTGGTTGGTCCACACTTTGTTGCCATCACTGTTTGTGCTACCCCTAGCTATGTTACCATGCTCAGCTACTTTGCTTTGTTTGTGGTTTTATGTATGTTGGGACTAAAATCCTTATTGATACATTCCCTGATACTTGTCATATGGACACCTAAATTTTTTTCTACAATATTTGATTTGGAGGTCTTCCTCATCCTTACCTGCTAGACTCATCCATGCCTAGCAACACTTGTGGATTTCCAATCCAATTCAGTACCCTTATAACATCCTGTGGCTCATTATCCTGACACTTACCTGCCTGGGCAGTATTGCCCGACAGGTGTGGTATCCCGACATTGTCAATCCCGGTGGCTTCATGCCTGACTGTGTTACGGGACTGTGGAAGTGGATATTGAAAGGGGGTAAGGTAGCGAATGAGATGGGTTGCTACCTTACCCCTGATGATGCTCCAGAAAGAAGCATCAGATGCGGAAGCTGGCCAAGCTGCCCCAGTGGTGTGGAGGGCTAAACCACTGGCAGCTCTGCCAGCATACCTTGGGAGGCTCAGGTTCTGTTCTGGGCTACAGACCTTTAGGAAGTTTGCCCCTGTAACTAATATATTTTTACTCTGAGGTCCACTCCCCCTCTGAGTTTGTTATATTAGTTATGGGGAGGGGGAGTACAGGAGTGAAGCCCACCATACTGCGGTGTCCTTGTGGTAGTGGAATGCCTGACATTGTATTGTTGGGCATCTAAGTGGTGCAGGATTTCTTAGTTCAGGACTATAACCTTGATATCTTCAGCTTTGGGCTGCTGAGTTTCAATCTATCATAGTATATCCTTCCACTCGAGTCACCACCAGGCTTGTTTGAAGACTTCTCCAATGATGTATCCTATTCTTCTACATCCCTTGTCACATTCCCCTCCATGAAGACATTTTTGTTTCCAGGACTGGTGGCCACTTATGGACATTACTGTTGGGCCTCTGGATGCTGGTTTATGTTTGTAAACATTTAACATCTGGATCATGCCTAGCTGTGCTTGTTTTGTTTTTGTTGTTATAAATGGACGTTATTTTTTCTAACTGTTGAATTGCGATGTTGGGGGAGATTCTGGGATCCACTCACTCTTCACGGCTCCTTGTGAGTTTGTAGCATGGGCCACACAGGCTCTAGTTTGCTTAATTGCTGGACTGGTGTTTTTTTGGGGGGGGATGGGTGAAACTAAAACTTTGGGTGATGGTGGCCTGGTGGTGGCAGGGTGTTACACCCTTAGATGGTCCACACTCATTTTGACCTTTCTATGGCCACAGATGGGTTCATCTGGGCTTTTTTGGACAGAGCAGTACTCAACACTTCAGTGTGGTAGCCAGGAGGATGGGGGACCAGATCATAGTTTTCCTATGTTTTCATTATTTTGGGGGATACATGCTTGTATTATGATCTTGGTGGGGGATAGGGGATTGGCTGTTGTTTTCTCTGTGTTCCTTTTTTTTTGTCCCACATTTCAAACTTTTTTTAATGTTTGGCAGGCACTCTGCTGGGTGCTTCATCATAGGATGGGGGGGGGGTATTTGCATTGTGTTCACGGGAGGTGGGGATGTGATGTTTGGGGGGTCTACAGATGTGGATATTTTGTTCTACTGGGTGCATTTTGGTGCATAGCATTGAGAAGAAAGGGTCCCATTTTGGCTACTTGCTTCAGAACCTGTCACCTGTCTAGTTTGACCCTCCCTCCACATGGCTGAATCACATTTAACCTTTATGACTTGAAATATTATGGGGGCAAATTCCCAGAATTGATCCCAGGTGCTCACTCATTTAAAGAAATATGCTCCAGACCTATGATTTCTGAAAGAGACACATTTAATTGATTGCCATGTTCAGTTACTTAGGTGTAACTGAGTAGGTCAAGCATATGGCAGAGGTATTGCTGTTTTTGTTTTAAACTTAGATTGTAGGCTTTTTAGTGGTACTGTAATTTTTTGTTTGCTGTCTTTGCTTAGAATCGTTTTTGGACAGTTGAAAATTTAAAACCTAGTTTGGTGTGATTGTAGTGGTGGTGTATTCCTTTGCTGTCTTTAATTGCTGCAAATTTATGCCTACCCTCCTTCCCCTGCCCCCAACTCTAACTTATATGCCCTATTAAATGTATCTGAGGATCAGTGTCAGAATTTTAGGACAGTAAATTAATAAAAAGGGAACTATGAGAGCTTCAGTAACAGACAAGTACTGGAACAACAGTATAAGTTCAGTATAATGTGGGGAGTGGTGCACTGCAGTGGCTGTGGGGCAGCCATATTCAGGCAGACCTTTTGGACACTGAGGCGCTGCCCTGTCTGCAGGCATCTCACTGGACTGCTGGATGAGGTAGCCAGACTCAGAGTGGAAGTAAACTGGGTCAGGAGTACCTTCACTCCTATCCAGAGACCACACAGTACAATGCTGCTGCCTTAATGGATGCCAAGAAAGAGGAGCACATGGATGATGGTGGGCTCAGGGAGGGTTAGGGTGGTCAGGCAGAAGCACATCCCAGATCCTATTCTACACCAGAACTCATATGCTGCACTGTCAAAATGGGACAACCAAACAGAGGTACCCAGAGAAGTCAAAGGGATGGACATGGAGGTCAACCAAACAGGTGACCTCAGTGGAAAGAGCAGTGGACCCCAGAGGAGGAGGAAGCAAATCCTGGTGGGGAACTCTATCATAAAAGGGATCCAGCTAGGAACACAGGAGGGGGAGGACATGGAGGTGAGGTGCTTACCAGATGCCATGACATGGAGGGAGGGGAGTAAGATCCAGGGGATCGCAGGGAAGGGAAGGCAAGACAGAAGGGTGAGCTGGATGTCATAATCCACCTAGGTACTAATGACCTGGCAAATGGGGAGCCCAAGGAAGTTCAGGAAGAGTTTAGGAAACTGGGAAGGGGTCTCATGCAAGTAGCTACTTCTGTTGCCTTCTCAGAAGTACTACCTGTGAGAGGCATGGAAGAGCATAGGGGCTCATGCACCAGGAACTTTAACCCATGGTTGAAGAACTGGTGCTGTGAGGAAGGGTTTGGATTCATTCATGACTGGCAACCCACCTGGAGGGATGGAGGCTTGTTCAAGCCTGATGACCTGCATTCATCTGGGAGGGGAATCCAAGCATGCAATGATAAGTTTAAATGCTACATGGACAAGCATTTAAACTAGACAAGGGGGGTGGCAGGCCATCAAAAAGGATACCTAATTGCCCACCCCCCACAGCTAGCAGTGGAACCAGTGAACAGGAGGAGTGGATATTTCTACAAAGCAGTGTGCAAAAGATGGAAATAAGCACCCAAGAGGTGGATAGGCAGAAAGGTGGCAAAATTCAACAGAAGGGCAGACAGCAGGGAAAACCAGGGATAAAGAACAACCAGGAAAAGGGCTGGAGTAGAACAGCTAAACAGTCCAGGGAGTTCAAATCATGGAAAGCCATGTGTGCCTTTGCCAGGAGCCTTAGCAACAAGTTGGAGGGTCTGGAGGCTGTCATGGTGCAGTCGAACCTGGATATTGTGGCCATCACAGAGACCTGGTGTAATGATAACCGTGACTGGAAGATGGCCATACCTGGCTACAGCATATTAAGAAGGGACAGAGCAAGTAGGAAGGGAGGAGGAGTGGCACTTTATGTGGAAGATGGGATAAAGGCCACAGAGATCCAGGAGGAACAGAATGGGGGAGAGATACTTTTGGTTAAGCTGGAAATGAAAATGGGGCAAGCCATCCACATAGGGGTGGACTATAGACCACCAGCCCAGGAGGAAGAAACAGATAGGGAGCTGATGCTAGCCACTAAAGGATGGCAGACATGGGTGAGGTGGTGCTGGTTGGAGATCTCAATATTCCAGAAGTGGACTGAAGCCTCCCAGCAGCAGCATCAACCAGGAGCAGATTTATCCTGAACTCCCTTCAAGGTGCCTTTCTCAAGCAACTGGTCATGGAACCAACTTGGCAGAAGGCAATACTGGACCTTGCACTCACAAACAGGGACAGTGTGATGGGGGTAAAAGTGAGGGAGCACCTGGGGAACAGTGACCTCCAGTCACTGTGGTTTGACATCACAAAAGAAGCAGAACCAAACCTCACAAAAACACATATCCTGGATTTTAGGGGGTAGACTTTGGGAAAATGGGGAGATGCTTGAAAGAGGCATTAATGGGAATGAGACAGGAATCAGGGGCTGAGGAACAGGGAGCAATATTTAAAATGGTGATTACAAGAGCAACAGAATTAGGCATTAAGCATTTTTGCAAGGGGAAAAAGAAGAGGAGGCCATTATGGTTTTCCAAGGAGGTAGCAGAGAAAGTGAAAGCCAAAAAGACTGCATTCAGGCAATACAAAAAGACACAGGCAGAAGGTGATAGGGAGAAATACCAGGAGAAGCAAAGGGAGGCAGGGAGGTTAGTAAGGGAAGCAAAAGCTCAGACAGAAGAGTGCTTTGCAAAATCAGTGGGTAGAGGGGACACAACATTTTACAGGCACATAAGTGAAAAAAGAAAGGCAAAAGGAGGGATAGTGAGACTGAAGGGGGAGGATGGGGTTTCTTGGAGGATGACAAAAGTAAAGCTGACATATTAAACAGGTATTTATGCTCAGTCTTTACTGAGGAACATGAGGGTAATGGGCCTGCATGGAGTACAAGGGGTGGGAACAGTACAGAAATGGAAACAAGTCCCTTTACATGAGAAAGGGTCCTGAAGGAACTGGAAGGAATAAGAGTTGATAAATCAATGGGGCCAGATGGGGTCCACCCCAGGGTCCTAAAAGAAGTAAGATAGGTGGTGGCTGAGCCTCTGGCAATCCTGTTTAGCTGATCACTGGAAACAAGGGAGGTACCCAAAGACTGGAGGACAGCAGAGGTAGTTCCCTTATACAAAAGCAGGAACAAAGAGGAAGTGGGGAACCACAGACCAGTCAGCCTCACCTCAGTAGTGGAGAAGATCATGGAAGCACTACTGAAGGAGAGATTGGTGGACAGTTTGGTTACCAATGGACTACAGGACCCACAGCAGCATGGTTTCACCAGGGAGAGGTCATGTCAGACCAACCTCATTACATTTTTTGACTGGGTGACAAGGGAGGTGGATCAGGGGAGGGCAGTGGACATGGCCCATCTGGACTTCAGCAAGGTCTTTGACCCTGTGCCACACAGAAGGCTATTAAATAAGCTAGGGAATATGGGAGTGGGCAGGACAGTAGTGCAGTGGGTATGTAACTGGCTGGGCAGCAGGACACAGAGGGTGGTGGTAAATGGCTGTCACTCCACAGAGGGGAGAGTGGCCAGTGGGGTACCATAGGGATAAGTGCTGGCACCGATCCTATTCAATGTCTTCATCAGTGACATTGCACAGGACCTAGAAGGCAGAATTTCCCTGTTTGTTGATGAGACAAAGCTCTGTAACAAAGTAGACATGCCAGAGTGTGTAGACAGAATGAGGAGGGGCCTGCAGAAACTTGAAGAATGGTCAGGGGTTTCGCAGTTGAAAGTCAATGCAAAGAAGTGCAAGGCAATGCAAATGGGGCACAAAAACCCTGAAACAACATATCAGTTGGGGGGTGAGGATATATCATGCACCAAGCAGGAAAGGGATCTTGGGGTTATCATTGCTGATGACCTCAAGGTAGGGAAACAGTGCAACAAGGCAGCAGGTAAAGCAAATAGGATGCTGGGATACATAGGCAGGGGCATCACCAGCAGGAAAAGGGAGGTCATGATTCCACTATACAAGACACTAGTGAGACCCCACCTGGAGTACACTGTACAGTTCTGGAGACCTTACCTACATATGGACATAGGGTAGAGAAGGTTCAGAGAAGGGCAACAAAGATGGTACTGGATTGCATCACAAATCCAATGAAGACAGGTTGAAAGACTTGAATATATACTCCCTGGAGGAGAAGAGGGAAAGATGGGGTACAATAGAGACATGCAAGTATCTTACAGGGGGAACAGAGTGCAGGAATACACTATTTTTCAGTGAAAAAGATGTTCCAGAATTAGAGGGCATGGGCTGAATTTGGAGGGAGGGATATTCAGAAGAAATGTGAGGAAGAATTTCTTCACAGAACAGGTTGAGGACAAGTGGAACACTCTGCCAAATGAAGTAGTGGGGGCTCAAACAGTCACGTGATTTTAGAATGTATGGGTTAGACATAAGGAAATTCTGGAGGTCAGGGATAAGAGGAAACAGACTTCTAGGAAAACATAAAAGTGAACTTACAAGGTCAAATGGGCAGACTGGGTGGGCTGTATGCCCTTATCTGCAGACAGTGTCTATGTATCTATGTATCTATGTATAGACTCTAAACAAGCAGTTGCAGCTGTATTGACAGTTTGTTCATTTTTATTCTCCCTGCTCCATGAATTTTGTGACCCAGATGGTCAGTATATTATTCTGCATGGAGTGGTGGACAGAAGTGAGCTGATGCTGACTTCCCTTTATGGCCACACCAAAGATGACCTCAAATTTTTCTCCCAGTTCCTTTTTCATTTAACACTCTACAATGTTTATTGTTTGACAGTATATCATTACAAATTTGAAGTACATAAAAATAAAGCATAAATGTATGTTTAAAACAATTTTAAAATACCTTCATTTACATAGAGTTTATAGAACAAACGGTAGATTCCTTTCAGAATTAATAGTATTACAAATGTGTGGATTGCAAGAAACCAATGATTCTTTTCAAACTTTGTGTATTTCTATTATTCAGCAAGAATTTTATTAATTCATCAGGAGGAAGGTCAAGATCAGCCATGATGTTACCGAGCCAGTCAGAACATTGCCCCTTATTCAGGGCATAGAACTAGTATGTGCTTTAAATCATCCACCAATAATCTGTCACATTTACAGAATGGAGTAACTATATTCTCTCTTTTTTGCTTATAGAGTACATAATTTGCCTTATGTATTTCGAGCCTAAGCTTTGTTATTATTCTCCTATCCTTGGGATTTATTGGATTTACTAAGTAAGGTTCTAGCCCATGTGTAACTTTTATTTGTTAGTACCATTTATATAGTTTAACATTTTTTAATCATATCTGCATATTGGTTATATCCTGATCTCTTAGTCTAATTTTAACATTTTCTGCTATCTTTTACCAAGGGTTCATGTATATGTCCCATAAAATATTTCCAATTCCATTTGGAAAAATACATTTCATAAAGATCTCTAGGGTAGGAAAGACTTTGCTATTGATGTATATTTTATCTCTTCCTCTAGGCATTGCCTGTGTAGTCTATTTTCTTCAAGAAAAAATCATTTTAATGATGACAAAATCTGCCTGTCTTTCATTAATGTGGAACTAGACTGTTGGTACAGTTCTAAATTTAATATTCCTGTTGGTATTGATTGCGGTACCATTAAGATATATCTTTTAATTTTATTACACAAGATTTCTAATGTATTCAAATTCACCATTCTCCAAATCTCTGCTGCGTATAGTATGGTATGCTTGAATTTATTTTTGCCTCCAGAACTTTCAAAACTCCCTTTATGGATGTTTGTCCCAACTTTGCATTAAGTATTTTAAATGTATTAAAATATTTTTTTGATTTTTACAAGAATTTGAACTACCTGATCCTTCCAGCTTAGGTTTTGGCTGAACCTTACACCCAGGTAATCATAATATTTAACTAGTTCACCTTTTTCTGTATTAATCCTTAGTGCAATAGTACTCTTATTGTTATCCCCGAAAGTTAGTAATTTAGTTTTTGATATATTTATTTTTATGTTTAGTACACAGTTCTGAGAATTGAGTGAGTTTCCTGTGAAGACCTAGTGCAGAAGTTAATATTAACACTATGCCGTCAGCATATGCAAGACAGTTCACTCTAGAATTTCTTATTTTTGGTGTGTAGAATGACGGGTTTTCTAGTTTTACTAGGATCTCATTTATATCGATATTAAAGAGAGATGGCAGCAACAGGCACCCTTGTCTCACCCCATGATTTATTCAGAAAGATGTGGATGTATTTCCATATTGGTCATATTGAACCACACCCCATGTATTCAACTGTAGTAGTATCAAAATATCAAGTAATTATGAGTTTAAACCCAGTTTCTTTAACTTAGCCCATAGTATTACCCTACTAATACTGTGAAATGTGGACGAAAAGTCCAAAAACAGCAATGGAATTTACCTTTTTTAAATTTTACATATTTCCATGCAAGATGTTTTAATGTATAACAGTGTTGAGTTGTGGATCTTGCCTTCCTAAAACCATTTTGTGTTTTGTGTAAGATGTTATTTTTGTCTATCCAGTCTTCCAGTCTTTCTAGGATTATCTTAGTAAAATTTTTTTGTGAGATGTGTATTAAGCTTATAGGTCAATACATTTTGAGGTCATTTGGATCACCTGTCTTGAAAATCAGAGAGATGATGCTCCCCAGTCAGCTAATTGGAAAATCCTGTCCTTGAATGAAGGTATTATATAACCCCTACAAAATAGGTGCCCCCAAATTTATGAAATGTTTATATGTCTCCTATTATTTTATCCAGCCCAGGTGCCTTATTTGTTTTTAATCTCATAATTGCTGATGTTACCTCCTCTAAAGTAATTATCATGGGGGTTGGGTAGATAACTTTCTTGTCATTTAAGTTATCTAGTACTGATAGTATTTCTTTGTCATGTACTAAATAATAAAGTTCTGTAAAAAAAAGTAGCCCTCGTCTTTGGAAGGATATATGCTTCTATTGTTTTAGCATATTTGTCATAGCCTTGACAAACAGTTATGCAGAATTTCCTTCCATCTTTTTCCTTTACTGTTTTCCTTAATTTTTCCCACAGTATTTTAGAATAGTTTAGTTTTTGTTCTTCTAATATTTGCTTACATTTCTTCCCTTCTTTATTTATATCTATTCTCTCATTTCTCAATCCATTGTTAACCTTTTGATGTCTGTTATTTTTGTTTCTTAATTACTTTACTTAGTTCCTTTTTTGCTTTTCTGCATACAATATGGTCTAATCAGACTATTTAAGTCTGACCAATTATTGACAATAGAGTAGAAATTAGAATCTTCAATTATTGTAGTTCTTATATCATTCATTGAACCTTGAAGTAAATTGTCAAATTACCTAATTGTATTTGTAGTCCACTTTATTCTTCTCTCGTTAATTATTTCCAGTCCCTCATTTGTTCTTAAGCTTACCTTATTTATACCATTGTTTTCCACTTTATTAGTGTATATTATTAACTGTATTGGATTATGCGTAAATTCTATCCTATCAATTACCTATAAATCATAAATTAATTTAATCGCCTCTAGATTACTCCATATTTGATCTATAATGGAGGAACCTCTAGGGCCAATATATGTCAGTGCTCCCTCAGAATCTTCAGGCAAAAATCCATTTAACAGGAGCATGTTTTAATTAATCAGGTACAAATTTATTAATTTCCCTCTCATATTATTTCTATTGTTCATTGCTGCTCTTATCCACTTCATTCTTGGGTTTAATTCAGTAATAAAGATTGACATAACCTGGGCCTTCAAATTGTCTTGCAATCCTTGCATTAAGATCTCCCATTAAAATTATAGGGGTAGCTAGTTCATCATCCTTAAATTGCTCAAATATTGATTTCAGTCTAGTAATTGTGTTGTCTGAACTTTTTTTAGTAGGGGAGAAGTATGCATTTAGTAATATTATTTGATAATCCCCTTTCTCATCTTCAGTTTTCAACATTAGTGTATCTACCAGTGTGGCAAATTGATTGCTGATTTTGTAATTGGATTTAGTCATAAGGTATATTGCTACTCCCCTTTATTCCGTCAATATTCTTTTTTCCTTAACTGCAGATTTAGATATGTTGACATACCCAGGTATCCTGGGGGTCATTTCTGTTTTACACCATGTCTCTTGGAGACAAATCAAATGTTTCCAGAAATTTTGCACTTCGGGGTATGCAATTTTTAAATGAGCACCTTCTATATTCCATGATAGCATCTTTATTTTTTATTGTTATTCCAGTTCTGTGTATCTCCCTGAATGTTCTTATTTATTTTCAGTCAGTCCTCTTTTTTCTTTTTCCAGTATTTTATCTCTATTATTTCCAGTGTATTGTCCCCAAGTTTCCATTTCCTCAGGTTCTTTCCTCTCTATTTGTGTCCTTTCATTAATATTTCCTTTTGTGTCCTGTTCAGTCCATTCATGGGTCGAAACCAAGTAAAGTCCTATTTCACCTAATAGTTGTACTTTCCCTAACAACTGTTGTACAGTTTCTGATTTTTTGAAAGTTGTATCTGTTTGAGATGTTCTATTCCATCTATTATGTATTCTAATATAATCTATTGAATTTCTAGTTATATTTAGTTTTGTCATTCTTGAGATGAATTATGCCATTTCTTGTTTTATGTAATCTATAGTGTTTTGTCTGGAGATTTCCCATCCTAATACTGTCGAGATTTTACTTGACCATTTTTTGTATTGATTTTGCTCATAATTTTCAATGATCTTGATTACATCCTCTAAATCCTCTCTATTTAGTGCCTCTTCCTTCTCTTTTGTCACTATTTCCTCCCCATCCTGTATTTTCCATTATATTTCTTTTTCTTCAGTTTTCCTTTCATTATTATTTAAGTCTATGGTTTGTACATTTTGTGTTGGTATAAAATGAACCCCCAATACTTTCAGAATCTTTTCTTGTATCCAAATAGATTCCATCAGGTGTCTTTTTTTAGTGTACAGTAGTACGCAGTCACAATGCTGTATATTAGGAGGTCTCATCACATATGCTTTTTCCTTCTCAGTTGTCTTCAAATGTAGTACATGAATTATCCAATCTTCCAGTTTAACTTTAATCTCATTTTGCAATCTAGCTATTCCATATATTTCCAGTAAACATTCCAGAGCTTTACCCTCTATGTCAACATATTTTTCTGATTGTTTCTCATTCTTTGGTGACATCATGGTGATCTTGACCTCCCTCTCTTAATCACTTGCCCTTTTTCCTTCTCCGGTAATATTTTCATAACTCCCATCTTTCCTCATGTTAGAAATTTCCCTACATTCATCCTCTATAATTATGATTTTTTTTCCTGTGCAGAGAGTTCATTTCTCATTTTCTCTTCTGTTCTTAATGATTCCTCTGTGTGCCTTACTGGGGGATCTCTTTTGTTTTGTTTGCCAGTTATCTTCCTATTCTTTGATTCTGTTTGCATTTTATTTCCTTGCTTTCCATGTTGTTTTGATCTTATTTGTTTATTTTTTTTTTTTATTCCTTGTAATGATGTTTCAAAGTGACAAGTGCATGTTTGATTTTTGTCAACAGGTGCAGGTAAGTTAGCCTGCATTGCTTTAGTCTCTCCCACCTTTGAATTTCTTTCCAGTTTTTTACCCTTCTCTGATATGGATGACAAGTTCAATTTATTCTCATTTTTGATTATTCTGTTAAGAAGTACTCTGTTGTAATTTAAATCTGTATTAAAATTAGTAATCTCATATTTTATTATAGCCATTTTCTCTAATATAACCATAATAGCAAAATACAGATTCTTAATAATCTCCTGCATTTGCTTAGAGATTGTATTACAGGCAACAGAATTTCCTTCCCCTGAAAAACAATCTCTGTTATATTCTATTTCTTCTACCTGGTCCTTTTTTGGGGCATCTCTTGATATATTTGATGTTTCTCTATTCTAGCTCCCCCCCCGCCATTCTTTCTAGGTTTTTTAAACCTTCAGTTATTACACTCAAGTTTTCTTTGATGTCTTTAATTTCAGAATAATTTCTGCTGGTGTTATAATTAAGGTTTGCAACAACATTAAAGGAATCCCTCCCTTCTTTAGGGGATTCTCTTGCAGGGTCTACTACATCTTGTCCTATTTTCTGTAGGCTGTCAGTGGAGAAATTTGCTATCAAATAGTCATCTCTGCTATCACTGCTGTAAGATTCATAATATTCCAAGGTATGCAAATTTGGGGTTTCCTGTTCAGAATTGACCATTGAGAAAGAGGAGTCGAGGGGCACAAATTAAGCCCACCATAAGTATCTAGTGAGATCTCTTCAGCCTGGGGAAGTGGTGTTGAGTAGTTTATGCCATTATAAGATTCTTTCCTTATGTTCCCAGATTTCTTTATAACACTTAGCTCTGCTTTTTGTTCTCTGTTTCTACTTATTTTATTATTTTCCAACTTCACAAAATTCAATTTATTTAAGCTTGGATATTTATGTTCTTTAGTGGCATAGATAACATTAGGCCACATTTCAGTAATCTTAAATTGTAATGGGTCATCTTCTGGCATTTGTACCTGAGCCATTCTAACTTCCTCTTCCACTTTCCCTCCTCCCCCAGATTGTACTTTCGTTAAGCCCTTTTGAGTCCTCTTTCTCAATTTTCCCTTTTTTATCCTATCCATTTCTGTAAATGGTTTTCCACTTCTTGTTAGCACCACTTAAAAAGGATATTCTCATTCTCAAAATACAAACCATGATTTATAATAAATTACATGCATTCTTATTGCTAAAACAATTCAGTATATTGTACAGTATATATGTACAATTGAGAACATGTGCAATTCAAACAACTCTAAAAGGCAGCATAAGATATAATATCCAAAAAATCCAAGTTATACCTAGTTCTGGTTTTATCCTTGGTCTACTTGGCTAATCTTTGGGGTCACAAATTAGTATAATTTCTTTATATGTCTCTAAAAAGGTATAATAAGTCCTCTGGATTCCTTCCTTCTTTCCTTCTTCCATATCCACTTCGTTTTCCAAACATCCTTCTTCCTTATTCTTCCTTAACTCTGTTGTTCCACTAAAGAGAAGAACAACTCTAATAAAATCTTATATTAAACAAGCCACCATATATCTAAACACTACTGTTAGAAATTCCCTCCGTGTTACTTATTTGAGGCTTGTATTTCTTTACTTTCACAAACTTTTGCTTCAAAGACCTTATTAAACAAGGTCTGTACAAAAAAGACCATTGAAGAAATATAAGATAACTTTTATAGAATACAGAAATACAGGAATATAAATTGCCTTTTAAATATTTTTTTTTTTTAGCCAATAACAAGAACTTACTTTTGGGCCTGCAACGTTAATATATTTTTCATTGGGTTCTGAGCTCCACCTGCAATCCACAAAAAACAGTTTCTGCAATGCTGCAGTTTTCAAAATAAACTGTAACTTAGCTTAGTGATTTGATTCAAGGAACATATATTTT
Organism: Neoceratodus forsteri; assembly: GCA_016271365.2. Taxonomy (NCBI): domain Eukaryota; kingdom Metazoa; phylum Chordata; order Ceratodontiformes; family Ceratodontidae; genus Neoceratodus; species Neoceratodus forsteri. Next base: position 622,276,331 of record CM057455.1, read on the forward strand.
ATAGGGCTAGATTTTTGAAGCAGGCTTCTAGGTGGCTAAATACTAAAATTCAATTATGGAAAGCAAAAACCTTTGGCTTATTGCTTCTCTGTCACAGTTTTTCTGATCTCAACTTTAAAGCTGAAACAAAGCTGAAATAGAGCCTAACAGAAAACTCATCTCTCTTTTCTACCCTGTCCGCTCTCTGCCCTCTCTGCTTTTTTCTCAGCAGTAACTAACAGTAACTGCTAATGCTAATGCTACGTGCTCTACAGAATACCTTATTCTTTATGCGTGTTTTCAGACTTATGCCAATAGTAATTATTCAATTAGTTATTTGACTGTCTAGTTGTTTAGTTATTTAATTACCGAATCACTAACCAATTCAGCACCTCATGTGTTACCTAAGTTTTTAAATCTCCATCTATGATCATTCAATTATATAATCAGATGAGTTAATTACTTAATGAGCTTTTTGCATATACTGTGTTATTTTGTCTGAATGCTCTATATTAGGCTAGCCTGCCAAATATTATCGCCAATTTCAGCCAACCTGAAATTTTAGAGTTAATACAAATCTTACTCTATGGTCTGCTAATTTTTAATTTAATTTATCTACGGACCAATAGGGTGAGCTTGGATCTCAGTAGAGAAACTTTTAATTATTTTAGTTCCCTAACACAATACACTAATACAGGACCAGGAAACAACACTAAGCTAATAAGCTAATAGGCTCTATAAGTTACTCTATAAGCTGCTCTTTGATAGTAGCTTGCAGTGTATCAGTATATAAGCATTTTTTTCTAGCTACATATCAACACATTCAGAATTTATAAACCAATTCAAAAACCAGAAATGAGATCTCAACTCCGAAACACAAGCCAGAAATGAGATCTTGACAATAAATAATAGCATTTTCACTAACAACTTTTATCTGATTTAGTTTAGTTTGTTTTATTTTACCTGTCTTTTCTATGCTTAATAAAGATTACTAAAGCCTCTCCTTGTTCTTTTCTACTTTCTACCCTAAGGCTGCTCCAGTTTAATACCAGATCTAGTACCTGTAAAGATTTGTTATAATTTTCATAAAAACGGGTATAAAACTGGTAGTTGATATTATGGTACTCTAGCAGTATATTTAACCTAGAATGTTGTTATATTCACTTCAGGTACCCTAAAACACCATTAAAACACCATCAAATCACCACAAATTAAAGCGTTTAAGTTGTTACAGGCACCAAAATGCACTAAATCATTAAATACCATAAAAAACTTTTTTATTTATTAAAAGGAAATCGCATTAAAACACATTCAATCTTAAATCTTAAGATTTGTTGTGCAATGCACAATACACAGTGCCTTCTGCATTAAAAGGAAGCACAGCTGTAGCACAATGTATTCTAAAATAGGTTTAATCCAGACACAGGGCCTGATTCTAGATGTTGGCACAAGTTGCCCCCAAATGTGACGTGCCAACTGCAACTGGGACATTGACCATACACCCTATTCAAGAAGGGGCATGATCACCATGTCTAAGTCCTGCAACTTGTGACATGCATCCAGGTGCACTGAACAGAAGGTGCACCTGGCGAGCATGTCTCAAGCCACAACAGGTACACTGCAGGTTGCAAGTGCTCCCCATGCTCAGAAAACCGCAGTAGGCACCCCGCAGGGCTGCCCACACCCCCAGCCCCCTGAAGTGTACAATAAGAGCCCATCAGGGCTGCCCACACCCCCAGCCCCCTGAATCCCCAGTTGCAAATTGACCCTCAGGGTGGTGCAGTCACCCCCCACCCATGCCCCAACTCTGAGTTGTCACCGCAAATGTGGCATATACCCAGCCCTGGTGGTCTAGTGGCCCCCCACCCAGTCTGTCTTTACTATACATGCTCCAACTGAACTCAGCCGGTGGCTGGCCATGGAGGTGAGAAGTAGGCTGTGCCAGTCACTGGCTGGGGATGGGTGATTGGGTGCTGGATGGACTAGTACAGCTGGGTGGGGGTGGGGACCACTAGACTACCAGGGCTGGGTATATGCTGCACTTGTGGTGGTGACTCAGGGTCGGGGGAATGGGTGGGGGTGACTGAACTGCCCTGTGGGGTGATTCACAATGGGGGATTCAGGGGTCTGGGGTGTGGGCAGTCCTGCAGGGTTTTATTGTACACTTCAGGGGGGCTGAGGTGTGGGCAGCCCTGTGGGGCACACCCAGGGGTATGCTGGGCATGGGGGGAGGGAATCTGTGGCATGACTGCTGGACTGCTGGTGGGTCTAAAAGCTGGTGTAACTTACGTTGCCAGTTCTCCTCCGGGGTTTTTTTTGTTGAATCCTGACATTGAGGACTTTTTTGCTGCCCTTCTGGAAAGGAGCACAACTGCTGCTGTAACCCCCCTAGCACCATGTTGCAGGGGGTTTATGGTGCAACTGCCATTGTAACTGCTGTTTAGTGCAAGTGGCCTGCGCCATGTCACAGGGCACATTGCAGAATTGCGCATGTCGCAACTGCTGGCATAAGTTGCTACATGCGCCATTCTACTTGATGCAAGTGCTTTTACAACAGGAGTAACCGTACTAGAACTAGGACCTTAGTATTCAAATCTCTATGTTTCCTTTCGGGATGTTGAGCAGCAGAAAATCTCAGTTATTTTTGCTAAGTTCCCCCTTTTGCAACCAACCCCCAGCAGGGTTGCCCACAGAATGCTGCCACCAGGCAGGCTTTGCCACTGGCTCAGACTTCAAAACCTAGGGGCAGTAAACTTGGAACAAAAGGTATAGCTTGCAGTAACTCTGGCTGTACTAAGATTTCCTGGAAAGGTGCTGCTTTTAAATGCTAATCTCCTTCTGTACCTATAAACACTCTATGCTGCAAATTACACCAGTGTTACATGAGGTCCCTGCATCCTAATTGGTACCCTTAGAGGTACACCGTAGACAGCTTGCACTTAGGTATATGTTATACTAACATATAGGGCTAAGGGCATCTACCGTACAAGAGTAGATGTCAGGATATGAATGCATATTGTTGTAATACACTTTGCTTGCTAATACATATATTCTGCTATGTATTTGTTGTGTATTTCTTACTTGTAAGATGCCAAGACACCTGCGTCCTTGGAGTAATTATAATATGTAAGACGGCATTGCCACCTTTTGGTGATTTGTGCCACTACACAAAGTTATGTAAGACTCTGTATAAGAACTCTTTTGTTCTCAAACTGATGACTTTACAGAATTGTATAATGTTATCTTGGACGGTGTCGCCACCTCTAATTTAGCCAATAGGGCTTATCTCTGTAACTAGAAATGTTTCTATCTTTTGGTAACCATAGTAATTATCATAGGTATATAATGTAATGCACAAGCCTTATAAATCGGAGACCTGAGAGACCGCAAGAAACACAGAGAAACCTCGAGCTGTAGGGAATGCTTAGCACTGGCTCCTGGTTTGTATTGGTAAGAACTGCTTAGGGCAACTGCGATTTATCCCTTTCATAGTAATAAACTTGTTTATTACTCTAGTGCAACGTGTCTGTGATTACTTGCATTCCCAATATCATCAAGAATCTGAAAGTGAGGTTTAGACCTCCCAACAAATTGGCGCCAACTGCAGGCAATCGTTGGTGTTTGTAAGTTTTCACTTGTTGCTTAAATCTTTTCCCTTTCCCATGGGGACAGTAGGTGTACATTCCTGTATCACCTCTCCCATTTTCAAACCAGTTTGTAGTCACTTGCAAAGCCTGGCTGTCTTTTCGGGTGTGGTCGATGCCACCTCGACTCACTCCATAGCAGCTTTGAATTGCAAGCCTAGGACTAATACAGTGGTCTGGCTGTGTATAAAGTGCTTGTGCTGAGGATCGATATGCAGCACGGTGCCTTTTTCACAGTTTGAATTTTTGTTCCCTCCCACACAATGGCCACCATATCAAATATCTGCACAGAACTGAGACTCGATATCTCAAACTTCCTTGCCTCCCAAGGAGGATGGGCTGACTTCACGCGGGACCCAAGTCAATCCAAAAACCCTATACTGGGGATTTCAACTCAGTATACAGAGACGAGACAATCAACCAATAAACGTCATGCTAAAGGGTTGATGGTCATGGCTCTCTACGTTGCTCTGAAAGCCTCCGAAGTGAGGTTTCGAACCCTTGATCTGCAGATTTCATCTCTTAAGCAACAGATGGGTTTGCAGGAAACAGAGTGTATAAGATGGCAGCAGAACTTGGAGTCTGAACTCCAAATCCTGTGAAATGAAAAGGATTCACTATTGCATCATTCAACTCAAGCTGGAGAACAGGAACTGTGTATGTTGAAGCAGGAGTGTGAAAGTTTGAGACAGGATAAGAATCAGGCAGTGCAAATGAATGATTTTCTAAGTGCTGCGAATGCTCAGTTGAGTGACGAAATGGGTGAGCTGCAGGACGAGATAAACCAGGTACGTAATGATTTAGAAGTGGCTTACAGGGACAATCGCGGAATTGAGCGCTGCATATAGAGTGTTGCAAAAGCAAAAGCAAGATGAGGTTGATATGGATGTTGCAAGTGTGAGTCACGATGATTGTAGAACTAAGATCAGAGAGAGGTTCTGGCTGGATATGTTAAGGCAGTGGGAGGCGTAGCCCCTGCCTTTCATTCGTCATCGGAAGAGGAGTTATCTGACGATGACATTTCGCAATACAATGCCCAGTCATGCCCCTACTATGGCCCAGATACCCCACCCAGCCATCCACAACATGGAGGGTCCCCACCCCCAACTCCCCATGTCACACGTCAATGACATTGTGATGCTCATCATGGGAGATGCCAACATGGCAGCCACCATGATAGGGGGGAGCAGGCTAAGCCTGGTCCTGACGGCACCTCCAGTAGCCGTTATTAATGTGGAAGACAGGCAGGAGATAGAAACCATGAATGAAACTGCAATAGGCAATGTACCTCTTCCTAAGAGGAGTAAAAGGGCTATTAAAACCCAGATTAGGCAGCTTCTGCAAGAGGCTGTCACTCAGGAAGGTATCATTCACACTGTGGCTGAAGCTGCAGCTCAGGCTGCCCTGGATGGTGCTCGGGACAACCTACCTTTGCTTGATCGACCCACTAATCCCCTACAAATGGCCTACTCTGTTCAGCAAATTGCTAACAGCATCGGTCAGATGAATCCATCTGATAACCTCAGTTGTCACTTGGAGAAGGTGCATTCTAAATACAAGATGCTTAGCCTCGCAGCAGAATATCAGGTTCAGATACTACGCCAGACCATCGATCCTGGTTTGTGGGCCAAACTCCCTGACGCTGTCTGCCAGGATGGGAACTCTATCTTTGATGAGGTTGCAACTGAGCTAATTTCTGCTCACAGCCCAGGTGTAGTAGGAGTGATGCTTGCATACCCTGTGAAGCAGAATGCAAAGGAAAGTCCAGCGACTTACCACCAGAGGCTTTGGATGGCCTACCGAGCAGGAAAGCATTTAGCACAAGAAGTTGCGGATGTAGATCTTATTAAATATAAAACCCTGTTCCTTAGGAACATGATTCCAGCGGTAAGGGAAAGGGTAGAGCCAACCACCTACCCCAATACGGATAGGTTCGCCGACATCCTTCGGAAAACTGAAAGAGCACAGTACAACCCCATTGATCTGAATTGCTTGGGAGACACTAAAAAGGTTCGGATAAATGAGAGGTCGGATAAGAGGAAGATAGCTGTACCATTTACCAACAAATCGTAAAAACAATGCAATGCAAGAAAGCAAGTCTGAATGTTAACTGTTTAATTTTTACTGTACTAAATAAATCTGTTTTGTATGCTTACAATCAATTTTTATGCTACATTAAAGTGATTGGCTTTCAAGGTAAAGTATGCATTTCTCTAACATGTCGACTGCCTCACCATGAGTTGGGATTGTGATAGGGGGTACAGTCTCTCCTTCTTCCTCATCCTCAGACTCCGCTGCTGGAATCTCAGGCTGCATTACCAGTTCCACAATTGCAGCGTCAGACAGGACCTCGTGACCCATCTCCTCTGAATCACAGTGCACAGTCAGTTTAACTGGGTGATTAACATTCACAGGGTTACAAGCAAGGCAGTTTAAACAGCTAATCGGGTGATAAGCGGCTGCGATTAAGGCTCAGCATGGATCAGAATCTAACAGGGGGGACACTAATCAGGTTCGTTAGATAGGGATTTCGGTTAAGGGAGGGTCAGATAATTGAGGTTGGACTGTATATCAACTCTATATCCATGATTTGGGCTCCGGTTCCAAAAAGGTAGCTGCCGTGGAGTCTGCTCTGGAGGCCACGACGCACTACACAGTGGAAGGGCAGGCACAATGCCAACAGGCCCAGCATCAGCAAGCCCCTCCAGCTGATAATCAACACCCCCAACAGGCCTATCAACAACCACAACAACAACAACAATGGGTTGGGAACCGGAATTGGCATAAGAACAGGAAGCATAAGGGTAGAGGTAAACCATGGCAACAGAGAACAGGCCCTACATATAGGGAGATAGCTGAAGAGAATCGGAAATTCCGAGAGCTCCTGGGACAAGTACGCTCTGTGGTGGATGCTGTTCCCGCACAGGCCCTTGTGGCAGTACAGCCAGCGACCCAGGCCCCAGCCGGCCATGGGGACACCGGCAGTACAGGCCCTCAGGCCCATTCAGGCCTGAACCCAGAAGCTCCTCCCTATATAGCATCACTGCAACATAGTGAAGCGGTTCACATGAGTCAGGCCCAACCTCTACATGCTTCCGGCAGTACGGATTGACAATAACAGGCCCCAGTCCGGATTGTAAACAAGCTAGTCTTGGATACAAACGGAAGGCCCTGCACTGAGGCCAAGGTTGGGGGCCGCCTACTAGTAGTTTTGTTAGATACAGGTGCAGCTGTATCTGTGCTACATGATGAACACCCGGACACATCCCCTTGGTCCACTGGAAGGAGGACCAACATGTCAGGAGTTGATGGTACTAGGCTACCTGCATACTGCTCTCTACACTTACCAGTGGATCTAGGCCATCTAAAGGCCTCACATACTTTTCAACTAATGGTACTGCATGATCATCCTAGTATCATAGGGATTGACTTTCTTGCACCACACGGCTGTGTGGTGGATCTAGCTAACATGCTACTGATACAGATTCAGGGTCAATATCATACCATTTTGATTCCTGATTCGCACGTTGTGGCAACGATATCTGCCAATGACAAAGAGTATGACATCACAGATTTGTTCAAGAATCATGAACTTTTCCCAAAGCTCCTCCATATTTTGCAACAATATTTGGAAGCGTTTGCAATCAACAAGCATGACTGTGGTAGAATGCGCACCGTCATCGAAGTGCCAGGCCCAGCACATGAGAGGCAAAGGCAATATCCTTTCCCAACTGAGGCCTTGCCTTCCCTCAGAGAAATGATCAAGTTACTCCTCAAGCAAGGAGTAATCAGAACTTGTGTTTCCACTGCCAATTCCCCAGTGTGGCCCGTGAAGAAACCCACAGGCACCTGGAGACTTACTAGTGACTACAGGAAACTGAATCAGATCACTCCCAGTTGTTCTCCAACTGTGGCATCAGCACCAGATGTGCTATGACTTCTAACCCCTGATTTGAAATGGTTCAGTGCTCTGGACATCTCCATTGGTTTCTGGTCATTGCTATTGGCCCTTAAGAGTCAATATAAGTTTGCCTTCACCTTTGAAGGAAGACAGTACATGTGGAATTGCTTGCCACAAGGATTCCATAACAGTCCATCCCTCTTCCATCTCCACATGATGGATGCCCTCGAGAGTTTCTCTACTCCCCAATGTCTCTTGCAATATGTGGATGACCTGTTGCTGGCAACAGCCACGGAGGAGCAACATTTGGATCTCTTGGACGAACTACTGACTCTCATTCAGATAGCAGGCCTGAAATGCAACCCAGCAAAAGCACAGTTGTGTCAGAAAGAAGTACTCTTTCTGGGTCTAAAAATAACTGACCATGGTCGAAGCCCTACCTGGAAGAAGGTGCAAGGATTGCAAGACTTGCCATTACCATCCAGTGTGGCAACTCTTCGAAGGTTTCTAGGTATGGTGAACTATTCGAGGCACTTTATTTGTGATTTTGCTCAGAAAGCTGCTCCTCTGTATGAGTTATTCAAAAAGGATGTACCCTGGACTTGGGGCCCTATACACACCCAGGCTGTGATGTCACTGAAGCAGGCCTTGACCTCCACCCCAGCTCTGGTCAACCCCAATCCAGCACTACCATTCCATCTGGAAAGTGCCACCTCTGACATTGTCATGTCAGCAGTGCTGGCTCAGAAGGTGCATGACACCTTGAGACCCATTGCATATGCCTCACAGCTCTTGACCTCAGTGGAACAGAAGTATGGTCTTTGTGAAAGGAACCTTCTGGCCACCTACTGGGCTATCAAGCACTTCCTGTATATCATTGGCAAGACCGCTGGAATTCTGTAGTTCTGCAGTTGCAGAATTTGCCACAGAATTTGCATCATGCTGCAGAATATATATAGTGCCACAGAATTCATTGTTTTTGGTGAATTTTCATATAAATATACTGTTTTTCCATAGTGTCAGGCTTTCTTTCCCACCTCGTTTATCCTGAAGCTCCTCCTCCTCTATGCTCAGCATATGATGTCATTGATGAGATCACATCATATTTAGCCAATGACAGGACTGCATTCTGCCAGAGAAATGAATAAATCATGCCGCAGAAATCAGAAAATTCTGCTGCAGAACACCAGGGGCCCTGATCACTGGGTACTCACCACTGATTATCAACACCAACCACACCCCAACCACCTTTCTGCCCTCAGATAGAGTGAAGGATGGGTCAGTCTCTAACACCAGACTGACACACTGGTCACTTCTTCTCCAGGACAGAGACATACAGGTACAACCGACTAAAGTTCCATCTATGTTAGCTCATGGCCTCCTTTTCCAGGGAGAACCCCATGACTGTACACTACAGTCACCTGATCTTCCAGATCCAGGTCCTTTCCTCCCTGCCATGCAACAAATACTTGACAACACTTCCTTGTGCTGTGTCTTTACTGATGGTTCAGCATCTTACTATCAGGGAGAACAAATTGCAGGGATGGGCATTCTAGTGATCTACCCTTATGGGAATACTGTCAAAATATCTAAGCGCTGTAGTGTAGCATCATCACAGTATGCAGAGATGGCAGCGGTGGCCTGTGCCCTCGAGTTCATTCAGCATGTAACTGAGGATACCATCATCTTTACAGACTCTAACTGGGTTTGTTGTTCTCTTACAGAATTTCTTCCCTTCTGGCAGAAGAATTCCTTCCTCTCCTCTGATGGCAGCCCAGTGAAATACAAGGAATTGGTAATATACATACATTCACTGGCACAAAAATTTGCACACAAACTCTATGTACACAAAGTCAAATCCCACTCTCTCCATGACCCCTATCATGCCTTCAATGACACAGCAGACACCCTTGCTAAGGAAGGGGCCTGAGGGGGGGACTTCTGGATGATGGACCATCCAGAGGCTAATGCAGCTGTACACATTGCAGCACTCAAGAAGAAACTTGAACCTTTTTCCCCCTTGGACCTCTCTGCAGCCCAGCATCTTGATACTGAACTTAAAGAGGTGTTCAGATTCCTTGACAAAGGTACTGAAGAAAAACTTCCCACACATAACCCCTATCGGAGGCATGAAGGTAAGTTACGCTTGTCACCAGATGACAAGCTTATCTGGTTCCAACCAGATGACTCCACCACTAAGTTGTGGGTGGTCCCCAGACATTTAATGTCTGAATTTTTGCACCAAGTGCATGACACCCCTACTGGTGGACACCAGGGAGCAGAAAATACCCTCCAACAACTCAAGACCACTGCCTGGTGACCTGGTATCACCAAAGATGTTAAACAATACATAGACAACTGTCTTGTTTGTGCACAAAATAACCTCATCCCTACCAAACAAAATGCCAAACTCTTACCACAATGACATTCTGGCCCTTGGCATGCCATACAAATTGATTTCATTGGCCCTCTGACCAGCACCAGCAGAAATAACAAGTATGCTCTTGTGGTAACTGATCTCTTCTCTAAGTGGGTAGAAGCTTTCCCCACTAAGACATGCACAGCAAAAACTACTGCCAAAATCCTGGTGGAACAGATTTTCTCCAGGTGGGGTCTACCCCTCAAGGTAGACTCTGAAAAAGGAACCAGTTTTACAGGTGAGTTGATGAAAGAATCCCTTGAACTCCTTGACGTTCAACAGAAGTTCCACATACCTTACCACCCTCAATCCTCAGGTCAAGTAGAAAGAGCCAACAGACGGATTAAGCAAATGCTTTCCAAATTTATTGAGGACAATACCAAAACTTGGGATTCCCTGTTGCCGTTACTCCTTATGGCAATTAGGGGTACACCCTCTGCCACCACCCATCTCACACCCTTTGAGGTGATGACTGGCAGACAAATGAGATTACCTGAACACCTGTTGTTTGACCTGCGCACCCCCACTGCAGACCATGTGTCTGTAGATCAATATGTGGAAAAACTCAGAAAATACCTCATACACACACACTTGTATGCTGCCAACTGCATGGGCAAGGCCCAGCAACAATCCAAAATACAGTTTGACAAACATGCACAAGAAGTGGATTGGCAAGTTGGAGATCAGGTAATGGTACTTCGATTTGCACATCCCACCCACTCCTCCAATAAGTGGGAAGGCCCATACCCCATTGTCAACAAGATCAGTCCGGCACTCTATCAAGATAGACTCCTCCATAACAACAAGCTGACTGACAAATGGTTACATGCAAACCAGCTGAAACTGTATAAAGGATCTTAAACTACTTTTCCTCACCCCATTGAGCGGAATAGTACTAACATACTAATTTTTGATCTTCCTTTTCAGATACACTGACAAGATGGCTATCTACTTCCATTATCTCCTCATCTCAGGCGTTATCCCCTGCATCCAAGGCATGGTACCAGACCTCCTATGACATCTCAATCCTCCAGCACCTCCTCCAGAGGGAGTATCCATCAATGTACCAGATAGTCTGATCACTGTCCAGGAAGGTTCCGATGCTTACCTCACTGCCTCGGTTGTTGCTCCTGATAAATCTACCCTTCAAATTGAGTGACAAACCACATCACAAGGACAAATTTTCCCTGTGGCCGAACTCTCCAAAGGAGCTTTTCAAGGTTGGCCCAGTGCTAAATTATCCCCAAATGGTTCGCTGTCCTTGTTACAAACTGCATTAAGACATTCTGGTTTGTACAACATAGCTGCCTTAATTGATTCTTCATACTGTAATTCTTTGTCCAGAGATTCTGCTCAAAAATTTTGTGCTATACACCACATGGCTTCTGCAGCCATGTACCTCTCTGTGCTACCACCCACTGACAAGCAGCTTTTGGAATGTCTAAAGCATACTCCTGGTCCCCGTAATGGTCTAACAGCCACTGCCTTTCCAGGTTCTTTGATTAATAACTTACAGTTTATGCATATACCTGTTTTGTTTAATCTTACTTACTGGAATATGAAAGAATTTGGTATGTGTCACAATACTAACATATCAGCATTTTATAGTATATTATTGCTTGATAGTTTAGCTGCATTTCAGATTTGTACGCAAGACTCTATTACCGGGGTCCATTCTACTGAACATGGAGGCAACTTCAGAAGGAAGCCCTCTCCTGATGATTTAACTCATAAATGTAAAACACGTGACGTTGACAGTTCTGATGTCACAGGTGCAACAGGTACTGTCACAGGCCTTTTTGGTACGGCTATGTCTATCTGGAATAAAGCAGGCATTGCTGCTATCAAAAGTCTTTCTGCAAAATTTTCCACTGGTTTGGTCAACAACATACTACCCCCATTATTGCATGGCATGGATGGCCTTAGTCAAGAAGAAAGATACACTGTATACAACATGCACAACATTGCTAAGGCATTCGCTGATTCTAAAGATAAGATCAACCCACTCATACAACAGAACAATAAAGAAGCAGATAAACAATACATTGCTAGGGAAATACTTTTTTCTGCTTATGGCTCATACAGTATCACCACCATCAATAACCTCTTCCGTGATCTAGAATCTGGAAGAATACCTGACATTATACATGATAGACGCATCTCCAAATGGTATTGTCCACAATGTAAAACCACTAGCTGTGTTTCTATGTGTATGCAACAGACTTTAACTATTCCTCTTTCTACAGCTAGGAATTTGGGGTTTGTGACCAGACACCCTAATACTGGTCCTTGTTTCACTGCTAAGAAGTGTTCCATAACAGATACCATGTTTGTTTCCTTTACTGTTTCCTTACCATGCTTTGATCCCACTACAGCTTTGTTCGACAAGCTTGCACTGGTACATTCGATTGGGCATTTGGATGAAAATATCTACAGAGAACACCTGGATCTTCTGCCTCTACTGGTTTATCATTCTTTCCTGGATGCCTGGGTTGCTCTGCACACGTACTGCTGTGTGAAAAAGCAATATATTTACTTGTGCCGATGTGATGCGTTTGATGTTATTCAACCTGTTTGTGGTTACTCTCCAGACAGCATCAATTGGACTTTCACTATGGATGATGACATCACTGCGAATGGCACCAACTCCTTTGACTCAACTCTGGCTCCGGATAAGCTTTACCAATCCTATCGTGTGGAGGTTCATCGCCTGTCAACACAGATTTCGAAGATGACCTACACCTGCCCTGTTCAGTTGCAAAAGTGGAGACTGCCTACTGTGTGCTCACAGTATAATTCTGATGGAGAATATTGTGTGGTCACTAATTATAATTATACAATGGCAACAAAATTTCCTGGACTCTGATTGGTCAGACTGGGACTCGACCCATGATGTTCTAGTCCCAGCACCTGCATTAAAAACAAATCAATCCATGGACCTCTTTAGCAGCTGCCCATTTGTAATTCGCGCTCTCAACCCACGGTTAACCCAGTGTCAGAGCTTCCGACTCGCGCTCTGAAGCCTTTCCCTGCACGTATCACCTCAACATTCAAACCGGCCACCAAACAAATCACATTTTAGTCCGCCAACACAGAACTCGCAGAAAAATTGTACTTCTCACCATTTCTTCCCCAAGCATTCGGCTTCAGTTCCCACGGAGACCGTAACTGTTGGTCACACGATTCACTGATGCCTCTCACTTCCTCACAGTACAGCAGCTGCCCAAGGGCTAAAATAAGTTTACCTTCAAAAAACAGCAAGGTAAACCTCTCTTTCCTTCAAGAGACACCTAATCTTAAAACCGGAAATTACATCTACGCCCTTCTCCCGAGCCCCTATCACGCACATGCAGCAATATATGTAAAAAAAAAATCCTCAGCCTGTACATGTAGGACTGCAGAACCAGCTCAGTTAAACCTGATGGCAAACAAAAAAAAAGGAAAAAGAAATGAGTCTGTGTGTGTGTGTGTGTGTGTGTGTGTGTGTGTGTGTGTGTGTGGGGGGGGAGTGTTACAAGGAAACAGCAAATGCAGCACCACCACCTACTGAGCAAACAATAGAACTGCACTATTTTTTAATTATGTATTCCTACTCAATGAAAAAATCAGGAATAAAACACATTTAAACTAATTTCCAATCTGTTTTTTTTAATTTTACAAAGGAGCCATTGTATAATAGCAATAATGCACTTCAGGGTGTGTGTTGTGCTGGGATAACGTCACTTCTGGGGTGATTAGTCGCACTCGGCCTCATGCCTAATCACCCCAGGCGTGACTTTATCCCAGCACAACACACACCCTGTTGTGCATTATTGCTTAAGTCTTACACCTATGGATCTGTTACATGTGCTATTGATTACCCCAATTTCTGTTTTGTTCCCCACCAGAAGACTGTCATTGGACATACTGTTATAACCCCCGTCCCCCTTCTAGATGCAGACATTATTGATGGTAACCCCGATTATCTGCTTACACTGTCAGAATATTTGCCATACTTTAATGTACACATAGACCCATTCACACTTACATTAAAATTACTTTTAGACAGGAAAAACATTAACCTCATCCACATCAGCAATAATATGACCAAAGCCAATGAAGCTGTTCTCGCATTGATCAATGATGGTGATATGAATAACACATTAACTAACACCTGGTTAGAGATTACTTTTAAAAGTTTTGTTATTATACAAGCATTTTTAATTTTCATTTTAATTATTAAGCTCTGCTGCCTATGGCACACACTGTGCCAATGCAGTGAGCAGTTTGAGTTCCTTTACAAAGCTCGCATGGCAGGTTTGTAAATGACCACTGCTCCTGTCCTTTCCCGAGACAACTGCCTGTGTTGTCCTTGGAGGCAACAAGGGGGGAATGTTACACAAGTTCCCTGCACCCTAATTGGTACCCTTAGAGGTACACCGTAGACAGCTGGCACTTAGGTATATGTTATACTAACATATAGGGCTAAGGGATTCTACCGTACAAGAGTAGATGTCAGGATATGAATGCATTTTGTTGCTGTACACTTTGCTTGTTAATACATATATTCTGCTATGTATTTTCTGTGTATTTCTTACTTGTAAGATGCCAAGGCACCTGCATCCTTGGAGTAATTATAATATGTAAGACGGCATTGCCACCTTTTGGTGATTTGTACCACTACACTGAGTTATGTAAGACTCTGTATAAGAACTCTTTTGTTCTCAAACTGATGACTTTGCAGAATTGTATAATGTTATCTTGGACCGTGGAGCCACCTCTAATTTAGCCAATAGGGCTCATCTCTGTAACTAGACATGTTTATATCTTTTGGTAACCATAGTAATTATCATAGATATATAATGTAATTCACAAGCCTTATACCTCGGAGACCTGAGAGACCCCAAGAGACACAGAGAAACCTCGAGGTGTAGGGAATGCTTAGCACTGGCTCCTGGTTCGTATTGGAAAGAACTGCTTAGGGCAACTGTGATTTATCCCTTTTGTAGTAATAAACTTGTTTATTACTCTAATGCAACATGTCTGTGATTACTTGCATTCCCAATATCGTCAAGAATCTGAAAGTGAGATTTAGACCTCCCAACACAAGAGAATGTCCTGGCAACAGTGGCATACTTGTTATTGGTACTGTATAGCATAACAACACTCCTGCTCCTTCTCCTTCCTTCTCAGGGGAAAGGCGATCAGCCAAACTGCAACAACAGATGTCCCAGAATGCAACCAACTCTAGTCCTTACCAACTGTGCAAAAAAATCCATTTAACACAATAGCTGCCACTACCTCTGATCCTGACTGGGGACTGGAACACTCCTCTGGACCTGGAACACTCAGGCAGCCTGAGGGTGAGCATCTTGCTAAAACTGAGTGCTGTCTTGGAAATTGGGGACTCCCTTTACTTGGCAAACCACAAAGGACATGGCATCTTACAGTTTGAGACTACAACTCTTTCTCGAACCCCCAAAGAACCTGTTCCAAAGTTGTCTAGTTTTTTCTTGGCCACTCCTTCCTCTCCGGGCTTTGTGCTACCACAGTTCTTCCTCAGCTTATTTCTGATCATGCCCCTGTTAGGCTCCACCTCTGTCTGGATGTTATATGGAGGTGGACAGAATGTGTTGTTTGAGCAATAACATTCTCCACTCCCAACTAACAGAATCATAGTAAATGGCATTTACAGAGCAATTTTTTTTCTTGATAACCAGGGGTCAGTTGACAGGTTGGACATCCTCAGGAGGGTGTACAAGTGCACAGTATGGGGGAAGCTAAAGCACATTGCCACTAGGGCAATCAAACAAAAGGCAGCAAGAGTTGCTTCAGTCCCAGATAAGATCAGATGCTAGAGCATTGACATTCTAATACTCCCATGGACCACCTTAGGCAGCAGCTCATTTTTATTATGGGAGCAGTACATGTATCATAAATTAAATAGGGACCAGGATGAAATGACAGTCTTCAGAGCTAAAACCAGGTATGTTTCCCAGGAGGAAAAGGCAGGCTCCCTTCTAACCCTCTGTCTTAAAAGACAAGAAACTTCCCAGACCATTCAGGTTTCGGGACAGGAGGGCTCCCAGTCAGTTTTGACTAACCTGAGGGAGTTTGTAGAGGCTTTCTAAGCGTATTATGCAGAGTTATATAACATAGAAGAGCAAGGATCCCTTGAGAAGGAGGTTCTTGATAACTTGGGTGCTACTGAGTTGCCAACTCTCCATGAGGAGAATCAGGAGTGCCTCAGACAGCGATTTACTTTAGGGGACTAACAGTAGCACTACACTCCCTAGCCTTGGATAAGGCCCCTGGGCCAGATGGCATCTCAAGAATTTTTACAAGGCTCTACAAGATGACCTTCTTCCCCACTTGAAAGATGTTTATCTGAAAATCTATGTGAGAGGGAGCCTAAACACATAGATACAAAGACACTGTCAGCAGATAAGGGCCTATGGCCCACCCAGTCTCCCCATTTGAACTTGTAAGTTCTCTTCACACTTTTCTAGAAATGTGTTGCCCCTTACATCTGACCTCCAGGATTCCCTTATGTCTATCCTATGCATTCTTAAATCCTGTGATTGTTTCAGCCCTTACAACTTCCTTTGGCAGGGTGTTCTACTTGTCCACCACCCTTTCTGTGAAGAAATTCTTCCTCACATTTCCTCTGATTCACCCTCCCTCCAACTTCATTCCATGCCCTCTAGTCTTGGAACATAGACCCAGATATTCAAAAGGGTTGCGCCATGCGCAACAGGGATGTGTCAGCGCAAGTCCGAAAATGTGCCATTTTGCGATACTCAGCAGGAGGCAGATGCACCTCCAAATCACAATGCACAAGAGCGCAATGGTAATGAATGCATGCATAACTGAAGGTGGAGGAAACATGCATAAATGGCGCAGTGCGATATTCAGCAACATGCGCCATGAGCAATAGACGAGCAAATGGAAGTTGCGCGATAGCAGAAATGATCCAAAATAAAAAGGAACGAGAGTGGTGCAAGAAAGCTACAGGGAAGCCACATGTTGGTGAACTGCAGGCAGCCACACAGGCATGCAGAAACTGGGAGCAGGACAGAGCAGAAGCAGGACAGAGCACCTGGAACCATCAGGAACAGGGAAGGTGTGGGGAGCCTGAGCCACAGTGCAGGACAAAAGGGGGAAATGCCACACAGCACTGAGGGCACAGATAGTGGGCAGTACAGCCACTACAGGGAGGTGTGCCCGGTGCAGGGGGAGTAGCAGCAAGGACAGTGGGGGAACAGTAAAACAGCTGCCGGGGGGGGTTACACAAGCCAGGGACATGGCCAGTGCCACCATCCAGATGGAGGCAGTTATGAGGCGGGTGAGAAGGCAGGCAGCAGGGGGGACGCGGCCGTGGAATGGCCCATTGGCGGTATGCCCCCAACAGACAGTACCGAGCCTGCACCAGCTTCAAGCTGTACACTGATACTGAGATCGTGGGCCGGTACTGCCTGAACCGGGGTGATCCTGAGGCAGCTCTGTGAGCTGTGCAGTGATGTGATGCAGGCACCCACACGACGGAGCCAAGCTTGTCAGTGGAGACAAAAGTGACAGCTGTCATGTGCCTGCTCACCACGTATACCTTCCAGAGACCAACAGGGACACGACAGGCATAACCCAGTCAGCCGTGTCATGTCTCCTCACCCAATTCCTCAGTGCACTGCTGCCACATGCTGCAGCATACATCTGTTTCCTCAGCTCACCGGCGAAGTGCACAGCAAACATACAGGATTGCCACATGGTAGCACATATGCCTGGCATGCTTGGGGCAATAGACTGCACCCATGTGGCCATCCACATACCACCTGGCCCTGAAGGGGCCACATACATGAATCAGAAGGGGTATGCAAGCATCAACTGCCAGGTGGTGTGCGATGCCAGGGGGCGCATAATCAATATCTGTGCCAGGCACCCTGGAGGAGCACATAATGCCTTCATCTGGCACCAGTATGCACTGTGCCACAGGTTCAAGAATGGGGACATCCCCACTGGCCACCTAGTAGGGGAGTATGCAAATCACTCAAAAAGACATGGAGTTTGGGAGGGGCATAGTCAGAAGTGACATGGGTAGTGGCTTAGATGGCCCATGGCAGGGTGACACTGATCACCAAAGTAATGTCCACCCTCTACACACAGATGACAGTGGATACCCACTCCATCCCTGGCTATTCACACCATACCAGCAGCCCACGACCCCATCACAGCAACGCTACAATGAGGCACATGCCACCACACGCAATGTCATCGAGTGGGTGTTCGGGATGCTGAAGGCACGTGTTCATTGCCTGGACACATCTGGCGGTGCCCTACAGTACAGCCCCTCAAAGGCCTGTGGGCTGTTCCTGGTCTGTTGCATCCTGCACAACATGGACAATGACTGTGGGATAGCCGTACAGGTCGAAGAGGGAGACATCGATGGGTATGATGAGGACACTGGTGAAGATGGTGATGGGCAGCCCCCCCCTTGGTCGAAGGAACCCCCAACTGATCCAGATGGCACAGCTGCACCGGGACACCATCACAGAGGAGCACTTCAACCAACCCAGATAAGTCATGGGGCCATGTGCAACCACCAGTGGCAAGGCCACAAACCACAAACACGCATGGACAAACCTCAGGGGTGCATGTCGTTAAGGGAATTGGCCGAGCATGGAACCGCATACACCATCAGGGATGGGCAAGGTCTAACATGGCACACGGTCACATATACACACTCACCCCCCACAAGACATGCACAAAGGGTAGGAGGCACAAAGACCCCAACCACCACCCCTAGCCACACACATGTCCACAGACCACCACTCCCAGTGCCTGTCATTGTGCGTGTGTCAGATGCTGGGCACCATTGCACAGTGGCAGACTGTGCAACGCAGGCATCATCATGCACACACCACAGTGGACAGCAGCCAGGAGAGTGTGCAGATGGAATGTGTGTGTGTGTGCAGGGCCAGGTACCCCACCCGTGCATTGCACGTTGAACAACACAATGCACACAGGGCAGCATCAGACAGTAGCCATGGTGGGAGACAGGTCAGTCATGCGCCACAGTGCCATGGCTGCCACGGATGCATGGGCAGCCCCGCCGAGACCTGCCAGCAGTGACAGGCTGACCAATGGCCTCATGGGGTGGCACCGATGGTCCCCCAGGGGTTCTGCTGTGTGAACGTGACTGTGCTCATGCAGGGGTCTGCAGCACACCGAACATGCCTGCGCCAGGTGTGCTCGAGATGCCCACAGCTGAACCAGGTTTTGACAAGGAGGGTGTCGCACGATGCCAGGAATGGGGGGGTGAACATTACACTGCGCGGTGTCTGCGACACAAGGGGAAATAACTGTGTGCCCACTGTGGCCATGGCAGCTGTGATTGTCTGTGTCAGCCTGCCAATGGCAGCAGTCACATCCTCCTGCATTCAGTCCATCCCTGCCAGGAGCAGAGTGGTGTCCCTGCTGTGCCACTCCTCTGCCTGGTGGAGAGTTGCACTGAGTACATCCACCGCCGTCACAAGCCGCAACTGTTGATCGACTGATTCTTGGAGTATGCGGGTGTGCTCTTCTAAGAGGTCATCTGCTTGATCGGCATGCTGTCCCTCACGGTGTTCGCAGCCCTAATGGGCAGCACCCCTTGAGGGTGGGTGCTGCACACCAGGGCCAGGCCTGGGCAAGTCCACTGGCGGTGCACTGACGCCACCCCGACACTGCACCCCCATGGCCATTGGCTGACTGCTGACACTGCCCCTCTGGCTGCCGCTCTCCAGGGCTCAACGGTGCTGCCGCAGTGGCCACAACAGCCCCACTGTGCTGGACACACACCAGTGTTACCCCACTGGTGCAGACAGGCACAGGCTGGGACTGTGACATCACGCAGGCCTCCAGGGTGGCACCACCCACGGCCATGCCCGTGATGTCACCTGCTGTGTGGTCATCTTGCGGTCTGCACATATCACTGTCCATGAAGTGAGCTCCATCATCATCTGTGATGGATCCGGCAGCAGCCCGAGTCTCGGCATGCTGGCATCCATGGATGCTGGCATGCTGGGACATGGGCAGGGCCTCCTCCACACCTCCTCCACCAACATCAGTCTGGACAGCCAGGCGGGCCCACTGTTGCCCTGACCCTTGGATGCCTGTGGAGGTGGATGGGCCCTCTTCTATGTCCATGGTATCACCCTCAGTGGACAAGCCCACCACTGCTGACCCATGTAGATGCTCAGGAGCTGTAAGGGAACACAATAGCATTAATGTATCTGCACTACCCTGTCTCCCCCCCATTGACAGACCAGGACCTACCATGCAGTGACGGGCTACCACCCATCTGGAATCCACCACCTGGAACACCCTCGATGGCACAACACGGCACGCTGCCAGCAACCCACTCTTCTAGTGGGGTCAGGCATTGCATGGACAGCTGTCCCCAACCGGTCACAGCCCATGCTGCCCTGATGGCAGCCACCTTGTCCTTAATCCTCTTCCTGTCTGTGCCCATCTTTTTTTTGCACTCCTGCACGGACCGCTGGTGGCTGCCATGCAGGTTGACAGCACGCGCCACCTCTTCCCATGCAGCAGCACAGGCCTGTGGTGTTCCCCGCTGTCCACTGAGCAGTGGCTCCTGGTCGAAGTAGGCCTCAAACAGGGCATCAGTTTCTGCCTTTGTGAAGTTAGGCCTCCTCTTCCTCCCACATATCTGTTCCTCTTCCTCCACCTCACGATCAGTCATTCTTCATCCTGTGGGAATGACAGGTGTTACCTGTGACTGTGCAGTCCCATGCATGTCCCACACACCACAGTCCACACTCCCAAACAGCATGCAACTCACCACAATGGACTGCAATAACAGACTATGGCCACTGCAGCCCATTGTCACATTTTTATAGTGCAATGCATGCAAATGAGGTGACGCGCAATTATAAGTGGATGCAAATGCAGTATCTGCGCCATTGAATGGCTGATTAGCTGATTTTCATATGCCGGCTGAATATCGCACTGTTGCGCTTTGCACAATTGTGTTGAACATGCTCAGGCAAGGGTGCATTTCTGTGACATGCGCAGTGGACACAGAATGGTGCAGGCCCAGGGTGATGACGCTGATGCCTGCAGCGCTGCTGAGGTGCTGTGCGTGGGAGGCAAAGCAGGGCATGGCCACCATTGTGCCAGTGGCGCTATGCACTGTTCACATGTATGGCGCTCTGGCACTGGGGTGCCGTAGGCGCACTGGGGCCACAGCATGATAGGCTGGTACAGAAAATGGCACACAGGTGCCCTACCATGCTACATGCAGTGAGTACCAATCGCGCTGTGGCAGTCCGTACACAAGAGACCCCTGACCCTGTGCTGACCTTTGCCCACTAGGCACCATGCGTCTGCATGGGTGCACCTCTATCACACTGTTCGGTGACAGCATGATGGGGAATGACAGCGCAGTACCGTGCAGTATCTACATGTGGTGAACATGTGCTACAGAGCACCATTTTGATACCAAAACTGTACAGGATGGCAAGGAGAAGGGCACCCATCTGGAGCCAACTGGAACTGGCCAATCTGGTCCAGTTGGTGGAGCCCCATGCCACTGCCCTATTTGGGGAGGCACCCCTGGACAGGGCCAGGAGTGCAGTGTGGGAGGAGGTGACAGTGGCCCTGGAGAAGGCCACAGGCATGGAGAGGATGGCAGAGCAGTGCAGGCACCGCTATGGTGACCTGCAGCAGCAGGACCCAGACAGGCTTGCCCACCTGCAGGCACATGCCAGGAGGGGCACGGTGCCATGGCCAGGTAGGTGCCCCATCCATACATACACTGTTAACGTCCATACTGGTATCATGGTGGCATGTGTCCAGCACATGGGGAGGCTGTCCAGTGTTGGCTATGGTGGTATCGGGGTGGGGGAAGGATGGTATGGCTGTGTGGAATTGCACACACAGAGGGGCGGGGGGACTTTGCTACTGGATTGTACTGATGTTCCTCTCTCCATGTTTGCACCCTAGGCCCAGAGGAGCACCGGCAGTGAGGGAGGGGAGGCTGCACTGAGATGAACAGCAGACCAGGAGGGCTGCAGGACAAGACAGGCGCAGGGACCAGACTGATGATGGTGAGTGCCTTACATCCATGATTACTATTGCTTGCTGTGTAACAGGGCAGGCAGCGGGGCATGGCCACCATCCATTGACACCATTGCCAGGCACGCAACTTGTTACAGTCAGCACTGTCCAGTGGCACTGCATGTCTGGGAGTGCATCAATGGTGGTCCCTGCATGCACCAGGTACATGGCTGTGCCACTGCCTTCATGCCGCATAGGCATGTCACTGATCAGCCTCGGTGGTGCTGTGCAGGACTTGGCCGGTGGGTGTGTGCAGTTGTCCGCATGGCTGTGTGCACCTGGGTGGGAAGGTCTTGTGGACACGATCACTGTGGGTGGTCACACACCATCACAGAGGTATGTCCCACGGCCGTATGCCAAGCACAGTGGGTGGGCTGCATGGGGCTGTGCATTCACACCTATTGACTCTGCTCCCTTGTCCTAGGTGGATGGCAGCTGCAGGAGATCAGGGTGGCACTGCAGGAGATTCTCCAGGTAGCCAGGGCATCACTGGAGATACCTGAATGCATGGACAGGCTCGGTGTCCGAAGACGTCATGGTGGGAGGAGAAGCTGGAGTGGAGAAAGGGGCTCCCGCTGAGCTTGGCAATGCCCCTGATTTCTCCTACCCCCCTGGACACACCCTCACAGCCCTCCTTCCCTCTACAGTTTGTTCAACCCTGCCCTTACCCACCCCCACCTTGTTTGTGGCCTTCCCCCCAAACCTTTGTAAATACTTGTATATAGTTTTGTTTGCTGTTTTTAAATACATTTCCTTTGATATGCCTACTATGGTGGTCTCTTATCTGCAGCGGGCTATAGGTGCTCAGCTGCAGTGGTGTGCATGGCATAAGGGGTGGTGCAGTCATGTGCAAGTGTGTGTGTCTGTGGGGAAGTGAGTATAGTGTGGGAGTGGTTATCAGTCACTGTCTATGGTGTGTGTGTTGTTCCCTGTGCACTGGATGACTGTGTGCAGTGGTCCACAGTGCATGCTCTGTGTCCATGGTGCACCTGTCAGACCATCCATGGCCTGTGCAGCTGACACCCTAGCATGTCTGTGACCTGCACGGTCTGCTGGCATGTCAGTGGTGGCTGTCCAAGCAGGACAGCCACTTTACCTGGCACTATGCCGGGTTACCTCCTGACACTGGTGTGGTGCATGTCTGCCTTGTGTGACACTGTGGCCTCCGCTGTTGTTGTCCCACCTCCATGCTGTCACTTGTGTGTGTTGCAGGGGATGTGCATCACTGTCTGTCACTTGTGCTCCAAGCAAATTCTGGTGGTGTACAGCTCCACGGTGCCTGTGCATGGTGGCTGACACTCCTGTGCCATGGAGGGGTGCTGTCTGTGTGTACACAGTTTCCATGGCCACATGCTGGGGGCTTGGTTACCCAGCTACTGTGTCCCTGTGTTGGTGTGCCCTTGGGTATGGGTGGGTGTTTGTCCATGCACTGTGTTGCATCCTGTGTGGTGCATGCTTCCATGCACCACTGTGGGTGTCTCCACTGGCTGTTGTGGCCAGTGCTGGGTTGGGGTGTGTCCTTGGGAGGGTGTGCAGGGTGCTGTACCACTGGTGGTGGGGTCTGGGGAATGCCCTGTCATGTGTCGGGGTACCTAGTGTGCCGATGCATGGTCAGTCTCTCTGCTGTACCTCGGGGGTGACGTGCATGGTGGCACTGTGTGTGCAATCATTGCATCACTCTGTGCTGCCACCCACTGATGGGTGCTCATGGTGGGACTGCCTTGCATGGTTCTGTGGTGCACAGGGTTGCATTGTCACATTGGGGGTGGTGGCATGCATGGGGTATCCTGCACTGGTGGATGCTGCTCCTGGGCAGGGTGTCTGGGGGACACAGTGCAGGATGTGGTCTGCATTTGTGGGATAGTGTGGCATGGGGTGGTTGGCCCTCTTTGTGTGCCAGTCACAGCTTGCCGGGGGTGTGCTGGGGCACCATGCCCCGGCTATGGGCTGGTTGCTGGTATCCATGGGCTGGTGGTTATTCTAGCTCTCCACTGGTTGTGCAGTGCATAGGGTGTGGGGGGCGATGTCTGTTCTGCTGTGTGCTCCTATACCCATCTGTGGCATGGGTGGTGGGCCCCTGCATCCTGTCCCTGTGCATCCCTGGTTGTGCTGTTGCACTGCTGCCTTGCTCCATGGGACATCTCTGGATGCACTATGGTGCATCTGGACTGCTCCACTAAGCATCCCTGGTTGCGCTATGGTGCACCTGAACTGCGCAACTGCATATCCCTGGTTGCGCTATGGCACTGGTGGCACAATATTCAGTTGTGTGCCACAGGCGCATCTTGACCTGCGCAGTTTTTGAATATTGCGCTTCATGCGCATTGGCGCAGTGGACTTGTGCTTGCTCCTGCTGTTTCACACTTTTTGGGCACAGTTTGAATATCTGGGCCACAGTGTATTCCTGCACCCTGTTCTTCCCTGTAAGGTACTTGTATGTCTCTATCACATCCTCTCTCTCCCTCCTCTTCTCCAGGGAGTACCTATTCAAGTCCTTCAGCCTGTCCTCATAGGACTTGTGATGCAATCCCTGTACCATCTTTGTTGTCCTCCTCTGAACCTTCTCTACCCTGTCTATGTCCCTACATAGGTAAGGTCTCCAGAACTGTACACTGTACTCCAGGTGGGGCCTCACTAGTGTCTTGTATAGTGGAATTATGAATTCCCTTTTCCTTCTGGTAATGCCCCTGCCTATGCATCCCAGCATCCTATTTGCATTACCTGCTGCCTTGTCACACTATTTCCCTACTTTGAGGTCATCAAAGATGATAACCCCAAGGTCCCTTTCCTGTTTGATGCATGCTATATCCTCACACCCAAACTGATATGTTGTTCTTGGGTTTTTGTGCCCCATATTCATTATCTTACACTTCTTTGTGTTTAATTTCAACTGCCAAACCCTTGACCATCCTTAAAGCTTCTGCAGGTCCCTCCTCATTCTGTCTACACCCTCTGGTCTGTTCCCACTGTTACAGAGCTTCCTGTCTTCAGCAAACAGGGAAATTCTGACTTCTAGATCCTGCGCAATGTCACTGATGAAGACATTGAATAGGATCGGTCCCAGTACTGATCCCTGTGGTGCTCCACTGGTAACTCTTCCCTCTGTGAAGTAACAGCCATTTACACCACCATCTGTGTCCTGCCACCCAGCCAATTACTCTCCCACCACATTACTGCACTGCCCACTCCCATATTTCCCAGTTTGTTTAGTAGCTTTCTATGTGGCACAGTGTCAAAGGCCTTGCTGAAGTCTTGATAGGCCACATCCACTGCCCTCCTCTGATCCACCTCCCTTGTCACTCAGTCAAAAAATTCAGTGAGGTTGGTCTGGCATAACCTCCCCCCAGTGAAACAATGCTGTCTTGGGTCCTGTAGTCTTTGTCAACCAGATATTCCACCAATCTTCCATTCAGTAGTGCTTCCATGATCTTCCCCACTACTGAGGTGAGGCTGACTGGTCTGTAGTTCCCTGCTTTCTCTTTTTTCCTGCTTTTGCATAAGGGGACTGCCTCTGCTGTCCTCCAGTCTTTGGGTACCTCCCCTGTTTCCAGTGATCGGATAAACAGGATTGCCAGACGTTTAGCCACCACCTCTTTTCATTCCTTTAGGGTCCTGGGGTGCATCCCATCTGGTCCCATTGCTCTACTGACTCTTATTCTTTCCAGTTCTGTTAGGACCCTTTCCCATGTAAAGGAATGTGTGTCCAATCCTACGCTGTTCCCACCCCTTGTACTCCCTTCAGGCCCATTACCCTCCTTTTCCTCAGTAAAGACTAAGCAGAAATATCTGTTCAGTATTTCAGCTTTACTTTTGTCATCCTCCACACGGCCCTGTCCTCCCCCTTCAGTCTCACTAATCCTCCCTTCCTTTGTCCTTCTTTTTCACTTATGTACCTGTAAAAGGTTTTGTCCCCCCCTACCCACTGATTTTGCAGTACGCTCTTCTTTCTGAGCTTTGGCTTCCCTTACTGACCTCCCTGCCTTCCTTTCCTTCTCCTTGTACTTTTCCCTATTCCCTTCTTCCTACATCCCTTTGTATTGCTTGAATGCAATCTTTTTGGCTTTCAATTTCTCAGCTACCTCCTTGGAAAACCATAATGGCTTCCCCTTCCTTTTTCCCTTGCTAACCTGCTTACTGCATAATTATGTTGCTCTTGTAATCCCTGTTTTAAATATTACCTATTGTTCCTCCACCCCTGATTCCCTCCCCATTCTCATTAGTGCCTTTTTCAAGCATGTCCCCATTTTCCCAAAGTATGCCCTCCTAAAATCCAGGATACATGTTTTTGTGCAGTTTGGTTATGTTCCTTCTATGATTTCAAACCACAGTTACTAGTGGTCACTATACCCCATGGGTTCTCCCACTGATACACTTATCACACTGTCCCCATTTGTGAGCATGAAGTCAGTATTGCCTTCTAGAGAATTCAATGCAAAAAGTTATCATCTTCCTCCTCCTGAAACTGGGTAAAGATGAGATCTGGGTCACAATTTTAGGCCAATTTCTTCATTAAATATTGGCATACAAAATTGGGCCAAAGCCTTTGCTCTCCACTTACAGAAGGTTTGGATCCTTTGATCAGTGCTGCCCAGGTTGATTCCATGGTGGGTATGGTTTTCTTCCAATCACCTGTGAAAACTTGCCCATGTTATCTCAGCATCCAGGGATGCAGAACTCCCTATGGTGCTGTGTTCCTGGGACATGGAGAAAAATTTCTACCGGGTTCCTTGGGGATTCTTGTTCTTAGTCTTGGAATACTACAAGATCCTGAAGGAGGTCATTATATGGATATGTCTCCTCTGCTTATAGACCAGGTTGGTACCGAGTCAAAACAGCACATCAGAAAGAGTGCTGCAAGAACCACACTGTGTAAAGAGCAAAAGGGTTTAGAGTGACAGGGGTGTAATAGTGGTAGGGAATTATTGTCTGTCATACTGCACATTACCTGTAGAGGGAACAAGTTGCCATGTGGTGGGGTGCCTGGTCAAACAGCTCCTGTGGTGGAGTGGCTAAGACACCAGCACATGGCATGGTAGGAGACCTCGGACAGTGGTTCAGTTTCCCCTAAGTCTCCTACTGCTGCAACTTAAAAAAAAAAAGTAATTTTCCCTCTTCTGATTTTTTTCCCATCCTCGAAGTCCATGACCCCCCAGATTTGATTCTATTAAGACTGGGGGGGTGCAGGGGTCAGAACCCCCCACAAAAATAAAGAATCCCCATTAATGTTAATGGGGATATGGTGTTGTTGGGTTGCTCTGTTACCCAACATTGTTTAGGATGGCACTGTTTTCATTGTGGCATTTATTGCAGCGTGGTTTTTGTCTTTGGTGACAAGACTCTGTGCCAGTGTAGATGGAGGTGGAG
This sequence comes from Neoceratodus forsteri, assembly GCA_016271365.2. NCBI lineage: Eukaryota > Metazoa > Chordata > Ceratodontiformes > Ceratodontidae > Neoceratodus > Neoceratodus forsteri. The sequence continues at coordinate 622,303,731 of CM057455.1, forward strand.
TGTCACCTGAGAGCTAAATGAATGTTGATGGTTGTTTAATGTAGCAGATATACACAAAATTCATGATCTGTCTGTTGATCACATGAACACTGGTGAAAATGGTAGTTTGCAGCAATTTCGCACTGACACCTTGACAAATTTTGCAATTTTCAGCTCTACATTCTTAATGCAGATTCTTGGGCCATTACTTTGAGAATAAGTGAAATATACATTTAAGTTTGGTTTCAATGACTAGGCTTGAGATAGAGCTTTAAAATGCATACCCATACTTCACTTCAAAAGAGTAATGTTAAAGTTTATAGGGCAGGATTCTCAATGAACTTGTGCTCAGCACATCTCAGATACCCCAGCAGAAATTAAATCAGCTGATCATGAACTGTGGTATTCACAGAAGACATACCAAGGGATGCTCCTGGCACATCCCCTCTCTGAGTACCACAGTTGCACCCAGCCCTGGATGTGCTGAGTGACCCTCTGGTCAGGCTGGGAATCCAATGAAGCAGGGCATCTCTTGACACCCTATGCCCAAAGTTGCATTCAGAGCCAACATCACACAAATGGGGCCATTAGGTATGCAAAGAACAATGGGGCCATTTGCATGTTATTATGGACCCATTTTCATATGCCATGCAGGGATGCACTCCCTGCATGCATGTTAGTACAGCCACAAACCCAGCACCACTGTCAGGTAATTGCCACCTCCCTGCCTGAGTCCCCATTTTTATGCTGCACACTGCGGTGGTAGAGATCTATAATCTGAACCCCCCTCCCTTCCCAAGTCCCCGTTATTATGCTGCACACTGCAGTGGCAGATAAATGTACTCAGAATTCCCCATCTCTGCTCACATCCCCATTTTCATGCCACTCATTGCGGTGATAGAGTATCACTACCAACCCCCCTCCCCACTCCAACCCAATCGCTCTACTAACGGCACTCCATTAGTCCTGCAGATCCCCCACCCTCTGTCCACTCAGACACCCTCTCCTCACCCCATGCCCCCTGTGCCAGCAAGTCCTGATGATCAGTGGGCAGCACAAACCACCCACATTCCATCATGGCCATCTGCAGATACAGCTGTCTGTGAATGACAGCTACTGTATGCCCATTGGTGGACCCTGTCCACCAAAGAGCTTGCAGTGTGTACTGTACTCTATCATTCACATCTTTGTGAATGACAGAGTACAGTGCACACTCCAAGCCCATTGGTTGACAGGGTCCACCAATGGGCTTACAGTAGTACAGTAGCTGTCATTCACAGACAGCTCTGTCAGCAGGCAGCAGTGGTGGAATGCAGGTGGTTTGAGCTGCCTGCTGGTCATTCAGTCCTGCTAGGATTGGGGAAGCAGGGTCAGTTGGTGTGTCTGAGTGGGTGGGGGGGTCCACTGGACTACCAGGGAAGGGTGGGTCTCATGTCTATGTTTCAATTGGTGCTGGGGGGCATCACTAGACTGCCAGGATGTTTCACTGTTGGAATATTGTTTAGACAGGGTTCAGGGATAGGAGGCCACCAGACCACCAGGGATATTTCAGAGGTTCAGTTCACCATGCAATCAGGTTGGAGTGGGAAGGGAAATTCTGTTACAGCTCCTCTATTGCCACAGTAAGTGGCATACATCAGGGGATGGGGCAGGGAGGGGGGTTCTGAGTACATTTCTCTACTGCCACAGTGAGTAGCTTACATTAGGGGACCTGGGCAGGGAGGAGGATCACATTGGACTGCCAGGGTGGGCAGGCTGCAGTGCTGCTGTCTGCAGTACATCAGTCTGCTTGTGGGTGGCCACCCACTTATGTCTACTTGTTGTAGACTTATTTTCTGGAGGCACATCTCCAGACTTGCTCCAGTGATGCACCTTCAAGTTTGGTGTGAATGGGGTTGCACACCGTATGCATGGACACGCCCCTTGCCCAACTTCTCCAGATACACCGTATGTCATTATGGGTGGTGTGTGGCACATCTGTGATGTGTTGGTGCATCAACAATGTGCCAGTGCATTGGTCCCCTTCCAGAATTGCACCAGTGCACAAATATGGGATGTGCCCATGCATCTTGATGTACTGGATGCATCCCTTTTGTGAATCCTGCCCATAGAGTTAAATACCAACAACCACCCCTCAATTTCTTGAGAAATTTCAAAATATCCTTACATTTAATCTTGTCAGATAGTATTTATTGTGCTTTATAATATAATGTGATGTTGTCTAAAAGAGTAAGAATTCTGCTTTGAAATGAATATATGGTTGTGAAGTTTTAAGGTGATATGAGAGGATAAATTGATAAAAGGGAAGACAACATTAATAGATGACATTTTAGCAAGTTTATATGTTTTGAGTTCTTCACAACATCTTCTGTGTATATATACTATATATATATATATATATATATATATATATATATAAAAAAATTTCTTTTATTTCAGACTTTTATAGGAAGTCACTAAACTTTTCTGTCAAGTGGTAACATGGAGAGGAACATCCTAGATCCTAGGACCCTACAGTGGGTAGTGCATTACCCTGCCCTGACAACAAGACACTCTGAAGTAACTGCTTTGCATCAAAAGTTACTGCACACTTACAGAAAGCAAAGATATTAGAACCCAGTTAGGTGTTGAAAATCATCATGATGAGCAGTGTGTATCAGTTCCAGTGCCTAACTATGACCCTGCCAAGCATGGCTACTATAGATAATGCTATCAAAAGTTCACAAAAGCCAAAAGTATCAGAAAATCTGGAGAACATGCAGATGCTGGTGAACACCACTCACATCATCAACTCAGGGGTGGTGTTTCTTGTGCCTCATCATCTAGAGTGTTATTTACTAATGCATGTGGAATCTGTAACAAATATGTAAGCAAACTGAAGGGGAAGAAGCAATATCCAACTGCTATTGGTACAAAAACAGCTGAAGCCACAATGAAAAGGGCAGCAGAACTACATGATGACCAAGTTATGCTCACAAAAATTAAGACAGAGGACATCATTGCAAGGGAGGTTTGTAAACATGACAAAAGCTACCAAAATTATACAGTCATCACATGGGACGGATACCAGATGATCAGGATAAATGTGATGATGAGGATGGCAATGAAGGTCAGATGGAACTGGGTTTCAGGCCACTTATCATGTCATTGAAGACAATATGCTTCAAAGACACCAAGCCATTTCAGTGAAGGCGTTGAATGAATTCTCAGGCGTCAGAGTAAGAGAATGACGATACCGTTATAAACTTAGAAATCAGCTGAAAAAGAAATATGGGAATTCACTTTTAGTTTTAACTATTGATCCTCAAAAACCACTAGTTGTAATCTGTGCTGAATCATTAACTGGTGGTGCATCAGTCACAGAGCTTTTTAGAATGGATGGCAATCAAACATGCTGCTTCCTTGTTGCGTGAACATATCTTAAGATTTGTAGAGACAGCACCTTCACTATCATGGCCACCAACAGTGGATGCTCTCCTGAGTAAAGAATGACAGATCCCAGACACAGCTCAATCGTTTTTCTGTCATGTAATAAACTCCCCCAAACATATGGAGAGTGAACAAGTCTCCCAGTCCTACTCAGAAGACCTATTTCATGGTGTCACACTTAGCAAGTTTCACACTACAAAAGATGCACTTGTTGGAGTTGTGTTGCACAATATGACTGAATGGATAATGCCTTTGAACATCCTGTTTCATTTAGGAAATAGATGCAGTTGTGACCAAGTATGTGAAATTGAAACTGGTTTAGCAGAACTTTCTCAGCATTTTCAAGAGCAAGGTCTGTTGCTGCCACTTCAGCCAAAGTCAGAGTCTTCTGTTACCTTTACAGTTTTCTGGATGGACAACTTTGATCAGAACATTGAAACAGTAAATGAACATGGCAAAATACACAATACACATGGCGTTGCATACCAAGAAGAATCTGAAGGCTCTATTATCCGATAAGATTCTATTGAAATTCCTCATTTAAAAAGAATGACAATTGTATCTAACAAAAAGGAATTAGAACATCAACGGGTGAATTAAAAGAAGGAGCCAACCACATTTGGCAATATACCCAAGTCTACTGTGACAACATCAGTGGTAAATATTGGCATGGTAAAGCTAATGCTAGGCAAACTATTGTAGTCAGCAAGCACACAAGGAGGATCACCTTGTCCCAAGGTTTGCTAGTTAGTTGATGCTAGTTTGTAACAATAATTCAAGCTCACCAAAGAAGACGGTTGTCACATATCTTCCACCCATCCACAAACCCATTACTGATTATGCCACTGTAGCTGAATTACCCACACAAACACAAGAAATAGCTTAGCAAGTAAATATGTCCTGTGTTCACCTGACACTTGATGTTGGAGCAGCAGCAAAGTCATATCATGTTGTGTGGAATTTCCCTAATCAGTTCCACAATGCCATAATTTATTTGAGAGATTTCCACCTATTCCTGGAAAACTGCAGCATCATAGGACAGTTAGTTGATGGTAGTGACTTTGAGGACATAGTATTTCAGGCTGGTCTTTGTGACTCTGGCAGCATAAGGGGAGTTTAGTGTGGGATGCATTACAATCGGGCATGGACTGTACATGAGCATTTTGCAGATGCTTTAGAGCTATTGCTTCAGGTCAGATTTCTGGAGTATTCAATAGAAATGAATGCCACCCCTGCAGTATGCTTGACCTGATCAGATAATCACCTCAACCCAAAGACTTTCATAAACTGCTTCAGGGAGATGAGATTATCAATTTCCAGACTAAATATGAGGCCTTCGGGCAGCGGATTCATTGCAGTTAGCTGAGGAAAACCCCACAGCTCTGGATGACATATCTGGATATAGTGGATTGGCAGCATTTGCTCCACACAGCAATAAAAGAAAACAACTTTAAACTTAGACTACTGTGCTGGAAATATTCATTGCCCCTATTCTTTGCCTTCAACAAGCAACACATATGCTCAATATGGGGTTTACTATGTGCAAACCCTTGAAATTCTTGAAGCTTCTCATCCAGCGTCCAGGACATTAATTGAAAAGCAAGGGCTTTCAGTTCAAAGGAGCCATTAAAAAGCTTCTAGGGAATCAATTTATCAACCTGGAGTGCAGACATACAGTTGAAGTGCCAGAATTCCAGGTGGAATCAAATACATTGCTGCAAATCAAATGGCCATGGTAAATGGGAGCTAAATTGGCCACATCTAGTAAAATTCAGAGATGCACTTTTGGAAATGACTGGCCTTCACAGTTCAGCCAGTAATCCACAAAAAGCTGGCAGGCCATCTGAAATCATCAAGTCAGAACAACGCATGAAAGCCATATTGACTCTTCTCGATCAAGAGTTTATCAACCCAGTCGGTCTTTAGATGCTGAAAGATAGTAAAATTTGTCCTTGAGAGCTGCTGTTGCACCTGACATTGAAATGTACCTCACTATTATCATTGAACAAGGTAAAGAAATGTATGAACAGTTTGTCAAAGAAAGATTATAAAGTGGTAAAAATAAATATTTTGATCCAATTTCAAAAGCCCCAGTGAAAACCTTCAATGATGCAAACAAAAAAGTGCAAGCAACTACCACAGGAAAAGTTACATAACTTAAAATTAAAAGAGATATATTAGGAAACCTTCTGGCCTTTTCAAACAAGCACAACTTCCCTGTAGATATAAATAAGTTATTAACATATTAGCTGGGCCCAGTCCTGTTGAGTTTAACAAATGCAGATGGAACTAGACAGACAACACCAAAGAGCAAGTTACGTGTGGTGCTAGCAGAATACTGTCCAGTGTTTGACACTTCAGAGCTTCCCTCCAGGAAAAGTGTCTCAGCATATATGGATGACCTAATGGCTACAAGTGGGTATTATGACAGGAATCCCTGAAACCTTCAATGATCTGGCAGTGAAACTCCTGAATAGTCTTCCAAAGTGATTTGCAAGAGTGGATGTTGTTGCAGATACATACAGTGAGCAGCCAAAAAGGGCTGAGAGATTTAAGTGAAGGATTTAGTGAGAAGCATATTAGTAAAGGTCCCAACACCAGACTGCCAAAGAATTTCAGTTACTTCCTTTCTAAAGGATCTAACAAGGAGCGTCTGCATGATTCAATCATGCAAGTTTGGGTAAAAAAAATTGCACAAGCTTGCCAGAAAGCCAAATTAGCTATTTTTTGAAGAGAGACAAATGCTACATGATCACCAAAGAAGGGACTGTAGTTGTGGATAATCTCTGTTCTGACCAAGAAGAAGCAGACAAAAGTTCCCTTTGATATGCAACATGCCATTACAATATTTCCAGACCCTGTCATCATCCGTTCACCAACTGGGGATACTGATATACCAATAATTTTAATGTCACTATGTTCAGAATACAGGTAAAGTATTTACCTGGAAAAAGGCCATGGTAACAGTAGGAACATCTTCAACATTAGCAAGGGAGAAAGCACCACTGCAACAAAAAAAGCCTTAGTCAGTTTCCATGCATTCACAGGCAATGACTTTGTTTCTATATTCTTCAAAAAGAGTAAAAAGATTTGCTGGATGGCTTTCAAAAATCCCCCTAATTCCCGGATGCCTTTCAGAAACTTGGGAGTGATATGCAAGTAGATAAGGGTGCTGTAGCTCTGTTGGAGGAGTACGTCTGTAAACTGTATGGAAGGAAGCAAGTTACTAGTGTATAAATGTAGCGAGGCAACAGATCTTTTGTGAGAAATATAACAAAGACAACAGAATAACTGATCTGTTGCTGATACCACCCTGCCAGGATACCCAGAAGTTACATATTCTATAAGCCAACTACATCTGCTGATTGTGGTGGCTTTCTTCTGTTATAGTTATCAATGCCCCAAATGCAGTTTTGCATAGTTAGATTCATTATCTCAATGTAAAGTGGACAGACACACATTTCCAGATATTATGTCTCTGCTCTATAATGCAAATGACGAGGATTTGGATGAAGACCAAGAAGTATGTGATTACCAAGATGATATTGGCATATCTGATGATGGCAAATATTTTTCCTAGATGGACAAGACTAAGTTCCATTACTTTGCCAACAGTCATATTTTAAATGTTACATTTTTTGAAATAAAAATGTTTTGTGTAAACAGCGGTGTTTTTTTTAGATAAAATTTCCTTCTTTAAAAAAGCTTTTAAAAATAACCTTTGAGGCAACTTATGGATATGCATTTTAAAGCTCTATCTCCTGCTTATTTATTGAGCTCACACCTGAATACATATTTAAATTAGTCTCTAAACACTGGCCCAAGAATCAGCATTAAATACATGTAATTGAAAATCACAAAATTTGACAAGGTATAAACTTGCTAAAATTTTGTCTATTAATGATGTCTTCACTTTTATCAATGTATCTCTTTATATTACCTTAAGACTTCAAAACCACATATGCATTTCAAAGCAGAATACTTAGCCTTTTAGACAGCATAAAATTATATTATAAAGTGCAATAAATCATGTCTGATAAGATTAAATGTAAGAATATTTTGAAATTTCACAAGAAATTAAGGGTAGTGTTTAGCATTTAACCCTATAACTTTTAATATTAATCTTTTGAGGCAACATATGGTTATGCATTTTAAAGTTTTAGCTCCCACCTAGCCTTTGAGACCACACTTAAATGTGTATTTCACTCACTTCTGAAGCAATTGCCAAGAATCTAAAACATTCTCCCCAACCCAGGGACCACCAGGGCTGCTGCCACTGTCTCAGAGGTTGCCAAGAAAGAGGAGCAGTTGGACCACGGTGGGCTCAGGGAGGGCAGGGGTGGAACAGGAGCACTTCTCTCTAGTGGTACCTCTCCACAATTCATACACCATTCTGGCAGAGCAAGAGACTTCTGTGGAGTCACTTACAGGGGAGACAAAGGAAGATGCTGGGAATCCACACAAAGGAGACCCACAGGAGAGTGACACAGGACCCACAGGTGAAGGAAATAACTCCTGGTGGGGGACTCAATTGTTAGGAGGGTAGAACTAGGGAAGGGAGGGGAAAGAGAGCTAAGGTGCCTGCCCAGTGCCATGGCTTGGAGGGACAGGAAGCAAATCCTCATGATTGCAGGAGTAGCTGCACAGGAGAAGGAGCTAGTTGTCATTGTCCACCTAGGGACAAATAACCTGTCTGGGAATGGGCCAGAGCAGTGCAGTAGGAGTTTGTGGAGTTGGGGAGCAATCTTAGACAAGTAGCATGCATGGTAACCATCTAGGAGGTGCTGCCTGTTTATGGCAAGGGTGAGGCTAGGGTACTCTGCACCATGGGATTCAATGAATGGCTGAAAAACTGGTGTGGAGCCCAGGGTTTTGGCTTCAGTGGGGACTGAGGGTTCACATGGAGGAATACAGGCCAATACTGGTGCAATGGTCTGCATCTGTCTAGGAGGGGAAAAAGGATCCTAAGTGATAAGTTTAAATGCTTCATTGGCAAGCATTTAAACTAGCCAAGGCGGGATGCACTGAAAAGGAGCATGAAACCCCCCCAAAACAGGGTAGATTGCAAGGTAAACACCAAGGTACAGAAGTCGACAGGGAGCAAGACAGAAGTAAATGGAGGAAAAGGCAAAGGAAGGAAGTAAGGACAGGGATGGGACTAAAAGGGGTAAGGCCATCAACAAATGGAGGGTGATGAGTACCAGTGTCAAATGCCTGGATAACAATCTCCCTTAGCTAGTGGCCTTGATGGAAGAGGGATGCTTGTATATAATGGTAGTCACAGAAACATGGTACACAGAGAACCATAACTGGGATGTCAACATACCAGGGTACACAATCTGCAGGAGGAACAGGGAGGGTAAAGTGGAAGGGGAGTAGCTCTCTAAGTAAGGGAAGGGATCAAAGCAATGGAACTAAAGGGTAAACAGGGAGGAGAGAATGCACTGTGGGTCACCCTGGAGAGAGGAAATGGCACCACAATCTGCATTGGGGTTATATACATACCCCCATCTCGGGGGAGGAAATGGACAAGGAAAGGATAGAAGGTATTATTAGAATGGCAGAAAAAGGGGAGATATTGTTTATGAGTGACCTGAATATGCCAGATGTTAACTGGAGAACCTTTGCTGCAGCCACATCCAAGAGTAGGTCCATTCTCAATGCCCTACAGGGGGAATGCCTCAGACAGCTAGTGTTGGAACCCATTCAGAAGAGAGCAATAATAGACCTGGTACTCTCAAATGGGGATGGAGAGTTGTTCTCAGATTTAGAAGTCAGTAGCCATCTGGGAGCAAGCAACCACCAAACTGTGTGGTACACAATAAACACAGCCATAGAGTCAAGCCATACAAAAGCAAGAGTATTGTACTTTAGGAGGGCTGACTTTTGCAAAATGGGAGGGTGCCTCAGAAAAGCACTAGCAAACAGGCAAGAAGAAGGGGTGGAGGAATAATTTGGAAAAATCAAAACTGCCATCGGAGATACAAGCCTTTGTGTAAACCAAATAAAACAAATGAAAACATCACTACAGTTCTCAAAAGAGGTGTCGGGGAAGGTTAAGGAGAAAAAGATAGCATTCAGGAAGTATAAGGAAACAGAAGTAGCAGGACAAAGAACTGTACCAGTTAAAGCAGAGGGAAGCGGGGAAAGCAGTTAGACTTGCAAAGGCCCAAACTGAAGAAAAGATAGCCAACTCAGTTAAGAAGGGGATAAAACATTTTAAAGGTACATTAGGGTGTGAAGAAAGACCAAGGGAGGCATAGTGATGCTTAATAAAGGGGGGGGGTGGGCAGATGGTGACAGCGAAAAAACAGGGATACTGAACAAATACTTCTGCTCAGTATTCACAAAAGAAGAGGAGGGGGAGGCACCTAAATCAGTCAGTAGAAGCACTCTGGATAGGGAGGTTGATACCAGTCCATTCACAGAAGAAAGGTTCCTGAAAGAACTCCTAAAACTGAAGATGGACAAAGCAATGCGGCCTGACAGGATTAACCCCAGAATTCTAAAAGAACTAAGGGAAAAACTAGTGACACCACTGACTACTTTTTTTAACAAATCATGGGAGGATGATGTGGTACCTGAAGACTGGAGGAGGGTGGATATTATTCCCCTTCACAAAAGTGGGAGCAAGGCAGAGGCAGGAAACTACAGACCTGTTAGTTTGACATCAGTGGTAGGGAAAATGATGAAATCACTTCTGAAAGAAAGAATTGTTGTGTACCTAGAGGTCAGTGGGGCACAGGACCCAACGCAGCATGGATTCACAGTGGGAAGATCATGTTAGACAAATCTAACATATGTCTTTGACTGCTTGACCAAAGTAGTAGACCAGGGAGGGGCTGTGAACATGACCTAGCTAGACTTTAGCAAGGCATTTGACACAGTCTCAGACAAATAATTAATAAACAAGTTAGCCATTCTGAGAGTGGGTCCCAGAGTGGTAACCTGGGTAAAAAATTGGCTGAACAACAGGACGCAGAGAGTAACAGTTAATGGAGTCCACTATGATGGAACCTTTGTTGCCAGTACTGCCATTGTTGCTCATTTTTCTGGGCTATTACTGGTTGGAGGAGGATGAGATGAAAGCCTCAGGTAAGACTGTATCTGGTCATTTGCATACTGGGGTGAAGATTGCAAGCAACACGGAATAGGCCATGGTAACTGAAGGGACACCGCAATGTGTTGAACCCACTCCTTTGAAATATGATGGTTCTCCTGCTGTTGGTAGGAGAAAATTGCAGGTGGGAGATCCAAAAATAACCAAGCTAGGGGCATATGTTAAAGTCAAAGGTGGTAAGTAGGTCAATGGAGGCATATTGGTTAATCAACTGTGGTGGTATGAGAAAAGGAGAGAGGTTCCCTACCATATGAGGCCCAACCCCCGGACAAAACAGGTGGATGCTAGGGTTGTGGTACCTATGGGCTTGAGGAATAAGGTACTTTAAACTGCAAGAGGTAGCCAGTAGAGGCCTTTGAGCCATAGGGAGGTATTGTCCCCCATTACCCCATTTTATTATTGTCCTGGGATGTATCAGCAGGTAGCCAACTATCTGAAAGCTGGTGCTGAGTACAATCAGTTAGGGGTACCAGAATGGTGTAAGGGAGGATTCACTCACATAGTTGAAGGCTGACAGAAGTGGCACCCGTGGAAGCAAAGGTGACTCCAATATAGGACAGCCAAATCAGGGTGGTAGCCCATGTTACACCTTTAGTACACCAATGATTGTGTATTTGGATCATTTTCGTAGAATGACTTCCCAAAGGTTTTTCTGTAATGGAGCAAGCTGTTTGTTCAGCATGGGGGCATCCCTAGTATACCTATTGGGGACAGGAACCACCTGAGATAGGTGGGTCACTGTGCTGCTGGCTATGAAAGAAGAAGGTGTGCAGGTTTACACACTGTGCTGAATTCTGTGCAGAAATAGGACACAGGAAGGGTCTGCAGAAGTAGCTGAAGGAAGCCTGTTCATTTGGTGTGCTGCATTAACACCTTTTATTTTCCTTTCTGTAAAATGTTATTGTTTTAGATTTTCAGAAGGAGAAAATAAAATGATAAATGACTTTGGGCATTTTTTTATGCACCTGATCTTTGACTGCCTGTTTAAGTGTTGTGAAATCCCACACCTAATGACATTTGGTGGTAGTGGTGGGATCTGGCTGGAAGTTCAGAAATCCGGGGGATCCCAGTCAGGTAGTACTAACCCTGGTACTTTTGGGCAAACAGGCAGTGGTGCATCATGCCAGATAAGATGAGGACTGCTGGAGGTAGTGACCTGGGTGAGGCACCACAGAAGGAGCATGATGGATCCAAAGATCAGGTGGTGGACCTGATGCGGCTCATCCATTGACTGGGTGGGCGATGGTGGCAGTGGACAAATGACAAAGCTAGGAGATAGGGAGTCAATAGGCAACTGACTGAGGAAGGTGTAAGACCTCCTGAGAGTGTGTGTCTCCAGACTGACCATTTTCAAGCTAGGTTGGGAAAAGCCTTGGCACAACTGAAGAAAAGCAGTTTTCTTTTGAGTTAGCTAAGTTTGAGCTATCTTTTATTTGCTTGATATTCTTTTGATTTCTGTAAATATTTCTACTCATTTTATGCCAGAAAATAAAATGATAAATGCCATCGGGTGTTTTTTATGCACTGAATTTGTTGTCTGCCTGGTGATGTTATCCTGACTACCCACACCCATCCACACTTGGTGTTAGCAGTGGGATATAGTGAAGAGAGCAGAGTGGGGGGGAATTCCCAAAGGTGGCCAACCTTCTAGACTAGAAACACAGGGATAGCATATACAGAAAAGGATAGAAGAAGTGTTGCAAAATAAGTTTTCAGAAAAAGGATGGTCCAAAACAGTGGCAAGGTAGTCTCCTGTCACAGTGTGTTGTTTGATTGTTTTGTTCTTGTGTCATTCTTTTCTAAAATGTTATGTAGGATATTTTATAACACACAAAAAAAGGATTCTTATCAAGTCTCAAACCCCTAGGGACCCTTTCTACATTTTCATAATGTTCAAGGCTAGTGATATTATGCCACACATTAATTTCACTGATGAGTAGCCACTCTAGAATTACAAACATCATCTTAATAGCTTGTTGCTGATTAGGATTATTACCATATGCTGGCACTTTTATTTGTGCAGGAGGTTCCTTCACTTTGCAATCCTCCCAATGTCGTCAACGCATGAGGCATGTAACACCCTTCCCTCTGACTTGGTTTATGCACCTGCATTACCATCTGTCAGTAGTTCTATTTGGCTCATACCCATTTTTGCTGAATGAGTTTGAGTGCAAAAAGCATGCTTAGGACTTTATCCCATGTATAACAGAACTCAAAGGTGTAAACTGCCTCCTTTACAAAATGCTAGCTGTTGGAAGTTGCTCTGCAATGCATATTATAAATCCCTGCATACATGTATGCTGTGGAGCTTCTGTAGAGAATATATCCCTTGTTGCAGTGAAAAACAGCTTCAGTAATCTACAAAAGGACAAACCACAGTGCATGTATGATAAGTAAACTAATATTTATTAGGCAAAGAAAATGACAAACCCAAGAGCAAACAAGCTATTCAGCACTTCGGATGCTCTGTTCCTTATTCAGGAAGCAATGCTCGAAGGAGCCTTTGCCCACCACCATATCACATGTCAAGCAATAAATCACATGACAAGTAAAAAACACTCTGCAAAACAACATTAGAATTATGATTCAAAAATCTATAGAAAGCTGGCCCGGCGGTGCAGAGGGCTGAGGTGCTGGTGCCTTATCTCATGCTATGCCAGCACCCCAGGTTTGGGAATGACTTTGGGTCACCGGGGAGACTGCTGGGTGGGTTGGAGCAGGATTCAGCAGTGGCTCTCCCTTCCAAAGGGATGGCTGTCCACTTGTCTGTAGTTCTGCTCCCACCGGGTAGAGGTCCAGTGGGTGCATAGGCAGTTAGGAGCGGTGATGCAAGTCAGGGAAAGGGCGGAAGGAGCCACCAGATCCTGGCATATGCATGCTCCTCCACGTGTGCACATATGTGTGTATGCCATGGCCTCGGGGAAGGGAAGGGAAGGGGAGAAAACTGAAAAAAAAAATGATAACGTATATATGAAAAAATCTATATAAAAGTTAAAAACATGTTCTTGTGTTTGGAACCATGCCCACAAATAGTACCTCAATAATGATTACCAAATAAACAATTAAATAATAGTATTAGCTACTAAAATGTAAATCACCATGTACAGTGGTTTGTTCTTTTGATGGTCTCATTTTGTTTTACAGACTCTGTCACCACTCCACAAGTAACAATATGCAGCAGATGCATGCCAATAGCACCTGCCACAGGTATACTAAAGCACTGTCTATGCATCACTGACCCAAAGGCTCTTTTGTCCCTTTTAACATTAAGTTTGTGCATGCACATCAAACTTCTTGTGATAAGTGACTTTTGAGGGGTGTGACACCATCTGTCTAAGGCAGAGTGTTCTGCAAATTGCATGGCAGTATCACACCAATCATCAGTCAGGCTGATTGTGATGCTGTTTTGCCTTAAGTGCTCTGCACTTGAAAAGAAAAAGCTGCACCAGTCATGTGGTGGCTTTTTCCTTTTATCTACAGGTCACTGCCCAACAAACATCTGTCTGCATCCCGATCAGCCTGACTTGATGTCTCTGCCCACCCCAGCCACCCCACCAGTCCCTTCCCTCTCCATCCCCTTGTACCCCTGGCTGACACCTTAAGCCCTGTAGGGAATAAATAAATTTACAATAGTGCTGCGGGAGTGGAGATTCTGGAAGGTGGGAGGAGGTGCTTTCCTCCCCTGCCTCCTCCACTTCCTGCTGACTCCTTTTGCTCCTCTTCTCCCACTCGTGTGGAGTAGGCCACAGCCTAGGCTCCATACGGGCTGGGAGATAACAGTGCCTAAAGGCACTTTCACATAAGTTTGATCACACTAGTAGATCCCCCCTGTCCAGGGCTGCTGGGAGAAAACAAGCTGTGAGGAGAAGCTGAAGAAATCAGGACCGATCAGAACACAGGGTGCCAGATTCAAGCTAGTGGCAGGGCTACATAAGAAGAAGCCCAGCCACTGTGCTCTGGACCTGACACATAGAGGAGCTGTTTGTCCCACCCTCACTCCTTATGTCAGCATGTATCCCCCCTCCCCCATTAATGTGACACATTGGGAGCCCACCCCAGTGTGCCAAAAAACTACCTCTTTGATGTTTCTGACACTGGGATGCCCACTCCAGGTGTCGGATGTGCCACCCCCCCACACTCCTATGTCTCAGCCGACCTCAGGGTGCCCAATCTGTGGGTCGACATTGTTCCCCCCAGTACTCTGGCACACTGGGAGCCCACCCCAGTGTGCTAAAATCCATTTTATTAATATTTCACCTGTAAAAAGAAAACAGTCAAGGTCTTTTTTTTAAACCTGAAAAAATGAAAACTGTCCCTCGTCATTCCTGCCTGTCCCCTCTAACTCCACCATCTCTGCACACCCAACCTCCTCACATCCCCTCTCACCCGTACTTACCTCTGGAGGTCAGCAGCAATGACCTTCTATGGATCAGGAGCATGTCTGCACTCTTCAAAGACCAACTGGGAACTGAAGAAATGACTGTAAGCCCTATAAAGGCAGTCAATGGGGAGATTTTCAATTTAGGTTGATATTGCAGCCAATTTTTGGAGTTTTGGTCCCAAATTTTCGACATGGGGTTTTTGGGACCCTACCTCGTGAACATTTTTACTTTGTTTCTCGGTCCCAAAAGGTGATTCTGTGGTCACTGTCTGGACTCACCTTTTGGGACCAATTAACAAAATGACAGTGCCACTGTTCATGAGTTGGGTTCCTAAAAAGCTCTTGTTGCAAGTCTGGTGAAACAAATCCAGAAAATGACTGCGTTACAAGCGTTCATTGTGCAGTTTCTACATACGCTTGTAACTTCATCAATTTTTAATATTTTCCTTCCAAATTTCCAACATTGCCATTTTTTCACATCCCCTTCTGAACAGTACAGCTGTCATTTTTTGCATCCTTTCTGAAGTGTGTTTTTGCACCTGTGGTGCAGAATGGCACTGTCATTGTGCAAAATTATTTTTTGGCATAGATTAATTAAATCTCAGTGCCACTGTTCATGAGGGAAGGTTTCAAAAAGGCCATGTTGAAAATTTGGTGAAAACATTCCAAAAAATGACTGCGTTATGAGTGTGAGTTCCGCAGTTTCTACGCACACTAGTAACTTTGCCACTTTTTCGTATTTTCACTCCAGATTTTCAACATTGCCATTTCTTCACACCTCCTCATGAACAGTATATCTGTCATTTTTCACATCCCGCCCAAGATGTGTTTTCGCACCTGTGGCGCCAAATGGCACACTTCCTATGCGAAATCACCTTTTGGGATTGAGTGACGAAATGATACTGCCACTGTTCATGAGGTGGGGTCCCAAAAAAATTCATGTTGAAAATGTGGAGCAAAAATACCAACTGCAAATGCCTGGGTTGTTAGGGTTTCCAACTGTAACGCCCACCCTGTACAGACTGACAGGCATCGAGGGTGTGACTTGGGGTCGTCAGCTATAATGCTCACCTCATTCCACCCTAACCCGACCCTGCAGCCACTGACAGGCATTGAGGTGTGCCTTGGAGCCTTCAGCTCTAACGTTCAACCCATTGTCCTATACTACACCCACCTCAGCTTATTTCTTTATGGAATGTGGTGAGCGTAAGGGCCAAAGACATCAAGGCACACTGCGCCACCTGTTGGTGTCTGCAGGGTGGTGTGAGGTGGAATGGCATAAGTGTTACAGCTGGCAATCCAAAGGCACACCCCCAACACCTGTCAGTCTCTTCAGGGTGGGGTTGGGGTTAGCGTTACTTCAATACTTCACTACCATTCGTATTATGCATCTCTCTAACTTCTCACTACCAATACCAATACCAGCAAGCAAACATTTGGCATTGACAATTACTTGTTTTTCTAATGAAGTGAACCAGCACTGGAAGAACATAAGAAATTTGTGTTGAGAGTGATGCCTTAAAATGCAAGGCAGAGGAATATACACAGAAAAATATGGGAGGCATGTACAACAGCAGTACAAACAGCAAACTTTTGGCATTGACAAATGCTTATCATAAGTTGCTTTACCCCATGCCAATTGCTAAATTTGCACTCAAAGTTGTCTGGCTGAATTGAGAAAGTCAAACTGAATTTTCAGGTCCAAACTTGAAGTTGAATTGAACTGTCTCTGGCCCACTTTCCTCACCCTTTGAGACAAATCATGTACTATACAAATAACATCATTCAGATCAAGTTCAACAGGGTGTGTGTTTCCATCTTGGGGTTCTGATGCCATCATAGACCACTGGAGCTCAGTTGTCATGGTCTATGATGTCATCAGAAACCATCTATGGAACCTGTTGTTCATGGTTTGATAGCCATCATTGAAAATGTGCAGACAGAACAAACCACACAAACTGACCGCCATCAAAGGTCCAGTCACAAGTCTGCATGAGACAAAACTGCCTTATAGAAAGTGGTGCACACACCACTGATAGAGACAGATGCTTAATTTATTTATTCAGACAGCAACCTCACAGTCAACACACCCCTACCACTACGTAGTACCTTCTCAGGCTTCCTCAGGGTGCCCTCTGAGGAAGCAGGAGAAGGAGATACATAGGGGTGTGTTGGCAGTGAGTTTGCTGTTTGAATAAATAAATTAAGCATTTTTCTCTAGCAATGGTGTGCGCGCCACTTTCTTTCAGCTGGTCATTCAAAATATCATAGCTCAGTTTGCCTTTCATGGTCACAAATTACAAAACAAATAACAGATTGCAATCTATGATACTGAGATATAATTCTATTGGGAGAGTCTCATAAACCCCAGAGTGAAGCTTCAGAGGTCTTTAATGTCACTTGAGATGGAATTCTCAGCCATGAAGAAAGATAGCCTTTTTTTAGTTTTGTAATACAATACATAGGTTACATTTTTTTTGTCCCTTTTGTTTTCTGTATTGTGTTCTTCCTTGCTGGTTTTCTTTGATGTATTCAACTTCTTTTGCCAAGTTTGTAAAATCAGATCTCCCAGCTGACCACCTGGTTTTAGTACTTTCATCCCTTCAAAAAATGTATTTCAAAACTTTTAAAAAATACCTTACCGCACACTTCTGACTTTCCTTTCTGAAAAGTATTTGAATAGTTGTGTTGTAGTAGCAACCTTTGAACCATGACAAGAGTGCCAATGCTGTGGTTTAAAACTCACATTAAAATCATGTTGTTCAGACAATTTTTGCAAAGGAAATGATTACATAGATTATTGCACTGTTTAAACTAAAAGCCTACTTTTAGAGGGTTAAAAGAACTTTGAAGGGTTGTTGGGTATAATATGTTAAATAACAAATCTGGATAAAAAAATAATTTATCATAGGAAAATAGGGCTGGGGTGAGGAAGAAAAGATATTCAGATGCTCAATGAAGGGTAAAACTAAGAGATTCAGAGCATTAACAACAAGCATTTGTCAATGCCGAATGTTTGCTTGCTGGCATTGGCATTGGTAGTGTAGTAGGTACAGAGCTGCATAATAGGAATGGCAGTGAAGTATTGAACTGAAGCCAACCCCACCACCTGCAGAGTAACAGGCATTGAGGTGTGCCTTTGGGTCATCAGGCATAATGGCCCGCCATTTCTACACACCTACCCTGCAGACACTGACAAGTGTCACGGTGTGCCTTAGGGTCTTTGGTCCTTATGCGTACCCCATTCCATCAGGAAATACAGTGAGATGGGTACGGTATAGGAGAATGGGGTCAACTTTGGGGCCGAAGATTCCAAAGCATACCTCGATGCTTCTCACTGGCTGCAGGGTGTGGAATGGTATGAGCATTACAGGCACAAATCCCAAGTCAACCCCTAATGCCTGTCATTCTCTACAGGGTGGGGTGTTATGGTTGGAAACCCTAACACCTCAGGCATTCTTTGGTATTTTAACTCCAAATTTTCAACATGTTTTTTTTGTGACCCCCACCTCATGAACAATGGCAATATCAGTTTGTTAGCCTAAAGCTGCTTATGCACAGTGACTACGGCATTTAGCACCACAGGTGCAAAAACACATTCTGAACAGGATCTGAAAAATGACAGCGGTACTGTTCATGGGGAGGTGTAAAAAATGGCAATGTTTCAAATCTGCAGTAAAAGTATTAAAAAAACTGGTGAAGTCACGAGCGTGCATAGAAACTGTGCAACACACACCCATAATGTAATTAGTTTGGGGATTTTTTACAGCAGATTGTCAACACAGGCATTTTGGGACCTCCGATCATGAACAGTGTACTGTGATTTTCGTTATCTGTCCCGAACAATGATTTCCCACAGCAACCACACATCTTTGTGCTGAAAGTGTGAAAACACATTTCGGCCATGTTGTGAAAAATGACAGCTGTACTGTTCATAAGGAAGTGTGGAAAAATGCCACTGGTAAAAATCTGGACTGAAAATATTACAAAGTCATGAACTTACGAGGGTGCATGGAAACTGCACAATGCTCACTCATAACACATTTATTTTATGGACCTTTGTCACAAATTTTCAACACAGCCATTTTAAGACCTCTGCTCATGAACAGTGTAACTGTGATTTTCTTAAATCTGTCCCAAACATTGCTTTCACACACCGACTGCACCATTGTGCGCTACATGTACGGAAACACATTTTGGGTGACGTGAAAAATGGCAGCCATACTGTTCATAAGGAAGTGTAATGAAATGGCAATGTTGAAAATCTGGAGTGAAAATATTGAAAATTCGCAAACTTCTGAGCATGCATAGGAACTATAACATACGCTTGTAAAACAATCATTCTTAGAATTTTTCACCAAATTTTCAACATAGCCATTTTAAGACCTCTGCTCATGAACAGTGTAACTGTGATTTTCTTAATGTGTCCCATACATTGATTTCGCACACCGACTGCGCCATTGTGCGCTACATGGGCGGAAACACGTTTTGGGCAAGATGTGAAAAATGACAGCTGTACTGCTCACAAGGAAGTGTAATAAAATGTCAATGTTGAAAATATGGAGGGAAAATATTGAAAATTTGCAAACTTACGAGCGTGTGTAGGAATTGGGCAACGCACGCCCGTAAAACAATCATTTTTAGGAATTTTTCCACCAAATTTTCAACATATGCTTTTTGAGAGCCCACCTTATGATCAGTGGCAGTGCCATTTTATAACTCAGTCCTGAAATGTAATTTCATGCAGTGACTGTGAAATCATCCTTCAGGCCCGATTAACGCCATCACAGTGAGAGCATTCATAAGAAAGGGGCCCAAAAACTCATGTTGAAAATTTGGTGCAAAAATTCCAAAAAATGCCTGAGATATGCAGCAAAGTTGAAAAAAAAACCTATCTATCCCAGTATACAGCTTATCAGCATTTCCTCAGTTAGAAGTCGGCTTTGAAGAGTGCAGATGTGTTCCCGGTCCACTGAAGATCGTCGCGCTGGAGTCCGGAGGTAAGTATGGGGTGAGAGGGTGTGGAGAGGCAGGGTGCACAGTGGGTGGGGCGTGGGTGGGGCAGAGACTGTGAGGGACCTTTTTTTGTGTTTTTGGGGTTTTTTTAAAAGGATGATGGCGGCTGGACGTTTGCCACGCTGGGGTGGGCTCCCAGTGTGGCACAAGGACGGCTGTTTGGGGGTGTGTGGAGCTGATGGGGGATTGGGCACCACTGTCGGCTATAGCATCTGTTACCATGCTGGGGTGGGCTCCCAACGTGGCACCCTGTACTCTCTGGGAGAGGACAGTGGAGCTGACGGGGGATTGGGCACCTCCGTCGGCTATACGATGTGTAGCCACACTGGGGTGGGCACCCAGTGTGGCATGTGGAACTCTGTTTGGGGGGGAGTGCAGCACAGCTGATGGGGGATTGGCCACCCCCGTCGGCTATACAGTGTGTGCATGGGGGGGTGAGCACGCAGCATGCGTGCATGTGTGTGTAGGGGGAGCGCGCATGAGCAGGCGATATCTTATCACTGCTCACTGAAGCATAGCTCCCCCTTTCAACTGTACTCCACTGTGTTTTCTACTGCTGTCATAGACAGTTCCAGCAGCCATTGGAGAACTTCGGCCGCACCTGCAAACACACTGACTGAATTGGAAGAGGGCTGCCACACCTCCAAAAACTCTGATGATGGCACTATGTTTCTTGCACATGCGTGCAAGCAAACCTAAAAATGTGGAGCAGCTTCAACATTTGAAGTAATAATAGTATCCCTCTAGTCACAGGCCAGTAGCAGTATGACATTCTGATGTGAGTTTGATGGTATTATGATTTCTGGGTGTCACTGTTTCCTTACTGGCAAACGGGACTACATGTATATTGCAAGCTAACAAATATATATCTGATTTAATGATCCTTATCTTTCCATGTCTGGGGTACACATTTTCTATCACTTGATTACTGGGGAGCAGAACGTTTGGGCCCACAATAGTTTATATGGGACCTGACACATGGAGGAGCTGTTTTTGCTGTTGCTGGGGAGCTGGGTCCTGGAGGCTGCATTGGCAGCAGAGGAGTGAGGAGCGCAATGGAGGTGGCATAGGCCATAAAGGGTAGTGCAACAGAGGCGGCATAAGGAGCGGCTGCATAGGCAGCGATTGTTTCATCGGGGTCATTGGAGATTTCTCGGCAGCTGCTGTTCGGCGGTGGTCCAGGGCTGCTTGGAGGAAACAAGCTGAGAGGAGAAGCTGAAGAAATCAGGACCAATCAGAACACAGGGTGCCAGTTTCAAGCTAGTGGAAGGGTTACGTAAGAAGAAGCCCAGCCACTGTGCTCTGGACTTGACACACAGAGGAGCTGTTTGTCCCACCATCCTACCCTGGCCCTGAACTTGACCTCTATTAAATAACCAGTGGGGGAGGAGTTAGGAGTAGGAGTGGCCTAGCCAAATGGGGATATGTGGTCTGGAGCAAATCCAAGTGGAGTTTTGGACTGAAACCTTGAACGCTGCACTAGACTTACCTAGTAGGGGGTTGTGGCCTGGGTCAAAACAGTTTTTTTTGTGGAACTGCCACCTTGTTAACTGTGAGGGTCTGTTAAATGGTTAAGTGGTATACTGTGTGGGGGGGGATTGCCTGGGTGCAGGAAATCTGAAGAGCCATCTACAGGACTATTTAAATGCTAACTTATATGGGGGGATCATCTAGGTATAGGTACTGGCAGCTCGAGAAACTGTGGAGCCACTTACAGCTCTGACCATGGGGAAACCAGGTGGGGTTTTGTGATTTGGCCTAGAAAAGACTGCTATGAAGATGGGGAAGGGACCGCACATCACTAGAGCAGGTATATTTGGGAGGTTGGTTGGGTGCACAAGGTGTGGTGTGGCCATGATACTCACCTGGGCATGGAAGTTTGGGGATGCCAGTGTGCTACCAGTTGGCACAGTTTAAGGAGGAGGTAGATGGGATCTGAAAGCAGCTGGGGGTGCTGGGGGAGGGCAGGGGAGGATTGGAGGAAGTAGGCAAGCGTTAGCCTCGTGGAGAGCATCAGGTGCTGGGGCATCCCACGCTGGGGAGGTGTGAAAGGGGATTCTCACACTAGGGGAGGAGTGAAGGGGGGTACACAGGGGTTCTAGGAGACCCTGGCAGATGGGGCCCAAAAGGTGGATATTTTTACAGCAGTAGGCAAGAGAATGGGGGTGTCCAGAGGAAACCAAGAGGGGCGGTAAGGATGGGGGGAATTGGAGGATGGGCTAAGGCTCACAAATCATTTTAACCCTCTACGCCCATTGATAGAACAGGGGAGTGGGGATGGGGAGGCTGTTGATGAAAATGATGATGATGTTGCTGGTGAAGCTGAGGCAGGGATAGATTGGAAGTGTGATGGGGACAAGAGGCAGGGATTGAAAATGGGGAACAATTGGGGGGACCTGAACTGGATGGGGGAAGAGGAGAATAGGAGGAGAAGAAAAAGGAGGATCAGGTGAACAAGGAGGAGGCTGAGGGTATGGAACAAGAGGGCATGACAGACTGGAAGGTGCAGGAAGTAAATGGGATGATAGTGAGCAGGAAGCAAAGTAGGCAAATGGATAGGGGGGATGGATTAGTCAGGAGTGGGGATAGAGATACAGAGAAGGATACTGGGGTGGGGGATGAAGAAGGCCAGGACATGAGTGGGGGGGACCAGGGACAATAGGGAAGGGGATACCTTCCATACCCAGATTGTGGGAGGTGCGAAGAGCCAGTTGGGAGAGAGACCAGACAAAGGGATGAGGAGGGGCATGTAAGGAGGGGGAACCTGAGGGGGGAACATGCAGGCAAAGAAGAGGCTAGAATACTGCTACTGGGGGACTCTATGATCAGAGGCATCAAGTGGGAGGGGCAGGAGGAGGGTAAAACCTGTCTGATCAGAAACAAGTGCCACCCAGGCCTGACAGTGCACAAGGCCAAGCATGAGTTGCATTCACTGGCAAGGGAATGCGGGGGAACCCAGGACATACTAGTGCACTTGGGGACAAATGGCATAAATGGAAATAGTGAATTAGAAATTCAGGCAAGGTTCCGGGAGTTGGCCAGGGTAAGCCTTTCCACAGGCTATAAGATCTCCTTTTCAGAAATGCTGCCAGTGGCAAGGGCTAGTGGGAAAAACAAGAGGAAGATTAGGAAGATGAATCAGTGGCTTAGGCAGTGTTTTGGGGAAATGGGGTATGGCCTGGTGGGGGACTGGGGGTAGACCTGGGAGGATAAGGGGCTGTACACTAGGGACAGACTCTGCCTAAACTTGGAGGGGAAGGAAATTCTAAAGCTCAAATTAGCTGGGTTCACCAGTGAAATGTGGCGTTTAAACTTGTGAAGGGGGAGGGATCAAAAAAGGGTCAGTGCCAGCAGGAATGATAAAAGAGGGACAAGGTCTCCACTCCTCTAGGGAGCTAGGGAGATATGGAAATAAATCACCTGGTAGGGTGCAGGAGCTGATAAACGGGAGCTCAAAGGGGGAAGGAGTGGAGGGAAAAGAGGTGGAGGGAGGTCCTGATGAATGACAGGAGCTTTGGAAACAAGATGCCTGAGCTCCAGGCAATGCTAGTTGGGGGGGTGGATGTGGCAGCAGTCATTGAGACCTGGGCCACCGAAGGGCATGAGTGGTACCTAAATCTGGAGGGCTACACCATGTTCAGAAAAGGTTGGGAGGAGGGAGGGAAGGGGTGGTGGTGTAGCACTGTTAGTCAGAAATTACATTGTTATTGGAGGGGTAGAGAAGGTGGGGGGAATGTGGAGGCTATTTGGGTCACCCTGCTGATGCAGGGGGTTAAGAGAGTAAAAGTCAGAGTGGTATACAGACCACCTGCACTGGTGGAGGCTCTGGAAGAAAGTTTGGTGGCAAATCTTGAGGGACACTGTAGTCTGGGAAAGGGAAGGGAAGTGATAATGGGGGACCTCAACACGCCGGAAACAGAGTGGGGGACTATGTCGTTACTAATGGCCAGGGAGCAGAGGCTGCTGGATGTCTTCCAGGATGCATTCCTGACCCAGTAGGTGGGTAAGTCAACTAGGGAGGCCCAGACACTGGACGTGGTCCTGGCAGACAGTGATCAGATTAGGGGGCTAGAAGTGAGGGATCCATTGGTGGGGAGTGATCATGCCACAGTCTGGTTCTTCCTGGGCCTGGGGGGAAAGAAAGCTAAACAAGGATGGTAGTAACCGACTTTAGGGGTGTAGACTTCAGGGAAATGGGAAGGATCCTTAAAGATCATTTGGTCAGCATAAGGCCAGATATAGATGCTGATAGCAGGTGGGAGATTATTAGGAGAGGAATACAGGAGGTTACCAGATCTTGTGCAAGGGAAAGGCATACGTTTGGTGAGGCCAGAAAACCCTGCTGGTGGACCCGGGAGGTTCAAGAGGTGGTGAGAGACAAGAAGGTGGCCTATAGGCACTTCAAGTGCTCAAGGAGTGAAAGGGATCTGGGGGAGTAGAGAGTCACCAGGGTGGTGAGAGCAGCTAAGGTGAAAAAGGAGCAGTCCCTGGCCAGGGGGATCCAGAGGTGGGACAAGGGGGTTCTTTAGATACATAGAGGAAAAAAGAAAAGTAAGGGGCAGATCAGCAGGATAAGGATAGGGAGGGTTGGGCAAAGAGGGGAGAGACAAACAGGGTCCTAAATGAGTACTTTGCATCAGTTTTTGCCAGGGGGTTGGAGGGGCTATGTCTTGTGGGGGGAGCAGGGGAAAACCGGAGGAAGGGATGGGACCGGTAGTGATCAAGGACGCTGATAGGTCTGGAGAAAGGGAGTGGCCACCACAGACAGGTGGAGGGCCAGCAGTACAGGGTGCAAAGGGGGGGAGGTGGAGGCTTAAATCCTGGTAGAGAGAGTCAGAGAAGCCCTTAGGTCCCTGTGGATGGAGAAAGCACCTGGGCTAGATGAGATGCATCCCAGGGTGCTGAGGGAACTGGCAGACGTCCTGGCAGTCTCCCTGGCAGAGCTCTTCAAAATCTCTCTGAGGACTGGATGGGTGCCCCAAGACTGGAGGGTGACCTATGTCATGCAGATCCACAAGGGAGGGTCAAGGGAGGAGGCAGGAAATTACAGGCCGGTTTGCCTGACGTCAGTGGTCGGAAAGGTGATGGAGGGTATCATCAAGGAAAGGCTAGGAGGTTGTAGCATTGTGGAAAAACTACAGTTAGTAAATTATCAATTACAGATACTTAGAAAGGAGACAAATGGAGACGAGCCTGATGGCAGAAGAATTTAATGATTATAACAATAATCACAGTGAGAGGTTACAAGTGGTACATTCTTCAAAATAACAGTGTGTGCAGGCTTGCTTATATAGTGAAAGACAGCATACTCATTTCCTATGATTTTCTATGATTGGTTCAAAACAAGCACAAACATCAACTTATAAGGTAATACTTTTTCTTTGGTATATGTATGAGCTCATCCTTGGTCAGCACAAGTATAGATGATGTACATTCTATTATTATATATGGCTAGTAACAGGTGTCACCACCAGTAACCAAGGTTCAGGGGGAAGAAATAGTTTTGGACTTAGGAATGTGCATACAAGCATTTTGGCCTGTCCTGATAAGGACAAACACTAGAGATAGTCAAGAGGGTAATTTGGACACTATCATGTGTTCCTGCTTGCAGTCACGTAGGCCAAATGTTTGTTATTACTTACATCTACAATGTTATAAGGCACTTTAATATTGCAACTGTGGCTCAGTTTCTCTAAAGCTTTATAGGCTTTATGTGGCCTAGCTTTATATAATCCAATTATATAGGCCAACATTAGTTTCACAGACACATGATATTTCAGATCAAAATGAGGTTAGGCTGCAATATGGAGACAAACTTCTTTATCCCTCGTTACAAGCCCCCCTTGGCTCTATATTGCCTAAATATTATTTGTGCAACAATGCAGCTCCTCGGAGCATGTACATCTCACTACATTACTTACGAATAATAAGTCTTAAGCGACACAGGCCTATAATTACCAAGAACACTAAGACCACTTGCAACACAAGTAAAGCTTTAAAGACAGGACTCCTAAGGGCCCCCTGCATAGCTATAAATCAAGTGCTCATTGTCACTCTCACTGAGCAATTCATTTACAACTGCTTGTGCCTTATGGGCAGTATTTTGGATTTGTATCAAATGAGTATATTTTCAATTTAAAAGTGACTGCATGTTAAGAGACAGGGGAGGTATCACAGCTCCAAATGATGGGGCATACTTGTTAATATCATATGCCTGGTGTGGGATGTCGAATGTCACATTGTATCTCTTATCCCCTGAGTTGATAATAGGGTGCAACACTTTGTCACCAATATATACATTATGTTTGGGAATAATACAAAAGTTTGGGTTGTGAATGGTACACATTTGTCCTTCATAAGATAAGATGGGTGTATTTGTAACAACACAGTATTGGTTAGTACCATTATAGGTTACAACTATTTGTGGGGTACACCATCACTTTAACTGGACGGGGCACCAGGCAGTATTATTTTTGGCTTGGCCTATGGGAATTTCCCCACAGATTGGTTGCATTTGTGACATGACATCACACTGGCATATCCATTGATAATTTATTTTTTCACAGCAATGTAAGTTTGGCGCTACCCAGGACCCATCATTGCTATGCACCAGGATCTCTGGGGGTGAGACTCGATATGCATATCAATAGGTGTTGATGTGAGACCGCTCTCTGGCCCCTTTGTCACATTTGGGCATTCGATTGGTTTTACAGTTCAACGTATGGCATCTGAAATTGCAAAACGTAATGAGTTGTTTACACTAGCATAGTTACAGACACTATTGTTACCCCAAAGACAGTAGGATAAAGTTAACACATAAACACCATTGTTCTTTGGTGTGGCCCTGTTTATAACAAGAGACCCATTTTTCTGTTTCCAGTCCATGTAGCTTTGCTGTGATCCAGTCTTGAACTCTGAGGCATAGCTGGACCAGCTGTTAAGTATGTCCACACACCAATTTGTAGATAAAAACGTACGGTTATTTTTGGTCCAGGTGGCTTTCCATGCCCGCGTCGTGTAGGTGTTTGTATCAGCAGGGTCCCAGTTCCAACTGACTAACAGAGTAATGGACTGTTCATACTCACACGTGACAGTAGTCTGTTCCACAATAATGTATAGGCTGAGGATTATAGAAAATCTTATGGCTGCCACCAGGTCAATGACAATGATGTCTTGTGTCTTCATGGCTATAAACATCAAGTGTAGTATTTTAATTTTTAACCAGCTTTGTTTGACACTTTTTTACACTGATCAACATGTACCCAGAATTCTCATTTCCTTCCTCCAGCCCCTTTCTTGCCACTTACTTTAACCACATATACCGTACTCTCACCTAACCGTTTTCACACTTGGTACAGTCCTAACCAATTAGCATCCTGAAGCTCAATGTATAGGCGCCTAGCTTCACTAGCATGCTCTTGTGACTGTTGGTCTAACTTAATTTGTAAGAGGGCATTATTTCTGTCTAACAGACACAAATCTCCCTGTTCTTTTATTAACTGCATTTTAAGGTTAACACACTGTTGTTCTAATTCTTGATGTTGACCTATTGGGACACTATCTTTATACTTTGATGTTAATTCTTCTAGTTGTTGTTGCAATTTAGCATTTTGATCCCTTTGATCCCTCAACTGCGCTACTTCTTTATTTCGGCGACACACAATAGTCTGATTATACTGCCACAGCCCTTGCAATGCATTTGCAAAGATTTCTTTTTCATTTTTTACTCCCCCATTACAGAGGGACACTTGCTAAGTAAAATACAATTGTGCCTGTTGATCATCAGGCACTGGTTCGTATGCTTCCCCCTTTAGGTGTTTTCCTAGAAAACGGCCTATTATTGTTTCCATACTCATTTTTCATCTTTTTTTTTGCCAGCCTAGCCTTTACAGCCGGGCTCACCTGTGCACTGGTGCCCCGGTCCGTTTGGCTATGTCTTACGGCTCCCTTGTGAGGTCCGGCTTGCAAGTCCCAGTACCTTCACCTACCTACTCTGCCCCATGAGTTCCTACAGAGTTAAGCATTACTTTTTATTTAAATAAATCGAGAAGCATACAAAGCATACATCACCTGATTGTCAAGTGGCTGTGACTGTCTGTGTGCACCGTCTTCTCTAGCTTCAAGCCAGCAGCACCACATCTCCGAGCATCGTCACCCTGCTATGGGGCTCGCAAGCTAACTGAACAGCAGTTAGGTGGCCTCTTCACATGCAGCACCAGCGATCCGAGTCTTAAGGCACCAATTGTAGCATTGTGGAAAAACTACAGTTAGTAAATTATCAATTACAGATACTTTGAAAGGAGACAAATGGAGACGAGCCTGATGGCGGAAGAATTTAATGATTATAACAATAATTACAGTGAGAGGCTACAAGTGGTGCATTCTTCAAAATAACAGTGTGTGAAGGCTTGCTTATATAGTGAAAGACAGCATACTCATTTCCTATGGTTTTCTATGATTGGTTCAAAACAAGCACAAACATCAACTTATAAGGTAATACTTTTTCTTTGGTATATGTATGAGCTCATCCTTGGTCAGCACAAGTATAGATGGTGTACATTCTATTATTATATATGGCTAGTAACAGGTGTCACCACCAGTAACCAAGGTTCAGGGGAAAGAAATAGGTTTGGACTTAGGAATGTGCATACAAGCATTTTGGCCTGTTCTGATAAGGACAAACACTAGACATAGTCAAGAGAGTAATTTGCACACTATCCTGTGTTCCTGCTTGCAGTCACATAGGCCAAATATTTGTTTTTTATTTACATCTACAATGTTATAAGGCACTTTAATATTGCAACTGTGGCTCAGTTTCTCTATAGCTTTATAGGCTTTATGTGGCCTAGCTTTATATAATCCAATTACATAGGTCAACATTAGTTGCACAGACACATGATATTTCAGACCAAAATGAGGTTAGGCTGCAATATGGGGACAAACTTCTTTATCCCTTGTTACAGGGGTTTACTGGAGCAAACTGGACATTTGGACAATAGGCAGCATGGCTTTGTCCCAGGCAGATGGTGACAGATGAACCTTGTGGAGTTCTATGACTGGGTGATGAGGACCCTCAACCACAGTAGGCTGGTGGATGTCCTCTTTCTGGACTTAAGCAAGGCATTTGATTTGGTACCCCACAATGGTCTGCTAGCTAAACTGAAGGAAATGGGGGGTAGGGAGACAGTTGTTAAGATGGATAGGAAATTGGCTTTCTGAGCATACTCAGAGGGTGGTGGTTCAGGGGCTAGCCTTATCCCCAAGGTGGGTTACTAGTGGGGTGCCCCAGGAATCAGTGCCGGGGTCACTCCTGTTCAACACCTATGTCTCAGACATAAGGAAGGGGATCAAGATTGAAATGAGTCTCTTTGCAGATGACTCAAAGTTGGGCACAGTTGTGGATGAGAAGGAGGGGAGGATGGCCTTGCAGTAGGATCTGGAGGCTCTGAAAAGGTGGTCAGGAAAATGGAAACTAAAATTCAATGTGGGGAAGTGCAAGGTTCTGCACCTGGGAATCAGAAATCCAGGCCAGGGGTCTACCCTGGGAGGAGACAAAATTCAAGCCACGGAGGGTGAAAGAGACCTGTGGGTAGTGGTAGATGTCAAAATGAACAACTCAGAGACCTGTAGCAGGGCAGCAGCAAGGGCAAATAGGATGCTGGGATGCATCACTAGGGGGATTACCTCCAGAAAGGCAGAAGTGATCCTTCCCCTGTATAACTGCTTGGTTACGCCACACCTCAAGAATTGTGTGCAGTTTTGGAGACCACTTTTAAAGAGTGATGTTACACTCCTGGAGAGGGTCCAAAGGAGGGCAACCAAAATGATCTAGGGCCTGGGGGAGAGGACCTATGAGGAGAGGCTCAAGGAGCTTGACATGTACAACCTGGAGGAGAGGAGAATCGGGGGGACATAATAGAGGTCTTTAAGTACATAAAAGGAATCAATGGGAGGGCCCAGTCAGGGTGCTCCAAAGGAAGGAGGAAGGGGGCAGCGAGAGGGAATGGGTGTAAACTGGAAGACGGCAAGCTCAGAGGGGAGAGGAGGAGGTGTTATTTCACTAAAAAGGAGGTGGAGCCATGGAATGCACTGCCAGGGAGCTGGTAGAGGTAGAGACTGTGGATGGGTTTAAGAGGGGATGGGACAGGTACGGGGGAGGGCAAATCTGACCAGGTCCAATGCAAGTGGAATATCTGGGACTGGGGACAGAATAACCCAAGCGGGAGGGGGAGACACAAAATCAGCCCTCAATTCAGGTGTTGAAAATCTAGCAAACTCAAAAGATCACTAGGCCTATTCTGTTGGCATTTTAGTGTGTTTGTATATTAGTATATAGAAACATAGACTTTGACGGCAGATAAGGACCACTTGGCCCACCCAGTCTTCCCATTTCCCTACCTACTGGATAAGCTGCAGATTCTAGTTAACCAACAGCCTATTTCCTGCAACCCCCCACTATAATTGCCTTATGTCTGTCCCATGCATGTTTGAATTCCTCCACTGTTTAAGACCCCACAACCTCTCCAGGAAGGCAGTTCCATGCATCCACCACTCTCTCCGTGGAAAAGAATTTCCTCACATTACCCCTGAGCCATCCCCCCCTAACTTTAAATTGTGCCCCCTTGTTCTTACACATCTCTTTTTCTGAAAGATGCTACCCTCCTGGACTTTGTTGATTCCCTTGAGGTACTTAAAAGTTTCTATCATGTGCCCTTGTCCCTCCTTTCATCAAGGGTATACATATTAAGCTCTCTCAGTCTCTCTTCATATGGTTTCTGATGTAGACCCTGCACCATTTTAGTTGCCCTCCTCTGGACTGCTTCCATCCTGTCTATGTCCTTGCGTAGATGAGGTCTCCAAAACTGCACGCAGTACTCCAGATGGGGTCTCACCAACTGTCTGTATAGAGGGATAACGACTTCCCTTTTTCTACTTGTGATGCCCCTCCCTATGCATCCCAGTATCCCCCTGGCTTTCCCTACTGACTTCTCACATTGCATACCCACCTTTAGGTCATCTGATATGACTACACCCAGATCCTTTCCATTATTGTTGTTGTTAGTACCTCCTGCTATTGTGTACTCTTCTCCTGGATTTTTATTTCCCAGGAGCATTACTTTGCACTTCTTTGCATTGAATCTAAATTGCCATATGTCTGACCATTCCTCCAACCTTGCCAAGCCCCTTCTCATCCTTTCTACCCCTCCCTTGTATATCAACTCTGTTACAGATCTTTGTGTCATCCATGAAGGCATACCTTTCCTTCAGACCCTCTGCAATGTCACCTATAAAGGACGTTAAAGAGGACTGGACCCAATACTGACCCTGAGGTACTCCACTAGTAACCCCTTTCTTCAGAATGTGTTCCATTCACTATTACCTTCTGTGTCCTGTTGTGCAGCCAGTTTTCTACCAGGCTACCTCCTGGGACCCACTCCCAGGCTGGCTAACTTGATTATTAATCTTTTGTGCAAGACTGTGTCAAATGCTTTGCTAAAGTCTAGTAGGCCATATCCACAGCCCTCCCTGGTCTATTACTTTGGTCCCCAGTCAAAGAAATCGATTAGATTTGTCTGACATGACCTTCCTGCTGTGAATCCATGATGCTTTGGGTCCAGTGCCCCACTGGCCTCTAGGTACTCAACAATTCTTTCTTTCAGGAAGTGATTCCATCATTTTCCCCACCACTGAGGTCAAACTAACAGGTCTGTAGTTTCCTGCTTCTGCCTTGCTCCCACTTTGTGAAGGGAATCACATCTGCCCTCCTCCAGTCCTCAGGTACCACCCCATCTTCCATGATTTGTTAAAAGTGTGGTTAGTGGTGTCACTAGGTCCACCTTAGCTCTTTTAGGATTCTAGGGTGAATCCCGTCAGGCCCCATTGCTTTGTACACCTTGAGTTTTAGAAGTTCTTTCAGTACTCTTTCTTCTTTAAATGGACTGGTATCAACCCCACCATCCAGAGTGCTTCTACTATTTGGTTTAGGTAACTCCTCCTCTTCTTCTTTTGTGAATACTGAGCAAAAGTATTCATTCATCATCTCTGCCTTTTCACTGTCTCCCTCTGCCCACCTCCCCTCTCCTTAATTAATCTTCCCTATCCCTCCCTTAACCTTTCTATGTTCCCTAATGTATCTATAAAAGGTTTTATCCCCCTTCTTAACTGAGTTGGCTATCCTTTCCTCAGTTTGGGCCTTTGCTTTTCTGACTGCCTTCCCCACTTCTTTCAGCTTTAATTGATACAATTCCCTGTCGTGCTCTTTCAGTGATTCCTTATACTTTTTGAATGCAGCATTTTTCTCCTTAACCTTCCCTGACACTTCTTTTGAGAGCCATAGTGTTTTTTTATTCTGCTTTGTTTTCTTTATTTGTTTCACACAAAGGCTTGTTGCCTCCATTATTTACAGTTTTTGACAAGGAAAGGCATGCTTAGATGTGATAGCTTGCTTCCAGGGGGTGAGTTATATGCACCTGTTTTATTGATAAAGAATGTTTTCTATGACACTTAGGAACTCACCTTCTCTTTATTGATAAGCCCTATAGAATATTTTACTTCCAGCTGGACAGTGATCAAGGATATCTAGAAGGGACCTAGGTTTAATGTTTCATGCAAAGGACGGCATTTAAATTGTGCAGCACTCCCCTTGCACTGCAATACAGTGTCAGTTATTGGTTTTACCCCAAGTACCTGGTGTGGAGCTAGAACCCCCAACCATCTGATCTTCCTGCCCCAGAGGTGAGTGTGCTGTCTTCTGTGCCACTGACACTGCTATCAAAATATGTATGCTTTGGAACACAAAGTACAGTGTGTGTAAGATTACCCATGGCTTTGATTGTTTTGTCTGGTTTGAGTGGTGCTTTTCTCTGTACAGTGTTATTTGTGGTTACCACTCCAAAGGTCGATATGATCATCAGTTTCTTTGAAATTATACCACATCACCACTAGAGATGGTGCAAAGTTTTACTTCTTGTGTGAAGTTTCAGCGGATTCATAAAAACTGCATTCCCAAAGCATTTTGTGAAATTGCCTTGCCAGTGGAAACTTTGCCAAATGCTTTGTAGTTGCATTGGGATTTTTTAACGAACAAATTGCACTTGAAAAAACTCCAAAGCAAGCCACCCCCCACCAGCTGGCAGCTGAAATTCCCTCCCTGGTGTCTAGTGGCCTCCCCAAAATCCCCCACACTGGTAAATTAATGTCCCCCACCCTACTGGCCATTGCATCCACATTCCACACACAAAGGAATACATACGTAAAAAAATACATATACTGTACATCTTCCCTGGTGTTTAGTGCCCCCTCCCGCTTCTGATTGCAGGCCCTCCCCCAGTTGCTGCACCGTTCAAGTCTGGCACCCATCCCACCCTGACCCGGCCGGCCGTATCTGCCATAATAATAAAAAATAAATAATTTATTACCTGGTGTCTAATGGACCCTCCACCCCCCCACACCCTGTCAGGTAGTGGCCCCCACCCCATATTCCCCAAATCCAACCCTGAGTGGGCCACAAGCACAGCCCTACACTCACCTCCACAGCTGGCAGCCCAACTGAGCTCAATGAATGAGCGTGTGCTTTTACAAGCACACGCTCATTCATTGACAGCTCCCTGTGATCGGCAGCAGTTTTCAGGGGGTAGAGAAGGGCAGGGGGCTTCTTTCATTGCCCACAGGGGTGGTATGACAGGGTGACCCTGTCTTTAGTTTAAATTCTTGGTAAAGAAGAAAATAAGGACAGAAGCAGCAATCTCTTTTTCTTTATGTAGCCTTCCCTTGCTGCTTCCTGTCCGGTATTCAAGCACTATAAAAATGAACTTGATAGAGAGCCACTGAAGGTGGCTGGTATTATGAAAATAAGTGGATGCCGCTTTAGGTGGCTACACCACAAAGAAAGCTTTGTCCTCGTTTAAATGGTTGCACGAGGTACTAGTTTAGTTTTAAAAAAAATAAAAGCCCCCCCGCCCTTGCCATTGAACAAATAAAAAGAAATTCTGGGCTAGATAAGCCTTAAAAGCAGGGAATAAATATGTATTGCATAAAATATAAGGGAAAAAAATGAAAGAGGGCAAGCAAAGAGCCCTCAGGAGAAATAAATTACAGCCGTCGACAGTATCTAAGTCCAAACTGAAATTTTTTCCCCCGATGGGCTGAAATTGCAGCTATCAGAATTATGAGGGGCTACACAAATAAAGGAATACAACAGCCCCTAAAGAAAATTAATAAAGAAAAGGGCTTGCTGCTCTCTGGAACCATTTGTGCTGTAAGTTATTTAAAGATATATCACTTCAAGGTGCTAAATCTAAATGCTAAATGCTTAAAAAAATGATGCAGTTTTATGTAGAGATAGAAGGGGCAGAGGTTTGCCTAAACATAAAAATCCCATTCAGTGTTGTAAAGGCTTGCTGAGCTGGCAGAAAGGAAATGAGGATCGCACCATCAGTTTCCCATCCTCCTGGCAAACTCAGAAACTGCTGAAAGAAAAAAGAATTAAAATAGAGCATGAGCAAGAGCTCTGGTAGTCAGAGGACCCCCCTTTCCTCTTGCTGATATGGGACAGTGTGCCACAGGGCTGTGGCTACCCTAATTCCTGTGTATCCAAAGACCTAAGGAGCTTCTAAATGCATTGCAATGTAGCCAGGTTAAGAAAAAGGTCCTGCTGGCTTAGCTGGCCTCCAGGCATGAAATTAGATGTTTTCTCTAGGTGAGCAGCACCCTCTGCTGTCCCCTCTTTATACCTCTCCCCCTGCCACTCGAGATAACTAAGGAGGGTTCTAAAATGGCTGCTATTCAATTAAACATTTTTTTGGGCTATTGAAGCCGTGTGTTAAACATTATAGATGTGACGTTTCTGACAAATCAAGGAGAATATTTTGCAAAACTGTATGGTGGGTCACACAGTGATTGTAGACTAACTCAGACAATCTTTATTTCTGTGTGTTAGTTAAGGGTCTAGTCAGGTGAGCCCACCTAGAAAATATAAAAGCCTGCTACTGGAGGCATGGAATTAGATAGGCAATAGGGTGTCAGCAGGAGACTTACAGAGGTAAAAGCAAGACCTCCTGGTGGTGTGTGCTCACACCAGCCATTTTGACAAGGCAGAATGAAGCCTTAAAGTCTGCTAAGACAAAGCAGTGTTCTTTTATAGTTTTGCTTTATTTTTTGAGTGAATTATCTAACTCATTTTTCTTATTTCTATAACTATAATCGCATTTTATGAAGAAATAAAATGATAAATGCCTTCTGGCATTTTTTATGCACTGAAATCTAAGTCTGCTGCAGTTTTGTTATCCTAATTTCCCACACCCATCCACAGGTGGGAGGAGGGAATGGCATTGTGGACCATGGAGAGGTCCAAAATGCAGATCCCCTGATCCCACTGCCCCTGCTGGTGACTGGAAAAGCCCACTGCCCTTCTCTACAGCCCAGAAAACCATTGCAGTTGACTGGGATCTCTTAATGAATGAGAGCATGTTCATTCATTGAGCTCAGTCAGGCTGCCTGCTGTGGAGGTGAGTGGAGGGCTGTGCCAGTGGCCCCAGTCAGGTTTGTGGGTGTGTGGGGGTGGTGGTGGTAACTATTTTACAGGGTTTGGGAGTGAGGGGTCCATTAGACACCAGAGATTAAATTATACATTTTTTATTATTAAGTAGGATATGGCTGGCCTGGTCAGGGTGGGACGGGTACCAGACTTGAACAGTCACAGCAATTGAGGCTGGGGATGGGCCTGCAATCAACAATTGGGGGGCCACTAGACAGAAGGGAAGGTACATAATTTTTTTATGTGTGTATTACTTTGTGTGTGGAATGTGGATGCAATGGGCGGAAGGGTGGGGGGGACTAATTTAACAGTGTGGGGGGATTGTGGAGGGCCACTAGACACCAGGGATTTATATTGGGGGGCATGGGCAAAGACTCTGACTGTGAGAAGTGTGGAATTTCGCAGGCAGAATTTCACACATACCTTTGATTCTATGCTCCTCGATCTGTGGATTTCATGGATTGTGCTTCACGGACTGAGCGTAGTCAGCAAAATTTTCTGTGGATCGAAGTCTGTGCACTTCACAAATTTCTAATCACCACACACCTGTCAGCAAATATTTCTCAAGCCTAGGCCACTTTGTCAATGATTAAATCATCCTGGTATTAAAAGGAAACTTTAAAGAGCACTAGGGACTGCAGAGACCAGTTTTAAAAATAAAAAGTAGTATGTAGACACAGTTTAGCTTATTTGTCAAGTATGTCCTTACTTCCCTCTCACATTTTAGAACTTATACAATTGTCATGAAAAAGAACAGTTATGTAAGAACTTATCATAACAGTAGATCTTCGAGGGGATCTCAGCCATTAGGTACCACCGAAGGAACTTCACCATTGGTGAATGGGAATCCACACAAAAGATTTTCAGCAGTTCAACTGGGGCCTTCTATGCCATTGATGTCAGATGACATTAGCCAATGTCACCAACCCTATATAGGCATAGGTGGTCCCACTCCCTCCTCAGCTCCCCCCCCCCAGAGACAAAGCGAACAAGGCTCACACCTTGGGGAACCAAGGAGAGACACAGGGACCCAGCTTCAGATAAAAGGCTGGAAACAACAATTAGCCAGGTCCCGAACAGAAGCCCATAGAAGGGGAATGATGAGAGGAAAGCATACCTGATGACTGAGATCCTCTCGAAGATCTACTGTTATGGTAAATTCTTATGTAACTGTTCTTTGGGGGTAGCTCAGCCATTGGGTACCACCGTAGGAATGAGTATCAAGCAGTGACAGATAGGAATAGGAACACTGGGAGGCCAAATCCCCATAAACTTAAGCAGAAGAACAGAGGGAACCTACCCAGTCTAGGGGATTCCTAAACTTAAGACAGAGACCATTGAAAATGTACCTGTGAGTGGACTCCTTAAACTTAAGACAGGAGTCCCTGCAGAACAGCACTGCCAAAGAAGGCACGCGCTCTCGAGGCATTGTCCAGACTGCAGTGCTTGGTGAAAGTGTGGAATGTGCTGCATGTGGCAGTAACACAGATATCAGCTACTGAGACCCCTTTGAAACAAGCCACCAAGGTACCCATGCCTCTGGTAGAATAAGCTTTGACAGCACTAGACAATTCTTTGCTGTACTTACTGTAGCAGAACACAATGCAATTTTCCAACCATTAGGTTAAACACTGCTTTGAAACTGAAGTGCCCTCTCTGCCTGTGGTGAAAGAAACAAATAACTGCTCAGACTTTCTGGACTCCTTATTCATGAGCAGATAATACTTTAAAGTTCTGTGCATATAAAGTGTATGGAGCAGTGTTTCGCCTGGATTGGCACACTCGGAAAAATAAACAGGAAGCTGGATAGACTGATTGAGTGTAAACACCTTAGGAAGAAACTTCGGATTTGTCTGCGAAGAGACCCTGTCTTTATGAAAAATCAACTAAGGCTCCTCGCATCAGAGGGCCTAAAGCTCTGAAATTCTTGGAGCTGAAGTAATGGCAACTAAAAAGAGTGCTCTGCAAGAGAGATAATGCAAATTACAAGTCATGATTGGTTCAAAAATAGGCAGGGTCAACTTTTCCAAAACAAAATTCCAGTCCCAAGCTGGGAAAGGGGAACAGATTGGGGGTTTCAAATATTGGTTGCCCCTAAGGAACATGTGGGAGACATCCAGCTGAGCAATAGTGTGGTCACCCATGGGCTCATGGAAAGCTGAAATGGCCTAAAAGGTGGACCTTTAAGGAAGAATACTGGAGATCTGAGTCAGGCAAACAAATCAGGTGAACAAACTCCAAAACAGCTCTGCACTCGAATGCCTGTAGAATTCCAAATAAACACCGACCTCTACTTTCAATTTTAATATTAAAGGTTTTTTATTGACACATGGTGCCTGGATTCATAATACAACAAATGCTGCTCCTTCAGCTTTAAATTACAATCAATTTAATAGTGCATCCAACAACCAGCACTAAATCCCAGCGCTTTGACCACGTGTGTGATCTTCCTCAGGGGAAAGAAATCAGGTAGTCCAGGACATGCTTCACATGACAGGTGAAAGGGTTAAGGGAATGCTGGGCAGCCCAGATGGCAAACCACTTCTGATTCATGGCATAAGTGGTACTGGTAGAAGGCTTGCAGGTGGTCACTAGAACATCTGCTACCCTATAAGAGACCCCGAACCTGGCAGTGGCTATGTCCTCAGGAGCCAAGCATGCAGATGGAGGGACCTGAGGTTTGGATGGACCAGGGTCCCCTGATCCTGGGACAACAGATTCCTGCAGAGAGGCAGGGGACTGGAGGCTCCCCCACCAGCTGCAGAAGCAGAGGAAACCATATCTGGAAGGGCTAGAATGAAGCTACCAGGATAATGCTGGCTCCCTCCATTTGCAGCTTTAGCAGCACCCTCTGTATTAGTGGAAATGGAGGTAATGTGTATAGGAACCTCCAGTTCCAAAAGGGGGACAATGCATCTCACCAGAAAACTCCAGGCCCTGGATCTAGCAAGCACAAATTGGGCAGTTTTGCATTGTGGGGGATACAAAAAGGTCTAACTCTGGACTATCCCATCTGTCGAACAGATCTTCTACTACGGATGAGAGAAGCTACCATTTGTGCATGCTGGACTGAGCTCAACTGAAACTGTTCTCAAGTGTAGTTAGGACTTTGGGCATGTGGACGGCACAGATCATTAGACTGTGCTCCAGAGCCCAATACCACACTCACATTGCCTCCCTGAAAAGGGGATACAAGTGAGTCCTGCCCTGCTTGTTGATGTAATAGACCACACTCAGATTGTCCAACTGCACCAACAGTTGACCCTGGATTAGGTGCTTCTGAAAGGCCTGCATGGCATACAGCACCAGTCTCATTTCCAGGACATTGATATACAGGGAGGCCTCCCACTGGGACCAGGAGACATGGGTTTGAAAAGGATCTAGATGCATTCCCTAGCTAACACCTAGTGCATCCGTGGTTAAAACCTGATGACTTGAGGCAATTTAGAAGGGAATTCCCTGAAGGAAATTTGAGGGGTTCATCCACCACTGCAACACCTTTCAAACTGGGGGAGAAGACCAAGACTAGTTGAACTAACTCATCCAAGTGCTGGTCCCACTGCACCCAGAGAGTCCACTGAAGGGTGTTCATATGAAGCCTGGCTAATGGAACAGTGGAAATGGCTGCAGCCATTAGGTCCAGGAGCCTGAGGTGCAGCCTGGCAGAAATTTGGTGACTCTAAGCTACTATCTGAGTGTGAGCCATAAGGCATTCTGCCCTGTTCTCAGGTAAGAAGACCTTTCCCTGCTTAGAGTCCAGAACCTCTCTGATGTACTGCAGTCTTTGGGACTGTACTAGAATGGACTTGGGCAGGTTAACTGTTATGCCCAGAGAATGAAAGAGCTGTAGAGTGTGCTCCAGAGATAATAACAGATGTTCCCTGGAAGGGTCCTTGAGAAGCCAATCATCCAGGTAAGGGAAAACATACAATCCTTCCCTCCTGAGGGCTGCTGCAACCTCTGATAAGCTGTTGATTAAGACAAGCAGCACAGAAGACAAGCTAAAGAGCAATACCTTGAACTGGTAATGCTCTCCCTAAAAGACAAAGTGGAGAATTCTCCTGTGAGCAGGAAAGACCACAATGTGCAGGTAAGCATCCTGCATGTCCAGTGAGCAGGGCCAATCCCTGGGCTTCAGGAGGGACAAGAGGCCTGGTAAAGTTACCATCCAGAACATTTTGTACCGGACGAAGAGATTGAGGTCCTTCAAGTCCAAAATGGGCCTCAGATGTCTGGCCTTTTTGAGGACCAGGAAAAACTTGGAATAGAACCACTGGTTTCTCTGCAACTTTGGCACCAGTTCTATTGCCTGCTTGAGCAGCAGAAACTGAACCTCTTCCCTGAGAACAGGCAGATAAGCAGGGGGTAGTTTGAGTGAGGTGGATGGGGTGTCTGGAGGCTGATGCATGAGCTCTAGGGTATGACCACACTCTATGATCTGCAGGATCCACGCATCTGAAATTATGGTTCTCCATTAATTCAGATGAAGGAAGAACATAGCTCTGACCACCACCTCCTGGGCATGTACCTGAGGAGGGGGGTCCAACAAGGAGTCAAGCTGAGGTGGATCCAGCTGTGGAAGCTGGTCCCATAGTTCTGGGATTCTTGGCTGCTGCTCCAGAACTGGAGGGGGCAGGCAAGGAAGACTGGGTTCTATGTTTACCCTGAGCACAGGAGACCAAGCCTGGCCTATTGGGCTGTCTACGAAAATTAGAATGTCCCTTATCATTTTGCTCAGTGTGGTAGAGGGAGCGGATGGACTTAAGGGCCATGCCTGAGGCCTGCAGGTCATTTATAAGTTCCTGAACATCCGGGCCGAAAAGCTTGGTGCCATTGAAAATGGCATTGAGCATCTTGTTTGGCACATCAGCTCGAACCCAGAAAGTCATGAATGCCTATGAAGGCATATGTCAGTGTCAGCTGCCCTGCCCACAGTATCTGACAAGTCATAAATGGTCTGTAGGAGATGTTTGCCAATGTCCTCAGCAGTCTGGAAGGATTGAAGTAATTCCTGTTTCTGGACACCATCAAAAAGGGCTTGGGCAGCAGCCTTGCCCTTTCTCCAAGTGGTGTTCTGGTATTTCACCATGTGTGATAGGTAGTTGGCAATCCTCAAGCTTAGGGTAGAAGAGGCATACACCCTTTTCCCATAGATCACTACTATGGGACTCCTTGTCTGGGAGAAGGGAGCTAAGGTGTTTGGGCACCTTGGATCTGTCATGTGCTGATTTAGTGACTACTGAGTCAGTTTACACCTGGGCAGCAATGTGAGAAAGGCCCTGAGAGGCATTGAAGAGCTTATCAGCCCTACAGGGCATGGCTGGCACCATGTCTAGTCTGTTCCAGGCTACCGTGGTCAGATTTTTTAGTGCTGGAAGCATGGGAGGAATAATCTTAGGGGGAGATTTTGGAATCTCCAGGAAGTCCACCACATTCTTTCTGGTAGCATCCTCCTCCTCTGTCTGAAACCCCATAATAGAAGACAACTGCTTCATGATATTGAATAAGGTAGCATTCTCAGGTTGGGATCAGGGTGTATGCTTAGCAGAGTCTTCACTGACTGAAGAGGCAGTGGACTTGTCTGAAATGAGGTACTGGTCCACCTACTCTCCTCCATCTCCTCAGGATCTGCCACTGAATATGCCATCAACTGCCCATG
This sequence comes from Neoceratodus forsteri, assembly GCA_016271365.2. Lineage (NCBI taxonomy): Eukaryota > Metazoa > Chordata > Ceratodontiformes > Ceratodontidae > Neoceratodus > Neoceratodus forsteri. The sequence goes on from CM057455.1 coordinate 622,344,850, forward strand.
GGCAGATTCCCTGGGACAACGAACAGGTGTTGATGATGACACCACCATTGAAGGAGCTGGCAACGATGGCCTTGTAAAGGCAGCAAACTGCTGGACCAGCACATCAGAAAAATGGACAAGAATGTTGTTCAAGTCCAACGCTGACAGTGAGGGATCGGCCAGAGGCACAGTGGCCGATGACCTGGATGTCTGACCCAATGAGCCTAGAACCTTTAGAGAAGAAGGAGAAGGCTTCAAAGGGATTGCCATTGATGGTGAGCCCATTGTCAATGAAGGAGGGGCTGACAAGCCAGAGGTTAATGGCCGAGCACCCTGGGTATTGGGTGGAGGAGCTGTCGATATGGGTCTGGAGTGAACCGAAACCTGGACATCTAGTCTCTTCATTGCAGTGGCTGCCAATGATGTGGAGCCCCAGAAGAAGGTGAAGCCATTTGGGAATGGAATGATCACTAGGGGGAGTGGTCATGATCCCTGTCTTTTCTATGACTTTTCCATGAGGACATGCCTTTGAGCTGAGAGGCCTTGGAGCTTTTGGAACCGGAAGGCGACTAAGTGGCCAGTGAACCGGAGGACCCCAACTCGGAGATGGCTACCTGTTATTTCATGAAGATTTTAAGAGCATTCCTGCATCACCTAAGGGTGGTTTTATTAAAGTGCTGGCAGAGCTCACAATCCAAGGCATCGTGGTCAGGCCCAAAACAGCAGACACAAATGGAGTGCTGGTCATTGTCGGCAATCTTCTTTTTGCAGTGATGGGAGAGACGTAGAAGGATTACTCTCGACATAAAAGAAAAAGAAAAAATAAGTCTCTGAAAGAGATTAAGGGAATGGTTTAAAGAAAAAAATAGACAATAGGGTGAAAAAGGCATGAACACTGTGACAGCTCTTCGGCGGAGACTGTACTTACAAGTCGATGGTGGGAAAGAACTGAGGAATTGTCCAGCTGAAAATCTTCCATTTGGATTCCAATTCACTGATGGTGAAGTTCCTACTGTGGTACCTGATGACTGAGATACCCCCGGAAAAGATCAGTATTCTATATCACTTGGTCTACATCAGCTTTTATTTTTACTACATGTCATATATTTCTCTGCTTTTGTCATTACAGCTATTTGCTGCAAGAACAATTACAATGTCATTTGATGGGGTCTTTTGAAAGGGTTTTTAGGTGGGGGGGTTATTGGGCTTTAGTCAACAATCAATCAATCAATCAATCAATAGCTTTATTTATCCAAGTGGGCACCATTGAGTAGGGCTCATTTGCAAGATCATTTGCAACAGACCTCAAATATGGGTTAGATACCTAATGTTAAATAACTTACCTTCAACAAATTATTCATATGTCTTTAAATCTTAATTTCATTACATGGAATGTTAAGGGAGCTAAAGACAAAATCAAAAGGTGGTAAATGTTAAAACATATGAGATTTTTACAACAAGGCTTCCCCCTTTCTGTAATTCTTTTTAATTTTTATTTAGAGCCCTTACTATTTTCTCTCAAAAATAATCCACATATTCATGGCATTAAAGTCATGTCTCATGCATTGACTTTGTCAGTGTTGGCCGATGATACCATGTTACATGTATCTTACCCAGAACCCTCAATCCCTGCAATTCTCGATATTATCCAGCAGTTTAGTAAGGTTTCTAATTACAAAATTACATTAAATGAAACTTCTGTATTACTCCAAAATGATATAATTACAAAGGATGTCATAACAAAATTTGGCCTTTCTTGGTCCTCTGTTCATTTATAATACCTGGGACTAATCCCGTCACAAGATCAGAGCGTAATGGTAGACTTAAACTTCTCTGGTTTATTATCTACCACTAAATCAGATCTTTCTAGATGGTTGAAACTTCCTTTATCTCTAGTAGGAAAAATTAGTGTTGTTAAAATGAATATTTTCCCCAGGCTCTTTTACCCTTTAAACAACCCAAATAGTTTATTACCCTTATCTTGGTTTAAGAATCTTCATTCAACTTTTATTAAGTTTATCTGGAATAATAAGCCACCTAGAATTGCATATGACAAACTTACTTTTAGTAAGGTTCATGGAGGCTTTAACTTACCAGATTTTTTTCCTTTACTATTTAGTTAGTCCCCTTTGTAAAATAACTAGATGGTTCTCTACCAATTATCATGTTGATACATATGGTCAATTAGGGGTCAATTTAGAGAGAGAGATGTTCTTTACAAAACTAATGTTACACCTGAAGCTTGCCTATATTCTCTGAAAAAATTGCTTTCTGACCACTTCAAAAACACTGTAATAGGGTATCACTTAGATGCTTTAAACAGTTATGTACCTTATTTCAGCTATCCCTTTCGAGAAATATAAATCAACCAATATTATATAATTATAATTTTCATTTAAATAAAAAATTATTGGATCAACACTGGCTTGGTAGAAAGAAATCAGACATTACAAGATATTGTATTGCTCTCTAGGAAACCTCATGCAATTTCTAAACTTTATCAATACTTTCTTATTAATAAATCAAAAGTAACATCCCGCATATCTAAGTACTGGTCTGACAATCACTTATATTCTAAATCAGAGTGGGTTCCAATCTGGAGAGACTTACATAAATATATTAGCAATGACAAACTAAAATTAATTCAAATCCAAATACTCTATAATGCCTGCTACTCTCCATAAAAACTATTTAAATTTGGTCTCTTAACAACAGAGGCTTGGTTTCAATGTGGACTGGTTACAGGCTGTCTTTCTCACATCTTTTGGGAATGTCCTCAAGTTATCCCTTTTGGGGCGGCGCTTAAAGGTAAAATGGTTTCTAAGCTGGGGCTGTCAAATTGCTTTACACCACAGACATGTTTGGTGGGGATCTATCAGGTATACCTAGCCCAAACCATAAATATAATTTGTTTATTATTTCCTTAACAACTAAAAGGATTATATTGAATCATTGGAACAACTATCAAATTCCAACTTTGCTGGAATAGAGAAATGAAATACTCCTGAATTTAAGAGCCGAATGATTCCTACAAGTATGAAAAATAACTTAGAAGGGTGTTCACCCAAGACATGGGTAATTTATTAAAAGCAGTTATGAACTTTCATTTACTCTAGCTCCTTGAGTTATACTATATTTATATTCTTATGTGTATTTAAATTTATATGCAAAATTTATCAATTTTTATTTGTTCCAATTTAAATCAGTTTTATGAGGTCAGAGTTAGGTTCTCTTACTAAATGTGCTAGCCCAATAAATGTTTATTAAGGGATACAGAGAGGGTATGGGAGGGATGGGGGGATCAGGGTTTAATTTTAGGGGTTTTAGATGTTTATTCCAACTCTCACCTTATATTAATTGGACTGGTATGTATCTAATGCTTTATGGAATGTTTTATGATGTGTTGTTATGGAACTTTCTCAATAAAGAGTTGAAAATAAAAAAAATACAATGTCACAGGCAGAGGACTGCAATGTTACTTGTAGTTATTTTGTTATTTCATGAGCAGACTAGGTGGGCCTAGCGGTCCTTATCTGCCATCAGAGTCTATGTTTCTATGTTTCTATTTTTCTATTTTTCTATTTATTAATTTCAAACTTGGTGACTGAGGAAAACACACCGAGCCAAGGTTTGTTGTCAGGTGTGACCCATGACCCTGTGGGAGGGGTACAAGGTCAAAAACATTATATAATCAGCAAATCAGAGAAAAACAGCATGTAATTACTGTAGCAAATGCAGTGCAGAATACCACAAAAGAAAAATAAATGACCACTCCAAAACTGGAACCCAAAAAATATAACCAGGGTGGAAAAAGGGAGGTACAGGTGGCAGAAGAGAATGAAGGGATGCAAGGAATGCTAGTGGTAAAAGTAATAGTAGAAATGTTTTTAAATTTGGTGACATTTACACCATTATGGCAGGATGCCCTATTTTCAAGGTGGTCTTGGTTATATATCTATAGCTAAGATGTGACCTGGGGAAAGAGGAAGGGGAGCACATCAGAAGTACAGTAACATACAGGTACAATAGTCAAACAGGTACAATAATCTGCAACTAACAAAAGTACTAAAAATTATATACATGAATTTTACAAACATGTTGTGATTTGTGCAGACACTGGGGGACAAGTTAAATTCCAAACACACAGGGCCATTCTGGGAACAGCAGTAGATGGATGAATGTTGAGTATAGAGAAGGGAGAAGAGGTGCGGTCTGGGGGCAGTGTGCTGAATAATCACAGGGAGGGAGTTCCATAGTTTAGAAAAGTGATGGGAAAAGGCTGATTGGCTTGCCGAGGTGGTCATGAGTAGGACAGACAGGAGCCATGAGTCAAAATTCCTGAGAGAGTGTGTTGGGGGTATGGAAACCTATAGGGCAGAGGTGAGGTACTGGGGAAGGGGCTGGGCACAGAATTTTGCTGTAGTGCTGCTGCAGTGGCAGAGTCAGTGGACTTGTAACAAGGGAGGTGAAGATATATATATAATATATATATATATATATATATATATATATTCATGGCAAAAAAAAATCTGTTTTTAACTTTATCTTTATTCCTCCTTACCGCACCGTCGCTCCACTCATCCAGAGACCCTACATTTTTTTCCATCCACACATCCCCATGGTACCCCCAGGAGTCTGCTCCTAGAGTGGTTGTCTGCTCAATGAATCCCAAGGTATCCCGGTACACCCCCCAGGTGGGGTGGGAAAGGAACTGCCCCATCCTCCCTCTAACAACGGCAGAGCTGGTGATTCACATTGGAGTCTGCCCCGGTGAGCGCCTGGTGACGTGGTCTGATGTCGGAGGAGTTGTCACCTAGAAGTGACGGGCTCCATTTTCTCCTTTTCTGCCCTATCCCCTGCAGTGCCAGCATACTGGAAGAGCCAATGAGGAGGCATGTGTATACATGCCACTCCTCCCCAGGCTCTCAGCTAGCACTGCCCCTTCCCGTTGTGCGTCCTGACCCGCATCACCATTCCTGGGATCACCCAGGAGGTGGCAATATAGCAGCGTGACAGACTAGTAACTCTCCCCCAGAGAGGGAGAGCAGCCGTTGGATGCTCAATCCCTCTCTTCCCCTGCTGATCCCCGACAGCCCAGGCTCATTCCCAAACCCGCGTCACCAGTGTGGAGCAAGGTGTGGCGTCCAATGCCTCAACCCTCAGCGCCACCGGGCAGGCAAAAAAATAAAAATAAAAAAACAGTTCAATGCATCAGTTAGGGTTGTTCCACAGTGACAAAAGAGAGGAAATTCGGTGTTAGGGTAGGTACCCCTTGCACCCCACGTCCACCCCACCCTCACCAACAGGCATTGGGGTGTGCGTTGCGGTCATTGGTCCTAATTCTCACCCCATTCTCCTATACTGCACCACCCCAACTTCTTTACACAAGGAATGGGGTGAGAGTTAAGGCTGATGATCCCAACGCACACCCTGATGCCAGTTGGCGGGGGCGGGGTGGGCTTGGGGTGCAAGGGGTGCCAATCCTAACACTGAATTTCCTTGCTTTTGTTGCTGTGGAACAACCTTGACTGATGACAAAATGGAGTTTTTTGCATGATATATATATATATATATATATATATATATATATATATATATATATATATATTATACACATATACATATATATATATATATATATATATATATATATATATTTACACACACACACACACACACACACACACACACATAGACTTTGATGGCAGATAAGGACTGTGCCCACCCAGTCTGCCCATTTCCTTACCAATTGGATAAGCTGCAGATTCTAGTTAACCAACAGCCTTCTTCTTCCTAACCCCCACCAAAATTGCCTTATGTCTCTCCAATGCATTCTTGAATTCCCCCACTGTTTTTGACCCCACGACCTCCTTAGGAAGGCCATTCCATGTGTCCATTACCCTCTCTGGAAAAATAGTTCATCACGTTGCACCAGAGCCATACCCCCTCTGTCTTCAAATTGTGCCCCATTGTTCTTGCACATCTCTTTTTCTAAAAGATTCTACCCTCTTGGACTTTGTTGATTCCCTTGAGGTACTTGAAAGTTTCTTTCATGTCCACCCCTCTCATGCTTTTCTTGAGGGTATACATATTAAGGTCCTTTAGTCTCTCTTCTTCTGGCTTCTGCTGCAGACACTGCACTATTTTAGTTGCCCTTCTCTGGACTGCCTCCATCCTGTCTATGTCCTTGTGGAGTCAGGGTCTCCAGAACCGCCTGCAGTACTCCAGATGGGGTCTCACCAACTGTCTGTACAGATGGTTAACAACTTCTTGTTTTCTACTGGTGATGCTTCTCCCTAAAAATCCCAGTATCCCCCAAGCCCTCCTACTGTCTTCTGACATTGCTTGCTTACCTTTACATCATCTGATATGACTACCACCAGGTCTTTTTCCATTTTTGATGTTGTTAGTACCCCCCTCCCCATTGTGTACTCTTCCTCTGGGTTTTTGTTTCCCAGGTGCATTACTTTGCACTGAATTTAAGCTGCCATACTTTTGACCATTCCTCCTACCTTGCCAAGTCCTTTTTCATCCTTTCCACCCCTCTTGTGTATTAACCCTTTTGCAGAGCTTTGTGTCACCTGCAAAGAGGCATACTTTTCCTTCCAGTCCCTTTGCAATGTCCCTTATAAAGACATTAAAAATAATTGATTCCAGTACTGAACCCTGTGGTACCCCACTAGTATCTCCCCTTTCTTTGGAGTGGACTCCATTTACTATTACCCTCTGTGCCCTGTTGTCCAACCAATTTTTTTCCCAGGCTATTGCCCTGGGACCCACTCACAGGCTGGCTAACTTGTTTATTAATCTTTTGTGTGGGACTGTGTCAAATGCCTTGATAAGTCTAGGTAGGCCATATCCACAGGCCCTCCTGGTCTACTACTTTGGTCACCCAGTCAAAGAAATCTATTAGATTCATCTGACATGACCTTCCCACTCTGACACCATGCTGCCTTGGGTCATGTGCCCTGCTGGCCTCTAGATACTCAACAATTCTTTCTTTCAGAAGTCATTCCATCATTATTCCTACCACTGAGGTCAAACTAATGGATCTGTAGTTTCCTGCCTCTGCTCTGCTCCCACTTTTGTGAAGTGGATTCACATCCTCACTCCTCCAGTCCTCAGGTACCACACCACCCTCCCATGATTTGTTAAAAACGGTAGTCAGTGGTGTCACTAGCTATCCCCTTAGTTCTTTTAGAATTCTGAGGTGAATCCCATCAGATCCCATTGCTTTAACCACCTTCAATTTCAGGAGTTCTTTCAGAACCCTTTCATACCTACCCCTCCTCTTCTTTTGTGAGTACTGAGCAGAAGTATTCATTCAGTATCCCTTCCTTTTCACTGTCACCCTCTGACCACCCAGCCTCCCCTTAATTGAGCCTCACCATCCCTCCCTTGGTCTTTCTTCACTTCCTAATGTACCTCTAAAAGGTTTTATCCCCCATCTTAACTGAGTTGGCTATCTTTTCCTCTGTTTGGGCCTTTGGTATTCTGACTGCCTTCTCTATTTCCTTCTGCTTTAACTGGTACAGTTCTCTGTCCTGCTCCTTCTGTGTTTCCTAATACTTCCTGAATGCTATCCTTTTCTTCCAAACCTTCCCAGCCACATCTTTTGAGAACCATTGTGTTTTTTTCCTTATTTTTGTTTTAGTTGCTTTACACAAAGGCTTCTTGCCTCTGTGATGCCAGTTTTGATGTTTCTCCATTGTTCCTCCACCCCTCCTTCATGCCTGTTTGCTAATGCTTTTCTGAGGCACTTTACCATTTTGCCAAAATCAGCCATCCTAAAGTCCAAGACCCTCACATTTGTATGGATTGACTATATGGCTGTGTTTATTGTGAACCACTCTGTTTGGTGATCACTTGTTCCCAGATGGCTACCCAATTCTAAATCTGAGATCCTCTCTCCCTCTCTGTTTGAGAGTAACAGATCTAAGATTGCTCCCTTCTGAATGGGTTCCAACACTAGCTGTCTGAGGCATGCCCACAGAAAGGCATCAGGAATGACCCTGCTCTTGGATGTGGCTGCAGCTTAATTGCTCCAGTTGACATCTGGCGTATTCAGGTGCTCCATCAATAATACAGTAGTAGCCACAGACATGGTTAGAAATTTCCAGATATTTCATGAAATTTCTAAAGAGTTTCTGTCTGCTACCTCTGCTATGGAAATGTAGAAAGTAGGAGATTTCTCTATAAATATCACAGACGTTCCAGGAAATATCTGACCATGTCTTTAGCTGTGACTATAGCTCCCCTTTTTCTGCCATCCTAAGGATGCCTTCTATCATTTCCTTGTCCATTTCCTCCCCCTGAGATGGGAATCTGTATACAACCCCCATGTGGACTGTGGCGCCATTTCATGTCTCCAGTGTGACTCACAGTGCCTCCTCTCCTCCTTGTTTACTCTTTAGTTCCATTGCTTTGATCACTTCCCTTACATAGAGAGCCACTCCTCCTCCTCTTCTACCCTCTCTGTCCCTCCTGTAGATTGTGTGCTCTGGTATGTTAACATCCCAGTCAGTGTTCTCTGTGTACCATGTTTCTGTGACTGCCACAATATCCAGGTGTCCCTCTTCCATCAGGGCCACTAGTTCAGGGACCTTGTTACCCAGACTATGGGCACTGGTACTCTTCACCCTCCATTTTTTGATGGCCTTACCCTTTTAGTCCCATCCCTGTCCTTACTGCCTTTGCCTTTTTCTCCATTTACCCCTGCCCTTCTCCTTATTGACTTCTCTATTTTGGGTTTTATCTCGCTAACTACCCTGATGTGGGGGGGATTTTCCTGCCCCTTTTCAGTGTCTCCCACCTTGGCTAGTTTAAATGCTTCCCAATGAAGCATTTAAACCTATCACCTAAGATGCTGGTTCTCCTCCTGGACAGATGCAGACCATCACGCCAGTATAGGCCTGTATCTCTCCAGGTGGACCCCCAGTCCCCAATGAAGCCAAAACCCTGAGCTCTGCAGCAGTTTTTCATAGAAACATAGAAACATAGAAGTTGACGGCAGATAAGGACCGCAAGGCCCATCCAGTCTGCCCATTTCTTTTTCTACCTTATAAATGTGCCATCGGCCTTTGCTCTGTCAGTGACCTATCTATTCATAGTCATTTGTATTGCTCCCTTATGCCTATCCCATGCCTGTTTGAAGCCCTGCACTGTATTCATAGCCACCACTTCTTGTGGTAAGCCATTCCATGCATCTACCACCCTTTCTGTGAAAAGAATTTCTCATTCCCCTTAATCGGCCTCCCTCTAATCTCATGCTGTGTCCTCTTGTCCTGCTATTTTTCTTATATTTAAACATGTTAGACTCTTTCACTTTGTTTATGCCCTTAAGGTGTTTAAATGTCTCGATCATATCACCTCTCTCCTCCTTTGCTCAAGGGTATACATATTGAGCTCCGTTAATCTGTCCTCATATGTCTTCTGATGCAGTCCCTGCACCATTTTGGTTGCCTTCTCTGGACTGCCTCAATTTGGTTAATGTCCTTGTGAAGGTGTGGCCTCAATACTGCACGCAGTACTCCAGATGGGGCCTAACCAATGTCTTGTACAGAGGATTATTACCTCCCTCTACGACTTGTGATACCCCTACTAATACACCCTAACACCCCTAGCCTTACCTACTGCTTTAGAGGTCTGCTTGGATGATTTTAGGTCATCAGTGATGATGATGCCCAAGTCTCTTTCTTCCTTTGTGACTGCTAGCAACTCCCCTGCCAGCCTATAAGTGGCTTCAGGGTTTCTCTTCCCTATGTGCATGATTTTGCACTTCTTTGCATTAAATCCCAGTTGCCACTCTTCTGACCATTCTGCTAGTTTATCCAGATCTCTTCTCATTCTGCCCACCCCATCTGGATCATCTACTCTGTTGCAACCATTCAACCATTGATTGAATCCCATGGTGCGGAGCACCCTAGCCTCACCCATGCCATAGACAAGCAGCACCTCGGAGAAGGTTACTGGGCATGTTACTTGTCTAAGGCCCTTCCCCAAATCCACAAACTCCTCCTGCACTGCTCTGATCCCATTCCCAGCCAGATCATTTTTCTCAAGGTGGACAATGATGTCCAGCTCCTTTCCCTGTGCAGCTGCTCCTGTGATCCTGATGATTTCCTCCCTGTCCCTCCAAGCCATGGTGCCAGGCAGGTACTTTACCTCTCTCTCCCCCTCCCTCCCCAGTCCTACCCCCCTAACAACTGAGGCCCAATCAGGAGTTGTTTCCTTCCCCATGGGGTCCCATGCCACCCTCCTGTGTGTCTCCTTTGTGGAGGTTCCCAGCATCCTCCTTGGTCTCCACTGTGGGTGCTTTCATAGAGGAACCCCACTCTGCCAGAACACCGTATGAATTATGGAAAGGTACATCTGGAGGGATGTGCCTTTGTTCCAACACCCTCACCCTCGCTGAGCCCACCGTGGTCCAACCACTACTCTTTCTTTGCTACCTCTGAGGCAGTGGCAGTGGTGCTGATGGTCCCTGGGTGGGAGAGGAGGTCCCCTGAATCCTGGCCAACTCAGCCAGAGAGGTGCCTGCAGCTAGGACAACATTGCATCCTCCAGAATGTTTCCCAGAAGACTGCTGCTCCACAGCCACTGCACTGTACCACTCCCATCATGTCTTGTGTGTGGTCCCTCGACTATTGTTTTGTATGCTTACTCTTTCATCTCTCTGTTTTCTTTTTTTTGTTTGTTGTTTTTTTCTCCCTACTTTCCTACTGCCTCTGTGCCCTTAGAGATCCTGCCTTTCCTGCTCTAGGAGAGAAAGTTCCTGTATTCCTCAGTAGTTCCCTTCTTTCTTGCTCAGTGACAGACCTCCAGCAGCTAACCCCATTTTCTTCCTTCTCCTTCTATCCCTGTCTTTTTATCCTTCTGTAGTGACTTACAGCTTCTCTCTCCACCTCTTGTATTGCCCTTGTGGACCTAGATGCTAGCTACACTCTTTGTAATTCTGCCTATATACCAGCTAGGCTATTGCTTGTGCTGTGCTGCTGAACTGTTCCTGTGTCTTTAAGTAGGTGTGGCCTAGCCTTCCACTATAAAGCTAGAGCACCTCGGGGGCCTTTGTGGAATGGAGGTGGGGAGGTTGTTCATTTGGTACTCGGTGTCTACAAAAGACAATCAACAATCTGGTCAAAAACACTTTTTTCTGTAACTTACAGGGCAAAACACAGATCTAGTTTAAGGTAGCTGGTAGTTGCTCTCCCTCTGTCAACTTCTGCAGCAAACAGAGTCCACATTCAACTCCTGTTTGTAATCCACAGTCCCTAGAGCCTTCTTCAGCTCCTCCCCTTATCAGACACCTCTTTCACAGCGTTTCAGTAACAGCTCTGTTCACAAATGACTGCAAATATTCTCCCAGCTAGATTATCTCCCTGGCAAATTAAAGTCACACTAAGTAAGGACAGACCCAAAAACAGAGAACCAGAACATTGACTTCTACTTACTACTACAGGATACTGAATTAAAAATTCAATTCAATGTACTCAGTAAATCACCTCCTTGCTGTAGGGTAGCTGCACTCCCTCTCTCAGCTTCTGCAGCAAAAAACTGAATATACAGCTTCAGTTGAGTGCAACTATATGAATAACTGAAACATTGGTATGGAAAGGATGAGAAGGGACTTGGCAAGGTTGGAGAAATGGTTAAACATATGGCAGCTTATATTCAATGCAAAGAAGTGCAAACTAATGCACCTAGGAAACAAAAACCCTGGGGAAGAGAACACAATGGGGGGGTACGAACAACAACAAAAATGGAAAGGGACCTGGGAGTAGTCATATCAGATTACCTAAAAGTGAGCAGGCAATGAAGGAACGCAGTAAGGAGGGCTTGGGGGATACTGGGATGCATAGGGAGAGACATCACCAGTAGAAAACAGGAAGTTGTTATCCATCTGTGCAAACAGTTGGTGAGACCCCATCTGGAGTACTGTGTGCAGTTCTGGAGACTGCATCTCTGCAAGGACATAGACAGAATGGAGGCAGTCCAGATGAAGGCAATTAAAATGGTGCAGGGTCTGCACCAGAATCCATACCGAGAGAGACTAAAGGAGCTTAATATGTATACCCTCAAGGAAAGGAGGGAAAGGGAGGACATGAAAAAAAACTTTCAAAGTACTGCAAGGGTATCAACAAAGTCCAAGAGGGTAGCATCTTTCAGAAAAAGAGATGTGCAAGAACAATGGGGCACAATTTGAAGATAGAGGTGGGAAGGCTCAGGAGCAACGTGAGGAAGTATTTTTTCACAGAGAGGGTGGTGGATGCATTGAAAGGCTTTCCTGAGCGGGCCGTGAATCAAGAACAGTAGGGGAATTCAAGAATGCATGAGAGAGACATAAGGCAATTCTAGAGTGGGGTAGGAGGAAGTAGGCTGTTGGTTAACTAGGATCTGCAGTTTATCCAATATGTAGGAAAATGGACAGACTAGGTGGGCAAGCGGTCCTTATCTGCCAAGAAAGTCTAGGAATAAAACCAAATTATACATAATACAGAAAGATAAACCTTTAATACTAAACACATAAATGCTATGTTCATGTTATGATGCAGTAAATAGTTTATCTAAAATAGTTGCAGCACACCATTAATTTATTTTTCATGGCCATATTAAATGTCTTTGTATTTGAAGCAAGAGATGTCATACTTCCATCAATGCTGTCCCAAAGACTCGCAAAGGGAATTGTAACATGAGCTATGAGGAAAGGTTTAAAGCCAAGTTGCCAAAGCAGATGATAATGAACTGGCTGAAATCTTGTTTTCATTTAAATGTTCTTAGTATTTTAGAATGAAGAGAAGGTGCAGTAAATGCAAGAATTACAGCAGCTGAATCATAAGCTGTATTCTGTCTAAATATTCTGTTTTTGAAAGTGTTACCTGTAGCACCAGAGGCTCATTAAAATCACTCATGAAAAAAGACTTTGACATTAAAATAATCCTACTTTATTGATTTAACAGGAGAGAATCTAAGATGTTGGTTTTCTAGCACACTACCAAATGTAATCACTATTAATCTACAAAAAAACTGCTTATACATTTTTCTGTCTCATTTTTTGCTGCATTACATGTTTAATCTCTCTACAGTTTCAAAACTGGGGGCACATTTATTTAAAGGCATTAAACTGAAGATACCCTATAAGCTATTCACCCAGCTTTTACTGCCATAGATTACCTCTAAAGTACCTTAACACTGAGATTCTTCTCTGTCTGTACATTTGTTGCAATGTGTATACAGTAAGAGGCATGCAAGTTAGGTCTGTTTCACTGACCTGATGAAGAGATTATAACTCTCATAAGCTAATATCAGAACAAGCATTTGTCAATGATGAATGTTGTCTCGCTGGCATTGGCATTGGTAGTGCCAGAGTTAGAGACACATAATTGGAATGCCAGTGAAGTATTAAAATGATGCCAACCCCATCCCCACCCTGTTGAGACCGACAGGCATTGTGGTGTGCCTTTGGGTCATCAGCTATAACGCTCGTGCCATCTTGCCTCACCCTACCCTGTAGACACTGACAAGTGTTGTGGTGTGCTTTGGGGTCTTTGCACATTATACTTACCCAATTCCATAAGGAAATACACTGAGGTGGGTGCAGTAAGGAAGAATGGGGTGAACTTTGTGGCCAAACAGTGCAAGGCATACCACGATGCCTGTCACTGGCTGCATGGTGGGGGTGGGGGTGGAATGGCATGAGCATTACAGCCAATGATCCCAAGTCACACCCCTGACACCTGTCAGTCTCTGCAGGGTGGGGTGCTACAGTTGCAAACCCTAATACTGGAGCCGTGTATTGGTATTTTCACTCCAAATTTTTCAACATGGGCTTTTTGTGAGCCCACCTTATGAAAAGCGGCACTATCAGTTTGTTAGCTGAAAGGTGGTTTTGCATAGTGGCTATGCCATTTGGTGACACAGGGACGAAAACACATGTTGGGTAGTATGTGGAAAATGACAACTGTTTTGTTCATGAGGAGATGTAAAAAAACTGGCAACATTGAAGATCTGGAGTGAAAATATGAAAAATTGGTGAAGTTATGAGCATACATAAAAACTGTGCAACACACGTCTGTAACCCAATTATTTTTGGGATTTTTTTAACTACATTTTTAACATAGGCATTTTGGGACCTCCCTTCATGAACAGTGGCACTGTGATTCAGTTAATGTGTCCGAAACATTGATTTCACACAGTGACCACGCCATTGTGCACCACAGGTGTGAAAACAAATTTAGGGCAGAATGTGAAAAATGACAGCTGTACTGTTCACAAGGAGGTGTGAAAAAATGCCAGTGTTGAAAATCTGGCATGAAAATATTGCAAATTTGAGAAGTTACAAGGGTGAATGGAAACTGCGCAACGCACGCTTGTAACACAGTCATTTTGTGGAATTTTGTCACCAAATTTTCAACATAGGCATTTTAGGACTTCTGCTCACGAACAGTGTAACCGTCATTTTCTGAAACTGTCCTGAAAACTGATTTTATGCAGCGACCTCGTTATTCTGCGTTGGATGTGCAAAAACACATTTCAGCCAGGATATGTAAAATGACAGCTGTACTGTTCATTAGGAGGTGTGGAAAAATGGCAATTTTGAAAATCTGGAGTGAACATATTACAAATTCACGAAGTTACAAGCGTGTGTGGAAACTGTACAATGCACGCTTGTAAAACATCCTTTTGTTTTGATTTTTTCCACCAAATTTGCAACATAGGCTTTTTGAGAGCCCCCCTCATGAACAGTGGCACTGTCATTTCATTAATTGGTCCTGAAAGGTGATTCCATGCAGTGACCACAAAATCACCTTTTGGGACTGAATAACGCGATGACAGTGACAGAATTCATGAGGAGGGGTCCCAATAACCCCATGTTGAAAATCTGGTTTCAAAATTCCCAAAAATGCCTGAGATATGCACCAAAGTTGAAAAAACCCTATTTATGCCATTATACAGCTTACTGGCATTTCTTTAGTTCGTGGTCAGCTCTGAAGTGTGCAGACATGTTCCTGGTCCACTGAGGATTGTTGCGCCGGACTCCGGAGGTAAGCATGGGGTGAGGGGTGTGGGGAGGCAGGGTGCACAGAGGGTGGGTAGCGGTTTGGGGAGGGGCAGGGAGAATACAAGGGACCATTTCTTTTTATTACAGGTTTAAAAAAAGCATTGTGGGACTTTTTTTACAGGGTATTGGCACTCTGGGTGGACTCAGCATGCCACCTAAGTGTTTTTATTTTGGGGATGCTGTAGCTGATGGGAGATTGGGCACCCCTGTCAGCACATTCTGAAGGGGGACATGAGCCAAGGGGTTGGGCACCCCCTCGGCACACAACAAAGTGGGGGTGCAGGGAGACATTATGCCGACAGGGTTGGGCCTCCTGTCGGCAAAGAAAAACTGTTGGGGGGTGCATGATGCCAAGGGGGATTGGGCACCCACTTGGCATACATTTTAAATGGGAGGGGGGTCATTATGCTGACAGGGAGTGGGCTCCCCCCGTCTGCATTCTGACAGGAGGCGGCGGCAGTGTTGCGTGCACATTGAGAGGCATGTTGTGATCATGCTGCATGAGATCTTCACTCTTATTGCAGCGGACCTTTTGTTAGAGCTGGTTGCCACATTCCAAATTGCTGATGTGGTGCTTGCATGCTGCCTGATTGAGGAAGGAGGGATGCATCTACTGATGCGTGCCTTGCATTCGTCCAACAGTGACCGCGCCTCCAAATCTGCTACTACTGCAAGATGTTGGCTGGCGCACAAGCTCGAGCCAACATAAAACTGCATTTTATTAGTCCATTAAAAGGTATCACTGCAATCTATTTGCTGTTTTTGCAGCAAAAGGGAAACTCATAAAGATATTTCTTTCATAAGCTGCAAGCTGGCCTGGTTGCATAGTGGTAGCACTTGTCCTAACTTTGCCAGTGTCCCAAGTTCTGGTATAGACTAGGGTTGCTTGAAAGCTGTCAGGGGATAGAGGAGCATACATCCAGGGATAGCACTGCTCCTTCAGGGTGGAGGAACAGTGGGCTTTGCTCCGTGACTACCACTTGGCCGAAGCCATGTAATGGCATAGCTGGAAATGTTGAGCTGGGTGGAGATGCCACCAGATGCCAGCATGACTGTGCTCATGCTCCAACAGCAGACATTTAATGCCAGCTCTCAGGGAAGAAAACCACTGTAAAACTCCAAGGCAGGCAGGAGGATGCTGACTACACCCAGGCCCTACACTATGGACCGAGGCACCAGCCTACCAACTGGACCTGTACAAGTCTTGGGGTAAGGCAAGAGAATATAAGTGCCTCAGCTGAAGACTGACAGAAGACAGTGAGCCGGGGTAACAGGAGACAAAAAGGTACTGTATATTTAGACGACAAGCACTGGTCAATGCCATCCATGTTCACTTGCTTGTATGTCCTGTGTAGCTGTTGGGCCAATATAGTGCAGCAGTAAAAATTAACAAATGAATAACATGACCCTCAGTGAAGTCTGAATACTGTCTTTTTGTCTGCTTTTTGTCTGTTTTGCTAGTATTGCAATAGTACTTTCTTGATAATTTTGGGTAGTATTTAGTAGTAGTAAAGTAGTCTGCCCACAAGCCGAAAAATTTAAATGAGCTATCTGTTTGAAGACTAACTTAGTAATAACTAAGAATTTGGTTAGTAGTTAGGTAGTCTTATATTCAAATTTATGCAAATTAGGGCAATGCCGTGAAGATTAGATGATTACTTAAATGATTACTTCTGAATTATATAACAATACCAGCAAAGACTAATGAAGACAAGTTGCATACTTCTCAATAGTGATAAAGTAGTAGTACTGTAGTACTCAATTAGTATTTATATAGAGTCATATATGTAATTTGTACAGCATAGGCCATACGCTGTGCTCCAGCTGTGCTTGCAGCTAACCCAGCTGTAGGTGCTGCTCACAGGGACTGGTTTTGAGCAGCAGCATGCATATGGCCTGTATACAGTGCCAGTACATGGGAGCAGGCTAGTTAGCTTGCCCCATGCACTGGCACTGTATACAGGCCATATGCATTCTGGTCCTTACTCAAAATCCTTCCCCATGAGCTGCACCTACAGTTGGACTAGCTGGCAAGCACAGCTGCTGTACAACATGCAGCTATATGTCTGCAGGCTATCCTGCTGTATGTGCCCCTCAAAACATAGGATGTATCATGGCTTGAGGGTATCCCACTCCTGTTATCCCCAACACTTCACTAGTGTAAAAGAAACACATTTAAAGTGTGTGTCTGTGAACACTGCAGGTGTGACTGTACTCTGCCCCTCTGTGGCACACAGTCTGTATGCTGCTCTTGTAATCTTCATGTGGCCAGGGTTTCATGTCGAGTGACAGCTTTGTGCTGTACCAATACCCAAGTGATGCTCCAAATGCACCCATGAGCATATTGGCAGTGCAAAGCAATACAGAAATGATGTTGCCCAAACCCTTATTTTTCTGATGTACAGTATCTACCTCTGTTAGTGCCCCAATATGTATTGGCACTTTAACAAGCTTTACTGTAAAACGTACTGGCACTTTTACACACACCTCCTTAATATAATGGTACACCAGTACCCACAATCCCCTACTCTGCATGGTTCAGGTGATCCAGTCTGCTGGCAGAATGGGAATCCAACTGGATGCCCACTGGCATCTTCAACTCCACTTGCCTCTGGCTCCCTGTCCCCCTACACTTCTACATGCACAAATGGGAAGGGGCAAGATAGGCAAGATTTAATGGCACAAAAAATGATGTTTGTCCAGCTTCTTTAACTCCCAAAAGTCTATCAATAAAAATAAACTTATCTTTGCTGACATTTGACCAGTTTGAAGAAGATTACACCAAATGGAACGTCCAGGTATTTTGCTGTGCAGAACTACCTAAAGCGAAGAAATAATTATTGAAGTTACAAAGGCATATTACTTAATGAACAAAATGAGTGATGAAAAACTTGAACATTAAAACACAGTTGTATACTACATTTTTGTTATGTTCATTGGAAGAAAACTGCAATAAATGTAAACTTTTTCTAAATCCAATCTAAATCATACTTACAGGCCTAACAATATTTGAGTACATTTAATGATTAGAGATGGTAGTGGCTAGTGCTCCATTAAGTGATTACGTGGAGTGAAAAGTGAATTCTGAGGTGCTCCACAACATGAAGCAGAGTACTTCGTGTCATAATGGGTAACGCGAAGTCCATTGAAAAAAATGACTTTGTACTTTTGTACTTCTTTACTGGTACTAGACTGTTACTGCAATACACTGCCCCACCCCAGGTATTCTTTTCCAGATTTGAATTTCTGATGGTGAGCACTGGTTAGGTGTTGTGCCTTTGCCTCTGCATCTCTTCAGTGCACAGCACAGTCTTAATCTGCCTGTGCATTTGCATCTCTTTAGGGCCCAATCTCCATATGTAACTTAAGTCACAGTTGTTTCTTTGGCTTCCCTTCAGAGTACTGGACTGATGTGGTGCATAATTCCGCATGAACATTGTACTCATTAATATGCGTTTTTAGGTCAGGACCATTATCACGAGTAACTCGTGATACAAATCACGTTCTTCATCATCACGGTCACAAATGCAGTCACAAATCATGATTCACGATCACGTGACATCACAAATCACAAAATTATTTTTTTTACAAGTTACTTGGATGTATTGTAAGCCTGTTTTGTAGTATCTCTCCAAGTTTCACCAACCCACCACTGTACACATTAATAAGAGTTTTTAAGTTGGGGAGTTCTGTGCTACAGCTCATCAGGGAAGTACAGCCTTAGGCATTCGTGTTCCCAGTACAGTTCCATATTGGTTATCTCACACCGTCGACACCGAGTCACGTTCTTCATCATCACGGTCACAAATGCAGTCACAAATCACGATTCACGATCACGTCATGAATCACAAAATTAATTTTTTTTGCTAGTTACTTGGATGTATTGTAAGCCTGTTTTGTAATATCTCACCAGGCTTTGCCACCCAGCACTCTACTCATTAATAAGAATTTTTAAATTGGTGAGTTTTATGATACAGGCTCAGCTCATCAGAGAAGTACAGCCATAGGCATTCACGTTCCTTCCTGTAGTGCATGTGAATTACAGAACTATAAGTAGTGGTGGGTGAAGTTGCCCCAATTTGCTCCGTGAAGTGATTCACAGAGTAACGCGGAATCCGTGGAGTACTCCACAATGTGAAGCTGAGTACTTTGCTTCATAATGAGGAACGTGAAGCCCATTGAAACCAATGACTTTGCATTATTCCACCTTCCCCAAACCACTTCTCCACCAATTTGAAGGTGAAGTACATTGAAATCAATGTAATTTGCCTCACTTCACCTTGTAATTGAGCTCCAAATGAAATTCTGCAGTGATTCATGGGATTGCAGGTCACATGGGCTCTAGATTGTTCTGCACAGCCTCAGTTCTGGCCTGGGTAGTGTGTGTGTGTAGTGGTAGCTGGAGACAGTTTGCTCTCAGCTCTATGTGATTCAAAACCTCTAAAAGCTGTCTAAAATGCCTTTCTGAGTCATTTTTTTTTTTGCTCAAAATTTAGTACATCGATTGTAGGAAACCATTCAGTGCTCATATCATCGAGTGTTTATTGTGTGTGGATTTTGAATGTTAATTTAGAACAGTCAGTCTGTGTACTGTGAAGTGTGCTTTGGGGAAGGGGCATATTTATGGTATAGGTACATTAACTGGGAGAAACAGGCACTCTTTCTGTTTTGGTTATATTTTTCTTTTATAACTGTTAATGTACACACAGTAATATTTTCAGTAATTCTTGATATTTTTTTGATGGTTGTTGTGGTGCAGCAGTGCATAATTTGTCTGTTTAAAACATTTGGTTAGATTACTAAAGGTTTTCAATTTGCTACACATTACTTGTAGTGTGTGTGTGAGTGTGTGTGCGATGCGTGTCATTAAATCAGACACCTTTAATTGTGCCACAGAGTAACTGCAGCAGTGTGAACCTGTTATCCACGCAACTGTATGATTTTTTTATACTGCTTTGTGGTATCTTTACTGGTAGTGGATTGTTACTGCCGTGCACTAATCCCCCAAATGGTAAAAGGTATTCCTTTCCAGATTTGGATTTGTGATTTGTGAGCACTGGTTAGGTGTTGTGCCTTTTCATATGCATCCCTTGAGTGTGCAGCGCAATCTTAATCTGTCTCTGCGTTTGCAGTGCACCATTAATTCAGAGAGACTGCATTTCTTGTTACGCTCTCATTTCACTTCGTCAGCGCTGGAGAATTTTCTGGACACAGGACAATAGCATTTTGTCAGCACTGGGGAATTTTCTGGACAAAAGACAGTAGCTTTTTGGGGATGCACATTAATTCTGGTGACTGTGTGTGACCACTGCACACATGACTGAGTGCGCCATTAATTCTGGGAGACTTTGCATTTCTTGATACGCTCTCATTTCACTTCATCAGCACTGGGGAGTTTTCTGGATACAAGACATTAGCATTTTGGGGATGCACATTAATTCTGGTGACTGTGTGGGTGGGGTTGTCAATATTGTTGTCACTCCACCTTACTTTGCGTTTAAGGCAGAATGACAATGCAAAGTAATAATAACAAGGTGAAGTGATCCTTTCCTATGGAGCACTAGTAAAGTACCAATACGAAGTGCCCACTTTGCGGGCACTTCTCCGGTGGAATTTAAATTCACTGCATCTCTAGTGATGATACATGTCTGCATTTACACCTTAAAGCCAACAATTATATTTCTCTCAACCCACTACAGTTACAGATCAGTAAGCAAGTTATTACTGGATACACATGGATACAAAGATGTTGTCAGCAGATAAGGGCCTTGTGGCCCATCCAGTCTGCCCTATCCCTATTTCTAATGATTAAGGTACCCTAAGTGCTACAAGGCCCCTCTTCACCCTAGCTTGATAATTCCCATGTGTCTATCACACGCTTTCTTTAATCCCTGCACCTTGGCCACCCCCACCACTTCCTGTGGGAGACTGTTCCATCTCTCTACCACCCTGTCCATGAAGTAGAAGTTCCTGAAGTTCCCTCTAGGTTTTCCCCTTTAGTCTCATGCTGTGCCCCCTTGTTCTGCCATTTTCTTTCATGTGAAAGATGCTCTCCTCTGGTATCCTATTGATCCTCTTTAGATATTTGAAAGTCTCTATTATGTCCCCCTCTGGTACCCTGTTGAGACCCTTTAAATATCTGAAACTCTCTATCATGCCCCTCCACCTTTTCTCCAGGGAGTACATACTTAGAGCTCAGTCCCTCCTCATACAAATTATGCTGCATCTCAGGCACCATTTTGTTGCCCTCCTCTGTACAGTCTCCATCCTGTCTGTCTTTTTAGAGATGGGGCCTCAAGAACTGAACACAGTACTCCAGATGAGGCCATACTAGGGAGCATTACAACAGTACCACCACTTCCCTCCTTCTACTTGTTATACCCCTACCTGTGCACCCTAGCATTGTGTCACTCTTTCCAACTGCTTTGTTGCACTGTTTAGCCACTTTGAGATTGTCTTCTATGACTATCCCTAGATCCAGTTCCTCTGTGGAGGCCTCCAGTATTACCCCATCTAGTTCATACTCAGCCCTAGGATTCCTCCTCCCCCCTAAGTACATAATCTTGCACTTTTTTTGCACTGAAACCCAACTACCATTCCATGCATCAGTTTTCTAGCCTCTTTAGATCCATCCTCATTTTTTCTATATCTTCCTGTGAATCTACCCTGTTACATAGCTGTGTATCATCTGCAAACAGGCTAACCCTCCCTTCTAGACCCTCTACAACATTGCTTATGAAGACATTGAAGAGCACTGGTCCCAGCACTGATCCCAGGGGTATGCCACTTTTTATCGGTCCCTCCTGTGAGCTAACCCCATTTACCACCACTCTTTGTGTTCTGTTACTCAACCAGTTTCTAATGCACATGACCACCTGTGTCCCCACCCCCAGTTTTGCCAGCTTGTGGATTAGTCTTCTGTGTGGAAATGTGTTAAAGGCCTTCCTGAAGTCTAGATAGATCACATCTACCGCTCTGCCCTGGTCTATTTCCTTTGTCACCCACTCAAAGAAATCAAGTTTGTCTGGCCTGACCTTGCTGCCTTGGGTCCAGCAGCCCCTTGTCTCTAGGTAGTCCACCAATCTTTTCTTAAGTAGGGTTTCTGTCATTTTACCTATTATCAAATTCAAACTGACCAGGCAGTAATTTCCTACCTCCTCCTTGCTACCACTTTTTTGCAGGGTTACCACTTGTGCCCTCCTCCAGAACCATGCCTGTCCAGAACCACAACTGTTTCTAGTAATCCACTGAACAGCTTAGCCAGAGGTTTAGCCAGTTCCACCCAGAGCTTCTTTAGGATCCTCGGGAGTATCCCATCGGGCCCCATAGCTTTATCCACCATAAGCTGTTCTGGTGCTCTTTTTACTCTGTCCTCTGAGAAAGGTCTAATGTCCACCCCTCCTACCCGTTTACCCTTCTTAATTAATGGGGGACCATCCCTATGGTCTTCTTCTCTGAATATGGAGCAGTAATTGTTGAGGACGGTCACATTATAGGAACATACGAACGTGCTAGCAGAAACAGACTACCTGGTCTATTTAAGTCTGCTCAAGTGTGCAGCTAGCTCTTCTCGTTTGCAGCTGCCCCACCCCCTTCCCTTTGTCATCCCCACAACTGCTGCCCATCTCCTCCACCCTCACTGCCCCTGTTCCCTGTCCTATGCCCTTTTAAAGCTGTTCACAGATTTACATGATACCACCCATTCTGGTAGTACATTCCATTTTGCTATCACCCTCTCCGTGAAATCGTGTCTCCTCATTTCCCTCCTAAATCTCCCCCCCATTCTTAGCCCATGCCCTCTGGTGTCCCTCCTTAGCTTAAAGACCCCATCTGCCCCATCCTTATTGATTCCCCTCAGATACTAGAATTTCTCTATCATATCCCCCCTGTCCCTTCTATCCTTCAGGGTGTACATATTCAGGTCTCCCAGCCTGCTCTCGTAGTCTCACCTCTCCATACCACATATCTTCTTTGCCCTCCTCTGCACCCCCTCCTGTAGCCTAATATCACACTTCAGGTATGGCTGCCTAAACTATACACAATACTCCAAGTGTGGCCTTACCAGTGACCTGTAGATGGGCAAGATCACCTCTCTTTGCCTAGACGAAAACACCCTAGCTATACACCTCAGCATTTTGTTCACTTTTGTAGCCACTCTCCTGCACTGCAAGTGTTGTTCATGATCCCTGGTAAGATTACCCCTAGGTTCTGCTTCTCCTCCTCAGTGATCCCAAGATAAACTCCTCCAAGCCAGTATTCTCTCTTTGGGTTCTTCACCCTGTAGTGCATAATCTTACACTTCTTTGCATTGAACCACAGCTGCAATTTCTCTGACCACTCCTCTAGCTTGCATAGGTCCCCCTGCAGCTGCTTCCATCTCTCCTCTCCATCCACCACTGCTCCCATTTTGGTGTCCTCTGCGAACATACTTACCTTGCTCACCACCCCATGCACAATATCTGATATGAAGAGCCCAAATAATACTGGTCCCAACCCAGAGCCCTGTGGCACCACACTCATTATTGGCTTTGGAGTTGAGAGCTCCCTTCCCATCACCACCTGTTGTAGCCTCCCACTCAGCCAGCTTGTAATCCAGTTCATAATTTTTGCCCCAACCCCTACAGAAATCAGCTTCCTCCAAGCCACCCATAAGGCACTGCCACAAGACACTGAATCGAAGGCCTTGCTGAAGTCCAAGTAAAGAACATTCACTGCATGACCCTTATCCAGCTCACCTGTCACCTAGTCATAATATTGTATCAGGTTGGTTTGATAAGACTTCCCTGAAACAAACACATGCTGTCTCACTTCTTGGAGGCCGTTGTCCTCCAGGTATGACACCAGTCTTTCCTTTTGTATCATTTCCATGAGTTTGCACACTGTGGAGGTGAGACTTACCAGGCGATAATCACCCGGTTTATCCCTTGGTCTGCTCTTGTGTAATGGCACTACATGTGCCATCCTCAAAAACTAGTGACACACATCCCAACTCCAGTGAGGTGCTGTACAGATCTGCCAGCTGCTCCTCCAACTCCTCCACCATCTCTCAGCACCTTGGGGTGGATACCATCCAGCCCTGGTGCCTTGTCTACCCTCAGTCCTTCCAGGACTCTACCTCCCTCAATTCTTCCATCTGTCACCTCCTCTCCCCCTGTCCCCACCCTCCCTGATCATGGTGGTAGCTCTCCCCCTTCTTCCATGAACACTGAGCAAATGTATTCATTCAGTGATTCTGCCTGTTCCTCACCCTTTTCTGTCCACTCCCCAGCCTTTTTTATCCTCACTATTGTCTCCTTGCACTTCCTTTTCTCCCTGACATATCTGAAAAAGTCTCCCCCCCCCCCGTTAATTCCCTACACTAATCTCAGCTCCCTCTAGGTCTTGGCGTCTCTCACATTTCTGGTCACCTCCCTGACCATCTTGCATACTACTCCCAGTCCCCTTTCTTCCCCATCCTCCTATACCTCTGGTGCACCTCTCATTTTGCCCTCACCGCCTCAACTACCTCGCTGTTCAATCAGCATGGTTTCCTTCCTCTACTCCTCTTACTCTGTGTCTTGGTGTAGACTTCCATTACCTCTGTATTCCCCTGTTTAATAATATCCCATTTCTGCTCCATGTCCATCTCCTGCCTTCCAGTTTCCCTTTCAGTACTACCTGCATCCTCACAAAGTCCATCCCCCTGAAGTATACCACCCAGGTTACTGATTTCTCTGGCTCCACGCACATCATGATATTAAGCCACACCGTCTGGTGATCACTGTTGGCTAGTGGGTCCTCCACCCTTATTTTCCTTACTACCTCCCCATTAGTCAATACCAGATCTAAAGTGTTCTTTAGCCTAGTAGGTACACTGACCAACTGCATCAGGAGACCCTCCTGGATTGCATCCAGGAGCACTTGTTCCCTAGCACTGGAGGTGACCGGAATGCTCCAGTCAACCCTCGATAAGTCAAAATCACCCATGTTGACCACCTTACTTTTTCTACATACCTTTCTGATTTGTTCTGCTGATTCCTGGTCAAGCTCTTCAAACTGGGACAGTGGCTTGCATACCACCCCAATCCTCAGTTTTCTACCCCTTGAGTCTAGGAGCTGCAGCCAGATTGCCTCTGTTCTCCTTTCTTCCCCCTCATCCCTTGTGCATTTGATCCCATCCCTCACATAGACTGCCATCCCATCCCCTTCCCTTCCTTACGGTCCTTCCTGCATAATTTGTACACTGGGATTGCCAGATCCCAGTCCCGGTGATCACTTCCCCACATTTCTGTGAGAGCTGCAATATCCACCCTCCACACTGCCAAGAGTGCCTGTAGCTCAGCTGATTTGTTGCTTAGGCTTCTCGCGTTTCAGCAAGACCACCATCCATTGTGATCCTTTCCCTTCATTGCCCTCCATCTCTTCCCTTCTACTCACTCCCTCCCTTTTCGGCTGCCCTGAGTCCTTCCCTGCTAGCTTGAGGGGGTAGGCTGTGACTCCACTCTATCAGATTCCTGCCTACCTGCTGTCCACTTGCCACCCCCCAGTTTAAATTCACCTTTATCACAATATATCTCTCCAGTCTTTGCTTTAATACCTCCTTCCCCTCCTCATGCAGGTGCAGCCTATATCTTGCAAACAGATTGTTATTATCCCAGGTACTGCCCCGGCCACCCACAACCCCATACCCCTTAGTTCGCACCATTCCACCAACCATGCATTCAACTCCCTAATCCTCTCCTTTCTCACCCTGCTTGCACAGGGTACTGGGAGCACCTCTGAGAAGGCCACAGACTCACCAGTCTCCTCACACAACCTTCCCACTTCCTCAGAACTCTCCCTTGTTACCACAACTGTTTCCCCCACTAGGTCATTTGTCCCCACATGTACTACAATGTGTGGTTTCCTCCTACCTCTCCTTGTGCACCTTAGGATTGCCTGTCCTGCTGTGTTTGCCTTTAATGCTGGTATGGACTATACCCATATCTGACTGTGCCTCTCCTCCTTGCTGCCCCATCAGTCCTCTAGTGATGGGTCCCCCAACACCAGTACCCCCTTTCCTTGTGCCGTTGCCACCCCGCACTCAGGTTCTCATTCAAGGGTCACTCAAGATGGTGCTTTTACCATTTCCCCAATGTCTTCCCCCCTGCCCCTCTCAGTTGAGACCCTTCCCCCCACTGGTTTGACTGCCAACCTCCCTCTCCCTCTCCCTCCTCTCCTCTCTGAGTATTATCCCTCCCCCAGCCACACCATGCTCAATCTCTGCACTAGCAATGCCCCTCACCCCTCCTCTTCGTGAGTACTATCCCTTGTGCAATCTCTTCCTGCGTCCTCTTCCCCATGTGTCGGTAGTACAGCAAATATGTTCCCTACTCTCTTTGCTTAACTATGTGTTTTCTCCTTCCTCCTGCATACTGCTGCTCCTCTTTTGCTAGGTTCTACTAGAGTTCACCCTTCATCAACTGGCTTCCTATCTAGTTTTCCCCCTCCCTCGACCCACTGTTCCTTCTCTCTGGTGCACCCCCGATACTCTCAGATGTCAGTCCTTCTACCAAAGCAACCTTTCCCTCAATCCTCAACCTCCCCAGCTCCCTGCCAAGCCACTGAACCTCTTCTTTGAGCCTCCTTAGCCTGTGGCATATTGGGCACCCTCCCAGCCTCCACAGTATGTTCATCCACACTGCTGCCCCACAACCATTGCAACCCACAATCCTACCCATGGTTCACACTACCTATACAGAACAGTGGAATGCAGTCTCTTTATACTGACTGCAGTTATTTACAAACCCAATTACAAACCCACCAATAGTGTTCCAAGTCTCACAAACACATGCAGTCCAGTATGTGTCCAGTCCAGCTAACAGTGTGTGTATGCAGACATCAGTTACCGTATGATGTCACACACTACCAGTATAAAGGATGGAATGCACTAGGGGTGGGTGGGAAAGGTTGGCTCCCTCCTGAGTACTAGAGACAGACAATCAGATACCCCAGTAGACACTCACTGAGACACAGCTGCTTCAGCAAAATCACCTAAACAGGTACGTTTCCAACATAAGTCACAAAGCCACCTGGTAACACATTGTCAATATCTTTCTCCACTACCCTGTCTCCCTCTGCCCCAAGTTTCACAATCCCTCCCCTGTCTTCCTTCTTTCACTAATATATACAAAGAATTCTTTCCCTTCTTCCCTCACTGATTTAGCCAGCTTTTCTTCAGTTTCGGCCTTCGCTGTCCTTACTGCCTTGTTTGCTTCCTTTCATTTTTCCAAGTATTCTTGCCTGTCCTCCTTGCTTTTTGTTGCCTTGTACCTCAGAAATGCCATCTTTTTTCCTCTTACTAGTTCTGCCACTCCCTTCAAGAACTGCAGTGGTTTCCTCTTTCTTTTGCTCTTGCTTCAGGGCCTGGTACAATGGTTTGCTACCAGGTGCAGGGCTTCCCTTATCTTATCGCACTGTTCCGCTACTCATCTTATGTCATCGTATCCCTGCATAGCCTTCTTGAATTAGTCCTTCATCTTAACAAAGTCTGTCCTGCTGAAATCCAGGAAATAGAAATAGAGAGAGATATATTTGAAATGTATTTGCTCAAAGTAGACTTTACAACAAAGAAACCTGACCAATGTGCACCTTAATTTCTCAGAAACTAGAAAGTATGGAAGAAGACTAGGTGGTACTGTATACAAAATTTGCCAGCAGAAACAGGCCTTATGGTCTATTAAGTTAGTCTGCTCAAATGCACAGCTAGCACTCTTATACTGTAGCTGCCCCACCCTCCTTTTCCCCACCTCACCCCCTATTACCGTTAAAAGAATCTGTCAATATACACATCCATTATGGGGGTGGATAGTAGTCCCCACCACCCCACATCCAATCCCCGCCAAAGATATCAGCTCCCCCTGCTATAGGCAACCCAGGCCAACATGCCTCACCTCCAGCTCCCATAGTCCTGCCCCAGGACAACACATGCTTCCCCCTGCCTTAGCACCAGGCTACCTTGGCCCACTTTAGCACTCTGCTTTCCAATGGACCTTCACCTTTACCACACCAGTTCCCCTTGTCCCAGGCTTACCTGTCCCCTCCAGGCTAGCATGGCCCTGCCCCATTCCAGTACCAGCCTCTCCTGGCCCATGCTGTCCTCTTGGGTTATGCCAGTTCCCTTGGTCCTGCCTGTGGACAACCCCAGCTCCTCTGCTTTTGCCCAAGGCACCACCTTTCCTCCCTCAGCCCTAGCCCACCCATTGGCCCACACCTATCCCCGCTCCACCCCGTACCATCCCTAGGATGTCCTGGTTGGCCCCAGTTCCCATGTCCTTGCCCCTAGACCACTACATTCCACCTTGCACTAGCCACCATCTGCCCTGGTTCTATCCGTAGTCCACTTCTATTCTCTCTGCCTAAGACTTCCCTGGTCTACTTTGCTCCCTAGCTCCCATAACTCTGCCCAAGGACAACCCCTGGTCTGGGCTGCTCTGGCCCACCTGAGTTATGTTCCAATGGCCATACCCCTTAACTACTCCAGACCTCCCTGTCTTGGACTAATGTGGCTCACTAGCTTCCATGGCCTTGCCTCTGTTCCACTGCAGCTTCCCCCCTCCTTTCCCAAGCAATGCTCTGTAATCCTTCCCCTGGGAGGAGAGCAGTCCTTTGGATGTACGAGCCTCCTCGACCTCCAATGACCCTCCAACAAACAGAGTTTGTCAGTGCCAGAATGCTACCACTGTAATGGGGGGGGGCAGAGTGGTATGTAAGTAATATTACCCGACAGGGTGGGCATTATTGGGATATAACAGACTGCCCAGGAGTGTAATGAGGCCCGACACCACAGGAGCAGGGCCTCATAGACCCTGGAAGGTCCATTATATCCCATAACACCCACCCTGGAAGGCATTATTACATTTAGAAAATGGACATGTGTGTAAATTTTAAGTAATCAAATATTAGAGGAACTGCCTCTGAAAGCCCAAAAGGTGTGACCAGTTTTTTGTTTGTAAAGTAGTCCCTGTGTTTGTGTGCTGTTCCATTTACTGTTTCTCCCCCGTAACTAAGTCATTCTGTCTAGTGTCCACCACCAGCAGTAAAACAAGAGCATAAGTATTGCATCGTGAGCTCTGTGTTAATCTGTTTGTACTAAGTCACAAAGAAGTAAAAAAAAAACAAGTCCATTTACTTCTGTGGTGATCCTGCGTGGCTTCTTTTTGGGTGGAACTGGACAGGCACGTGAGTGTGCGTGACTTAGGATGGTCAAGAACATTACTTGGATGAAGGTCAAGGGAGCCAGCAGCATTACAGGAAAGTAAACTGTAAAGTGAAACGTGTTTTATTCATTGAGGTGTGCACAAGGTTAATTTATTGTAGCGCTGTGCTGGCAATAAAAATGTAACGTGAGTTGGACCGGAAGGAAGATCGGGTGCTTTCACTTTCAGGAAGGTCGAGCGAGCCGACATCGGGGAAAAAAAAGTAAGCATGCAAATCAGAATGTATTTCTTTTTTCTGTGAGGAGCCGTGGAGGAACAGAAGCAGCATAGTACTGGGAGTTAATGACATTTTTGTAGAGGTAGTGTGGTGGTGGGAGGCTGGTGAGTCAGTAAGAGAGGCAAAACAATGGCAGCTGCTCGGTGTGACAATTCAGGATGCCCAATAATATCGTAAGTAATGGGACACCCTGAATTGGGACTTGTTTTTTTAATCAGGCTTTGATAAAAAATAACAACACCTGTGTCGGGGGCCTTGCCAATCAGCATGCAGGTTTTATGAGACCCATTTTCTAAATGTCATTCATATAATGCAGAAATTAATCTCTTCTAACATTATCAATGAGACTTATCACTCTAGGCACTCCCTCTCACTCGGTGCTTTCCTGCTGTATTGTGCAGCTGACAGATTGAGCAGGTGGCCATGCTCTGGGTTGTGGGGGGGGCTTATAGTTGGGCCATCCTGAATATTAGTACAAAGCCAGCTTCTGCAGTGGTTTCTAAACCCAGTAATCCATCTTTTAGAATGCTCAGAGAAATAATTCACCATTTAGACATGAATTATTTCTCGAAGAGCTGCGCAGTCACACTCACGCTCCAGCAAACCAGACGCAGGGCCTGGAGCACAATCTGATTAGGACAGGAAAACCCCTTCACAAGCACCAATTTCTAAATAGCACACGGTAAAAAAAACAGTACCGGGTACTGTTATAAACTCAGCACTTATGAGGTGGTTTGCCTGTCACTTGTATGTTTTGGAAACTCCCTGCTCATATCATTATATATAATGAACCTACCTCATTGCAAAATGCTCTGGTAAGCTCACAATTTGTGAGGTTAGTGACATCTTGAGGGCACTCAAGCTTTGCTCTCATGCCCATTATGTCACTAACCTCAGTCAATATGGCATGTTCTGCATGGTAGGGGATTCATTATTTTCTGTATGTGCCTGAAGCCTTCTATCAAATCTCATAAGCAAGGTTGGGTCTGCTCTCATGACCAGGCCAAGATAAATAAACATCCCCCATGTCCTTTAACTGTTGCTCAGGCTAAACAGTTCCTCATAGTTCACCTTGTGTATTCCTTTCAAGTGATTCCCTAGTGAGGGGCACAGTGAGGGAAGTGGATCCAACATTACATGACCAAGAGGTGGTATGTTGCATCCCAGGGGTGGAGGCTTTTAAGCAGGGTCTGAAAACTTTATTCACTCATGCTTTTGGTGTTTAATCATCCCCACAGTGTTATGTACCCAACATGAGCCACCTCCCTCCAAAGCATCTGAAACTATGCCACCTGCCTCCACAGTATCCAATACTAGCCTCCTCCCTCCATGGCTCCACACACTAGCCCCTTCCCTCTACAGCACCTGACACTAGCACACCTGACTCCTCAGTACCCTACACTAGCTCACCTTCATCAACAGCACCCAACACCAGCCACCTGTGTCCATAGCACCCAACACCAGCCACCACTGTCCACAGCATCCAACACCTGCCACCTCCCTCCACAGCCTCCACGATACTAGCCCCCTACCTCCACAGCACCTGACACTAGCATGTTTTCCTTACAGACCCCCATGACAGTAGCCCCTTGACTGCTACAAATTACACAGCCCCCAACACTACCCTGGCTCCCTTCATCGCCTCAATACCCAACCCCTGCATCTACTTCTGACTCAACCCCACCCCCCACCCCGCCCTCCTTCTCTTTCAGCACAGTCTCTTTGAACACCCTTCCCTCTCAAGGCATCCCAATTTTCTTTACCTCCCCGGATATCCCCCTCCCTCCCTCCCTCCTGGGCCCCTGACTCCCAGAAACCACAACTCTTCCTCCTCACCCATTTGAGAATCATATACACTTGTTACCCACCTGCCCATCAAGGCCCCCTCTGGACACCACCTCCTCAAATCTGAGGCACATACGCCCTCCTCACTCTCCTCCACTCTGAAACTAGCCCCCTCCTCGAGGGTAGCATCTTTCAGAAAAAGATGTGCAAGAACAAGAGAGCACAATTTGAAGATAGAGGGGGGACGGCTCAGAGGTAAAGTTAGAAAGTATTTTTTCACAGAGATGGTTGTGGATACATGGAACAGACTTCCTGAGGAGGTTGTGGAGTCAAGAACAGTGAGATAATTCAAGAATGCATGGGACAGACATAAAGAAATTCTAGTGGGGGGTAGGAGGAAGTAAACTGTTGGTTAACTAGAATCTGCAGCTTATCCATTAGGCAGGGAAATGGGCAGACTAAGATGGGCTAAGCGGTCCTTCTCTGCCATTAAATTCTATTTCCATCTTTCTATATAGAGAGGCATGCAGAGTACCAAAACTTAACTCCACCCCTAAACCCCGATAGTTGTGCTATGACAACATAATAGAATCAATTGTGTCGTCATTCTTGTGCTATGCTCTTGACCTGAATCTCCCTCTGTATGATATGTTTAGTCAGTCAGTGTTGCCATGGTAACAGTGTGATTTTTTTACAGCTCAAGATTGGCATCTAAGTCATTAACCCCACATAGTCACACTAAACTGACTTTTTTTTTCATTTTCCTAGTCAGACAAACTTGCTGGCTAGCCAATGCTGACATCTGCATGATGTCATAATCTGAAATATTGTTTTACAACTGTGTAGATGTTCTTGATGTGCTCTACAGCTCTCAGAAGCACATATGTCTTTGAACATTTGCAAGCTGAACTGGAACATAAATGGACGGTGGATGGTCTGATGACCAGATGGTGGAAGGACTGTTTGAATATGAAATCAGGTACAATTAACAAAAAAAATGTAAACGGCTAGTTTGAAAAGTTTTTTTTATTCACATTGCTAAAAAAAATAAGGTACTCACAGGGGTTGCAAATAATTTAATCACACCATTGGGGCATGGCACTCAGCTTCGCCTTAAGCCACATTACCCCTGGGCATTCCTTATTGCTTAAATATGTCAAGCCTGCCACAGTAGTTTCTTGTTTAGAATCGGCTATGACCATATTTGATCTCCCAAGACTCTGTTCAAATATGAAGACTCGTGCAGAAAAGCAGGACTTCACTGAAAAAGATATCCTTCATTTTTGACAACCCTAGGTAAGTAAATGTTAAATAAGGCCAGCCCTCCAAGATACAACCTTGCGTAATTTTCCTTATGACTCTCATTTTTTGTATAATAATTTGGAACATCTTGCAAAACTGACAGCTTTCACTTGCATGTTGTTTTAAAAATCTACTCAGCAAAGACTTAATTTCCCATGATTCTTTTGCATTTTGGCAGGATGTGATACTGCCAGGTACTTCCTAGTTCCCTAACAGTCCTGGCAGTTTCAGCTTCTCTGTAAGATCAGTGAGAAAAGATATGCAGAGACTTTTCAGCTATTTGTTTTCTACAGTTTTGTAAAAAGTTTAACTCAGAAAGCTACTTTTTTTTGAATCTAGAATAGTTCTAGAGAGTCTCTTAGCTTAAATACCGTGCAGTTTTGCAAAGTTTCCAAATGTGGTAGATCAGATTACAATTAAAATCTTGACTTGCTGCATATGTTTAATTAGTGTTCTCTTTATTTTTGCTACATTTTTGAAGTGTTGTCATAAAGAAACTGGACTTTTAGTTGCAGTTACTTGAATGTATATGTGTTTGTGTGTGGTAGAAGAACATGATTTCTCCTCCAGGCTTTGAATTCAAATGTAGTATTTGTAATGCTGTTGTGTTTATATATTGTAGCATGTTGTAAGCCAGGGAATGTTGCTAAGCAATTTACTGCTCATCCTTGTGCCATTTAACCTGAAGAAATAGATTTTATTGGAAATAGGGGTAAAAAAAAAATCAGGAACAGCTGCCTTAGCAAAATATTTAATATTAGATCAAGAAAGTGTTGTGGCACAGTATTTTGTGAAAGAAAACTAGACTATGTCACTAATATTTGACATAGAGTTTATGTCTATATATACTGTGAATTTTATAGTTTTCTTGGAGTGACTACAGTTTGTAACCCAGGTATCACAGCGGACGGAAAGAGTATGGGGGATGGGAATACCATGAATACCATGATTCTGCTTGTCCACTACATTTTTTCTGAAGTGCATTTCTGCAGGAAGGGTGGGGCTTTGTATTGCATTCATAGTGCGCACTGTACAGTACGGGTGCCAGGAGAACTCAGTCTAAGACCAGATGTGGAGGTGATCAGAAGGCTGTGCTGGTCGCTGGCTCTCGGTGCTGGGTTGAGGGGGCCAGTGGGGTGATTGGGCACTACCTGTCAAAATGGGGGTCCTCCAGACCACCAGGGGCAGGGTTTGTCTGCTACAGGCAGGTAGGGGTTAGGGACGGGGTACCACTGGACCACCTGGGAATTCTTTAATTTTTCAAACAAGGATGGGGATTAGGGCTGGTGAGAGACCGCTGGACCACCAGGGAGTGTATTGTTTTTAAACAAGGATGGGAAATCGGCATGGGAGGGGGACCTAGTCCAGCACACTGAGCCACAGTGGTAGCATGTAGTGGAGTCCATAATGTGCATACAAATGACCTTGTAGTGCAGTGGGTTCATCTGCATTTTTGTTTGAATATTCACCCATAGGGGTGCAGAAGTAACCAGTATGTGCTGTGCATTACCCCTATGGTTGGTCTTTAGCCCATACCCTTGTAGTGCAGCACAAAGCATGGTGAACACTGGCTGGATGCCATGATACCATGTTGATATTCAAATGAATAGTGCAGTCAGTTCAGATCCTGCCATTCATTTGAATATGGTGCCAGAGCCAGTTGTCCCCATTTTTTCATGTGGCACCCCTGTGGGCATGCACAGCTTGCTGACTTTGAATATGGGGTCCATAATCCCTTACCTATTAGATAAGTACAGTTTGATTTGGGTATAGCAGGTTATGTGGGTATATAATTACATAATGACACTAATTTAAGGTTGGAAGGAACTCTAGGTTTTGAAAGACTTAGTGATATAAGTGTTGCATTACCTGCAATATTTTGTAGATCAACAGCATGTGAAAGTTAAAAAAATAATAACTAGAGACAATAAAGTTAAAATATAATTGGTGAAAATCTAGCATTTTTTAACTGTTATGATACAGTAGTTTTTCTTTAAAGTGATTTACCAACTTCCCCCATGTCATGTTTGCAGATCACCTTCCCTTCATTGAGTGATGCAAACCTCAGCTGCCCTGAAATTAAGTATTAAATATATTCAGATGCTTAGTTTTTTAACATTTTTGTGCCACAGTTGTTTCTGCATGTTTTTTTCTTTGTTTGAAGTTCGCACATGAACAGTGCATCCACATGCATGAGTGACATCAGCACAAGGAAGGTATTCCCCACTTCACCTTTCTCACTGCTCATTCATTCATCTTCCTGGACCCAGCCTCAGTAAGTGCAGATCCAAAACTGAACTAGCAAAATGACAACACTGATGACTGGAAACAGTTTGTTATATTGGAGCTGTTATACTTGCTTTTGGGATTGCAGAAGTGGTGATTTCTCCTGATTTTCAATTTTGCTCATCTGACTAAGCTCTGCATCCTAGGTCCATTGGTTCTAGGAACAGCACAATCTACATTGCTTGAGTACAGTGTTACAGTTTTAATAAGTGCTGCAAGTACATAATTATAACAAGTCTGTATAAAAAATACATTTTTTTAACTGAGTGGAGCTATAATCTGTAGCATATTGGGACACAAAAGGACAACTCTTTTGAACTGGGCAGATCTATAAATTGAAGTAAGCTTTTCAGTATTGGTACATAGAGGCCTGTGTTAAATGGATGACTTTTTCAACAGTTCAGAATTGTAATGTGCAGCAAGAGTATAAGCACTGAGCTGCACAGTCCAATCCCAGGAGAACAGCAATAAACTGTGTATTTTTGGCAAGTGCTGCTTCCAGTGTGATTGCTTCAGTAAACTGCCTTTGCTATTGCATTTCTGATTGTCTCCATCATTATAGACAGTTTATATTTTTTCTTGTGCTTCTGTGTTTTCTTGGGCTCATTTGGTGTTCTCATGCAAACACCATAACACTGATCACCAAAATATGCTTAGATGTGCATGAATAAAGGGACATGGTGTACTGAATTGTTTCTCCAGCTTGCCAGCTCCTTGCTAAGTTTATAAATGAATGCAATAAAATCGGTTATATACTGTACATAGTTTACGGTGTGCTCAAAATTAAATACACTTAGTTTTTTAACATTTTAACATATAGTCTTTATTTATAATTAGGATTATATCATCATTGTATGTGCTCCGGAGCATCAGCAAAAGAAGAGACTGCAGTTGTCATCCTCTCCCGACTCTGTGGTACCAATGTACGGCTTCTATGGTGTTATATTGCAAAGTGTGCTAGTCAGTTCGGCATACTTAGGGAATAATGTCTGAACCAAAATATGGGCTACACAGCAATGAATGCAGGAAGTCTACACAATGCAGCATGACATCCGCAAGGCATGGGAGACAGAATAGTGCAGCATCTGTTGTATTTGCTGTACACTTTACGCATGTGCATCAGAAATCCACTGTAATGGAAAAATGGGAAAACACAAACGCTTGACACAGACCAAAGTGCTAATGAAGTATGGTGACATAAGTGAGGAAGGTGGTTCAAATACAGTCTAACACTTGAGTACCTACCGCAAGGGATATGTCCCTTTGTAGTGGACCAATCAAATGGTATAGGCTATCCTAAACATAAATGTGGTCTCTTTCTCCATGAAAGGGTATTGGCAGTGTCATTTTTAACCTTCGAGGGTGGGGGACAATCACCGACTGTACTGTGTATTTTTGCTCAATTCATAATGCACCTGGAGGCACACTGTAGCGGCAATAAGCCATTGCCAGGTTAGTAATACAGATGTATGCAGACACTAATGACAGCTGCAGTCTGTATAGTTCCTGAGCACTTAGAGGTAACACAAAGCTGGTGCAATAATTTGTAGTTTTAAATTTATAACATACTGATAAACAGTGGAACCTGTGACTTCAACACGTTACTCAATCACTGATACCTATAAAGGGGAAAGTACAAGCAGGCCCCACCCCAAACACACACACATACACAGAAAAGCTATAAGCGTAGAACCAGTTAGCACTAGGGCAAATACAGACCCAAACAGTATAAATAATTTACAGATAATAAAAGTTCTGTGCTGCAGCATTTTTCTAAGTGTATGTGTGCAGCTGGGGGGTTTGGAGTGGTTGGGGTACAAGGTGCCTACTTGTAATTTCCACCTTGTGCTCCATCAGAGTGAGTGACTGATAAATCAATTGGTGGGAGGTCACTACTAACTAGTACCAGGTGAGGAATTTTGACAAATTGAATTTGGACAAACTGTGAGCCATTTATCCTGCTCAAACAATGCCACCAGATCGAGCAGTGCTCTCAGTGTCAAGCTGGAGTGGCCAACAACTCATTAGCATAGGGAGAGCAATCCTCCCCCCGCCAAAAAAGAAATATAAAAACCCAGGTTACTATCACTAGCATTTGTGGGGGCACATTGATACTGGGAGTAACAGAACACACACCATACCTTGATTTTGCAGAGTGAAATGACAGCAATGACGGGAACCAAACCGTAGCACTAAGTAGCAAAATATAATATTAACAGTCTGTGTTGCTAAGTCTGCTCTCACTGCTGTACTGGAATGGATTGGAACTACTGCTGTGACTGCCTGAGCTACTGCCCACATCATTCTCGCTCCTGTCATAGGGTCATCTCTATGGCGATCTACTATGCGGTGGCTGTCAAATTGTGGCACTATGTCAGTGTCCGAAAGATCACTGTTAGTGCAGGACAACATAATGCTTTCATCATTGGACCCTGAAAATGAACTGTTTGGCATTGCTATTGTACAGTGCTGCGCTGCACGACCAACAGGTCTGTTATCAAGCCAGAATTGCTGTGACCAAGAACTAATTTTAATTGCAGAGCACAGATCTCCCTGTGGTGACATTGCAAAGGTAATGAGTGTCAAAGGTCACCAAATACAGGCTCCAATACACAAAATAACACTTCCTGGTTTGTGAGGGTGAAAATCTGATTTAATTTGCTAAAATAGGCTATGCATCTATCTAAATACATTTCCAATCAGTTCTATATGCAGTCACCTTGCAGTATATGCGTTCATATATCAAAACTTGGTAAATTGCTTTAACTGTCTTTTCCACTAGAACTCTGCTTTCTTTACTCCTATATTGTACTACCATTTGTATCTCCCTGCTGCTCTCTCCACTCAAGCTACTATACATTCCTTATTTGTACCTGTATTTTATCAGATCTGGCCAGATGTTGACTGCCTACCTTACAGATAAGTATCTTATCTTATCTTGTTTAATTCTAACCCCTAATCTCTCCTCTAGAACCTCTGACACTTTTGTCTCCACATCCTTTTCTGTGATTTCCTTTTAGATACTACCAGAATACCCCAAACCCAAGCCAACCCAACCTTGGTCACTGTGATTCAAATAGAGCAGGTACATCATATTTAATTTAGGGGTCAACATTTTGTTTTGCAGCCACTAGCCAGCAGGGCTAGTGACTGGGAAAATCAATTCTCTTGTTTGGTAACCCAGTAAATATCCCCACAGACTTCTCCATCAGCCCTGTAGGTATACTTACTGAAGTGTTACCTTCTCCAGTACAAGTCCACAGGGCTAGTTAAAGGAAAATCTTATTAGTTAGATACAAAATCTGCTACATTTAGCTAGTGGGACAGTGACAATTTTGATGCCAGTGAAGGAGGGCTAGCGTCATTTCCCAAGGAATGAAGTGGGGCTATTGTCAGGGGCTGGGGGTGCTAGTATCTGGAGAAGTGGGATGTTAGTGTCTTGGGCTTTTGGAAGATGGGTCAGCTAAGGTTGGGAGTTGTGTAAGGAGGGAGGGGGCTAGTTTCAGAGTGGAGGGAGAGTGTAGAGGAGGGCGTATGTGTGCCTCAGATTTCCGAGGAGGTGGTGTCCAGAGGGGGGCCTTGATGGGCAGGTGGGTAACAAGTGTATATATTGATTCTCAAATGGGTGAGGAGGAAGAGTTGTAGTTTCTAGGGAGTCAGGGAGGGCCCAGGAGGGAGGGAGGGAGGGAGGATATCCGGGGGAGGTAAAGAAAATTGGGATGCCTTGAGAGGGAAGGGTAATCAAAGAGACTGTGCTGAAAGAGAAGGAGAGGGAGAGCAGGGGTGGGGCTGAGTCAGAAAGTAGATGCAGGGGTTGGTGTCTGAAGCGATAGAAGGAGCCAGGGTAGTGTTAGGGGCTGTGTAATCTGTACAGTCAAAGGGTTCAAACTGTAGTCACCCAAAACTATAAATTCACAGTATATATGAACAAAATAAGTCAAATATTAATGACATAGTTAGTTTCTTTCACAAAATACAGCCTAACACTTTCTTGATCTAATATTAAATATTTGCTAGGCAGCTGTCCTGATTACTGCCTTTTCCAATAAAATCTATTTCTTCAGGTTAATGGCACAAGGATGAGCAGTAAATTGCCAGCAACATTCCTAAGCACAACATGCTACAATATATAAACACAACAGCATTACAAATACATTTGAATCAAAGCCTGGAGGAGAAATCGTTCTTCACCACACAAAAACACACATATACATTCAAGTAACTGCACTAAAGTCCAGTTTTATGAGACAACACTCAAAATGTAGCAAAAAAAAAAGAGAACACTAATTAAACATATGCAAACAGATTTTAATTGCAATCTGATCCCACATTTAACTTGCAAACTGCAGGTATTTAAGCCAAGAACTTCTAGAACTATTCTAATTCAAAAAAAAAGTAGCTTTCTGAGTTAAACTTTTCAAATGTAGAAAACAAATAGCTGAAAAGTCTCGCATATCTTTTCTCACTGATCTACAGAAGCTGAAACTGCCAGGACTGTTAGGAACTAGGAAGTACCCAAGCAGTACACATCCCGCCAAATACAAAAGAATCATGGAAATTAAGTCTTTAGAGTAGTTTTAAACAACATAAAAGGGCTGTCAGTTTTGCAAGATGTTCCAAATTATTATACAAAAATGAGAGTCATAAGGAAAATTACGCAAGGTTGTATCTTGGAGGGCCTTATTAACATTTACTTACCTAGGGTTGTCAAAAATGAAGGATATCTTTTCAGTGAAGTCCTGCTTTTCTGCAAAGTCTTCATATTGAACAGAGTTCGGAGATCAAATATGGTCATAGCCATGCCAAAAAAGAAACTACTGTGAAACTGACATATTTAAGCAACAAGGAATGCCCAGGGTAATGTGCTTAAGTAACTGGCGCCATGCCCCAATGGTGGATAAATTATTTGCAACCTGTGAGTACCTTATTTTGTTAAATGTGAATAAAAAAAACTTTTCAAACTAGCCGCTTACATTTTTTTTGTTAATTGTACCTGATTTCATTCAAACAGTCCTTCCACTATCTGGTCACCAGCCATCCACCGCCAGTATGTTCCAGTTCAGCGTGTTCAAAGACATATGTGCCTCAGAGCTGTAGAGCACATCAAGAACATCTACAGTTGTAAAACAATATTTCAGATTATGACATCACAGGATGTCATACTGGCTAGCTAAAGCAAGTTTGTCTGACTAGGAAAATGAAAAAAAAAAAGTCAGTTTAGTGTGACTATGTGGGTTAATGACTTAGATGCAATCTTGAGCTGTAAAAATCACACTGTTACCATGGAACACTGACTGACCAAACATGTCATCACAGAGATTCAGGTCAAGAGCATAGCACAGAATGATGACACAATAGCTTCCATTATGGTTGTCATACAACAACCAATGGGCTTAGTGAGTTATTTTGCACTCAGTCTACATAGAAATATAAAACAGAATTTGGCAGAGAAGGACGTGGCCATCTTGTCTGCCCATTCCTGCCTAATGGATAAGCTGCAGATTTAGAACCAACAGTTTACTTCCTCCACCTAGAATTTCTTATGTCTGTCATGCATTCTGAATTATCTCACTGTTCTTGACTCCACAACCTCTCAAGTCTGTTCATGTATCCAAACCATCTCTCTGAAAAATACTTTCTAACTTTACCTCACAGCAGCCCCTCTATCTTCAAATGTGCCTCTTGTTCTGCATCTCTTTCCTGAAAGATGCTACCTCGGACTTTGTTAATTCCCTTGAGGTACTTTAAAGTTTCTATCATGTCCCTCCTCTCCCTCCTTTCTTTGCAGATATACATATTAAGCTGCTTTAGTCTTTCTTCATATGACTTCTGGTACAGACCCAGCACCATTTTGGTTGCCCTCCTCTGACAGCCTGCTCTGTCTATG
The DNA here is from genome assembly GCA_016271365.2 of Neoceratodus forsteri. NCBI lineage: Eukaryota > Metazoa > Chordata > Ceratodontiformes > Ceratodontidae > Neoceratodus > Neoceratodus forsteri. Next base: position 622,385,601 of record CM057455.1, read on the forward strand.
TCTTTGCAGAGATGGGTCTCAGAAATACACACAGTACTCAGATGGGGTCTACCCAACTGTCTGTACAGATGAAGGATCTTCCTGTGTTCTACTGTTGATGCTCTCCAGCCATCCCAGTATCCCCACCCCTCCTACTGCCTATCTATTGCTTGCCCACCTTAAACTATTGATATAATTATTCCAGGTCCTTTCATTTTGTTGTTTCATCCCCCACAACACTGCCTCTTGCTGTCAGAGCCAACTATCATCACCTGGGTAGCATCCCAACCACCATATCTGCAGCTGATTCCAACACCCACACTCCAACCACCTCCACCCCAAAACCTCTAACCAGACTGTCCCAAGTTCCCATCCCCCAGCTGACCACTCTGTAACTGGAACCCTTCCTCTGTTAACTACTCTCAACATCACTGCATTCCCTTCCAGATCCCTGACCAGACCTCCAACTCAAAATCTCTCAGCAGCATCACTGGTGACAAATTGCGGCTAGTGGTAGAGGGTTGGAGACCGTGGAGAAACAAATGCTGGGAGAACTATGGGTGATGGGTCCCAAGAAGGAAGTGTAAGGGACCGAGTGGGTTGTGGATGGAGCAATTGTGGAAGAGTTGAGGGGGGAGGAAGGAGGGCAGCCAGTGTAGTGGGTCATGAAGGAAGAATAGTTCTGTGTGTGTAAGAAACTTAGTCGTATCAGGCAACAAGAAGGAAGGGGCTGTCTGGGGCTGTGCAGGCCTGTGGAGAAAAGTATCTTGATAGTCTGTAAGGGGTGGGTGGCAATTTAATGGGTCTGAGGTGGCAGTGGGGGGACCATGTAGGAAGGCAATGAGTTAAGGATAAGGAGTCTCAACTGACCAGAGAGGACAGGAATGAAGGCTACTGGCTGACAGGTGTTACTGGTTAGAAGAGGGCTGGGGAAGTACTCAGGGGCTGTGAAAAGGAGTGCAAAGAGCATGAGAGAGGATTAGTGATCTATAAAGTAAGGAGGACTTCATGTTGGGGACACCTGGGCTGCCCACTCACAGCAGGAACCCCTTCACATAGACCAGCCAGCCCCAGAAGCTGGACCCATTAGAAGAACATACTGGCTAAAGCCCATCCCACATTCTGACCCTCCTTTCACAGAGGGGGTTTGGTGAAGTGCAAGGAGTTATGTCAAAGGTTGAGTGGGCAGTGGACTAGCAGTCCATGGCATGCAATTGGGTAACAACTTCCTCTCATTCCAGGTAATTTAAGCATTGGCATCCAGGGGCACCTCTTCACTCTCCCATCCCACATATAAAAAGGCAGTCTTTAACAGTCCTGGTGTTCCTCCATACCCCTGTGTCCACTACCAAAAGCAGCTAGTAAAAGCTCTCCAACCCACATCTTCAGCTGGATGCTGTTTAATGTGGGCAATAACACACTGATTACTGTGATTGAAAGCCACATACAGCACAATGAAATTTTTCACACAGGTAAGCTGAGTAGTATGTATTCATGTAATTGACATTTGTGAACCCATGGTAGTGGTGACACACTCTGCCCATTTGCCACTGGGATGAGGGACATAGACACTTTGAATTCTTGCTCTTCCCTTCCTCCCCGTGACTTGGCAATATCCAGATGGGAGAGGGATTTTCAGGATGCTCAGCTGGGAGGCTGGTCGTGGGGCTGGTGTGGTACTGGTTCATGAAGAATGATCATGCAGGGGAAGTGGGGGATTCAGATTCAAAGGTTGCTGAGATGCCATCCTTCAAGATGAGATGTTAAAACCAAAGGTCCCTTTGCCCATCTCTGGTCTCCAGTCAGGTGGGAAGTAAACTCATATGGCTAATTTAAAAAAAGAGCCTTAGCTATAGGTTTCCAGTGCCATGGACAATAAAGGTATCACAGTGTAGGAAAATCATCTTTAAAAAAAAATCCTGCTTAAGAAAGCTGACATTCACAGAAATGCACAAAATGAGAATCATATAACTTAAGATGGCTTACAACATCTTGTGTATGTGACAAGATGAAAATAAGTATAGTATAAGTGAGACTAAAACACCCAAACCAGGAGAAGTAGGGTCACGTCCCCCCCCGCCGAACCCAGGAAGAAGTAGGGGCACCATCTGAGTCAGAAGAAGTAGGGAACACTAACTCCCATGCTAGAAGAACCAGGGCCATCTCCCTTGAGGCAGGAGAAGCAGGGCCATCCCACCATGAGCCAGGAGAAGTAAAGCCATCCTACCCTTTTCTAGCAGCTATCAGCCTCCCAAATTAGCCCCAATGGATTGCTCACCCACAGTGGCAAGGCCAGGAGACAGAGGCCCATGCACTTTCTCCCTTGAGTCCCTCCACACCCCTCAGTAAGGTACATTTTCAAATAAACACAGCCATGTACCTCAACAAAAAGGCACAGTGAGTCAGGACCCTGTCTCTCTATTTCTGTGGGCAGCTTATTTCTTGGTTGCTGTTACTATTGTCTGGAATTTTAATTGAGGAACTGACTCTGTGCTGCAGCAACTAGATGGGCAGAGTGCCTAGGTGCTGCTACTCTATCCTGTTACCAACCAGACCATGCTCTAGTTCTCTGAAACAAAAGTACAAGAGTCAGTATAGCTCTTTTAAGGTTGGCTTTACTGCTGGGTCATGGGGGATCTATTCTGGCTATTCTGCAACACACATTTATGAGAGAGCAAGTGGCTAGACTTGGCTGAAGGGGGGCCCATTGGACTAGTCATGAGTACTAGAAGTATTCACCGGGCAGGGATTGGGTGCAAAAGAATGCCTAGTGGGTTGTGTGTGGGTGCAGGTGAGGACACACTGTGCTGGCTTGGGTGCATGAGAAGGACTCAGTGGGCTGGGCATGTGTGCAGGTGAGGAACCCAGCAGGCTGGGCTTGGGTGCAGTAAGAATTTTGTGGGCTGTGATAGGAGAAAGATAAGGATTCTCCACCAACACCAACAATAAGCTGAGAGGTATGAAGAGTTTTACTGGGACTGTCACAAAACAGATAAAAAACAGTTAAGTGCCACTTTTGTTATCATGAAATAATTGTTTATTGTGAATTTTTCTAACTTAGCTGCTGCATGCATGACAAGCATGCTACATGCAAACCTAATAAACTCTGTCAGGTTCGTTTAGGTTCACTTGGTGTGTGCAATCCACCTGCAGTCACTGAACAACTTTGCATGAGGCATACATTCTGCACGCATACTGCACAATTGTATTTCTGTAAGGGACTGGAGAAAACAGGAGTCTGCCAACATGGCTATGTTGGCTGAGATGCCTGAGGCTGGGGATAGGACTTGAAAGCTTTCTGCCAGTGCTAAGAAAGGATGGAAAATAGAGCATGTCACCATGGGGGCTGTGTGGTTTGTGTTTGCCAAATGCAGGTATTGGTAGCAGTGCATACCTAGAGTACATTTCCCATAAACAAGTTATGTGTATGAAGCTAAGATGACAGTAACATTAACTGTGAGATGGTGAAAAGATAAAAAAAGAACAAAAAATGTGTTTAAATTTAACTAATCTAAAGAAATATGCATGAGGGAAATTAACCCTCAAGCTCTATTAGTAAAACCAGAACAGCAAAAGCAATTTGAACATTTACAAGGCATTTCCATTATGTTACCAATAATTATTAACTATAATGTGGGGAAAAAGTGTGTAAGAATTATCTAAAAATTTGCACCAAGTATGTGCAGTGTTACTACAGTGTGCATCTAAACATACCAAAAGAAATGCAGTCATACAGAAGTATACGAGAAAAATTATTAAAGTGTGACAGTGGTTCTACAGCATGCCATCTAAAAATAACAGAAATAATGCAGTGATAAAGAGTGTAACAGAAAGTCAATGCAGTGTAGTTATATATAGTTGCAGTTAATAACAGCAGTGATATAACATGAAATGGGACCCTAGATTGTAGCGCGCACTCAGCTTCCCTCTGGGTTATCTCTTTAGCTTTATGATTCCCCATATATAATGGAAAAATGCCTTTTACATACTTGCTTCAGCCCGTCGGCTCTTCTTAGTCCCACCCTGGATTTGTTTTCACCCAACCATTGATTTTACTTAATATTAATTGAGAAAACGAAGTAAACTGTAGCAACCACAATAAAAAAAAGAAAACACATGAAATGGTTACAATAATTTGACTGTTGGGTCTTTTCAAGAGTGTTTGAATGGATACTGGGTGCAGTTTTGACAATGAAAGATAAAAAATGGAAAATGAATGGTTCAGAATAATACAAAATGGAAAATGAATTGTTCAGAATAAACTGCTCAAAAATATGGGTCATCTTCTTAAGGGTATTTGAAGGGATAGCGGGAGGAAAAAATGAAGGGTAAAGATAAAAAATGGAAAATGAATGGTTGAATGATACAAATACTGAGAAACGAAGGGACTTTGAGAATAAAACAACTGTAAATTCACCCTTCTTTTTCTGTGTGGGCTCCTTCTTTCTAGAGTAATCCCTCTGGCAATGCACCCCAGCATCCTGTTTGCCCTTGCTGCAGCCCCTTTACATTGTGCTGATACCTTCATGTCCCATGTAACTATTATCCCCAGATCCTTTTTGTAACTGTTATCTGCATTCCCCAAGTCAGTAGCTGGTGCTTAGTTTCTGGCTCCGAAGTGCATGGCCTTGCACTTCTTTATGTTAAACCCCATCTGCAACTCCTTAGACCAGTGTTCAAGTTTAGCTAGATACTCACTGCATGCCTGCCTCCCTTTTTCACTGCCCACTTTTGCAGAAATCTTAGTATCATCAACAAACAGGTTGATCTTATTTTTCAGTGAAGACACTGAACAAAACAAGGCTCTGGACTGAACCCTGTGGCACCCCACTAGCTACTGGCCTTGGCTTGGATGACCCCCCCCCATACAACCACCCTCTGCTGTCTGCTCTGTAGCCAGCTCTCAACCAACCCCACCAGTTTCTGCCAGGCACCCAGGCTGCTCAGCTTGCTCAGTAACCTCCCATGTGGCACCATGTCAAAGGCCTTTCTGAAATCAAGATACCAAACATCTGCAGCTTGGCCTTTGTCAGTCACCCTAGGGACCCAGTCAAAGAAGTTGATTAAGTTAGTTTGTCATGATTTTCTCAAGACAAACCCATGCTTTCTCTCATACTCTATACCATTACTAATAAGAAAAGTTATTAACCTCTCCTTCAGAATGGTCTCCATTAACTTCCCCACTACAGAGGTCTAGCTCACAGGTCTGTAATTGCCCGGTTCATCCTTGGGTCCACTCTTGTGGAGGGGCACTGCATGAGCAATCCTCCAGTAACTGGGTACATTCTCTAAGAGGTGTTAAACAGGTCTGTCAGAGGGCCTGCCAACCCCTCTGCCAGTTCAATCAGGACACTCGAGTGTACATCGTCTGGTCCTTGTGCTTTGTCCACCGCAAGGTTTTAAGGCCTTTCAGGATGCTATCCTCTTGGATTAACCCATCTGTTATCTCTGCTCCCCCCTCCTCCCCTGCCTCTTTTACCATGTGGTATTGGACTATCCCTTTCTTTTGTGAACACTGAGCAGAAGTACTCACTGAGTTCCTCTGCCTAGTCTTCCCCTTTTTCTGCCCATCCACCCTCCCTTTTGAGTCTAACAATGTCATTATGTGACGCAACCATTATGAAAATTGGGCCCATACTCCATTAAAGTAACTGAATGTGTACCTGACACAGTACAGGTACATGTTTTGTAATTTTCTGTTTAAGATTCTTTTCAACCATGGGAGATACTCTTATCACTCCTACTGTGGGAATGACCACTGAATAGCTAAATTATCTGAGAAGTTAAAAGCACATAAAGGGCTCAAGAAATAACTGTATAAAACTCTTCAACTGAGAGTGTATGTATGCAAGTGTGTATCAATGTATTTGACAGAGCAGTGTTAATGTCTTTCTTAGCATTCGTGATAGAGCAAATCTTACTGTAAAAGAAGTGATCAGAATGAAAATTAACAAGCTTGCATATAACACAAACAAAAGTATTGAAAAGTCTTCATTTATCATTCGAAAGTATTCAAAAATGTGTACTTTTAAAATCAGTGCATAATATTAATTTAGTAATAATTAAAAAAAATAATTAAAAAATCTTAAAAAATAATCACAGTGGAATACTTCTTAGAATTAGTATTCCTACAGGCAGTATTCTGCTGATGATTACAGAAGATTAAAGATTACTAAACTTAATCTTAAAAGACAAAGTAATTAATGCTTTAAGACTAAATTTAGTATTCCACTTTGGTGAGGGAAGTTATATCAGTGAAATTAGCATGACTGGGAAATTAAGATGTTCACACATAACACTGTTGTTTTTCTTAGATTGTGACCCTGAATTTTCGAACTAGTATTTGTATTACCCCAGCAAATGAACATGATGTGTCATTTATGAAATGCCACCTAAAATGTGATTTTGTGGAATGACTGTGAAAACTTGTTCGGAAGGTGGAGCTGAAAATGACTCCTGCCATGTTCATGAGATGGGTAAAAATTAGTTGTGTTGAAAATGTGAGTTCAAAATGTAAAACAATTGCTAGGTTATGAGAAAACATTGAAAAATGTCAATGTTCGTTAATAACTTTATTTTTTTTAGATTTTGAGTACAAATTTTCAACATCATGGTTTTATGACCCCACCTTCGAAACATGACAGGTATCATTTCTGAAATCCTGGCCAAAACATCTATTGCAGCATGAGCATGAAAAGGCATTTTGTGAGGGATTATTTTTTTTTTTTATTATTTTAAAAAATTGCCTGATTTTTTTTTTAGCTGTAGCTTTATTGTTGCTGGCTTCCTTCCAGAGGGAGCCCCAGCCCCAGCCCCCGGCATCTAATATCCAGCACTGATCTGTCCCCTGGGCTTACTCCCCTGGTGGGGCTGGCGGGGTTCCACAACCCCCTACTGGAGACTGGATACAAGGGGCCAGTGCAGTGGGTGGCCGGGAGTGAAGCCTGTGAGGTGCCCTCCACCATTTTGCTGTGGCAACTTGGTTTTTCTGGTGTTTCTCCCCTGAAGTCAAAGCATGTAATGACGCTTGCGGTTAGAAGCACGTACATGTCCACACAGACTCCCTCCAAGTGTCTGCCCTGACTCCTACCCTGTCTACAGCATGGCAGCCGTCTCCCCCAGTCTCAGCTATGGAGCAGACAGGCACCGATATCTGGGAACCCCTCCTCCCTGGAGAAGGAGAGCAGTCCATCAGATGCTCAATTCTTCTCCACCCCTGCCAACCCCCAGTGGCCTGCGCTCATTCCCAAACATGGGTTGCTGGCATTGCATGAGGAAAGGCATCCAGCACCTCAGCCCTCAGCACCACCAGGCCGGCTATTTTGTGAGGGATTTGAAAAATGACACCTATCATGTTCATGACATGTTCGAGGGATATGTTAAATATTTGGGTCAAAATCTGCAAAAAAAAAATTATCAGTAAACAATGAAACATTTCAGCCTTTCATTATGACTTTCCCATTTTCTGAGCTTTTGACCTCAAATGTTCCATATAGCCTTTTTATGGCTCACCTTATTATCAGGACAAATGCAATTTTTTAAATCCATTCTGAAAGGTGATTTTCCGGCACAACTGTGAAAATGTGCCTTAGAGGTGATTTGAAAAATTACACCTGCATTGTTCATGAGATGGGTACAAAAAGGCTATGTTAAAATTTGGGGCAGATATTTAAGACTTACAAATTTATGAGTAAAAGTAAAAAATTTATTAAAAAGTCATCAACTGAACTTAGTTTGATTTTGGTCAGTTCACAGTCCAGCTCAGTTTTGTACGAGCAAGACATTCATCTAACATGACAGGATTACTTTGGTGGATCTCAGAGAGGTAAGTGAGGGGTAGGGTGTGTGTAAGGTGGTGGATGTTGAGAGAGGGGTTGGGGCAGAGTGGTGGGGAGTCAGAGTGTCAGGGGAAGCAGACATCACTGGACCAGTTACTTTTTTCAGTTTTTTTCGGGGAAAAAATAACAAGGAACTCTGAGGGACGGTTTTCTTTTTTTCAGGTGCCTACACTGGGGATTGGGCACCTTAGAGTTGACAAGGCAAGGCAAGACAAATTTTATTTTAGAGTGCCCATTCCCTGGGGGTCTGGGCACCTAACAAACATATAAAAAGTAAAACAACAAAACCACAATACAAATTTTCAGAATAAGTAAGATTAAGAATAGCAACTTTAAGACCAGCTTCAGAAACATAGAAACATAGACTTTGATGGCAGATAAGGACTGCTTGGCCCACCTAGTCTGCCTATTTCCCTACCTACAGGATAAGCTGCAGATCCTATTTAACCAACAGCCTATTTCTTCCTACCCCCCACAAAAATTGCCTTATGTCTGTCCCTTGCGTTCTTGAATTCTCCCACAGTTTTAGACCCCACAACCTCCTTAGGAAGGCTGTTCCATGCATTCACCACTCTCTCTGTTAAAACATACGTCCTCACATTTTCTCTGAGCAGCCCCCACCATGCTTAAAAGTGTCCCCTTGTTCTTGCACAACTCTTTTTCTGAAAGATCCTACCCTCTTGGACTTTGTTGATTCCACTGAGCAACTTAAAAGTTTCTATCAAGTCCTCCCTCTCCCTCCTTTCCTCAAAGGTATACATATTATGCTCCTTTAGTCACTTCTTGTATGGCTTCTCTTGCAGACCCAGCACCATTTTAGGTGCCCTCCTCTGGACTGCCTCCATTCTGTCTATGTCCTTGCAGAGACGGGGTCTCCAGAACCGAACACAGTACTGGCTATGTTCATGAAAAGCTTGTACCAAACTGTGACATAAGGGGTCAATTTTTAAATACAGAGTATTTGTTTTTTTTAGGCATTTCAACATACTGTGACCCTGCAGTGAAAAGTGCACTGTGTTGTGAGATAACTTATTTTGAAATGCCTTAGAAAAATGATCATTAAAGTTCTGAATGTTATGGTGGACACCAAGCATGTGTTCTGAATGTTATGGTGGACACCAAGCTGCAGTGCAAGTTCTTAAAAGTGAACAATTCGATATCTATTTGAGAAACTGTATGAAAATATATTTGTTATGATGCAGGATAACAGATGGACACAACAACTGCAATTTAGGTGCAACCCACTTGCTTTCGTGGGATGTTTATTTCTTCCAATAAAGAGACAAATAAATCTTGCAATATTTCCTCTAAGCTATACAGTAGGCCTTTAAAGCAACATTTGATAATGCCCCAAACTAAAACAGATTTCAGTTTCAGTGCTACTTTAGTTTTTCATGTCTCATTGTAATTATTTGCTGTACTTGTTCTTCAATTTGGCTTTCTGCATTCAGAGTTAATGGCCCATGAAAAAGTCTGTGTTGCCTGACCACATCAGTATCCTTTATTCCTGGCCATATGTACCATCCATTCACATGTTGCTGCAGAAATTTGCCTGAAGAAAGACATATCTCTTCAATGAATTCCACCACCTGCCTGATATAAAATGTTTTTGAATAGTACACTGCATACAATTTCCCAACTTCTATTTTGTCTGGGTTCATCTTTTTCTTTTGAATCGGTGGAAGTACAGTGTGCTGAGCAGTGGTGGAGGGGTCTGTTGCAGATGCGCCAGAAGCAGAAGTAGGTTCTTTCAGTGGAGAGATGGAAACAATGTTGTGATCCATCGCTGGAGTGCTGGATGCATCTCTAGGGTGTATTGATGATGTTCCTGTAGCAGCTGAGGGTTCGTTCAGTGGAGTGCCGGAACCCACACGGGGGTCCATCACTGGAGTTGTGGCACATGGGTCTGGCACTGGATAGCTGGAAGCATCCCTGGGGTCAATCACTGGAGTTGAGACACAGGAGTCCATCACTGGATAGCCAGAAGCATCGCTGGGTTTCATCACTGGAGTTGCAGGAGCAGTTGAAGGATCTAACTGTGGAGTGCCAGAAACAGTGAAGGGGTCCATCACTGTAATTGCAGTCTTTGATATGCCAGGAACAGGGTCCGAGTTCATCCAGTGGGCAGGCATTTCAATAACGTAACTTCTCACATGTGAATTTGTGAGCTTCTTTGCTGTCCATGGTTGTAGATGTTCATTGTTCAGACATGAGCCATCATCAGTTTGGCAGTGGATGCAAAAACAACTTAAATTTCTGCTGGCCATGACATCAGGCACCACAGTCTTCACACTATGGATCTGTCGAGTTCCAGAGACAGGTTTCACATCTTTTCCTTTTGGCCTTCTTATGCTGTTGTTGGGCACCCAGAAGAAAGTTCTTTGGTAGTGTCTGCACCCCTCAGTTGGAGGTGCTAGTGTCAGATTATCCCTACAGTACAGAAACAGCTCTTCCACTGTGGAAATGACTGCACGATCTGACATGACAGCCAACGTTGCCATTGATTTAACAACATCACTCTGTCCATCTGAAGGGCCCTTCCCATGCCTTGATCCAAAGTATGCCCTTTCAATTGAAAATCCAAATTCTTGAGTAGCCATTGAAATTGCATTGAACGCCCACTTTGATTTATATTAGCTCCCACAGCCATCTGTAAAATGTACCTCCTTTTCTATGATTAGGTGCCGGGTCTTTGTGAGATGTGTGTTGGCCATGTTAATGAAGTGCCAAACTGCATGGTGGTCATGTATGACGTCCTCTGAGAAGAATACCAGGGATTCTGTGATGGTATCTTCACAATGAGCACATCTGTAGTATGTAACAATGGGGTGCACTATAGCCTGTTCATGATGCCAGTGGCAGGACTGGATCTCATCCTGGTATTTGCAGGCATAGTTTTCAGTAAAGTCCAGCACCATGATAACCCATCCCTGAATTGGTTTCTTATTAAGAATTTTGAACTGGTAGTGTTGCCATGCAGCCACATGCAGGTGGTGCCCCAAAGACTGAAGATCCTCCTTAAGCATGTTGGTAAGTTGTTGTAATGTTGTCAGGTTGCTCTACAGCACTTTTCGGAATGTTGTTGTTTCTTGTCCATCAATCTTTTTGGTCAAAGTTATGCTTTCCCGCTAATACCACCTTACCATTTCTGACCCATATTTCCTCAATAGCTCCTCTGTGTGCTTATCTATTGCATTAACAGAACAGTTGTCACACACCTTATCCACACAGTCTCTTCTAAAGAACCTGTTACCTTCTTCCTTCGGACACATTGTCAGCTCCACAGCTTTGTATATCTTCTGGACTTTGCACACATTCATTTTATGATTATCAGCCATGCGGCTTAAAGTGCATAGCTTTAAGTAGACATTTTCGCAGTACTTGCACAGGCACTGGTCGAGTTTCTGCTGTTTGGCAAGTTTAATATGAGTTGGTCGCAGAATGTTGAATTTCGTTGCACCAATATGGCACTCAGGGTTTTCCTTTAGAAACTCTTGGTTCAGTGTATTGAGTGGTTTGAAAAGGAAGGCTTTCACACCCTGACTTCTTTTCAGAAACCCCTTGTTGTAAGGTAGAGTGGTGGCAGACTCTTCAAAAAAACTTCAAACTTTATTGGCCGTTTCCAAAGGCAAGGCCGATTTATGTATATTTTTCACACGCTTCTGTTCCCTCCACATTACATTCATCAGGGTTGTCCAGCCAATTCCAAGGGTTCTGCTGGCATCATGTAGCATTATATTTTTTTAAAAACAGAAGTGATCGGACCCATTCACCTTTCTGTTTTTGTACACTACTTATTTTCTCCTTTGTGGCCTCCAACAGTTTCTTCCCCAAATTTCCACAACAGGCCATGTTTGTTCCTCTTTTTCCTATTACTGCCTTCTTTGCAGGTGAACATGTTGTTATCAGCTTATCTACTGTACATGCAAAATAGGTGGGTGACCGTGGCAGTGCCGATCGTGCCCTTTGAAGTGCCTTCTGGATGACACTATCAGATCGGGGGTCCTCCACTGCAGCTGCATTGGGGTAATAGGTACATTTGCTTGCACTGAAAGTGTGGTGCTGGTCTGTACTTCTTTGGACTCCTTGTAAGTTTGTCATCTTTTTTCATTGATTCTCTGCTTCTTCTGCATTGACATAGCTGAACGGTTCTTCCTTTTTTGTTCCCTCCATATCTCTCTTTGCTGTTGCTTTCTTTGTTCCTCTCCTCTTGTCTCTCTTCTTGTGGTCAGTTTGCAAGAAACTGCACACTCTGCATTATTGGTTTGCTCCAGTTTCTTTTGCTTTTGACGTTCTCTGTGCTTCTGCACTCGCAGCCTAGATTTCTCTCAGTATTCACGGCACTTCTCCTCATCCAGGCTTTTATGGTAAGCTTTTGATCAAGCTTTGTAGGTATTCAGATATGCTTCATAACGATCTGGATCATTCTTGATGTCATCTCTGAAGCATTTACTTCTCTCCTTTCCTGTCAGCGGAGTGGACAACATTCTCAGTCCAACGTTGATAAAGGATGCAGTAGACACACATGGTCTTCGATTACGTTGACATTCCATTGTTCCAAGAAGAACTAAAAGAGCAGAAAGAGTCAGGATTAATTACACATAATAACTTCCTCTTTGCAGCTGATATGGCCTGTGCAACAAGGCACCATTTCTTCACTACAGAGGAGCACAGAAGGAGAGTGAACACACACTGGTTGATTCAGAACAGATGAAATGATGGAATGAAGGAGTTAGTCACATCAATTTTGGTCCAAGGAGATGCAATGATGGAAGGAAGGAGAAAATATCAACAGCCTCATGACATATTAAATGGAAGAAAGAAGGGGGCACATCAGTTGCCTCAGAAGAAATGATGGATGGAAGGAGAATGCACGTCAGTTGCCTCCAAAGAAATGGAAGGAAGGAGAGTGCACATCAGTTGTTTCATACAAGATGAGAGACAAGGAATGTGATGAGGAAGAGTGGTGCACTACAGCAGTAAATAAAAACTGCAAGCATTATGTGAATCAAAAATTGGACACACGGCACCAACCGAAACCAGACATTAACAAAGCAAACCATGGATTAAAAAGGGTAAACAGTCCACCACACACACCACATGGCTGGAGGTCGAGTAGCAAAGAAAGGCCTGATCAGCATCCAGCCATTTTAAGACCATGCGGTGACTGGTTGCACAACACTGGACAGATGTCAGGGCACAGCGCCACAGAAATGGACACAGCAAGCTAACCAACTGAAACAAAAACATTTTTACGGCCATTCCCCTGGCAGGGGTGCACTGTGCCCAGTTGTAATGACTGCCCATTGACAATATGGAGTGCTACAGAATCATTCATGCTCAAAACATAGTGTGTACTAACCCCACCCCCCAAAATAACCACACACCACATGGTCTCAACATGGCTGGAGGTCGAGTAGCAAAGAAAGGCCTGCTCAGCATCCAGCCATTTTAAGACCATGTGGTGACTGGTTGCATAACACCGGACAGATTTCAGGGCACAGCACCACAGAAATGGACACAGCAAGCTAACCAACTGAAACAAAAACATTTGTATGGCCATTCCAGCATCCAGCCAATTAGAGAACATGCAGTGTGTGGTTTTAAAAAATGTGCAGACGACCGCACACAAAACCACAGAAAAGCACACAGAAAATCACATATTTAACAAAGAAACATCTCAGTAACAGGCAGGCAGGCTGATCAATAGTCCCCCCCCCCACAACCACAGACTGCATGGTCTCATGACTGGAGGCTGAGCAGCAAAGAAAGGCCTGTTCAGCATCCAGCCATGTTAGTACCATGTGGTGGGCATATAATCGTTCACACGTCGGCATATAAAAGCACCAAAATGCACACAGAAAACCACGGATTAAACAAACATTTTTGGTAACTCTTTCCCAGACATTGTTTTGATCCCCCCCCACCACCAAGCACACCCCACATGGTTTTAACTGGTTCCCAAACATTGCTTTGTCCCCCCACCCACCATGGTTTTAACTGGTTCCCAAACATTGCTTTGGCCCCCCTCCCAAGCACACACCACTCAGATTTAACAATGCACACATTAGCAAGCAAATCACAGCCCAAAAACAAACTTCCGAACTCCCACTCCAAACAAATACAAAATGGAGACCAGATAACAAAATGGATGCCACCAACACACACTATGAGACCCCTCCACCCCCACCCAAAACACAAACAGTTTTTATTTAGAGTCACACATTATTTTTACATTGAACCAGTTCCTGGCCACAAGCTCTGAAACATTATACTGCAAAAAAATGCCTTAACCAGCTAGAAAGCCAATGTTGTGAACCCACAACTGGAGACAGGAACCTACACACACCCACAGAAAGCCCACAGAAAGCCAGGCTTACCTTGTGCAGTCCCAGAGGGCACAGAAGTCACAGGTCCAGCCAGCATCCAAAGTTAGGGAGCAAAACAGTTGGGGCACCTCTGAAAAACTCGAGGTGCAAATGGCTTTCTGGGAAACTTACTTGGGGCCCCACTAACAAAAAAACAAAGAACTTTAAAACTTCGACGATTCTTGGAAGCAGGGGTTCAATAGGGGTTCACCAAAGGAAGCGTGGGACAATGAAAAAGGCAAAGGCTCCTCTCGCATTCGGAGCATACTGGGACGCCAGACACACAAAACTTGATCTGTTAATAATGCACCAAGGACGCCACAGCCGCCTGATTCTGAACGTACCAAGACAGGGCATGCTGTGGTGTCCTCGGCACATTAAATCACCCTCCCAGTGGTTAAAAATCTCAATGGGCAGCATTTGCCTCCTATTTCAAGCTGCCTAAGCATATACCGACACAGCAGTCTGATCCTCTGGCAAGAAAACTATGCAAAAAACATAAATCTTACCGTGCAAGCGTTCTGAGCATACGTTTCACCGAATGGGGCTCTTCCTGGTTCATAGTGCACTGAGGCAGTTTCTACAGGACACGGAGGCTATTTCTCAACAAACAAATAAAGAGAAAGGGGCCAGAAACTTGGAAGGAACACATTTTATATATCCTACTGGTCATGTTTTCACCAGGGCAATCGAGAATACCGAGGGGATCAGGTGACCAATGGGAGAGTGGGGGGGGCTGTTCTGAATGTACTTTGGCTGAGCATGGACACCATTGATTGGGGTTTAAGACAGATGACCTAACAGAAAGCATGAAATAGCAGGCAAGATGTTATGCCTGGCATTATAGCAAAGGCAGCAATGGTAACACACAGGGGTATACAGAACAAGGCAACCAATATGTTATATATGATTATTTGGTCATGTTCTGAATGTATCAGCTGAGGACACCAGATAGTATGTTCAGAACGCATTTTGTAGGTCCTCAAATCATAAAAATAATGGCGAAAACAACATAGGGAGGTAAAAAAAGAGACAGGACAACATCTGAACTGTTTAATGCAAACTTTATTTAAAGTGAACCATGGCAGAAATGCCAGAAAACCCACAACCCAATCCTATAGGTTTTCCATGTCACAATTTAGTGCAAGAAAAATAGCAAGAAAATTGGGTTGGACAACAAAAAAAAATAATTTCCTGTCAGCTGCGGACCACAATTTTATTATATGTATCTCTACATATATCAAGGAACAAAACAGCATTTTAAACATTATTTTTTTCCTTTTCACCCCACTTTCTATCATACTGTCAATATTTCCATGACACTGGTACAAGGTTTTCATGAACACACCCTACTCCAGATGGAGTCTCACCAACTGTCTGTAAAGAGGGATAACAACTTCATGTTTTCTACTGGTAATGCGTCTCCCTATACATCCCAGTATCCCCCCAGCCCTCCCTTCTGCCTTCTCACATTGCTTGCTTACTTTAAGGTCATCTGATATGATTACTCCCAGGTCCATTTCCATTGTTTTTTTTATTATCTCTTTTTTTCCCCTACTACTCCCATCAGTACTATCTTCTCTGGTCACGGACCCTCCGTTGCCCCCACCTCTGGACATGACCGCATCCCCTCAGTTATCCCTGGCTTTCCCCCCAGAGAGAGGGGCCGCGGCACTGACCCCCTATATCGGAGACACGGTACATGTATCTAGTCGGGGGATCGGCTCCAGAGGCTAATCGGGACACCCGGGGGCAGAGCGCCATGAAGACGGTGAGGTTCGGGATTTTGATCCCCCCCTTAAGCAGGATGGGGACGTGCAATGATGACCTAGCATCTGCCCCATCCTGACGCACTGCTGAGCATCGACATGGTGCGGCCACCCAGCCTCCGCTAGGCACCGCTCATATGCCGAGTGCTACCCTGCCTTCCCCCCAGAGAAGGAGAGCTATCCAAGGGATGCTCAATCCTTCTCCCCCTGGCTGACCCTCTGGTGACCCGGGTCCATTCCCAAACCCAGGTCGCCGGCGTCGCAAGCGGAAATCCAACCGCTGTGCCGATGGGCCGGCTTTCCATTTCCATTGTTGTTGTTGTTACTACCCCCCCCATTGTGTAATCTTCCCCTGGGTTTTTGTTTCCCAGGTGCATTATTTTGCACTTCTTTGTGTTGAATTCAAGCTGCCATACTTCTGACCATTCCTTCAACCTTGCCAAGTCCCTTCTCATCCTTTCCACACCTCCTTGTGTATCAACCCTATTGCAGATTTTTGCATCATCTGCAAAGAGGCATACTTTTCCTTCCAGTCTCTCTGCAATGTCACTTATAAAGACATTAAAAAGGACTGGACTCAGTACTGAACCCTGCGGTACCCCAGTAGTAACCCCTCTTTCTTCAGAGTGGACTCCATTCACAATTACCTTCTGTGTCCTGTTGCCCAGCCAATGTTTTACCCAGGCTACCACCCTGGGACCCACTCCCAGACTTGTTAATTTGACTATTAATCTTTTGTGTGGAACTGTGTCAAATGACTTGCTAAAGTCTAGGTGGGCCATGTCCACAGCCCCACCCTGGTCTATTACTTTGGTCACCCAGTTAAAGAAATCAATTAGACTTGTCTGACATGACCTTCCTGCTGTGAACCCATGCTGCCTTGGGTCCTGTGCCCCACTGGCCTCTAGGTACTCAACAATTCTTTCCTTCTGAAGTGATTCCATCACTTTCCCTACCAGAGAGGTCAAACTGACAGGTCTGTAGTTTCCTGCCTCTGTCTTGCTTCCACTTTTGTGAAGGGGTATCACATCCACCTTCCTCTAGTCCTCAGGTACCACATCATCCTCCCATGATTTGTTAAAAAGGGTAGTCATTGGTGTCACTAGTTCTCTCCTTAATTCTTTTAGAATTCTGGGGTGAATTCCATCAGGCCCCATTGCTTTGTCCACCTTCAGTTTTAGGAGTTCTTTCAGAACCCTTTCTTCTGTGAAAGGACAGGGATCAACCCCCCATCCAGCATGTTTCTGTTAATTGGATTAGGCACCTCCCCCTCCTCCTCTTTTGTGACTACTGAGTGGAAGTATTCATTTAGTATCCCTGCTTTTTCACTGTCTCTCTCTGCCCACCCACCGTCCATTCTATTCAGCCTCACTATCCCTCCCTTTGTCTTTCTACGCTCCCTGATGAACCTATACAAGGTTTTATTCCCCTTCTTAACAAAGTTGGCTATATTTTCCTCAGTTTGGGCCTTTGATATTCTGACTACCCTGCCTGCTTCCTTCTGCCTTAACCGGTACAGTTCTCTGTCCTGCTCCTTCTGTGTTTCCTTATACTTCCTAAATGCTATCTTTTTCTCCCTTACTTTCACCACCACCTCTTTTGAGAACCATAGTGGATTTTTCTTTCATTTTGATTTGTTTATTTGCCTAACACAAAGGATTGTTGCCTCTGTGATGGCAGTTTTGATGTTTCCCCATTGTTACTCCACCCCTCCTTCTAGCCTATTTGCTAGTGCTTTTCTAAGGCACTCTCTCATCTTCCCAAAGTCAGTCCTTCTGAAGTCCAGAACCCTCACTTTTGTAGGGCTTGACTCTGTGGCTGAGTTTATTGTGAACCACACTGTTTGGTGGTCACTTGTTCCCAGATGGCTACCCACTTCTAGATCTGAGATCCTCTCACCATCCCCATTTGAGAGTATGAGGTCTTAGATTGCTCCCTCATGAGTGGGTTCCAAAACTAGCTGTCTGAGGCATAACTAGGATGGTTGGGCTGGAATAATCAATCTGTAAAAGCCAGGCTTAAGAGGTGGACCTTCAGCCTCAGCTTGAAAACACCAATTGAGGGGGGCTTCCAGACTGCAGATGGAACTGAGTTCCACAGGGTTGGCCCAGAAACACTAAAAGCATGGTCTTCTGATATCTTAAGCTGAACCCTGGGAATGTCCAGGTGGCCCCTTGAAGAGGAGTGGAGGGATTGAGCAGAGGCCTCAGATGTCAAGCTCTGCAACAGACAGCCAGGACCCAGTCCATATAGGGTCTTATAGGTGAACAAGCCCATCTTGAAAAGGATCCTCCACCTGATATGCAGCCATTGCAGAGCACACAGGACTGGGGTTACATGACCAGACCTAGAGAGGCCTGACAGCAACCATTTCACCATGTTCTGCACCAGCTGCAGTCTGCAGAGGGTCCCTCCCATGACCCCTAAGAGTAAAGAGTTGCAGTAGTTGAACCAAGAGGTAACAAAGGCATGCACCAGAGTCGGCAAATCCTTGGGTGGAATTAGGGGCTTGATCCTGGGGATGTTCCCCAACAGGTAAAATCCACTTTTGACAACAGACACTACTTGATCTTCAAAGGTCAGCTTGCTGTCCAGGATCACACCCAGATTGTGCACCCTAGGAGAAGCCGCATATGGAGTAGAACCCAGGAAAAGTCCTGTGTGAGCTCCAGGTGGCAAACCCATCATGCCCACCACCTGGCTCGATCACTAGCATCTCTGCCTTATCTGGTTTTAGTATCAGCCAGACAGCTCTTAAGCACATCGACAGTACTGCATGTTCCAGGTGCAAATGACAAATACAGCTGGGTGTCATCTGCATAGCAGTGAAACTCTACGTTATATTGCAGAATGATCTCACCAAAGGGCACTGCAAACAGCATTGGTGACAACATCAAGCCCTGTGGTACTCCACATGACAGGGGCAATGGGGAGGAGGAGAAATTCCCCATCACCACCCAGTGCACCCTGTCAGAGAGATAAGCATTCAAACCATCTGATGATTACACCAGCTAGTCCACAAAACCCACAGAGCTGATTGAGAACCATGATGTGGTCCACAGTATTGAATTCTGAAGAGAGATCAAGGAGCACAAGAACTGACCTGTCTCTTCTATCTCTAGCCCTATGTAGATCATTATGCACCTTATCTAGAGCTGTTTCTGTGCTATGTCTGTCCCAAAAACTCAACTGAAATGGCTCATAGATGTCAAAGGACATGAGGCAATCCTCAAGCTGCTGTGCCACCAATTTCTCAACAACCTTGCTCAAAAAAAGCAGCTTGGAGTTCAGATGGTAATTTGCCAGGACATCTGAGTCAAGGGATGGTTTCTTTAGGAATAGTCTCACCAGTGCCTCTTTCAAGGGCACTGGGAACATCCCCTCTGCCATCGAGCACATGGCAATCCTGGTGAAGACTGGGCCGACAGCCTTGGCGCATCCCATTAAGAAACACGTCAGGGCTGGGTCCAGTTCGCAATATGTGTGATTCAGCTCTAAGATCACTCCAGTCACTTCAGACACCTCCACTGGCCTAAACTCCTCTCAGACAGGTGGAGTGCCTCTGTTGCTCCCAGCTCAGCCACTGTGAGGAACCTGCCCCCCAATGGAATCCCCAAGCTGAGAGACAACATCCTGTCAGAGAAAAACAGAGCAAACTCTTCACATAAAGTGGATGAAAAAGTCTTTCTTTGCTGTAGACAGGTGGAATGGAGAAGACTATCCTTAGTCCAAAAAAGCTTAGAAGGTCTGTTTCTCACTGCAGCAATTTCCCTGGGCTAGGAATTCTGCCTTCTTACAGGAAATTGTCCCCTGGTACTCACCATAGTGAGCACGCAGGGCCAGTTTGTCGGCCTCCAAATGGGTCTACCACCAACAATTCTCTCACTTCTGACCCTTGATCTTCATTGCCTTGAGCTACCCATCAAACCAAGGAGATCTCAAATGACAAAATCTGGGTCTTATACGTACTGCAGCAATGAACATCCCGTGCTTCGGAAACCACCCTATTATAAGTGGCCACCGTCTCTCTGGTGCCAATCACATAAGCCATGTCTACTCTAGATAGGTAAGCTCTCGCCAATAGTCCCGCTGGGTGCAAACCCCTTAAAGGGTGGTAGCTGACCATCTCCACAGGGAAGGACTTTCAGGGGGGCCCCAAATGTGAACCACATGGTGCAGTGATCAGGCCAAGAGACCTGATCAATCTTAAGTCTATCAACCCCAAGACCTAGCTGGAACACCAGATCAAATGCATGGCCATGCTGGTGGGTTGCAGAAGCAACCACTTGTGCCAGGCCCAGTGATGACATCACCTGGAGGAGACTGTAACCAAAATGTGATGATTCATCGTCGATCCAGGCATTGAAACACCTGGGGGACTCCAACACCTGATCAACGATGAAGTCTGCTACCTCCTGCAGGAATTCTCAGAAGAAGCCAGAAGGGGAAGGAAGGAAACATGTTCAATTCAGTTCTTTAGAGTAACTGGCAATTGCTATTTTTTCCTTTAAACTTAGATTGTGGGCTTTTAGTGACACTATACTTTCGTTGTTGTCTTTACTTATAATTGTTTTTGGGCTGTTGAAAATTTAAAACATAGTGGTGGTGTAATTCGCTGCTGTCTTTAATTGCTGCAAATGTTATCTTGGCTTGTCTGACTGCTCCTGTAGTTGGGTGAAGGTGTTAATTATCTGGCTCTCCAACCCTCAGCCTACATGATAACTGGAGGTGGGGCTTAGTCAGAGTTGAAGTAGCAAGTTGAGTTTATTTTCTCAGAAGAAGCCAGAAGGGGAAGGAAGGAAACATATTCAATTCAGTGCTTTAGAGTAACTGGTAATTGCTATTTTTCTTTTAAACTTAGGTTGTGGGCTTTTAGTGACACTATACTTTCATTGTTGTCTTTACTTATAATTGTTTTTGGGCTGTTGAAAATTTAAAACATAGTGGTGGTGTAATTCTGTGCTGTCTTTAATTGCTGCAAATTTTCACCCCCCCTCCTCCCTTCCCAACTCTTACATTATATGCCCCGATAAATCTGATTGACAGGAGCTAAACACAGGGTATAGTAAGGGTGTGAAGTAGGAGGGGCATAAGGGGGAAGAAGCCCACCCTCAGCACGACAAGTGTTTTGATTCATTTATTTATTTATTGGTTTCTTTTTCTTTAAAAAAAATTATCTGAGGATCAGTGGCAGGATTTTTAGGACAGTAAATTAATAAAAAGGGAACTAGGAGAGCTTCAGTAGCAGACAAGTAGTGGAATTGCAGAATAATGTGGGGAGTGGTGCAATGCAGTGGCTGTGGGGCAGCCATATTCAGGCAGACCTTCTGGACACTGAGGTGCTGCCTATCTGGCGCATCTCTCTGGACTGCAGGAGGAGGTAGCCAGACTCAGAGCAAGAAGTAAACTGGGTCAGGAGTACAATCACCGGGATCTAGGGACCACCTAGTCCAATGCAACTGCCTCAAAGGATGCCGAGAAATGAGGAGCACTGGATGACAGTGGGCTCAGGGAGGGTTAGAGCAGTCAGGCAGAGGCAACATCCCAGATCCTATTCCACTAAGAACTCATATGCCACACTGGCAAATGAGGACAACCAAATAGAGGTACCCAGAGAAGTGGAAGGAAAGGATGTGGAGGTTAGCCAAGGAGGTGACCCTCATGCGGGAAAGCAGTGGACCCCAGAGGAGGAGGAGGAAGTGAATCCTGGTGGGTGACTCCATCATAAGAGGGATCCAGCTAGGAACACAGGAGGGGGATGACAGGGAGGTGAGGTGCCTACCAGGTGCCAAGGCATGGAGGGATGGAAGGAAGATCCTGGGGCTCACTGGGAAGGCAAGATGGAGGGTGAGCTGGATGTCATTATCCACCTAGGTACTAATGATCTGGCAAATGGGGAGCCAAGGAAGTTCAGGAAGAGTTTAGGAAACTGGGAGAGGGTCTCAGCAAGTAGCTACTTCTGTCCTTTCTCAGAAGTGCTACCTGTGAGAAACAAGGGAGGAAACATAAAAGTGCATGCACCAGGAACTTTAACTCATGGTTGAAGAACTGGTGCTGTGAGGAAGGGTTTGAATTCTTGTAGTGACTGGGACCCATCTGGAGGGATGGAGGTTTGTTCAAGCTTGATGGTCTGTATCCATCCTGGAGGGGAATCCAGGCACTCAATGATAAGTTTAAATGCTACATTGATAAGCATTAAACTAGCAAAGGGGGTGGCAGGCTGGCAAGGAGGGGTACCTACTTGTTCACCCCCACAGCCAGCAGAACCAGTGAACCAGAGAGTGGCTATCTCTGCAAAGCAGTGTGCAAAATATGGAGATTAGTACCCAAGAGGGGGATAAGCAAAAAGGGGCAACATTCAGCAGAAGGGCAGACAGCAGGAGAACCAGGAATAAATGACAACCAAGGAAGGGGCTGGAGTAGAGACAGTGAAACAGTCTAGGGAGGTCAAATCATGAAAGCCATGTGCAAATGCCAGGGAGCCTTAGCAACAAGATGGAAGATCTGGAGGCTGTCATGGTGCAGTCAGACCTGGACATTGTGGCCATCACTGAAACCTGGTGTAATGATAACCACGACTGGGAGATAGCCATACCACCAGGCTACAACATATTCAGAACAGACAGAGCAGGCAGGAAGGGAGGAGGTGGCACTGTATGTGAAAAATGACATAAGAGCCACAGAGATCCAGGAGGAACAAAATGGGGAGAGACCTGTGGGTTAAGCTGGAAAGGAAATAGGGACAGCCATCCACACAGGTGTGGTCTAGACCACCAGCCCAGGAGGAAGAAACAGATAGGGGAGCTGATGCTAGCCATCGAGATGGCGAGACAAGAATAAAGTAGTACTGGTTGGAGACTTCAATATTCCAGACTTGGACTGGAGCATCCCAGCAGCAGCATCAACTAAAGGGCAGATTTATCCTGGAGTCCCTTCCAGGGTGCCTTCCTCAAGCAACTGGTCATGGAACCAACTCAGCAGAAGGCAATACTGGACCTTGTGCTCAAAACAGAGGACAGTGTGATGGGGGGTAACAGTGGGGGAGCAACTGGGAAACAGTGACCACCAGTCATTGTTGGTTTGAAATCACAGAAAGAGCAGAACCAAACCACACAAAAACACGTATCCTGGATTTTAGGGGCAGACTTTGGGAAAATGGGAGATACTTGAAAGAGGCATTAAGGGAATGGGACAGGAATCAGGGTTGAGGAACAGTGGGCAGTGTATTAAAATGGGATTACAAGAACAACAGAATTATGCATTAAGCAAGGGAACAAGAGGAAAAAGAAAGGCGACCATTATGGTTTTCCAAAGAGGTAGCAAGAAAGTGAAAGCCAAAAAGATTGCATTCAGGCAATACAAAAGACAGCAGAAGGGATAGGGAGAAGTACCAGGAGAAACAAAGGCAGGGAGGTCAGTAAGGGAAGCCAAAGCTCAGACAGAAGAGCACATTGCAAAATCAGTGGGTAGAGGGGACAAAACCTTTTACAGGTACATAAGTGAAAAAAGAAAGACAAAGGGAGGGATAGTGAGACTGAAGATGGAGGATGGGGGCTGCGTGGAGTATGACAACAGTAAAGCTGACATATTGAACAGGTATTTCTGCTCAGTCTTTACTGAGGAAGAGGAGGGTAATGGGTCTGAAGGGAGTACAAGGGGTGAGAATGGTGCAGAAAGTGGCTACAAGTCCACCTTCACACAAAAGGTCAAGGAACTGGAAGTAATAAGAGTTGATAAAGCAATAGGTCCAGATGGGGCAACACTCCCAGGGTCCTTAAAGAACTAAGAGAGGTGGTGGCTGAACCTCTGGCTATCCTGTTTAGCCGATCACTGGAAACAGGGGAGGTACCCAAAGACTGGAGGACAGCAGATGAGTCCCTTATACAAAAGTGGGAACAAAGTGGAAGCAGAGAACTACAAACCAGTCAGCCTCACTCGGTAGTGGGGAATATCATGGAAGCACTACTGAAGGAGAGATTGGTGGAACATCTGGTTGTCAATGGACTACAGGACCCAAGGCAGCATGGTTTCACCAGGGAGGTCATGTCAGACCAACCTCGTTGAATTTTGACAGGGTGACTAGGGAGGTGGATCAGGGAGGGCAGTGGACATGGCCTATCTGGACTTCAGCCAAGGCCTTGACACTGTGCCATAGAAGACTATTACACAAACTGGGGAATATGGTGTGGGCAGGACAGTAGTGTTGTGGGTAGGTAACTGGCTGGGTGGCAGGACACAGAGGGTGGTGGAAAATGGCTGTCACTCCACAGAGGGAAGAGTGACCAGTGGGGTACCTACAGGGATCAGTGGGACTGGTCCTATTCCAACCTTCATCAGTGATGATAGCAGGACCTAGAGGCAGAATTTCACTGTTCGCTGATGACACAAAGCTCTGTAACTGAGTAGACACACCAGGAGGTATAGACAGAATGAGAAGCGACCTGCAGAAACTTGAAGAATGGTCAGGGTTTGGCAGTTGAAATTCAAAAGCAAAGAAGTGCAAGATAATGCATATGGGGCACAAAACCCTGGCACAATATATCAGAAGTTGGTGTGAGGATATAGCATGCACCAAGCAGGAAAGGGATCTTGGGGTTATCATTCTGATGACCTCAAGTTAGGAAAACAGTGTGACAAGGCAGCAGGTAAAAGCAAATAGGATGCTGGGATGTATAGGCAGGGCATCACCAGCAGGAAAAGGAGGTCAAAATTCTGCTATACAAGACACTAGTGAGGCCCCACCTGGAGTACAGTGTACAGTTCTGGAGACCATGCCTCACAGAAGGACATAGACAGGGTAGAGAAGGTTCAGAGGAGGGCAACAAAGATGGTGCATGGATTGCATCACAAGTCCTATGAAGACAGGTTGAAGGAACTGAGCATGTACTCCCTGGAGGAGAGGAGGGAGAGAGGGGATATGATAGAGACATACAAGTATCTTACAGGGAGGAACAGGGTGCAGGAAAACACTATTTTTAAGCGAAAAAGATGTTCCAGGACTAGAGGCATGGGATGAAGTTGGAGGGAGGGACGATTCAGAGGAAACATGAGAAGAATTTCTTCAGAGAATGGGTGGTGGACAAGTGGAACACCCTGCCAGAGGAAGTGGTGGGGGCTGAAACAATCACGGGATTTAGGAATGCATGGGATAGACATAAAGGAATTCTGGAGGTCAGGGGTAAGGGGCAACAGACTCCTAGGAAAACAAACTGAACTTACAAGCTCAAATGGGGAGACTGGGTGGGCCATAGGCCCTTATCTGCCGGCACTGTCTATGTATCTATGTATCTATGTAATTCTCCTCCTGACCCTGGTGGACGGTAAACAAGGAGAATCCTGCAACTTGCACCTGGCCCGCTATGCATGGTGACACACTCAAAAGATCTGGTATTACCAACTGGATGTACCATGAAGCTCAGGATGGATATAAACTTGATGGCCACTCCACCAGTCCTGAAATCTTTCCTCATACAGTACAGTACGCATACCCAGCGGGTGTGGCAGCCTCTAAAACTGGGCCAGTATCATCACCCAGCCAGGTCTCTGTAATGCAAGCCAGGTTGACAGAGGAAATCAAGTCCGCAAAAATGGCTGTCTTGTTCCTTATTGACCTGGCATTGCAAAGCACTGCTTGAAGAGGATTAGAGGGCGTCGCCAGCCCTCTAGCTGCCTGCCCACTTGGTCCGGTGGAAACCCTGGGTGTGGAAGCCAAACACATCTGGCCTCTCCCTAGGCTCTGTTTAAACCTGTCAACCTCAATGCTACTTACCACCCCTTCCTCAGCTGCCTTCAGTAATCAATGACCCACCCACTCCCTCATAATTTCAACCTCCCTGCAATGCCTGGCTGCTGTAGATGAAACTGGGAGGTCATTAAAGGGGTGGAGGTAATGCAGCAGAGATGCAGCATAAGTAATTTGTGCTGAGTCATGGTCCCAACACAACTTGATAAAGTTGATATGTTTTGTGGCACCAGGGGTAGGTACTCTGGTGTTAAACACTGTTGGGGTTGTCTTTGCTAGGACTCAGGGTTGGGCACCCAACTGTTGGAGTTCTTTGTGGGGTGATAACTGAATCAGGTGCGAGGGGGTGATACTGGTGGCAGGGTTTAACACCTGCTGCTGATCAGGGTTATAAACTAGGTCAGGTAGGGGGGATGAAACAGTGGTATTGATCACTCATGCTCAGTGTTGTTTAAATGCTGGGTAGGGTAGGAGGTGGGATACTGGTGGTGGGATTGAGCATCCACTTCTAGTATTGTTTAAAAGTTGATTAAGACAGAGGTGGGAGACCAGAAATGGGACTGAACACCCATAATCAGTGTTGTTTAAAAGCTAGGTTAGGTGGGGGGGGGGGGTACCAGAGTCAGGACTGAGTAACCGCTGACTGTGTTGTTTAAAGGCTCTGTTGGGTGGCAGCAGTAGGATTGAGCATCTGCCACTAGTTGTGTTTATGTGAGTGGATGTTGACAGGGTGGCCACAGACAGGACAACACTGTGGGCATTGTTCAACATCTCTGCTGTTCTCAAGACAGCAGAGAAGCAAAACACTGGACAGCAACAATAAAGAGGAACAAAGTTTTCAGGAAACATTGGTGGTAAGATGCATAAGTTGTACAGAAAAAATCACTTTCACCTTGCATTTACAAGCCTTGTGATTTACTAAGTACTTCAATGGAAAAAGGTGGGGAAAGATGGAGAGTGGGAGGAACTGGGAAGGAGATGGCATATTCTGAAGTTGTGATACATGGAGGATGGGCAAGCTCCCAAAAGCATCTGAGAGCTTAGATTGATCATAATATGTTTGCTAGTGTTTGGCAAGCAAACATAACAAATGCTGTGTTGCCCAGTCCAGTAGCACAGGTCGACCATATCACTCTCTCATTTTAGATGACCTGGGTTCACTTTGCAAACCAGTTCCACTATGCTGTGGAATAAAATGGGTGCTACAGAGTTGTCACTCTCAGAATCTAGGGAGGGTTCCAGAGTTCCTGGCATAGCAGTGACCCCTGTGGTGAATGTTAGATGGAATAAAGACAGCACGGGTGATGATGCAAGGTTTCACTCCTCAAGTGGTTGCAACATAACTGTTGGCAGAATGATTGGGGAGCTTTGAGGGACAAATGCACAGGAAAAAGACCATTACTGGAGGATGACTGTGCCACCAGCCTCACACCTAAGCCCCAACCCTGGGTTCCTTCATGTAGGGATTTTCTTCATTGTATGGTGACAGCTGGGCAGTCTAACTGGACCACAGTGGGAGCAGTGTGCAGCAGGCTCACAGCATTGAGAGATGCATCTGAAATATGTACCACTAGAAGAAGTTAGACGATGGGTAAACACATTTATTGAAAAAAGACTCTCAGGGCAACCTAATAACCCAGTATTATGCATGTGAATGTCATTTGTTTGGGAGCAAGCAGTATCTCTGTGGTCTGGTGGCCAGATGAGAGACTAGTGGCTTGAACTCCTGGCCATTAGAGGGGAGGTGCCACTTTCTTCCTCTGCATTGACCTCTGTGGTATTCCAAGATGGTAGTGAGCATGCCCCAATACGTCCTCAAGAGGGAAACACTGGAAACACATGTGTACACTGCTGCACTTACTGGTAGAGGGAGGGATGAGTGAGAAACAGGATAAAACATTCAACAAGGGTATTTGTCATGCCTACCACTGGCACTCAGGCATCATATTGCCAGGCTGAAGAAAGACAAAAAATATATTAGAGATCAGCATAATCAGTAATACGGAGCAGCAGTGAGGAGCGACCAACTCTGGAATCCAAACCGCTGACAAATAAAAATGCTGCACACTCAGAGAAAAGGAAAACAGTAGTCAATCATAAATCTTTAAAGGCTTTATTTTCACAGTGCATGAGCATGCCTTCAAGTGAGTGCCATGGAGTAGGACTGCAGGTCCAGCTTGTGCAGCAAGCATCCATACCCCTGTAGCACAGAACCCTAGAATCAGGAGGCTCAGTCAGTGGACCACAAAGAATCTTGAAACTGAGAAAAGACTAGTCCAGTACTGACAAGGAGGGCAGAAAATGTATCTGTTGGCTGTATAAAGGTAGTACACAAAATAGGGTGGGTAGACTGTTCTGTGGGAGATCTGGACCCCCCCAGATCGAACCTTCAATCCATGGACCTGGATAAATACAGACTTTGTTGCAGAAGTCCAGTTCCAGGTCCATGGAGATGCCATTTATGAATTTCTTTTTATGTTGCCTGGCAGATGCCATCAGGACATACAGGCAACCGGCAGCATCCAGTCAGGCAACAGAAGGTCAAGTGACGCTCTCACGGGTACATAAGGCTGGTGAGTGTGCCATGGCACAGAAGGAGGAGGATCACAGCAGAAGAGACTAGAGATAAACTGGAGAGAGACTAGAAGGTGAAGCGCCAAAACGCAAAAGCACTAAAGTTATGGGAGGGAGGGGGAGAGATTCCCGATTGTGGAGGACGTGGAGTGGGTGAAATCAGTCAGCTGATGATGGGAGGGAGCATCAGGAGTACAGGGGGGCATGAATGATTATAGTTACAGAAAATCTCAAATTAAACTTTTTCTCAGCCTCAGACAGTAGTAGCTGTGTGTACAAAAAGGACAGGCTGGCCACTGGTAAAATCTGACTTGTGCTATTCCAGATCCAGAGAGGAAAGAGTACTGGTGGCCAAGAGATTATAGTTACAGAAAATCTCAAATTAAACTTTTTCTTGTCCTCAGACAGAAGCTGTATGTACAAAAAAGTGCAGGCTGGCAAAATCTGACTTGTGCCATTCCAGATCCAGAGTACAGGGGAGGGTGGCAGAGATTACAGTTACAGAAAATCCCAAATGAAACTTTTTCTAGGCCTCAGACAATAGCTGTGTGTACAAAAAGTGCAGACTAGCAAAATCTGCCATTCCAGATCTAGAGGAGAGAGTACTGGTGGCCCAGAGATTACATTTACAGAACGTCCCAAATGATTTTTTTTTTCTTGGCAGTAGGGTGGCAAAATAAATATTTGTGATGTATATAGGGGAGAGGGAAAGAGACTGCAGGGTGGCCAACAATAAATGTAACAGTTGCAGAAATCCCAAATAATTATTTTTCCTGGCTTTAGTGTGGCTGTGTGTACAATCCAATCATGAATAATGGTCATCATCATATACATTCAATCATGATTTCAGGTATTTAAAAAAAAATACTGTTCAAACAACATACATGTTAATGCACCTGCCCGGTGCTGCTTGCTGTGTGTGGCCCAGGGCATAATCTGACTGTGAGTTGTAGCAGGCTGAGTATTTACAATAGAACACAAGTAAAGAACAAGCATGACACACAAGTGTCATCATCATCATCACTCATTCCCCATGATTCCTTATTATCATTAGTTTCGTAGTATATCACGTTACAAACTTACTTTACATATAAGCATTAACCAACTCCTAGTGTAGGACTGTGCTGCATGTAGCTAATGCACCAGATGTGTCTGCATCTCCAATTCAAGTTCTAAGGCACACTTAACAGTTGCTGAATTTGGTCACTTTCACCTTACAGTAAGTATTATAGGAGCCAGTCCAGCAATCTTGGAAGGAAGTAGTGGTGGACTGCTGTGCTGTTGGTGTGCTGTGTACAGTCACGAGTCATGACAGTAAATTTGTCCCTAGTCTGTGTGGGTGGAAGTCATCAAAAGGACATCACGTTTCATGTTAGAGGGATCTTCTGTTCCAAAATAGATTAAAGTGTTGATGAGGTACTTTCTAGTTCTCAGGTAGGCAGTGACATTGCAAAGGACAGGAATCAGCTTGAAAAGGGAAAACAAAATCAAACCCCAAAAGTGATTTTTTGACATCTAATAAGGTTTCATATTTCAAGCAAATGCCTGAATATAAAAACGGTGAATGTCTCAGATCATCATCATCAGTACCAAGTAAAAAAAGAAGTTATGTAGTTAAAAAAAATAAAGACGCGGTGGGTACAACCCACAGAGGCACCCAACAGTATGGAACAGTTGCATACTATGCTACTGCCAGTCCCTCATCTGATTCTTCTGAGGTTGAGCCCAACGAGGGTAATACTGATGATAATGAAGAAGATAAAGAGAATGCTCAGGCAGCAGAAGTTTTCCTGGAGGGGAAGGAAATTGCATATGAGGAAGGAACAGGCAGAAATGTTTTGGTTGTGGAGGAGAAGAGCAATAGGAATAAACTAGAACAGGACCAAGACAAATCCGAGGGGGCCCTGAAACGAAAACTGAGGTGTGGTACCTTCCTGCATAAAAAGAAGCAACAAATATCATCTTTTGTTTGGTCATGCTTCTCCATTACTACTTCCAATGAGTTGATAGCAACATGCACTATTTATAAACGACCAATCAGCAGGGGTAAAAAAAAAGGAGCACTGGGAACTTCAGCACTGAAAAGGCACCTAGACAGATGTCATAACATTAGTGGGAAGGTCAAGTTGTGAGTCTCGACGAGAAAGTGATAGTGATAGCTCACTACACTCAGGGGTAACACCCATAGCTAAAAGAAGTGGCAGCTCCCACAGCATTACACCTCCACCACCACTTGCTGGCATTCGAAGGACTCCTCTGACTGTTACTGAAAGTGACCATGTGTTTAAAAGTTCTCCTCCTTCAAAGAGACTGCTTACCATCTCAGAAACATATGAGCTTAAGGACAAATATGCCTTGACTAATCCTGTTGCTGTTACAATAACCCAAACAATTTCCAAAATTCTGTTGATTTGCTACCACATAATGTGGTTGAACATATAGGATTTAGGTGGCTGCTGGAGTACCTCAAACCTCTATACAGTATAACAATTGCAGAAATACTTCTCAGCAACAGGGATTCCCAATCTTTATAATGTCGTATGTAAAGAATTAAGATGCGTCTTGTGCAGTGCTGTTGGGAGGGTGGGGCATCTCACAACAGATATCTGGACAAGCTGTCAGCCTGAACATTTCATGTCGGTCACAGTCCATTGTGCATGTTTCGATAATTCACGTGGGAGTGGGGACAGTGAAGAATTGCAGATTGCTGTTCTAAGAATGTTTTAATTTCCATCTGAACATACCTCATACAACATCAATGAAGAGCTCCAAAAACCAATACAGCAATGGCTCACTTCACAGGGACTGTCAGTTGGCTTTATAGTTGCAGATAATGGGTCCAACATAAGGAAGGCCTTGGAGGAGAGGGGCTTTGTTCACATCCACTGCTTTGCGCATTCCTTAAATTTAATGGCTTACAGTTTTCTTGATGACAACAGGGAGATTAAGTCTGTCGTTAGCACTGGTAAAAGAATATGCACTCATTTCAGTCACTCAAGCAAAGCCCGTCACTTGTTTGAAAAAATACAGCAGGAGCACAGTTTACCTTTCATAGACTGATCCAAGACATTTCTACTAGATGGAATTTGACCTTTTATATGTTCCAATGGCTGCTGGAATGAAGGAAAGCTGTCAGGCAGTACACCTTAGAAAATAAAATTTGTGATGCAGATGTCTATATCACTCCACCACAGTGGGTCATGCTGGAGTTTCTCATTGTACTGCTCTAGGCATTTGAAGAAATCACCAGGAAGGATAGTGCAAACTCAACAACTCTGAGCCAGGTGATACCCCTAATAAAAATTTTAAAATTCAGATTGAATCTGATTAGGGAAAAGTTAGAGAAGCAAGACAGTTCTGTGACCAATCAGGCTGCCAGTGGCTCAGACACATGCAGGTTGCCCTCTAGAAACATAGAAACATAGAATTTGATGGCAGATAAGGACCGCTTGGCCCACCTAGTATGCCCATTTTCCTACCTAATTGATAAGATGCAGATCCTAGTTAACCAACAGCTTACTTCCTCCTACCCCCCCACTAGGACTGCTTTATGTCTGTCCTATGCATTCTTGAATTCCCCCACTGTTCTTGACTCCACGACCTCCTCAGGGAGGCTGCATCCATAACCATCTCTGTGAAAAACTACTTCTTCACATTACTTCTGAGCTGTCCCCCCTCTAACTTTAAATTGTGCCCCCTTGTTCTTGCACATCTCTTTTTCTGAAAGATGCTACCCTCTTGGACTTTATTGATTCCCTTGAGGTACTTGAAAGTTTCTATCATGTCCCTCTCCCTTCTTTCCTCAAGGGTATACATATTAAGCTCCTTTAGTCTTTCTTTGTATGTCTTCTGGTGCAGACCCTGCACCATTTTGGTTGCCCTCCTCTGGACAGACTCACTCTGTCATGTCTTTGCGGGAGATAGGGTCTCCAGAACTGCACACAGTACTCCAGATGGGGTCTCACCAACTGTCTGTACAGAGGGATAACAACTTCCTGTTTTCTACTATTGATGCCTCTCCCTATGCATCCCAGTATCCCCCCAGCCTTCCTTACTGCCTTCTCACATTGCTTGCCCACCGTTAGGTCATCTGATATAATTACTCCCAGGTCTCTTTCCATTTTTACTGTTGCCAGTAACTCACCCCCCATTGTGTATTCTTCCCCTGGGATTTTGCTTCCCAGCTGCATTACCTTGCACTTCTTTGTGTTGAATCGAAGCTGCCATACATGTGACCATTCCTCCAACCTTGCCAAGTCCCTTTTTATCCTTTCCACTCCATCTTGTGTATCAACCCTGTTGCAGATCTTTGTGTCATCTGCAAAATGACATACTTTTCCTTCCAGTCCCTCTGCAGTGTCACTTATAAAGACATTAAAAAGGACCGGCCCGAGTACTGAACCCTGTGGAACCCCACTAGTAACCCTCCTTTCTTCACTGTGGACTCCATTTACTACTGCCCTTTGTGTCCTGTTGTCTAGCCAATTTTTTATCCAGGCTACAACCTTTGGACCCACTCCAAGGCTGGTTAACTTGTGTATTAATCTTTTGGGTGGGACTGTATCAAATGCCTTGCTAAAATCTAGGTAGGCCATGTCCACAGCCCCTCTCTGGTCTACTACTTTGGTCACCCAGTCAAAGAAATCTATTAGATTCATCTGACATGACCTTCCCATCATGAATCCATGCTGCCTTGGATCCTGTGCCCCACTGGCCTCTAGGTACTCAACAATTCTTTCCTTCAGAAGTGATTCCATCATTTTCCCTACCACTGAGGTCAAACTAACTGGTTTGTAGTTTCCTGCCTCTGTCCTGCTCCCACTTTTGTGAAGAGGATCACATCTGCCCTCCTCCAGTCCTCAGGTACCACCCCATCCTCCCATGATTTGTTAAAGACAGTAGTCAGCAGTGTCACTAGTTCCACCCTTTGTTCTTTTAGAATTCTTGGTTGAATCCCGTCAGACCCCATTGCTTTGTCCATCTTCAATTTTATTAGTTCATTCAGAACCCTTTCTTCTGTAAATGGATTGGTATCGACCCCTGTCTTCAGAGTGTTTCTCTTGTTTGGTTTAGGTACCTCCACCTCTTCTTCCTTTGTGAATACTGAGCAGAAAAATTCATTCAGTGTCCCTGCTTTTTCACTGTCACCCTCTACCCACATTCCCTCCCCTTTATTAAGCCTCAGTATCCCTCCTTTGGTCTTTCTTTACTCTCTAATGTACCTATAAAAGATCTTATCCCACTTCTTAACAGAGTTGGCTATCCTTTCCTCAGTTTGGGCCTGTGCTATTCTGACTGCCTTCCCAACCTCTTTCTGCTTTAACTGATACAGTTCTCTGTCCTGCTCCTTCTGTGTTTCCTTATATTTCCTGAATTCTATACTTTTCTTCTTAACCTTCCCTGCCACCTCTTTTGAGAACCATAGTGTTTTTTTCCTTTGTTGTGTTTTGTTGATTTGCTTTACACAAAGGCTTGTTGCCTCTGTGATGGCTGTTTTGATTACTTCCCATTGTCCCTCCACCACTCCTTCTTACCTGTTTGCTAGTGCTTTTCTGAGGCACTCTCTCAATTTCACAAAGTCAGCCCTCCTGAAGTCCAATACTCTTGCTTTTGTATGGCTTGATTGTATGGCTGTGTTTATCGTGAACCACACTGTTTGGGGGTCGCTTGTTCCCAGATGGCTACCCACTTCTAAATCTAAGATTCTTTCTCTGTCCCCATTTGAGAGTATCAGGTCTAAGATTGCTCCCTCCTGAGTTGGTTCCAATACTAGCTGTCTGAGGCATGCCCCCTATAGGGCTTCAAGAATGACCCTGCTCTTTGATGTGCCTGCAGCAAAGGTGCTCCAGTTAACATCTGGCATATTCAGGTCCCTCATCAACAATATCTCCCCTTTTTATGCCATTCTAAGGAAGCCTTCTATTATTTCCTTGTCCATTCTCTCCCCCAGACATGGGGGTCTGTATCCAACCCCCATCCGGATTGTGGTGCCATTTTCTGTCTCCATGGTGACCCAGAGTGCCTCATCTGCACCCTGTTTACTCTTTAGTTCTGTTGCTTTGATCCCTTCCTTTACATAGAGAGCTACTCCTCACCTTCTTTTACCCTCCCTTTACCTCCTGTAGATTGTGTATCCTGGTATGTTGACATCCCAGTCATGGTTCTCTGTGTACCATGTTTCTATGACTGCCACAATATCCAGGCAACCCTCTTCCATCAAGGCCACTAGTTCAGGGAGCTTGTTACACAGACTATGGGCATTGGTACTCATCACCCTCCACATTTTGATGGCCTTACCTCTTTTAATCACATTCCTGTCCTTATTACCATTGCCTTTTTTTACATTTACCTCTGTCCTGCTCCCTAATGACTTCTCTACCTTGGTGTTTACCTCACTAATTACCATGTTTTGTGGGGGGAGGCTGGGATTTCCCTGCTCCTTTTCAGTGCCTCCTACCTTGGCTAGTTTAAATGCTTTTCAATGAAGCATTTAAACCTCTCACCTAGGATTCTGGTTCCCCCCTGGACAGATGCAGACCATCACACCAGTATAGGTCTGCATCCCTCCAGATGGCTCCCCAGTCCCCAATGAAGTCAAAACCCTGAGTTCCACACCAGTTTTTCAACCATTCATTGAATTCCCTGGTGAGGAGTACCCTAGCATCACCCTTGCCATAGACAGGCAGCACCTCTGAGAAGGTTACCGTGTGCGCTACTTGTCTAAGGCCCCTCCCCAACTCTACAAACTCCTCTTGCACTGCTCTGATCCCATTCCTAGTGAGGTCATTTGTTCCTAGGTGGACAATGACATCCAGCTCCCTCCCTCATGCAGCTACTCCCATGATCCTGAGGATTCGCTTCCTGTCCCTCCTAGCCGTTGCACTAGGCAGGCACCTTATCTCCATCTCCCCTTCCTCCCCATTTCTACCCCTCTAATGATTGAGTCCACCACCAGGTGTTGTTTCCTTCCCCTGTGGGGTCCCATGCCACCCTCCTGTAGGTCTCCTTTGTGAAGGTTCCCAGCATCCTCCTTGGTCTCCACTGCTGGTGCCTCCATAGAGGAACCACTATCCACCAGAAGAGTGAATGAATTGTGGAGAGGTACAGCTGAAGGGATACAACTCTATTCCACCACCCTCTCCTTCCCTGAGCCCACCCTGGTCCAACCTCTCCTCTTTCTTGGCAACCTCTGAGGTAGTGGCATTGGCCCTGGTGGTCCCTGGGTGGGGGAGGAGGTTTCCTGAATCCTAACAGGTCAGCCTGGAGATGGGCAACCTCCTCTCTCAGACCAGAGAGGTGCCTGCAAATAGGGCAGCATTGCAGCCTCCAGAATGTCTCCCACAACACTGCCGCCCCACAGCCATTGCACTGCACCACTACTATCATGTCTTATTTTGTGTCCCCCTCTCCTGTTTCTCTGTATGCTTACTCTCTCCTCTCCTTACAACTCTCACCCTTCCCATTCTGAGACAGCAACTTCCTGTATTCTTCAGTAGCTTCCTTCTTCCTTGCTCGGTGTCGACCACCAGCAGCTGGGGGGGGGGAGAGTGAGCTACTTTTTCCTTTAGGGCTGACAAAACCAATGTTTCTCTATGATCCTTCCCTTCCTACTGCCAAACAGGAAGTTCCTGTTGACAGTCAAATCCAGTTGCTATAAAAGTAGAACTGGTTCAGGGTTGGTGGGATGGAGGGCAATTAATAAGAAAAAAAGCTAGAAACAGGAAGTTGTAATTTGACTCACCTGCTTTTATAGTGTCATAGCCACACCCCCAATTAAATTCTCTCTCCTCCTACTGGTTTAGCAAAGTAAGTTGATACAGTACCCTTCCCAGCACAGAACACACACTGACTTTCTTTCTTTTCTTTCTTTTTTTAACCCTAAATAAGACCCCTTCTACTTCTAATAAAGTGTCTGTCTACTTAATCTCAACAGACACTGACTCCTGCTGAGATATAAGTTTTAAATTAATAAGAAGATGTAGCTTCTTTTTAGTTAGCTGCTTTCTGCTCTACAAGCAAGGCTAGCAACACAACAATACAACAAGTTCTAATGAGACGTGTGATCAAAAAAGTTGAAGAAGATGACAAATTATGTAAAATGCTTCATTCTTAGTACTACATTAAAGCAACAATCTCAGATCCACGATACAAACTGAAGCAACTATTGACTGATGATGACAGTTGTTTTGAGAGAAACAAACAAGAAATAATTGATGAGGTGTGTGCTGTCATGGGACAGAGTGCAACAGCAGCACCATATTTAGAGTCTTCTTCATGACACAGCAGCATGGGATCAGGTGACCCATTCTGTACTGTTGTGACATTTTCTCCCTCTTCCCCCTCAGCCACTGCAGCTGAATCTTCTTCTTCACCACCAGTCAAGTATGATAGCACTGTCCAACAGTCACTTGGTTCAGCTTCGTGTCTCTGGAGTCACTTAGAAGATGTTATTGTAACATCTCCATCAGCCTCTTGTAACACAGCCTCAGCACAAACCATTGTTGAAATGTACCTGGCAGAGCACAATATCAGCTGGAATGCTGATCCTTTGAAATACTGGAAATCCAAACAAAATATGTGGCCTGTTTTAGTAAACATTGCAATGAAGTATACGAATTGCCCTCTGACTAGTGTCTGTTCAGAACAATTGTTCAGTTCAGCTGGTAAAGTCATTACTGACACACAATCCTGTTTGACAGCAGAAAATGCTGAGTGCCTCACATTTTTCAATGTCAACATTCCTCACTTTATTTTCAAAAATGAAACCTGAATAAAACATACAGTAACTGCTCTAAGCAGGCCCTATGCAAAAAAAAAAAACAAACTTTGAAGAATGTGTGCCTGTGGCGAAGATCTTTTGTGAATAGGGTCTACTACATGAGCCTGTAATTAACTGCAATAAGCCAGGTCAGGACAGGACAGGCCAGGCCACTATGATCACATGTGCAGCACAGAATAGAAAAAAAATAACATCAGTGGGTTCAGAGTTCAAATACAGCAAGCAACTGCATTTTATGTCACAAACTTACTTGGTGGTACCAGGTACCTCTATCTGATCTGTAAGGCAGGATACTGTTGTGTTCTACTACTACTATCCCTTTTTGTCATCATGAGTCACAGTTACAAGTCACAACAACTACTTGTCACTTTTTGTCCTTACTCCAGTTCTCCTTACTACTACTATTTGTCACTTTTTTGCCCTCAAAGTGATCCTGACTGTACTGTTTTAATTTTCATACAGTGCATGCATGGTTTAGCAGATGCCTGAATGTTCAGAAACTGAATAGTCTTTGTATATTTGTCATGTAACCAATATTTGACTGCAAGTACTTCACAGAAAAAAATGCTACTAAATTGAAAATTCATATAATTTCTTTATTGTTTGTGTGTGTGCATGGTATGCTAGCCAGGTTACATCTCACTTACAGTAACTGGGCTGAGATTATTATATTACTATATTTTATTTGTGATACTTAAATTACTTGGCAGTGACTGGCAGCAAGCAATTGTGGAACTAACAACGATGTCATGTCATTGTGTTGTGTGTCATCAGGTCTTCAGGTGGCAGTGGCAAACTGTTTTATGACTGCACTGCACTTGACCAATGTGATGTGTGACTAGCTGCCTGCCTATATGGTGATCACTGTATCTTTCATTTTTCTTCTTTAAGGATTCAGCATCCATTCCTCAGTGTGTTGATCAGATTCAGTAGTAGTTGTACTAGAAAACATCACAACCTCTTGAACCAGGTAGTGTACCATATACCACAGCACACTGGGACATGCAGAGCAGTTGCATCATTCACATGGGTAGGGTGGGTGGGCTTTCTTAGTGCTGCTCATTTAGTCATTCATATCCATTTCTTTGGCCTGTTTGGCTCTGACTGGAACATCCATCAAAAAAATACCCACACAGCACCATTAATAAAAGAAAATAAATCTTAGTTGCCTGGCAGTGCCTGTAGTGCTTGGTAGTGCTATGCTATACTGTAGGTAGTTGCATCTGTCTGTCTCTCTCTCCATCTCTCCTAGCACACCTTTATGACTGGCCCGAGAACGATATGCCACCATTATAGGCCAGCCATGAAGGAGCTACTTGTGACAGATTGTTTTTATATTTAGCAGTTTTACTTCAAATTGTATACAAATAATCCATTAAATTATTTCCTTTGGGCCTCTGTGTCAAATGTGAGCAACTTTGACCACTTTTATGCACTTTTTCAACTATTGGTCAATAAATCAGAACTAATCAGAACTAATCAGGATAAATCAGGACTTCACCGTGTTCTGGTTCTTATTTAATATGGGTCATAACTTCACCGAGTTCTCCCATCCCTAATGCAAAAGCAACCAGTAAATTCCCTATCTCAGATAGGGCTGCATACACTGGTATAGTGGTCATGTTGTGTACAAATAATGGGACTGTAGCCAACTCACTATCTAGGCTGCAGCTGTAAGGACCTCCACCATTCACTGTGATACCAAAAGTCTTAAAAGCAGCCATCACCCTATCTAGAGTCGAGCTGCAAAGTCTGAATATTATTAGAATGTACAGTAGACCTACATACTGTAATAGTATTGACTACCTGCTTACAAACCAACCGGAATGCACTCCGACACAAAGATAGGGTACCATTGGTGAGGAGTGGGCAAAGTGTAGGAACAGTGGGGCAGTCATTGCCCACAAGTTCCTTTGAATCTATAATGAGTGTCTCAGCTGTAGGAGGATGCAGCTATTAGAAGTTTAGCTTGAGGCTCCTGCAGTGGAAATCTATTCCTACGGGCAAAGGCCAGTGAGCAAAAGTAGGAACTGCAATTATCACAACATCAACAGGTCCTGATGCTAAACTTAGTACAGTGAATGGTAGTCAAGTGGGTGAAAGGTGACATGATGCAATATCAACTGAGCAGTTGGCACCCACCTCTAACAGGTTACAGACACTGTTTGAGAAGGTCCCATGACTCCCATCCCTGGATTTGCCCCAATGAATGTCAGGTAACAGAACTACTGATAAGGAGATTCAGCCATAGTGCACAAGCTAGGGAATGACAGGATCTCCTAAGAAGGTAGCAAAAGGTCCACACTAATAAAAGGACTTAATTGCCAGGGGTACAGGAGGGATAGTGCTTTCAACACCAAGGCAGAGATGTTCGAACTGTGGTCAACTGTGGTGCAAATCCCCATTAGCAAATGCAAATATGTGCCAGTCACTAAACAATGGTACTCTATATTGTAATGATCACAGACTGTCACAGCATTCGCAAGTTGTATAGAAATATAGCAGACAATAGCGATGGTTACAAATACAACCGCAGACACCACCCCCATGTGCTTCCTGAACTCCCTCTTGTGATTACAACTGGATAATACAAAACTACAGTGAGAGCATGAATGGCATACCACAGGCAATGCCACAAACCCCCTAACAATCCCCAGAAATACACACAGAACCATGAAGGACAACAGACCCAGGGAGGTGGACATAGCTGCCATCACTGAAACGTGGGAAACCCAATACCAGGACTTGACCTAGTGGTTCAAGGGTACAAGAAGTATCAGAAAGACAGAGAAAGGAGGAATGAGGGAGGGGTGACAATTTACATAAAGGAAAGAATACCCTGTAGCAGCGATGATAGGAGAAGAGCAGGGCAGAGGCCTTATGGGTACAGATACAGGACCCAAAAGGTAGGAGGGTGAGGCTAGAAGTGGTGTATAAGAGACCAACTCAAAGTGAAGAGGTAGATAGGGAGGTTGGGGAGCAGTTTAGGAGAGTCTGTGGAAGGGGTCATGCCATGATAGTAGGGGACTTCAACATGTCAGGGGTGGAGTGGAGTACCACTGCTACCACAAATATCAAGGAATAGGTCATCCTGGATGCTGTCCAGGACAGCTTCCTGGTACAACAGGTAATGGAGCCAATTAGAGGAACATACTGTACCTAGTGCTGTCAAATGGCGATGGTATGCAGGAGGTGAGGGTGGAGGACCCCCCTGTCAGGTAGCGACCATCATACAGTGTGGTTTTCACTTAGTATGAGTAAGAAGACAGCTAGTACCAGGACTAGGGTGATGGATTTCAGGCAGGCAGACTTCGGAAGGATGAGCGTCATACTGGAGGGGCATCTAACCAGAATCCAACCACACATGGATGCTAACCAAAAATAGGGGATTATCAAGCTTGGGTTAGCAAAGGCCACAAACTCGTGCTCAAAGCCCAAACGCAAGAAGGCCAGGTCCAGAAGACCAAGCTGGTTGAGCAGGGAGGTGATGGGGAAAATTAGGGAGAAAAGGGCCACCTTCAAAAAATACATGAGTTCCAAACCGGAGGTGGACAGGGAAGAGAGTTTAAAGAAATCGAGAGAGGTGACCAGATCAGTAGTGGTGGAGCTGGGGAAGGAAGCAGACACATCTCAGTGAAGTAGCTGCTGATTTTCACTGATTTTATTGCTGTTATTGTTTCTTTTGCACCTTGTTGTTTACAATTGGTAGCAGGGTGCTTTCTGAATTAAGCTGGAAAGGTACCTGTTTCGGGGATTTTGCTGGTACAATTGAGCTCTCAGTGAGGGTTTGCTGGGGTAGCTGATTGTCTCTGATGCTCAGGAGGGACCCAACCCCCCACCCCTCTCCACCACCCCAGTGCATCACTTCCTTAATACTGGTAGCCTGTGACATCATACAGTACCTGATGACTGCACACACACACACACACACACACACACACTGTTAGCCATTTATTTCTGTACACAACATAGCCACACTCCACAGGGTAGAGGGATTAGAAAATAAGGGAAATAGTGCTGACAACAGACACGGTCAAGATAGAAAGAAGAGGAAACATGAGAGCGAGAATGGAGCACAGGGAAAAAGAAAAGGAAGGGGTAAGAGGACCAGGGTGACAGACTGGAGAAGTCTGGGAAGGGGACAAGGTAGTGGGGCAGGCCAGAATGAGGGTCAGTGTAGGGGAGGAGGTCAAAGAAATCAGAGAAGGGGGGAGCAGAAGTCACAGGGGAGGAAGGATTGTGGGATGTAACAACTGTGAAGGGGCAGTATTCATGGACACCCTGTGCAGGACAGGGGATGCCCAGTCTGTATAAGGCTGGGTGGGCTAGAGAAAGAAGTGCTAAGGCTAATGGGGGAAGTGCCAAAGATGATGAAGGGGCATATTAGGTTGGGAAGAGAAGGGAATGTGGAAAGCACAAAAGACATCCTGGAAAAGAAAAAAGATGGGGGAGATAAGAGAGACGGAGGTGGTGGTCAGGACAAGGGGATGGGGGTGACACAGGTACAGGAAACACACACACAATCAGAATAAGAGAAGGAGTACAGGGAGATGGCAACACAGTATGCTTAGACAGGGGCCGACCTCTAACAGAGGGGTCAAAGGATGGGAAGGAGGAAGGAGAAGCATAGTCTATGGGCGCAAAGAACAATATGGCAGGGAAAGGTGATTGAGAAATAGGTGAATTGGGGCAACAGGGGTTGAGGATAGCAGAGAACATAGGGGAAGAGACAATGACAACATGAGGGAACATTGTGCAGGAGGAAGGAGAGGAGAAGAGAGAAGATGGGGAGGGGAAGAAGGAAGGTGTCTTGGTGTTGGGGGACTCGATACTTAGAGGGGTCAGGTGGGGCAGCAAAGAGGCAAGGCGCAGTACAATACGGATGAAAGCCATGCCAGGAATGAAGGTGGAAAGGGTGAGGCAATCCGTGTTAAGGTATGCAAGCAGGGGATGGGGAACGCCTCACCTAATAATACACATGGGGCTGAATGACCAGGCTAATGGGACAAGATAAAGAGGAGGTTTGAGGAACTGGGAACTCTGTGCGAGGGAGCGGGCAGATCCATCACCTTCTTGGAGGCACTTCCCATTACCAGTGCAAGTATGGCAAGAAAAAGGAGAATTCAAGATTTTAATGAACGGCTGGATAATACTTCTTTAAGTACATCAGGGAGAAAATAAGCTGTAAGGAACAACTTGTAAGAATTAAGAAGGAGTGGGGAAGGCTGGAAGAGGGGGATGAAAAGGCAGAAGTGCTCAGTGACTACGTCTGTTCAGTCTTTACGAAAGAAAGAAAGGGGGCACTACCCATATTAGGAGGAAGGGTAGAAACAGATGGAGGGGATGACAGACAGAGAAATCACAGTGGGCAGGGTACTGGAGGAGTTAAAGGCATTGGAGGTGGACAAGGCACCAGGACCAGATGGAGTACATCCAAGAGTGCTGAAGGAGCTAGCAGAGGTCCTGGCAGGACCCTTGGCAGAATTATTTAATTCATCTCTAGATACAGGATGTGTATCCCAGGACTGGAGCCTGGCTCACGTGGTTCCCCTCCACAAGAGTGGACCAAAGGATGAACTGGGGAAGTATAGGCCAGTAAGTCTAATATCCATAGTGGGGCTGCTAATGGAGACCATCCTAAAGGAGAGGCTAGTGGCACTACTGGAGGTGAAATGGGTGCAGGATGAGAGGTAGCATGGCTTCGTCAAGGGCAGGTCATGCCAGACCAACCTGATGGAATACTATGACTGGGTGACTAGACAAATTGACGGGGGCCATGCGGTGGATGTCTTGTACCTAGACTTTAGTAAGGCCTTCAATTCAGTACTGCATGGGAGACTTGGAAGCAAGCTACAGGGCACAGGGGCAGGAGTAAAACTAGTGGGGTGGGTGGAGAACTGGTTAAAAGATAGGCAACCGAGGGTGGTGGTAGGTGGGTGGGGAATACTCATCCCCTAAGTGGTGTTTCATATGGGTCAGTGCTGGGCCCAGTGCAGTTTGGCATATTTATTGCAGACATCTGGGATGACATCAGCAGCAAAATCAGCCTATTTGTGGATGACATCAAGATGGGAGTGGTGGTGGATGACCAGGTTGTGTGGTGGGGGCTACAGAAGGTCTGACAAGGCTAGAGGCATGGTCTGAGAGATGGCAGCTGGGGTTCAATGCAAAAGGCAAGGTACTGCATGTTGGAACAAAAAATCTGAGGAGAAGCTGCCATCTGGGGGAGGGAGGGTGCAGTTGGAGGTAACAGAAGAGGAGAAGGATCTAGGAGTGCCCATCACGAGAGTAATTAACAATTCCGCACAATGCAGAAAGGCAGCAGCAATGGCCAACAGAATGCTGGGGTGCATTGCAAGGGGCATTACCTCGAGAGGAAGGGAGGTTATTCTACCATTATACAGATTGTTGGTTAGACCCCACCTGGAATATTTTGTGTAGTGCTGTTGACTGTACCCACAAAAGGACATTAGGCTGCTGGAGGGGGTGCAGCACAGGGCAACAAAGATGATTCAGGGCCTGGGGGAATTGCCATATGAGGTCAGACTAATAAAGTTAAACATGTACATACTGAAGGAGAGAAGGGATGGGGGGTACATAATTGAGACCTTCAAATACATGAAAAGGATAATCAAAACACACACAGTGGGTCTATTCAGGAGGAGGGTGGGGAGAGACACTAGGGGCCACAACATGAGATCAGAGTTGGGTAGATTCTGGAGGAAGATGAGGAGGCATTTCTTTACAGAGAGGGTGGTGGCAAAGTGGAACGCACTACCAGCTGAGGTGGTGGCATGTAACATAGTGGAATGCTTCAAGAAAGGGTGAGACAGGGCAAAGGAGAGGGTAAAGGAAGGGAAGGGGAAGGGGTGGTACAGCTGCTGAACAGGGAACTTGCTTAAATCTCGAGCAGCCTAGATAGACCAGAATGGCTTTTGCTGCTGGCAACTTTTGCACGTTCATAGTAAGGGCAGCCAAGGCAGTGAAGAAGCTTACACTGGCACAGGGG
This sequence comes from Neoceratodus forsteri, assembly GCA_016271365.2. Taxonomy (NCBI): domain Eukaryota; kingdom Metazoa; phylum Chordata; order Ceratodontiformes; family Ceratodontidae; genus Neoceratodus; species Neoceratodus forsteri. The sequence continues at coordinate 622,429,659 of CM057455.1, forward strand.
ATAGAGGAAGGAGAAAAAGAGTTCTTCAGATACATAAGAGAGAGAAGAAGCTGTAAGGATAAGATTGTTAGGATTAAGGTGGATGTTGGGTGGGAGGAGAAGGGGGAGGAACAGACGGAAGCCCTTAATGAGTACTTCTGTTCTGTGTTTACCAAAGAGAAACTAGGGCCAATCCCATAGGAGAAGGGAGCAGAGGATACAGGGGGAAGAGCTTATGGAAGGGGTAATCTAAGGGAATAGAGTGCTTGAAGGTCTGAGAGTCCCGAGGGTAGACAAGACACAAGATCCAGATGGCATACACCCTAGAATGCTGAGGGAGATGGCACAGGTCCTGGCAGAACCACTGGCAGACTTATTCATTACCTTCCTGGGGACTGGTTGTGTGCCTCAGGACTGGAGGATGAAGAGTGTGGTGCCCATCCATCAAAGTTGGTCCAAGGATGAGCCAGGGAACTATAGGCCAGTCAGCCTCACCTCCATCGTGGGGAAGCTCATGGAGTCCATCCTCCAGGAAAGGCTGGTAGCATTCCTGGAGAAGAATGGTCTCCAGGACAACAGGCAGCATGGGTTTGTCTCAAGTAGATCCTGCCAGACAAACATGGTAGACTTCTATGACTGGGTAACAAAGGCAATCGGCAGGGCAGGCAGTAGATGTCCTGTACTAGGATTTCAGCAAGGCCTTGGATTCAGTGCCACATGGGAGGTTGGTTAGCAAGCTGAGATACCTGGGGGTGGGAGAGAGGATGGTGGAGTGGGTCAAAAACTGGTTGGGTGACAGGCAGCAGAGGGTTGTTGTAAGAGGAGAACTCTCCTCTCCAAGGGCTGTGACAAGCGGAGTTCCACAAGGCTCAGTGCTGTGTCCAGTGCTGTTTGGCATATTTATTGCAGACATAGCAGATGGGGTAAGCAATAAGATCAGCCTGTTTGCAGATGATACAAAAATAGGTGCAGTGGTAGCCAACACACTTGTCGGACACATGACAGCTGGGTTTTCAATACAAAAAAGTGCAAAGTTATGTACTTGGGTGACAGGAACCACAAGTTCTGGTACAGACTGTGGGGGGTGCAGTTAGACACTACAGAGGAGGAAAAGGATCTTGGGGTACTAATCACAGAGCAAATGAACTATTCAGTACAGTGTAGGAAGGCTGCAACTAAGGCTAATAAGATGCTGTGATGTATTGCCAGAAGGATCACTTCGAGGAGGAGGCAAGTTAACTTACCACTGTACGGGTCATAGTCAGACTGAAGTAATACTGCGTGTAGTTTTGGCATCCCTACTTAAAGAAAAATATCAAGCTGTTGGAGGGTGTCCAGTGCAGAGCTAACCAGGATGATCACAGGAATGGAGGGAAAACCCTACGAGGACAGACCAAGGGAGCTCATCATATACTCCTTGAAGGAAAGGAGGGCTAGAGGGGATATGATCGAAACCTTCAAATATATGAAAGGCATAAACAGGGTCAGCACCGAGGGGATTTTCAGATTAGAGGAAGGAACACAAGAGGGGACAGTTTGAAACTGGAGGGGGGAAGGTTCAAGAGAGAAATGAGAAGACACTACTTCACAGAGAGGGTGGTAGCTGGGTGGAAAGCACTGCCAGAGGAGGTAGTATCATTGAGGTCAGTGGGCAGTTTAAAGAGAGGGCGGGACAGGATTAGGGGGAGGGTTACTACTGGAAAAGGAGGGCGACAGCTGCAGAGTTATATCTGATTGCTGCACACTCGAGCAGACTTGACAGACCTTAGGGACTGTATCTGCTGGCGTTTTTCACATGTTCGTATGTATGAACAAGGCACTTCACTGGTGTACAGACATTCATAATATTAAGCATAACAAAATGGAAATTATTACTCATTGGCACAACATAAAGCATAATGAAATGGAAATTATAACTCACTGGCATGCTGCCATGACATAATAAACTACATTTACTGGCACCTCCCAATTAATCATACATAACTAAACCTACAGTACTGACACACTGCCAGGAAACAACATGAAAAACAGCTGTCCCAAAGAAAAGACAGGAAAACCTATGTAGCCAATATAACTGGTCTTTTGGCTGGTGCCATCACCCCCCAGCACCTGACTGCTGCTGTGGCTGCCCCTGAGACTGTACTTACACCCCCAGCAATGTTGCAGTTTCCTGCATTGTTGCCTCCCCTAGCAGCATGTGTATGCCCTGGACATGGTGGAGGGTCCATTCTTACAAAGGCAGGGGTGTACCACACCCAGCCTGGACCTGCTAACATGGACTATCATCTGGAACAGAAAAGGAAAACATCATTAGCACATATGCCATACATACAGAAGGGACAGGCCTATGGCAGGTGAGCTACAAGCTACAACCAGCATGAGTGCTGCAGATATGACTCCCTGTGGGGCAGCGCACAATGTATGTGCATGGCAACATAACTGTGCTGTGAAGAGTGGTATATATGGACATGGCAGGGCAAGAAATGCAAATCCCAGGTCCTGGCAGTGACTCTGTGTAATAAGGACATGTCCCCCACATGACTGTGGTACTGAGGGCAGAGATGTGTGTAATACCATGGGCTGCCACCTTATATGGTGGTCACTGATGCAGCACACGCATGTGTCCAGAAGTTGCAGGGCACTGTGGCATTAGTGTACAGTGTATACATGCACTGATATTATGCTGTGAGGCACATTTGACATAGAAACATAGACTTTGACGGCAGATAAGGACCGCTTGGCCCACCTAGTCTGCCCTTTTCCCTACCTACAGGATAAGCCACAGATCCTAGTTAACCAACAGCCTATTTCTTCCTACCCCCCCACAAGAATTATCTTATGTCTGTCCCAGGTCACAGTGGTGGGGCAAGGGGTAGTTGGTAGGTAACTGACCAGTGGTACATGGACATGCAGGTACCATAGTGTGGTGACAATAGTATACTGTGAACTACAATGTGCAAGCTACCAGACATGTACAGGGGTAACAGCTGAAGGATATGGTGGAATCTTGCCACACTGGGATGTCATACTGTATGGTAACATACCCAGGGCATATACGGCATATCACAAAGCATGCCAACAGACTAAGAAGGGGCACACAGGTAGTGCAGAATGTACAGAGGTAGTTATCTAATCATTGACTACCTGGCGGTAATGGAGATTTAGTTGAATTAGGTACTCCTTTATTGTTTGTGCTTGCTCATGGCTGTACAGTATATAATCACAAAGGTGCATGTTTGCAGAAAATGCCTAATGTCATCATTAGCAATGGTCCTGATGTCATCAAGGTGTGTGGCTGGCCAAAGTCTGTGTTTTCGAAGAATGTGGTGCAATCATCATTTGTCATTGCTAATACATCAGCGAAAGTCACAAACAACCTAATATTGAAAGTTTCAAATGCAAACTCACCTACTCTAATGTTCAAGGTGCAAAGCGTCATTTGCACGTCATTCTGAGCTAATTACTGCCTCTTTGTAGCACAGAAACCTAGAATCTGATGACAGATAAGGACTGCTTAGCCTACCTAGTCTGCCCATTTCCCTATTTAATGGATAAGCTGCAGATCCTAGTTAACCAACAGCCTACTTCCTCCTACCCACTACTAGAATTGCCTTATGTCTGTCCCATGCATTCTTGAATTCCCCCACTGTTTTTGACCCTATGACCTCCTCAGGAAGGCTGTTCCATGCATCTACAACCCTCTCTCTGAAGAAATACTTCCTCACATTACCTCTGAGCAGTCCCCCCTCTATCATCAAATTGTGTCCCCTTGTTCTTGCACATCTCTGTTTCTGAAAGATGCTATCCTCTTGGACTTTGTTGATTCCCTTGAGGTATTTGAAAGTTTCTATCATGTCTCCCCTTTCCCTCCTTTCTTTGAGGCCAAACATCTTAAGCTCCTTTAGTCTTTCTTCATATGTCTTCTGGTGCAGACCCTGCACCATTTTGGTTGCCCTTCTCTGGACAGTCTCCACCGTGTCTATGTCTTTGCGGAGATGGGGTCTCCAGAACTGTACACAGTACTCCAGATGTGGTCTTACCAACTGTCTGTACAGAGGGACAACAACTTCCTGTTTTTACTAGTGATGCCTCTCCCTATGCATCCCAGTATCCCCCAGCTCTCCTTACTGCCTTCTCACATTGCTGGCACACCTTCAGGTCATCTGATATGACTACCCCCAGGTCCCTTTCCATTTTTGTTGCTGTCAGTATCTTAACCCCATTGTGTGCTCTTCCCCTGGGTTTTTGTTTCCCAGGTGCATTACTTTGCACTTCTTTGTGTTGAATCAAAGCTGCCATACATGTGACCATTCCTCCAACCTTGCCAAGTCCCTTTTCATCCTTTCCACCCCACCTGGCATATCAACCCTATTGCAGATCTTTGTGTCATCTGCAAAGAGACATACTTTTCCTTCCAGTCCCTCTGCAGTGTGAATTATAAAGACATTAAAAAGGACCGGCCCCAGTACTGAACCCTGTGGTACCCCGCTAGTAACCCTCATTTCTTCACTGTGGACTCCATTTACTACTACCCTTTGCGTCCTGTTGTCTAGCCAATTTTTTACCCAGGCTAACTCTATCCTGGCACCCACTCCTAGGCTGGATAATTTGTTTATTAATCTTTTGTGTGGGACTGTGTCAAATGCCTTGCTAAAGTCTAGGTAGGCCAGGTTCATAGCCCCTCCCTTGTCTGCTACTTTGATCACCCAGTCAAAGAAATCTATTAGATTTGTCTGACCTGATCTTCCTCCTGTGTATCCATGCTGCCTTGGTTCCTGTGCTCCAATGGCCTCTAGGTACTCAACAAATATTTCCTTCAGAAGTGATTCCATCATTTTCTCTACTACTGAGGTCAAACTGACAGGTCTGTAGTTTCCTGCCTCTGTCTTGCTCCCACTTTTGTAAAGGGGAATTACATCTGTCCTCCTCCAGTCCTCAGGTACCATACCATCCTCCCATGATTTATTAAAAAGGTTAATCAGTGGTGCTACTAGTTCTTCCCTTAGTTCTTTTAGAATTCTGGGGTGAATCCCATCAGGCCCCATTGCTTTATCCACCTTCAGTTTTAGGAGTTCTTTCAGAACCCTTTCTTCTGTGAAAGGACTAACATCAACCCCCCTATCCAGAGTGCTTTTATTTACTGGATTAGGTATCACCTCCTGCTCTTCCATTGTGAATACTGAGCAGAAGTATTCGTTCAGTGTCCCTGCTTTTTCACTGTCACTGTCTGCACAACCACCTTCTTCTTTATTCAGCCTCAGTATCCCTGTCTTAGTCTTTCTTTGCTCCCTAACGTACCTATAAAAGGTTTTATCCCCCTTCTTAACCGAGTTGGCCATCTTTTCCTCGGTTTGGGCCTTTGCTATTCTGACTGCCTTCCCTGCTTCCTTCTGCTTTAACTGGTACAGTTCTCTGTCCTGCTCCTTCTGTGTTTCCTTATACTTCCTGAATGCTGTCTTTTCCTCCCTAACCTTCCCCACCACTTCTTTTGAGAACCATAGTGATTTCTTCTTTCGTTTTGATTTGTTTATTTGCTTCACACAAATGCTTGTTGCCTCTGTGATGGCAGTTTTGATGTTTCCTCATTGTTGTTCCACCCTACCTTCTTGCTTGTTTGCTAGTGCTTTTCTGAGGCACTCTCTCATTTTGACAATATCAGTCCTCCTGAAGTCCAGTACCTTCACTTTTGTATGACTTGACTCTACAGCTAAGTTTATCATGAACCACACTGTTTAATGGTCACTTGTTCCCAAATGGCTACCCACTTCTAGATCTGAGATCCTCTCTCTGTCCCCATTTGAGAGTACCAGGTCTAAGAGTCCTCCCTCCTGACTGTGTTCCAAAACTAGCTGTCTGGGGCATGCCCCCTGTAGAGCCTTGAGAATGGCCCTGCTCTTGGATGTGACTGCAGCAAAGGTGCTTCAGTTAAAATCTGGCATATTCAGGTCCCCCATCAGCAATATCTCCCCTTTCTCTGCCATCCTATGGATGCCTTCTATCATTTCCTTGTCCATTTCCTCCCCCTGAGATGGTGGTCTGTATATAACCCCTATGCAGATTGTGGTGCCATTTCCAGTCTCCAGGGTGACCCACAGTGCCGCCTCTCCTCCCTGTTTACCCTTTAGTTCTGTTGCTTTGACCTCTTCCCTTACATAGAGCTACTCCTCCTCCTCTTCTACCCTCTCTGTCCCTTCTGTAGATTGTGTACCCTGGTACGTTGACATCCCAGTCATGGTTCTCTATCTACCATGTTTCTGTGACTGCCACAATATTCAGGCATCCCTCTTCCATCAAGGCCACTATTTCAGGGAGCTTTTTACCTAGACTAGGGACATTGGTGCTCATTACCCTCCATTTTATATGGCCATATTTCTTTTTGCCCCATCCCTCTCCTTACTGGCTTTGTCTTTTTCTCCATTTATCCCTGCCCTTCTCCCTATCGACTACCCTTTCTTGGTGTTTACCTCACTAACTACCCCGATTTTTTGGGAGGCTAGGATTTCCCTTCTTCTTTTCAGTGTCTCCCTCCTTGGCTTGTTTAAATGCTTGCCAATGAAGCATTTAAACATATCACCTAGGATCCTGGTTCCCCTCCTGGACAGATGCAGACCATCACGCCAGTATAGGCCTGCATCCCTTCTGTGTTTCCTTATACTTTTCCTTATACTAATACTTATATTTCCTTATACTTATAACAGTAGACCTCCCCCAAGGGTCACAATTTACACTGAGTAGCATTGCAGACTGGAACAGCAGCAGCAACAGCATTTTGACTGGCAACTATCTACTGGAAAAAAGTAAGTCACAACAACACAACTAATATGTTTAAACCTCTCCCATAGGTGCTGTGTACAGTGCCATTCCTAATTTGTGTTATGCTTGTGTGTGGCAGAATGTCATCACCCATGAAGCACAGTGATGGAGATAGGCTATGCAGATGTATGTTTAGCCACAGGGCACCGGAGGCTGGTGGCTATTGCAGCCCATACAGTATTGTACAACATTATTAATTTTTAGCTGTAGACTCATGACTTTGTTTAATCAGGACAGGGCTCAGGTGCTTGATGCTAACTGAAAAGGGGGTACTGGGTTAGTCAGCAGTGCATTTAACAGAGAGCACATCTGTCTGTCATGGCATGGGTTACTTTCTGTGTTAACTGGGTAAGGCCCAATATGCAGTCTGTAGTCAGGAGAAGCATGTGCACACAGTGGAAAGAATGTGACCTGCTCAGTCACACAATATGCAAGCATATGTTTTGTCAGACAAACTCAGGTATGCTGGATGTAACAAGCTCATTATACACAGCTCTCTAATCTATCCTTTTTTCTATAGTTCCAGACTACATTATATAGATTGGGAGCTATGCACTATTGTGAATCATTTGTACCCTGGCCATGCATCTCCACATCTCCGTACAAGTGCAGAGTGTACGGTATGCACAGCCATGCACCTCCATAGGGTACCAGTCCATGGCCCTGCCCCTCCCTTGCGCAGCTGCATGGTGTTGGCAGATAGGAGGACAGAAGAGGCTATCCAATCAGATGCCCATCCTGGTCCTGGAGTGGATTGTCTGCTCCAGTCATGCACTGGATTCTGGGACAGCATGAACCTGTACAATTTAAAAATGACAGACAACTGCCTGAAAGACTCCCCCCAGCCCTCCCTATCTGTCCAGAGGGCAGGCACAGCATGGCAAAGGAGGGTGTTTGTTCCCACTGAAGTCAGCAGGTGAACTGTGTGGGGGGGCAGGAATCCAATGGTTACAGCAGGATCCCTGCTGCTGTATCATGTGCCCCCTTTGCCTGGCACTCTGCACCTTTGTGAGTGGAGTGGAGTGCAGGAAGATCCCCAGAGATGACCACAGACTGATTATGTGATTGGTCAGGGGATTGAGAGTGCAGTGGGAGTGCACCCCTTCTGTGTATGCCGCCGGGGGTCCACTGAACCCCCAGTTTTCAGCAGTCAGACTTATGGTTGCCTATGTGCCACAGATATGCTGAGATCCAGGACTGGATGAACTCTAACTGGGCTGAGACTTAACCCGGGCAAGATGGAGGTACTAGTGATTAAGCCTGGCCATGGGCATGATGCGTATGCCTCCAGGATGAAAACAGGTTTGGTCCTGGGTTCGACACCATTGATGGCATCCTGTAGGGTGAGAAATATGGGTGTGGTCTTCGACGACAGGCCGACATTTGAGACTCGGGTGTCGGCGGTGATCAAAAGCAGTTTTTACTATCTGAGGAATATCGCCTGGATTAAATTTCTCATTCTGCCCAAGAATCTGCCATCACTAGTGAACACCTTTGTGACATCAAGACGTGGCTACTGTAATGCCCTATACCCTGAGGCCAGTGGAGGGAACCTTTACCAGCTGCAGTTAGTGCAGAATGCAGAGGTTAGGCTGCTGGCAGGACTATCAAGGTCATTTCATGTGACCGCAGTCTGGTGGGGTCTGCACTGGCTGCCGGTCAGATGGCAGGTTCTCTTCAAGGTGGGCATGCTCACTTATAAAGCCCTATATGGATCAGGCCCTGGCTACCTGTCAGACCTCCTTACACCTGCCATCCTTGCTCACTCCCTCCATTCCTCCACCAAGGACCTCCTGACAGTTCCAAGGACTGGGCTGAAAACCTTGGGAGATCGTTCATTCGGGGTTGCCGGCCCGATCCTCTGGAACTCACTTCCAAGTTCTTTGAAGGAGGCCCCTATGGTGGAGATGTTCAGGAGGGGCCTAAAAACCCACCTTTCTAATCTAGCTTATCCTGCAAATATATTTTAAATAGTGCCTGACATATTTAATATTTCATAAAATTATTTTGCTGTTTATGTAAATTGTGATTTTATTATCCTGTCTATCCTGTTAACTGTCTACTACTGTACAGCATCCAGAGCACTTGGGACTGGGTGCCTAACTAAATCAGTTTTACTTACTTACTACTTACTTACATAGGCAATCTATAGTTTGTGCATAGACCCCATTGTTAGTACACAGAGCACACTCATATATTCTGAGCACATACAGAGCTGTATATCAGTAGTGCATGTCTGACAGATTGCAGATTGCATATGTCCCTAGAAGGTGTGGATGTATGGCAGGGAGTGTGAGGGCACATGCCATTGTGTATAGGCAGTGCATGGAGGGGTGCATCCTCCACTATAGCCCACTGCCGACTGCCACCACCTCCTCATGTGCCACAGCCACCAGCAGGGTGGCACACATGTGGCCCATGACATATGCACAGGTGCTGGCAACCTCTCATACCTTTGTGTGCACTGCATCTGTCCATACTGCATGTTTACATTGACACTGTAGCAAACATGCAGGCCACTATGCTGTATTCATCATCACCTCGTTGGGCATACCTGCTGCCACTCAGTATGTGTTAACAGACACATGGTGGTGCATCATCAGTGGTGGACCACAGACCTGTACATGTTACTGGGTCCAGCCAGAATTTGTCATGTCCACAGGGTGTACCCCACAACTGCACCTGGCTGCTGCACAAGATCACTGGGGCTGACATCTATTCATGTAGAACTGTGGGTGATGATTCCATTAATGGTGAGGGATGCTTCATAATTTTATTTTCCAAACCCGTGCTGGCATGAGACTACATTGCCCTGGAGGCCCAATTCTGCAGGGGTGTCCCCTCCAAGTGCAGGACAGCATCATGGAAGGAGGTGATGGAAGCAATCAGTGCTGAGTGTGATGAGGGATGGTCCATGGAGGAGGTGAAGAAGAGATTCTATGACATGTAAAGTTGGAATAAGGGGAAGCCAATCAAACTTACATAAGTGCTTGCAGCTGGCTTTGTGGACTGCCATCAGGTAGAGGGTGTGGAGGGTGGCATCAAAACTATGGGCCCTCTGGGCAAGGTGCACTTTCTTTACATTTGTTCCTTCCCCTGTGCTGCCTGTCCCCATGCCATCTTACTCACCTGTGCTAAGTCAACTCTGACAAAAGGCAGTCTAGGGGCATGCTGTGTGTCTGGATGTGTTTTACACAGGCCTGCCTGCCTTTTCTAATGCCTTGCACATGTGCTCTGCATCCCTCTGCTGATTTGCAACTGGATACTTGCTTTTGTGGACATTCTGCTTGCAGTTACACGTGAACACTTCGCAGAGGTAATATGCCTTGAATATATAACTGTGCCTAATATGCATAGCCAGGGCCCTCATTTGCATGTTGATTGCATGCATTGATTTTAGTGTTTGCTGCTGATTTTGTGATTGCTATTCCTAGAAATCCAATATGTGGCAGTGACCCCAAAATAGTGGCAATTGCATTTTACCACTCACTAATAACATTAGCACCTCAAAAAACATTTGAATATCCCCTCCCCCCTCCACGCTTGTAATAAAGGAGGTCCACTGTGTCCCAGGGGCAACAGTGGATGCCCTCCAATGCTGGAGCTCACTGGTATGGATGATGGAGGCTAGAAATGATACCACATGTAGGTACAAATGATCTGGCTTAGAGGGTATGGAGCAAGGCAGTGTTTAACAAGACACACATTAGAAATTACTAGCTAAAATTCCGTGTAGAAAGTTTAGAAGGGAGCCACAAATATACAAGTAAGCATCAAGGAGAATGAGTGCACTGTAATAGGAGTGTTTCACTGGCATCTATAGAAGCATCCTCAGAGGAGACCATTGGCCGCAGGATGCTCTTCCTGTCAGGAATGCTAAAGAACTGCTCTGGAAATCCACTTCTTGTAAACTGCTCTCTGTGGAGAACTATTTGTTCTGTGTGGCATAGGTAGATACGTTTTAAAGCAACTGGCAGAGAAGCATAGATCTTTGAGCACAGTGTAGTAGTAGATCAGGTAAATCACCAGACTGCACAAACACGCTAGTCAGGGTAAGGTGAGAAGAGAATATTCCAGCCAGTAAAAGGAGAAAAAGGAGACAGGACACTACAGCAGGAATGGTGGGTGGGACTGTCCAGTATAACAACTGCAGGACTGCAGTCTTCAGGTAAATCCACTGGAGAAAAAAATACTGCCTCATCTATGTATGCCTTGGGACTCATCTACATGAAACATGAGTTGGACTTCTGGTTGAAAAGGCAGAGGCTGAACTCCATGGTGCCAGCAGTCATTCCTGCTCTTCTGCCAATGGTTCCTATACTTAGGAAAGGCAGAGAGGAAGACTGTGGTCAGCACATGGAGCAAAGGTGGTCAGGCAGATGTTGGAACGCCACTGATAGTACAACTAACCAACAAGCAAGTTCCCCTCGAAGAGCAAGAGACCCAAGTCAACACAACGCAGGGTTCTTAGTCAGTGGTAACTCAGTCAGCATGAGACATCTGCAAGGAGACACCCAAGTGATGCAAGGGTGGTGGGACATTGGGGAGCTAGATGTCATTGTCAACGTCAGGCCAAATTACTTAGTCCATTGAACCATAAGGAAGTGCAGAATAGTTTTTAAAAGACTGAGAGGGGGCCAGCCATAAACAAATGGCATCTTTGGTGACCTCAGAGTTGCTTCCTGTTAGTGGTAAGGGGGAGCTAGACAACTTCTCACCACAAACATCAACCACTGGCTGAGGCAGTGGTGCAGAGTAGAGGAATTTGGCTATATCGGGAACTGGTGCCTGGACTGGAAGAGTAATAGGCTACACAAATGGAATGGCACTCACCCTTCCAGGGAAGGCACCAGGCTTCTAGGTGGAAGGTTAAAAAAATCTCATGAGTGAGCTTTTAAATTAGTGAGGGGGAGGTGGTACCGAAGAAGAAGAAACCAACTCAGCTAAGAAGGGTCAAAGATTGCCTTCTCCCAGGATTAGTTAGCACAAAGGTGGGCAATGTGGGGGCAGAGGGGAGGAAGTAAAGGAAACGCTGAGAGAAAGAGAAGTGGTAGGGCAAACAGGAGTGTTGGAGGACCATGTAAGGAAAATGTCAAGAGCCTGGGTGACAAAATATGTGACTTGGACGCTTTAATGGTAGAAGCACAACTGAACCTGGCAGCAATCAGAGAGACATGGGCCACAAAACACTATGACAGGGACATGGCCATCGCAGGATACTCTGTGTTCCATAAAGACAGAGAACAGTAGAAAAGAAGGTGTGTGCTGCACTGTATGTTAAAGAAGGAATAAAAGTTGTGGTAATCAGTGCAGATGAAACAGGGAAGGAAATTGAATTGTAGGAACAGCTACACACTAGGGGAGGGAAAACGTCACAAGGAAAGGATCCAGATGAGGAATTAGCACAAGAAATAGGGAGAATGGGCAATTGAATGGAGGTGCTGCTGCAGGGGGACTTCAACATACCCAGCCTGGATTATACCATATCCACAGTGGTGTTTGCTAGGAGTCAGACAATGCTGAATTGTTTGCAAGGGGCCTTATTGAGTCTGCTATTTTGGAAACTCACAAGAGAGGTGCAGTGCTGGACCTAATACTGACTAAAAGGGACAGCAATGTGCAGGTCACCATAATGGAACCTCTGCAGAACAACGACTATAGGACAGTGTGAGTCCAGATCAGGACTATGGTAGAGAAGGACTACACAGACACAAAGCTGCTGGACATCATACTCTAGGTCTAGTATTCCAGGACATGTGGGAGCTGCTGAAGGGCAAGCTGAGAGGGAAGAGGCTGAATAGAGGGTACAGAAACTGTGAAGGAAAAAGGAAAGGATATTGCCAGAGTCTAGTCTGTGCATCAGGGAGGTTAGCATGAGAAAAAGGACAAAGAAACCTCTGTTGTGTTCAAGGTAGGTAGGGGGTTGGGTGAGGGGAAAAAAGGGTGGTCTACAAAAAGTATAAGGCAAATGAGAAGGATGAAGACAGGAAGATTTACCTTCCGGTGCTGAAGGAGGTGTACAAAGTAGTGAATAGAGATGTTGCAAAATGAAATTTCACTGGCGCAATTGCAGAGAAATCGGCAATTTCACTGCATGAGACATTTAGCGAAATTCAGCTATTTCGCAAAATTTTTCACTGTGTGCAAAATTGTGAAATTGAGCCAGCAAAACATTAGGCGCACAACCCCATTTATTATTTTCTGTATAATGATGCAATGTTTGTTCCCATAGGTCAAGGGTCAAGTCATCATATGGCCAATGATGGAGCAGTGTTTGTGAATGTCAGGAGGACCAAATTACACGGGGGATGTCTGATTTCTTGCTTCAGTGTGCATAGAGCTGCTAGGAGGAAAACAGGCAACAGGCAGCTCTTTTTTTTAACTAATAATTGAATTTTGTTACAGTTTTTGTCTCCTCAGATCAGGTCACCTTACTGCCAACAGGGAAGCAGTGTTCGGGTATGGCAGGAGGACCACATGATACATTGTCAATAGGAAGCAAGCAGAAATTGTTTGTGTGAGTACAAGGATGTTATCCTCAAGTATCCTTTAGTGTAAGCATCCCTTAGTGGGAGTGCCATGGAGTAGGAGTGCGGCTCCAGTGTGTGCAGCAGGTATCCACAGCACGGCACCACAGAATGCAGGAAACTCAGTCAGTAGACCACAAAGAAGCTGGGAACTAAGTCTAGTCCAGTACTAATAGGGCGGGCAGTGCTAAGCAAGTTTAGAAAATGGGTAGGGAAAATTCTTAATCCCGATTGGCCAAGGCCTCCAAAGAGCCAGTCCAGTATCAGGCAATGGCAACCAGGCAATAATGAGTCCCAGTTTCTGCCTGCCTGATTATGTTCCAGCATCACTGTGCTAAAGAATGTTACTTTTCAAATTGTCGCCATGTTTTTTTTTCTCCTACTTAGCAAGAAAGATCCCCCCAACCCAACTTGAGTAAATGAAAATGTCAGCTTGTTCCATAGGGAATTGTGTTTAAAAAATATCTGGCAGACACTATCACACTTTAATGCCATGTTCCATGTTTAAAACAGTTTTGTACTGTAAAATGCCAGTGCTAGCAGGTTGCATGTTCAGTGCTAGTGAAGACAGCTTCTGGGACTTACCTTGTCTGCACCCACACTAAACTCAAACAAAATTAATCAGGCAGCACAGCCTTTCTCACCATATCAGCTAAATCTTTATGTCTGGCTATGCTCTGGTACTCCCCTCTCTCTCTCTCTCTCTCTCTACCTTTTAAACCACGCTGCTAACTCTGGTTGCAACAAGCATTTGTCAATGATGAATGTTTGCTTGCTGGCATTGGCATTGGTAGTGTAGAAGTTACAGAGCTGCATAATAGGAATGGCAGTGAAGTATTGAACTGAAGCCAACCCCAGCACCACCCCACAGTGAGTGACAGACATTGGGGTGTGTCTTTGGGTTGTCAGGCATAACGACCACGCCATTTCAGCACACCCTACCCTGCAGACACTGACAATTGTCACGGTGTGCCTTGGGGTCTTTGGCCCTTATGCGCACCCCATTCCATCAGGAAATACGGTGAGATGGGTGTGGTATAGGAGAATGGGGTGACGTTTGGGCCCGAAGAGCACGAGGCACACCTTGATGCCTCTCACTGGCTGCAGGGTGTGGGTGTGGGTGGAATGGTATAAGCATGACAGGCAAGAATCCCAAGTCACACCCCTGATGCCTGTCATTCTCTACAGGGTGGGGCATTATGGTCGGAAACCCTAACGCCTCAGGCATTCCTTGGCATTTTCACTCCAAATTTTCAACATGTTTTTTTTTGTGACCCCCACCTCATGAACAGTGGCAATATCACTTTGTTAGCCAAATACTGCTTATGCACATCGACTATGGCATTTGGCACCACAGGTGCAAAAACACATTCCGAACAGGATGTGAAAAATGACAGCGGTACTGTTCATGGGGAGGTGTAAAAAATGGCAATGTTGAAAATCTGCTGTGAAAATCTTAAAAAAACTGGTGAAGTCACAAGCGTGCATAGAAACTGTGCAACGCATACCCGTAATGCAACTAGTTTGGGGATATTTTTACAGCAGATTGTTAACACAGGCATTTTGGGACCTCCGATCATGAACAGTGTCAGTGTGATTTTCTTTATCTGTACTGAACAATGATTTCCCACAGCGACCATGCATTTCTGTGCTGAAAGTGTGAAAACACATTTCGGCCATGTTGTGGAAAATGACAGCTGTACTGTTCATAAGGAGGTGTGGAAAAATGCCACTGGTGAAAATCTGAGCTGAAAATATTACAAATTCATGAACTTATGAGGGTGTGTGGAAACTGCGCAATGCTCCCTCGTAACACAGTCATTTTATGGAGTTTTGTCACCAAATTTTCAACATAGCCATTTTAAGACCTCTGCTCATGACCAGTGTCACTGTGATTTTCTTAATCTGTCCCAAACATTGTTTTCACACACCGACTGTACCATTGTGCGCTACATGTGTGGAAACACATTTTGGGCGAGATGTGAAAAATGGTAGCCATACTGCTCATAAGGAAGTGCGGTAAAATGGCACTATTGAAAATCTGGTGTGCAAATATTACAAATTCGCAAACTTGCCAGCGTGCATAGGAACTGCGCAACGTGCGCTCCTAAAACAGTCATTTTTGGGAATTTTTTCACCAAATATTCAATATAGCCATTTTAACACCTCTGCTCATGACCAGTGTCACTGTGATTTTCTTAACGTGTCTTATACATTGATTTTGCACACCGACTGCGCCATTGTGCACTACATGGGCGGAAACACATTTTGGGCGAGATGTGAAAAATGACAGCTGTACTGCTCATAAGAAGGTGTGGTAAAATGGCAATGTTGAAAATCTGGAGTGAAAATATTGAAAATTGCGAAACTTATGAGCCGCAATGAGAACGCGCAATGCACGCTGAAAACAGTTTATTTTAGATTTTTCCATTAAATATTCAAAATAGGCTTTTGAGAGCCCACCCATGAACACTGGCAGTGTCGCTTTTGTTAATCATTCTGAAATGTGATTTCACGTATGGCTGCGAAATCACCCTTCGGCCTGAGTAACGCCATGACAGTGACAGCATTCATGAGAAGGGGTCCCAAAAACCCCATGTTGAAAATTTGGTGCAAAAATTCAAAAATGCCGAGATGTGCAGCAAAGTTGAAAAAACCCTATCTATTACATTATACAGCTTACTGGCATTTCCTCAGTTCGCGGTCGGCTTTGAAGAGTGCAGACATGTTCCTGGTCCACTGAAGATCGTCGCGCCAGACTCCAGAGGTAAGTATAGGGTGAGGGGGGTATGGGGAGGCAGGGTGCACAGTGGGTGGTTGCGAGTGGGGGCAGGGAGACTGCGAGGGACCGTTTATCAATTTACAGGTTTTTTTTTTATATTAGTAAGACGATGCGGGATGTTTGCCACGCTGGGGTGGGCTCCCAGCGTGGCAGCTGGAAAGGCTGTTTGGGAGGGCTGGAGCCGATGGGGATTGGGCACCCCGCTGGCATCCGGGCTTGTGCCACGCCTGGGGGTGGGCTCCCAGTGTGGCAGCTGTAAGGCTGTTTGGGGGTTGGAGCTGACAGGGGATTGGGCACCCTGCTGGCTGATATGTGCCATGCTGGGTGGGCCCCAGCATGGCACCAGAAAGCTTTTTTTTGAAGTGGAGCTGACAGGGAATTGGGCACCCCCATCGGCTATACAGTATGTGCATGGGGGGGAGCGCGTCAGCATGCAATATGCGTGCGTGCATGTTGATGGGGGGAGCTCTGCTCACTGAAGCAGAGCTCTCCCTTTCAACTGTATGCCACTACATTTTCAGCTGTCATAGACAGCTGGAGCAGTGATTGGCACACTGCGACTGAGCCTGCAAACACACTGACTGAACTGGAAGAGGCTGACACACCTCTGGAAAACTCGGATGATGACACTATGTTTCTTGCACATGCGTGCAAGCAAACATAAAAAGGGAGTTTCCAGGGAGAGTTTCCTATTGTGCTAGCCTCCTGCCATGTCAAACTGCTAATCTGCCACTGTCAAACATCCAGGTTAGAGAGAGAGAGTTTAAGGAATATGCTACAGAAACATAAATAAACAAAAAAAAGGAAAGCCATCAGAAAGGGAGCAGGCATGTGGTGGGGCTGTCGAAGTTGGTAACATGGGAACACACCTCACAATGTACAATACTGCCAAAAAAAGTGTTTTCAAAATAGCAGCACCCTCTACTGGCAACTGTGCCAGGGTGGGAATACTTTACCATAAAACTTTTATTTGTATTTCTAATACTTCTTTTTTTGTTTTTTATGTTGTACCTATTTTTTAACTACTGTATAAAAATTTAATCAGAAACCCATTTTCCTAAGCCCAATAATACCCTTCAGGGTGGGTATTATGGGTTATACTGGACCTTAAAGGGGCTGTAAGGCCCTCCACTTGCAGTGCAGGGCCTCATTATGCCCCTGGGCTGTCCGGTATAACCCAATATCGCCCTCCCTGTTGGGCATTATTGCTTGCATAGAATAGGTATCTGTTGGCTGTGTAAAGGTAGCATGCAGTAGCAACCAGGTAACACCTATCTCAGATAGGGCTGCATACACTGGCATAGTGGTCAGTTTGTGTACAAATAATGAGGCTGCAGCCAGCTCCCTATCTAGGTTGCAGCTATAGGACTTGCGTCATTTACTGTGATACCAAAAGTCTTAAAAGCACTCATCACCCAACCTAGGGCTGAGCTGCAGATTCTATTAGACCTACATACTTTAGTAGTAATGACTGCATGTTTGCAAACTAGAATGCACTACAGCTGAGACTTCCGGTTGATGCCTGAAGGAGATGGCAGCATAGTTTAGGAGAGCAGTCTTCCCTCCAGAATAAAATGCCTTGTTACAGCCAAAATTCTTACTGATGTTCTCTCTATTCACTACTACGAGGTTTTAAACAGTATCAAAATGCAAACTGCCAAGGGAAAGTTCCATTTTTTGCTCTGGGGATCCAGACGGCTCCTGCTCTGGTAGATCAGATGCTGAGCAGTCCCAGGCTGCAGACCTGCCTTCAAACCATCTGACGGACACCAGACCCTGAATACAGTGAAACACTCAGAAAGAGCAAATTCAAGAAAGTAAAACTTGAAACAATATACCAGAAGATCCTGGGCAGGGTTTTCGAATGAGGCACAGGACTAGTGTCCAACCCTGTGCCACTCATACCTGTCAACCTCTTGCCTTATAAATCAGGGATGAGGTTTAAAAAAATCAGGGATTAAGTCCCTGAATCAGGGACACATTTTAAAAACTGGAAATATGCACTCAGAAAGCTGACAGAACAAGGGGATTAGTGTAATATGCATTTCCTGAAGAATAAGTCTGTAACTGTAATGTCTGACATACTTTTTGTGCTTACAATCCGCACTCTTCTGTCACAAAAACACAACTTTTAGGAGGGACAGAGGAAGATTCTGAGGCAAAATCAGGGACAGTTGAGAGGTACGGTACCACCACACTTAGGTTCTGGTGGTGCGCCAAACTCTTTGCCTCAACTGCACCTGATTTTACAATCTCAGGTGCAGTTGCAGCAGTTTCAGTGATTTACAGCAGCTTGCACCAGATATCTGGTGCAAGTTCCGTAAAACAGCCCCCAGGATTGTCACGCCTTAGATCACAAAAAATGTGTCTAAGTTTTGGCAATTGTCTGCATGGGATAGAAAATCCCCAGATCACTGAAAGCCCCATGTGCCATAACTTCGGCACACCAGGGCTTGTGGCAATCGGTGTGTTCCAAAGCTCTTGACCCTTGTCTTTTAGAGTACATATGAAGCAAGCTATACAGGATCTTCATAGAGACATTGCCAATCTGGAACAGTGCACCGATGATTTGGAGCGCCGTACCACCACCATCGATAACTAGCTGGACAGTATTGATTCTACCCTGCAGGAGATAATGGACACCCAATCTATTTTTTTTTTTGCTCCCCAGCTCCTCCTGGCCAGCCATTCCTTCGAGCTTGCCAAGGGCCCCTGCCACCTACCCCCCCGTTGCCATCTCGCCACCCACTCCAATGCCGCAGCCTGGCTGATGTATCCCTTCTTTAAGGGGGACCACCTCCTGGGGCACCACCAAGAGAGAAGACCTGGACCAATGGGCACCACCAATCTACGCCGGGCTCAGCAGGGGGGTCAGCGCAGACACCTCTGACTTTGTGGCAGATGATGAACTGGCAGCCATCATCTGGCTGGCCAGGAGGCCCATTTTCTTGCTTTCTGCCTGTTGAGCCCCCCGCCCACAATGTGACTGCACACTGTAATGTCCATGGCAGAATACACAAGTGGTGCATGGTCACCCACACTGCAATGCATGTGGCCCCAACAGGCCACCAGGAGCCACTCCAGGGTGGTGCAACCTCACGCCTTCCCCCGGGAGGAGAACATCCTACCTGATGCTTGTAGCCCTTCCTGCTGGCCTCAGCTCCTGTCATCCTGTGCTCGGGCATGAATCCAGGTCGCCAACTTGCCAGGTGATCCCCCATCTCTCAGCTTAGTCTGGTATTTTAATGCACCAGGTAGATGCAGAAAACCTTGCTTGGTGCAAAAATATAAAATTATATGGTTTACCCGAGAACACTGAAGGTTTCGACAGCGCCACCTTCCTTGACTCATTTTTCTGAACGGCACTTGAACTCGGTCCTGATCTTCTCATAGACATTGAACTAGCCTATTGAGCACTGAGCCTGAAGCCCCAGGACGCATCTTCCTGACCTAGGTCCACAAATGTCCAATTTTTAAATTATACTTTCGAAGAAGACATTTTGAAGACAACCTGAAGTAAACAGAAAGTATTTTACAGTCAAACGAGGATTCTGTTCAACAATGATTACACCCCACACACCATGAAACTACACCAAGTCTACAGCCCTGTTATCCATAGTTTGCAGGCTAAACATATCAAATTTCAAACCCCGTACCCTGCCCATTTCATTATTCAATACCAATTGGGAATTAAGGAATACAAATCCACCGAAGAAGCCCTAAAAGATATGCCAAATCATGGGATTGTTATTGCAGGAAAATCTTCACCCAGCTCTGTTAATCCGGATTCTAATGGCTGTTGGAAGATGGTACCGCTGAAGGATCAATGCCAAAAGCACACTTTAGAGTCTTTGGCTTTGATAAAATCCCATCTCCATTCTTTCCAGTGGTCTGCTAATCCACAATGATCTGCTAGCCAGCAGATGGGGGTTTGCTTTCTGCTGCATTTTTGCATCTGCTTCCCTTAGCCATTAGGACCAGTGAAGCAATTCTGCTACATCTACCTTTTTTTTAAATCAATTGAACATTTTATCGAACCATGGACTATGGACTTTGCTTATATTATTTAATTAGGACTGTCTCTTTAATACTATATTTATCTGTGGGACACAGCCTTTGACTCAGTATGTGTATTTTCCTTTTTATCTGCCAATGCAATAATAGGATTTTGTTAAAGGTGACCTGCAAAGAAAGACTGCAGCCAGCTCCCATTCCCACATACCTTAAAATGCTGCTGCAGGAGCCTGGGGCCACAGTGATCTTAATTTTTAATCCAGCACATTTTTTGCTATAAAGTGCCAAAACTTTCAGCTGGTTCCCATATTAGTGGGTACAAAAAGTCATGGGTATTACACCCATTTAGTGATGTCACTACCAGCATTGCTTTTATTATAGTAGCAGTGGTGGTACTTTATTATGATTAATTTATGGCTTATATGGGGGTCTTCATACATGTAATGATACATACAGCAACAGAGAGGTTGTTATATGTTGCTGTAAGTAACATTACATGTTTGAAGACCCCCATATAAGCTATAAATTAAACATAATAAAGTACCACCACTGCTACTATGATAAGAGCAGTGGTGGTAGCAAAATCGCTAAATGGGTGTACTAGCCATAACTCTTTGCACCCGCTCATATGGGAACCTGTGGTGTTTCTGTGGTCGGCCAAAAGTTTCGGCACTTTATAGCAAAAAACATACTGGATTAAAAATTAAGACCACTACATCCTCAGACTCCTGCAGTAGCATTTTAAGGTACGTGGGAATGGGAGTGGGCTGTAGTCTTTCTTTGCAGGTCATCTTTAATATCTCACAAGGATTGGAAGTTTGTTTTAGATCCAGGTTGGTAACATATTATTTTCTAATGGGTTAAACTGCTTATTTTGCTAGTGAAACCCCTTCTGTTCTGTTCTGTTCTTGGCAACATAAGCATTGCTTTTTATGTTGTCTTGCATGATCAGCGCAAGCAACATTTTGTGACAGCTTGCTGGAGTAGCAGGTTGTGGAGGTGTGGCTGAGTTGTAGCCAATGGTGCCACTGCTTTTTTGTGCTGGTCTCTGTGGCACCAATGAATGAGCACACTGTCTATGACAGCCCTTGAGAAGCATGCCACCAACTGGAAAGAATTTTGCTGCTGCAAAGAGGGAATGCTCCATCATTGCAGGGCATACCTTGCCTGCTGAAACATTTCAATAAACATGGTGGCGTTTGTCACCGTCCACCTCTCACAATCCTTACAAAGCCAACTACAGGGGTGCCCAATCCCCCTGTTGGCATGTTTATAACCCCCCTCAAGATTATGTGGCACACTGGGAGCCCACCCCAGTGTGCTTCCTGTGCTCCAAAGCCAACCACATTGGCATGTCCCTGTCCCCACTCCACCCCACCCCCATTGTGTGCTACATTGGGAGCCCACTTCAGTGTGGCCAACATAACCCCCCCAAAGTCATGGGGCAACCTGGGAGCCCACCTCAATGTGCCCAACAGTTTAATTTCACCTGTAAATAAAGAAAACCTTCCCGTGATGTCCATTCCTGAAAATAAAACAGTCTGTCATTGAGACGGAGCACCCCCTTCCCCAACCTGCACCAACCTCCTGTGCACACCATCTCCCTGCACCCCCCCCCACTCTATATGTATCTCCAAAGCCTGGCATGACAATCTTCAGTGGAGCAGGACATGTCTGAACTCTTCAAAAGCCGACTGCGAACTGAAGAAAATCATGGTAAGCTGTATAATGGCATCAATCGGGGGGTTTCAACTTAGGTGGCTATCTTGGCCATTTTTGTGACATTTGGCTAAAATTTTCAACATGGGGTTCTTGAGACCCCACCTCATGAACCCAGTCACTGTCATTTCATTATTCAGTACCGAAAGGCGATTTTGCAGTCACTGAGTGGAATCACCTTTTGGGACTGATTAATGAAACTACAGTGTCACTGTTAATGAGGTGGGCTCCCAAAATGCCTATGTTGAACATCTGGTGAAAAAATTCTACAAAGTGACTGTGTTATGAGCGTGCATTGCACAGTTTCCATGCATGCTTGTAACTTCGAGAATATTTAACATTTTCACTCCAGATTTTTAACATTGCCATTTTTTCACACCTCCTTATGAACAATACAGCTGTCATTTTTGACATCCTGCCCAAAATGTGTTTTCACACATCTGGTGCACAATGGCGCAGTCACTGTGGGAAATCAATGTTCAGGACAGATTAATAAAATCACAGTGATATTGTTCATGAATGGACATCCCAAAATGCCTGTATTGAAAATCTGGTGAAAAAATTCCACAAAATGCGCTGTTTCTACGCACGTACATAACTTTGAGATTTTATAATATTTTCACTCCAGATTTTCAACATTAGCATTTCTTCCCACCTCCTTATGAATGGTACAGATGTCATTTTTCACATCCTGCCTGAAATGTGTTTTCACACATCTGGCTCAGAATGGTTCGGTTGCTGTGGGAAATCAACATTCGTGACAGATTAACAAAATCACAGTGCCACTGATCATGAGCAGAGGTCCCAAATGCTTTCATGAGGTTGGGTCACAAAAAGCCCATGTTGAAAATTTGGAGTGCAAATACCAACAAATGACAGGGGTGTTAGGATTTCTAACCATAATGTCCCACCTTGTAGAGACCCTGTAGAGACCCTGTAGAGACTGACAAGCATCAGAGGTATGACTTTGGACTGTCGGCTGTAATGCTCATGCCATTCCACCCCCACCCCCACCCTGCAGCCAGTGACAAACATCCCAAATACATTTTTTTCTTGGCTTCAGTGTGGCTGTGTGTACAGGGCAAGGCCAGCAGGCTGGCAAAATAAATCTTTGACTTGTGCCATCCAATCACGAATCATGATCACTTGTTAATGTTCATTCAAGATTCCATGTATTAAAAAAAATACTGTTCAGACAAAAAACATAAAAGCTGATGCACCTCTGCTGCTGGCTGTGGGTGGCCCAGGGGATAATGTAACCTTGTGACTCATAGCAGGTTGTTTACACTACAGCACAAGTAAAGTACAACTACTGTACACACAAGTGTCATCATCATAATTATCATCACTCATTCTGCATTATTCCTCCTTATTATCATTAGTTTTACAGTGTATCGCATTACATTATATATGCATTAACCAACCCCCAATGTGGGACTGTGCTGTGTGCAGCTATGCACTAGATGTTTCTGCATCTCCAATTTAAATTCTGAGGCACGTGGAGTGGCTTAATTCTGATCCAAGATGGCTGCATAGTCTCAGAGCTCTCATACTCTCCTGGAAAATATCCTCCTTTCATCCATCATTGGCAGCACTTTTTGAACAAATATCAACCTGAAAGATTGATGTTGTATCAAGGATTAAAAATTTCTACTTTTTAGCTGGATTTGTCTACTTACCGATGAACAGTAAACCTCTAGGCTCCCAGGCCTGATTCCTATGCAGCATGGCGATGGAGACCACTCAAAGTATGGACCTCAACTGCATACAGTCCATGTCTGCCCAGCTAGTGATTACAATGGACCAGCTGATGGCTGCTTCTAACAAGACGATGGTGGCTGTTCAAAATATTGAAACCAGCCTGTTCCAGACTGAACAGAAAATCCATATGTACAACATAGATACATAGACAGTGTCAGCAGATAAGGGCCTATGGCCCACCCAGTCTGCCCATTTGAGCTTGTAAATTCAGTTTATGTTTTCCTAGAAGTCTGTTGCCCCTTACCCCTGATCTCCAGAATTCATTTATGTCTATTCCATGCATTCTTAAATCCCGTGATTGTCTCAGCCCCCACCACTTCCTCTGGCAGGGTGTTCCACTTGTCCACTACCTGTTCTGTGAAGAAATTCTTCCTCATGTTTCCTCTGAATCATCCTCCCTCCAACTTCATCCCATGCCCTCTAGTCCTGGAACATCTTTTTCGCTTAAAAATAGTGTATTCCTGCACCCTGTTCCTCCCTGTGAGATACTTGTATGTCTCTATCATATCCTCTCACCCTCCTCTCCTCCAGGGAGTACATGTTCAGTTCCTTCAACCTGTCTTCATAGGACTTGTGATGCAATCCATGCACCATCTTTGTTGCCCTCCTCTGAACCTTCTCTACCCTGTCTATGTCCTTACGTAAGTATGGTCCTCCAGAACTGTACACTGTACTCAAGTGGGGCCTCACTAGTGTCTTGTATAGCAGAATTATGACCTCCCTTTTCCTGCTGGTGATGCCCCTGCCTATACATCCCAGCATCCTATTTGCTTTACCTGCTGCCTTGTCACACTGTTTCCCTACCTTGAGGTCATCAGAGATGATAACCCCAAGATCCATTTCCTGCTTGGTGCATGCTATATCCTCACCCCCCAACTGATATATGTGCCAGGGTTTTGTGCCCCATATGCATTATCTTGCACTTCTTTGCATTGAATTTCAACTGCCAAACCCCTGACCATTCTTCAAGTTTCTGCAGGTCCCTTCTCATTCTGTCTACACCCTCTGGTGTGTCTACTCTGTTACAGAGCTTTGTGTCATCAGCGAACAGTGAAATTCTGCTCTCTAGGTCCTGTGCAATGTCACTGATGAAGATGTTGAATAGGACCAGTCCCAGCACTGATCCCTGTGGTACCCCACTGGTCACTCTTCCCTCTGTGGAGTGACAGCCATTTACCACCACCCTCTGTGTCCTGCAACCCAGCCAGTTACCTACCCACCACACTACTGCCCTGCCCACACCCATATTCCCCAGTTTGTGTAATAGTCTTCTATGTGGCACAGTGTCAAAGGCCTTGCTGAAGTCCAGATAGGCCATGTCCACTGCCCTCCCCTGATCCACCTCTATAGTCACCCAGTCAAAAAATTCAATAAGGTTGGTCTGACATGACCTCCCCCTGGTGAAACCATGCTGCCTTGGGTCCTGTAGTCCATTGGCAACCAGATGTTCCACCAATCTCTCCTTCAGTAGTGCTTATATGATCTTCCCCACCACCGAGGTGAGGCTGACTGGTCTGTAGTTCCCTGCTTCCTCTTTGTTCCCGCTTTTGTATAAGGGGACTACATCTGCAGTCCTCCAGTCTTTGGGTACCTCCCCTGTTTCCAGTGATCGGAAAACAGGATAGCCAGAGGTTCAGCCACCACCTCTCTTAGTTCTTTAAGGACCCTGGGGTGCACCCATCTGGCCCCATTTTTTTATCAACTCTTATTACTTCCAGTGCCTTCAGGACTCTTTCTCGTGTAAAGGGACTTGTGTCCATTTCTGCACCGTTCTCACCCCTTGTACTCCCTTCAGACCCATTACCCTCCTCTTCCTCAGTAAAGACTGAGCAGAAATACCTGTTCAATATGTCAGCTTTACTGTTGTCATCCTCCACGTGGCCCCCATCCTCTCGCTTCAGTCTCACTATCCCTCCCTTTGTCTTTCTTTTTTCACTTATGTACCTGTAAAGGTTTTGTCCCTCTACCCACTGATTTTACAATGTGTTCTTCTGTCTGAGCTTTGGCTTCACTTACTGACCTCCCCCTCCCTTTGCTTCTCCTGGTACTTCTCCTATCCTTCTGCCTGTGTCTTTTGTATTGCCTGAATGCAGTCTTTTTGGCTTTCACTTTCTTTGCTACCTTTTGGAAAACCATAATGGTCTCCTCTTCCTTTCCTTTTGCTAACCTGCTTAATGCATAATTCTGTTGTTCTTGTAATCCCCATTTTAAATACTGCCCACTGTTCCTCAACCCTGATTCCTGTCCCATTCCTTTAATGCCTCTTTCATGTATCTCCTATTTTCCCAAAGTCTGCCCCTTAAAATCCAGGATACGTGTTTTTGTGTGGTTTGGTTCTGCTCCTTTTGTGATTTCAAACCACAATGACTGGTGGTCACTGTTCCCCAGGTGCTCCCCCACTGTTACCCCCATCACACTGTCCCTGTTTGTGAGCACAAGGTCCAGTATTGCCTTCTGCCGAGTTGGTTCCATGACCAGTTGCTTGAGGAAGGCACCCTGAAGGGAGGCCAGGATAAATCTGCTCCTAGTTGATGCTGCTGCTGGGATGCTCCAGTCCACGTCTGGAATATTGAATTCTCCAACCAGTACTACCTCACCCTTGTCTGCCACCCTTTGGATGGCTAGCATCAGCTCCCTATCTGTTTCTTCCTCCTGGGCTGGTGGTCTATAGACCACACCTGTGCGGATGGCTGTTCCCATTTTCCTTTCCAGCTTAACCCACAGTATCTCTCCCCCATTTTGTTCCTCCTGGATCTCTGTGGCCCTTGTGTCATTTTCACATACAGTGCCACTCCTCCTCCCTTCCTGCCTGCTCTGTCTCTTCTGAATATGTTGCAGCCAGGTATGGCCATCTCCCAGTCGTGGTTATCATTACACCAGGTTTCAGTGATGGCCACAATGTCCAGGTCTGACTGCACCATGACAGCCTCCAGATCTTCCATCTTGTTGCTAAGGCTCCTGACATTTGCACACATGGTTTTCCATGATTTGATCTCCCTAGACTGTTTCGATGTTCTACTCCTGCCCATTCCTTGGTTGTCCTTTATCCCTGGTTCTCCTTGCTGTCTGCCCTTCTGTTGAATTTTTCCCCTTTTCTGTCTATCCACCTCTTGGGCACTAATCTCCATCTTTTGCACACTGCTTTGCAGAGATAGCCAATCCTCTGGTTCACTGGTTCCACTGCTAGCTGTGGGGGGTGAGCAAGTAGGTACCCTCCTTGCTGGTCTGCCACCCCCCTTTGCTAGTTTAAATACTTGTCAATGTAGCATTTAAACTTATCATTGAGTGCTTGGATTCCCCTCCAGGATGGATGCAGGCCATCAGGCTTGAACAAACCACCTTCCCTCAAGGTGGGTCCCCAGCAATCCAAGAGCTCCATTTGGGGGCATGAGAGCACCATAGAATTATTCAACAACTGGTGAACAAGGTGGATGACCTAGAGGAATGGAGTAGATGGAACAATCTCAGGTTCCTAGGTTTTCCTGAAGGGGCAACAAAAAAATGAATGCCACCGGTTTTCTACAATCAGTTCTGCCCAAGATACTATGCTTCCAGGGCCAGCCTTCATTGCAACTTGAGTGAGCTCACCGTACTTTAGCACTGAGGCCTAAGCTGGGGGAAAAGCAGAGACCTCTATTGGCCAGGTTCCTTGATTACCGCTAGAAAGATGCCATCCTTACTGCAGTCCAAACAGCTGGTCCTTTATACTGGCAAAACCATAGGATTTCAATATATTAGGACTACGCTAAAGACTTGACTGACCAGTGTAAAGCATACACAGAGGCCCACAAGCATCTTCATCAGCTGGGAATTATGTTCTCCCTGAGATACCTAGCCACTATGCAGGTGACACATAATGGTATTCCCCTTGATTTTGACTCCTCAGAGCACCTTACGGATTTTTTGAATAGAACCTAGCCACAGGAGATGAGATACCCGACCCTCCAAGCCTTGGAAGGCATGATTACAGAAAGAATAATGACAGACCTTCTACTAATTTGGAATACCATGGAGAAGCGCTGCACAAGCATAACCATATGGAGCATAGTCCCTTCCACTGCGGAGCCACAAGCATCAGGCCCCCAAGCAACTTCAATGTGGGGATCAGGATCCAGCAGCCTACAGAAAGATGACTCCTATCTGTGGACAGACGATGCTGAGGAAGGACTACTCGGGTGCAATAAGTATGCTGTACTCTGATCCTCTTCCCCAGGCTTCCAAAACATGGAACAAGGCACCCTCGATTTAGTGACTCCCCCTACTGAACCCTCCGGACTATCATCTAATGATTGAGGAGACATCAGTACAGTGTATATATAGCCCCACAGGAACCTGTGACCTCTGAGGCATCAATGGAGGTGATCCATGGCCCAGAGGAGAAAGCCTATCAATCCTTGACCCTGGCAGTGGCTGAACCAGGATCACCACAGAGAGGAAGTATGAACGAATCTACTACGGCCAGATAAATGCCGGGATAGGGTTCTTTGTTTTGAGTTGGGATGGGGGGCAGAGGTTCTGGTATAAGTGTGAGGGACTAAGTACCACAGAGTTGCATAGGCCTCAACCACAAGGTCCTGATTTGAGGCCTATGGTAGGCTGCGTCCCCCCTCTCCTTTTGAATCTCATTAAGCCATCTGGCCATTCAAGGTCTTTATCTGACAATGAATAAGAGCAATGTGGCAAAGGACTAGACAGCCACTGTATGTTATTAATTCATTTTCTGTTAATATGCACCACCTGCACTAGATTCAATTGCAGGATTGGTTAAGGTGTGGGGTTAATCCTGTGGGGGAGGAACACTGGGAACCCCTGAGGATTCCCCTGCTCTTTTTATGTGCCCTTTTACTGTTTCTTCCTCCTTCATGGTTGTGTATGGGGATTAAGACTGCAAGAGCTGGCAGACATCTGTCTGTTATCATTCCAGGGTACACTACAGGCCTTGAACCCCTCCCTGAATTAGGTCAATCTCTCCTTCTGATAACAGACTCATAAGGTATATAAAGCGAGGGATAATTCATCACTCGGGAATAGGCTGTCTAAGAACTTAGAAACACATGTAAATGTGGTCAATGCAGGGGGAAACTTGAAGCATCCTTCCTACGCACCCCCCCCCCCACTGGTCTAGGATCAGTAGATTGATGGTGTGGTCATATCCTGCCCCTTTTAATTCCATTACTATGCATTTCCCCCCTGAATACTCCTCATGCTGCAAGTATAGCCTGAATTGACAGTGACCCCTACTCAGAAGCACACCTGCCCCTCCTCTCTCCCATCCCCCCATTTCAGAAGTTCCAGGGTGTATATCCTCAGAGTAGATATTATGGCAAGCTACCTGGTGTCACTTCCCCTCATTGGGCAAGTTGATATACCCCTGCTGTAGCTGCCAATAAGGTGGGCGTGAGACTAAGAATGTCTCCACTACTCCTTTAGCTTCTCCCACCACCATTTAATTACATAACCCTTACAAGTTACACTGAAGTTCAGTTTCTGTAGGAGATGAAGAAAGGCTCTCCCCCCCATGGAGAGAGATGATGGACCCCAGGCGACGAAGGTTGTCAGGCCATGAATCACTCTACTCCATAAGATGTCAAGCAGTGGCTTGAGTAAACGGTTACAGTTTAGTAGAATGCAGTGTTATTATGGTTTTGGTTTTTGAAATGCTATATAATTCATGCACATGGTGGCCTGGTAAATGTATCCAGTTTGGTGCAAAGATGCTTTCACAGGGGACTCAAGGTATGGACATGTCACTGGCAAGAGCAGGGAGGCATGGTCTGACTTCCTTTCTGCTCACATTTTGCAAGCTAATTTTTGCAGAATTGGTAATGGGTGAGATTATTTGCAGCATTTGGAATGTGAGAGGGCTTAATACCCCAGTAAAAAGGCAGCAGGTGCTCTCTCACCTAAAAAAGCTGAAGTCAGACCTGGCTTTCCTGCAGGAAACTAAACTAAGTTAAACAGACAATGCTAGATTAGCAAGGGATTGGGTGGGACAGGTGTTCACTCCTCGGCCCAAACACTCAAAAAAGGGGTGGCCGTCTTAGTCAGTAAACAACTCCGATGGACCCCAAAAAAGACAGTAACAGACACGCTCAGCCATTGGGCTCTGGTCCTGATGGACACACCACAGAGGCCCTTATTATTGGGGAATATATATGGCCCAAATGTAGAAGACCCTGATTTCTTTCATACCTTGGCCCAGAAAATATACTCTCTGGCTCCGGCACACACTCCGGTGTTCATAGCGGGAGACTTAAATTTCATTATATACCTCCTGTTGGATAGGAGTATGAGCTGGACAGAACCACATCATATAGGGGAGGCTGCCTTTGTACAGCTGATGAAAGATGTGGGACTGGTGGCCATCTGGCAGACATTCCACCCGAGGGACCATGATGACCTCTTCCACTCCCCGGTGCATGGCTTACATAGCCATCTGGACTACTGGTTGACCTCCCTGAGTCTGACTCAAGCTTCTCTGGGTGCAGAGATAGCCTCCATTGTGATATCTTACCATGTCCTGGTACAACTCCACCTTCTGTGGGGCACCCTGCTGCACGTCTCTCCCTCACGGAGACTAGACCTGCTTTTTCTTAGAGATCCGGAATTTGTGGAATGGACATGTAAGACCCCTATCATCCTTTTTCAGGAGAACCCTTTGACAGGGAATACATAGGTGGCTTTTAAAGCCACCTTAATGGGAGGTATAATGGGGTATGCAGCTGCCAGCAGGCATGTGAGAGAGAAAAAACTATTTGACCTGGAGCCCCAACTCAATGGAGCAGAGCAAACCTTTAAAGCCATTCCGAGAGCCAGTATACACCCACCACTCAT
Source organism: Neoceratodus forsteri (assembly GCA_016271365.2). Taxonomy (NCBI): domain Eukaryota; kingdom Metazoa; phylum Chordata; order Ceratodontiformes; family Ceratodontidae; genus Neoceratodus; species Neoceratodus forsteri. Next base: position 622,460,088 of record CM057455.1, read on the forward strand.
CAGACAGATATTGAGGCTGAGAATGGACATCAACGATATCCTCACCCGTAAAGCAGAAAGTTGCATTCTCAGGTTGAGACATAAATACTGGAAGGCTGGGAAAAGGGGGGTAAGGTCCTGGCTTATAGATTAAGGAAGCAACAGGCCAAGAGATTCATAGCGAGCCTGCAGGACACCAGTGAACATGTCCAAACCAAGAACCAAGAGATTAATAATATAATGAAGCAGTGTTATAGTGCCTTATACTTCTCCCGACCCATGAACCCCTTGGAGGTGGTGGCCTTTCTGACACCCTTAGATATTCCTCGCCTCATGACTGGACACTCCCATTATGGAACAGGAAGTTGTGAAGGCCTTACACATTCTCAGGGCAGGAAATTCCATTGGTGGAGACGGGTTCCCGGTGGAGCTGTGGAAACACCTCTCCACAATAATTGCTACCCCATTGAGCTTAATGTACATGGAAGTGCTAGAGGTGGTGGGTTTTCATCCACCCTTAGGCAAGCGGTCATAACCATCCTCCCCAAGAAAGAGAAGAATCTGACCAATCCAGTCAGCTACAGGCTTATATCCCTGATTAATGTAGACAGTAAAGTTTTTGCAAAAATCCTTGCCCTCAGATTCGGTCCCCTTTTGCCACAGTTAATACATCCTTCCCAGGTGGGGTTTGTTCCTGGTAGGTACAGCGCAAACCATATCAAGTCATTAATCAATATAGCCACAGTAGCCCAATCCCTCCAAACACCATCAGCAGCACTAGCTGTTGATTTCAAAAAAACTTTTGATGCCCTAGAATGAGATTATCTGCAGTCAGTGCTGGTGTATATGGGGTTTGGTGAGAGGTTTATAGCTTGGATTCAGGCCCTATATGCAACACCCACCACAAGGATTTATACCAAATCCCTTCTCTGAGACCCCTTTCCGTTGGGCAGGGGTACGAGGCAGGAATGCCCCATGCTCCCCCTCTTGTTTGTACTTTCAGTCGAGCCTCTGGCAGTGGCTATCAGACAACACCCACATATTCAAGGGATTACCATAGGCAGTACCATTTATCCTACTTTGATGTATGTGGATGAACTGTTGGTCTCCCTTGTGGATATCAGCATTTCTCTCAGCTCCCTGCTAACCCTATTACATTAGTTTCCCCACCTTTCCGGGCTGAAGGTTAACCAGAAAAAAACAGAGGTGCTACTCCTGAATGCTCTATGCAAAGAGGCCACAGTCATTCCCTGCAATCTGAGATGGGTGTCAGATGGCATCACTTATTTGGGTATCCATTTTATAGGAGATATATCTCAATTATGGGATCTTGACCTCGCACCCCTTCTATCAAAGATAAGGGCTGAATTGGTGGATGGAAACTGCTCCATCTCACTATGGCAGGGAAAATCTTGGCTATTAAAATGGTGCTCATCCCTAAAATCCTTTATTTAATTTCACATTTAGTGATATTCCTCCCTCCTAGATGGTATGGTCAGATTGACAAACTTATTGGCAATTTCATATGGGAGGGAAAAAAAGCCCTGGTACAGCCGTCACAAGCTGAGGGCACATTGGCAAAATGGGGGATGGAACCTCTCCTGGTTTGAGGAATATACAATGGCCTACTGAGCAGCACAGACCCTTAAATGGTTCAGCCCTCATTCCCCCACGTCTCCATAATGGCTACAGATGAAGGAGGAATAGGAGGGGCTACCAATCCTGTCCTCCCTTCCATATGGGAACTCTGAGAGAAATCTGAAGTTACATTCAACAATAGGGCCATCCATTAAATATTGGAAGCAAACCCACTATAAGGTGGGCACAAAACCAACACCCCTGAAATATGCCCCTCTCTGAGGTAACCAACTCTTTTGAGTGGAAAATAAGTCAATTCTATGGCCCCACTGGGTGAGGAAAGGCCTATTTCATGTTCAACAGCTGCTGGACCCTAGGGGTAGGTGAGTCTCTCAATTCCAGACCATCCTGCAGCAATACAATATTTCCCAATCAGATATCTGGAGATATCTGCAGATAAGAAGCATGATACAGGAATACCTCCATCAATATTCAAAGGCCCTTAAACCCAACAGCCTGCAAAGGTGGCTGACTGCTAAAAGAGGTGTGGCTAGTCAAATATACACTGATACTAAAAATAGTATCTTCAACCAGTCGCAGAACTCTAAGGTAAAGTGGAAAAAAGCTTTGGGCAAGGAAATTACAGATCAGCAATGGAAGGCATGCTGGACTGCAGCCAATAAAGTATACCCTGACCCTAGGAGTCAGTTAAAAAGAACAAAGTATTACATTCATGGTACAAAACTCCCAGGTGCTGTATATAGCCAAACTTCTCCCCAACGACCATTGTTGGAGATGCTCAGGGGTTGCTGGAGATCTCCAACACATCATATGGTTCTGCCCTAAAATACAAACACTATGGGCACATACCCGGGTGCTAGTAGAAGACGTCCTGCATAAACGCATTCCACTAACAGTGGAATTTTGGATACTGGGGATCCCCCAACATACCTCATATTTCTTCATCTGAAAGGAGGTGGCTAGCCCTCCTGGGAATGTAGATTAAGTGACTCCTACTCAGCAAATGGAGATCCATGGATATATTTAGCATGTCTGAGCTTCTTAACTCCCTCATGGGAACAGCATCCTTGGATAGAATCTTTCAGAGAATGGGTGATACTATGGTTGCATATCATGAGTTCTGGGCCCCCTTTATGGCTCATATTGGGGGAAAGAAAGGTGTGGGATGAATCCCCTTCCTCTCCCCTTGATGTGCACCCTTGAATGTCTGATGTCCCTAAAGTAGAGTGACAGCACAGCCAGTTTTTAGTGTGATCACTTCACCTAGTTATTAATACATAATGTAAGAAATGTTGGCAACCATGATGCTTTGTGGTCCCCTATATTCTTCTTTCAGAACGGAAGAGTTAAACTGAAAAAATGGTACAGATTACTGAGGTGTGGGCCTAGATGCCGTGATGGACAGCTACTGAATCTTAGGGAAGGGGCCCGTCTCTGGTAGGTCTCAGTCCAGTTTGCCAGTTCAACATAATTAACGTCGATATTAAAAAGTGTCATAATTATATTGCATCTCCCTATAACCATTTGTGTCTGGAGAGAGATAAGATAAGACCTTTGTTTTTCATAAGTATAGCACATTATTGTATTTTTATTCTTCTGTACTGTTTTTGTTTGAAAAACTAATAAAAAGCAAAAAATAAATAAATAAAGAAGGTCTTGCTCCCCCCCCTCAAAAAAAATTAAAAAATTCTGATGCACACTTAACAGTTGCTGAATTTGGTCATTTATCAGTAACTAACTGTACTGTAGTATTCAGTCAGGTAATCTTGGAAGGAAGTGGTGGAAGACTGCTATGCTGTTGGTGTGCTGTGCACAGTCACGAGTCATGAGTCACAATAGTAAATTTGTCCCTGGCCTGCAGGTCGTAGACATCAGAAGGACATCATGTTAGTTAGAGGGATCTTTTCTTACAGGTTAGAATACTAAGAAAAGGGGGCACTGTGGAGCCCAAGCTGAATGGAAGCAGCTTTGCACAACTCTAATGACTAACAATCAAAATCTATCAAAATCAACTTTTTAAAGTAATTTGTTAGTAAAATTAAGGATTCCAACAAAAAGAGGACCTCTGGTTTACCTAAGATGGGCAATCCTAAAAGAGACAAAACCTCTGATGGCTATGATAGAAGCAAAGGTGCCAGTGGCCCACAGACCACTCAACCTGGTTCAGAGGCTCTACAGGTGGCAGAACATGGGTCAGAAAAAACTATGGCATCACTGGGCTTAAAATTGCAAAAGTTGACATCATCTGTCACCGACCTGTCTCAAAAAGTAGACAGATTCAACAGTTGGGTACTGGTTTTAGAGACCGAGGTGAACATCTTAAAGGGAGACTTGAAGGATGTCTAAAAGCACGCTGATGCCTCCATGGAAGCAATGGCACTAATGGCCTCAGAGAACTATCACTTGCAGGCACTTCTTGAAATTTTTGAAAACCAAGCCCGTTTGGCCAATGTACGTATACTGGGTCTCTCTGAGGAATGTGGTGGGGATCACCCTCTCCTTTTCCTTAAGGACTGGCTAACAGAGAAATTGGTTTGGGAGGGTGCAGAGGCCATTCCCAAACTTCAGAAGGTCTACTGCATCACCACACGAGGACGACAGCAGGGATCAGAGGAACCACGTACTTTGTTAATTGTTACAGTGTGAATGGGAGTAAGGGACAGCATTCTGCAGCTGGCATGTCGGGCAGGCACACTCATGCAGAATGATCATCAGGTTTTTCTTTTCCTGGACATAAGTTATGCCATGCTTCTGTACAGAAAGAAATTTGATGGAGTAAGGTGCACTTTGCCAGAGTCCCTCATAAAACATTTACCTGGCTAGAATGAAGATAGTTTTCAATGCCAAAATTTATTTGTTTACCAATCCAGTGAATCCAGGTAAATGGGCCACACATTTTACAGCTGCACAAGCCCACTCTAAGGAGAATGATCCCTTAGTCACCAAAGCAGTCACTTGAACAAGTTATAGAAAATGACTTGAAACTGTACTTTTTGCCTTTTAAAAATTAGCCCCTGTTTGCAGTCACTCTAAATGGTAATGTGGCTTGTTATGGACAATAGGTTCCAGGACCTGACCCAAAGGGTTGTAGTTGGTGGGATAGTCTTATCCCCAAGGAGGGTCATTAGTGGTGTCCCACAGGGATCAGTCCTTGGGCCCCTCCAGTTCAATGCCTATGTCTCTGACATAAGGACAGGTATCAGGAGCGAGATGAGTCTCTTTGCGGATGGCTCAAAACTGGGAGCGGTGGTGGATGGGGAGGAGGGGAGGGTGGCCCTGCAGGGGGACCTGGAGGCTCTGGAAATATGGTCTAGAAAGTGGAAGCTGAGGTTCAATGCAGGGAAATGCAAGGTACTGCACCTGGGGGCCAGAAACCTGGGCCAAGTGTACACCCTGAGGGGGGGAATGCTACAAGTCTCGATGGCTGAGAGGAGCCTGGGGGTGGTGGTGGATGTCAAGATGAACAACTTGGAGACTTGTAGGAGGGCAGCAGCCAAGGCCAACAGGATGCTGTGATCCATCACTAGGGGGATCACCTCCAGAAGGAGGGAAGTGATACTCCCTTTGTATAACTGCTTGGTGAGGCCACACCTCGAGTACTGCATGCAGTTTTAGAGGCCACACTTAAAGAGAGACATTCAACTTCTGGAGAAGGTCCAGAGGAGGGCAACCAAAATGATTTGGGGCTTGGGGGACAGGACCTATGGGGAGAGGCTTGAAGAGCTAAATATGTACACATTGGAAGAGAGAAGGGACCGGGGAGACATGATAGAGGTCTTCAGGTACATGAAAGAGGTAAATAGGGGAGGATCAGTCAGGGTGCTTCGAAAGAAGGAGGAGGGGGCAACTAGAGGGCATGGGTGGAAGCTGGAGGGGGGGAAGATTCAGGGGAGAAAGGAGGAGGTGCTACTTCACTGAGAGGGTGGTGAAGCCATGGAATGCACTGCCCAGGGGGCTGGTGGAGGCAGAGACGGTGGAGGGGTTCAAGATGGGGTGGGACAGGTACAGGGGAAGGGTTCTGGAAGCAAAATCCAGTGCAGCGAGAATATCTGGAACTGGGAAGGGAGAAGCCAGAGAAGGTGAGGGGGGCAGCAAGGTCAGCTCCCAGGGTGGGGGCTGACCAAATGAGCAGACATAAAAGACCGTTAGGCCTATTCTGCTGTCATTTTAGTATGTTAGTATTTTATCCTAGCAAACAGGAATCTTATTGAGCTGAGGACCATGGTCCTAAGAATTCTGGTTGGCTAAACATATGGGGTCTTTCTCCCTACATATTGCATGATGTTGATTTTCAATGCTTGATACTATAGTTCAGTTGAATGTTAATTGCATAAGAACTAAATATCATAGTGCTTATTGATACTCTGCTTCCAAGTTCTTATTATAAAGGAGATGTTAATCTTTACGTCTTATACATGGCATTGCAGGTCCTTATAGGGACAAGCTATTTACACAAAAGGACATTGCTGGACAATCTTTATTAGAGAATTTGCAATATTGCTCTTGGCCTCAGACACAGTTCATATTTAGTTACTTAACTTTAGTAAAATGTTGTAAACCCTCCTAATGTGGTATCTCAATATAGTGGATGCACTAAAACCTGTTATTAAGGGGTCTTAGGCTCTTGACATATTTTTAATGGTGAACTGTTCACTATATATACGTTCCAATGTTGAAATATTTGAACATTTAAAAAAAATAAAGTAGAAAAAAAGAATATTAAGAAAAAATGGATCAAAGTGTAGATGAGGAGCATTCTATTTCTAAGGTAGGCAGTGGCACTGCAAAAGACAGCAATCAGCCTGATGATGGAAAACAAAATCAGACCCCAAAAAGTGATGTTTTCACATCTAAGGTTTCGTCTTCCAAGTGAATGCTTGAATCTAAAAAAGGTTAATGTCTCAAATCATCATCAGTCCCAAGTAAAAAAAAAAGGTATGTAGTTAAAAAACTAAAGGCTTGGTGGGTACCACCCACAGAGGGACCAAACGTTATGGAACAATTGCATACTATGCTACTGCCAGTCCCTCACCATCATCCAATTCTTCTGAGTTTGAACTTGATGAGGGTAATAATAAAGATGAAGAGAATGATCAGGCAGCACAAGGTTTACTGGAGGGGATGGAAATTGCAGATGAGGAAGAAACAGGCAGAAATGTTTTAGTTGTAGAGGGGGGCAGTGGGAATAAACCACAGGAGGAACAGGCCCAAGAAAAATCTGGGGTAGGGGGGACCCTGAAAAGGTGATTGAGGTGCCATGCCTTCCTGGGAAAAAAAATAAAAAAAATATCTTTTGTTTGGTCATACTTCTCCATTAGCGCTTCCAATGAGTTGGTATCAACATGTGCTATTTGTAAATGGCCAGTCAGCAGGGACAAAAAGAAAGGAGCATTGGGAACTTAAGCACTGAAAAGACACCTAGACAGATGTCATAACATTACTGAAAACTCCAGTTGCGAGTTTCAAAGAGGAAGTGACAGTGATAGCTCACTACACTCATGGGTAACTCCCATAGATGAAAACAGTGGCAGCCCCTGCAGCACTACTGAAACACCTCCACCACCATTTCCTCCAATTTGAAGGACTCCTCCTACTGTTACTGAAAGTAACCATGTGTTCAAAAGCCTTCCTCCTTCAAGGAGATAGCTTATCATCTCAGAAACATATGAGCATAAAGCCAAATATGCCTTGACTCACCCTGTTGCTGTTATAAAAACCAAAAACATTTCAGAAATGATAGCTGTTGATTTGCTACCATATAATGTAGCTGAACATATAGGATTCAGGTGGTTGCTTGAGTACCTCGAACTTGGACATAGTATACCATCGTGGAAATACTTCTCGACAGCAGGTATTCCAGATCTTTACGATGTCATCTGTAAAAAATTAAGACATGACTTGTGCAATGCTGTTAGGAGGCTGCTGCATCTCACAACAGATATCTGGAGAAGCTATTAGCCTGAACCCTTCATGTCTGTCATGGCACATTGGGCATGTTTTGATAATTCATGTGGGACTGGGGACAGTGAAGCATTGCAGTTTGCTGTTCAATGTTTTATTTTCCATCTGAACATACCTCATACAACATCAATGAAGAGCTCCAAAACCAATACAGCAATGGTCACTTCACAGGGACTGTCAGCTGGCTGTATAGTTGTAGATAATGGATTCAACATAAGGAAGGCCTCAGAGGACGGGGGCTTTGTTCACATCTGCTACTTTGAGCATTGATTAAATTTAATACTTCAAGATTTTATCAATGATGACAGGGAGATTAAGGCTCTCACTAACACTGCTAAAAGAACATGCACTCATTTCAGTCACTCAAGCAAAGCCTGTCAACTGTTTGAAAAAATACAGCAGGAGCATAGTTTACCTTTGCAAAGACTGATCCAAGACATTTCTACTCAATAAAATTTGACCTTTTATATGTTCCAAAGGCTGCTGGAGCAAAAGAGAGCTGTGAGGCAATACAGCTTGGAAAATAAAATTGGTGATGCAGATGTCTATATTACTCCACCACAGTGGGCCATGCTGGAGTTTCTAATTTTCCCTCTCCAGCCATTTGAGAAAATCACCAGGGAGATTAGTGAAACACAGCAACTATCAGCAAGGTGATACCCCTAATAAAAATTTTAAAATTCAGATTGAATCAGATTAGGGGAAATGTTAGAGAAGCAAGACAGTTCCATGATGACACATGCAGGTTGCCACCCAGAATACAACAAGATCTATCGAGACGTATGATCAGAAAAGTTGAAGAAGATTTAATTTTACTTTTGTTTAGTTAGTTTTTGTTGACTGGGTATGTGCACTAGACAAATTCAGCCTATTTTCAGGCATGACCCGGGGGAGGAGGATATAGATGACTGCCAACTGACTTTGAACCAGATTAAGCTGTTGGTGGTATTTTAGTGAAGATGACAAGCTATACAAAATGCTTCATCCTGCGTACTACATTAAAGCAACAATCTTGGACCCATGATACAAATCCCAAGCAACTACTGAGTGATAATGATGACACTTGTTTCAAGATAAACAAACAAGAAATAGTTGATGAGGTGCATGCTGTCATGGAACAGAGTACGACAGCCGCACCACATTCAAAATCTTCTTCACGACACAGCACAGCATTAGGTGGCCTATCCTCAGTTGTTGTGGCATTTTCTCCCACTTCCTCCTCAGCCACTGCAGCCAAATCTTCTTCTTCACCACCAGCCAAACATAGCACTGTCCCACAGTCTCTTGGTTCAGCTTCATGTCTCTGGAGTCACTTAGAAGATATAATTGTAACATTGCCTTCATGTGCCTCTTGTAACACAGCATCAGCACAGACCATTGTTGAAATGTATCTGGCAGAGCCAAATATCAGCTGGAATGTTGATCCTTTGCAATACTGGAAATCCAAACAAAATATGTGGTCTACTTTAGTAAACATTGCAATGAAGTACATGAATTGCCATCCAACTAGCTTCTGTTCAGAATGATTGTTTAGTTCAGCTGGTAATGTAATATTGACACACAATCCTGTTTGACACTAGAAAATGCTGAGTGCCTCACATTTCTCAAAGTCAGCATTCCTCACTTTAATTTCAAATATGATACCTGAATTAAACATACACTGACTGTGCTGAGCAGGCCCTATCCACAAAACACTTTCAAGAATTTGTGCCTGTGTTGAAAATCTTTTGTGATTAGGATCTAATACACGAGGTAGCCATTAATTGCAACATGTCAGGTCAGGATGGACAAGGCCAAGCCACTATTACTTAAATGATCACATGATCAGCACAGAATAGAAAACAAAATAATAACATCATTGGGTTCAGATTCCAAATACAGCAAGCAACTGCATTTCATGTCATAGACTTACTTGGTGGTACCTGGGGCATTCTTGATCTAGCCATGTCATGCCTGTGCAGTGAGGATTGAACTGGATGCCAATTCAGTGGTGGATCACCTTTAAGGTCGGCTTGCTGACCTATAAAGCCCTATACAGACTGGGACTGGGTTACCTGCAAGAGCTTCTTCACCCCTACTGCCTCCTCTGAATGCTCCGTCCCACCAATGAGGGATTGCTAGAGATTCCTAGGGTTCATTTGAAGATCTCCAGGGCTCTAGCATTTGCTTTTGCAGTTCCTACCCTGTGGAATTCTCTACCCCATTGGGTATGGGGTGCCTGACTGTGGAGAGCTTTAAATCAGCACTGAAAACCTATTCATTCAACCTTGCCTTTTCTGACAGTTGATGTAGTGATTTCTGCTGTTTAGTTATTGTATTTAAAATATTTATGGCTTTACTGTTTTTAACTTTGTAAAATCACTTTGATACATGTGAATTGCACTTTATAAATAAAGATTATCATTATTATTACTTTCTGATCTGGAAGGTAGGTTACTGCTGTCTCCTACTACTGCTACTATCACTTATTGTCCTCATGAGTCGCAACTACTACTTATCATTTTTTGTCCTTATTCTAGTCCTTACTACTACTACTTGTCAACTGATCCTGACTGTACTGTTTTAATTTTTGTACAATGCATGGCTTAGCAGATGCATGGAACCCAGAAACTGAATACTCTTTCTATATTTCTCACTTCCCCCATATTTGGCTGTGATTACTTCACAGAAAAAAATGCCACTAAATTAAAAATTCATATAATTTCTTTATGGTTTGTGTGTTCGTGGTATACTAGCCTGGTTATATCTCACTTACAGTAACTGGGCTGAGATTAGTATATTACTATATTTTATTTTTGATACTTAAATTACTTGACAGTGTCTATCAGCAATTTTGGAACTAGGAAGGATGTAATTGTGTTGTGTGTCTGCCATCAGGTCTTCAGGTGGCAGTGGCAAAATTTTATGACTACACTGCACTTGACTGATGAGATGTGTGACTGGCTACCTACCTGGGTGGTGGTGATCACTATGTCTTTCATTTTTCTTCTTTAAGGATTCAACATGTTGATCAGATTCAGTAAAGTAGTCAGAGTACTAGAAAACATTACCACCTCTTAGAGCGGGTAGTGTACCATATACCACAGTACACAGGGGCATGCAAAGCAGTTGCATCATTCACATGAGTAGGGTGGTTGGGCTCTCTTAGTTCTGCTCATTTGATCATTCATATCAATTTTTTTGACCTGTTCAGCTCTGACTGGAACATCCATCAAAATAATACCCACACAGCACCATTGATAGAAAAAAAAAATCTTAGCTGCCTTACAGTGCCTACAGTGCTTGGTGGTGCTATGATTTAGGTATTTGCATCTGTCTCTCTGTCTCTCTCTCTCTTCCCATCTCTCTCTGTCTCTCCCAGCACACTCATGCTATGAACCGGAGCAGGATGTGCCACCATTATAGGCCAGCCATGAAGGTGCTAGTAGTGAGTGATTGTTTTTTTATTTAGCAGTTTGACATGGTTTTTAATGCAAATAATACATTAAACTATATCCTTTGGGCCTCTGTGTCAAATGTGACCTACTTTGGCCATTTGTATGAATTGTGTCACATTTTTTCAAATATTTATCAATAAATCAGAAGTAATCAGAACTAATCAGAACAAATCAGAACTTCACCATGTTCCGGTTCTCATTTAATAAGGGTCAGAATTTCACTGAGTTCTCCCAGTCCTAATTCATGGTATAGGACATAGGACATCAACCAGCCTACATCATGGCAACCATTAAGGGACTGCTATGGTGGGGGGACAGCAAGAAGCATGTTACAAAGGGGGAGAGATAGTGCTGAAGGGACTTCAGGAATTGATGGTACAGAATCAAATGGTCCAATAAGTTGCACCTGTCAATGTTGAGGGAAATGGAGCAGGTCCTGTAAGGTCCACTGATAGACTTTTTCAACTGCTCATTACAAATGCAGAAGTGCTGTACCAGAGGATTGGAAGATGGTGGATGTGGTTCCCTTACACAAAAGCAGGAGGAGAGAGGAGCCAGGAAACCATGGACCAATCAGCCTGATGTCTATTGTGGAAAAGTTATTATAATCCATTATAATTTAGTTTTTGTTGACCATGTAAGCACACTAGACAACTATATGCCTATTTACAGGTACAACCCGTGAGGTTACAGAGAATATACAGACAATGCAAAAATGCAACAAGGAGGAATCAGCAACAAAATAAGAAAAGGTGACAATGGATAAGGACTTAGCAAAGTTTAAACAGTATACACATAAGTTAAAACTTTACTCAAACATAAGTCTAGACAGAACCATACTGAACAAAATAAAACACACCATTCTTTAGAGGGATGACACCAGAGATTAAGTGAAGTTGGATTTCAAGTATTGCCATAGGGACCTTCTAAAACTGTGGTGAGAGGTGGTACAATGAGTATGTACTGGTAGAGTGTTTCATATGGAGAGTTTTATGGGTTTCCTGGAAGCAAATGGGTTGTAGGTCCAAGGGCAACATGGTTGTACCATTGAAGGTCATGTGAGACCAAACTAGTCAACATTTTTTATTGGTGACAAGAGCAGTGGAAAGGGACTGGCTATAGATTAGTAAAGCTCTTAATTCTGTCCCTCATGGAAGGTTGGTGATGAAACTGGGTGATTTGAGGGTTGGGGATAAAATAGCAAGGCAGGTAAAAAACTGTCTGAGCAGCAGAACTCCAAGGATAGAACTGAATGGAGTGTCACCAGGGATCAGGCGAGACACAGCCAGGGTGCCCCGGGGATGGTCTTGGGATTGGCTCTCTTTAATATGTTCAACATAGAATGGGCAACATTCAAATCCCTGCCATCCTGTTCTAAAAACACACTCAGCTGTCTGCAGGTCAGAGAGTCATTCAGGCTCCAGTGTGACAGGAGGGAACAAGGGACTGCAGCCTTACCGTCAGTAGCTAAGGAGACCTGCTGTTAGCAGGCAACAACAAAAGACTCCCTCTCAGCTTCTCTTGCTACAATCAGGAGATGCTTTCTGGAAGTGGGTGTGATTAGCGTAGAATGGGTGGCATTCAAATCCCTAACATCCCTTTGTAACTTCTAATAACATCATTCAGCTGCCTGCAAACTGGGGAGTCCATTTGGCTCCAGTGTGACAGGAGGGAACAAGGAACTGCAGCTTTACCATCAGTAGCTGTAAAGAACTGCTGGTAGCAGGCAATGACAAATGACTTTTACACTCAGCTTCTCTTGCTCCATTCTGGAGCTACTTTCTTGAAGGTAGCATGGTCAGCATAGAATGGGTGGCACTCAGATCCCTGCTGTCCTGTTCTAACTTCTAATGACATCAGTCAGCTGTCTGCAGACCACTAAGTTAGTCAGGATCCAGTGTAACAGAAGGGAACAGGGAACCACAGTCTTACCACCAGTAGCTCTAAAGACATGCTGATACATACTTCTCAACTGTCCCTGATTATGAGGGACGTTCCTCATTTAACACGTCAAAATTGCTTCATTCCTCACCCGTCCCTCATGGAAAAGGTACTGCCCATACAGAGAATGTTCTATAAATTCAGGATTTAAAGCAGGATTTCATTGTATTCTCAGGTGCTAAACGAAAAATAAAAAGTATTGTTTAAGTACAGACAATGGTTTCCACAGTGTTGGGAATGTTAATCTCCATGATTGAGCATGTGTCCTTCATCATGATGGTCAATGTCCCTCATTGTCCCTCATTTTGAGTGTTCATGTCCTTCATTTTTTGTGACAAAAAGTTTAGAGATATGTGCTAGTAGCAAGCAACAACAAAAGTTACCACCCCTCAGCTTCTCTTGATCCAATTGGGAGCTGCTTTCTGGAGGCACGGGGTGCCATGCAGCACAATCACATTGCACAATTTCTTGCAGTTTTTGTTCTGTGGGGGGCTCCACCCCCCAACCCCATTATGGGGGGATGCACCCCCAGACCTCCTACTAAAGATTCTCAATTCTGGGGGGACCCAACTTGAAGAGCACACAGGTCCAGGCTCACCATAATGCCATACGCTATTATGCATGCAACATTATTACCCGGTATGCTTTCGGGAAGGGGGCATGGCCAGCATAGAACAGGAAGGATTCAAATCCCTGCCATCCCATTCTAACTTCTAATAACATCACTCAGCTGTCTTCAGACCAGGGAGTCAATCAGGCTTCAGTATGACAGGAGGGAACAAGAGACAGCAGCCTTACCATCAGTAACCGTAAAGGTCTGCTGGTATAAGGCAACAACAACAGACTCTGTCCCTCACCTTCTTTTTCTCCAATTGGGAGCTGCTTTCTGGAAGGGCTAGTGGCCAGTATAGAATGGGTGGCATTCAAATTCCTGCCATCCTGTTCTCACTTCTAGTAACATCACTCAGCTGTCTGCAGACTGGTAAATCAGTTGGGCTCCAGTGTGACAGAAGGACACAAGGGACTGCAGTGTTACCATCAGTAGCTGTAAAATTCTGTTTGTAGAAGCCTACAACAAAAGATTATGCCCATCAGCTTCTCTTGCTCCAGTTGGGAGCAACCTTCTGGAAGGGGCATGGCCAAAAAGAGTACTTCCAGGCTTCAGTCTAGTGGTCCTCCGCTGTGGGCCTTCAGCTAAAGGGCCAAGCTTAATGGTGCCACACTTGGGGAAACAGTGTGGGGTGGCAGTCTGGAGAGATGCTGCAATCCAAGTTTAAAAACCCTAAGCTGTTGTAATCAAATTGTAGATTGTAATGATGTGCAAGATGTTGTACGGGTAAACACCTAGCATCAATACATCAGACACAGTAAGTATACAAGTGGACTTAATTTATAAAATCTGTAAGATGCTGTAGAAAAAGGGGTTGATAATCTGTATTTTATTTCAATTTGCAATACTTTGAATAGTATTATTTTTATGTTGGCTTGCATGCACATGCACAAGCAACAGCTTGTGGTAGTAGCACTGTAGTAGCACTTTCAAGGGTGTGACAGTGTTGTGGCAAATCCAGGGGATGTTTTAGTCAGTGTGTCCCTCAGCTGCCAACCAGTGAGCATGCTGCCGATTTCAGCAGTTTCAGAGAGTGCCACCAACTTTAAAGAAATCCACCACTGCAAAGAGAGACAGGCTCAGCATTGCAGCAGCAGATCTGACATGCCTCCATTATGTGCCATTCCTGGTGAAACGTTTCAATAAACATGGTGGTAGCTCTCACCTTCAGCCTCTCACAATCCCTAGAAAGCTAACTTCAGGGGTGCCCAATCCCCCCCTGTCAGCATGCCCCCTCCTCAGTTCAATTTGTTTGCCAATGGAGGTGCCCAATCCCCCCTGGCATCATGCCCTCTCAACACAGACACTCTTTATTTGCTGACAGGGTGCCCAGTCCCCATTGGCTCCAGTCCTCCCCCCAAAAAAACCCAGGTGATACACTGGGAGCCCATCCCAATGTGCCCTAATGTATGTCTCACCTGTAAAAGAAAAATCTTCCCCTGAAGTTATTTTTTTCTTTGACCCTTCAAAATAAGAAAATTGTCCCTTGTGGTCCATGGCGACCCTTCCCATAACCCCAACTCCCGACACCCAATACTTACCTCCAGAGGTTGGTACAGTGATCTTCAGTGGAGAAGGAATACATCTGCACTTTTCAAAGCCGACTGTTAACTGAAGAAATGCTGGTAAGCTATATAAGGGCATACAATTTCAACATGGGGTTCTTGGAACTCCACCTCATGAAACCAGTCACTGTCATTTCATTGTTTGGTCCTGAAAGGTGATTTCATGGTCACTGAGTGGAATCACCTTTCAGTAGCAATTAATGAAACAACAGTGTCACTGTTCATGAGGTGTGCTCTCAAAAAGCCTATGTTGCAAATTTGGTGAAAAAATTCAAAAAAATTACTGTGTTACAAGTGTGCATTGTGCAGTTTCCAAGCATGCTAGTAACTTCTAGAATTTCTGGTCCAGATTTTAAACATTGCCATTTTTTCACACCTCCTTATGAACAGTACAGCTGTCATTTTTAACATCCTGCCCGGAATGTGTTGTTGCACATGTGGTGCACAATGGCATGATCGCTGTGGGAAATTAATGATCAGAACAGATTAAAAAAATTACAGTGACACTGTTCATGAGCAGAGGTCCTAAAATGCCTATGTTGAAAATTTGGTAAAAAAAATTCAAAAAAATGACTTTGTCATGAGCATGAATTGCACAGTTTCCAGGTATGCTCGTACAGGGTAACTTCAAAAATGTTTACTATTTTCACTCCAGACTTTTAGCATTGCCATTTTTTCACACCTCCTTATGTTCATGAGCAGAGGAGTCAAACACCCATGTTGAAAATTTGGTAAAAAAATTCCAAAAAATGACTGCATTACAGGCTTGTGTTGTGTAGTATATACGAACGTTTGCAGGTTTGCAACAGTACAGCTGTTATTTTTCCCATTCTACCCAGAATGTGTTTCCACACCTTTGGCTCCCAATGGTTCAGTTGCTGTGTGAAATCACCTTTCAGGATTGAGCAATAAATGATAGTGCCACTGTTCATGAGGTGGGGTCCCAAAAAAAAAAGCCAATGTTGAAAATTTGGAGTGAAAATACCAACAAACAACCGGGGCATGAAGGTTTCCAACCATGCACCCACCCTGTAGAGACTGACAGGCATCAGGGACATAACTTGGGTTAGCTGGCTATAATGTTCTCAGAATTCTACCCCCATCCCAACCCCCTACCCTACAGCCACTTACAGGCATTGAGGTGTGCCTTGGGTTCCATCACCCTAACGTTCACCCCATTCTCCTATATTGCACCCATCTCAGCTTATTTCCTCATGGAATGGGGTGAACATAAGGGCTGAAGACCTCAATGCATACCCTGACACCTGTCACTCTCTGCAGGGTGGGGTGAGGTGGAATGGCGTAAGCGTTATGGCTGACCCAAAGCCACACTCCCAAAATTGTTCAGTCTCTGCAGGGGGGGGGGGTTGGCATTACTTCAGTACTTCACAGTCATTCCTATTTTGCATTTCTAACTCCTCCACTACCAATGCTAGTGCCAGCAAGCCAACATTTGGCATTGACAAATGCTTGTTGGTAATGTGCTAGTATAGATGTACTGATGCTGATGAATTTGTTAAAGATTATTTGAATGTGTTTGATATATTTAAGGGAAGCCATTTAAATCAAATGTAATGATACATATGAGACAAGTGGAAACTAAAGGGTAGGCCAAAACTTAGAATAGAAGCAACACCCTATTTAGCATAGGAGTACAAAGGGACTAACAAGTAACAAAAGTAGAACAATTAGAAACACCTTCTCAGAGGTAACACAGGGAACAGTAGTAATTAAAAATGCTGAGAGTGGTGCAGTGTTGTGGCTATGGGCAGTAGTTTTCAGAGAGACTTTATGAAAACTATGGTGCTGCCTCATCTGCAAACACATCTCTGGGTTAAGGGAGGAGGTCACTAGAATCTAGGCTGAGTTGGCTAGTTTTCAGGCAACTTCTTCCCTCAGCCAGGGGCCACCAAGTTTGACATTGTTGCCTCAGAGGACCCCTGGAAGGAGAAACAACTGGATTGTGGTGGGCTTGAGAAAGGTGGGGGTAGTGGGTCAGAGGCACATTCCTCAGCTGGTACCACTACATAATTTTTGTGGCATTCTGACAGAGTGGTACTGCTGGGAAGAGGCATCTGTGGTAGTGGAAAGGGAGAATGAGGAGGTCCTCCATAACAGAGACCCCAAAAAGAGTGGTAGAGGACCCCAGAGGATAAGAAAGCTACTTATGGTGGGGGATTCAACTGTGAGGGGATAGATTTGGGAACAGGAAGGAAGAGAGGGAGGGAGGGAGATTAGATGCGTACAAGGTGTCATGGCCTAGAGGGTTGGGAATCAGATCCTGAGGATCGCTAGGGCAAGTGAATAGGAGGCACAGCTGGGTGTCATCCACCTGGGGACTAATGACCCGACAAGGGATTGGGCTGGATCAGTGCAGTAGAATTTCAAGGAAATGGGGAGAGCATGTTCAGTGGGCTTTGCTGAGGCACTGCTTATATATGACAGAGGGAAGAAGAAGGATCTCAGCACCAGTATCTTCAACTCATGGTTGAAGGAATGGTGCAGAGGTGGGGTTTGGCTACCTCAGGCACTGGGGACCCACAAGAAAGGATAAGGGTTAATAAAGAGGTGATGGTCTGTATTCATCTGGAAGGGAACCCACAGTCCTCAGTGGAACATTTAAATGCCACTTTGATAAACATTTAAACTAGCTGAGGGAGGCGGCAAAAGTAATCAGGGAGGAGGAAGAAACTACCCCCCCCCCACATGCTAAAGTAAGAGGTAGGGAGAACCAAAGGGAAGACAAATACCCCAGGGTGTAAATTAATAAAGGAAGCAGGATGGAAAACATGAAGGGGAATGGGAGCATTAAAAAGAGGGATGGGGAAGCAAAATGAAAAAATGAGTGGTAACACGTGGCATGGTAACAAAATCTGAGAAGCCATATGTATGAATGCTATAAGTCTAGGAAATAGGTTTCCAGAACAAGAGGCCATCATGGCAGAGGTCATATTGTGGCCATAACTGAGTCATGGTATACTGAAAACCATGATTGGGACATGACCATACCAGGCTCTATTCTGTTCAGGAAGGACAGATTAGGATGGAAAATAGGGTGTGTGTTGCCCTATGTGAAGGAAAGCATAAAAGCAAAAAAGATACAGGGAATACAGGAGGGATAAGAGGTTCTGTGGATCACCCTGGAGAAGGGGAACAGCCAGTATTCACACTGGTTTGATATACAGAACTCCAGAATAGAGGGAAGAGTTGGATAAGATGCTGGTGGAAACCAGTGGCAAGATAGCAGAAAAGGGGGAAGTGCTGTTGTTGGGGGAATGCAGTCTTCTGGAAGTAGATTGGAGCTTCCCATCTGCTGCTTTGGATAGAAGCAGGTGCATTCTGGACTCCCTGTTGAGGGTGTTGTTTAGGGAACTTGTTAATGAAATCACTCATGATGGGGCAGTACTGGACCTAGTACTCATTAACAGGGACAGTGTTGCAGACATAAAGGTGGGAGGCCTCTGGGCACCAGTGATCACCATACAGTGTGGTTTAATGTAAGGATGGCTGCAGAATCAAATCACACAAGTAAGAAGGTCCTTGACTTCAAGATGGCAGATTTGATAAAGATAGCTGATTGCTTCATGGATGAACTGTCAAATGGAGGTATCCTGGCTGGGATGGAGGAGCAGTGGGTGAAGTTAGAAAGGGGCATAGTGAAGGCAACAAACCTCTGCATCAAGCCCTGTCTGTGACTTACTCACTCTGTGTGTCTCTGAAGTACAGTGAAAGCTATTTAGGCTGTATTACACACTGTCTGTTAGGTGCCCCGAGCCTTGTCTGTGACATAGCAACTCTGTATGTCTCTGCAGTACAGCGAAAGTCATTTAGTCTGTATTACACAGTCTGTAAGGTGCCCCATGCCCTATCTGTGACATAGCTCCTCTCTGTCTCTTTGCAGCAGAGCAAAAGCCATTTAGAATGTGTTGCACTGTCTGTTAGCCTGTAAGGTACCTGAGCTCTGCCATAGCTACACTGTGTGTGATATCACTCTGCAGCATAGCAAAAGCCATTTATGTTGTATTACACTGTTTGTTAGGTGCCCCGAGCCCTGTCTGCATGACATTAGCTAGACTGTGTGTGTGCCTCTCTCTCTGCTGTATAGTGAAACCCATTTAGCCTGTATTAAACAGTGTCTGTTAGGTGCCCTGAGCCCTGTCTGTGACATAGCTACTCTGTATCTCTCTGCAGCATTAAGAAAGCCATTTATGCTGTATTACACTGTCTCTTAGGCTGTTAGGTGCCCCAAGCCCTTACATAGCTACACTTTGTGTGATGTCTCTCTGCAGAATAGCATCAGCTATTTAAGCTGTATTCCACTGTCTGTTTGCATGTTACAGTAGGTGCCCCCAAGCCCTGACATAGCAACACTCTGTGTGACATCTCTCTGCATCATAGCAAACACCATTTAGGCTGTATTACACTGTCTGTTGGCCATTTAGGTGCCTCGAGCCCTGTCATAGTTACATTGTGTGTGATGTCTCTGTGTGGCACAGAGAAAGCCACGGCTGTCTACTATGTCTACTATTTCCGAGTCTAAGTCTACTAAAAGGAAGCACACTGTTGCTGCACATGCAACTGAAAATTATGTGGACAATATGAATCCTAGCAGTAATGAAGAACATAGCAACAAGAATAACATCACAGGACAGGCACTAAATGTCCTCCTGAACCAAAAAAGCAAGTTAGAAATGAGATGATAGGGAGATCACGTGATGTCTTCAGCCTGAGCAGACGTTCTTCGACTTGGTTCCCCCCGAACTCTCCAAAACTACAAACTTTAGTAAGGTTTTATCTAAGATTGGTTACTTGAACATCACTAATATTTGTCTAAAGCTAAGAGGGTTTGAGAGAAACAAACTGAAGCAGCTTTTAATATCTAAGGGGGTGAAAATGGACGCGGAAATGCGGCAGGCTCTCCCGGCCTGGACACCGCCGTAGACATCAGACAAATCAGCGAAGAGAACCAAAACACAGACCGCAACTCCTAATAGGGCAGCGGCATCACCTAGCAACTCCATTCCCCTGTCGGCAGACACATTTTTGGTGGAAATGGCTGCCATTAAAGACTTTTAAAGAATTTGCCCTGGACCTGAAGAATATTCAGGTGGAATTGAGAGAAACGAATAAGAAAATCTAGGATGTTTCTGCCTGTACATCCTCATTAGAAAACTGGCAGACAAGATTAGAGCCAGAAGTGGTAACATTAAGGCAGAGGCTGAATAAAGTTGAGAGTAAACTAGAAGACCTGGAGGAGAGAACTAAGAGGAATAATATTGTTGTGTTTGGGCTGCCTGAAGAAGCTGAAGGATCAGCCATAATTCAGTTCACACAGAAGCTTTTAGCCAAGGTAGCGGGCCCTCCACCACAATCCACAGTGTACCAGGTAGAACGGGCCCACCGCTGGCTGAAATCTCAACCTCCCCCAAGGGCTAAGCCTAGGCCATTCACTATTCAGATCTTAAGCTACGTTGACCAACAGCATATCCTAGAGAAAGTTAAAGAGCTGCAAGAAATTAAATGGGAAGATGCCCAGCTTAGATTCTCTCAAGATCTGCCAGTCAGAGTCAGACAGAAGTGGGCAGCCTATCATAGCTGCATTAAAAAGCAGCTGGAAATCGATTCCAGATTATTTACTCGGCTAAATTGATGGTGCAGCATCAGGGTAATTGGAGAAGCTTTGAAGATGCAAACCTGACAGCTGAAGAATTACCAGCTATGTACCCTGATTTGTTTACTCATCGTTGAGTATACGAAGGAAGGATCAACAGTCTGGCTACTTTGCATAGTGGTATTTGCCTGAGGAGAGAGTTTTTTGTAATCTGATTATATTAAGCACACCTCAACTTGTCCCCCCTGTCTAGTATGGTCCATCAGCTGAAAGCCCCCTCCCTTTCCCTTCCCCTCCCCTTTTTTTTTTCATTTTATTCTGTGTAGATTCATGATGTCAGAGAATTCATTAATGTGCGACAGAGACTAGCCCAAATCTAGTATATGGAATTGCTCCCGGTCAATTTGAAACCTGCTGTTTTTGAGTTGAAACATGGGCGAACATTATGGCCTACCGCGCCAAGTACCGCAAGACTCTTTTTTTTTTTTTCTTTCCACTCAAGACCTGCATGACACTTTTTTTTTGGTCACCTTTGACATCTCAATGGTGGGACAATATCTGGACATTGAGAGAAGGAAAACTTAGCAGTTTATCTACTAGCTCATTGCGGACTTTATAAAGATCCTTATGCTAATTACCAGTATATAAATTGGAGATGCAATGGCCTGTATTATACTTCACTGTAGACCCAAAAGATTTTCTATGGGCTGCATAATGGTTTGGTTTCAATGAGCTGAAGGTTAAGCTCTAAATATGATGGGAATAGTTGTTTGAGTTCACTAAGGGGGGGGGTTGAGAAGTTGGGTGATAAGGGAGAGGTTACTTTGATTATAAAAGCATCAAAAGTTTGCTAAACAAATAAATATACAGATTGGGGCTTACTGTTGGAAGGGTTGTCACAATTCTGAACTTAGAAGCTAATAGAAATATGGGGCTTTACAGAGGCGTCTTCATTATGAAAGGTGAAGCAGGGGAGGAAGAACATTCCTTAATTAAAATGTTCAATGTTACATTTTGGGGGAGGGGGATGAGTCGGATTCGCTAATCCGGTGGAACATCATGTCTTGGCAAAGTGGGGCTGAGCATGCAATCAATGGGTATTTTGGGATCAAGATAGCTATTTTGTTGGTTTGGTTATGCGATGCTCAAGAGGGTAAGTTGTGGGGGGGGTCTTTTTTCAAGATGGTGGGGAGGGGGAAGGGATTGGGAAAATACTCTTGGGGAAGGAGGGTACTGCCACAAATATTATAAGTGAAGTAGTAATATCACTCAATGATGTCATTGGTCTTTCCAAAGGTGAGACATAATAATGTTACAGACAGCTAAAAATGTCAGGGTATCATTTTTGTGCATGGAACATTAAAGGGGCACAAATGCCGGCCAAACGTATGCAAATACTGATACATCTCCATAATATACAAGCAGATGTGGTTTTCTTGCAAGAAACACATCTTCTGTCCACTCAAGTGCACTACTTTCGTAGGCTTTGGGTGGGACAAGTCTTTGGGTCTGGTTTTAATTCACGTAAAAGGAGTACTGCAATTCTAATTGCTCTAAAATCCCATTTCAGTTATTACAAGAGATCTCAGACTCGGAAGGCCGCTATGTGATTTTATGGGCAGTATTAGGTCATACTGAGGTCATTCTTGGTTCTATTTATGGCCCAAATTCTGATGATCCAAAATTTTTTATAGATCTTATGTCTATGTTAGCTCCATTGTCTACGATTCCAATAATTGTGGGAGGGGAATGGAACCAAGTGTTGTCAAAAAGCCTGGATAGAACAGGACCCCCTAAAATATCGTTTTCTCCAGGTCAAAAAGCCCAGATGGAACTAATGCACTTAGTAGGGTTAGCAGACCCCTGGAGAATCATGTACCCAACCAGGAAAGAATATTCATTTCATTCACCTACTCATAATACATTTTCTCGTATTGACTATTTTCTGGTCAGTAGTGACTGCCTTCCTGGCATCGCATCAGTTTTCTACTCCTCAAAAACTATATCAAACCACCAAATGGTTCAATTATCTATAGATTTTGCCCCAAATATTCAGAAAGATAAACTTTGGAGGGTTAATAACCAGATTCTAAAATCAGAAGATCAAATACAATATATACAATCCTTCATTTCTAATTTTATGGCAGATAACTCTCCACCAATGCCCAAAAGAGATATCTTATGGTGTGCACTTAAATGAGCTCTAAGGGGAGAGCTAATACATTTGGCAGTCAAATGTAAAAAGCGAAGAGATCAAGCCCTTTCTTCTTTAATTGACCAGATTACATTGGCGGAAACTAATCTTTCAGCCCTGTGCCCTAATGCGGATTGGGAAAAAGCTGAATCCCTTCAAGTTCAGTACAATCACTTGCTGGCTGAAAAGGCAGAATTTCTTATGCTCAAATCTAAAATAACTTATTTTGATCAGGGGGACAGAGCAGGAAAACTATTAGCACTTAGAATAAGAGCACAGGTCTCTGACAGAATAGTGACCTCCCTCCAATCACCTACTGGTATACTTTTGACTTCACCCCAAGACATTTGTGAAAATTTTAAACTTTACTATGAGAGTTTATACACTCCCATTAACTTCTCCTTTTCCCAACAAATGTTGGATTTATACGTCACTGATGTTAAATTTCCAACTCTTACGGAGGCACAATCCTCTATATTAAAGGCCCCAATAGAAATAAAAGAGGTATTAGAAGTTATTGATTCACTTACACTGGACAAATCTCCTGGTCCAGATGGGTTTTCATCTAATTTTTATAAGGCTCTAAAAGATATACTAGCACCTATTCTTTTAAATACCTTTCAATATTTTTATGAAAATGGTATTTCAGACAAATCCGTAACTCAAGCCATTATTGTAGTATTGCCCAGACCTGGGAAGGATCCCTCAGTTGTACATAATTATAGGCCTATTTCACTCATTAATGTGGATCTAAAAATTTGGGCCAAGATTTTGGCGTTAATGCTGGGCTGGGTCTGGGCCTTTCTATTTAGTGCAGAACAAGTAGGATTTGTTAAGGGATGACTTTCATCAGACCATCTCAGGAAGTTGGCTTATTTATTTTCTGTGTCCAAGGATTCTTCCACACTGGCAGCTTTAGTTTCCTTGGATGCAGAAAAAGCTTTTGACAGAGTATCCTGGGAATACTTGTTTTCCCTACTTCCAGATATGGTATCCCACCAGAGTTTCTCACTTGGGTCAAAATATTGTATTCCTCTCCTTCTGCAAGAGTCCACTGTAATGGAATACTCTCCACACTCTTTATTCTGAGTTAAGGCACTCGTCAAGGATGTCCCCTCTCACCATACTTATTCAACTTATTTCTTGAACCCCTTATTAGGAAACTTAATTCTTCACCCTCAATATCAGGGATCGCAATAGGGAAATCAGAATATAAACTTTCCATATATGTGGATGATATCTTATTACATATCTCATCTCCTTCGCAATCCCTCCTAGCTGCACTTAGAAACATAGAAACATGGAATTTGATGGCAGATAAGGACTGCTTGGCCCACCTAGTCTGCCCATTTTCCTACCTAACAGATAAGCTGCAGATCCTAGTTAACCAACAGCATACTTCCTCCTACCCCCTACTAGGACTGCCTTATGTCTGTCCCATGCATTCTTGAATTAATATCGCAGTTTAGTTTGATTTCCAATTGCAAATTGAATCTGGACAAATCGGAAGTATTTCCTCTTAATCAGTATTTTCAGAAAGCAGAAATAATTAGATTGGACCTACAGTGGAAACCAGATAAACTTAAATATTTGGGAATTTTCCTTCATCCCTCTCCTAAAATAATGAAAAAGCTTAACCTTGACGCTACCCTAAATCACATACTAGAGAATATTAAGCGTTGGTCCTTATTACCATTATCTCTTTGGGGTTGTATGAGTATAATAAAAATGAATGTGTTACCCCGTTTATTATACCCGTTGAGAATGTACAGTTGGGACTTTTCCAAATCTTGGTTCATGCAGGTACATAAAATTATTAACGCTTTTTTGTGGGCTGGAAAAAAATCAAGAAGAGGCCATTGTAAACTTACACAGGCTAAAAATGATGGTGGTCTTCAGGCCCCCAATCTATATTTATATTAACTTGCAATACACTTAACTAGACTCAGGTATTGGATGCTCCCATCAGAGCACACATCTGACTCTATGTACTTCCCTCTCTGGCTTGAAATTGAGAAATCCTTGTGTGCACTATACGATATGAGCCCGGAAGTTCTTCCCTTTCTGAATAAGAAAAATCTTCCAAATAATTTGAAAGGATCTCTGCTTGATGCTCTTTTGGCTACGCATTACCAATTTAACACCCTAATAAGGACTAATGGGTATAAGGATGTAACACAACCGCTTTTCAATAATCCTAATTTGTTAATCTCTGGTAAACCAATAAAACTTAATACTTTCTGGCCCAATATGGGGATTGAAAGAGTAGAAGAGTTAATTATTAACCAGAAACTGATGCGATTCCAGGAAGCCAATAGCCAATATCATTGGTCCACTACTTACGTTTTTAAGTATTTGCAAATTAGTCACATGTTAACACAGTATTTTGGTACTGGGAGGTGGACTACCCCCCTTCGAATTGTATTAACCCCGTATCTCAAGTCGGTTCCATCTACTCACTTAATTTCATACACTTACAAGTTCCTACAGACTACGATTTCCTGGGCTAGAAGGACAGAGATTTTACTGGTGGGATCAATCTCTTCCAGCTTCTGATCCCCCTAGACATTGGTTAACAATTTGGAAACACCTATATAGATATATTAAGTGGGACAGGTATAGATACATGCAATTTCAAATTGTACATAATATATACTATACTCCAGTTAAATTATGTAAGAAGGGTTTCCTGCAGTCTAATCTTTGTACCAAGTGCTCTCGAGCTCAAGGAGATTTGTTGCATATGTTATGGTCATGTGATAAAGTCTCTCCATTATGGAACAGTATTAGGTCCTGACTGGATCCACTATTAGCTCTTTCAGACAAATTTACCCCTGAAATTTGTATTTTAGGGGATTCCATGACTCTCCAAGGCAAAACCCAAAGAGCACTTATGGTGTTGATATCTGTTTACGCCAAAAAAGTATTACTTAGACATTGGGTAGATGCCCTAATACCAACTTATTCCGAATGGTATAAATAAATTGTGTTTGCTATACAGGCGGATTGGGTTATTGTAGGATTAACCCAAAGAATGGGAAAATACAAAAAGCATTGGGATCCCTTTTATAACCTGTTACTAATCCAACCCAATAGAGTAATGGTTAATTCTAATGCCCCTCTATGATCTAACCTACACTTTTAATAGGATGTTCCATTGATATGTATTCATAACTGACAAAGATAATATTTGTGAGCGAGGGATAGGGAAGGAGGGGGATAGGAGGGAGGGAGGGTGGTGGGGGAAAAGGGGTTACAGACATTAAATGCGATTATGTAATATTGTATGGGATCAGAAGATCTATTCAACAAACATATATATAATATTGTATGGTCTCCTGTATGCAAGATGTCTGTACCTATGAAAAATTAATAAAGTATATTTAATAAAAAAAAGAAATGAGATGATAGTAGAGTTTCAGAAAGAACTGACAGGTGTTACTTGCGGAAGTATTGAATATTTTGTCACATGTTGTAAGATACTTCCAGCTGCTGAAGCTGCATGTAAGGACAAGAAGGCATCCTTCTCAAATATAATCACTTAGTAGATATTTCTGTCTGGGTTTTGCGCTGGGCATACTATGGAGACTGCCATGGTGAAGGTGCTTAATGATCTCTTGATAGCAAGAAACAGGAGAGAGCATACAATCTTAGTCCTCCTGGACCTGTCGGCAGCATTTGAGGCTGTGGATCATAAGGTACTACTCAACTGCCTGTGGTACTGGTGTGGCCTGTCAGGAAATGTCATCAATTGGTTCAGGTCATACCTGATAGGTAGAGTGCAGAGGGTGATGATGGGGCATGCCACATCTAGCCCAAAGCCTATGTTCTGTGGTGTTCCACAAGGTTCGGTCATGTTGCCCTTGTTCATGGTGTACATGCTGCCATTAGGAGAAATTATCAGGCAGCACAGGCTTGGTTTTCACTGCTATGTAGATGATACCCAGCTGTACCTGTTCTGTGCACCTGGTAACCAGATAGCATCCTCCATATTTAACAGCTGCCTATAGGAAATCCAGAGCTGAATGACTCAAAACTGGCTTAGATTAAACCCAGACAAGACTGAGGTGCTAGTGGTGGATCCAGGTAATCATGGTGGGGGGGGTGATTCTGGAAACCTCCATGGCTTAGAAGTGGGGGAGACCCCTCTTACCCCATCTACACAGGCAT
The DNA here is from genome assembly GCA_016271365.2 of Neoceratodus forsteri. Classification (NCBI taxonomy): domain Eukaryota; kingdom Metazoa; phylum Chordata; order Ceratodontiformes; family Ceratodontidae; genus Neoceratodus; species Neoceratodus forsteri. The sequence continues at coordinate 622,487,155 of CM057455.1, forward strand.
AGGAGCTGGACATGATCTTAGATGATGGCCTGACACTGGATGCGTAGGTGTCAGCCATTGTCAAAAGTGGGTATTACCATCTGAGCAACATTGCCCAGATGTGGGCCCTGATTCCATCTGAGGACCTGCAAAAGCTGGTACATGAGTTTGTTATGTCCTGATTGAACTACTGTAATGCCCTCTACCTTGGGTTATCTGGAAGCAATCTTCACTGGCTGCAGTTGGTGCAGAATGCAGTGGCAAGATTATTATCAGGAGTAAAAAGAAATGTGCATATTACTCCTGCCCTCTGAGAGCTGCACTGGCTGCCAGTTAGGTGGAGGATTGTCTTCAAGTTAGGGCTCCTTACCTACAAGGCCCTACACTATCGGGGACCAGCATATCTGCAAGGTCTCCTTGAGCCTCACTGACTGGTCCAGGCTCTCCGTTCCTCTGAGGGTTGCCTCTTTGGGGTTCCCAGGGCTAGGTTGTGGCATTCTGGAGACTGTGCATTCTCGGTTGCCGTGCCTACCTGTGAAACTTATTACCTAGATATTTAAGGGAGGCATCCTCAGTATAAACCTTTAAAACATGTCTAAAGGTGTTCTTATTTCAGCAGGCATTTGATTTGTAATTGCAAATTTGATATGGTATCCTTTTTATTATACAGATAGATGTAGTTTAAATAATTTCTTGCTCTTGCTGACTTGTATGATTTCATCATTAAACAATACTAGTATTGTATTGTATATAATTGGTTTTGTTTTTAATGTACAGTGCTCTGAATACCCGCAAAGTGGCACTTTATAAATGTAGCATCCATCTATCTATCTATCTATCTATCTATCTATCTATCTATCTATCTATCTCTCTATCTATCTGTCTATCTACTTACCTACATGCCTACCTTTCTTTCTGTATCTATCTATCTATCTATCTATCTATCTATCTATCTATCTATCTATCTATCTATCTATCTATCTATCTATCCATCCATCTATCTATCTTTCTACAAGTTCAGATGTTGAGGCAGCGAATGCTAATAAAGATCATAGTGATAGTGGGGACTATGAATAGGATAGCCCAGCCTATGTGCCACATGATGATGACAGGACTTCCAGTTCATCTGAATCTTACGATGATATGGTCTGTATTTTTGTTGAGGGGGTAGGAGAGGGGGCAGTAGTAAGGTATGAGAGGCAAGTGAAGGAAAAAATCATATGCTAAAAATAAGAATTAGAAGATGAGCATGAATGAGAACAATTCATGTGAACAAAGAAATGGCAGTGTGGGGTTCCCTTCAGGTCCCTTGACTGTGCAAGAAATAGTGCCAGGCACTGTAGTACATAGCACAAAAGGTAACTTTTTAGTGTGGAATTTATTTTATATTGAACTTTCAGACAACTCTCAAGCTGCATGCAGTCTATGCATGAAGAGTCAGTTGCAGTGCCAGAGTGTGACATTTTGGAACATCAGTAATGATATGAAATGCAAATGCAAAACACTGAATTAAGTGAGTCAGGGCAAGGGACAGTGTGGTTGGTATGGGCGGTAGTGGAGGTGGTGATGGTGGTGACCAAAGTGTCAATGAACTGGAAGCAGGAACTGACATTGAATCACTTGATATGTCCTTGCAATTTTACCAGACATAGATTGTTTTCTTCTGAAACCATCGATTACTGCAAAATCCAACTGTAGTACTTCACATGAAACAAGCATTTGTCAATGCCGAATGTTTTCTTACTGGCATTAGCATTGGAAGTGCAGGAGTTAGACAGATGCAGAATAGGAATGGCAGTGAAGTATTGAACTGACACCAGTCCCATCCCCACCCTGCAGAGATGGACAGGCATTGGGGTGTGCCTTTGGGTCATCCCCCATAACACTCACGTCATTTCACCTCACCCTACCCTGCAGACACTGACAAGTGTTGAGGTGTGCTTTGGGGTGTTCCGGCCTTACACTCACCCCACTCCATAAGGAAATACACTGAAATGGGTTCACTATAGAAGAATGGGGTGAACTTTGGGACAAAAGAGTCCAAGGCATGCCTCGATGTCTGTCACTGGCTGCAGGGCGGAGGGGTGGAATGACGTGAGCATTGCTGTCAACAATCTCAAGTTACACCCCTGACACCTATCAATCCCTACAGGGTAGGGTGTTATGGTAGGAAATCCTAATGCCCTGCGTGTTTCTTGGTATTTTCACTCCAAGTTTTCAACATGGGCATTTTGTGACCTCACTGCATGAACAGTGACACTATCAGTTTTTTAGCTGAAAGATGACTGTGCCATTTGGCACCACAGGTAAAAAGCACATTTCAGGCAGGATGTGAAACATGACAGCTGTACTGTTCTGGAGGAGGTGTAAAAAAATGGTAATATTGAAAGTCTGGAGTGAAAATACAAAAAAAAAATGGTGAAGTCACGAGCATGCACAGAAACTGCACAACACACACCCATATTGCAATTATTTGGGGGATTTATTACACCAGATTTTCAACATAGGCATTTTGGGACCTCCGCTCATGAGCAATGGCACTGAAATTTTCTTAATCTGTCCCGAATGTTGATTTCACATAGTGACCACACTCATTATGTGCCACATGTGTGAAAACATGTTTCTGGCAGGATGTGAACAATTACAGCTATATTGTTCATACGGCAGTGTGCACAAATGTCAATGCTGAAAGTCTGGAGTAAAAAAATTAAAAATTGGCGAAGTTATGAGTGTGAGTAGAAACTGAGCAATGCAAGCTGGTAAAACAGTCATTTTTTTTGGAATTTGTTCACCAGATTTGCAACATGGGCATTTTGAGACCTTTCCATCTGAACACTGTCACTGTGATTTTCTTACTCTGTCCTGAAAGTTGATTTCACATAGCAACCGTGCCATCAATACAGGCATTTTGGGATGTCCATTCATGAACAATATCACTGTGATTTTCTTAATCTGTCCTGAACATTGATTTCCCACAGTGACTGCGCCATTGTGCACCAGATGTGTGAAAACACATTTTGGGCAGGATGTGAAAAATGACAGCTGTACTGTTCATAAGGAGGTGTGGAAAAATGGCAATGTTGAAAATGTGGACTGAAAATATTAAAAATTTTCAAAGTTGTGAGCATGCTTGGGAACTGCGCAATGCACGCTCATAACACAGTCATTTTTTTGGAATTTTTTCACCAAATTTGCAACATAGGCTTTTTGGGAGCCTATCTAATGAACAGTGACACTGTCATTTCATTACTCAGTCCCAGAAGGTGATTCTGCACAGTGACCTTTCGGGACCAAATAACAACATAACTGTGATTGAGTTTATGAGGTGGGGTCCCAAGAACTCCATGTTGAAAATTTGGTGCCAAAAGTTCCAAAAATGGCTGAGAGAGCCACCTAAGTTGAACCCCCCCATTTAGGCCATTATGCTGTTTACCGACATTTCTGCAGTTCACGGTCAGCTTTGAAGACTGCAGACATGTTCCCACTCTACCAAAGATCATCACGCTGGACTCCGGAGGTAAGTATGGGGTGAGGGGGAGGTGGGGTGCACAGAAGGTGGGTGTGGGTTGGGGGAAGGGCCCCAGTGGTGAGGGACCAGTTTCTGTGTTTCAGGTTATATAAAAAGAAAATAAAAAAAACACCGCAGACAATTTTCTTTTTTTACAGGTGTAAGAGCTTGTGGGGTCATTTTAGCCACACTGGGGTGGACTCACAGTGTGGTACACAATGGGGGTAGGGTGGGGGCAGGAAAATGCTGATGTGATGGGGAGGTTAATCATGCTGACAGCGGTATTGGGCACCCTGTTGGCAAGTGTGTCTGTGTTTGGGGGGGGAATGATGCCAAGGGGGATTGGGCACCCCCCTCAGCAGATTTCAGATAGGGCACTTAAGCTGACCAGGGATTGTGCCCCCCATGGGCAACTGTGTCTGTGTTTGGGGGTGATTCAGAAGGGGATTGGGTGCCCCCCTGGCAGACAAAACACAGCAAAGGGACACATATGCCAATGGGGTTTGGGCTTCCCTATTGGCAAATGAACTGGGGAGGGGGCATGCCAACAGGGGGATTGGACACCCCCAAAGTCAGCTTGCTGGGGACTGTAAGAGGTGAATGGCAACAGCCACTGCCATGTTTATTGAAATGTTACACCAGGCAAGGCATGCCCTGCAATGAGGGAGCACTCCCTTATTGCAGCGGCAAAATCATTTCAAGTTGGCGGCATGCTTGCAGACTACTTTCATAGTCAGTGTGCTCCTTCATTGGTGACACACAGATGAGCCACAAAAAGCAGTGGCGGCATTGGCCATAACACTGCCATACCTCCACAACCTGCATCTCCAGCAAGCTGCCGCAAAATTTTTCTTGCGCATGTGCGCAAGCAAGCATTAAAAATGTGAAAATTATACTCTCCCCAAAATTTAAAATATCCCATCATTCTCGTTAACTAAGATTAAAAGAAAGTGTTTTGACATCAAAATTTGCTCACAAGCATCCAACATGCCAACTGTTAAATAGAGCCATTGCAGAGCTGTTGGCCGATTGTTAACTCCCTTTTGCTTTTGTTGCCCAAAAAGGTTTCCTCAAGTTCATGAATCGGATTGAACCACATTACACCATTCCCTGTTGAACATATTTCTCAAAAAAAGCTGTTTCACAGTTGCATGGCTTGGTGTGTAGTGCCGTCACTAAGCAGCTGAAACTCTCTGAGGTAAAGCCAGTTTACATAACCAAAGATAATGGATGAGCAACCACACAATTGACTATATGACTGTTACAGCTCATTGGGCAAGTTTTTAGTTAGAAAGTGATAACCCCCACTCTACCATAAGTAGTAGGAAGCAGGCTGTGTTACGTGTTACCACTTTTGAGGAAAACCACACTGATGTGAATATTTTGCAGTAGCTGCAAAATCAATTACAGAAATGGCTTACTCCTTGTTCCTCATCTCCTGGGCTCATAGTGTCAGATGATGTTGCCAACATAGACAAAGCTGTTAGAGACGGCAACTTCCAACACATACCTTGTTTTGCACATTGTTTAAATCTTCTCATTTATAGTTTCTTAAGTGGAAATAGAAATGTTGAAAATCTGTTAGGTCTTGCTAGGAAAATATGTGGGTATTTCAGCCACTCTGTGAAAGCACAAAAAATCCTGACGGGGCTGCAGAGGTCGAACAACTTACGGTTGAATACTTTAAAGCAGGAAGTTCTAACCCTCTGGATTTCAACATTATACATGTTGGAAAGGCTTCTTGAACAGAAGAAAGCTGCACATGAATACACCATGCAGAATCAAATAGGTCATGTAGACATCATGATCAATTCCAGCAGCTGAACTCTACTGGAATCTTTTCTCACCTTATTGGAACAATTTGAGGCTGCCACACATCATGTCAGTGTGGACAATGCAACTCTGAGTCAAATTCTTACTCAGATCAATTTTTTTCAGATTTTTCTTGTCGACATAAAGAAAGAAAGACTTTCAGTCAAAAGACGATACCACCACAGTTATGCTGGTAGATGACTTAAGAGTCAGATGTTTGACTGATCAGAGACCAAATGCCATGTTTAAGAATTACACCTATGTGTTGGCTATATTGCTGGATCCCCACTTTAACTGGAACACTAAAGCCATCATTTCAGCAGGGGAAAACATTGTATATTGGGGCGATCTCCTGCTAGCTAAATGTGACATTGCTGTACAAACACCATTAATTGAAGTACTGCAGTCAAACCCTACCAAACCTTAACAGCACACATCTGGTGCAGACAATAGCACATCAAGCAGTTCTTTACATTTACCAGTAACATCATCGAGGGAAAGGACATCTACAGCTACTTTTTGGGCATCCTTTGTTCAGGGTCAGAAAGGCAAATCACTTCTGAGTTGCCTGCAACAACATGGGCTAGTATCCTGTAAAAAAGTGCAGCTGGTTTATCTGCCAGACTGGTAACCATTTCATGTAGCACAATCAATGATCCTGCAGTATTTTGCAGACCATACTGTGATTAGTCTCGCAGAAGACCCATTACTCTGTTGGAAACAAAATAGAATAATATGGCCAGATCTAGCAGATCTTGTAATAATGTACCCCATTTTTCCACTTTCAAGCGTATATTCAGAATGCATATTTAGTACAGCTGGAGAAATAATCACTGACAACAGAACACAGCTAAGCCTTGCAAATGTGGAATGGCTTACATTTCTTAGAATGAATGCTGACAATTTCCCAGTTGTATGAGTCTGACCCTGAACATGAACAGCAGCCTGCAAAGAGTGATAGGTTTTGAATGAAATGAAAAGAACCATCACCACTGCCACCTAGTGGTGGGCAAAGTGGCTGAAATTCGATTTGCGAAGTGATTCGCAGAGTAACATGGAATCTGCAAAGTACTCCACAACGAAGTCTATTGAAACCAATGACTTTGCATTATTCCACCTTCCCCAAACCACTTGTCCACCAATTTTAAGGCAAAGTACATTGAAATCAATGAACTTCACATCACTTCGCCTTGTTATTGAGCTTCAAGGTGAATTTTGCAGTGCTTCATGGGATTGCAGATCATATGGGCTCTAGATTGTTCTGCACAGCCTCAGTTCTGCGTAGTGTGTGTGTGTAGTGGAAGATGGAGACAGTTTTTTTCTCAGAGCTCTGCGATTCAAATCCTCTAAAAGCTGTTAAAAGAGCCTTTCTGAGCCTTTTTTTTTTTGCTCAAAATATAGTACATCAATTGTAGAAAACAATCCTGTGTTCATATCATTGAGTATTTATTGTTTGTGTGTGGATTTTGAATGTTAATTTTGAACAGTCAGTCCGTGTACCATGAAGTGTGCTTTGGGGGAGGGGCATATCTATGGTGTAGGTAGATTAACTGGAAGAAAAAAGCAGTCTTTATGTTTTGCTTATACTTTTCTTGTGTAACTGTGTTACACACAGTAATATTTTCAGTAATTCTTGACTTTTTTTGTTGATTGTTGTGGAGCAGCAGTGTATAATTTCAGTTTGTTTAAAACATTTGGTTATATTACTAAAGGTTTTCAATTTGCTACGCATTACTTGTAGTGTGTGTGTGTGTGAGTGTATGTGCGTTGTGTGCCATTAAATCAGATACCTTTTATTGTGCCACAGAGTAATTGCAGCAGTGTGAACCTGCTATCCACTGCACCTGCATGAACCTTTTATACTGCTGTGTGGTATCTTTACTGGTAGTGGACTGTTACTGCCGTGCACTATTCCACCAACTGGCAAAAGGTATTCTTCTCCAGATGTGGATTTGTGACTTGTGAGCACAGGTTAGGTGTTGTGCCTTTGCATCTGCATCTCTTGAGTGCGCAGCACACTCTTAATCTGTCTGTATAGTTGCAGTATACCATTAAATCTGGGAGACTTTACATTTTTTGTTACCCTCTCATTTCACTTTGTCAGCATTGTGGAATTTTCTGGACACAAGACAGTAGCATTTTGGGGAAGCAACTTATTTCTGGTGACTCTGTGTGACCACTGCATGCATGACTGAGTGTGCCATTAATTCTGGGAGACTGCATTTCTTGTTACGCTCTCATTTCACTTCAACAGCACTGAGGAATTTTCTGGACACAAGACAGTAGCATTTTTGGGATCCAAATTAATTCTGGTGACTGTGTGAGATCATTGCATGCATGACTGAGTTCACCATTAATTCTGGGAGACTTTGCATTTTTTGTTACTCTCTCATTTCACTTCATCAGCACTGGGGAATTTTCTGGACACAAGACAGTAGCATTTTGGGGATGCAAATTAATTCTGGTGATTGTGTGTCACCACTGCACACATGACTTAGTGCACCATTAATTCTGTGAGACTTTGCATTTCTTGTTATGCTGTCATTTCACTTTGTCAGCACTGGGGAATTTTCTGGACACATGACAGTAGCATTTTGGGTATGCACATTAATTCTGGTGACTGCGTGTGACCACTGCATGCATGACGGAGTGCACCATTAATTCTGGGAGACTTTAGATTTTTTGTTACCCTCTCATTTCACTTCATCAGCACTGGGGAATTTTCTGGACACAAGACAGTAGCATCTTGGGTAAGCAAATTAATTCTGGTGACTGTGTGTGATCACTGAATGCATGACTGAGTAAGCCATTAATTCTGGGAGACTTTGCATTTCTTGTTACGCTCTCATTTCACTTCATCAGCACTGAGGAGTTTTCTGGACACAAGACAGTAGCATTTTGGGGATGCAAATTAACTCTGGCGACTGTGTGTGACCATTGCGTGCATGACTGAGTGTGTCATTTATTCTGGGAGACTGCATTTCTTGTTACGCTCTCATTTCACTTCGTCAGCACAGGGGAATTTTCTGGACACAAGACAGTAGCATTTTGGGGATGCACATTATTCTGGTGATTGTGTGTGACCGCTGCATGCATGATGGAGTGCACCATTAATTCTGGGAGACTTTGCATTTTTTGTTACCCTCTCATTTCACGTCATTAGCACTGGGGAATTTTCTGGATAGAAGACAGTAGCATTTTGGGGATGCACATTAATTCTGCTGACTGTGTGTGACTACTGCACGCATGACTGTTTGCACCATTAATTCTGGGAGACTTTGCATTTCTTGTGCTCTCATTTCACTTTGTCAGAACTGGGGAGTTTTTTGGACACAAGACAGTAGCACTTTGGGGATACACATTAATTCCAGTGACTGCGTGTGTGAGGGTCTGCCAATATTGTTGTCACTTTGCCTTACTTCGCGTTAAGGTGTAATGACAATGCAAAGTAATAATTACAAGATGAAGTGCGCCTTTTGTATTGGCCACTCCGCATAGTGGAGTAAAAATGCGAAGTGACAAATTCACATTCTCTTCGCTGACAAAATTTTATTTCACTGCATCTCTACTGCCACCATGCCAGCCACATGTGCCAAACTACTCTTAGTTTTATTTTGTCAGTCATCAGTTTTATATTATGTAAGTTCAATTGATGCCCACCATGATTATAATTTCTGAAAACAGCAGTAGCCTCACTGAGCAGCTGTGTCTGTCGTACCTACCTCATCAATGCCCGCCACGGGCATAATTTTTGAAAACAGCAGCAGGCTCAATCAGAGCAGCTCCACCTCTCTTACCTACCTTAGCAATGCCCACCATTGGTATACTTTTTGGAAACAGCAGCTGGCTCACTAAGAGCAATTGCACTTCTTGTACCTGCCTCAGCAATGCCTGCCATGGGTATAATTCTTTTAAACAGCAGCAGGCTCAGTCAGAGCAGCTGCACCTCTCATACCTACCTCAGTAATGCCTGACATGGGTCTAATATTTTGAAACAGCAGCAGGCTCACTAAGAGAAGCTGTGCCTCTTATACCTGCCTCGGCAATGGCCATCATAGGTATAATTTCTGGAAATACCAGCAGTCTCACTAAGAGCAGCTGTGCCTTTTGTATGTAACTCTGCAATGCCCTCCATGGGTATAATTTCTGGAAACAGCAGCTGACTTGCTAAGAGCTGCTGCATCTCTTGTACCTGCCTAAGCAATGCATGCCATAGTATTCATTTCTGAACACAGCAGCAGGCTCACTAAGAGCAGCTGTGCCTCTTGTACCTGGCTGAGCAATGCCCCCTCCCCATGGGTATAATGGCTCGGAGCACCAGACAAACAGTCTAATAGTAAAAAAAAAAAGTCTTTCACATGATTTTTGTTATAGTCAGGGTTGGTTAATCAGGTAGTAGAATGGGTTAGATAGTAACTACCTGACCTGACTTCTCAGTATTCATCTGGGTATTTTTAGGGTACTTTCAGGGTACCTGCAGGTAGTCTTGGGGGTTGGGTATTTTAGTACCAGCCTATTCCTCCTATGAAAATCAAGGGGGATAAGTTCAGGAGATATGTGAGGAAGTACTTCTTCACAGAAAGAGTGGCGTTTCCTCGAACAGCTTACCAAAAGAGATGCTGGGGCAAAAACAGTGATCGATTTCAAGAATGCATGGGATAGGCATAGGGGAATCTTATGCACATAGGGGCCAAAACTGCAAAAATAGAATGCAGGACAGGTAGTAGTAATAATAGTAGGCAGCTCCATTGAGGAAAACAATCTGGGAGGTAGTGATCATGGATAATTTTAAGGCAGCAACACAATTAAATAAATTAATGGGAAAGGCAACTAGGATGCTGTGGTGCACTGGTTGTGGCATCACTGACAGAAGGAGGGAGGTGATAAGACCCATGAACAGGTCACTGGTCTGACCTCACTTGGAGTATTGTGTACATTTATTTGAGATATATTTTACCAGGTAAGCAAACAGAGTCTAAACTGACTTGTTTCCAGTTGTGAACTGGGTTGGAAGGATGACACGGACCATCAAAGAGACTGAAAAAACAATACAGGACAATACAGGATGAACTATAAACAATAAGTACAGAGACAAATTGTATAGCACCTAAAATGGGGGGGGGGGCTGAAAGCAGTATAGAAGAGGGCTACCAAGATGATCCAGGGGCAGCAGGGGAGGATGTGTAAGGAATATCAGGAAAATCTGACTATGTATACTCTGGAGCCTAGGAGGAATTGAGGGGCCATGACTGAGATGGTCACATTCTTCCATGGTATCAATAGAATGGACACATGGACTTGTTCACTTTAAGTTGTAATACTTCCACCAAAGGAAACTCCATAAAACTGGCATGGGTGCAATTAAAAAAAATTGCAAATTCTTTTCACTGAAAAGGTGGTAGTAGAATGGAATAAAACTTCCAGACAAAGTCATATGTGTTAAGATAGTGTGTGTGTGGGGAGTTGAAGACAGGATGGGACTGGCATATGGGTATGATTCAGTTCAATACACAGGGGAGCACAGTAGGTCAGTAGACTGGCAAATGCTACTGATAAGCAGGCAAGACAGACTCGATGAGCCACTAGGCCTTTTCTGTCAGCATTTTCTCTGTGTCTTTTCTTCTGGCTGATGTGCCATATGTTTGTATATCTGTATGTATGTGTTCTTGGACTCTGTACCATGTATCCAGCTGCTCCATAGTTTTCACTTCTGGGAGATCACTTTGGGGATGTCTGTGGGATGTAAAATTCTATGTTATAAAAAGCTGACTGTCCTATAGGAGGAGAGACAGAGAAAGCATGGGAAAAGGAATATTACATTTTTCTGGCATGATTAATGTGCAGGTGGTTGATTGTTTTTGATTAGTTAAAGATAAAGTAACCACCTGTAACTTCTGCCATTTGTGAAATATGCAGGAGCTAGTTTCTATGCAATGCATGTTTCTATAAAAATAATGGACCTTTGTAACAGTAACATCTCAGACTGTTTACTGCTTCTAATAGTAATCAAATAAGTGCATCTTATTTTATTTCATACTGAGTACTAATTTGGTATAGTTATCTAAAAATCATATTTATTTCTCTTTAACACAGCAGTGGCAAGAGAAATGAAGCATACATTTTACTAGAAGGTTAGATCCCTGATGTTTTTGGAGCAGAACTGTGTACATGCGGCTCCCTGGCCATCTGTTCATAATTGAAATGTTTCTAATAGAAACCACTTGCTTTTTATGAATATGCAGTTACTCTGTGATACCTGTTGTTGTATCATAAATGTATGCAGAAGACCTGTTTCTAAGGATCAAGCCAAAGAAATATTAATGAAGAGATAAATAATGCAAGAGAAATCACTCTTCGTTTGGTTTGTATTATCCATATGAGCAGTTATATTTGCTTGCCTGCACTATTATTTCACTGCATCCTGCATCAGCTTATGATTTGTATTATTATTATAATGAGCAATAAATAATGAATCACATGTATTGTTATACAGTAGTTGCAGACACATAAAACAATAATATATTCAGTAAAACAGTGATTGATTTATACATATTATAATATTCTTTGAAAAAACTTCATTAATGCACCAGTTAGTGTAACTTGATGCCACAAAAGTAGGGAAATGTGACATTAGGGTTTCCAACCCTAACTCCTCATACCCAACCACCAAGCAGCAAAAGGAAAAAAATATTAGAGTTTTGGGTCGCCAAACTCTTGGCGAATCAATGGTGGTGTCTTCCTTGGATTGCCAACCATAATGCATGCCCCTCTCCTCAGCCTATAGCTTCCAGTCCAAAGCTCAAAGTACAGCTCCAAACCAGTGCTTCATAATGATATACTCTTCAGTGGTATAGATTTATATCTTGCCACATGTTGACAACACAGTTTGTTTTAGCTTTTTTCTCACATGACAGGGCCCACAGGAGATCATGTGTGATGTTGTTTACTCAGGGAATGGGCTAGGCATTAGGGTTGACAACCCCCAAGGAAGACCCCACACTGATTCTTTAAGTCTCTGGAGATCAAAAACCCTAATGATTTTTTCCTTTCCTTGCTTGGGGGCTGTGAGTGGGGAATTAGGGTTGGAAAACCTAACACCACATTTCCCTAGTTTTATGGCCTTAAGTTACCCCAACTGGTACATTAACAAAGCTTTTTTTGCAAAGAGTTTCCTTTCATTTTGAGATTGTGGAATTGTATCCTCAGTCACGCAGGTCCCTTTTGGCTTTGTACCATGGGAAGTCTCTGCCTGCCTACAGAAGTGCAGGGCCTGGCACATTCACTCTTTATCTATTCATTCTTTACACATTCACTTTTTACACATTCAGTCTTCACACATTCACTTTTCACACATTCACTCTTGTTTATTTGATTTTGTCCTGAAGTTTTCAAGATAGTCATTTTATGACTGCCCTTATAAACATGACATTTAGCATTTATAGCATATTGCCCGAAATGTCATTTTGTGTCAGAAGTGCAAAAAGATGTCTCATCTAGGATTTAAAAAATTACACTAGCTACGTTATAAGGATATGCTGAAAAATGGCTATGCTGAAAGTTTGGAGTCAAACTATTGAAAATTAGTGAAGTTATTAGAGAATGTTGAAATGTTACAATGTTCACTCTTAGCTTGGGCAGTTTATTGTATTTGTATACAAATTTTGAGCATAGCCCTCTTATTACACCACCTCATAAACCCGTTAACTGAAAATGTTCACATCCCCACCAAAACATGATTGAGCACCATCAAAACATCATTCTACTCCAGAGGTGCAAAAACACATTTTATTTATTAATTTATTTATTCAATTTTGGTAACCAGGTAGGCCCACTGAGCCTCGAAGGTCACTTTTTTCAGAGGCAACCCGGAATTAGTTACAGAAGTATACACGTACAATAAAGGTAACAAGGTCACAGTGCAAAATAACATTAGAGAAAAATCAAGTACATGGATAAACAGTGCTGACATAGTGCCAAAAATTAGTTACAGGAGAAAACAGTTACAGCAATAAACAAGGGTAGGAGTGTAGCAATCAGAAGAGAAGCTAATACATAATTCAGCAGTGCATGGCTTAGTCTAGTGAGAGCCTGGCTTTTGAGTTTGGGTAAGTCCTCTCATTGACAGGAGCAACTAGCTAGTAAGTGAGCATGGAGTTCCTTGTGGAAAGATCTAAGGGAGGGGGCCTCCTGAAGGTGGGGAGGAAGCTTATTCCATGGGGCAGGGGCAGCAATGGCAAAGGATTTACTGCCAGCAGTAGTCTGAACCCTAGGTTTATCTAGGAGGTTATGCCCAGAGTATTGGAGGGTGCATGCTGAGTGCTTGGGAGCCAGGAGACTGGTCAGACTATCAGGTGAATAGCAGTGTAGGAGCTTGTAAGCATTGCAAAGCAGGGGGTACTGAAGGCAACCATCTAGTGAGGGCCATTGTAGTGAAGCAAGGGCTTCATTTTGGCCATGATTTGAAAAATGATGTCTGTCTTGTGCATGTGGTGTGAAAAATGGCTATGTTGAAAACTTGGGGCCAAATTTCTAGAATTACTGAAGTTATGAGTGAGTGTAGAAACATTTCAATGTATGGTCAGAACTCTGTCATTGATACATATTTTAAACCCAAATTTTCAATATAGCCTCATTAAGACTCCTCCTCTTGAACAATGGTGGTGAACAGTTTCAAATCCTGCCCAAAGGGTGATTTCTCCAAGCATCTGTAAAATTACCTTTTGGTCCAGATTTGCATAATCACACCACGATTGTTCATGAGGTGTGGTCCCAAAAAGGCCACGTTGAAAATATTTGTGGTGAAAATATGAAAATAATTACACAAAGTTATGCATCAAAGTTAAATCCCCTATTGAAATATGGTACATTGAACTGCACTTACCTTAGTTTCTCTTATAACAGTCACTGGTTTCAGCAGAAAGATGTGTCTTCGATCGGAGAGTGGATCTACACCATGAGACATGTTCAGATGAGTGAGGGTGTGTGGGGGGGGGTAATGGGTTGTGAGTGCTGAGTTTGATGTTGGGGTGGGGGTCAGATCAATAAGAGACCAATTCTTTTTTTACAGGATTAAAAAAAAACATTGAAGGGCAGTTTTCTTTATTACAATTGAGAGTTCAATACTGGGGAATGGGCACCCCAGTGTTGGGTTACAATTCAAGGAATGGGGGCAGGTGACCTGGAGAGAATGAGGTGCAGAAATGTGGTACCTGGGGTGGGCATCTCATTCCACTTAAAAGATAGATAGAAACATAGATAGAAACACAGATACATAGACAGACAGATGGACGGACAGGCAGACAGACAGACAGACAGACAGATAGCTAGATAGAGAGAGATAGATAGATAACAGACGGACAGAGACAGATAGATACATAGATAGATACATAGACAGACTGACAAACAGAAAGACATAGAAACATAGAAACATAGACTTTGATGGCAGATAAGGACCGCTAGGCCCATCTAGTCTGCCCATTTCCCTACCTACAGGATAGGCCGCAGATCCTAGTTAACCAACAGCCTATATCTTCCTGCCCCCCACAAGAATTGCCTTATGTCTGTCCCATGCATTCTTGAATTCTCCCACAGTTTTAGACCCACAGCTTCCTCAGGAAGGCTGTTCCATGCATCCACTACCCTCTCTGTGAAATAATACTTCCTCCATTGCCCTAGAACCACCCTCCTTCTATCTTTAAATTGTGTCCCTTGTTCTTGCAAGTCTCTTTTCTGAAAGATGCTACCTCTTGGACTTTGTTGATTCCCTTGAGGTACTTGAAAGTTTCTATCATGTACCCCCTCTTCCTTCTTTCCTCAAGGGTATACATATTAAGCTCCTTTAGTCTCTCCTCATATGGCTTCTCTTGCAGACCCTGCACCATTTTAGTTGCCCTCCTCTGGAATGCCTCTATCCAGTCTATGTCCTTGCGGAGATGGGGTCTCCAGAACTGGACACAGTATTCCAGATGGGGTCTCACCAACTGTCTGTACAGATGGATAACAACTTCCTGTTTTCTGCTGCTGATGCCTCTCCCTATACATCCCAGTATACCCCCAGCCCTCCCTACTGCCTTCTCACATTGCTTGCTAACCTTAAGGTCATCTGATATGATTACCCCCAGGTCCCTTTCCTGTTTTGTTGTTGTTACTACCTCCCCACCCATTGTGTATTCTTCCCCTGGGTTCTTGTTTCCAAGGTGCATTATTTTGCACTTTTTTGCATTGAATCCTAGCTGCCATATGTCTGACCAAGACAGACAAAGACAGAGACAGATAGAACAGGAGCTCAGCAATTCATTGCTCTCAGTGCAGCCCACAACATGACTTCCAGCTGTAGCTACAGAACTCCAGAAAGTCCCACTGTTCTCATACAGAGAATGCAGGTAAATGGCTCCTCTCACTAAGCTGGGCACCCAGAATTTTGGGGTGCCCAGAAAAGGTATTATTGGCAATTAAAAAAAAAAAAAAAAAATGAACAGCAGAATCTAGCTAAACAGGTCCCATTTAGCTAGGTTCAGTTGTTTGTTTTGTTAACCCCCTTACCCTTAATCTACACCACTCTTCTTACCTCACCCATGCCATCACCAGCTACCTTGTCTCTCTTCCCATTGCCCTCCCCTCTCGCCCTCTCCTTTTTCTGCTCCTGACCCACTTAACCCTATTTTATCCCACCACCTTTATCTCTCCCATGCCATCAACCATGTCATCCCTCTCTTCGCCACAGTGGGTCTGACATTTTGATTCTTCACAGGCACACAGAAGCTGGCTCCACTTCAATCAGGAACCCCTGGTGTAGTGGTGTAGCCTCCAGGGCCCCCTATCTTCCTCATTATAGAAAATTGTTCACCCCCTCCTTATACCACATGTTAGCATGCTATATTTATGCTGTGTGTATCCTAGAACAGTTTCCTGCATTTGCCTTGCTATAAAATATCTATTGCACTTAAAATCCTTGCACTATTATCTGTATCTTCTGAATATGAAAGTGGTTGCCCAGTTTCATATGTGTATTACCCCACATAATTAGTTGCTCCTCTCTGTATTAGCTATTGTGATTGTTACCTACTTTACCCTGACGTTGTGTACTCTACTCTCCTTCTCCCAATGTGTTAATGTATTACTGCTTGTATAACTGCCTGTACAAGTATGTTTATACTCGTCACTACTCTCTGTAAACTAGGACCTCCTAGTGAATGAATTTATTCAATGGAGTTATTTCCTACAATAAACTTGAAAAGTGAACTAAAAAAGAAATAATTTTAGTGTGCTTTAGGGAAAAATCAGTTTAGTTTACTGTTTTTGTTTTGTCATCACTTAGCACCCAGACAGTTTGGAATTGGGGTCAGAAATTTTCAGAGTAGAAAGGGCTTGCCCCAGAATGGTGCCTTCATTGGTTTGGTGAAAAAGTATTATGTTCCCTATTTATAAGTATCTAAAATTTTGATTCTGAGCGTGCTCAATAGGGTATCAAAATCTATCCAAAAGACCCTACTGAACATGCGCAGACCTGAAATTTCAAATCCTTATAACTTGGGAACAGAATAATATTTGTTTCACCAAACCAATGAAAAACATCAATCTGAGGCAAGCCCTTTCTACTATGAATATTTCAGACCCAAATTCCAAACTATGCAAGTGCTAAGAAATGACAGATAAAACAGTAAAAAAAATGATTTTTCTTAAAAACACATTATATGGATCTCAAAATCCACACATCTGACTGGACTGAAACTTGGCATGTTAGAAGACTTTGTCACCTAGACCGTGTATGCTAAATTGTGCTCTAATCCTCTGAACATGGGTCACGCTATTAAACTACAAATTTAGAGGTTTTACATTAAACAGCATACTCTACCCTAGCCATAGCAGTGCTACTTGCCACCACTATATATATATATATATATGTATATATATTTACACACACACATATATATATATATATATATATATATATATATATATAGACCACATGGTTTGGAACTTTGGTCTGAAATTTCCAGTCAGAAAGGGCTTGCTCCAGAAAGGTGCCTTTCATCAGTTTGGTGAAAAAATATTAAACCATTCTCAAGTTAGAAGGATTTGAGCAAAGACCCAACTTAGCATATTCAGAACCAAAATTTCAAATCTTTACAACTGGGGAATGGATTATTTATTTATTTATTAAATTTTGGTGACCGGGTAGACCCACTGAGCCCCGAAGGTCCTTTTTTCAGGGGCAACCCGGGATAACAATACAAGTTATAAGAATGAACAAGGACATACTGTAAGGAACATTTGAGACATTGTGAGTTACATCATGAGGTGGTTACAGTAAAGAAAAATAGTGGATACAGGCATGGTTACAGGCATGGTAAAAGAAAGCAGTGGATACAGGCATGGCTTACAGGCATTTCACCAAGCCCATGAAAGCAACCTACTCCTTCTCCCTTCCCAACCAATCCTCCAATATGGAAAAAACCACCTACACCTATCGGCTGCCCTCTCTTTGGAACTCTCAAACTCCTCTTGTATGTAACTCTCCCTCTCAGACTTATATGCTCATATATATATATATATGTATATATATATATATATATATATATATATATATATATATTATGGTAGCACAGTAGTGCTACCATAGATTAGGGTTGAGGAGCCATTTCTATGTTAAACCCCAAAACTTTTCACCTTAATAACTTTGCAACCGTTTGATGGATTTGCCTGAAATTTGGAATTTATGATCAAGAACCATAGGCCTTGGGATCTGTCAAGTTTCGTACTGGTTGAATATACGGCTGCGGAGTTATTAAGTGTGATCTGTGCATGCGTTTACGCTTTTCTGGAATTCTATGGTCGCGCCTACAGGTTGTACAGTTTATGTGACCGGCCTGAAATCTTCCGGAAATGTGCGGCCGGGGTCCCTGATGTGCCTTTTGAAGATTTCATGAAAAAATATTAAACGGTTCAAAAGTTATTCAAAAAACAGTTTCCCATTATAAGTCAATGGGAAAAGTTAACAAAAGTTCAACACTTTCGCAAATGCATTTTACTTTTGCCAAATGGGCCTGTTACTTTTGTAATCGGCCATTTTGTTTTCAGTTGGTGATCAGAAAATGGTTGGCATTTAAATTAGGGACCCTCTAGCAACCTAATTTTTGTATTCACCTAGTCGGCCCTGAGGATGCTTGCCATGTCTTTATTTTGTGGTAAAACACCCCAGAAATATGTTTTCAAATTTCTGGAAAAAGTACTTTCGCAAATTACTTTTCGTGCTCACGAAAGTGTCATAGTACGCAGCTTTCATAAGTGCGACAGTAGTTTTTCTAGTCTGTGGGAAAATGACAGCAATTCTTTGGCACTGCGCTGCAAAAGAACCGTTGGGAGTTTTGAGCTGAAATTTGGAGGGAACGGAGCCGACATCTCACAGATGTGCCTTTCAGTGTTGTATTGAAAAAATATTACACAGTGGAAAAGTTACGGCACTCCAAAGTTGACAGTTTTTCCCATAGGATAACATTCGGGCCCGACGTATTACAGAAATCCTTTGGCACCCTACTGCAAAATAACGGTTTGGTCTTTTTTCCTGAAATTTGGAGGGAAGACAGCCAACAGCCCACAGATGTGCCTTTCAGTGGTTTGGTGAAAAAACATTACAGGGAGGCAAAGTTATGGCACTCCGAACTTTTCTTTTTTTCCCATAGGATAACATTACGGCGTTTGCCACGCCTTTCAGGGCCTGTATCTCGGAAACAGTGCGAGATACGGACTTTTCGTCGGAAAATTTCTTAGCCCCTTAATGGGGCTAAGATTCAAATTAGCCAGGACAGTTGTAAATAATATGACTTTCAAATTTTTTTTCTACATCGTACGGTTCCTGAGATATAATGTATTTAGTATTCCAAGATCTCATTTTCTGCGCCGATACTCATTATTATGCATACATTATTTGTACTCACTGTCTTTCTCTATGCAGGTTTTGGGGAAAACCAGCCTGTGCCCTACATTACTGTTACTGCTGTTCTTTCCGCTTTGTGGTCTGCACTGCTTTCACTCTACTGCTGACGCTCACACCACCATGTGCGCTTATCCTCATGCTTTCATTTGCGCCAGTGTTTCTGTTATTTTTGCCATTTCTGTCTACAGTACTGTTTATCTTTCTGTTTCACTTTACGTCACCATGCCCAATGACATTTCTGTTTGCGGCACCATGTTACTATGTGACAACACATCCGCGTGGCAGACCCGTTCCTGTATGCGCCACCATGTCGTTACCTTTCTGTTCTCATTCGCGCTTGTGTTACCATGTGTGCCACTGTTAGCATTTCTGTTTGCGTTGCTGTCCCTGTTAGTATGCCACAAGACATCATGTGGCGGGAGCGCGGGGCCCAGAGGGCCCCGCCCTCCCGCTGCTGCATTACATTCACTATTTCTCGTTATCATTCCCAAAAAGAAGGGAAATTGGAGGCAAAAAACTCCATTTAATGCATTAGTTAGGGTTGTTCCACAGCGACAAAAGTGAGGAAATTCGCTGTTAGGGTTGAAAACCCCCCTTGGACCCCCCACCCCAACCGGCATTGGGGTGTGCATTGGAATCATGGGTCCTAACTCCCACCCCATTCTCCTATACTTCTGCTGCTTTACACATGTCATGGGGGTGAGAGTTAGGGCTGGCGATCAATGCACCCCAATGCTCATCATCGTCATCCTTCCTTTTTCATTTGCGCTATGCGTTTCTGTTACTTTTTTGCCATTTGTGTCTACTGTACTGTTTCTCTTTCTGTTTCACTTTGCGTCACCATGCCCATTAACATTTCCATTTACAGGCACCATGTTACTATGTGACAAGACATCATGTGGCACACCGTTCCCATCTCGCCACCGTGTTAAATTACCTTTCTGTTCTCATTCGGCGCTTGCGTTACCTTGTCTTTCGCCACTATTGAGTACTTCTGTTTGCGTGCTCTTCTGGTACTATGCCACAAGACATCATGTGGTGGGAGTGTGGGGCCCTTTGGGCCCTGCGCTCCCGCTGCTGCATTACGTGCCGGGAGCGCGGGCCCCTATGTGCATTATCCTTTGCATCATGTGGCGGGCCCCGAGCTCCCACTGCAGCATTACATTCACTATTTCTCGTTATCATTCTCAAAAAGAAGGGAAATTAGAGGCAAAAAACTCTGTTTAATGCATTAGTTAGGGTTGTTCCACAGCGACAAAAGTGAGGAAATTCGCTGTAAGGGTTGAAAACCCTAACTCCGAATTCACCCTCCCCAGCACCACACACACACACAGACACACACACACATTCAAGTATGGGGGAGGACCAAGTCAACACAACCAAAGACAGACATCCAGCAGCAGGTGACAGAAATAACAAACAATTGTCTAAATGTACTACGAGACATCCCCACCCACCTGACCAGGTACTGCATG
Organism: Neoceratodus forsteri; assembly: GCA_016271365.2. NCBI lineage: Eukaryota > Metazoa > Chordata > Ceratodontiformes > Ceratodontidae > Neoceratodus > Neoceratodus forsteri. The sequence goes on from CM057455.1 coordinate 622,507,865, forward strand.
CTCAGTGGAGATCAACAGCAAAACTGAGGCCATGTACACCAAACATACACATCCCTGATTGCAGCTGCACACAACGTACCACACTTAGTTCTACTGCGACAGTAATTTTCTAGTCTGTGGGAAAATGACAGCAATTCTTTGGCACTGCACTGCAAAAAAACCGTTGGGAGTTTTGGGCTGAAATTTGGAGGGAACGCAGCCGACAGGGATGTGTAGATGTGTACGTTTGGTGTACATGGCCTGTCATTGGTTGTGTTGACTTGGTCCTCCCCCATACTTGAATGTGTAATGCAGCAGTGGGAAGGGCCCCGCGCTCCCACCACATGATGTCTTGTGCCTGCAAATGGAAATGTCAATGGGCATGGTGATGCAAAGTGAAACAGAAAGAGAAACAGTACTGTAGACACAAATGGCAAAAAATAACAGAAAAGCAAGTGCAAATGAAAGCATAAAGGATAACGCACATAGGGCCCGACGCTCCCTACGTAATCACGGCAGCTGAGGCTGAACTAGAAGCCACCCACCACATGATGTCTTGTGGCATAGTAACAGGAACAGCAATATGCAAACAGAGCGCTAACAGTGGCGCTGACAAGGTATAGCGGAATGAGAACAGAAAGGATAACGAACACAGTGGCGTAGATGGGAGACGGTGTGCCATGTGATGTCTTGTCACATAGTAACATGGTGCCTGTAAATCGAAATGGCAATGGGCATGGTGACGCAAAGTGAAACAGAAAGAAAAATAGTACAGTACACACAAATGGCAAAAAAGTAACAGAAACGCAAAAGCGCAAATGAAAGCATAAGGATGGCCTTGCGTGGTGGCGCCCAGGCGTCAACGGTAAGTAAAGCGGGCATGGAACCCGTGCAGAAAGGGCAATGGTAACAGTAATGTAAGCGCACAGGCTGGTTTTCCCAAAAGTTGAATAGAGAAAGACAGTGAGTACAAAGAATGTATGCATAATAATGAGTGGAGCAGAAAATGAGGACTTGGAATACTAAATAAGTTATATCTCCAGGAACCGTATGACGTAGAAAAATTTAAAAGTCATATATGATTTATGACTGTCCTGGCTAGTTTTGTACTTAGCCCCTATGCAGGGAGCTAAGAAGTTTTCAACGAAAGTCCGTATATCTCGCACCGTTTTGAGATCTGACCCCTGAAAGGTGCGGCTAACGCCGTAATATTATTCTATGGGAAAAAAAGAGAAGTTCGGAGTGCCATAACTTTGCCTCCCTGTAATATTTTTTCACCAAACCACTGAAAGGCACATCTGTGAGCTGTTGGCTGTCTTCCCTCCAAATTTCAGGAAAAAAGACCAAACCGTTATTTTGCAGCAGGGATCCAAAGGATTTCTGTAATGTGTCGGGCGCCGTAATGTTATCCTATGGGGAAAACTGTCAAGTTTGGAGTGCTGTAACTTTGCTGCCGTTTAATATTTTTTCAATACAACACTGAAAGGCACATCTGTGAGATGTCGGCTCCATTCCCTCCAAATTTCAGCTCAAAACTCCCAACGGTTCTTTGCAGCGCCAGTGCCAAAGGAATTACCAATCATTTTCCCACACACTAGAAAACTACTGTCGCAATTTGCGAAAGCTTTCGCAAAAATTTGCGACACTTTCATGAGCACGAAAGTAATTTGCGAAAGTACTTTTTCCAGAAATTTTAAAAACATATTTCTGGGGTGTTTTACCACAAAATAAAGACATGGCAAGCATCCTCAGGGCCCGACTAGGTGAATACAAAAAAAAAATTAGATTGCTAGAGGGTCCCAAATTTAAATGCCAACCATTTTTCTGATCACCAACTGAAAACAAAATGGCTGATTTACGAAAGTAACAGGCCCATTTGTGAAAGTAAAAATGCATTTGCGAAAGTGTTGAACTTTTTGTTAACTATTCCCATTGACTTATAATGGGAAACTGTTTTTTGAATAACTTTTGAACCGTTTAATATTTTTTCACGAAATCTTTGAACGGCACATCGGGGACCCTGGCTGCATGTTCTCTGAAGATTCCAGGCTGGTTGCGCAAACTGTACGACCTGTAGGCGCGACCATAGAATTCCAGAAAAGCGTAAACGCATGCACAGATCACACTTAATAACTCCGCAGCTGTATATCCGACCAGTACAAAACTTGGCAGATCCCAAGGCCTATGGTTCTTGATCATAAATTCCAAATTTCAGGCAAATCCATCAAACAGTTGCAAAGTTATTAAGGTGCAAAGTTTTGGGGTTTAACATAGAAATGGCTCCTCAACCCTAACTATGGTAGCACTACCGTGCTACCATAATGTATATATATATTTGTTTGTTTCATTTTTCTGAATTGTTGTTGTAATGTATTGCTTTACTCACCTGCTCCAATACTTTGGAAGCAGCAACTTTTATTCAGTAATAGCACTTGTGTTTATTTGGCGGACAGTTTAGATAAGTCACGGTTTGGAAGCTGTAGTCACAATGGCAGGTAAAGGGGAGGTACTGCAGGCAGGGGACTCCAGTCTGCTGGATGTAGATTGGAGCCTCATAGCTGCAGCTTAAGATAGCAGAGCCATCCTGGTCTCCTTGCAGGGGCATTTCTCAGGTAACTGATCAGGGATCCCACTCTTGATGGTACAATACTGAACCTGGTGCTCATTAACTGGCACAATGTTGCAGACATTAAATCTGGAAGCCACCTGGAGACCAGTGATCATCACTGTACAATGTGGATCAACATACGGATGGCAGTGGAAATGAACCACACAAGGATGAGGGTCCTGGACATCAGGAGAGCAGATTTTTAATAAAATGGATGAATGCCTCAGAGACAATCTAGTGGGGGGGGGGGTGACCTAGGTGGGGATGGAGAAACATCAATGAATAGTGAAGGCAACAAACCTGTATGCAAAGGAAGTGCATGAAAACAAGAGGATAGCCACTATGGTTCTCAAAGGAAATAGCTGAAAAGGTAAAGCTAAGAGTAAGTAACTAAGTAAGTAAAAATGTATTTCTTTAGTGCTGAATCCCAGAGGCTCTAGATGCTTCACAAAAGGTACTACAATTAAAACAAGTGACAATATTTAAAATCAGAGTCAGATAACTTATACAAAATACTAAATAATAAATGATAACACTATTAAACCCTTAAAATCAGTGGACATCAAGTACCTGTCTGAATAGGTGTGCCTTAAGGCTTCTCTTTAAAATCTTCACAAAAGGAACCTGCCTTAACAACTTTAGAAAGGAGTTCCAAATGGCTATCCCTGCTACCTCAAAGGCATGATCGCCTGATGTTTTAAGCCTTGCACTTGGAACAATCAGGAGGCCCTCTATGGAGGAACAGAGTGAGTGGACAAGGTGAACAGGGGTCAGGATGTCAGTCAGATAACCATGACCCAAGCTATATAGGGCCTTATAGGTGAGTAAGCCCATCTGGAAGGCAATCCTTTATCTGACAGGCAGTCAATGCAGTTCATGTAAGGGCAGGGTTACATGAATGGATCTCAAAAGGCCCATCAACAACCTGGCCACACCATTCTACACCAGCTGCAGTCAACAGAGTTTACCTCCACTGACCCAAAGTATAGATCGTTACAGTAGTCGAACCTAGATGTAACAAAGGCATGCACCAGTGAGGGCAAGTCACCAGGAAGGATTAAGAGTTGTATCTGGATGACATTCCTTAAGTGGTAAAAACCTCTCTGATCGACAGAAGACACCTGAGCATCAAGTGTCAAACCGTCATCAAGGATGATGCCCAGATTTCTCACCTTAGTGGCAGCCACCAGTGAGGTGACATCCAGGAACATCCTTCTTCCCGTTCAGGTGGCAACCTCATCCCACTGGTGACAAGGCTTAGTCACCAGTACCTGTATCTTGTCAGGGTAAAGTCTCATCCTGTTAGAGGACATCCAGTCCTGGATCTCAGATAGGTATCTATTTAGCACTCCACGCATCAGATGTCTTAGGGGCAAAGGATATATACAGCTGGGTATCACCTGCATAGAAGTGAAAACCCGGACTGTAACACCTAATGATTTCACCCAGATGCAGCATGTGCACTGCAAACAACATAGGTGACAAGATCGAGCCTTGAAGAACTCCACAGATCAGGAGCTTTGGGCAGGAGGAGAAATTCCCCATCACTACCCATTGCATCCTGCATGCCAGAAAGGACTCAAACCAGCTGATGACCTTGCTGGTGGGTCCATAATGCTCTCTAAGGTGATTAAGCAGCACTTTGTGGTCTATGGTGTCAAATACTGAGTACAGATCCAGGAGATCGAGAACTGACCGTCTCCCATCTCACCCTGAGGAGATCATTTTGCACCCTCACCAACACTGTTTCAGTGCTATGCCTTCTCCTGAATCCAGAATGGAATGGCTCGTAGATGTCAAAGGCCATCGAGTGGGCCTCAAGCTGCAAAACTACCACTTTCTCCACCATTGTCTTCCAAGAATGGAAGATTGGAGACAGGCCAATAATTCAACCAGGGCAGACTGGATAGGATTAGCGGTCCTTATCTGCTGACAGCATTTGTGTATCTATGTATCTAAGATGTCAGGGTCAAGAGATTTCACCCAGGGGCAGCATGTACACCATTGCCTTTGGGTGAAATCTCTTGATCTTTTCTTCAGCAGGGGCCTCACCAAATCCTCTTTCAAGGTGCCAGCGAACAGCCCCTCCAAAAGCAAACACTGGACAATCTCGGTGAACACTAGACCAATGAACCCAACCCATACCCTAAGAGATGCGTCAGACTACAGTCCAGTTTACAAAGTGGGTCGCAGCTTCGAGATTACCTCAATTACCTCAGCCAACCCCACTGGCTGAAACTCATCCCAGACAACCGGGGTGCTTTTGTACATACCAGACCTTACACTGCTGGATTGATCTCATCTCACTGGAGGGATCCCAGCTCAAATGGATGACACCCTGTCAGAAAATAACTTTTGGGAACTCCTTGCACTGTGCAACTGAAGCTCCTCATTTTGACTGCAGACAGGCTGGATGAAGTAGCCTGTCTACAGTCCGAAAGAGCACAACCAATCTGTTCATTCCTGCAGCAATATTCCTGGACAGGAATTCTGACTTCTTACAGTTGATTGCCCTTTGACATTCACTATAGTGAATTCTCAAAGCCAGTTTGTCATCCAGGGACAAAGCCCTCCTCCAGCAGTGTTCTAACATCTGACCCATGGTCTTCATCTCCTTGAGAGCCCCATCAAACCACCGAGATCTCAAGTGAGAAGACCTGGGTAGTATACGGATTGGTGTAATGGCGTCACGTGCCTTGGTGACAGCATTATTATATGCTGCCACCAACTCGCTCAACCCTGATGCACATTCAGCACTAACACCAGAAAAATATGCCACTGCCAGCAGTCAGTCTGGGGACAATCTCCTCAAAGAATGGTAGCGGGCCATCTCGACTGGGAAGGGACTTACGGGGGGTCCTGAACAAGAACTCTACCGTGAAGTGATCCGATCAAGAGACCAGATCAATCTTAAGATCAGCAACCTCAAGCCACAGTGAGAATACTAAGTCTAAGGTGTGGTTGTGGTAGTGGGTCACAGAAGCAACAGCTTGTGCGAGGCCCAATGATGTCATCATCTAGAGGAAGTTATTACCAAAATGCAAGAGTTTCTCATCGACCCAGGCATTGAAGTTCCCCAGAATCAACCATCTGGGTGACTCCACTACCTTGTCAGTGATGAAGTCTGTGAACTCCTGCAGGAATTCCCCCTCATGCCCTGGGGGATGATAAAAAAGGAGGATCCTGCAACCTACATCTGGACCCCCACACACAGCCACACATTCAATCAATGAAGTAGAACCTACTGTGTGCATGGAGAAGCTGAAGTCAGATCTAAAACTGATGGTCACACCCCCACCCCTGCTTTCCCTCCTCAGACAGTGCACTACAAAGCACCTGGGTAGGATAGATGCCTCCAAAACTGGACCGCCATCATCTCCTAACTGGGTCTCCAAGATGCAAGCCAGGTCAATGGAAGAAATCAAGTCCACCACAATTGCAGTATTATTTCTCATCGACCTAGCATTGCATAGCACCACCTGAACTGGACCAGTGGAAGCTGACAGTCCATCGGCTGATTGTCCACCCTGTCCATTTGGAACCCTGGGAAAGGGAACCAAACATGTCTAGCCTCTCTCATGGTCCCATTTTGCCCCAGATCACCTCCTTGACCTGACCACACCAATGTCACTCACCCCTGTCACAAGAAGTACCTCTTAAGAGATATAATGATATACAGAAGGAAGAAGACAAGGAGCTGTATCAGAAAAAACAGAGGGAGGCAGGAAAAGTTGTTCAGCGTGCAAAGACACAAACTAATAAAACAATAGCCCAAGGAGTAGCAAAGAGGGGCAAGATATTTTTATGTGCATGCAGTAAGTGAAAAGCAGAAGACCAGGGTGGGATTGTGAGGTTAAGAAGGGCAGGTTGGGACTGTGCAGATTAGGATCAGGAAAAAGCAGATATCCTGAACAAATACTTTTGATCAATCTTCACTGAGGAAAAGGAAGGAAATGGGCCACATAAGAGCAAAATGGGCACTGGGGATGGGGGGTAGGCACAAGTCTCTTTATAGAGGACTCACAAATCTGAAAGTGAACAAAACTATGGGGCCAGATGGGGTATGCCCAAAGGTAATGAGGGAGTTTAGGGAGGTATTAACTGCACCTCTAACTGTCTTTTTAACAACTCACTAGAAACAGGAGTGGTTCCAGAGGAATGGAAGATGGCAGATGTAATCCTGCTTCAGAAAGGTGGTAACAGGGAGGATGCTGGCAAATAGATGCTAGTCAGCCTGACATCGATAGTGGGGTAATGGAGTCACTGCTAAAGGAAAGGATTGTGGAGTATCTTGAATCCAGTGGGTCAGAAGACCTGAGGCACCATGGATTCATGGCTGGAAGGTCATGTCAAATAAATCTAATAGATTTATTTGACTGGGTGACAGAGGAAATGAATCAGGATGGGGTGCTGGACATGGTCAACTTATATATTTATTTATTTATTTAGTATTTGTTAACCGGGTAAGTGCACTAGACAAATTCTGCTTATTTTCAGGAACGACCCGAGGGAGGGGTATACAGATGAATGCCAACTGACCTTGAACCAGATTAAGCTATTGGTGGTATTTTTAGTGAATTGGGAGAAATATGGCTAGGACACCGGGGAAACTTCCCCCACTCTTTTCAAGAAGTGCCAAGGGATCTTTAACATCCACCTGAGCTACAACCAGAACAGGCAGATAGGACCTCGATGCAATGTCTCATCTGAAAGACAGCTCCTCAGGAGTGCAGCACCACTTCTCATGCTGCACTACATTTCCAGTATTGGGATTTAACCCAAAAGCATGGTGTGGGGATGGAACCCGCAGTCTTCATATCTCCTGGTCTCAGAGGCGAGTGTGCTACCTGCTGAGTCACTGAGACTGCTATATCCCCCACATAGAGGGAATAAAGCAGCTACAGCACAAAACCTTAACAGGAGTAATGAGGATTCACTGCCTATGCAGATTTTACTGCAATGACAGAACTGATCTTAAAAAAAGATATTTTTTTTTTCATGCACTTGTATTTTAGTAAGGCTTTCAATACCATTCCACATAGGAGACTCATAAGGAAACTGGGCAGCTTAGGGGTGGGTCCAAAGGTGGTAAACTAGGTAAATTGATAAAGGGATAAACAATAGAGGGTGGTGGTAAATGGAGTTCACTCTGGGAAAGGGAGGGTGTACAGCAGGTTACCACAGGGCTCAGTACTGGAACCAATCCCCTTTAATGTCTTTATAAGTGCCATTTCAGTTGAGCTGGAAGGGAAGGTCTGCCTATTTGTGGATAACACCAAATTTTCAATATGGTGGAGACTCCAGAGGGGTAGAAAGAATGTGCAGAGATGTGAGAAAACTAGAGGAGTGGTCAAGGGAATGGCAGCTGGGGTTCAATGCAAAAATTTACAAAATAATGCTCTTAGGGCACAGAAACCCAGAAGCAGAATGTAAAATGGGAAAAGAGGTATTGATGGTCATCAACAGGAAAGGGACCGGGGTAATGATATCTGATGACCTCAGGGGTTACGAGGGAGTGCAACAAGGCAGTGAGTAGGTCCAGTGGGATGTTGGGATGCACAGGGAGGGTATCACTGGTAGAAGGAGTGAGCTGGTGCTGCCACTGTATAGCTCACTGGTGAGACCCCACCTGGAGTAGTGTTCCAGTTCTGGAGAGCACATCTCCGGATGGACATAGAGTGGAGGCAGTCCAGAGGAGGGCTACTAAAATTCTACAGGTCTGCATTAGAAGCCTTATGAGAAGAGATTGATGGACCTCAATATGTACACCCTAGAAGAGAGAAGGGAAAGAGAAAATATGACAGAGATCTATGAATACCTCACGAGAGTAAATAGGGTACAGTAGGGGAGTGTTTTTCAGAGGAAAAGATGCATGAGAACAAGGGGACATGCAATGAAGCTGGAAGAGGGTAAATTCAGGAGAGAAGTGAGGAAGTACTTCTTCACTGAAAGAGTGGACGATACATAGAACAGTCTTCCAGTGGAGGTGATGGGGTGAAACAGCTGTGGGCTTCAAGTGTGCATGAGACTGACACAAAGGTGTATTTTGTATATACAGTAGATACAACATCTTGAGAATAATCAATTTAACATGCAGGAAAGTATGCCAACCACAAATGCTTTCTCTATATTGTCATTGTGATATTTTGTTGTTAGTGTGAATAAATATATATATATATATATATATATATATATCACATTTATCTGGTGCTACTAGATTATCTTTTTTTGTGTGAAAACTGCATTGATACATTGATTACACTATGTATTAAGACACTCTGGCCCAGATATTCAAAGATTTGCACCAGGTGTAAAGTGACTGAGCACAGGTTATGCATGGGTTTGTGCCAAAATCCCATATTCAAAGGGTATCTTTGTGCACGGTAAAAGTGCTAGTATGTTGGCGCAGAGATAATGTATGAAGTGTGAAAAGGTGGAGGTAGTATCTTGCATATTGCAGCAGCACAATATTTAGCATATTTGCACTGCACAAATGGATTTGCACAGGTCATTTACCACTGCACAATTACTACCCATTAAAAGGCCATCTTAAACTGGTGTAAACCCTAGAGGCAGGTGGAGACACTGCAGACCACACTCCAAGATGGCACTCATGGGAGCACACATTGTCTACTTCATGCAGCAGGTCGTAGAGGATGAGGAGAGGGCCAATACTCACTCTAGGTTCAGACATAAGCCATAGAGGTGCTATGCTGCACACAGACAGTACCATACATGAGTCACATTCAAAGTCCTCAGTGACGAGCAGATCATGGGCTGGAACAGGCTCAACAGCCCCATGTTCAGGCAGCTGTTTGAGCTGCTGCTGCATGACCAGCTCTAGACAGACAACCAGTGCAGCCATGCATTGTCCATAGAGCTCAAGGTGATGGCTGCACTGTGTTTCCAAGCCACTGAAACATTTCAGACACCTGTGAGGGACACCACCAGTATCTCACAGTCAGCCACTTTGCTCCTGTTGTACCAGTTCCTAGATGCCCTGCTCAACCATGTAGGGGATTTCATCATATTTCACACCAGCAGAGCAAACAGCAACCATACAGCAGTTTTATCAGGTTGTGCACCTACCACCTGTACTCAGTACCATTGAATGCATCCATGTTGCTATGAGGAGGGTGTGGTCCAAAACATTAGCTGCACACCTGCATGTGACATCATCATGCGGGCAGTTCCCCTCTAAAAAAGAAGCTTTTATTTTTCACAGAATGTTTTCCAAAATGTTCTCTTTAAGTTTTTTCTTTCCATGCACTCCTGTAAACATTGTGGCTACAGGCACTTGGACAGCCAATGGAAGCTGATACAGTCCCAGCAATAAGACCGGAAGAAAATGGTATCTCTACAGTAAATATCACAAGCTCTGCACATTAAGTGTACTCTCATTTGTTCTGCTTTTGCAGTTTTGCTGCTTAACTAAGTTAGATTTTTTTGGGAATAACACAGTACCTGCATACTCTCTAGAAGGGGAAGCCCTGGAGTTGCTGTGTATTTTCTGTACCACCCCATCAGTTGCCTGGTGGTGTGTAATGCAACAGAGTGCATTATCAGTGTCCTGGCACAGTACCCTGGCATTGCCCCCAAAACCTTCATATGGCACATCTCCATCGTGTGCCAGAGGTTTAAAAGTGAGACATCCCTAGTGGCCACCTCATCAGTGAGTATACCCCAAAGGACCCACTCCTTCCCATGTTGTAGATGATGACACTAACCAATGCTCTTTGTCTACATAGGGGACAGTGTTTATCCCCTGTGTCCCTGACTTCTCACACCTGTCCTACAAACTGAATCTATTGCAGCAGACAGATACAATGAGACACACAGCGCCATGTGGAACATTATTGAGCATGTATTCGGAATGCTCAAGATGCAGTTCTAGTGCCTTGATCATTCCAGTGGTGCCTTACAGTACACCCCTCAGAAGGCCTATGCCATATTCCTTCCCTACACGCTATGGCACTTAACCATGGGATATGCATGCCAGACCCAGAGAAACAACCTGAAGCAGATTCGGAACTGAAGGACCATTGGATACAGGAGAAGCTTGACAGATGTGACCCCAGAATGACCAAGAGGGCCCAGGAGTACAGAGCCTGACTCATAAGAGACACCTTTGGACATGGAGGATGAATACAGACCACACAGGAGATAGAATGTATTATCGCACACCAATAATTTATACATTTATTTGTTTAAAATTGATAACTTGGAGAGGCACACTGAGCCAAGGCTCATTTCCAGGTGCAATCTGATGTAAGGGGAAGGGGAGAAGCACAATTACAAACAAAATACAGCTACTCAGGTGATGTGGTTACAATGAGGATGGCATAAAGAGCATACGTTGAGTCCGGTACAGACAAAATGGCAAAACATTGCATAGGAGGATGCTGTGTGTTTCCAACTAGAGATCAAAAGTTTAGCAAAATGGGCGGATAATATTTATTTATTTATTTTTTGTTGACTGGGTAAGTGCACTAGACAAATCCTGCCTATTTTCAGGCACACCCGGGGGAAGGGGATACAGATGAATGCCAACTGACCTTGAACCAGATTAAGCAGTTGGTGGTATTTTTAGTGACTGAGGGAAATTTGGCCAGGACACCTGGAAAATTCCCTTACTCTTTTCGATAAGTGCCATGGGGTCTTTAACATCCACCTAAACTATCACCAATCCGGGCAGATGGGACCTCGGTTTAACATCTCATCTGAAAGACGGCACATCAGAAGTGCAGCACCTCTCTCATGCTGCACTACATTGTCAGTACTGGAATATTAACCCATGTGCCAGATGTGGGAACTGTACCCACAGCCCTCTGATCTCCCAGCCTCAGAGGCAAGTGTGCTACCTACTGAGCCACTGACACTGTTTCAAATAAGAAACTTGCCTTCAACATTGAAAAGTATATGACAATGCACTTTGGGGCAAAAAAACATCAAGGCCCGATATCACCTTAAAGGTGTCAAACTGAAGGTTACATAGAAGCAGAGGGATCTGGGGGTATATATAAATAATAAACTAAAGTTTGACAGTCAGTGTAACGAAGTAATAAATAAAGGAAATAGGCTGTTTGGATGTATAAAGAAAAACATCAAAAGTAGGAACAGGGAGGTGGTGATGCCACTGTATGGAGCCCTGGGTAAGGTCGCACACTGAATATGGTGTGCAAATCTAGTCCCCTAGTAGTAGGCTGTATGCATGGAAACAGGAGGGATTACAGAGAAAAGCAGTCAAGCAGTCAAGATGGTAAAATGTGTAAAGCACATGAGCTATGAGGAGAGATTGCAGAAACTGGGTATTTATTCATTGCAGTATAGAAGATTGAGAGAAGATCTCTGCTGGTCTATAGAGCATCCAAAAACAGCGATCTATGGGAGTGCTTGGGACTGGTTAGAAGGGAGGGTAATAGAGTTATTAAGGAGCATGACGTGAAGCTTAAAGGAGAGAATAATTAGGGAAATGTAAGGGGACATTGGTTTAACCAAAGGGTGGTGACAGAGTGGAATGTGTTGTTGGATGAAATGGTTAAGAACACAAATATGGACCAGTTTAAGAAATCATTGGATAAAGTCATGATGACCAGGAGAAGAATGGGTTTTGATATTTAAAGTTACCAGTCACTATGGCTAACTGCTGCTGACTTGGTAAAACCTATGAATCCTATGAATGAATATACAAGACAAATGAATTAACATACAAACCATTTGTGCAAATTGGGCAACCTCAATGTGCATAGTGCCAGAGTGAAGGGAGGATGAGCTGGTGCTGAAAGTAGGAGTCAAATCAGATTGATAAACTTCAACAAGGTTGCAGGAACTATGAGGTTAAGGGGGAGGTAAGTGGTGGTCAAAAGCCAGGAAAGGGTAAGGAAGAACTCAGGAATAGGGTTGGCATGAGTAGAGAGATGTGAGATAGGAGTTTTAGCTGATATGTAATGGAGTTAAGGGACATGGAGAGATAAATGGAGGAGGGTAGCTGTTTCCAGAGGGAGAGGTGGCAATATGAGAAAGCACATTTCCCGACTGAGGAGTGTGGGTGGGGAAGGGAGAATATGCATGGGTCTCTTAAGCATAGAGAGCAGGCAGAGGAGAGCATGGGGAGAGGAGATGGAATAAGTACAAGGTGTGGGGGCCCAAACCAGTATTTAGAGATGAAGGAAGCACAGTGGAACTGGAAACTTGAGGGGAGAAGGAGGATGGATAGGGAGGAGTAAAGGGAGTTGTAGTGAGTATGAGAGGGTGAGTTGGCAGCAAAGCATCAGAAGGCATTGTAGAGGGTGTCCTGTCTGGCAGGGAGGTGGAGGGGGTGGTGCCATAACAGTATAGACAGAGCACCATGCTAGGCAAGGGGTTAACTAAAGGGGGAAAAGAAATGCATTGCAACCAGGCAGATGGGTAGAAAATATGGCACATATACAAATTATGTCGATGTTAGCAAGGGTCATAAAAGGGTGGCAACATACATACATGCCATCCAGGTGGGGGGGCAAAAAGATGTGTTAATGTAAATACTGGCCTTCCAGGTGAGGGTAGCAAATGGGGTAGACACAAAGACAGACCATGTTGGGGAGACACAGGGCTGTACACATAGATACCCACGAAAGGAGGGATGGCAGTAGTACCAGCAGTTCTCACCAAGTGTAGGAATGACTGGGCTAGGTCACTGGGGCATATAGCAGTGTCATATGGGTACTGGGGGAAGAAGGGAGAACATGTTGGAATGGGGTGGGCATGCACAACATACATGAATCCCTTACCATCTTCCAGGGTACAGACAGCATGTCTGCACTGTACCCGGCATGGCTCTGGAGACCTCATCAGTGGTATGGGTAACGAATCTCAGGATGGCGTTACCCAACCCTGGAAATGGCCATTTGGGAACTGACCCCAGGGAGGAGCAGGTCGCAAGCTGGTGTGCTCAGTGTCCTTGGGTCCCGGGAGTCTCAGTTGGGATGAGCTGTCTCATTCTAGTACTGCATAGCATGGGTGTACACCATTATGTCTGGTGTGGGGTGCCACTACTCCAGCTGGACAGGCTGGGGCTATGGCTGTCTCTTGCAGTGCCTCCCACCATGGTTGCAGCCTCCAGCACTGTGGCACACTGGTGATCCATTCAGGTGGTCATGTTCCATTGCCATAGCTCTATGCCAGCAGCCAAATCTTGGTGCAGGTTGCATAGTGCTGCCATGAGTTCTGCATGACAGACCTCTCCTCATCATACTGCATGTCCTCATGCAGCCTGTGGCAGAGGCATGTCAGGTCCTGTTGTGCAACACTCTGTGCCTCTACAGCCAACTACAGCAGCTGCCAGTTGTCAGCAACAACCTGCTGTCACCAGGGCCTGTCCATTGGGACAGGGTCCGGTGCACCCTCAGCCATTGTATGGGCTGAGTCTGCACCATGGTAGGTGCTGTTGTCTGTGATGGATGCTCCGGGCTGGCTGTAGCCAGTCTGATGGGATGGGTGTGGGGTGGAAGGCCTGTGGCCATGCAAGTGGATGGATCATGAGGAGGCACAGCAGAGGTTGGCCCTATGGTATTGATAAAGGGCTGCAGAGTGATGACTGTGCTGCAGCATGGGGCAAGGGATGGCTCAGTGCAGTTGTGGCAGTGGCTTTAGTGGGTGATACCACTGTGACTGCTGGGCTGCATGGGGACAGTGGCTGAGCCCCATTGTATGGAGGCAGGCAGGGGGGTCAACCCCTCATGGTCTGAGGCAGACCCCTTCTGTCTTCAGCTCCTGATGTAGGTTTTGTCATCCTCTTCTTCAACATCGTCCTTGCTGCTGTCCCTGGCTGGTGCAGACAGGTGGGGGCAGGGGTAGCTTCTGCTGAGATGGTCACAGGGTGTCCTCCACCATGTCCAGTACAATGTGGTGTGATGTTGGGAGAGAAGAGGACAGGAGAGGAGAGGAGGGTTATCTAATACCAAAAAGTACAAAGCTCTGTGCTGGTTGAGGCAGCATGCATGCACAACATATGGTGACACTTCACCAATGCTGTGTATGTGATGCACCATATATAACGTCCATGTCCCTACACACCCCACACCCCCACACCAGTGAGCACACACCCCATCACCATGAGGCATGTACCACAGCACTGGTGAGCACACACCCATCCACTGTTGAACACACACCCAGCACCAGTTCCCACTCACCCCAAAAGCACTATGTACATACTAAATCTCCAGGGAGCACACTTTATAGAACCAGTGAACACATGGGAAAGAACACATGGGGTGCAGTTTTGGATATTCATACAAATAGATGGTTACACACTGGGTGACATGGAAACAGTAGTGTGGCATACACCCAATGTGTCATCCAGCATTGGGTTATGCATGCACCCATATGTATACAAACATAAACCACCTTCCTGCTGTCTAAGGGTATCCAGGTGGTAAATGCTGGGAGAAGGGCCACAACAGCAGAAACAAGAACAGTCCCAAATAAGAAAGTTCTTACTGGTTCAGATAGCTTTGTTATGGAGCTGGTTTTTCCTTACGGGAGTCTGCCACACTGGGGGCTGAGCTGCAGAACTGAGAGGTTAATAGAAACATCTGTGGCAAACTGATTGTCCACCCCATGGAATTTACTGGAATGGGGGATCCCATTTAATAATGAACAGGCTGGCCAGTCCAAAATATATTTACAAAATTAATCTCCTGACTCTAGAACCTACAATGGAGTTGAGGCAGTTCATTGGTGGTTATATCATGGTTGTGAAGACCCCCACATTCTCTCAATTAATCCCTGTGCCAGGTGGCCACATACTGAGTATGGCAGCAGCTGTCTCGAGGCCGGGACCTCCAATACAGCAAAATAATTCTTCTTTGGTTCCCCTACCCCACTCAATTCTCTTTCCCCTTCCATCGATGCAAAAGGGCAAGCAGATGGAACCTGAAAGCACAGGGGCTCAATGTGAACTTCCCTACAAGGCTGGTTCTCTGCTGGCGACCGCCCTCTAAGGCCATTAAAGCAGATATCCCCACATGCCAGCACCTACAGCTTGCCATTTTTTGGTGCTCCCTCTCCAACTCACTGGTCTCCCAGGGCACACATGGCTATTCTGGTTCGGGGGGCAGTGTGACTAAACCCACCCAATGCCCTGACTCTAACCCAGGTCTTTCCTCTCTCAGGTGGCTTTCCTCATGACTGTGGACCTGCAGTCCTTACTGAATGGATACCGCATTGGACTATGAGTTAGAATCCCAGCCATCACCACTATGCCAATGCTGCCCTTATACCTGAAGCTGACCACTGAAACCCAAGGCAGGAGCAGGCAATCGGCCCTGTTCCCACTGACCACGTGCCGACAGCTCAGTGTGGGAACCCCAAAAAGGCACCAAAGAGCTCAATTTATAACCAGCCACCTTAAGCAGCAGCCTCTGACTAGCAGAGACCTCACCCCAGGCCAGAGGCCATAAATATTAAAATTACAATGACCCTAAAATAGTCCAGAGGATGGAAAAATGGTAAACCCAACCTATGGACGGATTACGCTCCCACTTTTTATGGCCCAGTGAACACCTACCTTTGCCACCAGGCCCCTCAACTCCATGGGGTATGCGTATTCCCCCACAGAGCCAGTAGACACTGGCCCACTGGGGCTCCACTGAAACAGTGGGATACAAACTTCACTGGCTAGTGCTCTAAAACCTAAACTAGAGGTGTCTCCTTCCTAAAACACTTATGGGACCTAATATCAGGGTATCCCACCTCATCCCACTGGTGACCTGCCAACCAAGGAGTGCAGGAACGGATAGTCTTATCCCTAGGTGGCAGCATCCCAGGGCTGCTTCTACCTAAACCCTGTTCGGATCTAGAACTCATGCTGCCACCTGCTGCTGATATGCTACCAAACATACCGTAACCCCATGCGCTCAATCCCCCTTAGAAAACTACACATTTAAAAGTATGCAGACATTCTAATAAATACTTACACATTACTAATTAGCGGCCACATAGGGCATCCCACTCTAAGACTGAAACATTTTTAAAGCATGACTGTAAACATAGGAAACAGTGAAACAGAACAGTAATGCAAAATCTTGGACTGCATGGAATTGGAAAAAAAAAGAAAATTTCAGCAGTTTTTGTTCAAGTCCCAGTCTGTATTTATTTTTATTAAATTTTGATAACCTGGTAAGCCCGCTGGGCCCTGAAGGTCCCTTTTTCAGGGGTGACCTGGGGAATTACATGGAATAATACATGGGGTAGCATAAAGCACAGGTACATTACACTAGACAGCGAGGAACATAATTCATACTAGTTTTTCAGCAGTTACATTTAAGAGGTAAGACATAGTAGCTTTTTAGCAGTTAATATTTCCTGGGTAAGCTCTACAGATGGGGTGCAGTGCTATGTAGACGGGGTGCAGTGATAGTCGCTATTTCCATATGAGGGAGGGGTGGGCTTCCACTTCGGAGCCTCTCACTTTAGCAGTTGCATATGGAGATGACCAGTTGCATATGGAGATGACCATCATATGAGCCTTCAGCCTTGTGCGGAAGGTGTGGGTAGAGGTAGCATCCTGAACACCAGGGGCAGGGAGTTCCACAGGGTGGGCCCTGTGATGGCGAATGACTTACCCCCCCACCTTGGTTCTAACCCTTGGCACTGCGAGGAGGGTTCTGCCCGTTGTTCTGAGGAGCCTAGGGTTTCTCTTTTGGGCAATGAGTCCAGTGAGGCTGGGAGGAGGGGATGGACTGAGTAGTTTATGAGTGTGGCAGAGTAGGGGGTATTGGAGCCCAGCCTCCCAGGAGGGCCAGTTTAGTTGGGACAGAGTGTCACTGTGGTGAGCTCGGGAGCCGGATAGGGTGGCGAAGCGAGCCACCTTGTGATAGAGAACTTGTAATTTGTTCATCTCTTGTTTGGAAGCTCTCTGTATCACCGGGGCTGCATAGGAGAGGGTAGGGAGGAGGACGCTTGTGGCAATGGAGGACCTGGCCGTGGGTATCAACTGGTCTTTCAGCCTATATAAGGTCCCAAGTTTGGAGTGAATATTTTTGGTTACCTGGTCAACATGATCCTTGAGGGAGAAGCACTGATCCAGGGTGAGGCCAAGGTATTTTATCGATTCAACCACCTCAAGTCTTTTTCCTGATTTGGTCATCAGCCTGAGATGTGGGCTTCTGTCCCGGCTGAGGGTTCTTGGACCAAATAGCATGGCCTTGGTCTTGTTAGGGTTAATAATCATTCTGTTGTTGACGAGCCATTGCTCAAGGGAACCCAGGTCTTCCTGTAGCCCGGAGCAGAGATCTCCCAGATTAGAGGAGGGGCGTATATGACCACGTCATCCACATATTGTACCACTGAGCTACTCCCACAGTGTTTACTGAGATCATTTGTGAAAAGAGGGAAGAGAAGGGGCCAAGGATAGATCCTTGGGGTACCCCATCCATTAGGGGGAGAGGCTCCGACTGGGAGTCTTTTCATTTTACCCTCTGTGTCCTCCCTGTGAGGTAACTGTTGAACCACGATTGGGAGTGGCTGTCTAACCCAACCTGGCTCAGTTTTGTAAGGAGCAGGTTGTGGTTTACAAGGTCAAAAGCCTTGGAAAGGTCGATGAAGACTGCCCCGGTGGTGGATCCCTTGTCCAGTTCTCTGAGAATATCAGTGTAGAACTTGATAAGCACGGTGTCAGTCCCATGATTTGTTCTGAAACCATGCTGGGAAGGGGCAAGTAAATGGTGGAGCTCTAGGTAGTCCCAGAGTTGTCCATAAATTAGTCTCTCTTGAATCTTACCAAGGCTAGATAGCAGGGAGATGGACCTGTAATTGTTGGTAGTCTTCTTTGAACCACCCTTGGGGATGGGGACTACGTGGGCCAGTTTCCATTGTTCAGGGATGGCACCTGTGATAAGGGATCAATTGAGGAGCCAGGTGAGGGGCCTGATGAGAGCAGGGGCCCCTTCCCTTAGTATGCGGGGGGGATGCCATCAGATCCCATAGCTCCCGACATTTTGAGGGACTTTAGTAATGGGAGGATTTCGTTTGGTCTTACAAGCCAGATGTGGAAGGTTGGGTGATCCAGGCTTTGGGGGATGGGATCATTTGAGACTGGGAGGAGGGGTGGCAAGTCCGCTTTGAGCAGGTCCAGGTTTGTGAACTGGCAGTTGAGAGCCATGGCAATGCTAGGGTCATCGTTAGTTAATTGCCCATTGACCTCTATGGGGCAGTGAGCGGTCTTCCCACTCCCCTTTATAAGCCCATTTATGTGAGCCCAAAAGAGTCTAGGGTTGCCTAGGTTCTTTTTCTGTAGATCTGTGAGGTAGTCTTGTTTGGCCACTTTGATGGCCAGTTTGCACTTTCTCAGCTCTTGTAGTGGTTTAGGTCAGCCGATAGGGAGGAGAGCTTGTATTTTTTCCAAGCAGTTCCCTAGTTTACATCAGTGTTTTCACTTGAGGGGTGATCCACTTGTAGCAGCTCCCCTTGGTGTGGAATTTCTTTAAAGGGGCCAAGCAGTCAGCAACCATAATGATGGCTCCCTGGGAAGAAGGCCATAGCCTCTTCCAGTGTGGGGAGTAGTTTGATTGGGCTCTAATCAGTCCCGTTTAGGCAGCCAATCAAGTGTTCAGGTTGATAGTTTGAGTAGTTCTGTGTTACGAGTATTCGCAGGGGTACTCTGGGGGCCCTGTTTTTCCAGGAGCAGAAGATTGGGGAGTGATCACTCAGGGCATCCACTAGGGTGCCAGATGCCTTTATATTGGCGGGTTTGCTAATAAGCACCCAATCAAGTGTGGAATGGTTACCCGTTTTGTAGTTCATTCAGGTGGGCCCTGTGATAACCTGCGTAAGGTTAGCTTCCTGAACCAGCCCAAGTAGGGAGGGATTGTCTTTCGGGGACCAATTCAGATTGAAATCCCCCAGGATGATTAGCTCAGAGGTGACCTCATCAGAGATGTCCCTTTGGACCGCCTCCAGAGATGAGTGCGCATTGGTTGGGGGATTGTATACGCATCCAATGTTGAGATGCTTACATGGGCCAAGGGTGATGCGAACAAAGATCGATTCACCTTCCATACTAGTGGCCTGCATCAGGTTGACCTGCACTGATTTAAGGGTGTCTTTTGCATAGATTAGGACCCCTCCACCCTTTTTCCTCAGTCTATCTTGTCTAAGTCTATCTTGTCTGTGGGAGAGGTATCCTAGGGCTGCAACCTCGTGGGAGGGTATGTGAGGCTTGAGCCAGGTTTCCGATATGGCCAGGATGTCCGGGTTGTACCAGTCCAGCCAGGCTTGAAGTTCCTGCATCTTGGGTCTCAGGCTACATATATTCATGTCCACAATCCTCAGGCCCTTATTGGCCACCCAATGCGGGTCCACCGGGGAGGACACCAGAAGATCATAAGGAGGGGGACCAGGATTTGGTTAGATGTCCACTGCCATGAGCAGGAGGGTAGCAAGGAGGCAAAGAGAAGGAAGCCAACTGAGGGGCAAGGACTTAGTCCATGGTCTCTGTTTAGCAGTGAGTAGAGTTAAAACAATAAATTTTTTAAAGCAAGACAGCACTGAAATAGCTATGAAATAGATATGAAATATTTTAAACTAAAATAACAATGTAACTCAGCCAAATAACAAAAAGGGTTGATCTCATCCATAGCAGTCACAGTCCCAACAGTCTCTCATCTGACATCTTTTAAGGGAAGATGGATCAGTAGAGATCAATGGAAACTTCATCTCTGGGCAAAATAATAAGAAAGTGGAGGCTTGGCTGTAGCTTGACCGAAGAAGTCAATGCCATGTACATAGGTCTTGATTCTTCTTTCCATCAGGACCTGGACCAAGGCATAGTTCTTAAACAGGGCTAAGTCTTCCCAGGCATAGTTGGTGCCCTTGGACTTTGCCATATTCTGGATATGTTGCAGGGCAGCTCATGCTGTTTGGGCCTAGACAATGCTTTTTGTACAACTTATTCAGAGTGCCCCAATAGACCCAGTGTTGTTGGTTCTCTTCAGTAATATCCCAGAGTCTTTAAGGGAGATAGGGGTACAGGTGCTGAGGGTAATCAGACTGTATTTTCTTCTGGATGATCCATTCCCCCTGGCTGTACACTGGCAGCTGTCTCTCCTTTTGCTGAGGGGCTTGTCCATCAGGCAACCATAGTCAGGGCCCCGTGTTTTCTGTGATTCTGTGGTTGCAGCAGTGACTGTAGAAATCAGGGCTGACCGCAGAAATCAGTGCTTGCAGCAGAAATCAGGAAAATCAGCCACTCATCCGCAGAAATGCTAGCTATGCTATGCAATCATACAAGACAAGGACATAGCTATTGATGTGTTAAGCATGCCATGGCACACATGCTCATTAGAAGGAGCAGCAAACTGATGCTGTCCCCTACAAAGCCAAAAAGCTAGTGGCTGCATGGCATCTTGACTCATGCAGGCTTTTGTTACATAACTCCTTCCAGCCAGTATTGTGTGTGTGTAGGGGGCAGCTGATGCAATAGTAGCAGAGCTTGATTAGGTCCACGGCAGTTATGATTTGCTGCTGTGTAGGTGTGGGTAGCTCAGCCATGTTAATTTTTCATTATGAGGCTGCTCATGATGCATGCTGAATCATTGGAAGATGAATTTAGAAGGAAGAACTGGAAGGCAAGCTGTAGTCAAGAAGTGAGAAGATTCAGTGGTGCCCGTGGAGGTGGAACTGATCTCAGTGTGGTGACAGGTATCGGAGGAGGAGGAGGAGCTGATTGCAGAAACATAGGGCTGGCAGCAGACTTAACAGAGGTCTCAGTTCCCATTTGTGGACATCTATCACAGTTTTGATTTGTGGGCTGCAGTTCTGTACCTGCAAGTGTGAGAGTAATTTCTTGGCAAATCTGAACCTGCAGCCTAAGTGGCGGCATCAAGCTCAATTCTTAAGGATGGTCAAGTTGCCCAGCAGCTGCAGAGTTGGGGACCAGGGTAGTCTAGAACTGGAGCAAACAGGTGTGGAATGGAGAGTTTGATTGCTGCTATACATAAGTGGAATAAGGGTCACTGACTGAAAAACAACACCACCCCCTGAGTTGTGAGGAGAAGAGAACATGCTAACCAAGGTTACTCCAGCTTCATACGAATGACTTGCTTGCATTTTTTAGTGTGTCCCCCAAAAGAAAAATCAGGAGTCAACAAATCCTACAGACACTGCAAGTTACACCCTCCTTCACTATTATAGGAAGACAATTCCCACCGACCCCCAAAACACAGATTTGTACACTGCATTCAACATGTTTGTTGCAAGGCAGTTGGAGTATCCCTAGTTTACAAAAATAATAATTAAAAAAAATATTGATCAAAATCAGAAAAAAATGACCTTCAAGTTGGAGTCTCTCTTTATATCTGCTAACAGTAAATATAAAGCAGAAGAAATCCAAGCAGGTTTTGCCTTCTGTGTAGTTTTAGCTAAGTGTGTATGTCCTCCTCTGATTATAACCTAGGAGAACAGCAAAAGCCACCAATTTCCAGAACAGATGAGCCTTCAAATTCGGGGTGGGAGGGAAAATTCATTAAAAGAGAACACTGATGCCCATGGCTGTGCCAGGTTTGGGTTACTGCTGTTTAATATTTGTGATAAGAAGACTACATACTGTTAAATGACCTGCTGTTCCACTTTCAGTGTAGCAGTGTGGTTGCACAAAGGCAGTCAGAGGGTTAACTAAGACTTAATCCCTTTGAAAGTATGCTGTTTAGCCACAATTTATCTGCTGCAGAATAGCTGCAGAATCAGCAGTTGATCTGCCGGAGAAAGTTTGAGGTCCTGCCACAGAATGTAGGTCCACTTTGTCACAGTAAACACGGGGCCCTGACCATAGTCCTTCTCTGTACATTTTTAGTTTAGGGTCACTATTAATCACACGCTCATACTTCTCCCCGTGATGACAGCACTTGTCAGCAATGCTAGGCCTATCCTTCCATGGCATAACATACAGTGTTTCATGCTCAGTGGGCATGTCTCTTTCCAAATCTCTGCCACTCATATAGATGTACTCTTCAAACAGCACCAGGCCACTTGACACCTCTTTAGACCTCTCCTGAGTGGACGGGGAAGAAGATGGCACATTGGGATTCTCCTCCCAGCTCTCCTTAGGTGCAGATGCTGAACAAGCAGGCCCAATGGGTCCGGGGAGGGCTGGCTTTTTAAAAGTCCTTAGGGGCCATCAGCTTCATTTGGTCCCCGTGCCCATGGCTTCATCCTCAGCTGTGGGGAGGGGAAAACTCCACTGGTGCTGCAACTTTTCCCACAGTCTCTCCTTTTAGTCCCTCCATTTCATCTGCTGGCTTCACTGCTGCAGGCACTCCAGTCAAAACAGGTCTCTCTGCTTCAATTGAAGGCCTTGGTGCCTCTGATTTTTCTTCAGGAACAGGTCTCCCAGCAACACTCGCAGGCTTCACTGCTGACGATGAAAGTGCTTCAGTAGCAGAAGTGGAGGCAGAAAGAGCCATTAATTCATCCCATTCATTCAGAGCAGTGTCCATGGAGGTGATGAACCCTCTGAGACAGCTCAACCAGGGAAAATACTTGGGAATATAGACACCAGGGTGTTTCTGCTGACAAGATGTACAAACTGGTTGAAAAGTCACCCCCTGGCCTAGCCATAGGGTCAATGACTTCAGGACTGTCAGGTGCAGTTGCCACAACTTCAGTTCCAATGGGAACTGGAACTCCAAACTCTGTACATGCTATACAGCAGACCACTTTAAAATGCAACTGCTCCACATGACGATTTTCTCCCCAAAATCCCTTCACACTCATAGTCCACTGACCCCAAGTGTGCCAGCCCTCCAGGCACTCTCCAATGAGATTTTGCCACCAGGGCAATTTGCATACCATCCACATGTTCTGGCCATGCCACTAGCTGAGCTCCTAGACAGGTGGGTGCATTCATGATCTCAACAACATGAAATTTGCCACATCACCAGTTGGTGAGACCCCATCTGGAGTACTGTGTGCAGTTTTAGGAGATCTCATCTACTCAAGGACACAGACAGGATGGAAACAGTCCAGAAGAAGGCAACTAAAATGGTGCAGGGTCTGCATCAGAAACTATATGAAGAGAGACTGAGAGAGCTTATTATGTATACCCTTGATGAAAGGAGGGATGGGGGGACATGATAGAAACATTCAAGTACCTCAAGGGAATCAACAAAGTCCAGGAGGGTAGCATCTTTCAGAAAAAGAGATGTGTATGAACAAGGGGGCACAATTTAAAGATAGAGGGGGGATGGTTCAGGGGTAATGTGAGGAATTATTTTTTCACAGAAAGAGTGGTGGATGCATGGAACCGCCTTCCTGGAGAGGCTGTAGGGTCTAAAACAGTGGAGGAATTCAAACATACATGGGACAGACATAAGGCAATTATAGTAATTATAGTGGGGGGTGGCAGGAAGTAGGCTGTTAGTTAACTAAAATCTGCAGCACTATCCAGTAGGTAGGGAAATGGGCAGACTGGGTGGGCCAAGTGGTCCTTATCTGCTGTCAAAATCTATGTTTCTATGTTGCCCATTATTTAGTCCCGAAACAGTCCAAATTTTTACAAGGGCACAGACCTCACACCCAGCACCTGAGATATAAGTTGTTGAGATCTTGGCACCCACAGCATATGACCCCAGATAAGCCCCCATGTTTGTAAGCCTCCCATTCCATTATCTAGGGGTATCAAGGTAATAAATTCTGGGAGAAGGGCCACAACAGCAGAAATAAGCACAGTCATAAGAAAAAAAGTTCTTACCAGTCCAGATGCTTAATTATGTGGCTGGTTCTTCTTTACAGGAGAGTGCCATGCCGGAGGCCTGGGCTTCAGGACTAAAAGGGGTTAATAGCAGCATCAATGACAAATTGAATGTCCACACCAGGAAATTTGCTGGAACAGGAGATCCAATTTAATAATGAATAGGCTGGCCAATCTGAAACATATTTATAAAATGTATTTCCTGGCTCGAGAGCCTACAATGGAGTTGAGACAGTTCATTGGTGGTTCTATCATAATCGTAAAGACCCCATCCTCTCTCAATTAGTCCCTTCACCAGGTGGCCACATACTGGGTATGGCAGCAGCAGTCTCATGGCCAGGACCTCCAATACAGCAGCAGCATTTTTCTCCAGTTTTCCTGCTCCACTCGGTTCTCTTCTACCTTCCATGGATCTGAGAGGGCAAGCATAGGGAACCCAAAAGCACAGTGAATCCACCTGAACTTCCCTACAAGGCTGGTTCTCAGCAGGTGATGCCTATAAAGACCATCAGAGCAGACTTCCCCGAATGCCAGAACCACCAACTTGTCATTTCTTGGTGCTCCATCTCCAACTCACTGATCTCCCAGGGCACACATGGTGATTCTGGATCAGGGGGTGGTATGACTAAACCCACCTGATGCCCTGACTCTAACCCAGGTCTCTCTTTTCTCAGGTGGTTTCCCTTATGCTTGTGGGCCTGCAGTACTTACTGAATGGATGCTGCATTGGGCTATAAGTTTGAATCCCAGCCACCAACACTATGCCACTGCTGCACTTAAGCCTGAAGCTGACAACAGAGGCCACAGACAGGAGTAGGCAAGTGGTCCAGCTCCCATCAACCACCTACCTACAGCTCGAGGTGGGAACCCCAAAAGGTGCCAAAAGGACCAATTTATAGCCAGCTACCAAAAGTAGTGGACTCTAATCCACAGATACTCCACCCCAGTGCAGAGTCCATAAATATTAAAATTAAAATAGCCCTAAAATAGTCTAGAGGAGGGGAAAAAAAGTAAACCCAACCCACGGGTGGGTTACATGAACAAACATATATACATATAGCCAATGAAACATCACACTGGCAGTCACTCACATGGTTGAGCAGGTTGAACTGGCTCTCATTGCCCCCACTTGGCACTCCAGTCACCTGCATGGTTCATATGGTTGATGCTATGACCAACTCTGCAGGGTCCAGGGTATGTGCAGCTGCTGTTGCTTGTGAACCACCACCTGTGGCATGCAACTTCCTGTTGTGTGTTGCTATGATCTGCTTTGGTCACCTTCTCATGTCCCTGAATTGATTCTGTACTGCTTCCATGGGCCTGTAGCAGCCACAGGCAGTATTGACCACATCAGTAATCTAGTCCCAGACCTGCCGTACCTGGCATTAGTGGTCTGCAACTGGGACAACACCTCCTCTTTTGCCATGTAGGCCTGTTCCAGTTCTATTGACTGCTCCATGGGGAAGCAGTGGGCCCAAATTCTGGTGGTGTCTTCCATAGTTCCTGCTGGACAGTGGAGTGGAATATATGTGACTGGAAAGTAGATGCAGTGGCACACAGATGAATGGGACTGTGTTGTAACCCCCCAGCCATGAAGATGGTCCCCGCAATGCATGCCCTAACACAGGAATGCTCATGTGCAGAAATATCCATTGTGAATGTCACAGGCAGTTAGGGGTGGGCATGGGCATGGACCTACAGGAAGCCAGGACTGTCACCACCTATGCATCTATTTGAGGGTATAACTCCACTGCCAATGAGCAACATGGACTACAGTAGGAGGTTGCCTCCACTCAACATGACAACACCACCAGCACTAGATGTAGAAGCCAGTGGCCACCACAGCCACATGTTCTGGGTGCCACTGTACACAGCATACAAACTGAGGTAACATAGGGCAAGAATTGTGGGAACTCTATTCCACCACCTCATCAAAACATGTATGACAGGGTCACCGCATCTGTCAGCCTGCCCCACTGAGTGGTAAGGTGGGTTCCACCACCTACAATTGAGACATTCACCATCTGGAAATCTGGATGTGAGAGTTCCCTCATCTAAGTATTTCCAATATATTTATTTACAAAGTTTAACCAGGAAGAACATACTGAGCTGATAACAGCTTGTTTACAGATAAGTCCTGAGGGAGAAGGGAGAGGGAGATGGCTAACAGTAAATAAAGCAAAAAGGTAATAAAAAGGTAAATAATGAGTAAGTAATACAAGTGTAATCAAAAATGTAAGGCAAAATAGTAGAGGAAGGCAAAACTAGAGAATTAAAACACTGTCAATATATGCAGAAAGAAAACAAAAATGTGACAGCAAGAGAGGACAAGACTAGAGAATAGAGAAAGGAGGAGGGGTCAAAAGCAGTTGCAAGAAGGACAACAAAAGTCAGAAAGAAGAGACCTTAGAGAAGAAGTAGAAGATGCAGAATGAGTAGAAAGGGGAAGGGTCCAAAGTTTAGGAAATCAGTAGGAAAAAGCAGATTGACCAACAATAGATTTTCTAGGAGGGGTATTCAGAGAACGGAAAGTATTGTTGTGAAGAGGGTAGGAGGAAGAAGGATGAGGGAAAAGAAGGGTTTTGAGATAAGAGGGAAGGGTGTCAAACCAGAATTTGGACAAAAAATTGACACAATGAGAAAGGTGTCTAGCATCAAAATAAGGGAAAGAAAGAGATGAGTAAAGAGAGCAGTGTTACGTATGATAGGGGCAAAGCAGCAGAAAGAATAAAAAAGGGGTTCAGTCTGGCAAGGGAGGTTTTGGGGGCACTACAGTAGACTAAGCCACCATAGTCAAAGATTGGAATGATAATTTTTAGTGCAATTTCTTGGTGGGTAGATAGCTGAATACATGCTTTGTTCCTATTCAAAGCACCACACTTAGAATGAAGCTTAAGGTGAATTGTATCAATGTGCACAGAGAACTCAAGATGCCGGTCCAGGTAGACACCAAGGCACTTAAAGGATGAAACATCTTCAAGTATAGAACCATGAAAGGTATTAAAAAGGAGAGAAGTAAGTTTGGCAAGCCTTTGACAGGTACCAAAATTCATAGAGACTGTGCATCTAGAGTATGGAGTTCAGTACTGGTGCACACTCCTCAAGAAGGACATTAAGGTGCTGAAGAAGGTCCAGAGGAGGGCCAGAAGAGGTGATCTCATTGAAGACAGTGGGCAGCTTTAAGATAGGCTGGGACAGGCATGGGGGAGGGTAAGGGTCATGAGTAGGGAGGATGGGAGGAGTGGGGAGGGAGGGTAGGGACATTAGTTCAAGCTATGGACCCTGCAATATGAGCACTCTTGATAGACCAAATGGCCTTCTTCTGCTGGCTTCTTCATATGTTTGTATGTTTTTTTGGCATTAAGGGACAGCTAGTTTACCTTCAACCAACGCTAAATGTTGTCAAAATCCAGCTGTAGTCTGGAGGTAAGGTAATTGGGAGAGAAGCCAGAATAAAATATAACTGTGTCATCGTTGTACATGTGAATGGATCCAGAGGAAAAGAAAGAGTCATTTAAGAATATTGAGAAGATAATAGGACCCAGGACAGACCCTTGAGGGATGCCTGAGCTAATGGGGATAGGAGGTGAAATGGATGTAACTATCTGGACAGCTTGAGACCTGCCTTTAAGGTATGAACAAAATCAGGTAACTGAAGAGAGAGAAAGGCCAACAACTTTACATTTGTCTAGTAGGAGGGGATGCACCACAGTGTTAAAACCATTAGCAAGATCAACACAAATGGCAGAATTAATCAGTCCTTTATCCATGCCTGTAAGTATGGAATCAGTGAGCTGAAGAAGGGAGGTGGAAGTGGAGTGAGGTTTTACTAAAACCAGACTGGAAGGGGGTAAAAAGGAGGAATTGTTAAGAAAGGAAGTAAGCTGAGCTAGAACAATGCATTCCTGCAACTTAGCCAAGGTAGGAAGTAGAGAGATTGGACAAAAGTTACCAGGAGAAGTGGGATCACCACCTTTGTAAATGGGTATGACAGTAGCCTGTTTCTAGACATCAGGAACAGTAGAAGAGGAAAAGGAGATATTTAGAAGCAAGGCAATGGGAAGAGCAATGGCAGGTGCAGAGTGAAGGAGAAGCTTAGGATCAAGCCCATCAGGACTACCTCCTTTTAATGGATTTAGGGAAAGCAGGTCCTTCAGGGAAACAGCAGGAGTGACAGGAGAGAAAAAGGAAAAAGAGTAGGAGGAGAATGCAGTGATAGGGAAAGAGGGGTGGTGGAGGAGGAAGGGATAAGAGAAAGGGCACAGGTAGTAAAGTAGGAATTAAGAGTTGGCAACAGCAGAAGGGTCAGAAATAAGGGAGTCACCAATCTTTATAGTGGGCGGGGGAAACTGGGTCTGAGGGGAGAAAAGGGAATGAACAACCTTCCAAAAATCAGAGGGATTAATTATGCTGTTATGGACCATGGAACCAAAATACTCAAGACTGTGCAAGTCTGACAGCTTTAGTACAGGCATTGCAGAGCCGTCTGTAGTGAGCCAATGAAGACTGGGAGCCAGTGAGCTTAAATGTACACCAGGCAAGGTCTCTGGAGCGGAGACAAGTAAGTACCTCAGCCATTATCCAGGGAAGATGTGAACTCTGCACTCTGGTTATACACAGGGGAGCATGACTATCCCATACAGCCAAAAATTTAGACTGAATGTAATGCAGGGCAAAATTTATATTACAGGCCATACAGATGGGAGACCAATCAATTAACCAAAGGTCAGCAAGAAGATAAGTAAAGTCAAGTGACTTAAAAGACCTGAGATAAATGAATTTAGGTGGAGCTTTACGGTGGTGTTTCCACACTCAATAAACCATATAATGATCACTGAGTGCATCAGGAAGAATGCCTGCATCAACTACACTGTGAGGAAGAGAAGCGAGGACCCAGTCAATCAGTGAGTGGTTTAAGTACCTAAAATTTAAATTGGTGGGTTCAGTAATTATCTCATGAATTCACAGAGCTGCACCAAGGCTAGGTGGGGTGCTCAGTAATAAAATAACCAAAGTACAAGCGAACCAGTCATGTCACTTACCCAACAAACACAAAAAGAAAATTGAGTGTTCCACACTATTTCTTGACTTTAATTCTCCATTTATTTGAACCAAACAAAACAAGAAAAATGACCCTCTTGGGTAAGGAAGACAGGTACAAAGACCTCTGACGTTTCACCTTGTCCAAGGCTTTATCAAAAGCTTTGGACAAGGTGAAACATCAAAGCTCTTTGTACCTCTCTCCCTGACCCAGGAGGGTCATTTGTCTTGTTTTGTTTGGTTCAAAATAAACGGAGATTTGAAGTCAAGAACCAGTGTGGGACTTTACATTTACTTTTTGTATGTGCTGGGTCAGTGCCATGACTGGTTCACTTGTACTTGGGTTCAGTATCTAATTGGGTCAGCTACAGTGACTTAACATTTGGAGAGAATATATTGGCATTAGAAGCAATCCAATTTAATTTAAAGTCACCAAGTATTAGTAACTCACCACTCAACGAGGTAGAACAGATAGAGGAAAGAAGCTCAGTAACTGAAGCAGAGGATACAACAGGGCAGCAGTAAACACCAGCAATAAAGATGGGAATAGAGAAGGGAAGGGAGAGTTTGAGAAGGATCAGCTCATAGGAAGAGTGTAGAAAACAATGAAAACAGTTTTACACTGGATCCTAGTTGATATGTAAACTAAAACTCCACTGCCCCTTTTAGAGCGATCTTGCCTGATTAGGGTGTAGCCAGGTATAGTTACATCTCAATTCAGGACCCAAGAGAAGAGCCAGGTTTCAGGTATAGCTTGAATGTCCAGCCTAAGGTTAAACAGGATTGGTGATAGCTGGTCAATTTTGGGGAGAAGGTTATGGATGTTTAAATGAGCCACCATCAACCCTTTCAGGAGTAGCAAAGGAGAGGGTTTACTGGGATCAGGATTAATCTCAATGTCACCTGCTAACAGAAGAAGTAAGCTGACAAAGAGTTTTAGCATACATTTATAATGCTTAGAAGAGGAGAGAATGGAGGAAGAAAAAGAAGAAGAACATGAAGGGAGATGGGAAAGAAGGTGCCAAATAGTTTCTAGATGAAGCTAAAGAGCAGGAAGAAATTGAAACATGGGATGTCAGGGGAATTGATGAGAAATGGAATTAGAGGAGGAAGGGAGAGTGAGTGAAGAGGAGAGGGAAACAGAGTAGAAAAAGGAAATTACAGCAGGTTGTGGAGGGGGGAAGAAAGGCAGTTAAGGGATACGAAAAACAATAGATAACAGCATAGTGAACAGATAGAGGAGGAAGAAGAAATAGAGGACAATAACTGCGAGCTGTGACAGGAAAGGTTAAAATGGTGTAAGATATATATAATAGGCACAGATGTAGCAGGGCCCCCAGATGTAGAGGGCTTCCTGTAGTGTTTAGGACAACTGAGACATGTAGAGGGAAATTGTTTCCATGGACTTAAATTGGCTACCCTCTGGACTGCCTCCACTCTGTCTATGTCCTTCCTAAGATGTGGTCTGCAGAACTGGATGCAGTACTCAAGGTGGGGTCTTGCCAGCGATATATATAGGGGCACCAACACCTATCTCTTCATGCAGGCGATACATCTTCCTATACACCCCAGCATACCACTAGCCTCTCTGACTGCCTTTCACACTGCCTCGCCATCTTTATGTAATCTGATATGATTACTCCAATTCCTCTTTCCAGTCTGGTCTTTGTCAGTATCACTCCACCCATTTTGAACTTGGTTTTTGGGTTTCCATAGCTCAAGTTCATTATTTTTAACTTTTTTGCATGAAAACTCTGCTGCCATACCCTTGACCACTCTTCCAGTCTTTTCAGATCCTAGCCCACCCTTTTTACCCACCTGCAGAGTTCACTTTATTGCAGGTCTTTGTGTCACCCATAAAGACATACCTTCCTTTCCAGTTCTTCTGACATGTCACTTATAAAGTCATTAAAGAGGACCAGTCTCATCACTGATCCCTGAGGTGCCCCGCTGGTCAATCTCCATTCCTCAGAACAAACTGCATTTACCACTACCCTTTGTGTCCTAGCCACTAACCAGTTTCTTGCCCAGGTTACCACCTTATTACCCACCCCCAAGTTACCCAAGTTGCTTATCATTCTCCTGTGTGGAACAGTGTCAAAAGCCTTGCTGAAGTCCACTAAGCCATGTCCATTGCTCCTCCCTGATCCTACTCCTTGGTCACCTAGTCAAAGAAATCTATCAGAGTTGTAGGGCATGACCTTTCCTTTGTGAATCCATGCTACCTTGGGTCCTCTAATCCACTGGCTACAAGATATTCCACAATCCTTTATTTTAGTAGTGTTTCTATTAACTTATCCACCTCCAAAAGTCAGCCTGAGAGGCCTATAATTTCCTGCCTCTTCCTTTCTACCACTTTTGTGAAGTGGAACTACATGTGCCCTTTTCTGGTCTTCCAGGACTACGCCAGTCTCCAGTGATCTGTTAAATCAGCATGTCAGAGGTGTGGCTAGTACTTTTCTGAGCTCCATCACTACCTTTGGATGTGCCCCATCTGGACCCATAGTCTTGTCCTCCTTCAAGCTCTGGACTCTATCCTCAAAAAATTTACTAGTGTTCATTTCCCTCCCAGTAAAGTTCCTGGCACCCCTGCATGGTCCCTCCCCTTCCACTTTTACTGTGAACACTGAGCAGAAGTATTTGTTTAAGATATTTTCTTTTTCTTCATCACCCTGTGTAAGTCACCCCTCCCTCTTGAACTGTGCAATCCCTCGTTTTGTTTTCATTTTTTCACTAATATACTTAAAAAATGTCTTGTTCCCTTTTGATACTCCCTGTGCTATTCTTTCCACAGTTTGCACCTTTACAGTCCTTACTGCTTTGCTTGAATCCCTCTGTTTTTCCTGACACATTTCCCTATCCTCTTCTCTCTGGGTCTCCTTATACCTTCTGAATGCTAGTCACTTAGTTTTCACCTTTTCTGCTATCTCCTTTGAGAACCATAGCAGTCCCCTCTTTCTTGTACTTTTGCCTATCTGCTTGACACAGATGCTTGCTGCCTTTACTATGCCCTCTTTTAGTTTAGCTCACTTTTCTCCACCCCCACTAGGTCATCTCCCGTGCCAGGTCGGGTGTAGGAAAAGACAGAATGGGAAAGTCTAGCACCAGAAAGTTCAGCACTGGACATCATGAAACAGGAGAATTAGGCACAATGTCTAACCTGGAAATGTAGTCCTGCCACTGAAATAACTAGTCATGCAGTGCAAACTAAAAACCACACAATGGGCAAGGGCTATTTACTGTCGGGGAAGATGCAATTTGGAGGGGGGGGATTTTCACTTCCATCTCTGGGGGACACAACTCGAGGTGGGAGAAAGTTGGGGGGGGGATTTACTATTCCAACTAAAAAGACCAGTAAGGGGGAAGGGACAGATGATGCTATCTCCACCAAAAGGGTGTGGTTAGCCCTCAAGGCCCTAAAGAAAAACAAATCTCCTGGGCTGGATGGCATTCATCCGAGAGTACTATGGGAATTGGCGGACATACTGGCTGCACCCCTGGCGGAGCTTTTCAGCAGGTCACTTGAGACAGGGAGGGTACCTAGGGATTGGCGAGAGGCACATGTGGTACCAATCCATAAAGGGGGGTCGAGGGAAGTACCAGGTAATTATAGACCCATCAGTTTGACCTCGGTGGTGGGAAAATTAATGGAGAGTATACTAAAGGAACGATTGGGGGTGTACTTGGAGGAGGTGGGAGGTCTGGATAGTCGGCAACATGGGTTTGTGCCAGGTAGATCATGTCAAACCAACCTTGTGGAGTTCTATGAATGGGTAACATCAGAACTGGACAGGGTAAGCCTGTGGATGTATTATTCTTGGACTTCAGCAAGGCGTTTGACTCTGTCCCCACAATGATCTGGTGGAGAAACTGATGGGGTTAGGAGTAGGCCCTTTGATGGTCAGATGGATTGAAAACTGGCTAGCTGGACGCACTCAGAGAGTAGTGGTCTGTGGGGAGCTCTCGAACCCTAGAGAGGTTGGTAGTGGGGTACCACAGGGCTCGGTCCTGGGTCTGATCCTGTTTAATGCATACATATCGGACATCAGGGAGGGTATAGGGTGTGAAATGAGTCTCTTGGCGGATGACTCCAAGATGGGAGCAGTAGTTGAGGGAGAAGAGGGGAGGTGCCCTGCAAGGGACCTGGACACCCTGGAAAGCTGGGCTCACACATGGAAATTAAATTTCAATATCACCAAGTGCAAGGTGTTGCATCTTGGTCGGGGAAACCCTAAACACAGGTACACCCTGGGAGAAGAGGCGCTGGAGGCCTCAATAGGGGAAAAAGACCTAGGGGTCATGG
This sequence comes from Neoceratodus forsteri, assembly GCA_016271365.2. NCBI lineage: Eukaryota > Metazoa > Chordata > Ceratodontiformes > Ceratodontidae > Neoceratodus > Neoceratodus forsteri. The sequence continues at coordinate 622,541,519 of CM057455.1, forward strand.
TGGATACATGTATGAATAACTCTGAGCAGTGCAGGAGAGCAGCTAGCAAGGCAAACAGGATGTTGGGATGCATCCTGAGGGGGATCACCTCTAGGAGCAGGGAAGTGATTCTGCCGCTGTACAATGGACTGGTTAGACCACACCTTGAGTACTGTGTACAGTACTGGAGACCACATTTGAAGAGGGACATACAGCCCTGGAGAGGGTACAGAGGAGGGCAACAAAGATGATACGAGGGCTAGGGATTTGACTTATGAGGACAGACTTGAGGAGCTCTGCCTGTTTTCATTGGAGGAGAGGAGAGACAGGGGAACATGATTGAGGTCTTCAAGTACCTCAAGGGAATAAATAGGGTAAACATGGAGGGATCTTTAGACTAAAGCAGGGAGGTATCACCAGAGGCATGGTTTGAAGTTGGAAGGTGGAAGGGTGAGGGGAAAAGAGGAGGAGGTTTCACCGAGAGGTGGTGGACCCTGGAATGCACTGCCTGGTGAGCTGGTTCAGAGATCCACAGTGGAGGGCTTCAAGAGAGGTGGGACAGACACAGAAAGTGGCTGTATCAGATGATGGCTCTCCCAGGGGGTGGGGATGGATGATAGGGTTTCTAGAGAACAAGGGATGGAGGGTCTCGCACCCAACTAAGGATTTAGGTTCGAGAGACTCAATAGACCGTAAGGTCTAATCTGCTGGCAAATAGTATGTTAGTATGTTAACTCCCGGGGGGGGGGGGAGTCGGTAGGAGATTTACTATTTTAACTCCCGGGTGGTACTCAACTGTGGGGGGAGAGGGCCCAATGGCAAAAATAAAAAAAATGAGTCTTTCAGAATCTAACCCATGTCTGCTGAATGTAACAAGCCCATTCACAGCTTGTGACTCTGTCTTCTATGCTAAGTTGCCAGCACAATTTGACAGCACACACTCGCAAACTCAAATTACTCAGCCTTTTGGCAATACTGATGATGCAACCACAGCACAGGACAATTCCATAACCAAATTTCCACACACTTACTTCCAATAAACACCTTCCTATACCCATAGACTGAGATTTAATGAAACCACGTGCAAAGTTATGCATTTCATGTATAAGAATGCCAGAGCACAATATCAAATAAATTATAAAACACTAAAAACTAAAAAAATCTTGGTGTGATAATATCAAACACGTTAATATTCAATGGACATAACACAGAGGTAGCTAAATGGGCTAACAAAATAATAGGCAACATCTTGAGAAATATAAGCAGTAGAAGTGAAAAGGTCCTAGTGTCCCTGTACAAAGCCCTTGTCAGGCCTGTCTTAGAGTATGGAGCACCCCTTAGTGTTCCTCAGAGTTTGAAAGTAATAGAGTTCAAAGAAGAATTACAAAGAGAATAGGCATTGTCAAAAATAAAAATATTATAATAGACTACAAGATCTGGGTTTATATTCTATGAAATATTGGGGAATCAGAGGTGACCTCTGTTATGTCTATAATGCTTTCAGGAACAAGATGCTCTGGGAATGTATGGGTCTGAATGTGAAGGTAAGACCAGATAGGGCACTATAATTATCAATTACAAGGTGAAATATATAGAACCACCAAAAGAGGGCATTGGTTCAACCAGAGGATAGTGCAAATGTGGAATTCGCTACCCTTAGATGTGATGAATGCTAGTAGTATAGAAATATTTAAGCAAGTGTTAGATCAGCACATGGCTGATAAAAAAATGGGAGTTTGTCCACTGATTCGTGGCAAGTCTGTTTATGGCTTGTGCCGCTACTTGGACTTGTAACACCAAACCTATGAACCTATGAACTCTCCAGTTCCATTTTTTCCATGCACAAAACTCTGGAGCTCAACTATACAGTTCCATTTTTCCATGTCCCACCAGGTCATTCCTGAGGCATTCACCCATCTTAGCAAAATTAGCCTTTCTGAATTCCAGGACTCTTACCATTGTGTGGCTGGATTCCACAGCTGTTCTTAAGTTGAACCACACTGTATGATAATCACTGGTCCACAGATGGCATCCCACCTTCACATTGGCAACACTGTCCCTGTTAGAGTACATTATGGAAGCTTCTGAAACACTGAGAAACTTGCCCTGGAGGTACATGTAAAATGCCAACACAATCTTAGAACCATGCTATTGCCACTGTATACACACAGGCTAATGCTCACCCTCACCCATCACTTTCTAGTCCATCCCAAACCTACTATGCCTCCATTCACTTGCAGTAGAGCTATGGAATCTAGGTGCAGCACTGTGCTCCTTTATATATTCCAGGTGCAATCAGGCATGGTAATGTATGCATACCGGCCAGTAATAACATGCAAATGTGATTGCCAACTGACTGCATAATTACCACATTTGCATACCCTGGCTAAACATTGCAGTTTTGACTGTTTGCACTAGCATACTGCTTTGCACTGAGCCTCTGTTTGCACAGTGCTGAAATGTGGCACAGTCATGATGTAATTTCTCACCTATGACCTCATCAGTCTGCACAGCCCTACCCTACAGGCCATTACACAATAGCAATGTGCAGCACTGCTCAAAGTAAGAAATGTGCAACGTGCACATGTGCATCCGTGAACATACCACCTCATGCCAGGCATGTGCTCCCAGTCCAGCCCCCACCCTGGGTACGCATGTTGTGCAGTACAAAACAATGTAGCACAATGCTACCATGGCAATGTGCTCCGCAACACTAAAGTGCACTCCCATTGAACACTGAACCAGGCAGCAGCATGATACAAGTGCTAGGCCTAGTAGTGGGAAGAAAAAGTTAGGCAGATGATGCAAAGCCATGCAATAGCAGGACCATAGGTGATCCATGATCAAGTTGGCTAAGCTTCTTGGGGTGGTAGCAGGAGCAGACAGGCCCTGGAGTAAGTTGTAGGGATCTGAAGGGAGGCACCTCACATGCAGAACTGGGGTCAACCACATCAGTGACCAGTGCTGGCACCATTATAATGACCTCCAGCAGAGGGAGATGTGCTGCCTGTAGCAGCTGCAGGAAATGGTGGACAGTGGTACCATGCTCAGGTCAGATGAGTACAGAAGGTTGTATCTGTTGTTTGCATAATGGTCCTGTGTGCAGCCCTGTGTCATAATGGTATGTGACAGAATTACTATCTCAAAGGCACTTTGTACATAACCTGTGTGTTCATATTGTGCCCCCATGTGCTATGGAGCATGTGTGCCCCACTGACTGGCCCCATATCACATAGGATATCCCTATGACCTGTACATGAAAGGACCCACCGTGGTTGCCTGAGGCATGTACCTACCTGGGCTGCATAGTTGTGGGCCATCACAGTGACATGGGGGCAGTGTTATGGTGCATGACAGGCACATGTATAGTGTCATGCAAGCTACGCAGTGTCTGTTTTCCAGGTACGGTGAACACTTAATCAATGTGTAGATATTCTTATAGAATTATTCTTGGAATAAAACATATAACATCATTTATATAGTGAAATCACCCCAAATGTGGCACAAAAACCCCACAAATTTTCACTTATTATCGGGATCACACAAAACATGTAGCATTTTGCTGTAAACTTAATAAATAGCTGTAGTTCCATAAATATATTGTACACTCAGATGCTATTCTTTTTCTTTTTCTCTAGATAAAGGCATACATCTAGACTAATTTAAACCAGGTTTCTTGTATGCTCCCAATTTCAAAATCAAGAAATTTTCTCTTTTTAAAAGTAAATTATTGTAGTTTCCACTTCTGGGATTTCTACTAACTCTGTTTATTGCCATAAAGGAGAAAAAATGTGTTGAATCATTCTTATTTTGCACAACATATGCTGTCATGGCATATGTTGCATCTCCCTTGGCAATAGCTTGAACATGTTCCCCAATCGTGTCTTAAAGGCACATTTTGTTTTTCCAACATAGAAAGCTGCACATGTACATATGCCTTGTCTGTCCTTGCATATGTGACCTGGTATACCAAGCATACTCAGGCATACTATGGCTTGAGAGGGCCTTGAGAAATCATGTGTGGGTCTTTTTTCCAGGGGCTGGGGGTCTGATAGAATGTGGGCATTACGCAAGGCCATACTTACCATGAGGGGGTATCATACCTACTGTGTCTGGGCCATGCCACTCATGAGTGTGGTGCCACAGATGGCCTACAGGTACATTACATACACTCTCGGATCTTTCCATCCACATCATACACATGTGGCGGCTTGTGCATGGTACAGGCGTATGGGTGTGTATACTGTGTGGCTTGTGCTGAATGGTGCACTGTGTTCCACTGCGAGGCACTGATCACAACTTCCTTTCTCTCCTCTACAGATCTCAACAGACAGCCAGCCCCAGCCAGGGGAATGGGTCAGCATGACCAGCTGAGCTGCAGGGAAGACCAGTCCTGATTGCCAGGACATGACAGGCCTGGGAGAAACCAATCAAGGGAGGGGCATCCAAGTAAGTAACATGTTGTGTATCATACCAGAGGTAGCATGTTCTCACTTAAAGGTGCCGGAACAGGTGGGGCTGCTATGGCTATGGCCCTACTATTGTCATCAGTGTTAGGGCCTGGCTCCATCTGTTGTTGCACTCATGGACATTTATTACATTGGTGGAGTGTGCTTTGACATGGCAGCATGTTCTATACACAGTGTACTTCTCTGTGGGGCATGCAGAGTGTTAGCAGATTTGTGCACAAAGGAGGCCTCGTGTTAATGGGGTGGGCAGAGGTCATGGCTGTTGGGTCATGGAACAGTGGGCAGACTTTACCAATGTATGCAATGGGCCTAGCAGGGGGAACAAGGCACAGGGCGATGCTGCTTATCGGTGGGGGAAGGTACATTAATATTCTACACCTGATTACGGCAGCAATGTGGGTGTGGGTGAACCCACTCAAGGGAGGATCCTCAGCCCTAACCTCCTCGGCCTTGCCACTGTTTCATCTCTTCCGCCACTCATGTCTGCACTATGCTACATGCCTCTGTGACTGAGTCTTTGCAGGGCCAGTATCCTGCACTGTTACTGTGTGAGTGGCAGTCCTGTACCTAGGGTGGTGACACCAACTTCAGGGTGGGGAGGGCACCTTCCGGTGGGTCAGCATCCAACAACAGTGCTTTTTCACAAAGGGGTGTGCGTACACTGCACCACATGTGTACGACACCAAGGATCTTGCATGGTACTCTGACTGCTGCACACAGTACGGCACACTGATACTGCCCATAGACAGCTGAGCTGTGTGTCCAATGTGTAAAGCTAGCCTAGAACCAGCAGCCAACAGGGGTGGCTCCTGGCTGTCTTTCATCCTGCACATCTGTTTTGGGCTATGTGCTGCATGGCTTGTGTGCAGAGCACAGGGTGTGTGTGACACCTTGCTTCTTTGGTCATTCTACCACCTATGGCACCTTGGCTTTGAGATGCTTTTGCTTGTGCAGCAGTTCCACATGTGGAATGACTGCCTTTGTTGCTTGTGCCTTGTACGGCTGTGTCTCTCTTTGTAGCAGCACAATGCACCTATTGCATGTGCAGTCCTCTACTGTGGGGTCCAACATAATGTCTCTGGTATGCCACTCTCATTCTGCTGTGGCTGTTTGACCCCCTCTATCAATGTGTGGTATGGCAGGCCAGCTGTCAGCCAGTTTTACCCATCTTCCACATGTAATGCCAGTCTTGTTTCCTTTGCCCTGTGTGCCCCACAGGCTGAGTTCTTTTTGTTGTTTTCCACAAAGCATAAGCAGGAGACCACCATCAAGTCATGTTGGACAAAGAAGGTAGGGACAACCTCCTCCTCCTCCAGCAATACTGCCTTCTCAGGCTACTGGTGAGATGGGTTCAAGATAATACAGCAACCATCTGGAGCCTTGCCACGGCACTGCAGCACCAACATCTGCCACTACCTCCACCACCACTAGTGATAGCAGAACCCTGATGTGGGACTGGCACCAGAAGGGGAACATATGTCCCCTTAGCATTTTTCTGCCCCTTGATTATCTGTTTCTGCCCCTTTATTTTTTATTTTCCCCACCCCGCTGTGTTATTGCTGTTGATGTTTACTTTTGTTTCGTATGGCCTGTTGTCTGTTTCTTGCATTACAGTATATTTTTGCAACATATGCTGCTTTGTTGCATGTTGTCATTGGTGCCCTGTTCTCCCACTCTCAGCTACCCCCAGTGTTCAGCTTTGAACCCGGTGCTAGATCATGGCTGTGCCACTGCCTGGCCCATTATGTTCAGTACTATCTGCAATGCTTTATTCAGAGCTGTGCTGATGCATTGTGCTGCACAAGCAATGGTCTTTTGCACAGTGCACAAACCACCCTTTATTCATAGAGCCCCATATTCACAGCCATTCGGATGCGTGTGTATAATGGTGCACTATGCAAATAAGTTGGGCCGGCTGGCTCTGGCTCAATATTTAAATAGATCATGTGATCAGAATAGACTGCACAATCTGTTTCAATATTGGATTCTGGTTACGTGCCGCACATCAGGGGGTCGCCATGTGCCATGCAGCGCAACCAGCAAGAGGGCTGAATTCCATCCATAGGGGAACTGCATGGCACACACTGGTATGTGCCATGGCCCCCATGGGTGATCTTCAATTCAAATATGCAGATAAGCCCATTGGGCTTGCGCAGCACAATGGGGCCATTTGCTGGCCCATTATGGGTTCATCTGTAAGGTTGTGCCAGTGTGTTGGGAAAACCAGTGATTGTGCAGTATTTACTATCTATCCTCTGGTACCCATCAGTCAGTGGCTGGCCATGGCAGGTTGAGGAGGGCTGTGCCAGATGCCGGCATGAGTTGGAATTAGGGGGAATGAGGTGGTGGGTCACTGACGGGGTTGGGGTTGGTGCAATGCCTCTCAGTATGACACAGTCAGGGTGCAGCACAAGTGCAGAGCAATCTCTGTACATGTGCATATTTCTGAAGATCTGTGATCATGTTGGTTGTTTGATCCCTCTTTAAGGGAGGCATACCATTTTAAGTGAATGGCTATAAAAAGAGAGATCCCAACATAGTATGCCATGTCTAAGGAAGCTCCACTGATATGAGCAAAATGACAGATCATTTTTGTCAGTAATCTCTTTGCATTACACTATATGTGGCACTTTATTTTTAGTTTAAAATCTTGTGCTTGGAAAGGTAGCACAATGAGTTAAAGCTGATTTCCAGATGTGTCCTGGGAGTACAGCAAGATTAAATGAGTTGCTAAGTGTCACACAGTATACAAGTGGCACTTGTGGGTTTTAAACACAGGTCTGCTAGGCCTTCAGGTTCACAACCTAGCCTCCACTTCATTTGCAGCATGAATAAATATGCCTGAACTAACTTACTTGCTTTCTGGACTATATCTTTGTCACAGCAGTAGGAATTGTGGATGTGCTCAGCAGAAGACGCAACATCTTATAAGCTGATAAGGGTTAGTGTGACCTTTCTGATTGAATTTATGATGTTCATTCTTTTAACAACTGAATTAGTATGTGGATGTATTGTACAGTAACATGATACATTATCAGTGTGCAGTGATTGCCACTTAGTGGTGTCATGAAGCAACAGAATTCCTTATACTGATTTTTGTTGTAAATGAAGCATTTCCTTCTGTACCATTGACATTTATTTGCACTGAACAGCCCAGCTGAGATGCAACATCTGATTTTCAGTAGTGCCTTTCTGTTACTATCTTTTGCAGCTGGGTGGACTGAAGCACGGGAGGTTCAGTGACTTGTTTAGGGTTCCAACAAAGCATGCCATCTCCGAGGAAGATCCACTAATTTAAACAAAATGTCAGATCCTTTTTGTCAGTTTCCTGGATTCTTTTCCTATCCCTGTTGCTGGCTCTGCTGACATTGTGCCACATGCCTTCAACAATCACCAGATGGCCTACTGTGTCTGGAAAATCAGCTGCCCTCATGACAATAACTTCACTGCCTTTCTTGCTGATCTTGGCAATCTTGATTGCCTCCTTTCTCTATGTTCATGGACATGGAAGGGACTCTCTTATTTTCAAGCCAAATTAACTAAGTTCTGGGGTAATCATGCCTCTTTCTGTCACTCTCAGGTCCAGGGTTTCCACTTACCTTGGAGGCTCTTGATTTTGCTTGGCTCCTACATAAGTTATCAGGCTCCCCATCTGATCTGAGGCATTACAAAAATCTTTGTAATGCTCACACTAAATTTACTAGGGAAGCTAAATCTCTTTGTTTCTTTATTAACCTCCAGACTAACTAACTCCAAAAGTAAGTTTTGGAAGGTTATCCACACTCTGTTTGATCCCCACCCCCACCTGGTCTTTCACACCTAGCATAATCTCTGGTGATTCATATATCTATGACCCAGGGGCTGTTGCCTCTGTGTTCAATAAATGTTTCGCATCATGTTGCTTTCATTGCCCCCTTCTCTTTTTCTTCTCTCTGCTCCACCCCTTCTTCCTTCTCAACTGATGACCCCATATCTTCACCCTCTTACCAGTCACTCCTTCTGATATTCTCTTTGCTTTGGTTATAGTCTTGATGAATTTGTCTCAAAACTGCTCACACTCTGCATCTGCCACTGTAGTTCCTGTCTCTGCTCTCCTCAATTTCTCCTTTACTCTTAGTGTAGTACCATGGCTCTGGAATCAGTCAAACATTTCACCTTTGAGCAGGCCCATAAGTGTGGATGGTGGAGGCACTTATTGCCCTACCTCCTGCCACACCAGTGACCTGGGTTCGGGAATGGACATTAGTTGCTCGAGGGCTGGCTGAGGGAGGGAAGATGGAACATCCGGAGGACAGCTTTCCTCCCTCTGGGACGAAAGGTTATTTAAGTCACTGTTGAATTCCATGTGGAGGTATCTGGGTGGCAGCGCAGGTCTGAGGACATCATGTAGATGGGCTGACTCAGGCGTTTGAGGACGTCCCCACAGAGGTGGAGCTCTTCGCTATGCCACTGCATGGGAAGTCCCAGGGGGAACCTAACCCAGCAAGAAATCCCCCTCTGGCTGCTTGGATGATGTTGAGGAATCCAGAGGCACTGCACTGGTGATCGGGCTCCTGCCACTATCGAGCTTGCTGGGACATCAATGAGAAGGTAAGTCCCGGGGAAGTGCAGTGATGGAACTGGGGGGAACGGGGCAGACAAAAGGTGTGCCAGGGTGACTGGAGGATAAAAAATATGTAGAAAAAAAGTTTCCCCTTTGCACAATGGTGGATATCCACCCTTCCCAGGTAGCTATTGCCCTATCTCCCTTTTTCCAAACCTTGATATGTTACAGAAACATTTTGTATTTACCCAATGCTCCTTCTTCATGAATTCCTTACCTATCTCAGTACCAATCTGAATTCTGGAAACACCACTCTATTGTTTCATCTTTTCTTCAAGTCACTGACTCCTTCTACACAGGAATGAACCAGGTCCTTGTCACCTCAGTCATCTCTATTGACCTTGCTAAGACTTTTGATTCTGTTGACTACACTCTCCAGATGGGCAAATTGAAGCTTTGCCTCTCAGACTGTTACCAGTTAGTTCAGGTTGGTGACTCAGTTTCTCCACCTTCCCTTTTCAGACTGGAATCAAACAAGGTTCCATGCTTACAAACACATGAACTACAAATTTTCCAGCAGAAACAGGCCATAATGGTCTATCTAGTATGCGCAAGTGCACAGCTCATTTCATTCCATGGAGCTGTCCCCCTTCCCCTACTCCTCTTGGAGTCATCCACTTCCCTCCCATTTCCCCTTCCCTTTCCACCTCCTAGTTATTACTCCACCTGTTCTAATTTTCTTCATCACCCTGTCCCACCCCTCCTTGAAACTGGCCAATGTCTTTACTGCTACTACCTTCTCCGGCAGCTTGTTCCACCCCTTCACCACCCTTTCTGTGAAAAAGCACCTTATCAATTCCTTCTTAAATCTACCCCACACCAGTTTCAGGCTATACTCCCTTCTTGTACTCTTCTTCATTAAGTTAAACATGCCCTCTGTGCCATCCCCGTTTATGCCTTTAAGGCACTTGAAGGTTTCTATCATGTTGCCGCTCTCTCTTCTGTCCTCCAGGGAGTATATGTTAAGCACTCTCAGCCTGTCCTCATATGATCTGCCCATCATGCCCTGGATCATTTTGCTTGTCCTCCACTGGACCCTCTCCAGTAGTTTGATTTCCTTCTTCAGATAAGGGCACCAGAACTGCACACAGTATTCCAGGTGTGGTCTCACCAGTAACTTGTACAGTGGCGTAATAACTTTCTTACTTCTAGAGGTGATTCCCCTGGTGATGCAGCCCAGCATTTTATTTGATTTGGCTGCTGACTTACGGCATTGTGCCAGGTGTTTCATATCACCCCTGACCATCACCCCCCAAGGTTCTTTTTCTCCTCTGAGACTGTCACCTACATTCCTCCTTCCAGTAACCAGTCCTTGAGTTCCTGGCTCCCAGGTGCATGACCTTGCATTTCTTAGCATTGAAGTTTTGCCTCTTGGACTGTTACAAGTTAGGTCAGATTGATGGCTCACTTTCTCCCCCCTCCCTATTCAGACTGGAATCACACAAGGCTGGTTGTATTATTTTCTCCCTCTTTGGAATGATCTCTGTTCCATCTGTGTCAATGCCAGCATGCACATGTACTGTGTGCAGATGTCACAGTCCTCTTTGCTACAGGTCACTCCACATCAGAGCTTAAACCATTGATACAAAAGGGTTTGATTATGTTCAGAGCTGGCTGTCCGCAAACCAGCTTCTACTTGATATCAAAAAAGCAGTTCCCATGTCATTTTATAGTAGACAAAAAGTAGCCAGGCTTCCTTCATACCCTTCTTTCTGCATTTTTGATGGCTCTTCTTTGGATGATATCACTTCCTTTAGGTACAGTGGCACATGGCTTAATAGGAACCTTGATTTATCTTAACATATAAATGCCATTCTTAAGAAAAGGCATCCTAAATGTGGAGCCCTATACCATAATAAAGATTGCCTCTCACCTCCAGTCCATCTGAAAATAGTTCTAAAAGTGATCTCGCCAGTGTTGGAATACATGAACGTGGTCTATATGTCTGCTCAAAAAAACCTGCCTTGCCAGGTTGGATCCAGTCTTTCATTTTTTCTGCCACTTTGCCTTAAACTCCACACCACTCACTCATCATTCTCTCCTCAATCAATCACTCTTCCTGCCATCCTGGATTCCTGTTAACTACTGCATTGTGTGTCACTTCTTTCTAAACTGTGTGTTTCCTCTTTTCCTCCCTACCTTAGTTGTTTCCTAACCTGTATACCTCCTTTCATCTACTCCTCCCATTCCTCTGAGTCTTGCAGTCTTTCTCTTACATCCTGTCGAACTTCCTTCACATTATTAGTATTCCCATTCCGAGTCCCATCAATTTGGATCAATCCTCCAAACTACCTCTGCCTCTCCCCCTTATTTAGATTTAAAGTCCTCTCTTTGAAACCTTTTCTTCCCCACCTGATCTTACTCTTAATATGCACTTCTCTTTATTAGTCTAAGATCTTCTAATCCTCTGTGCCCATGACATACACTATATGATATTTATTTTAGTGTTGCATTTGTTTGCCCTTTTTGTGAATTCTACTGTTTTGGCCAGCCCTATTTCCTATATTTAGTTGATTTTTGTCCTAGTGCTGCATAGTTCTATAACATCTTTTATAGTATATAGGTTAAATGCCAGTACTGTACTGTATTTATTGATTGTGCTTGTATTTATGTACTGCATTAACGTACCTTGTTACTTCTATGATACCAGGTACCCGTGGTCCCTTTCCCTAGGTCACACCTGTAAACAAGCCTTTACTCAGTAAGCCTTTCCTGGTTACCAAATGTCAAATAAATAAAATAAACAGCATCTCCCCCCTTTGACATTTCCCACCCACCAACCCTACCCCATTCTCCCATACACACATGTTTAAAAATATGCAGGGATCTTGGTACTGCACATAAGTTGATCACATATTTCAAAATACTTCCCCCAGCTTGACTTTCTCTGCCCTAAAGGACTTATTGTTAGATCGTAAGCTTCCTCTGAACACTCACTCAATGATATAGGGGGCCAGAAGTAGTCTGACTCCCAGCTGTATCACCTGGTACCTCCACCTAACCTATACTGTACATACCTGTTCCCATGGTACAGTTACTGCAGATAACTGTGGAGGTGTCTGATGGTACCCATCTCCACCATCTATTATTAGAGGGAATCCCAGGAAAACATGCAACATGTAAACATAGAAAGAAAAAATGGACTAAGCCACTTATATTAAGTAGTCAGGCAAGGAACTGCTAAAGTGAATCAATCGTCTCCACCACCCTGCTCCAAGCCAATCACCCCCACCCTTGCACACAGCCCCAGTTGGTAGCTGGCACCAACCTTTCAGTCACTTCCTCAGCTGGCTGCTGTCTGAATCACATAATCAAAAATGCAGTTTCATGAAACAGACTATATACAATGCATAAATTTCATGAAATTGTTTTTTATGCTGATATAATAGCTGGAGAACAACAAAGAAGGTAAATAGAGAGTGACCATGCAAGCCAATGTCTTGGGGGGTGTCTATCTGTGTTTTGGGGTCATGAGCCTATGCTGGTCTGGGCAGAACTATACCATGGGGGCTGGGCTTCTTGTACTTAATTTTGGAGGATATTAAAATGGTGCTGGGGTGATGCTAAAACCAGCAATGGGATCCCTGTGTCCTGAAAGTAAGAAGAAAGGATGCTGACACCCTAAAGGGTTCCCAGCGTAAGGACATTTTAAAGGGAGGAAGCAGTTAGAAACATATAAACATAGAAACATTGACTTTGATGGCAGATAAGGACTGCTTGGCCCACCTAGTCTGCCCATTTCCCTACCTACAGGATAAGCCGCAGATCCTAGTCAACCAACAGCCTATTTCTTCCTACCCCCCCACTAGATTTGCCTTATGTCTGTCCCATGTATTCTTGAATTCTCCCACAGGTTTAGACCCCACAACCTCCTCAGGAAGGCTGTTCCTTGCATCCACTACCTTCTCTGTGAAAAAATAATTCCTCACATTGCCCCTAAACCGCTCCCCCTCTATCTTTAAATCGTGTCCCCTTGTTCTTGCGTGTCTCTTTTTCTGAAAGATGCTACCCTCTTGGACTTTGTTGATTCCAGTGAGGTACCTAAACATTTCTATCATGCCCCCCCTTTCCTCAAGGGTATACATATTAAGCTCTTTTAGTGTCTCCTCGTATGGCTTCTCTTGCAGATCCTGCACCATTCTAGTTGCCCTCCTCTGGACTGCCTCTATCCTGTCTATGTCCTTGTGGAGATGGGGTCTCCAGAACTGGACCCAGTACTCCATATGGGGTCTCACCAACTGTCTGTACAGAGGGATAACAACTTTCTGTTTTCTGCTAGTGATGCCTCTCTCTGTGCATCCCAGTATACCCCCAGCTCTCCCTACTGCCTTCTCGTAATGCTTGCTAACCTTAAGGTCATCTGATATGATTACCCCAGGTCCCTTTCCTTTTTTGTTTTTGTTACTTCCTCCCCCCCCATTGTGTAATCTTCCCCTGGGTTTTTGTTTCCCAGGTGCATTATTTTGCACTCCTTTGCATTGAATCCTAGCTGCCATACTTCCGACTATTCCTCCAACCTTGGAAAGTCCCTTCTCATCCTTTCCACACCTCCTTGTGTATCAACCCTGCTGCAGATCTTTGTGTCATCTGCAAAGATGCATACTTTTCCTTCCAGTCCCTTTGCAATGTCACTTATAGAGACATTAAAAAGGACTGGACCCAGTACTGAAACCTGCAGTACCCCACTAGTAACCCCTCTTTCTTCAGCGTGGATTCCATTTACAATTACCTTCTGTGTCCAGTTGTCCAGCCAATGTTTTACCCAGGCTGCCACCCTGGGACCCACTCCCAGGCTGGTTAATTTGACTAGTAATCTTTTGTGTGGGACTGTGTCAAATACCTTGCTAAAGTCTAGGTACGCCATGTCCACAGCCCCTCCCTGGTCTACTACTTGGTCACCCAGTCAAAGAAATCAATTAGATTAATCTGACATGACCTTCCCGCTATGAACCCATGCTGCCTTGGGTCCTGTTCTTAACATCTACACTGATTTGAGTGTAGATGTTAAGAACTCATGTATGTACCCTGGTTGTGCACCCATGAAGAACAATGGGCATATAACAATATCTTCTGAGAAATCTCTCTAAGGCACTCCATTCCATGCACCACCAGTGTCAGCTGGAAACAATTAAATCTTTTAACCTAATGCATTCCAAAAGCTATAAAAGCACTAACTTTGTGATAGGATCTAACACACCTGAATTTTTCAGGTTTTAAATCTTTGCTATTTTTCTGTTTTCTTTAAAAGAAAAAGTGTCTTAGAAATGGTATTTTTCTTTATTTTTGATGGAGAACAAGATTTATAGTCACAAAGGATTGATACAAACTCACTTCGGCAATCATTTTGTGATAGTGCCTTGCTTTTGAATCCATGAACTGTGCCATGCACATTCCTCCTGTGGCAGCAAACATCCTAGTGTTTTTGTGCACAGGAGGATGACCTTGTTGGACTATGCATACAGTTGTGCAATGCCTCTAGCCAATAAACTTTGGGCAGGTGGTAGGGGTGTCAGAACTCAATACCCAGTGTACAGACAAATCTGTCAACTGGTATCAGTGAAGTTTCAGATCAAGCCAAAGAAACACATAGGGAATTGATGCTAGGGAAGGGAAAAGAATGGATTACCAGGAGCTGATATTATGCTGGAGTTGGGGGGAGCACTAGATTACCAGAAATACATTGAGGTCTCACACAAAGGACACTTCAGATAACCTTCCTCCCCTGATACTTTTTCTCCTTCCAGATCTACCTTTTTTCTTCAGAAATCAACATGACTGCTGAAAGAATGTGTACTAACTCACTTAAATTCAGAAAGTCTATAAACAGACCTTTTTATGGCTGTGGGCTGAGCCTACAGCCATCTTGCTGTCTGTAGCTGGAAAATGGAGAAAAGTGGAACACATTGTTGGACATTTCAGTGTATCCTTCCACAACTATAAATCACTATGCTAAATTAAATAAAATATTCCCTTGTTTCTGTTTACAATGTTGAAGACAACACTAACGCTGCTTATCAGATGGCCATTAGGAAACTGAAACAGCTTGTTAAATATTGGTTGCCTGTTAAACTGGAAATTTGTTTACCCACTTTGAAATGCAACAACTTGTACAGTTAAATACTTAGCATTTAAACATTTTCTTGCTAGTAGCTTCAGCTGGGCAAGTATTGTTTTTCATGAACGATTCGTACCTCATATATGTCACCCTTTCCAAGAAACACAGATTTACACTGTTTTTTAACCTTTTAAGACATTATCTGGTAAGCACTGTCTCAGACATATGCCAGGTCTTCTGTGTACTATCCAGGCTAATTATATAGCAATCAGCATGCATTTTGTACTATGCTTTTTGGGGAAAAAATATATTGAACTACTGTAAACACACACACACACACACACACTCTACACACCATCTTCATGGCCACAACATTCAAAATAAATATTTTAATCTAATATATTATAAAACAATAAAGAAACAGTTTGTTTATGTCAGTGAACACAGTGATGTTCAATTTATAGTACATTGCCTTTAAAGAGTTAATATAATGCCTAAAATTAATATTAGATTTTAAAAGCAGTCAACCATTACCTTTTATATCTGAGGTACTTCTACTTGTCCCTTTGTTTAATTAGAACAGGGGTTCTCAAATGTTGAGGCCAGCCTCCCTGGGGAGTCCCCAACCTGTTCTATGGAGGCTCAAGCAAGTCTTAAAAAGTACTGTATTTAAATTTTTAACTTTATAGAATTTGAGTGAAAGGATAAGGCAAACTGAAAGAGGATAATAGTAGATGAATGTATGTATTTATTCACAAGTCGGTGACCAGAGAATGTACTGTACACTGAGCCATGGCTTATTTCAGGTGTACCCAAGGAAGGGTAGTGAGAGAATACAATTCAAAATGTAACTGCAAAACACTCAAGCAATACAAAATGAATACAAGTGCAAACAAATTAAGAACAATAAACTAACAATGCAAGGAAAAATTGATCAATTAGACTGGCAGCAGAACTGTCTAAATACAAGAGTTAACCATACAGGTACTAGGAAGAAGAGCAGGAGGGAGCAAAATGATCCCTGAGAAGTTGCTTAAGAGCAGTGTGAGAGGGGGAGAGGCAGAAGTTGCTAGGAAGGTTATTCAGGTTAGATGGGCAACAGAAAATGCAGTTGTCCCATAAAAGTATGGCAGTAAAGGGTAACAATGGTTCAAGAGTCAAAATATTGGAGCAAGTAGGTTGTCCTGTGGGGGGGGGGTTACAATAAACTTAATAACATGAGATCCAGCTATGCAAAGAGGTTTCAATTTAGTTCAAGTTCAAGTTCAAGTTCAAGTTTATTGCAGGAAAACTCCATTGAGTAAGCTCATTCACAAGGAGGTCCTGTGACATAAACACTTAAAGCACAAACACAGATAGGTAATAACAGTATATACATGAAATGCATGTTACATGATACAGGCTGGATATACATACAAGGGTACCACATAGGGTGACCGCAGGTGGTAAACATTGATATGAGACAGGGAAGCGACTTACAGGTTGCATACTGATAAATGAAACATGATGACTGGTGCACAATATATATACAGTATTTTGGCAGCTAGAACAAACAACAGTCTACAACTGATATGGGGGAGGAGTGATTTGATAGAGTAGCAGTGGGCGTAAGCAAAGATAAAGCCAGAGTAGAAGGAAGGGAAAGCAGTTAATATGACAAATCAATTATACCTTACCAGTGGATAAATATGGCACATGGGGAAGGAAGAGACTTAATGACAGTTACAGGTGTCTTTTATTTTGGCTGAACTTAGCGATTTGTAGAAGTTTATTGAAACTGTGCTAGTTAGTTTCAGTACGGTTTGTAATTGGTTCCAAATGGAGGGAAGGGCATATGCAATAGCACGTTTACCAAAGGAAGTCCGCGTCCTTGGTATGTCAAGCATAATAAAGTCAGATTTTCTTAACAAGTATGCACTATGTGAGATACTAATAAGGGAAGAGAGATAGCTTGGCAATTTCTGCAGGAGCAGTTTAAGAGTCCATAGCCCAGCATGGAGCAGGCGTCTAGTAGTAAGGGATGTCCAACCAACAGCTGCATATAAGTCACAGTGGTGCGAACGGTAAGGGGAGTTGGTAATGAACTGTGTTAATGGTGACAAAGGATGTCCAGTTTACTTAGATTTGCAAGAGTGGTGGAGGAATAGATTACATCGCCATAGTCGAGTAGGGGGAGAAAAGTGGCCTGTACAAGCTTGTTTCGAGTTTCAAGGGGGAAAAGGGGCCTATTTCTGTAGAAGAAACCTAACCTTACTTTTAACCTTCTAAAGACATCTTCGACGTGGTCACTGAAAGATAATTTATTGTCACTCCAGATACCTAGATATTTAAATTTGGTTACAACTTCCAGAGGCTCGTTTAGCGTGGTGACAATGAAGTCTTGGGCAAGGGTATTAGGGGGGCCTGAGACAGCACTGCGGAGAATATCATCACTTTAGTCTTCTTAGCATTGAGCAGAGCTTTGCCTTTATTAGATTATGCTCAAGTTAAGTGTCCACTTGAAGCATTCCCTTGACTTCAGATAACGATGAGCCAGAAGTATACAACACAGTATCATCTGCAAAGAGTGCAGATTGGACGTAGATATGTTAGCATCTAAGTCATTAATGTACAGAGAAAACAAGATAGGGCCTAAGATGGATCCTTGGGGACCTCTTGCAACTGGCAAGGCAGCAAGAAAAGCCTTCCGCTTTTACTTTTTGAATCTTCCAGTTAGGTAGCTAGAGAACCACTTGGTGGTATGGTATGTGGCACCCAACTTTGCAAGGCAATTGACTAATAGTTTGTGATCAACAGTATCAAAAGCTTTGCTGAGGTCCAAAAGACTGCACCAGTTACCTTCTTAGCATCTATAGCAGAGATCCAACATTGGTTACTTTTGCTAGTGCAGTGATTGTGCTATGATTAGCCCGGAAGCCAGATTGAGCTGGGTTAATGAAAGAGAAGGTTTCCAAGTGAGATTTTAACTGAATATGGATCAGTTTTTCGAGAACTTTAGAAAGGATAGGCAATATGGAGATAGGCCTATAGTTGTTTACATCGCATGGGTCACCAGATTTAAATAGAGGGAGGATATGTGCTGATTTCCAGCAGGACGTCACAGTAGCAGATGTAATGGAAAGATTGAAGATGTGGAGAATTGGGGCATTTATTCCTGATGTACTGTGAAAAGTAGGCTATTTTTCTATGGGGAGGCCCAAAAATATTTCAGTATTTTGGGGGAGGCTCAAGATCTTTTTCATGGCTTAGGGGAGGCTCACTATGACAAAGTTTGAGAACTGTTGAATTAGAAGATTGTTTACCTGATGCTAGTAGGTGTGATGTGTGGAACAGCTCTTAGCCTGGTAGCTGACATATCTTATTCTACTACCCCACAGTATATTATCAGCATTGTGACCTTAATGACTGTAACATCATTGCTAATTAGGAACAGCAAGTGAGAGACTGCCAGGTCATTCACCTGTGATGTCACAGTCAGTGAGATCACAATGCTGATGATGTAATGTGGGGCAGTAGAGAAAGCTATGTCAGCTGCCAGGCTAAGAGCTGTTCCACACATCCAGCATAATATTATCACATAGAATACGTTCTGATGAGCAAAGGGAAAAAGAAAAATACTTCAGAAATAAAAAAAAAATTACCACTGACTACTACTTAAAATTTGTATTATTTTCCTGCCAGTCTGTTTTGGTCCAGATGCTCTTTATATATTTCTTATCCTATGTTTTGTATCCTGGATAGTGTTGGGGAGATGCTGCATCTTATTGTCATTGTTATCTTCATTTTACACATTTTTGCACTGTATTTACTCAGGATGTCCTAGATTAGATGAAATATCTTTTCAATGGGGTCATGATGTTGCAATTTTTATAATGTATTTATTTCAGGATAGCCTAGTCCAGATGTAATATATTGTTTCAGTATGTTTTAATTTTATGCAATGCACCATAATATCTTGTAGATGTAGAAACCCACCAAAAATAAGATGCCATGTCTTCCGCGAACTATCCAGGCAAAACATATAGCAATCTGCAGGCATATTCTAGGAAAACACATTGTAAAAATGTGTAAAAGGAAGACCACATTGAAACTGCCTCTCAGCAGATCTGTATTGTGCAAATTCATTAGAAATAATGGGTAAAAACATCCCAAAAGCTCTCCGCAGCCATATCGGCTCTGACCAGAATTTGTTTAAATGAGATATAAGGCTTACTTCTATGTTTCTGCATTCTGGAGGTATACTTTAAATATCTAAATCATCCACAAATCATAGCATCCTGAGACAGAACAAGATTTCATGAAATGGCTGCTGTCTTGATTGAATTCACAGACAGAGGTATATACATCTCCAAATTGCTGGCACTTAAATTTAAGCTCAATAGCTTGTGTGCAGGCTTTCATAATTTACAGGGTTAGGCAAACTGTCCTTCACCTTTACCTTTTTAATGTGATTCCTAGAGAACTAGATAACATTGCAAAGTAATTTTACAATAAATGAACCATGTAGTCTCCTCAGAAAGCATGTCCCTCAAATCAGAAAGTTCCTTGAGGTCCTTTAAGAGAAAAGAGTGTTGTATAGTGATGATAGCACCAGCTTGGGAACTAGCTGTAAAAGATAATAGGTTCAAACCTTGCTATTTTATTTAATTATTTTATTTAGAATTTCACATACCACAATACCCAAATTTGAATGGACTTTAATTTACAGGAGGGCCCTGAAGGATCAAGACAGCTGCAGATTCATTATTTAACAGCTAAAGAATTACAGAAAATTAGAATTAACAACATTGATTGATGCACATTTACAAAGATCAACATAATAAACACTATGTACATCTGTAGAAAGATCCCCTGATGGATGGGAGAGCATACAAAAGAAGAGCCTTGAAGTCACAAAGGGTTTTGTAGGTGTTCAGTCATGGCCCTTCTAAGAAATGTTATGGTTTTGGAATCCTTTATTTTATTCAGTAAGTCAAACAGTCAGCATCCTTCCAGTAGGTTCATCAACTCCACCTCTGGTAGGTGGATACAAACACTGAGAACCCTCATTTTGTAATGCCCCCATCTTCCAATGTCACTTGGTCAAATAACACACCTTAGAAACATTAGAAATGTTGAATCTCATGGCAGATAAAGGGCCACTTGTCCTACCCAGTCTGCCCATTTTTCCCTACCTACTTTCTCACCACAGACTGCTTGATTTACTGCTCTTTCTACCTCCTCCTTCTTTTCCACAATTCCCTTGTGCCTATACAATGCATTATTGAAACTCACCACTGTTTTTACCCCCACCATCTCTGCTGGAAGGCTGTTCCAGGAAACCACTCTCTCTGTGGAGAAGTACTTCCTCAAATCTCTCCTGAAACTACCCTCTTCCAACTTCATATCATGTCCTCTTGTTCTTGAGTATCTTCTTTTCTTTTTCTAAAACTCTTTCCTTAATAAATTTTCTAAACATACAAATTGTTACAGTAACAACAGTGAATTCCAGGACATGTAACAACAGACTTGACAGATATAACAAAATACAAATCATATAAACAAATAATAACCCTTCATCTAATCTGCCCCACACCCTCCCTCCCAACCCACCCACCTCTCCAACCTCAAGAAGTATTACATTTTAATGCAAAATATCATATTTCAAAATAAGGCGTCTAGCTAAACTTATGTTTAATTTGTAATCAGTCATAAAGTAATAGGAGCTACCCTCTTATCAAGATAGAACCAAAGAGAAAGAAAAAAAAACTTAATGTAAGGTAATTAAAATGGAAATAAATTGGGTTTACTGATGAAATAAACAGAACTATGAATTTAACTCAATATAAGATAAGGATTGCGAAAGAAAAATTTGCAAAGGCCTACAAGACATCAAAGGTTGGCAACTAAATCTGCAAGTGACTTCCATCGCTTTGTATATGAAGGTCGTCTGTCATAAGAGTAGGATATAATACGAATAAGATTCAAGTTAAGTCTGAGTTTGACTTTCCACTCTTTAAAGATTGGAGTAGCTGAATCATCCCAGAGTTTAAGTAGTAATTGTCTGGTTATAACCCCCATAAATGTTAATATAGATTTGTCAGCAAGTGACAGATCTATTGTAAAGTCCACTAAGATACAGGAATGCTGGTTAAAGTCATACCTCTGAATAAGTTTGTCTAAGATATTGCTTTTTACTTCCTGCCAAAGCTCTTTAGTAAAAGGATAGGTCCACAGCATGTGGTTTAGGGAACCATTCTCTTTGTTACATTTATGACATAATTTAGGCTGCTTAAAATCAATTTTGTTTAGTTTTACAGGAGTTAAATATGCATTGGCCCAGATATTCAAAAGAGTTGAGCCATGCGCAATAGGGTTGCGACTGCACAAGTCTGAAATGCGCCATTCTGCGATATTCAGCAGGAGGCAGTTGTGCCCCCAAAATCATGCTGAGCAACAGCGCAATGATAATGAAGGCATGTGCAACCGAAGGGGAAGGAACAATGCAAAAACTGCACAGCCCGATATTCAGCCCAGGCCATGCAGAGTTATGCAGGCGCAACCCCTACCTGTGCCTGCACAAAGTTGAGCCAAAAAAAAGGAACAAGTTGAGGGCCACCCACAGGTGAGCTGCCGCATTGCTGGGCACAACACAGCAGCTGCCACCTGTGGGTGGCCCTCAACCTGTTTCTGCCACACCTGGAGGTGCCCCCCCATGCCCTGATAACGGGCAGAAGTGTATCCCCACCCCCGAGTAGCCTGATCATGGGCATAACATTGTTTCCCCAGTAGCCCAATCGGCATAACATTGTCCCCGAGTATCCTGATCGGGCATACGTAACCCACCCCCGTTAGCCTGATCGTGGGCATCAGATTCCTCCCCAAAGCCCAATATCCCTGGTGGTCCAGTGGACTGAACGGAGCCCCATCGCAGGTGGCATTCCTCACCCCAGTGCCTGAAATCCCTAGAGATCCAGTGGACCCCACCCCACCCACCCATGGAGCCCCACTACCCTGCTCCCCCTGTCAGCCAGCGGTGGCAGCACCCTCCACCTGCCGCCCGCCGCCTGCCGACTCGACTAGCTCAGTCAGGTGCATGCCCAGTTGTTGTTCAGGCATGAGCCAATGGGTGTGCAGGCTATCAGACAGGCAGTCCAGATATGTGAATGAATCTCATCTACATATCTGGACTGACTTAGTAGGCTGCACACCCATTGGCTCATGCTCTGAACCAATGGGCGACAGCCCTACCAAGCTGTCAGTCAGCTGGTGGTGGGTGGCAGGTGGTGGGTGCTGCCACCCGCCGGCTGATGGGGGAGCGGGTGGTGGGGCTCTGTGGGTGGGTGGGGTGGGGGCCACCAGATCACCAGGGATTTGGGACGGGGTGGTGAGGAATGCCACTCCGCGACATCAAGGGTCCACTGGAACCACCAGGCATATTGAACTTTGGGAGGTCTGATGCCCACAATCGGGCTACTGGGGAACAATGTTATGCCCGCGACAGCTAATCGGGGCAATGTTATGCCCACGATCGGGCTATTGGGGGGGAACAATGTTATGCCTGTGATTGTGCAACTCCGGGTTCACTGGACCACCAGGGATTGGAGACCTACATTGTCTCTTATGGGACATAATGCGATCCGGCTGCAGGGGGAGTCGGTCTCGATGGCTGCTGCCTGGCAGGGCGCCAGGTGCAAGTCGTCGGGAATCAGTGCACCTGCATGCTAATGGCATGCAAATGGGGCCATAATCAGATGCAATTGGCCTCCGTGCACCTTGCATAAATTATGGCCCCATTTGCATGTCACCCTTTGAATATCGCAGGTGCTGTGCATGGCGCAATGGAACTTGTGCCACTGCATCTCAATGCTCCATTCTGACCACTTGCACTGGCACAGTTCCACTGTGCCATGCACAGTGGGTGTGGCCAGTGGGCGCTATTCAAAGAAATTGCGCCATAGCTCAACTCCGTTGAATATCGCCCTGGCCACACCCCTGCACAACTATTTTGAGCGGCGCAGGGGCTTGAGCCACAAAATGGTGCAGTTTACTCTAGTTATCCCAAAACTGATTTTGAAAAGGCTTATCTGAACATTTTTATCTCAAAAGGTATTTATATAAACCTGAAATCAAATGTAATTTACTGGCCACAGTGGATAAGTCTGATATAATATTAGCCTCATTAGTAAACAAACTAAAATTACCCAAATATTATTTTAATAACATTTTCAATGTACAGAAATTAAGTATATATTTTGTGGTCCAAGAAAAATCAATGGAGATCTCAGAAAAGGAGCAAAATTCCTCTTGTTTTAAAAGAGCATTAACCCTGGGATTAGCATGATGAGGTGAGGATTTTTGCATGTAAGCAGAAATTTGGGTTAAATAAGGTAGGTTCAAAAATACCATGAGTTAAGTTGATATTAAAAAGTTGACAAAATTGGTTGTGTATTTTTAGGGATGTGCCAGTGACTGTATTTTTAATTTCTTTAGGGATATTTTTGTAGGAAGTGTATAGAATAGCTTCTGGGCAAATATTGCAACTCTTAAATAATCATTTCCAGTAAAACCCAGGTTGGGACATAAGGAGAAGACTGATTATTATATGTAAGCCATTTCAAACATTTGTTCATATGTGAAGCTATATAGTAGAAAATAAAACTAGGACTCTTCTGTCCCCCTAGATTTTTGGAACGCATGAGTTTTTGTAGGGCTGTCCTCGGTGTACCCTTTAACCATAAAAAGTTCTTAGTAATGAAATGGATTTTAGAAAACCAAACAAGAGGAGGCAAACCATTAAGCATGTTAAGGGGGAACAAGATTATAGGAAAGATATTCATCTTTATACTTGATCTACCCTAAAAGGAAATTGGAAGGGTGGCCTATCTTTTTAAGTCATGAGTAATTTTCTGTATAGGAATCACAGAAGGAGCACGACAGAGAACTGTATCAATTAAAGCCGAAAGAAGTGGGGAAGGCAGTCAGAAAAGCAAAGGCTCAAACCGAGGAAAAAATAGCCAACTCAGTTAAGAAAGGGGATAAAACCTTTTATAGGTACATTAGGGAGCATAGAAAGGTTAAGGGAGGGATAGTGAAGATTAATAAAAGAGAGGGGAGGTGGGCAGAGGTAGACAGTGAAAAGGCAGAGATACTGAATGAACACTTTTGCTCAGTATTCACAAAAGAAGAAGAGGAGGAGCTACCTAAACCAAACAATAGAAGCACTCTGGGTAGTGGGGTTGACGCCAGTCCATTTACAGAAGAAAGAGTCCTGAAAGAACTCCTAAAACTCAAGGTGGACAAAGCAATAGGGCATGACGAGATTCACCCTAGAATCCTAAAAGAGCTAAGGGAGGAGCTAGTGACACCACTAACCACACTCTTTAACAAATCATGGGAAGATGGGGTGGTACCTGAGGACTGGAGGAGGGCAGATGTGATTCTCCTTCACAAAAGTGGGAGCAAGGCAGAAGCAGGAAACTACAGACCTGTTAGTTTGACCTCAGTGGTGGGGAAAATGATGGAATCACTTCATAAAGAAAGAATTGTTCAGTACCTAGAGGCCAGTAGGGCACAGGGCCCAAAGCAGCATGGATTCACAGCAGGAAGGTCATGTCAGACGAATCTAATCGATTTCTTTGACTGGGTGACCAAAGTAATAGACCAGGGAGGGGCTGTGGATATGGCCTACCTAGACTTTAGCATGGCATTTGACACAGTCCTGCACAAAAGATTAATAATCAAGTTAGCCAGCCTGGGAGTGGGTCTCAGGGTGGTAGCCTGGGAAGCAAACTGTCTGCACAACAGGACGCAGAAGGTAATAGTGAATGGAACACATTCTAAAGAAAGGGGGGTTACTAGTGGAGTACCTCAGGGCTCAGTACTGGGTCCAATCCTCTTTAACGTCTTTATAGGTGACATTGCAGAGGGTCTGGAAGGAAAGGTATGCCTCTTCACAGATGACACAAAGATCTGTAATATAGTTGATACACAAGGGGGGTAGAAAGGATGAGAAGGGACTTGGCCAGGTTGGAGGAATGGTCAGACATATGGCAACTTAGATTCAATGCAAAGAAGTACAAAGTAATGCACCTGGGAAATAAAAATCCAGGAAACAGTACACAATAGCAGGGGAGGTACTAACGACAACAATAATGAGAAGGGATCTGGGTGTAGTCATATCAGATGACCTAAAAGAGACGTGTAAGAACAAGGGGGCACAATTTAAAGTTAGAGGGGGGACGGCTCAGGGGTAATGTGAGGAAATTCTTTTTCACGGAGAGAGTGGTGGACACATGGAACAGCCTTCCTGGAGAGGTTGTGGGGTCTAAAACAGTGGGAGAATTCAGACATGCATGGGACAGACATAAGGCAATTATAGTAGGGAGTTGCAGGAAGTAGGCTGTTGATTAACTAGAATCTGCAACTTATTCAATAGGTAGGGAAATGGGCAGACAGGGTGGGCCAAGTGGTCCTTATCTGCCGTCAAAGTCTATGTTTCCATGTTTCTATGTTATAGTTGTATCTAAATTCAGCTTAATTAGCTGAGACTCATCTTTGGATATAATTATGCCTAAACATTTACTCCCCTTGGGGTTCCATAAAAGACTTAAGTCTCCTATGTCTTCATTACAAAAACAATTTGCCAGGGGCATCACTTCTGTTTTTTTTCTTTTTAATTTATAGTTGGAAAACATGCTATATTTTTCAATAACCTTTGAAGCTTCTATAATTAAATTTAATGAGTCCGTCACATGTAATAGTATGTCATCCATGAAGGCTGATAATTTTACATAAGTCTAGCAATAAGAATTCCTCTAATAGCTGGATCTGAATTAAGGAAGAAAAATAAGGGTTCTAAATAAAAGTTAAACAGAATAAGAGAAAGGGGACAACCATGTCTGGTGCCTTGGAATAGTTTAAAGGGAGGTGAAAGTTGATGATTACAGCTGATCTTTGCTGTGGAACTTGAGTATAATATTTTTAACCAATTAATAAATGTAGCGGGTAAGCTGAATTTAAGGAAAGTGGCATATAAAAAAGTTATGATGAACTCTGTCACATGCTTTTTCCACATCCAAAGACACCAAGGCCTGGACATTCAAAGGGGTTGCGACTGGCCCAGCAGAGTTGCACCATCACAACCCTGCATTGTGCCCTAGCTGGATATTGAAAAGGCTGACTGGCACAGCACAACACCCTATGTGCCAGGGCGCAATGTAATGGTATGCAGCGCAGATTCAGGGGCTGTGCCAATCATGCATATGCGACACATCCTGATATTCAGCCCAGGATGTGCAGCGCATATGCTGGCACAACCCTGCATTGCACCACATAGGGGGGCTCATAGTTGAGCCATTGCAGAGTAGGAACAACTCCCAGCCACCCAAAGATGGGCTGCAGTATTGCAAGGCACAACACAGCAGCCCAGCCATGAGTGGCCACCTGCCCACCCAGAACATCATCCACAATCACGCACTGAACCCGGAACCACCCTGCCCATAGCTGCGATCACGCGGTATATGTTTAAAAAGAAATCCCTGGTAGTCTAATGGCACCCCCCAGTCCTGATTCCCCGATAAATATAATACATGACCATCCCAGGTGATCTAGTGGTCCCTGATCATGGTAAATCACCCACACATAATTCTCTGGTGATCCAGTGGCCCCCATCACCCCTCCCACCGACACAGGACCACTTGACCACCCTAATTCCTGCATCATCGGCGGGTGGCTGCATCCCACCTGGTCACCCATCGAATTACAGGTGCAGTATGAGCTGTAAGCCCACTGGTCCCCTGTGTGGACCAGTGGGCTTGCAGGGCATACTGTACTAGACAGTCCCAAATATGTGAATGATTCATTCACATATTTGGGACTGTCTAGTACAGTATGCCTTGAAGCCCATTGGTCCACACAGGGGATCAATGGGCTTAGAGTCCATACTGTACCTATCATTCAGCATGCAGCTGGGTGGTATGCGGGCAGGATGTAGCCACCCACCAATGATGGGGTGGAGCAGGTTGGGCAAGGGTTCCTGTACGGGTAGGGGGGTGCCACTGTATCACCAGGGAATTACGTGAGAGCAATTTACCATGATCGGGAGCCCGGGAGGGAAGGGGGTCCATGAGACTACCAGGGACTGTATTATTATACATCCATTGGGGCATTGGGAGGGAGGGGGGATACCACTAGAGTACCATGGAATGGATTATAATACTTCCACTACGATCAGATACTCAGGAGAGAGGGAGGTCCACTGGACTACCAGGGAATGTTTTAATTTACATTTACCATGATCACAGCAATGGGTGGGGGGGTTCCACTAGATCACCAGGGATGGTCAAATTTACATATATCAGGGAATCAGTAACTCAGGTGGGAGGGAGGACCACTAAACCACCAGGAATGGTCATGTATTGTATTTATCAAGGAATTGGGGACTTGGGGGGGGGCTACTAGACTACCAGGGATTTCTATTTAAACATATACCGCACAATTGCAGCTATGGGGTTGGGGTTGCCCCTGGATCCCCAGAGCACATGTCATGCTGTGCAGGGCACCAGGTGCAAGTCGCTGGGCTGCCCTGTGCAAGGCATGTAAATGGAGCCATAATGACATGCAAATTGCCCATTTGTGCCTTGCATATATTATGACCTCATTTGCATGCCCCCAGCTGAATATCATGGGTGCTGCACCTAGCACAACTACACTTGTCTTGGCGCACCCCGTGCTCCCTATCTGTGGCTTGCACCAGCGCAGTGCCTCTGCACCATGTACAGTATGTGTGCTGACCCTGCCATGTTCAATGGTGCTGCACTATGCCACATCCCCATTGAATATCACCTGGACTTGGCCCCACCACATCACAGTTGAGCTGTGCCCAGGTTTGCACCACTGGCTGGTGCAGTCTGAATATCCGGGCCCAAAGCTATAGAGTGTTAGGTGTCTCTGGATGTGGAAAGGATATGTGAAATCTCTCTCAAGTGATATGAAGCTTGCCTGGAAGACATAAAACCAACTTGGTCAGGACTAATCAAGTTTTGCCATATCACTTTAATTCTCTGGGCTAATAAATTAGTTAAGATTTTAATGTCATAGTTAATTAATGATAGAGGACAATAGTTGGAGACTTTTTGTTTTGATTTATTTGATTTGGGGAGAAGTATTATTTGTGTCTCTAATTGATTTATGTCCCAGATATCTTCTATTGAAATGAAATCAAATAATTGTTTTAATATAGGAATAAAGGATTTTTTGAAAGTTTTGCAAAAATTAGATGTAAGACAGTCAGGACCAGGAGCCTTATTAATATTAAATTTATTGATGGCTTGTTCGATTTCCTTAGGATTAATCAGGGCAAGATTCAGTCTCACTAATATGGGGACAGGAGAATGTTTCTAAGAATTTTTCTATTGCATCTACGGTGGAAGGGTCAGGGATTGGACCATAGAGTTTTAATACTACATGTAAAATTCGTTAAGAATATCTTTATAATCTGTTAATATTTTGTTTTGATTTTCAGAAAATATAGATTCGATACATCTGTTCTGATCCATTATTTTGATTCTTTGTGCTAACAGCGTGCTAGGTTTTTCACCCAGGTCTACATATGGGGATTGTGATCTGATAATCGAAAGTTTGGCCAGCTCTTTAGAAATAAATTGTAATTCCTCTTAAAGACTTTGTATTTCCAGGTAAGCCTGCGGTGAAAGTGAGTCTGTGTTTTTGGCTTCCAAAATTTTAAATTTGATAGTAATATCCTGTAATCTCCCAGATTTTTGTTTTTTGTCAATTTGGAATTGAATCTTATGAACTCCCCCCTTAGAAAACATTTACAAGATGCCCTGATTAAGTCCACTCTTGTAATAGAATTTAAGTTTTGGTCCCCAAAAAACTGGACAGCATCTCCAATGTGTTTGATTATATAATCATGCCTCAGTAGGTTAGGACTGAGTCTCCAAGAGAAACATCTGGAATAAGCGATATTTAATTTTAAGGTGAGATGTATTAAAGAGGAACTACAGTCAACATTTCTAGCATCAATACATTTCTGAATTTGGATCAGCATAGCCCCAATCAGCCTCATGCCAAAAATAAGATTTCTAACTTACTTTGTTTAAAAGTTAGACATCATTTTACAACCCGAAATTCATGGAAGCACCAAGTTTGGTCGACAGTAAATCTATCGACTTCCCAGACAGTGATGGCACAACACCAATGCAGATATTGTGTTGCCCAAGCCTCCAGTGTTCTTTGTGGGGGGCTTTGCCCCCCGCACCCCCCGGACTTTAGGATTCTCAACTCCAGGTCGGAGTTGGTCTGGGGAGGGGCAGGACACTGGGGAAAGTGAAACATGGAATCAGACCACCACAGCAACTGTCGCTGTAGTGGTCATTTTTTCAGCCGAGCGTGTCAGGCAGGGGCCACCCAAATTCACTGTGTGTTCAAAAAATCCAGTTTCAGTGAAGAACTGATGATTATGTCATCTCCAGAACTCAAAGTCTAATCTTCCCTGTCAGTAAGCTTATAGAACCTGTTTCTTCAAAGGTTGGAGTTCATGTGCAATAGGTTTTACAAGTAAAACAGGCAGCAACATTCAAAAAATTATTGCTATAAATACAGGGATGCTTCAGGTTTTGTAAAAAAGTTGACTAATCTGTATTCTTTTTTAATGATACACAAAACCTAAATTGTGCCTCTGCACTTAGTTATGCCCTAGCAGGGTTACTTCTGATGAAAACGTTGTGCGTCAAAAACATCAGCTGATCACCATGGTAACAGGCCACATCATTGCCAGACCTGGAACTAAGATAATAATAATAATAATAATGATTATTTATATCATGCCTTTCAAAAAAATCAAGGTACCTTAACAATAAGATAAAACAAAATATTATAAAACACAGTTAAATACAAATTACCATAACATTCAGACTTCAATAAAATCAGACAAGGTATGCTAGGTTGCCATTGATGGGTTTTTAAGGCATTTTTAAATCCCTCCACAGTCACACACTCCCAAAGCAGACAGGGTAGAGAATTCCAAAGGCCTAGGGGCCACGTACATAAATGCACAGGCCCCCGAAGATTTTAAGGATACCCTTGGAATCTCTAGCAACCCCTCATCAGCAAAGCTGAGCGATTGTCCTGGGCAGTAAGGAACCAGAAGCTCTTTCAGATAGTCCAGGCCCTGTCCATGTAGGGCTTTATAAGTCAAAAGTCCACTTTAAAGGTGATCCACCACTGAACCGGCAGCCAGTGCAGCTCATGCAGCACCAGAGAGGTGTGACAAGTCTGAGGAGTTCCCATCAATAACCAGGCTGCAGCATTCTGCACCAGCTGCAAGTGGCAGATATCAACCCCAGATAGCCCTAGATAAAGGGAGTTGCAAGAATCAAGGAATGAGGTCACAAGATAATGGACCAGCATAGGAAGATCACTGGATGAACCTAGGTGCTTGACCCTGGAGAAGTTCCTCAGATGGTAAAAAGAGAATTTGAATATTGCCAACACCTGTGATCACAGTGTCAGCCCATCATCAAAAATCACCCCAAAGTTTCACACCTATTCAGAGTTAAGAAGCTGGGAAGTTCCCAGGAAAAGTCTTGAAAGCAGACCAACTCCAGACCCATCTATCCGGCAACCCGGGTCCACAACCATCACCTCAGTCTTTTCCAAGTTCAACCTCAGCCAGCTCGAATTCATGCAACTCTGGATTTCAGTGAGGCAGTTATTAAATACTGAGAGAGCTCTATCTTGGTTGGGTGCAAAAGATGGGTAGAGCTGGGTATCATCAGCATAGCAGTGAAACCTCAGCCCATACTTCTTGCAATGTTTCCGAGGGGCAGCATGTACACTGCGAACAACATGGGGGACAATACCGAACTGAGGGACCCTACATGACAGGGAGACTGGGTCAGAGGAATAAATCCCCGACACCACCCTCTGAGTTCTGCCAGTGAGGAAAGATTTAAACCACCTGAGGACTGTACCAGATAGGCCACAGATGAAGCTCAGGCATTCGAGAAGAACCCCATGGTCCACAGTGTCAAATGTTGATGAGAGGTCAAGAAGGAATAGGATAGAACATTTTTTCTGATCTCTCGCTATTAGAAGATCATTGAGCACCTGAATCAGTGCAGTCTCGGTTCTATGTCTCTTTCAGAAACCTGATTGGAGAGGTTTGTAGATGCCGTGGATGGTCAAATGGTTCTCCAGCTGTAGAGTCACTACTTTCTCAATCCCTTCCCCACGAAGTGGAGGTTAGAGATTGGTCCATATTTATCAGGGCAGCCTGGGTCCAGAGAAGCTTTCTTCAGGAGGGGTGTCACCATCGACTCCTTCAAGGAGCTAGGAAACTCACCCGACTTGAGGGAGCACCAGACTATCCATGCTAAGACCTGGCCAATGATATCACAACAATCCATAATCAGGGTGGTTGGGCCTGGATCTAAACAACAGCATGTAGGGTGCATAACCTGGACAATCCACATGACATCAACAAACTCTGGCTGGTCGAAGTTACTCCAGGAAAACTGAGGGAGAGTGACCAAGCACCGATCGGTAGCATCTCCTATAGAGTGTGCTGCTTGGAACCCCACCCTGATGTCAGCCACCTTAGCCGCAAAGAATCGAGCAAGCTCGTCACGCTGGACTTGTGAAAGATCTTCAAATTTGCAGGCAGGCTGGGTTGCACAGTCTGTCTACAGTTCAAAAGAGCTGAGCTAGTCAGTTCTGAGTACCCGCAATCTCCCCGGAGAGCAACTCTGCCTTCTTCGGGGAGATTGCAGATTGATAGACTTGATAATGTTCCATCAGTCTAAGATGGTTGGCATCCAAGGTGGATTTCCACCAGAAATGCTCTAACCTTTGTCCTAGTTGTCACATCTCCCTCAATGTCCCATCAAACCAAGGGGACCGAGGGTGAAGGGAGAGAGGACAAACACGGACAGGAGCAATAGTGTCTAAAGCTGTAGAAATGGCCTTGTTATAGGCCAATACGAAAGCCTCTGGATTACTGCTTGCCCCAGAAAGTGCCAATAGGTCAAGCACTGCCGCCTGACCTTCAGAGCTTACATCTCATGAAGGGTGGTACCTGACCATCTCCACAGGGGCTGGCCTATGAAGGGGGTGCAAAAACTAAACCTCATGGTGTAGTGATCGGACCATCTGCCAGGTTCCACCCCCAGATCAAAGGCTTCAATCCCCAGGATGAAGACTAGGTCAAGGGAATGACCATGTTTGTGAGTAGCAGAGGAAACAATCTGTGTAAGGCCCAGTGATGTCTTCAACTGGAGGAAGTGTTGTCCAAATTGTGAGAGTTCGTCATTGATCCAGGCATTGAAGTCACCCAGGACCATAAGCCTGGGTGACTCAAATGTCATGTCGATCATGAAGTCCGCTACTTCCTGAAGGAAATGCTTCTCATCCTTGGGTGGATGGCAGATGAGGGCGATCCTACAACCTACACCTGCTACTGCAGTATACTCAAATGACCCAGCCTCCTCAACTGGTACACTCGTGAGGCCCAGTTCAGTCTTGAAATAGATCGCACACTCCCCACAGTACAATCTCGGGCGGTGTAACACCGAGTACCCATCTGGAATTGTGGCCTCCAACATGGGGCCAGCATTCTCATCCAGCCAGGTCTTGGTGATGTAAGCCAGGTCCTCAGCAAAATAATGAAAAGTTTGTAGCATAAATAATTAATTATATTTAAATATGCATCCAGCTTCTCAACCTCTCGCAAGCACCTGGTCTGGATATTAATTAACCTAAGCAACTAACATGGTTAGTGACAAGGTGGAGAGTCCATTGATGGATTCAGGCAATTGGGCCAGGAAGGTGGAGGGAAAAAAAATGTAACTGGAAGAAATGCTCAAGTGGAAGCCATGAACCCTTATGGACATCAGGTTTTGTTTACACATTCTGCTCACTGTACCCAGGAATTATAGCTAATCACAGTAAAAAGTCTTCCTATTTAAACACTACTTAAGCCTGTTGCTGATTTATTTACTTTGGCATTTGAGAGTGCAACTCGCTCGGGACTGTTCAAGGAGGGCACCCACATTTTTTTCCAGTGTATTCTTTTCTATTTATTTTGGTGCCTTTATGTTGTGGTCCTTTTCTCTGGTGTTTCTGAATGCTGAATCATAGCACACTACAGTGAGGTTTAGTTTCAGTTTATTTTTTATACTGGAAAGGCGTGTGAGCAAAATGTTCTGTTTTCACTGGTGAGGTTTGCAGACTGAATAATTTTCTGATGTGGTGAAAAACTATGATCATTCACACCTATCATTCATTTGAGGTGATTTCTCAGGATGGCACTTTAAAACAATTATTCTACCTCCCTGTAAATGAGGGTGACAGAGGTAATGCTGTTTTGAAACCCCACTATGAGTTTCTATGCAGTAGCCAACCCAGCCAACCTAGCGCCAGATATTCAAAACTTTGTCCTGGGGCAAAATTATCACTGCATGGTGGGCAAAATTAGCCTGGAACAATTAGCACACCATATTCAAAGGAATAGCCCCAGGGCTAAATGAGTGAATATAACATGCAAATGAAGTTGTGCAAACAGGGCTAAGAGTGCAGTGCAACAATAGCTCAGCAAATAAGACAGCACTGAATATAGCAACCAAGAGCAGTGCAACCTGCAACAGTGGCCCTGTGCACACAGAGATGGAATGAGGTAAGGCTGAACAATGTGGGCAACCTGTGTGCTAGAAAAGCAGTGGAGCACAACAACAGCAAACAACAGTGCAAGCCAAGTACTGCAGAACCATGTAATGGAACATTACAGTATTATGTGGCACTAACACGTTTGCACGGCGCTAACATTTGAATTGATTTGTCATATTAACTGCTTTCCCTTCCCCTTCTACTCCTGGCTTTATCTTTGCTTACGCTCCACTGCTACTCTATCAAGTCACTCCTCCCCCCATATCAGTTGTAGACTGTTGTTTGTTCTAGCTGCCAAAATACTGTATATGTATTGCACACACCAGTCATCATGTTTCATTTATCAGTATGCAACCTGTAAGTCGCTTCCCTGTCTCATATCAATGTTTACCACCTGCAGTCACCCTATGTGGTACCCTTGTATGTATATCCAGCCTGTATCATGTAACGTGCATTTCATGTATATACTGTTATTACCTATCTGTGTTTGTACTTTAAGTCTTTATGTCACAGGACCTCCTTGTGAATGAGCTTGCTCAATGGAGTTTTCCTGCAATAAACTTGAACTTGAACTTGAACATGTCTACCCGACACAATCCTGTTTGCCTGGTGCTTAAGTTTGCTATATTCAAAATTGCAATGAAAATGAGCCTACTCAGGCATTCCATGGGCAAAAAGCCACATTAGCATCTCATTACAGCCTGCTTTGCATGTGGATTGCCCAGCGCTGTAGCATGGTGCACACAGCTCCACCTGCAGGTCTGACTTGAATTACAAGTCAGTAGCCATGTTTCTTTCTGTGCTCACAGCTCCATCTGTAGGTCTGACTGGTATTATAGGTCAGTTGCCACATTCATTGTGCACTCACAGCTAATAGAACATTAGCTGCAGTCTTGGTTGGGACACAGGTGCAAAGATTAATGCGGCCCAGGGGAGTAGCACTACAAGAACCAGTGATCGTGCTGCATGCCAGAGGCAAATCATTGTTCCTACCACAATGTTTATCAGATGGTACAATACCATATTAGGTTACACTGTGAGGTACAATACATAGCAATGCCTACTGTGTATCAGACAGCAGTGACTGGTGTAATCCACACATTGACAAGCACAGCTGGAAGGTGTGGGCTGACAGTGAACACTACAGTCATACTGTCCTGTGACCCTCATGTGCTGCACCTGTGGCATGGGATCCCAATACTATCATACACATGGCTGTCATGTGTGTGTGGGGATCCTGGACAGGTGTAGGGTATGTGCCCCGGTGGAGGGGGGCACACATACCATCATACTGGCACACTGCTCTCAGGAACAGTCCCATCAGCGGAACATGTGCACTGTCTGGATGGCACAGCCATGTGGCAGTACCTACTATGTGGTGCAGCCTGACCACCTGTACACCCTCCCCTAAACACCCTTTATTCTCCCAGTGCAGCATATGTCTGCTGGACTGTGTTGGTGAACCCCAATTGGAGAAGTGGAGATGCGTGTTGCATGGATTCACTGCCATGGTGTCCACTGGGTGCTGGGCAACTCATTAATGCCTGACATGGTTAGCACCAGTGTCAGATGACAGCAACATGGGTGGTGCCATTTGTGTGCAGCATGTCTCTGCTATGTTTGTGTTCTGTTCATTGTTTTTTTATCACATTATTCACCAGGTAAGCACACTGGGCCAAGGCCCAGTGTCAGGAATGACCCAGAGACACTAACTGTGTGGCTGACATGCAACAGTGTACAATAAAGACATACAATTCACAACAACACACAGTACACAAATATCACATTAGGTACACATTATAGTACATTACATTACCATACAAATAGTTTGTTGCTGCAAGTAGTGTTCTAGCTCAGTTGTAACATTTACATGAGTGTTTACTTCACCGCACTGTTGGGGCATTGCATTCCACAGTTTGTGTCCCTGTGCATAAGAAGTGGCCCAGGGTAACCGTCCACCAACACTGCCTCCTCATTAGATGCATACAGCCTTGTTCCCTATTAGTGTTGCATCCACACACCCCCATCCTGGATTTGCTCAGCATTAAGACTACCTTTTCATGAGCAGTAATTTGCACTGTGCTACATGCTGGGCTAACACACATTGCATGGTGCTATACTTTTGAATATACCATTGTGCCTGTATGGATGTCCTTGCTCCTTACTTTGTGCCCAATGGTGTAGGCAGACATACTCCAAGCACTCCATGGTGTGCAATTTTATTTAAGGGGGTAGCAAATAGGCTCTGAACTGCTTCCTTTTTCCATTAAAACTAACAAAGAAAATACTGAACCTTTCTGTAATTTTATTCACTAGAGTCAAAACTAGAAGGACTGGTCACTAATACTCTGTTTGCATCCCAAGGACAATACAACCTAGGCTCTGGGCTGGTATGTGGGTGCCTTAGGGAACAATGCATGGCATTTGTAGTTAGCCATGCATGGCAACGACCACTGTCATGAGATACAAAAGTTGTAATTATTGTGCCAAATGAGGCAACAAACACAGTCCTGGTGTACATTTGTATATTGTCTGTCTACACCCGGGGGGGGGGGTAGCTCACCCTGACAAGGGGAGGGTAGCAGTGAGTCCACTTGGTATGCAGATCTGAAATCCCTGGCTACACCCCTGTTTGTGCCACACATACATTATCTCATAGCATTGGCATTATCATATTGCACCAGTGCTAGTTGGCCTTTTGAATATACCACTCCAGTGCAAATGTGGCACAATTGTGGCGTAATCGATTTGCGTCAGGCACAAAGTTTTGTATATATGGCCCCTAGTGTTTTCTCCCTGACAGGCTGTTACTTAACCTATATTCTGACTCATCTATGTTGTATTCCACATTAAAATGATAATTTTACCACGGCTAACACTTCCACCACCAGCAGGAATTAGCACATATTAGGCCCCTGTTAAAG
Organism: Neoceratodus forsteri; assembly: GCA_016271365.2. NCBI lineage: Eukaryota > Metazoa > Chordata > Ceratodontiformes > Ceratodontidae > Neoceratodus > Neoceratodus forsteri. The sequence continues at coordinate 622,578,212 of CM057455.1, forward strand.
AGCACCTTTCATGATAGTCCAAAAAGTTACATCTTGTTGTCATTATATGCAGTACTAGACCCAAAAGGGCATGTGCATTTGTTATTTTTGGCCAAGGTTTACACTGTCTTCAATAATTTGTATTTGTTTTTGAGTCCTGCTTTAATCCTGCTTCACTTGCCTTTGCTGTTCAGCTGCTGTGCTGTTGGCTCCTGATCGCATCACTGTAGGGCAGAGGAGTGACTCACATTGTGTAGTACTGTGCAGTCACAGCAATTTTGCAAGGGAAAACTACAATACTCAATGAACATACTACATTACCCCAGTCCCCAATACACCCTGTTAGCAATCCATTATGCCAAAATCCAAATGCCTTGTCAGTATGTATTTTTTTTGTAAAATTGATTTTCTTCTGCCTTGGTAACAAAGCATGAGGACTGAGAGAAGATAGAGTTGCTGTCAGCATCCTTCCCAGTCCTTTTGACTTTCATGCAAACATTACCCCATTTTGTGAAAGACAGGAAATGAAACTTACAAGAACAAGAGGCTGAGTTTCAACTGCTAGGAAAAGACATCTTATAAAACAGAGCAATATTTTGTTGAGAGATAGAGATTGAGATTTAGAACACCTTTTTTTCCTTTCTAGTCCTTTTGACTTTCATGCATATATTACCCATTGTTGCACTGATTCTGGAATTGCATTTCATTCATTTTGCAGAATGGAAAACGTAACTGCAGAGGACAGTAATGAAATACAAATCTAGAATCAACGCAAGAAGGGTTTATTTATGCATGAAAGTCAAAAGGACTGGGAAAGGTGCTATTTAAAACTTGTTATAAAGCAGACACTGACAACAGCAATGAAGTTACCAACATTATGCAATACTAGTAGCAATACAGCTTCCAAACAGACACAGTAGAGTAGCATCCCAAATGGCATCAGCAGCCTGGAGGCATGCTGACTCAGCATTTAGCAACCCTGGAGAAATGAACCACATCAAAAAGGCATTAAAATATCAATTTATCAACTTTGTACCAAAATCTGAAACACACATAGTTTCTTTTATTTAATATACTTTATTGTGTTTCTATGACAACAGAGACAATGATAAAACATGAAAACAGAAAAAATGTATGTGCTCATACAATGGAAAACAATTCCTAATATAGCAAATGAATATAAAGAGGCTTGCATCAAATCTACTAAGCAATAGAGAACTATCCATCACACATTTGCAGGGCCTGTAAAAAAAATGGCATGGATAAGCATGTTGGGTATTACATGAACATGCATAGTTTTTATAGGAATGTTTTTTGAATGTTGCTGCCTCTTTTACTTCTACAAACCATTGCATATGATTTTTAAACTTTGGATAAACAGGTTCTGTAAGCTTGCTGACATGGAAGACTACACTGTGAGTTCTGGACATGACATCAGCAGCAGCTCTTCACAGAAACTGGCTTTTTTGAACAGGTAGTGAAATCAGGGTTACAAAATAGCTCATAACTTTAAAATGAAGTACTGCAGAAACCTAATTTTTTAGTATGTGATTTATTGCTGGTATGCTTATTCTAATTCTGCAAAGTAGCACTTTTGGCTGGAGTCCCTCTTTAAAGAATGGTCAGATAGTGCACATGGTAATATCTGCGGATCATGAATTGAAGGGAGTACATTTTTATAGATAAGAAAATAGTCAATTCTAGAAAAAGAGTTATGGGCCTGAGAGAAAGAAGTATAGGCTTTTTTATCTGGAAAATATGTTCTCCATGGATCAGATAGTCATGGAACTTAATTAAGTCTTGCAGGGCTTTATTATCTATGTAAATCTTATAGACAGAAGGGTTTGATTTGTCTACAAGGTGGTCTAAAGGTAGATTCCAATCACCTCCTCAAATAAATTGGTGAGTAAAATAAGGTGCTAAGGTAGACATTAGATTCATATAAATTCCTGAGGAAGTGTTTTTTTGTCCATAAATAGGGCCTAACACATAGTTAGTTTGAGATAGTTTTCCCACAGCTAAAATATACCCACCTTCTTTATCTGCAATAAGTTTCAACAGGTGAAAATGCACTGAAGAATCTAACAAAATCTAACAAAATCTTTAGCTGTATAGTTCCCTTCACCATATATTAATTTGAAGTTGAATTTTCTCAAGCATTCCACCTCAGATTTAAAAAAAAAAGTGTTTCCTGTAGGAAAACTAAATTAAATCCTATAGTTCTTAGGTAGTTTAGAATGGACACCCTTTTGGTTTTTGAACGCAATCCTTTTATTTATTTAGTTGTTTAACCAGGTATAGCACACTAAGCTGAAAGCTTTTTTACAGGAGTGACCTGGGAGCACAAGGAGGTTAAGTGACTTGCTCAGGGTCACACAGTATGCAAGTGGAAGCTGTGGAATTCAAACACAGGTCTGGTCTGCTGGATGTCACCAAATGTGCAGCTCAGCGCCTTAGACCACTGCGCTATACTGCAATTTAAGGCTTATACTACTCATAAAAAGACATATTATTACTCTGATTGGGACATACGGATAGCTCCCTCTGTTTATAAAATTGGAAGTAGAATGAGAAGGCCCCCTAACCCTCCCCCCCAAAGAACCACCCCCCGAAAAAATACTACTCTAAAACAAAAAAGTGTATATACAATCTTGCGATTAAAGGTAAATAAGAAGGTTATATAAGTCTTTAACCAACCCCCAGTTCCTAAGACTGTCCTCCAAAAGTATGTAGATATGGTGGGGAACATTGCTTTGACCCCGTTGTCTAACACAGTAAGGGAAATTTTAATTAGTCACTAAAGCATTTCTATATTATTCTCTAAAACATAGAATTACAATACTGGAGTCAGAGGATATTAAATCAGTGCAATAATCTGATAGCTATTTTAGCATAATAACATGAATTGAAGGCCCATACTGTTATCTATACAACTTATGAGATGATTTAAGTATTATATAAACAATTAATTTTTAAAAGCAACTTATCTAGCATGTCTGAGCCTGTAGTACCGACCTATAGTGAGTCTACAATTTTAAATTGAACTAATTTTTTCTCTAGATAGAAAAGTGCAACTTGAACCAACTAGGTCAAATAACTAGCAGTAAGAAAGATGTGTTGACCCCCAAGATCAAAAGAACCAACTGACCAAATTACAAATCTTCTAAAGCATATATTTAAAGATGACACATGGGCTGTGTGGTGAGCTGGCTGGGGACAATGGAAAGCAAATGCAACCTAAGAATTTGACATCATTTGGGATATTGTAGGTAAAAAAAGAAAAAAGAAACTAGTATCATCAGAGCTAGGAGGAAGCTGGGGTGAGCCCACCTATGTTAAAATTATAAATCTTCCACAGTATACCACCCAGAATTCTTAGAAATTAGGTCTAGAGATGATGAACCTTTTATTAATTCTGATGGATACATATTAAATAAATACAGAAGTATAGATAATAGAAATGGTATCCCCAACATAGCCCACATCCCTATTTATTGAGGGCTAGCAGTATTATATTGACAACCAGATAGAAGGGAGTTCTTTCTAACGAACCCCTGCTATTCATGATTACAATTTAGAGCCACGTCAATAAGGTAATGACAGAGTAACACCATACCCTGACAGGAAGCAATAAGCCCTTACCCAAATATCATATTTGGTGGGTTCAACATGATAGGCAAAATAAAGGCATCAGACTGTAGTCTCACAAATCAGGCCAAATTGCGAGTTAATCCTGATGTATACTAATCTATATGCCTTAGTCAGTCCCCATTTAATGGGGCCTCAGACGACTATTTAAATTACAATAGGTACAACCTCGTCCAAATAAACAGGATGTCACTGTCAAAATAAAGTGCAGGGAAGTTTTCTGTGGGAGAAACAGGAATAAAAAAAAAAAATTGCCATCCATCCCGAGTCCAACTTCCTATATAACAGAAAGATACCCATGTTGATCAGTTTACAAGATTGCCCCCCAAAAGCATTCTAGTAGAACATCCCAATCTATCACATATGCCTCCTTACTCCAGTCCAGCTCCTAAAAAAACCCTGCAGCAATTTTGCATCTGTTATTACAGGAAAAACTGCATAAAACTGAGAACTCCATATCCCATTTAAACTACAGGATGAAAAACGATCTGAAAAAAAAAAAGCTGTGTCCATCGGTAAAAAGAGTATGGTAGCAAGTAATTTCATGTGCAACAAAGGAAGCCAGCCACTTTCAAAAGAAACAAATAGAATCAAAAGGGAAAAAATCTCCCTTCGAAGTAGCCTGGTTTTAGATGTTGATAGACTTACCCAGAGGTAGTGCCACCATCATACTGTCACCCCATGAGTGGCTAGAAAAAGATAGCATTGCAGCTCAGTTTCGACTTTCAATCGCACGGGTCAGCTTCTACCCAGCTGAAAAAATAGTAATGGTAATATAACTTGATCTGATCAGCACAGCTTTACTATACAGTTATATATCTAACCATGTAATAATAAAATAATAAGTATTGGTTAACAATAAATTATGTGCTAGCTAAAGATTTTAACAGGATAGCACAACTTACATAAGGATTGTCAACACCAACAACATTTTAATTCTTGAGTGATCTCACGCCCTCAGAGAACTACTCCAATTAAATGATTATGGTCCCATTCAATTGCTTCAAACTGAATATAACAATTGTCCATTTTTATATTTAAAAAAATTCAAGCTGTAACAGATCTCTACCAATCCTGAAAACAGTGGACATCTATAAAAAAATATAACAGAATAGTCACCCTAGACACAGTGTTGTAGCGGCAAAAAAGGACCTGGTACAGTTCAGATCAGAGAATAAAACAAATATCACTATGTTATAATACGTGAATTACCAGATGAAGAACCAAGGAAATTCCTCTTGGTGAGTCTCAAACTTGACTCAGGGAAATTAAGTTTTACCAGTCTTCAACCCTTCTTGAATAAATCAGGGAATAAAAGGATCAGTTGAGCCAGGGCTTGGATAGGTGTTTCAAACAAGTGGGATTTGGTGTCTTTAGAAACAGATAATTTGGCTGGGTAGACCATTTGAAATCTGATGCCTGTTGATATTATTTACTATTGGAGAAAAGTCTCTTCTCTGCCAAACTTCTTGAGGTAAATCTTGGGACATCCGGATTTTTACACAATCTCAGGTTAAATCTCAGGTTTCTCTTGATTTAACTAGTACATACACTCCATCTAGATAGTTGAGAAAACATATGGGCCCAGGTATTCAAAAAGGGTTACGCATGGTGCAACAGTGTTGCTCCATGTGCAACCCTCTGATGCACCCTGGCATGATATTCAAAAGGGAAAAGTGCGTGGCACAAATCCCGATGCGCTGGAGTGCATCAGTAATGTATGCAGGTGCAGGTAGGGGGGGCGTTCCCATGCATAACCTGCACAGCCCGATATTCAGCCCAGGATGTGCAGAGCCATGCAAGTGCAACCCCTACCTGCGCCAGTACAAAGTTATGCCAAAAAAAAGAGGAACAACTGATGGCCACCCACAGGTGAGCTGCTGCATTGCAGGGCGCAACACGGCAGCTGCCACCTGTGGGTGGCCACCAGAGCTCCAGCTGCACCAGGCGGTGCCTCCCCATGCCCGATTGTGGGCATCTGTGACACAGAATAATACACTGTCCAATATCCCTGGTGGTCCAGTGGACTGCTATGTGCCTGATCATGGGCTTCTGTCAAAAAACAGAATAAGTTCCTATATCTCTGGTGGTCCAGTGGACCGCTATGTGCCTGATCGTGGGCATCTGTCCAAAAAGAGAAAACCGTCCTATATCCCTGGTGGTCCAGTGGACTGCTATGTGCCCGATCACGGGCATTTGTAAAGCAACATATTCCAATATCCCTGATGGTTAAGTAGTACCCCCCCCACCCGCCAACTGAGCCCCACCACCCCGTTCCCCCCAAGTGAGCCGGCGGTCAGCAGCACCCCACCTGCCTGCCACCCCACTGCCCGCCAACTGACACCTTGGTAAGGCTGCATGCCCACTGGTTCACAGCGTGAGCCAATGAGCATGCAGCCCCTACCATACTACACATTCCAGATGATAGCGGTCCACTGGACCACCAGGGATATAGGACATTTTTCTCTTTTTGGACAGATGCCCACGATTGGGCTGCGGGGGCGTTGGTCCCCGATGGCTGCTGCCTGGCAGGGCACCAGGCGCAAGTCATCGGGCATTGGCACACCCTGCATGCAAATGGGGACATAATGACATGCAAATGGCCCCATGTGTGCCTGCATAAATTATGGCCCCATTTGCATGTCAACTTTTGAATATTGCTGGTGCTGTGAATGGCGTAATGGCACTTGTGCTAGCACATCTCCATGCTCCACTCTGGCCACTTGCGCTGGCGCAGTGCCACTGCACCATGCACCCTGGGGGTGGCCAGGGTGTGATATTCAAAGCTGCTGAGCCATGGCGCAGCTCTGTTGAATATCGCCCAGGTCACACCCCTGCGCAGCCAAGTTGAGCTGCGAGCAAGCTTGTGCCACAGCCTGGCGCAGTTTGAATATCTGGCCCATGATATATAGCCTTGGTGACTCGCCTTTTGCTGGAGGGGGTCTTAGAGTCCTATGGACCCTCTTGATCACATGAACAGTGCTTTTGGGTGATTTGCCTGTGATATTTTTTGCACAGGACTTGAGCAAAATGGATCTGGTCAGAACCTTCCAATGTTTCTGTAAGGCCATAAATCACTACATTATTTCATCATGAACAGCCTTCCAGATCTTCTCATTTTGCTTCCAGATTTTTGCATCACTGTCTTAATAATGGCTGCTCTGATATGATCTGGCCCTCCAGTCTTCAATAGAAGAAATTCTTGCTTCAGTGTCTGTAAGTCTAGTTGTAATCTTTTCTATGGCTTCCCTTGTAGCTTTGGATTTGGTGACTAAATTAGAAATGGCTTCTTTTAAATCCATTATTTCTGACATACATTTCTCCTCCAACAAAGGAGTTTTATTCTGTGATTCAGGTGATTTTTTTCCAGCTCCTTGTTTAGGCCTCTTCAGGTTGCCTGCCCGATCGAGGGTCAGTAGCGGAGTATGTCAAATCAGATTCTTCATGTCTATATCCATATTTCACTTCAGTTTGCCAAAAAGTATGATGACTTTTAATTTCAGGTATTTAAAAAAATATAAACTATATTGAAACTTGTGCTTTAGCAATAGTTATGTTTTATAGACTGGGTTGAGAACGGAGCTCCACTTACTGCAACCTACCCTAACAGGTTCATCACCAGAAGTCAACGAGTACCTTCTTTCCTGAAAAACACTTACCTCCTGTACCTTATTTACCTCTGTGAGATAAAGGTCTCTATCATATCCATCATGATGACTCTATGCCTGGTTACCATCCTCCTTTGTACTTGCTGTTCCATCCACAATGGCCCGGGTCAAGCCTTAAAATGGTTCTCAGACCAGTGCACCTACCCAGTAAACAAATGAATAAATAAATAAATAAATAAAATCTCCCTCTTCTCACTTCTTTCTTCTAAGATGCATATGTTGAGGTCCTTTAGTCTCTCCTCATATGGCTTTTGATGCAGACCCAGCACCATTTTAGTTGCCCTCCTATGGACTGTCTCCACTCTGTCTATGTCCTTTCAGAGATGTGGGGCCCAATTCTCAATTGGGTTAGACTGCCTCAAGCCCTGGGTGCACCAGACACATGACACATGGGGCTTGTGGCAGTTCATGGCTGGCAATCAGGATTCTTGATCCTGTGCACCACATGATGTGAGTTAGACCAGCTTGAGCTGATCTAATATTGCGGACCTTTGTATGTGGTTTGTGCCACATATTTGGCACAAGCTGCAATAAAGGAGTTAAAGTGCTGCAAATGCACTCGACCTTTGAGAATTGGGACCCATGTTCTTCAGAATTGGTCACAGTACTCAAGGTGGGGTCTTACTAGTGATCTATACAGAAGCAACAACACCTCCCTGTTTCTGCTGGATATACCTTTCCCTATGTACTCCATTATCATGCTAGCCCTTCTGACTGGCTTGTCATACTGTCTGGCTACCTTTAGGTCATCCGATAAGATTACCCCTAGGTCTCTTTCCTGCTTCATTGTTGTCAATATCACTCCACCCATTATGTACTCCACCCCTGGATTTCTGTGCCCTCAGTGCATTATTTTGCACTTTTTTCACAATTAAACCAAGCTGCCATAGCCTTGACCACTCCTCAAGTTTTGCCAGATCACTGCACATCCTTTCCATGCATCCTAGAGTGTCCACTCTGTTGCAGATATTGGAGTTATCTGCCAAGAGGAAGATTAGATTTGCAAGTGCCTTCTGGAGTATCTCCTTTAAAAAAGAACTAGTGTCCACCTCCACCACCACTTCAAAGGCTCCTGTTACTTTTTTGGGGTCCCTCGCCTTTCTCTTCCTCTGATAACACTACACAGAAGTATTTGTTGGTTTTCCTCTTCTCACTTACGTACCTAAAAAATGTTTTGTCCTCATTGATACCACCTGGGCTATTCTCTCTTCAGTGCGTGCCTTTTTGCTACTTACTGTTTTCTCTGTTTCCTTTTGCTTCCTGAGATACAACTCCCTGTCTTCCTCCCTATGCATCTGCTTGTATCTCTGAATGCAGCCCAGTTGGCCTTAACTTCTTCTGCCACCTCGTTTGTGAACCATAGTGGTCTCATTTTCCTCTTACTTTTGCTCAGTTGCTTGACAGAGGTTTGCTGCCTTCACTATGCCCCCTTTTAGCTAGGCCCAATGTTCTTCAACACCCCCCATTCCTGGTCATCCCTGAGGCATTCATCTATCTTTATAAAATCTACCCTTCTGATGTCCAGGACCCTTGCTCATGAGTGGTTCAATTCTGCCACCATCATAATATTGAACCACACCATACAATGATCACTGGTCCCCAGATGGCCTCCCACCTTGATGATGGACAGCAGCAATGAAGTTTTGACTTTTAAAAGAATTTCCATTTGGCTAGCACCTCTAATAATCAGAAACAAGGATACATTGTGGAAGTCAGGCCAGGCAACACTGTTACAGCAAGAAATAACAAAACACTCCACTCAACTCTACAAAAGGAAGAGCGCTTACATGTGGATCTTCTTTTCAAAAAAAAATAAGTTCAGTGGTGCACCAGTTGCTGGGGAGGGAAGGGGATGGAAGGATGAACAGCACTAGTTCACTTAGCTCTGCAACAGTGTGGAGGGGATCGGAGTGTACTCTGATCACATCTGTTGTGAAGGAAGAGATCGAATGAATAATGCATCAATCAGGCAAGGGTGGGTTTGAGATATCCAGTGTACTATTTAACTTTGTAACCTGCTAATTTAAGCGTTTACTGCAGTACTTTGCCCTCAAAAGATAGCAACATCATGGAGGTCACTTAAAATTAGGGACATGCTAGTGTTTGTGTGCACTCCTACCACAGTTTTGTGCGACTTCTTGCCGTATGCTGTATGGGTACATGTACCATACCTTATGGGGAACATAGAATTTGGGTCCATCGTTCAGTGTATTCTCAGTTGCGATCAGACCTGCCTGTGAGGATACCTGTGAGAGAGAGACAGACAGACAGACCACATGGAAACATTGTGGTAGCTATCAATTTGGTAATTCTGACACTTTGTTAACCAGTTTACAATTTGGAAGTTCCATACTCATTTGGAATATTTGATTTTCCACATCAGAGGTTGGGTTACTTGCTTGTAAAATAAAGCTTTCTAGTTTTTAAAAGAAATCTTCATTCAAAATCAGTTAACGTTATTTTTAATATATATATATACATATATATATATATATATATATATATATATATATATATATATATATCTCATTATTATGTGTTACACAGCAGTAATAGTGCCCTTCATAGGGACCCCTGGGTAACAGAACTGCTAAATTTTGTACTGCAGTTCTTTCACCAAACGATCACAGAGAATTCACTCTTTTATTACTAGATGACAGAAAACCATACAGACTATAAATATGCTGACGAAAACCAAAAGGCAATCAACAAGATCAAAGTGTTAAACACCTACTTTATTTCAATACTTAAGGCTCTTTTATTTCTATAATTAAAACATACTTCTCTCTTTGATATACAAAGAACTCCCACTACTGCTATACTAAACTCCTACATTAAATAATGTTACTCACTGCCTTTTTAATAGGCCATAGATGCAGACAGCCCTTGTATGTTTCCAATTTCTTAACTAAGTATAATTCCCATCTACCACTGTACTACAGGCTCAGAGAGACCTTTTGATATGTCCATCAAATGTCCTTGTCTTAATCAGCATATTTGCTTGATCTTCCAGATCAAAGTTCTTCAAGAAACATCAGAAACCTAATCTATACTAGAAACATCAGGAGCCTATAGTACTAAACAAAAAACAAACAAAAAAAAAAATTAAAAAGAACTGATGGAAATATGTCTTTAAACATTTATAGAAACTACTACAAAGTATCAGTGTGTGTTGCTTTAGTCTCTGTTTACTGGATTTTACTAAAGGATACAAAACAGAACTTGGAAACTGCTGAAGGTTTAACAATTAGATCAGAAATTAGGAAGGTAAGCCATTCTGTACTAATATTAGAAAATTAGTTTGAAATTTCTTAGTATGTGACTGGCTGAGACCCTTGGCAAGGAGTACATTTTGTGCCAACAGAGACTGGAAAATAACTAGTGCCAACCAAATGTTCTCATCATAATTGAAGTCACTGTTAAAATCTGCAGTTTAAAAAATCTAAATGACGGCCATTGTTTGCCCTGCTTAGCGAGTGAACCAGATCCCCCCTACCCACAAACACTGAAACCTCAATGCCAGTCCAAAAATTAAAAAAAATTGTACCAAATCCTTGCCATTTCCAATGGAAATCTTCCATTTCTTTTTTGTGTCATTTTTTTCTGACAGCAGTAAGACGGTACCAGAAGTATGAAGGACTGCCAGCACTTGTGGTGTGAGCATATCATATTAGCACAGGATGGACATTAAGCCTGCTTGCAATGTTTCCTTACACCACTTCTTACCGACTCAAACTACAACTTGTCATAGAAAACAAAAGGGAAATACCTATATTTCAAAAGAAATGAGGTGCAAGTCTCTGTCTTACCTATGTCTGTAGTAGACACACATTCACCGCTAAACCACACTAAGGATATACACATGGGTCCAGATATTCAAAAGGGTTGCACATGGTGCAACAGTGTTGCAACATGCGCAACCCACTGATGTGTCCCGGCACGATATTCAAAAGGGAAAAGTGCGCAGCACAAATCCCGATGCGTCAGAGCGCATCAGTAATGTATGCAGGTGCAGGTAGGGGGGCATGCCAATGCATACCCTGCACAGCCCAATATTCGGCCCAGGATGTGCAGAGCCATGCACGCACAACCCCTACCTGCGCCAGCACAAAGTTGATCCCAAAAAAAAAGGAACAACTGATGGTCACCCACAGGTGAGCTGCCGCATTGCAGGGTGCAACACGGGAGCTGCCACCTGGGGTGGCCACCCGAGCTCCAGCTGCACCTGGTGGTGCCCCCCATGCCCGATCACTGGCATTTATAAAAAAAATTAATAAAACTGTCCAATATTCCTGGTGGTCCAGTGGACCAGCTATCTGCCCTATCGCAGACATTTGTAAAAAAAAACATATGTCCATTATCCCTGGTGGTCTAGGGGTACCCTGCCTCCCCACCCGCCCACTGAGCCCCACTGCCCGGCTCCACCCCAGTCAGCGGTGGGTGGCAGCACCCACCTGCCTGCTGCCCTGCCACCCAGCTGACTGACACCATTGGTAGGGCTGCACACCCATTGGTTCTGGCGTGAGCCAATGGGCGTGCAACCCGTACCGTACTACAGTCCAGATATGTGAATGATTCAGTCACATATCTGGACGGTGAATGCAGTATGGCTGCATGCCCATTGGCTCACGCTAGAACCAATGGGCATGCAGCCCCACCGATGGTGTCAGTTGGTGCGGCGGGTGGCAGGGTGGTGCTGCCGCCCACTGGCTGAATGGGGAGGGGCGTGGCCCAGTGCGCCGCTGGGGAGGGGGTAACCCTAGACCACCAGGGATAGTGGACATATGTATTTTTTTTACAAATGCCCGTGATCGGGCAGATAGCTGGTCCACTGGACCACAAGGGATATTGGAAACATGATCTGTTTTTTTAACAAATGCCCACAATCAGGCAGATAGTGGTCCACTGGACCACCAGGGATATTGGATTTATTTATTTCTACAGATGCCCACGATCGGGCAGACAGTAGTCCACTGGGCCACCAGGGATATTGCACAGAATGGTTATTTTTTTTACTACAAATGCCCGCAATCGGGCTAGCAGGGGGTGTCGGTCCCCGATTGCTGCTGCCTGGCAGGCGCTGAGCACTGAAGTCTTCGAGGATCGTAGCACCTGCATGCAAATGGGGCAATAATGACATGCAAATGGCCCCATGTGTGCCTTGCACACATTATGGCCCCATTTGCATGTCAACTTTGGAATATCGCGGTTGCTGTGCATGGCACAATGGAACTTGCTTTAGTGCATCCCCATGCTTCATTCTGACCACTTGCACTGGTGCAGTGCCACTGCGCCATGCACACTGGGGGTGGCCAGGGTGTGATATTCAATGCTGCTGAGCCATGGCGCAGATCTGTTGAATATTGCCCAGTCCACACCCCTGCGCAGCCAAGTTGAGCTGCACCCAAGCTTGCGCCACAGCCTGGTGCAGTTTGAATATCTGGGCCATGGTCTACATTTTTAAAAAAAACTAACATTTTCCATGATGCAAACAAATATGCCAGAAGCACTACTGAGGCCAGAAGCACTTGAGGTAGGGGTGGGGAAGGGAACAACCAGGCTCTTGCTACTGGGGAGGTAAAGAGAAAACAAGCAGACTCTCAAAAACTTCAGCACCCTCTATTGGTAAGTCTACCAGTACAGGGACTATTTTACATGCATTTGCCAATTTAAATGATTTTCTACAATTTATTTTTACTGTTTAACACATTTTTGTTCTAAAAATGCTCAACATATAACCTATTGTCTAAGTGCAATAATACCCTCTGCGGTAGGTGGTATGGGCTATACCAGGTTCCACCCATTCAGAGTGCCGGCGTTAGTGCACCAGGTCATCAGGGTGCCAAGTCAGGATTTTTCAAACCACTGTTTTTGTGGGGGCTATGACCCCCATGGCCCTCACCTCCCCTTTATCGTTATTCAAACTCCAAGGGGGGGTGGACATCAGGGAGGGGGCATGAATCCCAAAATTGGTTCTCTGATGTGCCGGCGCACTAATGCCAGTGCTCTAATGGCCAGAAAGTGCTATACCAAGCTTTCCATGGGATATAAGGCCCTTCAACTGTGGCACTAGGACTCATTACACCTCTGGGTGGTCCAGTAGAGCTCAATATCATTGACTTTCTTGAGAATTGTTGCTTGCATGTAGTATTCCAAAGAACAGAATATTGCTATTATCATATTATTTAAATAAGTAAAATACTCCTTTTCTACAAACTCAACCATCAAATTAGAGACCACTTCTTAGGAACAGTAAAGCAGATGAGTGCTAAAGAAATGAATGTGTGTGTAGCACAAGTCTGTAGTTGTTTCTGGGCTATTGCTGAAGCAACTTGAAAAGAAACAGTCATCCCAGAATAAAATGCCCGTCACTTTAGGAGACCTGTATTAGTCTGATGTAAAAAGACAAAAAAAAGATAAATATTTCAGCCACATTGAAAATGAAATGGGGAGATTTTGGAAGACTGAGGCCACTTTCTCCAACAGGTGGCAGTAATTTAAACTATATAATTCTAGGTCAACATGCAATTAATATGCACAAAGCACGTTTGAGGTCTTTGAACCAAGAGCATGCTGATCAGATACGATACCTGGGGAGGTCACCTTCATTTTAATTATGCTAGATCATCCCCTTAGATACAGTACACATTTTGTTTCAGGAATCAAACCATATCTAAGGCTTCTTTTTTTAATTATTGTTTTTCACTCTGCACCCCTGTAGTTCTCTTGCCCCCCCCACCCACCTTGATAATGGGATCAGAGGCATTCCTCTTCTCACTGGGAGTGTGCGTGAGTGGTTGCTTTCACTGCTGATGTTGTATAATGCTCCTCTTTGTTTGATTGGCAGGGGACAGAGTACCTTAACATTCTGCTAGCCATCTTGACAGCAGTTGCACACTGCTTGCCATGCTTCTGACTCTTGTGTATTATGACCTCCAGATCCCTTTTCTTCTCCACTGCAACAACAAGAGTTAACACATTTGTAGGTTCTACCTCTGTTTTTCCTCTCCTGTTGTAGCACCTTGCATTTGGCAACATTCAATGTGATATCTCAGGGGCGTACCTAATCCCTCAGCTGGTTTACATCATGTTCAAGTTAGTTGCTATCCTTGAAGGAGTCCTCCACACTGACCAGATCAGTCATTAGTAAATGTAAGCTGCCTACAGAGACTCCAGCTTCCAGATTGTTGATGGAAATGTTGAACAGTAGTGACCCAATCACCAAACCTGAGAAATGGTAGCCTCTCCACTCGGAGTAGTGCATGTCAATGACATCTCTCTCCTCCCTATCCACAAGCTAGTTCCCATGCATTCCTCATGTATACCACAATGGTGTACTTTGCCAGAAGCTTGTAATGTGCCAAAGTATCAATTAACTGACTGAAATTCAGCTAGATTTCATCTATTGCCCTTTCTCTGTCCACCTTCTTGGCAGCCTCCTTTAAGACTGTGCTCTGGTAGGTATGATCTCTTCCAATAAAAACCACACTGGTGGATTGTGAAACTGGGCCTCACCCACTGCTTCACTATTCCATCTCTGATAATGGCTTCCAGGACCTTGCCTAGCACAAAATGACCAGGCCTGCGGGAGCAGGAGGCACATTATTCTAAAGGTGTAGTAAATTCAAATTCTGCAGGTGAACTAGGGTAACTTTGTCCTTAAGAGTTTTGCCACATTCCTGTTTTCCATTCCAGCTTTGGCTGTACAGAATTTTTAAATTCTGGGGGATCAGAACTCCATAGAATTTCAGAAAATTCCATGAAGTTCCATCGGTCACAAAATTTAAGCATTTTGAAAGCCAAATGTTTTTTGCTGACTAGTAATCCACAGTTTACATTAACAGACTCTTTCTCCCAATATGCAAACAATTATTTTGTTGTTTACATCATTCAAAGAAAGTTATTTTGGTATTTCCATAGAAATGCTTTCTGGAATATCAGAAAACTCAAAAAGAAATTCTGAAAAGCGTTTTGGAATTAGCATTGCCAATCCACATATGAACATATGACTGAGACAGCAGAAAAAGGCCTTGTGGTCAATCATGTCTGCTTGAGTTTACAGACCAGTCAGTGCCTACTGAGGGATCCATCCCCTTCCCATTATCTTCTGCCTTTCCACTGATGTCTTCCCACCGCTACACACTCCTCTCTTCCTGCAACTTTCCCCTTTGCCCTGTCACAGACTTTCTTGAAGTTGTCCACTATCTTCAGGGAGACCACTTCCTCTGATAACTAATTCCTCTTAGTTATCACTCGCTCTATAAAAAAGTGCCCCCACATTTCTCTCCCGAATCCCACCCCCACCAGCTTGAGGCAGTGCTCCCTAGTGATCCTATTCCCACTAAAGCTGAAGAGATTCTCTGAGCTCATCACACTAAAAGACTGCACTCGTAGAGAAACACTTTAGACACAGAGTACTTTTAGGTGGTTTATTGCATTCTCAAACAAAAGAAAATGCCATATGGCTGCCCCAGAGCTTCGACTGTTAGGTCTTCCTCTGGGGGCATGTCATTACAGTGGTTAGCACCCATTTTTAAGCTCATGACATCATATCACATGACTGATTCTAACAACTTTTTTCAAAACCTTATTTTTTTTGCCTTTTAACATAATTATCAAACACCGACCTAATGGTCTGCTTAGGTCTAACAATCCATCTTTGTACAGAGCTTGTGTCTTTAAACATTATTATTTGTGCAGAGAGAACCTCCACATATGGTAAGGCAGAAATGATAAATGTTTGTTTAATTTCTTCTTATCTATACATCCATAGTACTACTAATATCATAACATATCTGCCATATCTATATGTGTGTTTGTCCTTCGTTCCAGTACCTTTACCAAATACTACACCAAATTAATAAATCATCATATAGGATCCTACACAAACCTATATTTCTCCATAATTATGGATAATGGTAAAGTACACTAGAAACTTTATTTATTTTTTTTATTTATTACAGATTTGGAGAGTACCTTTGAGTCACGGACTCATTTACAAAGTTTCCACAATGTGGCACCCTTCAAGTTTTTTCTTTTGATTTCATAGAACATATAAAAAAGTATAAAAAATTTACATTGAGCATATTTCCTCAATCTGTTCACCTAAAAAAGGTTTCTAACATACTTGTTTTCCAGTTATTATAAGATAAAACTGTTTTTTATTTCAAAGTATGAATGGGGGCGGGGCATAGAAAAGAGAAAGAAGTTGGTACATTTACATTATCAGAAGTTGTCACTGTAAGGTCCATCTTAAGAGAACACAGAGGGATTCAGGTGGGTTCAGAAGAAAAAGGGAAATCTCAATAAAAATAATAATGAAAATAATAGAAATAAAAGTTTGAAAAGAAATATATAATTACATAATATTATAGAAAATATTTAAAGTTATGTGCAAAGTGCCAAACATAGAATAGCTATACTCCTTTTCATTTATAGCACTTTGTTTTATATATCTGATTGAATATTGCAAGTGAGTACTTTTACCACCAGCACAGAGCCGGGGAGGCAGTGTTAACTAAGTTCGATATTAGTCTGTATTAAATCAGAGATCCCGAAGATTTTTGATTGTTGTCCCAGAAATTGAACCTGTAATTATCTTCCAGAGGCTATAAAGAGAAGAAAAAGAGAAAGAGTGAGAGCATTTATTATTACTTAAACATTCCTAAGCAGTCTATTATTTTGTTTTCTGTTTTTTATAGTATTATTTATTTATTTATTTATTTAATTTCCAATCCATCATTATATTTGTTTTAGGAATGATCTGAAATCAATTTCCTCATTCATGCCTGTAGGGTTAAGTGCTCCAAGGGTTGAAATCCAGCTGCTTTCTTTTTTCTGTAGCAAATTTAAACAGTGTCCACCCCTAAATAGGTATGGGATTTGTTCCAATCCAATAAATTTCAGTCCTGCTAAATTCAATTTATAGGCAACTGCATAATGAGCACCAATTGCATTGGTATAGTTCTTATTGATTACTGCCCTGATGTGTTCTTGGATCCTCACTTTCAGCATCCTTGTGGACATACTCACATATTGCACGTCAGAAGGACACCATACAATATACACTACATAGTGCTTCTGCGTGTCATGAATTGCTTGATTTTGATTATGCTCGTGTAGGTGAATATATATATTTCACACTGAAGCATATTTGCATACAGTATATTGCAATTCCCACATTTGTGGAATCCTTCAGGTTAGGGGGTAACCAGTTCATGTTTGTTCATTCCTCTGGTTGTGATCTTTTGATTACCTTATTATGCTCATGTGGGTGAATGTATATATTTCCCACTGAAGCATATTTGCATATATTGCAATTTCCACATTTGTGGAATCCTTCAGGTTAGGTGGTAACTAATTCATGTTTGTTCATTCCTCTGATTGTGATCTTTTGAAATGACTGTTGGTAAGACTGTCACTCAGATTTTTACCTTTCCTGAATGTGACATAAGGTTTTGGGCCTACTAAGGGTTTCAATGTTTCATCATTGAGAAGCAGTGGCCAAAATGTGTGTACTGGTCCTCCTATCTCACCTGCTAATGGGCTAAAATCAATGCAAAAGGTGCAAGGAGCATTTCTAGTTGTAATCTTACTTTGGGGAATTAGTAATGTATCCCTGTTCTGCAATCTCATCCTTTCCACAGCATCTAGCAGTTCTGGTAGTTTATACTCCCTTATTAAGAGCCTATCAATGAGTTCTTTAGTTTGTCACTCAAACATTTTCTCTTCTGAACAGTTCCTCCATATTTTTCAATATTGTGCATAGGGGATAAACTTGATGAGCTACCTGGGATGGGAGCTGTTGTAGTGCAGGATACTATTTGCTCTGACAATTTTCTGTATACTTTGGTAGAAATAGATAGATCATCTTTGGCCATGAGGGTGACATCAAGGAAGTTTATCTCTGTTTCATCAAATTATGGGTGAAAGCCAGATTGTAATCATTTGTATTTAAATATTCCATGAAACTTGCAAATTCCTTGATGTCACCATTCCATATGCACAGTATGCCATCAATCAATTGGAACCAACAAATGATGTTTTTATGAAAGCTATTTCTCTGAGCATTATAGATGTACATCCTTTCCCAATGTCCCATCTACAGGTTGGCATATGAGGGAGCCAAAGCCACCCCATCACCATTTCGCATCATTGTAAAAAGAACTGTTTATCAAATGTAAAATGATTTCTAGTACTTGCAAACTCTAACCCTTCAATAATAAAAGGTTGAGACAGGCACTCCTCTTCCCTTATAAAACCAATGGAGACACCTCTTTCATGTGGGATACTCGTACACAGACTGGTGACATCTATCAAAGCCCATTTATAGCCCAGTTTCCACTCTATCCCTTGTAATTTATGTAGCAGGTCCATAGTGTCACAGATGTGGGAATCTAGAGTGGATACTAGGGGCTGTAGGAAAATGGTCCACTTACATACATAGGTTTTGTGTCAATGAGCCCACCCCTGACACTATTGAATGCCCAGGTAGAATCCTCGGGTCCTTGTAAATCTTGGGGATAATGTAGAAAGAGGGCACAATTGGGTAATCTGTTTTCAGAAAAATGGCTTCTTCCATTGTAATAAATCTCCTTTCCAGCCCCCTATCAACCTAGCGGAACAGTTCTTTTTGAAACATTGAAGTATGGTCATTTATTAGCTTTTCATAATTTCTAACATCACACAGCATCTCATTTACCTTTGAAATGTAGAACTCTTCTGTCATTAGTACAATATTAACTCCCCCATGTTGGAGGGTTTGGTAACCATGCCTTTCATGTCCTGCAGTTGCGTCAAGGCTTCTCATTCTGCTGCCAAGAGACTGGTGTTGTATCTGAGTTTTCCTTAGTTAACAATTCTGTCCACCTCCATGTTTAAAACATTTTCAATTTGTGTTAGGGTCACATTTTGTATATTCTGATAGAATACAGATTTAGGTCAGTATCCTGCTTTTCAAAAATTGAATTATGTTAGTCCTAGGTGTCACCTTCCAACAGTTTTTCCAATTCCAGTTCATCCAACAAGTTCTGTTCAGTACCCAGTATTGGTTATAGTCAATCTCAACCTCCTCAATAGATCCTCCCTGGCAGTGTGGGTTCCCTGAAATTAGTTCGATCAATGATGTAAATGATCCAGTGATTCATTCTCACATGCATGAACATCCAGTTTTAAACTGTTGTTATTGATTGTACTTGTCTCTTGTACTTCTGGAGACCCAATAAGCTTGGCAGTTTAGTATTCAAACCCATACTGTGAATTTGCTCATTCTTAAAAAAAGCAGTCTTGAAATCCAATCCAACACCCTGGTTTTATGCCCCCTTATGGGGCAATGCACTGCTCACTTTAGAAGATCACCCAATTTTCTGTGGTATGTGGTGGAAGAAAGCCATTTTCTTTCTCTGAGATATCTTAGACCAGAATTCATTCACTCTTAGATCGTTCTTGGACTTGCAGGCTACATGGAAACTTCCTAAACAGGACTTCTGGAGGTTTTTAAAAATTTGGGCAGCTTATAATGCTCTCTCTTGTTTAGTGTACAAGCATACTCTTCTAAACCCATACATTTCACACTGGACTCATTTATCAGTAAAATTGAATAGCTCCATTTACAAAGACATTATTAATAATTTACCAGATCAGTCTATACAAGCCAAAAATAAATGGAGTACTCTTCTTAACTACAATATTTCAGATGCACAATGGAGTAATTGTTGGTGTCTTGCACATAATGGCCCAGATATTCAAACTGTGCCCAAAAAGTGAACAACAGCAGGAGCAAGCACAAGTCCACTGCGCCCATGTGCAAGAAGTGCAAGATTCAAAAACTGTGCATGCCAATATGCGCCTATGGCACACAACTGAATATTACACCTCCTGTGCCATAGCACAACCAGGGATGTGCAGTTTGCGCATTTCTGATGCACCATAGTGCAACAAGGGATGCTCAGTGGAGCTGTCCAAATGTGCCATAGTGCAACCAGGGACGCCTCGTGGAGCAGGGCAGAAATGCAACAGCACAACCAGGGATGCAGGGGCCCACCACCCATGACACAGATGGTCAGAGGAGCACACAGCAGAACAGTCCCCCACACCCCATGCACTGCACAACTGGGTGAGAGCTGGAATAACCACTGGCCCATGGATACCAGCAACCAACCCACAGCTGGGCCATGGTGTCCCAGCACACCCCCTGACAAGCTGTGACTGGCACACAAGGAGGGCCAACCACCCTGTGCCACACCATCCCACCAATGCAGAGCACAGCCTACACCATGATCACCATACACCCTTCCCAGGAGAAGTGTCCAACAGTGGAGGACACC
The DNA here is from genome assembly GCA_016271365.2 of Neoceratodus forsteri. Taxonomy (NCBI): domain Eukaryota; kingdom Metazoa; phylum Chordata; order Ceratodontiformes; family Ceratodontidae; genus Neoceratodus; species Neoceratodus forsteri. The sequence goes on from CM057455.1 coordinate 622,598,832, forward strand.
CCATGCATGCCACCACCTCCACTGTGACAATGCAACCCTGTGCACCACATAGCCATGCAAGGCAGCCCCACCATGTGCACCCTGCAGCGGGTGGCAGCAGACAGCAATGCAACAACAGTTTACACAGTGCCACCTTGCACGTCCCCCTGAGGTACAGCTGAGAGACCGACCATGCGTCACCACACGAGGTACCCCACATGCGACAGGGCATGCCCCAGACCCCACCACCAGTGGTACAGCACCCTGCACACCCTCCCAAGAACACATCCCATCCCAGCACTGGCCACAACAGCCAGCACAGACACACACAGTGTTGCATGGAAGCATGCACCACACAGGATGCAACACAGTGCATGGACAAACACCCACCCATATCCAAGGGCACACCAACAAAGGGACACAGTAGCGGGTAAACCAAGCCACTGGCATGTGGCCAAGGCTGCTATGTACACATGTCCAGCGCCCCTACATGGCACAGGTGTGCCAGCCACCCTGTGCAGGCACCATGAAACTGTATGCCACCAGCATGCTGCCAGAGCACAAGTGACAGACACTGGAGCACATCCCCTGCAACAGACACATGCGACAGCATGGAGGGGGGACAACAACAGCAGAGGCCACAATGCCACTGGAGGCAGACGTGCACCATATTGGTGATGGGAGGCAACCTGGCATTGTGCTGGGTACAGTTGTTATCCAGCATGGACAGCCACCACTGACATGCCAGCAGACCTTGCATATCACAGACATGCAAGGGTATCAGCTGCACAGGCCATGGATGGTCTGACAGGGGTGCCATGCACACAGTGCATGCACCGTTGACCACTGCACACAGGCATCCAGTGCACAGAGAACAACACAGAAACCACAGACAGTGACTGATCCCCCTGCCCACACCATAGGTGGTTCCCTTCCAGACACACACACATGCCCATGCGTGCACCACCTCTGATGCCATGCACACCACTGCAGCTGAGCACCTGTAGCCCACTGCAAATCAGAGACCACCACAGTTGTCATAACAAAACAAATGTATTTAAAACAGGTAATCAAAAAAACTATTTACAAGTATGTACAATGGGGGAAGGGCCACATACCAGGTGGGGGCGGGTAAGGGGCAGGGGTGATCCTATAGGAGAGGGAAGAAGGGTGTGATGGTGGGTCCAGGGGGGAAAGGTGTATTTAAGGGCATGGACGGGCTATCGTCTGCCCCGGTTGTCCTCCATGTGGCGCCGATGTCTCCTACGCCTCCTCACCCCGTGTTGGTCCATTCATTGGAGGAGCTCCAGGGTTGCCCTCGCCACCTGTAGCAGCTCCTGCAGTCCCCTTTTGATGGTCTGATGTCACTGTCCACCTAGAATGAGGGAGCAGAGTCAATACGTGTGACTGTCCAGCCCCCTGCAGCCCACCCATTGTGCATGGCATACAGCCATGTGCCACGAACCTGTGATGGTGTGCGATCACCCACAGTGACCATGTTCACAAGACCTGCCTACCCAGGCACCCACAGCCATGGGGACCACTGCACACACCCACTGCTCATGTCCTGCACAGCACCACCATGGCCGTACAGTGACTTGGCTATGCGGTGTGAAGGCAGTGGCACAGCCATGTACCCGGTGCATGCGTGGACCACCATTGACGCACTCCCAGACATGCAGTGCCACTTGACAGTGCTGACTGTAACAAGTTGTGTGCATGGCAGTGGTGTCAATGGATGGTGGCCATGCCCCACTGCCCGCCCAGTTACACAGCATGCAATAGTAATCATGGATGTAAGGCACTCACCATCATCAGGCTGGTCCCTGCGCCTCTGCAGACCTTCACCCCTCCTGGCCTGCTGGTCCTCCAGGTGGTGCCTCCTCTCCCTCGCCAGCCTGCGCTCTTCTGGGCCTAAGGTGCAAACATGGAGAGAGGAACATCAGTACAATCCGGTAGCAAAGTCCCCCCGCCCCCATGTGTGTGCAATCCCACATGGCCATACCTATCCACCCCCAACCCGATACCACCACCATGGCCAACACTGGACAGCCCCCCATGTGCTGGACACATGCAACCATGATACCTGTATGGATGATAACAGTGTGTGGATGGGGCACCTACCTGGCTGTGGCACCATGCCCCTCTTGGCATATCACCGCAGGCAGGCAAGCAGGTCCAGATCCATGCACCTGAGGTCCCCGTACCTGTGGCAACACTGCTCTGCCATGCCCCCGCTTCCCGTGGCCTCCTCCAGCGTATCAGCCACCTGCTGCCAAACTGCACTCCTGGCCCTGTCCAGGGGTGCATCACCATATAGAGCCCCAGCATGGGGCTCTACAATGGCCACCAGATTCGCTAACTCCACCTGGCTCCACATAGCTGCCCTTCTCCGAGCCATCTCAGCAGATAGTTGAATTCAAAATGGCACTCAGCAGCATGGTCCCGCCACATGCAGATGCTGCATGATACAGCACTGCCATTCCCTATCGCACTGTCACCAAACAGCACGATAGTGGTGCACCCACACCTGACGCATGGTGCCTAGGGAGCAAAGGTGGGCACAGGGTCAAGGGTATCTCGCGCATGGACAGCCACAGCGTGATTGGAACCCAATGCATGTAGCGTGATTGGATGCCTGTGTGCCACCTTCTGTAGTGGCCTACAGCGCTGTGGCCCCAGTGCGCCTACGGCGCCCCAGTGCCACAGCACCATATATGTGAACAGTGCAGTAGTGCCACTGGCACAATGGTGGCCATGCCCTGCATTGCCTCCCATGCACAGCACATCAGCAGCACAGCAGGCACCTGCGTCATCACCCCGGGCATGCGCAGTTAGGTGTGTTCTGTGCATGTCACAGAACTGCACCCTTGGCTGAGCACGTGCAACACAATTGCGCAAAACGCAACAGCGCGATATTCAGCCGGCATATGCAAATCAGCTAATCAGTCATTCAATGGAGCAGACACTGCATTTGCATCCACTTAAAATGCGCCTTGCCTCATTTGCATGTGTTGCACTATAAAACTATGACATTGGGCTGCACAGGCCATAGTCGGTTACTGCAGTCTATTGTGGTGAGTTGCATGCTGTTTGGGAGTGTGGACTGTGGTGTTTGGGACATGCATGGGACTGCACAGTCACAGGTAACACCTGTCATTCTCACAGGATGAAGAATGACCGATCATGAGGTGGAGGAAGAGGAACAGAGACATGTGCGGAAGAGGAGGCCTAACTTCACCAAGGCAGAAACAGATGCCCTGTTTGAGGCCTACCTCGACCAGGAGCCGCTGCTCAGCAGAAGCCAGGGAACACCACAGGCCCATGCTGCTGCATGGGAAGAGGTGGCGCGTGCCGTCAACCTGCATGGCAGCCACCAGTGGTCCGTGCAGGAGTGCTAAAATAAGATGGGCATGGACAGGTGGAGGATTAAGGAGAAGGTGGCTGCTATCAGGGCAGCATGGTCTGCCACTGGTGGGGGACAGCTGGACATGCAATGCCTGACCCCACAAGAAGAGTGGGTTGCTGGCAGCATTCAGCGTTGTGCCATCGAGGGTGCTCCGGGTGGTGGATTCCAGATGGGTGGTAGCCCGTCACTGCATGGTAAGTCCTGGTCTGTCAATGGGGGGGGACAGGGTAGGTCACATACATTAATGCTACTGTTTTTCCCTTACAGCTCCTGAGCATCTACATGGGTCAGCGGTGGTGGGCTTCTCCACTGAGGGCAGTAGCATGGAGATGGAGGAGGGCCCATCTACCTCCACAGACATACGAGGGTCAGGGCGACAGTGGGCCCGCCTGGACGTCCGGACTGATGTTGGTGGAGCAGGTTTGGAGGAGGCCCTGCCCATGTCCCAGCGTGCCAGCGTCCATGGATGCCAGCATGCTGAGACTCGGGCCGGTGCCGGATCCATCACTGATGATGATGGAGCTAACGTTATTGGGCAGTGATATGTGTGGGCCACAGGATGGCCACACAGCAGGTGACATCATGGGCATGGCCGTGGGTGGTGCTGCCATGGAGGCCTGCATGACATCACAGTCCCAGCCTGTGCCTGTCTGCACCAGTGGGGCAGTACTGGTGTGTGTCCGGGACAGTGGGGCTGTTGCTGCCACTGCGGCAGCACCATTGAGCCCAGGAGAGTGGCAGCCGGAGGGGCAGTGTCAGCAGTCGGCCAATGGCCATGGGGGTACAGTGTCAGGGGGCGGCATCAGTGCACCACCTGTGGACATGCCCAGGCCTGGACCTGGTGTGCAGCGCCCACGCTCAAGGGGTGCTGACCATCAGGACTGCGAACACCATGAGGGACAGCATGCCGATCAGGCAGATGACCTCTTAGATGAGCACACCTGCATACTCCAAGCATCAGTCGATCAGCAGGTGCAGCTTGTGAAGGCGGTTGATGTACTCAGTGAGGCTCTGCACCAAGCAGAGGAGTGGCGCAGCAGACACCACTCTGCTTCTGGCAGGGATGGACCAGTTGTGGGAGGATGTGACTGCTGCCATTGACAGGCAGACACAGGCAATCACAGCTGTCATGGCCACAATGGGCACACAGTTATTTGCCCATGTGTCGCAGACACCGCGCAGTGTAATGTCCACCCCCCATTCCCGGCATCATGTGACACCCTCCTTGTCAACACTGGGTTCAGCTGTGGGCATCCCGAGCACACCTGGCGCAGGCATGTTCAGTGTGCTGCAGACCCCTGTGTGAGCACGGTCACGTTCATGCAGTGGAACCCCTGGGGGACCGTCGGTGCCACCCCATGAGGCCATTGGTCAGCCTGTCACTACTGGCGTGTCTCAGCAGGGCCACCCATGCATCCATGGTGACCGTAGCACTGTGGCACGTGACTGACCTGTCTCCCAGCACAGCTACTATCTGATGCTGCCCTGTGTGCATTGTGTTGTTCAGCGTGCAATGCACGGGTGGGGTACCCAGCCCTGCATGCACGCACACGTTCCATCTGCACACCCTCCTGGCTGCTGTCCACTGTTGCATGTGCATGATGTTGCCTGTGTTGCGCTGTCCACCACTGTGCAATTGTGCCCAGCGTCTGACACACGCACAATGACAGGCACTGAGCGTGGTGGTCTGTGGACATGTGTGTGTCTAGGGGTGGCAGTCGGGGTCGGCATGCCTCCTACCCTTTGTGCATGTCTTGTGGGGTGTGTGTGTGTGTGTGTGTGTGTATATGTGACCATGTGCCATGTTAGACCTTGCCCAGCCCTGGAGGTGTGTGCGGTTCCATGATCGGCCAATTCCCTTAACGACATGCACCCCTGGTGTTTGTCCATGCATGTTTGTGCATTGTGCCTTTGCCACTGGTGGTTGCACATGGCCCCATGACTTACCTGGGTTGGCTGAAATGCTCCTCTGTGATGGTGTCCTAGTGCAGCTGTGCCAGCAGGATCAGTCGGGGGTCCCTTCGCCCAAGGGGGGGCTGCCCATCACCATCTTCACCAGTGTCCTCATTGTCCACATCGCTGCCCCCATCTTTGACCTGTACAGCTATCCCACAGTCATTGGCCATGTTGTGCAGGATGCAACAGGCCAGGAATAGCCCACAGGCCTTTGAGGGGCTGTACTGTAGGGCACCGCTAGACATGTCCAGGCAACAGAAATGTGCTTTCAGCATCCCGAACACCCACTCGATGACATTGCATTTGGTGGCATGTGCCTCATTGTAGCATTGCTGCGATGAGGTCACGGGCCACCAGTATGGTGTGAGCAGCCAGGGACGGAGTGGGTACCCACTGTCACCTGCGTGTAGAGGGTGGAAGTTAGTTTAGTGATCAGCGTCACCCTGCCTTGGGCCATCTAGGCCAATACCCATGTCACCTCTGACTATGCCCCTCCCAAGCTCCATGTCTTTCTGTGTGGTTTGCATACTCACCCACTAAGTGGCCAGTGGGGATGTCCCCACTCTCAAATCTGTGGCACAGTGCTGACTGGTGCCAGATGAAGGCATCATGTGCTCTCCCAGGGTGCATGGCACAGACATTGATTATGCGACCCCTGGCATCGCACACCACCTGGCAGTTCATGCTTGCATACCCCTTCCGATTCATGTATGTGGCCCCTTCGGGGCCAGGTGGTATGCGGATGGCCACATCGGTGCAGGCATAGCACAGAAACTGCACTAGTTTGGGTGCATAATGACCTCCTTAGGGCTAGAAATCAAGAGGAGGGGACAATTCTTGTTCTCCTCGACCTCTCTTCAGCATTTGACACGGTGGACCATCGAGTGTTACTTGACTGTCTAAGGGATTTCTGTGGACTCGCTGGCTCTGTCATCCGCTGGTTTGAGTCTTTTTTATCCAACCGGAGGCAGAGGGTAGTGATGGGCAATTTCTCCTCCTCCCCTGACCACCTGTTGTGCGGAGTTCCCCAGGGTTCGGTCTTGTCACCGATGTTGTTTGCCATGTACATGCTACCCCTGGGAGAGCTCATTAGGAAGTACAGCTTGGGTTTTCACTGCTATGCTGATGATACCCAGATGTATTTTTCCTTTGCCCCGGAACATCTTGTGCAGTAGAAATGCTTAACAGCTGCCTTTCTGAAATCAATGACTGGATGGCCTCCAGCTGGTTTCAACTTAACCCCAGTAAGATGGAGGTACTGGTGGTCAAGTTGAACAGAGGACGTGATAGGTTGGCCTCTGGTGCAGAGACAGAACTTTGCCTTGGCTCTGTACCATTGAAGGCCTCCTCTAGGGTGTGTGATTTGGGTGTTATTTTTGACAGCAGTTTGACAGTTGAATTTTAGGTGTCTTCCATTGTCCATACTAGTTTTTATCATCTGAGGAATATCGCCAGGATCAAGCCCTTTGTTCTGCCTCTGGACCTCCCCACTTTGTTGCATGCCTTTGTGACATCCAAGCTTGACTACTGTAATGCACTCTATCTCGGGATCTCTGGGGGTACCCTGTGCCAACTGCAGCTGGTGCAGAATGTGGCAGTGAGGTTTTTGACAAGACAATCTAAATACTGGCATATTACCCTGGTGCTGTGTCATCTGCACTGGCTGCCAGTTAGGTGGAGGGTCCTCTTTAAGGTGGGTTTACTCACCTTTAAGGCCCTACATGGCCTGAGCCCTGGCTACCTGAATGACCTTCTTTCACCTGCTGTCTCAGTCCGTTCCTTACATTCCTCTTCTTGGGGCCTCCTTGCTATTCCCAGGACGAGGTTAAGAACTGCAGGCGACAGAGCATTTAGTGTCACTGCTCCCATCCTGTGGAATTCGCTTCCTTTAGTTGTTAGGGAGGCCCCGTCTGTTGAGGTTTTTAAGGCCCGACTCAAGGCATTTTTATATGATCAGGCATTCCTGGACTATGTTTTATAACTTATATTGTCTAATTTTTAAGGTTTATTTTAGTTTTAGAGAATGAAACAAATTGTGTAGCAAATTATGTTTTAATTGTTTGGAGTTGTATATTTTATTGATTGTTATTGTGCTGTGTTGTGTTTATTTGATTGATGTATGGCACCAGAGCCTCCAGGATGGGCATCTCTTTAAATAAAATTTGCCTTGCCTTGCCTTGGCTAGTGCCCTGAGCACACCAGGCATACGTGCTACCCTGTGGAACTCCTGTATGTTTGCTGTGCGCTCTGCCGGTGTGCTGGGGAAATGGATGTACTCCGCAGCATGTGGCAGCAGTGCGCTGAGGAATTGGGTGAGGTGGTGTGACGTGGCCAACTGGGTTATGCCTGTCGTGTCTCCTGTTGGTCTCTGAAAGGTACCCGTGGCAAGCAGGCACATGCAAGCTGTCACTTTTGTCTCCACTGAAAGAGCATGGCTCTGTTGTGTGGGTGCCTGCATCACATCACTGCACAGCTCACAGAGCCACCTCAGAATTGCCCGGTTCAGGTGGTACCGGCCCACGATCTCAGTATCGATGTACAGCTCGAAGCTGGTGTGGGCTCGGTACTGCCTGTTGGGGGCATACCACCGACGGGCCCTTCCACGGCCGTGCCCCCCTGCTGCCTGCCTTCTCATCCCCCTCATGACTGCTTCCATCTGGATGGTGGCACTGGCCATGTCCCTGGCTTGTGTTCCTCCCCCGGCAGTTGTTTCTGTGTTTCCCCCCCGCTGTCCTTGCTGCTACTTCCCCTGCACTGGGAACACCTTCCTGTGGTGGCCTCAGTGCTGTGTGGCACTTCCCCCTTTTGCACTGCACTGTGGCTGTGGCTCCCGACACCTTCCCTGTTACTGGGGGTTCCAGGTGCTCTGTCTCTGTCCTGCCCTTTGTGTGTGTTGCCTGTGTGGCTGGCTATGGTTCAGCAACATGTGCCTTACCTGTAGCGTTCTTGCACCTCTCTCTTGTTCCTTTTTATTTTGGCTCATTTCTGCTATAGCGCAACTTCTGCTTGTTCCCCTTTTGTGCATGACGCATGTTGTTGAATATCGCACTGTGCCATTTACGCACGTTTCCTCCCCCTTCAGTTGCGCATGCATTCATTATCATTGCACTCTTGCGCAGTGTGATTTGGGGGGTGAATCTGTCTCCCGCTGAATATCGCAGAATGGCGCATTTTCGGACTTGCGCTGGTGCATCCCTATTGCGCATGATGCAACCCTTTTGAATATCTGGGCCAATATCTTTAAAGATGCTTGTAGTACTTTAATACAAACTAAACTCCTTCATCTTTGGTATAGAATCCCCTCTGACTTCAACGAATGGGCCTATTAAATAATAATAACTGCTGGCACTGTAATTTGGCCATCACAGATCTACTGCATATCTTGTGGTCAAGTACTCCCATTATTAAGCTCTGGCATAAAGTCTATTTACTTGCCTCCAGAGTAACAGGACAAAAACTACCTTTTGACACCAAGCTATTCCTTCTAGGCATCTTTATCCCCACTAGCTCTCTCCTCTCACATGCACATTTTAGATGGCTAAACATACTTTCTCTTCTGGTCAAATGTCTGATTCTTATGAAATGGAAATCAACTCTGGTGCCTTCTCTTTCAGATGTTCTTCAAAACCTTCTCAGTATGCCTCCTTACACCGATTATCTCGCGTTACTCATAACCGACTCACTGTATATGACAGATGTTAGCAGGATTACTTCAAGTACATTGAACCTAGTTCTTCTAGACCCTAATTCTTACGAATATTTACCCTTCTTCTTATTTTGCTCTCAGATTAGGTTTTCCCGAAACTTTTGTGCACAGATATCTCCTCCTTTTTTCCCTCCTTCTCTATTTTCTCCCTCTCTCCTTCCCTTCTTCCTTGCTTTTTTCTCTTCTTTCATCCCTTGCAGACTTTACTCTTATCTTTACCTCCCCATTACTGAACATTGTTCATATTACCACATTTATCACTTTTTGTAATTTACTGAATGCCTTGCGTAGCCTGCCCTAGCATTTATTTTGTACATCTTTGCCATTTATGATTCTATAATACTCTATTGATTGTAACCCTTCTGCTTTCCACTTATAACCTGTCTAGGTTTGTGTTTTATTATCAATACTTGTACATAAGGCTTCTCCAATATGGTTACACTAAATACTGTGTTTAAGTGATATTTTATACCTTATATGGAGGATATTCTTCTATTGTATGAGACATGTTCTTTCTTATATACTCAGATTTCAATAAAAAGATAAAGTAAAAAAAACAGTCTTAATTTCCATATGAACTTGAATATATCAACTTTGATTTTAAATGAATCAGATTTAGGGACTGGAACAAATGAAAGTCCTTTAGTTAGCATGTATTTCTGTGGTTCAGTAAGAATATGTTCTGACAAATTAATCACCACTATATCTTTCTCTTTGGATATCAGCTCAGTCCCGATTTTGCTCCTCCATCTCCCCCTCATCCCATGTCTTTTTCTTCCATTTCTGGTATTACCGTTTGCTACTTTTTTGAAGACCCTGCTTTCTGGCTGCTTTCTTTAGCCTTTGATGCCATTTTGAGGGCCTCCTTATTGGTGGGGTATTGTCATCAGATGGTCCTGGCTCTCCTTCAGATACAGTGATTACTGCAGGATCTGTTTTGAAATGTGCACTTTGTTGTTTTTTTCTAAAAATGAATCTGTCTGTTACAACTTTTATTCCAGTTTCTTCTGGTCTTTTGAGCACACCTGCCTTCTTTCTTTGTGATACTCAAAGCTCACCATGCTGAAACCATTCAGATACTTGAAGATTTTGATCATGTCACCCCTCTTCCTTCTGTCTTCCAGTAAGTACATGGTGAGATCTCGGAGTCTCGCCTCATATGTTCTGCCTTGCTTCCCTGGATCATTTTGTTTGCCCTTCTCTGGACCATTTCTAGTAGGTTGATGTCCTTCTTTTGGTATGGGCTCTAATACTGCTCGCTGTACTCACGATGTGTTCATATGAGGCATCTGTACAGTGGCAGCATAACTATTGCTTTCCTGCTGGTTATATCACTGGCTATGCAGCCCACAATCCAATTTGCTTTGGCTGCTGCTTCCTTGCATTGTGTTGAGTGTTTTAGGTCACTTGTGATGATCACTCCCAAATCCTTCTCCTCTCTGATATAGCAACCTGCACACCACACAGCCAGTACTAGGTCTCTAGGTTATTCACCTCCAAGTGAATTATCTTACACTTTGTGACATTGAATCTTAGTTGCCAAACACCTGACCATTTCTCTAGCATGCTCAGGTCCTCCCTGAGGTCCTGTCTCCCCTTCTCTGTCTCTACTCTCCCACAGAGCTCCATGACATCTGCAAATAGACATATTTTACCCTCTATCCTGTCTGCAATATAACTGATAAAGATTTTAAACAGTACCTGACTGAGCACCAAACCCTGTGGGTCCCCACTAGTGACTGAGCTGGCTACCAAGGACTCCTCACCAAACACCACCCTCAGACCTCGTCCTACAGTCAGTTTATAAGCCACATAACTAGTTTTCCCCTTCCCTCAGGTACTCCAGCTTCCTGATTAATCTCCCATGGGGAACAGACTCAAAGGCCTTACTGAAATCCAGATATAGAATGGCCACTGCTTGACACCTGTCCACTGTCCTGGTTACCCAGTGACAGAAATCAACCAGGTTAGTCTGGCAGGACCATGCTGACACATACCCATGCTACGTGTTGTACTGAAGCCCATTTTTTTCCAGAAAGCTTACCAGTCTTTCTTTCAGTATGGTTTCCATGAGCTTCTCCATAATTGAGGTCAGACTGACCATTCTGCAGTTACCAGGATCATGCTTTTGAGAAGTGTCACTACATATGATGTCCTTCAGCTAGGGGTACTTTCCTCCGCTACAGTGCAGTGTTAAACAGGTGCACCAGGGGACCCGCCAGCACATCAGCCAACTCCCTCAACAGCTTCATATATGAACTTTCTGGCCTTGGAGATTTGTTTACCTTCAGGGCTTTTAAGCCCTTACTCACATGTCTGCCTCAATCTTCCTGTCTATGCCATGTTTACATGCACACCATTAACTGGTAGATGCAGTGTTACTGGCATACCCTACACGTTTACTGGAAACCATGATTTCTGGGAAACTGCACCATATACATGCAGGTTTTATTACCATGATACACCCGCATATCCCCCCCCCCCAAAATAATCAGTTTTCTGGTAACCAAAATTGCATGTAAATGCTGTGCATGTCACCAACCATCCCATTGCCCTCCCTTCCTCCCTTGAGGTACTGGAAAACCTTTCTCATTAGTGAAGACTGAACAGAAGTATTTATTAAGTACTTATACTTTCTTTTCACTTCCCCTACCCACCACCTTTACTTGTCAGCTGACTATCCCATCTTTTGCATCCCTCTTCTCACTGATATGGCGGAAGAAAGCCTTCTCCTATATTTACACTGCCTCTGCCAGTTGCAGCTCTCTCTTGGCCTTGGCCAGGCAGAGTGCTCCACCCACCTTCCTTGTCCTGGTACCATACTCTTCTCTGTCCTCTTTCTGGATGCACTTGTACTTAATGAAGCCTGACCACTTATCCATTAACACCTGAGCTACCTCCTTGTCATACCAGCTGTTTTTTTGTCTTTATATGTTTTTGTTTTTGAGACTGACACACACATTAGTGGTTGCCAATGACCCCTCCTGCATTACAGCCCATTTCTGGTCCACCTCCATCTCCTTCTTGACCCCAGCAAAGTGCCCTCCCAGAATCTCTCTGATACTACAGTAGTCTGTCCTTCTAAAATTAGAGACCCTTGTTTTGGTTTTAATCTTCTCACTCCCCACGTCCAGGTGAAATCACACAGTGTGGCGGTTGCTTCCTGCAACTAGTGCATCCATTTTTACTTCTTGGATATGCATACTGTTAGACAGGACCAGGTCCAGTATGGCCCTCTCCCTGGTGGACTCAAGAACACATTATGTCAGGAACCCCACTATGGAATTCATTCTGCAGCACATGTGTCCTGCAACAGGTGGTAGCAGGGGAACTGTCACTCTACCCCCTGCAGACTGAAATTCCACATAGTCACTGCCTTCCTCCTACTGGACAGCTGCACAATTTTGGAACCCCGTTCCTTGTCTAATTTCTCTTCATGGTTTGGGTGCCTGTACACCACCCCTATCCTAAGCTTTCTACCTTTTGTTGATTGTACGTGTACCCACAACACCTCTGTTCATCCATCCACCTCCAACTTCCTGGTACAGACTATCCACTTTGGTTCTCAAAAACAGTAGCTGAAAAGGTCAGAGCCAAAAGTTTGGCCTTCAGGAAATATAAGGGAACATAGTGGGATGAAGATAGGGAGGCATACCAAACTTCCATATGGAAGCAGGGAAGGCAGTAAGGCAGGCAAAGCCCGAAACCTAGGAAACACTAGCACTAACAGTAAAAGAAGTGGACAAGACTTTCTATAGCTACATTAGTGAAAGGAGAAAGTCCAGATGGGGTATTGCTAAGATCAAAGGGGATAAGGAGGAGTATGTGGAGGAGGACCGAGGAAAAGCATCTATCCTAAATAGATACTTCTGCTCAGTATTTACTGAGGAGAAGCAGGGCAGGGCCCACAGCTCAGCACCATAGACACAGGAGGGGGAGGGATGTATGCACAAGTCCCTTCACAAAACAATGAGTCCTACAAAAGATCACTAAGCTCAGGGTGGACAAGGCAATAGGACCTGATGGCATACATCCCAGGGTACTAAAGGAGCTAAGGGTGGAACTAGCAGAGCCATTATCAGAACTGTTTAGTGAGTCTCTGAGCATAGGAGAGGTCCTAGACACTGGAGAAGGGCTCATGTGATCCAGCTCCACAAAAGTGGCAGCAGGGAGGAGGAAGGGAACTACAGACCAGTCAGTCTCGCCTCAGTAGTGGGAAAGATTATGAAGGCATTCCTTAATGATAGAATAGTGCAACACCTGGAATCCATAGGAGCACAGGATCCAAGGCAGCATGGGTTTACAACAGGAAGGTCCTGTCAAACTAATCTCATTGATTTCAGAGTGGTGGACCAAGGGGGTGCAGTTGATATCACCTACCTTGACTTCAGCAAAGCTTTTGATACTGTTCCACATAGAAGATTGATTAATAAGCTGGGTAGGCTTTGGGTGGATCAGAAATTGGTCAACTAGGTGGCAAACTGGTTTGTGGGCAGAAAACAGAGTGGTGGTAAATGATATACAGTCAGAAGAAATGCAAGTCACAAGTGGGGTACTTCAGGGATCAGTCCTGGGGCCAGTCCTCTTCAATATCTTCATCAATGACCTTGCAGATGGACTGGAGGGTAAGGGCTGGTTGTTTGCAGATGACACCAAGATCTGCAACAGAGTAGATGATCCAGATGGGGTGGGAAGAATGAGAAGAGATCTGGAAAAGCTGGCGAAATGGTCTGAAGAGTGGCAACTGGGGTTTAACACAAAGAAGTGCAAGATCATGCACATAGGGAAGAGAAACCCTGAAGCTACCTATAGGTTAGGTGGGGAGTTGGTAGTAGTCACAAGAGAAGAAAGAGACTTGGGCATCATCATCATCACAGATGACCTGAAATCTTCCAAGCAGACCACTAAAGCAGTAGGTAAAGCTAGGGGGATAGTGGCTTGTATTAGTAGGGGTATCACAAGTCGTATGATGGAAGTAATAATCCACTTTTATCAGACACTGGTTAGGCCCCATCTGGAATATTGCTTGTAGTACTGGAGGCCACACCTTCACAAGGACATTAACCAAATTGAGGCAGTTCACAGAAGGGCAACCAAAATGGTGCAGGGACTGTATCAGAACACATATGAGGACAGAATAATGGAGCTCAATATTTATATCCTAGAGCAAAGGAGGGAGAGAGGTGATATGATCGAAACATTCAAAATCTTAAGGGCATTAACAAGCTGAAAGAGTCTAACATGTTTCAATATAAGAAAAATAGCAGGACAAAAGGAAACAGCATGAGATTAGAGGGAGGCCGATTAAGGGATAATGTGAGGAAGTCCTTATTCACTGAAAGGGTGGTGGATGCATGGAATGGCCTACCTCAGAAAGTGGTGGATATGAATACAGTGCAGAGCTTCAAACAGGCATGGGATAGGCATAAGGAAGCAATACAGAGGAGTATAAATAAATAGGCTATTGACTGAGTAAAGGCCTATGGCACGTTCATAAGGTAGAAAAAATTGGCAGACTGGATGGGTCTTGTGGTCCTTATCTGCTGTTAATATCTATGTTTCTATGTTTCTACTGTATGTTTCTATCTCTTGACTCAGGAATAGAGCCACTCCCCCTACTCTTGCCATCCCCCTGTGCCTTCTATATAGCATTATATCCAGCGATAGAGAGGTCCCACTCATGAATTGGCGTGGTCCTTGTCTCTGTGATGGCTGCCTTTTCACTTCTCCCTCAGTCATCAGTGATTGTACTTCAGCCATTTTGACCCCTAGACTCCATGCAGTCAAAGATACTACCTTCTGCCATGATTCAACTCCCCCCAGTCTGCCTGCCCCTGTGCTCCCAGTCCTCCTCTCCTCCCCCATCCCTCTGTCTCTCATCTGAACCTCCATCCTTCTGTCCTGATTGGGATGAGGCTGTTCGGCCTCCTTCAGCAAGTGACAGGGGGTGCTGTGGCCCTTGCTGCCCTATCAGTTTAAATTAAGAAACATTACCCATTTATTCCTCAAATCTGGTGTTAAGCACCATTGTTCCCTTTTTACTAAAATAAAATCTATGCGGTGCTTAAAGGGCTTTTTTCTCCCAGGTACCCCCCCCAGCATCCAACTAGCCTGTAGCCCTCCCACCTATACCACCCTCTGATCCAGACATTACATTCCTTAATATTTTTCTTTCTTGCAGTCCTAGCCCTTTGTAGCACCTCCAAGAAGGCTACCACCACCCCCACACCACTGCAGAGCTTTGCCACCTCCCTGAAAATTTCCTAAACTACCCCTACTCAAATTCAGTCAGTTCATTTGTTTCCAGATGAATTATGATATGAGGATTTGCCCTTTTCCATGTGTTGAGCTAGCAGTGTACCCACCCTCCCCGTGGTAATCCCTGGCATACACTGCACTTTCCTCTGGCTAGCTAGCTCCCATATCTCCCCATCTCACTCCCTTGACTTTTGGGTCTCCCAAGATCACTACTCTGCCCTCTCCATCTGTTTCATGGGTCCCCCAATGCCTACTCGGGCACCCTGCCCTGCTTGTTGCCTTCTTCATCTCCTGCCTGTCCTGAGATCTCCCTGACCTTTGCCACCCTCCTGCCTGATCCCTGTCCTGACCTTCTGCCCATTCCACACAGCTGTCTCCTCCCCTGCCCAATCTAGTCATCCCCATGCCTGTACCCTGCCTGCCCCAGTCCTTACCTACCCTGCTGACACTTCCCCTGCCATTACCTATTCCCTTTTCCTCCCCTCTATAGTCTTTCTGTCAACTTTTCTGCAGGTAGAGTTCTGCATTCTGTGCTGCTCTAATTCCAACTTTGTCCAGCAATATTTCATTAAAAAAAAGGGAAGACCCCACCTCCCAAACTTGTGCATTATTACACTATCCCACACCCAAACTCAGCAAAATTAACCCACTCCTACTGCCCTCTGGGTATAGAAATTGCCTCTCTCCACCAGCCCATCCAAGTGATGTCAGTCACAGCTGAATGCTGCTCTCATATCAAAGCGTATAGTTATATAATATAAGGGCACATGCTCTTCTCCCATATCCTTAGTGAACGTATAACGTATATGTATAATACCCCAACCCATCCTACCCACTCACCATCCACTAGCACCTGTACCACCTACACCAAGAATTGAAAGGAAATTGTCCCTGGTTGGCATCTGAGTACAATAGCCTTCACCTCCTTCCTGCCCAATGGTCTTCATTAACGGATGACATTCCACATGACTCCAATAGAAAATTGTGGTAAAGGTCTATGTCCCAATTCATTTTTGAACACATAATTTGACCACACGTTCCCTTTGAATTCAATTCAAGCTTAAGTATGGGCATGCATTTCTGGTCCCTATATCAGAGAAAAGAAATCAGCATGATCAGAAAACTCCAAAGGAGAGTAACAGTGGTGGTCCAGGACTTGGAGTACATGATCTCTGATGACCAACTGGAAAAATTGAGACTCCTCATTAAGAAAGAGGAGACCTAATGGAAACATGATTATGGTAGTCAAATACCTGAGAGGGATAATACAGACAAATCTAACAAGACATTCCCAAATATTCAAAGATAAGAGGACAAGAGGGCACCCAGTGTTCTTAAAAGGGTGAAATTTCAATGAAACTATCAGCAAGAACAATTTCAGGAAACCAGTGGCGAAGCTATGAAACAGACTCCAGAGCAGATGGTATCAGATGATATTGTATTTATTGCACTGGTAAATTCAGACTTGCATGGTACTTGAAAGGAAATAATGTGACAGCTCATTCAAACTGGGCTAGTGTGGAAAAGAACTTTATGAGCCAATTGTCTTCTTTTTTTCTAAAACTGTATATTTTTAAGAACTACCATTTAAAATAAATGTTGAATACATGTTTTTTTTATCTCCCTAATGACAGGTAGTTTAAGTTATTATTTGAATAGGGGCCTGATGCAACAATAATTTGTGCACATCAGGGCTTATAGGCAGCATATATTTTTTTTTGTTTTTAAAGTAATAAATAGTAAATTAGTTCCCATGTTTATCAATGTTAATGGCTCAGCAGGTTATACACTCACCTCTGAGGCCATAAGACTGGAAGGTTTTGGGTTCTAGCAACACACCAGGAACTTGGTGTAAAAAAAGCCAAACACGGATATTGTGGCGCAGCATTAGGTGGGTGCTGCTCTCCTGAGGTGCCATTTTTCAGATGAGATGTTAAACAGAGGTCCTGTCTGCCTGTTCTTGTTCAGGTAGATGTTAAAGACCCCATGACTTAAACCCTGATAACACAGAAGGTTCACTTATTAGTAATACAGTATAATGTACATTATTATATAATGTGATACGAATGTACATGATAATGCAGCAGTCTTTTTGTTGCCTGTTATGATTTGTTAAACAATAAACATGAATTAAAAAAAAGATTCCATGGCATTTCTCAAAAACAGTAGGGGGATTTCCTTGCAGTCCTGAGCAAATTTCCCATTTACTAAAAATGTTACCATCAGTTTATTCTGATTTATTTACAGTTGGGTTTCTTCAGTATCTCCCACTCCCCCCGGATGAGGCTGAAAAGATACAGAATTGTCTAGCCCTCTTTTCCTGGTCAACACAAATTTAAACAAAAACTAAATAAAAAACACATCAATTTTGGAGGTGACTGACAGCAATCAGTAATTATTTGTGTGAAACTGTAAACCAACAATTCTGTTGCATGCCTCAGTGATCCTGTCACTTATTTAGTTCTGATGCTGGTAGAATTGGATAAAATCTGATTCTGGAAATGATAGAAGTGGTAAATGTTAGGGTGGGGGCCTGGGCCCATCATCTGGATAAGGTGGCAAAGCAGAGATTGTCATCCCCAGATGTGGTAGGTTTCCACACTATTCATTTAGCATGTTAAGGCAGAGGCAGGGTGATGACAACAGCTGGCTTTTCTGATTTGATTCTAGATGAGACAGGCATGAAGCAGGATCCCCAGCCTTTCCCAAAAGTAGTAGCAACACCTAAGAAGGGGGGAGAAGGAGTGGATGTTTGTTGAGGATAAGTGGTAAGTAGAGGGACAGTCTGAGGAGGCCATTGAGAAGTAAAGGAGATTGAGAGTTGTGATGATGATGATGATGAAGTTACAACTGTTTCCTGGGAACTTCAACCAAAAACAAGCCAAAAACAAAAGGAAAAACAAGTGATAGCTACTGTGAATAAAAAGAAAATGATCTGATACCAGTAGTTCAAGTTTCAAGTGTAAGTTTAGTGAATGAAAACAGGTACTGATAAATACGTCAAAACAGTAAATAAAAATCTTATTATAAAACACATCAAATACAATACATATATCCATGTTAATTATAAATATGCTCTTACATACAATGGCCAACATATATGAAATAATAAGGATTGCACTATACTGGTAGCAGTAGTTGTACATCTGTTTTTGTATTTGCTTTTAGAATTTACATGAAGCACTATACTAAAAACTAGCCACAGCAAAGATTTAGTCTCCCATCAGAGAACATCAAATGTTCAATTGCTATGTTTCTTTATACATCTTGTTAAAAATATAAAAGCTTACATTGTTGGCATCCTCTTTGGAACCACATTACCTGACTGTGCTGCATTTTGTTTGCAATTGTGTTTATCCCCCTTCTTCTCTTGTGTTGCAACTGGAAACAAATGTGAGCTCAGTATGCCTTTCCTGGTTACCAGTTGTAACCAAATAAATAAATAATTCAGTAAGCAAACAAACAAACAAATAAATAAATAAATTTACAAGTAGTGTGCAGAAATCTAAGCTTGAAATCATTCTTTTATAAAAAAACGAGACACGGGAGTAAGCCCTGACATCTGTCTCAAGCACGGATGTCACATAGGATACACTTAAGCAACTACTCTACTGGATGAAACAACACAGACTGACACCTAGACATTTAAAAAAATATCAATGTTCCACACACACAACTGAGTGCAGCAGCGGCCACATTTAAAAGACTGTGCAAGCAAGATCTGAATAGACTGTTCAATGGGATGCCTCTGTGTCTATTAAACCAGCTGATAAAGGTTATAGTATTGTTATTTTAGACACACAAGATTTCTATACAGCGGTGATGTGACAACTGAATGGGACTGATTTACAAAGCCCTGAGAATTCTGCAAGCAGCTGGTGTGCCGATCGTTTGGCACTCGAGGCTTGCAGCATTCTCCCGGCTGGTGACTGGGATTTTCAGTCCCGAGTGCTAAATGCTGCAAGTTAGACCAGCTTTTCACTGGCTTAACTTGCACAATTTGGGCAACCTTTTTATGGAACTTGCAACAAATCTTTGGCACAAGCTGCTGTAAACTGAGGAAACTGCCACAGCTGTGCCTGATGTACTAAAATCTGATGCAGTTGTGTCAAAGGAGTTTGGCACAGCTGCACAAAAATACAGATTTGAACCAGGACATGATGCAAACTCTGCTTCACCCTTTGAAAATTGAGCCCAATAACTCAAAATTGTATGGAAAATTGAATCAGGATTTAATAAGGGATTCTTAATGCTCTGTTGATAGTGTGATAAAAGATGCATTCGAAAAGGGTGATATTAATACTAATAATAGGAATTTTTTAACAACTGACCATCCTATTAGACCTACAGTATATACATTACCTGAAGTGTGTATATATCTTTCTTTTCTCCCAGGTCAACCAATTGTTAACAGCATCAGTTCAATCACTGAACTGCTCTCACAGTTTGTGGACTATCACATTAGACCTCCTGTATGTTCACTTAAGTTTCTATGTAAAATATATGAGTAGTGTTTTCCCAAATCCTTGGAGATATGGAGGTGGACAGGTACTCATATTTCTTCACAATTGATAGTGAGTCCCTCGACACCAACAAACCTCATAAGGATGCTTTGGATGCACTTACCTATTTCTTGAACAATCATGATGTTAATGTTGTTCCAGATCGAGTTATTGATTAAACTGTAAGAACTAGTTCTGAAATGAAATGCCTTTACATTCTTAAACAATTTTTATTTGCAGATCAAGAGCACAGTCATGGAGGTGACTTGTGCCCCAGCCTTGCAAATCTCTATGTGGGATTACAGGAATCCAGACATATACAAGACAGTGTGGTAAATCCATTTTTTAAAAAACTCACACTCTGGCATTACTTTAGGGAAAGGGGAAATTGTTTAACCAGGAAAGACAAAATAAACCAAAGCTTGTTTCCAGGTGCAGTCTGGAAACACAAGGAAGTTAAGTGACTTGCTCAGGGTTACACAGTATGCAAGTGGGGGTTGTAGGATTCAAATACAAGACTTCAGGTTTGGAGCTCAGTGCCCTAAACCACAGCACTATACTGCCTCCAACAAGAAACTTCATCTGTCAACAATACAAGGAAAAATGTCAGGGCAACCATACACAACAAGCCTATTTTTCCATTGAGGGGTTGAGATACATACATATGGACCTCAAGAGCAAAGTTCAAGAGGTCCATGGTGGTATATCAAAGTCAAGATGGAAACACAAGGCAAGTTGAGTATGGTCACCCTTATTTTATTTGTTATAGTGGATGGTTTTAAAAATAAGGATGTGAACACTGTAATATAGTTTCTAATTACTCTACTGTAATAACAATAATAGCAAGAACAACAAACTGATTGCAAATGTTTTTGGTTGTTCTAGTGTGAGCAGATACATACAGTGAGTGGGAGCTGCTGAACTGTTTAATATTAAAGTAAGACGCACAGTAGTAATTTTTCTTTTTTTTTTTTTGATTTAATAGTTTTTGCAGTGCATTGGAATTAGTAAGAACACTAGAAACAAAGTCCACTGGTATCAATAAGACACTGGAAACGGTAAAAACAAAATGTCCTATTTGTTGCAGTCTTTGGGAAAATGTGTGACCTGGGCCAGGATTCACAAAACTTTGCCCTGGCACAAAGCCAGTTTTGTATGAGCAACATGGGTTTTGTGTGAGTTGGTATTCACAAAGACCTGGTTTGCATGCTCAAGCTGGGCTTGTGCTGGAGTAAATTCTGGAGGGGGCCGCAATGCAAATGAGGGGGAAGGGACTTGAATATCAGTGCTGTTCAATTCACAAAGCATTTGCTACATGCAAGGGCCTCTTGCACAGTCCCTTTGCATGGGGCAAATACTGCTGACTGAGTCCCTTCCTTAAGTCCTTGCAACCCTAGTGGTTGGCGAAGGTTGTGCCAAGGCTTCCCCCCCGATACCTAACACAGTGTTCCTGGTGGCTTGTGGTCCTTCCACCCACCCTCTGCCCACTGTAGAATCAAACATGCATTGGTGGTTAGTGGTCCCTCCTCCCACTCGACACACTGCCTGACATAATACCAAACATTCCCTGATGGCTAGCACCCCTCACCCGACACGATGCCCAACCCAACATCAATAAAGGCATTCCCTGGTGTCCAGTAGTCCCTCCCCTCACCCTTACCCATGGCCAGGTATAGATACCATTACCCTGGTGTCTATTCCCCTGTCCTGTCCCCAGCTGTGTAAGGTTTTAGCTGTCCTGAAGAAATTATATCTATGTTCTGTTTCTGCTAATAAGACAAATGCAGAAAAGGTTGACAGCCATTCACTGCCTCCCTCCCTCCCCCCAGTGCTTGCAGATCACCAGCCCAATTAGAAATAACTAAGATTCCCTGGTGCTAGTGGCCCCCCACCCACACCCATGCCCGATCTATACATAATATTCCATGGTGTCCAGTGGTCCCTCTCCCCACCCAATCCCATGCCTGTCATGAAATAACATTGTCCCTGGTGTGCAGTGCCCCCCCCATCCTGATTCCCTATACAGGAAAGCAATATCATTCCCTGGTGTCTAGCAGACCCCCACCAATCCACCCCAGCAGGTAATGTCCCACCATCTCACATCCCCCCATCCTGACCATGAGCTAGCAACTGGCACAGCCCTCCACTCTCCACCACAGCCAGCCACCAACTGAGCTGTCAATGACCACATACTGTATATAGTACACAGTCATTTACAGCTCAATTTGTGGCTGGCTGTGATGGAGAGTGGAGGACTATGCAAGTCACTGGCTTGGGGTTGGGATGGGTAGTGCGATGTGGTGTGGTATTACCTGCTGTGGTGGGGGGGTAGTGGGCTCACTAGACATGAGAGAAAAGGGACAGGTCATGTCCAAAACATGTCAGGCGAGAGTTTGTCTGATACTATATTTCAATAAATGGAGTTTTAAGTCTGTGCTGGTTTGTGTCTCTCTTTTGAGGTTTTGTGTGTGCCCAAAACTTTTTGTATGCTAGTACCAGGGAAACTTAGTTATTTTTAATCCAGCTGATGATCGATGACCATGGTGGGAAGGACCACTACCACTGGAGAAATGTAGTTATTTTTAATAAGCCAGGCAATGGGGGGAGGGGTTAGCACCAGGGATAGCTCTACAGTTCTAATCAAGCTGGTGACCTACGGCAGGAGGGGGCATGCTAAATTCTGGTGTGGCCAATACAAATGGCACATAATGAGCATGCAAATAGCCACATAACACCTTGCATGCCCAATGGGTTAATTTACATGGCTGCTTTTGTGAATTCCAAATAGTGCACCTGCACTATTCATTGTGAAGCAATACTCCTGACTGCATGCAGGGGTGGGGCTAGAGGAATTATTGGTGGAGGTAACGGGGTTAACACTGACTTGTCCTGGCCCTATTCACAGTCAGATAATGCAGGTGTGTTATCCGACTGTGAATATAAAACCTTTGTCACCTGAGCAAACGCAAAGCACAATGTAAGCTTTTGTGTGAATCTAGCCCTTGATGTATGGCAACTGAAGTTGTAAGATGTCAACTGTAATAAAGAGAAAAAACAGAGATTCTCTAGCATGCAATGTAGCCCTACAGTGGCCGTTTACAGCTTGTTACCTTAGTCACTGTCATCAGAAGTATAAACTATGAAATTTATACTATGATGTTTATAAATCTTTTTTGGGGGTTGTCTGGTCTGTGTAGGGTAAAATTTTCACATTGACAGCTGAATAAAAGTGTAGTTATCTCTAAATAGTATGATTGAATTGATGCCAGCTGGGGATTTCCTGGATGCTGCTGCAATTATTGCATTGCTGCTTGATGTGTAGCTAGGTTGTTGTATTGTGCTGTTTACCGAGGAAGTGCTGCAGTTTGGGAGAGCAGAGGCATTTGAGGAGAAGGACATGGAAACAAGGATTGCAGAGTTTTTTTTTGTTTGTCTGTGTACTCTCTGACATAACGGAATAGGAGTTGATGGGCTGTAGACTCTTATGTTCAAATATCTGTTGGACAACATTCTGGGGGTTGTCTGTATCAACCAACTTTTATATGGAGGTTTTCCTGGTTGAGTGGTTAGTAAATGACGAGTTTGGATTTTCATTGTTTTCATTATTTGTCTTATCTTTTTCTCACCAATACACATTGCACAAAACCAGTGTGAGCCAGGTTTCCAATTAACATTTAGTGTTAAATAGAAAGGAGAATCTAGATGCAGTATAGAAGGTGATCTTTCAGCTGCATATTTTTTATAGATTTCTAAGAGATCTCTGTCAAGTTCAGTTAATCCTCTATACATGTGTGTAGCTTAATGGGACATATGTCTCTGGGATTGTCACCCGTTCTTGTTTTAGTTTACCTCTCATTATATTCTAAGAATAAATGACATGTACTGTCTGTTTATAATGTTAACCACCCCCACTCCCCATTTTAGACTATATTGCTCTGATGTTTCTAGAGTGAAATACCGGCCTATCTTGAAAAAAAAAGAAACATGTTTAACAGTGCAGTGGGGTTTCTAAGATCAAGTGTTTAGAAGAATACAAGAGGTAAATTTCATTTTAAGTCAGGGGTTGTGCTCAATTGGGCTTGTTTCCTTTGTGCATTTTTTTGAGAAATTTTTGCTTGCCTGCCATTGTGCGAATTGTCTCTGTAAACTGTGTTTCTGTGTAATAGTAAATTAAATAACTTACCTGATATTCAAAAGTACAGCGCACCCATGCTGTACTCTGATGACCTTGCTCTTGTTGCATGCTCATCTGATATTGATAAGATTAATCTTATGCTCTCTCATGACCTTCAGGCAGTGCAAGCATAATTACTCAAACATAAAATCCTCCTGAACGTTAAATGAAAACACAATCTATGCTCTTTGGCTCTGCTCCCAGACTCAGAAAATGCTTGTCCCTTATTCAAATATTCTGTGCAGCTGGGACTTTACTAGAGGTTGTTAAATCCTTCTGCTACCTTGGTGTCACCCTTGATCCCTCCCTTGATTTCCAAATGCACATAAACAAGATATGCAATGATGGAAACACTGGGCTTGGACTGGCATACAGAGTCAGGAACAATCTAACCATTACTGCCTGTCTGTCTATTGCAGGGGGTTTACTTCTTCCAACACTTATGTACAGCATCACAACATATGCATATCCTGCCTCCAAACTTGCACTAAGGAAGTGTTACGTTGCTTACAACAATATATGGAGATTTGTACTTGCTACTAACAGAGTTGCGTAGCCCTGTGAGCTGCATGAGATGATGGAATGGCTTCCTCCAAGTGCTATGAGGGACTATGCCCTGAGAGGCACCATCTGTAACATCCTGAATAAAAAGCAACCCTTCCTACTTGATACTGTGCCTCAACCACAGATCAACCCCTGTCCTTTAAGATCCACAGACCTGCACCTGCTTGCTTTACCTAAACTCAGGACAAACCTCAGTGCTGCGGCTTTTCTGAACTTTGCGCCTAGGGTATGGAACAACATCCCTGTCAAGATATGGAGCAACTCTACTTCTGGGGGCTATCAATATGCCCTCTGTAAACACTTATTCACTTTCTCCAAGTGTATCTGCTCTTCTAAGAAATTAACATGCTTCTGTATATAGGACATGTACACTGAGTTAAAGTTTGCCACCTACTGTTGCATCAATTCTGCTTTCACGTTAGTGCATATTTCTGTGACCTTATCTTGGGTTACTTTCTTGTTGTTACATCTCTCAATTTTAGTGCCTGATGTATGCCAAAGTATTGTAATGCTGTTGTGTTCATTTCTTCTCCTGTAACCTCCTGGGTCATGCCTAAAAAAAAGACAGTTTCTGTGTAATGCACATACCTGGTTAGCAAAAAGTAAATAAATAAAATGTGGATAGTTTTTCTTTATTAGGTAATGGTCTATGCTACCTAAAAAAACCTTAGTTTTGTGGGCTTATACTCAGCATCATCAATCCTTTTAATTTTATAGATAAATTCAGCTTGTAATGTCGCAAGACATTATGCCGCATGGCAAAATCTCGCTGCCAATACAGCACAATTTCTGCCATGAGGCATAAGTCTTTTTTCTGTAGGGGGTTCAACCCCCCAAACCCCCCGTTATGGGGGGCTGCACCCCCAGAACCCCCCACTAAAGATTCTGAACTCCAGGGGGGTTCAACTCATGGAGCGCAAAAGTCAAAAAATAAATAAAAGTTCCTTGGACTGGGAATCAAACCCGGTCCCAGACACAGCACCTGGGTTCCTGCTGCTGTGGCTCAGTCCTGTAAGCTATGGCAGTTGCTTGATGGAACCTACTCCCAGCAGAGGTCTTACCCTCTGTCTGGAAAGTGCTAATGGTGCAATACCGCGTACAGCAGTATATGCGGTATTGCATCATTAGCACTTGCATACTTCGCTGCACTGGTTTAGCCATAATGTCATTCACTATTAGGCATGTGACATTATGACCTGGTATGCAGCTGGAAGAGGATCTAGTTATTTTACAGGTATTGTGGACATTTCCCCTGGCTTCATCTCTGTTAAGTAGAAATGAGTTTACCAGCTTCATGTCTGAGGCAGGTTTTTTTGGATTGTCCTCTTGTTTTCCTGTCCAAGGATAAACTTTTCTAGTACCAAAATTTGTTTTGAGTGAACCATGGCTGACATGTTGTTGTTTTTTTGAGTGTACCACTGTGATGGTTATGATAAGGTGAACTCAGCAGGGAAAGTGAATGCAGGTGCAGTTAACAATAGAATGTGCATAATAAGATTTATAGAACATGCACAATGGATGTTATGCATGAAGTGGGAAGGGGTACATGGAAAAGTCGCATACCCCGGCCATGTCTCAGAGCACCCATGGACAGGTGCACCCATACTGGCAGTCACTAACGCTGGCCACCTGTCTATGGTTCCTCCTCTCCAGTGCACAGGACTCTTCAGGGTGGCCAGGGGTGGAGTCACAGACCCTGGCGTGTATCCAATGGGAAGTCCATCACAGGATCTGACAGCAGATCACTCACACTGCGATGTGAGTGTCCAGGGTAGTGCATGCATACTGCAAGCACCTGGACCTGCATAGCATGGCCCCTATGGCCAATCTGTGAACTGACCTAGCCCTCAGCAAACAGCACCCTCCCGGTGCATTGCAGGACCCCAGCATTGGGACCAATTTCCAGCCCACTTGCCTGCAATGTCAGCAGTGCCACAACCACAATGTGGCTGTACCCCAATCCCCCATAGGTTGGCATGTGACATGGCCCAGGCTCCCCCAGCAACAGGAAGTCTCAGGTACTCACCTGTCCCACTGGCCCTACCCTTTCTGGCTTCCTAGCGGGCATGGGCAGCATGGAGAGCACTTTCCAGGTCCCCCGACATCAGGCAGTTGGAGTCTGTGGGCTGCACAGTGGGTTACGGCAGGGTCCTGGCTGCCATAACCTGCACCAATCTCCACACCCATACAGCCAGCACTACGTGGTTTAGTGCATACCATGTAGTGTTAGCACCCCCCCAGAACACCCTTGGCATCATCCATAGCTGTGGGGGATCGAGTGCATTGGATCTTCATGCCCCTCAATTGTGCATCCAATGGGGGTGCACTGGGTACATGGTGGCTACGCGCCCAAGATATATTGCACGTAGCCACTCTGCACCTTTGTGCATAGTGCCCAATAACTTTTGAACATGCACAACTTCAATCTATATTGTGCTCATACCCCTATGAGCTTTTCCATTAGAACTTTCTGTTTTACTGTTACCTCAAAACATCGTTTAACAAATTTCCTGAGTTAGCACAAGAGTTACTGTCTTTTATTTTATATTTTCTTGTGCAAAGGAATGCTTTTTTGTGCAAACAATTTTTTGTGCAAAATTTTATGCTAAATCTGCAACATTTTATTGAACAAAATTCCTTTCTCTTGTACAACCCATATTCTTCTTAGACGTTTTCAAAATCAGAACCACCATAGGCAGTCTCATTGTTTAAGTCTCATTAAATGTAGCCCAAACTAGGCAAAATGCTACCTCTTTCTTTACTCCTTTTAATCTATTTTCCTTTTTCTTGGCACAATTGCCTAATCTATCATTTCCAGGTTTCTTAGCTAGTAGTTGCAAAAAAACACCATCTGTGATGGGTCAAATGCTTTTTTGTTGGAGCATCAACATAGCGGCTTATTGCGAACTGAGGGTATATTTCATTTACTTTGTTTTAATGAACTGTATTGTGCATTCTTCTTTAGCCATTTTTTTCCTTCCCTCTCTGCAGCTTGGTCACCCTTCTGGCAAGGTGGTCCATTCACACAAAACATGCTGATATTTTGGAGACTGTGATCTCCATCCTCAGAGCTGATAGTAGTGGGGAGCTCTGGCTAATTTTAACCACAAAGTTAAGTGAAGCCAACCATTCACTTTCTTCTCACATTTCTTGTTCCTGCCCCACAAGTATTTAATATTATAAAGCTTTTAATCCTTTTTACGCCTTCAAGCTTAATCTTTGCCTTACTTTATATACTTATTTTTTATTGCAAATTGAACATTTTTTCATTCTCTTCTGTGCCTAACCTCAAAAACTGGGTGACCATTTCACCTCCTTCATTTTAACATCCTTCTTTTAAAAGTTCAAAAACAAATACTTCCAGTACTAACATATTGTCAAAAGTGTCAAATGTCCTATGTTTTACTACTTAGTTGTACTGTCATTTTACAGAATATTTGTACTGCTTTATGTCATGACCTTTTGACCTCTTCATCTTACGTGCATTTCTATAATAATTTTATTACTCACTTCATAAATATAATTGTCTGAAACCATATCTAGATTGCCAGGCTAATGGCACCCTTTTTTTCTTATGACTAATGCCATTTAATTCCCAATTCATTACTACACATACGGCACCCTTTTTTCCCTTTTCCTAATGGCTAATGCCTTTTAATTCTTTTTTTTTTTTTTAGTTGTTTAACCAGGTATAACACACTAAGCTGAAAGCTTTTTTACAGGAGTGACCTGGGAGCACAAGGAGGTTAAGTGACTTGCTCAGGGTCACACAGTATACAAGTAGAAGCTATGGGATTCAAACCCAGGTCTGGTCTGCTGGATGTCACCACATTTGCAACTCAGAGCCTTAGACCACTGCGCTATACTGCCTCCTACTATATCTCGAATGGACAACTTTTTGATATGGCTAATGCCTTTTAATTTCCAATTCATTACTATACATACTTATCCTAAACTTCTCAATCCAGTTCCTAGAAACTTATATATTTTACATTATAAACAATCCTATACTATGTACTTATAGTTTTCTAATAAAATTTTGTACCGCATATATCTGTGAATTTTTAATTATACATATATACCCTCAATTCTGTAAAATCCTTATATTTCTATTTGGTTAGCAATTCATATTTCTTCTGTTACCTCCTAACTGGTGCAGCTTAACAATTAGCAGCATTTTACAGATAGCTATTGTATCCAGTGTCCTCATTCAGTCCATTTGGGTACAGTGTCTGGATTTCATGAATCCAGAAATCTTCTCTTTTGAGGAGCAGATCTTTATAATTATCTCCTCTTGGTGGAACTTCCACTGTCTCTAGGCCCACGTATGCAAGCGCTTATATTTGTGGGCTTGGAGAAAGTGGAAGTTCCACAGAGAAGTGGTGTTATAAAGAGCTGCTCCTCCAAAGAGAAGCTTTCTGGATTCATGAAATGCAGACACTGTACCCAATGGGATTGAATGAGGACACTGGATACTATAGCTATGTTTAAAATGCTGCTAATTGTTAAGCCACATAGGTTATGAAGGTACATTAGTAGCCACAGACATTGCCAACTATTTCCTGAACTTTCTGTGATATTTCTAGAGAAATATCATGCTTTCTGCATTTCCACAGTAGGGGCAGCAGAGAGAAACTCTTTAGACATTTTGTGAAATATCTGGAAATAGCTGACAATGTCTGTGGCTACTACATAACAGAAGGACTATGAATTGCTCACCAGATAGAACTATAAGGGTTTTACAGAATTTAGGGTATAAATGTATGATTAAAAATTCACAGACACATGCGGTAAAAAATTTTATTAGAAAAGTATAAGTGTATAATATAGGATTGTTTATAATATAAAATATATATGTCTCTAGGAACCGGATTGAAGTTTAGGATAAGTATGTATAGTAATGAATTGGGAATTAAAAGGCATTAGCCATATCGAAAAGGAAAAAAGGGTGCTGTATGTATAGTAATGAATTGGGAATGAAAAGGCATTAGTCATAAGGAAAAGAAAAAAAGGATGCCATCAGCCTGGCAACATATATATGGTTTCAGAGAAATATATTTATGACATGAGTAATACAATTATTGTAGAAATGAAGGTAAGATGAAAGAGGTCAAAAGGTCATGACATATAGCAGTACGACAATTCTGGAAAAGATGATATAACTAAGTAGTAAAACATAGGACATTTGACACTTCTGACAATATGTTAGCAATGGAACTGTTTGTTTTAGAACTTTTTAAAGAAGGATGCTAAAATGAAGGAGGTCAAATGGTCACCCAGTTTTCAAGGTTAGGCACAGAATAGAATGAAAAAATGTTAAATTTACAATCAAAATAAGTAGAGAAAGCAAGGTAAAGAATAAGCTTGAAGGCTTAAAAAGGACAAAAAGCTTCATAAATATGAAATACTTGTGGGGCAGGAATGAGAGATGTGAGAAGAAAGTGAATGGCTGGCTTCACATAACATTGTGGTTAAAAACAGCCAGAGCTCCTGTCTACTATCAGCTCTCAGGATGGAGATCATAATCTCCAAAACGTCAGCACGTTATGCATGAACAGACCACCCAAGAAAGAGGATGACTGAGCTGCAGAAAGGGAAGTAGAAAAAAATGGCTAAAGAAGAACACGCAATACAGTTCTTCAAAACAAAGTAAATGAAATATACCCTCAGTTCATGATATTTGGTACATGGATGCTCCAACAGAAAAGGATTTGGCCCATCAGAGAAGGTGTTTTCTTGCAACTACTAATTAAGAAACCTGGAAATGATGGACTAGGCAATTGCACCATGAAAAAAGAACACAGATACGAAGGAGAAAAGAAAGAGGTAGCATTTTGCCCAGTTTGGGATATATTTAATGAGACTTAAACAACGAGACTGCCTATGGGTTTTCTGATTTTGAAAATTACTAAGAAAAAATGAGTTGCACAGAAAAAGGAATTTGGTTGCATAAAATATTGCATTTTTAGCATAAAATTTTGCACAAAAAATTGTTTGCACAAGATAAGCATTCCTTTGCACAAGAAAATATAAGATAAAAAAAATACATTTTATGCTGACTCAGGAAATTTGTTAAAATACATTTTGAGGTAACAGTATAACAGAGAGTGCTAATGGAAAAGCTCATTGGGGTGAGCACAATATAGATTGATGTTGGTCCCTTCCATTTTAGCACCTAGTGCTATTTTAGCTTAAATGAGGAGGGTGAGTAGCATCAAGCTTTTTCTTTTTTTCAAATGGTTGATAGTGGGGATCAAACAGTGAGGCCCTGGGAGGCTAGCTTCAAAGGAGACAGAAAAGAGAAAAAAGAGAAAGATAAAACAAAAGTGCAACAAGTGAGGGAATAGAAACAAATAAAGGAAGACAAAGTTTATTAATAAAGAATAGTGTAAAGAAGAACAAAAAATGAAAAATATGGCAGTTTGAGGAAGATCTTTTGAAACAGGAGTACTGTCCTTCACTGAAGATGAAGGAAATGTTCTAGCATTTGTGGCAGCAGAATATGCAGAAATGCTTGGAAATGAGAAAACAACTACAGGTAATAAAGTGAATGTAGAGGGCATTGAGAACTTAATGAAGACACAGATAAGAATGCAGATGCATGACTTTAGCCTAAGTAAATATTGGCAGGACAAACAGATTCCTAGTGGACTTAGGATCCAGAAAGCACCATCATTTGGGAAAGATGATGAAGAGTATATTAAAGACTGGGAATTTATATTAAACAAACCATTGAATGATTTGATGTTGGCAATCATACGTAAGGCAAAAAAAGATAGTGAAAGGCTGGAGAATGGAATAAAAATTTAATAATCAGAAGTATTTAAAGGGATAGCAAAAGCAGAAGAAACAGATACCGTAAAAAATTGGAAACAAATATGAAGAAATTTAAAGAAGAGCTAGTGGAGTATGAAAAAGGAAAGCATGAAAGAGGTGCAAGGGATTATCAGCAATGCCACTGTTTTTCAGTTTTTACTGGAAAATCCAGTAAAATTCCGGAATTAGGGCTGCCTGAAAACTGGTAAAAACAAAGATTTCATGGAATCTGGCATTTTCTATCAGATCAGTAAATCTATAAAAAAGTCTGTTTTTCTTTTAATTCCTTCCTGTACTATTTTCAGTTTGCTTTATTTAATGTTCTGTATATTAAGCCCTCTTTAATTCTGATTATTTATGCACATACTAAAAGAATAATAACAGAATCCTGGTAAAATCCGGAAATTAGAGTAACAATCACCAGTGAAATTCTGGAATCTTAAGTCTTGAAAATGGAATTTAATTGTTTTAATCACCGTAAATCAGTGGCCTTGATTATCAGGATGGAACAGTGTATAACTGGCATGGTAAGAGACATAGATATAATAACCAAAAAAGTGGCAATTTTATATAGAAAATTTTGAAATAACAGATGAAAGTGATACAGAGTCTGTAGATAGCAGACCAAAAATCAAGCAACAGAGATATAGCTTTCGAGAGGACTCACAAGAAGGCCAAAGTACAGGCTGAGGCAGAGGAGGAGGACTGGGGGGGTAAGAAGAAGAGACTTCAGAGGGAGAAGCAGAGGTCAGAAATACAACTATGGAGGTTACTGGGGAGAACAAGGCCCCCCCTGCAGTCACAGCAGAAAAAGAACTGGAATTAATTAATTTAACAGATATGTACTTACAGGGGAAAAACAAGTACATATTTTAAAGAAAGGGTTATCATTCATAGCAACAAAAAAGGTAAATGCATTTAAAGTCAAAATAGATATTCAAAACATATAGACAACTACATATCAGATCTTTTTTTATTTTCAAAACATGTTACAATACCAACAACTACAAGTACAATGGTGATAAATACAACAGTAGATATGGAGGGACAGGAAGAAGAAAGGGAGTGTCAAAGACAAAAAAATTACAGAAAATCAAAGTTTGTGCCTAATATGCAAATGAATGGAGTGATAAACACTTTTAGTAAACTGGTAGATGAGGATGTAAACAAAGTCTTGAAAAAGGTTAAAAAGATAAAAGGGAATGATAATCTGAGTAAAAACAGAGAAAGAAGCCCTTAAAGAATTGAAATCTCTTCCTAATACCATCATAAAGAAGGCAGACAAAGGGGATACTGTGGTGTCATGGAGTAAAAACATGTGTGTAGAAGAAATGAAAAAAACAACTGGAGAATGAGAGGTTCTATAAGAAATAAAAAAAGACCCGACTGAGAACATTAAAAACAGCATAAAAATAATATTGGAAGAAGCAAAAGAAAAAAAGTGAATAACAGAGAAAGAAAAGAACTTTATGATAATTGAGAATTCAGTAAAACCTACCAATTATCTACTCCCCAAGGTCCATAAGAATAGAGAGAGCTGCCCCCAGGAAGATCAATAGTCAATTGCCTGAGCTCGGTTACAGACCCACTATCAAAATCTGTGGATTTTTTCTTGAGACCCTTGGTGAAAGAAACAAAATCTTATATTGCAGACACTAAGAATATGTTAAATCTCCTTAAGGACCAAGAAATTGGCAACAACACAGGGTTTTTAACCAGTGACATTGAAAGTTTATATAACAACATACTTCATAAAGAAGGGGTTAGAAGCATTAAAAGAAAAATTGGAAAAAAGAGGTAATGCAGTAGTACCACCCAACTGTTTTCTGCTGAAATTAGCAGAAACAGTCTTAAGTAACAATTACTTCACATTTGGGACACAGTACTTTCAGCAAATTCATGGAACAGCCATGGACACCACATTTGCCCCATCCCTTGCAAATATATACATGGGTAATTGGGAAGACAAATTTATATGGGACATAACAAACAATAAATGGCATGGGCATGGGCATATACTTTGATGGACAAGATTTGTGGACGATGTATTTCAATTGTGGAATGGCTAAGAAAAATACTTAAAATTATTTTTAGAATATATCAATATTTGTGATAATAATCTGAAGTTCACATCTCGGTATAGTAAGCTTGAAGTGATTTTTTTCAGATTTAATACCATGTGTAAAAAATGGACACTTAGGAACAAAGCTGACCAGGAAAGAAATTAACAGAAATACAGTCTCACACTTTGGAAGTCAACATCCCCTACATGCAAAACAAAATATTCCATATGGACAATTACTGAGGATCAAATGGAACTGTATTGAAAATGAAAAAAGAGCACAGGAATCGGCCGACATGTGCACAAGCTTGTTAAATAAAGGGTATAAACCTGGTGTATTAGTAAACACAATTGAAAAAGTGAATAAAAAGTGTATAGAAGTACTATTAGAAAATAAGCAAAAAAACAGCATTAGAAGAACAAATATGCTTCTGCACAGAATTTGGTGGTGACTATGGAGAAATTAAGGATACAATAGCAATGGGGGGTGGTGGTGGTGGAGGTGGAAGTAGACAAAAGTCTTAAAGAAACAGTAAAGAGAGGCCCATTGTCAAGTTACAAAAGGGGAAAAAACTTAAAAGATATGCTGTGAGAACATTGTCTGTAGATGATAAAATATATATTAGATCATTGTGGATGCCAGAAGTACCAGAAGACAATTTCAAATGTGGTAACTGTGCACAATGTTGCAGCACTGTAAATACAAAAACAGTGAACCACCCAAGGTCCGGAAAAAAATGCAAGATCAAAAGCTTCATCAACTGTATGACAGAAGGCGGCATTTACATGTTAAAATGCCTGTGCAGAGAAGCATATATCGGTCAGACAAAAAGAGTTTTAAAAGCAAGGATTGGCTGAGCATAAAACAATGATACACCGTAATAATTTAAAATATGCAATGGCTAAACACTACTGTGAAGCAAAACATGGGTCAGCAGCCTTGCTGACATTTGTGGGCTTCGAGAAAGTGGAAGTTCTACCAAGAAGAGGTAATTATAAAAACCTGATCCTCCAAAGAGAAGCTTTCTGGATTCATCAAATGCAGACACTGTATCAAATGGGGCCAAATGAGAACGCTGGATACTATAGCTATCTGTAAACTGCTGCTAATTATTAAGCCGCACCAGTTAGGAAGGTAACAGAAGGACTATGAATTGCTAACCAGATAGAAATATAAGGGTTTTACAGAATTGAGGGTTACATGTATAATTACAAATTCACAGACATATGGAGTAACAAATTTTATTAGAAAAGTATAAGTGTATAGTATAGGATTGTTTATAATGTAAAATATATAAGTCTCTTGGAACTGGATTGATAAGTTTAGGATAAGTATGTATAGTAATGAATTCGGAATTAAAAGGCATTAGCCTTTAGGAAAAGGAAAAAGGGTGCTGTATGTGTAGTAATGAATTGGGAATTAAAAGGCATTACTCATAATGAAAAGAAAAAAAGAGTGCTTTTAGCCTGGCAATCTTGATATGGTTTCACACAAGTATATTTATGAAGTGAGTAATAAAATTATTGCAGAAATGAAGGTGAGATGAAAAAGCTCAAAAGGTCATGACATATAGCAGTACAAAATTTCTGTAAAATGATGATTAAACTAAGTAGTAAAACATAGGACACTTGACACTTCTGACAATATGTTAGTACTGGGACTATGTGTTTTTGAACCGAAGGATGTTAAAATCAAGGAGGCCAAAAGGTCATCTGGTTTTCGAGGTTAGGCACAGAAAAGAATGAAAAAATGTAAAATTTACGAAAAAAATAAGTAGTTAAAGCAAGGCAAACAATAAGCTTGAAGGCTTAAAAAGGACAGCATGCTTTATAATACGAAATATTTGTGGGGCAGGAACAAGAGATGTGAGAAGAAAATGAATGGTTGGCTTCTCATAACTTCGGGTTAAAAACAGCCAGAGCTTCCCACTACTATCGGCTCTGAGGAAGGAGATCACAGTCTCTAAAATGGCAGCATGGCATGTGTGAACAGAACACCTGAGCAGGAGGACAACAGTGCTGCAGAGAGGGAAGGAGAAAAAATGGCTAAAGAAGAATGTGCAATGCAGTTTTTCAAAACAAAGTAAATGAAATGGACCCTAAGTTCAGGATAAGCTGGTACATTGATGCTCCAACAAAAAAGGATTTGGCCCATCACAGAAGGTGTTTTTTTGCAACTACTAATTAAAAAATGTGGAAATGATGGATTAGGTAATTGCACCATGAAAAAGGAACACAGATTCGAAGGAGTAAAGAAAGAGGTAGCATTTTGCCCAGTTTGGGCTACATTGAATGAGACTTAAAGGGAGACGTCCATCTAGGATTAAATTAATCATTATTGTTATCAACAGAACTCTGCTTTACATAAGCTATTGACCAAACTTGTAACACTTTTAGGGCCAGAATTATAACCCATTCAGTTGCCCCTCCCTTTATAGCTGCAGTCATCCATTTTCTAAATCACAGGCACAGGAATTTACATCACATCAGGGGAAACACATATAGTCAATAAATATTTTAACCAGGAGAGGCACACTAAGCAGAAGCTTCAGTCCAGGTATGACCTGGAGAGCACAAGAAAGTTAAGAAACTTGTTCAGGATTATACAGTAATACAAGTAATGAATGTGGGATTCAAACCCAGGTTTTTAGGTTTGCAGCTCAGAGCCTTAAAGCACTGCACTATACTGCCTCTTTCATGATAAGAGGAAAACAAGAGTTAGGCCTCTTGATGAGCTATGACTACCAGGCACTTAATAGTTTAGTGTTTGCACCTGGGAGCATCAGGGAAGTGAAAAGGTTGTATTTCAAAAAGAAGGGGCAGCTGGAGATTTCCTGCTGGAAAGACAGAGTAAAACAATTAGAATCATGAAATGAAAAAACAAATCTGCTGTGTTTTTTTTCTTTTACTTTGATGAAAGGAAACCTATTTCTGGATGGTGTTCAAATAATGACTTCTTTTTATGTTGCAACCTTTAGAAGGAGTAGTGCTGGAAAATGGGGAAAAGTGAGTGTGTATGTGTGTATGGGGGGACACTGTAGTAATAAGAGACCATGATTGCTTCCCTTCTGACATTGCATGCATTCAGGGGTTCTTTGAATGCTCATGGACAAAAGTGTGGGGTGTCCACCCCCCCATGCAACTGTAGGTTCTAGCACCTATGGTCAGAAGGGTTCTGTACTGATAGCCATCTTTCCTATCACACATCAACACAATGCAATTATTTTGTTACAACTTATTTACCCAGGATAGTCCAGCTGAGATATGCCACCTCATTTCCAGTGGGGTCCTGCTGCTATTCATTTCTGCCTCTAGAAGGACAGGAATACTGGGGGGTTTTGTGACTTACTCTAGGTCACACAGTTAGTATTTGACTTTACAGAGGTTTGAAACTCTCATCTCCTGGGCCCCACACTTGTGCTCTAGTCATTAGATCATACTCCTACAAATGACAGAACATGATGCCAAAAAAAAAAATGTAAACACAACTACTTTAGTGCTAACAAATGCTGGAACTTAACAGGTACAGGAATAAAAATTATTTACAGTGCTACCACAGTAACAAAATATTCTGCAAATCTCACTGGCACTAACATTTTACTAAACTGAAATATCACAAAATATTGTACAAAGCAATATAAACCCCAGAGGAGCTCAGAAACTGCTGGCACTGGCAGTACACAACTTTTGTTTATAAAAACCCCTTCAAGATTAGAGACAAGTTCACATCCCTATAGACTGGGTAAAAGCAATTTTTGTTTCATTTCCTCTGCTCCTTCAAGGAGGCAGTATAGTGCAGTGGTTTAAAGCTCTGAGCTGCAAATCTGGAGACTTGGGTTTGAATCACAGTCCACACTTGCATTACTGTATGACTCTGAGCATGTCACTTAACTTTCTTGTATTCTCAGATCATACCTGGACTCAAGTTTCAGCTTAATGTGCCTCTCCTGATTAAAATATTTATTGACTGTATGTGTTTCCCCTGATATGATGTCATTTCCTGTGCCTGTGATTTAGAAAATGGATGCCTGCAGCTATAAAGGGAGGGGAAACTGAATGGGTATAATTCTGGCCATAAAAGTGTTATGGGTTTGGTCAATAGCTTATGTAAAGCAGATTTCCATTGGCAACAATAATGATTAATTTAGTCCTAGATGGACGTTTCCCTTTAAACAACGAACTAGCTTATGGGGTTTCTGATTTTGAAAATGATTAAGAAAAAAACGGGTTGCACAGAAAAAGGAATTTGATTCAATAAAATGTTGCACTTTTAGCATACAATTTTTCACAAAAAAATTGTTTGCACAAAAAAAGCATTCCTTTGCACAAGAAAATATAAAATAAAACATGTTAAATCTTATGCTGACTCAGGAAATGTGTTAGAAGACTTTGTGAGGTAACAGCATAACAGAGCATGCTAATGGAAATGCTCATAGGGGTGTGAGCACAATATAAAATGATGCTGGTCCCTGCCATTTTAGTGCCTAGTGCTCTTTCAGCTCAAAAGAAGAGGGTGAGTAGCATCAAGCTTTTTCCTTTTTTCTAATGCACAACTGTTTTGAGCAGCTTGAATTCTGTGTACAATAAACCCTAATCATACACTATATTTTTATAGTGTGGAGCGGCCCATTACCAGAATTTGAGTTGTTTATGGATTACCTGCAGCCTTCTAACAAGAAATCTCAGGTTTACCCCTTGCTGACAACAGGCTTTCAAATTGTTGGACTTACACATTAGCAAAGAGAAGGATGAAAATATTGCTGCAGGTACATTTTGGAAGAATACAGACCCAACACCTTACTGTTGACATCAAGTTTGCTATCCTTGCCATACTAAGCAAAATATTCCAAAGTGACAATTTGTACAGCTACATCATGATTGCAGTATAAATAGAAACATAGAAACATAGAATTTGATGGCACAAAAGGACCGCTTGGCCACCCAGTCTGCCCATTTCCCTACCTAATGGATAAGCTGCAGATCCTAGTTAACAAGCAGCCTACTTCTTTCTACCCCCCAACCCCTAGAATTGCCTTATGACTGTCCCATGCATGCTTGAATTCAACCACTGTTTTTGACTCCACAACCTTCTCCGAAGGCTGTTCCATGCATCCACAACCCTCTCTGTGAAAAATGCTTCCTTACATTACCTCTGAGTCCCCCATCTTCAAATTGTGCCCCCTTGTTCTTGCACACCTCTTTTTTTGAAAGATGCTACCCTCTTGGACTTTGTTGATTCCCTTGAGGTACTTGAAAGTTTCTATCATGTCCCCCCTCTCCCTCCTTTCCTCAAGGCTATACATATTAAGCTCCTTTAGTCTCTCTCCATATGTCTTCTGGTGCAGACCCTGCACCATTTTAGTTGCCCTCCTCTGGACAGTTTCTATCCTGTCTATGTCCTTGAGGAGATTGGGTCTCCAGAACTGCATGCAGTACTCTAGATGGGGTCTCACCAGCTGTCTGTACAGAGGGATAACAACTTCCTGTTTTCTACTGGTGATGCCTCTCCCTATGCATCCCAGTATCCCCCCAGCCTGCCTTACTGCCCTCTCACATTGCTTGCCCACCTTTAAGTCATTTGATATGACTACCCTCAGGTCCCTTTCAATTTTTGTTGTTGTTAGTATCTCACCCCCCATTGTGTACTCTACCCTGGGTTTTTGTTTCCCAGGTGAATTACCTTGCACTTCTTAACATTGAATATAAGCTGCCATACATTTGACCATTTCTCTAACCTTGCCAAGTCCCTTCTCATCCTTTCCACCCCACCTTGTGCATCAACTCTGTTGCAGATCTTTGTGTCATCTGCAAAAAGACATACTTTTCCTTTCAGTCCCTCTGCAATATTGCTTATAAAGACATTGAAGAGGACCGGTCCTAATACTGAACCGTGTGGTACCCCACTAGTAACCGCCCTTTCTTCAGAGTGGACTCCATTTACTATTGCTATTACTATTACTATTACTATTATTACTAATATGCCCAATTATAACCAAAGTGTACAATTTTTGGTTCAGTGAAGGTATCTCTGATCTGTCCTTCTTAGAGGCACTCATCACTCTCATTCCCAAACCTGGTTGGAACCCCATGCTGATGGTCAGTTATCGTCCAATATCGCTGTTGAATGTCGATATTAAAATATTAGCTAAAATATTAGCAAATCGGCTGAGTCCATTCATGAGTAGCGTGGTTAGTGATGAACAAGTGGGATTTATGAGTGGAAGGCTATCCAGTGATCATCTATGTAAGATTCATCACCTAATTATACATGCCCAAGGTGCACAATACCCAGCAGCATTATTGGTACTGGATGCCGAAAAGGCATTCGATCGAGTGTCTTGGGACTTTCTTTTTGCAGTTCTGGATAACTTTGGATTGCCTAAGGAGTTCCTAGACTGGGTTCGAATTCTATACAGTGCCCCCACAGCTCATGTGTGGTGCAATGGCATATTGTCGTCTCCCTTTCCTTTAACTTGTGGCACATGACAGGGATGCCCGCTTTCTCCACTTCTGTTTAATTTATATCTTGAACCCTTGATTTGTAGATTGCAGGCATCACAGGTGATCAAAGGAATTGAATTGGGGAGTAGGCGATAGCTCATTTCAGCATATGCAGATGATCTTCTGATGCATTTAGAAGAACCTGACACTGGTATATCAGAAATACTAGGAGAAATAACTAAATTTTCTAGAATCTCCAACTATAAAGTCAACCCCTCCAAAACAAAACTTTTCCCACTGAACAATAGATGTTATCCCAATATAGCGAGGGAGCTTGGCCTGACTTGGGAGTCAAAGATATTGACATACCTTGGTGTTAAAATTACGAGAGGAATAAGTTCAATGGTCAAGGAAAATTTGGGTAGCCTCCTTAAGACCATCAAACAAGATCTAAATAGATGGAATTTGTTGCCCCTGTCGTTATGGGCCAGAATAGAAACGGTAAAAATGAATATACTGCCAAGGATTATCGATCCTTTAAATATGCTGGGATGTTATTTGCCCAAAGTCTGGTTTGTGAATCTAAGAAAGATGCTTAGTACATACCTATGGAAAGGGAAAGCCATTAGGAAAGCATATCAGAAACTTATAGGCCCAAGAGAGAAGGGATGGCTTGCTCTTCCATCTTTCTATAAGTATTATATTGCATCGCATAAAAGTAAGGTAGTCCATTGGTTTAAACCAAATACACCCTCGTCTTTGCACCCTTATGCACCTCTTTGGATTTTTATTGAAAGAGACCTAGTTAGGAAACATAGGATATCATTATGCACGGTCGCGTATACTACTATTAAACTTCTCCCGAGATTGCTAAAGGACATCCCTATTGGTTGGTCATTAAAGGCCTTACAGCAGGCCCAAAAACTTCTAATGGTCAAATGGCGGTATTCGCTAGAACAAATGTTGACACAGAATATTCATTTCTTAATACAGCGGGCTCCAATTTTGCCTGGGTTCTGGAGATCGCTAGAGGGCCTAAAGTTGGGAGACTTAGCTCCTCAGGATAAGTTAATATCATATGAGTGGGCATGTGTTAAGTTTCCAGAACTAAAGGGACAATACTTCAAGTTCCGACAAGTTTCAGAGTCAATCAAAGCCCATCTTAATAAAAAGAAGGCCGGGGCAGATAATAGAGTTGAACTAATAGATTTAATTAAGATAGCTGACCAGCCCCATTCTATCTCTGGAATTTATGGTGCATTGCAATGGCTTGATGACAACCTCCCAAATGGTGTTAGTTATTATTGGACACATAGATTAGGAATAGCAGAGGATAGGGACACATGGAAGCGCATATGGTTTAATACATATAGAAATATTAGACAAGATAGATACAGGCTTCAGCAGTTCTACATTATATATAATATGTATTATACCCCTACAAAACTACATAGAATGGGCAGGTTAACACAATCCGCATGTACCAGATGTGGGGAGGAAGACAGTGATATATATCATGTACTGTGGGATTGTGCTAAGATTCAGCCCTTCTGGAGGGCAATTTGTGTCTCTCTATTACAAGCAGTAGACCTGGATGTTTTCTTTACACCCAAAATCTGTTTGTTGAATAATTTTCATAATGGTATGACCAAACAGCAGAAACTGTATATGACCATAATATCAGCTACTGCAAAAGCTGTTATCCTGAGACACTGGAAGGATACTTCTACTCTGTCTACGGGCGAATGGTACAAAGAAGTTACACTTGCGTTACAGGTAGAATCCCATATCGCCAAGATGAACAATATTTATTTTTTATTTTATTTTATTTAAACAGCAGTTTGGAAAACCTTTGAGCCATAGGCTCATTTACAAAGGTACCGTGTTACAGTAAGACAAACCAAAATACACAGTATAGCAGTACAACACATAGGTATAACAGTAAATTAAGACATAGATACAAACAAGCTGGTACAGGTAGGATGGATGCAAACAATACCAGAGTTATGTTGTCCTTAGCAGCTTAGTAATAAGCTTTGTCATAAGTATTGAGTATGGCTTTGACTAGCAGTAGTTACAGCATCGGGTGTTAATAAGGTGGTTACGTAAGGAAGTTTTGAAGCACGATATAGTTGGAGCTTCGGAGATGGAGGGGGGCAATGTGTTGAACCAGGAGGGGGCCCTAAAGCTGAAGGCTCTTTGGCCGTGAGAGGTTCTAGCTCTAGGGATAACAAGAGAGGTTTTCCCAGAGGTCCGAGTATGAACTAGTGGGACAGAGCGGCGTATGGTGGTGGTCAATCCTGGTGGGAAAAGCCCAAGGAGGGTCTTTTTTGTAAGGGTACAGGTAAGATATTTGAGGCGCTCATCGAGATCAAGTACCAGCGCTTTAGCATACAGTAGACAGGTGTGTGTCATCCTAGGTGCTCCAGTAATTAACCTGCAGGCCTTATTCAGAGTAGTGCGAATTTTATGGAGTGCTGTCTGATCATCAGCACCATACACCGGCAGTCCATAGTCCACTAGGGACAGGATAGAGGAGGTGACTGTGAGTCGAAGAACCTCCGGGGGGAGGCAGTGTTTATACTGATGTAAGATGCCCAATCGGATATTAGTGGCAGTGGCTAGGGCCGCGATGTGTCCATGGAAGGAGAGGGAGGGGTCAAAATGGATCCCTAGGTATTTATAGGAGCAAACTTGTTCGAGTGGGAATGAGGACCCAGAGTGAATGAGGAGTTTGAAGTTGCAGGACTTGTTTTGGGGATGAGAGAAGAACATGGTTTTTGGTTTTTTAAGATTTATCACCAATCTATGTTCCTTGAACCAGCCCTCAGCTTCAGTGAAGGACTTCTGCAATGAGTCATGGAGGGCAATAGGGTTACGACTCGAGGCAAAGATGACTGCATCAGCAGCGTACAATAGAATGTTCCCCGAGCAAGAGTGTGGAAGGGTGTTAAGGTAAAGGGAGAATAGTAAGGGACCCAGAATGGAGCCCTGGGGAACCCCAGAAAAGATGGGACAGATGTCTGAGTAGGTCCCATTAATTTTTACACGCTGTAAGCGGTCAGACAGATAACTGGTGCACCAGGAGATAGGCCCAGCAGCAAAACCAATAGGGTCAAGGGTTATTATTTCCAGTGGGGTCTTTTAGATACAGCCCTGACATCATGGCGCTCTGGGAGTCACCTATAGGAGGTATCCCCTCTTCAGGAAAGTTTGATTGGGTTCATTGGCATGTGAATGCTGTTTTCAATAAATAATGGGTGAGGGGTGGGGGGTCTGTGGAGTAGTGTTTAGCTATTTTTTATAGGCATGAACTTACTAATAGTACAGGCAGGTTAGTAGTACATATAGTGCATCTATGATTATTCTGTAAATCCTCACCAGCTTAATGTTTGTTCCCGGCACATGTAATGGATATGCCAATAAAGTAAAATGAATAAAAAAAAAACTATTACTATTACTATTACTATTACTATTACTATTACTATTACTATCAGTATGAAAAAGCAGCTGAGGTCCTTAGAGAGAGATTTGAGGAGTGAGGGTATAATTCAGCCATAATGAATGAAGCTGACCAGGTTGTAAGATCTAGAGACAGGACAGAGTTAATTCAAGGAACTAGCAAAGAAGGCCCACAGACTGAGAGGTACAGTTTTATAACTTCATTCTCAGCCCATGCTAGCCAATAAGAGAAAATCTTTAAACAGAATTTGCATGTGTTGCAGGAAGACCCAGGTTTAAGACAGATTAGCAAGCTCCCCCAACCCCCGAATGGCATATCACAAAGCTCCACCTTTACGAGACACCTTGGTACATAGCAAACAGGATGTTAATAGGAACAGTATGTGACTTCCAAAAAGTTCAAAGATGTCGGCTTTACAAACCAACTCACAGAAAAAGAACTGTTTGTGAGACAATGGATGACATGTGAAAGTAAGCAGGTTATCTAAATTGCTGTGTGTAAATGTGGGGTGTTCTACATTAGCAACATGAAACTGTAGTTTAAAGTAAGAGTGGAGGAACATCATAAAACCAGTCAGAATAGAAATTCTACCTGTGCTACAGCCAATCATATACACAGTATGAATAGTGATGAGGAACATGGGTTTACCTACTGAGCAATCAACAAGGTTAACCTGAACCTCAGTGAGGGTGGGGGGCGACTTTGATAACCTCTTTCTAAAAAGAGAGCCATTTTGGATTTTTAACACACACAAGAAGTGGCATGCTCTGGGTAACAGGAGATGGTGTGGAGCAAGGCGGCTAGCCCTTACACGCAGACAGGGAATCTCTGCACTCGGTGAATAAACAGCAGACTCTTATTTTAAGTGAACAGTAATATTAATTCCAGCACTATTGTAGTCCCGTAAAACATCCTTACACCCCAGTGCTTCAGCCTATATGGGGCCTTCATCGGGGGGGGGGGGCACATGCTCCATCTCATTGCACAAATCTATGATTAAGTGATGGAATATGCTAACATGTAATAGGATCTTTTTATATATGATTTAGCACAAACTCTGTAAGTGTTAAAAGCATAGTTAACAAATGTGCAGTGTAATCTTTCTATATGCTGCAA
This sequence comes from Neoceratodus forsteri, assembly GCA_016271365.2. Classification (NCBI taxonomy): domain Eukaryota; kingdom Metazoa; phylum Chordata; order Ceratodontiformes; family Ceratodontidae; genus Neoceratodus; species Neoceratodus forsteri. The sequence goes on from CM057455.1 coordinate 622,643,278, forward strand.
GAGGTTCTATCCCTCTGTTATGATCTGGACAGTATATAAATAATTAAATGTATGTGCCATTAGAGTATATTTTTGTATTGATAGGAATTTAATTTTAAATATTTTCATGTGCTTTACAATCACTTGTGTAATTAATTGCTTTTGTGAACTGACATGAGCATATTCAGTAGCCATATGTTGTCTCTGTGAGATGACATCATCAACCATATAAAAATGGTGATTTTCAGTCTATATGTGTATGTGTTTGAAAAAGGTTTATTCTGAAATGTGCCAGGTGTTCTGTGCATTTCTGATGTTTTTGCACTGAAATAAAACAGCACGTTTGTACAATATGTCCTCAAAGCCTATGTCTTCTATTTTGCTGCCAAAAGCATGAGTGCCCATTATGTTGTCTTTACATATCTAACATTGGAGGTTCCAACCATTTTTTCCTTTCTTCATTTAATAAATTGCAATCTATCAAAAAATGTTTTGTTATTCATTTCTCTATTGTATGTGCAAAACATATTGCCAGTGTTAATCCTACATTTTCTGTACAGAGTGCACCTTTCTTATAGAATCCCGAAAATTAATCTGCTGCTCTGAGTCTGCCTTTTTCACAAAATATAAAATGTACTGTAGCTACTCACATAATGAGAAATAATTCTGGGCTCTGATTGGCTAGTCAGAGGCCAGCTCTGCCATGTCATCCTAACACAACATCGTGGATCTAGTCCTGGTAACCTGAAAGCCTGATCTCATCTGGACCTAGGGCTTTGCCTGTCTTGAGGACTGCTTGCCCTTTCTGGACCCTATCCCTAGTAAATACCAGTGTTGCCATCTTGAGAATCCATCTAGTGGCCTCTTGGATGCCACTTTCAGGTAGGGGACCAGATTCCTCCCTGGTGAAAACAGAGCAAAATAATCATTTACGAAGGCAGCATTTTGCCCATCCTCCTTGACCACCCTACCCTAGTCTGCAGACCTAATGATTCAGCCTACCTTTTTCATTTTTTCTCTGATGTAGCAGAAGAAATGCTTTTCTCCAGATTTGATCCCTTCAGTAATCTTCAGCTCCATGTCTACTTTTGTCTCCCTGTCTTCTTTGCCTCATTAATTTTTTTTTTAACATATTCCTCCCCTTCTTCCTCCCCTGTTTCTCCTTAAACTTACAGAAGGCCTTTCTTTTGGCTATAACTGCTTCCCTTACCCTCATTGAGAACCATGTAGGTCTTTTGAACTTATTTCTATTCACTCCTGTCATAACAAAAAAAAGTGTGTAGCTACCTGGATGGCCCCTTCTATTACTTCCCACATCTCTTCCCTACTTACTATGCTACCCACCCTGGTTAGTTTGTCTCACACCAGCAGTCTTAGTTTTTAGAATTCTGTCCTCCTAAAAGTCAGGACCTCCATTCTTCAGTGGGTTATTTCAGCCCTTAGGGCAATATAGCCTAGAGGATAAGCAGCGTGCTGTGAATGAACTTGGTACATCTAGCTGACCTGGGTTTGATTCCCACAACCTCCACTTACATACTGTGTGACTCTCAGCAAGTTACTTAAATAGCCCAAAGCTCCTGTGTCACCCATGAAAATAGGCACTTGTGCCTAGTGGGCCTTACCTGGTTAACAAAGAATAAAAAAATACAAAATAAACCAAACAGAATTATGCTTGCTGTTTACTAGAGGTTCCCTTACTCTTACCACCCCTACTGCTTCTGAATTTACAAGAAGCACATCCAGAAAGTTTCCCTTACCAGCCAGACCAGCAGGCAGTCCTGAATGGTATGTAATATAGCTTGACTTCAAAAATTCCTCACCACTGGAACATCCCACTCCACGTCTGGCAAGTTTAAAACCCCAAACACCCTGACTTCCCCCTTTATTTCCTCTCCCAGCTGTTTTTCACCCACTTATCATCCTGGTAATCTGTACAACACTCCCAGAAGTAGTCTTCTTCCCGATGCTGCTATGAGTTGTACCAACAGTGACTCAGTCCCTTCCATACTACACTTGTTGTCATTAATACTTTTATTAAGATTTTCACAGTGATGAAGGAGCATTATTCCAATGACACAAAAGCTCTGACCAGTATATAGGTCTGGAGAGTGGTACAAACACATAAATATATATCAGATGAGTATAAGCTAACAGCAGGCAATAGTAGGGGTGACACCTCTGGTTCTGACAGTCTGCCCTCCATACCACACTTGATAATTCCATCCTCCAGTACTTCAATATCCTCCCTGACATAAAGGGCTACACCTCTCATCCTATCCCTCCTCAAAAGTGAGTACCCAGGCATTGTGAGGTCCCAATGTGTTGATAATGGTAACAAGGTCCATCTTGGTATCTGCTACCATTACCTGTAGCCCACTAATTTTGTTGCCCTGGCCACTAGCATTGAGGCAGACCCATTTCCACATACCCTATGAGCACTTGTTATTACATGTTAGGTATTTCTCTTTGCATCCCCCTGACCCCTTTTCATCCCATTACACCTGCATCACCCTTATTGTACCCCCTTCCTCTTATTCCTATCTTTCGTCCAGTTTGGGCCTGAACTGTTTGTTTCTTTCTTGTCATGTTGTTTCCAGCTAGAGATGCGGCGAATTTAAAATCCGCCAGTGAAGTGAACACGAAGTGGCCACTTTGCGTTGTCACTTCGCTACGCAGAGTGCCCCATAGGAAAGGCTCACTTTGCCTTGTTATTATTTCTTCTCATTGTCATTCCACCTTAAATGTGAAGTAAGGTGAAGTAACAACAATATTGGCAGCATCCCACTCACACAGTCACCAGAATGAATGTGCATCCCCAAAGTGCTACTTTCTTGTGCCCAGAAAACCCCCCAGTGCTGATGAAGTGAAATGAGAGTGTAACAAGAAATACAAAGTCTCCCAAAATTAATGGCACACTCAGTCATGCATGCAGTGGTCAGGCCACACACAGAGTAACCAGAATTAATGTGTATCCCCAAAATGCTACTGTCTTGTGTCCAGGAAATTCCCCAGTGCTGATGAAGTGAAATGAGAGTGTAACAAGAAATGCAGTCTCCCAGAATTAATGGTGCCATGCAAATGCACAGAGAGATTAAGATTGCGCTGCACACTCAAGGGATGCATACGAAAAGGCACAACATCTAACCAGTGCTCACAAGTCACAAATCCAAATCGGGAAAGGTACATTTTGCCAATTGGGGGATTAGTGCATGGCAGTAACAATCCACTACCAATAAAGATACCACAAAGCAGTATAAAAAAATTCATGCAGGTGTGGTGGACAGCAGGTTCACAATGCTGCAATTACTCTGTAACACAATAAAAGGTGTCTTATTTAATGGCATGCATCACACACACACTCACATGCACACTCAAGTAATGCATAGCAAACTGAAAACCTTTAGTAATATAACCAAATGTTTTAAACTGACAAATTGTACACTGCTGCACCACAACAATCAGCAAAAAATTTCAAGAATTACTGAAAATATTACTGTGTGTACATTAATATAGTTATACAAGAAAAATATAACCAAAACAGAAAGACTGCCTTTTTCTCCCAGTTAATCTACCTACACCACAAATACACCCCTCCCCAAAGAACATTTCACAGTACAAAGACTGACTGTTCTTAATTAACATTCAAAATCCACACACAACAATAAACACTCAATGATATAAGCACAGAAGAGTTTCCTACAATCAATGTACTAAATTTTGAGCAAAAAATATTACTCAAAAAGGCATTTTTAGCAGCTTTTAGAGGTTTTGAATTGCAGTGCCCAGAGAACAAACAGTCTCCAGCTACCACTGCACACACACTACCCAGGCCAAAACTGAGGCTGTACCGGACAATCTAGAGCCCATGTGTCCTGCAATCCCTTGAGTAACTGCAGAATTTCATTTGGAGCTCAATTACAGGGTGAAGTGAGGTGAATTACATTGATTTCAATGTACTTTGCCTTAAAATTGTTGGAGAAGTGGTTTGGGGAAGGTGGAATAATGCAAAGTCATTGTTTTCAATGGACTTTGCATTCCTCATTATGAAGCAAAGTACTCCACTTCACATTGTGGAGTTCTCCGCAGATTCCACGTTACTCAGTGAATCACTTCAAGGAGCAAACTGGGGCCACTTCGCCCGCCACTACTTACAGTACTGTAACTCACAGGCTGTATGGGAAGGAACGCAAATGCCTATAGCTGTACTTCCCCCGATGAGCTGTAGCACAAACTCCCTGACTTAAAAATGCTCATTAATGAGTACAATGGTGGGGTGGTGAAGCCTGGAGAGATCCTACAAAACATGCTTACAATACATCCAAGTAACTAGTTAAAAAATGAGTATTGTGATTTGTGATGTGATCGTGAATCATGATTTGTGACTGCATTTGTGACCGTGATGATGAAAAATGTGATTCGGTGTTGGCGGTGTGAGATAACTAATATGGAACTGTATTGGAATGTGAATGCCTATAGCTGTACTTCCCCAATGAGCTGTAGCACAAAACTCCCCGGCTTAAAAACACGTATTAATGAGTACAGTGATGGGGTGGAGAAGCCTGGAGAGATACTACAAAATAGGCTTACAATACATCCAAGTAACTAGTAAAAAAATTAATGTTGTGATTTGTGACATGATTGTGTATAGTGATTTGTGACTGCATTTGTGACCATGATGATAAAGAACGTGATTTGTATCATGAGCGTGATGATGGTCCTGACTTAAAAATGCATATTAATGAGTACAATGTTTATGCAGAATTATGCACCACACTTCTCCAGTACTCTGAAGGGAAGCCAAAGAAACAACTGTATCTTAACTTACAAATGGAGATTGGGCCCTAAAGAGATGCAAAGGTACAGACAGATTAAGATTGCGCTGCGCACTGAAGAGATGCAGATGCAAAGGCACAACACCTAACCAGTGCTTACCATCAGAAATTCAAATCTGGAAAAGAATACCTTTGCCGGTTGGGGCGGGACATGGGGGGAGGGCAGTGTACTGCACTGTTGCAGTAACAGTCACTAGTACTAGTAAGTAAAAATGTATTTAAAAACGCTTTTCCAAAGATCAAAGCACTTTACAAAGAACAATAAAGAAAACAATACAATATTAACAGTGCAAAATCATAAGACATAAGCTTTTGTAAATAAAAAAGTTTTCAACTCCATTTTAAAACTCTCGACGGTCAGGTAGCTTCGTATCCGTACTAGTAAAGATACCACAAAGAAGTACAAAAAACACACAGCTGCAGTGGATAGCAGGTTCACATTGCTGAAATTATTATGTGGCACTATAAAAGGTGTCTGATTTGATGACACGTGTCACACACATACTGACACACACACACACTAAGTAATGCATAGCAAATTGAAAACTTCAGTAACATAACCACATATTTTAAATAAACTAAAATTATGCACTGCTGCATCACAACAATCAGCAAAAAAATTGCAAGAATTATTGAAAATGTTACTGTGTGTACATTTACACAGTTATACAAGAAAAATATCACCAAAACAGAAAGCAGTCTTTTTCTCCAAGTTAATCTACCTACACCACAGAAACGCCCCTCCTCCAAAGCACACTTCCACTGTCTCTCAGTACACAGACTGAATGTTGTACATTAACATTCAAAATCCACACACAAACTTTAAACGCTCGATGATATGAGCACAGGAGGGTTTCCTATAATCGATGAACTAAAGTTTCAGCAAAAAAAATGACTCAAAAAGGCTTTTTTAACAGCTTTTAGAAGGTTTGAATCACAGAGAGCTCTCAGAGCAGATTGTCTCCTACAGCTTCCTACACACTACCCCAAACTGAGGCTATGCTGAACAATCTAGAGCCCATGTGACCTGAAATCCCATGAATCACTGCAAAATTCGCCTTTGGAGCTTAAAAACGAAGTGAAGTGAGGCAAAGTACATTGTTTTCAATGTACTTTATTTTAAGATGTGGTGGAGTAGTGGTTTGGGAAGGTGGAGTAACACAAAGTCATTGTTTTCAATGGACTTCACGTTACACATTATAACGCGAAGTACTCCACTTCACATTGTGGAACACTCCATGAATTCGCCTTCACTCCATGAATCACTTCGCTGAGCAAATTGGAGCAACTTCACCCATCTCTATTTCCAGTCCTCAGATGGGGGGAGTACTAACTAGGTTCCCTTCCCTCCAATCAGCCATGTTAGTTCCCCTAGCATCACATTCCACCATAGTTCTTTTAAACATCTAAAATGTCAGATTGTTGCCCTACTGTGCTGATCCCTTCTTTTGTCAGGTGTTGTCCATCACCCATGAAAAGCCTCCTTTCCCTGAAGGGTCTCCAGTCACCCACAAAATGAAATCCTTTTTCCTGACACCACCCCTTGAGCCACCCATGAAGCTCAACTATCTCTCTCTCAGTTATTTTGTCCTCTTCCCCCTGCCCCAAACAAGGAAGACCTTGTAGAAACCCAGGGAGGTCCAATGCACTGTCAATTGGTCCCTCAGTCTGTGAAAGGTATGTTTCACTGATTCCACTGACTGTTTCACCAGATTTTTGGTTCCCAGGTGAATCACCACCCTAAACTGTCCACTTGCCTTCTCTGCCTTCCTCCCTGTTCATGCATTGTTCTGGTGGGCCGAAGCACCGGGAAGGCACCTACCCACCTTCTCTTCTTGAATTCCTATATCTATTGCTGATTCTATACCACTGACCATAGATTATCCTACCACTAATATATTCTTGTATTTTTTATTTGTGTTCCCATTCCTGATCTTGGGTGCCACCATGGTGTCCTGTTTTAACCCTCTGATTGACATGGAGTCCCCACTGGTGGTGTCAGATTCCTGAACCAATGCAAGAGGTGCAAATCAATTTGCAATCTGAATGGCTCCTTGTGACTAATCCTACCCCCTGCTCTCCTCCCAACCACTTTCCAACCCAAGGCCCATGTGCCTCCTTGGGAATGGAAGTGAGGGTTGTGAGCTCCAGCTGAGCTGAAGACACAGCTTGGATATCTCTACCCTTACTGTCTCCAATTGATTCAGGAGCTCTGAGTGGTTCTTCAAATGGGCAATGTCCCCTCCTCCAGAGCAGTTCCCTGGATATGAATGCCCACACCCATTACAGTTGACTGTCTCCATACTATCTTTAAATGACAAATTAGACAAGCTCTGCACAAACAATTCAAAACAAATTTAAAAAGCTAGGTTTCGATACAAACTCAGACTAGATAGTGCAGCAAAAACAGTTGAGTACAAGTAATCTTTAACAGGTAAGATTCAGTATGACAACAAGTTACAGTAGATAAGCTCATCCCAGTTAATTCAAGCACACTTATGGAAGTAGGTTTCAACTCAACACAATACAGATAGACTCAACATAATGAATTCAGTGCAAGAAGCAGAAACTCAAATAAATATGTTAGTTTGGCACTCAGGGCTACCATATGTAATCCTAGGTAGAAATGCTGGGTAGTGTTAGCTAGTATATATTCTAAACACAAACTTAAATGAGTAGGCGAGTTCAGCACTCTGGGCTACCCTTTGTACTCCTAGCTATGAAACTAGTAAATAGTCTAAAGGCACAATATCTTGCTTGTTCATGTGGGTTAGCTGGGTTGCAGAGTGGCTGGCTGCTGGCTGCCTTCTTCGTCTGACTCTGGTGAGCAGACTTTGACATCTTTTGCATGTGGGTCCTTTGTGTGGAGGCATGCTTGATGGTCTTTTCCTTAAATAGCACCAGAATCAAAAGGGCAGAGCCCTGGATTGGCCTGGCGGGTTCTGGAAGGTGAGTTCTTCTCACTGATAGGCTCCCCTTAAGACCGGAGTTCCGTAGCAGCTCTGGTTATCTGTGCTGCAGGTCTATGCAGGGGAAGGGTCTTCTGCTAAAACTTGTGACCCTCTAATCCTGTAGATGTGGAGTCCATTGGCAGCTGGATAGGAGAGTTCACTTCTCTTTGAGAGGATTTAAACTCCCTGCTCCACAAATGGCAAAGCCCTGAAATTGCTGTGTGGGGTCTGGGAGGTGTGGTCTTCCTGCTGATTGGATCCCCTTGGGAGATAGTGTTTCTCAGCAGCTCCTTTCATCTGTGCTGCAGATCTATGCAGGAAGAGGGTCTCCTGATAAAAAATCAGGACACTCTGATCCTGCAGATGTGGCATCTGTTGGTGCCAGTGGTTGGATCAGAGAGCTCACTTTTTCATGAGGGGGATTTAAACTTCTTGCTGTACAAAGGGCAGAGCACTGGATTGGCCCAGTGGGGACTGGGAGGTGCAATCTTATTGTTTATTGGCTAACCATAGGAGCTGGTGTTCCTCAGCAACTCTGGTCATCTGTGCTGCAGATCTGTGCAGGGGGCCGGTCTCCTTCTAAAAATAGGGATCCTCCGATCCTGCAGATACAGAATCTGCTGGTGGCTGGAGCCGACACTGAGCTGCATATCACTCAGGGGATCAAGAGTGGAGAGAAGCAATTTTTCAGGTATATTGGGGAGAAAAGGAAGAAAGGAGAGTGAACTGTTAGGTTTTCAGAGGGAGGGTACTAGAGGAGGACAGAAAAAAGCAGCAATCCTTAATGACTACTTTTGCTCTGTCTTCATCAGGGAAGACAGCAGGCCCTTGCCAGACAGTACTATTTAGGGTGGCCACTAAAGGGATCCCAGAGAGGAAGCAGCCAGTTTTTACCAGCAAAAGGATCTGGAACAGATTAGCAGCACTTAAGATACATAAGGCCCAAGGATAAGATAGGATGCACCTAAGAGTGCTTGAGGAACTTGCAGCAGAACTAGCTGAACCCCTGGTAGGTCAGTTCAATAGCCTGTTACTGACAGGGGTAGTTATGAATGATTGGATAGTGGGGGTTGTGGTTCCACTGCATGGGGGGGCAAGGAGCAAGTAGGGAACTACAGATCTATCAGTTTTACCTCAGTTGCAGGGAAACTGATGGAATCACTAATTAAGGAGGACCTTGTGGACTTCCCTCAGTTGTAGGAAAACTGATCAAGTTACTAGTCAAGGAAGATTTAGTGGACTACCTGGAAAGCAATGGCCTCAAGGATAGCAAACAACATGGGTTTATGACAGGGAGGTATTATCCGACTAACTTAAGTTTTCTTTTACTGGGTGATGAGGACATTGGATGTTGGCCATGCCATGGGTTTACTCTATTTTAATTTCAGCATGGTCTTCACCTCAGTGCCTAAGAGGTGATTGCTGAAATAGATGAAGGATCAGGGGTGGCAAAGGGCATAGAATGAAGGGTAGGAAATTGGCTGAGGGGGAGACAGCAGAGGTCATGGTGAATTGGCTCAAACTGAAAGAAAGGGAGGTCACAAGTTGGGTACCAGAGAGATCTTGCCTAGGGGTGGTCCTCTTCAATATGTTCATCAGTGATACTGAAGAAGGAATCCAGGGCAAAGTGTGTATATTTGCAGATGACACAAAGCTCTGTGGAAAGGTGGACAGCAACAAGGGAATTAGGGAGAGGCAGAGTGACCTGCATAGGCTAAAGAGGTGGTCTAAGGTCTAGCAGTTGAAATTAAAATCTAAAAAGTGCAAAGTGATGCACCTAGGGAGCAAGAACAACCGGATGGAATACTGGATGGGAGAGGTTAAGCTGAGCACTGCTACTGAGAAAAGGGACCTAGGAGTCATCATTAGCAACACCCTCAAACAATCAATTCAATGCAATAAGGCCTGTATTAAGGCAATAGGATGTTAGGATATATCTGGAGGGTTATTGACAATAGAGGAAAAGAGGTAATATTTCATCTTTATAGATAAATGGTAAGGCCACACCTAGAGTACTGCACTGAGTTCTAGAGTTCTCACCTCAGGAAAGATAAGAAAAGGCTATAGGTAGTGCAAAGAAGAGTGATGAGGATTATACAGGGCAGGAGGACAGATTTTAAAAGGAACAGTTCAAGACCCTAAAAATATACTCACTTGAGACCAGGCAGGAGAGTTTTGATATGATAGAAACCTTCAAATTCTGTAAGGAATAAATAATATGGACTTTGAGGAGTTATTTAATATAAGCACCAATTCAATGTCACAGAGTCATGAGTGGAAACTGACAGGAGGGAGGATCAAGATGGATATATAGACATATTTGTTTACAGAGAGGGTGGTAGAACTTTGGAAGAGTCTGCATGCCAAAGTGGTAGGAGACAAAACCATAAATGGTTTCCAGCATAGCTGGGCCACAGTGAAGGCTATAATGGCTATCCAGGACATTAGTAGCAGGGAGAAAAATAAGGGGCTGGGTAGTGCAGGTTATTACCCTGAATTACAAGTAGGTCTCAGAGAATAAATAGGGACTCAAGGCCAGACTGCAAGGACTATAAGTCTTTTTTCTGCCGGTATTGTCTATGTTTATATGTTTCTAAGATGAAGAAAAAAAAATGATGGTGTCATCACTGTACAGATTCTATTATGCACCAAACAGACAGGCACCAGATTATGAAGGTAGAGAAGAACAGGACCAAAAACCAAACACTGAGGAACACCTTTGAAAACTGAAGGTGGGCCAGATACCTGACCAGGCAGGGAAACTATCTGGGAATGACACCGCAACTAGTTAAAAAAAAAGCAGTCGAAAGTTCTGGATATAAAATTAAGGGCACTCAATTTATCTATTAACCCTTTGAGAACTGAATATGTGTGAACATATATAGATTCTGGACGTATATATACATCCACAGTCTTCTTAATATGACAAGGGTAGAACTCAAGCTGTTTGCATTGTTGTTGCCATCACCCCTGCTCTCCCTGTCTGCTCTGTCATCCCTCAAGGATTGGTGTTTGGTGATATCCTATTCTTATTTTCATAAACTTCCTTCCCCTCACCTTCTTTTGCATCCATTCAAACAAATGCAGACAACAGGGTTCTCTGCTCCTTTTGTTCCTTTCCTTCTGACCTCACAACACAATTCCAACTGGATTTCAACATTCAGCACTAGTTTCAGGCCAATTGGCTGTCCCTCAATGCCCAAAAAACTGTCTCCACAACCTTTGGCACTAGGCAGTGACTTGCCAAACTCTCATGCCCCCCTCCATAATGACTCTTGATGGTGCTGTGGTTTAGAATGTCTCCTCCTTTAAATATCATATTTATAAAGCACTACACACTGGAAACTACCTTAGATGCATATTTGTGGACCTCACCAAGGCATCTGACTTGGTGGACCATACACACCTGCTGGGCACATTAACACATTTTAACTTTTCTCCTGAGACTGTAGCCTGGTTCAAAGTTAATTAAGTAACAGGGTGCAGAGAATCAAAATCCACAACACCTTATCTGACCCACTAACAACTACCTGTGGGGTGCCCCAAGGATCAATCTTTGAGCCTCTCTTACTTTCACTCTTCATCAGCTCAGTCCCAGCTGCTTGCTCCCGCTCTGGCATGGTCCTTTACACTGGCAATGGCATCATTTTCCATGAGGGTAATGATATAAGCCACATAAGCCAGATACTGCAGTTAGACTTTTCCTTCCATTGAACAATGTTTTAATCAACAAAAACTGGTCCTGAATGCAAACAAAGACAAATGCTATGCTATTCTCTGGTCCCCGCAAACCACTTCATGACTCTTCAAATGTGTCTGACTTCGTGGGTGAGCAAATTGAAAAAGTTAACAAATTCCATTACCTGGGTGTCATACTAGACAATTCCCTTTCCTTTGAACCCCTGTGTCATATGTCACAAAAAAACTCCATCAATGATTGGGAGTACAATACAGGGTCAAAAATTGTTTATCAGCTGAGTCTTTGAAAATCCTGTCCATCGGCCTGCTATTCCCACTGATTGACTAGGGACTGTTAGTATATTCCTTGGCCAGTGAATCTGTATTATTCAGGAAGAAGGTCCTCTACAACTCAATCTGCAGATTTCAAGCCAGCCTCCTGAGCCCCACAAATCATTGCATGCTCCTCTCCTCAGCCACACATCTCTCGCTGGACAACTGCATAAAACTGGCACTATTTTTTCTACAGAACATGGTTCTATGTTTAGTTCCCCAAACTACTCAGGAAACCCTTCCAGAACCAGTTAACAGTAGAACCACTAGATCATCTGAGGGCCATGCTTTTCCCCACACCAAGAATGAATAGTAGCCTGGGTCAGAGATCTCTAGTCTTCAGAGTTATGAATTGGTATAACAAGTTGAATATATCTATAACTGCTCAGAAATTTTATCACAATTTTAAAATGACCTGTGCTCAGTATTTATCATCCCAGTCTACCTGCAACTGTCATTAAATAACTCATCCTCTGTGCGTATTTATTGTTATTTCTGTTTACACTGTTGATACTCACTGGGCACTTATGGAAAAGGGTTACTACAAATTAAGGTCATCCCAGTATAATACATAAAGATGAAATCAAATATATTGGAGTATGGTTGGATTTTCATCTTAGCTTCTTTACTCAAATGGATGCCATTGACTAGAAACTGGACCTGAAACTCTGGGCAGTTTACAGGAACAAGGCAAATATCTTGCTTCTTGCCCATAGAGATTGTCACACAAATGACTAAATCTATCTTTGGTTATGGCAACACTGTATACTGCACTACCCCCAAGTCCACCCTTATCAGGCAGGATCCCCATCTCCTTCATTCCTGCCACATGTCTCTAGATTGCCTTCCCAGAACCCACCACTTTTTCCTATATTCCTCCCTCTCCTTGTCCTCCCTTAATGCCAGGCACCTTGCTCATTCTGCCACCTTCATGCCAAATTTTGTAGCTTGGCTCCCTCCACCCATCTATCCTCCCTCCTCTCGTCCACTCCTCCCACCTTCTATTCCCTTTGCAACTGTGACACCCACTTTCTCACCCTCCCCATTTAAAATCCTCTGCTGGTCAAGCTGCTTTCTCCTTCTGCTTCCCCAAAATTTGGAGCATGCTCCCTGTTGCTATTTGCAATGCTTCCTTTTCCCTATCACTAAAATCCCTCTTCCATGCATTCATTGCTCACTCCTGCAGTTACTTCTGATCCTAGGCTGGGTGCCACTATACCCCACATTATTCGCTCCTCCCACTGCCCTGATTTATGGGTTCACTACCTCCTTGGAGTTGTCTCCATTGTAGTCACTGTCTCCTTCCTCCTTCTTTTTGCTGCCATTTCCACATTGCTGAAGTGTTGCTTTTAACATGCCATGTTTTGCACTATTGAATATTGTGCTTCCTCCTAGTTGTCTACCCTATACTTTTATTATTGTTAATTAATAATTGTTACTGTAATTCAACATTATTGATGTAACTTATTGCATTCTCCTCAACACCTTCCCCCCAGGACACATCTGAAGAGAAGCTACTTAATTCAGTATGCTTTTCCTGGTGAAAACCTTGAAATAAATACATTAAACAAATAAACTTTTTCAAATGCACTGGACGAGTCCACGTAGTTGTACCCAGTAAGTTGACATCCATCCATAGCTTAATTACTAGTACCCAGGACATTTGACACTACAGTAATGGTACAGTGTGACTGTCAATAACCCGACTGCCACCCATAAATCAAAGATATATCTATATCTGTCTGTCTTTCAGTTTAATATTTTCACAACCATTCAACAGATTTACATGAAAGTTTGCATGCTCAGTCTTGCGAGGTAGATCTCTCTATGTGCCAAGATTCGTTCTGGTCGGATGTGCATATTTTGTGATACAGATAGTGTAAAAAGTGAATTTTTCAGGATTTGTTTTCCATTGGTTTTACTCGGATTTCTGTCAAAATGGCTAGTGCCCAGATGGTTTAGGATTTTGGCCAGACATTTTCAAGGTTGAAAGGGACTGGCCCACAGATGTACCTTTTGCTTGTTTGGTGAAAAAATATTAATATGTTCCAAAGTTATTTAATTATGAAATTTTGACTAATCAGTTCTGGACATGCTCAGTAAGCACTTAAAAATAGCTGAATGAAATGAAAAGATAATTATTTTTCGTATTTTCATCATCTTTTTCATGAGGGGAAAATCACTTTTTGTGTACCTGTGACAGGGTTGAATAAGGCCCTGCTCCATTTGTTAGGACAAAAGAGTTTAAACATAAGGGTCTGTTCTATCTTCACCTTTTCTGTCTCTTCTCTGTCTGGTTGTACAACCAAATTATCTTGTGAGATCTAGGAACTGATCACTCCAACAGTTTTTCAATCCTCCGACCACACCTCTCACTATCTCTCTGCCTTCCCATGCTACTTCAGTCTTTTCTTCCCCCTTGCATATCTGTGGGTATAAAAATATATTTGACTCTTTATGTGGAACGGAAAATGGAATCCCTTTGTTTAAAACTGTATATAGTTATAATGTTGAAATGATTGCAAAAAGCTATTTGGAATTCAAGGGGTTAACCTGAGATGCAGTTTTTAAGACTTTTGCAGAGCTGTCAACGAGAGGTCAGTTCTGGGGCACCATATACTGTTTTACTGCAGCTGCAAGGAACACATCTGACAAGAAAATTCTGTAAACTTACAAGAACATTCTGTGAGAAGCATGCTCTCTTAATGAGTTCTCAAAGACTTATAAAAAGAGCAGCAATGCTTTTGCTAGAAAGACCAGGAGAGTGAAAGACTAAGAGACTGAAACTTGGAATTAATAGATACCCTCAGAAGAATGACTTAGTCACTCCACCTGGAGTCCCAAACTTACTGCAGCCCCAGTATTCAGAAGCCGAACAAGCGAGGATCCCTTTGATTAAAACTATATATATATATATATATATATATATACAGTAGTTACACTGTTGAAATGATTGCAGAAAGTTATTTGGAACTCAAGGGGTTAGCCTTAGATGCAGTTTTTAAGCCCTTTGTAGAGTTGTTAACAAGAGATCAGTTCTTGGACTCCATATACCATTTTACTGCATCTGCAAGGAACAAAACTGTCAAGAACATTCAGTAAACTTACACGAACATTCTGTGAGAAGTATGATCTCTTAACGAGTTCCCAGACAAAGACTTATAAAAAGAACATCAATGCTTTTGCTAGCAAGACCATGAGAGTCAGAGACTGGGAGACTGAAACTTGGAATTAAGAGATACCCTCAGAAGAAGGAATTAGTCACTTCGCCCAGAGTCCCTGAACCTGCTGCAGGCCCAGGATTCAGAAGCCAAACAAGCAAGGTTTTAAAATCCTGCCTCCTTACACAGTCTGGGAGAGCTAGCACTGTACTGTGTTAGCCCATTAACATTTCTTGTCGACTGCCTCACCCACCCTAGTCCAGCACTAGATTTATAGGTCACTTTCATCATGTGACCCGGTCACGTGACCCCATGCAGTTTTGTTAATCTTCACAGAGTTCTCCACTAGCATTTTATGCTGTGCTGCCACTATGGGTCACTGCTGTACCCTCCTTTTTCTTCTCTCATTCTGCTGCTTCCTACTCCTGGTTATACACTCAGCCCCCTTATTTTTGAGACAGTTTCTCATTGAACTCCTTTGTTAACCTGTTCTTCCTCCCCCAGTCAGATTCAAACCCTTGAACTTCTATCACAAGGGCAGTGACCCTAACCATTATGCCAGCATAGCAGCCCTACCTCATAATGTTTTTTGTTGCCTCTATCCTTGCTTGTATCACTCACCCCCTCCACTCCATCTTCCTCATGACTGGTACCTGATCCTCTGCCTACAAAGTAGACTCAAACTAGTTACCCCTACTGTTTCTCCCTCTGCATGTTATATGTTGCCCTTGCTCCCTCCTCCTCCTCATATCTCCCTGTTCTCCTGTTCTTAATGCTTTCTTGCTACTGTACAACACCCTCTCTCCTCCAGTTGGTAATGCCTGGTACACATACATTGTTCCCACTAAAAGTACTACTCCTCTTACCCCTCATCCAGGTACATACATTAATCGAGCCACTAGTTCCCATTATTCTGCTAGTCATCTCTGGGTCCTCACTCACCCTTTTCTGCAATTGCATACCCCCTTCCCTTCATTTGACTTTGAATAATCAGCACCCCAAAGCTAGCAGGGCTGGATTTAAACACCTCAAACTCTATCTATACAGGATCTCCCAGCTTCTCCTTCTCATATCAAGGAATGCTCACCCAAACCTAGGCCTACTGCACTGTCCACAAATGGGGAATACAGGCAGAAGCTGCATTAAACTTGCAATGATCAACATCAGGAGCCTTTTACCAAAACTTGATGACCTGCAAGTTTGAGTGTCACAACATAACCCAGATGTGCTTACGCTGACCGAAACTTGACTCTTGGCTAAAATTACCAAATCTGCCTTAACTATCTCTGGTTATTCACTGTTTAGGTTAGACAGGTTGGGAAAAATGGGTAGGGGTTGCACCATCTATCTGAAAGACTCCCTGAAAGGACAGTTACTTCCCCAGGCTGCCCAAACCCATCACTCCCAAATGCTAGGTGTCAAAGTACTCCTTGGACAAATAGATACTGCCTTCTATGTATCTGCTGCCTATGTTCCCCCCATGAAAACAAATCAGGTATCAACATGGTGTTAGACCAACTGGAAAGCTTGCCTAAGCTATCTGAGGTCATTTTCATGGGTGACTTCAACATTAACCGGATGAGCCCTGAATCTTTTAAAGATGCCATCGCAACTCATAACCTATCCCATTTGGTGACCTCCCCAGCTAGAGCCAACCTAAGAACTAGCAACAATTCCCTCATCAACCTTGTCCTAACCACACACCCTCAAAGACATATTAGCACCACATTTCTAGTGGATGCAATGAGTGACCACTTGCCTGTTGTTAGCCTCTGGTCAAACAAACCCCCAAACCCTCTCCCAAAATCACTTATCATCATATTCTGAAGAAAGGGAGACTTGACCAGTTTTGAGCCTACCTTGCACAGTGCCACTGGTCACCTCTCAGCTCTTTTTCCAGTGTTGACCATGCACTTAACTACCTTACCACACACTATAACAACGCTTGTGATATATTTGCCCCAGTGCATAAATCAAAGTCCAGGGGGGTAACGAACCCCTGGATCACCACTGAACTATTAAGTAAAATGAAAGCTAGGGATAATTTTTGGCATATTGCACAGCCCACTGGTAAACCTGATGAAAAGCAGTGCTATATAGCTGCCAGAAATGCATGCACATGGGAAATCCGCAGTGCCAAAATTGCGCACTTTAAAACTGAGCTCAC
Source organism: Neoceratodus forsteri (assembly GCA_016271365.2). Classification (NCBI taxonomy): domain Eukaryota; kingdom Metazoa; phylum Chordata; order Ceratodontiformes; family Ceratodontidae; genus Neoceratodus; species Neoceratodus forsteri. The sequence goes on from CM057455.1 coordinate 622,660,379, forward strand.
TAGCTCCTGGTAAAATAGCTGGAATTTCTTGCAAAAAATCAAGGACCTCACTGGTAAGCCTAGTAAGACATCACCTACCATGCTAATTGTTAAGGACGCTTCTGTACAAGATCCAAGCTGTATCGCTGATGCTTTCAATGTTGTTTTTACTGATCTCAGCCAGGTTCTTCCTCCTAATTTCTTTGATGAATCCAACACTTGTGACCCCCTAGACACTGCTGTCCCTCCACCTCACATCCCCCTTTTACTTCAGGACAATCACACTTGCTGAGGCCAAAAAATATCTACTCAGGGTGTTAGGAAAAACAAGGTTCAGTAGCGACACCCTGGACATGAAATTACTACATGTCACACTGGATGTAATGCTTAATCCCCTTACCACCATACTGAACCTACAGCTGTCACTGAGACAGTTCCCCAAACAATGGAAGGCCACAGTTGTCACACTCATGCACAAAAGTGGTGACAGATGACTAGTCTTGAACTACCACCCATTTTGATCCTCCCACCCTTATCCAAACTCTTAGAGAAGGTAGTTGCTGACCAACTGACTAAGTTCCTAACCATCACAATATTCAGTTCCCCCAGCAGCATGGTTTCCACTCAGCCCATAGTACCACCACAGCCCTATTAGAATACACAGATTATCTTCACAAAGCCTTGGACCATGGTCACATAGTTGGGTCCATTTACATTTGCCTGACCAAGGCTTTTGATATGGTTAATCTTTCCCTCCTCTTAAACTCCCTTTGTTCCCTTGGCCTCTCCCCCAATGTTGCTAAATGGTTCCAAAGCTACCTCAATTTCTGAACACAACAGGTTAAAATAAACTAGTCCCTGTGACAGCAATATAGTCCTTTACGCCAATGATGCTGTTCTTTTCTCTAGCCATACTGACCTCCTCCCCTTTGCCAATGATCTCCAAGTAAATTTCACAAAAGTCAAATCCTGGTTTGCCAACCACAAACTACTAATGAATTATAAAAAACTAAGACTATGCTCTTTTCAAGTCCACATAATAAATATAAATTTGCTATTCTTACAGTCTGCAACAGCCTTAACCAACCGCTGGATGTGGTACATGAATTTAAGTACCTAGGAATCAAACTAGACAGCTCTCTATCATATACCTTACATGTTAATCCTATTGCCAAGCTGGTTAACAGTAGGCTAGGTGTCCTATATAGACACAGGCACTGTCTCACACCTGCAGCCCTAAAATTGGCTGTCACCAGCTCGATCCTGTCGATCACAGATGATGGCCTAATTATTTACAGTGCTGCCACTGATACCACTCTCAAACGGCTGACAATTGTGCTAAACAAGGCCTGCAGGTTGATAACTGGTGCTGATAAATGCACTTATACCTGCAAACTGAATTCACAAACCAATTGACTTCACATGCAGGGTTGAATAAAATATTAAACCTGTCTCTTTGCGAAAAATATCTGTCTCTCCTTAACTATCCCGTTAACCCGGTCCCTGCTTTCTCCAATGGCAAACCAACATAACACGTGGAGTGCAACTAAGCAGGTTTTTCTTGTCCCTCACTACTGTACTTCTCAAGCCCAGTGCACTTTCAGTTACAGAGCACCAACTTTGTTAAATAACCTTCCCTCTGAAATCCTTTCTGAGTCCAGACCTGGCACCTTCAAATCAAAACTGTGTGATCACCTGGATATTCTCTGTAATTGTGACTGTGCCTGCTAGCCACTACTTTCTTTGACTGTGATAGTGTGACCCTTTCTCATCTGCTCTTATTTCTGCTGTACCCCTTGGTTTCTGGCCTATGTAGTTGCCGACACCCTGTCCCCTTTTCCCTGTTCCCCTCTCCCAATTGACCCAGCTTCTGCCACCCTCCTATGCTCACCTCTTTTCTACCCTCTTCTCCCCCCTCTGTCTCTCCAGCATCTCCTCCTTGTTGACTTCATTCCATGATTGTCCTTGATTGGCATAGCCCAATCTACTGGACTGCAACCTTGATTTGATGCCTTGCTGATTGCACTCTTATGGTTTATTGAATGTCCTACCATTCTTTTTTGTTTAATACCCCCTCACACTGCATTCATGACATGCTGACCTTGTTCCTTCATTAGCTCTTATGTTTGACAATGTCTGCTGTATCAGACTGTAACCCCCGAATATATCTGTTGTTATTGTTTCTTGTAGTTTTCGTGCTGCCTTATCAATTGTTACCTAATCATCATATTGCTGCTTTTACCAATTGTTTTACATACTTGTCACTTGTCAGATGCACTTCTTAACTTTTGCAAGTTTTACCACCTGTTCTCTAGTTTACATTTCTGTATCCTCATGCCAAATATTACTCTGTACTTTACCTTACTGTTATCCTTTATGTCATGGAACCTTTGGAATGGAACCACTGGTTCAAAGGTACTTGTAATCATAGCAATGAATACATAAATTAAATAAATAAACAGTTTTCTATACTTGCACTACCTTTGTAAATAGTTGTACTGAATAATTTTTATTTTCTATTTTGCTGTTATTGAGAAAAATAAAATGCTATTTATAAATTTTGAAACTGCTCTTGGTTTTCCTATGCTTCCTGACTTGTGCCTCAGTGACAGTGCTGCCATTTCTTTTCAGTTTTCCCCACAAATTCAAATTTAAAAAGGCTCCAGAATGACATTCTGAAGTGCAAGCAACACATGTATGTTGCTTATCTGGACTCCGTTAGCTAGATTCTGCACTTACAGTAACTGTTAGATAAATGGCCTAAAATGTTTTTTTATTTTAATATTTAAAATCTTATTTCATGACTTGCTTATCATGAAAATGATTTTTTTTCATTTACCTGATGCTTCCTGATCTATTTATTGTGTTCCTTTTATGTCAAGTAGTATAGTGTCCTTACTGCTTGGAATTTTGGTCTGAAATCTTTAGGGTAAAAATGGGCTGGGGCAAAGATGTACATTTTGCTGGTTTGGTGAAAAAATATTAATCTCTTTGGAAGCTATTTGTTTTTTTAGTTTTTAAATCTTTTTTCATGACTCGTAATATGAAAAAAGATTATTTTTTGTGTCTCGCTAAGATAGTGACCTGAGGATGTGCAGGTGAGCATCTCGGTGTCTCAACAGTTGGTGAGAATCCTGTTAGAATCTACCTCGCAGTGAAATACTCCATGATGATTTGACATTACATAAAGGAAAATAAAGCAACTGTGCCTGAATTCTCAAATGTAATGATATTCAGGGTATGTGGTGTGGTGAGTAGAAGCTGAAATAAACATACCTCCTTTCAGCAAAGGCCAAGCTGGTAAGAGCTTTCTGTTCTCCCTTCTTGTCCTCTGGACTGTACACTTAATCACATTTGCACTAGCAGAGTTTATTTGCAGCTGTCTAATTTATCTTTGAAACAAATACTTCTGTGGAAGTCTTGGCGAGTCTTGAGAGCAGACTGTCAGCTGCAGACCTGAGACAGAGAGAACCCATGAGGTGTGGACGTTGAGTTCGGTGCTGGTGCTTGTTGATCAAGAAAGCTGAAATGGTTTTTAAGGGAGACACATGTGGGACATTGAATAGAGTTTTTTTTTAGCTGCAGTGTGCAGCTTACCCGTATTTCAGAGGGAAAGAGGAAAGAAGAAAGGTTTTATCTTTTGTTTCTGTGCTTTCCTTGCTGTGTCTTGTCATGCTGACAGTATCGACAGTATTGCTGACTTTATTGGAATCTGTTTTTTTTTCTCTTTTTCTGAGTGAACATTACACATTTCTGTCTTTTTAAAGTAACGGGCTTATAACAGCTAAGTAGTAAGCACCTACTCAGGAAGCAAATTAACCCTGCAGCTGGATATAACATTTCTGTGTTCTAGTTTAGCACTTTGGAAACAACTTAAACATCTTGTGATTATTGAATTTACATTCCAAGCTCCATTCTAAATGTCTAAAAGAATAAAATGATTAAAAGAGGCAGACAAGAGTTTAGAAGCCTCAAACAGGTCGACTTGTCGACATGAGCAATCGGCCTTGAGAACAAACACAGATCAGCCTGGTACAATTAATTTGCAAGCTATAGCAGAAGCTTTAACAAAATAACCTAATAATCTAAAAATGACAAACCTTGCAACTGGTATAAAATTACTAAAGTTACCATTGGTAGGTCCTATGGATCAATTTATTGTTTCATCTAATGGGGCTGATGCAGACAAAGGTGGGGATATGCTAGATGTAAGGGTAGGCCCTTAGAAGAGAACACGACTATAAGTTCAGGGGCAAATCAAGCAAGGGAAGCAAGAGTAAATGAGGATTGAGATGTTACAAATCATCACTCTCCGCTGATAGAGGCAAGTAGCCCTAATTCTATGCTATTTGACAGAGTAAAGGAGATACAACCAACAAGAGTGACAGCTCCAGAAGATGTCCAAGCATCTGTCTTTCTTTCTAGTTCTATAAACGACTTGAATGAGGGAAGCAAAAATAAAGGAGTTGAGGTGACTTCAGGATTTATGCCAGGAACCCAGAGCAATAAACAGGCTCACAACACAGACACTGACTAAATCAAAGAGCTTACTGCTTTATTGAAGTTTCAATCTGCAAAAGAAGCAATGTTAGAGAAATGCGATCAGGCTTCCAGAATATGACAATTTCATTCAATTCTATAAAGGGTTCAATGGCCACTCTAGGCACTAAAATGGAGACCTTGATAAAAAACTGTATCAATGAAAGCAGAAAGAAGTGGGGAAGGCAGTCAGAATAGCAAAAGCCCAAACTGAGGAAAAAAATAGCCAATTCAGTTAAGAAGGGGGATAAAACCTTGTATAGGTACATTAGGGTGCATAGAAAGCTTAAGAGAGGAATAGTGAAGATAAATAAGGGAGAGGGGAGGTGGGCAGAGGGAGACAGTGAAAAGGCAGAGATACTGAATGAATACTTTTGCTCAGTATTCACAAAAGAAGATGAGGAGGAGTTACCTAAATCAGACAATAGAAGCACTCTGGATAGGGGGTTGACACCAGTCCATTTACAGAAGAAAGAGTCCTGAAAGAACTCCTAAAACTCAAGGTGAACAAAACAATGGGGCCTGACAAAATTCACCCCAGAATCCTAAAAGAACTAAGGGAGAACCTTGTGACACCACTGACTACACTTTTTAACAAATCATGTGAGGATGGGGTGGTACCTGAGGACTGGAGGAGGGCAGATGTGATTCCCCTTCACAAAAGTGAGAGCAAGGCAGAAGCAGGAAACTACAGACCTGTAAGTCTGACCTCAGTGGTAGGGAAAATGATGGAATCACTTCTGAAAGAAAGAATTTTTGAGTACCTAGTGGCCAGCGGGGCACAGGACCCAAAGCAGCATGGATTTACAGCAGGAAGGTCATGTCAGCTGAATCTAATTGATTTCTTTGACTGGGTGACCAAAGTAATAGACCAGGGAGGGGCTGTGGATATGGCCTACCTAGACTGTAGCAAGGCATTTGACACAGTCCCGCACAAAAGATTAATAATCAAGTTAGCCAGCCTGGGAGTGAGTCCCAGGGTGGTAGCCTGGGTAGCAAACTGGCTGCAAAACAGGACACAGAAGGTAGTAGTGAATGGAACACATTCCAAAGAAAGGGGGGTCACTAGTGGAGTACCTCAGGGCTCAGTACTGGGTCCAGTCCTCTTTAACATCTTTATAGGTGACATTGCAGAGGATCTGGAGGGAAAGGTATGCCTCTTTGCAGATGACACAAAGATCTGTAACAGAGCTGATACACAAGGGGGGGTAGAAAGGATGAGAAAGGACTTGGCAAGGTTGGAGGAATGGTCAGACATATGGCAAATTAGATTCAATGCAAAGAAGTGTAAAGTAATACACCTGGGAAACAAAAACCCAGAAGAGTACACAATAGCAGGGGAGGTACTAACAACAACTAAAATGGAAAGGGACCTGTGGGTAGTCATATCAGATAATCTAAAGGTTGGTAAGCAATGTGAGAAGTCAGTAAGGAGAGCCAGGGGGATACTGGGATGCATAGGGAGGGGCATCACAAGTAGAAAAAGGGAAGTGGGTATCCCTCTGTACAGACAGTTGGTGAGCCCCCATCTGGAGTACTGTGTGCGATTTCAGAGACCTCATGTATGCAAGGACATAGAATAGAAGCAGTCCAGAGGAGGGCAACTAAAATGGTGCAGGGTCTGCATCAGAAACCATATGAAGAGAGACTGAGAGAGCTTAATATGTATACCCTTGATGAAAGGAAGGAAGGGGGGGGGGACATGATAGAAACATTCAAGTACCTGAAGGGAATCAACAAAGTCCAGGAGGGTAGCATCTTTCAGAAAAAGAGATGTGTAAGAACAAGGGGGCATCTTTTAAGGATAGAGGGGTAATGTGAGGAATTTTGTTTTCATGGAGAGAGTGGTGGATGCACGGAATCCTGGGGAGGTTGCTGGGTCTAAAACAGTGGGGGAATTCAAACATGCATGGGACAGACATAAGGCAATTGTAGTGGGGGGTGGCAGGAAGCAGGCTGTTGGTTAACTAGAATCTGTAGCTTATCCGGTAGGTAAGGAAATGGGCAGACTGGGTGGGCCAAGTGACACTTATCTGCTGTCAAAGTCTATGTTTCTATGTTTAAAAAGGGTCTCAGAATTAGAAACCACAATGGGTGCGCAGAAGTCCATTTACACCCATTACAAAATTTGGTTGCACACCATCAAAAAGAGCTGCAGGAATTACAGAACAAAATACAAGTTCTGGAGTCATGCTCCAGAAGGGGACATTTAATGATTGGTGGACTGCCTGAGGTTTTAGAAGGCTCAAACCCTTTACAATACTTTGAAGAACTCTTGACAGAAGAATTGGAGAAAATATATCCTGAAGAAAAAGAAGAAATTAGATAGAGCCCACAGAGGCTTTTCAACAAGAAAGGATCTGTCGAGATTTGTCTTGTTAAGCCCCAACATTTCTAAATAAAAGAAGACATGTTCAGGAAGGCAAGTACTAAGAAAGGTCTACATGTTAGAGGCTTACAACTTCAAGTATACCCATATTTGCCACCATCAGTTGTAGCAAAATGGAAATCTTTTGATGGTGTGCAGAAAATTTTGAGGCATAAGGGGATCCCACACAATTGACTTCACCCTGGCCACTTAAAAGTTTTCTTAAATGGAAGGCAACACTTGTTTGAAACTCCTATGGAGGCAGATCAATATCTGAAAACATATTTTTACACACAGAAGGCCATGACTCTTTACAATCTTCTTAATAATAAAAATAATTGAGAAAAACAAAATAATTATATATATATATATATATATATGCAAATTTAAAATCTCTCTTAATAATAGGAGATAAGAGTAAACAGCAAAATATTAATGGGTCAAGAAGGAAATTAAAATAAAGAGAAGAAAAGAAAAAAGAAATACTGCACACACACACACACACACACACACATATATATATATATATATATATATATATATATATATATATATAATATCTAAGATTATTTCTGTTTGATTGACTTGTAAGGGAAAGCAGTGAAAGAGAACAAAATATAGGTAGGAACAATCTAGTTATCAAAGTCACAGTTAGTCTCATTGTACACCTTCTCAGTTATATGACCATCTTTGCAGATTGTCTGTTTGGGGGAATACCCAGCAATGAGTTTAAGTATTGGGTTTATGTTTTTTTCTCTTTTTTGTAAAAGGGGGGAGGGGTATAATTTTTCTGTGGAAGGTTATTCAGGCTAAGAATAAATGTCCTAACGCCAGGTTAAACAGTGTTAATCTAAAGTTTAAAGCACAAATTATTATGGACTTTTTAAGGTTGCTTTGACTTAATTACATACTTGGTTTAAATCTACCCTACGACTGATAATCTAAAATGTTTAAGTTGGAATGTAAAGGTGGCCAGAGACAAAGTAAAAATTGAAAAAATAATACAGTTTGCCAATCAAATTCAAGCTAACTGCTTATTACTGCAAGAAATTTATTTCTCAGACTTGGATTTCAGATACATCTGCAATTTATTCTGAAGATTTAGAGTTCATGCTCCTTTTTCAGGTGGCTCCAGGGGCGTTGCTCTTATTGTAAAAAATAACCTTAACTGGATCATAAAAGACAAGGCTATTGATAGCCATGGCAGATATGTCATTGCCACATTACAAAATGATGATGATTATTTAACTATTAGTGTACTCTATGGCCCTAATGAGGACAATCTGATCTTTTTTATAGACTACTGTATTACACTTTGAAACTTTATAGGTCCTTATATGAACATACAAAATTTGCCAGCAGATAAAGGCCTAGAGGTCTATCAAGTCTGCTCGAATGTGCAGCTAGCACCCCTTATTCTGCAGCTGCCCCACCCTTCCCCTTCATTAACCCTCCCCCTTGTCCTGTCCCATCCTCATTTGAAGCAGTCCACTGTTCTACTGCATACCACTTCAGCAGGTAACGCATTCCACCCAGCCACCACCCTCTCTGTAAAAAAGTGTCTCCTCATCTCCCTCTTGAACCTTCCTCACTCCAGTCTCATATCATGGCCCCTGGTGGCCCTCCCCTTCCTTACTTTGAACAACCCCTCTGTACCTGTCTTGTTTATTCCTTTCATGTATTTAAAGGTTTCAATCATGTCACCCCTGACTCTCCTCTCCTCTCCTCCAGTGAGTGCATGTTCAACTCCTTCAACCTCCTCTCGTATGATAAGTCCCCCAGCCCCTTGATCTTCTTTGTCGCTCTGCGCTGCACCCTGTCCAGTAACTTAATGTCCTCTTCAGATACGGACTCCAGTACTGCATGCAGTACTCCAGGTGTGGTCTAACTAATGACCTATACAGTGGCAGATAACCTCCTCCCTCCTTGAGGATATACCCCTTGCAATACAACCCAGCATTTTGTTGGCCTTTGCAGCTGCCTTCCTACATTGTGCTGAGTTGTTCATTGACCCTGTAATGAGCACCCCCAGATCCTTCTCCTCCTCTGTCTGGGCTAGCTGCACTCCCCCAGCTGGTAACTCCTCCTTGGGTTCTTCATCCCAAAATGCAGCACCTTGCAGTTTTTGGCATTAAAGCCCAGTTGCCAGGTGTCTGACCAGGTTTCAAGCTTTGCTAGATCATCCTGCAACCCCTGCCATCCCCTAGGTCATCCACCACCGCACCTACCTTGGTATCATCAGCAAACAGACTGATCTTGCTCTTGATGTCCCATGATATGTCTGCAATGAATATCCCAAACAACACTGGTCCCAACACTGAGCCCTGTGGAACACCGCTCATCACTGCCCTTGGGTATGAGAGCTCCCCACCCACCACCACCCTCTGTTGCCTTCCCTGCAGCCAGTTTCCTACCCATCTCACCAGCTTTGCACCCGCCCCTGTGCCTACTAACTTCCTTCCCAGCCTTCCATGTGGCACTGAGTTGAATGCCTTACTGAAGTCAAGATACAGGACATCCACTGCATGGCCCCTGTCCTGTTGCCTAGTTACCCAGTCATAGAACTCGACCAGGTTGGTTTGGCAGGATCTGCCATGTATGAAGCCATGCTGTCTGCTGTCCTGTAGTCCTTTGGCCTGCAGGAGGGCCACCAGCCTCTCCTTCAGGATAGTCTCCATTAGCTTACCCACGATGGATGTGAGGCTCACTGGTCTGTAGTATCCCGGTTCATCCTTGGGGCCACTCTTGTGGAGGGGCACCACATGAGCCATCCTCCAGTCCTGATGTACACACCCCGAATGTAGTGAGACATTAAATAGGAATCATATAATAGGAATAGATTTTAATATCTCCCTGTCATCATTAGATAGATCAGACAAAGTAGAAGATTATAAAAAACAGGTCGCTAAGATTTTAAAGGATTGTATGTCTGACCTAAGGCTTTTCGATGTCTTTAGAAAACTTTACCCAACTTGGAAGAAATTTTCCTTTTTCTCAAGCATCCATAAAACATCTTCCAGAATTGATTATTATCTGATATCAAAATAACTAAGAAGTAACATTTTTAAAATTAACTATGGTGCCATTAAGGTGTCTGACCATGCCACAGTTAAGTTACTAGTAAAATGTTTAGATAAAAAAGTAAAAGTAAAGGTAAAGGTAAAGACCACAACTGGAGATTCAATCATTTTTTATTGAAAGATTTCATCTTGAAACAAAAACTGAGAGAAGAGACAGAAATTTTTCTAAAAAACAATGTAAAGGATGAAATTTCATTTCTGTCTGTTTGTGAATCCTTAAAATTATATCTTAGAGGATGGATTATTGCATACTCATGTTTTAAAAAGAAGAAACAACTTGAAAACATGAATTCATTAGAACATAAGGTGCTGGTCATGGAAGCAACTTATAATCTATCTAACTTAGAATTTGATTTAAATATAGTACTACAGATCAGGGAGGTGCTTAATAGCCAGATTGCATATAGAGCAGAAAGAGTATTTCAGTACTCAAATCAAAATATTATTTTTTCATGGAGAAATCTGATAGAATTTTTAGCTTATCAGATACAATCTGAGCATAACCAAAATGCGATATTTAAAATACAGACAGACTCAGGAAATATAATATAATCATTATCACAAATAAATAGTAGTTTTCAGAATTATTATAAGACATTATATATACACCAGAAGAAAATCCATCACAGCAATACATAGATAACATCTTTGATCATGTTTCAGTAACTCCACTATCACATGCCGCCAAAGACATAATAAATAGACCTTTGAGCCTGGAAGAAATCAATTTAGTGATTCAACATTTAAAAAGTGGAAAAGCTCCTGATCCGGATGGCTATACATCAGAATTTTACAAAGAGTTTTCTGATATTCTATCTCCCTTGTTACTTCAAGCATACAGGGCAATGGAAGTCAGAGAAACATGGGCAGACTCCTTAAATGACTCTATAATTACTTTGATATTAAAAAGCAATAAACATCCTTTACAGTTTGGATCATATCATCCAATAGGTCTGTTGAATGTCAATTATAAAATAGTAACAAAAATCTGTGCCTCAAGGTTAGTGGATCACGTCCAATCCATCATAAATTCTGACCAAACTGGGTTCATACCAGGCAGATGTTTAACTACAAATAATAGAAAATCATTATATATTATTGAGTAAACCTTCAGTTCAGAAATGGCAATTATATCACTGGATGCAGAAAAAGCATTCGACCATCTATATTGACTTTTTCTTCTAACTAGTTTTACTAGGAGGAACCTTGGAGAAAGGTTTACATGGTGGATTGGTATGATATACAAAAAGCCCAGGGCTAGAACTGAAACAAACTCAAATCTTTCAGAACCATTCTTTTTGTTAAGAGGGGTCCGGCAGGCTGCCCATTGTCACCATTACTATTCAACATTTATATTGAATCTTTAGCATCTCCAATCCATAATAACATTCAAATTAAAGGTTATAGAGTCCAAGATACTTCATATAAAGTATTCTTATATGCCAATGATGTATTAGTATTTTTGCATAATCCCAAAACTATTGATGGAGAGCAGGTCAAAATGATCAAAGGTTTTGGAAATATCTCAGGTTATGAGGTCAACTGGGGAAAATCAGAATGTATCTATAATAGTCAAGAAATTTCTAATCCAGACACCTTGTTAGAATTGGTGGTTACTGTAGATGACACTTCATGAACAATGTTGGTGCAATTGTGCAAATCCTGCTGGAAAGGTGATTTTGCAGTCACATGTCAAAATCAGCTTTTGGGCAGGATTTGAACATTTTTACCAACCTTTTTCATTGGGTGGGGTCATAAGAAGACTAGAATGAAATTTTGGGGTCAAAATAAGTATGCCAAAGGTATGCGCATCCATTGAAATTTTGCTGTGCTCCCTCATATCTTTGGCAATTTTCATTATTTTGACTCAAAATTGTCAACATAACCATCTTTTAATATCACCTCATGAACATGACAGCTGTCAGTTTTCAAACCCTGGCCAAACTGTGTTTTCAGACCTGTGGTGCACAATGGCATTGCTGTGGTGCAGAATCACAATTTGTTGGGAATTTCAAAATTTTCATTACTGGGTTCATGAGGTTGGGTAATAAGAAGGCTATGCTGGCAGTTTCTTTCCTGTTTTAATACAAATGGAATTGTGCTTCTACAGCAACACATATGTACACATTTAAGGAGGGGTGGGAGTGCAAGGCCTGGAGATTTCCAACCTTAACACTCCTCCCCACCGTTGCCTGCAGCAACAGGTGTGGGGTGTGCCTTGGGGTTGTCAACCCTAATACTCACCCCATTGCATGAGTAAATAAGCTGAGATGGGTACTGTATATGAGAATAGGGTGAGCATTAGGGTTGACCACCCCATGGCACACCTTACACCTATTGCTGCCTGCAGGAAGAGAGAAGGGTTTTAGTGATGGAAACCCTAACATCACATCAACATACTTTTGTTGCTTCAACCCTAACTAGTCCATTAAGGATGTTTTGTGCAAAGATATATGACAGGGGCACATTAGTGCCCCTATATTTAAGGTTCAGTAGGCTGTTTAATGTTAAACCCAAATTTCTGCACCTTAATAACCTTTGAGTTGTTTGATAAGATAGCCAATAATCTGGCATGCACAGTCAGGCTGCCAGTGTCAGAAGACATAAAAGGTTTTATGATGGCATCTTGTTTGGTTTTTGAGATATGGAGCACCAAAAAGTGGAAGAAAACATGTCTAGTTTCCCTGTACTTAACATTGAGATTTTTTGCTCTGACCTACCGCCTAGATGCTCTGGAATTTTTTTCATGAAATGTTCAGTGTTGAAGGGGCCCATGCCAAAGGTGTGCATTTAGAAAGGTTCATAAAAAAAATACTATATGGTTCCAGAGTTATAACAATTTTAGAGTTAATGTCCTGACATGAACAGCAAATAAACAAATAAAAAAAGATCACGACTGCTTATGTTCATGATTTACCTCTCATACTGAAAAAAACACCAGTTGTGCCAGCTGCCATTTTATTTCTCATGTTAAACTCAAAAACATTGAAAATGCATACAAATATCATTTAAAAAAACAAACACCTGAACCTTACTAAACAGGACTTGTTTAGTTTGATTCTGCTGTTTGTTCATTTTGAAACACTTTCCAGAAAGTTGTTTTCTGGGAACTCCAAAATCCAGGGTGCCCAGTTTAGTGAGAGGAGCCATTGACCTCTATTCTCTGTATGAGAACAGTGGGACTTTCTTGAGTTCTGCAGCTACACCTGAAATGTGTGCTGCAGGCTACACTGAGAGCAGTGAGTCACCAATTGACTGTATCCTTATGAGATCTCTCCAGTCCACAGATCTATCTATCTATCTATCTATCTATCTATCTATCTATCTATCTATCTATCTATCTATCCACCTGCCTACCTACCTACCTATTTATTTGTTAAATGGACCAGGGTACCCAACCCCAGTACCACTTCTTTTTGCCCCGCCCCTCCAGGTTCCCCACCTGACTTTCCCAATGTTATAATATTTTGTCTGTATTCCCCACCCATAATACTGCTTGAATTCACTCCATGCCCCTCCAGATCACCCATCCATGGTCCCATTTTCTAAGTGGTGGCACCTGGGTGCCCATCCAATGCTGCTGAACAGTTGCCAAACACTGGGATGCCCATCCCCAGTGTCAGAATGTGAGTGTCCCCTGCACAGAAGAAAAAACATCCCTCATTTTTTTTCTGGAAAAAAGAAACAGTCCCTCACTGGTCTTCCCCCTGTACCCCTACCTCCCACTCAGCACCCCCACCCCCACACACCCTCACACTCCTGAACATTTCCCACCATGGTGAAGATCCATTCTCTGATCAGAGACACATCCTGCTGCTGGAACCATCAACTGTAATATGAAAAACTAAGTTTAGTATAATTCAATGTATTTCAATGGGGTTTTGAACTTTGATGCATAACTTTGTCATTTGTCATATTATGACCACAAAGTTTCATTGACCAATGGTGGTGGAATTATGCAAATCAGTTCTGAAAGGTGACTTTGCAGAAATGCAGCAAAATCACATTTTTGGCAGGGTTTGAACATTTTTGCCACTCTTGTTCATGAGGTGTGGTCATAAGACATCTGTGTTGAAAATGAGGAGTCAGATATGTAAAAATGTCAAAATGATGTACATAAATTGCAATGTTTTTACACTGGCTCATAACTTTGGTAATTTTAAATATTTTGACCCCAAATTTTCAGCATAGCCATTTTTTCATACCACCTCACAAATGTGACAGCAGTCAGTTTTCAAATCTTGTCCAAAATGTGTTTTCATACCTGTGGCATGGAATGATGTTTCAGCTGGGATTTGAAAATGTTCACCTACTGGGTTCATGATGTGACTTAATAAGATGGCTGTGCTGAAACTTTGGTGTACAAATATGCTAAAATACCCATTATGAGAGAAAGTTGCTGTATTTCAACTTTTGCTCATAACTTCATTAATTTTCAATATTTTGACTCCAAACTTTCAACATAGCCATTTTTCCACACTACCTCATAAAAGTGGCATGTAACATTTTTTCAAAACTGTGGACAACATGCGTTTTCACACTTCTGGTGCAAAATTACATTTTGGCCAATATACTATAAATGGTATATGTCATGTTGGTAAGGTGAATCCTAAAACTAGTATCTTGAAAATCTGGAGTCTAACTTCAAAAAAAATTATAATTGTTAATCTTTGTGTGTAGTGCCAGTCTTGACTTCAATGGGTATGCTTTATAATGCCATGCTGGTGAACTGAGTTCAGGGGTGAGCTCAGTAACCCAGCTGTATGGAATGAGGGTGAGAGGATGATGCTGTTATGCAACACCATGCAGCCTAGGAGTGATAGGTGCAGGGTTGTCTACATGAACCTGGGAACCATATAGTGAAGTCAACTGTCCTTTTGGCATGGGGCTGTGCATATTTCCACCCATGGGTGTCAGAGGGACCTGTACATTGGCTGACAGATGCACTCTTTTCCAGGTGCATCTCTATCCCTGGCCACATGGGAAGTGAAGGGACCACAGGACCCTGCACTTCCAGAACCCACCAGACAGCCCCATGAATTTTTTACATCTATCACTGCACAGAATTGCAAGGCTCACAAGGACCATGCACTTTTGTAGGTGGACGAAGTCTTCTATTGGTGCAGGACATTAGCATTTGTTCACTTGTGTCCCAAACTGACCTGCATGAATGAGGATATGATTTCACTATCTCAAAAAGAAAGGAATTTCTTTGCAAAAAATGTTGTTAATTCACCAGTTAGGATACCTTAATATCAGAAAAGTAGGGAAATGTGGTGTTAGGGTTTCCAACCCTAACTTCCCACCTGTGTGCTCTATGGCCACAAAATGGTTGTCATAGCAGCTCACAAAATGAGCACTGCAGAAGCCCATGATTGGTAGTGTGGTACTGAACTAATTTCTGTTCTCTGTGCACTGTTTATAAACTTTTAAAATTTATTGTAAGCCAGTATGTAATTAGTGGAAGAAAATCATTTTATTTGCATGATCACTAGTGGGTTTGTAGACAGATGCTGACTGGAACTCAACAATGGCGGCTGATGAAAACTGTCATGTAATGCTGAACAGCAGCATTCCATGATGGGACTGTAAGTAAAGGATTGAGGTGCTGGTAATGGGGCCAAGCAGGTACATTAATTAAAGATGTAACTCTGCTTTAAAAGTTTTAACCAAACAGAATGTAGGAATTGGTCAAGCATTGCTATAAAAATCTAACTTATACCTCCAAATGACCCATAGTAAACCATACCTGAACAAGCATTTGTCAATGCCGGATGTTACTTGTTTGTATGTGCTGTGTAGGTATTTGGAAGTCAGTGGAGTGCAAATATTGAAAATTTGCAAACTTACAAGCGTGCGTAGGAACTGCGCAACGCAGGCTCGAAAAACAGTCATTTTTAGGATTTTTTTCACCAAATTTTCAACATAGCCATTTTAAGACCTCTGCTCATGAACAAGTGACACAGTGATTTTCTTAATGTGTCCCATACAGTGATTTCTGCACCAACTGTGCCATTGTGCGCTACATGGATGGAAACATGTTTTGGGTGAGATGTGAAAAATGAAAGCTGTACTGCTCATAAGGAGGTGTGGTAAAATGACAATGTTGAAAATCTGGAGTGAAACTATTGAAAATTCACGAACTTATGAGCGTGCGTAGAAACTGCGCAGCTCACGCTCATAAAACAGTAATTTTTAGGAATTTTTCCACCAAATTTTCAGCATAGGCTTTTTGAGAGCTCACTTTATGAACACTGGCAGTGCATTTCACTAATCAGTGCCAAAAGGTGAATTTTTGCAGTGACTTCGAAATCATCCTTCAGGCCCTGTTAACACCATGACAGTGAGAGCATTCATGAGAAGGGGTCCCAAAAAACCCATATCGAAAATTTGGTGTAAAAATTCCAAAAAATGCCTGAGATATGCAGCAAAGTTTTATTACATTATACAGCTTACTGACATTTCCTCAGTTCGCGGTCGGTTTTGAAGAGTGCAGACGTGTTCCCAGTCCACCGAATATCATCGCACCAGAGTCCAGAGGTAAGTATGGGGTGAGAGGGGTGTGGGGAGGCAGGGTGTGCAGTGGGTGGGCGCAGGTGGGGGCAAAGACAGCGAGGGACCGTTTTTGTGTTTCAGGTTTTTTTTTTTTTAAAAGGTTGACGACGCAGGTCATTTGCCACGCTGGGGTGGGCTCCCAGAGTGACACAAGGATGGCTATTTGCAGGGGCATGGAGCCGACTGGGGATTGGGGAGCCCTGTCGGCGATAGCATCTGTTGCCACACTGGGGTGGGCTCCCAGCGAGGCACCCTGTACTCTGTGGGGGAGGAGAGCAGTGGAGCTGATGGGGGATGCCCATTGGCTATATGATGTGTAGCCACACTGGGGTGGGCACCCAGCGTGGCATGTGGAACTCTGTTTGGGGGTGAGCGCAGCACAGCCGACGGGTGACTGGGCACCCCCATTGGCTATACAGTGTGTGCGTGGGGGGGCAAGCATGCAGTATGTGTGTGCACATGTGTGTGTAGGGGGAGTGCATATGAGCAGGCAATATATTATCACTGCTCACTGAAGTGTAGCTCTCTCTTTCAACTGTACTCCAGTGCATTTTCAACTGCTGTCATAGACAGCTGCAGCAGCCATTGGAGAACTGCGGCCACACCTACAAACACACTGACTGAATTGGAAGAGGGCTGCCACACCTCCGAAAACTCGGATGATGGCAGTATGTTTCTTGCACATGCACGCAAGCAACATAAAAAATAGCAGGACAAGATGACACAGTATGAAATTAGAGGGAGGCCGATTAAAGGGTAATGTGAGGACGTTCTTTTTCACAGAAAGGGTGGTGGATGCATGGAACGGCCTACCTCAGGAAGTGGTGGATATGAATACAGTGCAGGCTTTCAAACAGGCATGGGGTAGGCATTAGGGAGCAATACAGATAAGTATAAATAGATCGGCCATTGACAGAGTATAGACACCAATGGCACATTCATAAGGTAGGAAAAATGGGCACACTGGATGATCCTTGCAGTCCTTATCTGCCCTCAATTTCTATGTTTCTATGACAGCGCAATATTATGTGGGATTTTGTAGAGAGACCCCAGAGTGAACTTTTATCAATTTCAGTCTGAATAATCAGCCCCTCATAGTGAAAGTATCCCTCATCTTAATCAATGGGAAACGGGGTCCAAATGTCTTGAGATTATTCGGAGCACTGTAAGGATGCTAATTTTTAATATTACAAGTTATAAAGGTGCCTAATTATATTGCTGTAAATGGCCATGATCAGTGTATATTAAGTGTTTAACATTATTCACCTGCTCTTTAAAGCAACATTATCCTGACCCACTGGACATGGTGTTGATATAGTGCAAGTGAACAGTTATATTGAAGGCTTGGATTTAAATGTTTCTGCAAATAATTTCATAATTTTTGCATGTATTTTGCAAAATATATCTATAGAACTACAAAAAGAAAGACAGAGGCCCATCTCACCTGCACATTTACTAGTGATACATTTGGCAAACTATATTTTACCAGGTGTGTTAATGATGAAGCTATAGTGTGCAGGCAATTGTATCCATAGCATGCCTGTTAACTTCATTTATTTCCAATAGCTCCTCTCATTGGGAAATGTTATACCAATTGGATAGAGCTTGCCTAGCGATTAATAGATTCTGCTGTATTCATAACTAAGCATTTGGACTTAAAATTACTGTGTAAAGGTCTGTTTTAAAAATACCATTTCAAATAATGTGGTATAAATGAAATACAGTGGGCAGCAATGGTGTCAATATTTAATAGCATCAGTGTTCAGCTCAGCAGGTTGCACACTCACCTATCAGGCCACAAAAAAAATGGAAGGTGGTAGGTTTTAATCCCACGCCTGGAACCTGGGCTAAAATCTCAGTACTAACACTGTAGTGCAGCATGAGGGGGTGCTGCATTCCGAAGTGCAGTGTTTCAGATGAGAGGTTAAATAGAGGTCCCACCTACCTGTTCTTGTTATTGTTCATTCAAGGGGACACAATTTGAAGCCAGAGGGGGACGGCTCAGGGGCAATGTGAGGAAGTGTTTTTTCACAGAGAGGGTGGTGGACACATGGAACAGCCTTCCTGAGGAGGTTGTGGGGTGTAAAACTGTGGGAGAATTCAAGAATGCATGGGACAGACATAAGGCAATTTTTGTGGGGGGTAGGAAGAAATAGGCTGTTGGTTAAATAGGATCTGCAGCTTATCCTCTAGGTAGGGAAATGGGCAGGCTAGATGGGCCAAGCGGTCCTTATCTGCCGTCAAAGTCTGTGTTTCTATTTAAGTGGACGTTAAAGATCCCATGGCACTTTTCAAAAACAGTTGTGGAATTTCTTCGGTGTCCTAAATACCACCAACAAATCAACCTGATTCAATATGTAAGTTTGCAACTGTATGGGGGGGACAACCCCACACTAGAATTAGATAAAATTGCCCAGCCCTTCTTTCGTGCTCAACAAAAAGTTAAATAAAAATAAAACACACATGCATTTCTGCTATTAAGGGACGCCGCAGTTGCTGACTCACCTATTTGCTCAGGCAGGTTATTGAGGCTAAACATTTGGGCTTTTATCAATGATCAGTCACTGTGAGGAAAGGGGTTGCAGACTGAGTTTCGGTGGAGATTTTATGTTTCATGCAGTTGACAGCTACAGTGTACTGGATGTATGTTAAGCCTTGAACAAAATGTTAGAAGTATTAAATGATCAATGAATCCTTGCAAAACCAATACATAAATGTGTTGATTTAGAAGAATGAACCCAAAAGCAGAGAAGACTGGGTAAAACATACTGAGTACATTTGCGTCCCCCCCCAACCCCCAACCCCCACACACATATACACACAACCACCGCCACCGCCATTTCTTATGTTATGGTTAGAAGGCCACATGTATCACACATTTGAGAAACAACATTACAATCTCGTTTAACAAAACTACACATTCTTATTGGCAGTACTGCATTAAAGAACATAAATGTAGTCAGACTGGGATTTACTATCCCTCTGCCTCATTGGTTCTAAAGTGTTTCAGAACTTTTGTTTTATGAAACACGTTATGTACCTCTCTAAAATGCAGACCGGTGTAACTTAAAGATTAATGAACATGTAAGATGTAGGTTATACGATTGTCACTGCTGAGGTGCATATTGTTACACGAGGTCCCTGCACCCTAATTGATACCCTCAGGGGTACATCGTAGACAGCTAACATTTAGGCATAGGCTATACTAATACGTAGGGCTAAGGGCATCTACCGTACAAGAGTAGATGTCAGGATATGAATACATATTATTGTAACTCACTTTGCTTGCTAATGCACACACATTATACCATGTATTTTCTGTCTATTTCTTACTTGTCAGATGCCAAGACACCTGTCCTTGAAGTAATTAAAATGTGTAAGGCAACATTACCATCTTTCGGTGATGGACACCACTTCACCTTGTTATGTAAGACTTTGTATAAGAACGTCTTCGTTCTAAAACTGATGACTTTACAGAATTATATAATGTTATCTTGGACCGTGGAGCCACCTCTAATTTAGCCAATAGGGCTCATCTCTGTAACTAGAAATGTTTCTATCTTTCAGTAACCATAGTAATTATCATAGGTATATAATGTTATGCACAGGCTTTACACTGAGACCCGAGAGATCCCAAAAGACTACAAAGAAACCTCGAGGTGTAGGGAACGCTTAGCACTGGCTCCCAGTTCGTATTGGTAAGAACTGCTTAGGGCAACTGTGATTTATCCCTTTCTGTAATAATAAACTTGTTTATTACTTGAATGCAACTTGTCTGTGATTATTTGCATCCCCAATATTGCCAAGAACCTGAAAGTGAGGTTCAGACCTCTTACAATTGGCGACCGTGTGCAGGCGATATTGGGTGTTGTAAGTTTTCACTTGTTGCTGTAAATTTCCCTTTTCCCATGGGGACTGTAGGTGTACATTCCCGTATCACCTCTCCCGTCTTTTCTACCAGTTTGTAGATACTTGCAAGGTCTGGCTGACTTTTTGGGTGCTGTCGATGCCGTCTCGACCCACTCCATAGCGGCTTTGAATTGCAAGTCTACAACATATACAGTAGCCCGGCTGTGTTTAAAGTACTCGTGTTGTGGATCGATACGCAACGCGTGGTCTTTTTCACAGTTTGAATTTTCATTCCCTCCCACATAAATGGCCACCGTATCAGATATCTACGCAGAACTGAGACTCGATGTCTCTAACTTTCTTACTTCCCATGGAGGATGGGCTGACTTTGCGCAGGGCCTTAAGTCAATCCGAAACCCTGTACTGGGGATTTTCAACCCAGTGCGAAGGCGCGACAATCAACCAATAAGCGTTGTGCTAAAGGGTTGATGGTCGCTGCTCTCTACGCTGCTTTGGAAGCCTCTGAAGAGAGGTTTCGAACCCTTGACCTGCAGATCGCATCTCTTAAACAGGAGATGGGTTTGCAGGAAACAGAATGTAGTCGGATACAGCAGAACTTGGAGTCAGAACTCCAGTCTCTGCGTAATGAAAAGGACTCACTATTGCATCATTCTGCACAGGCTGGTGAACAAGAAATGTGTACTCTGAAGCATGAGTGTGAAAGTTTATGACAGGATAAGAGTCAGGTGGTACAAATGAATGATTTGTTGAGTGCCGCGAATGCACAATTGAGTGATGAGATGGGTGAATTGCAGGACGCGATCAATCAGGTACGTAATGATTTAGAGACAGCTTATAGGGACAATCGCAAATTGAGCGCCGCGTACCGTGTTTTGCAGAAACAGAAACAAGATCAGGTTGATATGGATGTTGCAAGTGTGAGTCATGATGAATGTAAAGCTAAGATGGATAAAAAGCACCATCAGCAAGAGGATTTGACTGGCCATGATAATGCAATGGGTGGTGTAGCCCTGCCTTTCATTCGTCATCGGAAGGGGAGCCATCTGACGACGACATCTCGCAGTACAATGCCCAGTCACGCCCCTACTATGGCCCAGATTCCCCACCCAGCCATCCACAGTATGGCGGGTCCCCGCCCACCACTCCTAGGTCACACGTAAACGACGTCATGACGCTCATCATGGGAAACGCCATCATGGCGGCGCCCATGGTAGGGGGGGAGCAGGCCCAAGCCTGGTCCCGACGGCGCCTCCGGTAGCCATTATTAGTGTGGAAGACAGGCAAGAGATTGAAACCATGATTGATAGGGCATTGGGAAATGTTCCTCTTCCTGAAAGAAGTATGAAAGCCATTAAAAGTCAGATTCGACAAATTTTCAGAAGCGGCACTCAGGCAGGTGTTGTTGGACTGTGGCTGAAGCTGCAGCTCGCGCAGCATTGGATGGTGCGAGACACACTACCCTTGCCTGATCGACCACCAACTAATCCTGCAAATGGCATACTCTGTTCAGCAAATTGCTGACAGCATCGGTCGGATGAACCCATCCGACAACCTCAAGCTGCCATTTGGAAAAGGTGCGCTCAAGTGCGAGATGCTTAGTCTCCCGCCAAAATACCAGGTCCAAATACTACACCAGACCATCGATCCTGGTTTATGGGCAAAACTCCTGAAGTAGTTCGCCAAGATGGGAACGCTACCTTTGACGAAGTCGCAGCTGAGCTCATTTCCGCTCACAGCCCTGGTGTGGTTGGAGTAATGCTAGCATACCCCGTGAAGCAAAATGCTAAAGAAAGTCCAGTGACTTACCACCAGAGACTCTGGATGGCCTATCGAGCAGGGAAACAACTGGCACAAGAAGCTGCGGATGAAGATCTTATTGAATATAAGACCCTGTTCCTTAGAAACATGATCCCAACCGTAAGAGAGAAAGTAGAGCCAAGCACATACCCGAATACGGATAGGTTTGCCGATATTCTTCAGAAAACCGAGAGAGTGTACCAATTGTACATCCGCGATTTGGGTTCCAGTTTCAAAAAGGTTGCCGCTGTGGAACCCGCTTCTGGGACCATGACACACTACACGGTGGAAGGGCAGGCCCAGCAACAACAGCTCAAACCTCCATCGGCCCCTCCAGCTAGCACCCAGCAAAACCCCCAACAACAACAACAACAACAACAGTGGGGTGGGAACCAGAATTGGCCTAAAAACAGAAGGCACAAAGGCAAAGGGAAGCCATTACAAAGATCGGGTCCCTCATATAAAGAGATAGCTGAAGAAAACCGGAAATTTCGGGAGCTCCTGGGGCAAGTGCATTCTGTAGCAGATGCTGTTCCCGCACAAACACTTGCAGAAGTACAACCGGCGACCCATGACACTACTGGCCATGGAGACACCGGAAGTATGGGTGCGCAGACCCATACCAGCCTGAACCCGGAAGCCCAGCCTTACATTGCATCAGTGCAACACGGTGAAGTCATTCATGCAAGCCAAGCCCAACCTCTGCATGCTTCCAACAATACGGATTGACAATTACAGGCCCCAGTCCACATTGTAAACAAGCTGGTCTTGGATACAAACGGAAGGCCCTGCACTGAGGCCGAGGTCGGGGGCTGCCAATTAATTGTCTTATTAGATACAGGTGCAGCTGTATCTGTGTTACACGACGACCACCCTGAAACGTCTCCATGGCCTACCGGACGGAAGACCAATATGTCAGGAGTTGATGGTGCGAGGTTACCTGCATACCGTTCTCTGCCTTTACCGGTAGAACTAGGCCATTTGAAGGCCTCACATGCTTTCCAACTGATGGTGTTGCATGATCACCCTAACATCATCGGGATTGACTTCCTTGCACCACACGGCTGTGTGGTGGATCTAGCAAACATGCTGTTGCTACAGATCCAGGGTCAATACCATACTGTTTTAATTCCTGACTCACATGCTGTGGCAGCAATATCCATTAACAACAAAGAGTATGATGTCATAGATTTATTCAAGAATCATGAACTTTTCCCAAAACTTTTACCTATCCTGCAATGACACTTGGAAGCGTTTGCAGTCAACAAACACGATTGTGGCAGAATGCATACTGTTATTGAGGTGCCAGGCCCAGCACATGAGAGACAAAGGCAATACCCATTTCCCTCTGAAGCATTACCCTCTCTTCGAGAAACAATCAAGTCACTCCTTAAACAAGGAGTAATCAGAACTTGTGTCTCCACTGCCAACTCTCCTGTTTGGTCTGTGAAGAAACCCACAGGTACCTGGAGACTTACTATTGACTACAGGAAACTAAATCAGGTTAATTGACTACAGGAAACTGAATACAGTTGTTCCCCAACTGTAGCGTCTGCACCGGATGTGCTTCGACTTTTAACACCAGATCAGAAATGGTTCAGTGCTCTGGATATCTCCAATGGTTTCTGGTCATTACCATTGGCCCTCAAGAGTCAATATAAGTTTGCTTTCACTTTTGAAGGGTGACAATATACGTGGACTTGCTTGCCACAGGGGTTCCATAACAGCCCATCTCTCTTCCATCTCCATATGATGGATGCCCTACAAGGTTTCTCAACCCCCCAAAGTCTCTTACAGTATGTGGATGACCTGCTGTTGGCTACTGCCACACAGGAACAACATCTGGATCTCTTGGATGAACTATTGACTCTTATTGAAAGAGCAGGCTTGAAGTGTAATCCTGCAAAAGCACAACTATGTCAGAAAGAAGTACTCTTTCTGGGTTTGAAGATAACAGATCAAGGTCGGAGTCCTACTTGGAAAAAGATTCAAGGGTTACAAGACTTGCCATTACCTACCAGTGTGGTGACTTTTAGGAGGTTTCTAGGTATGGTAAATTAGTCCAGAGATTTTATTTGTGATTTTGCACAGAAAGCCGCTCCACTGTACGATTTACTCAAAAAGGACGTTCCATGGAATTGGAGCCCTGTCCATACCCAGGCTGTGATGTCACTGAAGCAGGCTTTGGCCTCCTCCCCAGCACTGGTAAATCCCAATACAACATTACCATTCCATCTAGAGTGTGCGACCTCTGACATTGCTATATCAGCAGTGTTAGCCCAAAAGGTACATGGCACTTTGAGACCTATTGCATATGCATCGCAGCTCTTGACCCCAGTAGAACAGAAGTATGGCCTTTGTGAAAGGAACCTTCTGGCCACTTATTGGGTGGTCAAGCACTTCCTGTATATCATTGGGTACTCTCCGCTGATTCTTAACACCAATCATACCCCTACCACCTTCTTGCTCTCAGACAGAGTGAAGGATGGGTCAGTCTCTAACACCAGGCTGACACATTGGTCACTCCTCCTCCAGGATAGGGATATTCAGGTCCATCAAACCAAAGTTCCATCTCTACTAGCACATGGCCTCCTCTTCCAGGGGGAGCCCCACGACTGCGCCTTGCAGTCACCTGATCTCCCAGATCCGGGTCCATTCTTCCCTGCCACCCCTGAGATATTAGAGAATACCTGTTTGTGCCACATTTTCACCGATGGATCAGCATCATACTGTCAAGGTGAACACATTGCAGGGATGGGTATCATGGTGGTGTAGCCTTATGGGAACACTGTCAGGATATCTAAACGCTGTACTGTAGCTTCATCACAGTATGCAGAGCTGGCAGCAGTGGCCTGTGCATTAGAGTTTATCCAACATGGAACTCAGGACACCATCATCTTTACTGACTCTAATTGGGTTTGTTGTTCCCTTACAGAATTTCTCCCTTTCTGGCAGAAGAACTCCTTCCTCTCTTCTGATGGCAGCTCAGTGAAATACAAAGAATTGGTGATTTACATACACACATTAGGTTAGAAATACCCACACAAACTCTATGTACACAAGGTTAAAGCTCACTCTTTACATGATCCCTACCATGCATTCAATGACACAGCAGACACCCTTGCTAAGGAAGGGGCCCGAGGGGGGGATGTCTGGGTGATGGAACATCCAGAGGCCAAAGCAGCTGTACAGGTTGCAGCTCTTAAAAGAAAATCTGAATCTTTTTCCCCCTTGGACCTCTCAGCAGCTCAGCATTTGGACACTGAACTCAAAAAAGTATTCAGATTCTTGGACAAGGGTACTGAAGAAAGACTTCCTACACATAACCCTTACCGTAGGCATGAAGGTAAATTACACTTATCCCCTGATGATAAACTCATTTGGTTCTAGCCAGAGGACACTACCACCAAATTGTGGGTAGTCCCCAGACATTTGAGATCTGAATTTTTGCACCAGGTACATGATACACCCACTGGTGGACACCAGGGGGCCGAAAATACCCCCCAACACCTCAAAACCACCGCCTGGTGGCCCAGGATTACCAAAGATGTTAAACAATACATTGATAATTGCCTTGTTTGTGCACAAAACAATCCAATACCTACAAAACGGAATGCCAAACTTTTACCACAGAGACTAACTGGGCCTTGGCATGCCATCCAAATTGATTTTATTGGTCCTTTGACCAATACCAGTAGAAACAACAAGTACACCCTTGTAGTGACCGATCTATTCTCTAAGTGGGTTGAGGCTTTCCCCACCAAGACTTGCACTGCAAAGACAACCGCCAAAATCCTGGTAGAACAGATTTTCTCCAAGTGGAGCCTGCCTCTCAAGGTAGACTCCGATAAAGGAACCAGTTTTACAGGTGAGTTGATGAAAGAGTCCCTTGAACTCCTAGGGGTTCAGCAAAAGTTCCACATACCTTATCACCTCAATCCTCAGGTCAAGTAGAAAGAGCTAACAGACGGATTAAGCAAATGCTTTCCAAATTCATTGAGGACAATCCCAAGACCTGGGATTCCCTACTCTTACTCCTTATGGCAATTAAGGTGTAGCCCTCTGCCACGACCCAGCTTACACCCTTTCAGGTAATGACTGGCAGACAAATGAGACTACCTGAACACTTGCTCTTTGACCTGCATATCCCCACTGCAGACCGCGTGTCTGTAGATCAGTATGTGGAAAAACTTAGAAAAAACCTCATACACACACACTTGTATGCTGCAAATTGCATGGGCAAGGCCCAGCAACAGTCCAAAATACAATTTGACAAACATGCACAAGAAGTGGATTGGCAAGTTGGAGATCAGGTAATGGTACTTTGATTTGCACATCCCACCCACTCCTTCTCCAACAAGTGGGAAGGCCCTTACCCCATTGTCAACAAGCTCAGTACAGCAGTCTATCAAGTTAGACTCCTCCACAACAATAAACTGACTGACAAATGGTTACATGCAAACAATTGAAACTGTACAAAGGAGCTTAAAACTTACTCTTCCTAACCCCATTGGGCGGAACTGTACTAATATACTAATCTTTCATCTTCCTTTTCAGATACATTGACAAGATGGCTATCTTGTTCCTATCTCTACTCCTTGCAGGAGTAATCTCTTTCACCCAAGGCACGGTACCGGACCTCCTTCGACACATTGATCCTCCAGCACCTCCTGCAGAGGGAGTTTCCATCAAAATTTCAGACACTATGATTACTGTCCAGGAAGGGTCCGATGCATACCTCACTGCCTCGGTCGTTGCTCCTGACAAATCCACCCTTCAAATTGAGTGGCAAACCACATCACAAGGAAAAGTTCTCCCTGTGGCCAAACTCTCTAAGGGAACTTTCCAGGGTTGGCCCAATGTTAAATTGTCCCCGAATGGTTCACTGTCCTTGTTACAAACTGCATTAAGACACTCTGGTTTGTATAACATCACTCTTTAATTGACCCTTCCTATTGTAACTCTCTTTCTCAGGTTCTGCCCATATTTTGTGCTGTACACCATGGCCTCTGCAGCCATGTATCTATCTGTGCTGCCTCCTACTGACAAACAGCTTTTGGAATGTCCAAAACATACCCTGGTCCCCGTAGTGGTCTCACAGCCACTGCCCTCCCAGGCTCTTTGATTAACAATTTACAGTTTATGCATATACCTGTTTTGTTTAACCTTACTTATTGGAATATGAAAGAATTTGGTATGTGTCACAATACCAATACATCTGCATTTTACAGTACTTTATTGCTTGATAGTTTAGCTGCATTTCAGAATCGTTACCAAAGATCCCTTTACTGGGGTTTATTCTACTGAACACAGAGGTAATTTTAGGAGAAACCTCCTCCTAGTACTCTTACTCATAAGCGTGCTAGCGTGAGTTGACAGTTCTGATGTCACGGGTTACGGGAACTGTCACAGGTCTTTGGTACTGCTATGTCCATTTGGAACAAAGCAGAACTTCGCTGCTATCAAAAGTCATTCTGCAAAGTTCTCCACTGGTTTGGTTAACGATGTTTTACTACCTTTATTGCATGGTGTGGATGGTCTTAGTCAGGAAGAAAGATACACTGTATACAACATGCACAACATTGCAAAAGCCTTCACTGATTCCAAAGATAAGATTAACGCACTCATACAACAGAATAATAGAGAAGCTGATAGACAATACATTGGTAGGGAAATACTTTGTTCTGCATATGGTTCATATATACTCACTACCATTAACAACCTTTTCAGAGACCTAGAAACTGGAAGAATTCCTGATATTATACATGACAGACGTCTATCTAAATGGTATTGTCCTAAATGTAAATCTCCATCTTGTATTTCCCTATGTATGCAACAGACTCTGTCCATTCCTCTCGCCATAGCTCAAAATTTGGGGTTTGTGACCAGACATCTGAACACTGGTCCTTGTTTTTCTGCTAAGAAATGTTCTATAACAGATACCATGTTTGTCTCTTTTACTGTCTCCTTACCACGTTTTGATCCTACTACAGCTTTGTTCAACAAGCTGGCACTGGTGCATTCTATAGGGCATTTGGACAAAGACATCTACCGAGAACGCCTGGATCTACCACCTCTACTGGTCTACCATTCCTTCCTGGATGCCTGGTGGCACCGCACACGGACTGTTGTGTAAAAGCAATCACATCTACCTGTGCCGATGTGATGTGTTTGATGTTATACGCCCTGTTTGTGGCTACTCTCCAGATAGCATTGACTGTACTTTCACTATGGATGCTGACATCACTGAGAATGCACAACGCTTTTGAATCAACGCGGTCACGGATCAGCTCTACCAGTCCCTATGCGTGAGGAAGCTCATCGCCTGTCAACACGAATCTCCAAGATGACCTACACATGCCCTGTCCAGTTGCAAAAATGGAGACTGCCTACTGTACGATCACAGTACAACTCTGACGGTGAATATTGCATAGTTACTAATGTGAAGACGTACTCTTATGGTTCTGTTACTTGTGCAATTGATTACCCCAACTTCTGTTTTGTCCCCCATCAGAAAACTGTTATTGGACATACTGTTATAACCCCCGTTCCCCTTATGGAAGCAGATATTATTGATGGTAATCCAGATTATTTACTCACACTTGAAGAATACCTACCTATTTTAATGTACACATAGATCCACTTACACTAACACTGAAATCACTTTTAGATAGAAAGGACACACACCTCATCCACATCAGCAATAATATAACCAAAGCCAATGAAGCCATTCTTGATCTGATGAATGATGGAGACATGAATAATGCTTTGACTAACACTTGGTTAGAGATTACTTTTAAAGGTTTTGTTATAATACAAGCATTTTTGATATTTACTTTGATTATTATGCTTTGCTGCCTACGATGTACTCTTCGCCAACACCGTGAGCAGCTTGAGTTTCTTTACAAGGCTCGCGCCTCCAGATTGTAAAGAACCACTGCTCCTGTCCACTCCTTATATTCACCTGTGTTGCCCTTTGCAGAGCAACAAGGGGTGTTACATGAGGTCCCTGCACTAATTGATACCCTCAGGGAAATTTTCCTGACAGCTAACATTTAGGCATAGGCTATACTAATCACGATGGGCTAAGGGGCATCTACCGTACAAGAGTAGATGTCAGGATATGAATACATATTATTGTAACTCACTTTGCTTGCTAATGCACACACATTATACCATGTATTTTCTGTCTATTTCTTACTTGTCAGATGCCAAGACACCTGTCCTTGAAGTAATTATAATGTGTAGGCAACATTGCCATCTTTGGTGATGGACACCACTTCACCGTGGTTATGTAAGACTTTGTATAAGAATGTCTTTGTTCTAAAACTGATGACTTTACAGAATTATATAATGTTATCTTGGACCGAGTGGACCACCTCTAATTTAGCCAATAGCTCATCTCTGTAACTAGAAATGTTTCTATCTTTCAGTAACCATAGTAATTATCATAGGTATATAATGTTATGCACAGGCTTTACACCTCAGAGACCCAAGAGATCCCAAGAGACTACAAAGAAACCCTCGAGGTGTAAGGGACGCTTAGCACTGGCTCCCGGTTCGTATTGGTAAGAACTGCTTAGGGCAACTGTGATTTATCCCTTTCTGTAGTAATAAACTTTTTTATTACTTGAATGCAACTTCTCTGTGATTATTTGCATCCCCGATATTGCCAAGAACCTGAAAGTGAGGTTCAGACCTCTTACAATATGTAACAAAATACTTTTTTATTTAGGAAAACAATTTTTATATATAACATTGTACTGCATTTTTGGCACGACTGCCTCTGCCCTGTGAACTCAGAGCCACAAGGATCCATGAGAACCAGTATGATGTAAGTTGGTCTCAGCACAGTTTATTCCTACTATAAGCAGGCATATTGAACCCCATGCTATAAATAGACACAGTTTAAATATATACACTTGTTTTGTGCTCTGTTGCATTGTTGTGTTTTCGTAATACGGTATTGTATATGTTTTTGTATCTAATCGTCTAAATGAGTTTTTGTTTCTTGTCGGTAGAGGACTACCATTGAAAATAAGGGCTTGCTCCTAACAATATGACTCTGTATAAAAATGAAATGTTATCAAATCAAAATGTTATATAAAATTAATTCAGTAAGCATAAATTTGTCGCAGTACTTATGTTTTTTAAGCCTTTGCCTTAAGGGCGGGGTAGAAATCATTACAGTCTGAGGATGAAAATGACATCACCAGAATATTGTGGATCTGAAAGATCAGTAAAGGAGCAGCAGGGAAACATATGAGCAGGATCCCTATACTAAATGTGATATATATATATATATATATATATATATATATATATATATATATAAAAGTATTATTGCTAGCACGTGCTACTAGCAAAAATTAAACAGCATACATTTGACATTTCCAATTATCTTTATATTTAGCCTCACCCTCCCTAAGAGACGTTTCTTTTCATTCTATATTCTCTACAGAAACTCAACAAAACAAAAAGGATAATAATGCTAGCAACCAGAATTATTCATAAATAGATGTTTTAGACGTTGTATCGATTAGAAGACAGTGATCCCCACTACTTGGATCGGTCTCTCTTTGTTGCAGACAATGACAATTACCACACAATAATGTTAATTACAGTAATCAGAACAAAAACAGAGGTTCTAGAAACACTTGGAGTCTCAGGCATTAGTTATAGATAATAATAATATTAATTTTATTATATGGAAGTGCTGCTCTAGGACAGCTCTGGGCAGTAGCATCTTAGTTAAGGAGTAGCCTGAAGGCAAACTGAGCACAGAGGGGATTCAAGCCCAGCAGCCAAAGGAAAAACAAACAAGCAGACAAACAAACAAACCAGACAAGAAGAGCAACCCAGATAGGGTGTCAGTCAGCCCTACTGCACACTGGAAGAGCACCTCAGATAACATCGAGTGTGACAGGCCCTGAGAGTGTGCAGCTTTTGTATCCCACTGTGGCATGCGACTTTAGCGACTGGAACATAATGGCAGTCACTACTGGCTTAGAGTGGGAAGTCTGGTCCTCTCTGCTCGCTGAGCTGCAGGGCAAAATGAGGTCTGTTAAGCCTTGCTGATATACAGGAGTGACCCACTTGCAAAGAATACTGCTCAGGCACTCCTGTTTGCACATAAACCTGCTTGTTGTAGTACAGTATCTAGCTACTCAGCAGTGACTACCCCAGTTTTGTTTCGTTTTCTGTCAACAATCAAGCTCATAAACTAAATAACAAGTTCTCTGAAAACTTAAAATGAAGTTTTCCAAATAGAATGTGCTAGTATAAAGAAATGCAGTCATATCTCAACTACTATTTATTTTTTGTATAGCGCTATCTTAGGTAGTTTGCAGTACATCCACATTTGCCCTTGCCCCACAAAGAGTTACTGATGTTATACATAATGTTAGAGCTATGCCTGGATATACAAACTCTTGAAAAAGCAAATTAACTTGATAGAAACATTTTTTAACACTAAACATAGTGGGCCCGCTATTCTTAAACTTAATATTGTATAAAACGTGAAAGTGCTACATATTCTGGACATTTTCTCCACATTTTTGAAAGGCAGCCTTGTGAATTTTAATGCAGAGAGCCTAAGAGAAATGGATACATGGTATGTCAACGACTGACCTCAGGATTCAGTTTGCATCCTTAAAGTCAAGAAACATTAACCTGAATTCAAATGTGGTCTGCTAGAAAGTAGTTTTCAGACAACCTGTGTAGAATTACAAATATATTCAAGTCTAGCCTCTTTTTTCTCTGTGTTACCATATTAGTGGAGTCATTTACAGTAAAATACAGACTGGCATGAGCCAACTGACAATATTATCATTTGTCAGGGTCCTAAATCATTTACGAACATAACTACTAATACTAGGATTCTGTCATTTTGGTTTCAGTCTGACATCAAACAGTGTACAGTATGAAACTGCACCAAGTCCCTGAGAACACAATAGACAAACAGATGTCAGTCTCCTTACAAACAGTACAGACAATTTTATTTATGATATTTTCAGTGCAAAATCCAATATTTTAATATTACAGGAAGCAATAGGTTTGTACTCAGCAAAGAAAAAAAAACCTTTACAAATGGCTTCACATTCTATGAAATATCCATGTCTCGGAGGAGCAGGAAAGCGTTCAGGAATATGAAGTTTCATCCTCTTCTCCTGGAGCACTCAGACGAAACAAACAATTGCACATGATGGGAACATGTCAATTCGCTCCCGCAAATTCATCCCACGACTTTCTGCTCCCTACAATTAGATCCCGGTCATACTCGCTCCTTCCTAATTCATCCCCAGACAGTTTTGTTCCTGCACCAAAATTCACTCGCTCTGCAGAAAATTTAAATTAATTATGCACTTGCTGTTTTGTGCAACGTTCACTTGCGTTGCAGATAATTTTTATTAATTCTGCTCTTCCTCTTTTGTGCAAAATTCACTCGCTTGCTTCTGATAAAAATCAGTTGTTGTTCTAAGACGAATTGCTAAAGAATTTTTATTAATTGTGTACTTGCTGTTTTGTGCAACATTCACTCACTCACTCTGCAGTGAATTTAAATTATTTCTGCTCATGTTGTTTTGTGCTAACATTCACTCGCTCTGCAGAGAATTTAAATTAATTCTGCTCTTGCTCGTTTTTGTAAATTCATTTGCTCTTCAGAGAATTTTGCATTACTGCAAAATTAAATTGCTCTCAGTCATGTTTAATTAGTTCTGAACTTGCAAATACAAGTTGCTTGCTTCTGATAAAATCACTTGTTCTGAGACAAATTGCTAGTCAATTGCAATTACCACTCGCCACTTCATTGTTCCATATTATTTATAAGTAAGTACCCTCCACACTCCTGGCTTACCTTGTTATCCGAAATGGCCCACTTCATTTTGTCAGAGAGACAGAGAAAGGAGCTTGTCAACGCTGATAACTTTATATGCACACACCACAAGTGGGGTTTAAATGGTAAGGCCATCTGGCAGTGCCAATTTGCATTGAAAAAGGTAAAAACTTGTAATGCAAAGGTGCAGAATTATTTCAACATATCTGCAGAGCGAGTGCATTTTTACAAGTGCAAGTACATAATTAAAGAGGACAGGAAATAGAATAAATAAGTCAAACCTATGTTAAGCTTACTGTTTTTATTTCTTTTTTTTATTATTAAACCAGTTTTATTAGTTTAACAATAGATAAGACAATACCGAACAATCACATAGATGTCAAGTGCAAAGTACATTAACTCAAGTAGTCAATAACAACAAGCTCTTTCCCACCCTCCCCCAGACTACACACTTTGTTTACAATTAATTTGCCAGTCCTGGGGCAGATTCAGTCATCAAGGCTTCCAGGCTATCAGGAGAGTCTCAAGGGTACTCCAGAGGGATGAGTAGGCCTTAACTCTACCTTGCATGGAAGCTATGTGCCTTTCCAATTGTAATGCCAGGATGCTCTCTCTGTACCACTCCATCATGGTGGGAAGCTTATCTTCTGCCCAATGTCTCATGATTATCAGTTTAGCTATTGCAGAGATAATCGTCATATGTGCCCTCTTAACTTTGGTAACGTCATCTAGGAAATAGTTTATCAGACAAATTTCAGGGGTAAACAGGGCTTCTTAGCCAAGGATAGGGTCTAAAATATTATTTATAGACTGCCAAAAGGCCTGTACATGGAGACATAACCACAACATGTGAAATAGTGTACCATTGTCCTTCTTATATTTACCACACAGTGGTGCATCTAATGTCCCATACTTAAACAGTTGAACTGGTGTGAGGTAAATGTTATGCATAATATTGAAATGGACTAATCTGAGCTTCATCTTGTTTTATGAATTTGTACATTGATAGCCAGAGTTTCCTCCATAGATCATGGTCCTCTAGGGGTACCTAGCCCCTTTGTCCAGTAACAACAGATCCCCAATTAAAAATCTAGAGTCCCAAGCCTGAAGAGATTTATACAAATTAGAGACTAAATGTGGCTGGGTTACCTGAAAGAGTATAGTTAATTCTCTTTCCAGGGTCTGCCAGCGGGACCTGGGAGAAAAGGAAGTTAGGCCTTACTAACTGAAGTATTTAAATACTTTTATCTGATACCCAATGGATTCTTGTAGTTGTTCAAGGGGAGCGCTGCTCATTCGACCAAATATCTGAAACTTTGCAGCGATTTAACTGAGGCCAATAAATGAGGGATATTGGTGCACCATTGATCTTAAAATGTGGGTTACCAGTGACAGACTGGATCAGATGATTGATACCACCTCACTGTGAAGATATTTTGGATCTGAAGAGGCCTTTAGTGACCACCCCTGCTGGGTGCTTCTAAGGGCTTAGGGATATGAGGTGGGGAGATATAGAGAGCCCTTAGTGAGCATTTAACCCAGGCTGCCAAGTATTGTTCTATATCAAGCCACAAAGGGAGATATTCTGAGTGCCCACTCTCTTTATGCCAATAGGCCAACTTACTCATGTGTTATGCTATGTAATAAAAGAAAAAGGACAGGGCCGCCAAGTCTCCTCTGATTTTAGGGGCTGTCAATTTAAGATAGGATCTGCGAATACCTTTCTTATTCCATAAAAAAATATTTGCTGCGCTTTGTAGCTTGGAAAAGCATACTTTCGGTAGGTAAGTACCCAGCATACCCAATGGACATAGTATCCTCAGTAGAACATTCATTTTAACTATGCTTAACCTTCCCCATAGGGAGAAAGGAAGTAAGCACCATCTCTCCATGTCCCCAAATATCATTTAACTAAATTGCCAAGGTTATCTTTTATTATGGTACTAGGTCTTTAAAAACATTTGTTCCCAGGTATACGTATAGACTTGCTTCTCCAAGAGAGGCTGAGAGGAAGGAGTTTGGCCTTATTTTACTCCCTACAATTTAGAGGTGAAGGACCTTTAGTTTTGGCCTAATTTTATTTATAAATGATATTTTAGAAAATTCCTCAATCTCAGCTAGAATAGCTGGAATTGAGAGACCTGGCCTCTCATAACATGCAGTAAGATGTCATCCAGATACACTGAAAAGGCATATTTAGCATTTCCTATTTGAATCTCCTTTATATTAGTATATACCTGCCAGTCTCGCTGAGCAATGGCTCCAGATACAGATTAAAACAGCAGGGGGACAAGGGACATCCTTGCCTTGTACCTGAGTTTTGCAGTTTGAAGGAGGAGACAGTATTCCATTGCATTTAACTCTAGCTGAAGGAAGAGAATATAAAAGTTGTATCCATCTCTGAAATTCTTTAGGCAGACCAAATGAGGTCAGAGTAGCAAACAGGAAATCCCAAGAGACTCTATCAAATGCCTTTTTGGCATCTAATGAAACCAGCACCATTGGTATTCTAGAGTCCCTAGCAATGGTGATAAGGTGTAATAACTTTCTCATATGATCTTGAGATGACCTACCCACCATAAATCCAACCTACTCATGGCCTACAAGCTTACCCATAACTTTGGAGAGCCTATTTACAGAACTTTGGCCAGAATTTAACATCTGTATTTAGTAAGGAGATGGGACTTGTAGCTACCAAGGTTAAGTGGTCTTTCCTGCTTTTAGAACTAGAGATATCACAGTTTCCTGAAATCATGGGGTCTGATATCCCATTGTCATACCAATACGGATACATCCTTTAAAATTGGTGTTATTACAGATTGGCAGACCTTATAAAATTACTTTGTAGTCCATCCAGCTCCGGGGATTTGTTTGGG
Organism: Neoceratodus forsteri; assembly: GCA_016271365.2. NCBI lineage: Eukaryota > Metazoa > Chordata > Ceratodontiformes > Ceratodontidae > Neoceratodus > Neoceratodus forsteri. Next base: position 622,696,280 of record CM057455.1, read on the forward strand.
GACTCTGTTGAACAGCCTGCTGAATTTCTACTAAGGGTATTAAGATTTTAAGAAGGCCGTGATTCAAGGCCCTGTAATTTTAGGCAACTTCACAGAACTGAGGTAAGAGTTCATATCGGTTTCAGTGGGCTGCAGGGTTGGGTCTACTGTGTATAACTCTTGAAAATAGGAACCAAATGCTTTCGCAATTTCTTGAGGGTCAGTACAAACTTGTCTGTTTTGCCCCATGTAGATTCCTGTAATAAACTGTGAGGTCTCTAGTTGACGGATACGCATTGCAAGCAACTTGCTTGCCCACTCCCCTGCCTCCAAATATTTAAATTTGGCTCTTAAAAGGGCTAGTTCAGCTCTTTGAGATACTAATCCTGCGTACTAGGCCTGTAACTGATAAAGCCTGGCCCACATCTCTGCTGAAGAGGAGCGGGATAAACTATACTCCAAGTTTTTGATGGATACTAGAAGGGCGTCTAACTGAGCCCTTTGGTGCTGAACTCTTTTGGAAGCCATCTTTATGAATTCACCCCTTAAGGAACATTTTAAAGCTGCCCAAATTAAATCATATTTAGCCACTGAACCCTGATTGCTGTTAAGGAAAATGGTAATAAAGTCCAAGATGTGCCCCAAAGAAGCTTCATCTCGCAGTAGCTGGCTATTCAGTCACCATTTTGGGGAACGTTTACTCCTGACCCCTAGCCAAAATTCCATGCTAACAGGCGTATGATCAGATAAAACTCTGGCTAATATATCTGCCTGCATGACCCCGGACATTGCAAAGGAACTTATAAGTATATAATCAATTCACGAGTATGTTCTGTGTGCTATAGAAAAAAAAGTATATTGTCGTTCTGATGGATTAAGGACCCTCCAAACATCGACCAGTGCCGCACTGTTAACAAGGTCCTTCATTGCTCACTGTGCTGGGAATAGGCCTCTTCTCTCACGATCAGATCTATCCAGTTCTGTTTGGAACACTAAGTTCCAATCCCCTCCTAATATGGTAAGCTTTTGGGGGGGGGTTAGTCAACACTATATTTAGCAATTGCACAAAAAAGGTGGGGGAGTCGTTATTTGGACCATATATTGAGCCAACGAGGACCGGGCGAGATTCCAATGAGCCATGTACTATTATATATCGGCCCCCTGGGTCCCAAATTTCCTGAACCAATTTAAAAGGGACATTCTTTGCCATAAGTATTGCTACCCCTCCCTTATTCGTGGATACCCTTGCCCCAAAAACTTCTCCCACCTATGATCTTTTGAAAAGGAGGATATCCTCTCTCTTCAAATGCGTTTCTTGCAAAAAGGCTACTTGTGCTCGCAGTTGTAGTAGGTGCCTCAGAATAATTTGCCTCTTGACCCTATCCTTGGCTCTTTTGACGTTCCAACTTATAAAGCAGTATTGATTACTCATGCCTTAAAATGATAGTGCAAAAGTGGAGGTAAATCTAGTTACTACCTGTAGAGTACAGAGTAGTTCCAACTGGAAAGCCAAGGTACATTCTGGCTTAACTTTAAACTCCGAGTACAGATAGTGTGTAGTCTTATGCCCCCCCCCATAATAGAAACCCCATCGATCCCCCCATAACTATCAAACTTATAATCTACAGGTCCAAACTTAAAAAAACAACCCCAGTTCAAATTAACTGCACTCCAATCTCTTGAAATACCATATGATTAATACAAAACAATCCAAACCCAGCAGTCTTGCCCCCCGGAGCCCCCCCCCAGATTATCTGTTTATGCATATATCCAAGAAAGAGTAGTAATTAAATACATAACAATTCTGTGCTCATCTCTATCTCCTGTATAGCTTCTAAGCCCATTTAATATCAATACCAAGAACTAGTAACACAACAAAATCAAAAGTTTAAGTCTACATTAACCTATTTAAATTGAAGGGCTTAGCGCTAGTAGAATCAACATTTGAATATGAACTGTATTTAGACAATCGCTGGCCTGTCAATCCCAACACCTTATAATATATGTAACGAGAAAGTCATCTTTATGTGCCTATAAACTAGGATATAAGGTCCTGAACAATACATAAACATTAAGACTTTCTTATCAATGATGATACAGTATGTTCAGGTCCAACATGACTTGTGTCAGGCATTCAATTATATCATACAGTTACATGCTGTGGAACACAGGCAGCTACTCCAGTTTAATTCTATTGGAAAACACAGTTTGGAATCAGAACTGTCTTATAAGTTATATCGAGCCTCTAGGACATTTTAAGCCATTATTGTCTCCACAGTCACTCCCTTCTGTTTCGATGGTTACCCGCGAGTGTCTTCCTAAGGCAGGAGCTCTAATACCTAAATGGGGCTTACCCCCATCAATGCGCTAAACTACCACTCTATTCTGGGCAGAATAATTAGCGCTGGTGTCACCTTTGTAATGCTAAATATGCGCTCTTAAGGATTTGCGAGTCATATTAACAGTCCATGTCGAAGCACCACTTTTGGTTAAATTAACATGCCCTCTGCATCTAAATGAAAGAAAGAAAAAAAAAGGAAAAGAAAATTATGCTGGGAGACACCACTTTTAAAACAAAACTGCAGAGGCAAATTAAAGCATAAGTCTCCATGTAGCTTCAGTTACTGCAGTTGCCAAAGTATTTCTCTTTGCACCCATGATGGCTCGCAGGTCTCTTCCTAAGATAGAGTCCCTGTACTTTAGTGAAACGTCTCTTGATAATTCAGGTGCGATCACAGAATGGTCTCATATGTACTCCAGGGGCTTGCAAAGCCAAATACTATTTCAAACAATATTTCTCAAGTGTTAACCCCTCCAAAGTGAGCTAAGAAAATGAACTGTTCAGCGTATTTTGTTACCAAGCTAAGCCACCAACTGAAACGTGAGCACTCTTGCTGATCGAGAGTATATCACACCGATTTCACTTAAATAAATCTGGAAAGATTCCTTTTAATTCTTGCAGTGCATGCACAGGAGAGTCTAAAGAGATCATTTATCCTCATGTTTAATCATCAGAATGGCAGGATATTTGACTCTGAATGGTTTAGAAGCTGCCACTAATTTGGAGACCAGTGGGTGAAATTCTTGTCAACGTGTTCACACCGAATGGGGCAAATCCTGCGTAATACGTATTTTTCTGCCCTCCCAGGTCACTTCGCTAATTCCTTTAATTTTGGACAGAATATGTTGTTTGTCCAGGAAATTTAACAGTTTAAATATTATTGGCCTGGGAGGCTGATCTGGGGCTGGTAGAGGGCGCAGACCCCGGTGGGCTCTCTCGATTATATATTCTCCTCCACTTGGGGGTGAACCGGCTATTTTATTACAGAATTTTTGTAGAAATGATATCACCGCATTTCCCTCCTCTTTCTCTGATATAACAATAATTATTAAGCTGTTCCATCTACTACGCCCCTCTAGATCTTCCAGTTTGTCCTCCAGTTTCTTCATTCTAAGTTTCATGTTCACTGTCTCCAAATTGGACTTATCTTGCTTTTTCTCCAGGGAAGTTATTCTTACTTCAGAGTCACTGACTCTCTTTGCCAACGAGTCCACTGAGCCTTTAATTGTTTGAAGAGCCTCCGATATAGCAGCAATGGCGGCCTGAAGCGGCTGCATGATTTCTAAGAACTTTTCTTCGGAGATAGCTGCTACTGCTGCAGGCATCTTTATCAAGCTAGCGGCTTGCTGCTTAGGTCATTTCATGGCCTTATCCTTCTCTGGAGTGAGCAGTGGAGAATGTCTCGGTGGTGCCTTCTTCATATAGATCTCCATTTGAAAGTCGGTTTTGAGCATCAGAGACAAGTTAACTCGCTATTTGATTAATTTTAAAAGTAGCTTCAGCTTGCATTCACCATTTATTTGCTGAAAACAAGGAGTAGAGAACGGAGCTCCAGGGGAAAGCTGCTCTAGCTCAGGCTGCCATCACGTGACCCCTCCTCCTGTTTTTATTTCTAATCAAGCTTATGCTTTGTTACAGTAGCAGTAGTATAAGTGTTTTAGTTTATTTTTTTAATTTGTCAACAGGCTGAAAATATAAATATGGCTGTTACTGTAGCTGCCCATTTTAGGTTTCCTGTTTTCACACTGTGAGTGTGAGTGTGCCAGCTATATGCTGACGTTGTCATTCATGCATTCCGTGACATCAGACTGACTCGTGCATAGTGTGACACATTTTTCCTGATGCTGGCAGAAACTGACAGCAACCAGGAAGTAAAAGTACTTAGTTGCAGTAGGTAGTGTTTTATTTATTTATTTATTTGTTTTGCACATAAACATGATGAAAGTACACTAAACACCAGTTTGACAGATCTAAAGGTTAATCTGTCCTCGGTGGATCAGACAATAGGCAAAAAATTTGGAAGTTAATCAAAGTCATGTGTCTGTGCAGTTTGTTAAGGCAACAGCAAACCATGTTACTTCATCAGACCTGTCAATGCCCCAAAGTCTTCTCAGTTTGGTGTATGTGAATGTTTGCAAAGGTAATGTTTGACCCTGGCTAGTGCCCTTGCTGGGTTTCTATTACATACAGATTGATGCACCTCTACTTCTGTTTTCCTGTCTGTTCGGTACCGCCCCCAAAGCCAAAGGACTTCCATATTTTCCAGGCAGAGAAAGGCAAAGGAGAAAGACAATTTAATGGTGCTGTAAAAATCAATGTGAAATTGAACACTTACATTCATTCCATGTGTGGGGTTTTAGTCTGAGTGCCAGCCGGCGTTTGTTCTTAGTGGACTGTTTTACATCCTATGGACGTTTTATATTGAGCATGGGACACTGTGCACTATTGTAAGTGATCAGGTTCATATGGATTTTACAGCACCATTAAAGAGTAAAGTTATTTGCTACAGATAGTTCATTTTAGTCTACAATCTTAAATTTCAATGTAGATCCCTGTAATTACATGGTGCCTTTAATAAAAGAGAAAAAAAATCAAACCTAAAAAGGGGATTGTTCACATGCTGCCTATGCTGCACATTTTGTGCAAGAGAGACACACACATTTTCGGATCCTGTATGGTACTTTTGCCATTTGTGTGTGATGGCTGGGTTGGGGGAGTGGGGAACAAGCAGGTGGGAGAAGAAGTATGACAGCAGAGTTGGGGGAATTGTAGAATACACAGTAATTAGCCACAGCTTGAATCTGTAATGCCAAACCATTAGGGAAAATGTAGCTGGCATGTCCTGTGTCACAACATCTCATTGTAAAAACATTATTTCAGGGTGCCTTGACCAGGAATCAAACCCCAAGTCTTTCTCTCTAAAGGCAACCATTTCTACCTTCTATACCATTTGCTGGCACTTGAGCAACTTCAGTTAATCAATGTGTGTTTGTCAGCTCATTCTTGGCACAACACTGAGAAATTTTACATTGCATAAAGTTATTTCCTGTTTTAAGATGTCATCTTATATTATGTTACTCTTTTAGTGGACAGGTAAGTTTTTTTACACGTTTGTCCGATGAACTAGTAGTTCTGAAATTCTTAGTTTCTAACAGGAAATTGTTTCACTGAACTTTTATTGTGAGACCAGTTCAGTGAATAGAAAAGCTGAGAGACAGTAGGAGTCCTAGTAGTCCCAAGTGTGACATAAATCTTCGGTCTTGATTAGCGTTCTGAAATGAACATGGTAGGAAATTGTATCAAACCATTAAAAAAAAAACACAGTGACAAAATGCTTTTTGTCTAAAACCTAAAGCCATTGTAGCAGTAAAAATATACTCAGATGCAACCAACTAATCTGAAATAAAAGGCAGTTTATGTGTAAACATTTTTTTTTCACTGAAATGCAAAGTTGCAGAAGCAAAATAGTTGTGAAAAGGGAATGAAATTATGGGAAATGATTTCATGGGCAGACCTGTAGTAGATATCAATGCAAATGAAAGATACCTGATTGAGAGCTTCCATTATAACTGTCAGATTGTCACGATTGCCTGTCACGATCAATGACTGAAGGTACTGTAAATGCTAGGGCAGAATGTTTTATTATTTGAAGTAACCAGAGGCTGAGAGTAGAAGTTTCAGTTCAGAGTTGACCAGCAACCAGCCACCAGCCTCTGGCAGAGAATTACAGTTTAGTGTTGACCAGCCACCAGTCTCTGGGTTCCTGGAATGTCTGAATTTACTGTTTGTGTACCCTGATTAAACATCACACAGTCTGTCCCCATCCATCCCATTATTTGCTGCTGCCCACTCCAGGTACATCTGCTTCTGAATGGAAACATTATTGATTCTCATAGGAGTTCTGGTATGCTGTCTGTATTTACTTTACTGTAATTAAACATCACACAGTATGTCCCTCTTGCCATCCAGCTAGCTGGCCCATGGAGTTCAAATTGACATCCCAGTCCATCAGCAAATTTGCAATTAATCACGCAAGTTCTGATTAATTTCCATGGTAGACATGAACTGGGACATTTCCTGAACCCCGCTGCACATGCTCGCATCTGCAAGCAACTGGCAGTATGGCCTAGAGGTTAGAGGAATGAGGTGTGAACAAGTTTGATACATACAGCAGACCAGACCTGAGTTTGATTCTCACAACCTACACTTGCATACTGTGTGACTCTGAGCAAGTCACTTAACTGTCCAGTGCTCCCAGGTCGCCCCTGAAACAGGCACTTGTGCCTAGTGGGCCTTACCTGGTTACCATGGACTAAAAAAAAAAAAAAAAAAGAGCATGGAACTCATAACTCCCCCATTTACCCTATCAGCTTCAAGGGACTGAATTGTTGAGTCTGTTTTCAGGGGAATCGATCTTCGGACAGGTTACCCAACTCTCCCCCAATATCTCAGAAGAACTGTGGTCACAGCCGAGTCAGTTTTTTACCCTCATTCCTCTAAGATGGGCACAGCACAATTTATGTATTCTGTCTGTAGTCTGAGCACTTTACCACTTTTTCTTATTTCCTGGTGAACAGTGAACTTAGTTTCATTAGTTCTCCTCAGTTCGCTGTTCATGAGGAATACAAAAGTGATAAAGGGTGCGGACTACAGACGGGGTTTATAACAACATCAGATCAGGCACTACAGATGGGGTTTATAACATAACATCAGATCAGGCACAGCAGGGCAGAATTTAGAATTAATAACAGTCAGTGCACATTTACCTGGGACTGATGGCTAACTATCTGTCAGAGTACTGTCTCTGTATGGGATGTATTGACAGTAAACAGAGGTCAAAAACAGGTGATCCGATTGCGACAGGGATGGTGGTAGCAACTGGCAAAACTGCTGACTTGTCTGACACTGTAAAGGCTAGTAATTAAATTTTGCTTTACTGGAATTTTAATAATAAGTGCGCTCTGGTGGTGGGTGGTCCTGGCAACTAGACTAGAGTTAGTGAGACTACCAGAGCTGGATTGCATGCTCAGAAGAGGCCAAGAGCACCAGAATCCTGAAACCATCACACCTTCTAACATCAGCCACGGGAGTCCTGTCCTGTGCATCCAAATCAAATGGCACCTTACAAATAGGAATACACCTCATAGATCAGAGTTCTCTTCTGTTTGTCTATTTTTTTTCCACAGAAGTAATATTGCTAAAATGTATTATAACTTCGGAAGAACACGTCTCATGGTGAGAACGGAGGAGCTGAAATACAAGTATCTCAAGCTCGTCAACAAAACAACTCTCGGCTGCACTTCCAAAGGTCAAAATAAAAAAACACCATATGCTAGCATACTAGTATATCAGAATGTATTCAATTAAAGACAGCAGCATAGCCTCCCGTCATCAGTGATGTCATTGATGGGAGGGGGTGCCACTATTTTTAATTGAATACATTTTGATATAATAGTACGCTAGCATATGGTGTTTCTTTATTTTGGCCTTGGGAAGTGCAGTCAAGAGTTATTTTGTTGATGAAATCAAATGTATTATGTCTACAAAACTCCTTCTCTGTCTCCTCAAGATATAGCCCAGATTAGACATCTGCTGAGAGACATCAACATGCAGACATCAGCCTGGCAGTCTATTTGAATGCTACTAATCTAATATATGGATTATTGACACTTCAGGGTGTATTTTTATTAGCCCCGAAATTATCCTCTGATCACACCACTTTTTTTTGCAAGCTCTTTATGTACATTGTAGTCTGATGCCACTCATATCCCTGGCATTAACATTGTGTATTGGACTAGGATAAACAGTTTCTTATAGCTACACAAATAAAATAGTACAACTAACTGTCGGCATACGTGGCACCTCTGATTTTAGAGAAATACAGCCAAAGCTGAAATCTTTAAAATTTATCAAATGCAAGCAATATTAGTCTGGTCTAAAACAATAAAAACAAACAACACAAAGCAGATCATTAGTTCACAATGACATCACGTCAAAACTGTGGAAAAATAGCAGCATGAGCACATAAGCGCAGAGGAAAATGCACTCATGATAGAAAACCGTAAACAACCATCACTGCCCCTTGTCCTAGATTTAGCTGTACAGAAAAACATGTTTTCAGTTTTATTGCTTTGAAGTTGCTATGATGGAACCGGCAATGATTGTAAAGTATACTTCTTCCCTACACCCGATGCTTTTAAATTTACTGTTAAATGTAGATAAGCAATGCGTATGTAGAAAATGTCAGAAGAAACAAATATTTTTTCTTTTTTTTCTTTATTTAGCTATCACTTGCAACTCACACACATACACTCTGATTAGATCCACTCCCACTTCCCAATACATGAAAGCAGAACAAAATAGACAGAATAAAAAACCTTGATGGTATGCCAGTACACACAGCTAGAAAGTAATACATTTGCCCTGATACTAACATTAGTCATGTCAAAACTGTACAATTTGTAGATCAGTACAGCTTTGAACACTGGCAACAACACAGAATGCAGGAATGGAGATGTAACAGCTCTGCACATCCCTTCAGTCGTTCTCCTGCAAGCACAGAACCTTTGATATGGTAACAGCAGTAGCTTTCAAAATTATGCCCATTAAGACAAAAAAATGAATAAAAGACAACGGAATTGTGAGACATTATGTTTATTTACAGTATTCCACTTTTTAAATTACAAAAAACAAACATCATTATTACAACACAGTTTGCAGAAGTGCAGTTTTGCTCTGGTGCAGGTTGGCAGATCAGTGGTATGCCCTGTGTGTCAAATGATGACTAGGGCTGACAGTGCCAGGGTCATGCCAGATCAGCTTGTCAGATCAGGATTAAATCACCAAGCTAACATCTCTGGAGCCTATGTTGCAACCTGTTTTCGACTTTCACAGTTCTGCTGGGATTTTGCCGTCTGGTACCAATCTGGTAACCTGCAGTAAATTATGTAGCTCACCCTGTGTACCACAGTAAATCGAGATGGAAGCAGGAAACTTACAAAACTCAGTTTTCTTAAACTGCTGAAGCCATGCCCTACTGCCCTTGCACTAACAGCTCCAGTGTCCAGCGTATATTCAGTGTCGCTCCGGTCTATATGGGATATAAATGGGATCCCAGGTCGTGCCTGAAAATAGTCATTTTATGGCTAGTGCATTTACCCGGTTAACAAAAGCTAAATAAAAAATAAAATATAAATAAATGGTCAACCTGTCACTGAGGTATAAACCCCTGGCCATGTTGTGGACAACTGATTTTTTAAGCCTGTTTATTTCTTGGCTTGTAAATCTGTTACATATTACAATCACTGTTTTTTTCTTTTTTGGTAAAAACAGCTGTTCCCAAGACTTAAGGGGTCACTTAAGTGCATTGTCACTGATCGGTTGCAGTTTGAAATTACAGATGGTGAGAAACAGAATATAGAAGCATAATTATACATTATAAGGACATAATTTGATGTCTTCTTTCATCATTCAGGATGGAAGTGTGTGTTTGTGAATTGGAAGGGAAGTATGATAGACAGCAATCAGCCCAACAGTGGCTCACATCTCCTGGTGATGTGCAGCCCCTAAACCCCCCCTTCCCATCCATACCGGCAATACTGCTGGTTAAGGACTGACTCTTGTCTGAACTAATATCTACTGCTGCCTAAAGCTGACCGATTAACCTCTGCTGTTTACCTGCTCACTGCATTGAAAATATGCCTATTGAGCACAGTATAGTCAAGATTGTCATTTGGTTTTTGTTTACAAAAAAAGATTCTCTGTTAAGCTTTCCATTTCATTCATGAAATACATCCTCCCAAAAAAGCACCTCCCCCCAACACACACCTCTATTTGAAGCAAAAGGATGAACATTGATCCACAATGAGAAGGGTTTTTTTCTCCTTTTGTGGACTCCAGGGTTTGATGTACCTTTCACTGTATTTCAATGTCAAGAATTTTCCAGAAAAAAGAGAGTTTATTTATCTTTTCATTTGCAAAGTGTCAATCCCCTTCTAGCCCGTACACTTCGAAGTCATCTAATACAGGGCTGCCATCAGAACAAGAGAGATCACCAATGAGTCTGATAGTCTGACACACAGGCTAAGGCAACCCAGACCGGGAATGAAACAAAGTTGGTGAACACCAGGAACTGTGGTAGTTCTGGTACCCCACCCAAAAAAAAAAACCCTTAGCAATAGGACCATAGAAATAAAGACACTATGGTTTAGAGACTTCATTTTTTAACAGGAGATGGTGATCTGCCATGTTTGAACATGCTGCATATAACAATATATTGCAGTTTATGTGCGCACACAGACTCAGTCAGAAACAACGTTAATAAATCATTCAGTTTAACTTGCATCTTGCAGATAGAACTGATTTGTTTATAGAAATACTGCATTAAATACAGCCATGCTTTTTATTTAACATGATTAGCTATATGGCAAATAAAAAAAAGATTAGATGTACCACATACAACATACTCTACAGTAGTGAGATATGCAATTTATGTGAAACAGGCCAGTGGCTTGAATGGAGAGCTGTATGCAGTTAGAATGCATAAGCAGAGTCATCAGCAGCAGCAGGCAGGAGGCTCGAGCAATGAAAGAATGTGGAGGATCGGCTGCACCGTTAGTAGCCAGAAAATGTACTCAAAACACAAAAAATAATACACAGACACAATAAATTGTATGATAATGATTTTATATAGCATGAAAAGACACAATAAACCATATTAGAGCCAAAAACTGCCTTCCTATCCCCTTTAATTTAACCTATATGCAGAGCGACTGAATGTTTAACAGAACAAGAGCAGAATTATTTCAACATATCTGCAGAGTGAGTGCATTTTTGCAAGTGCAGGTGCATAATTAATTTAACCGAAATGCAGAGCGAGTGAATGTTTATCAGAATAAGTGCAGATTTATTTCAACATATCTGCAGATCAAGTGTATTTTTGCAAGTGCAAGTTCAGAATTAATTTAGCACACTTTCAATGACCAGGGAGTGAATATGTAAGAGAGAATTGCTTGGGAATGTATATGTAAAGATATGAATTGTCGGGAGCGAATTGTCGCGGGACGAATTAGCGAGAATGAATTGTCATGTACCCACATATGATGAATTCAGAAGTAAGCTCCAATGTAATATATACAAAAATATTGCAGCATTACAAAAGTATGCACCATCATTGAGTCTTATAATTTAAAAAGTTCTCCCTCTCAGCATATTCATATAAAGGGCTGGATATTCAAACTGCGCCATTCTGTGGCGCAAGCCCTTGAGCTGCTCAAAATAGTTGCGCTGGGGTGTGGCCGGGGCAATATTCAATGGAGTTGCGCTATTGAGCAACTCCTTTGAATATCACCCCCTGGCCACAGCCACTGTGCATGGCTCAGTGGAACTTGCGCCACCGCAAGTGATCAGAGTGGAGCATTCAAGATGCGGTGGTGCAAGTTCCATTGCGCCATGCGCAAATTTCCAATATTCAAAAGGTGACATGCAAACGGGGCCATAATACATGCAAGGTACAGGGATGGCCGTTTGCATCTACTTATGGCCCCATTTGCATGCCATTAGCTTGCAGGTGCGCCGATCCCCGACGACTTGCGTTTGGCTTCTGCCAGGCAGCAGCTGTCGGGACCGACGCCTCTGCAGCCCAATCAAGGGCATAACTGTTGAAATCCCTCTCTGACTGGCCCGATCGCGGGCATAACTGTTGAAATCCCCCACCTCTCGACTGGCCTGATCGCGGGCATAACTGTTGAAATCCCTCCCTGACTGGACCACATCGCGGGCATAACTGTTGAAATCTCCCTCCCTGACTGGTCCGGATCGCAGGCAAAACCGTAGTAACCCCTCCCCCATTAGCTCAATCGCTGGGCAGAACAGAGTTCAACCCTCCCAGAACAATATCCCTGGTGGTCCAGTGGACTCGCAAGCCCGATCACGGGCATTAGAGGCCACCCTCCAAGGTCCAAGTAGCCTGGTGATCTAGTGGCCCCCACCCCACCCAACCACGGATCCCTACCACCCCGGCTGAATATCGGGCTGTGCAGTTCATGCATGGTTCCTCCCCCTCCGGTTGAGCATGCCTTCATTAGCATTGCGTTGTTGCTCAGCATGACTTTGGGGCTCAACTGCCTCCTGCTGAATATGGCAGAATGACGCAATTTCGGACTTGCGTAGGCGCAACCCTATTGCGCATGGCGCAACCCTTTTGAATATCCAGCCCATAGTGTTTTTTAAAATAATAACACTGCAGGCTTAATACTGCCTGGGTCCATCAGGGTGAGTTCTTTTCTGTGGAGTTGCCGTGTGTGTGTGTGTGTGTGTAAAAGTCTGTTTTATTGTTTTAAACCGATTATTTCCCAGAACTATAAGATCATTTGTGCACTAGGTGACGGGGCTGACATTTCTGAGCTGGACAAACTGTTTGGTACTGCTAGTGGCCCTTCAGCGCTGCCACATGGGATTGTCCCAGACTTGATAACACTAGTCTTATGAATATGTTCCATCACATCCAAGTCACTTTTGTCCTGCAAGTCCAGAGATTCGACATCACTGCAGACAGAGATCAAGCCCCCATCAGAGCGCCGGATTCCTTGGGTCGGCTCCATTTCCACAGTGGCTGACATGGGAGAAGTCTCCTGCTGCTGTAGCTCTTTCTCCTTCTGTGCTTGGGCTTCCTTTGAGTGCCTCCACTTCATTCGCCGATTTTGAAACCAGACCTTAACCTGCAGAGGGAAAGCAGTATGCCTGCGGTGTGTGTGTGTGTGTGTGTGTGTGTGTGTGTGTGTGTGTGTGTAGGGGGAGCACGCATGAGCAGGCGATATCTTATCACTGCTCACTGAAGCAAAGCTCCCCCTTTCAACTGTACTCCACTGCATTTTGGAGCTGTCATAGACAGCTCGAGCAGGCATTGGAGAACTGTGGCCGCACCTGCAAACACACTGCCTGAACTGGAAGAGGGCTTCCACACCTCCAAAAACTCAGATGATGGCACTATGTTTCTTGCACATGCGTGCAAGCAACATAATAAACAATGATGTGAACAACTATGTTTTCAGTTGTTGCTTTTCATGGATAACATTCTTCACAGTTCCCTTCACAGAACCAGCAATTTAGAAGTTTTACTATGATGTGATTTGTGTACAGAATGCTAAGAATTGCCTCTTGACCTATCAGAACCATGCTTATGAGTTCTGTACACAAACCACAACATAACTAAAGGGCTTTTTACACAGTGAGCTCTGCACCACATCAAGAGGTGCAGAACACCTGGAATGTTATCTGTGTTGTCATGTATAAGCAAGCTGCACTGCATCAGAAGGAATCGCTTGCTGTCTTGACATTCTCAGTTTTTCTGGGTTTACCATTTTGTTTTGCACATTTTGATCTTCTCAGTGGGGCTGTGTAATCTGATCACAGCACCCCCATCAATGCAACAATTTTGCTAGTTGTCTAGTTTTGTACCCAAGTTCAGCTAAATACATTAGCAGCTAGTAGAAAGCTGAATTTGGGTAAGTAGTTTGTTTTCAGAAATGCTGACTAAACATAACTAAAAAAGCACTCTGAAAGTGGAACCTTGACACTGGGCATGTGGTTCTGTGTATTCATAGCCATATGAATACACATAAGCGCATGCCCAGTATCAATGCTCTACTTTTGGAGGGCTTTTAAAGTTCTTTCCAGCTCTCATTTATGAAAACTAAGTACATGCCCTAGTTCAGCTTTCTTTCTAGTAGCTGTTAATGTATTTAGCTGAACTTAGTTACTAAACACTGTATGTAAGGTAAACCCCCCCACCACCACCACCACCACTAAAGCCATGGGCTCTCAGCCAGTGAAAAAAAAAGAAACAGAAGAACCGCCAAAATAGCTACAAGATCAGTGTACACCTCTGCAGTGTACAACTGGTAGGTAGCAGTGCAGAAGGAGTGCAGAGAGTGCCGGGAGTGGCTATAATATGAGTAGAGCTCCATGTAAATGGGGCTTAAAAGTCCAGCTCACTGGTGCCATGAAGAGAACTGTAACAGAATGCAACCCATAAAAACAAAACAATGCAACATACAGTATTTTACAACACTTTTTATTCAGCCACAGTTAAGTAGGGATCATTTAGTGGTAAGTATATAATTTTTGTAAATGGTAACATTATAAACAGCTGTGAATTAGAAATGATTTTCTGTCCCTTTTAACGTTACAAATGCCCCATACTATACTCATATACACCCTTCTTGTCATGTTTACCATTCCGTACCCTCATGTTACAGGACACAACTTTTATTTCAACCATACTGTATTATCTAAACATACAGTGGGTTTCTGCAATTTAAGTATTGTGATTTTTCTTATTTCAGCAATTTTATGATAAAAATATATATTCAGCCAATCTGTATTACCTGTCAAACAGTAAATAGAAAAATCAAGTAGTTATGGATCTACTTTAGAATGCTATAAAATATATTTTAAAAACATACACTATATCAAAGTTTTAGTTCTTTGTATTTTGCATTTGTCTGTTGCTTCTGGAGGCAATAAATTGTGAAAGCTATATCAATACACTATATAACATTTTGAACATTAGCACACTTGATAATTTTGAGTAAGGTGTTATCAATTTATTGATATAATTTTAGCAACATTTCTCAAAACATTATCAACCTGCATTATAAAGATAGGGCAAAAATTGCATTTGAGAAGCATGTAACATCACAATTCTCAGCAAGAAAACTAGGTTCTATTGTGATGTTGTCTGTTTTGAAGATCCTGGGGAGCCTCTTTGTCCTTCAAGTATTAATGTGTGCTATTCTGGATCAATGAGCTCTAGGGACTAGTTAGCATATTTTAACATTGTTCCTTCAAAGGGAACACTGATGAGAAATCTGCTTCGATTGTATTTAGGGCACACATTAATACAAAACAGCTCAGCAACTTTACGGTGATCTATCAAGGGAAACAGAAATGACTATAAACATCTGTTGACTGAGCTGGCCATAAAGGATAATGTATGGGCAGCAATACACAACAAACCTGTGCCTGTATTGAGAGTTTTCTACCACAACCAGTAGCCTCAGAAACAAAGCTTGAGAAGTTCCCTGATTGCCATAGAAAACTTGAGATGAAAAGACACAGTCTATGGATGCCCATACATTATGTGTTAAAGTGTATGGATATCCATGCTCATTTGAGACATTCCACTTCCTTTCAGTGAACTGGCATTTTGGGAGGGAGGCACTTGAGGGTTGGTGGTTGGTTTAAATTATTGATTCAATGTGGAGCTAGCAACTGCAGTTCCAGCTGTTTCTGTAAGTTCAAGTTTAAAAAAGAAACAGCTTCCAGCTTGATTGGCTTGAGGAAAGCAGCCATGCAGTGGCATTCTAAGTTGTGCTTCAGTAGTGACATCACTGCTGCAGCACAAGGACATATTAATGTCACAACTACAGCACAACAACACTGTTCCACACATGCATTTCCATACAGATTGACATTCCACTGTACACAGTGAATGGTTTGATTTAAATGGACAGATAGAAATGTGATTCATAGTTATCAAGGGAATCATTCTTAACAAAAGACTGTGAAAGGAATTTGCAATTAGGGTTAGCTTCAGATTTGGCATCCGGAATGGACTTTTTCAGATATATAATGAGGGTGTTACATCTGTCATAGCAAAAGAAAAATAAAACATCTGGTAGAAAACATTGAAGAATTATTTTGATAAAGTATTATAATGATTTCCCAATATCATAAAATAATATATATCACTAAGGATCATCATTCAGAATTATGCTTTTCTTGCACCACAGAGTGTAAGCCTTCCTTAGAATAAAGTGCAGTAGATTGCCTGCCCAGTATTCACTTATGTTCCCTGTCCTGCCTAAGGACCCAATACTAAAACAGTAGTCCAGTGCTAACTAGGGTAGTAGCACTCTAACAGAGAATAGTGCCAGTGATCAGGGTGGGGCCTTATTCAGAGGCCCCCAGAGCACTGTGCTAACATGGCAGCATGACCACACAAAATGTACCATATCACTGGCCCAATGGAAATGCAGTATCTCTCATGCATAGCAGGCACAGAGTATATACTGTAGAAATATATATATATATATATATATATATATATATATATATATATAAATATATATATGTATACATATACAGTATATATAGGTTTTGGTGACACTAAACAGCCACCATCACAGTAGTTCACTGCCACTGAAGCCCTTGCCTTAACCGAGAGCAATGACTGTTGCCCCAGTTGCCGCTGTTATAGTAGTGTTATCCTGCCTGGTAGTGTAGCAGCCCCACCCCAACCAAGTGCTATCCCACACAAGATGTAGACCCCCATATTGAACCCTCTTTACCTAACAACTGTTTCTACAGTACTTGCGATCACATGCAATGACTGTCAGATGACAGTTGGCAAAGTTGCCGAGCGAAGGGTTGTGCCAGCCACCATCATATGAAATAAAATCAATGACAGGGGTAAAGGGGATGTGTAGTGAAGAAGGTTCTTATGTGGGGGGAGATGGCACTCAGTCAGAGGCTTGGGGATCCACTAGAGTACCAGGGAATGAATAATATTATGTAATGTGGATGATCAACGGAAGGGAGTCCATTATACTACCAGGGAAGGGATAATATGCCAGCACTATCCTGCCCTAACTACTTCTACCCCCTCTCCTACCTAATCTCTCTCACCCTTGTCACCTGACCTAGGTCAGCCCCCAAACTGCTCAAACTTCCCATTATCTTCCTCTGCCACCTTACCCCCTCTCCATTGTGCCTCCCCCTTTCCATTGACTAAGCCCACTCTGGCTGATTCTCTTGGTGTCCATCTCTCCTGTAAACCGTCCATCCCCCTCCCGCCACTCTTCATCAACGCCTCCTATGGCTAATTCCCACACTGTCCTACCCACTCTGTAAGTTCATAATCATGTTAAGTTGTCTTGCTTCGTATTTAACCTGTGTTTATTGTAAATTGTTTGTTTCTGTTATATATTATATTACATAGTGTGGTCCTTGTGTATTGCTATAATCACTGTATTCTAATTTGACTCTGTATACCTTAACAAAACGTGTCATCGATTGTTTAATTTTTTATGTCTTCTATGTCCTGTTGTTATTGCTGATGTGGAACCTTTGCAAAAGAGCTTCTGGTTCAAATGTACTTAATTCCTAGATTTTAATAAAATAAAATAAAAAATATTGTACAACATGTGTGATCAGAGGAGGGGGATCCCTAGACTACAAGGAAAGGATAATATTGGCAACATGGGCAATGGGGGGGGGTTCACTAGACTACCAGGAAATGGATACTGTCATACAATATGGGCAATTGGGGAGATGAGGCTGCTAGTCTACCATGGAAGGGATAATATTGTACAACATGGGTGATCAGGAAGGATCACTAGAGGCCAGGATCATTCACTGTAGTTAGGAGAATCAGCACTGCACAAAAATGCTAATCAGTCCATAATGGCATGCAAATGGCTGCAAGCCCATTAGCATGCTTTGGCTGAATATAGCCCATAGGAGCCCTTGCTTTGCCCAATTTTGTGCTCCCCTATGGGCCATATTCAGCCTTGGTCCATGTCAGCACAGTACACAGTTACTATGCTGTCTGCTGGCATAGTGTCTTAATCAGATAGTGCACTAACTGTTGGAATATTGCTCACTGCTCATTTGCCATGCAGCGCAATTGGCAACACAACAATATCACCTGGCTCAGAATATGGGGGATTTAGTCTTTTCTCTGTCCTTTCTTTGCAAAGTTTAAGTGTTATATATTTCTGTGTTTCTAGTTCCCTGTGTTTTTGGTTTTATGATTCAATACTAACTGGTGCATAAACATTAGTTTATTTGTTTATTTAAGTTTTGGAAATCACACCTTTGAGCCAGATGCTCTTTTACAAAGGTCCCACGTCATGGAAAGGACAAGTAATAACAAGTCAGGCAAGCAAATAATTACATAGGTAAAACTGATAAAGACAATACATGGGAAACTAATTATCATATTAATTTACATTAGGTAACAGTAAGAAAGCTGCCTGATAACAGTGCAATGAGCTGCAAGAGTCTTTATCAACAATAAACAGGGGAGAAAAATAGTGTCTCAAATGGGAGAGAAGAGAGGATAAGGGTGAAATAAAGGGGAGATCTAGGAGGAGAAAAAGAAAGAGGGTGGGACCTGGGGACAGGGGGGTAGGTTAGGAGATGGTGTAAAGAAAAAAAAAGAAAGTGGGGGGACAGGAGAAGGGAATGGGAGCCAGGAGGTAGTGGCATGATGAAGGGGCCTAAGCAGAGGGTGGGAAGGACAGAGAGAGGAAATGGGATAATATGAAGTCAGAGGGAAGTCAGAGGGTGGTGGGAGGAGTGACTAATACAGGAGAGGCATGGGGGAGCTGAGAGAGAGAGAGAGAGAGAGAGAGACAGAGAGAGAAAGAAGAAAGGGAAAAAAAATTTACAAGGTGCAGTCACAACTGGCATTGGCCACCTAGTGCTGATGAAGAATGAACTTAAATGGGTTTAGATTCAGGGTGTTAGCAATGTCCCTGGGAAGTGAATTGTACCAGTTGGGGGCCCTTGCTTTGAAGGAGCATTGCCCCTGAGAGGTCTGACATTGGGGGACAGAGAAGGTTAGGTTTTCAGAACTACTGGTTAGTCAAGTGGGGTACTGAAGGAACAATACACACTGGACACCAGGAGGCCAAGGGATGACTTATTTGCAAGAATGCATGTTTGATACTTTATTCTCCCTGAGAGAAGGAGCCAGCTTGCCTGCCCATATAAATCACAGGTGTTTGTGACTCATGGGGCTGAGGTAAGGAGCCTACAGACTTTGTACAGGGCAAGGGTTATGTGCCAGAGGGCAGTGTTGGCAGAACCATAGATTACGAGTCCATAGTCAATAAGGGAGATAACAAAGCTCTGTATTGCAAGCTTCAATGCTTCAGTAGTTAAACAGTGCCTGTGTCTATAGAGCAGATTAATGTGGGTATTAATGGATTTGGTGATGATATGTATATGCAGGCATAGGAAAGTGTGCAGTTGAGGGTCACTCCCAGGTATTTGAAGTGGTCGACCTGCTCCAGTGTGGTGCCAACACTATTTTTGACCAGTTGCTGGCACTTTTCTTTGCTGTGATTGCCATGAAATAGCAGTGTTTTGTTTTTTTGAGTAGTTTAAGACAAGTCTGTGGGACCTGAGTCAGGTTTCAACCTCTGTGAAACTACTCTGCAGTTGTTTCTGGAGGAGGGAGGTGTCAGAGTGGCTAGCGAAAATGACTGCATCATCAGCATATAAGAGTATTCTGTCACCGCATGAGGAGGGGAGCCCATTGATGAGGATGCTAAATAATAAGGGGCCCAGGATCGATCCTTGGGGAACACCTGACCGGAGAGGGCAGGAAGTTGAGATGGTATTTCCTATTCTGATCTGCTAGGAGCAGTCTCTAAGGTAGATTAGTGTTTGCAATGTGTATGTATACACTTAAAATTCACCTCAAGAAGGATGCACTACTCCAATTTTTTCTTACATGCCAGTTTCTTGAGTCATTAAATCCTCCAATAGCTACAATATTCTTTGAGGGGGCTACTATTTTTTTAACTATCCTTAGTCACAAGTATGGTAGTATAGATTTAATTCATTTACTGTGGCCCCACTATTCAAAGGCAGCTTTTAGCATCACATAAACGATAGCATATTGCAGAAATGAACATGCAGCCATTATGATGCCATATCCATAAAGGCAGTGTGGCCTTTCCAATGAGCACTGCATTTACATGATGAATATGGGGCTGTGTTAACACTACACAAAGTCGATATGTGTGGTGGTACCAAAGCCCTGCTGGCAACAGACTCCCAGGTGCAAAGGGAGACAACATATTCCAAATAGAAAGCGCCTTTGCTCCCAGGAGCCATATTCAATAGCTAGCATGTTAATGACTGCATACAGTGGAGCTATCCAGGAAGCATTGCATTGTCTCACAGTATTAAGGCAGTATGCTGCAGGGAACAGTGCTGATCAATATCAGTGAAGCCCTTTTGTCATAAAGGAAACAGGTGCACACTGGAAAACAGGAAGCTAACCAAGGAGGGACGAAGGAAAAGGAAACTGACAATTCAAGGAAAACTCCAAAAGCATCTTATTTATTGATAGCCCATGCAGAGAATGCTGACTGGCAGCCCAGCGTTTCAATAGAAAGCCTTCATCAGGAGGCGCTGGGGCTGCCAGTCAGCATTCTCTACGTGTGCTCTCAATAAATGAGATAGCATTATTTTGCCTGCCTTTCGAGTTTTCCTTGAGTCCAGTTTCCTTTTGCTAAGCTTGTTTGCCATCCAGTATTTTGTGACATGTCATTTACTGTAATATATATAATTGACAAAGGACAAACTCTTTCAAGAAAAGTTGCCTCCAAGGCAACTCTGTCTTGGAGGTAATGTTGCCTTGGAGGCAGTCATTATGGATGGTGCTGCCTCCCAGGCAGGGCTTTCGCCTCTAAAGCTAAAGAGCAGAGCTTTACTAGAGTGCCAGCTTTGTGACATAGAGGAAAGGTCAATAGGCTGATAAACAAGAGACTCTGAGTTTGAATCCAATCATGTTCTCCTCAGTTTTCTTTTGTCAGAATTTTACTATAGTGGTGATCCATGAAGCATGGAGTTAGAATAGTAAATACTGTATATAGGAAAATAGTCTTACATGTTGAAATGTATAAGTGTAGCAGTAAAGTGCTGCCTTTGAGGCAGAGCTCACGTGGAGGCAATGGTCTATGACCGGTAGTCGACAAACTTTGTGTCGAACGACCAGACAGCACAACCGTCAAGTTGACCATTTTTTCATAGCCGGCTGATGGCTTCCTGCAGAACAGCATGTTTTCTTCAGGGGGCTTTGCCCCCAGAACTCCCCACATGGGGGGATGTGCCCCCTGCACCCCCTCACTAAATATAATCAACTTCAAGTCAGAGCTGATTAGGGGGGTGCATGACCCCCATAAGACAGTGCCAGGTTCCAGAGCCGACACTACAGTGACCTGGTGATGTAGGCACTGTAGTGTCAGTCAACGTCGATGTTTTGCTGTCGGGTAGGTGAACGGAGGCAATGTTCATTGAAAGAATCTATTCCTTGCACTGCACTGCATGCTGGCTAGTTACACTGTTTGTTATTCAAGGTGCTATGGGCACATTTTCATATCATTATGTGCCCAATATCAGTTCTGCACATACCTCTGCAAACAAATACATGGAGGCATTGTTCAGAGCTTTGGCCATTTTCCCCACCTTCACTCAGTCTCAAGCTAGCAAGTCCTTTGTAGTCTATTGCAACCTTCCCTGAGACAGTGTCAAACATCCCTGTCTGTCAAATTGTCCTCACATCCCTAAGATATGATCAAAAGTCCCACATAGTCATGTGGTCTTCTCTATCCCATGACAGTGTCAAATGCCCCTGTTTGTCTAGTGTTCTCTCTTCTCACCTGATTATCCATGTAAATGTCATTTTTCCTGGTTATTGAGTGGCACATCACAACAATGTCTTCAATATGTGCATGCTCACTTCCTGTCATTTAGATGGCATCCAGCCAAGGTGGTGAACAGTGGGTCTGTACCAGTTGATATCTATGGATCTGCTAGCAAAATGGGTCAAATTATAGCAAGGTGAATCTGGGACAACAGAGTAGGGAGGAGTGGTGGATTCTGAGCGGGATGGCCCAGAAGGGGTTATGGATCATATAATCAGGATATACAATATGCAATAAAGTAACAGCTCTTACTTTAATCAGATATTGGTAAGGTATGGGTTACCATTAAACTACCAGGGAGAAACAACAGTTATACAGAGATTAGGCAGGAAGGGGGTCCACTAGACTACCAAGGGTTTTTTACATCAAACACCAAATTGGGGGTGGGGGCGGTTAAAACAGTCTCTTGTCAACTTCTAACGTAAAATCTTTTTTTTATTCCAATTCAAGAAAGTGTGGTCAGACCCATTTTGTCCACAAATTAAATGCTTCTTCAGGAGTTTGCTTAGCAATTTAATTAAAACATACAATAAAATATCAGACACTGACCTGTTTCCATTTTTTAAACAAAAGATTAGAAAAAGAAAACTTAAGTCACTGTTCATAGTGACCTTTATCAACTTACAGACTTTCATCAGTTTGGAAGTTGTATCTGTGCTTTTGTTATAATGCTTAATGTTTGTGGACAAAAATATATTTATGTAACACAAGTTTTCAAAAGCATATCAAGAGATAGAGCTTATTTCAATCTCAGGGATTCAAATCCTTATTACGGTGAAGCACACCCCTGAATTCGCATACTACCACCTGCAAAGCTGTTCAAAAATGAATTACTGCTCCTACAACCCTCTTACAGACATACCTTAATGTAAGTTATGCTCATGTGTCTCTTTGTTTACATTAATTTGTAGCATTAGCGTAGCCTCTGTAGATAAATGACACAGTAAAGAACAGTCATAAGTAACTTATTATTGTTTCACATACACTGGGATAAAGCAACCTTTAGATACAAAGATTTGGGGTACCTCACTCTTGTATGCTTCATAGCAGACATCCTTCTACTGTAGCATGCAGCAAGCTGAGAGCCAGGAAATTGTCTGTTATGTTATGCCCACTGTGGCAGAGCAACTCTACAGTATGTGTCGTGTGATGATATCACACAGCATGTACATGCGCATCACAGATGTGCCACAGCCTGAAGCAGGCTGCTAAGCAACCTGGTGATGGCTCTCAATGAGAGTCTCAGTTTGTAGTAGTGAGCATATACACACTGGGACTTTGCTGGTGCTTGAAAATTACACTTATCCACAGCTGCACAGAAATACAAAAAAATGAATTAAAACATGAAGAGAGCAACTTTGTGAAAAATGTACATTTGGTTTTGCATAATACTACACATACACACACACACACATATATATCTGTGTATATATATATATATATATATACTTTCAGTGTCATACTGCACAGTCAATTTCTATGTGATTTGGTAATTTATATTGCTCTGGAAAACATTTTTAAGAAGTCCATGTATAGAACGCAGTCTCTAATGTAGAGGTTTAGTATTAAAGCAATGTTTTATCAGTGGTTTCATGTGCTCATTTGATATTGTTCAGCATATGTTCTATTGTGCAGAGAAGCATACTTACTATTATGTTGATAAACCCCATCCTAAGTTGTAAATATGGATGTCCCTAGGGAATATCATTGCAAAGCAGACTGGGGTATATGGCATCCATGCATGTGAATCTATCTAGGGAGAAAGGGGATCAAAGCTTACACTTCCTGTTATTAGTTATTTAGTTAGTGAGTTAGTTAGTGAGTGAGTTACTGAGTTAGTTGTTCTATTTGAAAATTGGTGATCAGGAAAGGCACACTGAGCCATTGCTCATTTCCAGGTGTGGCCCATGGGGAGGGGAGCAAAGGGGTAAAAACAATGCATAGCATAGACAAAGTCAGGGTAACAAAAAAGTGCTAGTCAGCACAGACAAAGACTATATGAAGTGCATAATAAATAAACAAGACATAAGCAGGCAGTTGAACATTACAGTAAGTGTATGATTGAACTTTTAAGTGGGGGGAACAGGTACAGAGAGGGGAGGGCAGGAGTCTCAGCTGATATCGAAGGGAGGCAGGAGAGGCAGAAAGGTGGAGGGAAGTGGGGAGATGGTTCCAAAGTGAGGAGATAAAATAGGCAATCACTGACTGGCCAGCCCAGATATGGGGATGTGACAAAGCAAAGGTGCGATACTCCCTGGAGCAGATGGAACAATGGAGAGGAGTGATAAGAGGTTGAAGGGAAGTGATCCAAACTAGTATTTAGATATAAAGGAGGCACAGTGCATCTGGCAACAGGATGGTAGAGGGAGAATGAATAGTGATTAGTAAAGAGAGCAGTGATAGGTTTGAAAGAGTAAGTTGGTTGCAAAGTGACAAAGTGTTACAGAGGGTATCCTGTCTGTTTAGGATGGTGGAGGGGAGGAACTATAGGCCATATCTGCATAATCAAAGACTGGGAGCACCATGTTGGTAATAAGAAAATAGGCAGTTTTTTATCTAACACACTTACCCACACTTACCCACACTTACCAAACACTAATTAATAAATAAATAAGCTCTGAGCGAACTTGTAGGGAAAGACAATCATGATTTTAGTACAAGACACCAAGTTTAGAACACAGCTTGACAAGGATAGCATCAATGGAGGCAGAGAAGTGAAGCTTCCTGTCAAGCCACATACCAAGGTACTTGAAGGAAGGAACCACTTCAAATGGGGAGCCACCCAAGATGGAGAAGATGGGAGTCTGGCAAATTTTTGGCTGGTGACAAAGGTCATGGACACTGTTTTTTTTAGTGTTGACCCAAAGCTAATTTTACTGGAACCACTGTAAGACATTAATGAATTCTTGCTGTAGCAGTTATCCACTTCTGTTGTAGAGGGATCTGAGGTGTAAATTACTACATACATGTGAATAGGCAAGTTAGCACAAATGGAGAGGAGATCATTGAGCAAGATGGAGAAGAGGATGAGGTCCAGAATGGAGCACTGTGGGACCTACAGTATCCCCTTGATGGGAAGATGATATGAGAGGGTGCTACCAACCTGTACTGACTGTAGACAACCCATTAGAGAAGAATGGAACCAGTCAACAACTGAATCTGAGAGGCCAGCAGAACCAAGCTTATTCAGGAGGAGAGGGTGGGACACTGAGTCAAAGGCCTTATTCAGATCACTGAAGATGGCTGCCATTATGTGACCCTGATCCATCCCTAAGATAATTTTATCAGTTACATGAAGGTAGGAGATGGTGAAGTGATCCTTCCTGAAACCAGACTGCAGCAGGAAGAGGAAATCAGTGGAGAATAGGAAATTTAACAGTCTATAGTAGGCATACTTCTCTTTCAGCTTGGAAAGAAAGAAGAGGGAGATAGGCCCATAATTACCAGAGGAGGAAGGGTCCCCCTCTTGTGGAGTGGTATTACTTTGGCCAGCTTCTGGGACTGATAGACCACACTGAGAGAGAAGGAAAGAATGAAAAGGTGAGTCAAAGGAGATGCAGTGGCAGGAGCAGAGATATGAAGAAGTCTGGGGTCAAATCCATCTGGGTGAGACTCAAATTCAGGGTGTAAAAGGCAATCAGGGTCTCCTGGGTGGTAACAACAGAGACATGGAAGCTTGGGAGAGGATGAAGTAAGGGATGTGGTATGCAGAAATTGTGGCAGAAGGAGGCAAGGAAGAGAGAGCACAAGTGGTGAAGAACTCATTAAAGTGGGAAGTGACAGAGGAGGGATCAGAAACAGGCGAACCATTAATTAGAAGAACTGAGGAACCAGACTGGGTGGCAGAGTCAAAAACAGAGTGAATTCTCTTCCAGAATTTTGAAGGGTTGTTAAGGTTACTCTGAAGGTTGTCCTTGAATTATTGCAGTTTTGCCATACTGGCAGCCTTTTTACAGGAGTTCCTACTAGACCTATAGCTGATGATGTCAGGAAGGGACTCAGATAATTTATAGAGTGATCCAGCAAGATCACGGTACTTGCATTGATCAACAATTTCTGAGGTAACCCAGGGGTGATGGTAAGATATGACCCTAGATTTTTTAAGTGGGATGTGCTCTTCCCAATCTGCACAGAATATGAAATGAAACATGGTGAGAGCAGCATCAACATCAAATGTGGCATGGAAGACTGACCAATCAGATGTGGCAAGGTCATGCTGTTAGGCCTGAGTATTGAGACACCTGAGGAACCTACACCAGACATATTTTGGAGAGGAAGGAGGATGTCTGATCTTCCTGATACAGAAAGTCATGCAGTAGCACTGAAAACATCAGACAAATATCAGCTGCAACAATACTATAGGGATGGAGGTGAGAACCCTGTCCAGAAGGTTGTGGCTTTGGAAGAGGGAGTTGAGCCGAGTAGGATCTGAGATAATCTGAATGAGATTAAGTGACTCCATCTTTTGAGTTATTGTCCTGGAGACTGGGAAGATACATTTTGCATTAAATTTCCCTAGAAGAATGAGCTGCCCAACAGAAGAATGGGAGGCAATAAAAGAGATAGATTCAACCAGGAAAGAGGATGAGATGTTGGGTGAGGTATAGAGTACACCAGTGAAAGTGGGCACATAGAGGGGAATGTCATCTTGATTAGGAGAAACTTGTGGGAGGAGGATAAAACCTCTATAACAACTGTGTTGCAGGAGAGGCTCTGATGGTTGTAGACAGCAATATCACCACACGTCTACCCCTGTTCTCTCTGAAGAGTTGATAGGTTGACAGTTAGATTTTGAGGTTACTCTATACAGAGGCAATGGCCAATACTTAAATGAACCAAGTTGGGAGAGTGGGTAATACCAGGAAGCTAAAAGGAGAAAAAAGTGGTACAGGGTGGGTAGAAGATTTGTTGGCTAGGGCAGATGTGAGGAAGGGAAAGTGTTTTTGGTGAGGGCTTGAAACAATTATTATACATTTAGATGTCTATAAATGGAAACACTTTTTGAAGACCATGCATAATGCCATTATGTTTTAAGTTCACCAACATGAAGGCCAGTTAGCATTCCTATCCATCCCTATTTTAACAGCTGCATGGGTGAAGCTCCACAGACATTATGTCATCACAATGTCCGTAGTGGAGTACTGTGGAAGCATGTGACCGGACCGCTGTACAGTATGCTTCCACAATACTCAATCAAATGTCCAGTGATGCTGTTTATGCATCCATTGCCCTCAACGGGTCACATTAACACACGCCCTTTGTGGTACACTGCATTCTTTTCCATAACAGTAAATAAGACTGACTCAGAGTGAGACTCTGCACTGGGGAGAGGTCAGTCATCTGCCATGTTGGTATTTCTTGTGAACTTGGTTTTTAGCATTTCTTTGGATTTTTTTGGAATATCATTAAAGACAGTGGTTGATTATATCCTGCTGGTGGCATTCTTTTATCATCCTACTGAGGACAGCTGACAATGTGGCAGAGCACTGACTGCTGTCTGTGAATACTTTTCTATAACAGTGGAAGTGATGGTTGCCATGCCCAAGATGGTGGTGCCGACTCAAGCTGTGTGTGAACGAGTATTGTGCATGCACAGTTCTGACAGATGCCACCATCTTGTGCATGACAGCCATCACTTAGTCACTTTTGCTGCACTGTCTTTTTTTTGTTATGACAGATCCAGAAGTAGATGGTTTGATACCTTTTATTGGACCAACATAGATGTTACAAAAAGAACAAAGTGCCTAAGCTTTTGGACCAACTAAGTCCTTTCTCGGAAGCTTATGGCTGTTATTTACATGTGATTTTCTAAATAACTGCCATAAGCTCCCAAGTCCTTCCTCAGAAGCATATGGCAGTTATGTACATGTGATTTTCTAAATAACTGCCATAAGCTCCCAAGGATGGACTTGGTTGATCCAAAACCTTTTGTACTTTGCTCTTTTTGTAACATCTATGTTGGTCCAATAAGAGGTATCAAACCATTTGCTTATGTATCTGTTCTTACAAGGACCAATTCAGCAATTAAACTAATTTTTTTGTTATAAAAATGTTTAACTGGCCTATATGTTGCAGTTCCCAAACTGCTGCAATGGTAGCCATCACTTAATCCCTTTCACTGCACTGTCTTTTTGTTATAAAAATGTTTAAATGTGCTATATATGCAGTTCCCAAACTGCTGAAAATGCCATTTAGTGACCCATGCAAATGTAACACCATGATCTGTAAGTTCATTCCTAGAGACCAGTCCGTGCAACAGATCAATGCCAAACTTTGAGTAGTTTTGTTTTATTTTAAATTATGTAAATGATATGTATGCTTTTCTGCCTGCCTCTCCATCCTGACCGCCATCTTCCGCAGGGAGCAACTCAGGAGCAGCTGTGGCAGCTTCCGACAGATATCGAGCATGGGTACGCATACACAACTCTGACTCTGAACCCAGCACAGTGAACAAACCCAGCCTAGCAGCATGTGCATACATGATGAGCAGTCTGTCCCCAGCATGCACATGGCATCTTGTGGATAGTGGACAGGATTTGTCGCTGGCTGTCAGCAAGTCTGAGGAATGGCACCAGCTCCGCGTTATGTCTGTTGTCTCCAAATATGATTGCTTCAGCCCCTCATCCCACCCTTTCCAATTCCTGCATCTTTTTCTGACAATCTGGTAACATCCCCCTTTACTTTGCTACTCAGAGAATAGACACATTTACTAGGTTGACACAAAATGATAATTGCCATATTTTCCTGTATAACCAAAGAAAGTCTATGGGAAGAATTTCCCTGTACATGGTTCCTAATCTCTGTAAAATAACATTTCACAGAAGAAATGGTTCTGCCCAGAGCTGGTTGTATTTAAAGTGTCCAGTTCATATAGCCATATCATTTCATTGCATTCCAAAAGTCTACTGAAATCCTGTTCTGTGGTCAGAGGGTTTACTGACTCTAGACCCTGGAAGTGGAGAGAAGAGCCCATGTGTCCCTTTTATCTAAAATGCTCAGATACCAGGGAATTAGCATGATTTCTGATGCCACTCTTATGCTCTTGTACACTAAACTTTAAAGGTTTTAATGTCTTCCCTATGTAGATATTGTTACGGGTCACTGTAAAATGTATACCATCCTGTGGTTCTGTAGCTAAGCTAGTTCTGTAAGGTAAAATGTATTTATATGACGTCCAATCCCAGAGGCTCCAGGAGCCTTACAAAATGACAGGCAGGGTCATACGAATTATAATACAGACTATAAGACATAAATATATTAAAATAAGACATACAGTATAATTATAAATAATTAATAAATACAGACATTCAAATTATATAACAAATGAAAGATAGAATCAGCGACACATAGACTAAAGATTAGGGCAAAATGAACATTTATTGTGCCCTTGTGGTTACCCTGAGTAAAAAATAACAGGTTCAACACACCCAAACATTGTTTTCACAAACATTTAATCATGGTAAAAATGCATTGCCTACAGATAAATTATACATAGTTCCTCCCATGATAAAAAAATACTGGCCCTCTAAATACCCAAACAAACACAAATTCAGATTGCATTCTGTTTAAGTTAAAAACCCCTTGCTATTTATTTAGTTATCTTACTTTATTCAGTTCAGTTCAGTTTATTTGTTATACTGGAAAGGCATGTGAGCAAATCTGCCTATTTTCACAAGCACCCAGTTAGAGAATCATAAATAAGGTTACAGAGTATATAACAAAGAAAATTGTAAAACAATTCAACATTATATAAACTGAGAACATTGGGTGAGAAAAACAGGGTTGGTGACACGGGGAACACAGTTTAAACCAGACTAAACAGGAGGGAGACATAAAAAGGTTAAGGATAATAGGGGCTGTGTGAAAGTACCAATATATTAGGTGACAAGTGCTATTCTACCCTTTATATTAAAATTTCCACAAGGGAGATCTGTTAAAGGCGATCATGACCTTGTTTTAAGAAATGTTATTTCCTATCAGTAGACCTATCAAGTGTTGTACATATGTGAAATTTGAAAAACGTCACGATTGGGTAATTACTTAAGTGCAGTGTTGTTAGTGTGACATCTCATTTCATTGCATTCCAGAAGTCTATTGAAATCTTTTCTTGTGGCCAGAGGGTTTACTGTCCCTAGACCCCGGAATTGGAGAGAAGAGTCCATGTGTGCCTTTTATCTAAAATGCTCAGATACCGGGGAATTGGCATGATTTCTGAAGCCACTCTAATGCTCTTGTAGCCTTACCTTTAAAGGTTTATTGTCTTCCCTATGTAGATATTGTCACGGGGCACTGTAAAATGTATACCACCCTGTGGTTCTGCAGCTAATGTAAGGTAAGGTAATGGAAAATGTATTTATATGGGGCCCAATCCCGGAGGCTCTGGGTGCCTTACACAATGGTGGGCAGAGTCATACAAATCATAATATAGACTATAAAACATAACTATATTAACATAAGACATATAGTGCAATTATATTTAATTAATAAATAT
Source organism: Neoceratodus forsteri (assembly GCA_016271365.2). NCBI lineage: Eukaryota > Metazoa > Chordata > Ceratodontiformes > Ceratodontidae > Neoceratodus > Neoceratodus forsteri. The sequence goes on from CM057455.1 coordinate 622,726,596, forward strand.
AGCCATTAAAATAAAGCAACTCTGGTTGGTCTGTAAAAGCCAGCTTGAAAAAATGATTCTTTAGACCATTCTTGAGTACCTCCACTATTGGGTCCTCCTTATCAGTGTTGGGAAGTGAACTCCAGAGAGTCAAGCCAGTGACCTGAAATACTCAGTCACTAGACGTTTTTAACCTGGTCCTCAGAACCGCAAGGAGACCCCTGGTGAGGCAGTGGAGGGAGTGGACAAAAATGGTGGAGATCAGTCATGTAGCCAGGGCCACGTCAATATAGGATCGTGTAGGTGAGCAAGCCCACTTTGAAGATGATCCTCCACCTGACAGGCAGCTAGTGCAGAGCTAGTAAGACCAGGGTCACATGACGTAACATAGACAGGCCCATCAGTAACCTAGCTGCTGCATTCTGCATCAACTGCAGCTAGTGTCCCTCCACTGACACTGAAATACAGAGTGTTACTGTAGTTAAGCCTGGATGTAACAAAGGCATGTACTAGTGATGGCAGGTCCTTGGGTGGAACTAGGGATTTAATCTGGGAGACATTCCATAAGTGATAAAAACCACTTTGGACAACAGATGACACCTGAGCATCAAGTGTCAACCTGTCATCCAGAAAGATGCCAAGATTTTCATCCTAGAGGAAGACATTAATAGGGTGGTTCCCAGGACCAATCCTGGAGGCACTCCCATCATGCCAGTGACCTGGCTCAATCACCAGGACCTCTGTCTTGTTAGGATTCAGTCTTAAATATTTGGAGGATAACCAGTACCAGATCTCGGCCAGGCAGTTGTTTAGCACTTCCATGGCATCATGTGTTCCAGGGACAAAGGACATATACAGTTGGGTATCATCTGAATAACAGTGACAACGCAAACTGTAACACCTAAAGAGCTCACCCAGAGGTAGCATGTACACTGTAAATAACACTGGTGACAGGATCGAGCCTTGAGGACCTCCACATGGCAAGAGCTTTGGGGAAGAGACTACCATCACTACCTGCTGCTTCTTGCCTGAGATATGGGACTCAGACCAGTTGATGACAACACCAGTGAGTCCACAATGCTTAATAAGGCAATCCAAAAGCACAATGTGATGTACAGTGTCAAAAGCTGGAGAGAGATCAAGGAGAATGAGAACTGACTGATCTCCTCTATCTCTTGCCTTGGAGAGGTCATTTTGCATCCTGACCAATGTTATTTTAGTGCTAAGTCTTGCCCTAAAAGTGGACTGGAATGGCTCATGGATGTCAAAGGCCATGAGGTGCCCATCGAGCTGCAGTGCTACTATTTTCTCAACAACCTTCCCTAAAAATGTGTGGTTGGAGATAGGTCGATAATTCACCAAGACATCAGGGTCAAGTGATTATTTCTTCAGGAGGGGTCTCACCAGTGCCTCCTTCAAGGCAGCAGGGAAGACTCCCTCTGAAAGCGAGTATTGGATTATCCTGGTGAACACTGGACCAACAGTCTCAACACATCTCACAATGAAACAGGTCTGGGCTGGGTCCAGTTTACAATAAGTGAGCTTCAGCTTTGAGATCACCTCAGTGACCTCACCCACCTCCACTGGTTTAAACTCATCCCAAATAATAGGCATGCCCATGTTCCTACCAGGCAAACCACTGCAGGGCAATTCTTGCCTCAATGGGGAAATCCCTAACTGGATGGAGGACACCCAGGAGAGAAGAACTGACCAAACTCATCATCATCACACAATGCGATTGGAAATGATTTTTTTGGCTGCAGACAGTCTTGATAAAGTAGTCTGTGCACAATCCAAAAAAGCTGAGCTGATCTGTTCCTCCCTAAAGCTGTTTCCCTGGACAGAAACTCTGCCTTCTTACAGTTGATTGCCCCTTGGTGCTCATGGTAGTGAGCACCCAAAGCCAGTTTGTCCTCCTCAGAGCAGGTTCTCCGCCAGCAACGTTCCAGCTTCTGACCCTTGATCTTCTTTGCCTTGAGAGCCCCATCAAACCATGGCGGTCTCAAGTGAGAGGATGTAGATCATATATGGACTGGGTTGATGGCATCAAGCACTTTGGAGACTGCCTTGTTATAGGCACCCACCACATCACATATGCCAGTTGCACATGCAGCACTCACACCAGATAAATTAGCTACCATCAACAGTCCTTTTGGGCACAATCCCCTTAAAGGGCGACAGCTGACCATCTCAACAGGGAAGAGACTATCGGGGTGGCCTCAATCGAGAACTCCACTGTTCAATGATCAGACCAAGCTATTCGATCAGTCTTGAGGTTCATGACCTCAAACCCCAGTGAGAAAACCAAGTCTAGTGTATAGCCATGGCAATGGGTTGTAGAAGCAAATGCTTCTGTGAAGCCCAGTGGTATCATCAACTGGGGGAGGTCATGACCAAATTGAGAGGATCTGTCTTCGATCCAGGCATCGAAGTCCCCAGAATCAACCACCTGGGGAACTCCAAAACCCTATTGACAATGAAGCCTGTGACCTCCTGAAGGAAATCCCCCTGCCCCGGCACCAGAGGGTGGTAAATGAGGAGAACCTTGCAGCCCACACTTGGACCGCCACACACCGCCACATATTCAAAGGGTGAGGTAGAACCCAGTGGGTGCATGGTAGAGTTCAGGCTGTATCTAAACCAGATGGCCACACCACTACCCCTGCATTCCCTCCACAGGCAATGCATCATAGATAACCCTCCGGGATGGCCACCTCCAAGACTGATGCAGTGTTGTTTGCCAGCCAGGTCTCTGTGATGCAAGCCAGATCAACCAACGAAATCAAGTTCACCATAATTGTGGTCTTTTTTCTCATTGTATTTGTGGGTAAATAGCCTAACAACTTATTTAGTTCACTGTCAATTGGCTGGTTGGTGAGCCATGGAGTGAGTGGAGCAGCAGCTAGCGGTGTGAAGATCTGTGGCTGCCTTTTGGTCTATACCATGAGTGATTAGAGTGGCTACCCCAGGAGTTCAGATCTGCAACGGTAGAGTTGAACTCTACCATGCACCCAGTGGGTTCTACCTCACCACTCTCAGACAGCAGCAATTTTACCACAGAGGGGGATTTCCAAAAGGGAGGGAGGGGAGACTAGGCAAACAAATTTGTAGAGCGTTCTCACCACTCTCAGATGGTAACTAACCACTAACCATAAAACATCTCGTTGTAATTTTATAAACTGATGTATAGCAATCCTATGTGTATATGTTTTTTATGATACCTTCTATATGTTGTCTTTTTATGTCAAGTCACTTGGCTATTATTATGATCTTGGACCTCCTTGAGAATGAGCTTGCTCAATGGAGTTTTTCTGCAATAAACTTGAACTTGAACTTGATCTGACATTATATAGCATGGCCTGAAAGGGATTGATGGAGGCTGCAGACCAACCAGCTACCTGCCCATTCAGTCCCATGGGAACCTTGGGAATAAACACTAAATATGTTGGGCCTCTCTCCTAGTTCCATTTAGCCCCAGAACACCTCCTGCTCCTAACCACCCTAATACTGCTCACCTCTGCTATACCCACTGCACCCCCACTGACAACCTGCATGCTCCGTAGTAATAACCACTGCTGTAACTGGAATAGGGAGGTCATTAAAGGGGCAGAGGTCATGTAGCTGGGAAGCAGTGTATGCAATATGAAGGGGTCTATGACTCCTATACATCCTCCGAAACTAACCACTAACCATATTACACTATACCTTAAAACAGCAAAACCTTTCCTACAATGCAAAAATATTTAAAACAGAAACACCAATAACATTTCAAAACCTGTCTCTAAACATACACCCGTCATCCACATTTAATACAGTACTTCCCTAATCACATACATATCACAGTCAGACTCTAACTAAAAAAACACACCCATCCCAACAACCGAAAATAAGTTTAAACAACAAATAATAAATAAATGAACAGAATAATCCTCAATGGCTTTTTGTCCAGAGGGCAAATGAACTCAAAAGCAGTTTGCAGAGTAGCTGGAAACCAAGTTCAAAACAATCAGCACAAAGTCTCGTGCTTGAAAGGTGCCTGGCCAAAAGAAAAGTGCTCTCACCACCTTCATATGATGTTTTATTCCACCAGTACAGAGTCCCAGTCCAATGCACAAGAATGCCAGAAAACAGCTACTGTATGTTCTCACCCCTGCTGGGGAATTTGTTCTCTCATAGCAGATGAACCGGCAGCAATTTTATCATAGAGTGGGATTTCCAAAAGGGAAGGGGAGGAGACTAGGCAAACAAAGTTGTAGAGCACTCTCCCCACTCTCAGTTCCAGGGAGAACGAACAGTACTCACTCAGAGGTTCAAATGGAAAGAGTCCAGCAGCGATAGATGGCAGTCCAGTCCCACAGCCCACTGGCCAGCTAAGAAACCATTGCAGATCTGAACTCCTGGGGTAGCTACTCTAATCACTCATGGTATAGACCAAAAGGCAGCCACAGATCTTCACACCTCCATCTGCTGCTCCACTCACTCCATGGCTCACCAACCAGCCGATTGACAGTGAACTAAGTAAGTTGTTAGGCTATTTGCCCACAATCCACAAAAGGACCCTCTACAAGTCACAATCTTCTTTACCAAGCCAATATGCTACAATGCCATTCCAGATCATCAGCCAAATGTCTCCCTCCCACTGGAGATCCATCTCCCTTGATTCCCAGCCAGCAGCTTCTCAGTTCTGAAGCAGGTCCCTCTACCAGCCAGGGACCACTAGCTCAGCAGTCAGACAGATATTGTATGAAATAAAGTCCTCTAGACAGCAGCCAATGGGAAAAACCTACAAAATAATAAAATTATACTCCTACGCTTTCTCACTGAAACCCCTACCTGGAAATAAAACCCCTACTCTAAACACTATCACTCTCACTATGCAGCGACTGTAGCAAAAAAACAGTATTTGTAACAAACAAAATTAAAATATACCACTCTCCAGAATGTTTGGGAAGTGACCACTATATGATTCTGCTAAAATCTCAAAGACAATATATTTTAAAGTGCCTAGGAGGTGAAATTAATCAATTGCTACTGAGAACACTGAGGACAGATGCCCAGCCTGGCAACCATCTTACCTCCAAGTCTATTCTGTGTTGCTTAGTGGAATGGTTTGTTAGTAATTATACAATGGGCACACTACAAAAGATAAAATGCTGCATTCTGATTGGTTGACTGGCACCTTTTCAGGGTGATAAATCCTCCAGTGTACCCACTGGAAAAGGTGCCAGCAACCAGTCAGCCACATCAGAAACTCCCTGGCAAATCTCTCCGATCATGGTAAACACACCACTGGCAAGCACAAGAACTTGACAGTGAGATCACCTAGTCGCTAACCCCACTGTAAACTCCTGAACAGTAACATAATCCTGCCCAAAGCTACCTAATGTATGTTAAATATTTATCTCCTTATCCCCCTTATTATATCCTCAGCCTCCGCTCCCAATCCAGACTGCAACTTGGCAAGCCACGATTGTTAACAAGTAGGCAAGTCTTTCGGTAGCTGGGCTGCATGATCGACATTTCGACACTTCTTATTCAAATCACATTTCTCTGCTATGTGGGCTCTTAGAAAGACAAGTGGTTCACCCTATCAAATTACGAGATCAACCCCAGCAACTCCATTCAGTGATTTCAAAGGGGGCAGGAGTACAGCGCAGTTCGGTTGTGCTGTGAACTAGTACACACTTCCTGGCAGGTGCGAAGTGGAATCAGAAAAACAAAATATTGTGAAATTATGCATCTTTTATGCAGTTTAACTTCTTTGTGCATTTTGCCAGTCTGCAGCACCCAGGATATCTCACACAGTCATTTAAATGGGTAAGCTAACAAGAGTCCCCCTACCAGCAAAGGACTATTTTCTCTAATGGAGTAATAACATTTAAAACAAATAATTTAAAATACAAAAAAAAATTCTCATTTTAATTTTCTCACAAAAAACACCCTGAAACATTGTATAAAAGTAATACACCACTCCAGGGAGTGGGAACATGGGTGGATTTAAAACTTCTGGTGTGGTTAAGCCACTCAGCTGTACCTCGTGACCGAACCACACCAGACGTGGTAAATCCACCCATATACCCACTCCCTGTTGTGGCATATTGCTTAAATGGATGTGTGTAGGGTGCTTTTTTGCTTGTGTGCAGACACAAAGAACAGTGGCCACATAGGACCATCCCTGGGTCATGGGTCCCAGTAAAGGTGCCTTGCTTGGGCTGTTTTCACTGACTATGTACTGTATGTTAACAGTCTATCTATATTGAGGCACTCTTTTGGCCACAACGTATGGTCTCTCTCAAAAGATGTTTTCATTCTGTGGGTATTCCATAAGTATGTGCCAGTGTCTGTTGAAGATTTTCTTGATTTCCATAATTTTACTGTTGTACTTGGGAAATACTGTCCTGTTATGTGTCTCATTTCTGTTACTTCCTGCTATTGCAGCTGTCTGAGTAAACCCTTTATGTGGCCTATTGTAGAACTGCTCTGCTGTAGCCCCATTTTGTAAATCTCTCTTGTGACTCATGCAGTTGTGTCTGGAAGTTCTCCTCTATGTTGCAGTTTCTATGCAGCCTCAGAAATGGAGAAACAGGAATTATTTTTCTTAATTCCTTAGAGTGGTAACTGCCAGCATAAAGGATAATCTTTCTCTCCATTTGTTTACGGTATAAATAAGTTTTGTATTTTGTTTCTATGGATTTTGACACTTAGATCTAAGTAGGGAATGCTGTCCTAACTGTAGTTCAGTGTAAAGGTTAAATTTAGCCTGCACTGGTTCACATATTCAATAAACTTTAGCAATTGTTCCTCTGTCAAGTCTCACACAATGAGGAGGTCATCTATGTGTCTCCTGGTGCAATTAATATGATTGTGGCAGGGGTTGTTAACCTCCAATAGGATGTTATGATTTTCAGATTTATGCATGTTTGCATTTGCATAAGCAAGTGCCATTGTAGACCACATAGCCATACCAGTATCCCATGAAAACCGCAAGTGCAGGATTGTGAGTGTCAAAATTGTGACTGCACAATGTGAGAGGAAAAGAGCCACCCATAAAAACAGTGATCGCCGAAAAGGGGACCTACAGCTTTCTCTCTTTCCCCAGAGATGTCTATATATAGAAAGAGGGGTGTGGGGGGCAAAGCCTCCCACAGAAACTCACTTACCATTTCAGCAGTCACTGTTATTTGATGGTAGCTCCTTTTTCCCTCACTCTTTTCCGATTGCAGTTTTGCCATCACTGTTTTGCATTCACTAAAATCACACTGAACTACCATTCTACATGGTTGCTCAAAGAAATTCCTCTCAAAGGAGAAGTTTTTTTGAAAGTATAAACATTGCCAATTCTGGCAGTACTATAGTTGACAAATGTGTAGAAAACTGTCTTGCATCTAGCAGCTGTCGGATTCTGCTACCCCTTCATCATGCATAATGGATTTATAGAGGAAACAGATGTCCACTGTCACCAAAAATCCATCCTCTGCTATACTCTCAGTGCTGAGCTCAGATAAGATTTTCAGAATATGTGTTATGTCCCTGACAGCTGTCCAGAAACCAGTGCTGTGAGGGGTCTGCACAAGGCAGCCGGCTGGGAACTGATCTGCAACTCAGACGCTGCCTGGAAGAGGGAATTTTGGAGTGGTGTGCTTGGGGCCACAGTGTCATTAGAGAGTGGAGCTAGCCATGGAGTTGTGGAATTGGATGCTGTTGTTTGGAGACAGGACTCAGTCTAGAAGTCATTGAGGGTCTGTCTGGCCCAAAGAACATCTTGCAGTGACGGTGGAGTAGTGGAGTTAGCAGCTGTCATTTGGAACTAGATTAGGCCTAGAAGACCATCAAGGGGCTGTTCAGCCTGAGAAATAGCTATAGTATCCTGAACTGTGGCACTGGAATTTTGTTGTGTACCTGTTGTGGGCCTGTTTTGAGACCATCAAGGGCTGTTTAGCCCAAGGAATATCTGTGGTGTCCTGGACTGTGGTACTGATGTTCAACATTGGGTCTGCCTCTGAGGCAGCTGTCTGCTTTCAGTAAGTACAATTCCGCATGAACCAGTGATTTCTGTTCTACTTAAAGATCAGCTCCATAGAGTGGTGATGAGAGCTCCTCTCAACTAGGGCAAACTATGGTTTTGTTCTTTTCAGTAAATGGTCTGGTTTGAAATTTCTGCAAGAAGAGAGGGGGGTTAGAGCATCTTTCTTGTCAGCCAAACGCCACTTATTTACTAGTTCTTCAGTTTATTTCAGTCAGTGGTGAGAGCATTGCTGTGTTCTTGTCTTCTCTGAAAACTCAGACATTGCTCTGATTATGGAGCCATTTGCACATTTCTGTGACTTTTGAACTTTGTCCTCTGCAACCCACAAATAAGGATTCTCCTTTTAGTTGTCATAAATATTTTTTAAGTTCCTTTCCCTTTTTTTTTTTGAAGAGGAATTGATCAGGAAGGGTGGTGTAAGGAATAGAAGGTTAGTGTCTGAATGTGGGGTATGAATGGTTTTATTTTTGTATGTTAGAAGGATATAGACAAAATAGAGGCAGTCCAGAGAAGGACAACAGATATGGTACAAGGACTTCGCCAAAAGTCTTATGAGGAGAGACTAAAGAACCTCAATATGTATTTCCTGAAGGAGAGGAGAGAGAGGGGGATGTGATAGAGACATTCAAGTACCTCAGGAGTTTAAACAAGGTACAGGAGGGTAGCATCTTTCAGAAAAGAAAGTGTACAAGACAAAGGTGCATGATAGCTACACTTTACCCCTTATCCATAGCACTGTGCCGGACCTATGGAAATCCACAACAGTAACGCCTGTCTTTAAAAAAGGTGACCCAAAGGACATGGCCAATTACAGACCTACAGCAATTCTCTCTGTTCTTAGCAAGATCCTAGAGAAAATAGTTGCATCACAGACCATTGACTACCTTACACGCTACAATCTCCTCTCAGACACCCAGCATGGTATCAGAAAAGGTCATAGCACCACCACAGCTCTTCTTCAACTAACTACTGATACTCTGTCCAACATGGATTTTGGAAAACTCACAGGTGCCATCTCCATTGACCTCACTAAGGCTCTCGACCTTGTAGACCATCCCCTGCTTCTCTCCACTCTCCATAAATTCCATTTCTCTACCCCTGTTGTGGACTGGTTCTGCAGCTACCCGTCAAACAGGTCACAAGCTGTCAACTTAACTCCTCCCTGTCCAACACGTCTACTATCAACCTTGGGGTCCCCCAGGGCTCTATCCTTGGGCACCTTCTGTTCTCAATTTTTATCAACAATGCAGCTGAGGTCCTGGAATCCTGCTCAGCTATTCTCTACGCTGATGACGTGATTATCTATACTAGTTATTCTAATATTGCCTGCATAAACACATCACTTACTTCAGACTTCAATAAGGTCTTAGACTGGCTGCTAGACTGTAAGCTTGTACTAAATGAAAAGAAAACGAAAGCCATTCTCCTAGGTTCCGCACCGAAGATTAAGACCTGTTCTAGTTTGCTGGACGTTATTCACCCAGGAGGATTTCTACTTGAAAATGTTACTTCCTTCAAGTACCTTGGGATCCTGCTGGACCAGTCCCTGAATTTTAATGCTCACATTCAGTCCTCTTCCAAAGCTGTAAACTCGAAACTGGGTGTAGCTTACAAAACTAGCTACATGCTTACACCCTCAGCCAAATTAACAATTGCCAGAGGTATTCTGCTCCCAACCCTTACTTATGGTGCCTCTATTCTTACCTCTGCCCATAAAACCTCGCTACTAAAATGGGATGTAACTTATAACAATATATGCTGATTTGCCTCTTCGTCGCCTCGACTCAAACATCACTGCCTTCTTTATAAGGATCTGAATTGGCTTTCACCCTCTGCCAGTAGACAATACTACCTTGGATCACTAATGGACTCAATCATCTGGGGAAAAAAAACATCCCAGCTGGCGGCATTGCTGGTCCCTCAACCATCCTCCCATGGCCTGCGATCAGCTGAGAAATTCTTGCTCTATGTTCCGAGATGTCAGACGACTAAAGGCCAAGCGGTCCTTATCTGACATCAAATTCTATGTTTCTATGTTTCTTAAAGGCACAGGGGCCTTCCAATTCTCTGCTCCCAGGCTATGGAATGCTCTTCCACTCAACCTCTGGCTGTCTCAGTCTCACCTTGGATTTAAAAGTGAATATTGTCATTATCTAGCCTTAGCTGATGTTTGTACATGTTTTGACCCAACCTGAGGCTCCTGAGAATTACCAGTAATGTCACCCCTGCTGTAATCCAGCTCCAAGAATGTCTCCTCTTCTCCTTTCCATATTTTTCCTTCTCTTTGTAAATAACTTCTTGACTACTGGCTCTCTTCCTTCTTGAACCTTGATGCTGACCATCCACTGTTATTTTGCCAAGTACCACCCCTGACCTTCCTTCTGTCAGTCTTTCTTGTTATGTTTGACCATTCCTCACATTTCTCTGTATATAACCTTACTATCTTATTAACCTTTTCACTCCACAGGTTGGATCTGTGGTTTCTGCACTTATTATATATCTTACTGCCATTATCTGTATAATGCTTGCAATTATTTTTTTTTGTTTTTACCCATTGTATTTTTGTAGTCCTGCTGTACTGTTCCTCTATTTGTATTATTGTACCCATGTTGCTGTTGTTCAACTGTTCTCTTTTTGTTGTACTTTCCCAGGTCCTGCCTGAAAATAGTCATTTTATGGCTGGTGCACCTACCCGGTTAGCAAAAACTAAATAAATAAATAAATATGAAGCTACAGGATGGTAGGCTCAGGGGCAACATGAGGAAGTTCTTTTTCACAGAAAAAGTAGTGGATACTTAGACAGCCTCACTATAGAGGTGGTGGGTGTAAAAATGCTAGGGGAATTCAAGAATGCAGGGCATAGACATAAGAGTACTCTCACAATAGGGAAGAGAGGTAAAGCTGCATATCAACTAGGGCCTGCGTTATTGCATTAGGTAGGGAAAAGGGGCAGACTAGGTGGGACACACGGTCCTTATCTGCTGTCACCTTCTATGTTTCTATGTTTCTATGATGGGGTTCCCAAGGAGATGAAGACCAAGGGTCAGAAGTTGGAGTGTTGCTGGAGGAGGACCCAGTCAGAGGAGGATAAACTAGCTTTGAGAATTCACTACGGTGAATATCAAAGGGCAATCAACCATAAGAAAGCAAAGTTCCTGTCCAGGGAGATTGCTGCAAGAAGAAACAGGCTGGATCTGTCCTTTCAGACTGTTGACAAGCTACTTCATCCTGTTTTTCTGCAGCCAAAAAGAGCAGTTTCAGTCACTCAGTGTGAAAAGTTCACTCAGTTCTTCTCTGACAGGGTGTCCTTCATTCAGTCCAGGATCCCTCCAATGGAGCAAAGTCAGCTCTGCAGTGGTGGACCTTATGTAGGCATAGACACACCTATTGTCTGGTGTGAGTTTCAGCTAATGTGGTGGCTAAGGTCATTGAGGTAATCTCGAAGCCGTAGCCTACATTTTGAGAACTGGAGTGGGGCCCAACTCATCTCCTGGTGGGAAGTGTTGAGTCCTTTGGTCTGGTGTTCACTGAGATTGTCCAGTGCTCGATCTCATAGGGGCTTTTCTCTGATGCCTTGAAAGATGTGTTGGTGAGGTCCCCTCTAAAGAAACCATCACTCAACCCTGACATCTTGTTGAATTTTCAACCCATCTCCAATCTCCCAATTTTGGAGAAAGTTGTTGAGAAAGTGGTGGCTTTGCAACTTGAGGCACACCTTACAGCCTTTGACATCTACTAGCCACTCCAGTTTGAATTTAGGTTGAAGCACAGCACTGGCACAGCATTGGTCAGAGTGCAAAATGATCTCCTCAAGGTGAGAGATAGAGGAGATGGGCAGTTCTTGTTCTCCTTGATCTTGCCTCAGTATTCACCGTGGACGACATAGTGCTATTGGATCACCTTGAAGAGCTCTGTGGACTCACCTGTACTGTCATCAGCTTGAGTCCTTTCTTACTGGCACAACTCAACAAGTAGTGATGGGGAATTTCTCCTCCTGTTCAAAGCTTCTGCCTTGAGGAGTTTCTAAAGGCTTGATCTTGTTGTCTATGTTGTTCATGGTGTATATGCTCCTCCTGGGTGAGCTCATTGGGCATTACAGTCTAGATTTTCACTGCTATGCAGATAATACCTAGTTGTATATGTCTTTTTGCTCCCAGGACATGTGAAGCCATGGAGGTGCTTAATAAATGCCTGTCCGAGATCCAAGACAGCATGTCCTCTAACTGGCTGAGGCTTAACCCCAACAAGGCAGAGGTACTGGTGATCAAGCCCAGTCGCCGGCATGTTGTGGTCACTGCTGGGTCGGGAACAAGGTTGTTTCTCAACACCATCCCACTTGAAGCTTCCACTAAGGTGAGAAATCTGGGCATCACCCTTGATGGTGGTTTGACACTTGAAGCTCAGATGTTATCCATCATCCAGAGTGCTTTTTGCTACTTAAAGAATGTTACTCAGATTAAACCCTTAATTCTGGCTGGTGACCTATCCTTGCTGGTACATGCCACTGTTGCATCAAAGTTCAACTACTGTAATGTTCTTTACTTTGGGTTCAGTGGAGGGAATCTCATTTGACTGCAGCTCATTCAGAAAGCAGCAGCCAGGTTGCTGATGGGCCTTCAAAGGTCCTGTCATATAACCCCTGTTCTGCTTGACCTGCACTGGCTGCCTGTTAGATGGAGTATCACCTTCAAGGTGGGCTTGCTCACCTGCAAGGTCCTATACAACTTGGGCCCTAGCTACCTGACTGACCCCTGTCCACCCTATGTGCTCACTCTCCTCCTCCATCAAGGGCCTCCTAGTGGTTCCAAGGACCAGGATGAAAACCTTGGGAGATCATACATTTGAGGTGGCAGACCTGGCCCTCTGGAACTCCCTTCCAAGATCTTTGAGGGAAGCCTCGTCAGTGGAGGTTTTTAACCGGGGTCTAAAGGTACATCTTTTAAGAGAAGCACTTGCAAGTCAGCTATAGTTGATTTTATTGAATTATTTTTTTTTTACTATTTATTGACTTACTTCTGAATTGTATTAAGTGTTTGACCCATGTTTCAAATGGTGTATTGTACATTTTTCACACCTCTTCTCTTGTGAAGTGCCCAGAGTCTCTGGAATTGGGTGCTCAAGAAATAAAACATTACTTACTTACTTGGGTAAGTACAATTTCTACTAATAGCTGTAGATGGTAGTTGATAAAGGTAGACACGGGTTCAAAGAGGCTGTCAATCCCAGATACTAAGATTCTACCCAGGGGGGTCTGTGGCATCTTTATACATTATAAATATATTGTAAAATGCAGGTGTTTTAGGATGTTGTTTGTATAGCAACTGTCCCTTCCACTCAAACAGCCACCCATTTGTCAGCATTTCCTCAATTAATTACTTGAGCACTGTCTGCAGGTTAGAGGTAGGGTATCTTGGTAGTAATATACTTTTTGCAATTATTAAGAAGTCTCATACACATATTTTTGTAGTCTAGGTATTCCATAGTCACGATTCCTCCCCTTTGTCTGCCAACTTGACCATTATATATTCATATTTCTCTTGTTTGTTAAGAGCCACTCATTCTTGTCTTGTGAGGTTATCAGAGGTTTCTATATCTCCCCTTGTTCCCCCCACTGGGTCGCCACTGAAAAAGGGACATTCTGTCTCAGCTGGCTCAGCCGTTACTAAAATTCAATAAATAAATAAATAGATATCTCTGTCAGTCTGGCTTCTTCTTTAGTAAAAGTGTTTTAATGTCCTTTCTAATTGTACTAGCAAATGACTCTACAGAATAATTCCTCCCAGGGTGGGGGGTAAAGAGTTGATTTTGTTTTAAATGCTTCTTTGAAACCTTTTTGATATGGGTCTTGTTCATGTTCCTTGTTAAACATAGATTTTAATCAGAGATGACTAGTACATTTGTGTCTTGTACATTATGTTTCAAATACATTTGTTACATTAGAAGGCACAAAAGAGAGGCCATTTGACAGAACTATCATTTCAGTTGCATGTAAGTTAATGAGAAGGCCCGTAGTCTGCATAGAAGTTTTCACAGCATCTCAGAGATGGGGAGATCACTTAACTACATGGGACATTTGACAGTATCTTGAGGATGGGGGAATGACTAGACTACCAGGGACTTGTGACAATATCTCAGGGATTGAGCAGGAGATTGTAGGTCATATCATTGTTCAGCACCAGTGATGCCAGTGGGATGGGGTCACACACAACTGGTTAAAGAGAGTGGGGTTTTAGAAATGGTAAATAGCATTGCCACTGCAGCATTTTCTCACTTCCAAAATCAATTAATGTATCACTGAGCCCTATACCCAAGATGGTTGCCTCATTTGTATGGACACAGCGGTGTATTCAGCATGACTCGGCTAACCCCTGAGTGCTGCTCATTGGGACCCCCTGAGTATGCTCCCTGGCCTGTTTGGATGTGCTATGCCCAGTTAGCCTGATGCTATTTATGTTAGTGCCCTATTAATTTTCTGAATATCAGGCCCTAAGTATTTTATACAATGAAACTATATTTTTGTACTCAGAGGCAATGTCACTTGTTTAACAATATCTGCATGTATGATCAGATGTTAATCTTTAGTGGATAATTGTAATTGATGAATGTCATATAACATCAAGAAAGCTTTTTAAATAATGTAGCAGATTTACGTGCAGAATTTGCTGTTCTGCACATAATCTTAATTGTGCTAAAGATGTAAAATGCCAGTGCTCGTGTTATGTTCTTAATAAAGCATATACTAGGAAGCATATACTAGGGAAGAAATGCAAATGAAGTGATTGATAAGCATACCACATATCCAGAATGTATTAACACTTTTTTCCATATTAATTGCAGTTCAGATAATGCCAAATCCAAAATCCAAATCCATTCATATTAATTGCAAGTGATGATTTTAGCACTATTTTGTGGAGATATACTTTGTGCTGAGGTAACAGATGAGATGTCTGCAGACATGACTTTATTGCAATTATATCAGCAGATCTAATCTGCTAATTACTGCACTGCTTTTCAGGGGCTTATGAAGGATTAGGAAGGACAAGAGTGTTTCACAAAGAAATGTCCCAATACAATAAACAACACTGTGACCTTAAATCTTGCAGTTCTTATTATCCTTTTCTTAACATTCAAGAACAAGGCTGTATTTCTGCAAGTATGTCAACATGAAGCAAATATGCTGGAGAAGAAAGCAGAAGTTTTTTAGCTAAGAGAAAACACTTATTTGTTTTTAGATTTATTCCTGACATACAGTACTTAGATTTGATATTGTAGTATCTTAGTATATTCAACCATTTTTATAATTGCTTTATGACTGGTTTTATAATAAAAGTGGGTCCACAGTAATAACAACATCTCCTGCAATTTTTACAGATATGTATTTATTACTTGTGTATTTTTAAAAAGGGAAACTGGGAAAGGCACACTGAGCCATGGCTTATTTCAAGGTCAAGGTGGGGAGGAGGGAAGAGGTAAACAACATTACAAAGTCACAGCAAGTTAAATGAAGTGGTTACAATGACAATGACACAAGGTGCAACAACTGAGTACAGAACAAGCAAAAGAGTTACATCCTCACAAATTGTAGAGGACAATAACATTTTCTCACAAAGCAGTTGTCCATTTTGGCATGATCAAAATAAAGTGTTTTATGCCTGTAGAAAAGGAGGCTGAGCTTATTCTGTGAGGACGAATGTAACAGGTAGCTAAAACTGGAAGATCCCAAAAATTCAGTTTTGGGGTGGAAAGGGTAAGGGGTTGTCATTAGTGGGGCAGGGTATGGTAAGGGGTCAGACAGAGTGTTGGAAGGAGCAGGGGGTGCAGGGAGGAGGAATTTGTTCTATGAGGTCTCTCTCTCTCTGCAGCTGTCATAGCTGTATTCACACTGAGCATTTTTTCATGGAGGACAAGAATATGGTCATGACTCAGGACTGACAGCATACAGTAGCACTGCCCAAACCTGCATATAATTATTAGGGTATGCCTAGTGAAGTAACATGACAGGAGATCATGTTAAGATTAATTTGACAGCAATCAAATCAATCTGCAAGCTCATATAATCCAAATTGTTGCCTTGCACTGCGTGATTTGTGAGCTGATTAAAAGTCTGGTTTGTTATTTTGCTGCATTTGGAACTGTGGTAGTGATTCTTGCTTTCTGCAGTAGACACTACTGCATTTAGAAAACATTATGCCTGTCAAGTGAGTCTGTCTACAGTGCACTTCTGAAACTTGGTTGAATTAAACTAAGTGCATGAATTTCAGCCACTGACTGTGGTTGATGAATACAGATATTACCTAAGCGTTGCAGCAGCTGTGGTTACAATAACAAAAATTCAGTTATATGAGTTTGCACATTGTTTTATTTGTTGCCATATATGGTGTATATGCATACAGCTGAGAATGGAATGTGTTTGCGCAAATATTAAATAAAGGAAAATGCACGTTTGCATACAAAGACCTGGCTTTTCAGCCCATCCAAAATCAATGTACATGCAGGGAAAAACTGCCACAAGTGGGGCTTACTTGAGGAGCCACAGTTTTCCCCACACATGGCATATTTTCAAACTAAGAGCTGGTTTACGACTGCATCCCTGATTTGCAGCAGTTTATGGCCATTTTTTCAGTCCAGCTGCGCCAAAATGTTATGACTGGTGGCTCCAGACATAACATCACTTGCAGCTGCACCAGCAAAAAATGCAAACTTTCACAGGTGCAGAGCTTTCATTCCACAGCAGAGGCTGCAGCACGGGACTTAATCCCCAAACACAATAAAAATCTAACCCAAAGTGATTAGCAGACGGTTTGCTTCTTGCTTTGAAAAACAAATATTGAGTGAGTTACCTTTAGTTCTTTTTTTGAATTGCATAGAAGGAACTCAAGAAGCTGATTGCCTTAGAGTTAGTTTGAGCAAGAATTATTCTCACTCTAAAATTGTGTACTATACATACCTCCAGTCGAGCAGCCACCTGAGTGTGTGTTTGTGTGTGTGTGTGTGTGTGTGTGTGTTGAGAAAAAGACTGCAGTACATAAGTAAGGAATAAAACACAAGGAAGTATTCATTAGACAGTTTTAATGCATGGTCAGGGGCATAGAAGTAAATCTTCATTTTTATACAGGAAAGATCTTATAACACATTATTAGGTCAAAGACCTGTTTTTAAGATGGTCGTGTTTCATGATTTACATTTGCTACAATAATAATATAAAATCTAAATACTAAATACATTTAGTTCTCACAGACTAACATTTTTATAAAAATACATTAATTCACACAGACAGTAAAGATATGTCTAATTCGTACAGACAAACATTTCAGTAGGGGAACTTAAACATATTTAATAATTTTCATAAAGTGCAGGTTTCCTTATGTGGTTGCCACCTCTAGTTATTACACATACATCTCAAATTTAAGTTGTGTTTTATTGGATTCCTAAAATGTTTTGTACTTTGCTCTTGTTATTTCCAATTGCTATTTAATGGTTCCCATATGTGTACTACTTTAGCAACAAATGTCATTTTCTCAAATCTGTTATGTATTTTTACTTGCATTTATTTATTATTTGAGTCTCATAAGTTATGTTTATGTTCTTTTATTTCCAATTTATCAAATAGATATATAGGTGTTTTGATGTGTATCACCGCATGAATCTGACTCAACCATTCAATCACCTTTTCTGTTCTAGTGATAACCATTGAAGTGAATTATACATTTCACAGTGATGTTTATGGTAGTCACATTTATGAAAAAAATCTGACAAGATTGTTATAAGTGGAATCTAGTAAGGCACAAGGTCACAGGCTGAGTGCCTTCACCCACTGGCCATGCATTAGAACTCTCTAGTGCACATCTCTGGAGTATCATATTGCACATATACAATGGAATTTTTTTAATATGGCAGAAACAAATTAAAATAATGGGCCTGATTCTCAAAACTCTGTGCAAGCAGTGCCAATGGTGGCTTGTGTTGATTGCTGTAGTGCCAGAAACCCTTTGCCCAATTCTCTATTGGGTAGCTTCCTGGTTGCAAAGTCCCACAGCTTGTGGCACCTGTGGCCATGCACCAGATGGCACATCAGGCTGGGTTGCTGCAAGCTGTGGGGTGGCGGTGCACCACTCTAAGATGTCCCTGGTGGTCTAGTGGACTCCCCAGCCCAATCCCATCTCTGGTGGTCTTGTGTACCCCCAGCCCCGATCCCCAATGTAATTCAAGAAATGATGTCCCTGGTGGTCTAATGGAATCCCCCAGCCATGATCCCCATTGTAATAAAGTAAAGCATGTCCCTGGTGGTCTAGTGGTCCCTCCCCAGCCCTGATTCCCTTGTCATTAAAAAATTCACATAGCTGGTGGTCTAGCTGACCCTTTCAGCCCTGATCCCCACTGTAATAAAATTAATCGTGTCCCTGGTGGTCT
The DNA here is from genome assembly GCA_016271365.2 of Neoceratodus forsteri. Classification (NCBI taxonomy): domain Eukaryota; kingdom Metazoa; phylum Chordata; order Ceratodontiformes; family Ceratodontidae; genus Neoceratodus; species Neoceratodus forsteri. The sequence continues at coordinate 622,745,011 of CM057455.1, forward strand.
AGCTAATCCCCTCCAGCCCTGATGCCCATTGTAATAAAATAAATCACATCCTTGGTGGTCTAGCAGTCCTCTGAGCCCCAATCCCCTTTTCATTACAATAAGTCATGTGCTTGGTGGCTAGTGGTCCCCCTGATGCCCGATGTCCCACATGAAATATTCATAAATGTGTTCGGTGGTCTAGTGGACCCCCCTCCATCCTCAACCTGCCCATATAATACAACAGATAATGTTCCCTGGTGGTCTAGTATACTCCCTCACCCCCCGCCCTGTCATGCAGTGCCCCACCACCCCATCCCCATCTCATCCACAAGCCGGCGACTGGCACAATTCTCTACTCTCTACTACAGCTGGCTACTGACTGAGCTGTCAGTGAATGCAGACTGTATACGTGTAGTCTTGAAAGTGAGAGTGCTGGTGCAAGAATGAGTGAGCAACTGACTGTCCAATCAAGAACAGTTCACATGAGAATGAGTGGGTCTGATCTTGATATAGCTGTAAAGTATTTAATAAACAATTTGCAAATGAAGCATTAGTACTGGTAGATAGTATGATTTTGTTAGGAAGAATGTGTAGCTTTTGAGTGGCTGGAAGTGAGCAGGGAGGCTGTGGATGCAAACTAAAATTGACTGCTGTGTAACTAAGTGAATATCAGCAGCTGCCTCAGTATGCCTCAGTACATGTATATGTGAAAACAGGGATTTGCAACTGGTAGCAAAGTGGATGGGGTGCAATCTCTTGGTAGGGCTGTACTGTATTTTTAAGACAAACAATTGAAATGGAAACAAGAGGAATATTTTTTTTTATTTTGAGTGGCTTGGAGGAAACGGAGACAGTAGAAATGGAGAGAAACCTGATCCAGGTACAGAACAGCTGAACTGACAAGCAGCAGTTAGGCTGATGGCTGGTCTGCGTTACATTCATGAAGGAGAACAGACATGTAAACACTGCCTTTTTTAATGGCTTCTGTTTTAAATTTTAGTTCTCCCTTCCATTTTTGTGTATTAACTAGTGAAGCTGGACTGGTCGTGAAACACTGATTGAGTGACTGGCTGCTTGTGTGTGTGTGTGTGGAGGAGGGGGGGGGGCACCACCACAGTCAGGATCCTGGCTCAAACTGCAGACCAGATAGAACATATGTGGGCCAAGTGAGGGGAAAAAATGGTGGCTGCCAGTTTTTTTAAATTCCGCTAGCTCATAGATTTCTTTCACTCTCCCTCGTCCACTGGCCAGCACTTATTTTTTTAGCCATGCATTATACACTTCTAATGCACAGCTAATGACAAATCAGGATGCATGATTTTCCTTTCCCATTTTATAAGGAGTCTATTTACCTGCTCTCATAACAGTAGTGCTATCTACTGACCAAAATGTATTGTGCGAGAACTACATGTATTTTTTAGTTACATTTTCCTGATTAGGACCTCATGCCCATCCTATGGTCCTTTGGTGATTAACCAGAACCATCTGCAAGGAACTGTACTGCTTCTGCCAACTCCCACATTTCCTCTCTATATGACAGGAGTATTTTTTGGTGTGGGAGTAGTATCCATTAGGGCTGTTCAGGGGCTGAATATTATTTCCCAAATGCCATGAATAGTAGGGCTCACAGATATTTGGCAGCCCTTCCCAAGTAGGGGACTATTGGTATTTGTGAAATTGTTTAGCTACCTGCAAAAAAACTCACCTTTCTCCTCCCCAGCCCAAAACCAAGTTGTAACCCCCATCTCCCCACCCTCTATCCAAAGCACATTCCCACTGTCCTCCCCACCTGCACCCATGAGTTGTTTTGTAATTCATTTAAGTAGATCCCCCATTGGGAGACCAGCTCACCACGACATCTATGGCTGGCCAACTTCTTAATGTAGAGCTGTCCTTGAGCTTAAAAAAAATGTTATATCCTCCCCGCAGAGCATCCGGCCCTACCTATTCCACCCACCTGAACCCAGTTCTCAAAAATAAATCAAGACGGTGACTGCCTCTACCATCCCATCTCCACTGCTGGCTGTTTTCTCATGAATGAAAGCACTTGCATGCTTGCTGCAGTTAAACCAGCTGATTGCTTGATCAGCTGGTTTTACTATAGTAAGGGCATGAGCACTTTCATTCATGGGATGGGTGATCGGCCATGGAGGAGGGAAGGCTGAGCTGGTCACCTTCTCCATTGTATTTGAAAATTGGGTGCTAGTGGGTAGGAGAGAGTAGGTAGGGTTCAGTACTGTGCAGGGGGGTGCATAAATTATATTTTTTTAAACCCAAAGAATGATTTACTTTCGGAAACTGGCTGGCTGCGGAGGTGGGCAGCTTGAGCCAATTGCCCAATGAGGGATCTACTTAAATATATTAAAAAGAAAAACAACTTTTGGATGTTGGGGGAGGAGGGTGGAATTGTGCTTTTGATTGAGGGTTGGTGGATGGGTGTAACATGATTGTTTTATCTGGTGTGGGGCTGGGAGAGGAGGGAGAAGGCTGTTTCTTTTTTCTTTCTTTTTTTTTTTCTAAAGGGCCAGATACTAAATGATGGAGTCTCCTGTTGAGTCAACAGATGAGCCTCAGTTGCTGTGAGTCCATTGATCGGAGAAGAGCCCAATCCTGGACATAGAAATATGGCCATATATGTGGTACTGGTAGTAAGGTGAGGTGGGTAGATCAAGTGCCTTCCATGCCAGGTGCTTGGCAACAAAATCTTGCACACAGACTCAAATTCATTCAAACTGACCTGGCAGACGTGATGCCAACATGGTCTGTAAGTGGCTGTGTTTTCCCAGGGTTTGGGGTTAATACTGAAAGATTTTAAGGTGGCTTTTAGTGTGTCTTTATAGTGTTTCATCTGCCCATGTCTGTTGCAATACTTGAACTGCAGTTCTCAATAGAAGACAGCTTTGGGAATTCTACAGTCAGGCATGTGAATAATGTGTCCAGATCAGTGCAATTGGACCTTTTTGATCATGGCCTCCATTCCAGTCATATTGCAGCACTTGAGGACATCTGTATTAGGCACCTTGTCTTGCCACTTGATGCCAGTGATATGTCATAGACAGCGCAAGTGGAAATGGTCAAGTTGCTTAATGTGACGGTGATAGTAGGTTCACAACTCTGATTGGTGTTAAATAAGGTTGTGCTCTTGCCCCAACCCTGCTCAGCATACTGTTTGCTGCAGTGCTGCTTAATGAATTCAAGAACTGTGACAGGGGAATCTACATTCAATACCACATAGACGGTGGTATGTTCAACCTTTGAATGCTATAAGCTAAAATGAAAATAATACTGATAACCATTTGCAACATGGTCTTTGCTGATGACTGCACGTTACTCACCCACACTCTTAAAGTTATCCAACTACTATCTGACTGTTTTGCTTGAGTAGCACAGCATTTTAGCCTTACAATCAACTTAAAAAAGACTGAAGTCATGTCCCAACCAATACCCGGTCATCAAGTTACACACCCTGAGGTTACGATCAGTAACGTACCAATTAAAGTCATGGACAAATTCTTCCACCTCAGTAGCATTCTCTTGCAGAGCGCTATGATCAACAATGACATCACTCAGCAGATTGGCAGGGCTAGCTCCACCTTTAGCAAATTTAAGTGGAGCCTCTGTCAGGACCGAGGGGTTAATCTGTAAACAAAAGTTACTGTATATCAAGCTGTTGTCATCACCAATCTCCTATATGAATACTAAATATTTGACTGCTGAATACCAAATATTTGGCTAAATGTTCAGAAAAAGATTTTCACACAGCTCTAGTACCCATAGCAATTTAAAAAGGATCCAGAGTTAGGCATTGAAGTGCATGTCTCAAGTGAATCAGCTGCAATCATCATTCAAACAGTTCCTGTTTGTCTTTTCCCTTGTAATGCCACACTCCTACTGACCTGTGGTGTGCACCGTGCTACTAGCGGCCTTATCAGCATACAGTTTTCTTTTTTTTTAACTCAGCTTTATTAAAATGTTATATCATGGGGGACCACGTGAAGCAAGCTACCGGACAGTCGCTCCTCAGTACAGCTCCAGCTTCCCGTCTCTTTTTATCTGTTTTCTGGTATATTTCCTCAGTCTCTAAACCTCTAATTTTGTGTTATTCTGGTTCCCTACAACTTTGTGCCCTTGCAGGGCAATTTTGAGAGAGAAAAGACGATACATGAAAAAGCAACAGCAGTTACACCAGAGAAGGCCTCAAAAAAATCCTGGGCCTCGAGTGGAGCAGAAAAGGGAGACGTTTTGAATCCAGGGGCGGATCAGGAGCCGCTCACATTGTCTAGATTTCTGGAGGAATTTAAACCATTCAGAGATGAGATTAAGGAGATGGCATCAGAAACAAAATCGCTCATGAGAAAAATAGAAGAGATCACACTCGCTACCTCAGACAACATGACTAGGATCTTCTCGTTAGAGAAGCAAGTGGAGAGATTCGAGCCTGAGATGACAGCAGTGTGCCAGAAATTGTCCAGATTTGAGGTTAAGCTTGAAGACCTTGAAGGTCGTAGCCGGAGAAGTAGTGTTGTGATTCTCGTGTTACCGGAGGGAGAGGAGGGCCAGAATACCATTGCTTTTACCCAGAAGCAGGTGGAGATGATTGCAGACCCTTCCCCATTTGGGGCCAAATATATTATAGAGAGAGGCCACACATCATTAAGACTGAAGCCCCCTCCTGGAGCAATGCCCCAACCTATAATTTGTTGTTTCTTAAATTTCTTAGAGTGACAACATTTCCTGTACAAAGTAAGAGAACTCCAAGAAGTTCACTGGGAGCAAGTTAAGCTTAGAATAGCGCAAGATATTCTGGGTTCAGTCAGTTTGAAGTGGGCAGCATTTCATCCTGTTGTTTCAAAAATCATCGTGGCTGGACTTAAATTTCGTATGGAATACCTGGCCAGGCTACAGGTACTGGTGGCTGGTTCCTGGGCTACCTACGAAGATCCGGAGGCAGCGTTTGCTGGTTTAAAATTAGCATTGCCAGATCTCTTTAGGGACACATGAAAGGCCTCAGGTCTCTCCCGATGTGATGAGAATCGATTTGAGAAGGCTGAGTATTCATGCAAAGGAATCTTCTGGAAAGAAGTGGTTAAACTTTCTTGGACTCTCATTTCAACCCGAATAAGGGTCAGGAAGGACTTTTCTCTTTTCATAGTGATCTAGTTGTGGATACATGTTCTTATGTGTTTTGTCTGGGTCTGGGGTTTCGGCCCTTCGGTTTTCACAGTGTTCCAATCACGGATGTTTACTCTTGTTTGTTTTGTCTGGGTCTGGGGTTTCAAGTAATTAAGCGATTTCTCGTTAGTCTTCGTGTTGAGAGAAAACAAAGCCTACTCAGCAACATTTGGTTTCCCCTTCTCCTGTGAGAGGTTGGTAAGGATGGGTTTGGTAAAAGGCTATAGCTTTTGGGGAAATCCAACTACAAGGGCTGTGTTGTCCTCTCCCTTGTAAGGCATCAGGGTGCAGTTACACACTTGCGACACAGGAGGGAGCTTGTGTTTCATTCATGTTAAATGCTAATGGTCACTAAGGCTGGAGAAAGGTTGGGATTTACTGGGGCAAAGGCACAGTATATTTGAGGAGAGGAATGGGGGCCTGTCCCTATGGGGCTGGAGAGCTTATTGAGACAATGGCCTGCACAGTGAATGGCATGTTTGGCTGAGGCCGACTTCCTGATCTCGCGCCATGAGGCGCCTTTTCACATCCAACAAGCCGCATGTCCTTGTAATGCCGCGATGCTTCTGGTGGTGATGTCTTACCGATACTGGCTTGCTCCCATGGCCCACATTAGGGGATAGGCAATGGACCCAAGGGCTTGTATTGTAGGGATGTTGAATCCTCTCTCTTTCTTTATTACCAACATCTCAAAAAGGGGGAATGTATTATAAATAATACAGGGTTTGGGGGACGGTTTTTGGGGGGCTGGGGGAGGAGTAGTAAACGGAGTATTGCTGAACGTTGTTAACAATAAGGGGGGGGTTTGGGTGGATGGCTTTTTGGATTATGTTTTGGGGTTACTGAAGCTGCAGATTGTTCGAGGGGTAAATCAGGGTGGGAGGGACAAGGGCTCAATGGGGGATGGGAGACTGGTACAGCAGATTCAGGGGAATAGAATCACCTGTTACATGGCTGCAGTATATGTTAGATACCTTATCTGGATTCACACCTGACATAATAGATGGCTCAGAATATTAATATTGCTATGTGGAACGTGAAGGGGATCAGGAAAAAACTGAAACAATATCAGGTGCTTAAACACCTGATCTGTTGCGCGCCCAGATATCATTTTTACAAGAATCTCACTTAGTGGATTCCGAAGTATTACAACTTCGGATACAACAGATAGGTCAGGTTTTTTATGCTTCAGGGGAAACTAATAGTTGTGGGGTCATGATACTGATTAACAGAGACATCCCATTTGTCTCTTCTCAGATATTTAAGGATGCAGATGGCAGATATGTCTTAGTTCAGGGTACTATTTGAGCCATACCGTTGGTTCTAGGTAGTATTTACGGACCAAACACAGATGATCCCTCTTTTTTCATGAAACTGATTTCTATGATCCTTCTTATACTCCCTATTCCAATTATATTAGGGGGAGATTTTAATTTGGTCTCGGATCCAAATTTGGATGGATCGAGCATTGGGTCGAGGGGACTGTCACCTGGGCACAGGGCCTTTAAGGAAATGATGGATCAGCGCAGATCATGTGATGTCTGGAGGGTCACACATCCTAATATTAGAGAATATACCTATTGCTTTCCAGTGCATGGCACGCAATCTTGCATTGACTACCTATATGTTTCTCATGAGCTCTTGCCAGGGGTATTATCCACCTCGATACAACCGAGTCCAATATCGGATCATTCCTTAGTCCTGGGTAATCTGGCTTTCCTTAACATTCCCAAAAGAGAGACCAGATGGAAACTAAATGAACAATTATTAAAAGATCAAAAGTATCGAGGATTGGTGAAAGAGCAGATAGAGTTTTTCTTTTCCACCAACCCAATAGGTAGTGCAAGACTGGATATTTTATGGGGAGCCTTTAAGGCTTATATAAGGGGCATTCTCATTAGTCTAGCTACAAAGAGGAAGAGGGCACAGGAAACGGAGTTACTGTTCTTATTGTCTCAGATAGGGACATTAGAAAATATACATCCAGAAAAAATTTCTCAAGAGGAGTCACAGAGTCTATTAACATATAAAGATAAATATTTGGGAATGTTAAGAGAAAAGGCTGAGCTGGCTATAATCCGTACAAAGGCCAGTTTTACAGATCAAGGAGAAAAAGCGGGGTGTCTGTTGGCTCTACGTTTAAAACAACAAGAATCAGCAAGAATTATACCCCCAATAAGGTCACAGTCAGATGGGACTCTGAAGGTATCCCTCTCAGAGATAATTCAGGAGTTTGCTACTTTTTATGAGCAATTATATAAGGACATGGATAGCCCTCCACCCATTCAAAAACTGGAGGAGTACCTCAAGGAAGCACATCTTCCGTTACTATCTGACTCTCAAAAGAAATTCATATCTTCCCCTTTATGACAGGAAGAAATAGCTGCTGTTATAAAGGACTTGCCTCTGGGTAAAGTCCCGGATCCAGACGGGTTTTCAGCCTTATTTTATAAAGTTTTCAGGGAAATATTACTACCTGTGTTGCATCGTCTCTATTTGCAGATTTTTTCTGGAGAGACAGCAGATGCACATTTGTTTGAAGCATTGATAGTTTTGTTACCTAAACCAGACTAGGACCCAGAACTGATTCAGGAGTAATAGGCCAATATCTTTGCTGAGCCAAGATGTCAAAATTTCTCAAGATACTGTGCAGATTGACTAACCCTGGTTCTTCCGGGATCTTGTGGGTATGTCTTAAGTGGGATTTATGAGAGGATGTGCATCTCCAGACCACCTGCATACCCTCTCGCATGTCTTCTTGGAGTCCAGGGATGCTATATATCCTGCAGGGTTGGTCTCCCTGGACGCTGAGAAGGCATTTGATCGGGTTAATTGAACTTTTCTATTTCAAGCCCTCAAGGCATTTGGATTCCCATCCATATTCATATATTGGATCAGGGCAATTTACCGGTCTCCTACAGTGAGGATTTCAGGGAATGGGACCTTCTCCAAGTCTTTTACACTGCGGTCAGGTATGAGGCAGTGATGCCCTCTCTCTCCACTACTTTTCAATCTTTATCTGGAACCCCTTATTCAACATATTCTCAATAATGAAGGAATGCAAGGTATTCCCATTAGGAATGAGCCAGTGAAAATAACAGTATACGCCGACGATCTCCTCTTACATTTGGCTAATCTGATAATGTCTATCCTGAATATGCTAAGGGAGGTTAATAGATTTAGTAGTTTCTCAAATTACAATTTAAATCCCAACAAGACATCCTTTTTCCCTCTTAACCATAAGGTTTTCAAGACCGATATTATTTCTTTGGGACTATGCTGGTCACCCCGGGCTATTAAATATTTAGGAATAAAATTAACGCGAAATCCTTCCTTGTGGTTTAAGGAAAATCTGGACCTTCTTTTGCAGGGGATTACTCAAGATCTAGAAAGATGGGATAAACTCCCATTATCTTTATGGGGTCATATTAATATAATTAAGATGAATGTGTTTCCACATTTATTTTACCCTCTGTCGCATCTTAACTCATTTGTCCCCTTAAGTTGGTTTCAGAAAACACATAAACTCTTTATCAAGTTTATATGGTTGAGTAAGACTTCTAGGCTGGCATAACACAAACTGGGGGGGGGCTGCGGATTCCTTATTTGCCCATCTACTACTGGGCTAGTCATTTGGCTAAATACCTGAGATGGGTAAGACCGGGCCTAGATAACATGAACCCGGTTTGGCTTAAAATTGAATTAGATTTTTTCCAATCTATGAACATGGACCCCCTGACTACGCTCTATCTAAAAATTTCTCAGTTGCAAGCTATTAATAAATGTCTCACCATCATGACTTCGCTAAGAGTACATTCGCAATTGTGCTCCTTTCTGCATTACAATCAAAGTAAAGATCTTGCTCAATCCATTTGGAATTCCCCAGCTTTCACCATAAACAAACAGAAAATTTCCCATTCATGGTTGCCTCATTTAGGAGAGGGGATAGTATCCTCATTTTTGGATGAAGTTGGAGAGTGTATCTCATTCTCTCAGTTCATTTACAAGTTCAAAATTCCGGAGTCTCAGGTTTTTAAAGTGTTTCAATTGAGGCACTTGTTAACCACTGTTCTTGGGGCCACTCCACCTCATCCAGCGGCCTTTGCATTGGTATCTGAACTTTCTCCTTTTCTCGTCTCCTCTGGTGTGATTTCTAAGATTTATCAAGTGTTGAGGTTTAGATGCAGTGGTAGCCCTACTAACTTCTGGGTTTCATTTTTTCCCCATTATACTTTTAAATGGTCTGTCCTCTGGATGAACCATCATAAATATGTATCCCAAGATAGATTACGTCTCATGCAGTTTCACATCCTGCATAACTTATATTATACCCCAACTAAACTGGTGAAATGGGTCCTTCTTGTTACCGATAGGTGTAATAAGTGTTCCCAGGATACAGGGTCACTTTTACATCTATTCTGGTCGTGTCCCTGGATAGCATCATTATGGGAGCATATAAAAACCAATCTGGATCAGTTATCAGGTGTACATGACTATTTTACACCGGATATTTGCCTGTTGGGGGATTTGTCTTCCCTAAAGGTTAATTTCTGGAGATTTCACATATCCATGGTTACGCTCTCGACCAAAAAAATCATTCTTAGGTGTTGGAAGGAAAGGACAGGTCCAACATATCAGGAGTGGCTCAATGAGATTTTATCAAATATATGTACAGAGAAGGCTATTGCTAGCCTTCAAAACAGACTACATAGTATAGGATTACCTGGGATCCCCTTCACACTTTAATTACAGTGGCTATAAAGTAATGTGTAGTAGAGGTTACTACCTTAATTATTCTTGGTACAGGTAGTTAGCGGGTGATAACAGTGCTAGAATGAACTGGGAGGGAAGGGTTGGGGGCAGTATGATTTGTCTTATGAATCCTATGTCAAAGTGTTTATTACTGCCTCCTGTAATGTGGAAAAGTGGTGAATAAACTTTGAATTGAAAAAAAAATATATTATGTCATGTACATCACATCCACGGCCATTTTATGTAACATACATAGCAGCAAAGTTCAAGGTAGTATATCAAGTCAGTAGCATGTGAATGTGTATTGCAAGTGATAGGTGAACATTTAAGAACTCTACTGCAGAGGTCACTGATTCTAGAGAAATGAGTTGCCAACCCAAGCAATCAAGGACAAGCTGCCACTAGCAGAACTTATTAATTAGAAGTCCTTGTGAAGATGTCCTGGGCTCACTCATGAATCCAAGTCACCAGCATGGTAGGATGACACACTATCAATGGGCAACTGGATAGCCCCAAGCAGTATGTTTTTCATTTGTACACATACCCATAAAATAATAATTACCATAAAATATTTTAACAATGTTTTTAAATTTCTGACCAGATTATCAGTACAGCAGTTGAGCTACTGCATTAGATGCCAACAACCTGGGTTCAGAAATTAGACCTGGTCAGCAGAGGACTGCTGTGGTGAGAACTGAGTTTACAAGAGAATTTTCTTTTTCACTGGTAACGGTGCAGTGGAGCCCGGCAATATGCAATGCAATGTTATAGCATTCTGTAACAGTCAATAAAGGAAACAAAGCAACTTCAAGAGAGTTAATCCCTTTTCTTATGTAGTAACCTGAGACACAGCTGCATCCTGAAGGTCCACTGTACCACACTACCACCTGGGCAGCCAGAGGTGGTAGTGTAGCATGGGAGTGATGGGGAGGGAGGGATGCAGCCTTGCTCCTGCACACTGGTCATACATCTCAGTGCATATACTGTATGTGCATAGGAACTCTTGCTAGCTGCATCATTAAAGGAAGGAATGAAGAAAGGAAACCACCCTCTGAGGTGCAATGACACTAGCACTCTTGAGACCCTCCACTTCCGAATAATCTCTGGTCCCCATCCCCACACACAATGGAACTAATTGAGATAAAGCAGCCTTGGTTCTCTAGAGGAGCCCACTACATTATGGAAATGCCCTTCTTGGAGGAAATGTTCCTATTTGATCACATGGGTCCAGGGAAATGAAAGAGATGGGTGGTGGATGGGAATGTAAGGAGGTCTAGCCCAGGTATGCAGCATTGGTGATGAGGTAGAAAAGGAATAGTTAACAAAAAAAATGTTTTTATTTTAATACAAAAATATTGAACCATTTAATAATTGCAAAAATCCAAACCACCGTGAGTGTGGCATATCCTATCACTTTATCACTTCTCTATTGGCGGGCACTAAGCTGTGCCTCACAATGGCCCTGAAGCATGACACTATCATATGAAATACCACTCTCTTCAGTGTGTTAGTGTCTAATTACAAAATGGTCAGATCAATTTACTACAAAAGGACTGAAGGAGTTGATATTTATACCAAGAGTATTAACAACACACAGAATGAGACCTTTGACTAGTCATGTCATTTTTGTTCCTGCTACTATCAATTATACAAAGACTAAAATATTTTATTTTCCTATGGAATATTTGTCTTATATTTTGAAAAGAAGCCATTTAGAATATTTGTACAAATTTATATTTTTTTTCAATATTTTTGACAAACTGTCAGTGCTTTATTTGGTCACCCTGAAATTATTCCCTGGTGTCTTATATCCGATCCCTTGCTAGCTTTACTGTAACTCTAAAGATATTTCAATCATAGTTCTAGGGCCTGAGATATCGTTACTAGTCTGGCATGATTGCCACCCTTTGGATGTGAAGTCACAATGTTGGATAGGGCATGCTATGAAAACAGCAGGAAACTGAAACAAATATTGATTGTTCCACAAGAAAGGAAATATCAACTACAGTACTAATTATTCTGGCACAGTTACCAGTTTGAGGCAAACAAGTACCTGTACTGTACATTTTATGGAAAGGGATGGTTCTTAAATCCTAACAAAGAATCCACATGCTGCACAGGCATTTAAAGTCTCACACAAAAGAACTGCAAACAATGTGTAATCAAATATAATTAGTAAAGTTTTATGTTTTCTAATTTACAGTAGTCAACAATAAGATAAGCACATTTTTGTAATATAGGGGATGCCTTTCTCAGCTAACAAAACCAGAACATAAGTTTTTTTTTGTATTTGTAGTTGCACAGGTAGAAGAGAAAATCCTACAGAAGCATTACAAATGTAAACTTGATGTGATATTGTTAAACTATTATCAGTTAGAACATTTACTTTTTCAAATCTTCCAAAAAAATGTAATTATATACAGTGCATTTTAAAATAATGATGCTGTAATACTCATACTTTTAAAGATTACAAATAAAAGAATTACATTCTAAGAATTATACAGAAATAGCTGTGAAGAAGCGACAAGTATGCTTAAAATGAAATTGTTGCTAGTGTCCATTGGGTTGGCAGACTAGTGTTTAAGACTTCATATGAGTTCCTCATAACAGCTAGTAACTCACAAAAACTAAAGTTAAAATAAATAGGCACCTCAATATTTTGTAATCAGAGAAGGGTTCTGCATCTGTTTACATACTAACACAGTGTCCAATGTGTGTCCATCCGTCATGTCTACTCTGCACTGTTACCACATCCTATCATGACTACCGTAATGTCCATTCCCTATATGATAATTCACTGGGATGGCAGACTTAGGTGTTAGGTTTGCTTTTGGTGCTACATATGTTGGTGATGCCTCTCTACTCTGGCTAGAGACTGCCCACCTTTTGTGAGGGATCAAAGGAAGTATGGCCACCTGGCTATCGGAAACAGGTGGGTACATGGAGCTACCATGCCCCGCTCCCCCAAGAGGGGAGCACCAGAGAAGGTGAGGAACAATAATTTAGTTTGTTTTTGTTGACCGGGAAAGGAACACTAGGCAATTCTGCCTATTTTCAGCCTTGTCCTGGGGAGAGGGGGAAGGTAGAGATGCAAACTGCTATACAGAACCAGATTAAGCTGTTAGTGATATTTATTTATTTTTTTTAAGTAAATGGGGGGGAAATTTGGCCAACACACTGGGAAAACTCCCCATCTCTGAAAGTAGGGGGAACTGTTGGCCATCTTCCAAGATGGCCACTTTGGTGGATCCAGGAGGAAGGATGGGTGCTACAAAGGCAGAGGAGCTGGCCTTCTCCTCTGCCCCTCTTTTGTCTGAGGCTGAACAGACAGAAATGGTAGAAATAATTGAAACAATGTCCAGGAGGAGTTCTTCGAGACCGAAATGGAATGGTCACAGCAGGACAATGAAACATCTGCAAACTCCCAGGTATAGTCCAATAAAGAAAATATAACAGCTGTCATATCAGACAAGGATTGCTTGCTTAAGAAATTAGTCAAAAAAGAATCACATTGTAAATCTTAGAGGGAAGCATTGCAGGCTGAACTGTCAGCGCTGCATACCGCTCCTCAGACAGCTAGACCCGCTGACTCCCTCCCTCCCAGACTGTTGAGTGGTGACATGGCCGCATCAAAGGTGGCCAAAACACCAGCAAAAGAACAGTCTTGTCCAAAACCTGCATCGGCTGGCAGCTTACAAAAATTCTCTGTTGAGTGCCAAAAGCCGAGAGAGTCCTCCAAACAACAAAATAACGGTTCTGCTAGTAAAAATTGATGACTTAAAGTTTTACACTGGCATGGATCTGTTGGCAAAACCAAAGCCTTCTTGAAAGAATCTCTTGCCTTTGTCAGGAAACCATCAGGACTATGCACAGCAGACATTCAGAAAAATATTCAAAATTCCCCAGCTGATGGGGAAGCAGACAGTGTTTACTGCAGCAGTGAAGCTAATATCACTCATACCTCTGCCGAAAAATCCTGGTCGCCTGCTCACACTTTAGAAGTAGAGGACTGGATACAGACTAATGATGGACAATGGTTGCTGGATCCCCAGTACACCGAAGTGCAAAGATATCAGGGAAGGACTCAAACTAAGCAGGTAGCCACCACTTAAAATACTGCAACTAATAATGCTGAAGACACAAATATAATTGAAATGGTTGATTCAAATATATTAACATCTTCAACTTCTATGGGCCCCAACGAAAGTGCACTACTAGACTCAACACCACAACAGGCCTCTAACTCTAGATCTGTTCCAGAGGCCCCAAACTTAACTGAGAACAGAATGGGTCCCCCAGATAATGTTCTACTAGACCCCACTAGACAGACCTGGCTCAATCCAATGTTTCGTTTATCTGATTTGTTTCAAAATAAGGGTGAGCCAGCTCCTCACAAGAACGCAGTCTGTTTGGTGTTTAAATGGGGGCTTAAAAACCCTCCTGACAGAGTGTATGTTGCAAAACAACTCTTAAAAGGTTCAATGAGGTTTTTCTCATCTGAAATATTTGTGCTGATACACTTAGGAAATGGGAACTTTGATGTAAGTTTCAAAACTGTGTCAAGTTTAGATAGGTTTTGGTCTCAGTATCAAACCTTAGAAAATACCCAACTCTGGATATCCTACATGGATGTTCCCCTCACTAAACCCGCTATTAAACACATAACCATTATGTTCCACAATGAATGAATCAATGTGGAAGACATCCTTTTTTTCTCCAGAGATGCGAAGTGTTAGATAGACATACCCCCATTCCAGATAGTGAGCAAATTTTGAATGGGGAGGGTGGAAGATCAAGGTTAAGCTGTACTTCACCAATAATGGCCCAGTTTACTTACCAAGTACTTTTTATCCTGGAAAAGTTAGAGGGGTATTACTCTACATATTACAGCCAAAATCTTGTTTCAATTGTAGGTGACGAACACACCTTAGCTGTGCCTACGATATCCCTAGATGAAGTCACTGTTTGGATTATGGGCATACCTCAGCTAATTGCGTTAACTTGTTTAAATATAGCCTTTGTGAGAATACTGCCCATGGATATGGAAAATGTCCCTGAGCATCCCACAATTGTGAAGACTGCCCCTGTCATCAAGGGTTAATAAATAAAGCCCAACAACTGCAAGCCCAAAGAACTGCACATTACGATGCAGCAGTTGCATCGGCTCCTAACCCTAGCCCCCTTCCCCCTGAAGGCACCTTGACTCCTAGTCATAATACTACAGACCCTAACCCCCCCCGATCAGCCAGAGGAACCTCCGGCTGCTGACACCATTGCTGAGACAACTAATGCTACTGACCAGATGGATACTGCCTTGGACAGGTCTAAAGAAGGGGTCATGCCCCCACCCCAGTCAAGAACGGACCATTAAGAAAGCCACTGCTGAAAAGAGAAACAGATTAGTGAAAACCTTGGCTAGCAAAACCAAAAGTGGCTTAAGAAGCACAAGCAATCCAGTGAAGCTCTGGAAAGCAGGAAATACATATGCTGCACTATCTATAGACAGACAGACAGGATGAGGAATCAGAAGGGGAAGAATCAGATTCTTCCTCTGTGGCCTCCACTATCACAGAGGTTGCTTCAAACATAGAAGGTGGTGAGGGAGATGACCATATTGCCTGGTGCACTAGGCACAGAAGGTTTCTCAAAACCCCTTGATGTTACCTAAAGACCTGATTTCTTTCTTATTATTTTTCAGTTATTTAACCAAGAGTAACATTCTAAGCTGAAAGCTTGTTTACAGGAGTGACCTGGGAGGACAGGGAAGTTAAGTGACTTGCTCAGGGTCACACAGTATGCAAGTGAGGACTGTGGGATTCAAACCCAGGTATCCAGATTTGCAGCTCAGAGCCTTAAACCACTGTGCTATACTGCCTCACTCACTGTAACCACCATCAATGCAAATAGCATTAAAAGGCACAAAAAATGATAACAGTTCTAGAGGCATTACAGAGGGAAAGAAGTGACATCATATGTATACAGGACACCAGGATTAAGACACAGGTAGAAATACAGCAAGTCACAAAATATTGGAATAAAGGCCTGTCCTTTTGGTTGGTAGGAAGGGTACTTTGTGATGGGGTAGGCATTTTATTTAATAATTCAGCCATAAGGGTGTCCAGATTAGTAGATATTGCACCTGGAAGGGCCTTGCTTTTGGATATTTCAATATATTCAGAAAGGTTTAGAATCATCAGTATTTATGCCCCACAGATCAAGACCGTTAGAGTCTCCTTGTTTAAACAAATTCAGCCATTTCTGCATACCTCTAGATTGTTAATTTGGGCTGGAGACTTTAACTGTGGAATGGATAGAACAGATACAAGAATTAAGACAGACCAAATGTTTTGTGATACTGTTGCCGTAAAAAGCATAATCACAACTGCAAATCTATGAGACTCATATAGACATTCTTACACCGCAGGAGGTAGTATATTTTTTTAGATGCCCTCTATCCGCTTGGATTGATTTTATTTTTGTCTCAGTTGTTCTGGAACTTTCAGATATTAAGTTACAGGTCTGTGAATTTTCAGATCACAGATCCCTCAATGTAAGTGTACACTGGACCCAATCCCCGAGATGCAAAAAGAACACATGGTGGCTAAACAGTTTCCTACTGTTAGACGAGAAGAGCAAGACAGCCTGGAAAAAGGAGTGGCATGCAAGACTATCAGTAGCAGAAATGCATGACAATGTGACCACCTGGTTGGATGAATCAAAACAAACATGGAAAGATTTTATTCAAACCAAAGCCAAAACAGCAGCAAATAAAGATTACCTCACATACCTACAACTGAAAGGTCAGTTACAAAAATTAATTTCCCTTTCAGAAACTAATAAAATTGAATTACAGACCCCAAATTACTATAATTAGAAAGCAGATGTTTAACATGCCGTATAATAGAGCCAAGTCACTTGAACAGGAGCTGAGATTTGGGACCAACATGCAAAAGAGTTCTATGGACCCATTTAAAGAATGCAAAAGTAGAATTGACCATAGAAAAATTACTAAAACAATCAGTCAGGTCACATTATTTCTTCACCTAAAGGGATATTAGTTCAAGCAGACAAATATCTGAAAACCTTATTTGGTGAAACCCCTTTGATAAAAAAGTTAGCCTCAACAACCTGAATCTTACACAAGGACAGGCAGAGGATAAGTAGTTTTTATCTGCTCCAATCTCTACTGAAGAAATAAAGATAGCCATTGCCTCACTCAAAATTGACTCTGAGCCTGGCATTGATTTCATTAGGGCAGGCTTATATAAAACTTTTGCTGATGATATTGCTCCTGCATTAGAAGTCATTTTTAATTGCATGTTAAGTGAAGATGGCCTATCAAAGCCAATGAATCGAGCTTCTCTAATGTTGCTCTTTAATAAGGGGGCTCACAAAGATTTAAGAAACTGGAGACCCCGAGCCTTCTTAATACAGATGTAAAACTTTTAAGTAAAATCTTTCTGAAAAGACTCTTTACAGTAGCTGATAAAATAATTAGCCCTTACCAAATCTGTGCAATAACTAATAGATATCAATATCACAACATAATCTTGCATGTGGAAATATTCTATAAGGCTTCAAAAGCTGACTTGCAAGGCTATATCCTAGGAATTGACCAGAAAAAGGCCTTCGATAGAATATCTCATGAATACTTATTTCATACACTCAAGGCTTTTGGAATACCTATTAACTTCATTAATTGGATACAAACCATGTATAAGAATGTTATACTTATCCCAAACATCAATGGTTGGATAGGGAGAAAGATTAAGGTAAAAAAAGGGGTCAGGCAGGAGAGCCCTCTCAGCCCTCTCCTATATGTGTTTTGTATTGACATTTTTTTAAGGAAAATTGATCAGGACAACTTAATTCAAGGGTTTGTGTTCAATCCAGCCTCTGTATCTGTAAAAATACTTGCTTATGCAGATGACTTGGTTCTTTGTCTTGCCCCTTCTACAATTGCTGAGTCTCTGATTGAGGCCTGCTATAATTTTTCTCAGTATTCTGGGTCAAAAATTAACTATGCCAAAAGTACAGGAGTAGCGCTGGTAAATACCCCCATCCCAGATTGGGCATTCTTTGCTGGGATATCTATCACCAGAGAGTTGATATCAATATTAGGTATTATCTTTCCTGGAGAAGATATGGGTAGACAAAATCGGGACTTATGCTTGCAGAAAGCTAACAGGCTAGTTTGCACATGGAAAGGCCAACACATTTTAAAAAAGAAAAGAGTAATTTTAATTAAGACACTTCTTTTGCCAGTGTTCTTGTACTTAAGTTTTGCTCCCCAGAGCCCTGTTTGTTTCTTTATACAGTGTGATTTTTCAGGCCCTGTGGAGCAGTCGACTGAACACCATAAAAAGAGAAATCACCTACAGAAGGATACAAGAAGGGAGTTTAGGCATGGTAATCCTGGTCGCTTTCTACTGCAGTGTTTACGTAGCATATAATTTTGGGTATCCTTTAAAACTAGGATATAAAACCTAGAAATCATGTCCTAACCTGGGTTACCCCTTGCTTAGCTGCCAAGACACAAGGTAAAACAGGTCCACTTCACTTCACAGAGTCCCTTGCCTCCCTAGCTACGGGCTGGAACAAGTGAAGAATTTAATAAAATGAGAGATCACTAGCCTACAAATACAAACACAGGAGAGAAAAAGCATATACACACATAATCCAGAAAGAAAGGAAGAAAAATGTTTCTTTTCGTTGAATGCCCTCAAGATAAGCTCCAACTGAATATCAATATGAATATCAATATGTTATCATCCAAAAGACTCCCTGAGTTCGTATGGGATACAATGTGGTTGGGGTTATATGGCAGAAACAATAATAATCACAAGCAACTTCAAGATAGATATTGTATAAGAAGCTCTTGTGTACAAGCATTGGAAACTTAAGAACATCTATATTTAGAATGTGCATATGTTCACCCATTTTGGGCACATATTGCAAGAGAATGGAATAAGCCACTTTTTAATCACTTAACAAACCCAACTCAGATATGTGGTGTCACAATTGGAGGTTGAGGTAAATATTATGAGGAAACACTACATATTATATTTACCATAATTAGATATTATATATGACAATCATGATGGGCATTGGAAACTCAGCAAAGATGTGTCAATTACATTGACATTCTTAAGCACATCCAAATCTCTATCCAGAAGGTAAGGTGCTTGGATTGTAAAAAGTATGATTATGAAAAAGTTAAACTGTTATGGATCAGTTGTGAACAATGGACTAAACCTTCATGATATGTATTTTGGTAACCGATATTGTATTTAATTTGATGTTCTTGTGATATATATTTTGCTCTGCATGTATTTCATTTGGATTTATGTTTATATTCTGCTTGTAGTCCTTTCTCAATAAAAATTCCCCTACTCGTTCCAGTAGGGGGAATTGCTGGCCATAAGCAAAGATGGCCAACCTGATATTTGGAGACAAGGGGAAACGTTCAGCAGGTTAGTGAGTCCCCAATGGATATCACCACTTATACAAAAGAGGGAACAAAGAGGAAGCAGGGAACTACAGACCAGTCAGCCTCACCTCGGTAGTGGGGAAGATCATGGAAGCACTACTGAAGGAGAGATTGGTGGAACATCTGGTTGTCAATGGACTACAGGACCCAAGGCAGCATGGTTTCACCAGGGGAGGTCATGTCAGACCAACCTCATTGAATTTTTTGACTGGGTGACTAGGGAAGTGGATCAGGGAGGGCAGTGGACATGGCCTATCTGGACTTCAGCAAGCCTTTGACACTGTGCCACATAGAAGACTATTACACAAACTGGGAATATGGTGTGGGCAGGACAGTAGTGTGGTGGGTAGGTAACTGGCTGGGTGGCAGGACACAGAGGGTGGTGGTAAATGGCTGCCACTCCACAGAGGGAAGAGTGACCAGTGGGGTACCACAGGGATCAGTGCTGGGACCGGTCCTATTCAACATCTTCATCAGTGACATTGTGCAGGACCTAGAAGGCAGAATTTCACTGTTCGCTGATGACACAAAGCTCTGTAACAGAGTAGACACACCAGAGGGTGTAGACAGAATGAGAGGCGACCTGCAGAAACTTGAAGAATGGTCAGGGGTTTGGCAGTTGAAATTCAATGCAAGAAGTGCAAGATAATGCATATGGGGCACAAAACCCTGGCACAATATATCAGTTGGGGTGAGGATATAGCATGCACCAAGCAGGAAAGGATCTTGGGGTTGTCATCTCTGATGACCTCAAGGTAGGGAAACAGTGTGACAAGGCAGCAGGTAAAGCAAATAGGATGCTGGAATGTATAGGCAGGGGTATCACCAGCAGGAAAAGGGAGGTCATAATTCCGCTATACAAGACACTGGTGAGGCCCCACCTGGAGTACAGTGTACAGTTCTGGAGACCATACCTAAGTAAGAACATAGACAGGGTAGAGAAGATTCAGAGGAGGACAACAAAGATGGTGCATGGATTGCATCACAAGTCCTATGAAGACAGGTTGAAGGAACTGAACATGTACTCCCTGGAGGAGAGGAGGGTGAGAGGGGATATGATAGAGACATACAAGTATCTTACAGGGAGGAGCAGGGTGCAGGAATACATTATTTTTAAGCGAAAAAGATGTTCCAGGACTAGAGGGCATGGGATGAAGTTGGAGGGAGGATGATTCAGAGGAAACATGAGAAAGAATTTCTTCACAGAATGGGTGGTGGACAAGTGGAACACCCTGCCAGAGGAAGTGGTGGGAGCTGAAACAATCACGGGATTTAAGAATGCATGGGATAGATATAAAGGAATTCTGGAGGTCAGGGGTAAGGGGCAACAGACTTCTAGGAAAACAACTGAACTTACAAGCTCAAATGGGCAGACTGGGTGGGCCATAGGCCCTTATCTGCCGACACTGTCTATGTATCTATGTACCTCACCTGTACAGACTGATACCTCCATTTTCATGGCTATACAACCCTCTTTGATACTGGATTCAGCACCATTGAATCAGTTGCCTCACCCAGTGGTACTGAAAATGAATGGAACGCCTGGTTTGCATGAATCCACTGAACCTACTGACTACTACTTAGATGACCTTCTGCTCAATCCGGGAATGCAGGCTCAAGTGGCACACCTTTTGCTGAATATCTCACTGCCCTCCTTGGATTGCGCTACCCCTGGTTTACTTGTCGACAAGCCGCCAGTACAGACTACTCCACCTGCATTGCCTTTTTCTCTGCCCACCTCACTCAGTCTGGGTCACTGGGAACTCCTTGCCTCTCAGGAGTTGGACATTGTTTCATCCAGCACCTTGTTACCTCTGGACCCACTCTGCTGCTTGCATGAAATAACTGCTTTGTCTACCTTGGTTGATGATCCTTTTTCTGTCTTTGCTGTCATTCCCTGAGGCTACTTTGCAGGCACGACTGCTCACTCTGGCTGCTGGGTGACTTGCTATTCCAACCATTTCTGTTTCTTCCATTGTGTTGAAAAAGGAGATCTAGGGCTTCTGGAGGAGTTCTGGTGAACAGAGCTGGGGTCCACTTCACCAAATTCGGGCAAAGCCTTAAAATTCATTTGGTCAGCTGAAAAGAGTATGTTATGTACGGTATGTGCTTGGTGTAAAGTACTTTGGAGTTATCTCTCCAGTCTCAGATGAGGCCTTATGCCCTCTGTGGGGTATCAGAGGAAGCACAGTCCACCAGTTAAAGGAAGCTGTGGCATGTAAGGAACCACAGCCCCACAAAAGACATGAAATGCCACTGCTGAACTCCCCCTTTTCCAACCCACAGAGTGTAATGACTTTCGGCAAGGGGGGGCAGAAGAAAATATGTTAAGGAAATCAGTGGGGCCCCAAGAATGTAGGTCGCTTATCCTCCATGCACTTTTTATGAGGAAAACATAAGGTTAACTTGATGGATTTTTGTTACTGGGTTCTGAATAGGATTCAAAGTGGGATGATGTCCAGAATCCATGAACATTAACAACTTGAGGAACAATGTGTTTGTGGCTCCAATTCAAAAGGAATATCCAAAGTAGTTATGATGTTCTAAGCCTAGTTTGGAGAATCAAGTCCTTAAATGAAGAACAAATCATGAGAAGGTCATACTATGACCTTTTTTGTTTGTGAATAAAGGTTGAGGTTGAGATGTGATACTCATGGTAGCTGGGAACTGATAGAGACTGAACATTTACTTTAAGTGCGGTCAGTCTTTGATATTCTCTGATACAAAATGTAGGTAACTTATGTCATGTTTTCAAAGATCAGACAGATTTAGAAGGCAGGCAGGCAGGTAGGATTAAACGAAGATGATGAAGCAGAATCTGTAATGTGCCACTAATAGCTAACATCATGGTCACCTGCAGCTGAAGCTCTAATTCTATGGTGAATATTCTGGTTCTGCACTTCTAAGGAGATTAATTAATTTGAAGAATAAAATGTCCATGTCACTAGGTCATTTATCCACATAAAATGAGCTAGGCAACAGATTTAGGTTTGTCACAGATGTTCAATAAGACACTTATCAGGGAAGCACAAAGGAACAGTGCACAAAGGGTAAGAAACAAAAAAAAAGGTTTTAGCATATGCTGTGTGGCTTTATGAAGTGCTAAAGAGGCAGCTGGTGACTAGACTCCCTGGTGCTTTCTCATGCTCTGCAAGGGGCAGGGTGTGGAACAAAGTGCTTCTCTTAAATCCTGAAAATGTAAAATTATAGTAATAAACATTTTATTACTATTAACTAGTTGTAAAAGTTAAGTGCTACAGTCCAGCAAGATTTATAATGACCATACTGCTTTGTCCTATAAAGGAGTCTCAGTAACAGCATAAAATGAACAAACAGCAAAAAATAATATCTTGATTTAAAGATATCCCACACTAAACCCCTCAGTGCACAGCAGTGCCTAATGCAAATGTAATAGACAATGCAGCTGAGGAGGCCAAACTTTTCAGAGTATATTACATCACCTACAATACATTCTAAATATCTAGCAGCCACTATTGTTAGGGGTAAGCAGGGACTTTTCTGTTAAACTCTTATTTTTAAATGCTTTTACCTCAGCTACCCATTGGCCTAAAGACCTACAAGTTAACAAGTCACCCTTTCATGCAAGCTGTTTAGAGTTGCACAATCTTATTCATTTATTGGAGCATTCTGACAATACCTTTGAGCACAAGTGCTCATTTACAGTACAATGGTTCCACAGCAGTTTATTTTGTTCCAATCAAGACAGACATAACAATCAAGGCAAATTCCAGAGAAAATGTTTGTCAGACAGTCAATAAGCATACATAAAACTGAACATGGTTCATATTAAATAAGGACAATTTCCAGGCAGCAAGCTGCATACAGACACAATAGATAACGAGCATTTGTAAATGCCGAATGTTGTCTTGCTGGCACTGGCATTGGTAGTACAGGAGTTAGAGATGCATAATAGGAATGGCAGTGAAGTATTGAACTGACACCAACCTCACCCCCACCCTGAAGAGACACATTTTCAACATAGGCATTTTGGGACCTCTCCTCATGAACAGTTGCACAGTGATTTTGTTAATCTGTCCCAATAGTTGATTTCCCACAGTGACCACTCCATTCTGTGACATAGGTACAAAAACACATTTTGGGCAGGATGTGAAAAATTACAGCTGTACTGTTCATAAGAAGGTGTGAAAAAAATGCCAGTGTTGAAAATCTGGTATGAAAATATAGCAGATTTGTGAAGTTACAAGGGTGCATGGAAACTGTGCAAAGCATTCTTGTAGCACAGTCATTTTATGGACTTTCATCACCAAAGTTTCAACATACACATTTTAGGGCCTCTGCTCATGAACAGTGTCACTGTCATTTTCTCAAACTGTCCTGAAAACTGATGTCGCACAGCAACCGAGCTATTCTGTGCCAGAAGTGCAAAAACACATTTCGGCCAGGATATGTAATATGACAGCTGTACTGTCATAAGGAGGTGTGGAAAAATGCCAATGTTGAAAATCTGTACTGAAAATGTTACAAATTCACAAAGTTAAGAGTGAACATGGAAACTAAGCAATGCACGCTTGTAAAACAGTCATTTTTTGGATTTTTTTCACCAAATTTGCAACTTAGGCTTTTTGAGAACCCACCTCATGAACAGTGGTACTGTAATTTCATTAATTGGTCCCAAAAGGTGATTTTGCACAGTGACCGTGAAATCACCTTTCAGGAATAATGCCATGTCAGTGACTGAATTCATGAGGAGGGGCCCCAATAACCCCATGTTGAAATTTTGGTACAAAAATTCAAATAAATGCCTGAGATATGCACCAAAGTTGAAAAAACCCTATTTATGCCATTATACGGCTTACTGGCATTTCTTCAGTTCGCGGTCGGCTTTGAAGAGTGCAGACGTGTTCCTGGTCCACCAAAGATCATTGCGTCGGACTCTGGAGGTAAGTATGGGGTCAGGGTGTATGTGAGGAGGCAAGGTGCATAGAGGGTGGATGCAGGATGGAGGAGGGAGCAGGACAGACCATGAGGGACCGTTTTCTTCCATTACAGGTTAAAATAAAATACATTGCAGGACTTTTTTTTTTTACAGGGGCATTTGCCATGCTGGGGTGAGCTCCCAGCATGCCACCTGAGTGTTTAGGAGGCTAGTCAATGAGGAATTTGGCACCCCAATTGGCACATACTGAAGGGGGGCTAGAGCTGAGGGGGATTTAGCACCCACCCTCGGCACACAACAAATGGGAGGCATCATGCTGACTGAGAATGGGCTCCCCAATAGACACATGAACTAGGTCAGGGCATGCCGACAGGGGGATTGGGTACTCCTGAAGTTGGCATAGTGGCAGGCAGTGGCAGCAGTCACTGCTGCCATGTGTCCTACAGTGCTTCACCAGGAAAGGCACGTTGGGAGGTGCTGCTGCATGACGAGCTTGGCGATCATTGCAGTGGACCCTTTTCTTAGATGTGCTCACCACATAATGTGTTGCTGGTGTGGTGCCTGCATGCTGCCTTATTGGGTAACGAGGAATGCACTGCATTTGCCCACAGTGACCGTACCTCCAAATGTGCTACTACTGCGATATGTTGGCTGGCGCACAAGGGTGAGCCCACATAAAAATGCAGTGATAGTGCAAATTCATTGACTGGTACAACTGCAATGAGTTGGTAATGCAGCCTGCAGAGATCTTTTGAATCATCTAATCCTGGGCTGGTTTAGCATGGTTTCATGCAATTCATTTAGTCAATCCCAGCAAAGGAGCATTTACCCAACTGAGTTTGACAGAAAAGCAGTTCATGGGGGTTCCTGGCCATACTCCTCATATTATATTGATTTACAATTGGGTAGAAGCAGTTTTTTTAGAGCAAGGTAGTTAGGCTTAGCAGAGTTTTCTTGGTTTGTATACATGTTTGTAACTTAATTCTGCTAAGTAAGGGCAGCCAATTTGTTTGTATGTAGTGTGTACATTTGTGGGTGTGCTTTTCAGCACCTAACACAAAGTGACAAGAAAATCTTAAAAAACCAAGTACGTGGCAGAAATTATTTTATTTATTTATTTATTTTATTTATTAAATTCTCAGATTACAAATACCTTTGAGCAGAAACTGCTCGTTTACAAAGGTTCCACGTCAAAGGATGAGGGACAACATACATACAGAGGTAGTAAAAGAATGCACAATAAACAACCAAAACAACTAAAAGAAAAAATAAAGATACTCAGTTATAACATACTTTGAGATAATAAAATTATACCTACTGTATAAAACCTGCACAGTACAATTAACTATCCTGATGGTGTTTTGAACCCATGTGGGTGTTTTTTCATACAAAATACCAATGTGAGCTTTTATTTTTTTGTAACTACATTATTTCTCCCCTTGGCTTGGTCTGCCATCGTTCGGCTGCCATCCTCTGCAGCTCTTTCACTCCCTGGCAGCTCACTTGTAGAGGGCTAGCATCCACATTGTACACGGTGGGGACCCCCAATCCTGGCTGCTGGGCCAGGATCTAATACCCAGAAGCGATTCCACTCTGGTCCAAGGGGCTGCAGAGGCATGACCATCAAGCTACCATGACTGACCTCCATTTTCTGCTGAATTTCTCCCCTTTAGGAGTACAGATGTGCAATGACTCCTGTGCATGACTTGCTGACGTCTGCTGTACTCCTCTTTCTAGATGCACCATGACTGTAGTACCCTAAATCTCCATCAGTCACCACTGCAGCATGATGCAAGCCCGGAACCCACCCCAAGGAGAAGAGAGCAGTCTACAGACAGTCAATCCACTCCCTCCCCAGCCGACCCAGGATGGACCGGGCTCATTCCTGAACTTGGGTCACCAGCATAGCGCGAGGTGTGGCATCCAGCATCTCAACCCTCAGCACCACTGGTCTGTCACAATATGAGCTTTTAAAAAAGAAGGGAGTCCCTGTCCAGCCTTTTACACCTCAAAAATTCAAAATAAACATTTATTTACTTATTTAAGTAATGAGATATACACCTTTGAGCAAAATTCTAATTTTCAAAGGTTCCTTGCCAGTAACAGATAACAAATGGTGAAGTAAAATCATATACAATGAAGTTTACAATTAATATTGAACAATAGCAATGATATGCTATTATAGACAGTGAAGTTTATAATAAATATTTAATAATAAAGTGGCAGCCTTATGAAGCATTGTCAAGCAAAGCAAACAGAGAGAGAGAATGGCAGAAACCATGAGGCATTGCCAAACAACAGCTATGCAGGAAGTCATAAGTTGAGAAATGGTAGAAACATGCAACACTTACAGGTATGTTATAGGTACTTTGTCCACTAGGTAAGTCAGTAGAAGTGATCAGTAGTGCATGTGAAGAGTGTGACATGGGAAGAAGGAATTATTGCTTGTTGCAGTTACAGATGGCGCCAGGTAAGAGTACCTTCCATAATTCCCTTTTGAATTGACCAGTTTGGGATAGTCTCACCAGCTGCACTGGTAACTCATTCAACCATTGTGAGGCTCTAGCCACAAATGAGCACTTAGCCAAACTTGTTGTGCAGTATGGCACAGAAGGAGTACCACAAGTCATGCTCCTCTTAGGGTAAGGGCTTTAAGCAGGGCTTAGGAGGTTTTACACTCCTGGGGCAGGGAGGGTTGAGGCTGCCACCCAATAGGGCTTTCATACCCAGTAAACAGGCTGGAAACTTAATCCTGTCCTACAGGGGGAGCCGTTCAGTTTGGGGACAGAGTTTGCAGGTGTGGGTGGTTCTGTCTGCCCCAAGGAAGAAGCAACAGGCTTTGTTTAAAATCAGGTTGACCCTGTTTAGTACCATATCAGAGGCAGACCCATAAACCATGCTGCCATAGTTGATAATGGAGAGAATGAAGCTTGTATCTGCAGCACATTTGGCCTCAGGGGTGAGTCTGTGTCCGTAGAGTGCCCCCAGTTATCTACTGATGCTGCTTGCAATCTGGTCAACATGTGAAGCAAAGGTAAGAGACTGTCAGTGGTAAGTCCTAGGTAGTTAAACAAGTCTACCTGATCAAGTGCAACCTCCTTTACATTATGAATGTTGAGTGGCTATATAGTACCTTATTTCTCTTCTGCATGCTGGAAAATAACATTGTATTGATTGTAGTTCAAGACAAGTTTATTCTGCACTAACTAATTTTTAAGTGAGCTAAGGCTGAGTAGGAGCTCTTGGGTGAGTGTTTCCTGGCTGGAGCTACTAGAACAGATGACCGCGTCATCCACATAAAGTAGCACTCCTGAGTATAAGCATGCTTGAGGGAGGGTGTTAATGAAGAGGCTGAAAAGGACGGGTCCCAGTAAGGACCCTTGTGGTACTCCTATAGAGCCTGGTCTGACATCAGACAGGACAGCATTGATTTTGACATGCTGGGATCTGCTGGAGAGATAACTGTTGAACCAAATACAGTGACAGCAGAGAGGCCTAATGCGTGTAGTTTGGATAGCAGTAGTGTATGACTGACCATATCAAAGACTTTGGTAAGCTCTTTCTAAATAGAGCCCACTAGGTGCCAGGATTTTAAAGCAATTCAATGAGTGGTTTTTAGGTTATAGTCTAACAAAATTAATATGAATACATGATTTTAAGACTTTTGTTTGTCACAGTTAACTAAAACATGCCTGGGGTTTTAAACCTAAACCTTACAGGTTTGTTAGATCCTCTTCCAAGGCAGTCACTTTTAGCATTTTGGGAATGAAAAGGATTAAAGTAAAAGAAGTTATAAACAAAAATGTGTTCTACCCTTGTGCATATGAAGACCAAAAATGATATCCTCCACAAGGCGTTTTCATGTGCCACAGCTGAAACTGCAGCCATGCTCCTTGTGCCACAGATATATCTGCAGTTGCATAGTCCTGCCAGGAAGTACTTGTTTTTTTTTAATTCCTGCTTCTTTAGTTAAAACAAAACAAGCAAATATGCATACAACCACTGAGAGTCTGTTCTCATTACCATTTGAAACACAGGGAGCTAACCCAAGTCCCAAATAGAAATACATACAGTATATAATGCAGCCACAGAAGCCAAAAAGCTGATGGCTGGTGCTGTCTTTCAATGCCCCCCCCCAATTACTAATTATTATTGTGATTGTATGTTTGTTTTATATATTTTAAAGAATTTGTAGTGTATGATATATCAACCATGTTTGGCGCCTTCGTTTTAGAAAGGCACCTTAAAAATAAAGTTTTATTATTATTATTATAATCTGACAATGGAAGCCTTCCTCAATTTCAGAAAAATTATAATAATATGACCAGCTGGAGCCCAGCTGGAGCCCATCCCCTGTAACTCTTATTTCCTCCATAATCACCTCCCTCCCTATTCTGACATGACATGCCCACTTCTGTGTTGGTAAATGTGAAAAACAAATACCTCTCCCTCCTTTCCAGCTCTGGCCTATTTATTTAGTGTGGCACCATAAGTCCAGCTTCAGTGTCAGAAAAATCCATGACACATCCACATGGCAGCTAGCAATAATCCTCCTGTCACCTCTGTAGCCAGACGCTATCTGGAAAATGTAATCACATACTCAAGTTCTTAGAAGTGTTGCATTTATTAAATTGCAAGTTTGTGATGACATTTTCTATATCAGTATAGCAACTGCTTGACTTGCAACTTAAATAGCAATATAGAAAATGTTATCACAAACTCAGGATTTAATAAATGCTGCACATAATATTGTAAATCACAGTTTTACAATTACATTTTCCAGACGGGAGCCACCTCTGGAGGTGCGAGGAGGGTTATTTCTGCCATAAACAGGACTATCTTGAGAACAGGATTGTATAATCCTAATGATTAGAATTTCCTGTATAAAAATAAAGTTTTATCATCATTTTTATCATCATATATCTGAGGGTACCACTAAGAGTCCGGAATGTTTCAAATGGAGGAGGGGTGCCACTGGATGGCAGGCATGCTTGGATTGCAACAGAGTGTGGATGGAGGTTGCCTCTGAATACCAGGTATGTTTAGAAGGTAGGCAGGGTGTGGGAATCTGGTGCCACTGGATGCCAGGGATGCTTGGATTTGGACAAAGTGTTGGAGAGGGTACCACTGGAAGCCATGAATGTATTGAACATGGCAGAAGGTGAAACAAAAGGCTCATTCACATGAGCGACTGTGAGTCATTGCCAGTGGCTCACAACCATCATATCGGTGCCCCTTCCCATGTGTGAAAGCTACTGTGTTTGCATTGTAGCATTGCGTAGTGTTGCAATCATGATCCCCAATTTCCTTGGTTTGCGGCACATTGTGGGTGGGTTACTTTGCCATGTGAACACTTGCATCAGTGTACTTTTCTTTTCACCCATTTACTGATGCAGTGACCTGAAGAACACCCACACCACCTGAAAGGAAAAGGGAAACACCAAAGTCGATGCTGTGAACGCTGCTCTTAGCGATTTCAGAATAATTTTAATGAATGGTCACAAGAGAACCACTGCAGCATTGGGCAGTGTGAACACGCCTAAAGAAACACAGAAGTTGTTGGCAGATAAGGACCTCGTGGCCTAGCTAGTCTACCCTACTTTCCCTACCCACAGTGACAATGCAGACCCTACTCAGTCTCCAGTTTGCATCCACCCTTGCCTCACTTCTAAGATCTCATTGTGTCTGTCCCATGCTTTCTTGAATCCTGTAACCATTTTAGCCCCTACCACCTCTGCTGGGATGCTGTTCAAAGCATCCACCACCCTTTAGGTGAAGAAGTACTTCCTCAAATTTCTTCTCAGCCTTCCACCCTCCAGCTTTAAACTGTGACCCCTTGTCCTTGAGCATCTCTTTCTCTGGATAATGCTCCCTTCCTGTACCTTGTTTATACCTGTGTGGTATTTGAAAGTTTCTATTATATCCACCCTTTCCCTTCTTTCTTCTAGGGGATGCATATTCAATTCTTCAAGCCTTTCTTCATAGGGCTTCTGATGCAGACCTTGCACCATTATGGTTGACCTCCACTGTACCTCCTCCACCCTTTCCATGTCCATCCTGAGGTGGGTCTCCAGAACTGGACAAAGTAATCGAGGTGTGGCCTCACTAGTGATCTACACAGGGGTATTATTACCTCCCTCTTTTTGATAGTGATCCCCCAGCCTATGCATCCAAGCATCCCACTAGCCTTCCCCTCTGCCTTATCACACTGCTTACAAACATATTAACATACAAAATTTGCCAGCAGATAAAGGCCTAGAGGTCTATCAAGTCTGCTCAAATGTGCAGCTAGCACCCCTTATTCTGCAACTGCCCCTCCCTTTCACCCTTCCCCTTTACTGACCCTCCCCCTTGTCCTGTCCCATCCCCTTTTGAAGCAGTCCCCTGTTCTACTGGATACCACTTCTGCAGGTAATGCATTCCACCCAGCCACCACCTCTCTGTAAAAAGTGTCTCCTCATCTCCTCCTGAACCTTCCTCCCTCCAGTCTCATATCATGGCCCCTGGTGTCCCTCCCCTTCCTTACTTTGAACAGCCCCTCTGTACCTGTCTTGTGTATTCCTTTCATGTACTTAAAGGTTTCAGTCATGTCCCCCCGTCCCTCTTCTCCTCCAGTGAGTACATGTTCAACTCCCTCAGCCTCCTCTCGTATGATAAGTCCCCCAGCCCCTTGATCATCTTTGTTGCCCTGTGCTGCACCCTCTCCAGTAACTTAATATCCCTCTTCAGATATGGGCACCAGTACTGCATGCAGTACTCTAGGTGCGGTCTAACTAATGACCTATACAGTGGCAGAATCACCTCCTCCCTCCTCGAGGATATATCCCTTGCAATATAACCCAGCATTTTGTTGGCCTTTGCAGCTGCCTTCCTACATTGTGCCAAGTTGTTCATTGAACCTGTAATGAGTACCCCCAGATCCTTCTCCTCCTCTGTCTGGGCTAGCTGCACTCCTCCAGCTGGTAACTCCTCCTTGGGTTCTTCATCCCAAAATGCAGCACCTTACACTTTTTGGCATTAAACCCCAGTTGCCAGGTGTCTAACCAGGTTTCAAGCTTTGCCAGATCATCCTGCAGCACCTGCCATCCCCCTAGGTCATCCACCACTGCTCCTACCTTGGCATCATCAGCAAACAGACTGATTTTGCTCTTGATGTCCAATGATATGTCTGCAATGAATATCCCAAACAACACTGGTCCCAACACCGAGCCTGTGGGACATCGCTCATCACTACCCTCGGGTGTGAGAGCTCCCCACCCACCACCCTCTGTTGCCTTCCCTGAAGCCAGTTCCATACCCATCTCACTAGCTTTGCACCTGCCCCTTAGCCTACTAACTTACTACCCATCCTTCCATGTGGCACCGAGTCGAATGCCTTACTGAAGTCCAGATACAGGACATTCACTGCATGACCCCTGTCTAGTTGCCTAGTTACCCAGTCATAGAACTCCACCAGGTTGGTTTGGCAGGATCTGCCCTGTATGAAGCCATGCTGTCTGCTGTTCTGTAGTCCTTTGGCTTCTAGGAGGGCCACCAGCCTTTCCTTCAAGATAGTCTCCATTAGCTTACCCATGATGGATGTGAGGCTCACTGGTCTGTAGTTTCCCGATTCATCCTTGGGGTCACTCTTGTGGAGGGGCACCACATGAGCCATCCTCCATTCCTGAGATATACACCCCGAAAGTAGTGAGGCATTAAATAGGTCTGCCAAAGGTCCTACAAGGACCTCTGCTAGCTCCTTCAGTACCCTGGGGTGGATGCCATCTGGGCCTGGCGCCTTATCCACCCTCAGTGACTTCAAACCCTCCCGAACTCTGCCCTCCATGATTTCCCCATCTTTCACCCCCTTCCCCCATGTTTCTGCCATTTCTCCCCCTTGGGTGTCACCTCCCTCTTCTCTTTAGTAAATACTGAGCAGAAGTACTCATTTAGTGCTTCTGCCTTATCGGACCCTGCTTCCACCCAACCCCCCTCCTTCCTAATCCTTACTATGTGGTCCTTACAGCTCCTTTTCTCCCTGATGTACCTAAAGAAGTCCTTCTCCCCCTTCTTAATGCCTTGTGCCAGCCTGAGTTCCATAGATGCCTTGAATCCCCTTATTGCTCTTGGCACCTCCTTTGATTCCGTCAAGTATTTCTCCCTGTCCTCCCCTCTCCCTGTTTTCTTGTACTTCCTAAAGGCAGCTTTTTTCCTCCTTAGCTTTTTCCTGACCTCCTTGCTGTTTAGCTACCTTCAGGTCATCAGAAATGATTACCACCAGGTCTCTTTCCTGTTTTGTGACTGTTAGTACTTCTCCTCCCAGTTGATACATTGCCTCGGGGTTTCTGCACTCCAAGTGCATTATTTTGCACTTTTTTGCATAGAAGCCCAGCCATCAAACCCATGACCATTCTTCCAGCTTTTTTAGATCCTCTATCATTCTTTTTACCTCACCAATTGTGTCTACTAAGTTGCAGATTTTTGTGTCATCCATGAACAGACATCTCTTCCCTTTCAGTCCTTTTGCAATGTCACTTATAAGTACATTGAAGAGGACTAGGCCTAGTACTGACACTTGTGGCACCCCTGTGGTCACTTTGCCCTCTTCAGAGTGTACACCATTTACCACCACCCTCTGACTCTTATTGTCCAGCCAGCTCTCTACCCTTCTTATAACTTAAAGACCCACTCCCAGGCTTCTCAGCTTGTTTGCCTGTCTTCTATGTGGAATGGTGTTGAAGGTTTTATTGAAGTCCAGGTAGGCTATGTCAACTGCTCCTCCATGATCCACTTTATTGGCCACCCAGTCAGAAATATATTTTATACTAGCCAGTGCCCACAATGAATGAAACTGCCCCCCCACCATTTTTTTAAGTACAACAGCAAATATTTGTTCTCACTAGCAATCAAACAAACCACTGACCCTTTGCATGTAAGGCCAAGACACAGTCATTGTACCACCTGAGACACTGCTTGCCAGGGGTGTTTGGATTAAGGCAGGGTCAGGGAGTAGATTGTCACTGAATGCAAGATATTGCTAAGCACTGGACCAGGATAAAGCAATGGGTGTCACTGTACCTTAGGTTGTGTTTGCAATAAAGCTAGGGACAATGTTGACTGAGGGCTGGCATTATCAAGACATAATAGTGTTCATTTATTATTAGACAGTATTTAAAAAGTAAGGACCATTGCATAAAATACATTTAGTGATCAGTTATGAATGAAGCAAAAAACCTCAAAAATAGGAAAATGCAATGTTTAGGCTAAAAAGTGCCCTGGCTATTGGTTTACAATATGTGTGGTGTGGTGTTAATAAAGGCTTAGATAACTGCTCAGCACATCATTGGCATTGTCTTACTTTTGCATCCCTCTCTCAAAGCACTGGTGTGTAAGGAAATGCACATATCTTGAAAGACAATGCCAAAGTTAGGGCAATGCATTAAGTATCAAGCAATGCACTGAATCAAACAATTATTCAAACCTCAAGGAACAACACATCACACTTTCACCAAAAACCCAGATACACTTTTCACCCTAGCTTTGCAGTTCCCAATAGTTATGACTTTGTGCATCAACCCTAATTAATGCCAATATATATATATATATATATATATATATATATATATATATATTAAACTGGTGTGGTAGTGCCAGTATAGTTAGGGTTGAGTAAGCACATTACTGTTAAACCTAACATTTTGCACATTAATAACTTTGCCACTGTATGATGGATTTTCTTGAAATTTTATATGCACTGTCTGATACCATAGATCTCTGCATCTGGCAAGCTGTGTTATGGTCGGATGTACATTTGTGGAGCTACAGAACACTAAAAAATTCAAAAAAATCTGACTATTTGGGCATTTCTTTGCTTGCACCCACAGCCCGCATGATTTGTCTGCTCAGTCCAAAGACTTCAGGGAAGATGCAGTCTGGGTCACCGATGTGCCTTTCAAAGATTTTGTGTAAAAATATTCAACCCTTCAAAAGTTATTCAAAAAACAAATTTCCCATTATATTCAATGGGGGGGAAATATATATAAATCATGAAAGTTTTGCAAATGTACATTTACTTTCGCAAATGACCCTTTTACTTTAATGATTCGGCCATCTTGTTTTCAGTTAGTGAGAGAGAAAAATGCCTGTCATTTAAATTTTGGACCCTCTATGTAAACACTGACTGTTGGGCTTACCTAGTCAGGTCCTGAGGATGCCAATATATCTTTTTTGAGGGTACCCCCAGAAATGCCTTTTTAAACATTAGGAAAAATACTTTCACAAATCACAAAAGTAAGTGTGGAAATACTTTTGAAAATGCAAAGTTTCATGCTACTTTTGCAAAATGTTGTGATTTGCAAAAGTATTTTTAAAAATAACTGCAAAATTTTACTGTCCTCCTGCAAAAAAATGGTTAGGTCTTTTGGGCCAAAATTTGTAGGGTGGCAAACCCTGGTCTCACAGATGTGCCTTTTCATGGTTTGGTGCCAAAACATTCAACAGACCCAAAGTTGCAACGTTCTGAATTAAGAAATTTCCAATAGGATAACATTGTGGCATCCATTACGCCTAATGCCCGTATCTCGAAAACGAAGCAAGATACAGAGTTTTCGCTACTAGCAGATTAGTTCACTTTAAAGTGAACTAATCTGCTGCAGAAACAGGTTTGGAAATCATAGATGACAGCTGCAGAGGAATTTTTTTCCTACTTTCTATGGTTACAGAGATATTGTCAAAAATACATGCCAAGGGTTACAAGTTTGCCTTTTTAGTGCATTTCAGGGCCCATGTCTTGTAAATGATGCAAGATTCAGATTTGTCAATTTAAATTGCATAAAGTACTCCCTGTTCTGATTATATCGGCACTGGAATTTTTTTTCTAGCTGCTATGGTTGCTGAGTTGTTAGCAAATTAGTGCTACAAGAGTTCCTTGCCCTATAGGGCTGCTGTATAGCTCCGTATTTATGTATAAGTGGGAATGCAGGGTCCAGAGAGCATGCACTCCCACATGTGCATGTTATTATGCCAAAAAAAGGACAATGTGAAGGGAACACAGGGCCTGGAGGGCCTGCGCACCAAGTAACAAACACCACTTACATTACACTTTCTCAAAAATAAGGGAAATTCATTGCAAAAAACTCAATTAATGCATCAGTTAGGGTTAATAGTACAGTGACAAAAGTTTGGAAATGTGTTGTTAGGGTTCAAAACCCTGACTTTGCATCCCCCCCATATACACACACACACACACATATGCAAGACCCATTCAAGACTGTAAGACACTATACCACACTGTCACATCTGTAACCACAATAATCACAACACTGTACTTATTTCACATAACACTATGTAATGAAAAACCAAATATAGTATCATCGACTCTATACTGCCAGCACAGAATGATGACACATTATTGCTGGCATATCTTCTTCATACAATGAGACTTAGTCTGTACACATTTTCAGAATACTGACTTTTATGTGTCACTATTCAACAATTGGGTTGCTGCTGGCTACCACATAGGCATGTGGCAGCAGGACAGATAGAGATGGCACATACTACTTTTAAGGTACTGTTCAAGTATGAAATGAGCACCTTCACATGTTGTTATACGGCTGTGTTACCTGAAAATACTCATTAGCAGCATGTTATTGTTAGCTTTGGATGTTAGAACTGTTGCTTTCACATGTTACTTGTAAACTATACTATAAATAATGACTTTTATTATTACTACCATTTGTTATTAGAACTGACTCACTCTGTCAGAAAAATAAATGCAAACACACAATGACTGTTGGTAGGTTTATACTAACTTTCATTTCCAAGAAACTATCTGTGGATAACATATTCTGTGTTACATCACTTCTTCACTATTGAAATATAGGTATTTGCTTAAATCTTGTTATTGCTGTTTGTAACACAAAAATGCTTACTGTGGAGCATCACCCATGGTTGCCCAGCATGTGAGTCTACCCCAAAGGCACTGTGATGGCAGCAGAACTCATACAGTTAGTGATCCATGATGATGGATGTGTCTTACAGTACATTTAGAGAGTTGTACATTACTTTTGTTACCTGATGCTGGTTGGCTCGGATTGGTTGTGTTGCCTTGGCCCTTCCCCTGCTTGCATATGTGTGTGTGTGTGTGTGTGTGTGTGTGTGTGTGTGTATTTGTGTGTGGTGGGGGTGTGGGGTGGAGTGCAGAGTTAGGGTTTTGAACCCTAACAGCACATCTCCAAACTTTTGTCACTGTACTATTTACCCTAACTGATGCATTAAAATAGTTTTTTGCAATGAATATACATATACTTTGTTTGTTTTTTTCTCTTTTAGATCTTTCCTGAAGAAGACCTAAGGTTGAAACATGGATTTTAACTCTATTTTCTATTTTCAGCATGCATTTAATATAACCAGTTTGTTCTGCTTTTAGACCACATGCTGACGCAGCACCTTGTTTTTGTTTTTTAAATATATATATATATATATGAACATATAAATGCTCAATTCGAAAAGAAAAGCAAAAACCAAAAAGACTAACATGAGGTAGGAAAGAAAGATAAAATCACTACCGAGAGGGCCGCTGGGCTGGGAAAGTGAAAAGTTAAAGGAAAAAGGAGGAAAAAAGAGATATAAGTGAGTAGGGTAAGGAGAATGTGAACATAAAAAAGGGAGCAGGGGAAAGCTGTTAATAAATAGGTAAGTATATAGTACTGTAAATAAGAGAACTGGAAGTTAAGCAAGACTGGCTGTAAATTTCACTTCCAATACATGTTAATTAAATCCATGGTATTCATGAAATGTCATGGCATTTCACACAATTTCATAAATGTGTTATATGATTCTCTAATGCAATCATCTTTTTAGTTAGAGATTTAGAATCTGGCATCTGTATGTGAGTTAATAGCACTAAGGGCTTGTCAAGTATTAAAACATTCAGTTGAGTAGGTTTGATGTTATAGGATTTTAAAAACCTGGCATTTTATTTATTGGTGAAATTTGTGAAAATATTTCAATCCTTACAGTTTGGCCACCTTTGTAGCTACTGTATATAAATGACAGTTACCATCCATATCCTTTTGGAAGGGTCTTAGAAACTGGCAAATGTGGCAAGATATTGTTAAGTATTTTAATTTTTTTTTTTTATTTACAGGGATTCATATTTCCACAATGTATTTGTAAGGTTTTGTGAAAATGTTCTGAAAATATGGATGTTCTTTACTACCCTGCCATTGTGGGTATAAAACTGATATCTGCCCTTCATCTCCAGTGTCCATGAGACTTTGGGACATGACAATGATGGATAAATATTGTTTAGTTATTTTTAATTTACCATGGAAATACTGCAGATTATTAAATGGAAAAATATTCTCGAAAATATGTAGAAGCAAACTCAATAATATCCCCTCATCACCACTGCATTCAGTTTGGCTGATCTCCTACCTTCCCTGGCTAAACTGAGGTGCTGCAGTCTTTTAGCATACTAGCAGGTCACAGTTTTGCCGAGTCCTGGCTTTTTTTCTTTGAGCCTGACCAAATACAATCACTGGAACTGCTTGTCCCCTTGATAGTCTTCTTGTAATTTTTGGTGACAGTTTGCTAAAACCAAAAAGTCACCTACTCCTTATCCTGTTAATCCTATCCTTTGGAATGGGCAGATTTCCTCCTTCTTTTTGTCCCAGTCAGTTTCTTCCCCTATCAGATCTCTATGATTCTCATGAAGTCTTGGTTTTCTAGATGCATCAGGCTGTCATGCACATTAGTTTTGGTGGGGTTCGTCTCTCATGACAAACATTCAAGGGAGAATTGTTGCTTGTCTGTGCTTCCTTGCTCCAACTGGAGGTCTACTATTCTTGGGCTATCCAGATTTGCTGTTGTCTTTGGTGACCCAAGGCATCTAACTCCTTCCACTAGTTATTCCTGAGAACTAGTTGTGTCACATATCCTTTAGTTTAAATCAATTTTGACTGCCGTGTCCATTTTTCTGACCAGTACTCCCTCCCTACTGGTGCAGATGTCATCTAACATAAGCAAGCAGGCATTCATTGCACCAACGTGCCCTCTAGCTGACTAGAAAAAAATGAAGAAAAAAGCTCTCCCTGTTTCAAGAGACTTGTAGCAAGAGTTAGCTTGTTTAATAACCCACTGTCCTTTCCCACAAGCCCCGGCACCATGAGGTTCTTGAAGAAGATTACTCATGGTACCTTTCCATTTAGGAACATTCCTAGTTCAGTAAACCAACTCCTCATGACCTCAGTACTTGTTCTCATTATGTCATTTATGCCAATGCAGACCAAAGTCAGATTTTCCTTCTAGCTGCAATGATTGTCTATGGATCACACTTAACAGACGTACTGCCATCATGCAAATCACCTTGCATGCACTTGAAATGGCATATTTGTCCAACTACATTTTGAATTAATGTTTAGTATTACTATTTACTATATTTTTTGGAAGCCTAGTCAACAGACCCATTACTCTGCGGGGGGAGGGGACACAACTTTAACTTCTGCCATCCAGAGGAGAGAAAGAGAAATTGCAGGAGTGCCCACAAGAAATGTAACAGTCTCAGAAGAAATCCCAAATAAGTTTTTTTTTTCCCTGGCTTCAGTGTGGCTGTCTGGCAAAATAAATATTCAACTTGTGCCATCCAGAAGAGAGAGGGAGAGAGAGAGAGAGAGAGAGAGAGAGAGAGAGAGAGAGAGAGAGGTGGGGGGGTATGAGAAATGCAACAGTCCCAGAAGAAATCTGAAATAGAGGTTTCTTTTTTTTCCTGGCTTCAGCATGGCTGTGTGTACAGGACAAGAGCAGGCTGTTAAAATAATCTTTGACTTGTGCCATCCAATCATGATCACTTGTTAACGTTCATTCATGATTTCATGTATTAAAAATAAATACTGTTAAGACAAACAACAGAAAAGTTGATGCACCTGTGCTGCTGGCTGTGGGTGGCCCAGGGGATAATCTGACTTTGTGACTTGTAGCAGTCTGTTTACACTACAACACAAGTCAAGTACACACAAGTGTCATCATCATCACTCAATTCCGATTATTACTCCTTATCATAGTTTATAGTATATCTCATTACGTTACGTATAAGGATTAACCAACTTCAGTGTGGGACTGTGTTGCATGTGGCCATGCACCTGATGAGTGTGCATCCCCAATTCAAATTCGGAGGCACACTTAACAGTTGCTGAATTTGGTCACTGAACAGTAACTGTAGGAGTCAGTCAGGTAATCTTGGAAGGAAGTGGTGGTGGACTGCTGTGCTATCGGTATGCTATGTACAGTCACGTGTCACAACAGTAAATTTGTCTTGGCCTATGGGTGTGTGTGGGAGTCATCAGCAGAAGGACATCACGTTAGCTAGAGGGATTATTTTTTACAGGCTAGAATACTAAGAAAAAATGGATAAAAGTGTTGATGGGGCACATTCTATTCCTCAGGTAGGCAGTAGCACTTAAAAGACAGCAATCGGCCTGAAAAGTGAAAATAAAATCAAACTCCAAAAAGTGATTTCTTCACATCTATGGTTTAGTCTTCCAAGCGAATCCTTGAATCCAAAAAAGGTGCATCTCTCAGATCATCATCAGTCCCAAGTAAAAAGGAAAAAAGTTAGGTAGTTAAAACCAAAGTCTTGGTATTCATACTTCTCCATTAGTACGTCCAATGAGTTGGTGGCAACATGGACTATTTATAAATGGCCAATCAGCAGGGGTAAAAAGAAAGGAGCATTGGGAACTTCAGCACTGAAAAGGCACCTAAACAGATGTCATAACATTACTGAGAACTCCAGTTGTGAGTTTCGGAGAGAAATTGACAGTGATAACTTATTATACTCAGGAACAACTCCCATAGATGAAAGCAGTGGCAGCCCCCACAGCACTACTGAAACACCTCCACCACCACTGAAAGTGATCATGTGTTCAAAAGCCTTCCTCCTTCTTCAAAAAGACAGCTTACCAGCTCAGAAACATATGAGCTTAAAGCCAAATATGCCTTGACTCACCCTAT
Source organism: Neoceratodus forsteri (assembly GCA_016271365.2). Classification (NCBI taxonomy): domain Eukaryota; kingdom Metazoa; phylum Chordata; order Ceratodontiformes; family Ceratodontidae; genus Neoceratodus; species Neoceratodus forsteri. The sequence continues at coordinate 622,785,312 of CM057455.1, forward strand.
TGTTTTTACAATACCCAAAACATTTTCAGAAATGATAGCTGTTTATTTGCTACCATATAACGTGATTGAACATATAGGATTCAGGCGGCTGCCTGAGTACCTTGAACCTCGATATAGAATACCATCGCTGAAATATTACTTGACACTTTTTGTCCTTAGTCCAGTTCTTACTACTACTACTTGTTACTTTTTTTTGCCCTCAGCAACTCATCCTGACTATACTGTTTTAATTTTCGTACAGAGCATGGCTTAGCAGGTGCCAGAAATCAAGACACTGAGTACACTTTGTATAATATATTTCTCACATCACTCATATTTGACTGCGATTACATCACAGAAAAAAACACTACTGAGTTCATATAATTTCTTTATTGTTTGTGTTTGCGTGGTATGCTAGCCTGGTTACATCTCACTTACAGTAACTGGGCTGAGATTATTACTATATTTTATTTTTGATACTTAAATTACTTGGCAGTGGCAAGCAGCCATTGTGGAATTAGGAAGGATGTAATTGTGTGTCATCAGGTCTTCAGGTGGCAGTGGCAAACTTTTTTTATGACTGCACTGCATTTGACCAATGCGATCTTTGACTGGCTGCCTGCCTCGGTGGTGATCACTATGTCTTTCATTTTCCTTCATTAAGGATTCAGTGTCTTGATCAGATTCAGTAGAAGTAGTCATAGTATTAGAAAACATTACCACCTCTTGGACCAGGTAGTGTACCATATACCACAGTACACGGTGACATACGAAACAGTCTCATCATTCACATCTCTTTTAGTGCTGCTTATTTGATCATTCATATCCATGTCTTTGACCTGTTCAACTCTGACTGGAACATCCATCAAAATAAAACCCACACAGCACTATTAATAATAAAAAAAAATATTAGCTGCCTGGCAGTGCCTGCAGTGCTTGGTGGTGCTATGATACAGGTATTTGCATCTGTCTGTCTCTCACTCTCTCTTTCCATCTCTCTCTGTCTTTCCCAGCACACACACGTTACAGACCCAAGTAGGATATGCCACCATTACAGGCCTGCCATGAAGGGGCTAGTAGTGAGTGATTGTTTTTTTTATTATTATTTAGCAGTTTTATATTATTTGTTATACAAATAATCCATTAAATTATTTCCTTTGGGCCTCTCTGTCAAATGTGACTGATTGTGGCAACTTTAATGGATTTTTTCAGATTTTTTCAAATATTTGTCAATAAACCAGAACTAGTCAGAACTGTACCCATTCAAAGTCCAAGAGGGTAGCATCTTTCAAAAAAAGAGGTGTGCAAGAAAAAGGGGGCACAATTTGAAGATGGGGGGGCGGCTCAGAGGTAATGTAAGGAAGCATTTTTTCACAGAGGGGTTGTGGATGCATGGAACGGCCTTCCGGAGGAGATTGTGGAGTCAAAAACAGTGGTTGAATTCAAGCATGCATGGCACAGTCATAAGGCAATTCTAGGGGGTTGGGGTAGAAAGAAGTAGGCTACTGGTTAACTAGGATCTGCAGCTTATCCATTAGGTAGGGAAATGGGCAGACTGGGTGGGCCAAGCGGTCCTTATCTGCCATCAAATTCTATGTTTCTATGGTTCTTATTTTATATGGCTATGAATTTCATAGAGTTCTCCCAGCCCTATACTCTACCCACCATTCCTTTAACAGAGTTTCCATTAATTTTCCTCAAATTCCTTTAGCACCTTTGGGTAATTTGTTGGATCACATATCCTTGTCGACTTTCAGAGCTTCAAGTCCGTTCAGGATTGTTTCCTCTAAATATGGACTTGTGTCCTCGTCCCCCAGCCACCATTGTTCCCTCTGCTCTCTCATTGTCCATCTCCCCTCTCTCCACTGTGAAGACAGAGCAAAAGTACTTGTTCAGAATGTCTGCTTTTTCTTGGTCCTCTTCTGTGCAGTCCTCCACTGCTGCCCTCCCTATTCTCACTGTCTCTCCCCTTGCCTTCCTCTTCTCACTTATGTACCTGAAGAAAGTCTTATCCGCTTTAGCTACCCTCTTGGCTAGCCTTTCCTCGGTCGGCACCTTTGCTTCACTCACTGCATTTCCTGCTTCCCTCTGTTCGGCTTGGTACACCTTCCTGTCTTCTTTCTTCTGTGTTCCCTTGTACTTCCTAAATGCCACTCTTTTCTCCTTCACCCCCCTTTGCTACTTTTCTAGAGAAACCTTTAAGTCTCTTTTTCTTATTTCCTTCACGCAAGTGCTGGTTGTCTTAAATATGTCCTCCTTTTTTTCCCCCATTGCATTTCAACCACTCTCTAGCAATTGCCTCCATGAGATAATTTCTAAGGCAGTCTCCCATTTCTTTAACATCTGCCCTTGTAAAGTCCAGGACACTCATCCATGCAGTATGTGTTTTGCCTCTGCTCCTGTCTTGGTGTGAAACATACTGTACAGTGATCACTACTGCCTAGCAGACAGCTGATTATGATATCTGCAGTGCCATTCCTGTTTTTAAGCACCAGTTCCAGCACTGGCCCATCACTAATGGGTTAATTGATTGGATGCTTGAAAAAAGCTCCTCATATGGAGTTAAAGAAGGCCCCGCTCCTTGCCGAGGCCACAGTTGGATGGCTTCAATCTATATCTAGCAGTTTGAAGTCACCAACTAGCAACACCTCTCCCTTACCTACAATCCTGTTTATGGCTTCTCCAAGTTAATTATCCAACTCCTCATCCTGCTCTGGAGGTCTATATACCATCTCTATACAGACAGTGGCCACAGCACCTGTCTCCAGGATGACACACAGCACCTCCAGTCATTCCTTTTCATTCTGCAGTTCTGTGGTCTTGATTCCATCCCTTAAATACAGTACAATTCCTCCTCCCCTCCCTGTTTCTCCAGCGCAGACAGTAGCATGACATGGCCATGTCCCAGTCATGGTGCTCAGTCCACCATGACTCCAATATGACCATTAAATCTAAGTCAACCTCTGCCATGATGGCTTCCAGGTCAGGAATTTTGTTTCCACAAACAATATACAATAGTTGGCTCTGCATTCACCGCTGTGAGGCAGTTGCAGTTAGCCTATTGAAGATACTCATATTGAATTTTCATTTATAGCTATCTCTCTATGTGCAGTTTAACACTGATAGACACACAATTTTGTTTGTATGATTTAAAGTTTCACTGTTTTAGTCTCACCACTGATCCTGGTACCACAACAATAATGGCAATGTGATTTTAATTGTATTGATATTAAACAGATGTAGCCAATTGACTAGCTACAACGTCACTAAGCTACCAAGAGTTCTAGTAAATTGGTCTTGCCAGGTACCTGCCCCATGTTGAAGCTGCTCTGAGCTAACTGCCAGGGTACCTGTCTTCTAGTTGGATTTGTTTAAAAACCAGCAACAGAAGTCTGTGAATGTTGTCATTTTTGTTAATTTAATTTTCTTGCCCATTAAAGTCAGCACTTTGCAAGTTACAGTTCTTGTTACAAACTCTTCATTTATGCATTATTTATGATACACCAACTATGTTAAATACACTGTAGAAGTGCAGAAATATCTTGGATTTGGGCTGGAATTTTGTTTCTAAGACTCCAAACAGTACTTTTCTCCTGCCTGCTTCCCTGCTTCTCACCCTTCCTAACTGTGTTGTTCCATAAAGCTCCTCCTGATCCACCTCTTGGAAATGAGCTTCAGTTCAATTTAGTATCCCTGTCTGTTTCTTCATAAGAATACAAATCTTATTAATACTATTACTACATTTTCCCTTTTTACATTCACCTTTACCTGTCTCCTTCAATTCTTTATCCTTGGTTATCTGATTTATACCTCCCTTTTCCTCTGTCTTGTCCCCACCCCTGCTTTCTTGCACTCCTGCCTTAAGGGATTTTACTCCCCTCAGTCCCTCCAACTCTATTGCTTCATCATCGGGGGGGGGGGCAGTTGTTGTCTCACTTGGTCGTCACCCCCCTACTAGTTTAAAAGGTCATCCAAGTAACATTCAAACCTTCCACCAAGGACTGTGGTTCCCTTCCTGGAAGGATGCAGTCATCTCCCTTATAGAAGCTTTATATTCTCCCAGGTTGGCCCCGAGTCCCCACTGCAGCCAAAGCCCTCTTTAGTGCACAGTGCCTTCAACCAGTTGGTAAATGATTTTTGGTAGAGTACCCTTGCCTTTCCTTGGCTGCATACTGGTAACAACTCAGCAGAAGTCACAGTGCAAGCCAATTGCTTGAGGCCCCTCCCCAGCTCCCTGAAAGTACCCTGCACTGCTCCTACCTTCTCCCTTGCCATGTTATCTGTCCCAAGATGGATGATGAAATCTAGCTCTTTGTGCTCTCTTGCTGCCCTAGTGATCCTCTAGATATGCTCTCCATCCCTTCAAGCCAAAACATCCCTCTGGCATGATAACTCCTAATCCCTTCCTCTGGCTGCTCCCATGTCTGTTGCCCTAACAACAGAATCCCACATCAGCAGCTACTTCCTTCTCAGCTGGGGGCCTCTTCCTCCCTGCTTTGGGCTTCCCTTCTGAGGACCACTACCTGCTCCTTTCTTATGGTGATAAGTGCCTCTTCTTGGCTGGCCCATCCTGCCTGTACAGTGAAGGAATTTTGTTATGGTGCTGGATGAGGTGCATTCACCCTTCTTGCCTCCCCCACCCTGCTGTTGCCCACCAAGGTCAGTCTACTCTGTATTTTCCTAGGTATGCTCTTGAGGTGTGAAGGCAGACTTGGTGGCCCCTAGCCAGGAAAGAAGGTCCTCTGTACCCCAACCAGTTTTGCTTGGATTCCAGCAACCTGTGCCCGCAGTCCAGAATTGAGTATGTGTGGGGCAGCACCTCAATCTCCAAAAGGTGTACTGAAAGACTGCAGCCCACAACCATTGTACTGCACCACTTCCATGAGTTTTCCTAGGGCCCAGAGAACTAAGTGGAGTTCTGACCTTTATTAAATAAGAACCAGAACGAGGTAGACTTCTGATTTTTTTCTGATTAGTTCTGATTATTTATAAATATTTGAAAAAAATGTAATAAAATACATAAAAGTAGCCAAAGTCAGTCATATTTAGCACAAAGGCCCAAAGGAACTAGTTTAATGCATTGCCTGTATATAAATTACAGTAAAACTGCTAAATAAAAGCAATAATTACTAGTTGCTTCATGGCTGGCCTGTACTGGTGGCATATCCTGTTTCGGGCCCATGACGTGAGTTTGCTGGGAGACAGAGAGGCAGAGAGACAGATAGACAAATGCAAGTACTATTGTACCACAAAGCAATACCATGCTCTGCAGGTAGCTAAGATATTTTTTATTAATGCTGCTGAGTTGGTAATATATTGATGGATGTTCCAGGCATAGCAAACCAGGCCAAAGAAGTGAATGATCAAAATGAGCAGCAGTAAGAGCCCACCCACTCTACCCCTGTGACTGATGCAACTGCATCACATGTCCCGGTGTACTATGGTATGGTACACTACCTGGTCCAACAGGTGGTAATGTTGTCTATGACTATTTCTATTGATCAACATGCAATGCATTTATTAAACAAGAAATGAAAGACATAAACTGATCACCACCCAGGCAGCCAGTCACATCACATCAGTCAAGTGCAGTGCAGTCATAAAATAAAGGTTGGCACTGCAACCTGAAGACCTGATGACACACAGTTACATCCTTCCTTATTCCACAATTGCTGCCAACCAGTGCCAAGTAATTTAAATATGTAAAAATTAAAATATAATAATCTCAGCCCAGCTACTGTAAGTAAGATGTAGTGTTGTTACAGCCAGGCTAGCATACCACACACACACACACACACACAATAAAGAAATGAATTTACATATTTCTCTGTGACGTAATCACAGCAAAATATGGAGACATGAGAAATATATTATACAAAGAACATTCAATTTCAGGGTTCAGACTTCTGCTAAACCATCCATTGTAAGAAACTTAAAACAGTAATAATATAGTACAGTCAGGTCGTGGTAAAATAATATTTTTTAATCAGTTGCTGAGGACAAAAAGTGACAAGCAGTAGTAGTAGTAGACATGAGGACAGAAAGTGTCTAGTAGTAGTAGGAGTAGGAGGAGTAAGAGTAGTAGTAGTAATAGCAGTAGTAGAAGTCAGCAGTAACCTACAGATCAGAGTGGTACCTAATACCACCAAGTAAGTTAGTGACATGAAACGCAGTTGCTTGCTGGATTTGGACTCTGAACCCACTGTTATAATTGTTCATGTATCTGTGATCATTCAAATAATTCTGGCCTGGCCTATTCTGTCCTCCTGACCTGACTTTTTGCAATTAATTGCTGCTTTGTGTAGAAGACCCTATTCACAAAATATTTTCACCACTAGCAAGAATTGCATTCTTGAAAGTGTTTTGTGGATAGGGCCTGCTCAGACTATATGTTTCATTCAGGTATCATATTAGAAATCAAAGTGAAGAATGCTGACTTTCAGAAATGTCAAATGCTTAGCATTTTCTGGTGTCAAGCAGGAACATGTGTCAGTAATGACATTACCAGCTGAACTAAACAAATATTCAGAATAGACAGTAGTCGAAGGGCAATGTACTTCATTGTAATGTTTACTAGTGCAGGTCACATACTTTGCTTAGATTTCCAGTATTGCAAAGGATCAGCATTCTAGTTGATATTGGGCTCTGACAGGTACATTTCAACAATGGTCTGTGCTTAGGCTGTGTTAGAAGAAGCAGTTGAAGAATATATTACAATGAACGACATCTTGTAAGTGACTACAGAGACATGAAGCTGAATAAAGTGACAGTGAGACAGTGCTATGTTTGGATGGTGGTTAAGAAGAAGGTCCTGCTCAGTGGCAGAGGAAGAAGAAGAAGGAGAAAATGCTGCAACACTAGAGGAATGGCCACCTGATGCTGTTCTATATTGTGAAGAAGATTCTGAATGTGCTGCTGTTGTACTGTGTTCCATGACAGCATGCACCTCATCAATTATCTCTTGTTTGTTTATCTCAAAAGAAGTGCCATCATCACTCAAAAGTTGCTTTGATTTGTATCATGGGTCCAAGACTGTTGCTTTAATGTAGTACTCAGAATGAAGCATTTTACATAGTTTATCATCTTCATCAACTTTTTGATCATACATCTCATTAAATCTTGTTGTATTCTGGGGGCAACCTGTATGTGTCAGCAAGACCACTGGCAGCCTGTGTAATAGAACTGCTTTGGTTCTTTAGCTTGTCCTGAATAAGATTCGATCTGAATTATTAATTTTTTTTGTATTATCTGTTTATCCCCCTATGTGCTTTGGTACGAAGAGAGACTAAAGGAGCTTAATATGTAAATCCTTGAGGAAGGGGGGGGACATGATAGAAGCTTTCAAGTATCTCAAGGGGATCAACAAAATCCAAGAGGGTAGCATCTTTCAGAAAAAGAGATGTGCAAGAAAAAGGGGGTACAATTTGAAGATGGGGTGGCTCAGAGATAATATGATGAAGTATTTTTCATGGAAAGGGTTGTGGATGCAAAGAACAGCCTTCCTGAGGAGGTTTTGGAGTCAAAAACAGTGGGGGAATTCAAGAACGCATGGAACAGACATAAGGCAATTCTATTGTGGGGTAGGAAGAAGTAAGCTGTTGGTTAACTAGGATCTGCAGCTTATCCATTCAGTAGGGAAATGGGCAGACTATGTGGGCCAAGCAGTTCTTATCTGCCATCAGATTCTATGTTTCTATGTGCTTCAGGACCCACCACTCCTTTGAGCTGCCATGGTCCACGACAGGTTCCCTACTACCCCCTCTTGGGCCTCCAACCTCATATCGCAGCCCTCCCCGGGTAACCTGGTGTAACCTTTTACTGGATGGGTGCTTCTTCTCTGAGGGGGAAGGCACCGGTGGGAAATGGCCAGCACACTCTACTTTTAGCTCTAGGGTACTGCTGAGGATGACATGGTTCTTTTCAGGGGCTTCAGTGGCAACGGCAGAGCAGCAGCCATCATCTGGCCAGTCCTGGAGTGAGCTTTTTCTGCTTTTCTTGGTTTCCCCTATTACACTGGTCATACAGTGCTACCAGTCTCCATTGAGGGCCACTGAAGAGTGATGCTGCCCTGCTACCCACCACAGGAGAGGAGAGCAGTCCCGCAGATGCTCAATTTTCTCCTTCCCCTGCCAGCCCCTGGCATCCCGAGTCTGTTCCCGAACTCGGGTCATCAATGTGGTGCGTGGTGTGACATCCAGTGCCTCAACCCTCAGCACCACTGGGCTGGCTGATCTGAATTTTATCATTTTTATTAGGGTGTCACCTGGCTCAGATTTGTTGTGTTCACATTCACCTCTCTGGTGATTTCCTTATATGGCTGAAGGAGTGAAATTAGAAACTCCAGCATGGCCCACTGTGGTGGAGTAACATAGATATCTGCATCACAAATTTTATTTTCCAAGGTGTATTGTCTGACAGGTTTTCTTCTGTTTCATCAGCCTATAGGACATAAGAAAGGTTGAATTCCATCAAGCAGAAATGCCTTGGATCGGTCTGTGCAAAGGTAAATTGTGCTCCTGCTACTGTAGTTTTTCAAAAAAGTGACAGACAATGCTTGAGTGACTGAAGTGAGTGCATATTCTTTTAGCAGTACTAACATGAGCCATAATGTCCCTGTCCTCATCAAGAAAACTGTGAACTATTAAATTTAAACAATATCCAAAGCAGCAGATGTGAACAAAGACCCCTTCCTGCTAGGCCTTCTTTATGTTGTCCCCATTGTGTGCAAATATAAAGCCAACTGATAGTCCCTGTGAAGTGAGCCATTGCTGTATTGTTTTTTGGAGCTCTTCATTGATGTTGTATGAGATGTGTTCAGATGGAAAATAAAACATTCTTAGAACAGCAAACTATGTTTCACTGTCCCTACAAGAATGATCAAAACATGTCCAATGTGCAATGAAAGACACAAAGGATTCAGGCTGACAGTTTGTCCAGATATCCATTGTGAAATGTACCACCGTCCCAACAGCACTGCACAAAACTCTTCAATTTTTTACATACAACATCATAGAGTTCTGGAATCCCTGTTGAGGGGAAGAATTTCTTGATGGTATGCTACATTGAGGCTTGAGATACTCAAGCAGTCACCTGAATCCAACATATTCATCCATTTTATATGGTAGCAAATCAACAGCTATCATCTCTGAAATTTTCTTGGTGATTGCAACAGGGTGGGTCAAGACATATTTGACTTTATGTTCATGTTTCCAAGATGGTAAGCTGTCTCCTTGAAGGAAGGGGCTTTTGAACATGTGGTCACTTTCAGTAGCAGTAGGAATCTTTTCAATGGGAGGAAGGGGTGGAAGTGTCTGTAGTGCTTCGTGGGCTGCCACTAATTTCATCTATCAGAGTTACCCCTGAGTGTAGTGAGCTATCACTGTCACTTTCTCTTCAAGTGTCATGACTGGAGTTCTCAGTAATGTTATGAAATCTGTTTAGGGGCCTTTTCAGTGCTGAAGTTCCCAGTGCTCCTTTCTTTTTACCCCTGCTGATTGTCCATTCACAAATAGAGCATGCTGTCACCAACTCATTACAAGCACTAATGGAGAAGTACGACCAAACAAAAGATGATATCTTTTTAGTTTTTTTCCCAGGAAAGCATTGCACCTTAGTCAACTTTTCAGTTTTTTTTCCCCACAGATTTTTCTTGGCCTGTTCCTCTTGTGATTTATTCCCACTGCCCTCCTTCTCAACCAAAGCAGTTATTTTTCTTAATCATATGCACATTCCAACCCATCCAGTAAACGTTGTGCTGCCTGATCAATCTCTTCATCATCTTCATCTTTATTACCCTCATCAGCTTCAACCTCAGAAGAATTGGATGACTGTAAGGGACTGGCAATAGCATAGCATGCAATTGTTCCACACTTTGGGGTGCCTCTGTGGGTGGTACCCACCAACCCTTTGGTTTTAACTACATAACTTTTTTTTTACTTAGGACTGATCCAACAGATGTACCTTTTGTGGATTCAGTCATTCACTTAGAAGACAAAACTTTATATGTAAAAAAAAGTGCTTTTTTGATTTGATTTTGTTTTCCATTTGCAGGCTGACTGCTGTCCTTTGCAGTGCCACTGTCTACCTGATAATGCACCTCATCAGCACTTTGTCAATTTTTCCTTATTTCTAATTCTAACATGTAAAAAGATCCCTCTACATAAGGTTCTCTGATGATTCCCACACCCACACCCACACCTACAGGCCAGGGATGAATTTACTGTACACAGCACACTGACAGCAGTCCACCACCACTTCCTTCCAAGCTTAGCTAACTGAGTGACTTCTACTGCTACTGTTCAGTGACCAACTGTATTCAGCAACTGTTACTCAACAGTGTGCCTTCAGACTTTAAATTGCTGATGCAGACAGATCTGGTGCATGCACAGTCACACACTGGGAATGGTTAATGTTTATATGATAAAAATAAGAAGGACAAGGAGAAGAAATAATGGATGGAATGAGTGATGATGAAACGTGTGCACTTTATTTGTGTTTTTGTGTCTATTTAGTTGCACTAAATTAATGAATGAAAACACCTTGTGGGTTTTGCTTTATTGTTCTCTGAGTTAACCAAAAAAAAAATAAACAAAATAGACAACTACGAGTCACAAATTCACAATGGCCCCACAGCCAGCAGCACAGGCACAGCAGTGTGTCTGTTTTCTTGTCAGAAAAGTACTTTTGTTTTTATACATGAATGAATGTTAACATGATTGTGATGGCCCACAGCAGACAGCTCTCAGTCTCTCTGACACCCAACATAGATACATAGATACATAGACAGTGTCGGCAGATAAGGGCCTATGGCCCACCCAGTCTGCCCATTTGAGCTTGTAAGTTCAGTTTGTTTTCCTAGAAGTCTGTTGCCCCTTACCCCTGACCTCCAGAATTCCTTTATGTCTATCCCATGCATTCTTAAATCCCGTGATTGTTTCAGCCCCCACCACTTCCTCTTGCAGGGTGTTCCACTTGTCCACCACCCATTCTGTGAAGAAATTCTTTCTCATGTTTATAGATAAACAGTACCAGTAGCAGTACCAGTATGTCACTTTGCCCTCCACAGGGTAATCCTAGCCAACATCAATGTGTCTGCCCTGCAACAGGGTCAGCCTTTGGATCAGAATAATATTGTTTTTAAGGCCTCTAGCAAGTCTCTGTCTCTTTCTGTCTCTCTCTCTCAGCATTGTGACATGAGTGGCTTCTCTCGTTGAAGTGGATGGAACAACAAGAAAACAAATTTTATTTGTGGTAATCTATGCCCCCCAAAGCCTCTCTCCTGATGAAATAACAAAAATATACAGAAGATGTATATATTTTTTTGTGATTTCTGTGACTGTAATTGTATTTAGCTCACAGTACTCGCTCTGTCTCTCTCATAATTCCTCTGGATGAAACAAGAATAAAGTCAAAGTTTCATGTTGCCTGCCTGCCTGCCCTGTACAGTGTGCACACACTGCACAACCAGACTAAGGCCAAGATTAATTTCTTTATTTATGATTCCTGGGGCTGAAAAAAATTATCTTTGGCCCCCAGTAGCTCTCTCTCTCTCTTTCTCCTCTGGATGGCACAAATCAAAAGTTATTTTGCCAGCCTGCCCTGTATATATATATATATATATATATAATATATATATATATATATATATATATATATATATATATACACACACACAGCCACACTGAGGCCAAGAATGAACTGATTTCGTGACTGTAAAATTTCTCTTTGTCCCCAGTATTCTCTATCTGTCTTTCTCCTTTCGATGGCACATGTCTAAGATTTATTTTCCTAGCTTGCCCTTGCCCTGAACACACACAGCCACACTGAGGCCAAGAATAAACTTTATTTGCAATTTCTGTAACTGTAAAATTTCTCTTTGGTCCCCAGTATTCTCTCTCTCATTCTTCTCTAGATGGCACAAGTCAAAGATTTATTTTGCCAGCCTGCCCAACACACACAGCAACACTGAGGCCAAGATGAACTTTAATTGTGATTTCTGTGACTGTAAAATTTCTCTTTGGTCCCCAGTAATATGGCGCTCTTTCTCCTGTACATGGCACAAGTCAAAGATTTATTTAGACAGCCTGCCCTTGCCCTGTACACATGCAGCCACACTGAGGCCAAGAATAAACTTTATTTGTGATTTCTGTGACTGTAAAATTTCTCTTTTGCCCCAAGTAGTCTCTCTTTCCCTTCTGGATGGTACAAGTCAAATATTTATTTTGCCAGCCTGCTCTGTACACACACACACACACACACACACACACACACACACACACATACAGCCACACTGAGGCCAAGATTAACTTTATTTGTGATTTCTGTAACTGTAAAATTTCTCTTTGGCTGCCAGTAGTATCACTCTCTTTTTCTCTTCTGGATGGCACAAATCAAAGATTTATTTTACCAGCCTGCTTTATTGCCCTCTGCCCTGTACACACTCATGCGCACACACACACAGCCACACACTAAGGCCAAAATGAATTCTGTTATTTCTGTGACTGTAATATTTGGCCTCAAGTAGTCTGTCTGTCTGTTTGTTTCTCCTCTGGAGTATATGGTCAGGTGAGCCACAGTGGAACAAGTCAAAAGATGTAAAATTTCCCACACAGGCCAAAAAGATTGTGTGTATAGGAGGTATTTATTTATTTTTTTCTGTTTTTTTACATTTTTCAACAGTTTGCCCCACAATCACCCCTCACCTACTCTCTCTCTCAAACTGCAATTCATCTCCTCTCCGTCCCTCCCTCCCCAGATTACTTTCCATCTGAACCCCACCCCACCCTAGTAAGTCTCTTGCTCTTTTTTTTCTCACCTCCTCCATAAACTGTCGACACCAGTCACCACTAAGGTCCACAGCTACCCAAAGTCTGCTGATCTAAATCTTTCCTCCCCTCCCCTCCAGCTCTCCCAAAGCATTAGAACAATGCTAATGCTAACACTCTCCACTCTGTCTTTCTCTGCACCTGCCAAACTTCTGGGCTGTATTGCACACTCTCCACAGTTATATACCATGAGTGAGTGCATCACATGACTTTCCTCTGCTGGCATCATGTGACTGTTGCCTGATTGGATGCCACTGGCCTTCTGTACATCAAGTGAGCTGGCCAACATCATCCCCATGGCAACAGTTAACACACAGGTGAAAGCACATGTTCTGTGGCCTACCAAGGACCCAGAACTAGACTTTTGTGGCAAAGTCTGTATTTATCTGGGTCGGTGATTTCTAGGTTCCATCTGGGGTTTTGGATCTCGGGCAGAAGAATTTGCACAGCCCTAATCTTTCCTTCCTTATCCTAGAGTCTATTCAAGCTCCACTGTACCCATTTATCATCTTTCTACCCTGTGTACTCCTACCTCTCCCTTTTGCATCCCTGAAACTTTGTTGTTACCCTACCCTAGATAGGGTGTCTCCTGCTTTCCATTTTTTAACCCTCCCAACTGTTTCTACCCTATTCTGGAAGTTAACTACCCCTTTCCCACATAATGTGGCTGTAAGCTGTAGTTATATGTACCCTAGCTGATTATCACTATAGGCAGTACTCAGATTTTATGTCATATGAACATATGAATTTGCCAGAAGATAATGGCCTTATGGTCTATCGAGTCTGCTAAAGGGTGCAGCTAGCAATCCTTATACTGCAGCTGCCCATCCCCTCCCCTGACCCTTCCTCTTACCCTATCCCATCCCCTTTTGAAGCAGTCCACTGTTCTACAGGATACCACTTCCACAGCCAATGTGTTCCACCCAGAAATCACTCTCTCTGTAAAAAAGTGTCTTCTCATTTCCATCCTGAACCTTCCCCCCTTCAATCTGAGATCGTGACCTCAAGTGTCGATACCCCCCCTTAACTTGAGTAGTCCCTCCATGCCTGTCTTGTTTATTCCCTTCATGTGCTTGAAGGTTTCAATCATATCCCCTCTGTCTCTCCTCTCTTCCAGTGAGTACATGTTCAACTCCCTCAGCCTGCTCACGTAGGATATATCACTTAGTCAGTGGGTCATCTTTGTTGCCCTGCACTGCACCCCCTCTGGTAACTTAATGTCCCTCTTCAGGTATGGGCACCAGTACTGCATGCAGTAATCCAATTGTGGCCTAATCAATGAACTGTACAATGGCAGGATCACCTTCCATCTCCTTGAAGATATAGCCCTGGCAATACAACCCAGCATTTCATTGGCCTTTGCAGCTGCCTTCCTGCAGTGTGTTAAATTGTTCATTGAGCCCATTATAATCACCACCAGATCCTTCTCCTCCTCTCTTATGGCTAGGTGAAACCCCCCCAGCTGGTAGCTCTGTATTTTTTTTTGCCCCAAAATGTAACACCTTGCACTTTTTTGCAGGGAACCCCAATTGCCAAGTGTCCAATCAGGTCTCCAATTTTGACAGATCATCTTGCAACCAATGCCACCCTCCTAGGTCATACACTATTGCTCCCATCTTGGTGTCATCTGCAAACAAACTGATCTTGCTCTTGATGCCCATTGAGATGTCTGATATGAACAACACAAACAACACCAGTCCCAGCACTGAGCCCTGTGATACTCCGCTTGTCACTGCTCTCAGAGATGAGAGCTCCCCTCCCACCACCACCCTCTGCTGCCTTCTCTGTAAGCAGTTTACTACCCATCCCACCATTTTTGCCCCTGCATCTGTACCTGCCAGCTTACTACCAAGCCTCCCATGTGGCACCAAGTTGAATGCCTTACTGAAGTCGAGAAACAGGACAACCACTGCATGGCCCCTGTCCAATTGTCTAATTACCCAGTCACAGTAATCCACCAAGTTGGTCTGACAGGTTCTGCCCATGACAAACCCATGCTGCCTAATTTTATGCAGCCCATTGGTCTCCAGAAGGGACACCAGTCACTCCTTTGTCTCCATCAGTTTTCCCATAATGGATGCGAGGTTTACCAGCCTGTAGTTTCCTGGTTCATCTTTGGGACCACTCTTATGGAGGGGTACCATGTGAGCCATTCTCCAGTCCGGAGATGCACTTCTTTAGACCAGGGAGGCATTGAGCAGATCTGCCAAGGGCCCCACCAGGATTTCTGCTGGCTCCGTCAGTAATCTGGGGTGAATGCAATCTGGCCCTGGTGCCTTGTCCACCCTCAGTGCCCTCAGGCCCTCCAGTACCCTGCCCTCTGTGATTCCCCATCTGTCACTTCCTCCCCCCAAGCCTGACTTCCCACACACCCTTGGTAACACCCCTCCTTTCTCCTTAGCAAACACCGAGCAGAACTATTCATTAAGTGCTTCTGCCTGCTCTGCCCATTTCCACCCACCCCATCCTTCTTAATCCTTACTATTTTTCCCTACAACTGCTTTTCTCCCTGATGTACCTGAAGAAATCCTTCTCCCCCTTCTTGATGCCTTGTGCCAGCCTGACCTCCTTAGACACCTTGGCTGCCCTTACTGCCTTCATCACCTCCTTTGATTCCTTCAGGTAATCCTCTCTGTCCTCCACTCTCCATTGTTTTGAACCTCCTAAAGGTGGCTTGTTTATTTCTTATTTTCTCCATGACCACCTTGCTCAACCAGCTGTGTTTCTTGGCCCTAGTTCTCTTACTCTAGACCCTGATGCAAGTTTTGGTTGCCTCCTCAATAGCCAGTTTCATAACCTCCCACCTCTGGTTAGTGTCCATATTAGTTTGAATTCTGGCTTGATACCCTTTAACTATCTCCCCCATCCTCCTGAAGTTGTCACTCCTGAAGTCCAACACTCTTGTACCTGTTTCTAATCCCTCCTTACCCATTTTCAACATGAATGACTCTGAGTGATGGTTGGTCCCTGCCAGTGGCTCTTCCATCCCCAGCTCCCTCTAAAACTTCCCACTTATTTATTTTATTTAGTTTTTGTTGACTGGGTAAGTGCACTAGACAAATCCTGCCTATTTTCAGGCATGACCTGGGGGAAGGGGATACAGATGAATGCCAACTGCCCTTGAACCAGATTAAGCTGTTGGTGGTATTTTTAGTGAATGAGGGAAATTTGGCCAGGCACCGGGGAAATTTCCCTACTCATTTCGATAAGTGCCATGGGATCTTCAACATCCACCTGAACTACCACCAATCCAGGCAGATGGGACCTCAGTTTAACATCTCATCCGAAAGACAGCACCTCAGAAGTACAGCACCCTTCTCATGCTGCACTACAGTGTCAGTACTGGGATATTAACCCAAGTGCCAGATGTGGGAACTGAACCCTCAGCCCTCTGATCTCCAAGCCTCAGAGGCTAGTGTGCTACCTACTGAGCTACTGACACTGCTGTGCCAGCATGAGGTCTAGGGTGTTGCTTAATCTGGTTGGCTCACTGACCATTTGCTTTAGGAAGCTATCCTGGAATGCATTCAGAAGTATCTGCTCCCTTCTATGCATGGTGGCTGAGGTACTCCAGTCCACTCCCTGCAGGTTGTCACCTCCTTCTGTACTCTGCTGTCACACCTGTGGAATCTTCGGCATCCTGAAGACATCACTAAGGTAGATGTTACATTCCTGCTCTGTCCCACTCATGTGATGGGACATGAGCATGATGGGACAGGCAGAAGTGGCTGAATTTATACTCCTTTTGGCAGATTGCTGATCTCTGTTGATTGGCCAGTGTTGGTCATGAAGCTGCTGGGTCCTCCTGCAGCTCTATCCATCCCCCTAAACAATTATCTGCTTTGCATTACAGTAAGCCCCTGCACAATAAATGTACAGCTCTGAAAATTATTGTAGCTCACCAGGTCAACAAAAGCAGCTTTTGTATTTTAAAAAGAAGGTGCTGTTTTCCTCCTCAAATGCATGCCGGAATTTGGGTGCACTAATTATATAAATCCTTTTGCAGCTTCATAGCTTTCATTGATTGTCCAGAGTTCATCACACAGCTGGTGAGTACTCCTACTGATTTGTCATTCCCCCAGTCCATTCCTGCTTCCTCTTACAGCCAGTTCCTCCAAATAAATGTACAGCTCCAAAAGTTAGCTCAATATGTCAATAAAATCAGCTTTTGTGTTTCAAATAGGAGGTGCCATCTTACTTCTCAAATGTGCACTGAAACTTGGGACCACTCCTTTTAAAATCCTTTCTGCAGATTCCTGGTCTGTGATGACTGACAAGTGTTTGTCAAGTGGCTGCCTAGTCCTTCTGCTGCTCTATCTGTCCCCCAAGCCCAAATACTGCTTCCCTTTATAGCCAGACCCTGCAAAATAAATATACAGCACTGAAAAGTTACCTCCCTAGATCAGTAAAAATCAGTAAAAGCAGATTTTGAGTTTTAAAAAAGAGGTTCTGTCCTCCCATTCAAAAACATGCCAAAACGTGGGAGCTTTTCTTTTTGAAATCTTTGTTGGAACTTTGCTGGCAAAGCAAAACTTTAAATCATATCAAGGGGTACCACAACAGCTATTTTGCAACTGAAAATATTATATAGTCACACTGTACACTTTCAAATATTTTTGCACCAGGTCTGTATATGAGACCTCATCTACAAAATTTGGATGTTTCCAGAATGCACTGACTAGCCTGTTTCAGCAGTGATTTGAGCCCACTAGGAGACTGCATACACAAAGTCAGAGATTATCCTTGAGAGTCCCCCCCCCCACCACAAACACACACACATATGCCCTATACAACCTTTAAACCTCCAGAGTAAGCAGAAATTTGAGGATATCAGGAACTCCAGCTGTCCATGTTTTCATGGACAGGCAAGGTTGTCCAGTGACATAATTGGGCATCCTTTTTCAGTCCCAGATCATGGTCTAAGAGAAATCAATCCATTGTTTTCCATGATTTGGGTCCAGGGTTGATGAAGATGTGCAGTATAAATGCCCAGACATAACATACAATCATGAGAGACTAATTGGGAGAATCAAACCCATTTTCGGTTTGGAAAATGAAAGAAAAAAGATTCTGATTAAAAAAATATGAATTATTTCAGGTATTAGCTGTGACCGTTCATGATCTAGCTAGGTTTTTTAGTGCCCATGCTTCATAATGGTTTTCACGGTTTTTTACTTTTTTATGAATTAATCAGATGCATTCTCTTTGTGTTTTGTAAAAGGAATAATGCACTGTTGTGTCACAGGGTGTCTGACATGCTGGGATAATGTCTCACCTTGGGCATAAGGCTACATGAGACTGCAGGCTGAGTGCATACAACACCCATGAAGTGATGTTATCTCAGCAAGAAACACACCCTGGAGTGCATTATTCCTATGAAACAATGGCTCTTGAATAAAAAAAATAAATAAAAAAAATGTAAAAATACATTTAAAAATATAATGTTGCTCTTTTTTTAATGGGTAAGTATATTGTTTGACAAAAGTAGTGCTGATTGACAGTTTTGTCCAGTAGGTGGAGCTACTTTTACTGTGGCTCCACAGTCTGCCACAGAATTGTAAATTGTCACTCTTCCCTGTGTCTCATGCTGTAGCATGAGGGAGTGATAGCCCCCCCCCGGTGTTGTCACAGTCAGCAGCATGGAATTGAGAAAAGCCATTGGAATTTGCACATACGGACTCCCCCTACACCTTTCTGGCTCCCCATCAGTGATGAAACTGAAGGAAGAAAATGGTGATGAGGTAAGTAAGCACCACCCACCAACCTGTTTCTCTGTAGTGTTTTCACAATTTATTTATTTATTTCAAATTTTGGTTACCGGGACAGGCACACTGAGCCAATGCTCATTTCTGGGTGTGACCCAGGGAAAAGGATATAGCATGGGTAAGTAAAAACATAGTAAAGAACATTAGCTCATATGCAGCATGTGGGTCCCGCAAAATGGTGGATGAGATTTCAGCTAATGAGATTTCCAATAGTGACGTCCTTACAAACTATTAGAAGTAGTTTTGATAGTGATAATATACTTGGTGGGAGGGAGGCTTGGGGGACTTTGCCCCCAAAACTAAATGATCAGATGTATGTGAAGAGGGGGCATGGGGAGCATAGCCCCCCAATCTTTTACTTTCACTACAGCACACAAGACTGATAAATGGTTGTGCAACAGCCGGGCCTCTTGTGGAAATCTCATATGCCATTTTGACAGAACCTATAAACTGTAGCCACTCTGGAACATCATTTACACAAAATAGTTCAGTGCTAGTGAGACAACAATGCACGAGTGCCACAAGTCAGTTGCAAAATGGAGAATAATGCCTATGTAGGTGTGTGATATGCAGTTTTTTTACAAGCCCAAGGTTTGTGATAATATATAAACCTTGAGCAAGAAGCTCAAGAGGTTTATACATTGTGACACACTGAGGGTATGTAAAAAAACTGCAGATCACACACCTTCATATGTGTTATTTTTTATAATAACTGGTGCTAAGTAAACAAAGCTCAGAGTCTTAGCATTACGTGCATCCTGTGTTGTTGATTTGACCTCTGTATGGGCTCCATGGCATGCTGGTTTCTATGACGACAAGGTAAAGGTTCAATGGCTTCTCCATTGTTTAAAGTTTAAAAAACAACTCTTAACGGTTACATTTTTCAAGTCAGTAAGTACTGTACCTTAGCATGGTACACACAGCCTGGCGTGAGACAGTAAAAGCCTTATCAACTCACAGGTTGATACGACTTTGCCGTATCAACCTGCAGGTTGATATGACTTTTTACAGGTCTCAAAAACAGGTAGATATTGGGGGTCACCAGTTATTATATACAAATACTAAATGGAGTGTGAATTTTCACATAATTTCAGGAAGAGGGCTGCATTTTCATGAAGGCTGAGTCAAGAGCCTTAATAGGTGCTTTAATGAAAGGATGGAGGGGGAACGTTGGAGGGAAGAAGGAAACTGGTTCCAGAGAGCGGGGAGCCGGTGCAAGAAAGACGCTTGTCCAGCACATGAGTGCAGGAGAGGGATGGAGAGGGTGTGTGTGTGTCTCTAGAATGTAGTTCCTAAGTTGAGGCTGCTATAGGGGAGAGGAGGGAGGATAGGTAGGGGGTAGTGAGCCAAACCAGTATTTAGCAATGAAGATAGAGCAGTGTGACTGGTGGCCTAGGGATATGGGAAGTAAGGAAAGTGTAGATTACAGAGAACAGTGAGGGAAGGGGCCATATTAATGGCAAATGGACAGAATGCATTGCAGATGGTATCCAGTCTGGTGAGTGAGGAAGGAGGGGCAGAGCTGTAAACCACATCAGCGTAATCAGAAATGGGGAGAATGATATTGGTGACCAGCTCCCAGTGGACTGGTGAGGAGAGGCTGTGCTTGTTGCGATATAAAGCACTAAGCTTGCAGCGGATCTTGGAGTGGATGGTGTCAATGTGTGAAGAGAAGTTCAGTTTTCTGTCCAGCCAAACTCCCAAATATTTGAAGACTGGGACTGCATCAGGTTGTGTGCCATCAAGGGTAGAGAAGACAGGTGGAGATGAGAGCCTAGCTAGTTTCTGGCCAGTACCAAAGGTCATGGACAGATGGTTTAAAGTCTTTTTTGGAGATTCTTTCTCCATATATTTCTGGAAATGATGTAGTAATAGTTGTGGACTTTAAGCTGGTTCCAGAGGGATAATGTGGGGGTGGAATATTTATCACAGTCTTTTGAGTTAGTTCAATTGACTGAAGAAGCTACCCTATTTAATTATGTTACTGCCAATCACCCAATTTTAGACAGGGTAATTACAAATAGGTCTAGTATGGTTGCATCAGTTGGAGTAATGGCCGATTCTTTGCGTGACCATTTGGGTAGCCTTTGTGTTTTGAATTTTAAAAAGGTTAAGGTTCCACCTAGAATTATTAAAATGTGCAGGTGTGTTTGAAATGGCTTGATGTCTCAGGTTGATTGGTCATATTTGAAATTAATTCCAGAAGTAAATTGCACTTTGGACTTTTTTATAAACCAATTGACTCCAGTTCAGGATGCTTGTTTTCCATTAACAACAGTGAGGCTTCAAGGTAAGCCAAGTAAATGGTTTTCATATGTGATTAAACAACAGATAAAGTTAAGGAATAATGCCAGGACAAAATCTGAGAGTAATCCAGCAGAGGCCAATTTGGCATATTATCGTAGTTTACGAAACAATGTTTCTCAATTGGTTAAAAAGGTCAAGGTTCAATTCTATAGGAATCAGTTTAGGGATTCCTTATTGGACGCTAAGAAATTCTGGACAAATGTAAGTTATTTTTTTTCTCTCCTAAGTCATATAGTTCAGTTGATAACGTGTTGGTTAATGATGTTGTGTTTACGGATCAGACGGAAATTGCTAAATTGTTTAATTTTAAATTTTCTGACTACTCTGGTTATACTGTAGGTCTAATTTATATAACAGGTCTGTTCAGGCTGACTTTAATCATATTGATAGGGCTAATTTTTATTTTAGGGCAGTTAGGCAGCAAGATACAGACACAGAATACAGACACTGCTCTCCATGCTTTCCTGGGTAGATTTGTATTGCTTCAAGAGAAACATACTCCTTTTATCACTCACCGGGCCCATGGTAAACAAACCAGGTGGTCGCATAAAGACCTCCTTGCATCCCTCAAGGTTAGGGACAAAATGCTGGAGAAAGTTCAAAAAGGCAGGTCTCAAAGTTGACTTTAATATCTACAGAGAACAGTGATCAAAGTGAAAAACATTAATGAGGCATGCAAATAGCCAGTACTGCAAAGGCCTACTGGTAGATGCAGCTGGTCACCCTATGAAATATTGGTCACATATCAAAACTTTCCTTGGCTCAAAGCAAACACACACCAACAGCGACATAATACTGAAAGGAGTTCACTATAATGACTCAGGCACAATTGTCAATGCGTTCAATAATCACTTCTCCGACCTCTCCAGATATACCACTGCCTTTTCTCCTGATAATTTATCCCCCACCCCGAAGAACACGACAATGATGCCACCATTCTACTTTAAAGCTATATCTAAGAAAGATGTCCTCAAACATCTCAATACTATATCAGACAGTACTGCTGTTGGATCTGACTGCCTTGAAACAAAACTCTTAAAGCTGGCTGCCCAGTTCATTGCAGGACCACTGTCTAGAATACTCAACATGTCCCTGGGTAAAGGTGTTGTGTCTGATATATGGAAACTGGCCAGAGTCATGCAGTTTCTTAAAAGAGGTGACAAAAAAGACATAGCTAACTACAGGCCAATAACTATACCATCAGTATTAAATAAAGTCCTTGAGAAGCTTGTTGCAGCACAGATTTCTGAACACCTCTTCAAGTACAATGTCCTCTACACAAACCAACATGGTTTCAGAAAAGGCCACAGCACTCAAACTGCCTTTTTACAGCTAACAAATGACACACTTCTTGCCATGGATCAGGGCCATCTAACCGGTGCAGTATTTATTGCTTTAATGAAGGCTTTTGATCTTGTTAACCACTCTCTTCTGCTAGCTAATCTCTAAGCCTTGAGTTTCTTGTCCGGAGTTGTAACCTGTTTTTTTAGCTATCTGTCCAATAGGAGTAAAATTGTAAACTTCAACATGGCCACCTCGGAAAAAGCAGTCATTAATGTTGGTGTACTGCAAGGATCTATCCTTGGACCTCTTCTCTTCTCTTCTCTTTCTCTTCTCTTCTCTTCTCTTCTCTTCTCTTCTCTTCTCTTCTCTTCTCTTCTCTTCTCTTCTCTCTCTTCTCTTCTCTTCTCAATCTTTATTAACAACATTGCATAAAACACATCCTCCTGTTCATCATTGCTATATGCCGATGACCTTGTTCTGTAGAGTAGCTCAGATAATGTGCAGTTTACTACCAAAAGCTCTCTATGGACCTCCTAAATATCCAGTCCTGGATCACCAGAAATAGGCTTGTTCTCAACAGTGGCAAAACCCAGGCTATGATCTTTGGTTCATCTACTAAACTAAAAAATAGTCTGGATCTTTTCAGAGTCTCCTTGACTGATAGTTCCCCACTGGAGGTGGTAACTTCCTTTAAAAACCTGGGTGTCCTGCTTCATGAATTGCTCACTTATGACTCCCATATAACCACCATGTGTAAGATTGTCAATGCTAAACTGGGTTTAGCCTATAAAATGAGCCATATTCTAGCCCCTTCTGCAAGGTTGCCCATTGCTGGAGGAATCCTACTCCTGTCACTCTCATATGGATCCGTAATCTATAGTAATGCATCTAAGACTTCTCTGCAAAGGTGGGACACTACATATAACAATATATGCCGATATGCTTCTGCATCCTCCAGGTTAAGACATCACTGCCTACTATATACAGACCTAAATTGGCCCTCTCTTATGGTATACTGGCTCCTCTCTCTCTCAGTAACCTTCTGGATAGTATTCTGATGTCTAACATGCCTACATGCCTCACCTGTATTCTAACCCCTCAGCCCATCTCCTATGGCCTCCAATCTGCTGACCTTTCCTTGCTTAATATTCCCAGATGTAGAACAACTAAAGGTAAATCTGGATTCTCTCATGTAGCTCCCAGCTACTGGAACTCACTGCCCCTAGATGTACGCCTGGCCCCTAGTCATGCCACATTTAAGAAGAGCCACCGCTCCCTCCTTGCTGTACATGCCCAATGCACATGCTTCAATCCAACGTAGGTCATGGCTCACTCTGCTGTTGCTGCCTCATAGTTCTCTCCTGTTTTCTATTTGTGAGCTTGCACCTTGCTTCTACTGTTACCCCACCACATATCATACCCTATCCCCCTTTTCCCATCCCTTTCCCTCTCTCCCCCTCTCTCCTGCTCTATCACTGTGCTATACTTCTGCATTCCCTATCTCCCTAACTTCTGCTAAAAATACTAAATCAATGATATATGGTACATCGGCTACAGTATGTTAAAGACCTCAGCTAAATTAGAGATTACTGGTTTGAAGGGTGTATCAATAGAGCAGGTAACTCAATTTAAGTACTTAGGAGTTTGGTTAGAAGTCAACCTATATTATCCTTTACAGGTAAAACATTAGTAAAACAGTAAATCTGAAACTGGGCATTCTTTATCAATTTCATTCTTTTTTTTCTGACACAAGGAAATCAATGACAGTTGGTTCATTACTTCCTAATTTTGATTATGTACAGTATGTTATTGGTATTTGAATTTGAAAAGAGCCAAGCAAAATGTCTTAGTAAGAGTTTACGACAACATTTGTAGGTTTATTCTGGCTGTCCAATTAAGAACACACCATTGTGACTTATAGTCATAATTGGATGACTCCTAGTGATAGAATAGAATTCTTTTTTGGATGTCAAATTCATAAATCTATATTTTTGTCTGGTTCTTTTCCTTTATCTGATTTGGTAACTGTTCTTACTACTCTTTCAAAACTGAGATCTACAAATGGAATTACTTTACAGGCTTCATTTCATAAAAACGTTTTTGGATTGCGTTCCTGCTCTATTGCTGCACCCACATTTTGGAACTGTTTGCCTAAAATCCTGCATACCATAACTTTCTTGGGCTGTTTTAAGGTTAATTCTAAGCAGTTTTTTATTGGAAAAAAGTCATTTTGAATTTGTTATTGTTGATATGGCTTTAATAATTATTTGTAATTTGTATTGTACGATTGTTATGTTTGTTTAATGCTGTTTATTGTTTAATGTTGTTCAATGTTTTACATCTCAGATCAGACCTGAAAAGGACCTGTCCAGTGTCACTACCCAGTTAACAAATTAAAAATAAAAAAAATAAAATAAAGGGCAGAATGGGAACTGCCAGTAGGGAAGCTGATTGCACTGATGGCTTAGTTTGTTATTCCCTTTTTATATTATTTATTTACATAATAATGGGAATAATGGTGTTGGGTTCTGGTGGGGGCTTTAAGATGTGGCATTTGCTGTGTATACCATTACTTCAGTGATGGTAAGACAGTGAAGACCAGTACAGCAACAGAATCATCTGTTCGCTGTACTGGTCTGCTGTCTTACCAATGCCCATGTCGTTGGTGATTTTGCCCCCTCCCTGAAACAACTTCGACTTGGAGTTGGTAATCTTTAGTGCAGGGGGGTGTGGGGGGCAGAGCCCTCTGCATGGGGAGAGTGGAAGGCGAAGCACCCCCCCACAAAAAACACTTGTGTTCCTGAAAGGCACAATGCTGACTGCCAGCATTGTGCCATTGCTATAATGGCATTCAACAGGATTTCTGTAGATGCAGCATGCTGTGGTTTGTAGTGAATTTGTAAGCTGTGGAAGGGAGGAATTTCAGTAAAAATAAAAACCATGAAGTACTAGCTGAATTCACTTCAGCCATACCAAGTGCGGTTAACTTGGACATGGCCTGTGGAGTGATACTTTTAACACTGAATGTTGTTGTGTGTATTGGGACTAGATCCATGATGTTATGCTGGGATAACTTCACAGGTCTAGCCCCAAACTGGCCAATTAGAGCCCAGGGATTTTTCTTGCCATTGTATTATAAACATTAAGCAATAACCCATGGCAGATCATGGGGTTATTGGCAGTTATTCCATACCCCGGGTGCATTGTGGGGCATAAGCCCACAGGCCGATTGCCTTCACAGTACCTGGGGTGTGGATTAATTGCCAATAACCCCATACCCTGTTGTGAGTTATTGCCTACTTATAACATGGGCCGTGAAGCCTCTCCACCAATGGGGCTGTACATTTCTTGCAACCCATGTTATAAATTAGAATTAACCCACAACAGTTTATGATATTAGTGGCAGTTAATCCACACCCAGGGTGCTGTGAGGGCACTCGACCTGTGGCCTCATGCCTCACAATGCACCCGAGGTGTGGATTAACAGCCAATTACCCTATACCATGTTGTGGGTTATTGCTGACATACCTAAGCATGAAGATCAGATTGAAAGATACAGTTCTCTTGATTTTTTCTAGTTAGACTCTTTTGTTAGTTTATGCCATATCTTATTTCACCTAATCGTAATCCATCCAGAGCCTTGCCAGAACTTTTTTTATTCTCGAACTAAATGATGTCATCTGTCAACATAGCAGAAATTGGCCAGCCTAGCTTACATTGTTGTTTTTAAAATGTAAAACTTTTTACTCAAAATATATTCAAATTGTACACATAGCTGTATTAAAAATCTATAGTTTATCAATAAACCAAGTTAATTTTTTAATTAGTTTTTATTTTGGTTCAATTTGGCTACTGTTCTTGGCCAAGCTGCTATAGGATTCAAGCATCTGTGGCCTTTCAGGTTGTTTATCAGATGTTCTGGACACTCTATAGCCAAGCATGGTTTGCACATGGTCGTAAGAACTTGAGACAGCAACTAGATGTGCATAATGTATTTGCATAATAACTTTTCTTTTGCAAATTTGAAGAAACAATATAGTTAACTCAAGCAAATTAATTACCCCTACACAAAAAGATGACTATGTGAACTCATGACATTATGATAGAACTTCATGTCATGGTGGTATAAATCAAAATGAGGCCTTTTATCAGATTGAGGAGAGACTCTGTTAGGAAGATGGTCAACAACTGCAACATGTAAGAAAATGAAAGCAATTTTAAAAGTGTGTGTGGATACTATGTGTTTGGCACAGTATAGACATTTGTTTTACAATACAGGGAATTTTTGAAATGAAGAACCATGGATAACCAACCATGAAAGACCATGCCCAACTTGAATAATTCCCACCCTATATTGGTCATGGTCATACATGGTTTATCCCTGGTCCATTTTTCAACATTGGTTGTTGTTGGGTAATCAAGATAAAAATCATGGACAACCCATGAATGACTATGACTTCTTACCATGTATAACCATAGTTTAACAACATACATGTCAGGTTTATCCATTATCCTAAGATGAGGGTGGTGGCAGAAATTAACAGGCACAGAAAAAAGTTAATACTTAGGTTACAAATAGTCTCTAGCTGATGGTGATTCTAACTTCCCCAATTTCTAGGATTGAAATTAATATTATTTACCCATATCTATCCAAAAAATTAAGACTTTCCAAATTATTTTAATTACAGTGCCCACAAATAGTGCAAATGTTGTAAGAAATTATTCAAATGAATAGGGTCAGTTTTAGGAACATTACATCTGGATACATTGTTCTAATGTAAAATAATGGGCATGGGTGGCACAGATGAATTGATCTCACCTACCTTCTTCTGCAAGGATGGGCATTTCTTCACTATTTCCTGTGCAAGTATTGCTGAAAGTGCACTTTGGGACAAGAGCATATCTGAAATGTACAAGCAATATCACCTTTATCTGGGCTGTTGGCAAATCATTAAAAAATCAGGTTTAAGGTTATTAGTCAGTCAATATAATGGCCTACATTCATTTATTTATTTATTTAGCTTTTGTTGACCGGGTAAGTACACTAGACAAATCCTGTCTATTTTCAGGCACGACCAGGGGGAGGGGGATACAGATGAATGCCAACTGACCTTGAACCAGATTAAGCTGTTGGTGGTATTTTAGTGAATGGACAGCAGAGTTAAAGCTAGAGGTAATGATCATGAATATAGACCAATATCTCAGGTAATTACTAAAGATTGAAACACAAATATGTTTAAACAAGAGTCATATTTGTCTGCATTGCATTATAAGGATACTGTGTATCATGTGTACATAGAAACATAGGCTTTGACGGCAGATAAGGACTGCTTGGCCCACCTAATTATCCCATTTCGCTACCTACAGGATAAGCTGCAGATCCTAGTTAGCCAACAGCCTATTTCTTCCTACCCCCACAAGAACTGCCTTATGTCTGTCCCATGCGTTCTTGAATTCTCCCAGTTTTAGACCCCACAATCTTCTCAGGAAGGCTATTCCATGCGTCCACCACCCTCCCTGTGAAAAAACCCTTCCTCACATTGCAACTGAGCCATACCACCTCTATCCTCAAATTGTGTCCTCTTGTTCTTGCACAACTCTTTTTCTGAAAAATGCTACCCTCTTGGACTTTGTTGATTCCACTGAGGTACTTAAAGTTTCTATGATGTCCCCCCCTTTTCCTCAAAGGTATACATATTAAGCTCCTTTAGTCTCTTCTCATATGGCTTCTATTGCAGACCCTGCACCATTTTAGTTGCCCTCCTCTGGGCTGCCTCCATCCTGTCTATGTCCTTGCGGAGATGGGGTCTCCAGAACTGGACACATATTCCAGATGGAGTCTCACCAACTGTCTGTACAGAGGGATAACAACTTCCTGTTTTCTGCTGGTTATGCCTCTCCCTATACATCCCAGTATCACTCAGCCCTCCCTACTGCCTTCTCACATTGCTTGCCAACCTTATGATCATTTGATATGATTACACATAGGTCCCTTTCCATTGTAGTTGTTGTTACTACCCCCACATTGTGTAATCTTCCCCTGGGTTTTTGTTTCCCAGGTGCATTACTTTGCACTTCTTTGTATTGAATCCAAGCTGCCATACTTCTGACCATTCCTCCAACCTTGCTAAGTCCCTTCTCATCCTTTCTACACCTCCTTGTGTATCAATCCTTTTGCAGATCTTTGTGTCATCTGCAAAGACTCATACTTTTCCTTCCAGTCCTCTGCAATGTCTCTTTTAAAGACATTAAAAATGACTGGACCAAGTACTGAACCCTGCAGTACCCCACAAGCCACCCCCATTTCTTCATAGTGGACTCTGTTTACAATTATCTTCTGTGTCCTGTTGTCCAGTCAATGTTTTACCCAGGCTGCCACCCTTGAACCCACTCCCAGGCTGGCTAATTTGTTTATTGATCTTTTGTGTGGGACTTTGTCAAATGCCTTACTAAAGTCTAAGTAGGTCATATCCACAGCTCCTCCCTGGTCTACTACTTTGGTCACCCAGTCAAAGAAATCAATTAGATTCATCTGACATGACCTTCCCACTGTGAACCCTTGGGTCCTGTGCCCCACTGGCCTCTAGGTACTCAACATTCTTTCCTTCAGAAGTGATTCCATCACTTTTCTTACCACAGAGGTCAAACTGACAGGTCTGTAGTTTCCTGCCTCTGTCTTGCTCCCACTTTTGTGAAGGGGAATTACATCTGCCTTCCTTCAGTCCTCAGGTACCACACCATCCTCCCATGACTTTTTAAAAAGAGTAGTCAGTGGTGTCACTAGTTCTCCCCTTAATTCTTTTAGAATTCTGGGGTGAATCCAGTCGGGCCACATTGCTTTGTCCACTTTCAGTTTTAGGAGTTCTTTTGGAACCCTTTCTTCTGCGAAAGGACTGTGATCAACCCCCCTATCCAGAGTGCTTCTGTTAATTGAATTAGGTACCTCCCCCTCCTCCTCCTCTTTTGTGAATACCAAGCAGAAGTATTCATTCAGTATCCCTTATTTTTCACTGTCCCTCTCTGCCCACCCACCGTCCGTCCTATTCAGCCTCACTGTCCCTCCCTTTGTCTTTCTGTGATTCCTGATGTACCTATGAAAGGTTTTATCCCCCTTCTTAACCGAGTTGGCTATCTTTTCCTCAGTTTGGGCCTTTGCTATTCTGACTTCCCTCCCTGCTGCCTTCTGCCTTAACTGGTACAATTTTCTGTCATGGTCCTTCTGTGTTTCCTTATACTTCCTGAATGCTATATTTTTCTCCCTAACCTTCCCCATCACCTCTTTTGAGATCCATAACAGCTTTTTCTTTCACTTTGATTTGTTTATTTGCTTCACACAAAGGCTTGTTTCCTCTTTGATGACAGTTTTGATGTTTCCCCATTGTTGCTCCTCCCCTCCTTCTAGCCTGTTTGCTAGTGCTTTTCTGAGGCACTCTCCCATCTTGCCAAAGTCAGCCCTCCTGAAATCCAGTACCATCACTTTTTGTATGGCTTGACTCTGCAGCTGGTTTATCATGAACCACACTGTTTGGTGGTCACTTGTTCCCAGATGGCTACCCACATCTAGAAATGAGAACCTATCACTGTCCTCATTTGAGAATATGAGGTCTAAGATTGCTCCCTCACAAGTGGGTCCCAAAACTAGCTGTCTGAGTCATGCCCCCAGTAAGGCATTGAGAATGGCCCTGCTCTTGGATGTGGCTGCAGCAAAGGTGCTCCAGTTAACATCTAGCATATTCAGGTCCCCCATCAACAGTATCTCCCCTTTCTCTGCCATCCTAAGGATGCCTTCTATCATATTCTTGTCCATTCCCTTCCCCTGAGATGGGGGTCTGTATACAACCCCTGTGCGGATTGTGTTGCCATTTCCAGTCCCTAAGGTGACCCACAGTGCCTCCTCTCCTCCCTGTTTACTCTTTTGTTCTGTTGCTTTTATCCCTTCCCTTATATAGAGAGCTACTCCTCTCTCTCTTCTCCCCTGCCTGTCTCTCCTGCAGGTTGTGTACCCTGGTATGTTAACATCCCAGTCATGGTTCTCTGTGTACCATGTTTCTCTGACTGCTACAATATCCAGGCAT
The DNA here is from genome assembly GCA_016271365.2 of Neoceratodus forsteri. Classification (NCBI taxonomy): domain Eukaryota; kingdom Metazoa; phylum Chordata; order Ceratodontiformes; family Ceratodontidae; genus Neoceratodus; species Neoceratodus forsteri. The sequence continues at coordinate 622,815,546 of CM057455.1, forward strand.
CCCTCTTCCATCTAGGCCACCAGTTCAGGGAGCTTATTGCCCAGACTATGGGCATTGGTACTCATTACCCTCTATTTTGTGATGGCCTTACCCCTTCTTGCCCCATTACTGTCCTTATTGCTTTTGTCATTTTCTCCATTTACCACACCTTTCTCCCTATTGACATCTGTATTTTGGTGTTTACCTCACTTACTACCATGCTGTTTGGGGGGGCTAGGATTTCCCTGATCATTTCCAGTGCCTCCCTCCTTGGCTTGTTTAAATGCTTGCCAATGAAGTATTTGAACCAATCACATAGGATCCTGGTTGCCTCCTGGACAGATGCAGACCATTACACCAGTATAGGTCTGCATCACTCCAGGTGGACCCCCAGTCATCAATGAAGCCAAATCCCTGAACTCTGCACCAGTTTTTCAACCACTGATTGAATTCCATGGTGTGGAGCACCCTAGCCTCACCCGTGCCATAGACAGGCAGCACCTCCGAGATTACCGTGTATGCTACTTGTCTAAGACCCCTCCCCAAATCCACAAACTCTTCCTGCACTGCTTTGATCCCTTTCTCAGCCAGGTCATTTGTCCCTAGGTGGATGATGACATCCATATCCCTCCCTCATACAGCTGGAACAGGGATCTTGAGGATTTGCTCCCTGTCCCTCCAAGCCATGGCACCAGGCAGGTACCTTAGCTCCCTCTCTCCTTCCTTCTCCAGTTCTACCCTCATAAAAATGGAGTCCCCCACCAGGAGTTGTTTCCTTCCTCTATGGGGTCCCATGCCACCCTCCTGTGGGTCTCTTTTGTGGAGATTCCCAGTGACCTCCATGGTCTCCACTGTGGGTGCCTCCATAGAGGAACCACACTTTGCCAGAACAGCATATGAATTGTGGAGAGTTACAACTGGAGGGATGCACCTCTGTTCCACCACCCTCACCATCCCTGAGCTCACTTTGGTCCAACCACTCCTCTTTCTTGGTAACCTCTAAGGCAACAGCAGTGGCACTGGTGGTCCTTGGGTGGGAGAGGAGGTCCCTCAAATCCTGGCAAACTCAGGCTGGAAATAAGAAACCTCCTCTCTCAGCCAAGAGAGGTGCCTGCAGATGGGACAACTCCACATCCTCAAGAATGTCTCCCAGAAGATTGCTGCTCCAATGCCACTGCACTGCACTATACCCATCATGTCTTATTTCTGGCCCTTGAACTGTTGTTTTGAATACTTACTATTTCCTCTGTTTATTTATTTATTTTATTTTTATTTTTTTCTCCCTACTTACTTACTGCCTCTGTGCCTTTTATGCTCCTGAGCTTCCTGTTCTGAGACAAGAAGTTCTAATATTTCTCAGTAGTCTCCTTATTTGTTCAGAGTCAGACCTCCAGCAGCTGAGGGGGGGGCGGAGACCTACTCTTTTCCTTCTAATATAATGAGTCTTTTGTGGCTCTGTGATCAGTCACTTCCTGCTCCCAACAGGAAGTTCCTGTTGTCAGTCAAATCCTGTTCCTATAAAGGTAGAACTAGCTTAGGGTGGGGGGGGGCTGGAGGGGAGAGAAAGAGGGCAATACAGTCCCAGTAGAGAAGTATAGTTATAACAGCAGTTGCTTCATCTTGGTGTTCTCTGCCTGTTCTCTGGCAGAAGCTATCTAGGGCAGTTTTTAAATCTGGCTTTAACTTGGCTTTCTTCTAGCTAAGCCACTCCTCCTACACACTTTACAGCTCTTTCTACACCTAGTTAATTGCACAGATATCAATTCCCTTCAACCACCTGAGACAAACACCTAGATAACTGCACAGATAACAATTCACTTTAGCCAACTCAAACACAGTAACTCTTTTTTTTTGTTTTGTTTTCACTCTAAATTGAAAGTCCCAGTAGTAGAGTTCTAGTTCTTTAGTCCCAGTAGAGAAGTACAGTTATAATAGCAGCTAGTTCCTCTTGGTGTTCTCTGCCTGTTCTCTGGCAGATGCTATCTAGGGCAATTTTTAAATCTGGCTTTAACCTGGCTTCCTTCTATCTAAGCCACTCCCCCTACTTTACAGCTCTTTATACACCTAGTTAATTGCACAGTTAACAGTTTCCTTCAGCCACCTGAGACAAATATAGGTAACTGCACAGATAACAATTCACTTCAGCCAATACAACCACACTAACTCTTTTTTTGTTTGTTTTTACCCAAAATTGAATGTCCCAGTAGTTGAGTTAAAGTTCTTTAGTCCCAGAATAGAAGTATAGTTATAACAGCAGCTCCTTCCTCTTGGTGTTCTCTGCCTGTTCAATGTACAGTGTGTTCAATGACAGGAGCAACTCTAGGTGTGATTGAGTTACAGTACTGTAGTAGTTCTGGGAAATGGTTTAGGCAGGCACTACATACAGTACGTGTATCAATACAGTTTTATATTTTCAGGAAACCAAGAAATGGCAGTGTACTCAGTGGCAGTGAAGTCTAGTGCAACATGAAAGTTGCCAGCTCCCTGCCTGTAAAACAAATGTTCAGAATTAGCCCGGCACTCGAGGACAGGATAGTAACCTGATGCACAAATCCACAGGATGCTTAAATTATGAATCCAAAATGTTTATCTATGGCATGTAGGTGCTAATATATGGTCTGAGGTAGTCACTCTACTAAAAATAATAAAATCCAGGGGTACTGCAGGGCCTGATAGCTTGGTCCCCAGATTATTGAAAGAGGCTGCACCCACTATGGCCTCTCCCATTACCTGAATAATCAATAGATACCTATTAGATGGTGTCATCCCAGCCAAATGGAAAGAGGCCTCGGAAGTCCCATTTCATATGGGAAGTTCCAAGGAATCAATAGGCAATTACAGATCTATCTCACTCCTCTGCACCTTAAACAACTCAGGGACTATCTGGAAATGAACCAGTTACTGGTACCAAATCAGCATGGCTTCAGACCAAATCATGGAACAGACACTGCACTTATCAAATTCACCACTGATACCCTCAGGGCTCTTAACAATGGCACCACCACTGGAGCTATATTCATTGACCTCACCAAGGCCTTTGACTTGGTTGACAATGTCCAGCTGGCAGACAAGCTAAAGCGTATAGGCCTAGACCACCACTTACTGACATGGCTTGAGGGTTACCTCTCCCATCAAACCCAACAGGTTAAATGGCATGGATCCTTATCAGGTAGTCAAACCATCAAGGAGGAAGTACCCCATGGCTCAATATTGGTGCCCCTCTAGTTTTTCCTTTTCTTAAATGAACTCAGCAGCAACTGTGGTGGTAGCACTGTAATACAATCCACTGATGATGCTGTTGTCTATAGAACCTCTGACAGTGTATTGGCCCTGAGGTCCCTGCTACAGGAGGACTTTGCAACCTTGGCCGCTAGCTAATAGGCTGCTGCTGAACGATAAAAAACAAGGTCTTGGTATACGGACCTAGAACACTAGGCTGGGATAGAACCTCACTAATCCCCCTTGTATTAATCAATCAATCACACTTTTATTTATATAAAGCACCCTTCCAATGCTCAGGGCGCCTTTACATTATAACATTAAAAACTCATCACGTGTCATAAAACACATATAAAAACATATTAAAACACATCTGTATAACTTCAAAATTCAATACATTCCTGAGAAGGCCTGGTTAAATAGATATGTCTTTAGAAGATTTTTAAAACCCTTTACGGTCTGGTTTCTCATATCTGGCGAGATAGAGAATTCCACAGGGTAAGAGCCATAAAGGCAAAAGATCTTCCTCCTGATGTTTTAAGGGATACCCTGAGAATATCTAGCAATACCCTCACCAGAGGATTGGAGTGAGTGGGGGGGGCAGAAAGGACACAGGAGCTCTTTCAGGTATTATGGGCCCTGCTTGTGTAGGGCGTTATAGGTCAGCAAAGCGACCTTGAAGGTAATCTACTACTGTACTGGCAACCAGTGCAGGTCATGCAGCACAGGTGTAATATGACTGGATCTAGAAGCTCCAGTCAGTAACCTGGCCATCGTGTTCTGCACTAGGTGCAAGCGTCAGATGTCTACCCCCAGTAGCCCTTGGTAGAGGACATTGCAATAATCAAGATGACTGGTGACAAAGGCGTGGACCAAGGTCAAAAGATCTTCAGGTGGAACCAGATTATTCACCTGGGCTATGTTCCTAAGATGGTAATAGGAAGATCTGACTACAGCCAAAACCTGCACCCACAGGGTCAGGCCTTCATCAAAAATAATGCCCAGGTTTCGTACCTGGCTAGAGGCAATAAGTGGGATCCCACCAAGATTTAATCCTGATGGTTTTCCCAACCATGCCCCTATCATCCTATGACCAGGATCCACAACCAATACCTCAGTTTTTTCCAAGTTCAACCGGAGCCAACTGGCACTCATCCAGTTCTGAATCTCCAGTAGGCAGTTATTAAACACTGTAACAGAATCTAATTCCTGGTCAGGTACAAAGGACATGTACAGTTGAGAATCATCAGCATAGCAATGAAAGCTCAAACTGTACCACCTTATGATGTCTCCTAATGGAAGCAAATACACTGTGAATAACAAGGGGGACAGCACTGAGCCCTGTGGAACCCCGCAGGGCAGTCCATGAGGGGCCGAGGAATAAATTCCTGACACCACTCTCTGAGACCTACCATCAAGGAAGGACTTAATTCAACTGTGGACAACCCCTCTCAGTCCACAGAAAAACCACAGGCACTCGAGCAGTACCCCATGGTCTACAGTATCAAATGCTGCTGAGAGAGCAAGGAGGACCAAGATAGAATGGGATCTCTGATCTCTTGCCATCAGAAGGGCATTTAGTACTCTCACTGGGCTGTTTCAGTGCTATGCCTTTTTCTGAAGACAGACTGGAGAGGGTCATGGATATTGTGGTTGGTCAAATGATCCTCTAGCTGCAGTGTGACCACCTTCTCAATAACCTTCCCAGCAAAGGATAGGTTTGAGATTGGTCTGTAGTTAGCTGGGCAGTCGGGATCAAGGTATTTTTTTTTTTTTTAACAGGGGACAAACTACTGCCTCCTTTAAGGGATCTGGAAAGATCCCTCTCATCAATGAAACCTCCACTATCCCAGCAAGGACCGGGAAAATGACCTCCCCTCACCCCACTAGTAGGTGTATAGGGCCCAGGTACAAACTACAGTAGGTTGGCCGCATAGTCTGGATGATCCTTACTATATCCACTACTACTGGTTGGCTAAAGGTAGACCAGATCGGCTGGGCATTAGTACCACTCGGTTGACTAATGCAAGGACCAATGGGAAGGCACTGGCTGATCTCATTCCTGATGGTGGACTACTTATCAGAAAAGAACTGCGCAAATTCCTCACACTGTTTTTTTGGCAATGCTTGACCAGAGTGAAGACAGGCTGGATTGCACAGTCTGTCCACGGTCTGGAAGAGCTGGGGTGGTCTGTTCTTTGCTGTAGCAATTTCCCTGGACAGGAACTCTGCCTTCTTATGGGAAATGGCTGATTGATAGACATTGCAATGGTCCATCAATCTAAGCCTGTCCACTTCCAGGTGAGTTTTCTGCCAATGTCTTTCCAACCTTCGCACCCCTTTTTAATTCACGGATTTTCCCAACAAACCATAGGGCACTTTTAGGTGCGCCTTTAGAAGTTGTGAGTTCTTTTAGGTACCCAAGCCTTGTATTCAACCAATGTCTCACTTTTAAATGCCATGTGGACCAAATTAAATCAAATCAGCTTTATTTATAAAAAGCACAATTCCAATTTGTACAAAGTGCTTGTACAAAATTCCTAAAACATGTATCACAAGTAAAACAATCTATTTAAAACCAATCACCATAATATCTAAAAATGTCAAACGTTAGTTAACAATTTGTCATCGACTCACAGCTAATACAATATTAAACAACCATAAAAGATTCAAAGTAATTAGGAAAAGACAGGCTAAATATATGTGTTTTCAAAGCAATCTTAAAACTCTGGACCAACTCACCAAAACAATACATCAAATCCTTGGGCTGCTGTAGGCTGAATTTGCAACTTATCTATGAGACCAGGATAGCAAATCAGAAATAGCATCCTCCTTCCCAAACTTACCTTTGCTGTTCCAGTCCTTCAGGCCCTTTCTGGTAAAGAACTGGGTAGGATGCAAGTACTGTATATTAAAATTGCTCAGTTTACTACCAATCCCCCCTCACCACTGTGAGTTGCTTGACTCCTTAAACTGGACCTTCTTTTCCCAAAGGCTCCAAAACCCATTGTTGTGCACCACCTACAAAATAATAAATAGCCCACATCTGTCAGGCCTAGCTAGACTGCTGGTCTCTAAGCACCACAGTAGACTGCTCTCCACCTCTGCTTGGAAGCTCCTGGAGGTTCCTAGGATACGAACGATGACAGGTAATAAGTCCTTCACCTATGCAGCTCCAATTCACTGGAACAGTTTCCCTGACCAGCTGCAAAATGCAGGCTCACTTACCTCTTTTAAAGAAGGACTCTGAGCACCAATGGGAACTCAAATTATGCAGATACCAAGGATGATCTATCACAATCTGATCCTAGTAACCTATCTGGAATGTCATAGTCTATATGCTGTTACCTATAGCCATAGTAAAAGGTACCAACACTTTGTATGAGTAGGTAGCCACTGTCACCCCAAGAGAATGTGTTTCCACAAAAGATTGTAATGTTTATATAAGTGAAGGTCTGCCTCCCAAAGTGAAACTATTTGAGGTTTTGCTGTTTGTTGTCTGGACTGTGGTATGTTTGTTCTTAAAATGGTCATGTATATGAATTTGTCCTGTACCCCAAATTTTCTATGTAACTAATTCCGACTCGCCCCTGAAAAAGGGCCCTCTTGGGCCCAGTGGGTTTACCTGGTGAACAAAATTAAATAAATAAATAAATAAATAAATATATAAATAAATACACAGTACTACTGGATGAGGTAATGCTAAGACACAAGATGCACCAGTGCTTTGACCATATTCTTCATCAGGGAGCTGCTTCTTACTGGCTAAACAGCCCCTTTTATACCAGAGATGTGATCAGCACAGAGTTACCAGCTGGATGCTCTGTTTACCAATTAAAGCTCAAGAGTCGGTGGTTGAGGAGGAATGTGAAAATAGAGACAAAAAACAATAACTCCACAATTTAAACATATTGATATGCAAAAGACAGCAGATTATTTAAGAAAACATCATTGTTACTGTTCTAGATCTAGCACTATAAAATATTTGTCTCTCTCTTTCTCTCTTTCAGCTCTCACTTGCAACAGGTGATTCAGTATGTATGGATCCCCCTTATCCAGTATTGACAATGGGAATTTTGAATCCTCAAGGGGTGATCACTGCTCCACAGAGATGCCTTTCTGGCATTTTCTGTCTTTTTGGAATCAGTTCATCTCTTTTGTAAGACTTTATCTGATACTGTATTGATTTGTTATTTGGTTTGGACTTGTTATTAGTTTGCTCTTTACCCTCACTAGCACAATATATTTTTATAATTAATTTTGCATAACTGTAGCTATGCTACAATGCTATATGGTGCTAGCTGTAGAACAGTAATAACAATTTATTCTTAAATAATTGTGTCTTTTTATATCAATAAGTTTAAATTGTGGAACTGCTGTTTCTTGTATCTGTTGTTCACATCCCTCTACAACCACTGACCCTTGAGCTTTGACTATTACACAGTGAATCCAGCTGGTAGCTCTGTGCTCATCATGTTTCTGGTATAAAAGGGACTTTTAGCCAACAAGACCCCACCCCCACCCTGATGAAGATTACAGCTGAAGCAGCAGGGCATCTTGTGGCTTAGTGTTAGCTCACCCGGTAGTACTGTGTATTAGCACCTGTATGCTACAAATAAATGCTTTTGGATTCACACTTTGAGCATCCTGTGGATCTGTACATTAGGTTACTATCCTGTCCTTAAGTGCTCATCTGATTTTGGACATCAGTTTTGTAGAGTGCCTGTCAGAAGTTATGAACCATTTTAACCTACAGTATGTGGCTCCAGCTTTTAATTATATTACTTGTGGGGGAGAAATTGTCCATTTACTTGAAGGCAATTACAGGTTAATGACCGTGACAGAAAATAAAATTATGTTTTGTCCTTTGGAATATGTACATATGTATAGCATACTAACTATCTTTAAAGTAGGTGTGACATTGCTCTTATTTTGCAGTTATTTCTGAAAATGTAAACATTATCTTTCAATAACATTCTGTAAATCTTAGTTTGCATTATTATTGTTAAACAATACATGATAATATATGTCTTCATAACCATGAGGAGGACAGCAGTTTGCACATATTCTATAAAATATATTTTTTGTCTAAGACTCTTGGGACTTGATTCACGAAGCTGTAGAATTCTACAAATTATGAAGGTAATGCAGGTGCAGAGGTACACATCTAAAATGCGAATGCACATGTGTTTGTTTTGCATCAATTATTAAAAGTGATTTTAGCCATACTGGTCCTTGGAAAACAGGAGTTGCTGGATAAATTGATACCTTTCATTGGGCAAACATATGTCTTCTACAAAGATGATATAGTACACAAGCTTTCAGGGCCCCACATCTCTTCTTCAGGTGATTAGCAAATTAAGCAAAAGAAGCTGTAGTTATATACACTGCAGTGCATTGTTTTAAAATAATTTATGACAGGTTAGTAAGAAGCCTTAAAACAAAAAGTGAGAAGGACTTAAAAAAAGTGTGGCTGGGCACTGGGCAATGAATAGGAACAGGTCTATAGTTGTGAGGGGTGGATTTGCAGGAAGTGTTAAGACCTCCAACACAGGAATAGTATAAATCAGGCAGTGGTGGATGTCTTTTGCACAATGCAGAAAAGGGGGAGATGCAGCTGGTAGGGGACATCAGTCTGATGGATGTAGATTGTAGGTTCCCAACCACAGCTTCAGCTAGACTAGGATATCCTAGACTCCCTGTAGGGGGTGTTTCTTAGGCAGCTAGTCAGGGAGCCCACACATGATGCTGCAACACTGAACCTGGGGCTCATTAACAGGGACAGTATTGTAAATATCAAGGTGGGAGACCACCTGGGGACCAATGATCACTATACAGTGTGGTCAACATTAGGACAGTGGTGAAAGCAAACAACACAAGTACGTAGGAAAAGGACTTCAGAAAGGCAGACTGCTAGAAAATGGGTGAATGCTCAGAAACAAACTAGTGTGGGAGGGGTGGTCTGGATGGGTGGTGGATCAGTGGGCTATGCTAATGGAAGGCATAGTGAAGGCAACAAACCTCTATGCAAAGGAAGTGAGCAAAATCAAGAGGAAAAACAGATCACTGTGGTTCTTGAACAAAGTGACTAAAAAGGTAAAGGCTAAAAAAGTGTTTTTTCAGGAGGTATAAAGAGGCACAGAAGGAAGATGACAGGGATGCTATCAGGAGAAGCAAAGGAAGGTTGGAAAAGCAGTGAGGAGCACAACGGTGCAAACTGAAGAAAGAATAACCCAAGGAGTAATGAAAGGGTGCAAGCCCTTTTTAGATAGATAAGTGAAAAGAGGAAAACTAGGGAAGAAATGCTGGTATGGAATTTGCAGAAGAGGATCAGAAAAAGCAAATATCCTGTACAGATACTTTTGTTTAATCTCCTCAGAGGAAGGGGATGGGGATGGGTCACATGAAAGCAACAGAGGCAATGGAGAGGGGGAGGTAGACACAAATTCCTTTACAGAGAAGAGGGCCCTAAAGGGACTTGCAAATCTGAAAGTGGACGAAGCTATGAGGTAAGACAAGGGTTAGGAGGGAGCTCAGGGAGGTACTGACAGCACATCTGGCAGTCTTTTTTAACAACTCACTGGAAATAGGAGTGGTTCCAGAGGACTGGAGGAGGGCAGTTATAGTCCAGCTTCACGAAAGCAGTAGCAATGAGGAGGCTAGAAATTATAGGCCCGACAGTCTGACATTGGACATGGGAAAACTAATGGAGACATTTCTAAAGGAAAGGTTTGTAGAGTATATTGAATCCAGCGGGCTACAAAAACTGAGGCAAAATGGATTCACGGAGGTGAGATTATGTCAGACAGATCTGACAGATTACTTTGGCTATTTGACAGGGAAGTAGATCAGGATGGGGCTATGGATGTGGCCTACTTAGATTTCAGTAGTGTTTTCAACACCATTCTATGTAGGAAGCTCATAAAGAAAATGGGAAGCATAGGGTCAGGTCCAAAAGTGGTAAACTGGGTATCAGATTGGTTAATAGATAGGAAACAGAGGGTGGTGGTAAGTGGACTTCACTCTGGGGATGGGAGGGTGACCAGCAGGGTGCCACAGGGCTCAGTACTGGGACCAGCCATCTTTAAAGTCTATAAATGAAATTGCAGATGAGTTGAGGGAAGGTCTGCCTAATTGCAGATAGCACCAAAATCTGCAATAGGGTGGACACTCAAGAAAGATTGGAAAGAAAGTGGAGAGACCTGTGAAAACTCTAGGAAAGGTCAAGCACATAGCAACTGGGTTTCAAAGCAAAAAATGCAAAATCATGGACTTAGGGCACAGAAACCCAGAGATAGAGTGCAATATGGCAGAAGAGGTATTGACTGTGAGCAAACAGGAAAGGGACCTGGGAGCAATCATATCTTGGATCAGATATTCAAAACTCTGCACTGGGCGAAAACCGTTTATGCTAGGTTTGCACCAGGTTTGCTTAGGTCTGCTATTTTGAAAAGGCCAAATAGAGTGGCCAAACTGCATTAGCGCAAGGCAAAGGCATAATGTACGCAAGGGGTAAAAAGAGGGGGGGCTTGTACATGAATGCAGGCGTAATGCTACATTCAGTGCATTAGCGCTGTACAAAGTGTCTGTGCATGACTTAGTGTGATACTTTGCAAACTGCTAATTACCGCCCAGGAAAAGTTAGTCTTAAACTCTGGGCAAGTCAGATTTCTGCAACTTTGTGGGTTTGTGCCACTTGCACAGCTTTGAGTGCCTTTGTAGGACATAGAACCATGGTTCATGGAACTCTGTAATTCACGAGTATGAATTATGGAGTTTATGAGGGTCTGCCAGTGGTGGTTTATTGACCCTAACCAGTAAATATTAAACATAGAAAGAAAGCAGACATGGAAGAAACATGCTGCAAATGGATGGCACCTCCTATGTTGCCATCACCTGCCACCACTCCCAGCCATGCCAGGCAGTAAGTAAGTGGTGACCCAGTGCCCAGTGAACACCATGGCAGTGTGCCCATTCAGCACACACCTGCAGACCACCCTTCAGTGGACACCAAGAGAATCCATCACACATGCAGGACTGGGGCATGGAGGGTGTTGAGGGGAGGCTGTACAGGTGGCCAGTCTGCACCATATACTCGGTGCTGCTACAAGGCTGATACAATCCACGCACTGCACATGGTCCAGTGCAGGGATTACTCCAACACCAATGTGCCTGTTCGATGTTTTCTGCCCTCTCCAACCACATACCGCACATTTGTACAGACACCACAGCACACACAGCCAGCCATGTATCTGTCACTGTGAGTATCCCATGCCAGTAATGCAGCATCTGTGGGCTGCACAACAGCATAACAGCAATGCCCACTGTCAGTAAACACCTGCAAGATGGACCTGTCACTGTGTAAAGTGCAGCAGTCATTGATGCTCTACACACCATAGGCATTGCTGTGTCCCTCACACTACTGGCCCCCTTGTTAATGTAGTGTCTGCTGTGCACTGTAGCAGGAACAACAGTTTTACAATTGCATGCAGCACCATCACTTGTGCTTGTGCTGTGTAGTCCCCTGGGGCAAAATATTCTATACGGTTCTGTACAAATGTAGCCTGCAGCTACCACCACACACTTCTAGACTAACCTACAGGTGGAGCTGTGGCCAGACCCAGCCAGCCCCTGTACTTCCAGACTAACCTACAGGTGGAGCTGTGAGACCCTGCAATAGTGCTGGGCAAACTGCATGCAAATCAGGACATAATGAGATGCTAATCTGGATTTTTGCCCACAGACTGCCTAAGTAGGCTCATTTGCATGTCAAGTTTCGAATATAGCAACTTTTTGCCCCAGGCAAATGTGATAACGCTGGGCAAATGGCTTAGCTCCACGCATAACCTGCACAAATGTATCTGCACAGTGCAAACATTTTGGAAACATTGTACATTTCTGCAAATTTCTGCAGAATTTCACATGTGCTAGTGCTGCAGATTTAAGGAATCCACTCCTTTGCTAGCACACACATTGGCCAGATAGTTCACCTCTACCTTCCTTCACATTGCTGTGCATAGGTCTGCTGCTATTTTTGCACTGCACTCCCAGCGCAGTTTGCCCAGCTTCCTTAGCATGCTATATTCAGCAGGTTTAGCACCAGGGCTATCCCTTTTGAATATAGTGGTCTATTGGTTCTGGACTAATTTAGTATACCGGGCAGTGCTAATTTAGTCTCAGAGCAAAGTTTTGAATATCTGGCCCTTGATGATCTCAAGGTGGCGAGGCAGTTCAACAAGGCAGTGAGTAGGGCCGGTGTGATGCCAGGGGTGCATAGTGAGGGGTATCATCAGCAGAAAGAGGGAGGTGATGTTGCCACTGTATAGATTGCTGTTGAGATGCCACCTGCAGTACTGTGTCTAGCTCTGGAACCCACATCTCAGGAAGTACATAGACAGAGTGGAGTTGGTCCAGAGAAGGGCAACTAAAATATTGCAGAGGCTGCATCAGAAGCCCAATGAGGAAAGACTGAAGGACCTCGGTATGTAACATGCAGGAAGAGAGAAGAGTGAGATGGGATATTATATAGACATAAAATGCTTCATGGGAGTAAATAAGGTATAGGATAGGAGTATTATTCAGAGGAAAATATGGATGAGAACAAGGGGACATGCAATGATGCTGGAAGGGGTTAAACTCAAGAGAGCTGCTTGGAAGTTCTTCACTGAAAGAGTGGTGGATGCCTAGAACACTCTTCCAGTGGAAGTGGTGTGGGCAAAAACAGATGTCGGCTTCAAGCATGCATGGGATAGGCGCACGGGAATCTTAGCAGAAAGTGAGGGGGGAGATCTAGAGAAAGGGGGTAGAGAGCTGGAGCTCAAGTAGGGTCTGCGATGACAGTATAGGTAGGGTAATATAATGGGCAGACTGGGTGGGCCAAGCAGTTGTTTTCTGCTATCAGATTCTATTTTTCTATGTTTCTGTGAAGGAGCTGAGTAATGAAATTGGCGGGTGGAAAGTGGTGTTGGGTCTCAGTGACAGAAAAATGACTGCAGTTAGAATTGTGAAAATTCTGAATTCTAGCAAACTAATTTAGTTATATGTCCTGGTTGGTAGGACTTCATTTTTACCCACTGGTTGTGTTGTCCCAGGCCATTGGCCCTAGCCAGTCAGAACAAAGGTATTTCTCTACTCATTTACAAAAAAAAAAAAAAAATACCATTAAAAGGATAGGAAAAAAGTATAAACATCATTGGCTAAAGCACATCTTGTGTCCATGCATTAATTCTCAATTATGAACTGTTGATTACCAAAGTCAGAAATTCTTCCTAGTAACAGCCTGACCACAGTTATCAATGCTCCAGTCATCAGTAAAAAAACATTTTGGTTGCCATTTTTCTATCAAGTCAGTATTGCCACTACATTAAAAGAGTGAGTATTTACTTGTTTGATCTCTGGGTCATCCTGTAAAGTAGTGGCAAGCATTGACAGACAGTGCTGCATAAATAGACAGGTTTTACTAAGTACAGGTGCCAAACTGTGATACTGCTCAGTGTGTGGAGTTGGGAGGGGTATCAGGGTCCTGTAACAGTCTTGGAAGCTAGAGCTTCATGTGTGATGTCTCGGACACTGGAATGACATGTGTGTGATGGATTGGGGGTACCTCACAAGTATACCTGAGGTGCTCAATAATGTTTTTATAAGTGACAGAAATGGCAAATGGCAAGCAAGTGATGGGGGAATATGAGAAGCTGGTGACTGTTGAAAATGAAAACTATGTTATCCTCATTAGGACAACAAAGTAAAAGGCAAAACATAAATTGCAATAAGTCTGGTAGGTGAACTATTTTAATACAAATACATGTAGAAATTGTTCTTTTTTGGCAGGTTCCATGGCACTGAGTGAAGGGGTTCACTCAGCATGCTGGCAACTCAGTTTTGTGCCCTGAGCCTGGGTACCAGGAGCAGAGGCTGGCAGAGAGGGATTTTCAAGTGTCCATTGGACGCTTCCCTCCTGGGGGGGATGGGCTCTGCCTAGATCCCTCTGGGTGGATTGGGTACATGTTTGGAGATATGCAGCCTTGACACAAATCCAGTACACCCCCGCCCGAGGACAGCTGGCACCATAGGCCAAGAACATGGTGGAGGGGTGTAGAAAAATGGAAAAAGATGCACAGGCAGCTCAGATGACAGTCACCTGGATTCTCGCTGCTGGAGTCCCTTGACGGCCATCCCAGCAGCACCCAAAGGACCAAGAAAAGCAGGCCAGAAGGCTAATTCCCTCCACAGTGAGGGGAACCGGCTGATGAAAGGATACATCGGGTTACCCCGACTAGGCTGTGATGTGGGATGGCAGGGATGGGGGTCGCTTGGGACAAGTTCAGTTGGTGGCTACCCAAAGGAGAGAGCATCCGGTGCGGGCGGGTGGAGTATAAAATAACACAAAAAAAAGAAATTGCTATTTTTTTATATAGATTCAGTCAAACCTGTAAAATAAAATAAGACAAACCTGTAAAATAAAGTTGCAAATTTTATAAATCGAACAACCCACATCAGTGGATGGGTTTTTGTAGAATTAATGCATTTCACATGTGGTTTAAGGCATGAGGCCGCACAACGCACACATGGCGTGCAGCAATTCTCAATAAACTCATGCTCTGTCATGGGTTATTCCTCACAGTATATAAACTGGTCTGTCCTTTAACTCCATTAAAGTTAGTGATAGGAAGATTGAAAGTATCCTAACAAAGGCTATAATTTTGTTGTACTGTATGATATTTGGTGTGAGCAGTTTTAAGGTGCTGTCCTTTAGATGAGCTGTTAGACAAAGGGCACTTCTACCCATTGCTGGTTGCTGTCCTGGTTGAAGATAAATATCTCATGACAATTACCTTGACAGTATGTGATTTACCAGGGTGTCCTGGCTAACATTCCCCTGTCAATAAAACAAGTCAAGGTAATACACATCCCAGGACAGACCTGGGAACTTGCTGTAACAATTCATTGTATCATTCCTAGTTAGAAAATTGTTAAAAATTCAAACAATTTCTAGAATTTACAACACATTGCAAAGGCTAGATGTTAACCTTCCTTCTGGTGTCTGTTACTACTGGAAACAAAGACTCAGAATGACAGATGATAAGGTAACATGGAAACGAATATGGATACATAACCATAAATATATCAGACAAGACAGGTATAAACTTCAACAGTTTTTTATTATGCATGATATGTATTACACTCCAGTGAAACTTTACAGAATGGGTAAACTAGCATCTCCCATTTGTAACAGATGTGGAATTATAGAGGGTGATATTTATCACGTACTATGGGAATGTGCTAAGATTCAACCCTTCTGGAAGGCAATTAGTGCTTCATTATCACGGATTACAGGTTTGAAGGACTTTTTTACTCCAGAAACCTGCTTGTTGAATAATTTTCATATTGGGATGACTGAAAAGAACAAGTTGTATATGGCCATAATATCAGCCATGGCAAAATCTGTCATTCTGAGTCATTGGAAAGACACTACCACACCGACAACTATAGAATGGTACAAAGAAATAATGCTGGCATTACAGTTAGAGTCACATATAGCCAAGATGGCTAACAAAGGTTTGTCATTTGACTCCAAATGGGGCCTCTTGGATGCTGTTTTGGCCTCATGGCAGGCCAAGACCTAATTATAGGAACTATCCCATAGCCATATATACTTACCTATCCAGGTCTTCCCCTTTTATGGTGTCAGCTAATTTCAGGTTAAGCGGCGTGTGGATGCTGTAGTTGATGCTGGGGGGGGGGGGTTCGGACAACTTTATCTGTTGGGTTAACTTGATGTAGGTTTCTCTAATACAATGTATCTTAATAAGACCAGTTGGTTGAGTATTAATATGTTAAACTACTTTTAATTGGTATATGCCTACTGGTACAATGCTTCTCAATACATGTATTGTTAATGTGATGATAGTAACAATAAAATAAAATGAATAAAAAAAAATTCAAACAAATAAAATATGAATTTGTCTACATAGGGTTTTATAAACAAAATGGGCTTCCAGTACTAGAAGATCAGGGTACTACACTGCACAGAGTAAAAGTAAACTGATGCTAAATCTTCTACTGCTACACTGCTACCCTTGTCTATTCCTCTAACTGTCTTCTCCTGTAACTAATTTTTGGCAGTATGTCAGCACTGTTTGTCCATGTACTTGATTTTTCTCTCATGTTATTTTGCACTGTGACCTTGTTTCCTTTATTGTACTTGTATACTTCTGTAACTAATTCTGGTTTGCCCCTGTAAAAGGGACCTTCGGGGCTCAGTGGGCCTACCTGGTAACCAAAATTGAATAAATAAATAAATACATCTGCATTTGTTAAAAGTGCCAAAATCCAGCAATTTCACCTTCAATTCAAGCCTGTAGAACTTTTGGGCAATGCTTGGTCACTTTGGCACATTGGCCAATTGTTAAAAAAAAAAGAAACTCCAGCCCTTTCCAGGTGTCTAGGTTTGTCCCATGGCCACCCTGTCACACACCCTAGTCATTTTCTACCCTCCTCCTTATACCTAGTACCCTACAGTTTTTTTATAAAATAAAATGCCAGCTCTCATTACTGTGCCTTTTATTAACCCCCCCCCAATCTGTGCCTCCAGTCCCCCAAAGCATACTACTCATATTCCACCCCATCATTCCCCAGTTTTTGTTCTGGGGCAATTAGTTGTAAAAATGCTGACTAATTCAGTCAACACATTATCATAGTGTGCCTGCTCCTCCATGTTAAATACTCGCTGAATTGATTGACATATTAATTTAGTTAGTTAGTGTTTGCTAGCCAGGTAAGTAAACTAGGCATAAAACGTCTAGTTTCAGGAATGAAACATGAGAATTAGAGTAAAAGCATCAAATCTGCAGGTGTACAAATAACATAAAATAACAACAAAGACAATAGAATACAGAAATACAGGCAGTGGACATAAAAGTGAAACATCATTACAAATCAAACTATTCAAAAATTTTAAATAGTTGCAGAAGGCAAAATAAGGCAAGTATGAAATAAAGGTTACCAGAACAGTCACATGCAATTGCAAGCTGTGAAAATCATCATGGGCCCAATATTCAAAAAGCGGAGTGCAAAAATATATGTGGTGCTTTGTGATAGCCTGGGTGCCTGAAAATACAATATTCAGTGGAATAACGCACTAGCGCTATTCCACTGAATATAGGGACATGTTGGCCCCATGCTAATCCACATGGTGCTGGGCAGACATGGATCCTGAAATAGGGGGCCACAATGTCTTGTGCCTGCGCTAAATTTCTGATATTCAATTGGACCGTTGCAAATGAGTCCATTGGGCATGCAAGGCACTAAGAGACCATTTGCATGCTCATTATGGGCTTATTTGCATTGGATCAAGGCTGGATTGCATAGCACCATCCTCCCAATTGCTGGTCCCAGAGAGTTATCCCTGGTGCTAGTGGTCTCCCCTCTCCCAATGCCATGCCTGCTATGAACTCTCAATTTCTCTGGTGTCCAGTGCTCCCTCCCTCTATCTCAATTCCCTGTATAATAAAGTTAAACCATTACCTGGTGACTAATGCACCCCACTCCCTATCCCCAATCCCCTGTATCAGAAAGTAAAACTATTCCCTCGTGTCTAGCATACCCCCCTTCCCTTTCCCCGATCCCCTGTATTAGAAAGTTAAACCATTCCCTGGTATCTAACTTATACCCTTCCCTATCCCTGAGCCCCTTCATAATTCAGTAAAGTAATTCGCTAGTGTCTAGTGGACTCCTCACCCTCCACCCTGGCAGGTAGTGCCACACCACCCCTCTCTCCCCCATCCCGACCCTAAGTAAGCAACTGTCACAGTCCTCTGCTCTCAACCATGGCCGTCCACTGACTGAGTTGTCAATGAGTGCAAACTGTACAATCGGCTGCTACAATACATGCTTACTTGCAGTTCAGTCAGTGGCTGGCCATGGTGGGCAGTGGAAGGCTCTCCTGGTCACTAGCTCAGTGGCAGGATGGAGGGGAGAGGGTGGTGGGACACTACATGCCAGAGTGGGGGGGTATAGAATCCACTAGACACCAGGGAATGCTTTTACTTTCTTATTCAGGGGATCATGGATAGTGAGGGGGATCCACCAGACACCATCAAATGGTTCAACTTTGTTATACAGGGGATCGGGGATAGGGAGAGGGGACCGCTAGATTCCAGAGAATAGTTTAACTTTCTTATGCAGTGGCTTGGGGATAGGGAAAGGGGCACCACTAGACTCTAGGGACATATTATTTTCTGCACGAGAGTGGGATCAGAAGGAGGGGGGCACCACTAGACACCAGAGACTACTGTGTCAGGGGTTCAGGGGGCCAGCACACTTCCTCCACCAACTGCTAGGGTTTTGTGGGAGTAGATAATGGTTTAGGTCACGGTATTTGTGCAGCACAAGGGGGTCATGCATAGTGCAAATTCTCTAAATATTGAATTGTACCAATATTCAGGTCCATGCCCCTCTATTTGCATTGTGCCCCCTTCACAGTTTGCCCAGGTGCAAACCCTAATTGCCCACGCTCACCGGCTTTTGAATATAGGACATTTGCACAAAACCCAGTTTGCACAGGTAATCTAGGTTTTGTGCCTGGGCAAACTTTTAAATATCTGGCCCCAAGTGACTCTGAAAAGATCTGTTCTGAAAATATATTTGGAGGAAGCCCAACAGACATATAGGAGAAGGGAATTTCAGATTGTAAAGGCAAAGGTGGAACAGGCCTGCTCACGCATCAGGGTGAACACTTTAGGTACCATGAGTAGGAGCTCATTATTAGACTTCAGTTAGTAGCGCTGGAAAGAGCACCACAAGAAAGTAGTGATGGGGTGGGGGTGTTAGTCAACTGAGCATCCTAGGGTAAACAAACAAGCATTGGCTTGGGATAGCCAGCCTAGTTTGTTATACAGGTAACAGTGGTTGGTGAGATGATTTACTGTTGCAGTAGGTGACAGACAAGGCAAGGCAGTTTCATTTATATGGCACCCAATCCCAGTGGCTCTGAGCACCTTACAATACAAAAGAAAAAAAACATTTCATATACAATATCAGCTTTTAAATGCTAAATACTAAGAAGATTTAAAAGCAGATTTAGAAAGTGGCAACATCAAACTTGAAACTCAAAGTAAAGAAATTAATTCTAAGATTGGACTTTAAAGGGTACCCTTATGTTTTGCTGAGGCTCACTGTCCCAACACTGACCTGCCCAGGCAGTATTGCCCGGCAGGTTCAGAAGTCAGACAGTGAGCAGCCAGACAGTGAGGAAACCCAACAGACATTGCAGGGATAAGGTAGTGGATGTGATGGCTTGCTATTTTACCCCTGTACATGACAGTCAAATAGTAGAGGAATTGGAAGGCTGGCTGAGCTGCCCTGGTGGTGTTGTGGGCTAAGGCACTGACTGCTCGGCCAGCATGTTCCAGGAGGTGTGGGTTCTATCCTGCGTTGCGTTCTGCAACATTTTACACTACTGCACCCCTGTAACTGTTTTTTTTTTTCCAACTCAAGCTCCACTGCCCCTTCGAGTTAGATATTTTACTTACGGGGGTGTGGGGGGAAGACCCCCCCACATGGGGGGTTTGGGGGTGAAGCTCCACAATTTGCTGAGTGTATTTTACAATCAGATGCCCGAAATAGTATTTTTGAGCATCTGAATTTTGTGGCACGATGCATTTCAGGCCAGTGGGGCCAGTATCCTGAGACTCAGAAAACTGAGTTTAGGGATATCATAGTATATCCCTTTAAAGGGTCAAACAAAGGGGCACCTCTAACCACATTTCACAAAAGTGGAGTAGGCACAGCAAACACCTTATCCCCTAAGAACTTAAGCTTGGATCAGGATTCCATGAGGAGAATTAACTTCCATGTCAAAAAACAAAAGTGCACTACACTCACACTTGCTGCAGTAAAGCCAAACCAGTCCTGCTGGTAGTGCCAAATATGCTGGATGGATTGCTTTTTTGCACTTTACAACTCCAGTAGGATATATTAGTTCATTTTTCAGTAAAAGAATTTATCTACAATGTACTGTTTTTGAGGTAAATGTGCAATTAGAATGATTGTTATTTTGTATCACGTTTTTAAAGTTTCTACTGTTTTGTGTTTTTTTTATTATGAATATATTTGCATGAATTTGTGATCTTCAGTCTGCAGTAATAATCATGCTGTCTCTTTATGAATAATTTGATTGCAGTTTGCACCGAGACGTGTATAAGTACAGTAAGAGGAACAGCAGGTGTCACCCATCCTTGATAAAGCTCTTTAATGAGTGAAACGCTGAGGGCATTACTACTCCTTTTGTCAAACTGTAGTTTGTAGACTTGAATCTATGTCTCTTGAGGAATAAATCATTTTACGCTTCCAGCAGGACTGGATTGTCTTTATTGCAGCAGGTCGTGAGTGTTGTGCCATTTTGTGTTTAGAGTTGAATGCTGTAATACTGCACCAGCACCAGAGCTTTAGAGTGCTTTTGCTTTGTTTGCCCTGGGAGACTCTCCTCCACTGACTGAAGTGGGTAGCCAGAACCATACAGAATCAGGAGGTCTTTCAGGTACCCCAGACCCAGGCCATGCAGGGCTTTGTAATTAATAAGCACATCTTGAATTTGATGCTCCACAACACAGGCAAACAATGCAGAGTATGGAGAACTGGTATAATATGCTTGAACCAAGAGGCTCTAGCAACCAGCTGGGCTGCTGCATTCTGGACCAGCTGCAAACAACTCACTAGCCTCATGGATAACCCCAGGTAAAGAACTTTACAATAGTGCAGTTTAGATGTAACTAGGGTGTGAACCAGGTTCACCAGTTTGGCCGGTTCAAGAAAGGACACGATCCAGGAGATGTTCCTGAGATTATAAAAACCACTGCAGTCAACAGCTGATGCTTGATGTTCTAAAGTTAACTTGAAATTCACAATGACCCCCGGATTCCTCACCATATCCACAGCTCCAAGCATGATGCTGTCCTAAAATGGAAGGACAGTGTCACAGTTCATCACTGCTGAAACATAATGGCAAAGTTCCACCAATAAAATCTGTCTTCAAGGGATTACATAGAAACAGAGGAACATAGAGGCTGACAGCAGATAAGGACTGCCAGGGCCATCTAGTCTGCCCTTTTGTACTACCTGATTAATATTGCCATAAGTTTATATTCTAAACATTGGCTTATTTTATTCTTATACATCTGTATTATTCCCTTATGCCTATCCCATGCTCTTTTGAAGCCTTTCACTGTACTGACAGCAGATAAGGACTGCCAGGCCCATCTAGTCTGTCCTTTTGTACTACCTGCTTGATATTGCCAGAAGTCTCTATTCTAAACATTGGCTTAATTTATTCTTACTCATCTATATTATTCTCTTGTGCCTGTCCCATGCTCTTTTGAAGCCTTTACATCTGAGCCATCTGGCAGCCATTCAGTCTTGCATTTCCCTAAGGCACTCATCCATCCCTGAGGCTGCACTATCCCATCAGGTGCAGAAGACATACACAGGAGATAATCTTCAGCATAGGAATGAAATCCCAAGCCACACTGTTTAATGATCTCCCCCACAGCAGCATGTACATGGCAAACAATATGGGGGCTAGAGTTGACCCCTGATGCACACCAAAGCATAGCATAGTACTACCTAAGATGACAGAGCCCAGTGCCACCTGCAGTACCCTGACAGAAAAGTAGGACTCAAACCACCATATTCCCATACCTGTGAGGCCTCCATAGTACCCCAGATGAGCAAACAGTACCCCACAGTCCACCGTATCAAATGCTGAGGAGAGGTCAAGCAGGACAAGGATGGACTGATGCCTGATGTCCCTTGACAGGAGTAGATCATAGTGCACCTTGACTAAAGTGGTCTCTAAGGAGGCCAGAAACTAGACTAGAAAAGTTCATAGATGTCAGATTTGTCAAGGTGTTGTGCCAGCTGCACCGCAACTACCTTCTCAATCAAATTTCCCAGAAATTGAAGGTTTTTATACAGATCTGTATTTAAGAGAACATAGGGGTCCAACGATAATTTTTTTTTTAAGAAGAGGCTTCACCACTGCCTCTTCAATGCAGAAGGATAAAAAACCTCCCTAAGTGAATACTAAATTTCCACAAAAATCAAACCCAAGGTTCCCCAGCACTCAAGAAGCTGGCTTGGGCCTTGGATCCAATGTGTGGTAAGTAGGGTGTAGTCCAGAGGCCACATGGAAGACATTCTGCCCCTGAGCTGGCTCAAACATCTCCTGCACTGAATGGCATGCCTCTACATATCAAAGAAGAGAGTGATTGCTGCTGAAAAGACCAGTCCAGCTTTACTCTTCAACACTGAAGAGTTGAGCTTGTTGGGTCTTTTCGGCAACAATCACCCATGACAAGAACATAGACATGTTTATAGTCATTGCCCACTGATACTCATCGTAATGAGTCCTTAGTGTCAATCTATCCCCCTTAGACCTAGACCTCTGTCAACAAAGTTCCAACCTCTTCCCCTTTATCTTCAACCTCCTCAGGTCACCATCAAACCATGATGGCTGTGGTGGGAAATGAAGAGGCAAACACAGAGAGGTACTAGATAGTCAAATGCAACTGCAAGAGCAGGGTTATAGCTCTCCACAGCCCCATCAAATCCCATCATAGAAACTGTCTCACTGCCCAAGCTGTCCAGTAGTGTCTGGAGACTCTGAGTCTCCAAAGCTTGAACAGAGTGGTAAATGACCATCTCCATGAGGGACGTTAACTATGGAGTCTTGCAAAGAACCTAAATGGTGTAATGACTGGACCAAACAAATAGATCAACCCTGACATTGCTAAGGTCAAGACCCGATAAGAAAACCAAGTCCAAGATATGACCATGCTGATGGGTACCAGTGCTAACTGCCTGTATGAGGCCCAGCGAAGACATCATCTGGAGGAACTACATTCCAAAAATAAATACTTAGCAATGACTGAGACATTGCTGTTTCCCAAAACAAGTTTAGGCAAGCCCACCACAAGGATGACCATGAAGCCCTCTAGCTCCTGTAAGAATTTATTTCCATACCATGGAGGCTGGTATATGAGAACAATCTTGCAACCTGTACCTGGCCCACCTTTCACTGCAGCACATTCAAACAACCTGGTCACCCCTGTGGGGTCTGCCAACAATCCCAACTTGAATGTAAGACAGATGGCTACCCCACTACCCCTGCATTCCTACCTAGGACAATGCACCATGGAATAACCTGGCAGAATGGATGCCTCTAGCACAAGTCCAGAACTGTTCCCCCACCATGATACACACCAGGTCCACTAAGAAATCCACAATGAATGCCTTCATCATGTCAGTTTTATTCCTTAGGGATCTGGTGTTACAAAGAACTGTCCAAAGTGGAGGAGATCACTTGGAGGGTCAATCAGCTACCTGCTGATTCTGCTCATTCCATCTGCCCTTGGGGCCAGTGTACACATTGTGAGAAATGCCACAGAGGTCCCCAGCCCCATGTAGTGAATTATTACTGCTGCAGGTAAAGTACAGAGGAGCCCTCCAAAGGGAAAAAGAGATACAGCTGCAGTAGCAATTCCAATAAAGAGATAAAACAAGGTCTGATAATTGCATGACATAGATACTGTCATACGCCACATTCCATCTGGACATTCCAGATTTATGGGAGGGGTGGGGGATGGAGCTGTTTGCATCATTGATGATGACAGGCAGATCAATCAGTCTGCCAAGCATTAACAATGATGCCAAATGTTCTGCCCCCTCCCTCCCAGATAACTGCTCACTTTCTGTATTCAGTAGTACTAAGTATGAAGCAGGTGTACCCCAGGAGGGATGATTGAGCTAACAAGGACTTTTAAAATCAGGTTGCCCCATCCCTAAAATTAAGAATTAAAGGTCGGGAACAGGATATAATTAATATGATTTGTGGACTGATGGTTGGGGGATTACTATAAAATGCTGTCAGCATCTGGCACAGTACCAGGAGCTGGCACTGAGGAGGGCATAAGTAACTGGAATAAAGAGGGCTGGGGATAGGGACACTCATACCTTACTTTCAGGTTGCAAGCTCCCATATTTTATTTCATTTTATTTTATTGATGTATGTATTTATGTATGTATGTACTGTGTGTATGTATGTATGTATGTATTTCCAGAGTTTCAACAAGAAAAATATACTGAGCTAACAGCTCATTTCCAGATATATCCTAGGGGAAAGGGGATGTGGAGAGTGCAATCATAAGTTACATCAGTAATATTACAATTGTAAAATAGATAAGAATAACTATAAAACTTAAAAATTATGCAGTAGACAACTGAGAGGATGCACAAAGTAAGTAGAGCAAAATATAGCATATCAATAGCAACAGATCAGCAAAGTGCAATTGGCAGCAAATGAGGGAGAGAAGGGAGACCGCAAGTAAAATGGGAGATTATTCAGAAAGAGAAGTAGACCAATAAAAAAGGGCAGTAGGGAGCGGGAGAACTTAGGACCAAAAATGTGTTCAGCCAAAGGTCAAAGGTTAACCAAAGTCAGGGGTGCCAAATCAAATCTGAACCAAATTTGCTGCTATCCAGTGTTGCATACCTTTAATTAAGAGACATGTTTCTACATTCTGTAGTTAAACCCTGGTCTGTATCATAAGGTTTCAGGGAATGAAAAGTTTCCAATATTCTAAGAAAACAACAACACTGGCAAATTATAAAGTAACAGAAGAACCAATCATTTTTTTAAATAGCCTTATTTCATGTTTTGTCAAAAACTGGTTAGATTGGTGGCAGCATCTCCCATTTTGCCTCTTGAAAAGCATTTATTGGATCAATCAAATATAGGAAATCATCAAACCAAATGTAGCTTTTCAAGATGTGAAGGAATATAAGGAAAGGGGGCACTGAATGCCTTTGAATGGAGAAACATACAAAGGAAATGTTAGGAAGAATCAATTCACAGAATAGGTGGTAGAGACGTGAAACAAACATCAGGACCAGGAGGAGTTAGCTGATACTGCTTCTGCCTTCAACCTCAAGTTAGATAAGTACTTTGAAGAAAAAGGGGTGACAGGGTATTCCCACTGACTTTGGGGAGAAATGAACATGATGGTCCAATTACTGTTTCTTTTCCTAGCTTGATATGTTTGAGTGCTAATATTTATGAGGAAAAGCTTGAAATTTGGTTGGAAAGTGCCCAGACTAAAGCTTAACATTATAAAAGGTGTTAGGATGACCAGTCTGATTTTCTTGTTGAATGGTGTTTTACAATTATGAATGCATTGCAACAATTTTTGTAAATCTATTTGTGTGATACATTATATAAAATATTACTACATGTTGTAGACAACTTGAATAGCACTAGCTGTTGCAATGAAGATAAATTTAATTGATTGATTGATCGATAGTGTCACAATGTTTGAGAAGTAAACAGATTTATGGAGCAGGATTTTAATAGTTTTATATGCAGCACAGCTTACAGAAAAAAGGCAGAACTTCAACTAGTTTGATTACTCTAAAATGTAAAGTTGTCAAATAAAACTGACACTGCCACCCACATTCTGTCATACAGCAGCTCTATATTGGTATTATTTCCATTGCACTGAATGGCTCTCGCTATTAATTAGAGATATAAGTAATGATATCTCAGGTACATGGTGAGTTGGAATATAATGATTTATTTTAGTCAGAACCATGTTTCAACTGAGAAGAACTACAATCCAATAAGTACTTACTTTACCACTATGAAAATTAATAAGCATTTCTGACATTTCAGTACTTGCAACAAAGTCATTATAAAGATAGAGTACGTTGTTCCACAGTACCATGCAATCCTGAAAGACAAGCTGGCCTGTGGTTGCAGAAACTGCAGTAACATGATTCCTTACAGTATTCATCAGTGTCCTGCTGAAAATGATCTGCTGAGGTGATGATGATGGGGCACTAACTGAACTAATCAAGATGAGAGGTTGTTAGCACAGACTGTTCTGTGCATGGAAGAGAAAGAATAGTGCAAGTATGGGTTCCATTAATGAGCAGGGACATGACTTATAGAGAGCTCTTCTGTTTCTAAGGAATCATTAACTACAGCAGTTTTGCAGCACTGGACAATTGATGATCTTCAAGACATTTAGCCATACAGTCTGAATTAACTGTGATTTATGAATGAAGATCATGGAGAGAGAGACTGCTGCATAGTGAGAGTTCTCTGTATATCCCCACTGTGAAAGCATATTGCTCACAGTTGGATTCATTGGAACTTCAAGAAAGTCAGCTCTGCTGTAGATAGAAATAGCACCAGCAAGGGTTAGATAAAGTTGTCAATTAATTTACCTAAATCATGGGACAAGACTTTTTAACATTATTCCATAATTAAATATTGGAATCACTGCTCATGCCAGGGTAACAAACACTTCAGCAAAGCTTTGAAAAAATGAACAGCTTGTGTGTGAAACTTGGGTAAATATCCAGGTTCACAATAACTACTGCCAAATCTGACCTGATGCCACTGAGGCAGGGCGACTTAGCAGTATCTCTTACTATAGTCTCAAGCATAAGAAACCTACTATAGCATACTAACAAAAAAAATAGTTTGTTACTGGGTAACATCAGGTGCTGTTCGTCCCATGGATCCAAACTGAATCCACATCTCTAAATGAGATATGAAAGTGCACTACAAATGTAATAATCCTTTACTCTGCTTTGCTCTGGGAAAAGCAGATAATACTCTTAAATTGGAACCCTTCCTCTCTGTCAGTGCCCATGCCCCACTGTGGGACAACAAGAGACTACATTAAATCTTCTGGTCCCCTGGTATCAACAAATGTAAAGAAGAAGTTTTGAAATGGGTAGTGGATCTATTGCATATTGAGGGAATCTAGAAATCCTTTAGACAATGAAGATGTAAGCTGGCTTGACTGCTTAAGAACTGTTCAACTACATACAGTTATTCAGTTTGTTGGTGGCATGCCTTAGGTCTGTAGGTGCCCTCTGGATATCTGAATTGGAGAATATGATTTTAAACATTGAGTTTTATAGTTAGCTAATACTGAGAATCCGCATAACATATGAGTATGGTTTACAGTATAAGGTAACAGCGCATGGAAATGTCTATATTGTTTATAATGTCACTACCTTGTATCATGATATTTTCATTTTACATTGTTTGCATTTAATTTTTTTTTATGTATTGTTTTAATGAAAACTGAAACTGTTTGCACAATCCCAAGGGACACAATTGCAAATGAACTTATCTTAAAGGGTAACTCCCTAAAGAAAATTGTAACTGAAATTAAATTGAATTAAATATATGAACAGAGAACACAAATCCCATTATTGCACCCCCTCCAAAAAAAAACAAAAACATCACCCTACAAGCACCTATGCATCTGTGTAAAGCAGCCTCTGTGATGCATTGGACCTGCTCTGCATAAGCAGAGACTTCCAAGGTATACATAGTCCTCTTACAGGCCATGTGCACCTTCATCCAAACTAATATCCACTCCACTGGTAGATCTACACAGACAGCAGGGTATGGAAGCAATCAAGGGGTCATGATCTGTGGACATTCACAAAATTAGTTACCCTTGGATTTGGGTTTAGGTAAGGAGAGGAGGTTACATGAGGGGACTGTTGCTGTTGTCCTGCATAACATTTAGACCCCAATTACCCCCCCCACGGACACACATATTTTTCCAGCCCCAACCCCCAATAGCTATGGATGGCTGGAATATACAGTGTGTGCTTTTTTATTATGTAAAAAGAGATTCCAGCCATACTAGTCCTTAGAAAACAGGAAATGATGGAAGATTAGATACTTTTTATTGGACCAACAAGTGTCTTGCACAAAGATGGAATTATACACAAGCTTTCAGGGCCTCACAGGACCCTCATTCAGGTGAATAGCACAACTGAACAACATAAGCAGTATATATAGCTACTAAGGAGTAATTAAACAAATGGCAGGAAATGAAGTAGGAAAGAGAGAGAATGGGATTCTAGATAAAAAGTCTATATAAGGTGCAAAGTTAAAAAAATGAGTGAGAGAAATTGCGGAGGGGGGACTAGTCAGTAGGAGATGAAAGGAAGCTAGAAGGGGAAAAAAACAAATGACCAGACAGAAACATAGATAAACAAGCATTTGTCAATGCCAAATGTTTGCTTGCTGACATTGGCATGGGTAGTGTAGGAGTTAGAGAGCTGCATAATAGGAATGGCAATAAAATATTGAACTTAAGCTAACCCCACCACCACCCTGAAGAGACTGACAGGCATTGGGGTGTGCCTTTGGGTCATCAGGCATAATGGCCATGCCATTTCACCACACCTTACCCTGCAGACACCGACAAGTGTCACGGTGTGCCTTGGGGTCTTTGGTCCTTATGCTCACCCCATTCCATAAGGAAATATGGTGAGATGGGTGCAGTTTAGGATAATGGGGTGAACTTCGGGGCCGAAGAATCCAAGGCACACCTCGATGCCTAACACTGGCTGCAGGGTGTGGGTGGGGTTGGAATGGTATAAGCATTACAGGTAACAATCCCAAGTCACACCCCTGATGCCTGTCAGTCTCTACAGGGTGGGGCGTTATGGCTGGAAATGCTAACGCCCTAGGCATTCATTGGTATTTTCACTCCAATTTTTCAACATGGGTTTTTTGTGACCACCACCTCATGAAGAGTGGCAATATCAGTTTGTTAGCTGAAAGCTGATTTTGCACAGTGACTACACCATTTGGCACCACAGGTGTGAAAACACATTTTGAACAGGATGTAAAAAATGAGAACTGCACTGTTCATGAGGAGCTGTAAAAATGGCAATATTGAAAATCTGGATTGAAACTGTAAAAAAAATTGGTGAAGTCACAAGTGTGCGTAGAAACTGTAATTAGTTTGGAGATTGTTTACAGCAGATTGTCAACACAGGCATTTTGGGACTTCCACTCATGAACAGTGTCAATGTGATTTTCGTAATCTGTCACGAGCACTGATTCCCCACAGTGACCATGCATTTCTGCGCTGGAAGTGCAAAAACTCATTTTGGCCAGGGTGTGAAAAATTACAGCTGTACTGTTCATAAGGAGGTGTGGAAAAATGTCACTGTAGAAAATCTGGACTGAAAATATTACAAATTTGGGAACTTACGAGGGTGCATGGAAACTGTGCAATGCATGTTCATAACACAGTCATTTTATGGACTTTTGTCACCAAGTTTTCAACATAGCCATTTTAAGACCTCTGCTCATGAACAGTGTTACTGTGATTTTTCTTAATCTGTCCCAAACATTGATTTCGTACACCGACCACGCCCATTGTGCGCCATATAACAAAACACATTTTGGGCAAGATGTGAAAATGACAGCTGTACTGCTTATAAGGAAGTGTGGTAAATGGCAATGTTGAAAATCTGGACTGAAAATATAAAACATTTGCAAAGTTATGAGCGTATTTAGGAACTGTGCAATGCACGCTCGTAAAACAGTCATTACTGGGAATTTTTTTCACCAAATTTTCAACATAGAGTTTTGGGGAGGCTATCTCATGAACTGTGACACTGTTGTTTCATTACTCAGTCCCAAAAGGTGGTTTCACACAGTGACCATGAAGTCACCTTTTGGGACCGAATAACAAAATGTCAGTGACTGAGTTCATGAGGTGGGGCAAAAAGAACCCCATGTTGAAAATCTGGTGAAAAAATTCCCTCAAATGGCCGAGATATGCACCAAAGTTGAAAAAAAAAAGCTTTTATGTCATTATAGAGCTTACTGGCATTTCTTCAGTTCTCAGTCAGTTCTGAAGAGTGCAGATGTGTTCCTGGTCCACTGAAGATCATCATGCTGGGCTCCAGAGGTAAGAATGGGGTGGGGGGGGGTGGGGGAGGTGGGTGTACAGACGGTGGGTGTAGGTTCGGGGAAGGGGCAAGATAGTCAATGAGGGACCGTTTTGTTTTTACAGGTGTCTTTTTTTTTATTATAGAGGACAATGCGGGACTTTTGCCATCCTGGGGTGGGCTCCCAGCAAGGCAGCTGAAAGTTTATTTTTTGGGGGGGCAGTGGAGCTGACCGGGGATTGGCCACCCCCATCGGCCATAAGAACATTTGCCATGCTGTGGTGGGCTCCCAGTGTGGCAAAAGGAAGTCATATTTTTTTTACTGGAGGGGGGAATTAGTGGAGCCAATGGGGAATTGGGCACTCCCATTGTCATATGAACTTTTGCCATGCTGGAGTGGGCTCCCAGCATGACACCTGGAAATCTGTTTTTGGGGAGGCAGCAGAGCCGACAGGGGATTGAGCATCCCAGTTGGCCATATGGTGTGCTGGCAGGGGGACTGCATTAGCCCACTGGGGTGGGCTCCCAGCATGCTACATTGATGTTCAGGGTGGGGGGGAGAAGAACTGTCTATGATGGTTCAAATGCAGTCTGACGTGTAGGCAATTTGCATACTGCCCACTGAATGCAGCGGTTTTTCGCTTTCAACTATATGCCACTGTATCTGAACTGCTGTCATAGACAGCACCGACATGTATTGGTGCGGTGAGACAGCACCTGCAAAAGGGAGCAGGGCACTGGAAGCTGAGTGGCACACCTATGAAAATTCGTATGGTGGCACTATGTTTCTTGCACATGCGTGCAAGCTAACATAGAAAGATCTGAGATCAGAGGTAGGCTTGTAAGAGTAGAATGGACAGGAGATGCCTAAGAAGTGCATAGAAGTCAAGACATTAGAGGGAACAAAAGAACAAAGGTCCAGATAAAACAGAGTGTGAGGTACTGTAAACAATAGGTATGAAAACAATCAGGGAGTTGACAGGACTGAGCTGAAGAGTTTGTAGGAGAGGCATAGAGAAATTAAAATACAGGCAAAAAAAAAACAGATAAGGCAGGAACTATGAAAAAACAATAACAAGAGAAATACAGAACCAAAGAATGAAGAATAATGTCATGATTTAGTCCACAATAAAAAGAGAATTACAGTTGACCATAGTGCGTCATGAAACCAATGTCCCAATTCAGTCCAGAAATGTTAAATTTGAATTGTTTAATATATTTCAGTTCCCATGTCCTTCTGTCATGTGTGTTTTTGAAGTTGCCTCTTAGTATCAAGGCAGATAAATCCAGAAGAGCGTGATCTGTTTGTGAAAAATCGTTTCCTACTGGACTGCTGATAACCTGGTTAACTATTGTGTGATGGTGGTGATTCATCCTGGTTTTTAGTGGTTTACTGGTTTCCCCAATATAGCATCCATTATTGCACTTCTTGCACTGAATTAGGTAATCCACATTGCTGGATTGGCATGTGTAGGATCCATTAATTTGTATTATGTTGTTGTGACTTGCCTTGATAGTGGTCTATGTGCATATGTGGGTGCAGGTCTAACATCTTGCCATGTTGCATGGTGGTGTCCCTCTTGTTTCTTGCTTATTATGGTCCACTGGGAGTTTGTTATGCATTATTATGTTCAAGAGGCTGGGGAGCTGCTTATAGGCAATGACAGGTGGTTCAGGGAAGATGTACTTCAGTATTTCATCTTCTCTCAGCATGGGTTGCAGTTCTTTAATAATTTGCTGAAGGGAATTTGCTGAATTTGTTGAATCCCCTTCCTTCTCTTTCCTACTTCATTTCCTGTTATTTTTTAATTGCTCCTCAGTAGTTATATATACTGCTTATGTTGCTCAGTTGTGCTGTTCACCTAAAGAAGGGACCTGAGAGGCCCCGAAAGCTTGTGTTTAATTCTATCTTTTTACAAGACACTTGTTGGTCCAATAAAAGCTATCTAACCTTCCATCATTTCCTGTGTGCTTTCTTATAAAATGTATTTGCCTGGATTGCCAAGGTGAGATGCAACATCTTATTTCCCTTAGAGTCCTGCTCCAACCCATTTCTGCAGCTAAATAGGAGAGATTGACTGACTTGCACAAGTTCACATGGTAGGTTTTTGTCTGTAGCAGGGTTTGAACCTGCAGTCTCACAGTAGCCATACTGGCACTCTAATCACAAGACCTCACTGTTAGATTTTTGTGAATACAAAAAATATATTGCCCATAAGGTGATACAGCATTCCAAGGTTGACTCCCACATCCAGCATATTCTTTTTGCACAGAACCAGGGATCCAATAGATGGTCATTCTTTGCTTCCCATCCCCCATCTCAGGGTAAAGATTCATGCACACAGAAAAGGGCAGCCAGAGGCTTTGCATTCCATTTATGAGCAAGGCTCATATAGCAGAATTTGGCAGAACAGATGTGCAGGCCTTTAATATGCAAATCATGCATATGCTGGTCTGCATTGGGATGAGGCAATATGTATGGCAAAGAGATCTGGAGATAACAACTGCCCAAACATATGGGAAGCCATCCCTGAGGCACAAATTGATCAACTTAGTTTCTGCATCAAGTGAACATCACACCAAAATAACTTCCTAAGAGTTAACCCAGTTACAGTAATCTGATTAAATTTACATATTGTAATAAATGTGGGGTTTACAAGTTTTACTGCTTTATTTTTTGATTGTATGAGCTGTAGAAATGTATTAATTAACTCTGGAATGTTTGTGCCTAGAAGTGACAAATGTTAAATGTTGGCCAGTCAGTGCAGCAGTAATGCCACTGCTTATGACCCCAATGACTCAGGTTCAGAAGTGACCCTGCATCATCATCAGAGGCCCAGCTGAGGAAGGAAGATTGAGCATCACAGAGAATGCTTTCCTCTTGGTGGGAGGGAGGGCTACTGCCTCTGCCATGAGATTGCCATCTATCTGACTATGAGTGGCAGTGTAGTGGATGTATGCTGACTGTGAATGAGAGGAGGACATCAAAACTGCTGCAGAGCTAGGTGCTCTCCGTCCAGTGACCAGGTGTTAGTGAAGTAACTGTCATCAAAAACCACAAGCAAGCACTCCTCGCAGGTGAAATGTCACTTGTATTTTGTTAATCGACACCATATAAAATGAAGTAGTGCATGCCAGCCTAATTTTTCTTAAGCCTCAGCGCTTTGAGGTGTAACCACCTCATCCTCAGGGGTCATGGTCAATTCCCGAGGGACTGGGTTTAAATGTTTCTCTGTATTAATAGACAACAAGGTGTGAATGCTGGGATATCAGAAGCATCGATCATTACATTTAAATAAATACCACAAACACAGACATGTTCGCTCTTCTTTCTTGAACAGATAACCATCCTGTGTAACCTTCCCTACTTAGCTCTGCCCAAAGTTGTTTAAAGACCATGCCTTTTTAAATAAATGTTGTACATGCACTTTTTTAATGTAATCACATTGGCATGGACATAGGATTAAAGCTGGTGACTGAGCAGAGCAGCTAAACACTGTTGCATACTGTAATGTGTGAAGTAGAAATTTACTAATCAACAATGTTAGTACTTGGAGAAAGTATCATCAATATCTATGCAAAGGAGCTATTCAAAACACCTGTGATTCTAATATCACAGCAATTTATACCTCATTGTCTATCAATACAGCAAGAGACATTTATACCTTGATCCCTCAGGAACATGCCAAGCTCTCTGAGGAAGAGAGTGCTACACCATGAAGAGCATGAGCAAAATTAGGTAGCATGAACTAAAGTATGTGTTTTACATGGTGTAAATTAAGGGGAAAAAAGCAGTATTTCACCTGTGAGGAGTGCTTGTTTGTTGCTTTTTTTGAAGGGAGAACATCATCCTGAGTTGCACCTCCACACTTGTGTGCACACATGTATAGACTCCATAATAAGCCAATGTTGTCGGGTGAAAAGCAGTACAGAAAATACCTAGTGCAAGTAAGAAAGCAGCATAGTCAGACCTTGGCTCAGCTGACCCGCCACCCTTCAAGGAGGTCCTCTACTGAGCGGTCCACACTTCGTCCAGAGTGGCCAGCCATATGAGCATTGCCATGGGGTGACAAGCTGAAATGTTGTGCCAGGATTTTAGCATTGGTCATGGCTAGGTATGGAGCTGGGTGGGTGTCACAAGATGGAGCAGTACTGGTGAAGACAAGCACATAAAATGTTAATTTTCCAAAAGAAAAAAAAGGATTAAATGTTCACATATGTAGTCTATGACATGGAAACCAGAGATTAAGCAATGAAAGGGTTACAATCACACCATTTAGAGTCTTATCCAAGACAACACCTTACAAAGGTTATTGATGGATGGGCCTGACTTTAAAACTTTAGCATGGTGCTGACATTCAGAGCAGTGCATTATATGGTCAAAGCCTGGTCAATAGAGTGAAGCACTGTGTCGTAAAAGCCCAACCAGCAGCTTCTTAGTGCAACATAGCATGCCATAGTGTAATTAGTGCATGCTGGAGGGTAACAACTTGATCTCATACCAAAGGATTCCATTAGCTTTATATTATTTTCTTCTATGTGTTATGTTTTTGATTGTTCCATATCCCAAAAAAGTTTTTCAGTCTTAGTTTTCCGATAAATTTGTCATTGTCTACTTTTGCCTAAAATGTATATTCCTTTACTGTTAATGTAAAGGACATCACTGCCATTTCCATCTCTGCTAATACCCTCTGGGAAAGTTAAATAAGCTGGTATCTTGTATTTCCTGATTTTCTCAACCCCCCACCAAGCTATTTTTCCTGTCTCTATGCCTCCTTAATTTATTTGTTGTTGTCTGCCTCTTAGTGAATCACTGACTGCATTACATTTATTAGATGGGTTTTTGCTGTCCCTGTCTTCTATGTGCACTGTGAATAAATATATTTCATCCTTCCTTCCTAGGTAGGGTAACTGCTGTTATTATCACCTCATTTCTATCCTTATCACTATGTCTGTCTGTTCCATATTTGTGTCTGCTGTAATGTTTTCAGTACTGTTATGTTCGACTGTACACGTTGTCTTTCTCATAAACTACATAGCATTTTTTGAACATTTTTGTTTTGTGGTTAATGATGCCCTGTTCATACACCTTGAGTTTTTTCAAAATATGTTTTTACAGCCCTGTGTATTCTGTAGTGTCAATATTCCCTTTAAGATTCCATTTTCTTTTGTTATTTTCATTTGGGCTGGGTGAATTTATTTTCCACTGGTAGAATTCTAGTAAAATTAAAATTTTGTTTCTGTGAAATTTCACATACCTTACATGACAATTTGGGGAAGTTTCAGTAAAATAAAAATGTTAGTTATTTTCTTGTAATTTAAAAGACTTCATCCAAACAGCACAAGATTTAGCATGATGCATTTACCATACCTCATGGAAAAATGTACCAATTTTAAGATCTTTAGCTTAAAAAAAGAAGATTGAGATACAAGCCTCCAAACATTTGGAAATGTTAAAATGACATTTTTAAAATATGTAAAACTAAAGAAAGCAATATCACTAATTTTGTTAGATCCTTTGCCCCTAAAAATGATATTGTGCATGTGCCAACTCTAATCGTTTTCCCAAAGGATGGCCATGTTATAAGCAGCTGAAGATTGCAAATAACATCGGTAATTAAAGTTGAATTTCATGATCTTTTTTGAAAACTATGATTTTGTGATACTTTTATCAAAGCCATATCCACAGATGTATCC
This sequence comes from Neoceratodus forsteri, assembly GCA_016271365.2. Taxonomy (NCBI): domain Eukaryota; kingdom Metazoa; phylum Chordata; order Ceratodontiformes; family Ceratodontidae; genus Neoceratodus; species Neoceratodus forsteri. The sequence goes on from CM057455.1 coordinate 622,851,213, forward strand.
CAGCAATACACTTGGGATACTATTGTAAAGAAAGGAAAAGGCTGGGTACAGTGGCAAAAAGTAGCATTCAGAGGATATTCCATAGTAAAAGTACACTGGTACCAAGCTTTAGGTCAGTATCGCGAGTGAAGAACCATGAAAAATAATCATGAACAAAATTTGCACTAGCTTATATTTCACTGCCTTGTTTTCTTGCAATATGCAAGCTAACCACTAGAGCTCACTGACTAAATGCCTTGTGGAAGCAAATGCATGTACAGCATTTAGGGTTGCCACCTGTCAGGTTTTTTTCCTGATCGTCAGGTTTTCCGGGTCCCTATCAGGTAATCTGGTTTTGCTCTGTGCTGGTCAGGTTTTTGAGCCATTTTGAGTGCTCACATACTTTTGAAATAAAGTTTGTCATATCATTCATTGTTTCAGCTACATGTCTAAGTTATGAACAAGTTCTGTTGTCAATGTAGCCTTTTGTTTGTGAATGCAGTCACCCTGGGAGGTGTAAAGTATGGCCATTAACTCCATTAGCACTTATTTAACCTAATCTTTCCACTGCATCTTAAAGTGGCATAGCAGCACAGCTGCCCCCGTCTTTTGTGACAGTAACAAAGCCAGTTGTCCTCCCCTTTCATTTGCTGGTAAACATTTTCATCTGTAATAGAATTTAGGCATTTTTAAATGTTTTGAATAATTTTATTTCCTTAAAAGTATAGTCACTTCTTTGGCTTTGAAATAATACTGTGGACATGAACAGGAAATGGAGCCAGAAAAAGATATAAGGTATATATACTATTGTATGCTATTTACAGTATTTCCCTTGTCTCCCTCAAGATCATATCTGTAAATGAGATTTTTTTTATCACTGTATGTTTATCTGGTAAACCAATGTCAATAAATAAATAAATGCATAAGTAAATAAATAATTAGGAAGAACCTAGGAAAGTAACTTTAACGGGTACAGTATAGTATCTTCACATTTTTGTTGAACTGCTGCTTTAAGTGTTGTTTTTTATTGATATAACAAATGGACTTCTAAGAGAAACAATGCATGATGAGTCATGAAAAGGGGTGGGGGTATGGGGAGAGCTTGGGATCTGGTTTTTGCCTCATCCAAAGGTGACAACCCTGACAGCATTGTTCCATGCAATGTGACCTATTGACTCTTCATCAGCCCTGTAGATAACAACGTATACTTCTTGCATGTGAAAATAGAAGTGCCAAGTGACATCACACATTACAACAAGCTGCAAAGGAGGCTATTGTGGTAGAAGTATGTTGATATTTTTAGTCATGGTGGAGCATAATGCTTTGCATAACTGTTGCAGGAGTGCTGGAGGGGCATTGCAGGACCATCATGCTACTGCAGGTGAGGTATTTTTCCTGCCTGAAATACAAGTGAAAGAATGTGATCAATAGCGAAGCCAAAATGGACTGCAGCTCTGCCAAGAGGGAAGGGGGATGGTCAACCCATTGGAAAGGGAAGTCAGGGGGATTTGAACTAGAGAATGGGGGAGGTAGCAAGTGCAAGGGTCATCAATGAGTGGCAGAAGTTAGATGCATGAGTTCACCAAGGGAAGGGCTTCTAGGATGAGCAGCACAATACTAGTACACCACCATCTGGAGCAAAAAAGCATGCGGGGAAATTTTCATTTGAAAGCAGGATGCATTAGAATCACATCCTGAAAAATTGACTTGTCTGAGCACCAAATGCACTTGGAAGTCCAGAACTTTGAGGAACTCACACAGAACTGGTGGGAAGAGAAAACTACTTGGAAACCAATGAGATATTCTGGCTATTTCAAAGACATAGGTTCTACAGGAAAAGGAGGGGGTGGTTTCTTTTGAAGTGAGCCTGTCTGTGAAAAACAAAGAGAAAATGAATGAGACAAGTAGGCCCACAGAGTCCATCTGATTAAGTTCACAAAAAAATCAGGGTGACAACATAGTCACCCAGAAAGGAAGTACAGAACTGCAAAAAGCTCAGAACAGCTAAATGAATTCAGCGATGATAAGTGTTTGTAAAAGTAAAATTCCAAAAATGGAATTTTAGTAGCATTGCCTATTATACATCCATGATTTTTTGAGCACATTTTGCCTATTAGTAATTTTTGAAATGTCCTCATTACATTTTAACCCACTAAACAACATTTATCCATCTTGTTTAGATATTATGACCTATTTGCATAGAGTATACATGCCAAATGGTGGGTGTAAACTTACAGTAGCAGCAGAACTACACATGTCCATATATTTTGAACATTTTCACAACATTTAAAAACTACTAAATTGTGAAAATGTAAACTCTTGTACCTTGCAATTTATTTAACCAATTTGCTCCCTATTTAGCAGTTTTGAAGACCTTCCTACAGAATGTATACATATGCACATTCAACTGTCTAGCTCCAAAGGTGGCTAAGCTGTAAGCAGAGAAATATTTTCAGAAATCATCACAATAAATTGCCAGAATTTGAGCACATATACGTTCCATGCCCCTCATTCAAATGTCATGCAATTTGATATCCCTATCGAACCCAATACAAAAGGTAAGCATGCTAAACTTCAGGCTTCCAACTGCATGAGTGAGTGACATACAACCAATTAAAGTATGTCAAAAAAGTCTGCAGACTTAAATGTTGTAAAATTCAAGAATTTCACAAAAATTATGCAAAATCAGAATTGACTGTTTCTTTCAATTATGATAGCTTCATCCAGAGATACCATCAAATCCATAGATGGTACCACATCAACTGAACTAAAAATGATACAGCATGGTAAAAAAAAAAAGAGTCAGCAAAATGCAGCATAGCAAAACCATGCAAGTCAAACCAGCTAAAGCAAAAATGGCATAAAGGAAAAAAACTCACATACTGGCCACTCATAGAACAATGTAGATTTACTATTTCCACACCACGTCACCATTGATCACCACTACAGTGAAATAAAGTACACCATAAATGAACACAGAACAATGTAGATTTACTGTTACCAAACCACGCCACCATGGATTACCACTTCAGTGAAATACAGTACTCCATGAATCAATGCAGAACAACGTAGATGTATTAATACCACACCATACTGCCATGGATCACAAACTTTCCTAATGTGACCCAGACAGCGCACAGTTAATGCACCTCCTCAATACACGCTATCACACATGAGCTATTATGCATGCCTTGCTCTTCCATATTTTGAGCTTTGAGTATGCCCTCTTGACCATGTTCCTTTGGTTTGTACGAACGTGACGTGATACCTCTGCTGAGCAATTAATTTTCATTTTTTGCTACTTATTTTGGAGAGCAAATGCACTGATGCTGAAATTAGACTCTAGTGTCACACTAAGACCTCTTGGTGTTCTTTTTTTACCTCATATATTCTGCTACAGTAATTATGTGCTATGCCAAGTGACAATCCTTCTGTTTCAATAGCTGTAATATATTTATAGTAGATCCAATACTCTTCTTGCTTGCTAATTATGATTTGTAGAATTTGATTGGTGTTCATAAAAAATATGTATCAGCTCTATTTTTAATACCATTACTCAAATGGCTAAATGGGTCCATTCTACAGTACATGGCTCCACATTATACTAAACATTCTATAATGAAAAGTCTGAACATTCAAGATACTCAGGGATCTGTAAATATTGTAAAACTAATTATTTTCACTATGCAAATAGTATTTTTGCACAAAGGCGATGGCACATTCATAAGGTTGAAAAAGAAATGGGCAGACTGGATGGGCCTTGAGGTCCTTATCTGCCGTCAACTTCTGTGTTTCTGTTTCTATGTAATGGCTTACACCCATCAAGCAGTTTTCCAGGGCATTGTTTTTTTTTTTTTTACCTGATTTTCAAGAAACATTTTTTTTATTTTTATTTTTGCATTTCTTTACCTCATTTGGAGATTTATTCCAATCCAAACTCTGCATTAACCTTAATGGGTGATACAAAATATTAACACAATTAAAAGAAGGTCACACCAACGCAGTGGAACAGCAGAAGACTTGCTGTTCACAATGCTTTTAACCCAGGTACGGTAGTGAGTCTGGGTCACTGGAGGTAGGTAAGGGGAGAAGGACTGAGCATCCCTGAGGAACCTCTTCTTTTCCAGGGAGGGAGGGACAGTTACTGCATCCCTTTGAGTGCTGCCTCCTGAATGACTACAGATGGAAGCACAGTGGAAGAAGTATACGAGAGTGGACATTGGCTAGGCCTGTCATTGATGTGCTGTTGTCCACGCTTCTACTGCTGAGCTCCTTGAGTATCAACATCCAAAGGGCTGAGAAGAAACTAATGAAAAATCACATCCATATAAGGATGATGCCTTCTCTGCCCACATGTCCCACACCATCAAGTGCAGCACCCACCCCTGAAGGTTGCAAGAGTAGTTTTTGAGGTTTATTGGTGCACCAATGATATATCCAGAGAAGATGGGTGATGGTGCTAGGGCAGAGCAGAAAGAAAGGGCAGGCTGGTGAAAAGAGAACAAGAACAGAATGATAAAAAAAAGCCACATAAAGTAAAGGAAACACCTTAAAAGTGTTTCATGAATAGTGGAGTAAAATAAAGCTAAAATACATTGTTCCATATACAAAAGACTCATAAATGGTGGTCAAAGTGACATTTGTGCAAACATTTAATTTCATAGGTTGGCCAAAACTGAGCATTTTTAATTGGAGTGAATTAAGGGCTAATCACAAAGCACAAAGAGAAGTTTGCGTATTTCCATCCAATAGCGCAATGCACAAAATACAGTTTGCACAAGAAACAAATAAACAGCATCTCAATCTACAGCATTTCCAACAGAAACTTACTGCTTCTTTTAATGTTTACTTGTTTAGCTTTTGTTTACCAGGTAGGTACACTAGAAATACACTGTAGAAGCTAGACAGATATACTGCAGGAGCCTGGACATTCTGGATCCCCTACAGGGGGCAGGTCTCAGACAGATGGTGATTGATCCCACCAGAGACAGAGTGATTCTGGACCTCATACTAACTAATGGGACAGAGTAACAGATGTCTTAGTGGAAGGTCAGCTGGGATCCAGCGACCACTACATTGTGTGATTTAGCGTGGAGACAGAGAAACAAGCTAGCCACACAAAGGTAAAGGTCTTAGACTTCAGAAGGGTGGACTTTGCTAAAATGGGGAGGTGTATCAAAGAGGCTGTGGCAAGGAAGGAGAAAGGAGAGGGAGTTGAGGAACAGTAATAACACCTGAAGTGTGCCATGGAGGAGATGACAAGCCAATGCATCAAGGTGGTGAGCAAAGGCAAGAGCGGGAGCACATTTCTATGGCTCTTGAGGGAGGCGGCAGACAAGATAAGGGCTGAAAGGGAAGGTTTCAGAAAGTATAAGGAGACTCAGAGGGAGGAAGACAGGGAGGTGTACCTGAAGAATCTGAGAGAAGCAGGGAAGTCTGTAAGGAGCGCAAAGGCACAGACCAAAGAAAGATTAGTGCAGATGGTGAAGAAAGGTGATAAGACATTCTACAGATACACCAGTGAAAGAAGGAAAACCAGGGGAGGCATTGTAAGGCTCAGAGGGGACAAAAGGGAATGTAAGAAGGGGGACCTGGAAAAGACAGAAATACTGAACAAATACTTCTGTTAGGTAGTCACTAAAGAGGGGGAGGGTCAGGAAATGCCTAGAAACACAGAAACACAGAAAGGCGGTGGCAGAAGGAGATCAAAGGTCCATCTAGTCTGCCCATTTGTTTGCATGAACCCCTGTTGGGCCATACCTGCTAGCACTGGGCCGGCCCGTCGACGCAGCGGTTGGATTTCCGCTTGCGACGACGGTGACCCGGTTCGAAAATGGACTAGGTCGTCGAGGGTTGGCCGGGAGAAGGATTGAGCGTCCTATGGACTGTTCTCCTTCTCCGGGAGGGCTGGTGGCAGTCGGCCCAAAGGGGACCCCTAGCAGAGGCTAGGGATCACCCATGCGGCCGTGCCTACGTCAGAGGGGAGGGGAGTGAGGTGGGGCAGACGCGCAGCGTCATTGCACGTCCCCGCCTCCCTCAGGGTGTGGGCTAATGGGGGTAAAAGCCACGCCCAGTGTCTACATGACGCTTACTCCGGGATGCCCTGATTGGCCACCAGGAGCCATTCCCCAACCAGTTACTTGTTCCGCGATCCGATATCGGGGGTCGGAACCGCGGCCCAACTCTCTGGGGGGCAAGCCAGGGATGACTGGGGAGTCGGCAATATCCGGTGGCCGGGGATCCCAGGAGTTCCGTGACCAGGCCGAAGACGGATGTGGGGCGTGGAAATAAACAGCAAAATAAAAAAAAAAAAAAAAAAAAAATACCTGCTAGCACTGAACTCTTACTCAAGATGAGTCCCCACCCTTAACCCTGTGTGGCAGCTGGGTAACAGATGTGAAGGGTGGGGGGAGGTAGACACAAGTCCATTCACAGCAGAGAGAGTCCCGGAGAAGCTCACAAAGTTGAAGGTGGACAAAGTAATGGGGCCGGATGGCATACACCCAAGGATATTAAGAGAGCTGCAGAAAGAGCTAGCAGCGCCTCTGGCAGCCTTGTGTACAGAGTCACTCAACACAGGAGAAACATAGAAACATAGACTTTGACAGCAGATAAGGACTGCTTGGCCCATCTAGTCTGTCCATTTCCCTACCTACAGTATAGGCCACAGATCCTAGTTAACCAACAGCCTATTTCTTCCTGCCCCCACAAGAATTGCTTTATGTCTGTCCTATGCATTCTTGAATTCTCCCACAGTTTTAGACACCACAACCACTTCAGGAAGGCTGTTACATGCATCCACTACCCTCTCTGTGAAAAAATACTTCCTCACATTGCCCCTGAAATGACCCCCCATCTTTAAATTGTGTCCCCTTGTTCTTGCACGTCCCTCTTTCTGAAAGATGCTACCCTCCTGGACTTTGTTGATTCCACTGAGGTACTTAAAAGTTTCTAGCATGTCCTCCCTCTCTCTTCTTTCCTCAAGGGTATACATATTAAGCTCCTTAAGTCTCTCCTCGTATGACTTCTCTTGCAGACCCTGCACCAATTTAGCTGCCCTGCTCAGGACTGCCTCTATCCTGTCTATGTCCTTGCGGAGATGGGGTCTCCAGAACTGGATGCAGTACTCCAGATGGGGTCTAACCAACTGTCTGTACAAAGGGATAACAACTTCCTGTTTTCTGCTGGTGATGCCTCTCCCTATGCATCCCAGTAAACCCCCAGCCCTCCCTATTGCCTTCTCACATTGCTTGCTAACCTTAAGGTCATCTGATATGATTACCCCCAGGTCCCTTTCCTTTTTTGTTGTTGTTACTACCTCCCTTCCCATTGTGTATTCTTCTCCTGGGTTCTTGTTTCTCAGGCGGATTATTTTGCACTTCTTTGCATTGAATCCTAGCTGCCATACTTCTGACCATTCCTCCAACCTTGCCAAGTCCCTTGTCATCCTTTCCACGCCTCCTTGTGTATCAACCTTGTTGCAGATCTTTGTGTCATCTGCAAAGGGCATGATTTTCCTTCCAGTTCCCCTGCAATGTCACTTACAAAGACATTAAAAAGGACTGGACCCAGCACTGAACCCTGCGGTACCGCACTAGTAACCCTCTTTCTTCGGAGTGGACTCCATTTACAATTACCTTCTGTGTCCTGTTATCCAGCCAGTGTTTTACCCAGGCTACCACCCTGGGACCCACTCCCAGGCTGGTTAATTTGACTATTAATCTTTTGTGTGGGACTGTGTCAAATGCCTTGCTAAAGTCTAGGTAGGCCATGTCCACAGCCCCTCCCTGGTCTACTACTTAGGTCGCCCAGTCAAAGAAATCTATTAGATTCGTCTGACATGACCTTCCTGCTGTGAACCCATGCTGCCTTGGGTCCTGCGCCCCACTGGCCTCTAGGTACTTAACAATTCTTTCCTTCAGAAGTGACTCCATAACTTTCCCTACCACAGAGGTTAAACTGACAGATCTGTAGTTTCCTGCCTCTGTCTTGGTCCCATTTTTGTGAAGAGGAATCACATCCGTCTTCCTCCAGTCCTTGGGTACCACATCATCCTCCCATGATTTATTAAAAAGAGTAGCCAGTGGTTTCACTAGTTCCCCCCTTAATTCTTTTGAATTCTGGGATGAATTCCATCAGGCCCCATTGCTTTGTCCACCTTCAATTTTAGGAGTTCTTGCAGAACCCTTTCTTCTGTGAAAGGACTGGATTGACCCCCCTATCAAGAGTGCTTCTGTTAATTGGCTTAGGCACTTCCCCCTCCTCTTTTGAGAATACTGAGCAGAAATATTCATTCAGTATCCCTGCTTTTTCACTGTCCCCCTCTGCCCACCCACTGTTCATTCTATTCAGCCTCCCTATCCCTCCCTTTGTCTTTCTACGCTCGCTGATGTACCTATAAAATGTTTTATCCCCCTTCTTAACTGAGTAGGCTATCTTTTCCTCAGTTTGGGCCTTTGCTATTATGACTTTCCTCCCTGCTTTCTTCTGCCTTAACTGGTACAGCTCTCTGTCCTGCTCCTTCTTTGTTTCCTTATACTTCCGGAATACTATCTTTTTCTCCCTGACTTTCCCAGCCACCTCTTTTGAGAACCATAGTGGCTTTTTCCTTCATTTTGATTTGTTTATTTGCTCCACACAAAGGCTTGTTGCCTTTGTGATGGCAGTTTGATGATTCCCCATTGTTGCTCCACCCCTCCTTCTAGCCTGTTTGCTAGTGCTTTTCTGAGGCACTCTCCCATCTTGCCAAAGTCAGCCCTCCTGAAGTCTAGTACCCTCACTTTTGTATGGCTTGACTCTGTAGCTGAGTTTAATGTGAATCACACTGTTTGATGGTCACTTGTTCCCAGATGGCAACCCACATCTAGATCAGAGATCCTCTCACTGCCCCATTTGAGAGTATGAGGTCTAAGATTGCTCCCTGACGAGTGGGTTCCTAAACTAGCTGTCTGAGGCCTGCCACCTGTAGGGCATCTAGAATGGCCCTGCTCTTGGATGTGGCTGCAGCAAATGTGCTCCAGTTAACATCTGGAATGTTCAGGTCTCCCATCAACAGTATCTCCCCTGTCTCTGCCATCCTAAGAATGCCTTCTATCATATCCTTGTCCATTCCCTTCCCCTGACATGGGGGTCTGTACACAACCCCTGTGCGGATTGTGGTGCCCTTTCCAGTCTCCAAGGTGACCCACAGTGCTTCCTCTCCTCCCTGTTTACTCTTTTGTTCAGTTGCTTTTATCCCTTCCTTTACATAGAGAGCTACTCCTCCCCCTCTTCTCCACTGCCTGTCTCTCCTGTAGGTTATGTACCCTGGTACGTTACCATCCCAGTCATGGTTCTCTGTGTACCATGTTTATGTGACTGCTACAATATCCAGGCATCCCTCTTCCATCAAGGCCACCAGCTCAGGGAACTTGCTGCCCAGACTACAGGCATTGGTACTCATTATCCTCCATTTCCTGATGGCCTTACTCCTTTTTGACCCATCCCTGTTCTTCTTGCCTTTGTCGCTTTCCCCATTTACCCCTGCCCTTTTCCCTTTCGACACCTCTATGTTGGTGTTTACTGCAGTTGCTACTGTGATTTTTTTTGGGGGGGCTAGGATTTCCCTGCTCCTTTCCAGTGCCTCCCCCATTGGCTAGTTTCAGAGGACTTGTTCCAGAGGACTGGAAGAGGGCACATGTAGTCCCTCTGTACAAAAGTGGTAGTAGGGAGGAGGCAGGGAACTGTAGGTCAGTCAGTCTCACCTCAGTAATTGGGTAAGATCATGGAAGCACTGCTGAAAGAAAGAATAGAGGCACACTTGAAATCCAACAGTGCTCTGGATGCATGGCAACATGGATTCACAGCAGGGATTGTTGTTTCAGAAAAATGTTATAGATGTTTTTGACTGGGTGATGAAAGAAGTAAATCAAGAGGGGCAGTAGATGTCGCTTACCTCAACTTCAGTAAGGCCTTCTACACAGTCCCACATAAAAGACTGGTTAACAAGATAGGTAGCCTGGGCATGGGGCACAAGGTGGTAAACTGGGTAAGGAACTGGCTAACAGAAAGGAGGTAGAATGTGGTGGTAAACAGGATCAAATTCGGAGAGAGGTGGGTGACCATGGGTACCTCAGGGATCAGTCCTTTCTTTGCACCAGTCCTGTTCAATATCTTCATTAATTACATTGCAGAAGGACTGGAGGGAAAGTTCTGCCTGCTTGAAGATGACACCAAGATCTACAACAGGATGGGTACTCCGGAAGGGGTGAAAAGAGTGAGGAGGGACCTGAGGAAGCTTGAAAAATGGTGTGAGCAGTGGCAGCTGAGGTACAATTCAAAGAAGTGCAAAATAATGCACCTGGGATGAGGGAACCCTGTGGATAGCTACAGGATGGGGATGGGAAGTTGCTTTCAAATCACCAGGGAAGAAAGGGACCTGGGGGGTATAATTTCTGATGACCTAAAGGTGTCCATGCAGAGCACAAAAGCTGCAGAGAGGGCCAGTGGTATGCTGGGGTGCATAGGCAGAGGTATTACTAGCAGAAGGTGTGAGGTAGTGATGCCATTGTACAAAACACTGATGAGGCCTCACCTAGACTACTGTGTGCAGTTCTGGAGGCCACACCTACACAAGGACATTGACATGGTGGAGGTAGTCCAGAGAAGGGCAACTGAGATGGTACACAGTTTGCACAGGAGGACATATGAGGAGAGATTAAAAGACCTCAATATGTACTCACTAGAGGAAACAAGGGAGTAAGGGGACATGATAGAAACATTGAAGTACCTTAAAGGCATTAACAAGGTGCAGGGGGAAGACATCTTCTAATATAAAAAGAGTACAAGAATGAGGGGGCATGACATGAAATTGGAAGGGGCAGATTAAAGGGTAATGTGAGGAAGTTTTTCTTCACAGAGAGGGTGGTAAACACATGGAACAGTCTGACACAGGATGTTATGGGAGCGAGTACAGTGGAGGGATTTAAACATGCCTGGGGCAGGCATAAGGGAACCTTAGAGGTGGGTAGGAGGGGTGCAAAGCTATGACCAGTTAGGGCACAGGCCGCAAACAAGTGTAGGGGAAAAAGGGCAGACTGGATGGGCCTGGTGATCCTTATCTGCCAACAACTTCTATGTTTCTATGTTATTCTTAGGCACGACCAGGGAGAAAAACAAACTTCAAACAAAATAACAGGGAGAAAGGGTTACCATAAGCAAATTGCACAAAAATACACAGTAGGTAACCAAACAAGTTAGTTGTCCAATAACAGCAAGGCACAACATAGCATAAGTACAGAGTAATGTGGCAACAGGCAATTACACAAACAAATACAGTGCATCAGGTGCATGAGAAATGTTCACATTGTATATGACTGAACTTTGTATAAATTTAATACTGCATGTAATTGATGTTAAGAGTTTTATGTAAGGTGTGACTGAAAAGGAGCTATGCCCCATTCACCTCCTGGTTAAAAATAAAAAAAATGGGAAAAACTGAAAATGAAAGAGGCACCTATCTGTTATACTCCAATGAAAATCATGTATACTATTTTTGTCTTGTTTTGGTATATGGAGTCAAATCTGTTTTTCTACAGTTTCTTTCAGTTCATCCTCATGGTAATCAGTCTGATTGTGTTGTCTGGTCTCACCAGTCATGACAGTCACTGCATCCTCTACATTTACCTAATCATGACAAAAATATCTCTGGAAGATAGGTTCCCTATAGGAAAGTCAGAAAAAAAAAGCATGGGGATGTGCTTGATCAGATGCAAACAGATATATGTGTGGAGAAGACAGGCAGAACTCCCACCTTAAGTTGGTTCTTCTTTTTTTTTTTCCCAGTTCTGTTTATTGCTTTCCTGGCCTGGGCAGGGATGTACCCTTTTGTCAGCCCCTGAATCCCTTCACACACTCAGCCCAGGCACTCCCACTGTTTCCCGGTCCAGAAGTTCTCTCCTCAGGGAGATACCAAAATCACCCTTTGAACCCTGGTTGAGAGTTATGTGTTGGCTGTTTTGGTGGTGCTGAGGGTCTGTGATTCCATGCTTCAATCTACGCTTGCTGGAGAGGTTTCTCCTTTCAGAGTTTCCCCTGAGGACACAAACATGCAATGACATCAGTGCAAGGACATGCCTGCTCCCACACATACTTCCAGCACACATCCACCATCATCTCCATCTTCATTTTGCATGTCCTGGCCTGTATATACCCAGTATCCAATGGGCGTCACTGAAGCTCCAAGAGCTCATAGCCCCTCACCCCAGAGAACCAAAGCTATCCATGAGACCTTCATCTCATCCTCCGATGCTCCAGGCTCATTCCTGGAACTGGGTTGTCAGCATCGCAAGAGATAACACTACAGCTGCCCTGGTGAGCTGGCCTTAATTGGTCCATTTAAAAGTATATGCAGTTTGTTTTCATTTTATAATTGGACACCTGTGATACAAACTTAACTCAATGTTTTGCAGCATGTATGTCACTTTTTGAAGAGAATTGCATATGCCTAGAAAACATGTAACTAATAAGATTCAGGGAAATGGTGGCAAATGAATTGAAGTGGTAGTGACAGTGAGGAATTATTTGAATTATCTGAATTATGAAACTCCATGGTATTAAACAGATATACTTATTTAATTGGAGTGGCTTACAAATCCACAGTTAATTGTATGTGGCATTCAGTGGAACCTGATGCAGAGAAAAACATGAAGTTCCTTTACAGCTGGCAAATAAGTGCATATTTTCTCCAGAGAATGTAAAGTTTACATCCTCAAAATAAAATGTAGCTAGGAACTGAATCTACAGAGAAAGCAGGGCCTGCTATTGTTTGCCCTTTAAAGACTCACCATATCCTTAATTACCAGGTTGTCCTGAGAGGACATACCTGGTTGCTAAAGAAACCCAACTGAATGTGTTACCCAGCACCATTAGAGCAGAGAAACCCAATAAAAAGGTAAGCATATAAGCTAAACATGTGAGTTCAGGTTCAATAGATATTTCACATCTTTGGAGGTTGCTGCTGCTGCATGGATTCATCGAGAGCTTTCTGCTCTTCTGTTCTACGAGGGCTGATGTGAAGTAATGGTGCAGCCATGGCAGCTTTGGCCCAGGAGTGGGACTTAGTTGGTGAGGAAAGTATGTTTTTTGATGACACTTGAGGGCAAAATGGGTCTTCAAGGTCTTCTTGAATCAACAAGGTAGTATATTTGTTAAGCCCCAGAGGTACCAGGGCTGATCTGCAGGAGTCCTGCAATTCAGCTCTGCAGCTGTATCAGATAAGAGTCACTGAGATCTGTCCCTTTTTTTTTTGCCCATCCCTGGTCTTTTATGTTTATTTCTCCAGTGTTATTTATGAGGGGGCAGCCGTTGTTTGTCATCGCTGATCGGGATTAGTGCCGGAGGGCTATACTTTTTCCATGGAAGCTGAGTCAGAGGACTGAAAGTGTCCACTGCTTGCGAGTGGTCTCTCTTCTGGTTGCAATTTTGTGGGGATCAAAACCAGTGGAGATCTGTTTTGGCCACCAGAAGGTAATAAATGTTTCAGCCTCTTTAGGGGAGTCTAACAAGTGGGTGACTCCATTCACCATGACTGTAAGCATGACTAGATACTGATGGGAATAAAGGAGGCCCAGATCTACACAGGCTTGCTGAGCTGTCATGAAGGCTCTCCGCTGAGCAGAGATGGCCTGTAAAAAAGCTCAGTAACATAGAATTATAGAACTCTGGTAGCAGAAAAGGACCCAGTTGGCCCACATCAAGTCTGCCTCTAATCCCCCCTCTCCCTACTCATCCACTTTGTCCGAAGATATCACACTCCATCCCCTGGCCAGCCCCTTTTGTCTGTCCCATGCCCTCTTGAATCTCTCCACCGTTTCAGCACCCACCACCTCTTCTGGCAGTCTGTTCCAGGGCTCCACAACCCTCTCAGTGAAGTAATGCTCCCTCACATTGCCCTTGTACCTTCCTCCTACCAATCTTAAACTATGATCCCTAGTTTTAGCACCTACTTTCCTTGTAAACAAGCTCCCCTCCTTCACCCTGTTTATCCCCGTCATGTACTTAAATGTATCTATCATGTCCCCAGCTCCCTCCTAGTCTCCAGTGAGTACAGATCCAATTCCTTAAATCTGTAATGTAGTAATCAGGCAAGGACTGGGTCTGGGCAGCCTCCAGGGGGGTGTCTTTGGGGCTAAGGACTGAGAAGACAGTCACACTGCAGTGGAATTGGCCATTTGTGATTTTGTAGCTGTGGCAGTATTTACTGTAGGATGTATGTTACACTTCATCATTCACTCCCCTCTGCAAAGCCTGCAGTTTGGGTATTGTTGTAGCAGGCCCTATTTTCCATGTCTTCATCATGGTCCCACAGTTGTAGCAGGGCTCTCTCCTGGTCATGAATATAGGTCATAAGCCTGTCTGATTGACCTTAATATCCATAATCATCTGTTCTACTACAATTACTCTATGAGAGATACTGATAATGTCAGCATTAATCATTTGAGTGGCTATTTCAAGTTTGCTCATTGGTCCCATGAGCTGTTGAAGCATGCTTTTGATTTCTTGCAGGTCTGGATCTTGTGTGGCTTTGGCAGCTGTCAACATGATGGTGGATTCCTGCACTCTTCTTCACCAGAGAGACCAGCAGACAGTGGAGGCCATAGAAACAGTGGCTTCAGGATGACTAGTGAGCTACTGAAACTTCAGGTAACCAGCAGTAGGATCAAAGGGTGACCACCAGTCAGACTGATCAGTTTAAGCAGTAATAATGATCAGATTTTGACAGGGGCTTAGCAGAGAAAAGGGATCGGGGTCCATCTTTGTTGGTGGCTATGCAATGCCCCATCTTTTTTGTTGATATCTTAAAATGAGAACTCATTCCAAGAAGGCAAGGAATCATAATATAAATAAATAAACAGACATTCAGCTGTTCAGCCTTTTCCCCCCAGCAGCATCAACATACCAAGCTGGGTTTTACTAACATGTTTTCCAAGTCAGATCCTGGCTAAATTCATCTACACTGTATTGGACTAAGCACAATTTTTTTTGCTATTGTTAAATGGCCCAGTGATGCTAGTGCCCTTTTCTGTTACCAGCAAGAGCCAGGAAAAGTGAGGAGAATCACAACAGCATTTTGTTATTGCAGACAGGCTGGCAATGGTGTCGCCTAGCCCCAGTTGGTTCACATTGACTTTATTATCAGCAGTTGTTGCACCTTGTCCTGGCCAGCGCTGTCAAGTTCTGGCCCCAGAGGGCCATCTACTACTTTTGTTAGCTTCAGCAGGGGACCATCTTTAATGTCGGTATCAGTAGTCCTCTCTTTGGAGGACTGCCACAAGAACTAACTTCTTGAATCCTAACTGTTTTTCTGTAGGTTTTCCAACATTAGCAAAAGAGGACCTCCCTACCTCCAAGGCTGAACCAGTATTCCTGCTGAAAACCTTCCTCCAGATCTCACCTCAGATGTGGTCAGAGATAAGCTCAAGGACAAGTGGCAGTGATATGGAACAAAGACAAGTATGAAATCCTGAAAGACTGGAGCCTACCCCGAGAGCCCAGATTACAGTGGCTATGGGCTTATCCAGAGACTGGGGCTAGTGGGCCTGACTCTCAATGATATTGACAGGGCAGAGTCAGTGTATGCTTCTCATTTCTTGCTCTTGGTGTCTGATGAGCTGGAGTTGTTACCCACCCCCACTTGTTGCCTACTGGGCCAGATGTAGATGGCTGCCTACCTACTGCTCTCATTAGTCAGGTACCATGGATTTTCTGTAAGCTACTGGTGCAAACTGTGGCCCTAGATCCTGGTCCAGTTATGAGTATATGCTGGAGTTCATGTTGCTGGCCACTGAGATGGCTGCATAATGGTTGCCATTTGTAACTCCCCCTCCCATGGTAGGCGCTTACCTTCTGTCCACACATGGCATCTCTAACAGTCTCCCCCAATGCAGGTTTCTTTGTGGCTGAAGCTGCCTGCATATTTACTCTTCTGGACCCCTTCTGAACTGCAACAGGGCTGGAGACCACAGGAAACGTCTTGGCTCCCCTTTTGCCATTTGTAACCCCCTCTCACAATAGCTGCTTACCTCTGGCCCCTACCTTGGGCCCAGCAACATCAACAGTCTTCCCCCAAGCAGCCTTCTTTGTGGCTGGAAGCCATCTACATCTTCACTCCCCCAGCCCTCTTTTGAAATGCATCAGAGCCACGGAGTACAGGAAAAATCCTGGCACCTCAAGCACTCCAAACTCTGCAGTCAAAAAGCTGCATGCATACTTTGCTCCCCAGGCCCACACTCTGGCATGGAGAACACCCAGCATGACATAACCAGCAAGCCACTTAAGTCCTTCACTTCTTGACCTTAGAGATGGTGCAGCATGGGGCAAGGAGCACAAATGGAAGCATGAAACTTTCTCTTTTTTGTCTCAATGCACCTAAATAGTGCAGCCAGAAAGCCACATGATGAGTTTGTCCCCTGACCCCATATTCATGAATTTTGCATCTAGGACCTGGAAGCACATGGAGGCAGTAACATTTCAGCATTTCAAAGTTCCGTGAGAACACATGGCAGAAGCAATGTTTCAGCAGACCAAGTGAGCACCACCCCACAGCCATTTCTTACCTTTGTTTGCCGTAACCTTAGCATTTCCCTTGTCTCCAGTATTGATATACAGGCCAGTGAGTGGGAGGGAGAATTTTGGGATGGCCTATACCGGTACAGCAGATGTTGCTGTGGGGCAGGTGGGTTGGAAGGAGGGATGAGAGAGCTAGCCATGGTCTTGAAAGGAAATGGCATGGTGGGGGAGTGAGCGTGAGACAGTGGGCTTTGGATGTACATAATCATTGAAATCACAAAACTGAGCACACTGTATGGAGTAGTAAAACTGCTTTGAAAAGTGTGCTTTCCAGTAGAAGCATGCATCATCAGGTAAATTGATCACCATTGGCTGCTGTCTCATTTCTAGACACCTCATTGATTGAAAGTCTGATACACCTGCAGAATTTGTATTTACCACTGTACCCTTCCAATTATGTATGACTTGCATTTTACATACAAACATAAAAAGTATTTGAAGTCAACCCTGTTTATCTTGTGCAGCTGCTCGGACATTTCTTTCATGTCACCCCTTTCTCTTCTCCTCTCAAGAGTGTACATGTTCAGGACCTGCAGCCTATTCTTGTATATCATACCTGGCAGACATGGACCATCTTGGTTGCTTGCACTGTACTGGTTCCACCTTATCACAGTCTTTCCTCTGGGTGGAGATCCACCTTTTCTGCATCATTGATTATCCATGACCCATCCTTCCTCAGTCTCTCAATTACTTCCTTAGTCTTTCTTTTCTCCCTGATGTGCCTGGAGAAGTCTTTGCCATTTTCTTTGACTTTTGAGCAATTTTGAGCTCTGTCTCAAGTTTGGCTTTCTGCACTACTGCTCCTGCTTTCCTCAGGCTGACCTACTGGACTGACCTGCTCATTCCCATCTGGTCTTACTTGTATGCTTTGAAGACTTCCTCTTTTGCTTATAGCTTCATTAACATTCCTGGTTAAACAAAGAGGCCTCTTGCACTTTATGTTTTTGCCTAACATTCTCATGCAGCTCTTCAAGACCTTCAGGATCAATACTTTTTTGGCTTTCCACTTTTCCACTCTCTTCCACCATTCTCACTCACTCAAGTTGCATTAATAGTACCTCAGTCTGCTCTGCAGAATTCCTAAACCTGGGTCATGGATTTAGTGTGTCTTGACACATTAGGTAGGAAAAGCTACTTTATGTAAGGATCACTGTTCTCTAGTTGGAATTTGACCCTTATCACTTCCAAGGAGTCAAATTCATGAACACTAATCCCACGATAGCTCCAAATGTTGGTGATCCCTAATGTGCTGTGTTAAAAAGCAATCCTGGAGTGTGACTACCAATGTCTGACTGCTTGTGCCCATGGCTATCAGTATGGCCTAGTCCGTGTCAGATATGTTTATATAATCTGTCAGGATAATGTTACCCATTCCATCAGCCATCCTGATGCCTTCCCCAAGAAGCTCTTCTCCTGATTCTGACTGGATTGAGGACCTGTAAATCACTCCCAGACTTTAATTTCCCTTTTTCCACCACCAGCTGTGTATAAAGTATTTCCATGCCTCCCCATTCCCCTTGTTGATTCCTAATATATTCCTCTTATGTGTTCCCCTACATATAATACGACACCCTCCCTTTTATGTTTCTCTTCCCCTTCCAGAGAGGCTATAACCTGAGATAGCTCTATCATGGTAATGGTTTGAGGAGGTGCACATCTCAGTGACAGCTATTTCACCTGCCTCAGCCTCTGTATCCAGCACTTGCAGGTCACACATTTTGTTCCCTGGACTTCTACTCATTTTGCCCTTCCCCTTTTGTTTGTACGTGTCCATTATTCATACATTGATGTGCCCTTCTGATTGGGGGAGTACTAACTAGTTCCCCCGCATCCTCAACCCATCTAGAGGAACCCTCAGCCTTACCCTTCCAAGTTCAAGTCCCATCAATGCATGTATCAAATTTTTGCCCAGTTTATGATGCTCAAACATTGTGCATACTTTTATGTGTATGCAGATGCATGCATGCATTTATATAGCAAGGTCAAAGGCTGGGTTGTATGGGTTTCAGCCATTTCTATATTGTTTGCATCAAAGGGAAGGCCTAGATAAGGCCTAGTACTTTGTAGCTGCATATTTATAGCAATTCTCCCCACTTAGTACCTGCCCTACATAGTTGAGTGACATTGGTCTGCTACAGCACACAACATGCCTATTATCCACATGTACTACCTCTTGGATTCACAACAGGAAGGTCATGTCAGATGAATCTAATAGATTTCTTTGACTGAGTGACCAAAGTAGTAGACCAGGGAGGGGCTGTGGATGTGTCTACCTAGACTTTAGCAAGGCATTTGACACAGTCACACACAAAAGGTTAATAAACAAATTTACCAGCCTGGGAGTGAGTCCCCAGGTGGTGGCCTAGGTAAAAAAATTCGCTGGACAACAGGACACAGAGGGTAATAGCAAATGGAGACCAGTCCAAAGAAAGGGGAGTTACTAGCAGGGTACCGCAGAGTTCAGTACTGGGGCCGGTCCTCTTCAATCTCTTGGTAAGTGACATTGTAGAGGGACTGGAAGGAAAAGTATGCATTTTTGCAGATGACACAAAGATATGCAACAGAATTGATACACAAGGGGGGGATGGAAAGGATGAGAAGGGACTTGGCAAGGTTGGAGGAATGGTCAAAAGTATGACAGCTTAGATTTAATACAAAGAAGTGCAAAGTAATGCACCTGAGAAACAATAACCCGGAGAAAGAGTGCACAATGGGAGGGGGAGTACTAATGGCAACAAAAATGGAAAGGGACCTGGGGGTATTCATATCTGATGACCTAAAGGTAGGCAAGCAATGTGAAAAGGCAGTAAGGAGGGCTGGGGGGATATTGAAATGAATAGGGAGAGGCATCTCTAATAGAAAACAGAAAGTTGTCATCCATCTGTACAGACAGTTGGTGATACCCCATCTGGAGTACTGTGTGCAGTTCTGGAGACCCCATCTCCACAAGGACATAGACAGGATGGAGGCAATTCAGAGGAGGGCAACTAAAATGGTGCAGGGTCTGCACCAGAAATTGTATGAAGAGAGATGAAAGGAGTTTAATATGTATAAATTCAAGGAAAGGAGAGAGAAGGGGGACATGATAGGAACTTTCAAGTACTTCAAGGGAATCAACACATTCCAAGAGTGTAGCATCTTTCAGAAAAAGAGATATGTAACAACAAGGGGGCACTGTTTGAAGATAGAGTGGGGACAGCTAAGGGGCAACGTGAGGAAGTTATGTTTTCATGAAGAGGGTGGTAGACACATGCAACAGCCTTCCTGATGAGATCATAGGGTCAAAAACAGTGGGGGACTTCAAAAATGCTGGGACAGACATAAGGCAATTATAGTGAGGTGTAGGAGAAAGTAGGCTGTTGGTTAACTAGGATCTGCAGCTTATCCAATATGTAGGGAAATGGGCAGACTAGGTGGGCCAGGCAGACCTTATCTGCCATCAAAATCTATGTTTCTATCTACATATGCCTGTGTAGGGTCCATAATTAGCAAGGTATACAAAATGACAATATTTTTTACTACATTAGAATCAAATGCTGGTTGTAATTACGATTTTAAAATGTCCTGTATTTTCTTAGGCTATCATATTCTGTCAGTGTATCTCAGACAGCAACATTCTTGTTTATAGAAATGCAGGCCCTGGGCTCAAGTCCCATACTAGGGGCTTGGGCTCTTATCCAGTACTTATATTATACTGCAGTGTTATGCTGGTATGGATGCTATCCTGTTGTAGGTGTTGTGTTTTGGAGGAAATTTAGGCTCTTGTCACATCTTGTTTAATTGTTTAAAATGTAGTGATCGGGGGAAACACTGAGCCAAAACTTGTTCTCACAAGAGATGTGTATGAGGGATTATGTCAGAAAAAGACAATCACATGTACAGGAGCAGCAAGAATCAATCAATCAATCAAACTTTATTTTTAAAAAAGGCGCTTTTCTTAAAACCAAAGCGCCTGTACAATTTCATAGAACAATAAATAAACAAAATCTAAAACTATTATAAATCAATAAAAGCTATGTTAAAAAGGTGGGTCTTCAAGGCTCCTTTAAAACTCAGGCCAGTCGGACTATTTCGCATCTGACGAGGTAGAGAATTCCACAGGGTCGGGGCCATAAAACTAAATGATCTAGCCCCCGATGTCTTCAAACGGACCCTGGGAATCTCCAGCAATCCCTCATCAGTGGATCGGAGGGGGCGGGAGGGACAGTAGGGGCAAAGGAGCTCTTTCAGGTAAGTAGGTCCCTGGTCATGTAGGGCTTTATAGGTCAGCAAACCGACCTTGAAGGTGATTCGCCAAAATACTGGCAGCCAGTGCAGTCCGCGGAGCACAGGCATTATATGGCTGGATCTAGAAAGAACCAGTCAATAACCTGGCTGCCGCATTCTGCACTAGCTGCAGACGGCGAAGCTCAACCCCCGATAGCCCTAGGTACAGGGAGTTGCAATAGTCAAGGCGGGAGGTAACGAAGGCGTGGATCAATGTTGGAGGATCTTCTGGAGGAACCAGGTGCTTCACCCTGGTGATATTCCTCAGATGGAAAAAGGAAGTTTTGACCACCGCTGCGCTGACACCTGAGCTTTAAGTGTCAAGTGGTCATCAATTATTACGCCAAGATTCCGCACCTGATCTGAGGTCGTCAGCGGAACGCCTGCAAGCCTTAAGCCTGAGTGCGATCCAGCCGGCAAACCCGCCTCACAGCGACCATTGTCCACAACCAACACCTCAGTTTTCTCCGGGTTTAACCTCAACCAACTCCCATTCATCCAATCTTGGATTTCTGCAAGGCAGTTGTTAAATACCGACAAGGCAGCATCCTGGCCGGGCACAAAAGACATATACAGCTGGGTATCATCGGCATAGCAATGGAAACCCAGACCATATCGTCTTATAATCGCTCCCAACGGCAGCATATACACCGCAAATAACATAGGCGCTAGAATAGAGCCCTGAGGTACCCCACAAGATAGGGAGACTGATGCCGAGGAACAAATTCCCCACACCACCCTCTGAGTCCTACCTTCGAGGTAAGATCTAAACCACCTAAGGACCATACCAGATAATCCACAGATGGACCGCAGACGCTCTAACAACACACCATGATCAACAGTGTCAAATGCAGCTGAGAGATCAAGAAGTACCAAGATAGAACAGGTCCTATGATCTCTCGCTATTAGGAGGTCATTTAGTACCCGAACAAGTGCTGTCTCGGTACTATGCCTCTTCCTAAATCCAGATTGGAGAGAATCGTAGATATTGTTGTTGGTCAGATGATCCTCCAATTGCCTTGCACAAAGGGTAGGTTAGAGACTGGTCTGTAATTTGCTAGACAATCTGGGTCTAAGGAGGATTTCTTTAAAAGAGGCTTAACTATAGCCTCTTTAAGGGGATCTGGAAAGATCCCCCTCTCCAAAAACTTCCAGACTATCAAAGCCAGGACTTGCCGATTTTATCCACACATTCCACTAAAAGGCGTGTGGAGCCAGGGTCCAAATCACAGCTGGTGGGTCGTAATGCTCGGATGACCATCACAATATCATCGATTTTGGGGAGGCTGAAGTCAGACCATACCAACTGGGTGTTCGACATCTCCAGCCGACCATCACCGCTCCCATTGGAGAGGGAAGAACGGACATCTGATCTGATTTTGGCAACCTTATCTGCAAAGAAGAGAGCAAACTCCTCACACCGTTCTGTGGAAAATGCCCTTCCTGGCTGAAGACAGACTGGATTGCACAGTCTGTCCACAGTCCGAAAGAGCTGAGCTGGTCTATTCTGTGCAGCCGCTATCTCCCTGGACAGGAACTCTGCCTTCTTACGAGAGATTGTGGATTGATAAACCATATAATGGTCCATCAAACTAAGTCTGTCATCATCCAGACCAGACTTCCGCCAACACCTTTCCAGCCTTTGTCCAACCCTCCTCAACTCCCTCATGGTCTCATCAAACCATGGAGACCTGGGGCAAGAGTGAGAGGACTAACACTTAACAGGTGCAATAGAATCCAAGGCCCCCAGAACCACCCCTATTATAGGCCTGTACTAGGTCACCAGGATCCAAGCACCCATCGGAAGGTCCGATAGGTCCAGCACCGCCATCAGGTCATCTGGGGACACTCCCCTTAATGGGCGATACCGGACCATCGCCAAAGGGGCTGACCTAATAGGGGCGGCCTCAAAATTGAACCTGATGGAGTGATGGTCAGACCATCCGACCGGTTCCACCACCAAATCAGATATCCCCATCCCCAGAAGGAACACCAGATCCAATGAGTGCCCACCAATATGGGTCGAGGAGGAAACTACCTCTGTGAATAGTGTTGCATTATTGGAAGTAAAAGCCCACATCTCACTTCAGCGTCCTGGCTAACATCCCCCCATCCCTAAAATAGGTTACAAAACAGTCTCTAAGTCTGTGGGTGGATGTCAAGTGTTTAATGGATAGAAATGACTGTATACCATCTCTGAACTATCAGAGTTCTTTATTGTTTTGTGAAGTGCTATAACATATAGTGTCCTTTATTTGTAAACTTTGATACCGGTGTTAGCCCCTCTTTAAATTGACCTTACTCACTTAATTCAGTGATGTGCCAGTAAAGAACATTATAGACTTCTGAATCAGGTTAGTATGGAGAGGGTGTATTGCCGGAGGTATGTTTATGAATAACATCCATTGTGTATAAAAGCCACTGTGTACAACCAAAAATCCACTCATTCACTCATTCACTCCATTCACTTCATTCATTCATTCATTCTCTCATTCAGTTATTGTCTACTCAGGGCCCTATTCTCCATAGTTATGCAGTGTAAAACACAATTTACAAGCACTCTTCTTGCTGCAAAGCTAGCCTTCTGCACCTGCAGCATGTACCTTAGTATTCTCAAAGCCAGCCTCCATTATACTACTGCAAGTGAAACAAAGGTCTTTATCCACTCAGGAAAGAGGGTGGCAACTGCTATGTCCAACAAAATACTGCTGGTTTGCTTATTTTGAATACTTTTGAAGGGCTGGAAAGGCTGATGGCCAAATATAACGTATGCATCCCCCAAACAAAACCAGGAGTGTATGTAATAAAATAGAGAAGAAAGAAAGAAAGAAAGAAAGAAAGAAAGAAAGAAAGAAAGAAAGAAAGAAAGAAAGACTCTTTTAGGACAAATTGCTAGTTTTTTTTTCCTTTTTTCTTCAGTTTGCATCCTTCTGTTTTATTTGTAAGTAACTGTAAAGGGGTTGGCAGTAATGCAGCCTTTTTGTGTCACTGCACAATGCCCCATGTGCCCGTGACTGATTTAATCTATGCAATGGTTTTTTAATTAGAAGAGAATGTCCAACTTTGTTCTGCTTGATCCCTCACCCCTATAATTGTTGGCCCCATCATGATGATGCTGGCAGTGGAAGACACAATGAATAATCTTATGGGGAACAGAACATGGAGTGAGTTGCAAACTGAGCTGTTATGCACAATGTTGTCACTGTAAAAAGAAACATTTAGGCAATATCAACCCAAGATATAAAACATTCTGTTACTGTATTGCTTTAATGGTGTATAAAGGGACAGATATGGCCAATTTACATGTTTGTATATAAGCTGGATTTCTCTGCTTACAGTTTAAATTTTATTATGCTTGCATTTGTAATCAAGTACTAATAATGGATAACTGTTCCATCAGCACATTGACTGAAACAAATGTAAAATGTCACAAAATCAATTTCTTTCTTCAATCTTTTCTGCCTAGCATTTCTACAAAGATTTATTGACAACCTAATTGCTAAACATGTAATTATTGCAATACTGTTAATGAAGAGCATTTTACTAAGCACCTAACATCAGAAGCTTGTTAATGTTCACTAAGTGGATAAGATCTCATCTGCAGTGGATACAGAAACAGAAATTTAGAATCAGAAGGCAGATAAGGACTGCTTGTTCCACCCAGTCTGCTCTTTTTCCCCCTGCTTATACTAATGGCTGTGCAGGGACCAAATATTATTTCCTTAATACTGCACCACAAATAGTAGGGCTCACAAATATTCAGGAGCCCTTTGTAAATAGGGGACTATTCAAATTTGGAAAGAGTATTTGGCAGCCTATGAAATAATTAGAAAAAAAAGAAACAGACCCCCACTTTATTCCCCAGCCTAAAATTAAATAAAATGTAAACCCCATCTGCCCCTCTCTATCAAAAGCTCAAAGTAACCATCTTCCCCAGCACCCACAATTTGTTATATAAATCATCCTCCATGACCAACAAACTCAACCCGCCCATCTCCACAGCTAGCTGTCATCTTACTCAATGGAATGCACTCATTTGTGCTTTCAAAATTCAAATGATGCCCCCTCACCCTGGCACAGCACTCTACTCCCAACCATCACCCAATTGTCAGCATGAGAACTCAAGCAGTGAACCTACTCTGTCGGCCGTCCTCCATGGCTGGTCACCTTCTTATGAAAGAAAGCACTTGTGCACTTGCTATAGTAAAACCTGCTGATCGTGTAATCAGCCAGTTTTACTAAAACAGTTGTGCAGGCACTTTCGTTTGTAAGATGGCAGCTGGCCATGGAGTGTGGGTTGATTAGGTCACCTTCTCAGGTTCTCATATTGAGAACTGGATGCTGTGTGGGAGTAATGTACTGTGCCAGGGTGAAGGAACATAAATTATATTTTTTTAAAGTGCAAACAAGAACTTTATGTTAAGTAAGAGGGTGGCAGGCCATGGAGATGGATAGGTCGAGCTGATTGTCCATCAGAGGATTTACTGTAAATATTATAACAAATGGTGGGTGCTGCAGGGGCGGAGGGTAGAATTGGGCTGTTGATAGAGTGGGGGATGGAGTAGACCTTCCCTGGTTTTGAACTGGGGTAGGAGGGAGGGGGCAGTTTCTTTTTTTTTCCTTTTTCTTCTTTTTTTTTTGTAGGTGACCAAACACCTTTTCCTGAACACGTGAGTATTTGGCTGCTGAATATTGACTATTCAGGAAAGGTATTCGCACAGCCCTACCACATACTCTACTTGATCTCCGGCTCCCTCGCCATCTTGTTTTTCATTAAGATTCCCTTATGCCTATGTCATGCATTCTTGAATTCCACCACTGCCCCCCCAACACCTCCACTGGAAGTCTGTTCCAAGAATCGTCCACTCTTTCAGTGAAGAAGTACTTCCTCACATCTCCCTGAATTTACCTTCATCCAGTTTCATTGAATGTCCACTTGTTCTTGCTTCACCTTGGGGTTAATCCAACCAAGTGGATGATTTTGTACTTTTCACATTGAAACCCAGCTGCCATGCCCTTGACCACTGTTCGAGTTTTCTCAAGTCTCTGCACATTCTTTCCACCCCCTCTGGAGTGTCCACCCTTTTGTAGAGTTTGGTGTCATTTACAAACAGGTGTCCTTCTCTTCCAGCTCATCTGCAGTGTCACTTATAATAACATTAAAGAGGACTGGTCCCAGAACTATTCCCTGAGGCACCAGTGGTCACCCTCCTTTCCTCAGAGTGAACTCTATTTACCACCATCCTCTGTCACCTACCTCTTAACCAATTTCTTACCCAGTGTACCACCTTAGGACCCATCATTAAGCTGCCCAGTTTCCTTATAACTCGCTTATGTGGAACAGTATCAAAAGCCTTACTGAAGAGCCAGCCTAGTGGGGTGGAGGGCTGAGGCACTGGGTGACTACCTCCTGCCATGCCAGCAACCAGTGTTCGGAAGTGGACCCTAGTCATCGAGGGTCAGCCATGGAGGGTGAGGATCAGCATCTGGAGGACTGCTCTCCTTTCCTGGGGTGGGTGGATTGTCATTTCCAATGAAAGACTGCCACCACATTAAAGCTTGGTGGTAATTCGGTTCTGGGGTGACAAAGGGATGCTGCTGAGGGACTATTCAATGTGCATGCACCTCCACATGCCCATGCTGATGTGCACACCCCAGCATTGGGGAAGGAAGAAAATGGAAAATGGGAGCAAGCAGGCTCAATGAAGCCCTGGCCCTGCTCCCAACTTCTGGCACTACCCTGGCTAACTGGATTATTCACTGGGGGGGAGGTGTCCCTCCTCTCCATGGCCCTGCCACAGGGGCGAATCTATGAGAGAACATGCCTGGGAGAGTTGCTGGATTGAGATCCTTGCAACCAATGGTGGAATCGAACCCTCTCAAGTGGAAAGCTGAAGCCTTGCCTGCTAGACTCTTGTGGAAGAAAAAGCAATATGGAAAAAAAAACCTTAATGGAATCTAAGTAGAGCAAGTCCACCACCCTACTATGATGTATTTGTTTGGTCACCCAGTCAGATTTGTCTGATATTACCTTCCCCTATGAATCCATTCTACCTCGGGTCTTGTACCACAGTGGATTCAAGATACTCCACAATCCTATCCTTTAGCAGTGACTCCATTAACTTTCCCACCAACAATGTCATGCTGTCTGGCCAATAGTTGCCAGCATCCTCCTTGCTACCAGTATTATGAAGCATGACTATATCTGCCTTCTTCCAGTCCTCTGGAACCACTCCTGTTTCCAGTGAGTTTTTGAACAGAGCTGTTAGAGGTGCAGCCAATACCTCCATGAGCTCCTTCAGTACCCACTGGTGTACCCCATCTGCGCCATATATTTCTCCACTTTCAGATTTGCAAGTCCCTTCAAAACTCTTTCCTCTGTTAAGAGACTTGTGTCTACCTCCTTCCCTCTGTGCTTCTGCTGGCTTTATGTGGCCATCTGCTTCTACTTCCTCTGTGAAAACTGAACAAAAATATTTGTTCATGATATCTGTTTTTTCATGATTCTGATCTAAACAGTCCCCACCCGCCCTTTTTAATCGCACAATCCTCCCCCAAATCTTCTTCTTTTCACTTATGTGCCTACACAATTTCTTGTCCCTTTTAGTTACCCTGCTAGGCTATTCTTTCCTCAGTTTGTGCCTTTGTGCTCCTTCCTGCTTTCCCTGCCTCCCTCTGCTTCTCCTGATACACCTCTCTGTCCTTTTACCTCTGCATCTCTATACACCACCTGAATGCTACCTTTTAGCTTCTACCTTGTCAGACTCTTCCTTTAAGAACTATAGTCGTCTCTTTTTATGGTCAACCTTGTGCTTGCAGGCAAAGCAAATATTTTGGTATGATAGTTGGGATTTGAGAGGTGTGTTACTGTTGGTCCAATGCAGGCAGTCAGCAAGGGGCTTGTCAGTGTCAGTCTGATAATCAGCCAGGCTGATTATGACACTGCTCTGATCTTGCTTGGCAGCAACTTCATATATTTCAAAGGAAAGTGCCATCCCAATCATAGGGTGGCTCTTTCCTTATATTCACATTATGCCACCCAGCAAGCATAGGTGATCATTGTCTTAATCAGCCTGCTGTGCCCCCCCCCACACACAATGTAACATGATATACTGAAAACTGTCAATCAATCATTTCCACTCCTTTCTTAATTTTCCTATTTTGGGTTACCCAGTCCCCACTGTTAGCTACTACCCCCAGCCTGCTTGTTTTCACTGTGTGACACCAGGAAGCCCACCCTCAGTGTTGCCAAACATAAGAAAACCATCCCTCAATCCCTCCCACCACTTCCTTGTTAATTTTCCAACACCAGGGTACCCAATTCCTGGTACTGGCTTCTACCCCCCCCCACTCCACCCATTTTCATTGTGGCAGAGTGAGGAGCCGAGCCCTGGTGCCGCAAAACATAACACCAACACTGGCATACCCAATTCCCATTGTTGGCACCTAACATAAAGAAAACTATCTCATGTAATGTTTTTGTTAATTTTTAATCAGTTTGTAAAAAATAAAGCTATCCATCGCTGTCTTTTGATGCCACCACCATTATCCTCTTCCATCCCAACATTCCCACTAAGCAAACATTCATTTTCGGACACTGGGGAGCCAAATCTCCAGTGCCAGCTATTACTCCTCACCCTACATATTTTTATTGTGCAACACTGTGGAGTCCACCCCCGGTACTGCCAAACATAACACTGACACTGGGGTGCCCAATCTCCAGTGTAGGAAACTGAAATAAAGAAAACCATCCCTCATGGACATTTTTATTTTTATAAAATGGGTAGTGACAGTCTTGAATCTTAATTGACTGAGAGGACATTCCAGCCTTCTCTTTTATTTTTAATAAACCACTTGGGGGGGGAGGGGAGCAAATCTCACTTGCCTTTTTACTCAGTGAAATCCAGGAGCCACCACTGATTCCATTAGTCACCACTGATACTGTCCCCAAAACAGAATGTTGCTGCCATTTTTTTCAGAGCAAGTGGCCCCTGCTTTCATCAGTTGTGCTCCAAAAATCCCTGAAAAGAAGCATATTTTAAAAATGAAACATACGGTGCATAATTATATTACTAAAACAGTCCTCTCTCTCTCTCTCTCTCTCCCCTGACCAGTGATTCTAACTCGACTCACCAGTGTTCTGTGTCTTTCAGTCCTGACTGACAGAGACTGAGACCACTGTCACTTTTGCAAAAGATGCTACCACAGATGATAGCATGATCCTGGCAAGACCACAAGGAAATCTTGGTCTTGCTGGGGGCCTTGCGATCCACAACAGTTGCAACATATAAGCTTATTTTCACTTGCTGTCATTTCATGGATGTGGCCAGCTATGAACAATATTTATATGAAATGAAATGATAAAGCAGGAGTACCAAACCCATGTATAAAATTCATATAGCTGCACAGTGCCTGTGAGACAACATTAAAGTGGTGGGACTATTTTGCATCCTAAAGTGAAAATCCTTTAATATTTAATGCTTTGTTTAAAAAGTTGCCCAATTTCTCAACAGATACCCATTTTATAAGCACAATGACACACTCCATAGTGTGGATTATGCTCTGACAAATGCATTTCTAGGAGCAGTAAGGCACTCTTCCAGTGGTCTCATGCCTCACTATGCCCCTATGAATGCATTTATCAGAGCATAACCCACACCCCTCATGTGTTGTTGCTTACTTATGCACCCTATAAAAAAGAAAACTGCCCAAAAATGTCTGTTACCACTGCCAACATTACTTATCCCCACCTGACCCTCCCACTTACCAACCACTGCCCACAGTCCCACACCCCATACTTACCTACCAGAGGTCTAACACCATAATCCACTCTGGACTGGTGACACATCTTCACTTCATCGCTGGACCAGGAACTGAGGAAATCAGTATGTGGCTCAATGTATTTCAATAGGTTTTGAATTTGTCCTCATAATTTGGTCATTTTTAAATAATCTTTCCCCAATTTTTCAATATGGTCTTTGTGGAACACCAACTCATGAACCATGACAGTGAAATTATGCAAATCCATCCAGAAAGGTGATTTTGCAATTGCTGTGTGAAGTGATGATTTGGGCAATATTTGAAATTTTTCCACCCTTGTTAGAAAGGTAGAGTCATAAGAAGGCTGTGTTGAAAATGTGAGGTAAACATTTTTAAAAAACAACAATGTTATTAGTGAACACTGAAAGTTTTTAATGCATTCATGTAAAATTAATAATTTTCAATATTTTGTACCACAAAATATCAACGAGGCCATTCTTTCACAATACCTCATGAACGTGATAGCAGTTATTTTGCAAATCGTTGTAAAAATATGTTTTTCACATGTGAGCCATGAAATCACCTTTCAAGCAGGATTTGAAAATGTTCCCTGCTCTTGTTCTTCAGGTAGGGTCATACGAAGGCTATGTTAAAAATTTGAGGTAACAATATTAAAAAACAACAATGCTATGAGCGTAAGGTTGACATTTTTCAATGCATGCTCATAACACTGGAAATTTTCAGTATTTTGACCCCAAATTTTCAACATAGCCATTTTTCCACACCTCCTCATGAATGTCACAGGTACAATTTTTCAAATCTTGGACAAAATGTCTTTTCATACTTGTGGCATGAAATCACCTTTCAGGAAGGATTTGGAATTTTTCTCCACCCTTACTAATGATATGGGGTCATAAGAAGGCTATGTTTGGTCATAAGAAGGATATGTTGAAAATTTAGGGTAAAAGTATCAGAAAACAACAGTTATGAGTATATGTTGATCTTTTTCAACACACACGTGTAGCTTTGGTAATTTTCAATATTTTGACACAAAATTTTCAACATAGCCATTTTTTTCATACCACCTCGTGAATGTGACAGCTGTCATTTTTCAAATCCTGGCCAAAATGTGTTTTCACACTTTTGGCTAACATCACATTTTGGTCAGGATTTGAAAATGTTCTCCACCCTTACTCATGAATTGAGGTCACAAGAAGACTATGTTGAAAATTTTGGGTAAACATATAAAAAAAAACCAAGTTATGAGTGTACGTTAAAATGTTTCAACACATGCTTGTAACTTTAGTAATTTTTAATATTTTGACCTTAAATTTTCAATAAGCCATTTTTTTCTCATCATCTCATGAACATGACAGCTGTCATTTTTCAAATCCTGGCCAAAATGTGTTTTCACACCTGTTGCGTGAAATGATGTTTCAGCCACTGTTTTATAAATGACACCAGTCATGTTCAGAAGAAGTAGCCATAAAATCCTATGTTGAAAATTTGAGGTCAAACTGTGAAAAAAAAACACTAAGTTGTGAAGAATCGTTGAATTGTTCCATCATTTACTCATAAATTTATTTTTGTAGATTTGGGCTCCTAATGTTCAACAAATCCCTTGTGTTACCCCATCTCCTGAACATAACAGGTACCATTTTTCAAATCCCTCCAAAACTTGTTTTTCCAGTTGCACTATTAAATCATCTTTCAGATAGCATTTAAATAAATTCCACCTGTCTTGATCATAATATGAGGTCATAGAAAGACTGTTGTAAATTTGGGGTAAAAATGTGGGTTACCAGGTCAGGCTTCAGTATGTAAAATGGCGAAGTCAAAACTGCGCACCCCATACAGCACGGGGAACTACAGTAACGGTACAAAACCGTGCAAGGCACAAATGTAGCAAGTGCAGTTTTGTACCCTGTCATGGATAGCTGGTGGGAAAGAGGGCTGCCAAGTAGCTGCCATGGCTCAGAGGGATGAACCGCAGCAGTGCAGGGTAGCTATGCCTCTGTGGACCGGGGCTCAAATCCCAGTCTCAGACTTTTGAAAACTGTACTGTGTTTTTTTTTTTTTTTGCCCCCGCCGGTGTTTCTCCTCATCCTGGAGTTGCCCCCCCCAGAGTTGAGTTAATTAATCAGGGGGGGTTCAGGGGGTGTGGGGGTGGAGTCCTACTGCAGAAATTGAGGAAGTCTTTTGCGTCCTTCACCGATTTTGCTTTCAGAATTTTGTTTCAGCACCAGCAAAGTATCCACGGTATTTACAGCGTGATACATTGCTGTGCTGTTTTTGTTTATGGCAAGATAACCCAGTGCCAAAATGAGGTAGTCCACTGGAAATTTGATATTGCCACTGATCTGCCCTATCCTGAGTAAATACAGTCTGAAAATGTGTAAAAGCAGGACATGACTGAAAATGAAATATTGCATCTCTTCTGGTCTGTCCTGGGTAAATATATAGTAAAAATGCGTACAAGCAAGACACAATAAAACAGCGTTGCAAGCGGCAAACATCTGTCATTGACAAATGCTTAATTCTCTTGTTTTTGCTCACTTTCTTTAGACAGAGATTTATTGCCTTCACTATGCCTTCCAATAACTTAGCCCACTGTTCCTCCACCACACCCAGGTTATCTTCCCCACTAGATTACCTCTGAGGCATTCACCCATTTTTTTTAAACCTGCCCTGCTGAAGTTCAAGACCCTCCTCCTTATGTGGATCACTTCCACCGCCATACTTATATAAAAACACATTGTACATTGTACAGTGATCACTGGTCCCCAGGTTGCCTCCCACCTTGATGTCTGCAATACAGTCCATGTTACAGAACACTAAGTTCAGTATTACCCTATCTCAAGTGGGCTCCCTAACTAGTTGCCTGAAAAACTTCCCTTACAGGGAGTCCAGGATGTCACTACTTCTAACTGAAGCTGTGGCTGGGAGGCTACAATCTATATCTAACAGACTGAAGTCCCTCACTAGCAGCACCTCCTCTTTTTCTTCCATTATACTAACGGCTTCTGCCAGTATCTTTTCTAGTTTCTCCCCATGTTTGAGGTCTGTAGCTCATGCGAGGGTAAATAGTGTCTCCATTTCCCATCTCCAAGATAACTCACAGTACCTCCAACCCCTCCATTCTCCCTTTATTCCCAGTGTCTCTATAGCTTTGACATTCCACTTACATTCAGCACCACACTTCCTCCCTTCCTTTCCACCCTATCTTTCCTGAGCTGAGTATAGCCCGATATAGCCATGTCCAATTCATGATTTCCTGAGCACCATGACTCAGTAATGCCCATGATGCATGAGTCCACTTCTGCCATGATAGCCTCTAGGTTCGGAATTTTATTTCCTAGACTTCTTGTGTTTGCACACATGGTCTTTCACACTTTGTTACCACTCTGCCTGTCACCCCTTTTTTGCTTTTTGCCCTGCCTCCTTTTCCCTTCTCTTTTTGAAAATTGTGTGTCCTTCCCCTTTCCTTCCAACCACTCTGCTTTTTGCTTTATTTTTCACCCTGGAGGATTCACCTCACCTTGAGTCCGCCATTCTCTCTGCTTCAGTCTCTGTGTATGTGTGGGGGGAGGAATTCATGTTTCACTGATTTTTTTCCACACCCCTCCCCCTCAGCAAGTTTAAATGTTCATCAAAGTAACATTTAAACCATCCACTAGGGTCTGCCATCCCCTTCCCAGATAGATGCAGACTATCACCTCGGTATCAGCCCATATCTCTCCTGGTTGGTCCTAAGTCCCAATTGTAGCTGAACCCGTCCTCTCTACACCATTCTTTCAACCACAAGTTGAAGCTCTTGGTGCAGCGAACCCTATCCTCTCCACAGCTGTAGACAGGCAGCACATCGCAAAATCCACTGAGCATGCTGTGCCTAAGACCTCTCTCCAGCTCCCTAAAATCTCCCTGCACCATCCCAGCACTGTTCCTAGCTATGTTATTAGTCCTCTTGTGGACAATGACATCAATCTCCTCCTCCTGCCCCATTGCTTTTTTTTTTAGTTTTTGTTGACCAGGTAAGTGCACTAGACAAATCCTGCCTATTTTCAGGCATGACCCGGGGGAGGGGGATACAGATGAATGCCATCTGACCCTGAACCAGATTAAGCTGTTGGTGGTATTTTTAGTGAATGAGGGAAATTTGGCTAGGACACCGGGAAATTCCCCTGCTCTTTTTGATAAGTGCCATGGGATCTTTAACATCCACCTGAACTACCACCAATCCAGGCAGATGGGACCTCGGTTTAATGTCTCATCCGAAAGACGGCACCTCAGAAGTGCAGCACCCCTCTAATGCTGCACTACAGTGTCAGTACTGGGATATTAACCCAAGTGCCAGATGTGGGAACTGAACCCACAGCCCTCTGATCTCCCGGCCTCAGAGGCAAGTGTGCTACCTGCTGAGCCACTGACACTGAATGATCCTTAGGATCTGTTTCCATCCCTCCAAGCTGAGGCACAGGGTATACACCACACATCCCTGTTTCCACCCTTCCTGTTTCCAAATCTATACCCCTAATAATCCAGTCCCACACCAGAACTTGCTTTCTCCTCTCCAGGGGTCCTCTACCTTGCCCCTTGGGCCTTCCATAGATAGGACCACCACATCCTCCCTGGCACCTATCACAGGTGCCTCCTCTCAGAAGTCCCATCTCACCAGAGCAGTGAATGAGTTTCACAATAGCAAAGGCTGAGGAATGTGCCTCCGACACACCATGCCCACCATCTCAGAGGCCATCACATTCCAGTTGGCCCTCCTCCTAGGCATCCTCTTGGGCAACAGTGGAAGACTCTTTGGCCCCTAGGTTGGAGAAGGAGTCCACTGAATCCTAGACATTATGTCCTATAGTCTAGTCACCTCCTCACTCAGCCCACTGAGGTGCCTGCAGATTGGTTAGCACCATAGTCTCCAGAAGGTCTATCTGAAAACTGCTGTTCCACAACCCTTGCACTACACCACTCCCAACATTCCCATTCTGACACTCACTACATTTACTGGAATTAACTTTGTACCCCTACCCTAGATAGGGTGTTTCTAATTTTCTCCTTTTCTGTTTTGCTTAACTGCTTTGCATTGTGACCCTAGATGGGGTGATGTTAGTTTTTTCCATTGTTGGTTCTATTATCCTTTAAGTACCCTTATCTGAGATGGAGTGTTACCTTTCTTCCCATACCACAGGTGATTCTAGTTTTCCCCTTTTTACCTTACCTTTACACCTTTTTAGACTTACTCTTGATAGGGTGTTTTTTTCCCTTTCCACACAACAGGTAGTTACTGTTTGTATGAACTGTTTCTCCCTGCTGTTGCCCCCTTACCTTCTGTACTCTCTTACTCAGGCAGCAGCAAGTATAGTTACTTTACCTTACCTGAGAAGAACAGCAGATTTCCCTGTGTGCATATTATAGCCTGCAGATTTCTGCCAACATCTAAGATGCCAGTCCTCTTCCACTCCTTCTCTGTTCTGCTCATGCTTTGGGACATGAGTGGGACAGGACACACTCTGGGTGGAAGGGCTCTTTCAAGCTGTTGAAGGGCTTAATGGTCCACCCTCATTGGCCACATGAGGTCACATGTGTCTCCAATGCTAATCTGGCCTTTAAGATGGCTCATGAGGTCACATCCAGCTTGATCCTCCCAACCCATGCACTCCTGCTGCAAACAAAGTAAAGAAGCAAGGCAATTAATTATTTTACAGCTCAGTGATTTAAATTTGGCTGTTTGCCCAAGTTTCATCACCCTGCCTTCACGAGACTGAAATGCTCTCACTTCTTTTCCCCTTATTGCCAGTCAGGGCATTCTGTCTGCCTTGATTGGCCACCTGAGGTCACGTAGGTCTCCAAAATGCTGCTTCCACTAATAGTGATAGTGTTCCTTTTCTTGATAATAATGTACTTCCTCATAGAAAACTACTGCTAATGCTGTTTATAGATATACATTTACAATATAAAATGACTACAAATGAATCTCATATGAGATTCAAATGAAAAGCAGACCTCCTTTGGGCAAAAGTGACATGATGAGAAGTGTTGAATTCTGGTTATACTGAGTAGCCAACTTGTTAGCACACCTGTAAGAAACTTACATAAACTAAAGATACTTATGGTATATTTGAAGGGCTTGGTTTGAGCAACTATCTACTTATAAATTGATTTCTAATTGGCTATCAGTGGTACTTCATTAACTGAACTTTAGCTTGTCAAGATTACATGACTCCACCATTCGAAACAAAGGCCACTACAGTAAATGGACTAAATGGCTGTAACTATGTGTTTAATCATAGTTGTTGAGTAGTATAGATGTCTGCATTGGGTGCAATGCAGAGACTGATTGGAAGACCCTCCACCAAAGGGTGGAGTATTTTAACTTTCTAGAGGGCCTTCTTGTATTAGGTTCCCACTTAGTACCCTCCTTTCCTCCACACCAGTATGAGTGGGGGGTAGCAAGCCACTGCAGTGGCCTCAGGCATAATTAAGGTGCTACCACCAACTACATGGTAGGTGAGGCATTGTGGCCTCCCCTTCTTCCTCTGCCACAGGTCAGGAGCATGCCATGCTGGACTATGCCCCCTCCCATTCTGTTTGTCCAGTGGTTTCCCTCAATAGTGATAGGGTCCCACACCGCCTCTTGTGCTATGCTACCATCAATTGTCGATGGGTTCATGGTCAAGGAGGTTGCCAGAGATGTGGCAATATCAGTGTCTACTTGCCTGGTGGGCTGCTGCCCCTGTTGTAAGCAGCACCTGAGGAATGATATGAGGATCCCCCCCCCCCAGTAGGAAGAGCCACATCAGTGACCAAACCTTTGCATCAGAAAGTCTCTGAAAATTCCCCTGATACTTATCTTCTGACAATGCCTTCAGTGCCTACTTGAATTGGTGTGTAGAAAAGCTGCCCGACATAATGGCTGCCCATCAGCAGAGGCATTTATTTGATAGAATAATTTTTCTTCTCTCCTTTTATAGCTTTAAATCAGCATTTTATTTATGTTTGCTGTTTGTTTAATAGCTAACAGTTTTGAGTGGTGGTAGTTACCGAGTGTTTTAGGGTGCCCACAGGTGAACCCCAGCAAGTTCCATTTGCATAATTTAAAACAGTACCTGTTCCTGTAGCTTGATTTGCTGCTTTGCCTTACTTC
Source organism: Neoceratodus forsteri (assembly GCA_016271365.2). Lineage (NCBI taxonomy): Eukaryota > Metazoa > Chordata > Ceratodontiformes > Ceratodontidae > Neoceratodus > Neoceratodus forsteri. Next base: position 622,887,976 of record CM057455.1, read on the forward strand.
CACACCTGTTTGACAGTTACCGTTCCTGACTGCCTTGTACTGTTTTACAAAGTATAATGCCTGAAACTGTCTGAAACTGCCATTTGATATTGCAGGACATTTCTAAAGCAGTGGGTGTTGGAAGAAACATAGAAACATAGAATGTGATGGCAGATAAGGACCGCTTGGCCCATCCAGTCTGCTTATTTCTCACTACCTACACTATTACATCAGACCGTTTCTGATCTACAGCACTTTCTCCCTCCCCCCTTCCTTTTCACTATGATTGCTTTTATGCTTATACCATGCACGCCTGAACCCCACCACTGTTTTTGCCCTCACCACCTTTGCTGGAAGACTGTTCCGAGAATCCACTCTCTTTCTGAGAAGTACTTCCTCACAACTCTCCTCAATCTACCCCCCCCCAGCTTCATAGCATGTCCTCTTATTCTTGAACACCTTTTCTTCTGAAAAATACTCACTTCCTGTACCTTATTTACTCCCGTGATGTATTTAAAGGTTTCTATCTTATCTGTCCTCTCTCTCCTCTGTTCCAGGGTATACATATTGAGGTCATTTAGTCTCTTTTCATAGGGCTTTTGATTCAGACCCTGCACCATTTTAGTTGGCCGCCTCTGGACTGCCTTCACTCTGTCTATGTCCTTCCAGAGAAATGGTCCCAGAACCAGACACAATGTAGGTAGGCCTTACCAGTGATCTATACAGAGGCAACACCACCTTTCACTTTCTGTTGGTGATACCCTTCCCTATTCACCCCAGGATTCCACTTGCCCTCCCTACTGCCTTGTCACGCTTCCTGGCCAGCTTTTGGTTATTCAGTATGATTACACCCAAATCTCTTTTCTGCTTGGATGTCATCAACACCTCTCCATCAATTTTGTACTCTACCCTAGGGCTTCTGTGCCCCAAGTGTATTATTTTGCACTATTTTGCATTGAAATCCATCTGCCATACCTTTGACCACTCCTCTACTTTTCCCAGGTCTATGCTCATCCTTTCCACCCCCCAGAGTGTCCAGATTTTGGTATCATCTGCAAAGAGGCAGACTGTCACTTCTTGGTCCTCTGCAATGTCAGTTATAAATACATAAAAGAGGACTGATCCCAGCACTGATCACTGAGGCACATCACTAGTCACCCTCCATTCCTTGGAATGAATTCCATTTGCCACCACCCTCTGTCACCTATCCCTCTAACTGATTTCTTATTCAGTTTATCACCTTTGGACCCACTCCTAAGCTTCCAGCTTGCTTACTAGTCTCCTATGTGGAACAGTGTTGAATGCCTTACTTAAATCTAGGTGAGCCATGTCTGCCACTCCACCCTGATCTAGTTCCTTGGTCACCCAGTCAAGGAAATCTATCAGATTAGTTGACATGACCTCCCCCTTGTGAAACCATGCTGCACTGGGTCTTGTAACCCACTGGATTCAAGATATTCCACAATCCTTTCCTTCAGCAGTGATTTCATTAACTTTCCCAGCACTGATGTTGGGCTGACTGGCTTATAATTGCCAGCCTCTTCCCTGCTACCTCTTTTGTGTAGTGAGACTTCATTCACCCTCCTCCAGTCCTCTGAAACCATACCTATTTCCAGTGAGCTGTTACACAGAACTATCAGAGGAACAATTAAGCAATAAGCCATGAGGGTGTGTGGGTGATCCGGGGATTTACCACGGCTGTAGTGGTTTGCCCACGAGGTGCAGCTGAGTGGGTAAATCCGTGGCAGCTGTGCTAAATCCCCCGATCACCCATACCCTCGAGTGGTTTATTGATTATAATTAAGTACCGCTTTTTTATTATTTAAAAAGCTGTACTTGGTATAATGCTTAAATAAGCCAGGCAATTTCTGTTCTTTCATTTTAGTGATGCAGGAGCTGTATCCAAAGTCTCCGGCTTAGCGGGAAAGCAAGATGGAATCTTGTTCTGATTTCATATTGCTTTTTTTTCAAGATGCGGCTGGTTGGCACCTTTTGCGGTGATTATCGGAGGATTTACAATGGAGGTAAGGTGCTAGCTTGCCGTTTTCATTGGTCAGTGTCCGAGGTCCATGGTATAATCAGTATTTCCCTGGCCTCCCTCAATACCCTTGGATGTATGCCATCTGGCCCCATTGCTCTGTCCACTTTCAGATTAGGAAGTCCCTTCAGGACTGTCTTCCAAAAAAAGACTAGTGTCCACCTCCCTCACTCCCTCCAAAGCATTTGTTACTTTTTTGTGGCCCCTTCCCTTCTTCCTTAGTGAACACTGAACAGAAGTATCTGTTCAGGATGTCTGCCTTTTCCTGGTGCCCCTTTGAACAATCCCCCTTCCCTTTTTAACCTTACAATCCCTCTCCTGGTCACCCTTTTTTCACTTATGTATCTAAAAAATGTCTTGTCCCCATTTGTTACCTCCTGGGATATTCTCTCGTCAGTTTGCACTTTTGCACTCCTTATTGCTTTCACTGCTACCCTCTGTTTTCCCTGATATACCTCTCTATCCTCCTCCCGCTGAATCTCCTTATACCTTCTGAATGCTACCCTTTTAGCTTTTACCTTTTCAGCCACCTGTTTCGAGAACCATAGTGGTATCTTTTTCCTCTTGCTTTTGCCCAGTTTTTTGACACAGAGGTGTGTTGCCTTTGCTCCCATTTATCTTCTCCCACTGTTCCTTCACCCCACCTAGGTTACCCACACCTGCTAGGTCAACCCTGAGGCATTCTCCCATCTTTTTAAAATCTGTCCTCCTGAAGCCCGGGACCCTCACCCTTGTGGAGTTTGATTCTGCAGATGTCCTTATATTGAACTACACTGTACCATGATTGCTGGTCCCCAAGTGGCCTCCCATCTTGATATCTGCAACACTGTCCTTGTTAGTGAGTACCAGGTCCAGTATTGCCCAATCTCAAGTGGGTTCACTGACTAGTTGCCTGAAGAATGCCCCCTGCAGAGAGAACAGGACGTCCCTACTTGTAGCTGAAGCCACTGCTGGGAGGATCCAAACCACATCTGGCAGGTTGGAGTCCCCATCAGCAGCATCTCCCCTTTTCTGCCTTCTTACCAGTGGCTGCAACCAGTACCTTATCTAATTTATCTCCCTGTGCTGAAGGGCTGTAGATGACTTCAGTGTGAATAGTGGCTCCATTCCTTATCTTCAGGGAGACCCACAGTACCTCTGCCTCCAATAATATTTCCTATATCTCTTTGGCTTTTCTGCTTTCCCTCACATAAAACACCACACTTCCTCCTTTCCTTCCCACCCTGTCCTTCCTGAACAGAGAATAGACCTGTATGGCTCTGTCCCAGTCATGGTTTTCAGTGCACCATGACTCAGTAATGGCCATAGTGTCTAGGTCAGCCTCTGCCATGATGGCCTCTAGGTCTGGACTCTTATTTCCTAGACTTCTAACATTCCCACACATGGCCTTCCAGATTTTGATTCCATTCTGCTTGTTGACCCCCCTTTTCTCCTTTTTGTGCTACCTCCTTCCCACCTCTCTGAAATGCTCCTGTTCCTTTCCCCCTTTATCTCTGCCTCGCTGCATCCTTTATTAATTTTCACCTGGGGGATTCCTCTTCACTCAGATTCTCCTTATTGTCTACTTCAGCCTGTGAAGGAGGCAGTTTCTGACTCCCCAATTCCTTCTGCTATCCCCCTTGGCTAGTTTAAATGTTCATCAAAGTAAAATTTAAACTACTCAGTGAGGACTGTGGTTCCCTTTCCAGATGGATGCAGGTCATCACCTCTGTATAGGCCCCTATCCTCCCAGGTGGGTCCCCATTCCTCAGTGTAGCCAAACCCTTCCTATCTGCACCATTCCTTCAGCTATGATTTGAAGCTCCTGGTGCAGAATTCCCTCTCCTGTCCCCTGTCATAGACAGGCAGCACCTCAGCAAAAGTCATTGAGTGAGGGAGTGCAGTATGTGTCTAAGACCCCTTCCCAGCTCCTTATACTCCCTCTGCACTATTGCAGCCCCATCCCTAGTTAGGTCATTTGTCCCCAGGTGGACAATGACATTTAGCTTTCCCTCCTGTCCTGCTGCCATAGTGATCCACAGGATTTGCTTCCCATTCCACTGGGCAGAGGCACCCTTTCCTATTCCCAAATCTAGCCCCTCTCACAAATGAGTCCCCCACCAGAAGTTGCTTCCTTCTTCTCTAGGGTTCTTTACCACCATCCATAGGATCTCCACTATGGAGGGTCCCCACCTTCCCCTTGGTCACTACAGTGGGTACTTCCTCCTGTCAATTCCACCCTGTCAGAGTGGTGTAGGAATTTTGTACTGGTTCAAGTTGAGGAAATCGTCCCACTTCCCCCACCCTTCCAGAGCCCACCATAGTCCATCCATTCCTCCTCACTGGCATTCTGTGAGGCAACGGTAGCAGACCTGGTGGCCTCTGGGTGTTGGGAACTGTCACCCAAATCCTAGCCAACTTTGCCTGGAGTTTAGAGACCTCCTCCCTCAACCCAGAGAGGTATGTTCAGATGGGGTAGCACTGCAGAATCCAGAAGGTTTCTCTGAAAACTGCCACCCCACCACCACTGCACTGCACCACTCCCAGCATTCTCAACCTCTATTCTCTCTGTATTACCTGGAGATACTTGTGTGCCCTTAGCCCTGATAAGGTGTTTCTAGTTTCCCTTTTGTGTTTGTTTCTTCTTGTGCTCTGCTGCGCCTTTTTTAAATCTTTATTTAATCCTGTCCTAGATAGGGCGTTGCTCCTATTCTCTGTTTTGGCCTGCCTTTGACATTCCACCCTTCCCAGCAGTGAGTGTTACACAGTAGTGGATAGGCACCTTGCCCTAGTTAACCACCAGAGTCCCCAGCTCCTTGACTTACTTCTGCTGACTCCTGTCGACACCTATGATGTCAGTCACTTGTTCCACTCATTCACTGGAACATGAACATGTGAGACACGTTGGAAGTGGCTGCTTTTATGCAGAAGTTGCTCCCTTCATTTCACTCCAAGAAAAGAAGGGTGACCAGAGGGGTGCCATGGGGATCAGTACTGGTACTGGTCTTCTTTAATCTCTTTATTAACAACATAGCAGAGGGGCTAGAAGGGAAGGTAAGCCTCTTTGCAGATGACACTAAAATCTGCAAATGAATAGAGATCTAAGGAAGATAGAGAAGCGGCCAAGGGTGTGGCAGCTAAGTTTCAAAGCAAAGAAGTGCAAAATCATGCACTTGGGGCACAGAAACACAGGAACTCAGTACAAAATGGGGAGAGTGGTGTTAACAATCATTAAACAGGAAAGAGAACCACGGTAATCAAACTGAATGTCCTAATGATGGCCTGACAGTGTGACAAGGCAGTGGGGAGAGCTAGTGGGATGCTGTGATGTATAGTTAGTAATATCACCAGCAGAAAGAGAGAGGTAGTATTACTGCTGTATAGATCACTGGTATGACCTCACCTAGAGTACTGTGTTCATTTCTAGAGACCACAGATCCAAAAGAAAATAGACAAAGTAGAGGCAGTCCAGAGAAGGGCAACTAAAATTGTACAGGGTCTGCATCACAAGCTCTATGAGGAAAGACTAAAGGATCTCATTATGTACACCCTGGAGGAAAGGAGGGACAGTGGGGATATTGTAGAAACTTTCAAATACTTCACGGGTACAAATATGGCTAAAAAGGGAAGTATTTTTCAGAAAAAATGATGCTCAAGGACAAGGGCTCATGCTATGAAGCTGGAGGGGGTAGACTTAGGGTAGATGTGAGGAAGTACTTCTTCACAGAAAAGGTGGTGGATGCCTTAAACTGCCTCCAAGAGGAGGTGGTGGGGGTACAAACAATAATAGGATTCAAGAGTGCGTGGGATAGGCATAAAGGAACCTTAGTGGTAGGGCAAGGGTGGGGGGGGGTAAAGCCAGAGATCAAGTATGGTCTGCGTTGTTATGCTAGGTAGGGAAAGCAGGCAAACTAGGTGGGCCAAGCAGTCCTTATGTACTTTCAAATTCTATATTTCTATGTTTTGATGTTTCCTGGTGGTGTGCTATTGGCTGTTGGAGATCAAATATCAAGTAGCTGAGGCCTGAGGCCAGACAATTAGCACCCCTCCACTGAACTACAACTACTAATGTTGTCATTCTGAAGGTAATACATGAAATTGTCTGAAACTGCCATTTGATGTTTACCGCAATACTTCTTAAAAATGCTGTGTCAGTGGCTCAACAGGTTGCACAGATGCCTCTGAGATTTGAAGGTTGTGGGTTCTAACCCCAGACCAGGAACCTGGGGTAAAACCCAATACTGACACTATATAACTGACACTGGAGTGCAGCATGAGGGGGATGATGTGCTCTTGAGGTGCACTGTTTCATATGAACATATGAAAATGTCAGCAGATACAGACCTTACGGTCTATCAAGTCTGCTCGAGTGTGCAACTCCCAGTCTATTCTACTGCAGCTGCCCCCCACTCCTTACCCTTCAATCTGAATCATCACAACCTTCTACCAACACCCCATCCCTAGCTTTCCCTCAGTTTTGACCTTTCCTTTGACCCTGTCCCACTCCCTGTTAAAACTGCCCACATATTTCAATGATATCATCTCCTCTGGCAATGCATTCTACCTTGCTACCACCTTTTCCATGAAATAGTGACTACTCATTTTCCTCCTGAATCCTCACCCCTCCAGTTTCATACTCTACCCCCTTGTGTCCCTCCTACAATTTAATTTAAAAATGTCCTCTGCACTAACCCTGTTCATGCCATTTAAGTGTCTGAAGGTCTCAATATCTCCTCTCTCCTTTCTATCCTCCAGGGAATACATGTTGAGCTCCCTAATTCTTTCCTCACATGGTTTGTACCCCAGTCCAAGGATTATCTTGGTAGCCCTGTGCTGGACCCCCTCCAGTAGTTTGATGTCCTTCTTTAAATAGGGACACCAGGGATGCATGCAATACTCCAAGTGTAGTCTCACCAGTGATTTGCGCAAAGGTAGGATGACTTCCTTTCTCCTAGAGGTGATTCCTCTGGCAATGCACCCCAGCGTCTTATTAGCTTTGGCTGCCACCTTCCTGCACTGTGCTGAATGATTCATGTCCCCTGTGACTGGTACCCCCAGATCCTTCACCTCCTTTGAAGTGGATAACTGCAACCCCCAGTCTGTAGCAACTCCCAGGGTTTCTGACTCCCAAGTGCATGACTTTGCACTTCTTAGCATTGAACCCCAGCAGCCATGTATCTGACCTGTGCTCAAGCTTAGCCAGATCCTCTTGGAGTCCCTGCCACCCTTTCACACTATCCACCTCGGCACATATCTTAGTGTCATCTGCACAAAGGCTAATCTTATTCTTAATCCCCTTCAATATGTTGGCAATAGAGATGTTAAATAACACAGGTCCTGGTACGAAGCCCTGTAGGACCCCACTGATTACAACCCTGGGAGTTGAGAGTTCCCCCCTAAGATTACCCTCTGTTGCCTGTCCTGCAGCCAGCTACTAACCCATCCTACCAGTTTCTCCCCTGCTCCCAGGTTTCTCAATTATCTAGTAAGCTTTCCATGTGGCACCAAATCAAAGGTCTTGTTGAAGTCCAGATAAAGGACATCCACCATATGGCGCCAATCGAGTGCCCTTTTCACCGAATCAAAAAAGTTAACTAGGTTGGTCTGGTAGTATCTGACAGAGACAAATCTATGTTGCCAATTGTCTTGGAGACCATTTCCCTCCAGAAAGCTCACCAGGCTTTCCTTAAGGATCATCTCCATTAACTTCACCACAATGGAGGTAAGGCTGACCAGCCTGTAGTTACTCGGTTTGTCCTTGTTCCCACTTTCATGTATGGGCACCACATGTGCCATCCTCAAGTCCTGGAGTATGCCCCAAGTCCCCAGAGAGGTGTTGAACAAGTCCAGCAGTGGTCCCTCCAGGACTTCCGGCAACTATCTCAGGACCCTCGGATGCATGCCATCCGGTCTTGGCACCTTGTCCACCCACAGGGACCTAAGGCCCTCCAATACCCTGCTCATTGGGATTTCCCCATCTATTACCCCCCTCCACCACTCTTCCCCTGCAGCATAGGCCCATGCTTCTCCCCAGTAAATACTGAAGAGAAGTGCTCTTTCAATGCTTCTGCCTGCTTCCTCCCATTTTCTGCCCACCCTTCATCTTTCTTGATCTTGACAATCTGATCTTCACAGCTTCTTTTCTCCCTTATGTACCTGAATGAATATTTTCCCCCTTTTCTGATCCCCTGTGCCAGTCTTAGCTATCTTGAAGCCTTGACTGCCTTTACTACTCTACTCACCTCTCTGGATTTTCTCGCTTACTCCTCCCTGTCCTTCTTTTGCTTGGATCTTTTATAACTTTGTAGGCAGCTTTTTTTCCTTCACCTTCACTACTACTGTACCTCCCTGCTTAACCAGCTCAGCTTTTTGACCCTGGTCTTCTTGCTTTGGATCTTTGTATAAGATGTAGTGTCCTCTGCCAGACCCAGTTTAATGCTGGTCCATTTCTGGTCATCATCCATGTGTGGGTGGATGTTGGCGATGTGCCCCCTCAGTATGACTCACATCCTGCCAAAGTCTCCCCTTTTGAAGTTAACTAACTTTGGCTTGGTTCTGACCACCTCCTTACCCTGATTGAGGAAGAACCACACTGTACAGCGGTCCCTTCCTGTAAGGGGGTCTTCTGCCCCTAAATCCTATACATCCTCCCTGTCCATCAATACAAGGTACAGTATGTTTCCTTTCCTGGTTGACTCCATTACCCTATGCATCAGGAAGCCATCCTGGGAGGCCTCCAGGAGGACCTGTTTCCTGGCACTCAAGGTAGCTTGGGTGTTCCACTCTAACCCTGGCAAATTGAAATCCCCTACTATCACAGTGTTGTTTTTGCCACTGGGCCTCCTCATTTGCTCCATCAGCTCCCTGTCAATTTCCTCATTCTGAAATGGTGACCTGAACACTACCCTCAATATAACCTTCATGACTTTTGAGTTCTGGAGCTGATCCCATAAGACTCCAGCCCTGCCTTACTCAAACTCTTCCTGATGCATAATATCGCTTCCCTTACATAAATAGCCACCCTTCCTCTTCCCTTTTTCTCTGTCCCTAGGGTACAGCCTGTACACAGGAATCACTAGGTCCCAGTCCTGGTACTGGGTGGTCCACATCTCAGTGATGGCTGCTATGTCCACCTCTCCTTCCGCCATCAGTGCCTGCAACTCTACAGCTTTGTTTTGTAGGCTCCTTGCATTCAAGAAAACTTCCCTTCAGCATGACCCCTGCCCATCCTTGCCCTTCCCCACTCCTCTACTGCCTCCCCTATTTGAATTCCCCCCCTGACTAGTTAGGGGGGAGGCGTATCAAACTTCCTCACCTGGTGGCACTGTTTATAGCCCACCCCTCCACCCACTTAGTTTAAATAAATTCTGGTTGCTATATACTCCTCCAGATTATGCTTTAGAACCTCAGTGCCTTCCTTATTCAAATGCAGCCTATCTGGTGCATACAGATACGTGTTGTCTCACATCCTACCCCACCCCCCCCAAGACCGTACCTCTTGGTCCCACGCTATCCCCCCAGCATTTGGTTGAACTCTACAATTCTATGTTTATTGGCTGTACTTGTCCTAGGTACCAGAAGAATCTCAGAGAAAGCAACTCAATGTCCTGCTTCATTGCCTAGCCTACCCACTTCCCTGAACCTCTCCTGTACCTCTTTGACTCTATTCCTCTCCAGGACATTTATACCCAGGTGCAGAACATTGTGAGGTTTCTCTCCATCCCTCCCCACACACTTAGGAATAAACTGACCCACCCTTTCTGCCATCATACCTGGTATACATTCCACCCATATGCAACTTTTCCTGGCACCCTTGCCTCCACATGGAGGATGGGATGTTAAACAAAGATCCTGTCTGCCTACTTTGTTTGCTGTTCAGGAGGACATTAAAGATGTCATGGCACTTGATGAAAAGAGTAATTGATTTTCCCTGCTGTCCTGGCCAAATATCCCAATTCACTAAAAAATACCACCAACAGCCTGATCAGATTCAACTTAATTTGGTTTCCATCTCTTTTACCCCGGACAAAGCAGAAAATAAGCAGAATTGCCTAACCTTCCTTTCCTGGTCAACAAAAACTAACTAAATAAATGAAATAAAGCCAAAGTTGCCTTTGTTGGTGAGGCAGTGTTGCTGGCATGACAGTATGACTTGGCCATGGCCCAGGTTGTGTGACCCTGGGTTTTGCCACTGTTTTCCTGTGCTGAAGAATCTGAGAACAAGGTTATTTCCAGCTCCAGCATTTCATCTGGTGTAAAGTGCTTTCACCTCTCATTGGCTGATCCTCCTCATTTGCCAACATCGTGGTGTGCAGTCTCTAAGGGACTATGGAAGTGGGTTACGTCCAATGGTGACATTATCCTCACTGAATTGCTGCCATATTTATCACCCTCTTTGGTATGGATTCAGGCACTATCTTACCCTACATCCTGTCTTGGATTCATGTGGTACTGGTACGCCCTATATGGGGAACTTGGATTTTTTACTCTGCAGTCCTAAAAATGTTTTGAGTCAGCGCTGTTACTGCTGGAATATCTTTGTAGTTTTAAGGGGCACAATTTGTGAGAGAGGTTTGCACCGAGGTGTAGCATGGTGAGAGAGCTCTATAGGGGAAACAGTTCCATTAGAATTTGGTCCTTGGATCTTAGTGACAGTCAGTATCCAGTAGGGGCCTGTTATTCAGAGTAGTGGTGGTTTTGCCTGGTTTATCACTTCCTATATTGATCAAGCATGCACTGTAGGGATGGGGAGCTAAAGAAAAGTTGGACACTCTGAAAATCTTTTTGTCCTGATATTTTTGGACCTGAATTATCAGTGGTTTGGAACTGCTGGGACTACTGGAGGTTAAACCTGTGAGCATTGTTTTAGTTTATTAGTTGAAAGTTTAGCATGTCTGGGTTATCAAATTCCTATTCAGGTTATCAAAGGAGAGCTACTGATTTGTGAAGAGAAAGAGATAGTAAGGTATATAGAGGCTCCCATATAGTATGGTAGTAATTCTGCTTATGCCGGAGTGTGGCTATATGTTTCTCAGTCATCAGGTCCAGTAGGATTTCCTGATGCCACTCTTTATATTGTGGCATTGCAGTGTCTTTCCAGTGATGAAGAATGGTAAGTTTGACCATGGTCGCTATCATAGCGATGCAAGCTTTATGTATAGAAGGTAAGTCGGGAGGATACATTCCAACTAAACAAATCTCAGGTGTAAATAAGTCATCCAAGTTGAGCAGAGAGTCAAGGGAATTCCTAATTGTATGCCAACATGGAGCTATCTCTTGACAGTCCCAAAGCATATGCTTTAAGGTACCATCAAATAGTCCACACCTGGTACACAGAGAGGAAGATAATCTGCTCATCTGGAATAATTTAACCGGTGTGCAATACATATCATGAAATATTCAAAACTGAGTTACTTGGAGTCTGTCTTGCCTGAGAAATTTATAAAGTTGCCACCAAACCGATTGCCACAGCATTGCCTCACACTGGATGCCAAGGGCTTGTTGTCAGTAGAAACAGACACCCGCAAGGCTATTTGGATCCATGGTTTGGAGCATATGATTATGTTTAGATACACGGCAAGTGCCCAAAATGAATAAAAGATGTGGGAGACGTATTTGTTGTGGATATGTTACTCAGGGGCAGTCAGTAAACATTTGCGAGGCAAAGGAGAAACAGTATGTAATGATTTGATCACATGTGACATGACAGGAGTAATATACATGTTGACCTGTCAGTGTGGAACTTTCTATATTGGAAGAACAACCAGAAGTTTTAAACTATGAATTGGAGAACATGTGAGAGCATTACGAGATGGGACTAAGAAATATGCCATAGGTTTACATAAAAAAGGGAAACAGAAGAATGAACATAATGTAACTTTTTTTGGTATACAGATATTTGGAAAAAATCTGAGAGGGGGAGATTGGGAAAGCAAAATAAGTACCTGGGAGATTAAATGGATCTTTCATACCTGGGCATGCTTTCCCCCAGGATTAAATGATTCAATTGAACTGGTGCATCATTTATAAAATGAAAATAAAAGAAAACAATTCCCCCCTGTCATTTTGTTATAGATTTGGTCTTTGCATGGTTAACTATTTTTTCCGTCATCATTTATACAGAACCATTAGTATGGTGCAGTTAGTAATTCTCTCTTGGTTCTTCATAAAATGACAATACTCTCCCCACCCCACCCCAGTCCTTGGAGGGTATGCGTGCATAGAATGAGACATCTATCTTTATTAAGAGATAGATATGTACATCGAATATTGTGGAAACTGTATGAAAATATTTTCCATTAATCGTTGTAAATAAGTTTTAACAAAATGATTTGCTCAAGAGAGAATTGTGGCTTAGTGTCTGTATTTTGTCTTTGAAGAAATCATGTCCCGTTTTGTTCTGGCTCATTTGATAATGAATACATATGCACAAGAAAAGAAGAGCAGATCAGCCCTAGAGTGCAGTACTAGAAAGAACGTGCGACTATGGTGTTACCCTTAAAGAAGACTTACATCACAAAGGAAAAGCAAGAAGAACATGGACTATAATAAATAGTTTGTGTGACATTGCATCTCTAAAAATGTGATAATAAACAACCAAAGACATTTGGATATCATATGCAGTCCTTTGTCAATATATCCATGTTATTTTGGAAAGTGCTGTCAGTCCCATATTATACTGTACAAAACTATATCATTTGGGTGATCAAAATTTATTAATTAATATTGAAATCATGCCTTAAGGCTTCTGGGACCGCTGTTCTAGCATGTTTTATCTATTAGTGTTTAAATACTTCTAGTTTATTTAATTTATGTAGTGTGTTGCTACTGGTGAATAGATTCATTACACTAAGAATATTTATGAACACATTGCACTTTAATTAACTGTGAGCACTATGTATATAGGCTCTTTAGAATTAGATGGTAACCTCTGATGAAGTTCCACCCAGATGGAGTGAAACATAAGGTATTATTAGATGTGAGCATTCCGCTCACAGATATGTTGTGCTTGGTAACTTAGTTTGGTCTCTCTTTGATTGCACTGATGCTGCTGTCCACTTTGCTGCTGAATCTGTAAGTACTGTGATGTTTTTTATGAATGGAACCTCTTTGCAACAACAAAATAAAGAATATGATTATACAGCAAGAAGACTGCTTCAGGATCCATGTACTTGTATAGAATGTCTTGGATAAAAAGGCATTTTATATTTGTTAAAAACATACTTACAAGTGTTGGTCTGTGGGCAGGTGCACATTGTTTGCTACAAATTGGTTCTCACTGTTGATAAGGTAGCACAACCTAGGTTAACTCAGACCTGAAGTGGATCACCTGTTTTGTTGGATAAATGGATAGAGGTGCTCCCTGGTCAAACACAAAAAGAGTCAGCACAAACCACTAAAGTACTGCCATCAATGTAATGAAATATCAAAGGCGACTTACAAAAAATTAGAGTGCAAGGTTCACCATGACTCTAGTGCTCAGAGAATGTCCCAACCAGTTTTGCGCATAACCTCAAAGGTTGTCTGCATATGCAGACAAGACAAATCATTTGTTCCTGCAGTTGCTGTCTGTTGGTGGAAAGAAGTGGAGATAGCAAGAAGGCAGAGTCGCTTATTCTTGTTTTCTCATGGGATGGGGGTCAGGTGGGCAAGATCGGGAGTAAGATAAGGAGCCTCCCCAGGTTGAAATGGAAACTGGATAGAGGTGCTCCCTGGTCAAACACAAAAAGAGTTGGCATAAACCACTAAAGTGCTGCCATCAATGTAATGAAATATCAAAGGTAACTTACAAAAATTTTAAGTGCAAGGTCTGCCGTGATGCCAGTGCCCAGAAAATGCCCAATCAGTTTTGCACATAAGTGTTGCATCAGGGGGCATGCCAATACAAGGTTGACTCCCCCAGGGTGAACACCAGCACAGTGACAGATTTTGCATGTCTGTGGCAAGTTGCGGTGCTGGTGCAAGGCATACACCAGCAGTGCGGCTCTGGGTGTTGCACCCCCTCCCAGGTCCAACTCTGACTCAGAGTTGGATATTTAGAGACCGGGGGGTGTGGGGGGTGGAGACACCCAAATGGGGTGTTCGGGGGCACTGCCCTCCTGATACATCACAGATGCATCCCTGACAGTGCGATGCCAACACCCAGCATTGCGGCTGTCGCTGTCGGGGTGTCGACACTGTGGATGTTGCAGCTCCATAGTAAAACCAACTCAGGGAGACCAATTGCATGTAACAACAGTAAACTTATAGTGGAATAGTGCTTAAAGTGACTGTGCAATTATAATTACAATATACAATTAAAGCTACTGTTAAATACGTTTGGCTGTGGTTATCAGTAAAATACATAAGGGCTGAAAACATGCAAAGACATAGACGAAACATCTGTACTAATTCATGTATATTTTATTAAATGCAGGCCATTGCATCAGAAGTAAAAAAAAGGTGGGAGAGAGGAATACTTCAGATCGGGGGGGGGGGGGGCAGAAGGAATTCAGAGGACCACACATGAAAAGTCAAGTTTTCTGCATAATACACAGTAGAAGCTCTTTCTTTGGTCACAAATTTATTGTCATATTTTACAACGGTCCTCTCTTTCCTTTATGATTTTCAGCAAATGGTCTGGTTAAGGATACACTAATAAAGGTAAAGAGAGATATATCAGGATATTATAAAAATGGCATAATATCAAAGTGGTCATTCAAATCTGGATATCTTAAGACCTCCAAATGGAAAATCATAAAGGCTTCATGCTGTAATGTCTGTTTTTCTATATCTCCCCCTCTCCGCACCGGTGAAATCCTTTATAGATCACAATATTTAAAATGATGTGGTTCATGCACAGCATTATCTAAAATGTGCCTGAACAATGCATTTTTCTTATTTTGAAAATGGAAATCACTAAGATGTTCCCCCTTTCCTGGCTCTACGATGCTGAGTCGACAACTAACTTGTCGACCGGCATTGCAGCGCCAGGCTCCCCTGTCAACCAAGAATTGCAGTTGGCAGGGAGCCTCACACAGCAGGGCACTATTTATTTATTTATTGAAATGTTTCACCAGGAAGACACATGGAACAAGTTGCTCATCTCCCGGTGCGACTGGGGGGGTGGGTACAATTGGATGAAGAATTAGACATACAGTTTAACATTTGAAATATACAAGAAATTAAACATTCAATTACATTTGTAACAAGAGATACGGTTAAAAACTATCATAAATAATAATACAGTCACATTTGTAAAATAACATACAATTAAATATATCATACTTGTGAACTGTGTTTTCTTCGGGGAGCTTTGCCCTCCAAAATCCCCACGCAGGGGATTCCGCCCCCGCACCCCCTGTACTTATAGATAACAACTCCAGGTTTGAGTTGGTTTGAGGAGAGGGTGCAAGATGGGGGAGAGTGTTGCCGGGTCCTGGGCGCATCCCCTTCAGTGACTTGGTGCTGTTGTCAGCAGTGACATATGTCACTGTAGGGGTGTCGCTGCGGGAAGTGTATACCCCCTTGGCTTACTTTCAAGGCACAATTTGTTTTTTCCGATGTAAAATGCATTACAATTGCATGTAGCCATGTATATCACATTAAATGAAGAACAGTTAATGAAATGTCTGCTATCATAAGATTTTCCTTCATTTGCCATAGTTAAACTGTTAGCTTGTTCCACATAAGTACAGTATTTACAATGGCCACACTGGTAACGACCTTTAGGTTGAGGCAGAAGCCACATAGTGCCTGTTTGTACAGCTTTTAAGCTTTGAACCAGATCGTCACATAAATTAAGGATACATGTGTACACCATCCTTGGTAACTGTACTACTGCTTTTTCTAGGAAAGGATCCACAGGGAAAATATGCCAATTTCTGTTCAAATCACAGTGACAACGAGAAGGTGTGATCACAACATGTGGTATGCGATCAGTGTGAGGGTTCCTAAATTGCCTGTTGTACATCTTGCTCTTGCTGTGTTGCCTATGCTCTTTTTTACTGAACGTGGTTTGTTTTCACCCAAAAGTGGGTAATCCCACCCTGCTCTGCACTGCCTCCTATCCTAGAGTGCAGCATTTTCCTAGCAGTAACAAGTTGTGCCCATCAAGGGTGATGCAGGTGTGGGGGTTCAGATCTTTCTTATTTATTGTCCCTCTGGTTGTGAGAGTTGATTTCTGCAGAAATTTCTAGAGTTCATTGCCAGCCTGATGTTAGAGTACCCGAGGTTGGTGTTGTGTGACTTCAATGTTTGGGATGATGGTAAATCCCTTTTGCATAGTAAGCAGTACTTCTGACAGATGGAACTGTTAGGCTTCACACAGGCTGTTATCTCTGCCTTTTGTGAATTTGTTCCACCAAATCAAACTGGCACTAGGACGCACTAAATCAATACAAAATTAATTTATTATAGTATATAAAATATAAAACAACAGACAACACTCCTGACCAGTTTCGCTGTGCTTGGCTTTATGAATTTGGCCACACCTTGCACCTGTTTTTCCCACAGGTGCATGACTTTTTTAATGATGTGGTCAGTCTGGTCAGCTGATCAAACCATCAATCTGTGAATTTTCAGATCAGGGCCCCCTCAAAATAGACTTCCACCAACTTATGACTTTGTTGGGTCTCACAAGGGTTGTTGACTCTGCGACCCACATTGGTGGTCACTCCTTGGACTTGGTGATCCTCCTGGGGGTGGAGATATCTGACTTGGTGATGGAACCAGTCAGATATTCTGATCATCATACCATAGGGTTTAGTTTCATGGCTCCCCCCAATAGGCCTGCCCCTACAGAGATGGTCAGGTACCGCCCTTTGAGGGGTGTGACCCCAGATGGCCTAATGGCAGTGCTTGACCTATCGGGTTTACAAAGTGAATGCATGGATCTGGGGAATTAAGTTTTCTCCTATAATAAGGCAGTGACAAAGGCTCTGGATTCCATTTCTCCTGTTCATGTTTGCCCTCTCACACTTCGTCCAAGTTCCCCATGGTTTGATGAGACCTTGAAGAAGATAAGGAGAGAGGGTCGAAGATTAGAGTGGTGCTGGCAGAAATCGGGCCTGGAGGATGACAGACTTACATTGATGGACCATTATGTGGTCAATCAATCAGCAATTTCCCATAAGAAGGCAGAGTTCCTGTCCAGGGAGATTGCTGCTGCAGCAAACCAACTGGCTCAGCTCTTTTGGACTGTGCACATACTATGCAATCCACTCTGTCTTCAGCCTGGTGGAGCCTTTACTTAAGAGAGGTGTGAGGAGTTAGATCAGTTCTTTACAGATAAGGTTGCCACCATCAGGTCCAGGATCTGTTCAGCCCCCTTTATTGGGCATGGTGAAGGTCGGCAAGAGGTGGTGTGCCATCAGCTAGCCTGGTCTGACTTTGACCTTCCAGAAAACACTGATGTGTTGAGGTTCACCCAGATACTGTAGCCAACCAGCTGTAGTCTGGACCCAGGCCAAACATGACTCTTAGTGGGGTGCATTGAGAAATCAGTCTTGCGAAGATAGTCTGGATGTCATTGGAAAGTGGGGTCTTTCCAGACCCCCTAAAGGAGGTGGTTGTTTGGCCCCTCCTTCAAAAGCCATCCATTGACCTGGACTGTCTGGCAATCTACAGACCAATCTCTAACTTGCCTTTAGGGGCAAGGTTATTGAGAAGGTGGTTGCGCAGCAGCTGGATTATCATGTGTCTAGCCATGACATCTATGATTCTCTCCAGTCTGGATTTAGGAAGAGGCATAGTAACAAAATGGCCCTGGTCTGGGTGCTGAATGATCTCCTAATAGTGAGAGATCAGAGGTCCTGTTTCTCTTGGTCCTCCTTGATCTCTCTGCTCCATTCAACACTATGGATCATGGTATGTTATTGGAGCATCTGCAGTTCATCTGTGGACTATCTGGTATGGTCCTCAGATGATTTCAATTGTTCATTGATGGCAGGACTCAGAGAGTGGTGTCTGGGACCTTTTCCTCAGCCCTTCTCCCCCAGGGCTCCATTTAATTACCCATGTTGTTCACAGTATATATGCTGCCATTAGGAGACATTATTAGGCAATATGGTTTGAGTTTTTAATGTTATGCAGATGACACTCAGCTGTACATGTCCTTTGCGCCTGGGAAGGATAGAAACATAGAAACATAGACTTTGACGGCAGATAAGGACCACTTGGCCCACCCATTCTGCCCATTTGCCTACCTATTGGATAAGCTGCAGATTCTAGTTAACCAACAGCCTATTTCCTGCAACCCCCAACTATAATTGCCATATGTCTGTCCCATGCATGTTTGAATTCCCCCACTGTTTTAGACCCCACAACCTCTCCGGGAAGGTGGTTCCATGTGTCCACCACTCTCTCCATGAAAAATAATTTTCTCACATTACCCCTGAGCCATCCCCCCTCTAACTTTAAATTGTGCTCTCTTGTTCTTACACATCTCCTTTTCTGAAATATGCTACCCTCCTGGACTTTGTTGATTCCCTTGAGGTACTTAAAAGTTTCTATCATGTCCCCCCGTCCCTCCTTTCATCAAGGGTATACATATTAAGCTCTCTCAGTCTCTCTTCATATGGTTTCTGATGTAGACCCTGCACCATTTTAGTTGCCCTTCTCTGAACTGCCTCCATCCTGTCTATGTCCTTGCAGAGATGGGGTCTCCAGAACTGGACGCAGTACTCCAGATGGGGTCTCACCAACTCTCTGTATAGAGGGATAACCACTTCCCTTTTTCTACTTGTGATGCCCCTCCCTATGCATCCCAATATCCCCCTGGCTCTCCTTAATGACCTCTCACATTGCTTAACCACCTTTAGGTCATCTGATATGACTACACCCAGATCCCTTTCCATTATTGTTGTCATTAGTACCTCCCCTGCTATTGTGTACTCTTCTCCTGGATTTTTATTTCCCAGGTGCATTACTTTGCACTTCTTTGCATTGAATCTAAGTTGCCATATGTCTGACCATTCCTCCAACCTTGCCAAGTCCCTTCTCATCCTTTCTACCTCCCACTTGTGTATCAACTCTGTTACAGATCTTTGTGTCATCTGCAAAGAGGCATACCTTTCCTTCCAGACCCTCTGCAATGTCACCTATAAAGACGTTAAAGAGGACTGGATCCAGTACTGAGCCCTGAGGTACTCCACTAATAACCCCCCTTCTTGGATGGAGCCCTCTCGGTCTTTAATAGCTACCTTGCCGAGATCCAGAATTGGATGAGTGCCAGTTGGTTGTGGTTGAACCCAGATAAAACTGAGGTGTTGTTTGTGGACCTGGATTGTCGGGAGGTGGGTTTGTCAGCTGAACAGCTCTCTGGGATTTGGCATGGGGGAATTCAGTTGACCACCTAAAATCAGGTGACGAACCTGGGCATTATTCTTGAAGGTGGTGTGACCCTTAAATCTCAAGTGTTGGCCATTGTCAGGATCTCTTTCTACCATTTGAGGAATATCATCCTGGTGAAGCACCTGGTTCCTCATGATGATCTTTCAAGATTGTTCCATGCCTTCATCACCTCATGCCTTGACTTCTGCAATTCCCTCTACCTAGGGCTTCCGATGGTTGATATTCGCTGCCTTAGAACGTGGCAGCCAGGCTTCTGACTGGCACTTATAGGGCCAGTCATATTATGCCTGTACTCCGCGAACTGCACTGGCTGCCAGTACAATGGTGGACCATCTTCAAGCTTGGATTACTGACCTATAAAGCCCTACATGAACAGAGACCTAGTTATCTGCAAGCTCTCCTTCTCTCCTACTGCTCCCCCATACACTCTGCTCCACTGACGAGGGATTGCTAGAGATTCCCAGGGTCCAGTTAAAGTCTTCTGGGGCCCGATTATTTGCTGTTGCGGCCTCAACCCAGTGAAATTCTTTACCTTGTCGGGTGCAAGAGTGCCTGACCATTGAAAGTTTTAAGATCACATTAAAGACATATCTATTCAGCCTAGCGTATCCTGCTTTTTAGTTATATCTATTTAACCACTGTGTTATGGTATATTATTTATTGTCTGATGAAATGGTTTTATTAACTATGTTTATGTAATGGTTTTATATACAAGCGCCTTGATCCCTGGAAAGGCATTTTTTACAAATAAAGTATGATTGGTTGGTTAATTAAAAATGTGTTAACCTGCCAGTGGAGTTAGTTCAGTACAGACCTTTAAGAGATGTGGACCCTTGTGGGTTCCTGTTGGTACTGGGCTGTTTAATCCTGCTGCAGGTGTGTGCTAATGGGGTCAAAAATGAAGTAGAAACTTATAATACAGCTATTACAGCAGCTCTTGACTCACTCACACCTTTTCATGAATGCCTGAGAGTCCCCCAACAAAGCTCCCCGTGGTTTAGTGAAGAGCTTAGATGGTTGAAGGCCAAAGGGTGGGGACTGGAGTGTTCTTGGCAGAAATCAGGCTCACTAGAGGATAGTCTGACCCTGAGAACTCATTATAAGGAGTATCAGAGGCAAACACTCTGAGAAAGGCAGACTGTCACAGGTGAGTGCTGCAGAGTTTAACAGTCTAGTCCAGCTCTTCCACACTGTGAACGGTTTGTTGCATCTAGCCTGTCTACAGTCTGGAGGAGTATTAACATGTGAGCAATACAGGGAGTTTGGCCAGTTTCTTCTATCCTCTTTTCATTCCTCAGTCTCCTCAAGTGGGCTGTCATGGCCCAGCATGGTACAGTCTGTGACTAACAGAGGCCATCACTAATTCTGGGAAGAATTTCAGCCTGTGCCCTCTGAGGACATTCTCTGGGTGATCATTAAGCTGCATCCCACCTTGTGTTGACTGGATCCTGGACCAACCCGGCTTTTGTTAGACTGCAGGGAGTTTATTGGTCCGGTGATTGCTGAGATTGTCCAGTGTTTGCTTTGTGAGGGTGTTTTTCTATTGGCCATGAAAAAGGCAGTTGTGAGGCCCCTTCTCAAGAAGCCTTCTTTGGACCTGGAAGTCTTTCAAATTACAGGTCCATCTCTAACCTCCTCCTTTTGGAAAAGGTTATTGAGAGAGTGGTGGCGATTTATCTGGAGATGCACCTGGAGGCTTTCTGGAAGGACTGGGTAGGACTTGGTAGGATTGTATTGAGGTGGTTAAGTCCATTCTATCCAGTAGGGTGCAACAAGTACCATGGGGGATCTATCTCTCTTTACCAGCTGCCCTGAACTTGTGGAGTCCCTCACGGTTTAATCTTCTCTCCCGTGCTTTTTATAGTGTACATGCTGGTGCTTGGAGAAATGATATGTTGGTACAGATTGCAGTTTCATTGTTATGCAGATGATACACAACTGTATCTATTGTTTGCCCCATGAGAAACAAATGCAGTGGGTGTGCTTACTGACTATCTGCCTGTGGCCAGTCACTGGATGGCCTACAGTTGGCTTAAAATGAACCCAGACAATACTAAAGTACTACTGGTGGACTCAGGTATCCGGAAGGTATCTGGACTGAGCTATGGGGTGGCTGAATTAAATCTTTGGCCCACTAACTTTATAACCAGAGACAGGGCAAATAAACTAAGCATCATTATGCATCATAAGCTGACTGTGGAATATCAGGTGTCTGCTGTAGTCCATAGTGGCTTCTTTCATCTTAGGAGCATTGTCCAGATCAAGTCCTTTCTCAGCTCTCAGGATATGAATTCCTTGGTCCATGACTTCATGTGTCTAGACAGAGCTGTTTTAATGCTCTGTACATCTGGTTATCTGGAGGTGTGATGTGTCACTTGCAGCTGGAGCAGAACACCATAGCCAGATGGATTGTGGAGTTTACTCTCTCAGAACATATCTCTGGTTTTGAGGACATTGCTCTGGCTGCCTCTGAGGTGGCACATTTCTGAAGGACTATATTCTAAACATTTTGGGATGAAAATCACTCTCCCCTATTTGTTTTGACTCACCTACAGTCCCTTGTCAGTTCCCCCCGTCCCCCCACTGACAGAAGTTCTGCCCTCTGCTATCTAAAGAATTGTGGAGGGCTTCTTACAATGAGGTCAGAAACTAATAAGGGCATTGCAGACTGAATATCATAATATCATGAGTATGAATAGTGAAATTCATGTTGAACAATAAGGGGACTTTGTTCATAAGATATACAGTGACAAAATTCACGTTTAACAACATGGGAAATTCACCCTTAACATGCAGTAGCAAAAATTGCATTGAGTAATATGGAAAATTCACCTTTAGATATATAGTCTAATAGCTCACTTAGAGCTTGTTAACAGTGTGTTGGTTCACTAGAGTGAGCCTAAATATGAACTGGATACATACTTAGAAGACGGGATATTATGAGTGAATGTGGAAAATTCTCCCCTAGACATACAGCTCTGCAGCTTACAATGACCATGCAAATAGTTTAAAAATAACTAGTGTGCTCTATGCAGTGTGGAAATTATGTGGCAATATAATCCTTTGACTACTATTGCAGGACTCGGGGGTGGAAAGCACACACAGCAGGGCTGGTAATTTCATCCCATCCCCCCATGACTTGCTGTGTGTACTTTGGTTGCTAGGCAACTGATGGGTGTCTCCCTTGGGGCAGGCCCACAACATCCTGGACCTCCATAAGTGTAGTGTGGTGTTTGTGGGCTGATTGGTTGATACCCCCCCGGCCCCTCGGTCCAGTCACTACTAAGGTAACCCTCACTGAGCAAACAATGCAGAACAGTGTGCGCACTGCCAGGAAACACATCGGCCATGACAACATGTGGATACTTGCTAGACTCAAGGTTTTGTGGCTTCTTGCATTTTTAAGCAAATGTGACAACAGTTTAAAAACACAGAAAAATGTTTTTATTTCACTTTGTTAAAAGGAAAGAGATTTGAGCAAACAAGGGGTTTAAGCGTGCTTGAGACAGGCACAAGGGAAGCATGAGTGAGGAGGGAGTGATAACAAGCCATTGATCACATAGGATCAGTGGCCACATACAATGCATAGGATCTACAGGCAGACTGGTTGGGCTTAGCGGTCCTCATCTGCCAACAATTTCTGTTTCTATGTTTCTAAGCTCCTATATTGACACTTACAGTACTACCTGTTTTTCTCATTTTAGGCATATGCAAATCCTTACGCTAAAGATTTTCTAAGCATGAATAAACAATGAAATACAGAATAGGTAGGTTACCTTCTTTATATAATTTGTGTCTGTGGTCTATGGAACATTAGTGACTGTTTCCAAATGTGAAAGGAACTCTTGTTAATGTAGAGAAAGCTTACATAAACTTCTTTAACCTTTTGTAACAACCACAGGATGATACAGTAGGTAAAAATTATGATGACTATGCTCTAAATTAGGAGAATTTAAGGTGTGAAATAGACTAGTGACCTTTGAGGAATAGGATTTGTGGATGCTGCAGCTATATAATTTTTTTTGAATGTACCAGTGTGTAAAGTTTATGTATTTAAAAGTTAGAAAAGAATGAATGTCATGACCCTTTTAGGACCTCAGCCATGTAGATGAATATTCTTTTTATGGATTCTATCTAGGAACCTAAATTTGAAAGTACAAATTTTTTGTACCAGTAGAGACTAATTGATTGAAGTGAAAGACAGGTACAGTTTTTGCTATAGTATGCTGATTGCACATAATTAGTATACATTAATTTACCCCATTTATGGAGTCATGCAACTATATTTTTAAGATATAAAATGTGATTTAAAGAGTAAAATAAATATCTTTTTAAAGGGGAACTGTAATAGCAGAATAACAGATGCCAAGATTATTTAAAGAGACAGTAGCCTATTCTGAAACACCCATAAGATTTTTATACATATATTACATTTTGGTTTACTAAATTACTGTATTTTATGTATTCAACCATAGATCCTTGTCCCCAAGGTAGCTCATGGGGTGAAACATTTGGAGTTATTGGGGGATCTGTTTGACAAGATAATCAGAATAAATAATCAAGATTTTGGAAAACTTTTTGGAGTATGGCTGGTTCCTTGTACATTTGTGAATTTATATGACTATCACCAGCCCATGTTAATGTTCAACTGAATTATTGAAGGGAACCCTCTTGCCTCTGGATGTACTTTGTTCGATATTGAGTACAGTGTGACAGATGCTGCACTAGGGTGAATGGCGTCTTCTATGTGTTAAGATTATTTTGAGGATATATAGATCACACAGACTTCTCTTGCGCTGCATTTTGGATATTCCAAATGTCTATTCAATATCCAGTAACTTCCTAAGATATGTAGTGAAATGTGTACCGGTGTCAGGTTTGAACTTCTATTGGATTCATTTTGCTATTGTCCATATTGTGTAATGCAGAGCTTTACAGAAATTGGTAATAGTTTTGAAAACAGGAAGATTACATTTGGATTCTCTGAGGCAGAACAAAAGAAACAGTACTCAGCAATAGGAGCTGGAGGAACTTAGAAGTAGGCTCTACTGAAAGAGATTTACAATTTAAATTAGGGCAAGTTCAAGTTCAAGTTCAAGTTTATTGCAGGAAAACTCCATTGAGCAAGCTCATTCACAAGGAGGTCCTGTGACATAAACACTTAAAGTATAAACACAGATAGGTAATAACAGTATATACATGAAATACACTTTACATGATACAGGCTGGATATACATACAAGGGTACCACATAGGGTGACCGCAGGTGGTAAACATTGATATGAGACAGGAAGTGACTTACAGGTCGATACTGATAAATGAAACATGATGACTGGTGTGTGCAATACATATACAGTATTTTGGCAGCTAGAACAAACAACAGTCTACAACTGATATGGGGGAGGAGAGATTTGATAGAGTAGCAGTGGAGCGTAAGCAAAAGATAAAACCAGGAGTAGAAGGGGAAGGAAAGCAGTTAATATGACAAATCAATTATACCTTACCAGTGGATAAATATGGCACACATGGGGAAGGAAGAGACTTAATGACAGTTTCAGGTGTCTTTTATTTTGGCTGAACTTAGTGATTTGTAGAAGTTTATTGAAACTGTGCTAGTTAGTTTCAATACAGTTTGTAATTGGTACCAAATGGAGGGAAGGGCATATGCAATAGCACGTTTACCAAAGGAAGTCCGCGTCCTTGGTATGTCAAGCATAATAAAGTCAGATTTTCTTAACGAGTATGCACTATGTGAGATACTAATAAGGGAAGAGAGATAGCTTGGCAATTTCTGCAGGAGCTGTTTAAGAGTCCATAGCCCAGCATGGAGGCGTCTAGTAGTAAGGATGTCCAACCAACAGCTGCATATAAGTCACAGTGGTGCGAACAGTAAGGAGTTGGTAATGAACCGTAGCATACGGTGATAAAGGATGTCCAGTTTACTTAGATTTGCAAGAGTGGTGGAGGAATAGATTACATCGCCATAGTCGAGTAGGGGGAGAAAAGTGGCCTGTACAAGCTTGTTTTGAGTTTCAAGCGGGAAAAGGGGCCTATTTCTGTAGAAGAAACCTAACCTTGCTTTTAACCTTCTAGAGACATCTTTGATGTGGTCACTGAAAGATAATTTATTGTCGATCCAGATACCTAGATATTTAAATTTGGTTACAACTTCCAGAGGCTCATTTACCGTGGTGACAATGAAGTCTTGGGCAAAAGTATTGGGGGGGCCTGAGACAGCACTGCGGGAGAATATCATCGCTTTAGTCTTCTTAGCATTGAGCAGAAGCTTTGCCTTTATTAGATTATGCTCAAGTTGTGTGAAGTCCACTTGAAGCACTCCCTTGACTTCAGATAACGATGAGCCAGAAGTAAACAACACAGTATCATCTGCAAAAAAGTGCAGATTGGACGTAGATATGTTAGCATCTAAGTCATTGATGTACAGAGAAAACAAGATAGGGCCTAAGATGGATCCTTGGGGGACTCCTCTTGCAGCTGGCAAGGCAGCAGAAAAAAAGCCTTCCGCCTTTACTTTTTGGAATCTTCCAGTTAGGTAGCTAGAGAACCACTGGGTGGTATGGTATGTGGCACCCAACTTTGCAAGGCAATTGACTAATAGTTTGTGATCAACAGTATCAAAGCTTTGCTGAGGTCCAAAAGACTGCACCAGTTACCTTAGTAACATCTATAGCAGAGATCCAATCATTGGTTACTTTGGCTAGTGCAGTGATTGTGCTATGATTAGCCCGGAAGCCAGATTGAGCTGGGTTAATGAGACAGAAGGTTTCAAGTGAGATTTTAACTGAATATGGATCAGTTTTCGAGAACTTTAGAAAGGATAGGCAATGGAGATAGGCCTATAGTTGTTTACATTGCATGGGTCACCAGATTTAAATAGAGGGAGGATATGTGCTGATTTCCAGCAGGACGGCACAGCAGCAGATGTAATGGAAAGATTGAAGATGTGGAGAATTGGGGCAGTGAGATGGGCATAGCCTGACCTTAGGAAAAAGGGTTCAAGCCATCGTCCCTGTGCTTTTTTGGTGTCTAAGTTAAGAAGAGAATCTTCTACTTCTTTATAAGTTATCTCACGCAGTTGGAAGGGACTGGGTGCAGGACTAGATGTGGCGGGAGGGGTATGCTGGCTCACCGCAGCACCAGCATAAGGTGACGAGTCAAAATCTAATCCAGCTGTGGCAAAGTGGGAGTTAAGTTCCTCCAGGATTAGGGACTTGTTTTCCACAATCTTGCCACTTGCAACTATCTTTGTTGGGACAGAGAGGGCCATGGGCCGTCCTTCTATAGCTTTGATAGTCTTCCATATTTTATGAGGATTACCTTTAGCTTGTTCGAGAGTAGAAATATAATAGTTAGTTTTAGCAGAGCGAAGTTTTTTCACACAGTTATTCCTGGCTGTTCTAAAGGCCTGCCAATCCGAAGATTCTTTGGAATGTCTAGCTTTAGCCCAGAGCTTATCTCGAGCTATAAGGGCTGCCTTGAGATCCAAGGTGAACCAGGGATTGGAATTGTTCCGTACCCTTACTTTGATGTAAGGGGCATGCTTATTTATTATTGTAGTGAGTTTGTCATTAAGGATGCAAGCTGCCTTGTTGACATCTTTGGCTAGGTAAAGATCTTGCCATCTGATCATGCTCAGGTCAGATAGGAAGTTTACTGCACTGAATTTGCGAAAGGATCTTTTTGTTATAAAGATGGGTTACGGACGGGCCTTAATTTGAGATCTTATGCAAGCAACAATTCCATGATCGCTCATGTCATTGTGAAACACTGCCAAATGAGATATTTTGTGTGGATGGGTGGTTAGTACAACATCTAGAATGGAACTGTTGGCAGTATTTAGAGTATTGTTCCTAGTAGGTTCTCTGACTAATTGCCCAAGACCTAGTTCGTCACAAAGGGATTTGAGGCCGTGTGATTTAGGTGACAGCCAGTCCATATTTAGATCTCCTAGAAATATTGTTTCAGTTTTTGCATCTCGAACATGGATTTCAAAGATTAAGGACTTCATCACCACCAGGCAGGGGTCTATAGCCACCTAGGATAGTGATACACATTCCGAGGAGGGAGATGAAGGCTCAGCGAAACTAACTCAAATTCCTTGGCTAGAGATTTGCAACTAATATTGGTGACCAAGTACTTAGATTTGGCATAGATAACCACACCCCCACCTCTAGATTCTCTATCTGCTCTAAATAAATTGTAGCCCTGCAGTGATATTTGTTGATCAGTGTTCGTCTTTTTTAACCATGACTCAGTAATTATGATAAGGTCTGGGTTAACGTGTGCAGCCCAGGCTTGCAGCTGTACAAGTTTTTTAGGCAGGCTTAAAATGTTGACCATCATCATTTTGAGACCTGTGGCCTCAGCAAAATCGATAGGCGAGGTAAGTTGTGGGGGGGGGGCAGGGTTGAGCTCCACATTTCCTAAGCAGAGAAGAAGCAGAAGTATAACTTTCTTTTCTTTAAGGAGCTTATAAGAATGGAGACTGCTTTTTTATTTCTTCGCAGCAACCCATATCGTGCTGCGCAAGAGGTGGCGCCACTGTAATGACAGTTGATTGTGATCAATGTAAGTGCTTGGGTAGACATAGGTGAGGACAGTAGCAAAGGGGTGTAGGCTAACCGGGGGAAATAGGCTAAAAGGGGAGAGGAATGACAGAGTGTCTGCACGGTAGACTTTTATAACATCAGGTATTGATAAGGTACATTGGAGAACTGAATTGCATTGAGGTACTTCGAATTGCACTGTATTGCTGAAAACTCTGCACCTTAGGAGCAATAAAAACACAATAAGGAGAGCCATGGTTCCAGATTGAGTGGT
Source organism: Neoceratodus forsteri (assembly GCA_016271365.2). Taxonomy (NCBI): domain Eukaryota; kingdom Metazoa; phylum Chordata; order Ceratodontiformes; family Ceratodontidae; genus Neoceratodus; species Neoceratodus forsteri. Next base: position 622,916,143 of record CM057455.1, read on the forward strand.
CTTGTGATTTGTATTAGTGCAATATTTTCTAGGCAAGAAATTTGCCCACCTAGGTACCCATTTAAAACCTAGATGAGAAAATACAGCAGAAAGGGGAACAAGGAGATCAGAAGCAGCTTAGTTAGTGGCCGTCCACCCTTCAGACTCAAGTCCCCTTGTAGCAGAACCGGGAAAGAAGTAGAATCATAATGCAGGCCATATTGCCCAAGAAAGAATCCAGTGATTTATGTAGAAGACCAAGAATCCCTCTAGTGGCAGGTCCGTATAACCTGCTAATGGAAAATTAGCCACTTAAAAAAAAAAAAAGGTAGATTTGAGGTTTGCTGGAAGCACCCGTGTTCCGATTGGCTGCGCTGTCCCGTACCTTCCAAGGAGCTGCAGGCGGGTGTCCTGGTCTTGGTCGGTGGCTGGCTTGGTGCCGGCCGACTGTGGGTGAGCTGGAGCAGCCCTGTTCAAGGACAAGCAGCTTCCAAGGAGCTGCAGGCGGGTGTCCTGGTCTTGGTCGGTGGCTGGCTGGGTGCCGGCCGACCGTGGGTGAGCTGGAGCAGCCCTGTTCAGGTACAAGCAGCTTCCAAGGAGCTGCAGGTGGGTGTCCTGGTCTTGGTCGGTGGCTGGCTGTGTGCCGGCCGACCGTGGGTGAGCTGGAGCAGCCCTGTTCAGGGACAAGCAGCTTCCAAGGAGCTGCAGGCAGGTGTCCTGGTCTTGGTCGGTGGCTGGCTGGGTGCCGGCCGCCCGTGGGTGAACTGGAGCAGCCCTGTTCAGGGACAAGCAGCTCAACAACAAAGCAGGCAACAACAAAAGAAAAATAGTAAAATTGGGTGGCATGGCATTACCTTGAGGGAATACCTCCACTTCAAATGTATTCCTCCCGCATGGCTTAAGTGTCTTAGTGGAACACAATCTTGGTGTAGAGTTTAAGATTTTAGATGAGAGTTGGGACGGTATTAGGAACAAGTGTTCAATAGATTTCATTTAAGCACTAACTGAGGCCACCTTAGAAGGTAGGAGTGCACTTGCAGCAGAAATTAATAAAATACTAGACCAATTAAAACTGAAATCTGAAGAACAAATTAAGAAGTCTTTAGATGACATCAAGAGATGATCAGAGAGCTTTGAAGAAGAAATAAAGAAGACCAAACTTAAAAAGTTTAATAGAGATACGAATGATTACAAGCTAAACAGAGAATATCATTGGAAATATATCCTCAATATAGAGGCTATAGAGAAGACATTGATTTGGATAGCTCAGGGAGCTACACTAGGAGGAGCTCAGGGAGCTACGCTAGGAGGATGGATAGATACCCAAATAAAAATAGAAATACAGAGGAATTCTTTTTAGGCATAGAAGATCCCAGTGGGGAAGTAATATCTCAAGCAGATTTGGTAGAAAACAGATCTCAGTGCTATCATACGTGAGCCCAAGTATAGATACAGGACACAGATCGGGACAGTTATCCCCCTACCAGAGGAGGAGGGAGAGTTGGAAACACCAGAGTAAGAGAAAGGGGTTGAAGAGGAAGTGGGAGGAGGGACACTTTGAGGAGGAAGACATAGCAATTTTTATTCTGAGTTAAAGAGAATTAACCAGGGGAATTAACTAACCTAGAGATCACAGTACTCAGTAAAGTTTTGCCTTTTTCTCCTTATAAAGAACCTAAGACATTCAAATGGCAGATATGAAAAAATTCTTTAGAGCTATCAGACTTTGTGAAGAGTTTTACCTGCAACCACCTCAGGAACAGATGGTTAGGGATCTAAGAAATGCAACAAATTATAAATCTCAGTACAATCCCCAGAACAGAAGTAATTGTCAAATAGAAGCTTTCATTCAATCAATAATCGCTGATGTAAACTCCCTTTTTAAGAGTACAGACTGTCCTAAGTCAGAATTTAATCTTTCTAAGTTTGAATCTCAAGCACTTAAGAACTTAGAATCAGATGAGAATATCATCATTAAGCAAGCTGACAAGGGCAGAGGGGTAGTTACTATGGAGAAGGTGTATTATGTCAAGATTTGTTATAATCTAATAAACATACCAGATAATTATGAATTACTTTCTGAGGACCCCACTTCAAGGATAGAAGCAAGTATCAAACAGATTTTGGACACAGAAACAGAATTGGAGCACTCCCAGATTGGCAGAGAGGTTTACCTGACCTGAAACACCCTTTTCAAAGATACCAGTCTTTTATGGACTTCCTAAGGTCCATAAAGATGCTAACAAGCCCCCTGCTAGATCAATAATCTCTGGAAATGATTCCATCTTAGAACCATTATCCAATTGTGTAAATTTCTTTGCAAACACAGTAGTGAATAAAATAAATAGTTATATTAAGGACTCTGGTGACGTTGTATCACTGATTAATGAAGTGAAAACTGAATGAAGTGACTGTTGGTTCATATTGGGCACCATGGACATAAAAGATCTATACACTTCAATTCCACATGAGGAAAGATTGGATAGTCTAGATGGTGGACTTACCAGAGCAGATATGGAGAAGATGCCTCCCCTGAGCACTTTGATTGAATTAGTTAGAACAGTTTCATATAAAAATTTATTTCAGATTTGAGTGGAAATACTTCAGACAGAAACAGGGAATAGCCATGAGGAGTACACTAGCCCCAACATATGTGAATCTGTATATGGACTCTTTTGAGACACAATACATTTTGACTCCGATGCAAAATCCTTTCATTAAACATATCTTTTTTACATTAATAGTTTTTTAATGTTTAAAGGTTTGAAGTTTGGCAGGCAATTGGCATTCTGGTATAACACATACTAGGCTGCAAGATGGCTGTAGGCTGCTCCGCTCCCTGTAACATGCTTTGTGTTTCTTCAATGCTGATTAAAAAAAAAAAAGGCTTTCAAGGGTTTCATGAAAGAAAGCCTATATGGTTTGAGTCATAGTTTGAGTAAAACAGTCTTTGCAGTTCAGAAGCTGTAAAAAAACTAAGACTGAACACTTTTTGTCTTAAGTGGTTGTTTGTTTTTTGTTACTGGCATTTTGTTGAGCATTGCTGATACTCTGGTTTACTGAGAACCATCGAGTGTTACTGAGAATCATAGAAAGGTAATGTTCCGAACTTGAGATTCCATCTCAGCAGTCGTGCAATGGATCGCAGCATCTGTAACGAAGGACTTTTCGTAGAAGCTGCTGTTTTGTGAGAGTCATGACAAACCCCACAGAGAATATAGTCGACGAGGAGAATTGAAGAGAACTGAGCACCCAAGGTGTAGAAGTGCCTGTAAGCAACTAAACAAAAGTATGCAATACCATTTCCTAGGACCGAGGGGTCTTTGTTTTATTAAAAGTGTTGAATTTACTGTGCTCAGTGGAGTGCTGTTCTTGTCTTTTCCTTTCTCCCTAGGCTAAGGTTATTATGGCACTATCTTTAGTAAAGGGAAGAAAGGACCCAAAAGATGAACTAAAAATGAGAGATGGGAGTGTGATAGGAACTGCAGATTTAATGATTTAAAGAGAAAGGAGCCCTGAATAGCTATACGGACGCTTAGCACTGAAGCAGAATGGAGTTGAAACTTTCTTTCGTTTCTGAGGATTGAGATTTAATTTTTACTGGAAGAACTTAGAAGTGACCTATTGAGGTCTTATTTCCTCCTGCAGGCCCTGGTGGGGTGCTGACTAGGCAACTTGCAATGTTGTTTTTAAGAGGTATTTTCTCAGGAGGTACTGTTTTTGTCTTTTAATTTGAGGCAATTTGCTCATTTTTTTTTATGGGTCTGGAAGTTAAATACCCTATTGCTATTATAGAGACTGAACTCTCTTGAACTGTGCCTTCAGACATACATCTCAAATTTAAAATTAAAATGCTTATCAGACCTTTTTTTTTTCATTTTTCTAATATCTTATTGTTGGTAAAAGGGGTGTTAAGCAATTGCAATAGGAAGTAAATCTTTATGTGTTTGTGCAGTCATAATGTTCATAATGTTCATTATATGTTCTAAGGGATTAAATTTCAACATATCCAACCCATTCTGCAGTTTTAACCCAGATTGGATGCAGTGATTTGGATGTATCACAGAATATACTGACCTTAATTCATGGAGCTGGAAATCCTGGGACTAAAGAACATTACAAGAACGAATTGTGCAGGCAGGGATGGGATACTTAGTTGCCCCATACTTGAGTTGCTGGTGTCACTTGGTGTGGGATTTCCCAAAAGTTGTGGGTTAAGGACCAGTGGACCCATTTGAGGCCTCTCCAGGAAGTCTGCCCAGAAGGGACCATTTAGGGGGATTTAAGTTGGCCAACCCGAACTAGTGCTCCTATTGCACCTGGATGGTAAGCCCTAAAGCTTACTCTGAGTTCCCATTTATGGGAGCCAGGGTACAACACTAAGTGTTTTTGGACAAAGTGAAGATGCAGAAAAGTAACAGCTCTATGGTGTGGTGTAGTAATATATGTGTACTTTCTGAGTCTTCTCATGTGATCTGGGCAATTCATTAGTATAGGGGCTGGGATGTGTTTGATTTATTTAAGACAAACATGGTGAAATATTGGGAAAAAATCAGGCTATTATAGCTTTATGTCTAAATTCATTAGATGAGGTCTCTAGATGGTACATTAATTTGAGTGGACAGACAGTTTTTAATTGATTATAAGTAAAGTGTTTAATACAAGTTTATTATATTAGGAATTAATTATTTTCAGACTGAGTCACCTTGAAAATGGATATCATATTTAAACACAGAAGGTTTAATTGTGTCTCCTGTTTTTATGAAGAGTATGTGTATGAGCATATTTATATTAGTTGTACGATTATTGTAATGGCTTATTAAGTCGAAGAATAAAAAAAAAACAACTCAACTCATAACACATACCATTTGCAACATTAAAAGAAAACAGTCCTGGCTGGTTAAATACCCATGAATGAAAAGGCTAAGACTCATGTATAAAATCAGACATACATAAAACTACAGATATTTTTTTACATACTACAGGTTCTTAAAACCTGCAACAGAACAGTAACAAACCAAGAATCCTTGTGTATGCCTTGGCCTCTCTAAGTTCTGGCCACAGGGTTATTCCAGCACTTCTAGGGGTGGATAGTGCATCTAAGGGCCTTGTGGGATGATAACTAGGGTCAAGCCATTGACATCTAATTCTTAGGGTCTTGAGGTGTTCTGTGGGACAGCCTGTTCCTGTACTGTATCACTAATCCTACAAAGGTGGTGTAGGGGGCTCACTGGCCTCAGGTAGTTTGCAAAAGGGGGATGTAAGGAAACCTTCCCAGGTGGCCTGATACAGGGGTAGCTTATTCAGAATGATGTGGTGGACTCTTTCATAGCTGGCCAGTTTCCGCAGTTCCTGTGTCCATTCCCTAGGGTCTAATGTCTGTGTGTCTTTCCAGTGCCTAAGTAGGATCCTTTCAGCTGTGATCAGTGCACCTAGTAGCCATCTTTTTTCCCCTGATGATAGGCCTGGCCCTACGGTTACAGGTAGGTAGTAATTCAACATCATTAACATCACTGAGAGGGGTGTTTGGATTGATAATATACTATTTAGAGTGTCTTGGATGGAGTCCCAGAAAGGGGATAAAAGAGGGTCAGTCCCAGAAAATGCGTGTGATTGTGTCAGAGTCTGCATGGCATCTCCAGCATTTATCTGTAGGTGAGAGATCCCATTCAAAAAGCTGCTTTGGGGTTCTTTGCCATCTGTGAAGTACATTGAATTGAATTAACCTATTCTGGGCTTCTCTGGTGGAGGTCTTCACTGAGTTCAAGCAGGAATTCCACATTTGTGTGGTAATGTGTAGGCTCACCTCTTTGGACCACTTATCTCTGAGTCTGAGTGTATCATCTGGGGCAGGCTTAAGATGTGGTCATATATGATGCTGCTTCAGTTGAGGGGGTCCCTTGTCCAGCCATAGGAGTAAGTCCAGGCTGTTATAATCCCTTCTCCAGATATGCAGGCCCATGGTGCTCATTATGGCATGTCTTACTTGGAGGTATCTCCAGAAGTGTTGCTTGGAAAGTTTATATATGACCTGCACTTGTTGGAAGCTTAGCATGGCAAGTTGTTCTATGTGTTGGAGGTCTCCCAGAGAGTTCAGGCCCCTACTGGCCCACACCTGATCTAACATCAGTTTATTCCAAATGGTTAGGTTTGGGTTGTGCCACAGAGGGTAGTGCTTTGCCCCGCTCGTATCCCAGTGACTAATTTTGTGATAGGCCTTCCACAATGCCACTGTGTTAGCAATGGTGGGTGGTAATTGACAGTCTTTGGGGATACCTAGGGATTGCACTGCCAACAACAGAGGGTAGCCAAGCACTGAGGCTTCACACTCCACCCACCTTAGTGCAGGGAAGTTATCTCTGCCTGGGACTGTTCTTGCCATTTGGAGAATGGAGTGGGCCATAATTTTGAACTGGAAATCAGGGAGTTTCAGGCCCCCTTTAGTTAGGAGATGCCTGAATTTCACCCAGCTTATGTACTTAGGTCCCTTGCCCAGAAGAAGGAGGTAATTTTAGTGTAGAGTTGCTCAATTATCTTTGGGTCTATTCATATAGGGAGATTATCTAGTGTATATTGAAATTTTGGGGCAGCCATCACTTTAAAAGCCTACGCCCTTCCCCAGTGGGAGAGGTGTAGCAATGCCCATCTCTTAGTATCTTTATCCAGTTCTGCCAGCAGGGGTAGCATGTTGTCTCTAGCTAGTTGTTGTATATTCCAATGGAATTTAACCCCCAAGTATGTAATGTCCTTTGGGTGTGTGACAGCCCCCAAGAGTGTCTGGTACTGTCCTCATTGTGGAGTTTGAAGCTATGAATTGGGATTTGGCTTATACTCTGATAGGCTACTAAATGTGTCTATCAGTTTAAGTAGTAGTGGAATAGATGTAACTGGGTTCCTGAGGGTGAGTAGGATGTCATCTGCATATGCTAGTTCCTTGTCTTCTCCACCCATTACCACCCCATGTATGTTTTTTGGAGCACCTAATAGCCTGGAATAGTGGTTCTAAGGCCACTATAAAGAGGAGTGGGGAGAGTGGGCAGCCCTGTCTGATGCCTCTGTGTAATAGAAAGGGTGTGAATGATCGCCCATTTGTGATTACCTCTGCAGAGTGAATGGAGAACCTGGACACAGGCTCTGAAGACATAGGTACATACATAGATACATAGACAGTGTCGGCAGATAAGGGCCTATGGCCCACCCAGTCTGTTTGTTTAAGACCGGGCCTATATTGAAGGCTTCCAATGACTTCTGGAGGAATCTCCATTCCAACCTATCAAATGACTTCTCTGCATCCAGTGAAACAAGGGTGACTGGGGGGAGGCCTGCTTTGTTTGCCATAGGAGGTTCAGCTGCCTCCTTGTGTTATCCATTCCTCTATGACCCAGAAGAAACACAACATGGCCTTGGTCCACCAGTGGTATGATTATGTCACTCAGTCTGGTGGCCAAGGCCTTTACCCACAGCTTGCAATCGGTGTTGCTCAGTGAGATCAGCTAATAGCTCTAACATTTGGTCGGGTCTTTCCCTGGCTTTGGAATTTAATGAGATCTATGCCATTCTCATAGATTCTCATGTTGTGGTTGCTTCTTCCAGCACCTCCATTAGTATGGGCAGGAGAACCTCCTGGAGAGAGTCCAGGAATTCAGCTGGTAGGTCATCTCCCCCAGGGTTTTCCCCAGCCTTGTGGAGGCTAAGGCCTGCTCTAATTTCCTCTACATAGGGGTCTGTCCAGCCATTCCAGCTTACTCTGTGTGAGTTTTTGGAGACTGAGGCTCCCAAGAATCTTCTGTATGGCACCTTCAGCTGGGTGTGTTTCAGAAGTGTATAGGGAGGTATAGAAGTTTAGGAATTCAGTATTTATCCCTTCTTCCCCCTTAGTTAGGGTTCCATCTTTTTTCTTAACTACCAGTATTCTGAAGCATGCTTGCAATTTCTTAAGTTGGTATGCTAATAGCTGGCCAGGTTTTTCACCAACTTTCCAGAATGTTTCCTTTAAGCGAAACAGGGCAAATTCTGCCTTTTGGTGTAGGTAGGTATTTATTTTATATCTCAGGTCTACCACTGAGGTTCTTAGATCAACTAGCGGGTTGGGGGTGGTGTATAGTTGTTTATCTTGGGTAGCCAGATTAGATTTCAAGTCCCCAGGATTTTTTCCCCTTTGCTTGCATGCATATGAGGAGTAGCCGATGCATCTTCCCCTAATAAAGGCTTTAAGGGCATCCCATGTTGTGGCAGCAGAGGTGTCCCCTGGTTTGTTATTGATCAAAAAGTCCTGAATCTTCCTTTTGAGTTTGGCACAGAATGGGGGTCTTGTAACAGGGATGTGTTAAGTCTCCATCTGCCCCTATTCCCCATGGGCCCCACAGGGGGTAACCAGGAAAATTACATGGGGGCGTGATCTAAGATGAGAATGGAACCTATACCAGCCTCCAATATGTGGGGGGACCAAGCCTCTGGCTTGTGCCACAGGTCAATTCTAGAATGCATTTTGTGTGGGGATGACTAGTAAGAAAAGTTTCTCCCAGTGGGGTTAACCAGATACCGGAGGTCCACCAGGTTGAGTTCCTGTGTCAGCGTCTTCAGGGCTTCTGTGAACCTGGACAGCTGGCATTAGGGTGCTTGACTTCTGTTCAGAAGGTCATCCATGGTGGTATTCATATCACCACCTATGACCAATTGTCCTTTTTGCGTTTCTTGGAGTGTTTGGGTGAGGATCATGTAGAAGAAGGCATTTAGGTCTTTGGGTCCATATACATTGCACAGAGTGACATATACCCCCCATAGTTCTCCTTGCACTATTATATGTCTCCCATCTGGGTCACTTTTGGTCAGAATTGGTTTGAAGGGGATTTGTTTGTACACTAAGACTGCAACCCCTCTGTGGAAGAGTTAGGCTACACCCTCGGCTGTGATTGATCCATCACTTTTCTATCTCATTTACTAGCTACCAAAACTTCTGTTGCACAACAGTTAAAATGTTTCTCTTTGCTTTTCTTCTTTTCCCCCTACCCTAGGTTGGCCACCTGGCATAGCTCTTTACTATCCCTACTAAACTTCCTACTAGTTCTCTCTTCATTCTTTTTCCATTTCCATCCATCCAGTCCCTGAAATGATGCCAAACACATGGAGAAGTGTTGTGTAACGTGCATAAGTGCATTTTGTGTACAAAAAGCATGAAGGCTATTTTAGATAGCAGAAATGAATACAGTTAATAAAGCCTTTTTAAAGAAAAAATGATTCAGAAGCCATATCAAACTAATCATTTCATGATTAGTACAGTTATACAAAATCTTTCAGGTATTTTCACAAATTCACATTTTAAACATGTTACTGTGTGAAGCTAAACAAAACAAACTGTGGTATGCTTTATAGAAATGCTTAGTCATTATGAATCAGAGATATAGAGAGTCAATATATATGGAGATATGCACTGTACCTTTAACTGGACCCGGAAGTCCCCTGGAACAAAAAAAAAAAAAAAACCTTGGTTTTGAAACAATATGTCCAGACTTGAATATAGAAAGGACTTAGACAGGTGACCCCACCCAAAAGCTATAAAACCTCTTCACTGAGATCACTTCAGTTCAGTCCAGTGGGGCTCAGCCCTGAAAGAGGATTGAGGTTTTACTGTTTGCGCAGACAAGCTGTTGAATGCAGATGAGAAGGGCCTTAGGAGCTCTAAGATCCAGGACTGCATTATGTGAGAAACTACTGATGTTAAGTAGTGATTTTCTTTGCAATTTTTTTGTTTTCATTTATTATTTTATGAACTTTTAAAAAATAAATATCACACCATGATGTGTTTTAAACCTGTAAATTTGCTTCATCTGAAGTGTATTCCCACACACTGTGATACCCTCTGCTTTTGGAGCTGAAGTAGGATCCAAAAACCTGAGCCACCCACCCTTGCTTAAGCTTTTGGGTCTCCCCTTTATTTAGCTGCATTTCTTGCAGGAAAACTATTCATGTGCCTTCCTTCCAGAGGTGATCAAAGAGTTTCCTTCTTTTTACCAGGGTTTTTATCCCTGCCACATTCCATAAGACCCGTTTAACCCCTGTGCTAGCAATTTGGAGTGGTGTGATGAACAGGAGGATAATGGTTAGGTTTTGTAGAGAAGTGTGGGATCTCACTCCCACTTGATTGCATTGCTATTCTGCTCCTGTGTTTGGGGAAGATATAGTTTCCAAGGGTTGAACCTGTTTGAGTTAGTGTGGTCTTTAGGTCCCAAGCATGCCAGCAGTAGAGTCTCATATGTGTCTGAGAGTGTGTAGACCCCTGTGGGCTGACCCTGAGCATCTGTCCCTTAACTGAAAATCCTACCTCACCCCTCGGTGGGTGTGTCACACTGAGTTCTGTTACCCAAACTATTTGCTTAGCTACCTGATGCTTATCCAGCTGATGGTGGTAGTAGTTCCTCTGTTGGGGTTTCCTGGAGGTTCCCATTTAACGTATGGGAAAGGCAAATTGAATAATAACATATAACATAGATAAGTAAACTATTGTAAAAAACATATAAATCAGCTTGATACAACTTTCCATTATTTAATTTTTTTTTGGTGTCTGGGTTACCCAGTGTGGGGTCAACTGCCCCAATACTATCCCCAGGGACCGTGTGTATGGCAAAACTGGTAGTCATTCCCAGTTGGTGAGGACAACCCACCATTGCTGTGTACTGATCTAAGTAAGAGAGAGAAAATAGAAATCCAGATGGGTAAGGTTAAGCCTACCCATGGTGTTCCAGAGTGAGATTATGGTATTATCCTAAATTGGGGGGAAGGGGTGGGCAGCTTCTGGCCAGGAGGGAGGAGTGGGGCTGGGGTAGGGTCAGTGGGTTCCATCTGTGTCAGAGCCCATGACCCCTTCTGGTACAGTTCCATGCCCCATGGTGGAAGGAGGGGTGCTTTCCTATATTAAGGAAAAGGAAAATGGGGGGGGGTTAGGAATGGGTCAACCTTCCTAAATGGCTGTCATCATCCTGGTCACTTGGCTGCAAGTTCTGAAGGTGTCCTCAGCAGGTGGGTGTATGGAGCCAGGGCAGGGGGGGGTAGGGAATTCCTTTCCATCTAGTCTGCCTGGTGTGTCTCAGGGTGTCCTAGGTGTGGGTAGGGGCCTGACTGCAAAGACTGTGGACAAAAGTGGTAGTGGGCAGCAGTATTGTGCTCAGAGTTTATCTAGACCAAGTCATTCAGATGACAGACACCACATGAGACTGTGTCCTTTTTCCAGGTCAATGGGTCTCCTGCCCTCTCCTTCCCTGCCTCTAGACCATGGGTAGCAGGCCTGGCTGCTAGTGTGGTTGTCTCTCGGATCACCCATTCAGTACTGTGCAGCTGGGGGGGGTCATCTCACAAGACTGTGTCTGTCCCTCTTGAGCTTTGTGCAGACTGGCCATGGAGTTTCATGAAACCGTCTGGGCCAAGGCATACACTGTAGTCATTGCATACAGAATGTGCCCGGGACCAACTGCCAAGCCACCAGCTCCTCTGTGTTGCAGCAGGGCAGAATGTCAAATGTTCCTTCTGCCTTTACTACAAGCCTGTGAGGATTATTTGAGCTGGGGGGAATCAAGTTATCCATGGCACCACCTCTCCCTATAAATTTCAGAGGGGACTGCGGTTCACCCTTGTAGTGAATGTTCATCCGTTTGCTGCATAGGCTCCGGTTAGCAAGTTTGCTCCACAGATGACCCTTCCAAGAGACAACCACAAAGAAGGATCCCTCAGCTATTCCGTGAGGTCCTGCATGACAGGTTTCTGACTGAAGATTAGCCTTCTGGCTGGTAGCTGCCATTATGCCAGAAACTTCATGGAACAGGGGTCCTATTATGCCAAACAATGGTAAAATTACATTATCCCCAACTCACACAAGCTTATTCTGTCCCCCACCCCAGGTGGTCACAGGATAGCCTTTGTCTGGACAGTTTAACCTTCAACCTCTCTGCTGCTCATCTGGCCTTTATCCCAGCCAGTGTTCTACCCCAGTGACCCAATATATATCATAAACATTTTATAGACTGAAAATCCAAGCACTCAAATAAGTATGCATCTACAAGTGGTCCTAAAATGGAAGGAGTGCTATTTTGCTGGTTAGTGAGCTAGGGAGGCAGATTATGCTCTCTCCAGCCAGTATGACGGGAGGGTAGAGTCTCGGTTTCTGGGTGCATAGTGTTAAGCGCTGCCATGCAGCCAGAGTGGAGACATGGAGGGGAATTTGTGGGGAAGGGGAACCTGGCTCCCTGTGGTGAGTGAGTGGGGGTGCATTGGAGACTGGCCGATCAGAGCTTTAATGGCCAGGGTGAAGCAAGAAGGGGGTGGGGGGAGGGAAGAGTTCCCAGTTAGGACATCAAATGTCTGTAGAGGGAATGAGGGGATATATGGTATTCACAATTAACATCTAGACCATAGAGAATCAGTCCACGAAGTGGTGATAGTAGACAGAGTGTCTACAATGCGTTTGCCAGCATGTGGAGCAGATTCAAGTGTCTCTTAGCTCTGCTCTCATCAGGCTGCAGTTTGGCGGAGTGCACGAGGTCGCGATAACTTCTGTCAGGGATGAGTCAGGCTCTGAGCTCTCAGGACTTGACAGTGTCAGCCCAGGAATCGATTATCTCTTTCTGGAGCAGGCAATCCTCTTCCTGTAACTGCTGACTGGCAAACTCAGGAGTTGTCTGCAGGGGTTCTTCAGGTTCCAAGTTTGGGTCTTGTCCCTGTTTCTTTGGTGGAGGTTCACCCAGCAACTCTGAGCCGGTCGTGGAGCATGCCCTGCTGTGCTGTCTGGATGGATTGGTTGGGGATCTGATCTTGCTCTCTTGTGGGCTCCTTTTCTGTTGTTTGTGATGCTTGCACTTGCTTGTCACAGCAGACTACATCATGCCATCTCCAGGGTGGTTGTCAGCTAGCATGGCAAATCTGTTCCGATGGTCTCTGTTCAGTGGCTTCTGTGCTGATTGTGGGATTTGCCTCTGATGAGTTGTAACTTGTTGTTTGCATTGGGGGGGGGACAAGAATGGTTTCAGGTCAGAAACAGCCACTCAATATATTTTAGCGCTTCTTTCAGTGATTCAAAGGAGCTGTAAACACCATTCCTGAGAATTTAAAGTTTCGTAGGGTATACCAGGCGGTACTGCACTTGATGTTCCTGAAGCGGTTTCCTTACCTCAGTGAAAGCTTTTCACTTTTGGGCCAGTTCATTAGACAAGTCATTGAAGATATATACTATTCAGTGGCCCTGCCATACCAGCTGGTTTCTGGCCCATGCTAAGCTCAGGATTCGTCCCTTCTTGGGGAAGCATAGCAGTTTTGCTAGGATGGGCCTAGGTCTACCCCTTCCTTTGGTGGTGGTGCCAGGGTACATTGTACATGCTCTATTTCAAGAATCAGGCACCACTCATACCGCAACAGATCTGAAAGTTTGATTTATAAAAATGTAACCATATCTCACCTTTCTGCTTCCTAAGGAAAACCCACAAATTGGAGATTGTTTCTCTGGCTCCTATTTTTGGAGTCTTCAGACCAGGTCCATAATAGCTGTGCCATGCACTCTAATTCTTGGATTTGGGCTTCATGTCTGGAACCTTTCTCATCTATGTCATCAAAGCCACTGTGGTTCTCAAAAGAGATGGTGGTGAAGGTTAGGGAGAAAAAGATAGCATTTAGGAAGTATAAGGAAACACAGAAGGAACAGGATGGAGAACTGTACCAGTTAAGGCAGAAGGAAGCAGAGAAAGTAGTCAGAATAGCAAAGGCACAAACTGAGTAAAAAATAGCTAACTCAGTTAAGAAGGGGTAAAAAACCTTTATATGTGTATCAAGGAGCTTAGAAAGACAAAGGGAGGGATAGTGAGGCTGAATAGAATGGATGGTGGGTGGGCAGAGAGTGACCGTGAAAAAGCAGGGATGCTGAATGAATACTTCTGTTCAGTATTCACAAACAAGGAAGTGGGGGTCGTGCCTAATCCAATTAACAAAAGCACTCTGGAGAGAGGGGTCAATCCCAGTGCTTTTACAGAAGAAAGGGTTCTGAAAGAACTCCTAAAACCGAAGGTGGACAAAGCAATGGGGCCACATGGAATTCACCCCAGAATTCTAAAAGAATTAAGCAGAGAACTAGTGACACCACTGGCTACCCTTTTTAACAAATCATGGGATGATGGTTTGGTACCTGAGAACTGGAAGAAGGCTGATGTGATTCCATTTAGCAAAAGTGGAACCGAGACAGAGGCAGGAAACTACAGACCTGTCAGTTTGACTTCTGTGGTAGGGAAAGTGATGGAATCACTTCTGAAGGAAAGAATTGTTGAATACCTAGAGGCCAGTGGGGCATAGGACCCAAGGCAGCATGGGTTCCCAGTGGGAAGGTCATGTCAGATGAATCTAATTGATTTCTTTGACTGGGTGACCAAAGTAGTAGACCAGGGAGGGGCTGTGGACTTGACCTACCTAGACTTTAGCAAGGCATTTGACACAGTCCCACACAAAAGATTAGTAGTCAAATTAACCAACCTGGGAGTGGGCCCCAGGATGGTAGCCTGAGTAAAACATTGGCTGAACAACAGGACACAGAAGGTAATTGTAAATGGAGTCCACTCTGAAGAAAAAGGGGTTACTAGTGGGGTACCGCAGGGTTCAGTACTGGGTCCAGTCCTTTCTAATGTTTTTATAAGTGGCATTGCAGAGGGACTGGAAGGAAAAGTATGCCTCTTTGCAGATGACACAAAGATCTGCAACAGGGTTGATACACAAGGAGGTGTGGAAAGGATGAGAAGGGACTTGGCAAGGTTGGAGGAATGGTCAGAAGTATGGCAGCTTGGATTCAATGCAAAGAAGTGCAAAGTAATGCACTTGGGAAACAAAAACCCAGGGGAAGATTACACAATTGGGGGGGAGGTAGAAACAACAACAGAAATGGAAAGGGACCTGCGGATAATCATATCAGATGACCTTAAGGTTGGCAAGCAATGTGAGAAGGCAGTAGGAAGGGCTGGGGGGATACTGGGATGTGTAGGAGAGGTATCACCAGCAGAAAACAGGAAGTTGTTATCCCCTTGCACAGACAGTTGGTGAGACCTTATCTAGAGTACTGTGTCCAGTTCTGGAGACCCCATCTCCGCAAGTACATAGACAGGATGGAAGCAGTTCAGAGGAGGGCAACTAAAATGGTGCAGGGTCTGTAAGAGAAGTAATTTGAGGAGAAACTAAAGGAGCTTAATATGTATACCCTTGGGGAAAGGAGGGAGAGTGGGGACATGATAGAAACATTTAAGTACCTCAGTGGAATCAACAAAGTCCAAGAGGGTAGCATCTTTCAGAAAAAGAGATGTGCAAGAACACAGGGACACAATTTTAAGATAGAGGGGGGATGGCTCGGGGCAATGTGAGGAAGTATTTTTTCACAGAGAGGGTGGTGGATGCATGGAACAGCCTTCCTGAGGAGGTTGTGGGGTCTAAAACTGTTGGAGAATTCAAGAATGCATGGGACAGACATAAGGCAATTTGTGTTGGGGTAGGAAGAAATAGGCTGTTGGTTAAATAGGATCTGCAGCTTATCCTCTAGGTAGGGAAATGGTCAGACTAGGTGGGCCAAGCGGTCCTTATCTGCCATCAAAGTCCATGTTTCTATGTATAAGAGGTAGGTTTCTGCATCTAAGGTGTGGTGATTCAGCGCTTGGACCTTATCCTCTAATGTTGCCACCAAGGTTTTATATGATTTTACCTCTGTGAGAACCTGTTGCATCAGTAGTTTGATTTATTTTAGCTCTGTTGAGTTAGTTCTCCTGTCTTGGCATTTGGTGCAGCAGCGGCCATAGTTTTCAACCGCATGGAGCTCCGTGCAGATTACAAAACTTTGACAATGTATATTCCTGCTCCCTGGTCTGCTATAACGCCCACATTTTCAGGCTCGATAGCCATACAAGTCCCCTAACAAATATGATTAGAACCATTAACGCGGTTGTGCTGAATTTATTTTTCCTGAATGAATTAGCCAGTGGGTGGAACCGAGCTCTCACTTAAGTGTCTATACATGTTCCTGGCTCACTCATGCGCCATAAGCACTTTATTTTTTTTTTTTTATGGTAGAAGATTTTTATTGAGTTTTCTTATAAAGGACATAGACATCAATCCGTTAGAATAGTAGCACAAATGCTACAGTCCAGGTTATACATACATCTTCCAGAACTCCAGGGATACAATAAATTTCCCTCTACAAAATACTTAATACAAGCATAGTACTAGCTTGTAAAGTTATAACCAATTACACTGTAAATCAGATACTAGACATCTCAGCAGTCATCAGGAGAGTATATACTAACTTGTTAGAAAGTTTCTGTCACTTTGAAGTAACAACAGCGCACTACAGCTGCAGAGCAGCAGTAAAAAGAGAAGAAACATATGCTAGAAAAGAGAGAATAGAGCTGGTAGCTGGAATGTAAAGAAACCTCTCACTGTTTGGAGTACAGGCATCTAGAGCAGAACTACCTAGATATATTCAGTGTGTTGCCATGTCTCAGCACTCCTGAGGGGGAATAGGAGGGTTGCACAGCATTGGAAAGAGGACCTTACACAAGGGAGAGTTTAGGTATGGTCCCCATTTCTGATAGCATAAAGCCAACTTCCCCCGATTAGCATACATGACTCCCTCAAATGTGACTAGTCTCACAATAGCCGAATGCCAAAGAGAGATAGGAGAGGATTGTACCTGTCTCCAGGACAAAAGCAACAGCCTTTTTGCCTCCAGAAGAGCTGCCAGAAGCCAGTTTGAATGTGGTCTTGGCATGTAGTCTAAGGGGATGAGTCTCCTAACAGAAGCAATTGGTTAGAGATGTCAATGGGGCCTCACAGGACACCAGAACAATCCATTGCTATTGCAGTCCAAAAGTTGGTCAAGATCAGACATTCCCACAGATGTGTAGAATGTTTGCTGGTCCCTGTCCACATCTCCAACACTGTGCATGAGGCAGAATGCCCCATGAGTGGAGGCTGTGGGGTGTGCGATACCACCTAAGGAGAATCTTGAGTTGTATGTGTTGGCTCCTAACATCATGGTATGCAGAATGGGCCGAATGGAGGCATCTAGAGCAAGCCTCAGCAGTAATGGGAATATGGAGCTCTTCACTCCAGGCTGTTCTACATGATTCCGTGTGGTCCGGCTGCACCTCCCTCCAGGTACTATAAAACTGGCCTGTCAGACCACATGAAGAAGTTCTACAATGAAACAGTGATACCCAAACCCACTTAGGAACTTCTATAGTTGCCCCCACTAAGTTTTTGAATTGCACTGCAGATCTGTAAGTACCTCCAGAAGTCCTGAGTGGGTACGGAGTATTGGGCCCTTAGTTGTTCAAAAGACATCATAGTCCTAGAGTTTCCCATGTATAAGTCCTGAATAAAATGTATCCCCTTGCTGTCCCACTCTCGCCAATGGATCAATTTGTTATCCAGTATGATAAGTGGATTGTGCCACAGCGCCAGATACTGACAAGGCATAATCTGGCTGCCTTGGGAGTGTTGGAGGATGCGATGATCTTAAACCATGCTTGCTTTGTTTCAGCCATAGCTGTGGTGACGTAAGCACTTTATTGATGACATTTTAATATGTTGGACAGGTACTGAAGCTGATTTACCTAGCATTCACACAATTATCAATTCACTGACAATTTAAGATTTGTTATAACTGTGAATAATGAGTAGGTGTCATTTCTGGATCTGTGTATCTACAAAGCTGATGGTAAACTACAAATAAAAATCTTTTGAAAAGAGACTGATTGAAACTCACTGCTGCATGCCACAATCTTCTACCCCAGACATCTCATTGAGAGTATACCCTTCTCACAGATGCTTTGGGCTAATTGAAATTGTAGTAACCCAGATGAACATGAAGCAGAGTATCAAAGGATGGCAGACAGATTTAAAAATCAAGGGTACAATATAAAGACAATTACAAAAACTCTAGTGCTGATCTCACTGGACCCTAAAGGTCCACTGTGGAATTCTCATGTGTAGCTTGGCCAAAGGGATGATAACAATGGCCATGGCTAGTGGTGGGCGAAGTGGGCTCAATCCGCTCCTCAAAGTATCCGCAGAGCAAAGGCGGAATAGAGGAGTGCTCCGCAAGGCGAAGTGGAGTACTTTGAGTTATGATGAGGAATGTGAAGTCCACTGGAAACAATAACTTTGCGTTACTCCACCTCCCCAGACCACTACTCCACCAAATTTAAGGCAAAGTGCTTTGAGGACAATGCACTTTGCCTCACTTCACCTTGTTTTTGAGCACCACTGGTGAATTTTGCAGTGATGGGATTTATGAGATTACAAGTCACATGGGCTCTATATTGATCTGCACAGCCTCAGTTTGGGGTAGTATGTGTAGGAAGGAGTAGGAGACAGTGTGTTCTGATAGCTGTCTGTGATTGAAATCTAAAAGCTGTTAAAAAAGCATTTTTTAATATTTTTTTGTGGCTCCAGCTTTAGTTCATTGATTGTAGGAAACCCTCCTGTGCTGAGATCATCGAGAGTTTTTATTTTTGTGTAGCTTTTGAATGTTGATTTACAACATTGAGTGTGTGTAGTGAAAGACAGTGAAAGTGTGCTTTGGGAGAGGGAGGCATATCTGTTGTGTAGGTAGATTTAAGTTGGGGAAATAGTGATTTCTTTGTTTTTTGGTTATATTTTTGTGGTTCCATGTCAAATCCGTGCAAACAAAATTGCCGCGGTTGTTTTAAGCGCGGTCATATCAGAGTCAGTAATTAGCACGCTGTACAATTTCACCGCCGGCAACCTCAGCGCGGGTCGCAAGAGAACCTAAATCGGTGGGGGGCTACTAGACTACCTGGGCTATCAATCAGACATATCTGTAGAGCAATTGGAGGTGGGGGACCACTCGCCTACCAGGGATATACTACAAACAATAGCAATCGGATGGGGGGGCAGCACTGCCATGGCTGTTAATACCAGGTTTTTGGAGGCATTAAACAGCATGGCATTAACAACTACCAGGTTAGTGTCTCACTTTGGTGAGAACCATCAGTCTTGTTAATGCTGGTCTTTAAATGGCAGCATACAAAGAGTTTCACAATGTTTACGTTTGACAACTACTTATTTTAAAACTGCCAAGCCATGCTTTTGTCACAGTTGCCCACATTCTCATAGCCTCAACATTTCATAGAGGCAGCATGTCATTTGTGTCATAGCACCATTTGTTTTCCTCCTGCCGAAAAGCGGTGAACCATGCTCCTCCTTATGAACAAAATTGATACACCTGCACAGTACGTTTCATAGAATTTTGCTAGTCTTCTGTTGTACAGTCAGTTGTCATAAAATACCAGGCGTAGGAACAATCAGAGAGAATAAACAAAAATTACCTTCTTGGTGTGGTGTGGGCCAGTGAGATTAGGAAAGGGGGCACATGACAAACAGGCAGAAAAACAACACAACATGGTACACAAGTTGTCATAGAAATGTTAAAAAATGTAAAGCTACCAGGGAGCTATTATTACATAGCCACATAAGTAATAAGCACCCAGTGTTAGTGAAATATGTAGGGTACTGCATGTCCTTCTAATGTATCTTTATTTTTTGTGAGAGTTGGTTTAGGAAAGCTCAGAGAAGTACCACAGCACAGTCACGTTCTTCAAGTTCTTCAACTGGTCCTCAAAGAAAGATGCTAATGCAGTGAGCTACACAGCAGCTGTATAAAAAAAGGTACTGTTGCGGTATGCGCTAAACTGTCACATAAGCTGTGTTTCATTACGCGCACACCACAATGCTGAAATGCTCGTGCTGAATTTGATGCGCGGTATTGACGTGATACCTATTTTTGTTATACAACTGACTGTGTTAATGTACACACAGTAATATTTCAGTAATGGTTGAAATTTTCCTGCTGTTTGTTGTATGGATCTGGTGCAGCAGTTCATAATTTCAGGTTGTTTACATTACAATAAGTAATGTGGCGTAGTACTGAACTTTTGCATTTGCTACGCATTACTTGTTCAGCATTGTAGGCAAACTGTTTTGTGTGTGTGTGTGTGTCTGTGTGTGTGTGTGTGTGTGTGTGTGTGTGTGCAGTGTTACATGACATCAAATAATACACCTTTTATTGTGCCACAGACTAATGTAATTGCAGGCGCAGCAGTGTGAACCTGTTATCCACTGCAGCTGCCTGATTTTGTACTGCAATCGTAATATCTGTTCATTGTTTTGCTGCTTGTACTGCTGTAAAAATTTGCACTTCAGTCAGTGCTCCCTTCCCACACACACAGGCAAAAGGAATTTTTTACCAGATTGGATTGTTTTTTTTATCTCTTCAGCACCACTGGTTACTGAAGTTGTTTTCATTGCATCGCAGACTAGTCTCTTATCTGTTGCTGAAGCTACAGTTGTTTTTTTGACTTCACGTCCAGCGTCCCCCAGTCAGAGAGTGAACGTATCAAAATCTGAATTTGGTTATAATATTGTGGTTGATTCCCCAAAATGCCTGCAAAGAGTCATGCAAGCAAAGCTTTTTCTCACCATGGCAATGTTGGCAGTAAGATAGTCTGTGGGTGTAGTAGTAGTACGCAGAAGCAGAAGAACATTACTGATGTGAGGAAAGGTATTTCTCCTGCAATGTGTTTTACAGCCCAGTCAGTAGCTTCGCTCATAGTTGGATGAGATGATGTTTTCCCAGCTGGTGGTGTTAGTGTTACTTGTGTTAGTGGTGGTGGTAGTATTAGTATTGTTGCATCAAGTTCAAATTCCGACCAGTGTACCATATCCAAAAATATTGAGTGTGAAGCACTGCAAATGAGTGGCAGCGTAGATGTTGTCATACTTCCCAGTAACATCCCAGTAACTGAACCTGAGGATTCTGATAATCTTGTCAACGATAGCATACAATGTGATATTCCATCCACCATGGCAGTTAATGTCACGCATTTTCCATGCAGTGATTCACAGTGTGGTGAAAAAATACCAGGTGATGATGGTGTAGACGGTGAAGATGAATGTGATGATGACGATGATGTTTCTGTTGTTGCAACATGCAATCCACATGCTAGCATCCTAGCAGAAGATGTGGATGTGTGTGACATTGATGAATATGATGATGATGTAATTGACCCCAGTTGGGAACTGAAGAAAAAGAAATTCAAAGTGGCTGTGTCTGAGTCTGTTTGCAGGAATCCCCCCCTGTAAAAAACTTGTGATCTACTGGTTTTAGTTGATGATGATGTCCCAGTAATAAATATGATAGGTAGTCGCGATGGTCAGTTGCAGTCCAGGTGTGCAGTGCCCAAAACATCACATGCCCTCCCCACTGCAGTGCTTAAAATAACAGACTTAAATAAGCCACATCATGGACATGTTAAAAGCAGAGCATCACAATCTCTTGTTTGGGATTTTTTTGTTCAAGATGCAAATGATGAGTCATTTGCAATCTGCCAGGTTTGCCTTGTGCGTGTGAGTCGAGGTAAAAAGGGGAGCCATCTGGGCACAGGAGACAGCATACGCAGCTTAGGAATAGGCACTTAGCACTGTGGACCCAGCACAAGCAGGCAGCTAATACCACAGTGGGGCATTCAGCCTTATCACAGGCAACTATAGTGAGCATGTTTTCCCCTTCCATGACTGTTAAGTCCAGTAGTAAATTAAACATATGCAGTAGTGAGGTAATAAGAGCAGAGGATTATTACAGGCATGATGAGGTGGAGGACCATAATGACTTTGAAATGTTGTCCAGTGCTGGTGAGAGTAGCAGTTTTTGTGGCGGCGGTGGTGGTGAATGTAGTATGTCTAGTGCAAGTGGTACATCCACCCCGGTTGGCAAATCTGGCAAATAACAGCATTTCTGGGTTTGTCATCATCACCTGTGCAACCGTCTTCATCAAATGTCCACACTCCACCCCTTGTCAATGCCATTCAGCACAGAGCACAACCATTTGTGATCACACCCCATGTAAAACCTTTAAGTCTGCCCACGTTACAGAGTGTTTTTGCCCATAAGCTGAAGTACCCCCCAGAATCATACAGTGTCACGTGAACTTAATGCTGCTGTAGTAGAAATGCTGGCAACTGATCTTTTGCACTTCTCCTTTGTGGAGAATGCTGGGTTCCGGTGGTTTGCTGCATGTGCCTGTCCAAAATGGAAAGTCCCATCCAGGACGTAATCTTCTACCCGCGCTGTCCCCGAGTTGTTCCACACTGTGTCTGACTCAATAAGACATGCCCTTCAACATTCCTCCTCCTCCTCCAATCATCCATTTAAGTATGGCTATGTGGACTAGTGGCAAAACAGCGGGGAGTTCATATTTGTGTATAACTGCACACTCGGTGCAGGTGCCAGGGGTTGTTTGAGATGTTGGTAGTGTGAATAATCAGTGTAGTAAGGTGGATTGTCGCAGTAGCAATCTTCCAGGAATTTGACAGCATGCAATGATTACTATGCACAATGTGACATGTTCACACACTAGTGAGAACATGCTGGACGTGGTACTGACTGAAATTGACAAATGGCTAAACCCTTTGTCCCTGAGAGCTGGGTTCATAGCAAGTGACAGTGGGTCAAATGTGGTGAAATGCATCGCGAATGGTGTTTTTTTTTTCATGTTTCATGCATGGCCCACTGTTAAAATGTTGTGGTTCAGGAGTTTCTGTAGCACCTTGATGTAAAGGAAATGCTGATCATTGCACAATGTATCTGCTCTCATTTTTCAAAATCTGGAAAGGCCCGTGACCAACTGCAGCAGTTGCAGATACAAAACAGCCTGCCTTAGCATCGCTTAAAGCTGGAAGTTGTCACTCGATGGAACTCCACTTTATACATGGCAGAAAGGTTGCATGAACAATACAAAGCCATCTCAAAATATCTTGTGATGCACACTAGCTGTGACAGTTCCAGGGCCTCCATGTCTATGACGACTGAACAGTGGCGCCTCATGGACTCTGCAATAACGATTTTGTGGCCTTTTGAACATGCCACAAGGCAGTGAGTGGCAAGTCTGCCTCCATTAGCCAATCAATTCCACTGCTGTGGGTGCTGAGTCAGATATTGGTGAATGTGCAGCATAGTCTTGATGTTGCCAGAGACGGTGGTAGCAGTATGTTGCTGCAACACATGCTGACAGTATTTGACCAGAATCATCACGTTGTAAGCATTCATCATAGTGACAACTTTGCCATAGCAACAATGCTGGACCCACGATGCAAACATGGAATTGCATCAGTACTGGAGGGAGGGCCTGAACAGTTAAAAAATATCAGTGGTTAACTGGTGCGCTTGGTTAATGGGACGCAGAAGTCGCGTGCCAAGGTCAGCAAACCTCAGCAGCATAATCCAGCTGAAAGTGTACTTGGAAGACCATCAAGCATATCCTGCAAGGGGAAGGGGACTGCAGTTCCAGATGATCTGTCATCCAAAGTGGCTGGCATCAACCCGCTTTGGGAGGCTTTGTTCCCCAATGGGTATTTGTGAAATAAATGATTTGGAGGAACAGGATAATGCATCAACAACTGGACTTAGTGAGGCACAGAGAATGGTTGAGTCATATTTGTCTGAAAACAGGCATCTGACAATAAGTGAAGATCCTCTTTTGTACTTAAGTGGAAAGTTCAGTGACTGGTCAGAGCTGACTGCAGTGGCACAGAAGTACCTCACATGCCCACTCTCCAGTGTAAGTATTGAGAGGGTATTCAGCTTAGCAGGTGCGATAGTCAGGGCTCGTCAGACAAACCTGTCTCCTGCAAATGTTAGTTTGCTAACATTCATTAAAATGAATGAGAGGCACATACCAGCACAGACTGCAACCTCGGTATTCATACCCCAGCCTAGTCATGGTTGTTTTGGTGATGTGGAAATGGACCATCCTGGTGGCACTGGCAGTGACTACCTGAAACAGCAAACCACTGATGTAGATGATGACACAATGGAGAAAGAATGTCCCAGTGGTCAGACTTCAGATATCAATGACTGTGAGGGCAGCTTTCTTTATGAGGATGATGATGTGGTTAATGTTGTCAGGTTTTAACTAAAGTTTTTAAAAAGCGGTGTGCCCCCTAGACCACCACCACCACCAGGACTGCTGTTAGCATTTGCCACCACTGAGCGTGAGTCTGTTCACCCCCCCAGACCACCACCACCAGCACTGCTGTTAGCCACTGCCACCACTGAGCCTGAGTCTGTCCACCCCCCGGACCACCACCACCGGTACTGCTGTTAACCACTGCCACCACTGAGTCTTAGTCTGCCTGCCCCCTGGACCACCACCACCACTGGGACTGCTGTTAGTCACTGCCACCAGTGAGCCTGAGTCTGTCTGCCCCCTTGACCACCACCACCACTGGGACTGCTGTTAGCCACTGCCACCAGTGAGCCTGAGTCTGTCCAGCCCCCCGGACCACCACCACCACCAGGACTGCTGGTAGCCACTGCCACCACTGAGCCTGACTCTGTCCGGCCCCCCAGACCACCACCTCCAGGACTGCTGTTAGCCACTACCACAACTGAGCCTGAGTTTGTCTGGACCACCACATCCATCAGCCACAGACACAAAGCTTCTTAATATTTAAACCATAACGTGAGTATGTGTACTCAAGTTTGTTATGCTGCTTCACTTCCTTTAGTTGTATGTTTTGTTTTCTGTAGCTTTCCAGAGCTGCAATGGTAAAACACATACGGTACACTTATTTTGTTTCTTTTACAAGTTAACAAAAAAAGTCTTTATTGCTAAAACTCTTTGGGAATGGTACTGCAGCTGTACTGTACAGAGAGGAACTGATGGGAGATCCATGCAAAATCTATTCTGGTAAGTATGAAGATTTTATTTCATCCATTTTATTGTTTTGGAAAGACTGCAGCAAATATTGCACACAGGTTGTGTTAGTTGACAAGATGTGAGTTTCAATGTAACTTGACTTGAGATTCAGAATCAGGGAGGGAAATAACAATTAACTTGTAAGAAGTCATTCATTGTTTTGTTTTTTATGAAACTTCCATATGCTTTGTTGTTCTGTCAAACTGGCCTTATCCGAAAAAGTTATTCTACATCAGGCACCCCCTCTCCTGGGCATGGGCACACATGCAACATGTAGAAGTCGTTTCATTAGATGAACATGACCATCATTAAAAACAACTGGACTCGAGAAGGATGCAGATGAAATCTGTGAAGAAATAACAAAATAAGAAACCATTACAGACAAACCAGAAAATATGATCCCCCAGCACCTCCCAAAAAATACTTACCTTCATGTGCTTGAGAATTATCCGTATCCAATTTCAGCACAAAAGATTCTCATTGAGCACTGGAATGTGCACACCAACAGTTTCTGTGACCTTTGATGGAGAAAAATACCATGAGTACATGTCCATGTCAACCCCCTCCTCACCTACAACATACACAACCACATATCTATGTATATATATATATATATATATATATTAGAGGCAAAAACTCTATTTAGTAAATTGGATGAAGATTTGTTCCACAGTGATAAAAGTGAGGAAGTCGCGATTGGGTTGAAAACTTTGACCTTCATTGTTTCACCGCATTGCTTATTGGGACCGCCAGGCCCTAATTCTCACCCCATGACATGTAAAGCAGCAGAAGCATAGAGAATGGGTGAGAGTTAGGACCCACGATCCCAATGCACACCCCAATGCCGGTTGGGGTGGGCGGAGGTCCAAGGGCTTTCAACCCTAACAGTGAACCTCACTTTTGTCACTGTGGAACAACCCTAACTAATGCATTAAATGGAGTTTTTTGCCTTTAATTTCCTTTTTGAGAATGACAACGAGAAATAGTGAATGGGACGTAGCGCGGGAGCGCGGGCCCGCCTCCCCGCATAATGCGAAGGGCCCCGCGCTCCCGCCACATGATGTGTTGTGGCATACTAACAGGGACAGCAACGCAAACAGAAATGCTAACAGTGGCGCACATGGTAACACAAGCACGAATGAGAACAGAAAGGGTAACGCACATGGTGGCGTAGACGGGAATGGTCTGCCACGTGATGTGTTGTCACATAGTAACATGGTGCCTGCAAACAGAAATGTCAATGGGCATGGTGATGTAAAGTGAAACAGTAAGATAAACAGTACTGTAGACAGAAATGGCAAAAAATAACAGAAACGCACAAATGAAAACGCAAAGGATAACGCACATGGTGGCGCAGACGTCAATGGTAAGTAAACGGTATGGATCGCAAGCGAAAGGGCAACAGTAACAGTAATGTAAGTGCACAGGCTGGTTTTCGCAAAACCTGCATTGAGAAAGACAGTGAGTACAAATAATGTATGCAAAATAATGAGTATCGGCGCAGAAAATGAGATCTTGGAATACTAAATACATTATATCTCAGGAACCGTACGATGTAGAAAAAAAATTTAAAAGTCATATTATTTACAACTGTCCTGGCTAATTTGACTCATAGCCCCATAAGAAATTTTCTGACGAAAAGTCCGTATCTCGCACCGTTTCCGAGATACGGGCCCTGAAAGGCGCGTCGAACGCCGTAATGTTATCCTATGGGAAAAAAAGAAAAGTTCGGAGCGCCATAACTTTGCCTCCCTGTAATGTTTTTTCACCAAACTACTGAAAGGCACATCTGTGGGCTGTTGGCTGTCTTCCTCAAATTTCAGGAAAAAAGACCAAACTGTTATTTTGCAGCAGGGCTCCAAATGATTTCTGTTAAGTGTCGGGCGCCGTAATGTTATCCTATGGGAAAAAACGTCAATTTTGGAGTGCTGTAACTTTGCCGCCATGTAATATTTTTTCACCAAACTACTGAAAGGCACATCTGTGTACTGTTGACTGTCTTCCCTCCAAATTTCAGGAAAAAAGACCAAACCGTTATTTTGCAGCAGGGTGCCAAAGGATTCCTGTAATGCTTCGGGCGCCGTAATGTTATTCTATGGGAAAAACTGTCAACTTTGGAGTGCCATAACTTTGCTGTCGTGTAATATTTTTTCAATACAACACTGAAAAGCACATCTGTGAGATGTCGGCTACGTTCCCTCCAAATTTCAGCCCAAAACTCCCAATGGTTATTTTGCAGTGCAGTGCCAAAGAATTGCTGTCATTTTCCACAGACTAGAAAATTACTGTCGCAATTTGCAAAAGCTTTCGCAAAAATGTGTGACACTTTCGTGAGCACGAAAGTAATTTGCGAAAGTGCTTTTTCCAGAAATTTGAAAAACATATTTCTGGGGTGTTTTACCACAAATAAAGACATGGCAAGCATCCTCAGGGCCCGACTAGGTGAATACACAAAATTAGGTTGCTAGAGGGTCCCAAATTTAAATGCCAACCATTTTTCTGATCACCAACTGAAAACAAAATGGCCAATTTGAGAAAGTAACAGGCCCATTTGCGAAAGTAAAAATGCATTTGCGAAAGTGTTGAACTTTTAACTTTTCCCATTGACTTATAATGGGAAACTGTTTTTTGAATAACTTTTGAACCGTTTAATATTTTTTCATGAAATCTTTGAAAGGCACATCAGGGACCCTGGCTACACATTCCCTGAAGATTTTGGGCCGGTCACGCAAACCGTACGACCTGTAGGCGCGACCACAGAATTCCAGAAAAGCGTAAACGCATGCACAGATCACACTTAATAACTCTGCAGCCGTATATCCAACCAGTACAAAACTTGGCAGATCCCAAGGCCTATGGTTCTTGATCATAAATTCCAAATTTCAGGCAAATCCATCAACTGGTTGCAATGTTATTAAGGTGCAAAGTTTTGGGGTTGAACATAGAAATGGCTCCTCAACCTAACTATGGTAGTACTCCGTTATACCATAATATATATATATATATATATATATATATATATATATATATATATATATCTACCCACCAAGGTTACTGTTAATGTACAGCAAAGGGTACCCTTCAATCGAGTTGATATGATCACATTGCATTTGCTCGAAACGCCTCGCAGAACACATTGGACCAGCAACAGAATGGTCACGGTCATCATTTTATACTGGGGGACTTTGTATGTGCTGAGACACTCCCATTTCACTGTGTTACCACTTGTCAATTTTCTGTACACAAGGATGATGCACTTTGGGCCTGCAGAACAAATCTGGGACTTTGTGCTACCACTGCACAAATGACTGAGTGCACCATTAATTATGGGGGACTTTGTATGTGCTGAAACACTCTCGTTTCACCATGTTACCACTTGTCAATTTTCTGCACACAAGGAGGATGCATTTTGGTCCTGCAGAAAAAAGTTGGGGACTCTGTGCCACTTTTGTATGTTGTGTGATTGTTGTGAGCTCATGACGTCATACTGACATTACAATTAAAGCATCATTGCAAGAATGTCATGACAATTTTGAACTGTACTGTTTTGTGCTACTTTACATTGCCACAGCCACTAGTTACCTCCGAGTTGTGACTTGAATGGTATGCTTCTTTTCACAATTTATGTCTGCTTTACTTAGTTGACTACATTTTTCATGTATGAAAAAAAAAAATAAGCACACCTTCCAATATTGTTCTGACCAGGTTTGCATTTATTTTCAGTTGCTTTTCAATAACTATTGTTCCGTGGTGTCATAAAACACTGCCTGCTGCATAACTGTTAATTAACAACAGAAGTGATATATAACAGGTAACTGCTGTGATAGAGAAAAGCAGAGGAAAACAATGACAAAGACCTGGTCAGCACCAATTTGAAAGGAATGCTCCTTTCATTATTTCACAAATGAAAAAAGGTAGTACAGCAGACTCAGCTACTGCAAATTCTCGTATCATTAAAGTCAAGTCAACTCAGGATGTAAGTAAAGGAAGTTGTAAGGTAGCATTAAAAAATATAGTGCAGAGTTCTCAACAGATTGTTGCACTGCTGCTTTATAGAGATTCACCACATTACATAGTTAGGGTGATGCACATAACCTAATATGTGGGGACCTTACTCCCACTGGACTATTTCTTGCTCAACTTGGTGCGATATGTTTCTGTGAAAATCGGCAGTAATTTTATTACAGTGTGTCACTTGATGGAGGAATTACTGTTCAGGAAAGCCACCCACATTCTGCCCCCCTTTCTCGGCAACATTAGGACATGATGTCAGGGAGAGCGCAGGTGCATGCTCCACTATAGCGAATGTTCAGCAGCTATCCCAATGTTTCCTTATGCTATAAGATTCACTTTGTGGTGAAATGTGGGAACATTTCCATGAACAAGGCTCTTCTTACTGGAAACATGCCCACATGTTTCACCACAAACTGACAATTATAAGTTATAACATAAATAAACATTCAGAAAGCTGATGGACAATTGGATATTCACTATAATGGAGCACACACACGTACTCTCCCTGGCATCTCGTCCTAATGTTGCTGAGAAGGGAGGCAGAAAGTGGCAGCTTTTCAGAACAGGAGTTCCTCCATCATGTGACACACTGTAATGAAATTATGGCTGATTTTCACATAAATGTATTGCACTATGTGGTGCAAGAATAATTCCTCTGGAAGGGAAAATGTGTATTATTAAACAACAAAGAAAAAAACACACAAAAACAGTATAACACAGTAGTTGGGTGGGGGGGCAGAAAACAATCCCATAAGTTATTGTGGCCGTGGGATGCTGTGGTGGTCCAGCAGCAGGTGCAGCATTCTAACTATTTGCTGCTGCTGTTCTTCTATTGTGTGGACCTGCTGCTGCAAAGCACTGACCCTCTGATTTTTCTGTTCCAGAGCCGCCCACATCAAGGAGATGTCATGCTGTTTTGCAGGGACTGTGGTGGGGTCCACTGCAGCTGGGAAGCCAGGTAGTGTGGGTGATGGTGGAGAGGGTGGTGCTGGTGGCTGTTGTGGCACTGGTGGTGGAGCAGCTGCTGTACTAGCCCTCCTCCTGCTGTGGCGGTGACTGTGAGGCACAACTCCAACCCCAGCAGCACCCTCAGCAACTGCCATGGAATGGCCAGCAGGTGGACGCCTGGCTTCTTCCATGGCAGCCTGCCACTCTGCCTTGTGGTGATTGAGCATGTGGGTGTGCTGGCTACCGGTCCCCAAAAGTGTCCCATGGGGGCTACGGCACATTAGCACACCACACAGGTGGCACACCATGACTGTGCTGTCTCCCCTCACAGAGTTAAAAACTCCCACACTGGGAAGCTATGGGGGGACCAGACACAGTCCTCACACAAGTCGCAACACCTAGATTTTCCAGGGTCACCTCCTGTGGCTGTGGAGGTGGTGGAGGGGGTGCTGCTGGAGCCCCTACAGCTGCTACTGGTTATGGTGGTAGTGGCATAGAAGGTGGACTTACAGCAGACACCAGTGGCACTGGTGCTGCTGCTGCTGCTTCAACATGGGGGGAAGCAACACCCAGGAGTCAGGAGCAGTCCAGCATGTTGCGACCGCCCCCATGTGTCCGCATTCCTCTCTGACTGCACCCACAGGCCAGCGACTCACCTTCTCCAAGGTCCATCCTACCTTACTGACACAACACAGTTCCCCAGGCCGACATACACACAGACACACACTGACACTCACTGACACACACGGTCACACACAGACACAAAATAAAACAAAACCTATAAAAAAAAAATCACTAACAAACAAAAATCACAAATACAATACAAAAACTAAATAAAGAGATAGCTTTTAAAAAAGCTGTTGGTTTTCTTCACTACTCATAGGCAATTAAGCAAGAGGCAACCAAGCACTTTCATTCCCTACTACTCTCCTCTAAACAAAGCCTTCTCCCTCTACGAATGCAAAGGAGAAAGTGAAACTGCTTCTCTGACTCACTTCCTTCCTGCCTGGCTAAAGCATGTGACTTATAGTACTGTAAGCCAACTGATGTGTTGGGGGGGTGCCTATTTAATTCTCACTTCACCTTACTTAGTGAGTTATGGCATAATGGCAATGTGAAGTAATAATGATAACACGAAGTGAGCACTGTGCAGTGCCCACTTCGCATTGTGCTCTGCCAACGTGAAGTGGCCACTTCGTGTTCACTTTGCCAGCGAATTAAATATTTGCTGCATCTCTAGCCATGGCCATTAGGCCTAAGAGGCTCGAGACTGTCCTGACTGGGACATACCAGTTTTGAGCCACCTCCTGGGCCTGGATGATGGGGCTGTCAGCCCGATCTTGGGGGAGGAATGCCTTGCCCTAAGCAGATTCCAGAACCACTTCTTTTTTTATCTCATCCTTGTTTAGCACCTTGCTGTGACACCTACTGGTGGGGGCATCCAGCCACTGGCCCAGCTCACAGGGAGAGAAGCAGGCTCACTCGCATTATGATGGAGGGTCCAGCACGGCTGTGGCCGATCCACTAGAAGGCTCCCCTGTCCCTTACCAGCCAGTCTGGCACTGCACCTCCCAGTGCGATTCCACAACAGTTCTCCCCACACTGCAGGGCATGGCCATCAAGCTGCTGGGTCACGCCCAGCCCTTTTTCCACTTTTCTCCCAATGGGAGCACGGACATGGAATGACGTCCATGCACAAATGTGCAGACATCCACCATGATCCCTCCCCTTAGCCACGTGCACATCTGTAGTGCCACAGGGTGTTGCCAGGGCCGCTAGAGCACAATGCGAGTCCCACCTTATTCCCCTGGACTAGGAAAGCTGTCATCAGATGCTCAATCCTAGTCCTCCCCTGCTGACGCCTGATGGCCCAGGCTCATTCCTGAACCCAGGTCACCAGTGTGGAGCAACGTGTGGCATCCAGCACCTCAACCCTCAGAGCCACGGGGCCACAGAACCACTTCTATGTACTGTAACCACTGGGATGGGTTCAGAACAGACTTGGGCCAATTGACAGTGATGCCCAAGGACTGGAACAACTGCAAGGTGTGGTCTAGAGTCAGCAATAGAAGTTCCCAGGACTCAGTTTCAATAACCATTCATCCAGATATGGGAACACATAGAGGCATTTGCATGAAGGATTGTTGCTACAGCTGCTAAGCACTTGGTAAATACCCATGGGGCAGAGGATAAGCCAAAGGGCAGTACCCTGAACAGGTAATGCTCACCCTGGAACAGTAACTATAGGTACCTCCTGTAAGGGGAGGATAACCATGATATGCAGACAGGCATCCTTCAAACTGAGGGAGCATAGCCAGCCACCCTGCTTGAGCAGAAGAAGAAAGTCATGCAGAGTTACCATCTGGAACTTTTGGTATTTGATAAAAAGATTCAGCTCCTTGAGGTCTAGAATGGGCCTCAAGTTCCCTGTGTTTTTGGGAACCAGGAAGAAATGGGAGTGGAACCCTTTGTTCCCCTGATGCCTAGAAAAGGCTCTATTGCCCTTTTGCACAGCAAGGTGAGCACCTCTTCCTGAGCACCTTTTTGTGGCCCAGAAGATAAGAGGTGAGGACTGGGTGAACATCTGGAGGCTGTGCCAGAAGTTGTGGAGAATGGCCTTGTTTGATTATCTGCTGTAGAGATGTGCGAAGTCCGCAAAATTTGCTCTGCCAGGTAATTAACAGATTTTGTGGATTTCGCCGATTTCACAGAGTGATTTTGTGAGATTCACAGCCACAAATGATGTAGATTATGCTGTGAAATGCAATATTTTGCCATCAAATGTCATGCTTCACCCATAAAATTCATGCTTTGTGGCAAAAAAACTTCAAATTTCGTCAAAAGTTTCATGCAAATCATGCAAATCGAAGTTCCGAAGTTTTTCTAGGACTCCGGAATTCTGTGAAGCGTAAATTTTTGGCACTTCCCACAAAATTTGCAGGTAAAGTTTAACTTCACAACATCTCTAATTTGCAGGATCCAAGCATCTGTAGTCAGATCTGGGTAGTAATGCATTACAAGTAATGTGTTACTATAGTTAGATAACATTGCCTAGTAACGTGTACTTGTAACTGATTACTTACAGGAAAATGTAATACTGTGGAGTTACTTATTACATTTTAGTACAAGTAATGCATTACTTGTAATGCTATTTTACATATTACTTGGCCAAAGCTGAGAGGAAGAGAGTGGAGGATGACAAGTGCCAAATGAATGGAGTGATTAAATTCTCTCTGTTATTCTGTGTTCACCAGGCCCCTCTCCCTTTGATGTTCCTGATGGGATGCCAGCACCAGCAGTCAGACAAATGGTCCTAGTTCAAAATTTACAACTTAAAAACAAAGGAATCTGGATTTAAGGCACACCAAAACCTGCTATTGTTCCCTGATCATGTCTTTACTAGCCTAAGTGATGACTGCTGAATTCTGAATGAAGAGCAGAGACATGCAGCAAAGGCATGATAGAGGGGTCTATACCAATAATTAGCTTACTTGCAAGAGTCTCCTTAAGCTAATTGATCAGCTGGGTGGGTGAGCACTGGTGGCGGGCTCTACAGTTGACTTTAAATTATTTACACCTTTAATGTTAGGTGCAAGTTCTGTTTGTCATTTAATGAGTGCTTGTGCAGTTGTGTGCCCTGTTCATATCCTTCCTGCCTTCAGGGATTTCTGAAAGCCGTAGGTCGAGGAGAATAACAAAATTTAAACTCACCAGAGGTACCAGGAGCAGTGTGTCCTGCAGTATGTGGCTGGCTGACAATGACACCAACAATAGAAACACTCTGGATACAGAAGTTGATACCAGCCCATTTATAGAAGAAAGGGTTCTGAAAGAACTCTTAAAACTGAAGGTGGACAAAGCAATGGGGCCTTATGGGATTCATCCCCAAATTCTAAAAGAACTAAGGGTAGAACTAGTGACACCACTGACTACCCTCTTTAACAAATCATGGGAGGATGGGGTGGTACCTGAGGACTGGAGGATGACCGATGTGATTCCCCTTCACAAAAGTGGGGGCAGGTCAGAAACGGGAAACTACAGACCAGTTAGTTTAACCTCAGTGATAGGGAAAATGATGGAATCACTTCTGAAGGAAAGAAATGTTGAGTACTTAGAGGCCAGAGGGGTACAGGACCCAAGGCAGCATGGATTCACAGTAGGAAGATCGTGCCAGACGAATCTAATAGATTTCTTTGACTGGGTGACCAAAGTAGTAGATCAGGGAGGGGCTGTCCACATGGCCTACCTAGACTTTAGCAAGGGATTTGACTCAGTCCCACACAA
This sequence comes from Neoceratodus forsteri, assembly GCA_016271365.2. Lineage (NCBI taxonomy): Eukaryota > Metazoa > Chordata > Ceratodontiformes > Ceratodontidae > Neoceratodus > Neoceratodus forsteri. The sequence continues at coordinate 622,950,153 of CM057455.1, forward strand.
AAGATTAATATACCAGTTAGCCAGCCTGGGAGTGGGTCCCCAGATTATAGCCCAGGTAAAGAATTGGCTGGAGAATAGGACACAGAGGGTAATAGTAAATGGAGTCCAGTCTGAAGAAAGGGGGTTGCTAGTGGGGTGCCACAGGGTTCAGTATTAGGACCGGTCCTCTTCAATGTCTTGGTGCGACATTGCAGAGGGACTGGAAGGAAAGTATGTCTCTTTGCAGATGACACAAAGATCTGCAACAGAGTTGATGCACAAGGTGGGGTGAAAAGGATGAGAAGGGACTTGGCAAGGTTAGAGGAATGGTCAAATGTATGGCAGCTTAGATTTAATGCTAAGAAGTGCAGGTAATGCACCTGGGAAACAAAAACCCAGGGAAGAGTACACAATGGGGGTGAGATACTAACAACAAAAAATGGAAAGGGACCTGGGGTAGTCATATCAGATGACTTAAAGGTGGGCAAGCAATGTGAGAGGGCAGTAAGGAGGGTTGGGGATACTGGGATGCATAGGGAGAGGCATCACCAGTAGAAAACAGGAAGTTGTTATCCCTCTGTAAAGACAGCTGGTCAGACCCCATCTGGAGTACTGTGTGCAGTTCTGGAGACCCAGTCTCCACAAGGACATAGACAAGATGGAAGCTGTCCAGAGGAGGGCAACTAAAATGGTGCAGAGTCTGCACAGGAAGACATATGAAGAGAGACTAAAGGAGATTAATATGTATAGCCTTGAGGAAAGGAGGGAGGGGGACATGATAGAAATGTTCAAGTACCTCAAGGGAATCAACAAAGTTAAAGAGGGTAGCATCTTTCAAAAAAAGTGGTGTGCAAGAACAAGGGGGCACAATTTGAAGATGGGAGGGCAGCTCAGAGGTAATGTAAGGAAGTATTTTTTCACAGAGAGGGTTGTGGATGCATGGAACAGCCTTCCAGAGGAGGTTGTGGAGTCAAAAACAGAGATTGAATTCAAGCATGCATGGAACAGCCATAAGGCAATTCTAGGGGGTGGGGGTAGAAAGAAGTAGGCTGCTGGTTAACTAGGATCTGCAGCTTTTCCATTAGGTAGGGAAATGGGCAGACTGGGTGGGCCAAGTGGTCTTTATCTGCCATCAAATTCTATGTTTCTATGACTGTCTGAGTCTGATTTCCTGAAGAAACACTGAGAGCAAAAAAAAAAAAAAGGTAAGTATACTGTAGGTGCAGAGTAGGACAAAGCAGAGCACAATATCAACATTGAATAGTGCACTCGGGGATTATATCACCACCAACCTGGCTCCTGATTATGCATCATTGCCCTGCTCTTGTGGCAGGAGTAGTTCTCGCAAGTAGGTGAGGAAGGTGTGGTAGCTCTAACTCCAGTAAGTGAGGTGTAGTCAGAGTCAAAAACATCATTCAGAGGTCTCCCTTGGGGTCCACAAAAAGAAAAGCAAATCAACCATATTCAGTTTTGGGAGATATTGGCAGGGTTAAAACTCCCTTTTATTTTGCTCTGTGGGAGGTTTAATTTAATAATAGCTGCTCTGATGTTCTCTGAAGTCAAAGCTGCTTACAGGAGTTAGAAACAAAAAAATAAAATAAAAATAGTTGATCTCTCCATGGGGGTAAAACAAAATCTCCCCTACAGTCAATTTCAAGATGAGGTGGGCTTTCCTTAGAGCACAGTGTGATCTGTAAAAAAAATCCTCTTTTACTTGGCTCCATGGGAGGTTTTAATCCAAGCCCACATGATCACATCATTTAATAATAGCCATCCTCCAAAGCCATGGCTGCGATTCTTAGAATGGAAGTTTGTTAGTCTAAATGAAAAAAATTAGTTGATCTCTGCAGTTAGCAATAAATGGACTCAGAGAAAGAAAATTCCACAGGAAGTTGATCACTTGTTTGTTATTGTTTATCTGTCATAGATGGTTTTGTGCACCCAAAATGTCTGTTGCACAATTTATTCAATTTAACATCATGACATTTTCTAAGAACAAACATGGCAGTTGACAATGTGTCTTCTGTAAGCAGTGGTGGTGTACATCCAAGTATAAAAAACATGAAGGAAGGCAAACCAAAATGTGGGAAGCAAACCAAGATGTATGTGTATATTCCTTTTCCAGTGGCAAGTGAACTAACAGATCAGTTTCCATCTGTGAGTCAGTAGAATACAGAATGGGAAAATAAGAGATCTACCAAAGCTTGCTGAGCAGCTGTAGTTGTGCAGTGGTATCTTGAGTCTATATAAACAAAACAGATCACATGTGTCAAGTGACAGGGCATGCAAGATTCTTATGCAAAGGCACATCATCCTCTGCTAGTTTGAAAATTCAGTGTTCTGAACTACTGATTAAAAGTACAGTTGTTAAAGAAGGCAGAAAGTGAAATGTAAAGTACACCTGGTAGATTAATCAATATTTCCGTTGCTTACATTTCACCAGTCAGTCCCAGTAAATTGATTTCCAGATAAAGTGAATCAAGTATAATTATCACTGTTACACCCAAATTATTTTTAGATCTAACCCCTCCATCTCTTGACAAAACACAAAATCAAATATAAAAATAATAATAATAAAAAATGTGCCCCATCATTGCTAAATATGCTGAAATCCAGATACCTCAGTTCACTCACAGAGTTCAGCAGGATCTATTCACTGTGTACAAGAACACCCACCAAATAAATTATAGAATTCAGTTCACCTCTAAGGCCCTATGTCTGCTAACCACTGGGTCTCCAGTGTAGAAAGAGTTGCAGCATCAGTGTCAAAGCAGGGATTTATGCGATAATGGTGATTGCAGAAAGGTGATCATCATTAGGGTGAATGTACATCAGCGAAAATCAATTTTGCCGATGTAAACCCCAGCACCCAGTAAAAGGGTGCCAGGGACTTGCCTTTTTTTTGTTTAGCCTCCTTGCCCCCCCATGAGGGGCTTCAACCCCTGCACCCCTACTAATGGATTCTGAACTCTACGGGTGTGCATGTTGGGGGGGATTGCAAAGTCAGGATAAAAAACATTTCAGGCCGGATGCAACAAAATGTATGCATGCCTGGACCCGAACCCAGAACCCTCATAGCTGTAGCCTTCCACCCACCCACCATGCCACGGGGCCAGCTCAGCAGCCCAACATCACACCACACAAACCTTCCCTCCCCTTCCGCCCATCTCACAGCATGCTCGCTCACTCCCCCCCCGTGCGCATGTACAGTATATGTAATGGCAGGATGTTGCTATACCCGCAGTCGCCCCCTGTCCAGTAGCCCTGAGAACAGGCATCGCTACTGAGTCACCCTTTTTGTAAATGCTCAAGAGAGGTCACCCTTCTCACAGGGTACCCCAAAGCAGATGCAATAGTGTGCCAGTATTAAGGTTAAACTAGTGAAAAGTTGTATTTCTTTGCTGAAGGAATCCCTGTCCATCCTTGACACCAAGAAGCGTTAACTGTTCCTATCAGGGTAGGTTGTGTTTGGTTGAAATCTCTAGCACCTTCTGCTACCATTCTGAGCAATGGTGATGTTAGTAGTTAAATTACTTAAATTAATTGAGCAGGCAGGAAAGACTAGATCAAATTAGCGTAGCGCTTCCTGTTTAGTGATTTTTAAGCAAACCTCAGTATCAGGAAATGGGGAAAATTCTGTCATTCTGATGCTTCTCCAAGGACTAAAAATACTAATCATTTAGAGACAATGGGAGGGCTTTAAGCATGAGGTTCAATGTGGGGAAATAGGATCCTTCTACTTCCCTTTTAAATGTACACCTCTCGCAGTATTTCATGCTTGGAATCTGAAACTCGACTTTCATCTAGTTTCCCCTGAGCTCTTGCTTCAACATCTGGATTCTAGTTCTCTGCTTGAGCTTTATTTTTTTTTGCTTTCCTAGATTGTAATTTTTGTTCTGGTGGAATCACATTGCTGCTCTCCTTAGTTGCGTTCAGATTTTTAGGTGATTGCCAGGTTGCCGTTTGGCCTCCCCTCCAGCTCTGCTAGTTGGCTCCATCAGGCCTGTTTCTCTGCCTTCCAGCTTCTCATTCCTCTGGTAAGCCCTCTTTTGGTTTTGCACTACCTGCCTTTTCTATTTCATTTCACATGTCCCTTCCTGGACTTGGACTCACCTGCTCCCTGTTCCTGTCTAGTTCCCGCCGATGGATTGCTCCTTCGCTCCAGTCCATCCATTACAACTCCTGCTGCCAACATTGAACTACCTTATCATTTCTGGACAATTCATCACAGGGTTTTTATTTGCCATTACTTAGAGTTTGTGAACTTGGGTGCTTGTTTCCTTTAAAACAATCTACCTGCTTAAGTACAACCTTTTTATACCTCATTGTTGCTGCATTATGAGTGCTTGGACGAACAGTGAATTTTTCTTTAAAAAGGGTTTCCCTAAGGGTTTGCATTTATTTACTGACACTCCTTTCCTTGTCCATTCTGGTTTATACTGCTGTCCATTATCTGTGTTGCAAAGTTCAGTTCTTCTCCTGCTCTTCGGTTCAATTCATCTCATTAATTTCCTCCAAGAAGCCTTGTCAGTGTCAGCCTGCTGTTTTGTTCATTACCAGCATCAGTCCCTCGCCTCCCACAGCCATCCTCTCAACCGCCAGCTCCTCCATATTACTGGCCGGTCCTCTAGGTACCCTCCCTCCTTTCTCCTAATCCCCAGTGCCTTCCTCATGATTCGCCCCGCTGCCCTCCCTACAGTCATCTTCTTTTTCTCCTCGCTCAGTGCTTTGCACCATACTTTCTCGTTGCCACCAAAGCAGTGTTTCCACTGCGATGTTTCATCTCATTCTCCTCTGCCGGCCTTTTGCACTCCTGCCTTGGGAGCTTGCACACTCTTTCATGCCACTACTTCATCCTGGTATTGCTCCAATGCTCGTTCTCCACTACAATGGATATCTGCTTTGGAATAGTAATTCTGTGGTGGTAATGTGATCTGCCTTCATTGTGGAGCACACAGCGATGGTATTTTCATTTATTTCTTGAGAGCCTTGTTAGACGATTAATTAGGTGATACCTTTTGGGCCATCCGAAAGGCTGCCCACAGTTCTTGCTTTCATTGTCCTGGCTGCTTTTACACTGCCATTGTTGGAATGATGGTCAGGCACTATGGGATAGGTTAGATCAGTTCTGTCAGCATTCTGTATCTGCGGGCTACACAAGTGCTAATGGGATGATGTTGCCCTTGCAGTGTCTTTGCTGCAGCTGCCAATGTCCTGAATTAATTTACACTCTTGCAAAAAAAAAAAAAGAAATTATATTTTCTATCTACCTTCTCAGTGTTTTCCCACTGTCCCAGCCCTGCTACTGCTGCTGCTGCTGTTTCAAGATCTCAAACTTCAACCAAAAAAATAAATAAATAACCAGTACTCTCCGTTTTCGTTTTCTTGCTCCTTCACACCTTGCATGTTCTTTCAGATCCATGGTGCCTTTCCTCTGGATCATCTGTGCACTTGGCCAGTGCCCCTTAACTGGAGCTCCCTTCATCCTGTGTCATCCACGCCAGGATTCTGCACTCAGTGGTAAGTTCCATTCCCTCCCATCTGGTGTCATTTCCCATTCCTTCCATGCATTTCTGTATTTCTCTGTCCTTATCCTTCTTTCCCTTCCCTCATCCTCATCTTTCTCAGGTTGCTTTCCATTACTTTCACACTTTTCTTTCTCATCCCTAGGTCTCCTTCTTGACCATGTCGTCCATCAACAACCCTCAATAGAGGATCCTGAACATCTCACCACCCTCTTCAGCTCCTGTCAGTCAAACACACCTCCAAGTCCCGTCATTCCATCAAAGACTGGACAGTGCCTTGGCTCATGTCGAAGTTAACCAGAAGGGGCATCTCCTACTCTAATTCTGCTCAGAAGCAGATGCCCTACGACCTCCTCATGGTGTCCATATCTTGACCTTTACCTGTACCTGGCCCCAGCCAGCCTCCATCTCAGCCTGACTCTGCTCCCCTTTCTGACATTAGATATTTCATGGCTCACATGACCACTTCTCTCACAGACCTCCAGACTCGCCTCTTCTCTCTTGAAGCCCACCCTGATGTTCCTCAGCCTCCTCCTCCTGCTTTAGCCCTGCCAGGTGGTGTGCCCTGTATGAGCCTCATCTCTCCTCCTGACTCTGGTCTCCCTCTGGTTGTGGTACATTCTCCATCCCTTCCTACTACAGTTCCTTCAGGTTTGTTACTCTCTCATCAGCCTCCATTCATCTGCCCTATCCATCTTGGGCTGGCTCACCTCCACGAGGACATACTGGATGGTATGGACATCAACTTTGTCTCACTCCTCATCTCTTCCCATGATGTTTTGGATAATCCCATCATATTCTGCAGGGACATCTCTGTCCTGAAGTCTATGGATTCTCTTTTCCTTCACAAACTGATCTTGGCCGAATTCGTGCTCGCGTTCAGCCTCTATCAAGACATTATTTATTCAGCCTTCCTGGACTGACATGAAGAACTTGACACCTATATTTATCTCCTAGTTGACCTCAGCATCTGGTACGGTGGAATGCATTTCTATGACTATCATCACTCATTTTCTGCCAAGGTAGCCTCTGCTTTGAACCACTACAACATCAAGATCAATTGGGCTGTTTTGGACAATGAGCTCTTTTGCCGCCACTTCCCTGGCCAATGTGCCTACACTTGTTCCCTGTGTGGTTTATTCAACCATTTCACTCCCCTTTGCCCCCTGACAGTGTCTCCTCCTTAACCCTCCTTATCTGTCCCTCAGCCTTCTCAGTATTCTGCGTCCTCTTCTCTTTCCAGCTTGGCTCACCCCGTCTCCAGCCTACATGCTCACACTGACCGACATGGTCATCCCACACATACTGTGGTCAGTAAGACCATCTGCAACAACTTTAATGACCGTGGTTGTTCTACCCCATGATGTCAATCCTTGCATCTGTGTGTGCTGCATTTGCAGTGATGTGCATGCTCTCTATATCTGCCCCAATGCTCTGAGACCATCCAGATGATGCCTGGTTCATCCATCTACCCCGTGGATCTCCCTGCCCTGGCTAACCTTCTGAAGAACCACTCAGATTAAGATGCCATGTGCTCTCTACTGGCAGGTTTCACTCATGGTTTCCACACCAGTGACTTCATTTTCCCCACTTCCTCCTTTGTCTGCGCTAACCTGCAGTCTGCAGTCCAGGAACCCAATGTGGTTGGCTCCCTCATTCAGTCAGAAGTGGATAAGGGCTTTGTTTTGGGCCCTTTCCTGCACCCTCCTTTTCCTATCTATAGGATCTATCCCATTGGCATTGCCACTCGGATGTTCTCTGGCAAAAAGCACCTTGTTATAGACCTCTCTGCTCTTCGCTATTCTTCCACGCCGAGTGTCAATTCCCTCATTCCAGCCGCTAACTATTCTTTGGCATATGCCTGCATCGATGATGCCATTGCCATCATTAAGTTATTTGGCTGTGGCTCATTGATGTCAAAAGCTGACATATCTAATGCCTTCAAGCTGCTTCCCATCCATCCTTCTCTCTGGCACCTATATGGCATTTCTTGGGATTCAGTTTTCTATTTTACTGTCCACCTTGCCTTTGGCTGCCATAGCAGCCCTAAGCTGTTAGACATCTTTGTTGAATTTCTGTGCTGGGTCCTGCTCAATGTCTGCACCAACCTGCCATGATTCATCTGCTGGACAATTTCCTCCTCATCGATCCACCTCACGCCACCCCTGAGGTTAGCATTTCTATGCTTATCCCCCTATTCGCTGACCTGCCAGTTCCCATTGCAACCAAGAAAACGTCCGGACCTTCCACATCTCTTGAATCTCTGGGCATCATCTTGGATTCCGACTGCATGGAAGCTTGCCTCCCACTGTATAAACTGTCTCAGATTCAGGCACTGGTCTCTTCATTTTCTACCCAGACAGATTGCACCAAACGTGAACTGCTCTCTCTTTTGGGGTACTTAAATTTTGCTATGAGAATCATTCCCCAAGGTCACTCCATTATATCTTACCTACTCATTCAAGCATCATCCATTCTAGAGCTCCATCATCATGTCAGAATCACAGCCTCTGCAAAATTCAACCTAGCCATGTGATCCCTCTTTCTTGCAAGATGGAACAGATGTTCTATGTTTCGAAAAGATCCATCACCTCAAATTCATCCTCGCATATTCACAGGTGCATCTTCTACAAATGGATATCCAGCTATATTCGCTCAGGCATGGATAGCAGCTCCTTGGCCTCCAGACGTCTCATCACTAACAGATTTCAATTCCACTTCTCTGCTGTTCAAAATATATTCCATTGTAGCAGCCGCAGTTCTATGGGGGCACCTATGGTCCCACCAGTCAGTTTCCTTATACTCTGATAATCAGTCTATTGCAGCCATCATTAACAAAGGTTGATCATTTTCACCTTCCATCATGTTGTTCATGTGGAGGTTAACTTGGCTCTCACTCATTCATGATTTTACCATTACTTGCTGTTACATTGCTGGTGCTCAAAACTAAGCATCTGATGCTCTTGACAGGAATTCTTCCAGCTCCATCATTCAGCAGATCCTATCATGACTCCGCCACCATCATACTATGACCGAATAATGACATAAGTTATCATCAACATCAGGCTTCTCTGATCATGTGGTCAACATTAGCCTCTTCTAACAGAGCAACAGCCTGGAACAAATATGTATCATTTCGTGCTTCATCATCATCACAACCAACCATCACTTCAGTTGATTGAGTTTGGCCTTCCTGACATTTTGCCATCAGGCCTTATATCTTGCACATGTCACAATCAAATTGTAATCTAGCTGGCATCCAGTTCTTTCTCTCTCAGTATTCTCCATCTTCACCTTCTTTATTCTCCAATCAGTCAATCAAATTGCTATTATTGGGATTCCAACGGTTATCCAGTTCACGTTCCCCTCGTCAACTTCCAATTGAAGAACCGCTATTCCAAAATCTACTAGACTTGATGGATTCAAATCCATTCGAGCATCCTTCAAATATCATGATGTCCTCAGCAACCATTCTTGCATTCTCTGGATTCCTTCATCCTGGAGAATTCACTATATCATCAGCTTGCTTATGTGCTTTTCTCAGTGTATCTAACCTGGAAAAACATAACAACAGCTTCTTTCTAACTCTACCTTCATCAAAAACCAACAGATTTCAATCCGGGACTTCCATAACTTATTACTCTACATCAAACAAATGGTGCCCAGTCATAATACTATCAAAACTCATGAAGTTTCACTCTGATGTCAATCCATCTTCTCCTCTTTTAACTTCCAATGCTAACATTCCCATGACATTGAAATGGTTCATTGACCATACAAGAACCCTCCTTCAGAGACTCAGACTAGATCCATTTTCTTATTCAGGTCATTCATTCTGAATAGGAGCAGGCACCTCAGTGTCTCATCATAATATCCCCATTCACATCATCAAAAGACTCAGAAGATGGAAATCATCAGCCTTTGAAGTATATATTCCCAATCCAACTTCTGAAATCAAAAATGCTTTTTCTATTATCACCTCTTAGTTTGCTCAGAGGATGAGCAGGTCAGTAGCCATGGGTCCTCAGCAGTTTTACCCAAAGGGTTTTTTACTCTCCTGAGTGCTCCTGATTGCACTCTCCAGATTTGAAGGAGGTAATTCATTTTGGGCCTCAATTCTCTATAGCTACCCAGCTCATCTACCAAGGGTGGGAATAGAGAAAAGCCACATTATAATTCAGTATAAAAATATTTACAAATCATCACATTATCACCAAGCACTACATATTTCACCAACACTGAATGGAAGGGCTTTAAGCCCAAGGCTCAATGTGAAGGAATAGGCTCCTCCTAGTTCCCCTTTAAAAGTACACCTCTCGCAGCACTTTGTGCTTGAAATCTGAAACTTGCTCTCCTTCCTCCCCATCACCCTCCTTCTTCTCCAGCACTCTGTCCACCCTTGGGTAGGGCTTCTGTTCCCTACAACTACCCAGTTCATTTACCAAGGGTGGGAATAGAGAAAAGTCACATCATAATTCAGTATCAAAGTATTTACAAATCATCACAGTATCACCAAGCACTACATATTATACCAACATTGAAGTATCTAGAAATAGGAAACAAAATTAGAAGTCCATACTGTTGCTCTTAAATTGAATTGAAGCAAAGTCAATATCTTTGAAAGGAGCTAAAAAGTTATTTCCTGAGGCCAGATATAGCAGTATGTATCCCATACTATTTTATGTCCAAACTCTCTGATTCATGGGAGGGAAGAGGCTGTATTTTAAAGCTGTTTCATTAAGGTTTTTCTTCACTGGAAAGGAGTCCCTTTTTTAATAACTTCAGAAGGAAGGTCACTGAAATTTTTATTCTGTAACATTCACAAGATATATTTTCTGTCCATTAGAGTCATTTGAATATTCACTTTGTGTTACAGGTTTAATAATCTGAACTTCATAGATCTAGATCTTTCATTATGGTTTGGTTTGGGCTTAAAAATCGATGAGCTCTCTCAGTAATGCAAGAGTTACAGTCTGGTGGTAGTCCTGTAATTGTTGAAGCATTTTATAAATAAATTGTATTGGATAATTTCTTTCTATGCCTTCTTTCAAGCCAAATACCCTTAAATAATTTCTTCTAGTTCAACTTTCTAAGACCTAGATTTTTTTTCTTGCAATTTAGACAATTTCCGAGAGTTATTAATTCTCTCTTGAGTTTCTTTGACAGTTAAATCCTCTCCTCTCTTCTCTGTTGACCCTTGCCTCCAAATTTTTCTCATTTTGAATCAGATTTCATTTTAATATTATTGTTTTTATAGTTTCTTGAGCACATACATATGTTTGATGCATGGGCATCAAAAAGTAATATAAAATAAAATGAAAAGTAATATGCATTACAGTTACAGTTGCTGATTACTTTTCATGGCAAAGTAGCCAGTAACTATAACTGATTACATTTCTTTGAGAGTAACTAGTAAATGTAACTGCTTACTTTTTAAAAGTAACTTCCCCAACTCTGTCTGTAGTAATGATTCTCCACTGGGATAGATGGAGGGAGAACTGACCTCCAGCCACCACCTCCTGGCTTATAACAAGAGGAGGGGGGTCTAACAAGGAGTTAGGCTGAGGCTGAGCTGGCAATCAAAGTCTTCTCTTTCTTCTCTGGAGTGCTTAGCAGAGAAACCAGTGGTGGAGGAGGAGGCAGAGAAGGCAGTGCTGACACTGTGCTTGTCCTGGAGCTTGGTTTTGGAACCAGACTTATGAAAGACCTTACAAAAGGAAAGCCTCAGTCTGCTCCTTGGTTGGGTATGACAAAGAGAGTGGACAGACCTAATAGCTATGTCAGAGGCATGCAGGTCATTAATAATATCCTGGACATCAGGAACAAAAAGTGTATTATCCATGAAAGGGGCATTCAACACCTTTTGCTGGACAACAGCCATAAATCCAGAGACCCTAAACCAGGAGTGCCTTCTAAGGCAAATGCCAGATGCAGCTGCCCTGACTAAAGTATCAGCAATACCATAGGTGGCTCTGAGGAGATGCTTACTGATGTCTTCCAAAGCCTGGAGAATTTTGAGAAGCTCTTGTCTCTAGGAACCCTTATGAATGGCTTGAGCAGCAGCCTTGCCCTTCCTCTACAGGGTGTTTTTGGTACTTTATCAAATGAGCCAAGTAGTTGGCAGTTCTAAAGCCCAAAGTGGTAGAAGCAAAATTCCTCTTGCCACCGAGGTTAAGCCTCCTGGATTCCTGGTGAGGGGGTAAGGGAACTAAGGTGCTTGGGCACCTTAGCCCTGTCATGAACGACCTTGACTACCACTAAGTCAGTTTCTGGCTGAGCTGCATAAAATGACAGCACCTGAAGCACCTGGTAAAGCTTATCAACATTTCTGGGCATAGCAGGTACCAGTTTGGGTCTATGCCAGGCAGCCATGGCAGCATCATTCATAGCTGGAAGCAGAGGAGGAATATCCTAGGATGGAGATTCTAAGTACTCCAAGAGATCCACAAGATTCATCCTAGTGGCATCCTCTTCCCCCAATATGGAGCCCCATAGTGTAGGAGAGCATCTTCATGATGTTGAAGAAATAGGGGGTCTTCTGAGGAAAAAAACAGGGGCTGAGTTTGATTGAGTCCTCACTCCTGGAGGAGACAGTAGACCTGTCAGAGGAGTCAACCTCAATGTATTTCTCCTCATCCTTTTCCTCAGGGAGTATGAGATCAGGGTGGCATTCTGCCTCTACTTTGGCCTGTTCTTGAAGCAGGGACCAATGGTCAGAGCACCAATGACTCTCTAGAGTGGTGAACAGATCAAACTGGTGTTGACACTGAGACAACACCTGGCAATGTGGGCAATGATGGCCCAGGCCATGGAACAAACTGTTGAATGAAAGTCGAGAGGGTATGGAACCCAGCTTTGATGAACCACCTCTAGCCATTGAAAAGGCGGTAGGACCCAGTACCTGTGGACCTCGAAAATCACAAGGTCATGATGGTGGGGCTGGGGTCACAAACCCAGAGACTGATGGCCCCTCTGCAGCCCTTAGAAGGCTGGGGGAACTCCCCTCTGGGGGAGCCTGATAGGAGCAGAGTCCTGCATGGAGTGAGATGTTGATGCCAAAGAATTTGATGGAACAATCCTAGGAGAAAAGGAGGAAGACTCCAAGGGGGATCATGATCACCTTCGAGGGGGAACAATCCTTAGGCTAGCCCTTATCCCGATGAGGGTGTTTACCTGAAGGCTTATCCTAGGACTTGGGGGCCTGAGAGCTAGAAGGGGATGCCAGCAACAGGGAAGAGGGGCCTCAAATGACCCCTGTTCTCCACTGGCTGCCTGTTACTACATGAGGAACTTTCTTGCATCAGCACTGGGTTGTGAGGTTGAACTTCAGGCAAAGCTCACAGGTGAGAGCATTGTGGCCAGACGCAAGACAGCAGACACAGAGTTTGTGGTTGCCAGATGAAGAAATCTTCTTTCTGCAGTGACAGAAAAGAGCCAAAGGAGCAGATTTCAACATACAAAGACAAAAGGAATTAATTTAAAATAAAGTCATTCAAAAGCTAATACCAAAGAAAAAGGTAAGTCGTTCTGGCAGTCAAACTGAACAATGAAGCTTCTACAGAGCCCGTATGTGAATGGTCGACAGTGGAAAAGAACTGAGGAGGGAGCAGAGCTGCCAATGCTTCTATAGGGTATGTGACATTGGAGCCTGACATCACCGTGGGCTGCCCCAAACAGACTGATGCAGAAAAAAGCTTCTATGTGATCTGCCACCTGACGGCAAAGTTTCATAGGTGTGACCTGATGACTGAGATGTCCCTGAAGAAGATTATGTATACTACCACTTCTACTAAGTCTTTACTGTCTTCTAGGACCCACATGGCAACCAGTCATGGCCACCACCCTTGAAGGCAAACACTCATCTGCTGTTTTCTTGAAGGGCAGACCATTCCCTGCTGCCTCCCTGTCACTGACCTTTGGAAATTACCCTTGCTGTTCCTCCCCATGTTGTGGACCAAGAGGAGGAGCATCCAAGTAATCCTCATCTTGATGAGTTGCTGTTGGCAGTGGCATGGCTTATCCTGGTTGGTCTGGCATCTGCAGACATGCCTTAACCCAAGCTGGCCCTTTCTGTTCTACCATTTCCTACAGCTAGGCTGGGAGGGTATGTGCCAGTTGTCCTATCCCTCTCTTTGTTTTCAGTGCCTCACTGAAACTCCTGTGTATATTTCTTTATTGATTTTTTTTTAAATGTTGGGAGGGGTGTTGTCAACTGCAGCTACCATTATCCAGTGGCTGAGGCTGCTTTCTGATCAAACTTGGGGTGCTTGCCACTCAAGTAAAGTATCTCTGAGTTAGCCGATTGACCTTCTGCTTTGCTTTTGTAGGCCAGATATAATCAATAAAATAGCCATTGTTTATATTTCCTATTTTATTTTTATATTGCTTCCTACCCAATTATGTATCTGGGGTAGAGCTGCTTCGAGGTTTGGTGACTAATGTCCATTGTACACTGAACAGCATGAGTCAGTGGCAATGGTGGGATCAAAGCCCTGTTTACCCACTCCAACCTAAGCCCCTGGCTTGCTGGCTTAAGTAATGCAATTTTTTACTAAAATACCATCAACAGCTTATGCTGATTCTGTATGTCAATTTGCATCTGTGTCCCTCAGTCTGGGCTGAAAATAGAATTGTCTAGCCCTCCCTTCATGGTCAACAAAAATTAAGTAAATAATTTGTGCCAAAGAGACCAACCCCACAAGATTACCCTCCCATGGGGCAGAGAAGACAAGCAAGGATCCTCAACCCAGAACCTGAGCAGACAGAGGCAAAGAAATGAGCAACCTGAGTTGAACCTACTGTGCTTCATCTGCTATAGGCCTCATTCACACAGTCTAAGCTCCACAACTTATACCCATGATGACTGTCATTGGGAAATGCGCTCCTAACAAGAGAAGCCAAACCAACATTCCAGATAGAGAAACAAGGATGCTGTCCTGCCCCACCTGCCATGCAGTCTGCCAGCCTTATGACTGCTCACTCCCAAATGCCAGGCCCAACTGCAAGGTGAGTCACCAGGATGGGAGCAGAGAAAGTGGGGGTGAAGGGGGTGGATGAGAAGTGGTATGATGCTCAACCAGCGAAGGCAAACTAAGTGGAGTGCTGGCTCAAGTGGAGCAGTACAGTCAGGAGCTGAGAAAGTGGTTCTCTTCTACCTCTGGGGCACCTGTCATTTGCAGACATGGCAATGATATCAGGGACCATAGAGTGTGTATCCTCTCGGGTAGCATGCAGACACCAATCACTGAGGCTGATCATTTGCGAAAGCAGAGCAAGGTACCACCCACACAGCTACCTCTATCTCTGCTGGGAAGGAGGACACTGAATGCTTGTCTTATCCTGGCTAAGAGGACCATTACAGAGAGAGAGAGACACACACACACCCTGCAGTAGGGTTGACATGACCCCTCCCCATCCACTGCAGGACCATACAATGGCCCATGTGATGGAAACCAACTACAGCATGCCTAGGCCTGCCTACTTGACCTCATGTGGTCACCATGGCTAACACTGTCCAATGTGCTCTTACCAGTTAACAAATTTGAATAAATAAATAAAATGTTGGCAACCATGCTTGCCCACATTTCAGTCTAAAGTATGGAAACTACATTCTTCTACTCAAATTGGGATAAGGATAAACAGAAAAAAAGTTTAATATGAAAAGCAGGCCTCTTTTGAGCATCAGAGATATGAGGATTTGCTGAGTTACAGTTATAAAATAGGTACGGAATTTCCTGCATTCTAATTGGTTGAGAAGAATTCGAAGCCATGTCATTTAGAAAAGAAAACATATGGCTTTGCACTTCTTCTGTCAGCCAATACCCAAATGTATCAATGCCTCCCAAAAAGTTTAAAGAAAAATTCTGGCAGTCAGCTTGATATAGTGAAAATTATACAATGGGGTATGAAAATCCTGTAACCTCATTGGTCAATACACATCACATGACCTTGGTATATCCTGCAATAAACCATGGCTGAGAAATGGTATTTATAAAAAAAAATACTTAAAAACATTTTAAATATACTGTACACATGGGTCCATTGTATAATCACAATAAGGCACTCCAGAGTGTGGGTTATTGCTGGATTTACCCACTTCTGGTTTGGTTAAGTCACTCGGCTGCACCTCATGACACACCATACAAGGCGTGGGTAAATCCCTCAATAACCCACACTCTGTCATGCCTTATTGCTTAACTCACACCTCCCACTTACCATAACATTTCACAAAGAAATACCCTCAGTCCTCCAACAGCACAAAGTAGTATTGTGAAATGCATTGTAAAGCAATATTTTTCACTTGTTATTTCTATTTCTGTGAATAGTAGGGATTGTTTCCTGCCATACCCATACTTTTGCCATTACCAGTAGATACACTTACATACACACACATGCACAAACGCACACACACAAACATATACACACACACACACACGCGCGCGCACACACACACACACACACACACACTCTGAGACTTAAGTCCAGTATGAAATTGTTTCCACCTGTTTGAGTGCTGGCAGTCACCTCCTGACTGTGATCTCAACTGAGCAAACAGAGACAAAGTCAGCAGCCACCAGGCAACACGTCTCTTGCTCGTGATTGCAAGTACTCCTAATGTATCCTCTCTGTAGGCCTGGTAATGTGCTGCTCCTGCTCACCAGCACCAATTTCTTCAATGTTTAAAAGTCTGCATAATGTAAAAGCATGGACCTTGCACCAAACAACCCATTCTATGGTGTGGACTCATTACCAAGCAGCAGTTTAACAACACTACCAAACCAAAGCCCACATATTTTGTGATTTAGTATGAAACATGCAGTGTGGAATGGAATGAGTTGGTTGGTGCCATGGTCCTCACTTTTGTCATAAGTAGATTTTAAACATTGATGAAATTGTAGCTGGTGAGCAGAAGCAGCACATTACCAGGCATACAATGCTCATTTGCTGATTCAGAAGGTATTGTTTACTAGAAAGCTCTGGTCAGAGTTGAACTAGCCCACCAAATTACCTGGAAATTTCCAGGTGCCCCCCACCCATTGAGTACCTTGCCACCTTCTAAACTCTCAACATCTTTGCATTTATCATCTTTTTTCTATTTAAATGTTTTTTTTCAGGCTCAATAAGTGAACAATAGATGCAAATAAAGAGCAAGTGTGCCACATTAGGTGGAATACTGATATGAGTGTGACTGTCCGTGTCCTCCCTGATTGATTTTCCAAGTGGGCCCCTGTATTCACTTTCCAGGCGGGACCCCTGTACCCCAGTCTGACCCTGGATCTGGTGACAATTTTCATGCAACTACTGCCAGCCTTTCTGAGATTCAAATGTTCGGGGGAAAAACGCCACTTTTTCTCAGCTGCCTAATTAACTTTAAGGGAAGCAGAATGGCTGCAGTTCATTCACCTATTATGGCAGGTGGGAGTGATGCAGCTGAACATGAAACAGCGAGAAAATGTTCAGTGTCTTGTTAAAGCAATACTAATTAAATACACAACTTTGGGAGAATCCACTTGATCTTGTAATAAAAAACTCTACCATTTCAAATATCCAGTGTGATACTACATTATGAATATTTGTGTGAATCTGGGAGAGTTTGTTGGAGGGGAAGGGGGGTTGGGGATGCTGGCTTACAAACAAAAAGAGATAACCCTCTTAAATGTGCCACATGTAATTTGCTGCACTTATATTCCACCCATTTTTGTTAAAAGGAATGTTTTTCCCTTGTTTAAAAAACACACCCAATTTGTTAAATGCTTGTAATTTTTTTTGTGAATTTTAAATTAATTTGTTCTAAATATTTCCTGACTTGTTGCCCATTTTATAAGGATAACAGGATACTTCAGGGTGTGGGCTAATTTTCATAAACCACACACTTCCATGTAGTATATGGCACTCAGTGTAAGTGCTTCATGCTTCATGATGCACCTGGTGGTGTTGCTTACTAAAATAAACCCATCCCTGTTGTGTCTTATTGCTTACTTGATGAGAAATGTGTTAGCTAAATACAATCCCCTCAGTGATATACGTACTATTATTCTAAAATATTTGCATGCCTGCCTTGAACTGTAATAAAAGCATTGAAAGGCATTATTGCACTTTTCCTAACATGTGAGGCTGACTGTTTTCTGGTAGACAGCCGTGACGTAAACCAGTTGTATACAAGTTTTCCAGTTTGGAACTTACAACAAATAGCACTTGTGAATTGTCGCCAAATACTCTGATGGACTGAAATGAGGACAATGCTCTTATTTCTCACTAGCTGAGCAGATTTGCCTTGCCTTTCATGATTGATTCTCCATGAAGAAATTTGTAGAGCACAACACCAGAGGAGTTGGCCCTAACAAACTGAGAGTAAACATCTATTAAAGTGAATTTGCAGAGATAGTGAGTACATTCACAGCAGTAACTACTGTGCAGAACTTGTAGAGCATGGAAAGTGTGGTTGTCCCTTATAATAATTCTGGATAAACAAAACAATCCTGTATAGAAACCCAAAAAAGTGGAAGCATTACTGAAATTCAGGAGATGACTTGTTAGACATAATTTTCAGATTGTCAAGGGTAATAATAGTAATGTTGTGCCCCAGAGATCCTGGTACCCTGCAGAAACAGGTGTTTGGCTGCTCCAGGGCTCCACTAGGAACTGGCATCCCAGAATAGGTGCCCCAGGGCCATAGTGTGAGGAAAAGGGTGGGGGGACATGTATAAATAGGAACCCAGCCTGAGCACAGTATGTAAAGCCCCAGCTGGGCTTGCTTATAAGATTTATTTTTCTCCTCTGGGTTTTCTTTCCCCCCTGTCTGATTGTTTGGTCCTAGGAACCTGCTCTGGTAGTTCTGGAGTGCATGGGCAGCAGAAGCAGATAGGCAGGAAGAGTAGACTTTGTTAGATTTCTGAATGGAATCCTCAGCCCTCTAGAATGGCAACAGTCATTTAGTCTGTTGGAGAGCTCAGGAGAGGCATAAGCAGTAGGAGCGAGGGTAGAGACAGGCTGGCCAGGCAAAACAAAAAAGGGAGGGACTTCCCTGCTGTTCCTGTGCCCCTCTCAATGTCCTGGTTGGTCTGGAATGGCAGAAGCTCTTCCTCCTCCTTCCCATCAGCAGCAGTAGTCAAGCAGTCCCAATCGCATTCCAGCAGTGCTGAAATAAATCCATCAGGGAGAGTCGTCAGTGAGAGGCCATCCCCAGCATTTTTCTGCAGCCAGCAATGCTGTGAGAGGAGATCAATGAGAGGAGGTGGGTCCAGGCCTCCTTTCCTTAAATAGCAGAACCCTAACCAAGAGAGACAAGTGAGCAGCAGGGTGAGTGGCAACTGCACCAAAGCCAGGTGCTAGCCATTGAAAAAACTCTTCTTTTTTGATTTATTTATAAATTAAGTTGGAAGCGTGATGTCAGGGCGACACCACAAGCCTGACACCCGAACAGCGACAGCCTGAATCACGACCGCCGCAAGAGCAACCTGCCACAGCAGCTGACATGCCCCTCCCCCACAGTGGCAGCACCACTGTGGTCACTGTACACTATTCACCTGACCTCTGCCCACCTGTGGTGCTCTGCGTGAACCATATGAGTGACCTGTGTCTGCTGCCCTCAGGCATCCCCAGTTCTGGCATTGCTGTCATGCTGCAAACCAGCTGCCCCCGAGGTGCCTATCGATGCCCCCACTCCTGACCTGCAGTGTTGCTCCGCTGTCCGTCGGGTCCATTGTGGCTCGGGGGTGCTGACTGGTACAGTGCTGTAGCACCAGTGTTGTGGGCTGTCTCTGCCAGTGCATCATGTCTGCTGTGCACCTTGCAGTCAATGGTGTGCCTGTTGCACTGCCATTTCAGGTTTGTGGCATTTGATGTTGGGTGCATCGGGTTCAGCTGTGGCGGTATCTGGGTGTCGCTGTCGGGGCTGTTGCTATTATTGCCATCGCTGTACAGTGGTGTTTCCATTAAGTTTGGCACCTCAGAGCAACATGGAAACTTGCATGGCCACATGAGACAAGCCAAAGAGAAGGTGACCACCCACAGGGCTGAGCAAGAAAAGCTTCATAGGAACAAGAAACTGGAGGGTGGGCAGGCCCCTGTCCATATGACTGCCTACAGATTGGGCTTTGAAGTGCACTCCATAGGAGACAATTCCAGGAGGGGCAGATGATATGAAAGGACATAAGTACATGCTCATTCATTCCAGCTCAGTTGGGTGGACAGCCATGGTGGAGAATGGAGGGCTGTGCTGGTTGCCTGCTTTAGGTCGGAGTGGGGGGGCAGGGTGGTGAGGCACTATTTGACAGGGTGGGAGTCCTCTAGACACCATGGATTTAATGATGAATAAGAAATTATTTTTACATTGGGGTCAGCTATTGATGGGGGGGGGGTGGAATAACTAGGTACCAGGGATTTAATTACTATTTTACATAGATCAGTGATGGGAGTGACCACTAGACACTAGGGATTTGCATTGGGGGCTGGTGATCACATACACCATGCAAGGAAACCTTCAGCATTGACAAATGCATTTTTTTGTTATCTTTGCATGGCTTCCAGCTGTCTAACTGAGATGAAGACATGATCTCTGATTGTACACTTCAGTCACTCAACATTTTAGTACAATTCATCTTGCTCTGTGCTGTATATTAGAATGTAATGCAGTCCTCTGGATCAGTGCACTTACCTGGTAACCAAAAACATAAATAAATAAATAAATAAATAAATAAATATTCTTCCCATCTACGTGTGGACTCAGGACTGCAACTAAGCCTACCTCTCATGCATCTGTCTGTAACAAAAACTACTTCTCAAAGTCAGGGCATCTTAAAACGGGCTCTTCATATTGCAGCCTTAATGGCCTGAAAAGCCTCAACACACTCTGGGGTAAATTTTACATTATTCAGGAACCATTTCTTTGTGAGTTCAGTGAGGCGAGTAGCTAACTCTGCAAAGCTAATAACAAATCTATGTTAATAACCAGACAACCCCAAAAATGTCCTGACATGCTTCTTGGTTTTGGGGACATAGCAGTTAGCTGTATCTTCTATCTTGGAAACCTCTGGCTTGATTTCTCCTTTTCTCAAAACTGAGCCCAAATATCGGGTTTCCTGCATGCCCAAATGCACACTTGGTAGAATTAATTGTCAGGCCTGCCTTTTTGATTGATTGGGTAACTGCTCGTAGGTGTTCCAGGTGACTTTTCCAGTCTGGACTGTACAACACAACGTCATCCAGGTACACAGCACAATAACCAGTGTGAGGGGATAAAATTGCATCAATGTACTGCTGCAAAGTAGCAGGAGTGCCATGTAAACAAAACGGCATGGTGGTAAACTGATAGAATCCTATAGGAGTGGCAAATGTCCCTAGATTATTTAGCCAGGGGGATTTGCCAGCAACCCCAGGTAAGATCGATGGTACTGATATACTTGGCACTTCCCAGTCTGTCCATCAAATCATTTATTCTGGGCATAGGATAACTGTTAAATTCTGACACTTGATTAAGCTTCCTAAAATCAAGGCATGTTCTTACACCCTTCTTTTTTGATTACAGTCACCATTGGTGATAAGTAAGCACTTCTCTGCTCTTCTGTGATGCCCATTTCTTTCATTTTTTTGTATTTCCTTAACCACATCTGCTCTTTTTCACTCTGGTAATCTGTAGGTCTTTTGGCTAATAGGGCGAGCATTCTTTGCCACCGTGATATGCTCAACCCCTTTTGCTCGGCCTGGTGCTGTGGTAAAAGTACTGTTAAATGTCTTTAGCAAGTTACAAATTTCAGTGGTTTGTTTGAAGGTTAAGGAAACATTCACCTTTGCAGCATTAGCAGTTACAGTTAGTTCTAGTGTATCATATACTACATCGATATCTTCTTTATCAGTTTCTGGAAAAAACAGCAAAAAAGCTTTTTATGTTTTTTCAATCCATTTCTTGTGGAGGATAGCATGGTGTATCATATTCATATTTTTTCTTTTGGGGGTCCCATTCTCATGGTTAATAGAAATGGGAGTAATTAGAAAATTTCATTCCACAAATATTTTGTGAAATTCATGCTTTTCGTGAAATATTTAGTGGGTACGAAAATCCGCAGGAGAAATACAGAATTTTGCCCACGAAATCTGAAATGTCACCACATGTGGGTGAAATTCTGCCATTCAGGGGCAAAATTCTGTATTTCATGGGCAGAATTTTGCATTGCATGGCCATGAAATATTATGCAAAATTTGCAAATTCTGCAAAATATTTTGTGGGGCGAAATTCCCTATTTTGCTGGAATTTCGCTCGCAAAATTAAATTTCACTGCATCTCTAATAATTAACTGTGCCAGTATGTCTAAGCACTTTATAAGGCTTTTCCTGCTTCATTAACAGTTTATTTTATGTAGTGGGTAACAGTAGCAAGACCTTTTCACCTGGCTCAAAAATGGTTTCTTTTACCCCATGGTCAAAATACACCTTCTGCTGGTTTTGGGCCTCTCTCAGATTACTACGGGTAATTTAAACATATTTTGCCAGCTTCTTTATCAGGCCACACATATGAGATGTAATAGGTTGTTTCTGATGGGAGTTATCTTCCTATGTTTCTTTTATTACATCTAGTGGCCCTGTAGGTTGTCTACCATACAGCACTTCTAATGGTGAAACATCTGTTGAGGTCTGTGGCACTTCTGTGTAAGCAAAAAGCAAGAAAGGTAAATATTGGTCCCAATATCTCCCTTCCCCTTTCACAAACCTTTTTAACATGTATTTTAGGGTTTGATTAAAATGCTCAACAAGACTGAGAGTGATAAGGGGAGGTTCTTATTGCAGTGATACCTAATAGTCAGTACAGCTCCTTCAGTAATGCAGCACCAAAATTACCACTCTGATCAGTATTAATCTCTTTAGGTGTGCCCACCCTGCTGAAAATTTTGGCAAGCTCTGCTGCCACTTTTGGGGTTGTGACAATACATATTGGAACTGCCTCTGGGTATCAAGTAGCATAGTCACATACTACCATAATGAACTGATTACTCTTTTTACTTTTGTCTAAGGGTCCAACCACATCCATTGCAAGTCTCTCAAAAGGCACATCTGTCAAGGTTAGGGGCATCAGGGCACCTTGTCCTTTTTAGTCACTGGGGCTACTTCCTGATACTCAGCACAAGAACTGCAATAGGTAGCAACATTTTCATGAAGTCCATGCCAGTAAAATTTGTACAGCAATCTGACAAGGGTGTGATCCCTCGCTGAGTGACCAGCTATAGGACTATCTTGTGCTATCCGTATAATCTCAGATCTATATATTTGTGGTATAACCAATTATTCTATCTAGTCCTGTGTCTGAGGTTTAACCCAAACTCTATACAGTAGCCCATTAAATTTTTTAAACATGGATTCACCTTGTTTTGGTTACACCTCCAGCTGCTTAAAATAACCCTGGGGAGAAAAATCATTACATTGTTCTGAAAGAAAATCACAGTCAATGATCAGTTTAGTTTTAACATTCTCATATGTTATCTCCTTATATCCATCAGTCTTTTGTTGCCACAGTTTCTTGAGGCATCATCTTTCTTTTGTGGACTTCTAGATCTTGGAGCTACGTTCAAAAAAGTCTGAATCAAAACCAATGAAAGGAAAAGAGTCCCCACATTCAAGGTGTTCTTTGCCTGAACTCTTGTCATTACAGCTGCTGAAATATCAGGATTTACTCCCTCTTTGATTAATTCAGTAAATCCTGGAAAGTCATTTCCAATAATCACAGGTACAGGTAACTTAGGTACTACCTCCACTTTTATTTGGTGCAACACCCTGTTAACAGTCACTTGGTTGGTGGGATAGTATTACATTTTCCCATAGATGTAGATGCAACAGTTCCTGGTCCTTTTGGACATTGTTTTCCCAGCACTTCAATATGCAATAGGGTCTGTCTGCTTCCTGAACCAATAAGTTATTTAACAGTCTTATCTCCCACATTGACATCTGTTAAGTACTTGCCCCAATTTGCTAAGAACAAATCTGCCTCATTGTCACTCTTCCTACTACAGCAATTTCTTGCAGTATGACGTAGCTTATTGTGATTATAGCAAATAAAGGCTTTGGGTGCAGATTTGTTACCCCCACCAGAGTTCTTATCAAATTTGGAGTTTAAATGGGAAAAAGAGTGTCTTACCAGTGCTTGGCTGTTATCCTACTGCTGTGGTGCCTGTCTGGCCATTTGGTAGTCTTCAGACAAAGAAACAACCTTTCCCCCACTTTCTGATAGGTGTTCTTTTACCCAAAACTGTATGTCTGTGGTTAGGATGTTAATGAACTTCTCCATTGCAAGCATTTTGATGATCTGCAGGAGTGTTTTGCCCTCTGGCTAGAGCCATTTCATTAGGAGTTCTCTGAGACATGTGAAGGCTTCTCGAGAGTTGTCAACTGAGTTGTACTTCAGGGACCAGAATCTCTGCCTGTACGTATCTCCAGAGATATTATACCCTTTCAGAATATCTCTTTTCACCAGGTCATAGTTTTCTGACTGTGCAGTGTCCATATTGCTGTAGGCAAGTTGGGCTTTCCCTGTCAGCTAAGGTACCAGTCTGATTGCCAGTTGCTGCTTTGGCCACAGGCACGCTGTGACAACACATTCAAAAGTTGTCAGGCATGCTTCAATATCATCCGAGAGACACAACTTTGTAAGTTTAAGGTCTTTTAAGTTGTTGGTTGTTTGGTGCTCTGCTGAACCTGTGCCAGAACCTCCAGCTTTGATAGCTTGCAAGGCATCCAGTCATTGCTGCTCAAGTTGTTGTATCTCTTTTCTCTGTTGCTCCTTTTGCTGCATCTCTTCTTTGTTTTTCCATCTCTTGTTGTTGTATATTCTACCATTTAAAAAAGGCAGTCAGGCTTTTCGGTTCTGTCACTACCTTCTCTTTTTTTTCCATCTCTGGTTCTAGCTGAACAGTCTCAGTTTGAACTTTTGTTTCTGCTTCTAATTTGGCTGCCATTCTTCTGGTAATGACTTCGCACTTGCTACTACAGAATCCATACCATTCTTCTATGCTTCCCTGGTACTAGATCTAATACCCATGCACAAAATTCCTGGCTTACAATATGCAAGGCATTAATCCCACTTCTAACACCATCTGTCATCAAGGCACAGGTCAGGAAGCATAGAAAAACCAGGAGCAGTTTCAAAATTCACAAATAACATAGTATAACTATCTACAAAAGCAGTACTAACAGACAAAAGTAAGTCCTTCTTCTGAGGGTATCTCCTAATTCCAAGTTTCTCTCTCTCATTCTCATTGTCTCTTTAGCAAAAGCATTGCTGCTCTTTTTGTAACAAGTCTTTGCCTTGTTGACATCCTGCTTCTCACAGAATGTTCTTGTAAGTTTACAGAAGGTTCTTGTCAGTTTTGTTCGTTGCAGGTGCAGCAAAACAGTACATGATGTCCCAGAACTGACCTCTTGCTGACAGCTCTGCAAAAGGTTTAAAAACTACATCTTAGGTTAACCCCCTAAATTCCACATAGCTTTTTGCAATCAGTTCAACAGTATACTTATATGCAGTTTTGATCCAAAGTGATCCCAGTATTAGTGACATTTCCACATCAAGAGTCACATATATTTTTTTATTGCTGCATATATGCAAAGAGAAAAAAAAGCCAGAACAGCAAGTAAAGGTGGAGAGATAATGAGATAATGAGAGGAGGAGAATTGCAAAACCATCAGAGTCATTAGTTCCTAGGTCTCACAAGAAAATTTGGTTGAGCAATCAGATAGACAAGAGACAGAAAAGGGGAGGAAAGAACAGATCCTTGCCTGTAAACTTTTTCTGGATAACAAATGGGGCAAGGCCTAATTCAACCTGTCACAATCCTGCCAGACAAACCTGATATAGTTCTTTGATGGGGTTACCAGAGAGGTGGATCAGAGAGGAACAGTTGGCAAATGACACAGGGAATAAATTGACAGAGGTGGTGGATGCACTGGGGAGGGTTCTAGTAACTCCACAGCATTATCTCTAGGACTCATTTGTCTGTGGTGATCTCCCTACAGTGTGTCATTTGAAGGGAGAAGCAACCCCCTACTACCACTTCTGTAGGCATTAATGGTATGGGGAAATTCTAACTGGAGTCATGCTGAGATGGTGGGGGCAGAGCTACTGGCTTTGGATGCTTTGGAATGGGCTCCTGTGGGGATGGGAGCTGGCAAGGCTTCACCACCCTTACCTTACTGACCGTAGACTTGATGGCCATCTATGACAGCAGGCTGATGAAAGGATCCCTTGCATCACCTCCTACCAGGCATGGAATACAGGGATTTGACTGATCTAAGTCATTTTAGGATTTGAATGCCTCTTAATGTTTCTTTCACAAGACAGCCAAGCAGTTTGATGCATCTAAAAGGGACATTCAGAACTGCTTTCTGCACATCAATTGTAAAACCAGCCACCTAGACCCAAGAATCCCTTCCCATGCAAATACCAGTGGCAACTGCCCAGGCAGATGCATCAGAAACATCATATATTGAGTGTAGCAAATGTTTGCCTACCTCAGCTCCAAATTCAGATTTTTAAGTAACTCATTCTAGGCATTTCTTTCTGGAAGAGCCTGAGCTACAGCTTTAGCAGCTTTCCACAGGTTAGTCATATATTTAAGCCTGTGAGCCTGGTAGTTTGCAACACGAAAGCCTAGTGAGGCAGAGCCATATGTGTGCTTACCCATCACATCAAGCTTCCTGGATTCCTTATCGGGGCAGAGTACTCATATGTTTTGGTGCCCTGGATCTATTACTATTATTATTATATTGTAATAGTAGTAGTAGTAGTAGTAGTAGTAAAAACATTTATTTTTATACAGGATACAAAAATGACATCTCATTTTGAAGCACCATTAGGATAAAATCCTATTTACAAGACGTTCCTATCTTATATGTTAATAACAGAAAAATCATCAGTTTCATACATATAAATACAATCCAAAATGCAGTACATACAATCATACACTTTCTTAAAACTTTCTATGTCTAATCAAAGCAAGTACATTTAACTGCTAATTCACATTTCAGGGCAGTACTAAGTTCATGCAGACCTATATTTATATTTTTTTCTTGAATCTTTAGCTCATGCTATTATAACCACAGAGTCCATTTCAGTCTGGTTGCCATATTAAGTGTTGGCAGCTGGAGCAGAGTACTGCTTGTTAGCCTTTCTGGGTACAGCTGATATAGAATTACACCTGACCCATGCAGCAAATGTGGTATCCCCCAATGCAGGGTAAACTGGAGGAACAATGATGGATGGAGTACATGGTACCTCCAAAAGGTCCATCAAGTTTTTTTCAGTGGAATCCTCTTGTTTCACAGCAAATCCCATTGCATTCTGCATTTGCTGCATCATAGTTTGGAAGGTAGGGTCTTCAGGAGGAGATCAGAGTTTGTACACCACAGAATCCTCACCACAAGCAGACACTGTAGAGTTAGAAGGTGAAGCATAATGTTTTCCTCCATAACTTTATTCCTCTTCATAATCCTCCTCCATTATGAGGTCTGGATGATAGTCTTCCTGATCATCAATGTCCTTGTCAGTGACAAGAATTGTGGACCTCGCTGGCGATACCAGGATCCACTGCTCAGGAGGTATCTGTTGGGAACCAGCCAGTGATGTAGATGGGGCCAGCGATGAAGGAACAATCATCGATGGCAGTGCAAGCTGCATAGGTAAACCTGGAAGTATGCACTGCATCTTATCTGAAAACAATGCCAGTACTGCTTGCATGTTGATGGTGCCCTGGCCATGGGCCATGAACATTATAGTCAACAATGAGTTTTGACCCATCCATGACAGTGATGTACCATCCATAGTACTGTAGGTACAGTAATGCCTAATCCAAGCCCCAACCTTGGTGTCTGGTTGATGGTCAGGAGGGCTGGTATCACCATCACTGAGGCAGATGATGATGATGCAGATAAAGTACCTGCAGGATGAAACAGAGATCTAGACCTCACTGGGGGAAGAAGAGTACACCAACAACCAGCAATAGAAGGGAGCAGGTACTGCTGGATGCCTTCCAGGACAGCTTCCTGATGCAAATGGTCAGTGAACCAACTAGGTTATGGAATACCCTTGACCTTGTGCTGACAAATGGTGAGTTTGTGAGGGAATGTAGGGTGGAAAAACCACTTTCAGGGCGTGACCACCATTCAGTATGGCTTACACTGGATATGGGCAAGGAAGGACTGGAATGTAGCACAGGAGCACTGGACTTCAGAAGGGCTGACTTTGGGAGGATGGGGGAAGTGATAAAAAGGGTACCTGGCCAAAATTCAACCTAGCATGGACACTAACCAGAGGTGGGAGGTCATAAAGCTGGGGATAGCAGAGGCAACCAGAACCTGCAGCAAGGCCCAGAGCAAGAAGGCTAGGGTTAAGAAACCAAGCTGGGTGAGCAAGGACATCATGGAAAAGGTAAGGAGGAAAAGAGATGTCTTTAGGAGGTACAAGAAAACTGGGAAGGGGAGGACAGGGAGGAGTTTCTGAAGAACTCTAAGGAGGTAACACAGGTAGTAAGGGGAGCCAATGCATCTATGGAGCTCAGGCTGGCACAAGGCATCAAGAAGGGTGAAAAGAACTTCTGTAGGTACATCAGGGAGAAAAGGAACTGTAAGGACCACATAGTAAGGATTAGGAAGAAGAGGGGTTGAGTGGAAGCAGGAGGTGATAAGGCACAAGTGCTAAATGATTACTTCTGCTAGGTATTTACTTAGGAGAAGAGGGGGATGATAAACAAGGAGGGAGTAATGGCAGAAGCAGGGTGGGAGGGGGTGACAGATGGGGAACTCATGGAGGCAGAGTTCTGGAGGGTTTGAGGGCACTGAGGGTGGACAAGGTGCCAGGCCCAGATGGCATCCACCCCAGGGTACTGAATGGGCTGACAGAGATCCTTGTGGGATCTTTGGCAGACCTACTTAATGCCTCACTACACTCGGGGTGTGTACCTCCAGACTGGAGAATAGCTCATGTGGTGCCCTCCACAAGAGTGGCCCCAAGGATGAACCGGGTAACTACAGACCAGTGAGCCTCACATCCATCATGGGTAAGTTGATGGAGACTATCCTGAAGGAGAGGCTGGTGGCCCTCCTGGAGGCCAGAGGGCTACAGGACAGCAGACAGCATGGCTTCATATGAGACAGATCCTGCTAAACCAACCTGGTAAAGTTCTATGACTGGGTAACTAGGCAATTGGACAGGGACCATGCAGTGGATGTCCTGTATCTGGACTTCAGTAAGGCATTTGACTAAGTGCCACATGAGAGGCTGGGAAGTAAGTTAGAAGGCACAAGGCAGGTACAAAGCTGGTGAGATGGGTAGGGAACTGGCTTCAGGGAAGACAACAAAGGGTGGTGGTGGATGGGGCCCTCTCATCCCCAAGGGTAGTGATGAACAGTGTTCCACAGGGCTCGGTGTTGAGACCAGTGTTGTTTGGGATATTCAGTGCAGACACATCATTGGACATAAAATGCAAGATCAGTCTGATTGCTGAAGACACCAAGATGTGAGCGATGGTGGATGACCTAGGATGATGCCAGGGGTTGCAAGATGATCTGGAAAATATGGAAACCTGGTCAGACACCTGGCAACTGGGGTTTAATGCCAAAAAGTGCAAGGTGCTGCATTTTGGGGTGATGAACCTAAGGAGGAGTTACTAGCTGGGGGGAGTGCAACTAACCAAGACAAAGGAAGCTAACGATCTGAGGGTGCTCATTACAGGGTCAATGAACAACTCTGCACAATGTAGGAAGGCAGCTGCAAAGGTCAACTAAATGCTGGGTTGCATTGCAAGGGGTATCTCCTCGAGGAGGGGGGAGGTGATTCTGCCACTGTGCAAGTCATTAGTTAGACCACATCTGGAGTACTGCATGCAGTACTGGCACCGGTATCTGAAGAGGGACATTAAGTTACTGGAGAGGGTACAGTGCAGATTGATAAAGATGATCAAGGGGCTGGGGACTTGCCATATGAGACAAGGCTCAGGGAGCTGAACATGTACTCACTAGAGGAGAGGAGGGACAGGGGGGACATGATTGAAACCTTTAAGTACCTGAAAGGAATAAACAAGACAGATACAGAGGAGCTGTTCAAAGTAAAGGATGGGAGGGACACCCAGGCCATGATATGAGGCTGGAGGGAGGAAGGTTCAGGAGGGAGATGAGGAAAAACATTTTTTACAGAGAGGGTGGTAGCTGGGTGGAATGCATTACTGGCAGAAGTGGTATCATGTAGAACAGTATACTGCTTCAAAGGGGCTGGGACAGGCAAGGGAGGGTCAATGAGGAAGGTGGGAGGGAGGGCAGCTTCAAAATAAGGGGGTGCTAGCTGCACATTTGAACAGACTTGATAGACCTCTAGGCCTTTATCTGCTGGTAAATTTTCTATGTTCATATGTTCGTATCTGTCTATATCTTTATTGTTTATGTTTATGTCCCAACAATGTCCAATCTTTTTTGTGGTCTTTTGATTTCAATGACCATAAGTCAGTCAATTAAGCTTGTGATGCTGCTTTCTGACCCTGGGCTTTTTCAATGACTGCTTAAATTTTTGCCAAAAAAAATTCTCCAGTGCCTTTTTTCTATATTGCCTAGCTGCTTGATTGAAGCCTTGACAAATATTACAAGTCCTGATGGGAGCTAGGCCTAACCAGTAGACACACATTTCATGTGCATCATCCTTAGAAATCTCTTCTCTGCACTTGCAGTATCGGAACAATGTCATTGATTTCAGTGCCATGCAGAGGTGGCAAAATGACAAAAACATTAGTGATTACCTAGCAATAAAAATAATAAACAACAACAGCTAGTTGGTCAGCATTTCCACCGTAGGTAGACTGGGCATAATCTATGCCAGGAAAAGAACTGAGGAGATATGGGGCCACCCATGTTTTACTGTGTTGGCCCCTAGCTGGCAAAAATTCCCATGTGGTCCTATTGCTGATGTGGGCATAGTTCCAAAGGTGCGGCTTAAGGCAAGAGATTTCCTTGAGGAGCTTTCAATTCAGTAATAATATTTGTACTCAGTCTTGATATAGCAAACCTGGTAATATATAACGGTCTTCTTGATGTTTAGATGTTTTATATTTTTTCTTAAATGAAAATTTATGATAATTTATTGAGGTGATTTCAATTATCTAAAACAGTCATATGCTTATCTTTGCCTATGTTATGATAGGCCAGATATAGTAAATAAGAAAGATACATTTTTACTGTGATTTTTCCTTTCTTTCTAATGAAGGGAATTTGTTAAATTCTGGACTTCCCATCTGAACACTCTACACAGCCTATTAGGTGAGGTATTTTTATACAGACTATTTGATGACCTGAAGAAAAAGCAGCTGGTTAGAAAGTGGGAACACAGACTTCTTGGATTTCACAACTTCTTTGTGAAAAAGTGAACTTTGAACTTTAGAAATTCATTTGAATTCTTCCACCAAAGATTTTTAAAGTGCTTTAAGGGACTTTATAGTTTCCTTGTAGTGATTTTGTATTATCATGTGTCTGTATATTTGTGTGGCAGCCATTTTAATTCTTATCAACATGGTTAGCACTAGAAAACAGAAAGGAGACAATAGTCCCCCCCACCCTTTTCTCACCACATTTAAATGAAAAACAAGTCAGAGCAAAAACAAAGGTGAAAAAGGAAATTTTAATAGAGGTATGTGAAATAACAAAAACTTTAATCTGCAATAACTTTGTGAAGTTCTGCAACTTCACAAAATTCTTCACACTTCACAAAGTTGAAATTCAAAGTATTGACAGCTTCACAAAGTTGTGAATTTACAACTTCACTAGTAAAGTTCAGCAGTAAACAGAGCAGAAGAGCTGTGCTATCTGCTGTTCTAAGAAGTGTGTTCAGGAGATTGGATCTGTGCAGTATTTAGAACTCAGTTTTGACTCGATTTTGTACTGCTGTTCATTGCATAAAATAAATGTGTGTTTTTTTAATATTCTACTAAGTGTTCTGCATCTTCAAACTTAATTTTGAATGTTTTTGCCTACAGTTTAGTTAATGTTATCCTTTCTCATTCTATGTGGTGGAGTGCTGAACTAGTGTTGTGTGTTGGTGGGGGGGGACAGGCTTTTGTCTGCGGTCAGCAACAGCTTTACTTTCAGAAACTTTCAGTGCATTTTCAGTTTTCAGTGTCAGTCTCAAACAATTCATTTTTCTCAGGACCTGAAAATCTTATTTTCAATTTTTTGTCAAGTCCCATAATTTCTGTACATTCTCAGTGTTCCAGTGCTGCTACAATACTAACCTCTGTCCAGGGCTCTGGCAGATAGTTGTTAATATTTTTGATTATTATTTCTCATAATATTTTTCTACAGAATGAGTGCACACTGGTAAGTGGTGCACAGAAACACAAAGTCTATTGCATCAACCTATTTCTTATAATACTTTAATCCTTTCTTGTAATTTTTTTTAATTGGATCAGAACTATTTTACTATATGCAGTATTTTTATTATTGTTCAAACCACTAGTACTGCTACACATTACCACATTAGAATGAGTGGTTGATGGAGAGGAAAGGATCGACAGGGAGGAAAGCCAGGGAAGGTAGCAGTGGTTATCACTGATAAAAGCAGATGAGGGTGGGGTATAGATGCAGGAGGTTATAATGTATCTGCAGTGTGTGATGATGGTAGTGATGCTGTTAAAAAATGCTTACCGCCTTTATTTGTCTGCTCTCTTAGTTAATGAAGGCAGCAGCAAGAGGCAATATGTGCTATTTAAAATTTTCTGAACCCTATCTGCACCAGTGAGTAAACACAGTGGTGTTGAAAAATATCAAAAATAGTCCCTGGTGGTTAGTAGTACTGGAACTGAGCTTTAGGAGGATTCAGTGGCAGAGATGTGTGTGCTATTGCCATCTCAGGAAAATGTGGAAGAGGAGAACCTGCAAAAGGAAGAAGAGGAGGAAATGTATGATGGACATGAGGATGCCACTGTCATCGATCTGTCATGACAGCCTGAAAAAGGGTATTAGCAAAGTGTACAAATTGTTCAAATTGAAGGGTTAACTTTTGTCACATGTCAGAAAGGTAGTATATAATGACACAGATCCCAGAGCTACAACTGGCATGTCACATAAATTTGTGCATTATTCAAAATCCCTTGTGTGGAATTGTTTTATTACTAATCCAAAAGATGACACTGGCAATATGCCAACTTTGTCAGGCTTGAGTAATCCATAGTAAGAAAGGGTCTCGTGTTAGCACAGGTGGACAGTATACCCATCTTAAAGTGGCTGGAGTTGTCTGATTACTCACTGCATGCTACCATGCTGTAGAGAAGCTTGGGAGCAGGCTCTCTTTGAAGCTGTATACCATACTTTTAAAGGTATGCCACCTATCTCAGACTTACAGAGCTTACCAGTTCATCTTGTGTGGGTGTCAGCCAGGCAAGCTGTCTCAACCATTCTTTTGTTTCTCCAGGAGAATTTCCTGTGGTGGTGGATGGATTGGAGAAACAATACAGGCCCTTCAGAAAGGCCTGAGCCTGAGGCTTGCCAGAGTGTCAGAAAGCCATAACCAAGAGCTATAATCGAGGAGTTGCAGGAGTACACGGAAGAGAAATAGGAGAGAAACAAGAGACATACAAACAGATATAAAGAGATCCTGATCTAAAACAAGAGCAGAAAACCATTGAAAAGCATATTTTGACCTTGAGCTTACATTGATTCTATACGGATGCTGGAAAAGAAAAAGGGAAATATACCTTTTCTGTCTTCTGCCCTTCTGTGCTTTTACTATGGTTATCACTGTTACTTTTACTTTGCTACTGGATTCGCATATGATTCATGTGTGATTTGTGTATGAGTATTTCTGTGTGTTTTACTGATTGGGAGTTTCTTGCTGTGCCCTAGGTTGCACGATTGTGCTATAGGATTGTGCTTGTGTGATTGCAAAACTTTGCACAAGTTTTGTCATTATTTAATTTTTGAGTAGTTTAATGTTCTTTGTTTTTTTTTCCTCATTTCCTAAAATTTTTTAAAAAGTTTGCATATTTTTAAAAATCATGCTGCTTGTAGCGATTCATTGGGAGACTCATGTAGGGTTAGTGCTTAAAGTGTATGCCCAGTGTCCTGAAGTTAGATTCACCATTTTCTGAACCCAAGAGAGAAGGGAGAAGGTGCAGTTTGTGCCATAGAGGTATTACTCTATTCTCTCCTACATTTGCTTTGTTTTGTGACTGTCACAGTGTATTGCAGTTTGGGCAGCATGTGTAGAAGTGCAGACCATTGAGTAGATGCTGTTTTAAAAAATGTATGTGTGGAGATATGGACCATATGAAGTAAGTGCAAAGGCAAATACAAATTTAAGTATATGTTAGTAAGAAACAGAGTGTCTAGCTGCTGTGCTAACACTTAGCTTTTCAGTATTTTAACTGATTTTACTCGATGTGGTTAAATGCTCTGCACAATAGGTGCTGATTCCTTATAAAGGGGGATTCACTAGTTTTTTTGGGGGGAGGCTGTATCTTCCTCTTGTAGGGACAATAGATTAATTTGATGATTTTTTTTGCGGTTTTTGTTCTTTACTCTTTTTAAGTTGCTCTGCTACTAGTTAGAGTAGTTAGAGTTTCTTGTTTGTGTGCTTTCTGAAATGTGTAACTTTTTAGGATTGAATAACTACACATATTATTTATTTTATTTAGGCCCTGCTGTTTGTTGGCCTGGCTCCTATTGATTTCAATTGGTGGAGGTGGAAGTGGATGGAGAAATTGTGTCCTGCTTGACTACTACAAAGAAATTGGTTAATACCCTCCCCACCCCCACCCCTGGTTTTGAGGATCTGCAATATTGGAGAATGAGATTTTAACTTGTTGACTGCTAATTTTGTAGCATATTGAAGACAGTCTAATAGTACAGACACATTTTGGAAAATCCCTGAAAATTCTTGGACCAAGTGATCTGATGTCAGAGACTTATAGAGACTTACATGTGTTTTAATCTCATGTTGTGCTAATGTGTTTCATGTTTCAGGAAATTGTCATAATTTGCTGATTGTCCTTACCAGAAAACTATTAGCTGTGATGGCGAATACTGAACAGTATATATTCTAAGTCAAGACCTCTCAGGTGGGAAGGATAATATCATACAACTTAATAGTGTTACAGCAAAGGGTATGAACGGGAACAAACTTGTTAATGACAAGCAGAGTAGAGCTAATAAAGACAATAATGCTAATAAAGCAAGGAAACCTAAGAAATTTAAAACTAAAATTGTTGAAGCCAGTCGCAAAAAGTGCACCTTGGACATAAAACAAACCAAGATCAATACATTTTTGACTAAAGCTGTTCCTATTAATGAAATAGTTAATGCTTAGAGGGTGTACAGCAAAATAAATTCAATACTGGATGTATCCATGACAGACGGTAATATTGTATATGAGAGTGATCTTGATTTGAGGCATGATTTCTCTAAGCGTTCTTCTACACCCAACGTCTTTATGGAGACTGATTCTACTCATTACTCAAAAGAACATAGTAAGGAATACAGTAATGAGATTAGTGGTATAACTAATTCATCAACACAGATAGTTATAAAAAATGTGGATTGGAGTATCTTGTCTAAACAAACAGCTAGGGAAGCCTCAATCGATCTTTATTATGATACTGTATCAGAATCATTATATTCCTTAGAATTTTCACAAGAACCAGCTCTAGAACCAGTTCCTAGTACTATGAAGATCAGCACTAACTGGTCCATAGATTTACAGGACATTACTGTGGGGATGCAAGAGGTTCTTAATGGGTTAAAGATGAAAGACACCAAAATTAACAATATTATCTCCCCAAGCTCACACTGCTGCTGTATGTTTAAGAAGGCTGAGGTCAGAAAACATATTGAAGAAATGATCTCCTCCTGCCTTTTTAATTTGGATGATGACCTTATAAAATTTATGGAAGATCCTTATGCTGCTCATCTTATGATACCGGACCAACTAGTAGGAGTCTGCAATGAGTTAGAAACCCTTAAAGGTAATATTGTTATAAATAGTGCCAGACAAGATTATGTACTTAATCAATTGGACAAACTGATCCCTTTGGCTGGGTCACCTTCTATTTCGTTTTCAGGTACTACACAACCCACTGTGCTTTCTGAGGATGTTCTAGGTAGGCCGGATTTTTATATTATTCATATTTCTGACTCACCTGTTAAATTAACAGGTAAAGGTAAAAGGAGGACTAGAAGATTCAGGACAATTAAAAACAAAAAAACAAATTCCTGATAGGAACATTAGAGAAACAGAGGTTGTACACATTGATAATAATATAAAGGCAGAGATGGAAAATTATACTGTAGTCCAGGATCCACTTCATGACATAATGGGAAGCAATAGTATTAATTTAGCAGAAGTTCATGAAATAGAAAAATTAGAGAACTGTACAATATCTGAAAATGCTATTAACCAGGATATAAAGAAAGAGCTATTGTGCTCTATTAAAAATTTTAATCACCAAATGACTATTTTGAGACAAGATTTAGGAAAGATTCAAAAAGAGCTAAGTGCTGAGCACTCTGAAGGTCTCTCTAAAATAGATAATACTGAAAACACACTGAGAGAGTTAAGCAAAATGGAAACTCAGGACATGCTTTCCATATCTGGAAAAGAGCTGTTTGATTTAAAAGATTGTACATTTTTGAGTATTTATGGCTACTGCTGGAATAACGGAATTTAAAAGAAACAAAACAGAACACAGATTGTGCACCTATTGAGGGCAACTACTGGTGCTGATATTGTGGACAGTGATATAGTCCAAGTTTGGGATGATCAGCACTATGATGGTATGAGATGTGTTTTTCTATTTTGTGCTAGGACTGCAAACCATATTTGGCTCAACAATATTAGTCTGCAAGCCCAGGAGTTCTCAGTTGACTTCATTAATAGGAAACAACGGAATCAATTGCCAAAAGGGACTACTTCAGGTACTGGTAGTATTTTTGGTTTAAATAATATACCAAATGAAAATCAGGAGAGGCTAAGAAATGTGGTACATAATCTGCTTACCCATGCACTGAGAATTCCATCCTCAGCTCTCAAACTATCAAGTGTATTTAGACATAAGGCACAATCTGGTGCTGGTCAGGTTAATGCTGTTGTATTAGGAGAAGAGGTTTATGGAGATGATTTTGTGCAGGGCCTTTTTATTGGACCCTGCAGATGTATACATAATTGATAGTAAAATTTTGAATTCAACATATCAGGAACCCAAAGGAAAGCAGCAGAATTATAATGAGCCCCTTGTCTATAGGGAGAGGTTTCTTTTTGGCCTGTGTCATATGGAAAATTAGACTAATAAGAAACTTGGACTGCTTGTTAGGGATTTATTAGAACAATTTTTGAATATAGATATTGTAAATCAAAATACATTAACAGCTCAGAGATTGGGAATTGACCCAGAAACAGATCAAATATTTATTCAGATTAGATATATGAGTTTGTTTGATAAAATCTTGTAAAATATCTAGTTATTGGATGGGATGGGGCTGCATATTGTTGTCTTTAATCAGGCTGTGGATGGTGATGCTGTTATTCCCCCTGAAATGGATCAAAATCTTGAAATCACTGTAGATTCTGAGTATATTAACATTTTTCAGGATACTATGGTTGAAAGGAATGTTTGCAATGTCTCAGTCTCAAATTGATTTGCTCTGTTGGAGGACCAAAATGATTGACTACAGATATTCTCTCCTGATAGTAAGAATGAAGAAGCAGAGGGCACAAATAATTATTTATTTGCTTTTGTTTACCAGGTAAGCACACTAGACAACCAAGTGCCTATTTTTAGGTGTGACCCAGGAGAACACAGAGGTACATTCAAGAACATCAGGCAAACACAAGTACAAGGTATGATCAGGAGAATCAAAGAGTGCAAGGGCAATACAAGACCATCAGGTTTTACATAACAGCATGGTCCAGGCAATAAAGGCAGTAGTCAACATGCCTGGGCAAACTACACCCCAGAAGGATAAGGGAAGCAGGTAAACACAAATTAGTACAATTGGGGGATGGAGAGACCAAGTCAACACAGGAGGCAAAAAATGGGGGTGGGGTAGTGAACACATACACATTAATGGAAAGGAGGACCAAAGTGGACCTGGCACAATCGTATCTTCAAAGTAGCTGTAAGTTCACTTGTGAGTAAGGGGCTGAGCCTCTCCACCCTTAAGCAGAGGAAACTGGGTATCAGCTCAGCCAATGTACTGTTTATATATTGGAATGAAGCTGGTCTTTTAACAAAGTTTGCAGATAGTGAGTGTGTCAACTTTCTGAAACAAGCTCTCATAGTATGCTTGCAAGAAACATGGCATCAGTCATCAAATGATGTCACACTGAATGGATACCTGACTTACCATGTTTCTGGCCTTAAGCAATCTAGATTGGGCAGACCTTCTGGAGGTCTAGCCACTTGATTCAGAATAATGGAATCACTGACAGTAGATTCAATATCTTCTAATTCTGTTCACAAGCTTTTCTTGTTACGCTAGGATCTTTGGCATTTTGCCTAGTTAAGGTGTATATACCACCCTGTAACTCAAAGGTTTTTAGAAACAGCATATGGGAGGAGTTGGATGATGTTATACATAGGGCTTGGGCAATTACAGCATGTGATAAGATCCTGTCATGTGGAGATTTTAATGCCAGAATTGGTAGTTACGATGGCTTTGCTGATAATGAAATACCGAACTGGTGCTTTGGGAATGCTTTTAAATTCCCAAGAAGCTCATTAGATCAAAGGACTAATCCTTGAGAGCTTAAACTCCTTAAAACTATAACGTCTTATAATATAATGCCTTTAAATGGGAGACTCAAATTTGATAGTATAGGCAACGTTACCCATTACAACAAGCAGGGTCCTTCTGTGGTTGATTTTGTTTTTTGGAACGATAGCATGAACACATGGGGTTCTTGTTTGATTCCTACTAGGCCAGATCGTGATCATTTCCCTTTAGTACTAAGATTTAGACATCTAGCTGAATAACCTATGGTTTTAGGTTTTTCATAATTTAGAAATCACGAATAATGTAAAAATCAAAAGGAACCAACATAGCTCTTATGAGTTAGGTTCTTAATTACAGAGTTTTCTTTTCCTGATAAAGAGCATTTTAATTATTGGAACTTATTTAAATGGGCTGATCAGCTGCAGTTATGTTTTAAGGAGATAAGGGAGTTGATTTATGTTGTTATCAAACAGCAACCAGAGTATGGCCATAACTGGTTTGTTAAGGAATGCTGATGTGCCAAAAAACATATAAATCAACAACTTAGAAGGGCTAGAGTTAGTAAAAAGACAGAGCAATTTAAATCTCTAAATCAAGCTACAGCAACATGAAAAAGCTATTAAAAGAAAAACAGTTGGAATTTCAACATTCTCAGTGGGATAAAATGCTAAAGACAATAGACTGTAATGACCAACATGTTTATTGGCAGATGGTGGCTCAAGGAGCAAATAATTATACAATTGGCATAGACACATACATCTCTTTGGATACTTGGCAAAAGTATTATACCAGTATCTTTTTTGATCCAAAGCAGGATGAAGATTTGCCTGAATCAGGAACTGTTATGTCTTATGTTACATTTTGTAATCAGCAGGATGTATATGTAGCAATTATTTCCATGAAAAAGCATAAAACCCCAGGCCCAGATCAAATCCCAGCAGATGTTTTTCTGGATTCTCCTTTGTTTTGGGCTTTTATATTAATACTATTTTTTAATTGTTCTGTTAGGCATTTGAGATTTCCTATTTCTTGGAAGGGGGCTATTATAATTTCAATACGCAAAAAAGGAGATAGACCTGATCCTAAGATGTATCATCCAAATTTCTTATTGGATAATTGCTGTAAGATCTTTTCCAAAATAGAGTTATCTAAATTACTTGAGGAAATAAGTGCTTTGAGGGGTCTGCTGGAATTTCAAGCAGGTGTTTGAGCCGATTATGGTACATTAGATAATTGTTTAGTTTTGTCACATTTTTATGAAAAATATGTTAGTTTGCCTAAGCAGAGAGTGTATCTGGCATTTATTGATTTCAGCTTTGCTTTTGACTCTGTTTCACGTAACATATTATGGAAAACAATGAGGGACTGGGGTATTTCTAAAGAAATAGTTGTCATCATAAGTGAACTTTATCATAACATCTGAGTGCAGGTTAGAACAGGGGTAACTGGACAATTTTCTTCAGCTTTCTTTACTAACTGAGGGGTTAGGCAGGGATGCGTCCTAGCCCCTACTTTTTTCTGTATCTATATATATATATATATATATATATATATATATATAAATAATTTGCTAAAAATCTTGGTTAGGTAATTGACGGACTATCCTAGAATTGTGGACAAATTGTGTCCAGTATTGGCATATGCCGATGACCTTGTTTTATCTCTTTCTCAAAAGGGGTTACAGAGTAGGCTTGATAGTTTAGATGATTATGCTGGCAGACATAATTTGAGTATTAATGTGAATAAAAGTCAAATTATGATATTAGATTCAAATAAGTTAACCAAAACATGGAGATTAGGGAATAAAAGACTTAAGACAGTAAAATCCTATCCTTATTTAGGCCTGCTTTTTACACATGATGGTAAATGGGTCGGGCATAAGGATACCCTTATCCCTAAGTTAAAACAAATGGATAATTCTCTTAAGTCTTTTAACTATAAGTATGGTGGCAACTCTGCCAAGCCATTGATCACAGTGATAAAATCTAATTACTATGCACAGGCAATATACCATTCTGATATCTGGGGATCTGTTAATTATAGTATGATAGAAATTCCTCTTAACAAGCGTTTGAGACATAATTTAAGTCTAAATAATGATATTCTGGTTGCACAAAATAGGGCCAAAGTAGGGCTAGTTAGATTATCTGCATTTGCCTAGATTAGAACTATTAATTATTGGTTAAAATTATTCACATTAGCTCAAAATAGACTTCAAGCCCTGGTATTAAAAGAAAAGTGTGCTTGGATTGAAATGGGTTGTAAAAAATCAAAATGGCTGACTGGTTTGTACCCAATTCTAGGAGAGGCAGGACTATCTTTCTTAAGAGGCTATGTGGAAAAAAAATCACAATTAGTCTTAAACATAAATCGTATGTCACACAAAAAATTATGAATTATTCTAAAAAGCAGGATTTGGATACTATTGCAAATCTCAAGACTGCTCCCTGGTTTAGGCAACATGATGTAACATTTCATTACAGGGAATACTTAGATGTTTTGGTTAATCTAAAATGCAGACAGCTCTTTACTAGTTTAGATTAGAACTGTTTCCGAGCAGGGTTTTGTCTGCAAGATACAGCAAAGAAACAGAACATACTTCTGTTTTCTGTTCTTGTTCTGATGAGAATGTGGCAGATCTTTTTCATGTTATTTTTATGTGCCCGTGGTATAATGAGACCAGAAATAAATGGGTAAAGCCGTCTTCACAGAGAATTGCGAGGCTGAATCAGACTCTGTTATTGAACATATTTTTTTACCTCAAATGATAAATACATAATATATAATTTGGCAAGGTATCTTGAGGCTATCACAAAAATTAGAATAAAGTATGTGAAATCCAGATGATTATTGGTTACCTTATTGATTAGTGAGTTAGGAAGTTGCTGCCTTATTATTTGAAATCCTACTGTCAATATGGTCATCTCTATTTATGTACTGCATTGTTTGCATTTTCTGTACAGTGGATGCAAGACTAAGAGATGTATATGTATTTTTTGTTATTTATGATTGTATGTATTTTTATATACTGATGTGTG
The DNA here is from genome assembly GCA_016271365.2 of Neoceratodus forsteri. NCBI lineage: Eukaryota > Metazoa > Chordata > Ceratodontiformes > Ceratodontidae > Neoceratodus > Neoceratodus forsteri. Next base: position 622,991,413 of record CM057455.1, read on the forward strand.
ATTTTGTCTCTATTTTATTGTAATGGTCCCTTTACAGTTAATCTTTTTTATTGATATGATAGAAGAAAGATAACATCTTCTAGGAATATCAGGAGTATAAAAAACCAACATGAATTGATATACTTATATGACAGAAACAGCATCTTGGCATATACAATGACTTAAATTGCTAGAGTTGAACAATATGTACTGTGTTCTAAAGTATACTAATAGTCTTATGATTGAGTATATTAAAGTTGAACACTCAGAGACTGACCTGAGAAGTTTAAATTTAGAAAAGGAGAGATAAAGGGGTCTAGGTATACAATCACTGTGGTCTATATAGCGAGTCCTACAATGCTGTATGTCAAATAAAAGGCAAAGGAATTGTAAGGTATATTTGAGCATCCAGAAAAGTAGAGAAAAGAGAGAAAAAAGAGTTGAAAAATACAACACAGTAGTAATGCAATAATAAAATAGATACAAGTTACCATGAGAAGATTAGTCTATACATTAATTACTAGGGAGTTTAGCAGATTATAAGTATTTGAGATAATTCTGCCAGCATCTGGTGTATACATTGAATCGTCTAGAAGAAATAAGAAGAAATATGTATCATATGGTCTAGGGAGGCATATTGAGATAGATTTTTTAAGAATATCTATAAAATTGGGAGTGTTAACAGATTTCAAACGTATAAGTATATGGCACTTAACTTGGAGAAACAATATGGGCAGTCACCTGTTTTGAGCACAAGAAACTGTCTTATTGTCATAAAAGTTGAAAATACCTAATAGGATATGTTTAGGATGTAGTGTAAAAGGATGACCAATCACTTTAGTTGCAAAAATGACTGGCACACTATAGTATCTTTATGAGTGGACAATGCCATAAAATATGGAATAGGTCCCCATTAGGAGAATTATAACATACTAACATACTAAAATGCCAGCAGAATAGGCCTAACGGTCTTTCGTGTCTGCTTGTTTGGTCAGCCCCCACCCTGGGTGCTGACCTTGCTGTCCCCATCGCCTTCTCTGGCTTCTCCCTTCCCAGTTCCGGATATTCTTGCTGCATTGGATTTTGCTTCCAGAACCCTTCCCCTGTACCTGTCCCACCCCCTCTTGAACCCCTTCACTGTCTCTGCTCCACCAGCCCCTAGGCAGTGCATTCCATGGCTCCACCACCCTCTCAGTGAAGTAGCACCTCCTCCTTTCTCCCCTGAATCTTCCCCCCTCCAGCTTCCACTCATGCCCTGTAGTGGCCCCTTCCTCCTTCCTTCGAAGCACCCTGACTGTTCCTCCCCTATTTACCCTTTTCATGTACCTGAAGACCTCTATCATGTCCCCCCAGTCCCTTCTCTCTTCCAATGTGTACATATTTAGCTCTTCGAGCCTCTCCTCATAGGTCCTGTTCCCCCAAGTCCCAAATCATTTTGGTTGCCCTCCTCTGAACCCTCTCCAGGAGGTTAATGTCCCTCTTTAAGTGTGGCCTCCAAAACTGCATGCAGTACTCAAGGTGCGGCCTCACCAAGCAGTTATACAGAGGGAGTATTACTTCCCTCCTTCTGGAGGTGATACCCCTAGTGATGCATCCCAGCATCCTGTTGGCCTTGGCTGCTGCCCTCCTACAAGTCTCAGAGTTGTTCATCTTGACATCCACCACCACCCCCAGGTCCCTCTCAGCCATCGAGACTTGTAGCATTTCCCCCCCCAGGGTGTACACTTGGCCTGGGTTTCTGGCCCCCAGGTGGAGTACCTTGCATTTCCCTGCATTGAACCTCAGCTTCCACTTTCTAGACCATCTTCCAGATCCTCCAGGTCCCCTGTGAGACCACCTCCCCTCCTCCCCATCCACCACCGCCCCCAGTTTCGAGTCATCTGCAAAGAGACTCATCTCACTCCTGATTCCTGTCCTTATGTCAGATACGTAGGCGTTGAACAGAAGGGTCCAAGGACTGATCCCTGTGGGACCCCACTAATGATCCTCCTTGGGGATGAGACTATCCCACCAACTACGACCCTCTGGGTCCGGTCCTGGAGCCAATTGCCTATCCATCTGATCATCTGGTTCCCCACCCCCATTTCTCCCAGCTTATCCAACAGGACCACGTGAGGAACAGAGTCAAATGCCTTGCTGAAGTCTAGAAAGAGGACATCCACTGGTCTACCCAGGTCCAAGGCACTTGTCACCCAGTCATAGAACTCCACCAGGTTTGTCTGACACGATTTCCCAGGATGAATCCATGCTGTCTATCATCCAGGCACCCTGACTTATCCAGGTCCCCCTAGCCTCTCCTTGACAATGCCCTCCATCACCTTGCCCACCACCGATGTCAGGCTGACAGGCCTGTAGTTCCCTGCCACCTCCCTTGATCCCCCTTGTGGATAGGCACTATATGCGCCACCTTCCAGTCTTGGGGCACACCCTGTCCTCAGAGATGGTGAAAAGCTCTGCCAGGGGTTTCGCCAGGACATCTGCAAGTTCCTTCAGCACTCTGGGATGTAATTTATCCTGCCCCGGTGCTTTCTCCATCTTCAGGGAGCTGAGGGCTTCCGTCACTCTCTCTGCTGTGATTTCTACTTCCAGTACCTCTTATCGCTGCTTAGCCCTCCCCCCACCTGCCAGTGATGCCTCCCCCTCTCCCCAGACCTGCCGATCAGTAAGGGTCGCCCCCTCCTCAGTATCTCTGTCTCCTCCCATGTATGATGCAGCACCCCCATTTTCCCTGGTGAAAACTGAGGTGAAGTACTCATTTAGTACCTCAGCCTGCTCCCCCGGGTCTTGTGCCCATCTCTCCCCTGATTTAATCCTGCTAATCTGCCCCTTCACCCTTCGTTTTTCCCCAATGTATCTAAAGAACCCCTTGTTCCCTCTCCTAATTTCCCTGGCCAGGTTCTGATCCTTCCTTGCCTTAGCCGACATCACCACTCTAGTGGCCCTTCTAGCCATCAGCTCGTACTCCCCTCGATCCCTTTCACTCCTTGAGCACTTGAATTGCTTATAGGCTGCTTTCTTTCCCCGCACCACCTCCTGGACCTCCCTGGTCCACCAACAGGGTTTTGGGCCCCACGCATTTCGTCTTACTCTTGCACAGGTGCTGGTAGCATTCTGCACCCCTCTCCTGATGATTTCCCACCTACTATTAGCGTCCATGTCTGACCCAATCCCATCCAAATGCTCCTTAAGGATCCTTCCCATTTCCTTAAAATCCGCCCCCCTGAAGTTGGTTACTTCCGTCTTTGTGTAGCCTTCTACCCCTCCTAGGTCCAGGCAGAACCAGACCATGGCATGGTCACTCCCGGCCAATGGGTCCCTTACCTCCAGGCCCCCAATCTGGTCACTGTCTGCCAGGACCACATCCAGTACCTGTGCCTCCCTGGTCAGTTCCCTCACCTGCTGAGTTAGGAACGCGTCTTGAAAGACATCCAACAACCTCTGTTCCCAGGTCACAGAGGATGTCATAGTCTCCCAGTCTGTTCCTGGCATGTTTAAGTCCCCCAACACCACCACCGTTCCTCTGCCCAGTCTGCAGTGTCTCCTAACATCTGCCACCTGACTGTTCTCCAGCTCCTCTGCCAGGGCAGGGGGTCTATACACCACTCCTATTTTTACTCTCTTGCCCCCCCTTGTTATCAAGGTGACCCAAATCACCTCCACGGTTCCCTCCGCCTCCTCTACTCCCCCTATGCCAATGTGGTTTTTGACTATCATTGCTACCCCTCCTCCCCTTCCTTCCCCCCTGTCCTTCCTGAACATAGTGTAACCCTCCAGGTTCAGGTCCCAGTCATGTCTTGCAGTGGCCCAAGTCTCAGTGATCACTGCCACATCCACTGCTCCCTCGGTTCGCATCGCCTGGAGCTCAGGCATTTTATTGCCCAAGCTGATGGCATTTAGCAGGACTACCTTCCACCCTTTCCCTATAGTTCCATTTCCCCTGCTCATGTTCCCATGGGGATTCTGTTTTCCCCTGGTCTGCACTTTGGCAGTCGGCCTTTTCCTGCAATCCTCCTGGTCCCCAGGGGGGTGGAGACAGAGTCCCTCCTTTATCGGCACCCCCTTGACAGCCTTTCTCCCATCCCACCCCTTCACAAGTTTAAACCCCACTTTTCACAATGAACCCTCTATTTTCAACTTAGGATTCCCTCCCTCCAAATTGAGATGTAGTCTATCTCTAGCATACAGCTCCTTATCCTCCCAGGTCTCCCCCCAATCCCCCATCAACCCATACCCTCTTGCCTCACACCACTCCCTGAGCCACTGGTTTATCTCACTAATTTTCCTTTTGTGTTCCCCACTAGCCCTTGGCACTGGCAGGATTTCTGAGAAGGAAACTGTGCATCCTATGTCATGACAGACCCTGACGAGCTCCCTGAATCTTGCCTGTATCTCTAGCTCGCTATTTCCCTCAATGTCATTTGTACCCAGGTGGACCAGTATGTCTGGGGAACCCCCACAATCCTTTGCCAGCAGATATACCTCATGCTTAGCCCTGTGCACCGTTAGTCCAGGGAAGCATCTTATTCTAACTGGCCAGGCTTCTTCCTCCCTATCCCATTTGATACCCCTGATCATAGAATCCCCCAGCAGGAGCACTCTGACCACTCCTTTTCCTCCATCCCCCCTTCCATGTCCCTCATCCTTTCTACAGGCCCCTCCACCCAGCTGGCTCCTTGTTCCTCCCCCTATCTGGGTGCCACATGCCACCCCCTCCTTATTTACCATGGCCACCCCTCCCTCCAATCCTATGCCTCTCCCCTCCTGAGTATCCTTCTGTACCTTGCTAATTCCCCTCACTGCTCCAACTGGTCCTTCTCCCCATCTGCTAAACTAGTCTGGCTCATCCTCCCTTCCTTCCTGTCTCCATTTAGTTCCTCCTTGCTCATATTGCTCCCTGGCCTAAACCCTCAGCTCCTTTACTGAATCCTCCTTGTACTTCTGGTCCTTCTCCTTTTCTTCCCAACTGGTCCTTCTCCTTGCGCTTTCCTTCCTCTTCCCCTGCTCCTCCTGCTCTGATTCACTGCTCCCCATTCTCCTGCATTCCAGGTCCCCCCTGTTCTTCCTGCTATCTGGCCCCTGCCTCCTGCCTCCCACTCTCACTCCCTTTCTGTCTCTAACCACCCCTGTCATGGCTACATCACCCCCCTCATCCTTGAGCAGAAGAAGAGAATTGAAGCGGTTACTGAGTGCAAGGTCTGTTCCACCTCCCCGCCTTGCTTCCTTCTGTCCAGCCTGGCCATCTGCCTACTTCCCTGAGAATGTTGTCCCTCTGTCCCCCCTTTGTGAGGGTCCCCAGTTACCTGCCTGCTTCCTTGGTAGTGTCCTTTTGGACCCCCTCTGCCAGGGTCCCTATGTGACCCCTGAGTATTCTCCTGCACTCCTTTCCCTATGCTCCCACCCCCAGTGCTATAACACCAGCAATTATCACTATTCATTAGACCCATTTGTTGTAATATCACAGGGGTCCTGTACCATAAGTGAAGGATTTTGGTTTGTATAAGCGAGCTACGTATGTCCTTGAATGATTTATGGCATGATAACCACCATCTCTACCACTTAGTCTCTGTTATATAGTCCAGCATTGTGCTCTGTTTGTTTTTAGCTTTAAGAGATTGGTCCAGAAGAGTGTCTGTAATATTTTTGTAAATAATAGTGCTTTGATGGGATGTTGCTTTAATCTATTGTGAGATATGTTGGTCAAAAAAGAGTTGTGTGGGCCGATGTTGAAAATATGAATTATAAGCAGCACGAAGTTGAAGATATTTCCAGAAATCATGCTTTGGAAGATTCCATAGGGTACAAAGACTAGAGAAGGAAGTTTTAGGTCATTAGGTTCAAGTATATGAACCAGAAAGAATATGCCCCTATTTTTCCAGTTCCTGCAGAAAATTGGGTGACTATCAAGAAAGATCTTATAGTTACCCCAGACTGGAGCATAGGCAATGGGGATTGGGTTAGACTTGAGATGTTTGTGCACCAATTTCCAGTAAAATACTGATGATGCAATAGTAGGCTGAGATTTTAGGTTGTGAGGGAGTTTATTATAAATATAGGAAGTGAGAACATTCCCAGGACATAGAGAGGCCTCCATGTTAACCATGATGGTGATTTGGCAGAAGGTTTGCAAAACCATTTGATAGTTTGTGTTGCACAGAAGGCCCATAGGTAGGTTTGGAACCATGGGAGTCCAAAGCCACCTCTCAACCAGTAAGAACAAAGTTTAATTCAACTGAATCTTGGGATTTTCCCTTCCCATAGGAAGTTGCCAGTTAGTTTATAGATTTTGATTAATAGATTGGAGGGGAGGATTAGAAAAATGTTAGCAAAGAGATATAATATTTTAGGCAAGATTGACATTTTGATGGAAGATATTTTCCCAATTAACGTGAGGTTAAGTAGTTCCCATCTATCAAATGTAGATGGCAGATAGCAAGGGGGAAAGGTCTGCATCCCATATTTTGTCTAATTTGGAAGTAATTTGAATGCTGAGATATGAGATTCCCTGAAGTGCCCACCAAAAACCAATTCATGAAGGGTTTACAATGCTTATTTATAGGTAATGTTTCAGATGTATTATAGTTTAGAGCTAGGCCAGAAAGTTAAGTGAATTCTTCAAGTGATTGAATTAATGACTGACCTGATATTTTCAAATTTTCTAACAGGATAATTAGATCATCTGCATAAGAGAGGGAGGTATAACAAGAATTAACAATACAAATACCTTTAATATCCTTGGATTGTGAAGATATGCGAATAGGGGTTCCTTGGCAAGAATGAACAGTGATGGTGTTAAAGGGTAGCCCTGTCTAGTGCCTCTGGATGGTAGAAAGGAAGAGGAGAGAGTGGAATTAGTAAGAATTCTTGCTGAGGCTGAGGTGTACAACAATTGAATCCATTCACAGAAATTATTGGTGAAACCAAAGTGAAGTAATACAAGGTATTGGTAGTTTAAATTTATAGAATCAAATGCTTTTTCAAAATCGATAGCGATGGTGGCTGCAGGTGAATTAGGAGATTTTGCTTTGTGAATTAAATTAAATAAGGAACCTAGGTGGTCAGAGCAAGATCTGTTTTTGATAAACCCAGCTTGAGAGGTGTGGGCAAGTTTTGAGATTAGTGGCTCTAAATGAAGGGTTAATAGTTTTGCAAAAATGTTGCCATCTCTATTTAGTAATGAAACGGGTCTGTAGCTGGAAGGGAGAGAAGAGCCCTGATCTTTTTTAGTTAAGACAGTGATGATAGCTTCAGTCATTGTGGGAGGGAGCTTACCATTAGTTGTTGACTCCAGAAAAACATTATAAAGCAGAGGACAAAGGGTATCTGAGAGTAATTTATAGAAATCTACTTGGATACATTCCCCTCCTGGAGATTTGCCAGATTTTAAAGTAGATAATGCTTTTTGGATCTCCTAAAGAGTGAAGGATTCATCTAGATTTGCCATATCTTGTTCAGAAAGGTGTGGGAGCTGTAAGGTGTCCAAGAAGTGCTGTATTTGTTCATTATGTGTAATATTTTGTTGTGAGTATGATTGTTGATAGAAAGATTTCATGATGCATTTAATAGAGAGGTTATTATTGTGGATTTGGCCTAAATGGTTTTTCAAACTGGCAATGTGTCTATCCATTTGTTAAGCCTGCAGGCCAATGCTGGGAGCCCTTAGCACACCCACACATGCCTGCTGAACTCCACCACCAACTTGCTCAACCTTGAAGAAAGACTCCGCTTCCAAATCTGCCTTCTTGTAAAAAATACTCTACTAGGGCTCTCCCCCCCTGGGGTAACCACCTCCCTGCAGCATGCCTCCCCCTCAGTCTTCACCAAGAGCACTGTGAAAACCTCCCTTACTGTCCCCAGGGTAAGAACCTCTATGGCCCAGAGATCCTTTTGCTATCGGGCTCCCTCATGGTTCAATTCCCTTCTAGCCAACATAGCTGACTTGATTAAGCCTGGTCCTTTCAAGGTCTCCCTCAGAAGCCATCTGAGAAGCACTCACTGCTGCAACTGCACATAATCCCTCACCTGCCCCTTACCTTCACCCCTAGGCTGGGTTTTGCCCTGTCTACTTTTGCTGTATATGCTTGGGTCTCAGGCAACATCTGCTGACTAATGTAATAAAATATCTCTGGTTGCTACCTGACGTGGTACTTGTGCACCTATATTATGACTACTGTGATCTAACTATTACCAAGCCTGTACCACCAGTGAATTCCTGTAACACTGGTTGCTTTTTTCATCCAAGTGTTATGTACTGTATTGTTTTGTTTGCTGTGATGTATTGCACTCATGATGAGGTGCCTTTGTAAATGAATCTTTGACTCAAATGTCTGTCAACTGATGATCTAATAAATAAATAAATAAAGTGTTTTAAGCTGATAAGAAAGCATCTTCCCACATTTATCACCTTGCTCTCAATAGTTATGTTTGAGTCTGAAGAGAGCTAATTCAGCTTTGTGAGATATTAGGTCATTGATCTTAATTCTTAATTGCAGGATTTCAAGATGAAGATGAGAATGTGGGTTGGGTTTACATATTTTAAAATATTGACTCTCTTTTTGTTTTAGTATTTTTTCCAGCTCTGCCAATTCCTGTTAACTTAATTTCTTTCTGTGGGCAGCATAACTAACTGTTTTACCTCTAATTGTGGCTTTAATGCTTCCCAGATAGTACTCATGGAGGTGTCAGGGAACTTATTGAAGGAGAGAAATTATTGGACTTGGTTTCTAACCCAGGGAAGAAATTCAGGGTCTCTAAGTAGAAGAGGGTCGAGACACCAAGATGGAGACTGTGATGGTGGAGGGCCCCATAGTGAATGTAATTGGATAGGGGAGTGGTTGGAGATCATGATCAGAGAATAGATGTTTTTATTGTTTTTTCAGTAATGAAGAGAGATGTGAACCAATAATCAATTCAGGTATAAGATTTATGAAGTGAAGAATTAAAGGTATAGTCGTGATCTCTAGGATGAAAGAGCCTCCAAATGTCAGATAAATTAATGTCTTTCAGTAACATTGATAGGGCATTAATACTTCTTGGGTGGGCATCAAGTGAGAAGTTACTTCTATCTAAATAGGCCTCCAGAGCAACGTGAAAATCACCACCTAGAAACATAGAAACATAGACTTTGATGGCAGATAAGGACCGCTAGGCCCATCTAGTCTGCCCATTTCCCTACCTACAGGATAGGCCGCAGATCCTAGTTAACCAACAGCCTATTTCTTCCTACCCCCCACAAGAATTGCCTTATGTCTGTCCCATGCATTCTTGAATTCTCCCACAGTTTTAGACCCCACAACCTCCTCAGGAAGGCTGTTCCATGCATCCACTACCCTCTCTGTGAAATAATACTTCCTCACATTGCCCTGAACTGCCCTCCTTCTATCTTTAAATTGTGTCCCCTTGTTCTTGCAAGTCTTTTTTTCTTAAAAATGCTACCCTCTTAGAATTGGTTGATTCCACTGAGGTACTTAAAAGTTTCTATCATGTCCCCCCCTTCCTTCTTTCCTCAAGGGTATACATATTAAGCTCCTTTAGTCTCTCCTCATATGGCTTCTCTTGCAGACCCTGCACCATTTTAGTAGCCCTCCTCTGGACTGCCTCTATCCTGTCTATGTCCTTGTGGAGATGGGGTCTCCAGAACTGGACACAGTACTCCAGATGGGGTCTCACCAACTGTCTGTACAGAGGGATAACAACTTCTTGTTTTGCAGCTGATGCCTCTCCTATACATCCCAGTATACCCCAGCCCTCCCTACTGCCTTCTCACATTGCTTGCTAACCTTAAGGTCATCTGATATGATTACCCCTAGGTCCCTTTCCTTTTTTGTTGTTGTTACTACCTCCCCACCCATTGTGTATTCTTCCCCTGGGTTCTTGTTTCCCAGGTGCATTATTTTGCACTTCTTTGCATTGAATCCTAGCTGCCATGCTTCTGACCATTCCTCCAACCTTGCCACGTCCCTTTTCATCCTTTCCACGCCTCCTTGTGTATCAACTCTGTTGCAGATTTTTGTGTCATCTGCAAAAAGGCATACTTTTCCTTCCAGTCCCTCTGCAATGTCACTGATGAAGACATTAAAAAGGACTGGACCCAATACTGAACCCTGTGGTACCCCACTAGTAACCCCCCTCTCTTCAGAATGGACTCCATTTACAATTACCTTCTGTGTCCTGTTGTCCAGCCAATGTTTTATCCAGGCTACCACCCTGTGTCCCAGTCCCAGGCTGGTTAATTTGACTATTAATCTTTTGTGTGGGACTGTGTCAAATGCCTTGCTAAAGTCTAGGTAGGCCATGTCCACAGCCCTCCTGGTCTACTACTTTGGTCACCCAGTCAAGAAATCTATTAGATTGTCTGACATGACCTTCCCGCTGCGAACCCATGCTGCCTTGGGTCCTGTGCTCCACTGGCCTCTAGGTACTCGACTATTCTTTCCTTCAGAAGTGACTCCATCACTTTCCCTACCACAGAGGTCATAGTGATAGGTCTGTAGTTTCCTGCCTCTGTCTTGGACCCACTTTTGTGAAGCGGAATCACATCAGCCTTCCTCCAGTCCTCAGGTACCACACCATCCTCCCATGATTTATTAAAAAGAGTAGCCAGTGGTTTCACTAGTTCCTCCCTTAATTCATTTAGAATTCTGGGGTGAATTCCATCAGGACCCATTGCTTTGTCCACCTTCAGTTTTAGGGTTCTTGCAGAACCCTTTCTTCTGTGAAAGGACTGGGATCGACCCCCTATCAAGAGTGCTTCTGTTAATTGGATTAGGCACTTCCCCCTCCTCTTTGTGAATACTGAGCAGAAATATTCGTTCAGTATTCCTGCTTTCACTGTCCCCTCTGCCCACCCACTGTTCATTCTATTCAGCCTCACTATCCCTCCCTTTGTCTTTCTACGCTCACTGATGTACCTATAAAAGGTTTTATCCCCCTTCTTAACTAAGTTGGCTATCTTTTCCTCAGTTGGGCCTTTGCTATTCTGACTTCCCTCCCTGCTTTCTTCTGCCATAACTGGTACAGCTCTCTGTCCTGCTCCTTCTGTGTTTCCTTATACTTCCGGAATGCTATCTTTTTCTTCCTGACTTTCACAGCCACCTCTTTTGAGAACCATAGTGGCTTTTTCTTTCATTTTGATTTGTTTATTTGCTTCACATAAAGGCTTGTTGCCTCTGTGATGGCAGTTTGATAATTCCCCATTGTTGCTCCACACCTCCTTCTAGCCTGTTTGCTAGTGCTTTTCTGAGGTACTCTCCCATCTTGCCAAAGTCAGCCCTCCCTAATGTCAGTACCCTCACTTTTGTATGGCTTGACTCTGTAGCTGAGTTTAACATGAACCACACTGTTTGATGGTCACTTGTCCCAGATGGCAACCACTTCTAGATCTGAGATCCTCTCACTGCCCCGTTTGAGAGTATGAGGTCTAAGATTGCTGCCTCATGAGTGGGTTCTGAAACTAGCTGTCTAATGCCTGCCACCTGTAGGGCATCAAGAATGGCCCTGCTCTTGGATGTGGCTGCAGCAAATGAGCTCCAGTTAACATCTGGCATATTCAGGTTTCCTAACAACAGTATCTCCCCTTTCTCTGCCATTCTAAGAATGCCTTCTATCATATCCTTGTCCATTCCTTCCCCCTGACATGGGTGTCTGTACACAACTCCTGTGCGGATTGTGGTGCCCTTTCCAGTCTCCAAGGTGACCCACAGTGCCTCCTCTCCTCCCTCTTTACTCTTTTGTTCAGTTGCTTTTATCCCTTCCTTTACATAGAGAGCTACTCCTCCCCCTCTTCTCCCCTGCCTGTCTCTCCTGTAGGTTATGTACCCTGGTATGTTAACATCCCAGTCATGGTTCTCTGTGTACCATGTTTCTGTGACTGCTACGATATCCAGGCATCCCTCTTCCATTAAGGCCATCAGCTCAGGAGCTTGTTGCCCAGACTATGGCATTGGTACTCATTACCCTCCATTTCCTGATGGCCTTACTCCCTTTACCCCATCCCTGTCCTTCTTGCCTTTGTCACTTTCTTCATTTACCTGCCTTCTCCCTATCGACACCTCTATGTTGGTGTTTGCCACACTTACTACTGTGATTATTTGGGGGCTAGGATTTTCCTGCTCCTTTCCAGTGCCTCCCCTTGGCTAGTTTAAAAGCTTGCCAATGAAGCATTTAAACCTATCACCTAGGATCTGGTTCCCCTCCCGGACAGATGCAGCCCATCATGCCAGTATAGGCTTGCATCACTCCAGGTGGACCCCCAGTCCCCAATGAAGCCAAATCCCTGAGCTCCACACCAGTTTTTCAACCAGTGATTGAATCCCATGGTGCGGAACACCCTAGCCTCTCCTATGCCAGAGATGGGTAGCACCTCCGAGAAAGTTACCGTGCATGCTACTTGACTAAGGCTCCTCCCCAATTCTACAAACTCTTCCTGCACTTCTCTAATCCCTTTCTTAGCCAGGTCATTTGTCCCTAGGTGGACGATGACATCCAGCTCCCTCCCCTGTGCAGCTGCTCCGGCAATACTGAGAATTCGCTTCCTGTCTCTGCAAGTCATGGCACCAGGCAGGCACCTTACCTCCCTCTCCCCTTCCTCCCCCAGCTCTACCTTCCTAACAATGGAGTCCCCCACCAGGAGTTGTTTCCTTCCCCTGCAGGGTCCCCTGCCACCCTCCTGTGGGTCTCCTTTGTGGATGTTCCCAGCATCCTCCTTGGTCTCCACTGTGGGTGCCTCCATAGAGGAACCACACTTTGCCAGAATGGCATAGGAATTGTGGAGAGGTACAGTGGGAGGGATGCACCTCTGTTCCACCACCCTCACCTCCTGGGCCACTGTGGTCCAACCGCTCCTGTTTCTTGGCAGCCTCTGAGGCAACAGCAGTGGCACTGGTGGTCCCTGGATGGAAGGAGATCCCACAAATCCTGGCCAACTCAGCCTGGAGATGAGCAACCTCCTCCCTCAGCCCAGAGAGGTGCCTGCAGATGGGGCAACACCGCATCCTCCAGAACATCTCCCAGAAGACTGCTGCTCTACAGCCACTGCACTGCACCACTCCAATCATGTCTTATTTCTGGCCCCTTAACTGTTTGCAATCGTTACTCTTTCCTCTGTTTTTTTTCTCTCTCTCCTTAATTTCTGCCTGTGTGCCTTTTAAGCTCCTGATTGTCCTGTTCTGAGACAAGAATATCCTATATTTCGCAGTAGACCACTTACTTGCTCAGAGGCAGACCTCCAGCAGCTCGAGGGGGCCGGAGAGCTACTCTTGCCCTTCTAGGATGGTGGGTCCTTGGTGGTTCTGTGATCACTCACTTCCTGCAACTAAACAGGAAGTTCCTGTTGTCAGTCAAATTCTGCACCTATAAAAATAGAACTAGCTTAGGGTGGGGGGTGGAGGGGAGGGAAGGAGGGCAATATAGTCCCAGCAGAGAAGTTCAGTCACACAGCATTCCTTTCTCCTGATGTCTTCTGCCAAGCTATTAGCAGAAACTTTCTAAGGCAGTCTTTAAATGTAGCTTCCTTCTAGCTAAACCACTCCCCCTACTTACCAGATCTTTCTACAAGTAATTTAAACCTCACAGTAGTTAAGTCCTGTCAGTCACCTGAGAGTTACACCTAGATAACTCTTCAGATACCCATTCAGTTCAGTTAACCCAAACACACACTTTTTTTTTGTATGTTAGTTTTTTTTACCCTAAATTAAAAGTCAAATACAAAAGTTCTTCTACTTTAGTCCCAGCAGAGAAGTTCAGTCACACAGCTGTCCTTTCTCCTGGTGTCTTCTGCCAAGCTATTACTATTGGTGAGTTAAGGTAGTTATTTGACATAATTTGGTGTGCTAGATTATGAAAAACTTCTGGGGAATCAGAGTTGGGTGAGTATGCATTAACTAACATAATGGGACCTGTAGGGGTATTTAATATAGCTATTACCCATCTGCCTTCAGAATCAGTGATAGTTTTATAGAAGTCCAGTTAAGACTTTTATGTAACAAAATAGCCACCCCACATTTTTTGAAGAGAAATAGGATGTATATATGCAACCAATACAGTCCCTCTTGAGTCTGCTGACATCCTCGGCTAGAAGATTAATTTCTTGTAAGAAAGCAAAATGTGTTTTGTGTTTTTTGAGATAAATAACGATTTGTTTATGCTTACAAGGAGAGTTAAGTCCCTTAATATTCCAGGAATATAATATTAAGTCACTCATAATAATGGGATAAAAAGTATAGGAGCATCCACAGACATAAGGGACTCCAATTAATTAGAGTCGAGGATGTCAGAGACTCAAGGGAGAGATGGTGGAGACATATAGAGGTGAGGAGGACCATTAAACTATATGGAATAAGAAGTTTACAATAATAACAGCCAGTGAATCTCTCTGAAGAACAATACGGAGAAACAATTTTAAACATTGTAACTCATTTTAAAATGAAACTTATCATACTATAATAAACTATAGTATATTACTTAAGATGTGTAGAGATAGGAGTCAGCACGAATACCCATGACTCTTCCACTACACAACCTAGTGAGATACGTAGTTAGTGAGGCTTCAGATATAATATTAAAGAACTATCTGTAATCTTAAGCTACACACTATATGCAACAATTTACTAAGTATTGTTATAACAAGTAGTTAAATTGTTATTTAGATTACGTTGGAAGGGACCAGAATCATCACTTCATAACAATTAAGATAATTCAAATTATATATACAAAAAACAGGTATTGGTAACATAATCCGATCTGAGACATAGACTCCATTCGGTAGTAAGGTAGTATTGTCAATCTATTCTAGAAAATCGTACTATAATGTGTGAGCCTGAGGTAGGTCTAGCAAATTGCTGAGTCCCTTACAGCCAATAATATACAGCTATATGAATTATATATGTGTGTATATATATATATAAAGGGGGGGGCATTTAAAGAGGCAGAGGTATCCAAATTGAGTAGTCCCTCTATCTTAATGAGGTACCATATTGGTTATTAGTCCAATGTTAAGGTATAGGAAAGTGTGCTTATGATATTAAAGGATCAATGAAATATAAGTATATAGTGTTTCCAGCAGTGAAGTTATATATTAAATGAAATTCTTAGTAAATCAGGCTTTGATGCTCTAGATGCCACGTATACAGGCATCTAAGTTAGGTGTAATAGCTCTTAGCTTGAACATTACCTGATTATGGATTTGAATGTATAGTGGGGAAAATAGGGCTATATGCAGTCCCAATAAACCCCAGCTATATGTCATTCTTCACAATGTTAACAACCTTAAGTGGGCTTCAAACCTAGAGTATACACCTCAGTATAATATGGTAGATGCTAAGTTAGTTGGTGGGGGCTCCGTTGTCTTGAAAATGGCCTGCAATATACTGGATATAAGAATATCTTAAGGAAGCAAAGCTCTGTTTATATATTTTTCCTTGTTGTTCTACATTTTATATCTCCTGTCTATGCAATTGCGAACTGTATGTGTATGTGCCTCAGGACCTCCTTGTGAATGAGCTTGCTCAACAGAGTCTTTCCTGAAAGAAACTTGAACTTGAACCTATGCCTACATAAGGATAATAAGGGGAGGGTGTATAATGAGGGTGTGGACTGAAGCATGGGGTAAATTAGTCAAATATTGCCAAATAAAGAGGGAAGGGGGTAAATAGTTTTTATAAGGTTGTGTAGTGGAGTTGAGTATTTGAATACCATTGGTGCCTCAAAAAGGAATTCAAAATCAGAAATAATGTGGTTAACCTACTGTTTAAATGTCCACTCTGTCTGAGTCAGTCAAGGCTATAAGGTCATCCCCAATTTGCATGCTTTAAATTAAACCCACCACTACAAAAAACCTACAAACGGGATGCACAACCTTATCAATTCTTAATCTGTTGGGAGCAATAGTAATTAGGTTGTTGGGGTGCTGTACAACACCATTGTGGTGGAGGGCAGATTTGTTTCACTCTAATTCTAATAAGAAAGGGATATTGTTATTGCTTAATGCCATTAATTTATAAATAACCAGTTAAAGCGATCAGCAGATACTAACTGTATGCACTTAGCGTGATATGTAATTAACATATTATTTAAATGCCCCTTCTTATTAATTAGCAAGGGGCTATGGAGTCAGCTTTAAATTGTGATCTTTAAATTAAACCAACTGTATCTGAATTAGTGGCCATGATGTACTGCCTTATCATTTTGCAACCTTCTGGGAGCAATAGTAGTCAGGCTGGAGAAAGAATGTACATAGTGGCTAAAGTGGAGGATGATTTTGGCTCACGTTAAGCTTAATAGGAAGAGAATCATGTTATTATTAACACCCTTAAGTATATGATTCAGCAAGGGTATTCAAGTAAAGTTAGCTTTTTGAGCTCCTTGTGAGGAAGAGAGTGGTTTGTGCTTGAGTTTCCCTTTAAGTTTCTTTTTTGGGGGTTCGAGTGGTTTTACAGGACAGCTTGCAACTATTTCAGCACATGAGGAGTCCACTGGGATTGTACCAGGGAGCACATTATTGGTGGCAGTCAGCACAGGTTCAGATTATTACCAGTGACTATCCTCCTGCGAGGAGGGCAGGTCTTCTTTTAGTAGGGAAAACTTGTTTGAGAGGGGGATAGGGGAAAAAAAACTAGTGTGATGCTCTATGGGATGAGAGGGCGCTCCAGAATCTTCACCTGCACAACAAGCGTTCCAAGCAGGTGAGGACCCGATGAGTTTCTTGCCTGGATTTGGGCTGAAATTCTGGAGGGGAGGGTAACAGCCGTATCCCCAGAGATGAAATCACTGAATTCAGCTTTGCCATTATTAAGGTGAGCTGCCTGTAAAATAGATTGAGGAGATTCAGGGTTGTCCATTGATTGAGCTACAGCACTGCTGCTTGAAGGGGCAGATTCTTTAGTATTAATATTGAGGTATTCAGATAATGCTTTGGGATAATTGAAGTCTTTAAACTAGTTGTTGACAAATAAGTGCATTACAGCGGGGTACCTCAGTGCAAACTTAATTCCTCTCTGGTGAAGCATGGGCTTAGTCAGAATGAAGGCTTTCCTTTTGTTGGTGAGCTCTTTGGAGAAGTCTCTAAAATTTAGGATTTTGTGCTCTTCCCATTTGAGGTGCCCTGTTTCTCTGGCTCTCTTAAGTATTAGCTCCATATGTGAAAAGTTAAAAAATCTGGCAATTATAGCCCACTGCTTTTGTGCTGGGTTTGGTCACGGGCCTAAGGATCTATGAGATTACTTGATAGTAAGAGTTTGATCAGGAGATAGCTAAAGTAAGGCAGGAAGGACATGCAATAATGTGCTGGTGACTCTGAGTTCGGTGCCCTCAGGAAAGTCGAGGAATTGAAGATTATTCCTGCGGTTTCTGTTCTCAATATCATCTATTTTGTTTTTTTTGAAATACAAAATTTATTGAAGTACTGCTGGCACAATAAAGAAAACAGTATCTTACAGCTGAAAACCTGTGACAGAATTTTGCCACTTACAATGTAAAGCCAGAACCTGAACTAGACTTTGTTTTTTTTTTTTTGAAAACTTACCCGCTCTATTAATTACTATACCCTCCCTCCCCCCACCCTCACCCCTTGATTCTGTAAAATTGAGATAGATCCGCTAATCAGGGTATATGCCAGGGACAACAAGCCCAGTCACTGTCAACTAAGTCTGGAGCAAGTAAATTGCTAGGAAGGGGCTCCATATCCGCTCAAACTTTGAGAGGCTGCTCCATCTCATCGCACTAAGTTTTCCATCTTTAAATTAAAAAGTAATTCTTGTAACCATTCCGCGTAATTAGGTGATGTATTATCTAGCCAGTGCTTTAACACTATTTTCTTAACGGATGATGAAATTAGGGCCATATAATATCTTCGGACTTTGACATTGATACCAGTATAGTCACCCATCAGGCAAATTTCTGGGGTAAAATAATGCTCAATACCCAATAGAGGATTCACCTTATTTTTAATTTGGTCCCACAACCCTTTTATCAATGGACAGTCCCAGAAAATGTGTAGTAAGTCTCCATTATCCTGAAGACACCTGTAACATAACTGGTCCGTTTTACGTCCAATTTTATACACTCTGGATGGGGTCCAGTACAAATTGTTTTGGAAATAGTATTGCATGATACGTAATCTATCCTGGGTGGTGTACTGGTACATATGTCTCCATATTACATCCCAGTTCTGCCCCAGGTCCCCTAACCGATCTGACCAGTACCAAGGCTTGCTGTCGGCGCCTGCATAGACTAGGCCGAACAGCTCCCTATAGACCTTGGAAACCGCATGCAGCTCCCACACTCTGTGGGCCAGGGAATCGAACCATTCCCCCCTCATCTCCCTCTCACTTAATTTGCTCCTGAAGCTCTCCAAGAGATGTTTGAGTTGATAAACTCTAAAAGTCTGATTAGGGCCTATGTTATACTTGGCTTGTATTTCTATAACTGAGAGGCACCTGTCCCCTTGCATAATATCCGCTATTCTCAACCCTTTCAAAAGGGGAAGCCAGGATTCACAGATCATTTTCCCCCCTATCCTCAGATTGGGGTTATGGCATATCGGCTGGTGTCTATCTGTGCACGGAGTATAACGAATTGAGGCACATAGCTGAACATGCATGCGAATATCATCCATTTTGGCTTGTAGAATCTTAATCACTTTGTCTTGCTCTCTTATAGTTGCACATAGGTCATCGATCTACGTTTCATTTTGCATTGTTTTGGCTTCAGCAGAAGTAAGTTGGATGTCTAATGATTGTGTGTTAGATATATTTTGCTGGTTTGCAACTTTTAAGTTATTCATTTCAGCTATCAGTTAAAGGAACATTGATTTAATTCTTGAAAGACAGCTTGCGTTTGTAGATTGGTCAGCCATTTTCATTGGCCTCAGAGAGTGTTGAGATTTACAGAGTAAAATTCCAAAGTATAGATGGATAATGGTAATGTAATACTTTACCAGAGCTTTCCTATGTTATCTGTAGACTTAGATCCCAGATGTTGGCACACGGATGGTACCTGGATTGTTAAGGATTGATGATGATTTCTGGAAGGTCCAGGGAGAGTAAGAATTAGGCTGCCATCTTTAGCAGAGCCAGGCCATGCCCCCATTGTAATTGTCTTTGTTCAATCAAATAAACTTACTTACTATATCCATCTTAAAGTGAAACATATGACTAGGTGACAAGCACATCAGCAAAAAGTGTCTGCAGTGGTTTGGAAGGTAAAGTTGAGGCGGTAGATATTTTGGAGAAAAAGACAGCTGAAGAGGAGGATGTCAGTAGTATGCCTGAAAGTATGAAATCACTGATGAGCAAGAGTTGCAAGAACAGTAGCTGCAGCATCACCCTGACAAAACCCCTTAGACGAGTCATATGTTTCTTGACATCGACTTCATCTGTGACATCCTCTGAGCAATGTGATTCCCACACACAAATTTTCTCAACAAGCACCCACACAAAAGAGATACAGCAAACTATTACTGGTGTAACCCCCCTACAAATGGGGTTCCTAAAAGCTTTCCTGGAGCTTGCTTAAATGCTCCATGCCTGGTTGGTGTTCGGCGTAAAGCCGCTTAAATGTCGTTGCCAGTGAACTCTTTTAAAGCCTCCATGTTCTGTCTTTTTAAGGGATGCCTGTTTGCAGTCATAATTAGTTAAAATGGGGGGCTGTGTGGTTTTATGCCCGAGTTCCACCCGGGCTGCTGAATAAGCGCTCCATTCTGCCATCGCTAGAAGAGCAGAGGGAGCCTAGTTGAAAGATATGGCTGTTTGCTGGAGAATGTGTAATGTAACTGGAAAAATGCAACCTGTCTAACCTGCCTTTCTTGCAGCTGGGACTCTGTGTGCTGTGCCCCTCCATTTTGGACCAGGACATTCTGTAGGGTCCAATAAAGTGCTAGGGGCAAGTAATGTGAAGGATTGAGTGACCAACCAGGATCGGGACTCTAGATGGAGCCGGCTGACAAATGGGAACCCAGCTTGTAATTCCTGGGCATGGAATTATGGGTCATGGCACCTTTTCACACCATTGAGGGCTAAAATTCATGACTGGCATATGCAACCAGCCAATGAGATCTGATAGCACCCAGGATGTGAGGCTTGCACCATGCTGTTAGGGGCAGATGCGCTGTGACTTTGGAGGGGAAGGGAGCTCTGAGCTACTGCACTGTGAGCGTTCACATGGGAAGTGCGTGAAAGACCTGAGGGGCCGTTTTCTTTGCCAGCGTTCTTCAAGTAAAATCCGCCAGCGTGTGGTCAGAGGAGGCTGTGTGTAAGCACAGCTACCTACCAGGCTTTACCTGAGGAGGACTGGAGAATCTGCTGAATCGCACTCGGTCTGTCAGGACATGGAAGCTGCAGGTGACACCCTGATTTGCTGTGATTCGTTCAGGTTCTGGAAACAGCTGCCTGGTATGGTACCCCTCTGTTGTTTCCCATATAAATGTGTGAGAAGGCCGTTGAAGTTCAGGCTCAGCCCTGCGAGTGGTGAAGGAGGGTTCTCTGTCAGAGCTGTGAGTACTAAATCAGGGTAGCTCCCTGTTAAAGGTTACAACACAAAGGCAAAATTGATTTGTTGTATTGCAGACTGTACTAATTGAGCATATGGCTCTATCTGATCTGTTTAGGAATTATATGCTCATCTGTGTCAGGGCCCCAACCAGCTGCATCAAGGGACTAGCCATTAGGGCTTGGATACCCATATATATATATATATATATATATATATATATATCTATAAATATATATCTATATATATATAGTAGTGGTAAGCTAATCACCCTGATTTCCCCCAGTCCTTGTTATCTCCCTTTGAATAAATCAGATTTATTGTTTTGCAGAAGTACCCTGGCTGGTTTGTGTTTTACTGGTGATATACCGCACAGTGAATATTTACTAACTGTACCTTACTTTCTAGGGGGTTCCCGGAGTGAGCTGAGTGGTTCGAGCTGGGGGGTAAGTGTTCAGGGTGAGAACATTGTAATTGAATTGTGTGAGCCACTAGTGGGAAGATAGGGGGTTTGCAGCAACCCAGAGGTCTGCAACCGAGTCAACTTTAACTGTTCTAACCCCGACATCTGGGTGGAAGCACCCGTCAATGGATCTGGGCCCCTCACCCTGTCACAGTCGAGGCAGGCAGGGGTAGTAGCACTTAGGATAGCGCCCCCTTGGGGTTACAAATTGGAAGCATCGCTGGGATCAGCGTCCCCTAGCGGCCAAGTGGGTGAAGTGTATAAAGATGGAAGGGGATATTATGGCAAAAATTAAGTTGGACCCTATTAAGACCGTGGTACACAAACTGATGGGGTGGGGTGAAGTCGAAGAGCTGGACTCCCAGAGAATCGTGTTACTATTAGACGTGCCTCTGGAAACACCAACAGCTGACATTATTTCTACAGCAGAGCATGTTAAATGTTTGGGCAAAGTGGAGGTGAAGGGGCGTATGGCTAACCTGCTCAATCAGACCCTGCAAGTACTACTTTTGTGCAGTGTGGCCATCGACCCAGAGAGGGTACCTCCAGTGATTTACCCAGAGATTGCCCCATAGGGTTGGAGGCTTGTTCATATTCGGAGTGGGTCAGTCACTCCTGCGGGTCCCCCAGACTAATAGTTTTAAAGATAAACTGCTTAAGTTGCTGGCTGTGGAGGGGAGGACTACCCAGGAGTTGCTGCGGGCATTGGACCTGTCTAATGATACCACCCCCCTGGTCTCCCCAGATACCTCCCCCTGTCCCCCCAAGAGTCCTATTTTGGCTCTGCTGCCACTAGTGGTCCCCCCTACACAGCTCAATTCTTACCGTAGGCTAAAACTTTTTTCTGGCACAGTGCCAGTGCCTTCAGGGGAGGATGACTTGGAGGCATGGATGGACTACGCCACCCCCTTAGTTCGGGAGTGGCAGTGCTCTGAGGGTGAGAAAAGAAAGCGATTGATGGAGAGTCTGCGGGGCCCCACTTTGGAGGCCATTAGGTTCCTGCGGGCCACTAACCTGGAAGCCACCGCAGCAGAGTATCTTTCTGATTTGGAGGGAGTGTTTGGGAGTACAGAGACCGAGGAAGACTTATTATGGAAGTTCAAGTCTGCCAAGCAATGGAGAAATAGAAACTGTCCACCTTTATTCACGAGGTGGAGCAGGCCTTGCAAAGGCTTATCGAAAAGGAGGATCACAGCCCGGCCTTGAACCAGGTCAGGTTGGAACATGTTTTGAAGTCTGCTAGATTTTCTAGTGTGATATTGCTGAAACTTAAGTTGCATTATAGAAGGGCTGCCCCACCTGAATACTGTCAATTGGTGAGGGAAATTAGAGAAGTGTAGACTGATAAGGAGGGGTGGGAACCCTATGTGGGAGTCGAGAACCCCACCCGAACCCCTGAGTCTAGTGCCCGTGAAGAGACCCACCTTTCAGGAAGGCCTGATGCGTACCCAGAATTTTAAGGTGATGTGGGACTCGGGACTCGGGACAAACAAGCAACACAAGCAACACAAGCAGCTCACCTGAGGAGATGAGGAAGCCGAATCTCCAGCCTGATAACTTTCGAGGCAGCCCCCCCCCCCCAAGCTAGACACTCGGGACAAACAAGCAACACAAGCAACACAAGCAGCTCACCTGAGGAGCTGAGAAAGCCGAATCTCCAGCCTGATAACTTTTGAGGCAGCCCCCAAGCTAGGCACTCGGGACAAACAAGCAAGCAACACAAGCAGCTCACCTGAGGAGCTGAGGAAGCCGAATCTCCAGCCTGATAACCTTCAAGGCAGCCCCCCTCCCCCCAAGCTAGGCACTTGGGACAAACAAGCAACACAAGCAACTCACCTGAGGAGCTGAGGAAGCTGAATCTCCAGCCTGATAACTTTCCAAGTAAAGAGAGTCTCTTCTCTTCGTCTGGACGCCTGCAGGAGGGTGCTACCTGATGAACACTTATATTTTATGAACTTTGTTCCCTGTTCACCACTGGGTGGGCTTGTTATTTGCTTCTTTTTGTGCTACTAATGCTGAAGTGTAAAGCTAGGGACTCACTGTTTTTTCTAGAGTTGCCTTGCTGATTATACCTTAAAGCCAGATATACCAAGCAGCTAATATAGAGCTGACTTGTTGAATACAGTAATATTGGATCTAATTGTGCTTGTAACTGAAGGTATTAGGATAGCTGGGTCCTAGTGTGACCTCATTTTGGAATAGCCCTGTTTGCTTAGAGTGGAGCTCCTTTGTGAAAGTCACAACATATTCTCCCGCTGCAAAGTAATGAGAGGCTTTGTTTTCTGCACTACATAGGCAGCCCCCCCCCCAAGCTAGGCACTCGGGACAAACAAGCAACACAAGCAGCTCACCTGAGGAACTGAGGAAGCCGAATCTCCAGCCTGATAACTTTTGAGGTAAAGAGAGCCTCTTCTCTTTGTCTGGACGCCTGCAGGAGGGTGCTAGCCGCGAGCGCACTGCGCCGTCTGCCCGCCCACCCAACCACCCACTCAGGGGCAGCTGTCAATTTAAGGATCCACCCGTGACATCACATCCGGTAACATCCGTCCTGTTGCCCAGAACCTATCTCCCCACTTTCCCATTTGCAGGTTATACCTGCTGGCCACTAGAGGACCTATGCTCCTCACTACTTCCTACTCCTACCTGTACAGTACTACTTCCTTGGTTTTGCTCACCACAATGTATTGGCCTGCCTCACGCTCTGCCTGTTCCTATCCCCACTAGCAGTGCACTTGCCCCTTACCCATCTGCTACTCCGCGACTGTGCTCAGCCCTCCCTCTCCTTGCTCCTGAACCTGCTCTCCTGCCCTTGGGACCTCTGTGTGTCTCGGTCCTCCTTGCCCTCCCCTAGCTTCCTCCTCACCTCAGGCACATCTGGGTGTCTTCTTATTCTTGCTCCTTCCTGTACCACCCTGCCACCCCTGCTCCCTTAGCCTCCCTCCTCTCTCTGTCAATCATTGAAAACCTCTCACCATCTCCCAGTCAGGGTGTTAGTCATGCTACTACTCCTGTCAGGAACATTCATCAAACCCTGGCCCGGTTCCCAGGAGCTCCCGACTAGCACAGGGCCTATGCATAGTCTCCATGAATATCTGCTAGCCTCCTAAAAAGTTTGACTCATTACAATGCCTGGTCACATCAATTGACCTGATGTCATCACTCTGGTTGAGACTTGGCTGTGAAATCCTCCCTGACTCCTAGTCTCCCTTCCTGGTTTCACCTTCTTCGGTCTGACCATGTTGGGAGCGGGGTGGCGCTCTTCTATTATGTCAAGGAATCTCTCCCGTACCAACCCTGCCCTGCTCCATCCTTCACTCCAGGCCCCAGGCGCCCTCGCTGAAACCAACCCCTGACCCATAAAAGGACCCCTTTATCTGACTACTGCATCACGTGCCCCCCAGGGACCAAGCATGAGCCATTGCCTCTCTTACAGAATACCTTTCCTCACTACCTCCTTCTGCTGGTCAAATTCTGGTGGGTGACTTAAATGTCAACTGGCTCAGCCCTCCTCCTCCTCCTGACCTCCTTTTCTGCAATAGACCTAGCAACTAGTTACCCACCCTACCAGGACTAACCCCAGAGGCTCCAGCACCCTGCTTGATGTGGTACTCACCAACCGCCTAATCAGATTCCCAATGTACAAGTCCTCCCAGACTCTCTCAGTGATCACCTCCCCATTCTATTCCACTGGTCATCCTCAGTCCCCAAACCCTGCATAGCACAGTCCACATGCCGGCGGTGTCTAATACCTGGTGGACTGATAAAACTTAAGGAACTTCTGTCCCAAATTGACTGGTCTCCTATACAGGCAACTCCTGTCATCGACACAGCTCTCTCCTTCTTTACCCAAACTTTTAATAATGTCTGTGATATCTTTGCCCCAATGTTGACCCGCCGTTCTAAAAGGCAGAATGCCCCCTGGGTAACCCCAGCTTTGATCCACCAGCTCAAACATAGGGACAACCTATGGCACCATGCCATTGAGACTGGCTGGCCCAGTGACAGACAGTTATATGCTGCCACCTGAAACAAGTGCACTCGGGCCATCAGAAAGACCAAGTCTGAGCACTATCGGTCCTCACTCACTGCCTCATGGAGAACCCCACAACCTTCTGGGATAACATTAAACAGTTAAGTAGAGTGCACACTCCCCCACCCACAGATCAACATTAATGGTGTGATCTCCTCAGACCCAACCCTATAGCCAACCACCTCAACAACTCATTCCCTTGACCTTAGCCTATCCTCCCTACAAATTATTTTGACCCTCCTCCCCCAGTACCTGCCATAAATCTTTCTCACCCTTATTTTCTCCTCCGCCGTGTTTCTGGCCAAGAACTTAGGCCGCACCTTCTCACTGCCCTCAAGAGTAATAGTACAGGCAGCGATACCCTGGATCCATGTATCCTACAGCTGGTCTTTGACACAGTCCTTACCCCTATCATGTGCCTCATCAACCACTCTCTTTGCCTGGGGAAGGTTCCAACTGCCTGGAAAGTTGCCACTGTCACCCCTATCTTTAAAGGTGGTGATAGGACTGTGGCTGGAAACTATCGGCCAATCTCCAATCTCTCTCCTCTCTCCAAGGCCTTGGAAAAAGTGGTGGCCTCTCAAATCTCTGACTACCTCTCCACCTACAATGTCCTATGTCCTGAGCAGCATGGCTTCCGAGTGAGCCACAGTACCAACACAGCCCTCCTAGAGTTCTCCAACTTTCTCCACTCCTCCTTAGACACTGGTTCTCTGGCTGGTGCGGTCTTCATTGATCTCTCTAAAGCTTTAGACACTGTCTCCCACCCCCTCCTTCTTGATGCCCTTAGTCTCTCTGGTTTTGCTGCTGGGCCTATCTCCTGGTGCACCAGTTCTCTGTCTGACCGTTCACAGTGTGTAAAAATTAATGGGACCTACTCAGACATCTGTCATATCTTTTCTGGGGTTCCCCAGGGCTCCATTCTGGGCCCCTTACTATTCTCCCTTTACCTTAACACCCTTCCACGCTCTTGCTCGAGAACATTCTATTGTCGCTGATGATGCAGTCATCTTTGCCTCAAGTCGTAACTCTATTGCCCTCCAGAACTCGCTGCAGAAGTCCTTCGCTGAAGCCGAGGGCTGGTTCAAGGAACATAGATTGGTGATAAATCTTAAAAAAACAGAAACCATGTTCTTTACTCATCCTCAAAACAAGTCCTGCAACTTCAAACTCCTCATTCACTCTGGGTCCTCTTTCCCACTCGAACAAGTTTGCTCCTATAAATACCTAGGGATCCATTTTGACCCCTCCCTCTCCTTCCATGGACACATCGCTGCCCTAGCCACTGCCACTAATATCCGATTGGGCATCTTACATCGAGTATAAACACTGCCTCCCCGAGCTCTTGGACTTCATGATCACCACCTCTCTATCCTGTCCCAGTGGATATGGACTGCCGGTGTGTGGTGCTGCTGATCAGACCGCCTCATAAAAGCACTTTCTCTGAATAAGCCCTGGAATTAGTACTGAGGGCACCTAGGCTAACACACACCTGTCTACTGTGTGCTAAAGCACTGGTACTTGATCTTGATGAGCACCTCAAATATCTGACCTGTACCCTTACAAAAAAAGCCCTCCTTGGGCTATCCCGCCAGGATTGATACTACCATCGCCAGCTCTGTCCCACTAGTTCATACTCGGACCTCGGGAGAAACCTCTCTTGTTATCCCTAGAGCTAGGACCTCTCACGGCCAAAGAGCCTTCAGCTTTGGACCCCCTCCTGGTTCAACACACCCCCCCTCCATCTCTGAGCTCCAACTATATAGTGCTTCAAAACTTCACACGTAACCACCTTAATCAACACCCGAGCTGCACTGCCACTAGTCAAAGCCGTAATCAATACTTATGACAAAGCTTACTACTAAGCTGCTAAGGACAACATAACTCTGGTATTGTTTGCATCAATTCTACCTGTACCAGCTTGTTTGTATCCATGTCTTAAGTTACTGTTATACTGTGTTGTACTGTTATACTGAGTATTTTCGTTTGTCTTACTGTGACAAGGTACCTTTGTAAATGAGCCTATGGCTCAAAGGTTTTCCAAACTGCTGTTTAAATAAATAATTAAAATAAATAAATAAATAAATGTGGGGGTGCATGCTATTTCCTCTGATCCCCAAGTAGAAAGTGAGTTGAGGGCCGAGGTTAGAAATCTAAGGGAACTGGTGAGGGCCTTGAAGCGATCCACTACCCATCCTGTTAGGTCTGGGGAACCTGACTTATCTAGAAACCAATGCACTGGCCCAGGGGAGCCCCCCACGCCCCTGGAGGGCCCCTAGCAGCCAAAGTACTCCCCTCCCAATAGAGACCCAGGGACCCCAAGTTTTGTTACCATTGTGGGGAGGATGGACACTTTCAGCCTGAGTGCCAGCTGCCGGAGAATTTAAGGAAGGTCAACAGCAAACTGATCACTTGGCATCGCAGGGCCCACATCCAACCCCCCAGGAAGAGCTTTGTGACCCGGGCCAACACCCAAGCAACTGTCAATGCTGCGCCTCCTGAATGGTCTGATGTGGTTGGGCCCTCGATGGAGGCCCCAGTGTGAGTAAATGGGATTCCCACCTGAGCTGTATTAGGCAGTGTCTCTCTGGTAACCATTATGTTTCAGGACTGGTATCAGACACACCTACCTGAGGTGCCACTACAACCCTTGGATGGTCTACATGTATCAGGGCTAAGTGACATGGTTTATCCGTATTTGGGGTATATCTGGATCTGGTTGTCATTTCCTACTTCTGTGGCTGGAGTGGATGAACAGGTGGAAACCTTGGCTCTAGTCTGCCCCCCCCACTGGACTGTATGATGGGGTAACCCTGTTGATTGGGACAAATGCTCATATGTTTGAACGACTAGCCCAATTGTGTTCAGAAAAGCAAGCATTTAGAACCGGGTGAGCCCTAAGAATACCTGCTGTGATCCTAAAGGTCGCTGAAACTCAGAAGAAGGTTAGCCAGGAGGAACCAGGAGGCCCGGTGGGTATAGTATGGAAAAAGGATCTGGCACCAGTGACACTTACCCTGAATGCCCAGTACGTTCTGCACGGGGAAGTCTGACTGAGAAGAGATGTTAAGAATAAGTTGTTGATGTTGGATGCACCTGGGGAGGGAAGATTGCCTGGCGGAGTTGCTAGTCCAATCAGTATCTTGCGGCTGAAACCGATACTTCGTTAAAGAGGTGATGGTTCAAGTTCATAATGTGTCCGTCAGGAAGATTTGAATAAGAAGAGGTGCACCCTGGCAAGTGTACATTGTGCAGATACTGCAGTGCTGCCCAATAGCAAGGGTTCAAGGAAAGATGACAGAGTAACTCCTGACTTGTTTTGTTTTGGTGACTCCCCGTTGTTTGCTGAATGGAAAGTGAGGGTCAGTGAGAAGCTTGCCAAAAGAGGCCAGTTTTTTTCCCTGAAAGAATGGGACGTGGGATGTGTGCAAGGGGCTGAGCACCACATCTGGCTGCATGATGAAAGGCCTTTTCGAGAGAGATCTCGGCGCCTGGTCCTGGCTGACATAGACAATGTGAGGCGGCTTTTGCAAGAGATGCTTGCATCAAGTGTGATACAACAGTCGAGGCCTACCTCCCCATTGTAGTAGCAAAGAAAAATAAATGGGGCAGTTTGGATGTGTGTAGATGACCGTACCTTGAATCGGCAGACCATCCCAGACCAGTATACCATGCCACGCATATAGGACGCCTTGAATTGTTTAAATGGCAGTAAGTGGTTCTCTGTGTTGGATCTCCTCAGTGGGTACTATCAGTTCCCGATGGCCCCAGAGGACCGAGAGAAGACTGCATTCATTTTCCCCCTAGGTTTCTATGAGTTTATTCGGATGCCTCAAGGGATTTCTAGTGCTCCAGCCACCTTTCAGAACCTGATGGAACGTGCTGTGGGGGACATGAATTTGCTCAAGTGTTTGGTTTACTTAGATGATGTCATAGTGTTTGGCCGCTCATTGAAAGAGCATGAACATCAATTGTTCAAGGTCCTGGATCGGCTGGAGGATTTCGGTCTCAAGCTATCTATAGACAAGTGCCATTCTTCAAACTTCCATGAAGTATATGGGCCACATAGTATCCACGAGCATAGAGTCTGACCCAGCAGCAGCAAAGTGGAGGCTTTGACCACATGACCTCAACCCAAGAATTTGAAAGAGCTGCAATGGTTCCTGGGCTTTTGTGGATATTATAGGCGGTTTGTCAAAGATTATTCTCAAGCGATCCGCCCCCTCCTCAACCTCACTCAAGGGTACCCTCCCATGCACAAAAAGTATAAGAAAGTTGTGCGCTCTGAAATGGATAAGAAGTATTTGCTGCCGAATTATGTGTTTGGAAACTGCTGGACTACTGAGTGTGAGGAAGCTTTCTACGACATCATCTATCAACATACCCATGCCCCAGTGCTGGCCTATGCTGACCCAGCCAAGCCGTACCTTCTCCATACTGATGTCAGTCTACAAGGATTGAGGGCTGTGTTATATCAGGAACACTCAAACGGTCTGAGACCTGTAGCTTTTGCCAGCAGAAGTCTGACTCCTTCAGAAAAAAATTATCCAGTGTACAAATTAGAGTTCCTGGCTCTGAAGTGGACCATTGTTGATCAATTTCATGACTATTTGTACGGTGCCAAGATATTGGTAAAGACTGATAACAGTCCTCTGACCTCTGTGCAGACCTTGGCCAAACTGGGTGCCATTGGCCATAGGTGGCTCTTTGTCTTGGCCACCTACGACTATGCTATTGAGTACAGAGCAGGCTTAAACCATATAGATGCAGATGCTCTCTCTCGGAGACCTATGCCCCCAACTGATTGGGTCAGGTTGTCAGAACCTGACATAAGAGACCTTTGCCAGAAATTTGACAAGGAGGAACGGGTGTCTCCTGACGCTGTGGACTGTCTGGTGGATTGCTTGGGGCCATCCGAAAACTGCCTACCCACTGCCTACTTTCATTTTTCTGCATTAGACACTAGTTCACTGCCCCAATTCAACAATGATAGTCTCCAATGGGCTCAATCCCAAGATTCTATGATAAAAACAGATATGGAGGCTTTGCAGGCCAGGAGGGACGTGTCCAATTTGCGTTCCACTGATCCTAGAACTGCCTTGTTATACAAAGAAGGGTCAAAATTAAAGCTGATTAACCACCTGCTATACAGAGAGACTGAGGGCCAGGTAGACAAACAACAACTGGTGCTGCCCTCAACTTTTAGAGAACTGGTACTGAGGTCCTTGCATAATCACATGGGGCATCTTGGCATAGACCAAACTCTCGACCTGGTGCGGGCCCGATTCTACTTGACAAAAATGAGTACAGATGTAGAGTAGTATGTCAAGACCTGTGGCAGCTGTTTGCAAAGAAATGCCCTACCTCAGTGAGCTGCCCCCATGGTCAATATTACCACTAGTGCCCCTATGGAACTGGTCTGCAATGATTTCCTAAGTTTAGAACCAGATCTGAAAAATATCAGTAACATATTAGTAGTCAATGATCATTTTACCCGGTATGCACTGGCTTTTCCTACTAAAGACCAGAAAGCAACCACGGTGGCTAAAGTCCTCGAGGAGAACTTCTTTGTCCACTATGGGGCCCCCCAGAGGATCCACTCTGACCAGGGGAGGCATTTTGAGAGCAGCCTAATTAAAGAAATATTATCTTTGTAGAATCTCACAATCAAGACCACCCCGCGCCTGTCCCAGAAAATCCCCAACCTGAAAGATTTAACCGCACATTGCTTGATATGTTGGGCACACTGCAGACAAAAGACAAGCCTAGATGGGTCAACAGATTAGCACCCTGGTTCAATGCTTATAACTGCACCAAAATTGATGCCCTGGATTTTCCCCACAGGCTAGATGTTTGGGAGAGAGGCTAAACACGTAGTGGATGTGTTTTGGGGTTTTCCCTGATGAGGTGCAAGCTGAAAATCATCTCCAGTATGTACAGAAGTTGAAGGCCCAATTGCACCATGCCTACCAACTGGTCCAGACCATGGCTGCTAAACGAAACCCTGGCCAACAAGGAGGGTATGGTAGAGAAGTAGAAAACAATGGAACTGAGAGAGGGGGATAGAGTGCTATTGAAATTTGGGACTACATGGCAACATAAATTGCTGACAGCGACTCCATCCCTCACATTGTTGTGGGAAAACTGGCAGATTTACCTGTATATAAAATTAAAGCCTGAAACAATTCAAAAGATGTGAAAACTATACACAGAAATCATCTACACTTAATCGGGCAAATCTTGATTGAAGCTGAACCTCCTAATACCCCCCCAGGCCTATGACTAGATCTACTAAGCCCAGACCACTTGATTCTTCAACAATCCAAATAAGAGCCTTGTCCAAACCCCTCTGATGAAGATGAATGTCAATCTGTGTCTGAAGACACTGAGAATAATATTGAATACTATACCTCTTATGAACTGAGCCAACTGTTTCGGGGCAATCCCCTCATTAAGTCTAGAGATGAGGTTGGGCTTTCTGGACTGTCTGAGCCCCCAACTTTGTCACTGGAACCAATACTCCCAGGAGAGGCAGTGAGTGGCCCCCAAGCTGAAGGAGAGGGGGGTCTTGAGCCTGGCTGAACTGTTTGGCCTGGCTCACCTATCTGATTTCTCGGAAGAAGGAAGTGATGTGGGGGAACAAGCCAGTGATATGCCAGAACCTGAAGAATATTTTGAGTGCCCTGATGGTTCCTTACTAGTGCCTGAACAGTCCGCAGCTACAAGAGGCAAGTAGTGTAGGTCCTGATGTAGAGGTCATGCCCCCGGAAGTACTATGAGCACTGGGTCCCCTTCCCCTATGGAGGGTTCCCTTATTAATCTCAATAAGGCTGAATCAGAATCGGGGCCTGTAGCAGGGCTTTCTGAGACCCCTAGATGCTCTAGCCAAGAGGTACAGCCTGTAGTAAAGTTGAGTTATGAGTCTCTGGGTCAGCCTGTGGACCTGCCCTTAAATGTAGAAACATAGAAACATAGAAGTTGACGGCAGATAAGGACCGCAAGGCCCATCCAGTCTGCCCATTTCTTTTTCTACCTTATAAATGTGCCATCGGCCTTTGCTCTGTCAGTGGCTCATCTATTCATAGTCATTTGTATTGCTCCTGTGCCCTATCCATGCCTGTTTGAAGCCCTGCACTGTATTCATAGCCACCACTTCATGTGGTAAGCCATTCATGCATCCAACACCCTTTCTGTGAAAAAATTTCCCACATTCCCCTTAATCGGCCTCCCCCTAATCTCATGCTGTGTCCTCTGTCCTGCTATTTTCTTATATTTAAACACAGACACTCTTTCACCTTGTTTATGCCCTTAAGGTGTTTAATGCCTCGATCATATCACTCTCCCTCCCTTTGCATACTAAGGGTATACATATTGAGCCCGTTAATCTGTCCTCATATGTCTTCTGATGCAGTCCCTGCCAATTTGGTTGCCCTTCTGACTGCCTCAATTTGCTAACGTCCTTGTGAAGGTGTGGCCTAATACTGCACGCACTCCAGATGGGTCTAACCAGTGTCTTGTACACAGGGATTAACACCGCCCTTACGACATAATACCTACTAATACACCACACCCCCTAAGCTTACCTACTGCTTTAGGGTCTGCTTACATTTTAGGTCATCAGTGATGATGAAGTCTCTTTCTTCCTTTGTGACTGCTAGCAACTCCTCCCAGTCTATAGTGGCTTCAGGCTTTCTCCCTATGCACATGATTTTGCAATTTCGGCATTAAACCAGCTGCTCTCTTCTGACCATTCTGCTAGTTTATCCAGATCTCTTCATTTTGCCCAATTCTATCTGATCATCTACTCTGTTGTGATCTTGGTGTCATCTGCAAACAGACAAGCCTTTACCTCTAGTCCATCTGCAGGTCACAACGAAGATGTTGAAGAGGTCTGGCCCATGACTGATCCCTGAGGTACCCATGACTTACATCTCTTCAGCTGTATACCATTTACCACCACTCTCGTTTTCTGTCAGTCAACAGTCTGCCACCCAATGACCAACTTCACCCACCCGAGCTACCCAGCTTATTTATCAATTCTATGTGGAACAGTGTCAAAGCTTTTGCTGAAGTCAAGGTAGGCAACATCAACTGCTCCCCTTGGTCCACCACTCTGGTTACCCAGTCAAAGAAATCTATGAGATTAGTTTGACAGACCTTCCTTTGTAAACCCATGCTGTCTTGGATCCTAAAACCCTATGGATTCCAGGTGTTGCACTATCCTTTCATAAGTGCCTCCATAATCTTGCCACTACTGAGGTAAGACTGACCGGTCTGTAGTTCTACCCCCTACCACTTACTGGAGCGGGATCACATAAACCCTTCTCCAGTCTTCTGGGACCTCTCCTGTGCTCAGACTCATAACAATTCCGCTAATAGCTCTGCTAGTTCTCTTTAACCCTTCAGTACCCTGGGACAAAGCCATCAGGTCCATTACCTTATCCACCTGAGCAGCAAGCTCTTGCGGACCCTTTCTTTGTGAAGGTGCTCACCTCTCCCCCAGTGTCCATGATGCTGAGCTGTGGGCCCTGCCCCACCTTCTCTTCAGTAAATACAAAAAAAAAAAACTATTTAGGAGAGATGCCTTTACAGGGTCCTCCTCCTCACATGCCCCTTTTCTCCATTAAACAGCAATACCCCTTCAACTTTCTCCTTTCACTAATGTATCTATAGAAAGTCTTGTCACCTTTTACTGTTTGTGCTAGTGTTTCTCAGTTGGGTTTTGCCTTACTGCATACCTGCTCCTTAGGCAGTTTGCATGCCTCTATCTTCATCCCTTATACTCCTGAGGCCACCTTTGGCTCTGACCTTTCTGCTGTTGAGAACCAAAGTGGTTTCCTTCTTCTTTACACTCCTTTTCTGTCTAACCAATGGGATGTTAGCAACTATTGCATCTGTGCTTGCCCTTTGACTGTACCCCTCACCTGTGTTTCTTTTTGCCAGGCTAACTTAACTCTGTTGGCCATCTATCAAAGTCAGCTCCTCTGAAGTCCCATATTTTGCCTGGAATGATGAAGATGTAGTAGCTAAATTGAACTACCATGTGATGTCAGGCTCCCAGGTGACCTTCACCTGGAGATCTGTGATCCCTTTGTTAGCAGTACTAGACTAGGATAGCCCTGTCTCTTGTGGGTTGCTGTACCAGTTGCTTGAGGCCCTCCTGCAGGAATCCTATGAGTCTAGTTCTGCAGATGTTCCGCAGGTATTGACCAATCTGTATCGGCATGTTGAGTCTCCCATTATGAACCTCCTTCAGCTGTCATGTTTGTATATCTTCTAACAGTAATGTGTCTATGTCTTCCTCTGGTCAGGGGGCCCGTAGACAACCCCAGTTCTATATCATCCCAGTTCCTGTTTCCAAGCGACCCACAGTTCTTCTGGCTCCTTATGTGTATTCTAATTCTGTGCTTTGATATTTTCATTAACATACAGGGCCACTCCTCCCCCTTTTGCACCTCGGTCTCTTCTGAACAATACATAGCCAGGTACTGAAGTCTCCCATGTGTGGTTACTGGTAAACCACGTCTCACTAATTGCTACTATGTCCAGTTTAGCCTCTGACATTATTGCCTGCAGGTCTGGGATCTTATTTCCCGGGCTGTGAGCATTTGTGTACATGATTTTCCATTGGCCAGATTTTGGTGTGTTAGTTGTTGGGTGAAGTTTGGCCTTACCCCTGTGCATCGCATGGGGAGACAAACCTTTTTTCTTACCTGGTGATGCAAATGAACGGCAAACATGCTGAATTCCTGTTTAACCACTAGCTGAGGGGAGAGGGGTGTTCTTCCCATTCGACGTATGGGGTGCTGCACCCCTCTCCCCATTTGCTAGTTTAAATATTCTGCAAAGACATCAAACTTCTGCCCCAATGCACTGACTCCCTCTTTAGTCAGATGCAGTCCATCAAATTTAAAGAACTTTCGCACCCAGAACTGTTGCCAGTTCCCTACAAATCTGTGTCCTTTTTCCTGGCACCAGCCCTTGAGCCACGTGTTTAGCTCCCCTATCTCCCCTTCTCTGACCTTCTGTCCATCTGCTCCCTCTCCCAGACTGGCAGGATCTCAGAGAAGGAGATGCCGGATGAAATAGATGATAGTTTGTCACCCAGCCTGGTCAGGTGTTCCTTGGTCTCCACAACTGACCGGCTGGCAGATCATTAGTCCCTATGTGTACTAGGACATCAATGTTTTCTCCTGCTTTGTGAACAATTTTAGTAATGCGGTCAGTGTCTCTCCATGCTGATGTACCTGGGAGACATCTGACCATCACCCTGGCTGGAGATGGGTATCAACTCCCCGAATCATGGAGTCTCCTATGATCAGAAGTTTTTTGGATTTCCTTTGTGCTTGTTTTGTTTTGGTTCCTGATTTGGGTGAGTTTTGTTGTGCTAGCTCCTGTGCCGCAGTGTCCTGCTCTGCAGTGTCTTCTTCCTCTTTATTTGATTTCAGAAAATGTGGTCCATAAAGGGGTGTATGTGTCCCCGAGCTCCTTGCCTAAGCTAGCCTTGGGGGATAACTCCATCTTGTTAGTATTGCCTACTGAGTGTGATGCCCCTGCTTTAGATAACCCACTAGTAGCTGATAGGGAGGGGTCCTGTCTGTCCAGGTGTCATGGGCAGGAACTAATGACCTGATTTATAAAAGGGAAAAGAGTTGTGTGTGTATGATGTTGCACAAACCATAGTAAACTGTGAATGCAGTATCCATGCATGTAATTTAAAGCGTGACATAATGTTAATTAAATTGTTTGCCTTAAAGTGGTTTAAGGGTAACTACTTGACGTGGACGCCAAGTTCTTTCCAGGCCAGGAAGGGTGTAACCCCCTTACAAATGGGGGTTCCTAAAAGCTTTCCTGGAGCTTGCTTAAATGCTTCATGCCTGGTTGGTGTTCGGCATAAAGTCACTTAAATGTTGTTGCCAGTGAGCGCTTTTAAAGCCTCCATGTATTGTCTTTTTAAGGGCTGCCTGTTTGCAGTCATGGGGGGGCTTTGTGGTATTATGCCCAAGTCCCACCCGGGCTGCTGAATAAGCACTCCATTCTGCCATTGCTAGAAGAGCAGAGGGAGCCTAGTTGAAAGATATGGCTGTTTGCTGAAGAATGTGTAGTGTAACTGGAAAAATGCAGCCTGTCTAACCTGCCTTTCTTACAGCTGGGACTCTGTGTGCTGTGCCCCTCCATTTTGGACCAGGACGTTCTGCAGGGTCCAATAAGGTGCAAGGGGCAAGTAATGTGAAGGATTTAGTGACCAACCAGGATCGGGACTCTAGATGGAGCCGGCTGACAAATGGGAACCCAGCTTGCAATTCCTGGGCATGGCATTATGGGTCATGGCGCCTTTTCGCACCATTGAGGGCTAAAATTTGTGACTGGCATATGCAACCAGCCAATGAGATTGGGTAGCACCCGGGCTGTGAGGCTTGCCCCATGCTGTTAGGGGCAGATGCGCTGTGACTTTGGAGGGGAAGGGAGCTCTGAGCTTCTGCGCTGTGAGTGTTCGCGTTGGAAGCACGTGAAAGGCCTGAGGGGCCGTTTTCTTTGCCAGAGTTCTTCAAGTAAAATCTGCCAGCATGCGGTCAGAGGAGGCTGTGTGTATGCACAGCTACCTACCAGGCTTTACCTGAGGAGTACTGGAGAATCTGCTGAATCGCGCTCGGTCTGTCAGGATGTGGAAGCTGCAGGTAGCGCCCGCATTTGCTGTGATTTGTTCGGGTTCTGGAAGCAGCTGCCTGGTATGGTACCCCTCTGTTGTTTCCCATATAAATGTGTGAGAAGGCCGTTGAAGCTCAGGCTCAGCCCTGCGAGTGGTGAAGGAGGGTTCTCTGTCAGAGCTGTGAGTACTAAATCAGGGTAGCTCCCTGTTAAAGGTTACAACACAAAGGCAAAATCAATTTGTTGTATTGCAGACTGTACTAATTGAGCATATGGCTCTATCTGATCTGTTTAGGAATTATATGCTCATCTGTGTCAGGGCCCCAGCCAGCTGCATCAAGGGACTAGCCATTAGGGCTTGGATACCCATAGACAGTAATTGATAGGTCAGGCCTGTGCACAGAGCCCTAGGTATTCAAATATATATATAGTATATAGTAGTGGTAAGCCAATCACCCTGATTTCCCCCGGTCCTTGTTATCTCCCTTTGAATAAATCAGATTTATTGTTTTGCAGAAGTACCCCAGCTGGTTTGTGTTTTACTGGTGATATACTGCACAGTGAATATTTAATAATTGTACCTTACTTTCTAGGGGGTCCCTGGAGTGTGCTGAGTGGTTCAAGCCGGGGGGTAAGTGTTCAGGGTGAGAACATTGTAATTGAATTGTGTGAGCCACTAGTGGGAAGAAAGGGGGGGGTTGCAGCTACCCAGAGGGCTGCGACCGAGTCAACTTTGACTGTTTTAACCCTGACCTCTGGGTGGAGGCACCCGTCAATGGATCTGGGCCCCTCATCCTGTCACAGTTGAGGCAGGCAGGGGTAGTAGCCCTTAGGATAGCGCCCCTTGGGGGTTACACTAGCATTCTATCTAAGCAATGTAAATCACCCCACACACCCCAATCATTCAGTGGCCAGGGAATTGAATACTGCCAAGGAGAGATAATCACTATTGAGATCCCATTTTCTTTTGTAGAAAATGCTGATTTCCTTTGATTTATGTCTAAAGCATGCCCCAAGTGGAAAGTGCCATGTAGGACTTACTTTTCACAGTGGGCAGTTATAGTACAGCTTAATCTGGTTCAAGGTCAGTTGGCATTCATCTGTATCCCCCTACCCTGGGTCGTGCCTGAAAATAGGCAGGATTTGTCTAGTGCACTTACCCGGTCATCAAAAAGCTAAATAAAATAGTACTGAACTGAGGAATGTTGTTGAAAAAGAAGATTCTCATGCCCTGCAGCATTCCTCTAGTTCATACTTCTATCTTACCACAGATAGGTGGAGCAGTGGGTCAACAGATGCTTATTTGTTTATGTGCATAACAGCACATTGGATAGAGCTGAAGGGGGTTGGTCATCACCTTGGCAGCAAATACAAGCAAACTAATTGTAATGGAAGCTACATGCCTGGAATTTGAAAGCATGCAATGCTGGCTAAGAAGAACATGATTTATTCACACAGTGGGGCAGCATCTTGGCATCAGTATTGGAGGAAATTGACACTTAGTTGATCCCACTATTCCCAAAGGCAGGCTTCATAGCCAGTGATAATAGTGCTAACTTTGTCAAGGCTATTAGTGATGGGGGGATTGTTAAGGTGCCTTGCTTTGCATGCTGTCTAAACCTGGTTGTGCAAGAGTTCTTGTCATAAAGTGACATTAAAGACATGCTCACTTTGTGCTGTCAAATTTGTGGCCATTTTGCAGAGTCCAGCAAGGCCAGGGACCAGTTATGTGCACTGCAATTAAAAAACAATCTGCCTCAGCACCGATAAAAGCAGGAGGTTGTCATAAAGTGGAATTCAACTCTGTATATGCTGGAGTGGCTATATGAGCAGTATAAGGCCTTATCTGAGCATACACTGCTTCATACAAGCCAATACAGTTCTGGAGCTTCTATGTTGCTGGCAACAGAACAGCGGAGGTTCATGAATGGACTGATTTTGATCTTGAGGCCTTTTTATCATGCCACACAGGCAGTGAGTGGGGACACTTTCCCTATTAGCCAGGCCATCCCACCATTCTGGGTGTTGAGACACCCAGTCTATAATGTGCAACATAAATATGAGGCAATAGGTGACTGTAAGCTGTGCATTGTCTGAACACATGCTTCATGTATTGGATTACAACAGACACCTAAATGATATTCTGACCTGTGGATTTTAGTACTACAACAATGCTGGTTCCATGGTACAAACGGAATTTTCAGTCATACTTGATGGCGGTAGTCAGAAAGTTGAGCATCTGCAAAGAGTGCTAATGAGGTGTGCACATGGTTTTCAAATATTAAAAAACAGCATATTGAGATAAACACAGTGTGTCACCCTCACCAACAGTCAACAAGAGAAATGAAAGGTTTGGAGATGCAGCATTGACAGTGACCAAAGAGAACACCAAAAAGCACCTCAAAATCAAATCCTCTGTGAGCAGTTCTTCCATTGGTTGGCATTACAGATTCTGAGGAGGAAAAGGAGGAACCATTGGAGGATGCTGGACTAAATGCAGCAGCCAGATATGTTGAAACATATATGGCAGACCCCAGACAACTTGGAGCTGTTGATGAACCACTGCTGTATTGAAACAACAAAGTTAAAGAATGGAATACACTGACAGATGTGGCTTTTAAATATTTAAGCTGTCCACCATCTAATGCTAGTTCTGAACATGCATTTAGTGCTGCAAAAGCAATCATCGCAGATCAACATACAAACCTATCCCACCAATATGCCACTACATTAATATTCATTAAAATGAATAGTGCACATATATCACCAAATAAAAGTGCATTGCTGTGGGTACCACTGACAAACCAGGATGAAGCAGGTGAAGTACAATCACCCACCTCAGTGATAGATATGGATTTAATAAATGCAGAATTCCCATGTGGTGAAAATTCAGATACTGAGGATGTAGAGGGAGTATACATTTTAGGGGGATGAGGAGCAATAGATCAACAAGTTTGGAGGACACAGAACTAAGGAGGAGAATGTAACTCCACACCCTGGCTTCCTGGGAACAACATGGGACTCCTCCTCCTCCTCCATCTCATGTATGCCTCCAGAAACACCAAGACTCTTAACCCAGTGGAAATGCTAGACACATTAATTACTGCGTGAACCTGCTTCTCTAGCTTCTGTTGTCCTGCTGCTTCCTCCAGCCAACAAGATGCACTCTCTTCCTCCACCTCTGGGGTACCATTGTGCCATTACACATCATGAGCATGATTAATGTGATGGTAAGTATCGTTCCATTTTTTTTTCACTTTTCTGTTTTCATTTTCCTTTTACAGGTACAAAAGACTGAATGGGCTTGACTAAATAATTTCACTCCAGTGTTCACAGGTCCACTTCTTCTGATACCTCAACCTCAGCAGTTAGCAAGCAATCTCCTCCTCCTCCCCCTGTGGGGCACCATTGTGACATTAAAGACATTACCATCACCAGTGTGAAGGTAAGTGTCATCTCTAAAGTTTGTTTTTTTTCTTAGGACTTTTTTACTTTAATTTTGCATTAAAAGGAATAATACGATATGACTTGGAGTGGACTGGAGTCTAAATAATTTCTGTCTTGTCTTCACAGGTCTCTTCTCATCCTGTCATGAATTTGTGTCCACTAAAGTGTTTCAGGAGAGGTGCTGTTGTTGGAGACTAAATCAGAGCATTAGCATATAGTATATATGATTTCTGGGATGTGAGACAACATAGCAAATGAGAATTTAATGTAGCGTGCATCATTGCTATGGTCTTGGTGAGGCAGAGGGTGCACCTCCACCATGGAGTTCTGCCTTTCCTTCAAGCAGAGTCTTCTGGTTTGATAGCAGTATTTGGTGTGTGGCCTTTCTGGACACACCTCAAAATCTGATGTCCCCCATCTCAAAGTATAGTTGTATAGTTGTGCCACTTCATCTCTCAATTGAATAGCTCGAGTCTCAGATTCTTTCTGTGGCTGCAGCTCCCCAGTCCAGCTGCAGGTCCCATTTCCATCATCTGTGCCCCCTTCTGGCAACTGTGCAATTTACTACTAGCAGTGACACCACCACCACCACCCCTCTCAACTGACTTCTTGTATTCCTCTCACTCATAGTGGTGCCTTACTCTAAGGTGGGTGTGCTGCCCAACAGTGCCTAAGTGTTTGCATCATTTACTGTGCCGTGCTGAACAACATAGAAACAAAATGTGCCAGCAGAAAAGGACCACTTGGCCCACCTATTCTGCCTATTTTTTCCAGCTTATAGTATCACCCCAGATCCTACTTAATCTCTGTCCCATTCACCTCCTACCATTTCCCTTAGATTCCCTTATGCCTTTCCCTTGCATTCTTGAACCCCATAACTGTTTTTGCACCCACCACCTCCGCTGGAAGACAGTTCCAAGATTCCATCACTCTTTCTGTGAAGAAATATTTCCTCACATTTCTCCTAAATCTACGCCTCCAGCTTCTTATTGTGTCACCTTGTCCTTGAGCATATTTTATTTAGAAAAAGTATGTCCCTCTTGTACCTTGTATACCCCTGTGATATGATTAAAGGTATATATCATAACCCACCCCCTCCATTCTTCCAGGACGTACAGTATGAGTTCCTTTAATCTCTCCTCACAGGGCTTCTGGTATAGACACTGCACCATTTTAGTTGCCCTCCTCTGGACCAATTACTCTCTGTCTATGTCCTTCTGCGATGTGGTCTGCAGAACTGGACACAGTACTCTAGGTGGGGTCTTACCAGTGATCAATAAATAGGCCATATCACCGCCGTCTTTCTGCTTGTGATACCCTTTCCAATGTATCCCTGCTTCCCACTGACCCTTCCAACTGCCCTGTTGCACTGCCTGGCCAAGTTTAGGTCATCTGATGTGATCACCCCCAGGGCTTTTTCCTGCTTGGTGGTCAGCAGTACCACCCACTCCCATTCTGTACTCTGCCCCTGAGATTCTGTGCTCCAAGTGCATTATTTTGCATTTTGCATTGAAACTCAGCTGCTGTACCATTGACCAGTCCTTGAGTTTCTCAGGTTGATGCTCATCTTTTCCAGACACCCTGGAATGTCCACCTTATTGCAGAGTTTGGTGCATCTGCAGAGGCAGATCTTATATTCTAGCTCATCTGAAATGTCTCTTATAAAACATCCAATGCATTGCTCACTCGCATTAAATGTACTTTTGTCTCCAGGACTGAGGAATGTATTATTCCTCTTTATAGGACCCATATAACTCCCGATTCTGATTACAGGTCTCCGTTCTGGAACCCTTATCTGAAGCAAGATATAGACAGGATTGACAGAATTCAGAGGAGGGTAACAAAAATGGTTCCCCGATTAGCTAACAGTGACTATCATGTTAGATTGCAGAAAATTGGGCTCCACCCCCTTCAAACCAGACAAATCAGAGGTGACCTGCTCTTTGTGTAAAAAATACATAATTCTCAGGAATTAATGCAGCAACGTGGTCTACAGCTTTCCCAGAGAAAAATTTTTCCATGGCTCCATAATAAACAGATTGACATGGCCAAATCTAGAACCAACAAAAGATTAAATTACTTCACTGTTAGAGCCCCTAGACTATGGAATAGTTTGCTGCAAAATCTAGTTGATAGTAACTCCTTACACTCATTTAAAAGAGGTTTAGAACAGTGGTTACAGTCCACTAAGTTTTAAGGAGTAAACTTCCCACCAAAGTGGTGGGGTACAATCTCAATGGGCTTCGGCCTTCTTGTGTCCTCAAGAACCAAGTAAACCAAGACCAGTCCCAGCACTGATCCGTGAGACACCCTGCTGGTCACCCATCCTTTCTCTGAGTGAACTCTGTTTACCATCATCTTCTGCCTCCTATCCCTTAACAAATTTATTTCTCCAGTTTACCACCTTTGGACCCATTCCTAAACTACCCAGCTTACTTTCAAGTCTCCTACAGTATATGGAATAGTGTCAGAATGCCTTACTGAAACATATTCAGGCTATGTCCAGTGTCCACTGCTCCACTCTGATC
Source organism: Neoceratodus forsteri (assembly GCA_016271365.2). Lineage (NCBI taxonomy): Eukaryota > Metazoa > Chordata > Ceratodontiformes > Ceratodontidae > Neoceratodus > Neoceratodus forsteri. Next base: position 623,033,987 of record CM057455.1, read on the forward strand.
TGGTTCCTTTGTCACCCTGTCAAAGAACTCTATCAGATTCATTTGACATGATCCCCAACCACTGTGAATCCATGCTACCTAGGATCGTGTAAGCCATTGGATTCACAAGATTCCACAATCCTTTCAGCAGTGATTCCATTAACTTTTCCACCACTGAAGTCAGGCTGACTAGCCTCTAATTACCAGCCTCTTCCCTGCTTCCACTTTTTTGAAGTGGGACTACATTTTATTTAGTTATTCAAGATTTTCACCAGGAAGGCATGCTGAGCAATACAGCTTGTTTCCAGATGTGTCCTGGGAGAAGGGAAATGGAGTTGAACAGGTAAAATAGTACATGAATACATCTGTGGACAAAGTAATACAATCGGAAATATGCATAGCAGGCAGCTAACAGTAAGCAGAACTGTAAGTACAATGTGTTGAGTACATCCCAACATTTGTACAGTATTACATCAAAAGTATATAATATAAATACAAAAAAAAGTACTTGGAAGAAGCAATTAGTCAAAGTGAAATGGGTAAGCAGCCACAGTGAATAGGAAAGGCAAGCTGCAATGGTACTATGTTGGGCAGTCCAGCTGAACGAAGGCAAGGTGAGGCAAAAATCATGGGGCTAAGGATTAAGGGAGGGAGACGGGTCACTGTAAGGTGAGGGGATGATAAGTATTGGCAACAGCAGGAGGGGGTTGTGTAATTGCATAGAAGGGAGAAGAGTGATTTGTGTGATGTGGCATTGCAGATGGGAATGGGGAGGGTGTTCCGCAGTTTAAGACAGTGGAAAGAAAAGGTGGATTGGCCAGTGGAGGTAGGTAGGTAGGGGATTATGAAGGACCGAAGGTCAGTTTTATGGAGGAAGCATAAATGGAGGAAGAAAGGTAGGAGGGGAGATTGCCAGTCCAGAATTTGGCCATGAAGGTAGCAGTATGGGACAGTCATCTGGACTCCAAGAATGGGATGGAGAGGGCTTTGTAAAGATCACAGTGGTGAGTACGATCACAAAGCAACAGAAAGAGTTGAAGAGGGTGTCCAGTCTGGCCAAGGTAGTTTTTGCGGTGGCACTGTAGACTACGTCTGCGTAGTCAAAGGTGGGGAGGATCATTTTCAGCATGACTGTGCGATGGGCAGATAGAGGAATGCAATGCCTGTTTCTATATAAAGCACCTAGCTTAGGGTGTAAGTGCTTTTGGATTGCATCCACATGTGCTGAAAAGTCCAAATAGTGGTCTAACTAGACCCCAAGATATCTGAAGATAGTGACATTTTTGATAGTCATGCCATCCAGGGTGTGGAAGGTGGGGGGATATTTAAGTTTAGATGGACTCCGTTTAGTGCTGAAGGACATGGAGACTGTTTTTTAGTGTTCAGAAACTGCTGGTTGGACTGAAACCATTGCTGGACTTTGTTGAAATCATATTGCACTTTAACCTCAGCATCAGTTTCTGAGGTTCTAGACATGTAAAGGACAGTGTCACTCACATATATGTGGATTTGAAAAGTGGTGCAAGCAGTAAGAAGATCATTGAGGAAGATAGAGAATAATATAGGACAAGTACAGAGCCCTGTGAGATGCCAGTGGTGATGGGGAGAGGAGGAGAGAGGAAGGAGGCAATCTTGACTGACTGGGATCTGCCTGACAGGCAGAACTGAAACCAAGCTGTGGCTGAGGAGTTCAACCAAGCATCAGTGAGTTTTTGGAGGAAGAGGGAGTGGGATACTGTGTTGAAGGCTTTTGCCAAATAAACAAATATGGCAGAGGTAACGAGTCCCTGATCCATATTGGTGAGTATGGAATTGGTGAGCCATAAGAGGGAAGTGTTGGTAGAGTGGGACTTGTGGAAACCAGACTGGAAAGTGGTGAAAAATGAGGTGTAGTCAAGGTAAGGGGTGAGTTGAGCAAGGGCAATGCATTCTTGGAGCTTAGCTAGAATAGGATGTGAGGCGATAGGGCGATACTTTCCAAGGGTAGTGGGATCATCCCCTTTCGGTACAAGAATAACAGTAGAGTTTTTCCAGACTGAGGAAACTGAGGACAGAGCAAAAGGTAGGTTGAGAAGGGAGGCCAGAGGGGGACAGCTATAGCAGGGGCAGAGAGGTAGAGCAGATTAGGGTCTAGGCCATCTGGGCTCTTACCCTTGGAAGGGTTCAAGGCATGGAGGACCTTTAAAGCATCATTTGATAAAATGAAAGATAATTAGAAAGATGGAGGCAGAGAGGTTTGGAGTGGATAGGGGGTCTGGGAAGGCAATACACATGCATATGGAGAGGGTGGAGAGAACCAAGGAAGCAAAGGATGTAAAGAAAGTGTTGAAAGTAGATGAGACAGATGGAGGGTCTGAAAGTGTTTCATTGCCATGGATGAGTGGGTGGGAAGGAGGAGAGAAGAGGGATTTGACAACTTTCCAGAATGTAGAGGGATGGCTTAAATTTGTGTAGAATGATAAGGAGAAATATTCAGATTTAACATATCTGGATGCCTTGATGCAATCATTTCTAAGTTGCCTGTAATGGAGGAGGAGAGTCTGGGATCTGGTTTTCATGTAGGCCTTCCAGGCCTGGGCCCTGGCATTCATACAGGCCAGCAGTTCACCATTAATCCAGGGAAGGGGAGAGCATTTGACTTTAGTTAGCTTAGGTAGAGCATGCAGGTCCCAAATTTTGTCTGGAAGTAACTGAAGACAATATCGATAGAGGATACTGTTGAGATGGGAGACCAGTCAGTGTGGTATGAATTGTTTAGTAGTGGAGCTAAGTTTAGTGAGTGAAAGAATGTAGACAGATCAATTTTTTTTGGGGGGGGGGGTCTTTAGTCTGATGGACTTTACTGATGCAGTAAATCATGTGATGGTCACTAAGGGAATCAGGGTGAAATACCAGAGTCAATTACGCAGTGGGGATGGGTGGTAAGGGCCCAGTTAATATGGGTGTGTTTGAGAGATTTGTAGTTTAGTCAAGTTAGAGAGGTAATAACCTGTTTCAGGTTTAGGGAGTTTACTTTGTTGCATATTGTAGAGTTGGTAGAAGAGAGCCAATCCACAATTAAGTCACCTAGTAAGTATAGCTCACCAGAGGTGGTATGAGGTGATAGTCATAATGAGTTCAGATATGGTCAATGTAGGAAGCCCAGGGTGACAGTAAGTGCCTTCTATGAATACAGATAATGTAAAAGGGAGGGATAACTTGATTAGGAAGGGTTCGTATTGGGATCATGAAGAGACAGACAGAACAGGAGAGTATTTGAGGTTGGAGAATAAATACATTGTGATACCTCCACCCTTACTGGGTCTATCTTGTCTAATAACAGTATAGACTGTGGTAACAAAAATAGTATCCGGTATTTTATGGGGCTGCCAGGTTTCTGAGAGTACTAGGACATCCAGATGTAAATCCAGAATGATTGGCTGGAGAAGGAAGAGTTTGAGGAGTAGGCTTCTTATATTGAGGACCTTCTCTCCTTCAGTCCTCCGGGACCAATCCTGTTTTCAATGAGCTGCTAAATAGCACAGCTGTTAAATAGGACCATCAAAGGTGAAGTCAGTACCTCTCTGAGCTCCCTCAGTACCCTTGGGTGGACATCGTCTGCCCTCATTGCTTTGTCTGCTTTCAGATATACGAGTCCTTTCAGGACTTTCCTCTGATAATGAACTTGTGTCAGCCTCCCTCCCTCCTGTTTTCCTGTTACATTTTTGTGGCCCCCCTGCCTGTCTCTTTCCTCTGTTAAGACTGAACAAAGGTATTTGTTCAGGATGTTTGCCTTTTCCTGTTGCACTTTCTGTACCATTCCCTTCTTCCTTTCTTAACCTTACAATCCCACCCCTGGTCTTCCTTGTTTCACTTACCTAGCTAAAAAAATGTCTTGTTCACTTTTGCTTCTGCCTTGGCTATTTTCTATTCAGTTTCTGCCTTTGATCGCTACTGCCATCCACGCTTCCCTCTGTTTCTCTGATAAACCACCCTGTCCTCCTCCCTTTGCTTCTCCACGTACCTTCTGAATGTAACCCTCTTAGATTTATGTTTTCAGCCATCTCCTTTGAGAATCATAGCAGTCTCTTTTTCTTCTTTCTTTTCCTCCCTTGCTTGATGCAGAGGTTTGTTGCCTTCACTGTGACCCTTTTTGGTTTCCTCCACTGATCCTCCACCCCACCCAGCTCACTCCCATCCACCTCATCCCAAGGCATTCGCCCATCTTTTTAAAATCTGGTCTCCTGAAGTCCAGGACCCTCCCCCTTTGTGTGGTTCAGTTCCACAGCCTTTCTTGTACTGAACCACACTGTACAGTGAACACTGTTCCCCAGGTGGCCTCCCACCATGACATCTTCAACACTGTCACTGTTGGTGAGTACCTGATCCAGTATTGCCCCATCACAAGTGGGTCCATTGTCAAGTTACCTGAGGAATGCCACCTCAGGGAGTCCAATATTTTCTTGTTTCTTACTGATGCAGCAGCTGGGGGGCTCCAATCTATGTCCAGCAGATTGAAGCCATACACCAACAGCACCGCTCCCTTTTCTGCCATCTTGCCTGTGGCTTCCATCAGTACCTCATCTAACTCCTCCCCTGTGGCAGAGGTCTGTATATTATATCAGTGTGCATAGAAAGCTCCATTCTCTGTCTCTAGGGAGACTTACAGTACGTCTGTGCCCTGTATTTCCTGTATCTCTGTCACTTTAATATCCTCCTTCACATAAAATACCATACTACTCCTTTCCTTCCCACCCTGTCCTTCCTGAACAGTGTAGCCTGGTATGGGCTGGCCATGCTCAAGTCATGGTTTTCTGTACACCATGACTCAGTAATGGGACAAATGGGTCAGCCTCTGCCATTGTGGCCTCTAAGTCTGAAATCCTATTTTGTAGGTTTCTAGCATTTGCTCACATGGCTTTCCAGGGTTTGTTATCACTCTGTGTGTTACCCCCTTTTTTCATTTTTGCGTTGCCTCCTCCTCCTTGTCTTTTTAATGCACCCATTTCCATCCCCCTTCATTTCTTCTACACTGCTTCCTGCATTAATCTGAATCTTGGGGATTCCACTCCTCTTGGGGTCTCCTTGCTGTGTACTTCAGCTTGTGGGGAGACTGTTTCTGCCTCCCCAATCTCTTTTGCCACTCCCCATCAGCTGGTTTAAATGGTTATCAAAGTAACATTCTAACCATCCACCAAGGGCTATGATTCCCTCCTGGGTGGATGCAGGCCATTACCCCTGTATACACCCTTATCCTTCCAGGTGGATCTCCAGTCCTCAATGCAACTGAACCCCTCCTCTCTGCACCATTCTTTTAGCCATGAGTTAAAGCTCTGGGTGTGGAGGTCCTTCTCCTTATCCCTTTTGTAGACAGGCAACACATCGTCAAAAGTCACTGAGCACGCTTCCTATGATCCATCTCCATCTTCCTAAATTCCCCCTGCACTATTCCGGCCCTGTCCTGGTTAGGTCATTAGTCCACATGTGAACAATGACATCCAGCTCTGCCTCTCCTCCTGCTTCTGTAATGATCCTTAGGATCTGTTTCCCATCCCTCCAGGCTGTGGCACCACATAGGCATCAAAGCTCCCTCTCCCCTTCCTTTTCAGTTAATAAATGTGTCCCTCTCTCAATCTAATCCCCCACCAAAATTTGCTTTCTCCTCCTATGGGGTCCTCTTCCACCCTCCTTGAAATCTTTGCTGGGGAGAACCCCTACATTCTTCATGGCCTGTAACACAGGTGTCCCTTCCTGGTAGTCTTGGCTCACCAAAGTCAGCATAGCAACAGCGTAGAGGTACCACTTGAGGAATTGACCCACCACATCCACCCTTCCTGAGCCCACTGCAGTCTAGCTGTTCCTCCTGTCTGACGTCCTCTGAGCAGAACTGGCAGACTTGGTGGCACCTAGGTGAGGAAGAGTTCACTTGAATCTCAGCCAGCTCAACCTGGAGTGTGGTACCATCGTCTCTCAAATCAGAGATGTGTGTGGAGATGAGGCAGCATCACAATTTCCAGAAGGTATCTTTGAAAACTACCCCACTCCCCCACCACTGCACTGACTACTTGCAGCATTCCCAATGTCTATTCTTCCTGTGTTATTCACAACCACTTATGTACCATTACCTTGATAGGGTGTTTCTAGCTTTTCTTTTTTTGTCTGATGCTACTTGTGTTCTGCTGTACCTGCTTCAAATCCCCTTAAGCCAACAGTTCTCAGACTTTGTCACAGTGAGCCTCCCCAAATCCATGGAAAAGATTTTGAGCCTCCCCAAATAATTGAAATAATCTTGGACCTCCCCAAAGAAAAATAACATACTGTACTTTGTGCAGTACACCATGAATAAATTGAAACCCCTTTGAATACTTGGCTCACATTCAATTCTTTGTCTTATACTGATGTGGAACCTTTGAAAATGAGCTCCTGTGCTCAAAGGTGTTATCTGAATAACAAATAAATAAAATAAACCAATATTATCATTCAACTTATTGTAATCCCCCCCCAGCCTACTTGCTCCACTATTTTCATTCTTGCACAATTGTTACCCCTTGTTGCAGTACCTTAATGGGTCAGACTACTTTCTCTGTTTCCTCTCTATATGAAATTACCTTCCTACATGCTTTGCCTCTCCCCATCCTTCCCTGCTCCTAAGCAACTTCTCAGGGATTACTTTGATCCTTCCTGCTATTGCTTTTAGCACTTCTATGCTCAACCCTTGTATTTGGGCTGTTCTGCCATCAGTCTACAAATTGATCAATTGCCATCACTCATTATTAGTTTACCATTCATATTTATTTGCACTATTGTTCATTGTGTATTTCTTGATTGTTTTGCAGTTACCTATTGAAATGTGTTCACTCCCTACCCTTCCCTGGGTACATCTGAAATGAGCCTTGGCTCATTCACCTTCCTTTGTCACCTATTAGATAGAGAATAATGGTTATGCACTGGTGTGTTATGGATTTTTTTACCGAGTGGTGTGATGACCATAAACCTCGAGAGGCGGCTGAGGTTTATGATGGCATCACACTGAGGTGTGTAAAAAAAATTCCAACAACACACAAGTGCATAACTTTTATTTTTTATAATTTCTGTGAAGTGTACAAGCATCCACATCATGCTCCATTCGCGATGCGGCTGCCGTTAAACACTGCTTTAACAATAGGAAGTGCAAGATCAACTAGATAAATTTTCCAATCAGGAGAGGTAGGATCAACCGAATAAAGTAATAAATGTATTTAAAAGGTATCTGCCAAGGCAGCTAGCAGAAGAGTATGGTACAGGGCACCATAACGGAAAAATGGAGCTGCTTTTTTTTCAGATATTTGGTCCGCCCAGAAATAGATGTAGGCCCAATGATGTGATGTGCTTTAAATGAGTGACAGCAAATGCCGTAATAACCCGCTCCTCTCTGTCAGTCTATTAAAGGGGGTCACCAGTAATTATTAAATAAATACATTAAATTCACCTACTATTATCCTCTTTCAGTTTGCATCATCTCTTCACACAAAATATACAAAACTCAACATTTAAATATAGTACTTTTTCAGACTTGCTTGAGCCTTCCCTGAAACAGGTTGGGGCCTCCTCAGGAAGGCTGGCCTCACCATTTGTGAACCCCTGACTTAAACTCTTACCCTAATAGGCTGTTGCTTCTTTTCCCAGTTCTGGCCTACATTTTATCTTCCACCCTTCCCAGCAGTGATTGTTGTACAGTAATGAACAGATGCCTTACTCTAGTCAACTGGCAGAGTTCCCTGCTTCCCTGCTTATTTCTGCTGATGCCTGCCTCCGCCTATGATGCCAGTCACCTGTTCCACTCCTTTGCTGTTCTGCTCACTCACTGGGACATAAACATGCTTGACACAATTGCGTGGAAGTGCTTTTATAGTGCTCTTGTAAGAAGGCACTATGCCTCCCTCAGATCCATCCCACAATTTCACACCTAATTCACAGGCTTCCTTAATCCTCTTCCCCAAGATTAATCTCCTGTGCTAGATTTCCCCACAACGCCTGTTAAACTTTTAAACACAAGATTCAAATAGCCCTAAACACTGCCTACAAATCTCTTCTTTTCTTCCCACTTACCCTGCTACTTTCAGTATGAAGAGTTATATAAATAAATAGCCGTATACCTTTAAGGCTAAAGCTAGGTGCTTTCACTCCTCTCTGTCAGCAATGACTTATTCTTCCACCTCAGGACCCCAGCTAACTTAATCTTTTTAAAACTGCTGCCTTTCATTAGAAGTACTAAGCCTCTGTCAGGTCCACCCCTAAATTGCACACCTGATTAACAGGGTTTCACAAATCTACTCACCCCAAGATTAATCTCTTGAGCTGATTTCACCCACACCATATTCATATTCATATTCTGTATTTCTGGGAATTACAGTAAATCACAAGTTAGAGCTGCTGTCAAAAGTATGGCAGCTTAGATTCAATGCAAAGAAGTGCAAAGTAATGCACCTGGGAAACAAAAACTCAAGGGAAGAGTACACAATGGGGGAGAAGGTATTAATGAGAACAATAATGGAAAGGGACTGGGGGATAGTCATAGCAGATGACCTAAAGGTAGGCAAGCAACGTGAGAAGGCAGTAAGGAGGGCAGGGGGGATACTGGGATGCATAGAGAGAGGCATCACCAGTAGAAAACAGGAAGTTGTTGTCCCTCTGTACAGACAGTTGGTGAAACCCCACCAGGAGTACTGAGTGCAGTTCTGGAGACCCCATCTCTGCAAGGATATAGACAGCTTGGAGGCAGTATAGAAGAGGGCAACTAAAATGATGCAGGTTCTGTACCAGAAGTTATACAAAGAGAGACTAAAAGAGCTTAATATGTATACCCTCAAGGAAAGGAGGGAGGGGGGGACATGATAGAAACAAAATTTCAAGTACCTCAAGGGAATCAACAAAGTCCAAGAGGGTAGCATCTTTCAGAAAAAGAGATGAGCAAGAACAAGGTGGCACAATTTGAAGATAGAGGGGGGATGATTTAGGGCAATTTGAAGAAGTATGTTTTCATGGAGAGGGTAGTGGATGTATGGAACAGCCTTCCTGAGGAGGCTGTGGGGTCACAAACAGTGGGGGAATTTAAGAATGCATGAGGCAGATCTAAGGCAATTCTAGTGGGAGGTAGGAGTAAGTCAACTGTTGATAAAACTATGATCTGTAGCTTATCCAGTAGGTTGGGAAATGGGCAGACTGGGTGAGCCAAGTGGCCTTTATCTGCCATCAAAGTCTATGTTTCTATGTTGCTGTGCTGAGAAACTGACCGACACAGTGCAGTGCAGCAGCATGTAGCAAGTAATTTCAGGGACATGAGAAAAATTGGGGAAATAAGACATTAAGACAAATTGTGTTTATTCATTACTATGGCCAGGGTGGGACAGAGGGTGCACCCCCACCATAGAGTGCTGCCATTCCATCAAGCAGAGTCTGCTGGTTTGACAGCAGCATAGCATGGCCTCCATGGACAGAACTCATCATCTGAGGTCCCCCATCTCAACCCTGAGTTGTGCCGCTTCATCTCTGAACCAAGATTTTGAAGAAGGAGGATCTGCCACTGGGGTCTCATGTACTCTTCCCGATTGAAGCTCTAAAGTCCAGCTACAGGTCAGACTTCCCTCATCAGTGTCCCCCTCTGGCAACTCTCCACATTGCTGTCACTCACTTCTCCATCCTTTCAGTGGCACAGAAGGATGACTAGGATGACACCACCTGCATCCCTCTCTGATGCCTTCTTATATTCCTACCACTCACAGTGGTGCCTTGATCTAAGTTGGGTATGATGCCCACAAATGCCCAAGTGGCCATCCCATTTACCATGCTAAACAACTGTCTGGCACAGTTTGTACATCACAACACTGTTGGCAGTAGGGTCAAAATCAAACAAATTCCCAAATGTTGCTGCTGCCTAGGGGAGGAGCCAGTGGTGGATGGTCTTGGAAGCTCCTTCTCACAGGGATCAGCTACTGGTGGCAGTGTTACCACAGGGAGGGGGAACACAGTGTTTATCACTTGCATGTTCTTCAGGCGGCAGAGCAGCTGATAGCTGTAGCTGCTGCTGCAGCATTCTAGTTGGCAGGGGTTGCTACAGGCAAAGAAGACATTGTTGCTACAAGATTCTTGCAGGCCCTTCTTCTAACTCCCAGTACTGCTGGTGCCACCTCTAATGTGATGGCATGTCCATTATGTTGATCACAGGACTGTCCCTCTCTACTCCCTCTCCTCACCCTGAATCCCATTCCTTCCACTCTCGTTCTCCAGTTCCACTCACTTTAAAGGAAAGCTGTCTTAATCATAGAATCCACCCCCCCCCCCAGAAAAAAACCTTTACTCCTGATTTGTGGTTTTGCAAAGAAAACACATTTTTTCAGGTGTTTTTACTTGGCATTTTTTTTAACTCCAGGATTCCGCAAAATGGCACACACTGTGCAGTTCCATTTCAAGATAAAGTGCTGCGCTGCACTGCTCAGCTTCAGTACAAGCTGATGTCTTTTGAGAAAGGAACAACAAAGTTCTGAAACATGTCAGGAATTGTGTGAATTTTAACTGCACTGGCACGCTGATTAAAATGGAGCACACTTGAAAATCTACAGAAACATGTGTGTGCAGTTCTTTATATGTTTGGGTTGTGAATACAGGACTTTTTTGAACTTGATACTGCGGCCTTGCCCTGCACCCCAGCCCTGTGCAGACTCTGTTCTGAACTGTAAGATAGGAACAGTCTCTGCTGTCCCAGGGGACTAACTTAATAAGTAACTTTTTGAAAATTATGTGAGCACCCTCATAAGAGAATGCAATGACTTCATTTTTAAAATATATACTGTTGAATTGGGTGAACTTATCTGAAGGCAAAAGAAACCTAGGAGATACTGTTGGGTCAATTGCCCATTACAAAATATCAAAACAGAGCTTCTTTCAGATAAAGATAAGAATATGAGCAACACAAGTAGGGAAACAATGAATGGGGGACCTAGACAGTGGGTGTCTCAATAAGTTTGTGATGTATCTAGAAATACTGTGTTACCTCCTACTGGGCCCCGTATAAGTATCCTGATTGTTTCTCATAAAATAGAAGTCTTCAGTATTTTGAATATAGAAAAGTCTAGAGATTAACAGCCTTAGAAAACTACATCACTACTCCTAATTCCTTTATAAAGGAAAGATTGTGCCCGTTTTCAGGACAGATATGTGCTTAACCTTAAATGAAGATGAAATCTAAGAGGTTTTCTTCACCTTTACTGAAGGGTATAAAAATGTAATTGATGTGTTCTTTGGTACACTGAGAGTTCCTAATTATATCTGGATCAACCCGACCACCATGAATTAAAAAAGGAATATGCATTACCTTCCCTAGTTGGATACTATTAAATACCCTGGGGCAATTTCATATGATGAAGTAAGGTGCCTGCCTGGTGCCATGGCTTGGAGGGACAGGAAGTGCATCCTTAGGATCACTAGAACAGTTGCACGAGAGTCTGAGCTGGACATCATTATCCACCTAGGGACAAATGACTTGACTCATCATGAGATTAGAGCAGTGCAGAAGGACTTTGTATAGTTGGGGAGGGGCCTAAGACAAGTAGCACACACAGTATCCTCAGAGGTGCTGCCTGTCAGTGGCATGGGTGAGGCGAGGGTACTTTGCACCATGCAGTTTAATGAATGGTTGAAAAAATGGTGTGGAGCACAGGGGTTTGGCGTCATTGGGGACTGGGGTTCCACCTGGATGGACAGCAGACTATATTGGCAGGATGGTATGCATCTGTCCAGGAAGGGAAGAAGTCTTTTGGGCACTCTGTTTAAATGCTTCATTGGCAAGCTTTTAAACTAGTCAAGGGGGGAGGCACTGATAAGCAGCAGGAAAATCCCAGCCTCCCCCTACAAAACAGGGTACTAAATGAGAAAAAGACTAAGGTAAAAAGGTCAGTGGGGGATGCTCCTACAGAAGGTAAAGCCATCAAAAAATGGAGAGCAATGAGTACCAATGCCCCTTCTCTGGGTAACAAGCTTCCTGAATTTGTGGCCTTGATGTAGGAGGAACATCTGGATATTGTGGCAGTCACAGAAACATGGTACACAGAACTATGACTGGGATGTAAACATACCAGGATACACTATCTACAGGAGGGACAGGGAGGGTAAAAGAGGAGGAGGAGTAGCTCTCTACATAAGGGAAGGAATCAAAGCAACAGAACAAAAGGGTAAACAAGGAGGAGAAGAAGCACTGTGGGTCAATTTGGAGACAGGCAATGGCACCACAATCCGCACAGGGGTTGTATACAAACCCCTCTCGCTGGGGGAGGAAATGGACAAGGAAATGATAGAAAGTATACTTAGAATGGCAGAAAAAGGGGAGATATTGCTGATGGGTGATATGAATATGCCTGATGTTAACTGCAGTGCAGTTGCAGCAGCCACTTCTTAGAGTGGGGTTATTCTAGATGCCCTACAGAGGACATGCCTTAGACAAGTAGTATTGGAACCCACTCGAGAGGGAGCAATCTTAGACCTGGTTCTCTCAAATGGAGATGGAGAAAGGATCACAGATGTAGAATTGGGTAGCCATCTGGGAACTAGGGACCATCGAACAGTATGGTTCACAATAAACACAGCAATAGAGTCAAGCCATACAAAGGCAAAAATACTGGCCTTCAGGAGGGATGACTTTGCCAAAATGGGTGGGTGCCTAAGGAATGTGCTAACAAATGGGCAGGAAGGAGGGGTGGTAGAACAATGGGGAATAATAAAAACTGCCCTCACAAAGGTAACAAGCCTTTGTGTGAAGCAAATAAACAAAACAAAATGATGTAAGAAACACTATGGTTCTCAAAGGAGATGGCAGTGAAGGTTCAAGAGAAAAAGAAAGCATTCAGAAAGTACAAGGAATCACAGAAGGAGCAGGACAGAGAATTGTATCAGTTAAAGCAAAAGGAAGCTGGGAAGGCAGTCAGAACAACAAAGGCCCAAACCAAGGAAAAGATAACCAACTCAGTTAAGAAGGGGAATAAAACCTTGTTTAGGTACATCAGGGAGTGAAGGAAGACCAAGGGAGGGATAGTGAAGCTTAATAAAGGGGAGGGGGGTGGGCAGAGGATGACGGTGAAAAGGTAGAGATATTAAACAAATATTTTTGTTCAGTATTTACAAATGAAGAGGGGGAGGTACCTAAAACAAACAATAGAAACACTCTGGATACAGAAGTTGATACCAGACCATTTACAGATAAAAGGGTTCTGAAAGAGCTCTTAAAACTGAAGGTGGACAAAGCAGTGGAACCTGATGGGATTCATCCCAGAATTGTAAAAGAACTAAGGGTAGAACTAGTGACACCACTGACTACCCTCTTTAACAAACCATGGGAGAATGGGGTGGTACCTGAAGACTGGAGGAGGGCAGATGTGATTCCCCTCCACAAAAGTGGGAGCATTGCAGAAGCAGAAAAATACAGTCCTGTTAGTTTAACCTCAGTGATAGGGAAAATGATGGAATCACTTCTGAAGGAAAGAATTGTCGAGTACCTAGAGGTCAGAGGGGCATAGGACCCAAGGCAGCAAGGCTTCACAATGGGCAGGTCATGCCAGACAAATCTAATAGATTTCTTTGACAGGATGACCAAAGTAGTAGATCATGGAGGGGCTGTGGCATGGCCTACCTAGACTTTAGCAAGGCATTTGACACAGTCCCACACAAAAGATTAATATACAAGTTAGACAGCCTGGGAGTGGGTCCCAAGATGATAGCCTGGGTAAAGAATTGGCTGGAGAATAGGACACAGAGGGTAATAGTAAATGGAGTCCACTCTGAAGAAAGGGGGTTACTAGTGGGGTACTGCAGGGTTCAGAATTAGGACCGATCCTCTTCAATGCCTTTATAAGCTACATTGCAAAGGGACTGGAAGGAAAAGTATGTCTCTTTGCAGATGACACAAAGATCTGCAACAGAGCTGATGCACAAGGTGGGGTGGAAAGGATGAGAAGGGACTTGGGAAGGTTAGAGGAATGGTCAAATGTATGGCAGCTTAGATTCAATGCTAAGAAGTGCAAGGTAATGCACCTGGGAAACAAAAACCCAGGGGAAGAGTACACAATGGGGGGTGAGATGCTAACAACAACAAAAATGGAAAGGAACCTGGGGGTAGTCATATCAGATGACTTAAAGGTGGGCAAGCAATGTGAGAGGGCAGTAAGGAGGGCTGGGGGGATACTGGGATGCATAGTGAGAGGCATCACCAGTAGAAAACGGGGAGTTGGTATCCCTCTGTTCAGACAGCTGGTGAGACCCCATCTAGAGTACTGTGTGCAGTTCTGGAGACCCAGTCTCTGCAAGGACATAGACAGGATGGAAGCTGTCCAGAGCAGGGCAACTAAAATGGTGCCGGGTCTGCACAGGAAGACATATGAAGAGAGACTGAAGGAGCTTAATATGTATAGCCTCAAGGAAAGGAGGGAGAGGGGGGACATGATAGAAACTTTCAAGTACCTCAAGGAAATCTATAAAGTCCAAAAGGGTAGCATCTTTCAAGAAAAGAGGTGTGGAAGAACAAGGGGGCACAATTTAAAGATGGGGGGGGTGGCTCAGAGGTAATGTTAGGAAGTATGTTTTAACAAAGAGGGTTGTGGATGCAAGGAACGGCCTTCCGGAGGAGGTTGTGGAGTAAAAAATAGTGGTTGAATTCAAGCACACATGGGAAAGTCATAAGGCAATTCTAGGGGGGGGGTAAGAGAATTAGGCTGCTGGTTAACTAGTATCTGCAGCTTAGCCATTAGGTAGGGAAACAGGCAGACTGGGTGGGCCGAGCGGTCCTTATCTGCCATCAAATTCTATGTTACTATGTTTCTGTGATATAAATGTTCCTGTTATCCTTATGTGAAACAGTGAGATTGTTTTAGGAAAATGATTACTAGCTGACCCACTCATTATGCAAGCTTTTCAAGAACTACTTGCAAATTATTTCAGGTAGGAATAAAGCTAGCAGGGCCACATGAAGGGTGGACTCATATGAACAGTGTTGGAATTATACTTTCAGAGCTACTGGGGCCCTGAAAGTTTTAGATCATGGACCATCTGCTGCTGTTTTAAATGCATGCCAATGGAGCAGATGGAAGGCACACTGTACTAAACAGTACTCATTAGTTTGTGTAGCCATTGTTTCTTATTAAAAATAAGCATACAGTGCAAAGCTTCATGTTATATGGCATTTAATGCATTTTCTAAAGACTATATTTGAGCATGGTATGTTATTCAATTGTAAACTACTGGTAACCGGTGAAGGCACAATGTGTCAAAGCTCATTTTTATGTTGCTTGCATGCATGTGCAAGAAACATAGTGCCATCATCGGAGATTTTGGAGGTGTGTCACCTCCTCCTCCAATTCAGGCAGTGTCCTGGCAGGCGCAGCCCCTGTAAACCAATGAATTTTGGAGCTGTCTATGACACGCTCCAAAATGCAGTGGCATGCAGTTGAAAGGGGGAGCTACGCTTGAGTGAGCAGCGATAAGAAGCTGCTCACGTGCAGCTCCCCCCCACCCGCAGGCGTGCGTGCCTCCGCACTCACTGTATAGCCGATGGGGTGCCCGTCCCGTTGGCTGGCTGCGTGGTCTCCTCCCCGCCCCCAGTCGTTGGTGCCACGCTGGGGAGCCCACCTGGCGTGGCAATCAGTCCTTTGCCGGCGGGGTGCCCAATCCCGTCAGCTGACACCCCAAAGTCCTTTGTGCCACGCTGGGAGCCCACCCCAGCGTGGCAAGCAATCCCATGACGTCTTTTTTGTGTACCTGTAAGACAAAAAGCGGTCGGTCGTCTTGACCGCCCCCACAACCCGCACCCACCCACTGCGCACTCCAGCCTCCCTCACCCCATACTTACCTCCGACTCCAGCGCGACGATCTTCGGTGGACCGGGAACACGTCTGCACTCTTCAAAGCCGACCGCGAACTGAGGAAATGCCGCTAAGCTGCATAATGGGCTAGATAGGGGGGTTTCAACTTTAGTGCATATCTCAGCCATTTTTGGGAATTTTTGCAGCAAATTTTCAACATGGGGTTTTTGGGACCCTTTCTCATGAATGATGTCACTGTCATGGCGTTATTTGGACCTGAAGGGTGATTTCGCGCAGTGACTGCGCAGTGATGCTGAAATCACCCTTTGAGCCTGAATACCACCATGACAGTGACATCATTCATGAGCAGGGGGCCCAAAACCCCCATGTTGAAAATTTGGTGCCAAAATTCCAAAAAAATGACTGTTTTATTAGCGCATGCTATGCAGTTCCTACGCAGGCTCGTAAGTTCGCTGAAATTTCAATATTTTCACTCCAGATTTTCAACATTGCCATTTACCCAGACCTTCTTATGAGTAGTACAGCTGTCATTTTTACATCTCACCCAAAATGTGTTTCCGCCCATGTAGCGAGAATGGCTAGTCGGTGTGTGAAATCAATGTACGGGACAATTAAGAAAATCACAGTGACACTGTTCATGAGCAGAGGTCTTAAAATGGCTATGTTGAAAATTTGGTGAAAAAATTCCAAAATGACTGTTTTATTTAGCCGCAATGCTATGAGTTCCTACGCATATCACTTGTGAGGGTTTGCGAATTTTCAATATTTCCACTCCAGATTTTCAACATTGCCATTTTTCCACACCTTCTTATGAGTAGTACAGCTGTCATTTTTCACATCTCACCCAAAACGTGTTTCCGCCCATGTAGCGCACAATGGCGCAGTCGTTGTGCGAACTCAGTGTATGGGACACATTAAGAAAATCACAGTGTCACTGTTCATGAGCAGAGATCTTAAAATGGCAATGTTGAAAATTTGGTGAAAGAATTCCTAAAAATGACTGTTTTACGAGTGTGCGTTGCGCAGTTCCCACGCACGCTCGTAGGTTTGCGAATTTTCAATATTTCCACTCCAGATTTTCAACATTGCCATTTTACCACACCTCCTTATGAGCAGTACAGCTGTCATTTTTCACATCCTGCCCAAAACGTGTTTCCGACCATGTACGCCATAATGGCGCAGTCAGTGGAAAACTCAATGTATGGGACATTAACAAAATCACAGTGACACTGTTCATAACCAGAGGTCTTAAAATGGCTATGTTGAAAATTTGGTGAAAAATCCTAAAAATGACTGTTGTTTTCTAATAATGCTTGAGTTCTTATGCACCGCAAGTTCATGAAATTTTCAATATTTACACTCAATGACTTCCAAATACCTAAACAGCACATAGAAGCAAGCAACATTCGGCATTGACAAATGCTTGTTAGTTGCAGTCGGGGAGAGGGAAACAAGGGGGTTTGAAGTTAAAATGGAATAAGTAACAATGCACATTTAAGTTATTCATTTATTTACTAATTTATTTGAGTGCAGGGAGGTGGAGGAGAAGAGTACAATCTAAGAAGGTCCAATAAATACAAAACAATACCAACTGTGCAAAAAATCAAATACCAGGTGCAGAGAAATACAGTACAATAAGGTGCATATTTGCAAATGTACAAAAGCAATACATGTACAGAGAAGGAACAATGCTGTAACCTGATGAGGGGAGATGGGGGGATGAGTACACAGTGCAAATGTGGGGCAAAGGACAGCCATGGCTGGAGAGTGGTGGTCAGCAATGTTTAACATGTTAAATTACACCAAGATAAAACAAAAAAAAATGCAGTTACAAATAGAGTAAAAATGTAGTATACAGCAGCACAGTCCTAAACCATATAAATTATACAGCGGAGCGCCATCATTTAAAATGCAGTTGTTGGACACCTTTACTGCTTCTGGAATATATAAATGCTTCCCATGAACATATTGTACTCTTGACAATGAATTTTTGTATATTGCACTTGATTTGCCTAGCTACCTGTAACCTAATCCAAAAATGTCTGTATGCCTAACGGAATCCTTTGAAAATAAATACTTGCCTGAAGGATGTTACATAACTAAAAACAATACTAAAGTAAATGGCAGAATTTTATATTTTCTCTTCCAAAGTAATGGCTTGAAAAGGTTCCAGATGTTACAGTTCTCTTCATTTTTTTTTCTGGGAGGTTGCACTCCAGTTTTATATATTGTTGACAGTCTATTACCCCTTGTAAGTTAAGACTTCACAAATGATCTGGGATCAAACTCAGACAAGGGTGGGCCATTCAGTTTAATCCACATTGCACTTCTCAGATGTTCCATGGATAGTCTGTTTCTTTGAGGAGTTCTATTCATATTTCTGGCAGAGAAACCCCTCTCACATTCTACAGTTGCTGCTGGATAAGTTCTCACTGCAGCCATGAATCTTGTCAGTTGGCTACCAATAGAACCAGAAATTTTGTAGGCCTGAAACTTGACTGCAACTGCATCTCTCACAGGCAGTTGTAGTTCTCTTTCCTGCATAACCGCTTCCTGTTCTCAATGCAGAATTAGTTCTTCCTCCTCCCTTGGACAGGCTGCCTTATTTAGAGGGCTTATTTGTTTAGCAAAGTCTGAATCAGGGAATCTATCTGTCATGTTGTTTACAAGGGACTGGTAAAACTGTTTTTGATTAATCTTTCGCAATGTAGGCTACAGCTGAATTCCATTAAACACATTCTCATCACACATCTGTTACTTGACTTCATGAATTTGTTGTCATTCAAGAGACTTCATAGGTTTTAGTACAAGATGAGTGCTTCTCAGTTGTTCTGTTGCTTCATAGATTGACAAATCAAGGGTTTCAATGTTTTGGTGAATTATGTATGAAGTCAGTAGTGCTTGTGTAATGTAGTTAACATTTTGGCTTTACTCTATTCCCACCCTTGGTATGGAAACTGGGTAGTGAGTAGGGAATAGAAAGCCCAGTACCAAGGGTGAGAAGAGCAGCAGAAAAGGAGGAAGAGGCAGGTGTGAATGGTGGGCGTTGCAAAACCTGCTAAGCAGGGGACTGCTGCAGGAGACTGGCCTTTAAGGGGAATGTGGGAAGAGCTATTCTCCCACACTGAACCTTCGGCTTTAGCCCTCCCATGTAATGTTTTGGTGAACAGCATATGAAGTCAGTAGTGCTTGTGTAATGTAGTTTACTTTTTGGCTTTACTCTATTCACACTCTTGGTAGGGAAACTGGATAGTGAGTAGATACTAGAAAGCCCAAGCAGAATCACCAATGAATGTAAAAAAGAGTATGATTACCTCCTCCAGCTCATGGAGAGTATGACCAGTAGCATGCAGGAGAGAAAAAAAACCCTGGTGGAGGAAACCTTTGAGGACCCATTGTTACAGATACATAGATACATAGACAGTGTCGGCAGATAAGGGCCTATGGCCCACCTAGTCTGCCCATTTGAGCTTGTAAGTTCAGTTTGTTTTCCTAGAAGTCTATTTCCCCTTACCCCTGACCTCTAGAATTCCTTTATGTCTATCCCATGCATTCTTAAATCCCATGATTGTTTCAGCCCCCACCACTTCCTCTGGCAGGGTGTTCCACTTGTCCACCACCCGTTCTGTGAAGAAATTCTTTCTCATGTTTCCTCTGAATCGTCCTCCCTCCAACTTCATCCCATGCCCTCCAGTCCTGAAACATCTTTTTCACTTAAAAATAGTGTTTTCCTGCACCCTGTTCCTCCCTGTAAGATACTTGTATGTCTCTATCATATCCCCTCTCTCCCTCCTCTCCTCCAGGGAGTACATGTTCAGTTCCTTCAACCTGTCTTCATAGGACTTGTGATGCAACCCATGCACCATCTTTGTTGCCCTCCTCTGAACCTTCTCTACCCTGTCTATGTCCTTACGTAGGTATGGTCTCCAGAACTGTACACTGTACTCCAGGTGAGGCCTCACTAGTGTCTTGTATAGCGGAATTATGACCTCCCTTTTCCTGCTGGTGATGCCCCTGCCTATACATCCCAGCATCCTATTTGCTTTACCTGATGCCTTGTCACACTGTTTTCCTACCTTGAGGTCATCAGAGATGACAACCCCAAGATCCCTTTCCTGCTTGGTGCATGCTATATCCTCACCCCCCAACTGATATATTGTGCCAGGGTTTTTGTGTCCCATATGCATTATCTTGCACTTTTGCATTGAATTTCAACTGCCAAACCCTTGACCATTCTTCAAGTTTCTGCAGGTCCCTTCTCATTCTGTCTACACCCTCTGGTGTGTCTACTCTGTTACAGAGCTTTGTGTCATCAGCGAACAGTGAAATTCTGCCTTCTATATCCTGAGCAATGTCACTGATGAAGATGTTGAATAGGACCAGTCCCAGCACTGATCCCTGTGGTACCCCACTGGTCACTCTTCCCTCTGTGGAGTGACAGCCATTTACCACCACCCTCTGTGTCCTGCCACCCAGCCAGTTACCTACCCACCACACTGCTGTCCTGCCCACACCCATATTCCCCAGTTTGTGTAATAGTCTTCTATGTGGCACAGTGTCAAAGGCCTTGCTGAAGTCCAGATAGGACATGTCCACTGCCCTCCCGATCCACCTCCCTAGTCACCCAGTCAAAAATTCAATGAGGTTGGTCTGACATGACCTCCCTGGTGAAACCATGCTGCCTTGGGTCCTGTAGTCCATTGACAACCAGATGTTCCACCAATCTCCTTCAGTAGTGCTTCCATGATCTTTCCCACTACCGAGGTGAGGCTGACTGGTCTGTAGTTCCCTGCTTCCTCTTTGTTCCCACTTTTGTATAAGGGGACTACATCTGCTGTCCTCCAGTCTTTGGGTACCTCCCCTGTTTCCAGTGATTGGCTGAACAGGATAGCCAGAGGTTCAGCCACCACCTCTCTTAGTTCTTTAAGGACCCTGGGGTGCACCCCATCTGGCCCCATTGCTTTATCAGCTCTTATTACTTCCAGTTCCTTCAGGACCCTTTCTCGTGTAAAGGGACTTGTGTCCATTTCTGCACCATTCTCACCCCTTGTACTCCCTTCAGACCCATTACCCCCCTCTTCCTTAGTAAAGACTGAGCAGAAATACCTGTTCAATATGTCAGCTTTACTGTTGTCATCCTCACGTGGCTCCCATCCTCCCCTTCAGTCTCACTATCCCTCCCTTTGTCCTTCTTTTTTCCTTATGTACCTGTAAAAGGTTTTGTCCCCTTTAACCACTGATTTTGCAGTGTGTTCTTCTGTCTGAGCTTTGGCTTCCCTTACTGACTTCCCTGCCTCCCTTTGTTTCTCCTGGTACTTCTCCTATCCCCTTCTGCCTGTGTCTTTTGTATTGCCTGAATGCAATCTTTTGGCTTTCACTTTCTTTGCTACTCTTTGGAAAACCATAATGGTCTCCTCTTTCTTTTCCTCTTGCTAACCTGCTTAATGCATAATTCTGTTGTTCTTATAATCCCCATTTTAAATACTGCCCACTGTTTCTCAATCCCTGATTCCTGTCCCATTCCTTAATGCCTCTTTCAAGCATCTCCCATTTTCCCAAAGTCTGCCCCTAAAATCCAGGATACGTGTTTTGTGTGGTTTGGTTCTGCTCTTTCTGTGATTTCAAACCACAATGACTGGTGGTCACTGTTACCCAGGTGCTCCCCACTGTTACCCCCATCACACTGTCCCTGTTTGTGAGCACAAGGTGCAGTATTGCCTTCTGCCGAGTTGGTTCCATGACCAGTTGCTTGAGGAAGGCACCCTGAAGGAGTCCAGGATAAATCTGCTCCTAGTTAATGCTGCTGCTGGGATGCTCCAGTCCACGTCTGGTATATTGAAGTCTCCAACCAGTACTACCTCACCCTTGTCTGCCATCCTTTGGATGGCTAGCATCAGCTCCCTATCTGTTTCTTCCTCCTGGGCTGGTGGTCTATAGACCACACCTGTGCGGATGGCTGGCCCCATTTTCCAGACCTTTCCATCCTCCGGGCAAACTAAGAGAAGATGAACCAAGGTTCTAGAAGCCATATTCTGATATCCGAGGAAGGTGAACTGCTTGGAGAGATGACAGTCCATCTTGAAAGTCCATCGAATGATACATTCTGGAAGGACTATTGTGAGGTTGAAGAGGTAGGTCTATTCTGAGGGAGCATCCGGATCATGAAAGTGGAGTAGATCCAGTTGAAAAAGGGGTGAATGCAGTCCAGGTTTCCAAGGTTATGATGGATGATATCCATGGGATTACAGAGACAAAATGAGCATGAAGATGATGGTTTGATATCATTTGCTGCAAGACTTTGAACAGTGGGATGTATGATGGGCTATGAGGTCATAAGGCAAACAATCTGACTTAGTAGATGATTTGACACTCATGTTAGAGCCTAAAAGTTTGGGGTTAAGTAATGAGTGATAAGTTGCAATGTAGGCATCCATGAAGAAAATGAAGGAACTGGACATAATCTTTAGGTACCTAGTAGGAGGGGTGATGTGGCAGTTTTTAGACCAATGAAGGAGTTTGGTATATGCAGTAGAGATAGTAACTAAATTTAGATGGAAATAATTGTAAGTTCAGTATGATGAATTCAAGAGTTGATTAGGTTATTGATTCCATAATGATACTTGCATAGGCTCCTTCTGATCTTCTGGAGGTCTTCTGGAGGGAAAAGGAGATATGGGTAATGCTGTGATGTAACTGCAAGTGATATGAGCTGAGGTGGCCACAACTGCTTTGCCTTACAGGTTGGTCCACTGTCTGAATGCTGTAGGAAGCCTAGAAATGGATCTTTGAAGGAGTTTATAAAATAATGTGGCAATGGGAAGTTGACAGCAGTGTAGAAAGCCAGGGTTGCCCAGCACAGAAGTCAGACATAAGCCTAGTGAGCAGCATGACTGGGAGTGAGACAGCCAAGGTTGGTTAAGGACGTGCAGAGTGAGGAATCAATGAAAGCCTGCTCACAGAGAAAGTCTTCACTAGGAGTATGGTGATGTAAGAGTCTATAAGGCATGTTGTCTGAGGGATGTTGCTAGAAGTTTTTCTCAGGTGTCATGAAAGAGTACTCCATAGAGTAGTAGATAAGAGCTGTTATGATGGCCAAGGTAGGAAAATGAAGCAAATGGTTGGGAGGAGTAGTTGACTGGGTAGGAATACTGGCTCGTGATTGCTATGAAATGCCCAAAAAGAGCCACAGCAAACAGGAAGGCACCTTGAGCTGCCAGGGTGGAGAGATGAAGGCAGCAGTCCAAGGATGGAGGGAAAGTCTGAGGTGGATGTCTGTGTACTGGAGGAAGGATTCCTAGAAGAAGATGGCATAGGCCCAGCCGTACTGACATTGCAGGTGCAGGCAGGAACAGAACTGGGTTTAGCACCGCAGCACACCGAATCAAAATTCAGGAAAGCCATGGCAGGCTATGAGAGGCGAATCCATGGAAGACCAAGAAGTGAAGCCAGGTATGAAGTTCCATGAAATTGAGGTATAAGAGTCCCACATCTGAAAAAGAAGGTGAACAACAAATGCAGAGAAAAGAAGGAACTGCAATGAAGAAGCACAAGGTTCCCACTTCTGAAGGAGAAGGTGTATTCACACAGTCGTCGTAAGGGGCAACCAGCAGCAAGGAAGTCCAGTAGACAGTCAAGCTTAATGGAGGTAGAGACTGAACAAGCTGGTGAAGTCCAAATCCAGAGCGTGAGGAGGATAAGCTGGTGATGAATACAATGAGTCCATGGAAGTGCAGGATTGAGACTGGTAAGGAAGGATTCAGAAGGCAAATGGGGTCCAAAGGTCCTGTTCCCAAAGGGAATCAGCAACATGGTTTAAGTTAGAAAATTCATAAGGAGGAAATAGTCATTTGCAGACATAGGCTCCAGTCCCAGGTATTTGAGGTGAGATGACAATTACTTGATGCCACCAGGCAATGTAGGATGGTGAAAGCAAATGGGGTAAAGTAGTCTTGTTCCTGAAATTAAGTGGCAACTGGATATTCTGGTAGAGAATGCTTAAGGTTGTAACGCTGTATTGCAGATACAAGCTTCAAACCCTGGTAGTCAGTACAAGATGACCTTTTGTCGATGCTGCCAGGCAGAGGTAGGATGTTTAATGCAAATGGGGTCTAGTGGTCCCATTCCTGAAGGGAAGCAGCAACTGAGTATCAGGTAGAAAATGCATAAGGTTGAAACAGTCCAATGTAGACCCAGGCTCCCATCCCTGGCAGTTGAGGCGAGATGACCTTGACTCGGGGCTGCTAGGCATAGGCAGCATGTTGAAGGCACATGGGGTAAGAGGTCCCATTCCTGAAGGGAAGCAGCAATCGGTATCAGGTAGAGAATGCGTAAGTATGACATGGTAGACTGCAGACATGGCTCCCATCCCTGGTAGTTGGGGCGAGCAAACCTTCACTTGATGCCACCAGGCAGAGTTAGGGATGGAGGATGTCAGGTTCATAAGTGGTAGGCAGTAGTGAGTGAAACAGAATCCCATCCCAGGACAAGCCTACTTTCACTCAGTATCTCAGAAGGTATGAGTTAGGGACGGAGTCCAGACAAATTGCTGGTATGGGCTGAGCAATGAACAGGCAGTCTTAGGTAGGTAGATAGTGAGGCAGTATAAATGGGATGGAAGCAAGTCAGAGTAGGAGAACATGAGAAGGAGTCATCAGAAATGCCAGTAGAGGGGATTTTAGAATAATCCAGGAAGAAGCATGCTGGTAGCAATGGAATGCAAGAAATGACTGAGGCCAAGTAAGCCATAGGGGTAATGATCCATGAGAGGATAGAGAAAACATGGAGGCAGAAAGGCTGGATTAAAGAGTGACAGCCCAAAAAGGAAAACCAGGGGTGAGCAGGACTAAGGCAGGAATGGGGGACGAGGTGGGGAGGATGGAACAGCAGGGGATAGAGATGTCCCATTCAGGAATCATGGAAGCAGAGGCACTGAGCTTCCCATGTAGAAGGGACAGATATAGCAGTAGTTGAAACCAAATGGATGTCAGTCATGGAATCACAAGCCTACTCCAGAGTGGGGGGAGGGCTGTAATTGGAGTAAGGAATGGGTGACAGGGGGCACACACAATTTAAATCAGAGATACACATACACTTCAAGAAAAAAAAGTTCTCAAATTTAAAACATCACAGAAAAATGAAAAAACAGTCTTCACAATGTCCGAGAAAAGAAACCTCCACAGACACTGTTTTAATAGCTGAGAGTGCACCCCGCCAAAAACAGAAGGATTCCATTCCTTATGGTCAGTTGCTCAGAAAAAGACAAAATTGTACAAAGAGGAGGACATTTAGGTCAATGCGTTGTAGGCAGGCAGTACAGGGAGAAAGGGGCTAGCAAGAGAGCAGCAGCAGCGGGTGATCGGGAAAAGCACAAGAAGCGGCAATAGCCAAAAGTCACATCCAGAATAACACCAAGTCAGTCCTCGCAGCATGATGTACATAAGTAAACTATGAGATATACAGCGAAGCGAGGCAGAAACTTAGGCACAGCAATGGCACCCACAGCAGCAAGCCAGAAAGTCACGGACAGCAGGACAAGTGTGGATGCAGTGGTGATGACGCTGCACCTGGAAGAGGAGGCAAGAACAGAGCAGTGGATCTGAAAGGAGGGACAACCCGAAGGAGCCTGTAAAAAGGGAGAGGAGCGGAAAATGAGATAAGGGGTGGGGATGAGGGAAAACAGAGGCAAAGGAGGAGAGAAAAAAAATGACAACACGCAGGAGGAAGGAGAGAAAGGGAAGGGGGGGACAAATGAAGTACAAGACAAAGAAGGCAGCACATAGTAGGAGAGGCAAATGGCCTGCCATACAATGCATGGCAGGAAACTCAGTGATCACAGGGAAAGAAAGGAGCGAAGTGGGTAGGAGGCTCAGTCCATGAGCCATGCAGGAGCACAGGTGCCGATGTTGCACAATGCGCTGAGCAGGGGACTGCTGTAGGAGGCTGGCCTTTAAGGGGAATGTGGGAGGAGCTATTCTCCCACATTGAACCTTGGGCTTTAGCCCTCTGATTGTAGTGTCTGTAACAAGTTAGATAGTTCTCTCAGTGCATCGTTCATTACAGCAAGATCCAAAATGAATCTAGTGTATGTAAGATGTTTCTTTAGTCCAAGAAATTTTGCACATTCAGTTGATGATCTCTCTGTCCTCTAAAGCAAATGTAAAATAAGACTATAATGCCTTGTATGACCTTGGAACTGCTTTTACTGTCCTTTAGCTGCAAGCCACCCATCACACACTGAAGACTGGGCTAATTTTCATAAGTTCACATGAGGCTTATTGTGCTATTAAAGCTACTGTATCTCTTGCTTGTTCTTTGAGGATTGGATAAATAAGCTATATAGCTTTCCAATGAATATTTTAAAGATTTTGATTCCTCCAACTTCACCAACAGTATCACCAACTGTTAGTTCTAGTCTGTAGGCAAAACAGTGAACAGAACGTACAGTACAATGGGGAATTTTTCCTTCATTAAAGTACATAGACCACTTTTTGTACCTGTCATTAGTGAAGCACCATCTGTTGCCAGTCCAATCATTTTCTTGGCCAAAAACTCCTCAGTAAGATTTCAGGATTTACACAATTTCAGTGGGTGTCCTGAATGGCTTGTGCAGTGGTGCCTTTACTTGCTGCAAGTAATGTAAGAAACATGTTGCCTACATTTCTACCTCCAGTATTTGCATGACAATAAAGGATGATCACTGCTTTGTCAAAAAATGTATTTTCGTCCAGTGGTAAGGAAAGAAAATCTACAAAGCACAAATGTGCTACCAGACTTTTCTACATCTTGTTTACTGAGTTTAGTTGGACAAAAGAAGGCTCAAGGCCCATCAAGATTGTTCCCCTCATTATGTGGAACATTAGACATTTGCTGAGGTATAACTAAACTGAAGTATAACTATATGTTCCATGATGTTGTAGCAGCTGTGATGAGACTAGTGAATATTTCCAACCTGCATTCCATTCAGCTCTTGTAACTTCAGAAGATCAGCCAGAGCTGAAAAGGGAAGGTCTTTTTTAAGCAATGAAGTGTGCTGTTCTGAAAGAACATTCAGTCTCTGTAAACAACCTGCAGTAGCATTAATGTCATGGACACATGATGGAAGAGCCTCCTTTTTTTTGATTATGTTGTTTAACCATGGTTATGTATGCCTTGTTATCACAATGCTCAAACATTTTTTTTCTCAGTGCTTTACTGTTCTTTGCTGTGTCTATTGCATTTTTTCAATGCAGGTGCAGAGTACATCAGAGTTTGTTAAGCACTATCTTTACATCTGTACATACACTGCATCCCAGACATCATTTCTTTGAAATTAGCCATGGATAGTGATTCTTCCACACTTTGGAATGTTCCACAGTCCATATCTCTGAAATCTCTGTGCCATTGAAAATCAAAAACAAGGTGTTGAGACAGCATGTGGTCTGAAAACAAAACAAAATGGTTATATTAAATGCACACTGAAAACAGAAAAAATGAGTTAAAAATTGACAAGGTAAAAAGGACAAGATTATAATACAAAGACATATATCAGTTACTGGGGATTCTATGCTGCACTTTACAGACTCTGTACTCTGTCAGCATAGAAATGCAAGCACAACAGTCAGTGTTTGGTCTGGGTCTGGAATAGTGGATATTAGGCATTTAATGCCTGGTCTCATGGAAAATACTTCACAGCCTGTGGTATTGCTCCACATAGGGGTAAATGATGCCAATAAAAGAAAGATGGTGGATATACAGAGGGATGTGGAGTATGTGGGGGCAGCCCTTAAGGCTAGAGGTTGTGATGTAATCATTTTGAGTATCCTCCCTAGCCCTGGGGTCAGCTATAGAAAATATAGGAAATTAAATTAGTTAAATGGTTGGTAAAATAGATGGTGTTGTAGAGAAGATCTCACTTTTATACAAAATTGGGGTAGCTTTTATGATAAGAATCTTTATGCTCAGGATGGGTTACATCTAAATAGGCAAGGTAAAAGAATGCCTGCACATTCACTGAGGCAGGAAACTGATAATTTTTTAAACTACCACACCAGAAGTATGGGGGCTCCCTCACTCAGGCAGTAACAAAGCAGAACTAAGCACCTGTGGAAAACTTGAATTTCATCTTGATAAATGCAAGTAGTTTAAGTAATAAATTTGGTGAATTAGTATTTACTTCATGAAGATATAAAACTCATGTATGTGCCATCACCGAGATATGGTGGAATCAGGAGGACACATGGGATAAACAGATTCCTGGCTATGTCCTTTATAATAGGGACAGAGTTCATTCTAGGGGTGGTGGAGTGGTCACTTACATAACTGAGAGTATCATGTCCAAAAGTGTGGACACTTTCTGGAGCGACCCAGCCGAAATCTTATGGGTCATATTATCCCCCCCATACCTAAAGTAAATATTGGGTTAATTTATAGATCTCCATCTTATTCTCATGCTGAAGACTTGAAACTCTTGCAGTTCATAAATGAAACTGGATCTGCAGGGAATCTTATTCTAATGGGGGATTTAAATCTCCCAGGAATAAATTGGGATCTCTTAAAAGCTGATACAGTAAGTGAACAAAATTTCTTGGAGGCTTTTATGTTGGTTGGTCTCAACCAGCACGTTAAGCATTATACTAGAACGTCAATAATTTAGACCTAGTCTTTAGTAACATGAATAATGCTATACAAGCTTGCCAGGTTCTGCCCCATCCCAGCTCCAGTGATCATGATATGGTGCATTTTGGGTTCAATGGAAAAACAGGACATCCGGTTGGTGATACAATAATCTTCAAACAGCTTTCAACTTGGAATTAGTCTACGGAGTTTATTGGACAGCCATTACACTATATGTGGGGCTTATTGTGCAAGAAAATTCTAGAGCTAGTGAAAATGTTTACACCTAGTCATATGAAATATGGAGATTCCCAAAAACATCCACCTTAGTTGATGCCAGCAGTAAAGAAGGATGTAGAAAGAAAAAATAGGGCTTACTGCATTGCTAGAAAAAGTGGACAGCAATCTTGCCAGGCAGCATACAAGACAGCATTAAAACTCTGTACAAATACCATACACAAGGCTAAGGCTTAGTATGAAAAAAAGCTGGCAGTTAAAGTTAAGGGCAATTAAAAGTCCATGTATTCTTATATAAATAATAAGAGGAGAAATAACAAAATAATTGGACCACCTAAGGATAATAATGGGGAATTATTAGTTGATAACAGTGAAATGGCAACCTTTTATAATAGTTATTTTTCTTCTGTTTACAACCCCAAAACTGAGGCAACCTTGAAACAACAAAATTCAAAGGATGTTAAGGAAATTAAGATCAGCATAAATGATGTAAGAGACAGGCTGAGGGCACTGGACCAAAACAAAGCTCAGGGTCCAGATGGACTTCATCCTAGAGTATTAAAGGAATTGGCTGAGGTTCTGGCAGCTCTAGTGACTTTCTTGTTTCAATATTCAGTGAACTACGGGGTAGTGTTGGATGAGTGGAGGCAGATTGATGTGATACCGCTACATAAGAAGGGTTCAAGGCAGGAGGTATCAAATTATAGGCCAATTAGTTTAACATCAATTTTAGAAAAAACCCTTGAAGGTATTATAAAAACACAAATTGCTGATGCACTGACCCTATCAGGGAATACAGACCAGTATCAACATGGTTTTAAGAAGGGTAGATCTTGCCAAACAAATCTATTGGAATTTTATGGAAAAGTTAGTAAGGCCTTAGATGCAAAAAATGCAATAGATGTCATATTTTTAGACTATTCAAAGGCCTTTGATAAAGCTCTGCATGGCCAATTGATAGATGCTCTAATTCAGCACAATAACCACAGTAAATTAATCTGTTGGATAGAGAGTTGGTTAAGGGACAGGAGACAGAGTGTATGTGTAAAGGGATACATGTCAAAATGGGAACTAATGACCAGCAGAGTCCCTCAGGGCTCTGTGCTGGGGCCCTGCCTCTTTAATCTGAACATTGCCTCACTAGAATCAAACACAGCTATTTGGTTATCTAAGTTTGCAGATGATACCAGGAAAGGGTCCATCATAAATATACAGGGAGAAGCCTTAATTTTGCAAACAGCCCTGAGCGAAATGGAACAGTGGGCAAAAACAAAACAATCTACCTTTAATTTGGATAAGAGCAGGGTAATGCATATGGGGAAAAAAATGGTCAGTACAAGTATTTACTAAACAGAGTAGAGCTCAAATCTGTACAGGGTGAAAGGGACCTGGGAATACTAATTAGTGGTGATCTCAGTTTCAAGTCCCATTGAAATCAGGTTTTTAAGAAAGCAAGCAACCTGCTACATTGCATTAACATACATATAAAATGCAGATATAGACAAGTTATAATGCCCCTTTGTGCAGCTCTGGTTCGCTCACATACAGAATATTGCACCTAACTCTGGTCACTGGGTGGTAAATCAGAAAACAGAGTACTGGATCGTGTACAGAGGAGAGCTACAAAGCACATCAGTAGATTAAAAGGGCTGAGCTATCAGCAGAGGCTTCAGTCTCTTGGTCTGCACTCCCTGGAGTACTGTAGACTTAGGGGTGATATGTGCCTAGTGTATAATGCCTTGTTCAATGATGAATTTTGCGAAAACTTGGGATTAGAATTGAGGACTCAGTTCTACAACACCGGGGCATATCCAGTCCAATTTAAGGGTTCATCCTACCAATTGATAAAGAAGAAATATTGGTTTTGTGTCAGGGTAACAAAAATTTGGAATGAGCTACCACTTGAGGTGGTGGCCGGCAAGTCCATGGCAGCATTTTAAAACAGCTTAGACAGGTACATGGTAGCAACAGGAATTGTGGATTATGACTAAATAAGGGCTGTTATGGACCCATGGGTCTACTTAACTCTGAAATCACCTATGAAACCTATGATGTTTCAACCATAGGTCTCCTTCAGGAAATATCTAAAAGAGAAAAAGCAAAATTTGTATAGAGAAGAGGTGAAATAATGAATTTACATATATATATATATATAAAAGGAGGCGGCTCTGTGGGAAGAAGGGATAAATGGCAAGATAACGGCAGAATCTGGAAAACAAAAAGGTGATGATGGGAGTGACAAGGCATAACAGCAGTGAATGAGTTAGAGAAGTCCCCAGTTGTGGACTAATTAGCATGTCCTAGTAAGAAGGCTGAAAGGTGACAAATGTGGGGAAAGGAGACATAGATGGAGACATCTGTGGAAAAAGAAAATAGATGTGTACAGATACAAACAGACATTAGGGAAAAGAAGGAATGGTTGAAACATATCAGTAGAAAATAAGTCTATCATTTAAACTGGAGGGCTGCTGGGAGCCAAGGCAGATGATCAATTTGATTTCCATGTTTTTTCTCTGGTCAGAATCCCAGAAACCCTGCTGAAGGGCACAAATAGAAAGATCATTGACACAGTGGTCCCTGGAGATAAAGTGCAATACAATGGGTTTATCAGTGTCTCCATTCCTGACTGCCCTGTATTGTTCCCTGAAATGGTCAGCAAGGCATCTACCACTTTGTCCAATGTAAATAGCTGCACACTTCCTCCAAAGGATACAATATACCACATTAGTGGAGGTGCATTTGAACTCTTTGGTGATGTGAAAAACACCCATGGGCCTCCAAATTTCAGTCATACTAGAGATGAACTTGCAGGTGTAGCAGCGAGTTCTGTTGCAAGGTTTAGCCCCTGGTAGGAAGGAACTGTTAGGAATAGGTTGACTGCTTCTTACCAGGAGATTCTGCAGGTTGAGTGGCCGGTGGTAGGAGGCAATAGGAGATTCTGTAAAGGAAGCACTAATGTTGAGGTCAGTTTGCAAAGTAGGAAAGTTACTGGTGATGATCCTGTGAAGAGAAGGTGTACTCTGATGCAAAGGACACACTAGTGGAATTCATCATTGTTCTTGCATGACAGTATCCTTCTTATGTGGGTCAAGGTTACAGGGCATGTTTCTGACCAGGGAGAGTGCTTTGTCCGCTGTGCTTTTAGGGTATCCTCTGTTAATAAAAAACTATGCATTATTTGGGCCTGCCCAGCAAAATCATTATCTTCACTGCATAACCTGCGAAGTCTAAGAAACTGAATTTGACAGGCCATTCTTGACATGTTTAGGATGGAAGGAGCTGTGGAGGAGGAAACTGTGTGAGTCAATGGGTTTGTACTAAATTGATGTCTTCAGACCAGTATTCTGCACTGACAGTTTGATATCCAGAAAATGCAGTGTAGAGGAGGATACTTCAACACTGTACTGAAGGGAGGGATAAGACATGATAAACTTGTCCAAGAAGATTTGGAGGATCTTTTTGGAGCAGGAGGTAGCCCCCACACAGTCAACTATGTAGTGCTTGTAGAGTTCAGGCACATTCCCTGTGAATTAGAGAAAAAAATGTTCCTCCACTTAACCCACAAACAGATTGGCAAAAGCTGGGGCCCATCTTGGTACCCATGGCAACTGCACTGACCTGCTGAAAAAAAAACAGTTTTTGAAAGAAAAAGCATTGAGTTTAAGAACAAGTTCTGCCAGACAGGTAAGTGTGTGTGTGTGGGGGTGGCTGCTGGACATTACACTTATCCAGAAAATGCTGCAAAGCTGTCAGGCCATCATTTTGTGGGATCACTGTGTATAGAGATTTAATGTCCATGGTGAAGATGAGCTGATGGGAGCCACTGATTCTGAACCTGTCAAATAACTGGAGAGCATGGTTAGTGTATTCAATGTAGGAGGGCAGGGATTCAACGAGTGGTCTCATGAGGCTGTCCAAAAATGCAGAGATGTTGGATGTGGGGCAGGAGCAGGCAGACTCAATAGTACATCCAGGGTTACTTGTTTTGTGGATTTTGTGAAGGAGATAAAACATGGATGCATGAGGATGCTGAACTATGAGTCTCTTAGCTGTAGCAGGGAGCTCTTTGTTTTCAATAGCAGAGGTGATGGTGGTAGTAACCTCAGTCTGATAGTCAGAAGTGGGGTCCTGGTGAAGAGAAGAGTAAAACCTTGTGTTGGAGAGTTGCTGTGTGGCTTTATTGATATATAACACCTTTTGCCAGACCACAACAGCACCCCCAACTTAGCTGGTTTAATAACAATGTCATTCCTGCATTGCAGAGATCTGAGGATTGCAAACTCAACAGTTGTCAGGCTAAAGTGGCCGTGCCTACAATGAAAATTGAAGTAAATGGTGTTTTCCATGCATTGGTTAACAAAATATCAACAGCAGCAAAATGTCCTGGTTGGGGGGGGGGGGGTCCATGCACTACTTGGGGATTGATGTCATTGATTATTCTGGTAATGCTGTCATCATCCTCAGGAAGAGGAGTGTCATTAGAAAAATGTGCTGTAAGTCATACTCTGCGATAGAAGCAAGGCAGATCAACTTGAACCTGGGGTACATCAAGATGTCTGGGTGTGGGCACAAAAGAGAGACCATTGGTAAGGAGAGATCGCTCATCTTGTGTCGGGGGAGATCTGGAGGAATACAAAATACCAAATTGTTAGGTTGTGACTGACTCGAGGGTTTATAATGGTTATTGATCAGTTGGGAAAGAGACTGGAGTTTGGCAGATTTGTTGTCCTTGAGGAACTGCAGGACAGTGGAATTAAGGTGGTGGATGCAGTGCTTAATAAAGGTAGGGTTATGTGGGGCTGTCCGCTGCAGGAAATCTGTTTGCCTTTCGATGGTTTTGTCAACAAAAATAAACTTTTTCTTAATGGGGAGAACAGTGTTCATGATAAGTTTCCTAGAGAAAGTTTTCAAAAGCTTATTAGTGGAAGAAACATGTATCTCAGATGCTTGCTGACCATTTCAGGGAACACTACAGGGCAATCAGGAATGGAGACACTGGTAAACCCATTGTATCCCACTTTATCTCCAGGGACCACAGTGTCAATGATCTTTCTGTTTGTGTCCTTCAGCAGGGCTTCTGGGATTCTGACCATAGAAAAAAACATGGAAACCAAGCTGATTATCCGCCTTGGCTCTCAGCAGCCCTCCGGTTTAATTGATATAATTTTCTACTAATATATTTCAGCCACACCTTCTTTTCCCTAAAGTCTGTTTCTGTACACATCTATTTTCTTTTTCCACAGATGTTTCCATCTATGTATCCTTCCCCCACATTTGTCTCCTTTCAGCCTTCTTACTAGGCCATACTAACTAGTCCACACCAGAAAACTTCTGTAGCACATTCACTGCAATTATGACTTTTCACTCCCATCATCAACTTTTGGTTTTTCAGATTCTGTCTTTATCTTGCCATTTATCACTTCTTCTCCCAGATCCTCCCCCTATTTTCTTTCCCCATATATACAGTGGCATCCCCCAGGATGAAACCCACTTTTAAAGCACTCTGCAGTACGCTACAGCAGACCTACTGAATAAAGCAATGTAATTTCAATGGCAATTGGTCCCTTTTGTCATGTAGGAAACTGTGACATTCACTTCATCCTGGCAGTGTCACATTTTCCTGAATGACAAAAGGGACTAATTGCCACTGAAATGACATTGCTTTATTCAGTAGGTCTGCTGCAACATTCTGCAGAGTGCTGCAAAATGCTGCAGAATTGGGTTTCATCCTGGGTGACGCCACTGCATATGCCTTATTTTACCTCTCCTCTACATTTGCTTTTTCTCTTTTACATATTTCCTGAAAAAGATCTATGGTCAAAACATTGATTTTTAACTCTATTTTCTATTTTCAATGTGCATTTAATATAACCATTTTGTTTTGATTGCAGATTTCTGCATCATTGGAGATCCCTGCATCATGAGACATTATCTATGCATTACTGCAAAGTATTTCTGCATCACTGGAGATCATCCCTGAGCCATCTGACATCTCTGCATCATTGGCAAGGTTTTCTGCATGTTGCTGTGACTGGTATCTCACAAGGATTAGTTTTGCTCTGGTTTAACTGTATGGTTTCCTCAGTTCTTGGCTGTTTGCTCACTGGGGCAGGATATACAGGCATCTCATCTTCCACTTGTCTCTTGTTTTTATTTAGGAAAAAATCTGGACATCCATAATTACTGCAAGCCCCATAAACAGCATAGAAAATTTTAAAAGACTGTTATTAAATTCTGTTCCCTGATTAGATAATACTATGGCAATAGAAATGACAAGGAGTCTATAGATCACAGGCTGCAAAAGTTTTCTCAAGCATACTTTTCAAAAATGTTTCCACTGGATCATGTGGTAGTAAAAATGAACAGAAGTCTATAGATGACAGGCTGCAAAAACTATCTCCAGCACTTTTGAAAAGATGCTTAGCTGGATCCTGTTTCAGTAGAAATTACCAGGAGTCTATAGATGGCAGTCTGCAAAACTTATTTCAAGCACATATTAAACATTTTATTTTTGCTCGATCCTGTTGCAGTAAACATGGCTTGGAGTCTATAGATAATAGACTACAACTGCAGTATCTCATGCACACTTTCAAAAAGTTTACTGGATCTTGTATCCCATTTGCCCATTTTGTGAATAAATGGATTCCACTGACAAACCTTAAAAGACAGAGTATCTGCATTGTAACCATCCAGGGAAACAGAAGACTCCCTTTCAAAAATGCTTTTCACTAATGATTCACTGAAATCCTGAATCTTCTCCTTGTTTTACTTTTTAAAGTACTGCCATATAGGTCCAAGCTGCAACTCCTTCTTTTTATACTTTATAAGTATTGCACTGATCTGTACTTTATCCTGTTGCCTACAGATGATGAGCTCCAATAATAGTGAAACCAGTTAGATCCTGTAGTACTGGTTGAATAACGTCATATCAGTTAGCACTGAATCCACAGGTCATTAGCTACAAATCTAAACAGTAACAGTTAAAAAAATACAGCAAGGACCCTGGGAACAAGTACAGACATTATGTACAGATCTTGGCTGTGCCTGATATGGTGGTTGTTCAGATGGACATTAAAGATCATAAGCCACTTCTCAAAATAAGTAGGAGAATTTCACCAGTGTCTCATCCAAAGTTCCATCATTCACTAAAATACCACCAACAGCTTAACCAAATTCACTTATCCAAATGTCACTTTACATCTACATCCTTTAACTCTCAACCATTCCCCAGAGCAAGGCTGACAATAGGCAGAATGTATCAGCCCTCCTTCCTTATTTTACAAAACCTAAATAAATAAAAATTAGAAACATGTAGTTTTATATGTGCTTATGACAGATATCAGCTTGTGAGCCCAAAATTTGTATACCTTTTGAAAAGATAGTAAATGCCTCATAGAAACACAGAAAGAGAGAATCTGATAGCAGATAAGGGACACTTGTCCCACCCAGTCTGCCCTTTTTTTTCCTACCTACATTTTCACTGTGGACACCACTTAATCTACAGCTCTTTTCCCCCTCTCTCCTTCCTTTCCATTATGATTCCCTTGTGCCTGTCCCATGCATTCGTGAAACCCACCACTATTTTTGCCCTCACCACCTCCACTGGATGGCTTTTCCAGGAATCCACCACTCTTTCAGTGAAGAAGTACTTCCTCACATCTCTCCTGAATCTTCCCCTTACCAGCTTGATAGTATGTCCCCTTGTTCTTGAGCACCTTTTTTCTGCCTTTTTGCCAGTGTCTTCCAACAATACCTATCTAACTCCTCCCACTGTGCTGGAAATCTGTAAATCACACCAGTGTGAATAGTGGCTCTATTCCCTGTATCCAGGGTGACCCACAGTACCTGTGCCTACCCTCCGTTTTTCTTCACATAAAACACCACCACCCCACCTTTCCTTCCGTGTCCTTCCTGAACAGAGTTTAGCCTGGTATGACCAAGTCCCAGTCATGGTTTTCAGTGCACCATGACTTGGTAATGACCATTACATTCATATCAGCCTCTGCCATGATGGACTGTAGGTCTAGAATGTTAATTCCTAGACTTCTAGCTTTAGCACACATGGCCTTTCAGATTTTGTTAGCACTCTCTTTGTCACCCTCCTTTTTCCCTTTTGCTCCATTCTTGCACTCTTTTTTCAATGTTTCTGTTCCTCCCCTCACTCCATTACTGTCACCCTGCTTCCTTAACTAACTTGCACCTTGGGGGTTCCTTTCCACTCAAGATCTCCATATTCTCTACTTCAGTCTCGGGGGTGGCAGTTACTACTTCTCCAATTCCTTCCCGCCCCTTCCTCAGCTAGTTTAAATGTTTGAAGTAGCATTTAAACCATCCACTGAGTACTGTGATCCCCCTCCCATATGAATGCAGGCCATCACCCCTGTAAAGGCCCTCATCCTGTCAGATGGGTCCAAGTCTCCAATGAAGCCACACCCCTTCTCTCTGAACCACTCCTTCTGCCATGAGTTTAAGGTTCTGGTGCAAAGAACTTGCTCCTCCACCTTGTCATAGATAAGCTGCACCTCAACGAAAGCTGCTGAGTGTGCCCCCTGTCCAAGACCACACCATCTCAAAACTTTTATATGAAATTAAGTTAGCTGAAAGAACACAAAACACAGAAAATGCTCAGAGGCAGAAAAAGATCAAAGTATATCCAGTCTGCTCTGCCACCTACCTGATAACCTCCACAAATCTATTGCTATGTGGGCCCAGCAGGGCATCCCAGTGGTGGCTTAGCTCACCATCTGCCCATT
This sequence comes from Neoceratodus forsteri, assembly GCA_016271365.2. Classification (NCBI taxonomy): domain Eukaryota; kingdom Metazoa; phylum Chordata; order Ceratodontiformes; family Ceratodontidae; genus Neoceratodus; species Neoceratodus forsteri. The sequence continues at coordinate 623,071,368 of CM057455.1, forward strand.
AACTAGCACCATCCTCATAATATGAAGGGTGTCATACTGTACATACCTAAGAAAATAAATCTCATTTGTTTTGGATAGTAAAACAGACAGTCTTACACAGTTACATGTCCATATAATAAGCAGATAATGGTTTTATCACTTGGTTACACAAGTCCCTCAAAATGTGCTTTTATTTTGCACCTTTAAATCAAATATTCTTAAACTATTAATACTTTTAAACCACACTAGTGCAGCAAAAGAGAATGAACAAATACCTTCCTGAACATCATGATACCCATGCCTGGTGCTCTTAGTGTATCATCCCTCCCACAACCCCTCTTCACAGGGTACACCTGGCAACTTACTGTGACTAGTTAACAGGGTCAGACTTAATGTTAATTTACTGCCCTGGGGCATAGCACAAACTGCTTTGGGCCACTGCAATTCCCTAGACTTTCCTGTTTGGGCTAGTGTAAAACAAAAAAATAACTCCCCAGGCTCCCACCAGTTTCAACCCACTACCTTCCCCACTCATATCTCCTTAGTCAGCAACTTGCTCACAAGTTGTGAAATATTGGAAAAATGTCCTGAAGGCAGCATGCTGCCAATCCTATCTTAATAGTTTCCATACCTGCCAGTCCCTTCAGCAATATTGAAATGCACTCCTGGGAGACACTGCCAACATTAATCTAGCAAATGGTGAAACTGTCAAGACTGGAACAGTTGCACTCTATATTCAGGACTTTTTTCTAATATACTCAGCATTTACTGAGTCTAAGTAAGTTGCTGTGTAAGGTCACATGGTAGGGGAAGATGGTGGGGCTGAGATGGCTGACAAAAGTGTGGCGAGGGTAGGGATAAGGCATTATTGTAGGGTTTTCTTTTACATTTGCTGCATTGCTTACTTTTGATGGTGACTGGCTGTGGCTGTCATCAGGAACTGGGGTTGTTGATAAGACTAGACATAAGAGAAAAATTGTGGGTGAGGAAGTGGGTGCCACTGGATATCATGTAATCATTAGGGGAATGGAGGGATGAAGGGGGGTACTACTAGGCACTCAAGGTTAACTGAAAAAAAGTGGGAAGAGGGACTCCTTTTGTCCAACCAATAATCTTGCAGTGTTTACTGACAAGGATGCAGGTGACGGGCCACGAATAAAACACAATGACATTTTGGGCCAGGAAGTGGACATAAGCCCTTTTATAGTGGAAAGGTCCTTAGTGAACTAAAGACACTAAAAGTGGACAAGGCGATGGGACCAGATGGGGTGCACCCCATGATACTGAAGGAGCTCAGAGAGGAGCTAGCATCACCTCTGACATCACTGTCAACCTGTAATTGGAAACAGGGATGGTACCAAGGGACTGGAGAAGGGCAGATGTGGTCCGTCACCACAGAAGTGGTAATAGGGAGGAGGCAGGAAACTACAGGCCTGCCAACTTGACATCCGTGGTTGGTAAGGTAATGGAAACACTGTTAAAGGAAAGGATTGGGGAATTCTTGGTTGCCAATAGTCTTCATGATCCATGGCAACATGGTTTCATGGGGAGGGATGTGTGTGCCAGACAAACCTGATCAATTTCTTTGACTGGTTACCCAGGGAAATGGGTTAGTGAGGGCTGGTGGACAAGGCCTGCCTGGATTAAAGCAAGGCCTTTGACACCATTCCACATAGAAGATTGATAAACAAGCTAGGGAGCCTAGGAGTGGGCACTAAGGTTGTCAAATGGGTAGAGAGTTGACTGAGCAGTAGGACTCAGAGGGTGGTAGGGAATGGAACTCACTCTGGAGTAGGCAAAGTGACCAGTGGGATGCCTCAGGGATCAGTAATGGACCCAGTCCTTTTTAATGTCTTTATTAGTGACATTACTGTAGGACTGGAAGGAAAGGTATGCCTCTTCGTGGAGAACATGAAACTCTGTAACAGAGTGGACACACTGAAGGTGGTGGTGGGTAGAATGAAGGACAATCTAAAAAAGCTGGCAGAATGGTTAAGGAATTGGCAGCTGAGTTTCAACACGAAAATAATGAAAATAATGCATATGGGGCACAAAACCCGAGGGCAGTATACAAACTGGGGGGGAAGCACTGACAATCACAGAGCAGGAAAGGGACTTGGAGCGATTTTTGAAGATGATTTAAAGGTTGAAAAACAGTGTGATAAGGCAGTGTGGGAGGCTAGCAGGATGCTGGGATGCATAGGTGGGGGCATCACCAGCAGAATGAGGGAGGTGATAATACTCCTGTATAGATCACTGGTGAGATCACAGCTCAAATACTGTGTCCAGTTCTGAAGGCCCTGTATTTAAAAGGACATAGCTAGGGTAGAGCCATTTCAGAGTAGGGCAAACAAAATGGCACAGGGCATGCATCAGAAAACCTATGAGGAAAGGCTTAAGGAATTGAACATGTATTCACTGGAGGGTGGTGGGGGATATGATAGAAAGAGACAAATAAGGTACAGGGAAGGTAGCATTTTCCTTGGGAAAAGATGCTCAAGAATAAGGGGGCAGGCTATGAAATAAGAAGGGGGGAGGTTCAGAGGAAATGTGAGAAAACACTTCTTCACTGAAAGAGTGGTAGACAAGTGGAACAGCCTTCTGGCAGAGGTGGTGAAGTCGGAAACAGTTATGGAACTCAAGAAAGCATGGGATAGACACAGTGGGATCTTAGACATAAGGAGAGGGGGGGCCTGTGGCAGAACAGGTCACAGTGATACAGTAGCTAGTAGATAGGGAGTGGATAGAGTAACTAGGGCAGATTACGTGGGCAAAGAGGCACTTATCTGCAGACACCTTCTATATTTCTATGTTTGAGGAGCCAATGCAAAGTGGGTACCACTTTCTGAGCTTGATCAGTGAAAAAAAGCTATTCATTACCCTGGTTAACCCCCCCCCCCACACACACACACAATGCACAATAAACTGGAAGTAATTATATAAGGCCTATAAAATGGGTAGTGGCAAATCCAAGTTTCTGATACCTTAAACAGGCTGACACCAGAGCATTTATCTCAGCATCTGCTTATCCTAATGCCATCTGAATGAAAAGTACCAGTGCCAGCCTGTCCCTGGCTCATCACCTCAATTGATACATTGCCAGTATAAAACTCACATTTTCAAAAAGATATCATGTTCCCCCACCCAAGCATGTTAGTAAACCAAAGTGAAGAAAGCTTGCCTACCACTGCTCATTCACCAAGATGCAATCAAATTTCTTATTGCATTACTACATTTTCTAGGGGTGTTTCTACTGTGCACAGTATGTGATGCAGTAATAGAAAAAAGATGATCATCCTGAGACCAAGACAAATTATCACCCCTCTTCTACTTTAAATGTGTCTCAGTGACCCAGATCAGAAAACTACTAAACAATGTGCTAGGCAAGTCCAGGCACAGTGGTGACTCTTTAGACCTCAAGCTAATTGCACTCACCACTGAGGAAGTACTTCCACCTATTATTAAGTTATTTAACCTCTCTCTAACCCTCTCGTAATTCCCACCGGTATGGAAAACTGCCATTGTTACCCCTGTTCACGAATCTGGAGACCGTGCGCTACATAGCAACTATAAGCCTATATCAATCCTCCCTTCCCTCTCTAAAATACTTAAACGTATTGTTGCCAAACAACTTGAGGATTACCTTGATAAATACTCCCTACCATGTGAACAACAGCATGGCTTTCGGAAAGGGCACAGCACCACCACCGCACTCTTAGAATTCACCAGCTACGTCCACCAATCTATTGACCAAGACAGTCCTGTGGGTGCAGTCTTTATAGACTTAACCAAGGCCTTCGACATTGGTTAATCACTGGCTCCTCCTTGAACAACTCTCACAAACTGGTCTCTTCCCCTGATACACTGCCCTGGTTTAAAAACTATCTTGGGGACAGATCTCGACACGTGAAGATTTCCAATGCTATCTCTGACCAGATGCCTGTTCAGTCCGGTGTACCCCAGGGCTCAATCTTGGGTCCACTCCTCTTCATCATCTTTCTTAACAATCTACGACTGCCTGTCACCAGTGAACACTGCTCTACGCAGATGACACTGTCATTTTTGCAAGCCACTTTGACCCTTACCTCCTTGAAAGTAACCTTCAAAAGGGCTTCATGGAAGTTGAGCACTGGTTCCGAAACCATAAACTAGTACTAAACTACAAGAAGACAAAAGTCCTGTTGTTCTCCTCAGCCCACAGTTGACATAAAGAGCATGCTCTTACCATCCAAAATTCCCATGGTGACCCCCTTGAACAAATAAAGCACTTCAAGTACCTAGGGGTTACCCTTGATAGACACCTCATGATTTCACTGCAAATTGAAAACATTGCCAGAGCCGTCAATACCAGGATTGGGCTCCTCTATCTACTGAGAAAGTCTCTAACACCTGAAGCCCTAATCTTGCTGTCCACAGCTTGGTGCTCTCCTTAATCGACTATGGCCTTATCATTTAGGAAACTGCTTCCACCACTGCACTCAAAAGGCTCATTGGGTCACTGAACAAGGCCTCTAGACTCTGAATTGGTGCACCATGCCTCACCCACACTTGCGATGTCTATAAGCAGGCTGGGTGGCTCAACTTGCATGGGAGAATTAAATAACACACCTGCCTACTTGCCAAAAAGTTTCTCCTTGGACTCATGCCTTCTGGATTAGGATGCTTACTTCACAAATCCCTCAAGACCCAACATATGTGTACCTACAGTAATCTTCTGCACTTCTACTAGTCCCGATGTGTCGGACTGCACAATGCCAACACTCCTTTTGTATCAAAGCACCTTACTGGTTAAATGGCCTCCACAATGGTTTGGCTAACCTTACTAATCTCAGAGAATTCAAACACAAGCTTCATCACCACCTCCTAACTGAAAACTCCTGTGATTGCTCCACTTAACATCCTTGTCCCTCTTACAGGGACATCACCCCCCCCCCGTTCTTCCACCATTCTCTCTACTTACCTTGCCCTCTCACTCTCCTCTCCCTTCCTGCCCTCCAATTCCCCCCCTTCTCCCCCACTGTCTTCCTTCTGCTTTCCGTCCCTTACTATCATAGCTGCTAACTTGACAATGCTGCCTGGTTGCTCTCCCCTTCCTTGATCTAGTTCCCCCCCTCCTAATTTCCTCTTCTTCTCACTCCCTGCCTTTAATCACAGGCTAAACTAATGTGTATTTAACTGCTATTTTCATACTCTGTATTGTAATACAAATTGCTTAATTATTATGTGAAACTTGTCTGTTTTCCATTATGGATCTGTAACCCCCCTATTGACGTGGAATCTTTGTAAATGAGCTGCCTGGTGCTCAAAGGTATTTGTAATCCTAGATTGAATAAATTAATAAATGATCCAGTGCAACCCCCTCCTCCAGGCTGCTCTAAAGAACCTTCCTATCACCCATTTTGTAATGTAACAAGACACAACAGGGTGGCCCATGTGCTGAAGTAACCACCCTTCTACAGGATATAAGGCCCTCTGCCTTTAGTGTTGGGTCTTACAACTCTCCTAGGCAGCCAAGTTAGTCAGTTATCTCTGCATAAGGCCCACTACCACTCTGTCATTTATTATTGTATGCTGGCTCATGAAAGACCCATTCTGTATCAGCTCACCAAAACTTTTTTGACCTTATAACTTTTGAATCCTCTCCACCCACCCCATGTTTTAGACAGGAAACAAAAGTATAAAGTTGGGTGCATCACTTCCCATACTTTTTTTTGTATGTTTGAGTGGTTTATAATGAGTTAATAGAGCCCTTGTGGTGTGTATTATGGTACAAGACAATCAGACTCCTCTCTTGAGGTTCAGGCAGTAGCCAGAACTGGTCTTCTACACTTTACACTCCTCTCACCCAAACCTCATGATCATGCCTTTTCCACCATAAGAGACACCCCACAGGGGCCCCAATATTTACAGTATCCCAAAACATCATGTTTTGCAATTTTAGTTTTATAACTTATTTTAAACTGCTTGTTAAGCAACAATGTGATGGAGGGAGGGGTCAGACAGCAAGGTAGTACAAGAAATGTTTTTTTTTGGGGGGGGGTAGCTGCGTAATGGTCCCTAGACACAAGTGCCTATTTTATGAGGCAACCTGGGAGAACTTTGGAGGTTAAGTGACTTGCTCAGTCACAGAGTATGCAACTGGAGGTTATGGGACTCAAACCCAGATGAGTTAGATTTACTAAGCTCATTCTCAGCTCATTACTCTAACCTCTAGGCTAGGCTATACTGCCACATTGTAAAAATTCTAAATATAGTAAACTACTAAAGAGCATCCAAAATGTTTTAAATGCCACCAGTCTTGATGAACTGAAGTCTATATTCTAATCTTAGGTTGTAACCAGAAACTACTAATTCAATAAAAATGCCACCAACACATAATCTTATTCCTGGGAAAAAAAAACTGAAAGTAGGCAGAATTGCCTAGCCCTGCTTTCACACAGACAGAATTTGTCGCAGATAAGGACTGCTTGGTCCACCTAGTCTGCCCATTGTGTCCATGACAATATTGTTACCACAAACCCTACCTGGTTTCTGACTACTTCCCTCCTGCTGACTGCCACCCCCCCCCCCACATGGTTGAAGTCTGCCACTTTCCCAGTCTTACAAAACAACATAAAAACAGCTTTGGCTCAGCTCAGTGAGTGTTACTCATTACTGTCACAAATGCACTCTACAGGTCAGGCCATCTGCTCCCACAGTGCCAACCTCAGAGTTCAATAGTGTGAACAGGTAACAGACAGGGTAAACCTCCTGTCTGCTTTGGGTCCGATTCACCAGTTAACCTCAAGTTCTGGAGGGATTCAAACTGTTAACCTTATACTAGCATACCCAATTAACAGACTCAGATATGTACCCTCTTTGGGGGGATGTGGTACAAACCTTCACCCAGGGGCACCTAGTCAGGACTCCAAAATGTACCCTTAGAACGCTATAAGACACCTAGGTATTTCTTACCTTTTTCATGCATAGTAACACCACGAAAGGCCTACAGCTGTCAGACTTAATATTGGTTCAGCAATGACATGCAACAATGATGATTGAGAAGACACAGGCAGTATAATAAAGAAAATTGTATTTACTAAAAAGTTTAAAACAGGTGAAATAAAATACAGAACAAATCTCACAAATTTCACAGTCCTCTACAAATAAAAAGGAACATTACAGATCACAAACTCCAACTCCAGACACTTAATTCTTCTCTATCTAAGTGCTTTCTAAGTTGGAGAACTGTCCTTTTCAGAGTTCGAGAATCATATCACATTTCCCATATACAATGTTTTATTTTCAAGATCCCTCTCCCCACCCGCTTTTGGTGAGTCAGCTAGCTCCTCCTTTTAGAATTAATTCCAACATAATTTCTACAATGAGGTATTTTTAATTAATGGCAACATCAGAAAAAAACATTTCCTAAATATGACAGCCTTTGATCAATCATTTCCTTTGATTTTTACAACCTTACAATTTGTCACTAAGGTGTGAGAAAGCCAATAGGAATCTGTCAAATGACATCCTTTTCCTGATGTCATAAAACTCATATTTAGTTTCCAACATCAAAGGCAGCAGCAGATGATGAAGACCATAAACTATTCTTCTGGAAGGAAGGCAGTTAAATTAGTTTTTTCCTCTGGTCTTTTCTCATATCCTGTAGCTTCACTGAAACCTATGTGTGTGTGTGTGTGTGGAGTGGGGTGTCACCCGCGGAAGCACAGTCTGACTTGTGTGAGACAACTACATACATAGATCATGTATTTATAATACTAATATCATACAATTATCATAACCAGATGGCCAAGCATCACAATTACCACCAACTTTAATGAATATAATAAATAAACAGTAATGGGACGACTGCAATATCCAGAAACCCATTTATTGCATTGTTGCTTAATCCAAACTAAATGATAGATATCAACCTATAGCTTTTTCACCTTTTTACTGCATATCTAAGCCCTCCCCCACACTTGTTAATTAAGACCAATGTATGCTCCTTCAATATATGCATTTAAACCTAACCCAGATCCTACATACTTACTGAAGCCCTCCATTGATTGGTGTGTGGATGGCTTCAGAAGGCAGTCCATTACCTTATTTTACTTCCCATTTCATAGGTACTTGTCCCCTCCCATAAAATAATTTCACCTAAATAAAATAAATAGCATTTGAAGAGAGTATATGCTATATTTCGGTCATCAACTTGAATTTTAAAATAAGTAAATATGCAGTAGATATTAGACAACTATTAAATATAAAAAAACGACAGAAATCTCCCTTTATACGCCTGAAAATGTTCTGGCTGTTCTGCTTCTGAAATGCACTGCTAACTTATCCAGGTCAGTAAAGCACATAATAGGAGCATCTTCAGGGGTGGACTGGGAGCATTGTGGAGGTTAAGTGACTTGTTTAGAGTCACACAGTATAAAAGTGGAGTTTGTGGGACTAAAACCAAGGTCTGCTGTATGCTCCAAGCTCATTCCCAGCTTGTTACTCTGACCTGTAGGATATACTGCCAGTCAACCATATATATCCAGCTGTTCATCCCCTATCTTATCCATGACCTGGTCATGTCGCTCATATGGCTCCTGGCTTTCTAACACTTAGAGATGAAGCAAAATTAAATTTTGCTGGTGAAATTGCCACAAAATTGGCAATTTCACTGGGCGAAATGTTACGTGAAATTGCAGCAAAATTTCTCCCGCAATTTTGTCCATCTCTGCTGGACACCACAAGTCAGCAAATTGAACCCCCCCACCCCCACACACAAGTTACCCTGCCCTCTCCATTTATTTAAATAATTCACCTTCATCTCCCTGGTGTCTAGTGGTCCCCCCACCGTCGGCCGATCACTGGCCATAATTACATTAAATAACCTCCCCAAGTTACCCTCCCCCAGACACCAGGGAGATGAGGGCAATTTTTTTAATTAAACAAATGGAGGGCAAGGTAACTTGGGGGTGTTTATTTAATGTAATTATGGCCAGTGATCGGCTGGGTGGGGGACCACTAGACACCAGGGAGATGAGGGTGATTTTTTTTGTTAATTAAATAAATGGAGGGGGCAGGGTAACTTGGGGGACTTATTTAATGTAATTACGGCCAGTGATCAGCTGGGGGGGAACCACTGGACATCAGAGAGAACTCTGGCCAGTGGCCATTGGTTAAGTGGCCATAAGATTTCACAGTGGGAGGTGAAATTACTCCCACAGGTAGAGAAATTTCACCATGGGTGGTGAAATTACACCCACGGGTGTGAAATTTCACCAGTGAGTGAAATTTCACTGGCTTGGGGGCCAAATTTAGTGCCCAACTGTGGGTGAAATTTCACATTCGCCCAGCGAAATATTCCACGGAATGTGCTAATTACGCAAAATATTTCACTGGGTGAAATTTTCCAATTTCACACAACCCTACTAAGAAAAAAAAAATTAACAATAAAATTACTTTTTTCCCTCCAGCCAGTGAAGGTGTATTAACTGAGCCCAGCCAGGTGAATGAGGTGTGAGCAGTAGGGAATCTCTGTGACTTGAGAGGATGGACTGGACGCTAGGAGGGGATGGATGGCTCAGTCAACATCACTCCAAATGGACAACGGATACAGACCAGCAGACTTTTCTTATTTTGTCTCTGGCAGCTGTAAGCTGTAAGTTTCTAGTTCTTTGAGTTGAAGAGCAGCATGAATTGTCACAGAATGTACTCTTAGCTTATTACATCATACAACTGCAATGGTAACAATCAAGCAAGCAATACATTTTGTTCAAATTAACCCATTGACACCTGAATTAAATAGAAGTCAATGCAAAGTGAGCTTCAAAAGTGTCTCTTTCTTAAGTTTGAGGGGGTTAACCTATGAATTCTCATTGATGGAACTGCTACCAGGCCCATGGCCCCAGCCCTACTGCATAGGTTTATTTATCATGCCTACCAGAGCTCCTGGGATAGCTACCGAGGCTCAGCCATGCAGGCCCTGGCATAATTCCAACAGTGGTTGCATAGATAAAATTGTAAAAAAATAAATTACTGTGGAAAAATTACTTTTCAGGTGCTGCACAGGGGTCAAGAGGGGGCTCTGCTGGCTCACTAAACCCAACCCCCCACTGATCGCCTTGGGACACTTCTCTGTGGAAAACCACAGGGCCGAACAGCTGCTCTAATTCGGGTGTAGAAAACATGTCATGGTCCTTCTTCAGCTGCCTAATGAACCAATAGGATGGCAGGCTGTTGTCTCCAGGAAGAGTTCTTTGTTCCTGGCATGGACTTCCGACTTAAAACACAGCTAGTCATGCAGTGGATAAAATTCAGGTGCTGCACAGGTATTGATAGGAAGTTCTGCTGGCTCACTAACCCCACCCTCCCTAACAATCGCCATGGATGCTCCTCTGTGGAAAACAACAGGGCTGTACTCTTGTTCTAATTGGAAAGCAGAAAACATGCCATGGCCCTCCTCCAGCTGCCTCCTTGTCCCCCTCATGTGGACACCTGTGAGCACATATGCCTGCCCCCACCAAGCAGTCTTCTAGGATAAAGGTCCAGAGTGCTAAGGGCTGGAGAGACAAGGGTGTTACACTGTGAGTGTCAGCTGTGGGAGTCAGCCATTAACCAGCCATGGTGCCTTCAATGCCACCCAATGAAGCAACAACACCTCTGACTACTGCCTGATGAGGTACCAAAAAGTAAATCAATATAAAACCTTTTATTTTTATAATTATAGCTGCTAGAAAGTCTCCCCCTGTTTAACTGCATGCAGAAATCTGTACCTGAGATACGGACGTTATTGGCTAGGTGTGCCAACCCAACTGAAACACAAGATGTGCATTTTAGCAAATGATTTGCTGCTGTTAATGTAGACTTGTCAGTGAGAAATTTGTATTAGTTTCAGCTCGGTCTTTTCTATTGTTGCTTAGCCTCTGTAAACGTGTATATTACTCTCATTTGTTTGCCCCCCTCCATAACTCTACTACTTGGTACTTGCCGGGCATTACCCCATTTCTCCTCCCACCACTTCTACCTCATAAGATCTTGCCTGATTTTTCTCCAGTCTTCCTAGCACAGCAACTCTGGCTCAAATGCTTTGTGCCCTGCCCAAGCCAGCAGCTTCCCTCCTTCCCCTCTTGGTTGGGTGCGATACCTTCCACTGTTTAATTCCACCTGCACTGTCTAGTTCAACAGCTTCCCCAAGTCCTCCACACTCCAGCTACTTTCCAGCCATTTATTCCACCTTCCCTTTCATCCTCAGTTTTACTTCTTCCTATCCTATCCTTGCTTCCCCTCAAACTCCCTCCCCCACCCCCACCCTAGCAACATTAGTCTATCATGTGCAAATTTCATTCCCTCTTCTCCTCCCTCCTCTCTTTCATCCTTCCACTCTCCCCTTCTTGCACTCCCTGTCCCTCCATTTCCAACCCCCACCATGGTCTTCTCTCTTAGTCCTTTAATCTCGAACTCCTACTCAGACTCTCCTCCTCCTCCCCTCCCCCATTTTCAACTAATAGATCTCACTGATCCCAAGCCAAAAAGTCCCAACATTTTCTCTTTTTCCTCTTCATCCTCCTCCTCATTTCGGGTGATTTAAATCTCAACCACGGCCCCTCCACTCCCACTCTAAATCCCCTCCCACCTCCCAGGGCCCCAGTCCCCCCTTTCACTCCTCCTCACTCCAACTCACGCTTCTTACCAAAAGTATTCCGTTTAATCCACCTAAACACCAGAAACATTCTCCCCAAGCTTGATGCCCTCAAGTTCTTATCACCCAGCACTCTCCTGACATTTTATGTGTAAGCCCCTCATCCCTGACTTTTTGCAAACGACAGGTGGTATGCTGTTGAAGCTGACAGCAGTAACCAGGTGGGGGACTGGGTTCGGGGAGGACTAGATTGCTTGGCACAAGGGTTAGGTTTACCTACTCTGCACAAGGGCACCCAAGTAAATCCGATCACAGGAAGCAATAACTGTAATGTCCAACACAAGGAATGGGATTCTAAAGTGTGGCTTTTATTCACATCCAAACTGAACAAACAAAGCATAGATGGACCCTTACGGGGCTACGTTTCTGTTAAAGCAGATAAGAGAAACAGGACATTTCCTCAACACTTCAGCCCTCAGACTCTGGACCCACCAGGCACACAGCCTGGACTTGCATGCTGCTTTGGGTACACAACCCGACTTGTACACTATTGGGGTTTTCCCTGGCTCAGCTCCCCTGCCGAGCACTTGAACACCTTCCATGTGACATGGACACATTTTCCGGTGGCTCCCTAAACCACTAAACCACCTTAGAGCCTTCGACTCCATAAGGGAAATTTCCTTTCAATCCCACATCTGGGTACTTCCCTCAGCACTGGCCAAGTGCCTGAGGCAAAGTAAAAGGGCTACAGAGCAAATCAGTAGAGGTGAACCTGGTTAATAAAGATGGGAGGCTCCCACTTCTAGCTTCCACAATCCATACCCGGCCATTTCTCTGGACATTAACTCTTTCTGAAAAGCTTGGCAATGTAGATTAATGGGTAAACACATTTCCTCTACATGTCTTGAATTTCCCCTTGTACTAGACTCGAACATACTTAAATATCTCTTTCTGAAACGCTTGGCAGTGTAGATTAAAGGGTGAATGCATAGCACATTTCCTCTACATGTCTTGGCTTTCCTCTTGTGCTGGACTTGAATCTACTTTTACTTTGGTTTAGCCTTTTCCTGTAGGTCTCCCACTGATTAAGCAGTCCAATCCCCACTTTACAACAGTTCAGGTGAAACATAGGCCCCATGTAAGAGCAGAACTCACCCTTTAGTTGCAGGTGCCCCACAGGCGATTCTTGACAGCTTCTGGTGCCGCAGCACAACTTAGAAAAATAAGGCAGCTTCTTCCCTAGCTGGAAACTGGAGGTTGCCCCTGGAATAACAGGCAAACCTTTTACCCGCATTGCCTCAGGGATGGGTCTCTTAGACCAGTAACAGCGGTCTCCACCACTTCACGAACAGCTTACCGTGTTCATCTTTTGGCGGAAACACACACCTCTCCCTAAAAGTAGCTCTATATCAGAGTTTTAGGCTCCAAGAGCCTGTGCACAGACAGCTGTGCTCCTTTCTTCAGGACTGCTCACACACAACTGCTGCTCACTGTTCAAAAACACCTAACGTTGTAACCTAACTCCCAACTGCAGATTCCAATGTGGCTCATGCAGCTGCAATAGTTCTATGATGATGACATCCCTCAGTCTCAGCTGAGACTGAGAACAGAGTGAGACAGGGTGAAATCCATTTAACTGGAATTTTACAAGCTGCCTTCCCTGCCTACCACTAGGTCTTACTGGGATTCTAGTAACCCCGGGTAACAGAGGGGTTACACTCACCCTGGGCCAGGAAAATGACTGACCACAGTCATTATTTACCCGGCTTAGGCCATCCCACCCTATGTGCTACCTGCGGAGGGGGTGATCAGGCCCCCTCCTACCATGTGCTAGCACAGGCAGGTAACACTAAGGGCCTAGAGGCCTTGGGCTGATATATCAGCCTCTACTCTGCCCACTAACTATTGTTGTCTAGTGTCTCTGGTAGAACTGTCCAGAGCATAGCCCTAATAGCTCAGTACTGCAGTCCCTATGGCTGTTCAGGACCACAGCATGTCTATCCCCCCTAGCCCTCTAGGGAAAATCTGTCTGCCTCTAACTCAAATCCCAAACAAAACAAACAGGAGACCTCTCTGACCTTGGGCACCATTCAACCACACACCAGGAGCTAATACCATCTATTACATTACTCCCTCACTCCCCCACAACCACACTTGTGGAAGGAAAGGGTTACTACAGTAACAACAACAATAACAACAGTACTTTAAATACTACACACTAAAGTACTATTTAGGAACTCCGATGAGCCACTCCTCCTCTTCTTGTCTTCTCTTCTATCTTCTTCAGGAACACCTGCAAGAAAAAAGAAAGACAACACACACTCCTAAGCTTCATACACAGTCTATCTAAACCCCTACCATCAAAACACTGGAGAATCCCAAAAAGATTATTTTTTTTTAGAAGAGGTAGAAAAACAGTATTAACACTAGAAAACAGTAGAAAAACAATGACATTATTTACAATACACATTTGGGGGATAGAGTGCCCTAAAAGTCCCATCTAGTGACCACAGTGCCAGAAGACTAGTCTATTAAAGAGTCTTTCCTGGGCTGGAGCCCGGTGAAGCACACTTCTAGCAGGCCAAAGCCCTGAAGGGGAGAGTCTTTGAGGACAGTTCACACATTCTGGAGTCTGCTAGTATAGGATGTGTACTGCAATGTCATAAGGATAGAAAAGTTTGGACTTACTAGCCCCTTGTAGAAAGAACAAACGGCACCGACCTGCTCCTCTGCCGAAGACTCTCCCTGGTGGCATTCTTCCGAAACAGCTGGGCGGACATGTTCCGGGAACTACAGGAGGGCACATCTGGAAACTGCTGGGAAGATGTCATCTCTGGAGATGGAACCTTGGAACAGGAACAAAAAAGAAAACAGCTGGTCTGACATCATCCGGTTACCAGGTGATGGATCAGGATACAGCTGGGCTCTGGATCTGAAGTCATCTAGTGTGCCAGTTGAATGGATTCTGGAAAGGCCAGTACACTGTAGAACTGATGAATGTGGGGCACCTGAATCCTGGATGTCCATACTGGTTGAACAACAAAGGCACTGCAATGGCTGGAGTGGCAGCATTGACTACCACTGCTCTGCTTTCCATCTGGTAGGCACGGGTACATTTGCAAGGAGGTCCTTGCATTGAGGCCAATAGTACAGTGGGTCAGGAGCTTGAATTATTACCCCATCTGGGCCACATAATTCACACTGTGAAAGGTTTCATGTCCCTCTCCATCTACTATTTGAACAGTGTCCATAAACAGAGTCCTACCTCTTTTCCACTGGGTGTATTTTTCGTGAAACAATCTGTTCCTGACATGTTTGTTTGCACCAGGATGCACACATTTCATTGCTTCAGCCCAAATCCAGGATTTCCTGATGTTCTCAATCTTCTCCCAGAATCTCCGAGGAAAGGTAGGAAAGGACATCCCATAGATTTCATTCGCCTTCCTACAAACCAGTCTCTCCTCTTTACTAGCTTTGGTCTACCTGAGACCGCTGGCCTGGCTTGGGGACGGCCAGTCCTGGTTCTGCCAGCTACGCATTTTCAACAAGATGAAAAATGGATCCCTGACTTCTTCTTCTTGCACAGCCAGGGCAGTGGCATCACCACTCTCTTCCATGCATTCCTCTGAGGCAAGAGCTTGAGGCTGTGTACCCATTCCTTTTTCACAAGGCCACATAGGTTCCCCCTCTTCTTCTTCTTCCTCACTGAGAATCTGTGCCCAGGAGTGAGCAGTCGTCCTCACTCCTGAGACTATCCACTCTTTACTGGCGCGAAGGTCGATACCTCCCATTCAAAGGCCTCCCTAATCTCATCTTCTGCTATGAGACTTGGGCTTGCCCCCGGGGTCTACTGATGCTCTGTCTGAATTATCTCTCTGTGATCCAGCATCTGAAACACCAGCATATGGTTCTGTCTGAAAATCTGCACCCTTTAGCTTTGTGCCACACTCTCCTGAGGGGCCTCTTCCAACAGGCTCTACGTGGTGCTGTGTGCTGCCAACTACAAACTCCTGAACATTTGTCCATGTGGGAGCCAAATGAATCTTGGGTGCTTTAAACAAGTCATATTTCTCTAAGCACCCTGAACAGTGAGGTACCATGAAGACGTCCCTTCCAGCATTTAAGCATATTAAACACACTTGCACTGGATATCCAGGAATCGCCACATGAGAAGGCAGTTGTCCTCCATAGTAACACCTTTCAATGTCCCTTAACTTATTTACTTCTGCTGCTACCATAGCCCGGGCATGATCCGGGTAGCAGGCTGGTCCTGACGCCATGACTGCAGGGAAAAACAAACAAATGCTCACTGTTACTGAAAGTCCCACTTCACTGAACACTTTCTTTCACTTTTAAAATGGCTCCTCTGCTGCTGTGTTTACATTACTACCCTACCCTGTAATGGCGGCGGCAGCACTCCTGCGCATCAACATTCAGAAACTGGGTCAAGCCATGGCGCATCCGATTTACACACACTACTGATAACTTTGCTCAAACTGCACAAACTCGCACTGTTCTTTTCCTAGCACATTTATATGATTTGCCACGGACTTTTCACTTGCTGAAATCATTGCTTTAGCTCACAGTCCCTTAAAGCCTCAGATATTTCAAGCACAGGATTGCCTGTAACTAGTGCTGCATATCTTGCTACAACTCACAGTCTCTCTCATGGCTTTGAAACTTTATTCTGATGCTGAACCTATAACTATGCTCACAGTCAATGGCTTAACAGGCTTACTTTAGCTGGTAAAACTTGACACAGTCTTTATTTGCAAAGTGACTATACTGCTGCACACATATTCAGCTGGTTTTTGGCAGAAAATCACTGTTTGAGAAATTATTACTGTTGGTACTAACTGTTATCAGTAGCTGTTTACTGCGATGGAAAACGGCCTGCAGCCAGTCTTGGAGGCCTCAGAAAGGAAGCGGGTTGGCAGTCCTGCTGATCGTCTCTCCGATCACCACACTCACAATCCAGTCGATCGACATGCAGATTCAGCCCGATTTTAGCCAGAAAAGTCTGTTTATTACACTTTTACAGTGCTTTTTAATCACCGCAACTCTCCTCCACTAAGACAGTACACGCACTCCACTCACACTCCCTCTCGAATACTGGGCAGTCACTGTAGAACTGGCTGTGGGGGGCCGGACTGATTGCAGTCTCACCAATCACACGAAGCCATGCAAATGAGCCTCTTTCCCTCGTGAGTGCTCTTCTCTTCACGGTGATCATCGAGCAGGCAAATTTAAACTGCAGAAACCACTTTTTTTTTTCTTCGAACTGACTCCACGGCAGGAGCCCATTTCAACCATTTTGCAAGGCCATTAACACAGAAAGTCTCTCAGTTTACTAAAAAGCATTTCCAACATCCAGGGCAGAATTTTCCTGTTGCTACCCCTAGTCTTCCACACTTTTCTTTATCACAACAGTTCTTTAGAAAGTATTTCCAACATCCAGGGCACAATTTTCCTGTTGCTACCCCTAGTTTTCCACACTTTTATTTATCACACACAGTTTTTTTTTAAAAGCTGGCAAAAGTGCTGTAAATATTTGATGCAGGACAAGGGCATACTCTTTCAGCTTTAATGCTCCTTGTTAAACAGTGGGCATTTTAACAGCAGCATATGGACAACAGCACACAGCGACACACTAGTTAACCTTGCTTCAGCTTTTTTGGGCTACCCACTGCCAGATAACCAAAATGCTAGCCCCTTGCCTGAGCACCTTTCCTCCCTAAATTAGAAATCAAAAGCGGTGCCTCCATTTTGTAACCCCCTCACCCCTGTACTTGTTGCAAATGACAGGTGGTATGCCGTTGAAGCTGACAGCAGTACCAGGTGGGGGACTGGGTTTGGGGAGGACTAGGTTACTCGGCACAAGGGCTAGGTTTAGTTACTCTGCACAGGAGCACCCAAGTAAATCTGAACACAGAAAGCAATAACTGTAATGTCCAATACCAGGAATGGGATTCTAAAGTGTGGCTTTTATTCACATCCAAACTGAACAAACAAAGCATAGACGGACCCCTACGGGGCTACATTCCAGGTAATGCAGATAAGAGAAACAGAGCATTTCCTCAACACTTCAGCCCTCAGGCTCTGGACCCACCAGGCACACAGCCCGGACTTGCATGCTGCTTTGGGTACACAGCCCGACTTGTACACTATTGTGGTTTTCCCTCGCTCGGCTCCTCTGCCTGCCACTCGAACACCTTCCATGTGACATGGACACATATTCCGGTGGCTCCCAA
The DNA here is from genome assembly GCA_016271365.2 of Neoceratodus forsteri. Taxonomy (NCBI): domain Eukaryota; kingdom Metazoa; phylum Chordata; order Ceratodontiformes; family Ceratodontidae; genus Neoceratodus; species Neoceratodus forsteri. The sequence continues at coordinate 623,089,215 of CM057455.1, forward strand.
AACCACTTTAGAGCCTTCGACTCCATAAGGGAAATTTCCTTTCAATCCCACATCTGGGTATTTCCCTCAGCACTGGCCAAGTGCCTGAGGCAAAGTAAAAGGGTCACAGAGCAATTCCGTAAAGGTGGACCTGATTACTAAAGAAGGGGGGTCTCCCACCTCTAGCTTTCACAATCCATGCTCGGCCTTTTCTCTTGACATTAAACAACTCTTTTTGAAAAGCTTGGCAATGTAGATTAACGGGTAAACACATAGCACATTTCCTCTACATGTCTTGACTTTCCCCTTGTACTAGACTCGAACATACTTAAACATCTCTTTCTGAAAAGCTTGTCAGTGTAGATTAAAGGGTAAATGCATAGCACATTTGCTCTACATGTCTTGGCTTTCCCCTTGTGCTGGACTTGAACCTACTTTTATTTTGGCTTAGCCTATTCCTGTAGGCCTCCCACTGATTAAGCAGTCCAATCCCCCACTTTACAACAGTTCAGGTGAAACATAGGCCCCATGTAAGAGCAGAACTCACCCTTTGGTTGCAGGTGCCCACAGGCGATTCTTGACAGCTTCTGGTGCCGCAGCACAACTTAGAAAAATAAGGCAGCTTCTTCCCTAGCTGCAACCAGGAGGTTGCCCCTGGAATAACAGGCAAACCTCTTACCCCCATCCCCTCAGGGGTGGGTCACTGAGACCAGTAACAGCGATCTCCACCACTTCACAAACAGCTTACTATGTTCCTCTTTTGGCGGAAACACACACCTCTCCCTTAAAGTAGCTCTATATCAGAGCTTTAGGCTCCAAGAGCCTGTGCACAGGCAGCTGTGCTCCTCTCTTCAAGACTGCTCACACACAACTGCTGCTCACTGTTCAAAACTCCCAACATTCTAACCTAACTCCCAACTGCAGATTCCAATGTGGCTCATGCAGCTGCTATAGTTCTATGGTGATGTCATCCCTCAGTCTCAGCCGAGACTGAGAACAGAGTGAGACAGGGTGAAATCCATTTAACTGGAATTTTACAAGCTGCCTTCCCTGCCTACCACTAGGTCTTACTGGGATTCTAGTAACCCCAGGTAACAGGGGGATTACATATGCATCGCAGAGTCCTGGTTGTCCTACAAAATCCCATACTCCTCCACTGCAATTCCTGGTTTCCACACCTATCGCCAAGACAGCAGCAGTCGAGGTGGCCATGTAGCACTTTATGCTCATCAGTCCCTCTCCTGCTCCATCTCAGTGTGTGAATCTATCTCCTTCTCCCACGAGCTCCTCATTATCAACCTAACCCTCCCCTCTTCCCTCCCAATCTTCATCGGTGCCATTTACGCCTCTTTCACACTTCTACCCTTCTCTCTTTCTCTCCTCCTGCATCTCATCTATTACTACACACTCCTCTGCAGGTGAACTCATTCTGACATTTGACTTCAACCTTGACTGGCTATCCCCCTCCCATAAGGATACTGTCTTCCAGATCAAGTCCCTAAACCTTACCTAGCTGATTTCAAAACCTACCCACTATAACCCTCACTCCTCCAACCACTCATAGCTCAAATGGGTGATCTCTTATCATCCCCACCAGATTTCTGTGTCTGTGTCCTTTCTGACTCACTCAATGATTACTGCATCACATATTGTGTCAGGAAGGTGCAACTACTTCACTCAGCTCCTAAATATCTGTAGTCATGAGGAATGAACTCTATCTATACCTCCCTTTTAACAGAGCTCCCTTTGGCAGACTGGTCTTCAGTCTACTCAGCCTCGGATGTTGACTCTGCCCTCTTCTCCTTCACGTCTATCCTCAACAGCATTTGGAGCAGGTATACTCCTCTGAGAAAACTCACGGTCAAATGTCAGCACCACCCCTGAATCTCACCAAGCCTTCTATCTCTGTGTAGGTCCAGGGACAGGGCTTGAGTCCTGTACAAATCTCTCTTCCCTCTGTGATCTGCATTCTTACAGAGCTCTCAGAAATGCCTACTGAAAGGCAATCTGTTCTGCTAAGGCTGAATATTTTAAATCCCATCTCCAGTCTAACCAAAACTCACTCTCCCATTTCTGGAACACTATCCACTCCCTTCTAGATCCTCCCTCTCAATCCGTCCCTCCCAACAATCACCATAAATGTTACTCATGTCTCTGATCCCTCCACAACTGCTAACATCTTTAAAGAATTCTTCACCATTTGCGCACTTCCTGACCGTACCTTCCCCACACTCCAAGAACTGCCATTGCCACCACCCTCTAGAGGCCTCAGTTTCCCACTGGTCTCTCCACATGAAGTAATTCAAGCCCTAGAAATGTTGAATTTGATGGCAGATAAGGACCACTTGGCCCACCTAGTCTGCCCATTTCCCTACCTAATGCATAGGCTTCAGATCCTAGTTAGCCAACAGCCTGCTTCCTCCTACCCCCCACTAGAATTGCCTTATGTCTGTCCCACGCATTCTTGAATTCCCCCACTGTTTTTGAGTCCACTATCTCCTCAGGAAGGCTGTTCCATGTATCCATATCCCTGTCTGTGAAAAAAATACTTCCTCACATTACCTTTGAGCCATCCCCCCTCTATCTTCAAATTGTGCCCCCTTGTTCTTGCACATCTCTTTTTCTGAAAGATGCTACCATCTTGGACTCTGTTGATTTCCTTGGTGTACTTGAAAGTTTCTATCATGTCACCCCTCTCCCTCCTCTCCTCGAGTGTATACATATTAAGCTTCTTTAATCTCTCTTCGTATGTCTTCTGGTGCAGACCCTACACCATTTTAGTTGCCCTCCTCTGGACAGCCTCCATCCTGTCTATGTCCTTGTGGAGATAGGGCCTATCTCTAAATCCCCTCCAAGTCTATCCCAGATGGCCTTCACCCTAGGCTCCTCTGCATCTCTGCCCCTATAATCGTCTCCCACTCACACACCTGTTGAATCTTTCATTCTCCTCCTGCACCATCCCTGCAGCTTGGAAAACTGCCAATGTTCTTCCCCTCCATAAGGGTGGTGACCCTTCCACCCCAGGAAATTATCTAACCATGTCACTCCTCCCCTCCCATGCAAACCTGCAAGAGTCTTTGGTCTTAACCAGACTAAATGATTTTCTATCATCCACCAATTTTCTCTCTTCTTACCAACCTGGGTTTCATAAACATCACTCCACTGTCTCCTTCATCTTGCAGATGACTAATACCATTTTCTCAGAAATGGTCAAAGGATATATCACTGTGGCTATCTTCATAGATCTAGCAAAAGCTTTTGGCTCCATCTCTCACCCTATGCTCCTAAAAAAGCTTCACTCCGCTGGTCTGTCCACCATCATGGTTAACTGGTTTGGCTCTTACCTCACAGGTAGACAACAGCCTGTCCAGGTGTGCTCCATCCTGTCACCCCCTCTCCCCATCCTAGCCAGAGTCCCTCAATGTTCCATCCTTGGACCCATCCTCTTTTTACTCTTTATAAATGACTTCCCTTCTGTTTGCACAAAGTCTCAAACACACATGTATGCCAATTACATTATTCTCTATATATCTGTGGTCCCACCACCGCCGCTGTTGAAACACCCCATCAAAATGACTTCAACCAAGTCTAGACTGGTCTCACACAAATCACCTGAGAGTTAATACAAAGAAAACCTATCTCCATGACGTTTTGCATGTGACAAAAAATGGGCAAGCTTCAGTCACTCCCCACTTTCTACACTCAGTGTGGTCCCACACTTGATGCAGCTTCCTCCTTGGAATATCTGGGGGTCTGGCTTGACCCCTATCTTGATTTCTCCTCTGATATGTCTGCTATTATTTCTAGACTCTGTCCCAAGCTAGGCATTCTCTATAGGAATAAAGATTACCTCCCCCTCCATATCTACTTAGAACTAGTAAAGAACATGATTATACTAGCCTTCAATTACTCAGATGATATCTACAGCACTGCCCCCACCACATACCTTTCCAAGCTTGATGCCCTTCTAAATTCCTTTTGTCATTTTGTCTCCAACTTCCCTCCCAGCACTCATCACTGTTGTCTTTACTCCTCCCTCAACATGACGTCATTATCCCAGTGTCAACTGACTCACTGCCTGTCCTTTTTGCCAAATATCTGATGGGATCCCTCCTCCCCTTCCCTCCCTCCTCTCCCCTGACACTCTCTACTACTATACTCTTTGTTCCAGAGACTTCTGCCCCTCCTTTTTGCCCCATACCCACTCCACCTGAGGTCTAGCAGATTTTTCTACCACCACCCCATCTCTGGAACCAGCTCCCACTTGCCACCCATCAATCTCCTTCACTTTCAGACCTAAAGTAGCTCCTTTGAGTTATATCCCCCCGCTCCTTGTCTGCCTCACCCATAGCCCCTAACCCCTTTTCCCCTGCAACCTCCTGGAAAACTCCCCTAGTCTTCCCCTTCCCATTATCAACCTGCCCTGCTGTATTTTCTTGCCACCTCTGTACTTAATCCAAGTAGTAGCATCAAGGATTCACACTGCCTGTAACAGGGAGATCCAGCAACTCTTTAGGACTTACTTTTTCTTAAATCTGTTGCAACAGCTCTTCCATTTCTTACCATAATCTATCGTTTACAATTTCTAGTCAATAAGATTGGCCACCTATGGGCACCCCTTCCCCTTTTTTGACTATGCTATAGCATCCCCTTTAATTTTCCCATTCTCTCTCAGGTCCTTGTACATGGAGGTTATTGTGGTGACCTCTGAACTAACATTAAACAATGGGCTGTGTTCCACATTGGATTTAGTATGCAATAGAACTATGTCATAAAATATCTTGATGTACAGCACATGCCTTATATGTGTGAAACCTGTAAATATTTAAAATACCATGGCACTAGGTGTTTTTCATAAAGATAAAAAGTTACTAGGGGTCTGTATTATAAAAATTAAGTTACCAGGGTAGAGATATATTAGAAACCCCCCATTGTATTATTTAAAATGCATGTAAATTACAGAATGTTTGAGAGGCCCTTTGGCACCATGTATTCCTGCTTTAAGCTGAACCAGCCTAATGGTGATTTGCTTTTACATCACATGATGCTTTTGCGATATATTCTATGCCTGACTGGTTATTACCAGAGAGGTATTCCAAATCTCTCAGCCATTGCCAGTCCTGTGACTGATCTCACTTAAAACAGGTGTCTGAATAAGGTTCTGTGGACCCCTATTTGCGATAAGGCTTTTAGGAATATCAAGGCCATTTATGTACAGCTCCAGCATTGAAAAGCTCAGACTTCAACCAAGTGTTTGCAGTTCAAACCGATACATCAGAAAATGGTATTTGGGGTGTCTTATTTCAGAAAATAGATGGGAGAGAGAAGATGTGCTGCCATAGAGAAAGAATGCTTAGCTCTGGAGTGGGCTATTGAGTCTTTGTAATATTACTTGTGGGGGACTGAATTTAAGGTTGTAACTGATTATAACCCTTTTTGCTGGTTGCACCAAATGAGAGAAAAAAATCCCCATATAATGTGGTGGTACTTAGCTCTTCAGCCCTGTGGATTTACTGTGTCCCACAGGGCAGGGACAAAACATGTAAATGATGATTTTATGTCTAGATATGGTGCAGGAATTAATGTCAATGAAATACAATGGACTTTAACTAAAAGGAGATAATGCATGGAAGGTAACACTAGTCTCTGATGAGAAATGTGTTAACGCCTCAGGGTAAAGAATGACAATATCCACTATATTTATGATGGAATGTGTATCATTAATAGGAACCATGAGATGAAGCTTCTGAAGATGGATGGGTGGAAGCTCCATCCCTTCCTGGGACAGGAAGGTGGTAAGCAGTCTGAAATAACTGCTTTCTTCTTTTGGTGGGTGATGTGTGACAGGGACATCCTGCCACTCTTGAGGACCAACCTTTTCTTAAATCTGTTGCATCAGTTCTTCTATTTCATAGCCTAGTCTATCCTTTACAATTTTTCATCCATAAAGATGGACTCCTATGGGCACCCCTTCCCCTTTCTCTACTATGCTATAGTATCCTGTTTAATTTTCCTTTTCCCTCTAAGGTCCTCATACAGGGAGATTATTGTGGTGACCTCCGAGCTGATATTAAACACCTTGCTGTGTTCCTCATTGGATTTAGTATGCAAAAGCAGTATGTCATAAAATACCTTGATGTATATGCCTTATGTGTATGAAACCTGTAAATGTTGAAAATCCCATGGCACTAGGTGTTTTTAATAAAGATAAAATGTTACTAGGGGACTGTATTATAAAAATTAAGTTACCATGGTAGAGATATCAGAAACCCCATTTGTGTTATTTAAAATGCATGTAAATTACAGATTGCTTGAGAGGCCCTTTGGCATCATGCATTCATGCTTTATGCTGAACTAGCCTAAAATGCCATGGTTATTTGCATATATATCTCAGGATACTTTTCATTATGGGGGTATGTGTGAAGTTGTGTTTCTCTGAAACCTGGCTTTATTGACTATGCTCTTTGGGGTAACCCTGGCTTCAGTACATTTGCACTGAGGTTCTTTGTCTTTAACTTGTTTTGGGGTTTTCTGTTTTTGAGCTCCCCATCACCCAAACACACAAGACCAACATAGGTGACAGTTCATTTCCATGGGAAAGAGAGATCAGCAGATCAGTGGGTTAGTAGGTGCTGACTAACCACAGAAGAAGGATATGCATAGTCTATTGCTCCAAACTGATGTATTGAAGAAGGGATATGTCGTTAAGGTCATCCCCTGTGTTTTAAATAAACATCACACAGAGATTGTGTGTTGAACCTGAAGTTTTGTGTCTGGTCCATCTGTTATCCCACAACCCCTCCACACTGTCCTTATACCATGTGAAATGTATGCTTTTCTATTTTATTGCTAATTTGTTTTGTACACACATTATTGTAATTTGATTATTGCCTTTATGTGTGTTTTTCCCTTATAGTTATACTGCATTGCTCCCTCTGTCTGTATTGTTTTCTCCCTGCTTCCCTGGGTCACACTTGTAAACAAGGTCTAGCTCAGTGTGTCTTTCCCAGTTACCAAGTTTAAATAAAATAAAATATATATTATGCACAATTGTTGCTGAGTATTTCTAAAATCTGCTTGATCTTATTACTGAAGTTACTAGATAGGGTACTTTGTGTCTTACAGATTGTTCCTGCTTAGATATTATCACTACACTGGTAACTGGCTGCTCCCCAACAGGAAGGACTGAAAGCCATTTTGGCCATATCTGCCTCCCTCCCTTTCTCCTTGCTGCTTACATGCGCCCTCTTGGCCTTTGCTCATGCTCTGGTTGCTTTAAAATGACACTGAAAGGAATTATGACAGCCTTTATTTACATTGGGTTAGTCCCATGCTCAGATCTATTGCCTCTGAACCCTAAATTTAAAAATGGACAGTGACAAGCCTCACTGCACCCCTTCCCTCAACTGACTACCATCACCTTAGAATACATTGCTCCTTCTTGCTTATCCACTTATCTTCCAAGTTCTTAAAAAGAGGGTGACTTTTATAAGCTATGTACTTTCCTACAGGAATACAAAGGAAGAGTCATCCTGCCCCTCTCCAGACAACTTATTATGTTTCAGACATCCCTCCTAACATTACTGGGTGGTGATGTTGAACCCAATCCTGGTCCTCCCCTGGAAATCATAGAATAGGCTCCCCAACAGACCTGTGCTGGACTAATACTCATGGTCTAAAAATTGCTCTTGTGAATATAAATAGTCTTATGACCAAACTCCATGAATTAGAAGCTCAGGTCAATGTGTAAACCCCAGCCCTAATTGCTATCTCAGAAACCTGACTCAAACCCACTATAATACTCCTGGATATGGAGCTCCCCAAGTTCATGACCTTCAGCCATGACAGGTGTGGTAAAAAAGGTGGTAGCTTTCTCATCTATACAAAGACCTCGTAGAAGGCCTCCCTGATTTCCATCCCTTTAGCGGAAAACTCAGAATGTGTGGCTATATTTGTTAACTTGTCATTAGATGGCACAAAACCCCTACTAGTTGGCAGTATCTACAATCTACCCAAAGGGTTGTATGATGCCAGTTTGAAAAAAAATATGCATACCCGACAGCAATGGCCACAATTGCAGTCAGCATTGTGCTGTCCTGAAAAGAAGTGTATTGTTGTGGGGGGGGGGGGCTATGCTTCTCACACCCAGCACACATGGACTCTGCCCCCCCACATCCCCTGTATTTTAAAATAACTAAGTCAGAGCTATTTCAGGGAAGGGGTGCAGGTCCCAGAGAAGCCGTGCTAGGGTTCTGCATGACCATTACAGTGATCTGCCGATGTTATTGCTGCAATGGTCTTCAAGATAAATGTTTTGCTGTTGGAATGGCATACCCTCCCCCCCCCCAAAGTGGCTATGACAGGCCATGATACTCTGACAAAGGCACTCACTAATCTCCCCCCTTGGTAGACAATACTCCTAGGAGATTTCAACATAAATTGGTCCCCTGACATCAGAGAAGACACAAAGGCTGCTCTGCATATTGCCCAACTCACCCAACTCATTAATGAACTCACTCAGCTAAATAATAAATCAGAAAACCACACCATTGTTGTCTGGATACTTGTCTCAAGATCAGACAGAATCAAAGCAGTAGGTACTTTTTCTGACTCCATAAGTGACCATGCTCTTATCTGCTGTGTTTGGAAAAATAACTACCCAACCTCCCCCTAGGATCTTTTTGGCCTAGGACTTCTCCAAATTCGTCAATAGTTCCTTCCTTTGCACATTATCCGTGATAAGCTGGACCAAGATAAAAGAATTCCCTAGTGTTAAAACAGTCCTAGACTTCTTTATCAACAGTTTTCTCTCTGAAATTATTAAACACGTCCCCTCTCCTTTAAACAACATTGAGTCATGTGGCAACAATCCAAATGGCTAACTTGAGGGCTATAAAAGCTCATGAGAGAAAAGGACAAAGAATGGGGTATTTTCAAAGCCTTAGGTCTCACAGGAGATTGGCAAAGATATAGAGAATTGCATAACAAATGCATAAGGGACCAAAAGGTTGCTAAATGTAGTTGTATCAGGACCATACAAGATACGAATCTCTCTGATTGAAAAAAGCTTGTCACAAATTAATGCCTTTTTAAAGGGGCATGACAGCAGATGAAAAGCAGTATAGCAACCCCTTAGCCTCTGACATGGCCTAAACTGACTCTTCACTGACTTAAACAGGTATACAAATTGACCAGTTGGTGCAAGGCAGGGTATCCATCTGAAATGCCAATAACTCGGGTTTGTAAATGGACTCAGGATGTTGGAGGACTGATTGGGGGTAGAAGGCTTGAGCATCCTAGAGACTGTTCTGCTTTTCCGGGCAGGGGTAGGGAGATAAAGTGTGCGGCACACTATGGGCCTCTGGCAGAGGCTGGGGGGATCCACTGTGCCAGCACCATCACCTGAGTGAGGCAGGACTGATGCAGGATGTCATTACACATCCCTTCCCCCAGCTACCGCCACAAGTCACAAAATTCCAGCCCATTGAGCATGATGCCCTGTTCTGCCACCATCCCAGCTGCCAACAATGTCTGCTGGGGTGGGGTCCTGCTCTTGTGACCCCACCCTAATGGTAAGCTAGGGCACACTACAAAGGACCTTGGGATGCTGATGCTGCCGGCGGCTCAGCCCTGGGGGGTAAGCTTGGGCATCGGGTGGTGGTGCATGGGCAGGGCTGAGCTCCCTTCGGGAGGGGAGCTGGACCCAAAAATAATTTAAAAAAAAGGCAGGTATAAGAATAATTACCCTATTCTGCCTCTCCCTTTTGACCTCTCAGAGGACAACTTCCATTTCCCATGCTTCCACTTCAGACTGGTGACAAGGAAGGAGGTGCTTCAACTCCTTAGGCAAATAAAAGTGGAACATTCCACTGGTTACAATAAGCTTGAGCCCAAGCTCCTTAACCTAGCAGCACCAGCCATTGCCTGCCCCATTGCCATGCTGTTCAATAGATTCCTCTTAGAAGGGAATGGCCTTGTGGTTCTTGTACATAAGGGTCAGTCAAAATGAGAAAGGTAGAAAACTACTGTCCCATCTCACTTCTCTGCACTGTGAACAAATTACTGGTGAGGCTAGTTTGCAATGAGTTCCAAGAATATATAGAACAGCATGACCTACTCACCAAAAATCTACACGGATTTAGAAAGAATCTTGGAACAGACACAACCCTAGTCCAATTGACTACTGATATCCTGGTAGCCCTTGACACTGGATTCCTGACTGGTGCAGTCTTTATAGACCTCACCAAGGCTTTTGATCTGTTAAACTACCAGCTGCTATTATCAAAATTAAAATCCTTTGGCCTTGACAAGCTGACTCTATGGTTGTTCTCCGACTACCTCACAAATAGATCACAAATGGTAAAATGGAAGGAAGCTCCATCAGATAAATGTCCTATCCTGGACAAACGATGTCCTACAAGGATTAATCCTAGGTCCCCTTCTCTTCTTCCTCTATGTAAATGACAAGATGTTGAAGTGTTGCAGAGCAAACTTGTGACTGTATGCAGACGATGCTGTATTGTATCAATGCTCTAAAGACACTCCCCAATTGAATAGCCTGCTCTCAAATGACCTGCACCTATCAGAGAAATGTTTTTTAACAAATAAACTGGTTCTTAATGCTAGTAAGACCAAGTCCATCCTCTTGGGCCCTAGAAGCTTAGGTCCTATAAGGTGCATATTCTGACCCCAACCTTGTTTAATGGGTCTGTAATTGAGGTTGTTGATTCCATCAAGTACCTCAGAGTATACATTTTTTTTTATATTTAATTTTTGTTGACCGGGTAAGTGCACTAGACAAATTCTGCCTATGTTCAGGCACGAACCGGGGGAGGTGGATACAGATGAATGACAATTGACTTTGAACCATATTAAGCTGTTGGTGGTATTTTAGTGAATGGGGGAAATTTGGACAGGGAAATTCCTCTACTCTTCCTGCAGGGGGTGCTGGTGTGCTGCAGGAGAGATGGAGGTCCCCATTCTTACTTTGGAAGTCAGTGGAGAAGGATCTATTGCTGGAGCTTCAGAGCTTTTGGATGTGTTGCCTATATTGCCTGTAGTTGTTTCACTAGGTGTGGCCCAAGATATTGCTCCAGATTCTGAAGATATGGATGGCATAATAGACCAGGACGTGGAGGTGCCCTATGAGGCAGATATTCTACAACAAGAGTTGGAATTAAAGAAGTCTCAGCTTTTGGAGAAGATAACGGTGGCAGAATGGGATTTTGCACTTCATCAACAAAAAAATAGAAGATGGAAAAAAAAAAGAGAACATGGTCGGGGACTAGCCCTTTACAGTACCTATGGGACACAAGTATTTGCCAGGGGGTAAGTCCTCTGAAGCCAATACAGAGTTATTGAATTTGAGGGAATCCATCATGGCTTACTTAGAAAACACAGATGGAACTTTAGCTCTGGCTGGAACAGTTACAGATTGGATCCCAGGAGATGCATTGCAACAGGCTGGATGGTTGCTACAGGATGGGATTTGAGTTCCCGATCCTGCTATCCCCCTACCTGACTCTCCTGAGGCTGACTCTTTTATTCAGTCTGACTCAAGGACTGGTGGAGGGCCCCTATCAAACTCTTTGGAAGTGGTTTTGTCTATATCTCAGGAGGGTTTCTTGGCAGCTGTGCAACTAGATGGGAATGAGGTTGGGTACTTTGCTATGCCAGCCATAACTACCTCAGCACAGAAGGCCATCAATCCTGGACTAGATCCAGAAATATCTGTAGAGGGTTCTTCAACATTGCAAGCTCAAACCAACAATGGCCAGATTATCATATATAGTACAGCCAGATATAACATTGAATGATTCCCTACCTGCCCCAATTGAAGAGGCTGAGCCCCAACCACAACGTGGGCCTCCAAGCCCAAAATCATTTGCTGGACTTTTTTGTCAGCTTGCTGAGGCTGCTAAACATAGGTTTTTGGTTCGGGTACGATACCGGGGTAAGGCCCCAGTGGTTCTTGACTGGCTCTGGGTGGAGAAGACCTTTTTGATAGATACTATGGGTTTCACCCCGGCAGATGTGTATGCTTTTATACACTCCCTGGCCGACCACAACTATGACATCAGCTTTTGTATGATGCAGGTAACAGAAAAATTTTGGAGACTTTACTATGATGTTAGACTCAAAGAACTGGCATGACTTTTTAGCTATTCGGATAACAAAACCTACTATCAAAACTGTTACAGTATTATTTCGCAATGAAGGAGTAAACATTTCTAACATTGTTTACTGGTTGGAGAAAAGGTGCACTTTGTATGATTGACCAAAACTGAGTTTTGATGACAGTGGGTTCTGGACTGGGGGATGGATTATCTGTGTTCAATTGCCTCATACTGACACTGGTATACAACACATATCTAGCTCTTTTTATTTGGGCCAGGACAGGGGTATTATTTTTTATCTGGGACAACCAAAGAATTGTTATAAGTGTGGCTCTTTGGATCATTTAAATACAGAATGTGATCAGGTTAAATGTTTTGTGTGTGGGCTGTTGGGCCATACTTTTGCCCAGTGTGAGGCCCCTCCACTTTGTAATCTATGTGGGGATTTGAATCATTCTTATGTGAATTGTCCATGGGCTATTCATGACAATGATGAGGCTTCTGATCAAGAGTTTTATTTAAGGCAAGCCAGGAGACCTTATGAGACATCCCTCTCTCCCATGTCAGAATTTGGTCCCAGTGGGCAGTGGAGAGAGTGAAGTTCAAAAAATAATGCTGGGGATAAACTCAGATCCCTATTTCTAGTTTAGTTCTCCCAATGAATGTTTCCATACCAGTTTCTTTAGAACCACCTAGTGTTGTTAAAGACCATGATACTAAGAAGTCTCCTATAGTTCCTCAGGTCACCCCATATGCTACTCCCCTGGGGTCGCCCCCGAGGATGGGAAATTCATTACTTCAAGATTCCCCTGTAGTATACACTTAGAGGATTCTGACACAGAAGAGAACACAAAGTTACTTGATGCCCTTTCATCTTCACCATTGGAGCAGGATTGTTTTGTAGATGGGAATTTTGGAGAAGGCAGTTATAGAGTTCCTGTATCTCCAATACCATTATCTAATAGATTTGCCCCTTTTGAGTTTTGGGGGAACAAGTCGATTTAGTGCACCCTATGGAGGACAGTGCAGGTTTATCACTCTTGGGACCTGAAATAAAGGTTGTGGGTGAGGTACTTTCAACTCACAAACCGCGGATTTTGTCAGCTCATAAACGTGTTACCCAGTCTAGTGGTAAAATAATTAAGACTCCTCCCTGATCCTTTCACTTTACAGTTAGCTAATCTTAATGTCAACAGCATAAAATCTCAGAGGAAAAGGATAACGACTTTTGGTACATTGCATTCTTTACATATGGATGTGTTTTTTTGTGCAAGATACTAGACTACACACTCTCGGGGAATGTGCTCAGGCTTCTAAGGATTGGTGATGGGGGGCATCGTACTAGTCAAAGGGGGAAGAAACATGTTGTGGGGTGGGAAGTTGTTTCTCCATGACAGAATGAACTTTACATAGACAAGTGCATATTGTTCCAGGGCAGGCAATTTTGTTAGATGTGGAAATTAGAGGATTATCTTGTCAGTTATTGAATATTTATAGTCCACAGATGAAGAGCTCTAAGATAGAATTATTAACTAAAATTAGACCTTTTTACACACTAGTGAACAGCTTTTTTTGTGGGGGAGAGGATTTCAATATTAACTTCCTTCCAGGGAAAGATCAGGACAAACAATATTGCGACAAAACTTTTCTTAAACAAGTTTTATGTCAAGCAGGGTTACAAGATACACAAGAAGGTTTTTTGCAGGTCCCTAAGGCCACATTTTTTAAGGGTAAGCTTTTTTCTCGAATTGATTTTATTTAAAAAAAAATACATTGGTGGTTGATGATGTTCGGGTGATACCTATTGAAACTTTGGACCATTTATTAGTGGGTATGTCTAGTAATTCCATCCGCAACAGAGAGACAGGGAGAGGATATTGGAGGTTAAATAGTTCTTTGTTGAATGACGAACAAATTAGAGCTGCTCTATGGCTAGTTGTAGAAGATAAATTAACCACTATTTCTTTATATGACAATATTAGCCTTTGGTGGGTGGATTTTAAGATTTGCTTAATTGTTTTTTTTTTTTTTCTCAGGTAGGGAAGACCCATGCAAAGTTTAAATTGGACAAGTATGCAGAGTTACGTTATGAGTTAGGAGCATTATTGACTCGACAGAGTGATGAGCAGATTGATCTCTCAGAAGACATTAGGATTATTAAACAAGAGATGGGGGAGTTACAATATGACAGAATGCTTTCCCTTCAAAAAGAACAACAATTTGGCACCCGAGGGAAAGCACAACAAGTTAATCCTTTTGTAGCTAGTTATATGAGGGCTGAAAAATGACTTTTTACATGTTTGACTTCCTGTCAGGGAGAAGTTTAGAAAGATAACATTGGTATTGGGGGGTATTAGATAAATTTCTTCAGGATACATTTGGCTGCCCTATGGAAGATTCTTCAGATGTACTGCAGGTACTGGGGGCTGCGGATCTTCCACAAGAGATGCCTGATCATATGGCATTTCTTGAGCGTCTTTTTCGATGGCTGAAGTAGAAATTGTAATAAGATCTCTTCATAAAGAAGTTTCCCTGGGTTCAGATGGGCTAACAAACTAATTATCTATAGATTTATGGGACATTATGCATATAGAATTGGCACAATTACATAATAATTTTTTTTATTGGATTGTAGTTTACCAGCACAATTTTACGAAGGTCTGATAACTTTTTTATATAAATCTGATAATAGGGAAATAATTGGAAACTAGAGACCACTTACATTACTCAACACAAACTTTAAAATATTTTCTAAATTATTAAGTAATATACTGTCCAATGTTAAGCCTGATTTGATTTGTTCTTGACAGTTTTGTGTGGTCCCAGGATGCTGTATTTCTGATGCACTTTTGATTTTATGTGAAATTATGGAACCCACAAGCAATGCTATTCTATTACAAGAAGATGCAAGCAATGTGAGAGGGCAGCAAGGAGGGCTAGGGGGATACTGGGATGCATAGGGAGAGGCATCACCAGTAGGAAACAGGAAGTTATTATCCCTCTGTACAGACAGCTGGTGAGACCCCATCTGGAGTACTGTGTGCAGTCCTGGAGACCCAATCTCCGCAAAGACATAGACAGGATGGAAGCTGTCCAGAGGAGGGCAACTAAAATGGTGCAGTGTCTGCACGGAAGACATATGAAGAGAGACTTAAAGAGCTTAATATGTATAGCCTCGAGGAAAGGAGGGAGAGGGGGACATGATAGAAAATTTCAAGTACCTCAAGGAATCAATAAAGTTCAAAGGTTAGTATCTTTCAAAAAAGAGGTGTGCAAGAACAAGAGGGCACAATTTAAAGATAGAGGGGTGGCTCAGAGGTAATTTAAAAAGTATTTTTTCACAGAGAGGGTTGTGGATGCATGGAACGGCCTTCCGGAGGAGGTTGTGGAGTCAAAATCAGTGGTGGAATTCAAGCATGCATGGGATAGTCATAAGGCAATTCTGGGGGGTGGGAGTAGGAAGAAGTATGCTGCTGGTTAACTAGGATCTGCAGCTTATCCAGTAGGTAGGGAAATGGGCAGACTGGGTGGGCCAAGCGGTCCTTATCTGCCGTCAAATTCTATATTTCTATGTTTCTAAGAATGTAGAGGTTATTTAAGTAGTCTAGATCAAGCCAAGACCTTTGATGAGGTTTTGCATTTTTATTTATGGTCAGTTTTGAGTGCTTATGGCATTTCTGAGGAGTTTATTCAATGGATACATTTGTGTTACACCTTGGAATATGTGATTCCATATGAAAACAGGTGGCGGGGAGCACGTCATAGGATTCTAAAAGGGGTTTGACAGGGGTGTCTTCTGAGTCTGAGTTTATATGTATTCGCTCTGGATCCTCTGTTACAGATATTACAGAAATCTCCCATAATTTATGAGGTGAATGGTTTTAGAGATCATCCATGTAAATTTCTTGCATATGCTGACAGTATTTATTTGTTATTGAGAGACGAATCCTCTTTACAGATTGCTAGTGATTTACTTCAAACTATAGGGAGACTAACTGGGACTCTGCTGAATTTGGCTAAAACACAGGTATTGAAGGTAGCTGGCTGTCCGGCATCACAGGAATGGGTAGGAGGGTTCCCTGTAGCAATGAAACCATGTTGTATATTGGGGATCTATTTTGGTGGAGATGATATGGCCCATTTTAATTGGAATATTGTCTTAACTAAATGGAAAATGAAGGTTGCTGGATGGAATAAATGGAAAGTTTTAAAAAAAAAGAGGGTGTATTATGTTAAGACATTCTTGGTTCCTATTTTTTTATATATTACTGTAGTTTTTCCTTTACCAAAAGAATTAGAAGTATCTTTGTTAGGAGTTTTTTAGTTGCTTCTGGGGGAGCAGATTAAATCCAGTACAGAGGAATGTGCTGTATCTTGGGCTTCAGGAGCGTGGGGTAAATATGATAAATCCGGTTTTGCTTTGTTTTTCTATTTTTTTCTATTTAAATTTGGTACCGCTTATAGGGTATAAGAAGCCATTATGAGGGAATTGGGGAATGTTAACCTTGGCAGGAATTTTTGCAGAAAGGGAAGGGAAATGTATTTGTTCATAAAAACAAATGACACCCACGTCTCGTACTAAGATGGGAAGGAATTTTTGATAAAATAAAATTATGGGGTATTGGGTTTGGCCAGGTCTTAAAAATAATGCATAAAGCATTGTATAAGCAGGTTTTGGAGAAATGTTTTGTGGAGAATCCATCTGCAGCTTTTTTTAAAGTGAATCAAACTCATATTTCAGATTATATTATGGAGTTTTGTATTCCTCTTCATGTGTGAGATACAGCATGGTTAGGTCTTCATAACAGGATAAATGTGAAGGGGAACCAGAAACACAAAGCATTGCAAGAAAGGTATTGCCCGAGAGTAGAGTGTACTACGAAAATAGAAACAATGTATCATTTGTATTTTCATTGTGTATGTACAGTTTGCTTTTGGGACATTATGAAAGACAGATGGCAACAAGGTTTGTATATTCCACCCCATAATGATATTTTATTTTATGGGATTCCCTTAATGATGCCAAGAACATGGGTTTTTAGTACTCTCTGTGTGGTGCATGTTCATTTATTATATTGGCTCTGGATATGCAGATGTAGATTGGTGTTACATCAACAACTGATTTCAGAACTTGAAATGTTCTATACATTGCAAGCTGATTTACATTTATTGAAGCAACAAGAACTTAGAAAATATGACTTACAAACTTGGACAGAATTGTGTGGAACAATATGATTTCATTTGATTTAAATGAGCACAAACTTTTGACTAACTGATTTATTAAAGTAGTTTTTAATTTTCCTTTTTCCTTTTTTAGGATTTTTTTTTTCAAGAGCAGGGAGCTTTCTTTATACTAATTGTTAAGGTTATGTATGAAGTAATACATTTTTGTTATGTTACATTTCTATTTTGCATTTTGGGTGTGTTTTCTGTTGTTTTGAATTTTGATTTATTTGTGTACTTTTCTGCTTGATTGTTTGTGACTTATTTTCTGTGTTTTTCTGATTTGAATAAAACAAAAGATTCCCCTACTCTTTTTGAGAAGTGCCATAGAATCTTTAACATCCACCTGAACTACCACCAGAACAAGCAGATGGGACCTCGGTTTAATGTGTCATCTGAAGGACGGCACATCAGGAGTGCAGCACCCCACCCTCATGCTGCACTGCAGTGTCAGTATTGGGATATTAACCCAAGTGCCTGGTGTGGAGATAGAACACTGGACCAAGACATCACATTTAAGGTACATGTGGAGCACCTAATAAAACCTTTGCACCAAAAAATTGGACTCCTTTACCACGTAAGTCCCTTCCTCACAAAGGAGTCACACCTGATTAATGCTAATTGCACCCAACTCTCTACCCTACTCTATGTGTTTCTGTTTCTCTAATCAGTTGGGTGCTCGGAACTACAGAAACTCAAAATACTGTACCACAGCACAAGTCATTTTGCCATAGGAGCGTGCCCTAGGGAACAACATTGTAAAATGCTGCAAATGCTAAACTGGCCCTCACTTGAAGGCAGGCTGGATTACTCCAGCTTGTGCCTTGCTTTTAAACATAGGAACAGTAACACTGCTCATGGTCTAAAAAACTTTCTGGTAGCAAAACACAAGAGGCAGTCCTTTAGGTCCTCAAGCTGTTTACTCCTCCAGTTTCCAAAAGCCAGGACCACCTCATGTAAAGGGTCATTTGCTACCTCAATCCAACTGCGATGGAATGACCTCCCTAGTAATCCATAGGAATGCTCCTCACTCAGTGGATTCAAGAAAGACCTGAGGTCCCTCCTAATGGAGTGTAACCTATGCAACTGCCATGGTTGATGGACTCTCCCACCTTATGCTTGTTTGCCCCTTTGGCCCTGACACCCTCTGGATTTTCTTTCTGACTAGGATTTACTGTTTTAGCCCAGCCATTCTTTCTGAATTCAATTCTACCATGCTGCATGTAAGGCTTGTACCTTTCTTCACTATTGTATGTGAAGCTGATACATAGATACACAGATACATAGATAGTGTCAGCAGATAAGGGCCTATGGCCCACCCAGTCTGCCCATTTGAGCCTGTAAGTTCAGTTTGTTTCCCTAGAAGTCTGTTGCCCCTTACCCCTGACCTCCAGAATTCCTTTATGCCTATCCCATGCATTCTTAAATCCCGTGATTGTTTCAGCCCCCACCACTTCCTCTGACAAGGTGTTCCACTTGTCCACCACCTGTTCTGTGAAGAAATTCTTTCTCATGTTTCCTCTGAATCGTCCTCCCTCCAACTTCATCCCATACCTTCTAGTCCTGGAACATCTTTTTCGCTTAAAAATAGTGTTTTCCTGCACCCTGTTCCTCTCTGTAAGATACTTGCATGTCTCTATCATATCCCCTCTCTCCCTCCTATCCTCCAGGGAGTACATGTTCAGTTCCTTCAACCTGTCTTCATAGGACTTGTGATGCAATCCATGCACCATCTTTGTTGCCCTCCTCTGAACCTTCTCTACCCTGTCTATGTCCTTACATAGGTATGGTCTCTAGAACTGTACACTGTACTCCAGGTGGGGTCTCACTAGTGTCTTGTATAGCGGAATTATGACCTCCCTTTTCCTGCTGGAGATGCCCCTGCCGATACATCCCAGCATCGTATTTGCTTTACCTGCTGCCTTGTCACACTGTTTCCCTACCTTGAGGTCATCAGAGATGATGACCCCAAGATCACTTTCCTGCTTGGTGCATGCTATATCCTCACCCCCCCAACTGATATATTGTGCCAGGGTTTTTGTGCCCTATATGCATTATCTTGCACTTTTTTGCATTGAATTTCAACTGCCAAACCCCTGACCATTCTTCAAGTTTCTGCAGGTCGCTTCTCATTCTGTCTACACCCTCTGTTGTGTCTACTCTGTTACAGAGCTTTGTGTCATCAGCAAACAGTGAAATTCTGACTTCTAGGTCCCTGCAATGTCACTGATGAAGATGTTGAATAGGACTGGTCCCAGCACCGATCCCTGTGGTACTCCACTGGTCACTCTTCCCTCTGTGGAGTGACAGCCATTTACCACCACCCTCTGTGTCCTGCCACCCAGCCAGTTACCTACCCACCACACTACTGTCCTGCCCACACCCATATTCCCCAGTTTGTGTAATAGTCTTCTATGTGGCACAGTGTCAAAGGCCTTGCTGAAGTCCAGATAGACCATGTCCACTGCCCTCCCCTGATCCACCTCCCTAGTCACCCAGTCAAAAATTCAATGAGGTTGGTCTAACATGACCTCCCCTGGTGAAACCATGCTGCCTTGGATCCTGTAGTCCATTGACAACCAGATGTTCCACCAATCTCTCCTTCAGTAGTACTTCCATGATCTTCCCACTACCGGCGTGGGCTGACTGGTCTGTGATTCCCTGCTTCCTCTTTGTTCCCACTTTTGTATAAGGGACCATCTGCTGTCCTCCAGTCTTTGGGTACCTCCCTGTTTCCAGTGATCGGGCTAAACAGGATAGCCAGAGTTCAGCCACCACCTCTTAGTTCTTTAAGGACCCTGGGGTGCACCCATCTGGCCCCATTGCTTTACCAACTCTTATTACTTCCAGTTCCTTCAGGACCCTTTCTCGTGTAAAGGGACTTGTGTCCATTTCTGCACCATTCTCACCTTGTACTCCCTTCAGACTCATTACCCTCCTCTTCCTCAGTAAAGACTGAGCAGAAATACCTGTTCAATATGTCAGCTTTACTGTTGTCATCCTCACGCGGCCCCCATCCTCCCCTTCAGTCTCACTATCCCTCCCTTTGTCTTTCTTTTTTCACTTATGTACCTGTAAAAGGTTTTGTCCCCTCTGCCCACTGATTTTGCAATGTGCTCTTCTGTCTGAGCTTTGGCTTCCCTTACTGACCTCCCTGCCTCCCTTTGCTTCTCCTGGTACTTCTCCCTATCCCCTTCTGCCTGTGTCTTTTTTGTATTGCCTGAATGCAATCTTTTTGGCTTTCACTTTCTTTGCTACCTCTTTGGAAAACCATAATGGTCTCCTCTTCCTTTTCCTCTTGCTAACCTGCTTAATGGTACACACAGAACCATGACTGGAACGTAAACATACCAGGATACACTATCTACAGGAGGGACAGGGAGGGTAAAAGAGGAGGAGGAGTAGCTCTCTACATAAGAGAAGAAATCAAAGCAACAGAACAAAAGGGTAAACAGGGAGGAGAAGAAGCACTGTGGGTCAATTTGGAGGCAGGCAATGGCACCACAATCCGCACAGGGGGTGTATACAGACCCCCTCTCAGGGGGAGGAAATGGACAAGGAAATGATAGAAAGTATACTTAGAATGGCAGATAAAGGGGAGATATTGCTGATGGGTGATCTGAATATGCCAGATGTTAACTGGAGTGCAGTTGCAGCAGCCACTTCTAAGAGTGGAGTTATTCTAGATGCCCTACAGGGGGCATGCCTTAGACAACTAGTATTGGAGCCCACTTGAGAAGGAGCAATCTTAGACCTGGTTCTCTCAAACAGAGATGAAGAGAGGATCACAGATGTAGAAGTGGGTAGCCATCTGGGAACTAGCGACCATCGAACAGTATGGTTCACAATAAACACAGCAATAGAGTCAAGCCATACAAAGATAAAGGTACTGGATTTTAGGAGGGCTGACTTTGCCAAAATGGGTGAGTGCCTAAGGAATGCACTAGCAAATGGGCAGGAAGGAGGGGTGGAAGAACAATGGGGAATAATAAAAACTGCCATCACAGAGGTAACAAGCCTTTGTGTAAAGCAAATAAACAAAATGAAACGAGGTAAGAAACCACTATGGTTCTCAAAGGAAGTGGCAGTGAAGGTTCAAGAGGAAAAGAAAGCATTCAGGAAGTACAAGGAATCACAGAAGGAACAGGACAGAGAACTGTATCAGTTAAAACAAAAGGAAGCTGGAAAGGCAGTCAGAACAGCAAAGGCCCAAACCGAGGAAAAGATAGCCAACTCAGTTAAGAAGGGGATAAAACCTTTATAGGTACATCAGGGAGCAAAGGAAGACCAAGGGAGGGATAGTGAGGCTTAAAAAAGGGGAGGAAGGGTGGGCAGAGGGTGACTGTGAAAAGGCAGAGATACTAAACAAATATTTTTGCTCAGTATTTACAAAGGAAGAGGGGGAGGTACCTAAAACAAACAGTAGAAACACTCTGGATACAGAAGTTGATACAAGCCCATTTACAGAAGAAAGAGTTCTGAAAGAGCTCTTAATACTGAAGGTGGACAAAGCAATGGGGCCTGATGGGATTCATCCCAGAATTATAAAAGAACTAAGGATAGAACTAGTGACACCACTGACTACCCTCTTTAACAAATCATGGGAGGATGGGGTGGTACCTGAGGACTGGAGGAGGGCAGATGTGATTCCCTTCACAAAAGTGGGAGCAAGGCAGAAGCAGGAAACTACAGACCTGTTAGTTTAACCTCAGTGGTAGGAAAATGATGGAATCACTTCTGAAGGAAAGAATTGTTGCGTATCTAGAGGCCAGAGGGGCACAGAACCCAAGGCAGCATTGATTCACAGCAGGAAGGTCATGCCAGACAAATCTGATAGATTTCTTTGACTGGGTGACAAAGTAGTAGATCAGGGAGGGCTGTGGACATGGCCTACCTAGACTTTAGCAAGGCATTTGACACAGTCCCACACAAAGATTAATATACAAGTTAGCCAGCCTGGGAGTGGGTCCCAAGATGACAGCCTGGGTAAAGAATTGGCTGGAGAATAGGACACAGAGAGTAATAGTAAATGGAGTCCACTCTGAAAAAAGGGGGGTTAGCAGTGGGGTACCACAGGGTTCAGTATTAGGACCGGTCCTCTTCAATGTCTTTATAAGCGACATTGCAGAGGGACTGGAAGGAAAAGTATGTCTCTTTGCAGATGACACAAAGATCTGCAACACAGTTGATGCACAAGGTGGGGTGGAAAGGATGAGAAGGGACTTGGCAAGGTTAGAGGAATGGTCAAATGTATGGCAGCTTAGATTCAATGCTAAGAAGTGCAAGGTAATGCACCTGGGAAACAAAAACCCAGGGGAAGAGTACACAATGGGGGTGAGATACTAACAACAACAAAATGGAAAGGGACCTGGGGTAGTCATATCAGATGACCTAAAGGTGGGCAAGCAATGTGAGAGAGGGCAGCAAGGAGGGCTGGGGGATACTGGGATGCATAGGAGAGCATCACCACCAGAAAACAAGAAGTTATTATCCCTCTGTACAGACAGCTGGTGAGACCACATCTGGAGTACTGTGTGCAGTTCTGGAGACCCAATCTCCGCAAAGACATAGACAGGATGGAAGCTGTCCAGAGGAGGGCAACTAAAATGGTGCAGTGTCTGCACCGGAATACATCTGAAGACAGACTTAAGGAGCTTAATATGTATAGCCTCGAGGAAAGGAGGGAGAGGGGGGACATGATAGAAACTTTCAAGTACCTCAAGGGAATCAACAAAGTCCAAGAGGGTAGCATCTTTCAAAAAAAGAGGCATGCAAGAACAAGGGTGCACAATTTGAAGATAGAAGGGGTGCGGCTCAGAGGTAATTTAAGGAAGTATTTTTTCACAGAGAGGGTTGTGGATGTATGAAACTGCCTTCCAGAGGAGGTTGTGGAGTCAAAAACAGTGGTGGAATTCAAGCATGCATGGGACAGTCATAAGGCAATTCTGGGGGGTTGGGGTAGGAAGAAGTAGGCTGCTGGTTAACTAGGATCTGCAGCTTATCCATCAGGTAGGGAAATGGGAAGACTGGGTGGGCCAAGCGGTCCTTATCTGCCGTCAGATTCTATGTTTCTATGTTTCTATGTAATGCATAATTCTGTTGTTCATGTAATCCCCATTTTAAATACTGCCCACTGTTCCTCAATCCCTGATTCCTGTCCCATTCCCCTTAATGCCTCTTTCAAGTATCTCCCCATTTTCCCAAAGTCTGCCCCCTAAAATCCAGGATACGTGTTTTTGTGTGGTTTGGTTCTGCTCTTTCTGTGATTTCAAACCACAATGACTGGTTGTCTCACTGTTCCCCAGGTGCTCCCCCACTGTTACCCCCATCACACTGTCCCTGTTTGTAAGCACAAGGTCCAGTATTGCCTTCTGCCGAGTTGGTTCCATGACCAGTTGCTTGAAGAAGGCACCCTGAAGGGAGTCCAGGATAAATCTGCTCCTAGTTGATGCTGTTGCTGAGATGCTCCAGTCCAAGTCTGGAATATTGAAGTCTCCAACCAGTACTACCTCACACTTGTCTGCCATCCTTTGGATGGCTAGTATCAGCTCCCTATCTGTTTCTTCCTCCTGGGCTGGTGGTCTATAGACCACACCTGTGCGGATGGCTGGCCCCATTTTCCTTTCCAGCTTAATCCACAGTATCTCTCCCCCATTTTGTTCCTCCTGGATCTCTGTGGCCCTTATGTCATTTTCACATACAGTGCCACTCCTCCCTTCCTACCTGCTCTGTCTCTTCTGAATATGTTGTAGCCAGGTATGGCCATCTCCCAGTCATGGTTATCATTACACCAGGTTTCAGTGATGGCCACAATGTCCAGGTCTGACTGCACCATGGCAGCCTCCAGATCTTCCATCTTGTTGCTAAGGCTCCTGGCATTTGCACACATGGCTTTCCATGATTTGACCTCCCTAGACTGTTTCACTGTTCTACTCCAGCCCCTTCCTTGGTTGTCATTTATCCCTAGTTCTCCTTGCTGTCTGCTCTTCTGCTGAATTTTGCCCCTTTTCTGCTTATCCACCTCTTGGTCACTAATCTCCATCTTTTGCACACTGCTTTGCAGAGATAGCCACTCCTCTGGTTCACTGGTTCCACTGCTAGCTGTGGTGGGTGAGCAAGTAGGTACCCTCCTTGCTGGCCTGCCACCCCCCCCCATGCTAGTTTAAATGCTTGTCAATGTAGCATTTAAACTTATCATTGAGTGCTTGGATTCCCCTCCAGGATGGATGCAGGCTGTCAGGCTTGAACAAACCTACATCCCTCCAGGTGGGTCCCCAGTCACCAATGAATCCAAACCCTTCCTTACAACACCAGTTCTTCAACCATGAGTTAAAGTTCCTGGTGCATGCACTCCTATGCTCTCCCTTGCCACTCACAGGCAGTACTTCTGAGAAAGTGACAGAAGTAGCTACTTGCTTGAGACCCCTTCCCAGTTTCCTAAACTCTTCCTGAACTTCCTTTGGCTCCCCATTTGCCAGGTCATTAGTACCTAGGTGGATAATGACATCCAGCTCACCCTCCCGTCTTGCCTTCCCAGTGATCCCCAGGATTTTTCTTCCATCCCTCCATGCCATGGCACCTGGTAGGCACCTCACCTCCCTGTCCTCCCCCTCCTGTGCTCCTAGCTGGATTTCTCTTATGATGGAGTCCCCCACCAGGATTCACTTCCTCCTCCTCTGGGGTCCACTGCTTTACCCACTGAGGTCACCTCCTTGGCTAACCTCCACATCCTTTCCTTCCACTTCTCTGGGTACCTCTATTTGTTTGTCCTCATTTGCCAGTGTGGCATATGAGTTCTTGAGTGGAATAGGATCTGGGATGTGCCTCTGCCTGATCACTCTAACCCTCCCTGAGGCCACTGTCATCCAAGTGCTCCTCGTTCCCGGCATCCTTTGAGGCAGTTGCATTGGACTGGGTGGTCCCTGGATAGGGGTGATGGTACTCCTGAACCAGTTTACTTCCGCTCTGAGTCTGGCTACCTCCTCCCACAGTCCAGAGAGATGCATGCAGATACGGCAGCACCTCAGTGTCCAGAAGGTCTGCCTGAATATGGCTGCCCCACAGCCACTGCATTGCACCACTCCACACATTATACTGTAATTCCACTACTTGTCTGCTACTGAAGCTCTCCTAGTTCCCTTTTTATTAATTTACTGTCCTAAAAATCCTGCCGCTGATTCTCAGATAACTTTTTTTTTAAAGAAAAAGAAACCAATAAATAAATAAATGAATCAAAACACTTGTCGTGCTGAAGGTGGGCTTCTTCCCCCTTATGTCCCTCCTACTTCAACCCTTACTATACCCTGTGTTTAGCTCCTGTCAATCAGATTTAACAGGGCATATAATTAAGAGTTGGGGAGGGGGGCGAAAATTTGCAGCAATTAAAGACAGCACAGAATTACACCACCACTATGTTTTAAATTTTCAACAGCCCAAAAACAATTATAAGTAAAGACAACAAAGAAAGTATAGTGTCACTAAAAGCCCACAATCTAAGTTTAAAAGAAAAATAGCAATTACCAGTTACCCTAAAGCACTGAATTGAATATGTTTCCTTCCTTCCCCTTCTGGCTTCTTCTGAGAAAATAAACTCTACTTGCTACTTAAACTCTGACTAAGCCCCACCTCCAGTTATCACGTAGCTGAGGTCAGAGGCCAGACAATTAACACCCTTCACCCAACTACAGGGCAGTCAGACAAGCCAAGATAAAATTTGCAGCAATTAAAGATAGCACAGAATTACACCACCACTATGTTTTAAATTTTCAACAGCCCAAAAACAATTATCAGTAAAGACAACAAAGAAAGTATAGTGTCACTAAAAGCCCACAATCTAAGTTTAAAAGAAAAATAGCAATTACCAGTTACTCTAAAGCACTGAGTTGAATATGTTTCCTTCCTTCCCCTTCTGGCTTCTACATATAGGTTTATGTGCCTTCACTGTGTGAGCCAATTCATCTGTGTCACTGTACCTTCTGTAACTTACCAGTTGATACTGTATGTGCCTTGTATGGCTGTTTTCCTTGTAATTAATCCCGGGTTGCCCCTGAATAATTGAATCCTGTGGTCCCAGTGAGCCTACCTGGACAAAAAAAGTGTTTAGAAAATGGGATTGAAAAGTAAAACATGCTGTTTGGCTGAAAGACATAATCAGCATGCATTTATTTTTCAATACAGCCCACAAAAAAACAGGTGCAAATTTGGGGTGCCCCATTACTTGAAGAATCCTTGGGTACCCTGAATTTTCAAATGGAAGAGCTGCCATGTTTTCCATTCATTAAGTAAACCATGAAATAGAAGCCGATTTCCACAACTCCTGAAAGATGCAAGCTATTATGTGCTGTTTTCCCCCTTGTTTATAAAAAGAAACTTCTTTCCATTTAACACAGAGCAGTCTAGCAGAGTGAGCAAGTGAGGGGACAGCCAGCCCAGAGATGGTAGTGACAGGACAGGAGGATTGAGAGAGAGAGCCAGCAAGCAGGTGATTGGTTGGCATACCAGTGAGTGGGTAAGCAAGTAGGTGGGTGCTAAGGATGACTTGAGCTCAGCAGCCAGCAATGGGGAATCAGGTAGAGGAGAACATTGGGAGCTAGAGGGGACAAGAGACAGAACAGAGAAAAAAATCAAACTGTGCTGCGTGTCATAGCTCGCTCCCCCTCCGTCTGTCTCATAAATATATTTTTTTGCTGCTGACTCAGTCAACTTCTCTGTATCTGCAGCTGCTCCTGGCCTTCATTTGCAGGTTCCACTCATGATATAACTACTGGACACATTGTGCTGCTTTAAGTTAAAACAAAAAAAGTACTTTAAATAATAATAATGTTACACAATGTTACTGAACAGACTATTGCAAAAGCATGAAGGATGCCATTATACGTATAGACCCGTCCTTGCCAATACTTCCGGGTCCTGCAGTCACTCTCTGGTACATCCTTAAAGAAACGGTCTCCCAAATCCCATTCCCATACGAAGAAAATAAAGCTGCAGTAATACAGCAGTTTCTGTGTCTTCTGATTCGGAAGAGTTGAACTTGACTAGGATGTGTGTGTATGTGTGGGGTGGGGAGTACAACAGAATGACTTAATGACCACTACTCTTGGGGAGGGGGAATAGGAGATGGAACAGCACACAGGGACTACTTTACCAACAAAATAGCCTTTTAATTTATCTTTAGTCATTTTTTTTTGTTTTATTTTTCCAAATGCAGAAGAAAATGTCACATGTAGCCCATTTTCTAAGTGCAATAATACCCTCCAGGGTGGGCTTTATAGGGGAAATACTCGACCTTCCAGGGGCTATAAGGCCCTCCACCTGTGGCATCAGGCCTCATCATGCCCCTGAGTGGTCCAGTATTTCCAATAAAGCCCACTCTATCAGGTATTATTGCTTACATAAATAAATAAGATTATTGCAAAAAATGATATTTTGGATTCATTACTTTTTTTTTTCCAGCTGGTAATGTAGTTGTTTACCTACTGTACTTTGCATCACATAGTGAGAATCCAAACACAGAAGAGTGAGGCCTTCTAAGCATAAGTAGCAGTCAGAGGGAAAAATATGTCCCCATATTTCCAATCACAAATAGATTTCTAACACTAACTGACTATGAGAAGAAACTTATTCATGACACTGTATAAGTTATGGCCAATGCTCATGATGAAAGCAGTGGGTTCTAATGCTGGGTGAAATTTATCTTCCATGAGTGGAATTCTGGCAAAATGCTGATTTTGCTTCCATGAAATTTCCATAACAACTTTGTGAAATTTTGCCAAAATTGTGATTTTGGTTATTTCCATCTCAATAAAATATATTTGCCCAAATTTCAACAGTTTTTTGTAATTTGACTATACCAATGTCCTTACAAATGGGTACCAAGTTTCAGATCTTTGTCATTAAAGATGACTGAGTTATAAGCCTCCAAACATTCAGAATTTTAAAATTACAGTTAGCAACTATGTAAACTAAAAGTGTCTATCCAAATTGCACCATATTTAGTATGGTGACTTTGCCAATGTCCATACATATGTGTGACAAGTGTTATATTTCTGTCTTTAAAGGTGATTGAGTTACAAGCCTCAAAACATTCAGAAATTTTAAAATTACATTTCACAATTAAGTGATCTGCTGAATTCAAAGCCCCTATAAATTTAAAGTTAGAGAAAAGAATATCACCAATGTTGTTAGGTTCATTGACTCTAAATATTAGGCTCTATGACCACCCCCGTGGCCCACCATTAGAGCATCATGCTGCCATGCTGATGACCCAAATTCGAAGTGAGCTTAGGAAGTGGTGTCAGGAGGAAGGTCTTGGCTAAAACTTGCAATTTATATAACCAATACTTCTCTGTTTAGAAGTTTCTATGACTCTTCCAAGAAAGTATGCATCTATGTTTTCAATTGTGTAGCTCCAAAGGTGGCTAAGTTTTAAGCATAGACATTTTTTCAGAAATGTTCATATGACTATTAAATTGCCAGATTTTGAGCCCCTATAACATCTCCATTCTTAATCCAAATGTTATGAAACTTGATACACTTTTAGGGCGCATACCAGACAATATCTATGCCAAATTCAGACTGCTAGCTGCAACACCAACCAAGTTACAGCCAATTCAAGAATTTCAGAAAATTCCAAGAAAGTTTGTGAAATTTCACTGAATTTCATGAAAATTCTGCAAATCTGGAATTTACTAATTTCACCCAGCTCTAGCTGGTTCCTAAAAAATACCCCAGTTATGAATTTTTTCATTATTGTGGAACATTGCAGGCACCAAGATAAAAAAATGACTTGATAAAGAGTGTTAATGTTGTGAGTCAAAATATTATATGCTTACAAGAAATTTTGTATGATGTGGCTAAGGACATTTCTTTGAATTGTTTTGAACTACTTCATCATCCAGGAAGCAAAGGCAGGAAATATATTCCACTTTCTTGTGGTCTTGCTATCTACCTGAAATTGTTTTGTGTAAAGGGGCAATTCCTTTTATTATGTCAGATAATATAGCCTTACTTCTGGATACCACAGACTTTATAATTGCACCGTTCAGTATTTATATTTACCCAGTTGGGTCCCTATTTTATTCAGAGGTCACGTGGTCTCACTTAAATGATAATTTACAGGAAATGCAGTTTAAATACTTGGACAGGGATATCTTAGTAGTTGGGGATCTGAACACCAGGACTGGTGATTTGATGGCCCCTTGGATAACTCAGTCTTAAGCTGTAGAAATACACTTTCTACTATTCATCATAGAAAAGTATCTTAATATTAGTAAAGCCAGAACCCTTCTGGTTTATATTCTAAAGGACATCAATCATTTACCTTTGAATTGGAGACTTAACGGTGACACAGAGAGTGATATAACTTTTTTATCTTCTGGGAGTGCCTTGTTGGCCTCATATTATGGTCAGGATCTCCACAATCCTGGGGCAGTGTTAGTTTTCAAGTAATATCAGAAAGTGACCATTTTTGAGCAGTATTAATCAGAATTGAAGAAAATAAAACTTGCAGTGAATTCAGGAGATTATAAATAGGATTCTCAGAAGTGAGTAATGTAATTAGAGTAATATGGGATGAGTTACTGAAGTAAGAGATGAGAGCTCTGTTCTGACAGTTCTTAAAGAGTGAACCAGTATAGAATGGTTAAGTAGGCAGAGGAAATATGGATGGACAATTGCACTCTCTTTGCAAGGACAGTCCCTTTCATTTACAAAGAAGAGGTCTTTAGCAGGAAACGGTTGTATGTCAGGGTGATTTGATGTAAATTGTAAAAAAAGTAAAAGCTTAATTAAAAACTATAATTAGGAGAACAAAAAGACATACAAAGGAGATGCATAGGACCCTCAATCAATGAAGAAAATAAATACACCACATTTTTGTTGCAAAAGAAAAAGACTACTACCTAAAGCAATGGGATTAAATGATTAGTGTAATAGAAAAATATGATGTGAGGTTGTTTTGGAGACTAATTGCCATTGACACAGATAACTTTAAACATGTTCTGGATGCATACATTCTAGCAGATATATGGAAAAAACATTACTCAAACATGTTTCTATGAGACTGATGCAGACATTTCTGCCCCTTGAGGTGATTCACCACTGGATAAGAATATTTTTACTTCTATCTCCAAGAGAGAGGTGTATTGTTTCTTGTCATCTCTTTGCTCAAATAAAGCCCTGAGATCTGGCCAAATGCCAGCAGAGGTTTTTTTTGTTTGTTTGTTTTGCGTGACCTCACTTTGGAGTCATTACTTGGTATCTTACTTTAATAACAATATAGTGGAAGGGCATGTACCATGTTCATAGAGGGGTTCCAAGAGCATACCCCTATAAAAAATGAGACAAGACTGACCCCAAAATGTTTAGACTTAGAAGCTTTTTAGATGTCAACTTTAACATTTTCTATAAAATTATTTGAGACCAGTTGAATCAGGAAATATTTAAGCTTGTTGACCTGTTTGAAGTGCAAGCTGGGTTTAAGCATAGTTATTTTTCTGTAGATAATTGTTATATTCTGCTACATCTTATGGAAAAATATCCTACTCTAAGAAAGGAAAAACTATTTCTAACTTTCATTGGTATTTCTGCTGCTTTGAAGTCCATCTCCTGGGGAACTGAAGTTGATGTTTGAAGGCATAAACCCAGTTCTTTTTTATATTATAAGGGATATCTACTCAAATAGCAAGGTACAGATTATGGTGGGGACCAGAGGTCAACTCTCCAACACCTTCCCAACATATTGGAGGGGTAAGGCATAGTTTTGTCCTTGCCCCTACCTTGTTTTGCATCTACATCAATCAGATGCTAGCAACTTACATATCTACTAATTCTGACTCTCCTAAGATTGGTTGTTATGTATGTCCATCATTGGCATATGCAAGCAATTTTGCATTTTTCTTCTTATCTATTGGTGTCTGTGAATAGTTACGTGTGTCTTGGAATAATCATTTCCTCAGATCTGTGCCAGACAACAGATGAGATACTTTGTTAAGAAGATTATAAAAAATGTGGCCCAGGGATTAAGAAAATGTAATTATGTCTGTGGAGTGAATACAGTGAGGGCAGCCAGAGTCAAATACAGCATATATGCCTTTTAGGACGAGAAGAGTAGGGCATTGAAAATAGAGACAATCTTGTTAAACCTATTTACCAGCTGTTTAGATCTGCACTAGGTGTAAATAGAACAACTCATGCTACCTATGTGAGAGATGAATTATGTTTAAGCAGCTTTGAGGCAAGAACTAAAGTTGTGCAGAATACAAAATCCCAACCATGGAATGCCTACAGAATTTCTATTCCAGTTCCATAGAATGTTATGTAGTTTGCACCAGAATTCTGTAGAATTTTGCCAAATTGTAAATTTTAGTTATTTTGCTCTAATTTTAAAAGTACATATGCAACTGACACTACATTAGTATGTAGACAGTTATTAATGGCTTACATGAGCGTACCAAATTTCAGAGTAATAGGGCAGAGTTATGGGTGGCAAAACATGTAATCAAAATTTAATTTTCAGTTAAATCAGAGGAAATGGAAGCCACCTGGGTGGTAACATGTTTAAACATATTTCTCTTTTAAAGAAACACGAAACCCTTCCAGTCTTGAAATAGATTCCTTTTTAACTTTTCATGAGAACAATCTAGTTATAGTGCTTAGAAAGTGTGTTAAATTTACTACATGATACACATTGAGTTCTTACAGTTCTTTGTGTTCCGATCTCTTGGCACCATTTTTTCAAATGTGTTATTTTTTTGGCTCACTTATCTAAATGCACACAAGTTTAACCTTTAGTGCTTCCTCTATTCATTTTCATTTATACTTTTAGGGAATGTCGAGTTAATGGAGACTTGTTTTTTTGATTTTCTTACTGCATTTTTGCCATTTCCATTTTGTACCAACATCGTGGGCTTTGTCTCTCATGGAGTGGGCCACAGTAAAGCTTTAATTAGATTGTTCTCATAAAAAGGAATCTATTTGATGACTAAAAAGGTTTTGTGTTTCTTTACAAGACAGTGCTGTTTAATAGAGAATAACTGATAGGTAAGTGAGTGTTATGGATTTTTCTCAGACTCCTGAGGTGTGTGATGACCCATCAACTTTGAGAGAAAATCCTGAGAGGTTTATATGGTCATCACACACCGAGGGTGTGTTGAAAAAATCCATGAACTCACACTCATGTATCCTTTATTCTTTTATAATTGCTGGCTCATGGACAGTAGGTGTACAGCAAGGAGCCAAA
Source organism: Neoceratodus forsteri (assembly GCA_016271365.2). NCBI lineage: Eukaryota > Metazoa > Chordata > Ceratodontiformes > Ceratodontidae > Neoceratodus > Neoceratodus forsteri. Next base: position 623,121,771 of record CM057455.1, read on the forward strand.
GGCCAGTGACTTTCTCTTTCCCAAATGGGTAGCATGACTGAGTGGTATTCGGTCTCATATACACTATGACACAAAACTGATAAAAACAGTAATCTGTACCTTAAAAATATGCCACCAGCATTTGCTAATCTTAGTTGAGCTTCTGTGTTGAAAAAGGAGTGACATAGTGTTAAGCATGGAAAGTGAGAAACTAGGCAGCTTCAGAAGACTGTACACAGGTGTCAGTGCTGACCCTTGTGTGCAGTCTTCTGAAGCGGCTGAGTCACTCGCTCTCCATGCTTAACATTCGGCAACTTCTTTTTCAACACAGAAGCTCATATAAGATTAACAAATGCTGCTGGCATATTTTAAAGGTACAGATTACTGTATTTATCAGTTTTGTGGCATAGTGTGTATGAGACTGAACACTGCTCAGTCACACTGCCCATTTGGGAAAGTGAAAGTTGCTCGCAGAGTGCCGTAATAACTGGATTTCGAGTTATTATGGCATCAAGCACTGTAATAACCAGATTTCAGGTTATTACGGCATTTGACAGTCACCATAATTAGGCTGATAAATGTGGTCACCAGTAATTATAATACAGTTTTTTTATGACCCAGGCACCTTACATTTTCTCTGATTTAAATACCCTGTAAAATGGCACCTAGTTAACTCTGAGGGGCTAATAATAAAAGTAAAGAAAGTGATACAGTTCCCCATCCAGAGCACAAACAAAACATTTTTCTAACATTCATTGTCAGTCATTTTGTTCCAATTTTAAAATGTTTTATCCAAATTTCTCCACTGTTTCAGGCTTTTGTGTAGGTTCGCCATGTTTTTAGTTTCAAACTTCAAAGAGGGCCGAGTTACAGGTAGCCAAACATTTTGCCAAAATTTAGATTTGTTATTTTAGTATAATTTTAATAATATTCATTGAAATGTTATAAAATGTTACACACATGCAGGTTATCACTGCATTTATACATGTACATAGTTTCAGATTTCTGTCTTCAAATGGGACTGAGTTATAGCCTGCCAAACATGTTGCCAAAAGCTAAATTTCAGTTATTTCTTCCTAATTTTAAAACATTTCCAAATTTAACCAGATTTGAAACATTTAAACTACTATACCACATGATCATTTATGACAAACTTCATGTTTACTGCTCTAAATGGGACTGAATCAAATGTAGTCAAACTTTCACATTTTAAAATTTAATCTTTAAGAATGTAAACAGCAAATTTATAAACCCCTGAATTGAAATATTAAAACTACAGAATGCAATGCCATTACATTTGTTAGGTTCTTAGACCTTACAAGGGGACTGTGTGTGTCATTTTTATTAATTGCTTGCTGCTAGAAATTTCACAATAACATCTGCACTTAAAGTCAAATTCTATAAATCCATGAAAAGTGTGGAATTTCATGAAAATTCCATAACATTGGAATTTTGTAATTTCACTCAGCCTTATCTGGGGGATTCAAATTAAAGGATAGAGGTATGGAAGGCAAGTAGTGTAGGGGGTCTCCAGGTTCAAGGGTTAGATACATAGTTTCACCAAGAAATGGACAGCTGAGCTGGGTTGCACACCAGTGGTAGACCCCCAGCTGGAGTAAGGAAGCATAGAATGTCAACAATTCTAACCTGAATAAGGGATATATAAGGATCACACCCAGTAAATTTATGGTATAGGGAGCCTGACATACATGAAAATCTGGGAAGCAGAGATGCTCAATAAGTTGTAATGGGGGAAGACAATGTCTTGGCACCAGAAAGGAAGACTTCTGGCTAATCCAACAGGATAGGTTAATAGGAAAAGGATTAGGCGACTCACTTTTTAATGAATTTTATCACTGTAAAGAACAAAGAGGATATCAGTAAGATCAGTAATTTTACTAAGTCAATCTGGCTGCTCTAAGGGGGGCAAAATAGTCACACAGGGAGGAACAACATGACTGTAAAAGCTCAGTCCTGTTTATCAAATGAAGCAGTGATACGTGCATTGTGAATGTTAAATTCCACAAAAATAATTGTGGATGCTTCCTCTATATGCTAATATAAATATTATAGAAAATGTTACCTATATATGAATTGCAAAAAACTGCATTAATGCTCTAGTTAGGGATACAGCCTCAAAAATAGGGAAAAATAGCATTAGGGTTTTCAAACCTAACACCCCACCTCCACCCTACATACACCAACAGGCATCAGGGGTGTGCCTTGGGGTCATCGGCCCTAATGCTCACCCCATTTCATAAGTAAATAAGCTGAGATGGGTACAGTATAGGAGACGTTGCCTGCATGCTGGCATTTGGACCCTCAAATTACTACTCCACAAACTACCTGTCTATTTAACATCTCTCATACACATCTCGCATAGTGCCTACTCCCTAAGGAAATCCAACCTTATCCTACTAGATTTTCCCAGGACACATACCACATCTGGCCAAAGAGCTGTCTCATATGCCCTCCCAAACATTTGGAACCAACTACAAGCCATGCTGAAGCTAACCAGCATCGTATCAATTAACTCCTACAAAACACTAGCTATCTCTAAATTAAAAGACATATGTAGGTGCTACTAGGCCCCCAACGCCAAGTCAACTTCCTAGGTACCAACTGGCCCTCTACTTATTAAGCTGAAATGTGTTGCATAACTTAGGGCAAGGTTAAAGCTTGAATGTACTACATATATAGCATAAGGACTTCTATTGTGTATACCTCTTGTATTATATATTTTTTCTTTGTTGTTCTATATTTTATATCGCCTGTCTATGTAATTGCGAACTGTATGTGCATGTGCCTCAGGACCTTCTTGTGAATGAGCTTGCTCAACTGAGTCTTTCCTGCAATAAACTTGAACTTGAACTTGAATGGGGTGAATGTTATGACTAACAACTGCAAGGCACACCCCGACACCTTTTGGTGTGTGCAGGGTGGGTGTGGGGTGTTAGCTTTGAAAACCCTAATGCCACATTTCCCTACTTTTGTGGCTTTATCCCTAACTAGAGCATTAATAATAATAATAATAAACTTTATTTCTAATGTGGCTTTCAAAATTAAGGCACAGTACTTAGTTAAAACAAATTCACAATACAACATCATTATAAAACAACCAAAATATTACAGGCAATCCACATCAACACCATCCCCATACACTCTTTTCCATAAATACATTTTCAGAGCTTGTTTAAAGCCCCCCACAGTCATGCACTCCCTAATCCAAAAGGGTAGAGAATTCCAGAGGGTTGGTGCCATGAACATGAAAGCTTGGGCCCCAGAAGATTTTAAAAACACCCTCGGAATCTCCAGCAATGCCTCATTTGCTGAGCAGAGCGGTCGCTCCGGGAGGTAAGGAACCAGGAGCTTTTTCAGGTAGTCAGGGCCCAGTCCGTGCAGGGCTTATGAGTCAGTAATCTGACTTTAAAGGTGATCTGCCACTGAACATTTATGCAGTTTTCTTTTGCAATTTATTTCCATACATTTTGAGATATTTTAATGATATTCTTATTTGCCTGTGGGAGTGCAGGGCCCTCCAGGCCTTGTGCTTCCATTTATAAAACAACAGTGACAACATGGTAGCATAGCCATCTTATTATCTCACCTCATTTACCCAGTACAGAAAAGTTTTAAATCCCTGCCAAAACATAATTCTATGCGACTGCAATGCCATTCCATACCAAAGGTGAGGAAACACATTTTGGCCAAGATTTGAAAACTGACAGCTGTGACATACATGAGATAGGATAATAAGATGGCTATGTTGAAAATCTGTGGTCAAAATATTCAAAATTTCCAAAGTTACAAGTGGGCATAGTAAAATTGAAATGAATGGTTATGACTTTGGCATATTTTTCATATTTTGGCCCTCATATTCGAAAGTCCCCTGCAGACTCACTCAAGTGCCTGTGCAGCGCCGCTTCTGAGATGCACCGGCCCAAAATAATGAGATATTCAGAACATGCACCATGAGATGCACTTGTGCATGTCCAAAATATCCCAAAGATGCATGACTGCATAGTGGGAGATGTATGGTGCAGCAATTGACCTGAACTCTATGCGGATCATGGGGAAATTTGCAATGTAAAGCCACCTGTGCAATGTGCAAAGTTGCAGTATTCAGCCTGGATATGCAAATGATCTCATTTCACATTCCAAGCCCACCTCCCATATGTGCAACTCATTACTGGAATGTATTCAGACCATTTTTATACCCTGGACATGCTCAGTTCCAGCTGTGCAGGGCTGCCCCACAACTCCACAAAGGAGAACAGAAGGTACTGCAGCCTATCTAGCAGGTGTGATGGACTGTTTGTGTGTGGGTGGATTGCATTGGGCTGGGTACAGTGCTAGTACCCATAGCCATGTCCAGGGTCCAATGGGGGTATAGGAGTCCCACCTGGCCAGTGGCCACAGAGGCCTACATTGACATACAACAGGAGAGGGCACAGGGTGACACAGTCTGATCAGTATACAACATGCATGTGATACACTAGTTCTGTATGAAGCATACAGTCACCTGCAATACCCCACACATCCCCCATATGAATGGAACATGGTGATGACTGCAAGGAATGGCAGTGTGCAGAGTGTGAACAGGTACACTAGTGGGTGGGTCCCACTCATGTGCACCTATGGTATACCACCATGGGTGTGTGCCACAGGTTAGTCCCTTGCCTGTGCCAGGCTTCCACCCATTCACCAGACTGCCTTGGCACTGTTGCCCCAGATATCACCCTGGGTGCCTGCAACTGCCAGGTTGTACCCTGCAGGCCACATGGGTTCTTGCCATGGCCCCCAGTACATTTGCTTCATTGTGGCTGTCCACTCCTCTGATGTGTCTGGGGGCACACAATAGCACTGGCATGTGACTGCTGGGTGTCTATGTCCAGGGTGTGGTGTGGGAATTGCTCCCTGGATGGTGCTGGTGGTGACATGGCACCTGTGGCTCAGGGTTCATCCATCCAGGCATGACTGCTGAGTGTGTGCCTGGAGCATGTCCTGGTGCACCTCCAAGTGCTGTCTTCACATGGCTTGCCTGCAGTTCTGCAGCCTGCCTGTGGGTGTCTGGCATTTAAGCATGCTTTATCCATGCCTAACTTTGGGTGGCTCATCTCTGAGATGCGCAGCACATGTGCCATACATTTTGGCTGAATATAGGGATGCACGGCACATTCATGGGAATGCCCCCTCTACATGTGCCTCATACATTACAAATGTGTGATGGTGCATCCAGAGATGCACATCTCATCTCTCCATTTGGAATATCATGGTTCTGCTCATTTTCTGAGATGTGCAGCACATCTCCACTTTGCACTGCACACCTCCTTTGAAAATGTGGGCCTTTGACCTCACATTTTCAACACAGTCTTCTTATGATCTCACCTCATAAGCCCCATAGTTGTAAATTTTCAAATCTGTGTCAAACTGCCATTCTGCACCACATGTGTGGAAAAAAATTTCAGATAGGATGTGAAAAATGACAGCTGTACTGTTCATGAGATGGTGTGAAAAAATGGCTATGTTGAAAATTTGGAGTCAAAAGAATGAAAATTACCAAAGTTATGCCCATGCATAGAACAATTTCTATGAACATGGGTAACTCAGCCATTGTTAGGAATTTTTCAACAAAATTTTTAACATGGCCTTTCTGGAACCCCATCTCATGAACACTGGTGATGAAAGTTTGTTATTTAGACCTGAAAGGTGATTTCATGCAGCGACCATGAAATCACCTTCCAGGCTAGATTAACAAAATGACAGTTGCAATGTTCATGAGGTGGGGTCTCAAAAATGCTATGTTGAAAATTTGGTGAAAAAATTCCAATAAATAACAAAGTTACTGGCATAAGTTCAAAACACCATTGAAATACATTACAGAGCACTTACCTTTATACCTCAGTTCGTGGTTTGGCTTTGAAGAGTGCAGACATGTCTCATCCTCAGAAGATGACAGCTTATGACTTTTGATGGTAAGTATAGGGCAAGGGGGGTGGAAGGGTGGTGGGTGTTCATTAGGAGGGTCAGGAATGGGGAGGGGGATGGCCAGGGACAATGAGGGACTGTTTTCTTCTTTTCAGGAATTTAAACATCCCGGGGGGAGCTACTAACCACCATTAAAGAGAAATAAAATACAGGGATTGGAGGGTGTGGGACACCATTAGACACCAGGGAAACATATGGTAGGGTGGGGGTACCACTAACACCAAGGGAGAGACTGTATTCTGATCCCATTCCCATCTCCCATTCTCAGATATGAATACATTTATTCATTCATCCCCTGTATGTGATGTTTGCTGTGCTGTACAAATACATTCTGCCTCCATCCTTGTTTCTACATGCTCTCAGGTCTCAGAAAACTGAGCTCATCAAAGTACAACATTCTCAGATCTTTATTTAACACGCTGATACATGGGATATTGTATTCCTCTACTGCATTGTGGGGGTAATAATTTTAAACAATGAACAACAAGCACTATGGCAAGTGTTTAATTTACCATTCCCTGAGGTGGGGTTGGCTGCCCCTCCACAAGCAAATTGAGTCAAATCTCAACCTAAAATCCATGACAACAAACATCAAAAATAATATGGTTTGGGTTTTTGGTTGTCTGAGTTCATTGGAGCTGCTATCTGCACCAGCCTGCCATCCTGAGATGTGAACAATAACATGGACTGTGCAGCTTGTGAGCAATCAAGATCTCAGTGCTCATTCACACTCATTCAGCCACTCTAGCTTAGCCAACAGGGTCACTGTCAGCTAAATCTTTTGTTTTTTACTTTCTATTTCTCTTCCTTACCCCCACCCCAGAGCTACGCTTCTTCAGGAGACTCCTAAGTGCCCCCGATGACTGACCTACCTGAATCCCCAGGGGTCCTCCCATGGAGCCATGGCTATGCCTCCCAGGAGGGTAAGGGGCAGGGCCCAAACACCTTGATATCTTCTAGTCTTGCTGGGTCCTCATGTGGTCAGACAGACAGTCACAGTCAGGGCTGGCACTGGAGCTCTGTCTACCCATGCTCCAGCACTGCTTTTTCCTGTTTCTCTTTGTGTGGTGCATCAATCAATCAATCACTTTATTTAACCAGGCATAAACACCATTGAGCAAGCTCATTTTCAAGGTGGTCCTGGGCATTAATACAATACAGTACACTTCATAAGATTATAATTATGGTGGACAGCGGTGCAAAAAAAAAAAAAAAAAAACATTGTGAAGGTGCTGGTCAATATCGGACTATACATACCGGTCAACATAATTAACATGCAAAGGCACATAATGATAAGCTTTACTGGAATGAGAAGAGATAACAATCCCATGTAGTCTCCGCTAAGTAAGAGCTCATACCTAAATGATAAAAAAATAAGGAGGTATTAAGGAATAGGGTAGAAATTGGGGTGAAAGAGTATGCAGCCAAGAGGGAGGCCAGCATAGGTAAAAGGTAGAGAATAGGCAGGGCCATCTTAGATTAAGGGAACTAGGCTTGTAGGTCCTAGGTTTCTGCTGTTAGGAATGTAGGGTGGATGAGATACTTAGGCGTAAGATTTGAGAGTGGCACATGGGCTTAGGGGTCATAGGCATCTGAAACAGTTGCATGATTCCTTCAGATAATCCATTAATAGAGCTTTGAATGTGAAAATGCTTGGAAGTGAGGATAATTTTAATGAGTCTTGCACAGTGTTCCAAAGTGATGGAAGTGAGAAGTTGATTGCTGCGGAGCCAAGGGTAGTTTTCACTCTAGGAATCTGGAAGCAGATTATGGAAAAGCGTCTCAGGCCATAGGAACCTTTAGCACATTTGAAGAGGTTTGAGATGTATGCAGGGAGGTTATCAGATAATGCTCTAAAAAACCAGAGGACAACATTCCTTTTTCTCCTAGTTGAGAGTGAGGGCCATCCTGTAACCTGGTATAAACGACAGTGATGTGTACCACGGGGTAGATTTAGGATAAATCTTAAAGCCCGGTGGTAAAGGTTGTCCAGATTATTTAGCATCGTTGATGGGCAATGACTGTAAAGGAAGTCAGCGTAGACCAGTATAGGTAGGAATGTAGTTTGTACTAGTCTCATTCTGGCTTCTAATGTAAGTAAGTGTTTAATGTGATAGAATAAACATAATCACTATCTTAGTTTCTTCGAGGTTTCATTTAAGTGGCACAGAAAGTTGAGCTTGTTATCCAGACAGCACCCTAGGTATTTAAAGGTATCAACTACTTCAAGGGGTTCATCTAAGAGTGTTCGGATCTGTGTGATATGTGGACATCTGGAAGTAGACTTTGGTGAGAGAATCATTGCTTTAGTCTTTTTGGTGTTGAGGGGTGCTTATGAGTGATAAGGTTGTATTGGAGGGTGACAAAGTCTTTCTGTAAGTACTCATGGGCCAAATACAAGGATGAATTTGTGGTATAGAGTACAGTATCATCTGTGAATAAGTGCACATTGGCTGTACCTAGCTGCGAGTCCAGATTATTGATGTATAATGCAAAGAATATAGGGCCCAGGATGGAGCCTTGTGGGACTCCTCATAACAAGGATTTTTGTGGGGACAGATCTCCTATGGCTATGACTTGTTGTAACCTATTGGTTAGGTAGCTGGTGAACCATTTAATGGCTGAACTATCAAGTCCGATGTTACTCAGTGCAGTAAGCATGATGGTATGATTCACAGTATCGAAGGCCTTACTTAGATCAAGGAAGAGGGCAAATACATGCTTCTTAGAGTCCAAGGCCATTTGCCAGTCTGTAGTTACTTTGGCAAGAGCTGATACTGTACTGTGTTTGGTTCTGAAGCCTGACTGAGCCAGGTTTAGTAACTTTTGTGAATCCAAATGTTCTCTAAGTTGGATGTTGACAATTTTTTCAAGTAATTTAGAGAGGATGGATAGTATAGAAATAGGCCAGTAATTGTTCAGGTCACTCGGATCCCCAGTCTTGAACAATGGTAGGATGTGGGCAGTTTTCCACGAGATAGGTAGTTCACCTTGAATCAGAGGGGTGTTGAATAAGTGTGTAATAGGGCCGGTCAGATAGGTATGGCCAAGTTTTAGGAAGTAAGGTTCAATATTATCTTCACCTGCACTCTTTTTTTGTATCCAGAGAAAGGAGGAGGTCCTCCATAGAAACACAGAAACATAGACTTTGACGGCAGATAAGGACCGCTAGGCCCATCTAGTCTGCCCATTTCCCTGCCTACAGGATAGGCCGCAGATCCTAGTTAACCAACAGCCTATATCTTCCTGCCCCCCACAAGAATTGCCTTATGTCTGTCCCATGCATTCTTGAATTCTCCCAGTTTTAGACCCCACAACTTCCTCAGGAAGGCTGTTCCATGCATCCACTACCCTCTCTGTGAAATAATACTTCCTCACATTGCCCCTGAACCGCCCTCCTTCTATCTTTAAATTGTGTCTCCTTGTTCTTGCAAGTCTCTTTTTTGTTTGAACTTGCTTGAACGTAATTGTGAGGAAGCTGAAGGGGATGGGATGTGGTTGGTTATGGTTGTGGTTATCAGTGAAGCCAACAGTGTAGTCTCTTACCGGGCTAAGTTTGCTGATAGGTAAGGTGTCAAAGGCAAGCCCTGCAGTGACAAAGTGATCATTAAACTTCTCTAGTATATCAGCTTTGTCCGTATAGGTGGTACCATCAGGCACAATTTTGTTTTGAAGGGGTGTTGCAGTGGACTGAACTTCTGCTTCTTTGAAGATGTTCCAAAATTTGGCAAAGTTGTTTTAATTGTCTTCTAGTTCTTTTTTGGAGTACCTAGCTTTTTCTGACCTAATTAGCTTGGTACAAGCATTCCTAGTGGTACAGAATGCTAACCAATCGGCCTTCAGGTGGGATTTCCTCACCTTTTTCCACCAGTAGTCCTTATCCCCAAGTGCTTTCTTCAGGATGGGAAAGAACCAGCCAGGAGTATTATTTTTTGATTTGATCAGTCTTAGTGGGGCGTGTTTGTCTCTTAGCCCCAGTAAGAGGCTGTGAAAGATGTTAAATGCTTTGTTAAAGGTGGGGGCTAGATAGAAACCCTGCCAATGAATGTTGCTTAGATCTTTCAGGAAAGTGTACTGGCAGAATTTTTTCAGGCATCTTTTCAGTTTGAATTTGGAGGCCGTTTTTATTTGGGAAGGATGTCTGATGTAGGCAGTAGTGCAATGGTCACTTATATTATTGAAGAATACTCCAGTATGCAAGATATTGTGAGGTTTGTTTACTAACATAAGGTCCAGGAGGGTGCTGCACTTAGGGTTTTTTCTGTTAGGTCTGGTTATAGCAGTCACCATTTGTAACAGACCATCAACATCGCATAGATCCTTCAATTTCTTAGAGCTGTCATCATTCCAATTTAGATTGAAATCCCCCATTAGAATACACTCAGTATTAGCAGAGTCAAGAAGGTTTTGAAGGTGTGGCAGAAGTGCCCAGCCACCAGACGGCGGTCAGTAGCATGCTGCCATAAGGAGTGATTTCTCACTGGAAAGTGATAATTTTAGAGCCAGGCATTCAAATTCCTTAGCCTTTGAGGTACAGTCAAAGACTGTGACTGTGAATTTGCTTTTGACATATATTGCAACCCATCCCCCTCTAGTCAGTGTATCACAGCAGTAGATGATATATCCGGGTACGCTGATAGATTTGTCTGGGGTAGAGGGTGTGAACCAGGATTCAGTTATCATGAAGAAATCAGGAGATGCATGTAGAGCCCAGGTCTGTATAGAGTCAATCTTCTTTAGCAAACTACAGAGATTGATATGGAAAATGCTAATCCCTTTATATTGAGGGAGGTCTGCTGGGGCGTCCAGAGAAATAGGTGGGCCTGGGTTTAATTCAACATTTCCCGTACAGAGTAGGAGAAGCAGTAGTAGTTTTTTAAGGTGGTGTCTTAGTCTGCTAAATAGTCTTTTGTTAATCCTTCTAGCGTACAATGGTTTAGCGGTGACTGTGTTAAGGGCAGGATTGCTATTTGCTAGGGATAAAACATAGAGAACTGATAGGGCCGATAACATCCTTGGGAACTGCACGTGTTCTATAGTTATGGCTTGGTGGGATGAGGAGCATGACCATAGAGGAGATGTCCCTGATGTAGGATGCCATGGTCTAATGTGGGAGGCTATATCTTGGTAGATGATAGAGGAGGGAAACTGGCCTTTGTCCGAGTTGCAAACCAAAATTTTGGGTAGCTCATAACTTAGTAATATAAGGCAACTATAGACAAGGATAGATGCAGATGGCATTCTTAACGTGGGGATATTTTCTTTTACCAGTAATAAATACAGGATTTGTAACAGTTCCTTGAGAGGGCCAGGGAAATAAGTGGCTCCTGTGGGAAGATGGGGGACCAGTGAAAAATAAGCCCTAGATAACCAATGAGGCCTGGCTGGCAATAGCCAGTAGGAGTGAGCAAGAAAGCCGGGGCTGGGTTTATGTGTATTTAATCAGGACCGGGGGGGGGCCGGTGAAAAAATTAGCAGCTAGGGCTCCCTTCCTGGAGGTAGTCAGTCCCTGGGGGCAAGTCTGTATCTGTGTTTCTTTGAGGGGCTGGTGGCTTCACACCAGGACTGCGGGTGGCAGTCTGGCAGGTCGGGTTCATCAGAGAACCACCTCTGTGGCTCTCAGACTACCTGGAAGGAGAATGCAGAGGAGAATTAAATAAGAAAGTCAGAGGGGTGGGGCTGCTCGTTGGAGCTAAAAAGAAATATAGACTGGCTTAAAAGGGGGTGTTGCAGACCAAAATGTTAGGCAAGGTGTCTCCAAGTCTGAGTGAGCAATAACAGGGCTATTTAAAACACAATATTAGCATAACAAGGTGAACGGGGGGGGGGGGGGTTCAAAGGCCTGAGCTGAGATTGCTACTGGTCTTATGAGGAACACAATACAGGCATTTACATTAAATCAGAAAACTTCCGCTATAAGATACAAACAAGACAGTTTTAACAGAAAACATAATCTAGCACAACATAATCAAACATTAACAGTGTATGCCCTGATGTCAAGGCATTATGCAAATGTCCATCACACAGCTCTCCATTGGTCTGTCCTACCAGCTTTCTGTACCTCAGGCCTTCACCTGGGGTCAGATAAGCCACAGATCCTGTCCCTCCCTCCACCCCGGAGAAGGAGAGCAGTCCCTTAGGATTCTCAAGCCTTCTCCCCCGGCTGGCCCTCCAGTGACCTGAGTCCACTCCTGAACCCAGGTTGCTGTGTCGCAAGCAGAAATTCAACCACAGAGCCAACGGGCCGGCGTCGGATAAATCTTGACTTGGCAAAAGGCTTACACGACTAATGAAAAATAATAAAATAAAGAGGTGAACAGAGCTAACTGTAGAAAAGACACCCACAACTGCAGCAGCTTCGTAAACAAAAGTTATAATATAATCTAAATGACTGGCTGCATCAAAAGTGAGAATCTGTCTGTAGAGCAAGTTGCATGTAACTCAGCTGCTAATTTTTTTTTTTTGACAGCTTTATGTTTCATTACAGTCCACACCAGCAGTTTAGCTTATTGTGCTGCACCACAATGCCATTACCTCAGATGCATCAGAAGGTAAAAGTGACTGGGAAGATGGGCTGAGTGCCATGTTACAAAAAATACCCCCCACTGACTTGTCATAATCAATTCACAATGTACTAGTCTAGCCCACAATTTCAGTTTGCCCTGTCCAGGTACCTGTGCCTCCTTTCTCTTCACATTCCAGGACCAGACCACAACAGTTTCCTTTCTGCTGAACTTGACTGCTTAACTTCTTTCATGGACCATGGTGGTTGAATCAACTTTGTGCTGGCAAGACTGATGTGCTGTAAAATCCCACACCCACTAACCACTGTACCCCACTACTCAAGTCAGCAGAACACAACAGCATTTTTATACAAGTATATGCATGTTTACCCTTGCCAGTAGACACATGTAATAGTTCAGATAGATCAAACTGTTTTTTTTTTTGTGTCATAGAATATTGTATTATTTTCCAAAACTTAAAGGACTTCATATGTGAGTTTGCAAAAGATATACAGTCCCATAAAGGCCTTCTAATACAGTCACATTTTGCATCCACTTAGAAGAAAAAATTCCAGGTATCACAACACCCTGACTGCAGTATTAAAGGAATAATGCATGACAGGGTGTGTGTCGTGCTGGGACAACGCCACACCTTGGGTGGTTGGGCACGAGGCTGCAGGCCGAGTGCGTCCAACATCTGAGGCGTGGCGTTATCCCACCCACACACACCCTGGAGTGCATTATTCCTATTATACAATGGCTAATCTTTTAAAAGAAGAAAAAACATTTAAAAAAAATATTTTTGAAAACAGTTTTTTAGTTGATTTTTGTGTGTGGAAGTATATGTATTTAAAAAGAAGTTCATTTTTCCCTGTTATCCTCTAGGTGGAGCTGTGTGGACAGCAGCTGAAGTTTTTATTTATTTTGTATCTGCTTGCCTGTGTCTCATGGGATTTTTTCCCCTGTTGCCCCCCCTCCCATTTCACGCACTGTTCTGTTTGGGAATCTTCTGGTACAGTTTTCTTTGGTGCTAAAATGTTATATGGGGACCTTTTGGAAGTGGGATTTTTATGTAGCAATCACTGTTTGAAGCTGCCTGCCTGTCGCTGCTGCTGTCTGCCTTCTGCCATGAGTATGTTCATTAACGAAGAGGAAACGAGGTTTGGATGTGAGAATGTGGGGAGGTGGGAGGAGCTGTGTTTGTTCAGTGGTTTCATATGGTGACAGTTTAAAAAACAGAAGCAGCTGGTTAAAAAGCAAGCAAGTGAGCATATGAAATGAGCCGCGTGGTGATTGTTGAAAGACGCACTTGCTCAGTTGCTCGTTCACTCGCTGGGTTTGGTGCGCTAAGTCTGTGAACTGTAAGTTTGATTTGTTTCACTGTGTGGGTTTTGTCTATAATTTTGAGATTTAGGGGACTGTGAAACAGCTGTGCTTTTTGACTAGTTTCTGTGATGTGGAACTCGGGAGGGATTTCCAGTGTTGTGAAGCCCATCAGAGAAGTGGCTTTTGGTTAAGTGGTACGTGTACGGATTGGAGAGTGGTCAGTGAAGTGGACCACACTGATGGCTGAGTGATTTATTTTTTTATTATTAATGCGGCCATTTCTGTGATGGGACTAGATCCATGGTGTTATGCTGGGATAACACCACGGCCTCCATTCCAGACTAACCAATCGTAGTACAGTATTGTTTCTTGCCATTGTATAATGAAGAATATCCTGTTTTGATAAGACAGTGTTCTTCAATCAATAATATATCACCATTGTTTACTATTCAGGTCAAATAATCACTTTTTTTCAAAATTCAACCGGTTATACTATCCCTAGTACAATGTCCTTTCGCATATCTATCCCTGAGAAACAAAGTCTGATCACCAGAGTATGGTGTAAGAGAAAGGAAATAGGGGTGGGGAGTAGCGGAAGAGAGAAAAGAATAAAAAGAAAAAAGGAATATTGGACCACAGTATAATGGAAGCCATGTGGTCGCAATTATATTGATGCTAGGCTTGATTTTTGATTAATCATTCCACAGTGATCATGAGAAGGGTACTTTTGATATTGTAGTTTAGGTAGGGGGGGTTCCTAGGTCGGGAAGGTACAACCCAACATAGTGCCAAATTAAGATAAGCTTCCCATTTGCTGAAATACGAGGGAAGCCCTCCATTCCATCTGGACTTTAGGAGGGCTGACTTTGGCAAGATGGGAGAGTGCCTCAGAAAAGCACTAGCAAACAGGCTAGAAGGAGGTGTGGAGGAACAATGGGGAATTATCAAAACTGCCATCACAGACGCAACAAGCCTTTGTGTGAAGCAAATAAACAAATCAAAATGAAAGAAAAAGCCACTATGGTTCTCAAGAGAGGTGGCTGTGAAAGTCAGGAAGAAAAAGATAGCATTCCGGAAGTATAAGGAAACACAGAAGGAGCAGGACAGAGAGCTGTACCAGTTAAGGCAGAAAGAAGCAGGGAGGAAAGTCAGAATAGCAAAGGCCCAAACTGAGGAAAAGATAGCCAACTCAGTTAAGAAGGGGGATAAAACCTTTTATAGGTACATCAGCGAGCGTAGAAAGACAAAGGGAGGGATAGTGAGGCTGAATAGAATGAACGGTGGGTGGGCAGAGGGGGACAGTGAAAAAGCAGGAATACTGAACGAATATTTCTGCTCAGTATTCACAAAAGAGGAGGGGGAAGTGCCTAATCCAATTAACAGAAGCACTCTTGATAGGGGGGTCGATCCCAGTCCTTTCACAGAAGAAAGGGTTCTGCAAGAACTCCTAAAACTGAAGGTGGACAAAGCAATGGGTCCTGATGGAATTCACCGCAGAATTCTAAAAGAATTAAGGAAGGAACTAGTGAAACCACTGGCTACTCTTTTTAATAAATCATGGGAGGATGGTGTGGTACCTGAGGACTGGAGGAAGGCGGATGTGATTCCCCTTCACAAAAGTGGGACCAAGACAGAGGCAGGGAACTACAGACCTGTCAGTCTGACCTCTGTGGTAGGTAAGTGATGGAGTCACTTCTGAAGGAAAGAATAATTGAGTACCTAGAGGTCAGTGGAGCACAGGATCCAAGGCAGCATGGGTTCACAGCGGAAGGTCATGTCAGACAGATCTATTAGATTTCTTTGACTGGGTGACCAAAGTAGTAGACCAGGGAGGGCTGTGGACATGGCCTACCTAGACTTTAGCAAGTCATTTGACACAGTCCACACAAAAGATTGATAGTCAAATTAACCAGCCTGGGAGTGGGTCCCAGGGTGGTAGCCTAGTAAACATTGGCTGGACAACAGGACACAGAAGATAATTGTAAATGGAGTCCACTCTGAAGAAAGGGCGGTTACTAGCAAATTTGAGGGTTCAGATATTGGTCCAGTCCTTTTAATGTCTTCATCAGTGACATTGCAGAGGGACTGAAGGAAAAGTATGCCTTTGCAGATGACACAAAGATCTGCAACAGGGTTGATACACAAGGAGGCGTGGAAAGGATGAAAAGGGACTTGGCAAGGTTGGAGGAATGGTCAGACGTATGGCAGCTAGGATTCAATGCAAAAAAGTGCAAAATAATGCACCTGGGAAACAAGAACCCAGGGGAAGAATACACAATGGGTGGGGAGGTAGTAACAACAACAAAACAGGAAAGGAACCTGGGGGTAATCATATCAGATGACCTTAAGGTTAGCAAGCAATGTGAGAAGGCAGTAGGGAGGCTGGGGTATACTGGGATGTATAGGGAGAGGCATCAGCAGCAGAAAACAGGAAGTTGTTATCCTCTGTACAGACAGTTGGTGAGACCCCATCTGGAATACTGTGTCCAGTTCTGAGACCCCATCTCCGCAAGGACATAGACAGGATAAAGGCAGTCCAGCGGAGGGCAACTAAAATGGTGCAGGGTCTGCAAGAGAAGCTGTATGAGGAGAGACTAAAGGAGCTTAATATGTATACCCTTGAGGAAAGAAGGGAGAGGGAGGACATGATAGAAACTTTCAAGTACCTCAAGGGAATCAACAAAGTCCAAGAGAGTAGCATCTTTCAGAAAAAGAGACTTGCAAGAACAAGGGGACACAATTTAAAGATAGAAGGATTGCAGTTCAGGGGCAATGTGAGGAAGTATTATTTCACAGAGAGGGTAGTGGATGCATGGAACAGCCTTCCTGAGGAAGTTGTGGGGTCTGAAACTGTGGAAGAATTCAAGAATGCATGGGACAGACACAAGGCAATTCTTGTGGGGGGCAGGAAGATAAAGGCTGTTGGTTAACTAGGATCTGCGGCCTATCCTGTAGGTAGGGAAATGGGCAGACTAGATGGGCCTAGCGGTCCTTATCTGCCGTCAAAGTCTATGTTTCTATGTTTCTATGTTTCATTATTAGCATAAGTTAATCTCTCAAAAGTAGCCAGTCTGGCTGTGGCCGAGTGCCACAGAGAGATACAGGGCAGCAGGGGTTGCCTCCAGTACATCAAGATGAGCCGTTTGGCCTCTAGCAAGACCACCAGTATCCAGTTTTGGTGTTGTAGTTTAAGGTGTGTGAGAGGAATCCGTCCCTCAAAAGCAGCATAGGATTGGTCAGGTCAATGGACTGCCCCAATACTCCAGAGCAATCCATAGCTATAGCGGACTAAAAGGGGACTAGAGTTGGGCAATGCCACAATAGATAGAGAGTGTTGGCCGAACTATGTCCACATCTCCAGCATTGTGCAAGAGAGAGTATCCCCCACTGGTGAAGGACAACCAGAGTGCGGTACCAGCAGAAAAGGATTTTTAATTAAATCAATTGGCTCTTAGAGTCCCTGTACATGGAGTGTGCTAATTGCAGGCAACGGGACCAAGTGTCTGGTGTAAGTGAAAGCCCCAGGTCTTTGCTCCACGTCTCCCTGCAAGTAGCCATGCAGTCAGGTTGGGCCTTATGCATAATAGTGTAAAATCTACCAGCCAGACCCCGTGAGGTGGGTTTAAGGTGTAGGGAGGACATCCAACTCCATCTGGACTCTGCCATGTCGGTCCAATCTAAAGACTGCACCGCATTGCGAAGCTGTAAAAATTTCCAAAAATCCTGGAATTGCAGTGAGTAGCGGGCTTTGAGCTGTTCGAAGGACATGAGCATTGTGGTGTTAGGCATATATAGATCTTGGACATAGTTTATCCCTTTCATCTCCCATGAAGACCAGTAGAGGAACTTGTCTGCCACCTTTAAGAGTGGATTGTTCCATAATCTCGGGTATCTGAAAGGAGGAAAAACACTCTGCTTCTTAGTCTTGGTCACTTTCATGTTGCGGAGCCATGTTTTCCTGGTCTCAGCCATGACTGGGGAGAGCTGGCACCAGGTGATGCTAGCATTAGTTAGCAGGAGGCTGAGGGGTGTGTTTTGCAAAATTTGCCCCTCTAGCTGCACCCATGGCACCGATGGAGAGACAGCAGGCAAGAACCATTTAACAGCTTGAGCTGTGATAAAGGACCAGTGATAACCCTGGAACTAGGGAATGCGCAAGCCCCCCAAGACCAATGGGCTCATAATTTAAGGGTGCCCCATCTTGTTTTTTTCTCTTCTGACAGAAAGGATGAAACTAACCTATCTAGTGGATAAAAGACTTTGTCCGATAGGGCCATCGGTAGATTATTCAGCAAATATGATACCCTAGGCAATAGTAACATTCTTATGGTAGCAGCTTTTTCTTAAAGGTAGAGGTTGAGTCTTTTCCATTGAGCTTTTTCAATCACCAGCTGGTCTAACAAGGGTGTGAAATTCTTGGATTCAATCTGCACCAAATGAAATGGTATGTGAATACCCAGATAAGATAGATTGCTAGGCTCCCAGGAGAGTCCCAGTCCCTGTATGCAATCTTTGGTACATGTCGCATTCAGCAGGGTGACACAGGTTTTCTTCTGGTTAACTTGCAGTCCCGATATATGGGCAAAGGTCTGCAGGGTGTCGAGAACAGGGAGAAGGGATTCACACGGGTAGGTGAGTGTAAGAAGTAAGTCATGTACATATGAACATGTGGGGTAGGAGTGGTCTCCCACCAGGATAACTTCAATAGCCTGATTAGCCTGAAGAACCCTGGTAAGAGGGTCCAATGCTATCAAAAATAAGAGTGGGAACAGAGGACATCCCTGTCTGGTGCCATGCTGTAGGAAAAATGGGTCAGAAATATCCTTATTTGTGAGAATTCTAGCCTTGGGATTATATACAGGACTTGGATCCACTGTCGAAAATATGGGCCAAAACCATAAAACTTAAGGACTTCATGCAGATAAGGCCATTCCACTGAGTCGAATGCCTTCACAAAGTCGACTGCAATAGTCGCCATGGGTTTAGGGGAACAGGTGGCCCACCACTTAAGATTCAGCACAAGATGGATATTGTCTGCCACTGCTCTGCCCTTAGTAAAACCAGCCTGAGATGTGTGGACTATAGAGGGTGCTACATCTAGCATTCGATTAGCAAGTATTTTGGCTACAATCTTGGTATCCACAGAAATTAGTGAGATAGGGCGAAAGTTTGCACAATTCAATGGATCATCAGACTTCTTGGGAATGAGGGTTATTAGCACCTCTCACATCATTGGTGGAAGGGTGCCATTTTCATGGGCCTCCTGCAAGGCTGCAAGCAGTGGGACACTGACCTCCAAACTGATCAAATGGTAAAGCTCGGTGGTCATGCCATCAGGCTCCGGGGACTTACCCTTGGCTAGTTGAGAGAGTACCAAGCTCAGCTCTGCTTCAGTAAAGAGCTTATCCAGTGCATCCCACCTTACATCTGATAGTTGAGGGATGCATGCTGCTGAGCAGAAATCCTTTAGGAGGCCACCTATCTGATTCTGTGCCAGGGAAGTTTGTGACTGGTACAACTGCTGATAGAATTCCCTCATACAGAGATTATTCTGTTTGGGGTCTGTAACAGTCTGTCCTTTGGCGTTTCAAAGGGCATGTATCTGTGAGGCGGCTTGCTGTTTCTTCAACTGGTAGGCCAACAGCTTCCCACCTTTTTCCCCATTTTCCCAGTATGCATGCTTGGCCCTAGCCATAAGCCATTCAGCTTGCTGGTTCAGCATTGAGTTAATACAATATTTTAATCTGACTATCTCTCGAAGTTGATCCCCATCTGGGCGATTAGATGTGGATGCCTTGAATATGGCCTCCTTGGTTGCCAGTTCAGCTTGCAACCCAGCAGGTTCTGCCCTTCTCCCCCAATTTTTATGAGCTACATAGGAAAAAATTTGCCTGCTAAGAACTGCTTTAAAGGCATCCCAGACCATGGCTGCAGATGTGTCATCTGCCTTATTGGTGGCAAAATAATCCAGAGACACCTCCTTAACCATGCTTTGAAATGAGGGGTCTTTAATCAGTATGGGATAACATCTCCATCTGGTGCCCATGCTTTCATGCCCTGCGGGTTTATATATGCAAGATACCGGGGCATGATCCGAAATGAAGATGTTATGTAGTTTGGAGGACACTATGCCTTGAGCCGCAACCACATTAGCAAGCCAAAACTCTACAGTATATGACTGTATGTTGTGTGAGCAGCCAAGAAGAAAGAGTAATCTCTCCCTGTGGGGTGGTCCCTCCGCCAAACGTCTACCAGTCCCCATTCCCTTATCATTTCTTGCAGTATGCCCATCACCTTGGGGTGTGATTGTGGGGTGGGTGTGGACTTGTCCAAGAATATGCCTGGGGCAATATTAAAGTCCCCCCAGTCATGATGGGAATATCATGATGGCCAGCCACCAGAGATTCTATTGCCTGGTTCAAATCCAAGAGTATTTCAGGTGCGTCCATATTGGGGCCATATACATTGGCCAGAACTGCTTTACCCACGGGATGTAAGAATCTAACTGCTAACCAACGACCTTGTGTATCGGTGACAGTTTTATCTACCATCCAGGGACAGGTTTTCTTGACCAGGATTGCCACCCCTTTTGCTTTATTCAGTGCTGAGCTGGCAGTAACTGTCCCCATCCATGATTTTTTAAACCACATTACAGTTCTTGCAGTAAGATGCGTCTCTTGAAGGAGCGCTATATCAGCCTGAAGGAGTGTAAGTGTTTAAGCACCACTGCCCTTTTAGTGGGGTGATTCAGCCCCTTCACATTCCAAAATATAAGTCTTATCCCCATACTAAAACACAGCTCCACTGTATCAGAGATTTTAATGGGATAGGTACTCACCCTCGAGTCACAGGAAGGATAGGATAGGAATAGTAAACAGTGTATCTGATGTGGGTTTGTTTAGTGGAAGCAGACAAAAGGAGTAGACTAAAGGACAGCAAAGTGAATCTGGCCTATTTTTGAAAAGAGAGAACACAAACACAGTTTACTACTAGAAATGCAAAACAGTCAGCTCTTAAACTAATAACAGTTATGCCCACTTATTTATAGGTGGAATAAAATATTTATCAATTCGTTAAACAACAACCGTTAACAGAAACTCTGTACAATCTTACAGGCAGTAAGCTATCAATATTTGGTGTACACATGTTGGTGCCAGTCCTGCGCTACAAGCGAGGAAAAGTACTCTGCCATGCTAGCCAAATATCCTAACAGGGGAGGAGTAGTTAAGCCAAGTGACATAATAAGGCCCACTCCCCAGCCTCGCCAGTCATGTAACTTTTGCACCACCTCAATTTAGCAATGAGGTGGGGCATCCAGTTTCAGCATCAATAGGACAAGAGAAAGGAGTGGGGGTACATTTACACCTAACTAGCGATTTATTTTCAACTCCGGGGGTGTGCAATAAGCACTATAGGTAGCATATATGCCCCCTCTGAGATTCCAAGGTGAAGAGAGGGGGGTTATTTCCCATCAGGGGTCGTTCAAACCTCTGTATATATTTAATCGATATAAGAACAACCCTTTTGTAACTGCAGGATATCAGGGCTTAAGCTGGGAGTCCCCAACCCTCCCTTTCCCCTATCCCAACCCCATTAGATGCCACTAGTGCAGCCAAGGGGAATGAAGAGGAGGGGAGGTAAAATAGAAACGAGGACCAATAAGAAGAATACATATGGCGCTCAGTCTGGTGGGTTAGCAGATTCCTTTACAGCAGGTGCACCATCTAGATCAGGCAGCAAGGCAGCAGCAAAAGGCAGCAGACCCGGTTCCACTAGAGGTGCAGTAGAAGTAAGGTGCTCGTTCATTTCTGGAGAAGAATCCGCCCAGGAATCCAGAGCTACTTCCATTAGTGCCTCATCTGACATTTCTGTATGGTCCAGCTGAGCCCTAGAAATCTCATTCCTAGTTTGTTTAGTTGGAGGTGCGGCACTTGTAGCTGTATCTGCATCACTATGTGATTGGTGCCGAATCGTGGATGATTGAGTTGCCCTTTCCAGATGAGGGTGGGAGGTACCATGAAAACCCCAGTGATTTGCCTCAGAGTCATCATGAGATCATGACAGAGCTCGTGAAAGGCCAGATTGCCTGGGGTATCTATGTGGTAGAGGGACAGCCCAACTAGGATGTTGGCCCTCCATGAGCCATCCCCATGCATTTGGTTCCCCCTGCTCTGTTCTTTTGGTCCTGGGTGCCAAAGCTTTCTGGGAGATGAAGTCTTCAGGGACAGACTGGGCCAATGTTTCGATGCTCACCTTTCCACTTTGTTGGGGGTCTCCACCACTATTTCATTCCCATCTTTGGATGCATACAGGTAGGCTAACTGGCGAAAGCCATATTTAAAGTTGTGTTGGGCAAAACATTTTTTGATTGAATTAAACGCCTTCTGATGAGCAGCCACCTCGGCTGAGAAATCTCTAAAGAATGAGACCGTGACACCTCGCCAATCCACTTCTCCCAGGTCTCTGGCTGCCCTTAACACCCTCTCCTTTGTAGAATATCTGAGGAGATAAGCTATTATTGGTCATGGAGTTGAGTTCGCTGGCCACAGGCCTCCGGGGATCCAGTGGGCCATTTCTACATCAATCGGGCCATGCTATCTTTCCCCCAGCATTTTGGGAATTTCTTCATTTAGGAAATGCTCAGTGCTGGTGCCTTCTAAGCCTTCTGGAATCCCTATGATTCTAATATTATTTCTTCTTCCATGATTTTCTTGGTCCTCAGCCCTGTGCCATAGAGTAGCCAGCCTGTTCTCATGCTCCTGCAGCTTTTGCAGAATTTTAGCTTGGTTCGCTTCCAGACCCTCCGCTTTCTGTTCCACAATGTTCATTTTATCACCAAGGACATGTACCTCGGCAACCATGCCTGTTAATGTGGACGATATAGAGTCAACCCTGGACAGCAGTGTTTCAAACAGGGTTGTTATATGGAGGAGTGAGCTGCTTACTTCAGATGGCTGAGCGAGGGACTCTAAGGCCTGTGCCCTCAGGGCTCCAGCTTGCGACATGGAGGAGGCCATATGGAAGTGATAGTCCATTGGAGCTAAGTCTCTTGTGGCCAAAAAGTTAAATGTCCTTGTGTGGGCCGGGTTGCGGATGAATCTAGAACTATGCATGTACCCTGAATCCCTGCTAAACTCCCTCTCTCATATGGGAGATTGAAGGCCAAATCCGGTCTCAATCGAGTCACGTAGGGGACCGTTGCTAACAGGCAATGGACTGCGTCCCACTCACAAAGATTACCTCACTAATTTCACTGGAGGGGGCCACGGGGACACTATGGAGTAGATAGAAAAAGATTGCCACTGGATGCACTTGCTTTTTCCCGAATACGCATGGTTGGGGAATGAGCTACAGGTTCAAGCTGCCATCTTCTTCCTGGGACGCCTGTATTGTCTCCAATCAAACTGTTTTTTTGTTTTTTTTTATCAGTCGATCTGTTTTTGCAAGTCGGCATTTCTAGGATCAGTTTTGCATTGGGTAGGGTGATAGTGAGACACTGACTATCAGGATCTGTGGGGGTGGAGGGGAGTTGTTGAAATGCCAGTAGGCAAATAGCAGAAATGTAATGTAATAAATACATATCTATATCGATGGGTGATGTGATGTGACAGTGCCAAAGAAACATTTTTTAAAACACATCTATTTTTATACAAAAATCCTTTAGACATTACCAAAAAAAAAAAAAGAAGCCATTTATTCAAGTTCAAGTTCAAGTTTATTATAGGAAAACTCCACTTGAGCAAGCTCATTCATAAGGAGGTCCTTTGACACAAACAGGTAGTTACAGATTGCATAATTAAAAAAACAGTTCAAATTCAAGTACAGAATTATGGGCAAGCATTAACATGTTGCATAAAAATGACAATGTCATAGAAAAATACAAATACAGAAATAAAAGGTACAAAGTGCTTGTTTTGGAGTACCAAGGCAGCTAATTTCTAGGTAACTAAGAGGAAACAGTGGGCTAGGGTTAGAGCAGTAAGCTAGGATTTAGAAGCAGCTACACGTTTCTTTTATTTTTGCTGCAGCCAACCTTTTAAATATGCTAACAAGGACAGTACCAGGAAGCTTCAGTGTTCTTTGGAGCTGGTTCCAGATAGTTGGGAGTATGCTCGATATGGCCAGCTTGCCAAGTGAGGTGTGAGTTCTTGGTACCTTGAGGAGGAGGAGGTCATTTTTCCTAAGAGAGTAGGTGCTATGGGAAATATGGAAAAGGGTTGTGAGATAGTTCGGGTGCTTGTTCACGAGTAGCTTAAGAGTCCAGATACCAGCATGAAGTGTGCGTCTAGTTAAGTGTGATGTCCAGCCAGCGGCTAGGTACAAATCGCAGTGGTGGGTTTGGTAGGGTAGGTTTGTCATGAATGGTATGGCACGGTGGTAGAGGATGTCTAGTTTGTTGAGTCCTGAGGCCACTGTGGAGGAATAGATTAGATCTCCATAGTCGAGTAGCGGCAAGAAAGTGGCCTGGACCAGCCTAGTTCTGGTATCCAATGGAAAGAGGGACTTTTTATGGAAGAAGAAACCTAGCCTAATTTTTAACCTCTTCACCAGATAATCAAGGTGGTCATGAAAGGAAAGTTTGTTGTCTAGCCACATACCAAGATATTTTAATTTGGAGGTGATTTCAAGGGTTCACCTAGGGAGGTAGTGAGGAATTCATTGTGCGTGTTTGCAAGGGAAGTGGAGATGGTATTTGGGGCAAAGATCATGTCCTTAGTTTTCTTGGCATTAAGGAGTAGTTTGGCATTGATTAGGTTGATTTCTTATTGTGCAAAATCAGCTTGGAGTGCATCCCTCACTTCAGCCAGTGTGGGGCCTGATGTATACAGTACAGTATCATCAGCTAAGACATGAAGATGGGATGGGGATATATGTGTGTCAAGATTATTGATGTACAGACAGAAGAGGATGGGACCTAATATGGAGCCTTGTGAGACTCCCCTGACAACTGGGAGAGATGCAGAAAATAGGCCACCAGCTTTTACTTTCTGGTTCCTTCCAGATAGGTAGCTAAGCAAACTACTGGGCAACAAGGGGGTTGGTGTCTACTTTTATTAGGCTTGAGACTAACAGATTGTGGTCAACAGTGTCAAATGCTTTGCTGAGATCTAAAAATACAGCTCCAGTAACTTTCTTGGAGTCCAATGCTGTGATCCATTCATTGGTAACTTTGGCTAGAGCAGTGACTGTACTATAGTTGGGCCAGCAGCCATATTGCGCAGGGTTGAGGATTGAAGATGATTCGATATGGCCGGGTGCCAGGACCAGGAATACAGGGTGGGGACAGAAGGCAAAAAAAAAAAGAAAGCAAGTATTCTCATAGAGTTATGAGCAGCTTACGTCCTTTGTACACAGCATTTCAATTTCTTTTCTCACGTAGAGACTACATTATTGTTGACAAAGTTTTGAGATATATGGTGCAAGTAAAGCTTGTGGTGGCACGATATACTTGCAAACATACGATCCACAGCAAAGCAAAAATGTAGATACACACAAGATGTGTGCAGTGTATTGTATTGGATTTCACAAAAAAACATCAGCGATTGGAGCGTGGGTGCATCACAAGACACCACAAATATATAAGGAGAAGACAATGGTAGGGAGGGGGGTGCCACTAGACATCAGAGAAACAGAATTAAGGGGACGGTGTTAAGAGGGTGGAGGGGCATACCACTAGATACCAGGGAAAACAATGAAATACAGTCAGATACGCAAAATTATAGCAGTGATAAAACTGAACTGCAGACAGTTTCTATGTTTCTATGAGTCCTGCTTGTGGCACTTGGATGGGTGATATCATGGTGGGGCTGGTGGTGATGACACTGCATGGTGAACAGGCTGTTTAATGTGAAAAAAACACACTTTTTTTAATTTTTGCTCTCACCTACAGCTAGACAGCATGGATTTTTTTCCATGAATTTTTCATGGATGATGGGGTCTATGCCAAGGGTGTACGTTTGGATGGTTTGGTTAAAAAAATCTGTTTTTCATCAATCGATTTGTTTTTTACCAGTCATTCTGTTTTTAAGACTCTATCTGTTTTTTATCAATTAACCTATTTTTTACTGGCTGCATTTCAAAGTTATCACAAAAAATGTTAAAATGAAAAAAAAGTGTCCAATATTTTTTTAACCAAACCATTCAAAGGCACACTGTTGGCATAGACACTATCATCCCTAAAACATTCATGGAAAAGTCCATACTGTCTAGACCAGGGTTTCTCAAATGGTGAGGCCAGCCTCCCAGGGGGAGGCCCCAACCTGTTCTAGGGGAGGCTCAAGCAAGCCTTAAAATGTACTATATTTAAATGTTAACTTTTGAATGCTGTGTGTAAAAGGATGCAGCAAACTGAAAGTGAATAATGGGATGCGAATTTATGTACAAAATGGTTACCAGGAAAAACACGCTCAAACACTTGTTTTCTGGTATGACATGGGGGAAAGCTGAATGGAGTAAACACAATTCTTGGAAACTGCAAAACAAAATGCAAAATAATACAAATGAATAAGAACAAGGTAACAATTGACCCATTATACTGGCTGCAGAAAAGCACAAATATAAAGGCTAAGCAGAGAGATACTAGCAGCAAGGCCAGGAGGGGAGCAAAATGGTCCCTGAGAAGGTATTTAAGAGCAGGGTAAAACTGACAAAGAAAACAGTCTGACTCATGGAGGTATTGCAACGAGGGGTAAATAGGGCCAAAAGTCAGAAGTGTGGAGTGAGTAGGCTGACCTGGGGAGGGGGGATTATAGAGAGGGAGAATAATAAATTCAATAAAATGAGAATCAACTCAGCTACTTAAATGCACTTCATTATATTCTTCCTGTAACGTGCAAAGTATGATAGTTATTCTAAGTATGGGAGGCCCAAAATGATTTCTATATGGGGAGGCTCAAGGTCTTCTCCGAGGCTTGGGGGAGGCTCACTATGACAAAGTGTGAGAATTCCTGGTCTAGACTGTAGGTGAGAGCAACAATCCCCATGTTAGGTATAGGGGGAAAAAAGTTGTGTTTTTTTCACTTTTTTTAACCCTCCATATCTTGAAAACCATACAAGATGTCATCATGAAGCTTTCCACATCTTGAGATTCTGACAGCCTGACCACACATACCAAATTTTGTGTAAATTCTTTAAATGTCAGAGGAGTTTTAAAGTTGCAAAAAATTGGGTTTAACATTAAACAGCCTGCTCAATTCTAACTACCGTTATAGTGGCGCTACTGTGCACTATAATAAATATATATATATATATATATATATATATATATACCAGCATAACAGCAACCAGGTTGGACCAGCATAACATTCTGTGGTGATTTGCATATGCAGCCCATGATGCTTTGCATTGTGGGGGCATGTGTGATTTTGTATTTTCTTGAAACTTGGCTTCCCAGTCAAATGCCCTTTGGGTAACCCTTGCCTCAGTGTTTGCGCACAGAGGTTCTTTTTGTCTTTATATATATATATATATATATATATATATATATATATATATATATATATTTTTACACTGTAAATTTAAAACTACTATACCTATTTATCCAGTTCTGTTAAACACCAGGATACACTAACACCGGATATGCATGTCAGGGTAGACAGAGGGAAGCTGAGGCACTGTGGGTCACCCTGGAGCAAGGCAATGGCACAGCAATTTGCACAGGGGTGAACTACAGGCTTCATGCTCAAGGGTATAAGGTGGATTGGGAACTAGTGGAAGAAATACATGAGATAGCAACTAAAAGGGAGGTATTGCTGCTGGGTGATTTTAATATGCCAGTCATGGATTGGACCATCCAGGTGCTGTCTCAGCCAGGAGCCAAGACATATTGGACTCCCTGCAGAGGGCAGGCCTCAGACAGCTATTGCTGGGACCCACTAGAGACAGGGCAATTCTGGATCTGGTACTGACCAATGGAAACAGAATCAAAGAAGTCTGGGTCAAGGGGCACCTGGAGTTCAGCCACCATCACACAGTGTGATTTAACATGGGTGAAGGGTCACAGTCAAGACATACAAAGGCAAGGGTCCTAGATTTCAGGAGGGAGGACTTTGCAAGGATGGGGATAAGTATCAAAGAAGCCCTGGTGAGGAGGGAGGTAAGGGGGGGTGAGGAGCAGTGGGCACACTTAGAGGGAGCCATAGTGGAAGCTATAAACCAGTGCATTAGGCTGAGGAACAAAGGCAAAAAAAGAAGGAATAAACCACTATGGTTCTCAAAAAGGGTAGCAGAGAAAGTTAGGGCCAACAGATTGGGTTTTAGAAAATATAAGGAGACACAGAAGGACGAGGATAGGCTGGTGTACCCAAATTGTCTGATGGAAGCAGAGAATGTGGTTAGGAGCACAGAGGCGCAAACAGAGGAAAGATTAGCACAGATGGTAAAGAAAGGGGACAAGATATTCTATAGTTTCATCAGTGAGAGAAATAACTCCAGGGGTGGAATTGTAAGGCTCAGAGGGGAGGAAGGGCAATGTTTGGAGGGAGATGTGGAAAAAGCAGAAATACAGAATAAATACTTCTGTTCAGTATTCACTGAAGAAGGGGAGGAACAGGGACCCCAGCTGGGCATCAGATACAAAGGCGGGAAGGAAGTGAACACCAGTCCATTTGTAGTAGAGAGTCCTAAAGGAGCACACTAAACTGAAGGTGGGCAAGGCAATGGGACCAGATGGAATACATCCCAGGATTTTAAAGAAACTATGGGAGAAGCTTGCAGTGCCACTGGCAGCTATGTGCAGTGAGTCGCACAACACAGGTGTGGTTCTAGAGTACTGGAGGAGGGCACATCTAATCCCTCTCCACAAAAATAGTAGCATGGAGGTAGTAGAAAACTACAGGTCAGTCAGCCTCACCTCAATAGTGGGGAAGATTATGGAGCTGCTGCTTAAGAAAGGATTGTGAAACACTTGGAGTCCAACAGAGCCCAGGATCTGAGGCAGCATGGATTCACAGCAGGAAGGTCATGTCAAACAAATCTGATAGATATTTTTGACTGGGTGATGAATGAGGTGGATTGGGGGAGTGGTAGATATTACCTATGTTGATTTCAGCAAGGCCTTCAACACCGTTCCTCATAAAACGTTGGTTAACAAGTTGGGTAGCCTGGGTGTGGGCAACAAGGTGCTGAACTGGGTTAGAAACTGGTTAGTGGACAGGAAGCAGAGAATGGTGGTAAATGGGATATAATCTGAGAAGGGGGTGACTAGTGGGGTACCTCATGGATCAGTCCTGGGGTCAGTCCTTTTAAATGCCTTCATTAGTGACATTGTGGAAGGGCTGGAAGGGAAAGTTTGCCTGTTTGCAGATGACACCAAGAGCCGCAACAGGGTAGACATTCCAGAAGGGGTGGAGAAAATGAAGAGAGACGTAGGAAAAGTGGAAAAATGATCCAAAGGGTGGCAACTGGGATTCAAAGCAAAGAAGTACAAAATCATACACTTGGGGCACAGAAATCCTGGAGAGAGCAACAGGATGGGGGGGGGTGCTGAAGAGCACTAGGAAAGACAGGGATCTGGGGGTTATTATTTCAGATGACCTAAAGGTGGCCAAGCAGAGTACCAAAGCTGTAGGGAGGGCCAGTGGCATGATGGGGTGCATTGGAAGGGGCATCACAAGTAGAAGGAGGGATTTGGTGATACCATTATACAAAACACTGGTGAGGTTTCATCTGGAATACTGTGTACAGTTCTGGAGACCACATCTTCATAAGGACATAGACAAAATGGAGGCAGTTCAAAGAAGGGCAACTAAGATGGTGCAGGGCTTGTACCAGAAGACATATGAGGAGAGACTAAAATACGTCAATACGTATACACTGGAAGAGAGGAAGGAGTGGAAAAATATGATAGAAACCTTTAAGTATCTTAGGGGCATAAATAAAGTTCAAATGGTCAACATCTTTCAGTATAGGAAAGGTACAAGAATGAGGGGGTACTATATGAAATTGGAGGGGGACAGGATAAGAGGAAATGTTTGGAAGTGTTTTTTTTCAATGGAAAGGATGGTGGATGCATGGAATAGCCTGCCCCAAGAGGTGATGGCGGTAAGAACAGTGGAGGGATTCAAACATGCATGGGAAAGGCATAAGGGAACCCTAGAAGTGGGGAGGAGTAGCTAAAGCCAATGAACAAGAAGGGTTAACAGCCACTAATAAAAGTAGGTTATACGGGCAGACTAGATGGGCCTAGTGGTCCTTATCTTGTGTCAATTTCTATGTTTCTATATAAATGTTAAGTCTATGCCTGCAAGAGCAGAGAAATTACATCCACATTTTTGAGAGTTTTCACCAAAGTTTGAAAATATTTGCATAGTGAAATATTTAATCCCTGTAATTTAGAAATCTCTAATCCAATTCCCTCCATATCAAGAAAATTCTATAACCATTATAAACAGGTTATTCACTTTGGTTACAAGTACTATATGGATGGATATACCATATTGTAAAACTTTTAGCTAAGAAGATTCTATTTGTTATTTAGGCTAGAACTGCATGATAAGAATTTACTGCAGGCCAGATATAAAGAAAGCCTCTGCACCAGAGAGTGTCAATTGTCTGTTTACAGTAATCTGGGCAGTCAGGAAGATCTCAAGCATGTGGCCTGCTATTACTCTACGTATACCTAGAAAACTGTGGCCTGGCCCACTTTTTCAGACTTTACAAGGGGTGGACATGGATACTGTCAATAATGTCTTAGTAACATTGAAAAATGAATGGGCAATAAACAGGGCAGTAAATTTATTTCTTGCAATTAGGAGACTTGGTAAATGATTTTTCAAAGTCTGACTGTCATTAAGCATGTTAGTTTAGTGCACCATCTCTCCTCAGTTTGCACTTTGTATATGCGATGCACTTTATATGGCTACCTTTAAATGGATTTATGTGGTATTTCATGTATGTGTTTTAAAATGCTGTATTGTAGTGCCTACTGTTCTTTGTAATGCTCTTTTTCAAATGATTAAAAACAAATAAACTAAACTACTACTGCCATGACTTACAAGTTGATTGGAAGGGAGAGGTGCATCCTAGGCCATGACCACTTGTTTGTTTACATATACTGTCTGAGACCCATCCCTGCTGGTGATTGTTGTGCTATCTTCAAATTAAACATGTTACATGTATAAAACTATGCATTGCTGTATGCTTTGCTGTTATTATACAGTTCCTGAAGTACAATATTCAGTGCACAAGAGGTTTAGGTAGCAAATATGGGTCTGTGTACTGGGGGGGGAGTGGAAAATAGGCACCAAAGGGTTCTGGCTTACAAAGTTTATTTTCCTAGCTACACCACTGGTTGTGAGGTAGTTTCCATGAGTCATTCCCACAGTGAAAAGTCTATTTTGAGAGATACAAAAGCCCTTTGTCCTTGGGCTGTAGTCTTTTGAGGCTTGGAAGTGTTTGCAGCCATTCATATACAAGGTCTGCAACCATCTGTTTGCAGAATCAGTGAATGCTGGCTGCCTCAAATGATGTCTTTCAGTTCCTGTGCTAAACCCTTTGTTCCCCATTGATCTAGGCTGCATGTATACTTGTGACTTGCAATAATATTAAGTTGATTCTGGCCACAAACATGATTTCAGCCAAAAGTGAACAGCAACTACTGTACATAGGGTGTCTCAGGAGTAACCTCTTTCAATTTTGCTTTTGAGCTTGAGTGGAAACTAAGATATCAGACAAAAAACAGAACTGATGCACAGCAGGCGAATTCACATTTCAGAAAGTTGTAATGTATTATATCGCAGCCAAGATATGCAGTAATAATGTAAAAAAGCTCATTGTTGATGCACAATGTTTTCAAGAATCTGGCCCCAAAAGTAACTTTCTAGAGAAAAGATTAAAGGTCATAGCTCTAATATTCAAGATATTGTGTCCCAGTTCACAAAAATGAAATATCAGTGAACAACCTATATTTTCTCTGTTGCATATGGCTTCTTCACATGTGCATCCTCCCAGACCTGTGCCACAGGAAATAAATATGCCAATGCTCAAGACAGCTACTGAGCTGCATGTGATATGGGCAGATTGTGTCTATCTGCATTGTGGAGGCTACCCCCCCCTGATACTCCTAGACTACCAAGGATGTAGAAATTATTATGAAAGAAATGTATTCTTGGGAATAACTGAAAACTGCTGTGAGGGAGAACAAATGCTGCTTGGTTGGAGAGCACATGTCCACTTGAAACCAAAGCATTTAGTGGATGTTAATTGTATTTTATGGCATAAAGGACAAAACAGGGTTTTCACTAGCCACGGTACAGTACATGGTCCCACGTACAGTATATCAGTGCTACTATAAGTCATGCATTGCCTCTCAAGCCCAGGTAGAAGAGATTGCAAAATTTACCAGTTTATATTAGTGTGCCTGTGCAGGGAGTCATATTATGCTTCCCTGCTCCTGCATGCACTGCAAGATGGGGTTTGTTTGCCTGTTTGCATGGGTAAAGGAGGCCCCTCCCTCATCTCCTGTACAAACAGGGTTAAGAAAGGTATGGGTGGCTCACCCTGCACCTGAGATTCACCAGCAGCATTGTTTGTTCATGTAGTAGGCTAACCATTAAACATGTGTACCTATACCTTACTGCATGTTCAACAGTTTGCATACTGTATCTTGTTTTCGAGTGAATACATACACAACACTTAGAAGGGAAATCTGGACACATTAATATGGGAAACAGAATCATGGGCATCAGACCTTCTACCATTTAGTCTTTAGTGCATATATGTAGTTCATATATGGGTAATTTGTGCCCCAGTGGGGGTGAGGTTTAGTTCAAAAGCTGTGACTTCAGCATAGAATCCTGAGGATTTGAACAACCCAAACACAGCAGTTGTTCTGTTTCATCGTTACCACACAGGGGAAGATGAATGTAAATTGAGCCCTTTAGTCTTTTAGCTATGATTTCTATTCTTTTTCAGGAACTGTGTGGCTTTTGGGAGGCTTTGGGCTACTTGGTGACAGGGTGCATCCTTAAATTTAGAAGTTGCACCTGGAAAGCTGTGAGTTTCAAATTGATTAACATGCTAACCAACCTTCATTTCAGTGTTTACAGCGCCTGAATGGAGTCATACTATGCTAGAATGAAGCTGATAAGGCTGAGAGCCCATTATTTGCTTCATAATTTATCTCCAGTGTGTACTTGTATCAAGACTTTTCAGTCTTGTAGACTGTTCCTTTTCGTGGGTCTGTAGTGAGCCTAGAACCTGGTACCTCAGGTAAGCAAATCTCTTTCCTTATGAGTGATATGAGATTCAGTCAGTTAACACCCCTTCTCCAAGCATTGAGTACAGTATCAGTGTGAGTATACTTGTTCACACCTTCCAGTTTTTTTCTTCATGCAAACAGGAGTCAGTACTGTACACAGCCTTTTGTTTTTCTTGCGGGTGTTTTTTGCTGTTTGAGGTTGCAGGGGCTCTGTGGTTTTAGCCCTCTCCCTTTTGGAAGCAAGTTGTTGTAACAGTTCCTTCCCTTTGTATTCCCTGTCTGTTGAGCTTGTACTGGGAGTTCCCAGCACGGATGCCTCAGATCTGAGGTAGAACGTCACTTCTTAGTACAAACAGTAATACTACTCCATTTTCTTTCTTTTTTTTTTAAACAGGTTTTATCCTCCGGAGCCCTGTCAGGCAGCTTTTGCCCTCCTGATGGAGGGACTCTCTCTGTCTTGCCTTGCTGCTCCCATACTTGCTGATCCCAGGTTGTTCCCCCATGGACTGCTCCCTGAGGCAGGGCCAGAAAGGAGGTTGCTGGCTTCTCCTTCCCACTGGAGACCCAATCCAGAATCCGGGGATGGCCCCCGTGTACAGCGGACCATCATCGAGCCTGCTAGACTCATTTTTGCCTCCATCTTCCCCATCCCCCTCCCCTACCGATGTAAGGACATCATATCTAGCCTCCTAACTTATACTGCTCTCAAGCCACTGCCAGAGAGCAGTCAACGAGCAAGATGACAAGTCTCCCTTCTCTGAGAGAGGAGAAGAGTCCTCCAGCTGCTCGATCCTTTCTCCCCCCACCTACCCTCTGTGGCCTCGGCTCACTCCCAAACCCAGGTCACTGGCCAGGTATGAGGTGTAGCGACCAGATCCAAAACCTCCATTGCCACCTGGCTGGCACTACTCCCTTTTCTATGTGTTTTGGAACCCCTCGGGGATCGTGTTGGCAACTCACAGCATTTTCTTAATTTTTCTCAGTTCTGTGTCTCTCGTGCAGTCAAGTTGCCAACCTCTTGTGATGGAGCATCTTTTTTGCATGCCACTTTTCATGCACCACTGCTGGGCCTAAGCATTCTGTGGCTGGGAGAGTGCAGACATATGCACCAACATCTTTATGTCACAATGCTGAGCGTGGGTGTGACATTAAATGCTATCTCATGTTTGGAGCACTCTTCTATTGTCATGAAGCAGCACTCTCTCTGAAGGCAGACATGCCAACTGTCACAAATGCACTCAGCATGTCAGGCCCTCTGCTCCTACAGTGTCAACCTCCGAGCACAATAGTGTGAACAGGTAACAGACAGGGTAACCCTAGTGTCTACTTTTGGGTCCAAATCATCTTTAGCCTCATGTTCTGGGGGGATTTAAACTATAAACCTTATGCTAGCATACCTAATGTACAGGCTCAGATATGTAACCTCTTTGGGGACTGCGGTACAATTTTTCACCAGGGGCATCAAGCCAGGTTTCCAAAATGAACCTTTAAAACTCTATATGAGATCTTAGGTATAGTCTTACCTTTTTCCAGTTTTGTAACACCATCAAGCCCTTCAGAACAGCTGTCAGACTTAACCACATATACATCACATGCAAAAAGAACTTAGAAGACACACCCAGGCAGTATCTTGAAAAAAAGATTCTTTACTAAAAGATGATAAAAATATGAAAAATGTAAACACAGAACAATATATCAAAGAGCTCACAATCACATAAAAGAACAAGGGAAAATTACAAAGCAAAACTCCTACCAGAATATATTTAGATGTTTGATATCTAAGGTATTACCTTTGGAAGTGCATTTTAAAGTTAGATCAGAGAGCTGTGTCTCTCTAGAATCCCAAGATGATATAACCAATATTTCAGACATAAGTATCAGTTTAAACTCTGTGCCTCCACACCCCTTCTGTGAGTTATCTAGCTCCTCCTTTTAGAATATAAAATTACAAAAAATGATTTCCTATCAGGAGGAATTTTAAATAAGGTGCTATCAGAAGAAAAAAAAAATTCTATATATAACTCCTTAATTACACATGTTTCCTTTGAATTTAGCAATTCCACACTGGCACCAAAGTGTTAAAAAAAAACAACAGGAATCAGCCTAATGATGTACTGTTTCTAAAGTCAAAAAGTCACATTTGGTTCGCACTTGACAAAGCCTAGGCATGTCATAAAAAGGTAATAAAATGCCATTCTGAAGGAAGTCAGTTAATTAAATGGTTCATGGTCAGTTTACATATGCAGTAGTTTCACTGAAACATGGGTGGGGGGACACCCATGGAAACACAGGCTGTCTTATGTGAGACAATCACAGACTACATTTTTATTTTACAAATATCATACAATAATCATAACTGTAACCAGAAGCTCCTGCCACTCTTGAGGGCCAACCTTTTCTTAAATCTGTTGCAACAGTTCTTCTGTTTCTAAGCCTAATCTATCCTTTACTATTTCTAGTCCATAAGGTTGGCCACCTGTTGGCACCCCCTTCTCCCTACCTTGACTTTGCTACAGTGTCCTCTTTAATTTTCCTTTTCTTTCTCAGGCCATCATACAGGGAGGTTATTGTGGTGACCACCACATGTATGTAAAACAGGTTGTGTTAATTGTTGTTGGATTTAGTATGTAATAGCACTACTATGTCATAAAATACCTTGATATATATACCTAATGTTTATGAAACCTGTGAATGTTAAATACCATCGCACTTGGTGTTTTGATAATGGTAAAAAGTTCTATTTGACTATTATAGAAATTTAGCTAGTTGTCCTATTTAAAATGCATGTAAATGGTTGTAAACTTAACAAGCCAGAAAAGGCATGGTGATTTGCATATATCCCAAGATGCATTGCATTATGGAAGTATGTATGATGTTGTATTTCTTCAAAACTTGATTTGTTGCCAATGACCTTTGGGGTGACCCTTCTTTCAGTGATTCTGCATTGAGGTTATTTATACTGTAGCTTGTTTTTTTTGTTTGTTTGTCTTTTGAGCCCCCACTACGCAAGCAAATGGGGCTTGCATAGGGGTGGTCGCTACATCTCAACTAGTGAATTGGATCAGAGATCAGTGTCAGTAGGTGCTGGCTAAGTACAGAGAAAGGACATTCATAGTCTGTTGCTGCAAACTGATGTACTGAAGAAAGAATATGGCATTGCAGAAGCTTATTTTGTGTGTTTTGAATAAACATCACAAAGAGATTGTGTGTTGAACTTGATGTTCAGTGTCTGGTCAATCTGTTATCCCACAACCCCTCCACAATAACCAGCTGGCCAAGCATCACACAAACTAATCCTGGTGTGAGCAGGGTGTGTCTGCCAGTTCCCCATCTCTGAAGTGTAGGTGTCCCTGTAGTGCTTCTGAATGCAGTTTTATTGGAAAAGAGATGGTTAGCATTTGATCAGACAGGACTCTGAGGAAGTGACTCAGAGGTGGTTGCTTTCTATTGCAGAAGCAGATGACTCGTAAAGGACCAGATACTTTATTTGGAAGAGCAGGAACTATTTACAAGAGCAGAGGCTTGATTTGGCATCCTCTTGTTTCTAGTTTCTTCTGAGCTTGGTACCATGGCTAATTGTAGATCTGTTACCTACAAAAGATGTAAGATCTGATAGAGGACAACCAGACCATCTCCTTTGGGGTCATACTGTTCTTATTGTGTAACACAATCTAAAATGGCTATTTTGGTGCTCCCCCAGTTAACCACTGAGCTGGGGAGGAGGGGTGCACCTGTGGTTCTGCCTGGCAATTGTAGGGCTGAGTTGCACAAGTCCATACTGCCTCTCAAGAATGAGATGCTTCATGCTGATGACCTGCAGACCATCCTTTTGAAGACACCTATATCCAAGGCATACTATCTGGTCACGGGGGGCCATACAGGAATGTCTTGATGTACCAGAGCAGAGTGATGTTGCTCACCCAGATTTACAGGTGACCTCCAATCTTGATGACAGACAAGGTCAAAAAGAGTATGCAGTGGGGTCTGAGGAGAATCCTGACCTGATGGAATCAGATCCATTACATGAGTGTCCCTCTGAGGAACAGGTAGAGTGGATGGAACTCAGGAATAAAGATTCCAATCCCTCACTTTGTTTGTTTCAAAGACACTGCCCTATCTTATAATGGAGGCCTGCAGCATGCTGTACTTGAAGTTCAGGATATAGAGAATCTGGATGTGAACTCTATTAATACCTTCTTGGCCTGTGTCACTGCCCCGAAGTGCTTCCCAATATTCTGTTACTGTAACCAGATTATAATTCAGGAATGGGTCAGAATGGAAAAGTGCAATCTACTCCCTAGGACTAGGGGCTGATGCTATGCTTTCAGTAGGAGAACTTCAAAAAATTGGAGATCCCCTAGTGACAGACAAGGCTGTATGACATGCCATGAAGCATACCACTACAAGATGCAAACAGCAAGAGAGTGGATGCATCATGCAGACACACTTTTTCTTCAAATTAAATCAACCTGCAAATGTCATATGCGTTCTTCATTACCTCCAGGGTGTTAAACTCCTGGGTTACTGCCCTATGTAGTGTTGTCCCATGGGACTCTGAGAAGATAAATATTTTGTAGCTCATTTTGATTGTCTCTACATTTTTGTGGGGATGTGGCTGTAGGTAATCTGAGGATGTTGACTTGTACAGCCTACAATATTGTGGTGGCAGCGCAGTGTGTGTGTGGCTTCATCATTTAGCCACTGATCAGGCTTGTAAGACAAAGCTTTTCAGCAGAAGCACATGCACGAGACACATGCTAGGATGGATCCCGGAATCAGAGCTCTGAGACAACCTGCAACCAAATTAATTCATTAAATGTGATCCACCAAACTGAAACAGACAAATTTAGTACCAAATGGTGCAGAAAACTCAAGGCTAATGAACTCCTGATATTTATAATGAAACACCAATCCATTTCCTGAGTTACAACCAAAAACCATGGCAGCTGAGAAAAAGCACCTCTTAGAAATTGTGGCAGCAGTGCTGATTGCCCAGGCAACTACCTCAGAGGGCACAGAAATTAAAGAACCCCTAAAAGTCTTGTGGGAAGTAACATCCTTAAAGCACTAGATAGCTGACCTAGAGGAAAAAGTGCAATCCCAGTAAAAAAGAACAATGGATGGCAGTATAGTCTAGAGGTTAGAGTAAAGAGCTGTGAATGAACTTGGTACACCCAGTAGGGCTGGGTTTGACTAGTACAACCTCTACTTGCATACTGTGTGATTCTGAGAAAGTCACTTAATCTCCCCATTGCTCCCAGGTCAACCCTGATAACCTGCACTTGTGCTTAGAGGGCCATACCTAGTTACCAAAGAATAACAAAAACCAAAACGAAACATGCCTGTCATACATTGACAGTAAGGACAGTTTATGTGAGGTTAGACTAAAAGAACTTAAGTTAAAACCAGCACATTATAACTTTTGCCTGTGGCTTACCCTTGAGCAATCCAGTATGGCAGTTCCTCCAGAGATCATGGAAGGGCAAGACCCAGGTGAGTCTCATATGCTAAAATCCACTTGTCAGGCCTGGGAGACTTTTATTAAATTACTCGACTAGCTTTCCACTCACTTAGGCCCTTGGGATCCTCTGTGGTTAACCATAATAACATGGTGGCAAACCCATCCACTGGGCACATTGGAGATGACATTGCCTCCTAACTGTGGGACACCAATAAGACGTCTCCTCAGGTATACTGGATACATACCAAAATATTCAGGAGTGATTCCAGTTCCTGAGGTGTGACCTTTGAAGACATTTGCAAGTCAGACTTGCAATCTGGTGGAGAATCTCAACTCATAGTCTAAAAAAGGATGTTCCATTTCTGGAGATAATATCTCAGTAGACGAAATCTCCCATCTGACTGAGTGGCCAAAATTATGATCACGTCCTGACCCTTTATTTCCCTCCTTT
This sequence comes from Neoceratodus forsteri, assembly GCA_016271365.2. NCBI lineage: Eukaryota > Metazoa > Chordata > Ceratodontiformes > Ceratodontidae > Neoceratodus > Neoceratodus forsteri. The sequence goes on from CM057455.1 coordinate 623,160,677, forward strand.
AAGTAAGCAAAGATTGGACTTGGAAAGGGATCTAGGCCTTCAAGCCCCAAAGAAGACCTGGGAGAAGCTCCTTTGCTGGGCACACAAGTGATTGAGAAACATTTGCTATCAGCTCATACAGAAAAAAAAAACATAGCATCGATGGTATAGAACCCCATAACTGTTATACAAAATGGGAGTGTTTTTATTGAACAGTGCTGGAAACCCATGATTCCTTTGGATCTCTTGAACACATATTGTGGTCCTGTTCAGAGGATTTCTCTTTTTGGTCAGAGAGTCTAGCATATGGTGACCACACTATCAGGACCCGCCCCCCTCCCCTCCAGACCACAGGTTATGGCTATTAGGAGATACCTCAATGCTGTCGGGGGAGACTTGCCTTTAACATTAAATATTGCTGACTGCCTTGAGGCAAAGCAGCAGATTCTGCTGAGATAGGGAACTGACTTGACATCCAACTCTCATGGACTGCAAATGTGCCTTTCTTAAACTAGCTGAATTTGAATGGATGACTCATGTGGCAAATCATACCAGTCCTAGATTTCTCAGGGTGTGGGGCCCCTTCCTGGTTGTAAGATCAGACACTCAGTCCATTCCAACCCACCACACTCCACTATCTCCCCAGGCAGATTGGGTGGATGATAATACTGTAGCTTGTCGTTGCCCTTCTCCTTGGCTTACCCCATCACTTGTCACCCACTACTAAGTTCAGGCCCTACATTTTAATGGGGGGTTCCCAGATCCCTGTTCCTCTCCAAGTTTTTGATTTCATCTCAATGGACAAATTAGCTTCAACTCTCTTTTAAGCCTGTGATGCTCTTTTCCTGTGTATTCATTGGTATGTTCTTCTGTGCTATTTCAAGATGTTTCACATGATAATCCACCTCTTGAATGTTATGCTTTTTCATTCAAGTTTTTTTGTTCCATTCTTTGAAAATTATGTGTGTTTGTAGAGAAAAAGACTAATAAAATAATAAAAAAAAAAAGTACCTGAGTGCTGGTACAGTTTCTGTGGACCAGGGCAGAGGACTCCAAGAACCACAGCAGAAGGAATAACTTATGATTTGTAGGTTTCTCTGGAGGTGTGGAGCAGAAAGATGAAGACAGTTTCCTCAAGTGCAAGCTACCCTGACTCTTGAAGTATAACTCATGCCCTTGTCTGGAAATTGAGATGGCACATCACACCCTGGCACCGCCATCTAAGGAGGGAAGCAGACCTTTGCCCATACTAATCAAGTTCCTCAGAGATTCCCCAAATTGAATGGATCCTTGTCCTGATTAGAGAGATGGGGTCCTTCACTTGGCAGTGGCATGGAATCTACATATTTAATGACCTTTCATTGAAGCTGCCAGACAGGCACAAAAAAAAAACTGCATAGAAGTCCTTTCAAGAGTTTTGAATAGCCTACAGACTACAGTATCCTATAAGCTTTAAATCAATAGGAACAGGGGACTTGATTTTCAAAGCCCCCGAGACTGCCACAAGCACCTGATGCTCTGACCATACAGCACACAGGGCTGTTGGCAATCTCCAAGCTGGCAATTGAGATTCTCACTCCCATGAACCAAATGCTGAAAGATAAACCAACTCCTCCTTGGTCTAACTTGCAGCATTCCACAGACCATTTTTTAGTGCAAGCTGCCATAAAGTGAGGAAAGTGTTGCAGCTGTGCCCAAGAATATAAAATTGGGTGCTCTTTATTTATTTAAAATTTAACCTGAAAGGACATACTGAGCTGAATAACTGCTCATTTACAGATGCGTCCTGTGGAAAGGAGAGAGGGAGATAACTAACAATAAATCTACTACAAATAAGATGTAAAATACAATAATTCAGTAATAAAAGAAATATAACCATCCAATTAGTAGCAAATTGTAAATAATTATAAGTAAAAACACATTCTTATATGTACAGCACAGCAGATCACAAACAGCATCTCCCAGGGACGGAATCGCTGAGAGGCACAGGAGGTAAACAGCCTCCTTTCCAGCTTGTTTGGTGGGGTGTTGGCCCATTGACACTGAGCAATGACTGCTCTGCCCACCCCAGCCACCCTCCCACCCAAGGCCGGCCCACAATTTAAGGACCACCCCAGTCACGTGACATCCTGCAGTGCTAAAATCTAAGTCCCAACTTTCCTACTAGCAGCTTATTCTCACTGCCTACTAGCGGGGGTTCACCCTATTTACTCCTAACAAACTAGCCTCTTTATCTCCCCTTTGTATTCCACTCCTCTATCCGACACTGTACCTGACCTACTGCTTCACTCCCCTCACTCATCTCTTCTCCTGTCTCAGCCTAGCCCTCTCTTTCCCCACTCACCCCTCCGATACACCTCCCTGGACTGGCCACTAGCAGTCACTGTTGCACCCCTCTTTTTCAGCCTCTGGACCACCCCCCCAGTGGTCTCTACCCTGGTATATAGACTAGGCTCTTGGGCATCCCCCCCCAGTTTTGGAACTAGGTACCCTCTGCACCAAAGTCCACAACCCTGCCACTGCACCACCATGGCTGACACATTTCTTGAATGCTACTTGTCAATCTTATAGCATGCCAAAGTCAACCCACACCACACACCATGGAGATCCTTCCTTGCCAAAATAGCCTGACCACACTGACCCTGCTGGTGCTTGCCATCCCTCGCCTCAGTCACCCAGCCCCCCCCTTCCCTGGGACACCCCCATGGTCTGCAACACCCTGCCTCACCCACATCCACACAACACCCTGGTCGGACCCACTGCCCCTCCACGCCCCTCCACCAACAGCCACTCCCCCACTATCTGCCCTTCCTAACCACTCCACCCACCTCTCTTCCTTGTCATACCCCTGCATCTTACCATGCCACTCCCTTGTGCCATTTCTTCTGGTCCTACGTCCTCTTACATCACAAAAGATACTAGACACCACCTGGCTTTAATAAGGGTAATTTCCCCTTCTCCTATTATTATCTGGGAATATTTACCCAAACCTTGGCCCCATGTCCCCAAGCCAGGCTCGGTCACCACCAGCATCTGGCTTATGCATTGGATCAATGAATATCTGCAGCCTCCTGAAAAAAACAGCAGCCCTCCAGTGCTGGATTGTACAGCACCAACCTGACATCCTAGCCCTAGTTGAAACCTGACTCTCAAAATCAACCCTAGACTCATTCATCACCTTCCCCAGGTACACTCTTTTCAGGGAAGATTGAGTGGGCAGGCGCGGGGGTCGGTGTGCTTTCTATATGCACAGCACCCTGATGGGATGTGCCCTCCTGGTGCCCAAGCTTAAATATGGGGCATAAGCCATCTCTCTCAAAATCATCCCAGACCCCTCTAGGGCTCTGCATATTCTCACTGTTGCCTATGTACCCCCTCAGAACCAAACCCCAGCCATACTCTCACTCACTGACTACCTTGCTAACCTGCCACAGAAGACTGAGCAGATCCTTCTGGGGGACCTTAACATCAACTGGCTTACCAGTTCAGCATCCCAAACCAGAGATACCATCACTGCCCTCGATGTGACCCTACTTGTCACCCAGTCTACCAGGTGCATCCCCTCTAATGGAACCAGCACCCTCTTGGACAGTATTCTAACCAATTGATCCCATAAAGTCCTGAATATCAATGTCCTCCCAAACTCTCTTAGTTACCATTCCAAAGTCTTTTTTACATGGTCTGTCCTCACTAGAAAACCAGTGCCCAGGACAATCCTCTGCTGGTGCCTTCGCCCTGGCAGCCTTAATAAGCTCAAGCTGTACCTCGCCCAAATGGACTGATCCCTCATCAGCTTCACCCCAAACATTGACCTAGTGCTTGACTTTTTCACTAGCTCCTTTAATAAAGCCTGTGACCTTTACTCACCCCTTTCCATAACCCATACTAGGAAACAGAATGCGCCTTGGTTTACACCATCTTTTATTTAGCAACAGAGATAGAGGGACAACCTGTGGCATAGAGCTGTTGAATCTGGTAAGCAGGAGGCAGACAAGCATATAACACCGAGCGCAATAAATGTAGCTGAGCCATTCACAAGGTCAAGGCTGAATATTACCGAACCTTCCTTGCCTCCTCCTGGGGGACTGCCCAGAAGTTCTGGGATAACATTAAAGAACTGAATGGAAAGTCTCGCTCCCCCCCCATCCCAACTCACTGCTGATGGCTCCATCACCTCTGACCCCCAGAAGCATTGTGGGCTGCCTGAACACTGCTTTCTCCAACCTCAGCTCAGTCCTCCCCAGCAGCTTCTTTGACCCAGTCCCCCTCTCACAGCATCCCATCCTACACCATCCAGTGTTCTACCTCTGCACAATATCCCCACAAGAAGCCAGGTCATATCTAATTAAAACCCTCAATGGCACCAGCTCTTGCAATGACCAACTGGACACCAGGCTTCTTTGCCAGGTACTGGATGCATTATTTCCACCACTCACTGACTTACTCAATCGTTCTCTGTGTCTGGGCCAGTTCCCCCTTGCCTGGAAAACAGCAATCATTACACCCATACTCAAAAGTGGAGACTGCTCCTCCCCAAGTAACTACAGGTCGATATCCATCCTCTCTCCACTATCAAAAGCATGGGAACAAACAGTGGGAGATCATCTCACAGAATACCTGGCCAAACATGAAATTATGTGCAATATGCAGCATGGATTCTGATCAGGACAAAACACCACCACTGCCCTCCTGGTGTTCTTCAGTTTCCTACACTCTGCCTTAGACTCCGGCAACCTTGCTGAAGCCATGTTCATCGATCTGTCCAAGTTCTTTGACATGGTCTGCCATCCCATCTTGCTTGATTCCCTACTCCAACTTTGCCTCTCCCCAGGGCCCATCTCCTGGTTTAACAGCTACCTGTCCTCCAGGTCCCAGTGCGTAAAAATCCACAGCACCCTGCCCATCACTCAGCCTGTCTGCTCTGGGATGCCCCAGGGCTCCATACTGGGCCCTCTTATCTTCAGTCTCTACCTTAATGCGCTACCCAGCTCCCGTGCTGGAAGAGTACTGCTATATACTGAAGATGCAGTCCTATTTACCTCACACCAAAACCCTGCCTCCCTTCAGGTCTCTCTCCAGTTATCCTTCACCCAGATAGAGCAATGGTTCACAGACCACAGGTTGGTCATTAGCCAGAAAAAAACTAAATGTATGTTTTTCGCTCATCACTAGAGCAAGGCCAGAGACACACCCCTCCAGATAATTCCCAGCATGCAGCACCCCCTTGAACAAGTGCCCTCTTATAAATACCTGGACATCACATTCGACACAGCTCTTACCTTCATTCCCACATTAGCACCCTCTCTTCCATCACGAACTCACGGATTGGCCTACTTTACCACCACAGGGAATGCCTTCCCCCCCCCGAGGCACTTCGGCTAGCTATCACCTCCTCAGTTCTGTCCCTTGTGGACTCCGGATATATGCAGCAGCAGACAATACTGTGCTTAATAAAATACAACTGTCCATCAACAAGGCCTGCAGGCTCCTGACTGGTGTGGGCAGGAGCACATACACCTGCATATTTTACTCCACCACCAATGTGCTTAACTTTGAGGAGAGGGTCTGCTACCAGACATGTCTGTTAACCAAAAAAATGCTCCTTAGCCCCCCCCCCGGGTGACCTCCTCCCTCCACCATGCCAATACTTCCCTCCCCACATGCAGGGCCTGCAAGGCCACCCTCCTGGTGCCTAGACCCAGCACATCACTGGCACAGAGGTCCTTTTGCTACAGGGCCTCATCCTGGTTCAACTCCCTCCCAGCCACCATCACCAGCCTCCCCAAAATTGGTCCCTTCAAAATCGCTGTCAGGAACCACTTATTCACCTCACGGTGCTCTAGGTGTGTATAACCATGCCCAATTACCATCCCATATCAGCCCCTTCATAATGGGCTAGTCACAAATGCTAGTCTACAACCATACTGACAATGTCCCCAGGACTGCTAACTTCCACATCACTCCAGTTAACCACTTACAAGTCACACTATTGCCTAGCTACCTCATTCTATAGGCCAATGACATTCTCTCATGTAATATACGCTGCCTTTACAACCTGTCTTTGAAAGCATACTGCACTGTAAAGGCCAATTATTTCATCCCTGGTAAAATATGATGACAGCTCAACCTGCCTTTGCAAACTTGCTGTGATGTAACTATGCAACAATGTACACACTGAAATTGTGTAACTCTGTGTTGTCCATGGAACTATGTAACTTTTAATGTCTCTGTAATCTTTGACGAGGAGCCTTTGGAAATGAGTCTGACGCAAAGGACTGTAATTCCAATATGTACAAATAAATAAATAAATAAAATGAAGGGAAAAAAGTGAAAAGCATAAGCAGGTCAAAAATAGTAAAAGGGAGAAAGAAGAGAAAAAGGTTATAGACAGTTGCAGGTAGGATAACAAACGTCATAAAAAAGAGTCTTTAGGGAGGAAGGATAAGAGGCAGATTGAATTGAAAGAGGAAGAGGGCAGCAAAGGTGTCTGGCACAGCTGTGCCAAAACATGGGTTGGCAAATCCTACGTCAATCTTTGAAAATCAAGCATAGGGTCTTTAACACCTATAAAACACCAAAGGAGGCAGTAATGTAAATGGCTAGGAACTGTGCAGACAAAGCACTTCAAATGCAACCCAGCTCCCAGCCATGAGCAACCAGCCACCAGGACACCCTGCAGCTTCAGCCCAGCAGACCCCAATATACCTGCATGCCACAAGCCCCAAAGGACAGCAATTGTATGGCATAGCAGACTACTAAGGAAAAGCAATCAGCAAAGTGGCACATGAACAAAGCAAGGACAGGGTTTGAAGTACCGCTTCAGGGATCTGGCACCAAGGATTGAAGCCGGGACTCCAGATTGTCAGCAGCCGGTTCAGACTCAGTGGGCATACCACTGCCGAAAATGCTTCAACAGGACAGAAGCAAGTCACACAGTGCCCCGCATCAAGACAGTCAGGTCAGATGCTGGTCACCACCTGGCCTCCTCCTTAGAAGAAGCAGCTGATATGGTGAGGCAGAACTCTCCAGGGGCAGTAGGATCTGAATCTGACAATGCCCCAGATGACAAAGAAAAGCAACAAATACTTACATACAAACATACGAATGTGCCAGCAGAAACTGACCATCTGGTCTATCTAAGTCTGCTCGAGTGTGCAGACATTCCACACTCCCCCTTCCCTTTGTCATCCCACTGCCACACCCACCTCCCCCTTCCTCACTCACTTATTTTTTTGAATAACAAGGTATAGTGAAAAAATGATCTGCCAGTATATTGCTGATCCCCCACTTATTGTCCACCCAATCCTAGTCAGAATTCTGCCCTCCCCTATAACCAAATGCTGGTAATGCCATTAACCCCCCATTACTGACCTCCAGCAGATGGTCCCTTGATCTAGAACTCAAATCCATTCCACTGCAGATAACTGAGGTTCTTTAATCTACTAGGTCTTAAGGCAGCAGGACTGCTGCAACAAAGAGGTTAATACCCCAAAACTGGGCACTGAGCCACAAGGGAAGGAAAGTGACACTAGGCCAGACAGAAATTTACAAGACCTCAGACAAGGCTACTGACACATACACTCAAATGGTGCGCGTGCCTTCAGGGCAAAGCAGGCTGAGGAAACATTTGCACATTCATGCAGCACTTCAGAAGACTGCTCCAATGCCCATGAGGGCACTCGCCAGCCATGACAGTAGTGTTCTTCCCTCCCACTGAGTCAGCCTTGGTACTCCAGTATTATGCTGTGGCAAGGAACACTGTCTGATATTTAATCTAATAAAAGCAACTAACAGTACTCACCTTCATCTCCAGAGCATATGATCCACTTCATGATGGAGATTACAGCAGCAAATCCCTCAAGTGGGCTCCAAATGCTCTAGACTCCCACCAGAACCACTGATAATGCTGGGAGGAGGGAAAGAGAGGGAATCACACTTGGTGGTCAGTGGTACATGACTTGTTACTGCCACTGTAGGCCTGACCTGGCCCTGCTCCAAGCACAAATTGTACACACAGGCACTGGTAGCACTGAGACCTAATATGCAGATCCCTCCACCACCCAAACAGCACCCTAGCCTGCTTACAGTTGCACAGTCCATTTGTTTAATGATAGGACACTGCAAAAGGCTTACAGTGGCAGTAACCAGTCATGAATGGGATGTGCCCATACCAGGTTATAATCTATTCAGGAAACACAGAGTGGGAAAAAAGGGTGGAGGAGTGGCAATTTACATCTGGGAGGGAATTAAAGCAACTGAGGTCCCGGGAATGCAAGAGGAAGAAGACACACTGTGGGTCACCCTGCAGACAGGAAATGTCACCACCATTCATACGGGTGTGATCTCCAGATCTCCAGCAGAAGGGGGAGAATATGGACAGGGCACTGGTGGAAATTGTCCACAAAATGTCAGCTAAAGGGGAAGTGCTCCTGGTGGGAGACCTCAGATTGCCAGATGTGAATTGGAGCACTGAGGCTGCAGCCACAGCCAGAAGCAGGGACATCCTGATTGCCCTGCAGAAGGGATGCCTCAGACAGCTTGTGGAGAAACCTACCTGTTAGGGAGCAGTATTGGACTTGGTACTCACCAGTGGGGACAGGATCAATGAGGTAATGGTAAGTAGTAACCTAGGGTCCTGCAATCACAGGACAATGTGGTTCAATGTAACAACAGTAGAGGAATCAAACTACATGAAAATAAAAGTTCTGGATTTCATAAGGGATCACTTTGCTGAAACAGGGGACTATCTCAAGAAGGCCTTGGCAGAGGAGGAGGGGGACATATAGAAACAGTGGGCTAATCTTAAGGGAGCCATAACAGAAGCAACAAGCCTTTGTGTTTGGCAACTAAGCAACCCACCCCTACAAAAATGTGGTTTACGAAGAATGTGGGTGGGAAAGTGAGGGACAAAATGCGGGCTTTCAAGAAGTAGAAGGAGACACAGAGGATGGAGGACAGGAAACTGTATCTGGAAAGGCAGAGGGAAGCAGGGAAGGCAGTCAGGAGAACAAAGGCACAAATGGAGGAGAAAAAAGCTCAATCAAATAAGAAAGGGAACAAGTCCTTTTTCAGGTATTTTAGTAAAAGGAAGAAAACCAGGGGTGGGATTGTCAGGTTAAAAAAGGAGGAAGGAGATGCACAGAGGGGGACCAAGAAAAAACAACAATACTGAAAAAATATTTTTGTTCAGTATTCACAGAGGAAGGGGAAGGATAAGGACCACAACTCAGTGATAGAAGCACCAACAGAAGGGAGGTGGATACCAGTCCATTTACAGAGGAGAGAATCCTAAAGGAACTCAGGAACCTGAGGGTGGATAAGGCTATGGGGCCAGATGGGATACATCCCAGAATATTAAAAGAGCTTAGAGAGGTGCTGTCAGCACCACTGACAGCCCTATTCAACAAATCAGTAGAGACAGGGTGGTTCTTAAGGACTGGGGGGGGGGGGGTGAATGTAGTCCCTCTCCACAAAAGCAGGAGCAGAGAGGAGGTTGGAAATTACAGGCCAGCCAGCATGACCTCAGTGGTGGGGAAATTAATGGAGACACTACCAAAGGAAAGAAATGTGATATTTCTGGACTCTAGCAGATTGCAGGATCTGAGGCAGCATGGATTCATAGCAGGACGGTCTTGTCAAACAAATCTAAAAGATTTATTTGACTGGGTGACCAGTGAGATAGATCAGCGAGGGGCAGTGAATGTTTCCTACGTAGATTTCAGCAAGGTCTTCGGCAGTGTCCCACGTAAGAGATTTATAAGTAAATCACGCAGGCTGGGAGTGGGCCCCAAAGTAGTAAAATGGGTCAGGGATTGATTGAGTGTCAGGACACAAAGGGTAGTGGTAAATGGCATTCAATCTGAAAAAAGGTGAGTGAGCAGCAGGGTGCCACGGGGATCAATGCTGGGACCAGTCCTCTTTAATGTCTTCATAAGCAACATTACAGACGGGCTGGAAGGGAAAATGTGACTCTTTGCAGACAACACTAAGATCTGCAACAAGGTCAACAATCTGGGTGTGTGTGGAGAAAATGAGACATGGCGTCAGCTCACTTGAGGAGTGGTCAAGATTGTGGCAGCTAAGATTCAATGCAAAGAACTGCAAAATCATGCATTTTTATTTATTTATGTTTTTTGAAGTCTTGGATTACAATACCTTTGAGCTAATAGCTCATTTACAGAGGTTCCATGTCAGACTGGAGAAGACATTGAGTACAACAATTTCAGGCAAGGCAGGTTGTTATAAATCAAATACACAAGGATACATTTAACAATTATGTTAGAGAGTTACTAGGAAAAGGTGTACAGTGAAAATATTAAGAACAGTGATTGTCATAAGTGCAGAAAAAATAAATTAATGATAACATTAGGCCTAGAACCTAGCGCTGGGAAGGGCGAGGTTGTGGGCAGGAGCAGAGAGGAGGGCCCAAAGGGACAATCGTGGTTCCTAGGGGTATGCCTGGTAAGAACTTGGGACAGAGGATAAAGGTAAGATTTCAGTAAATGTTAGCTTTTGCTGGAGGGTTAACAGGTGTATGGGACCTAGGGGGTGAAGGGGTCAACCAGAGGTGGGGGAAAGGTGGGAGGGAGTTACATTTAGAGAAGGTAGAAGAAGATAAGTATTTGGATAAATGTTGAGATTGCAGTCAAATGTAAGCTTTTGATGGAAGATTAACAGGTGTACGGGGCCTGGGGATGGGGAGAGGGGGACTTGGTCTACCAAAGGTGGGGAGGAAGGTGGGAGGGAGTAACCTGAGAGGAAGTTAAAGGAGAGTGGGCGATCTTGGTGTGCTTCTAAATGCTGATATTATTACTCAGTTTAAGAGTCAGGTTGGCATAGCTATGTGCTACAGTCACAGTTACTAGAAACATAGACATAGAAACATAGACTTTGATATCAGATAATGACCGCTAGGCCCACCCAATCTGCCCATTTCCCCTACCAATTGGATAAGCAGCAGATCCTAGTTAACCAAAAGCCTACTTCTTCCTAACCTCCACCAGAATTGCCTTATGTCTGTCCCATGCATTCTTGAATTCTCCCATTGTTTTTCACCCCAAGACTTCCTCAGGAAGGTCATTCCATGTGTCCACCACCCTTTCTGTGAAAAAATACTTCCTCAAGTAGCCCCTGAGCCATCACCCCTCTGTCTTCAAATTGTGCTCCATTGTTCTTGCACATCTCTTTTTCTGAAAGATGCTACCCCCTTGGACTTTGTTGACTCCCTTGAGGAACTTGAAAGTTTATATCATGTCCCCACTCTCCCTCCTTTCCTCGAGGGTATACATATTAAGTTCCTTCATTCTCTCTTCATATAGCTTCTGGTGCAGACCTTACACCATTGTAGTTGCCCTCCTCTGGACTGCCTCCAACCTGTCTATATCCTTGCAGAGATGGGGTCTCCAGAACTGCACACAGTACTCCAGATGGGATTTCACCAACTGCCTGTACAGAGGGATAACAACTTCCTGTTTTCTACTGCTCTTGCCTCTCCCTGTGCATCCCAGTATCCCCCCAGCCCTCCTTACTGCCTTTTCATATTGCTTGCTTACCTTTAGTTCATCTGATATGACTACTTCCAGGTCCCTTTCCATTTTTGTTGTTGTTAGTACCCCCTTCCCCATTATGTACTCTTCCCCTGGGCGTTTGTTTCCCAGGTGTATTACTTTGCACTTCTTTGCACTGAATTTAAGCTGCCATACGTTTGACTGTTCCTTCAATTTTGCCAAGTCCCTTCTCATCCTTTCCACCCCCCCCCCTTGTGTATCAACCCTGGTGCAGATCTTTGTGTCTTCTGCAAAGAGGCATACTTTTCCTTACAGTCCCTCTGCAGTGTCACCTATAAATTAAAAAGGAACAGTCCCAGTAAAGAACCCTACAGTACCCTGATAGTAACCCCCCTTTCTTCGGAATGGACTCCATTTACTATTACCCTCTTTGTTCTGTTGTCCACTCAATTTTTTACCAAGGCCACCACCCTGGGACCCACTACCAGGCTGGAAAGTGGGTCCCAGGGTGATTAGTTGAAGCAAGAAAAGCCAGAAAATTAGTTTTAAATGGGCCTAGTTTAGTTTCGGATTGTATTTCAGCACTGAGTGTATTTATCCAGTAAGCCGCTCAATATTCATAAGACCATTGGCCTTGGGTCATCCGCTTGAATGGGACTTTTAGGGGCTGACTGTCTGATCCTCTAGTGCTCCTGGTTTTGTAGGACTTGCAAAGGAGGTTCCACACACCAGTGGGAGTTAGGTCTAGTGTGGATTTCTTGGTGAGTAGGCATAGTGGGTACTGTATTTTGCAATCCAGGTTTAGGGCACTGGGTCATGTTGTCACATGTCAAAACAGCACGGCACTATACTGTGCTGTCTAAAAAGTGAATAGAAGGAAAAACACAAAAATCCTTGTTTTCTGTGGGGGCTCCACCCCCTACACCACACCCACCACCCATTACAGGGGCTGCACCCTCCGGGGTGGAGGCAACTCAGGGACAGGGCAAAACATGGAGGAACTGCAGAAAAGTCAAGGAATAAAAAAATCAACAATGGGACCAGGAATAGAACCTTGGTCCACAGCCACTCCATTCTCCTCCAACACCGATGGCTTTACTCACTGAGCCACAGCAGCTACTTTGCAGATCCCCTTCTGGCACAGCTCCTATCCTCTTTCCCAGCAGCAGCTACCAGGTCACTTGCTATGTGCGTTGTGTGACATTGTGTACCCTGCAGCTGTTTCAACTCGAGCTGTTCCTGTTGCACAGTTTTGCCCTGCAACATTCTCTGTGTGAGATAGTTCACCCAGTACCAAGGTTTAGAAAGCCGGATTGGGCATAAAGCTCACAAGTGTGAGTAAGACGGTGAGCTGCCAAGACCTTATTGAGAGTTGATTTTATCTGCTTCAGGGATGAGTCAGTAACAGCACTGTAAACCACTAGTCTATAATCAATTACAGACAGAACCGAACAAGTCACTGCTAGTACCAGGACCTGATTTGTCAGGCACTGTTTGTTCCTGTGTAGAAGTCCTAGCTTGGCATTTGCGGATTTAGCAACAGTGTCTATGCATTGAGTGAATGAAAGCCAACAGTCAAGTGTGATTCCTAAGTACTTGAACATTTGCACCATTTCTAGGGGTGCATTTTGGCTGTTCAGTATATTAAGGTGGATGAACCTATGTCCATTGTGGGAGGAGGCAAATAACATTGTTTCAGTCTTTTTTTAATTTAGTAATAATTTTGATTTTAGGAACCTTGCTTCAATTGCAGAGAAGTTAGTCTGCATTTTTTTTCTAATGCTACTGGGTCTGAATGGCTGGAGTATAGCACCACATCATCTGCATAAAGCAGGACTTTATCTTGCACAGCTAATGATAGTTGACTGAGAAACAAACTAAAGAGCAGGTGATCCAAGATGGAGCCTTGGGGGAACCCTGTATTATGCTCCTGTTTTCAGAGGGGACATCCAGGATTTTCACCTTTTGTAATCTCCCAGAGAGGTAGCTCCTGAACCAGGCCACCATTTCTGGTGATAGTCCTGTATGTGAAAGCTGTTTAAGAAGTAGCTCATGGTTTACTATGTCGAAGGCCTTGGTGAGGTAAATGTAGGTTACACCCACCAAGACCCCACGATCTAAAGCATCATGAATAAACCCTATAAATTAATCTAGGGTGGTAGTGGTGCTGTGCTTCTTTCTAAATCTGTGCTGCTGAGGGCATTGCAACTGATATTTGTCAAGGTAGTCAATCACTTGGTTGTACACAATGGCCCAGATATTCAGACTGCACCACAAAGTAGCGCAATAGCAGGAGAAGGCACAAGTGCAGTCCCTCATGCGCAACACGCACAATATTCAAACACAGTGCAGGCCAAGGTGCACTTGCGCAACACAACTGAATATTGTGCCAACTGCGCCATGGCACAACCAGGGATGCGCAGTGGCGCAGGGCTGATGCTCAGTAGCACAAGCAGGGATGTGCAGTGGAGCAGGGTAGTAGCACAGTAGCACAACCAGGGATACACAGGGACAGGAACAGGATGCAGGGGTTCACCACCCATGGAAGCCATGGGCGGAAGACCATGCAGCAGATCAGACAGTGCCCCCCGCACCCCATGAACTGCACAACTTGTGGTGAGTTGGATGAACCACTAGCCCATGAACACCAGCACTGAATCCACAGCTGGGGCACAGTGCTCCAGCACACCTCCTGGCAAGCAGTGACCGCAATACAAGGAGGGCTGGCCACCCAGTACCACCCCATCAGACCAATGCAGAGCACACCCTGCACAGCGATCCCCAGACACCCTGCCCTGGAGCAGCACCCAACAGTGCATGGCACCGAATGCATGCCACCACCCCCACTGTGACAATGCAACCCTATGCACCATGGAGTCATGCAAGGCAGCCCCACTGTAAGCACCCCACAGTGGGTGACACCAGCCACCGACGCAACAACTGAAGACACAGTGCAGCTCTGTACAGCTACCCATGGCACAGCAGAGAGGTCGACCCTGCATCGGTATCCAAGGGACCCCGCATGTGACAAGGCCTGCCCTGGACCCCACCACCAGCAAGACAGCACCCTGCACACTCACTCAAGCACACACCCTGTCCTAGCAATGACCCCAACATACCAGGGTATAGAATCTACAGAAGGGACAGGGAAGGTAAAAGAGGAGGTGGAGTAGCTCTATAGGCAAAGGCAAATTTATTTAAAAGACACCCAATCCCGGAGGTTCTGGGCACCATACAAAATTTTTATAACATTTCATACAACATAGGCATTTACAATTAAAATTAAACATCCTATAAATAATCAGCATTAAACACCAAACGCTTGCAGAAATAGGAGTGTCTTCAGGCGGACTTTAAAAATAGCTATGGTGGGGGCCTCCCTGACTGCAGTTGGTAACGAGTTCCAAAGAGCGGGAGCGGCAACACTAAAAGCTCGGTCGCCTGCTGATTTTAACCTCGCTCTAGGAACAGTCAGGAAGCCACTGTTGGAAGAATGGAGATGGCAGGTAGAGGAAGTAGGTACCAGGAGCACTGACAGGTAACTAGGGCCCTGGCCATGTAGGGCCTTATAGGTGAGAAGACCCACCTTAAAGAGTATTCTCCACCTGACAGGCAGCCAGTGCAATTTGCGCAATACAGGTGTAATATGACAAAATTTGTTTTGCCCAGTCAAAAGCCAGGCAGCAGCATTTTGCACCAGCTGCAGTCTACGAAGAGAACCCCCTGAGACCCCGAGATAGAGGGCATTACAGTAGTCAAGCCTAGATGTGACTAAGGCATGTATCAAGGTAGGGAGGTCCAGCTTCATGAGCTTCATGCCCAATCAGACTTCGCACCCAAGAGGAGGCCATCAATGACGCAGCTCCCAGCACAAGTCCAGTTGCAGAGTCAGGGGCCATCCCATCACGAACTCTGTTCGACTCCACTACCAATACCTCAGTCTTGTCACGGTTCAGTCGCAGCCAGCTGGAGGCCATCCAGTCGTTAATCTCGGCCAGACAGATATTTAACACATCCACTGCGTTGGATGTTCCTGGGGCAAAGGACAAGTATAACTGAGTATCATCAGCATAGCAATGAAAACTCAGACCATACTTCCTAATGATCCCCCCCAAGGGCAGCATATACACTGCGAACAACATTGGGGCCAATACCGAACCCTGAGGGACTCCGGACAAAAGGAGGCAGGATGTGGATGAGAAATTTCCCATCACAACCCATTGCCTCCTGTTGGTAAGAAAGGACTCAAATCAGTTGATGACAGTACCAGTGAGTCCGCACAGCTCCCTGAGGTGGACAAGCAACACACTATGGTCCACAGTGTCAAATGCTGAAGAGAGATCAAGGAGAACAAGAATTGTCCTGTCCCCTCAGTCTCTAGCCCTGAGGAGATCATTCTGCACCCAAACAAGCGCAGTTTCCGTGCTATGTCTAGCCCAAAAAGCTGACTGGAAGGGATCATACAACTCGTGAGTCATGAGGTGTTCTTCCAACTGAAGCGATACCACCTTCTCAACAATCTTCCCCAAAAATTGGAGATTGGAGATAGGACAGTAATTTGCCTTGATCTCCGGGTCCAAAGAATATTTCTTTAAAAGGGATCTCACCAGAGCCTCCTTCAAGGCATCTGGAAAGACACCCTGAAGCAGAGGACACCGTACAATTGAGGCAAACACCAGGCCAACAGAGTCAATGCATCTCATTAAGAAACGCATTGGGACTGGGTCCAGCTCACAAAAGGTATGCTTCAAATTGACTGCCACCTCAATAACCTCATGAAACTCCACTGGCCTAAACTCCCCCCAACTAGGCGGAGTGCACTCAGAACACATCTGGCGACCACTGTCAGCAATGGTATTGCTGGCTGAAGAAACCTCCCACCGGATCAAGGACACCCTATCCGAGAAAAAACGAGCAAACTCCTCACAGTCTTCATCAGAAGAAGCCCTCCCGGGCTGCAGACAGACAGGATGGAGAAGTCTACCAACAGTCCAGAAGAGTGCGGCTGGTCAGTTTCTCCCGGCAGCAATCTCCCTAGAGAGAAACGCTGCCTTCTTATGGTTTATTGCCTCCTGATATGCACAATAATGCACACGCAGGACCAGTTTGTCTGTCTCCAGCTGGGACTTCCTCCAGCAGTGCTCTAATCTCTGACCCATCCTCTTCATCTACCCAAGGTCTCCATCAAACCATGGGGACCTCAGGTACGAAGTACTGGGTCACACACGGATAGGTGCGAGGGAGTTGATGGTGTCAGATAACACCCTATTATAGGTGTCAACCCCGACATCAACACCTCCGATGCATGCACCACCCACACTAGACAAATCAGCTGCTGTCAAAAAACCCTCAGGGGCAAGATCCCATAAAGGGCGGCAGCGAATCATCTCAGCAGGGGAAGAACTTCTGGCGTGAGCCCCAAGTGTGAACTTCACCGTGCAATGATCAGACCAAAATACCTGATCAATCCCGAGATCAGTAATCTCGAGCCCCAGTGAGAACACCAAGTCCAATATGTGGCCGTCCTGATGAGTTGGTGCAGCAATGACCTGCGTCAGCCCCAACAAGGACATGCTCTACAGGAAATCGCTACTGCATCTTTGATCTTTATCATCGGTCCAAACATTGAAATCCCCCAGAAAAACACATCTGGGGGAACCCAATGTTTCGCCAGGAACAAAGTTGACAAATTCCTGCAGGAAACCCCGCATTGGGCCAGAAGGGCGATAGATGAGAAGGATCCTGCAGCCCATGCCAAATCCTCCATGAACGGCCACACACTCAAAAGAACCTGGAGTTCCCACCGGGTGCACGGTGAAGGTCAGACTAGATCTAAAACAAATAGGTACACCACCACCCCAGCGATTTTCTCTGGGGCAGTGCACCACGGTATACCCTGGAGGGACTGCAGCCTCAAAAATAGGGCCAGCATCATCTCCCACCCAGGTTTCCGTAATGCAAGCCAGATTGACTGATGAAATCAAGGTGGCAATAATTGCCGTCTTGTTTCTGATCGACCTGGCATTGCACAGCACTGTCATCAGAGAAATAGAGGGTGGTGCCGCCCCTTGGGTTACCTGACCACTCGGTCTGGTGGTCTCCCTTGGAATGAGCACCAACCACATCTAGCCTCTCCCGGATGCCCGACATAACCCAGGATATCTCCTGGACCTAACAACCTCTATCCTTCCATCAACCAAATCCAGGTTGTCCCACTGCCGACAAGCAGCACGACTATACATAGGGGAAGGGATCAAAGCTACAGAACTAAAAAGTAAAGGGGCAGGACAAGAGGCACTCTGGGTCACCTTGGAGACAGGGAATGGCATCACAATCTGCACAGGGTTGTATACAGACTCCCGTCTCAAGGGGAGGAAATGGACAACAAAATGATAGAGTACATTCCAAAATGGCTGAAAAAGGGGAGATACTGTTGATGGGGGACCTGAATATGCCAGATGTTAACTGGATAACATGTACTGCAGCCACATCCAAGAACAGGATCATTCTCAATGCCCTGCAGGAGGCAGGCCTTAGACAGCTAGTGTTGGAACCCCCTCGGGAAGGAGCAATACTAGACCTGGTACTCTCAAATGGAGAGAGGATCACAAATTTAGAAGTCAGTAGACATCTGGGGAACAAGCGACCACTGCACAGTGTGCTTCACAATGAGCACAACCATGGAGATAAGCCATACAAAAACAAGGATACTGGACTTTAGAAGAGCTGACTTTGGCAAAATGGGTGAATACCTGAAAATGCACTAGCAAATGACCAAAAGGAGGGGTAGAAGAACAATGGAGAAAATCAAAACTGCCATCATAGAGGCAACAAGCCTTTGTGTGAAACAAATGAAAACAAAGAGGAGTAAAAAACCACTATGGTTCTCAAAAGAGGTGGCAGGGAAGGTTAAGGAGAAAAAGGCTGCATTCAAAAAGTGTAAGTAATCACAGAAGGAGCATGACAGGGAACTGTATCTATTAAAGCAGAAAGAAGTGGGGAAGGCAGTCAGACTAGCAAAGGCCCAAACTGAGGAAAACATAGCCAACTCAGTTAAGAAGGGGGATAAAACCTTTTATAGGTACATTAGGGAGCATAGAAAGGTTAAGGGAGGGATAATGAAGATTAATAAAGGAGAGGGAGGTGGGCAGAGGGAGACAGTGAAAAGGCAGAGATACTGAATGAATACTTTTGCTCAGTATTCTCAAAAGAAGATGAGGAGGAGTTACCTAAACCAAACAATAGAAGCACTCTGGGTAGGGGGGTTGACACCAGTCCATTTACAGAAGAAAGAGTCCTGAAAGAACTCCTAAAACTCAAGGTGGACAAAGCGATGGGGCCTGATGGGATTCACCCCAGAATCCTAAAAGAACTAAGGGAGGACCTAGTTACACCACTGACCACGCTTTTTAACAGATCGTGGCAGGATGGGGCGGTACCTGAGGACTGGCGGAGGGCAGATGTGATTCCCCTTCACAAAAGTGGGAGCAAGGCAGAAGCAGGAAACTATAGATCTATAAGTTTGACCTCAGTGGTAGGGAAAATGATGGAATCACGTCTGAAAGACAGAATCGTTGAGTACCTAGAGGCCAGCGGGGCACAGGACCCAAAGCAGCATGGATTTACAGCAGGAAGGTCATGTCAGAAGAATCTAATTGATTTCTTTGTCTGGGTGACCAAAGTAATAGACCAGGGAGGGACTGTGGATGTGGCCTACCTAGACTTTAGCAAGGCATTAGACACAGTCCTGCACAAAAGATTAATAATCAAGTTAGCCAGCCTGGGAGTGGGTCCCAGGGTTGTAGCCTGGGTAGCAAACTGGCTGCACAACAGGACACAGAAGGTAATAGTGAATGGAACACATTTCAAAGAAAGGGGGGTTACTAGTGGAGTACCTCAGGGCTCAGTACTGGGTCCAGTCCTCTTTAACATCTTTATAGGTGACATTGCGAGGGTCTGGAGGGAAAGGTATGCCTCTTTGCAGATGACACAAAGATCTGTAACAGAGTTGATACACAAGGGGGGGTAGAAAAGATGAGAAGAGACTTGGCAAGGTTGGAGGAATGGTCAGACATATGGCAACTTAGATTCAATACAAAGAAGTGCAAAGTAATGCACCTGGGAAACAAAAACCCAGGAGAAGAGCACACAATAGCAGGGGAGGTACTAACAACAACAAAAATGGAAAGGGACCTGGGGGTAGTCATATCAGATGAAGCAGTCCAGAGGAGGGCAACTAAAATGGTGCAGGGTCTGCAGCAGAAACCATATGAAGAAAGAGGCTGAGAGAGCTTAATATGTATACTCTTGATGAAAGGAGGGACAGGGGGACATGATAGAAATATTCAAGTACCTCAAGGGAATCAACAAAGTCCAGGAGGGTAGCATCTTTCAGAAAAAGAGATGTGTAAGAACAAGGGGGCACAATTTAAAGTTAGAGGAGGGACGGCTCAGGGGTAATGTGAGGAAATTTCTTTTCACAGAGCGAGTGGTGGATACATGGAACAGCCTTCCTGAGGAAGTCGTTGGGTCTAAAACAGTGGGGGAATTCAAACATGCATGGGACAGACACAAGGCAATTATAGTGGGAGTTTGCAGGAAGTAGGCTGTTGGTTAACTAGAATCTGCAGCTTATCCAGTAGGTAGGGAAATGGCAGACTGGATGGGCCAAGTGGTCCTTATCTGCCGTCAAAGTCTATGTTTCTATGTTTCAACAGCCAGCACAGCTGCCCACAGTGATGCATGGAGGCATGAGCCACACAGGATGCGACACAGGGCATGGACAAACACCCACCCAGACCCAGGGACACAATAGCAGGGCAAGAAATGCCACTGGCATGTGACCACTGATGCTGTGTACCCATGGCCTGCACCCCACCATGGCACAGGTGTACTAGCCATCCTGCGCATGCACCATGAAGCTGTCTGCCACCAGCATGCAGTTGGAGCACAAGTTACAGGCATCAGAACACAGACCCCGCAACAGACACCAGTGACAGCATGGAGGGGGGACAACAACAGCATAGGCCACAGTGCCACCCGAGGCAGATGTGCACCTTACCGGTGACAGAAGGCAAGCAGCCATTGCGCTGTGGCCAGAGGGTGGCCAGCATGGACAGTCACCAATGACATGTCTACAGACCGTGCATACTACAGACATGCAAAGGGTCCAGCTGCATGGGCCATGGACATACTGACAGGGACACCAGGGACACAGCGCATGCACCGGGGACCACTGCACACAGGCATCCAGTGCACAGGGAACAACACACATACCACTGACAGGGACTGAGTCCCCTACCCATACCATAGGCGGGTCCCTGCCGGGCACACACATGCCCAGGCCTGCACCACCCCCGACACCATGCACACCACTGCAGCCAAGCACCATAAGCCCACTTCAAGTCAGAGACCACCACCGTTGTCATAAAAAATAAGTATGTATTACAGTAGTGAACAATATACAAAACAGAAAAACAAAATATTTACAATGTGGGGGGGGAAGGGCCACATACCAGGTGGGGGAGGGCATGGGGCAAGGGTGTACAACTGGGAGTGGGATGAAGTGGTGTGAAGGTTAGTCCAGGGGGAAATGTACAGCAGGGGCATAGTGGGCCTAATGTCGATTCCTCTTGCCACTACGATTTCGGTGTCTCCTCCTGTGATGTCATCCTCCACCCTGTTCCATCCTTTGGAGCAGCTTCAGGGTGGCCCTCACCTGCTGCAGCAGCTCCTGGACACTCCTCTCCAGTGCAGTCCAGTGTTGTCCAACTAGTACAAGGGAGCAGAGTCATAACGTGTGACTGGCCAGACCCCTGCTGCCCACCCAATGTTCACGGCATACAGCCATGGGCAACACCTCTGTGATGTCATATGACCACCAACAGTGTCCACGCCTACATGACCCACCTACCCAGGCACCCACAGCCATGTGGCATGCTGCACACACCCACCGCCCATGTCCTGCACAGCACTACAGTGGCCGTACAGTGACATGGCTATGTGGTGCAAGGGCAGTGGCACAGCCATTTACCCTGTGCACGCACGGACCACCCACGATGCCCACCCACACATGCAGTGCCACAGGACAGTGCTGAGTGCACTGTGTGGCGTGCATGGCAGTGGGGCCAAGTGCTGGTGGCCACACCCCGCCACCATCCCTGCAACCCAGCATACACAGATGTAAGGGGAAACACGGCACTTACCTGCATCCAGGCCAGCAGGGCGCTGCTGGCCCATAGCCCCTCCACCACATCCTGGCTGCATTGGCAGAGCACCCACTCAGTCCTGCTCCACCTGTTCTCGGTCCTGCCTTACCCTACGGCACTCCTCCAGGCCTAGGGTGCAAACATGGAGAGGGAAACATCAGTACAAGCCAGTAGCAAAGCCCCCCCCTTTGTGTGCATGCCCGCACAGCCTAGCCATGACGCACCCCCACCACCACCACCCCCACAAGATGGCACCCACCACCCTGCGGGGTGGACCTATGCACACCGCGATACCCAGACAGATGGACAATACCAGTGTTTGGATGGAGCACCTACCTGGCCATGGCACGGCACCTCACCTGGAGCGTACCTGCAGATGCCCCAGTCAGTCAGGGTCCCTCCACTGTAGGTCACCATACATGTGGTGACATTGCTCCACTGTCCAAGTGATCCCAATCTCCTCTTCCAGGTTGTCAGCCACCTCCTGCCACACAGCACTACGTGGCCTGTCTAGGGGATCCTGCCCAAATAGGGCACCAGCATGTGGCTCAACTAGGGCCACTGGGTTGGCCAGCTCAATTGCACTCCACACCTGCACTCTTCTACGAGGCATCCTGCAGTTGGTATCACAATCAAAATGGTGCTCTGTAGTGCATGTGCCCCACGTGCAGAGGCAGTGTGGTACTGCGCTGCCAGTCCCTATCACACTGTCACCGAACTGTGTGATGGGGTGCACCCATGCTGACGCATGGCACCTAGGGGCAAAGGTTGACCGCAGGGTCAAGGGTCTGTCCGTGCATGGAGCACCACAGCGCTATTGGGACACCCTGCATGTAGCGCAGTAGGGTGCTTGTGTGTGACACCCTGTAGTGGTCTACCACGCTGTGGCTCTATGGCGCCTACGGCGCACTAGGGCATGAGCACCACATGGGCGAACAGTGCACTAGCTCCACAGACACAGTGGTGGCCATGCCCTGCACTGCCTCCCATGCACAGTACATCAATAGCGCCGCACACATCAGTGTCAGCACCCTAGACATGCGCTGTGCGGTGCTGATTGCACACATCACAGTGCTGCACCATAGCCTGAGCACACTCACCAACATTGTGCAAGGTGCAACAGTGTGATATTCAGCCAGCATATGCAAATCAGCTCATTAGCCATTCCACGGTGCAACCACTGCATTAGCATCCCCTTACAGTTGCGCCTCACCACATTTGCATGCGTTGCTCTATATAAATGCGACATGGGGCTGCAGGGGACATAGTTAGGTATTGCAGTCTATTGTGGTGGGTTGCATGCTGTTGGGATGCGGGGACAGTGGTTTGTGAGGGCTGAATGGGACTGCATAGTCCAACTTAACACCTGTCATTCCTACAGGCTCGATCATGACTGACCGTGAGGAAGAGGAGTAACAGGGATGGGGGAGAAGGAGGATGCACAACTTCACCTGGGCTGAATCAGATGCCCTATTTGAGGCATATCTTGACAGGGAACTGCTCCTCAGGGGACAGTGGGGAACACCACAGGCCCATGCTGCGGCATGGGGTGAAGTGGCGCATGGCATGAACCAGCATGGCAGCCACCAGTGGTCCATGCAGGAGTGTAAGAAGAAGGTCAGCATGGACAGGAGGCAGATCAAAGACAAGGTGGCTGTCATCAGGGCTGCATGTGCTGCCACCAGTGGGGACCAGCTGGATATACCACGCCTGACACCACAGGAGGATCGGGTGGCCAGCAGCATGCGGCGTTGTACCATCGAGGGTGTTCCTGGTGGTGGCTTCCAGACAGATGGCAGCCCATCACTGCATGGTAGGTCTGGCGCTGTCACTATGTGGGTGGTGGAGGGAATGCCACAGGGCAGGGTGGAGCCACTAACGCTAATGTGTTCCCTTACAGCTCCTGAGCATCTACATGGGTCAGCGGTGGTGGGTGTGTCCACCAAGGGGGATGCCCTAGACACAGAGGATATTAACATAGAAACATAGACTTTGACAGCAGATAAGGACCATTTGGCCCACCCAGTCTGCCCATTTTCCTACCTATTGGAAAAGCTGCAGATTCTAGTTAACCAACAGCCTACTTCCTGCAACCCCCCACTATAATTGCCTTATGTCTGTCCCATGCATGTTTGAATTCCCCCACTGTTTTAAACCCCACAACCTCTCCATGAAGGCAGTTCCATGTGTCCACCTCTCTCTCTCTCCATGAAAAAGAATTTCCTCACATTACCCCTGAGCCATCCCCCCCTCTAACTTTAAATTGTGCCCCCTTGTTCTTACACATCTCTTTTCTGAAAGATGCTACCCTCCTGGACTTTGTTGATTCCCTTGAGGTACTTAAAAGCTTCTATCATGTCCCCCCCTGTCCCTCCTTTCATCAAAGGTATACATATTAAGCTCTCTCAGTCTCTCTTCATGTGGTTTCTGATGTAGACCCTGCACCATTTTAGTTGCCCTCCTCTGGACTGCTTCCATCCTGTCTATGTCCTTGCGTAGATGAGGTCTCCAAAACTGCACGCAGTACACCAGATGGGGTCTCACCAACTGTCTGTATAGAGGGATAACCACTTCCCTTTTTCTACTTGTGATGCCCCTCCCTATGCATCCCAGTATCCCCCTGGCTCTCCTTACTGACTTCTCACATTGCTTACCCACCTTTAGGTCATCTGATATGACTACACCCAGATCCCTTTCCATTATTGTTGTCGTTAGTACCTCACCTGCTAGGACTGCCCATCCACCTCCACAGGTGTCCAAGGTACCGGACTAGTGCATACCTGCATGTCTGTCCGGAATGATGAGGCTGGTGCGGGTACAGACAAGGCCCTTCCTGTGTCCCAGCATGACAGCGCCCATGGTCTCCAGCATGCTGGGACACGGACGGGTGCCAGATCCAGCACCGATGATGATGGACCACACGTCCCGGACAGTGATACATGTGGGACACAGGATGGTCCCACAGCAGGCATGGGCACAGGCGTTGCCATGGGTGGTGCCGCCGTGGAGGCCTGCATGACAACACAGTCCCAGCCTGTGCCTGTATGCCCCAGTGGGGCAGCACTGGTGTGTGTCCAGGGCGGTGGGGCTGTTGCGGCCACAGTGGCGGCACCGGTGAGCCCTGGCGATCGGCAGCTGGAGGGGCAGTGCCAGCAGTTGGCCAATGGTGACGGGGGGACAGTGTCAGGGGTGGTGGCAGTGCACCACGTGTGGACCTGCCCCGGCATGGCTTTGGTGTGCAGCACCCATTATCAAGGGGTGCTGGCAAGGTGGGCCAGGAACACCGTGAGGTACAGCATGCCGGACCAGCGGATGACCTCTTTGATGAGCACAGCCGTCTACTCCAGGCTTCAGTAGATCAACAGATGCAGCTCATAGTGGCAGTGGATGCACTCAGTGTAGTTCTGCACCAGGCAGAGGAGCGGTGCAGTAGGGACCACGGTCTGCTTCTGGCAGAGATGGCCGGGCAGCGGGAGGATGTGACCGCTGCCATTGACAGGCAGACCAATGCATTGACAGCTGTCAGGGCTACATTGGGCACCCAGTTTGGTGCCCATCTGCCGCAGACACTGCTCAGTGTTATGTCCACCCCTGTTCCTGGCACCGTGCGATGCCTGATATGTCAACACCGGGTTTGGCTGTGGGCATACCAAGCACACCTGGCGCGGGCATGTTCGGTCTGCTGCAGACCCCTGTGTGAACATGGTCATGTTCACGCAGCATCACCCCTGGGGGACCATCGGTGCCACCCCATGAGGCCAATGGTCAGCCTGACATGGCTGGCAGGTCTCGGTGGGTCCACCCACACATTTGTGGCGGTCATGGTGCTGTGCCACATGACTGACCTGTCTCCCACCATGACCACTGTCTGCCACTGCCCTATGTGCAGTGTAGTGTGCATTGTGTGACATACAGGTGGGGTACCTGGAACTTCACACACACAGTCCCTGTGCACACCGTCCTGGCTTCTGGCCACTGTGGCATGTGCATGATGATGCCTGCGTTGCACTGTCCGCCAGTGTGCAATGGTGCCCAGCATCTGAGGCATGCACAGTGATGGCCACTGGTCATTTGTCGTGTGTGGACCTGTGTGGGGGTTGGGGTGGCTATTGAGGTTGGGGTGCCATCTACCCCTTGTGCATGTCTTATGGTGTGTGTGCGTGCGTGTGTGTGTGCACATGTTGTGTTCAGCCCTGCCCATTCCTGACGCCATGTGCGGTGCCACACTCAGACCCATTCTCTTACCACCATCTGCCCCTGGTGTCCTGCCCTGCCTGTCTGTGGGCTGTGCCCTTGCCCTTGGTTGTTCTGCATGGCCCCGTGACCTACCTGTGTTGACCAAAGTGCTCTTCTGTAATGGTGTCCCGGTGCTGCTGTGACATCCGGATCAGGTGGGGGTCTCTTTGCCCAGGGAGTGGCTGCCCATCACCAGCTGGACTGGCATCTTCATAGCCCCACCACTGTCCCTCTCTTTGACCTCTATGGCTATCCCACAGTAGGTGGCCATGTTGTGCAGGGTACAGCAGGCCAGGAATAGCCCACAGGCCTTCAAGAGGCTGCACTGTAGGGCACCGCCAGATGTGTCCAGACACTGGTACCATGCCTTCAGCATCCCAAACACCTGCTCGATGACATTCTGTGTTGTGGCATGTGCCTCATTGTATCATAGCTGAGATGGGGTCATGGGACGCCGGTATGGTGTGAGCAGCCAGGGACGTAATGGGTAACCACTGTTACCTGTGTGTAGAGGGTGGACATTAGAATGGTGGTCTGCATCGCTATGCCATAGGCCAACAAGGCTGGTACCCATGGCACCTCTGACTATGCAGCCTCCCACGTCTGCTCATATCATCCTGCGTGATATGCATACTCACCCACTAGATGGCAAGTGGGGATGTCCCCACTCTCAAACCTGTGGCACAGTGCATACTTGCGCCAGATGAAGGCATTGTGTGCTCCCCCAGGGTGTGTGGCACAGACATTGATAATGCACCACCTGGCATCGGACACCACCTGGCAATTTATGCTTGCATACCACTTGCGATTGATATATGCTGCTCCCTCCGGGCCAGGTGGTGTGCGGATGGCCACATGGGTGCAATCAATGGCCCCGAGCATGCCAGGCAACCATGCTACCCTTGGAACTCCTGTATGTGTGCTGCGAACTCCTCCTGTGTGCTGGGGAAATAGATGTACTCCACAGCATGTGGCAGCAGTGAGCTGAGTAATTGTGTGAGTAGGCATGATGAGGCCAACTGGGTTATGCCTGTCGTGTCCCCTGTTCATCTCTGGAAGGTGTCCGTGGAGAGCAGGCACATGATGGCTGTCACCTTCGTCTCCACTGACAGAGCATGGCTCTGTCGTGTGGGTGCCTGCATCTCATCACTGCACATCTCACAGAGCTGCCTCAGGATCACCCGGTTCAGGCAGTAGCAGCCCACAATCTCTGTGTCAGAGTAGTGTTCGAAGCTGGTGTGGGCTTGGTACTGCCTGTTCTGGGTATACCACTGACCAGCCATTCCATGGCCACACCCCCCCCCCTGCTGCCTGCCTTCTCACACCCCTCATCACCGCCTCCATCTGCAAGGTGGCGCTGGCCATGTCCCTGGCTGGTGATCCCCTCCCGGTGGCTGTTGTCCCGTTCCCCCTGCTGTCCGTTCCTGATGCTCCCCCTGCACCAGGTACACCTCCGACCTTTGGTTGTGGCTGTCCTGCCTCCTGCCACTGCCCTCAGTCCACTGTGGCACTCCACAGCATTTGCTGCACAGTGACACAGGCTCACCCTCTCCTACCCTGTCTGTGGCTCAGTGCTGGTGGGCCCTGTCCTGCTCCTGCCCAGTCCTGCACACTGCCTCCTTCTGTACCACCCTGGCTGTCTGTCACCACGCTCCCTCCTGTGTCTTCCCTTTTGCATTCTTGTGCCTCTCTCTTGCTCCCTTTTATTTTGGATCATTTCCGCTGTCATGCAACTTCTTCTTGCTCCCCTATTGCACACGGCACATGCTGTTGAATATCGCACTATGCATGTTATTCATGGTTCCACCACCTACGGTTGCACATGCATTCATTACTATTGCACTCTGGCACATTGCTTATTGCACTGCACAGCCACCTCCCATTGAATATCACACAATGGCGCATTTCCATACTTGCACTGGTGCATCCCCGTTGCACATGGCACAACCTTTCTGAATATCTGGGCCCATGTGTTCCAGAGCTTTTGAGAGAGGAAGGAGTATTGATATAGGTCTGTAATTTGTATGACTTATCCTATCAAGGCTTTAGTAGACTGGTGTTACCACTACGGCTTTCCAGAACTGGGAAAATTTATCAGATATAAGGGATAGATTTAGAATCCTTCTAAGGGGTTGGAGAATCACATCAAGGATGAGCACAACCAGCTTTAGGTCGAGCAAGTCACTGCTAGTTCTTGATTTCCTGAGGATTTGTGAGAGGTATTTTTTGTCCTCGGCTCAGGTGATAATTTTGAGGTAGAAGGGAGGGGGCAGGTCCGATTGGGTATCTGTCTTCTGAGTAGGGCTGATGATGCTTGGGGGTTTAAAGAAGTCTGGGGCAGTACACATCTGAGGTTGGTGAAGGCCTTATTGAAGGTATTGGCGATGACACTTGGGTTCTGGGTTGGAGTTCCTTCAACATTCAGCATGGTGGGGGAACTTATTAGGTTTGCCAGTTAATGTCTCAGTGTTGTCCCAGAACTTATGACTGTCACCCCAGGTGTTTGGCAACCAACTATTGAAGTGCTGGCTTTTAGCCTTGTGAATTGCCCAGGTGCATTTGTTTTGGGCTGTTTTATAGGCTTGTATATCTATCTGTGACCCCATGCTTTTGGTTTTGTACCACAGGTTGTCTCTGTGCTTCATCTGTTCAGTGAGTTGAGGTGAAATCCAGGATTTACATGAGCCTTTGATTTTGGGTTTAGTGTAGGGCATGTAGATATTTATTTATTTATTTATTTATTTATTTATTAGCTTTTGATGACCGGGTAAGTGCATTAGGCAATATACCTGCCTATTTTCAAGCACGACCCGGGAGAGTACAAGATACAGTTATAGGAAACATTCACTGGAACATACAGGCATTTTGAACAATTGCAACAGATATTCTCACAGGGATAGACATAGCATTTTATGACAACAGGTCCATCCACACAGGGATGTTTTATAATGTCAGGCACAATCTGAAGACATACAAGTGTAAGGCAAAACAAAAATCAAGTCAGCTTGGATGAGGCAGGAAGGGGACAGACACAAGTATCAAGTGCTAGGAGGTGAGATAGGAGTGCCAATTTAAAGGAGTGGGACAGGTTGTCCTTCAGGCAGTAGGGGAGAGTATTCCAGGATTTGGGAGCAAAGTGGGCGAATGCTTGTTCACCCATTTTTGTAGTGCAACGTGGGACTGTGAGCAAAGGCAGATGGGAGGACCTTAGAGGACGGGAGTGTTGCACTGGGTTAAACATGGCTGCTATAGCTGAAGGGCAGGGCATTCTAGTCATAGAATCTATGAAGCAGCTCAGTGTGAAAAGGTGATGTGATTCAGGTGATAGCTAGTGCAGGGCTGAGTAGAGGAGACAGTGGTGGGTGAAGCGAGTGGCAGATAGAGCAAATCTGCAAATATTATTATAGGTGATGTCCCACTTATGGAGATAGCAGCGGCAGCATGAGAAAGGATGGGAAGGGTGTAGAGAAGCCCTGGAAGGAGGACACCTCTAGCCACCGATACCCTAGCTGCAGGGGTTAATGAGTGGCACACATGATATGCTGCCCCAATTTTTATGTTTGTGGATTGACATATTTCATTAATGTGAGCAGAGAAACCAAGTGCCAGATCCAATGTCACCCCAAGGTACTTAGAAGAGCACGTGGTCATGATGGCAGCACCATTCTGGCATAGAACACGAAACATAGGGGACAAGGTCTGTACTTTTTTAGAAGACCCGGAGAGAATGGCTTAGGTTTTGGTAAGGTTAAAGATAGAAGAGTTGTGAGAGAACCAGGACTGAAGGTGTTGAAACCCAGAGGTGAGATGATCATTGAGGTCGGAAATTGAGTGAGAAGCAGAGAAAAGTACAAGGTCATCGGCATACATAATGGAGCTACAGTGGGGTATGGAAGTAGGGATATCATTTTTACGATGATTGAGAATAGCAGTGGCCCAAGGATAGATCCTTGAGGGACACCAGCAGATATAAGGGCAAGAGATGAATGAGTTTTGCAATAGGAGACAAACTGGGATTGGTCATTTAGGTAACTTGAGAACCAGGCTATAGGGGGTTCAGAGGCCCCGAGAGTATGCAGCTTATCTAGGAGAAAAGTATGACTAACTAAGTTGAAAGCCTTGGTTAGGTCAATGAACACTGAACCAGTAAGCAGACCTTTGTCCATATTTGACTAAACCTCACTGGTGAATAGAGTGAGTGCAGTTGTGGTGCTTTGACCAGCAGTGAACCCAAGTTGAATCGGTGACCGAAGGTTGAATTTAAGCAGGTGAGCAGAGATCTGACCATGGATCAGTTTTTCTAGCAACTTGCTGAGAGAAGGAATCAATGCGATGGGGCGATAGTTGGACAGAACTCTGGGGTCTCCTTTCTTGAACACTGGGATGGTCCTGACAGCTTTCCAGGCAGTGGGCACAGTAGATGTAGTGCTGGATAGGTTAAAAAGCCTCATTACTGGAGTGGCCAGAAAAGGGGCAGCAAGTCTGAGGATTCTGGGTTCAAGTCTGTCTGGCCCGGCACTTCCCCGAGAAGGAATGGTGCGGAATAGCTTAAGAACCTCCTGATGTGTGACGGGGAGAGCCCTAAGATCAGAGATTCACCAGGAGAAGACGTAGTGCCAGGGAGGTAGCCCCTAGGTGACGGTGGGGAGGGGCATGGGGTCTTGGTGAAAAGGGCATTAAAGGCATTATCAATTGTGCAGGGGTTATTGCAAAGGGTATCATTGATAAGCGTATCATTCAGAAACTGAGACTTGTTGTTCCCCAGGATCTCTTTAATCTGGTACTGGTATAGTGCATGCCTCATTGAATTTACAGATAAAGCTTTCTAGTGCTAGGCCCACGTCTTTGGCAGTGTTTACGACTTCCCAATCTTAAGACATATGAACATATGAAATTTGCCAGCAGATAATGGCTTAGTGGTCTATCAAGTCTGCTCAAATGTGCAGCTCTCACCCCTTATTCTGCAGCCGTCCTTCCTTCCTTCCCTCCCACTCTTCCTCTACCTTGACCCTCCCCATGCCCTGTCCCAGCCCCTTTTGAAGCAGTCCACTGTTCTACTGAATATCACTTCTGCCGGTAATGCATTCCACCCAGCTATCACCCTCTCTTTAAAAATGAGCTCCTCCTCATCTTCCTCCTGAACCTTTCTCCCTCCAGTCTCATATCATGGCCTCGGGTGTCCCTCCCCACCCTTTCTTTGAACAGACCCTCCATACCTGTCTTGCTTATTCCTTTCATGTACTTGAAGGTTTCCATCATATCCCCCGTCCCTTCTCTGCTCCAGCAAGTACATGTTCAACTCCCTTAGCCTCCTCTCATATGATAAGTTCCACAACCCCTTGATCATCGTTGCACTCTGTGCTGCACCAGCTCTAGTAACTTAATGTTTCTCTTCAGATACGGGTGCCAGTACTGCATGCAGTACTCCAGGTGCGGTCTAACTAATGATCTATACAGTGGCAGAATCACCTCTCCCCTCCTCGAGGATATGCCCCTTGCAATGCAACCCAGCATTTTGTTGGCCTCTGCAACTGCCTTCATGCATTGTGCTGAGTTGTTCATAGACCCCATTATGAGCATCTCCAGATCCTTCTCCTCCTCTGTCTTGACTAGCTGCACTCCCCCCAGCTGGTAACTCCTCTTTGAGTTTTTCACCCCCAAAATGCAGCACCTTGCACTTTTTGGCATTGAGCCCCAATTTCCAGGTGTCCAACCAGTTTTCCAGCTTTGCCAGATCATCCGGCAACTACTGCCATCCTCCGGTCATCCACCACCGCACCCATCTTGGTGTCATCATCAAACAGACTGATCTTGCTCTTTATGACCAATAAGATGTCTGCAGTAGATATCCCAAACAACACTGGTCCCAACACTGAGCTCTGCAGAACACCGCTAATCACTACCCTTGGGGATGAGCAGTCCCCACCCATCAGTCACCCTCTGTTGCCTTCCCTGAAGCCAGTTCCCTACCCATCTCACCAACTTTGCACCAGACCCTGTGCCTTCTAACTTACTTCCCAGCATCCCTCGTGGCACTGAGTCAAATGCCTTATAGTCTTGGCATCTTAGGTGTGCTTTGATCGCTTTTAGTTTTCCTTTCATTACAAACCTTGTCAGGAGTGTTTTTTGCTGGGATCTTGGGGGACTTGTTAGACCAGTCAAAGATTATTAGGGCATGGTCACTGATGGAATCCGGGAGGACCATTGTGTGGTTAATTCTCTCAGAGAATTTAGTGATCAACCAGTCTATATGAGTACTATTCTCTGTATGATAATTCAAACGAGTGGGGGAGTCCACTAGTTTGGTCATGTTTAAGGAGGATAAGTCACTATAGGGTGCTGAGTCTGGGGATTAGAGATGCAGTGAATTTAAAATTCACTGGTGAAGTGAAAGTGAAGTGGGCACTTCGTGTTGCTACTCCGCTATGTGGAGTGGGCAATGCAAAGTGCTCACTTCGCATTGTCATTACCACTTCGCGTTAAGGCAGAATGGCAGTAAGGCTAAGTCATCATTTTTAATGGACTTTGCATTCCTCATTAGGATTCTAAGTGATCCTCTTGGTGTTTCAGATTTGGCAGCCCCCCCCACACATCACATGGCTTACAGTACTGTAAGTCACATGCTCTTTAGCTAGGCAGAAAGAAAGTGAGTCATACAAGCAGATACTTTTACTTTCTCCTGTGCAGACAGAGAAAGAGAAGTGTGTTTTGTGACTGCTGATACTTTTAGATCAGGGCGAGGAGAAGATTTAAATGCTGATTTAGACCCAACAGCTTTTTTAAAAGCTGTATTTTTTTGTCTTTTCTGTACTCTTTTTTACTTAATTTGTTCTTTCTGTAAATTTATTTTTCTTACCTTTATAAGTAGTTAGTTGTTTGTCTGTGTCTGTGTGACTGTGTGTGTGTGTGTGTGTGTGTGTGTGTGTGTTTTGTGACAGTGTGAGTAGTGATTGCTCAGAATGAGGGAGCTCAGTAGGAGAGATGGACCAGGGTGAGGGAATGTCTGGGATGGGGCAGTTTTGGGAGAGCGTGGTAGTGGTAAGCATCATACCATGTGCATGTGTGGAGGGCATGGGCGCCTATTCCTGTTGGACCACTCATAACTTGTGAGTGCCCCCCCGAAGCAGGACCAGCACCACCTCCTGTTCTGACTCTGAGGCAGTTGAACCACCACCATCACCAAGTCCAGCACCAGGTCCTCTGGAGCAGGATGTACCTGTTCCCCCGGGCCCAGGTGTGGATCCCATTCCTGTTCAGCACCATGACCTGCAGACTTACAATACATCCAAGTAACTATTACAAAAAATTCCCATGATCGTAAATCATGATTTGTGACTGCATTTGAGACCATGATGATGAAGAAACGTGAATGCCTATGGCTGTACTTCCCCGGGCCCCGATGAGCTGTATCTTAAAACTCCCAGGCTTAAAAACATGTATCAATGAGTACAATGGTGGGGTGGTGAAGCCTGGAGAGATACTACAAAACAGGCTTACAATACAACCTCCAAGAAACTAGAAAAAAATTAATGTTGTGATTTGTAACTTGAATGATCGTGAATCATGATTTGTAACTGCATTTGTGACCGTGATGATGAAGAAACGTGAATGCTTACCGCCTACGGCTGTACTTCCCTGATGAGCTGTAGCTTAAAACTCCCAGACTTAAAAACACGGATCAACGAGTACAGTGGTGGGGTAGTGAAGCCTGGAGAGATACTACAAAACAGGCTTACAATACATCCAAGTAACTAGAAAAAAAAATTAATGTGATTCGTAACGTGAATGATCGTGAATCGTGATTTGTGACTGCATTTGTGACTGTGATGATGAAGAACGTGATTTGTATCACGAGTGACTCGTGATGATGGTCCTGACTTAAAAATGCATATTAATAAGTACAATGTTCATGTAGAATTAAGCACCACAACTGTCCAGTACTCTGAAGGGAAGCCAAAGAAACAATTGTGACTTAAGCTACAGATGGAGATTGGGCCCTAAAGAGATGCAAAATTTACAGACAGATTAAGATTGCGCTGTGCACTGAAGAGATGCAGACACAAAGGCACAACACCTAACCAGTGCTCCCCATCAGAAATTTAAATCTGGAAAAGAATACCTTTACCGGTTGGGGCAGGCCACGTGGGGGGGGCAGTGTACTGTACTGCTGCAGTAACAGTCACTAGTACTAGAACCAGTACCAGTAAAGATACCACAAAGAAGTACAAAAATCACACAGCTGCAGTGGATAGCAGCTTTACATTGCTGAAATGATTATGTGGCACAATAAAAGGTGTCTGATTGATTTGATGACACACGTCACACACATACTCACACACACACTAAGTAATGCATAGCAAATTGAAAACTTCAGTAATATAACCACATATTTTAAACAAACTAAAATTATGCACTGCTGCACCACAACAATCAGCCAAAAAATGGCAAGAAATATTAAAAATATTACTGTGTGTACATTAACACAGTTAAACAAGAAAAATATCACCAAAACAGAAAGCACTGTCTTTTTCTCTAAATTAATCTACCTACACCACAGATACACCCCTCCCCCAAAGCACACTTCCACTGTTTCTCAGTACACAGACTGAATGTTGTACATTAAAATTCAAAATCCATACACAACAATAAACGCTCGATGATATGAGCACAGGAGGGTTTCCTATAATAGATGAACTAAAGTTTCAGCAAAAAAAAAATTACTCAGAAAGGCCTTTTTAACAGCTTTTTGAAGGTTTGAATTGCAGAGAGCTCTCAGAGCAGATTGTCTCCTACAGCTTCCTAATCACACTACCCCAAACTGAGGCTGTGCAGAACAATCTAGAGCCCATGTGTCCTGAAATCCCATGAAACACTGCAAAATTCACCTTTGGAGCTTAAAAACAAGGTGAAGTAAGGTGAAGTACATTGTTTTCAAAGTACTTCACCTTAAGAATTGGTGGAGTAGTGGTTTGGGAAGGTGAAGTAATGCAAAGTCATTGTTTTCAATGGACTTTGTGTTACCCATTTGCAACTCAAAGTACTCCACTTGCATTACAAAGCACTCCGACTCCCTCGCTCTGCGGATCACTTCGCGGAGTGAATTGAGGCCACTTTGCCCACCACTACTGAGGATGTCCTGTTGATGTTAAAGTCCCTGAAAATGATTAGTTGGTATTGTGGTAGAGGTTGGCAAGGTAGTCTTGGGTTGACCTGAAACTGCAGGATTGTTCCTTAGGAGGGATGTAGACAGATACTACCATTAGGCTTTTACCCCTATTTACGTAGCAGTATTTTTAGTGGCAGTATTTGGGTGCTGCTACTGGTTGTTATTGGAGGAAGAACTGATCCATGGTTGTGATCTTCTTGTAGAATACACATCCACCTCCACCATCATTTGAGACATAGGAATCCAAGGAAACAGTATGAGATGGAGGGGGGAGGTACTGGCAGCCACCACTCATGAAAGGGACCAGGAGGTAATCACATCTGATGACCTCATGGTAACCAAACAATGTGAGAAGGCTGTGGCAAGAGCCAGTCAAATGCTAGGGTGCATAGCAAGAGGTATCACCAGCAGAAAAAAGGAAGTGGTAATGACATTGTACAGATCTTTGGTGAGACCTCATCTGGAGTACTGTGTCCAGTTCTGGAGACCACAGCTCCAGAAAGACAAAGACAGAGTGGAGGTGATTAAGAGAACAGCAACAACAAGTGTGCAGGGACTGCACCAGAAGTTATGTGAGGAAAGGCTAAAGGATCTAAATATGTATTCCCTGGAGGAGAGGAGAGAAGAGAGATGGGAGATATGACTGAAACTTTCAAGTACCTAAGGGGTATAAACAAGGTACAACAGAGAAGCATTTTTTTCAGAAAATAAGATGCTCAAGAACATGAGGGCATGATATGAGGTTAGAAGGGGGTAGGTTTAGGAGCAACATAAGGAAGTACTTTTTAACTGAAAGAGTAGTGGATGCTTGGAACACCCTCCTTGAAGAGGTGGAGGGGGTACAAACAGTGGGAGAGTTCAACAACGCATGCTATAGACATAAGGTTACCCTAACAAAAAG
Source organism: Neoceratodus forsteri (assembly GCA_016271365.2). Classification (NCBI taxonomy): domain Eukaryota; kingdom Metazoa; phylum Chordata; order Ceratodontiformes; family Ceratodontidae; genus Neoceratodus; species Neoceratodus forsteri. Next base: position 623,196,674 of record CM057455.1, read on the forward strand.
AAACAGAGTGTAAACCACAGATCTACTAGGAACTGTGGTATTAAGTTGGGTAGGGAACTGGGCAGATATGGTGGGCCAAGAGGACCATATCTGCCATCAAAATCTAAGTATGTAGCTAAGGGGTGTTCAACTTCTCTGCATTAAATGGGGCATGCATTGGAAATGGCAGTATCAGGGACCACTCCTCTTGCACTTGCCACATCTCTCCAACCAAAAAAGATTTGATTTCAGGTTCTTGTGTCCGATATATACTATACATGGCTACCACTGGTGCAGTAGCCAGATAATGATGGGACCCATGAAAGTACCCCATCAGATGTATGGGAGTTTATTCCATATATGGCATTCCCAGCTATAAATAACATATCTGCACTCTCAAGGGGTTCTCTACACAAGCACTGGTATATACATCTATATTATATGGCTGTGGATCGTTAATTTTCTATACAGGGAGAGGACACAGAAATTGCTCACTGCAGAGAACTGAACTCCTTTTGCTATAAAGTACAGGAATGAGAATATAATCCTCACTCAGATGGTTACAGTTCTTCTCATATGATGTGCTTACTAGACTTGCCCTGACTCTTTATCCCAAGTGGTGACTGCATGGCAACCTCCCCTGTGTATACTTATTACTAGGGAAGGGAGAACCTCAAATGGTTCTGATGTTCTAAAAGGTTCTAATAAGCAAAAAAGGTTCAAATCCTTATCCAAACCTTTTCTGAACCTTTTATAACCTTTATTGTTTTATGGTAACTGTAAGTTAAAAAATAATTTCAAACTGCAGTCACTGTGTATGTGTCTTAGACAGTTAAGTCACTGAAGAAGAAGTCAGGAACCCAAAAACAGCACCAGGTCAGAGCAGAGGGCAGCCAATCAGAGAGTCGGTCAGTCAGCCAGCTACAACTTCAAGACTGCTACTACCCCCACCTACTACAATCAGGGGAAAACCAGAAGTAGTCTGCCAGCACTGAAATCAATATGGTTAAGGCACATTTATTAAAAATGACTACTTAGAAAAGAATGAGAAAGTGACTGTGATGACAAGAAAGTCTGAGACCAGGTCTCCTCCTGAGTCTGATATTTTAGAAGGGGATAGCGTGTTTAAATTGTACTTTGCACTACCACTACTACCAAGAGAAAAAAGAGAGCTAGCAGCAATTATCAATGTGGTTATTTAATTATGCACATTTAGGTAAATGATCTCCTTAGAATGAGAAAGTGACTGTGTGTGTGTGTGAGAACAGGGACTTGTCTGCCACAGTTGTTGCCAGTACAATGATGTGACGTACTGGCTGCACCTCCCACCCGCCACCAGGATGATGATGATGCAGTCCAAATAAAGGCAGGCAATTCCCAGATCTCTATTTTTTGTTAACCAGTCTCCTGGGTCTGACTTTTTGTAGAAGGGGTCAATGTGTATTTTGTATGTCACCAATTATGTTTAGCATAGCAATGGGTCTTGATATGGAATGCAACATGAAGCAATGTGAAAGAAGAGCACCAGGCAGTCCAAAGTGACCACTTCACCACTGCAACTATTGCCACTAATATCGGGGGCACAAAATAGAGCTAGCAGCATGAATCAATATCAATATGGTAATATAAGAAATAAATATTCTTAGGTGCATTAGGTAAATGATCTCATCAGAATGAGAAAATGACTGTGTGTGAGATCAGGGACTTGTCTGTCACAGTTGCTATCAGTACATGATGATATGATGTACTTGCTGCACCTCCCACCAACCCCTAGGATGATGATGATGATGATGATGCAGTCCAAAAGGCAGGCAAGTCCCAGATCTCTATTTTTTTACACCAGTCTCCTACTGAGTCTGACTTTTCCTTGAAGGGGTCAATGTGTTTTTTGTATGTCACCAATTATTTTAGTGTAGCAACTGGTTTCGGTATGGAATGCAATGCAAAGCAATTTGAAAGAACAGCACCAGACAGTACAAAGTGATCACTTCACTGCTGCTACTAATACCACTAATATTGGGGGAAAAAACTAGAGCTAGCAGCATGTATCAATATCAATATGGTTACATAAGAAATAATTATTCATAGGTGCATTAGGTTAATAAACTTGTCAGAAAGTGAGAGCAGGGACTTGTCTGTCACAGTTGCTAGAAGTACGTGATGACGGATGTACTGGCTGCACCTCCCTTCCACCCTTAGGATGACAATGATGCAGTCAAAAGACAGGCAAGTCGCAGATCTCTTCTCTTAAGCAGTCCAGTCTAAAATTGAAAGCAGATGTGTTACTCCACAGCTGCAGCACAGGTACTGCTGTCAGTGTCATCTTCTTCAAGATCAGCATCACATATGCTGCCAAAGTTTGGCAAGTTAACCTTCAAGAATGTTAGTTTCTCAACATTGTCTGGTGTTAATCTTGTTCATTTATCAGTCACAACATACCCTGCAGAGCTAAATAAACAATCAAAACAGACACTGGAGTATGGACATCCAATATACTTACAAGCCAGGGTTGCCAGCTATGTCCATCATGATTTTTTCTCTTGCCATTAAGCTAAAGGGTCATCCTCAATAGTAATGCTGGGCTCAGACAGATACAGTATGCATCATCCAAGCTTACTACTGAGTATGCATTTTCTCCTTGTGAAATTTCAATGTCCTTCAGCTGACCCCAAATATCATCCTTCTCATTGTCTGCTTCTGTACTGTTTTTGAAGCAGTCTTTTGAATTTGAGGTGGTATCATTGTAGTGATGCTTGCCAATCCTCCTAATGAAACCTCATTTACTGCATCAATCCAAAGTTTCCTGTAGTTCAACTCCTGCATATCATCAGAAGCCACATCAGGAAGGTATCTGTTCTGGAAACGTGAATCTAGCAATGTTGCTAAGAGATACTTCTTGCTCCGTGTCATGTCTGATAATTTCTCATCATTGTTAAGTCTGGTAAGTATGTTATTGACTAGAGATTGGTTCATATCTAAGTTGCTTCTCATTTTCTCCCGCCTTTTTTAGAAGTAGAATGAGTGGAATAACTTGGCTAAGGAATGCCTTTTCTGCAATGACCTCTTTTATAGCACTCATGAATGGTTTCAGAATGTGACACAATAATTCCAGCATAGACCATTGAGTAGAATGAAGTACAATGCCTCCACGATATCATTGTACATGATATACTCAATGATAGTAACCTTTTATTCAAGGATGCATTCAATCATAAAATAAGTTGAATTCCACTTTGTTATTACATCCTGAACAAGCTGGAGATGAGGAAGACCTTTGTCCTTCTGGATATCAGCAAGGCTGTCACAGGCTTTTACCGAATGGTTGAAGTGGCCACACACTTTATGCACTGTACCCACAGTGGTTGTTGCTTGCCAGTTGTTATCCAGGAAGCTATGAATAATTAAGACAATGGGCAAAACAGTGTATATGTACATAGTTGACATCATGAAGTGCTTTATTAATATTTGAACCATTGTCGGCAACAAAAAAAAAGCTGTTAAACCCTGTGAAGTGACCCAAGCAGTAAGCAGTCTTTCCAGTTCTTGCTGAATGTGCTTATCTGTGTGTATGTCTTGATAGTGACTTGCATTGAGAACTGTCATTTTCTGAAATATTATTTTTTTTAGCTCTGAGAGATGGTAATGGTTGCAGTAGTACTGGTTGAAGTGGTAGCAGACAGACTACTATGTGAGGATGATGATGAGTTGCCCAAACAAAGGACCCAGTGTACAGTAAGAAAAAGATAGGCAATGGTTTGGCTGCTGGTCCACACATCAGTAGTGAAGTGAATTACCTTTTCCTCTGTCTCTGAGACAGCATACCTGACAAACTACTAAGCTGTCATACATTATGGGCACAGCAGTTACTGAGAAGGATTTTCTTCTTGGCATTAAATATTGTGGCTCTAAGTATTCCATAAGCCTTCTAAAACCCACATCTTCCACAATAGGGTATGACTGCTAATCAAGTACAATCATTTCTGCTATTTTACAATCTATTGCCAGTGCTATGGGATGGTTTCATGAATATTTAGACTTTCTTTCAAAAACTTATTTTAACTACAATTGCCTCTTATCCGTGGGGGGGGGGGTAAAGTTATATTTGGCTGGGGGTATTGTACGACTACATGCCATACCTGGTAAAATAGAGGACCTTACAGAATTATCGTGACCGTGACCATGACTGTGAGGTGAAAGTAAACTTTTGAATCTTGTCTGATGCTCTTCTTTCACTGTTTCAGCGGAATGTTCCTGTTCACCGAAATCCCTACTAGATTTCCAGGCACCAATGTTAAGACTGCTTTTTTGAACCATATACAATAGGGTGAATTTGTGAAAGATGTCACATTATTGTTGTGGTTCCAAGATGCCCTTTATTGTTTCCCCTACTAACACATTTGTTGTGATGCACACATATAGTTTTGCAAGCATCTTTTGGGTTATATGTAAAAATGATTCCAAACAGTGGAGGTGGACTGTCTATGTCTAGTAACAACCTCAGTAGGACTAGGAGTCGAGTGGCTGGGTTTATGTGGGGGAAGACATACCAGAGAAGGATTCAGGGTCATCAATTTAGACAATCATAGAATCTTCTGCAGCACCATTGCCATCATCATCATCACTACTATCAGACTTTGTTTCACTTAGTGTAGCTTGTGCCTATGACATTTTCTTTTAACTTTTGTTTATGCCCCCTTCATCACCACATCTGGCCCCTCTCTCTCAGGGTCTCCCAGTGCATCATGCAGGTTGCACTGCTAGGAACAGGGGAGCTCACTCCTAATTAGTGTCCCACTCCAATAGTTCCAGATATCCCTGGATGACTCCCCCGGGGGGCAGAGGAGTACCCACTCCCCTCTGAATCCTTCAAGGGAACATGCACCTGGAGTTGCACCCCCAGATTCTATGTTCTCCATTGTGGGAGCCCGTCACCTGGGCTGGAAGTGTTTTTTTTTCCTGGTTTCCTAGTCCCCACCCCCTGTGGACTTTGGCATTCAGGAATGGCCAATGAGACAGAGGCGTGCAGAGACATGCCTTCACTCAGGTCCTCTGCTGACACCTGCCCCTCCCTACTATTCTGTGTCCTTTGCTGCAGCTCCACCTCTGGTCACCCGAGTGGCAGTATAGCAGTGAGGACTGCAGCCACCCCTTCTGGAGTAAGAGAGCAGCCCATCAGGCACTCATCTTTTCCCCTCCTGGCCATCCCTCTAATCAATCAATCAATCAATCAATCAGTCATTTATTTAGCCAGGTGAAATGCCATTGAGCAAGCTAATTTTCGAGGAGGGCCAGGTAGGTACAGAATAAGTAATACAGTAGCAAAATAGAACATATAGCACAAATGGGCATAGTAATACAATACGTAGAAATAAAAACAAGGTACAAGGGTAATCTATGAGGCCCGGTCATAAGGTGAAGCTTCATCCCAGTAAACAGTACAGCAGAGAGATGGAAGCAAGTCAGCACCAGTGTGCCAAATGAGTGATGTTAGACACTGATAGCTCTAGTAGAGCAGAGTTAATACTAGTGACAGTGCAAGCTGGGGGGTCAGCAGCAAGTAGAAATCAAGGATGAATCCAGGAACATGGCACAGTGTAATCCTAACAAAAGGATAGAAAGTGTAGAGGGTTGACTGTAAGAATAGCTGAGGGCTCAGCAGCAAATATAAAGAAAGGATGAATCCAGGAACATGGCATAGGGTAATCCTAATGAGAGGATAGAAGGTGTAGAGGACTGACTGTAAGAATATTAATGTATGGTTACAGTTTAGCAACAGGGAGGGCACTGACAAGGCTCCGAGAAGTATCTCAAATAGAGTGACTTGAATTCTGCAAAACCAATGGGATGCTCCAATTTTATGGATTTCTGGATATCGTTCCACAGCTGGGGCAGCACAGAGCTGAAAGAGGCTCCACTGAAATGGGAAAAGACTTTAGGCCCAGCTAGTGAGATGTATGAATGACTTCTCAAGGCATAGTTTCGAACGGTGCTGGAGGGCAGACAGTCAGAAATGTAGGAGGGTAGCATCTTGGATATAGATCTATAGATCCATAGTATAGCATTCCTTTGCCTCTTGAATGTAAATAAGGTCCATCCCATCACAGAATAGAGTACACAGTGATGAGTATTATATGCCACACCTGAGATGAAATGTATGGCCCTATGATAAAGGGTGTCAAGCTTAGATAGGGTGGGTTTGGGGATTTGGCCATACAGGAAGTTTGCATAGTCAAAGATAGCTAGGAACTTGGTTTGTACTAAGCTTTTTCTGACCCCTTGGGTAAGCAGATGCTTGACTCTAAAAAACTTCCATACCTCTATTTAAGTTTTTTTGAGAGCTCATGTATATGATCCACAAAAGAAAGTCTGCTGTTAATCCACATATCTAGGTACTTGAACTTTGTCACATAGTCAAATGACTCACCAAGCAGGGTGGTAATAGTGGGAATATTGTCATGCTTAAGAGAGTTTATGGACTTGGTCATCAAGGATAACAGCATAGCCTTGGTCTTTTTGGCATTCAATAGGAACTTTTGACTCAGGAGGTTTTGTTGCAGCATAAGGAGATCTGCTTGCAAGTCTGATCAATCACTTTCAGGAGTAGTTCTGGCAGTGTAGAGGACCATGTCATCCACAAAGAGATGTACACTGGAAAGTTTGATTCCACAGTTGATGCTGTTGATATAAAGTGAGCAAAGTGAGGGCCCCAAGAAGGAGCCTTGAGATACACCTCTGCTAATCTGTTTTAGAGTAGAGAGATCTCCTACTGCTTTTACTTGCTGCATCCGCTCTGCAAGGTAGCATGAGAACCATTTTAGGGAAGGTGCATCCAGACCAAAGTTGCAGAGATCATCTAAGAGCAATGCATGGTCGACGGTATTAAAGGCCTTGCTTAAGTTGAGGAATACCGTGCATACGTGATTCTTTAAGTCAAGAGCTCTCTACCAGTCATTTGTGACATTAGCCAGTTCTGTGATTGTGCTATGGCATGGCCTAAAGCCTGATTGCACAGGGCTTAGCAGATTTGAGGCATCAGTGTAGCTTTTAAGTTGGTAATTCACTCATTTCTCCAGCAGTTTTGATAGGGTGGGGAGCAAGGAGATTGCTCTCTAGTTATTTGGTTCTCTGGGATCTCCTGATTTGAAGAGTGGTAAAACTTGGCAGTCTTCCAGACAGAAGGGAGTTTACCCAAGCTGAGGGACATATTAAAGAGGTGTGTTAGTGGAGCTGCCAGCACTTGGTGACCGAGGTTTAGGAAAAAAGGGCCAATGAGATCTGCTCCTGCACTTTTTCTGGCATTCAGCTGAAGGAGCAGGTTATCCACTTCCTTGTATGTTACTGATTGGAAGGAGAAACCTTTGACCGGAGTACTGTGGACAGTGGAAGTTGTGATAACAACTGTGTATGTAGGTAATTCGCAGATGAAAAGTCAAAGGCTATATCTGCGGTAATAAAATGATTATTAAAGCAGTCAAGGAAGTCTGCCTTCTCGGTAATGACGGGTCCTTCGTATAAGATCTTGGTAGGGACAGAACCTGATGAAGCATGACCTTGAATATCTCTCAGAGTTTGCCAGAATTTGGCAGGGTCCTTGGTGGAAGAGTCCAGAGCTGACTGGAAGTAGTTAGCCTTAATGTTTCTGACAAGCTTTGTGCAGAGGTTTCTGACTGCCCTAAAATCAGGCCAATCTGACTGAAGGTTTGATTTACACACTTTCTTCCAGAGCTTGTCCCTGCTGAGCAAAACTGACTTCAGCTGATGAGTAAGCCAAGGGAGAGTGTTTTTCTTGGTATGTGCTTTGATCAAGGGGGCATGTCTGTCAAAAGCTCCACAGACAATAGTATGGAAGATCTCGTATGCTGTCTCTACTGTCTAGGTAAACGTCCTGCCATAGCAAGGAGTTTTGTAAGTCTGAAAGGAAGGCTTGTGGCACTAAATTATATAAACATCTCGTGACTGTGAACCTGGAATTAAAAATAGCCTTGGATGCAGCTCTTATGCAAGCAATAAAGCAGTGGTCACTGACATCGGTGAATAAGACTCCAGAATGAGGGAAGAGGTGTGGCTTGTTTACTAGAATAATGTCTAATAGAGAGCTTTTATTGGGTTCTTTCTACTTGGATGGGTCACTTCTGAAACAACTTGAGTAAGTCGGAATGCGTCACATTGAGTTTTTAAGGGTCTGGAGGAGTCTGAAACCCAATCCAGGTTAGTCACCCAGGATTATGACTTCTGACTGCAGCACACTAAGAGAGTGGGAAAGGTGGCTTAACAGTTGAAGCCTGCAGAGGGAGGCCTGTAACAACCTGTGATGTGCAAGGCCAAGGTGGTTGAGAGTTGGACTTTGATGACCCGCTACCTCGTTTGCTACCAAACCCGGGTCGCCAGTGTTGCAAAGTGGTAGCAATATCACTGTGCCTGTGGGCAGGACCCTTCTTTTTCCCTTCTGACACTCTACTGCTGTCATTGTTTTCATCCACATTATCACTGTCAGAACCAGAATGAGACACAGCTAAAGGTAAAGTCACAAGCTCATCATCATCAGTCTCACCATGATGATGGTCATCACCATCATCATCATCTGATTCAGTAGAGCTAACATTTGCAGCCACAGACTGAGTTATTCGATATGCATGTGTTGTAAATCGAGCAACTCCACTGTGAGTTGTACCTCTAAGTGTTTTAACTTTATGTACAATTGGAATACTCTTTGTTTTTGCACTTTTTTCTCAGACAACTTGATGTTGCCACTGTCTTTCAACACTTTGCTGGCTGTACTACTGAGCCCTTCTTACATAGACAATCCATCAACCCTTGTTGGGTTTTCAGTATTTTGAGTATTAGCCTGCACATGGATGGCAGTAACATTTAGTTCAGCCCCTTAAACATACTGTGGTGGTTGTTGCTGTACTTTACTTTTTGGGTCACTTCTTTCTGGGCTCTTGAATACACTTTTTTTTTTTACATTTATTTTCCTTGTCCCAGGCTTTTGCTTTACCATTTTCTGGAGTACTCATAATAATAGCATGTTGCTTATTCAGGGTCAAAAATTATTATTTTTTTATTTATTCCACATGATGTGATGGAATGCCCTACCCACTGAGCCAAAGTTTATACCCCACCAAGCACAGGGAGGAAGATGACAGATGACTGACTTCTTGGGGGGGGCACACAGACAGTATGCAAGAAGTAGCACTGGTGACTGGCTGGTAGATTTTTTTTTGTCTCACACACACACACACACACACACACACACACACACACACAATTTGCTTAACACACCACCTAGGCTGTGGGATTATGCTGCAGGCACAGCTGCTACCAACAGAGAATCAGGGACCCTGCCTAGCCTAACTCTCTCTGATACACTACTTTCCCTTCAAGGATTTTACTTTTTTTTATTTATTCCATGTTATTTGACAGAATGCCCTGACCACTGAGATAAAGCTTATACCCCACCGAGCAAGCACAGGGAGGAAGATGACAGATAACTGACTTCTTGGAGGGTGTCACACAAACAGTATGCAAGAAGTGGCTCTGGTAACTGGCTGGCAGATTTTATTTCACACACAAACACACACACACACACACACACACACACAAGCAATTTATTTCACACACCACCTAGGCTAAGGGCCAATGCTGCAGGCACTGCTGCTACCCACAGAGATTCAGGGACCCTTCCTGGCCTAACCCTCTCTGACAGCATAATTTCCCTTCAACGATTTTTAATTTTTTCATGTATTCCATGTAATGAGACACAATGCACTTCCCAATAAGCCAAAACACATGGGAGGATGATGACAGATGACTGACTTCTTTTATTTTATTTATTTAGTTTTTGTTTACTGGGTAGGTGCCATAGCCACAAAAGTGACTATTTTCAGACATGACCTGGGAGACTACAAACAGTTGAACAGTCAAACAATGTACAGATAATTTACAGAAACACAGCAAGCCAGAGAGATATACAGGCATTGTTACATAAATAACAGTAGTGATATGAGCTGAAAACAGAAGAAAATACAAACAGTTAAGACACAATCATTAGGGATGAGTGTCATGTTTCTCAATCCATAGTAAGGGCTCTACATAACAGTTGTCAAATCCAAAGAGAAGGGTTTTACAGAGAGCTGAGCACAGGAGAGTGAGCCACCTATGAAGGACTGAAACAGGTGGATTGGGCACATTTGACAAGAAGTGTATGGTGCAGCTTTTTGAAAACAGCATGACTGGGTGCTGAACGAACATCAAGTGGTAGGGAGTTCCAATATATAGGGGTCAGGCTTGAGAAAGCTGTTGTTCCTTTCAAGGTTGTACACCTAGGGGTACGTAGTAGGGAGAGTTCAGTTGTGCAGAGGCATACAGGAGGGTGAATGTGGCACTAGCATAGCTGCAAGAGAAGTAGGCAGATTGGATCTTATGATATTATTCAGCAGAGTCCCAAGGGCAAGAAGCTGATGGGCGGATGGAGAGGGCCAGTTGAGGTCTGTGTATATGAAGCAATGGTGTTTCAGACATGGTGAGGCCGAGCCATAATGATAGATGCAATTGTATGTAGTGTCCCATTTGTTAAGGATGCTCTTTTTAGCATTTATGCAGCTGACAGCACCATATGCAAGAGATGGGAGTAGGATGCCCCTAGCAATAACCAGACTAGCTGAGGGAGCAAGCATCTGACTAGTTCTGTAGGCAATTTCAAGATTGCAATTTACTGACTTACAGGTAGCTATGATGTGCTGTTCAAAGCTTAGAGTTTCATCAAGAAGGACACCTAGATACCTGGATGAGGTTTCTGTCATAAGAGATGAGCCATTTGCACAGGAGATATTAAATAAGCTCCAGTTTGTGTTAAGAATGGCAGGGGAACCAAAGAGCATGCCCTGCATTTTGCTTATGTTAAGGACACGCCTATGTTTATGGATTTAGTCTTGTATAATAAGAAATGCAGAGATAAGATGACTGTTTATTTCCAGTATATTTGCAGAGGAGGTGTATAGCATAAATTGTTCATGTATAGTATGGTTGAGCACAAGGGTATGCTGGGAGATAAGTGTTTTATGAAAACAGAGAACAGAAGGGGCCCCAAAATGTCCCTTTGTGGAACACCAACATTAATAGGTGCAGAATCTGACATTGCAGAGTTTAATTTTACTTTTTGACTTCTACTGGTTAAGTAGCTATAAAACCATTCAAAGGATTACACAGAGAAACTGAGGGAGCTGAGGCCAGCAAGCAGGACAGGGTGATTGATGAGGTCAAATGCCTTTGAGTGGTCAGTAAACAAAGTTCCTGTCATGAGGCCAAGGTCCACTGCAGTTAAGGCATCACTGGTGAGATGCAGCAATGCAGTGGAGGTGCAACTGTATGTCCTTGATGGAAACCATGCTGGGTAGCTAACAAAATATTGTGCTTAGAGAGGAACTCAGTGACCTGACTTGCCACTAGTTTCTCTAGGATTTTGTTTAGCACTGATACAATGGCTATGGGCCTGTAATTGGAAATGTCCTTTTTATCTCCTTTCTTGAAGACTGAAGTAACTTTAGAAATTTTCCATATTCTCAAGAGATGTCCATTGCAAAGAGACATGGTAAAGATTTTAACCAGGGGAGCAGCAATGAAAGGAGCTGCTAACTTCTGGAGCTTAGGCTCAAGGCAGTCTGACTGTACACTACTATTGTCAGAGATTAAATTGAGAAGTTTTAGAAAATCTACTTTGGGAATAGCTTTAAAGTAGAAAGGCGGATGTTTAGGTGTGCTGATTTCTGAGAAAGGAGTTGATCAGTGAGTCACGGGGAAGGAGGTAGTGTATTTGGATAGGTCAGCAAAGTGTTTATTGAAAGAATTTGCAATTTTAAGTGGGTCATTATAGTGGACACTGCTAAGAACCATATCATTTTTGGAATGTGACTGGTTTGAGCCCAGGAAGGATTTCAGATGCTCCCAGAATTTCTTTGGGTCACCTGCAGCTTCAAGCAGTAGCCCTATGCAGCATGACTGATTGGCAAGTCTGATTATTTTGTTGCATGCATTGCGCTGTGATCTATATGTCTTGTAATCTGTTTGATGGCCTGAGTTTTTAAAGTGTTTCCAGCTTTTGTTACGTAACTGAAGGGAGGGTTGCAGTTCTTTATGTAGCCACTTTGTCTGTTTTCCACGAACACATGTGCGCTTAGGAGTGAGTTTGTCCTAGATGGATAGGAATGTTGTAATAAAGAGATCCAGGGCAGTCTCAGCATTGTGGGACTAGAATATAGGGGACCAGTTTATGGATGAGATATCATACAGGAAACTAGCCTGTTCCAATGTTACAAAATCTCAGAAGATGATATAGCGTGGTGCTGGGGCAGTGACCACTGAGGTGCCCCAGATGCAAAAAAAAATGTGGAGTGGTCACTCATTGAATCTGAGAGTACACCCGAGGCAGCTATTCTATCTGCTCGATTTGTAATTATCCAGTCAATAAGTGTACTGGTGGCAGGGGTCTGAGCCAGCCTGGTAGGATCTTTTATCAGCTGGTGCATATTAAAACCCTGCACTATGGATAGTAAGAAGTTTTTATTCTTCCCTGCTCAGTTTAGGTTGAGGTCACCAAGGATAATTAATCCATTATATCCAGCAATCAAGGTAGAATGCTCCAGAAGTTCAGATCAGCCTCAGTGACCTCCTTTGGTGAGATTATAGGCACATATAATGTGGAGTTTTGTTGCACGAAGGTGAAGAAGGTCATGTGAGTATTCACAGATAGATACAGAAGAATTATGCACTATGGATACACCACTTAGGCTAAGGGCCGATGCTATAGGCACAGCTGCTACCCACAGAGATTCAGGGACCCTGCCTGGCCTAACCCTCTGACACAATACTTTCTCTTCAAGGATTTTATAATTTTTTTATTTATTCCATGTGATGTGATGGATTGCCCTGCCCACTTAGCCAAAGCTTATACCCCACTGCGCAAGGATAGGGAGGAAGATGACAGATGACTGACTTCTTGGGGGGGGCACACAGAGAGTATGCAAAAACTGGCACTGGAGGCTGGTTGGCTGATTCTATTTCACACACACACTGACTTTATTTCACACACCACCTAGACTAAGGGCTGATTCTGCAGGCACTGCTGCTACCCACAGAGATTCAGGGACCCTTCCTGACCTAACCCCCTCTGATACTGTACTTTCCTTTTAAGGATATTTTTTTATTTATCCCACATGATGTGATGGAATGCCCTGCCCACTGAGCCAAAGCTTATACCACACTGAGCAAGCACAGGGAAGAAAATGACAGATGACTGACTTCTTGGGGGGGGTCACACAGACAGTATGCAAGAAGTGGCATTGTTGACTGGCTGACAGATTTTATGTAACACACACACACACACACACACACACACACACACACACACACACTCACAACTTATTTCACACATCACCTAGGCTAAGAGTCAAAGCTGCAAGCACTGTTGCTACCCACAGAGATTCAGAGACCCTGCCTGGCCTAACCCTCTCTGACACAGTACTTTCCCTTCAAGGTTATCTTTGTTGTTTATTTATTCCATGTGATGTGACAGCATGCCTTCCCCAGTAAGCCAAAGCTTATATCCCACCGAGTGAGCACAGGGAGGATGATGACAGATGAATGACATCTGTGGGGGTGGGTGTCACACAGACAGTAAGTATACAAGAATTGGCACTTGTGGCTGACTGGAAGACTTTATATCACACACACACAGGATTTATTTCAAATACCACCTTGTCTAAGGGACGATGCTGCAGGCACTGCTGCTACACACATGGATTCAGGGACCCTGCCTGGCCTAACCCTCTCTGACACAGTACTTTCTGTTCAAGGACTTTTATGTTTATTTTTTATTTATTCCACGTGATGAGATGGAATGTCCACTGAGCCAAATATTGTATAATAAAAATAAAATAATAATAAATCCCGCTGAAGTGACTGAGTCATGAGCACAGACAGGAGAACTGAAAGCTGACTTGTTGGGGGGCAATTGGGCAAACACTAAGAAGGCAATTCGGGAGTAGTATGGTATAGGTGGCACAGCTCACCCCCTTTGCTGCTCCCCCCAAAAAAACTGGCAGTCTTGCTTTGGCAATTCAGTCTTTTCTCTTCTTGTATTTCTTTGATTCACTCACTTGCTCCCATTCTCCAAGTTCCTACTCTCCTCCTCAAGTCTTCTCTTCTTACTCCCCAGTCCCTGACTTCCACACCCACACCTGACTCAGTCCTCAGCTCTAATCACCTTGTGATCTCAAGTCTCCAACTCCAGACCCCCAAATTTTGTTTTAGTTCTTTTTTAAATAATATAAAATATACCAAACAAAAATTAAATGCTTTTGTTTTTTTTAAGAGTCTGAAAATTGACTTCTTTCTTGCCCAAAAGGCAAACACAAGCAGCACAAGCACAAAATCACAGAATAGCCTGTAGAAGCTGCTGCTTATTCTCCATCCTGTACTCCTCTGCATACCTCTTAAGGTAGACCACATGGGTTGCTAGAGCAAACCCAAACAGGTGCCACTGTAGTAAGACTGACAGCTCAGCAATCCAATGAGGAATCAGAGTCTTGTCTCATCCCTCCTGTGGGTTTTCTCCTGCCTGGCACTCTCATGCTGCATTCCCACAGTATAGCAGCCACCCAGACTGATCAAACAGCCAAATTTGTTCAGAAGCTGTTCATTTATGAATACTTCAGCATGTACTGCTATACTGTGGGAATGCAGCACGAGAAGTGCCAGAGCAGGAGGAAACCACAGGAGGGATAAGAGACAAGACTCTGATTCCTCATCTGGTTGCTGGCTGTCAATCTACAATGCTACTGAAACCCACTCGAGGAGGCAATATTAGACTTGATACTCTCAAATGGAGATGGAGAGGATCACAGATGTAGAAGTGGGTAGCCATCTGGAAACTAGTGACCATCGAACAGTATGGTTCACAATAAACACAGCAATAGAGTTAAGCCATACAAAGACAAAAGTACTGGACTTTAGGAGGGCTGACTTTGCCAAAATGGGTGAGCACCCTAAGGAACACACTAGCAAATGGGCAGGAAGGAGGGGTGGAAGAACAATGGGGAATAATAAAAACTGCCATCACAGAGGTAATGAGCCTTTGTGTGAAGCAAATAAACAAAACAAGATGATGTAAGAAACCACTATGGCTCTCAAAGGAAGTGGCAATGAAGGTTCAAGAGAAAAAGAAAGCATTCAGAAGTACAAGGAATCGCAGAAGGAGCAGGACAGAGAACTGTATCAGTTAAAGCAAAAGGAGGCTGGGAAGGCAGTCAGAACAGCAAAGGCCCAAACCAAGGAAAAGATAGCCAACTCAGTTAAGAAGGGAGATAAAACCTTTTATAGGTACATCAGGGAGCGAAGGAAGACCAAGGGAGGGATAGTGAGGCTTAATAAAGGGGAGGGAGGGTGGGCCGAGGGAGACTGTGAAAAGGCAGAGATACTAAACAAATATTTTTGCTCAGTATTTACAAAGGAAGAGGGGGAGGTACATAAAACAAACAGTAGTAACACTCTGGATACAGAAGTTGATACCAGCCCATGTACAGAAGAAAGGGTTCTGAAAGAACTCTTAAAACTGAAGTTGGACAAAGCAATGGGGCCTGATGGGATTCATCCCAGAATTCTAAAAGAACTAAGGGTAGAACTAGTGACACCACTGACTACCCTTTTTAACAAATCATGGGAGGATGGGGTGGTACCCGAGGACTGGAGGAGGGCAGATGTGATTCCCCTTCACAAAAGTGGGAGCAAGGCAGAAGCAGGAAATTATAGACTTGTTAGTTTAACCTCAGTGATAGGGAAAATGATGGAATCACTTCTAAAGGAAAGAATTGTCGAGTATCTAGAGGCCAGAGGGGCACAGGACCCTAGGCAGCATGGATTCACAGTGGGAAGGTCATGCCAGACGAATCTGATAGATTTCTTTGACTGGGTGACCAAAGTAGTAGATCAGGGAGAGGCTGTGGACATGGCCTACCTAGACTTTAGCAAGGCATTTGACACAGTCCCACACAAAAGATTAATATACAAGTTAGCCAGCCTGGGAGTGGGTCCCAAGATGACAGCTGGGTAAAGAATTGGCGGGAGAATAGGACATAGAGAGTAATAGTAAATGGAGTCCACTCAGAAGAAAGGAGGGTTACTAGTGGGGTACCTCAGGGTTCAGTATTAGGACCGGTCCTCTTCAATGTCTTTATAAGCGACATTGCAGAGGGACTGGAAGGAAAAGTATGTCTCTTTGCAGATGACACTAAGATCTGCAACAGAGTTGATGCACAGGGTGGGGTGGAAAGGATGAGAAGGGACTTGGCAAGGTTAGAGGAATGGTCAAATGTATGGCAGCTTAGATTTAATGCTAAGAAGTGCAAGGTAATGCACCTGGGAAACAAAAACCCAGGGGAAGAGTACACAATGGGGGGTGAGATACTAACAACAACAAAAATGGAGAGGGACCTGGGGGTAGTCATATCAGATGACCTAAAGATGGGCAAGCAATGTGAGAGGGCAGCAAGAAGGGCTGGGGATACTGGGATGCATAGGAGAGGCATCACCAGTAGAAAACAGGAAGTTAGTATCCTCTGTACAGACAGCTGGTGAGACCCATCTGGAGTACTGTGTGCAGTTCTGGAGACCCAATCTCCACAAAGACATAGACAGGATGGAAGCTGTCCAGAGGAGGGCTACTTAAATGGTGCAGGGTCTGCACCGGAAGACATAATGAAGAGATTTAGGAGCTTAATATGTATAGCCTCGAGGAAAGGAGGAGAGGGGACATGATAGAAACTTTAAGTACCTCAAGGGAATCAACAAAGTCCAAGAGGGTAGCATCTTTCAAAAAGAGGTGTGCAAGAACAAGAGGGCACAATTTGAAGATGGAGGCTGCTCAGAGGTATTTAAGGAAGTATTTTTTCACAGAAGGGTTGTGGATGCATGGAACAGCCTTCCGGAAGGAGGTTGTGGAGTCAAAATCAGTGGTGGAATTCAAGCATGCATGGGATAGTCATAAGGCAATTCTGGGGGGGTGGGGGTAGGAAGAAGTAAGCTGCTGGTTAACTAGGATCTGCTGCTTATCCAGTAGGTAGGGAAATGGGCAGACTGGGTGGGCCAAGCGGTCCTTATCTGCCATCAAATTCTATGTTTCTATGTTTCTATGTTTCTATGATGGATTTGCCTGAAATATGGCATGCACAGTGCAGTATCATAGTTCTCTGGAACTGAAAAGTTTCATAATGGTCGGATATATGGTTGCACAGCTACAGTGCCGTGGAATGCTATAATTATGAATTTTTGCACATTCTTTGCTCGCGCCTACAGGTTGCACGGTTTGTGGGACTGGTCTAAAACCTTCAGGGAACATGCAGCCAGGGTCCCTGTTGTGCCTTTCAAAGATTTCCTGAAAAAAATATTAAATGGTTCAAAAGTTATTCAAAAAACAAGTTTCCCATTATAGTTAATGAGAAAAGTTAACAAAAAGTTCGACAGTGTCGCAAATGCAATTTTTAGTATCGCAAAGGACCACTGCAGTGTTGCAAATCCACCATCTTGTTTTCAGTTGGTGGTCACAGAAATGCTTGGCATTTAAATGGGGGACCCTCTAGGGACATAATTCTTGCTGTGTTCACTTAGTCAAGTCCAGAGGATGCTAGCCATGTCTATTTTTGGGGGGTTTAATCTCCCAGAAATATGTTTTTAAAATTTTTTTTAAACAGTAGAGTTGCAAAGTAGTGTTGTACTTGTGACACTTTTGTAATTTTTTTTTAGAAAGTGTCGCAAATCAAGACACTACTTTGCGAAACTATGCTAAAAAGAATAGGAAATCTTTGCCATCCTGCTGCAAAAGAATGGTTTGATCTTTTGGGGTGAAATTTGGAGGGAAGAAAGCCAATATGCCATAAATGTGCATTTTGGTTGGTTTGGTGAGAAAATAATAGAGGGCTGCAAATATACGGCACTCCAAATTTGATGATTTTTCACATAGGCTAACATTATGGCATCCGCTGCACCTTCCAGGGCCTGTATCTCAAAAACGCTTCTAGATACAGACTTTTCATTTGAAAAATACTTAGCCCCCACTGGAGGGCTAAGTGCAAAACTAGCCAGGAAAGTCATAAATAATACCAGATTTAAATTTTTTTTCTACGTCATACAGTTCCTGAGATATAAGCAATTTTGTATTCCAAGGCCCAGATATTCAAAAGGGTTGCGCCATGCGCAATAGGGTTGCACCAGTGCAAGTCCGAAAATGTGCCATTCTGCAGTATTTAGCGGGAGGAAGATGCACCCCCCAAATCGCACTGGGCAAGAGCGCAATGATAATGAATGCATGTGCAACTGAAGGGGGAGGAACCATGCATAAATGGTGCAGTGCGATATTCAACAACATGTGCCATGCACAATAGGGGATCAAGTGGAAGTTGTGTGATAGTGGAAATGAGCCAAAATAAAAAGGAAAAAGAGAGAGGTGCAAGAACGCTACAGGGAAGGCACATGTTGCTGAACCATAGCCAGCCACACAGGCAACACACACACACACAGGGCAGGACAGAGACAGAGCACATCGAACCCATAAGAACAGGGAAGGTGTGGGGAGCCACAGACACAGTGCAGTGCAGAAGGGGGAAGTGCCACACAGCACTGAGGCCACCACAGGAAGGTGTTCCCAGTACAGGGGAAGTAGCAGCCAGGACAGCGGGGGGAACACAGAAACAGTTGCTGGGGGGGAACACAAGCAAGGGACAAGGCCAGTGCCACCATCCAGATGGAGGCAGTTATGAGGTGAGAAGGCAGGCAGCAGGGGGGTGCAGCCGTGGAAAGGCCCGTTGGTGGTATGCCCCCAACAGGCAGTACTGAGCCTGCACCAGCTTCGAGCTGTACACCAATACTGAGATCGTGGGCCAGTACCGCCTGAACCGGGCAATTCTGAGGCAGTTCTGTGAGCTGTGCAGAGATGTGATGCAGGCACCCACACGACGGAGCCATGCTCTGTCAGTGGAGACAAAAGTGACAGCTTGCATGTGCCTGCTCACCATGGGTACCTTCCAGAGACCAACAGGGGACACGACAGGCATAACCCAGTCAGCCGTGTCACGCCACCTCACCCAATTCCTCAGCACACTGCAGCCACATGCTGCGGAGTACATCTATTTCCCCAGCACACTGGCGGAGTTGCACAGCAAACATACAGGAGTTTCACAGGGTGGCACATATGCCTGGTGTGCTAGGGGCAATAGACTACACCCATGTGGCCATCCACACACCACCTGACCACGAAGGGACCGCATACATTAATCAGAAGGGGTATGCAAGCATCAACTGCTGGGTGGCGTGCGATGCCAGGGGGTGCATAATCAATGTCTGTGCCACACACCCTGGGGGAGCACATGATGCCTTCATCTGGCACCAGTCAGTACTGTGCCACAGATTCAAGACTGGGGACATCCCCACTGGCCACTTAGTGGGTGAGTATGCAAATCACGCAGAAAGACATGGAGCTTGGGAGGGGCATAGTCAGAGGTGACATGGGTATTGGCCTAGATGGCCCAAGGCAGGGCGACGCTGATCACCAAACTAACTTCCACCCTCTACACACAGGTGACAGTGGATACCAACACTGTCCCTGGCTGCTCACACCATACCGGCGGCCCGCGACCCCATCACAGTAATGCTACAATGAGGCACATGCCACCACAAGCAATGTCATCGAGCAGGTGTTCGGGATGCTGAAGGCACATTTCCATTGCCTGGACACATCTGGCAGTGCCCTACAGTACAGCCTCTCAAAGGTCTGTGGGCTATTCCTGGCCTGTTGCATCCTGCACAACATGGCCAACTACTGTGGGATAGCTGGACAGGTCGAAGAGGGGGACAGCGATGGGGACAATGAGGACGCTGGTGAAGATGGTGATGGGCAGCCCCCCTTGGGAGACGGGACCCTCAACTGATCTGGCTGGCACAGCTGCACCGGGACACCATCATAGAGGAGCACTTTAGCCAACCCAGGTAAGTCATGGGGCCATCTGCAAGCACCGGTGGCAAAGGCACAACCCACAAACATGCATGGACAAACACCAGGGGTGTATGTCATCAAGGGAAGTGGCCGAGCATGGAACCGTACACACCACCAGGGATGGGCAAGGTCTAACACAGCACATGGTCACACACACACACACACACCTCACAAGACATGCACAAAGGGTAGGAGGCATTCCGACCCCTACCACCACCCCTATCCACACACACGTCCACAGACCACCACACCCAGTGTCTGTCATTGTGCGTGTGTCAGACGCTGGGCACCATTGCACAGTGGCGGACAGCACAACGCAGGCATCATCCTGCACATGCCACAGCGGACAGCAGCCAGAAGGGTGTGCAGATGGAACGAGTGTGTGCATGCAGGGCCGGGTACCCCACCCGTGCATTGCATGCTGAACAACACAATGCACACAGGGCAATATCAGACAGTAGCCATGCTGGGAGACAGGTCAGTCACATGCCACAGTGCCACGGCCGCAACGGATGGGTGGGCGGCCCCGCCGAGACCAGCCAGCAGTGACAGGCTGACCAATGGCCTCATGGGGTGGCACCGATGGTCGGCCATGGGTTCCACTGAGTGAATGTGACCGTGCTCGCTCAGGGGTCTGCAGCACACCGAACATGCCTGCGCCAGGTGTGCTCGGGATGCCCACTGCTGAACCCAGTGTTGACAAGGAGGGTGTTGCACGACGCTGGGAATGGGGGGTGGACATTGCATTGCGCGGTGTCTGCGATGCATGGGCAAATATCTGTGTGCCCATTGTGGCCATGACAGCTGTGATTGCCTGTGCCTGCCTGTCAATGGCAGCGATCACATCCACCCACAAGCGGTCCATCCCTGTCAGGAGCAGTGCGGTGTCTCTGCTGCACCACTCTTCTGCCTGGCACAGAGCAGCACTGAGTGCATCCACCACCATCACAAGCTGCATCTGCTGATTGATTGATGCTTGGAGTATATGGGTGTGCTTATCTAAGAGATCATCTGCCTGATCGGCATGCTGTCCCTCATGGTGTTCACGGCCCTGATGGTCAGCACCCCTTGAGGGTGGGCGCTGCACACCAGGGCCTGGTCTGGGCATGTCCACAGGTGGTTCACTGATGCCACCCCCTGACACTGTACCCCCATGGCCATTGGCTGATGGCTGATACTGCCTCTCCGGCTGCCGCTCTCCAGGGCTCAGTGGTGCTGCCACAGTGGCCGCAACAGCCCCACTGTCCTGGACACACACCAGTGCTGCCCCACTGGTGCAGACAGGCACAGGCTGGGACTGTGATATCACGCAGATCTCCTCGGTGGCACTACCTATAGCCATGACTGTGATGTCACCTGCTGTGTGGCCATCCTGTGGCCCACACGTATCACTGCCCATGACGTTAGCTCCATCATCATCTTTGACAGATCCAGCACCAGCCTGAGTCTCAGCATGCTGACATCCATGGACGCTGGCACGCTGGGACATGGGCAGGGCCTTCTCCACAGCTACTCCACCAACATCAGTCCGGATGTCCAGGCGGGCCCACTGTCACCCTGACCCTCGTATGCATGTGGAGGTGGACGGGCCCTCCTCCATCTCCATGCTACCACCCTCAGTGGAGAAGCCCACCACCACTGACCCATGTAGATGCTCAGGAGCTGTAAGGGAAAAACAGTAGCATTAATGTATGTGACCTACCCTGTCCCCCCCATTGACAGACCAGGACCTACCATGCAGTGATGGGCTACCACCTGTCTGGAATCCACCACCCTGAACACCCTCGATGGCACAACACTGCATGCTGCCAGCAACCCGCTCTTCTAGTGGGGTCAGGCATTGCACTTCTGGCTGTCCCCCACCAGTCACAGACCATGCTGCTCTGATGGCAGCCACCTTCTCCTTAATTCTCTGCTGATCCATGCCCATCTTCTTTTTGCACTCCTGCACAGACCGCTGGTGGCTACCATACATGTTGACAGCATGCGCCACCTCTTCCCATGCAGTAGCATGGGTCTGTGGTGTTCCCTGGCATCCACTGAGCAACGGCTTCTGGTCGAGGTAGGCCTCAAACAGGGCATCTGTTTCTGCCTTGATGAAGTTCGGCCTCCTCTTCCTCCCATGTCTCTGTTCCTCTTCCTTCACCTCATGATCGGTCATTATTCCTCCTGTGAGAATGACAGGTGTTACCTGTGACTGTGCAGTCCCATGCATGTCCCAAACACCTCAGTCCACACTCCCAAACAGCAACTCTCCATAATAGACTGCAGTAACCAACTATGGCCAGTGCAGCCCAATGTCACAGTTTTATAGCGCAATGCATGCAAATGAGGTGAGGTGCATTTTTAAGTGGATGCAAATGCAGTGACTGCACCATTGAATGGATGATTAGCTGATTTGCATATGCCGGCTGAATATCATGCTGTTGCGCTTTGCACAATTGTGTTGAATGTGCTGAGCCAAGGGTGCAGTTCTGTGACATGCGCAGCACACACCTAACTGCGCATGCCCGGGGTGATGACACAGGTGCCTGCCACGCTGCTGACGTGCTGTGCATGGGAGGCAATGCAGGGCATGGCCACCATTGTGCCAGTGGTGCTACTGTGCTGTTCACATATATGGCGCTGCAGCACTGGGGTGCCGGAAGTGCACTGGGGCCACAGCGCTGTAGGCCACTACAGGAGGTGGCACACAGGCACCAAAGTGCACTACACACATGGGGTTCCAATCACACTGTGGCTGTCCATGCGCGAGAGACCCTTGACCCTGTGCCCAACCTTTGCCCCCTAGTCACCATGCGTCAGGCATGGGTGCACCACTATTGCACTGTTCAGTGACAGCATGATAGAAAATGGCAGCGCTGTGTCACACAGCATCTGCACGTGGCAGGACCACACTGCCTAGCACCATTTTGAATCCAACTCTTTGCTGAGATGGCGCGGAGAAGGGCAGTGATGTGGAGCCAGGTGGAGCTTGCAAACCTGGAGGCCATTGTAGACCCCCATGCTCTATATGGTGATGCACCCCTGGACAGGGTCAGGAGTGCAGTTTGGCAGGAGGTGGCTGATGCACTGGAGGAGGCCACTGGTATTGCCACCGGTACGGGGACCTCAGGTGCAGGGACCCGGACCTGATTGCTGGCCTGCGGGCACATGCCAGGAGGGGCACGGTGCCACGGATAGGTAGGTGTCCCATCCATACACTGTTATCGTCCATACAGGTATCACAGTTGCATGTGCCTGGCACAATGGGGGGGCCATCCCGTGTTGGCCGTGGTGGTGGTATCGGGGTGTAGGGTGGATGGGTATGGCCTTGTGGGATTGCACACACATGGGGGTGGGGGGACTTTGTTACCAGATTGTACTGAAGTTCCTTTCTCCATGTTTGCACCTTAGGCCCAGGCGTCGCCTGGAGGACCAGCAGGACAGGAGGGGTGAAGGTCTGCAGTGGCGCAGGGACCAGCCTGATGATGGTGAGTGCCTTACATCCATGATTACTATTGCATGCTGTATAACTGAGCGGGCAGCGGGGCATGGCCACCATCCACTGACACCACTGCCATGCATGCAACTTGTTATAGTCAGCACTGTCTAGTGGCACTGCATGTCTGGGAGTGCATAAATGGTGGTCCATGAATGCACCGGGCACATGGCTGTGCCACTGCCCTCACACCATATAGCCAAGTCACTGTACAGCTACGGTGGTGCTGTGCAGGACATGGGCAGTGGGTGTGTGCAGTGGTCCACATGGCTGTGGCTGCCTGGGTAGGCAGATCTTGTGGACACGGTCACTGTGGGTGGTCGCGCACCATCACAGGGGCGTGGCACATGGCTCTATGTTATGCTATGCACAATGGGTGGGCTGCAGTGGGCTGGACAGTCACACTTATTAACTCTGCTCCCTTGTCCTAGGTGGATGGTGACTCCAGGCACTGGAACATGGACTGCAGGAGCTGCTACAGGTGGCGAGGGTGACCCTGGCACTCCTGCAACGCATGGACTGCCATAGGGTGAGGAGGCAGAGGAGACATCAGTGCCATGTGGAGGAAGACCGGGCAGATGCTAAACCATCCATGCCCCTAATTACACCTTCCCTCCCTGGACCCACCCTCATACCCCTTCTTTCCTCTCCCATATGTTCACCCCTGCCTCTTACCTGCCCCCACCTGGTATGTGGCCTTTCCCCCCATTGTACATAGTTGAATATAGTTTTTGTATTACCTGTTTTAAATACATTTGTTTTGTTATGACAACTGTGGTGGTCTCTGATTTGCAGTGGGCTAAAAGCGTTCAGATGCAGTGGTGTGCATGGCATCAGGGGTGGTGCACGCATGGGCGTGTGTGTGTGTCCAGTAGGGAACCGCCTATGGTGTGGGCAGGGGGATCAGTCACTGTCTGTGGTTTGTGTGTTTTTCTCTGTGCACTGGATACCTGTGAGCAGTGGTCCATGGTGCATTCACTGTGTGCATGGCACCCCTGTCAGACTGTCCATGGCCTGTGCAGCTGGCACCCTTGCATGTCTGTGATATGCACGGTCTGCTGACGTGTCAGTGGTGGCTGTCCATGCTGGATAACAACTGTACCCGGCACAATGCCAGGTTGCCTGCCATCACCAGTATGGTGCACGTCTGCCTCCGGTGGCACTGTGGCCTCTGCTGTTGTTGTCTCCCCTCCATGCTGTTGCTTGTGTCTGTTGCAGGGGATGTACTCCAGTGTCTGTCACTTGTGCTCCGGCAGCTTGCTGGTGGCATACAGCTTCATGGTGCCTGTGCAGGGTGGCTGGCACAACTGTGCAATGTAGGGGTGCTGGCCATGTGTACATGTCAGCCATGGTCACACTCCAGTGGCTTGGTTAACCTGCTACTGTGTCCCTGTGTTGGTCTGCCCTTGGGTATGGGTGGGTGTTTGTCCATGCACTCTGTTGCATCCTGTGTGGTGCATGCTTCCATGCAACACTGTGCATGTCTGTGCTGGCTGTTGTGGCCAGTGCTGGGATGGGGTGTGTCCTTGGGAGGGTGTGCAGGGTGCTGTACTGCTGGTGGTGGGGTCCAGGGCATGCCCTGTGGCATGTGGGGTACCTCAAGTGGTGATGCATGGTCGGTCTCTCAGCTGTACCTCAGGGGAGACATGCAGGGTGGCACTGTGTATGCTGTTGTTGCATTGCTGTCTGCTGCCTCCTGCAACAGGGTGCACATGGTGAGGCTGCCTTACATGGCTCCATGGTGCACAGGGTTGCATTGTCACAGTGGGGGTGGTGGGATGCATGGGGTGTCCTGCACTGTTGGGTGCTACTCCTGGGATGGGTGTATGGTGATAGTGGTGCAGGGTGTGCTCTGCATTGGTGGGATGGTGTGGCATGGGGTGGTGGCCCTATCTGTGTGCCAGTCACAGCTTGCCAGGGGGTGTGCTGGGGCACCATGGCCCGGCTGTGGATTGGTTGCTGGTATCCATGGGCTGGTAGTTTTTCCAGCTCTCCCCAGTTGTGCAGTGCATGGGGTGTGGGGGATGATGTCTGTTCTGCTGTGTGCTCCTCTGCCCATCTGTGGCATGGTTGGTGGGCCCCTGCATCCCTGGTTGTGTTGTTGCAGTGCTGCCTTGCTCAATGGGGCATCCCTGGTTGCGTTATGGTGCATCTGGACTGCTCCGTTGAGCATCCCTTGTTCCACTATGGTGCATCAGATATGCACAACTTCACATCCCTGGTTGCGCTATGGCGCAGGTGGTGTGATATTCAGTCATCTGCTGTAGGCGCATCCTGGCCTGCGCAGTTTTTGGATATTGCACTTCTTGCACATGGGAGCAGTGGACTTGCACTTGCTCTTGCTGTTGCGCACTTTTTGGGCGCAGTTTGACTATCTGGGCCCAAGTGTTCGTTTTCTGCTCTGAGGGCCATTATTATGACTACATTCTTTGTAGTCACTGTGCTTCTGAATGCACTTTTTGGGGACAAAAAGTGGGTGCATTTGTGTTACTGTTACAGTTAGCATTTCCACTTGTGTTTCCATGACCATTTGCATTAGCTTTTCCATTTACGTAGCCGTGTGCGTTACCCTTTGCATTTTTGTTTGCGCTTGCATTTGCGTTGCTGTTACTATCTGCATTTCCATTACTGGTTTTGTTTGCATTTGTGTTTCCTTTTGTGTCACCATGTGCATTTCCATTTACATTTGCATACGCGCTTCTGTTTGCATTTCTTTTTCGTTTGGCATCATCGTTGCTGTTACCATTAGTCTTTGCATTTACAATTGCATTGCCGTGATCATGTGCGTAATGATTTGCATTTGCTTACGTGCTTGTGTTTCAGCTTCCATTTCTGTTACTGTTCCCTTTGGCATCCTCCTTGCTGTTTCTGTTTCCAATTGCGTTACCATTACAGAAGGGCCCCGTCCTCGCATCACCACATTCCATTCACTATTTATACTGCATATTCTCAAAAAGAAGGGAAATTGATAGCAAAAAAACTCCTTTTAATGCATCAGTTAGGGTTGTTCCATAGCGACAAAAGTAAGGAAATTCGATGTTAGGGTTGTCACCCCTTGCACTCCACACCCTCTCTGCCCCCACCAACAGGCATTGGGGTGTACATTGGGGTCATCAGTTCTAACTCTCACCCCCATTCTCCTATACTGCACTGCCTCAGTTTGTTTACACATGGAATGGGGTGAGAGTTAGGGCCAACAACCCAAATGCACACTCCAATGCCTGTTGGTGGGGAGCAAGGGGTGGCAACCTTAGCATCAAATTTCCTTGCTTTTGTCACTGTGGATCAACCCTAACTGATGCATTAAATTGAATTTTTTGCCATGAATATATATATATATATATATATATATATATGACACTTCATGGAGTGACTCATAGACAGCTGCTTGTCTTTCAGTCATTTGACCTAAACACGGTCCTTAATGACATCCTTGGTAAGAACAAGGCCCCTGTGTGCTGCAGAACTCCAGCATCAATTTCATTACAAGACCTGTCAAATGAGTTAAGCCTAGTAGATAAATGCACAGTAGCCCACTCCAGGGCAAGGGACTACAGATTCTTCTCCTGCACCCCATCAGACATTCTCCAGAATAGGCATGTGGCTGAGAAAATGTCTACACACCAAGACTGGGATATTCAGACTGCACCAAAAAGATGCACAATAGCGGGAGCAGGCGCAAGAGCAGTGCGCCTTTGTGCAACAGGCGTGATATTCAAACCAAGCACAGACCAACGTGCACTTGCACAACACAGCAGAATATCATGCCTGATGCACCATGGCACAACTAGGGATCCACAGTGGAGCAGGGCCGATGTGCAGTAGCACACCCAGGGATGAGCAGGTACAAGGATAGGAAGCAGGAATGCACTAGCCATGGATGCGCCATGCATGGAGGAGCATGCAGTAGGCCAGAGAGATCAACACCCCCCAGGGCAAAGCCTCCCATGAGCTGCACAACCAGGGGTGAGCTGAATGGACCACCAGCCCATGTACCCCAGCACTGATCCAACAGCAGACATGGGCAAGCAGTCCACACCCTCAGGGCAAGGTGGCCCAGCACTGTACCCCGGCAAACAGTAAAAACAACACAAGGAGGGCCAGGACCATCCCATGCCACAGCACCACACCAATGCTGACCACCCCCTGTACAGCGATCCTGAGATACCCAGCCCAGAAGCATGCCCAAACAGTGCATGGCACCAAAGGTTTGCCACCACCACCACTGTGACAATGCAACCTAGTGCCCCATGGCGCCATGCATGACAGCCCCACCGTGACCCCCCCTGCAGCAGGTGACACCAGCCACTGACACCACCACAGCATACACAAGGCCCCCCTGCATGGCCCCCACAGTGGCAGAGGTCGACCTGGCATCAGTACCCGAGGGACCCCACATGTGACAAAGCCTGCCCTGGATTCCACCACCAGCAGGACAGCACCCCGCACTCCCACCCATGCACTGCCCCCACCAGACAGCACAGCAGCCCACTGTGGTGCATGGAGGCATGCGCCACACAGGAGACAACACAGGGCACAAACAAACCCCCCCACACCGTCCCAAGGGTACCCCATCAAATAGCCACACATAACAGGACAACAGATGCTGCTGTTGTGAGTCCAATGGTGCCATTTACCCATGGCCTGCACATCACCATGGCACTGGTGAGCCAGCCATGTAGTGCGTGCACCACGAACCAGTCTGCCACCAGCAAGCAGCTGGAGCCCATGTGGCAGACACCAGACCACTGGCACCACCCCAGACACCACAGACAGCATGGAGAGGGACAACAACCGCACTGCCCACAGTGTCACCAGAGGCAGATGTGCATTAGACCAGGAGCCAAGACGCCAGCTGCCAGAGTGCCGTGCCCAGATGGTGGCTGGCATGGAAAGCCACCAATGTCACATCAGCAGCCATGCATACCGTGGTGGGGTCAGCATGGCCGTGTGTACCACAGACATGCAAGGGGCACAGCCTCAAGGGTCAGGCACACACTGCCAAGGGTGACAGGGACATAGCACATGCACCAGAGACCACTGCACACAGACAAACAGTGCACAGGGCACAACACACATACCATAGACAGTGACCATGGCCCCCACCCACACCAGTGGAGGATCCCTGGCAGACACACCCATGGCCAGGCCAGCATCACCTCTCAGTTGCCATACACACCACTGCAGCAAGCACCATATGCCCGTTGCAAATCAGAGACCAACACAGTCGTAGTATGAAAAGCATCTATAATGGAACAAGTAACATAATTAACAGGAACTATTTACATTGCTATATAAAGTGGTGGAGGGGAAGTTCAAGGCTACAACTTGGGGTGGACATGCAGGGAGCAAAGGGAATAGCAAGGAGGGGGACAAAGTGGTGTGAGGTACAGCCCAGGGAGGGAAAGGAACAGCACAGGTGCTGCAGGCCCTACTGGTGGCCCCTCACATCCCTACACTCCCCTGTGGTGCCTTCTGTGCTGCCGCCATTCACTCCTCTCCATTCTCTGCAGCAGCAGCTCCAGTGTGGCCCAGTTGACCTGCAGGATCTCCTGTATGTGAAGCTCCAGGGTCATCCAGCATTGTCCACCTAGGACAAGGAAGCAGAGTCAGTATGTGTGATTGACCAGACCACCGTAGCCCACCCAATGTGCATGGCATACAGCTGTGGCCTGCACCCCTGTGATGGCATGCGACCACCCACAGTGGGTGCGCCCAGATGACCCACCTACCCAGGCACCCAAAGCCATGCAAACCACTGCCCACCCCCACCCATGCTCTGCACAGCACCATCATGGTCGAACAGCATCATGGCTATGCAGTGTGATGGCAGTGGCACAGCCCGGTGCCCAGTGCACGCACAGCCCACCTGCAACACCCACCCACACATGCAGACCCGCAGGATGGTGCAGAGGGAACCATGGGACATGCACGTCAGTAGGGGCTATGTGCAGGGGCCCATGCCCCACCACCACCCCTGCAACCAACCATGCACAGATGTAAATGGAAACATGGCACTCACCTGCATCCCAGTCAGCAGGGCACTGCTGACCCCTGGCACCACCACTGTGCCTGCCTGCAAGGCCACACCTCCATTGCCAGCCTGCTGTCCTTGCTCTCCGGGCCAACTGGGCCCTACAATGATCCTCCAAGCCTAGAGTGCAAACATGGAGAGAGTACCATCAGTACACATCAGAAACATAGCCCCCCTTGTGTACATGCCCGCACAGCCCAGCTGTGACATGGTGGTGCAGGGTGTACACGAAGCACCCCCAACACCGGCAACACAGGTATGCCCCCCCCACGGCATGGTCTGCTGACCACAGTGATACCAGGACAGACAGATACTACTAATGTTGTGAAGAAGCACCTACCTGGCCTTGGCATGGTGCCCCACCAGGCACTTGCCTGCAGTCACCCTAGGTGGTCAGGGTCCCACCACTGGAGGTCCCCATAGTGGTGGTGACACAGCTCAGTGGTCCTGCTGCTCCCCATGGCCTCCTTAAGGCTCTCTGCCACCTCCTGCCACACTGCTGTCCATGGCCTCAGGAGGGGGTATCTGGCCAAAGAGGGCACCTGCATAGGGCTCCACTAATGCTACCAGGTTAGCCAGTTCAACTGCTGTCCACACTGGCACTCTTGTGTGTGGCATGGTGCTGTCACTGGCGAGCACAAAATGGCACCCTGTAGTGCACGTGCCCCATGTGCAGAGGCAGCGCAATACTGTGCTGCCAGTCACAATCTTGCTGGCACCAGACAGCACAATGGGGGGCAGCCATGCTTACGCATGGCACCTAGATGGCAAAGGTCAGCCGCAGGGTCAAGGGTCTGTCCACGCACAGAGTGCCACAGTGCTATTGGGAAGCCCTGCATGTAGCGTGGTAGGGTGCATGTGTGTGTCACCATGCAGTGGCTTTCCATGCTGTGGCACCACGGCACCCATGGCGCACCATGGCATGAGCGCCCCCTGGGCATATAGCACATGTGTGCCACAGGCACAGTAGTGGCCATGCCCTGTACTGCCTCCCATGCACAGTGCATCAATAGTGCCGCTAGCGTTGGCGTCAGCACCTTGGGCATGCATGGTGTGGTGCTGACTGCACACGTCACAGTGGTGTTCCACAGCCTGAGCACGCTCAACACCATTGCGCAAGGTGCAACAGCATGATATTCAGCTAGGATATGCAAATCAGCTCATGAGCCATTCCACGGAGCATCCACTGCATTTGCATCCCATTACAGTTGCGCCTGTCCTCATTTGCATGCATTGTGCTATAAAAATGTGACCTGAGGCTGCATGGGCCATGGATCAGTATTGCAGTCCTTTGAGGTAGGTGCATGCTGTTGAGATGTGGGGTCAGTGGTCTGGGAGGGCTGTATGGGACTGCACAGTCCAAGATAACACCTGTCCATCCCCCAGGCATGAGCACGACTGAGCGAGAGGATGAAGAGAAGCAGGGAAGGGTTAGAAGGAGGAGGCCCAACTTTACCGGGCAGAATCTGATGCCCTGTTCGAGGCATACCTCAACAGAGAGCTGCTGCTTAGTGGACAGAGAGGAACACCACAGGCCCGTGCAGCAGGATGAGGTGAGGTGGCACATGCCATCAACCAGCATGGCACCCACCAGCGGTCCGTGCAGGAATGCAAGAAAAAGATTGGCATGGACTGGAGGCAGATAAAAGATAAGGTGGCCACCATCAGGGTGGCATGTGCTGCCACCGGTGGGGGCCAGCAGGATGAATCCCACCTGACGCAATGGGAGGAGCAGGTGCAGCGTAGTGCCATTGAGGGTGTTCCTGGCAGTGGCTTCCAGATGGGCAGCAGCCCATCACTAGATGGTAGGTCTGGCACTGGCAGTGTGTGGGTGGATGGGGGGGCAGGCCCCAGGGCCAGGTGGAACCACTAATAGTAATGTGTTCCTTTACAGCTCCTGAGCATCTCCATGGGGCAGCGGTGGTGGGTGTGTCCACAGAGGGGGAGGCTCTGGACACGGTGGAGCACCCATTCACCTCCACAGGTGTCCAAGAGACCGACCCTGTACAGCCCTGCACATCTGTCTGGACTGATGCTGGTGGTGCAGGTGTGGACATGGCCCTGGCTGTGTCCCAAAGTGACAACACCCTCAGCTCCAGTGTGCTGAGACACGGATCATGGCTGGCTTCAACAGTGATTGATTATTTATTTATTTATTTAGCTTTTGTTAACCAGGTAAGTACACTAGACAAATACATGCCTATTTTCAGGTATGACCCGGGATGATGACATGACGCACGTCCCGGACAGTGATGTATGTGGGACACAGGATGGTCCCATGGATAGCATCCGCCCAGGTGGTTCCACAGGTAATGCTGGTGTGGCTGCCTGCACAACAGTCCATTCCCAGGCTGTGTCTGCATACTCCAGTGGGGCAACACTGGAGTACGGCAAGGGTGGTGGGGCTGTTGTTGCTGCTGCAGCCTCGCCAGTGTTGCCTGGCGATCAGCAGCCGGAGAGGCAGTGACAGCAGATGGCCATTGTCAATGTGGGGACAGGGGTGGGGGGGCGGTGGCAGTGCACCTCATGTGGACGTACCCCAGAATGGCAGCACTGTGAGGTGCCCACCATCAAGGGGCACTGTGCAGCAGGGCCAGCAACACCACAGGGGACAGCATGCTGGACATGTAGATGACCCCTTGGATGACCACAGCCATCTTCTCCAGGCCTCAGTGGATCAGCAGATGTGGCTTGTGGCGGATGCACTCTGTACAGCACTGCACCAGGCAGAGGAGTGGTGCAGAAGGGACCATGTCTTGCTCCTGGCAGAGTTGGCTCAGCAGCGGGTGGATGTGACCGCTGCCATTGACAGGCAGACCATTGCAATGGTGACTGCCGTGGCTACACTGGCCAACCGGTTGGGTGCTCAGCTACTGCACACCCCGCAGAGTGCTATGTCCATCCTCCATTCCTGGCATCGTATGATCCCTGCTATGTCGACACTGGGATCGGCTGTGGGCATACCTAGCATGCCTGGTGCGGGCATGTTTGGTGGCCTGCAGAACCCTGTATGGACTTGGTCGCATTCATGCATCACCCCTTGGGGTCCTTCTGTGCCACCACATGAGGCCACTGCTCAGCCTAGCATGGTGGGCAGGTCTCAGCGGGGCCACCCATGGATCCGTGGTGGCCATGATACTGTGCCGCATGACTGACCCATCCCCCTTCATGGCCACTGTCTGCCACTGCCCTGTGTGCACTGTGGTATTATTTGTGCGTTGCATGGGTGAGGTGCCCAGCCCTGCACACACATGGTCCCTGTGCACTCCCTCCCAGCTGCTGGCCACTGTGGCGTGTGCATGATGATGCCTGCATAGCGCTGTCTGCCACTGTGCAATGGTGCTCAGTGTCTGAGGCATGCACAGTGCCAGCCACTGGGCATGGTTGTGTGTGGTCCTGTGTGGGTGTGGGGGTGCCTGTTGGGGTGGTCGTGCCTGTTGCCCTGTGGGCATGGGTTGTGGTGTGTGTGCGTGTGTGTGCATGCCATGTGCAGCCCTGCCCACCCCTGCCTTTGTGTGTGGTTCCCCTCCCATTTCCATGCCCCTGACACCATCCTCCCATGGTGCCCAACCCTGCATGTCTGTGGGCTGTGCCCTTGCCCTTGGTGGTTGCAAGTGACCCTGTTGACCTACCTGTGTTGCCCAAAGTGCTCCTCTGCAATGGTGTCCTTGGGCTGCTGTGACAGCCGGGCCAGTCGGGGGTCCCTTCGTCCAAGGGGTGGCTGCCCAACACCAGCTGGAATGGCATCATCTTCATCCTCACTGATGTCCCCCTTCTCAACCTCAACGGTTATCCCACAGTCAGTGGCCATGTTGTGCAGGATGCAGCAAGCCAGGAATAGCCTGCAAGCCTTTGAGGGGCTGTACTGTAGGGCACTGCCTGATGTGTGCAGGCAGCAGAACTGTGCCTTCAGCAGCCTGAACACCCACTCGATGACATTCCATGTTATGGCGTGTGCCTCATTGTATTGTTGCTGTGCTGGGGTCATGGGGCACCGGTATGGTGTGAGCAGCCAGGGCCATATTGGGTAACCATTGTCCAGCATGCTATGCATACTCACTTACCAGATGGCCAATGGAGATGTTCCCACTCTCGAACCTATGGCACAGTGCAAACTGGTGCCAGATGAAGGCATCGTGTGCTCCTCCAGGGTGCGTGGCACAGACATTAATTTTGTGACCCCTGGCATTGCACACCGCCTAGCAGTTGACACTCGGGTAGCCCTTGCGGTTGATGTATGCTGCCCCATCTGGGCCAGGAGGCATGCGGATGCCTACATGGGTGCAATCTATGGCCTTGAGCATGCCAGGCAACTGTGCTGCCCTGTGGAACTCCTTTATGTGTGCTTTTCGCCTGTGTGCTGGGGAAATTGATGTACTCTGCAGCATGTGACAGCAGTGCGCTGAGGAATTGTGTGAGTAGGCATGATGCAGCTGACTGGGTTATGCCTGTTGTGTCCTCTGTTGGTCTCAGGAAGGTGCCCGTGGTGAGCAGGCACATAACGGCTGTGATCTTTGTCTCCATAGACAGCACATGGCTCCATCGTGTGGATGCCTGCATCTCATCACTGCACAGTTCACAGAGTTGCCTCAAAATTGCCCAGTTCAGGTGGTACTGGCCCACAGTCTCAGTGTCACTGTACTGTTCGAACATGGTGTGGGCTCGGTACAGCCTGTTCTGGGTGTACCGCCGATGGGCCCTTCCACTGCCGCACCTCCCTGCTGCCTGCCTTCTCACACCTCTCATTACCGCCTCTATCTGGAAGGTGGCAATGGCCATGTGGCCATGTCCCTGGCTGGTCCCCCCCCCGGGCAGCTGTCTACCTTTTCCCCCCCGCTGTGTGTTGCTGGTGCTGCCCCTGCACCGGGTACACCTCTGGCTGTTCACCTCTGTGTGCCCTGCCTCTTGCCACTGCCCTCCATCCTCTGTGGCATGCTCAGGCCCTCTTGCACACACACAGGTACACACACATGCACTCCTTCTCTCACTCACACACACCTCCAGTGGGACCTGTCCACCTCCTGACCACAGCTGCATCCTGCTTCCTGTCTTATCTCTCTGTCACTCTGTCTCCGTGCTCCCACACTGTGGTTCCTCTGTGGTGCATTCATCCTCCCCTCTCTTGCTCCCTTTTATTCTGGCTCATTTCCACTGTCAGACAACTTCCACTTGCTCTGCTACTGCGCACATCACCTACTAATATCGCACTGCACACATTATTCCTGGTTCTGCCCGCTGCAGTTGGGTATGCATTCATTTCTGTTGTGCTGCAGTGCATTGCATGTTGTGCTGCACTGCCGCTCCCGCTGAATATCGCACTATGGTGCATTTCCACTCTTGCGAAGGTGCATCCCTATTGAGCATGGTGCAACCGCTCTGAATATCCCACCCATGGTGTCCTTATTCCAGAATCAGTGCAGTCATGCTAGCAGACCATGCACTGGTTTCTTTCACCTGGCTGCAACCCAACATAGCACAGCAGGCACATGGAAGATGGCATTAAAACACATCCATCATCAAAAAATTAGGCTTTTGTACTACATTGAAAAAGGATGTCAGGGACTTCCTGCAAAGAAATAAACCTAAAGGCACCTCAGCAGTGATTTATTGGGACAACCTTAAAACCTATATAAGGGGGAGTTGCATTAGCCACACATTCTACCATATGAAAGCTAAACTCAAGGATCTTTTTTTTTTTCACTTTCTATTTATGGCCCTTTTCATCACTGCATCTTGTCCGCTCCTCGGGTTCTCCCAATGCACCACACTGGCTGCATTGTGAGGGTTGAGGGGCTCACTCCATTAGTGCCCCACTCCAGTACTCTAAAGTCCCAGATGACCACCCGGGTGGGGTAGAGGGGGCCCTCTTTTCCCTCTCCGAACAAAAGGGGAGAGTGCACCTGGAGCTGTACCCTGGCTCCTCCCAGTCACTGGTGCAGAAGCCCATCTTCTGGCCCAGATGTGTTTTTTTTTCCTATGTTCTGGTACCAGCCACCTGTGTATATCAGCACTCAGGGAGGACCAATGAGACATAGGCATGCAAATATGTGCCTTCACTCAGGTCCTCGGCCAACATCCACTTCTGCCTGCCATTATACTCCATCTGCTGCACCACCACCCGTGATCACCCAGGTAGCAGTATGGTAGCAAGGACTGCAGCCAACCCCTTCCAAAGAAGGAAAGCAGCCTATCCATCACTCAATCCTTCTCCCTTGGCCGGCCCTCCAGCAATCCAGGATTGCTACTGAACCCAGGTCTCCGGATTCGCAAGCAGTAGCGCTTCTACTGCGCCAGCAGGCCGGTTAACTCATGGATCTTTAGGCAGAACAGCAATAGCTAAAGGACCATGAGGACACCTCCAGTGGCATCAGATCCAAAATGGCACCCTGAATTGGTAGCTTTGCTCCTCGCCTACATCAATAACCCCTCAATAGGTGAAAAATAAGTGCAAACTTACTGAAGTGGCATCTCAGTATGAAAGGAGTGGTCACCTGACAAGATAGAGGTCAGTGAATCAAGCACATTAGGAGGACTCAGAGGGCTACGGCTGACCATTGAAAGATTGCAGCAGAAGTTTGTCCCCTGCCAGCACAGTAGGCCTAGGGTATGACACAGACACTGAGAATGAATAACTCCCCAATTACCATCATTATGATACTCTCCTGTACAAATTGAAAGGATTCTAAGAGGAGAACAGAGTAAAATTTAAAAAAGTGAATTTCAAATTACAAAAGTAGAGCTGGGTCCAAGTCGCAGAGGAACGAGTCATGCACGTGAAAGAAGGGAATATTCAACTGCACTGAGCAATTGAGGACCTCATCCATCAGAACTTACCTTTGTAGCGTAAGTGTCTGGATCTGGCAGTCTGATCTCGATGTGATAATTACAGGCTTTATAGGCTACTGCAGGGCTCTGAAATGGGAAGAATGGCAGAGTTTTTGGAAGACTTTCCATGAAATGTTTTTGTTCTCCCAGCTACCATGCACTTTCACACTGAAAGCACATGGAGCACTACTGCTAAAACCCAGAAATGCTATACAAAGACCGAGGCCCATGATCAAGAAATTTAAATCCTACCAGCCAAGGAGGAGATCTTAGAAAAAGTTTGGCAGATGAAAAACATTACATATAATACAGCTAGGCTCTTGTTTGCTCAGGATTATCCATGAGAGGTTATGAAATCTTGGCAAGCATATGCTGGCATATTACGTACGCTCCAAGAACACCAGATTAGATTTCAAATGCCATATTCCTTCTGCCTGAGAGTTTTCTAAGAATCAGGGACACAGCTGTATAATACCCCAGTGGAAGTCATTAAGTTGCTCACAGATAAAGGTTGGACAGTTCTGGCTTTACCAGATATCCAACCCAATCCCCAGTTGCCTACATTGGATTGGAACATGGGCTAAAAGCTTAAACAGAAGGGCTGGGGCCAGCAACTGCAAAAGCCACACTGCATGAAGCTCAGGCAATTCTACAGTCTTTTGCTACATGACAGACAAGCTTCTCATACATCACAAACTACCCAAAATCAGCAATTCAGATATCTGATCTCTGGCTCATTTGAGGTATGAAGTGGGTTAGAAGGAGCACTATGCCACTGTATCTGATTACATTCTACAGGGGTTTTTGTTTCCCTGTACTTGACTGATAATGTATTTGGACTAATGGGCAGGTAATCATGATCTTATTTTTAAGTGTGGGGGGGGGGGTTCACCCCATAAATGCAAGCATGACATTTTTCTAAGGTGACCATTGCCTTCAAAATGCTAAACATCTGTGATGATGGGGGCCGGGGGCAGCCTGGAACACCATTCTTCTCTGCATACAATATGTGGGGTTCCATGGTAACAGGTTGGGACCTCAAAGCCATTAATAACTTGCCAGTGTCTGGTTTTGATTTAGTTGTTTACCTTACATGGAAAAGCAGGGAGATGGGGAGGATGTTGTGATCAAAATGTCTGGGGCCTGGGATGGAGTATACCAGCTAAGACACCTTCCTGCTTCCCCTGACCCTGTCAATCCCACTCATAACTCTCCTTCTCCTCCTTCCTGTGCTACCATCTCGAAATGCCCTCCTACTTTTTTTCAAGACTAAATGTGGCTTAGTTTGCAGTCTATGGGCCGGATTCTAGAAGGGTTGCACCTGGTGTAACAGCAGTTGCGCTAAGTAGAATGGTGCATGTAGCAACTTATGCCAGCAGTTCCGACATGCACAATTCTACAAATTAGCCTGCGACATGTCGCAGGCCACTTGCGCAGAATAGTAATTACACCACATAAACCCCCTGTGACATGGTGCTAGGGGGTTTACAGCAGCCGTTGTGCCCTATTCTAGAAGGACAGCCACAAAGTTCCTGCATCGGGATTCTACAAGAACCACTGGAGGAGAAGCGGCATCATATGTTACACCAGCATTTAGCTGGTGTAACCTATGGCATCCCCCCCAGGTGTCCTGTAGACCCACCTGCAGACATGCCAACATGCTGCCATCCCCCCACCCATGCCTCAAACCGTGAGTCACCGGCCGCATGTGCAGCAAAAAGCCAGCCCTGGTAGTCTAGTGGCCCCTCGAACTGTATAATAATAATTATAGTGATCCCATATCCCTGGTAGTCTAGCACCCCCCGAACTGTAAAATAATAATTAAAGTCATCCCCATATCCCTGGTAGTCTAGTGGCCCCCCTGAACTGTAAAATAATAATTATAGTGATCCTCATATCCCTGGTCATCTAGCAGCCCCCCGATCAACATAAAATATAGACAGTACACCCATTCCCTAGTAGTCAAGTGGCCCCCCATTCACCTGTGTCAGCCCACTCAGCACCCCCACCTGTCCCCAGCTGGCGACTGGCACAGCCCACCTCTCAGCACCACGGCCAGCCACTGACTGAGTCCAGTATCAGCACATACTGAAAAGATGCACTCCGATATTAATGGGATGGGTTGGGAGATGCTGGGTGGGCTGGCACGACTGGGTGGGGAGCTGCTTGGCTACCAGGGATATGGGGATCACTTTAATTATTATTTTACAGTTCAGGGGGGCTGCTAGACTACCAGAGATACGGGGATCACTTTAATTATTATTTTACAGTTCGGGGGAGCTGCTAGACTACCAGTGATATGGGGATCACTTTAATTATTATTTTACAGTTTGGGGGTGCCGCTAAATTACCAGGGATATAGGGATCACTATATTTATTATTTTAAAGTTTGGGGGGCCACTAGAATACTAGGGAATAGGTCTGCTTCTGTATGACAGTGAAGGAGTGGCACTAGACTACCAAGGCTACTTGGGTATCTGCCGCATTTGTCGCTGGTGACTACGGGTCGTGGCATGAGTGGGGGGGTGAACGAGCTGCCCTGCTGTTGCAGCTTGCAACATGCTCGCCAGGTGTGCCTGCAGTTTGATGTAACTAGCCACATGTCGCAAGTTGCAGGACTTAGCTATGATGACCCTGCCCCTACTAGAATAGGGTGCAGAGTCAATGTCGCAGGTGTGGATGGCACAAGTTGCGTTCAGTAGCAACTTGTGCCACCCTTATAGAAACCGGCCCCCTGTCTATACCCCACTGCACTGTCACCTCCCCCAATAGGCACTGTACACTGTATATAATTAGCTGCATACCGTATACATTTCATCTGGTAAGAACAATGTTGTTCTTATCTACTTGTTATGTTATGCAGTAAACGTGTCTATATGACTTTTGGTTGATGTTTTTATGATTTACTTTCTTTCTGTACTCCTCTTCCACATGAACCTGGGTTGCACCTGAAAATGCACCTTGGCTCAGTGTGCCATTCCCAGTTATGAATTTTCAAATAAATAAATACATGGAATGTGGCTTGGGCTGGGTGGGCGTCCTAGCCCCTTTGTCGCAGTGTTGTGGCGGGGCCCTCTTTGTCATCCCTAACCCTTGGCATGGGGTCATAATGTCACAAGACATTATGCCACAACAATGCATCACACTGCCAGTACAGCACAATATATTGCATGCATCATGTCTTTTTTATTGTGGGGTGCTCCTCCACCACACCTCCCATATGGGGTGCTCTGCTCCTGAACCCCCCCAACTAAAATAACTAATTTATAGGGGGAGGGTTGAAAGTATATATCACACAAAGTGTGAAAAAATGAAAAATTCTATGCTTCTGGGACCGGAATTCAAACCCAGTCCCTAACGCATTGCTTGTCTCCTTTGCTGCCAGTGGTTCATCCCATCAAGCCATGTCAGCAGCTTGGCAGATCCCTGTCCCAGCAGAGGTCTTATCCTCTCCCTGGGACAGTGAAAAGGTGCAGTACTGAGCACAGACCTATTTGCAGTATTGCACCCTCTCGCTGTCCTATATTGTGCTATTTCTGTTTCAGGGTTTTTTGTATGCTATTAAGCATATGACATATTGACCCAGTAGGTAATCCCCTTGCTCTTGCAGGTAGGCTGCTGTCAACAGACTATTAGCATGAGGGGAATGGGGCCGTGACATGGACCACCCTACTTGTAATAGAATAATGGCTGGCATTTAATTTTTTATTTTACCTTGCAAATCTAACCTTGCTTGGGGACAGCCAACATGCTCTCACAAGATTAGCACCTATATTCAGTGCTCCTCAGTCATGACAAAAATAAATGGGAGAGCTGGGATACTCTGAGGGGGCATTTCTTTTTTTGCTTATCCCACAAGAACAATCAAAAAGATCAAACTTCCTTCTTAACCATTGCCTGCAGTGTACAACATAACTGAAAAGGAGGGTGAGGCATCAATTTTCATAATGTTACCATTATAGCCTTTCTATTGTTGGTATGACCTCAGTTGGACAATCAACTTGAAGTATGTTTAGACCCACGTACCTGGCCTTACTAATTGACTCTTGGCTGTGGGAAGACTGGAAAGTATCTTTTTTATACTGCTTATAATGGTCATAGAGTTAAAGTGTGGTTTGTTTGTAAACTACAGGTCTGATTACCACTCATATTTCAAATTACTGTCTTTCATAATCAAGGAAGGAATGCTTATCATCCTTTTATAGCTGTTCACCCTACAGCCTTTAATCACTGACCTCTGTGTACATGTACTAGTACTAGAGGCAAGAGTGGAGTACCAATGCCTAAGTATTGTTTCACCTCCTATACACCCATACAAGGTGCTGCATAGCAAGCTTGTACAATGTCTGTACCCTGACTCCTTTGATTAGGGCAATACCATCGAGTGGGGAGGTCCAGATCAATTCATCTGAACCAGGGAGCCCCCTTTCCTTGGAAGGGCAGTTCCCCCTGATTGGGTAGTGCTTAACCCACTCAGGCACTCTCGATCAATCAGAGTACTTCCTGGTGAGACTTCCTTCCTTGTAAGTGCACTGTTTAGTCTGCACCCTCGACAGACTCTTGCTGAGCACATTAGTGGGCATTGATAGGTCTGAGTTATAGTCTTGTTATATGCATTGTTCTTTAATTCCATTCATGTTGTTGTTCTTGTTTTGTCATGCTGCTACCAGGGGTAGGAATTATGTTAGATTTTTGCTGTGACATGTTACCGTACAAGACTCTCAGTATTGTACTGACCTATCAATTGCTGCTGGGGTTTGTCATATTTTGACTCATGGGATAATCGAGAGGATGGGACAGAGGGATGGCAATAGTAGAAGGAGTCAGTATAGCTCACACAATAATGACACAGGTATACACACAGAACGTAAATCTGCTTAAGAATCCAATTAAAAGATCCAAAGTATTGACAGCAGTTAGGAAGCAGAAGCCTGAGTTTGTACTCCTCCAGGAGAAACACATTGCCTTAGAGGAACATGGTAAATTTCTTCAATATGAATAAAATATCTTGACATCATCCTCCTTTCAATCTGGCAAACAAACAGGAACAGCAGTGCTTGTGCTTAAGTCTACCCCCTTTCAAACAATAGCATCGAAAACAGTCAAACAGGCCTGCCTTGCTATGCTTAAGGGTCATGCTTGTCTCAAGTTCTCACCTTACTGAGCTTATACATTTCCCCCAGGGTCCACATCCTCCTTCATTAAATGATAGTATCTGAAAATCTTAGGTTTCCTCCAAGGAATGCCGATCCTTAGAGGCAATTTCAGTATAGTACTAAATAACAGGGACACCATGACTGCTAGTACCCACGCTTTACAGCAGAACAATGGGTCACCCGCTCATTTCTTTGAGAGATGGGCTGGATTGCTATATGGAGGCAACTGCACTAAACTAGAAGAACATATACCCACTACTTGGCCCCTCATGACATTTATTCCACGACAGACAGATTCCTGGTTTCCTAGGAGCATGCCCATCTGTCAGTCAAATATTCCTGCATTAGTGTTAGACCATAACCCCTCATATTGGAGTTACAGTTTGATCAGAAAAAAGGTCCATCCTTGTAACAGTTTAACAGCTCCCTTCTGAATATAACACATTCAAAAAAATAATGGATCAAAGTGAAGAAATTGTTCAGTAAAACACTTCTGGAGGGATTTCCACTATCATATTGTACACATGGTTATGAGGAGGTCCATTTACAGAAAACTAGAGAAGCTCAGCTGAAAGAGTTACAACAAAGGTTAAAGGCTGTTCAAGAGCATCATGTGTGTGGAGATAGAATGGTAACTTCCAAGCTTCCAAGTGAAAAGAACACCAGGAGTGGGATTATTAGGTTACAAATGGAAGCTGGGACTGTGCAGAGGGGACCAGGAAAAGGAAGACATCCTGAAAAAACTAATTCTCTTCAGTGATCACAAAGGAAGGAGAAGGGTAGGGGCTACAAAAAAGTAACAAAAAGCTTTGGAGGGAGGGAGGATGACACTAGTCATTTTCTGGAGGTGAGAGTCCTGAAGGGACTTACTAATCTGAAGGTGGATAAAGCAATGGGGCCAGATGAGGTGCACCCCAGGGTATTGAGGGAGCTCAGGGAAATACTGGATGAACCTTTACTTAGCAGCTCACTGGAAACAGGAGTGGTTTCAGAGCGCTGGAGAAGAGTGGATGTAATCTCGCTACACAAAAGTGGTGAAGCGAGGAGACTTGTAATTATAGGACAGTAAGCCTGACATCAGTCATGGGAAAATTAATGGAATCACTGCTGAAGGAAAGGATTGTGGAGTATCTTGAATCCTGTGGGATACATGACCCAAGGCAGCATGGTTTCACAGAGATGAGGTCATGTCAAATTAATCTGACTTATTTCTTTGACTACATAGATTTCATTAAGGCATTTGACACCGTTCCACACAGGAGGTTAGTAAGCAAGCAGGGTAGAGTACAAGTAGGTCCAAAGGTGGTAAACGGGGTAAGAAATTGTTTAGGGGACAGGTGACAGAGGATGAAATAAAAGGAGTTCACTCTAAGGAAGGGATGGCAACCAGCAGGGTGCCACAGTGATCAGTGCTGGGACCGGTCCTCTTTAATGACTTTATAAATGACATTGCAGAGGAGCTGAAAGGGAAGGTCTGCCTCTTTGCAGATGACATCAACGTCTGCAATAGGTTGGACTCTCTGGGTCTGTGTGTCGAAAGGATGAGCAGAGATCTTGGATTACTAGAGGAGTGATCAATGGTATAGCAGCTGAGTTACAATGCAAAAAAGTGCAAAATAATGTACTTGGGGCACAGAAACCCATGGTAGGAGTACAAAATGGGTTGAGTGGTACTGGTGACCACCATGCAGGAAAGAGACCTGGTGTAGTAATACTAGCACCCTAAAGGTGGCCAGGCAGTGTGGCAAGGTAGTAGGGAGGGTGAGTGGGATGCTGGGGTGCATAGGGATGGGGTATCACCAGTAGAAAGAGGGAAGGGGTGTTACCTATCTATAGATTGCAGGTAGCACTCCATCTGGAGTACTGTGCCCAGTTCTGGAGACCAAATCTCCAGAAGGACATAGACAGAATAGAGATGGTCCCTAGGAGGGTAACTAAAATGGTGCAGGGTCTGCATCAAATGCCTTATGAGGAGAGACTAAAGGACCTCAATAGGTGCACACTGCAACAGAGGAAGGAGCAGGGGATATGATAGAGAACTTTAAATACATCATGGGGGATAAATAAATTACAGGAGGGGATTATTTTTCAAAAGAAAAGGTGCTTAAGAACAAGGGGACATGCTATGAATCTGGGGAGAGGGTAGATCCAGGAGAGATGTGAAGAGGTATTTCTTCACAGAAAGTGTGGTTGATTCCTGGAACAGCCTTCCAGCAGAGGTGGTGTGGGCAAAAACAGTGATGGGGTTCAAGAATGGGACAAGCACAATGAAATCATGGTTGAATGAAAGGGGGGGGAGAAAGTGCTGTAGATTGGGCATGGTTAGCAGTAATAGTGAAGGTAGGAAAAATAGGCAGACCGGATGGGCTAAGCAGTCCTTATCTGCCATCAAAGTCTATGTTTCTATATCTCAGTGCTTACAAGAATTAAACCAAAAATGCAGATTTTAGACTTGAAGACAGAGATGGTCCTTAGGTACTTGCAGCATAAATATTATGAGGAAGGAGACAGGACCATGAAAATTCTGGTATTCAAGCTCAGGCAGAAAATAGCACAGTCTGTGGTCACTTAGATTAGACATTCCATATCACAGAAACTGGTCACTGTAACCAAACTGTTTTTTTTTCCAAATCTCTGACCTGATTGTATATGAATTGTTTACATTTTATCAACCTGATATGCTGGCATCAAATTCAACATCTATGCCTGTGCCACCAATATCCCTCAGATCTCACCACTATGCCACCATCTATCAAGAACCCAATCCTTGGGACTGGGTCCACTAAGCTCATAGTGCACACACCTAAGTG
This sequence comes from Neoceratodus forsteri, assembly GCA_016271365.2. NCBI lineage: Eukaryota > Metazoa > Chordata > Ceratodontiformes > Ceratodontidae > Neoceratodus > Neoceratodus forsteri. Next base: position 623,240,997 of record CM057455.1, read on the forward strand.
CAATCCATGACATGGGGGAACAGGAATACCCTCCCCGTGTCCTTCTAGAGTGCTGACTGATTTCACAACTGAACATTCACCTGCAGGACCAAGGGCTTCCTCTCTAATCTGGATAAGGAAGGGTAAAATTCAGTCTTGAATCTGTAGCCAGGTGAGAACCCTCCTTGGTTGTTGTGCTGGAAGGAAGATCCAGATGCTACAAGCTCTTCAGGGCTGCCCTCATAAACCATGATTATGTCTTCTCCCATGGATGGGGAAGTGACCTAGTTCCCCCCTACAGACTCCTCCAGAGACCTATGCATTTCCCCAACTTAGGCACCTAGATTCCTTTGCAGGATCCTAGTGTTTGGTAGCAATGGTGGCACCTTGGCAATAAACAAGCCTTCATAGATTGAATAACTCTTCCTACCTTCACTCACATAACAAAATTACTTCCAAGCAGTTTTCAAAAGCAAGTGCTTTTACTAATTATTTGAATAATTATCATACAAGACTTACGAACAAAAGATTCAGAAATATGGTTACAAGATGACAGAACAAAAGTTGGAAATATACATACAAAAAAATGCACTGTAAAATTTAACTGTCTAGGTTCTACCTTGTCTGTGGAGAATCAAAAGTCCAGAACATAAATGAAATCTGCAAAGTCCCAGTTCTCTCTTGCAGCCACTGGTCCTCAGTGTATGCTTGGTGGTCTGGCTCTGTGTGTCTTGAAAAGTGTCTTCTGCAAAATGTTGTGCTGCTGTGCTCTGAGTGTGTGTCTGTTTTGATGGCCCTTAAATACCCCTGGTCCTACAGTTTGTAAAACAGTCCTTTGAATTAGCTTGTGGCCTCTTCTTTAGGCCAGCAGGGGACTATCTTGCTCTTTCAAAGTTGCAAGTGAAGTAGCATTATTTTTTTTTTATATTTCCTCCACAGCCCAACTTCCTGGCTGCCTTAAATCTTAACTGTCCTTCCTATCACCCAATAAAATGTAAATAGACTGAGGCAGTTTCCAGAAATTGACGCTAGGTTCACAGATTGGCCATTTGAGCACCCTGCTCTAAAGACCATTTTCTTTGATTTAAAGGTTTATGACTACAGTAGATGTTTTCTCTTTCCTGAATTTATGACACCTTTTCCTTTGATCAGTTTACCTGAAACCCCATTGAAATGTAATTTCAGTTTCCTGTTCAGTAAGCCTTTCCCAGACATCTTGAATATACATCCTCCCATAGTAACCTTACAAAACCATAGGCATCCTTCTGTCACCAAACTGCCAGGTCTTTTGAGGCATTTAAATATAACCAAAATCACAGAAAAATATGACAGCAATATGTCTGCTATATGACTGAGGTGGCCAACTCACCACAGCCACAATTCCAGATACTATCTTGCAGGCATTGCAGTCCTACTATGCCTGTTTACACTAAGTGGATAACATCCCTCTCATGAATCCATTGTACAGTATTTACAACCATTATGCTTCCTACACTTCTTATTCCCCAGCAGAAATCTCTTATAGTTACAGCAGAGGAACTTTATTCATCATAAAAAACTTAAAAACTGCAAATGTCCTTGGACAGATGCTTATACTGCAGAATTTTACATGTCTTTCAAGAATACTCTCAGTGCACTGCTGAACCATGCTTGTGAGGAAGTTCTATAAGAAGGAATTGCTGCCCCACGTGAGAGCAAGAAACTCTTTCTGCCATCTCCAAGTCAGGGAAAGATAGGACTAGATGTGAGTTGTACTTTCCTATTTCAGTTCTTAATCTTGATTATAAGTTATTTTTATTTATTTTATTTATTTTTTAAAACATTTAGTGACTGGGAAAAGAACACTGAGCCGAGGCTCATATCCAGGTGCAACCTTGGGGGGGGGTGCAAGGGATAGATATACATTTCATGATGTACAGTATATAAAACATTAATACAACACATAGACAGGCAAGCTCCATTTTGTATGGCAGTAGCACAGAAGTCATAACAAATTTACGACGCATAGCATGTAGAGTACAAAGATGCCTCAAGCATACATTTAGTGAATGAATACACAAGAAGGCTGCTTAGGATTATAGGCTACATGGTAAGGTATGAATGAACAGTGAGACAGAGTTCAGAGTAAGTGCAATTTGAGGCTACAGTATAATGCTAGGTTAAGTTGTGGGAACAGGTGGGGATGAGGTAGAAGGAGGTGTAGTTCAGCTTTAACAGTAGAGTAAGAGGGAGCGTTGCATGGGAGGTTGAGAGTTCCACAGGGAGGGGAGGAAATAGCTGAAGGCAGAATTGCCAAAGATGGAAGACAGAGTAGGGAGTGAGAAGGTGAGTGAGTCTCTAGATCTTAGGCAATAGAAGGAGGTAGAGGCAGGAGAGAGGAAGGAGAAGGTGTAGGAGGGGAGCAGATTGAACCAGAATTAAGAGATGAAAGATAAAGAGTGTGTGAGACATTTATGTGGAAGTGGAGGGAGATCTAGACAAGAGAGAAGGGAACAGTTATGAGACCTAGAATGACAGTTTGAGGTGAAGCGACAAAAGGCATAGAATAGGGAATCAGGGAGAGGGAGGGAGAGAGAGAGAGAGAGAGAGAGAGAGGTGGCGGGAGAAGTGCTGTAGACAATGTCTGCATAGTCAAAGACTTGCATAATCGGCCTTATTAAGAGTTCACAGCATACTTGAAGGGGTAGAGAGTCTCTGTTATGGTATAGGACTCTTAGCTTAGGGTGGCATTTGGATGTACTGTAATCAATGTGTAGAGAAAAGTTTAGGTTGGGGTAAAGCCAGATGCTAAGGTATTTGTAGGATGGGACCATGTTTAGCAGGGTGCTGTTCAGGGATGTGATAGGTGGAGTGAGATTTGCTTTATCTAGTCTTTGGGGAGTGCTGAAAGTCATAGGGACAGTTTTTGTAGTATTTACAGTAGTTTAAGCTGTTTAGAGATGAACCAAGCTTGGACGGAGTTGAAATCTTGTTGAAGTTTAGAGTGTGCATTGGCAAGGTCTGGACAAGATGAAAACAGTACAGTGTCATCTGCATACATATGGGTAAGAGAGGAAAAGCAGGTGGAAGGGAGGTTATTGATGAAAACTGAAAACAGAATAGGGCCAAGTATGGAACCCTGGGTACAACTGCCAGGATAGGGAGAGAAGGGGAGGAGAAGTTAGCAATTTTAACTGTCTGGTGTCTATCGAACCAACAAATAACGGGAGGAGTGCCCTGCATCATCAAGTGAAATTAGAAGTATGGGATGGAATATAGAGTCAAAGGCTTTAGATAGAATGATGAAGACTGCAGCCATGAAGTGGCCTTTATCAATAGCAAATTGGATGTGACCAGTAACACGGAGAAGGGAGGAAATAGTGGAGTATTTTTTTCTGAAGCCAGACTGGTAGGGGGATAGGAAATTAGTGGAGGTTAGGAAATCTGAGAGTCTAAATAGAATGAGGTGTTCCTGTAATTTTGTAAGGAAAAGTAAAAGGGAGATAGGGCCGTAGTTGCCAGGTGAGGTGGGATCACCACCTCTGTGGAGAGGGATGACACACACTTATTTCCAGGCTTTCAGTACTATACCTGAGGAAAAGGATAAATTTATGATGTGGGTGAAGTGAGTGGCAATGGCAGGGGCAGAGATACAGATGAGGCTAGTATGTAGTCCATCAAGGCTTGATTTGGATGGGTTTAGTGATAGCAGGGTGAGCAGGACTTCTCATGTGGAAACAGGAGCAAGCTGGAGTTTCTAAATTTTTGTGGGTGTTGGGGATGTATTGGGGTAGGTGGTGGGGATGAGGTCAGACTGGGGGAAGCACAAGTGGTGAAGTAGGTATTTAATGTATCTGCAACGTGTGTGGGGTCCCTTAATTCTGCACCATTTAGCTTTAGTGTGGAGGTGTTTGACTGGGGAGGAGGGTTGACAATGGAGTGTACTATATTCCAGAAAGAGGAGGTGTCTGCAGTGTTCAAGCAATGTTTGAAATAGTCAGCCTAGGCATGGCAAATAGCCCGAGTGCAAACATTCCTTGTAGTATTATACACTCATCTTGAGTTAGGAGTTAAAGAGGTTTTATAGGTGGACCAGGCATTGCAGCAGACCTTGCAGAGTGTGACTATGGGGGCAGTAATCCAGGGATGGAGGCAATTCCTAACCCTGGCTTTTCATAGGGGGGGCATGGAGAGCACAGATAATGGTGAAAATTCTGGTGAAGTGGACTTGGGCAGTATCAACTGAGGCTGCAGAGTAGACTGGGAACTAGTGTGCATGATGAAGGTCAGAGAGAAGGGAATTTGTGTCTAGTGAACTTAGAGGACATGTTTCAATGTATTTTGGAGCTGATTTGGGTAGATGCATTTTCCTTACACAATAGGTGATGCAATAGTCTGTTAGGGAAGGGTAAAGGACACCTGATGCTGATATGCAGTGAGGATGGAATGAGAGAATCCAATCTTGGAGTGAGTGGTTTGAGGATCTGGTGTTGTAGTGGGTTGGTTCCATGATTAGTTGGGAGAGGTTCAGGGATTCTAGCTTGGCTATTGTAGACTTAAATGAGGGGGACAGCAGTTGTGGTTGTAATCACCAAGGAGTAATAGTTTGCCTGATTGGGCCAAAGGACAGTTAGCTGTTATACTTGCCAGGAGGGCATCTTGACTGAACTGGGGGGATGTGTAGACTACTCTAATGAAGGTCGGGAGCAAATGGGGTATGGAGAATTTGATAAGAATCAGCTGGTGGGACCCGTTGGTGGATTCTTTTTTTTCAGTACTGAAAAGAAGAGTTGGTGTCTAATGATCCTATCTATGCCACCACCTCATTTGCCGTGGTCTTGCTGAATTATATTTATTGCCATTATGGCTAAACTCCTTGAACCCTTACTCCCATTACTGATTAATAAAGATCAGATGGGCCTTGTAACATCATGCCAAACACAGGACAACATTAAAAGAACTCTCTATATTCTCCATCACACTGTCCAGTCAAACAGCCCATTTTTGTTACTAAGCCTAGATGCAGAAAATGCCTTTGACTGGGTATTGTGGCCCTATCTATTTCATGTACTGCACCATCTGGGAATCCCTCAGCAATATGTAACAATGCTGGTGGCCCTTTATGATCATACAACAGCATATGTTAAGGTCAACGGACAGATGTCCTCCACCTACACCCTGGAATGATGTATGCGACAGGGATGCTCTTTATCTCCCCTCCTGTTCACGCTATACTGAGAAGCACTAGCCCAAATCCTATTCCAGAATCTGGATAATAAAAATATCCAAATGGGTAACAGAGCAAAAACTGATTCTCTATGCTTATGATTTGCTAATTCATTTGACTAACCCTGATCAAGTGCTTCCCCTACTCTGACACACTCCATCGTATTTTGGACAGATTGTAGGCTACAGTCCTAACATGGCAAAAACAGAAGCACTGCCAGTAAATTATGAGCCCTCCAGAGAAATTATGCAAAAATATCAGTTTAAACTGAATCTGCCACATCTGAAATACCTGGGGATGGTTCTGTCTAAGGAGGCTCATACAGGATGCACCCTTAATTACAATGGCTTTACACATGTTCTCACTAAAGGTCTTGAAACATGGTCTCATCTCCCCCTTCCCCTCATATAATGGGTAGATAGTGTTTGAATGACCACCCTGCTTTCGATGTTGTACTTGGCACAAACCCTCCTTGCTAAACCCCTTCATAAGTTATTTTCAAAAATGGAATAAATTATTTACAAAATATATTTGGCAAGAGAAAAAGCCGTGAATGTGGCTTACAGTATTGCAACTTCCCAAAACCTTAGGAAGCCTGACACTTCCTTATTTGTTGCTTTATCATACCATGGCACATCTCTGTTTGGAATTTTATTGGTTGATTGATAGTTCTGGAGCACATTGAAAAACCCTTGAAATGGCAGAAGAATATCTGTTGCATATTCCTAAAATCTTTTTGACATCTTTCCCTGACCTTGAACCACAGCATACAAAATGCTCTATTATACCACTAATATTCTTTCTGTTTGGTTTAAGACCTAAGGTCAAAGCAATCTCTGCCATACCAATACCGTATTTTATCTTTGTTGGATACACTGGAATTTTTATCCTCTAGCCTAGATCGGTTTAAATGCTTCATTGGCAAACTTTTAAACTAGTCAAGGGGGGAGGCACTGATAAGCAGCAGGAAAATCCCAGCCTCTCCCTACAAAACAGGGTACTAAATGAGAAAAAGACTGAGGTAGAAAGGTCAGTGGGGGATGCTGCAACAGTAGGTAAAGCCATCAAAAAATGGAGAGCAATGAGTACCAATGCCCGTAGTCTGAGTAACAAGCTTCCTGAATTAGTGGCCTTGATGGAGGAGGAACATCTGGATTTCGTGGCAGTCACAGAAACATGGTACACACAAAACCATGACTGGGACGTGAACATACCAGGATACACTATCTACAGGAGGGACAGGGAGGGTAAAGAGGAGGAGGAGGAGCTCTTTACATAAGGAAGGAATCAAAGCAACAGAACAAAAGGGTAAACAGGGAGGAGAAGAAGCACTGTGGGTAAATTTGGAGACCAGCAATGGCACCACAATCCGCACAGGGGTTGTATACAGACCCCCATCTCAGGGGAGGTAAATGGACAAGGAAATGATAGAAAGTATACTTAGAATGGCAGAAAAAGGGGAGATATTGCTGATGGGTGATCTGAATATGCCAGATGTTAACTGGAGTGCAGTTGCAGCAGCCACTTCGAAGAGTGGGGTTATTCTAGGTGCCCTACAGGGGGCATGCCTTAGACAACTAGTATTGGAGCCCACTCGAGATGGAGCAATCTTAGACCTGGTTCTCTCAAATAGAGATGGAGAGAGGATCACAGATGTAGAGTGGGGTAGCCATCTGGAACTAGCGACCATCCGAATAGTATAGTTCACAATAAACACAGCAATAGAGTCAAGCCATACAAAGGCAAAAGTACTGGACTTTAGGAGGGCTGACTTTGCCAAAATAGGTGAGTGCCTAAGGAATGCACTAGCAAATGGGCAGGAAGGAGGGGTGGAAGAACAATGGGGAATAATAAAAACTGCCATCACAGAGGTGACAAGCCTTTGTGTGAAGCAAATAAACAAAACAAAACGATGTAAGAAACCACTATGGTTCTCAAAGGAAGTGGCAGTAAAGATTCAAGAGAAAAAGAAAGCATTCAGGAAGTAAAAGGAATCACAGAAGGAGCAGGACCGAGAACTATATCAGTTAAAGCAAAAGGAAGCTGGGAAGGCAGTCAGAACAGCAAAGGCCCAAACCGAGGAAAAGATAGCAAACTCAGTTAAGAAGGGGGATAAAACCTTTTATAGGTACATCAGGGAGCGAAGGAAGACCAAGGGAGGGATAGTGAGGCTTAATAAAGGGGAGAGAGGGTGGGCAGAGGGTGACTGTGAAAAGGCAGAGATACTAAATGAATATATTTGCTCAGTATTTACAAATGAAGAGGGGGAGGTACCTAAAACAAACGGTAGAAACACTCTGGATACAGAAGTTGATACCAGTCCATTTACAGAAGAAAGGGTTCTGAAAGAACTCTTAAAACTGAAGGTGGACAAATCAATGGGGCCTGATGGAATTCATCCCAGAATTCTAAAAGAACTAAGGGTAGAACTAGTGACACCACTGACTACCCTCTTTAACAAATCATAGGAGGATGGGGTGGTACCTGAGGACTGGAGGAGGGCAGATGTGATTCCCCTTCACAAAAGTGGGAACAAGGCAGAAGCAGGAATCTACAGACCTGTTAGTTTAACCTCAGTGATAGGGAAAATGATGGAATCACTTCTGAAGGAAAGAATTGTCGAGTATCTAGAGGCCGGAGGGGCACAGGCCCCAAGGCAGCATGGATTCACAGCAGGAAGGTAATGCCAGATGAATTTGATAGATTTCTTTGACTGGGTGACGTAAGCAGTAGATCAGGGAGGGGCTGTGGACATGGCCTACCTAGACTTTAGCAAGGCATTTGACACAGTCCCACACAAAAGATTAATATACAAGTTAGCAAGACTGGGAGTGGGTCCCAAGATGACAGCCTGGGTAAAGAATTGACTGGAGAATAGGACACAGAGCGTAATAGTAAATGGAGTCCACTCTGAAGAAAGGGGGGTTACTAATGGGGTACGGCAGGGTTCAGTATTAGGACCGGTCCTCTTCAATGTCTTTATGAGCGACATTGCAGAGGGACTGGAAGAAAAGTATGTCTCTTTGCAGATGACACAAAGATCTGCAACAGAGTTGATGCACAAGGTGGGATGGAAAGGATGAGAAGGACTTGGCAAGGTTAGAGGAATGGTCAAATGTATGGCAGCTTAGAGTCAATGCTAAGAAGTGCAAGGTAATGCACCTGCGAAACAAAAACCCAGGGGAAGAGTACACAATGGGGGGTGAGATACTAACAACAACAAAAATGGAAAGAGACCTGGGGATAGTCATATCAGATGACCTAAAGGAGGGCAAGCAATGTGAGAGGGCAGCAAGGAGGGCTGGGGGGATACTGGGATGCATAGGGAGAGGCATCACCAGTAGAAAACAGGAAGTTATTATCCCTCTGTACAGACAGCTGGTGAGACCCTATCTGGAGTACTGTGTGCAGTTCTGGAGACCCAACCTCCGCAAAGGCATAGACAGGATGGAAGCTGTCCAGAGGAGGGCAACTAAAATGGTGCAGAGTCTGCACCGGAAGACATATGAAGAGAGACTTAAGGAGCTTAATATGTATAGCCTCGAGGAAAGGAGGGAGAGAGGGGGACATGATAGAAACTTTCAAGTACCTCAAGGGAATCAACAAAGTCCAAGAGGGTAGCATCTTTCAAAAAAAGAGGTGTGCAAGAACAAGGGGACACAGTTTGAAGATAGAGAGCAGGGCAGCTCAGAGGTAATTTAAGGAAGTATTTTTTCACAGAGAGGGTTGTGGATGCATTGAACAGCCTTCCGGAGGAGGTTGTGGAGTCAAAAACAGTGGTGGAATTCAAGCATGCATGGGACAGTCATAAGGCAATTCTAGGGGGTGGGGGTAGGAAGAAGTGGGCTGCTGGTTAACTAGGATCTGCAGCATATCCGTTAGGTAGGGAAATGGGCAGACTGGGTGAGCCAAGCGGTCCTTATCTGCCGTCAAATTCTATGTTTCTATGTTTCTATGTATCATGTTTTTTCTTGATGGATGTAATTAGGTCTACCCTACTCATTTCAACTGGTGCACGGTCATCCAGTCACGCCTTCTGATGAACTATTAGCTTCACATAATATCCCTAGGTAACATCTTTTTTGATACCTTCACATTCAGGATTATTTATGGCCTTTATTACAATACATTCAATCACAACAGGTGATGCCAACTTTTATTATGCTGGTGGAACAAATACTGAAGGGCACACGTTACACTAGACATCTCATATTTAGGCTATTTCAGGCCTTACTCTCACTGCATGTTTCTTCAGATACTCATATCAAGAGAACATGGGAGACAGATCTCAATCTTAATATTACAGACTGGCACAGGGATGGCTGATTCTGGAATGTTCACAGTGTTACCTCCTCCTATATATGGAAGGAGTACTCCTGGAAGACAGTAGTGAGATATTTTATTACTCCGGATAAAAAGGTAAAACATTTCTCTACCAGAGGAGCTCATTGTTGGCATCTGTGTAGAACTTCCAAGGCCTCACATGGTCACTGTGATCTACTGGTACCCTTTCTTCTAGATGTACAACAAGCTTTCTGTGAGTTGTGGATGCTGACCTGTGGCTTAGAGACTCTCTTTTTCCTTTTTTATATATACCAGAGAGATATAGGATCCCTGACACCCAGAAACTCTTAAATATTGTAATAGGTATGGTAAAAAGTTATTACCAAACTTTGGCTGTCTCAGTCTGTACCCTCCTTTTATACATGGCTAGAGTGATGTGTAATATTTACCAGACAGAGTAGCTATCAACTAACAGCTAATCTTAACAGTTCATATCCTGTTTTGTTTATTTATTTATTTAAAAGAGATTTTCCAGGAATGACATACTGAGTTGCAAAGCTCATTTCCAGATGTGTCCTGGTGGAATTGGTAATGGATAATTACAAATAAGTAGAAGCGCAATAATCAAAATACAACAATACACAGTGGGCTGGAAATTCAAAAGGGTTGCACCATGCTGAATAGGGTTGTGCCTGCGCAAGTCCGAAATTGCACCATTCTGCGATATTCAGCAGGAGGCAGTTGCGCCCCCCCAAGTCATGCTGAGCAACAGAGCAATGCTAATGAAGGCATGCTCAATCGGAGGGGGAGGAACCATACTTAAACTGCATAGCCTGATATTCAGCCGGGCTGTGCAGAGTTGTGTAGGTGCAACCCCCTACCTGTGCCTGCACAACTTTGAGCCAAAAAAAAAAGGATTAAGTTGAGGGCCACCCACAGGTGAGCTGCCGCATTGCATGGCACAACACAGCAGCTGCCACCTGTGGGTGGCCCTCCACTTGTTCCCTGTGCCCCTGCAGCCCAATCGCAGGCATAATAGTAACCCCCCAGACCTAGTGCAGGCAGAACACACACCCCCACTAGCCTGATCATGTGCAGATCTCACCCCGACTGGCCCGATCGCGGGCATAACATACATGAATCCCGACTGGCCCGATCACAGGCATAACATACATGAACCCCCGACTGGCCTGATCATGGGCATACAGAAATGCCCCTCCCGACTAGCCCGATCGCGGGCAGAATGGAGTTCAACCCCTCAAGACCAATATCCCTGGTGGTTCAGTGGACCGTGAAGTCCCATTACGGGCATATGAGTAACCCCCCAGGTCCAATTTCCCTGGTGATCTAGTGCCCCCCACCCACGGAGCCCACCTACACCACCCGTCAGCTGGCGGGTGGCAGCACCACCTGCCTGCCGCCCGCCGCCTGCCAACTGACAGCTCGAGGAGGCTGCACGCTCATAGTTCAGAGCAGAGCTACTGGTGTGCCTTCCCTCTCACTCTAAGGCAGTCCAGATATGTAGATAAATTCATTCATTCACATATCTGGACTACTATCTGTATATGGGCTACCGCGCTATTCTAACTATGAGGCTGCAGCTCGGACAGAAATGGCAGGCGGCGGGCAGCGGAGTGCTACCTCTCCCGCCAGCAACAGGCTGTGGTGGGGCTCCTGCAGTGGGTGAGGTGGGGCCACTAGATCACCAGAGAAATGAGACAGGCGAGGTTGACTCTTGCCCGTGATCGAGCTTCACAGTCCACTGGACCACCAAGGATATTGACTGGGGTTGAACTCCATTCTGCCCACGATCGGGCTAGTCGGGGTTGATCTCCATTCTGTCCGCAATCGGGCTAGTCGGTGGGGGATTGAACTCCATTCTGCCCGAGAACGGCCATTTGAGGGGGTCATTTCTGTTATGCCCGCGATCGACCAGGGGGGGCATTTCTGTTATGCCCGATCGGGTCAGTCGGGGTTCATTTCTGTTATGCCCGCGATCGGGCCAGTCAGGGGATCGATTTCTGTTATGCCCACGATCGGGTCAGTCGGGGGGGTCATTTCTGTTATGCCCGTGATCGGGCCAGTCGGGGGGGAGTTTACTTCATGCCTGCAATTGGGCTGCAGGGGGGCGTCAGTCCCTCACAGCTGCTGCCTGGCAGGGAGCCAGGCACAAGTCATTGGGGATTGGCGCAACTGCATTCTAATGGCATGCAAATTGGGCCAGAAATAAATGCAAATGGCCCCCCGTGTGCCTTGCATAAATTATGGCCCCATTTGCATGTCACCTTTTGAATATCGGAAATTTGTGCATGGTGCAATGGAACTTGCGCCACCGCATCTGAATGCTCCACTCTGACCACTTGCGGTGGCGCAAGTTCCACTGCGCCATGCACAGTGGTTGTGGTCAAAGGAGAGTCTGTGCGAGTTGCGCAATAGCGCAACTCCGTTGAATATCGCCCCAGCCACACCCCAGCACAACTTTTTTGAGCAGCGCAAGGGCTTGTGCCACAGAATCGCGCAGTTTGAATATCCAGCCCAATATGTACAATAATATACATTACCAGGGCAAACAATAATGTTGGTTAAATATCAGAAGTGTGAAGTATCTGGCACACAAAAGAAAATAACTTCAGAAATATATGAATGGGTAGGAGAGAGAGCAAGTAGAAGAGGGTGAGAAAGAGAGGCTGGGGGGGGATGAAAAGGTAACGTATGCAAAACTATGCATTCTGACGGCCAGGGACAAAAGCTGACAACAGAATCATACATGGCATCAACATTGGTGGAGGGATGGGGCACAACTTGTTTATGTGTCCTGTGTCAACAACACCAAATGAAACATGGAGGTAGGGCCATGAAGGGAGGCTCTCATGTGTATATCTTTGGCTGGCAGTCATGTAGCAACAGTTTCTGCAAGCCTTCCCCAGGGGTTTAGTAAATCTCCTAGGCACTGAGCTTAGCTATGGCTGATGTAACTAGGATCTCAAGCTTGGGATGTTAAACTGGGCCAAACTGAGGGAGTAGTAAAAATAATACCCCATAAATAAGTCAGCATTTAGGCCAAAGAGATGTTGTTTCCCTTTCTTTTCTTTTTTTTTCATAATCATGTTGCCTCCATCTTCTACATCACTACCACATCCCATCACTATTTCTTTTAACTTCTTCCATATTCCACTCCCCCATACCGAACTCTTCTAAATGATCACCTCTCAACTAACCACTATTGGAATTGCTTTCCAATTCTTTTCTATTTTTATCTGCCTAACCTTGGTGGGCCACAGCACTCCACTGGCCATTCACAATACCCATCCCTACACTTCTTCTACTGGACACCAGCCTTTGGCCTGGGCATATACATGAGTGCATTTCCAAGCACTGCATCCTCTGGAGATTGCTTGCTCTTGCTGGGCATTTCTTTTCATCACCTACAGGGAGTCTCATCCTGAATTTAATTTGTGGGAGGAGGAGATGTAGGGGACAGTTTTCTGGGCTACACGGTCAGGGAGGCATGGTGCATGGATATTACCTGCCAATCCCCCTCCGATTTTAATTATGTTTGCTCAAGACCAGTCTTTAATCAGAGATGGAATTGGAAAAGTCAAGCAGTACAAAGAACTCTACTTAGTCTCAAAAATGCACTTTTCTTCCTGCTACCACCAGAAGGCTGTGCCATCGTTCAGCAATTGCTCGGTAAAGATTTCTACTCACTCTTCTGGGGGAGATAGCATACACTGATTTGCTTCAATCCTCCACTCACCTACATGCTACAATGGCATGGATGCAAGACATTAACCCAGGCTGTTGACTAGCAAAATTTCAAAATTATTTGTTTTTTTTTGCGCCCCCCCCACATGTACACAAACACATATTTTCCCAATGTTCTCACCCTACCCTTCTCACATCATCTGGCTATTTGACAGCACCATTCTTTGACTGAGAAGTACAACTATAAGACATCTCTGAGACTAAATTACAGTTTTCAGCTCAGTGGTCAAATATGGGTGGTTACACCTGCTCTCGTTTGTCATGAAAAGAAAGAGAAAAGGGGTTGCTTGTAAACTCCTGTGTTGCAGCAATAAATGCTACAGATTGATCTGGCATGAAAAAAGTAACTTCAACATCAAGAAAGCACATATGTCATTATTTTCTGAACTATATTTTTCTCTTGGAGGAGGCTGGGAATGTACCCTATTGGCCAGAGGAAGAGTAGTGTGTTGCAGTGGGTGTGGGACAGCAGTTTTCTTTAGCACTGTCTGGGAGGTAGGGAGGTGTCCAGTCAATAGGAGACTAGGTCAGCTGAGGGCAGAATTATTGCAGCTCAGGTGGAAGACAAGCATTGCTGAAGGGGAGTAACCCAGAGGGTAAAGGAGGAGTAGGGGTACACATAGATAATGGGTACAGGTGGGGCAAAGAGTGGAGATAGAGCCTTGGCTGAGAGTGGGGTCAGGTGAGAAGGGGATTGAGGGGAATTAAAGTAGGTTCCCTGTGTCCATCTTCCTCAGTGGGAGAGGAGATAAAGCAAAAGGGGTGGACATTAATAAGAGAAATTGGGAGGGTAAGGTGGGGGGCCGGTGATAGTACCCTCATAGGTGCTGGTGTGGAATAGATTCCCCTCACTGGGGTTGGGAGGAAGCATAAGCAGGAGGGGGATGTGTTTATTAGAGGGGAAGGCAATAGGCAAAAAGATGGGAGGGAAAATGGGTAGGTAGAGACAGGTGTGGTGTCAGCAGGGCAGGAAAGCAGCGGTCACAGACAGGAAGATGGGCAAGGTGAGATGGACAAAGAAGGGAAGTAGGGGGTGTCTGTGGAGGGTAGGCAAAAGGCAAGGTCAGGCTGAAAGATTGAATGGGTTGGGGGATCTAAGAACAGACTTGAGATGAAGGAGGGGACTGGCAAGGTGGGACAGCTGGGAAAACTTGGCTGAAGGGCACCCAGAAAGCAGATTGGAGGAGAGACTAGGGTTTTTCCAAGACTCCATAGTTAAGAACATTAGACTGGGAGACAATGGGGCTAGAGCAAACCAGATAATGCTGCAGTGTATACCAGGGATGACCATGGGGAGGGTGGACCCACTGATAGGCCAGAAAATGGAAAAGGGGGGAAATCATATCATCATTCATCTGGGAATGAACAATTTGGGTGGATGTGAGGTAGAGGTGGTTCATGAGAGGTTCAGGGAGGTGGGGAAGTTTTGCAGTGAGGTGGGTAGGTTAGTAACCTTCTTAGAGATGCTGCCAGTACAGCAGGTGAGCACTGCAAGAAAGAAAACTATCCAGGAATGTAATATCTGGTTCAGGGAGCTTTGCATGGAGCAGAGCATTGGTATGAAGTGCCAGTGGCTCAGCAGGCTGCATACTCATGTCTGAGGCCAGAAAATCAGAATGCTGTGGGTTCTATCCCAACACCAGGCATTTGGGTTAAATCCTAATACTGACACTGTAATGCAGCATGGGAGAGGTACTGCACTCCTGAGGTGCCATCTTTCATACAAGACATTAAACCTAGGTCCCATCTGCCTGTTCTGGTGGTAGTTCAGGTGGATATTAAAGATCCCATGGCACTTCTCAAGAAGAGTAGGGGAGTTTTTTATTGAAGTTGCATCAAAATATACACATATACACATATTATAACTTAAACAGAAAAAGGTACTAGAAAACAGGTAAAAAATGAATAATAAAATAAGGATTCAAAAAAAGGAAACAATGAAAGAACAGCAATAATATCCAAATAATTTGTGCACAAGATTCTTACAAGAAAAGTAACTTATTTCCCATCATAAGTTCTTCTGTTTTCCTTTCAAAACCTCTTATCTGTCTGTTGCAGTAGTTATCCTTCTATCCACTGATTATTTATACTTAATAAACATAAAAAGTCCATTCCACCATTTCCGAATTTTACTCAAAGGATGGCTAGAGATGTCCTTTATGTACACCAACGTCATTGCTTGTTCCACCAGAAAACTAAAAGTTTCATAAGGTGTAAGTTTCTGATGAAGGACCCATTGGCATCTAGCCTGCCATAAATAGTATTTTAGGCAACAAAACAAAAGAGTTAAACTTCCTAGACCACATCTGCTTAAAAGATGTGGATAATGACCTAGAATCAATATTTCATAGATTAATGTAGTCACCCAATCTAGATTCCATCTTTTCCCCAAAAATGCCCATAATGGTTTTACTTAAAAGCAAGAAAACAAAAAGTGCTCCATAGATTCTTCAATGGCCTGAAAAGTGGTATGAGGACAGTTTCTTTTTTACTGGGCTTTATGTTTTAAGGTACCCCTAATATTTAGTCTAATGTAAACTGAAAGCCACACTATCTCCCACATATGAACTGGAATTCTTCCAATATTTAGTTGTTTCAACACCCCAGATGATAGTGACGGGGCAGTTTTTGAATTCAGATTCCATCGGATAGATTAGGGATACTATGTGGCTATATAAGCGAGACCCAGGAAGTTGGCATATTTGGGTTTTAGTCAGTTTTCATTTGCAAATTATTTGTAGGGCTGGTCTTATAAACTCCGGTTCTGTAAGGCGGGGAGAGATTTTAAGGGGGTCAATGCTTCTCCATGACTGAAAATAAATTAATGAAGTATCGTTACACCATAGATGTTGTAAAGTGCTAGCTGTTAAAAGCCCTGTCTTTATAGTTTGAGAGATAAAAAGGGCAAAAAAAGAAAGTTAAGTGACCTATCATTTCTAGCCCTCCTTGGGCTTTCAATAGGTAGGTATAGCTCTGTTTGATACAGTTTAGCCTGCTCCCTCAAACCATCTGTAAAAAACAGACATATAATCTTATCTCCAGTTTTGGAGAGAGGGGAAAATCAAAACCACATGTAGTAAGCAGGGGATAATACATCTTTTAATAATATGTACCCTCTTTATTTTTAAAGAATTCCAGCTTTCCAATGTTGTACTTTGCTTTCTACCTTTTGCAAGACAGTTTCCCAGTTATCTAATGGGAGGTTCTGAGGTCCAAATAAAATCCCAAGGATTTTAAGGGGATCTGTAGTAATTGTAATCTCATTTATTCTTCCTGCATCTTGAACTGGAGATCAAATAGGAAGTCCTCTACATTTTGCCACATTCAATTTTGAGTTTGCCACCTTATAATAGTCAACTACCTGATCTAAAAGGATAAGGAGTTGAGAGGCATCTGATAAAAAGATTCAATGATCATCAGCATAAGCCTGTACTTTAAGTTCATCTTGACCTGAGGGTCCTAATAAGCCCCGCCAGCTAAAGGAATTACTTAGTTTCCTAAGTAAGGGATCCAGGAAAAAAATATATAGGAGGGCGCTCAAAGGGACAGCCTTGTCTTACACCTGTTTCTATCTTTATGCTTCTATAAATGTTCCTTTTAATGATTGGGTGGACCACTGCTGATGAGTATAATAACTATATCCATTCTATGAACTCCTTTGGGATACCAAAATGTTAGAGAGTAAGAAAAAGGAAATGGTGATGTGCCTTGTCAAATGTTTTACATTGGTCTAGAGAGATGATATAACCATTCTTATTGTTTGAAAAATAATGTTCCATAATGTCTCATATTACTATTAGGGCATGTTGAATCTTTCTGGCTGGTAAACCACAGAATTGTGTGGGATGTATGAGTACGTTTGCAATGGCTCTTAATCTATTGTTTAATAATTGTTATAAAATTTTAAAGTCCGAGTTTCATATGGCAATAGATCTCCAGTTTGAGATATTCTTTCTATCATTTGATTTAAAAAGAAATATGAGAAATCTTGATGTAAAAAGGGAAGGAATGCATTTTGTGCAAAAGAAATATGTGTAAACTGCCTGGCGACATAAAGCCAATTCTGATGCAAAGAACTTATACAATTCATAAGGTAACCCATCAGGGCCTGGGGAAGTACCTAATTTCAGATTCTATATTACTGCTTCTATTTCTGCAGCCTTGGTAAGTGACTTTAGGCCATGAAGCTCCTCCACAGGAGCTTGAATCACTGTATTGTTAAGGTAATGTTGCATGGTTTCGACCTGAGGGGGATCTGTCATGGTATGAGAGCATATAAGTTTTAATATTTCCTTGTGTAGACCTTCGTCAGAAGAAATAACATTCCCATGTTCATCTATTAGACACTGGAGGGCCATAGTATGTTTTCTAGATTTGCAGGCCTCCAAAGGGTCACCTAATGGGAGTTTTATGGGTTACATATTGTAATTCAGCCCTCATGTTTATTGCCTTATCATATTGGAAGGACTTCATATCTTGTTCAATTTTGTCTCTTTGTGAGTCATAATTGTGCCTTGAAGTGGCATCCGTGTATAGAGGTACTGAAGTTGGTCCCTTAGTTTCAGATACTGAAAAATGTTTTGTCTCAACCTGTTTTTCCCAAAATTTGTACAAGAAACGCTATATACTGCTTAGTATCAGACCACCATTCACCTAGTTCCTCGTACAGGTTACTCACTGAAGCCCTTGCCCATAAAAGAGACAAAATTTTATATTTTAAATGAGGGTCAGTTAAGCAGGAGGTATTTAGTCTCCATCTGGTATTTTTTTTACTTGAAGTGGAGGAGGACTGAAAAAAAACCTATAAAATTAAGTGATCTGAAAATTCAATGGGCTGGATTTTAAAGTGAGGCACAGGGAGATTGTCTGAAATAAAATTATGATCTATGGTTGAGGTTAACTTCCCTCTCTTATAAGTTTAAGCTGACCCTTGATTCAAAAACTGAGAGCAGTTTATTAACTCAGCCTGATTAATACATTTCTTAAATGCATTTGCGTCACAATAATTTTTTTCCCTCCAGTGCCTTCCCTGATTTAGGGAGGTCACAGTTAAAATCACACCTCTAAAATGATATGAGAAGTGGCATAAAGGTAATGTTGTAATGGTTTACCTATGCCGAATCGATAACACCATTGTCAAAGTTTGGCATAGCAAGACCCCCAATGTCAACAGGTGAAATTTCACCTGTCAGACATTGGTGTGTTTTCTATAGGTAGGCTGCACCCCTGCATCCCCCTTCTATAGATAACTAACTGTGAGTCAGAGTTGCCTCAAGGGGGGGGGTGACAGTCGTCAAAAGGGCAAAATTTCACCCTCAAGTCCCTCACAGTGACAATCTCGAAACTTATTGAGGTTGTCGCTGTAAGGGAGTTTGCCATCGGGGTTTCACCATACGGTCGGCATATGGCCTGTAACCGGAAGATTATATCTACTCTGTCTGCCTTGGATTGTTGCCCATATATATTTATGAGTCTAAAAGAACGCTGCTTCCATTTACCATCAATGATGAATAGTCTCCCAGGAATCAAATCAATGAGCATAGTCAGAGAAAAAGCTAAGGAGTTAAATGCAAACCCTACCCCATCTGCTTTATCTGGTCCAAAGGACCAGAATGAAGACCCCCACATCCACTCTGCCTGAAATGTTCTAATCTGGCCTATTGAGAATATCCAGGTTTCTGGAAGGAAGCAGATGTCCATCTTATTTTCATGAATATATTGGAAAATGGCCTATCTGTTGACTATGTTACATATGCTGCAACAATTTAGAGACCCTATGTGAAGATTAGTCATGGATCAATTTGAGTTAGAAGCTCTTTTTGTCCTATTTGTAGCCCAGGGAGTCTATATTATTACCTGCATTTTGCGATGAGTTTTCATTATCACTTGTGTCCATGTCTGAGTCTCCCCACACAGTGGCTAGAGCTGCATAGGGTTTTTCTGATGGTATATCTGGAGATTCTAGAGGTGGAGAGGTTAGAGTTTCAGGTTACCCTTTTCCTGGGCATGAGAGCCAGCATGGGCTTGAGATGGTCAACCATGGCCTCTCTGGGGTATCATGATAGCATACAGAGGTAAATTCTTCCTGATTAAGAAGGCTAGTGCCCATCTGTTCACCAGCTTAAACAGTTCTCTTAGATATAACTACACCTTTGCCTTGGTTTGCATTTTGTGGAAGGGTCTGTGTGGGGGGCTGGAGGGTCAGGTTCTGTCACACTTGGGTCTGGGGGGTGGAAGCAGCATCCTGAGCTTCCTGAATAAGTAATTCAGGGCTGATGACAGTTGCCTTGTTCTTGGCCACCCATGGGCATTCAGGGAAGGTGTGACCTACCTTTTCACAAAGGTCACATTTGGTTAAATTAGTACATTGTAGGCTGATGTGGCCTACCTCTCCACAGTTATCACACCTCAGTTTATCACAAATACTGAAAAGGTGGGTATGAGACCCAAACTTGTAGCAAGCCTGGGGCTGCCCTGCATAAAAGCACACACTCCTGTCTCTAGCTAGGAGGAATGAATTGGGAATGTGCTCTATCTTCTTCTCATTTTGATGTAATTTAACCTTGTATTTCCACCCCTCCTGTCCAGAAGAGTTCTGAGTTGAGTATGACATCAGGGATACTTACTATATCACATTTGTGTGACAGCCAGTAAGTGATGTCATCCACATGAACCCCTCGTTCCTGAACATCACTGTCACAAACTTAATCAATGGCTTAGCGAGTGGTATGACTAAAAAGAGAGACCATAATGGGGAGAATTTTACCAGGTTGTACCTAATCCAAAATAATTCTAGAGCATAAGAGGATCTAAAGCTGGCATTAAAGTTATCCTCACCAGATATGTTAATGAATGCCAATAGCTCCTTTGGTGAAAAATTAAGTGATTCTTTTAGAAGTAATCTGCCTACATAATGCCTCTCTAGTCTTGTTTCCAAACCCCCTTTATACCATATTCTTGTGGCATTCCTCCTATGCGCAGTCTCTTTTTGTTGACCTGGCAAACAATTTGGACAGCAAAGGCCTCTGGAAAGGAGTTTCCTCAGACTTCCCAGCTTCCATGTCATCTACCTTATCTCTGTGAGGGTGCACCCATTCATTTTTGATTTTTTGTAAAGCTGGGGGTACTGGCCAGTCATAACCCCTGGGGTCAGTTTGCTGTTTGATACAGTATTTGGAGAGTCTGTCAAATTTGAATCTGAAATAACAGAAGATTTTTTAATGTCTGAGAAGTCTGAAGGGTCCAGCTTAGTTGCAAGTACCAGGGGCTGTACCAGTGATGCCATTCCGGAGAGTTCTGTGAGATAGTGTCATTTGACCATTTAGGGTCTGGGATCCACTGCCTGTCAGGCATATTTTTCAATCTTGTATCAAGAAATACTTTTTCAGGGCACTGTTGAGCAAAGGGGTCCATGCTCAATGATTTAATGAAACTGCATTTTGCATGACTGCAGCGGTAGATTGGGCCTGTGGCTGCTCCATTGAACAACAAGGAACTTCTTCGGCAGAATCCTCACTTAACTCTGTAGCAGTGAGTGGGATGTTCTTTTTTGCAGAGGTTAATGCTGCCCTTTTGAATTTCACCCCCTCTGTTGGAAAAGTTTTGTAGAGCTGAGGTCATGCAGAAAAAGAAAAGGTGGACACTCCTGCTTGGTTATGTGGGTCAGATTGAAACATTGTGGCAGTCTCATTTGGTAACTGCTTTACACCAGAGGCATTAGAACTACATACCACTGTATTGAAGGGAGCTTGTAACCTGGGATTGACAATAGTGTAAATATGGGTTAGTTTAACATTAGTTCCCCGAGACAGTACTTAGGTTTATTTCAGTATTAGATAATTGAACTCAAGGCTCAGACTGAATGCTAGTTTTTTTCATTCTCTGATAAACTGTTGCACTCTGCTACACATGGCTGTAGGCACACACTCAAAACAATGTTTTTACGCCAGCCGCTACATCATTTTGTAAAGTTAAGGTAGCAGGTTTTGCCTTTTGTTCTGGTGATGGGTTGTCAGAGCGAGCAGTCGGCCCCTTTGATGCTAGTGCATCATTGCCAGAGTTGTCATACAGGCCACATGTGGTGTCAAGCAGTTCCTTGGATTTGAACTTTGCTTGTGCAGTTTTCAGTCTTGCTGTATACATAGCATGATGGCATTCTTCCTTTGCTAGTTTTGAAATCACCTCCAGTCATGAATTTCTTAATGGGCAACCACTTTGGCTTGTTGGAATGTTTTCAGCAATGTTCCTCAGAGTAATGAAATTCATACTTGTATTGTATTAAGAAAATCTTGTCTCCTACATCATTCTCATTGATTTCCATTGAATTTTCCACCAAATCAGCAGCCTTTTGTGATAAGAGGACAGAGGAGGAGGCTAGCTCCTCTGCCTCTGACACCACCATTCCTCCCAGCTCCATACTCTGAGTGGCTATCTTGAGAGATGGCCAGCAATTCCCCTACAGGTGAGTAGGGGAAATTTTTATTGCAATACAAAAATAAAAGAAACAAACAGAAAAAAAACAACATATTTCAAGAAGCAAAAAAGGCCATCAATACACATAAAACAATACCCCTGTACTTTCTTCAGCACTAGTAAAAAAAAAGGAAAAACATCATTCCATACAAAAAAAAATCAAGTAACTCAGAGTTCATGGATATGAAATGCAAAGGAGAAAAAAAAAATCACAATTAATACTGAACAGTTCCATACCAGGTCTGGATTATAGCATACTTTCATATGAAACAAAAAAAGAAAAGAAAAGAAAAAATAATAGACTTCTGTTGCCCAGATAAAAAGTCCAGACATTGGAGTTCATTCCACCCCTTCACTGGCACATTATCCTACCCAATCTATACCTCTCCATAGTGGAGTACACATTGTCTATCCCAATGTATTGTTCTCGTATGTATACAATTTATTCAGCTCATCTTGTATCATAAAAATCCAATCCTGTTGTGTCACCACTTCCTGTTGTAAGCATTGTTTGCATCTAATATGACAAATGTCCCACTTAATTATTGCAAAAATGACATAGATGGTGCTTTTTTCCATTTACCCCAGTTATATGGGATTTGCCCATACACCAACATATCATATGTCATCTTCCCAAATATAGGTTTGTTCCAATATTTCACCAAGATTTCCCAAAAACCTTGTATAAATGTGCAATCAAAAAATAAGTGTTGGATTGTTTCCACAATCCCCAGACAGGTAGCAACTAAACATGTCCTCTGTTTCCTTACTTTACGTTTATGGTTATCTCTAACATTTAATTTCCCATGCCATTACAGTCAACTTGTGTATTGCATTTTCAGTGGCATCCTTACCTCTGTCATACAGGTCAATCTTGACTCTTCCTCAACATCAGCATCAATATGAAAAACTGGTTCTATGTACTAACATTTTTCAACCAATACTGCATAAAATCTCTTTGTCCCAATACTAATGAGTCAAGTCAAATTAATTTTCCACATTCGCAAATATCGTAACATGGTCTGAATATAAAAGGCAGCTGTTTGTCCTTCACAGTCCATTTTCCCTTTCCCCAAGCTGTGAGAAAAGATTCTTCCCACGTGTGCATAATTGCAACACCCATATCGTTTTACCCAATATCAGGGGCTTAATGTTTGTAAAGAAAAAAATTCACAAAAAGGAAAACCAAAGGTTGTAACATGCCAAACCTCCTGCTTTCCACTCTCAATCTGTATGGGCATGTTTAACTGGATTCAAAAGACTCCTCCATACTAAGGTGAAAAATAACTCCTTGATTTTCATGTGGATTGCAAATGGCAGGGGATACACATGTGAAACATGTAAGAAAATAGGCATAACATATGATTTTAGCAAAAAAATCCTTTATTTCCTCATCATTTTCCAATTTCGCCATTTTTGTATCTTCTAATTGGCTGCATCAAATGTCACACCTCAATTTTTGTCTGCCAACTCTGGTATTCCAAACAAAATCCCTAGCAGTTTGATGGATTCTGTTGAAGCTGGAAGTGGAACATCAGGGGCATCTGGTGCTCCTCCCAAAAAAATCATTCTATTCTTCTGCAGATTAATATTCATTCCAGTATATGGTCTAACCATGGAAAAGAGGTCCAAGGCCAGTTTTCTGGACTCTTGGTCTGCTACTGTGAGTACACAATTATATACATAAGCCGTAGTCTTTGGATACGCCCTACCCAAATGATTTATCATTGGTTTTTATCTCTGTCATATTTTCAATCCATCTCAAAACTGGGTCCAAACTAAACACATACAGCAGTGGACTTAGGGAATAGCCCTGCTTAACCCCATTTCTAAGATATAATTGGGATCCCTAAGTATCCATTCACCAATGGCGTCACTTGAGCATCTGTGTACAAAAGTCTGATCCATTCAGTTTCAAGGGAATGTGATAATGTTTTAAGACCCTCCATGGTTATTCATGCTGTACTGCATTGAAGGCCATTTATTGGTCCAAAGACAGCAAACAGACATTTACTTCCCCACTACGACTCTGCTTGAATACCTCCCTGATAAAAAACAAGTTTTGTTGATGGCTCTGTTTGGTACCACATATGACTGTGTGGCCAAAATAACAATCCCTGCAGCTTTGGCCAAGCGATTTTTCAAAATCTTCCCCAGTATTCTATAATCTGTGTTAAGGAGCATGAGAGGTCTCCAATGTCTTAGATTTTTAGGGTTCTCCTTTTTATACAACAAAAAATCTCCTCTTCCATCATATTTAGTCCGAATCTATTTTTCTGTTGAGCTGCCAAGAATACCATATGAAGCATCGGAGCTAATTCATTGATATATTTCTTTAAAAAATCATTTGGGATCCCATCTTTCTTGGGTGAAGTATGTGATGATAATTTCATCATAGCTTCTTTAACTTCTGTCAGTGGAATATCTCTTGTTATTTTGTTTTGCTGCTGTGGTGTGAGATCAGGAATCTCTAACTGGCCAAAAAAGGGGGGGGGGGGGCTCCTTTCCCTCCCACCTGGAAAGTCTGTCTGACATGTTCCTGTACCATTTGTTGGATGGAACATTTTGTGTATGCTTGTTGCCCTTTTTGATCCATAAGCACTAGTATGGTTTTCTGTTTGAGTCCCACCTGATCCAAATCATATGGATTAACATGCTCCTTAGTCCCCCAGGTGGCACATTTTTGTTGTTTTGCCAAATTACATACTGTTTCTTTCTGGTATGCAATCATTTGTTGTTTTATATTCATCAGCTGTGTCCTCTGAGTGGCTGCTGCTCCTCCCATATGTGATACTGTCTGAAGGTATTTTGCCCTCAGACCAAGACACTGGGTGTTTGCTGAATGGTTCTCTGTGTTCTTATCTTTGTAAGTTCTTTTATATCTCTTTTAATATCCTCCCACCACTCTAGGGGGCTGTCATATTAAAACCCGATATCCATTCTTGCCTGAAATAATGTCTTCATCTCCACCTCACACTGCTCATCCTGCAATGATGACACATTCATTCTCCAGTAGTTCCTAACAACAACAAGCTGTTGAAGAGACCTTATCGTCATTTTAAGTGCAAATGGTCTGATGTTTCCAGGGGCACCAGCTATACCGCCTGGCCTGCCAACCTTTCAGAAAGGAACCAAAAATCAATCCTAGTTGACAGTTTTCCTTTATAAAAGGTATGACTCAGTTTTTTGTGCAATTTATCATAAATGTCACACATCATATTATTCTGCAGTATCGTCCGCAAGACATTAGTGCCACAATACACCTTATCAGTGTTTCTACCTCAATATCTATACATAAGACCACAAATAAAATCCCCACCCCACAAAAGAAATTTGGAGGTAAATAAATAACACTCAATCTCCTGAAAGTTAGTTATTCAATCAGCCTTTGATTGTGGGGCATATTAGTTAATTACCTTATAGACTATGTTATTCAACAGCAAATCCAAAATTATGCTTCTCCCTGGATGTAAGTCTATTATTTTCAGGAACATAACCTCCACATCCTTAAAGCAAATCCCCAAACCCATACAGTTGTCTTCACCTATAAACCAAAGGGACGGACCCCATCTCCATTCCTTCTGTACCAGAGAAAATTTCAGTCAATGAGTGCAGTCGAGTGTCCTGTAAAAGAAACACATTCCCACCTCCGCCCAGCAAACTGGAAAAAGTAATCAATCTCTTCTTCTGAGATTTTATGCTGTTGACATTTGTGGTAATAAGACTAATGCCTACATCCATTTAATTATCAAAGTGGAGGAAAAAACACATGTCATGCACTCATTTTCTTTTTTTTTTTTGCTTTTTCAGCTTGGGTTTTCCTCTCACAGTCCCATCCTCTAATTTCTTTTGCAATGAGGAAGTCACTGAGGATACATCAGACTCCCCTCCTGACTCCTCCCCTTCCATATCCATCAATGCTTCATATGAGTTTTTAGTCAACAGAATGTCCTCATTGCTGGAAGGAGTAAGAGGCAAGAAGCCCTGCTGCCCAGACCTTGACCTTGTTGCTCATTTAAAAGGAACCTCAGAGGACTGTTCTGGAGGGGGCATGTCTTGTGATACTGTTCCAACTTCTCAGAGTGACCGACCAGTGTCAACAACTGGGTCTGGGGTACTTGCTGATACTGGCCCTTGTACCTGAGCTATAGAAGAAGAATCCTTTTTAGGGCTGAAAGGGATACTACCTCTGTTCATTCTATGGGCTATGTGGCAGTGTTCTGGACAAGGATAGAGGCAGCCATCTCAGGACCATTACAGCATACTGTCTATGTTGTCAGCATCAACATTGTTCACTGTAATGGTGTCACTGTCAGGTGGGCATACCTTTCTCCTGTGGGTGGCTAGCAAGAAAAGCTTTGGCTCTCTCTCAGAAGGCTCTGATCCACCCTAATCAGGGCGTCATATAGCCTGCCAGTGTCCCCCATTTTCAATTTTCTCCAATTTCCCCATTGCTGAGGCACATACATCAGCATATGCATGAGGAGGCACGTGCACACTGCAGAAGTCCTACGGCACCCTCCCTTCACTGGTGCCTTCAATCCCATACTATCCTTGGGTCTCCACATGGGGGCAGTCATTCAGTGGGAACACCAAGCCTCCCTCCTCAGGAGAGGAGAGCCATCCTCTAGATGCTTAATCCTCTCCCTCCCAGGTTGATTCCCAGTGGCCAGCATTTTCCACTGAACATGGGATGCCAGTGTTGCAGGAGGTAAGGCATGGATGACTCAGCCTTTAATGCCTCTGGGCCTGCTTTAAAATCACTTCTTGATCGCAAGGACCATTACATGATTATGATCAGTAATAGTATGTATGAAGCAAGACAGGCACTGAATCAGGTACTGAATGATGGTAACTTGGATGTGGTACTCCCCAACACACGGCTAGAATTTAGTTTGAAGGCATTTGCAATATTTCAAGCTGTCTTAAATTTTTTTATTGTGATTATAGTCCTTTCCTGCTTGTGATGAGTTTTTGCTCAATTACCTCTAACAGTTACACTTTTTACATGCAAAGCAACAGATCAAATTGTTTTTGTAGGCCAGGTACACCCGTAAGTGAAATATATAGGCAGTATATTATTTAGCATTAAAATTTTAATTTAATGTGCTGCTTATGGACTGATAGGCACAACCATATTGGGCCATTGGACCATTTGAAGCACTTATTAGATTATCATATTTGCATGGTGAGGCATTTACTTTGTCACATATCAAGCTGGGGACTTTAGAACTATGACAATTTGGTATATTGTAAAGTGCTAACAAGAGAAGGCAAAAGGGCTAATGAGAGTATTTCTGTTCTATCATTTTCTGATATTTTTGTGCTAATGTCCTTGCTATTTGCAAAAATAGAGTTGGTAGCTAGTACACTGTGCACAGCCTTGTAAAACATGGCAAACATAAAATTAGAACTAGCAAGGGCTGTGTGTGTAAAACATACAGTCTCAGACTGGAAAAATACAGTAATGTACCCAGTGAAAGCTGACCTTGTGTGGACAAGTATATACAAGCTTGATCATTTAATCCTATAGCTAAAATATGTGTCATAACATTCTATGTTTAACCTGATTTAAAATAGCCACCACAGGCTTAGTGAATTAAGGAGAATGAGTTTAAGAAGGATGAAAGAAAATCTATAAGACAAAATGAAAGATTTAAGGGACTAAGAGGAGGTTCAGAAGAAGTAGCCACCTATAAAGAGAATCACTTAGGGATTACTAAAACCTGTCTGAAGTAGGTTAAAAAGGACTAACAACATTTAAAAAATCTTGTTCTCCAGGGTTGTGAGAGAAACAGTCATGGCAAAGAGGAGTGAATTAAAAAGGTATAAAGAGGATAAATCTGAGGGTAACATAAAACATATTTAATGAAATTGAAGGAGACAAACAGATTCATTAGGAGGGCAAAAGCAGAGAGTTAATGACAGCCAATGGAGTAAAGGAAAATTACATGACCTTCTTTAAATACATCAGGAGGAAGAGGAAAACCAAAGAGAGTATAATTAGGAAACAAATCAGGAAATGCTTTGAAGAGGATAAGAAGAAGACAAATATCCTCAAAGGGTACTTTTGCTCAGTCTTTATGGTTGAAGTAGAGGGTTTACACCTCAATTGTGGTGTGCATTGGGAGGGACAAAGAGGGACAAGAAACTCGGACTAATGGCAGACAAAATGGTTCTAAAGGGTTTAATGTTGCTCATCATCGATTCATCTCTTGGCCCAGATGGGCTATACCTCAGGATGCTGAGGCAGCTAGGGCAAGAACATGAAAGGCTACAGGCAGACCTGTCCAACTGCTCTCTGGAGACTTGTGTAGAACCAGCAGACTGGTGGAGGGCATATGTGTTCCCTCTACACAGCAGTGGCTGCAGGGAGGACCCAGTAACCACAATAAGCTGGTTGACTTGACCTCCATAATGTTGAAGTTCCTGGAGATTATTATTAAGGAACAACTGGTGAACTTGTTAGTAGAAAAAGGGCTCCAAGATGGAAAGCAGCATGACTTCATGAAGGGAAGATCATTCCAGACCAACCTGATATATTTCTTCAGTTCAGCAACAGTATGGATAAGGGTCAGGCAATCAGTATGTTGTACGTTGACTTTAGTTAGACCTTCGATCCGATGCCTCACAGAAGGGTTGTTAAGATGCTAGGGGACCTAGGGGTGAATGCAAAGCTAACCAGGTAGATAAAAAATTGTCTTTTAGAAAGGAAACACGTGATGGTAGTGAACAGAGAGCATACAGAGTTCAGGAGGGCCACAAGGTGGGTACCACAGGGATCATGTTTGTGTCCAGTACCATTTAATGTGTTCATCTGTGACATAGGTAAATGGATCAAGGATAAAAATCTGCCTCTTTGCAAATGATGTTTATCTGTGGCACGGTAGACACCATAGAGAGGATGAGGGATATGATGAATGACTTAGAAATATTGAAAGGGTGATCTAAGGCATGGCAACTGAAGTTTAATTCTAAGAAGTGCAAAGTTATGCATATAAGCAGGGGTAACCTGAGGATGAGTTTTCCGATGGTTGGTGAAATAAATCAGTGGACCACAAAGGAATGGGACTTGGGGGTCTTAATTAATGATTATTTCAAGCAATGGCCAGGTGCACCAGGTTATGTAGGAAAGCAAACTGGATGCTGGAATGTATACGGAATGGCTTCTCCAGTTGGAGGAAAAAAAGTACTGTTGCTATTCTATGGGTTCTCTTTGACGCTACACCTTCAGTACTCTGTACTGTTTTAGAGCCCACACCAGAAAGTCATAAGGACCATACAGAGTCTGACCAAAGATCAGTTACAAAGATGATACATGATCAGCAGGGGAAAATATATGTGGAAAACCTAGTTAGTTCAAACATGTATTCACTGGAGTTCAGAAAGGAGATAGCAGGAATACGGAAGCCTTTAAAATGTGAAGGGAAGAAACATGGTAGATTGTCAGAGAGCAATAACCAGAAGACACAATAATAAGATGGTGGGGGGGGGTGGATTCAAGAAAGACATGAGGAAATATTTCTTCATAGAGAGAGTGGTGAATGGGTGGGAAGACCTTTCCAGAGAGGTTGCAAAAAATGTGATGATGACTGTTTCCAAGAAAGCATGGGATTGCTGTAAGGAGTTAAAGAAAGTAATGGCAGGGAAGGGGATGAGGTAGAGGAAATGGACTAAACTGCCACTAGTGCACTGACCAACATATGTCCAATAATATATGGAAATGGTTTAAGAAATGAAATGGACAAGCATGACAGACTTTGAGCCTTTTTCTACTTGCAATTTTCTGTGTTCCAATGATATGACTTATATGATCCAACACAGTTTATTACAATACAGAAGTCCAGCCTGTTGATACAGCAACAGCATTACTACTCATGACAACATCAACTGGTGTTTAAGAGCAGGCTTAGGCCATTGGGGACTACCATTGGGAAGAGTGATTGAGCAGCCAGGAAATAACTGTCTGTCTTCAGGGATGGTGGACATTATGCTCCACACCATGTCTGTCATCTGAATGATTCTAGGTTGAAGTACCCTCATGACCCTGGCAAACCATGTTTGAGAACAAGATGAGCTCAATTGGGGTTGGCCAAGAGAAGAAGGACTGAACATCCAGGAGACTGCTGTCCTCCATTTGGGTGGACAGGGGCAGTATGTTCAGCCTTGAGGATGCCATCTGTCTAAAACATGGTGGGGGCACAGCTGGAGAAACTCTTGGGGTGGGGTTAATTATTAGCAGTGGCATGGCCACACATGTACCTTATTCATTATTGCATGATGTGTCCCTGCGGAAAAACTGCAAGAGGACTACTCCCAATAGCAGCAGGGCGAGGAGTTGTCTTTGCTGGTGCTCCACCACTGACTCAGCAGTGTCAGCTATGGACTGTATGAGCTATGGATGAGTCTGGCTAACCCAGCAAGCCCTGCCATGGAGGGTAACAGTGGTGGACTTAGAAGAGATGTACACCTTAGGGAATGTAGGTGATGTTGCTAAAGGAGTAAGTCAGAAAGGGGATAGTCAGAGGCAAGAGGAAACAACTATGTTTATAAAAAGTACAGTGCATATCATATCAAGAGCTGGGCTTGATATAACAAACAAGATTACACATATCAAAAAGCAATTAGCCATTTTTAATTTTACATTGCACTGAAAATTTACATCATACATTTTACAAATTCCATTTTCATAAAAATATATTTCTTTACAAAATGTTATGCATTAATATAAGAGGAGTAACCAGTTGTAGAGGAAAAGGTTTTCATTTCAAATAAGATTTGAAGTGTACCATTTGTAAATTTAAGGGATAAATTCTAATTATTGCAGTCATTTACAGTATATAAACAATGGTGAATGGCAAAATATTTCCTAAAATATGTCCTTTTAGATTGATGCACCATTAACAAGAGTATGAATGTACACAAAAACATTTGTCAATGTCATTAACAAGTTAAGCAGCATAAATTAAGAACTGCACAATACAGAACAGTTTTAAATATATGAAAAGCAGCAACCCTGGGTTTAATGAGTTTTTGGTAGGCACTCTGTTTAATGTTACAAAGATATATATTTCTATATAATATTCATGAGCTATACCTTCACCTTTTTAAATCAATATTAATTTTATGATGTGATACAAACAGGCATTGTGTGCAAATGCCTGTAAACTTAAACTATGGTTTCCTGTCTGCAGTGGAAGACAATGACTTTTAGCCAATGAATAGTACAGTAGTCATCGAAAAAAACTAAGTGATTTCAGCAGAGCCAGCATACCTGCCTGAACTACTGCATAATTTTCTCATGCTTTACATCTAATGTCTAATCTCCCATTCCTTATTATGGGTATCAGAGCTCTTTGAAAAACTTTTCAGCTGCTGCTCAAAAGCCATGCTTTATCAGACTACGCCACTACAATTCTAAACAATTTGATGGCTTGTCTAGCCATTCTTCAAATATGTGTAACTATGACATTTGAAGTCCCTCTCTCCCTGTTGTATTGGTTCTATTGATGGAAAGCATTAATAGTAAAATATGCAAAAATTTCTACAGAGCAACACCATTTCAAATGATAATTTTCATTTTTATCTTGAAAGAAATGTGACAACTGTCAAACCGTTTGATGCTAAAAGGTACCATAAGCATGTAATGGTGAGACTTGTAAAACATACCAGCTAATTGACAAAAAAATGCAGAGTATAAAGTAGGTGTTCAATATACATAGACGCAAACTACAGATAGAATAAATAAGGGAATGTGAACTTTCATTTTCAAATACACTAATGAAAATGCACAGAATTATAAAATGAATGATGTTTCATAATTATGACTATGGAAAATAATGCCACGTCAACATCTGCAAGGGCTGATTTTAAGGAAGTGTATTTTATGGGTATGATATCTTAACATTTCTTTCGAACTCACCTGCAGCTGATGAGTGCATCTTTAAGAGAGTAAAATAAACAGCTCTAAATGTGTGTAAGTATAATTTACTTGATATACTCTGCCTTAGTTATTAAACCAAGCCACTTCCAGGTGATATGGCACAAAAATAGAGGGGGTGGATGCTCCTCCAATATATGCAAATAGATTTTTTTTTAGAACCATTTCCTTTTTTAAAAAAGAAAATAAACATTGTCCAAACACTCTTAGAGTGCAGCTAAATTATCTGTAAAACCCTCCATGCAGACCATGAAGAAATAATTTGTCCCAAGTCTATGAAATTGCCTTCTTCTGTTATTCCTCAGGAAAACGTGACCCAGTAAGTCCTGAAAAGTGTGCTTTATCAGTGGACCATGTTGTATTGATATTCTGGACTTCCAATCTAGTCAAAGCACTACCACATAAGTAGGCTATATTGTCCAAGTAAACAGCCTTCATTATACCATTGTACAGACTGTGTTCAGGTTAGGGTCAAATCGCACAGCTTTTCCTTCCACAGATTTTGCATTTGTGTCATACATAGGGTTTTCAAAAGCAGCTTGACCATTATTATTTTCATGTACGGAACAGGCTGTATACTGTGTTTTTGGCACAGTCCTGTAAGACAAAAAAATATTAGTTACATCCAGAAGTACTACATACTGATAAATGTTAAAACAATTAAATCAACATTTATTGAATTCGGTTCCAGACAAACAGATAGTCAGAAAAAACATAAGTTTTGAAAATTATTGCAGTAATCATTATTTAGGGCTCAGTCCACAGATGAATACATGCCCACAGAGGGATGCTTATGCAAGCTGGAGGTGTGCAGAGGTTCCACTCCAGACATTTTGAAACCTCCACGCACCACAAGCCCTGGCTGTGTACCCCACCACACAAAACACAGATCCCATGCTGCTCACACTGCTACATGACTGTCTAGGTCAGGGCAGGCAACGAATGAAAACCCCAGTTAAGCAGCGCATACAAAGTCAGATACTGTCAAGTGCCAGTTATAGACAAATGCTCCTCGTGTTTGAGAGCTTGCTACTTCTTCATCAGGGCTAGCAAGGGAGTATGCATTTTACTAATGTTGGAGACAGACTTTGCAATGCAGATGGCCAACAGACTGTGTAGAAGTCCTGCAACCTAAGGGGCTGCTGCAGTGTTTATGTTTCCCCCTCTACCTGGCTGAGGGGCTCTTCATATGGCCCATCTGCTACCCCTTCACCTGCCACAGCTTAGTCTGCAGTGCAGAGGGCTGAAGATCATTCCACTGCTGGCTGATACTGTCAGTGAATCACTTAATGTATTGATAAGGATGTGGAAGTCCTCAGAAGACTTCTATATTGCATGGTCCCCTGTTCCATGTGAAAGGGGGTCCCTACAATGCCAACATAGGCATCCAAATGGCTGCCCAGTGTTCTGCCAAGCTCTGCACCACTTGCTGCCTCCTACCACCACACAGAGCTCTATACTTACGGGGTAGAGAGTCCCATAACTGGGATGCATGTGGGTCAATGGTATCCCAGCTCATTCTATGGATTGATTCCTTAGTCTTAAAAGCATCATTGAGCCTGTCTTAGGCTGATTAGGGAAAGGGAAGGGGGGAATTGTTTAACCAGGAAAGGCACACTAAGCTGAAGTTTGTTTCCAGGTGTGACCTGGAATCACAAGGAAGTTAAGTGACTTGTTCAGGGTCAAACGGTATGCAAGTGGGGGCTGTGGGATTCATACCCAGGTCTTATTTATTTATTTTTCATTTATTTTTTTTAGTTTTTTGTTGACCGGGAAGGAGGACTAGACAATATTTTGCCTATTTTCAGCCTCATTCTGGGGGTACAGATGGATGCCAACTGAAATTGAACCAAGTTTAAGCTGTTGATGGTATTTTTAGGTCTCCATATTTGCATCTCAGAGCCCTAAACCTCTGTGCTATACTGCCTCCTGATTTGTTTATATTATTTAAACAAAGAACAAATTAATTTAGTTTATTTCAATGTAACAGAATTATAAAACTGCAGCATCACTTTTTATAGGGCTGAGGAGGCACTTTAATGTCAAATCATCAATTTTAGCTGCTGTAAATCATCTACATTTGTGCTAGGCACCTGAAATTTGGCATGCACACACTTTGTGTAAGGATTTCAAATCTAGCCAATATATGTGAAATGATGACAAACAGTTTTAATGCTGGGTTTTAAAACAGAACAATTATCAGTTTTAAGATGCTGTTTGGGGAAACAAAAAATAATAAAATTAAATGGTAAAGAATTGAAAACTTCCACATAGAAGAGTTCCAGGGTGGCCACAGTTTTTTACTTGGTGCTAATAGTTAAGATGTGGATGATTTATTTCTAGTGGTAGTACAGACCAATACAAAACAAAAAAATAGAAAGAAAACTTGACTCCTGGTAGCCAGTGCTAAAAATGATATTTCTTCCCCCAGGAACTAGTCAGCATTTAATGGTAAATGCCGCATTGTCAGGAAAGGGTAGTCACTATCTGAACAAACTCTGGTCAGAGCTGATACAGCTGTAGTGAGCTCTTACCTGTCCAGGAAAATGAGCTGCGTGGCACAGCTCTCAGAGCAACAGTGATACCAGAGCAACGATGATACCAGAGCTGCAGCAGTATGGGTCATGGAGTGGTGGTGGCAACATTGGAGCACCAGTTGCGGAGTGGCAATGGTTTGTCACTCAAAGATGGCAGTGGGGAAAAACTGTGCATGCAAGATACTTGTGCATGTGCAGCTGTACTGGAAGTGTGATCATGAAGTAGTGCACCATGGGGAGGGGGCAACAGTGCTGCAGAGGGGAGCTCCGTCATGGAGGACAGCACCTATGGAATCAGCGCTGTCATGACATTGCCACATCACAGAAGGAGAACACACACATTCTGGAGGTAACCCACAGTGCTACTACAGTGATAGCCAAATGTCTGTGGAGCTCCGCTCACACAGCTGTAAAAATATACAAACACTAAAAACAATATTGGGGACAATCATAACCTTTAGTGTTACAATCATTAAGGAACACGGATGACACTCTTGTTAAATCTTTATATATATATATATATATATATATATATATATATATATATATATATA
The DNA here is from genome assembly GCA_016271365.2 of Neoceratodus forsteri. NCBI lineage: Eukaryota > Metazoa > Chordata > Ceratodontiformes > Ceratodontidae > Neoceratodus > Neoceratodus forsteri. The sequence goes on from CM057455.1 coordinate 623,275,734, forward strand.
TATATATATATATATATATATATATATATATATATATATATTCATTACAAAAAACTTTGTTAATGCATCAGGTAGGGTTGATGGCACAGTAACAAAAGTTTGGAAATTCGATGTTAGGGTTGCCCCCCTACCACCCCACCCCACCCCTCTCATCCTGCACACACCAACAGACATCAGCATGTGCCATGGGGTTGTCAGGTTCCATGTGTAAGCAAGCTGGCATGCTACAGTATAGGAGAATGGGGTAAGAGTTATGACTGGAGACCCCATGGCACACTACAACATCTGTTGGTGTGTGGAGGATGGGGTGTGTGGGTGGGGTTTTGGTGGGGTGACCCTAACATCAAATTTCCAAACTTTTGTCACTGTGACATCAACCCTAACTGATGCATTAACAAAGTTTTTTGCATTGAATGTCCTTACTTTCGTAAAAAGTGTAATGTAACTAGTAAATGGCATGTGCTGATGGGACCACGGGGCCCTTTGAGCCCTTTGCTTCCACCAAACTGCTGATTTGTGCATAATGATATGCATCTGTTGGAGTGCAGGCCCTCCAGGCCCTACACTCCCACTTATACATAACAACAGAGCCATACAGTACCCCTATAGACCTGCAAAGGAACCCTGGTAACACTAATTTTCCAGTATCCCACCACCACAACCCTACAGGCACCAAGAGGCATTGGGGCATGCCATGGGGTCATCAGACCCAACTTTCACCCCATTCCATGTGAAAACAATCTGACACTCTACAGTATAGGTGAATGGGGTAAAAGTTACGTCTGATGACCCCATACTGCTCTCCAATGCTTGTTATGCCTGTAGGGTGGGCACATGAGGGTAGGGTGGTAGGGATGGTAACCCTAATATCATATTTCCATACTTTTGCTGCTATAACATCAACCCTAACTGATGCATTAACAGAATTGTTTGCAATGAATTTCCCTTCTTTTTGAGAAAGGGTAATGTAAGTGGTTAGTGGTATGTGTTTGTGGAAGCATGGACCCTCCTGGCCCTGTGCAGCTTTCACGTTGCCAATTATTTGCATAATGGTATATGTATGTGGGAGTGTGGTCCCTCTGGGCCCTGCGCTCCCACTTACACTTAAATAAGGAGCCATACAGCAGCCCCATAATACTGTAAAGTAACCCTTGTAACACTTATTTGGCAATATCTCAGTAACTAAAGCAGCTATGAAATAAATTCCACTGCAGGTGTAATCTGTGACTTTGAAACTTCCTTGTGAGCTTGGTCTGTGGGTAACCAAAAATCTGTATCTTGAATCGTTTTCAAGACACAGGTGCCAAAAGGTGCCATGGGTGCCACAATGTGATCCTATAGAAAATTTTTCTGTTTTGGAATGCTGTAATTATGGACCCATTGGATGGTTTGGGACCAAATCACCAACAGGCACATCTGTGGGACCAAGACTTGCCACCCTGCAAATTTCAGCCCAAAAGCACAATCCACCTTGGCACAATGAAGTGACAAAGAAAACAACACACGAAGCAATGTTGTAGAGCATTGTTTTTGCAACAACAAAAATGCTTTCGAGACAACAAAAGTGTTTTCATGACATCCCTATACCTTATAATGGAATGTCTTCGAGCACAACAAAATGTTGTCATGCACAAAAAAATCTTTTCATGAACGTTTTCGCAATGCACATATACATTTTCCCACAGGCTACAATGGGACATGAAAAACTTGCATAACTTTTAAACAAATTAATATTTTTCCACAAAATCTTCAAAAAGCACCAGTTTAACCCAGGCCACATACAGACATGTAAATTTGAATTCACTGAGATGCATTCTTCAGTCTACTATGCCTGACTGAAAAATGTGCAAAAGTTGGGTAATTTTCAATTTGGACACCCTATGGTTCCACAACTGTACATTCATCCAGAACAAAACTTTCTAGATCCAGAGATCTATGATTGGATGCTGACCATGCAAAATTTTAGGTAAATTGGACAAATGGTTGCAAAGCTATTAAAGTGCAAACTTTGGAGTTTAACATAGGAGTGGCTGTGCAATCCTAACTATAATGGACCTACAGGGCCAGACTAATATTAAATATATATATATATACACATATATATATATATATATATATATATATACACACACTTATTGTTTACACTTATTACTTTAGTAATTACCTTAATAGTGTCTCCATTTTGCTATATAATATACAAATGAATTAAAACTTTGGAATTTATAATGTGCTAACTATTGCCATTATTAAGTGATCAAAACTATGATACATTTTTGCTTTCAATACACATATAAAACTACTGTATCTATGTTGTGGTATCTGGCTGGTTTTCACAGTGTGGGTATTTTCATTTCTTTTGATAGTGACCACCTTATCCTGATGAAGTGGTATTTGCCACAAAATGTTGAAATGTTTCCAGTGGAAGAAGTAACATTTTTGGTACAGGCATACCTGGAGTTAAGTCTTCTTTGTAATGTTTTTGAAAGAATCAAAAACTGAAACTTTCAAATTCTTTAGATGCTTGAAAACAATATCCAGTGCACTGACTGAAACTGTTAAAATATCCTGCAAATCATCTACAGTACAGCTGTACCAAAAGACATGGTCAGATATTTCCAGATATGTCCAGATATTTTCTCTTTGGTGGTCCTATAATGGTACTGCAAGCAGGCAGGGACTTCCTCTGGAGAGTATGACAGACATTTCAGGAAATAACTGACCATGTCAATTGCTGCAACTGGGTGTGTTCTTTTTTTTTTTTTACTTTTTACCTTTATTCTTTCTTCTGACACCCAAGGCAAGTTGACCCCTAATAGACCAAAAGGCCAGATTTTTAAACCGCTGGAGACAGCACTTACATCCATATTTTGGATGTGTGCTGTATTCAAACAAGTGCTTTAGGATATGTGCATCTTATTTTCATGTAATCTGATGCATTTTGGACACATTACCCAATTTACAGCACTTTTGGCCACAACTGCGGTGCTTGCATTCATTACGCAGTTGCAGCTAGGGTACCTGTGCCATAAAATTAGAACATCTTTTTGTGGTCTAATTTTTGTATATAAAAGTACACAATTCCATTAGAAAAATGGATGAATGTCTTTGGCCCCCCTTCCCAGTGTTTAACAAGAAGCCATAGTCAATTAGATTGAACACACAGTGGTAGGATGGTGTTTTCATCCATTGGTGCACAAAATGTGTCAGTCTTCCCCAGCTGGGAGGATGAGGAAGGACTGAGGTTAGGATGGCTCAACACCCCATATTACTTTGAGTAAGGATCAGGCTTGACAACCTCTGTGTCAGTTCCAGAGACTTCACACTTATCAGTGTTACCCTTTTTTGCTACTGTAATCATACGACTTATCCCCTTATTCCTATCAGTAAGGTCTACTACAGAAAGAGAACAATGAGAAAGATACACCTGCTGGGTAGGTGATGTGAAATGGTGGTCAGAGACTTCAAGGTAGTGTTGGATCCCTTCATGTAATTTAGGGGTTATTCTACCTTAGTCCCAAGCAAAATCAGCTGATCAAAAGGAAGATCCTTTACCCAGTACTGGATCTTAAGATTAATGGGAGAAGCGTGAAACCTTGCATTCCTTACTAAGCATCCCACCACCACTTGCTAAGAGCCAACATCCACTTAACTAATGGCAAGTTGAATTTATTTTTATTTACTGAAATGTTTCACCAGGAAGGCACACTGAACAACACATTGTTTGTCTCCCAGTGCAGCCTGGAGGAAGGGGTATGATAGAGATTAGTCATTTTGGATTCAAGTTACAATGATCAACATAGCATACAATTAATTAAGGCAGTTGTAACAAACAGTGTTGCATACATATGTAATCTGTGAGAATAATTAATAAGTGCAATGGTAATAAGTGAACAAGTGCTATCATGAAATAAAGGGTGAAGGAGAGAGATGATGAGATGACAGATAATGCAGAGTCATGTCCCAGAGAGACCCCTTCAGAATATGGGGAACCCTGCAAGGGGACAGGGGACTGGAGTAGGGATTAGAGATGGAGAGATAGAGGGAGTTAGTGTGATTAACACCTAGGAGGGGAAATAAGGCCTGACCCAAAAAGAGAACCCTTCAGGATGTGGTGAACTCTGCAAGGGGGCGGGGAAGTTCAGGTGCTTGTAAACCCTCCTGCGGTTAGGTGTTGTAATTATAGAGGGATAATGAGAGGGAAGGAATGAGAAATAACACCTGGGAGGGGAAGAGGCCTGATCCAAGGAACCCTCCAGCATGCTGGGGACCCTGCATGGTGACCTGGAAGGCCAAGGCTAGGTAGATGGGGAAGAAAGGGTTGCAAACCTGGGCACTAGAGGACCCCTTCAGAATGCTCAGAACCCTGCAAGAGGAGTGTGAAGTCTAGGAAAAAGGGGGAGAGAGTAGGGGAAGGGAGAAAGGTGTGAGAACTAGCACATAGGAGGGACTAGGCTCAGTAGAGGCAATAGAGTCAATAGAGGCACTGGGTACATTCTGAATGGGGGATGAACTGTAAGAGGCATCATGAAGGAAATTAAGGCAGGTCATGACAGGCACAGTTAGGTGCAAGATAGTTGGAGAAGGCAGTGTTGATGGAATAGAGGGAGGAGAAGTGTCAGAGTTAGGGTGGTAGAGAGTTCCATATTTTAGGGAAATGGTGAGAGTACCCAGACTGGTCAGAGAGGGTGTAGCAGCCGGGGACAGTTAGCGTGTGAGTGTCAGTAGATCTGAGGGAATGGGAAGGTGGAGGGGTGTTATAACTGAGGGGGATAGGTAGGAAGGGAGTTCACCCAGCCAGTGTTTAGTGGTGAATTTAGTGCAGTGTGAGAGGTATCTATTTATAAGGGAGGGGAAGGAAAGGGCTCGATAGAGGTTACAGTGCTGGGTGCAAAAGGGAGCATCAAAGGCAAAGTGCCAGAGAGTGTCCAGTCTGGTAAGGGAGGACATAGGAGCAGCACCATAGACTGCCGCAGTAGTCAAAAATTCCAGAACAAGGCAACAAGCTAGGGGCACAGTTTTTTCTGGATGGTGTCAATGTATCCAGAGAAGCTGAGGTGTTGGTCTAACCAAACCCCAAAGTATCTGAAGGACAAGGTGTCCTCAAGTAATTTCCCATCAAGAGTGCAGAAGGTGGGCAGGGGAGGGAAGCCTAGAGAGTCTCTGCCTTGTGCCAAAGGTCATGGTGATTGTCTTCTTGGTGTTGAGGAATAATTGATGGTTTACAGACCAGAGCTGGACCTTGTTGAAGTCATGCTGCAAGCTGCATGTAACCTCAGCTGGGCATGAGCAAGATGCATACATATGCAGATGAATCTGGTGTTTGGCAATAGGGGTCTATGTGATAACGGTGAACACCTAAAGGCGATCACTGTTATCACTCAGTCAGAGTGCCAAAAACATTTTTGGCACTCTGACAACCCCAGCGCATCAGGACAATGGTGCCAGGACAGTTTTTAACTGCTTTCTGTGGGGGGGGGGGCTGCACCACCCTACATGCCCCTTCATGAGGGGCTTTGCCCCCGCATCCCCCTAATTAAGGATTCTCAACTCCAGGGAGGTGCATGCTGGGTGGGGTGAAAGCAGTAAAAAAAATAAAGGTTCAGGCCAGGCGCAATAAGATCGCACCAGTGCCGGGACCCAAACTCTGTACCTCACCCACCCCAACCACTAGCAATCTCCTGATGCCATGATCTAGCTCGGCCAGCTACTGCAGCACCCCCCCCCCCCACAGCCTCTCTGCCCCCTACCGGGCCACAATCTCTGTGCTTGCTCCTACCATCCACTGCTCGAGTACGCATAATGACATCCTGTGGCCCAGTTCACCCACAGCCTCATCCAGTCACCCTACCCTCCCATCTCTGTGAGGGATTGTGCCGGAAAGGAGTCACCATTATGGACGGAGCCCTTCCTCATGGGGATCCTTTCTCTTTATGCTTCTTGGAGATCATATCCCTAACTTCTATTGCAGCCTTTTACAAAACAAAGAATACTGGACAAAGTAAGCTGTGTTGCTAGCCTCAGGACACTCAGCACATCCACAGTGTATACCTGACAGCCCCAGCTATTGAGTGCTTTGACTCCTTATTTGAAAGATAAGCAGGAGTATCACCAGGGCTTTTATTCTTGTACTTAATAGGATCAACAATGAACCCTTTTTGTAATGGGTGCCTGGTGAGGGCCTTTAAATCTTTGGAGATAATAGCAATTAAAACTCACCATACCAATGGGTATGACCAGCAGATGCAGGACAAGGTCACTCTGCCCATCCCAAGTCCATAATTGCTGCTTTATTTAGAAGGGCAAGATGGCAAAACTTTCCACTGACAAAATGTCTAAGCACTTGTAAGCATCACTTTCCAGAATTCCTTAATATTAAAGGGAACATTGAATATGTTAGATATGTACTGGGGTGGCTACAGAAGGATTATCGGTCCTCCAGGGGACGCCAATGGAAGTTATACCTAATCTACACTATCCCTTTGCTAATCAAGTGTCAGTGCCAAATGCTAACTTGAGGGGCTCTGGATTACTTTGCCAATTAATGGGGTCAATTGGTGTCCACCAGTACCTTTCAGGGAGGGAGATGGTTAAGGAGAAGCAATCTCTTTATCACACTGAGGGTCCCTTGCTGGACCAAAAGGATTTATTGGAGGCAGTTTCCCTTGTCCTACTGGAAACTGCAGTGGGGCTACAGGAATGCCTGTTGAGGTAGAAGTCATTAGGGTAGGATGCAGTGCAACAGACCCTGTGACAAGAATCAAATGCTATTATTTATTTAAAACATATTTTATCAGGTAAGCGCACAGAGCCCATGGCTCATTTCCATTTTCAACTGGGGGAAGGGGCAGGAAGAGTAAGGTATTATTACAGATTATACAATGGCAATAAAAATTCCTGTTCTCTGATTGGTCAGTGTGTGCCTTGGACAGTGATGATATTAAGCTATAACATCACTGTATTAAGTCCAGGCACACACATATGACCCTATAACAGGAATCATGCTACCACTCCTAAAGTTACCGCTGCTGTGAACGCTCAGTAAAGCCGTGACAGCTTCAGCCCCCGCCAAATTTATTTTCTGTGTCTGGCACTCACCAAGTACCACAGTTCAGCCCCAGAGTTCAAGTCATAAAATAGATAGATCTTTGCCAGCATTTGTTCCCGAACCAAAGCGGCTTGGTGAACGTTAACTACAACCTACGATCACGTGTAGTCACTGAAGCTGCTCATTTTCGAACAAAATGCTGGCAAAAATAACTCTTCCTTGTGTTGTAACCCTAATTAGCCTCTCACTTCTCTAGCTGCCACAATATTGTTTCAGCAGTGGAAATTCCCAGCAGTGCCCTTTGGTCTTCATCGTGAGCGCAAAATAACGTAAACTGTAAGAAGCACTGTGGGTGCTTACAATACTCCATAAACACAGTGCTGACTGACTTTCCCTACCGTGCACCACTTGCAGATGAGACAGTCAGCGACCACGTTCACAATACCCGTAAAACTAAAAAAACGTAATACAGCTTTCTTCTCAAAACATAGCCAAATAAAGCCATAAAGCCAAACGGCTTTTCACCCTCCCTCAAGAACACCTCAGTGACAAGCTCTACATGACTGGGAAAGCAGCATCACTCAAGCAACAGCGCCAACTAGTGTTGCAAAAAAATAGGGATTTTTTTTTTAAATGTATACCTACCCACATAAAAATCAAATAAAAATAAATAAAAATTACACTTTTTTCCTTTCTTCTTTTTTTGTTACCACACAAGCCATTGTATAATAGCAATAAGGCACTCCAGGGATGTGTGTTATTGTGTAATAACGTCACTCCTGGGGTGGAGGAAGCACTCGGCTTCACCTCGTGCTTCAACCCACCCCAGGAGTGACGTTAGTACACAATAACACACACCCTGTCGTGCCTTATTGCTTAAGTATATACATTGCAACATACATGTTAATCAAGTAGATACAAATGGATCAAGAACATGGTAAACAACATGTAGAAAGCCACTGCAGTCCTGTGGAGGGGGTACAGCTACTGGGAGGTACTGTACATACATTTCTGAATTAATATGACAAAGAGCTGCTAGTTGAATTAAGTAGACTGAGTCAGCTTGCTAGCTTTCCTGTGCAACCATAACAGCAGTTTGCTGTGCAGCTGTCCTTCCAGGAACCTCTGGGATGCCTAAAAATAAGCCTTAGGTAGGGAAAGCCCTAGGCTTTGGGGGGTAAGCATTGCATTGAATGCAGTCATTGTGGATTTGCAGTTGCAGTTGGACATGATAAGGGCCTTGCTAGATGTGTGCGGAGGGGGGCAGTGACTATGGGGTGAGATTATTCCAGATGTTAGGGAGTGTATAGCTAATGGGAATGGTGGCCATCAGCAAACTCCATCTGCACCATAATCATTAAGAAGTGCTTCACATCCTCAATGTCCTGAAAGGTAAAATGAGTGTCAGGGTCAATCATGTCTGTTGTCTGGATTCCATGGACTGCAACAATCTATTATTATGGGTCTCTGATGGTAGGGGATCCAAGAGAAACATAAGTTCTTGGTCATGACACTTTTGCCCATAGACATGCCTGAGTTCTCAGAAGGAGAAAATGCACTCTGTGTGGCACTCTGCATACAGTTTTAAGGCTGCATGTACTACGAGAGCACACAGTTCTTCACATCATGATGCAGAACAAAGCAATCAATACAGACACTGTGGAGGGTCATCAGGGACAACTTGCAGTACCATCATTGATATCTTGTAAGGGTAACTCATACAATGCTTAAAACCCAGATTGGGCACAATACTCCTGTCATGGCCCATGAAAAAAATGTTAGACAAATGACCCCCAAAGTGATCAATGTTACTGGACATGGAAAAAGGATCCAGCAGCTAGAAGAGTACTGAAACAAGAAAAGTATCAAAAATGTGAATGAGCAGAACAAGTTGAAAGCCAAGAGATTGCCTATGGTAAGAGTTTCTTAGCGTCGGACTTCTCTTTTTAGTCAAAAGTGAGTTTGGAAGCATGAAGTGGTAATTATATAACATAAAGAGGAACAGCTAAGTTCTAGTCAATGGGCTTTCCAAGGACTTTACACATGCTCAATAACATGCACTAGTGTGGCTATCAGGAAAAAATACAGATACTGATAGTTGTTTGTGAGACTAGGGAAATCATTTTCTCCTTCATCCTGATGATTGTGGGTAGGTTGCCAGTTTCTTATGGTAGGAGTGTTGTAAATTAAAACTTTATGATGTTGCAGCTAAGTGAGGAACATTGCACAAAGCATAGTGAGGTGAAGTGCCTGCCTTTGCCACACCTTCACACATCAAAGTTCTTTTTAAGAATATATATTTTTTTTTATAAAATAAAGATCTCCACCCATGTACTGCATGTCAACTGTGACATTTCCACCCAACCTGATAAAAACCCCTGCTCCCCAATCCCTGCCCTCATAGTTCCCACCTCCCTCCTCCCCTAGTGTTGAAGTGAAGTTTCTATTTATTAATATTATATGTCATATAATCCTTTCTCCAACCCCAGTCATAGCGCATCACAATTACAGTAATTCATATCCCACTCTACCCCATCAATCCCTGCCCTGTCAAATAAACAATGAGCACTCTCACCCACACCACCCCCGGCATCCAGCACCCCCTCCCCATCATCCAAAGGATAGGCAGAAGACATATGCTGATTTAAGTAATATCACCTATAAAATATATAACCATCCCTACAGCAGCGATCATTCTCCATCTGTTTGACATCATCTTGGCTCATTGCTTTACAAAAAATGAATAGGCAATGATGTTCTAATATTTAAAGCTGATTGGTGTGAGCCAGTCAGCTAATTACTACCATGTCTTTACCAAGTCATTGTAATAAATGAGCTGGTAATGATATTGAACAGAGTCTAGTTACCACTGCGAGGGATGGTTTTCTGTTTTACATGTACTACAAGTTAAATCAACATCTGTGTCTTTGGCAAATCTTTTGAGTGATGAGGGTAGCTTGGTGCAAGTCCTTGAGAGGGATGGTGGTGCTAATTATTTATTTAGCAAGGTCTGGGTGGTAGGTGGGACACAAATCAATTGTGATTTGCTGACACTGTGGTGGGGAAGAGTTATATCTTGTTAATAATTAGACATTGCTTGGACTTAGGAAGGGTGGAGGGACATGGGTGTTACAAGAGTAGGGGAATTGGAAAATAGAATTTGTCATGAGGTGTGGTGGGAGGGGGTAGTAGATATGGCAGATGTGGGTGAAGGTATTTTCTTAAAAAAAAAATCAGTCTGTTAAAAATTAGGGCAAAGTGTAGTGGTACTTTTCCAGTGAAGGTGCCACTACACCATAGCTATGCATTTTAGGAACTCTGCAAAGTGAAAAATCTGCCGGCAAAGTGCCACTACATGTAGTCTTTGCTTGGTGAAGCATGCACTTAGCTAGGCTAAGAACAATGTGAAGCTTAGGCACATAGATCTATACATAAGAAAGTTTAAACCTTTCACATGGACCTACAGTATATTAGGATCTGAACAACTGCTTGAAGCAATGTATTACAAATGTATTGTATGGCAGAAGAATACATATACTACTCAATGAGTAAACTGTGTTGTCTTTTAAAACAGTGCTAAAGATAGAGTAACACAGATAATGCATCTAGCAACTGTTCAAATCCTAGGGACACCATATCACCAAATTTCCAAGACTTCTGAGAATGTTACCCCAATGTCACAATTTCCTTCCATTGGAGCATTATGTTGCAAACATAAATGGTTCTTTTTTTGTTTTTATAATTTATTGCTGTAGACTTAAAGACTTGTTGAATATAAAGCACGTGGTTTGAAATTATTCCCAAGACTATCTTGCAATCTTTCATTTGAATTTGTCTAGCAAGCAATGTAACACCATCTGTTCGGCCAGATTCAGAAAGTGTTGCATCAACCATTAAATGCATCTAAAAGTATGCTGTTATTTGCAAATACAGTATAATAATAAAGTCAAAATGATGTTCACTCATAGTATACACAGTCACAAAACTATACATACCTTTGTTTATAAAGATAAAATCCAAAACCTGCAAATATCAGGGCAAAAAAGGGCACAAGGATCGCTATGGCCACAGAACTGCTGTTTGTACCATGGGGCTGATTTGGAGAGTTATTACCATTTGACATGTTAAGATCTATAAAGAAACAACAGAAACATAAGCATTTAATTACAGTATATCCAGTGACATGAAAAACAAATCCATTGTACCATTTTTCACTCACAAAAAAGGCGTGTTTGATGTCATATTCAGTAAGCACTATTTATCATGGGGGTCTAAAAAGTAATATTTCTGCTTTACACTTTTCCTTATCACTCCTCTGCTGAAAATCTTATCCATGTGTTGTTTCCTTTTTCTAAGACTGCCAGATTCCTGCTTCTGTGGCCTCCCCATGTCTCTATTTCCCAAACTCCACTTAGAGATCTAATTTAAAAATTGTGCTCCTTTCCAGTCAAGTCCTCCAGGACCCTGTATCTTAACATAGAAACATAGAAACATAGAATTTGACAGCAGATAAGGACTGCTTGGCCCACCTAGTCTGCCCATTTTCCTACCTAACAGATAAGCTGCAGATCCTAATTAACCAACAGCTTACTTACTTATCTTACCTTACTTATCTTCTTACCTCACTGGCACTTTCTCTTCCTACATTCTCTGCCTGCTCCATTGGCTCCTTCATTTATATGCCTTCTCACAGTCCAGTCCTATAATTTCACAACCACAGTAGCAAAATCCTCTGCATCACATAAGAGAAATTCTGAGACATTTGTTTTGTACTGTTTTGAATTTCAAGGAGCTGAACACATCTGTGCAATTATTTTATGGGAATATTTTTCAACTAAAGAACAATAACAACAGGTTTCATTATTGACAAAATACATATGCACTACTGTTCAACCATTGCTACTGGATCAGTAAAGCTTTCATAGAGTAACTTCACCAGTGTAGAGACATGGTTCAAAGATTATAAATTGGTAATGAACTAAAAGAAAATAAAAAACATGCTGTTTTTCAGCTCTCTAAACAAACACAAAAACTACTCACTATCAATATGCAATAGTGGCAGGGTTTCCCTTAAATTTGTTCAACACTTTAAATACCTCAATATCACTATTGACAACTTGCTGTCCTATACTCTCCACATTGACAACATGGCCAAAGCTATCAACAAGTTCATAGGGCTACTTTTATTATCACAAGCATAGCCTATCCCATGAAGTCCTCAGCATAGCATTTCACAGTTCTGTGGGTTCCCTGGTGGACTACAGGCTGCCTATATATGGTTCTGCCACAGATAATGCTCTCCAGCACATAAAAACAGCACTCTGCAAAGCTTGGCAGCTCACCTTAGGTGTGCACTGACTGGCTCACACCTGTGATCTCTATGCCAGGGCAACCTGGCTCACACTCAATGGTCAAATAAAATGCCAATCATGCCTACTGGTCAAAAAGATCTGCCTTGGTCAGCTACCACCAGGGGTCCAACAACTTCTGTTTCCCAGCAATAATCCATGGCATACCTGTAACCTGTAACTCCAGTCCTTCCTAACTCTGAAATGTTGAACATCTCAAGGACAAAGGTCCTTTGCTGACTGTGCACCACTGTGGTTCAACTCCCTCCAGGAGAACATTGTGTACCTTCCCACACTGGGTACTTTTAAAATGAACTTGAAGCTCCTTATGATATGTGAATCTCAATGTGCCTGCCATTGCTAGTGCCACCTTTCCACCCGCCCATCACTACCTCCATCCCCTGCCGCCTCAACCCTTCCCTCTTCCCTGAGTAGGCCCTCCTGCTCCCCCCACACACCTAGCACCGTCTCCCTCTGCTTCCAGTCTAGTCACCTCCCTCCAATCCCTACTGCTATACTGATATTACACTCTCCTTTTGGACATTGCACTTCGGCTCCTCCCCTTCACCCACTTTTTTCTTTTTTTCTTTAGCATTTAGCAATGCTTCAAACAACCTCTTGTTTGCTGACAACTGTCTGGTTTCACTGTTGGGCACTGTAAATTGTCTGTTTTCCTGTGACCTGTACTATGTTTGCTATATAATCCTGTTTGTTTACCTTTGTATTTCTGCAATCCTTTGTATAATTTCACCTATCTATTGTGCTGAAATGTCCTGACATGGAACCTATGTAAAGAGCTCTGAGCTCAAATGTTTTTTTTTTGAGTACTGTAATAAATAAATAAATAAAAATAAATAATGTGTGCCATCTTAATAAAAAAATTAAGTCTTTAAGGAGCAATGCCAGACCAACAACAAAAACTGTAAAATCCCATTATAGATGCTTGTCAGACTGTTCTTTAAAAGAATATAGATTAAAACAAGATTTGTAGATATACACATTTGCCAGTTTGGACCAGCATTTTAAAATACAAACTGTAGTGAAAAATAAATTATGGCACTGTATTGGTAGCAGAAACCAAATCTTCACTATATCGTTGTGGTGATTTACCAGCAGAGCACCCAGTCAGTTAGTTAGCTTGAGTGTCAAACTACCACTTTTGTTCTCATATTGGGACTCTTACATCTAGCAATATTGTCCATTGATGAACATGTTGTATGATATTAGCAACTGCTAGCATTTGAAACACAAACTATAGTAAGTAAGGAAAAATTGATCTAAGACTAGAGCAAGTTCCCTTTGGCTAACATGGCACATACCTTCTCCTGTTGAAAATGTAGGATTTTCTGTGTGAGAAAGTAGCTTTGGGAAGCTCAGAATAACCAGCTGACCTGATAGATTAACCAATACTAGCAAAGGGTGAATGCACAGAACAGGGGGCATCCTGTCAATACATTCTGCTGTAACCTTTTCACATTTAATACTGTACACACATCTTCATTAACTAAAAGGGACAACTTCCCCTGTAGCTCCTATCACAATGCATAAGAGGTTGTCAAATGTTATGCCCTGCTCGAACTCCACTGCAAATGGTATGTCATCAGGAAATTCTCCCTATATAATTTCCCCAATACTTTCATGCTCAAGAATGCCTGTGTCTCCATATTTTATAGTCTGATAACCGATTTCCCCTTAGTCCACAGAATCCTTGCATCTATTCTCTGATCGCAAACAGCCGCACCAGTGTCTCATGGTGCCCCTTCCCCTGCCCCAGTCCACTGGAAATGCAGCTCAGAAAACTTCCTGTACCTACTCTTTGCTTCTGGTTGTAGCACAGTAACATCCCTTACAGCATGCATTTCTTAATTTTAAGGATATTGGGGTGATTGCAGGATGCTATGACAAGTTTTAAGCAATGGCTGCCATGAATCGTGAATGGTCGTGATGGTCATTTGCATGATGGCTCTGCTCTTGATATTGATAAATTGAAGAGATGGGTTGAGGAGAACATGCATTAAAGGGTCAAGAAAGGTCCACTCAGTGGTCCAGCCATAGCACAATATGCATCAGTACAGATAGTCACAGAAAGCAATATTTCTAGTGGAACACTTCAAAGCTATAATCACCTACATAGTGAGTGGCTGGCCAAGTGAGAGGACCATGAGCTGTTGTGGATTGAGAGTGTCATTCAAGAGGGCATGATCAAAGTGTTCAACTTTTCCTGGTCTCATCTATCCTATGTCATGCTAGAAAATATGGCACAGAAAGCCCCCCATGTTGTTGGAATGATGGCCAGACACTGGCACTCTTGCAGCCTGACTAGCAGCACCCCATGACACCCGAACCTGAAAAACCAAGGAGGAAGTGAGTGACGCAACCAACTTGTGATGCAGCCATGGAAGTAATGGCAAACTCTATAGGAAAAATAGGTGTATTAGCTGGAATGGGACTGAGAGATCTCTGGCAGTAGCCTATGGGTTGGACAGTGGAGCCAAAAACTGTAAAGAAAGTTTGAAAGTGAATGAGAAAAAGTGGACCAAGAGAATGGGGGGGAAGGTGTGGACTTTCTTCAAGGGAAATATAAGAAATACAGAGAGTTACTGGGTGTTTACGAAGAGTAAGGGTATTTAAATAATAAAACATCCCGGCTGGATAGAAGAGACTATTATAGAATTGGTAAGGGAAAAATAAAAGCTATTTAAGGCACAGAGGAAGAATTACAACATGAAAAATCAGACCAGATATAAACAAGCACACGAAAAATATAAAAAGGTCATGAGCCTGGCAAACCAGAAATTTGTGAGTGGCATACTGTACCAAGAGCAGTTAAAGATATTACACATTTTTTTATTTACAAAGAACAAGAAGAAAAGGATGATTACACTCAGAAGGGGACTACTAACAATCTGAGGAGTGGGCAGTTTCAGACCATGCTTTGGCATCAAAAAGATATTTGAGGTTTTGACATAAGTAATTACTACTGTAGTTGTTGGGTGACTTACTACATGTGGATAAGATAGTCAAGAGATTAACAGATTATTCTTGTGGCACAGTATACTGTATGTGGGGTTGCATTAAGAGGGTCATGACCCGACATAAGAGCAAAGGGATTCTGTCCTTTCATAAAGCACCAGTAAGGCCACCCACAAAGTAACATGTTGAATTTTGGTCACCACCCATAATACACAAAAGACATGGCAGGACACAAAAGAGAAAAACTATAATGATCAAGAGCATGGAGAGGCTAGACAACTGGCAATGCTGAGTTGGGGATTTTCTTTGGAAGAGGGAAGGCTAAAAGGACTTATTTTTGATTTTTTTAATTTGAAAATAAGTGACTGAGAAAGGCTCACTGAGCCAATGCTCTTTTCCAGATGCGACATGGGGGGAAGGGAACAGAAGATACACTAAAGACATACACAGTAACATTAATCGGTATAATTGCAAATAAAGCAGCAAGACCAATGTGCAGTAATAATATACCAAAGGAAAGACCTGCACAGGAGAAGGATGGCAGTACTGAGGTAGAGAGTTCAGGAGCCTGGAACACATGCTGAGGTAAAATCCAGGAGGAAGCCCGACAACATGGACAGCAGGGGCTACAACAAACTAACTTTCTTTCTTTCTTTCTTTCTTTCTTTCTTTCTTTCTTTCTTTCTTTCTTTCTTTCTTTCTTTCTTTCCTTCCTTCCTTCCTTCCTTCCTTCCTATGGCTAGGCAATACTACTTTTTTTCAGTATTGTCTGGGGGGAGGGGTATAAATACAAAGTAACAGAAATTAAACCAGAGTTAGCTGTTGGTGGTGTTTTAGTGAGTTGGGGAAAGTTAGCAAGGACACCAAATAAATTTCCTGACTGTTTTCAAGAAGTGTCATGGGATCTTTAACGTCTACTTGAGCAACAACCTGGAGAGACAGACAGTACCTTCATATTTGCATTTCATCTTCAGGATGGCACACTCTGCCATTACAGCATTCCCTTAGTACTGCACTGGGTGCCACCATTTATGGTATGAGCCTGATACTGGTTTACAACTAGAGCCTATGTCTTTCTGGTCCAAAAGTGGATATTTTACCAACTGAGGCAGGCAGAAACCTATGTAACAAGTTTACCAAGAAAGTGGTGGAAGTGGAGAAACGTTGACTATTTTAAATTCAAGTTGATCAATTCCTGATGATACATAGTACTGAAGAATGCTGCACTTAATTTGTTGGGGGTAAGGAGAAGGTCAAATAAAGCATGTCTTATAACAGAATTAGTATGTAATGGAGGAGATGACCTCAGGTTCTTAGAGGTGTAAGTCTCTCAAAGTTTTCCTCTCCACAGTGCCAAATGGCATACTGTTTAATGATATTGTTGCCCTTCTGATTTTACAGATTATAGGTATTTCAGTTAATGTCATTTTACTGTGGCTAGGTTTCACAATCAGCCATCAGAAATCACATGAAAATGGAACAATTAGACTATCCACATACCACTGAGCATAATTAAAACTCAGTATGATATGTGTGTGTGTGTGTGTATATATATATATATATATATATATATATATATATATATATATATTCATGGCAAAAACTCTGTTTAATGCATCAGTTAGGATTGTTCTACAGTGACAAAAGTGAGGAAATTTGATGTTAGGGTTCCCACCCCCTTGTACCCCACCCCAACCCGCTCCACCAACAGGCATCCCATGTGCAAACAAGCTGAGATGGTGCAGTATAGAAGAATTATAGGAAGAGGCATGGTAACATAATTGGAAATGCAGACACTTACAGTAATAGCAACGATTACACCAAAGGAAACACAAACAGAAACACAAAAACAAAAGGAAGCAAAAAAGCAAATGGAAATGGAAATGCACACAGTGATGCAAAAGGAAATGAAAACAAAAACAGTAATGGAAATGCAAATGTTAACAGTAATGTAAACGCAAGCGCAAATGAAAATGCAAAGGGTAATGCACTCGGTGGTGTAGACAGGAGTGGTAATGGAAATGGTTACGGAAACACAAGTGGGAATGCTAACTGTGACACTAACAAAAGCGCACACCCTTTTTTTTCACCAACAGCTGCAAAGAGAAACACAGTGAATACAAAGAATGTATGCATAATAATGGGCCTCAGAGCAGAAAATGAGCACTTGGAATACTAAATTGCTTATATCTCAGGAACTGTACGACATGGAAAAAACATTTAAATTTCATATAAATTATGACTTTTCAGGCTAGTTTTAAGTTTTTAAGCCCCTAGTGCATTTTTCTGATGAAAATTCCTTATTTCGAAGCGTTTCTGAGATACGGGTCCCGAAAGGCGCAGGGGACTCCATAATGTTAGTCTATGGGAAAAAACATCAACTTCAGACTACCATAACTTTGCAGCCCTGCAAAATGTTGTCACCTAACCACCAAAAGGCACAGCTGTAGGAAGTCGGCTTTCCTCCCTCCACATTTCAGTCCAAAAGACCAAACCATTCTTTTGCAGCAGGGTAGCAAAGAATTCCTGTTACTTTGGCCATAGTGTTGCAAAGTAGTGTCAGAAATCACAACACTTTTGCAAAAAAAATCACAGAAGTATCGCAAGTGTGACACTACTTTGCGACACTACAGTTTACAAAAATTTCAAAAACATATTTCTGGGGGTTTAACCCCCTCAAAAAAAGACATGGCTAGCATCCTCAGGACTCGACTAGGTGAACACAGCAAGAATTGTGTCCCTAGTGGGTCCCAAATTTAAATGCCAGTCATTTCTGTGACCACTAACTGAAAAGAAAATGGCTGACTAATGACACTACAGGGGTCATTTGTGACACTAAAAACTGCATTTGCGACACTGTTGAACTTTTTGTTAACTTTTCCCATTGACTATAATGGGAAACTTGTTTTTTAAATAACTTTTAAAACGTTTAATATTTTTTCACAAAATCTTCAAAAGGCACATCAGAGACCCTGGCCACATATTCCCGGAAGTTTTTGAACCACTCGCCAAACTGTGTAACCTGTAGGCACGAGCAAAAAATTCGTAAACAAGCATAAATGTGCTGCGGAATGTTGCTTTATAACTCCACAACCGTATATTTGACCATTACAAAATTTAGCAAGTCCAGAGATCTATGGAACCACTCCTTGTCTGCCAAATTTCACATAAATACATCATACAGTGTCAAAGTTATTAAGATGCAAAATTTAGCACTTTAACCTTAAATGGGGTACTCAACCCTAAGTATAGTAACACTACTGTGCTACTGTAATATATATAATTATATATAAATATGTGTGTATATACTGTATATATAGGGGATATGACATGGCCTGACAGAAGATATCATATTTATCTTCACGAGAGGCCAGTGATATCATGATATCTCACGAGTGGCGAAGCCACGAGTGAGATATCTTGATGTCACTGGCCTCGAGTGAAGATAAATATGATATCTTCTGTCAGGCCATGTCATATTCTGTTTATACAATGTATGTTTTGCCCCCGAAATGCAACCCACTGTATATCTTCTCAATGCAATGGCCACATAAAGGTTATGGTTCTAGCAATACAACTCCCCTTACAGGAATGCTGGCAAAACAACAGATGTCATTTGTTGTTTAAAAACATTTCTGATGGAGCTTGCTATTTATAGTTATTTCATCTGGTTTATCCTGCCATGCCCCCTCCAACACAGCCCCCCACCCCCAAGACAACAAATGAGATAGGATCAACCAGATATTTCAATACCTTGTCGGTTTAAAGTTATTTAAAAAAAATATCTGGTTGATTCTGCCTTTATTGTCGATGAAATTAATATTTTAATGCTTTTCTGGTTGATCCTGCCATTATTTTCTCCATTAAATTATATTTAATATGAGTCTGGTTGATCCTGCCATTTTTTGAGTACTTTCATTTCTTTCTGTGTAATCGTACTGAGGTTGGCTTCTTCTCATTGTTAGGCCGCTAGTATTTTCTGAGGTGTTCTAGTAGAAGAAATGTCAGAAAATCTCAGGTGCTTATGCATAGCTTAGTATTCTTTCTTCAAAGCTGTTGATCATGCTAAAGCGAGTGAATTTGGGGCTTTGAACAGTAGGTTGGAGCGCCGAGTGTCTGTTGCCCAGCAACAGACACTCGCGCTTCTGTCTACTGTTCCAAAGCCACAAATTCACTCACTTTAGCCTGTGTGTAGTCAACAGCTTTTACTCACTGAAGAAAGAATACTAAGCTGTGCATAAAGAACAGCATTTTCTGACATTTCCAACTACTAGAACACCTCAGAGAATACAGCGCTCAACAGTGAGAATAGCGCTCAACCTCAGTACATTACACAGAAAGTGAAAGTGCTCAGAGTGGCAGGATCAACCAGATAAGTATTTAAATTATGAATTTCATGTAAAATAATGGCAGGATCAACCAGATAATTTCACAGAAGATTGACAGCTGCGTGGGGGGGTGCTGCATGGTGGGGTAGTGAGACAGCGCGGGCAGTAGACAGCAGCAAGATATAATTTCAGTTTCATTCTGATGACGATAGGAACGTGAGATAAATGTATGACGATAGGAACATGAAGATAACAATGTTATCTTCACTGGCCAGCTCAGATATCATTTTTTACAATGTGATTTATCCCTAAACATACATTGTATAAATATATATATATATATATATATATATATATATATATATATATTTATATATATACATATACAATAGGGGTGAGTGGTAAATGAGTGAGATAAAACAGTGTATCATCCACTACAGTGTGATATTTTTATCCTCTGCTCTACTGTGATGATATCAGCCATTTATACACACAGGTCATAAAAGGTCATCACTGTAGGCAGCTTTCTCCTAAGCATGCAAGAAACACCTGTACTGTTACCATATACACAAATGTAGAACTACTTCAGAGGTCTCACTGCTGCCTACAGCTAACTCAGTGAGCATTGCAAAACACACCTATCCCCCCACCAACGTCCAGCTCATTACTGTGACTGCAGCCAAAATTCTTAACAGCACAGCTTCACAGAACAGTCTAAACTACTGCCTGCAGCTAACTCAACTACCACTGAAACACACTCTCACTAATTCCTCAAACTCTGATTCCCATCCATTACAATTATTATGATACTATCAGCTTGACTACAGCCAGAATCCTAAAGAGCACAATTTCACAGAATACTCTGCCTGCAGCTAACTTAATTACCACTGAAAACAGTATTAGCTGTTCTGACACTCTGCTTCTCAGCTCATTACAATTACTGTGATGCTCTCAGCTTCACTGCAGCCAGACTTCTAAACAATACAGCCTCACAAAAGTACGTTTCTCACTCCTACCTAAAACTAACTCATTTAGCATTGCAAAACACACTCATGTGTCTCCCAGAGTTTATAACACTGCCAGCCCATTCAGAAAAGCTCACGCACCGAATAAGCAAACACATAAACAGGAACAGAACACGAGAGCATAACAAAACATCTGAAACTCTTGGCCCTATTGTATTGTATATATCAAATACATGATGGTCAGATCTTGTGCTATGGCAAATATTGTCACTCCTGCATCGTGAGCTCTGAATATCTCACTCGTACCTTTGGCACACATGAGATATTCAGAGCTTACTCTGCAGGAGTGACAATATTTGCCATATCACACTCATTCACATCATGTATCCCCTATATATGTGTAGGATACATGATGGGCAAGAGTGTGATATGGCAAAATATTCTCACTCTTACAGAGTGAGCAATGGATACTCATGAGTGCCAAAGGCATGAGTGAGAGTATCCATAGCTCACAATGCAGGAGTGAGAATATTGTGCATATCACACAATCTGCACATCATTTGTGTGGTTTATTCAATGGAGTGGGAGCTCCTGCAGTGTATATTATAGGGTGGGACTTCACTGGTGGAAATAATACAGAAATGGATTGAGAATAGTGGTATGATGTTGAACATTCAGTAGATTGTCATATGTATATGTTTGTTTTGGGGCTGTAGGTTTGATTTTATATACAATGCTGGTGCTTGGTGTACTTATTTATAGTTCCTTTCATGTCTGGTTCTGTTATGTTCACCGAGGCTGGTTAACAAAAACTGTTGTTTTCCATAGGCAGCTATTATTTTTTGCCTGGAAGTGTTATCATTTTGTTGCTTAGTAACAGTGTTTTTTATTAAGTGAAAAGCTTGTACTTTTTTACAGGAACAAAAAGATTTGTCTTGCATTTTAAATCAGTTTATGTTGTTGGCTGCATCGGTGCATCTACCAGATGTTCCTGTTTCTCTAGTTAGAGTTGGGTGCATCAGTGAGTCTTTCCTGTTTCTCCAGGTTTGCTGCTGAGAGTATGAGGTGGAAGAAATTACACACTGTCATTTTTTGGGGAGTTGCTGACACTGGTGACTTGAAAGGAGACAAAGATGTTTAGTACCTGGAGATGAAGAAATGTGCTTTGGGTCTGACAGTGGTACAGTACTGTATATTTCAGTTACCTTATATGTTGTTCAATGTTACATGTGAGGCATTACTTAAGGGGTTTTGGATGCAAACAGGCATGGATTTAAGGTTTGTGGTTGTTAGTTCAGTTTTTGAGGTTCTGGAGGTGATTTTTTTGAAATATTTTGTTTGTAACGTGGCTATTGAGACGTGATGTGATTTAGGGAGGTGGATTATGACTGGATGTTATTTGGACTGCAGGTGGTAGTGAAGCTGACATCAGAGGAATATGTATAAATGGAAGATATTTGAACTCCACTCACGTCAGCTTCAGATATCTCAATCCACTGGAAATAACATGTTTTATTATCATTGTGGAGCTCTCACCTTCTCCGTTTAATGTATCAGTTAGGGTTGTTCCTCAGCAACAAAAGTGAGGAAATTTGGTGTTAGGGTTGAAACCCCCCCTTGGACCCCCCAGCCCACCCACCAACTGGCATCGGGGTGCTCATTGGGATTGTCAGCCCTAACTCTCACCCCATCACATATGTAAAGAAGCAGAGGTATAGGAGAATGGGGTGAGAGTAAGGACTGACGACACAAACGAGCACCCAATGCCGGTTGGGGGTGGGCTGGGGGTCCAAGGGGGTTTTAAACCATAACAACTGAATTTCCACACTTTGTCGCTGTGGAACAACCCTAACTGATGCATTAAACGGAGTTTTATGCCTTTAATTTCTTTTATTTTGAGAATGATGGCAACAAATAGTGAAAGCAATGCAGCGGCAGGAGCGGAGGCCCTTTGGGCCCCTCGTTCCCACCACGTGATGTCTTGTGACATAGTAACAGGAAGAACAACACAAACAAAAGTTCCAACAGTGGTGCACATGGTAACGGAAACGTAAATGGTAAAGGAAACGTCACTAGAAATGCAAGCGCAAAGTGATGCCAAAGCAAACAGTGATGCAAACGGACATTGAAGTGCATACGAAAATACAACTGGTAATGTGAACAGTAATGGCAGCAGTATTTTAAACGAAAATGTTAAGTGTCACAGCAAAAAGAATGTGAAAAGGAACAGAAACGGAAACGCAAACGCGAGCACACGCGTAAACGCAAACCGTAATGTGCACAGCCATGGTGCTGGTATAGTAAATGCAAATGGTAAAGTTAACATGAAGAATAATGTCAAAGGAAACAGAAACAGAAATGGGAATGGAGGCACTACGGAAATGCAAACCGTAACGTGCATGGTCATGGAACCGCAATTGTTAATGCCAATGGTAACGGTAACAGCAGCAATAACACCAAAGGAAAGAGAAATGCAAATGCAAGCGAGTGCAGAAATGCAAACCGTTACACACGCAGTTATGGTACCACAATTGTAAATGCAAATGGTAACAGTAACAGCAAAAATAACGCCAAAGGAAACAGAAACAAAACAGAAATGCAAGCACGTATGAAAATGCAAACCATAACACACGTGGATGGTACCACAGTTGCAAATGAAACTGGCAATGGTAACAGCAACAATAACGCCAAACGACACAGAAATGCAAGTGAAAACACAAACTGTAACGCACACGGTGCATAGACAGTAATGGCGCCACAAACAGTAACAGAAACGCAACTGGAAACACTAACTGGCACAGTAACGAAAGGGCACACCCTTTTTTTCCCCAAGAAATGCATTGGAAAACACAGTGAAAACAAAGAATGTATACATGACAATGGGCCTCGGAGCAGAAAATGAGGACTTGGAATATTAAATTGCTTATATCTCAGGAACCGTACGACATAGAAAAAAAATGTAAATGTCATATGAATTATGACTTTCCTAGCTAGTTTTGTACTTAGGCCCCATTAGGGGGCTAAGCATTTTTGTGACAAAAAGTCAGTATCTTGCACCATTTCCGAGATACGGACCCCGAAAGGCACAATGGGCACCGTAATGTTATCCAATGGGAAAAAGCATTAAATTCAGAGTGCCGTCACTGTGCCGCCCTGTAATATTTTTTCACCAAACTACCAAAAGGCACATCAGTGGGATGTTGGCTTTCTTCCCTCCAAATTTCAGCCCAAAAGACCAAACCGTTATTTTGCAACAGGGCAGCAAAGGATTCCTGTAATGCGGCGGACGCCGTAATGTTATCCTATGGGAAAAAGTGTCAAATTTAGAGTGCTGTAGTTTTGCTGCCCTGTAATATTTTTTCAGCAAAACACAGAAAGGCACATCTGTGAGATGTTGGCTGCATTCCCTCCAATTTTCAGCCAAAAAGACCAAACCATTCTTTTGCAGCAGTTTTTATTTATTTATTTAATTTATTTATTTATTCTTTTGGAGAGACCTTTGAGCGTGAGCTCTTTTACAAAGGTTCCATGTCAGGGTGGACAAGTAGGACAATACACAATACAATGATTACAGAGAGCCTTCACAATTGGCATACAAGAGCAGATTACAACAGAGTTGGTCAAATTATGAACAAGGATTATAACAGAAATAGAAGATTTTTAGTAACAGGATTAAATGCACCAATTTTTTAAACCCCTCCACACCCCACACCCACAGCAGCCTCCAGGATCAATTGTTAGACTAAAGGTGATAAGTCTGAGAAGTGGTTCAGAGATTACTCCAATGGTAGAGGGCTAATTGTAAATGAACCCGAAGGAAGGGTTTTGAATTACTCCCAGAGGGCGGGAAGAGGGGGCAGTGGGATCGGGTGCAATGGGGTGGTGGTGGTGAGAGCAGCACAAAATGCCTTGTCTAGTTGGGAGTGGGGAGGAGAAATGTGGAGAGGCATAATTGCATACAGATAAGAGCTAATATGAGTAGCTTACTTACACACTAGACTGGGCTGGGAAAGGGACAGGGTTCTTTAGGTAGCCCCACTTGGGTGAGACCAAGGTTGAAAGCCAAGATTATCAGGATACCCCTGTGCTGCAGGTGCACTTTGCATATGACATGAGATTCTATTTGAGGCCCACCTTGAATTGAAATAATCTGTTTGTTTGTAAAGTCTTAGGGAGTTCATTTACCCAGTAGGGGGCCCAATAAGAGAAGGCATGCTGCCCAAGAGAGGTATGGCGGAATAGTATAGACAGTGCTCCATTCTTCTTTCCTCTAGTGAGGTGAGGTTTTGGAAAGGTCCCAAGCAGGTTTCCTATGAAGGGTGGGGATTTACCGAGTAGTGCCTTCTTTGCCAGGAGACAGGTTTGGTATTTGATCCTGTCTTTTAGGTTGAGCCAGTTCGTACGTTCATACAAGACACAAGTGTGAGTGTATTTATCTGTGGACAGGGTGAGGTGACATGCCTTATTCAGTGCCTTTTGGACCCTTTGGAGTGCAGTATCAGAGGCTGCACCATAAACCACCAGCCCGTAGTCAATCGTAGAGAGAATGGAGCTGGAGACAGAGGTACAGATTGCTTCCAGGGTAAGGGATTTCTTATGTTTATAGAGGACTCTGATTTTTGTGTTAACCGCTCTAACAAGGGAGTCAATGTGGTGTGTATAAGTGAGTGAGTCGTCAATAGTGACCCCTAGGTACTTGAACACATGTACCTGCTCAATCTGCTCACCAGCCGTATTAGTGATTTTGAGTGAAGTGTGTTTATGCTTGTGGTGAGGGCTAGAATGAAGCATGGCCTTTGTCTTCTTGTAATTCAGTAGCAGCTTTTGTCTACTGAACCAATCCTCGAGTTTATTGAAGGAGTCCACTAGGTCAGATTGTATGGCTGCATGAGAGGTGCTGCTGCTTAGCAACATGGCATCATCTGCATATAAGATAAGTTTAGTGTTGCAGGCCAAGGGTACCTCATTTACAAACAGGCTGAAAAGTAGGGGCCCTAGGATTGATCCTTGAGGGACTCCTAGGGGTATATCTTTGGAGCTGGATAATGTCTGCCCGATTATGACTCGCCAACTCCTGTGTGTCAGGTAGTCATCAAACCAATTTAGCGAGTTTGGTGCTACGCACAATCTTTGGAGTTGACGTAGCAGTAGTAGGTGGTTTACGGTGTCAAAAGCTTTGGTGAGGTCAATGAAGATGGACCCCACCAATTTTCCTTCATCCAGCACCTTGTGTGCAAAGTCAGAGTATTCCAATAGAGCTGTGGCGGTGCTATGTTTTTGCCTGAAACCATGTTGGTTTGGGCAGAGCAGATTGTACTTGTTTAGGTACTCTGTGAATTGACTTGCCATGATTTCTTCCAGTGCTTTGGATAGAGGGAAGAGGATGGATATGGCCTGTAGTTGGCCACCAGTGCCTTATCACCATTCTTGTGCACTGGTGTCACCAGGGCTTGTTTCCATACCTCAGGAAATTCCCATTATAAGTCAATCCCCAGTCTGGTTTTGCCTAGGACTCCCCTGACCATGGTTAGGACCTCCTATGCTGTTACCTTCTTAAAGTAGAAGGCAGGGTGTTTTTTGGGGGCAGGCTTGCACTGCTTAAGTCCTCCGCAGGCAGAAGGCAGCAGGATGGCAAAGAGTTGCTGTCATTTTGCAATAGCCTCGAAAAGTAGTGTCCCAATTTGTGAAAGCTTTCGCAAAAATTTGCGACACTTTCATGAGTACAACACTACTTTGTGAAAGTATTTTTTCCAGAAACTTGAAAAACGTATTTCTAGGGTGTTTAACCTCAAAATAAAGACATGCCTAGCATCCTCAGGGTCTGACTAGGTAAACACAAAAAATAATTGTGTTGCTAAAGGGTCCCAAATTTAAATGCCAAGCATTTTTCTGATCACCAACTGAAAACAAAATGGTGGATTTGTGAAAGTAAAAGAGCCATTTGTGAAAGTAAAAACTGCATTTGCTAAAGTGTTGAACTTTTTGTTAACTTTTCCCATTGACTTATAGTGGGAATTGTTTTTTGAATAAATTTTGAACCGTTCAATATTTTTTCACTAAATCTTCAAAAGGTACATCGAGGACTGTGGCTTCATGTCCCCTGAAATTTTCAGACTAGTCGCACAAACCGTGCGACCTGTAGGCGAGAGCAAAGAAATCGCAAAAAAGTGTAATTGTGCAATTGGTTGTCACTTAATAACTCCGCAGCCATATATCCGCCCAGTACAAAACTAGGCATCTCCCAAGATCTACCAAGCCCAAGTGTGCATACCAAATTTCAGGCAAATCCATTGAACAGTGGCAAAGTTATTAAGGTGCAAAATTTGACCCTTTAACCTTAAAAGTGCTACTCAACACTAACTGTGGTAGCACTACTGTGCTACCATAATATCTAGCGCGCGCTCTCTCTCTCTCTCTCTCTATATATATATATATATACACATATATGTATGTATATATAAATATATATATATATGTGTATATGTATGTATATGTATATATATATATATATATATATATATATATATATACATATATATATATATATATAAATCAAATCTAAAATGTATGAACAATTACACAAAATATAAGTATATTAAATACAGAGTAACAATATTTTTGTGCTCTTAGTCATTTAGATGGTGTCTGGACAAGGTGCTGAGAGGAAGGTATGTGCTGGTCACCTTTTGGGCAGCTTTATTTTATTACATTTTTAGTTGTGCTTGGGTAAGAAGGTGGGACTGGATGCTAAGAGGATGGGGGAATGGGGTTGGTTGTCTTTATTACTTGCAGGGGATAGGGATGAAGGTGATATTGGGTGATACAAGGGTGGGAGAAAACGGGGTTGACTTTTTTATGTATATACCAGTTAGGGTGTTGGGAAGAGGGTGGGATTGGATGCCACAGCAGTGGGTGAAAGGGGGTTGTGTTTAACGTGGTATATCATCAATACAGTGTGGCGACTTCAGCGAATAAAATTTGAGCGATGGAGTTTCAGCAAACGTTAAAATAGCAGTGGTGAATTTTGGCACCTACGGTAAGGGCTACAATTGCTTTCCCTCCTCCCTGAGGTGCTACAACCTCAGAGTTAGTTATATAGGTAAGGAGGGCGTTGGGGAAATGGGGGTGTGGGTGGCAAAGGCCCCCACAGAAATGCAGTAATGCAATTGTCATCTTTAGTGTAGGGTGCCCAAATCCACCATCACCCTTGTAAAATTTGCTGAAATGCCATAGCTCAAATTTCTGTCACTGTAATTCCATTGCTCATTTGACATGGAACTGTTTTACAGGCCAGGAATAGGGGCATGAAGGGTATAATTGGGTGCTACAAGGATGGGGGAAAGATTTCCCACAAGGGTAGAGAGAAAGATTTTCTTAAAAAAAACTCTCAAAGAAGCACCTATTTGCTGGGCAGTTTACCTAATGAAGGGCTCCACAAAGATCACACATTAGTAGTGAAGCATCACTTTGCAGAGAGATGTGTATTATCCATTATATAGAGAATAATGCATGGGGTGGAGTGTATTACATATAGAATAAGACGTGTGTGTGTGTGTGTGTGTGTGTGTGTGTGTGTGTGTGTGTGTGTGTGTGTTTGTATGTAACCAGAATTTTACACACACCAGAGGTGTGGAATGCTACATAAACCCTGAGGGCAAAGCCCAAGGTGTTTATAAAAGCATTCTACACCGAGAGTGTGTGTGTGTATTATTCTGGTTTTATACCCACCCACCCATGTCTTATTTTATTTCATTTCTAGTTCTTTCTAAGAGAGAGAGAGACACCCACACACACACACACACACACACACACACACACACACACACACACACACAGTCTGTTTCTCTTTCCAGTAGAGATATTCATTTCATTCTTAATTATAATGCACATTTCCGTGTTGCAACAGTTGTGACTTGGCTTACAACACAATGCTTATTGCTGCCTTCCTCCAGTATAACTGTCTCTATCTCTCTTTCTCTCTAACCCACACACCCCACCCTGCATGGCTTAACAGTTGCTGTGGGAGTGTCATTACTTCCTGGTGGCTCCTACCACCTCTTGCTACGATGGGGATTTAAAAAGATTGGAGGGGGAGGTACCTCTGGAGGCAGAATCCACTATATATTTTTTTTTTCAGTTCTTACTTTTGGTCTATGAGGGTGTGAGGAAAATGATGAGTACAGTGTTGGGTATTGGAGGAATGGAGTCACCATGTTGGATTAGATGTTTGGCCCTCCCACACACAGTGTATCAGCCAATGAGGTTTTGGAGTGTGATTTTGATTGACAAGCAGTGATTACAACCACCAGGTTGTAAAGCAAAATATCAGCTGGGTGGTTGTAATGCAATTTAAATGTCTGATTATCAGGACAGAATTTGAAACACACCCAAGATCTACAATGCTATATAAATCACAAGAACGAAGCTTAAGTGGTTTATGTCAGGCATTACACATAGAGGGGGTGTATTAAATTTGAGTCACACTGAACCTCATGCATTAGTTTTTATAATTGTTGTCATAGCAATTTTTTTGCAACCAAATTTACATTTAAAATAATTAAATACTACATTAAAATGGAAAAAATGAAAGGTAGAGTGTTGTAAATGATAACAATGTAATGAGAAATATGTTTTCAATTGCGTGGAATGGTAATTTACGACAAACAGTGAGGTCAGTAATAGAGCAGGAATCGGATTTGCAATGCTCAAAAACTGCAGTTTCTAAACTCATTCTAAAGAATGATTGAACTGCAATGTATTTACCATGGAGTTGCTGAATTTTAGATCCTGTCAAACACATTTCTAAAAATGCATTAGGAACTGTAAAAAACGTAAAGTTTTATTCTTCTCTTGACATCCAGTTTGTGAGTGCTGCATAGCTGTAAAAACAGGGCTTGCACTCACAGTGTCAAATGCAGCACATGGTTGCCCTTATAACTGGTTGGTTATTATGGCAAATAATAACTGGATGAGCCCAGAAGGAAAATAAATTCACCAATTATTATATATATTTAAATACAATAAAGGAAGGGAACATATTTAACTTTTCCTTAAGTAAGTACTAAGGCACAACAGGGTGTGCATTAAAAAGATTTGAATACATGTTCCAGGAGAATAGTAAGGCATGAGGCTGAAGTCTGAGTGTCCTTACATCCCTGGGAAGTGAACTGAAATCCTGTAATGCACACCCTGGAGTGGCTTATCACACTTATAATTTGGACTTACTGTCAATAAAGGGTTTTAAAAAATGAAATGTTTTTCCCAGGTTAAAAAATCTGTTTTAAATGTTGGCAAAGAAAAAGTTATATTTATATAAATAGTCCCTTTTTGTATCTTCTGTATTATAACTGAATTTCATTTCACCAGCAAGTGGAACTGTGATCAAGTGTGTGTGCAAGATATGAAAGCAGCAGTACTGGATAATCAGGAAGTGATTATCAAAATTCAGCTCTTTGGCTGGAGGCATGCAGCCATGGTTCCAGTTTCCATATCAGTAAATATTTGTTTAGTGATGTTTAGTTTATTAGGCATTTAAAATGTATTTCCATTGTTATGGATCCACAGTAAATATAGTTAGTTCCTAATCTGCAGCCTAGCTCCCCCCTTACATTGCATCATGCCTTTTGTTTACTTCCATGGGAGCCTGTGCTGTGCATTCCCACTGTCCCTGTGCAGTAATGTGCATGTGCGTTTGGCAGCGGAGGGTTCCAGTTCAACATGGCAGATGGGAGAAGTATAATTTCCAGTTTTCTATTGTTGACTCTGGTAACCAGGTAACAATTAATAAGGTTCTGCTAAACTCATTCTGCTTTTCTAATAGATTGCATTTTTGGCAGTTCTTGGCAATTCCATATTTAGGGCTTTGTTGTCAACTTCTAGCTCTGCAGTATATAGCACTAAGTATTAACATCTAGTATTAGCACTTGGCAGTTGGAGTACTTGGCTCCAGAGTGCTTATTCTATTTGAATTTGGTCAATCATGTGCATCCGTAGTGACAGAGAAGTCAGTAAAGAAACTAAAGAATTTACCATGGCAAAACGGTGGAAAGGCAGAGGTTCCAAAAAAAAAAAATAAATAAAAACGGATGTATATTCTCCAACAAACATGATCACTTCCGCTACCCCCGCTCCTTTTCTGTCTAGCTCACAGACTCCTAACCTTGCCTGTTATATTCAGAAGAAGTGTCCCTAGACAAAAGGAATGATCCCTCTCCCCCTTAAAACAATAGTAATAATAGCATCAAGATCCACCCATTCTTTCCTTGCATGCATCACCCCCATATTCTGGAGCAGGAGACTACCCTGACTGGCAGTCCATCCTCTAAGGAGGCACTTTTAATAGCAAAATCTAGGGAAATTCCTAAACTTAAAACTGAGAAAGGCAGTCAGGGGTCAAATAAAGCACTTCTCTATTTGAATATAGCTAGGAATGTGACTACAGAAGTCTCTGGTCAGACTAAAATTACTAATTATTTCTCATATGTTAAAATTTTGCCCACAATGTGTGCAGCAGACGCCACTGCAATCATTCCAGCAGATGAAGGGGATAAGGAGGTAAGATGGCACAAACCAGGCCACCTCTCATGCACTCTAGGAAAAATATTACTGAGTTTGAATCCAGAGATGCCAACATTTCTCTCTGTCCATCAAGGCTTAGCCTATTCAGTCAGTAGAACTGTTTGATGATTCAAATAACCTTATGTCCCCACAGGATAATTCTGATACACTGACAGGATCCCCTAATGAAGTGTTTGCTAAACTAGATAGAGAAATTAATAAAATTAATCTACAACCTGAGGACTCTGCTCAGTTCCAGCTTATTACCACGGATAGAGAAGTGTTTTTTTAAGTTGGAGAATACATGGACCCACAGAAACAAGTATTGGATATTCTCAGCTGGAATATTGCAGGGATAGCTAACAGGCTAGTAGAGCCAGCTTGAGTAGACTTTGTCTCAAGATTTGAAGTCTTTACACTACAAGAGACATGGACTGTCACCCAATTTTTTAATAATGGTTACGAACCCTTTTGTATTCCAGTTTTTAAGTCCAGTCATTACAGCCGACCCAAAGGGGGACTTTGGTTAAAATTAGGAAGGGATTGATGGTACTGGAGAATCGAGTTTTGACACAGGAATTTCTTAACACAGTCATAAATTGGGACATCTTTACTGCACTTCTAGTGAATACTTATTTCTCCCTCCATTTACATTCAGAAACTGATCACGATAGCTGGTCTAAACTGACTACTGAAATAGATCATGTTTCAATTCTGTTCTCTCCTGATCTGGTAATATTAGTTGGCGATTTTAATACTAGAATTGCTCAATCTGACATTTTTTTTTCTTATACAAGATTAGTTCTACGTGGGCAATTTAGGTCCCAGAAAATATATGGACAACACTGTGATTGGCTCAGGGAAATGCTTTCAGGACTTTATTACGAGCAATAATTTTTCGATTTTGAATGGCAGGGGTGAAGGGGATCCCTACGGTGCTTGCACTTATTTTTCCCCCCAGGCCAAAGTGCTACAGATTTTATCCCTTTGCTCACCTCACCTCATTTTTATGATAAATGTATGAATTTTAAGGTAAATATGCAATCAGAGAGTGAGCATGCAGCTCTCTTTTTCGATAGATACAACTGATAATTCACCATCCCCTGTTAACCTAACTTACACTGCACCCTTGGCTCTGACAGGTAAAGCAAAACTCAATATCAATATTAAAGCATGGAATAATGTGGCAGAATTTATATACACACTTTTTTGTCTTCACTTTTTGAATATGCACAAGACAACACAACCATTCATGTCCATCCCTTGTCCACTCACTGGAGACCTCCTTGGTTTGATGAGAATCTCCAGAGTTTAAAGATCAAGGGGTGGAGTAAAGAGAGATGCTGGAGGAGATCTGGTCTGCTGGAGGACAGGTTGGCCCTGAGGTTGCATTATACCAACTATCAGGGGGCAATCTCCTGTAAGAAGGCAGAATATCTATCTAGAGAAATTGCTACAGCAAGGACAGACCAGCTCAACTTTTACACACAGTGGATGGGCTATTATTTCTTGCCTGTCTCTGTATTGGGGAGCAGGTTTGAGCACTAGGTGCAAGGAGCTGTCTGTATTCTTTGCCAACAAGGTGTCATCTATTAGGGATAATGTCTCCTCGAGTATATCTCGAAGGGGATGCATGGACTGGCCTGGACAGTGTCAAAACAATACACCTGCCTGGGATGAGTTTGAGCTGGTTGAGGTGGAGGAGGTGGTGAAAATAATCTTGAAGCTGCGGCCAACCCAGTGTGAACTGGATACAGGTCCAACCCAACTGTTGGTTTGATGTTTGGACCTGGTTGGGCCTATGATTTCTGGGGTTCTCTGGAGTTTCTTGAGGAGTGGGGTCTTCCCAATGGCCTTGAAAGAGGCCTTGGTTAGACCCCTTTTGAAAAAACCCTTCTTGGACCTGGACTGCCTCAGTAATTATAGGCCAGTCTCAAACCTCCCATTTTTAGGGAAGGTTTTCGAAAAAGTGGTGTCCATGCAGCTTGAGAGACATCTTGCCTCTTTCTCCACCTATGAACCTTACCAGTCTGGCTTTCATGTGGGGCATGGTACAGTGACAGCCCTGGTGAGGGTGCTTAATGATTCCCTGGTGGTAAGGGACAGGAGAGATCGGACCATCTTGGTCCTCCTGGACCTCTCTGCAGTATTTGACACCATGGACCATGAGGTGTTACTTGACCACCTACAGTTTTGTTGTGGCTTGTCTGGTAATGTCATCAACTGGTTCAGGTCATACCCTGACAGGCAGAGTGCAGAGGGTGATGATGGAGTTAGCCTCATCTAACCCAAAACCTCTGTGCTGTGGGGTACCTCAAGGCTCAGTTTTTCACCCTTGTTGTTCACGGTGTACATGCTGCCACTGGGGGACATTATCAGTTGGTACAGGCTAGATTTTCACTGCTATGCAGAAGATACCCAGCTGTACCTGTCCTGTGCGCCCAATACCTGGGTGTTAGACTCTGTATTTAATAGCAGTGTTGATGAGATCCAGGCTTGGATGACTCAAAACTGGCTTAGGCTCAACCTAGACAAGACAGAGGTACTTGTGGATCAAGTTTGTTGGGGCAGAGGGCGTTGTGACGGGTAACCCCCTGACCTTGTGTGAGGGGTGTTCCCCTTACTCTGCCTAGACAGGTGAAGGATTTGGATTTGATCCTGGATGATGGTTTGATGCTTGATGCTCAGCTGTCAGCCATTGCTAGGAGTGAATTTTATCATTTAAGGAACATTGCACAAATCCAAGCCCTGATCCTGCTGGAGGATCGGACCACACTTGTACATGCTTTTGTCACTTCCAGGCTGGACTATTGTAATGCCCTGTACCAAGGGTTATCTGGGAGCAACCTCCACAGGCTGCAGCTGGTGCAGAATGTGGAGGAAAGATTATTGACTCGGGCGAGACAGAGTGAACATATCACTCCAGTCCTCTGAAGACTCCACTGGCTGCCAGTCAAGTGGAGGATTGTATTCAAGGTAAGGCTCCTGAACTATAAATCCCTACATGAAAGGGGACGCGTCTACCTGCAAGATCTTCTTGCCCCCTACCATCCACCACGGGCACTTCGTTCTGCTGGGGGAGGCCTTCTTGGAGTTCCCAGAGTGAGGCTGTGGCATTCTGGAGATAGGGCATTTTCGGTGGTGGTTCCCAGTCTGTGGAACTCCTTTCCTGGTTATCTAAGGGAGGTCCCATTGGTAAAAGCCTTTAAGAAAGCATTAAATACATATCTGTTCCAGCAGGCTTTCAATGACTGATTTTGTTTTTAATGGGAAGGATAGAATTTTAAGTTTGTGTTGAGCTGCTGCCTATATGTATTTTGTTATTGAATTGTTCTGTACAATGCCCACAGTCTATGGAAATGAGCGTTTTATAAATAAAGTATCTATCTATCTATCTATCTATCTATAACTCTAATGTTAAAATTTTGAGTTAACTGTTAGAGACTGGTTATCAGAAACTTAACCAATACATATGCACAACAGATAATTGCATCCCCACATTCTACTCCTGGTTTAAATCTCATTGTATTAAAGAAAAATGCAAATTAGGTATACTGGTCAGATTAGTTAGGAAAAATCCTTCAAAAACTAACTTTGTTGAGCTAAATAAAGCATGTAAATCTTAAAAAAGTTGCTGACTAAAAAAATAAAACTGGATTATGCCCTCAAAAGGTGGCATTTCATGTATCAGGCAATTGCAACCAAAGACAAAACTTCCTTTTGGAGATTAGTTGCAAAAGGACACAAACCTTTATTCTCTGGCATTTTCTTCTTATATTCCTAAAGATACATGGCTCTCTCACTACAAAGCTTTGTTTAACAGTAAGACTTTTGCTTCACAAGCTAATGCACCACCTGAGTGGCTCCTCTCTAACTGTATTTCCCCACTGATCATTTCTTTAGGCTAGGTAGAACAAGCTATTTTACAACTTTTATTTATTTTATTTATTTATTTATTTATTAAATTCTCAGATTACAAATACCTTTGAGCAGAAACTGCTCATTTACAAAGGTTCCACGTCAGAGGATGAGGGACAACACAAATACAGAGGTAGTAAAAGAATGCACAGTAAACAACCAAAACAACTAAAAGAAAAAAGAATTAAGATATACAGTTATAACATACTTTGAGATAATAGTCATACAATGAGCAGCTTGAGTAGGCAGCTGGCTGTGGCAACAATAAGAGATAGAGGACACAAGAGGCAGTTACTAGTGCAGGCGTGTGACCGGGAGGGGGGGGAGAAAGTAGGCAGGCTAATGGGCCACTGTCAGAAGGTGGGGGAAAATGTCTTGTACCAGTGCAGAAGTGAAGCAGGAAAGGAGTCACAAGGAAGGCCCAGTGCCAGAGGGAATGAAACTGGGAAAGGGCGGGCTGTGAGACATGAGTGAGCTGGGAGGTGTTTGGAGAGATCTCTATTCAGAGAAGCAGTCACATTGAGTGGTAGAGGTGAGGTAAAGTTTGAGATTCCTTTTGAAGGGTCCAAGTGTAG
The DNA here is from genome assembly GCA_016271365.2 of Neoceratodus forsteri. Taxonomy (NCBI): domain Eukaryota; kingdom Metazoa; phylum Chordata; order Ceratodontiformes; family Ceratodontidae; genus Neoceratodus; species Neoceratodus forsteri. Next base: position 623,311,443 of record CM057455.1, read on the forward strand.
TAGAGGAAAGTGTTTCCTTATTGAGGGAATTGAACCATTGAGTGGCTCTATAGATAAAGAACTGCTGACCCATGGAGATACTACATCTGGGAACCTGAAAGGTTAGAGATTGGGCACCACGTGTTTGTTGAGTGCCACTGAAGGTAGTAAGGAGTGTGTGAACACCAGGTGGCATGAGACCGAGTTGAATATTTTTGGTAAGTAAGCAGGTCTGGTATTGTATTCTGCTGAGTAGGGGTAGCCAGCTGGCCTGTGCATAGAGTTCACAGGTATGAGTTTGTTGGGCTGTACCTGTTAGTAGTCTACAGACTTTGTTGAGAGAAACTGAGATCCTGTGGCGTGCACTTGTTGAGGCAGAGCCACAGATGGCAAGGCCGTAGTCAATGATAGAGGTATCAGAGCTGTAGATAGCTAGTTTAAGGGCCTCCACAGGTATACAGTGCTTGTGTTTGTGTAGCAGTCCAGTGTTAATATGCCGAGTGTAGGAGAGGGTACAATCCAGGGTAATACCAAGGTACTTGAACTCCTTGACATGTTCAAGTGGGTTCCTAGTGTGGTTCTTGATGGTGAGAGACAGAGAGTTGTGCCTGCTCCATTGGTTACAGAAGGATAAGGCTTTGGTCTTGTTGTGGTTCAGGACAAGTTTATGAGAGCTGAACCAGTCTTTGATGCACTTGAAGTCAAACTGCAGCTGGGATTCAAGGACTGTAATGTCATGGTGGCTGGAAAACAGGACTGCATCATCGTTGTATAGTAATATTTTTTGGTGGCAGGCACTAGGGAGATTGTTGATGAAGAGGGAGAAGAGTAAAGGGCCCAGAATGGACCCCTGGAGGACTCTGGAGTGGGCCAGTTTCTCATCCGAAGAGATCCCTGCAATCCTTACACGTTGGATCTGATTATCAAGGTAGCTGGTGAACCATTGAAGGGCATCGCTAGAGATCCCAGTGGACGACAGTTGCCTGAGCAGTAGGGGGTGGTTAACTGTGTTGAAGGCCTTGGTCAGGTCTATAAATACCCCCCCCAAAATTCCCTTTGTCAAGCGTAGTGTGGGTGAAAGTTGTAAATTCCATTAGTGCAGTGGTGGTGCTGTGCCCTTTTCTGAAGCCATGCTGCTCTGGGCACTGTACATTGTACTTATCCAGGAATTCAACTAGTTGGTCCCACACTATTCGCTCCAGTGCTTTGGATAGTGGGTGGAGGAGTGAGATAGGTCTGTAATTGGTGTGGAGCATCCTATTTCCACTTTTGTGAACCGGTGTGACAGTGGCTTTCTTCCAGAGAGAGGGGAAATGGCCCAATCTAAATGAGAGATTGAAGATCTTTGTAAGTGGTTCTAAGATTTCATTGAGGACTTGTGCCAGCAGTTTCAGGTCATGGGAGTCACCACTGTATCCTTGTTTGCCAATAGCCTTTTGAATGTAGTTTCTGGCTACTTGTGGTGGGACTTTCTTAAAGAAAAACTTTGGAGTTGTACATTCTAGTTGGGGGGTCACATGGGAAGAGCTGGAGGGGAGTTCATCGAAAAAATTAGGTGGAAGGACACTGTCCAGGTTTGTAAATGCATTATTAAAAGTGCTGGTGATGGTATCTAGATCGAGTGTAGGAGTACCATGAAGGTTGAGCATAGTGGGTGGTGCTTTAGGATCCTTGCCTGTGAGTTCTTTCAGGTTGTTCCAGAATTTTTGGCCCTGGCCCCAAGAGTTGGTCAGAGCCACTTTGCAATAGATGCATTTAGCATTCCGTATTTTTCTAGTGCAATCATTTCTGGCTGCTTTATATTTTTGTATGTTTACTTGCATCAGTTGCATGAGCACAATGCCAGAGGTGGTCTCTGTGCTTGAGCTGGGTTAAAAGATCAGTAGTAACCCAGGGGTTGGTCTGTCCTTTGACCTTCATCTTTTTCACTGGTGCATAGATGTCACAGGCTTCATTGAAATGTTTGATAAATAGGTCCAAGGCTTTGTTGGTGTCACTGAGGGAGTCAAGCATTGCCCAGTTCAGTCTGGTTAGATGGGATTTTAACAGCTGGAGGTGCAATTGTTTGATAACCCTGGCAAAGACAAGCTTGGGAGGGGGCTTATGGAATTTATTTGACCAGGAGCAGATGACAGACGAGTGGTCACTTATTGTATCCAGGAGTACAGAAACATTGAAAATGCATTCAGGGTGGTTAGATAGAATCCAGTCTAGAAGTGTAAGGGAGCCTGTCCTATAGATACACCTATTGGGGACACTGACAAATTGAGTGAGGTGATGCACCGCGGCTGCATCCTTATTGGTAGTGGCCTCAGCAGAGAGCCAGTTAATGTTAAAATCACCCATGATTATGGTTTCAGAGTTATGTTGCTGGACCCTTAGATATTCCATGATGCTATGGAAGCCAGCTGCCTGGTTTCTTGGAGGTAGGTAAACTGAGATAGCAGTGAGTTCCTTGTTATGTGCACCAAGGAGGATTTTGATTGTGACGACCTGAGAGGAGTTGCTCAGGCTAGGGGATGGGATGATGTGACCCCTAAGGGTATCTTTAAGATAGATGGTGCAGTTCCCACCCCATTTAGCAATTCTGTCTTGCTGGAATATGCAGTAGCCAGGGATAGAGACTGAGGTATCAGGGATTTTAGGGTTTAGCCATGTTTTCACAACTGAGAGGATATCAGGGTTGTGCTGTAGGATCCATGTTTGGAGGGAATCAAGTTTGTTGAAGATGCTGTAAGCGTTGACAGATGCCAGGGTTAGTGTCCCTGTCCTTCTACTTGGTGCCTCTGCTTGCTGCCCAGGTGGTCCTTTCCAATAACAAAGAATCTGGCCCTGACACTATTCCCAGTGAAATTTACAAAAGTCACATGAATTATTGGGTTCCGTTCCTTACAATTTTTTTTAATTCCTGGCTCAAAGAATCCCTTTTTCTTCCATCGTGGACCAAAAATATTATTGTCCCCATACACAAAACAGGCTCATATCTTCTCCCTTCCAATTACAGGCCAATTAGCCTATTAGATACCAGTGGTAAAATATTTGCTCGAATTCTTTTATCTAGGATGCAGCACTGGATCAATACAGCATCTCCACTTTCAAAGTTCCAAGCTGGTTTCATAACAGATTTTTGACCATCGACAATTTATTTATATTTTCACACATTCTGTAAAAATATGTAGCCTACAGGCAAATGAAACTCTATGCTTTATTTATAGATTTTTCATCCAACTTTGACCCGGTTATTAGAAGCAAACTGTGGGAAATTCTTGTTGAAAGAGGACACCCTTTAAATTTACTAATTCTAATATACTATTTACACATGAACATTACCATCTCTATAAGGTATGGTGACAGGGGCTCGATATCTGAGTATTTCAACACCTCTCAAGGTGTAAAGCAGGGATGCCTATTGGCACCATTGCTTTTTAGTATTTACATAGACTCAATATTATGCTTTGATCCTTCTCTCATGTTAGACTCCCAAAAAATCAACCACCTTATGGTTCATATGCCTGCTTATGCAGACAACCTGCTTCTTTTTTCACTCTCTTCTGCAGGTCTTCAGCAGAAAATTAATATTTTGAAAACAAAGTGTGATCAGCTTGGCTTAAAAATAAATCTAAAAAAAATATATATTGTAGTATTTGGATCTCAAAACCTATGCCCAGCTTCACCCAAAATTTACATTGATAATGAGCTTGTGGAGGTTGTTCCTCACTACACCTACTTTGATATAATATTTTCTCTAACGGCCGATGGTCTGCTCACTGGAAGGAACAGGCTGCTAAACCAGATTGGCAGTAAAAGCTTTATTACTTTTTAACTACAAGCATGGTGGTCATACAGTGACTCCAGCATTAGCAGCTGGAGAAGCTATGATTAATCCCATTCTACTCTATGGAGTGGAAGTCTGCGAATCTAACCCACAAGCTTCTCTAGAGCTACCCCAACCCTGTTTTATAAATCTCTATTATAAGTGCCATTATCCACTGCTAATTCAGTGGTGAGAGCAGAATTAGGTAGGCTTCCTATCACCATCATAGCACATATTCATCTGACTTTCTTCTGGTTCAGATCAATCAATAATCAACATAACTCTATTCCTAAGCTATGTATCAAGGATAAAACATTTTGGGGAGAGAATGGCTTCTCATCCTTTTGGGTTTTGGGCCTTAAAAAGGTTCTTTCAAAGGCAAATATGATCCGCCTATTGGAAGCCTCTCTGAAAGGGATCATGATTTCCCTCTTACACAAGAGTATTCTGAAGCAAAAATTAATTGCTGATGCACAAACCCATCAAATGAAACAAGTAAGGGATCAGAAACAGTCTGCATGATTCAGTCAATATAAGACTGATTCTTCCCTGAAAGACTATTTAACCCTGCCACTAGCACCTAACATCAGAAAACTGATTACATAGGCTGGAATGGGCATCTATGTCTCTAAACATACTTACTTTAATCATTTTTCCAACAATGGTGCTGTTCAGTGTCTATGTAGGTGCAACAGGGGTTTTACCAAAACTCTTTATCATGTAATAGTTCAATGTCCACTATATAACTCTGCCCGTACCAAAACAATACAAACCTTTCTACCAAAATATGCAAATTTTGATTATGACACCCTTTTTTTATTTTACTCCATTCTGAAACAAAGAAGGAGGCAGGCTTAATTTTAAAATTGTTGGCCCCTGGAATAAAGTCTAATAAGAAGCACTTTTTCACATTGAAAGCTCAGAGTCCTTAAACATGGTTATGATTTTAGATATCTCTGATTAAGGTATTATCTACTGCAAAATGTTATGTTTGTAATCTCTACATCTCAAGTTTTATCTGTGTGCACTTTTGTAATGTCCAACATTTTTATGTTATGGATATGCAATAAATTTTATGATGAAGAAACAAAAACAAAGAAACACTGAGCAAAGTATGGGGTGATAGTATAGCAAAAAACAAGAAAAATAACCAGGTAAGTGTTCAACAGAGCACAAGGAACAAACTGTTGCAAAGATTTGATTTTTATCTAGTACTGGTGCTTTAAATGTCTGAAAATATGATTTACAGAACAATACTACACAGTTACAACATGCAGATTTGTTTTTCTGCAAGAAAGATGTCCTATTGGCCATTAGAGCAGGCATAATTTTTTGTAGGCATTGACTTACCAGAAATCTTTCCTCAGTGTTAATGAGTCTGGCTACAATGTAAGTTGCTTAGTTTAAACCTACAAATTGCCCTCCTATATGTATATTTCATGGTGAATGTTCTCAAGGCAGGTCTAACAGTCAGCAGTGACCATGTCAGTATTAGCCAAGGATTAAGTTCCAGCACATACCAATAACTTGAAGCCAGGACTAGTGGGCTAAGGAAACCAGTTTCAACACAGTCTAAACTGAAACTGGGACTCTCTATCTTATAGTCATATACTGCTTGAGCCAGAGGTAATCATTCCCAGTGGCAAACTGTTGGTAACAATGCATATTAAGTTGGCTGAAGCGGGAGATTGGCTGAAGGGGAATGGTTAGTTGGCTAACAACTGTTTTTAACAGTGATAGTTAGCAGGAAGGATGGAAACTGTCTTTGAACATTTGCAGGGGCTGCAGGAGTTGCCCTCCTGACTTTAGGGTCAGGGGGATAAATTTGCAGTAACTGAGAAATGGTTGCCAATGAGAAGAGTGCTACAGCTTGCCTGGAATGGCAACTGGTTATTCATTGGGGGCATGGGGAGGATGATTGGCAGCTAAGGGAACTCAACAGAGGGACACAGAATGGATACTATTGATGTGTGAAGTCAGACAACATCACATCATGAAATACTAGGAAATAATTCCCAGCTTCACATAACATAAAGTGCCATGCTGGGTAATTATTTTGCATCATAAAGTAGGCATATCACCACACAAAGACATCACCAGCCTTCACAAAGTGGTATTTTGCCTTTACTCATATTGCTTTGTAAGTCAAAAGTGGCAATTCATTGGCAAAGTAGTGCTTTGTGAATTTTTTTGTTTATTTAAAGAAATGGAAATCCACCACACCCACACACACACACATGTTTATACTCTTCTGCTATAGCCTCAGCTATTTGAAAAGATAGACATTGTTGTAGGCCCGGGGCAAAGGTCAGGGAGCATAGGCAAACCAGGAGAAGGTGTAAAATTCACAAGTAACATTTTATTATTATTAATAACAATAAAATATGAAATAAAATTGTACAGGATATTGAACAGGATAGCGCTTCACAAAGGTAGTACAAACAAAAAAGCACAAAAGTCCTTCATCTGATAGTTTCTTTTCAATTTAAATCTCATTTTCTCTCTCTATCTCTTTCTCACCAATTGCTATCTTCTTATAAGATGTCTTTGCCTGGCATTTTAGCCTCTGCATCATGTTCTTTTAAGTTTCATCTCCTATTTTTCACAAAATGCAGCAAGACCTTCTAATTTTCTTCCTGTGACCAGCCGAAAGAGTATATTAGTCTTTTTATCAGATTCAGCCTATTAAGATATCCTGTCCCATGGTTGATTTACTGCAGATAATTCTGCAAACAAGCTTATGGAGGTCAAAATGCACCTCATGGTTTATCCCGTGTTCCAGAATAGCTTTCTGTAAACATTTCAACACTATAATTATTTACATTTGCCAACTATGGGATCCTAGTTTGTCATAAAAAATTCACATCTTTTTTCATATTTTTTTTTAACTACAGAGAAGCAAGGGGCAAAAGAAAGAAATAGAAACAGCAAGTGAAGGCAGGGAAAAAATGCAGAAATTGTAGGATGGTCACCGTGGACAATTACTAGGTGCCACAAGGAAAATGCGATTGTACAATCAGACAGGGAAGAGATAGACAAGTGACACAATAGGAGTGGACAGACTAAAACATTGATTTTAACTCTCTTTGCAGAACAAATAGTTCAGGGTATTATCCAACCTTATCACAGCCCCATTTTCCCAACACTGGCAAAGTTACTGTAAGTGTAAGAAACTTGGTGAAAAAAAAAACAAAAACATAATATTAGCCAGTTTCAAAAAACTTTCAGCTACCCTTCCACCCACCCTTGTGGAAATATTTCCAACCAACCCTCCTCCTCCTATCCATAACCAAGTAAACCTACAGCAGAGCCCCATTCTCCCACTGTCAAGGTACCCAACACTAACCTCTTCCTCATCCTTATGTTGTACAGCAAAAGACACACATCCACTCCAAATCCATCCAGTGCTGGGTGACCAGAATCAACATACTGTAACCACCCTTCATATTGGTCAGATGCTATCTGAATGGAAAACACAGCATATATATCCATCATAATCAGCAGATTATTATGAAAGTGTGCACTGTGTCATTTATTCAGATGATGGCCAGCCAATGTGGAGGAAGGGTCTGTCTGTGCTGGTAGCCCAGTGTTGGATGAATTTGGACTGCAGTGAACTTGTATCCTTTGCAGTAAAAGTGTGACATGGGGAAGCTGTTGTTGGGTGCTTCAAGAGTGGAAGGTTGGGGGTTTACTGTCTGTTTACTATAGTAGGTTGTGTCTGGGGTAGAAGGTTGAATTAGGAAGGGTAATTGAAGCTTTCTGAAATTAACTACTAAAATTAACTGCTAAAATGATTTTGTTACTATCTGTCTACTATTTTTAACTCTCCTGGGGCTGGTGGGAGGAGGGTAGTTGAATTATGTGAGGATGGCGGGGCAGCTGATCAATTCAAATGGTGGGTGATGTAGTGAAAAGGGTAAGGAAATGTGATACTATGGTGTGGGAACTGGTTTTCTTGATTTAAAGTTTGTGGAAGAGCAATGCAATCACTATCTGCATGAAAGCAAACATAGAGCTAAGGATAGAGGATCAGGTCAGGAAAAAGGATAACCATTCTTAAACTGCAGCAGAGAAAATGCACATGCAAAGGATGGCAAAACAAAAGATGAAGATGAATGTGGAAAGTGTGTAGTAGGATTCTGGAAAGGTTCATATATTAAATGAGTTCTTTAGTTCTGTGTTTACAGTGGATGTTACAGGACCAGTCTCAGACAACAATATATTATAGGTACCACATGGAAAAAAAAAACTAGAGATACAATAAGAAACATATCCAGAGAGAAAGCACTTAAGGGGTTGCAGGACCTGAATGAAAAATAAGTCTCCAGGGCCAGCAAAGATGCATGCAAAGTTGCTGAAGAAGGTGAAACAAGCCATGGCAGCACCCTTGTCAGATTAATTAACACATTACTGTAACTGGTGAAGTGCCAAAGGAATTGTGAGTACTGAATGTGATCCTCTATAAGTGTGGGGATAAGGAGAGCCAGGAAAATGACAGGCCAGTGAGCTCATGAAAATAGTAAGCAAGCTAATGAAAGTAATTATTAAAGAACAGATAACTGACTTCCTTGAGGAAACATGCTTATAGATAGGAATCAATATGGGTTCATTAATGCTGGTCGTGTTAAATGAAATTAATCATTTCTTTTTACATTGGTGACACATACATGAAGCATAGGAGCTAAGGCTGTGCAAAATGTATCTTCTGCCAGTGGAATTCTAGTAATGCTGATTTCAGTTATGTAAAATTATGTGAAATGTTGCCAAAATTGCAATTTTGGTTATTTCCATTTAATTTAAAATGTATCTGTTGATATTGCACCAAATTTTGTATATTCACAGGACCAATGGCCATAAAGACATGTAACCAGTTACATATCTCTAAGTTTAAAGATGGCTGAGTTATTGCCTCCAAACATGTGGACATCTTAAAATGACAGTTAACTACATAAACTAACATTGCTTGTCAAAATTACACCAAATATGTTGTGTTGACTTTATCATTGTCCATACATATGTGTGCCATGTATCAGATCTCTAGCTTTAAAGGTGACTGAGTTATAAGTCTCCAAACATTCAGAAATTTTAAAGTTACATTTTGCAATTATGTAAACTGTTGAATTTTAAGCCCCTATAAGTTTAAAGCTAAAGAATAGAATATCACCAATGTTGTTAGGGTCATTGAACCTAAATATTAGTCTTTAAGGCAACCCCCAAAGTCCAGTATCTTAGCTTCATACTGCTATGCTGACATCTCAGGTTTGGAAGCGAGCCCAGATGTCATGTAGGGAGGCAGGTCATGGCTAAAATTTACAGTTTACATAACCTGTACTTCTCTAGTTAGCAGTTTCTATGACTCTTCTAAGAAGGTATGCATCTTAAGTTTTCAGTTATCTAGCTCCAAATGTGGTTAAGTTGTAAGCAGAGAAATATTTTCAGAAATGTTCACATGAATATTAAATTGCCAGAATGTGAGTCCCTATACTTTATCCACCATTCATATAAATATTACGAATCTAGGAAGACTTTCAGGGTCCATACTAAATAATATGCATGCCAAATTGCAGACCTTTAGCTGCAACATGGACCAAGTTATAGCCAATTACAAAACAAATCAGAAAATTCTGAAAAATGTGGCAAACATTTTGTGAAATTTCACTGAATGTTGTGAAAATTCCAGAAATGTGGAATTTGCTAATTTTACCTAGCTCTAATAGGAACCAGGCACTCAACATCTTATATACCTGAATTACATAAAGACCTTTGATGTGGTGCATCATATGAGGATGGTAATGTACTGTACTGCACTGTAGGAAACCTAAGACTAGGAACAAGCTTAACTAGCTGGCTTGGAAGCTACTGCAGTTGATGGATAGGGCTCAGAAAGTTGTTCTTAATGGAAAGTTCTCTGATACCAGGGGAGGGAGTTACTAAGGGTGCCACTTGAGTTTGTCCTGTGGCCATTACTTTTTTAAAGCATATTAGTGGTGTTAAGGTGGAAATACAGGGGAAAAGAGACTATGTTCGCACAAAGTTCTGCAGGAGAGGGCATAGTGAATAAGGAATCAGCAGCGTAAGAAGGGATATACAGAGGCTGGAGAAGTGAGCTGGTATTTGGCAAATGCAATTCAATGAGAAAAAATGTGCAGTAATGCTAATTGATTGCAGAAATATGCACACAGATTATTGCTTTAATCGGATAGAGGTGACACACTAAAAAGAGGAAAGGTACTTCAGGGTGACAGCTAGCAATAATTTTGAAACCTCTTCCTGATAAAGTATGGCATAATGAAAGGCAGACAAGGTGCTGAGATGTGTCAAGCGGTGTTTCACTAGTCACAGGAGGAAAACAATACTTCCATAGTACATCTTAGTGGTGTAACACCAGAAGTATTGCATATGATTTTGGAGACTGTATCCGAGAAGAAAAAGAGAGAGGTTGGAAACTTTCAGAAGAGGGCTGTACAAAAAATACAGAGGCAGCAGAGTGCTGTTATTTTAGGAGGAGTAGCTGAAATATCTAAATACTGCATATATTCCCTGGAGGAATGAGGGATGAGGTATACTGTTACAGAAACGGCATGATAAATACAGACACGAATACAATAAGGTTGACCTCACAGAGTTAAGGTAATCTAGCTGAGAAGCAGTGTGACCGGCAACCTCATTCTGAAAAGAAGAAAATTTAAACAGAAAATCAGACATTATTTTTCTCACAGAGGGAGTGCTGGAGAGATATAACAAAATATTTAGCAATATATTTAGCAATGTATTCAATGATGGAACTACATAAGAACATAAGACTGTGTTGGCGGAAGTGGACTGTACAATCCATTTAGTCTGTCCAGAATACCTACCCCCCTATTATGTTCTTCATCTGAGATTATCGCAGTACTTGTCCTACGCTAACTTAAAAGCAGTAACAGTTTTGGCTTCCACAACCTCTGGTGGTAAGCTATTCCAAAGGTTCCATCTCTGTGAAGTAGAATTTATGAATGATGATTTTAAATTTACCCTGTTAGTCCCAGACTGTGCCCCCTCATTCATGTGGTCTCATTTCTGTGAAAGAGGTTTTCTGATTGTGCCTTATTTATGACGTTTATGTATTTGAAGGTTTCTGTCATATTCCCCGTTTCTCCTTTGCTCAAGGGAGTACATTTGCGGTTGCTGTAATCTAAATTCATATTGCTCCTGGTGCAGTTCCTGTACCATTTTAGTAGCTCTCCTCTGAACAACATCCAAGTGTTCTATGTCATTTCTTAGGTTTGGCCTCCAGAACTGTACGCAGTACTCAAGATGTGGCCTCACCAAGGACCTGTACAGAGGGAGTATGACTTCTCACTTCCTACTTGTAATACCCCTGCCAATACATCAAAGAATGCTACTAGCCTTGTGCACCACCTTTTCACATTGTCTACCCACCTTTAAATCATCAGAAATAAGTACTCTGAGGTCCTGTTCGAGTTTTGTTTCAGTTAATTGTTCACCATCAAGTGTGTATGTTTTCATTGGGCTTCCTTTACCTAGGTAAATGACCTTACAATTTTTGGCATTGAATTTCAACTGTCAGTCCCTAGACCATGCTTCTAGGCTCTTTAGATCTGCTTCCATTGCTGCTGTTCCTTCATATCTATCTACCCTGTTGCAGAGCTGTGTCATCTGCGAACAGGCATACCTTACCTTGCAGGTCATCAGCAATGTTGCTGATGAATATATTGAAGAGGACTGGGCCAAGGACAAATCATTGAGGCATACCCTCACTAGACAGTGTTCCATTGACTATGACAATCTGCGTTCTATTGTGGAGCCAGTTTTGAACCTACTTGACTATTTTGTACCCTAACCTGGAATGCTCTAGTTTATTCACCAGATGTTGTATTAATCTGAATTGGAATTTCACTTATAGTTTTTGAAAACAATACATACATGACTTCGGTACTTGTAAGGTGTTGATAATGTATTTATGTGCCATTGTTATATGTTTTTTATGTAATATGTAAAGGGCATTCTTTGTAAACAGGGATGTTGTCCCTACGCTTGTTTTCTGTATAAAAATAGTCATCATCTTCATCACCATCATCATAGTCAATCATCTATAGGAGACAGAGTTAAAAGCATTGCTGAAATCCAGATAGACCATGTCCACTGCCCCTCCCTGGTCCACTATTATGGAGATCCAGTCAAATAATTCAGTCATATTCATTTGACATGACCATTCTGCTGTAAATCCATGCTGTTTAGTATTTAGCTGCCCTGTTTCTGTAAGGAACTTCACTATTCTTTCCTTAAGTAGGGATTCCATAAGCTTCCCCACTACTGAGGTCAAGTTCACTGGCCGGTAGTTTCCAGCCTCCTCCCTGCTTCCACTTTTGTGCAATGGTACCACTGTGGCCCTACTCCAGTCCTGAGGCATGTCCCCACTCTCCAGAGACTGTGTGAAAAATTCTGCCAATGGGCCTACAATTTCCTGTGCCAGCTCCTTCAGAATTCTAGGGTGGATTTCATCTGGCCCATTGCTTTATTTACTTTTAATTTGAGAAGCTCTATTAGGACACTGTCTCTTGTAAGTGGTCCAGCATCTGCTTCTATGGTGAGTCTGCCTGTGTTCTGCATTTTGGTTCCATTGCCGTCATCTTGTTTTGTGAAGACTGAGCAAAAGAAACTTTAGAATTTCTGCTTTTTCGTTATCATTTTCTGCCTGTTTGCCATCCTTGGTTGCAATTCTTATAATGTCTCCTTTTGTTTTCCTTTTTTCTCTGATATACAGTATCTATAAAACATTTTGTCTCCCTTCTTCACTCCTTGTGTTATTCTCTCTTCAGTCTGACTAGACTAGAGCAAAATTCAAAGCACAACAGGCATTTTCAAAGGTGTTATTTGAAACAAGAAGGAGATGGGAGAGAGGGAGGACTCAGTAGGGCAGAGAAATTCAGAGTAATTGAACAATTTAATGTTGGACATCTGGGCAGACTATTGTAGATGGTCTTGTAGTCATTCTATGTCCTTGTTTACCTATTTATCTATGTATCTCTGTCATTAGAACTGTAACTGTTAAACAACCATAAAAGCAAATGACAACATGTTCATCAACTAATATGATTAAGGCTTTCCAGAGGTTGAGTTACCCTTGTTAATCTAATCCTAGGGACACAAGGCCCTCTGTAGCACCTCATGTGTCATAATATCCCATGGTTAGAGCAATGAACAGTAACACAACTCCAGTCATTCTTTAATGCTTAATTAGGTATTTGCTTCCCAGAACAATTATTTATTATGAGGGATAGGTGGAGTGGCACCATTATGCTTCTGATAGTCTTCACAACAAAGTAAAAACATTTTTGTAGAATCACCTTTCATGAAGGGTGAGCTACACAGAAAATATTCTAATACATTCATCGCTGGTGAAGGGTCAATTCAGTGAAGCTGGTACTTGGTTAAGAAATTTTATGATATTTCTGTATTCATTAGTCATTACCTTCAGCAATACCTAACAAGGTTTATTAACACTATGGTTTCATGCTTGGACCCTTGTAATGTATGTGCTCTCTTTGTTCACTGTTTTGTCTTTGTACTCTTCATTATTTTGTGCCACCATATTAGCCAGGGTCATGCCTGAAAATGGTCCCTGTGACTAATGCACCCACCCAGTAAACAAACAAAAACATGAAATAAGTCAGCTATGTGAAGCATATAGGTGGCATGTAAAAGAAAAAACACAAATCCCTCCCTCCACAGTCACAGTAGTGATGTATTCAGTGCCTCCCTCCATAGAAACACACTTAGAATCCAAACACACTGTCCTCCCCACAGTGCCAATATAAGCAGTTCAGTAAGCCCCACCCCACTTTCCAGGTAGTGAAACCCCCATCACCAACACACATAACCCCCCCCCAACTCACACCCTCACGCCCCTTGGATGCATTCATTTAAAAGAAAAATAAACTGTTGGTGCTGTGAGGAAAGATTGCAACTAGTGGTGGGTGAAGTTGCTGATATTCACCTTGTGACAAAATTGATTGATTTCAGCAAGTTTGCTTCACTGACAATCATAATTCATAAAGTTATTCACCTGGAAAATTGGTCAAATTCATGCTGTGAATCTATGCAACTTGCTAATTAATGGATGTAACATGTAATTCACTCAGTTATTCATCCAGGGAATCTATGTGAATTGCCAGTTAATGGGTGAATTAGGCAATTTGCGTAGCTTGTTGGGCAGATTTGTGCTATGAAAACCTATGCAAACTGCATCTCTAATTGTAAAGAAATATTTTCCTCCACCCATTGTGTTGTAATACCACCCCCTACCACCTCCCAAAACTTTACTAGTGATTATATATATATATATATATATATACCTCCAATCTGCTGCCGGCGCCGTCCTCCATTCCACTCCTCCCATGGCAAATGTTACTAGTGTGACATTCGTATGACATAATAAGTTTAATATACAATTTATCCTTCTGCCCTCCCACTCACCAAACACACTCACCCTGCCTCCCATCACCTGAGTCTCACCACCAGGTGAAGTTATACAAGACATCTCATCTAACCACCCTCTGGACCAAACCACCTTTCTCCCCTACCAGCACCCAGAAAAAATGTGACCTGTAATAAATGAAAATGGTCCCCTGTGCAGACTGTTTGCTCTATTCATTATCCATCTTGATAATGGCACTGGGGCATTAATGAGTGGTAGCATCACCATTTAATTATGCAGGGCCATTAACAAGATGTGCAGTGCACTGAACGGAATAGATGTTATACACCAGGGGACCATTTTCTTTATTACAGGTTGTATATTTTCTGGGTGCTGCTGTGAAGAGGAGGGTGGACGGGGTCAGAGGAGGAATAAATGGTGGTCTACATTACTTCACATGCTGGGGGAACTCAGGTAGGGAGAAATGGAGAAGTCTGTTTGACTCATGGGTGGGGTAAGGGTAAGGGTAAATCCTATCTCAAACTTATTTGGCCTGATTTTCAAATTGGGTTAGATCAATGCAGTGGACTTGCATCAGGGACTTTGATGCATGTGGCGACTTGCGACAAACAGTGGCACAGTTGGGATTTTGCAAGGAAGGCAGACGGAAATCCCTGATACAAGTCCTCTTCATCAAATGCAGCAAAGTTAGACCAGCTTCACCCAGCCTAAATGTGCCATTTGGGGAACCTTTTTATGGGGCTTGAGCCAATACATTGGTGCAAGCTGACATAAATTATGGAAAGGGCAGCAACTGTGCCAGATGTTATAAAATTAGGTGAAGGTTGCGGCAATGTGTTTGGCACAGTTGCATCAAACTTCAGGGTTGATGCAGGGCTTGTTGCAGGTCTTGTATCAACCTTTGAAAATTGGGCCATTATTTTATGTGAAAATCACATTAGTGAAATTTGCAAGGGCAGTGGGGGAGGGGGCACTAGAGGGAGATATCACTAGAAAGTATTTTGGCAACACAAGGGACAGTATTACATCACAGTGAGTGAGGGGATCTTTTTGTTAATTATAGTTTGAGGGTTAAAAAGCATAAATTCACACAGTGAGTTGGTGAACTGGTGAAGTGTGAATTTTCACAAATTTGTGCCAGTTTCATCTGCAAAGAAAACTGTTGCTGTACAGTATATTTACCAGTAACCAGTGCATCATTCCTCACACCACCTTAGCTAGTTCTTCAAATGAATAAAAGGATAGCATAGTCAAATGCTATGAGGGGAAATTTCACTATACATTTGCAGATGGTAAAGGTCCAAGATGATGTGATGAGTGTTGTGCTGGTTCCTATAACTACAACTAGTGTTTGCAGTGTATCCTTTTTAGAAAAGTCTTCACATCCAAGGAATGGGGTGAATTGGGGGTGCTATGTGAGTCATGAGAAAAGAAAAGAAGGTTCACTGCTGTTACTTTGGGGGGATTTGGGGTTTTCTCCATGGAGATGTTGTAAATTCACACTTCATAAGAGGAGTTGCTCTGAAATCGGGAACTTCATACTTTGTGAAGCCTTGAAGAATTTCCCCGACTTCCACCAAGTTCTCAAAAGGAAAGTTAAAAAAACAAACAAAAAAAACAACTTTCAAACTACCCCACCCAAACAGTACATTTAACTACCCTTTTCCCTCAGTCCTGACCATTACAAATCCACAATCACAATAGCACCCAACCACCCTACTAATCCCAGTCCCATCAAAATCAAGCTTAGTAGTGATAGTGACAAGTCCAAAATGACAAAATATCCTTCTCCTTACCCTCATAGCAGCTTCTGATTCACCATTCTTTACCCAGGCACTCCAAGTAAATCACACTTAAACTGCCTATCTTTCCACAGTGTAAGCACCCATGCCACCCTACATCCCATAGCACCCCACAAATGATACAAGTGGCCCAACAGTGGATGCCAAGTGCAGACCTCTAGCTACTTCAGTCAGCTGTCATATAATGGATGAAACTGTGATTACACTTATATTAATCACCTGATCAGTAACTGACGGGAGGTGTAAATGTGTTTATTGGGTGAGGCTAGGGAAAGAGGAGAGGATCAGGAACTGCTACAGTGGTAGGAGAAAGGTATTTTGGCATGTTGCACTTTTCACTATCATCATTATACTTTACTTTGCCAGAATTAGGGAAATAGGGTGGCTGGGTGCTTAGAGGGTAGGGGATGGGGGTTTTCAGTGATTGGGGCTGGGGAAAGAAGGTGTGAATGCACTACTAGGGTGGGGGGTGTTTTATTTTGCTTCACCCTGTTCTGGGCTGGCCTCTCCCTCAGGCCTTCCTATGCCCCTCACTGCCACACTGCCTTGCTGCAGCCACCAATCACCCCATATTGTACCGCCCCTGGTAACCTGGACTTAACTCTTCACCAGGCAGGTCCCTCTCCTCTGAGGAGGAAGGTAACTGTGTGGCAGCCAGCACAATTCTTGGCCTGGGTGCTGCTCGAATGGTTTGTGTACTGCTTGAGATTTCATGGCAGTGGGAGCTGGTGACCATCATGTGGTTGGCCAGAGGGCTTTTTTCCCATTTGCTCCCGGGGGGCATGGCATGCCACTAACGTCAGGCATATGTCAACATTTACCATGCCCCATTAGTTAGTGGGATCCCACGATTGCCGCTCATCCAGCCTCCACCTTAGGTTAGCAAGCACCAGGTTGCTTTCCGCCTCCCCCATAGAGAAGGCGAGCAGTCATCTGATGCTCAAGCCCTCTCTCCTGGCCAGCCCTTCAGTACCCATGTCTGTTGCTGAATCTGGGTCGTTGGTGTTGCTAGCAGAAATTCAACCACTGCACCGATGAGCCGAGGGGTGGTTTTAAAGTTTGTTTGTTTTTTATTTCATGAACTTACATATACCAACAAAGTACTGTTTTCACCGAGTGAAGTGTTATGCACTGTGACACTTTGTGGTGAAGTATCATTTTGAAAAGTCATTACCAGGTGAAGAACTGTGTGATGTGTCATTTTACACTATACAAAGTGGTAAAACTTTGCATAATTTTTTTGTGAAGTGAATTTTCTGAACTTTATCAATCTCTATGCCTGTCTAGGTTAGGGGAATGAGAATTACTGAATTGTGGATACTGAGAACGTAGGGGGAGTGTAGTGGGTTTAGGTGCAATATGGGCTGGAAAAAGGGGCAATGAATTTGTCATTACTGGGACTGGGTACACAATGTAAAGGGTGACTGAGATTGAGTGACTCAGATTTGAGTGACTCAATCCCAGCACCTGTAAGGCTAGTGACCTTGAAAGGGTAGCAATGAGGAAGGGCAGGATGAAGGGGAAGAGCAACAGGATATAAGAAGTGGATGGAAGATATGTAAGGGGTGGTGAGGGCGAAGCCACTGAGCTGGCTGTGTGGCATGGTGGTGAGGGTGGCTGGATCTATTGGGGAGGGTGCAGGGTTTGTGGCTGGGGAGGAGCACAATATTTGTGTGCTTTATCTGCGAGTGTTATTTTTTTTTATTTTGCTGGTCCCCCCCGACATGCACCCCTCACCCTCAGAGTTTGTTATTTTTAGTAAGGGGTGTTGTCGCAAAGCTCCTCACATAAATACTACAAGCGAGTTTTCTTGCTGTGGGTGTACATCACCATTTTTATTTTCGTATTTTGGCCATGTACATTCGCCCTAATTTTGGCAGTCGCCATTATCACTTAGAACCCTGGGACTGTAGACTATATGGGGCGAATGAGGGTGAGGCTAAAGTTTTTTTTTTTTTTTTTTAAATAAATCATTTTTAACATGTATAATTCTCCACAGAATTGACTGCAATTTTAACAAAGAGCCCAGACAAACTTAAACAAAACTTTGCTGGAAAAGGCACCATGCAGTGATTTGCAAAAGTTTCTGGTGAAGAGAAAAATTGCCAGCACTTCAATGGCCTCTGCAAAAAGATGGAGTTCACCCCTTTGCCACATTTTTGCTAGAGTTGCAACAAAGTTTTAATTTTCCAGTGAATTTCCAGTGAAGTCGCAAAATCCACATTCATGGATCATTTTGTTAAGTTTCCCTGTTTGACAGGAAATTCGCCACTTGTAACTTCACCTTTCTACTGTTTTTTTAAGTTCAAATTGCACTTTGGGGGAAAAAATGCAAGGTGAAGTTAGAACTGGTGATGATGACCCCCCTCCCATTGATCACTGGTTCAATCTATCCCTCATGTCTAATTGCCTCCCTGCCAACTGATTGCCAGCTTGACATAGAATAAAATTCTCTTGTGTGTAGTGGCCCACCCTGCTGATCACCCACCCACATAAAATTATATTCTCTGGTGTCTAGTGGTCCCCCCCACCAATCACTGTCCTGATGTAAATCATAAAATGTCCCTGGTGTCCAGTGGTCCCTATCCGAACTCACACACATGCCAGATCAAAACATATTTCCTGGTGTCAAGTGGTCCCTCCCACCACCCGCTCCCATGCCTAACATTTCAAAACTTATTCCTAGGTGTCTAGCAGACTCTCATCCACCAACCCTGGCCAGTAGTGCCCTACCACCCTGCTCCCCCCTTCCCCTTCTGAACAAGCAACTGGTACAGACGTCTGCTCTCCACCATGCCAGCCACCCAAATGAGCTGTCAGTGAATGAGTGTGTACTTGTACAAGCATGGGCTCATTCATTGACAGGCCAGCTTGCACTGTGGACCTCTGCTTTCTGCCAGTGGTGCAGACAAGAGCAGAGGGCTGTTTCAGTTGCTGGAGGCGGGGTCAGGATGGAGGGGGAATGGCCTTGTGGCCCCCCTTTGGGGTCCAAAATGCCACTCCCTCCATCCTGACTCCCCCAATTACCAGCAACTGGAAAAGCCCTCCACTCTTTTCTGCATCACCCCTAGAGAATGAATTAGCTCAATGAATGAGCACAAGCTGGCAATGAATGAATGAGTGCATGCTTGCACAAGTATGTGCTCATTCACTGACAGCTCAGTTTGGTGTCTTGCATGGTGGAGAGCAGAGGGCTGTGCCAGTCACCTGCTTTGGGTCAGGGTGGGAGGGGAGCAGGGTGGTGGGGCATTATCTGACAAGTTGGGGGAGGACTGCGAGACATCGGGCAGTACGTTTTGAAACATTGAGTATGGGTGCGGATGGGGGGAGGGACTGCTATATAGAAGGAAATATGTTTTGATCTGGGACACTAGACACCAGGGAATTTAATTTTACATCATGCCGGTGATCAGCAGAGGGGACCCTAGATACAATGGAATTTTATTCTATACAGGACAGTGATTGGTGGGGGCGGGCAGACCACTGACACTGCAAAATATCCACAATGTAGAGTTTGAACTCCACTGGCAGAGTTCAAACAACACATTTTACTGAGTTTTATTTTTTTGGAGGGGGTAGGCAAATTTGGGCTTTTGCACCATTGAATAACTTCAAAATGAGGAAAATTCACTAATTAATCCATGGATCAGAGTTTCCCAATTTCACACAACTCTAATCTTTGCCAGCAAATTTTTACGTCACGCATGTATTAATTATCAATTCGGTTTTATGACAGTGGTACTTTCCAAGCAATGACACAGGATACCACTGGTATTGAAGTCTGCTCTTTTCATGTCTATGAACCAGTTTTTGATTGCACTAATATCAAGAATAAGTCAATACATTGTTTCTGTCATCCAAGTGATGCACCGGAAAAGTAATGTACCAGACAGCAGTCCCACAGCATTGCTATCTTCCAGAGGCTAACTAGTACATTACATTGTGTGCATGAAGCTGTGAATGTCCCTGCTGTGAATGAGAATGACTAGCTTGAAAAGGGTTCTTCTCTACACTTTTGTATGTTGTGTCAAATAGGCTAAGAATGTGAAAGCTGTGGACAGATGCCCATGATTTTAACTTATATACATACTATATTTACAGAGAATGCACAGTTTTTATCTTTGAAGGTGTTTTTAAGGTGACCTCGTTTGCCTGTTGTGTTAATTTGTTGATCTTTTTTGTCCCCATGACTTTGCATAAGTTCACTAACATTCCGCTTGGTTATGCCCAAGCATTCAAATTACTCAAAACTGCATTCCAGCAGGACTAACTATCAGGCATACATGGAGGCCCTATTGGGACTCCTGCCTTACATAATTGACTTGCATTTCTGCCAGCAGGACATCTGTCTCTTCTTGTGTAAACAATTGACTTTTTCTCAGCATTCCACCACAGTCTTTGTGTCAGTCTGCATTGTTTTTTGTTGTTTTATTCAGCCTGTAGCATCTTAAAGCAGCAAGAGCCAAAATCAAAAGTAGAGCATGCATAATCTGCAAAGGGTTATATAAAATCACATTTACAGTATCTTTAGTGCTCAGATTTGCAGATTACAATTGCTTCTTAATGTAATGATCCAGCTCCAATGTACAGCTCTAATTTATGTGGAGCAATACTCTAATTTGTGCTTTAAGACAAATCAAAACTAAACATTTTCCAAATCCAGTTTATGATCCAAATTAATGTGATATGTAATATTTGTAAGTGTTATATAAATAGGCAGGTATTCTGTTTCTATACTATACTAACAACAACAGTTATTCATAGAATGGAGAGGAAATGGATTTACTTTATCCCATTAACTTGTGGATCTAATGGTCATGTTTACAAGGAAAGACTAAAAATTACAATGATTAAAATACATATATTATTTTATCTTTAAAATATTTTATGCTATGCCAGTGGCCAAGGTTTGTGATCAGATGAGGTGGATTTGCAGTCCAGAATATAATATTTGTATCTAGGATGGAGTGCATCGACTCTTGTTGCTCTACCACCACTTGCAAGACCACAAGTGATGTGCGTCGGGGTGTGGCTTGAGTGCCGGGCTGATGGTGGCTTAATCTTTTTGTTCTCCTATCTCTGGATGCTATCTGCAATACTGTGATGCAATCTGGGGGAGATTTCACCTGAGAATGCACCGGTACTAACGGTCTTTAACGCTGTCGGCCATCAGCCACCTCTATTAAACAAGTATGTAGCCCTTAACCCAAAAAGGAAACTAATGTGAGCACTGCAGAGTGAGACAGCATGACTTAGCCCACTCTAGCCAGTGAGTTCTCTCTCGCCCGTTCTAAGCATCGGCTGTCTTAGCAGCCAACTACCGGTGAGCGACTTATTACCGTACCTGGGGACGCAGCATCAAAGGGCTGAATCTGGTGGTAGGAGTGAACAGTACCTGCAGTGGCAGCCTATCTAATATGGAGGCCCTCACCCTGCCACCCACGCTTCAGGAGCAGGCGACAGGCCCCACTGCGCAGGTCCCGGTCACAGATTCTCTCCAGTAGATTATCAAAATGTTAGAAGCCCTTTTGGAGTGGATAGACAGGATCAGCACCACACTTACTGGGACTGTAGCGGACGTCAGGTGCTTAGAAGACAAAGTAAACCTATATGAGCAGAGAACCGAGTAGCTTGAGTGGCAGCAGGCCCTCACCTGGCAGCAGCATCATGACCATGAGGTGAAATTAGCAAGGCTTTGGGAGAGGGTGGAGGAGCAAGAAAACAGGGGGCACCGCAACAACTTGCAGATCCTAGGCATCCCCAAAGGCAGAGAAGGCCCATGCATGGAGGACTTTATAATTGAATGGATACCGGAGTGGCTTGGTGACAAATGGAGAGGCCCAGTGGAGGTTGAAAGGGCCTATAGGGTAACCCCCCCAGTCCAAATCTCGGTGCTCTACCCCAAGGCCCATTGTGGCATACTCACTACGTTACACAACAAAAGAATAAGTTCTAAGATTGGCTTGTCAGAAAGGAGATATTACCTGGAAAGGGGGGCAGTCTCAATTTTCTGGGACTTCTTGCATGAGGCAGTGGCCAACAGGAAAGCCTTCATCCCACTGAAGAAGATCCTGTTAGCTAATGGATTCAAGTATGGTTTTAGGGGACTAACGTCACTGTACCTGGTGAAAGGTGGCAGAGAAATGCTGACAGAGTACTCTCAGGAGGCGGAGGCCTGGGTTAGAACTTTTTGGCCCTCAGTCCTCAAAACCACATCTCCCAGATGCCTCCAGGAACCCGGTCCTTCCACTACATTGAAGAGGAACAATGGGAAGGGGAAGGCGTTTTCCCAGGACAGGGATGAGGGGCAGACCAGTCCCACTGAAAAGAGCTCCCCCGGGGCCAATTCCTGGCCACAGGGGGAACAAGCCTTTAGGTCTCACACTTCAACCAACCTGGG
This sequence comes from Neoceratodus forsteri, assembly GCA_016271365.2. Classification (NCBI taxonomy): domain Eukaryota; kingdom Metazoa; phylum Chordata; order Ceratodontiformes; family Ceratodontidae; genus Neoceratodus; species Neoceratodus forsteri. The sequence goes on from CM057455.1 coordinate 623,333,882, forward strand.
TCTGGGCTTGAAAAATGATGATCCATAAGTCTGTTTGAAAAAAGCCCCACAGCAGAGCAGACCGTGACCCAGGTCTAGGAGTTCTCTCGCTTCACATGGCTCCCTGATCTCCTCCGCCCCTCCAGAAAAACTGCCCAGAGAAATCTCCACCAGTAGTAAGGAGAGTGTAGTGCAGCATGAAGCTCTGATGGATGTTTCAATCCCTCTGTACTGGACTGAGAAAGTTGAGATGCTCCCCGAGGCTGACGTGGCTCAAACCCCCCCCCCATCAAGCCTGGATGGAAGACTTCTGCTGAGGCCGTGTCAAGTAAGAAGCCAGTAGAAGATGAAACAGGCAGCAGTACATGCAGGCCTGATCACCCAGTGGGGAAGGGCTGAAGCGGAGCTACGCTAGCGTGTTGACTATTCCTAAGTATTTATGGACTATGGACTTATGATAATGTGTTTACTATTTTTTTCCTTTTTTCTTTCTCCTCATGGGGTAGGGGTGGGAGTCAGAAACAGAGAGGGGTACTCTGGATTCATTGCACCCAGATGATACTTAGGGAGCCTTATTCTCACCAGTTCCTCGCTCAACCTGGTGCCATGAGCTGCGTGCAGAAGGGGCTTCATCTATGGGCAGGCTGTTTCTTTATCTGCAGCAAAGGGATTTGGTGATGCAGCTAAGTCCTGGATAGGTCTCCTCCATGGGCCTCCCCCTCGGTGAGGAGGCAGCCAGAGAATGGCCATTGCCATTGGTGGCCTGTTTTCTCCCCCCCCCCCACAATTGGGAGGGCAGGTGTCAGATACCTCAGTTCCAAATGTTTGTGATGGCCCTCTGGTGAACCGGTGACCCCCCCCGCCCCTCTCCCTTCTCTTCCAATTCATCCTGGGCAGTAAAAGAGAGTTCAGGTCTGGCTATGAGGTCAGGCCTGGGTGCGCCTTACTAGGCCACAATCAAGTCTGGCTTATAAGCCTACTAGCTGGCTGCTATGGACTCAACCCTGATTGATTAATGTTACTGGCCCCCATATCTGTGGGGTACCTCAATGGCTTTACTTGTGGTAACAGTTCTTCAATATTGGGTGATGGCACACCACAAGGGGGGTTCCATGTGCCTGTTTACTGTTCTTCTTCCCCTTAGGGTTAAAATGGGTTATTGTTACTTACATACTTTTTCTTTCAAGATCTGACTCCCAGGATGGTTTAAGTGGGCAAAATTGTCCAGGGAGGGATAGGTTATTGGATTAGTCCACCTCTCCACTCCTCACTCAGGTACATGAGCTAGCGCAGCTCCGGGGTAGTTGCCCTAATGCGCCGATATCTCTATACCTTTAGTGACATACCAGATGTTTCCTGGTATAAGTCTGTTCTCCCAGAGAACCAGTTAAACCCACAGTAGGGGTGACTGTATCCCCTATCCTCTGGGATTTGGTGCTAGTAGGACTTTGAGGATTACTACTGTTGGATTTCTACTTATTTACAGTGTTTTCTGGCTCAAGTTAAATTTAAAGTCTTGTGTTTTTTTATTTATTTTTTATTTATTTATTTAGGTATCGGAATTACAAACCTTTGAGTCATTGACTCATTTGCAAAGGCTCCTTGTCAGTTACATAGTATGGAGCATTAAAGCAGGTACAGAGTGGACATTTAAGACAGATATCACAGAGTGGAAACTTAAGGTGTTGTGGCCTATACAAAATGTTAGCTAAGCAGGGCGGGGAAACATACTGTAGTTACATAGATATCAATATATTAGCAACTCAGGAGGATGTGGCCTATACAAAAAGTTAGCTAAGCATGGTCCCTGTGATACAGGGACTAGTCATTGACAGAGGAAACAGTGCAGTCAGGAGAGATCAGACTTTGCCACAGCAATATTCACAGGTAGTATGACTGAATTACAGGATCAGATTATCCGATACCAGATAGTGCGGCTAAGGGCAGGTGCAGGTGAGGGTGACTGATGGAGGGAGGGCATTGTAGAAGGTGGGGGCCCTAACCATGCATGATCTCTGTGCCAGGGTTGTCTTGACCCTGGGGATTAGCATGGAAGCAGTGCTAGTGCTGCGAGTGTTTACTGGGTGATCTTTGGTAGTAAAGGATGCAGATACACCTGGTGGTGTTAGCCCAAGGAGAGATTTCTTGACTGTAAGACAGGCTTGATACTGGAGCCTCTCATCAAAGTTGAGGATCTGTGTTATGGAGTAGAGTGTGCAAGTGTGTGTAGTCCATGTCGCACTTGTCAGGAGCCTGCAGGCTTTGTTAAGGACTATTTTAATTTTGTTGAGAGCCGTTGTGTCTGCCGCGCAATAGATTAGAAGCCTGTTGTCTGTCAGGGACATGACTGATGAGGTGATGGCTAGCTTTAATGCTTCAGGTGGTTGGCAGTCCTTGTGGCGATAGAGGAGACTGATGCGGGTGTTCACTGCATATGTGAGTGTGTGAATGTGGTTATGGAATGTGATGGGAGGGTCAAAGGTTACCCTAAGGTATTTGTAGGAGTAGACCTATTCTAGGGGGTGGAGTGAGCTGGAGATGATGTGGAAGGGTGAGTTCTTTAGCTTGCTCTGATGGTGCACAAATAGTAGGGCCTTAGTTTTCTTCAGGTTTATAACCAGCCTTTTCTTACTGAACCAATGTTCAGCCATGATAAAGGAGTGCTGGAGTGAGGCCTGTAGGCTGGCTGAGTTTGCATGGGTGGAGCAGAGGATGGCATCATTGGGATATAGTAGAATTTTACCAGAGCAGAGGGAGGGGTTGGCGTTGAGAAAGAAACTAAAGAGTAGCGGCCACAGGATGGAACCCTGGAGTATTCTGGAGTGTATTGGGTGGGAGGGGGATAGCGTAGTATTAATCTTGACACACTGCATCTGTGATGTCAGGTAGTTAGAGAGCCAGTCAAGGGGACCTTGTGAGAAACCTATTTTGAGGACGGTGTCCAGCAGGAGGGGGTGGTTGAACATGTTGAAGGCCTTGGAGAGGTCTACGAACATGGCTCCTGCTAGTTGTCCCTTATCAAATGTGATGTGGATATAGGATGAAAATTCCAGGGGGGCTGTGGCTGTGCTGTGCCCAGTACGAAAGCCGTGCTGTTGGCTGCAAAGCAGGTTATGAGTGGCTAGGTAGGCTGTTAGCTGATCAGCCACCGCCTTTTCTAGGGCTTTGAAGAGGGTGGGGAGGATTGAGATCGGTCAGTAGTTCCCCATGGATAGGTGATCCCCACTTTTTTGGATGGGCATCACTACTGCAATTTTCCACTTTTTGGGAAACTGACTGAGGCAGAAGGAGAGATTAAGGAGGCCCATCAGGGGGAGGAGCAGTACATCTAGTGCAGGCAGAGTAGTCTGGTGTCAAGTGGGTCATTCAGGGGGCTGTTGCCTTTCAAGGACCTGGCCAGGTATGGCTCAGCTTCCTGAGGGGTGATTGTCTTTAGGTAGAATGGTGGGTAAGAGATCTGGGTGGGCCTGATGTGAGGATGGGGCTGAAGAAATGTTGGGGGAGGACTGAGCTCACGTCGGTGAAACCAGTGTTGAGGGCATTGGCTTTTTCCTTAGGGTCCATGGAAACTGAGCCATTAATTGAGATTTGTGAAGGGACGGGGACCGCGATTTGCCATTGAGTGTTTTTATGTTGTCCCAAAATTTGCAGGAGGACACCCAGGAGGAGGTAAGCTGGGCCCTAAAGTGTTCAGATTTCACTTGTCGGATGGTCCAGGCACATTTATTCTGCTCTGCACGATAGGCCTGTCTGTCAGCAGCTTTTGCAGAGTCCCTGGCCTTGTGCTACAGATTGTATCTGTGCTTTAGCTGCTGATGAGTGCAGGAGCTATCCAGGGTGCATTATTTTGCTTGAGGTGGGTTTTCTCTTGTGGGGCAAAGATGTCACAGGCAGAGGGGAATGAGTCGTGGAAGTAGTCTAGTGCAGCAGTCATGCTGGTGGCCTGATAAATTGGGGTCCAATCCCAGTGGGCAAGGTGTTATTTGAATGTGGCGTGGTTACCTGGGCAGAGGATACACCGGAGTGTGGAAGTAGGTGCATGGGCAGGTAGTTTGCCTGACCAGGTACAGCTCAGTAGTGAGTAGTCATTCAGGGAGTCTGGGAGGACTGTAATGTCCTTAATTCTATGGGGCTGATTAGAGATAATGAGGTCCAGCAGGGTGTCCTTGCCTGTGGTGGGGTTGTGCCTGGCGGACTAGGTCACCAGCTGATGGAGGTCTAGAGCTGTGAGAGCATCCTTGGAGGCAGTGGTCATGTTGGAGAGCCAATTTAGGTTTAGGTCCCCCAGGATGATATGTTCAGCTTTATGCGGGAGTCTTGTGATATATTCAGTAAGGGATTGGAGAGCTTGTGACTGCTTATGCAGAGGGATGTAAGCCACTGTGATTGTGAGGGGAGCCTCAGATGTGTCAGGGGTGATCTTCGGAGACAGGGTTTGTGTTTCATGATCCAAGGCTGGAGGTGGTATAGCTTGGGCAAGCAGGAAGTGTTGTAGGTACAGAACATATCCACCACTCTGTTTTCTGATTCTGTCGAGGCAGTGTACAGAGTAGCCTGGAATGAATACACAGGAGTCTGGGGTGGACTTGGAGAGCTATGTCTCCACCAGAGCGAGGACATCTAGCTGGTGCTGTGCAATCCAGTATTGTAATGCAGCAGTTTTCTTTAGTATGCTGTGAATGTTCATTGAGGCAATCCGGAGTCCAGGGGCAGGTGTGGGGTGAGCTGGGGTGGGGGACCCAGGTCCTGGGTTAGGGTGGACATTCTCTTAGAGTAGGAGCAATGTGAAAAGTCTAAGAAGGTGTTGGAGCCTTTATGGGCTGGTAGAAACAGGGCTATTTCCTGGTCCTGTGCGGCACACACATGGTGTAGGTAGGGAGCGTTTGATGCTGACTGCTGGCCAGACTAGGGATGGGGGGGGGTTGTTGGTGATAGAGACCAGTATGTGCGATGGTATGGGTTAGAAGGGAGGGGGTACAACATGAGTGAAAGTACTAGGGGAGCTGGGACTCAGTGGCCTTACCAGTGTCAGGTGGGGGGTGCTGCCTGGCAAGGGGGGAGGCGGGTACTGCAGGTGTGGGAGGAGGCCCACAAGTAGGGGCAGAGCCAGATGGAGGACTCAGACCATGTTGGGCAGTGAGCCAAGAACAGGGGCTTTATGTGATGTGAGATATAAGGGTGGACTGACTACTTTACATTCATGTGGGAGCCTCTGTGGTGTAGTGGCAGGGTGCCAGACATTGTTGCATAGGGTACCAGGTTTGAAACCAAGTGGGGACTGACCACGGGGGGCATGGTCAGGTACCAAAAAGGGGAATGAAAATGGTGGGAAAACAGTGAGAGAGTTGTGAAAAGAGTGGGTGCACTGTCGACTCCTAGTGGTGGAGATAGAGCATGCATCTGTAAGAAGGGGGAGATAGTAGGGGAGGGTGAGTTAGAGTGTTTGGGAGGGGGAGGGAGTGAGGAGAGGCAGCGCTACAGGCTTCAGAGGAAGATACACCCTGTGGTGGCAAAAGCGTATAAGTTGCAAATGGAGAAAAGTGGAGATAGTAAAAAATTGGTGACAGGAAGTCATGTGATGTGGAAGGGCTTTAAATTAAGGGTGGGGCTTGGGTGGGACAGTCTACGGGCTAACACCCCTAGTGAGATGGTGCAATGATGAGAGGGTGAGTTACCTTTTGGTTCTTCTCTGCTAGATTCCCCTGGCCAATTCGGTGCTGCTTTTTTTCTTCTTCTTTCTCACACACCTAGACCAAGTACCATTTCCAGTCACCTCTTGTTCCCTCTCTTTGAATATCTGAGCTTTCATCTCAGAAGCTCTCAACTGCAGAAGGTTACCAGTGAGTTTCCTGGTCCCGAACTCTGTTTAATATTTGGTACACAGTCTCCAATTCCACAGGTAAGTGCAAGTCTGTTACACACCATCTGGGAATGGCAGGCAGCCGGAAGCAGGGATGGAGGTGTGTCTCCTGGAATGTTAAGGGGCTAAATCATCCAGTTAAGCATGCCAAGGTATTTCAGCACCTCTGCTCACTGCAGGCTGACCTAGCCCTACTCCAGGAGACACACCTCACAGTCAAAACAGTACAGTGGCTCATGAAGGCATGGATGGGGAAGGTAACTGCCAGTTCAGCCCCTACCAAGTCAAAGGGGGTGGTCATCCTGCTTCACAAATCCTCCCCCTAGTTGAGAAGGAGGTGAAACATGACTCTCAGGGACATTAGGTAGGGGCCAGGTTCTCATTCCCAGGGGGAAAGGTGGTTGCAATGTGCATCTACGGGCCCAATGCTGACTCTGCAGAATTCCTGGTGGACATGAGTCAAGCCCTTGAGTGTCTTATAGACGGGCAAAGGGACATTCCAAGTCTCTTGGGAGGCAATTTTAATTTGGCTCCAGATACCTTCTTGGATAAGTCTAGGCCCAACCCCCAGGCACACCATAAAGCTAGAGCAGCTTTGCAGGAGCTGGGTGAGGAATGGGGACTGACTGATTTATGGAGGCGTGACAACACTAAGGGTTGAGATTATACCTTTTTCTCCCCGGTACATGGCACTTACAGCTGAATAGATTACTGGCTGGTGAGCAGGGATGCTGCCAGCTGTATTGATGAGGTCAGAATTAGGAACATCCTCATTTCGGATCATGCTCTGATCTGCAATTTCTGACCTGAGGCGCAAGGTAAATCCTCCACCATATGGAGGTGCAACCCACTGCTTCTCTTGGACCCTGAGTTCTACTCACTCATTAGTGAGGAAGCAAGAAATTACTTTAGTAATGATTTAGATGTGGAGGTCGGTCCCACTACTGTATGGGAGGCCTATAAGGTGGTGTTGTGGGGTCGAATAACTTCATATTCTGCAGCTAGAAACAGGGCTAGGCAAGTGGAGATTGATGCACTCCAGACGGAAGTCACCACATTAGAAAACAGGTTTAAATCCACCAAGCAACCAGAGCACTCTCTCCTGAACTCCACAGTAGGATTGAAGTATCACATGAACACTCTCCTGCAGAGAAAAGCAGAGTGGATGTTGCTGAGATAAAAGCATCGCTATTGGAAAGGGGGGGACAAAAGTGGTAGGCTTCTGAGATTCCACTTAAGGAAGCAGCAGGTGGCCTCTAGAATCCATGCATTGAGAGACAATCAGGCAGGTGGTCTCAGACCCAGCGGGTATCATCGCCACCATGCGGGCCTTTTACCAGAAGCCAAACCATTCAAGCTCTAACTTAGGTGAAACCAGTATGGCTAATGGGCTGGAAGAATTTTGTAAAGGGTTCTCAGTTCCGCAGCTCTCCCAGGACTTGGTCCAAAAACTGGAGGCCCCTTTCACAGAGGAGGAACTTCGTTCTGCTCTTTCCCAACTGGCTAAGGGGAAGTCACCTGGCCCCGATGGCATGACCGTGGAGCTATATCAGGCTTTGCAGGAGGAGATTTCAACCTCCCTCCTTCATGCCTTGCAGGCCGCCCATAGAGAAGGTTGCTTGCCCCCAACTATGAAAGAGGCTCACATAACCCTACTTGCAAAAAAATCATCGGACCCACTCGATTGTTTAAATGTTTGCCCAATCTCTCTTTTCTGGGTAGACACCAAAATTGTGGCCAGAGTTATGGCCAACATGCTGGTGAGCAACCTTCCCTTGTTGATTCACCCATCGCAGGTGGGTTTCTCTAAGAAGAAATGTGGGACGGCTAATGTGAAGCTAGTTGTTAACTTGAAATGGCTCTCTAGGCAATCCTCTACCCCCATGGCTGCCTTGGCCCTGGATTTCACTTAGGCATTAGACACTCAATAGAGTGGCACTATCTTCACCTGGTCCTTAGTAAGTATGGGTTTGGGCCTTATTTTCTAGGTTTGGTGTCGGTCCTGTATAACTCCCCCACTGTGCGGATTCTCATTAATAAGGGCATTTCTTCTCCATTCTCTTTCCAGAGAGGGACCAGGCAAGGCTGCCCTCTCTCCCCTTTGTTATTCCTACTTGCCATTGATCCCCCAGTGGGAAAGATCCTAGTAGCTAAAAATATTTCTTGGATTCCTGCAGTGTGCAAGTCGTACCTGGTAAGTGCATACACGGATGACATTTTGCTTACAATTGCTGATCCGGCCCAGTCCCTACACTGCATTCTCAGTACTTTACAGGAGTTTGCCACTCTCTCTGGCCTGACCATCATTAAGAGAAAAAACACTCTCTCCCCCTGGAATCTGACCTGTTCCATAGATTGCATTCAGGTCACCGATATCTCGTAGGCCCCAAAGAGATTCTGCTATTTGGGAGTTTTCATTCCCACTAAGTGGTAGAAGCTTGAATCCACTAATTTCTCTCCGCTGCTCTCATCACTGACAGTAGAAATTGAGTGCTGGTGCAAGCTCAACCTCTCAATTAAAGGGAAAGTTGAGGCAGTTAGGATGTTTCTCCTTCCCAGGGTGTCATACTTTCTTCATAACCTACCCATCTGGCTCTCTCCAAAGCTCTTTCTCTCCCTGGATAGAATTGTGGTGTGCCTACTCTGGGAGGACAAATGGGCCTGATGGGGTGAAGCAAGCTGCAGGCTCACTGGATGAAAGGGGGACTCAGGCTGCTGTGGTTTCAGGCATATCAGTGGGCTTACAGGATGGCTAAGGCTGTTAAATGGGTCATGCCATTGACCCCCCCAGTTAACATTCTGGCTCTCTCTGGAAGCCTTTTTGTTGTGGGATCAGCCCCTGTGGTCCCTGCTAACATACAGGTGTCACCACCCCCCAGAGATATCCCCCATCAAGGTGGAGATGGTGGCATCTTGGAGGGCAGGTACAGTATATCTGCCTCCCACACACCCCCTGGGGCCTATGCTCCTCACCCAGACCATACACCTCTTTGGGGAAGCAGTTGCATTCTAGTGGATAGCAAGCCCCTTTTTTGGCAGGGCTGGGTCAACAAAGGTATTAGGGCCATATGGGACTTATACGTCCCCAACGCCTCAGTGTTAAGGTCTTTCAAGCAGCTGAAATCCCATTATGGGCTGTCAGCCCATGACTTCTGGAGATATCTCCAGATAAGGACTGCTGCTCATTCCTATCTCTCCCACAATATAGTAGATGCCCAATGGGCCTGGATGGTTAACTTGCACAAAGCAGAGGTGCAGAATGGAGTGGCAGGCAGGTTCTATTGGGTTATTCATGATGCCCAGCCTGGCTGCATTGATAAATGCTGGCAACAGTGGGAGAAGGAGGCTCAGATGGACATCTCCCTCCAAGTTTGGTTGAGGTGTATTCAAGCTTCCCATACACAATACAGGGATGCCAAGATCCAGGTCATTCAGTTAAAAATTTTACTCAGGTGGTACAGGACTCCTGCGGTGCTTAACTCAGTGGGTCTTCTTAGCCACGCTAACTGCTGGAGGTGCCAGCAGAGCTCAGCCCATCTCCTCTATGTGCTGTGAACTTGCCAAGGGCTAACAACTTTTTGGGTAGCAGTATCAGAGGACTGCTCCTGGGTGATGGGCTGCACAGTGAAATTAACCTCAGCCATGGTTCTTCTTGGTGATCCTCATTGCTTGGTCCATCTACCTGCACCCATAGGGCAGTGGGTCCTTGGTGCTGTGATGAAAGTGAAGAGACTCATTCTGATGCTCTGGAGGAGACCACACCCTCCTTCTATTCCTGCTCGACATGCTGCTCTGGGAAAGTTGGCCATCTTCAAAAGGCTCTCCTACAAGTCTGAACCAACTCCCTAAATACTTAGACAAATGGGGCCCTTTTCTCCACTCCCATCTGTGTGAAGAACCACCAACTCTGCCAGGCAACCCTCCCTCTTTAGTTGAGGACTCCCATCCATTTCTTTGGGATACTTATTTCTTGTATGGTACAATATTTGGTGTCATCAATAGTGGTGGTGTAGATACCCTGGGACCACCAGAAGCAGTGGCACATGTATGTGGAGGTGCACATGTGCACCGCAGCTCCGGACTGGGTCCCCTCAACCCTCCCTGTCGACCTTTGTCTGAGCTGTCTCATGGCGCTGTCCCTTCAGCCTCCACCAGAGGATGGCCAAGCTCTGAAAGAGCTGGATCCCTCCTACCAAGGTGGGGCACTGTCAAGCAGGCGGCTACTCACATCCTCTACCTCCCCTACTGCCGACCTCCAATGACCCAGGCTCGTTCCCGAACCCGAGTCGCAGGCGTGGCCAGAGGTGTGGCATCCAGTGTCTCAACCCTCAGTGCCACAGGGCCGGTTGAGGTACATTACTTATACCTTGTCAGTTTAGACTAGATAGTTAAATGCATGTTTTATTTGAGAACTTAACCTTTACTTGCTGAGTGCAAGTCTATGGTTGTATCCGAATTTTGGATATTGAATATGTAATGTTGTTACTCTCCTGTGTGTTGAGCTTTATGGTGCTATTTTGATACAAAGTTGTAAGGTGTGTGCTGTTCTGATGGATAACTAATAAATTTATCCTATGATAAAAAAACAAAACAAGTGGTATGCATCTGGAGAGAATTTCATGAGACAGAGGGGGTGCAGTGCTTTGTGTTACATGCATTGATGCTATCAAAAAGAATTTGTGTAAGCAGAGCTGAGGCTTACTCTTATGAAAAGGAAAGCACTATGAGCAGATGATGCCCTCACACCCCAATATCTTCTGCAGGGTCAGGCATGCATTCAACATAGGTGAGATAAAGCAAAGCTCCTTGATTATCAAACACATTTGCATCATTTTATTAAAATCTTATTGTCAAATCTCATCTGCCATCTTCAGTTTTCATATTGTGCAATACAAAATGCACTCACTCTGAAAATTGCATTGATTGTATTATTATTTTACCTTACATTATCCTTTTCATTATTACTACAATTATTGTGGTATTTGGTAGCATGATGCAGAATATCCAGACATATCATGACATGTCACAGAACAATTGGTTTCAATTATATTTCCCAATATGCCCAGATACATACAATATATACTGCAGTTTGCCACTGCCTACAACTGTATTCTTGTTCCATGGGATAACTGAACAATCTGTGTTCATCTCCTGCTGACCTTGGACCCATACAAACATTAGATTTTCTTCTTTTATAAAGATACCACTGAGGGCGACATTTTCAATAAATATTGCAATATAACAGAACATTAGAGGTTGCCAAATATTTATTGTGATTTAAAGGTTATCACATATTTACTGTGATACAAGTAAGATCTTATTCAAAGGACAGTACATCAACAGTGCAGCACCCTCTAATGCTGCTCTAGAGAGGCAGTATTGGGTATTAGTTGACGTTATTGAGGGATTAGAATCTTCAGCCTTACAATCTTTTGGCCCTAGAAGTGAGTGCACAGCCTACTCAGCCATTGACACTGCTACCTGTAGATATACCAGGTGAAAAGAATATACAGATCATTACATATGATTCAAATACCACAGACAATGGGACATATCAGTAAATAACTTATTAAACCAATGTGAAAGATTAATTTAAAGTGCTCGAACTGCCTCATAAATGGATTTGACTTAGTCTTGTCCAACTGGAGTGAGAATATTAGACCCAAACTCTAACCGGTCCTACGTAAATCAGTATTTTTAATTTTCCCAGCAATATGCCATTCATCAATATTTTTATGGAAGAAGCTGCTGTAAATGCCCTTGCTTCTTATTCTAATCACAACCTGCTTACAGTACTTAAAAGTGAACTCTGATATTGAGTCGCTTTGATCTGTGCCTTTTAATGCTTAGTCTGTACAAATCTTCTCCTTGTGTCAAAAACTGCCAAATCACCTGCAGAAGCTACATGAGTGATTTTGAAAGGTTGTATAATCATTCTGGTACAGTAAGTCAGATAAATTATGTGGACACCAATTTTGTTCCATTGATTCTATTTTCTACTAAGATGAGTTATTTCAAATCACTTACGTGTGTGACATTGCAGTAGAAAGAACACACCAAAATCACTTCCTTTATGCAATGTTATATTTGCATTTAAGGCTAGCTTACAGTTTTGTGTTCTGTTTAATACTTTACAAATAAGTGAAAGAAAGTAATGAAATTTAATACTCTTGGAAGCAAAGTGAGGTAGATAACATTCAAAACAAAAGCCTTACAGTACATTTTCTGAATGGCCAGGCAAAGCTTGGATGAGTGCTGCCAGATTGCCTTATCTATCGAGTTGAGTTTGGTGGATATTGAATATAGAGAATACTGGATGGGCAACTATGCACAACCAGTGTGTTGTGCCACTAAGGAGTGCTGATTCCCTGTAACTTTGAAAGCGAAGCTTGAGAGGTCCATGGAAATCATAATTCTGAGCTAGCACAGCACACTGGTTGGGCACAGAGTTTCCCATCCAGTAATTTTTATAGTGTATGTTACCTCTAAAGAAAATAAATAGTTTTAACACTTTATGTTTTAAATAGAGAACAGGAATTGTTCATTGCCACGTCCTGTTCCAGTAGTTAGTGTTGGTTGCTAGGGTGACGTGTGGTTGCTAGGAACCAGATGCTCTTCATTTTTAGTGCAGCCTTCTATTGGTTGTCAATTGGGTGTGGTAGGGATTTTCAACAAAAACCAAATGGTGGCCATATTCCTTGCTTACCAAGAGGATGTGGACTGCGAGGAACAGATATTGATTTTGTAAGTAATTTTAAACATCTGATCAATCTTGCATTTCATTGTTTATTTAAGCGCATGTATCTGGTTGATCTTGCATTTTTCCATCATATCTGATTTATCTTGTCCGAGTCATGTGTTCGAGTGATCATGCGGCTGCTGCCACAAGTGTTGTGGTTTGTGCTTTTCTAAAAAGAGCTGAAATATTGCACCACAGTGTGGTATTACAGTGTTCCATGCCCTTTGAACTGTGGTACAACAACATCTCAATACATTGGATTTCTATCCACAACAAGCCCTCACCATACACTATAATCTGATCTCTCAGTCATGTATTTGATTACGCTATTAGTTGATGCAGATATTTATGCTCTTCATTTTCAATTTATTTAGAAGTGATTAGAGTACAAAGCCAATAACTGATAAATAATTATATGTTTTTAACTTCTGCTCTATCTTCCGTTGATCCACTGAACAGTACCTCCTTCAGCTTTAGTCATTTATATTCCATGCTAATGGAAGGTATTTAAGAATAAGTTTGCCTGAATCACAATTAGTGGAATGAACATCTGAAAGCTTTGGCTTTTTAAAAGATCAGAAGGTGCCACATGCCATTTCAGGTGAGACATGTATCAGTAGTTTGGTTTGTGATGACAGAAGGGAATTTTATGGTTGATCTCATCCAGCCCTCCCACTGCATGACAGTGACTATATCCAATTTGAATAAGAACAGACATCCATGCTTATCAGCTGGAATGCAACTCCTACTCATGTGGTGTAATCCTCATTGCCATTTTGTCTGAGAAATCTGTCTAGTCCTGTTTTAACAAGCTAATCAGTATGTGTTCCCATAACCTCAAGGGATAGGCTGTGCTGCAAGTTAACATCCTACTGTGATAAGTAATGCTTTCTAGTGCTAATTCTTATCCTCACCCCTACAGTTTGACTGCATATTGTTTAGTTCAGCTTGCATTGATCAACTCTGACATCCATGTATACTCTACCTTTATCTATTTTAGTATTCAGAACATTATGATCACATTCCATCTCTGGCTTGTCTTCTTTTCACTGAATAATATGAGTATGTCAGCTCTCCCATCTTAACTCTTTCTCCTTCCATAACCTTCTAATAAGCTCGGTGGACAGACCCTATCAAGTTCTCATAGTCATTCTGTAATGCACTGACCAGAACTGCACATACTGTTGTACTCCAAGTATGGTCTTACCAAGGCATTGAACACATGTAGGATAAGCTCCCTGTACTTGTTCCATACCCCTCCTTGTGCATTCTCAATGTTGCATTTGCTGTCTTGGAGTTAGCAGCACATTGACTGACTGGTATAAAATTAATGAACACAGTAACACCAGTGGCTAGATTCACAAAGCTTTGCCCCAGTGCAAACCCCTTTGGCACGGTGAAAATTAAATTTTACACCATGGTGTTATCCACAAAAGCCAAGTCTGCACCATCAGGGCAATGTTTTTAGGGGTCCACAATTCAAATTAGGGGGAGGGTACCTGCATAATTTTGAGCTCACTTCTACCTTTCAAACAACTGAGTAATAATGGTGCTGTGCCATTCATAAACCATTTTCTCTAAGCAATGGCTGTTTACTGAGGTCCCTTGCATGGAGAACATACGACCAACTGAGACCTGGCTGTATTCTGAGCAACCCTACTGACTGCAGGAGGTACTGCAGTGGCCCCCACACCCACAACACTCTGCCACTGGTAGTCAAGTGGTCCCTCCCACCTCCCTGTTCTCTGATCACCCTTCCTGTAGATTAAAGTTCTGTTCCCTGGTAGTTTAGTGGTCCCACCCCATCACCATTCTCTGATCACCATCCCATAGAATGCAATCCCATTCCCTGATACTCTAATGGTCCCTGCCTCATCCCCATTCTCTGATCATCACATAGAATAAAATCCTGTTCCATGGCAGTCAAGTGGTACCTCCCCCCTCCTCATTCTCTGATTGCCATCCCACAGAATACAATTCCATTTCCTGTAGTCTAGTTGTCCCTCCCCCCTCCACATTCTCTGATCACTGTCCCATAGTATACAATCTCATTCCCTGGTAGTCTAGTGTTCCCTCTACATCCCCATTCTCTGATCACCATCCCCTAGAATAAAATCCCATTCCTGGCAGTCTGGTGGTCCCTTTCCATTCTCCAATTGCTGTCCCATGGAATACAATCTCGTTCCTTGGTAGTTTAGTGGTCCCACCCCCTTACCCATTCTCTGATCCCAATCTCATAGGTTTAAAAAATAATATCCTGTACCGTGAAAGCAATACATGAAGAGAAAGATGATGCCGGTGGTATTTTGTCCCCTCATGTCCTCTGATTGTGGGCCTGTCAGAAAGGAAGAAATTGCCTTGGTGGCTAGTGGTCCCACCCCACCTGATGACCTGTCCAAAATGTAGAACACAGCAGCATCGGTGTCCATTCCCCACCAAACATCCCAAAATTTGTATCACTCAGTTCTCCACTTCCCTAGTGATCTAGTGGACCTCCCTCTCTGTCAGAAATTGACTCCCCACCCCACTTCCACTCTAAGCCAATCTCCAGCTAGTAACCAGCACAGTTCCTCATCTCCATGGTTGGTTATCAAATTGAGCTCTCAATGAGTGAATACTGTATACAGTAATAGCTCATTGAGAGCTCAGTCAGTGGCCAGCCATGGAGGTGAGATGAGGGCTGTGCTGGTCACTGATAGGGGATCAGGTTTGGGGGGGGCAGTCTGGGGTGTCAGTGTCTGACAGGGTTGGGAGTGGAAGGTCCAGCAGATCAACAGGGAATTGGGGAACTGTGTGATAAAAGTGATCTTGATGTTTGTAGGGGGAATGGACACCAATGTTACTGTGTTCTATGCTAAAGAGCAGTGCAGTCAGAACAAATCCTGAGGGATGAGACACTTAAAGGAATGTTAATCATCCAGTTTCACTCATTGCTTCCAGCTGTACTAGTGAGACAGTTAACTTCCAACCTCCATTAACTTGGTGAGAGAAGTGGGCCACTGGGAACTTTGATTCCACTTTGAGTTGGTGTATACAAATTTGGTTTGACTTTAAACATTCAGTCGAACTACTTCAGCTGCCAATGCAGTAATTGACATCAGGTAATGCAGACTACAAATAGTGGGTTCAAAAAGCTTTGATGTAAGCAATGAATAGTAACTATTTAAGCTTATTTGTGGCAGATGCTGATGCCAGGCAACTTCTCCTGATTACAGTCTGTAGTGTTGTGACAGAGACTGCAATCCACCTTCTCTCATCATATGAGTTATGTATAACATTACTGGATCATTGTTCTTATATTATGCAGAAGAATCATGATATGTCAAGTTTTGAGGGTTAAAATAAACAAGCGAGGTGTTTTGATTATTTATAACATAATGTATATTTGTGTTTTGCCCTTAAGAAACACCGAGTGGAAGCCTTGATATCCCAGATTAAAACAGGATCCTTTTTGAACAATGAGGAATATTTAAGGACAACAAAATCATTTGTTTCATTTTATTAATTAAATTAACCTTGTTTTGTGCCAGTGGTGGGATCTGTACCTGGTACTGCATTTTAAGTGGGTGATATGCATTTTGTTGTGATTGGTGCACCTGTTAAGGGTTTAAGTATTTAAACATGTGCAATATCCTGTATAGACTATTCTCTGAAGAAGCCTCTGGGTGAAACGCAAGAACTGCCTGTTCTGCTACTCTATCCAACACACATGGGTGAATAAATGAAGTTTGTTTGAATGTTCAAATATTCATTTGACATCTTTTCTGTTCCGGTGAGTACAACACTAAATTTCCATTGGTACCCTAAGTACCTAGTGTAACCCGGTATGGGTCTTCTGGCCCCAGAGGAAAGCATGCTGTCTACTGAGACAGAGACACTGATAACTGACAAAACTGATGTGGGTATCAGTTTGGTGGATTATTTTATCCTATCAGTGAAATCCAATTAAATAAAATAATCTGAAATTCACTCATGCTGTATTACAACGATTCCGATAATCTGGCAGTAAATACAGACATTTTTGTTGTAAAAGTTGTTCTTGCTTACCCACACATGGTGAGGTTGGTACGGGCACTGGCAAACAGTTCCAAAAGCAGTAAAATCATTACAATCTCCATGCAACATTAAGTCATGCAAAAAGGGTAAAAGCTTAACTAATTTAGCTGGATGAAGTGCTGAGTGCGAGTGCAAATAATCTGAGTCAGCATATTGCGCAGGAAATACTCCTAGTGCAAGGAAGCAGGGCAAACAGCCAAGCTGTAATGTGCTTATGTAGTGACTAACGAGTCATCATCAGTGTGTAATGGCTTGCAGTGAATGAGGGCTTAAAAAACGTAATCCTTAATGTGACAAGTGCCTAACAGAAAGTGCTAATGTTTGAATAGGATAGTTTAATATGTTTTTTGGTTCCTTACATTAAACATTTTTTCCTTTGCAACACACCAACTTGTAATGATGTTGCTGCTTTTGGAACTGTTTGCCTGTGCTTGTGCCAGCCTCACCACGTGTGGGTAAGCCAGAAAAAACTTTTACAACAAAAATATATATGTTTACTGCTAAATAAAAGTGTTTCACTATTTTTTGAACTTAGACATTGGTCTGTTGATTTGTTTTTGATGCTGACCCTGACTTCACTGGCATCAAATTTCTTTGAGTTTCTCTGACTATTTTACTACCTTGCCTTCTCTTTTTCAACATACAATATTTTATTGTATTTTCTAAAAGACATCATATATAAAACCACACAAACAGAGCTCTGGGTATCATCCAACAGTATAAGCTTGCAAGTCTACATTCCATAACAGCATATAGGAGATTCTTGACATAACATTCTTATATTTTATGGTGAGAACTGTTGTGCAAGAGAAAGAATACCTGTCCATATCCACACATTGAAGTACAGGCAGTAAGTACCATAATAATCGATTTAGCAGCCTACTTAGACCATCCAGTATTGAAATTCAATGCATATTCTGTATTGGAATATACAAAGAACATCAGATTGGAACCAACAATGTACCACAGTGTAACCAATGTCCAAGCTGAACTCCTAGTCAGTCGAATGGAAATGAATTGAGGTAAAACTGGTATCAACCATAAACAGAAGGGTTCGCTCTGTAGCTCAGTAAACCTTCACATGAACTAAAGTTGGAATACTCTACCCTTCTGATGTCTAATCCCCATGGAGGGGAGCAGGTATCCCACATCCTTACACCTTTAATGCTCTACCCAACTTGCATGATTCTGCTAATTAGGGCAATCTTACCATCTCTAGTAGCGTAACTTGGAAATAAAACAAAAATGTTGAAATCTTAAAATGCTTTTATTATATATATTTTTTATTTGGTTAAATAGGAAAGGATGGCTAAGAGGTGTGTTTCTGTTTTCAGCCTAGTACGGGTAAATGAAATACTGATTGATGTTAAATGAGGTTAAACTGTTGATGGTTTTTTTTTTTTGCTGAATGGGGGGAATTTAGCCAGGATACTGGGGAGACTCCCCTACTCATTTCAATAAGTATCATATTATCTTTAACATTCACTTGAACAAGTACCAGTACAGACAGGATAGTTTAACAGCTCTTCCGAGCTCCAGTGCCTGAGGCATACATTTGTGATTGCATGATGGATGAAGGTCAACCAGGCCATCTTTTAGGACTGAGAAATAAATCAAATGTTTAAAAAATTCTCTGGCTGTGGTTGCCACCTGGTTGATAAACTGCAAGAAGCAGTACAGCCTGACTGCAATTTCAAATTGAAAAATGTAAACCATCTAAACAAATTGAAAAATGTAAACAATCTAAACAAATTTAAAAATGTTAACAGTTACAGAGATGGTTGTAAAACCTGCTTGTTGCAAAGGCAGAAAGTAAAATTATTAGAGTACACAAGCCTTCTAGGAGGATGAGGAGGATGGAAAAGGACATGCTGCTAGAGCCTAGGAAGAAGATGGATAAGAAAAGGAGGTGGTATTTTTCAATAACATACATAGTAACATAGTATTGTTGTGGATGAAGTGATTTGGTATCTATATTGTCTGCCCCTCATTCTGCACAACAGTGGCTATACCCAGTTTGAGTACAGATGGAAATCCAAATTTCTTAGCTACAGTATATTGCTACAGTATCTCATAATGTATAAACTAAGAGAAGCTGCCACCCCATGTCAGCAGCAGGCCATTTGTCTGGAGCCCTCCACCTCCCCAAACCAGGTGAATTGAGAAGGTGCCACCTCCTTGGGTAGACATAAGGCCTGGCTATGTGCTAGGAGGAGGCACCAATGGGCTACCCACAGGGTGGGAGGCATGGGCAAGGGGGAGGAGACAGAGGGCACATATAGTGTCCTGCAGTGGATCGTTCCCTCCTCTTCTTCTTCCATCCAGTGGCTCATGAACACCAGCAGCTGAGGCAAGAAGCCTGGAGGCCTACTTCAGAGAAAGAGCCAGATGGGCCCACTTGCTTTCTGTGACCACTGATCTAGTGAGCTAACATCCTTCAGCTCTAGCGCTATGTGAGATGCAGCCTAATACATATCAATTTCTTTGTTAGCACTGAACCTGTAATATTTAGCTAAAAAGGAATACTGATGGGTTAGATGCTGCTTACTGGACAGTGGTTCTGTTGGTCATTTCTATCTCAGTGAGCCATTGTTGGGTTGTTCTTCAGGCTAGGGGCTGTTGGGAGAAGCAGATCCTGAGGGCAGAGAGTGGTAGCTCTCCATTTTCATCAGGTGATTTGCCGGACAACTGTGTGGGTTTCCTTGATGGTGTCAGGGCCAAGGAGGTAGGTGAGTGGCTTGGCTATGGTTGGGTGGGGACATTAATCTATGGTGGCTCCCTTTGCCAGAAAGGGCACTCCTTGCTGGGTGTCCACAATTCCTGGGAGGTCCATGAATCTCCTTGGACCCCCCCTTCTCGCCTAACTCCAGATGGAGTGGCAATGGACCCGTTGGCTTCGGCGTCGGCAGGGGTGGGTGTGCCTGCATGGTCTGCCATGGCTAGAGGTTGAATTTCCATGTGCTAGAGACTCTGGACTTGCTGGTTAATTGCCTTTGTTGGGCAGTAGCTGTGCGAGATTCAGGGGCTGCTGAAAGGGCAGCTGACGTCTCATCTGAGACATGATTCTAGGTGGCCATCTAGGTCACGGTCATCTGAAGCACCACAAGGGCCACTGAAGTACTGGGAACAGACTCAGTGCCTGGTGTTGAAACTGGGATTTGGTTCTTTTAACATAGAAACATAGAAACATAGAATTTGATGGCAGATAAGGACCGCTTGGCCCACCCAGTCTGCCCATTTCCCTGCATACTGGATAAGCTGCAGATCCTAGTTAACCAGCAGCCTACTTCTTCCTACCCCTATCCCCTAGAATTGCCTTATGACTGTCCCATGCATGCTTGAATTCCACCACTGTTTTTGACTCCACGACCTCCTCCAGAAGGCCGTTCCATGCATCCACAACCCTCTCTGTGAAAAAATACTTCTTTAAATTACCTCTGAGCTGCACCCCCTCTATCTTCAAACTGTGCCCCCTTGTTCTTGCACACCTCTTTTTTTGAAAGATGCTACCCTCTTGGACTTTGTTGATTCCCTTGAGGTACTTGAAAGTTTCTATCATGTCCCCCCTCTCCCTCCTTTCCTTGAGGCTATACATATTAAGCTGCTTTAGACTCTCTTCATATGTCTTCTGGTGCAGACCCTGCACCATTTTAGTTGCCCTCCTCTGGACAGCTTCCATCCTGTCTATGTCTTTGCGAAGACTGGGTCTCCAGAACTGCACGCAGTACTCCAGATGGGGTCTGACCAGCTGTCTGTACAGAGGGATAATAACTTCCTGTTTTCTACTGGTGATGCCTCTCCATATGCATCCCAATATCCCCCCCAGCCCTCATTGCTGCCCTCTCACATTGCTTGCCCACCTTTAGGTCACCTGATATGACTACCCCCAGGTCCCTTTCCATTTTTGTTGTCGTTAGTATCTCACCCCCCATTTTGTACTCTTCCCCTGGGTTTTTGTTTCCCAGGTGCATTACCTTGCACTTCTTAGCATTGAATCTAAGCTGCCATATATTTGACCATTCCTCTAACCTTGCCAAGTCCCTTTTCATCCTTTCCACCCCACCTTGTGCATCAACTCTGTTTTCCAGATCTTTGTGTCATCTGCAAAGAGACATACTTTTCCTTCCAGTCCCTCTGCAATGTCGCTTATAAAGACATTGAAGAGGACTGGTCCTAATACTGAACCCTGCGGTACCCCACTAGTAACCCCCCTTTCATCAGAGTGGACTCCATTTACTATTACTCTCTCTGTCCTATTTTCCAGCCAATTTTTTACCCAGGCTGTCATCTTGGGACCCAATCCCAGGCTAGCTAACTTGTATATTAATCTTTTGGTGGGACTGTGTCAAATGCCTTTAAAAGTCTAGGAGGCCATGTCCACAGCCCCTCCCTGATCTACTACTTTGGTCACCCAGTCAAAGAAATCTATCAGATTTGTCTGGCATGACCTTCCTGCTGTGAATCCATGCTGCCTTGGGTCCTGTGCCCTCTGGCCTCTAGATACTTGACAATTCTTTCCTTCAGAAGTGACTCCATCATTTTCCTACCACTGAGGTTAAACTAACAGGTCTGTAGTTTCCTGCTTCTGCCTTGCTCCACTTTTGTGAAGGGGAATCATATCTGCCCTCCTCCAGTCCTCGGTACCACCCATCCTCCCATGATTTGTTAAACAGGGTAGTCAGTGGTGTCACTAATTCTACCCTTAGTTCTTTTAGAATTCTGGGATGAATCCCATCAGCCCCATTGCTTTGTCCACCTTCAGTTTTAAGAGTTCTTTCAGAACCCTTTCTTCTGTAAATGGGCTGCTATCAACTTCTGTATCCAGTGTGTTTCTACTGTTTGTTCTAGGTACCCCTCTTCCTTTGTAAATACTGAGTAAAAATATTTGTTTAGTATCTCTGCCTTTTCACAGTCTCCTCTGCCCACCTCCCCCTTTATTAAGCCTCACTATCCCTCCCTTGGTCTTCCTTCACTCCCTGATGTACCTATAAAAGGTTTTATCCCCTTCTTAACTGAGTTGGCTATCTTTTCCTCGGTTTGGGCCTTTGCTGTTCTGACTGCCTTCCCAGCTTTCTTTTGCTTTAACTGATACAGTTCTCTGTCCTGCTCCTTCTGTGATTCCTTGTACTTCCTGAAAGCTTTCTTTTTCTCTTGAACCTTCACTGCCACTTCCTTTGAGAACCATAGTGGTTTCTTACATCGTTTAGTTTTGTTTATTTGCTTCAAGCAAAGGCTTGTTGCCTCTGTGATGGCAGTTTTTATTATTCCCCATTGTTCTTCCACCCCTCCTTCCTCCCCATTTGCTAGCGCATTCCTTAGGCACTTACCCATTTTGGCAAAGTCAGCCCTCCTAAAGTCCAGTACCTTTGCCTTTGTATAGCTTGACTCTATTGCTGTGTTTATTGTGAACCATACTGTTCGATGGTCGCTAGTTCCCAGATGGCTACCCACTTCTACATCTGTGATCCTCTCTTCATCTCCATTTGAGAGAACCAGGTCTAAGATTGCTCCCTCTCGAGTGGGCTCCAATACTAGTTGTCTAAGGCATGCCCCTTGTAGGGCATCTAGAATAACCCCACTCTTCGGAGTGGCTGCGGCAACTTCACTCCAGTTAACATCTGGCATATTCAGATCACCCATCAGCAATATCTCCCCTTTTTTTGCCATACTAAGTATACTTTCTATCATTTCCTTGTCCATTTCCTTCCCCTGAGAAGGGGGTCTGTATACAACCCCTGTGCGGATTGTGGTGCCATTGCCGGTCTCCAAATTTACCCACAGTGCTTCTTCTCCTCCCTGTTTTCTCTTTTGTTCTGTTACTTTGATTCCTTCCCTTATGTAAAGAGCTACTCCTCCTCCTCTTTTACCCTCTCTGTCTCTCCTGTAGATAGTGTATCCTGGTATGTTTACGTCCCAGTCATGGTTTTGTGCGAACCATGTTTCTGTGACTGCCGTGATATCAGATGTTCCTCCTCCATCAAGGTCACTAATTCAGGAAGCTTGTTACTCAGACTACGATGCATTGGTACTCATTGCTTTCCATTTTTGATGGCTTTACTTTCTGTTGCAGCATCCCCACTGACCTTTCTACCTCAGTCTTTCCATTTAGTACCCTGTTTTGTAGGGAGGCTGGTATTTTCCTGCTGCTTATCAGTGCCTCCTCCTTGACTAGTTTAAAAGCTTGCCAATGAAGCATTTAAACCAATTGCTCAAAAGACTTGTTCCCTTCCTGGACAGATGCAGACCATCCTGCCAGTATAGGCTGGTGTCTCTCCAGGTGGAACCCCAGTCCCCAATGAAGCCAAACCCCTGTGCTCCACACCATTGTTTCAATCACTCATTAAACTGCATGGTGCAAAGTACCCTTGCCTCACTCATGCCATTTATAGGCAGCACCTCTGAGAAGGATACTGTGTGTGCTACTTGTCTTAGGCCCCTCCCCAGTTCTACAAAGTCCTTCTGCACTGCTCCAATCTCATGTTGAGCCAAGTCATTTGTCCCTAGGTGGACAATGACATCCAGCTCAGACTCCCGTGCAGCTGTTCTTGTGATCCTGAAGATGCGCTTCCTGTCCCTACAAGCCATGGCACCAGGCAGGCACTTTATTTCAGTTTTCCCTGCTCCCCCCAGTTCTATCCCCCTAATAATTGAGTCCCCCACCAGGAGCTGCTTCCTTTCCTTGTGGCATCCTCTGCCTACTTCCTGTGGACCTCCCTTGTGACATGTTTCCTCAGCCTCCTTAATCTCTTCTGTGGGTGCATACATAGGGGAGCTGTGCTCCACCAGAATGGTGTATGGATTGTGGAGTGGAACAACTGACTGGGTGTGCCTCTGTTCCACCCTCCTCACCCTCCCTGAGCCCAATGTGGTCCAGCTGCTGTGCTTTCTTTGCAACCTCTGAGGTAGTGGTGGTGGCTCTGGTGCTCCCTGGATGGGGGGGGTTCCTTCCTACCATCCAGTCTGGCCTGGGGGAAGGTTCTCTTACTGCTGTCCAGTGTGGTCTGAAGATGGGCAACTTCTTCCCTCAGGGCAGAGAGTTGTCTGCAAATAGGGCAGCATCTCAGCCTCCAGAAAGACTCCCGGAAGACTGCTGCTCCACAGCCATTACATTGCACTACTCCCCACATGACTTTTTTTTTTGTGTGTGTGTGTGCTTGTGTGTGTGTTTGGTTTGTTATATAGAAATATATATATATTATACAATGTGTATGCAAATATTTTCAGTGCTGTGTGCTAGAGAGGATATGACATTGATATGCACCTTACTTTTAGAAATGATGTCAGAACCCCAGGTATAAAGGAACTATTTCCAGGGGTGGGTGGGGTGAGGGTGGGAAGGGGTTGGACCTAAACTGTGCCCTCACAAAACAATCAGCTAAGAGCTCTGACCCACCGCTGCGATGGGTGCCTTCCTGTCTGCAAGATACTATACACAACAATTTGACAGAGAAAATCCCCTGCTAATCAAACAGAGAAAAATCCAGACATCCAAGTCAGACACAGGTAAACCTCCCCAGCCCCAAAACAGCCTGGTGGTTTGAGCTTTGAAAGCAGTCAGCCCCACAATAAGTCAGCTGTGCTTTGAACTCTTCCTGCACTGAAAATCTTAAGAATTGTAACAAGACTGTCTTTTCCTGATAATTTTAAATTCCTTATTTCACCTTTCAGTTAGAAGCAGCCTCCACCTGCAGTATATCTGCTACAAACCAAGGACAATTGAAAGGTTCCCCTCCCTCTGTTGTGAGCACAACTCGCTTTCTTGCAAATCCTATGTTCAGTATTGCAGCTCCCAACAAGAGATCGTTTGACTAGGAAAAATATTAGCTGTTCTGATGAGTTTGCTATAAACACTTGCTTATAATACTATTGTGCTCAGGTCTGTTACCAAAGCTATTGGCTGATTAAGTCTCTGTGATGTAATCACTTCCTGAGAAAGTTTGGAATTGCCTTTTAAGGCAAACAATGATAAACACAGAAAACAGTTTACTGTCTAGGTCAAATACACAACCTGTACCTGCACTTATTTCAGGATTTGTGACAAATGTTTCGCCCAGAGTTTAAAATCTTCCTGCACTGAAAATCTTAAGAATTGTAACAAGACTGTCTTTTCCTGATAATTGTAAATTCCTTATTTCACCTTTCAGTTAGAAGCAGCCTCAACCTGCAGTATATCTGCTACAAACCAAGGACAATTGAAAGGTTCCCCCTCCCTCTGTTGTGAGCACAACTCACTTTTTTTGCAAATCCTATGTTCAGTATTGCAGCTCCCAACAAGAGATCATTTGACTAGGAAAAATATTAGCTGTTTCAGGGGCTGCTAAAAGGGCAGCTGACGTCTCATCTGGGACATGATTCTAGGTGGCCATCTAGGTCATGGTCATCTGAAGCACCACAAGGGCCACTGAAGTACTGGGAACAGACTCAGTGCCTGGTGTTGAGGTGCTATTCAAGTTTTTAATTTCATTGTCATGATCTACTTTTCAGGGTTGCATAGGCTCAGCTCGCCTCTGGGTGCTCTGGGATGCCAATATGGTGCTGTCCATCAGGGATGGCCATTTTGTTGTATGGCAAGCCTCTAAGCTGTGCAGTCATTAACTCTTCTGGTACACAGAGTTGTTTTGTGCAGGCTTGTTTATTTCTAGAAAAGAAGCTGTGCAATAATGTTTAGGTGCTGGCTCACAGTGTATTTCTGAATTGCTTCACCAGTTGTGCGTTCAAATCCTGAGGCTCACCCCTGTCCACTGTGTATTTTGCTGGGGCTTGATTCTGAAAGCCTCACTAGCATGCGTGAAGGCAGTATGGCTTAGTGGTTAAAGGCACTGAACCTCGAACCAGGAGACTTGGAGAACTGAAGGCCTAGGTTTGAATCTCAACAACCCCCACTTGTAAATGGTGTGATCCTGAGCAAGTTTCTTAACTTTGCCAGATCAATTGGGTAAGAATGACGAGCTCCTGTGTTGTGGTGCCTAGGGTTCTTAACTACTAGTACAATAATGTCAAGGTTGTGGGTTCAATCCTGTCATAGGCCATGAAGGATATTTTCTCTGTTCAGTTATTTAACTTGGGCAAAGCTCCTGGGTCACCCTGAGGGTGGTGTGAGCCATTGTTGCAGGTTCCCGCAACATTTGGTGGGTGCAAGCTGCAAAAAAAAAATTAAAAAATCATATAAATAGAAAATGTCAGTTTTTCTTCTGATCATATGCTTATAACTGGTACTCATTTTGTTATGGGAGGGGCTTAGTTGTCTTTTTAGGAATATGTCATCATGTCAAAGATGCTGATCGGCCAAAAGACAGGCGGCCCTGGAGGAGGAACTGCACCAGATGCATTGGAGCAAAAGAAAAGCATGGTTGGAGGCTTGCATAGATGGAGTGGAGGGTCCACTGACATTGGAGACAGCCACAAAGAAGAAACTGGTTAAGGAGAAGGTGCAGTCACCTGGGAGTTGCCACATGGCACAGGTAAGGGTCAAGCCTGATGGGCCACAGTTAAGGGATCTGGCTGTTAGGGAGGTGCATGGGGCAATCCAGGGTAGTAGTTCTGGCAGTGAGACAGAGATCTTGGACAGCTTGAAGGATGGGGTCCCTGAATCAGAAGGTGACCGGACTGGAGCACCAACCCGTTCAGGCCCCCAATGCAGTGGCACAACCAGGCTCCAATTTGTAGGAAGCAATGAATGAATGGCTGACCAACCTGACAGATATGGTAGTGGCATTGGTGGCCAATGTGAACAGCCAGGTCTTGGCACCATCGGCAGCCATGTTTCTGTCGAGTGAGCTGCCACCATAGCCAGCAGTACAGCTTTACATTTGTCTGGATTTGCCAGTGGGCATGCATCTGACCAACAAGGATCGGCAACAGATCAGGAACCAGGAGTATGTGGAAATGTTCTCCCTGTTGAACCAGGTAGTGGAGCAGGAAGATGGTAGGAAGGAGAAGGTGGAGAAGGTGAAGGTCCACAGGTCACATGAGAATTGGATTGTGGCATTCCCAGTGTATGCCTTGATGATTCTCCAGGCTGATGAGATGCAGGGCATGAAGTTGTTCAACTATGTGCACCACATCTCAATGTACCATCAGAAAGGAGATATGGTCCAGTTGGAATACAATGAGGAGTTCTGCCAAAGGCAGTGGTGGAACCTACCCAGGGATGAGATCATCTGGACATGCCTCTGTTGGTTGATGTCATGCAGGGGTTGGGGTGATATGCACGGATAGTGGTCTGTCCATCTGGCTGTCCTCATCACCGCATGAGGAGTCTGGCACTCTGCAGCAGTGTTATGCCTACAACCAGGGAACCTATGCCAGGATGTCATGCAGGTTTCAGCATGCATGCATGTCATGTCACAGGAAGCATCCCTTTTGTACAGTGTTCCTAGTCCCACCCCATGAGAGGGGGCTTCTGGGGGGGAGAGGGAAGTCACAGAAAGCCACAAGGGGCTAAACCTGCCCACCCCAATCTGGGTCAGAAGGCTTAAGCCATGGTTGGACCAGTATGCAGACAGACCAGGCGCCCCCATGTTAGAGGATGGTTTCACATTGGGCTTTAGGATCCCAAACTCAGGTCCCCGATGGGGGTATGAGGCTGAGAACCTGAAGCCTGCAAGGGATCGTCCTCAGGTGGTCCAGGAAAAACTAGAAAAAGTGAAGTGGCTGGGAAGGATCAGTGGCCCTTTCAAGTCCCCACCATGGCCTAATTTGCGAGTGTCCCTCATAGGTTTGGTTCCCAATAAGGCACCAGGGAAGTTTCACCTTATTAATCACCTTTTGTACCCAGAATGTGATTTGGTGAATGCCCTTATTAACCCTGCCTATGTGTCAGTCCTTTATGAATCGTTCAATAGGGCCATTGAGGTAGTGTGGGTGGCCAGCCCCTCTGCCCAGATTTCCAAGGTGGACATTGAGTCTGCTTTCCGGTTGATTCTGGTGCGTGCCAATGACAGGGTATTGTTAGGCATGAAGTTTGATGGTGAATTTTACATCGATAGTTGCATGCTGATGGGGTGCATGGTGGCCTATGCGGTGTTTCAGCAGTTCAGTACCTTCCTGCATTGGGTCGCAGCGAAGGTAGCCAGCAACATCACCATTGTTCACTACTTGGATGATTTTCTTTTTGTGGGTCTGGACAGGGATAACACCTGTGGGGTGATGCTGACAGTTTTTCAAGCCCTATGCAAGAACTTTGGGATTCCCCTGGTGCCAGGTGAGGTTGAATCACCCAGACCAGTCATGTCTGTTTTGGGTATCAAAATTGACTCAGCAAAACAGCAGTGGCGGTTGCAGGTTGAGAAGTTGAGGGCCTTGAGGGAATTGTTATGTAGGATGGAAGGGGGCAAATAATATTTATTTACAGGAGCTGCAGCAGTTGGTGGGCCACCTTAACTTTGCTTGCAAGGTTATTCCCAGTGGGAGGTTGTTTATCAGATGGTTGGCCAAGAGGGGGAAAGGGTGCAAGAAGCCCCATCAGAAGATCAGGGTACGGCAGAGTTCCTGGAAGACATCTAGGTCTGGAAAACCTTTGCTGATCATTTCAATTGGGTGGCACTATGGCAGGATACTAGGGGGATTAGCCCCTTGAAATATTCAAGGATGCAGCCAGAGGGCTCGGATTTGGGGCATACTTTCAAGGAGAGTGGTGTGTAGAGCAATGGCCACAGACCTGGCTAGAGGCCTGGTTGGGGATGAACATCACATTGCTGAAATCTTTTCCGGTGGTGGTGGCATTATGACTGTGGGGCCTGAGGTTGGGGGATAGGAGAATTTGCAATCGATCTGATCATATGGGAGTGGTGCATACCATTAACCATTAGCTGGTACCAAAAGGGCCTATGGGAGACCTGATGAGGGTTTTCATCTTAAAATGTATGTTGCTGAATATTCAGTTTACAGTGGCGCATGTGCCTGGGGCAGATAATAGAACTGCAGATGCTTTATCTCGTTGACAGTGGCAGAGATTCAAGGAGCTGGCACTAGCAGCAGAACAGCAGCCATGGACAGTCCCACCATTCCTTTGGGAGGTGGTGACCATGAAACTTGGAGATGCATAGGTAATTCAGTTACACCAGGGACAAGGGAAACTTATTGCTTGGGGGGGGGTAGAACACTACATACACTTTCAGGGGCAAATTGGAAGCCCGCATGTCTTGCCTGTCCCAGTGGACCAATTGTGTGATTATGTAATGTGGGCAAAATGGGATGGATTGTCATCAGGAATGGTAGGCCGACACCCAGCCAGGCTGTCGTAGTTGGCCAGGATCATGGGTTTTGTTGACAACTCCAGGGCCTACAAGGTGCAAAAGGTTTTGGAAGACTGGAAAAGGTCAGTAGGGGACAGAGCAGATTACAGACAGCCGATTACCCTGGCGATCTTGGTTAAGATCTGTACAGTCTTGCCTCAGGTGTGTTGGAATTCTTATGAGGTCCAGTTGTTTAAAACTATGTTTCTGGTGGCATTCTGTTGGGCCTTTATGGTACCAGAGTTGACCCAGCCCATGCAGATGAGAGGGTCGCCAGGGCTTCTGGCGGAAGATGTGTTATCCTTAGCTGACAGGGTGTATGTCCGGCTAAGGAAATCTAAGATGGAAGAATGGGGTCTGGGCCACTGGTACATGATGAAGCCTTCTCCTTCTGGGTCACAGTATTTGGTGATGGACAAGTTGCGGGCCTATGTGTGGTCTCACCCGGCCACAGGAGAGGCTTTCTTTAGGCACGAGAAAGGAAGGCCGGTCTCAACCTATCAATTCCAATATATTTTGAGGAGGACCCTGCCACAGGCAGGTTTAGAGAAACACAGATTTGGCACTCATTCCTTTCAAATTGGGGCAGCAACCAATGCCCAGGGGCAGGGGTTGTCAGATCAGGAAATCTAGGCCTTGGGGCATTGGCGGTCACATGCATTTTTGTGTTATGTGAGCACTCCCTTGCAATAGTGTACCTTTGTTCTCTTGCAGATCCCCCGGATAGTCCCTGAAACATATGGGTATGTGGACATTCTTTCATCTTTTAGGCAGCCAGGTGAGCAGTTGGCCAACTTCGGGGGGAACAACCTCGGCTTTCCACAGCAGATGGTGCATGTAGTATGGTTGGATAGGGAAGGCATGCATTGGGGGAGTTTCTTCCATTACTTTGACATGAGGTTGGCTGGTCGGGGGCTTCAGACATTTTGTTGATCTACTTTGGAGGGGAAGATTTAGGTCACCGTTCAACAGTGAACCTCCTGCTGGTGATGCAGGAAGAGTTACATGACATTTGAGTGTGGTGGCCCCATATGGTGATCATCTCGTTGCACATTATTTAAAGGAGCTATAGGAAGCATACAAGGGATCAGAAAGCATTGAATTTAGCATGCATAAGAGTTAATCGAGAGATGAGAGCATTCAAGGTATCTGTGGGGGGTGTGCAATAATGAGACATGGGGACTAATTTGGGAAGTGGAGATGAGGGAGGATTACTGGACAATGCCAGTCTCCCTAAGGAGTCTGTCTCATCCTGCTTTGAAAGCCTGAAGAGTGGCAACTTGCACAATCTCCCCAGGTTATTTTTTTTTCACATTAACCACACTTTGTGTGAAGTACTATTTTATTAATGTTTCCCTTTATCTGGCATACCCTCTACATGAGTGCATGGCTTCTGATTCTACTAGCACTAACCAGCTGGAACATTTGTTAATCATCCCTATTCATCCCCTTTAGTATTCGGAACTGACTGAGTGACTGACAAAATAGTCTAGAAGTTAGAGTAATGAGACATGAATGAGCTTGGTACATCCAGTAGACCTGAATCTGATTCTCAAAACCTCCACCTGCCTACTGTGTGACTCTGAACAAGTATCTTAACCTCCTGAGTGCTTCAGAGTCTCCCCTGTAAAGGGGATTTGTGCCTAGTGGGCCTTACCAAGTTAATAAAGAAAAAAGGAACTCTCTGATCATGTCTGCTCGCAGGCATCTTTTTTATGGGCTAAATAATTTCTATTTCTTTTACTATTTTTGGCCAGGAAAGAAACACCATGCCATAGCTTGCTGTCATGTGCATCCTGGGAGCACAGGGAAGTTAAGTGACTTGCTCATGGTCACATGGTATGCTAGTGGTAGCTGTGGGATTCAAACCTAATTCTCCAAATATGTAACTCTGTGCTCTTAACCACTATGCTATATTGCCTTTGATTATATCTTATCTCTCCTCATAGCTCTTCCTCTTTAAATCACTAATCAGCTTGGTGGTCCTATGCTGGAATATCTTGATCTCTTCAATTTCCTTTCTGTACTGCAGTGACATAAAATGGAAGCAGTAATCTAAGTGTGGTTGTGCCAAGCCCTTGAACAGGCAGACAGTTATCTACTTTGGCATTCTCCCTTATCCCTTCTAAGGCACCCCAGCATTGTATTTTCTCTCTTGAATGCAGCAGCACATTTCATGGTGAACATCAGCTTACTGTCCACAGCTGCACCTGGATACTGCTTCACTGTTGTGCTGGCCATGGTTGCAACCCAGATTCTGTGCCCTTAAGCATAGAAACATGCATTTCCGCATTTTAGATCTAGCCCCCATTTCTCAGTACAGAACCCTAATGTGTGCAGTTTCCCTCTATTGCATTCTTTCTTGCTGCTGTGTCAACTCTACAGTTTATGATACAAGACTGAGTCACAGGCTATAGAAGAGGTACACATATGCAGTTCAACACTGAAAGGGGAACTGCTACCTGCCTTACCCTTGACATACTAATGACATTGCTATAATTTCTACACATGTATCTGATGCATTGCGATTTACCTCTTCAATCTCATTCCTCCATAAAAAAAAAAAAAAAAAACAGAAAGAAGCAGATCTGGCTGTATACACTATTTAAATTATGTGATATGCATCATGATACTAGGCATGTAGGGCCAAATTATACACATTCTGGGTGTCCAACAAACACTTCCAGATACACAAAAGCACTTTCCCTGTTATTTTACCTTCCAAAGCCCCTGTCATGTGTGACCACACATAGCTGCAGTGCTTGCTAGGGCTGAAAAGAGGCATGTCTAGTGCCAGGCTGGCAGAGAACATGTAAAAAAATATTTGTCCCCTGCAGATTCAGTGTCAGGAGCAACTTATGGAATGCTAACCAGAGGGCTGCTATAAAC
Source organism: Neoceratodus forsteri (assembly GCA_016271365.2). Taxonomy (NCBI): domain Eukaryota; kingdom Metazoa; phylum Chordata; order Ceratodontiformes; family Ceratodontidae; genus Neoceratodus; species Neoceratodus forsteri. The sequence goes on from CM057455.1 coordinate 623,365,641, forward strand.
ATAGCACACCCCTTCCTGAAAAGAATTCCAGAGACCCTAAAGAGACCCTGCTGTTGTGCACCCCAGACTTTCTATTTGCCAGGGAGGGCTAGGTGAAGGTCACTGGACCCTTTGTATTTCAGAACATAATAAAGGTGTCCATGTCCTTTTTTTTTAGACAGCTTAGGATTCCCTGCTCCAATTCCAATCATAATCACATTGCCTGATCCCAGTCTATCCACTGGTTGGTTCTTCTATCAGCATGAAGCTAAGTGCTCATGCTTCCATCCAGTTGATAGTGAATACCAGCCTAAGGTGTTGAACAAGAGACAGGTATATGATCATAGCTGAGCAGTTCAGAGTGTGACTTTTCTGGTGTATACTACCAGACTGTTTATAGAGTACAGTACCATACATGTATTCAGTTATTAAAAATACCCATTCACCAGCCACAGACCAATGTCACCAAATCCCACAGTCTCAACTTCCTTGAGCAAACAGGCATTCAATGATAAATCATGCAAAATATAGTATTTTCTACTTTCCTGTAATTTCTGCATACAATTTAAATAGCTTCACTGGCAACTTCTTCTCAAGACAATCTCCAGAAATTGAATAAACCACAGAGCTTATAACAAACTATCATGGTTATTCTCCTGTCAAAAAACAAACAAACAAACAAACAAACAAAAACACTATTCTCCCACATTTAGTTAGCTGGAGATAAAATCCATATCATTCCCACCAATGCAACCTGACCAAGGCAGCTGACTATTTTGAAATAAGAAAATATTTTAGCATTAATTAACCAGGCTTCTTTTGAGCAAAATCTCTAAATGTTTTAAGTCATGATACAAAACACTAAACCTCTATCAGTAGGGAAAAAATCACTAGCACTGCTTATATACTACAGAAGAATTGGACAAACAAATACATTATACCCTTAACTGAAAGAGATGCATGTCTTACTTTTCCTCAGTCCAGTGCAGTAGACACGTTTATCATTTGAGATAACATATCTATTGCTTCTTCAGAAATAAGATATGGTCTATTTTCAGGTATGTGTGTGGGTGGAGGGCATGTGGATTCTGATAACAAGAAAATAAATGAATCAGACCACAATATCACTAGCCTATGGGTGTTTGACAACAATATGCTTTTAGTAACAAAAATAAATCATTTGAAGTATTCTCTTTTCAACAATATCTGTCTCCCAATATTCATTTTACAAATATATTAAGTATAAAAATACAGTGCATACAATCCCTAGACTTGAGTCACATACCTAGTCTACAAATTGATAATAAAGCATGTGATTCAATTTTAGATACAATATGTGATTTCAACAGTTATCATTTCATAATCCATTAGAAGTTAATCAGCAATGTATCCACATTCAAATGTTACTTAAAAATGAATCCCAATGGGAACTGTCTGGGATAGTGTTCATGATGTACCTAGCACTATAGTATGCATGTATTCAAATTTAAGCATGAGTTATTAAAGGAATTTGATAGTTTAATCACAGATCTAATTAGACAAGAGCCTACGTCACTAGTCAATGCACAGTTTAACACAATATGACACAACTGAGTCAGCATCCTAGGTAAGTATGGATGACTTTTTTAAAGGTAATTCACTGAGTGATAAAATACAATACAGTGTCAATATAAACAAAGGTTACAATATTACAAGCTGTTCTTGTCCACAGTCAATTACTGTGTTGGTATTAATTCATTTTCTTATAGGAGAGGGGCTAACTAGTCTGTTAAAACTGGAGCTGTTTACTCGTCTCTCAAGAATATTACTTCTCAAGCAAAGTGGCAGATTCTAAGTTGGTGAAGAACTACAAGCATCTCCTATATGTCAAAGCTTTTAAACTCCCTTCAAAGTGTGGCATTCTTAAATCAGATGTCACATGTCATAGATAACACCCTTCCTAAGTACTGCTCATGTTGGGTCCCCTTCTCTACATACCTAAAACCAAGAGCAGGTACAGGTACCGGGTCATAGGCATTACTTTAGGTTGGTCTTAAATCTTTCTTCCCACAAGCTTACAAAGTTTGGTTTGATTAGATAGTATCATGTGCCTACTATAATAGCTGAATAGTACTTTTTGATAGAAACATTATTTGCTCGCGGCCTAGCTTATTAACTGTTTACTTGCTAGTTTGGCTTGGGTATAAAGATGGGGAGAGTATGCCACAGGAGATGAAGTCTAGAACTGTACTCTGAACAGAATGCCTATGTATATCCTGCTCCTGTTGCTAACAATCCTTCAGTAGTGCACTTTTCAGTACATACATGGTTTAGTTGATTTGTATAATATGGCTTTTCTTTTGGCATGTAAGGGCATTGCTTTATATTTTTTGCATACTGTAATCTGTCATGCTGATGGGTTCTATGTGATATGGGTGAACATGGAAGGGCAACCCACAGAAGAGTGATGTCAGGGTGATGAAAACAATTTTGCCACCCTGACAACCTCAGCACATGGAAAAATGGTCCCCCGCACCACCCTACATAAGGATTCTCAACTCCAGGGGCAGCATGTTGGAGGGGGTGCAAAAGCAAAAAGAAATAAGGTTTTGGGTCGGGCACAAGAAAAGCACAATATTGCCCAGACATTGACCCAACCCCGGAACCCCAGTACTGCAAGCGGAGGCCAACCCCCGATGCCACAGCAGAGCTCGGCAGCCAACCGCAGTGCTACCCCTACATCCCCTCTGCCCCCTGCCAGGCCACGCTCACTATGCTTACTTCCCCCTCATGTGCGTGTACACATATCCTGTTGCTAGGTCACCAACCCCACCACATCCAGTTGCCCTCCTTGTCCCCTCACCTTTTGGGCTTTCACCCAAATCTCATCGCCATTTCGGACAGCGCCATGATTCAGGCATCCACCTCACTTGCTACCATGCTGATGTACCTTGGAAATATTAATAAAAAACATTAACAAAAAAAAAGAATATTACTTCTAGTGTGCCTTAAGTGCCTATATGTGGATCATTTTTAATTTTTCATGTACATAAATAACTTATCTAATAACTGCACAAACTCAAAATTTCTACTTTACAATGATGCAGTCCAGTACGTTCAACCTAAACTTGCCATAGACATTAATGTGTGTCTGGAACACAATTTCCAAAATTATCTGGTACAACATTAGCTAGTTCTGGCCAAAAACAAAACTGAGGTGATGATGCTTGCTTGGCTCTAGGATTAAAGCTGTCAGCAAAAGTTAGTTCTAAATCTTGCACATCTGAAGGCTCTGCACTAGAAAATGTAGACATATTCAAGTATTTAGGGGTTCACTTACATGCAGACTAAATGTACTCTAGTCATATTAGTAAAGTTACAGCTACTGCCCACAAAACATGGCAGGTAGTAGGGTAAACACTGAGGTACAGAACTTGACAGAGGGCAGGACAGGGGCAAATGGAAAAATGGAAAAGGGCAATAAGAGCAGGGATGGGGTAAAAAAGAATAAAGCCAACATTAAATGGAGGGTAATGAGTACCAATACCCGTAGTCTTGGAAACAAGCTTCCAGAGCTAGTAGCCCTGATGGAAGAGGAACACTTGGATATTGTGGCAGTCACAGAAACATGGTACATAGAGAACCATGACTGGGATGTCAACATACCAGGGTACACAATCTACAGAAGGGACAGGGAGGGTAAAAGAGGAGGCGGAGTAGCTCTCTACATAAGGGAAGGGGTCAAATCTACAAAACTAAAAAATAAAGGGGGAGAACAAGAGGAACTCTGGGTCACCTTGGAGACAGGGAATGGCATCACAATCTGCACAGAGGTTGTATACAGACCCCCGTCTCAAGGGGAGGAAATGGACAAGAAAATGATAGAGGGCATTCTCAAAATGGCTGAAAAAGGGGAGATACTGTTGATGGGGAACCTGAATATGCCAGATGTTAACTGGGTGACATGGACTGCAGCCACATCCAAGAGCAGGGTCATTCTCGATGCCCTACAGGGAGCATGCCTTAGACAGCTAGTGGTGGAACCCACTCGGGAGGGAGCAATATTAGACCTGGTACTCTCAAATGAAGAGAGGATCACAAACTTAGAAGTCAGTAGACATCTGGGAACAAGCAACCACTGCACAGTGTGCTTCACAATAAACACAACCATGGAGACAAGCCATACAAAGACAAGGATAATGGACTTTAGAAGGGCTGACTTTGGCATAATGGGTGAATACCTGAGGAATGCATTAGCAAATGGCCAGAAAGGAGGGGTGGAAGAACAATGGAGAAAAATCAAAACTGTCATCATGCAGGCAACAAGCCTTTGTGTGAAATGAATAAAGAAAACAAAGTGGAATAAAAAACCACTATGGCTCTCAAAAGAGGTGTCAGGGAAGGTTAAGGAGAAAAAGGCTGCATTCAAAAATTATAAGGAATCACAGATGGAGCATGACAGGGAATGGTATCAATTAAAGCAGAAAGAAGTGGGGAAGGCAGTCAGAAAAGCAAAGGCCCAAACCGAGGAAAAGATAGCCAACTCAGTTAAGAAGGGGGATAAAACCTTTTATAGGTACATTAGGGAGCATAGAAAGGTTAAGAGAGGGATAGTGAAGATTAATAAAGGAGAGGGGAAGTGGGCAGAGAGAGACAGTGAAAAGACAGAGATACTGAATGAATACTTTTGTTCAGTATTCACAAAAGAAGAAGAGGAGGAGTTACCTAAACCAAACAGTAAAAGCACTCTGAATAGTGGGGTTTACACCAGTCCATTTACAGAAGAAAGAGTATTGAAAGAACTCCTAAAACTCAAGGTGGACAAAGCAACGGGGCCTGACGGGATTCACCCTAGAATCCTAAAAGAGCTAAGGCAAGACCTAGTGACACCACTAACCATACTTTTTAATAAATCATAGGAAGATGGGGTGGTACCTGAGGACTGGAGGAGGGCAGATGTGATTCCCCTTCACAAAAGTGGGAGCAAGGCAGAAGCAGGAAACTACAGACCTGTTAGTTTGAACTCAGTGGTGGGGAAAATGATGGAATCACTTCTGAAAGAAAGAATTGTTGAGTACCTAGAGGCCAGCGGGGCACAGGACCCAAAGCAGCATGGATTCACAGCAGGAAGGTCATGTCAGATGAATCTAATCAATTTCTTTGACTGGGTGACCAAAGTAATAGACCAGGGAGGGGCTGTGGATATGGCCAACCTTCACTTTAGCAAGGCATTTGACACAATCTCACACAAAAGATTAATAATCAAGTTAGCCAGCCTGGGAGTGGGTCCCAGGGTGGTAGCCTGGGTAGCAAACTGGCTGCACAACAGGACACAGAAGGTAATAGTGAATGGAACACATTCCGAAGAAAGGGGGGTTACCAGTGGAGTACCTCAGTGCTCAGTACTGGGTCCAGTCCTCTTTAACGTCTTTATAGGTGACATTGCAGAGGGTCTGGAAGGAAAGGTATGCCTCTTTGCGGATGACACAAAGATATATAACAGAGTTGATACACAAGCTGGGTAGAAAGGATGAAAAGGAACTTGGCAAGGTTGGAGGAATGGTCAGACATATGGCAACTTAGATTCAATGCAAAGAAGTGCAAAGTAATGCACCTGGGAAATAAAAATCCAGGAGAAGAGTACACAATAGCAGGGGAGGTACTAACGACAACAATAATGGAAAGGGATCTGGGTGTAGTCATATCAGATGATCTAAAGGTGAGTAAGTAATGTGAGAAGTCAGTAAGGAGAGCCAGGGGGATACTGGGATGCATAGGGAGGGGCATCACAAGTGGAAAAAGGGAAGTGGTTATCCTTCTGTACAGACAGTTGGTGAGACCCCATCTGGAGTACTGTGTGCAGTTTTGGAGACCTCATCTATGCAAGGACATAGACAGGATGGAAGCAGTCCAGAGGAGGGCAACTAAAATGGTGCAGAGTCTACATCAGAAACCATATGTAGAGAGACTGAAAGAGCTTAATATGTATACCCTTGATGAAAGGAGGGACGGGGGGACATGATAGAAACTTTTAAGTACCTCAAGGGAATCAACAAAGTCCAGGAGGGTAGCATCTTTCAGAAAAAGAGATGATTAAGAACAAGGGGGCACAATTTAAAGTTAGAGGGGACAGCTCAGGGGTAATGTGAGGAAATTCTTTTTCATGGAGAGAGTGGTGGACACATGGAACTGCCTTCCTGGAGAGGTTGTGGGGTCTAAAACAGTGGAGGAATTCAAACATGCATGGGACAGACATAAGGCAATTATAGTGGAGGGTTGCAGGAAGTAGGCTGTTGGTTGACTAGAATCTGCAGCTTATCCAATAGGTAGGGAAATGGGCAGACTGGGTGGGCCAAGTGGTCCTTATCTGCCATCAAAGTCTATGTTTCTATGTTTTTATGTTACTGTCAGGAAACTATACAGAAGAGATTAAGCTGCCCATACAGGCTAATGAATTTCCTGAATGAAATGTCTATAAACTCAATTGTTCAGCAACATTTCTTAACCATGTTGGATTATGGGCCAATTTTCCCTGACCTTGCTCATATCAATAATAGGTAAAGAAGGAAACTTAATAAATCAAGATAGGGAATTCTGCAATTATGGGAGATCAAAGGACACATCACTGCTCAGTCTACTTTCAATTAAACTGCTCACCTTTTTAACTTAAAATCAGTTAATACAGTGGCAAGCTTTGTGAATGACTCTTGACAAGACAATCCCCTAGCTGATAATTGAACCACTAAAATGTGACACCAGTAAATTTAACTCATGGTCCTCACCTGAAAAATGTGCTCAAATTCATTTACACTAAACTAACATGGGCAAATATACATCTGGGCATCGTGCGGCCATAATTTGGAATAACCTATCTTCATCATTAAGATTCCCATTCAGCCTGCTAAATATTTCACTACAGCCCTCTAGAGTTAAGTCATATCTCTATGTGTGCATGTTTTAGCTAATATGTGATGCCTGTGGATGTAGTGCAAGATCCCAACACAGAAAATCCTGAGGATTGAAAGACTAACAGCAAAATTCCAATGGCCACAATCCTGACTCCCGACAGCACATTTTCTGATACTGTTCCACCGCATCCCCTGTAAAATATATACAAATACCTCGAAGCTGGCATACCATGGGGAATGTGGTTGTTGGAAGGTTCGCCATTCCTTTGAGATTTTGGCCATCAGGATTTTGGTGTCAGAATTTTGAGTGTCAGGAGTTTGCGTGTTGGGATCTTGTATGGATACTGTTGTCTGATTTTTAACAGTACTGTGTATGGTGTATCTCTTATTAGAATATAATCTGGTTGACTTCACTGTAATTCTGTTTTGTTTCATGCCTAGAGATGTGTGAAACTGGAAAACTTTGCTTTGCAGATCAGTTTGTGAATTCACCACATTTTGCAAATTAATCCATCATGTAAATTCATGAATGTCACAGAAAAATTGATGATGTCACAGAATGCAAAATCTGAACTTCGCTGGCAAAATGAGATGCAAAGGTGAAGTCTCAAAAGCCTACAAAGTTGTGACTTTGCTGGCGCTGTTTGTTACATAGCTGTAGTTTGCAGTTAACTTAATGGGATTGGAGGTTACAAGTTGCTGTACATCCTATAGGGAGGTCACAGACTCACATGTTTCTCAACAGCCTACAGGATGCAGAGTAAGCTGTCTCTCCATGTAATGTGTGTGAAGAGATAGTGGTGAGAAGACTGGGCTTATCTCAAAGCAAAACCCCTTAATATTTGTTGAAAAGCAAATCTTTTTTCATCTAGATTGTTCTGAGTTGTTTTGGAGGGCCTTTTTCTTTTAGAATTGTGTGCTTTTTTTGTTCATTTTATCTTTAATTATTTACTTTAGTGTTTTCTTTTGGCAGCCTGTGAAGCAGTCGTGTGGGGGCGGGCAGTCGATAAGTAGTAATGCAGCCCAGAAAGATCTGGAGCTTTATTTTGTTACTCAGAAATATGTGTTAATTATTTTCCTCACTTTTTCTTGTTAATTTTTGTTTTTGATATGTAATTTCTAACTTTTATTTCTGTTATTTGAGTGTGCTGTGTATCAGTAACCCATTTGGTCACTGTGTTTCTGTTGACATTTTAGGAATTTTCTACTTATATTTTCCATAAAGTCACAGTTTTTTGTTACCCCTGTTGTTGTAATCCCTATGCTTTTAAAAAAAATGATCACTGTTGTTAACCATTGTCATTGTACTCCCTGTGCTGTTTAAAATAAATTGTCCTGCCACTGTTGTTACCCCTGTTGTAATACCTGTGCTCCTTAAACATTTGTTCTATTTCTGTCACTGTTGTTACCCCTGTTGGTAATCCCTGTGCTGTTAAAAAAAAATCATGTCACTGTTGTCACTGCTTTCACTGAAATAACTCTGTTATTTAAAAATTTGTTCTGTCGCTGTTGCCCCTGTTGTTGTAATCCCTCTGCTGTTTTAAAAAAAATCCAGCCACTGTAGTTAGCCCTGTCTTTGTAGTACCTGTGCTTTTTACAAATTTGTTCAGTTACTGTTGTTAACCCCTGATGTTGTAATCCACATGCTGGTTAAAAATAATAATGATAATGTGTCCTGTCACTGTCCCTGTTGTTTTAATCCCTGTGGTGTTAAATTGTTCTGTCATATAGTAAATATCCCTGTTACTCCTTGCAGTACCTGTTTTTTTAAAAGAAATTGTTATGTCACTGTTTGTTAAAATACTTTTCCCTGTCATTCTAATTCCTGCAGTTTTTTTTTTACAAAATTCATTGATGTAGTACACAGTACTGACCTGAAAGTGAAGGTAAAATAAAAGGACATGGGCCAGGGAGGCAGCAAAGAAGTGTTCAAAATTAGTGGGGCAAAATAGTGTTTGCACATAAAAAAAAGTCTGCTGGTGCATCAGCAGTGTGTTTTGTGGGCTCAGGGGTTGAACGTAGTGAAGAAGTAGTTAGCAGTGGTGGCATTAATGTTGCAAATTATTTCTCTGACTCATCTGTGGCAGGTGTGCTAGTGAGTCATGTGCCTGGTGACAAGGGAAGCAGCAGTGCCAGCAACAATGAAACAGTGGTAGAGGAGGAGGATGTTTGTGTCTGTGTGGCTGCTGAAGGTTGTCATGCTGCTGAGCCTGATGGGTGGAGACAAGGATTGAGGCAGGAGATGTAAAAAATATGGGTCAGACTTCTGATGATGAGAGGGTCAGAGAGACTGCATACTGTCAGGCTGAGGAAGACAGACCTGTGGAGGAGGAGGAGAAGGAGGAGAGCAGTGGCTATGCTGATGATGATGTGTTGGAACCCCTCATGGGAGACTGAAAATAAAATGCATAAGGGTTATGATGCAGATGGTGCAGAGGATGTTTTGTGCAATAGTGACTCAACTACCAAAGTCCCCCCCCAAAAAAAATTATTTTTGAGGTTCTCTGATCATCCGAAAAACAAAACTTTCCACCCTACCCCTCAGCTTTCCTATTCCTGGCACCATGGTAAAACAAGGGGAATGAAATCCCTAGTTTGGGATTTCTATGTGCTTGATCCAGCTGACTAGTCAGTCACTATCTGTCAGCTATTTCAAGCACGAGTCAGTAGGGGAAAAAAAGGGCAGACACATAGGCACTGGTGGGCAACACACCCATGTAAAGAACAGAAACCTGTCAAGCTGGAGTCAATACCAAAAGGAAGCCAGTGCAGGGGGACCAGTCCCTCATCATCATTAGGCAAGGCAAGCAAAAGTGACACTGTAATAGACCCTAAAGTTGGAGAGGTAACCTAGGCAAGTGAGGAAGACTACATAGAGGAGGAGGAGGATTCTGTTGGTTTGCCTAGTGATGGGCATAGCAGCAGTGGTGGTGGGTTGGGTAGCAGCATCACGAGTCAGAGAACCACATTTACGCCATTGCAGAAAGCCGCAAAAGTCAGCAACACATAGCACCCCAGCAATGACACCAAGAAGAGTCCAACTGTTTAGCACTACACGTGAGCTAAATAAAGCAGCTGCAGAAATGTTGGCTATTGATCTCATGCCATACTCTTTTGTTGAGAATGCTGTATTTTGAAGGTTCATGGCCTGTGCCTGTTCCAAATGGCAGATTCCATCCAGAACATATTTTTCAAAATATGCCATTCCTGAATTTTATGGGACAGTGTCAGAGTTGGCAAACCATGCCCTGAAGCATTTAGTAACACCATATACTGTATACATCTCACTATGGATATGTGGACCCATGGCAAAACAGCTGGTAGCTCATAGTTGTGCATTACTGCACACTGGGCACAGGTTCTAGGAGTACTGTTTGACTCTGATCATAAGAAAAATTGCACTAAGCCCAACTGTGATGGTAGCAACATTCTGGGTCTTCATCAGCATGCCACACTGACAATAAAGAGCATACAAGGATCACATTCAGATGGGAAAATGCTGGAAGTGCAGCTTACAGAGACTGATGACTGGCATCACTCCCATTCACTGAAGACAGGTTAATTGCAAGTGATAATGGGTTGAATGTATGAAATGCATTAGAGATGGAGGGTTTGTCAGGGTGCCATGCCTGGCACACTGTCTGAATCTATTGTGCAGCAGTTTCTCACCCCTCTAGATGTCAAGGATTTTTTTTGGCAGTGGCCTGTCACATCTGTGTCCACTTTGCCCATTCCAGCAAGGCTCATGACCAGCTCTGTCAGCTGCAGATACAGGACAACCTGCCTCAGTACCATATAAAGCTAGATGTTGTCACCAGATAGAACTTGACCCTGTATATAATTGAGCAGTTATACAAGCAGTATAAAGCAATATCTCAATATCTGCTGTTACACACCAGCCATGACAGTGCTGGAGCATCCATGTGTGTGACAAGAGAGCAGTGGCACCAAATGGACAGCCTGATCATGATTCTCAGGCTATTCAAACATGCAACACAGGCGGTGAGTGGGGAAAGTGCATGTATCCGTCATGCCATTCCACTTCTATGTGTGCTGAGGCAAACACTGTTGAATGTGTAGCAAACACTGAGGTAGATGGTGATACTGGAAGCTGTGCTTCGATGGATCACATGCTCCATGTGTTAGAGTCCAATACATATATTTCTGGAATTCTGCTGAGGAGTTTGGGATTGCCACTATACTCAACCCACACTAAACATTTGGGCTGGCATCAATAAGTAAAGGTGGGCATCAGCAGGTTCAAAAAATGACTGAACTTCTGATAAGAAGAGTACATGGGGCACAGATATAAAAGACACATGTATCTAAGGACCAACATGAAACTGCACAGAGACCGGGTGTTGCTACTGTACCACCTCTTCAGATGTGAAAGGGGCTGAAAAAATATGCAACTTAAAAGAAAAAGTGACAAATCCCATTTGGGATGTTTTAAGCTAGGTGGGTGATGCAGACATGGAAGAAAAGGAAGAGCAGGATGATGATGAGGAAGCAAGTCTTCGAGTAGTGCACCACAGGGTAGAGGCATATTTGGTGGACACAAGGTACCTTACCATTGCCAATAAGCTATTTTTATACTGGAGCAGCAAGGTCACTGAGTGGCCAGCACTGACTTCTGTTGCCAAGAAATACCTCAGCTGCCCACCCTCAAGTGTCAGTTCGGAACATGTCTTCAATTGGACTGGTGGCATTGTGCATGACAGGCATATCAATCTGTCACCAAAAAATGTTAGCATGCTAACATTTATTAAAATAAATGAGGGTCACATTCAGCACAAGATAATCATGCCCATGTTCCAGCCACATGGAAGTGTAGAGAAAGAAGAAGGTATTTTTGGCAGACTCAGCACTAGTAAATTGTCTTGTACCACCAAGGTGAATGAAGCAGTAATAGAGAGGGAATTCCCATCTGGTGACAACTCCAGTCTGGAAGACTTTGAAGGCCACTTTCTTGATGGTGTTGAAGACTAAAACACATGTGTTTTTTCCCTCCTTGCCCCTCATCAGAATAATCCTATAATGTATGATTGACAAATAATACTGTTACTTTCATTCATGTTATATTCCCAATCAAAAATTGTCATATGGAACAGCTAAAAACACATTTCAGACAATCAGAATCAATACTGGGGATGGTACCATCACAGCAGGTCTACTGCAGCAGTGTCCAGTTTGGAACTGTATGACTTGAGAACACTCAGGCTGACCCTCCAGGCAGTGAGCTCATCAAGGCAGCTAGACCTCAGCCCCAGAAGCGGTCTTTCCTTCTCTTCTGTGATGGTAAAACATTTTCATTGCTGTCCACAGTTATTATTCTCACTGTCGGTGGGGTGACGGCAGTTTTGTGTCTCACAGAGGCCAAAAGGCCTTCCACAATGTTCGAAAAGAGATTATAATGGTGTTCTTCCTGTCCTAGTCATGTCTCCCTGCAGGTTACAGAACAACACCTGTTCCGAATCCTAGACCATCTCAGTGGCACACACACAGACAGCAGCTATGACAAAACTATAAAAGTGTAAGTATTATTATGAATTCCTGTTTTTTTCTTTTAATTTTGTATTAGAAAGATTGATTTATAGTACAAAATTCTGTCACTAACTGCTAATATGGATACATAATTCTGTCACTAACTGCTAATATGGATACATAATTTGGTGTTCATAAATTTAATGTTTTTACCCCAAAATTGCAGGGTATCATAGAGAAGATTCAATAACACTGACAGTCCAAATAAGAAATGTTTCAAATCAGAAGAGATGTAATGAGTCTGATGGTAATGCAGTAGTACTGAGTTATTTTGTAAGCAATGTTTTATTTGCCCATATGTCTCTCTCAGTCAGTATTTGGCCCTGGAGAAGACGAAAGGCATTCATAACTCAGAAATACATTCAATTGTTTTTCTTTCTCTCCTTTTGTCTCCTCTCCCTTCAGGTTACAACACTCACAATGCCTATTCCGAGTCCTACACCATCTCAGTGGCAAGCACTCAGCAACCAGCTGTAACGTAACTGTAAATATCATTATGTCTTTCTTTTTTCTGTTCATTTTGTATTAGAAAGAGTGATTTATAGTACACAATTCTGTAACTAACTGTTTATATGGATACATAATTTGTTGTTAATATGTTTAATATTTTTTCCTTAAAATTATGTGGTATGATACTAGTATCATAGAGAAGATTAAATAACAGTGACAGTCCAACAGAGAAGATTCAAATCCTCAGAATAGATTCCACAAGTTTGATAGTAACATAATAGTATTTGGTTCTTTTGGTAAGCAAAATGTTTTTTGTCTGATTATCTCTCCCTCTCAGTCACCTCTTAGTTGACTCTAGTACTCGTCCTCACAGAAGATGAAAGACCTTCATACATTTTCATAAAAATTGCACTCACACACATGTAGTAGTAAAATTGTTTTCAGTTTCAAAAAGCTGTTGTTTCAGCTGAATGTAATACATTAGAGTTATTTGAGAGAAAACCAACAAACATATTATATTATAAATTCCAAGGATGGAATATCTCCTGCTTTGCATACTGGTTGCCACAATTAGAGCCAGAGAGTTGCACTGTAAGTGTCAGCTAGCCATGCACTGAGATATGAGTGGAGAAGAGTTTTGTTGACACAACATTAGAATGGAGCATTCATTGTGAAACTGTGGGGATGGTTAAAGAGAGAGAAAAAGGAAGAGTAGACATTAACTAGATCTGAATGATCGGTCTATGTTAGACAGGAGGTAGCACAGTTATGGTTGGATAGAATGGCAGGTTCCAGGCACAGCCAACCCATGTCCTCCATAACAGATATTTGGCACTGGAAAGTAATGTTGTACAGGGTACAGTGAAAGCTGAATCAGGCTGGGCAGGTAATGTGCTGGACAAGTCTTTCAGGCTCCCACACAGGAAATCGGAAATGTGGATATAAAAGGCAGAATGTGGTGGCAGGAATTGGAATTATATTGTTAGATTTATAGATAAGGTGCTATGCAGCTGAAAAATTAGAACTGGATGGTCATTTGCATATTAGGACTCTGAGAGTAAGAGTCAAGAATCTAGTGCCCAAGGATATCTAAAGTGCTAGAGGGAGTATGAAAAGAAGAAGTGGTTTTCATTCATGCTAGCATGAACAGCATACTGCAGTAACATTTAGGCCAAATGTTATACAATCCAAATTTAGGGAGTTGGGGAAAGCAGGCTTGGGATCTTTTGGCTAGTATTCTCATAAATACAGTATTAGCCATGCCACTTGCAAGCTAGGAAAGGAAAAGAATCATTGGATGGACTAATGTGTGACTATATGTATGGTGTAATGAGTCAGGATTTAGATTTCTTAGTCACTATGAAGCCTATGCACCATAAAGAAACCTATACAAGAGGGATAGGATCTGACTGAAAAACAGGGTTACAAACATCCTGGAGCACTTAATGGTGTTTAACCTATCAAGAGGGAGATTGATGGAAAGGAAATAAGGCATATCTACTTTATTAAATAAAATACAAGCAAATATAAATCATGGAAAAAATCATGGACTTGCACTGACTAGTGTTCAAGTGTAAGGTGACTAACCATTTATCATATCCAAACAGATAACAAGCACAAGTTGATTAAATTGAAATTGTATCAATCCAAGTAGTGGTGTTAAATATTTATTTTTTATATGTGATAAGAAACAATTAGGCTCCAATGGTCGTATTTACAATGTTGTCCTGTCTGATCCATGCTCAGGTTACAGTATTAAAGAACACAGCACAAGATATACAAACTCTTCATTTCACAGGCAAATTCATATCCAGAGATGATAATATCCCTAACTTAACTTAATCAATCATGTACTTACAGAGATGATAATCAATGGCATTGCCAAATTATGAATACACATTAAAACTACACATAAAGTACTGATTCTGACATTCCTTTTAACCCATGCATTCATTCCACCCACTAAAGAGTTCTATTTGAGACAGAGTGTTATAGTAAAACAATTAGTTTTCCACCAATTCCCTGTCTATGTTTTTTTAAAAACTGTTTTGTTTCTCAATTATTAATGTCTTTGGGCTTAGATTGCTCAACAAGATTGAGATTTTGTATAATTGTCCAAAGTTTGTTCTTATTTTTGACACCTTGAGCTCACTCCTCTGATTTTCCCAGATTTGATACTGTGTTTCATCACAGGCATGAACTTCATGTGTTACACCTAATGTAATCCCTTTCAATTATTTCTACATGATTGCCTGTTTTTTTCCCAGCTTAAAGGTAGTGATTAGAGGTGGGCAAAGTTGACAAAATTCGCTCTCGGAAATATTTTGCAAATAGCGACCAATTCACTAAGCGAAATTTGTGAAATTCACCACTTCACACTAGTGTGAGTTGATGGCAAAAGTGTGGAATTTTGCAATGTGAAATTCCACCTTTTGCACATGTTCCCAAATCCCTGGTGTCTAGAGGACTCCCACCCCACCGATCACTGGACCCAATAATGAAAAAAAAAAATTTCCCAAATCCCTGGTGTCTATAGGACCCCCACCCCACCGATCATGGGCCCCAATAATGAAAATGTATTTTCCCAATTTCTAGTGTCCTGTCTAGTTCCCCCCCACCCCACTGATCACCAGCCCCAATAATGACTAATTGTTTCCCAATCCCTAATGTCTAGTGGTCCCCCACCCTGCTGATTGCCGGCCCCAGTTATGAATACTTTTTCCCACATCCCTGGTGTCTATTGGACCACCCCACCCCACCCCACCTATCACCCATCCCATTAAAAAACTCCATGATGTGAGGTCAGGTTAAAGTGGTGTCTTGTGGAGTCCCCCAACCCCTACCCTGTCAGGTAGTACCCTACCACCACAGCTCTGTTCCCCCCTCAAGTTGCCACTACCCAGTCCCTGAGTGGGCCATTGGCACAGCTCTCCACTCACCTCCACAGCTGGCAGTCCAACAGATGTGCTCTGAATGAATGAGTGTGTGCTTTCACAAATATGCATTAATTAATTCCATCAGTCAGCCAGCTTGTCAACTAATGGGACATTTTTCCTGGGGCTAGAGAAGAGAGGGGGGGCTGCTTCAGTCTTCTGTGGTAGGGTGGGATGGAGGGAACAGCATTGTGGACCCCAGAGTGGTACACAACACAACAACCCCCATCCCACCCCCTTCCCAAGCCCAGAACAGCCCCCTATCTTCTCTAGCAGCAGGAAAAATGTCCCATTGGTTGATGAGCTGGCTGACTGACTTAATGAATAAGCACATGCTTGTACAAGCATGCACTCATTCATTAAGGGCATGTCAATTGGTTTGCCAGCTGCGGAAGTGAGTGGAGGGCTGAGCCAGTGACCCACTGAGGGATCAGGTTCGTGTAACTGAGGAGGGAGCAGAATGGTGGTGGGGGCACTACCTGATAGGGTGGGGCTAGGGGTTCCACTAGACACACCACAGTGACCTAACCTCACATCATGGAGTTTTTCAGTGGAGCAAGTGATTGGTGGGGTGGAGGGTCCACTAGATACCAGGGATGTGGGAAAACTGTTTCATTAATGAAGCCAGGGATCAGCAAGGGAAGGGGTTCACTAGACACCAGGGTTGTGGGAAAAAAAGGTTTCATTATCTAGGCCAGTGATCAGTGGGGTGGGGGGGCACTAGACACCAGGGATTGAGGAAAAAACATTTCATTATTGGGGCTGGTGATCAGCAGTGGGGGCACTAGACACCAGGAATAGATCAGGGGTGGTGTTGGGGGATTCCCCATTTGTCACCTCTACCTACTTTGGGTTTTTTAAGTGCATTTTGCATTTAAAAACCACAAAAGCAAGGCAAAGTCACAAATGGTGAATTTCGGGTAATTTAAAAATATGACGCTGAAGTGTTCCATGGGGAAAATTTGGCAACTTTGCCACATATTTGCCCATGGATTAAAACTTTGCTGCATCTCTAGTAGCGAGTCCATGGCTTTTTATACATAACACAGAGGTGCTTGTCCAAAGGGCATCTTCATACAACACTTGCCAGTTTGTTATACATTGTTCCTAACTTGTCTATAAGATGCTGATTTGCATTTCTGAAAAGTAAGTTCCAGTATTAAAAACAGGAATAAAGAGTTGTTATGCAGTAGAAAATCTTGCTTCTTTTCTGTGAATAAAATAATTTATGTGTAGTGCTCCCAGTCTAACATTTACTTTTTAATTGTGCCTTGAATATGTAGGTCAAATTTCAAATGTGGATCTACTAACACTCCTAGATACTTAAATTCTTTGGTGTTGTATAACTGTGTTCCATTTCTAGACAGTTTTAGTTTTTGTGATCCATTTTCTATTTTTTAAAAGGTCTTGACAATAAAAATTGTGAGAGGAAGCTTTAGAAGGAGTAGATAGGTGTGATTTCATGGTTATGACTGACACTTGATGGTATGACCCAACTAATGGAACACAAACCCTGAGATGTATAATTCCTATAGATGATACCTGGACAGGAAGAAAGGAAGAGTAGCATTGTATAGTACATACGAGATATAGGTTTGGGTAAAGGAGGATATTGAGATGATGAACGGGGAAACAGAAGCCTTATGACTTCAGGTAACTGAGAGGAGTGTAAATAAAACACTACTAGGAGTAATTTATGCTCCAGAGATTCTGACACCACTGGGAACCTTGATCACAAAATGTGGAATGAATTCAGAAAGTCTGCTCCAAAGGGTATGGTAGAGTTTATGGAAGATTTTAATTAACAAACAGAAGCAGGAACAGTAGTTCTGCACAACACGGCGCAATAATTCTTAGATGTAATGGGGGACTGCCTTCTATTACAATATATAAAAATGGGCACTGGAAGGGTTAATATATTGGATGTGTTCCTGAGCAATGGGTATCAAAAGGTTTCTTCTGTAGGAGTGAGTGGTCATCTGAGTTAAGGGGACACTAATATGGTATTTAAAATCAAAAGTGTTAGTGTAGAAGATAAAAACAAACTCTAAAACTCCAAACCTAAAGAGGAAAGACTTTGAAGAGATTGGTAGAGGGGAACGTAGATATGGAAAATAATGTAAAAAGGATGTTGAACTTCTTCAAGATGACAATAGCAATCAAAGTGGCTAAATGTGCATCCATGAACCATTAGGGTTGAAAAACAGTTATGTATTGTCTGGGTTCAAGGGAAAATCACAGAACTAGTAAAGGAATAATGAAAGGCAATTAACAAAATGTAAAAGATGTATGTGGCTGTAAAAAATAAATCTGAGATTGGCATAGTGAAAGACATTAATGACAATAATGAAAAAAATCTTTAAACTATATTGTCCTCATTATAGTAAATGTTGGTTATAATAACCAGTTGTGATGACTCCCATTGTTTTCGTCTTAAAGATATTGGACCCAATTCTCAAAAGGTTATGCCTGGTGTAACTTGACTAGCTCCAAAATAAATGGTGCAAGTAGCAAGTTACACCAGCAGTTGTGACATACGGTATTCTGCAATGCAGCCTGCGACATGTCACAGGCAACTTGTGCCAAAGTGGACATACATCACCGGTTATGCCCTAAACTCCCTGCAACATGGTGCTAGGGGATTTAAGGCAGCAGTTGTACCCTATTCTGGAAGGGCAGGAACCAAGTCCCCCAGGGAGCTATTCTCAAACAACCCCCAGAGTACATCCACCAAAGTACAGTTACACCAGCTTTTAGCTGGTGTAAGTGTCCTTACACCCTCCGGGGGTTGCTCAACTGTGCTGCTGGCCCATCCCCGATGACATGTCACCCCCCCAATGCCCTGATCCCCAAATTGCAGAATCAAAGTCCCACAGGGCTAAGAATGACCCCAATGCCCTGATCCCCAAATTGCATTAATGAAAGCTCATTCATTGAGCACATACTACATACAAGAGTATGTGCACTGACAGAGCTCAGTTGGTAGCTGGTCATGGTGTTGAGAGGTGGGCTGTGCCAATTGCTGGCTAGTAAGGGTGAGGTGGTGTGGGGTGTTCTGGCACTGATGGGTGGCGGTCACTAGCCTACTAGGGATGATGGGTTCAGGTATTTTATTTCTTAGGATGTGCCAGTTGTGGGCAGCTGGTAATCGGGGCCTGGAGAGGCAAAAGTAGCCCTGAGGGGCTTTCATTATTGCAATTTGGGGATTGGGGCATGGGGGGCATTCTTAGTCCTGCAGGGCTTTAATTAGTGCACTTTAGGTTCAGGGCATGGTTGGGGGGCACTTTTACCCTCCACGTTCAGGGTTGAGGATTGCGACAAGCCCTTCAGGTATGCCCTTCATTTGCCATACCTGTGGGATTGTTGCAAGTTGCAGGACTTAGCTGTGGTGATCCTGCCCCTTACAGAATTGAGCACAGGGTACTTGTAGCAACTGCACCCCTCATATAGAATTTGATTTGATGGCAGATAAGGACTGCTTGGCCCACCCAGTCTGCCCATTTCCCTACCTGATGGATAAACTGCAGATCCTAGTTAACCAGCAGCCTACTTCTTCCTACCCCCACCCCCTAGAATTGCCTTATGACTGTCCCATGCATGCTTGAATTCCACCACGCTTTTGACTCCACAACCTCCTCTGGAAGGCCATTCCATACATCCACAACCCTCTCTGTGAAAAAATACTTCCTTAAATTACCTCTGAGCCAACCCCCCTCTATCTTCAAATTGTGCCCCCTTGTTCTCGCACATCTCTTTTTTTGAAAGATGCTACCCTCTTGGACTTTGTTGATTCCCTTGAGGTACTTGAAAGTTTCTATCATGTCCCCCCTCTTCCTCCTTTACTCGAGGCTATACATATTAAGCTCCTTAAGTCTCTCTTCATATGTCTTCTGGTGCAGACCCTGCACCATTTTAGTTGCCCTCCTCTGGACAGCTTCCATCTTGTCTATGTCTTTGCGGAGATTGGGTCTCCAGAACTGCACGCAGTACTCCAGATGGGGTCTCACCAGCTGTCTGTACAGAGGGATAATAACTTCTTGTTTTCTACTGGTGATGCCTCTTCCTATGCATCCCAGTATCTCCCCAGCCATCCTTGCTGCCATCTCACATTGCTTGCCCACCTTTAGGTCATCTGATATGACTACCCCCAGGTCCCTTTCCATTTTTGTTGTTGTTAGTATCTCACCCCCCATTGTGTACTCTTCCCCTGGGTTTTTGTTTCCCAGGTGCATTACCTTGCACTTCTTAGCATTGAATCTAAGCTGTCGCAAGTTGCAACATGTGTTGGGGTGCTTCCAGAATCAGGCCCATTATCACTTGTTAATGGGTGAGTTTTAATCTGTTAGTTGTTAGATTGAAAACAATGGGAGCCACCCCAGCTGTCACTTGCTGTTAGCCTTTTTTTTGCTTTCTCAAACTGCCCTCTCAAATACAAACTACCCTCCTCCCCATGTCCCCGTGAAAGAACAAACTGGCTCCCTTTAACCTCCCCCTTTCTGTGGCCCATATCTAAGGCAGAGAAGATTTATTTAAGTACAATCAGGTTTTAAATCAATGACAAACAAATCATACTGGATCCTGCTGTAATTCTCTTTCAGCTGATCAGAACCATCAGAATCAGGAGGTGGAGAATCAATTGATAGGGCTGTGCATGTGTACACGTCTGTTTCTTTTTCTCTCTCTGCTTTTCCCTATTCTATTTAAATATGCTTGACAATAATTGCTTTGTACCTTGCCCTGGTCCAGTTGCCAGACACAGCTGAGACCACTCTTTACAACATTTAAAGTTAAAAGTTTACTTTTCCTAAAACAACTACTTTCTGCCATTAGTATGACAAGAAGACCTTGATGGCAAGCTGAGTGCCATTCAATCAGCTGGAGGCAGAGAGCCATGCGAGAGAAAAAGCTTCATCACAGTACTCACACATTGATTTGTGGATTAATAAAGTTATCCCGCAATGAGGACACCAAGTACTCTTTGCATAATTCCTATGATTTGCTATGACCGTTAAATACAGTAAATATACAGTATGGGTCAGTTCCTACTTAAAAAGACATTTCTTCCTTATAATGAACTCTTACACAAACAAATGTGTTGGACTCGGAGGTGTTCTTTATAATGAGGGAACACTGCATATCAAAGGAAAGAGGATAGTGAAAGGCAGAAATGGACTACAAAGAAGAGAAATTTGTGGAGATGATAGGAATATAGGAACATAGGAATGTAATGCCAGAGAAGGACCTCCAGGCCCACCCAGTCCACCCAGTTTGCTCATATAGCCCCTTAGGCCTTCACAATAGGCTACTATACTATGAGGTATACTATCAGGCGATGCATTGGCTACAACAAAAACTGCATTAATAGTTTATCTCTGTGTTTACTATGAAGGTTTTGGGAGACTTGTCACATGCAGTACAGGTGAAACATTCAAAGGATTGTTGGAAGAGGTATGAAGCACAATAGGAGTCACTGCCAGCATAGCTGTTGTACAACTATGGAAGAGAAAGGTTATTAAATTACAATGACCAGAAGGTACGCATTCAAGAAGTTAAAGGAAACAATCTAAAAAAACAAAGAACCTCAGCACAGTTGTATGTGTGATTTTATATTTCATAATACACAAAGGACAACAGGTACAGTAGTGATGATTTCCCAAAATAGTGGGAATCTGTCAAGATGCCAAGGGACTGTAGGTTCAGCATTATGACTTATTTTTATACAATGGAACTTAACATGCCCAGCTAACTGTAGGTTATGAGCCTTACATCAATTGTAAGAATATTAGATTATTTAACATCTAAACAAATCCAGATATTAAAAACTGAGCCTTGGCCACCCCAAGACTCATACACTACTACTACCTTTATAATGGTCTGGGTTGGCCCTTCTCTGCTTGACACCCTTGTTTACTTTAGTTTCTTAAAACACAATTTCCTTCTTTTGTTTTGGGTTTATACATTAACCAACTTCTGAGGACAGGCACCCCATGTTCCCTTGTCACCTACCTGCAGTACCCTTCTTCTTAGTACTCACTGAGGTCAGATGACTCTCTGCCTCTCTTTAAGCGGAGATGCTCCATAAGCCTTGGCAAACTGGCTTTTGCACTCTATTGTCACTGTTTTTTTGAATGCCTTCCTCAAAATACACTCTATGTTTTTTTTGCAAAAGCTGTGAAGGTCTCCCTTTGCCTCATTTCTCCTTGCTCTTGCCTGTATTGCAACCCACCAGCAGTACAAGGCTTAGTCTGGACTAGCACTGTACAGTTTCTTCCCATTTAGCTAATTTCAGTAGTTTACATTTTAAGCAGATTATACTGGTACTGTATTATGTTTTTGTCATTTTTACCATGTTTTAGTTTCTATTACCAAATGGTATTCATGCTGCTAATTCTAACTGTACTACTTAATCCTATACATTAGTGCTATTTCTGCTTAATTGTAATTCTCTGATATCTGTTCCTGATTGTTACAACTTCATTCTTTTATTTATTGCTATTGTAACTCTCCCAGGTTGTGAGTGAAAAAAATATGTTTGTAATAGGGCTATGGCTGGGCAAAATATATCTTCCACAAGCAAAATGTTGGCAAAATTCAAATTTCACTTCCATGAAATGTCACAAACATTTGCCAAAATTATTTAATTAATTTCTGTCTATGTTAAAATTTTTTGTCCAAATTCCACCGCATTTAGTATGATGATTTTACCAAGGTCCATACAGAAGTGTGCCAAGTTGCAAATTTCTATCTTTAAAAGTGACTGAGTCATAAGCTCCAAGCATTTGGAAATGGTTACGTTTCATTTCATAATTATATAAACTGCAGAATTTTAAGCCCCTGTAACTTTAAAAGAAGAGAACTGATTATTGTCAATTTTGTTAAGTGCATTGACCCTCAATTTTAGACTTTAGGGCCACCCTCAGGGCCCAGTAGCAGAGAATTGAATTGCTATGCTCATGACTTGGGACTGGAAGCATACCCAGAATGTCACTTCAGGAAGCAGGTATTGGCCTAGACAGCTGCCACTCAGCGGTGCTTCTTGGTCAGAGAGGGTTGGTACTGGATTCCACCAACACAGCAACCACAGCAGCTTAGCCAGGGAGCTTGCTCTTGCCAGAGGCAAGGGTACAGGCAGGCATACTCACTGTACACATTTGTGTACAGTTTTGTTGAGGGCCTATCACAAACCATATGCCTTTTTGTTAACATTTTCATTCTAATCTGCAGTATTTGGGTTAGTGCAGGCCACTGAGGGGTGTCTCTGTTTAAACTTCTGTTGTTTAGGAGACAGATACATGTATAACCTCTTTAGAGACAAGAGGAATCATCTGACAACAACCTGCCTTGTTTGGAAGGGAGTACTGTTTCAAGATGATGTGTATATTTTTTAATGGGTATGTATCTGTTGGAGAGCATGTGTACAAAATGGAAATTTCTAGCTGCACCCCTGGACAGGGAAAGCCATGACTGTGCAATGCTGACAGGGGCACTGTCAGCACTAGGTGAGGTGGGAGAGAAAAAATGTTGGAAAAAAATCCGTAAGTCAATTGATTGATGGCTGGGCTCAGCCTGCTGAGGCTGTATCCTTGTGAATAGAGTGCATGTCTGAGAGATGAGCTGCTGGCTTAGAAAAAAAAGCAATATGGTAAAAAAGAGGCTATGTCTGTCAACACTCTAAGTTATTGTTCAAAGGCTGGCCAAGTTACAATCAGCCAAAGATTCCAAAATAACATCAGCAAGTAAATCTGAAATTTATACGCTTCTGTGAAATTGCGGACTGCTCTGATACATTTGTCAAAACTATATCCATACAGTTTTCCAGTCATACACTTGAGTTGCCATTGTGAGGAAGGTAAAGACTGAGTAAAGATGCAATAAGGTAGTTTTCATAGACGGCTCCATAGTAAATGTATAGTGGTGCCAAGTGTCAGGTCACTATCTTAAGTGATGTGCCACGAAGAACAGTCATGGACATCACTGTGCACTAGGCTGTCTTTTTGCAATATAGGGTACCAGCTATCCACTAGAGCTCACTAATTCAATGAATTATGATAGCCCATGCACAAGCAACATTGTTTCTATTCAGTGCTGCCTGCTGACTCTTTAACAGTCCTGTAGATAAGAATGTCTATTTTTACTATCTGAAAACAGTGACACCAAGTGATACCAAGCCTTACAACCAGTTGCAGCCTAGACCACTGTGACAGAAGTATCTGGATATATTCAGTCATGATGAAGCATGACACTGGGCATCACAGTCTCTGGAATATTGGAAGGCCATTGATGGGCCTTGATGCTGGCACAGGTAAGGTGATTCAGTGTTAAAAGTTTTATGGTGTATAGTGGATTGCTGTTCCACATGGAAATTAAAGTCTGGAACAGCATTGGTGTGCTGCACTCAGTAAGTCATGATCTTGTTGTGCTGCACCTAGTACATCACCAGTGCAGCACAGCAAGATTGAACGCATTCACACATGCACAGTTGAGCGGCCTACGGCGATGTGGAAGTAAGCGTGCTGCTACAGATTGTGAAGTAAGGCTTATTTTCTCTGGTAGACTTGTTTGGGGGATCACAGAGTGCTGCTTATGGTTGTCCATACATTATAAAAGATTGTGTGTGAGCAACCATACAAAAACAAGGCAGTTGTAGGATCTCAAGGTTTCCATTGTAACGGTCCTCTCAAGCTGCATTCTCGAGGTCTCTGGTTACCACGGAAACCTCTCGATCACAACTGCCTTGTTGTATATGTTTGCTCATACACAATCCTCTATGTGAATGTTTAAATTCCATGACTGGAATTCTACTGGCATTACCTATTAAGCATCCATGAATTACTGAGCAGATTTTGTCAATTAGTAATTGCTAAAGTATCCATAGTAAATTTTAACTTACTAAATCATATTTATACCACCTAATCTTGAGTGTATACCTGAAATAGTAGTGGAGCTATAAACATTCAAATAGTCTGAACATTTTCACACAATTTAACAAGTAATTAAATTGTGAAATGCTGAACTCTACCCCTCTATTTAGCAGTTTTTAAGAATCTTCCAGGAAAGTATGCACATGCATTTTCGATTTACTTAACCTCAAAGGTGGTTATAGTTTAGGCATAGACATATTTTCAGAAATCTTCAAATGAATAAAACATTACCAAACTCTGACCCCTATAACTTCTCAGTCCCTCTTTCAAATACCATGAAACTTGGCATCATATTAGGGACTCTCAAATACAGCATAAATATTTTCAGACCTGCATCTATATGACAGACCAAGTAATGACCAATTAAAACATTTTAGAAAATTCCATAAAATTCCATGAAATGGCAAAATATTCACAGAATTTCAAGAAAATTCCACAAAATCAAAATGTGCTAATTTCACACATCACTAAATAGTGCTGTGTAAATACCTTTTTATGAATATTCAACTGAATATTCAGTATTCGGTGTCCAATTATTCAGGTACAGTATACAGAATTCTGATATTTAAGAATGGTCTTGCTTAAAAAAAAATCTACAAAATGACCTTTCCTCTGCTGATGCTGTCCCGTCTAGCCATTAAGCATTTACCCTGACCCACCATGTGTTGCTTGCACCAAATTCCACCCTCTTCCCTCAGAACCCACTCAAAATGTACAATCAGAAAACATCATTTAAATTAAATTTTTCATCCACAGAAACATATAATTTGTTGGCAAATAAGAACCATATGGCCCACCCAGTCTGACCATTTCCCTATTCACTGTTGCAGCCCCGGATCCTATTTGATCTGTAGATCTCCTGCTCTGCACATCTCCAGGTACCCTTATGTCTATCAGATGCACTCTTGAACCCCTGTATTGTTTTCACCCATACCACTTCTACTGGAAGGCTATTCCATGTCTCCCCCAAGCTTTCAGTGAAAAAGTACTTCCTAACATACAGTAACTGCAAACAAGGGAGGTCAGCAGCCATTGCTGCAGTTTGGCTTCAATCCGGGAGCCAATCAGGACTAAGGAAAAAAAGGCAACTAAATTTAAACAGATCCAGGCTGCCTATAAAAGCAGATGCCCAGTCTATACTAAACAAGAAGGGGACAGGGGAAAAGAGTGGCCGTAGCCACACAGGAAGGGTCATCAATGGCCATTGCCACAAAGAATCAGCATCAGTGGCCATAGCTGCAAGCAAGAAGATTGGTGGACATGCCACTGAAAGCAGAACTACCAGCGGTTGTAGCCACAAGTGAGGAGATTAGCAACCTTTGCCACTGAAAGGAAAAATATCAGTGGCCACAGCCACAGTATAGCTCCAGCCTGGGAGCCAATTAGGTCTAAGAAAAAAAGACAACTAAATTTAAACAGAGTCAGGCTGCTTATAAAAGCAGACATCCAGTCTGCATCAAACAAGAAGGGGACAGAGAAAAACAGTGGCCATAGCTGCACCTGAAGGGTCACCAGACTCCGTTGCTTCAAGGAGTCAGCATTGGCAGCCATAGCCACAAGCAAAGAGGTTAGTGAACATTGCCACCGAATGAAGAACTACCAGTGGCCATAGCCACAAGCAAGGAGATCAGCAGCAGTTCCCGCTGAATGGGGAACTACCGGTGGCCGTAGCCACAAGTAAGGGATGTCATTGGCCATTGCCATGGTTTGGCTCCAGTCTGGGAGCCAATCAGGACTAAGAAAAAAAAGGGTACCTAAATTTAAACAGAGCCAGGCTGCCTATAAAAGCAGATGCCCAGTTTGCAAAAGACAAGAAGGGGACAGAGGAAAAGAGCAGCCGTAGCTGCACAGAAAGTGTGACCAGTGGCTATAAAAATTCCAACCCTTCCACCCTCTCCTCTTCTACTTCTTAAATGCCCTAAAGAACACAGTGGCTTGGGCTGCTCAGATAAGAGGGTGGAGCACCAGGCAAGAATATCTTAAAGGAGAACTGCCTTGAAAGAACAAAATATTTACATGTAAGGGAAGGTGAAGTACAATAAAAAAAAGTAAATTAGGCTGGTGGTTAACTAGGATCTGCGGCCTATCCTGTAGGTAGGGAAATGGGCAGACTAGATGGGCCAAGTGGACCTTATCTGCCATCAAAGTCTATGTTTCTATGTTACTGTATAAGGGCTAAAATGTAAGAATGAATAAGGAAGCTTGGGATGGTTCAGGTGGAAATAGGGTAATGCTAAGAGTTGTGCAAAGGGGCAAGCAAAATATCATGTTTTCTTGGGGAGGAGAATGAAAAGTGAAATAATTAGCACAGAGGGTACATGGAGTAGTATTTTTCTGTACAGACTTGCATAATACCTTTAAGAATTTAGAATTGTCTAGACATGAAGTAGTATTCTTCTGCAAATGGCTTGCATAATACTTTTAGGAACTTAGTATTGTCTAAACTGCATAGAAGATAGGGAATTTAGAAAGGTCTGATACAAGAGAAGATTATTTCTTCATTGGGGAAGACTAAGGTGATCAAATGGAAGGACAGCAAAGTTGGAGGGAATGCCAGAAAAGGGATTAGGCAGGTCTTGGGTGTGGTTAAAAGGCCACTAGGGAGCAGGGTAATTTTGGGAGGATGTTAGGGTACAATGGGTGTGGGACAGCCATGGTTTTGAATATAGCATGGAGGCTGGGGGGGTTGCATGGTGTGTAGGCAGCTTACACAGCTAAGGGAGGAGGTGGAGTGGTTGAGGTGGGCACTAAGCATGGTGTTGGAGAGGGGAAAGAATGAGGAATGGAGGAGGGACAAAAGGTGCACTCACTGGGCAAAGGGAGTAAGAGAGAACATAGGTGGGATCACAGAGGGATTAGCGACAGGTTTAGAAAAAGTAAGGAGAAGAGAGGGTGAGGATTGGAGAAGGTGAGAAGGGGGCACCAAAAGGGCAAGAGGAGTAAATGATAAAATAGAAGAGAACACAGGGGACTTAGAAACAGGTAGAGTAAGAGGGGGAAGGGCCAGGGAGAGGGGCCAGTTGTCAGATCAAAAAAGGCAAATCACGCACAGGAAGGAAATGGGCAGGTAACAGGACGGAGAAAAATTAGCAGTAGACTGCAAAACAAGGATACAATGCAGGAAAACAGATTTACACCCTTGGCGACATATGAAGAAGATAAGGGAAGGGGGAGCAGCAGTGAGGTGGCCACAGGGGACAAAGGTGGGGCTAAGGTAATAAAGGGTTCTGGAGTCAGTGGGTGGGGGATGCACCCTTGGAGGGGGAACCTCGAGGGAAGTCTCCAAATGGCTCAAGGGGTGGGGGCTAACAGAATTTTAAGGGAGGCACAACCCACAGAAGAAACAGAGAGTGGGTTTATAATAAGCTCAGGAAGGTGGAAGATCCACAGAGAGGAGAAGGAGGGGGCATCTATGCACAGAGGGATTGAGACAGCAACAAGACAGGTCAAGCAAAAAAGGAGGGGTCAGTACTCACAAAAAAAACTTGGCACGGATGAGAAGGAGCAGTGGTGACAGGAGGGAGGGAAGGAGGCTATAGTGGGGGCGAAACTAGAAGGAAAGAACAGGACAAGGGGAAAAGGAAAGCAAGGAGGTTGATGGGAAGCTGGAAAATTGGAGTAAGTTGGAAAACAAAGAACAAAAGCAGATGGAAGGGAGAAGCAGGATCTTGTTTATAAGGGACTCAATAATAAAAGAAATAAGATGGGGTGAAAAGGGTGCAAAGAGAAGCATAATTTGGGTTGAGTGCATACCAGGGATGATGGTACTCGAGGTAAGACAAAACATACCCTCATGGGGCAAACAGCAAGATGGGAGGACACACTTGATGATACACCTGGGCACTAATAACCTGGAGGGAAATAGTCTAAAGGAGTATTCAGGGAACTTTCCAGATTTTGCAATAATACAGAGATCCAGTCTATTGCTTTCTCAGAGATGCTGCCGGTGCCAAGAGCAAGCACATCAAGGAAGCAATGGATTAAGGAATTCAATAAGTGGCTGACAGGTTGGTGTAAGCAGATGGGATTTGGGATGTTGGGGGACTGGGTATCAACATGGGAAGAAAAGATCATATTTGTCCTGGACAGACTCCACCTCAATGAGGAGGGTTGGGCAGTACTAAAGATCAAGTTAGCAGAGTTTATTGAAAGAACATATCATTTGAACTGAAATTGGTGGGGGGGGTTAGAGAAAGTCAACTCAAGGAGGCAGGAGTGTTGAGAGGTATCCAACCTCTCCCCAGAATGAAGAAAGTGGGTTCAAAAATAGCACAACCAAGGGAAGAGATGAGTGGGAGGGCAGGGAAGGGGGGTCTACATGGTGGAAAGGACTGGCAGCAAAAGCCAATGGAGACCATCATGGTGGATGAGGGTCAGGACATAGTGGCGGTAAGTGAAACCTGGTGGACAGAGCATCATACATGGGAGACCGTGATTCTAGGCTACAGACTGTTTAGGACAGCTAGGACTGGAAAAAAGGGGGGGTGGGGTGGCATTGTACATCAACGATGACATTAGGGCAATGGAAGGGCAGGAAGAAAAAGGATAGACAGAGGTCCCATGGGTCACACTGGATAAATGGACTGGAGAATCTTTGAGGCTGGTGATGTTGTACAGACCTCCTATAAAGGAAGAAGAAGAAGGGGACAGACAGCCGATGCAGGCAGTTATAAAGATGGCTTTCGAAGGGGAGCTTCTGCTACTGGGGGATATAAACCTTCTAGTGGACTGGGAGATCCCAGTGGCAGTATCAGCTAGGAGCACAGGGATCAAACAGTCACTTCAAGATGCATTCATGCAAAAGATGGTTAAGGAGCCCACTGGGGTGATAACTTACTGGATGTAGTCCTTACAAATGGGGAAAGTGTGGAAGAGGTGGTGGTGGGAGATGGTCTCGGTACCAGTGATCACAGTGCAGTAAGGTTCGGGGTGAAAAAAGGGAGGGAGTCAAATCAGACCAGCATGAGGGTTATGGAGTTCAGAAAGACTGACTTTAACAGACTGGGGGTGGCTATTTAGTGAAGAAATGATGGGGAAGGGGAATATAGGTGGAGTGGGGGAGTTATGGGAAACTATCAAAGTGGGTGTAGTGAAAGCTGCAGAAATTTGCATAAAGAGGGTAAGAAAGAACAAAGAAGCAAGGAAACCATTCTGGTTTACAAGGGATGTGGCAGGGGCAATCAGGGGAAGGAAAAAGACTTTCAGGAAATACAAGAAGACACTGAGGAATGAGGATAGGGAGGCTTACAGGGAGAAGTTGAAGGTAGTAGAGCAGAAGATAAGGAGGGCCAAAGCTGACAGAATAAAAAATTGCTAGGCAAGCCAAAAGAGGGGGTAAAACTGTTTTCAGATTTGTAGAGGTAAGGAGGAAGGCTACGCAGGGGATAGTTCAATTGAGGGGGGGGGGAATACAACTGGACAATGATTCTGAGAAAGCAGAAATACTAAACAGCTACTTCTGCTCTATATTCATGGAGGAGGAAGGGGGGTAGGGGACCCGAGCTAAGAGGGAGAGGTAGGGAAGATAAAAAGATGGATCCTAGCAAATTCAATGAAGACAGGGTAAGGGAGAAACTAGGCAGGCTGAAAGTGGACAAGGCAATGGGTCCAGAAGGCTTGTACCCCAAGGGTTCTTTGGGAACTAAGGGAGGAACTGACAGTCCCACTGATGAGACTGTTTAACTTGTGCCTGGACACAGGATGTGTGCCAAGAGACTGGGGGAAGGTGGATGTAGTGCCACTGCACAAGAGAGGCAGTAAGGAGGTGGCAGAGAGTTATTGCCCAGTCAGTCTCATCCCAGTGGTAGGCAAGGTGATTAAGGGACTTAGAAAGGATAGTAGCCTATCTGGTGGACAGCAGACTGCAAGACCATAGGCAGCATGGCTTCACAAATGGGGGTCATGTCAGATGAACCTAATAGAGTTCTTCAATTGGGTGACACAAGTGGTTGATCAGAGAGAGATGGTGGATGTAGCCTATCTGGGCTTCAGTAAGGCATTCAACACCATCCCTCAGAGAAGGTAAATAAATAAGCTGGAAAGCTTGGGGGTGGGACAAAAAAATAATTAGGCAGATGGAAAACTGGTTGATGGGCAGAAGGCAAAGGGTTGTTGTTAATGGAGTGCTCTCTGGGGTGAGGGGGGTGATGAGTGGAGTGCCACATGGGTCGGTATTGGGACCCCTCCTTTTTAATATCTATATCAGTGATATAGTGGATGGGCTGGAGAGGAGGGTGTGCCTATTTGCTGATGATATGAAGATCTGCAAAAGGGTAGACACCCCAGGGGGGTAGAAGCCATGAGACAGGACCTGAAGAGACTGGATGGATGGTCGGAAATTTTGCAGCTGAATTTCTATGCTAAAAAGGTGTGTGGTTGTGCACATGGGGTGTAAGAACCCTGCAGGCTGCTTACACACTAGAGGTTGAGGAAATCAAGACAGCCGAGCAGGAGAAGGATCTGGGGATAATAATTTCAAGCAACCTGAAGGTAGGGAAACCAATACAGCAAAGTAGTAGAGAAGGCAAATGGAACATTGGTGTGTATCTGGAGGGGCATAACCATCAGAAGGAGGGAGGATATCATACCTCTTTATAAAGTTATGGTGAGGCTGCACTAGGAATATGGGGTCTAGTTCTGGAAACCACACCTACATAAGGACATAGAGGTGATAGAGTGGGTAAAGAGAAGGGCAAGAAAAATAGTGCATGGCATGCAGTGAAAGACACATGAACAGAGGGCGAGGGAATTGGATCTGTACCCATTGGAGACTAGAAGTGAGAGGGATGACATGATTGCAACTTTTAAGTATGTAAAGGGGATAAACAAGGTAAATGGTGTGCTTATTTAAAAGGAAGGAGGGGATAAAACCAGACTGCATAGTCTCAGATTAAAAGGAGGAAGATATAAGGGTAATTGGAGGGGGCATTTCTTCACAGAGAAGGTGATGGAGGCCTTCAATAAACTACCAGAGGAAGTGGTGTGAGCTAAAACAGTGGAGGGATTCAAGAGGGCATGGGACTGACACATGGGGTTGGTATGTGGGGGGAAGGGGATAATCTGAGGAGAGCCGATGAGTAATGGGGGGAAGGATAGAGCATACTAGATGGACCAATGGGGTCCTTTTCTGCCATCAGATTTCTGTGATTCTGTAATTCTGTGAACATTACCCCATGCCTTTCACCATTCAGCCTCATATCATGCCCTCTGGTTCTTGTGCAGAGTTTTCTCTGAAATATGCTTTTCACCTGTACCCTGTTTATTACCCTAAGGTACTTCAAAGTCTCTATCATATCTCTCCTCTCCTTCTTTCCTCCAGTGAATAGATATTAAGGTCCTTAAGTCTTTCTCCAGCAGCACAACTATCCACTCCACTGGAAAGCTGTCATCTTGTTTGCGCTGAGCACACTTCCAAGTATCCCCCACCCTCGCAGCTCCTATACCATCATCCCCCCAGCACCCACGTAGTAGCACTCCAGATGGTGACGGCACATGCAGTTGCCACCTGTCCAGTGTTAGACTGGATAATTCAGTTTTAGAGTTAAAATCATCTGGTTTTGCTGAAATGTAGTCCTTCTGGGGGGCTCTTTTATATGCTTACATACTATTAAAACTGCATAACCTTGGTGTTATATTTAATGAGGGCTTGACCCTGAGGGCACAGGTGTCAGCTGTAGTCAAATCATCCTTTTTTCATCTAAGGAATATAGCACGGGTGAAACACTTGATTCCATAAGAGGATCTTCCTACCCTAGTCCACGCCTTTGTGGCCAATCGTCTTGATTATTGCAAGGCCCTTTATCTAGGGCTGCCGGGAGTGGATATCCGCCGCTTACAGCTAGCGCAAAACGCAGCAGCTAGGTTGTTGACTGGAAGCCCGAGGTCCAACCATATAACACCTGTGCTTCGCGAATTGCACTGGCTGCCTGTACAGTGGCGGATCACTTTCAAGGTCATGTTGATAACTTATAAAGCCCTACACAGTTTGGGACCTCGCTACCTGGAAGAACTCCTGACTTCTTACTGTCCCTCCCGCTCCCTCCGATCCTCTGGTGAGGGATTGCTGGAGATTCCCAGGGTAACCTTAAAAACATCTGGTGGAAGAACATTTGCCTTCATGGCCCCTACCCTGTGGAACTCTCTACCTTGCCAGATACACAATTGCCTGACTGTGAAGAGCTTTAA
The DNA here is from genome assembly GCA_016271365.2 of Neoceratodus forsteri. Lineage (NCBI taxonomy): Eukaryota > Metazoa > Chordata > Ceratodontiformes > Ceratodontidae > Neoceratodus > Neoceratodus forsteri. Next base: position 623,398,539 of record CM057455.1, read on the forward strand.
AAAAGCTTTAAAAACCTTCCTTTTTAACCAAGAATTTTTGTAGTGATTTAAATTATATTGGATTGTATTTTGAATTTAATGTTGTTTATAGTTGTGGTTTTAATTTTGTATGAATGATATTGTAAAGGCGCCATGAGCTTTGGAAGGGCGCCTTAAAGAAATAAATATTTACTTACTTACTTACTAATTATATGAAATAATTCTCTGTTTTGCCTCTATGTCCAGGTTACAAAGAAGTTCTAAAGCCACACGCCTTTGTTTGTAAAACCTGTCTGTCTGGGAGGTGTAAAGTACGGTCATTAAAGGGACAGTCAACTCACTTAGACCTCTAACTGTCCCTTGGTTAAAAAACACATTTTATGATTGCATATATTATATAAAGATTCCTAATGTTGCTGATTGCACGGGTCTGATTCCTTTTATCTTTTTAAACATGAAAAACAGACTGCCAACCATACTGGTGTTACCACACAAAAAAATGTTTGTTTACATTCCTTGAGCTACTCCCACTGTATCTTTCCTGTATTTGGGAACACCTCCACACAGTCTAGCCACTGATGATGCAGTGGGAAGAGAGGGATCTATTGTATCATGAGTGGTAGCACTGTTCTGAGGTGTTCCTTATGTTCAGGAAGTATTCAATGAAAGCTGATCAAGGATTTGACACAAAACAAGGTTTGGTATAATTACACCACTACCATGCATTTCAGTTCTATGAAAAAAAGTAGATAAAACAACCACCAACCTCAAAGAATTTTAGAGTAGGTAAGCAATAAGAAAATGTGGGTTTTCACTAGAGATGGTCGAAACTGGCAAATTTTGTTCCATGAAACATTTTGCAAAATGTGCACATTTCATAACATTTTTTACACGCACAAAATATGGAATATTGTCCAGAGTGTGAAATTTCACCCTCAGAGTGCAAAATTTTGCCCAAGAAATGGCAACATTTTGACACTAGGCAATTTTGCATTTCACAGGCAGAACTTTGCACCCGCTAAATATTTCTCAGAACAGCCATATTCTGTGAAATGTTTCACACAGCAAAATTTCTGATTTCACGGGGAATTTCACCCATGAAATTTAATTTTGCCACATCTCTAATTTTCACATAGAAATGATATGATGCACAAAGGGTTGACAGTGTCCCTTTAAGGCTATTAGCAGTACATCAACGTAATCTTTTACACTCTAAATTTTAAGTATGGTCTTTTACTGCTGTGATAGGAAACAGGTTTCTTTCCCTTTATATGACCTCATATATTCCTTTTTGCTTGTCCTATATTCTGATGTTCTTTAGACCCATTTTTGTTAAATTAATCATCTGATTTTATTGCCTTAAGTACTACATTAATTACCTCTCTCCTGAGGCCTCAGCAGCTACTCCACTAATTTTTTATACTACACTTTACCTGAACATTCATAATATTATCTGCACCACTACAGGCGATTCCAATGAATAGCATTGAATTGTGAGTCTGAAATTGTGGAATGCCTAAGAAATATGAAAGGAAACTTTAGTAGCTGCTGAGGTAAATGGAACACAATGCAGAATTGAGGGCACCACAAACACTGCTAATTATTTATCAGAAAAATTGGTCACAGAATAACAGAATGCATGAGTAACATGGAAATGAAATTGGGAGAGTGTTTAAAGGAGGTTAGAGTGAAAAGCTGTAAATGAGCTTGGTATATTCAGCAGACCTTGGTTTGATTCCCACAGCCTTCCATTGCATACTGTATGATCATAAGCAAATCAGTTAACCTTCCTGTATTCCTGGATCACCCCTGTACATGGGCCATATGCCCAATGGGAGTTACCTGGTTACTAAAGAATAAAAAAATAACACCACAAAAATTATTTTCTATCACTTTTAATGGCATTGGAGGAGGAGCGACATACTCATCAGTCATAAAAATGGGTGGTGCTAGAGGTGGAGTTTGGGATGTAGTTTAGCATCTGGTTTTCACTTCATCCAAAGGTCATGACCCTAACAGCATAACTCACCCCATAAATAGCTGGCACTTATGTAGATCTATCTATTTATCTACACACATATCTACACACTATATATGTCATCCATGTCGAGAACATTCAACTAACTGTACAGTTCCTTGCAGGTTAACTCAAACATACCCACATACATACATATGTAGGAGGGCATAGAGTACATGAAACCAAACATCCTTGTTGGCAATAATTGAGGGGTGGGGAGGACATAATTTGCAAAACCTGGGAGGATAGAAGGTCCCAGAGACCATGGTAGAAATGATGCATGGGGAAGAGCATGGGAAGGAGGTTGCATAGATGTAATTCAAGAGAAGATGCAGGAAGGGTAGTAAGTTGCAGTGGCTGTGGGGCAACCATCTTCTTAGGGATGGTGTGGAGGGCTGGTGGTTGCTCGGTGTGTAGACAACTAAATGAGCTTAGGGAAGATATTGGAAGCTGAGAGGAGTGCTGTAGAGAGAAGAGGGTGGTGGCTAGGTGGAGCCAAATGGGGCCATGGGAACAGAGAGGAGCTCCTTCAAATGGTATAGATCACAGATTGGGGTAAAGCAGGGAAGGGGGACAGATGGACCAAAACAGAAATCTTCTCAGGCACGATTAGAAGCAGAGTGGTGTAAGTGAAAATGGTTAGGATCAGGAGGAAATCAAGACCTAGGATGGAGCACATATAGAGGTGTCAGCACAGGGAGCCAGGAATAGCTCAGCGCATGGGGAGGGAGATGAGCAACAGGTTCTTGGTGCTGACTAGTCTTGAAGAATGGGGGGTAGCAAGCAGGAGAAGCAAGATAAATGGCTAAATAGAACAGCATGGGGAATGGCAGTCAGACAACAAGCAGGGGCAGGGAGTCAGTCTGTCTGTAGAAGAGGGGAAAGTTTGGCAGTAGGTGGGGAGGCTTCCTCAAAGAAGGGGGAGGGGGAGCAGGTAGCTAATTATATGGGTGAGGAAGATGATGAGTCAGGTAGTGGGAGTAGGGAGAAAGATGGTTAGTTTGGGAAAAGCACAAACCAGAGGGAGTGGGTACAGCTCCAGGACTCAAGGGTAAAAAGATTAGGTTGGGGTGGTCTACAGGCCACCATCCCAAGATGAAGATACTAACAGGGAACTGGGGGACCAGATAAGAAGGGTCAATGTGAAAGGTAACAATGTATTAGCAGGTGACTTCATCTGCCAAAGGTAGATTGGAGCATCCCAGCTACTTCGAGTGTCAAGGAACAGGTAATCCTAGAGGCTATCCAGGACAGCTTCCCAATGCAGATGGAAAGGGAGCCAACCAGGGAAGGAAACATTATGGACCTTGTGATAGCAAACAGGGAGCATGTCAGGAAAGTAGGGATGGAGGATCCCCTTGAAGGGACTGACCACCACACAGTGTGGTTCTCATTTAATATGGGTAAGAAGGCAGTCAGAATCAGTACAAGGGTGGTGGACTTTAGGTGACTAGACTTTAACAGAATGAGGGAAATACTGAGGGGGCAGCGCAACAGCATCCACCCACACATGAATCCCAACCAGAAGGGGGAAAATGTCAAGCGAGAGCTAGTGGAGGACATTAATTCCTATACTAAGATCCAGTGTAAGAAGGCCTGGTCAAAAAGGCCTATCTGGCTAACTGGGGAGGTGAGACAGAGGGTGAAGGAAAAAAGAGTTTCCTTCAAAAGATATATGAGAACCATATGGGGGAAGGATAGAGAGCAGTATATGAAGAAATTAAAAGAGGCGATCAAAACTGTCAGGGTAGCCAAAGCATAAAGGGAATTTAGGCTGGCAAGGGGATCAAAAAAGGGGAAGAAGAGTTCTTCAAGTACTTATGGGAGAGAAGATCTTGCAAAGATCAGATCATTAGAATCAAGAAAGATGGAGGGTTGGTGGAAAAGGGGTGGAGTAGGCAGAAGTGCTCCATGACTTCTTCTGTTCCGGATTTACCAAAGAAAAGCATGGGCCAATGCTGAAAGGGAAGTGAAGGGTGGGCTCTTGGGGCTCAGAGTTAACAGATGAGGGAATTCCAGTAAGCATGATGTTGGATAGCCTTAGGGGTCTGCTGGTGGACAAGGCTTCAGGCCCAGACGGCATTCCCCCATGGGTCTTGAAGGAGCTGGAAGAGGTCTTGGCAAGACCAATGGCAGACTTGTTTAACCCATCTCTGAAGACCAGATGCATGCCCTATGATTGGAGGATGAAGCATGTGGTATCCATCCATAAAAGTGGGCCCAAGGTTGAACCAGGTAACTATTGGCCAGTCAGCCTTACCTCCATTGTGGGGAAGATAATGAAGACTATCTGTAAGGAGAGGTTAATAACCTTTCTAGAGGAAAACGGACTGCAGGATGAAGGGCAGCATGTGCTTTCCCTAGGCAAATCCTGCCAGACCAACCTGGTTGATTTTTTATGATTGGGTGACTACGGCACTCAACAGAGGTCAGTCAATGGATGTCCTGTATCTGGATTTCAGTAAAGCCTCCAGTTTATTTCCACATGGAAGGTTGATTAGCAAATGTGATACCTGGGAGCAGGGAGGAAGCTGGTGGTATTGGTCAAGAACTGGCTGCAGGACAGGCAGCACAGGGTAGTGATGGAGGGATCTCTCAACTCCCAGAACTACAACCAGTAGGGTACCACAGGGGCTCAGTACAGGGTCTGGTGTTGTTTAATATCTTTATCACCAACATTTCAAATGAGGTTAGAAAGAAGATCAGCCTTTTTGCCAATGACACTAGGATTGGTGCAGTAGTGGATATCATGGTGGGATGGCTAGGACTACAGGAGGATCTGGACAAAGGTGAGCACTGATTTGACACATGGCAGCTGGGGTTTAATGCAAAAATTTGTGAAGTCATGTACTTGGGTGCCAGAAACCTTAGGAATTGTTACCAGCTGGGGGGTGCAGTTGTCCACTTCAGAGGAGAAAAAAAAAATCTTGGGGTGCTAATTACTTGGCCAAATGAACCATTCAGCACTGTGCAGAAAGGTGGCAGCTAAGGTTAACAAGATGCTGGGATGTACTGCTAGAGGAATTACATCCAGGAGGAAAGAGATTGTCCTGCCACTGTACAGGTCACTGGTAAGGTCACACCTGGAGTACTGTGTGAAGTTCTGGTCCCTCTAATTAAATAAAGATGTCAAACTACTGGAGGGGATCCAGCACAGAGCATTCAAGATGATCACTGGAATGAAGAACATACCCGATAAGTAGAGACTGAGTGAGATAAACATGTATTCATTGGAGGATAGGAGGAAAATAGATGATATGATCGAGACCTTCAAATACTTGGCATCAAAAAGGTTGGGACAGAAGGGACGAGGGGACATAGTCTGAAACTGTAGGGTAGTAGATTCAGGAGAGAAATAAGGAGACACTATTTCACAGAAAGAGTGTTGTCTAGCTGGAATACATTACTGGAGGAGGTGGTATCCTTGCAGTCGGTCGACAGCTTTAAGAGAGGGTGGGTCAGGGTCAGGGGGAAGGCCTCTACATTAGGAAAACCAGAAAGGGGGTTCATAAGCAAACACTGGTGAGGTATCAGACGTTCAAGTTGGGGCTGTGGGGCAGGTCCAGTATAATTGACTGTAAGCTGCACACTAGAGCAGACGTGATAGATCGTTATGATCCATTTCTGATGGCAATTTTTGTATGTTTTAATATTTAGATGTGTATTTACTGCCAAAGCCAGTAAATATAATTTTTTTACAGTGAGATTACACTCTATTCAGAATTAAAATAAGTTAATTAGCTGAATTACCACAAGTGCATTACATGACAATGTGTGAGTAGATTTTGAACTTTTATACTGTATATACAAAACTGTCAAAAGATTATGTTTTCATGACAAAGTACGCATACAGTAGTAGGCAACTTGTATCATATTACAGAAAAAAAAATCAACACAAGGAAGTGTTTTGCATGGATGTTATTTTGAAATCATGCATATTATTAACATTTACCTTGTCTTTGAAGTCCAAACTGCCCATAGTCTTTACCCTGTATAAATCCTTGAAAAAAATATGTAGCACCATCAGGTTTAGCTGAAACCTATATAAAAAAAAACAAAAGAAATAACAATTAATAACATTGGAAGGGCAGATTATTTACTTGAAAATGTGCAGACTTGGATTTTTTTCAATATTCTTTAATTAGATGCTTCAGAAAGTACCAGTATATTGTGTCTATCTCAGAAACGTTGATTTAATTGCATTTTTGATTTTCCAGTAGTTACTGCAAGGATATATAACACAACATTTATTATAAAGCAATATTGAAACATCCATTATGACATGAAAAGTGCATGGTTTATAGCAGTTGCTAGTCATTGCATTGCATGATCACTGCCTCAAATTCATCATTTGTTAAAGCGGAGTTTAAATTGCAAAAGGCCATCAAATCCATAACTGCTGTACAGATCCACAGGTTCATAGGTGTTACAGACAAAAAATAGGCAGAAGAACCTCTAGGTTTGTCAACCACCCTCTCAATGGATCTAAGTCCTATTGCTCAGCTCCATAAGCCTATCTTGTCTTTTGCTAAAAATATTCAGATTATCACTATTATCACTATTCACCACAATGCTTTGTAATCTATTCCATATCTTAACAACTCTCTGTGTAAACCAATTTTCTGTCAATTTTGTTTTGTAGAGCTCACCCTTCAACTGGTATTTGTACCCTCTTAAGTTCATATCCCTCTCCTTTAATTTTAAACCAGTACTGTTGTGGAATTCCTTATCTCTTGAGGCCTTGTATAACATTATCATATCTCCCCTTATTCTCCTTCTTTCCACTGAATATAAGCCTAATTGTTCCAATCTGCCCTGATATCTCATATCTCTCATATCCCTAATTATCCTTGTTGCCCTTCATTGTACAGCTTCTAGTTTATTCACATCTGATCTACTTTATGGGTTGTACCATTGAACAGGCTGCCTCGGCACAGCACTTCCACGGCTCTGCCGCCCACCAACCTGAACACAAGCCACAGGCCTGTCTTCCAGAATGAAGCTCCTGCCAGGTTTGGAAAAGGATCCACAGCTGCTGAAAGACCAGCCCTTGAGCGGGCTGCCTCAGTGTGGTGCTTCCATGGCTCTGCCTCCCGACACCCCAGACACAAGCCGCAGGCCTAGCAGCTGGAATGAAGCTCCTATTTGGTTCAGCAAAGGATCTTCAGCTGCTGAAAGATATGGGCTCACTAGCTCCTCCAGACAAACTTTGAAAATCTGGCACCAGAGTACTGACTGCCTCTGATTGGTCAGTTCTTTTCTTGCTACTCACTGATTGGCTGGTTGCAGAATCTGCTCTAAGCATTAGCTCAGACAATATGGCAACATAGAATTACAGCTCCTTTTTGAACAAATTTCCACTAAAAAGTGCTGTTATCATTTTTAAACTGTTTTGATGGTAGTATCTGATATTGCTGATTTAAAGAAACTTGTTTTACTGTAGAAGCCAGCAGTTTAGCTAGACAAAGGAAATTATTGTACAATTTAGTTAAATGCCAGAGTTGCCGCTTAATATCTCCTACTTTATTCCTTTGTCTTTTAAATTTCCCTGCTCCTTCTCACCTCTTCACTGTCCCTCCCACTGATTTAGCTAAGTATTCTCCTTCCTACCTCCTGTCGATTCTCAGGTTCCATCCATCTCTAGCCCTCTCGCTTATCTAATCCCCCTCCTCTGTCCTCTCTTTCAGAGCAGCCCTTGAGTGGGCTGCCTTGGCGCAGTGCCTCCACGGCTCTGCTGCCCTCCACCACCACAAGCTGCAGGCCTAGCAGATGGAATGAAACTCCTGCCAGGTTTGGTTAACTTCCCCCTCCCCCCGGTCTGAGCGTCAACTCCCCACCCACCGCCCTCCTGCCCCCCCCCACCCTTGCTTGGCATTTTAATTTATATATATACTGGGTCACATGTTTTCTAAGTGTCCAGTTTTCCATTGGCTGGTTATATGGTGCAACTGCTAGAGGGACTGTACTTTGCCCAATAAACAACACAGCATATCACTGCTGCCCTACTCACCATTGTTTCACTTTACTCCCAGTAAATCTCAAGCTATATTTGTCCCACGCTGCTGCCACTGGTACAATACTTTGCACATCATCTGCCAGTTTAGCAGCACTTGTTGGCATCTGTGGTGAAATACCAATGTACAGTTAAAGGATGGTGAGCCTCTGTATCCCGCTAACTAGGCTAATTATATTAGCTGCCATCCTAAGTGGGGCTCAATTTGCCTTCTGACTAAACTTCCCTGTCCACAAGTTAAAATTGACTTGCATATGCACTATGACCAGGGTTTGACCTCTAGAAGCTTCTTTCTAATAACTAAAGGAGTTTGGTCACTACTCTGGCTTCTGCCACAGCTGTGTAACTGGGCCATAAATGCTGATTTCTACAATGGTGGCAACCCAATCTTTCACACTGTTCACTCCTTCCTGGTTACTTATAAAGAAGTGAAGCAAGGAATAAGATTCAAAGTGTATCTGATGCCCAGGAAATTAAATGGTCTACATCGTCTACTCATCCAAATGCTAATTCTCTGCTCAGAAAATGTCCATCCAAACCCTGGCCCTACTGGAACTATACCTAACCACATAAACAGAAGTAATGGTACTATCTCCATCGCATCATTAAACATTGGCAGCCTTCTCCCGAAAATGGACTCCCTATTTGGCTGGGTCACTCTGCATAAACTGGATGTTTCGTCTGTAGTGGAAACATGGCTGTCCTTGTCTATTCCAGACTCGGCCATTACTCTTCCAGGATATAATATCTTCAGACTGGATAGGCAGGCTGAAAGAGGAAGGGGCTGTGCTATATATTTAAAAGACACATTTATGCGGCACGCCCTTCTGGAGCTGTGCCTTGAGCACCATGTGCAGGCCTTAGCCATCAAAATACTTCTAGACGCACATAACAAAGCATAGTCTGTGTTCTCAATTTACATTCCACCTAAGAATCAGGATAATGCTCTGTGTAGCCTATTGGAATCTATTGGGTAGAACCCTCTCACCACAGAAGCTGTTCTTTTGGGTCATTTCAACAAAAACTGGCTTGTGCCTTCACACAGCTCGGCAAAGTATACCCTATTGACTCTCCACCTCTCGCAACTTATAAGCCTGCCAACCAGACACAACTACAGTCACAGCCAAAGGCATGGTCAGATATTTCTTGAAATTTCTATGATACTTCTAAAGAAATCTCCTGCTTTCTGCATTTCCTCAGTAGAGGCAGCAGAGAGAAACTCTTAAGAAATGTTGTGAAATATCTGGAAATATCTGACCATGTCTGTGGCAACTACTGTATAGAATAACAATAAGCACATTGATAGACTGGATTCTATCAAACTTCCCTGAACACATTACTAATGTTGAAGTCCACTCTAACCCCCTCAAGGATCACTCCCCAATATCATGCTCCTAGTCAAATAAATTCTCCAAGCTTCCTCCACCAACTGTAAAAAACAGAGTGCTAGAACATGGGCACCTTGATCCCCTAAAGTCACAACTGTGCTCCATCAATTGGTTTGACATTGACTCCATGGTGGATGTAAATCATGCCCTACAGCTTTTCATCTCAAGCTTCAATGAGGCCTGTGACAGTCATGCTCTGATGAAAACCAGGAAAGTCCTAGGCATGTCAAATTCCTGGATTACGGCAGAAATTTGCTCCAAGGTGAAGCAGCATGATCTCTTGTGGCTACAGCCTAAAACATCTGGGAATCCTGCTAATATGAAAGCTTATAAAACTGCTAGGAATTCCTGTACTCGGGACATTTGGTCGGAAAAATGCAAACATCACAGAGAATTGCTCGCCAGGTCATAGGGGGATAGTAGAAATTTCTGGTCCAATATAAAAGATTTTACTGGAAAATTCCCAAAGGTTGCCTCCTCAATGATTGACATAGATGGTGTTCCAACTATAAGCCCCCTCACTATCACAAATATTTTCAACAATTCCTTCTCTGACCTAAGTGGTGTCCTCCCAGCAGACTTCTTAAATCAGTCCACACCTGCCTCTGAACAATTGACTGTCAGGGTCTCTCATGAACATGACAGGAACCCAAACTCTATCCAACCCTTCTACTTTAAGAAAGTAGCTGTCCTCCTTGTTAAAAGCCATATGCACAAGGTCCTATGTAAGTCTCTGTACAGTGGTGACTCCCTGGACTTAAAACTTATCTGTTTTACCCTGGATGAGGTTATTGCCCCATCACAAATATTTTTAACCTCTCCCTAAGGCTATCCCAATTCCCTCTCCTCTGGAAGTCAGCGCAAGTTATTCCCATTCACAAATTGGGTCATCAGATCTCCCATATTAACTATAGACCTATTCCCATCCTCCCCCCTTTGTCTAAAATGCTGGAAAGCATAGTTGCAGATCAACTAATTGAGTACCTTGAAAAATACTCCATTCAGTGCCAGCAACAGCATGGTATTAGGAAAGGGCACAGCACCACAACTGCCCTCCTGGAATTTACTGGATGCATACACTATGCTCTCAATCAAGGGAACCTTGTGGGTGCTGCCTTCATTGACCTAACAAAGGAATTTGACACTGTGAACCACCTTCTGCTTCTGCAACAATTAACCAACACTGGTGTGTCAAATGAAGTGATGCTTTGGTTCAAAAATTATCTGGAAGATTGATCTCAGTGTGTAAAAATGTCCAAAGTCTTATCTGACTGATGAAATGTCTACTTTGGCATGCCACAAAGTTCATCTTTGGCCCACTACTTTTTTGGTATATTTATAAACAGCCTTCCCCTCCATTGCTACTAGTGAATGCTGTTATATGCCGACAATGATGTCATTTTCTCAAGCCAACCTAACTCAACTCTAATCAAGGATTGGCTTCAAAGTGGCTTTGATGAAGATGAAATTTGGTTGTCTAATCAAAAGCGTGTTATGAATTACAAAAAAATAAAGTTATGATGTTCAGCACCACAAGAAATAAATTTAAAGCACATGCACTCCATATAAAAATTCAACAAGGTATCCCCCTTGATGTAGTGGAACAATTCAAATATTTAGGGGTTACACTGGACAATCACCTCTCTTTCTCACATCATACTGAAGCAGCAGCAAAGGAGGTAAATATAAAAATTGGTCTACTATATTGCATCACAGGTAATCTAATCCCTGAAGCCCTCAAACTAGCAGTGTATAGCTCCATTCTCTCAGCCATTGACTATGGCCTCACAGTCTATGGATCGGCTACAAACACCTTGCTTCACAGGAGAACGATTGCACTAAATAAGGCCTGCATATTAACTACAGGGTCTGATAGCCTTACTCATACCTGTGATCTATACAAACAGAGGGGTTGGCTACAACTGGAAAACTGGATTAAATATCAAACCTGCTAATTAGTCAAAAAGGCACTCCTTGGCTTAATGCCACCTGGGACTGCAGCATTACTTCCCCCCTCCTGACCCACTAAGATCACCTGATCATCAGCTCACCAGTCTCTCCTAGCTCCTAGATGCTGGACATCACCAGGCCAGCAGTCCTGCACCTACAGAGCTCCTCAATGGTTCAATTCTCTGGGATATGAAGACTCAACACTGCAAAAAATTGGGTGCCTTCAAGACCAAGCTAAAACTGACCCTTGTGGCTAACAGTTCTTGTAGCTGCTTCACTTGATATCTGCCCCTTGCACCCCTAGTGTCTGCCTCGTACTTTTCAGTGACCTTGCCGCCTCATCCTGACCTTGGTTTTCCCTTATGGCCCCTCTCCCATCCTCTCCTTTTTGATAGGAACCCCTGCATTTCCCCTCTCCCTGCCACCCCCCTCAATGAATGTAAGCTTGACAATGCCCTGGCTGCACCTCTCTTTGAACCATCTCCCTCTGCTACACTACTCATCTTACCCCCCAGCCTCTCTCACCCTTTAACATCATGTACTTTTTTTACTTGAGAATCTAGCACTGTTATTGAAGTTACTATTGTTAATGTCACTTCTGCTACTGTCCCCATTAACAAAATTGTATTTATTCTTTCATGTATTCATCATTGTATAATCATAAATATACTGCAGTTAACATTGTTTAATTTGCAGTTATAGTCCTGTGGCTGTATGTTACCCTTCCCTCACTGATGTGGAACATTTGTAAATGAGCAACTGTGCTCAAAGGTGTTAATCTGAGATCAAATAAATAAAATAAATAAATAAATAAATAGTTGGACTCTGTTTCCAAATGGAGCCTGACCAAGGACCTACAAACTCCATTTTAACCAGTGATGATTAGTGGGGTCCCACAGGGCTCTGTGTTGGGCCTGACACTCTGGCACTTTTATAACTGTCCTCCTTTAAAATATGGTACAGAGTAACATCAGCAAATTTGCAGACAATACTAAAATCTGCTCTGAACTGGACACAGTAACCAAAATTGATACACTTGCCATGGACCTGTTTCAGATAGAGAGTTTGGCCCATCTGAACAAAATGTCCTTTAACATTGAAAAGTGTTCAATTATCCATCAAGGAAAGAAAAATCCACTCAATAACTGTGTATTAAATGGGGCCAGAATAAAATGAGTTACTACAGAGACTGATCTGGGTATTATTGTTAACAAAGAGCTAACCCCTGGTGAACATTGTAGAAAGACCATACTGTTTGTTTATTTATTTATTGAAATGTTTCACCAGGAAGGCACACTGAGTGACAAGTTGTTCATCTCCTGGTGTGACTTGGGAGTAGAGGTACAATTGGAATGAAACATTAAACATTTAAGTTATAAGATCAACATTAACATACAGTTGTAAGACAGGTATTACAAACAGTGTTACACCAGTGTTGCACATAATAGGTAGAAAGACTGGACAATAATAAGAGCCAGGTTAATAGATAAACAAGCACTTACATGAAAGAAAAGGGGAAAGGAGAGAGAGGGATTGAGGTGGGGGAGTGTTGTCCCTGGAGATCTCTTGAGGGTGTGAGGAACCCTGCAAGGGGACTGGGGAGACCAGAGACAAGGGGATATGGCAGTGTCCCAGAGAATCCCCTTCAGGATGTGGGAAACCCTGCAAGGAGGCTGCAGGGCCAGACAGAAAGGGGGATAAGGCTCTAGGGATTTAAAGAGGGAGGAGAGAGAAGGAGTAGGTATGACTTAATGCTAGGAGGGGGAATAGGATCTAAACCAAGAGAAGACCCTTCAGGATGCAGGGTACCTTGCAAGGGGGTTGGGCATGGTCAGTAGATGGGGATTAAGAGTCTAATAGGAGAGGGAGGGAGTGAGAGTTGAACCCTTGAGGGGAAGAGAATTCTCACCTTTGGAGGGGATGGGGCCTAATCAATTGTCCATAAGGATGCATTGGACTCTGCTGGTAGTCATGGAAAGCCAAGATAGTGGCTAGATAGAAGAGGTGAGATATGTCTAGGCTCAGTTGACCCCTTCAGGATGATGAGAATCCTGCAAGGGGACTGTGACGGTTGGAAGGAATGGTAGATGTGGAGTGGAAGGAAAGGAGACAAGACTAGATGCAGTAGGACCCCCTCAGGATGCTGAAAACCCTGCAAGGGGGACTCTGAAGACTAGGGAGAAAGGTAGAAGGGGAAGGGAAGGAGTGGAGACAAGTCTAGGACAAGTAGGACCCCTTCAGGATGCTGAGAACCCTGCAAGGGGACTGCAATGGTTAGGGAGAAAATGTAGAAAGGTGGTGAGGAAGCAGAGGAGACATGTCTAGGCACAGTAGGGCCCATTTAGGATCCTGAGAATCCTGAAAGAGGACTGCAAAGGCCAGGGGGACAGGTAGATGGGGGTTGGGGAAGGAGAAGAGTCAAGCCTAGATGCAGTAGAACCCCTTCAGGATGCTGAGAACCCTGCAAGAGGACTGCAAGTATAGGGAGACAGGAGGGATGGTAGGTGAAGGGATTAGATGAGAGATACAAGCCACTTGGGGGGATAGGAGAGGGACCCATGGAGAGCATTTGGGGTCCCTTACATTCTGTGAGAGATGAAGGGAGGCCAGTAGCGGGGCAATTTGGGGGAAGGGGAGGAGATCTATACATTTTGGGGGTGGGGGTGCACAGGGTAAAATGAAGGTGCCGGTAGAGGGGTAGGGTTTGTCCAGGGCTTAGAGGAGGGAATTATGGAGGGACATGGCATGAGCAGCTAGGTGAAAGGTAATTATTGAGGGCAGAGCTGATGATTTAGTTGGAGGATAAATGCCAGATTTGAGGGGGCAGGGAATTCCAAATTTTTGGGAGGTGGTGGGAGTAACCAGATTGGCCGATTTGAGTGGATCTGTGGAGGACTACCAGGGTATGGGAGTCTGTTGATCTAAGGGAATGAGAGGATGGGGGGTGTTATAAATGAGGAGGTGAAGTAAGAATGGGGCTCACTCAACTAGTGCATGGAGGTGAATTTAGCACAGTGGGAGAGTCACCAATTTGTAAGAGAGAGAAAGGATAGGGCACAACAAAGATCACAGTGCAAAGCGGCAGAAGTAATTGAAGAGGGTGTCCAGTCTGGACAGGGAGGATTTAGGCTTAGCACTATAGACTATGTCACAGTAGTAAAAAAATGGACAGTATCATCTTCTGAGCAAGTTCACGCTTAGCCATAGGAGAGATGCAACTATGGTTCCTGAACAGGGCACCAAGCTTGGGGTGCAGTTTTTTTCTGGATAGTATCAATAAGTCTAGAGAAGTTTATGTATTGGTCAAACCAAACACCTAAGTATCAGAAGGAGGATGTGTCCTCAAGCAAAGTCCCATCCAGGGTGTGGAAAGTGGGTAGGGAGGGAAGCCTAGAGAGTAGCTGCCTTGTGCCAAAGATCATAGAGACAGTCTTCTTGGCATTGAGGAAAAGCTGATGCTTAGCAAACCAAAGCTGAACTTTGTTGCAGTTTTGCTGTAAGCTGGTTGTAACATCAGCAGGACAGGAGCCAGATGCATACAGGACTGTACCATCGGTATACATATATATAGTGGAGGAAGGGGAGCAAACAATACCCTTGCCCTGGACCTGTTTCATATTGAGAGTTTGGCCCAATTGAACAAAATTGTCTTTAACATTGAACAGTGTTCAATTATCCATCAAGGAAAGAAACTATCAACAGACTTATCAGATCTTTTCAGAAAGCATGCATAACCAGATGTGAAACATGTATGTTACCTTTGCACAAGGCGTACATATGATCCCACCTGGATTATGCAACATCATTTTGGACCCCATATTTAGTCAAGGACAAGCACGTATTGGATAATATCCAATGAAGGGCTACTAAATTGATCCCATGAGTATGAGGACTCCACTATTCTTACAGACTCTGAGAACTCAATCAATGTGATCTGTAAATGCACTGAGACAGATGTGACATATTAATGCTATTTAATATATTACATGACCAAGACATACTTGATGGATGTAATCTAATTACTGCCACAAAACCAGAAAATCTAAGGTGTCACAGTAAACAGCTTAGCATTCCCTGGACATTCAGTAACAAAGGGAAAAACTATTTTACAATACAGGTCTATACACTGTGGAATACAGTACACTTACTCAGTACATTGTTGCTATAACTGACTTTTGTAAGTTTAAAAGCGAATTAGACAAGTTTCATTATGATGGGGTTGGTTAATCTCCCCCACACTGTGTGGGGAAGGTGGTCTCAATGAGCCTAGTGTCTATCTCTACCATTAAACACTGAATAATACAGAGTAAAAATTACTTTGGGGCAGTGATCTTGCAATCACTGACAACTTCTGTATGGGTTTCATAACTGGACTCCATCTTCCCAATGGGGCCTGAACAGCAGACTATGCAATGGTATCAGTGCCTCCCCCTATCTGCTAACAAAGTGTCTCCTTATGCAGGCCAATAAATTATTTCTATTTTGAAAATACTCTTACATTGTTTATCACTCTTAAACTGTATGATACCAACATCTCTAAATCTCTGTAACAATCGCTCTTTTTCATGGTTACACAATTTAAGTTATATTTTGCAAAATTATTCCTGTATCCAAAATGCTTAATAATGCATGTTTCTGGGTTAAAGTGCATTTTTGCCTTTTGTGCCTATTCAATTAGCTGATCATTTTCATTCTATAGGTTTTCAATGCCTTCTTTAGTATTGATTTCATATGCAATTTTTGCATCACCTGCAAATTTTACCATACTTCCCAATTGAGTGAATGGCATGTCTTCCACATAACAGAGTGGGTCCCAATACTGACTGTTTTGGGACCCTACCATACTTGTCATCTCCCCTGAGTCTGATGAAAAGCCATTTACCTTTAATCTTTGTCTACTACCTTGAAGCCAAGTCCCTATCCACCTTGTTATACAATATTGTTATTTAGACCTGTGTTTTTTAGTTGTTCAGTAACTCCATATATAGCACAATGTTGAATGTCACGCTGAAATCCATAAAAACACATCTACTGATGTATCCTTGTCCAGCAGCCTATTTATTAGTCCAAAGAATCACAGCCGATTACTAATACACAACTGTCCACTTCTAAATCCGTGTTGTGTATTATCTGTGATACTATTATTATTTAAATGTTGTTCTAGTTCCTCCCTTAAGACTTTTTCTTGCATCGTGACCACCACCAAGTTAAGACTTACTGGTCTATTGTTATTTCTGTCCCCTCTAGGCCCTTTGTTTTTATATATCAGGATTAAACTAGCTTCCTTCCAGTCTTCTGGCAGCACTCATTCCCTTCATCTAGAATTAAATACTGCACAAATTGGCCCCAGCAAGATATTGTGCCAGTTCTTTAAGCACTCTAGGGATCATTTTGCTTGGTCCTGGGGATTTATTTGAATTTAATTCTCTAAGTTTTTCTAGGACTCCTTCTGTCTATGGTTAACTTTTCATCTCCATCATCATTAATATGTCCTGCATGACCAAACTTTGGATTAAACACTGAGTAAAAACATTGATTTAAATAACTAATTTCTGTTTCATTCCCTACTTCTTTTTCATTATCGAGTAATGGTCCAACTTTCCATGTTGTTTCTTTTTGAGAATTCACATAATTAAATAATACTTTGGCATTCTATTTTGATCCCTCTGCTATTTTGTCCTCCTGGGCACTCTTTGCTGCTCTGACACCAGATTTGCATTCCATTTGTGATGTCTTAAAAAGCTAACCAATCCTCCTTGTCATTTGTTCTAGCAGCCTTTTTATAGTGCCCTTTTGTAAATTTTTCTTTCCACTTATACCTTTTCTCACCTTCTTAGTTAGCCATGATGGAACTTTTTTCTTACAGTCATACTTTTCAGCCTCAGATATGAATTTTGTTTCTAATTATTTTTATTTTATTTTACTGGTCCCACATTCCTTTTTTCATCTTAAGTTCACTTTCCCAATCCCAGTCTTTCAGGTCAGGTTTCACCTCCTGAAATCTGGCCTTTGTATAACTCTTGTTGATGGTGATTCCCTTCTCTGCAATCATCCTTCTATTGATAGTATATTGAACTATGCTGCAATCATTATTCCCTAGCGGTTCCCTTACTGTATAGATGTTTATGTCACTAATGATGTCAATGATCACCAAATCCAGCATGCTATTTTTTCCTACACTGTTAGATACATGTTGTGTTAAAATGTTTGCACTCAACATAATTAAAAGAGCTTTACCCACTGCTGTATTTGATGTATGGGAAACCTGGTTTATAAGTGGTAGATTAAGATCTCCCACCAGAACATTCCCCTTCTCACACATTGACCCAGTGTCACGTAACATTAGGTCATCAAGCACCCTTGCTCTACCTTGTGGTCTATAATGGTTCCTGGAGATAAGCTCTTTCCTCTGTCTCATCTGCTGATGTTTAAACACATTACTTTCTGGTCATTTCTTATTGGATTGATTAAGAACAGACTAGATAGACCAAATGGCCTTCTGCTGTTGGTGTTTTTGCATATCCGTATGTTCGTATATCCTTCACATAAAAACATTTTTCCTTTTTTTTGAAATTGCAATTTTATGCTCCTCACCCTGCATCTGGTCTCCACTCCTTCAAGAGACACATCACAGTATCCCTGCTCCACAACCCTGCCTGATCCCCTGCTGAGTCCTCATGGAGCCTTCGCTATACCTTTGGTATACCTGCCAGGCGGGTACGGGGTAGGGCAGGTACGCCCTGAGGCAATTAACTTTTCCTCAGACTTCTGATGGGTTGTCAGGCATGGGCAGGCTATCAGGGTCTCTGCATGGTGCTCCATCATCTAGGAGACCGGCCACCAATTTCCCTTTGTTCTGGGGGAGTGGTACGCACCCTGACGTAATGGTGTCACCGCTGACATCACCACTCCCCATCCTCTAGTTGTTGCTCTATGCTTGTCATGCCCCAGACTTCTGCCAGAGGCTAGTCAAGTGCCGAGTGCAGACCCCCCTCCCTCCCAGGAGAGAAGAGCTGTCTGTCAGATGCTCAATCCTCTCCCTCCCCTGCCAACCCCCAGTGGCCAGTGCTTGTTCCCAAACCCGGGTCGCCAGTGTGATGCAAGATGAGTTGTCCAGAACCTTAGCACTCCATCCCTCAAAACATTTTTCATGTATACTGCTCCTCCTACTCCTGTTTTGTATGTCCTGCCATTCCTGTGGCTATTGTACCTTTCTGCAGAGTAAGGCCATGCATCTTTATATGACTACCAGGTTTCTGTTATTCAGTATGTATTGATATCTATAGTTATTAGCACAGCCTCCAGTTCCCCCATTTTATTGCACACACTGGGCCTGATTTTTAGATGTCCCTTAGATTACCACAATTTGTGGTTATCTAGGGATGCATCAGACTCTGGGTGCACCATGGAGCAAGAGCCCGATTCTGAAAAAAACAGGGTTCTGGTGCCAAAGTCCCTGGGTTTGCCATGTGTCAGTTGGTGCACCAAACCATAGGTGCACATGCAAGAATGGCCACAGGGATCCAGCCTCCCCTTCCCCACCAGGGACAAGTATAGCAGGACTGAGATGGTTGGGGGTGATGCATGCCGGGGGGGTAGGAGGCATATTGGATGGGTGGTGGCAGAGGAAGAGTAGTGTGGAAAAGCTTTGAATGGCAAAATGTGAACTGGCACCCAGCGGGCTGTGTCTACAGCATAATACCACTTGTAAATGCCACTTTTCCGATGTACTTTACTCCAATGCACAGTGCCTACTACCTATCCAGAACTGACATTTGCAGTCATAATGTAATACAATAAAGGTGGGAATGGTTATAACTAAGCACATGGCAGACCGCATAACTGTACAATAATACAGAAATCACTGTACAGTCATGTGGTCTGCTATATGGCAGTACCACATGCTTGTGCATTGTGCTTAGTTATCACTTTTCCCACCTTTACTGAGTTACACTAGGGCTGCAACTGTCAGTTCTGGATCAGTAGAAAGTATTGTATATTACAATAATGTATATTGACATAGTGGAATTTATAAGAGGTTTTACACTGTGGACGTACTCCACTGGATGCCAATTCACTTTTTGTCAGTCACAGGTTCACCCTACAACTTTTACTGTGCCACAGCCATTGTGATATGCCCTTGGCAGTAATATTTCCACCCTGTCCCAGTGGCACAAGCCACTTAGAGCATATCTGGCTGGTCTAAGTGATGTCTTGTCCTGCGGCCTTGGTGGGGCTTTTAAAATCCCCAAAAAGGGAATGTGGCTACCTCACCCTGGCACATTCTCCCATGTAACCTGGTGAAGCCTGATGTAGGTTGTAAGGGTGGTGCTGAACCCCTTTGGTGCAGCGTCTCCCCCGTCTGGCACATATCTTGGATCTTCTGCTGGAGACCAACCAGGACAGCACCAGAGGCTAGCAACAGGAAATTCCGATGAATCTTATAAACCATGATGTCGTAATTTGGGTCACCAAGGAACACCAAAGCCCATTCTCAGAAGTAAACATTGAAGAAAATGTAAAGTTTACTAGGCACGTTACTTGAACATGGCACCCTGGATCACATTGCTATGTGTACTTAGAGTAAAACAACAACAACAAAATATTTATATATATATATATATATATTTATTATAGAGGAACAGCCATACCCCTATAATTAGGGTTGAGTAGGCAGTTTAATGTTAAACCCCAAATTTTTCACGTTAACTCTGCAACCAGTTAATGGATTTGTACACAATTGGAATGTGCTGTCCTGTGGAGTAGATCTCTTGATATACCAAGTTGTGTTTTGATTGGATTTGCAATTTCCATGCAGCGAAGCTCCAAAAATGCATTTTTTGCTTTTATTTGCCCATTTTTGCTGATTTATGCCTATCACACTGCAGCCACACCATTTGTAATTCTTGTCTGAAATTTTCATGATAGAACAAGGTTGTCCAAAAGAATAATTCAGTGTTGGTTTGGTGGAAACATATTCATTCATTCCAAAGTTATTTAATTAAGAATTTTCAGGTTCTGTGCATGCTCAGTTCAGTCTTTGGAATACGTTATGTACAAACCCATGGCTTTAGTGTACTTCAGTTTTATTAAAAAATGGCTATCTTTTATTTAAAATATCCTTGTTCATCACTTGCTTCCAATCCTTGTTCATGAGGTGACAAAATCCTTATCTGAGAGATGATCCTTGTTCACGAGCTGTCAAAATCCCTGATCGCAATTTCTGGACCAGATGGCCCTATCTCGTGAACAAGGATTGTCTAGCGAACAGCGATTTTGTCAATTCACGAAAGGGAATTAGCTCAGGAAAGGGAATTTTGACAACTCACAAAAGGGGATAATTTTTTTTAATCCCCTTACACAAGCTGTCAAAATCACCTTTCGCATGCTGTCAAAATCCCTTTTCGTGAGCCGATCCTTGTTCCCAAGCTGTCAAAATCCTTGATCATGATTTCCACACCAGATGGCCCTATCTCATAAACAAGGATTGGCTTGCAAACAGGATTTTGTCACCGCACGAAAGGGGATGGAGTCATGAAAGTGGATTTTGGCAGCTTGCAAAAGGGGATTATTTTTTTTAAATCTTCTTTCACCAGCTTTCAAAATCCCCTTTTTGCAAGCTGTCAAAATCCCTTTTCAAGAGCAAATCCCTTTTCGTGAGCTGTCAAAATCCTTGTTCATGAGATCAGGACCAGATGGCTAAAATTTCATGAACAAGGATTTCTGAAAAATAGGGATTTTGATAGCTCACAAACTGGGATTTGGCTCATGAACTGGGATCTTGACATCTCACAAACAAGGAATTTAAAAACTTTCCCAGTGTATTACTAAGAAATGGTTTGGTCTTTTGGCTTGAAATTTGCATGGTACAAAGGGGGTGTCCCACAAATGGGAATTATGCTGCTTAGGTGCAAAAATTTCCATCAGTTCCATAGCTATGCCATTATGAAGTTGAGAAATTTCCCATAGAATAACAGTATGGCAAACACTGTGCCTTTCAGTGCCTATATCTTGAAAATGCTTCAAGATATAGATTGTTTGCTGAACACAGCTTAGTTCACCTTTAGGTGAACTAAGCATGTGTGCAGTTTACCAGTCAATGATTACAAATGCAGTGGAATTTTTTTCAAAGGTTGCTATGGTTATTGAGATATTGCACCATTTGCAGCACAGGGGTTACTTGGAATGTGTCTCGGCCTGAGCTATGTCTATAATTATTGGTAGGTGGGGGCCAATGGGCCCTGCACTCCCTCATGGAGATGACAGTTCATTACAATGTCTGTGCGCTTATGGAAACATAGGGCTGGGATGGCCCTGTGCTCCCAAAAGTATATAAAGATAAGATAAGACTTTCTCAAAAAGGAAGAACATTCATGGCAAAAGATTTTGTTAATGCATCAGTTAGGGTTGAAGTGACAAAAGTAGGGAAATGAGGCATTGACTTTGACACCCTAACACCCCCCCCATACACCCTACCACCCTACCCCACCCACCACAGATCAACAGGTGACGGGTGCCTTGGGTCACTGGCTCTAACTCTCACCCCATTCCATGTATAACAAAGCTTGCATGATGCAGTATAGGAGAATGGGGTGAGAGTTAGGCCCAACAACCCCAAGGCACACCCCATCACCTGTTGGTCTGTGGTGGGTTGGGGGTTGGGTGGAGGGTGGGGGAGTGTTAGAGTATCAACCCTAATGCCTCATTTCCCTACTTTTACATAGAATCATAGAATTTAATGGCAGATCAGGACCGCTTCACCCACCTAGCCTGTCCATTCCCCCTACCTGATGGATAAGCTGCAGATTCTAGTTAATCAACAGCTTACTTCCTCCTACCCCCAACTACTATTGCCTTATGTCTGTCCAATGCATTATTGAATTCTCCCACTGTTCCTGACTCCACAACATCCTCAGGAATTCTGTTCCATGCATCCGCAACCCTCTCTGTGAAAAAATACTTTCTAACATTACTTCTGAGCTGTTCCCCTCTATCTTCAAATTGTGCCCCCTTGTTCTTGCACATCTCTACTTCTGAAAGATACTACCATCTTGTACTTTGTTAATTCACTTGAGGTACTTGAATGTTTCTATAATACCCCCCTCCTTTCCTCAAGGGTATACATATTAAACCGCTTTAGTCTCTCCTCGCATGTCTTCTGGTGCTGACCCTCCACCATTTTGGTTGCCCTCCTCTGAACAGTCTCCACTCTTTCTATGTCTTTGAGGGGATGGGGTCTCCAGAATTGCATGCAGTACTCCAGATGGGGTCTCACTAACTGTCTGTACAGATGGATAACAACTTCCTGTTTTCTACTGTTGATGCCTCTCCCTATGCATCCCAGTATTCCCCCAGCCCTCCTTACTGCCTTCTTACTTTGCTTGCCCACCTTTAGGTCATCTGATATAATTACTCCTAGGTCTCTTTTGATTTTTGTTGTTGTTTTTAACTCACCCCCCATTGTGTTTTCTTCCCCTGTGTTTTTGTTTCACAGATGCATTACCTTGCACTTCTTTGCATTGAATCTAAACTGCCACATATTTGACTGTTCCTCCAACCTTGCCAAGTCCCTTTTTTTTCTTTCCACCATACCTTGTGCATCAACCCTGTTTCAGATCTTTGTGTCATCTGCAAAGAGACATACCTTTCCTTCCAAGTGCTCTCTAATGTCACTTATAAAGACATTAAAGAAGACCGAGTACTTTTGCGACTTCAACCTTAACTGATGCATTAACAAAGTTTTTTGCAATGAATTTCCTTACTTTTTGAGAAAGTTTAATCTTACCCTTATATAGTTTTGGGAGCGCAGGGCCCAGAGTGCACATTCATCGTAATGAGCTGTCATCTCCATGTGGTAGGACAAAGCCCAGATTATTGCATAATGGATGGCCCAGCAGTCCCATTACTGCATAATGTTAACCATATGTGAGAGCACCTTCTACCTATAATTATAGAGACATAGCACAGGCCTAGACACATTCCAAGTAACCCCTGTGCTTCAAATGACACAATATCTCATCAGACACCAGATGTGGTTTTACAACTTCACTTTCAAATCTTGTCCTTCTTTTTGCACTCTAAGTCTGAGTGTACTGACATTTCTTAAAAATAAACAAAACATCTTTTAAGAATTGCTCTCTATATATTTTTTTTTTACCTTGTGATCATGGATACCCAAACAAGGTGAAAAATGAGACATTGGATAAGGAGATGTACCCTGTCCGTATGTGCTCTTCTTTTTGTAATAGTGCACAGCAGTGCAGGTAAGTTATATTAGCCTTAAGCCAAGTATACCGAGGATCTCCTACACAATTACAAGAATGTTATTCTTTTTCTTTTTGGGGTGGGTGGGAGAGTTGGAAACTCACAAAGCATTTTAAAATAGCATTGCTAAAGCCGGCCAACAATCTTGATAACACTTTTGGCTCCATGTGTCATAGAAAAAGTTCCTGTTTGCAGTAACTTGCACTGTAAAACAAAATACACACTGAACAGTTTCAGGTGTCTTACTTAGGTCCTGCAGATACCATGTGTCTGTGGGCCCATAAATGGGGTAAGAGACTTTAACACTACAGTGTTTTACCTTCCCCAGTGTGTCAGTAGACCATGCTTTCTTCACTTATTTTAAAGTTTTGCTAGTTGTTTTTACTCAAGTCAGAGCTCATTTTCCCTGTTTCCATAAGGCAGAATAGGTTTGATCTTGTTGCACAATGTCTCAGTCCCCAACTCCCAGAGAATTTAAAGGAATGTAACTCAACCCTCATCTGTCTGTAAACTTTTTTTCTGAAGAAAGAGAATGCTCATCATCTATTGTATCTTGTAAGAACTACATTTATTTAAAGCAACTAAAAGGGGAGATGCACTCTCAAAATAAGGTGATTAAATAAAAAATTCCTTTTCAAAGAGAATATTCTGCTGTCTTCATACACAGAATGTGGGCGAAGGGCCACTCTCGCTAAGCTGGGCACCTGGGATTTTCAGTGCCCAGACAAAGTAGTTCTGGCCCTAATTTTGAAAAAAACAAACATTAGAAGCTAGCTAAATGGGCCCTTTTTAGATAGGTTCTGGTATTTGATTTTTAAAATTACAACAGTTTTATGTATTCTCCACAATTTTTAGTTCATGGGAAAAAAAAAAGATGGTGGCTCAAAAAAAAAAGCTTTTTTTTTTCAGGCATAAAAAAATTGACCCCTCATGAAAAATAATCCTTTTTTGTGAGGAAAAATTCACTGTCTAACTTTCTACCTCTCTCCTGAAAGTGAAAACAATGTGAACTTAAACATTGTATAACTTTACAACAGATTAATATGTTTTCACCAAACAAACGCATGACAGTTTTGTTACTCAAGCTGTTTCTACCATACAAAATCACACCAAAATTCCACACCATCTGGACACATGGTGATAAGGAAAAAAAATCAGAAAATGCAAGTTTTAAGGATTTGCACTGTCCGTATCTCAGACTTGCAGATCTGACCGGAGCACAACTTGCCACATCAAGAGAGCTACCCAATGGAGTGGAACAGAGCATACAAAATTTTGTCCAAATCCATTGATGAGTTGCAAAGTCATTAGAGTGCAAAACTTGAAGTTTAACATTTAACATTAAACATGCTACTCAACCCTAACTATAGGGCTGTGATCATGTCTCTCTCTCTCTCTCTTTCTCTCCATATATAGATATATATATATATTTTTTTACTAAAATTCTGGTTTGGTTTCTGACTTGTGTACAGACAGAGGATATTATGCAATGGGGGGGGCAAGTTGTGCTGTACTTTTAACATTGATTTGTGCTGACTGGAAGTTGATGGATAAGGTACATTTACTTCTTAATCTTTATTTAGCATTTTTAACAAAGTGCTACTCTGTGAAATATATTGTCTAGTAACGTCACATAATTTTCCTGTGTTTATTCAAAAGAAGGAAGAAATAGTCAGACAACATCTTGCTAACATGTAAAAGTCTGACAGCATCGCCTTGCCTGAAGCTGCTGATGAGCGCTGATCTCAGGCTAAATGGCAGTTGCCACTGTTATTGTGTTTGCCACTGACAACACATATTTTACTTCAGAGAAAATAATAAATAATGCAAGATATGAAAGCAGATTCCACAGCAAAACAGTTTAAACCTGAGTGTCATTTTCTTTTATCCTATCTCAGTGAGTCAGTCTTTGATGTGTGGCTCTGTTTCTGTGATAGTGAGACATTCACCTTAGCTGCTCCTTGTTCCTAGATATTTTAAACAGATATTCAGTACTCCTTTGAAATGTTGTTTCTGAATCCCACACAAATATGTGTGTATGTTACTGTGAACTAGTCAGTCTAGCAGAAGTACTTTATCACCAAGTGAAGACCCCCCACTGCCAAGTCAGTATTACTGCCAGCCCCCCTTGTGTCTGGTGTTCTCCTATCACCAGGATGTCTTGTCAGTGAAGTCCCTGGTGGCCAGTGGCCCACCCTCCACTAGTAAAACAACTCCCAGCCATTTTACTGAAAAATCCATTTCTGTACCACTTCTGGCCCTCCTCCATCTTGATTACCACTACAGGAACCCCCCACACACTTGCCAGTGACTGGCACAGTCCCTTCACACACCTCCATCACTGTCTGCTATCTGATTGTCTGAGCACAGACCTGATCAGATACAGTCAGTTCATATTTGTAATCAGGCACTATAATTAAGATGGTGGATAGCCATGAATGTATGCAGATGGAATGTGCGGTCACCGTCAGGTGATGGGGTGGTGC
Source organism: Neoceratodus forsteri (assembly GCA_016271365.2). Lineage (NCBI taxonomy): Eukaryota > Metazoa > Chordata > Ceratodontiformes > Ceratodontidae > Neoceratodus > Neoceratodus forsteri. Next base: position 623,424,636 of record CM057455.1, read on the forward strand.
CTGCAGTAGATTGTAGTTGAGGTGGGGGGCAGCCAGAAGCAGGGCAGAGTGAACTTGCCAATGGACAGGATGTGGGTTAATTTACTAGTGGAGGATGGGCCACTGGATTCCTGGGATGTCCTTAACAAAACAGATTTGCACTCGGGCACACTGGACACAAGGAACAACTATATAAATATCCCATTTCATGATCTATTCCATGTGTTTGTGTGTGTGGGGGTACAATAACTAGGGTTACTAGAAGGGAGGTGGCATTAATACCAACTGAACAGTGGATGGGATGGGAGCTGTTTTTCCACATGAGGGAAGACCATTGATGTGGTGGTAAGAAATGTCTGCCAGCTTAGCAGAGTGCCTAGTTTACAGTAATATAATAAAGTATGTATGTGTGATTGGAAAGGGCATTTCTGACTAGTACTGCATATCTATTTAAAATATTTTTAAATGAGGAACAGCTAAAGTATACATTGTGCCCACAATGAAATGGGGCCGCACATCACAGACAGACTAAGTGATCCGGCATGGGAGAAAAAAACAGATAAACTCCTTAAATTGTTGAGCTGCAGAATCAGTCCTTAATGCTGTCTTACATTCAGCAGAAGTTATGCAGCACAGTGTACAAAATGTCCTGTAAGAAAACCATCCTTATCACACAGAATGCCCACCCACCCGGTGTCAATTGCCCTTCCTTGCCAGCAACCTGCTGTTTTAATAATTTGCCGACATCTGGTTGCAAAATCCACATGTTGACAATAAGATTCCACCCTCCAGCTGTGTGAAACACTGGGGAGCCCACCCCCAGTGTCCCAAAATATTGTCAATAACTTGTAAAAAAAAAAAAAAGTCCTCTGGTGTCTTTTTTTTCTAAAACCTGAAAAAAGAAAATGGTCCCTCATCATCCTGACCATCCCCTTCCCTCATCTCGACCCTCCCACTGAGCACTCACCACCCCACCCTCCCTTACCCTATACTTACCACCGGAGGTTGAGGGCTGTCATGGACTGGGACACATCTGCACTCTTCAAAGCTGAACCACAAACTGAGAAATAAAGGTGAGTGCAGTATAATGTATTTCAATGGTGTTTTGAACTTATGTGCATAACTTTGCAATTTCTTGAAAAAGTTGTCCCCAAATCTTCAACATGGCCTTTGTGGGACCCCGCCTCAGGAACACTGTCACTGTCACTGTCATCTTGTTAATCAGGCCTGAAAGGTGATTTTGTGCTTGCTGCACAAAATCACCGTTCAGTACTAATTAAAGAAATGATAGTGCCAGTGTTCTTGAGGTGGTTCCCAAAAAGACCATGTTGGCAGAGTTACAGATGTTCAATGAAATTTTTCTATGCATATGCACAACTTTGGTAATTTTCAATATTTTAAGTCCAAATTTTCATCATGGCCACTTTTTCCCACCACTTCATGAACAGTTCAGCTGTCATTTTTCACATCCTGTCTGAAATGAGTTTTCAGACCTGTGGTGCTAAGTAGTGTTTTGACACAGATCTGAAAATGTTCACCTATGGGGTTTATGAGGCAGGGCCATAAGAAGACTGTGTTGAAAATTTGAAATCAAAATATGACAAAATGGCAAAGGTTGACCATTTGTTGCAATTTCACTATGCCTACTCATAACTTTTCAAATTTTAAATATTTTGACTCCAAATTTTCAACATAGCTTTCTTATTACTCCACCTCATGCATGTTACAGCTGTCATGTTTCAAATATTTGGCAAAATGTGTTTTTGCACCAGTGGCATGGAATAGCACTGTAATTGTGCTGAATTACATTTTCGCAGAGATTAGAAAATTTTCTGTAGTGAGTACATGAGGTGCGATAATAAGAAGGCTATGCAGACAATTTGGTCACTGTTGTACTATAAATGGAAGTGCAGGGCCCAGAGGGCTCTGGGCTCTAAAGCTGCATATATATATATATATATATATATATATATATATATATATATATATATATACACACACACACACACACACACACACACATATGGATCTACAGGGATGGGAGCACAGGGTCCAAAGGACCCTGCACTCCCACAGTAAAATATAGATACTATTATACTATCTCAAAACATGAGGAAATAAGTTGCAAAATACTTTGTTGATGCTCCAGTTAGGGGCAAAGTGACAAAAGTTGGGAAGTGAGGCATTAGGGTTTTCCTAATACCTCACCCTACCAAACTAGGTGGGAGAGGAGGTGTGGCCTAACGCTCACCCCATTCTCATCATATCAGTCAGTATCAGTGGCTCAGTAGGTAGCATACTCACCTTTGAGGCTGGGAGATCAGAGGGCTGTGGGTTCAGTTCCCACATCTGGCACTTGGGTTAATATCCCAGTACTGACACTGTAGTGCAGCATGAGAGGAGTGCTGCACGTCTGAGGTGCCGTCTTTCAGATGAGACATTAAACCGAGGTCCCATCTGCCTGGATTGGTGGTAGTTCAGCTGGATGTTAAAGATCCCATGGCACTTATCAAAAAGAGTAGGGCAATTTCCCCGGTGTCCTGGCCAAATTTCTCTCATTCACTAAAAATACCACCAACAGCTTAATCTGGTTCAAGGTCAGTTGGCATTCATCTCTATCCCCCTTCCCCCAGGTTGTGCCTGAAAATAGGCACGATTTGTCTAGTATGCTTACCCGGTCAACAAAAACTAAATAAATAAATATACACATCTGATGTTATTTACATATGAAATGTGGTGAGCATTAGGCTTGAGAAGCATAAGACATTCCCTACACCTGCTCTTTTGACTGGTTTGGGAGGGTGGGGTGTTAGAGAAAACCTTATGCCTCATTCCCCAACTTTTGTCACTTTGACCCTAACTGGAGCATTAACAAAGTTTTTTGCAACATATATATATATATATATATATATATATATATATATATTATAGGGGCATGGTCACACACCTATCATTAGAGTTGAGTAGGCACTTTAATGTTAAACCTCAAATTTTGTGCATTAATAACTTTGCAACCATTAAATGGATTTGCATGAAATTTGGAAAGTGTGGTCTGGTATGGTAGATCTCTTGACTTACCAAGTTGTGTTTTGGTCAGACATGCAGTTTCTGCACAGCAAAACACCATTTATTGCCCATGACACTGTGACCACACTGTGTGGTCTTTTGGTCTGAAATTTGGAGTGTAGAAAGAGTTTGGGTCAAGGAACAATGCAGCATTGGTTTGGTAAAATAATATTAATCCATTCAAAAGTTATTACATTTTTAATTTTTGAGTTCTGAGCATACTCAGTTCACTAAAAAATGTTTATGTATATTTTGTGACCTAAGAGTTGTCTCACAGTCAAGAATTTTGCTGTCTCATGAAAGAAAATCCTAGTCCATCAGAAAAATTCTAAGTTCTTGAGCTGCCATCTTGTTTTCAGTTTCCCAGCCGAACAAAATGTTGTAGCTTTTTCCACGGGTGACTTTTGGGCCAATTGAAGCATGGGTTTTGTTCAATGTGACCACCTCTAAAACGCCATGCCTTTGGTTTTTGTCATTTCTGTCAAAAAATATTTTTTTAAAAATTAAAATTCTTCTTTCGTGACTCTCTAATGATCTTCTTTCATGAGCCTGCAAAATCCTGACCAGTGAGATGATCCTAGTCAGCAAGCTTCATTCATGAGGGGATGACCAGGTAGCCAGAATTTCACAATCATATGTTCTGGGGATGATCAGATAGCACAGACTGGTGTGACCAGATGGCCCCTCGCAGACTAGGATTTTCTTAGGCCACAAGGTAGGATTTATCTCATGGCCTAAGATTTTGCTATCTCATGACTGAAACATTTTTAAAGGTATATAAACTAGAATTGCACAGCTCATTAACGGTTTGATCTTTTTACTTGAAATTTACAGGGTGTTGTGGGGATGCCATACAGGTGTGAATTATGCTGTTTTGGTGTTGGTGAATTAAGTGGTTGCATAGATATGCCATGATGAAGTTGATGTTTTCCCCATAGTATTACACTGACATTGTCTGTCATGCCTTTCAGTGCCTTTATCTCAAAAATGAAGTGAGATACAGAGTTTTCATGACTGGTGGCATTTAGGTAATCTATGCTGCTGGAACAAGATTTTAAACAATAAAGTAAGCCTGCAGTGGAATTTTGTTTCATAGGTTGCATGGTTAATGAGATATTGTCAAATTTGCATTAGAAGGGTTCCTTGTCGTATAGCGCTGCTAAGTTGATGGGAGCGTGGGGCCACCAACACATGTTTTTTACTAGTTATATTACACTTTTTCAAAAAGAAAGGAAATTCATGGCAAAAAAATACATATAATGCATCAGTTAGGGTTAAAGCAACAAAAGAGAGGAAATGAAACATTAGGGTTAAACCCCTAACCACCCCACTCAACCCACACACCCATCCTCCACAGACTGACAGATGCCAGGGTGTGCCATGCAGTCATCAGGTCTAACTATCACCCCATTCTCCTTTACTGTAGCATGTCAACCTGCTTACATATAGAATGGGATGAGAATTGGGACTGATGACCCCATGGCACACCCTGGCATCTGTCAGTCTGTGGAGGATGGGTGTGTGGGTTGTGTGGGGGGGGAGTTAGGGGAGCAAAATACTGTCACAAACACAAAAATGTCACAAACGGAACACACAACAGTGTCACATTTGTGAAGGCAGACAAAATAGTGTTGCAAAATACTGTCGCAAACACAAAAGTGTTGCAAACACATAGCATGACACTGTCCCATTTGTGAAAGTGATTTTTTACAGTATTTCAGGGAATGTGGAAAATCCTGTTTTGGGTCTTTAACACCCCAAAATACCATATGTGTAGTGTGTGTTATGTGTTGGTGGCAGTGTGTGGCCCAAGATGGCCAGCTGTCCATAGTGATATGTGTTTTGTGGTGTGTGGGACATCTGGGATCAGAGTTAGCAGTGATGACCCCATGCTACAGCCTGATGGGAGCATATGTGTGTGTGGTTTTGTGGTTTAGATAGTTGTATGTTATTTTTCTTGCTGGTTGTGTGTGATTAGTTGTGTTGCCTTGGTCCTTCCCCTACTTGCATGTATATATGTGAGTGGTGGTGGTGGGGGTGAGGGGGAATGCGCAGTTAGGGTTTTCAACCCTAACACCCAATTTCTTCACTTTCGTCGCTGTGGAACAACCCTAACTGATGCATTAAACTGAGTTTTGTGCCATGAATTTTCCTTCTTATTGAGAATGTGCAATATAAATAGTGAATGGAATGTGGTGGTGGGAGCATGGGGCCCCTCATGCTGACCATTTGTGCATAATAATCCTAACAGTAACAATAATGCTAACAGTAATGGTGACACAAACAATAATGGTAACTGTAATGCAAATGTGAACACAGATGCAAATGCTAAAGCTTACAGAAATGGAAGTGGAAACAGAAACAGTAACAGTAATGGTGATACAAACATAAACACAAACAAAAAGCAAGCAGAAACACAAAAGGTAATGGTAACTTAAAAAGAAATGGTAATGGTAATGGTGCTGGAAATGTAAATGCAAATGCAAACATTAACGCAAACACTACTGCTAACGGCAATGGAAACACAAACATTGGTGGGAATGATAATGCACACACAAACGTGAATGGAAATGCAAATGCTAATGATTACAGTAACGCAAACAAAAACACAAATGGCAATGGTAACATAAACACAAATGCTAATGACAATCTAACAGTGACACAGGCAGAAATGGTAATGCAAACAGAAGCATGAATGCAAGTGCAAATTCAAATGCAAATGATAATGGTAATGTTTACAGTAACGGAAATGGAAACACAAATGGTAATGCATGCATGAATGGTAACAAAATGCAAATGACAATGGTAAAGTAAATGCAAGTGCAAACACAAATGATAATGTAAATGCAAACACTAATGGAATTGCTAACGGTGATGCAAACGTTAATGTAAACACAAATGTTAACAGTAACATAAATGCAAGCACAAACTGAATCGCAAACAGTAATGCTAACGGTAACACAAATGCAAATGATAACGCAAGCACAAACTGTAATGGTAACAAACATAAGCTGTGACAGTAAAGTAAACAGAAGTGCAAACACAAACGCAAACAGAAATGGTAATTGTAATGTAAATGCAAACGCTAACAGTAACTGTAATGATGACACAAACACAAACATAAATGCAAAACAGGAAAGCAATAGAACGCAGATGAAAATGGTAACAGTAATGCTAAATAAGGTAATGCAAACACAAATGGCAGAAATGCAAATGGTAACAGACAGGAAAACAATGAATTGGAACCAAACATAAATGGAAATGCAAACGGTAACGTAAATGCAAACAGTAACGCTAACAGTGATGCAAACAGAAACACTAATTCAAATGGCAACAGAAATGCAAGTGCAAATGTAAATGCAAATGCAAACGATAACAGAAACATAAGCACAAACATGAATGCAAATGTTAGCTCTAACAGTAATGCTAATGCGCATGCTTTGTGTTTGAAAGAGATGCATTTGGAAGCACAGTGAATACAAAGAATGTGGGCATAACAGTAGCCCTCATACTGGAAAATGAGCACTTGGAATACAAAGTTGCTTATATCTCAGTAACCATACTAAGTAGAAAAAAAATTAAAATCTCATATATTTATGACTTTCTAAGCTAGTTTTACACATAGCCCCTCAGTGGGGGACTAAGAATTTTTGCGACAAAAAGTCCATATCTCAGACAGTTTTATGGGACCCAAAAGGTGTGGTGGATGCCGTAATGTTATCCTATGGGTAAAATTGTCAACTTCGGAATGCCGTAACTTTGCAGCCCTTTTATATTTTTGCACCAGGCCACTAAAAGGCACATCTGTGTGATGGTGTCTTTCTTCCCTGCAACTTTCAGCTCAAAAGACCAAACTGTTGTTTTGCAGCAGGGTGGCAAAAATGTCCTACTGTTTTGGGCATGGTGTTGCAAATTACTTCTGCAAATCATGACACTTTCACACAAAAAAAATCACGTAAGTGTCCCATGTGCAAAAGTAGTTTGCAACACTACTTTTTACAAAAAATTTAAAAACATATTTCTTGGGTGTTTTACCCCCAAAAAAGACATAGCTAGCATCTTCAGGGCTCGACTAGGTAAACACAACAAGAATTATATCCTTAGAGGGTCCCACATTTAAATGCCAAGCATTTTATGGCCACCAACTGAAAATAAAATGGCTGCATAACGAAAGTAAAAGGGTCACTTGCAACACTAAAAATTGCATTTGCGACACTTTCCAATAGTTTGTTAACTTTTCCCATACACTGTGGATGGATGGAGCTGTCTCGGTGTTTAACAACTGTCTGGGGGAAATCCAAGACTGGATGGATTCTAGTTGGTTAAAATTGAACTCGGAGAAAACAGGTTTTGGTCGTAGACCCGGGTGGTCAGATTGAGAGGTCGTGTGCTAGCGCACCTTCTGGAATTTTTCTTGGCGGTGTGTCACTACCGGCCTCTGAACGGGTGTGCAACCTTGGGGTGATTCTTGACGATAGGCTGACTTTTCAATCTCAGGTGTCAGCCATCATCAGGACTTCCTTTTACCGTCTTAGGAATATTGCCCGGGTTAAGCACCTTGTTCCATCTGACTCTCTGTCAACATTGGTCCATGCCTTTGTGTCCTTGCGCCTCGACTACTGCAACACCCTTTACTTTGGGCTTTCTTGGGTTGAAATCCACCGCCTACAGCATGTTCAGAATGTGGCAGCCCGGGTTTTGACTGAGACAAGTAGGTCCTGTCACATTACCCCAGTGCTGCGCGAGCTGCACTGGCTCCCGATACAGTGGCGGATCACCTTTAAAGTCATTTTATTGACTTTTAAAGCTCTTCGCGATCAGGGTCCTTCCTATCTGAAAGACCTACTGGTCCCTTACTGCCCCGGCCGATCACTCCGATTGGCCGACATGGAGTTGTTAGAGATTCCAAGACTGAGTTTGAAATCCTCTGGCAGCAGAGCATTTTCTCATGCTGCACCCACTTTTTGGAATTCTCTACCATGCCGGTTACGGGAATGCACCTCCGTGGAGATATTTAAGAAGGAATTGAAAACACACTTATGGAGAATGGCCTTCTTGGAAAGTTAAATGTATTTTAAAATATGTGAAATTTTATTGTAATTTATTATGTTTTTTATGACATATTTTATAATGTTTATGGTCTTCGATGCTTTGTATTGTATGTTGAAGTTTTTATTAACTTGTTCAGCGCCTTGATATAGTGAAATGCGCTATATAAATAAAATTATTATTATTATTATTACTATAATGGGATTCAGTGTTTTCTGAATAACTTTTGAACTGTTTAATATTTTTTCACAAACTTTTTGAAAGGCACATCGAGAAACCTGGCTGCATCTTCCCTGAAGTTTTCGGACTGATCAAGCAAACCATGTTGACTGTAGGTGTGAGCAAAGAAACATGCAAAAACCTGTAGTTTATGTGTTTTTTGGTGCTCTGTACCTCCAAAACTGTACATCTGACCATAACAAAACTTAGCAGGTCCAGAGATCTATGGTACCAGACTGTGCATTCCAAATTTCATGCAAATCCATCATATGGTGCAAAAGTTATTAAGGTGCAAAATTTCAGATTTAACCTTAAATGGGGTATTGAACCTTAACTATAGTGGCACAACTCCAGGACCATCTTTGGCACAGGGCCTGGGCTACGGGTAAACATACAGACCTTATGGCCTATAATAAACTGAGAAATGACTGCACAATGGCTATCAAAAGCAAACATTACAAAGATTCCATCTTGCTCCTAGAACGATAGCAAATAAATATGTAGCAATCTAAAAGAAATCACAGGGAAGGTCCCTAAGTTAGCTCCCACGATGTTCAATATCAGTGGTGCCCTTCCCTTGACCCTTGTCTCATTGCAAACATGTTCAAGAATGCATTCATTGATCTTAGCAGGGTTTTCCTCCTAGACTTTGAGTGTCCCAGAACTATAAATAACAACCATGGGAACCTTGACTGCACCCCCTTGCACCTGCAATTCCTCTTCAAATAATATCACAATCCGAAGAAAAAAAATTATTTCCTTAAAGTGCTTGGGAAAACTAGACTCAGCAGAGATGGCCTTGATCTCAAATTTATCACCGTTGCTCTGGATGAGATCCTAGCCCTACTTACCCACATAGTTAACCTATCTCTTAGGTAGTCACAATTTCCTCAAAAATGGAAATCTGAGGTAGCAACACCAGTGCATAAGAGTGGGGACTGTGCCCTGCATGGTAACTACAGGCCTATTTCCATTCTCCCTCCTTTATCTAAAGCCCTAAAAAGGAGAGTAGCTGACCAGCTGGTTGACTATTTGGAAAAATACCAACTTCAGTGCCCACAGCAACATGGGTTTAGACATGGAAACAGTACCAGAAGGGCTTTACTTGATTTCACAGGCTTCATACATAACTTTCTTGACCATGGTCATCTAGTTGGTGCAGCTTTCATTGACTTAACTAAAACCTTTGACACAGTGCACCACGCTGGTTGACCAGCTTACAGCCACTGGTCTCTCTTTAGATACTGTTGCCTGGTTCAGTAGTTATCTACACAATCAAACATAGCAAGTAAAGATTGGGAATTTCCTATCATACAGTAGACCTGTCCACTCAGGAGTACCTCAAGGGTCCATTCCATGACCACTCTTGTTTAGTATTTTCCTCACCTGTCTCCCATTCACCTGCCAGGGTCACATTCTGTTATATACAGATGATGCCGTCATCTTTGCCAGTGATCCTGACTCCATGAACCTTAAGACCCAAATTCAACAACACTTTGCTGAGGTTGAAAAATGGTTCAGTAATCACAAACTTATAATATACTATTAGAAGACAAAAATGATGCCATTCACCAACCTCCAAAATAGGCACAAAACATATGATCTTACTGTCACTAATGCCGTGGGCTCCCCATTGGAGCTTGTTCCACATTTTAAGTACCTGGTGATTACTACTGACAGTACTTTATCTTATGTTCCACACATTGGCAATATTGCCAAGGAATGTTAATGTATGAAATGGACTGCTCTTTAGGCATAAGCATTGTCTATCCTCAGAGGCTCTCAATCTTACTATCCACAGCTCAATCATCTCACTTATTGACTACGGTGTGGTCATTTATGGGGCAGCCACAGACACGGCCCTCTATTGTATCAAGATAGCTCTTAAAAAACCTACAGATTCCTAACTGGCTCTGCATGTATGTTCCACATCTGTGACCTGTACTGTAAGGCTAACTGGCTCCAGCTCAAGAGCAGACTCATGTACCAAACCTGCCTACTTGCAAAAAATATCAGCCTAGATCTTGTGCCACCTGGGGTATATAAGCTCCTTACCCCTCCTGAAAATCAGTGTCACACTAGAAGCTCAGATAATCAGATTTTTAAGATCTCTCACTGCTGTACCTCCCAAATTCAGAGGTCATTTGTTTACTAAGACCCATTTTGTTTTAACTCCCTCAGTACTGAAATTTCCTCAACTGCCACCCTGGACTCCTTTAAGTGGAACATGTGACAACAACTAGTTGAAAACTCCAGCTGTGACTATTTCCACTAACCAGAGCTATCCTCAGCAACCCACACTTACCTTACATCTCCACCCTCGCCATTTAATTGACTTGTATGCACTTAATCCTGCCTCCTCTTCTCCTCCCCCTCTGTTCCCCTCCCTAAACTCCCACACCCTTCCCAGACCTCTCTGGCAACCATCTTCCCTATCTTACCATTCTCTATGCACTCCACCCAGATCCTCATTCTGCTCCCTACGTCCACCTCCTCCATCCTACCTCTCTTCTTTCCACCTTTCCTGTCCCCTATAAAACTTGCTGACAAGGCATTTGGGCTGACCCTCTCTTCACCCCCTGTCCAGTTCCTGTATCTGTTGTTTTGCCCTGTACTCCAAGTGTCCAACTAGGCCTATTGGGCTGTTTCTCATCTCCTTTGTGTAGTCTGGTCTCCAACTGCTTAATGCGATACTCCTCTGTATATTCTATTTTAACCATGTTTGATTGCTTCACTAGTTGCCTATGTTAGCTGAATTGTTTGACTGTACTACTTTCTCTCGTTAATCATTGTAATTAATGTTAGCTGACTGTTGGCCTCATTTTTCCTTCCTGTTACTGTAACTCCCCTGAAATGGAACCTATGTAAAGAGCTTTAGTTCAAATGTTGTTTTCCAAGATTCTAATAATATATATATATTTCAAAAAATTAAGGTTAAAGTTACACAAGTAGAGAAATATGGCTTTAGGGTTTACAGCCCTAATACCCCAACCCCCAACCTGCACTGACCAAGAGTCATCCCTCTGTAGATGAATATATATATATATATATATATATATATATATATATATATATGTATATATGTGTGTGTCTTCAGTTACAGAAGGGGGAAGAAGCTTCTTGCTGGAGGCTGGGAGAGTAAGTAGACTTGAAAGATTTTCTTAGCTGGTATTCTGTGTGTCTGTAATTGTATTTGAGAGCTGGTCTTAACTGCCATTTATTGTGCTTTTACATTTAGTTTGGGCAGCCTTTTATTGTGCATTTACATTTAGTTTGGGTAGGAGGAAAGGATTCTAACAGACAATTTGTTGTTTGTGTGTGTTTAAAAGTTGCTATCTAGCCCATAAATGCAGGCATCATATTACAGGAGATTAGTTCTGTTTGAATGTAAGTTGTGACTGTCAGCTCAGTCAGTCTTCAGTTAGAGTTGGGGGAAGTAGCTTCTAGCTGGAGGCTGGGAGAGTAAGTAGACTTGAAAGATTTTCTTAGCTGGTATTCTGTGTGTCTGTAATTATATTTGTGGGCTGGTCTTAGCTGCCATTTATTGTGCTTTTACATTTAGTTAGGGATGCCTTTTATTGTGCTTTTACATTTAGTTTGGTCAGGAGGAAGGGATTCTAACAGACAATGTGTTGTTTGTGTGTTTTAAAAAATTGCTATCTGGACTGTAAGTGCAGGCATCATGTTACAGGGGATTAGTGTTGTTTGAATGTAAGGTGTGACAGCCAGCTCAGCCAGTCTTCAGTTAGAGATGGGGGAAGTAGCTTCTAGCTGGAGTCTGGGAGAGTAAGTAGAAGTGAAATGTTTTCTTAGCTGGTAGTGCTTGGAGGTGCAGTTAGAGGCAGACACAGGGATGATACACTCTCGTGAGAGTCAGGTGTAGGCCCTAATCCCACCTTCCCCCTCCCCTTCCTCTCCAGAGTTCGGTTAATTTATAGGGGAACACCTGCCCTGCAATTGGAGGAAATGGCTTCAGGTGCAGCTCATGTAGTTCTAGTCACTGGGGGTTGGGTTTAAAGGCCGGAAGAGAGGAGCTTAGGGAGTTGTACACTTCACCTATACGTTTACTGTGTAGTACTGCTCCTAGTAACGTGGGTACCTGTTTACTGTGGGACTGTATCTAGGATTAGTTGGTGACCTGATTAGTGGGTAGGGGTGTATCTTGGACTAGTGGGGAGCCTGGTGGTTCACCCAAGGAAACTTACATGGAGGAGGATGGGACCACACAACAATAGGGCCGGCATCTTTGGGAGGGTGGTGGGGTGCACTGGTGTGGGGCAGCCATGATACTGGACTAGGCTTGGAAGTTCAGTGGTTGCTCAGTATGCTACCAGCTGGCACAGTTTAGGGAGTAGGCTGAGTGGATTAGGAGAGAGCTGAAGGTGGGGGAGGAATGGTTGGGGAATAGGGCAGGTGCTCTCCCACTGGGTTGCATAAAGCACTAGGGGCAGGGGCATAGGGAAAGGAGTTCAAGAGAGTACTCTGGGGTAGCATAGGGACCCTGACAGAAGAGGCCCAAAAGGAGGACACTGCCAAGGAAGCAGACAGGTATCTGGGGATGCTCACAGAGGGGGCCAAAGGGAGGACAGTCTCAGGGAAGTAGGCAAATGGCTGGGGCTGGACAAAAGGAAGCAAAGAAAGGAGGTGGATCGGACCTTAAACTCAGTAACCACTTCAATTCTCTTCTTCTCCTAGAGGATGAGGGGGGTGATGTAGCCACGACAGGGGTGGTTAGAGATGGAAAGGGAGTGGGGGGGAGGAAGGCAGGGGTCAGATAGCAGGAAGAACAGGAGCGAACTTGGAACGCGGGAAAATGGGGGAGCTGGGGATAAGAGCAGGAGGAGGACGGGCTAGAGGGAGGGAGGAAAGTGCAAGGAGAAGGACTAGCTGGGAGGAAAGGGCAAGGAGATGGACCAGAAGTACAAGGAGGATACAGTAAAGGGAGCTGAGGGTTTAGGCCAGGGGAGCATGACAGGCAAGGAGGGGCTGAAAGGAGATGGGAAGGAAGGGAGGATGAGCCAGGCAAGTATATCAGATGGGGGGCAGGACCAGTCATGAGTAGTGATGGGGGTAGCAGGGTACAGAAGGATACTTGGGAGGAGGAGAGGCATAGGATCAGAGAAGAGGGGGTGGCCAGGGTAAATAAGGAGGGGGCAGCAGGTGGCACCCAGATAGGGGGAGGAGCAAGGAGCCGGTTGAGGGGAAGGGTCTGTAGAAAATATGAGGGACATGTAAGGGGGGAAATGGAGGAAAAGGAGTGGTCAGAGTGCTCCTGTTGGGTGATCCCATGATTAGGGGTATCAAATGGGATAGGGTGGAGAAAGCCTGCCTGGTTAGAACAAAATGCTTCCCTGGACTAACGGTGCTCAGGGCCAAGCATGAGGTATATCAGCTGGCAAAGGATTGTGGAGGTTTCCCAGACATACTGGTCCATCTGGGTACCAATAACATTGAGGGAAATAGTGAGCTAGAGATGCAGGCAAGGTTCAGAGAGCTTGCCAGGGTCTGCCATGACATAGGATGTGTGATTTCCTTTGCAGAAATCCTGACATTGCCTAGGTCTAGTGAGGAACACAAGAGGAAGATTAGGGAGATAAACCAGTGGCTCAGAGAGTGGTGTGGGGCCAGAGGGTATGGGTTGATGGGGGATTGGGGGAGACCTGGGAGGATAAGGGGCTATATGCTAGAAATAGGCTCCATCTCACTTTGGAAGAGAGGGAAATCCTTAAGTTGAAAATAGAGGGGTTTGTTGGTGAAAGGTGGGGTTTAAACTTGTGAAGGGGGAGGGATAGGAGAAAAGGCTGTTGAGAAGGATACAATAAAGGAGGGAATCTGTCTCCACCATGCCGGGGAGCTTGAGGAATATGGGAAAAGGCTGACTGGGGGAAGAAGGAATCCCCATGGGAACACGAGCAGGGGAAATGGAAATATATGGAAAGGGTGGAAAGTAGTCCTGCTAAATGCCAGGAGCTTGGGCAATAAAATGCCTGAGCTCCAGGTGATGCTAACTGCTGGAGAGGTGGATGTGGCAGTATCACTGAGACCTGGGCCACCACAGGACATGACTGGGACCTGAACCTGGAGGGTTACACCATGTTCAGGAAGGACAGGGGGAGGGAAGGGGAGGAGGGGTAGCAATAATAGTCAAAAACTGCATTGGCATAGGAGAAGTGGAGGAGGTGGAAGGAACTGTGGAGGTGATTTGGGTCACCTTGATAGGGGGACAAGAGAGTAAAACTAGGAGTGTTGTATAGACCACTCACACTGCAGTGGAACTGGAGGAGAGTCTGGTGGTAGATGTGGGGAGTCACTGCAGTTTGGACAGGAAAAGGGGGGTGGTTTGGGGGGACTTAAACATGCCAGGAATGGACTGGGAGACTATGACAGCCTCAGTGGCTAGGGAACAGAGGTTTTTGGATGTCTTTCAGGACACATTCCTAACTCAGCAAGTGAGGGAAGTGACCAGGGAGGTGTGGATACTCTATGTGGTCCTGGCAGACAGTGACCAGATTTGGGGCATGAATGTAAGGTACCCATTGGTGGGGAGTGACCATGCCATGGTCTGGTTCTGCCTGGACCTAGGAGGGGTAGGAGGCTGCACAAAGATGGAGGTAACTGACTTCAGGGGGGCATATTTCAAGGAAATGGGAAGGATCCTTAAGAAGCATTTGGATGGGATTGGGCCAGACATGGACACTGGCATTAGGTGGGAAATCATCAGAAGGGGGTGCAGGATGCAACCAGTACCTGTACAAGAGTAAGATAAAAATATGGTAGGGCCCGTAAGCCCTGCTGGTGGACCAGAGAGGTTCAGGAGGTGGTGAGGGGAAAGAAGGCAGCTTATAGGCATTTCAAGTGCTCAAGAAGTGAATGGGATTGAGGGGAGTATGAGCTGATGGCTAGAATGACCACTAAGGTGGTAAGGGCAGCTAAGGTAAGGAAGGAGCAGAACCTGTCCAAGGAAATTAGGAGAGGGGAACAAGGGGTTCTTTAGATACATCGGGGAAAAATGAAGGGTGAAGGGGCAGATTTTCAGGATTAAAACAGGGGAGGAATGGATACAAGACCCGGGGGAGCAGGCTGCGGTACTAAATAAGTACTTCACCTCAGTTTTCACCAAGGAAAATAGGGGGCTGCTTCATACATGGGAGGAGATGGTGAAACTGAGGAGGGGAAATCCTTACCAATTGGCAGGAGAGAGGGGGCCATCACTGGCAGGAGGGGGGAAGACAAAGCAGGGGGACAAGGTAGTGGAGGTGGAAATCATGGCAGAGAGAGTGAGGGAAGCCCTCAGGTCCCTTAAAACAGATGAAGCACCAGGGCTGGATAAATTACATCCCAGAGTGCTGAAGGAACTGGTGGATGTGCTTGCAAAACCTCTGGCAGAGCTTTTCAGCATCTCTCTAAGCACAGAGTTGGTGCCCCAGGACTGGAAGGTGGCACATATAATGCCTATCTATAAATGGGGATCAAGGGAGGTGGCAGGAAACTACAGGCCCATCAGCCTGACATCGGTGGTGGGAAAGGTGATGGAAGGCATTGTCAAGGAGAGGATAGGCAGGGACCTGGAAAAGTCAGGGTGCCTGGACAGTAGGTAGCAGCATGGATTTGTCCCAGGGAAATCATGTCAGACAAACCTTGTGGAGTTCTATGACTGGGTGACAAGTGCCTTGGACCTGGGTAGACCGGTGGACGTCCTCTTTCTTGACTTCAGCAAGGTGTTTGACTCTGTTCTTTATGGTGGCCTATTGGATAAGTTGGAAGACATGGGGGTGGGGAACCAGATGATCAGATGGATAGGAAATTGGCTCCAGAACCAGACCCAGAGGGTCGTGGTTGGTGGGATAGTCTCATCCCCAAGGAGGGTCATTAGTGGGGTCCCCCAGGGATCAGTACTAGGGCCCCACCTGTTCAATGCCTATGTCTCTGACATAAGGAAGGGTATCAGCAATGAGATGAGTCTCTTTGCAGATGACTCAAAACTGGGGGTGGTGGTGGCTGGGGAGGAGGGGAGGGTGGCCCTATAGGGTGACCTGGAGGCTGTAGAAAGGTGGTCTAGAAAGTGGAAGCTGAGGTTCAATGCAGGGTAATGCAAGGTACTGCACCTGGGAGCCAGAAACCCAGGCCAAGTGTACAGCCTGTGGAGAGGGAAATGCTACAAGTCTCAATGGCTGAGAGGGACCTGGGTGTGGTGGTTGATGTCAAGATGAACAATTCTGAGACTTGTAGGAGGGCAGCGGCCAAGGCCAACAGGATGCTGGGATGCATCACTAGGGGGATCACCTCCAGAAGGAAGGAAGTGATACTCCCTCTGTATAACTGCTTGGTGAGGCTGCACCTCTAGTACTGTGTGCAGTTTTGGAGGCCACACTTAAAGGGGGACATCAAACTCCTGGAGAGGGTCCAGAGGAGGGCAATCAAAATGATCTGGGGCTTGGTGGACAGGATCTATGGGGAGAGGCTTGAAGAGCTAAATATGTACACATTGGAAGAGAGAAGGGACCGGGGGGACATGATAGAGGTCTTCAGATACATGAAGGGGGTAAATTGGGGAGGAGCAGTCAGGCTGCTCCAAAGGAAGGAGGGGGGCAACTAGAGGGCATGGGTGGAAGCTGGAAGGGGTGAGATTCAGGGGAGAAAGGAGGACATGCTACTTCACTGAGAGGGTGGTGCAGCCATAGAATGCACTGCCCAGGGGGCTGGTGGAGGCAGTGATGGTGGAGGGGTTCAAAAGGAGGTGGGACAGGTACAGGGGAAGGGTTCTGGAAGCAAAGTCCAGAGCAGCAAGAATATCTGGGACTGGGAAGGGAGAAGCCAGAGAGGGTGAGGGGGGAAGCAAGGTCATCTCCCAGGGTGGGGGCTTACCAAACAAGCAGACACAAAAGACAATTAGGCCTATTCTGCCGGCATTTTGGTATGTAGTATGCTAGTATATATATATATATATATATATATATATATATATATATATACACACATATATATATATATATATATATATATATATATATATACATACACATACATATATAGATATACATATATATATATATATATAGAGAGAGAGAGAGAGATGTGGCTGAGGAAGCACAGGGCCCTCTTGGCCCTGAACTTCCATTTATAGGACAACAGTGACCAAATTGTCAGCATAGCCTTCTTTTGACCCCACCTCATGTACCCAGTACAGAAAATTTTCAAATCCCCACCAAAATGTAACTCTGAGCCACTGCAATGCCATTTCACACTACAGGTGCAAAAACACATTTTGGACAGGATTTGAAAAATGACAATTGTGACATACATGAAGGGGGTAATAAAAAGGCAATATTGAAAATGTAGGGTAAGAATATGTAACATTTCTGAAGTTATGAGCAGTATGGTTAAGTTGCAACAAATAGTCATAACTTTGGCATATTTTCATATTTGGACCCCAGATTTTCAATGTATTTTCTTTATGACCCCACCTCATAAACCCATAGGTGAAAATTTTCAAATCCATGCCAAAATGCCATTCTGCTCCACAGGTCCAAATACACATTTTGGACAGGATGTGAAAAATTACAGCAGTACTGTTCATGTGGCGGTGTGAATACAATGGCTATGTTGAACATTTGGAGTTAAAATATTGAAAATTACAAAAGTTATGTGCATGCCTAGAAAAATATCAATGAACACTTGTATCTCAGGCATTTTTTAGGAATTCTCTTTCACCAATTATCAACATGGCCTTTTTGGGATCCCATCTCATGAACACTGCAACTGTTATTTCATTAATCTATCAAAAAGGTGATTCTGTGCAGTGATCACGATATTACCTTCAGGGACTGATAAATAAAATGCCAGTTGCAGTATTCCTAAAGAGTGGTGTCCCAAAAAGGCCATGTTAAAAATTTGGTGAAAAAATTCCAAAAAATGGCATAGCTAGCAACGTAAGTTCAAAATGCAATTGAAATACATTATACAGCACTTACCTAAATTCTTCAGTTTTGAAGAGTGCAGTCATGTGCCATTCCACAGAAGTTGACAACAGAGGACCTCTGGAAGTATGTGTAGGGTACGGGGGAGGGTGTGGGGTGGTGGGTGCTCAGTAGGAGAGTCGCAATGGGGGAGGGTGATGGCAGAGATGAGGCAGGGGACCTTTTTATTTTTTACAGGTTATAAAAAGATGTCGGGGGAATGTTTTCTTTTTTTGTAGGTAATTTAAAATATACAAGGGGACAGCCACTAACCAACAATTATCAACAATATCCATAAATCTGGACAAAAAAACAAGGATTTCAATTCATAATTTACCCTGTATTGGTATCACTTGCAGAATTAGTAAACTCCCATCCATAAAATAAGGGGTTTAAGACATTTTTGTAATTGTGTGCCTGTACTAAAATGATAAATCAAAGCTGCGTTAATCTCTGCCTGACAGCCTTCTCCTAATGGGAGATTATTGTATTCTGCGGAGTTGTGTATTTCCCTGACTCACCATTCTCCACATATGGAGGGTCATGGAGGATACTAATATGCTAAAGACATCATAATAAAAACAATTTTAGGGCCACTCTGTTTACAGTACACACTCAAATCTATATTGCTGTGAGTCCTGACTTTCATTAGTATGCGTGGCCAAAGCATTATTTTGATCTGTATTTCTAATGGAGCTCAAATGTTCTCCCATGACCTCCCATACGCAACAGGTTGAGAGAGTGTGAATCATGCAGCTCAGAACTGTGTTCAGCAATTTTACCACATACTCTGGAATATTTATAATAACCAAGATGTGTGTGTATACTGGAACATAATTGCAAAATTGTCTTTAACCCCCACACCCCTATACTGTAAATGGGCAGTTCACTAATACTGCAAGTGATACTTATGTAGGGTAAATTATGAACTGGAACCCTTGCTATTTTACCCAGATTCATGGAGATTGTTTTAGATCCAATGTTACCACTGTTACAGTTTCACAGTTGAGGATCATGAATTTTGAATGAAATAAGTGATAATGGGAAATTAGACCTTAGTGCTGCTGTCTATTTTATAAGTGTAATTTTATTTGTTGTATGTGCTCTATTTGTTATTTTTGTTACAGTATGTGCACCTGGGAATTGATATACAGCACAATGAGTAGAGGATGGGCACACATGACTGGCCTTCCTGAGGAAGTGCACTTACTCCAAATTAGTTGCAGCATCTAGTAAGCACTGTCCCACTCCCTTGATGGTGTTGGACAGTGTGATTATAATCAGAATAAAATTGTGATACCAAATTTGTTTATGGTGTCTGTACTGGTTTTTATGTTGGATGCAATTTATTATTAATTTTGCATGGCAGAGGGCAGAGCTACTTATCTCCCTCTGAAGACTGCATTTCCTTACTGCCCCTTTGATTTGATCACCAATTAAAATTGTACATTCTCTCTCTGCTTTATGCTGAATTGCCATTATTCCTGTATGGGAGAAAAAAATAACAAAATGTGCTATGGTTACAGCAGGAAGTTAGATTTAACGGGCTTGACATAACAAAGCAAATCCAATTTTTAAAAAGTCATGGCCAGCATAAATCAGTGGGCAGCTTAAATGGGACCATTGTGCATCTAATATGATTTGGGCTGCATTAGAAGCTGAGAGTTTTATGTCTAAGGATAACCAGCATTTCAAGTCTGCAGGAAATCCATCTCAGCTTGAGACATTGTGGCATGAAAGGGGGGGGTATAATGGGAAAGGGGGATATCTCCATAGCCTGCAAAATTATATACGTGAAAATCACATTAGCTGGTTTTACTGTGAGGAGGGGGCGAGACGGTGGCTGGCCATGGAGGCAGTGGGTGGAGACAGCAACCAATTATTGCCTATATTAAAAAAAAAATTGTGAATGCTGAGGGGGGTGGATCTGTGCTTTTTTTGGCAGAGAATGGAGGGATATTTTTTTATGTCATCAGTCATACAGTAAAATAGGTGCTAGTGAATATTTCCATGGCAAATATGTGTTTTTTCACAGAAAAGCATGTCCTTATTACTGGTTAAGTAATTACTGGATTGATTTGTTATTTATTGTTCAAACAATAAAGTTTGAACAGTATGAAACAAATTGAACTGGTAATTACTTACCGAGTGATGGGGGCATGCTTTTCAGTGTAAAAACACATACTGTATTTGTCATGGAAATCAGCTAACTTCAAAACAAATATCAAACTAAGAATATCAGAGTCCTAAAAAAGGTGTTGTACTGTCTTTAGGGTGCAGTAGTTGTGTACAACACTACTTCAAAACATTTTTAGCAAAACAAGATGGCTGACATCTCAAACAGTATTTGTCTGAGAATCAACCAGTAATTGAATTGCTTGAATGGTTATTTAGTTTTTATTTACCTGCCTGTCCTGCAGCTATCTCAAAAGTCCTTATGATTCAAAAATTATAATATATTTTTTCACCAAACCATCCAAAGGAACATGCTTGGCACACACCCACATCATCCATGAGAATTACAGAATAATTGTTCATTCTGTGTGGGCTGTAGATGAGGGCAAAAAAGCCCACGTTAACCTATGGGGAAAAAACATTTTATTTTTACTGTTTTTTACCACTTTATATCTTAAAAGCTGTACAAGCTACCATCACAAAACTGTCCAGATCTTGTGACACTGACAAAATGACAGCACATCCCAATATGTGGGATATTTTGTCAAAAAATGCTGAAGTTATTCAAGTGCAAAAATTGAGATTTAACATTGAATTGCTGTACCAGCCCTAACTAAAAGGGCACTACCGCGCTCCCATAAGATAGATAGATAGATAGATAGATAGATAGATAGATAGATAGTTACATTTTTAAGGCAAACTCGGTCTCATTATACATTTTGTCATATTTATTCTACATCTTTGATCTCCTATTTCCCTTGTACAAACTAGCACCTCCATTGACTGAGATATTTTCTCCTGATACATTGGACAATGATTTGTTTATCTGTGGAATGCATCTTTGTGGTCTCTTCATCCAGAATGTTTGTCATGTGTCGTTACTGCAATTTTGCCTTTTAAATCCAAACATAAATCTACTTTTTATATAATTTATAAATAATTATTTGCATTGTTATTCTTGTGAAATATTAGATTGTATTTTAATATTTAATAACTTATGGTGGGGCACCCTAAGTGTCTTGTAGTGGAAGACGATATCAATCAATCAATCAGTCAATCAATCAATCAAGCAATCTGTTTTCCTTGCCCCAGAGTGTCATGCTACTTGTTTCATCAGTCACTAATATTCGGTAACAATGAACCTAGCATTTAAAAGTTGAATTATTGCACATTTCCAAGCATAGAACAAAAGGACCTTTCTACTTAATATTTATGCAATGCTACAACAATATGGAAACAACAATGATACAGAAGGAAGCAAAGGTTTTTGATGACATGATATGAACCTTTGGATGCAAAGATTTGTTTCTGGTCTGCTCTGTTGTGGTTTGCATAATTATAAACCTGTAACTTTGTAATATAATTTTAATTTCTTCCTCTATTTTCTAGTAGTCTATTTTTTAATGTTCATCTATTTTCTAGTAGTCTACAGAAAACAGTTATGTTCTACATGTCGCACATGGAACTATATTCTATACCACACTTGTTTGACGTATTCCACACCCAGAGCACATTCTAGCTGAAAAATAGTCCCTTAAAGGACAGCTCACACCATAGGAGAACATTGAAATGCCTAATATTCAGACAAAATTCAGCTTATATTTCACATTTGCTCTGTATTTCTTCTCCCTATTATTATCTTCCATTGATATCTACAATAGCAAGGAAGAGTGGGGGCTGCTGGAGGGGACAGCAAAATGTTCATAAAGCAATTAAAGAGATACTGTCAACCCAGTTTTTGTCATACCATTTCTGTTTGAAAAACCTCATTTTTTCATTTTTGCTTGCCTTCTCTAAAATTTATTGATGTTGCTGATTGTTTTATCTGCTTCCTTTCTTCTGTATCCTTTCTTATAAGAACTGAAATGCATGCTAATGGTGCAATTATACCCAGCCTTGTTTTGTTTTAAATCCTTTATCTAGTTTTGTTGCTTACTTCATCAACATTAGGAACACACCTAGACAGTATAGCCACTGATGATGCAATAGTCTCCTCTCCTTCCACTTAAACATCAGTGTCTAGACTGTGTTAGGGTTTTCCCAATTCCAGAAAAGATACAGTGGGAGTTGATCAAGAATTGTAAACAAATGAATGTGTGTGTGTGTGTGTGTGTGTGTGTGTGTGTGTGTGTGTGGGGGTGTGCATGATGGCAGTCTGTTTTAGATTTAAAAAAAATATGATTCAGAATCAAACTACCAGCTACAATATCAATCTACAGATAGTGAATAATCATAAGATGTACTTTTAAATCTAGGGACATTAGGAGGATGAAGGGGGTGGATAGTTTAATTTTAAGGCCATAAGAACAATGACATGTGTGTTGCAAACTGCACAGATTCTAACAAAATCTTTCAATCTGCAATCACCTTTAAGAAGGCGGAATTCCTGTACAGGGAGACTGCAGTTGCTCAGAATCGACCGGCTCAGCTGTTTCGGACTGTAGACAGACTGTGCACCCCAGCCTGTCTGCAAGTTCGGAAAGCCTTTTCGCAATTAGAGTGCGAGGAGCTCACTCATTACTTTGCAACTAAAGTGGACGACATCAGGGCTGACTTCTGTCAGGCATTCTCTAAGGGTGATGTCGTAGAACAGTGTGAGTTCACAATACCTCAATTCTCTTGGAATTCCTTTGGTCGACCTGAGTTCATGGATATTATAAGGATCATCCATAGTGTGCATCCCACAAGCTGTAGTTTGGACCCTGGACCGACTCCCCTAATTTTGGGTTGTATTGATATCATCGGTCCAGTCCTGGTGCAAATAGTCTGGAGCTCCTTGGAGTCAGGTGAGTTTCCTAGCTCCCAGAAAGAGGCTGTGGTGACACCTCTCTTGAAGAAAACTACCTTGGACCTAGACTGTTTCTCAAACTACAGACCCATCTCTAACCTTCCCTTTATTGGGAAGGTTATTGAAAAGGTAGTGGCCGCCCAATTGGAAGACCATTTAACCATCCATAATGTCTGTGAATCCTTCCAATCCGGTTTTCATAAAAGACATAGCACCGAGACTGCACTGGTTCTGGTGCTTTATGACTTTCTGAGGGCAAGAGATCAGAAGAGACATTCCATTCTGGTTCTCCTTGATCTCTCATCAGCTTTTGATACTGTGGATCACCTGGTGTTGATAGCACACCTGAGGCAAATCTGTGGAATGTCAGGAACTGTTTTACAATGGTTCACCTCATTCCTCACTGGGAGATCACAAAGAGTTGTTTCAGGAATTTTCTCTTCTGGCCCAACTTCTTTGTTGTGTGGGGTGCCTCAGGGTTCTGTGCTGTCGCCCATGTTATTTGCAGTGTATATGCTGCCCCTCAGAGACATTATAAGATGGTATGGGCTGAGGTTTCACTGTTATGCAGATGATACCCAGCTATACCTGTCTTTTGCACCTGGCCAGGATGGAGCTGTCATGGTGTTTAACAACTGTCTAGAAGAAATCCAGGGTTGGATGGATTCTAGTTGATAAAAGTTGAACTCAGAGAAGATAGAGGTTCTGGTTGTGGACCGGGGAGGTCAGATAGAGAGGTCATGTGATGGCATGCCTTCTGGAATATTTCTTGGTGGTGTGTCACTTCCGACCTCTGAACGGGTGCGTAGCCTTGGGATTGTCCTAGACAACAGGCTGACATTACAGTTTCAGGTGTCGGCCATTGTCAGGACTTCCTTTTACCATCTTAGGAGTATCACCAGGGTTAGGCACCTTGTTCCGTCTGACTCTTTGCCAACGTTGGTCCACGCCCTTGTGTCCTAGCATTTGAACTATTGCAACACCCTTTACTTTGGGCTTTCTGGGGTTGAAATCTACTGCTTACAGCTGTTTCATAATGCTGCAGCCAGGGTTTTGACTGGGACAAGTAGGTCCTGCCATATTACCCCAGTGCTGTGCGAACTGCATTGGCTGCCTATATGGTGGCGGATTACCTTTAAAGTCATTTTATTGATTTTTAAAGCCCTTCACGATCAGGGCCCAGCCTATCTGAAAGAACTTCTGGTGCCTTACTACCTCAGCTGATCTCTCCGCTTGGCCAATGAGGGGTTGCTAGAGATTCCAAGAGTGAGTTTAAAAATCTTCTGGCAGCAGAGCATTTTCTCATGCTTCCCCCACTCTCTGGAATTCTCTACCACACCGGTTATGGGAGTTCACCTCCGTGGAGGAATTCAAGAAGAACTTGAAAACCTATCTGTGGTAAATGGCCTTCTTGGATGATTAAGTTAATTTAGTCTGCTGAGATCTTAATTTGTATTTATTAATTGATTTTAATATTTGATGTTACTATGATATGATTTTATTTATATGTACTACTGATTTATATTTGATATTGTGGTTTTAATATGTTCAGTGCCTTGGTATGCTGAAAGGTGCTATATAAATAAACATATTATTATTATTATTATTATTAAAATATTGTGTAGAATCATCCACATTCAGAAAAAAAAAAAATTATTAAAAAAAAATTAAAACCATCATGAAATGTAATGTTTTGATATTAAAACATGGTATTGATGCATACAGAATAGTATTGATACATAAGAACTGCATTGATCAGACTGATTCTTAACATTCTGACACAAAGCTTTAATAAAACAAACTCTTGCCAGAGCCGATAAGGCTGTGAAAAGTTACCAAATGACCAGAGTTATTTTCCTGTTGGTGCCATATAGTGCTGTTTAGTCACACTCATCACAGTGCTCCCAGATACAAATAACCATTTTCCTGTAACAAGCCCTCATTTTCCCTGTATTTTCTCTGTAGAGGCAGCATCAAATCCCTGTATAAATCCCAGTAGATTTTTTTCATAAGCCACTAGTTCCTTATCTGTGGCTTTGTTCCATATTTAAAGTTAATATGTTGGCAGCCTTTTATCAGTAAAAGGGCTCTGATTTGCTGTTAGGTATTACAATTATATGTCAAGATCACCTTGGAATGATTTGGATTTACATGGAATCCATAAGACATAATGGGGGAATTTACTGATTTGTTGAATTTTGTTGACTGGGTAGACCCACCAAGACTAGAAGTACCTTTTTCAGGGGTGATGGGGGGTACAGATGGTAACCAATTGAAAGTGTAACATGGTATAAATCCTTACTTGAACCAAATTAAGCTGTTGGTGGTATTTTAAGTGAATGGGGGGAATTTGGCCAGGACATCATGGAAATTCCCTTACTCTTTTTGAGAAGTGCCATGGGATCTTTAACATCCACCTGAACAGGCAGACAGTAAAGATGACACCTCAGGAGTGCAACACCCCCCCCCCCCCATGCTGCACTACAGTGTCAGTACTGGGATTTAAAGAGCTAGAGGAACCAAACAAATCAGACATGACAATAATACAAATTTAAAGAAGTAGTCAGTTATAACATTTTATTTCTGAAGTGCGTGTCTTTCTCCTTTTGCCCATCAGAGAGTCTTCTATGTCATAATGTTGTGGTGGATGTGTGAAACAGCTCTTTGAAGAGCAGCTGGCATATTTAGCTGTACTGCCCCCCCCCCACTCCATCATCAGCATTGTAATTTCACTGACAGTGAAATCACAGGTGAATGACCTGGTAGTCACTGAATTGCTGTTTCTAAGCAGTAGTGATGTCACAGTCAGTGAGGTCACAATGATGGTGATGTAGTGGGGGCAGTATAGCTACTAAGTCAGCTGCCATACAAAGTGCTGTTCCACACATCACACATATTAACATCAGGTAAACAATCTTCTAATTAACAAAGGGAAAAGAAAAAGTACCTGAAATATAAACGGTAATGGTTGACTACTTTTAAAATATAATATTAGTTTAGGCAGTAGACAAGCTCTTTAACCCACATGCCTGGTATGGGGATAGAACCCACAGCCTTCTGATCTTCCAGTCTCAGAGGCCAGTTTGCAATCTGCTGAGTCACTGATTCTGAGATGAAATATGATATGATATGAATATATGAAATAACAAAACATCACACTCATTATTTCATAAACTATTCTCAAAATTATTAATACTAGGATTCATACTAGGAAAGTTAGGTGTGCAGAAGGCCAAGGCCCATATAAGTACACATATAGCAGAACTGGGCAATATTTACTAATAATTTAGTAGATATTTATCTGTATTGTTTTTGAAAATGTCTGTGTTTTTTTACATCTACTATATGTTTTAGGAGTGTATTCCAAATTGGTATAATCCTTTGTATAAAGAAAAAGCGTCCATTGTTTCTCTTCGGATATCTTAATGCTAACTGATGTTTGTGACTTCTTAAGTTGCATGCTCTTGCATTGTAAGTCATCCCTAATTCTTTCATTAATGTTGGGTTTCTAGATATTTTGAACATTAGTAGCATATCACCTCTAGTTCTCCAGAGTTCCAAGAGGTATAATTCTAACTCTGTTAACCTTTCCTCTTAGCTTTTTGTTTGCATGTTATCTATCATTTGTGTACATCTCTGTACCCTCTCCAGTTTTATCACATTTCTCCTCAGATATGGACTCCAGAGCGCGGAGCAGTAGTCCAAGTGCGGGAATACATAGGCTCGGTAGAGTGGTAAAATACAGCCTCTGTCTCCAGAAGAAAAATATCCTTTTATACATCAAATTATTTTGTTACATTTTTTAACTACATCATTGCAATGTTTAGTAAAGGATAAATCAGGTGAAATAATAATCCCAAGATCCCACTCAATGATGACTTGTTTAAGGGCTTTGCCATTTAAATAATACTGATGTTTTATACTTGTGCCACCTGAATGCATAATTACACATTTCTCAGTGTCAAGGGTCATATTATTCTTTAATGCCCATTCTTCAAGTATGACTAGGTCTTTCTCCAATGTATGTATGTCATGGTCAGTGGCAACTTTGGCTGCCAGTTTGGTGTCATCTGTGAATTTTATGGAAAAATTACAAAGCTGGTTTGTCATGTCTGAAATAAATAGGTAAAAACAGTACTGGCCCCAATATGGACCCCTGTGGGACCACACTAGTAACTGATCCTACATTAGAGTAAAGACCTCTAATACATACAGTTTGGGTATGATTACTTAACCATTTTTCTACTGATTGCATAAGAAAATGATTTATTCCTAATTTGTATATTTCAGTTTTAGCATTGAATGGGGACTTTATCAAAGGCTTTGCAGAAGTCTAAATATACAATGTCCACTGGATTTTTTTTAATCTAGGTATTTACTAACCCGTTCATAAAAAAACAAGTTGTTTGTAAGGCAAGATCTTTCACTTTTGAATCTGTGTTGTTTGGCATCCATAAGATGTTTAGATTTCATATCTAACTCCAATCTTTCTTTGATAAATGACTCAAATATGTTCCCTATAATACAAGTAAGACTGATTGATCTGTAATTTTTCATGTCACCCCATTTCCCTTTTTAAAAAGTGGGTGACCTCTGCTGTTTTCCAATCATTTGGTATTTTTCCTGTTGTTAGGGATAGATTGTAGATATTATGCAGTGGGTGCACTAGCCAAGAAAATAACTCTTTCAGTAGTTTTGAGTGTAATTTGTCTGGTCCCAGGGATTTATTTACATTTAATTCATTATTTTTTTTTTTAATATATCCTTTTTTGTTATTTCTGGCATGAACTCTTGATTGTTTATATTGTTAATATGTGTTGCTTTATTACAAGGGCATCTTTTGTTAAATACAGAACAAATATATATATTTATTTAATTCATCTGTCATTTCCTGAGATGCTATGGCTTTATAGTGTATGGTGGAACGTCGTTCTCCACCGAAATCGATCATTTTCTAAACCTTGTAGTCACACAGTAGTGACGATCACAGAGTAGCAGAACTATTAGTCTCACTGCACTGCACTGCACACGGCACAAACCATGTCCTTGAGCACAATTTGACAGTTAGAGTTCAATGATTTGACATTACAGATAGTGTTAGCAGCAATGTCGGCGGAGGTACTTTCAATGCCACTTTCTGAGCGGGATACATTCATCCTTGAGCAGGAGAATAGAAAAACGGCAAAAAAAACCTGGAATGACATTCGGCAGATCCATAGCTTCCTCAGAGACAACGACGAGCACAGGGCATTGATTGTTTTTTTTTTGTCAGAAAACGCCGTTCCACCATACACTATAAAGAAAAGTGCATGGGGAACGGTTGACAACAGGGCTTCTTCCACCTTGTTGGCACTATGACAACGGCTTACCTCTCGAGTTGCGCTCTCAAGGTAAGCTGTTGTCATAGTGCCAACTCGGTGGAAGAATAGCCCTGTTGTCAACCGTTCCCCATGCACTATCCTATATGTTGTTCACTATTAAGTGATCTATAGGGTTTATTGTTTTTTTTTATTATTGATGTATGAATAAGAACTCTTTCCTCCATCTTTCATATGTGCCAGTTTAAATTCAGTCTTTTTTTCTTTTAACTTTTATTGTATTTTTGCATTCTTTTAAAATAGATTTGTATTTATACATATTATAATCATTGTTATCCTTGATTAATGCTTTCTATGCCATTCTTTTCTTGGCAATAAGTATTGACATTTTTGGTGTTAGCCAGATAGGTTCTTTGCCCCTTTTATTGTAGGTTTTCTTGTTGGGTATGTATTTAGATTCTAACTCCAAAATGTTATTTTTCATTCTTGTCCATAGTTCTTCTGAAGTGGAGAGAACATTTTCCCACTGCCATGAATTAAGTTCATATTTAATACTAGTATAGTTTGCTGTATTACAATTTTTGAAGGTAGTTTTACCAATAGCATTGTTGATTGTTAGAAAGGTATTAAATGTTATTATTTTATGATTGCTATTTATTAAAGAAGCATATGTTTTAATGTTGTTTATTTAGTCTGGAACATCATTCAAGACTATATCTAAAGTATTGTTGTTTCGTGTTGGCTCATTAACTATTTGATAAAGTCCATTACTTGTACAGGTGTCTAAAAATATATGTTCAAAATTATTATTAGAAGTGCACTTTTTCCAATTAATCCCTGGGAGATTAAAATCACCCATAAGTATGGTTTCATTATTCTCTATTTTATTAATGATATTGTGTAATAGTAATTGATGTTTCTCCATATTTGTGTCAGGTGGTCTATAACAAAGTCCCACTAGCAATTTCTTCTGTTGCTTCCTTAAGATTTCTACCCATAATATCTTGTAAGGTTCATCTTTGGTTGGGTCATTAACATGTTTGTTTGTGATGTTATTTTTTAATAAACAGTGCTATGCCCCCTCCATTCTTTAGTTTTCTATTCTTATAAAAAATATTATACCCTGGGATATTGATGTTCCAGATGGTTGCCTCCCCCCCACCAAGTTTCTGCTATGGCTACAATATCAGTATTATTTTGTTTAATTATTGATTCTAATTCATCTTGTTTATTGGAGTGCAGACTGCTAGCTTTTGTTAAAGAAAAGATAATCCCATTTTGTTTTGTGTCTTATTTTGTTTTCCTTTATGTATTTTATTGCATTTGGGGTCACAGTGTTCCCTAGTCCCACTTTTGTCTATTTTTTTATCCTGTAGTTGTGTAAGTTTATTTTCAAAAATACATCATAGTATTCTAGAACCTCGTTTACTTAGATGTAGTCCATCATATCCAAATAGTGTTCTGTCATTTTTAAATTGTTCCCAAGTTCTGATACAATCTCTGTAGTTTGTAAGACACCACATATGTAGCCAGTTTTTGTATGTTTTAACATTTCTATTTTTGCTATAATTTGCTCTCAGTACTGGCAAAATGTCTGATATGATGGGTCTTACATTTAAATTCTGGAGGATTTTTATTGTTGATTTCATATCTGATACTATCTGTTTAACTTCTTGTTGGTTAAAATCATTAGTTCCTACATGTAGGGTTGCTTTTCTTTGGACATGTGATTGTCTCAAAGGTGCCAGGAAGTATTGCCTTTATGTCACTAATTGTTGCCCCACTGTAACTGCAGCTTACAGTATTTTCCTTGTTGTCACTTGCTGTATAACTATCAGTGTATCTTGTTATTGAGTCCCCTAAAATGAATATCTGTTCTGATTGATGACTGGACATTGGCATCTTGTTGTTTGATGCTGTAGAATTCCCCATGTTAGTGTTAGTTTGATCTGTTTTACTACCCCTCTTTGTATTATCATTGGGCATTTGTGCATTATTAATGTCCATCGGTATGGGTGCTATGGGTGTTAATGGGGTAGGTAAACTTGTACTACTGTCCTTTACTAATGTATGGGTATTTTGGACTGAAGTATCTAATATATGTGACACTTTGTCCAGTATGTGTGAACTAAGTGGATCAAAACTGTTATGTACTGATAGTACAAATTTATCAGCTTTTCTTCTTTTTTTTGTTGGTCTGGTACTTTGAATGTAGTACCATTGATTATCCTGCTCATCTGCTGCTTCGTCCCTTGGTCTTTTTATTACAATTATTGCTAATATTCATATTCTGTGCATCTATTATGTCTTGCACAATAATGTTGCTGGTAACAGTGTCTGGGGGACAAGACGAGGGCCTCATTGGTCTTTATTTCTGTTTGTTCTGCTATATTCATTCTAATTACCATACTTTGTTGATTTTTTTCAAGTGCTTCCATTCCTGTATTAAACAAAGTTATTTCAGCAAGCATGTCTGCATTGTCTCTACATTTCATGCACATGAATGGTAATTTTATAGCTGATCCTTTTGTAATTAGATACGTTTCACATATATTACATTTGAAACCCAGTGTCCCTGTCGTTGTCTTAATGATATCCATAATTGTGTGATTTGTGTACACTCTACCTTAGCACTCAATATTATCCTGACTGAGGTTCACTAATGTAGCTTTTTGGCATAGTTTTTCTCTTCAAAGCCTACATTTTGTTGTAGGTTTTTTGAGTCATTTTAGTGTCTGGTCACCTACCTCTACACACATGTAACACACATAACACGTCCAGATGCACATGTCTTTGCATGCATCTTCACGTGCATTGACGTGTGCTCACCCTGCTCACTGCAGGTCACTCTTAAATGCAATATCTGTGACCCGGAACTACTCTCCGAAGTCACGAGTGAGCGATCACACAGTTATGCAAATTAAATAATAAAAACTATTGTCTGGGTCCCCAGCAGCATATAGCTACTCTCCAAATGTTAAATATGTGCCCCAGGTGAGTTGTAGTCCTTAGTAACACCAATGGACTACAGTTCCTCTTCCTGCTTTGGTACTATGCAGGGCTCCAGGTCACAGTGTACACACAAAAGTTAAAACAGCTCACAGTCAATAAGTTTCATTTAATTGTAGGTAATGCTTGGTTCTGCCAGAGAATAAAACACTTCAAAGGCAAAATATCTGTTTGTGATTGCCGAAGGTCACTCTTAAATGCAATATCTGTGACGCAGAGCTACTCTCTGAGGTCACAAGCGAGAGATCTCAAAGTTACCTGAGTTAAATAATAAAAACTATTGTTTTGGTCCCCAGTAGCACATAACTACCCTCAAAATGTTAAATCTGTGACCCAGGTGCATTTTAAGTATTCTTACAGTGAGTTGTAGTCCTTAGTAACACCAGTGGACTACAGCTCCTCTTCCTGCTTTGGTACTGTGCAGGGCTCCAGGTCACAGTGCACACACAAAAGTTAAAACAGTTCACAATCAACAAGTTTCATTTAATTTTAGGTAATGCTTGGTTCTGCCATTGAATAAAGCTCTTCACAGGCAAAAGTAATCACAAGTCAGGCAATCTTTCAAAAGATAATAGTAATGCCTATAAACAAATTTATTGCAAATAAATTAGACAGGTGTATACATATATATAAACATATATTCATGGCAAAAAATCCATTTAATTCATCAGTTAGGGTTTTTTCACAGCGACAAAAGTGAGGAAATTTGGTGTTAGGGTTGAAAACCCTAAATACACATTCCCCCACCCCACCACCACCACACACACACACATATACATGCAAGTAGGGGAAGAACCAAGGTAGTACAACCAATCACAGGCAACCAGCAGGAGGTGTATACCTGTGTTACCTTAGCAAGTAGGTAAGAAATATAACTTCAGGTATCATACAGTATTTCAAAACTTGTTCCATGAGGTTAGTTCACCTAAAGGTGAAACAAGGTGGCAGTAGTGAAAACTGTGTGCCTTGCTAAGTTTTTGACATATGGGTGGTGAAAGGCATCATGGGTGCCACAATGTTAGTCTATAGGAAATTGCTCAGTTTTGGAACAGTGTAACTTTGGCATGCTTAAGTATTTTAGCACCAAATCTGGAAAAGGCACATCTGTGGGACCAGGGCTTGCCACCCGCACATTTCAGCCCAAAGGACTCAACCATTTGCTTGTAGGATGATGGCAAAAATGTGCAGTCATCAGGAGCATACTTTCACAAAATACTGTCACAAACACAAAACTGTCTCACACAGAACACATGACAGTGTCACATTTGTGAAAGCATGCAAAACAGTGTCACAAAATACTGTCTCAAACACAAAAGTGTTGCAAATCCATCGAATGACACTGTCACATTTGCGAAAGTGATTTTTGAAAGTATTTCAGGGAATATGGAAAATCCTGTATTGGGTCCTGTACACCGAAAAATACCATATGTGTAGTCTGTTTTATGTGATGGTGGCAGCATGGTCCCAAGATACCCAGTTTTCTGTAGTGATATGTGCTTTGTGGTGCGTGGAACATCCGGGATCAGAGTTAGCAGTGATGACCCCTTGCCACAGCTTGATGGGAGCATGGGTGTGTGGTTTCATGGTTTTGATAGTTGTACATTATTTTTGTTACCTGATGCTGGTTGTGTGTGATTGGTTGTGTTGCCTTGGTCCTTCCCCTACTTGCATCTTTGTGTGTGTGGTGGTGGTGGTGGGGGGGGGATGTGCAGTTAGGGTTTTCAACCCTAACGCCAAATTTCCTCACTTTTATTGCTGTGGAACAGCCCTAACTGATGCATTAAACTGAGTTTTTTTGCCATGAATTTCCCTTCTTTTTGAGAATATGCAATATAAATAGTGAATGGAATGTGGTTCTGGCCCTTCGCTCCCTCCATGCTGGGCATGTGTGCATAATAATACTAACAGTAATGATAACAGTAACAGCAATGGTGCAGCAAATGCAAACAATAATGGTAACGGTAACACAAATGTGGATGCAGATGCAAATGCTAAAGCTTACGGAAATGGAAGCAGAAACGGAAACAGTAACAGTAAAGGTGACATAAATATAAACATAAACACAAACAGCAATGAAAATGCAAGCAGATATGTAAAAGGAAATAGTAATGTAAAAAGAAATGGTAACGGTAATGGTGATGAAAATGTAAATGCAAATGCAAATGGTAATACAAATGCTAATGGTAACAGCGATGGAAATGCAAACATTAATGGGAACGGTAATGCCCATGCAAACGTGAATGGAAATGTAAATGCTAACGGTTATGGTAATGCAAATAAAAATGCAAACGGTAATGCAAATGAAGCGCAAACACAAATGGCAATGGTAACGTAAACACAAATGCTAACGACAATCTAACAGTGAAGCAAACAGAAATGGTAATGCAAATGCAAGCATGAATGCAAGTGCAAATGCAAACGCAAACAGGAACGGTAACGTTTACAGTAACAGAAATGGAAAAGCAAATGGCAAAGCAAGCGCAAATGGTAACAAAAATGCAAATGGAAGCGTTAACATAAATGCAAGCGCAAACTGAAAACACAAATGGTAATGTAAACACAAACACTAATTGTAACACTAATGGTGACGCAAACGTTAATGTAAACACAAACATAAACAGTAATGTAAATGCAAGGGCAAACTGAAACACAAATGGTAATGGTAATGCTAACAGAAATGCAAATGGTAACACAAGCGCAAATGGTAACGGTAACATAAATGCAAGCTGTAATGGTAATGTAAATGAAAGCACAAATGCAAATGCAAACACAAAGGGTAATGGTAGCATAAATGCAAACGCTAATGGTAATGGTAATGATGACACAAACGCAAATGTAAACGCAAACAGTAGAGCAAACGCCATCATAAACTCAGACGTAAATGGTAACTGTAACGCTAATAGTAAGGGTAACACAAATGCAAATGGTAACGGAAGCACAAACAGTAACGGAAAGAAAAACGGTAATGGTAACGTGAACCAAACATAAATGGAAAAGCAAACGGTAATGCAAATGCAAACGGTAATGCTAACAGTGATGCAAATGGAAATGCATATAGTGTCAAAGTTATTAAGGTGCAAAATGTCAGATTTAACCTTAAGTGGGGTACTCAACCCTAACTATAGTGGCACTACTGTGCCACTGATATATATATATATATATATATATATACACACACACACACAAAGATGCTATTTGTGGCATCTTTCATTTGCTATATTTTACACAAATTCTGTCAGACTTTTTTTCTGACCATCTGATGGAATCTTGAATGAGTTACATAAATGTTATTATGTTTCTGAAGGCCCTGACCCTGCAACTAAATACACACTCAGTACATAATATAATAAAATGAGAAAAAAAAACAGTCTTCTGTTTCAAGTTGTTTGATCAGGAACTTTTATAGAAATTATGCAAGAT
The DNA here is from genome assembly GCA_016271365.2 of Neoceratodus forsteri. Classification (NCBI taxonomy): domain Eukaryota; kingdom Metazoa; phylum Chordata; order Ceratodontiformes; family Ceratodontidae; genus Neoceratodus; species Neoceratodus forsteri. The sequence continues at coordinate 623,459,615 of CM057455.1, forward strand.
TACATCACTAGTAAATAAAAATATTACTGTTCAGACCTTCTTACTGTATAGATTGCTCATTCTAACCACAAACAATACATTTATTTTTGTACCTTTGTTTTACCAGGAGAGACACACTAAGCTGAAAACTTGTTTATTGGTGCAATCTGGAAGCACAAGGAAGTTAAGTGACTTGTTCAGGGTCACGAAATATATATGCAAGTGTTCCACTGACTGGACTTAGTGGCTCAAAACACAAGAAAAACTCAACTTTTGTCCCGTACAAACTTCTTTCTCAGTTGTTTTGAGTTTTTTATAACTCCATATGGGAACATAAGGAATCAGATAAGTATACACGTGCTTAAAATCAAGAGAACAACAGATGCTTTTTTTCCTGAACTGTGAACAGTTAAACTTTTTTTGGCAGGTGTCCAAATAAATCTAGATACCTCTCTTTCTTGACTGGATCTTTATCTGTCATCTTTGTAAAACAGGCATTGCCCTTGCTATGAAAGTAAGTGATGGCTTTTGAGAAAAGCTCCAGCATACTCAGCTTGAGACATTTTATCTAATGTGACTAAGTGTTTGTTTTAAATTTACTGCATCTGGGCTTTAAATCTTGGGTAGCGGTGCCCAGTATAAATAAATTAATAAATACAATGTTCCTTTCCTATCCAGTTTTCAACCCATAAATCCTGTAAAATTTGGGAATCCCTATAGATCTGGGAGCACTGTTATCAAAAACTGGCATGCTGCTAATTCAGTCCTCTTTGAATTTACTTAGAGTACATGCTGCTCTCTGTCTCTGTCTCTCTCTCTCTCTCTGTGCACGTGTGTGTGTGTGTGTGTGTGTGTGTGTGTACATTCCAGACAACATATAATGAGTTAACCCTAGGTTGCTGAAAGAAACAGAATACATTTATTAGACTGAGCTGCACAGATGACAGAAAAACTGCCATGCTGCTTAATCAGTCCTCTTGTATTTATTTAGTCAGAGTAAATGATGTGTGTGTGTGTGTGTGTGCGCGCGCGCGCGTGCTTGTGTGCAACCTGTATTGCTCTAGGAATGACAGCTAACAGACTGCAATTGCACTGTCTGTAATCTGACACTGAGTCTGACTTTTGCTTTCACAAAAGCCAGAGAAAATGAGTTAACCTCTAGGTTGCTAAAAAAGCAGAATAAATCTGTTAGACTGAGCTGGACAGATGATAGAAACAGCAGTTTAAAAAGGTTTTTTGTTAATATCTTGAGAAGTTCTGAGGTACAATACAGTAGCACCCATCCCCCTTCAGGTGCCTTTAATACAGAGCAGTAAATAGCAAAAATCAGAGGAGGAGTGTACTACTTTGCAACTGTGGAGGAATACATCCAAATGTCTAAAAAGGGAGTTCCAGGAAAAGCCGTTTTAGAGCTACAGTCTGACTGATGACAGAAGGATTATAGGCTCTGCCCACATCCCTAAAAAAGGGGGGTCTAGACCTATTGATTTAAAACTTAGACATTTTAAAGTATAATTTCATTAAAATTGAAACCCTTGTAACTGGCAGTGCTAAAAACGTATGCTCATTTTAAATGAAAGTTTGGAACCAGCTAAGTTGCTATACTGAAATATGGTGTTGCTGCAACTTCCATATATTGATATATACAGTATATGTATTATAAAACAAAATGGTTCAGGAATGGTTTAAAATCCTATTGTGATTAATAACCTAGTATATTAACATGTATAGACATGTATATATACATGAAAGCAACACCCTATCATGAAGGTCTATTTATGTTTGTTGGACCCCAAGCTTTCATAAAAAATCAACTTTCTATGTTTTACTTTCTTCTACATGGTTATAGGCAAAACTAGTCTAACTGGAAAAGAGAAAATAGATACAATGACCCCTTGCAGTGTGTTTTGGCATTACTTCTTGCTGGCTTGAGAGTTCACAAACTTTGGTGACACCACACAGGGAATTCCTTACTCTGACCTTGGCCATTTTACAATTCACACTTTTGCTGTAAACAATCCCCCAAAAAAGTACTGCCTTGTCCTTTATATCCTTGCAATATAAACTCTCTACATGGGTCACAACCCTCTCTTACCCTTATCTTTGAATCTAGTCAGCCCATACCTATCTCTGAGACACCTTAGTCTGTATCTCTGCTGTGTCCATTTCAGAGAGTTACTCATGCCTTATATCCTGTGCTCTGAATTCACCATTATCTGTCTTCAACACAGACCCTCAGGAGCAACGGAAGCTGGGTCCCTGGGCTGCAAATACCCCGCCTGCCCCAGCGAATTCTCTGGAGCACAGCTACCATCCTGGCTGCTTCACTCCTCACACAGACCTTCAGGAGCCATGGAAGCAGGGTCCCTGGGCTGCAGATTGCCAACCCACCTCAGCAGATTCTCCAGAGCATGGTAACCAGACACAGCCATGCTCCCACCTCTCAAGTGTCTGGTGAAGGAATAGCCCTCCCACCTGCCCCCCCAGGCTGGCAGTTCCCATTTATACCCCTTCTTTCATCCTTGATCTTCATCTCCCAATAGCCACCAACTGAACTCCATTAATTAGATTCCCTCCATTCTCTCAATTCACTACATCTACCTACTCCCCTCCCCCTTGTTGCTACTTCTCACTCCCTCCAGCACCATGAGGCTAGCCAGACTTGTCCATTTCTCTGTTACCATTATGATGCTTCTTTCCCCCTTGTGGTTGCAAATGGGAACCCCTCCCACAGGCCTTTATCTGATTTTTATCCCAAACCCCATGCCCTTTCATCATGAATCAATCTGAATTCCCCCCACACTCACCCATTTCCCGTTATTCCTCTACCCTGCCCACCTGTCATATCCCAATCCTCCTCAGCCCCCTTTTAGGCACCTCCCCTGGACAGGACCACTATCTGCTTTACTTCTGCCTACTCCATGAATGCACCCCTTGTTGCCCCCAACTTGTTTTTCAACACACCCTCCCCAAGCTTAGATCCTCTAATCTCCTTCTGTTTGCCAACAATATGTACAGGAGACTCTTCCTGCTTCTCCTCCTATTATTCAGGTGATTCACCCTAACTCAGGATCTTAGCAGGCTGCCCCTAACCTAGAACCTCAGCACGCTGTCCTGGCACCCCCTGCCCCCTCCCAAAAATACTGGTCAGCTCAAAATTTCCCACCTAAACATCCAGAGCCTCCTAGTTATAAAGTGCCAGCTTGAAACCTGGCTCTTCACCAACTGCTTTGATAGTGTTGCCCTAAATGAGACCTGGCTAATCACCAAGATCCCTCACAGTGAAACCGGTTTTGAAGGGTACACCCACTTCAGAAGGAATAGGCAAGGGGAAAAGAGGTGGTGGATGCCTTCTTTGGATTGGAAATCACATCTCAGCTTCTGATTTTGAACTCCAGGTAAGGAAACCCAACCTGGAATCCCTCATTGTAAATCTCCTCCTAGGCAACAACAAAATAACCACCATTAATGTCGCCTATCTCTCCCCAGGCAACCCACAACTGAGCTTGATGTTTTTCTCAATATTAAAAACACCCTCCCAATCAGAAGGGAGTGGATCATCCTTGAGGATTTCAACCTGTATTTATTTATTAATTCATTCATTTGGTAACCAGGTTGGTGCACTAATCCAAAGATATTTTTCAGGCACAGTCCAGGTCAGAAACTGACACAAACAATGTAAAAATACAGGGAGAGAGCAGCATGAATCATACAGGGAACATTAACAGTGTAGGTCAAGCTAACAGAAAATATAAGGTAAACAGTACCAGGTACATCAGTAATTGAGCAAACAAGGTACAGTATACATTTTAGGTAAGCAGGATAAACTTGCTCCATCATTCAAAAAAAGGAATAACAATAGTATTCAGTGGGAGAGGAGAGTAGAGCCCTAGAGGGGGAGGGGTTAAGGGTGAGCTTCAAGGGAGGTAAAGCCGTGTTAGTGGCCTGTGGGCAGATGCACATCATGGTGGACATAAAGTGCATTCTTAACAGGGAATTTGGATTTAGTGGTGGGTCAGGGGAACGTAAGGAGGAGAGGAGGTCATCCCATAGTGAGGGTCTGGCTACAGAGAAGGCTCTTAGGTCCATCTTCATAGTTATGTTAGGCATTCTAGTTGAAGGTGTGAAGACTGATGTAGATTGTGGCAGTAGGTTCTAGGCCAGCTAAGAAGGGATAGTGGAGAGTAGGAGGGATTGTGCTAAGTATCAGCAGTGGTCTGGGCCAGCAGGTAGGAGTGTCATGCTCACAGATGGAGCCAGTTAAGGGATTGGTAAAGAGTGCAGTGGTGAGTGAGGAGAGGGGCATGGAGGGCAAGGTGACATATATGTTTGTAGGTAGGTAGCATCCAGGTGGTTAAGCTTGGTAATGGAGGTGAGGGAGTACACCTGGCAGCCATAATTAAGGAGGGTGAGGAGGTTGCCATGGGCAATAGCAAGGTGGGCTTCTGGTGAGAGGTGGTCTATCATGCAATAGCAGAGCCATATCTTATGGTTGATTAGCCCTATCAGTGAGACAATGTGGTCAGTGTAGGTTAGGGATGGGTCCATGATTACCCCCAGATACTTGAAGGTGGGAACAGCATCAAGACGAGATCCATCTGGGGATGTGACAGTGAGAAGGCCACCACTGTGGCTAGGGCAGATCATTTCAGTTTGGAACCGAAAAGCATAGCCTTTGTTTTGGCAGCATTGACCAACAGTTTTATTGGTGGAGAACCAACAATGTGCCTTGCAGAAATCATCGGTAAGAATGGCAGATAGAGAGGAGGGAGAGGGGTCACTTTGGTATAATAAGTCATCAGCATAGAGGAATGATTTACAGGATAGGTCTTCCAATGGGAGAGAGTTAATGAAGAGGGAAAAGAGGAGGAGGCCAAGAACAGTTCCCTGAGGAACACCCACAGAGACAGACAAGAGGGGGAAATGACAACACCAAGGCAGACTATCTGTGTTCTACCACAGAGGTAGATAGTGAGCCAGGCAGTGGAGGCAGGGGTGAAACCAAGGGCATCAAGTTTTGCTATCAGGATATTGTGATTTACAAGGCCAAATGCCTTGGACTGATCAACAAACACTGCACCAGTCAGCTTCCCTTTATCCATATTCCTCAACACATGGTCAGTGAAGAGGACAAGGGCCACGGTAGGCTGTGCCGCTTCCAGAAACCATGTTGCTGATGGTGAAGGAGATTATATTTGGAGACTTGCTCTGTAATTAGGTAGTTTACTGCCTTCTCTAGGAGCTTACCAAAATGGGGCAGAATGCAGATGGAATGGTAGTTGTCCATAAGACTAGGGTCACCTGATTTATGAATGTGGACAATTTTGGCCTGTTTCCAGTCAGAGGGATCAGAGCTATAGTAAGGGAGAGGTTAAATATGAAGGTGAGTGGATAGGCAATGTCATGGGCCACTAGTTTTAAGAAGTGGGGAGACAGACCATCACTACCACTACTCTCTTGAGATGGAAGGCTGAGAAGGAGCTTAAGAGTCCCAGGTGGAGAAATGGTCTGAAAACAAAAAGGGGTGCTAGTAGGAGGTTAATGTGGAGATGGGGCAAGGAAGTGGAGGGGGGCAGCTTAGCCAGGTAGCTGCTAAGGTTTGAGAAATGTGCATTGAGTGCATTTGCAATGTCAGCAGGGTCAGTGAGGGAGACTTATTGTGTGTTTAGGGCGAAAGGTGACTGCTTGGTGGGGGGGGGAACAAGACATTAATGGAGGACCAGAAGTACCTGAGGTTGCCTAGGTGACTGGATTGAAGTGATTGAAGTAGGCCAACTGCAAAGTAATGCACCTGGGAAACAAAAACCCAGGAGAAGAGTACACAATAACAGGGGAGGTACTAACAATAACAAAAATGGAAAGGGACCTGGAGGTAGTCATATCAGATGACCTAAAGGTGGGTAAGCAATGTGATAAGTCAGTAAGAAGAGCCAGGGAGATACTGGGATGCATAGGAAGGGGCATCACAAGTAGAAAAAGGGAAGTGGTTATCCCTCTATACAGACAGTTGGTGAGACCCCATTTGGAGTACTGTGTGCAGTTTTGGAAACCTCATCTACGCAAAGACATAGACAGGATGGAAGCAGTCCAGACGAGGGCAACTAAAATGGTGCAGGGTCTGCAGCAGAAACCATATGAAGAGAGACTGAGAGAGCTTAATATGTATACTCTTGATGAAAGGAGGGACAGAGGGGACATAATAGAAATGTTCGAGTACCTCAAGAGAATCAACAAAGTCCAGGAGGGTAGCATCTTTCAGAAAAAGAGATGTGTAAGAACAAGGGGGCACAATTTAAAGTTAGAGGGAGGATGGCTCAGGGGTGATGTGAGGAAATTTGCTTTCATGGAGAGAATGGTGGATACATGGAACAGCCTTCCTGAGGAGGTCGTTGGGTCTAAAACAGTGGGGGAATTCAAACATGCATAGGACAGACACAAGACAATTATAGTGGGTGGTTGCAGGAAGTAGGCTGTTGGTTAACTAGAATCTGCAGCTTATCCAGTAGGTAGGGCAATGGGCAGACTGGGTGTGCCAAGTGGTCCTTATCTGCCATCAAAGTCCATGTTTCTATGTTTCTATGACTTCCTATATTGTATATGGCACTTGCAGAGATTTCACAGGTCACAGTAGCTATTCCAATAGGAAGAGGATGGGGCAGCTTTATAGTCGGCCCAGTTTGAGTCACACTGCTTCATAAGCTTGAGGAGGTCTGATGTGAGCCAGCAAGTGTCACCCCCATGCACTTTGTGTGAAGTGAGTGGGAAATGCTTGTCTTGGACATGAGGAGACAGGGCTGAGTCAAAGATATCTAGTGCAAGGTCAGTATTAGTGGTATCATAGAGGGAAGTCCAGTCAAGGGCTCTAAGGTCATCTTGAAGCCTGAGTTGGTCAAAATTAGAGAAGTGTGGAAGGTCAAGAAAGTAGGTGGGGGTGTGGGTGGGGGTTGGTATGCCAGACATAGTAGATGGGGGAGTGGTCACTAAAGGCATCAAACAGTGTGCCGGCATGGGCAACTTTGTCTGCTTGAGTCATCAGTATCCAGTCCATGGTAGTGTGTTTGTTGGAATGATTGTTAAGGCATGTATTAGAAGTAATTAGCTGGATGAGATTCTGTTGTTGTATGATGGAGTTGTGGTCAGAGATCAGGTTTGTGTCCCAGTCAATGCTGAAATCCCCTACAAGAATGGATTCTCTTGGGTGGGAAAAGAGGTGCAACCAGGTTCAGGATGGCTGCAAGCCCAGGGACACCAGCTCTAGGTGGGTTAGAGCAGCATCCAACAAGCAACTTTTTATTGGTTGCAACTGTTAGATCAGCTGCAAGCTACTCAGAAGGGAGGTCACTGGAAGACAGGCCAAGGAGTGTGGCACTGTAGTACTGTAGCCATGGTAGTAAAGAAATACACCACCAACAAGGTGTGAGGTAGCGTGATCATAGAGAAGGAAAGTGTAAACAGGTAGGGAGCAGTTTTGGTCATGGATGGAGCTCTTTAGCCAGGTCTTTGAGATGCTCAGTACGTCAGAATTGTACAGAGAGAACCAGACCTCCAGCTCAGCTGTTTTATGAAGAAGGCTCCTCACATTCAAATGGGCAATTTTTAGACCGTGCTTAATATCCCATAAAGGATGACTATGGGATAAAGGAGTGTTTAAAGGGTGTGAAGAAGCGGGGCCAGGGTTACTTTCTATGTCACCAGAGAGAAGGAGGTAGGCAGCATGGAAGTTGGATTGGAGGGGGACATAGAGGGATGGGATCCAGAGAGAGAAGGAAGAGAGGTAAAGAAAGAGACAGCGCTGGTCATAGGAGTTGATGAAAGCTAGGGCAGCAGATGGACAGGAGAGAAGCAGGCTACAAGCAGGCCTAGATGGTATTTTAGCTAAGCAGATGGTTGACTGGGCATGCTGCAGAGCAATTTGTTCAAAGGCTAGGGCTGATGCACCAAAATCAAAGGCTAAACAGAGGCCAAGCAGTAAACAGAGAGAGAGATTAATAGCAGTAGTGTAGGAAATCATGGGGGAGGGTGGAGAAGGTAGGGAAATAAATACAGTTGGAGAATAGGGAGGTTAAGGGGCATGGAACTGGCAGTGGGCTATAAATACTGTTGAAGGTATAGGGAAGTTGTGGGGGTACGGAAATAATTCACACATTAAGTAAAATAGTCCATTTTTACCTTATCCCCAATTGCATAACCTCAAAAAAACCTTAACAAATGTTTCTTGTCACCTTGTTTACAATTGATCCCAATAGCCGAGATTCCAAAACCTTAACAGAAAAGAACAATGTAAACATAAAACAACAAAGGTTTAAGAAAATCAAATATAAAAAACATTTCAGAAAAACCTAAAGAAAACCTTTAACAAAGTTCCTTATTGTCCTTTATTTACAATTAATCCATATAGCCCATTTATACCTTTTTCCAAGATTACGTAATATTTAACAACACTTCTCCATTTACAGTTCAGTTGCTTATGTCTACATGAGTGATCCCCTCCCAGAAGAAGCATACAACAGACAGACTTCAGCATATACAACGCAACCCTATCACACAACCCTAAACTCCTCCTCCCCCCAGTAGATGAATGAAAAAGACTAGCCCCAAGCAGTGTGCTTGCCAATCCCACCCACAGAGTACTTAATAATTGGTGGAAGAGGGGGTAGGGGGAGGGCCAAAACCTTACAGACAAAAGAGAGCTGAAAGTATAGCCTAGAGGTTAGAGCAACAAGCTGTGAATGAGCTTAGTACAGCCAGCAGATGTGTGTTTGATTCCCACAGCCTCCACTTGCATACTGTGTGACTCTGAGCAAGTCACATAACCACCCCAGTGCTCCCAGGTCGCCCCTGAAAACAGCCACCTGTGCCTAGTGGGCCTTACCTGGTTACCAAAAAATTAACAAAACTTTGATATACAGTACAGAGGTTACTTTTCTTACTTTTTAAGTCCATTTACAGACACAGATCCAATCCAGTTTGAAGCAGGGTAATGCAGGGCAACCTGCTAGGAAAACCCATCCCCACTTACCTCTGAAATGTCCAGTCTCCTCAAGCATCATATATAAATGCCCAATCTCCCCAGACTCCTCGAGCAGTATATATATACTGACAACTATATGCTATATATATATATGTCTATATATATATATATATATATATAGAGAGAGAGAGAGAGAGAGAGAGAGAGAGAGATAAAGATATAGATATAGAGATACATATATATATATATATATATATATATATATATATATATATAGCATATAGTCGTCAGTCCCCTCAGGCCAACACCGCCAAAGAAACCATCGTCAACCTAGGCCTTTATAAGTTAATCTCTACTCCCACCCACACTATATATAGCACAGGGTATGAATCGGTCCTAGACTGGATACTTGTCATGGACCCTTCCCATGTTACCAACTTGGGTGTTCTCCAGGACTCCATTAGTGACAACTGTGCTGTTTTCTGCTGTTTGTCTGCTAAAACTCTAAAAATTGAACATAAATACTGTATGTCTACTCCCGCCAATTAAAAAAACTCAGAATCAATGAAATCACTGAATCCCTACTAGCCACTGACTGGTCCTTTACAGACTCCATCAGAAACATCAATGTCACCCTTGAAACATTCAGCAGGATCTCCCTGGCCATCTGTGACAACCTTATTCCCCTCAAAAATCTTAAGGTAAAAGGGAACAGCAATGATTAGTTCTCCTCCGTTCTCGTCAACTTAATGAGGAAGAGAGACAAAGCCAGGAAAACTTAGAAGAAACTCAAACTCCCCAACATCCTACAGCATTATAAAACACTCCACAATAAATGCAATCAGCAGTCTGCAACACTAAAATAAACTTTCTCAGGGAAAAACAAGAAAGCTCCAGGGGCAACCCTAAACACACCTTGAAGTTTCTAAATGGCCTTACTGGGAGAGGGTTAAATAGTGAACTAATCACACTCACAATTCATGGACAATCAATAACAGGCCCTCTGAAAGTTGCCACCCATTTCAACTCCTACTTTGACAACCTTGCCAAGTACAAGCCCAACCCCCCACATGACCCTGGTCCCCCACCTCTTTCCACCAGCCAACATCCCCACTTCCACTTACGATACCTTTTACCCCAGGAGGTGATCAGACTTATCAAATCTAATGGCCCCAGATCCAGCCTAGGTCCAGATAACATCGATTACTGAATCCTAAAGCTGGTCTGAAAGTCTATTGCCCTACCCCTAACCAACATCTTTAACCACTCCCTCTGTTCTGGTACTCCCCCCCAACTGGAAATGCACCATCATCAAACCCTCCACAAACCAGGCCCCCAAAATTATGTTGCAAACTACAGGCCCATTTCCCTTCTTGCAACACTCTCAAAAATTATGGAAAAAATCATCCTTGGCCAAACCATAGATTACCTGTAGAAGTACAACCTATGAACATATGCCCAGCACTGGATCAGAGCTGGCCACGACATTGAGACAGCCCTAGGCAAATTTGCTCACTTCATCGATAAGGCCAATGAGGAAGGTCTTTCCACTGGCTCAGTGTTTGTGGACCTCACAAAAGCTTTTGACCTTGTGGATCACAAAGTTCTTGGCACTCTTTCTAGTCTCAGCTTCTCCTCAGATGTTGTTAACTGGTTTTCATAGACCTGTGATAGAAGGTACTCGCTCTGATCCCTTCCCTATCAAATATGGAGCTCCCCAGGGCACCATTCTGGGACCCTTCCTCTTCTCCCTTGTGATCAGCTCCTTCCCAGAGATCTGCCAGCACTCTGATATAATACTCTACACTGATGCTGCTGCTTTCTAATGTAAATATAGGACCCCTGCCCCCTCCATGTCAAACTCCAACTTGATTTCCACAGGATACACTCCTGGTTCTCATCTAAATGGCTTGTACTCAACTAAAAAAAAAAAATCCATGGCCTTCTCTAGCTCCAGAAAACCTGCAGCATTTGATTTCCCACTCATGGACAATGATAACAACCACACAGAGCATGTCAGTGAGTTTAAATACCTTGGCCTGCTCCTCAACTGCCACCTGAACTACGATCATCACATCATTCAAAAAATTGAGAAAGCTCACCAAAGGCTCGGCATGTTATATTGAGTCCAATCTTTACTTATTCCAGAATCCAGGACACTACTCACCACCAGCTTCCTTCTCCCCCTTTTAGACTATGAAGCTCTGATTTATTACCCCTCCCTTTCCCAAAAAATCCTGAGTGGACTGTGTAGCACCTATCACAATGTTATCCAGTATGCCACTGGCCTTCCCAGACTAACCCACCATTGTGACCTCTACCAGTCAGCCCACTGGCCACCCCTTGAGGACAGGCTTAACAGCAAAATCCTTACTTTTTTTCCACAGACTCACACTGGAACCTCTACCGGCCAGAATCATCTTCCTCTTCCCTAAGTCTGCCCTTACACGGCCTACCAGATGCTCCTACTTTCTCTCTCCTTTACTGTCCCTTTCTGTTGTACCACCCACAGCCAAAACACCTTCTCTTACAAAGTTGTGAAACTCTTCAACAGTCTCATAGAAACATAGAAATTGACTGCACAAGGAGATTGACTGGTTCATCTAATCTGCCCATTCTGTGACCTTTTCTGGAGTCTAGTGCTCTTATTTTGATATCCTAGTTGACCTTTGGAGTAAGGACTCCCCTGTGTCTATTCCACACATTCCTGAATCCCACCATGGTGCCAGCCCCCACAACCTCAGAGGGAAGGCTGTTCAAGGCATCCACCACTTTTTCCATGAAGAAAAACTTCCTGTAGTTGGTAGAGAACCTCCCTTCTTGCAGCCTGAGAGCATGTCCCCTGATCCTGCTGCCCCTTTTGAGGTGAAATAGTTCCTGTGTCTGTACCTTGTTTATGCATTTTTTTGTATTTGAAAGTCTTGATCATGTCCCCTTTCTCTTTTCTCTGTTCCAGGGAGTACATATTCAGTTTCTTCATTTTCTCCCCATAAGACATGTTCTGCAGCCCCTGAATCATTTTTATCACCCTTCACTGCACTGTTTCTATGTCTTTTCTGAGGTTAGGCCCCCAGAACTGGACTCCGTATTCCAGGTGAGGCCTGACCAATGATCTGTACAGTGGCAGAAACACCTCTCTTCTCCTGCTTGTAATACCCCTTCCCATGCAGCACGGCATTCCATTGGCTTTTACTGCTGCCTTCGCACACTGCTTTCCAGCTTTCAAGTTGTCTGAGAGTATGATTTCCAGGTCCCGCTCCTGGTTTGAGGCAGCCAGTCATTTGCCTCCTAGATAATACTCATTTTTTTTTTTTCCTTTTGTTTAATATGTGCATGATCTTGCAAATTTTGACATTAAATCTCAATTGCATTCTCCAGACCATTCTTCAAGTTTCTTAAGGTCTGCTTCCATCTTGCCAACTTCCTCTGAGCTGTCAACCCTGTTACATATCTTGGTGTCAAGTGCAAATAGACACTCCTTCCCCTCCAATCCATCAACAATATCTGCTATAAAAATATTAAAGAGCAGAGGCCCCCGTACTGAGCCCTGGGGCACACTGCTGGTCACCCTGCATTTGGCAAATAGTGTTCCATTTACCTGCACCCTTTGGGTTTTGCCCTGTAACCAGTTTGTATCCATCTGACTATTTCTGGACTAGCTCCTATGTGGTGAGGTTCTTTGCCAGCCTTCTGTGTTGAACCGAGTTGAAGACCCTACTAAAGTCTAGGTAAACCACATCTACCGCCCAACCTTTGCCCACTATTCTTGTAGTGTAGTCAAAAAACTCTATTAGATTTGTTTGGCATGACCTTCCTGCTGTGAAACTTGCCGTTTTGGGTCCTGTTGGCCGCTGACTTCTAGGAATGCTAAGATTCCCTGTTTAATTAGTGTCTCCATTAGCTTGCCCACCACAGACGTGAGGCTCACTAATCTGTAATTACCAGCCTCCTCCCTATTGCCTGATTTGTGAAGTAGAACCACTATTGCCTTTTTCCAGTCTTTGTGCACCACTCTGCTCTTTAAGGATTTGGTGAATAGAGATGCCAATGAGGCTGCTAATTCTGCCCCCTGTACTTTTAGGATTCTGGGGTGTATCTCATCCAGTCCCATAGCTTTGTCTGCTTCTAGTTTGTTAAGTGCCTCCTATACTTCAGTTTCTGTAAAGGGGCTAGTGTCTACCCCTGGTTTTGGGCTGTTGTGTTATCTCAGGGCAGGTCCATCACCTGGGTCCTCCTTAGTAAACACTGAGCAGAAGTACTTGCCGAGGATTTCAGCTTTCTCTGGGTCGTGTTTGGTATATTTCCCTTCTTCAGTAGCAATCTTTACTATACCCCCTTTTGTTTTCCTGCATTCCCTAATTTATCTAAAAAAAGATATATCTCCTTTATTTGCCTCTTCTGCTATTTTTTCCTCTGTTTGAGCTTTTGCATTTCTTTTTATTTTTTTTGGTGGATTCTCTCATTTTTTGTATGACTCACAGTCTTTCTCAGTTTTGTTTTTTTGGTATATGCTGTATGCTTTCTTATTTTCCTTGATTGTTGTAGCCACATCCTTGGAAAACCATGCAGAATTTATTTTTCTTTTTGCTTTGCTGATCTATCTGGCACATTAATCTGTGGCATTCTTGATTGCTCTCTTGAACCTCTCCCACATGACCTCCACCTTGTCATCTTCTGTTTCCCCTAATTGGTATGTTGTTTCTCATTTTTTGGAAATCAACCTTTTTGAAATTTAAAACCTTTATTTTTGAATGGCTAGTGTCCTGTGTTATGTTAACCTTGAAGCTCACCATACGATGATCGTTGCTGCCCATATGACACCCCACAATGATTTGGTTGATCCTTTCAGAGTTTGTGAAGACCAAATCAAGAATGGCATCTCCCACTGTTGAGGTTTTAAGAAGGTCGCACAGACCTGTGCCTTGTAGCGACATAAGAAGTTCCTGCTTCTTTTTGTTGCTGCTGTTAGTGTGTTCCAGTGAATATCTGGTAGGTTGAAGTCCCCCACCAGTATTATTTCACCCTTGTCCATCATTCTGTGGATTTCTTCTAGTAGGTCTTTGTCTCCTTTATCCCCCTGATTTGGGGGCCTGTATGAGACGTCCATTTTGAAGGGTATTTTCTTGCCCGAATCTACTGTTAGCCACAGGGATACAATGTCCCCAGGGTGCCCTTTCACCTCTGTGGCTTTTATTTCTTCCAGAATATAAATGGCTACTCCCCCCTTTTTTTCTCTGCCTGTCCCTCCTGAACAGGTTTTAACGAGGTATGGCTGTATCCCATCTGTGGTATTTCATTAACCAGGTTGCTGTCAGAGCTACCCAGTCCAATCATTCCACTTCCATGATCACTGTGAATAAAGAAAGTTTGTTGGTTAGGCTCCTAGCATTTACAACCATTGCTTTCCAGGAATCCATCTCCCATGTGGAGTGAGGTTGCACCCACTTCCTGGACTGCACCAGATTGTTATTTCTGACCATGAGTTTATGGAGATTGCTGATTTCCTTTGGGGACAGGTCGCTGGTGATTCTGCAGTCAAGGTGAGTGTTGTCTTAGTTTTGTTTTCTGGTGAAGTATGTGCACCTTTGGAGTTTAGGGGAATGATGACAAGCCCACTGGTGGCAGGGTGTAAGCTGTGACCCACACCACTCTCTTCAGTTGAAACAACCTATATAGACATCTAATTTGTGTCTGAGTGCTCGCATACACTGCCTGTTTAGGTGCAAACCAACACATTTAAAAAATACTCTTTCCCAGAAGTTATGCTAGTTCCATAAGAAGTAGTGGTATCCTTTGTCTTAGCACAATTTCTACAGCCATGAATTGAACTCCTCTACTTCAGTCCCTCATACTCGCTTGGTGCCTTTTCCTCTTTCCCACACTGGCAGCACTTCTGAGAAGGCTAATTTGGATGGAAGAGAGGAAAGTTTGTTGGCCAGTTCATCAAAGTGTATTTTGGCCTCCTGGACTGTGTGATTGGCCAAGCCATTTTTTCCAAGGAGTATTGTTACATGTGTCACCTCCCCTGAGTGCTGCAAGACTGCCTTTATGCAGTTTGTGTTTCTATTTGCAGAGGCTCCTGGTAGACACTTAACCACGACATTCCTTTTTTCATTCTGTGTTATGTGGTGTTCCACTCCACAGATCATGGAATTCCCGATTATGAGAATTTTGATTCTGTTTTTTTTTTTTTGTGTGTGTGTTGTTTGTATTTTGGGTATCAATATTGTTGTTTTCATCAATTTGGTTTTGGTATTTTTTTTTTTTTTTTCCTTTATTTTTAGAATTAGCAGTTTTGTTTTTATTGTAATTTGTATTGGTTTTATTTGGTGTTTTAGCCATTTTAGGCTGTATGTTTTCTTTTCTTTATATTACATTTTCCTCGGTGTGTGCCAGTGGTGTAAATCTATTTTTGGTTGGGATGGACAGGATAAGCCTCTGGTTAGCAGCTTCTTTTCTGGGCCCTCTATGATGCCTCTTTCTCCTTACCACCTGCCAGTCCCTGAGCCCTGCCTCAAGGCCTGGCCCCAGGCTGCTACTCTGGTCCTGGTGGTATGGTAGTTGAAGAGGCCTGTTATAGAGTTCCTTGTATTGGAGATCACATATTGTAGTCCAAACATCCTGTAGTTGGGCTGCAAGATCTGCTATGGCCCATCACACATTGCAGGGTCCTGGTTGCCATTTGTAGAGCTTATTGTACAGTGCCGTACAGTTTTCATAATTGACAATGTCAATTTTTTAGTTGTAGAGTAGTACATTGAATTATATCCTGTAGGAAGTGTGGACGAAACACAATTTATGACTCTGTCTTTCGGATGAGACGTTAAACTGAGGTCCCATCTGCCTGGATTAGCAGCAGTTCAGGTGAATGTTAAAGATCCCATGGTACTTATTGAAAAGAGTAGGGGAATTTCCCCGGTGTTCTGGCCAAATTTCCCTCATTCACTAAAATACCACCAACAGCTTAATCTGGTTCAAATTCAATTTCCTTAGCATCTGTTCCCCCCCTCCAGTCACCCCTGAAAAAGGGACTTCTAGGCCCAGTGGGCTTACCGGGTCAACAAAATTAAACAAAACAAAAACAAAACAAAACAGTAGCAGCTTTTTTTTGTCTTTCTTTCCCCCATCAGGTGGTGTGGGTGGTATTGATCACATATAAATTATGATGACCCATGGGAGGGTGGGATTAGGGGGAGGGAAGGTGGGTAACTTTAATTGTTCCCTGCATGCTGAAAAAAAAAACAATCAGGTAAGTGTTTCAAAAGTAGAGCAGTAGCTTGCTTTTCTGTGGAGAATAAGAGTGGGCTCATCCAATGTCCCTCAATGGCCTCATTCAGGTACAATCTAAAGGGTCACCTTTCCTGCTCCCTGGCACATAAATGCCCAAGGCTATAACTGGCCCAACAATGTTCTGTCTAACCCAACTGTTCCTCCCGACTAGAGGCTATAGGCCAGATATTCAAAACTTTGCCCTGCCAAAAGGGATAGCCCTGGTGCTAAACCTGCTGAAAATAGCACGCTAAGGACGCCAGGCAAACTAGACTGGGAGTGCAGTGCAAAAATGGCTGGGAAATAAGACAGCTCTGAAAATAGCAACTAGGAAGTGCAAACCACACTCCTAATTCACAGTGATGTGAAGGAAGGCAGTGTGGCCAGTGTGTGTGCTAACAAAGGAGTGAATTCATTAAAGTTGCTAGCACCAGTGCTTATGAAATTAAATTGTGCAGAAATGTACAATGTTTCTGAAATGTTTGCATGGTGCAAACACATTTGAGCAGGTTTTGCATGGAGTTTAGCCATTTTCTCAGTGCTAACACATTTTCTGGGGATACAATTTGCTATCTTCAAAAGTGACATGCAAATGAGACTACTTAGGCAGTCTGCGGGCAAACATCCAGATTTGCATCTCATTATGTCCTGATTAGCATGCAGTTTGCCCAGTGATATTAGCGGGTCCTACAGCTCCACCTGTAGGTCAGTCTGGAAGTACAGGGGCTGGCTGGGTCTGCCCATAGCTCCACCTGTAGGTCAGTATGGCAGTGCATGGTGGTAGCTGCAGGCTACATTTGTACAGAAATGTTAGAATATTGTATCCCTGGGGTCTACACAACACAGGTGGTGGTGCTGCATGCAATTGTGAAACTGTAATTCTTGCTACAGTGCACAGCAGACACTATAGTAGCAAGGGGGCCAGTAGTGTGATGGACACAGCAATGCCTATGGTGTATAAGGCATCAATGACCATTGCACTGTACACAGTGAAAGGCCCAACTTGAAGGTGTGTACTGACAGTGGATATTACTGTTATGCTGTTGCATGACCTACAGACACTGCACCACTGGCATGAGATGTTCACAGTGACATACACAGCTAACTGTGTGTGCTGTGGCGTCTGTACAGATGTGTGGTATTTGACTGGGGGGCACATACCATCAGACAGGCACCATGGTGTTGGGGTATCCCCAACACTGGACCATTTGCACTGTGTGGCTTGTCCCAGACTTGTGGCCACAACCAGTCTGAGGTTCAGCCTGGCCACCTGTTTATCCTCCCCTCAACACCCTCCATGCCCACAGTGCTGCATGTGTGTACTGGCTTCTGTTGGTGTCCAACGAAGGGTGGTCTGCAGTTGTGTACTGTATGGACACACTGCCATGGTGTCCACTGGGAGCCAGGTCACCATTTACTGCCTGGCATGGCTGGGATTGGTGGCAGATGATGGCATCAAAGGGATGCCAGACATGTGTAACATGTTTCTTCTATGCCTGGTTTCTTTCTATGTTTAATACTTACTGGTTTGGGTTGCACAAAGCCACGCAAAGCCACAAAGTCATGAAAAGCTGATTTGCCCAGTGTTAAGACTATCTTTTCCTGAGTGCTAATTTGTACTGTGCAATGTGTTGTGCTAAGTCATGCAAAAACACTTTGTGCGGTGCTATTCAGTGAATATAGCATTGCGCCTGTATTCATGTACATGCCCCTTCAGTTTTCCCATTGCATACATTATACTTTTGCCCAGTGCTAATGCAGTTTGCCCATGCTGTTTGACCTTTTGAATATAGCAAACCTGAATAAACCCAGTGCTAAACCTGTGCAAATGGTTTGCGCCCAGTGCAACATTTTGAATATCTGGCCCTATGTGTACCTGACCCATATCCCTCTTCAAATCGTTGGTAT
Organism: Neoceratodus forsteri; assembly: GCA_016271365.2. Classification (NCBI taxonomy): domain Eukaryota; kingdom Metazoa; phylum Chordata; order Ceratodontiformes; family Ceratodontidae; genus Neoceratodus; species Neoceratodus forsteri. The sequence continues at coordinate 623,477,742 of CM057455.1, forward strand.
AATTGCACCCATTGAAAGCACTTTGTTCCATGCTATAACATCTATTATTGTATAATTGCACACATTAACAGCACTTTGTTTCTTGTTATGCTGCTTCATTTGTAATGCATCTTTCTGTCTATTTACTGTAACCTCTGTTTGTTTGTCCTTACTGGACATTTGTGAAAACTAACAATTTTGCTCACATACCTTAACAGTAAAAAAATTAACTGAAACTGAAACATTTCAGATGTTACAACTTATCAAATATAATTTCAAACATTATAAAATATTAATACATTGTTTTTAAACTCATTGGAAAATATTAGTTATTGCTCTGTTTAGGAATAAACAAATTATTGTTTATTTTATTACTGAGACGACATTCATCAAAAGGAGGTAATTGAAAGGTCATCAGTTTCTGTTGTTTATGTCTTAGTATTTAGTTGTTTATGTCTTAGTACTTACTGTTTTTGGCCTCATCCCAGGGGAAGGAGCAACAGATTAGAGGTTTGCAAAGTTGTTGAAATTTGCTCCCTGGAAGCATTTGTGATTTTGTAAAATGCATTTCACCAATGACTGCCATTTCAATGTCTATTTGCTGATGTTTGTGTAGTTAATCTACAAGAATTAAGAAATTTGCATAGTTTGCCACATTAATGTTTGCAATTCGCTGGTGAAAAACTATGTAAACTGCAGTTGTCTACATTTAAAATTGTAACAAAGTATCTCCACCCACCCATTGTGCTGTAGTATGACTCCCCCCACCTACCTAATAAAACTTCATAGTCATATAACAATTGTCCACCAATTTCTTGCTAGCACCCTCCTCCTATCTCACCCCTATGCCTGGCAAAGTTCAGCTACAGTAGAAAGTGTACGACAACACAAGCTCAATATGCTCTCCCCCCACCTGCGCACCAATTACTCTCCCCCTGCCTCCCCCACCCAAGTCCCACCACTAGGTCCATGAGTCATAACTCCCCTACCCAATCTCCCTCTGGCCATCACCACCCTCTCCCTCTCAGCAACACCCCCCAAAAATCTAACTTGTAATAAAGAAAATGGTCCCCCCAGCACAGAGCATTTGCTCTGTACAGTGACCATCTTGTTACTGGGCCCCACATGAATAAATGCTGATGTAATTTGCTCCTAGTAAAATCTGACTAGCAGAAAATTCACCCAATAAGGTTTTGCTAGGAGCAAAGAGGTCACCATTCATTCATACTCCAGCAGGAAATCCTTCAATGACTCATGCACTGCAGTGCCTTATTGTAAATATAGGCAAGGCATGGCAATTTCATTCATATGGTACCCAATTCCAGGGGCTCTGGGAACCTTATATTATACCACAAAACTCTTCATTAAAAATCAATTATAAAGGCCAGCCCAGTTATGCTGACAGTTGAAATGCTGGATGCCATACCTCAAGCCACACTGGTGACCTAGATTCGGGAATGGACCTGGGTCATAGAGGGTCAGTTGGGGAGAAGGATTGACCATCCCAGCAGATGATCTCCTCCTCTGGGGGAACTACTATCAGTGATAGCACCATGTAGCACTGCTGCCGGTGGATGCACAGGTGGTAGGGCACATGGCTTTCTTGAGTCAAGGATGGGAGTGTGCTGCTGGATGCTTAACTATGGCATTTGTCAGCACGTCATCAGTCTGAACATTAGTCCTTTGCACAAGCATCCTCAGGAGTGGGGATCAAAAAAAAAAGGGGAGAGAGAAAACCAGAAAAAGTCCTGTGCATCATACACAATGACCCCAGGATCCTGGAACACTGGGATCCAGCCAAAGAACTAGGTGAGGTAAGAGGTACTCCCAGTGGCCGAAGCCCAGGAAGAGTTAAAAAAAATTATAAATAATATATTAGAATAAAACATAAAATGAACCAAACTGTAAACATGTAATTTGGCAAACATTAAGCATAAAATTAATAAATGTATAATAAATATTTCATTGTTAAAAATATAAGAAGTAATGATGTGACGTATTCACCAATAAATACAATAGTCCTAAATTCAATATTACATTTAACTGGCAGTAGAGCATTTGTGTCACAAAAGGAGAGTTCTCGTAAACAGATTCACTCATCCCTGGGTCTAATACATGTGATTTTATGAAATACAGGAACATTTTAATGCACTTAGGACACCATATTCGGATCTGGCTGTGTGTGCAAACCATCCTTCAGTGCTACATGTAAGATAGCCCATGGTCATCTTGGGGGCAATATTCATACAGTGTACTCTGACTGGAGTGCACTAACTCTCTGAATATGGAGCTACTGAAGTACAGAGCAGAGTGATTCTGCAATGTGCTGACACAGCCCTGTACTGATAATGAACGGCAGTAGCTCAATGGAGCTAGCGCACCTTAAACAGGATAGTACCAGTGCTCCTAAGATCCATTTTCTGCCCTAACATGCTAATGAGCTCATTGGGCATGCAAGATACTAAGGTCTAGTTGCACGCCTATCATGGGCTCATTAGTCTAACTACCTCCACCATCTTTATCACTGCCCCCTGAATGCTCAACAAACCCCCTTCCAACTCCTTCTGCTCAGGACACTCCACCCCACATGCCCCATGTCTCCACACACTGATGTCATTACACAGCATCCAGACAGTGACTGACACAGCCCTCCACCACTTCCTCAGCCAGCCACTATCTGAATGACATGGAGCCATCACACACCTGCTACAGTATTTGAATATGGCACCCAACACATCAGATCACACTATTCTTGCTAGCGCAGCACACAACTGGTACGTGATATGCAATTCTTTTGAATGTTGTGGCCTTAGAGTCTGCCTCCCTTTCACATGTGTTTCTTTTTTTTTTTCATCACATTCAATAAATGGTATGATTTCTTAACATGGGATATAAGAGTTGAAAATTATGTATAATTCTAGCAGAAAGTAGCAGAATGCTCACCTCACTCGGACATGAACACTCACAGCAGAATGTCTAACATGGAGCCAGAGATTCAATATTATTTTTTCAATGTGTATAATCAATGTTTAATTTATGGAATATTGTACATGATTATGTTTTATGTCCTGTAAATATTTCATACTCTGTATGCATATGTATATACTCTCTTCTACCCTCTCCCCAGGATGCATCTGGAAAAAAGTTGTTTCCAGCTCAGTATGTCTTTCCCGTTTAAACTTTTGAAATAAATAAATAAATTATCAATGGCATGATAAGCAGAAGAGACTTCTTTCAAAGCAAGTAAGGATAGTTGGGGTGTTTCACATTAAGTGTAAGACACATGACAATAAAAACATGTAGTACTTCAGTTTTTAAATTTCTGCATATGTTTGATGAGTGGAGGATAAGGAAAAACAACACTTTTTTACTTAAGTTATTTTTTTAAGGCTAGTCCAATAGCTTAATGAGGGGGGAAATGACTGCCATTTGAAAGTTTTTATTAAGTGGAAATTCTGAGAGGGAGGTGTAAGGATTTAAATTTGGATAATCAGGCTTACTACTCTTTTTGCTGTGGGTGACCGCAGGACTTATAGGTAAAATCCCTAACAGGTCAATCATTGTATGATTTTTCCTGCCTTTTTAAAAGAAATGTTAAACGTCATTACTCCTGTAAGGTATGGAACAGTGCTCCACAAATTAATTAAGACATATGCATTTTTTTCCTATCACTCTCACATTTGTTTTCACATAAGTCAGGAAAAATACACCTCTATCTTGATGAATGTTCATGAAACATAATCATTGCTCTTACTAAACAAATACTGTATCCATATTAGATACCACTGAAATGGTGCATTTATCGGACTAAATACAACCTGGAACTGCTATACCAAGGAAAGCTTCACTAATGCTAGAGACTCTCAGAAAGGAACTGGTCGAACTGATTACACCAAGAGTGCTCTGCTCTTTTTCCTTAATTGATCACCACTGTCATCAGTGCCTACTTGAAACCTGACCAAATAACATTAATTGCATCAATCAGTAACAAAAATTAAGAAAGGTCAGCTTAGATTTTTGTTAGATTATACAGCACTATGTTCTTGGCAAACCAAAACTTAGACATTGAAAACTGCATTTTAAATAGCAGATGGGAGGTTCATCAGGTCATGCATGATTTATAAATGCTCACCAGTGTTTCAGACAAATACATAATGTTCTTAGTTTTTCACACCTCCTTCTCCTTCAATTTCTTACCATAGCATTGCGCCTTTGTTTAGACATTGTATTTCTTTCATTTTGATTCTTGTTAAATTCTATCCAGCACATGTACTTATTTGATCTTTCTCAGCCTGAATCTGTACAGTAAGTCAAGTGTTTACTTGACTGTGGTCCCATTATAGATCTAGAATGTTGTCCTCCCTGGGAAATCCACCAGTGTTTCTCATACTCAAATAGATTTAATTTACATTTTGTTAATTTCACATTGTTGAAGTTGACCTCAGATTTACATTTGTTGTGATCTGGTGCTTAAACTGAATAGGGGACTAAGTTGCAGCATGCTTTGTGATGCAAATCATGATAAAATGAGTCAAGGCATGAGTTTAGTGAGCAACAACTGAGCACACATTTAAAAATTAAAATATAAAACGGCTTATTCAAAAGTGTTTTAGTAAACAAGTGAACACAAAGCTACATCTGTGTGTCAACTGCAAATAAAGTTAAACAAAAGGGTTATATTGTGGAATGTTATTATTTGGATGACTAATGTTGAATAATTATGGATTATATTCTGCAACTAGTTACACAGGAGGGAACTGTGACTGTTCATTTGGGTGGCAATGCTGTTACCTATAGTATTTCATTGTATTGCTGTTTTGCTAAATGTAATCTGATTTTAGTCATTCCGTATATTTTTTGCTATGGATAACTGTGGTGTTGCTTGTTATCATGAAGTCAGGTATACATCACTTTTATATTCTTTATATTCCTAAATGTTCAATAAAGGGGTAACTTAAAAAAAAAGGTTATATTAAATGCAAGTTAACTTGCAATAAATTATAAATTAAATTCTGACAATTACTGTAGGTCTTCATCAAGAATGCTCTACAAAGATCAATTGCACATACTTGTGACTATCAATCAGTTTTTTCACTGGTAGTCTGATTTATTTTGTCAAATGCCAAGTTTGCTTTTTATAGAAGTGTAGCAACCAGGCTGCATTATGACATTTATCTATTTTGGTGATTTCAGCAGCCATAGCAAAATCTCTTAATAGGTGGCTAAACCTTCATTGTGGAGGCCTCCTTAACAGAGTCTGACTGGCGACCAGAATACCTGGAAATTTCCAGGTACCCCCCCCCACCCACCATTGGGTACCTGGACACCTTCTAAGCTCTAAAAATCATTGGTTTTATCATCTATTTTCAATTAAATTGGCCCTATAAGTAAATGTAAGATGCAAACACAGAGCGAACATATCGTACTAAAGTAGAATACTGATATGGGTGTATCACCTTGGACCCTCCAGGTGGTCCCATCTGTAAACTTTCCAAGTGGGCCCCTTGTATGCCAGTCTGACCTTGCTTCTGAAAGAGGGATGGGGTGGTTAGTGAACAAAGGCTCAGAGGCACTCTGTCTCAACCAAGCCAAGCCACATGCTTTCAGATGCTAAATAATCTCTGAGGAAGTCAGTCTCCTTACACCCACAGGAACAGATAATATCCCAATGTAGGCATCACCCAAACTCTAGGTCTGAATTTGGGTACAGAAAAGTGATGTCGCATGCCTCACTCAACCGAGGAACCAGAAAAGGAGGAGGACAAGATATAAATGCCAAGAAGCAAGAGAAACTTGTACAAGGTTGTGGTGCACTGGAAAATCGAGACATGAATACAAAAAAACAGCCAAATCACGACCACGTATTGCACTGACACTGCAGATAAATAAATTAAAAACATTTTATTGCACACAAAAGGTCACCTGACACATTTCTGGTCTTCCGGGACCGTTTCTCAAAGGCTAAACCATCATTTAACATTCATCACATTTATATCAAACCATTACTGACGTCATATTAACACAGAATTAAAAAACACCAATCAAGGAACAGAATAATAGATCACATGTTTTTTGACTTGATACTAAAACAAACTAATTTAAAAGTACACCAATACCACAGTCACATGGTTCTAAAAAAAAGGAAGATCAAAGTATTCGCAAAAAATATACTAAAAAAAAAAACCAACAAATGGGCTAAAAAAGTCCTCTGTAATAAATGATGTGGGTGGGGTTATATAAACACTAGCAAATGTAAAAAGGGTACAGTAAAGCACAGTATAAGAAGAGAATAATTAGAAAAGTGTGTGTGTGTGGGGATTTACTATATATATCTCCAGAGCCACACGGAAAGCACATGTTATAAGTGTATTTACTTTTTCTTCCAAAAATGGCTTGATATCAAACCCATCATTTAAACCCAGAGTTTTGTTTGCTTTTAGCTGAAGAATCAAAAAAGTTTCCCTCTATAAAATCAGGTTTCTGGAGTTGCCCTCTCTTGGGTTAGAACACACCTCATCAATTGCCATCTAGGTGAACCTGTGTTCCATGCTGTCTTGTTTACTGTTAAAAACATGTGCTGCCTTGGCATATAAAAGATCCCCTCTTGCTATTACCCTTTAATGTTCACCCACTCTTGTTTTAAAATTCCTTTCAGTTTTCAAGTAAAAAAAGCATGTGATCCATGATTCTGTTCCTTGACTGGTGTTTTTGAATCTCTGTTAGTATGATGTTAGTAATGGTTTGATATAAGTGTGATGAATGTTAAATGATTGTTTAGCCTTTGAGAAAGGGTCCAGGTGGACCAGAAATGTGTCTGGCAACCTATTGTGTGCCATGAAATGTTTTAAATTTATTTATCTGCAGTGTCAGTGCAATATGTGGCGGTGAGTTGCTTGTTTTTTTTTTTTTTTATTCAAGATAGAAATGCCCCAGTTCAGTCAATCAGTCAATCATAATTTGTATTTATCCAGGTGAACATTGTTGAGCAAAGCTCATTTACAAGATGGACCTGATTAATATCAGGTCAAAATAGAGTTACATACAACAGTACCTTGGTTATGCTCTCATCAATGTTTTTAATGTAGATAGTGAATAGTAGGGGGCCAAGTATTGATCCTTGTGGCACTCCCCTTTGGAGAGGTTTTAGTAGGGAGAGCTAACCCTCAGCCTTGATCTGCTGGAACTGTCCTGAAAGGTAATCAGTAAACCAATGCAATGATACTGTGTCTAAACCTATCCTCCTCAAGGAGCTGGTGTTTCCATATAAGATGGTTCTAAAGAAGAGGATAAGACTGCATGTCTGTGGACAGAGACTTAAGCTGTCAAAGCATATTGTTGACAGTAAGGTATAAAGACCTTGTAACTGATCAGGGAGTTTGAAGTATTTACCTGCACAACAGTGCAAGCTTTCTTTTGAAATGCTGTATGTGTACTGCTGCCAGTTGTGTAGTGCTAAATTTAGAACTGTGGAGTCTCAACAAACTACACCCCCCATCCTTATTAGTCTGGGGGTTTGAGGGCTGCCTAGGCCCCCATAAGCTATCAGGTTTTAGATGCATTCTGATGCACTTTGAGGGTCATTTTGATGCTATTTGGCTCATTTTAAAGCCTTCTGTAACTTGTTACAAACAACCTTTTTTCTTTAAAAAATCTCACCCCAGCCACCCTTCAATCACACAATTATATACTGCTTCTCTTGAGTACAGTAAGCTATCCTGCAGCAGGAATTGCACTTCTTATTTTGCAACCTCAACAGAAGACTCTGCCCCACATCCCCCACAGAATAGTTAGACATCAACCTATTTGAAATGGCTACCAAGTACAATATATCAGAAACTCAGACAAGCATTTCTTATATTGAGGTATACTTCTTGTAAAGCCGCAGTATATGCAAGATCAGTAGAGCTTTCAGCTAATGATAAAGACCTCACTTTATATGTTAGAGACATGATTAAAACACCATTGATCCATTCACATTGTCAATGCTTCTGATAAGATTTTACAAAGCGAGTATTAGTCTTGATTTTTGAAGCAAGGTGAGTACAACCTAATCTGTGTGCATACAGTTGACGAAATCCCTAGACTGAAGAGTACATATTTGTTATTAATGGACTTTTTAGTAAAAAAACAAAAAAAAATTAGAAAGAAAATCACAAAGAAACCTCTACCTTGACTATACCCCCCCCCCACACACACACACACACTGCAACCTGCTGAGTGCTGGTCATGTCTGCAAGTGGGTCCCTCCTCCATAAACAGACACCACACATAACCATAACCACTTGACAACACCAGCATTCCCATGGCACTTTTAACAGGAACTGAAATGTGTCTGCTTTTACTGAACAGGTGTGTGGCCTGCTCCAATATCCTTTTGGGGATTGTGGTAGTGCTTAGTCAGCCTCTATTCCTCCTTCCTCAATTTCCACCATTAAGTTTTACCTCCTAATCTCTTCGTAGTTCTGGCCCTTACTTTCTTGCGCTGCCCTCTGTAAAACTCTTTCCTGCCTGCCTGTTTTGGCTCCAGTACCTCTTTAGTCTGCATTATGACCCAGAACATGGAACTCAGAAAACAGTGCAGAAAGTTGTGGTGCCTATGAATTGAAAGGGGAAAAAATGTGTTGCATGTTTTGAAACATTTTTTTTTCTTTCACTTGTTGAATGTTGAAGCATGTCTAAAATGCCCTGCTGTGACATTGGGAGTATCCAGGACCACATTTTTTGTAAATGGCATGTTTTAGACCACAAAACCAGAGAAAAAAATCAAAAGGTTTAAGTGAGAAAGGGGTCTACTTCCAGCCATAGAACTGTTTCTTGCAGTGGGATCAGTGTTTGCATTTCAGTCTCTGGGCCATCAGAAATAGTGTTTTCACCCTCCTGTGTGTAGTCCAGTGTAAGTGATAGGGAGCATACAGTCAATAACTTTCAAAAAATAAACCTCATATTTTCCTCCTGTGTTTTACAACATAACTGCTTGTTGTAAAAACCCTGTTCTTTACCCACTGATGCTATATTAGCCTAGTGACCACTCTTGCTTCTCCCATTTTAAGGTATATAGTATGTGCAGATGAAATGATGATTCGTTCATTCAATACAATATCAAACAAAATTAATACAGCACACTTACCATTCACTCCTCCTTCCAGGCTGGTTATTATGAGTGTGTGATTGAGACTGGATTGCTTCTTTGCTTGCTTGGAAAGCTACTTTTCCACAGCAGTAAAATAATGACCCACGGCCACCCAGCACATAGACTTTGACATAACATAGAAACATAGACTTTTACGGCAGATAAGGACCGCTTGGTCCATCTAGTCTTCCCATTTCCCTACCTAGAGGATAAGCTGCAGATCCTATTTAACCAACAGTATCTTTCTTCCTACCCCCCCACAAAAATTGCCTTATGTCTATACCATGCATTCTTGAATTCTCCCACAGTTTTAGATCCCACAACCTCCTCAGGAAGGCTGTTCCATGCATCCACCACCCTCTCTGTGAAAAAATACTTCCTCACATTGCCCATGAGCCATCCCCCCTCTATCTTCAAATTGTGTCCCCTTGTTCTTGCACATCTCTTTTTCTGAAAGACGCTACCCTCTTGGACTTTGTTGATTCCACTGAGGTACTTAAACGTTTCTATCATGTTCCCCCTCTCCCTCCTTTCCTCAAGGGTATACATAATAAGCTCCTTTATTCTCTCCTCGTATGGCTTCTCTTATAGACCCTGCTCCATTTTAGTTGCCCTGCTCTGAACTGCCTCCATCCTGTCTATGTCCTTGCGGAGATGAGGTCTCCAGAGCTGAACACAGTACTCCAGATGGGGTCTCACCAACTGTCTGCACAGGGGGAAAACAACTTCCTGTTTTCTGCTGGTGATACCTATCCCTATACATCCAAGTATCCCCCCAGCCCTCCCTACTGCCTTCTCACATCGCTTGCCAACCTTAAGGTCATCTGATATGATTACCCCCAGGTCCCTTTCCATTTTTGTTGTTGTTACTACCTCTCCCCCATTGTTTAATCTTCCTCTGCACCTCAAACTAAGAGCCCACATTTCCACTCACTGCCTCGTGCTGCCAGAAAAAAGATTAAAATGGGCCAGCCAGGCCACACAAAAAAATACCACCTCCTCAAAACCTCCTCCAGCAGAATCAGAGAAAAGGAACTTGTCAAAACAAAAGAAAATTAAAACTAGCTACCCGAATTTCTGAGGCTTAGCTAACTTGTCACCTTCAACAGCAAGGACAGTGTAGTGCATGGTGGGCATGAGCTCTGCTTGTATCTGTGATGCTGCCACAATGCCTGCACAGCTTTCATGATGTTCCTTCTATCCCTTTAAGAGTGTGTCATTAACATCCATTTGGGTTATGGTGGGACAAGGCCAGATGGGAGTCCGAGGAGGAGCCAACATTAAATGCTCATGTGCCGACTCTGACAACTATATTAAACATAAAAAGTATATGAAAGACTTTTAGAACTATGGGAGTTATGCTCTCTCTCAATAAGAAGTAAGGTGTCACGCTCCCATGCAACCCCACAGGACAACACCCAAGACTGTTGCTTGACCATGCATAAGTAATGTAAATACTTAAATATTACTACTGTATTTGAACAACCAGTGTTAGTAATAAATTAGTTATTTTTCTAAAGACTAGAATATCTAGTTGTTTGTGACTGCATCTCTGAGGGAAGGGTACCTGGATTAAGGGGTGCAGAGGAAGTCTTTAAAAGAGAGTAGAGCATGTCCTACCCAGAGCAGAGAGGCTCGCTACAGGGAGCCTAAAGGATAGAAGGTGGCAAAAAGGTTTTTTCAGAGGATAGGGGTCTGCTCACTTGCTATATATGGAACCATGACCTATTCTAAAATGTAACTGCCTGCATGGCTTCTTTTATATAAGGTGCACTGCCTAAATTGGCTTCCTTTAATAAAGGTGCAATCCCCAACAAATGTATAGGTAACCGGTGAGCAGCCTGATAAAAGATAGAGTCATATGGTACATCTCCAAAGCATTAAACACGTACAAAATTAGTAGCTCAGCACTTGTTTATTTAAAATTTATAATGACGTTTTTCATTAGTGGTGTTACTGCTTTACAGAATACTGTACATCAGTTAAAACAGAGAATTTAGTGCACAACCTTGGATATTAGCACCAAGAGACTCCAACTCATATGCAGTAAGAAGACAATTCACGCATAAAGAATACTATATTTGAAAGATTTGCCATGGAGTGGTAGGGTGTGCACTGAATTCTCTTTTTCAGCTGAGGCATGCCATAAAACTGTAGCACCACTAATAAAAAAAAAGTCATTAAAAGTTTGTGAAAGAGCAAGAGTTGAGCTGCAAATTGTGAGTATGTTTAATGCTTGGGAGATGCATGGCTTTCACTTTTAGCAAGCTCCTCACCAGTTATCTGCACATTGGTAGGGGTCTGTACTGTAATTTAAGCAAGCTAATTTGAGCAGTGCACCTTATTAAAAACAAGCATTTTTCAATGCCAGATGCTTGCCGCTAGTATAAATGTTGTACCGGGTCAAGGTGAAGATCCTGGACCATGTCGGAAGACTAAGGCTTGGACCTTGGGGCAGTTATGGTGGGGCAACAATTGACAAACTGAAGGGAATTTTAAAGAATACAAAATACAGCTTTCACCATTCTCTGTTGGGAGTGGGGGCAGGGTTCTCAGTGTAGAGGTTCTTCTGCTGTAGTATGGTGTATGTAGGCAACTTCAGAAAGGAATGTGGCTTCTATTCCCACCAGTCTGGTGTGAGACCATCATAAAACTGAACTGCAGGCTGTGGTAGAGCTGTGCACTATGTTTGGAATAATTGGAGCATCAAGGGACGTATTTTTCTTATCTCTCTCCTTGGCTTTCTTAGTAGTCTACTGCAGCACTGCCATTTTTTTCCTTCTACTTTAAAATGATTTTCCAATTCACCATGGCATCTTGCTAGCTTTCCAGTGCCCCTTGTTATACTGGACTGAGGTCTTAAGGCTATTGCTCATTATAAAACTCCCAGTTCCCTCTCCTCTGTGACCTGTTGTACCTTTGCGCCCCATCTCCCCAATATTCAGTTCTCAGATTCCCCTTCTCGAAGTGCATAACTGTGCACTTATTTGGTATTACAATGCAATTGTCAAATGTTACACCACCTTTCTGACTGATCCAGATCCATTACAGAGTCCCTTATTGTCTCATTAATATCCACTTTGCCACCTGAGTGTCATCTGCAAATAGACACATTGTGCCTTTGATTCCTTTTTCAGTACCACAAATGAACACAGTGAAGAGTACCAGACCTAGTAGCAAGCCCAGTGGCACTCCAACACTGCCAATTACTCTCCTGACCTTGGAATGCAGACAGTTTAGTATCACTCATTGGGGTTTTCCCCTTACTCATTTCTGTACCCACTTTGTCACTTTTTTCCCTTCACCAGCATTTTTGTGGGGGACAGAGTCAAAGTCCTTTTGAAAGTCCAAGTACAGGACATGCTGTGCTTGGCCCTTTTACATCACCTTGGACACTACAATTAATTCAAAAGGCTCATCTGAGAAGAACTCCCCTTTACAAAGTGGTTCCACCACTGAAGTACACTGGCAGCAGTGCATCCAGTCATTATGGTACCAAGTGGGAAAGTCACTGTCCTCTCTTTTTGCTGTGGGTTGCACCCTCCATCCCCTTTTTTAGTATACTAACTCTGGGGTGACAGATCTTGGACAGGGGTTGCCAATCTGGCATATTGCACCATAATGACCCAGAACTTTAATGCCAGTGCCATAATGGCCGGAAAGGTTACAAAGCTGTGTTGTCTGCTGTCCTGAAGACCTTGTGACTGCTGGAAATATTCCAGCAGTTATTTGACTACAGACTCAAGGGAAGTCACCACGATGGAAGCCGTTATAATGAGTCTTTAGCTCCATGGATCTCCCTTATCCTCACTGTTGTGCATGTGGAACACATCCACCACCATCCAGTCCATAGGGATTAAACCTTTCTCAACTGGGCACTAGTAAACAGGTTGGCAGGGTTGTTGCCATAGCCTGACCCACCTTTCTCAGCACTCATGGGTGCAACCTATCCAGTCCTGGGGATATCACCACTTACTCAGTCAGACCCTTAAGCACAATTTTTTTTTGGTGATAATCACCATTGTCATTTTTGCTTCCTTCCTGTCTTTCATGCGACAATGTGACCCTCACTGTTCAACTGTAAAGACTGAGAAGAGGTATTCATCCATATCTTTCTTCACCTATTCCCTGTTTTCAACCTCCTGATTCTCCTTGTTCTTTCTGTTTTTATTGATGTTACCTGAAATTCCTAAGAAAGGTGTTATCATTATCCTTCACCTCTTTTACATGTTTAAGCTTTGTCACAACTTTTGCCAGATTTTCCTCTCTAGCTGAGACAGTGCTTCCTTGGTCTCCAACAACTCCATTCACCCAGTGGATAAGCATAGCCCCAGCCTCCCCTAACTAGTTTTATGGTCCTGAGATGTAAGTGTGAACCTTCTAACCCAATGCTCTTGTACCTTTCCTTTCATGAAGGAGGTCATCTGGTTTAAATAAGAATTGATCCAAACAAAAAGCACCAAGTCTCATAGGAAGAGAAACTCCTCTTCTGCCTATCACTGATTCAACGTATTTTTGATGTGTGAGATTTTCTGCTTCTTTGTCTCTCCCCTTCTGTGCACAGTGAGGATGTCTGTGAATGTTGTAGTACTATCCACACTTTAGGTTCAGAACCCAGTGCCATAAAAATATCTTGTGCTGCTCGTAATGACTTTTATGCCAGATTGCTTATCCCAAGATTGACTGTAACATCTGGCAGCTCCTACTTCCCTAACCAACATATCTAGCTTAGAGGGAAACCTATCTGCTGTCATTCCTGGAAAAGAGGACAATACTCCCCACTTGGCCTGTGACACAGACCACTGTTTCAATTCTCCTAACTCTGAAATCCCTTGCTAAGAGTACCCTCCCCAAAATCTTTTCCTTCTGACTGATCTCTCCCAATGCAGGTCTAATTACTGTTGGGGCTATGGAAGTAACACTGTGCTCTTCCCTGGCAGGGAGAGTAGCATGCAATACACCCATCAATGGTGTTAAACAGTTTCTTGTTTCTGTTCCAGAGCCTCTTCCCTCTCCTATAGTTTCCTCTTCTGCCCTCTCCCTGTCAACTACCTTCCAGCCCACAATGGGAATCCTTGTAGGATGCAGAGGGTAAGAAGAAGCAGTTGACACCCCTTTCCCTAACTACGGTCTGCTCTGCAGCTGACATATTGTTGCCTATGCTGCAGAAAGCTCAGAGTGAAGTGCTGCAAACCCATGCAGACTGGGCATCCTGCACTTCCCCACAAAGCAGATGCAGAGACAAATATGCATTCACTCCATGGGCCAGTGCTGCTGTAAACTAACATGGACTACAAAATCACAAAGGCATTGCACACGGACACAGTCATAAAGCATATACTACCTATGCTAATGCTCTTTTAAGTGGTGACATGAAACCCTTGTCCTCAATTACATATATTAAAAGCAGTCAACAGCAAAGAAAAATGCCCAAAGCCTGACATTTAAAAATGGATCATTTTAAAATATGGGCAGAAAAAGGTGACTACTATAAAACATAATAGGCACATCAGACATGACTCTCCAAAAAAAAAGATCCAGAAAGTGAAGTCAAACTAAATGAATACATCCACCATAGAAATGACAGGCCCATGGGGGGAGGAGGAGTTATGACCTACATAAAAAGTGACCTAGGCTATGTTGAGATAACCTTCTCTGGTTCAATGGAAGAAACTGAATGTATCCTGGTCACCCTACCAGGGAAGAGCACATCAATAGGTGTAATAGACTCCCCACCTAAGACCAATGGGCCCTATGCAGGATGCCAACAAGCCACATAAGCCGGGCACATTGGCATCGCTATGTCTGAATGCTGTAGAGCAGGGTTCTATGGACCTGGCACAGCATTCACAGATGGAACACATGGCAGTTACACATCTGATCCCCCCTGGCCATGCAAGTAGCAATGTGCCGGTGTGTGGGGGAGCGTTCCACCACTAAGCGGCATGCACCAACATGGGATGTGCTGTTTGCAGGGGTGTGGAGGACTGTGAAGGTTGTCACAGCTGGGACCCTGCCATAACTCACTGTGTGCCCACACAGACTTGACCCACTGGTTGCAGTGGGTCTGGGTGATGACCCACCATGATGGAGAGGGCTGGGGAAGTAGAACTGGTGTGTACCTGTACATCAGTGCACAGTGCCCATTGTCACAAGTACATAGTCTGGCCAGATTTCCAGAACCTATGCAACCCTCCACACTCACACTGCACCCTAACATGAAGGAAACCACCCCACACCCCAATGCCCCATCATTGGACCAGCTGCTCCACATGTGTAGAGTCATGAGTGCTCATCCTGGTGCAGTATGGTAGGGGATGGTGCACCATTCAGAACAACCCCAGAACATGGTGCCCCCCAACCCCATTGGTTGTCTGTGTCCCCCCCAGCATGGACAGCCCACTCCCCATCCCACATACCTACCAGTATGTGCCAGGCACTGAACAACCAGTGGCACAGAACTCCTCACACCCCCACAGCTGATGGCCATCTGAGTTATGCAGGGCACATGCAGGCAACACATGCCCTGCATAAGCCAGACAGCTGGCAGTCACGGAGGCATGAGGAGGGCTGTGCCACTGGCCATCTTTGACTTCAGCACCAGTGGGACCGTATGGGGTTTGAATGGGGGCTGCTTGTGCCATGGAGTTTGAATCGGTAATCGGAGTGCAATGGGTGCCACTGTGTGGTGCTGGGGAGAGTCCAGTCCTGGGGCCAGTGCTGCACTGGGGTGGGTGATGCTTTGTATGGCTGGGGTTGGGCAGCAGAGTTGTGAGGGGATGCCAATGAGGCTATGGGCCCTTCAGTCAACTGCAGATAGTAGCTTGGCAGCTGGGTCTATGCACCTGGTGCTACTCCTTCTCTAGGTGCCCTGTGGAGTCCTGTGTGCCAGGTGGGTAAGGCTGCAGAAAGGTGGCAGCTGGTAGTGCATATTGGCCAGTGTGCACATGTCCACAGGTGTGGACCTGCGTGGGTGGAGTATGTTCTTTTGGATTGTACCTTATACCCAATAGTGCATAGGGTCCATTGTGCGTGTCTTTTTGGCACACTAGGCCACAAAAAAATGGAAACAGCAATGAGCAGGGATCCTTTTTCTGGTGAGACATTTCAATACTGCATGAGGGTATACCCAGAGGGGACACACTTGATTTAAATGTTTTCACACTTGGGCTAAACCAGTTCATCAGCAGCCCCACCAATGAAGGCAAAGCACAAAATGCAGGCAATATACTTGACTTAATCTTGGTCTCCTCTGACACTAATATTGTTGAGTGCCAAGTCCAGACCCCAACTTAGGTGACTGCTACCCAACAATATGCAGCATGAAATGGGTAGACAGAAAGAGACACAACCAGCATATTGGACTAGCAGATACTTTAAAAATTACAACCCTGCAAATATTTTTGCACGTGTAACAAGAGGAAGATGGGACAGACACAAGCTAATCCCCCACATGCTGGCAGTATAGCTTAAGGTTAGAGTAATGATCTGTGAATGAACTTGGTCTTCCAGCAGACCTGGGTTTGATTCCCACAACCTGCACTTGCATATTTTTGACTCTGAGCAAGTCACTTAACTGCCCAGTGCTCCCAGGGCACCCTTGAAAACAGGCACATGTGCCTAGTGGGCCTTACCAGTTACCAAAGACTAAAATAAAAAAATAAAAATAAACTAACCTAGGAATAGAAGACATCACAAAATCATTCTGTCCCATGTGTAACCAACATGCACCCTTAAAACTAAGAGGAGAAGAAGAAATCACCATCTGCCCTGGCTCACGTAGGTGACCAAAAAACTTTTCACAGCCAAGGATGGAGTATGGTGAAAGACACATAAATCATGAAAAATTGAGGACTGGGAACATTTCAAAAAATTAAGACACAAATGTAAAGATCAAATCAGGAAAGCCAAAAGAAAATACTTCAAAGGCAAATTTGACTCTACAACTAACCTGATGGACTACTGGACACTAATAAAATACACTGAAGAGGTAAAAAGAACAACTCCAGCATCAGATTTACTCTCACCAAAGATACAGAATTACCCCTATTGAAATAAATACACTGAACAAATACTTATGCACTCTACCCAACATGCCATCACAAAATTATTTGATTTCCATTTCTGAAGACAGCCAAAGAGAGATACCAGTTAGAACCAGTGTCCAACATTCTCCACTTCAAGATTATGAGGAAATCTGATGTTCTCAAAGTGTTAAACAGACTTACTCTGAAAAAATCTTTTGGGCTGGACCAGTTGGAGATAAAATTCTTGAAAGATGTAGCTGTAGTCATTTCCCCAGCTCTAACAAGACTGTTTAGTAGGTGAGTGCTTGAAAACAAATTCCCAAGCCCTTGCAAGTATGCTAAGGTGGGTAGGGTACTATATAATTTACTTATTATTTATTTAAAATGTTTTACTAGGAAAGGCATACTTAGCAGGGCTGCATGTTTCCTGATGCATCCAAGGGTGGGGGTGGGGTGGGAAAAGAGTAAACAAAATCAATATATAGCACCAATCAGCAATAAATAACATTACAATACAATACCATGAGTAATCTTGCAGGACATACACAGAAGGCAATGAAAGTGCAAAAAAAATGCAAATTACAACATGGCAAAACAAGGCTCAGGAGTGATAAGTGCTGTATTACAGCACAACATAGGACCATGACAGAGAGGGAATGCAGGAAGTTATGCACTGAGGACCAAGAGAAAATGGGGGATTAGGAGCAGGAGCACGAAGGAGAGATAAGGCTCTGGAAGGGGTGGAGAAGGAGTGAGGGGAGGAGGCTGAGTGGATAGTGAGATAGTGAGATAGTGGTCATTCCAAAATTTTGGGAGACAGTAAGAAAAGGCTGACTTGCCAATGGAGGAGGACCTGCAATTGAGTACAAAGGCACAATGCCCAAGGTTATGAAGGGAACAGGAAGATGTGCATGAGGGAGAAAGGATACAGTCTAGGTAAGGGGGCAGAGATCCAAGCCAGTACATGGTGGTGAATTTGACACAGTTGGCGAGACACCTGTTGGGAAGAGCGGGGAAGGTGAGGGACATATAAAGGTCATAGTGGTGAGTGTGGGGAGGACAGTCAAAAGAAGGAGTAAAAGGGGGAATCCAGTCTGGAGAGAGAGGACTTTGGGGTGGCACTGTAGACCATGTCACCATTGTTGAAAATGAGAAGGGTCATTCTCTGGACAAGAACCCAGCATACCTGCAGTGGGATACAGCCTTGGTTTCTTGAAAGTACACCAAGCTTGGGGTGCAGTTTCTTATGAAGGTAGCCACATGGCCAAAGAAGTTGTGGTGTTGGTCAAGCCAAACCATTGGGACTGAAAGGATCAGAACAGTATAATTTTGGGGGGCATCTTAGGTTGATGAATTTTGCTGATGCAGTATATCAAGTGGACATTGCTTCAGGTATCTGGGAGTATACCTACAGCAATAATTTGGAGAGGGTGAGGTGCAAGAGCCCAGCCAATGAGGCTATGATTGTTGGTTCAAGGGTTTCAACAGGTGGGCACAGTGATTAACTGGAACAGGCTGAGTGAAGCAATGTCATGACAGGTCTTAGTGTTGGTAGAAGAAAGTAGTTTAGGCTGAAATCTGCTAAGATGTAAAGTTCACCAGATGTGGCATGAGATGTAAGAGTGGAGAGGAGACTGATAATAGAGGCAGGAGTGATGTTAGAGCAGCAGTATATTCCTGCTAGAAAATGAGAATAGAGAAGGAGAGGGAAAGCTTGGTGAGGATTAATTCAAAAGCAGATGGAGAGGAGATAGAAAGTATACTTGTACACTGGATGGAGGGAGAGAAGTACATTCCCACTCCTACACCCCTGCTGGGCCTATCTTGATAGATGAGGGAGTAGCCAGGGATAGAGATGCTAGCATCAGGGATTTTAGGGGAGTGCTACGATTCAGAAATCATTAATTTGTCCAGTTTAAGGGTTAGCATAAGAGGCTGAAGGATGGTTATTTTAGGAAGGAGGCTGTGGATGTTTAGGTGGGCTGCTTTCAGTCCCTTAAGAAGACATGTGGGAGGGGGCTTGGAAGGGCTGGGGTTCTGCTTAACATCATCAGCTGTTAGCAGTAGCAGTGTGGTAAGGAGTTTAGATGGAGTTGATAGCCGCTTTTGAAGAAGGGGTGGAGGGATGGAAGGGGAGGGGGGAAGAGAATTTTAGGGACCTTGACAAATCAATGTAGATGCATGGCAAAGGGAGGAGTGAATCCCTGGGGGTCCAAGGGTAATGGGGGAGGGCAGGAGACCAGAAAGAGGAGGAGGAAGAGGGTAAAGTAGGGGAGGGTGGAGGTGGAATAACAAAGATGGGGTTAGGGTGGGGAAGGAGGAGGAGTAAAGGGACACAGGGTGATGCTGAGGGAGGTAAGGAAGAAGATACACAGGAGCAAGAAGAGTGCAGGGAAGGCAACCAACTAGCTGAAAACTGAGCCTATGAGATGGGGGCCATTGACTGAAAGGGGGTGCAGAGGACTAGGAGGAAGGAGGTGAGATCAGTGAACTGGTGTAAGGGAACTTCGAACAGACAGGGCTGAGAGACCAAAATGGCAGCAATTGGCAGTGAGACTGCAGCATGATTGAACAAGTTGAGAAATGTCAAGGGAGATTAATAGCAATGCTATGGGGTTGGATGAGTTTAGAGCCTGGGAAGAAGTGGCAGGAGGCAGTGTGAATAGTGGGTGAACTGAGTTGTAAAGAGGAGACTAGTTAGGGAGGGCAGGTTCGAGCAGAGCTGTACAGATAGAAAACCAAAAGCCATCAGAGCAGGACTAGGGAAGTGAAAAGTATGACAGGACAGAACCCATTGCAGTGAGTTTGGGGGAAGGGGTGGGATCATACTATGTGCAAGTCAGATGGGGTGAAAGTGGGCTGATTGGTTCAGACAGACACCAGAAAGTATAAAAGGAGCATCACCCTGGGTGTGTAGGAAGAGTGGGTGGGTGGTAAACACTCTGCTGTGCCACTATCCTAGTGCTGCCCAAGCAGGGCAGCATAACTGAGGCAGTTGGATGGTCAGGCAAGCTGTAGCTTCAGTGCAGTAGGTGAAGGGCTGCAGAAGAACCCTCGTGATCCAAGGAGCACTCTGAGGCATAAGTAAGCTGGAATCTGAGGCAGTTGGGTGGTCGGGCAGGCCACTGCTTCAGTGGGGTAGGGGAGGGTTGCAGAAGAACACTCACAACCTGAGGAGCACTCCAAGGCTTGAGTGAGCTGGAATTTGGGGATAGGAATGAAACACTGGTGAGTGATAAATGGACTACACAGGGGGAAGGGGTAGAAGAAGGGGGCAGAGTGAGTACAGCTCACAGAAAGGGAAGGAGAACAACTGGAAAGAATGGTGGAAGGGCAGCAGGACAAGTTCAGAGCAAGCAGACAAGAGGATGAAACTATCAGATTTCAAATGGGGACAAAAAATAAGGTCCTGCATAACAGATTTAAAGCAATAATTATAGCACTGAACAGACAGCTAGAAAGCAGCAGAGCTACGACACAGCATATCATAGACCAGAAGCAACTCAGTTTAGGTGATTTAAATCCCCTGGATCACAACAACATAGTTCTGTATCTGGCACCAAAACTCCAAGCAGGACAGTGTACCTGAGACAGTCAGGTGGTCGGGCTGTCCAGGGCTTCAGTGGGGTAGGGGAGAGCTGAAGAAGAACCCTCAAGGCCCCAGGAGCACTCCAAGGCTTGACTGAGCTGGATTCTGGGGCAGTTAGGCGATCGGGCAGGCCGCAGTTTCAGTGGGGTAGGGAAGATGAAAACAACTCTCCTCATTCACTCTTCACAGATTTTTTCTTTGTTCTTTCAGATCTTTTTGCTTTTTTAGATCCGAAAGAACAGAAGGAATGTGTAAAGAGTGAATCGGGACAGTTGTCTTCAATATACGGTACCAGGGCCTGTGCAGACAACACTGAAACTTGCATTCTCTGTCTGTGGGAGAGGGGACTGCCAGGCCCTGCACTTCTATAGCTGGACAGAATCTTCTCATGGCACGGGACCCAAAGGACCCTGCACTTCTGCACCTCTTCATGCAGGTCCCAAAGGGGCCTGCATGAATGAGGATACAGTTCTACTATCTCGAAAAGAAAGTCAATTCTTTGCAAGCAACTTCATTAATGCACCAGTTAGGGACACTTAATGCCACAAAATTAGTGACATGTGGCATTAGGGCTTCCGACTCTAACTCCCCACCCACACCTCACAAACAGCGAAAGGAAAAAAACATTAGGGTTTTTGGTCCCTGGAGTCCTGGCAAATCAGTGGTGGTGGTCTTCCTTGAGGTTTTCAACCCTAATGCCCACCCCATTCCCTAAGCAAAGAATGTCACACATAATCTCCTTTCTTCACACAGGGCCCTGCAGGCCCTGCATAAAGAAAGCTACAATAAACTATTCCAAAAACATGTGGTGAGACATACTTCTCTACTTTCTGAAGATTGTATCACTATGAGCCACTGGCTTGGAGCTGTGCTTCATTTTTCAGACTGCAGACTATGGGCCGGGTGTGGGGTGAGCACTAGAGTTGACAATCCCAAGGAAGACCCCACCACTGTTTATTCAAGACTCTGGAGACCCACAACCCTAATGTTTTTCCTTTTGCTTCTTTGGGGTAAGGGTGGGGAGTTAGGGTTGATATCCTTAATGCCACACTTCCCTACTTCTTTGGTATTAAGTTACTCTAACTGGTGCATTAATAAAGTTGTTTTGCAAAGAATATCAATACGCAACATGGAATATTTATCTCACTTGCAAGAAATGTCATCATGTAACCTCAGACAATGCATGCAAAGGAGCAGCTGGATCAACTGGAAACTTCAGGGTGTATGCATGCCTCATACCAGATATTCAGCCAAATATTCTGTTCAGGGACCAAAGTATTCAATATTCCTATTCAGTATTTGCAAAGGAGGAGTGGGGAGAGAAAATACCTACCCCTCCCTAGGTTTCCAGGGGAAGTGTCCTGGCGACCCTCATTCCCAATTCCATATTTTCCACCCAACATATCCCTTCCCTGAAATCCTACACAATTTAGAAAAGTGATAGCTGACTTCTGACAACTTGCCAAGAGCCAACAGCTTCATTATGATGCCCCCCTTCCTAGTCTGACTATCTCAAATGATAAAAGTCAGCTAGTATACTCCTGTGCCCACCCCCAAGCCCGACCCTTGACTGGGATGGGCTAATGCCAAATATCCCATTGATCCCCTTCCTTCTGCCACTCTGTTCCCCAGCCCACTGTACTCAGTGATATAGATCATTACAGCAAACTCTAACCAGAGCCAATAGGGCTGCAACTAAAGAATGTATGGTGCAAATACTGAACATGTGTTTTTCAATATTTTTACACTAAATTTTCAACATAGCCTGTTACGACCCTGCCTCGTGAAGAAGGGCAGATAAAAAGTTTGCCTCCTGGCCTAAAGGTGATTATGCACAGAGACTGTGAAATCAACTTTCAGGATGCAAAAACACATATTGGGCAGGAGTTGAAAAATGACAGCTGTCACATTCATGAGGTCCTAAAAAGAAATGGCTATATTGTAAATCTGGGGTTAAAATATTGAAAATTACTCAACTTACAAGCCTGCATTCACAAAATTCAATGTAGGTTCATAACTTTATGATTTTGTTCTATTTTTACACTAAATTTTACCATAACCTTCTTATGGCCGCACCTCATGAATAGGCACAGAAAAAAATTACAGCTCCTGCCAGAAAGGTAGTAAGTAGTAGTAGTAGTAGTAGTAAAAAAAAAAATATTTTTATACAGGAATAATACATGTCATTTGGATAATATAATCCTGTTTTCAAGACAGTCCTGTACAGGCTCTTTAAGTTTCACACAGTATCAAGACAACCACAAACATTTAGGTACAAAGAATAAAGGTGATTTTCACAGGGGCCATGAAATCACCATGCAAGATATAAATAAATAAAAAACATTTTGGCCAGGATCTGAAAAATTACAGCTGTCACATTCATGAGGTGCTATAAAGATATGGCTATGTTGTAATTTTGGAGTAAAAAATTGAAAATTACCAAAGGTAGGAGCCTGCATTCGCAAAATTCAACATAGGCTAATAACTTTTTAAATATTTTTTACACCAAATGTTCAACATAGCTTTCATATGAAGAGAGACTCAACACTCTCAATATGTACTCCCTGGAGGAAAGGAGAGAGAGAAGGGACATGATGGAGACCTTCAAGTGTCTGAAGGGGATCAACAGGGTACCAGAGGGGAGCATCTTTTACATGAAGGGAAATAGCAGAACAAGGAGGCACAGCATGAGAGTAAAAGGGGGAAATTAGGGGGAACTTGAGGAAATTCTACTTCACTGAAAGGGTGGTGGAGAGATGGATCAAGCAGTCTCCTCCAGGAAGTGGTGGAGGTGGCCACGGTTCAGCGATTCAAGAATGCATGGGATAGGCACATGGGAATTATCAAGCTAGGGTGAAAAGGGGGGAACTTCTCATAGCATCTAGGGTACCTTAAGCATTAAGCAAAGTAGTAGACCAGGGAGGTGCTGTGCACATGGCCTACCTAAATTTTAGCAAGGCACTTGATACAGTCCCACACAAAAGATTACTACACATGTTAGCCAGCCTTGGAGTGGGCCCCAATGTGGCAGCCTGGATAAAAAATTGACTAGACAACAGGATGCAAAGGGTAGTAGTACATGGAGTACACAGTGAAGAAAGGAGGGTTACTAGCGGGGTACCGCAGGGTTCAGTACTGGGACCGGTCCTTTTTAATGTCTTTATAAGTGACATTGCAGAGGAACTGGAAGGAAAGTATGTCTCTTTGCATAAGACACAAAGATCTGCAACACGGTTGATACACAAGATGGAGTGGAAAGGATGAGAAGGGACTTGGCAAGGTTGGAGGAAAGGTCAAATATATGGCAGCTCAGATTCAATGCAAAGAAGTGCAAGGTAATGCACATGGGAAATAAAAACCCAGGGGAAAAGTACACAATGGGGGGTGAGATACTGACAACAGTAAAAATGGAAAGGGACCTGGAGGTAATTATATCAGATGACCTAAAGGTGGGCAAGCAATGTAAGAAGGCAGTAAGGAAGGCTGGGGGGATACTGGGGTGCATAGGAAGAGGCATCAATAGTAGAAAACAGGAAGTTGTTATCCCTCTGTACA
Organism: Neoceratodus forsteri; assembly: GCA_016271365.2. Lineage (NCBI taxonomy): Eukaryota > Metazoa > Chordata > Ceratodontiformes > Ceratodontidae > Neoceratodus > Neoceratodus forsteri. The sequence goes on from CM057455.1 coordinate 623,502,022, forward strand.
GACAGTTGGTGAGACCCCATCTGGAGTACTGTGTGCAGTTCTGGAGACCCCATCTCCGCAAAGACATAGACAGAGTGGAGGCTGTCCAGAGGAGGGCAACCAAAATGGTGCAGGGTCTGCACCAGAAGACATACGAAGAAAGACTAAAGGAGCTTACTATGTATACCCTTGAGGAAAGAAGGGAGAGAGGGACATGATAGAAACTTTCAAGTACCTCAAGGGAATCAACAAAGTCCAAAAGGGCAGCATCTTTCAGAAAAAGAGATGCAAGAACAAGGGTCATAATTGAAGATAGAGGGGACGGCTCAGAGGTAATGTGAGGAAGTATTTTTCACCGACAGGGTTGTGGATGATGGAACAGCCTCCCCGAGGAGGTCGTGGAGTCAAGAACAGTGGGGGAATTCAAGAATGCATGTGACAGACATAAGGCAGTCCTAGTGGGGGGTAGGAGGAAGTAAGGTGTTGGTTAACTAGAATCTGCAGCTTATCTGTTAGGTAGGAAAATGGGCAGACTAGGTGGGCCAAGCGGTCCTTATCTGCCCTCAAATTCTATGTTTCTATGTTTCTATCAGAAAGAGGGATAGGGCAGCCTGGGTGGCCCTTATCTGCCAACAACATATATGCATCTATATATCTATGTGAGACAATCTGACCAATTAGGTAAGGTGCCAGGAGTCAGATACAACAGTTCTACTTTATGTAGGACTTTTGGGAAGCAGTAGGTGGGTGGGAAATGTTTGGAATCAGAAGGGTGGCAAGGACACTAGCCCCAAACTAATATACAGCTCTCAGATAGCTAGCTAGATAGATAGATTCCCAAATTTGAATAGTGAAAACCATTTGTTACTAAGCAGCTACTTTTGTTATGACTGCAGCTTTTTTTTTAAATTTCCCCCAAAAATACCTACAACCATCATACCTACATCTTTATGGAACACCACTCTGCAGGAAGAAGAAACAGGAAAAATCTTTCCTACCAAGAGTTATCCCCTCAACCAAGTTCCCTTCTAAGGTAAAAAAGAAGTATCTACCTGTCGCTGCCTTTATCAGATACAATGAAAGCCCTCTAGTCAAGCTTTAATCTATTTTCTGCACATAGAATGTCACTTTCACTACAAGTGCTGAACGTAGAGCTGTCTTTGAACTTTATGCTTCTATAAATTTCAATTTGTTTAATACATTAATTTCAACCTAAGGATAATTAGACTTTGTGGATTTTCTGCTTGAAGCACCAATACCATTTTTGGACACATCATTTAAGACAAGGATCCTGAACAGAATTCCAGAAAAAAACACCACCACCACCAGGTACTAGCATTCTCATTTTAAATCAGCTTTTTGAAAGCCATCTCAAACAAAGCTAACAAAAGCTATTGTTCAGCACTTTGGAATGCAGAAACTTCAGCTGCACCAGCACCAATAGCCATTAACACAAAATACAGAACTGTATGGTGCTGAAAACTTCAATGACTAGCTATACTTGCGGACAATGAAGCTAGATACTCCTATCCAGGGCCAGTAAATACCACCCTTCTAAAATGGCTTCATGTTGAAAGATTTACTTCCCTCTGTTGCTCCTTCTGCTCCCAGTATCTCCTGAGTCCCCTTAGCCTGATTGTTCTACAAAATCTGCTTCCTTTTGGACTGCTTGGAAGACTGTACCTCACCTGGGCAGACGCTCGCCGGGCCTTACCTGCCCATACTCATGGCTGGAGCCTAAACTAAGAGGTCAAGTCATCAATCATCTTATTTCCACATGCCAAGGATCCTGCTGTTTGCTTTCCTGTTGCTGCTACTAACAATGGCTCAGACAGTCAACTACTTGAATTCTCAAAAGAGGCACATATTCATCCAAGTAAAGGCTTCTTGCTCTCTATCCGGCCACAGAAGCACCTCGGGGGCTTGCCTGCCAATGCACTTGGCAGGAGTCTCCAATCAGAGGATTAAGCCTCCACTTTACAACCCTCCACACTGCTGATGAGCATGCCCTTTGATTTTATGGGCAGTAAATGGAGCTGCTGCCACGCAGAACTGCTTAGCCAATTGGCTGCCTGGATTCACAGGAGGTAAGCAGGACTTCAGCCAATTATAGGTTTCCTGCCCTCCTCACAGCCACAGAGGTTTTGTAGACCCTTTCCTGTCCATCCAAATGGCTGAAGCCAACAGCAAAAGGGTCGTGCTGCTGAGCAGAACCCCATTCATACCACTAATGAATCTGATTTTTGTTTTCCTGTGCAACAGTTAGAGCTGCTGCCACTCACAATCAACACAACTGGAGAGTCAGCAGTTAGCAGGAAACACTGGGCTCAATTTTCAAAGCCCTGAAATTGGCACAAGGTTCCTGCAGCAAACAGAAATGATGCAGAGGGCACCTTGCATCAAAACTTGTGGCAATCCAGTTTTCAAACACAGGTTGCATCAAAATCAGGTGCCCTTTTGCTGAGCTGGCCTTACACTACCCATGTGCCCTAAAGGGGAAACGCTATGGTGGAAAGGGGCTTGTGCCACTCCAGCAATGCAATGCCTCATAATTCAGGATTTTACAAGCCCACCCATGGCCGCAGGCACTGCTATTGGTTAAACTAGCCAGTTCCTGGTGCTTTTGGGTTGTCAGCTATAATACTCATGACATTGTACCACACCCTACCCTGTAGACACTGACAAGTGTCATGGTGTGCTTTGGAGGCTTTGGGCATTATACTTACCCCATTCCATAAGGAAATACACTGATGTGGGTGCAGTATAGGAGCATGGGGTGAAGTTCATGACCGAACAGAGCAAGACACACCATGATGCCTGTCAGTGGCTGCAGGGTGGGCATGGGGGGGGGTGGACTGGCATGACCATTACATCCGATGATCCCAAGTCACAGCCCTGATGCCTGTCAGTCCATACAGGGTGGGGTGCCACATTTGGAAACCCTAACACCGTAGGTTTGTAGTGATAGTTTCACTTTACATTTTCAACATGGGCTGCTTGTCAGGCCACCTCATGAAAAGCGGCACAATCACTCTGTTAGCTGAAAGGTGGTTTTGCACAGCGACTGTGGCAGTTGGTGACAGAGAGACGAAAACACAGTTTTGGGCAGTATGTGGAGAATGACAACTGTATTGTTCATGAAGAGGGGTATAAAACGGCAACGTTGAAAATCTGGAGTGGCAATATGAAATGTTGGTGAAGCAATGAACATGCATACAAACTGCACAGCAGACGTCCGCAACCCAATTATTTGTGGGAGTTTTTTAGGCACATTTTCAACATAGGTATTTTGGGACCTCCCCTCATGAACAGTGGTGCTATGATTTTCTTAATGTGTCCCCAAAGGTGATTTCCCACAGCGAGCACGCCATTGTGCACCACAGTTGTGGAAATACGTTTTAGGCAGGCTGTGAAAAATGGCAGCTGTACTGTTGATAAGAAAGAGTGCACAAATGCCAGTGGTGAAAATCTGGCATGAAAATATTGCAAATGTACAAAATGTATGAAGCAGCAAGGCTGAGTGGAAACTGTGCAACGCACGCTTGCAGCACAGTCATTTCATGGACTTTCGGCACCAAATTTTCAACATAGTCATTTTAGGACCTCTGCTCATGAACAGTGTCATCGTCATTTCCTCAAACTGCCCTGATAACTGATTTTGCACAGCAACCGTGCAATTCTGCGCCAGATATGCAAAAACACATTTCAGCCAGGATATGTAAAATGGCAGCTGTACTGTTCATAAGGAGGTGTGGAAAAATGGCAATTTTGAACATGTGGAGTGAAATTATTACAAATGCACGAAGTCACGACCGTGTGTGCAAACTGCGCAACGTATGCTCGTAAAACACTAATTTTATGAACTTTCAGCCCCAGATTTTCAACATAGGCATTTTAGGACCTCTGCTAATGAACAGTGTCACTGTCATTTTCATAATGACTCGTACATGGACTTTCCACAGCACCCACGCTTTTTCGCGCCGGAATTGCAAAAACACATTTTGGTCAGGATGTGAAAAATGACAGCTGTACTGTTAATAATGAGGTGAAGAACAATGGCAATGTTGAAAATCTGGAGTGAAAATACTATAAATTCCCAAACTTATGAGCGTGAGTGCAAACTGCGCAACGCACGCTCGTAACACAGTCATGTTACGGAGTATCATCACCAAATTTTCAGCATAGGTGTTTTAGGACCTCTGCTCAAGAACAGTGCAACTGTCATTTTCATAATTTGTCCCGAATACTGATTTCCCACATCGACTGCGCTATTCTGTGCCTGAAGTGCGAAAACACATTTCGAGCAGCATGTGAAAAAGGACAGCAGTACAGTTCACAAGAAGGTGTGGAAAAATGCCAATACTGAACATGTGGCATGAAAATATTGGAAATTTGCTAAGTTACGAGCATGCATAGTACCTGCGCAATGCATGCTTGTAACAGTCATTTTTTCAATTTTTCTCACCAAATTTGCACCATAGGATTTTTGAGAACTCCCCTCATGAACACTGGCACTGTTGTGTTGTTCCTCACTCCCGAAAGGTGATTCCCAGTGAATGTGAAATCACCTTTTGGGCCCAAATAATGCCATTACACTACAAGAATTCATGAGGGGGATCCCAAAAACCCAATGTTAAAAATTTGGTGCCAAAATTCCCCAGCATGCCTGAGATATGCATCAATGTTGAAAAACTCCTATTTATTCTATTATATAGCTTACCGGCATTTCCTCAGTTCGTGGTCAGCTTTGAAGAGTGAAGACATGTTCCCGGTCCACCGAAGATGATTGCGCCAGACTCCAGAGGTAAGTATGGGAGGAGGGGGGTGTGGGGAGGCAGGGTGCACAGTAAGTGGGTGCGGGTGGTTGGTAGGGAGACTACGAGGGACCGTTTTTGTGTTACATGGTGAAGAAAAAAAACATTGTGGGACAGTTTTTTTTTCTCCTCAGGGGATTTGGCATGCTGGGGTGGGCTCCCAGTGTGCCACCAAACTGTTTGGGGGGGTTGATGCAGCCGATGGGGTATTGGGCACCTCATCAGCACACAACACAAGGGGTGTTAATTTATGCTGATGGGAACTGAGCACTCTTCCGCACACAAGGAATGTCGGGCAGGCAAGAGCCGAGGGGATTGGGCACCCCCTGGCTACAACATGGGGAGTGTTTATGCCAGTGGGGAGTGGGATCCCATCTGCACATAATTGGGGCCACAGTAAGCCTGCAGGGGAATTGGGCACCCCCGAAGTCAGCAGTTGGGCATCCCACCATGTACACAATGTGGCCGAGCACGTCAGGAGGTCCGCTGTATCTGATGAGCTTTGCTAGGATTGCAGCAGACCTTTCCTTAGAACTGCTTGCCACAATATGTATGCATGGTGTGGCTCCAGCATGCAGGCTGATTGGGGAATGAGGGACACACCTACTGATGCGTGCCCTGCATTCGCCCAACAGTGACAGCGCTGCCAAATCTCCACTGCCGCAAGATGTTGGCTGTGCAAGTGCACCAACATAAAAATGGTGTGTCCAACAGGTGGGTCAGACATAGCCTTGCTATTTTAACAAACGTTAGGAAATTAGCTAACACAGACAACACCGTGGACCTTTTGTCACTGATTTGGTATGACCTAGAATTTTTACTTCCCAGATTGGATCAGAGCTATGCAATGTGAGAGAGGCAGTAAGTGATTCACGTGCACATCTAGTAGAAAATGGGATTTGTATTACCTTTGAGACAGACAATGAGAAATTTGGGTGATCTAATGCAACCTCCATAAATAATTGCAAGTCAGACACTTCATTAATCAACCTAGCAATGTCTAAGGGCTCACACTGGCATATTTTCTTGGGCTGTACTACAATACAGCCTTTCTGGGCACAAATTTAAAGAGAGGTTCACAGCATCACCAGAACCCTGATACCCTTGGAATTCACAGAATGTGTTCTAGGATTCCAAGAAGTGATCAAATAACAGGCAGAAATTTGCAAGCTAATGCTGATATCGAGAACAGCAGCCATCAAGGTCCTCAATGCCAGCTGGTTGAAAGAGCAGTCTCCAACTCTTCAGGAATGGATATGGTGTATAAGTGCCATTCAAGAGATGGAATTGCTCACTGCCAAATTACATGTCAGAGAAGACAGCAACAATAAATGATATATAACCTGGATGTTATGGCAATCAACCAGGGAAGGGAAACTGAGAGTGGCTGCAGAACAGCAGTTTTCAGATAGGTGACGGTATCTTAGAGAAACCTCACTTGACTTTGATTTCAGCTTTTAACTTTTTTTACCAGTTTTGGTGTGGTGGCATAAATCTCAAGGGAGGAATTCCTTCTTTTCTGTTTCTCTGGAGGTACTCGCAACAATGTAATAGATTTATTTATTTATTTATTTATTAATTTATTTATTTATTCATTCATTCATTTATGTCTTTTATAACCGGGTGGGTGCACTGATCCAAAGGACCATTTTCAGGCACGACCCAAACCACAGCATAGCACATTAAGAAATGCAGGTGTGAAGAACAACAGTAAATACAGGCCTCAGCCTGAGGTGTAGGAAATTACAGAACAAAGGGTGATTACATGAAATGCAATTGCATAAGATACAAGGTGACAAAAAAGGCCAGCATACAGGTTAAAAATACATAGTCAAAGGCCAGGTAGCAGGCTGAAATACAAGTCACAAAACACAGAGACCAAACATAATTCTCAGATGTGATACATAAATTGCAAAATGCATTCAAGTACACTAATAGTGCACAGGTTAACAATCAGAAAGGAAATCGAAAATCGAGTACAACACTTCCCCTTAACAAATAGCGCAGGGACGTAGAGTACGGAGGTGACAGCAGCAGCCCTGAAAAGTGAGGGAATAAGACTGGAGCGGAAGTGGTGAGTGTAAAAAGGACGAGAGCCTGCTAATGGGCTGTAGCAAATCTCCTGTTCAGATGCATAATATTGTTGTTTTATTATCTTTTACTCAAATTCAGTTGAAGACATACAACATTCCTTTTCAGTGCTAATATCAATGTAATGTATTGTATTTTGTTTTAGAGTGATACAGGTTGCATCATTTTAGTTCATGACCATTATCATATAAGTTTCTTGGTCAATTTAATGTACTCATTAAAGCTTCCAGATGATGGATTTTCAATTCTAGCTGTGAGTAAAACTGTTTTTACTGAATGCTGTATCTGTAGTACAGAAGCTTGATGATCAAATAAAGCTGAGTTAAAACAAAAACAAACAAAAAAAAATTGAGCACATTATCTGGAAGGTGTACCTGTTTTTCAACCTCATGCCTGTGACTGTTTCTGCAATGCCAACATGAGTATGTACTGTAGTTACCATGCTTTAGGATCTGCCTTCCTCACACAGATTTTGTTGGGTATGATTGTAGTCAATTGTCTTTTGTTTGGTTTTGCTTGGAATGCTTGCAGTCTTTTAGATACATTGAAGATGATGGCAGAAAAATGTGCATCAGCCTATCAAGTCTACCAATCCTACCTAATCACTCTGCACTGGCTATGGTGGTCATCACACACCTTAGCTCTTTTCTAACTAAAGATGCAGCCTAAGTCATGGTTGGATGTATCCTGAAATTTATGTGATATATCTAGAGAAATTCCCTGCCTGCCTGCAGTACCAATAAAGGACCAAAGGAGAGAGTCCCTTTAGAAATGGTAGGCAATATCAGGACATTTTTGACCAAGTCTTTGAAAATGGAACAAATTATACCTGTCCCATCCCTGCTTCAACTGCTCATTGATTTGATCTGTACCAGTGTCTCCAGTAGCTTGCTCCATTTATCCACCACTCTTTGCATGTAAAAGTGATTGTGGATGTTCCTCTTAGACCCCTGGAGCAAATTTAAGTGAGTTTTCCTCATTCTTTTATTTGAGCTCAAGAAGAACTTTCTTGGCATCCACCCTGTTTGTCCGATGAAAGTATTTTTTTTTTGTTTCAGTGATGTCACCCTTTTTTCTCCTTTTCTCTAGGGTGTATATGCTCAAGTACTGCAACCTCTCATTGTATTGCCCTCTAATCAGCAAACCATCTTTGTTGCCCTGCCCTGTACTGACTCTACTTTGTCACAATCTCTCCTCAGGTATGGACTCCAGTAACTTGAATAGTATTCTAAGTGGGGTTGCATCATTGACATCTAGAATGGGAGGATCACCTCCTGTCTTCTATTGCATATCCCCTTCCCTAACATCCCAGCATCCTGTTTGCCTTACCCACTGATCTGTTACAGTGTGCTGTTGTTATTAGGCTCTCCAATATCATGAAATCTAGGTCCTTTTCCTGTATGGTGCTTTCCTACATCAGCAGCCCATTTCAAACTGCACTTTTGGATTCCTTTTTCTAATGTGCATCATGTGTGAAATATTTTGCAGGTGCAAAATATGAAATTCTTCATGTGAAATGCAGAATTTTGCATGCAAACAGTGGAATTTTGTCTGCGAATGGTAAAATTCCAGATTTTACATGTGAAATTCTACATTTTGTTGGTGGAAATTCACCCACACTAAATATTCCACAAAATGCATGCATTTTGTGAAATATTTTGTGGAGCTAAATTTGTGGATTTTGCCCATCTCTTCTCATTAACCACTACCCTTTTGTGTTCTTCCCCTCAGTAAATTTTCCACACAAGTTATAAATTCCCTATGTTCCTTAGCTGCTTGATCAGCTTACTGGAGGGGATAGAGTCAAAGGGCTTGTTGAAATCCAAGTATACTATATTGACTGCCTATCCCCTATCGACTGCCCCGGTAACCTGGTCAAAGAAGCAAGAAGTCAATCAGATTCATCTGGCAATACCTTCCCTCATGAACCCATTTTGTCTAAGGTCCTATAGTCCACTTCTTTCCAGGAAATCCAGTAGTTCCTCTATCAGTATAGACTTCATAATCTTTCCCACAATAGACATCAGTTTCATGGGTCTGTAGTTCCCTGACTCATCCTTTCATCCACTTTTGTGTAGAGTAACCATGTCTATTATCCCCAGTCCATTCCCATGCCATTGAACACTTGAATATGTCTGCAAGTGACCCTGCTACCGTCTGTGCTGCCACCTTAAGAATCCTCAGGTGTAAGTTGTCAGGTCCCACAGACCTATTTACTTTCAATACTTTAAGCTTTTCCAACACGCTTTTCTCCATTATTTTACACATGCTGCTCTTTACCCCACATTCCATCAGTGACCCATTCATCTCCCTAGTAAATACTGAATGTATTAGTTCAGCATCTCTGCTCACCCTCTGTTTCTCTCCTCCAAGTGTTCCTTTCTATTCAGCTTCACAATACCCCATTTAACCTTATACTTCTCCCAGATACAACTGAGGAATGCCTTTTCTCCTTACTGACCTGTTCCTGGGAGTGATGATCACTAGTGACCTGAAGCACTCAATGCAGTGCAAGAAAGCAGCAACAAGGACAAACAAAATGTGGGGATGCATAGCTAGGGGATCAGTATTATAGGAGAAAGGAGGTACCCTTATGCAGGTCACTGGTGAAGCCACATCTAGTGTATAGAGTTCAGTACTGGTGCCAACACCTCAAAAAAAGACATTATTCTGCTGGAGAAGGTCCAGAGGAGGGCTACAACAGTGATGGTGGGTCAGCAGGGTAAGGCATACGAGGAGAGGTTGAGGGCACTGAACATGGAGGAAAGGAGAAAGAGAGGACATGATTAAGACCTTCAAGTACATGAAAGGGATAAATGATTTGGACGAGGCAGGTCTCTTTAAGCTGAGTGGCAACCATGACCTGAGGGGGCACAATCTTAAACTGGGGGGGGGTTAGGAGGGTGGTCATGATGCACTTCTTCACAGAGAGGGTGGTGGACACTTGGAATGTGCTGCCTGAAGGTGTGATCTCATTGAAGACAATGAGCAGCTTCAAGAGAGGCTGGGATAGGCATGGGGGAAGGCTGGGTCATGTGTAGGGAGGATGGGAGGTGTGGGGAGGGGGGTCAGGCACAGTAGCTCAAGTTGTGGATCCTGCAATATGAGCAGATAAGATAGAACAAATTGCCTTTTTCTGCTGGCTTCTTCACATGTTCACTCCCATAGAAAGGCAGAATTCTATATTTGCCTTTGTCTCCCTTACCTTCTGCTAAATACATTTTCTTGCCTCCAGGTACTTCCCCCTATCTTTCCCTCTCTGATTTCCTTTACTTTCAAGAATGCTCTTCTTTTGGCTATTGCCAACATATTTACTTTGGCCATTAAACTCACTGTGCCCCTAGCACTTTTTCCATTCAGTATCATCCCAAATTAGTTTTCTGCAATCTCTAGCATTGCTTTTTTTTAAATTCTTCCCATTTTTCTCTACCTTTTCTATCTGACCTATTCTCCTCATGCTTTTTTCCAGCATCCCCCTCATCATGTCAAAATCCATGCTAAGATCTCCAGTGCAGCTGTTCTATATCTGCTAAAACTAAGTGGTTCCTGAACACCACGTTTGATCCACTCACTGTTGTTGAGCACCATATCCATCATAGCCCCTTTTTTGTTGGGCCATGGTCCATCTGAACTAGGAATGCCTCCTGTCATGCATTGTGGAGGGTCTGATTCCTAGTACTTTGCCATGATAGAAACTTTCCAGTCTGCATATTAAAGTTCACTACCACATTTCACAACCATGGGCACAAAAGCCTTATTACAAGGCAAGACTAGTCTCTCCCCCTTAAATTTTAAAAATAAAATTACTGAAGTTGTCCCTGTATGGGATAAGGAGTTTGAGTTTGAATTAATATCCCCATTGGAAACACAAAATGCATTACTCAGAATTAATGTTAGGAAGGCTGGTGGGTTAGATGAGATCCCCAATATTCTATTGAAACATGCTGCCCCGGTTATTTCATATCCTTTGACTAATATCTTCAATATGTCCCTTATAAGTGGGGAAATTCCTGAAATGTGGAAAATGGCCAGAGTCATTCCCATTTTTAAAAATGGATCCAGGTCTTTAATGGAGAATTATAGGCCTATATCATTACTACCAATAGTAGCCAAGGTGTTTGAAAAACTGATAGCTAAACAATTACAGACTTATCTGGAAAATAGTAAGCTGATTAATAAATTTCAGTCTGGCTTCAGGTCTGTGCATGGCACAACTTCTGCTCTGTTAAAGGTTACTGGGGATATTGTGGGTGCTCTGGACGGGGGGATGTCGGTGGGGGTAATTTTTGTAGATCTATCTAGGGCATTTGATACCCTGGACCATGACATCCTCCTGTCCAGATTACCTGTTTTGGTGTCTCATCAAAGGTAATTGGGTGGTTGGATGCTTACTTGACTGGTAGGAAACAAATGGTTTCAATAAATGGTTGGGAATCTGGTTTTAGAGTGATAATTTCTGGAGTACCCCAAGGATCCATTTTGGGTCCAATATTATTTAATTTATATATGAATAATTTTGTTCTAACTAATCCTCATGTACAATGTCATCTGTATGCAGATGACACCATTATTTATGTGAAGGGATTATCAATAATGCAGATAGAATTTACTCTTCAAAAAGCATTTGATGAGCTTCCGCTATTCTATAATAAATCCAAACTTGCCCTTAATTCAAAAAAATCTCAGGTATTATTGTTTTCCAGGGAAAATAAAGAGATCTATTCTGAGTTGGGTTTGAGTATAGTGACTGTGGATAACATTGCTCTTGAAAAAGTGCAGTGTTATAGATATTTAGGAATTATTTGGATAGATCATTAAGCTGGACTTTTCATATAGATTGCACAATTAAAAAAGTCAGTAGACGTTTGTGTGCACTTTATAGAATTAGAAATTGCATGGATGTTAGAGAAAGGAAGCAAGTAGCTATGGCTATGTTGATTCCTCTGTTTGATTATGGGGATATTATTTATATAGGAACAACTTTAACTCAGTTAGCTAAAATAGACATTCTCTTTAATAAGATAGCTAGGTTTATTTTGGATGTGCCTAAGAGAACCCATAGAAGAGAGTTATATCAGTCTTTGAACTGGATGAGTCCTCATGATAGAAGGACATTCCATGTCTTGACATATATGGTCAATTCAGTTAGGGGTGAAGTACCGGATTATATTACTGATGAATTTCAGGTTAGGATAATTGGGGAGGTCTACACTCTGTGGAGGGCATGGAATATGTTTTGCTCAGAAGAAGGACAGATTTGGGTAGAGAACATTTTTTCTATTTTGGGTCCCAACATATGGCATTCATTGCCAACCCATCTTAGGCCAATTAGCTCTAGTCCTAATTTAGGAGAAATAAAAAGTTGGTGCAAATCTGAAGCTGATAAAAGGTTGAATGTTGAGTAATTGTGTATATTATGCTCCAAATATGTTGTAAAGTTGCACTTTATGAATGGGAATGTGTGTGATGTATATGTAGTTTATTTGTATGGATGTTAGTGTTATTGTAATTTATATATTGTGGTGTTATTTTAAGTATTGTATGTTATTTAGTGATATATTTTTTTTATGATGATGTTAATAAGAATGTCTGTATAAGGACCTCACTGGAAATGAGCTCGTCTAAGTTGAGTCTCCTATTCTCTTGCTTGTCAATTGAAAAACATTTTTTACTACTACTACTACTACTACTGGCACTACTTCCTCTAAATTGCTTGCCTTCCTTAATTTCTCCACCAGTTCCTTGTTTGCCCGTTGATCCTGGCCTTATAGTCTGGAGACTACCCCATCCTTATTTGCTTCCAAATCCTGCCACTGCTTGCTGATGGGGTAATGGACAATTACAATTATTTTTAGAAGTACATAAATTCAAGAAAAGGAAATAAATAACCAGATAAGGCCCAGGGCAGATAGCAGAGGTGACTTGACTATGAAAGACCAAGGGGCAGCATCGGTATTTAATGGTTATTTTAGCTTAGTCTTGCCCCCAATAAAAATAATGACATAAGGATAGGTGATATTGTGTGGGAAGAACAGATTGTACTCTTGGAATTGGACATACAGTAGGAATGAGACTGAAAATCATTAATACAAATGAATCCCCTGGTCCTGTTGGTGTACATCTGAGGGTTATAAAAGAAGTGGTGGAAGAAATAACTGGTCCAGTAACTAGGATCTTTCAAGAGTCTCTTAACAGTGGTGTCATTGATGCTTGGAAGGAGGCCTATGTTACTCACATCTTTAAGAAAGGAACTAGAAAGAATGTTGAAAATGATAGGTCAGTAAGCCTTACATGAGTACTATGTAAACTCTTAGGGGAGTGCTATTATGGACATGATGGAGAATTTTATTAAGGATAAAGGACTCATACACCAAACACAGCATGATTTTGTTAAAGGGAGATCATGTTTAACCAAATTGCTCCAGTTCCATAACAATGTTAGAAAGGTATTAGATCAGGGTGAATCCTCTGACATTGTATTTCTTGAGCAGAGCAAAGTGTTTGATAAAGTCCCCCATGATAAATTAGTTCTAACAGCAGCCAATATGGGATTATAGATGTGCAAAGTTGACACAATTTGCTAAATGAAAATAGTCTTGAATTTCTCTCAATTCATGGAGCACAATTCATGAAATTCACCAATTCATGGATCACAGATCAGCCATGAAGTGTGGAATTTCACAAGCAAAATACCACACTTCATGGCATAAACTACTGTTTAGTTGGAGCCCCCCCCCACCAATTGCTGACTCCAGTCTTGCTGATGTGCCTATACTGACTGCCACCAGGCAATATACAGAACAATGTTCCCTGTGCCCTCTGGTACCTGGCCACCCTGAGACTTATGCATAATGGGGCACCAATGAATTTTCAACCACCTGAAGCATCAATGAACTACATTCAAAACCAATGGCCCCATACCCTGTTTGTAGCAAACCCCCCATTCTAGGCAGTGCAAAATTGATTACTCACCAGTCAAAGAGAGACCTACTCATTGGCATACACTGGATTCCACACATGCCCAAAGGACACAAATAACCCTCAAGGGCATTTGGATACAACCCCATAAACAAAAAGATGAAACGAACTGCCCAAGGAAGTCCACCACTTACCTTTATGATAGATCTAGGAACCACAGCCACATTCCGAAAACACAGATAGTGAAACCTCCACAATGCTACTGCACAACAAATATGCTCCTTCTGCTACAAGAATCATCAAAACCAGGAAAGTGCAAGGACACCAACATAAGAGTGGCTACCTCACAGACCAAGACCACTGGATCGATCAGCCTTTCAATGAAAAAGGTAAGCCCAGTCTACCTTATAGATCCAAACCATGCAGTAAAGAACTCTAACAAGACATGTCCAAGTGTTGAGTTATAAGCTCATATTGGGACTACTCATTATAACTACGCACATTATGCTGTGTCCTGTTTAACTGTGTAACTGTGTTTTTCATATCCTTCTTAACTACTGAGATAATGGTAGATGGGGAGATATCAAATCTCTTATTAAAACAGTGGGGCATACATTGTTAGGTCACAGACAGTCCCTATGATGCCATAACCTGAAACCTATTAAACAAGGCTAAATATACAAACCCAACCTACTATGGAATCCCTCAAACTACCATTCTACATACTCAACTAGCAATATCATAGAAGTGGCTCCAATTTAATGCCCTTTGCTCCCAATGACACCTTTTGGGACACATCATGGGAGATACGGCTCACCAGGGATGCTTTAGCAGACCAGAACCCCCAACAAGTAAAAACCCCATCAAGGAGAACAGTCTTTGAGTTTCCATGTCTCAGATCAGGGCAGACAGTCTGAGCTGCAACCTCTCCCCTCTCCCATGCTAACCACACAGCCCATATCAGATTGCACCATGGAGAACTCACTGTGACCAGCACCAGGTGTTTTAAATGTTTTAGATGTAGTGTGGGCATTTCCATAGCACAGTGTCAATTCAGGAATGATTTTTTTCTCACAGGTACATATCATTCCTTATACTCCCTCCACCTCAAACCAACAATGGTCACTATACCTACTCAAAAAAATAACCTTAGCAAAATGGCTTTCCTCCCTGCAATGTAGCAATATATAAACAGATTTATTGCTACCTGCCTCACTTTATTTTTTTAACAAGTGGGCTGACCATCAGTGGGGGAGGGGTACTAGAAACTAGGAGTAGGATTCTCAAAGACATCCCAAAATCCTGCAGCTGGGGAAAAAAGGCCTGCAGCACTGCAGAAACACAGTTGCATGATATTCTGAAAGAAAATCCCGCAGCTGTGGGATTTCCACAAATAACATCCACAGTTGTGGAATTTCAGCAGCTGTGGAAATTCCACAAGTGCTGCAAACCCGCAACTGCAGATCCACAGCTGCAGAAATGGCTGAGGAGGCACAGCAATAGTACAAAAAGTAGCTGAAGCAGCAGACTTTAACACTGCTGGCATAGTATGAAGCTGGCAGCACACAAAGAGACAGCAACCAGTCCCTGAATCAGGACCATTGTAGCAGCACAGGTACCAGCGATACCATGGCACCACAGTAGCCAACTGTCACTGCTCGTTGTCCCTCCCTGGGGTGTTTCTGTGGCCTGCAGGATAGCACTCACTGCAGGCTGTCCAGACTTTACTGCCTGTGGGGCTCCGTCATGGGCTGCACTGGGTCTGGTGATGGTTGCCCATTGCCATATCATGACAATGTGTGTATTTATTGCTGTACCAACATCCACTGTGATACTGTCTGGGATGCTATTACCTGTGCCTCACCTCCACCTTAATTGATTCCAATTGTTGGGGTACTACTGCAGTTTACTGAGGGAGAGTTATACCTCATTCCACTATGTGTAACATTTTTTCTGCAAATGCGGAAAAAAATGGCTGAGTATAGCCTTTCAGGGTCTGTGCCTTACTTATCTCACACCTTTTTTTCCTTCAGGGACTTCCACAGCTGCACTTTTATCAACAGTCTGTAGTGGTGTTTTTCACAGCTGTGGAGGTTTTTGTGAATAGCACTTAGAGCAATATCCTCCTTTATTCCGTAGCTGAGGCAGTTTTGGGGACTTAGGGAAGGTTTTGCACCTCATGAAAGCTTTGTGAATCCAGCCCTAGGTATTTAGGGGAGCTGTGATTTGTAACTTCTTCTTGCTTTGTTTTTTTTAAGTGCATTTCACCCTTAAAAAACCCTAAAAGTAAGGTGAAGTTACAAACGGCGAATTGTCATTTAAAGTGATGACTTTGCAAATTGACCATGGAGGTGAATTTGGTGACTTTGTGGATAATTCACTGGCAAAGTAAAACTTCACTGCATCTCTATATGGGATTAAACAATAAGATAGTGAGATGATGCCATCTTGGTTGGATGGTAAAAAGCAATCTCTCTGTGTACATGGTCACGTTTCTGAATGGGCCAATGTTACCAGTGGAGTTCCACAAGGATCTGTATTGGGTCCGTGCATGTTTAAATTATATGTGACATGTATATCTGGATTTGAGGATGTATGGATATTGAAATTCACGGATGATATTAAAGTAAGTACCATACTGAACTCAAGGGAATCAACTGATAAACTCCAGGATTCATTGGATAAAATAGTACAATGAACTGATGATATTCAGTTGGAGTTAAACTTAAACAAATGTGGAGTTATGCACTTGGGTAAAGATAGTGCTAGGCATGAATATTTTGTAAATAGAAAGATTTTGAGGGTCAGTGAAGAAGAGAAGCATCTGGGGATACATATTACCAGTAATTTGGATTTTAAAAAGCAGATAAAGTACCATAGTAAAAAGAGCTAATACAATTCTGACCAGCATTAGAAGATATATCCAGTATCGAAACAGGAACATTTTTCTTCCACTGTACAAGTTACTAAGGAGACCTCATCTTGAATATTGTGTTCAACTGTGGTCTCCTAGTGGAAGAACTGAGGTAAATCTTATGAAAAGTGTAAAACACAGGGCTACCGGACTAATTACGAATGTCTGTGACCTTAGTTACTTAGACAGTCTCAAGGATTTAGGTTTATATTCCTTGGAACATAAAAGGCTACAGGGGGACTTGTGTTTGGTCTACAGTGCATTTTTCAATGATGACCTATGGTAATGTCTTGAGTTAGAATGGTGGGATATGATCTATGACACCAGATCACAATGTTTACAATTAAAAAGGGAGATATCTAGGTCCAGCAAAGTAATTTTTTTGTTTAATCAGCATGACCTTAGCATTTGGAATTCCTTTCACAACTGCAGACCAATTTCCATCCTACCGGTTTTGTCAAAGCTACTAGAAAAACTATTTAATAATCAGAATATCAGCCTCTGGTGTAATGGATGCAGCCCTAAGTGATCACTGCATTACCCACTGTACCAGAAAAGTTCAACTCCCAAAATCTGCCCCAAAATATGTTAATACCCTCCCATTAAACTCACTGAACACCAGCTCCCTCCTTTATGACATACAATTTGTAGACTGGGACCCTGTATACACTGCACCAGATATTGATTCAGCCCTGTCCAGTTTCCTCCAAATGTTTAAGCAGGTCTGGGACTCCCATTCCCCCTTGGTTAAAGCCAGGGTCAAAAAGCACCACAGCCCATGGATCTCCATTACCCTATTTGCCCTCTGCAAAGCCTATGATAGGGCCTTGTCCCTCTATAAATCCACACTGACCCCCCCCAAACCCGACAGGCTTACAACATGGCAAGAAATTCCTGCACCAAAGCGAAAAGACGACCCAAGGCAGATTACTTTAAGTCCTGCCTAAATACCACCTTACCTTCTTCCTTCTAGAAGATGGTCCACTCCCTTATAGACCCCACTTTCACACCTCCACCCCTATTCTCAAGCTAAATGACCAAAGCATCTCTGACCACATCAAACTAGCACAAACCCTTAACAACTTTTTCACCACATGTGCCCTTCCTGACCCTCCCCCACCTCCAGGTCACTGCTCGCTTTACCAATGCCCTGCCCAATACACTTTGATCCTTACTCTCACATCGCCCAAAGAAGTGCTAAACACCATCTACTCTTTAAACATCACCAGATCCAGCCCAGACAGCATCCACCTCAAGCTTCTACAAATTTCAGCACCAGCTACAGCAGTTCCTCTCATACACCTACTAAATTTGTCCTTTAAGTCTAATAAGGTCACCCTAGAATAGAAATAATCCTGTGTCATCTCTCTCCACAAGGGTGGTGACCCATCAGTTCCCATAAACTACCATCCCATCTCCCTCCTCCCCTCTGTTGCCAGGCTGCAAGAATTTATTGTTCAGACCAGATTAACTGACTTTTTTAGGTCCACAAATTACCTCTCCCCATACCAGTCTGGGTTCAGGAAGAACCACTCAACAATATCTATCCTCCTCTGCATCATTGGACATAATCCAATCGGCCTCTGACCAAGGCCAACTAACTGCTGCTATTTTTATCAGTTTGGTTAAGGCCTCCAAATCCATTTCCCACCCACTGCTTCTTGACAAACTCATGAGACTTGCCCCCCCCCTCGTTGTACAGTGGTTTGAATCCTTCCTTAAAAATACGCAACAGTCAGTCAGGATTGCAAACTCCATGTCCTCCCTTCTCCCCATCCTCGCTGGTGTTCACTAATGGTCGATACTAGGCCCAATTTTATTATCCCTTTTCATCAACAATCTCCCCGCAGTCTGCACAAGGTCCCATATACATATGTATGCAGACAACACTATACATTTCTCATCTGGCCCTATTCTAAGTGATGCCACTATCTACTACAACACTACTACAATAACATACAGTCTTGATTTCATGCAAACAATCTCAAAATAAATACCTCCAAAACTGTTTCCATGACCTTTGGGTCAGCCCGATAATGGTCAAGAACACCCAGCCCCACTGTAATCACCACCCTGGATGGAAACAACTAAACACCATTTCTTCCTATAAATACCTAGGAGTATGGCTTGAGCACCTGCTAAATTACTCAACCTGCATAGATGCCATCACCTTGAAGCTCTGCTCAAAGCTTGATCTTCTTTACAGAAATTGTGACTCCCTCCCATGACCTGTTAGATGCACACTGCTAACAAATATGATCACTCCCATCTTTGATTATTTGGACATTGTATTCAACACGCCCCCTCCACCTCGATATCCAGGCTGGACTCCTTATTCCACACTTTTTGCCATTTTGCAACAAATTCCCATTTCAGAACCCACCACTGCATGCTCCTTTCCTCCCTCAGGTTAGCACCCCTCTCCCATTGCCATTTTTGACACTCCGTTTCTTTTATTTCCAAATTTTGGTTCAACATACAACTCCCCTACCTGGCTAAGAAACTAACGTCTGCAACCTTTTCTCCTTACTCGCTGTGCTCTAGGGACTCACGCTCCTTTTCTCTTCCAAACAATCCTCATCCCATGTAAAATCTGCCTTCTCCTACCCTCTCCCCTACCTATGGAACCGGCTTCACCAGCCCCTCTGAAACTCACCCTTGCACAACTCCATTAAATCTCAATTTAGTCAACTCCCCTTCCCCACCTGTAACTGCAATTAGTTTGCCTTTAGCCAAATGAACATGGTTTAAACTTCAAAAGCTCTTCACTGTAGATTATTGTATTCATGCAACTGATTGTAAATAATTGTATATATGCAACTTGAATGTAATTAACTCCTTTGGATAAAATTATATGATTATATGAAATAGGGATGTGCAGAAATTAATTTCTGCTGGTGGAATTTTGGCAAAAGTGAGAATTTCGCGTCCGCGAAAGTTCAGAAATCATTTTCGGAACTTTCGCAGAAATTTTTCCTTAAAACTGTGGAAAAAATATAAAAAACTGCGGAATAATTTATTAAACTGCAGAAAAAAAAATCCTTCAGAAAGGATCACTGCCAGTGGTCATTTCTGAGTTTTTTTTAACTGCAGTTTAACTCATTAATCCACTCCCCACTGATTAGGGGTCCCAGTAAAGACCTCCAATCCCATCCTTGGACCCTCATGGTTTCTAGTGTCCTCCCCATCCACCGATCATGGCTCCCAAAACATTTTATTTCCCTGATGTCTAGCAGACCACCTCCCTATCATGGATCCCTTGGTCCACAAATAAACAGCCTGCAGTCCACCAACTCATCCCTCTCTAGTCCAAGTATTCTCTGGTGTCTAGTGGACCTGCCTATCCCACATCCCTTGTAAAAAAAATAATCTCAATTCCCTGGTGTCTATTAGACCCCCCACAAACACCACCCTGACAGTTCATCTGCTACCACCCAACTCCCCTCCCCACCCTGCCCCTGAGCAGGCCACCAGCGCAGCACTCCTTTCTCCTCCACTGCCAGTGGCCCACTGAATTGTCAGTGAATAACCGCATGGTTGTACAAGCAGGCGCTCATTCACTGACATTTCATCAAACTGTGGAAAGAAAGAAATTCCACAGTTTATATGCATTTTTCTGCAGTTCACAAAAAAGTCTGCTGAACTCTGCGAAAATCCATGGAAAATCCTACTTTCACCAAAGGCGAAAGTTTCGCAATTTCCGTGAAATTTCCGAAATTTCGCAGAAATTCCGTGAAAGCAGAATTCGCAACATTTGCCCACCCCTAGTATGTAATATTCTCATGTATCTATTCTATGTATGTAATCTGTTGTAACTACTCCCATTCACCCCCGGGTCACACCTGGAAATGAGCCTCGGCTCTGTGTACTTTTCATGGTTATTAAATGAGTAAAAAATTATGGGATCACTTTGAAAATACAAACCTTTTTGACCCACCACAATTAGGCTTTAGGCAAAAACACAGCACAGTTTCTACACTTGCCATAGTAACAAATGACTGGTTCACCATCCTCGATAATAAACTCTCTACAGGAGCCATCTTCTTAGATTCAAGTATAGCCTTTGACACATTCAAACACAGTCTACTATTGGCCAGACTTAAAGAGCATGGCTTGAATGGCCCTTCAGTAAGCTGGTTCTCTGGCTAACTTATTGGCAGACTGCAATGTATCTAAGCTGATGGGCTCCTATTCTCCCCTCTTCCACTCACAAGAGGGGTCCCCAAGTCTCCATCCTAGAGCCATTATTATTCACTTTACATTAATTCACTAAAGCAACAGCATTCTAAATTTTAAACTCCACTTCTTCATAAATGATTCTGTGAGGTATACATCTAAACCCTCCTTATCCGATGCTAACACTGAGTTGCAGGCTGATTTCAACCAACTACAACACAACCTCCTCAGTTACAAACTACTACTAAACTCCAAGAAAAATAAAGTAATATCCTTTCTCCCTTAACAGCTGTCAACACCCCTATGCCAGCAAGCCACACCAGCACCTGTTACAACCCTCCTAGGAGACTCACTCAAGACCTTCAAAAAATGTAAGTATCTCTGAATCTGCTTAGACAGTAAACTGTCATTTGCTGTGCACATTGAATCCCTCACCAAAAAACTAAATATAAGACTGAGATTTTTCTACAGGAATAGACATTAGGAAAAGGCTAATACAAGCGACACTATTGACCTTAAACTTCTGTCCCTCACTCTGGAGTAAGTACTGCTCCCCCTCACAAAAATTTTCAATCTCTCCCTCTGCTACAGCCAATTCCCTAGGAAATGGAAGGCTGCAGTTGTCACTCCAGTGCACAAAAGTGGTGATAAGTCACTGCCTGGTAACTATCGCCGATATCAATACTACCATCTCTCTCTAAGGCCCTTGAATGCTTGGTGGCGGACCAGCTTTCAGACTACCTGAAAAGCACAACATCCTATGCACTCAGCAGCATGGATTTAGGAAAGGGCACAGCACATTGACTGCCCTACTTGAATTCTCAGGAGCAATCCACAATGCCATGGTCAAAGGAAACCTAACTGGAGCAGTCTATACATTCGACTTAACCAAGGCATTTGATACAGTTCACCATGGCCTACTTTATCAAACAACTTCTATCCCTAGGGCTCTCACAGGGTCCTGGTGGCTGGGTAAAAAATTACCTTGCTCAGCGCTCTCAATCTGTAAAAGTAGCTAGAGTTCTCTCAGACTCAAAACTGGTTCACTCAGGAGTTCCCCAGGGATCCATCCTGGGCCTCCACCTTTTCAGCCTTTTCCTAAACTCCCTCCCCAAATCCTGCCCTGAACAATTAATCCTCTATGCCGATGATGTCGTGATTCTTGCCACTCATAAAGATCCGAACCTCTTACGCCTCAACCTTCAGCATGCTTTTTCCAAAGTTGAGATGTGGTTCCTTGAACATAAGCTGGTTCTAAACCACAAAAAAACTAAATCCATGCTCTTCTAACCTGAAATCAAGAAATGGCAAGTCCCACTCACCATTAATACATACCTGGGAAATACCTTGAACAAGTGCCAATTTTAAATATCTTGGAATCAACTTTGATCAAGGCCTAACCTTTGCAACTCACATTGATAGTACAGCAAAACTATTAATCAGCTAATTGGGATTCTGTATCGGAACCAACAGCTTACCCATTCTGCACTGAGGATTGCCATCCACCTTCTATCATCTCAGTCATTGACTATGGCTTAGTTATATATGGATCTGCCACTACTACACTTAGTCGCATTACAAATATCCCTAAATAAGGCCTACATGGTTACCACTGGTGCACATCGATGTACCCACACATGTGAACTCTATGCTGACTCAGGTTGGTTGCAACTCTCAAACCGGATAAGTACCTTACCTGCCTGATGGCGAAAAAATCCACTCTGGGCCTCACTCCACCCTGTATCCAAGACCTGTTATGCCCGAGCGCTAGCACCCATTTTACCAGAAGATCAGAACACCAGCCTCTCCAAGTCCCCCGATGCCGGACTTCCCAGGGACAAAGATCATTTGCCTATCGTACCCCCAGCTGGCTAAATGCCCTCAGCACTCATATTACTGCCTCCACCTCTCTAGGTATATTCAAATCAAGGCTTTTCTCTCACCTTGCCACCTCCAGCTCCTGTGACTGCCCTGATTAAACCTCCTATTTTCTCACTACCCACCATGTTCTGTTATTTGACAAAGACATGTTTGGGAGACCTTTTCTCCTGCTATTGTCTGCTCCCCACACCTTTCACTTAACCTCTCTGTTCTGGACTTTTTCCCTATTTGTTTCTCCTAATCTGGCATGACCTCTTTCTTGTAATAATAATGTGATTATTGATATCTCATGTCCTTTGCACAAGTGATTTGATATGTATTTGTATATGTTTTTCTGTTTTGACACAACACAAATTGTTGTGTTATCTATGTAACCTTTTGTACTGTACCTAATTGACGTGGAACCTTTGTAAAAGAGCCTCTGGCTCAAAGGTAGTAATTTCTAGAACAATAAACTAAACTAAACTAAACAAGCCAGCTTCATCCCTGTTGGACTATGTGGACATCATTTACAATAGCAGCATGGCATCCAACCTATATAGACTAGACATCCTATATCACCATGCCTTACATTTTTTAACCAATGCTCCTTTTAGGATGCATAACTGTGCCCTTTACACAGCAGTGTGCTGGTCATCCCTTGCTACAAGAAGACTCCTTCAAACTGGCACCAGGGCCCTCAAAGTCCTACTGAACAAATTCCCACCACATATTATTTCCCTTTATCACCAATCAAGCAGCCACTATGACCTCAGGAAAAACAACTACATCCTTTTAGATGTCGTCAAGTCCCGCACTTTCCATGGTAGAGCAGCAATCAGTCATGCCATACTGACTGCCTTGAATAAAATATAGGCCTCACTCTAGCTATCTGGACTAGTCTCCCTAAACTTTTTAATATCCTTGTTCAATAAGGCACTTATGGGAACTTGCCATTGCAGCAATAGCCAGCACTCCTTGCTACAGCAAAGTTAATACCATACACTTGTCTCCAGTTAACTATCTCCTCTTCCTTCCCCCCACTATTTGTTTGATTAGCTTAATGTATAGCCATCGTTTGTATTACTCACCTACTACAAATGTGTGACTGCTTCCTCAAAATCACCTGTATTGTATGCCATCGTTTTATTGTCCCTGTATGTATCCATATTGCATATCAATTATTGTATCTGTATCGTATGTCAATATTGTGTATTGTACACTGTTGTATAACATCCTAAAATGACCTCCTTGTAAATGAGCGTGTTCAGTGGAGTTTTCCTGCCAATAAACTTGAACTTGAACTTGAACCTTCAACTTAACATTGTGGGCAGTTCTAGTTTGCAAACATTCAAGAAGAAATTAGACATACTGTATATTGTATTAAAAAAATATTGTGGGCTATCAATTTTAGTAAATGTGAGCAGTTATGGGAGATCCCGCTTGACTCCTATTTGGCCTATTATATGTTACCTATGTTACCTATTTCTCCCAGTGCTGTTATCTCCTTTGATCACCTGAGAAAAGCATCAGTGTCCTGTGTTTTTATTTATTCCTGTACCTACTATGTCTCCCTTAATCCTAAAGGATTTAAATATCATACCTATGTCTCACTGTAAGTCCCCGTTTGTGTTTGCCTGGAGGCTCAGTTTACTTCTACTATATCTGTGCTCTCTAGAAATGCTAAGTCAAACCTGTGTCCAGTCACATCTTCCTAACTTGTCCTCTCACCTCTGATAGGAGCAAGGTCTATACTTTACTTAACAAACAATGACAGAAGTCTCTTGCCCAAACTGGACAACATTAAGTCCTGTGTTTCAACTACAGTACCTCACCCGAAGCATTTCTTATCACAGAGACTTGGTGAACAGTTCTGCAACTACCAGTAATTCTGAACTTACCATTACTAATTATACTCCATTCAGGCACTCTTCTTAGGGACAGGTACAAATCCATATCCAAAAAGCTTTATATAATTGTGATCAAATGTGCCTACTGCACTTTTTTACATATCTTGATGTGTGCTATTTCCCTCCCTCAGCCACTTCTGAGGGTGCTGCAAGAGCTTAGGGAGATACTGGCTGCACCTCTGACGGATCTATTTAACAGATCACTGGATATTGGCATGGTCTCGAGGGACAGGATAAGGGAAGAGGTAGTCCCACTTCACAAAAGTGGTAGCAGGGAGGAGGTGGGAAACTATAGGTCTGTCAGCCTTACATCAGTGGTGCGTAAGTTAATGGAAACACAAGGAAAGGATTGTGGAACGTCTGGTATCCAATGGATTACAGAATCCAAGGCAGTATGTTTTTTACAGGGGAAAGGTCATGCCAAACAAACCTGATAGATTTCATTGACTGAGTTACAAAGGAGTTGGATCAGGGAGGGACGGTGGACACGGCCTACCTGGACTTCAGCAAGGCTTTCAATAGTGGTCCCCATGGAAGAGTGTTAGACAAGCTGGAGAACTTCATGGTGGGTATAAAGGTAGTAACCTGGTTAAAAAAATTGGTTAGGGGACAGGACACAGAGAGCAGTGGTAAACAGGGTTCACTCTGAGGAAGAGAAGGTAACCAGCGGGGTACCTCAGAGATCAGTGCTGGAACCAATGTTCTTCAATGTCTTTATCAGCAACATAGTGGAGGAACTTGAGAGAATGATTTGCCTCTTTGTGGATGACACCAATGTCTGTAAAATAATGGATACCTAGAGGGGAGTGGAAAGGATAAGTAGTGATCTTTAAAGACTGGAGAAGTGGTTAAGGCTATGGCAGCTGCGTTGTAATGGAAACAAGTGCAAACTAATGTACTTGGGCCATAGAAACCCAGGAGAAGAGTACAAATTGAGTGGAGTGACAGTGATAAAGACTAGGCAGAAAAGAGATCTACAATAGGAATAACAATTTCAGATGACCTAAAAGTGGCCAAGCAGTGTGACAATGCAGTCAGTAGGCCTACTGGGATGCTGGGGTGCATAGAAAGGGGCATCAACAGCAGTAAGAGGGGGTAGTGCTGCCCCTATAGATATTGTTAGTAAGACCTCACCTTCAGTATTATGTCCAGTTCTGAAAACCACATCTTAAGAAAGACAGAGTGGAGGCAGTCTATAGGAGAGCTACCAAAATGGTGCAGGGTTTGCATCAAAAGTCCTATGAGGAGAGACTAAAGGAGCTAAATATATTCACCCTGCAGGAGAGGAGGGAGGATATGATAGAGACCTTTAAATACCTCACAGGGGTTAATGAGGTTCGGGGAGGGTATTTCTCAGAGAAAAAGGTACTGTTGAACAAAGGACATGCTATGAAACTGGAAGGAGGTAGATTCAGGAGAGATGCGAGGAAGTACTTCTTCACAGAAAGAGTGGTGGATGCCTGGAGCAGCCTTCCAGCAGAAATAGTGGGGATGAAAACAGTAGTGGGGTTCAAAAATGCCTGAAATAGGCACAAGGGAGTCATAGAGGAAAGAAAAGAAGGGGAAGAGATAGTGCCATAGGTCAAGTAAAAGGTTGCAGTAAAAAATGATGTTTAAAAAAATACGGGCAGACTAGGTGGGCCCAGCAGCCCTTATCTGTCATCACATTGACATTCCATGATATCCTGTCAATACTAAAAAACTTTATTTCCCCTTAAACCCACCACGGCTTTCTCATGTTGGGGATCCAAACTGGGAAATGTCCCAATCATCTTTGGCTGTCTGCAGCCAGATGAGAACATTAAATTTCACTCAGCAGTTCATGGACTACACCAGAGTTAATGCTAGAAGTCCTTCCAGGAGCTCACTAATTAATCGAATTATCATTTCTACTTTCCACAAGTACTCAACAATGAGTATGTTGCCAGGATATTAGTGATCATTGCTTCTCTGCTTGCTCTAGACTTTGCCCCGATGTCAGTATCAAATATAACTTCAAGAAATTTACTGCAACGTTCTTTCTTTCTTGTGTGGCTAGGCTATACGGGGATGGCATATGTTCCACTGCCTCTCTATTCTTGAAGCCTGAGAATTGCTTAAACACTCTCTCTAACAAGCTATTATATAAACCACTTAATCTATGTTTCTATTAAGAAGTGGTCAAAGGCAAGGAAACAGGGGTGCAATGCCAAAAAGTGCCAAATCATGCACCTAGGACATAAAAATCAAGGAACTGAGTATAAAATGGGGGTGGGGTAATGATAGTCACTAAACAGGAAAGAACCCTGGGGTTTCGTCCATAAACACCCTACTGCAGGTGGAAATAGAACAAGATATTGTAGGTGGCCTACCTTTGGTCATGCTGCTTAGGGATTCCCATAACAACCTTGATCAATTTACATTACCTATTAAACATATGCAACAGTACTGGAAAATAATATTAAGGTTACTACATTGGGATTCTAGTTATTTTTGACCTTGTAAACCTCTTTGGAATAACTCCAGGATCCAGATAGGATGTTTCTGGATTTAGGGGGCTACCTGGGTCTCGAAAGATATTTCAGTCATGAGAGATTTGTTTGATTCAGAATCTGGGGAGTTCAAGGTATTTAACCAGTTGCAACATGAATATCAGCTACCAACTCAGGTCCTATGGAGATATCTTCAACTGTGTCAAGTGTTGCACCAATGGCTTATAAAAGATTACATGTTAGTACAAACAGATTTAACTAATCACTCTCAGAAGTGGTTACAAGTCTCCAAAGGCCACACAAGTACTACTTATAAATTATTGCAAGATTCACATTTGCCAAATTGGGAGGCCCACTGGCTGAAATGTTCAGCTGAGTTGCAAGACCCCCTAGAGAAAGATAATTGATCTCGCTGTTCGGCTGATACACACCATGCAGTACAAGATGCAAGACTGCAACTTATACAAAAGAAGGTCTTAAGTAGGTGATATGGTGATATAGGATCCCAGAACGATTAATCAGAATGGGTCCTGTTACTTCCAATATGTGCTCAAGGTATGCAAAGGAGCCCATTACCATATACCACATACTTTGGGGGTGTGGATTACTGGGAGAATGGTTGGCATGCATTATCCATACCATGCAAAGTACTTTAAATATACCTATTCCTCACACCCCACAATTCTGGATCTTGGATGACCCGCTCTCATTAAGTCTTCAGGCCTTGCAATACAAGTTATTTCTTCACATAATAGTACTGGAGGCCAAGTGGCTACTCCTACATCATTGGAGGTCATCCTCCTTTCCTCCTCATATGAGATGGCAACAGGCCGTGTCCAAAACTGCCTCTTTTCAACAAGTGTTCTTCTATAGAAGATAAGTCTTGCTGGTTTCCAAGTCACATGGCTACCTTGTCTTTCTCGTTTAGGGGTGTTTAAGTTTGACTCATGAAGTGGTCCAGCTGAGGGACAGGTTAACAGACTGTAATGTAATTGGCATGGTCAGTTACCCATGAGTCAGGGAATGATATTTTTCTCCTAGCTTATTTCATTATTTCTACACATGGTGAGGAGGCCTTGTTAAGATGGTGCCATGGATCTTATATCTTATTCTGATTTCTGTTTTGGAACTGCTATGCAGTAGTTTCTAGATTTTGTTACAGACAGGAACCTTTAGGATGTATTATCTGGTTTGTTTGGATTTTAATGTTTAACATGTTATTTTACCTCATGACCTGGTATTATGTGCAACAGTGAAATGCTGATGCTGATCTTGAGTGTCCTTCCTGTATTGCATAATGTCTATTCTTTTTTTCCTGTTGTAACTCAATAAAATGTTTTTTGTATACAAAAAAAAAGAACCTTGGGGTTATAATATTTGATGACCTCAAAGATGCAGGGCAGTGTAACAAGGCAGTAGACAGGGCCAGTGGAATGCCGTGCTGCATAGAGCGAGGTATCTCCAGCAGGAAGAGGGAGGTGGAGTTACCACTGTATAAGTCATTGGTGAGACCCCAGCTAGAATACGGCATCCAGTTCTGTAGGCCACATCTCAGAAAGAACATAAACAGGATGTAGGCAGTCCAGCGGAGGACAACTAAAATGGTGCAGGGGTTGCACAAGAAGCCCTATGAGGAGAGACTGAGGGATCTCAACATGTACACTGTAAAGGAAAGGAGGGAGCGAGTACATGATAGAGATCTACAAGCACCCCACAGGGTGAATGGAGTACAGAAGAGGAGTCTATTTCAAATGAGGAAGTGCACCTGGACAAGAAGGCACGTAATGAAGCTTGAAAGGGGGGTGATTAAGAGCATGCAATGAGCTTGAATGGAGGAAGTTTAAGAGGGATGTGAGCAAATACATCTTCACTGAAAGAGTGTTGGATGCTGAAAACAGTCTGCTAGCAGGGGTTGTGGGGCGAAAACAGTGCGGGGCTTCAAGCATGCATGGAATAGGCACAAGGGGATACTTGTAAATAGGAAAGGAGGGAGGAGGGTTCTCGGACACCAGATAGGGTATGTGGAGACAGAATAGGCAGACAGCATATGGGCAGACTGGGTGGGACAAGCAGTCCTCTTCTGCCAACAAATTCTGTTTCAATTAGGAGTGTATGAGTAGTGAATAATATTTTCTGCATACCAAAAATAATGCACTATTCATAATTTGAATACAAGTAATGTATAGTGGCACTATTCATGGCTATTAATATTTGGGAAATACTACAAAAAAATTAAAAAAACAGCCCCCACTCTCCTACTCAGCACAATAATGTTACGCTACAACCCCCCATTCCACCACCCTCTGCAACAAGCGTACCCCCAGCACCCACAATTGAAAGTTTAATGAAAACTCCCATGATGGGTGACAGGCACAATCCACTCACCTTCATAGATGGTGCCATCTCCTCTTATGTTTTATATTGTAAAAAACCTTCTCCACTACCCCCAACCCTGGCAGCAGCACACAAGTCCCTCCCTCCCCAAAAGCATCCAAATTTCATTAAACGAATCTCCCCCAGCCAATGGAAGATAAGCAACACAACCCACCCTCCTCCCCAACTGACCACCTTCTTTTAAATGAGGAAGACCTCACACACTTACTTGCATGGTAAAACAGCTGATCACGTGTTTAGCTGTTTTACTACATGAGCAAGCATGGGATCACTTCATTCATAAGAAGATGGCTGGCCATGGAAGCTGGCAGGTTGAGCTGGTCATCTTCCCATGCCTGAGGAGAGCTTCATTTTATGAAATGTGGGTGCTAGGGGTGGGGTTTCGGTGCTGTTGCTGGTGGGGATGATTTTGTCAACAAAATGCACAATAAGAGATAGCAGCTGGCTGTGGAGGTGGGTGGTAGCCAGTCACCCATTGTAGGATTTTTTTAAACCTTCAATTGTGGGTGTTGGGGGAGGAGAGGGTGGGAGGGACTTACAGTAGAGGTTGGGGGAGGGGGGATGTAGTTTAAAATGATTGGGCTGGGGTGGAGTGCGAGGTCTATATTTTTTACTTATCCTCACAGGTACACTAATAATGAATACAAATACCAAATTTCCAAATATTTGGGACTCTGAATATGAATATTTGGCCAAATATTTGAACCACTGTTATCTAATGGGTTCTTAGGGAAACCACTTTCTGTTAATATGAATGACCTGGTTTCTTAAATGGGATGTTTAGTGCCCATTCTCATCTGCTTAACAGGTGTTCAGCTGCTGTTTTGTCTGACTGCCAGTTTTCTCATTCGTGTACTACAATGGCCACAAGTGCAAAGGGAATAGATCTCTTTTTTTTCAGTGAAAGTTAAGGTCATTGAGGCATTGCAGCAGCCACAAATTCTCTCTCAGCAGCTGCCAAGCAATTAGGAATTTTCAAGATTCAAGTTGGCAGGATCACTCACATCAAAGACAAGTTTATTTTTAAATGGCAGGTTAGTGCAAACCCCAACTACAAAAGAAACAGGGAGGGGAATGACACTAGGTAGAGGGTACCTTAGTGTTGTTGTTTCAGCATGCTGTTGGTGCATGACTGTCTGGGCCCACTTAAAAAACAAGCATTTGTCAATGCCAAATTTTCACTTGCAGGTATTTGCAGTGGTGTGTGGTACTGGTAGTGGCATCAGAGAAGCAAGGAGGTAGCAATGAGAGATGTGAGTGCCACATGGTGGAAGCTGCACTGTAAATGCAGCAAGGAGCTGATAGTTAGAGAAGCCGTCCCCACTGGATTTAGGAGACTGGGGAGAGAGAGTGTGCTGGGCAGCAGGAGCCACCAATAAATAAAGCCACACTGCAGCTAATGTATAAGCCTGGAGGGGGGTTCAGATGAGCAAGGACTGGGTATAGAGAATGTGCTGGGTAGCATGAGCCACCAATAAGTTAAGTCACACTGCTGCTAATGTAGAAACTGGGGGGGCCGGGGAGAAGTGAGGCCCAGAAGGAGAGAGACTGCGGTGAGTGGCAGGAGCCACCAACAGTAAGTAAAACCACACCGCGGCAAATTTATAAGCCTGGGGAGGGGTTCAGAGGAGTGAGGACCTGGACAAGAAGGTGTACCAGGTGGCATTTGATGCCAATAAGTGAAGCCACACTGCAGATAATGTAGAAGCTGGGGGGGAGAAGAGAAGTGATGGCTGGAAGGGGAGAGAGTGTGGCAGGTGGCAGGAGCTGACAATAACCATAACTCCAGCCATGTGCATTAGTGTCAACTGTAACGCACACAGCTGGAGTTACGGCCACAGAAAGAAATGAAGAGCTCTCTCATTGGAGCAGTTCATTTCTTTCAACTACAGAACATGCCACGACCATGTCGGCAAGCAAAACTACTGTCATGATGAGAGTTCCTGGTCATTGGTCAACACTTCTAAGGCCATAGCAGTTTCAGCTGTGATTGACTCGGCAGTAACATACCTGTGAAATGCCGTTAGTTTGTTCAGGCCATGAACTCCCATGCTCCATCATGTTTCTTGCTTTTGTGAGGCAGCGCAGGGTCCTTT
Organism: Neoceratodus forsteri; assembly: GCA_016271365.2. Taxonomy (NCBI): domain Eukaryota; kingdom Metazoa; phylum Chordata; order Ceratodontiformes; family Ceratodontidae; genus Neoceratodus; species Neoceratodus forsteri. Next base: position 623,533,645 of record CM057455.1, read on the forward strand.
GTACTCTGTGCACCCATCCTTCTGTAGATGCATGACCAAATTATCAGCATAGCCCTCTTATTACCCCAGCACATCTAGGCTGTAGACAAAATTTACAAATCCTCTACAAAACATAATTTTGTACAAGAAGAACGCCATTCCGTGCCACAGGCAGAAACACACAGTTTGGACAGAAATTGAAAAATGACAGCTGTCACATATGTAAGCTGAGGTAATAAGAAGGCTAAGTTTAAAATGTGGGGTAAAGATATCTAAGATTTTTGCAGTTACAAGGGTGCATACTGAAACTGTAATGAATGGGCATAACTTTGTCATTTGTTAATGTTTTGACCCCGCATTTTGAACATAGTCTTCTTATCACCCCACCTCATGAACCCCAACAGTGAAAATTTGTAGATCCATGGGAAAATTCCATTCTGTGCCACATGTGCAAAAACACGTCCAGGGCAGGATGTGCAAAATTACTGTTGTATTGTTCATGAGGTGGTCTAGAACAAAGGGTTAGCCTGTTCGTGGATGATACAAAGCTATGTAACAAGGTTGATACACAGGAAGGTATAGAAACAAGCATTTGTCAATGCCGAATGTTGTCTGTCTAGCATTGGTAGTGCAGGAGTTATAGATGCATAATAGGAATGGTAGTGAAGTATTGAATTGGTGCCAACCCCACCCCCCCTACAGAAACTGACAGGCATTGGGGTGTGCCTTTGGGTCATCAGCTATACCACTAATGCCATTTAACCTCACCCTACCCTGTAGACACACTGACAAGTGCCGTGGTGTGCTTTGGGTTCTTTGGGCCTGATACTTACCCCATTCCATAAGGAAATACGCTGAGATGGGTGCAGTATAGGAGAATGGGGTGAACTTTAAGGCTGAATACTCCAAGGCACACCTCGATGCCTGTCACTGTTTGCAGGGTGGGAGGTGGAATGGCATGAGCATTACAGCCAATGATCCCAAGTCACACCCATTATGCCTGTCAGTCTCTACAGCGTGGGATGTTACAGTTGGAAATCCTAACTCCTTAGGTGTTTATTGGTATTTTCACTCCAAATTTTCAACATGGGCTTTTTGTGACCCCACCTCATGAAGAGTGGCACTATCTGTTTGTTAGCCAAAAGGTGGTTTTGCACAGCGACTATGCCATTTGGCGATATATATACGAAAACACATTTTGCGCAAGATGTGAAAAATGACAACTGTATTGTTCATGAGGAGGTGTAAAAAATGGCAACACCTGAGAATCTGGAGTGAAAATATGAAAAATTGGTGAAGTCATGAGCAGGCATAAAAACTGCTCAACACACGCCTGTAACCCAATTATTTTTGGGATTTTTTTAACCACATTTTCAACTTAGGCATTTTGGGACCTCCCCTCATGAAAAGTGGCACTGCAATTTTGTTAATCTGTCCCAAATGGTGATTTCCACAGCGATTATGCTATTGTGTGCCACAGGTGCGAAAACACATTTTTAGCAGGATGTGAAAAATGACAGCTGTCAAGCAGATGTGAAAAAGTGCCAGTGTTGACAATCTGGTATGAAAATATTGCAAATTAATGAAGTTATAAGGGTGCGTGGAAACTGTGCAATGCATGTTTGTAACACAGTCATTTTATGGACTTTCACCACCAAATTTTCAACATAGGCATTTTAGGACCTCTGCTCATGAACAGTGCCACTGTCATTTTCTTACTCTGTCCCTAAAAGTGATCTCCCACAGTGACCATGCTATTCTGCTCCAGAAGTGTGAAAACACATTTTGGCCAGGCTATGTAAAATGACAGCTGTACTGTTCATAAGGAGGTGTGGAAAAATGCCAATGTTGAAAATCTGGCATGAAAATCTTACAAATTCACAAAGTTACGAGCATGCATGGAAACTGTGCAACACCCGCTCATAAAACAGTCATTGTTTAGATTTTTTTCACCAAATTTGCAACATAGACTTTTTGAGAGCCCATCTAATGAAAAAGTGGCACTGTCATTTCATTAATCAGTTCTGAAAGGTGATTCAATGCAGTGACTGTGAAATCACCTTTCAGGACTGAATAATGCCATGACAGGGACTAAATTCATGAGGAGGGGTCCCAATATCCCCATGTTGAAAATTTGGTGCCAGAATTTCAAAAAATGCCCGAGATATGCACCAAAGTTGAAAAAAGTCTATTTATGCCATTATACAGATTACTGGCATTTCTGCAGTTCGCGTTTGGCTTTGAAGAGTGCAGACTTGCTCCCGGTCCACCGAAGATCACTGCACTGGACTCCGGAGGTAAGTATGGGCTGAGGGTGGTGTGGGGAGGCAGGATATGCAGAAGGTGGGTGCGGGTTGGGGGAGGGAGCAGAAGACACTGCGAGGGACTGTTTTCTTCTTTCACAGGGTAAAAAAAAGACAACGAGGGTCAGTTTTCTTTTTTTGCAGGTCTTTGTTTGGTACACTGAGGCATGCTCCCAGTGTACCACCTGCATTACAGGAAGGGACCACAGCCAACAAGGACTGGGTCCCCCGTCATCACAGAAACAGGTTGGGGAGCATGCATGATGCCGAGTGGGATTGGGTGCCCCCTCAGCACACAGCACAAATTGGGGGTTGTGGACATTATGCTGATGGGGAGTGGACTCCCCCATCAGTAAACCAAACTGGGTTGGGGGGATTGAAGCTGATGGGGATTGGGGTCCCCTCAGCAAGAAAAGTCTGTGGGGGGGTCACATGATGCCAAGGGAGATTGGGCACCCACTTAGCATGCAAGTGGAATGGGAGGGGGGGCATTATGCCGACGGGGAGTGGGCTCCCCCATCGGCAAATGAAGTGGGTCAGGACATGCCAACAGGGGGATTGGGTACCCCTGAAGTCGATGCTCTGCATGGCGGCAGTCAATGCCACCATGTTTATTGAACTGCTTCACCAGGAAAGGCACGCTGCTGCCTGATGAGCTTGGCTGTCATTGCAGCAGATCTTTTCTTAGATCTGGTGGCCAATTTACATGTTGCTGGTGTCAGCGCCTGCAACTGCCTTATTGGGAAATGAGGGATGCACCTACTGATGTGTGCCCTGCATTCACCCACAGTAACCACACCTCCAGTCTGCTACTATTGCAATATGACTCCAACTCATGAACACTGTCACTGCCATTTCGTTCTTTGGTCTCAAGAGGTGATTTTGTACAGCAACCAAGCATTTCTGAGGCACAGTTGCAAAGGCACATTTCAAGCTGGATGTGAAGAAGGTCAGCTATACTGCTCATGTGGTGGTGTGAAAAAATGGCCACGTTGAAAATCTGGAGTGAAGGTATTGAAAACTGCTAAAGTTATGAGTGTTTGCAGAAAAATGTAAACAACTGCATGTAATGGGCATTTTTTTGTATTTTTGCACCAAATTATCAACATGGGCTTTTTGGGACTCCACCTCATGAACAGTGGTGATGTTGTTTTGTTAAAGAGTCCCAAAAGGTGATTCACACAGTGACCATAAAAATCACCTTTTTTGAATGAGTAACAAAATGACAGTGCCAGGGTTCATGAAGCGGGGTTCCAAAAAGTGCATGTTGAAAATTTCACTCAAAAATTCCTAAAAATGACCGAGATAGTATCATAAGTTCTGAACACCATTGACAGCTGTTATACAGCACTTACCTTCATTCTTCAGTTTGCGGTTCGGCTTTGAAGAGTGCATTCCAGTCCACAGAAGATCACAGCCACTGACTTCCAGAGGTAAATATGGGGCTGGGGTAAGGGAGGTAGGTGCACAGTGGAGGGTGGGGATTGGGGAGGGAGATGACAGGGGCTATGAGGGACCATTTTCTATTTTACAGGTTAAAAACAGACATCAGGGGACTGTTTCATTCTTTTCTGTTTTTTTAAAATGAAAATGTCGGGACACTGGGAGTGGACTCCCAAGTGTTCTAGTGTTTTGGGGGGATACACATCACGGAACACTGGAAGTGGGCTCCCCAATGTCCTAGTATTTTGGGGGTACACATCAGGGGACACTGGGAGTGGGCTTCCCAGTGACCCACACTAAAGGGTAAGCCACACCACAACTAATGTGGAAGGCAGTGTGGTGTCAGGGGAACTGACAGACTGGGAAAAGAGAGTGTGGCAGAAGCCACCAACTTGTAAAGCTGCACTGTGACTATATTGTACAAGCCTGGTGGAGGTTCAGAAGGAGCAAGGACTGGGGAGAGAGAATGCAGCAGGAACTGCCAAAATGTAAAGCCACACCGAAGCTAATGTGGAAGGAGGGGTAAGAGGAATGGACATATTGGGGAAGGGAGAGACAGTGTGGTGGGTGGCACTGGCAGGAGCCACCAAAAACTAACTCAGGCATGTGCATTAGTTTTAACTCTAATGCTCATGCCTGGAGTTTCATCTAAAGAAAGAAATAAAGCACTCTCTCATTGGAGCAGTTCATTTCTTTCAACTAGTGAGCATGTCATGTCAGCAAAGCAGAATTTGTGTCATGACCAGAGTGCCTGATCATTGGTGTACACTGCCAAGCCCATTGCAGTTTCAGCTGTATTTGGCGGGCATACGGTCGATTCATCGTGGTACAATTAGTCTCGGACAAACTTTAGTGCCAATCTTGTCTAAATGTAATCTTGTCGCTGGTACAACAGGTAGCAGGCACAATGCAGCCACTGCAACCAGATACCCACAACATTTTGTCTGCTGTATGACGACAATATTAACAAGTGATCCCAGGCTTACCTCCTTGATTTCCTAAACCTCCTGTAACAATGTTAACACATACCATCTGGAATTGAGGGTTTCAACCACAATTCAGATATGGCAACCAAATCAGGCCTATAGAAACAGGAAATCTCCTATGATGCCAAATGCATAGCAAATCCCCAGTATTAAAATAGCAGTAAAACTGGCAAAAACATACCCACAAATGCGCAAAGCTAATTTCTCAATCAATAATAAGGAGAGCGCATTAATCATACTATGCGACTGCACCAAGAGTTCCGATATGCTAAAATAGGTAATATCACTAACCGGTACATTAGAACTACATTCAGCCAGGGAACTGACTACATCACTCAGCATACAACACACCCATAAGGCAACTCCCCAACTAAGCATAAGGTGTTATGCAGAGATTTTGCAATAGAGCATAATCTTCTTAAACCAATAACCCAGCAAACTACACTTTGCACAGCACTTATTGAACCATCCGGCCACATCTTCCGTGCACTTAGCTGCACTTTTCCGACACTAAGCCACTGCTACAGATACAGCTGCATCTCAGCAGAGCAGAATTTAAATTCACCAGTTCACCCGACCAGGCTGCCACCACCAATAGGGGAGGGGGTGTGGCTCAGAAAGTTATAGTGGCAAAGGCAAGTATGAGGGTAACTAAGCAATATGAGCTGGAGCCCACAGGACCAGCTGCTCTCCTGTGCTCTGCAGCATGAACTAGAGCAGCAGCCCGTCTGCCCGCCAGACCTGTGAGCCCCAGAAAGCTGCTGCCCATCTGCCAAGCAGACCTGCAATCCCCAGAAAGACTTGCTGCCCTCCTGCACTATGCAGCATGAACTAGAGCCACTGCCCATCTTAGCAGGTTGGGCACCTTGATGGAGACAGGTAATGCTGCAACTATTTGTCCAGTTATATTTTTTACGGCGATAACTTCACCTATCTACGAGTTAAGTCGACGACAAAATGTATGGCTTTTGTTTGGCCCCGTGACAAAATGTCCATGTTATTTTGACTGCGACATTTTGTCCGGGGACCAATTGACCGTACACGTATCTGGCGTGGCAGTGACACACCTCTTAAATGCCACATAGTCCCACGATGTTCCTTGCGCAAGCGCAAGTAAACACAACAACAACAAAAACATTTAGCTATGAATCATTTGATGCTGCAGATGGTTTGCTTTTCATATGTAAATCCAGGCACACCATTTTGTGCAACAAGGAGCATAATGAGAAGCAGGATGGTGATGGTCCATCAACCTTTGATTGGTTACAATACATGCTGTCAGAGCTTATGGCACAGTATGCTCCAAGAGAATATTTCCAATGCAAACAAAGCTGCATTGTTTTACAGGGATTATCCTGACCATGGGCACACACACACACACACACTAACACACACACACACTCTGAGAGATGCCAAACTGGTCAGCGGTATGAAGGCTAAGGAAAGGACAGCTCTCATATGCTTTACAAACTTGCTAAGGACTGAAAAGTTGTCCCTGGTTGTTAGAGGCAAAAGCAAGGAACCACAATGTATCCCCAAAAATCTGGCTAAAATGCCCTGCACTTACAGTATATGTGCGCTCATGCAGTGCTTGCATGACAGGAAACGTATTTTCAGATTGGCTTTCAAATGATAAACTGCAGTTAAACAGACAAGACAAAAAATCCTTCCCCTTGGGGACAACTCAAGTACACAACCACAAGATTTGACCATAACATTTTGAAAAGTAAAAATGGCGTTACACAGAAATATAAAAACTTAGAAATTGTCAGCAGACAAGGACCACTAGGCCCATCCAGTCTACCTGTAAGCCCTATACATGTATGTGGCCACTGGCCCTATGTGATCAATGGCTTTTCATCACTCCCTCCCCCTCTCAAGTTCCCTTGCACCTGTCCCAGGTATGTTTAAAACCCTCCACTGTGCTTTCCCCCACTACATCTTGTAGCAGACTATTTCAAGCATCCACTAACCTCTCTGTGAAGAAAAACTTCCTCATAAGGCTAGTCAATAAGCTGGATAGCTTAAGGGTGGGTAGTAAAATAACTAGGTGGGTGGAAAGCTGTCTACAGGACAGAAGTTAGAGGTAGTGAATGGGATGCATGCCAGTTATAGATGATTATGAATGGGGTGCTACAAGGGTCCATTCTCAACCCTCTCCTTTTCAATACTTACATCAGTGACTTAGCAAAGGGTCTGGAAGGTAGGGTGTGCCTGTTTGCAGATTATAAAAAAATCTGTAATAGGGTGGACACCTCAGTGGGGGCAGAGGCCATGAGGCAGGACCTGAAGAAACTGGAGGGGTTGCTGAAGACTTGGCAGTTAAAGTTCATTGCCAAAAAGTGTGTGGGGATGCATTTGGGACAAAAAATCCAAGAGCAGTATTCGCTCTGGGGGGTTGGTAAAGAAAATGAAGGAGGAGAGGGATCTAGGGATCATAATATCTGGCAAGCTCAAGGTAGGGAACCAATGTAGCAAAGCAGTGTGAAAGACAAATGGAATGCTGGCATGTATTGGGAGGGGCTTCACTAGCAGGTGGGAGGTACTGATGCATCTATACAAAGTCATGATGAGACCACACTTAAGAGTATGGGGCTCAGTTCTGGAGACCACACTTATGCAGGAACATTGAGGGCTTAGAGAGAATTCAAAGAAGAGTGACCAAAATGGTGCAGGGGATGCAGGGGAAACAGTACCAGCAGAGGTGTAAGGAGTTGTATCTGTACACGCTGGAGACCAGGAGGGAGAGGGGGGACATGATTGAAACTTTTAAATATGTAAAAGGGATCACTAATGTAAAGGAAGGGAGTCTACTTAACAGGAAATAGGGGAAAAAATAAGAGGGCATAGCCTGAGGTGTGAGGGTGGAAGATATAAAGGGAATGTGAGGGGAAAATTCTTCACAGAGAGGGTGGCTGAGGCCTGGAACAGACTGCTAGAGAAGGTGGTGATGGCTGATGTGGTGGAGGGATTCAAGAGGGCATCAGACAGACATATGTAGTTGGGAAGGGGGGTAAGGGGAGGGTCACTGATGAGGTACGAGTAAGGGAGTGGGATGGATCAATGTTTCCTTTTTTGCCAACTTGATTCTATGATGATTTCCTCTTAATCTACCCCCTTCCAGTTTCATATCGTGCCCCTGCATTTTAGTACTTTTTCTACATTTACATGGGTCCCCCACCTGCACCTTGTTTATGCCCTTGAGGTATTTGACATTTTCTATCATGTCCCCCCGCTCTCTCCTTTTCTCCAGAAGGTACATGTTGAGGTCCCTTAGTCTCTCCTCATATGTTTTGTGGTGTAAGCCATGTACAATCTTTGTCACCCTTCTCTGGACTGCCTCCACCCTGTTGATGCCCTTGCACAGTTGTGGCCTCTAGAACTGCACACAGTACTCCAGGTGAGGCCTTACCAATGTTTTATTCAATTGCATTACCACCTCCAGCCTCCTGATAGTGATGCCTCTGCCAATGCACCCCAGTATGCCACTAACCCTCCCTGCAGCCTTTGCACACTGTTTTGATACCTTAAGGTCATCAGAAATGATAGTCTGTAGATCTCTTTGGTGACAGTAAACACCCCTCCTCATCCTGTAGCTCTCCCCAGGGTTCCCTCTACCCAGGTTCATTATCTTGCACTTCTTTGCATTGAACCTCTGTTGCCACACTTCCAACCATCTTTCAAGCTTCTTCAGGTCCCTCTTCATTTTCTGCACCCCTTTTGGAGTATCCACCCTGTTGCAGATCTTGGTGTCATCTTTAAATAGGAAGACCTTTCCTTCAAGCCCATCTGCAATGTCACTAATGAAGACATTGAACATGACTGGTCCTAGTACTGATCCCTGTGGTACCCACTGGTCACCTCTCTCTCCCTGGATTGGATCCTATTTACCACAACCCTCTGCCTCCTGTCCATCAGCCAGTTATTAACCCAACATATCACCTTTTGTCCCATGCCCAGACTACTCATCTTGTTCACTAGCTTTGTGTGTGGGACGATGTCGAAGGCTTTGCTGAAATCTACATAGGTGACATCTACTGGCCCTCCCTGATTAACTTTCCTAGTCACCCAATCAAAAAATCTATCAGATTCATTTGTCATGACTTTCCTGCTGTGAATCTTGTTGTCTCACATCCTGGGCACCACTGGATTCCAACTGTGTCACTATTGTTTCTTTTAGCAGTGTCTCCATTATCTTCCCCATCTCTGAGGTGAGACTGACTGGACTGTAGTTCCCCACTTACTCTCTACTGCTGCTTTTATGCAATGGGACTACATGTGCCCTCCTTCAGTACTCTGGAACCACCCCGGTGCTGAGTGACTTTGAGAACAGGGCTGCCAGAGGCGCTGCTATCTCCCTTCACAGCTCCCTTAATATCCTCAGGTGTACACTGTCTGGCCCCATTGCTTTATCCACCTTCAGCTTCATGAGTTCTTTCCAAACTTTCTCCACTGTGAATGGACTGGTGTCCACTTCTCCCCCCCCCCTTGTCTATGCTACCCCACTGTGGTCCGTGATCCTCCTCCTCCTTAGTGAATACTGAACCAAAATAGTTGTTCAATATTTCTGCCTTGTCTAGATCCCCCTCCTTACACTCTTCGTCCTCTCCTTTGAGCCTCACAATCCCTCCCTAGGTTTTTCTTCTTTTGCTGATGTACCTATAGAATGTCTTGTCCCCTTTCTTCACAGTCCATGCTAAACCCTCCTCTGTCTGCTGTGTTGTTGCCACTATACACAAAAAGTTGAATTCATCCCTTTGATTTGGGTATAAACAAAAAATATCAAATGGCATTACTGTGCACTGTTGTCTACATGGATTGTCAGCATCATTGACAGTGGCTCCACTGTTTTGGCATTTGAGATTGCACACTCTGTCAAGCTGTTAGATGAAATCTTCATGATGCATAATCATGGGCAGCTGTCAAGGAATCCATACTAGCCAACTGCCTTAGACAAGCTGGCTCTGTGCTAGATCAAACACCCACCAATATGCTGCTGATAGGGGCAGAGGAATCAGAGGTGCTGACTGATGGTTTTTTTTGTAGAATATTTTTCCCTCCGGTCGCATTCTGCAGAGTCTCTCTTAGGCATCCTGCCTACTCCTGCCTGCCTGAAGTCCTCCTCCTACCTGTGCCTCCTCCCTCCCCCCTCCTTCAGCCATGATCAGTACCCCCCAGCTTAACCCCTCCGGGGTGGGGCCGCCCCTCCTCTTGGGTGCTCTCAACAGTCAACCCTGATGTGGCAGAGGACCATGGGGGCAGGTGCCATTGCCTACCCTGCAGACTGAAGTTTTCCTTGTTCTGGTGAGCTCTTCTCTCCTTCCTCCCATGTGTGTACACATCCTGATGCATGACAGCACATGGCAACTGCTGCCTGTGTCGGGCATGCCAGCTATGTACTGCTCAGTGAGCTACAGCACTCCTGGTCTCCACCAGGAGCCGCTGATGCACCGAGCGATTCCCAACCTCCCCCCTGGGAAGGAGAGCAGCCCCAGTGGATGCACAATTCTCTCCCACCTCTGCCATCCCGAAGTTCTCTGAGTTCACTCCCGAACTCAGGTCGTTGGCATGGCACAAGATGTGGCATCCAGTGACAACCCTCAATGACAGTGGGCTGGCCTGTGCTGACTGATGTTGAATGACCTAAGGACATGACCCCAGAAGTGGCTGAAGCTTTCTTTGACTGTGATGTGGCTGAAGAAACTGAGAGAGACCTTTCTATATATGTTATCTTTGCATCAATCAAAGTAGAAAACTTGGAGGAAGGCCTGGAGAGTGATTAGAATAATGTTGATAAAGCTCTGTCAATCAGGGTAACAAATGTTGAAGTCCAAGAGCATGTCAGTGTGCTACATGGCTGGTATCAACAGCACAAAAGAATACAGATGTGAGAGATGCTTTTTGACTTTGAGGGGGTGATTGTACATCAGGTGGTGTCTGATTCCAAGAAGAGTAGTTTTAACAGCTTCTATGGGGCAATGAACAATGGCTAAGAACCAGACATTAATACTTTTGAAGCTTATTTACTTGATAATAAGCAATTTATTTTCTAACAAAAGCCACAAAAAACTCAAAAAAAGAGCTGAAAGATATAACTACCCTTCCCAGCTAACAATATTTCAGCTAACACTGCATGACTGTGATAATTTCTGGTAGAATATTAAATGGATTCAGAAAGAGGGAGTAAGTAGAGGTTGCTGAAGTTCTTGCAATTTGGTAATGTAGTAATCTTAGCCAAACAGCAAAGTATTGATGATTTTAATTCACATTTCCCAGAGATAGGTAGGGGTGTGTGAAAAAAATGTTTCTGCCAGCAGAATTTTGGTGAAAGTGCAAATGTCATTCCCATGGAAGTCTGGAAATAATTTTCAGAATTTTTGTGGAAATTCCACCTTAAAACTGTGGAATAAATATACAAATGGCAGGTTAATTTATTAAACTACAGAAAAAAAATCTGTAGAAAGGATCACTGCCAGTGGTCAGTTCTGAGGCTTTTTTTTTTTTAAACACAGTTTAATTCATTAATCCACCCCTCACTGATCAGGGGTCCCAGTAAATAAATAAATATCTCCAATCCCTTCCTTGGACCCTCCTGGTTTCTAGTGCCCAACCCACCCACCAATCATGGCCCCTTCAAACATTGTATTTCCATGATGTCTATTGGACCCTCCTCCCTATCCTGGATTCCTTAATCCACAAAAAAGCAGCAGGCAGTCCACCAACTCATTCCCCTCTATTCCCAGTATTTCTTGGTGTCCAGTGGACTTCCCCATCCCCAATCCCTTATAAAAAAAATAATCCCAATTCTCTGGTGTCTAGTGGACCACCCACCCTCCCACCTTGACAGTTCATCCACCACCACCCCACTCCCCCCAACCCTGCCTCTTAGTGGGCCACAAGCACAGCCTTCCTCTCTCCTCCTCTACCAGTGGCCCACTGAATTGTCAGTGAATGACCACATGGTTGTACAAGCAGGTGCTCAATCACTGACAGTTCAGTAAACTGTGGATAGAATAAATTCCACAGTTTATATGCATTTTTCTGCAGTTCACAAAAAAAGTCCGCAGAACTCTGTAAAAATCCATTGAAAATCCCAGCTTCACCAATGGCGAACGTTCTGAAATTTCCACAAAATTTCCGAAATTTCGCGGAAGTTCTGCGAAAGTGGAATCCACAACTTTCACCCACCCCTGGAGATGGGTGCAGCTTTTGACACTGCCTGCCCTAATTTATTGTACCTGTCCCTGCCATATCCACTCCTCAATTACCACCCACACATATCAATAATTCAAGTTCATGCCTTTCACCGACTATAAGTTCACCAAAGCATTGGCTCGTATATTTGAAATGAAGGTCCTGGCCTGGATATGGTACATCTTTTCTAACTTAAACTGACTGCCCCTATCTTCACTAAACACTTTGCATACTTGCTTAATCTCTCCATCATTGAGGGAGCACTGCCAGAGGACTGGAGAACAACATCAATTGTCCCTTTCTTTAAAGGCAGCGCTGTGTCCGATCCCAACTGCTACCAATCAATTTCTATTTTGTGTGCCTCCTCAGAAAATGTATAAAAAACTGTCTATGACCAACTACTGGATTATTTGAGCTCTCTCAGGCATATCTTGCAATATCAATACTCATGCAATGCGTATAGCTGTACTCCTCAGCCTCATGCTAGCATTTAACACTGTCGACCATAAAAATCCTGATTATCAGACTAACCTTGTTTGTTGTAAATTTCCATCACATCTATGGTTCAGAAGCTACTGAATGTCTCAAGAAGTTACCAATGTGTTTACAAATCTAGCCTCGTATCAAATTTCTCAACCATTAGTCATTTTACATCAATAACCACCGAGTTATGTTCCTAATTTCACTATTCTACCCTGTGCTAATTACACTATTCTGTATTTGTCCTCCAAAGCTGTCACAACTGTTATCTCCAACTTTCAGTCAGACTTTAATACTTTACAGAGTGCCCTTCTGGATTTACTCTTGGTATGCAATGCTAAAAAACCAAATGGGCTGGATATTCAAACTGTGCCATTCTGCGGCGCAAGCCCTTGCGCTGCTCAAAAAAGGTGCTCAGGGGTGTGGCCAAGGTGATATTCAATGGAGCTGCGTTATTGAGCAACTCCTTTGAATATCGCCCCCTGGACACAGCCACTGTGCATGGCGCAGTGGAACTTGCACCACCGCAAGTGGTCAGAGGGGAGCATTCAGATGCAGTGGCGCAAGTTCCATTGTGCCATGCGCAAGTTTCCAATATTCAAAAGGTGACATGCAAATGGGGCCATTATTTATGCAAGGTGCACAGAGGGCCATTTGCATCTAATTACGGCCCCATTTGCATTCCATTAGCATGCAGGTGCGCCGATCCCCGACGACTTGTGCCTGGCGCCCTGCCAGGCAGCAGCTGTCGAGGACTGACACCCCCTGCAGTCCGATCGCAGGCAGAACAGTATTCCTTCCCTCGCCCCAGCAGCCCAATCGGGCGTAATGTAAACCGCCCCGTAGCCTGATCTTGGGCGCAACATACTGTTCCACAGCAGCCCGATCGCAGGCGCAACATAGATTAACCCCCCACTAGCCCGATCGCGGGCATAATGTCAACCCCAAAAGACCAATATCCCTGGTGGTCCAGTGGACCATGAAGCCGATTGTGGGCTTTAAGAGCTCCTCCCCACCCCGACTAGCCCGATCATGGGCATTGAGGAACTCCTCCCAATAACCCTGGTGGTCCAGTGGACCCAGAAGCCCGATCAGCGGGCATAAGGTCAAACCCACCCCCAATGTCCAATATCCCTGGTGATCAAGTGACCCCCCACCCTCCACCGCGGAGACCCACCACCCCACCTGCCGTCAGCCAGCGGCGGCAGCACCCTCACCAGCCTGCCGCCTGCCGCCCACTGACTGCCAGCTCAGTAGGGCTGCACACCAATTGGTTCAGAGCAAGAGCCAATGGGCATGCAACCCATATCGTACAAGGCAGTCCAGATATGTGAATGAATGAATTCATTCACATATCTGGACTGCCTTGAATGGTATTGGCTGCACACCCATTGGATCTTGCTCTGAACCACTCGGCATGCAGCCCCACCGAGCTGTCAGTCAACGGGCAGTAGACGCAGGCTGGTGAGGTGCTGCCACCCGCCGTCCGATGGGGAGCGGGTGGGGCTCCATGGGTGGGTGGGTGGGGCCACCAGATCACCAGGGTTATTGGACACAAGGGCGTGGTTTGACCTATGCCCATGATCAGGCTTCACGGTCCACTGGACCACCAGGAATATTGGTCTTTGGGGGGTTGATGTTATGCCCGCAATCGGGCTAGTGGGGGGTTAATCCATGTTATGCCTCTGCGATTGGGCTGCTGCAGGGGAACAGTATGTTATGCCCGTGATCGGGTTGGGAGCATTAATGCCCTCGATCAGGCTATAGGGGTTACTATTATGCCCGTGATTGGGCTGCAGGAGGGGCACAGGGAACAAGTGGAGTGCCACCCACAGGTGGCAGCTGCTGTGTTGTGCCCTGCAATGCAGCAGCTCACCTGTGAGTGGCCCTCGGCTTAATCCTTTTTTTTTTTTGGCTCAAAGTTGTGCAGGCGCGGGTAGGGTTGCGCCTGCACAACTCTGCGCGGCCTGGCTGAATATCGGGCTGTGCAGTTTATGAATGGTTCCTCCCCCTCTGGTTGAGCATGCCTTCATTAGCATTGCGCTGTTGCTCAGCATGACTTCGGGGACGCAACTGCCTCCTGCTGAATATCGCAGAATGGCACAATTTTGGACTTGCGCAGATGCAACCCTATTGCGCATGGTGCAACCCTTTTGAATATCCAGCCCAATGAGTGCTATTCTCAAAAAGTTAATATTGTACCACTGTCATTCCCACTCCTTCATTGTCAAAAGTTAAAACATTTTAGTTTGATCTTGTCATAAGCTATAAATATATAGGATTCTACCTACATAGAACACTTATGTTTCAGCATCATATTAACTATTTTGTCTTGCTCATAAATATGAAGCTGCACTTTTTTACAGGCTCAATGCCCTGCTAAGCCTCTAAATAAAATCACAACTTGTTTTCTAAAATTTACACTCTTTCTTTATGTGAATGTCTGAATCACAATGCTTTTCTCTTCATCACTGGCTCCTCATTTTACACACAGCAAAGCAATCTTTATAGTCTTGGGAGGTGGTCATCCATAACAACTAGAAAAGTTCATCATGTGTAACTACAAGGTCATTGTAGACAATGCTCCTTCTTTTACGAACTCATCTCATTACATTTAAACCCACACAACACTAGTTTCATTCTGCTATTTTAAAGTCGCTTAGTGAACCTAAATTCCTTTCTAAAGTGGAATGCTCTTCATTCAGTCTTTCAATACACCATTAATGGTCATTTCTACAAAGGTCTCTGAAGCTGTAAATGTTGCTTACTATGTGAAAATTTAAGTCTATGGTTAACAATACCCTGCTTAATCTTTGTGAATATTTCAAATGAATACCATCTCATGACAGTACATGCTTTTTTATTGTTATTGTATGCATTCCTTTTTACATAATGTTGTGATTATCTGCTGTTATTTTTCTCACCTGCACAGAATACAATTGTAAGTGAGAGCTGTATTCAATGTGCTAGCCAATAAATCAATTGAAACTGAAATTAATATGGAAAACACCTGTTTGAAAAGGTCTGAATATAGACAAACAAGAAATAAAACAAGTCTGTACCCCTGTCCAAAGATAAGTCCTGTAAGTAGATGACAGCAGCAAGGCTAAATACAAGGCTACAGCAAGCACTAGAAGATCCACAGAAAAAGCCAAAATGTAGCAACAAAAGTCTAGCTAAAGCTGCAGTCCAGAGAGCTGTAATAACAATAAATGTCAAAGAGTAAATCATGCCTGGAAGGACACCAAGATAGGTAAAGCTATCTGCAAACTCCTGGCACATTTCAAACATTAAAACATTAGTTAGCTGCATCCGATCAGTGAATGTACACAACAGCAAGCAGGTAAGTTGTTTAAAAATAAATGGAACTATCCAACTGACAATAAAACTGATCAGTTGATAAGTTTTTTTTTATAACTCTGTTTATCACCCCCAATCCCCAAACTCTGTCAGGCTTCTCAACTCACTGGCCACTTCTACCACCCACTGGGATCTTGCTCCTCAATTGCATTACTTTCTCCTCACTGAACCTCCTGCCAGGCAGTCCACTAGCTCTAGTATCCCCCAATCTAGAGCCCCCCAGCCTGAGTCCATGAGGAGACTGAAGGGGCGGAGACAGAGATCCAGTGTTGGGTGTGTGACGGCCGGCATTGTGAGAGTCATTGCCTGTCAGGGCTGGAGGGGTTTTTCTTTGTGTGTTTTGACCCACCCATGTCCCTCCCACAGAGCTCAGACATGTAATGATGGCCAGCATCCACTCAACGCCACTCCAGTGCCCCACAGCAATGTCCTCTAGGCTATTCTTGGCTGCCACCAGGGATCGCGCTACAGCGATGTGTTTTCCTACACCTTTCCTGGGAAGGAAGAGCCATCCATTGAATACTCAATTCCTTCCCTGCCCCTGCTGACCCCTGCCAACCTGGGCTCATTCCCGAACCTGGGTCACCGTTGTGGCACAAGATGAGGCATCTAGTGCCTTAACCCTCAGCACCACCAGGCCCAGTTCATAAGTTTTTAGACATCAAATTCAAATGTTGATATTAAAATTAGTAAAGAAGTGAAGTTTGAGCCAAAATGAATGTAGCAGACATCTTAAAAAATAATTCTTATAGAAGAGCTAATGGTTAAAACATAGATTATCATAACTTTACAGTATACTTTATCATGAATTTAATACAACCATTTCTTTAGTAAATATGTTTGTGTCTTCTGTTAAATATTGAAAGTAATACTGCATTTCTTGTATTAGGCTGACACAACATCATTGAAGGGGCGATTCATAGAATATATACCCCCTACTGATTGGAATTCTTTTACAGGAATATAGTAAATGGTAAACCTTAACCTATAGATTTTGGAGAGCAAGGTGGAGCAAGAAAATTCAGAAGTCAAAGATATCTCAAATACATAACATCTACAGTAGACAAACATGTTTATAGTCTTGCTGATCTTTTTCTGCATACGTGATGTAGTTTGCTTATTTAATTGATGACGCTGTAATTTTAGATATTTTTTCTGTCTTTGACTGCTACTGTAACTCTTCCAGGTTCTGCCTGAAATAGGTTTATTTAGGCATAGTGCATCTTCCTTGGTAATCAAAAAGAAAGAATGAAAAATATCCTCTAGTGAGTGCTAAGATCCTTAACTTACAAGTGACAAAGCAACAAGTTAGTTTAGAAGATCCTGCCACTCATTTGTGGAGATACAGTGAATGTGTTATTCCACAGCAACCCATTATATATTTAATCCTTACTACACTCTTTGTAATGCTTAAATTATTTTTTTATCTTATTAAGCAAAACAGTACCTTTCTCTCCACTATAACTCTCTTATCTGGCCCATCATTCCCTATATTCTAGTTCCAGATCCTAAGTGCAAAGAACAGATACTAAGTGAAATAACATTCCCTAGCTGACAGTGTTCAGGGAATGCTGCAAGGTATTCAAAAATGGATACAATGATAAACATATGGTGTCCCATTTTACCTCCAGGAGCCATGATGTCATTCTTCTTTCTACAGTATATGTGCCATTGAGCACGGTTTCCAGGATGTTGGCCAGAGGAAAATAAAGAAATCAAGCCTACAACATGCTTAGGTTCCCAGCAGCCCTCTGTTTTAAACAACATATTTATTTCCTACTAACTTCCTTTAGCCACTTAGTGGTTTTCTACTGAACTCAGCCTTTTTACTCCCTCCAATATCTTTCTCTTTATGCATGCTTAATATGCTTGCATGTGTGAGTATGCCTGCACATGCATCTATTCAGGGTATGTAGGTACATTCCCATGGGCATTCGAGCTACCGTAGATGCACATATCCATTTTATTATTTCTAGTTTCCCCTGTCTCTATTCCACTCACTTGTCACCATTCAGCCTTCTTACTATGCCCAGCAAATTAGACCCTAAATGAGAAATCTTAAGTTTATTCATCCCAATACATGTCTCCCTCTCCACCAACACCTTTTGTTTTCCAGCTTCTAATCTTAATATACCTATTATGTCTGTTTCTCCTAGATCCCATCCATTTTCCTTCCTGATATATACAGTATATTACTCTTTCACCTTACCCGTCCACTAACTTTACTATTTTCTCTTTAAAGATAATTCCTTGAGAAAACCTGTGGTTGGAACATCGATTCTAACTCCATTTTCCATTATCAGTATGCATTTTGGTATTACATTTTTATTTCATCCCATACACTGATACAGCACCTTGCTGATTTTTTTGATATGATATGTGTTCTTTGTGAAAATATTTATCTCACACTAAAGATATATATAGTATTTATTGAACTAATTTACCATTAATATGGTATACTGTTTATAAGGATTTAACTATGTAAAACATTTGAAATGTTATAAAGGTATCTAAAATGACATAGTTAATATAAATTCATATGAATCAGTTTGAGACACACCCCACCTGGTCGACCCCCTCCTCAAATGTGCTCAATTAAGTAATCATTCTAACACCTATTTCCATAAGATGACTGACTGATTGCATATAGAGCTTTCTTTACTGATTCAATCATCATATTATAGAAGATGCATAAAATACATCAAGTGATTTTACTAAGTAAAATTGTTTAAAGCTATTGATTTAGTAGTGATTGTCTGAAGAGACAATCAAGTCAAATTCAGTTCAATGGTTGGTGAACACATTGTATAAGTTCCTGAAGAGAAATTACAGTGCATCACAGAATACAACTTCTCAGAAGAGCAGAAATAAAGCAAGGCAATTTATTTCTATAGCATCCTAGCCCTGGGTTTCAGGGTGCTTCACAGGGAACAGTGCACCCAAAACACTTAAATATATCAAACCAAAATTAAATTTAATGACAGTAATATATAGAATAATGGCTGAGTAGGAGGTCATAGTGAGAATTTTATGCACACTCGAAGTGCGGGATGCCACAAAAACCCTGAGACTGAAGCTCAAGGTTTTTTCAAGGCATCGTACGCTGAAGGTGTGTGTAAAATTCAAGTTTTAATCACCTACCGAGCCTTTATTTTAGTTGATTTGTAGTTGATGAGGAGCATTTTTTTACCTCATCAATTATATAAAATAAACAAAGAGAGTCACTTGGTCTGCAGTCTGAAGCAACTGGGAGAAAGAAGTTTCCCTTTTGTTTTCCTTTATCTTCTTTTTTTTAATGTTAAAAGTTATATGTTTAAAGACACTTTTTCTTTAAAGAAACTTACTGCCAACTGTAAAGGGTAGTGAAATCTGCAGCGATAAGAGACTGCCCTCTGAAATGGCAATGAGTAAAGGAAGAGCAGTGACAGTTGCATGTGTGATCCGAGGGAAACTCGGTGCATGTTTGCTTTTATAACCAGCTGGTTATAGTGAAAAATTATAACTGGGTTTCCCTTAGGGAAAAGATGCTCACCAGTAATTATAACTTTTTTCCAGTCTTATACATAACAACAGTCCTATAAGAACTAAGTTCCAAAGGCATCCAGCTTTGCCACATCACTTTGCAACAAATGCTTGTGTAAGATGGAAGGACTTCAATCCCTCCAATGAGGATGAACTCCGGAGATGGAATGATAAAATGTTCCAGCTGATGGGGTCTGCCTCTACAAAAGTTCTATCATCAGAAAATTTAGTATGAGACCTTAGTACAGCCAACATATTTCCCATGGTGAAGATAAGGGGGCAACCAGTGGCATAGAAAGCCAATAAATCTTCAAAGCAACCAAGGCTAGTCCATGTAGGGTATTATAAGTTAACTAAGCAATTTTAAAAGTGGTGTTTCACTTAAATTGAAGGCAGTGCAGACAGTACATCAGAAGTAAACTATGGGGACCTGATGAACTGATGGCATTCTTAAAATACTTGTGCACCTACATATGGACTTTATATAGAAGTATTCAACAACATTCTGTACCTTTCTGTACACTGGTGATTAAGGATTCATTTTATAAAAAAAAAATCCTCAGTCTGACCCATTTCCTGCTGGTTAAACCTGTCCAATACACTCTAAATGTGCTTTCAAAATTAGCTGCTCAGTGGCTAGTGAAAGAAAATTTCCAGTGGAAATACTGACATACAGATTTTGTCTTTGCCGTATTGGTCCTTGTAAGAACAGATCCAGAAGCAAGTGATTTGAAACCTTTTATTGGACCAACATAAATGTAACAGAAAGCTTAAACTTCTGAGGAAGGAATGGGTTTGTCCGAAAGTTAAAGCACTGTGTTATTTTTGTTCCATCTATGTTAGTCCAATAAATGGTATCAAATCATTCACTTCTGGATCAGTGGAGTACTGTTAAACTGAATTACCAAAAAGTAAAAGTAATGGGAGCCTACATGCTCCTCTTATATGTTGTACATAGGAATTACATCTTTCGTTAATATTCCACTATGTATTATTCCGGTACAGTAGGTATAGTAATCCAGGGGTTTACAAAATAAATGACAAGTAAAACACAGAAGTAATCCTGTTATGCATTACCTTTTTACTGACCCAAACATATGTAATTGTGACTCTGTTACTGTTATTTATAATTTAATTGATTACAAGGACTGGGGGAAATGCATTTGTACACCCTGAAATAAAGGATGTGATAGCATATGGATGTGGTTTACAGAATGAAGCAATAATTGGCATTTCAATGTTAAGGATTTTTTGATTGAGGTGGGTAGTAGTTGAACATGGGACTTCTTTGTAAGATTGTGTTAGCAGGATAAAGACTAGACATAAGGAGGAATTTCTTTTCTTGAGAAAGTGGTTAGATTTTGGAATAGATTACCGGGAGAGAATGTTATATCAGATAATATTAAACATTCTTAAGGACCAGCTGGATAACCCGTTGAAAGAAATGTGGTAAGAAGATACAGTATGTCCACTTGCCAAGTGGAGGAATTTGCTGGTTTGCCAACTTCTGTTCAGCATTGCTGTATTTTATTGTATTGAGTTAAGGGGTTTTCCCTAGTTGGAGTCACTCTGCTAGATTTGCTATTCTACAATTGTAGATGGTTGTTACACCTAATAAATTTTGTTCAACCGTATTAGTTGGAAATTAAAGAGCTACTGATGCCCAAATGAAAACTTTGAAACACATAGTAAGTAGGTAAAATTCTCCTTGTATTCCTTATATTTTCTAGATTTCTCCTCCCCATTATTTATTACTGAGGAAATGTGCATGAATACATGATTTGCATCCCTTACAGTTACTTTAAAGTTAATCTGCCTCTGTAGTTTGTTTCCTACTTCAAGTCATAATGCTCTGTTGTGACATCACTATCTGTTGCCATGAGAGTAACTGTGATTTCACAAGCAGTGCATTATGATCTCAGGTACGGACACAGCAACAGAAATAGATGAACTCTTCAAGACCAAAAATCCTGTTTTCGTGCAGTTGACCTCAACAATAAATAATGGGGAAGGGGAATAAAAAAACTAATGTGAAATCCAAGCAGAACATTATCTAAATGTTGTGTTTTGTTGAAGTTCTTCTGAAGTTGACAACTATTTTTTAAAAGGGGGCACATAATATGGTATTATAAAATGGGCCAAGATGTCCACCACAAATATCTTCTCTGATTGGATGACCCAGGTCATCTGCCTTGCCTCTATAAACATTCACAAATGAATTTACTACATTTGTTTACTCTAACCTTTAATACCAAGCCATTTGATATCTGCAACAATACATACTAGTGTGTTGTATTTCTTGGAATACATAGGCACTTCTCCAAAGTGTGCTATGAAGCATGTGGCCAGCAGACTCATGCCTCAGTACATGCATTGCAGAAATACTCGCATCACCCAATAAATGCTCACTCTGTTTTATGTTATTGTCCCTCTGTTCCTCCTGAGCTGATTTATAATAGATATGTATGCAATAGGCACAAGGTACTTGCACTGAGCACCTTTGAACACACAGTAGGAAAGTGTGATTATTGACATACAGTAGTTATAGGTTCCTAAAGAGTCTTATTGCACTTATCGATTCTATTAAAAAAATTGTTAAACAAAGAATTTTTATGATTTTTTATGAAAATATATTGTTTTCTTTATGAAATATGAGCAGAAAATAACAACACAGTTCAATTTCAGTAATAATAATAATACTGTAGCCACACTTGGTGCACAGGCTGAACAAGTACAAGAATGCAATTATTACTAGGTGATTACACTCTTGTACTTGTGTTTTAACCAATCAGGAGGCTCTTACCCATGTTACATGCTAGGAAAATCCATTGTATTTTCTGGATACCCCAGATAATTGCAAATGAGGTTAGGATTTTTTATGAGTTATTTAAGTCATAATGAATCATCGAGATGGGATATCTGAGCTATCAGCAGATAGAAGTTTGGCACAGTCAATGTACAATCTAATCATCTTTGCTTTATAAAAAAGTAAATGTAATCTAGTCTGCCTCCTCTCCCTCTCTTTTCCCTTTAAAATATCTGCCCCACTCCTCCTTTCCCCTCTGATGGCATTATCCCACTGGCTACCAACAGAGGTCTCATTGCTCTGTCTTCTCTGAAAACATATCTATGAGTCCAGTATTTATGATATACCTAGTATTGTGATTTTAAATATAACTGTTCATGTGTTTAGCTCTGCTCAAAGTGGCTTCTTCATGTATTATACCTGTGTATGTTAATGTTAGTTGATATGTTTTATGATGTTTAAAAATATTGTCAATAGAAATTCAATGAACTGCAAACACAATGGGATCCAGTGGTTAAAGCATTGAGCTGTACATTGAGACATACTGGATTTGAATCCTTTCATAACCACTGGCTTCTCTAGATGAACTTGCATAAGTCTCTTGGTTTGCATATGTTAACATTATTCCTAGCTACTGTACTGCATCAGATAAAAGCAGGGTCAAACATTACATGAAATGCAATATCTCATCTAAGCTACCTCCTCCCTAATCCAATCCCCTTGTGTATATGGTTCAAAGCTTTAATTTGCAAGCAAAGTTGGTGCTACAGGGTGAACTTTACACTTTACAAAGACTTTGTGCTGCTATCTAAGGCAGCAGCAACTTTGCTAAAGATTTTTCTTAAAAAAAAATATTAAAACAACCCCACCCTCTGAGTCATGTTTCCCACCCTATTCTACCACATCTCACCACACCACATTTTTAAAAGTTATTGCACAACTCCCCCCCCCCCCCGATAGGCCTCCACCACCTCCTGGGCCCTTACCTAGTACAGTTTAAACTGTAAAAAGAGGCACCCTGGATCCTTTCCCACTGTGTGTAAAAGCAAGTTCCGACATCCTCCTCCTACCTGTCCCTCTTTTATATAACTGGATCCACCCTGCCTGTATCACCCCATGTAAAAAAAATCTCTAATTTCTCCAAAATTTTCAAACCCCAGTTTCTTGTCCCCCAGTATAACCTATAAACAAGAAAATCCAATATTTAAAAAAAATGTGGCATGGTGGGAGAGGGACGGAGACATGCCACAGAGGGTGTGGTGGTTTTATTGTTTATTTAGCCACTTCTCAGTAGCTCTTTGTGAGGGAAGTGCTAATTTTCTCAACAAAGTAGGCACTTTACTACATGAAGAATCTCACTAAGTTGCACTTTGAGAAGTCAGGACAGTTCACAATTTCTACACTCCCATTCCACAAATAGTCTGGTTTAGAGAGTGCCCCCACCTGGTCCCTGATTCTTGATATGGTATGGGGAGGATCATACGATGTTGGTTAGCCAGTCATCTCCTCCCACAAAATACCCAATACCTTTGCATTGCCTCAGGCATCTGACTAAAGGACAGGATCAGTTGCACAATTGAGAGGGATGGGGTAAAGCGATTGTTATTATTTATAATGCTACTCAGACTATAACCAATCAGCTCAATTTCATCTATGATGCTAATCGTGCCCCCCCCCCGTTATGCCCTTTAAATCAGTAAATGCTTGTAAAGTTTGCTTATTTATTCCTACTTATAAATAAGTGGCTGGATATGAAAGATTCAGAGCCCCTTCTAACCTTAAGTTATTATGTTACTACATATGTTTCTATGTTACCCCTTACGTTTGTCATTGGCAGGAATTAGCAACAACCTGCATCTTAAAAAGAGATCAACTATAGAGGTTGTGAAGGCAGTTTCCCATTTTTTCCAAGATGTCATAAATATGGGGGTAAGGAAAGCGGTTGACATCTTTTATCACAGCCTCTTCGTAAGTGGGTTGGTAGTCTCAAATGGGCTGTGATCCTCAGATGGGTGGGGATCAACTGTTGATATGGGGATCAGCACCCAGTATGGGCAAGTCTTTCATGTGTTAGTAAAGGAGGTAGCTGCTAAAACCTGCACCCCTGCATAGATGGGTTGAGGCATTTCTCTTCCAGCATTAGCCCAAAAGCTGCTGGAACTCATTAGATTGGAGATGGCGAACAACCTCCTGAGAGGTTTGGCCTCCATGGTTTGGGAAGGGAGGTGATCTGAAGACTTATCATGTACAGATATGGAAAAGTGCCTCATTTCAAGTGCATTCACAAGTGATGAACTGCATGTGCTCTACCATGGGCAGAGATTCCAAAGCAAATCTGCTTCACAGGATAGAGGACCACAGAAAGTAGGTTGTTCATGGAGAAGGGAGATAGTAAACCGTGTGCTCAACAGAAAGAGAGACTCAGGGCTTGGAACTGAGCTGCCAGCTACAGCACTTAAACAACAGTGAAGACAGGAGGAAGTGAACACTCTGAAGCAGGACCAGTCCATGTAAAAAACTTAGTGGCACATATTTGCTCCAAAGCAAAAGGCAGAATTTATTAAGTGTAACTTTACGCAGAACTAAAGAGAGGAAGCACCTGTCAATCCAAGACAAGGCCCAGTGGTTTGATGGTAGTCTTTGTCAGGGGGCTGATTTTGTCTGGATGACACTCCCAACTTTTATAGTACTGACCAGATGACCAGTGGGTGGTAACTAGTCCTCCAGATTTACAAATGAAGCCTAGCCAAGGGCGGTGGTGGCAGTCAAAAATTGAATCACAACAGTGACATGTATAACATCATGATCTAATTTTAAAATATTTTAAGCAAATAGTGAAAGCAAATTTATGTTCTATGACAACAAAGTGTAAGTAGCTGAATTTAGACATAAACAAATATTAAGCAAATTGGAAAGCCCAGACCTACAGCATGTTATAAATATCAAGGTCTTACAGGTATATGGCAGGGTCTTGACAAGTAACTGACATTTGTATAGTACTTACAAAATCCTAAAGTTAGGTCAAGTCATTGACATATGGCAGATTGCCATTGAAGCAGAAAAAGACGTGTGTGGGGGTGGGGTGGGGGACAGTAAGGGAAAAGCCAGAAAAGTGAGGAAAACAGAGGAGAAATGAAATGGAGAGCAGGTAAGAAAGTAGGTGGGAGTTTACAGTTTGGTAAATGGGAAGTGACATGGATGTATGACAAAGGTGGAATATAAAAAGACAGGGAGAGAAACAAGGGATGGAAAAGGAAGCAGTGTGAAAGATAGATGTGCAAAAAGGGAAGAGATAAAAAAACAGGAGCAGGCATGAAGCAGTCTCAGTCTTAGTATGTGCTAGAAATATACAAAACAGACTGACTGATTGTCACATAAGGATGAGCATGATATAACTTCCATTGCAAAATTGCAGAAGCAGGAAGACTTCACTGCATCTTGTATAGAACTGCCTTGAAAATACCCTGTTGGAAATGTAGTATACTTCATTATGTGTATGGTACAGTAGGCATGGCGTGGGCCTTGGATTCATTAGTTCATATCTTTTTATTTTTTTGCAATGTACGGTTCGCTTGATTTTTTTGAAAGGATTTTGTACTTCATAATTGCCCAACTTACTGATAGACACTTCCATCTAGGGACTTTTTGGGGGGTTAAATTGCTATTCTGCTGATTTAAAGTTTTCATATAGGGAGCATCTCTAATTAGTTCAGCTTTAGGTACAACCAAATTGCTTTGTTTTTTTTAATGTATAGATCTATAGCTCTATGACAGTACATCATTTTACTGTAACCTGCCTTATGACTCAGGCCTCTATATATTTTCATTTCCCTTCATTATATACCATAAATACTTTGTAATGTGATGCTGACTATATGCTCCCAACTAAACTGACTTGATTCATGACCAAGAAACACATTAGGAATACTTTTTATGTTTGCTTATGCACATGAGCAATGTGAACATACTGATACTGTAATGTAGAGGCAGTGTAGGTGCGTACTATAAAAATCAATATAGAAACGCAAGAGACTTTCAAAAGCTAATGCTGAGAAGAAACATAGAAACATAGACTTTGACGGCAGATAAGGACCACTTGGCCCACCTAGTCTGCCCATTTCCCTACCTAGATGATAAGCTGCAGATCCTATTTAACCAACAGCCTATTTCTTCCTACCCCCCAACAAAAATTGTCTTATGTCTGTCCCATGCATTCTTGAATTCTCTCACAGTTCAAGGCTGATGATTGAAAAAAGTGCAGCAGCAAGTGCTCCATGCTTTTGCAATAAGCAGTTTAACCTCTCTTTTAGTGGTTAATTGGAAGGGGACAGAACAGTCTGAGGGCATTAGGCACTGCCAGAGCAGAGCACTAGTGTACCAACTCCCCACGTGCTGTTTAGATTGTTAGAAGAAATCTGTTTTACTGTTATCACTGTGAAAAAAAATCACATTAATTTATTGTCTAGCACGATCACATAAAAGGCACTTGGCATAGAAAAAAGTCATACAGTGCACATATACAGTAGAAGCCACTTAAAGGGGATGGCTCCTTGGTATTACAATCATCCCCTTTAAGTGATGATCCCATTTAAAGGAAGTACTGTCTTTTCAATGACGGCTCATATGACGGTGTGGTAAAAATATAAAAAACATAAAACCAAGCACAGCATAACTGTAACACAATTCTTAAAGCATAACAACATAAAAAAGCTGACAACAACACTGACATACTGATATAAAAATGTATTTGTGATTACAGCTCTTCTACGATGTAAGTGGCTTCTTCATGTGGTCCAAAACTTTATTTTATTCAAGACAGTAAGATCCTTTAAAAAAGCAGCTATCAATTTGCTAGTGATTCCATTATCTGCAGGGCATATATAGTCAGTCATTCTTCTCTGGTGTGAAGCATCAGAAATCTTTTTTTTGGGATAAGGCTTTCCAGCTCAAAAAGCATGTCTTGCTTGCAAACATGATCCTGTGCAGTGCACCAGTCTCTCAATGTAGCAATGCAATCAAGTGCCTCCTTTTTGCTCACTGATCTCAGTGGTAGGTCTGGGTCACAGTCTTCATCTTCTTTGCCATCTGTGGTTTCAGTTTTCAGTGAGGTGCAAATCTGTTCAACCTATATTTCTCCCTCCATTGGCTCGCATTGGTCATAGTCAACAAAGTTCTCAAATTCGTCATCGGTCATGTGAGGGGGTCTTTCTATGACAGCAAGGATGTTGTGACCATCTGCCATGTCAGCCACAGTCACATCCTCCGGTAATCTGGATGCATCATCAGGTGAAATGTCATCTTTTCAAAAACAGTTGCAGATGGTTGACACTTTAACCACACTTGAAGCACGATGCATTTCAGATGTCAGTGGGGGAATAATCAGACAACAGACCTGGCAGAACCTGGGTTACCCATTCAACTGCAGAAGATGCATCAGCATCCATTCTCTCGCTATGCTCCTTTTTAAACACAATGTTATGTCTTGCTTTCCAGTGAGACAGCCAGATGTCAGTTGCCTCAAAGTCATGCTCCATATGCCCTACAAACTCATTTGCCTTTCTTTTCAGGACTTGTCCAGACAGCCTGGCCCCACGACTGACAGCATGAGAAAACCAAATGTGAAGGACATTCTCCACTAATGTGTCCTTACCTTAGCATTTGCATTTCCTGTTGGGAATCTGATTTTCATTCCACTCCATAAGAATCCTGGTTTTGTTTTGAGAAATTCAGCCAGCTTGACTCTTTGACATGTCGAATTTCTTGGCAATGATTGCAGGGGAGATGTTTGGTTCCTGGAGGGATTCCAAAACTTTCACTTTCTGACTAAAAGGAAATTCCACATGATTTCCTGCCATTCTGAAGCCCTGAAGTAATGGTTCAACACCTGCCTGACCTGAATTGCACTCTGTTATTTATAGCATGAACAGTTAATGGGCCGCTAATTGCTTGCTAATGGTTGCTGACGGGTTCCTTCTATTAACTAATTACATGCACATGGGCTGGTAATCATCCCATTAAAACAGAATGGCCATCCCAATTAAAGGTATACCACTGCCATAGAATAACATGGAAGCAAATTTGTTGAGTCCAGAGGGACATCCTGTTTAAGTGCACATCCTGTTTTAGCACATCCTCCTTTAAGTGGAGTATACTGTATTGCACATACCACCAGCTAGTGCCCATCCTGATTTTTAGGGCTGCAGTGGTCAGACCCCTGCAGTGGTCAGACCCCTGCAGTCCTTTTACTTCTAGTAAAAAAGAACTCTGCATTATTTCTGACCAAACAAGTTGCGCTTGTGTCACAGTCGCCTAAGAGTCCATGAAGCAGTCTGCCCATGCTGTCCCTATCACCTCACCACTGCACTATTTTAGAATGCTGGCAGTCAAGGTATAACATGTCACACTCTGTCATGTCCAAGATGGCCACTGCACTCTACTGCACATGCGTTAGCAGTCATGCATGTGTAGTAGCATGTGGTAGCCATTTTGGTCAAGGCACAGTGGCTGTATTCTGCTGTGACCACATAATGTATTTATTTATTTATTTTATAGTGACAAAATTCCCCCTACCCAACCCTGTCTCTCATCACCCACCCCCACCCTCCTCAAAACATAATTGTGACACTGGGAGTGCCCAATCCTCCAGTGTCACATTCAGGGATCGTCTGTCTTTTTTGTGACACTAGGGGTGCCCAACCCTCCAGTGTCACACTCAGAGATTGTCTGTCATTCCATTATTTATTAAAATTATTTTACACCTGAAAAAAAGGTCCATCGATGTCATCCCTCACATGACTGTGACACTAGGGGTGCCCAATCCCCCAGTGCCGTGGTAGGGGATCATCGATCTCTCTCTTTTTTTTCTCTTTTGCCATCAATTATGCCACCACGTGGATGCATTCACATCCAAGGCTATGTAGTTTTTAACCTAGAAACCCTGTACCTGAAGCTGTGCCATGACAGCAAAATGGAATGGAAGATCAGTAATGACACAAGACTGCAGCGATAGTCAGTGGAGCAAGTTAAATAAACAGAGAGGGCTGGGTAAAATAAAAGTGCACATGCTGGACAGACAGGGAAAAACACTATAGGTTTCAGTCACCAATTCAGCAGCATATGAGTGAGACACCAGACTGAAAAAAATACTGTTCTTGGCAGCAGTGCGCAGTCAGTTGGAGGAAATTCTCACTAAATGGCCAGATTAATACAGTCACTGGTTATCTCAGCACATGTTCAGTTGATGTTAATCATTGCTGTTAAAGAGTCTCCCACCCTCCACAATATTCATGTTTACAGCCTAAAAGTGTGGAGTTAAGGGGTTAGTTATATCATTTTGTATTTCATTGAAATGAGGAATTATTGCCTAAGACCAATCTAGCTAACCTTTGCTGCAATGCTTTTGCACTGAGTTTCTATCTTTTAAATTACCTTTCTCCTTTGATTTTACCATGGCCCAAACCATGCAGTACTTAGCATACTGTATGTTTGGCTTCACCCCTTTTCCATTCTGCT
This sequence comes from Neoceratodus forsteri, assembly GCA_016271365.2. Lineage (NCBI taxonomy): Eukaryota > Metazoa > Chordata > Ceratodontiformes > Ceratodontidae > Neoceratodus > Neoceratodus forsteri. The sequence continues at coordinate 623,563,230 of CM057455.1, forward strand.
GAGGCAGCCGTAGTCAGTCACTGCCGATAATCTGTGAGACTGTTTGGCATCATACTGTGCAATCTTACGTCAGATTTAACTATGCCACATTCGTTTATCAATATTTTTTTTATTAAAATAATATAATGAACAATAAATGTAATATCAGTTAACATATTACAACACATAAAACATATAAACTTTAAAGAATCCAATTTTAACTCTATTATGAACATAACTAAATAATACAATTACAATAAATTAGTTGTCTGCTGAATTATCAGTCATTTTCTTTATAACATATATAAATTAAAAATTTCTACCACATTAGCATTAGAACACAATTTTAATATAATATTAACATTTTCCCCTTATTTGTTTCATCAGGAGAAAAAGAAAGGATAGAAAGAGAATCAAGTGAAGAGAGAGACAGAAAGAAAATTAACAAGGAAGAAAACGAATGCAAAGGGTTAGATAAAACAAAATTCTGTCTGATAGTCTGAGAATAATACCAACATGGACAAAATTACTTAGCCATGAACTTACATACTTCTGCTATGCAACCCATTCAGGGGAAACCTCGACATTACTCGTAATAGAGAAACATTTAGAAATGAGGACTAAGCTGATAAAGGCCACATTCCTTTATGATGAGTTGCATATGCTACCCATGACACCTCTTATTAGGGAGAATGTATCACCTTATTACTTTAAAATTTGGTTTTGTTACCAATACGCTTGTAAAGTACATGTTACATTAAACACAAACAAGCTAGCACTCTTTACTGCCATCTGTAGGGCTGTCACTGTTCAAGGCCAAACAAGTCAATACTCACTACTAGCATTTGTGGGACTGTCTGGTCAAGCCTTAACAGGTTAGTACTCACTGCTGCCATCTGTAGAGCAGGCACTGGTCAAAGCCACTACTACTGCCATCAATAGAGGTTTCACGAATTGGTCTCCACTTCCTTTTGGCTGAGGCAACAGTTTTCAGCCATCACAGACTGTTTGTGAGTGCTTTTGGTACCATGCAACTCTGCTTTGTACCAAATCAACCTAAATTCCTTCTTAGTGATTTTGCAACAACACATGATGTCTTATATTAGATCGTCTGTCAGACCTGTCCATAGGTCAGTCAGAAGTCCTGCTTAGCCAGGCCTTCTCCACCAAACTGCACCAATCAGAGGGTGGCTAAGGCTATTTCCTGGACCTGCCCTTCAAGAGGTCCAGAGCACTGTGGTCCAGAGTGCAAAGCACAAGTTATGCAAAGGCACACAAGTAGTCTGCCAGGAGTCAGCCATGGAGGCAGCCAGCCATATTGCACCCCTGCTGCCCTACTTCCTGTCTGCTGCAACTAACTTCTTTGTGAGTAATCTGATGCATTGCACTATGAACCACGATCTCTAATATTGGAATTGTTTGTGTTTCAGCTGAACTTATTCACTGTATCCTGTGGTTGAATTGCTCTATTGCCACTAGCTATGTAATATTACCCAGTTTCATCATGCCTATACTAATTTTTTCCTGTCAGTTTTCTGCATCAGGCAATCTGCTCTACCAACTGTATATTTGTTTCTGACACCAGGTTTTATAAACTGATACCAGCCCACCATGCTGTGCTAGTTGGCAACACTGCTACCAATTGCTTACCTGTTTACTGCTAATTATCCTTCTACAGTATGCCTGCTGTTAGTGACCAATTGTATAAATTGCTGGTTAGTGCTATCCTATTTCTACAGAGGTACTGCTAACACCATATCTTCATGGACTGAATTTTAAGGATTCCCAGAATTACAAGTCAGGCTATCCCGATGGTGAATAATAGACTGTGTGTTATAGTTCAGTTTAAAAGTGATTAATTTGTTAAAAGCCTTGATAAAGCACAGCATGAAAGGCCTTGGCAGTTTTACTAGATGGGAGATGTGTAGTGCATTTCAGTGTGATTTTTCTTTTAACACATAAACCACTTTTAAACTGAACTATAACACATGGTCTATTATTCAGCATTGAGTAGCCCAAATTGTGGTTTTGGGAATTCTGAATGGTGTATGTCATGGCTCTAATAGGTTTGTGAAGCTGCCTATAATTTTCCTCAGTTTTAAGGATAACTGATTAGTAACCTAAATACAACTTGCTGGTTCCTGTTAACCTACATTAACTGTAGTCTTGCTAACACCCTCTCTGGGTGGACTGAGTTGTTTGGTTACATATTACAAGCTTGGCATCCTGCTACAACCTGAATGCTGTTAGGGATCTAACTGTATAACTTACAGGTTGCTGCAACTGTATCTCTACATAACTATTGCCAGCACCGTATCTGGGTGGACTGAGTCTTATTGTTAGATGGTTAGTGATCTTCAGTCTTATTGTTACATGGTTAGTGAAGTAACTTGTATATCTTGCTGGTTGCGGTTACTCCACTTCTACTGAGGCCTTGCCCATCATATCATGGACCAAGCTTTATGATTTGCTGGTTGTCTGTACCCTGCTTATACTGAGGCCTGACACACACCCTATCTAGGAGGTGGATCACATTGTGTTCTTGCAGGCTGTGTGTACCCTGCATCTATGAAGGCCTTGCTAGTTATCTTATCTGAATATGTCCAATTTGATATAACTGGCCTCACCTTTTATTGCAAATATGTTCTTTGCAATAATACTGCTGCTGACTCACCTATGCACTGTATTGTTACCTGAACCTACAGAGCCTTTTGAGGCAAAGGGGTTGCTCTCCCTTGGCCCCACGCTGATGCCACAGCCTCTTGATCCCCCTCAATAGCTCTCCAGTATCAAAGTCCCCAGTTCTATGCACACCACACTGGACACCTAACTCTAGTGGTAATTGGGACTGTTATAGGATTGCCTACTATGGTTATGTCTCCAGAAACACACATCTGCTCAATGGTGAAGCAGCCATATTCTGCCGTGACTGCATAATGTGCTTATTTATTTATTTGTTTATTTTATATTAACAGAATTCTCCCACCTGACCCACCTTCTCAGCACCCACCAATCCCCCCCCCAAAAAAAAACATAACTGTGATCCTGGGGGTGCCCAATCCCCCAGTGACACAATCAGGGATCATATGTCCTTCTTTTTTAATTTTACACCTGAAAAAAAAGTCCATCAATGTCTTCCCCCACGTAACTGTGACACTGGGGGTGCCCAATCCCCCAGTGTCAAGTTGGGGGATAGTTGGTCTCCCTCTTTTTTTACCTGTAAAAAAATTGGTCCATCAACGTCTTTTGTGGCTATTTCTTACCCTCACTCAACTCTCCCACTCAGCATCTACCACTTCTCACCACCCCAAGCCCTTACTTACCCATCAGGGGTCCAACACTGTAATCATCTCTGGACCGTAGATACATCTTCACTCTTCAAAGCTGGAATGTACACTGAAGACACATGTATGCTGTTCAGTGTATTTCAATGGGAGTTTTGAACTTAGTTCTGTAACTTTTTACATATTTTTGGCCCACATTTTCAACATGCCTTCTTTGGGGCCGTTCCTCATGAACAATGTCACTGTCATTAGGCAGATCTGTCCCTAAAAGGTGATTTCATGGTCTCTGTGCAAAATCACCTTTCAGGCAGGAGTTCACAATTTTCTCTACCCTTGTTCATGAGGTGGGGGGGTCATAAGAAGGCCAAGTTAAAAATTTGGTATAAAAATACTGAAAAACAGCAACGTTGCAGTATGAGCTTACGTTGAATTTTGTGAATGAAGACTCAGAACTTTGGTAATTTTCAATATTTTTATCGAAAATTTACAACATATCCTTATCTTTATAGCATCTCATGAATGTTACATTCATGAGGTGCTGTAAAGATGTTGATATGTAGTATATCTGGGGCATTTTTCAAATCCTGGTCAATATGTGTTTTTTTTACATAACGAAAGGTGATTTCAGGGTCCCTGCATGAAATCACCTTTCAGCAAGGAGCTGGAAATTTTCTCTACCTTTGTTAATGACATGGGGTCATAAAAAGGCGATGTTGGAAATTTGGTGTAAAAACATTAAAAAACTAAAAAGTTATGAGCCTACATTGATTTTTGCGAATGCAGGCTCATGAGTTTGGTAGTATTCAATATTTTTACCCCAAATGTTCAACATAGCTATTTCTTTACAGCACCTCATGAATGTGACAGCTTTATTTTTTCACCTCCTGTTCATAATGTGTTTCTGTGTCCTGAAAGTTGATTTCACAGTTCCTGTACAAAAACACCTTTAAGTCAGGAGTTGAACATTCTGTCTGCCCAGCTTCATGAGACAGGGTCATAACAAGGTTATTTTGAGAATTAGGTGTAAAAATATTGCAGACCAACACATTTATGATCCTATTTTATATTTTGCAAATAAATGTTTGTAACTTTGTTAATTTAAGGAGTACTACTGGGTGAGGTGAAGCCCCGACTGCTGCACAGATCGGGGGTTCACCTCAAAGATCCCCCCATATGCACCTCAGTAAATAAAGTATAATTGTAAAAAAGACCTGATCCTCCGGAGCAGCTGGCACAATTAAATATGGTGCTCCCCACTCCCGGAATCATGCCAGAAAGACCGCATGACTTTGTCCCTTCCTGTTATTTTTCCATATATACAGAACTTTTAAAATACTAGTATTTCCTATGCCCAGCACTGTTTTAATAGAATTTGCCAAAATGACATGCCTGTACCAGATATAGACAAGGCATTTAGGCAATGTCTGGCAGAACAGTGCTGGGCATATGAACTACCAATATTTTAAAAGTTCCTTACATATAAGCAAACAAAAGCAAGGGGCAAAGCTCCACTGTGATATTGCAGTCTTTCTGGCATGATCCCAAGGGTGAGGAGCACCATTTTAATCATGTCGACTGCACTGGAGGAATGGTTGTTATTTACGAGTGATGAGGTACAAAAATACTTTACTACTGAGGTGCAAGCAGGGGGATCTTTGAAGTGAAGTCCTGATCTGTGCAGTGGTCGGGGCTTTACCTCACTCAGTAGTACTCCTTTACAATATTTTTACCCCAAATTCCCCTGCTGCAGCCCTATCGGCTCTGACCAGACTTTGTTTTATTTTGCTGACCAGTTAGTTAGTTGCACGTTTCAAGTACTGTATATCTGCATCTTTTAGGCTGCTAGATTAATTTTCTTGCACGCTCACATGGCTCGGTAGTCTAGTGCTCATTCTTGGTTCCTGTCTCACGGTATCAAGCCGGGGGGATGATAGACATGCACTCGCGACTGCACGCATGGACATGCTACTGTTTTGCTATGATGTCATGTCTTTGTGAGAGCTCTGGTGAGGACAACAAATTTATGTGACTTTCTGCACAATAATAAGATTGAAAAAGATTTATTCTAACAATCTTAACAGCACATATAGTTCTGAAACCTTAGTGCTGTTCTCTGACAGTGCACACTGTTCAAAGGATAACATTGACAGTATTTAGCTGGCTGATGGGCATACACTTCTTGTAGTTCAAAGGATAAAGGTGTATTAATCACTTTGGTTTTTGGCCCATTAACCAGCTAGCAGACATCATCAGGCTTTGAAAATAAAAATCAAGCTTCATAGTGTTTGTGTGTGTGTGTGTTTCCCCCTACTTACTGACAGGAAATGCCTATCAGAAAGCACTAAACAAACTTTCGTGAAAAAACAGCAAGGAAAATGCATATTTAATAGCTTCAAATATGTTATCAGCATGTTAATGATGAACTATAAAACACAAGCAATAGTTGATTTACAGGACACATGTTTTTTGTTCCCTTAAAGAGCCCCTGATACTAGTTGGATAACTTTGAACAATGTTAGACACATTTCACTTTATAACTCAATTATTTTTGCAGTTCTTTTTTTTCATATGGACTTTATCCTCCTTCTGCTCCCCATTGGCCTCCTTCTGCTGTCAAACTGCAGCCCCTTCATCCCACCTCCAGGTCTTAACCTATCTTCTTCTTACCATATTGTGTGAATGGATGCCATGGATGGTAGTTGCATGGTGCCTTCAGGGTCACTGCATCATCTTGCAGACAGTAGTTCATTTCCACCAGTTACTCCCCTTGAGTCAGATCTGCTGGCTTACAATGGTGCACATGTAGACCATGAAGATGGTGCACATGTTCAATGCCCACATCTGATTTCCAGTTCTGGTTACTGCTGCTGTGCCACCTACCCTCCACTAGGTGGCAACCAAGCAGCAGTACACATTGTCCCACCACCTCAAAGGAGGAGATCACAGAATAATGGTTGGGAGAGGTCAGGATGGCCACCACAGCAGAGAGGTGTCTGGGTTTTATCACCAGTGACTCCCTCAAGCTAACCATACTGTGCAATAGGGCATGTAGTAAGGCTTGATGAGACTTGGGTTTAATGGGAATGGTTTTGATAGCAGGAGAAGAGAAGTGATACTGCCCTATACTGACCTCTAGTGTGGCCTCACCTGGAATACTGTGCCTAGTTCTGGGAATCTCATGTGAGAAAGAATGTAGGCTGGAGTCAGTACAGAGGAGGGTGATAAAAATGCATCCAGGGCATACTCACTGGAGGACAGACACAAAAGGAGGGTGTGACTGAAACATGTACATTTCTATTAAAAATTGGGATAGGAAAAACCAATAAACCACTCCAACTATGGTGGTGCTGAGTATAAAACAAAGAAAAAAGAACCAGCACCCACCAATTCTGCTCAGTGAAACATGGTAGCATGAGACAAGATTAACATTTTTTTTTTATTCCTCACATAATCGATGTGGAAAACAAAGTGTCAGCATCAAAGTTCACATGTAAAGCTGACCTCCAGTAACAACTTGAATGCTGTTTCATATGAGGTAGTTTTCTGAAGGGTCCACACTAGAGTGGCCAGCAATCACTGAAATAGAAACACAGAAACATAGAAACATAGACTTTGATGGCAGATAAGGACCGCTTGGCCCACCCAGTCTGCCCATTTCCCTACCTATTGGAAAAGCTGCAGATTCTAGTTAAACAACAGCCTACTTCCTGCAACCCCCCACTATAATTGCCTTATGTCTGTCCCATGCATATTTGAATTCCCCCACTGTTTTAGACCCCACAACCTCTCCAGGAAGGTGGTTCCATGTGTCCACCACTCTCTCCGTGAAAAAGAATTTCCTCACATTACCCCTGAGCCGTCCCCCCTCTAACTTTAAATTGTGCCTCCTTGTTCTTACACATTTCTTTTTCTGAAAGATGCTACCTTCCTGGACTTTGTTGATTCCCTTGAGGTACTTAAAAGTTTCTATCATGTCCCCCCATCCCTCCTTTCATCAATGGAATACATATTAAGCTCTCTCAGTTTCTCTTCATATGGTTTCTGATGTAGACCCTGCACCATTTTAGTTGCCCTCCTCTGGACTGCTTCCATCCTATATCCTTGCATAGATGAGGTGTCCAAAACTGCATGCAGTACTCCAGATGGGGTCTCACCAACTGTCTGTACAGAGGGATAACCACTTCCCCTTTTCTACTTGTGATGCCTCTTCCTATACATCCCAATATCCCCCTGGCTCTCCTTACTGACTTCTCACATTGCTTACCCACCTTTAGGTCATCTGATATGACCACACCCAGATCCCTTTACATTATTGTTGTTGTTAGTACCTCCCCTGCTATTGTGTACTCTTCTCCTGGATTTTTATTTTCCAGGTGCATTACTTTGCACTTCTTTGCATTGAATCTAAGTTGCCATATGTCTGACCATTCCTCCAATCTTGCCAAGTCCCTTCTCATCCTTTCTACTCCCCTCTTGTGTATCAACTCTGTTACAGATATTTGTGTCATCTGCAAAGAGGCATACCTTTCCTTCCAGACCCACTGCAATGTCACCTATAAAGATGTTAAAGAGGACTGGACCCAGTACTGAGCCCTGAGGTACTCCACTGGTAACCCCCCTTTCTTCAGAATGTATTCCATTTACTATTACCTTCTGTGTCCTGTTGTGCAGCCAGTTTGCTACCCAGGGTACCACCCTGGGACCCACTCCCAGGCTGGCTAACTTGATTATTAATCTTTTTGTGTGGGACTGTGTCAAATACCTTGCTAAAGTCTAGGTAGGCCATATCCACAGCTCCTCCCTGGTCTATTACTTTGGTCACCCAGTCAATTCGTCTGACATGACCTTCCTGCTGTGAATCCGTGCTGCTTTGGGTCCTGTGCCCGCTGGCCTCTAGGAACTGAACAATTCTTTCTTTCAGAAGTGATTCCATCATTTTCCCCACCACTGAGGTTAAACTAACAGGTATGTAGTTTCCTGCTTCTGCCTTCCTCCCACTTTTGTGAAGGGGAATCACATATGCCCTCCTCTAGTCCTCAGGTACCACCCCATCTTCCCATGATTTGTTAAAAAGTGTAGTTAGTGGTGTCACTAAGTCCTCCCATAGCTCTTTTAGGATTCTAGGGTGAATCCCATCAGGCCCCATTGCTTTGTCCACCTTGAGTTTTAGGAGTTCTTTCAGGACTCTGTTCTGTAAATGGACTGGCATTAACCCCACTTCCCAGAGTGCTTCTATTGTTTGGTTTAGGTAACTCCTCTTCTTCTTTTGTGAATACTGAGCAAAAGTATTCATTCAGTATCTCTGCCTTTTCACTGTCTCCCTCTGCCCACCTCCCGTCTCCTTTATTAATCTTCACTATCCCTCCCTTAACCTTTCTATGCTCCCTAATGTACCTACAAAAGGTTTTATCCCTCGGTTTGGGCCTTTGCTTTTCTGACTGCCTTCCTCACTTCTTTCTCTTTAATTGATACAGTTCCCTGTCGTGCTCCTTCTGTGATTCCTTATACTTTTTGAATGCAGCCTTTTTCTCCTTAACCTTCCCTGACACCTCTTTTGAGAACCATAGTGTTTTTTTATTCTGCTATGTTTTCTTTATTTGTTTCATACAAAGGCTTGTTGCCTCCATGATGGCAGTTTTGATTTTTCTCCATTGTTCTTCCACCCCTCCTTTCTGGCCATTTGCTAATGGATTCCTCAGGTATTCACCCATTATGCCAAAGTCAGCCCTTGTAAAGTCCAGTATCCTTGTCTTTGTATGGTTTGTCTCTGTGGTTGTGTTTATTATGAAGCACGCTGTGCAGTGGTCGCTTATTCCCAGATGTCTACTAACTTCTAAATTTGTGATCCTCTCTCCATTTGAGAGTACTAGGTCTAATATTGCTCCCTCCTGAGTGGGTTCCACCACTAGCTGTCTAAGGCATGCCCCTTGTAGGGCATCAAGAATGACCCTGCTCTTGGATGTGGCTGCAGTCCATGTAGTCCAGTTGACATCTGGCATATTCAGGTCCCCCATCAACAGTATCTCCCCTTTTTCAGCCATTTTGAGAATGCCCTCTATCATTTTCTTGTCCATTTCCTCCCCTTGAGATGGGGGTCTGTATACAACCCCTGTGTGGATTGTGATGCCATTCCCTGTCTCCAAGGTGACCCAGAGTGTCTCTTGTCATCCCCGTTTACTTTATAGTTCTGTAACTTTGATCCCTTCCCTTATGTAGAGAGCTACTCCACCTCCTCTTTTACCCTCCTTGTCCCTTCTGTAGATTGTGTACCCTGGTATGTTGACATCCCAGTCATGGTTCTCCGTGTACCATGTTTCTGTGATTGCCACAATATCCAAGTGTTCCTCTTCCATCAGGGCTACTAGCTCTGGAAGCTTGTTTCCCAGACTATGGGCATTGGTACTCATTGCCCTCCATTTAATGTTGGCTTTATCCTTTTTTACCCCATCTCTGCTCTTATTGCCTTGTCTGTTTTTCCATTTACCCCTGTCCTGCCCTCTGTCAAGCTCTGTACCTCAGTGTTTACCCTACTACCTGCCACGTTTTGTGGGGGAGGCTTGAACTTTCCTGTTTCCTATCAGCACCTCCCCCCCTTGGCTAGTTTAAAAGCTTGCCAAGGAAGCCTCTAAACTTGTCACCTATGAGCTTGTTTCCCTTCCTGGACAGATGCAGACCATCATGCCAGTATAGACCTTCATCTCTTCAGGTGGACCCCCAGTCCCCAATGGAGCCAAAGCCCCTGTGCTCTGAGCTTTGAGATATATTGGATTGGATTGGATTCTCTTTTTATTTTACTTAAGCCCACAATTGGGCTGAGGGACACATTGCCGCGCTGCAGGGGGTGTCGGTCCCTGACGGCTGCTGCCTGGCAGGGCACCAGGCGCAAGGCGCCGGAGATCGGCGAATGTGCCCCACAGCCCAATCACGGGCTTAAGTAAAATAAAAAGAGAATCCAATCCAATCCAAAACTACAACACATAACTGACCCAACCCCCAGCCACCAATCTTGTACAGCAGGACAAAGCAACATGAAAGAGAATTATTGAAAGGGGCTCTACCCCCCGCACCCACCGACGCAGAGGGCTTCATCACCCTCACCCCCAATATTTTATATAACATACTCCAAGTTATAGTAAACTTGAAGGAAGGTGGTAGCAGTCCTACAACACCTGTCACCCTCATTAAGCTACCGCCAACCATAGTAGGCAGCAAGAAACTAAGGCAGCCAACACAGTTTGCCACAGCATCCTGGAAACAATATCACCAAGCTAGAAATCAGTTGGCACATTAACAGCTACCAAATAAATTAGCATCCAGAATCAGAGGGCAGCTCTTTCCTTTGAGCAATATAAGTCACCCAGCAAACAGAGCTTATCACCATCCTGTTCAGCCTGCTGTGGTCCTCCCACAGCATAAAAACAATTCCTCCCACCTTATGCCAAGTATCCCTCCCAACTCCTATTTCTTCCCCCTTCTTAATTTTCCAACACCAGGCTGCCCAATCTCCTATGCTGACAAGTACCCCAAACTCTGCCCATTTTCATTGAGCCACACCAGGGAGCCCACCCACAGTGCCACCAAACATAACACAATGGGATGCCGAATCCCTGTTGTCAGCATCTGAAATAAAGTAAACTATCGCCTGTATTTTTTTAAAATGTTATACACCTAGTAAAAAAGGAAAACACTCATCAATGTCTATTGATGGTAGCGGTGCACTGTCATCATTTTACTCCCCACCCAACCCTCCTGCTCAACAACCACCATCCTAACTACCCCACCTCTTACTTTTCATTTTGACTGTGGGGTGCACAATCTCCTGTGCTGGCTAGTACCTCCAACCCCCTGTGCATTTTCAATGTGTGACACTGGGAAGCCCACCCCGATGCTGCCAAACATAACACCAACACTGGGGGGCCCAGTTCCTAATGTTGGTACTTGAAATAAAGAAAAACATCCCTTGTAGTCTTTTTTTAATTTTATATACAGTATCCTGCAAAAAAGGAAAATGTCCATTTAAGACTGTTGCTGCTGCTGGCATACTTCAGCCTTTAACCCCCTTCATCCAACCCTTCCACTTAGTAACCACCACCCCACCCCCTCACCCCTTACTTATTTACTGAGGGTCCAAAGCTGTTATCTTTTCAGAACTGGAGACGTGTTTTCACTCTTCAATGCCAGACTGGGAACTGAGGAAAGCAGATATGTGGCTCAATGTATTTTAGTGGGTTTTGGACTTGTCTTCATGACCTGGTCATTTTTAAGTATCTTTTTCTACATTTTCAGTTTCCCTGTTTAGAATTCCACTTCATGAACAAGGGTGGTGAAATTATGCAAATACATCCCAAAAGGTGATTTTATGGTCATTGTACAAAATCACCTTTCAGGCAGGAATTGAAAATGTTCTCCACCCTTGTTCATGTGGTGGGTTCATAAGAAGGCTATGTTAAAATTTGGGGTAAACATATTCAAAAAATAAACAAAGTTATGAGCATAAGTTGACATTTTTCAATGCATGTTCATACTGTAACTTTGGTAATTTTCAATAATTTTGTCCCCAAATTTTCAACATATCCATTTTGTCACATCACCTCATGAACAAGACAGCAGTCACTTTTTTTCAAATCCTGGCCCAAATATGCTTTCATGAAATTACCTTTTGGGTGGGATAAGAAAAAGTTCCCCACTCTAGTTCACGAGGTGGGGTCATAAGAAAGCTATGTTGAAAATTTGGAGTAAAAATATTAAAAAACAACAAAGATATGCGTGCATGTTGAAAATGTTCAATGCACGCTCGCAACTTTGGTAATTTTTAATGTTCTGACCCTACGTTTCTCATATGACTATTTTTTTTTTCACCAGTTCATGAAAGTGACAGCTGTCATTTTGAGATTGTGGCCAAAATGTGTTTTCACATTTGTTGTGCACAATAACGTTTCTGCGTGATATATGATAACGGTGAACACCTAAGGGTGATCACCGTTATCGCTCAGTCAGAGTGCCGAACACATTCTCAGCACTCTGACAACCCTGGTGCACCAGCACAATGGTGCCAGGACATATTTTTACTGCTTTCTGTGGGGGGGGGCAGTGCCACTCCACACCACCCCCTCATTGGGGTCTTCTCCCCTGCACCACCATACTTGGATTCTCAACTCTGGGGGTGCATGTCGGACAGGGTGTAAAGCACTAAAATTAAAGGTCCCTCGGGTACAATAAAAATTGCACCAGTGCCTGGACCCAACCCTGGTACCTCTGCCACCCCAGCCACTTGCCAATCCCTGATGCCATGATGCAGCTCGACCGGCAAACTTAGCGTCCTCCCCTACAGCCTCTCCACCACCTCCCAGCTCACACTCACCGTGCTTGCCCCCCGCGTGTGTACATATAGCGACATCCTGTAGCCTAGTTCGCCCACCCCCTCATCCGGTCTCCCTACCTTTCCGTCGCCGTGATTGGATTGAGCTGGGAAGATGTCGCCCTAATGGATGCTGCCCTTCCTCATGTGCCCACTTCATGGGTTACACATTTCCGATATTATTTTATAAATGGCATCTGTCATGTTCAGAAGGAGCGGTCATATAAAGACTATGTTGAAAATCTAACTAAAAAAAACAACTAACTTATAAAGAAATGTTGACTTGTTCCAATATTAATTCATAACTTAATTTTTTGCAGATTTTGGCCCAAAATGTTCCATATGTCTCTTGTATTACCCCACCTTCCGAACATGACAGGCAAGTATCATTTTTCAAATCACCTCCAAAACTCGTTTCCACACTCACACTGCAAAATCATCTTTCGGATGGGATTTAAAAAAGTTCACCTGTCTTGATCATAATGTCAGATTATAAAAAAGACTGTTGGAAATTGGGGTCAAAATGTGGGAGTCCAATGAAAATTAGATATTGCCTCTCAGCTAGCCTATCTTAGGTAAATACAATTTAGAAATGTATTAAATCAGTACACCAATGAAAATGAGATATTGCATCTAGTCTGGTCTATCCTGGGTAAACATAGAGTAAAAATGTATACAAGCAAGATCAGGTACAACAGCAATGTAAGTGGTGAACATTCAGCATTGACAAATGCTTGTTTTGCATGGTGATGGTATGATAACATTGTGTTTGGCTATTTAATTACTGCTCACACTTAGGCACTTTAAATAATTCTAGTAAGAACATCTTTGTACACCTCAAGTGTCTGTCTCTTTCATTTTGCTACTCACCTACATTACCTCAGAAGCTGTCACCCTTGTGTTTCAGGGCATGTCGCTCTCTCCTACTGTAGGAAACCAAATCAATGATCTATGTTTCAGCATGTCAATACCCTTGATTATACAAAAGACTGAGATCACATCCTAACTGAAAATGCAGATGGGACAATGGTTTGATATCTCATCTGAAAAACTAAACCGCAGGGGCTAGATTTTTAAATGTTCAGGTACTAAGTTCCATTCTGCAGCAACTGGTGGGGGACATAATCTCTGCACCTGCAGTGATTGGTATTCTCAGCAAACACAGCTGCAGAAGATATTACACCTGGCATCACTAGGATATCCACCTTGAAAATACAGTGGCTGTGGGAAAAACTGCTGCTCCACAAGTGAGAACTGACTTGAGCCAGTTTTTTATCATAGCTGCCTGAATTTTGGAGGCTCTGAAAATCCTGCCCTAGGAGAGCCTCACCCCTGCCCCCCATCATGATGCACTACTTTGTCAGTATTGGGATTCACCCAAAGTTCTTGGTGGGGGGCAGCAATCTACAACTGTCCGATCTTCTGGCCTCAGAGGTGAGTGTGAAACCTTCTGCACTATGGACACTGAAAATGTACAGACTGTGATGAGACTGCAGTAGAGATTAGAAAAATTTATTATGCAGGGGGGATGAGTTTCATGGCTCTAGATTCTCTTCTGACCTTACATTTGCCCGATGCCATACAGAAAGTGGCAGTTGTTGGATTTGGATTCAAACCAGGGTTTCTAAGATCACAGCTCTGTGCTTCAGCTGCTAGGCCAAACTGCCTCCCAGCTATAGTGAGACAGACATATTGAAATGTAAGTGGATTTAAATTGAACCATGGTACAATTCTTTATAACACTTAATATTTATTTAATTTTTCATGATACTCATTTTTTTGCATGGGGCATTGTCTGGATTCCAGAAGTGTGCCCAATAAATGCACTCACTCGTTCGTCCATTCATTTAAACATAGAATTTGATGGCAGATAAGGACCGCTTGGCCAAACTAGTCTGCCCATTTCCCTACCTAATGGATAAGCTGCAGATCCTAATTAACCAGCACCCTATTTCTCCTACCTCTCCCACTAGAATTGCTTTATATCTGTCCCATGCATTCTTGAATTCCCCCACAGTTTTTGACTCCACAATCTCCTCAAGAGGCCCATTTCAGCATCCACAACCCTTTCTGTGAAAAAACACTTCCTCACATTACCTCTGAGCCATCCCCTCTGTATCTTCAAATTGTGTTCCTTTGTTCTTGCACATCTCTTTTTCTGAAAGATGCTACGCTCCTGAACTTTGTTGATTCTGTTGAGGTACTTGAAAGTTTCTATCATGTCTCCTCTCTCCCTCCTTTCTTCGAGGGTATACATTAAGCTCCTTTAATCTCTCTTCACATGGCTTCTGCTACAGACCCTGCACCATTTTAGTTGTCCTCCTGTGGACAGCCTCTACCTGTTTATGTCCTTGCAGACATGGGGTCTCCAGAACTACATGCGGTACTCCAGATGGGGTCTAATCAATTGTCTGTACAGAGGGATAAAGTGTTAGTATTGGGATTTAACCCAAATTCCTGGTGTGGGGATGGAACCTGCAGCCTTCTGACCTTCCAGCCTCAGAGGCAAGTGCGGAACCTGTTGAACCACTGTTGCTGTTGATGTATTAATTCATACATTCATTCAAGAGAAATTTTAATCTGTAGTTGTCTTTCTAGATGTGCACATTAGCAATAAGTCCCATGGAGTTTCCATGGTTGCCAAATTGCAGATCTGTGATGCATTTACCACTTGTTCAATTGTTTTATGTTTTTAAACATACTGTACACATTTTTTTATGTCTATACTAATATAAATGCAGCCCAACTTGCTCTTTCTGTTGTTAAAACCATTCCCAACTCATGCTGTATTGATTATGATCAGGGCAACTTTAACATTGCACCAGCAATTTTATTGTGGAATCCACAATTTTCACCATTCTCTGCAAAAAAATGACATGTTCCACAATTTCTTGCAATTTTTGAGTTTTTGTATTGAACTGTATAAAAAAGTATTAACATTTTTAATAAAATACCCTTCAATATACTGACAATTTTGCATGCAGACTTGAGTTTGGCCAAAACAATGCGGTGCAAGGTAGGGCAGGGGTTTTATGTGACACTGATTTCTTTTGAATCCTTGTCTTATTTGGTTTCAAAATCCACTGGCCAAGCATAAGTACACATAAACACTTAACATTTGTTTTGTGTTGAAGCAATCTATCAGAAAACTTTTTGTTGCCACACAAACTGAAACAAAAGATAGGAAAAAAGGTGCAAATTATTCCATTCACTTAAATGGGGTGCAAACTATGAAGCCTTTTTGTAAGTGGCAGGGCAAGTTTTTCCTTGTGAGCATACTTTCATTCAGACTAGTTTTGATTCAAACAGCTGAGGATTTTTGGATGGCCCTGTCAATTTTAAACTTGAATAAGGTAGTTGCTAACAGTGATCTCACTCTTAGCAACTACCTCCTAGATGCTCACATACAAAGACTACAATAAAAACCTGACTAAAGTCTAAAAACAAGCTTATAAAACACAAAATGTATCTGAACATTTATCTTTAACTAAACAAAATCATTGCAGCCAGAGTAAAACAAAGGTAAATGACAGGGTACTCTGATGCAGATGCAGTAAAAATATATTGGCATTTTTGTACATTTTTTGATAAATGCATAAGGCCCACTAGGCAGAAGTGCCTGTTTTCAGGTACAACCCAGGAACACTGAGGAGGTTAAGTGACTTGCTCAGAATCTCACAGTATGCAAGTGGAGATAGTGGGAATCAAACCCATGTCTGCTAGATGGCATCAGCTCATTCAGTTTGTTACTCTAACCTCTAGACTATACTGCCAGCCCCAATAACCCCCAGATTTAATGTTTAAATATATGATTTCAAAAATAGTGTTCAGTACCTACAATACAAATTATGTCTGTAAAACACTTCAACAACATTTTACTAAAACTCAATTATTCATTACTCTATCTGCTTATTTTGTCTTGTACCAAAGTAGGTGAATAGCTGACAGAGCAGTGTAAACAGCTGTTGATTAGGCTTCATTCTTCTACAGCCAGAAACAAACAAAAATATATTTCTTCTGGCTTAATTTAATATCAATTTGCTGTGGCTCACTTTATAGAATCTAGTTAGCACTGTATGAGGCAGATGCTTTTAAATTTTGGAAGATAGGCAACGCTTACGATAGCTTATCAGTTTAGTATTCTTTTTAGGAGTATAAACTTTTCTTTATGTTTTAAACATATTCAGGTGTCAGTGTATTCATTTAGCAGTTTATACTGACTAATATATGCTGCAGAAAACATTAAAAGATTTATAGTGAAGCACTCGGGGTCTATAGTAGAACCCCTGCAATTTTCTGCAATTTTTGCAAAATGCTCTGCAATTTTGGGTTACCTTTTCCACAATTTTCCAGTGGCTGATGTGATTCCACTTCACAAAAGTGGAAGCAGGGCAGAAGCAGAAAACTACAGACCAGTTAGTTTAACCTCAGTGATAGGGAAAATGATGGAATCACTTCTGAAGGAAAGAACTGTCGAGTACCTAGAGGCCAGAGGGGCACAGAACCCAAGGCAGTATGGATTCACAGCAGGAAGGTCATGCCAGATGAATCTAATAGATTTCTTTGACTGGGTGACCAAAGTAGTAGATCAGGGAGGGGCTGTGACCATGGCCTACCAAGACTTTAGCAAGGCATTTGACTCAGTCCCACACAAATGATTAATATACAAGTTAGCCAGCCTGGGAGTGGGTCCCAAGATGGCAGCCTGGGTAAAGAATTGGCTGGAAAATAGGACACAGAGGGTAATAGTAAATGGAGTCCACTCTGAAGAAAGGGGGGTTACTAGTGGGGTACCGCAGGGTTCAGTATTAGGACTGGTCCTCTTCAATGTCTTTATAAGCGACATTTCAGAGGGACTGGAAGGAAAAGTATGTCTCTTTGCAGATGACACAAAGATCTGCAACAGAGTTGATGCACAAGGTGGGTGGAAAGGATGAGAAGGGACTTGGCAAGGTTAGAGGAATGGTCAAATGTACGGCAGCTTAGATTTAATGCTAAGAAGTGCAGGGTAATGCACCTGGGAAACAAAACCCAGGAAAGAGTACACAATGGGGGTGAGATACTAACAACAACAAAAATGGAAAGGGACCTGGGGGTAGCCATATCAGATGACTTAAAGGTGGGCAAGCAATGTGAGAGGGCAGTAAGGAGGGCTGGGGAGATACTGGGATGCATAGGGAGAGGCATCACCAGTAGAAAAAAAGGAAGTTGTTATCACTCTTTACAGACAGCTGGTGAGACCCCATCTGGAGTACTGTGTGCAGTTCTGGAGACCAAATCTCTGCAAGGACATAGACAAGATGGAAGCTGTCCAGAGGAGGGCAACTAAAATGGTTCAGGGTCTGCACTGGAAGATATATGAAGAGAGACTAAAGGAGCATAATATGTATAGCCTCGAGGAAAGAAGGGAGAGGGAGGACATGATAGAAACGTTCAAGTACCTCAAGGGAATCAACAAAGTCCAAGAGGGTAGCATCTTTCAAAAAAAGAGGTGTGCAAGAACAAGGTGTCACAATTTGAAGATAGAGGCGGGGCGGCTCAGAGGTAATGTAAGGAAGTTTTTTTTCACAGAGAGGGTTGAGGAGGTTGTGGAGTCAAAAACAGTGATTGAATTCAAGCATGCATGAGACAGCCATAAGGCAATTCTAGGGGGTTGGGGTAGAAAGAAGTAGGCTGCTGGTTAACTAGGATCTGTAGCTTATCCATTAGGTAGGGGAAATGGGCAGACTGGGTGGGCCAAGCGGTCCTTATCTGCCATCAAATTCTATGTATGTTTCTATGCCCCGATTATGATACATCTGCCCCTTTAGACACTAGATGATGAAATAACAGAAGAAAATCAGATAACGCCTGCTACAAATTGCACTAGGGATAAATGCAGAGTGCTGCTAGGGAAAGTAAAGTAACTGACTCCTAACAGCTCTGCCACTGGCAAGCACTTTGCACTGTATGTAGTATTAATACAATCATACTGTCATATGTTCATCTTTGTACCACACACTGTTAAGTACAGTACCACTGGCTGACCATATAACATTCCTATAACATGAGTAATCAAGATTACAGTAAACTAGAGAAGGTTATGGCCCTCATTTTAATAAAATACAAAATCACACATGCCCCACAATGCAAAGCATCATGGGCTGCATATGCAAATCACCACAGAATGTTATGCTGGTCCAACTTTAAGCAGAATTGCATGGTGCCGAAAGGCCTCTCACACAGTTTGAAAAGGGTGCTAACAGAAGACATAGACATGTGTTTCGTTCTACCAGGACTCATCAGTATGCCTCGTCTGTTTGACACCCCAGTGGAATGGACCAGCTACCCCTAAGGCAATATGCCTGGGATATATTGTGGTGAACCCATTAAAATAAAAAACTATTTAAAAGACAAAGAACCTCTATGTGTAAACACTGAGGCAAGGGTTACCCCAAAGCATTGTGCATTTGCATTGTGGGGGCATGTGTGATTTTGTATTTTCTTGAAACTTGGCTTCCCAGCCAAATGCCCTTTGGGGTAACCCTTGCCTCAGTGTTTACGCACAGAGGTTCTTTGTCTTTTAAATAGTTTTTTATTTTAATGGGTTCACCACAATACATCCCAGGCACACTGCCTTAGGGGTAGCTGGTCCATTCCACTGGGTGTCAGACAGACAAGACAAAGGCATACTGATGAGTCCTGGTAGGACCAAACACTTATCTATGTCTTCTGTTAGCACTCTTTGCAAACTGTGTGAGAGGGCTCTTCGCACCATGCACCTCATTAAAGTTGGACCAGCATAACATTCTGTGTGATTTGCATAT
Source organism: Neoceratodus forsteri (assembly GCA_016271365.2). Classification (NCBI taxonomy): domain Eukaryota; kingdom Metazoa; phylum Chordata; order Ceratodontiformes; family Ceratodontidae; genus Neoceratodus; species Neoceratodus forsteri. The sequence continues at coordinate 623,582,657 of CM057455.1, forward strand.
GCAGCCCATGATGCTTTGCATTGTGGGGGCATGTGTGATTTTGTATTTTCTTGAAACTTGGCTTCCCAGCCAAATGCCCTTTGGGGTAACCCTTGCCTCAGTGTTTACGCACAGTGGTTCTTTGTCTTTTAAATAGTTTTTTATTTTAATGGGTTCACCACAATATATCCCAGGCACACTGCCTTAGGGGTAGCTGGTCCATTCCACTGGGGTGTCAAACAGGCGAGGCATACTGATTAGTCCTGGTAGGATGAAACACGTGTCTATGTCTTCTGTTAGCACCCTTTGCAAACTGTGTGAGAGGCCTTTCGGCACCATGCAATTCTGCTTAAAGTTGGACCAGCATAACATTCTGTGGTGATTTGCATATGCAGCCCATGATGCTTTGCATAGTGGGGGCATGTGTAATTTTGTATTTTCTTGAAACTTGGCTTCCCAGCCAAATGCCCTTTGGGGTAACCCTTGCCTCAGTGTTTAAGCACAGAGGTTCTTTGTCATTTTAATAATACCAACAGTGGTAGCAGGAGAGGGCATTTAGCATATTTATTCAGCCTACATACACTGTGTGAAACACAGGGCAGACATGATAGAGCTGGAATCCCTTTGGACCTTAAAGGAGAACTGCACTGAACCTGCAAGTTAGTCAGGGCCAGTTCTAGGATGTACTGGGCTCTGATGCAAGACTTTACAGTGGATCCCCCCTCTCCATGGGCCCCCCCAAAAGTGCCCCCCCACACTGGCCTCCCACAGCACCAAAGATACTGCTGCTGTTATTCCATTTTGTGAACTTAAAGGTGTACTTGGTGGGAAAAAAATAAAATGCAAGCCTGCATTATGCATATGATGAGATAAGAGGAGAGAGTGGGATGTTATTCTCTGGTCTTTTTACTTTTCTTCTCCCTGACCCTGACTCAGTAAGTCCAATCAACTCAACATTTTTTATTTCCTCCTTGAAGGCTGCCTGCCTAAATTCTACTAATTTTACTACCCAGTACAATTAACTAAGTAACCAGTCCAGACCGACTCACAATCATTTAAAAAAAAAACAGTCCCTTAAGCAGACAGCTGAGCTCTGCACTCCTCTGAACACACCACACCACTTCAGACTGCTGCAGTCCCACAGACATAGGTCCAGAGACAATCTACTCTAGTCAGACTGTACTCTGTCACACAAGGAGGCAGGAGGCAGGCCAGCCCCTCATCTGCATCACCAACCCGACCCCGACTGGGATTTCCCCTCCCCCGCCACACGCTGGGAGATCTGAGTCCTCTCCCACTCCTTCCTGCAGCCTAGCAGCCTAGCTATATTTTCCTTGTGAATCTTTGTCCCCTAACTTGGTCTGGCCATTTCTATTAACTTTCATCCCATCCCCAAATTTGAATCACCAACAATTCAGCACAATTTTGTGTGTGTGTGTGATGTATATTAACATTTTTAAACTGCTGTTGAACACTAATCTAGAAGAACTAGAGTTAAGTGCTTGCTGCACAAACAATTTGCCACCGTCTGCTCCACAGACTTCTTCAGTCTGCCTGGATTTCTCACAAGATGCTCCCACAGAGCTGAGCACCTAGGCTACAACAAATCAGAGCAGCTGCCCACTCGGCATCAGCAAGGGAGGGAGGGAGCAGGGGAGGAGCGGCGTGAGTGAGTGGATCATTTGGAGCAAACAGACCAATGAGCCTGTGCAGGAGGATGTAGCATGCCAGTATGGAGGAGTAGCTGAATTGCAACAACAGACACCAGGAGGAGGAGCAAGGACTCTAGATGGACAGAGGCAAAGCTCACATTGTCTGCAGGTATGAGGAGGATGAGCATGCTGTGTGCAGTGGATTTAAACTTTTCAAAATGTCCACACAGTCACTTGGGCAGGCAGAGCAGGCCTCTGCTTGCTGAATCACACAGGGGAAGGGTGGTGGGCAGCTGGGGCAGGCACCCGACCAGGCAGACAGCATAGCAGTGTGTGCATTAGCTTTGCTGAGCACATAGCTCCTCCATGCCAGTTTAAAGTTAAAAAAATTATTATTTTGACTTAAGGGGCCATGGGTCCCACCAATGCTCTGGGCCCTGGTGCGGTTGCATCCCTTGCACATACCCCCTTCCCCAGTGCTGGCTCTGAAGTTAGTTTCTCAGTTGAAACTATTTTTTTTTTCATACTGGCCCCAATTCATTTATGTTTCCCTATATACAGGCCAATTAGTTACCTCAATGGGTGTTTCTGATTTACTCTTTGGTGTAAAGTACCACTTTAGAACTGTATGGTGTAGTTTTTGTCCTTCTTAATCACAGAGTTCTGTAGTAGAACATGGATGCCATATGCCAACAACGGAAGGGTTGAGAAGAGAAATAATTTATGTCATATTATTCAGAATGTGTATAAATCAGAAACATTCACTCAGATAACTAAAAAGTGTAGAGATGAAACAGAAACATAATTGGAACCAGTATTTAAATTCAGCTTCTAAAGAGGAAAGTAACTTACAGGTTCAGCACAGTTCCTCCTTAAATCACTATATTATTGTTGATGTAGGTGGATGGGGTACATGTTGGGTGGATTTGGGAAGCTTGAGGGAAGGACTGATATTTCTTGCCGATTTAGGGGAATGGGAATCACGGTTTAGGTGTTGAGGTTGGCTGGGTGGATCTAAGAGGGTGACAGAATATTTTTTCAAGTTGCCCCATCAGCTGTCTCACACTCCTATGGGTCAAGCCAATGCTGACGTTGTACTTCACTTTGTCAACATAAAATAGCTATGTCTTAGTATTTTTATGTATTGCTGACATGTTTTCAGCTTCTGTCAATGCAACAAAATATGTGGAGATTTTAAAATATTTTGCAAATTTTTAATTGTTTCCAATAAGTTATGGAAAAATGTATTGCATAAATTATTGAAAAAAGTTTTGACTGTTTTTGAAGCATGGAAACATAGAAACTGTAGGCAGAAAAGGACCTCTTGGGCCACACAATCTGTCAAATTTTACCTGCCTAATCTGTCTCCACAGACCCTAAATAGCCTTCAGTGACTATCTCTCCTCCATGCCTGTTGACTACTATGACCCACACATGCAGAAACCCCCCACTGTTTTCACCTCAACCAACCTGCTTGTAGTCTGTTGCAAGCATCTACCACCCTTTCAGTGAAGAAGTACTTTCTCAAACACATCCCTCTAAAATGCACCCTGTACTGTATATGTTCTTATAGCCTCATCTGCATGTCATTACTTCTTAGTTCTACAACACTGCTCAGCTGGTAGCACATCTGCCTCTGGAACAGAAGGTGTGGGTTCTAGTGCCACACTGGAATTGGGCTCATATCATAAAATATTGGCACCTGAGTACAGTAGTAGAGGCTGCTATACTGTCAGGGTGTGCCATCCTTTGGATTAGATATTAAACTGATGTCCAGTCTGCCCATCTCTGATGACGTCCAGGTGGTGTCCAGGTGAAAATGAAAGAACCCAATGTACTTTCTGCAAGAGTAAAGGATTTTTCCTTCTGCCCTGCCCAGAATTCCCATTCTCATAAAACTGGTTCATGCAATTGTCCAAGGCTGTGTGTAGGTGTCGATGTGTGAAATTGTTGCCACTACATGCTTCAGTCACTTCACTACTGGTTTTTCATTACTATTAAAGTGCTTTGGGATACAATGTGTATGAAAAATGTTTTTTTCTTTTTGAGGGGCCGAAGGCTCCGGTCCCTGACTCCACCTACTGCTCCCCCCATCACCAGTCCCCCCCCGGATGGGGCAACTGGGTGGGAGACCCCCTTCTCAGGAACATGAGTCATGAAGTCCTGACTTGACCCTCAGGGTGGGGTCTCAGGAGCAGGATCACCACCAGCGAAAAATGGCTTGAGTGGGGAGTGGTGGCAGTGTGGGTGCCATCATTTGTGGCTAAGATTTTTCTGTAGTTTTTCTCCCTGGAGACTAGGATGTGCAATGAAGCCAGCATCTGCCCCACCCCCCTGAAATGTGTGGTGCCAGCTGTGTGGTACCCCCAGCTTCTGTCAGGGGTCCTCATTGTGCCAGACATTCTTCTCCCCTTCCCTCCGGAGAGGGAGAGCAGTCTGTAGGACACTCATTTCCTCTCCCCGCAGCTGGCCCTTCTGGATCCATCCAGAACCCAGGATGTCAGTCCTGTAGATAAAAAATGTTTTATAATTACTAATTCTTCTTTTGTGACTCTTCCATATTTTTACAGAGTTTGCCTTTAAAAGCACTGGAAGAAAATTAAATGCCTTTCAAAAAGATGACACATTTTCACATTGTTGCACACACCAAATTAATGAATTATTTTTTAATAAATGTTAAATTGCAATTTTAAAAATGAATTCAAATGATCTTTCACTGAATGTCCTTAAAAATGTATTGTAATGTGTTGATACTTTTCAAAATGTTAAAGTAACAAAGAAACTCACAAAACCATCCATAGCCCATTTTTCTTCCTTCATCTTGCTTGAAGAAGTGTGGCCTGGATTTTTGACTTGTTGCATTAGAAGCATAAGTCTGGCTTCTTGTGTTTTGTAGACACCTACATAAGGAAATGTAGTTTAAATGCCATGTAATTATTTTTCTCATCAACAACTAAATCCACATTAAAACATAAGTAGAATCTATCCTGAGCTAACGATGAACGGTTCTACCATGCACTATATAGTATGCAATAACTTCAAATCAGATGCTGATGTAATTCTCAATACTATATATATATATATATATATATATATATATAGAGAGAGAGAGAGAGAGAGAGAGAGAGAGAGAGATATACAGTGACATCCCCCAGGATGAAAAGCAATTGTGCAGCATTTTGAAGCACTCTGCAGAAGGCTGCAGAAGACCTAGTGAATAAAGTAATGTAATTTCAGTGGTAATTAGTCCCCTTTGTCACCACAGTTTCCTGCATGACAAAGGGGACTAAATGTCATTGAAATTACATTGCTTTATTCGGTATGCCTGCTGCAGCATACTGCAGAGTGTGTTAAAAGTGTGTTTCATCCTGGGGAATGCCATTGTATGTATATATATATATATATATATATATATATATATATATACATATATATCATGAAATGAATATAGTTGCAATGTAAATTTTATTGTAAGCATGGCAGCTGGTTGGAAGAAATGATGTGTTCTAAACTCCTGGTAATTTTTTTTTCTTTAAAGTAAGAATGCAGTCTGGCATGAATAAATGTCCAAGTAAAACTACTAACTTGTTAATCACAAAGCTAATGTACAGAGCAGCCAATTTTCTGGAAAGCAATGAAAACAGAAGCTACAGAAGTTAGAATATTATGGATTAGGAAGTCTTAACTGACCATCAGGTTCAGTGTTGAGTCTAGGGCTCGTAAAAATGAAAGAATCTAGTTATACTGCTGTCCTACTGTTGATGAATTACTACCTTGTGATGCATCTGTTAACACCTGCACCTGCAAGGTCCATAAGTAGCTGGGTGTTGCTATAAGAAGTCAAAAATGTTCAACTTTCTGGAAAATAGCACATGATTTCAGGGTAGTATTAAGACTATTAAATAGAACTGTGCCTCCTCCTTTGGGGCTACCAACAATGGAAGCTGGGAGTCCACTTCCTCACTGGAGATGAATGATGCCACTCAGGGATGGGGAAATGGGAACTCTAATCAATCTGCATAGAAATGAATGAAATCATGAAAACTTCACTTTGCAAAAACTTTGGGAAGTTTTCTGACTTCGCAAGGCACTTCATTGTTCTTCACCTAGAGAAGAGACAGACTTTGCTGGCAAAACACAATGAAATGGCACATTGTGTAGTTCTTATCCAGGCAAAGTGACATTTTACCAATGAAGAATTACGCAAACTGTTTCTTTTTGTTTTATCTCACCATTTTTTAACAGATATAGCACTCACATACTCAGTTCACTAAAACTCACCACACTTCCCCCACCCAGACTCTTCCTAATTGATTGCTCCCCACAGTCCCACCATCTTATTCTGGATATTGAATTGGCAGTTCAAGAGTTTCATGAGTCATTATTATTATATATACAACAGCACACCCCTAAAGTATAAAAGATAACTAAGAAGAAAGAATTACCTTGGTAACAGAAAAAAAAAAAAACAACAAATAAGAATGAGATAGGGTGTGGAAAAAAAAAACATGAAAAAATAAAGATCCTGAGTCCTGGGAAAAGTTTAAAAACTGGAAAAATAAATGTAAAAGAGATATTAAAAAAAATGAAAACCCAATATTAGCTAGTAAGATTCAATAAGGCACAAGACCCAAGGGAGTTTTGGAGTTATTTTTCAGATCTAAAATCTCCTATAAAGATCAATGCCAAAGATCAACTTAAAAGATGGGAAAAAATAATAGAAGATCAGAAAGAGGTAGTAAATCAATCTAATGTGTATTTTTTGGATCTGCCTGTTTTAAACCTGTTCAAACCAAAAGAAAAGACTTCAACAATCTCTATAAGTGAAATTGAAAAAAAATATCAAAATAAACAATAACAGGAAACTGAAAATGAAGTTTGGATTTAAAATAATTACAGTAAAGAAAGTTGAAAAGGAATTAAAACACTTGACTATTTCAAAATCAGGGGGACTGGATGAAATTAAATCAAGATTTTCGAGGTGTGGTGCTGAGACTATCACTCCTGTAGTAACCTATCTTTTCAACTGGAGTATTCAATGCTCAACATTTCCAGAAGTTTGGAAGGTGAGTAAAATTATACCCACTTTTAAGGGAGGAGACAGTGTAGCTGCCTCCAACTACAGACCAATAGCCCTACTACCAATACTGTAAAAAATACTGGAAAAGCTTGTTCATGCACAGGTAAGCCAATATTTGGATAGCAATCAGTTACTAAGTTCCAATGTGGATTTCAAAAAGGTAAATCCACAAACACTGCCCTATAGGACTTCAATAACTTGAAAGCAACATCTTTGAATAAAGGTAGGAGCACAGGGACAGTGTTCGTGGATCTTAGCAAGGTGTTTGACCTTGTCCAGCATAAGATTTAACTGAAAGGTTTATATGAATTGGGTGTTCCGAAGGGATCCCCTAGGTGGATACAGTTGTATTTGTCAGACCAGAAACAATGTATGGTTTTGGGGGAAACAATTTCAGATCAGGAAGAAGTCTTTCGTGGGGTCCCACAAGGATTCATTTTGGGTCCCCTCATCTTCAATGTATATGTGAATAGCTTACCAAGCCAAACAGAACGTTGTGGCATCAGAATGTATGCTGATGACCCAGTAATAGTAACATCAGAAGACAGTCGTGAACAATTGACTGACAAACTGCAACAAGATGTAAATTCAATGGAGGTATGGATTAATAATTCTGGCTTACTTTTAAACTCAAAAAAGACACAATATATGATCTTTAATGGATGTAGAACAAAAGGGGAACTAAAATTACAAATAAAACTAGGGACGAACACTCAGATTGAAAATGTTGATACATATAGACATTTAGGTGTACAGGTGGACTCTGACAACCTATACAGAGCATTTTATTTACAAGTTAAAAAGGTGACTCAAAGATTGGGGATGTTGAGAAGGGTGGCAGGAAGTTTATCCCTAAAAAACAAGGGAAAAAGTTGTAGGACAGTTATTGGTCCCATCCTGGAATATGGATCAGTATTATATATGCGTTCCAATAAAACAGTATTAAGTAAAATAAATTAAGTTTACTATAAAATGAGTAAATTTATAACTAGAAGCAGGCATGGAGTGCATCATTGTGACCTGTACAATACATTACATTGGTTAAATCCAAAGAAAAAAAAGGATTATATTTGGTGTATATATATATATATATATATATATATATATATATATATATATATATATATATGTTGTTATCACATTTTAAAAGAACATCAAAACACTGTTTATTGAACTTTATCACAACCAAATGTAATAGTAGACTGCAAATTCATACTAGATCTTTTAGTCAGAAAATTCCATTGACCAGATCATACAAAAGATTTGGTGACATTATGTTACAGAATACTGTTGCACATTTTTGGAACAATTTGTCCCATAAATTGAAGTCCATTGACAACTTATTCACATTTAAGAAGAAAATGTGGGAAGACTTGAACTTGACTTGTACTTGTTTTAAGTAAATTGTTGTATGAAATGTTTTATGTTTTGTATTATTGTATTGTCTGTTTTTATTTGCACTACAGGACTTTGTTGAAAAAGGGACTTAGTCCCAACAAATGTAATTCCTGTGTAAAAATAAATTTTATCAAATCAAATCAAATTTGCAGTGAAAAGCACTCTTCTCCCTCTTTCAGCAAAGGTCATTGCCACTGCAAAATCAGTTGTTGTATATGCTTGTAATTTACTATACTACTTCCATTCTTCTGTTCACCAAAACCAATTCCCTTCCTTCCACTACCTGATCTGACAGTAATTTAAATGCACTCCCCAATTTCAGTCGCCCTCTGGCCCTCAACACCCTCTTCCCCCAAGCCCAGCAAAAACAGTTTGTACCTTTAAAAATAGCAGTTTCCTATGTTGCAGAGAACTTGTTCTGTTGAAGGGTATCAGAATAAATAAATGAATAAATGAATGAATAAATGAATGAATGAATGAATGAATGAATGAATGAGGGCATAGCCTGTAGTAAAACCAGATTGGCTGAGCATGTCTATATGTTGCTAGGGAAGTTGTGAACTTTGCAAAGCTTTGCAAAGTGAGAAGTTACCCGAGTTCACACTAACTTCACCAGCAAATCTTTAATTAGCTTTATTTCTAAATATGCTCCCTACAAAATGGTATGTCACTGACGATAAATAATAAACTCATGCTCCTTATCACACTTTACACATGCTCATACTATACATTCAGTAATACACAGCACAGTAGTATCAAAGGAAACAGTAGTTATATGCAAAGAAATACAAAATCACACATACCCCCATAATGCAAAACATCACGAGCTGTATATGCAAATCACCACAAAATATTATGCTGGTTCAACTTTAAGCAGAAATGCATGGTGGCAAAAGGCCTCTCACACAGTCTGCAAAGGGTGCCAACAGAAGACACAGACATGTGTTTTGTTCTAGCAGGACTCATCAGTGTGCCTTGTCTGTATGACCCCCAGGGTAATGAACCAGTTACCCTAAGTTGGTTTATCGGATTTGGATTGTGGTGAGCCCAAGAAAAACCAAAAACAAGCTAAAAGACAAAGAACCTTAGTGCACAAGTACTGAGGCAAGGGTTACCCCATAGAGCACTGGTCGGGAAGCCAAGCTTCAGAGAAATACAAAATCACACATTACCCCTTAATGCAAATGTTTGTTTATATACAAACAACACAAAAAACTTGATAGCAGAAATAAAATGGTTCTGATATAAGAGTGGTCAAGATTACATGAAACAAACAATAAACTACTTTTTGACCCCCATGAAACTACAGTTCAAACCAACAGGCAGAAAGCCAGACTGTTAACGTCAATCCTCCCCAGCCTTGCTACTGGGAGCTTTCATAGTCTTTACAGTTTGTATTCATGTAGCAGATAGAAACATAGAAACATAGAAGCTGTGGGCAGAAAATGACCTCCTGGCCCACCTAGTCTGCTTAAGTCCCTGCCTACTGTGTTACCGTACACTCTAATTGATCTCTGGCCTTACCCCCCCCCGTCCTGTTACTAATGTCCCCTTGTGTCTATCCCCTGCATTTCTGAGGCCTGTTACAATTTCAGCACCCATCACCTCTGCTGGGAAGCTGTTCTACACATCCACCACCCTTTCTGTAAAGCAGTACTTCCTCACATCCCTTCTAAGTCTTACTCTTTCCAGCTTCATATCATTCCCATTTGTCCTTGAGCATCTCTTTCTGTTAAAAAGGCTACCCTCCTGTACCTTATTGATCCCTTTGAGGCTATTTGGATGTTTCTATCATGTCTCCCCTTTCTCTCCTTCCCTCCAGAGAATACATATTTAATTTCCTGAGTCTTTCCTTGTAGGGCTTCTGATGCAGGCCATGCACCATTGTGGTTGCCCTTCTTTGTACTGTCTCCACTCATTCTGTCTTTCTTGAGATGGAACCTCAGAACTGGAGGCAGTACTCCAGATTGGGCCTCACCATTGATCTGTACAGCGGTAACACTAAGTCCCTATTTCTGCTGGTGATACCCCTCCCTATTCACCCCAGCATTCTATTAGCCTTTCCATTTGCCTTTTCACACTGCTTTGTTATCTTCAGGTCATCAGATATGGTGACCCCTAGATCCCTTTCCTTTTTTGTGGTTGATAACATCCCCAGCCCAAAAAATGATATGTTACCCTTGGGTTTTTGTCCCCTATGTATTTTGGGCATTGAAGCCCAGTTGCCAAACTCTTGTCCAGTATCTCATCCTTTTCAGATACTCCTTCATCCCCCTCTCCCCGTGTGTATCTACTGTGCTGAAGATTTTTGTGTCATCTTAAAACAGGCATACCTTTCCTTTCAGCGCCTCTGTGATGTTGCTAATAAAGACATTGAAGAGGACTGATCCCAGTATTGAACCCTGGGGTACCATGCTGGTTACCTTATCCTCCTCCAAGTGAACTCCATTAATCACCACCTTCTGAGTTCTGTTACTTAGCCAGTTTTGTACCCATTTTACTATCTTTGGACCCACTCTCAGGCTGCCCAGCTTGTTTACCAGTTCTTCTGTGTAGAATGGTGTGGAAGGCCTTACTGAAATCCCTGTACATCCACTGCCCCTCCCTGATCCACCTTCCTGGTAACCCAGTAAAAGAACTCTATCAGGTTCATTTGGCAAGATCCTGCAATCCTCTGTTTTTTAGGTATTCCCCAGTCCTTTCTTTTAGTAGTGTTTCCATGATCTTGCTCACTACCAAAGTTAGACTCATAGGTAAGTAGTTTTCTGCCTTTTCCCTATTCCAAATTTTGTTCAGTGGGACCAGAGCTACCCTCCTCCAGTCCTCTGGAATTTCCCCAGTATCCAGTGATAGACTGAACAGGGCTGTTAAAGGTGCAGACAGTTCCTCCTTTACCTCCTTCAGTATTTTGGTGTGAACCCCATCCATCCTGATTGCCTTGTCTACTTTCAGCTTTGCTAGTTCCCTTCCATTAATGCCCTTTTCCCAATCAGTAGCCCATCACCAACCCCTTCCTTTGTGAATACTAAACAAAAGTACTTGTTAAATAGGTTTGTTTTCTTTGGATCATCTTCCACACAACTCTCCCTTCCCCTACTAGTCTTACTATCCCCGCCTTGCTTGTCTTCCTTTCGCATATATACCCGAAGAATGTTTTATCCCCCCTTTTTTGCTGACTTGGCAATGTTTTCCTCTGTTTTTGCTTTTGCTTTCCTAAATGCTTTCCCTGCCTCCTTTTGTTTCTCCTAATAATTCTACCTATCCTCTTCCTTCTTTATTAACATGTACCTTTTGAATGCCTGCTTGTTTTCCTTTACTTTCTCGAGTACTTCATTGGAGTACCTTTCTTTCTAACCTACCTGACAAACAGCTTAGTTGCCTTCTCAACTGCCTTCCTTATTTCTGCCCATTTTTCTTACACTCCACCCATTTTCCCTCATCCTGCTAGGGCTTCCCATGATGCATGCTCCCATTTTCTTGAAATCAGCCCTCCTGAAGTCCAGGACCCTCATTTTTGTGTGATTAGATTTTGACCATGTCCTTATGTTGATCCACACCGTACGATGATCACTGGACCCCAGGTGACTTGCCACTGTGATGTCAGGTTCACTGTCCCCATTTGAAAGTACCAGGTCCAGTATCACCTCCTCACAAGTGGATTCTTTATCTAGTTGCCTGAGGAATGCCCCCCCTGCAGGGAAGCTAGGATTTCCCTACTTCTAACTTTTGCTGCAATAAGGAGGCTTCAATCCACATGTGGTAGATTGAAGTCCCCCACTAGCAATATCTCATCCCGTTAGCCATCCCTTGAATTTTTTCTATCATATCCTTATCTTCCTCCACCCCTATGCTGGAGATCTGGAGATCACCCTATTCAAATAGTGGCTCCCTTCCTGTCTCCAAGGTGACCCACACTACCTCCACTTTTCTCTGCCCCCCCCCCACATTTCCATGGCCTTTATGTTCTCCCTCACATAAAGAGCCACCCATCTTCCCTTTTTTCCTATCCTGTCCCTCCAGAATACAGCTTACCCTGGAATGGCTACCTTCCAGTCCTGGTTTTCATTGCACCAGGTCTCTGTAATTGCTACTATTCAAGCAGACTCAATAGATTGTATAGGCCTGCTTCTGCTGGCATTTTCATATGTACTATGTCCAGGTCTTCTGCTGCCATTATGGCATCTAGGTCTGCCATCTTGTTGCCCAGATTTTGAGCATTTGCACATATGGCTATTTTTTAATGCCACCTTCCCACATCATGCCCTTTTGCCCTCCCCCTTTTACTCCACTATTTACTTCCCCTCTTCTTTTGGTTACCTATTTGTGTTTGTTCCCTTTAGGACTTCTCACCTTTGGAACTCCCACTGTTGATCTAATAAGCATGTGGGGGGGATAGACTATGTCAACTTGCCTTTTTCCACCTCCCCTCTCAGCTAGTTTAAAAGCATGCTAATGTAGCATTTAAACAGTTTACTGAGGATCTCAGTTCCCCTCCTGGAGGGATGCAAGCTGTCACCCATGTATAGACCTTCATCACTCCAGGTGGAGCCCCAGTCCCCAATAAATCCAAATCTCTATTCCCCTCACCATTTCCTCAACCATAAGTTGAAGTCTCTGGTGTAGAGCCTCCTGTCATCCCCCTTGTCATGGACAGGTAGCACCTCCAAGAAGGTAACAGATTGGGCCACCTGCCTAAGACCCCTCCCCAATTTCCTGAACTCCTCCTGAAACATTTCTGGCTTTTCCCTAGTAAGGCAATTTTCCCCCAAGTGGAAGTGACACCCAACCCTCCCTCCCTTCCTTCCTGCTTTACCAGTAAGCCTTAGGATCCTCTTTCCATCCATATGAGCAGTGGCACCAGGAAGCACTTTACTACCCTTCTCCTCATCCATACCTGTCCCAACTTGTATCACCCCATCTATTGAGTCCCCCACCAGGATTCACTTCCTCCTCCTCTGAGGCTTTTGCTTCCCCTCATGGGGTCTCCACCATGGTGGTCCTCCACATTCATCACAGCCACTACTTTGAGTAGCACTGAGGAACAGTTCTGCCCTGCCAGTGTGGCATAGGTGTTCTGTAGTGGTATGGGATTTGGGATGTGCCTTTACTATACCAGCCTAACCCTCCTGAGCCCACTAGTATCCAACCAATCCTCCTTCCTGACACTTTTTGAGATAGCAGAGGTGGACTTAGTGGTCCCTGAGTGGTTGAGTAGATCTTCCTATTCCAAGCCATCTTGGCCTTGAGTCTGGCAACCTCCTCCCTTAGCTCAGAGAGGTGCCTGTACATGAGGCACCACTGCAGTCTCCAGAAGGTCTCCCTGAAAACTGCCACCCATAAAGCCACTGCACTGCTCCATTCCCATCATAGCTTTTTGCCCACACCCCTTGTAGAGCATTTTGTATTCCTTCTACTCTTTTCTTTCTTCTCTTTCCTTCCTCCCTCTCCTCATACTATCTATGGATACCTCCTATCCCCTTTTCACCAACTCAGCTCTTAATTCCCTGATATAATGTTTGAATCCCCTGGACCACCAGCTCATAACACCCTGGTGTGCTCTTTTCACCCCCCAAGCTGCCTCTTGCACTTGCCTGTGTTGTCAGTCAATTGGTGGACTAGCAGCCTTTATAACTTTTGGGTGGGTGGTGGAGGGCCAAAAAACAACAGTGCCCTGTCTAAAGTGATGTCTGGTGTCCTGTGTGCTCTTCACTCCCAGAATCCTAGCAGTCAGCAAACAAACAAGCAATTTTAAAGCACTCCTGTGTGTCCTGTAGGAATCAATGCCCCTGTAACAATAAAGAAAATTTAAAGTACTCCCCTGCATCCTGTGCAAAACAATGCCCCTGTAACAACAAATAAAGTTAAAGCTCTCCCATGTGTCCTGTATGAAACACTGCCCCGTAGCAAACAAGAAACAATCAGCTCTGCCCTCTGACGTGGCAGTGAGAGGGAGAACCTATCTGCTGAGGCAACAGAAAGCTTTTTAAATCCTCCAGGCTTGGTGCCTTTTTACTATGCTCCTCATTGCAGGCCTGTTTGATTTTGAAATGTTGGAATATCAGTGGATTCTTGATGCTGGAAAATCCAGATACTATTAAGAACACAAACAGTTCTTATTCCTGGTTAGTCTGTGGGCTACATATGGTTACCATGCACCCTTAACTCTACTTCTTTGATATTTCAGTATGAATTAGAGTGTGCTGAACACAAAAAAGATGCTAACTTTTCATATCTTGAGTTGCAATACCATTGCTGGCTCAGCATTTGTAGGTGGCCCAATGGTGTCTCAATAGCATTTTTGGCACTCATTATTTCTTAACACAACATATACCATTAAACAGTAAATAAAAGTCCCTTTTAAGAGGTGATTCAATGTTTGATGAGTAGAGTAGTGCTTGTGTATACTTGTCAAACTTTGGTCTTTCTCTATTCCCACCCTTGGTAGATAAGTCGGGTTATGTGTAGGAAATAGAAGGCCCAGCACCAAGGGTGAGCAGAGTGCTGGAGTAGGAGGAGAAGGATGGGCAGTGTGGTGGTTGCTTAGAAACACACAAAGCATGAGCTGCTGTCATATGCTGGATTTTATTTGGGATGTGGGAGAAGCTATTCTCCCACACTGAACGACAGGCTTCAGTCCTCCCATTCAATGTTTGGTGAATAGAGTAGTGCTTGTATGTGCTTGTCAAAATTGGCCTTTCTCTATTCCCATCCTTGGTAGATAAGCCAGGTAGCATGCAGGGAATAGAAGGCCTAAAAAGATTATCTCCTTCAACTCACAGAGAGCATGATCAGTAGCCCACAGGAGAGGGAAAATAACTCTGTGGAGGAAACCTCTAAGGGCCCAAGGCTACTGACCTGCCTGTCCTCTGGGAAAACTAAGAGGAGATGATCCTAAATATCTGTACTGATTTCTGGTTCTGGTTTAGGATGCAGTATTCACAGTGTGATGAAGTCCATCTTCTGAGTCTCTCAATGATGTGTTTGGGAATGTTATTTCTTGAAGCTGAAGAAGCTGCACCAATCCAGATGAATGTCCTGATAAGAATATGGATTAAGTCCAAGCCATTGTGAAGAAAGTTTTTAACATGATTCAGGAACCAATTTTGTTGTCATAGGTGATTTTTTTATCAGAGGAAAAGAGAAGATTTGATGAATCTGAGCATGAGGAAAAGGATGAGTTTTTGTAGATGAGCTACTGGACTCTAGTAATTACAGGATGGATAATAGGTTATGTGAGCTCCTTAATGCTATCTGTCAGTCTTTGACAAAGGTAACAACAGGATATAAATATTGGTCCCTGTTTGTAAATCAGCAATTTAAAGGAAATTGGCAGAGAAGGATTATGAAATAATGTATACTCCAGGTCACAGGAATCCAAGGAAGGCTAGACAAAATATTAGAAGAAACCATGATGTTCAAAGTAAAGTCAAATGTATCTGAGTTCAGTAAATGTTTCATTATGGAGCCATCATTAGTGAGTTGATGAGGAGTTTAAGCTGTCAAAGAAGGATTAAACAAAAAGTGATGGCAAGGATGGAGTAGGGTGTGAGGAAACTGACTGAATACCCGACAGGTATAGCTTAATTGTTCAGTATGATAGTTTAAAGGCTTGATAACAACATTAGAAGAGCTGGAATGCATTTTACTTGAGCATAAATAGTCAGGAAGGACTTTAATGTGCAGAATGAAGGACACTTCATGTTCGAGTATGCATATCTCGGGTGGTTGGAGTTAGGGTGGCCCACATCTTACGTGACTTGCTGACAATTAATTTCAAACACATTATAAATTTAGTAAATTAAAAGGAGGAGTCTTAACTGAGTCTGCTGAAGGATGGAGGTGATGAATGGTCTGACATCAGAAATGGGATAATGCATCGACTGCATCATTTGTATAGCCTGATCTGGAACTGTTGTGATGTCAAATTGTGATAAAGAGTAGCCAAGTCATTTCTGTGTGAATGGCATGATGGAATAGGATGAATACCTGCACCTGTTGATGGTATGCACTGTGGGTTGAATATGGGGAAAGAGAATACTGTCTGAAGGGATCAGTGATGACCCCAAGGAAGGCCACTGGTATGAATGGGTAAATCCTGAAGAAAAGATGTTCATGAATTCATGAGGTATTGCAGTGTCCAGAGCAGTGATCCAGGATTGCGTAAAGATAGCAGAATAGCCATGCAGTGGTGATGCATTAGTATATATTCTGAGATGCAGGATGGAAGAAGCATCTTTGAAGAACAATAGATAGCCATTACAGGAACACAAAATTGGGACCACACAGCTAGACCTGATTTGCCACAGACAAGATTTGGATATGATGTTGCCATGGAGGAAAACAATGATGCCAGTGCCAAATGGATGGAAATGAAGAACCAACCTTGAGGAATTATTGTCTTTGTGAAACTGAGGTATCACAGGAGGGAATAAGCTCACATTTTATGCAAGAGGATCCATTCGAAGAGGACTCCACTAAATCTTGGATCCCGTCAAGTTTATCGGGAGGTAATCAGGCTTCCATATGGTCTGAATCCAATAAGATGCTCAGAAATTTAAGTGATTTCACTAGCCATAGGTTTTTCTCCTTTGGTAAGAGGAACTGATAGTTCTTGGAACAGCTTGACAGGAGCAGTGAAACCAGTAGTGGGAGGAGAATCTAACAGATAAATCATGAGAAAGTAATCTAACAGATGATTAATTGCTGGATGGTGACAAACGTGAAGTAATGCCCAAAAAACACAGAGCAAACAAGGTCAACCCTTGTGCTGCTTTAGCAGTCGAACATGCAACATACTGTAACATAACAGCTGTCCTTCCAAGACATGCCATACAGATTCCAGAGAGATGGATGCATGGGGAACAGTCAATATGAATTTGTGAATCAGCTGTTGAGAGCCAGGAGCCAGGGCCAAAGCATCCAGTGATAGATATGATGTTGGGGATATGAGCCTAGGGTGCAGAATAGTTTTTGGAGGGAAGCAATGAAGTCATGCCAGGGTGGATGATGACCAAGGAGCAGATAGGGTGACAATGAGATTCTGCTTGCCAAAAAATGCCCTGGGAGCATTATCAATTGGACTGATTAGAGAGGGGGGAATGGCAGGTGCGAACAGGACTAAGAAGGCCATCCATTTGGAAGAGCAGTGCGGAACAGCTGGTGAATGACTGCAGGTTCCTTCATAGAAGACTGTGGAGTACAATGGTGGAAAGCACAGGAGGGGAGTACTGAGATGCCTGTGGGGTCAATGCAAAATCCAAGGGAGAAGCTGCACAACATAAAAAGAGACTGATGCCTCACAGCTGAAAGGAAATCACAACAGATCTCATGGCTGTATGTGTGGAAAGTCAGGATGACTGCAGACACAGTCAAATTCTTCAGGAGCCCAGAAGCTACAGACGGCAGTATAATGGAAAAGACTCCACAGGAGACAAAGTGCAATGTCTGAGGTATAGAGCAATGATGGCTCTGAGGTAGATGGCATATGGACACAAGGATTAGCACCCAGAGAAATAGGAAGGTGCAGAGCACCGATGATGGATTAGTGAGCAGAAGGAACTGATGTGTCAGAGGCTGGATGAGGCTGAGTTGGGAAAAGAGCTCCAATAGTGGACATACTGAAGAGCAAGTCAGAAACTGAAGAGACAGGTGGAGTCAGAAATTCCCAAATTTCGGACAGAGGAGAAAATTCCAGTTGATGAACATGGTGGCTGGGACCTGGATCCCAGCAGGATGAGACTGAGAAGCTAGGATAAAGCACACAAGTCCTGGAAGTGTGCAGAATCCAAGTGCTGGAAATCCTAGTAGATGTAGGCTGGCCATGAGATGGGGAACAGTCCAATCCTGAATAGAGTAGGTCAACGTGGAACCACAGTGCTGAGGAATAATTTGAGAAGACAGTGCAGTACTATCTTCGGGTGGCAGAGGCATGGTATCAGTTGATGCACAGTATGTCTTAATTCCAGTATGTGCTGAGGTAGTGGTGGAGAGCTCAGGGAGAAACCCCAAGCAGCGAGGTCTAGAATTTGAACAGAATGAGAAGCCCAAGTGTGGGAGAGGCTTCACAGAGTGGCTAGAGGGTTCCCACCTCCAACTGGAGAAGACAAACCTAAATCTCATTCTGTAAGACCTATGGATCTGAGAATGAGGCAGAAGGAGAACTATATGGTAACTGGGGGAAACAGACTCCCATCCCTGATAGACCAAGAAAGCCTGCCTTCGATCAAGTACCTCAGAAGGTATGAATTAGGGACAGAGGCTGTTGGACTGATGATAAAGGCTGTAACTGACTGAAACAGGCTCCCATCCCTGGTAGACAGGGTAAGCCCATCTGCACTCTGATACCTCACATGGCAGAGTTAGGGATGGAGGCTGTTGGACTGCTGGTATGACTGACTGACTGACTAACTGACCGATTGACTGACTGAAACAGACTGCCATCCCAAGTAGACAGGGCAAGCCTAACTTCACTCAAGTACTTCACAAGGTATGAGTTAGGAACAGAGACCGTCAGACTGCTAGTATGGGCTAAGCAAGGAAAGAACAGCAGGCTGCTGCTTTAATAAAAATGAGAAAGGAGAGGTACTTAACATGAGGAAGGGGGTTAAACAGCAAGGAAAGGAGAGTGGAGAACGGCAAGAAGGTAGAACAATTAATGACTGGTAGACAGGAGAAAGAGTAAACAAACAGAAGACACAATAAAACCGAAGTGTTAGGAGAATGAGCTTAGGGTATATTGAGGGGAGAGGAATACAATGCCATACAACCTGGTTTGATTGGGCTGTGAATAACATACAACATAAACTGGTAAACAAGCATAGCAGTAGAACTGAATTGTAAATTAGTACCAGATCAGGTCCCTTTGCTGAAGGGACAACATCAACCCCCTTAGGCTTCAAAGTGTCCCTTGTTTAAAAAACACATTTTATGATTGCCAATATTCTATAACGATTGTTGATGTAGCTAGTAGTTTGATTCTGATTATTTTTTCTTTTAAAAAAGTATAATACAGACTGCCCACCATACTGGTGTTACCACACAACAACAGGTTTGTTTACATTTCTTGATCAACACCCACTGCATCTTTTCTGGTCATAGAAACACCAAAACACAGCATAGCCCCTCATGATGCAGTGGGAGTTTAGAAGGCTATTGAATCATGAGTGACTGCACTATTTAGAAGTGTTTCTAATGTTCAGGAAGATAGATAGATAGATAGATAGATAGATAGATAGATAGATAGATAGATAGATAGATAGACAGACAGACAAAGAGACAGACAGACAGACATATATTTTATTTATATAGCACCCATCTCTGAAGACTCTGGGTGCTTTACAATATAAACACACATATCATACAAAACCACTTTAAAATACAATATGACAGATTTAAAACAACAACATACAAAATACTGTTGGGAGCAACAGCTTAACTAACCATCATAAAAATGTTATTATTTAAAACACCTTCAATTAAAAGCTTGATTGAATAAATATGTTCTGAGGCCCTTCTTAAAGGCTTCTACTAAGGAGGCCTCCCTAAGATGACCAGGCAAGGAGTTCCACGAGGTAGGCACAGCTGCCACAAATGCTCTGTCACCTGAATGCGGCAGCCTACACCTGGAAATGCCAAGGAGGCCACCCCCGGCAGAATGGAGAGCCCAGATTGGGCAGTATGGCACAAGGAGCTCTTCCAGATAGACTGGACCTCTCTTGTGCAGGGTCTTATAGGTCAACAGCCCTATCTTGAAGACAACCCTCCACCGGATTGATAGCCAGTGCAGTTCTCGGAGTGCTGGCATGATATGTACACATCTTTTCACCCCAATCAATAATCTCACCACCATGTTCTGCACAGTTGCAGTCTGCAGAGATTGCCTCCAGATAGCCCTAGGTACAGGGCATTGTAGTAGTCCAACCTGGAAGTGACTAAAGCATGCATCATTGTGGACAGGTTATCAGATGGGATCAGGGCTTGAAGTCAGGCAATGTTCCTGAGTTGATAAACCCACTTCTCACCACGGCTGACACCTGTGCATAAGTGTCAGACCGCCATCCAGGATTACTCCCAAATTCTTCACCTGCCTAGAGGGGGCAAAAGGCATACCCCAAGCACAAGTTCAGGGGGTAATGTCACACCCCCCCACCCTGAAGACTCATCTCTACCAACAGTATCTTAGTCTTGTCTGGGTTAAGCTTAAGCCAATTGAGAGTCATCCATATCTGGACTTCCTCAAGGCAGCTGTTAAATACAGAGTCTGGCACCTGGCTATTGGGAGCACAGGAGAGGTACTGCTGGATATCATCTGCATAGCAGTAAAAACCAAGCCCGTACTGCCTGATAATGTCCCCCAGTGGCAGCATATACACCATGAACAACAGAGGTGACAAGACGATCCCTGTGGAACACCACAGCACAGAGGCTTCGGATTTGATGAGAAAATTCCCATGGTCACCCTCATTACTCTCTGTGTCAGGTATGACTAGAACCAGTTGATGACATTTTCAGATAGGCCATGCCAGAACCACAGTCGGTCAAGTAACACTTCATGGTCCACGGTGTCAAACGCTGCAAAGAGGTCTAGAAGGACCAAGATGGTATGGTCCCTTCTAACCCTCACCATCAGGAGGTCATTAAACACCCTGACCAGGGCCGTCTCTGTACTATTCCCCATTTGCAATCCAGACTGGAAAGGCTTATAGGAGGAGGAAGCAGCAAGATGTCTCTCCAGCTAAATGGCCACCACCTTTTCTACAATCTTCCCTAAAAATGGGAGGTTCAAAACAGGTCTGAAATTGTTAAGGCAGTCCAGATCCAAAGATGGAAGTATTCAGTAAGAACGGATCCATGATTGTAAACAAAACAAGGTTGTTTATAAATATACATTAGCATGCATTTCAGTTCTACTAAACAAGGGGATAGACAAAACAAACAGCAACATCAATGACTTTTAGTGAAGGTAAGCAATCATAAAATGTAAGTTTTTAACTAGAAATAATATGATGCAAAAAAGGTTGACAGTGTTCCTTTAAAATGTTTGAGAAATGCACAGGAAGAAACACAGGAAGTATGACCAAATGAATTGGAGCTAAGTAGACATAACATATTTTGTAAGTTGCTCGTGGTACAATTAAATTAGCATGTGGTAACAGGTAGAAAATACCAATATAGAGTAAAAGTTGTATATCCATGGTCACTGATTTAAATAATGCTCACCAGGTTAGAGACATCTTGAAATGACAAGAGATTGTCGAATGATTATGCATAATGCATTCCTTGTATAGCAGGCAGCTGCCCACTATAGGAGCACGCACAACCCTGATGCACTTCAGCAGAAAGAGCAGCAGCTTGGAAGGAATGAAAACTGCCCAAAAAGGAAAAAAAGCAGAAGTGGAAAATGGAAAGGAGGTAGGTGAAACCACAAAACAGAAGGCAAGAGAGGGTAGGGAATGGAGGGCAGGGAGAAACACAAAGAACAACAAAAAAATGGAGAACGGTGGGGGGCAGATGATACAAAGGCAGATGGAGAATAAAGCAAGATGGAGCAAGGGGAAATGGGGAGGCAAAAGGATGAAACAATAAAGGTGATGAAGGAGATGAGGGGAATGACAGGCACAAGAGCAAAAACAGAGAATGAACAAGGAGGTATGTGAGAGAGAAACAGAAGCAAAGATCAGAAATGCAAGGAGGCTTAGGCACACTACCCACACTAGACACCTAGAGTGCCTCAAAATGCCACTAGCCTGGAAACGTGCTAGGCTTAGGTGGCTGTGAGAGGCTGGATTTTATTTGGGATGTGGGAGGAGCTATTCCTCCACATTGAACCACGGGCTTCAATCCTCCCAAAACAGCATCCAAATATCTCAGCTAGTGACTCCAGAGAAGGCTTTAGAACTTGTTTGAGAAAATTCATGAATTTGCATTGGTGTCACAAATTTCATTTTGCTCTTAAAATATTACCCTTTATTGTTTTTTTTTTTTTTTATGCAATTTATTATAATGGAGATTGTTACAGGGGTGTCTTGTGGTTATCTTACTTTACAACCCTGTATGACCAATATTTTTGAGTTGGTGCTGAAATAATCCAACTCTGCCTCTCCTTTTTATGACAAAATTGATGTTTTTGCAATCTATTTTTGTTTTCATGTTGACTTGCACCCTATGTACTGTGTATGTCTCAAGACACACCAGTGCTGTTTTTAATTTTTTTACAGATGCACTTTACTGAGCTCAGAAGAATCTTAATGAAAGTAGACCCTAAGAAGCAAACCCAGAAAAGGAAAAAATGGACAGTGAGAGTTCAGAATCAAAAGGAAACAAAATTGTATGATTCACTATGGAGATTCAAAGTCTAAAAATTTTACTTTTTTCTCCAAAGTTAAAGATTCTGAGAAGAGATTTGAAAGGCTTCAAAATATGCGACCAAAGGCTAAGCCAGGAAGTAAGCTGTGTACAAAGAATGGAATGTGTGAGCTTATATAATTGAAATACAAAGAAGAACATGAATACTGCTGTGACTGTTGCCAGAGGTGTACAATGTGTGAACCTCAGACACCTGAAGGCAGCTCCAAAATTGTCAGAAGCTTCACGTGCACTACGTAAAACTCATAGATCCTAAAAGGAAAGTGACAAATGCCTATTTCATCTGGAATCTAGCTTCTGCAACAAGGAAGGATGAATGAAGATCAAAGTAAATGAGATAGGAATGACAGAATAATCTTCAACATTTAAATTAGATACAGGGGAAAAACATTGTGGAAGTCAGAGCTAAAAGGAAACAAAGTTTGCTTACAAAAATAAGAGGTTTTGACTTGTTTGCCTATGAAGCCCAATGCCACAGAAGTTGACCTATAAGATATATTCAGGATCCAAGTAACTGGAATAGTGATCATGAGAAAGAAAGGAGAGGACAGATGGAGCTTGAGGAGGCACACCCTCAAGCATTTTTTCAAGTATGCCATGTGATTGATCAGAACATTATACAGTGCAAGAAGATTCTGGAGTTGAGTGAATTTGGCAGCGGATGTGTCAGGCTTTACAGAATACAAATCTTCCAAACCTTATTAATATATTGGGGGGGGGGGGATTTTAAAATCAAGCTAGAAAACAATGAAGTGTACAGTAAGAAGCAGACATTTTCTTCACTAGACTTCAAAAAGGCTAATAAAGACTTTAAAGAGGACCAGTGCCAGTATTAATCATTGTGGCACCCACATGGTCACCCTCCCTCCCTTCCTTAAAGTGAACTCCTTTTACCACCACCTTCTGTTGCCTATCTCCCAACCAATTTCTTACCCAGTTTACCAGCCTTGGACTCAGTCCTAGGCTGCCCAGCTTGTTTACGAGTCTCCTTTGTGGAATGGTGTTGAAAGCCTTACTGAATTCTAGGTAAGCCACATCAACCACTACACCCTGAGCTAATGCCTGGTCACCAAATCAAAGAAATATGTCACATTTGTTTGACATGACCTCCCCCAGTGAATCATGCTGTCTCAGATGTTGCAAACCACTGGATTCAAGATATTCCATACTCCTTTCCTTCAGTAGTGATTCCAATATTTCCCCACCACCAAAGCCAGGTTGACTGGTCAGTAATTGCCAGCCTTCCCACTGCTACCACTTTGTGTGTAGTGGAACAACACCTGCAATCCTGCAGTTCTCTAGAGCCACTCCCATCTCCAGTGAGTGGTTGAACAGAATGTTCGGAGGTGCAGCCAGCACCTCTCTGAGCTCCCTAAATTTCCGTAGATGTATCCATCTGGCTCCACTGCCTTGTCCATGTCCAGATTTGTGAGTTCCTTCAGGACTCTCTCCTCTATAAATGGACTAGTGTCCTCCTCCCTTCCTTCAATGCTTCTGTCACTTATCTGATGTCCCTCGCCTTCCCTTTCCTCTGTAAATACTGAACAAAAGTATTTGTTCAGGATGTCTGCTTTTTTCTGATCCCCCTCCACACATTCCCCCCTCAATCCTTAGCCTTACAGTCCCTTCCCTGGTCCTTCTCTTTTGACTTACATACTTATGAACATACGAACATACGAAATTTGCCAGCAGATAAAGGCCTAGAGGTCTATCAAGTCTGCTCGAATGTGCAGCTAGCACCCCTTATTCTGCAACTACCCCTCCCTTCCACCCTTCCCCATCATTAACCCTCCCCCTTATCCTGTCCCATCCCCTTTTGAAGCAGTCCACTGTTCTACTGGATACCACTTCTGCAGGTAACGCATTCCACCCAGCCACCACCCTCTCTGTAAAAAAGTGTCTCCTCATCTCCCTCCCGAACCTGCCTCCCTCCAGTCTCATATCATGGCCCCTGGTGGCCCTCCCCTCCCTTACTTTGAACAGCCCCTCTGTACCCGTCTTGTTTATTCCTTTCATGTATTTAAAGGTTTGAATCATGTCACCCCTGTCCCTCCTCTCCTCCAGTGAGTACATGTTCAACTCCTTCAACCTCCTCTCGTATGATAAGTCCCCTAGCCCCTTGATCATCTTTGTCACCCTGCGCTGCACCCCCTCCAGTAACCTAATGTCCTTCTTCAGATATGGTGCCAGTACTGCACACAGTACTCAGGTGTGGTCTAACTAATGACCTATACAGTGGCAGAATCACCTCCTCCTCTTCGAGGATATCCTGCAATACAACCTAGCATTTTGTTGGCCTTTGCAGCTGCCTTCCTACATTGTGCTGAGTTGTTCATTGACCCTGTAATGAGCACACCCAGATCCTTCTCCTCCTCTGTCTGGGCTAGCTGCACTCCCCAGCTGGTAACTCCTCCTGGGTTCTTCATCCCAAAATGCAGCACCTTGCACTTTTTGGCATTAAACCCCCAGTTGCCAGGTGTCTGACCAGGTTTCAAGCTTTGCCAGATCATCCTGCAACCCCTGCCATCCCCCTAGGTCATCCACCACCACGCCTACCATGGTATCATCAGCAAACAGACTTACCTTGGTATCATCAGCAAACAGAAAAATGTGTTGTACCCTTTCTTTACTGCTTGGGCTGTTTTCGCCTCCATTTGCATCTTTGCACTCCTGAGTGCTTTCCCTGCCTCCCTCTGCTTCTCCTGATATAACTCCCCATCCTCCTTTTGCTGTGTCTGCTTATACCTCCTGAATGCTAACCTTTTTGCCTTTACCTTCCCATCCACCTTTTATGAGATCCATAGCAGTTTCTTTTTCCTCTTGCTTTTGCTTACTTGCCTGACACAGAGGTTTGTTGCCTCCAGTATCTCCCCTTTTATTTTCTCCCACTGTTCCTCCACCCTACCCATGTCCTCCTCGCTGCCAGACATCTCTGAGGTAGCTCCTCAGTTTTGTAAAGTTGACCATACTGAAATCTAAGACCTCATCTTTATGTAGTTTGATTCTGCCACAGTCCTTTTTGAACCCCACACTGTTCGGTGATCACTGGTTCTCAGGTGGCCACCCACTGTGATGTTTGCAACACTGTCTCTGTTGGTGAGTACAAGATCCAATATTGCTCCTTCATGAGTAGGCTCTTTTACAAGTTGCCTGAGGAACACCCCTGCAGGGAGTCCAGGATGTCCCTGCTCCAAGCTGAAGCTACAACTGGGATGCTCCAATCTACATCCAGCAGATTGAAGTTCGCCGCCAGCAGCACCTCACCCTTATTTGCCATCTTTTGGATGGCTTCCTCCAAAACCTAATCCACCCCCCCTTTCTGTGATGGAGATCTGTAGATCATGCCAGTGTGAAAAGTGACTCCATTCCCCATCTCTTGGGTGACCCACAGTACTCCTCCACCCCCGTATTCCCTGTGTCTCTGTTGCTTTTATGCTATCTCTCATGTAAAGAGCCACTCATCCCTCTTTCTTACCCACCCTGTCCTTCCTGAACAGAGTATAGCCAGTATAGCTATATCCCAGTTATGGTTCTCATTGCACCATGACTCGGTAATGGCAACAATGTCCAGGTCAGCTTCTACCATAGGTCCAGGATTTTATTTCCCAGACTTTAAGCATTTGCACACATGGCCTTCCATATTCTGCTGCTGTGCTGCTTTTCAACCCCCCATTTTTCCCTTTTGCCTTCTCTCCGTACCCCCTCTTTTCTCATTCCCATCCCTCTTCATTTCTACCATTTGCTTTTCTTGTTGTAAGGTACCTTTGGGAATTTCCTTCCTTTAAGGTTCTCCTTAGAGACTACTTCAGCTTGTGGGGGGTAGTTTATGTCTCCCTGCTTCTTTCTGCCACCCTCTTCAGGTAGTTTAAATGCTCACCAATGTAACATTTAAACTGATCACTGAGAACTGTGGTTCCCCTCCTGGCTGGATGCAGGCCATCTCTCCTGTATAGGCCCTTATCCCTCCAGGTCAGACCTCAGTCCCCAATGTAGCCAAACTACTCCTCTCTGCAGAACTCCTTTAACCATGAGTTGAAGATCCTGGTATGGAGTAGTCTATCCTCCCCCCTGTCATAGATAGGCAACATCTCAAAAAAGTACATTGAGCATGCTACCTGCCTAAAACCTCACCTCAACTCCTTGAACACCTCTTGCACTATCCTAGCCTCATTCCTAGCCACATACTTAGTCCCTAGTTGTACAATTAACAGATGAAATGTTAACATCTTTTTTTTCATGCTCAGCACACTATAATGCATACAAAAACACCAAAGAAATAGAGTTAAAATTAGATGGGGGTGTATGATAAACCTATGCAATGCCCTGTACCTAGGGTTATCTGGATGCAACCTCTAGAGGCTGCTGCTGGTGGTGCAGAACGTGGTGGCAAGGCTTTTGTTAGGGGTGAGAAGGTGTGAACATATCACCCAGTTCTCTGCGGACTGCACTGGCTTCCAGTCAGGTGCAGGATTGTCTTCAAAGTAGGGCTTTTGACCTTCAAGACCCTGCATGATCAGGGACCTGTCTATTTGCAAGATCTCCTTGTCCTCTACCATCCACCCCAGACAATCCTTTCTGCTGGGGGAGGCCTCCTTAGAGTTCCCAGGCTAGGTTGCAGCATTTGGGGGACAGGGCATTCTCAGTAGCTGCACCTAAACTGTGGAACTCATTTCCTGTTTATGTAACGGAGGCTGCCTCGGTAGAAGTCTTTAAAGAGGAATTAAAAATGTATCTGTTCCAGCAGACTTTTATTGACTGACAAGTGGTCTGTTTTAATGATAGATAGATTAATTTTAATGCCGCTCCTAGCTGAACTGCTAAGTACATAGTTGTACATTATTATATTGTTGTTTGTTTTACTGTACAGTGCCCAGAGTCCCTGGAAATGGATGCTTTTAGAAATAAAATATCTATCTATCTATCTATCTATCTATCTATCTATCTATCTATCTATCTATCTATCTATCTATCTCACTGTCTGTCTAGCTATCTATCCAGCCCTTGGCTAGATCTTTTATGGGGAAATTGGCTGCTGGGTGTATTTCTAAGTTTATGCTGGAGTAGCCCAGATATGTATGTATGTATGTATGTATGTATGTATTCTTTCTTTCTTTCTTTCTTTCTTTCTTTCTTTCTTTCTTTCTTTCTTTCTTTCTTTCTTTCTTTCTTTCTTTCTATCTACCTGCCCGTCTGTCTCTCTGTTTGTCCGAAACTGCTAGATCAGTCATTCTGTACTGTTTTTCTTGGTGAAACTGGCAACTGAGCATCTCTAAACTATGCAGTGAGTTTACTGCATTTCTGAAATTGCAGCAGTGCAAGCAATGCAATAATTCATCTGATAGAAAATTCCATAAATAAACCTCTTCACTCCATAAGGAAATTTTCTCCACTCCTTCCAAAGATAAGCAGTCATACATGGCTCCCAATGGACAAAACTTTATTTTATTGTATTATTTTTATGTATTGAAGGGATACTGCCGAACCCCTTATGCCTCAAAATGTCCGTAGCATAAAAAACACATGCTATGATTTGTCTCATTCTATGCAAATTATTTAATGCTTTAATGTAAATGGTAATTTTTTCTCTGATTCCTTTTCTCTTTTAAAAAGTGAAAAACAGACTGTCACCCCTACTGGTGTTACCATACAAAAACATGCTTGCTTACATTCCCTTGATCAACTACCACCCCATCTTTCCTGGACATGGGATCATGCTCAACACAGTCTAGCTACTCATGAGTCAGGGAGAGGAGTGGAGCCTACTGAGCCATGTGTGACTGTACTGTTGGAGGTTTTCCTGATGTTCTGGAAGTATGTACTATGAGTAGATCAAGGATTTGAAACAAAACAAGGTTGGATACAGTGATGGCATTAGCATTCATTTCAGTTCTGCTATGAAAAGAGCAGATAATATAACCAGCAACATCATGAATTTTGGAGAAGATAAGAAATTATAAAATATGGGTTTTTACCTAGAAATAACATAATGCAAAAAAGGTTGACAATGTCCCTTTAAAGACGTTTTCTGGTATTTCAAAATCCCATTTATCTGATACATCTGAAAAAGTTGTCAGCGCTGTTTTCTGGCACAAATACATTCTTAAATATATGGAAGCATTACTAGAATAATGATTTATCCTATTATGTCATGTCCTGCTAAGAACAGATACAGACTGGTAGCAAGGAAATTAAGTCCCAAAATTGCAGCCGTTGGCATCAGTAAAGGCATTTTACATATATATCTGTCTGTCTTTGGTTACTGTGTTTCTTTTATATTAATATCTTTGTCATTCAGCATGTACTTTTGAATTGTTTGAATAGCTTTCTGTCACATTTTATCTTTTGTTGGGCATTTTCATTTTTTTTATCCTGAGCTGACCACATCTGAAACTGCAACTTTGAAAGCAGATATAACTAAAAGAACCATGGCAACCCCTATATTCCTTCCTTTTGCTATATTTACAGCCATATTCTACATATATTAAACAAGTTTTATGAACATTACATGGGATTGAAATGGTTGTACACATAAAAATGTATAAATATTTCTCCCATTTTTGGGGATGTTAGTTCAAGAAAGTGCTATAGTATTGGTTATTTATTCTTTATTTTTACATTTGTGGACAAAAATGAAGCAAACATCATGACAAATAAGTCTTCATTTTACTTTTTCTTTCACACTCACGTTGACATCTAAAACCAGAATTTTAAATAATTGATTAGCAGTTTTTTTTCTTGGGACAATACTAACTGTACAGAAAGCATTTATATAAGTTTTCTAGAAGTGTTATGTTTATTAAATAGAGTGAGGTAAGTGCTATGCATTTTCAAAATGTTTTAGAACTTTTATGAGCAAAACACTAAACAATTTTTAGAGTTGAATAAAACCCTGAAAACATTGATGTTATGAAAACATTAAACAGTCTGACCACTTATGGATTAAAGAGGGATTAGGTCTCACCATGTAACTTAAAAACAAACATGGTGACCCATGATAAGTTTTTTTTCTTTCTGGATTTTAACTGTTTAGATGACTATCATGTACTTGCAAAAATTATGAATTTGATATGATGTTGCTGAAACCTCAGGGAATGCCCTTAAGTGTAAAAAAACTACATTATTGCATAATTTAAGATTTAGGAACTCATGTATCAAAAGTAAGCAAATGCAATATTAGGGTAAAAAGTCTAATGTGCTTTAGAAAACCTATGTCATGGCATTTTTCAAAGTTTAAACTTTTTCTTGTGGCCCCATTAACTCCTTACCATACTGAGTCTGGGAACTCTACTTTACCTGTGTGTACTGTGCCTATGAGAAATTTTTTGGCTCACAGAGAGCTGTTGATGAGTAATGCATTTAGATGAATTGATTAACTTGCACTGCCTGTCCTAAATTAATATAGTGTCCCTTTGTTACCGAGTTGAGCCAAGTGTACTGGTGCCTTTCTTCTAACACCACATTGTAGGAGAGCAGGGGTTTTACTTTTTTTTTTCTAATCTACCATGCCTCAGTTCAGTGCAGAATCCCAAAATGAAGCTGCTTCCCTTCTTGTGAGCAGCCTTCGGTCCAGGATCCTGAGCCGAAACCATCCCCCCACTAGTGAGCTGCTCGGTTCAGCTCCTGTAGTATAAATTAAGCTTAAATTACCATGTCCTGGAACGTCTCTGAGCACTTCGCTTCATACTGAATCACCAGCCAATGCCTGAGCTGCTTGTTGCACTGCCGCAACATCCTGATTCAGAGCTGCATATTTCCTTCACCACAGTGTCCAGACTCAGAGCTGCTTTGGTAATACATTGAGTGAATCATCCACTCCTTGTCCAGAGATCCCCCAATGGCTGCTCCAAAACTACCTGCCCCCTATCATTACTAAATGTTCACTCTGTGCTAACAGACTATGGTAAAAGAAATCCTTTACTGGTAGCCTGCTGAGCAAATTACATGGCATGGTTCTGACTGCTACATCTGATTTAGCTTTGTAAATATTATTTAGTGGCAGTGAGTCCCCAGTAAGTTGATACACACCATAGGACATTCTGTCTTCTCTATACCCTTCCTTAAAGCCTACTGCAGTAGCATCTTTTCTGTAGGTCTCGCTTGACCTTGTTCACATCTGTAATCTGAAGGGGTGCCCTCCCAATCATAGTATCTTATACTATTCTTCCCCACTTTATTTCCATTATCCATCCTTGGGGATGTAAAGGTAGAGGTTTTGAAATGCCTCCTGTGATAAATCCTTAGGTTAGTGGACAGTAAAGCTTAAATTACCCCAATATACTTTAATGATGGGGCTCTGTACAAAAGTACCTGTGGTCTGCCCTATAGAGATGTAAAATATGGGTGAGACATGCGGTCAGGGGTGTTGGCAAAAAACCCTATCCTTAGGGGCCATGCTGCCCTGTGTATGAAATAAGGGGTCAAATAAAGAGACGTGGGGATGCCTGTATAGTTTACATTATGGTACCCTATCCACTTTAGTGAGAGGAATGTATTTAGATATAGCCGTGCTATGCAGCTGCACTCTTATGAAAGTTATTATTGATGCATATCAGTAATAGGAAGGCTTCCAGGTAGAAGTAATATTGTTTGCAGCTTTTATTCTTTTAAGGAGATCAGCCACTATTGCAAAAGGTCCATTTAATGCTTTTGGTGGCTAAGAATAAAGAACAAGCTGTGCAATGCTTGCCTGCTCCTCTAGTGGCATGAATGAAATGGCCATGGAGGATTGTGAGTGAATGAAAAGAAGCACCCACTTGGGTGCATAAAGAAATAAAGAAAACAGAGCAGGCATGCTGCTAAATAGACAGAGAGACCCAGAATAGAGTATCGGAGCAAAGAAAGTAAGCTCCGATACTCAAACTGCATCAGGTGGCTCAAGCAGTCTTTCTTTGAAGAACGCTAAAGCTCTTTGAGTAGCGCTTCACTGATACAGGGTCAGGAAGCCTATCCAGAACACAAGGTGGGACCCCTTGCTATTTTATAAAAAAAAAATTAGGCCAAATGAAAAGAGGCAGGGCTAAGGAGAGCCCTGAAAATAGAAACAGGGCCTGAATGAAAAGGAACCCTTCGGCTGACAGTTTCAGCCGATGAGAAATCTCACACAGGATTCTTTATGGCTTTACTAAGAGTTACTTGTGCTTTTGGTTATAGCGCTTAAGCAGTGTATATGGGATAATATATTAATAATTAAAAACAGTGATGAAACTCAAGAAAATACCTCTGTGAAATTAAAGGTCTTACAATGTTATATGGCAAAACAAATTATAGAAGCCAGTGAACACTTGTTTTCTTTATACTTTTAATAACCAGCTAAGAACAAGACAGTAGAATATTTGTTGGGAGAAGGAAACTCTAGAATCATACCTGTTCCTAGAGGCTCCCACTAGAATCTGGTGGGCTCATTAGAGTCCCAAACTAAGCGTTATTTATAGTACCTGAGTATGCTATGACATCAGAAAGAAGGAGTGGCTTAACTCCTTAAGTGGCCCTTAAGCATTATGCATCTGAATACGGTGGTATTAGTTCACTAAGAAGTGATATTATGATGAAATCAGATATAAAGTGAATATATGTATTCTTGTGGTCAATCTGAACCCCTCAAATGTTTGTACTAGCATAGAAGATTGATGTATTAGAAATATGGGTGAGTCAGCTGACGTTATGATATTATCGAGTTTCACTATATAAACCGCTCCTGAAAACAGATAGTAAGCAGAGCTTGGAGTTCTGTACTGACAGCAGGTAAAGCAGTGTAGCACAGACGATTGTGGAAATGGCTTTTGGTAACTATTTTTTCCATTCTGTGGCAGTACTGATGGGGGAGAACAGTGCTAGAGCTCAGAAGAGCTGAATTTTCTTATTTTCATTATTTTATTTTATTTGTATATTTTATTCTGAGTTAAGAATAATATTTCGATAAAGCAACAAAAGAAGAAAAAAATAAATATCACACAAGGGATTTGTGTGTTTTACATTTTTATGCTGTGTCAAGTGTTGTCTATTCCCACACCCTCCTACAAATTGGTGTTTGCGGTGGGATTGCTGGTTGCCCAAAGGATACAGCAGGAAACCAGTAATAGGTACCAGACCTGGTGCCTAGGCAAAGCTAATGATGGCAGATAGTGTAGATGAGAACAGGCCTGGAGTGACGACCAGAGCTCAGATCAAGAGGGCAGGAAAATCTTTGAACCCAGGACTGGCTTTCAAAGTTTGGTTGAGGATCTGGAAGTAGGAGAGTAAAGAGGATGAAGATGAGCCAGTTCCTAGGGAAAGACAATGGGAGATCAGAGAGCAACCATCAGAGGTCCTGGCAGACCTGTTACGATGGCTGGTGGTCTGCCAGATGGAAATCGAGAAGCAACGGAACCTTGATGCCCAGGAGAGGGAAAGAGAATGAAGACAGCAGGATCTTATGTGGGCTGATACCATGCAAGCACTAAAGAACTTGCTTGGGGGCAGGGCATGGATCTAGTGGGAATGGGACAATCCCAATCCCAAAAATATTAAAATCACCAAAATGTCTGCAACAGATGATATAGAAGCCTGCCTTAGCACATTTGAAAGGGTGGCAAGGGTGTGGGGTGACCACAGATGCAGTGGGAAGTGTGTCTGGCACCCTATCAATCTGGAAAGGCCCAGCTGGCTTACAGTTACATGGACTCCAGGCTAGTCGATGTCTATGGCCTGGTAAAGCAAGAGATATTGAAGTGGTATGACATTAATGCAGAAACCTATAGACAGTGGCTCCATGCCCTAAAGCATTTTACTCATGACCTCCCTAGAGAGACTTATTTCAGGCTGAAGGAACTCTGTTTCAAGTGGATTCAGCCTAAAGGGAACTCAAGGAATGATATAATTGAACTTTTCACAGCAGAATAATTCCTTCAGATCCTGCCTATTGATGTACAAATTTGGATTAAAGAACACAATCCAGAAACAACAGAGATAGCTATTACTTTGGCAGAGGATTTTCTTTCAGCCCACCAGCTGTATAAATGAGGGGCACAGTGGACTATTGAACCCTCTGCAGCAAAACCAGCAGCCCAGCTGGTAAAACCTACTCAAACTGCAAATACTAGAATGTACGAGAACAGGAGGGGGTCAGGTGGGAGGACATTTCCCCCAGATATAGGGTGTAGGAATTGTAAAGGCCTGGGGCATATTGCCCATTTTTGCCCCACTAGAATACTGCCTATCTAGCACTATAGAATCCAGGGAACTCTGCAATGCTTGTACAACTTGGGGAGCAAACTGTGATGGACTTGATAGATACTGGGAGCAAGAATACCTTGGTGAGGACTGATTTGATTAAAACAATTGAAAAGGGACCTGCCATGAATATGGCATCTGTTCATGGAGATGCCCACCAATACCCTACAACAAACATTGACACCGGGGTGAAGGGAAAAAAGGTGACTGTAACAGCAGGGATGGTGCCTAAATTACTAGTCCTGATTGTAATTGGTCATGAATTTCTAGAGTTTTCATCTCTAATATTGGAAAAAGGTGCTTCATCTGCAGTGACCACCAGGGCACAAACTGAAAAGGATCAACTATTGGGGAAGTCTTTCCTTTTGAAGGAGATGTAGTTGATGCACCAGGGAAAACATCAAAATACCTAAATGCCAAAAAGAAACAACGTCAGTGGCATATGGACCAAGAAGGACTACATGATGTGATCAAAACTGTATATATTAAATGTGAAATATATATGAATCAAAAGGATGATGATACTCTAAAACTTTTTTTACAACAGGTGGGGAACAATAATAAGCCAGGTGCTCTAGTAATGAAGATTATCAACAAACTGTTGTATCGGGTATGTACTCAGCCAGATACTGGGGAGAAGGTGGAACAGTCGATGGTGCCCCTATGTTACAGACAGGATATTATGTCTTTAGGGCATGATTTACCATGGGCGAGACATGCTGGAAGGAACAAGACATTAAGCAGAATCTTACATAGATTTTTTTGCTTTGGCATTCATGAGAAGGTAGCTTAGTATTGCCAAGAGTGTCAGGAATGTCAGGTTACAGTCCAAACAGGAAAGGAATAAGCAGTTCCCCTGGTACCCTTGCCATTAGTCACCACCCCATTCGAGAGATTAGGGATGGATATTGTGGGGCCCCTTGACAAGAGTTCTAAGGGCAATAGATTCATGCTGGTTGTGTGTGACTATACCACCAAGTAGCCAGAGGCCTTACCGATGAGAACTGTCAATATACCAAGGATTGCTGAAGAGTTGGTAAAGCTATTTAACTAGGTAGGAATCCTGAAGGAAATCTTGACAGACCAAGGTAATAATTTTAATACTGCTCTCTTAATAGAACCATATCACCTTCTAGGGATTGTAGCAGTGAGAACATCCCCTTACCATCCTCAGACCGATGGTTTGGTTGAATGTTTTAACCAGACCTTAAAAAGAATGATTAAGAAATTTGTGAGTGAAGAAGGAAAGGACTGGGGCAAATATCTTTTCTGTTTTTTATTTGCCTACAGGGAAGTCCCTCAGGCCTTGACCAGCTATTCTCTCTTTGCCCTGTTGTTTGGAAGAACTCCCCAAGGACCCCTCAATGTAGTTAAAGAATGTTGAGAGGAGGAAAGATAATTAAAGTACCCAGGAACTGCCAACTACATGAAGCAGTTGAGACAGAGGTTGTTACTGTACACAGAAAAGGCCCATGAATCAGGGGTACAAGCCCAAAAATTACAGAAAGAGGGGTATGACAAAGGAACATCTAGAAAAAAAAATTGCTACAAGAGATCAGGTCTTGCTATTGTTACCAACATCCACAAATAAATTGTTGATGAAGTGCAGGGGCCTTATAAGGCAGTACGTCAGACATGATCAGTCACATATGAGATAGAAACCTGATAAGAGGCATGGTGGCAAGATCTACCATGTGAGCCTGTTAAAGAAATGGCACAAGAGACCCAGTCAGAGTGTAGATATGGTAGTTATGCCTGAGGTAGAGGATACAGTATTAGAAGTTGCCTATGAGAGACTAGAGAAGGTAACAGGGATGAAGGATGTTTATACCAATCCCCATCTAGAACAGACCCAGCAACAAGAACTATGGTCCCTACCTACAGAATTCAAAACTACTTTTACCAGCCAGCCAGGTCAAGCCAAGGGATTTGAGCACAAGATCCAAACCAAGTCACCCCCCCATAAGAAAGAAATTGTACAGACTCCCTGAAAGAGTATGACGAGAAGTAGAAGGGGAGCTGAAAAGATTGAGAAGCTTAAATATAATAGAGCCCTCTAAAATTGCTTTGGGGTCCCCCATTGTGATTGTTCCAAAGAAAGAGGGAGGCATAAAGTTGTGTTAGGATTTTCAGGGTTTAAATCAAGTAGCTCAATTTAATGCCTACTCTATGCCCAGGGTGGATGATATTTTAGACCGAATAGGGAGTGCCAAATATACCTCAACCCTTGATCTCATGAAGGGGTATTGGCAGATTCCACTGGAAAAAAAAGACAGCCAAGGAAAAGACTGCTTTTAGCACCCCAGTAGGTCTGTTTCAATTTTGCACAATGCCATTCGGGTACCACGGAGCCCCAGCGACTTTCCAACAATATATGGACACTGTGCTGGAACCTCACACTAATTTTTGTGCAGCATATTTGGACAATGTTGTTGTATTCAGTCAAAATTGGAACGATCACTTGGTGCACTTAAGAGCAGTAATTGCATCCATTAAACAAGCAGGGATGAGGATTAACCCCACTAAATGTGCCATTGCTATGCAAGAGACCAGATATCTAGGGCTTATCTTGGGAAATGGGGTTATCAAGCCAGAAATAAGCAAAACAGAGTCAGTATCCCAATGTCCAGTGCACCTCACCAAGACACGTGCCCGATCCTTTTTAGGCCTGGGCGGCTATTATGGGAGAGTCATTCCTAACTTTGTGGCCATTGCTACACATTTCACGATTTAACAAAAAAGAAATATGGAAATAAGGTCACATGGTCTCCTACGTGTGACTTGGCCTTTCAGCAAATAAAGACTCTACCATGCTCCTCTCCAGTTCTGAGAAGCCCAGATTTCAAGCATCCTTTTGTAGTCCAAACAGCTACCTCT
This sequence comes from Neoceratodus forsteri, assembly GCA_016271365.2. Classification (NCBI taxonomy): domain Eukaryota; kingdom Metazoa; phylum Chordata; order Ceratodontiformes; family Ceratodontidae; genus Neoceratodus; species Neoceratodus forsteri. The sequence goes on from CM057455.1 coordinate 623,619,215, forward strand.
GGAACAGGCATGGGGCGGTGCTTACCCAGACTATTGAAGGTGAGGAACATTTAGTCACATATATATTTCCCACAAATTACATGATAGAGAACAAAGATATTCCACCATAGGGCAGGCATGTTTGGATACCAAATGGGCAATACAGGTGCTAAGATTTTACCTATGGGGTGCCCCATTCACTCTGGTGACAGAACATAATCCATTGTGTTTCATCTTGCAGATGAAAGCTAAAAAAACAACAGGATAATGTGATGGTACTTGGCCTTGCAGCCTTATAACTTCAATGTGAAACATAGAGCTGAATTTCTTCATGTGAATGCAGACTTTTTGTCCAGGCATAGGGCTACAAATGAAACAGAAAATGTATAAATGCAGACATGTTGTTATTATAGAGAAACAGAAATTAGACACCTCAGGGTTATTCATAGAGTAGAACACATGATACTGATTGCACAGCAAGATGTTGTGATGTTGTACTTGTTATTTAAGGGATCCTGGGGTGGAGTTTCCAAGCAAGAGAGGGAGGAAGCTCCATCCTATCCAGTTGGTACTTGGGTAAGTTGTCTTGCAAACCAGTACTGAAGTGAATAACTGGTTTTCACTTAATGTTGGTGGGTGTGGCAGTTTCTCTTCCCTCCTGAGTATGTTGATACACACCCAAAGACATTCTGTCTTCTCTATACTCTTTCTTAAAGCCAACTACAGTAACATCTTTTCTGTAGGTCTCTCTTGACCTTGTTCACATCTCTACTCTGAGGGGGTGGCCTCCCCATCATAGTATCTTATGCTATTCTTCCCCACTTTATTTCCATTTTCCATCCCTGGGGATGTAAAGATAGAGGCTATAAAATGCCTTGTGTAATAAAGACCTAGGTTAGTGGTCAGTAAAGCCCACATTTACCCCAATATGCTTTAATGAAGGGACTGTGTACAAAAGTACCTGTGGTCTGCCCTACAGAGATGTAAAATAAGGTCAGACATGGGATCGGGGTGTTAGTAAAGAATCCTATCCCTAGGGGCCACGCTGCTCTGTGTATGAAATAAAGGGTAAATAAAGAGATGTGGGGATGCCTGTATAGTTTTTTATTATGGTACTGCTTCTGTGAGAGCAACGTATGTAAATATAGCTGAACTATGCAGCTGCACTCTTATGAAAGTTATTAGCGATGCCTATGAGTAATAGGAAGGCTCCCAGGTAAAAGTAATATTATTTGTGGCTTTTATTCTCTTGAGATCAGCTGCTATTGCAAAAGGTCCATTTAGCTGATTTTTGTGGCTAAGAATAAAGATCAAATTGTGCAATGCTTGCCTGCTCATCCAGTGGCATGAATGAAATAGCCATGGAGGACGGTGGGTGAATAAAAAGAAGCACCCACTCAGGTGCATAAAGAAATTAAGAAAACAGAGCAGGCATGCTCCTAAATAGATAGAGGACCCCAGAATAGAGTATCAGAGCAAAGAAAGCAGGATCCAATACTCAAGCTGCATCATGTGGCTCAATCTTTCTTTGAAAAGCGCTAAAGCTCCATGAGTAGCGTTTAGCTGATGCAGGTCAGGAAGTCTATCCATAACACAAGGTGGGGCCCCCTGATATTATATAAAGAAAAATGGTCCAAATGAAAAGAGGTAGGGCTAAGGAGAGCAATGAAAGTAGAAACAGGGCCTGAATGAAAAGTAATCAGTCAGCTGACAATTTCAGCTGACAAGAAATCTTATAAAGGATTCTTTATGGCTTCACTAAAAGTTACTTGCGCTTTTGGTTTTAGCACTTAAGCAGCCTATAGGGGATAATATATTATCAATTAAAGAAAGTGATAAAACTCAAGAAAACACCTCTGTGAAATTAAAGGTCTTACAATGTTATATGGCAAAATGAATTATAGAAGCCAGAGAACACTTTTCTTTAAACTTTTAATAACCAGTTAAGAACAAGACAGTAGAATATTTGTTGGGGAAAGAAACTCCAGAATTATACCTGTTCCTTGTGGCTCCCATTAGAATCGGGTGGGCTCTTTAGAGCCAGTGGGCCCAAATTATGCCTTATTTATAGTATCTGAGTAAGCTAGGACATAAGAAAGAAGGAGGGGCTTAACTTCTTAAGTGACCCTTAAGCATTATGCAGCTGAATATGGCAGTATTAGTTCACTATGAAGTGATATTATGATGAAACCAGATATAAAGTGAATATATGCATGCTACTGGTCAGTCTGAACCCCGAATGTTTGTACTAGAATAGATAATAGATGTATTAAAAATAGGGGTGGGTCAGCTAACCTTATGACGTCACTGAGTTTCACTATATAAACCGCTCCTGAAAACAGTTAGTCAGTAGAGCTTAGAGAGCTGTATTGAAATCAGGTAGAGCAGCATAGCACAGACGATTGTGGAAATTGCTTTGGGTAATCATTTGGTCTGCTAGGATTTGCTGACAGTTAAACTATTTTTAAATGAATTAAAGGTAGCTGAGGAGTTGAAAAAGAAACTTGCAAACTCTGCTTATCTTGGAAGTAACCTCATAAGTGTTTGAATACTGCATTCTGGTTGTCCCTTGGGGGTAGCTGGATTGACTACTAGGATTTTGGGACAGAAACTATTTTTAAATAATTTACTGGTGCGTAGGAGTTTGTGATAGTTAAACTCTTTTTAACAAAGTTACTGGGGTTAAGGAGTGGTCACAGAAAAACCTGCAGTGTGAAACAGGAAAAGACAGTCTTTCAAGCAACAGAGGGTGGTGGATCTAGGTTTACATTTGTTTGTTACAATTCTTAAGATTTTCAGTGCAGGAAGAGTTTAAGCACAGCTGACTTATTTTGTGGTGACAGCTCTCAGAGCACAAACCACCAGGCCTGTTTGGGGCTGGGGAGGTTTACCTGTGTCTGACTTGGATGTGTGGATTTTCCTCTGTCTGATTAGCAGGGTATTTCTCTATCAATTTGTTGTGTGGGGCATCTTGCTGACAGGAAGGCACTCATTGCAGCAGTGGGTCAGAGCTTTTAGCTGACTGTTTGTGAGGGCACAGTTTAGGCCCAACCCCTCCCACCTCACCCCACCCACCCCTGGAAATAGTTCCTTTATACCTGGGGTTGTGACATCATTTCCTCAAGAGTGCAAGGTGCATGTCACTGTCATATCCTCTCTAGCACACTGCACTGACAATATAAGCATACACATTGTATAATATAAATATATATCTATTTCTATATAACAAACCAATCACACACAAAAAAAATGTGGGGAGTAGTGCAATGTAATGGCTGTGGGGCAGCAGTCTTCTGGGAGTCTTTCTGGAGGCTGAGATGCTTCCCTATTTGCAGACAACTCTCTGCCCTGAGGGAGGAAGTTGCCCATCTTCAGGTCACACTGGACAGTAGTACAGGGACCTTCCCCCAGGCCACATTGGACAGTAGGAAGGGAACCCCCCCATCCAGGGAGCACCAGATCCACCACCACTTCCTCAGAGGCTGCAAAGAAAGCACAGCAGTTGGACCACAGTGGGCTCAGGGAGGGTGAGGATGGTGGAACAGAGGCACACCCAGTCAGTTGTTCCACACCACAATCCATACACCATTCTGGGGGAGCATAGCTCCCCTATGGATACACCCACAGAGGAGACTAAGGAAGGTGCAGACAAGTGTCACAGGGGAGGCCCTCAGGAAGGAGACAGAGGGCACCACAGGGAAAGAAAGCAGCTCCTGGTGGGGGACTCAATTATTAGGGGGATAGTACTGGGTGAAGCAGGGAAAACTGAAGTAAGGTGCCTGCCTGGTGCCATGGCTTGGAAGGACAGGAAGCGCATCCTTAGGATCACGAGAACAGTTGCACAGGAGTCTGAGCTGGACATCATTGTCCACCTAGGGACAAATGACTTAGCTCATCATGAGATTAGAGCAGTGCAGAAGGACTTTGTAGAGTTGGGGAGGGGCTTATGACAAGTAGCACACACAGTATCCTTTTCAGAGGTACTGCCTGTCAGTGGCATGGGTGAGGCAAGGGTACTTTGCACCATGCAGTTTAACAAATGGTTGAAAAAATAGTGTGGAGCACAGGGGTTTTGCTTCATTGGGGACTGAGGTTCCACCTGGAGGGACACCAGCCTATACTGGCAGGATGGTCTGCATCTGTCCAGGAAGGGAACAAGTCTTTTGGGAAATCGGTTTAAATGCTTCATTGGCAAGCCTTTAAACTAGTCAAGGGGAGGCACTGATAAGCAGCAGGAAAATCCCAGCCTCCCCCTACAAAACAGGGTACTAAATGAGAAAAAGACCAAGGTTGAAAGGTCAGTGGGGGATGCCGCTACAGAAGGTAAAGCCATCAAAAAATGGAGAGCAATGAGTACCAATGCCCGTAGTCTGGGTAACAAGCTTCCTGAATTAGTGGCCTTGATGGAGGAGGAAGATCTGGATATCATGGCAGTCACAGAAACATGGTACACACAGAACCATGACTGGGACGTAAACATACCAGGATACACTATCTATAGGATGGACAGGGAGGGTAAAAGGGGAGGAGGAGTAGCTCTCTACATAAGAGAAGAAATCAAAGCAACAGAACAAAAGGGTAAACAGGGAAGAAAAGAAGCACTGTGAGTCAATTTGGAGGCAAGCAATGGCACAACAATCCGCACAGGGGTTGTATACAGACCCCCCTCTCATGGGGAGGAAATGGACAAGGAAATGATAGAAAGTATACTTAGAATGGCAGAAAAAGGGGAGATATTGCTGATGGGTGATCTGAATATGCCAGATGTTAACTGGAGTGCAGTTGCAGCAGCCACTTCTAAGAGTGGGGTTATTCTAGATGCCCTACAGGGGGCATGCCTTAGACAACTAGTATTGGAGCCCACTTGAGAGGGAGCAATCTTAGATCTGGTTCTCTCAAATGGAGATGAGAGGATCACAGATGTAGAAGTGGGTAGCCATCTGGGAACTAGCGACCATCGAACAGTATGGTTCACAATAAACACAGCAATAGAGTCAAGCCATACAAAGAGAAAGGTACTGGATTTTAGGAGGGCTGACTTTGCCAAAATGGGTGAGTTCCTAAGGAATGCACTAGCAAATGGGCAGGAAGGAGGGGGTGGAAGAACAATGGGGAATAATAAAAATTGCCATCACAGAGGTAACAAGCCTTTGTGTAAAGCAAATAAACAAAATGAAACGAGGTAACCACTATGGTGCTCAAAGGAAGTGGCAGTGAAGGTTCAAGAGAAAAGGAAAGCATTCAGGAAGTACAAGGAATCACAGAAGGAACAGGACAAAGAACTCTATCAGTTAAAGCAAAAGGAAGCTGGAAAGGCAGTCAGAACAGCAAAGGCCCAAACCGAGGAAAAGATAGCCAAATCAGTTAAGAAGGTGGATAAAACCTTTTATAGGTACATCAGGGAGCGAAGGAAGACCAAGGGAGGGATAGTGAGGCTTAATAAAGGGAGGGAGGGTGGGCAGAGGGTGACTGTGAAGAGGCAGAGATACTAAACAAATATTTTTGCTCAGTATTTACAAAGGAAGAGGGGGAGGTACCTAAAACAAACAGTAGAAACACTCTGGATACAGAAGTTGATACCAGCCCATTTACAGAAGAAAGGGTTCTGAAAGAGCTTTTAAAACTGAAGGTGGACAAAGCAATGGGGCCTGCTGGGATTCATCCCAGAATTCTAAAAGAACTAAGGGTAGAACTAGTGACACCACTGACTACCCTCTTTAACAAATCATGGGAGGATGGGGTGGTACCTGAGGACTGGAGGAGGGCAGATGTGATTCCCCTTCACAAAAGTGGGAACAAGGCAGAAGCAGGAAACTACAGACCTGCTAGTTTAAACTCAGTGGTAGGGAAAATGATGGAATCACTTCTGAAGGAAAGAATTGTTGAGTATCTAGAGGCTAGAGGGGCACAGGACCCAAGGCAGCATGGATTCGCAGTGGGAAGGTCATGCCAGACAAATCTGATAGATTTCTTTTACTGGGTGACCAAAGTAGTTGATCAGGGAGGGGCTGTGGACATGGCCTACCTAGACTTTAGCAAGGCATTTGACACAGTCCCACACAAAAGAGTAATATACAAGTTAGCCAGCCTAGGAGTGGGTCCCAAGATGACAGCCTGGGTAAAAAATTGGCTGGAGAATAGGACACAGAGAGTAATAGTAAATGGAGTCTACTCTGAAAAATGGGGGGTTCTTAGTGGGGTACCACAGGGTTCAGTATTAGGACTGGTCCTCTTCAATGTCTTTATAAGTGACATTGCAGAGGGACTGGAAGGAAAAGTACATCTCTTTGCAGGTGACACAAAGATCTGCAACAGAGTTGATGCACAAGGTGGGGTGGAAAGGATGAGAAGGGACTTGGCAAGGTTAGAGGACTGGTCAAATGTATGGCAGCTTAGATTCAATGCTAAGAAGTGCAAGGTAATGCACCTGGGAAACAAAAACCCAGGGGAAGAGTACACAATGGGGGTGAGATACTGACAACAACAAAAATGGAAAGGGACCTGGGGGTAGTCATATCAGATGACCTAAAGGTGGGCAAGCAATGTGAGAGGGCAGCAAGGAGGGCTGGGGAATACTGGGATGCATAGGGAGGCATCACCAGTAGAAAACAAGAAGTTATTATCCCTCTGTACAGACAGCTGGTGAGACCACATCTGGAGTACTGCGTGCAGTTCTGGAGACCAATCTCCATAAAGACATAGACAGGATGGAAGCTGTCAGAGGAGGCAACTAAAATGGTGCAGGGTCTGCACGGAAGACATATGAAGAGAGACTTAAGGAGCTTAATATGTATAGCCTCGAGGAAAGGAGGAGAGGGGACATGATAGAAACTTTCAAGTACCTCAAGGGAATCAACAAAGTCCAAGAGGGTAGCATCTTTCAAAAAGAGGTGTGCAAGAACAAGGGGGACAATTTGATGATAGAGGGGCGGCTCAGAGGTAATTTAAGGAAGTATTTTTTCACAGAGAGGGTTGTGGATATATGGAATGGCCTTCCAGAGGAGGTTGTGGAGTCAAAAACAGTGGTGGAATTCAAGCATGCATGGGACAGTCATAAGGCAATTCTAGGGGGTGGGGGTAGGAAGAAGTAGGCTGCTGGTTAACTAGGATCTGCAACTTATCCATCAGGTAGGGAAACAGGCAGACTGGGTGGGCCAAGCGGTCCTTAATCTGCCGTCAAATTCTATGTTTCTATTTTTTTCACTCTGTGGCAGTACTGTTGGGAGAGAACAGTGCTGGAGCTCGGGAGAGCTGAATTTTCTTATTTTCACTATTTTATTTTATTTGTATATTTTATTCTGAGCTAAGAATACTCTTTTGATAAATCAACAAAAGAAGAAAACAAATAAATATCACACAAAGGATTTGCTTTACACTTTTACGCTGTGTCAAGTGTTGTCTATTCCCACACCTTCCTACATATTGCCTAAATTGTGATGCTTTGATTTGTAATGTAATGCATTCCTGACTCTAGTTTTTCTTACTCTTGTCAGTAGATGTTAAGTTAGCATTGTAATGTGTTTAGCTGATGTTTATACCTGCACTGTTCCTTTCTGTCAACTGTAAACCTTTTCCTGTTTCACTCCACTTCGTTTCTCCTCCTCTCTCCTATTCGCTTCTTCCACTATTAACTCCTCCTTCGCCTTACTCTGATCTAGCCCTGTCTACTCCACCGACTCCTCCAGCTTAAATCTCTTTTCTTTTTATCTGCAGTTTGAGCCCTGCCCTCTGAGCATTCCCCTTCCATGGCCAATGCAGCAGGGGCTGCCCCTGTTTGCCAGCCATCCACCAACAGGAATGCCCCTGATACTGCAATGGACACTGCATCCCACTGTTTCTCCAACTCAAACTTGGTGCCTTTTTCTTGTGGCCCTATTAACTCCTTGCCATACTGAGTCTGGGAATTGTACTTTACCTGCATGTACTGTGCCTCTGTTTTTTGTACCCAGTTTTCCATTTGCACTTAATACTTTTTGAGCTACTAGAGGTAATCCACTGCCCTGTAGTTACACTGACCACTGAATACCATAGTCACCTCATTCAAGCTATTATATGTGAGACCAGATGGTTACACACCTCCCCATCCACCCTAAATCCTGCAGTAACTTTGTTTCATCTGCTGAAATTTCTAGCTGTTCAACGCCTATATTTACCTCCTGTTTTGGGGAATAATGTCCTTGTTAATCTACAAAAATTTGGCACCATACTGCAATGGCTTATTATGCTAAGCACCCTGAAAGCTGTCTACACCCCCCCCCACCCTTGGGACTGGACCAACATAGTTACAAGTGCATTCTGTATTGCGCACTCGAATTGCTTTCTGGACACTGATTACAAAGGGAGCGCAGCATTCACCTCGCATCCCATAACACATGCCCACAGTTATGGACCCCTAATACTTTCTGCATGGGTGGTATTTTATGCATCTTCACTCCTCCAAAAACCTGCTGCACCCACTATCTTCAGCTACCCCCACTCCCTCCATGCAAGATTGTCTGCTACTACTTAGAGTTCTTCTTAATGGACTTAAGAAACTACTCCTCTTTCTATTACTTTACTCCAGGAATGTTGAGCTAAATCCGGTCCCCCTTCACTTTTCTCAGCACCCTCAGATTTACCAAATCTAAAAGAGTTTCTTACACATCAATGCCTGCAGTCTACTCAAACTGACATAATTCAGGCTGGATCTGCAACACCAAACCTGGTGTGTTAGTGATTACAGAATCCTGGCTGAAAGCCTCTACCCTTGACCATAGCTTGAACAGCCTCATTTATGATGTGTTCCAAGGTGATAGGACATCTGGGTGGGGGGGTCACAATTTACATACTGAAAAAATTAGTAGTTTCAATTACTGACTCAACCTCAGTGACTAAGGAATTTGAAAGCCTCACTTTAAAGGTATCCCAAGCACACAATGAATCCTTACTCATTATAGGCTGCTACAGACCTCCTTCAGGGGGGCCTTGAATTATTATCATATCTCCACAAACAGTTGGTTGCCCATAATTCTGAAATGATTATGGGTGACTTTAACCTCAACTGGTTCTTCCCTTATTCAAAGCCTTTAAAGGATTTATGTGACAAGTGTGGCTTTACTCAGATCGTCCCAGACATCACCCACCCCAATACAAGGAACCCTGTACACAGCACCCTCCTCGATCTAATATTAGTTAACAACCTATATAAAATTGCAAACACTGGGTTTCTCCACAGTGATATAAGCAATCACAGAGCTGTAACTTGTGTGAGGGCCACATCAAAGCCCCCATCCTCTTCCAGCTTCAAACACAAAAGGAGTTTCCACAAATTCAATTGCTTACATTTTCAGATGGGCTTAAGCCAGATCAGATGGCAAGATTTTTATCTTGCAAGCACAGTCTCAGAGGCCTGCAGTCTGTTCCACAGCCTGGTCCTACAGGTGATCAACAAGCATGCACCCCTAGTAAAAATCAGAACCAGGCAAAAGACAAGTCCATGGTTTACTAATGACTTAAAATTGGTCCTGCACAATAGGGATGCTTTATGGAAAACAGCACATAAAACATAAGTCCCTGCCAACTGGACAGCTTTCAGAACCACCAGAAATCAATGTACTAAATGTATAAAGGCTGAAAAGGCAAAATACTTTCAATCAGATTTGGACTCCTCCAAATCCAATGCAATCAAATTTTGGCAAATCCTACAGGAAATTGTAGGACATAGCCCCACCTCTTCCTTGCCCTCCAAAATTATCTCAGGTGACAACACCTTCACTACTAAAAAACAGCATCCTTGAACAACTAAATAACCATTTTTACACCATTGGACTAGCCTTCAATATCTCTCCAGCAATCAAGCTCACTGAGCATACCTCCAACTAACTCCCACCCCACCCCTTGCACAAAGCCACAAAGCAAGCACCAAAGTTTAGCTTCAGTCCAGCAGGTCGAGAACCTCTTACTGTCCCTAGATACAAAAAAAAACACTGGAACCAACCAAATTGAACCATTTTTCCTAAAATTAGGTCTTCATTATCTAGAATCAAACATTACTCATCACTTTAACCTATCCCTTTCCCAAGGGACCTTCCCTTCCACATGGAAAATCACCCATATTATTCCTATTTTCAAGTTCAGCAACCCATGCGACCTCAACAACTATCAACCCATATCATTATTACCCATCTTATCAAAATTACTCAAAAAATTGGTTAAGTCACAGCTAAGAGAACACCTGGAATCCTCTAAAATGCTTAACCCCCTACAATCTGGCTTCAGACCTAAACACAGTACAGCATTTGCATTGGCTAAAGTGATGAATGATTGGACGGTTGCTCTAGATTCCAAAAACCACATCAGCATGCTCTTTGTGGACCTGAATAAGGCATTTGATACTCTGGATCACAACTTACTTCTATTTTTGCTGCATAACCTTGGCCTTGATGATACAGCCTTACAGTGGTTCTCCTGCTACCTGACTGACAGACAGCAGCAGGTAAAAGCCCAAGGTGATTACTCACCCCTCAAATCACTTTTGGGAGGTGTTCCACAGGGGTCCATCCTGAGGCCCTTATTATTTGTGATCTACATCAACAATATTTATTCCAAAATCATCTCAGCAAGTGTCCATCTTTTTGCAGATGACACTACTCTATGTCACCAAACCCACTCTCAAGTTACTGTAGCTTGAAAAGAGTTGCAACAGGACTTTGACCTGCTGCAGCAAAACCTCCTGCACCTTAAACTGCTTCTCAGTGCCAAAAACAACAAAGTGATGTTCCTCTTACCACATGCCCTATTAGCTAACACCTACCCTGCAAGTACCTAGCCCCAGATTTTGACTTTCTTGGGAGAACGACTAGAGGTTGTGGATAATTTCAAATATTTGGGCTTTTGTCTTGACTCCAAACTTACCTTCACTATGTATATATAGAGGGACTCTTGAAAAAGTTAGGACAAAGGCCCTTTTTTCAGAATTAAACAGCTGCTCACCTACGAGGCCAAAATACGTCTGGTGGAGACCACATTTTTTCCACTTATTGACTATGCTGACTTCATTTATAGACATTGCCCATTAACTGCTCTAGCCAATTTGGACACTTTGTACCACAGAGCATTAAAAGTTATCACCGGTGCCCGAGTCATGACACATCATCTGTCATCTCTACGCACAACTAGGATGGCCCTCACTCAGTAATAGGGATTGATAAGTGCCTACCTTTGGGCTTATAAAGCCATTACCAACATGCTCCTCTGTTACATCTTGGACTTTTTTAAACACACCCCTGGTACTTACTAGCTCAGAAGGTACTCTTACATACTGCTTGATATACCCACGATTCAAACTTGCTACGGTGCCTCATCTCTAATCCATTCCATCCCCACCCTCTGGAATACTCTCCAGAAATCATTAAAACTGACAAAAATGGTGGGACTGCACACATTTAAGACCCAGTTGGGAATATCGCTCACAGATTCATGCAATGGCTACTCCTAAGCTGTTGTACAATTAGAAGCTCCCTGCTGTTCTTCTCTTCAGCACTTGACTTATTCTTTGTAGCAGGTTACTACTATCTAGCACGTAATCCTTTTGCTCCTATTGGTAGCTGGTTGCCACCAGTTATTTAGTTGTTATTACTTTCTGTGCCTTTTTCAAATCTATGTCTCCCATGGCTTTCCCCATCCTATTTTCTACTCCTCTTCCAGCCTTTTCCCCTTAGTAGCATAGAGATCTATCCAAATGTGACTTCCACCTTTTTGCAATCTTAGTATATACTGTGCTAGTTACATATCTATTTCCTCAGCTTGTTCCTCTGCAGTATGTCTATGGCTTTGAAAAATGTATGCTTGTTTATGCTGTCACATTATGTTATGGTTTTGAAAAATTTATGTTTTGCTATGTTGTCTTGTAGTATCCATATTATGTCCTTCCAGGACTACTTTGTAAATAAGTTTACTCAATGGTGTATTTCTGGTTAAATAAAAATGGAAATGAATTAAATCAAACAATCATGTGATGAAGAATTGGCGTAGCTTTAACTTTGGCACCATCTCTCTTTGTTGAACTCCTATATCTTTCACCTCTGAGAACCACTTTGTGGATCAGCCTCTTTTTCTGCCTTTTTTATTTGTTTTAGTTTTTTATGCATAGTCAGACATTGGTGAAGCTGGGAGCAAATCCAAAGCTGCATCGCATGATCATTCAAACCTCAAGAAATGCCATGCCACAGATTCATCAAGGCACAAGAAAACTTTGATCCTAGCATTGCAATGCCTTAGTGTTTACAATTTTTGCTACAACCCTAAATGATGATTTAACATATGTTTTTTGTAGTTCATTTCCTTACTTAAAAAAAACATATTCAGCACAATGAATGTAATGATTTCCAAATAAGTCAAGCCTCCAGTATGCTTTACAAGGGGCCCCTCACAAATTCTCAGTGGGCATTATATATACTTTTGATGGAAAATGGTCCTTTGATCAACACCTTTTGCCAAAAACTTTTAATGGCAAAGTCCCTAAATTTCTACCTTCGGCAACACAACTTGGGTAAAAAGGGCACTGAGTCACCTAATCCCACCCTTTGCCCCCTGCCATGGTATTATTAAAATTAATTTTGTGTAAAGTTTCTGCAACATAACGTGCATGAAAAAATGTTTACTAACTTAGGGATCCAAATCCACTCCTCTCTACAGCAATGAGCCATTTAGAGAACAGTCAATCCTATTTCCCTCAACCCTCATACAAACAATCCCACCCACCTACCAGTGCTACACTTGTACTTATAGGCGATGTTACCATGAACTGGAAATGTGTTTCAGGTTAGAATGTTTGCTATACTAAGGGATCATGCTAGCTCATTCATAAGTCAGTGGCAGAACAAGGTGGAGGGTGGGGTTGTGGAGGGAAGGGTGGGGAAGGAATTCTTTGATTGAAAACTAAGACTCAGTTTAAGATACTGACAGAGCTGGACCAAGCCACAGACTCCAGTTAGGAACAGGTAGATGAAACTCAGAGGAATGTGACTGCCCGAAGCAGTGATATCCCATTGGGTGAAAAGATCAGACTATGATGGCAGAAGAAAGAGAAATGTAATAGTCTGTGGAGATTCCATAGTCAGTGGGATGGAGACACTTGTACGCTCTGACAGTCTAAGGAAAAGATCTTTGTGCTGTTTGCCACAGGCAACAGTGGCCAGGGTACTTCCCCGATTAGAAGAGCTCACCACGGTAGGGGTGGTAAGATGAGACACTGTGAAACATTTAGGCACCAACTGTCTGTCAAACCATTGAATAAAAGAGGTACAGTTCAAGCCAGATTCCAAGAAGAAGTGAATAAGATGAAGGCAACAGTAAAGACAGCAACCTTGTTTGAAGTTCTACTGGTGACACACAATGAACAGTGCAGACAATAAAATTTGAATATTAACTAATGGGAAAAAGGGCTGGTGGGAAGGAGGCTGTTTTCTTTTGGGGAGGACTGGCGCTCCTTCTAGGAGGAATTCAGGCTGTTCACTGGTGATGACAACATCTGAGTAAAGAGGGCATTACTGTCTTAAAAGGAAGATAGATGTGGCTTTTGCAGGTAGTTAAACAAGGTGGGTGGTGCAATAGGGATAGTTGGCAGAAATTCAGTGATGCACACAGAGGGTTAGAATGGCTTTCCGCAAAACATAAACATGAAATATAGAAACATAGAAGTTGATGGCAGATAAGGACTGCAAGGCCCATCCAGTCTTCCTATTTCTTTTTCTACGTTATAAATGTGCCATCGGTCTTTGCTTTCTCAATGGCCTATTCATACTCATCTGTATTGCTCCTTCATGCCTATCTCATGCCTGTTTTTAAGCCCTGCACTTTATTCATATCCATCACTTCCTGAGGTAGGCTGTTCAATGCATCAACCACACTTTCTGTGAAAAAGAACTTCCTCACATTACCCTTTAATCAGCCTCCCTCTAATCTCATACTGTGTCCTCTTGTCCTGCTATTTTTCTTATATTGAAACATGTTAGATTCTTTCACCTTGTTAATGCCCTTAAGGTGTATGAATGTTTCGATCATATCACCTCTCTCCCTCCTTTGCTCTAGGGTATACCTTGACCTGACCTTGTCAGTGTCAGTGGCTCAGTAGGTAGCACACTCGCCTCTAAGGCCAGGAGATCAGAGGGCTGTGGGTTCAGTTCCCACATCTGGCACTTGGGTTAATATCCCAGTACTGACACTGTAATGCAGCATGAGAGGGGTGCTGCATTTCTGAGGTGCCGTCTTTCGGATGAGTTGTTAAACCGAGGTCCCATCTGCCTGGATTGGTGGTAGTTCAGGTGGATGTTAAAGATCCCATGGTGCTTATCGAAAAGAGTAGGGGAATTTTCCCGGTGTCCTGGCCAAATTTCCCTCATTCACTAAAAAAATACCACCAACAGCTTGATCTGGTTCGAGGTCAGTTGGCATGCATCTGTATCCCCCTTCCCCCAGGTCGTGCCTGAAAATAGGCAGGATTTGTCTAGTGCACTTACCCGGTCAACAAAAGCTAAATAAATAATAAATAATACATATTGAGCTCCGTTAATCTGTCCTCATATGTTTTCTGATGCAGTCCCTGCTCCATTTTGGTTGCCCTTCTCTGGACTGCCTCAATTTGGTTAATGTCCTTGTGAAGGTGTCACCTCCAGTACTGCATGCAGTACTCCAGATGGGGCCTAACCAGAGTCTTGTAAAGAGGGATTATTATCTCCCTCTTACAACTTGGAATACCCCTACTAATACACCCTAACATCCCCCTAGCCTTAGCTACTGCTTTAGTGGTCTGCTTGGATGATTTCAGGTCATTATTGATGATGATGCCCAAGTCTTTTTCTTCCCTTGTGACTGCCAGCAACTCCCCTCCCAGCCTATAGGTGGCTTCAGGGTTCGCTTCCCTATGTGCATGATCTTGCACTTCTTTGTACTAAACTCCAGTTGCCACTCTTCTGACCATTTTGCTAGTTTATCCAGATCTCTTCTCATTCTGCCCACCACATCTGAATCATCTACTCTGTTGCAAATCTTGGTGTCATCTGCAAACAGACAAACCTTACCCTCCAGTCCATCTGCAATGTCACTGATGAAGATATTGAAGAGGACTGACCCCAAGATTGATCCCTGAGGTAACCCACTTCTGACTTGCATCTCTTCTGACTGTATACCATTTACCATCTCTTTGTTTTCTGCCCATCAACCAGTTTTCCACCCAGTTGACTAGCTTCTGACCCACCCTAAGCATACCCAGCTTATTAATCAATCTTCTATATGGAACAGTTTTGAAAGTTTTGCTGAAGTCAAGGTAGGCAACGTCAACTGCTCCCCTTTGATCCGCCACTCTGGTTACCCAGTCAAAGCAATCTATGAGATTAGTTTGACAGGACCTTCCTTTTGTAAACTCATGCTGTCTTGGATCCTGTGCTCCTATGGATTTCAGGTGTTGCACTACCCTTTCCTTAAGGAGTGCCTCCATAATCTTGCCCACTACTGAGATAAGACGGCATGGTCTGTAGTTCTATGCCTCATCCCTGCTACCACTCTTGTGGAGTGGGATCACATGAGCCCTTCTTCAGTCTTCTGGAACCTCTCCTGCACTCAGAGACATGAAAGGTTCATTAGTGAGGAATAGAACAGTCAGTAAATAAGTCAGTCAGTGGTAAGTAGGCACCAGCATTATGTAAGGGGGCCCAGTTAGACCAGATGATAGGGCATGTCAAAGATGCAGTTAGTGGAAGGCAGAGAAGAACAACTCTGTGAGCTACCTCCTGGTACACAAGTGCATACCTCACTGCATCCTGTTTAAATTGTGAATCTTGCTAACTTAATTGCTCAGCATGGTCTAGAAGGAAAAATTTGCAACAACAAAGTGAGGAAGTGTTTTCTTGCCTCTGGATTAATGATGATGCTGAGAAAAGAAAACAGCCAGCCTAAGAATGCTAGCATGACAAAATCCATAGTTGCTGTAATTCACTCACACTGGTAAACATCAATAGGTGACAGCAGAAAGCATCCCCTTTCATGTTGGTAGACATCTGTAATTGGTGGCAAATCACTTACAGTCACTCTGGGAGATGTCTAGGGATGTGTCCAGTTTGGATGTATATATTTAGACAGCTTATCAACTTTGGGATTATTTAAATATTTATAGGGGTACTTCACTACCTGATTATCATCTATGGATATCTAATTTGGTGTTGATATGTTATGTTTTCCACAGAAACATGATTTACATTACTTTTTTCTTTATAAAATATATTTTTTTTGTATTTTGGCTAGTATAAAGAAAGGTAATTTTGTACCGAACAACTTTACCATTCTTATTTTGTATGTTGCAGTTATGGTGTATGAGGTATTTACATTTTATTATAGTATGATGTGCATGGTTTTTATTAAAAAAATAGTTTTTGGGTATTTTGGCTAGTATAAAAAAAATGGAATTGCTTTGAAGTGATTGTATACCACTGTTAGAATGCTAATTTTGTGTTGAACAACTCTGCCACTCATACTTTGTGTGTAGCTGTTACGGCTGACAATATACTCACATTTGTTTATGGTAAGGTGCATATGACTGACTTTTGTCTGTAAAGCATTACAAAAGGACCTTGAATAAAAAGGAAGAAATACATGTTTTGTATTAGAAAGCTTTCTTTTTAGTACAGAATTACTTTTTATCATGCATGGTTACATAATTTGGTGTAGATATGTTACTTGTTCCCACCTACCCCAAAACAATGGTTTATGTTGCCTTTTTTATTTAAAAAAGCACTGTGAGGTGTATTTTGGCTAGTATAAAAAAACAAATTACTTTGAATTGACTGCATATCACTGTTAGAAAGGTCATTTTGTGCTGAACAACTTTGCCACTCGTACCTTGTGTGTAGAACATACAGTTCATGAGGTTTTTACATTTGTTTATGGTATGATGCATTTGGATTCATTTTTGCTTAGAAAGGCCCAGGATGAAGTGATAAGAGCATAGAGAGTAGAACAGGCAAAAATCTAAGAGAGTTGTTGTGGATTGAATGAGTTAAATCAGTAAAAAAACTGGTGATACAGGCAAGACTATGCACCAATACAATTACACAAAAGAGAACCTTAGGCAATGAAAAAGAACTATAAATCACCCCAGAACAAGAGCTGACAATTTTGGAGAACACAGAGAAGAACCCTACAAACAAACCCGAAGCTTCATCTTCAACATCCACTAGCCTTGTTCCAGCCCCAATATTAAAAAAAAAAAAGATTGAAGCCAAAAATTAAAGCAACTAAGAAAATGGTGGAAACAAACTTAAACACTTCAGAGACGACAGAGGCCAATTTGAATAATAACTCAGGTAAAAAGGTGACTAGAATTGATATTGCTGGCGGTTTGCCTGAAACCCCCCAGAAACAGTGTCCTGGTTTGACTCTACAATGATAGTAACTCAGACAGCAACACAAGCAGCTATGGAAATTGGAGAACAATAGGTGAATTCAGCTGAACAAACTAAGCTGAACAACCACCAGAAGGACTCAATGAAACCTATCGGCATTGTGCAGTTATGTGATAATATGATATAAACTTAAACAGCCAACCTGACAATGCTGTAGAAAGAAATATAACAAATGTTAACAACAGTGAAGCTGCATTAGACAGCACAACTGAGACTTCAGTGAATTTGGACATGTTCATGGGAGGGAAACTAAAGCAAAAAAGGGTATCTGTGAGACAGTGAAGGGACAAGAGATCAATCAAGAATTGAGTGCTCTGTAGATTAGGAATATATATGAAGTAACAGAGGAATTGTGCAAACTATTAATAGTACAAATAAAAATCCATCCACATCAGCAATCTCAAAAGTCACTCCATTACCCACAATAGAAAATACAAAACAATGGAGAATATCTGAAAACAGCAAAAGTTAATTGTTACAGTCAACAACTGAATCAGAAGATACAGATATTTCAGACCACATGGACAATGGGGAATGGGATGCATCCCCCCATGGGCTAAAATGATAATTTCACAAGTGGCCAAACTCACAGCCGAGATGGAAAATGGTAATCAAGCTGTAAATGTGAAAATACATTCATTCCAAACTTTGATAAATCAATTGATTTCAGAGAATCATAAACTGCCAATGGAATTGTTACACAAACCAAAGAAAGTGAAGGCTCACAAGCTGCAGATTTTCTAAATGCTTTTATCAACATAATATATTCACCACAAGTAGCACGACTGTATGGTGGTATGGTAAACTTTCTTACCACTGATTACAAAACCTAAATAAAAATTAATGGTGCAGCTCAACGACAAATGTTCAGTGAGAAGTAAAGACCCAGCGCTTTGACTCCTAACCAGAGTCTTTCTAACAGGTGTAGGAAACAGAATCAAGTGATCCTCAAATAACAAAATTAATTAATCAAAGGGGTGGAACTCCATTACAAACCAGTGAGTGATCCATAAAATAATGATAAACATAATTTCAAAACCATTTACAACACTTAAATTCATCAGTGCTGATAGTCAGAGCTTGTTCAAAAAGAATCAAATAGTTTCTTCATTTTCAAAATTTGAAAGTCCTCAATGTCAATACTTTAAAGTTGCTTGCTTATAGTTTAGCTAGTTCAATATATTACAAAACATTGTTCAAGAATTCCAAGGCCTAAAGGAACCTTTTAATAACAAATACCATCCCCCAGTGAATCAATCTCATGGCAATCCATTTCTTATTCTGGAGTATATAAGCGATGTATATATTAAGTCTACGGTAAAAAAGAACATCTAAAATATTCCTAGTAACTCAAAGCACAAAATTAACTTACAAATCTATTTTTTTTAACAATATTATTGGTGCACACTATTAATTTATAGTAATACCAGCTTAGAGGGTTAAAACAATATTTTCAAAAGAATCTCAAGGCCCAGAAATTCTAAAATGTAATGAATACCCCCTAGTAAATCAGTCTCAAAATAATCCAGTCACAGTTCTGGGGTGTTCAAAGCCAGAAAAGATGCCTGAATTAGATCCAAAGATGAGAAGTGGGGCATCTGGAAAAGGCAAAAAAAAGAGAATATTACCCCAAAAAAAGGACAATTAAACATATAAATATTTAACTAATGTGCAATACTCTACATTCCTTTTGAATAAATGGTATCATTTTACATATAATTAAAATGTTACAAGATCCAAAACGGAATCAGGCAGATGATTAAGGGTCACTTGATTCTGTTTCCTACTCCCCTTAGGAAGACTCTGGTTAGGAGCTGAAGCTCTGGGTCTTTACTTCTCACTGAACAGTTGTCATTGAGCTGCACCATTAATTTTTATATAAGTTTTGTAATCAGTAGTAGGAAATTTTAACATACCACCATCTATGTTGTGCTACTTGTGGTGAATAAATTACATCGTTAAAAGCACTTGGAAAATCTTCAGCTTGTGTGCCTTCACTTCCTTTGGTTTGTGTTTGTTATGGGAGTAGCTGTCCCTCTTGTGAAGAGCACTGGCCTGATTTGCCTAGGTGCCAGCACTACGCATTTTTAAACAATGGAATTGTTAGAAGCACAACAAACACTTGCCATGATGGAGGATGATGTAATCATGGTTAAACACCAACTTAAACAAATGGAAGAGCAAAGTAAAAATTTCAAGTTAAAACTGTTGGATTTTGAGACCAGAGAATGAAGAAGAAACATTTGAGTATTAGGAGAACCTGAAGCTTGGGCAAAGAAAAAACATTTAAAGAATCTCTGAAACAGATTATGGCAGTGTATTTGGGCATAGAGCCTAACAATATGCACACAGAATATTTTTTTTTTTGCAGTTAATCTTTTTATTGAAGTATTTAAAAGATAAACAAACAACAAGTATACCCTATAACAATACTATATAAGGTTATATAAATAATAAACTAAGTAGCATAACATCTCACAAAGGAGGAAAAAAAGACTATTCAATTTATTTATTTATTTATTTGTTTGTTTTTGTTAACCAGGTAGGCACACTAGACAACAAATGCCTATTTTCAGGTGAGACCCGGGAGGTTACAAAACAGAAAAACATGGTACATAGTCATGGTAGCATACAAGCACAATACAGAAAAACATGGTACATAGTCATGGTTGCAAACCGCCCATGGTACAGGTGGGCAAGAGAAATTGCAGTACAGAGAACTGGGTACATAGTCAAGGAGGCTTGTGGACCCACATGGGGGGGCTGGGGTACAAAAACCTGATAGTATAGGCAAGAAAACGAACAGGTAAGCCTCCACAGCTAGAGATTTAGAATGTAGAGAAAGTGTTGCATCTAGTGCAACTAGTCAATACACCTGGAGAGGCGGCAATCCTTGGATGAGGAGCAAGGGGAGCTAGTCAGGAAGCCAGAGGAGGGGGTGGGCAGGGGACCGTCAAGGAGAAGATCAGGTAAGTGGGTCATCTGGGAGCTAGTAGGTGCAGAAAGGGGTAGGAAAGGACATGAGGACCACCACGACAGGCCTAGCTAGGCCTGCAGACTGGGAGTGGCCCTACAGTTGTGAGCCCCAGAAGGCAGGGCAAGAAAGATGGGGTACGTCAAGTGCTACAAGGGAGGGGGGGCAATGGGCAATAAGGGAAAGGGGTGCCCCGCAGAGGAGGGTGGTGGTAGTGGGTTAGACTAAGTGCTACAGGGGAGAGAGCTAAGGATAAATCAGTATGTGGGAGAGGTTTTGGGAGGGCCTCCCAGCAACTAGGAGGTACAAAGACAGGTGGAGGCAGCCTTGAGGAACTTCCGCAGGGACGTTTTGAAGCAGGGGTGGGAGGGGGCAGCCCAGACTTGGGCGGGAAGAGTATGGTAGTATAATATTTTTGGATTAATGACCTAAACTAGACAGTTACAATATTATAATGAAAAAAAAGGCTTAGCACTACATATTACAGAGTGAAAATAGAAGAAGTAGAAGGTGAGAGAGGGAGATATGAATAGTCATAGTTGTACATTACTATAATATATATCGTTAGAGTGCTACTAAAACTTATATAGAAAGGATTAAGAATAACAAGAGAAGAGGAAGAAATAGCGAAGAAAAAGAGATTATAAAGTAAGTAGAGAAAAAGCTAGACCACATCCTGAGGCAATGGAGGATATCAATAGGAGGAGCGAGAGAGATATTATATAAAGTATTTCAATCCATACTTTAAGTGCCAGAATAGATAGATGAATGCAAATATTTAAAATATTCCTGCCAACATTATTATACATATTGAGTCGGTCGAAAGAAATATGTGTCATATGATCCTGGGAGGCATATTGAGATAAATGATTAAGAATATCAGGGAGAGTGGGGATTATATTAGATCTCCAATACATAAGTATACTACGTTTAGCTAGAAGAAAAAGTATGGTTAACCATCTGTTCAGGGATTGGGGAATATTATGGGGATGAGGGTCAAAAATACAAAGTATACAGTGTTTGGGATCTAATACAAAGGGTTGACCAGTCACTGTCATTGCAAGTATATGAATATGATGCCAAAATATTTGTATGGGGGGGGGGACAATCCCATAAAATATGAAGTAAATCGCCATTGGGAGAGTTACATCGCCAGCAGTTGTCATTATCCGTTGATCCCATTTTATGCAATACAGTTGAGGTCCTATACCATAAATGAAGAATTTTAGTCTGAATGAGCGAGCTACATTTATCCTTAAAAGATTTGTGGCAAGAAAGCCAACACCGATGCCATTGCTCATTTGTAATGTTATAGTGTAACAAGATGCTCCATTTATTTTTTGCACTAATGGACTGGTCCGGTAGTGATTCTCTAATATCTTTATAGATGACACTATTCAATTTACATGTTGTTTTTATCCATTTGGAGATGTGCTGATCATATAAGGATTGATTTTCAATAAGTGAGAAATAATAAGTGCATGCTGCACGAAGTTGTAGATATTTCCAGAAATCCTGGCGGGGAAGATTCCATTGAGTACATAGATCAGAATAAGATTTTATTCTTAACGTATGGGGTTCAAGTATGTCTCTTAAAAAAAAGTATGCCTCTATTTTTCCAGGATCGACAGTAGATGGGATGGTTTTCGAGAGATATTTGGCTATTTCCCCAGATAGGAGCATAAGCAAGAGGGGTAGGGATTATAAATAAAAGAGGTAGCAATGTTGTTAGCACAAAGGGAGGCTTCTATATTAACCTATAAAGCTGAATTGGTGTCAGGTTGAATAACCATTGATAAACCATTTGATAGTCTGGGCTGCACGAAAAGCCAAAAAGTAGGCCTGAAACCAAGGGAGGTCAAATCCACCTCTTCACCAATGTGATCTAAGTTTGTTATGACGAAATCGGGGGATTTTGCCATTCCAAATAAAATTACCTATTAATGTGTCAATTTTGATGAGGAAACAAGAGGGACGTTTTAGAGGGACATTTTAATAGCAGAAATTTTCCCATTAAAGATAAGATTAAGCAATTTCCATTTGTCAAATATATTTTTAATGTTAGTTAGTAGAGGAGAGAAATTAGCATCCCATACTTTATCCAATGATGGGATGATCCGGATACCTAAATATGAGATACCTTGGGGAGCCCAAGGGAAGCCCAAAGGATCATTCATATAAGATTTACAGAGGTTGTTTAATGGTAGCATTTCAGATATATTAAGATTTAGATCAAGTCCCGAGATAAAGGTGAATTCATTAAGAAGTTTAACTAAAAGTTGCCCTGAAGATTAGAGATTTTCTGGGAGAATAAGATCATCTGCATAAGAGAGTGAAGTGTAGCAAGAGTTACCGATAGGGATGCCTTTAATTATGCAGGATTGACGAAGAGCTGCAGACAGAGGCTCTATGACAAGTATAAACAAATATGGTGATAAGGGGCATCCCTGTCTAGTGCCTCTTGCAAGATGAAAGGAGGGGGATAGAGTTGAGTTAGTAAGAATTTAAGCAGAAGGGAGAGTGTACAATAATTTGATACAGGCGCAAAAATTGTTAGTGAAACCAAAATGTGAATAAACTTGGTATAAATAGTTCCAATTAAGGGAATCAAATGCTTTCTCAAAATCAATGGCTATGGCCGCGGCTGGTGATTTAAGAGTTTTTGCTTTGTAAATTAAGTTAAACAAGGAACGAAGATGATCAGAACCGATTCTATGTTTAATAAATCTGGCTTGAGAAGGATGGATGAGTTTTGAAATTAATGAATCTAAGCAAAGGGTTAATAATTTAGCAAAGATTTTTCCGTCAGTATTGAGCAGTGATATCGATCTGTAACTTGAGGGAAGAGAGGGATCTTTATCTTTTTTTGGTAAAACAGTAATAATAGCCTCGGTCATAGTGTGAGGTAGTTTACTATTAGAAAATGATTCCAGATAGACCTTAAGAAGTAAAGGGCAAAGAGTACCAGATAGGGATTTATAGAAATCAACAGGGAAACCATCACTTCCAGGGGATTTACCATTTTTTAAAGATGATAGTGCTATTTGGATCTCTTGTAGGGTAAATGGTTCATCCAGTATGGCCATATCCTAATGAGAGAGGTGAGGAAGCTGCAGTTTATCGAGAAATTCATGTATTTGATTGGAAGAACTGGAATTTGGATGAGAATATAGTTGCTGGTAGAAAGAATGCATAATATGGTTTATTGTAAGGTTGTCTGTATAAATTTGGCCTGATGGGTCTTTCAAACCAGCAATATGTCTCTCCATCTGTTGAGTTTTAAGCTGATAAGAAAGCAACTTCCCACATCTATCTCCTTGTTCCCAATAGCGGTGTTTAAGCCTTAAAAGGGCAAGTTCAGCTTTCCTGGATATTAATTCATTTATTTTAATTCTTAATTGAAGAATTTCAAGATGTAGTGGTGAGTCATGATTAGGTTTTTTTGTTTTATAGTACTGAGTTTCTTTCTCTTTAAGGGAATTCTCTAAATTTGCTAGTTGTTACTCTCTTAGCTTTTTCCTGTGAGCTGCGAAACTAATAATTTTGCCTCTAATTGTTGCTTTTAATGCTTCCCAAACTATGCCTTGAGATACCTCAGAGGTATCATTAAATGAGAGAAAGTCTTGAATCTGGGCTATAATACAAGGAATAAATTCTGGGTCCCTCAGTAAAAGTGGATCTAAATGCCAAGAAGGAGATTTAGAAGGGGGTGGACCCCAAAGTATATGTAAACTTATAGGAGAGTGGTCTGATATGGTAATTGGGAGGATGTCTGTGTTAATAGTTTTTTCTGTAATAAAAGGGGATGAAAGCCAATAATCAATATGACTATAATATTTGTGTAATGGGGAGTAAACTGTATAGTCACGCTGTCTAGGCTGGGAAAGTCTCCAAATGTCAGAAAGGCCCAGATCTTTCATTAGCAATGTCAAGGCATTAATGCTTCGTGGATGGGCATCGTATGACTTATTACTTCTATCTAGGTGTGCTTCTAAGGTTAAATTAAAATCCCCACCCATAAGAACGGGTGAGTTATTGTTGTTATTAATCATAATTTGTTGAGCCAAGTTATGAAAAAATTCAGGGGAGTCAGAGTTAGGGGCATAAACATTAATTAACATAAAAGTACCTACAGTGGAAGATAATTGAATTATAATCCATCTACTGTCCGAATCCATGATAGTTTTCTTTGGGGTCTAATTAAGGGACTTATGTAATAGAATAGCGACACCTCATTTTTTTAGAGGAGGCAGAGGATGCAAATACTTGACTGACCCAATCCTTTTTTAACCTGTCAACATCCTCTGACATAAGTTTAGTTTCTTGTAAGAAAGCAATATGTGTTTTATGCTTCTTAAGGTAGGTAAGTATTTGTTTGCGCTTACGAGGTGAATTGAGTCCCTTAACATTTCATGAATGTAATATCAAATCACTCATAATGGTAAACGGTAAAATAGGAAGTTACAAATCGGAATGAGGGACTCATAATAAACTAAGTCAGAGAATGTCAAAGGTTCTAAAGGCAGGTGAATAGGTTGTACAAATGTGAGCAGAATCCTTAGAATATATGGATTCAAAATAATATGATAAATATATCTATTGAGTCTCACTAAAGAGAAATACAGGGATAAAATGGTAGAGAGAATATTCATAGAAACAACGAAAACTTGTATATTACAGTAAGAACATTTGTGAAGTGTAGAGAGGTAGGAGTCGGTACACATACCAGAGACTCTCTCGCCACACTACTAGGCATGTAAAAACATAGATAACACTTAAGAAAAATCAAAACGCTATATTCCTAAGGTATTAACTATGTGTAACAATATCTTATAAGTAATTATTATGACTAGAACTCAGGTTGTTAAGCTAGAACCCTGGGAAAGACCAATAAACATCATACCAAGCAATGCAAAAAGCATTTTTAAAGTGGTAATAAAACCAGACATGGTAATCATGTTAAACTATATCTTATTAGTTCAATAAAAAGGATAGTATGCCAATATAACATCACATATCTCTAAACAGCATAATCCAGAAGATAAAGGCTTTAAGATATGTAGACATCCTCATAACCTTATTAAAGAATGGATATGTGATATATGTGTGCTATTAACTTAAAGTAGTAGGTACACTAAAAAAGATATATAGATAACTACTATGTAAATATATGTATATGGCACTTGCCATAAAGTGAAAGTGAATCTTTAAATGTACTAAACATACATGGCATTATGCTATGTTTTATGTTTCACTTTTTTATTTTATTGATAAGCTGATAACTAGTAGAACACCTATGGGCCTGGGAAAGACCTAAAAGAAAAAAAAATGTATATATCCCTGTAAATAGGTTTACACATTTAGATAAGTTCAGCAAGAATATACTTGTAAATTCGATCCATTAAAAAAAATACAGCCCCTAAGTTTCAAACGCGATTTACAGCCTTGATATGACCAAACCAGCTGAATGTGATAGCGCTAACAAGTTAAGATAGGCATTGCATTTGAACAAAAGAAAAAGAGAAAAAAGGAGTAACCAAATGTGATACTGAAGTAAAGAGCTCCGCATAAATGTTCACACAAAGTCAGAAACACATGGCAATCAATGCACCTTACAGTTCTGCACCCAATAAACAGTGTTAATTACGTTGTTCTTCAGCCTCCCCTTAGTTTTCTTTTTCAGGGGGTATGGGGAATCAGCCACCAGTTCTGCCCAGGAGGAGACAGGGGAATTAAATGTAGGCAGCAGATTTGCGAGGGCATCAGCAAGTGGCTCCTAGTCATCCTCACAAAGCACTTCACAAAGGTGGTAATGAAACATTATGAAGTGGAGCATACCTGTTAGACAGCACAAGAAGAGTGGATGCACACAGAATTTGACAGACTACAAAGAACCTGTTGAGCAGAAGCAGGTATGTAGGGGGTCACCCAGACTGATTATCGCAAACATTTTCAAATCCAAAGAAAAAGAATCCCTAATGTCCACTGTTTACAAGACAAAAATGTCTTACTATAGCGGGAGCTTCGATTTCCATTATTATTGATCTCCCACCAGATTTAATACAGGAAGGGGAAAAAATCTGATTCATTGAGTAACAGGCTATGGTCAAATTGGATTAAAGCTACTATCATCTACCCAGCTAAAATGAGGGTAGTCACTGTTATGAACACACTCCTTGGGGCCAGCTCCACAGAGCTCACAGTGCCCACCCCTAAGTGCAATCCATGATGAGGGGAACAGGAATATACTCCACATGTCCTCCTAGAGTGCTCACTGAGTTCAAAAGTAAACACCTGCCACGAGATCCCATGGATTCCTCTCTAATCTGGATAAGGGTAAAATACAGTCTTAAGTCTGTAGCCAGGTGAGAACCCTCCTTGGTTGCTGTACTGGGGGAAGACTCAGGTGTTACAAGCTCTTCGGAGTTTGCCCTCGTAATCTCTGATCTGTGTCTTCTCCCACAGCTGGTGCAGTGACCTAGTTCCCCCCCACAGATCCCTTCCAAGACCTATGTATCTCCCCAACTTTAGGCACCCAGGTTCCCATTCAGGATCAAAATCTATGGTAGTGATGGTGGTACTGTGGCAATTAAACAGGCCATCACAGAGGTAATAAATGTTTTCACACACACACACACACACACACACACACACACACACACACACACACACACACACTAAAATCTCTCCGAGACAGTTTTTAAAAGCAAGTGCTTTACCAATTACTAAATAATTACATTACAAGACTTACAAACAAAAGATTTCAGAAATCTGGTTACAGAATAAAAAAAAATTAAGCTGGAAATATACATGCAAAAACACACTGTAAAATTCAACTGTCTAGTTTCTACCTTGTTTGTGGGAAATCAGAAGTCCAGAAAATAAATGAAATTTGTGCAAGAGATTTCCAAGTCCCAGATCTTATTATAGTCTGATTCTATGTGTCAGAAGCATGTCTCTTGAAAGAGTGTCCAATACAATGCCCTGAGTTTCTGTTCTGAGGGTCTTTTTATAGGCCTGGTTATCCAGTCTATGGTTAGCTGGTGGCCTTAATATTTTAGGACAGCAGAGGACTCTCTTGCTGTTTCTAAGTTTTAAGGGAACCACAAAATAAAAAAAAAGTCTCTCTTCTGCCACCTTTAAATGAAGATGAATGTGATACTTAAAGTGAATTCACATTAGACTTCCAGTGTAGACATTTCTGTCCTTCCTGTCACCTTATAAAATGTAAATATACCATGACAGTTCCTGGAGCTCAAAAGTATTTTTCTCTTGAAGTGTAAAGTTTTTGACAGGCGATAGTTTCTCCCATCTCCTGAGATTTGACCTGTTTCCCTTTTGATCAGCTTACAATGAACTTCCATGCTTTTCTTTTGTTTTTCAATTCAAAGTTTATTCACCACTTTTCCACATTACAGGAGGCAGTAATGAACATTTGACATGAGATTTGTAAGACAAGTCATACTGCCCCCAACCCTTCCCTCCACACCCTCTCTGGCACAGTAGTCCATTCTAATACTGTTATCATCATCTAACTACCTTTACCAAGAGTAAATAAGATACTAACCTCAGCCACACATTATTTCATAGCCAACATAATTAGAGTGTGAAGGGAATCCCAAATAAACTTGTACCTATGTAATCTGTTTTGAAGGCTGGCAATAGCCTTCTCTGTGTGTAGATTTGCTAGGATCTCATTGATCCACTCCTGATATGTTGGACAGGTCCCTTCTTTCCAACGCCTAAGAATGACTTTTTTTGGCCAAAAGCGCAACCATGGATATATGAAATCGCTGAATTCTAACCTTTATGGAAGTCAAATCTCCCAACAGGTAAATATCAGGTGTAAAATAGTCCTGTAAACCCAATAAAGGATCCAGGTTGGATTTTATAAGCTCCCATAATGAAGCTATCCGGGGCACAACCAAAATAGATGAAAAAGTGACCGCGTCCTGGAAACACTTATTGCACCTATCACTATCGAGAAGGCCCCATTTTTCCAGTTTAGTTGGGGTATAATACAGGTTATGTAGGATGTGAAACTGCATAAGACATAATCTATCTTGGGATACATATTTATGACAATACATCCAAAGGACGGGCCAATGAAAAGTATATTGGGGAAAAAATGAAACCCAGAAGTTAGTGGGGCCACTACCACATCCAAACCGCCATCGGTACAACACTTGATAAATCTTAAAGATCACACCTGAGGAGACGAGAAAAGAGGAGAGTTTGGATACCAATGCAAAGGCTGCTGGACGGGGTGGAGTGGCCCAAAAAGCCATGGTTAACAAGTGCCTCAGTTGAATCACTTTAAAGACCTGAGACCCCGGAATTTTGAACTTATTAATGAACTCAGGGAATGAAAGCCAAGCCCCAGCCTCGTCCAAAAATGAGGAGACTATCCCCTCTCCTAAATGAAGCAACCATAAACAGGAAATTTTCTGTTTGTTTATGGTGAAAGCCGGGGAGTTCCAAATGGATTGAGCGAGATCTTTACTTTGATTGTATCGCAGAAAAGAGCACAATTGCGAGTGTACTCTTATTGAGGTCATGATAGTGGGACATTTGTTAACATTCTGTAAATGAAAAATTTTTAGATAAAGCATGGTCAAAGGGTCCATGTTCATAGATTGGATGAAGTCTAATTCAATCTTGAGCCAAGCCGGTCTCATGTTATCCAGGCCCGGCCTTACCAATCTCAAGTATTTAGCCAAATGACTAGCCCAATAGTAAATGGGCAAGTAAGGAATCCGCAGCCCCCCCTTTTTTTTGGTGCAGCTAGCTTGTGGTATGCCAACCTAGAGGTCTTATAGGACCATATAAACTTGGTAAAAAGTTAATGCGTTTTCTGGAACCAAGCTAAAGGGACAAATGAATTAAGATGTGACAAAGGATAAAATAAACAGGGAAATACATTCATCTTGATTATAGTAATACGACCCCATAAAGATAACAGGAGCTTTTCCCATCTCTCTAGATCTTGAGTGATCCCCTGCAAGAGAGGGTCCAGATTTTCTTTAAAACACGCGGAAGGATCGAGCATTCATTTTACACCTAAATACTTAATAGCCCAAGGTGACCAGCATAATCCCAGAGAGATAATATCAGTCTTAAAAACTTTATAGTTAAGAGGGAAAAAGGAAGTCTTATTGGGATTTAACTTGTAATTCAAAAGACTACTAAATCTGTTAACCTCCCTTAACATGTTCAGGATAGATATTACCAGATTAGCCAAATGTAAAAGGAGGTCATCAGCTTACGCTGTTATTTTCACTACCTCATTCCTAATGGGAATACCTTGTATTTCTTTATTGTTAAGACTGTACTGAATAAGGGGTTCCAGATAAAGACTGAAAAGTAATGGAGAGGGTGGGTCATCCCTGCCTCATACCTGATCGCAACATGAAAGACTTGGAGAAGGTCCCATTCCCTAAAATCCTCGCTGTAGGACACCAGTAAATTGCCAAGATTCAATCTATGAACATGGAAGGGAATCCAAATGCCTTAAGGACTTGAAAGAGAAAAGTCCAATTAACCCGATCAAATGCCTTCTCGAAATCCAGGGAGACCAACCCCGCGGGATAGATGGCATCCCTGGACTCCGAGAAGACGTGCGAGAGGGTACGCAGGTGGTCCGAAGATGCACGTCCTCTCATAAATCCCACCTGAGACATACCCACCAAATCTGGGAGGACCAGGGTTAGTCTGTCTGCCAATATCTTTGAGAGAATTTTGACATCTTGATTCAGCAAAGATATTGGCCAGTAGCTCTGAACCAACTCTGGGTCCTTGTCCAGTTTAGGTAACAAAACTATCAAAGCTTCAAACAAATGTGCATCTGCCGTCTATCCAGAAAAAAATATGCAAATAGAGACGATGCAGTACAGGTAGTAATTGGTTTCTGAAAACTTTGTAAAATAAGGCAGAAAACCCATCTGGTCCCGGGACTTTACCCAAAGGCAAGTCCTTTATAACGGCCGCTATTTCTTCCTGTGATAAAGGGGAAGATATAAATTTCTTTTGGGCGTAAGATAGTAACGGAAGATCTGCTTCCCTGAGATACTCCTCCAGTTTTTCAATGGGTGGAGGACTATCCATATCCCTATATAATTGCTCATAAAATGTAGCGAACTCCTGAACTATCTCTGAGGGGGATACTTTCAGGGTCCCATCTGACTGTGACCTTATTGGGGGTATAAATCTTGCTGACTCTTGTTGCTTTAAATGTAAAGCCAGCAGGCACCCCACTTTTTCTCCTTGATCTGTGAAACTGACCTTTGTACGGATAATTGCCAGTTCTGCCTTTTCTCTTAACATTCCCAAATATTTATTTTTATATATTAATAGCTTCTGTGACTCCTCTTGTGAAATTTTATCTGGCTGTATATTTTCTAATGCCCATATCTGGGCCAGTAAGGACAATAACTCCATTTCCTGTGCTCTCTTCCTCTTTGCAGCTAAACTAATAAGAATGCCCCTTATATAAGCCTTAAAGGTTCCCCATAAAATATCCAGCCTTATACTGTCTATTGGGTTGGTGGAAAAGAAAAAATCTATCTGCTCTTTCATCAATCCCTGATACTTTTCATCTTTTAATAATTGTTCTTTTAATTTCCATCTGGTCTCCCTCTCTTGGAAATGTTAAGGAAAGCCATATTATGCAGCACTAAGGAATGATCCGATATTGGTCCCGGTTGGATCGAGGTGGACAATACCCCTGGCAAGAGCTCATAAGAGACTAACAGATAGTCAATGCGAGACTGCGCGCCATGTACTGGCGAACAATAAGTGTATTCCCTGATATTGGGATGTATAACTTGCCAGGCATTGCACAACCCACATTGCTCCATCATTTCCTTAAAGGCCCTATGCCCAGGGGACAGTCTCCTTGACCCAGTGCTTGATCTGTCAAGATTAGGGTCAGAGACCAAGTTAAAGTCTCCCACTAAGATAATTGGAGTAGGGAGTATAGGAAGGATCGTCGAGATCAATTTCATGAAAAAAGAGGGATCATCTGTGTTTGGCCCATAAATGCTACCTAGGACTAATGGCATGGCCCAAATTGTATCCTGAACTAAGATGTACCTGCCATTTGCGTCCTTAAACACCTGAGAAGGGAAGAATGGAATGTCTCTATTAATCAGTAGCATGACCCTGCAACTATTAGTCTCCCCTGAGGCATAGAAAACCTTACCTATCTGATGACTCCAAAGTTGTAATGCTTTGGATTCCACTAAGTGAGATTCTTGTAAGAACGATATCTGGGCACCCAACAAACTCATGTGTTTGAGTACCTGGTATTGTTTCAGTTTTTTCCTAATCCCCTTCACATTCCACATAGCAATATTAATATTCTGAGCCATCTATAATGTCAGGTATAAATCCATGTAAAACATCTATCATACACTGCAACCATGAACCAGGTAGTTCTAGTCCCCTAAACCTGCTGCGCCAATCTCCCTCCCCCAACCCTCCCCTAACTAAGCCCCTGTTCTTCCTCTCCCACCCAAGTAACCCTAGAACAATGCAAAACTTCAGCAAACCCAGAACATCATCCAAAAAAACGCCCACCCAAACCCCCTCTTATCGCTAACAACGTTCAGCAATACTCTGTTTTCTACTCCTCCCCCAGCCCCCCAAAAAACAACCCTAAATCCCACATTAGTTATAAATCAATTCCCCTTTTTTAAGTATTAACAAGAAAGGAGAGAGAGAACTAAACATTATTGCAGTACAGGCCATTGTATCAACCACCTATCCCCTAATGAAAGTCATTGATAGCAAGCCAGCATAGATAAGGCATCTCCGCTAGGAACATCACAGCTTGCTAAGATATGTGCCTTGCTAGTTAGGAGAAGGCACCACTTGGTGCGAGGTCAAGAATCTAGCCATAGCAATACATAAAATTTGCCATGCGGGCCGTTATCTCAATAAGCTCTCCAGTCCCATAGAGACAGGCCCCCGTTCCTCTCCTACAAGTTGTTATGCCTTTGTGCCAGTAAACCCCTGATATTTCCAGCCTTAGAAACCATTAATTCTTATTGCATGAATCCCACGCTCCCTCCTGTGTTACAAATGCATAACTGCACGCTGGTGTTTACAAGGGAAGAGACATTGCAGCCCTTGTAATAAAGTTCCCCCAGATTACGAGCTTCTAAGACTTGCATGATAAGCCATAAACTTTTACCAGGCCCAATCTTTCCAAACTCCTTTAGGGGGAAGGGAGACTGAATAGTACTGGGTTGGATTTTTTTTCCCAAACACGAAAAAACTAATGAGAAACCTCTTAATTAAATGAAACTCCAGACCCAGACAAAACAAACAACAATATTTATCCATAATTGTATCACTATAATAACAGAAGGGTCCCTTCTGCCCCTAATTGGGCTTAGTTGAGAGTCCAGGAATGTTTAACCACGTTCTTTCTGGAAGTTTCCTTTACATGATTGCCCAGGCTTCTCACATCGATTCTCGTCTTGTCAGGAAAGTCCAGAGGCCTTTCATGTGTCTCTAAAGAGATTCGGCAGGGATACTTTTAAGCCAGTAAGTGCCGGCTCAGGATATTCATAAGTAGCCCAAGAACCAGCCACCTGTACCTGTAGCCTGGCCGGTATCCCATATGAAATTTAAGTCCAGCAGTGATCACTTTTGAGACAACCGGATGAAATGTTGCATGTTTCAAACAGACTGAGCATGGAATATCTCGCACTATTCTAAGCTTAGCTTGCTCCCAACGAACTTCTTGGAGTTCTCTTACTTTGTACAGAAAGTGTTGTCGCTCTAAAAAGTTTAAGAAACAACAAATTATAGGTCGTGGCGCTGATCCAGGAGGGGGCTTCGGGCTTAATGACCTGGGGGCTTTCTCTATAATGTATTTGGCCCCAAATGGGGAAGGGCCAGCAATCTTCTCCACTTACTTCTGAGCAAAAGCAATAGTATTCTGGCTCTCCTTTCCCTCCAGTAGCCCGAGAATCACTACATTATTTCTCCGGCTGCGACCTTCGAGGTCTTCAAGCTTGGCCTCAAATCTGGACAATTTCTGGTGCATAGCTGCCATCTCAGGCTCGAACCTTTCCACTTGCTTCTCTAAAGAGAAGATCCTGGTCGAGTTGTCTGAGGTAACAAGAGTAATCTCTTCTATTTTTCTCGTGAGCGACTTGATTTCTGATGCCATCTCCTTAATCTCATCTCGAAATGGTTTGAATTCTTCCAGAAATTTAGACAATGTGAGCCACTCCTGATTCTTGCCTTGATTTGAAGTGCCCCCTTCTCTGCTCCACTCGAGGCCTGGGATTTTGGGGGGATCTTTTCTGGTATAACTGGTGGGGTGTGTTTCTGCTGTTGCTTTTTCATGTATACGTCCATTCTCTCTCAAAATCGCCCTGCAAGGGCACAAAGTTATAGGAAACCAGAATAACACAAAGTAGTAGGTTTAGAGATTGAGAAAATATACCACATAATGTTTTAAAAGAGACGGGAGGCTGGAGTTGTACCGAAAAGCGACTATCCGGTAGCTTGCATCACGTGGTCCCCCCCCCCCCCCGGAACTTCCATCCTTTTCAAATGTAATTTCAGTTTCCTGTAGGTAAGCCTTTCCCAGATCACAGAATACCAATCTCCCCCTGTGAAATGATATTTTAGTTTCCTGTTAAGCAAGATACATTCTCTCTATGTAACCCAGGCCTTTTGGTAAATTTAAACATGAAGAAAAATCATAGAAAAATATAACAAAATATATGACAGCAGTGGGTGACTCATACATCCCTCCCTCCCTCCTTAGACTCAATTTGTGGGAACACAATCCTAATATACAGAAGGTAGGGATCCCACAGTTCTGTTACTGTTCTAATTGGTGAGACCATCCATCTGCATTGTGTTAGTTGACCCGGCCCTGTGCATAATTGTCATGATGTAGGCCTGCAGGGCAATACTCTATCTGAGGAGCCATCCACTTGTTTTGCCCATCTGATTTAACCACATCACAGGGTAGTGATCAGCTTGTACCTTTAAGCATCTCTCATAGTGGTACATCTCTAATTTCTTCATGGCCCATACCAGTGCAAAACATTCCTTTTCTACCATGGAATATGTCTGCTCCTGGGAAAGTAACTTCTTGCTCAGGTACACTATTGGATGGTCTTTTCTCTGACTAGATATCTGACTGAGGACTGCTTCAATTCCCCACATCTGAGGCATCCATCTGTACTACAAACAGCCTAGTTTAACCTGGTCTTTTCCAACACAGGGGAACTGCACAGTGCCTCTTTTAGATGTGTGAAAGCTCGTTCACAGGCTGGCTCCCAGTTTACAGTTTTGTGCCATCTTTTCTTCAGCAAGCCAGATAGAGGAGCTGCCAGGGTAATGTAATTAGACACAAGCTTTTGCTAGTACCTTGCCATCCCTAGGAAGCTCCTAACCTGCTTCGGGTTTCAGGCATGGGCCACACCTCTATTGCATCAACCTTTGTTTGATTAGGAAGAAGCTTCCCCATTCCCCACTGCATGGCCTAGGTATGCCACCTCTGCCATAGCCACCTGGCACTTTTCAGCCTTTACAGTGAGCCCTGCCCTCTGTATCCTTCCTAACACTTTCTTCAGATGGGACAGGTGTTCCTTCTAGCTGGTGCTGAAGATGTGAATATCATCCAGATAAGCCACTGAGTACTCGTAATTGCCATGTAACACCTGGTTGACCAGTCTTTGGAATGTGGCAAGGGCATTCTTCATTTAAAAGGCATTACCAGGAATTTGAATAATCCTATTGGATTGATGAAGGCTGACCATTTTTTTAGCTGTGGCAGTTAACTCCACCTGCCAGTACACTTTTGTCAAGTCAGTTGTAGTAAGGTATATCACCCCTCACATCTTGTCTAATAGTTCATCCTTCTATGGCATTGGGTGGGTGTCAGATTTTGTGACTGCAGTGAGTCCATGACAGTCCACACAAAAGTGATTAGACCCATACAGCTTGGGAATGAGGACTACAGGTGAGGCCTAGGGACTGTGGGATTTCTGGATTACCCCTAAATCCAGCATTTCCTCCACCTCCCTCCTAATGTCCATTAGGATGGCCTCAGCAACCCGATAGGCTTTCTGCCATTTGGGAGCTTGCGTCCCCTTGTCTACATCATGTGTCACTAAGGGGGTTTGTCCAGGCTTGGCCATAAACAAATGGGAAAAGCTCTCTAAAACCTCCCCTCACTTCCTGGTTCTGGTCCAGGGTCAGCTGAGGTGACAGCTTGATTGCCTTCACAGATGACTTCCTCTTGCTTTCCTCTAGCAAGTCCTGGAGAAGTCTTCCTTGTCCATCCCCTCCCCAGGACTACACACTGCAAATACCATGCTGGACCTATTTGCATATGGCTTTATCATATTGGCATGGTACATCCTATGGGTATGTCTCCTATCAGGCAGTTCCACAATATAGTTTAAATCATTGACCTTTCAGACTACCTTGCATGGTCACACCCACTCAGCCTGCAGCTTGTCCTTCCAGACTGGAGTTAGGATCATTATTTCCTGACCTGCACTGTACAAGCGAGCTCTGGGTCCATGGTCACTCCAGACTTTTTGCTTCTGTTGGGCAGCTGAGAGGTTGCTTTGGGCCACCCCAATAAGCTCCTTCAGCTTCTTCCTAAACTTATGAACATACTGCACTATGGGAGTTCCCTGGGTGGTGTGTTTGTCTTCCCAGTCTTCCCAGATTAAGTCTAGTAGCACACATACCCTATGTCAGTATAAGATTTTGAATGGGGAGAACCCTGTAGACTCTTTGGGCACCTCCCTGTTTGTGAACAATTGGTGGGGAAGGCATTTCTCCCAATCTCACCCATGCTGTTCAGTAAATGCTTGGAGCATCATTTTTAGGGCATCATTACATTTTTCCACAAGCCCATTGGCTTATGGGTGATAATGTGTCATGTGTCTCTGCACCACCCCACACTACTCCCACAAACAGTTAATCAGAGCTGACATGAAGCTACTAATTATGTATGTTCACTATCTCTGATGAAGCCAGTAGTGACTGGCAAAATGTAAGAACTGGTGTGTGCCTGCACCACTTTTCCTGCATTGCACTGGCTGCTGTATGCTTGATGGACTGAGTAAAAGAAAAATTTAACAGCACTTTTGTGTTGGATCCTTTTCTTTAAGTTCCCAGGATGGGGTGAGTGTGTTGCTCTCTGTGGACTAGTATTTGCATTAACAACAGCTCCACCATCTCAGTGCTCACTGCTTTCTCAGCTTACTCTCATGATAACCCTTGTGAATGACAAGCTGCCTGCTCATCACCCCTCCTGCTATCCTCACATCCTGTGTGAACAACTGTCTTGGTCCCAAAATACCCTATGTCTCATGTCACCTCCCTGTGTCCTGTCAGATTCTGCACAAGCCCTCAGGCTCTCCAAACTAGAATCAGTTCTCTGAGAAGCTGCAAAATCTTCACATTTTCCATAAGCATGGGACATGTCCCCCTCAGTTCTTAGACTGGGGTTCATAGCTCTAGCAACAGGGTATTCAGATTCACTGCTATCCCTAACCTCGTGATCATTTGTTACTCCTCCATCCTTAAAGTAACCTTCGGTAGCTGTCTGGTGAGTGGCTATTTTGTGGAAGTCCCACCTCCATTTCACTATTCTGTATGTCAAGAGACAAAGGCTGGGGAACCAGTCTCCTATACTTTTCCTCTTGGGCTTCTGTGGGATTCAGGAAATTACAAGTGGCCTTTGCTGTCTGACTGTGGGTAACTGTACACACCACTCCCTGCTGTAGATTATTCCTTATAATTACATCCATTGCAAGGCTGTCCACTACTGCCACTTTTTTGCCCCCTTTCTCCTGTCTCACCCCAGTCCATGAGAGCACTAGTTAGTGGCAGGGATTTCTCCTCCCCAGTGAATCCCCTCACAGTTACAAACTGATTAGGTAGAAGCTGTTCAGACCCAACAAAATCTCCTTTTATCATGGTAAGAGAAACCCCCATGTTTGTTAACCCATGGGTCTGCACCCAATTTACAGTAGCCAGGTGTATGTGCTATCTCTTCTTTACAGGCACGCTTTCAGGGATACACAATTCACCCACCTGTCTTTGAGGGACACTTTTCCCTATCTATGCCTTTTTAGGACACTGTCTAGCAAGATGCTCTGGCTGTTTACAAAATCAACATTCATCATTTCTTTTATTCAAGAAATCCCTTTTTGGTAACATGGGGCTTCCCCCTTTCTGCAGAGACAATGAGTGTTTTAGTTGCCCTGAAGTGGCACTTTTTCCTTTTTATCCTACCACACCTGCTCCCCCGCTTCCTTTCATAGCAGGTCTGCTCCTGGCATTGCGATCTGAGAGCTCAGCACCTTTCTGTGTTGAATTTGGGCCTCGGTATTCTAACCAAGTTTTCAGTTCCACTGGGCAAGTTCAAAAGAACTGTTCTAGTAACACAACCTTCTCACTTTTCCCCACAGTGTCTGCTTCCACCCCCTCCCACCATCATTTGAAAAACTGAGGTTGTTCTGTGGTGAGTTCCTCAAAGCTCATGTCAGGGCTTTTTTGGAGTTTACAGAATTTAACCCTGTAGGTCTCAGGAGTTAGTTCATACTTTTTAAGTAAAGCATCTTTAAGTGTCTCATAATTTTTACTGTCCTCATTGATCATTTGGCCTAGTGCCTCACTCCCTTTTTCAGTAAGCAGCAAAGATAGCTGAAAGCTGCAGACCTCCTGGGTATCTTGGCCTGGATACAGACCTTTTTAAACAAATTCAAAAAGTCATCTATATCTTCCCCTTCTTTAAATTCAGCTATTAATTTGGAATTCAATTGATACCCCAGCCTTGGAGATTCAGGTTCACCCCTGCAAATTACTTCCTCTGGCCGCTGGTTGCTGGAGTCTTAGCATATCCAGTTCAAACTCTTTCTGGCACTGCTTTTCCTCCCTCTCAGCTTCTCGCTGATGCTGCTTTTCCTGCATTTACAATTTGAACTTTCTCTGCTCAGATTCCCCCTGATGCTGGGCTTCAGACTTCCACTGTTCCAGCTCCATTTCCCTTTCTTGCCACTTTTCTGCAAGCACCAATTTCCTGAACTCCAGCTGCAGATTGATCCCTTCCAGCTGCAGCTCTATGGTGGCCTTCTCTTGGTGCTGTGGCTCTGGGTTCCCTCTGTTCTTGCTGCCCTGCTCCCTGGGACTAGACACTGCAATGGCTCTTGCCATCCCCATGCCCAAGATCTATTCCCTTTCAGTCACTGGCCATGACTCAAGGTTCTGCACAACAGCTTGCTCATCGAGTGCCACGAGAGTCTCCAAGAGGTTCTTTTGGTTCATCCCTCATAATGGACCCCTCTTTCCTGACAAAACTGCCTTAACTGGTCCAATGTGAATTCACTGTAATTGGAAGCCATCTTTTTCCCTAACTACTGCTAAAAAAAAAAAACAGGGTAAGGAATTTTATACTGTAACCCATTTTTTTTTCAAAACTCTGCCCTGTTTGTCTTTTACAATTTATCAATCTGAAACACTGACCTCAAATCTTACCTCTATGCCAGTGTCATTAACATCTCTCAGATCCCACCACTGCTACCATATCTGCCAGATGCACACTCCTGGGAGCCGGGCCCACTGAGCTCACAGTGCCCACCTCTAAGTGCAATCTATGACAGGGGGAACAGGAATACCCTCCATGTGTCCTCCTATAGTGCTCACTGAGTTCACAAATGAACACCTGCCACAAGGTCCCAGGCATTCCTCACTAATCTGGGTAAGGGAAAAATACAGTCTCAAGTCTGTAGCCAGTTGAGAGCCCTCCTCGGTTGTTGTAATAGAGGGGAAGACCCAGACATTATGAGTTCTTTGGGGTTTGCCTTCATAATCCCTGAATTATACCTTCTCCCTTGGGTGCTGCAGCAACCTAGTTCCCACTTACAGACCCCTTGTGAGACCTGAGCATCTCCCCTACTTTAGGCACCCTGGTTCCCACTCAGGATCCTAGTCTTTGGTAGTGATGGTGGCACTTTGGCAATTAAATAGCCATCACAGAGTTAATAACTGTTTCCACATTCACACACACACACTTAAATCTCTCCCAGGCAGTTTTTAAAAGCAAGTACTTTACTAATTTCTAAATAATTATCATACAAGACTTACAAACAAAATATTTCAGATATCTGGTTACAGAATAACAAAAATAAAGTTGGAAAAATACATGCAAAAATGCACTGTAAAATTAAACTGTTTAGTTTCTACCTTGTTTTGTGGGACATCTGAAGTCCAGAAAATAAATGAATTGTCTGATTCTGTGTGTCAGAAGAGTATCTCTTGAAAGAGTGTCCATTGCAATGCCCTGAGTTTCTGTTCTGAGGGCCTTTTTCTTGGCCGTGTTCTCCAGTCTGTAGTTAGCTGGTGGCCTTATCATTTTAGGCCAGCATGGGTCTCTCTTGCTTTTTCCAAGTTTTAAGGAAACCACAAAAAAAAAGTCTCCCTTCTGCCACCTTTAAATGGAGATGAATATGACATGAAGTAATTTCACAATAGTCTTCCAGTGTAGATATCCCTGCCCTTCCTGCCACCTAATTAAATGTTAATATACCATTACGGTTCCTGGAACTTTAAAGTATTTTTCTATTGAAGTGCAAAGTTTATGACAGGTGATCATTTCTCCCATATCCTGAGATTTTATTACCTGTTTCCATTTTGATCAGTTTACAAAGAGCTTTTATCCTTTTGAAATGTAATTTCAGTTTTCTGTAAGTAAGCCTTTCCCAGATAACAGAATACCAATTTCCCCCTGTGAAATGGAATTTTATTTTCCTGTTAAGCAATATACAGTCTCTCTATGTAACCTAGGCCTTATGGGGAATTTAAAAATGAAGAAAAAGCACAGAAAAATATCACAAAATATATGACCGCAGTGGGCAACTTGTCACATCCATTGACAGCATGGGACATATATTTGAATCCCCTGAAGCCGAAGAAAAAAACTTAAAGGAAAAAATGAGCTCTCACATTAAATAATGCCCTATTTTTCTTTCTCCAACATTTCTTTTGTAGATCAATGTCTGATGAGCTTATAATTAGTGAATATGAAAAAGGGCATACTTAATATTAGAGAGATATAAAAAGGAGTTAATAGGCTAAGTAGAATGAATTATAAGTAGACTAAGTTTGTCAGTTAAATATATAACTCTTTGAAATACCCCTCCACTCCAAAAAAACTGATCCAGGATGCGATAAGGGGAGAAATAAGAAAAATTATTATTCTTTTTTTTTTTTAAATAATTTTATTTAGCAGATTCAGAAGGGGCAGATGCAAACAAAAATAATGGTTATATATAAAGAGAGTGAAATAAACTTGTTTTGATTGGGGAAATTAAACTAGTTCAATTAGAGAGTAAGAAATACTGGCTATACTATGGATAAGGGAGAGTATTCCAGGGCCAGTGGGGGGGGATAGTGTAAAGGTGGATGAGCCACATAGTTTCAATAAGGGGCAAACATAGCTGTCCAGTTGTGCAGCGAAATAAATTCAGATATAGAGCATTCCCTCTTTGCCTGTTTCAAGATGGGATGGGGGGACTTTTTTTGTGTTGGGGACTTTACACTAAGGGGGAGCAACAATGGGTTAATCAGGGGAAAATATAGTTTGAATAATTATATTAATAGAACCAGGGAAAGCCTACTGAGAGAAGGATTACCAAAAGGAGTTTCAAGCACACACATCCTCATATAAAGGGACACCACCATAGTTGGAAAATTCACATTTTAATCCACAAGTATACAAACATCTGTCTCCCACCTGATGCATTTCAGACAATACTATGTCCTTTATCAAAGGCCGAGGGCTGGGTTCACAAACATCAAATAAATACTTAAAAAAGCCTATGTGATTTATGACATCATCAGTGCATCAGTTTCTTGTTGGTTAAAAAGCTGTTTAAATCTTTCATTA
Organism: Neoceratodus forsteri; assembly: GCA_016271365.2. NCBI lineage: Eukaryota > Metazoa > Chordata > Ceratodontiformes > Ceratodontidae > Neoceratodus > Neoceratodus forsteri. The sequence continues at coordinate 623,660,541 of CM057455.1, forward strand.
ATATCAGCTAAAAACCCTCCACCTTTTAGTGTAAAATACATCACTAAAATGTGCAAACACCTGCATGCAGCATCAGTTTCATAAATAAATAATAAAATATAGAAAACATGAAGCCAAATCATGTTATAAAATCTTAAAAATGCTGAAGGGAAAATGGAGGGACTGGGGAAAGGGGAGAGGGAAGAAGGGAAGAAAAGAAGAAAATGAGCTGAGAATAAATAAAAATGAAAGATATGAAGAAAAATAGTAATAGAACACCTGGCAAGGAAGGAGGGGATGGGGGAGGGCGTGGTGGAAGAAAGAAGAAAAAAGCTTGAGTAAAATAGTTTCATTTCAAGTGCACATCTCAAAATAATGTGAGGACCTCCCCAATACAATATTACTACTTTGTGCATATCACATTTTTCCAATACTGTATTACAGTATTAAAGCTATGTTGATTATATACAAAGATAAATTCAACAAGCATATAGCGAACTACTCAGATTCTGGAAAGTTGAAGGTAGTTCACCTTGTGTTCCTGGAAAGAGAATAAAATTCATGTCACCAAACAGATACATTCAGGGGCAATGTGGAAACTGAGTTTTTCACCTTCTGTTCACAAGTTAGGGGTGGAGATCAAGATAACTGTTAAGTCCTGGTTTTTAGTAAGCTTTCAAAGACAAAATCCAGAAGTTTTCTCTCAACAAACCAGGTTGTTGAAATCTCCACCCGGGGGTTTCTACTAACCTTATCTATAGCCATAAAGCTAAAGATGTGCTATTTTTTCTCGGGTACCTGCATCAGGTGGGCTGCAGTGGCGTAGAGCGTGTCATTCCTAGCCATGGCTCGTACATTCCCACACACTCAAACTTTGAAACTTCTAGTCACCTTTCTGACATAGAAGGCACTACAGCTACATGTGGCAAGATATGTAATAACTGTAGTGTGACAATCTTTCTGTGTGGTTCTACTGAGAGAAGGAGCTTACAAAGTATTATACTAGATGGCTCAGTATAAAAGTTTAAGATTTGCCACATTCAATGTGAATGCATTTAACTCGCCAAAGAAAAGAGAGAGAATGATGACATACATTAAGAAATCTGGTATAGAAATAATATTTTGCAAGAAATGCATTTAGAACAGAATAAAGTTTTAAAATTTAAAGGGAAATGGATGTCTAATGTATTTTTCCACATAAACAAAGATCTGTGGTGTAGACATCTTGGGTAAAAAAAAAGTACAGTTTAAATTTATAAACTCAGTCCAAGATTTAGAAGGGTATATTGTATTAATAAAAGCAAAAATCAACAACAATGAATTAATTTTATGCTCTGTTTATGCCCCGTTCATGCAATACTCTAAATGTTTAGCAAAAATTACAGAGGGTATTATGAAATTAGATTCAGCTCAAATAATAGTGGGAGGTGACATGAATACCTTTATTTGGCAAAACATGGACAAAAACAGGAAAACCCACAAAAAGTAACATAGCAATATCTAATATCCTTCCTAGCTTTTTTGATGCCCATGATTTTGTTGATCTGTGGAGAACTCAGGTTTATACAGAAAAATACTTCACACATCATAATAGAAAACATTATCAGTTCACAGGACTAAAATATATTTTCTCTTCTAAAGCACCTATTACAGAGTTAACAGTGACAAAAGTAAACTTAATAACAGTTTCTGACCATGCAATGGTGCAAGCAGATATTAGTATAATAAACTTTGGCAGGTTATATACAATGTCATGGGCATTCAATAATGATCTACTCAAAGATGAGGATTTTGTTATGAAAATTAGTGATGCTATGAAATAATATTGGAGCTATAATTACACAGAATCAGAATATATTACTAATCTATGGAATGCATTTAAGGCTACAGTTAGAGGACAAATTATACAATATCAAGTGTGGCAAAGCAAAAAGTGTAAAGAAGAGTAACAAGTTAGACAAAAAATTGAAAGAATTTGATCATTTCATGATTACAAACCATCACTTATATTACAAAGAATGGTGTAAGAATAGGGCTGAAAAAAAAGATTTAATAGATAAAGAAACAATCAGAATATTTTAAAAAGTTAAAACTATTAAGTATTTGGATGGGGTCAAATCAGTGAAATTTTGTGCTAATCAAATAAAAAACAAGAAAAAAATATAATTGCAGCAATGAATAACAAGGAAGGTGAGCTTAGACATAAAGACAAAGAAACTGTGGATATATTCAGTGAATGTTATGAAAATATTTTCAAACATGACTAAGTTGACTCAGAAAGTGGTCACTGAGATTTATTCCTCTGACGCTCTCCCCCTAGCCTATGGGGTTCTGCAGGGCTCCATGGTGTCACCCATGTTGTTTGCAGTGTACATGCTGCTGTTAGGAGATATTATTAGGTGGTATGGTCTGAGTTTTCACTGCTACACAGATGATACTAAGCTGTACATGTCCTTTGTACCCAAACAGGATGATGGTATCTTGGTGTTTAACAACTGCCTCTCCAAGATCCAGAACTGGATGAGTGCCAGCTGGCTGAGGTTGAACCCAGCTAAAACCAAGGTGTTGGTGGTGGACCCACATCATTGGGAGGTGGGTTTTTCAGCTGTACAGCATTCTGGGCTTTGGCTTGGGGGTGATCAGCTGGCTATCTCAGACTGGATGTATAACCTTGGTGTTATTTTTAATAACAGTTTGACCTTGAAATCACAGGTGTCATCCTTTGTCAAAACCTCATTTTACCATCTGAGGAATATCATCCGGGTGAATCACCAGGTTCCTTCTTATGATCTTCCAACACTGGTCCATACCTTCATGATCTACTGCATTGACTATTGCAATGCCCTGTACCTAGGGCTACCAGGGGTTGCTATCTGCTACTTATAGCTAGTGCACAATGCGGTGGACAGGCTGGTGACTGGTACTTCTAGGACCAGTCACATTATGTCTGTGCTCCATGGACTGCACTGGCTGCCAGTACAGTGGTGGATCACCTTCAAGGCCAGCTTACTGACCTCTAAAGCCCTAAAAGAACACAGCCCCCACTACCTGCAAGATATTCTCTGTCTCTACTGCCCCTGCTAACTTTGATCCACCAACGAGGGAATGCTAGAGATTCCTAGGGTGCACCTGAAGACATCTGGGGCCATACCATTGTAGTTTGCAGCTTCTACCATGTGGAATTCTCTACCTCATCAGGTTAGAGAGTGCCTGACCATCAAGAGGTTTAAATCAGCCCTCAAAACTTATTTGTTTAGCCTAGCATTCCTGGATGAGCTCAAGCTAATGGGATATTTTATTATATAGTGCTGCTGTAAATTATAATGGTATGATTTTATGAATTTGGATTTTTATATGTCTGTTATGTTTATTTATGTATATGTACAGTGTTGTGGTCTTTGGAAAGGCCTTTTTAAAAATAAAATTGATTTGATTTGATAGTCATTGATAAAACTGAATTAAAAAACTTCACTCAAAATCTTAACACAAGTGAATTTCAATGGCCAGAAAACTCAGTCCATATAGCCATAAAACCATTGCCAAATAGGAAAACATTTGGCCAAGATAATTTTACCAATGAATTTGTTAAAATATTCAAAGAAGAAGCGTCCCACGGTTGCTTAAAATGATATAGCACTTTGAAGGAAATGACTGCCAAATTACACCATCAATGCAGGAAGCAAAACATAATCCTTATTCATAAGAAGGGAAAGACAAAAAACAAACTAGAACATTGCAGATCTATTGCCCTCCTAAACTCAGACTAGAAAATAATTGCTAAATTATTGCAAATACATAAAAAATAGGCTACCCTCAATAATATACCCCAACCAATATGTCTTGATCAAAGGCCGAAATGCAGCTCATGCCAGAAGACAAATTCAAATCATCTTTCAACATATTAAGACCTTGGAGATGAAAAGTAGAGATACATACTATGCCATAGCATTAGATGAAAGTAACACATTTGATGCCTTGAAAAGAACATGGATGACAGAAATATTGAACATACAGACATACACAAATTGCCAGCAGCAAAAGGCCATCATGGTCTATCTAGTCTGCTCTAGATTGCAGCTAGCTCCATATTCACCAGCTGCCCCACCCACTGAAGGCATGAGAAAACCCTATTAACATAATCAAAGTTATTCAAGTATTACATAAAACTACCTGCTGTATGTGACATTCCAGATAAACAATTATTCATCACACTCATTTGAAATGAGGAGCGGGGTAAGACAAGGATGCCCTCTGTCACAAATATTGTTCATTCTGTGTTTTGAGTCATTCTTGCAAAAACTTAGAGAAGACTAATGGATTGAGATAGTCCAAACACAAAACCAGAAAATGAAAATAACTGCATTTGCTGATGATACACTATTAATAGTTAACAAAAATTCACTGAAAACATTTTTGGAGATTGTAAATCAATTTTCAAGAATTTCAGTATACTAACTACTGTAAATAAGAACAAATCTGTGATAATGCAGATAACAAAAGAAATGGAGAAATATCCACACAGAACTTAAGAATGACTTTACATTTGATTATATAATTAAATATTTGGGTGTAATATTAACTAATGATCAAAAGAAAAATATAAGCATCAATTTTGAAAGAACATTGAACAGTGTAAAATCAGTTAGAAAATTGCAAATTTGGCACTCTCTCTTTGGGAAAAATAGATGTAATAAAAATGATGGTGATGACACATTTTATGTGCATGTTGCAGAATGTGTTGGGATTGCCTTCCTTATGCTGGTACTCTTAATAAAAATAATTTTTACAAAATGTCAATGGTGAGGTTGTAAACTGAGAATATCATTGCATAACTTGAAGATTCCTACATGTGCGGGAGGCCTAGGATGTTCCTATCCTTTGGTACATGCTATTTCACAGTATTTAGTAATTACCTGGGAAAGGGCTCTTTCTACAAAGGAAGAACATGTGATACTGGAAAGCCTAATGGCCAGCTACAACTTGGGACACAAAAAGTTAGTTAGTATACTTTTAGAAATATTGAATCGACTCTGCCTGATCCATTGCTTGGCAACATGTATTTCCTTAATGAATAATGCAACACATTTGTTTAATAAGAAATAAATATCATGTTTATTCTTTAATATATGGAACAACAATTTTACCCGGCCAAAATGTATTAATCTTAAGATTGACCAATCTATTCAGAAAAAAAATACCTGGATAGGATGATGTCTTGGCTCACGGTAAATTTCCAGAGTATTAAAAATTACAGCTGTATGATAGTGGGAGTCAGAAAAGACTTGCCTGCTTCTGTTTGAGGCTGAGAAACTTGTTATACTGCAGAGAATAAACTAGAATGCATTTGAGGAACTGGGAACCTGGTAAGACATAATATTGTTGGGGACTTGTTAGGAAGGTAAGCTACACTTTTTACAGAAAGTTTCATTTTTTCTTATTGGCATTAAGAAGAGAACTGCAGGATTCCATTAAAATGTAGTAATTTTATAACCAGAGGGGGTGAATTACAACTGAAATTGATTGATTCCTGTGCTTGAGATCTAGGATTTGGAAGAATATTTTTGCAACATTTTACAAAGTGTCCTGCTGGCTGAGGAGTGAGTTTTTATCCCTGGTTTCAGAGAAGGGTTTGTGTATTAGAATCAGACATAGCAAAGTGTCTACATTGAAAGGCCTGCTTACATCACAGGTGTCACTAGTGAATCAATTGATTCTGGGTGGGGCTCTTATCACTGAGCTGTCTTAGGCAAACTACACAGTGAGAAGCCAGTCAGAAAAGACTTGCCTGCTTCTGTTTGAAGCTGAGAAACTTGCTATACTGCAGAGAACAAATTAGAATGCATTGAGGAACTGGGAACCTGGTAAGACATAATATTGTTGGGGACTAGTTAGGAAGGTATGCTACACTTTCTACAGAAAGTTTATTTTTTTCTTATTGGCATTAAGAAGAGAATTGCAGGATTCCATTAAAGTGTAGTAATTTTATAACCAGAGGGAGTGAATTACAACTGAAGTTGCTTGATTCCTGTGCTTGAGACCTAGTATTTGGAAGGATATTTGTGAAACATTTTAGAAGTGTCCTTCTGGCTAAGGAGTGAGTTCATTTTTAACCCCTGGACTCAGTAGAGTGGTTTGTGTAGGAGCAGTGGTCTAGTAAATTGTGGTGTTAGTTGAATTACTATAAAGGGCAGTACTCACCAGGTGGTGGAGCAGTGGTGTATTTGATTGTTTCTAACAGTCACCAGTGGTTGTAGCCTACCCACCCACCCTTTTCCTAACCCCACCCACTCCAGGTGTGGCGTTTCCTTTATAGCCAAGGTTCTGACATCACTTCCTCAACAGGTCTTGTGGCAGAACTGTCATATTCTTAATAACCCAGCACAGTGCATAAAGGGTAATTACACACTAAAAAAGAGAGATATTTTATATATTACTCATTCTATATTATAAGGTAGAGCGACATGTGGGGAGTGGTGCAATGCACTGGCTGTGGGGCAGCAGTTTTCCAGAAGACATTCTGGAACCTGACTTGCTGCCCTATTTGCAGGCAACTGTCAGTTCTAAGGGAAGAGGTTGCCCACCTCCAGGCTGAACTGGCAAGGACTAAGGAGGCCTCCCTCACCCAAACAGCACCAGTTCTACAACTACTGCCTCAGAGGTTGCCAAGTGTGAAGAGCAGTTGGACTAGAGTGGGTTCTGGGAGGGTGAGGGTGGTGGAACAGAGATGTAGTCCCCTAGTTGTACCTCTACACAAATCATATGTCAGTCTGGCAAATCAAGGTTCCTGTATGACGACACACTCAGTGGAGACCAAGAAGAATGCTGGGGACATCCACAAGGGAGACCCACAAAAGGGTGGCAAGGGACACCACAGGGGAAGGAAACAGCTTCTGATAGGGGACTCAATTGTTAGGGGTGTAGACCTGGGGAAGGGAGAGGAGAGGAGAGAGAAGTAAGGTGCCTGTCTGGTGCCATGGCTTGGAGGAAGCAAATCCTCAGGATTGCAGAAGCAGCATCACAGGAGAGGGAACTAAATATCATTGTCCACCTTGGGACAAATGACCTAGCTAGGCATGAGATCAGTGCAGTGCAGGATGAATTTGTGGAGTTTGGGAGGGGCCTCAGACAGGTAGCAAGCATGGTAACCTTCACAGAGGTGCTGCCAATCTATGGCAGGGGTGAGGCTAGGGTACTGCACATCATGCAGTTTAATGAATAGTTGCAAAACTGGTAAAGAGCACAGGGCTTTGGCTTCATTTGGGGACTGGAGGTTCACCTGGAAAGATGAAGGTCTATAGTGGCATGATGGTCTGCATCTGTCCAGGAAGGGAAACAAGCTCCTAGGTGACAGGTTTAAATTCTTCCTGGGCAATCTTTTAAACTAGCCAAGGGGGAGGTGCTGATAGGAAACAGGAAAGTTCAAGCCTCTCCCCACAAAACATGGCAGGTAGTAGGGAAAACACCGAGGTACAGAGCTTGACAGAGGGCAGGACAGGGGTAAGTGGAAAAACAGACAAGGGCAATAAGAGCAGGGATGGAGTAAAAAAGGATAAAGCCAACATTCAATGGAGGGCAAAGAGTACCAATGCCCATAGTCTGGCAAACAAGCTTCCTGAACTAGTAACCCTGATGGAAGAGGAACACTTGGATATTGTGGCAGTCACAGAAACATGGTACATGGAAAACCATGACTGGGATGTCAACATACCAGGGTGCACAATCTACATATGGGACAGGGAGGGTACAAGAAGAGGTGGAGTAGCCCTATACATAAGGGAAGGGATCAAAGCTACAGAACTAAAAAGTAAAGGGGGAGGATAAGAGGCACTCTGGGTCACCTTGGAGACAGGGAATGACATCACAATCCACACAGGGGTCGTATATAGACCCCCATCTCAAGAGGAGGAAATGGACAAGGAAATGATAGAGATTCTCAAAATGGCAGAAAAAGGGGAGCTACTGTTGATAGGGACCTTAATATGCCAGATGTTAACTGGACAACATGGACTGCAGCCACATCCAAGAGCAGGGTTATTCTCGATGCCATATGGGGTCATGCCTTAGACAGCTAGTGGTGGAACCCACTTGGGAGGGAGCAATATTAGACCTGGTACTCTCAAATGGAGAGAGGATCACAAATTTAGAAGTCAGTAGACATCTGGGAACAAGCGACCACTGCATAGTGTGCTTCACAATAAACACAACCATGGAGACAAGCCATACAAAGACAAGAATACTGGACTTTAGAAGGGCTGACTTTGGCATAATGGGTGAATACCTAAGGAATGCATTAACAAATGGCCAGAAAGGAGGGGTAGAAGAACAATGGAGAAAAATCAAAACTGCCATCATGGAGGATTTGTGTGAAACAAATAAAAAAAAAACAAAGCGGAATAAAAAAATACTATGGATCTCAAAAGAGGTGTCAGGGAAAAGTATAAGGAATCACAGAAGAAGCATGACAGGGAACGGTATCAATTAAAGCAGAAAGAAGTGGGAAGGCAGACAGAAAAGCAAAGGCCCAAACCGAGGAAAAGATTGCCAACTCAGTTAAGAAGGGGGATAAAATCTTTTATAGGTACATTAGGGAGCATAGAAAGATTAAGGGAGGGATAGTGAAGATTAATAAAGGAGAGGGGAGGTGGGCAGAGGGAGAGAGTGAAAAGGCAGAGATACTGAAGGAATACTTTTGCTCAGTTTTCACAAAAGAAGAAGAGGAAAAGTTACCTAAACCAAACAATAGAAGCACTCTGGGTAGCGGGGTTGACGCCAGTCCATTTACAGAAGAAAGAGTGCTGAAAGAATTCCAAAAACTCAAGGTAGACAAAGGAATGGGGCCTGACGGGATTCACCCTAGAATCCTAAAAGAACTAAGGGAGGACCAAGTGACACCACTGACCACACTTTTTAACATATCATGGGAGGATGGGGTGGTACCTGAGGACTGGAGGAGGGCATATGTGGTTCCCCTTCACAAAAGTGGGAGCAAGGCAGAAGCAGGAAATTACAGACCTGTTAGTTTGACCTCAGTGGTGGGGAAAATGATGGAATCACTTCTGAAAGAAAGAATTGTTGAGTACCTAGAGGCCAGAGGGGCACAGGACCCAAAGCAGCATGTATTCACACCAGGAAGGTCATGTCAGATGAATCTAAACAATTTCTTTGACTGGGTGACCAAAGTAATAGACCAGGGAGGGGCTGTGGATATAGCCTACCTAGACTTAAGGCATTTGACATAGTCCTACACAAAAGATTAATAATCAAGTTAGCCAGCCTGGGATTGGGTCCCAGGGTGGTAACCTGAGTAGCAAACTGGCTGCACAACAGGATACAGAAGGTAATAGTGAATGGAACACATTCTGAAGAAAGAGGGGGTTACTAGTGGAGTACCTCAGAGTTCAGTACTGGGTCCAGTCCTCTTTAATGTCTTTATAGGTGACATTGCAGAGGGTCTGGAAGGAAAGGTATGCCTCTTTGTGAATGACACAAAGATCTGTAGCAGAGTTCATACACAAGGGGGGGTAGAAAGGATGAGAAGGGACTTGGCAAGGTTGGAGGAATGGTCAGACATGTGGCAACTTAGATTCAATGCAAAGAAGTACAAAGTAATGCACCTGGGAAATAAAAATCCAGAAGAACTATACACAATAGCAGGGGAGGTACTAACAACAGCAATAATGGAAAGGGACCTGGTGGTAGTCATATCAGATGACCTAAAGGTGGGTAAGCAATGTGAGAAGTCAATAAGGAGAGTCAGGGGGATACTGGGATGCATAGGGAGGGGCATCACAAGTAGAAAAAGGGAAGTGGTTATCCCTCTGTACAGACAGTTGGTGAGACCCCATCTGGAGTACTGCATGCAATTCTGGAGAACTCATCTACACAAGGACATAGACAGGATAGAAGCAGCCCAGAGGAGGGCAACTAAAATGGTGCAGGGTCTACATCAGAAACCATATGAAGAGACTGAGAGAGCTTAATATGTATACCCTTGATGAAAGGAGGGATGGGGGGACATGATAGAAACTTTTAAGTGCCTCAAAGGAATCAACAAAGTCCAGGAGGGTAGCATCTTTCAGAAAAAGAGATGTGTAAGAACAAGGGGGCACAATTTAAAGATAGAGGGGGATGGCTCAAGGGTAATGTGAGGATTTTTTTTTTCACGGAGTGAGTGGTGGACGCATGGAATCACCTTCCTGGAGAGGTTGTGGGGTCTAAAACAGGGGGAGGAATTCAAACATGCATGGGGCAGACATAAAGCAATTATGGTGGGGAGTTGCAGGAAGTAAGCTGTTGGTTAACTAGAATCTGCAGCTTATCCAATGGGTAGGGAAATGGCAGACCGGGTGGGCCAAGTGGTCCTTATCTGCCATCAAAGCCTATGTTTCTAGTAACCAGAAAAAAAAGGTGTGTTATTTTAGTTATTAACTAATAAAGACCAGATCTCAAGAGATATGTTCCCTATTTATTCTTCTGTAACAGATTTTTTTTAAATTAGAAGACATACAACAAAACAAATGGCTAAAAGGATGGAGAAATTACTTAGTAGGATTTAAAAAATATAATGCAAATATTCAACACGAGAAAAAATGAAGCAAACAATTAGTGGAATATGAAAATTAATATGCAACTAATGGATCAACAATGGCAAGATTTATGCAAACTAAATAAATAATATAGCCTGAATAACTGAAAATAGTAACACAGGCTGTTAACACAGTTGTGGTCAAGAAGCTAACCTTGAACACTGTTTATGGAGTTGTCCAAAGATAAAAAGTTGGTAGGAAAGAACCCAAAACATTTTAGAGCACATTTTTAATATTGAAATTGGATTTAAATCAATCAATATTTTTATTTATTAATTTATCTGGAATCCAGGAAAATATATCCCACTACAAGATTTATTTCATTGGGAACAAGGGCCACTAAATGACTAATATTAAAAGAATGGAACATTAGTGAAATGATGGAATTTGAGTAGGGGAAATGGAGTTTACTTAAAGAAACACTAAGTCATGAAACATTATGGTGTGATGGCCTAAGCAATGAACATGAAATTATAGGTGATAGTTGGAGTGTCATTGAAGAAAATTTCCCCCATTGTTGAAATTATGATTTATCTGTTAGATTAACCCCTGTAGAAAATAAGATTAAGACAATATAGAACATTGTTACATGGATTATAGGGTAAGCCTTGAAATTTGATTATGATGTTTTCAGTGACACATTAGTGAAACATATTGGATTTATGAAATATATATGAAATAAAAATTTATTAAATAAAGAGAAAAGGCCCAATCAGTTAAGCAGGATGAGTGGAAGATGCCTTTAATGAATACTAGGCATCCAGGAAACAAAATAGACAAGCTGCAGGCAATTTTAGTGGATGATAACTTGGATATAGTACAAGCTACTGAAATGTGTGAACCAAAATAACAGCTGGGATTTACAGGTCCCTGGATCTGATTCAGTTAGCAATGATAGTGAAGATGTAAAGGGGTAGCACTATTCATAGAGGAATCTATAGTGGTGCTAGGGAAAAAATCCCTTCATAAGGTGAGAGAACAGAGCCATTTTGGATTCTGGTAGTAGTGGTGGGGGAAGGGAGATTACTTAGGACTGCAATGATCTACAGGCCACCTAGACAGTCAGTGGAGATGGATGCAGCACTGAAAAAGGAAATAAAGAAAGAACTTTTCCAGAATGTAGATTTAATCACTGATTTACTAAAGGTCATACATGATATAAATGGGCAAACAAGAAAATAGGCAGTGATCAAAGGGGTGACACCAGGGGTGTCCCAAGAGTGCATTAGCCATATTATGAAGTCTAAAGAACACAAGAAGACACTTTTCTAATGGTGAGGGAGTTAATTAGGGAAAAATGGTATTTTAAGACCTACTGGGGGAATATTCAGAGGCCATTAGTGAGCTATATCAGAAAATACTGGAGATGAAACAACTCACAAGAAAGGGAAGACTGAAGTTAAACTAAGGATAGCTGGAGGGGTAAATGAAAAGGATAAAGCCTCCTTCAGGGGATCAAGGAAAAGTGACAGATAAAGGACAACACAGAAACAATGATGCAGAATCAGGTGAGGGTGGAGGAAGATGTGGGGAAGGCAAATATTCTAAATGAGTACTTCAGGTTAGTATTAATGATAAAGGTTTCAGGCCCAATGCCCCAACCATTATAAATAAACAGAAAGTAAAAATGAAAGATAGAAGGGGGAAATCTGAGAATTCACCATTGTGGATCACCCTCTGGGTCCTTCCTAATGACCATTTCCCAAATCATCTAGTGGGCTCTACTCCTAAAGCCAAGTCACCCACTTTCTTAATCAGTCCCTGCTGCAGCACTAATTCAATCATGTAGATATACAATAGGCAAGGCAATTTAATTTTTATGACACACTTGTCCTGGGGCTCCAGACGCCATACAAGACAAACATAATAAATCAAATCAAAACATAGGATAAAAAATGAAAATAAAGTTCACATACATGCACATTTTCAAAATGGATACAACATATTTTATTGCTAGCGATTAATTAATTTCAGATTTGAATAATAAATTAATTCAAGCAATACGCAGGTTAAAAAAACAGTATTTCAATGCTCCTTTAAAGATGCCTACTGTGCTGACAGATCAGCAGGCAAAGCAATCCATAATATTGGGGCAGCAACCAAGAATGATCTGTCTGCTGAAAGCATTAGTCTTGATCACGGGACCAACAATAAGCTAGCATTGGTGGAGAAGACAGGGCTGACAGAGGTAAGTGACAACAAAAGATTACAGTATTTAGACCCAGACCAGGTTGGTCCTTGTATGCCAAGAAGCATATGTTGAAGCTGACATGTCACTGAATTGGCAGACAGTGCAGTTCAAGAAGTACAGGGCAGATAAGATCCCTATGGGAGGTTCCAGAGATCAAACACGGTTACATTACTGTACATCTTGCAGCAATACACTCATGTTTTTAACCCTTTGCACATGCCCAGCTATTTACTCTTGTCAAAGTAGCAGTGAATCCACCAGTAAAGCACCTTGTGAAATTTTGCAATGTGCATTATGCCCCAGATTTGGTGAAGTGAGGCACCTCACAAAGTCTTCATGGAAGGCAATGTTTGTGAGTTTTCCAATTCTTCACTAGTGAAGAAAAGCTTTGCAAGATCTCTATTAAATAGCATTTCATGAGTAAAGACATTCTTAAAAAAACAGTGCTGAGTTCACACCCATATAGACTTATAAATGATGGCCTTTTTAAACTTCCTCCAGTTTAGACGATTCTAAATAAAGGCCTTTCAAAACAAAATACTTGTTCTTTGTGCTTTAAATGGAATTGTGAATTTGGAGACAGAGGTGTGGTACATTTAGTGTGGTCTTTATTTTCTTTCAAGGTTGGAAAACAAAAAAAAACATTTGAAGATGAGCTTTTCATCTTCTTTAAATTCTTGAAATTTGAGTTCTTTTAGGGAAACATATTTAGTTCAAGGCTTGAAATGCAGATGTTTCAATCTAGAATACCAGGTTGCATCAGGTAATCATTTTTTGTATTCATTTCTGTCATAGGTATCATATGAAGAGCATCTCCGGAGCTGCAGAGATTCTAAAGAATCAAGCATTGCCCTGTCTTTTATAGTTGGATCAAAGTCCAAACCCACTTGGTATCCATTGGTTCTCATGTCTACCTCATGCATAAGCCTTCATTACATGTTCATTAAGATGATTTCTTGTCTTTGCCATGTTTGCTTTTAAAATTTGGTTTCTTGCATCTTGAAGACAAAACTCAGCCCATTTTTTTCAGTTCCTGATAACTACTTCCATTATTACAGGGGTGCTAGCCAGGATGCAATGCATTACTGTACCTTGCAGTATTCCTTCAAAATGCTGCAATACTATGTAGAGAACAGTGTAACTCTATGGCATTTAAGTCCTGTTAACTACTTAGATTATTAAATTGCAGAGGTGCCAGCCAGTATGCAGTGCAGTACTGTACCTTGCAGTATTTCTGCAAAATGCTGCAATATTGTGCAAGGAACACTATAACTCAATGACACTTAGTCCTTTTTGTAATGCAATATTGTGTGACATGTTTGTTACTGCAAGTTACTGCATTGCATCCTGGTTGGCTTCAGTGTACATACCCTAGCAAGATCTACATCATGATGTGGTAGTATATTTCTGCATCATTTATGCGTTCTGAGTAAAACATTCTTGTTTATAACTATATTCTGAAGTCTCTTATTCTTAAGATTAGCTTCTGAGTAGCCTCCATTATATGTCACAAAAGGATATAAACTAGGCAATGGTTGCTTCCAGACATTATTCATAAAATAGTAGTAGTCTTAGTAGTTTGTAGATTTTATTTATTCAGGGTGCCTTTACAATAGGATTACATATATGTCAATACACAAAACAGAGCAACAACAGTAATAGAAACATATACATATAAAATCTCAAAAATAATTAAAAACAGTTGAACTTGTTACAGTTCTCAGATGGCTGTACTCAGACACCAATAGCTTGTGCATACAGAAATGTCTTCAGATGACATTTAAAAATTTCAACAGATGGTGCCTCCCAGAGGTGCCCTGGCAACAAATTGCATAATGCCAGGGAAGCCACCTCAAATGACCAATCCCCAGAGCTCATTAGCTTCACTCTGGGGATCTCAGGAGAGCACTAGTAGCTGACCTGAGGGAGCAAGATGGGACATAGGGATACAGGAGATTCGTCATGTAGCTGGACCTGAACTGTGTAGGGCACTGTAGGTCAGAAAATCTATCCTGAAGGTGATGCACCAGTGCACCAGCAGCTAATGCAGTTCGTGCAGCACTGGAGTGATATGACTGAATCTAGAATGACCAGTCAACACCCATCCCACCACATTCTGCAACAGAAGCAGGCATTGCAGTGCACCACCACTGACCCCAAGGTACAGTACAAGTCACATTAAACTGTTTCTCCAATGAGTTGTTTTAGCATTTCTGACTGAGCTTTGTAAGTGTTGCTGGATCCAATACAAAGCCCTGTAGAAACAGCTTCTTAAGAATTAAAACTCAGTTTTGCATTGTGTTGTGACGGGACTGCTGATTCATTCCAAATGAGTTGCAAAAACATTTTGCAAACATTGCTCTTCGGCTAGTTAAGCACTAAAAACTATGCAATTTGAGTTGCCAATGCATTGCAAACTGTAAAAAACAATGCTAAACCAACTCATGGGTGGAACAGTTTAATGTGACTTGTACTATACAGTGAATTACAGTAGTCAAGCTTTGAGGTCACGAAAGCATGGGCCAGTGTGGCCAAGTATTTGGGCAGGACAAAGGGTTTGATCTGGGCAATGTTCCAGAGATGGTAGAATGCAGTTCAGACAACAGAAAACACCTGAGCATGAAATGCCAGCTCACTGTCAAATACAACACCCATATTCTTCACAATTAGTGAAGCTTCCAGTTCTGTCAGACAAATAAAGAGACCCAAGCTATCACCACAGGCTCCAAGCCCAGCTTTCCAACTCAGCTCAACCACCAGTACCTCAGTCTTCACAGGGTTTAGTCCCAGCCAGTTCAACGCCATCCAAGCCTGGATCTTGACCAAATATTTATTTAGCACATCAACAGCATCATGTCTACCAGGTGTGAAAGACAGGTTGAGCTGAGTATAATTAGCGTAACAATGAGAACTCAGCTCATGCCATCTTATGATCTCACACAGGGGCAGCATATGCACTGTGAACAACATGGGGTAGAGGACAGAGCCTTGTGGTGCACTACAGGGCAGGTCTCTTGGGTTCAAGGAACAAGTTTCCATCACTACCCCCTGGGACCTGCCCCAGAGAAAGCACTCAAACCAGCTGATGACCTTGCCAGTGAGTCCTACATACTCCCTTAGCCAGTCTAATAGCAACCTATGGTCCACAGTGTCAAACGCTAAGGAGAGATCGAGAAGGTCAAGAATAGTACCCTCGCCACAGTTCCATGCCCTTAGCAGGTCATTCAACACTCTGACCCACTCTGTCTCTGTGCTATACAAGGCCTTAAACACAGACTGGAAATGTTTATAGATTTGGAAATCTATAAGATGGTCCTCTTGCTGTTCTGCTATGACCTTCTGAAGAACCTTCCACGAAAAGGGAAGGTTCAAGATAGGCCTATAATTTGCCATGCTGTCATGATCCCAAAATGGTTTCTTCAACAGGGGCTTAACCAGAGCTTGTTTTAAAAACTCCAGAAAAGCCCCAGCTGACAGAGAACTCCTGATTATCATGGCAAAGACCAGGCCCAGATCTTTAATGCAGTAAACTAGTAGCCGCGTTTGGCCTGGGTCCAGGTCACAGAGCATTGGTTTTAGCCCAAGAACTATCCAACAGACCTCCTGCATCATCAACAGTTGGAAGTCACCCAGTGCAATAACCCACATGAGAAATACCATTGCTGGAGAACTGAATTTCACTTGGAGCAATCCAAGATCTCACAAAGGACACTTTGTCCAAGAAGAATGGAGCTATCTCCTCATATTTGAGAGTAGAAAAGGCCCTAACTGGTCCCAGAGAGGCCAGATGTAATAGCCTGTCTACAACCAGAAAGAGCTGAGCCGGTCGATTCCTCCCAGCTGCTATCATCCTAGACATCAAAGTTGCCTTTTTCTGGACAATTGCATTTTGTTACTCACCATAATGAGGCATCAGAACCAGCTTGTCTTCCAAAGATCTAGTCTTCCTTCTGTGCCTCTCCAACCTCCACCCCCTTGTCTTCAACACCCTTAGTTCCCCATCAAACCAAGGGGAGCCAAGGTGTGAGACAAGGGGGCGTACACTGATTGGCTCCAGGCGGTCCAGGGCCAGGCAACAATACTACTGAAAGACACCACTGCCTCTCCCGGATCTCTGGTGCAAGCCTTCAACACAGATGAAATTTCCAGTTCTGCCATTCATCCCTCTGGTGGAACACCTCTCAAAGGGTGGAACTGGACCATTTCCACAGGGGGCGGGACAATTTTTTTTTTTTAAAGCTGAACCCAATGGTGCAATGATCAGAACAAGTGACCCAACCAATCTTGAAGGTGTCAGTTTCAAGACCCAGAGTGAACACCAGAGCAAGTGCATGACCAGACTGGTGAGTTCTGGATGTGGAGTGTGGGGTTAGGCCCAGAGCCTCCATTCTTAACAAGAGGTCTCAGGCCCCAGGTGACACCACATCATCTACCCATGTGTTGAAGTCACTGACAATAATCCAGCTCAATGACACCAACACCTTCTCAGTGACAAAGGACTTCACCTCCTGCCTGAAGCCCCAGTCCCACCCAGGTGGAAGGTAGACCAGAAGCACTCTAAACCCATGCTGGGACCCCCCTCATGCAACCACACACTCAAAAGAACTGGTGTCGCCAAATGGGTGCACTGTCAGTCCCAGCTCCAATCTAAAACACATCACAACCCCCCCTCCACTGAGCTTATTCCTCAAGCAGTGCACAATGGAGTACCCAGCCAGGACAGATGCTTCTAGCAGAGGACCTGAGGCATCACCCAGCCAGTTCTCCATAATGCAAGCCAGACTGATGGACCCAACAAGGCTAGCCATTATGGCGGTCTCATTGGCATTTGACCTGACATTGCATAGCACTGCCTGAAGAGGATAAACGGCTGGGGCCAGTTCATCAGTTACCTGTCCTCTCAATCTGGAGGATACACTGGGTATATGGACAAGGCATGAAGGAACTCGCTACAGCTGTTTTCGCAACCCAGGGCATCTCCTGGTCCCTGCTACCTGAATTGACTCCCCCAGGGCTACATCCTTCTCCCTCCCTCTCCATCGAACACCCCTCCTCAAAATATCCAGCTGCCTACATCTCCACTTTACTGCAACATCACAAGTGGTGGAGTGAGAAAGGAGTCAAGATCCCTAATCAGAGAGGGAGAATAAGCAAATATTTGGTCATGAGGAAACAAACAAAACTAGCACTATCAATACAATTAAAATATTTCACAGCCAGTCACTCAACCAGACACTTACACATACACACTCACCACAAATCCAAAAAAATCCTCCCCAACCCAGAAAATAAATCATTTAAAAATGAGCACAGAAGGGAGTCAGATTTCAAAACAAGCCCATAGTGGACAAAGGCTAAGCACTAACACAGTACAGGAACTTCCAGCTAAGGTCCAAAAATAGCAGAGGCTCTCCCCCCCCGAGCAGATCACTAGCTCAGTTTCCGAAAGATCTATTACCAGGACTGCTCACCACCTGGAAATCCAAATTCCAAAGTCCCTCTCACAGCCTTGGAATCAGAAACTGAGCCAACACCCGGAATCTGAGGCCAAGCGATGGTAAAGGACACCACAGACAAATGTTCCTGATTGAGATCAGGCTGTTCAGAGCTTTTCACTGCCCCACTCTCATTCAGGAAACCAAACACAGAACCTGCCAGCATTTCTAAACTCACCACCCCTCTCAAGCCATCCTCCAGGAAGGAAAAACGATATAAAACCCTGAATCCTTGGTATTGGTAAAACAGCAGGGAAAGTAAATATAGGACTGATCTGGAGACAACATGTACCTCACTAGGAAACAAAAGCTGCGACTCACAGCAAGTGTCACACGAAAACGTCCCATTCCTAATCCTTTCGCAGGTCTATTCTTCCAGTCACTACACTCATTTGCTAAATAATGGGTGGCTTCCACATAAGAGGGATTACTCTAGCCAGCCATGAACCAGCACTTCTCCTCAGTGGACAGCCCATGGAGAGTCACTCAGCACTGCAGCTCCAGGCCCAAGCTAACAGGATGGGCCAAATCATCATTCAGACAGCGTTGTCTCTACAGCACCACACTGAAGAAACCAGGACTGGCACCAGGCACCTTCCAATTCAATTTCCACATGAGGGCAGCTAGGCAGGGTACCTGGCAGGGACTGATGTCTCCAACATTGGACCTGCATCATCCCCCAACCAGGTCTCTGTGATGCAAGCCAGGTCGTCCAAGGAAATCATTTCCACCATAATAGTGGTATTGTTCCTCATCGATCTTGGCATTGTACAGCACAGCCCAAAGGGGACTAGCAGATAATGCAGGCCCTCTAGCTATCTTCCCACATGGTCCGGTGGGAGCCCTGGGAACAGGAACCAACCACATTGGGCCTTTCTCAAGGCTTCATTTGACCACAGGGTGCCTTCTATTCCTGACCAACTTAACACCGTTCACCTCCGCTATATATGCAGTGTCCTGCTGCATACCCACCCATCCCCTATTTAAGCCCACCTCTCAGTAATGCCTCACCACTACAGCTGAAGGCGAGATCTACAAATGGGTGAAGGTCATGCAGCAGGTCCACTGTGAAGATTATGAGAAGGGGCCTGAGACCTAAACACATTCTACCAACCCTGCTCAAAGGTACACTATGTCAAGTATTTATTAAAACAATTTATTTAAAAGAAGACCTATCCTAAACACACATTCACCATCCACACAATAAATGGTGAATAAACAACTAAGATACAAACATTCCACATCCGTACACTAACTAAATCCCCCCACAGATTAATATCATCAAGGCAACTATAAATAGCCTATAAAACTATAGGACAATCCTAAGGCAGACTGCTGAGTTGAAGTCCTTTGAGTCACAGGGGGTTTCAAACAGCTCACTATATTTAAGTCTCAACCAGTTTATGAACAGGCAGCAACAGGCACCATGCTCTCACCACTGTACAACAATGTCAGTCAGTCACTTACCCATACAAAGAGCTCAAAGCAACATGCTGTCACCACTTCACTCCAAAACAGAACCAAGATAGTAGCAATACAGGCTGTTAGGATGAACAGGCAGCAGACTAGCAATTAGTGTTCAACACATACAGTGCAGACACACACACACACAGAGGAGCTCACACCATCTTCTTCGGTCATTGTAGATCTTCTGATACTAATCAGTCCTATACTCACAGGTAGATGTCACAGACTGATGGAATAGTCAGTGAGCAAATGCAACCAGCTGCTGACACCAGAAATTAATGGGCATGTGGGTTTAACGATATTAATGAGCCTTCTCTGACCCCGCTCTCAGTTGTGTCAGCTGCAATTTCCATCCATCTTCTCCAAGCTCTCAGCTGCTTTCTCCTCTGCCAGAACACTTCCAGAGTAGTCTCTGTTTCTTCACCCAGCTGCTTGCAGACTTTCAACCTACTCTCACAACTCCAAATAAGTTTTCTTTGTTTGCAGCTTTAATTTTTGCTCCAAATGGAGTCCTGGACAAATGCCTCTTCAATCAAACGCCTCTATTAGCAGCCACTTGGGAGACTGAAAGAATGAATAGAAGCTCCTCCGCAGGATGCCAAGGTAATCCTAAAAAATAAAAAGCTACCCCATATGATACATCACTGCCCAGCCCTTAACTATGCTAAAATCCCTATTTCATTTACTAAACATTTTCAATTGTAAATTTAAAGCAAACAGTAGCACTCACTGAAAATATACCAGTGGATGCAGCTGACATAATTTCAGATTCTTCTTTGCTCCTTTACTCAGTATGGGGAAGTTTTCTTGGGAAAGATTTATATGCTTACTTAGGGCACAGCTTGGTGGTCATCTTCCCTCTTAGGGTCAGCTGTCATTTTTCAAATCTTGCCCAAAATGTCTCTTCATGCCCCAGATGCAGAATTATGCTGAACTGGTGCAGAATGATGTTTTGATGGGGATTTGACATTTTATTTACTACCAGGTTAATGAGGTGAAGTAATAGGAAGGCAATGCTGACTATTTATGTATTTATTTACATAGATACATAGATACATAGACAGTGTCGGCAGATAAGGGCCTATGGCCCACCCAGTCTGCCCATTTGAGCTTGTAAGTTCAGTTTGTTTTCCTAGAAGTCTGTTTCCCCTTACCCCTGACCTCTAGAATTCCTTTATGTCTATCCCATGCATTCTTAAATCCCATGATTGTTTCTGCCCCCACCACTCTCTGGCAGGGTGTTCCACTTGTCCACCACCCGCTCTGTGAAGAAATTCTTTCTCATGTTTCCTCTGAATCGTCCTCCCTCCAACTTCATCCCATGCCCTCTAGTCCTGGAACATCTCTTTTCACTTAAAAATAGTGTTTTCCTGCACCCTGTTCCTCCCTGTAAGATACTTGTATGTCTTATCATATCCCTCTCCCTCCTCTCCTCCAGGGAGTACATGTTCAGTTCCTTCAACCTGTCTTCATAGGACTTGTTATGCAATCCATGCACCATCTTTGTTGCCCTCCTCTGAACCTTCTCTACCCTGTCTATGTCCTTACATAGGTATGGTCTCCAGAACTGTACACTGTACTCCAGGTGGGGCCTCACTAGTGTCTTGTATAGCGGAATTATGACCTCCCTTTTCCTGCTGGTGATGCCCCTGCCTATACATCCCAGCATCCTATTTGCTTTATCTGCTGCCTTGTCACACTGTTTCCCTACCTTGAGGTCATCAGAGATGACAACCCCAAGATCCCTTTCCTGCTTGGTGCATGCTATATCCTCACCCCCCAACTGATATATTGTGCCAGGGTTTTTGTGCCCCATATGCATTATCTTGCACTTCTTTGCGTTGAATTTCAACTGCCAAACCCCTGACCATTCTTCAAGTTTCTGCAGGTCGCTTCTCATTCTGTCTACACCCTCTGGTGTGTCTACTCTGTTACAGAGCTTTGTGTCATCAGCGAACAGTGAAATTCTGCCTTCTAGATCCTGCGCAATGTCACTGATGAAGATGTTGAATAGGACCGGTCCCAGCACTGATCCCTGTGGTACCCCACTGGTCACTCTTCCCACTGTGGAGTGACAGCCATTTACCACCACCCTCTGTGTCCTGCCACCCAGCCAGTTACCTACCCACCACACTACTGTCCTGCCCACACCCATATTCCCCAGTTTGTGTAATAGTCTTCTATGTGGCACAGTGTCAAAGGCCTTTGCTGAAGTCCAGATAGGCCATGTCCACTGCCCTCCCCTGATCCACCTCCCTAGTCACCCAGTCAAAAAATTTATTTAAAAGTTTAACTATGAAGACATACTGAGCAGACAGGTTAATGTACAGCTGCGTCCTGGGGGAGAGTGGAAGGGATACACACAGTAATACATTAGCAAAAAGTCAAAACAGTGCATACTGAAAACAGAATACAAACCTTTTGAATATAAACAGAATATAAACAAATATATACATATATATATATATATATATATATATATATATATACATATATATATATATGAATATAAACAAATGTGGTAGCTGTTGTCCTACAAATGGAAGACTGGGGCCCAGATGGCCCTTGCTTCCTCATAAGCTGCCATACATAATAATCTATGGAGGGATGGGAATGCAGGGTCATCTGACAAATAAGGATACAATTACACTATCTGCAAAAGTATGGATGCATGAGACTGTCTCAAAAAGTAAGGACATATTTGCAAAAACCTCGTTAATGCAACATTTAAGGTTTAGGCTAAAGTGGCAAAAGTAAGAAAACGTGGCTTTAGGATTTACAATCATAAAACTTCAATGACACCCCTAAAGCAAATCAAGGATGGAGTCTTTCTGGGTGTTGTCAACCCTAAAACTCATTCCTTTTTGTAGTTATAAGCCTCCAAACATTTGAAATGTTTAAAATTACATTTTGCAATTATTAAAACTGCTGAATGTTAAGCCCCTAGAAGGTTAAAGCTAGAAAACAGAAAATCACCAATGTTTTTAGGTTCATTGAGCCTAAATATTAGGCTTTAAGGCAACCACCCTGGCCCAGTATTAAAGCGTCATGCTACCATGCCGACAATCTGGGCTCGGAAGCGAGCCCAGGAAGTTGTGTTGAGAAGCAGGTAATGCCTAAAACTTACAATGTACATAACCAGTACTTCTCTATTTAGCAGTTTCTATAACTCTTCCAAGAAAGTATGCAGGTAAGTTTTCAGTTATCTAGATCCAAAGGTGGCTAAGTTGTAAGCATATAAATGTTTTCAGAAATGTTCACATGAATATTAAATTGCTAGATTTTAAGATTCTTTAACTTTTCTACTCATAATCCAGATGCTATAAAATGTAACATACTTATAGGGCCAGTAACCAGCATTAAGCATGTCAAATTGCAAATCCTCAGTTATAACATGGACCAAGTTATAGTAAAGTAAACAATTTCAGAAAATTCCAAAACATTTCTTGCAGTTTTCTGAAATTTCATAAAAATTCCACAAATTTAGAATTTATTAATTTTACCTTGCTCTAGTGCTCAAAGCCCAGTCCATGTATACCATCAGATTCATTTTTCTGGGTAAAGCATCCATACATTCCATATTGTTGAACTGTACATAATGTACTAAGATAGAAGCCGAGAAACATCACTGAAACAGGCATACACTGAAATATTACCTGTGCAGATGAGCAAAAATGTAGCAATCTGAAACTTCAGTGGTTTCAGTGTTACATAATAAGTGTTCACAAACAACTTAAAATATAGTTTTACATTTCTGTGCTATAAAAGCTTAGAGTCTTTACGTTTAAAAGATGTGGGGCAAGTCACAGTGAAAGGAAAGACAAAGCCAATAAATAAGACTCTAAATTCAGATATGTCAGTTTCTGAATTACATGCCAATGTGTCATTCTTCAGAGATTTTCTCAGCAGTTAAACTTAAACTCCTTTCATTGCAGCTAGTATATTAACTGTGCATTGCTACTTAAATTGAGAATTCAAAAGAACTTATTAAAAGTGAAAGACAGATCTGGCTTTTAAAAAGAGGCCTCAGTTTCAAAGTGTTATATTTTTCCTAGAAGTGTTTCTGAATTTGACAATCTGCCAAAGTATCAGCTTTGCCTTATCATATGTTTAAGGAACACATACAACTATTTAAACAAACACTTTTTGTTAATTAAACTTTCACTGTTATAGCACATGTAAACTGTTATTAATTAGAAAATTTAACACATGCAGCTGAATAGTATCCTTCCACAGATAGAACTAGAATATGCTGTAGTACCATACACAGAATGGCAGCTAGGTTTAATAGCCTCATATTTATTTGTTATTGTGTCTATGAGCACTTTTTCTTTCCTGGACCAGGATTATCTTTCTGCAACCACACTCCACATGTTACCTTATTAAATCATTACATCTGGGTATTGCTGCTGTGTCACATACATTCAGGTAGGGCTAACTCTCTCTCCTGCCAGTGTGCAATGATTTGCTGGCTTGCTCAAACTATTGGCCCCTCAGCAAGGGCAAACTGTTCCATTTCTATCTGGAACGTACTCACTCCTGGAGTCCCAAATGGGTCAGGCTCATCCTTGATAGAAAAAAAAAACTAGGGAAGGGTGGGACTGAGGTAGTTATCAAATCAATCTATGAGGTTGGAGTGAGAGGTGCGTTACCCTATTCATGCTTTCTCTTTTCTCCCTTTAATACCACTTCATGTTCCATAAAGATGTAAAGGCATGCGTACAGTATACAGTCTGCTGTCCCATAAGTATTGTAGTTCAAGGTTGCAGTGTTACAGTAGGAGCTAAATAACATATCCACAAAGGAGAAGGAAAACATCCAATGGGATGATTGATCCTCCTCATACATGTCATTCTTTTAGACTTGGACTTGGAGAAGGAACCTGAATTGCAAGAACTGCAAGTGAACAACCCACATATCAGTGTGCATCTCATATTTAGCTAATGTTAGCTTCATCTCAGTTGATTCTTTTGTTGGCCTTTTATTAAAGTCTTGTATAATCATATTATTGCAATCTCTTACAGAGTGCTTTTTTATTTCCAGGTATTACAGGGTAAGGCATATTCATTGATGTGGAACCACATTAAACATTAAACTACCAGTAATAGAAATAAGTGGGATAATTAACCCGGGGACTACACAACATCCTGGCAGGTAGAGCTGTCTGCCCACTTTGAAAACAAATCTTTTACATTTTATTTATTCCCTTGTCATCCTGGAATAATATGGGTGTTCATCAGCTGGCAATTTTGAGACAAGTCAATTACACCACCTTATATAGAGTGTGGGTACAGAAATAAATTGTGAGACATGTCTTATTTTAGTATGAAAATGACTATTGGGGGAGCACAGTTGGCAACTGGCAATCATGGAGGTATAACTGTCACATGATGCAGCAACAGATATAATTAAATAACAGTATTTGATTCATTTCGGATTTTTGTGGAAGTAATAGAAAGAAATGGGAATTTTAGATCATCTGGTAGATGCTGTATTTTAAAAATGAGCTGATTTTCAAATTTAGTCTTTAACTATGACTGCAAACCATCCTAGCTGTTAAAAGTGGATGTGTGTCAGCTTTCAAACTAAAATATAGACACCACAATGCAATCAGAGGAGATGGATGATATGTATTTTCCAGCACCATAGTACAATTTTACTATGTTTAACATAAAACTATTTTAACCCCTACCAATGAGGACATGTAGCACATCTGGTGGGGTAGGGGGTAGTGAGCATAGATAGTGAAAATCATTTCATTTTAAAACTGGGCCCCTGAAAATTAAGGATTGTGCATAAACTAAGAAATGCAGTTTCCATGTTTGCATGAACTAAGACAATAATTAGTGATATCATATCTAGTTGGCTGTGGAGTAATCGTTTTAGTTACTGACTTGGACTCCACTTAGAAAGAACCCCATCCTGGCTAATGACTGCCATATTTTAAAAGACTGGAACTGTCTGCATATGCATACAGGAGTGTGTAAACAACAGAAACTGACATGGGGGCATTTTGAATATATGTCCACGACTCAACGGAATCTGTAAATGACTATATATAGGTGAACAGTGTTGCCATGTAAACATGTCTACTTCATTAATCAATAAATGGCCTGGTGGTTCAGCATTATGATTTAATTCCCTGAATCCTTGTGACAAGACTGAAATGTGGACGATCATTATAGCCCACCTTCCAGGTGAAAAAAAAAAAGAAATTACTACTGTGAGTAAAATGCACCTTACTAAATTCTGTTAATGTAGAGTACTGTATAGCCAAACCAAAATTAATGTTTATATCATGGAATGGTCAAAGCCTTTAGATTTTGCTAGTATGGGACAAAAACTTTAAATTTCAATTTTTTATGAAAATGGCACATTTTACAAATTTTGCAAAATTATCTGAAATTCCAACTTTGGTAAAATTTGAATTCTCAAAAGCTGTTCCAAAAATGTTTGTCCTCTTTAGTGAATTTTTCTGGCTGAATTGTGGAATGATACAAACAACCCCAAAAATGACAGAATGTAGAAATCCAGTCTATACATTAATGCATCAGTCTGCAATGCATGCAATCATTCAGACATTCTATACGTAACTGTGTGGTCAGTTCTGTAGGATTCTAATCCTCAATTTAGAAGATGAGATAAGGATTTCCCAGGCTGTGATTAGCTGAGACCCTTGGCAAGGTGGGCATCTATCAGACAACAGAGCCTGGATTAAAAAAAAATGCCAGTGGCAACTGATCTAATTACTAAAGCCACGGTGCTACTCCAAATGTTCAAATTCTGACCATATGTCATTTTTTTCTCATTTTTGAGAAAGTCAAACAATTGGTGGCCAGCCCCCCCCCCCCGAGTCAATCTCAGTTTAAGTTCATCAAGTAAAATAAAATAAAAGCTTCCTGGCAAGCCCACCAGTGCAGCAGTAGAGCTAATGCTTGCAACAACACTGACCTGGGTTTGGGAACAAGCACTGGCTGTTGGACAACCAGCCAGGGTGGTAGGGTATAGCACCCCATAGGATGTTCTCCACCACTTCAGGGGGCATGTCATATTCTTCTGCTTTACTGCCACCTGGGTGACCATGGGTGGTGATGCATGGGATTTGCAACTTATGGGTAGGGCCTTGGAAGCCTGGTTCCAAGTTGACTGTGTCAGGATCCCCAGCAGCCTATCTCCTCGAGTGCTCCTGGCAGGAGGTGTGGGATAATAGAAAAAGGGAACATGGAGGCAGGCTCAGGTAGATGAAGCCTCCGCCAGTCAACCACTTCCACCACCAGATCCATTCTACCACCTGTCGAAGGATGCCACTAGCCTTCGCCTATGCCATTGGTGACCAGATGTCTGCAGTGGGGAAGGGTTGTCATGGCACTGAAGGTGAACCCTAGCCCTAGGGGGTAAACCAGTGGGTTGCACAGCAGTGTGCTGTGGGTGGACTGGGGGTAAGACAGGTGGCTGGTGGATTTTGTCCGGAGGCCATAAGGGCCATATGGCAATAGGTAGAAGGAGGCCCTGATCTGCCCATAGCTGAAGAGGAGAAAACACACTTAAAAATTAAATAAATACATAAAAACTTCCTACTGTTTCCCTGCCACTGTTTGAAAATGGAACTCCTGCTCAGTCACACACTGGCAGTATCACCTAGAGATTAGAGTAAAGAGCTGTGAATAAGTTTGGTACATTCACCAGACAGACCGGGGTTTGTTTCCCACAACCTCCACTTGCATACTCTGTGACTCTGAGCAAGTCACTTAACCTCCCCAGTGATTCTTTGTCATAATGGTGATCATGGAATAAGTGATCACCATTAGACTGAGTATATACCACCGAAAATGAATTTTGGCGATACGCACTCATGGCAAATGGGAAGAGGGCACCTGAAACATGAGTATTGTTTTTTTGATGTGGGGGACTGTGCCCCCTGTACCCCACCTCCCACTAAAGGTTTCTCAACTCCAGGGGGGTGAATGTCAGTGGGGTTAAATAATAATAAGACAGCTGTGGCAAAAAACAAAAAATGTGCCACACTGGACCCAAACCCTGCACCTGCATCTCCCAAATGACCACTCACCCCACCACACTAGTGGTCCAGCTCAGCAGCTACCTGCAACAGTTATCAGTGTCAGTGGCTCAGTAGGTAGCACACTCGCTTCTGAGGCCAGGAGATCAGAGGGCTGTGGGTTCAGTTCCCACATCTGGCACTTGGGTTGATATCCCAATACTGACACTGTAGGGCAGCATGAGAGGGGTGCTGCACTTCTGAGATGCCGTCTTTCAGATGAGACGTTAAACCAAGGTCCCATCTGCCTGGATTGGTAGTAGTTCAGGTGGATGCTAAAGATCCCATGTCACTTATCTAAAAGAGTAGGGGAATTTCCCCAGTGTCCTGGCCAAATTTCCCTCATTCACTAAAGATACCACCAACAGCTTAATCTGGTTCAAGGTCAGTTGGCATTCATCTGTATCCCCCTTCCTCGGGTCGTGCCTGAAAATAGGCAGGATTTGTCTAGTGCGCTTACCTGGTCAACAAAAACTAAATAAAATAAATAAATAAAATAAAATAATACCCTCTCCCACATACCTTCCCTCACCTTCTCCCCCTGCACACATGTACAAGTCTGTACTTTCCTTTGCCCTTTCTTGCCCACCCAGGTATCTGCTCACTACCCTGCCAGGTAGCTCTGAACACAGGCACCATAACTGAGGCACTGTTTTTTTTAAGTGCTCAATTACGGTCACCTTGTTCAGGGTATACCCCCCAAGTGCTTCTGGGTCACCCCTGGAAACATGCACCTGTGTGTAGTGGGCCTTATCCGGTTAGCGAAGAATTAAAAAAAAAAAAAAAGCACGCAAACCCAATGCTGATCAAGGTTCAGAGCAACAAAAAAGTAAGAGCACTGCTGAGTTAAATGTCAAAAAATGTAATTTCAAATGCTGCCATTTTTCACCACACTTTTGGGTCTCCACTTCTGGGTTTTGCATTGCAGGGTCAAGGAGGGCCATGCAACTGCTATAATGATAACATCCACTTCAACTAACTACAGAAAAAAAAAATACTGGTCTTGCAAGTGCAGCCTGCAAAGGCAGATAACTTTACAACAAGCTACATAACTGTTGACCTACTGTTTTAAAAACAAAGAAGGCAAGAGACTGCTGTTGGGGGAAGGGGTGGACAGGACCTTCAACACATTAGCACATTGCTAATTACACAGTGTTAATGACATCAGTACAGGGAGGGGCTACTTTAAATAAAACAACTTTTTATTTCATTGAAACTATTTTCACTATTTTTAAGTAGTTTAAACACTTTTTTCTAATATTCAACCTAAATCCTATTTTATAAGTGCAATAATATGCTTCAGTATGGGCAGTATGGATTACACCAACTCTTCAAAGGGCTGTATGGCCCTCCAT
The DNA here is from genome assembly GCA_016271365.2 of Neoceratodus forsteri. Classification (NCBI taxonomy): domain Eukaryota; kingdom Metazoa; phylum Chordata; order Ceratodontiformes; family Ceratodontidae; genus Neoceratodus; species Neoceratodus forsteri. Next base: position 623,689,670 of record CM057455.1, read on the forward strand.
CTGTGGCTTTGGGCCTCATTACTCCCTTGGGTGGGCAGGTATAGTCCAATACAACCCACCGAGTTGGATATTATTGCTTGTTTAATACACTGACTTGCAATAAATGCAATCATTCCACGGTTCTAAATTGGAATTTTGCGAAAGATGCCAAAGTGCATTCTGTAGTCTCATGGAAGCTAAATTCCGACTTTCATGATAATTCAGCTGGTATAATTTTGTTTTTTCACAGATCTATATTATGCATGTCGTATGCAGTTTAGACAATTATTGGATACTTTACCTGAAAGTAGCAACTCCATATTACTGTTCATCAATGTGGCATTCACTCTGCCTGATGATTCATTGAAACTGGTCACCATCAATGTCATTGGTTGCTGCTTTCCTTTGTACTTATATGAGCCCTTCCATATGTAATTTGGAGCAAAGACATCATCAGGAACTGTATTGATTTTAAAAGAAGCAAGAGTTAGCATTGTAAAATAAATGTCCTTCAGTCAGCAATGCTATAAACATAGCAGGCTCTTAATTTGCTAAATTTAACTTGACACTGACAGACTATAGTATGTAGAAATGTATAACTTGACATTAAAATAGTTTTATATTCTCCCAGAAAAGCAGAAACAAGCAGCCATGCTGCACTTTGACCAAACAACGCTTTGTAGACACTGCTTTAAATTTTTAATGCCTTTTTTATGCAAACCATCAATACTGGACACAGCCAGGGGCTTATGGCATGATCCGAGTTTTGCCTGAGAGCAGAAAAGTATAATTTGAGTTTTCTTTAGATTGAAGACCAGCTTATTAGTAGTTATCCAATAATGAATTAGGTGAAAGTTCTCATTCAATTGGGAACTGATGGTCTTGATATAATGGGAGCTTGACAAATGGTGAGAAATGAATGGGACCAAGGATTGTGCCTTGGGGTACACCAACAAAAAAAGGAGCAAGGTCCAGGAAAGTTCTATTAAATCTGACCAGCTGCTGCCTGTTATGTAAGTTGTTAGCAAACCAGGCAATTGAATGGTCAGACAGCCCAACTGAACACAATCCAGTGCAGAGAAGTCTGTGATCCACCAAATCAAAAGCTTTGGAGAGGATCAACATTGACTGCTCCAATCAATTGCTCTGATCCATGGCCACACTAATCTCAGGTGTGACCTTAATAAGGACAGTGGAGGTACTATGCCCCCTCTGGAAGCCATGCTGTGTCAGGTCATTTGTATAAAGGTTTGTGGTGAGCTGTGATGCTACAATTTTCTCCAAATTATTGCTAAGGGTGGGCAGGGTAGGATCATTTACTATGCATTTCTGATCCCACTGCTTACTCATTACCTCCAGTAGCTCCATATGAAGTCCAAACTGCCCATTATTTATCTGACACAAAATGGCCACCCAAGAAGTAATGAGATAAAGACAATAAGCACCTCTGCAATTTTCCAAACAGGAGACAAAATACCAGTAAGCAGGGAAGTGTTAAATATATGTGAAATGGGTAAGTCCAGAACTTGGGCACCAAGACATCGGTGCTTTGGCTCCAGCTTGTCATCACCAGGGCTAGCATAGGAGCAGAGACAAATCAACAGCCTACCAGCTTCAACAGTGTTGAGATAGAAGGTGGGAATGAGGCATCCACAAGAGAGGGAATGCCATGGTCACATCCTGGGATACAGGCCCTGAGTACAGGAAGATGAAGATAGGAAGGTTCAAAACTGTTTATTAGAAGCATTAGTTATAGTGCGAGGGTTATTACAATTAACCCCATAAATAAGCATATCATTGACTTGGTAATTTAGAGAGCTGCCAATAACATTTTTAATGTTGTGCCAAAAACTCCCTGGGTCTTTAGCAGATGCCAATAGAGAGAATCAACAAAATTCACTCTTGGCTTGGTGGATAGCTTTTTAATACACTTTTCTAAACTTCCTGTATTCAATAAGGTTGGGTAGAGCTAGAGAGACCTTAAATCTGGCTCAACACTTATCTCCAGATGTCATGAGACTGAGCAGGTTACTATGAAGCCATTTAGTTACAGTTTCCCTAATTTTCCTTCTAACAAAAGGCACATATTAATCCTTTAGTGTAGAGAAAATGGTTATAAAATTAGACAAAGCAATTGAGGCAGCTGCAGTAAGCAACACTGGAGACCAGATAGTGCACTCAGGGTCATCAAGGAGGAAACTAGGGTTAAGCTTGGAAAGATCTCTGAGTAGAATAACCTTTGGAGAGATTTTAGGTGGAAAGACTCCCCAGATACAAATTAGGTGAGGGTATGATAGGAAGCAGTCAAGAAAGGTACTAGACATTAGAATCCTTTCAGCCTTATTTGTCCTGACCCAGTCAAGAAAGGTATGCCTCCCCCCAGTGGTTGAATGAATACTAGTAACCATGATGAGCTGCTTAAGGCCAGTGAGCAGACCTTTGCACTGCCTAACTAGTCCAGGTTAAGGTCACCCAAAATCAATACCTCAATGGAGCCAATCTGTTGACAAATTTTATCAAGAGGTTACTTTAACCCACTTAATCCTCCAACATGAGGATTATAAGCACAAACTACATGAATTTTCTTGGTATTCCTTAAAAGGAGCAGTGAATGCAGGAACTGACAAGCTGGGGAGGGCAGTAAAACATGCTGTATGAGGGACACCTTTAGATGGCTCTTATAATAAATAAGCAGGTCACCCCAACATTTCTTACCAGGAGGGTCAAGCCTATGAAAATTAAAGCTTGGAAGGGAACAGGCAGAATCCAGTATCAGGGGTCCGAGACAGATTTTGGTCAGGCAAACAATGCCAAGACTAAAGAGAGTAACCCAGGCAGTAACCTCATCAAAATTTGTTAAGAGACTCCTGACATTTTGGTGGACAATTTTAGACCATTTACATCAGAGCAAGCTAGACTGCCAACATATTGGGTGGTAGAAGGACCAGGATTCAATTCAACAACAACTTCCAGAGCAGTATGAAGATGAACAAATCAACATAGCTGTGTTAGGAATATTGATTTAGTCAGGGGCCTAGGGTGACAGGACCAGTGCTTAAATACTGTTAAGTTGCAAAAGGACTTGGTTACAAAGTATAAGGTTTGGCTCTTGGGGCTTATAACTACCAACAATAAGATTTGAGATGGAGAAGTCTCCAAATAGGGTATCAAAAGAAGGGCTAGCAAAAACAGTGGATGCAGGGAGCAAACAAATATGGCTTGTAGAACTATTGTGGTAAGTGAAATCCCCATGATAAAGTACATAGTCAAAGCGAAGGCCCAAGGAATGGGCACAGGTAATAATTCTGTACTGAGTACATAACAGCAAGCTATACAATTACAACAAAGTGCAGCCTCCAGTGAGGTAACTGGGAAGTAGTGGCTCAAGACTAGTGCACAAACCAAAAGGCTCTGGTAAATTCAGGTCAGACCAAGAACAGCACAGCAGAACATAAGAAATAGAAGCCAGGGTAACTGAACTAGTAGCAGTTAGGCATGTAGCTACAGATCAGATAAAAGCAGCCTGCTTAAACTGGCACAAGTACCAAAAGCCAGCACATACAAGACTTACAGTCTATCACATCTGCTTGATTGTGCAGCTCTCAGAGTTTACCACTGATGATGCCCCCCTCCCAGCACTCCGTAGTATACATATGGATATATACTACAGAGCACAGAGCAACACTAAACATAGGGCAGGTCAGCATAGACTTAAGAACAGATTAAACCATGTGGTCCCAATAAACACTGGCATTAAGCAGTGTTCCCCAGGTGTAGATGTGTCCCAGAGTGTACCTAGTAACCACAGACAAAGTCCATAAAATGTCAGGTAGGTTTCTGTTCTAGGCAGTAGAGATGGCAAGCAGCAGCTTCCTCTGACTGACTCCTATAGCAGACTCCATTTATTGCCTTTGCCTGAAGACCACAGTGGATGGACTGCTAGGGACAACTGCCTTTATACAGAGGGAAGGAGTCTTTCAGCAGACTTTCCAAAGATGTGCCCGGGTCCCAAAATAGCCCTACCTGGTTGGAGGGCTGCAGGGAGGGAAGCATGGCTGAAGTGAATCCTGGGGTGCCAATGAAAGATAGCTCCTGCAGTTGGAGTTGATTAGCAGGCAGGAGGGTGAGAGAGGTAGCTGTGTTCATCCTTTCAATCCCTGTGCGGCAGAGAAGTCATTCTCTGGAGTGGCAGAAAGGAAACAGAGGCTCACCAATTAAATGTGCTGGAGTGTTGTTATTTTGGCAGGCTTCTTAAAGTGCCACCCAGGTCCCCAGATGGCCATCCCTGTTTGGAGGTCTGCAAAGAGGGAGGCATGGTTGAAGTGAATGTGGGGCACCAATGAAAGATGGCTGCTGCAGTTGGAGGTGAATGGCAGGGGAGGGTGAGAGAGGCAGCCGTGCTCACCCTCTCAACTTTTATGCAGCAGAAAGGTCTGTCTTTTCCTTGATCCTATTTCTTCTACAAAGCCTGTAGCTGTCAGTGCAGGCTCACACTGTGCTTTTTTTTTTCTCCATTGCAGCATGATTTCAAAAGCCTGCCTATCTGAAATTACAATTAAATGTAGTGTAATACCTAACTGGAAAGATAATGCATCATTCTCTGATGATTGCTAAAGTTTTTGGATCAAAAGTAATTCTTTATGAAAATAAAAGAACTAATTTTAGGAGCCAGGTCCTTCCCCTGTGAGAATGTATAATCTGGCACTGAGGCGTATGCAGCATGAGCAATCTGAGTCTCATGAATCACTGATTGACTGCTGCAGATTATGTGACTTGACAACATCTTGGGCATGCTCGTGTGAGCTCCCTGTAAATGTGCTGTGTTATGATGTTGAAGTCCAATGGGAAATCCAGTTAATTTGGAACAGAAACATAGAAACATAGAATTGAGAGCAGATAAGGACCGCTTAGCCTACCTATTCTGCCTGTTTTTCCCTACCTACTGTATCACCGCAGACTCTACTTGACCTCTGGTTTATCCCCATCTCATCATTAAGGCTTCCTTATGCCTATCCCATGCTTTCTTGAACCCTGTCACAGTTTTTGCTCCCACCTCCTCTGCTGGTAGGCTGTTCCAGGCATCCACCACCCTCTCCATGAAGAAGTACTTTAGCACATCTCCAATGAGTCTACCCCCTCCAGCTTCATAGCATGAATCATTGTCCTTCTACAACTTTTTTCCTAAAAGATTCTTCCTTCTTGAACCTTATTTTTACCTGTGAGGTATTTGAAAGTTTCTGTCATATTCCCCTCTCCCTCTATTCCTCCAGTGTATACATATTATGGTCCTTGAGTCTTTCTTCAAAGGGCTTTTGATGCAGATTCTGCACCATTTTGCTGCCCTCATCTGGACTTCCTCCACTCTTTCTATGTCTTTCTGAAGATGAGGTCTCCAGAACTGGACACAGTACTTAAGGTGAGTTCTCACCAGTGATCTATACAGGGTAACACCACCTCCCCTTTCTGCAGTGATCCTTCTCCCTATGCACCCCAGCATCTGGCTAGCTCTTCCGACTGCCTTGTCACACTGCCTAGCCACCTTTAGGTCATCAGATATGATAACTCCCAAGTCCATTTCCTGTTTGGTGATCGTCAATACATCTCCTCCCATTTTATTCTCCACCCCTGGGTTTCTGTGCCCTAAGTACATGATTTTGCACTTTTTAAATTGAAGACCACTTGCCATACCCTTTACCACTCTTCTAACCTTTTCAGATCCACTGTTATATTTTCCGTACACACCCCCGGAGTGTCTACCCTGTTGCAGATTTTAGTGCCATCTGTGAACAGGCAGGTCTTTCCCTCCAACTCCTTTGCAATGTTGGAAACAGCAGTCAAAGGTGGCTACTTTACTGGACTGCCGATCTCCAGGCAGAAAATTCCAAATCACCACACAAAGTCCATGTTAAGATTTCACAGGTCAAACAAAAGAAACAAAATGTTGTTTTCTTCAGTAAAAACACATTTATTACCAGTTAAAAATGCTGCACTCCCCAGAAAATGCACTGAGGGCTCTTGAACTCCTCTGTTTTTTCAAGGCAAAGTTCTCTGCAATATCACTAATAAACACATTAAAGACTGATCCCAGTACATATTCTTGAGGAGCCCAGGGGTGTAGCCAGGGACTTCAGATCTGCACACCAAGTGGACTCACTGCTACCCCACTCCCCATTAGTGTAGGCCCCCAGCATGTAGCCAGACACTATACAAATGTACACCAGGACTGGGTTTGTTGCCTCATTTGGCACAATAAATACAATTTTGCATCCCATGACAGTGGTCGTTGCCATGCATGGGTAAATAAAAATGCCACGCATTGTTCCATAAGACACCCACATACCAGCCCAGAGCCTGTAAAGTTGCATTGTCCTTGGAATGCAAAGAGAGTATTAGTGACCAGTCCTTCTAGTTTCGTCTCCTATGAATAAAATTACAGAAAGGTTCCATATTTTCTTTGCTAGTTTTCATGGAAAAAGGAAGCAGTTCAGAGCTTATTTGCTAACCCCCTTTAATAAAATTGCACATCATGGGAATGCTTGGAGTATGCCTGCCTACACCCATGGAGGAACCCCACTGGTCACCCTCCCTTTCTTGGAGTGAAATCTGTTTACTGCCTCCCTCTGTCTCCTATCCCTTAGCCAATTTCTTAACCTGTTTATCACCTTTGGTCTCAATCATAGGCTACCCAGCTTGCTTACTGTTTTCCTATGTGGGACAATTCTGAAGGCCTTGCTGAAATCCAGGTAGACCACATCCACTGCTCCTCCCTGATCCAATTCCCTGGTCATCCAGTCAAAGAAATCTATTAGATTTGTTTGACAAGCCCTCCCCCACCAGTGAATCCATGCTGTCTTGTGTGCTGTGAGCCACTGGATTCAGATATTCCATTATCCTTCCCTTCAGTAGTGATTCCAATAATTTCCCCACCACCTAAGTCAGGCTGACTGGCCTGCAGTTGCTGGCCTCCTTCCTACTAGCACTTTTGTGAAGTGGGACCACATACACCCTCTTCCTGTCCCCAGGAACCTCTCCCATCTCCAGTGAGAGGATGAACAGGACTGTTAGAGGTGCAGCCAGCACCTCCCTAAGTTCCCTTAGTATCCTTGGATTGAGTCAGTCTGGCCCCATTGCCTTATCCTCTTTCAAATTTGTGAGTTCTTTCAGTACTCTCTCCTCTGTGAATGGACTAGTGTACACCTCCCTTCCTTCAATGTCCCTGTCACTTTTCTGTGGCCCCTCTCCTTCCCTTTCTTCTGTGAATACTAAGGAAAAAGTATTTGCTCAGGATATCTGCCTTTTCTTGGTCCTCTTCCACACAATCCCCCTGCCCCTTCTTAGTCTTACAGTCCTTCCCCTGGTCTTTCTCATTTCGCTTTACACACCTAAAAAATGTCTTGTCCCCTTTCATTACTTCCTGGGCTATTTTCTCCTCTGTTTGCACCTTTGCATTTCTAACTAATTTCCCTGCCTCCCTGTGTTTCTCCAGATACAGCTGCATGAGTTAAGGCTCTGAGCTGCAGATCTGGAGACCTGGGTTTGAATCCCACAGCCGCCTAGGTGCATACTGTGTGATCCTGAGCAAGTCACTTAACTTCCTTGTACTCCCAGATTGCATCTGGAAACAAGCTTCTGCTTACTCTGCTACTCCTGGTTAAACAATGTTCCCTTTCCTTTCTTTCTGTGTCTTCATATACCTCTTGAATGCTGATTTTTTTTGTTCTTACCTTAGCAGCCTCTTCCTTGGAGAATCATAGCTGTCTTTTCTTCCTCTTTGCTTTGCTTACTAACCCGATGCAGAGGTTTGTTGCCTTCTTTATGCCCCCTTTCCGTTTTGTTCAAAGTTTCTCCACTCCACCCAAGTCCTACTCCCTTCCAGGGCATCCTTGAGGCATATGCAGCATCTTTTTTTAAAATTGGCCCTCCTGAAGTCTAAGACTATTGCCCTTGTGTGTCTTGATTCTGCCGCAGTCCTTACACTGAATTACACACTATGGGAATCACTGGTCTCCAGGTGGCCACCCACTGTGACATCTGCAACACTGTCCCCATTAGTTAGTACAAGGTCCAGTATTGTCCCCTTATGAGTGGGCTTCCTAACTAGTTGACTGTGTGGAACACTCCCTGCTGGGAGTCCAGAATGTCCTTGCTCCTAGCTGTAGCTGCAGCTGGGATGCTGAAATTTACATCCGGCAGACTGAAGTCTCCCACCAGCAGCATCTTCCCTTTATTTGACATCTTTTAGATGAATTCTTCCAGAACCATATCCAACTCCCCCTTCCTACCCATGCTGGAGGTCTGTAGATCATGCCAGTGCAAATAGTGGCTCCATTTCCTGCCTCCAGGGTAACCCACAGTAAAACTGCCTCTCCCTGTATTCCTGTCACTTTTATGCTATCTCTCACTTAAAGAGCCACTCCTTACCCTTTTTTCCCAACCAGTCCTTCTTGAACAGAGTATAGCCTGTTACGTCTACATCCCAGTCATGGTTCTCAGTTCACCATGCTTCTGTAATGGTGACAGTTTCTAGATCAGTCTCTGCCATAATGGCCTCTAAGTCCAGAATTTTATTTCCCAGACTTCGAGCATTGGCCCACCCTGCTCGACAACCCCCCAATTTTCCTGTTGTCCTCCCGTCACACCACCTCTGTACACATTCCCATCTCTCTTCATTACTACTGACTTGTTTTTCATTTTGTTAGGGGATTTGTATCCCTTAGGGTTCTCCCTGTTGATTACTCCAGTTTGTTTGTGTGTGTGTGTGTGGGGGGGGGCAGTTTATGACTCCCTGCTTCCTTCTGCCACCTTCTCAGCTAGTTTAAATGTTTGCCAATGTAACATTTAAACCATTCACTGAGGACTGCAGTCTCCCTCTGGATGGATGCAGGCCATCTGCCCTGTACAGGCCATTATCTTTTCAGGAGTGACCCCAGTCCCCAGTGTAGCAGAACCCCTCCTCTCTGCAGGCCTTCTGTACTCACTCCGGTGGGGGTGGGGGGGTGGAGCAGCAAGATGGCTGCAGCACTGCTCCACTCCCAGCTGCTGTCTGCTGTGCTGTGCCTGTCATCTGCTAGCCATTTATCAGAACAATTCTGATTTAATTTTCTTGAATGAAACTGGCAATTTTGATTCTTTGCCTTTGAATATGTTTTTTTTAATATGTTAATTTTATGTCACTTCAACGGCTATAAGGCAATTTTATTCCCCAGAACTTTTGTCTGGTTGACTGTTAGTTTTCAGTGTTCTGAGTGATGCTCACTAAAGCGAAGTGAGACAGGAATGGAACTGCCATTGTGTTTGCAGACCGGGAGTATTTGCTGGCTAAAATCTTCTGCAATGTTCCATGGGGATAGTGCATTGTAAGCACTAAAATGTTGGTTTACATTCATAAAAAACAACCAGAAACCAGGCAACCTGAAAAGGAAGACAAAGATGTCGATAAGAACATTAAAAGTCCTGATATGCCTGAACTACATTTTAAAAGGTATGCCATTTTTGCCTAAGGGCTGGGGGTATTATCGTCTAATCAAATATAACATACTACACTCAGATGAGCAATGTTTTTGTTTCATTCCTCAGATGTTATAAAGTGGTGAGAGACAAGGTCAATTGAGCATGAAGGTTGACAGAAAGAGACCTGTATATGAGGGAGACTAGATTTCCATTCTCCTGATTATCTGACCAAAGGAAAAGGAATGTGTTTTCATCGTACAAGCTCTGAATGCAATGGTCTGTCCGTGTGCTCATTTGGAACACTGCTTTTAATGACCATTGGTGATTGACTAAGGGGTATTCTCTCCATCAGGTATTGTTTTTCACTTTTGTTACCTTTGGTTAAACTGTTTGCCCTCAAGAGATTGGAACTTAAATATCTCACTAGCACCCCAAAGACTTAACTGTGGGCCCTGAATGTTGCCTTATTAGGTACATGTTTGAATTGATTACTTGGCCTCTCCTTTTGCTGCTCTTAGAGACACTATTTTAGTGACTCAAGGTGATGGGACATCAATCAATCTATCAAAATCTTTATTTATCCAGGCGGACAACATTGAGCAAGCTCATTTGCAAGGTGGACTTGCATTTCCCAAGTCATAAATGATACAACTAATCATACATCAATACATAAAATGTGACAATACATGGTAATACATAGGAAAAGACTAGCAATGAAATGAGGACATGGAGTAATCGTTTTCCCCCCCTCCCTGAAATAAAGTGGTGTTGATTTGAGGTCAGAGCTTGACCTCCCCTTTCTCATTTTTACTTTTAAAGCGGGACTCCATCTTATCGATCTGAGTTGCTGACTGATAAATTTATCAAATTTGTACTCCAGAGCTATCACTGGTTGTATGGTACCGTAGATGGTTTTTGGAATCCAGCAAACCTCATACAGATGCCAAATGGTACAATAATGATGGCGAACTTCCCAGTTTTAGTATTCTGGAGCTACCTGAACTGCTACTTTGAAGCTATTTGAGCTACTTAATTCCTGTATTGAGCCTTCTAGCCTTACACAGTAATCCTTGGAATCCAGAGTTATGGAGCCCTGAGTGCTGATATAAAAATAAATGGACTTCTGTCTGTAATGGAGCCTCAGCCTTGCTTAGTTTATGCAGCATCTACTGTTGATAGCTTATGTTAGGATGCTATACAAATGTTTGTTTAGTAATTATGTTAATATGCTTGTCTAATAATTTTTAAATATTGGTGCATTTTGTGTTTTGAATCAACCACCATTTAGTAACCCATTCAACTTTATAGGATAATGGGATCTGCATGGTAATTTCTCCAAGGAGCTAGTACTAAACAGCTTGTCTACCAAAGCCTCAAAAGTAATTTATACTTAATTATTCAGATAATTGATATCAAATGTAATTACCACCAACAGAATGGTATGATTATAATGTATTGTTTGCTAATCTAGGTATGGGCATAGAAAACTCTTTGGGACAAGCAATAATTTCAATATGGTATGATCATTTAGTTTTTCTATACGGCTTCCCACATAGGCTACAGTGTATGGGATAATCGAACTTTGATGATCAGTCAGACTGGTGTCTGAAAATGTATTTAAAGCATCTGCATATGAGTACTATGGGGGAAAAGGCATAGGGCCAGATTTTCAATGGCCTTAGATTGACGCAAGGGCACCTTGCACCATGTGGGTGCCAAGTGGTAATTTGAAAGGCAGCCTGCATCACCCAGCAGGCTGCCTGCACCAAAGTATGCTACTGCCATCCTTTTGCCATGAAAGTGGCTGCAGCATGGAGCTTGGAGCTTGCGGCAGACCCAGACTGCCACAGACCACAGATCTGGAGTTTGAAAGACCCCCCCCATGGAACCAAGTGCCAAGTGAAGGGCTGGTCGAAGGGGACTTAGATGGCTCCCGGGAGGTCATCCTGCAAGTGGCACCATGTGGTCCACCCTGATCTGTCCCTGGTGGGTGATTCCTGGTGGTCCGGTTGTCCTCCCTCATCCCCATCATGGTCCCCAACACCCACATCCATGAATCCTGCCAACCTCTCCACCCATCTCAGCACTCCCACCCCCCTCCTGTACCCCAATCCGGCAACCAACACAGCCCTCCACATGCCACCACAGCCAGCCGCCGAATGAGGCATTGGTGCGTGTACTTTATACAGTATACAGTACATGCCCAGTTGCCCGTTCAGCAGTCAGCCAGGTGGCATGTGAGTCTGCCAGCTGCCGGATTGGGGTACGGAGGGGTGAATGCTGAGACCTGGTAGGAGGGCACCAGCCCATCAGGGAACCAGGGAGTGTTGTGGCGCTGGTGCCGTTGGTGCGGTGGTGTTGGGGGTGCAATGCCTGGTTGCCAGCCCCTGTCCGTGGGTGCTGCTGACTCCCACGCAGCTGTTGCAGCATTCTGGGTGGGTGCACCATATGTCAGGCGCAGCACCCCCTTTGCCTCAAGCTACTGGACTTAGGTGCTGGGACCGTATTTAATAGAAATTCGGGTGCAGGGTCCTGGCACACCGCACTCAGCGCAAGCTGCCATTGTCGCAGCTGGTGCCAGGGCTTTGAAATTCTGGCCCATGGTCAAGATTAAATTGATTATATTTTTAACGATATAAGATTATTATACCTTGGGGACTTACATCAAGTGAATGAAGGAAAGGTTCCCCTAGGCCTTTTAGGTCGGTAAACATAGCCATAGCTATTGGTCAAAATATAGATATACTAATAACAGGTATTTAGACATAATATGGAAGTTCCTTGGAAAATGTGTCTATGTCATATTGTGTATTTGTTTTTATGTAAAATTGTAATGGTCTAAATGGATGAACAATAAACCATTGATTCATTAATTGACTGATTTCCCTCCTCTCTGCACCATTCCTTCAACCACTAGTTGAAGCTCATCATATGAAGTACCATATCTTACCTCCTGCCATGGACAGGTAGCACCTCAGAAAAGACAATTGAGCTTGCTACCAGCTTAAGACACCTCCCCACTCCATGAACTCTTCCTGAACTATCTTGACCCCATCCCTAGCCAGGTCACTTGTTCCCAGGTGGACAATGACATCTAGCTCCCCCTCCCATCCTGCTACTCTAGGGATCTCCAGGATAAACTTTCCATCCCTCCAAACTATGGCACTTGGTAGGCACCTAACTTCCGTCTCCTCCTCTTCTCCTCTTCTCCTCTTCTCCTGTCCCTAGATCTATCCCTCTCACAATGGAGTCCCCCACCAGGAGTTGCTTCCATCTCCTCTGGGGTCCTCTGCTACTCCCCTGGGGTCTCTTCTATGGAGGACCCCGACATCCTCCATAGTCACTACCTCAGGTGTCTCCATGAGACAGTTCTGCCCCACCAGAGCAATGCAGGAGCTGTGTCATGTTACCAGATGAGGGATGTGCCTCTGTCCCACAGCCCTTACCCTCACTGAGCCCACCATAGTCCAGATGCACTTCCTTCTAGGCATCCTTTGAGTTAGCTATGGCAGACTTTGTGGTCTCTGGGTGTGGGATGAGATTCCCTGAATCATAGCCAATTCAAACCAGAGACTAGCATCCTCCCTCCTGAGCCCAGAGAGGTGCACACTGATGGGTCAGCACCATATTCTCCCAAAAAATCTCCCTGAAAGCAGCCACCCGATAACCACTGCACTGCACTGCATCACTCCCATTACATTTTCCTTCTACGCTGCCTATTTTTCTTTTCTTTTTTTTTTTTAATTCAAGGTTTATTGAATTTTTACATTAGTATACATCATAAATGGTATACATTGAGTGGATACAGACAAGTTAATAAAAATAAAAATCCCCTCCCATCCCTCCCCATCCTCCAGCCTCCTCCCCTCCTTATTCTCCTCCCCCAAGGGTCCCAATAATATTTCCAAAGTTAGCATGGATTATCTGAAACTAATCTAGATTAGCTGGCCATCAAACTATCTTTTCATCTTATAAAGTGTACAAGACATAAACTTTACCATCTCTTTCTGTAGACTTCCATGCAGTTGGTAAGACTAGCCATCATTTTCTCAATCCACAAATTATGAAGAAGCTCTTGTAACCACTCTGTATATTAAGGTTGAAGAGAGTCCCTCCAATGCTTTAAGACTATTTTCTTAACAGACATGGCAATCATCATAATGTGATCATTTCTGACCATAGATGGAAAACATGTGAAATCCCCTAGCAGGCAAACTTCTGGAGTGAAGTAATCCTGTAAGCCCAATAGGGGATCCATTTTGGTTTTAATAAGGTCCCACAATGGTGTGATACTGGCACATTCCCAAAACAAGCCCTGAACAAAGCCTGTAGGCTAGTTATGGGTGTTGTGTGCCTCACTCATACCTGTGAGTTATATGCTCAATCTGGCTGGCTCCAACTAAATAACAGGATCAAATATCAAACCTGCCTCCTGTCCAAAAAAGCTCTACTTGGCTTACTACCCCTGAACATTGGTTGCCTGCTAAACACATCCCCTAAGACCCAACACACACGTACCTCAGTTTCTGACCTCCTTCTAGTACCCCATTGTTGGACTGCTCAGTACCAGCGATCCTTTCAATACAGAGCCCCATTGTGGTTTAATAATCTAATCAACCAACTGAGCAGTCTTTCTAGTCTGTCCCAATTTAAACTTATGCGTTGTCAGCATTTCCTAACAGAAAGCACTTATGATTGTTAATTGTTACACCTAGTTTCCCACTTCTGCAGACACCATTTTACCACTTGTTTCACTCTCTAAGGCTATTACTTAGCTTCTTGTTTTGTTTCACCTCTCCTCACAGAACAATTTCTCCTTCCCCCCTGCCAACTCCTCCCTTACCTCACCCCCTCCTTGCTCTTATCCCACTGACCACCCCTTCCTGGACTTGTCCAGGCCCTCTGGTCCCCACTCTCTCTTATCTTCTTCCCCTTCATCCGCCCTCCTTTTCCCTCTTCTACTCCTTTTCCCACCTTAGACTCCCCTTCCTCTCACATCATGGCAAGGCCTCTGGCTGCCATATTTTCTTTTCCTTCTCTATCTGGACTCTTCCCTCTCATCTCCCCTACCGCTTCATTACTCTTCCTCTTCCCCTCCCCCCCACCTCTGATTAGCAATGTTGCTTCAAATGTACCTTATGGTATTCTATACTTGCTTGTAATCTTGAGTGTGTAGCACTGTTCCCACTTAGTTACCAGTTGACTTGCAGCGCTCCAATGATTCCATGAATGTTGTCTGTACCTCCGTTGATACCATGAATGTTGTCTATAACTCCCAACCTTATTGTAACACTTTCCTTTGATGTGGAACCTTTGTAAATGAGCTGTCCCTAGCTCAAAGGATGTTTGTAATCTGAGATTTAAATAAATAAATGAAATGGAACAAGGTACCTGAGCCATTATCACATCTATTACATATTGGGGTCTCTGCCCTTCCCATTCTATGCAGTTTATATGGGGTCAAATACATGTCATTAAGGAACTGCATTTGCATTAATCATAGTCTGTCTTGTGTAATTAATTTATGTCAGTTTTACCAGATTTTAGACCACCTGGAGGTTAATTAAGAAATAAATTGTTCCAGTAGTTGGGAATGCCATCCACTTTTGGAAAGACCAGTGGATATAGGAGGGTATACAATGAGGAGACAGCAAGTGGGGCAAAGGCCAACATTCTGCTTGTGGAAACCCAATCACAGGGGTCATCTAGAATGACTTTGTTGTCATAATATGCTATAAACATATGGTGGAGCTGAAATATTTGAAATGCCCATTTATTGAGAAGACCAAATTTTACCAGTAATACAGTGGTGGTTAACCAGTCTTGGCTTTGACTATGGAAATCACGAACCGTGATGTTGGATAGGTGGGATCCAATTGCCAGGGATTAGCTTCCCTTCCAATTTGAAGTTGGGATTTTGGAAAATGGGTTGGGAAAGGTCATAAGCACTTTCATATCTTAAGGTGGAACACAGCTGTGTATGTATACATGTCGAGTGGCCTATCAAGTTATGATGGAGAGTAGACGGTAATTTGTTGATTTTCAGGAAAAGTAGGGCTACAGGATTTATCCTAGCTGAGGCTATCAGATCCTTTTCTATTGTAAACCAGGAGGGGACATAGTTAGATGGGTATAAGGGAGTGGAAGGTGCTGCTCAACAGAGATATTTACTTAGGTGGCTGGCCCAATGGTATAAATTGAAGTGAGGAAGTTTTAATCCTTCCAGAGATTTGGAATGGCCAATTTGTGGAGTGCTCTTCTTAGGGGCTTTCCTTTCCAGAGAAAATCAGATAGACTGGAGTGAATGCATTTGAACCAGACTTTGGGGAGCCATAAATTTAAAAAGTTCAGGGGGTAAAAGATGCATGGGAGAATGTTCATCTTAATGATGTTCACTCAGCCCCAGAGGATTAAAGGGAGATCCTGCCACCGCTTTAAGTCTTGTTGTACTTTTTTGTACAGGTCATCTACGCTCAACTTATGCAGCTGGGTATCACTGGTTGACAGGTATATACCTAATATTTTGTGGCTTTGAGAGCCCAGTTGAGTCCCAACTCCAAAATATCCTGTTTATGTACCTTAGGGTTTAATGGGAAGACCGATGATTTCTCTGTGTTGATCTTATAATTAGAGAGAGAACCAAATTCCCGAATTAGGTGCAATAAATTGTGTATGGAGGGTTTAATTTGTGTGATATGTAACAAGATCTCATTGGCATAAACTGTTATCTTAGTATTGGTCGAGCCTAATTGTATGCCATGTATCCTAGGACATGTGTGTATAGATACGATAAGGGGCTCTAGGCATAGGATGAATAACAAGAAAGATAGGGGGCATCATTGTCTAGTTCCAGCCTCTAGAGGGAAACTAGAAGAAAGAATCCCATTACAAAAGACCTGTGCGGTCGGAGCAGAATATAGGACTTGCAGCCATGAGATAAATTTAAGGGGAAAATGAAATCTGTGAAGTGTCCTGAACAGGAACTGCCAATCTACCCTGTCAAAGGCCTTCTCTGCATCCAGAGAGACCAGTGCCATGGCATGAGGGGCATCTCTGGACACAGAGAAGACATGAGACAGGTGACGAAGGTGATCTACGGAAGACCTACCCCTCATTAATCCAACTTGGTTGGAGCAGATTAAGGAAGGGAGTACCTGTTCTAATCTGTGAGCTAATAGTTTGACAAGGATTTTTAGGTCATAGTTAAGAAGGGATATAGGTCATAAATTCAACACTCATGCTTGATCCCTTCCAGGTTTAAGGAGGACAATCGTTGCCTCCAGTATCCTAGGGTCTAAATCTGGCTCATTTAGCATGCTTGAGAAAACTGCAAGTAGCCATGGGTCTAACTGGGGAGCAAACGTCTTGTAAAAACTGGATGAGTAGCCATCTGGTCCGGGGGCTTTGTCAAAGGGTAGATCTTTGATAGTTTGTATAATATCTATTTCCATAAAAGGTGCAATCAGTCCTTCGATGTGGGTGGGGGTGAGAGTGGGGAGAGGAAGGGTCTCTAGGTAGCAATCTACTTTCTGTCGGGGGGGCGGTTGGTCATTTAAGCATACAACTGCTTATAGAACTGTTCAAATTCTTTAATTATGTCTTTGGCATATGTTAAATGTGGTCCTTGGAGGTTATTTTGTATTTCTGTAATACATTTTGATTATTCTAATTTTTTAACCCGAACGGCCAAAAGCCAGCCAGCCTCTTCCCCATGTTTGGCATAAGTAGCGTTTGATTTTAAAATTACCCTCTCAGCCTTTTCTCTGAGTAGTTCAGAATATTTATCCTGTAGTTCAATGAGAACCTCTTTCTCCAGATCCAAGGTATTCCTGGACAGGTATTTCTCTTTTTCTCTAATTTGATCTAACAAAATTTTAGCATTTGGGTTTCTTTTCATTTCTTGATCACTGACCATTTAATAAATTATCTCCGAAGGAAACATTTAAGTGTAGTCCATCCAATGGATGGGGAGTGCATGGTGTCCCACTTATTAAGTTTAAAGGATTCTAGGGAGGCAAGTGTGCTATCTGTAACTTTTTTGTCCTTTAATATTTGGTTATTAAGTCTCCATTGTTTGTCTGAACCTCAATTTAAAGACAGGGAAAGGAAATAGGTTACTATGGAATTATTGGCACCCACTCCTGGTTCTGTTCTGCTATCCATTAGCCCATGTATGAGGGTTTTACTCATCCAGAAGTAATCAATGTGTGAGGCTGAGCCATTGACTGCAGAACAGAAGGTATATTGCTTTTCAGCAGAGTGCAATATCCTCCAAGGATAGCAGAGCCCCATATGGTCTACCAGGTCTCTAATGGCCCTTTGGACTGGGGAGCAACCTCAGGATCTGGGGCCCAATGATTTGTCCAGCATGGGGTCAAATGGGAAGTTCCAATCCCCTCCTAAGAACATTGGGATGTGTGAAAAGGGCGTCAGAGCAGTAAGGAGCTCCATGAAAAAAGAGTTGGAGTCTGCATTGGGACCGTATATACTACCCAGTAAAATGTTAAATGAGTGTATTTTACCTTTAACCAGTACGTACCTGCCTTCTTTGTCTCTGATGCATTGCTCACATGTAAAGGGAAAAGCCCTAGTAAAGAGAATAGCTACCCCTTTACTGTTGTGGAAATTGCCTGCAGCAAAGACTTGCCCTACCTGCTGTCTCCTCAGAAGGGTCTCCTCCATTTGTAGGAGATGGGTTTCTTGCAATAAGATCACATCACAGTGTAAAATATTTAAATGTTTGAACAGTCGCATCTGTTTAAGCGGGTGTTTTGCACCTTTTACATTCCATGTACAAAACTTAAACGGTTGTGCCATACTCCTGAGGTGTTATATGTATAATCATTCTTGTACTTCTAACTATTAGGCTTAACCAGCTAGCTTGCATTAGTTGTTTTCTAAATTGGCACCTTCCCCATCCCCCACAAATAGGAAGCTTTCAAGAGAGAAATCCCTGATGTACTCACCCCCCCAAATTCCCCTTATTACCCTCCATTACCCTCCAGTTTCCCTCCATCCCCATAAACAATATGTCCAAGGAAGAAATGGTGGCAGTATCATTCTGTTCTTATTGTTCCATTCCCTATGGTGCAACAATAAGAACAACCCACTCACCCATTGCGCTGGTCCGTGGCGATCAGCAGACTGAAGACTCTCCCTCCATCCCGCTCACCTGAATGCAACTAAATGTGTTGCATTTAAAACTAAATTAGGTTATGAAACTACATTTTTAACCCTCAAATCACTTATGCAAGTTGAAACGGCATGCACATGTTTGTGATAGAGTCCTGTTAACATTCACAGGTGCCCCCATCTTCTGGTGTGTGGTAGAAATTTTAAAGAAAACACAGGAAAAAAGGGAAGAAAGGAAAAAAGACTGGTCCAGTTCTGAGCTACAATATATCATAAATTGCTCTCCATAAATGAAATGACAAGGGCTCAGTGCCTCCAGAAAGGGGTGATCCCCCAGGTTGTATGGAAAGCAATGAGGCAGTGCTCTCATTAATCGTAGGGCTCTACGATTAATGTCTCCAGTCTTTTGAGTCAAAGCAAGGCCTGTGCGGGCAGGTGTAATCCATACATCCTACATTTACAATAAAATAACATGGAAACATGCTGATTTTAAAGTTCCAAGTGGGGTCTTGTCCCCGGTTACAGTTTAAGTATGTCCTGAGCAATGTAAATTACAGGTCTCATCTTCCGAGCAATGAGAGTATCCCTTGAAATTTATGAAGGTGGACCAAGGTGGGTGGGATCATGGAATCACTAGCTCTAAGTGGAGATTAAGCTATCTTTCATTATTATAGCCCGGGTAAGGAGTTCCCAGATATACTGCAGCAATGTCCCCTTTGGAGAAAAGCTAGTCAGTGTATCAAGCCAGTAAATGTGGGAAAAGGGTACTCTACGGCTTAGTGCCGTGGACATTGATACTCAGTTCAGTTAAGTCCTTCCACTGGCTGATATGGGACAAGATAAACAATAATCAGCAGCATTTTAGTCTCTGTATTTCACCAATGATTTGTACCTGCAAATACCTGGAAGTTTTCAGTGACTGGTAAATAATGCAGGGCGCTTCAGTTTGAGGTAATCCATTGCAGGGTCTCTCTCCTCAAATGAGGACCAGGATCCATCCAGTTGTACTTGAAACTTGGCAGGGTATACCATGCGAAACATTATGCCCGAGGCTATACACTTGGATACTATCTGGTGAAATAGTGTCTGATGCTGTCGGACTGTTGCAGGCAGATTTTGTGTCACCCTGATCTTTTGTCCTTCCCAGAGAACATCTTGCATGTCCCTCAGTTTTTGTAAAACATGCTGTTTTTCTTGAAAGTTGGGGAAACAGCATATTAGTGGTCTGGGTTGGGCATTAGGTGGAGGCATAGACCCTAAGGGTGCAGTGTGCTATCTCCAGGATATTAAGTTGGGCCTAAGGGGGAAGGCCCATCAATTTTTGTCAATAGCTGTTGCATAAATAAGAGTGTTTCTGTCCCTTCCTCCATTTCGTGTATTCCAATTATTACAACATTATTACAATGGCTTCTCCCCTCTAAGTCTTCGATTTTAATCTCTAGCATTTTGATGGTCTGGCAATTTGTGGTAATGAGCACATCCATTCTGTCCATCCACTTCTTCACTGAGATAATGTGGACCTCGTTGTCCGAAGTGCACCTGTTAATATATTCTAAAGCATTGGAAATTGCCTTTACCTCAGAGACTAGAGAACGCATTTCGTCCTTGAATGGTTGGAACTCAGAAAGAAATTGTTTCAAGGTAAGGGGGTTCAATTCTGTAGCTGCCAGAGGAGAGGCTGAAGTTGACTGTGAGTGGCCTGTAACCGTAGGATTGGCCCTAGGCTTCTTTGGCTGTTTTTCTGGCTTGACTGGCGGCATATGGTGAGGCACTGCCTGTCGCATCTCTATCTCCATTTTTCTCCAAAATCCTTCTGCTGTGGGACTGGGTGAGGTTCTGCAAGCTGTCAAATCCTGTTATTTAGCTGTTAAATGTAAGGATTATCAAAATCATCTGGAATAGCTAGTCGGATGAGCGGAGCACTAGTGGAGCACATCCTACTCGGTTGGCTGCATCACGTGAATTTTCTTTTTAAACACTTTTAAATCCTTTCACTGTTTAAAATCTCTTTTTATTCCTATCCTAGATAGGGTGTTGCATCTATTCCCAGTTTTGGCCTACTCTTGATCTTCAACCCTTCCCAGCAGTGGCTGTTACACAGTTGTGAATAGTTTCTTTGCATTATTCATCTGGCAGAGTCCTGTGCTTCTCTTCTTCCTACAGTGGATGCCTGTGAACACCTACAACACTAATAACCTGTTCCGCTCCATTGCTAGTCCACTCACTTGCTGGACATCAATTTCCCTGACACATTAGAGTGGAAATACTTTTATAGTGCTGTAGTATATAATAAGCTGGCCCCTCTGAAAAAAACTGTAAATGTCAATGCGGGTAGAGATGCAGCAAAATTTTATTTCACCTATGAAATTCCGTCAAAATCACGAATTTCGCCCAGTGGAACATTTCATGAAATTACGACCTTGGGGCCGAATTTCGCTTATACAGTTGTGCGGAATTTCGCTGGTATAGTTGTGTGAAATTTCATCCATTTTGTGCAGTGAAATTTCGCCTGTAAATTTCGCTTCCCGCCAGTAAGTTTCACCTTAGCATTTAACTAAGGTGAAATTAGGAAGAAAGGCATGTCACATGACTTGCTCTCTGAAGCAGACTGCAGGTCACATGTGTGCCTGTACTCAGACAGGAAGCTGCTGAATCTACATCCTGTTCCTGCAGTTTGTAGGATAGAGACAGACATTAGAAGAGACTATGAGAGAGAGAGGAAGAGAGAGAACATATATATAGTTTGGTGAATTTTGAGTGAGAGAGTCAGAGTTTGTGTTGTGTGTATGTGTGTGTGTGTTGATTTTGAACTTCGGTTATCCTCTATTTCTTTATTTAACAAAAGTTTATCTTTCTCTTGTGTTCTATTTTCTCTTTTTATCTTGTGTGAAAAGTGTGTATGAGTGTGTGAGTGTGTGTGTGTGTGTGTGTGTGTTTCACTCCCTCCCTTTTCATTTTTTTTAGTAGTTTAATAAAAATAATTTTTGTTAAATAATGATGCAAGGGACTAGTGGTAGTGGGTCTGACTATGGACAGAGTGGAATGGGAAGAGGAAGCATTCACCTTAACAGTCACGTATTTATAAATGAGCTCCTCCCCCAGCAGCAGGAGCAGTTGGCCCCCAGCAGCAGCAGCAGGTGTTGGTCATTGGCCATGAACCATCAGTTTCCCCCCACTCCCTGTCCACAGCACTGTCAGCAGGATCAGCTTCCCCCTCCCAGCAGCAGGATGTGGACCCTGCCACAGCCACCCAGCAGCAGCAGTCAGGCTCAGAGCCCATTGCCCCCCCAGGAGGATCATTTGGCTCCTGCATATGCCAACTCCTGGCCCCAGCATGATGATGTAGAGGGAGAGGGTCCCCCCCCGGACATCAGCTTGCGCCCCCCACAAACCAAAGATCATCACCAATTTGGGCATTTTTTTACAACAAAGGCTGATGATGTAAGTGTTTTTGTCTGAAGCCTTTCTGGAAAAAATGTTAAAAGGGGGAAACCAGAGTCCCACTTTGGGACTTCTGGGCAAAGGAGCCACCTGCAGCACCACCATGCTGCAAAAATGCTCTCAAAACAGGGAGAGACAGCAGCAGCAGGAGGCAGCACTGAGGCTTGGGGGCACCATACTAGGGGGGAGGAGGGGGTCTAGCAGTAGGATGAATCTAAAACAGCCAGAAGCGTCCCTCATTTGTGATACACAATGGAGGACCTGGTGGCGACGCCCCCTTCCTGAGCATCCTGCAGCCCCCCCAAGTCAGATGGGGGTCACCAGGGCAGACCTGGAGACTGTGCACACTGAGGTGCAAAGTGTCCATCAGGACATTGACCAGCTTCACCAGGAGGTCAGGGGGGACCTTCTAAAATAATGATGGACCAGAATAAGGTGCTAGACCTCTTGTTTGAGCTCCATGGTGGTGGTGGCACAAGTGGCAGTACACAGCAACAATGAATGGCATGTGGCTGTGGTGGAGGGCCAGTGTTGTTTTCTTTTTTTTCTCCTTCATTTTTTTTTTGTCACTCTTTTTGTTCTGCACCCCCTCCCTTAAAAAAGAACCAACCAAAAAACAAAAAAAAAATAAATTATTTTCTGTCCTCTTTGTCTTCCGATCTATATCCTCTTGTTTATTTTATTTTTTCCAGTTGTTTATGCTCCCTCCATTTCCCAACTCCTTTCATGTATGAATGAGTAGCTTTGTCCTCCTCCCCATTTCTCACCTCCCCATCCCCATTCCCTTGTTGTAGTTGTAGTACCCATGCCCATAAATCGTGTACTTTCCTACTTTTATCTTACTTCATTTTTCTTTATATGTTTCCTCCTTGCTCCTTCTATCCTATCTGTAAATGTCAAGTATAAGCACTTTACTATGAACAAACATATTTTCTAAAGCTATTTGAGAGTAAATTTTGGCTCTGCTCATGTAAAACAGTGCCACCAGGTAATGAAATGCTTCCCAAAAAATGTGACATCAAATTGAGACCAAAATGCGCTGTCGGTCCTGATGTTTAATGGTGCCCCACCAAAAACAGACATTAAAGTGCTGTTTTGGCCACAGTTTACAATTGTCTTTAGGCCCTATCTTGTTTCTGCCACTGCAGCACAGGCAGTAAATGTCCAGAAATGTTGCAGAAAAAATGGTACATTAAATTGGAAGTGGAATCTGGTCTCAGCCATTATGTTTTAGGATGCGCCCCCCACCACCACCCAGACATTAAGCAGCTGTTTTAGGGTCTGTTTACCTAATATTTCTGCCTGAAACTCACTGCTGCCGGCTCAAAACATGTTCCACAAGTCCAGAAATGTTCCCCCAAAAATTGCACAGTACATTGAGAGTGAAATCAGGTTTGAGACATGCAGTTACAGGTTCACACACCCACCCTGCAGACCCAAATGTGCTATTTTCTGCATGGTTTAAATGCTTTTAGAGCCTAAGTCTGTGGTTGCACATTCAAATAATGTCCCACAAGTCCAGAAATGTCTCCAAAAAAATTGCACAGTACATTGAGAGTGAAATCAGGTTTGAGACACGCAGTTACAGGCTCATGCCCACCCTGCGGACACAAATGTGCTGTTTTCTTCATGGTTTAAATGCTTTTTAGGCATAAATCTGTGGCTGCACATTCAAATAATGTCCCACAAGTCCAGAAACGTTTCTCAAAAAATTGCATAGTTCATTGAGAGTGAAATCAGGTTTGAGACATGCAGTTACAGGTTCACACCCACCCTGCCGATGCAAATGTGCTGCTTTCTGCACGGTGTAAATGCTTTTTGGGCCTGAGTCTGTGACTGCACATTCAAATCATGTCCCACAAATACAGAAATGTCTCAAAAAAAATTGCACAGCATATTGAGAGTGAAATCAGGTTTGAGACATGTAGTTACAGGCTCACATCCAGGCTGCATACCTGAATGTGCTGTTTTCTGCAAAGTTTAAATGCTTTTGTCAGCGTGTGCCATGTGGTATGGCATTGCCAGCAGCTGGGTGTGCTGTGCTACTGCTTTGAGGGTCATGTCAGGATGGGACGCACACTGTGCACAGGGGTGGGGGTGGTGGGCACATGCTGTGGTTGTTCTCTGATGTGTGCCTGTCTGTGTTCCATTCCTAGGGCCTGAAGATCGGTGCCATGCAGGAGTGGCAGGGGTGTCTGGCAGGGCTCAGCAGGCCACTGCGGGACTGTCTTCTGGAGGTGTGGGTCCGACCAGTGGAGGTAAAGCGGCAGCAGGACAGGCGCGAGCGGTGCTGCAGCGGGTAAGTAGGCACTGTTGCCTTCCTCTACTCAGTTCCAGGTGTCATCAGGGTGAGGGTGTGGCCATGGCCACCTGTGCAATATGCCATGTCAGCTGTGTGCTGCACACTCTGTGGTGTGCATGTCACTGTGGGGCAGCCATTGCACATGGTTACCAGATGTTGGTGGGATGGGTGTGCGCCCGGCTGCCACCATTGCTGCAGTGGTGCTGCTGTAGCCCTGTGCCACCTGATTGTCACTGCACAGTCAGGTGGCCACTGGGTAGCAGTGTCCACTGCTATGCACTGTTGTGGCATGCTGGAATGCCAACAGGCATTGGCCCACATGCTGTGGGTGGCCAGGGTGCCACTCAAGGGGTGTGTATTCCCACTGCCCGTTGCACACAGTGGGAGAGCATGGTTTCTAGGGACTTGCACTGATCACCTGTCTATTTCATTGTCATAGGCAACTGGAGGAGATCACGGCTGCCATTGTATTGCCACCTTTTATGGCAGATAATTTTAATAACATCCATGAACCTGGAGGTGGCTCAACAAACAAGGCAGTTGGTGCTCCGGGACAGACAACGGCAGAGGCATCAGGTGGCGGCAGGCCGGGACCGCCCATAGTTCGACTTCATTGTTTCCCTTTTATCCCTGCCATCCCTTCCCCTTCCTTCCCCTGTCCCACTGTAGAGTCCCTGTTCCCTGTCCCCTTCCCTCACTCTCCTACCCTTTTCCATCCCATTCCATTGTAAATAGTTTTGTTTAATACAGATTTCTTGCTTAACTGCCTGTGTCCATGTTTGCTTTGCAGCTGGCTTGTGGAACCATGCTGCAGTGGCATGGTGGGTGTCTGTGTGGTGTGTCTGTGTCATTGTACGGGCCATGCATGGTGGTGTTCTGCCCCTTGGTCAGTGGCTGTGTCTTAGGGTGGCCATGGGCTGGCTGCCCAGGATGTGTGGCATGTGTGTTGGGGCCGTGTTCCAGAGTGTGGCTGACCATGGTCTGGGTGGGTGGGGGTTCCAGAGCAGCCTTCCTTGGTTGTTGGTGCCACCTGTTCCCTGTGTCCAGTACCCTGGTGCTGGTGGGGCTGACTGCCTGTCTGTGTCTTGCAGCTGGTGGTCACCTGTGGCCCGCCACTGTGCCTCCCTGCCACTGTCCCCAGCTGTGTTCCTCTGCTTGCCCCCTCATGCTTTCTCTCTGCTGCTTTGCTCCTACCATTGACTGGGGTTGGTTCTTGTATGCCTTGATGCTTCTCCTTTTGCTCCCTGGCACATCTCTGTTTGCGCTATGATGCAGGTATGGTAGTTCCCTGGCCCACCTCTTGGTGCACCATGGCGCATCCCTGTGATATTCAGCCATGTTGCACTGGCGCATGTCACTGTGCGCAACCTTTGAAGATCACACTCACTGCGCCATGGCGCATTGGAGTTGCTCTGTGCTGAACATGTTCTGGTGCTTGGCGCATTTCTGAATATCTGGCCCAATGTGTTTACACAAGACAGAGATGTGCTGCTAATATAAATAAACAGCTACTCATGATTGGCTAAATGTTTTATATTATACTGTACATGGAAATAAACTTTTATTCATGTGGACTTACATGGAAATTAATGTTTGTTTTCATGCATGTCTATCTGCATGTATAGATAACAGGATTTATTTGCCTCTGTTTATTCTTACCCTAGGCCTGGGTTTATATTGAAACTAAAATTTAAAACTATCAAGTTCTACCTATTCATCATTTAAAGTACTCAATTCATATCAAGGAAATTCTTCATTTTTCCTGGAATAAGCATAAATCTTCCTAGCTTCTCATGCAACGCATGAACAAGCATCAGCAAATAGTGAAAGTCAGTCTTGGTTTCAGAAGCGGAGATTTCCTCTAGCTCAAATAGATATAATAAATGACTGCAATTTATTTATTTTCTTGACACCACACGTGAAACTTTTAGATGTTAAAAGAATTGAGTTAGAGTTCAGTTTCTGACTTTAATATGGACTTTAAGGAAACTAATTTCCTCCAGCACTATTTAATCAATCATATCAGTTTTGGTAGGTGAGCTGTGGGACCTGCACATTGAGGTCATTTCACAAAGCTTACTGTATGCAAGGAGAGTAAAGTTACATGAGAGAGAGAGAGAGAGTGAGAGAAAGAGAGAGAGACTGAGAAAGAGACCGAGAGAGAGTGAGGAAGAGAGAGGGAAATACTGTATTTCTACAATACTACAAAGTGGGGCCTCAGAGAGCAATTAAGATTTGTCTCTGATATTCTTTTTATATGTTAATAACAACCCTTAGATGCATCAAAGTCTCAATTTTGAAAGTATTTGAGTTTCTGCTTTGCTTTATGTATAGTGTACAGTATTACACAATTTGTTACGCATGAGGCTGGAATTAGATGGCTCCAAGGATATTTGGAAAAATGCTTACGTATGATTTTCTCCCATGAAGCATCATACCTTAGGAACTTAGTTGAATGGTTTTACTTTGCACTAAATATTGGTTTTGAACATCTCTTATTGTATTGTACTAGTGCTGTGTTGAATTTTCAAATTCTGGCAGTACAAAATTTCATGGAATTTTTAGAATTCTGCTGAAATTCTGCCAAATTTTGCCACAAATGAAATGGTGGAATTCCGCAGCAGAAAATGGTTATGGAATGATTTTCCATGGAAAAAGTGCTGTTCCGCAGAATATTATTCCATGGTTCTCAATATTTTCCATGGAAATCATTATGGAATGATTTTCGATGGAAAAATACTGTTCCATGGAATATTATTGTGCAGATCACAGTAGGTGGAATTCTGCAGAAGAAATTCAGACAGAAATTCTGTTGGGCAGAATGGTCATTCTCTGCTAATTTTGCCAGCAGAACTCCACATTCCGCACAGCACTATATTTTGTACAGTACGTTTCAAATTATTTTGTTCACACTGTTTTTTTCCCTGGGACCAAATATTGCTGCCACACAATGGTTAATGTAGTTTATTCTTGCACCTATTGTAATGTCTATTTTACCTCCCCCCCCCCCCGAATGTATCTGG
This sequence comes from Neoceratodus forsteri, assembly GCA_016271365.2. Lineage (NCBI taxonomy): Eukaryota > Metazoa > Chordata > Ceratodontiformes > Ceratodontidae > Neoceratodus > Neoceratodus forsteri. Next base: position 623,716,997 of record CM057455.1, read on the forward strand.
AAATGAATTATTAGCAGCTCAATATGTCTTTCTTGCTAATATTTTTGAAAAAAAAATCCACATGATTTTAACAAATCTGAGTGTCCCAGGTTTGAAACTAAGGGCAATGTATTGATAGTACTGCAGGCATCTGCTCTGTTAAACTCAAATAAATATTTGGATTAAAGGGACACAGTCAGGTTTTGAAGTTTTTTTTAGGAAGTCATTTTAATTGTTGCCATCGTAGTTAACAGATCTTTCATGTATCCTTACTTGTTAGAAAATGCTGATTTATTAGAAACAGTGCAAAACATACCATTTTTAGAGATATGAATGACACGCTTTTCAGCTGCCCATGCATTCATGCAACAATATGGCACAGATGGGTGCTGGTAAACTCATGCATTCATGGGTTGGTCATTTTTCAGCTTATTTAAGTTAAGGTGGCTGCATGACAGAATATTGTCTTTCTAGTTCTACAAAGTATTTTTTGTCTAAAACAAGTGAAGCATAGAAACATAGAAACATAGAAGTTGACGGCAGATAAGGACTGCAAGGCTCACGCAGTCTGCCCAGTTTTTTTATCTTATGAATGTGCCATAGGCCTTTATTCTGTCGATGGCCTATCTATTCATACTCATCTGTATTGCTCCCTTATGCCTATCCCACGCCTGTTTGAAGCCCTGCACTGTATTCATATCTACAACTTCCTGAGGTAGACCGTTCCATGCAGCCACCACCCTTTCTGTGAAAAAAGAACTTCCTCACATTACCTCTTAATTGGCCTCCTTCTAATCTCATGCAGTGACTTCTTGTACTGCTATTTTTCATACATTGAAACTTGTTAGTCTCTTTCACCTTATTAATGCTCTTAAGATGTTTGAATCTTTTGATCACATCACCTCTCTTCCTCCTTTGCTCTAGGGTACACATATTGAGCTTCATTAATCTGTCCTCATATGTTGTCTGATGCAGTCCCTGCACCATTTTGGTTGCTCTTCTCTGGACTGCCTCTATTTTGTTAATGTTCTTGTGCAGGTGCAGCCTCCAGTACTGCACACAGTAGTGCAGATGGGGCCTAACCAGTGTCTTGTAAAGAGGGATTATTACCTCCCTCTTACAACATGTGATACCACTACTAATACACCCCAGTATCCTTCTAGCCTTACTGCTTTAGTGGTCTGCCTGGATGATGTCAGGTCATCTGTGATGATGATGATGATGGTGATGCCTAAGTCTCTTTCTTCCCTTGTGACTGCCAGCAACTCCCCTCCCAACCTATAGGTAGCTTCAGGGTTTTTCTTCCCTATGTGCATGATCTTGCACTTCTTTGCATTAAACCCCAGTTGCCACTCTTCCAAACATTTTGCCAGTTTATCCAGATATATTCTCATTCCTCCCACCCCATCTGGATCATCTACTCTGTTGCAGATCTTGGTGTCAACTGCAAACAGACAAACCTTACCCTTCAGTCCATCTGCAATGTCACAGATGAAGATATTGAAGAGGACTGGGCCCCAGGACTGATCCCTGAGGTACCCCACTTGTGATTTGCATCTCTTCTGACTGTATACCGTTTACCACCACTGTCTATTTTCCGCCCACCAACCAGTTTGCCACCCAGTTAACCAACCTCTGACCCACCCAGAGCCTACCCAGCTTATTAATCAATCTTCTATGTGGAACAGTATCGAAAGATTTGCTGAAGTCAAGGTAGGCAACATCAATTGCACTCCCTTGGTCCACCACTCTGGTTACCCAGTCAAAGAAATCTATGAGATTAGTTTGACAGGACCTTCCTGTTGTAAACTCATGCTGTCTTGGATCCTGTGCTCCTATGGATTCCAGATGTTGCACTATCCTTTCCTTAAGGCATGCTTCCATAATCTTGCCTATTACTGAGGTAAGACTGACTGGTCTGTAATTCCCTGCATCCTCCCTGCTGCCACTCTTGTGGAACAGGATCACATGAGCCTTTCTCTAATCTTCTGGGACCTCTACTGTGCTCAGAGATTCACTAAACAGTTCTGATAATGTCTCTACTAGTTCCATCCTTAGTTCCTTTAGTACCCTGGGATGTATGCCATCATGTTCTAGTGCCTTGTCCACCCTGAGCTTAGTGAGCTCTTGTAGTACACTTTCTTTTGAGAAGGGACTTGTGCACACCTCCCTCCCCCCAGTGTCCATGGTGCTGAGCTGTGGGCCCTGCCTACCTTCTCCTCAGTAAATACTGAGCAGAAGTATCTTTCAATGTTACTTTTACTTTGAAAGTACCACAGTTTGGCTTGGGTCACATATAGGTGACAGCAATAACTAACTCCCCCCCCACACACACACACACACATGCCAGTCTTCTTCCTGAACCCTTCCTTATACTTGCCTGGTTTTGACCACCCCTTACCTCCCCTTCCCCTTAACCTCATAGATTCAGCAACCTCTTTAAAGTTTCTGAAACTGTTCTGACTCCTACGGTCAGCACCGGTTCATCCTCCCTTCAGTCTGGCACTATGCAATTTGAGTTTGCCAAATGTGCGCAGTTGATTTGTATGCTAAATCATGTGTCCTCCATATGCAATGTTTTGCCATTTTTTCAGTACTGTATACAACTTATGCTCTTTATGTTATCCTCAATGTAACCACATCACCTGGCAGGCTGTATTTTGTTTGTAATTGAGCTTTTACTCTTCCCCTACCCCAGAGTCTCATCTGGAAACACGTATTCACTTATTGTGCATCTCCCAGTTACCATGTTTAAATAAATCATTCACAACTTAAATCTATCCAATTAGAAACAGAGTTCAAAACAGATAACATATGAAATGTCTTGGCAAAGGAGAACTCTGGATTTTACTATTCTTAGGAGAGACAGGGTTGGGAGGAAAGGTGGTGGTTGTATGTTCTATGTAGCTAATCATCTACTAGTCAATGAATCTAACATTATTCCGGTTAGCCCATTATATGAATCATTGACTATGGTCCTTAAGTTTGGTTCAAGTAAAACATTAACCATTTGTAATGTTTATGTTCCCCCGGAAATATCTAGATAAGGAGTTTTAACTTTTTTTGGCAATATTTCCCATTAATTATCACAAAGAAAATTAATTATAGTCGGCAACTTTAACCTTAATTGATCTTCATCTAATAATTTAGAAGTTCAGAATTTGGTCATAGATTTAGGGCTTCATCAATTGATCACAGAAACTACAAGATTTAATTACATAACTGGTTATGAGTCAACTTTGGATTGGGTTATTACTAATCACCAGGGCCCCGAGTTTTCCACGATTCCGCTTTTGCGGCAAACCATGGAAATATCCGTGGAATTGGCCATCACCCACGGAATTCGCTGCCACCCACGGAACAATGTCCTTTGCCAACGGGGGTGCCCAATCCCCCATCTGCTTCATTGCCCCCCCAAATGTCTGTATGCTGCCACACTGGGAGCCCACCCCAGCGTGGCAAAAGCTTCAGTTACTCATGGGGGTGCCCAATCCCCTGTTGCCTTCAAGTTCCCCCCCCAAGCTGCCTGGTACCACGCTGGGAGCCCACCCCAGTGTGGCAAAAGCTTCCTTTGCAGACGAGGTGCCCAATCTCCTGTTGGCTTCATGTCCTCCCCAAAGCTGCCTGATGCCACGCTGGGAGCTCACCCCAGTGTGGCAAAAGCTTCCATTGTAGACAGGGGTGCCCAATCCCCTATCGGCTTCATGTCCCCCCCAAGCTGCCTGGTGCCATGCTGGGAGCCCACCCCAGCATGGCAAAAGTCCCTTGTTGAATCTAAACAAAAAAAAACAAAGAAAAAAACTTCCCTCATTGATTCTTTTGACCCCTCCCCCAACCTGCACCCACCCTCTATACCCTCTCCACACCCCACCACCCCTACCTCAACCCATACTTACCTCCAGAGCCCAGCACGACGATCTTCAGAGGACCAGGAACACATCTGCACTTTTCAAAGCTGACCACTAACTGAAGAAATGCCGGTAAGCTGTATAATGGCATAAATTGATTTTTTTCAACTTTAGTGCATATCTCAGCCATTTCAGGGAATTAGTTCACCAAATTTTCAACATGGGGTTTTTGGGCCCCCCCCCCCCATGAACTGTGACACTGTTATTTCGTTAATCTTTCCCGAAAGGTGTTTCTGCAGTCACTGTGTGTAACCACCTTTCCAGAATGATTAATGAAATGACAGTGTCACAGTTCATGAGGTAGGCTCCCAAAAATCCTATGTTGAAAACTTGGTGAAAATATTCCACAAAATGACTGTTTTATGAGCATGCATTGCGCAGTTCCTAAGCACGCTCATAACTTCAAGATTTTTAATATTTTCACTCCAGAGTTTCAGTATTGCCATTTTACCACACCTTCTTATGAACAGTATAACTGTCATTTTTCACATCTCACCCAAAATGTGTTTTTGCACATGTAGCATACAATGGTGCGGTTGGTGTGTGAAATCAATGTTTGGGACAAATTAAGAAAATCACAGTGATACTGTTCATGAGCAGAGTTCTTAAACTGGCTATGTTGAAAATTTGGTGACAAACGCCCATAAAATGACTGTTTTATGAGTGTGCGTTGCGCAGTTCCTACGCACGCTCGTAACTTTAAGCATTTTTAATATTTTCACTCCAGATTTTCAATTTTGCCATTTTACCACACCTCCTTGTGAACAGTACTACTGTCATTTTTCTCATCTCACACAAAATGTGTTTTTGCACATGTTGGCCCAGATATTCAAACTGCGCCAGTCTGAGGCGCAAGCCCCTGCGCTGCTCAAAATAGTTGCGCAGGGGTGTGACCGGGGTGATATTCAAAGGAGTTGCGCTGTTGAGCAACTCCTTTGAATATCACCCCCGAGCCACAGCACTTGCGCATGGTGCAGTGGAACTTGCGCTACCGCAAGTTGCCAGAGTTGAGCATTAAACTTGCGGTGGCGCAAGTACCATTGCGCCATGCGCAAATTTCCGATATTCAAAAGGTGACATGCAAATGGGGCCATAATTTATGCAAAGGCAGCGGGGGGCCATTTGCATCTATTATGGCCTTCATTGCCTTCATTAGATGAGTCGCGCCCGATCCCGAGGACTTGCTCCTGGCCACCCTGCCAGGCAGCAGCCGTCGGGGACAGCGCTACAATGCAGCCGATCGCGGGCATCACAGTTACATGACACCCCCCACATCTCCCACAGCCCGGTCGCGGGCAGAACACGTACATGTTGCCCCCACCACATCACCCACAGCCCGATCGCGGGCAGAACAATACATGTCATCCCACCACGCATCACCCACAGCCCGATCACGGGCAGAACACGTACATGTCGCCCCCACACATCACCCACAGCCCGATCGCGGGCAGAACCTGTATGAACCCCGTGCCCGATCGCGGGCGAGATGTAACCCTCCCCAACCCGAATAACTCCCTGGTGGTCCAGTGGACCGTAAAGCCCGATCGCGGGCAGAATGTCACAACAAACCCCCCAAACATCTCCCTGGTGTCTAGTGTCCCCCCACCCACACCGAAGCCCCCTGCTCCCCCTTCAGCGGCGGGCGACAGCATCCCACCCGCCTGCCGTCCGCTGCCCGCCCGACTGACTGTCGGTAGGGCTGCGCCCAGTGGTGCAGAGCTACAGCCAATGGCGTGCAGCCCATCCGTACATGACAGTCAGAGAACAATGGCAAGGTCATTGTGTGCAAAATCAATATTCAGGACAGATTAAGAAAATCACAGTGATAATGTTCATGAGCAGAGGTCTTAAACTGGCTATGTTGAAAATTTGGTGACAAATGCCCATAAAATGACTGTGTTATGAGCATGCATTGTGTCAGATATGGGGGGAAAAAAAAAGGAAAATAATTAAGTGTCAAAATGTGCCGCAGAATTGCTGCAGAAATTGGTGTTGAGTGCCACAGAAGTTCTGTGGCAAATGAGAACCCTGTCACAGAACTTTGCTCCAATGTGCTGCATCAAAATCGGGGCCCTGCTAATAACCCATTACAAATTGTTAGTTCCGGGTTTTACCTTATGACATCAGTGACCACTGTCCAGTAATTTTTAATTGGTTAGGTAAAGTATCTAAGAAGCCACATAAGACTGTGACCTTCTAAAAAATAAAAGATTTGGATGAGATAAAATTTGAGGAAGAAATTCAGTCTTGCGATTTATCCTTCCTAGATGATATTGTGGATACTGATGTAGCCTACCAAAAGTTTTGTGATCTTAATAGTACAGTAGTAACCACAGACACTGCCAGCTATTTTCAGAAATTTCTGTGATATTTCCAGAAATATCTCCTGCTTTCTGCATTTCCACAGTAGGGGCAGCAGAGAGAAACTCTTCAGAAATTTCATGAAATATCTGGAAATAGCTGCCAATGTATGTGTCTACTACTGTATCTGTGACAGGCTTCTTCTGGTTAAGAAAGTCAGAGTTAGAGGGGGCAATAAAGTTTGGATAACTCCAGGCCTATTAAAATTGATTAGAATCAGAAACAAGGCTTGAAAAACATTCAGGAAAAGAAAATTACATGGACATCAACTGAAGTTTAAGAAATTAAGGAATAAATGTCAGATAGCTATTAGAGCAGCAAAAACTGAATGTTACAAGTAAAAAACTCATATAAACTAATGGTAATCCACATTCCACCTGGAAAATTTTAAATTCTCCTATGGAAAGGAAGCAAGCACAGGATAATTTTGCCCTTCACCTTGATGGTCTATTAGTTAATGATGCCAAAAAAGTTGTCTAAGCTTTTAATTTACATTTTTCTAACCTTGATCATTACAGAGAAAGGTTTAATAGTAAGGATAGGCTAGGGAATATCACTGATACTTTACACCAGAAATTCAAAACAAACACAATAAATAAAATGGTGTCTAATTTTTATTTTCGATTTTTACAACCTACCGATCCTGTTAATTATGTCCTTAAAATGAATCCTAAGCTGGTTTTTGGTCCTGATCAATTGGACTTTAGGATTATTAAAAAAGTTATACATTCTATAGCAGAACCTTTGACTATTATATTTAATTACTCTCTTTGTAATGGTGTTTTCCCTGAGATTTGGAAGATTTATACTGTTAAACCTATTTTTAAAACTGGTCCCAGGTCCAATATTAATAACTATCGTTCGATTTCTCTTTTAGCCCCTCTCTCAAAAATACTTGAGAAAATTGTATTAGCTTTAGTTACTGATCATTTGGAAAAGTGTAATTTATGGACAGATTCACAATATGGGTTTCAACCCTATCATAATACTGAGACTGCCTTGGTGAGCTTCACAAGTCAAGCCACTAGAGCTATTGATGAAGGGAAATATGCGTCAATGGCATTTGTGGACCTCACCAAGGCTTTCTATCATGTGGATCATTCTGAACTGCTTAATAGTCTATCTGGTGTTTTCTTTTCTGGGGAGGTGATTGCTTGGTTTAGGGACTACCTGTCTCATAGAAGTCAAAAAACAATGGTTTATGGGGTTTACTCAAAACAGGCACAGATACAGTGTGGAGTCCTGCAGGGCTCCATAGTTGGACCATTTTTATTTTCTGTTTTTGTTAATTCTTTGCCAATTATTATTTTCTAAAACAGAATTAATTCTTTATGCAGATGATGTGGTATTATTCTGTTCAGGGGCCAATTTATTAACTCTTAAGGGGTCCTTTCAAACCGATTTTACTCTACTGCATCATTGGTTTGACTTACATAAAATGGTAATGAATTCTGTTAAGACTAAAACTATGGTTTTTATCACTCACAAGAAGCCCCTTGTCTCTGAATGTAATATTCTTAATAAAGATGGTTTATTAATTGAGTATGTTAAAGAGTTCAAATATCTGGGGATAATATTGGATCCTTATTTTTCATTTGAAGCCCATATTGCAGACTTAATTAACAGAATTCATAAAAGATTGGACCTTGTTTTTTAGATAAGAAGATATCTTACTGTAGAGACTAGAACCAAGCTTACCCATAGTCTTATTTTCGCTATTATTGACTATGGGTCAATAGTTTATTCCTATACTTCAGGAAGATTGTTAAACAAACTCCAGACACCCTATCATTCAGCTATATGTTTTGCAACTGGACAGCTGAGTATGACTTACCATTGTTTATTATGCAGTTCATCCAAGTGTATCTCACTTATTGAGAGATTTAATAGTAGGTCCCTTACTTTTTTGCATAAAGTCAAGTTGGGACTTCTTCCTAATAGTATTTCAAGTCTGTTTCCAGTTATTCCCAAGATATCAAATACTCACCTTGGAAGTGAACACTTTTCAGATTTCATTTTTTCATACTGTATTTGCCCAAAAGCCTGTGACTTTTTTAGCTCCAAAGCTTTACAATGACTTATCCTGTAATGTCGTAAGTTGGCAAAGAATTTCTACATTTAAGACAGCACTCAGAAGAAATTTGTTTGTAAACTCTGTTTGTAGGTGTTTTACTTAGTTTCAATTATGATGTAATTGTTTTATATTGTTCTGGCTAAGTCTTTAATATTTAAATGTGTTTGTATTTTGTAAAGTCTTTATATGTATAATGTATGGAAACTGTACGTTTGTGAAAATGGGCATTTCCCACAGACCTTTTCAGTATAAAATAAAAATTAAATAAAATGAAAAAAATATTGTCACAGATGTTATAGACTAAAAGTAACCATCATTTTTGTGTACAACAAGCACACAAAGTCAGCTTTGTTTAGCGAGCTGATATAGCTCACAGTGTTTTCTCAATGTCTTGTTGCTTATTCAAAAGGGTAACCTTACATAACAATTTAAATAGGAGAAACACTGTATATAAAAGATCATACTGAAGTGCTTTCGTCTGCTCATTAAAAGCACAGAGAATCCAATAAAGAGGTAACCCACATACTTCCTTAGAATCACTTCAGATCCTAGTGTAAATAGATTCAACTTCAGATCCTAGTGTAAATAGATTCAATTAACAATCAATTTGAATTTTTTATTGCAAATTAATAATGTGTAAGGTGTCAGCGTGGCTCAGTTGGTAGCACATCCGCCTCTGGACCAGAAGGTCGTGGGTTCTCGTCCCACACCGGGACTGGATTTGTACCAAAAAATCGCTGGCATCCGAGTGCAGTATCAGGGGGGTTCGGTACTGCTGTGGTGTGCCATCCTTTGGATGAGATGTAAAACCAATTTCCCTTCTTCCCATCCTGGTATTGTCCTGGTGGGTGTCCAGGTGGAAGTAAAAGAACCCAGAGCACTTCTTGCAAAGAGCAGGGAACATTCCCAGTGTCCTGGCCAACATTCCCTTCCCATAAAACCAGTTCATACAATTATCCAGGCTGTGTGTGGGTGATGATATGTGATATGGCCACCACCACACATTCAGTCACTTCACTAACAGTCTAGCACTGCTTGTAAAGCACTTTGGGATACTGTGTATGAAAAACACTATATAAATGCTGATTCTTCTTCTTCTTCTTCTTCTTCTAAGTTCATTAAAAGTAGACATGCTCTCTCCTTGTTTAGTGCATTGCTTGACGTTTGGACATTTTTTGTGCATGTTAACTTAAACCCTTGCTGTGCTGTGGACTGATATATCAGTCCAGAATCCCTATATGCTCTAATTCTGTTGGCAGACAAATACAAATAATCCTAAATATGAAGAAAATACTAACTTTGCTAAAATATTATCTGATTTTGCCAGAAGCTATGAAGATTGTGTGCCACGCTGCATGCTGGCAATGGCTACATGACTCCCAAATCCTCTGCAGACTGGAATAGATCTCAGATCACTTTGATGACACCATCAGTTTAGTGCAGGGGTTCTCAGACCTTCTCAGGTTGAGCCTCTCCTATGTCACTTTGGACAAGCCTGGGCCTCCCTATGTCTCAAGCACAGTAGCATACACTCAAAAGGATATGAAATTTCATGCGCGATTTCATGCGCAATCACAAAACAGGCAAAATATACTGTGATAGTGTTTTATTTACAAAGTGAAGCACTGTGCATTATAAATACTGTGCAAATGAGTAATTAAAAGTCAACTGAAAGGCAGTTTACCACTGCACACCACCGATACCATGCAAAGCAGCACTAAAAGTCAACTGATAAAAAATGTGCTGTACATCCAGTGCTGTTTAAGTCAGTCAGCTGAAGACAGCCTGTAAGCCTGTTTTTCACAGTCATTAAAAGGCACCCCCCCCCACCAAATCTAGCATCTGAACGTTTTTAAAAATCATTCTGCTGAAGGGAGCCTGTGAGCCTGCTTTTTGGCAGTCAGTTGCTGGATTCATGGCTGCACTGTCGAGAGATAGAGGCGCAAGTCATCTTCAACCCTGAGGCGGGACCTATACTTTGTCTTTATGCCAGCCAGTGCAGAGAACCCAGACTCACAGAGATAGGTTGAAGCAAAAGGCAGTAACACTTTAAGCGCTCGTTGTTTTAATTCTGGAAATTCACATCCCAGTGACAGCCAAAACTTAGCCAGTGGCAACTGTCCAAAAGAGACCTTCAGTGCTGGGTCTGTAGCCAGATCTATAAGGCTTTCTTGCTCTCTTAATGGCAGGTTGTCCACAGACCTCGGTTTAAAAATGAACGGATTCCTAACCCACTGGTTACAATCCTCCTGCTGGTATTCAGGGAAGTACTCACAGAGTTTTTTCCTGCAGTCCACTTAAATGTTCTGAAATTGGCATTTGGACACTGTCAATGGAAAGCTCATTTTCCTGAAAGAAATCCTCCAGTGTGGGGAAGGAGGGAAACCAATCCCTGCTGCAGTCTTGAAGACCATAATGGGTGTTTACTCACCTGGTAAAGGTGATTGTGTTGGTTGGCATCCATGGCACTCCAGACATTACCTCATGGGTTACAGCCCACCTGATAGGCTAATGATGCACATGACCCAGATCAGATTTCCAGTATATCCAGGTCCCAGGAACCCCTGCTCTCCAGTTTGAATTTTCCATAGCTGAAAGGAAGAATGTTAGAAAACAAGCAAACAATGCACACAATAGAGACTAGCAAGGATGAGGTCTGTAACGACAGGCTAAAAATAACAAGGCCAGGGGCCCGATTTTATTCCCTATTATGTACACACTACCTCGAACCGTGGTTCGACTGATTTAGCAGCGGGATTGAGGTCTGAAGGAGTGCTGTAGGGACCTCCTGTTTCTTTTCTGGCCGGACACGCCGATCCTTCCCGAGGGAGGGCCTTGGAGTGCCATGGATGCCAACCAACACAATCACCTTTACCAGGTGAGTAAACACCCATTGTGATTGGTTGGCATCCCATGACACTCAGAGCAATCACTCATGGGAGATAAGAAGCAGTTAAACTTCGGGTGGGATTCAGATGAATCGGAGGGTCCAGAAGATGGAGCCGCTGCTAGGACATGGGAGGCGAAGGCTGGCCTGAAGTCCTGGAGTTGTTCCAGCCTGTAGTGCCTCACGAAGGTGTATAGGGAGCTCCAGGTGGCCGCCCTACAGATGTCTTCGGATGATACCAATGCTCGTTCCACCCAGGAGGTGGATACTGCCCTGGTGGAGTGAGCTCTGATCCCCTGCAGCAGGGTCATTCGCTTCGCCGTGTACGCATGGAGGACGACCCGTCTGATCCACCCTGCGATGGTGGTCTTGGACGCCACGAGCCCCTGTCGTTGACCTTTCGAGACGATGAAGAGTCTCTCCATCTTACGGATGGATTGAGTCCTGGTCAGGTAGATCGAGAGGGCCGATCCCACATCCAGGAGTCTGGAGCACCGCCTCGGCCTGAAGGGCAGTGCGAGGCAGAGTGGGTGGGTCTATAGGTTGTTCCTATGGAACCTCGCCGGAACCTTCGGCTGGAAGGCGGTACTGTCGGCGTGCCCTTTGGGGTGAAAATGGTGTGAGCGATGAGCAAGACAGGGCACCGAGCTCCCCTATTCTTCTGGCCGAGCAGAAGGCCACAAGAAAGGCAGTCTTCAGGCCTACCCAGAAAAGGTCTGTTTTGACGAGCGGTTAGTACGGTGGCACTCTTAGGGAGTCCAATACCAGAGGTAGGTCCCACGGTGCGATGCTAGGTCTGGTCCTGGGCCGCATGAGGTCCATGGCCCTCAGGAAGTGGATGGCATCCGGGTGTGCCCCCGGTGGGTGCCCCTCGATGAGGCCTCTGGCTGCCCCGATGGCCGCCAGCTGCACCCTTAGAGAGGAGGGGGCCAGCCCCCTGTCCACCCCTTGTTGCAGGAACAACAGGATAGTGGGGAGATCGGCTTGTTCCGGTACCGAACCTCGACGGTGGCACCACTGTGAGAAGACGGCCCATTGTCTCTCGTAGGTGGAAGTAGTGGAGGCTCGACGAGATCAGAGGAGCGTGCCTATAACCGACTCGTGGTACCCGGTAGCCGTTAGTCGTTCCCTCTCAGGAGCCAGGCCGTGAGATGTAGCGTTCGCGGGGACGGGTGCAGTACTGGTCCCTGCGTCAGCATGTCTGGACGGGTCGGTATCCGGAGGCTGGCTAGCGACATCTCTGTGATTGCCGTGAACCAAGATCTGCGAGGCCAGTGCAGGGCCACCAGAATGATGGTGGTTGAGATTTTGGATTTTGTCAAGACTTGGGGAATGAGGGGGAGCGGTGGGAACACGTATGCGTAGTCCCGTGACCATACCTGAGACAGGGCGTCCGTGCCTTGGGATTGCGTGTCCCTGAATCGGGAAAAATACTGGTCCACCTGGGTGTTGTCCCTCGATGCCATTAGGTCGATGGACACAGGGCCCCATGTCACCTGAATTACCTGAAACAGGTCCGGGTGCAGGTGCCATTCTCCGGGGTGGATCTGTTGCCGGCTAAGCCAGTCCACCCTTACGTTCAGTTTCCCCACCAAGTGCATTGCTCCCAGGTGAGATAGGTGCATTTGTGCCCAGATCATCACCCTTGAGGTTTCCCGTGACATGGCCCTGCTTCTGGTACCTCCTTGCTTTGCGATGTATGCCACCGTCACGCGATTGTCGGATTTGATCAGAACTGACTGTCCCTGTATGACGTGGCAGAAGGCCCTCAGCGCGTGGAACACTGCTCTAATTTCCAGAACGTTGATTGAGAGTAGAGACTCCGCTGGGGACCAAGTACCCTGCACTGAATCGTCCCCCAGACAGGCTCCCCAGCCGGAGAGGCTCACGTCCGTCTCGATGGGGATTGGGGGAGGGGCTTCCAGGGGGACTCCCCTCGTCAGATTTCCCGGAGTGAGCCACCACCCAAGGGAGGATCTTACTTCTGTGGACAACTGAACCACGCAATGCAGGTTGTTCTCGTTGGGTGCACCGCGCGTCAAGATGTAATTTTGGAGTGGACGCATGTGCCACCTGGCCCAAGGGACGAGGTCGATTCAGGAGGCCATGCATCCCAGGAATTTTGCTACCTTCACCACCGTAGTGCGGGAGCGTGTCATAGTGCCCGGCCAGCTTCTGGAGGCATGCGGATCCCGTGCTGGTGCCGATCTCACCCAACCTTCTGCCGAGTTGATGATGGCCGAGGTGCTCGATCTGTTGGGTCGGTGAGGTTGGCTCTTCTCTCTGTTCACCACCCCGTGATCTTTCAGTGCGTCTGGCGAGTTCCGTGTGAGCATGTGCTGATCCTCGGATCGGGGGCGTATGAGCCAGTCGTCTAGATGCGGCACTATGTCCAGTCCTTGTTCTCTGAGTCTGGCCACCAAGGTGATGGAGACCTTGGTGAAGACTCTGGGGGCCGAGGACAGTCCGAATGGGAGCGCTCGGTATTGAAAGTGGTGTCCCATGATGTGGAATCGTAGGAACCTTCTGTGGCTCCTGATGATGGGGATGTGTAGGTAGGCGTCCTTTAAATCGATCGACGTCAGGAAGTCACCTACCCTGATACCCTGGATGGTGGAGTGGACGGTCTCCATTTTGAACCGGCGTGGGATCACGTATCGGTTTAGGTGTTTTAGGTCCAGGATGGGCCTCAGTTCCCCCGATTTTTTGGGCACTAGGAAGAAGATGGAGTACATGCCTTCCCCCTGTTCCTGAACCGGGACTGGTTGTATGGACCTGTTCTGGATTAGCTCTGCCAGGATGTCCTGTACCTGGTGAGGTGAGGCCCTTCTTCCAGGATGGAGATCGGTGATGAGACAAAATGATGAGGGATTGATGGGCGGGTCAACTCTATTGCGTATGCCCTGGAGACCACGTCTCGGACCCACCTGTCCGACGTGGTGGCCGCCCAGTGATGGGCTAACAGGGCGAGCCGTTGACCGATGGGGGGGTACGAGTTCTGGTGAGGGTGGTTCGGGGAGACTGAGTCACTGCTTCCCCCTGAACCCTCTTCCATGGCCTCCTGACCTTTGTCCCCGGGGCCTGAAGGCAGGGGATTTGTAGTTGCTGAAGGTGGGGGCGCGTGAGTAGAATGAGGAGGGCCTACTCCGAAAGGACTGGTTCTGTGGATAGGAGTCCCTGCGGGGTTGGCTCTTGGACCCAGGACGGAACCTACGTCTGGCGGCCGGCAGATGTGAGGGTCTTGACCGATTTTTTAGGAGGTCCCTGCCCTCTTCCCTCTGTTTTAGATAATCTTGGAGGCCTTCCCCAAATACCTGACTCCCCTTAAGGGGTAAGTTCTGAAGTAGAGTCTTAGATTCTGAATCGGCATCCCAGAGCTTGAGCCATAGTGCTCTGTGGGCCCAATTTATGATTGCGGCAGCCCTGGCCTGGAGGCGTAGTGAGTCCACCGCCATGTCCGCTAGGTATTTGGCTGCGTCGAGGGTGCAGTCTAAAAGTTCAGCCTCCCTGGACTTTGGACTCGCCTGCTCCTGAAGTTCCTCCAGCCAGCGAATCTGGGCTCTTGAGGTATAGATTGCCGCCGTCATCGCCTTGGCCATGGTGCCCTCGATTTCAAAAGTCCTCTTTAACATGTCTTCAATTCTCTTGTCGGTCGGATCCTTGAGGGCTATGGTACCGCACGGTAGCACGGTCTTCTTACTCAAGGCCGCCACTTGGGGATCGATGGAAGGCGCCTTGCACCAGGCATCTGACTTGTCGCCCTGAACCGGGTACATCCTGTGTAAGTTCCTTCGGTTTGGCATTCTGCCCGAGTCTTTGGATTGCCATTCCGTGTGGATGAGTTCTTCAATGGCCGGACAAACTGGGAAGGTCTCTGACATGTTGGTCCTTAGCTGGATCATTGGGTCCAGCTTCGATTCCATCTTGTCCCCCTCCTGTTCCTCTGTGGGTAGGCCCATGGTCGCCTTGATGACCTTCATCAGACCGGGGATTGTTTCAAATGCGCACAACTTTGACGTCAGTGTCGGAGTTGCTTGCTGATCGATGTCCTCTATGTCTGATTCCAAGCCATGCTCCTCCTCCTCCTCCTCCTCCTCCTCCTCGTCAAATTCGTCCTCTTTGTCTCTCTCTTCCGGGGTGCCATCCTGGGGGGTGCTGGGAAGAGGGACCTCTGGAGCTGGTGTGTCCTCTGGAGGGTCTCTCTCGTGTGGGGGCTCTGCACTGGGTTGTCTCGATCTGTTTTGGGTGAGGGTCTGCAGCTTCTCCATTATCTTCAGCATGAAGTTCTGCTGACTCTCCATCATGGCCACCGCCGCTTGTTGGTTTCGTATCAGCAGAGGCCGGGTCCACCCGTCGAGGTGCTGGGGCGGGAGAGAAGGAGCTGGGCGTTCTCTCGTCGAAGCCAGTTATGCGTCCATGAGGCAGGCTGTGCAGAGAGGCCTGGGGTTTGAGGAGGAGGGTGGTGCTGCACGCGGTGCACTTCTTTGCCTTAACCATCTGTAAAATAAAGAGAGAGGTCTGAGCGAAGGAAGATGACTCCGGAACTTTGCCCCCTATGCCCCAAGGTAACGCCCCACAGGAGGGGGGTTGGGGGGAGGAGGTAGGGTCAAGGAGAATGCTGTGATAAGGGTGCTGTGTGAGGGCCCTTAAACTGGCCAGAATGGAAGGATGCTCCTTCCCAAGATCCTCACCTGCCTATCCCCTTGAGATGGTTCTTACTCTGGAAGAGCCGGGGCCCGCTGTGTGAGGGGGCCGTGGCCACTGAGTGATGGGGATAGGGTCCGCAGGGGCCTGCCAGGGTCGCTATGGGAGGTACCCAGGCAGACGCTCTGCGGTGTCCTACTGGAGTCGCTATGAGAGGGACCCGAGAGGAGTAAGGATGTTTCCCCCTTTTCCAAAATTTTTCCTTTTTTTTTTTTTTTTTTTTTTAGAGACACTCCTTTAAGGTCAAGTGATTTGCTCAGGGTCGTACACCATGCAACTGGAAGTGGTGGGAATCAAGCCCATGTTTGTTAGCTGATGTCACTCCTCTTGCCTCTCTTCCAGATCTGCAGGACTAAGGTCTTAATCCGCATGGCTATGCTGCCTGCTTGGGAGTTGGAGGGCCAGCTATGTCCTCTGCCCTCTCTGCCCCTTTTTTTTTTTATTTGTTTCCCAGTGCAGTCTGGTCCCTAGAGGAGGCCAAAAGACATCCCTGGTGAGAGGCCCCTTAAGAGGAGTTCCCTGATGAGAGGGCGTCGCCCTGAAACCTAGCAAGGCGCCCTGGCATGGCTGCCAGGAGGCATCTCTCCATCTGATTGGCGACGGCTGATGCCAGCCCCCATGCGTAGAGCTCCCAAGGAGTCACATAGAGGCCTCTTGCCCGGCCAGCTTCCCGACAGCCTATGAGGCCTGTAGTCACCGGCCAGATAGCCGAGGAGAAGGGAGGCAGCTGCCCGCTTTTGCTCGAGCTGGAGCCATGCCAGTGGATTGGAAGGCCCAGGAGGGCCGAGTGGAGGCGGCGGTCGCACAGTCGGCGTCTGGGCGGTGGCCCGGAGAAGCAGGAATGGCTGCATGGGCCATGGAGGATCCGGTGAGTTGCGAGGGAGGGATAGCCTAGGATGAGGTAAACACGCTGTGGGGGGGGAAGCCGCGGAGTCGCAGGGAAAAGAGGCGACTCGCGGTAGGCGTTGCAGGCCAAGGCCTGGGAGGGAGGTAGTGGAGGCCCTGAGGCCTAGAGAAGGAGGGACCTTCGTGGGGAGGGCCGCAGTGCAGACCGCGGAGTCCCGGGGAGCAGAGGCGACTCGCGGGTTTCTCTCAGGCGAGTGCCTGATAGGGGAAGGCCCGCAAGGCCGCGTGGTCAACGAACCACTAGTCGCGACGCCACCAGGAGGCTCTGAAGGCAGGGCTATGCCCAGAAAGAGGGAATCGCTCAGCAAACCATATGAACCTTGGAAAGAGCCAAATAAAGGCTAAACATTATAAAGAAAACTCCTGAGATAGCAGGAAATATACTACAGACTAATGCTGTGCTTGGTTATTCTGCCTCTTAGACCACAACAAACAACTACAGTGGCTTAAAAGCTGTTATTTTTAGGAGCCTAGCTGCCCTTTCTTAGATATAGCTGAGAAACATCAATTTGACAATGCATTAAATTCCAAGCACCTACAGAAGTTGTTAAGAAAAGCATATTTCCTACCCTAGAATTTAAAGAGCAGACAGGGGTTCTCTGGGTGCTTCTTGCCTATTCAGATGCACAAATTACAACTGGAGAGCAGGGGTTCCTGGGACCTGGATATACTGGAAATCTGATCTGGGTCATGTGCATCATTAGCCTATCAGGTGGGCTGTAACCCATGAAGTAATGTCTGGAGTGCCATGGGATGCCAACCAATCACAATTGTAGTTTCTGACAAAATGCCTCAATCCTGTCCCTTACAATGAACATGTTGGTGTCCTGACCTTGAAGTGAGGCATTGAGTGTGTTCAGTCTGTCAAAAACATCTGCTAAATATGCCAGCAATGCAAGCCATCATGAATCATGGAAAGTTTCCACAAGTGCAGAGCCACAGTCAGCAAGGAAAATACACACTTCATCATGCAATTCAAAGAGACTTGTTAGTAATTTTCCCCTGGACAGCCAACGGACCTCTGTGTGCAGCAGTAGTTGTTTGTGCTTTGCTCCCATCTCCTTACACAGCACAGCAAAGAGTCTTGCATTTACTGGCCGTTCCTTGATAAAGTTCACTACTTTCACAGCATCTGCCAAGACTTTCTGAAGCTCAGCTGGCATCCTCTTGGCTGCTAGTGCTTCCCTGTGGATCATGCAGTGATTTCACACAGCACTAGAAGCCACTGCTTGCAACCTTGTCACCATGCCACTGTGTCTGCCTGTCATTGCCCATGCTCCATCACTACAAATCCCCACACATTGGCTCCAGGCAAGATCTTCCACTGTCATGAATTTATTGAGCATGTGGAACAGCTCCTCCCAAGTTGCTCGTGCAGGCAGCGGTTGGCAAAACAGGAATTCTTTCAAGACTTCAGTCTCCATGACATAACAGACATAGACAAGGAGCTGTGCAGCATGGGCAATGTCAGTGGACTCATCGATTTGTAATGCAAAGTATGGACTTTGCCAAACAGAGTCCAGTATCTGTTTCTTGACATCAACAGACAACTCCTCAATGCACCGGCAAACTGTGTCATTGGAGAAGGGGATGACATCTAGCTGTGCTGCTGCTTTGTCTCCTAGCATTATTGAACACATTTCTTTTGCAGCAGGAAGAAGTAATTGCTCACCAATGTTGTGTGGTTTTCCAGCTTTGGCAATTCGCAATGCCACACAATACGAGGCTTCCATAGCTTTGCTAGCCACAGTGCCATGCCTTTCCACCAGTTTCTTTTGGCCCCTCAGTTCTTGTAGCTTTCGATGAAAGAATTCCAGAGGTTTGGAAACTAGGCTGGGATGCTTTGTCTCCAAATTCCATCGAAGCTTGCAGGGTCGCATGCTGTCTTGTGCCAGAACGTCAGCACATACCACACACTATGGCTGAGGTGCTTCACTGGTCCCAGTCCAGGAGAATCCCATCTTCAAGTATTCATCATCATACCATCCGGCCTTGCACTTTGCTTGAGGGCCTGCAGCTCCTTCGTTGGCTTCAGCAACAGCTACTTCTCCATGCACGCATTTTCTCCAGGTCACCAGAAAGCGATCCATTATCTATGATACACCAATGTTGGAAATTGTCAAACAATGTAACCAAAATCCTCCTGGACATGCACATACTTGCATGTCCAACAACAGTCGGGCATTCAAAAAAGAGGAAAACAATGATTACAGAAGACGCAGTACCCCAAACTGCATGTCAATTTGAAAAGAAGACGAGCATCATAAACAGACCAACAAATAAAAACACTGCTCCCTACGATAGTTTCACTGTGCATCCATGAGACCAAAACCAAGCAATGAGATTTTTAAAGAATGATTCAGAATCCATTTCTATCCAGAACCAAACATTCCCATTTGTCACTTTTGCATGCCAGGCCAACACTGCTTCACTCACAGTTCCAAGCTAGGCAGTCCTGTGTTTCCTCCTCCAGCTCTGTCAGACCAGCACACAAACACAGATTCCATTCACTCATTGACCTCAACATGGTAACTCTTGTCGGCTTGCATCCTGATCTGCACAGCAAAAGGTGACCCACAGAAAGAGTGTACTGTAACTGTGCAGTCAGCTCAATGTCTCATTTTAAGTGCACATAAACACTTATGCAGTGACAAAGGGGTTGAGGTACACCTCGGCCAATCCTAGCACAAATTCGTATGCAAAGGGCCTTGGGAAATGCCCTTGTGGAATGTTTGGTTCTGGATAGAAATGGATTCTGAATCATTCTTTAAAAATCTCATTGCTTGGTTTTTGGTCTCATGGATGCACAGTGAAACTATCGTAGGGAGCAGTGTTTTTATTTACTTTACTGTAACTGCCACTAGTCAAAGCCGTACTCAATACTTATGACAAAGCTTATTACTAAGCTGCTAAGGACGACATAACTCTGGTATTGTTTGCATCCATCCTACCTGTACCAGCTTGTTTGTATCTATGTCTTAATTTTACTGTTATACTTATGTGTTGTACTGCTATACTGTGTATTTTGGTTTGTCTTACTGTGACAAGGTACCTTTGTAAATGAGCCTATGGCTCAAAGGTTTTCCAAACTGCTGTTTAAATAAATAAATAAATAAATGGGTGGTTTGGATCCAAGGGCATGCAGATGGGGATCGAGTGCTTGTCTGTGCTCAGAGGCAGATGCAGTTTAGAGTAGGGACCCAGCTGATGGGCGGTCTACCTCAAAGTGGTAGCTGGGTGACTTCACAGCAGGGCCTTGCTGTGAATACCAAAAGACCCCCACTCCACTGAGCCTATTTTGGGATGATGCACCCAATGTAAAGGTAAGCCATGAGCACAGCCTTCACTCCACACTGTCCACCACACAGGCAAGACACTGGGGGTTGGGGGGCAGGGGGGAAGCATAGTAGAAATTCCTTCATACTTACCATGATTTTCTTATCAGTTAGTTCCAGCATGTCAGTGGGGTATTCATGTGGGATCTTCACTCCAAAGCCTCCCAACCCACCCAAATATGCAGGCACAAGATTCCAACACACAATTTGAACCCGACAGCACACATAGGTAAGGCAAATAATGCTTTTACAGTGAAGGGTCTTGGATGGGTTTGGAGAACGCTCCTGAAAACCTGAAGAAGCCTCTCACCCCCCAAGCTACACCAGCAGACCCTTCACTCACAAAAACGAACAAAACCAGCACCATTTGATACCCATGGAACACAAGAAAGGAAAATTATGTGTTTGTAGCGAAGGGTCTCATTTGGGTTGGAGGGGGCATTGCTTAAGACCTGAAGAAACCCCTCATGTCCAAGGTACACCAGCAGCCCACCCCCCAAAAAAGGGCACCATTTTAGTACCAGAAAACTATCATATATATGCCCCAAGCTACACCCACAGAACCTTCACTCAGAAAACAGTCAAAACCATGATTATATAATGGCAAGAAAATTTCCTGGATTCTGATTGGTCAGTCTGGGGCTGGACCTGTGATGTTATCCCAGCATAACATCACAGCTCTAGTCTCAGCCTCACTGTGAACCAGTGTAGATGGCATTATGTACCTTGCATCTCTCTTTTCTCATCTCCTCTTTAGAAACAAAAATATTTGTTCACACTAATAAAAACATTCTTTAAAATATTTTTTTTATTTTATATATAACAATGAGCCATTGTATAATAGGAATAATGCACTCCAGGGTGTGTGTAGTGCTGGGATAACGTCGCTTCTGGGGTGATTAATCACACTACGGCCCTGCTGACCTTGTGCCTAATCTTCCCCAGTGGCGTTATCCAACACATTACTCCCTAATCATCTGTCATGCTATCACACCTCCAAGTAAAACCACCAGGTCCATCACTTCAAAAACAGTAGCATAAACAACTGTGCTTCTTCCCACAAAACAGAAGCATCCAAAAGTCTCCACAGCCCCTGCCCCCAAGATGCAGGTCCATCATTGTAGCACTCCCCAATCACCACAAGACTTCCTTTTGTGGCATTTCAAGCATACCCCCCTCCCATAAATACAAATAAACCAGACATAAAAAATGAACCAGAAGCAATCCTTCCTGTGAAATAGTCAGCTCTGTCTGTGTACACTCCCCTGTTTCCAGTAACAATATTCAT
Organism: Neoceratodus forsteri; assembly: GCA_016271365.2. Lineage (NCBI taxonomy): Eukaryota > Metazoa > Chordata > Ceratodontiformes > Ceratodontidae > Neoceratodus > Neoceratodus forsteri. Next base: position 623,738,439 of record CM057455.1, read on the forward strand.
GGAACCTACTGGCTGAGAGGTTCAGAGCATGAATTTGGAGTCCCATTTTCACAGGAGCAGATAGATGGGAAGGGGGGGCAAGAAAATTTTTTTTAGCAGCATATGAAAAACCCCAACCGTACAACTCCTTCCTTAGAACCCCTCCAAGATGGGGGCAGGGCAAGAATATTTTTTTAGCAGCAGGTAAAACCCCCAACCTTACAGACCCTTCCTTAGAACTCCATCCTTGCAGTCCCTCCATGAGGGGGTCAAATTAACTTTTTTTGCAGCACATTAAAGACCCAACCTTACAGCCCCTCAATGTGGGGGGGGGGATGAAATAAATATTTTTTTAAGAAGCATATTAAAACACCAGCCTTGCAGCCCCCAGGCCCCTGCAGCAAAAACCCTGAGTTTACCAGCCCCTTCAGCAAAAACAAAAAAAAATCAATCCTTACCAGCCCCTTCAGCAACAGATGTATGAGAGTGCAGTTCTATACTCCAGGTGGCAGCTGGCAGCTTCAAAGAGATCAACTGTGAACAGAGTGGTAAAACGAATGCACGGACGATCGGAGTCAGCGACTTGAGCAGTGGCTTGAAGCAGTGGTAAAACGAATGCACGGACGATCGGAGTCGGCGACTCGAGCAGTGGCTTGAAGCAGTGGGTCCCCGGTTTGAATTTTGCCGCAGATCTTCCGATTCAGCAGCTGTTCGGGAGATGGAGAAAAAAAGCATCCTGGGCTTTATTGCCGGAACTGTTCGGCAGCACAGGGTAAGCGGCAGCTGATTGGCCGAAGAAGTCTGCCAGCCATTGGCAGGAAATTGGAGGCATACGATTGGCTGCATTCACCTCCCTTCTCATTGGCTGCTATTTGCGTGCTCCTCATTGGTCCGGTACAGACGAACTCCTGCCTCTCAATTGGTGGGCTTGCGATACCCTACTAGCCCCTCTAGGTTCAATGCCTTTCTCGTGTTTCTCCGGCATTGGCACAAAGAATTTGGCACCTCTCATCAAGGTGCTGTTAGCACCTCATCAAGTCATCTTTCCCCTGGGATTGAAGACAAAGGTTGGGGGGAGGGGGGATGATGTTAAAGAATGGATGGGGTATGTGCGCGTTTATAGTCCACGGAGGCGCCGTTTTCAGTTTGGCTGCATGCTTTCAGGTATTACAGTCAAGCCTCCGCGCCTCCCCTGGAAGCAGCTCGCGGCCTCCCATTTGAGAACCACTGGTTTAGTGCTATGAACTGTGGACGGTTTAAGTGCACCTACTGTTTTCAAGGATCAGTGGAAGCCTAAGTATTTTTTTCATAAAATTATCATAACATGAGCAAATTTTTTAAAAAAAAGTACATTTCTTTCTTTATTTATGGCCATCTGTAGAAACATAGTAATTTTAGGTGTCTATGGACTGCCAAATATATCTTAAATTAGTGCTTAGCTGAATCTAAATGCTGAATGTAACATTGACACCCACATTGAAAACCATATTCAACAGAGAATCAATAAGTTTTTCCATTCATCATTTCCAATTATTTTTTCTTCTTATGTTAAGTAAACAATGCTAAGGATGCCGGTTTGATAAATAAAACAAACATTTCCAAATATCTTACTGGTCATTAAAGACCACAGATTTTGCTCTGAATGAAAATATTTTAATGTACAGTAACAGTAACTTACAGTCTGAAATATTATTTCCAGTCTTTAGCTATCTTATTTCATTTAGTTGTGACATGGGAATTGAACAGTGGTAACTTAAAAGGATTGCAACTACTAACCACTTAATTTAGGGCTTGGTGTTCCTAAAGCAGGTCTGTGTTTTTTTTCCGATATTTTAGTGCCAACTGTTTAAAAAGAAAGAGAAAGCATCAGTGAAACTAATGCAACTTGTGCATATCAGCTACAGTATAATGTATAAGATTTCACATTTATGAAAATAATTTGATCAGAAGACATATAAGTTATCTTTTATAATGGATAACAGAAAAAGTACTGTACTGCAAGTGTAAAGTCAAGAAAACAGTAATCTGTCAGCATAACAACTATGAACAGAACATTAGACCAGTAATGATTTAGCTAGTTTGCAAGTATGTTGCAGAGTAGTGTGTCTTAAACAAAATCAGACTGACAGTTAAAATCCTAAAAAAACTTGTACTTGAAGCAGTTTTATATTCACCTTGACAAATTGGCACCTTTCCAGTCCATGTCCCATCAGCTCTGCAGACTCTATGTTCTGATCCTCCTGCCAGGAAGAAGCCAGGCTGACAGGTATAAATTAATGTATAACCAAGAGAAGGAAGGTCCATTCCAACTACATTTGCATGCGCAGGAGTCTCAGGTTGTTTACAACTGTGAGCTGTAAAGAAAACATTAATTATTATTTTTCTGACTCAGCAGATATATGGAATGGGAGCAGTGCTACAAGGATACAGTGTGCTCCTCTCTCATCTCTTTAGAATGAATGCCCGCTAGCACAGCATATTAGACAACTCAGGAACAATTATGTTGGATCCTGTTAACATTAAGGCAATACTACCACTGACAGGTAGCTGCAGTTTTCTTGTTAGCATGTGGCTTTCAGCATTGCACATGCAATTTGCAGAAAACAAAAGTTCAATGTATAATTAAAGGGACATGTTCAGCTTTTGTTATGACTTTAAGAATGTTCCCTTGTATGATTTGTTCTGACCCTTTCAGCAAACCATGTACTTACAAAATTGAAACATGTACTTAGATCTGCATAAATATTATATTTATCAATTATGTTACCTTAAAATACGTTTTGCTTGGACCAACCAGAAGTCCCATAAATTTCTGCTTCTGCACATCCACAGTGACACTGGCACAGAGCAGAAGGATACATTTGTCCGTGAACAAGTATGGGCAAAAATATTGCTGCTGAGTAAAATTCATTGCCCGTTCCTAAACTGACCCCTGAACTGCATGAACAGATGTTCATTTCAAACTGAGCACTCTAACAGTGGTAATTTACTGTTTGAAAAGGAAGGTGTAAATCTGGGCATTCACAGTAGGGCCAGCACTATTGCACATGCCTAAATTTATGGCTTGCATTTTCAAACAGTAATTATACAATGGAGTAAGTTGAAATCATCAAATCCTGTATTTTGATTGACTGGCTAGCACCTTTTCAATATTGTAAATCCTCTAGTGTACCCACTGGAAAAGGTGCCAGCCAACCGAATCTTACCCCAAATCAACCCGACTCCAACCCAGAAAATAAAAATCTACACACATTGCTCACCCGCTAAACAAGACCAAATCAGCACTTTCAGACACCCCGATATCAAAACCACCAAACCCCCTCACTCAACTGCAAGATATAAAGCTCCACACATGAAGTGTAAACCTCGTCCACCAATGTCTCCCACCGACTGTTTAAAGAAAAAAAAAATCACCTCTATGCCAGCTAACTCAGCATTGCTTACACATGCCCTCCCTCTTGCCTCTGGTAGCGTCCTCAGTTTCAGTGACTGACTGGCTGTACAACACAAATTTGCTGTCATAGCCCCTTCACACCCTATAACTTTGAGCTAGCTGCACAACATGAACCACACAGCAGAAGAAGCCAACTTGTACTTCTTTTAAAGAGACGGCCAGTGACCAACTTTGTTTTTTTTGTTTTTTTTAACTGAGAGACAGAAATCTGCATATGAGCACAATGTGTCAAAAATGGACCCAGTTCATCCATACTTGAAGTGAGCGGGGAACACAGTAACTTCAAAAGAGACTCCTGACTCAAATAAAAAAAAAATGAAGCCGGGACAGACTGAAAGGCCAATAAAGAGGCACAGCACTAAAGATGTCCCGTCCCAACAAAAAACATCTGAACTGCAAATAGCAAACAGCAACCCAAGCAACTCAGAACTACTTTTTTGTCGTGTAACAGTAAAGTCAATAAAAATAACCAAAAAAACATAATTTTCTATATTTCTCAGCCCCCCCCTCAAAAAATGACACACACAAAAAACAAAACTCTGGACATTGTATAATAGCAATATATCCCTCAAGGGAGTGGGTATACTGGAAGATTTACCACTTCTGATGTGGTTAAGTCACTCGGCTGCGCCTCGTGACCGAACCACACCAGCCGTGGTAAATCCTCCAGTATACCCACACCCTGGAGGGGTATATTGCTTAAATTACCTCAGTTAGAGTTCAGGGATCTGTTTAGGAACAGGCAATGTATTTTACTCAGCAGCAATATATTTTTTCCATACTTATTCATAAACAAGCATAACCCTCGACTTGGTGCCAATGGCACTGTGAACATGTGGGAGCAGCAGTTTACAGGACTTATGGTTGTCTGAGTAAAATTTGTTGTAGGCAAAATACTTGCTAAATGTAATATTTATGCAGATCTAAGTACATATTTCATTTTGTGGGGACAGTATGTGCAAGAAGGGTCAGATATAACTTATAAGGGGAAACTCCTAAAGTCATAAAAAAACTGACTGCATCCCTTTAAATTTGGTCATTGACAGCTAAAACCATGTGCATATTAATGCAGTAACATAGTAACTTGAAGCTGTAAAGGATTTTTGGTTTATCATATCCACCACACCTACTTCACATGAACATTTGAAAAACGTATGCTGAGCAAACATTCCAATGTATAGTGCTTCTCAGCCCATTCTACTATCCATGGTGCCCAATAATTCTCTTAGTAAGTATACATTTGTCCAGGTTTATCTTAATGGATTGTATTGTCTTGATGTCCACTCTCTATGGTGATAGGCTACCCCACATATTTACAGCCCTCTGGGAGAAAAAAATACCTCCCAACAGTACCCCTAAATTTACTGCTATGAGCTCATGTTCATGTCTCCACATCCTGCTGCAAGACACCACATCAAATAAGTATGTTTGTTTGATCTTGGTCATACCTTTCAGTATGGGAAATACTAAGATCATGTACCCTTTCATTGTCCTTATCTCCAGGGTGAACATTTTTGTGCCTCCAGATTCTTCTCACAGCTTCCACCACAATGCCTCAGATCATGTTGGTGGCCTTGTATTGTACCTTCTCCACTGCCTTAATCTAGACCTCTTGGCCCAGCCAGAGGCTACAAAGTCTACTGTCATTGCCCCAGAGGGTGCCTAGGAAAAAGAGGGCCAGCCGGACTGTGGTGGGCTCCACGAGGGTGGGGTAATGGGTCAGGGATACATTTCTCAGCCTGTGCCATGACAAAATTCTTTTAACATTCTGACATGACAATACTACGGGGAGAAGGAACCCAAAATAGTAGCAAGGCAGGATGTGTGAATCGCTATACAGAAGGACACAAGGTGGGAGACAGAGAACCCAGCAGAGGAAGAAGCAATTTCTGTTGGGGGACTCGATTGTTGGGGGGGGTAGATTTGGGAACAGGAAGAGGGGAGATAGGGTGGCAAGGGGCCAGTCTGGCAACATGCCTCACAGAGATAGGCAGCAGATCCTAAAGATTACTAGGGTGGCACTGCATAAGGGCTGCTGCATGTCATTGTTCACCTGGGGACTAATGACCTACAGTACAGTGCATGAGGCTGGGAACGTGCAGGGAGAGTTCATGGAGCTGAAGAGGGGCCTTAGGCAAGTATCATGGACAATGGCATTCACCAGGTTGCTGCTTGTTTCTGGCCAAGGGAAGGGTAGGGTACTCTGCACCAGGATCGTCAACTCATACGAACATATGAAATTTGCCAGCAGATAAAGGCCTAGAGGTCTATCAAGTCTGCTCGAATGTGCAGCTAGCACCCCTTATTCTGCAGCTGGAAACATAGTTGGAAGAATGGTGCAAAGAAGATGGGTTCAACAACATTAGGAAAAGGGTACCAACCTCGAGGGATATGGGCTTATACAGAGATGATCACATGTATCCATCTGGGAGGGGAACTGTAGTCCTCAGTTGACAGTTTAAATGTTGATTTGACAAACATTTAAACTAGCTGAGGGGATTGGCAAAAAGACAAAGGTTGGCATAAACTGCCACTCCTACAGACTGAAGCAGTACGAAGGGAGGATCTGAGAGGATGAAACTCCACCAGGGAGCAGGTCAATGGGAACAGCAGAGTGGTGTAGGAAAAGGGGAATGGGAACAAAAGTTGTAAAAAGAGAGGGGTAATTGAGGCAGAGCACAAGGAGAGGAAGGGGGATGTAGGCAGAGTTGGAGCAAGGTGTAGAGGGCTTTGTGTGAAAATGCAAAGAGCCTTGGAAATAAAATTTTAGACCAAGAGACCATCATGGCAGAGGCAGACCTGGATATTGTGGCCAATACTGAGTCATGGTGCACAGGGAGCTGTGATTGTGACATGGCCATACCAGGATACATTCAGTTCAGAAAGGATAGGGAGGGGAGGATGGGTGATGTACTGGGGGGCCTCCAGCCCCATCCAGCGGGGTGTAGGATCTGAGTGTGATCCTTGATGGTGGCTTGACACTTGATGTGCAGGTGTTGGCCATTGTTAAAAGTGGATTTTGTCATTTTAGGAACATTGCTCAGATCCAAGCCCTGATTCTACCTGAGGAACTGACCACACTGATGCACGCTTTCATCATGTCTGGACTGGACTACTGCAATACCCTGTACCTAGGGTTATCTGGAGGCAACCTCCACCAACTGCAGCTGGTGTAGAAGGTGGTGACAAGATTGATGATGGGAGTGAACAAAAGTAATCATATCACCTCGGTCCTCCATGAACTGTACTAGCTGCCAGTCAGGTGGATGACTGTTTTCAAGGTAGGGCTCCTAACCTATAAGACCCTACTTGAAGGGGGGCAAGTCTATCTGCAAGATCTCCTTGTTTCTCATCACCTGTCCTGGGCTCTACATTCTACTGAGGGAGGCCTACTTGGAGTTCCCAGGCCTAGGTTGTGGCATTTGGGAGATTGTGCATTTTCGATTGCGGCATCTGCCCTATGGAACTCACTGCCTAGACATCTAATGGAGTCTCTCTCAGTAGAAACCTTCAGAAAGGGACTAAAGACTTTTGTGTTTCAGCAGGCTTTTAATATGTGAATTGGTTTTATGCCATATTACTATGAGATAGCTAGTTTTAATCTGATGAATGGCTCCCAGCTGTTGCTATGTTGTCATGATGTTTGTATATGATTGTTTTTATTGTATGGCACTCCGAGTCCTTGGAAAGTGGCACTTTATAAATAAAGTATCTAAGTATCCATCTATTCTTTCTATCTATCTATCTATCTATCTATCTATCTATCTATCTATCTATCTATCTATCGGTGAGCTTCAAGTATGCATGGGATAGGCACAAAGAAATCCTGGTAGAAAAGTGTGTGTGGGGAGGGGGAAATAGCAACTGGAGATCTGGTAGGGTCTGCAGCGACAGTATAGGCATAGAAAACTGGACAGACAGGGTGGGCCAAGGGTTTTTATCTGCCAAAAAATTCAGTTTCTATGTCCCTTTTTTGTTGAGGAGACCAAACCTGCAAGCATTGTAAAGGGGTAGAACTACTTCTTATTTTCTGTTGGTCACCCCCTTTGATGCACCCCAGCATTCATCTGGAATTCTGGAGGGTGGCCACGCAGTGCTTGTCCTCCTTCAGCTTCTTATCTATTAAAACCCCCAGATCAGTTTCCATCTCATCTGCAGCAAGAGAATCCCCAATATTGTGTGTTTCCTACTCCTGTTTTTCCTCAAGAAGTATGCAATCTCTCCCAAAGTGTGTAAGTCATGGCTACCATTTCTGATTTAATCTGTGGTGCACAAACATTAATAAATATGCATGGCTGCCCTTTCCAGACCTATCCAAAACTAAAACCCTACCCGGTATTAAATGTATTATTTTATGTAGGGTAAATCCTAAACCTTTAAACAAAATTTCTACATCATCCACTTTATCTTCACCAAAAGACTAAAAAAGATGGCCCCCGTAGTGTAAGTAGACTCTAGATGCATTGATATTTTCCACTGTTTAGTCTGGACATTATTTCTTGAGTCAATTAGAATACTTCCATAAATAGTAGTTAAAATATTTTCAAAATTTTTCCTGATAGACATATATTTTGAATCTGAGACTTTAAATTATCCAGTTGATTTCTCCAACTCTAGTAACAACTGAGTCATTATTATAGACGTGGCTGAAAAAGGTATTGTCCTAGCCCACTTTCTAGTTAAGAATAAAACAATCGATATTGGATCAGAGATGTACCCCTATATTATGCATGAGTAGGCAGTTTAATGTTATGCCTCAATATTTACACCTTAATGGCATGGCTACGTCTGGAAGACAAAAAGGCCTGAAAGCTGGCAGACAGAGTCAGTGCCAAGATTTCCTGATTCTGCAAATTTTGTAGCAGCCAGTTCAGTCATTTAAAGTTCTACAAAGCTGAAAACAACTAATAATGTGGAATTTAAAGGGACACTGTCAACCCCCTTAGGCCTCAAAGTGTCCTTTGTTTATAAAACACATTTTATGTTTACTAACATTCTGTAGAGACTGCTGATGTAGCTAGTAGTTTGATTCTGATTCTTTTTTTTTTCTTTTAAAAAGGGAAACACAGACTGCCCACCATACTGGTGTTACCACAACAAAACAGGTTTGTTTATATTCCTTGATCAACTCCCACTACATCTTTCCTGGACTTGGGAACGCCTCCAAGCAGTCTAGCCACTCATGATGCAGTGGCAGTTTAGGTTGCTATGCCTCATAAGTGACTGCACTGTTTGGGGGTGCTTCTAATTTTTAGGAAGCATTCAAGAAGAACTGATTCAGGATTTTAAACAAAACAAAGTTGTTTATAAATAGAGATGCAGCAAATTTAAATTCTGCCGATGAAGTGAACGCGAAGTGGGCACTTCACGTTGCCACTCCACAAAGCGAAGTGGGCAATGCAAAGTGCTCACTCCACCTTGTCATTACCACTTCGCATTAAGGCAGAATGGCAATGCGAAGTAAGGCAAAGTCATTGTTTTTAATGGACTTTGCGTTCCTCATTATGATTCTAAGTGATCCACTTGGTGTTTCAGATTTGGCAGCCCCCCACACATCACATGGTTTACAGTACTGTAAGTCACATGCTCTTTAGCTAGGCAGGAAGAAAGTGAATCATACAAGCAAACACTTTCACTTTCTCCTGTGCAGACGGAGAGAGAGGAGTGTGTTTTGTGACTGCTGATACTTTGAGATCAGAACGAGGAGGAGATTTAAACTTTGATTTAAACCCAACAGCTTTTTTAAAAGCTAAATTTTTTTGTCTTTTCTGTCTGTACTCTTTTTTACTTAATTTGTTCTTTCTGTAAATTTTATTTTTCTTACATATAAGGACATCAGCTGCAAATTATGTCCTTGCTGGAACTACTGCTGGATCACCATGGGATCCCACATTGGTTTTTTTTTCCTCGCACCATTTTCCCCCCCTGCTCCTTCCTTGCTGTGTTAAAAAATGTATTCCTCCACCATCCCCGACCCTTGTATGTAATTATGCCCTTTATTTGTTGTCTTCCATATGTATTCTAAGCAGTGGAAGTATACTGTGCTAAACTGCATGGGGGCAGTTTTCTTTCCAGTCTGTGTATGTACTGCAGACACTGTTCAACTCCCTGACTTAAAAACACTTATTAATGAGTACAATGGTGGGGTAGTGAAGCCTGGCGAGATACTACAAAACAGGCTTACAATACATTTAAGTAACTAGTAAAAATATTAATGGTATGCTTCGTGACGTAATTGTAAATCATGATTTGTGACTGCATTTGTGACCGTGATGATAAAGAAATGCAAATGCCTGCGGCTGTACTTCCCCGGGCCCTGATGAGGTGGGGCACAAAACTCCCTGACTTAAAAACACTCATTAATGAGTACAATGGTGGGGTGGTGAAGCATGGAGAGATACTACAAAACAGGCTTACAATACATCCAAGTAAATAGTAAAAAAATGTACTGTTGTGATTCGTGACCTGATCGTAAATATCAATTTGTGACTGCATTTGTAACCGTGATGATAAAGAACATGATTTGTATCATGAGTGACTCCTGATGATGGTCCTGACTTAAAAACACATATTAATGAGTACAATGTTCATGTTGAATTATGCACCACACCTGTCCAGTACTCTGAAGAGCCAAAGAAGCAACTGTGACTTAAGTTAGGGATGGAGATTGGGCCATAAAGAGATGCAAATGTACAGACAGATTAAGATGGTGCTGCACACTGAAGAGATGCAGATGCAAAGGCACAACACCTAACCAGTGCTCACCATCAGAAATTCAAATCTGGAAAAGAATATCTTTGCCGGTTGGGGTGGGCGGGGGCAGTGTACTGCACTGCTGCAGTAAGAGTCACTAGTACTAGTACCAGTAAAGATACCACAAAGAAGTACAAAAAATTACACAACTGCAGTGGATAGCAGGTTCACATTGCTGAAATTATGTGGCACAATAAAAGTTGTCTGATATGATGACATACGTCACACACATACTCACATACACACTAAGTAATGCGTAGCAAATTGAAAATTTCAGTAATATAACCACATATTTTAAGCAAACTAAAATTATGTACTGCTGCACCACAACAATCAGCAAAAAATGGAAAGAATTATTGAAAATTTTACAGTGTGTACATTAACATTGTTATACAAGAAAAATATCACCAACATAGAAACCACTGTCTTTTTCTCCAAGTTAATCTTCCTACACCACAGATAAGCCCCTTCCCCAAATCACACTTCCACTGTCTCTCAGTACACAGACTGAATGTTGTACATTAACATTCAAAATACACACACAAACAATAAACACTCATTGATATGAGCACAGGAGGGTTTCCTATAATTGATGAATTAAAGTTTCAGCCAAAAAAATGACTCAAAAAGGCTATTTTAACAACTTTTAGAAGGTTTGAATCACAGAGAGCTCTCAGAACAGATTGTCTCCTACAGCTTCCTACACACAATACCCCAAATGGAGGCTGTCCAGAATAATCTGGAGCCCATGTGACCCGAAATCCCATGAATCACTGCAAAATTTGCCTTTGGAGCTTAAAAACAAGGCGAAGTACATTGTTTTCAATGTACTTCGCCTTAAGAATTAGTGGAGTAATGGTTTGGAAAGGTGGAGTAACACGAAGTCATTGTTTTCAATGGACTTCACGTTACTCATTAGTAATGCAAAGTACTCTGCTTTGCGTTGCAGAGCACTCCGTGAATTCGCTTTCCTCACGTGTTCCACTACTCAGAGCAGGCTGGGGCCACTACGCTATCTCTATTTATAAATATACATTATCATGCATTTCAGTTCTACTAAACAAGGAGACAGACAAAACAAACAAGAACATTAATGAATTTTACAGAAACATAGAAACATAGACTTTGACAGCAGATAAGGACCGCTTGGCCCACCTTGTCTGCCCATTTCCTTACCTAGAGGATAAGCAGAAAATCCTATTTAACCAACATCCTATTTCTTCCTACCCCCACAAAAATTGCCTTATGTCTGTTCCATGTATTATGTGTGGTTTATAGCTCAGTGCTTATGTAACATATAGTTGAATGAAGGACATGATTGGTGGATACAGAGGCCAGTATAGAGAACAATGATTACTGAGTAATGTATTGTGCTTAGGTACTTGGATGCTTGAGAGAGAGTTTGATAATATTTGAGGGTGGTGGCTTTTCTCTGTATCCCACCTGCAGGAAGGAGCTTGATTAGAATTGTAGAGCCCCCAGTGGGATAAGAGTGCCGGAGAAGGAGGAGGTGTCGGGGAGGATGGTGGGTGAATGCGACTCGCTCTAAGCAGAGCTGGAGGCATATGCCTCATTTAAACAGGCTGTGGAGGAGGAGCTCTTCCCCCACATAATCCTGGCTACTACCTACAATTATGTGTGGTTCATAGCTCAGTGCTTATGTAACATATAGTTGAATGAAGGACATGATTGGTGGATGCAGAGGCCAGTATAGAGAACAATGATTACTGAGTAATGTATTGTGCTTAGGTACTTGGATGCTTGAGAGAGAGTTTGATAATATTTGAGGGTTTTGGCTTTTTTTCTCTGTATCCCACCTGCAGGAAGGAGCCTGATTAGAATTGTAGAGCCCAAAAAGAATAAATATCCATGATTGTTCTATAACTAAATGCTGAATAAGTCGGCATAACTTAATGATAAGAATAGATGATCACCTCCTTCAACTCCGGAGAGTATGACCAGTAGCACTCAGGAGAGGAAAAACACCCCCTTGGGGAGGAAACCTCTGAGGGCCCATGGCTACTGACCTGCCCGTCCTTCTGGGCATACTAAAGGAGAGAGATCCTAATTAAACTAATTAATTAGTTAAATTCTGAATTCTAATATAGAATTCAATCCATATGAACGGAGCTTTAAGAACAGACTGAATTGTAAGTGTCCAGTAAAGTAATTCCTTCAAGTAAAAGGCTGAGTCCAAAAATCCATGTATAATTCGGAATGATGGAGAGTAATATTGAAGAAGCGACTTCCATACTTCAGTTGATAGAGGGCATAATCCATGTATTTTAATAATGGTGGATAAAGTTGATGACTGACGAACTCAATACAGGAGACAGAAGATATTTGCATCCAAGCTTTGATGACAATGAGGCAAAACAATATAAGTAGTACACTTGCCATGATTCTAATAATAGATGGCTTGTATGAGACGAGGGAATGGGAGAATTCTTGAGGTTAGGTAACCGACTGATGCATCCAGACTTGATAAGTAAAGAATAATCTTGGAACTGATATGAATGCAATGGCTGTAGAGCTGAACTGTAATAGTAGCAAGCTGTATAGGATAAATGGAGACACTGATACGAGGTATGAAACATCTGCGTAGTAGGATGTGGAGAGCCCAAAAGAAAACAAATCCGATGGGCTGCTAATCCAAATTGAATGGTAGTAGGCGTAGGGATTGCACCCACAAGGCCAGATGAGAAGGAAGAGGATGTGGCAATCAGCCCCTTGAGAAAGTGCAGTTGAAATGATAGCTGAGGAGGTAGGGGAGAGGCGACTGATTCCAGTATGTGAGGTGCAGCCATAGTTAGGAATGTCTGTTGGCTGAAATCGAGCATAGTCTTCAGTGAGATGAACAGCAAACAGCAGTAGCAGAGTTACGGAAGGCAAGTAGTGTCAGGCAACAGGAATGCAGCCACACTACGAGGCAGCTGATAAAGAAATGTAGCAAATCTTCCGGAGACGTATCTTGAATCAGCGTTGAGCATCATAGCAGTGTAGCCGTAGGCAGACATAGAGAAGGAATGATGCTGAGGACCAATGTATCCAGATCAAGGAAGGAAGGATCACATGGAAGAGACTGAGGCAGATATATGGCAACCGGATGAGGAAAGTCAACATCCAAAACTGAAGACAAGCAAAGTTCAAGGTAGGAGAACCAGAAGAGACCCGAATAATCCCAGATGTAGAGAACTGAAGAGGCGGAATCCAATGAAGTAGTAGTGCCACATGTCTGAAGTTGGTAGAGCACAAGCAGGAGATGTCCACAGGAGACTCCAACCAAGTCCTGGAAAGAAGCAGCTGGAAATCCACGGCCGAGGCGGCAGGGCAAAACATCCAAGACAGTAACTCTGGAAGCCGCTGAACAAGCACTAAGGCAATCTGAAGGCGGTGGAGAAGGAAGACCATCCAATGAGTCGGAGAAGTAGGAATCACCAGGCATGTAGGGGGAGCACAGTGAGATGGCAACTAATGTCCCGAAAGGTGAAGCATCAGGGAGTTCAGGGCTGAGACAGAAGCAGGTATGCACAAGTATAATGGAATCACCAGGTTCCGAGCCAGGGGAGGCTGAAGGAGAACAAAGTAGGTGAACCTCCAAGCCCAAAGGGCGAAGGCAGGTCAGAAGCAAGCAAATAGGTAGGTAGGCTGCCCAGCCCGATGGGCGAAGGCAGGCCATGGAAGCAGGAATCAGCAGGAAACCTCCTAGCCCAATGGCAAAGGCAGTTCAGAGAAGCAAGCGATATTAGGAACCTCCCAGCCCGATGGGCGAAGGCAGGCCGTAAAAGCTGAGAAACTCCAGGCCCGAGCATAATGAGCAGGCAAGAGTAGAAGTAGGCAGACCTTCCAGCCCGAAGGTGAGGGCAAGTCGTACAAGCTGTAAATCCCCAGGCACCGAGCTAGGCGAGGCAAGCATAGAGTAGGAGTAGGTAACCTCCCAGCCTGAAGGGCGAAGGCAGGCAGAAGTAGTTGCAAAGTTCCAAGCCGCAAAGCTGAACGAGGCAGACGTAGAGTAGAAATATCGCGGCGTATGCATGAGCTGAGCTAGGCAAGTTGGAAATAGCAGTGGAGCTGTCAACAATATAGGAGGGCAAACAATGCCTGAGACAGATGTATCCTGCAGATCGAGGATGGCAAGGATCACAATGAAGACTTACGCAGGAGAGGAAGCAGTTTGTTGAAGCAACGAATCCAGAATCTGAGACCAGGAGTGAGGCAAAGTTGCATTCATGGAAGCACAGTAGGCCAGCACGATTGAGGAGCTAATATAGAATCTCCAAAGCACACTGAAGGAGAAAACCAGAGGAACCATACAGGCCCTACAAAGCTGTATCTGAAACTAATGGAGGCTAAGGTAAAAGGAGCAGCATAGGAGCCTAGGAGCCAGAGGGCAGCGGAATAGCCAGGAAGGAATAACTACTTCCCGAATCCCCAGGGAGTCAGAGCAAATGTGCAATACATATGAATGGCCACAAGTCGAAGCAAGGTGAGCAACAGGCATACCCTGCAATTGATCCTGGGCCGGCTACTAACAGAGCTTCTTAAGTGTGTGGTGTCCCTCAGAAAGGTAATGCAGCCACAGCTAAAGTGGGGATTGAAAGCAACAATATCAAATGGAAGGTGACAGATAAGGTCCATCGAGGAAATGCAGGGCACTGCACGAGTGGAGAGCACCGATGTAAAGATGGGTCCCGACATACCTCTCAAGGGTCACTGAGTTTCAGGGATGTCCTCGATTAGCCACAAATTGATTACAGTGTCCCCCTTAAAGGTGCACAGTCGAGGCCAAACAGCAGAAGGTGGAAGCATAAAGAATGTCAAACATGAAAGGCACAGACCTGGGCTCCTTAGAATGCACTCTGCACCAAACCCACACTACAGTATTCTGGGTGTCTATCACAAAGTTAGAAAATGAGTCTTTGATTCAGTCCTTCGTCCATGAATAGCATAAGCCTCACAGGCTGCACCAGAGCATAATCGGAAGCTTAGCAGGTACAACAGCTGATGATATGCGTAGGCAGGCCAGAAATGAACAGGGCATAAACAGCAGAATGAGGAACACCGTGGCAGCCGTAAGGAAACAGCAGTAAAGTGAAGCTCGGAGGATCTGAGGCGATACTGAAAGCAGCAACCAGCAGTGTCTGAAAGCGTAGATCGAATGCAGACGCCGAATGGGATGGCAAGCAACGACATACATAGGGAGCTGCGGAAGCTGAAACGAAACAGTGCGGGAGGCAAATGGACGTTGAAGCAGCCAACATCCAGAACCAGGTGCAACGCCAGAGAGGATGCAACGTAGGAGTCCACAGCAGCGAGGTAAACGGAGCCCAACTCAAATGGAGGCATAATGGTTGCTCGTAGGTGGAGCTGTAGAGCTGCAGCGTGAGCCTTGTAGTTAGGGAGTCAGGAAGACAAGTACGGTCTAGGTGGAAGCAGGGCACCGGCTACGAGAAGAAACAGCAGCAGTAGAGAAAAGGTTATGGAGGCAGCCAGGAGGACATCGAGAGAGAAAGAAAAGGGGGACTCATCGAGAAAACAAAACTCAAAGGAAGAAGAAGAAAATGACAGCAACAAGGAAGGAGCCAGGGGACAAAGAAACAAATGGCAACAGAGAACAAGCGGGGGCACAACAAAAAGCAAAGTGTGGCCGAGCACCAGCAGGCGCCACTAGTGGTCGATTTCGCTCTAAGCAGAGCTGGAGGCATATGCCTCATTTAAACAGGCTGTGGGGAGGCTCTTCCCACATAATCCCGGCTACTACCTACAATTCTTGAATTCTCCTACAGTTTCAGACCACACAACCTCCTCAGGAAGGCTGTTCCATGCGTCCACCACCCTCTCTGTAAAAAAATACTTCCTCACATTGCCCCTGAGCCGTCCCCCCTCTATCTTCAAATTGTGTCCCCTTGTTCTTGCACATCTCTTTTTCTGAAAGATGCTACCCTCTTGGACTTTGTTGATTCCACTGAGGTACTTAAACGTTTCTATCATGTCCCCCCTCTCCCTCCTTTCCTCAAGGGTATACATATTAAGCTCCTTTAACCTCTCCTCGTATGGTTTCTCTTGCAGACCCTGCACCATTTTAGTTGCCCTCCTCATTTTAGTTGCAAGAGAGGGGGGACATGATAGAACTGCCTCCATCCTGTCTATGTCCTTGCGGAGATGGGGTCTCCAGAACTGGACCAGTACTCCAGATGGGATCTCACCAACTGTCTGTACAGGGGGATAACAACTTCCTGTTTTCTGCTGGTGATGTCTCTCCCTATACATCCCAGTATCCCCCCAGCCCTCCCTACCACCTTCTCACATTGCTTGCCAACCTTGAGGTCATCTGATAAGATTACCCCCAGGTCCCTTTCCATTTTTGTTGTTGTTACTACCTGCCCACCCCAATGTGTAATCTTTCCCTGGGTTTTTGTTTCCCAGGTGCATTACTTTGCAGTTCTTTGCATTGAATCCAAACGGCCATATGTCTGACCATTTCTCCAACCTTGCCAAGTGTCATCTGATCCTTTCCATGCCTCCTTGTGTATCAACCCTGTTGCAGATCTTTGCATCATCTGCAAAGAGGCATACTTTTCCTTCCAGTCCCTCTGCAATGTCACTTATAAAGACATTAAAAGGGACATTAAAAAGAGAAGGTAAACAATCATATAATGCAGGTTTTTAAATAGAAATATAATGCAAAACAGGTTGACAGTGTCCCTTTAAGATATTTGTCACCTATAGAACAGAAATGGCTGGGAGCAGAAACACATATTCAAAACTTTGTGCCAGGCGCAAACCGATTACACTGCGATTGTGCCACATTTGCACCAGATTGCTATCGACCTAGGTATCATCACCAGCACTTTTAATAATGCATTTACAAACCTGGACAGTGTCCTTCCACCAAATTGTTTTGATGACCTCCCCTCCAGCTCCTCTCAAGTTACCCCCCAACTAGAACGTATAACCCCAAAGTTTTTTTTTAAGGAGGTCCCACCACAAGTAGCTAGAAAATACATTCAAAAGGCCATCAGCAAACAAGGGTACAGTGGTGACTCCCTTGACCTGAAACTGCTGGCACAAGTCCTCGATGAAATCTTAGAACCACTTACAAAGATCCTTAATCTCTTGCTTAGTTTGGGCCATTTCCCCTCTCACTGGAAGAAAGCCACTGTCACACCGGTTCACAAATGCGGAGATAGGACACTGCACACCAATTACAGACCTATCTCACTCCTCCCCCACTATCAAAGCTGGGCGAATAGTGTCGGACCAACTAGCTGAATTCCTGGATAAGTACAATGTACAGTGCCCAGAGCAGCATGGCTTCAGAAAGGGCACAGCACCACCACTGCACTACTGGAATTTACAACCTTCATCCATGCCACGCTTGACAAAGGGAATTGTGGAGGGCAGTATTTATAGACCTTACCAAGGCATTCGACACAGTTAACCACCCCTACTGCTCAAGCAACTGTCCTCCATTGGGATCTCCAGCGATGCCCTTCCATGGTTCACCAGCTACCTTGATAATCGATTCAACGGTAAGTGATTGCAGGATCTCTTCGAGGAGAAACCGGTCCACTCCTGAGTCCCCCAGGGCCCATTCTTAGCCCTCTACTCTTCTCCCTCTTCATCAACAATCTCCCAGTGCCTGCCACCAAAAAATTACTATCACCAGATGATGCAGTCCTGTTTCCAGCTACCATGACATTACAGTCCTTGAATCCAGCTGCAGTTCGACTCAATCCATCGAAGACTGGTTCAGTTCTCATAAACTTGTCCTGAACCACAGCAAGACTAAAGCCATGTCCTTCTGTAACCAACAGAGCAGGCACAACTCACTGTCCCTCTGTCAAGAACCACGCTGGGAACTCACTCGAACATGTCAAGGAGTTCAAGTACCTTGGTATTACCCTGGATAGTACCCTCTCCTACACTCGGCACATTGACACTGTTGCCAAGACTGCCAATATACGGATTGGACTACTACACAAACACAAGCACTGTATGCCTGCGGATGCCCTTAAACTAGCCATCTACAGCTCTGTCACCTCTATCATTGACTACGGCCTTGCCATCTATGGCTCTGCCCCATCAAGTGCCCTCCGCAGGATCTCAGTGGCTCTCAACAAAGCCTGTAGACTACTGACAGGTGCAGCCTGACAAACTGACACCTGTGACCTCTATGCACAGGCCAGCTGGCTACCCCTATGCAGCAGACTACAATACCAGACCTGCTTACTTACCAAAAAGATTCTCCTTGGTCTCATGTCACCTGGTGTTAGCTCACTCCTTACTACCTGCAGTGGCACTCAACAAACACATGGTGCCCAATCTCTAACCTTTCAGGTTCCCAGATGTCGTACCTCCATGGGTCAGCAGTCCTTTATCTATAGAGCTGCTCAATGGTTCAATTCCCTCAATAAAGAATCACTTTCCTCTACTACACTTGGACCCATCAAAAGGAATCTCAAGCTTTACCTCACCTCTCCCACTCAATGTGACTGCTTTGTTGAACAGAGATCTCTCTAAACACCTCCCAGCTCACTCATGTCTCACAGTCCGCCTTTTCCCAATCTCATTCCCTCTGGCACTGGGCCTTCCTTGTGACTCCTTTCCTATTCACATCTCCACCGGTACAAGACATTTTCCACTACCATCAGACAGTGGCCCATTAGCCTGCCAACTTCCTCTCCCAGTCGCATGCCTGCAATACTAACTGCGTATGGTGCCCTCTTTCTCTTATTGTTACATGCAGCCAGCTGCCTACTCAAGCTGCTCGTTTTATGAATATTATCTCAAAGTATGTTATAACTGAGTATCTTTATTTTTTCTTTTAGTTGTTTTGGTTGTTTATTGTGCATTCTTTTACTACCTCTGTATGTATGTTGACCCTCATCCTTTGACGTGGAACCTTTGTAAACGAGCAGTTTCTGCTCAAAGGTATTTGTAATCCGAGAATTTAATAAATAAAAATTAAAAATAAAAATATTCAAAAGGCACAATAGAGCCAGCACAATGTGTTAGCATCAGCACTAAAAGATAATGTATGTGCGGTGCAAAGTGAGGGGTGGGGATATGCATGCAGGTGTAATGATATATTCAAAATGTTAGCGCTGTGTGACGTGCATTAGCCCAACTTGTAGTATGATGCAGCATACTGTAGCTACAGCAACAACTTCACTGTGCCCAATAGTACAGTGACAATAGTGCCAGCTCCCTTTAGTGTCTGCGCAGGATCCTGGCACTGCTTTCTGGGGGTATTGCACCTTCTCCCTGAAGCAACTCTGACTCACAGTTGATTAATTAAATAGTAGAGGGGTGGGGGGGGGCAGAGCTCCCCAAAGAAAACACAGTCACATGTAACTCCCTTTATGCCAATCACAAATGTGGTCAACGTAAGGGAGTCGCTATAATGTCAGTTGACAACAAAATTGCCAGCCGACTGTCATAGATCCAAGTGGTGCAAATAACTGCCTATGAAAAGGTAGTCTTAACTCTGGGCTAACCAAGGATGGGGGGTGTGGACACAGCAGCAACAGTGAACAAGACTGCATGCAGCAGGATGGCCACCCTGGGCCACTCCATATGCACAGGCATCCACTCACTGTGGAATACAATGCCTCAACATTACATTACTTGGAAGCTAACAATCATGCACAGTATATGACAGAGCTAAAACTCCACTTGCAGCAGCAAACTAACTGTGTTGCTAAATGTGAATTGTGTGTTGTTGTACGTTGTATGTATTTACTGTACACTACATCACATGTAGTAGCTCTGAGTCATTCCTGACTATGGGCCATGGCCCACTGTGGCTACCCAGTCAACACAGTGATAAATACATATGAAAGTATTAAATAACTGGCGGTGCAGCCATACAGCACACACTTCCAGTTCCCCCATTGGGGTGCACCAGCACACTCTAGCACACACATGCAGCACTGGGGAACTAAATGGTGTGGGAGGAAGGTTGCACAGGTGGCCAGGCTGCACCATATAGTGGGTTATGCCACAAGGCTGGGGGCATCCCCACAGTGCACATGTTCCAGTGCTGGGAATACCCTGATACCGCTGTGCATGTCTGATGATATGTGTTACCCCCCAGCCGGGCACACATCTCACATCTGTACAGACACTACAGCACACATGGCCTGCCATGTGTATGTTACTATGAGTATACTACGCCAGTGGCTCGGCATATGTGGGACACCAGACATCATGAGAGTGGTGTCTACTATCAGAACACACCTGCTAGCTGACCTTGTCACTGTGTGGAGAGCTGCAGTCATTGATGCCTGATACACTACAGGCACTGCTGTGTTCCTCACTAAACCAGCCACTATAGTACTGAAGCGTCTGCTATGCACTGTAACAGGGACTACAATATGTACATGGCATGCAGCACCAACACCCATGGCTGTGGTGCTAGTCCCCTGGGGCACACTAGACTCTGCTGCTGTTTACAGATGGAGTCTGCAGCTACCAATATGAATCTCCAGTCCATACCGCTCAACTCTACCACATTATGAGGAAACGTCCCTCATTTTACTTCACAAAAGCTTACTGTTCCACATTGTGAGGACTTGTTCCACATTCAGTATCAAAATTTTAAAGCAAAAATCTATAGTAAATAATGCAAAAAATATATTATTCAATTAATAACAGACTTTCTGAACATAAATGCAAACATTTTAACAGTGTTCAGAGCTTCCTAGGTAAAGATTTGATTAAGTGTTTCACATTTTGCTCATTTGTTCCACATTTTGAGAGGCAATGTTCCACATCTGGGGGACAAAAGGTTGAGAGGTATGCTCCAGTCTGACATACAGGTGGTGCTGTGGGGAGTCTCAGCCTGCTGCTATCGACCTCTAGTTCCAGTCTAATCTACAGAAGGAGCTGTGTGCACCCTGCAATAACGCTGGGCAATCCACATGGAGCTACATGCAAATCAGGCAATAAGGACATGCTAATGTGGCTGTTTGCCTACAGATTGCCTAAATAGGCTCATTTACATAGCACTTTTGAATATAGCAACATTTTGCACTGGGCAAACGTGAACACTGCACAAAAGAGTTTGCCCCACTCAAAGCTGTCAGAACCATAGGATAGTTCTGCAGTATTTGGCCTGCACTGTTGTTTGCAGTTTTTGTAAATCCACTTCTTTGCTTTCACATACACTGGCCACATAGTTCACCTTTACTTTACTGCACATCTGTGTGCACTGGGCTACTGTTGTAGTTTGCACTGCCTGGTTGGTATATTCAGAGCTGTCTTGTTTGCCAGGCTATGTTTGCACTGCACTCAAGTCCCTATTTGCACACTGTCATTTGCATGCTATATTCAGCTGATTTAGTACTGGGGCTATTCTTTTGAATATAGCCTGCAAATGGTTCTGCACTATTTTTGCATGCCTTGCAGTGCTAATTTTTGCCCTGGGGCTCAGTTTTGAATATCTAGCCCCAGATCCATTACAGTTTTGCTCAAGGATGATAATTTGACAAGTGGCTTTACTGAAAAATGTGTAGTTTTTAAACAATGTAGAAAATAAAGTGCCATTTTCATACATGTACTAAATATTATTTTATATTTTTAAGAAAAAGTGGATTTTTGCGTATGTCAATTTCACAAGGAGGGTCTCCATTTTCTTGACTTTAAACTGTTGCTTTCATGGAGTTTTGAGTCATAGAAATAGCCCTGCTTTTAGTAGACTGCTGGTGGTCAATATCCCATTTCCACTGAGCCGGCCTACTGCTGCAGCAGTAGCGCAACCGCTTAAGGCGTTGGTGACCTGGGTTTGGAAGTGGACCCAGGTTGTCATAGGGCCAGCTGGGGAGAAGTACACGGAGCATCCCAAGAGATGCTCCTTCTCCTCCTCCTCCAGGAAGGGAGGGTCGACATCTCTACTGCAATACTGTCACCTGGGTGACCACAGGTGGAGGTGCAGCTGGGGTATGCTGTGGGAAGGGAGGATGCCAGCACAATTCTGGAGTGTTTGCATGCCTGACATGCTCACTCCTTGGTCCTCTGTGTGTGCCGGCCCCTTGGGGAGGGGCAAAACAAGGAGAAAAAAAACACAGCTGATTCAGCAAAGGACCCCGGTACCACTGAACAAGTGATGACCGAAGCTAGGCGATCTCGGCCAGCCACCTGATGAATGGCACTTGCTGGTAATGGGGGGGGAGTGCAATGGGGAGCTGCTCCCTCCTTCCCCACAAGGGGGCAAACCAAGGCAGCATGGAGGAACAGCACCAAGAGGAGGCATGGGAGTAAGCATATCCCAGTCCAAGTACCTTGGGAGATCCTGAGAGAGAGGTACAGCTGCAGAAAGAGAAGGGGCAAAAATACTAAATGTAAAAAAAAGGACGTCAGGAGTGGAGTCCAGCAGGGAGAAGATTTAGAGCATCCTTTGGATGCTTGCCTCGTGGAGGAGGTGGGTGGCCTCGGATGGCTGCTTGTCACCCTCTGTGGGTTGTTGGGGTGGCATTCTTGGTGGCATCTGGCCTTGATGTGCTGACAAACGTCCACCCCTGCAGGATGTTGCGTGGCCTGCCTATTGCAGAAGGGTGTGGGTGGGTCAGGAGAAAAGTGGAAAATCTGCCTTCAGCTGCCTGGATGATGGCTGCCGACCCCCACCACCATGATAGCCTGGAGGTGTCCGTACTGACACCAGCCATGCCCAGGATACATAATAGATGCCTGTAGCAATTTCTCTTCTCCCTGTTGTAGGCCCAGGGGGGAGTGGCCCACCCAACAAATGATTACTTCGGGTTACCGAAGGTCACGGCACATACACAGTGGCAGATGGCAATTGGGATGGGATGGTGGTGGGCCTTGGTGGCCCAAAGGAGTGGCCAACTGAAGGACCAGGGAGTAGCAAAAAAAAAATTCCATCATTACATCTCCACTGCCAGCTTCAAGCCCCCAAGTTTGTCTGGCAATCATTTGTAAATCTCTATCACTGAAACCACCCCTCCTGAACTCTAGTAGTTGTGGGTTCCTAACCATCTAACTTGTACCACCTGCTGCTGGCCTACTTGAACTGTAGAGAAACTGGTGGAGGATAACCAGCCAGCTGCTGGCACTCTGCTCTCCATCACAAATTGTATTAGAATGAGCAAAGAAGGCACAATCCTGCTGCAGCTAACACCTCCTGCCAACCCACCCAAAATGTAGAAGATCCAGACTCCCCAACTCACCTGAAGCTAGAAAAGCCAATGGTGGGTGATCAACCCTGCTGGCAGTATGCCCTTCTACCCGAAGTAAAAAAAAAAAAGGCTAGCAACAGGTGCACTTCCCTGCTACCAGTATTCCCTAGTCCAAGTCTTCTGCAAAATCCCTTCCCCTACACACTGGTCAAGTTACCCTACCCACCTTCTCCCCTCATCCATTCAGTAAAACATCCACCCACTCTCATCAACCCATAAGCACCCACCTCACTCCCACCACAAAATGCCCACATGTCTGTCATTGATTCTCATCATGATTCCTAAATGTGCTACAGTAAAATTCCTAAATGTCTAATATTGTAATTCCTAAATGACCCTAAATATGCATTTTGTCCTGTAAGTAAGAAATACAAAAAAAAGAGGGAAAACTGATGTCCTGAATCCAGAAAAAGGGATGATCAAAAATAAACTTAGGGATGATTTGGGAAATTGCCAATTGTATGTTTGTGAGAGGGGTAGTAACACCATCCCTCACATTTTTATTTAAAAAAAAAATAGAAAAAGTTATGGGTGTTAGAAAAAATAACCTCAAATGCACAAAGTTGTGGGACTGGATTTTCAAAGTCTGGAGCCAGCACTTGCATCATTTATTTTGATGCAACTGCACCATAATAAAATCATTAGACTAGTTGCATTCTATGTTCAAACATTCTGACACATCCAAGCCACTTTATCCACTTTATGGCAAAAAAAAAATGACGCATGTATCATTATTTTGACAAATGCATTATCTTTTGTGCGTATCTTGTGGTAATTGAATCCAGTAGTTAGAAAACCTTATGGGTGGTCTAACAGTCTTGACACAATTAGACTAATAGCATTTTAAGTCCCAAAGCATTTCTTTGAAAATGCAGCCCATAGTTTGTTCTGACTTGGGTTCTTATAATTTTTTATCCAATACATAACTTTTCATTTTTTAGTATTTTTTACGCCAGGTTTTAGGGATGAGGTAAATAGAACCCCTTGTCATGGACACCCAATTGGCAAGTTTCATGCCTGCATGACGAGTGTGCTACTTTGTATAGGGCCTGCAGCAGTTCCCAGTGTGAAGCTAGCTGCAGGCCCAGGCCATGCAACAATAGTATGCTACTTCATGTAGGGCCCTCAGGGTCCTGCATGATGTAAGCTACAGATCTGGCTCTCCCTCCCAATAGGATCCCAACTTTGAATGTTGCCTACAGGGCCCTGAATGAAACTAGCTACAGATCTGGACCAGTGCACGTCACTATGCAGCTGCTTTGTTGGAATTCTGCTTGACTGTTCCCAAAGTATTAAATATAGAGGTCTGGTGCACTGACTGTCATAATGCAACTGCTTAATGAGTGGTCCTCTAGGCCACTCAAAAAAGTAAGCTACAGGTCTGTCACTATTTTACTGCATCATGTGTTGCCTGCAGGGTCACCTGTGAACCAAGCTACATGTCTGGTGTTGTGTCCATCACTATGTTGCTGCTTTGTGAGTGGGCCACAGCTTGACTTGTGAAGCATGCTACAGGTCTGGCACAGTGAGCAACACTATGCTGCTGCATCATGAGTGGCCAAGAGCACCACTCATGAGGGAACCTTCAGGCCTGGTTCACTAAGCATCCATATACATCTGCTTAATTTCTGCCAGAGTCACTTGTGAAGAATGCTGCAGTGTATTATTGGGGCCAGCCTCTTCCCTGCTATCACTTTTGTGAAGTGGGATTACATTTGCTCCCCTCCAGTCCTCTGGAATTAGTCCTGTTTCCAATGGGCTGTTAAATAGGACTGTCAGAGGTGCAACCAGTACTTCCCTGAGCTCCTGGCTTCAATACCCTTGGATGTACCCCATCTGGTCCCATTTCTTTGTCCACTTTCAGATTACTGAGTCCCTTCAGGACACACTTCACCTCCTCTAGTGTCCATCTCTCTCCCACAATGCTACTGTTACTTTTTGTGGTCACTCCTCTTCTCCCTCATCTACGAAACACTGAACAAAAATAATTGCTCATGATGTCTGTCTTTTCCTGGTACCCCTTTGCACAGACCCCACCACCCTTCCTTTTGTAATCTTATGATTCCACACCAGCTGTCCATCTTTTTGCTTACATACCTAAAAATTGCCTCTCTTCAGTTTGTGCCTTTGCAATCCAAACTGCTCTTCCTGCCTCCCTCTGTTTTCCATGGTACCTCCATATCCTCCTACCTCTGCACCTCCTTTTACTATCTGAGATTGGTAATTATAGCCTAGTCAGCCTGACATCAGTGGTGGGAAAGTTAATGGAGTTACTGCTGAAGGAAAGGATTGTGCAATATCTTGAATCCAATTGGTTTCAAGACCCGAGGTAGCATGATTTTGTTTTGGGTGAAGGGGTGGAGGAGTCACGTCAATAAATCTGATAGATTTATTTGACAAGGTGACCAAGGAATTAGATCAGAGATGAACAGTGGATTTGGCTTGCCTAGATTTCAGTAAGGTTTTCAACACTGTTCCATATAGGAGACTAGGGTATACCCACCCGACAGCGACAGTTCAACAGCAAGGTCCCCACAGTGATTACAGCACCATGCCACTTTAGGGGACCCACTGGAACTGGGCACTGTCTGTCAGGGGTCCTGCACCCTCCCTGAATCAGCTACAACTCAGAGTTGATAATCCTTAGTGAGGGGGTGTGGGGGTCACAGCACCCAGCATGTGGGATTTGGGGGGGTGAAGCCTCCTGAAGAAAACAGTTCAGCAGTTGAGAAACCAGCAGCTGACTGCTAAATGCGATTGACCTGCTGGTTTCGCTGTCGGGGCGTTCAACGTGAAAATTGTTGAACACCCGTCATGGATCCAGAGACTAGTAAGCAAGCTGTGTAGTTTAGAAGTGGGTTTAAGACTGGTAAACTGGGTAAGAAATTGGTTAGGGGATAGGTAACATAGGGCGGTAGTAAAAGGAGTTCATTCATCAGATGGGATGTTAACCAGCTGGATGCCTCAGGAATCAGTGCAGGGATGGGTCCTCTTTAATGTGTTTCTAAGTGACATTTCAGAGGAGTAGGAAGGGAGGATCTGTCTCTTTGCAGATGACATCAAAGACTGCAATAGGATTGACACTACAGGGGGGTTGAAAAGATGAGCAGAGAACTGAGAAAACTTGAAGAATGGTCAAGGATATAGCAGCTGGGTTTCAATGTGAAAAAGTGCAAAGTAATGTGTTTAGCGCACAGAAACCCAGGAGCAGAGTACAAAATGGGAGGAGTGGTACTGATAACTACCAAATAGGAAAGAGACATGTGGGTGATCATAACAGATGACCTAAAGGTGGACAGGCAGTGTGGCAATACTGTGGTGCATAGGGAGGCGTATCTAAAGAAAAAGGAAGGGAGTATTTCATCTGTATAGTTTGCTAGTAAGATGCAACCTAGAATATTTTGTCCAGTTCAGGAGATCACATCTCTGGAAGGACGTAAACAGTATGGAGGTAGTCCAGAGGAGGGCAGCTAAAATGGTGCAGTCTGCATCAGAAGCCCTATGAGAAAAGACTTAAGGACCTAAATATGTACACCATAGAAGAGAGGAGGAAGTGAGTGAATATAATAGAGAACTTTAAATACCTAGCAGGGTTAAATAAGTAACAGGAGGGAAGTATTTTTTAGAAAAAAGCTACTAAAAGACAAAGATCTCAATAAGAAGCTGGTGTGAGTTAGATTCAGGTGAGATGTGAGGAAGTACTTCACAAAAAGAGTGGTACATTCTGGGACAGTCTTTCAGCAGAGGTTGTGGGAGTGAAAACAGTGGTAAGATTCAAGAATACATGGGATAGGCATATGGGAATCTTAGGGAAATGGAATGGGAGGTGGGTGGGTGAATTGGCTGAAGCTCAAGTAGGATTTGCAGTAAAACTACAGGCAAAGAAAAATGAGCAGACAAGGATGGCCAAGAGTTGTTATCTGCTGGTAAATTCTGTTTCTGTGTTTCTAATGCAGTGCACATCACTACACAGCAGCTTAGTGAACTTTCAATGCAGTCTACAGGTCTAGTGCAGTGAGCATTACTCTGCAACTGCTTCATGAGTGGCCCTCGGAACCACTTGACAAGCCAGCTTCCAGACTGACACACTGGGCATCACTGTGATGGTATTTTTAGAAATCATTTCCAAACAGTGAGGAAATTAACTACAACAAACTACTTATGTTAATTAATCTGTTGTTGTTGAAATGCAAAGCATACAATGTTGTGAAATAAAATATTAAGGTTCCAAGTCTCTGGAACCTTGGCAAATTGTTAGTGTGGTGAACCTCGAGGATTGAATGATCATACTATGCAGGGTTGGTGTTATCTTGGTATTGGCACTATCTTGTCGCACAAAGTAAATGACTTGGCAATGTATGCACAGAGGCACCTAATATTATGATAATGCCAACTCTGCATTGCAGAATTTTTCAAACCCAAAGGAAAACTGCAACACTGACGTGCCAAAGTTCCAGGGACTTTGAACCTTAATTTTTCATTTCCCTACATCACATGTTTTGCATTCCAACTCTACTAGAGGCTTAAATGTAGTTTTGTACAATTTCCTGGTACATCAGTGATAAGAGGGCTACAAAGTAATGCATAGTGAAGTTAAAAAGTGGGGCAGGGGTGAATAGAAGGCAGTAATGGGAAGGAGATGTCGAATGAGTACTTCTGCTCAGTCCTTGCAAAGGAAAAGGGTGGACTAGTCTGCAAGGGAGAATGGGTGAGGGGGGGACATAACTGAGGGAAATAGAAGATATGGTTAGAAAGAGCTCATGTCCTTATTGGTGATCAAGTAGGAAACTACAGGCCCATCTCCATCCTCTGTCACTTGGCCAAAATCCAAGAGCGGCTAGTTTACGGCCAACTCAGAGATTACCTGGAAGCCAACAGATCACTGGCTCTCACACAACACGGCTTTAGACCAAAGCATGGGACTGATACCGCCCTCATCAAATTCACCTCTGGTGTCCTAACAGCCTGGAAAAGGGCAACTCAACTGGGCTGTATTCAGATCTCTCTCAAGGCCTTCACCTGGTGGATCACTCACTCTTGCTATCAAAGCTTAGCCAACTAGGGATGGACAAACACTCCCTCAACTGGTTCTGCAATTACCTTGCGGGCCTCACTCAACAGGTCAAGTGGAAAGGGCCACCTCACAACCCCTACCCCTAACTGAGGGAGTC
Organism: Neoceratodus forsteri; assembly: GCA_016271365.2. Taxonomy (NCBI): domain Eukaryota; kingdom Metazoa; phylum Chordata; order Ceratodontiformes; family Ceratodontidae; genus Neoceratodus; species Neoceratodus forsteri. Next base: position 623,766,995 of record CM057455.1, read on the forward strand.
CCTCAGGGTTCAATCTTAGGTCCACTTATGTTCTCCTATTCACAAGCCACCTCCATGAGCACTCACAGTCAGGAAGCTCCCTAGTACAGTACGCAGACGAGTCGGTACTCTACAGAACGGGGATCACCCATCTGTTATGGGACCTGGGCTCCAAATGACTTCACCAAGGCTGAGACTTGGCTGAAGGAGAATCGCCTTATTCTCAACCCACTAAGACAAGGCCATTGTTTGGGCCAAAATCCCTGGGCCTCTCAGGGACCATCTCCTGCCACTCACTACCTTGGCTGGCTAAAACATAGAGGTGGTACAATCAGTCAAATACCTTGGTCTCATATTAGACCAGGGCCTCACCCTCAAACCCCAAGTGGATGCTGTAACCAAAAACATACATCAAAAACTGGGCCTTCTCTTGCCTTAGCCACAACATGATACCAGAGACTAGACTAGCCATCTCACAAACTATCCTTCTCCCGGACCTTAACCTATGCTGCTCCCATCTTACTGCACCACTAAAACGGACGGGCAGACTTATGACCCTAAATCACAAAATAGCTCGCTTTGCTTCAAATTCTACTCGAGGACCCACCATTGTGATGTCCTCACTGCCCTCAACTGGCCATCCCTGGACAATAGGCTCCAGTACTCCCACTAAACTGGACCTATAAGCTCCAGGAAGCCTTCCACCAGCAGGCCTGAATGGACTACTAGCCCCAAAGCCGCTCAGGCAGTCGCTTGGCTCTCGAACAAAAACTCCTGGAGACTCCCGGACCTTTACAGTGGCAGGGAAAATCCTTTACTTACCTAGCCCCAGAGTCATGGAACAATCTCCTCTGGCGTCTTCAGGAGGCACCACACTAGCCATCTTCAAAAGGGGCTACGTGCTCACATTAACAAATCAAGTCCCTGCAACTGCCCCAACAACAACTAAGACAATCACACTTAATATCAGTCCATACCAACTAGACACTGCTTGCCTATAAGGGCAACAACCAACTTTAGTTTGAGCTGGCCCACTACCCGTACAGAACTTCCTGTAGACACAGAAGCACTTATTCACTCTCCCCTACCTGACTCACTGCTGTATTCTACACTACAATGTAGTTGTTGCTCACACCACAGAAACTGTACGGTGTATTCATAACCCCTATTATATGCCCTCAGAAACTGTATGGTGTATTCATAACCCTGTATTATTTGTACTACTATCTGTGCATCAGCTGATCGTTCAAGTACTGCCTGAATTGCTATATCTTGTAACAATTACACTACAATGTATTACGACTGTACCAGCTAACACAACGTACCTCATTGCCCTCTTGTACAAATCTGGGATATTGTATACTGTCTTACCAACTCTGTATGATCCGTATGACTCTGTGATACCTGTCTGTATGTTCAACCCTTATGTACAAATTCCCCGGGTCGCCACTGAAAAAGGGATCTTCGGAGCCCAGCGGGCTTACCCGGTTAACAAAATTTAATAAATAAATAAATAAATAAATAAATAAATAAGTTCCTACAGCTGGATGGGAAATTTCTTCAGAGTATTTTATTTTTATTTATTTAGTTTTTGTTGATCAGGTAAGTGCACTAGACAAATCCTGCCTATTTTCAGGTACTACCCAGGGGATAGGGATACAGATGAATGCCAACTGACCTTGAACCAGATTAAGCTGTTGGTGGTATTTTTAGTGAATGAGGGAAATTTGGTCAGGACACCGGGGAAATTCCCTTACACTTTTCGATAAGTGCCATGGGATCTTTAACATCCACCTGCACTACCACCAATCCAGGCGGATAGAACCTCAGTTTAACATCTCATCTGAAAGACAGCACCTCAGAAGTGCAGCACCCTCTCATGCTGCATTACAGTGTCAGTACTGGGATATTAACCCAAGTGCCAGATGTGGGAACTGAACCCACAGCCCTCTGATCTCCCGGCCTCAGAGGCAAGTGTGCTACCTACTGAGCCACTGACACTGACATTAATTTCCTCACTGACACTGACACTCACAATATTGAGGGAACTGGCATCAGAAACGGTGGGCCCACTGGTGGAGCTAGTCAACAGTTCCTTAGATATGTGGGTAGTACCTCAAGGGTAGAGAATTGCACATGTGGTACTGCTGCACAACAGTGGGCCTAGAGAAAAACCTTGGGAACTATAGGCCAATCAGTCTAACCTCAATTGTGGGTAAACTGATAGAGACAATTCTGAAGAAAAGGCTAGTTGGATTCTTTGAAGCAAATGGACTCCAGGAAGAGAGGCAGCATGGGTTCATGAGAGGGGAGATTCTGTCAAAGCAACCTGATCAGCTTCTTTGCCTGAGTAATGAAGGTGGCAGACAATGGTCAGGAGATTGACATACTATACTTAGATTTCAGCAAGGCCTTCAACTCAGTGCCACACAAAAGGTTGAAAAAGAAGACAATGAACCTAGGGATGGGAAGCAACATAAGCAGTTGTATGGCAAATTGGCCCAGTAATAGGACCAAAAGGGTGGTGGTGGTACTGAGGGTGAACTCTTAGGTATAAGGGTAGCAAGCTATGGGTTCCACACATGCAGTGCTTGGCCCAGTGTTGTTCAGTGTATTCATTAATCACATTGGAGATGGCATTAAGGGTAAGACCTGCCTCTTTGTAGATGACACCAAGCTCTGTGGGAGGGCGGACATAGATGAAGGGGTATGGGATCTAAAAGAAGGTCTTGCAAAGCTGGAGAGGTTGTCTGGAATCTAGCAGCTTGAGCTCAATGCTAAGAAGTGCAAAATCAAGCACATAGGAGGAAAGAATCTGAAAACCGAATACAGTCGGGGGGGGGTGTCAAGATCATTGTATCAGAGGAGGAAAAGGACTCTGAGATATCCATTACCAGCAACCTAAATCAGGCTATGCAGTGTATAAAAGTGGCATCCAAGGCTAACAGAATGTTGGGATTATTGCTGGAGGATTTACAAGCAGAAGAGAGATTTTCCTGACACTGTTCATATCCTTGGTGTGGCTGCACCTGGAGCATGGTGTGCAATACTGGAGTCTCTACATTCCTCAGGTCTCTAATATCATGTGCAATACTGGAGTCTCCACCAAAGGAAGGATATTAACCAGCTAGACGGTGTACAGAGAAGGAAGACATCAATGGCTCACAGACAGCAGGGCAAGGTGTATGAGGACAGGCTAAGAGAACTCAGTATATATTCACTAGAAGAAATGAGGGAGTGGGGGCACTTGATTGAAATATTCAAGTTCCTGAAAGAAACAGTATACACAAGATGGATATCAGAGACCATTTTCACCTTACTGAAGGCAATACCACAAGAGGGCATAGTTACAAACTGACAGTTGAAGAGTTCAAGAACAAGAAAAGGAGAAATTTATTTACAGAGTAAATGGTCTCAGGATGGAATGTGCTCCCATCTGAGGTTGTCAATTAGAAGATGGTGGGAGAGTCAGAAAGGGCGGAACAGTTTGAGGTTCAGGGTTGGCATGGAAAGGGGTAGAACCCACTGCAGTCTCTGGATTAGGGGAGCTCTGTAATCAAGAAGACTCAACAGACCAAACAGCCTTCTTCTGCTGGCTAATTTGTATGCTCACAATTAACAGAGAAAGATACAAATATGCAGCTACCCACAAATAGTATCACTGAGTAAAATATTTCATAATATTTGTTCTACCCTGAACCATTTAAAAATGCTCTAAAATCCCACTTGCTTGTGGTAAATCAGTGCACGTGTACTTGAAGTGGTGATGTCTTATTTCCTGTGTATCCACCTGAACACTTGGGTCTATCCTCTAGTCCAATCCGCCCTTTGATTAGCATCTTACCCAAGTACCCCTCCTGCCGATTTGGTATCCAGCTCTTGCCAACAGTATTGCAATTGTTTTTTTTTCCCCGTTTCTGCTGGTGTTATGTCTTGCTGCTGAAGTTGTTTTGTGGTTGCTAGCATTGTTTACTAACTTTATAAAACTGAGTACCTCTACTGTTGCCTTCTTCTGCCTTTGTCTCCTGTGTGCTTTTGATGCAATTATTCAATGCAATTAATGCTCTGCCTTTGTTGCCTGTATGTTTTTGAAGTCTTTATTAAATGTAGTTAATTCCAGGTGGCCCCTGAAAAAGGGACCACATTGTCTCAATGGGCCTACCTGGTCAACAAATTTCAATAAATAAGTAAATACATTTTACAGCAAAAGAATATAAATTGTTTCCACTGGGTAAGATATTTGCAGTGTACAAAGAGCAGGCTAATGATTATTAAACATTATTTAATTTAATATGTTGAACTTTAACAGGATGCTACTTTTTGGTAATAACATTTTGGACACTTAGAAAGGGAAAGTAGGACAACAGGAGATTATTGAATTGTCTGAGTATCTATTTTCCATGAGTAGACTTAAAAATATATATTTTTCTGGATTTGTTATAGAATTGACAGCAGAAGAAGAGCATAAGAGATAGTGTTCCATGCTTTCAGGTTATTTGAGGTGACGTTTGCAGAAGTTGTTGTCCATAGGTGTTTTATTAAACCTTCAATTTGGGATGGAAGAAGCAAATAGTCCAAACTTAAAATGGAAAGTGGTACCTCGAAGTTTTGGGTGCTGTAGTGTAGTTAAGTAATCTTTTCCCTGTGATGAGATTTTTTAATAAATAATGAAACAAATATATAGACAGCTTAATCAAAAGTTAGGGCTTTGCACAGATTGAAAGATTGTGTTTCAACACTGGCCAGAAAACATATAGTCAACAATATATGGAGAGAGGTCTCACGGGGGTGGAGGGCAGAATTAGACCAGCTTGACACAGCCTTTAAATTGGTTTGCTAGATTTGTCCTGATGCCCCCAGGTTGATACATCACTGTCTAATGTACCGGGCCCTGAACTGGATAGACCTAATGAAACACAAGCATTTACATGTAATACATTTTCTTTACCAGAATCTGAAGAAAAAGACTCTGCCTTATTTAGATACTCGATTTGAAATTTAAACAAAATCAGATTTATGGTCTGCTCAAAACTTAGAATTTAATATCCCCGTGATAACAACTAAGGGCAACTCTTCTATAGTTGCCCAAGGTCCAAAAGCTTGGAATAAGGCCCCCACACACACACACATTTAAGATCTAAGGAAGTAGTTCCATAGAATAGAATCAAGGGCTGGCTGCTTCAAACTTTTGCACAAATAAAAAGATGCTGCTCACAGTGCATATTAAAGCTTATGTATGTGTTTTCTTTTATGTTTCTCAAATTCACCTTTTATATAAAAAAAGAAAAGGATATTCTATGTGTTTATATTTGTTGAAATTGTACTGTATTTTATACTATGTGAGCATGGGACCCCATTACAAATGAGCATTCTTTGCTCAACTGGGCAATCCTATTCCTTTGGAAGTTCTTTCTTTTTAGGATTAAACTTTTACAAACAAACAAAATAAGACAATGACAGTTCTGATGTGCCCTAAGGAAGAGATGTCCATCTGCTGAGTTGAGTTGATAATTGTGATTTATTTTGCTGATTGCATCATACTTTGCCAATCAGATTCTTCCTGTTCACCAGAGGGTTCATTAGAGGGGAAGGGGAAATGGTTTAACCAAGAGGGGCACACTAAGCCACAGCTTGTTTCCAGGTGTGACCTGGGAGCACAAAAGAGTTAAGTGACTTGCTTAGGATCACACAGTATACAAATGGGGGGCTGTGGGATTCAAACTCAGATTTCCAGGTTTGCAGCTCAGAGCCTTAAACCACTGTTCTATACTGCCTGCCTTTAACTCAAACAAAATTTAACAAACAGTATAAAGGAGAGTGTAGTTGATGGATTTTATTTTTTATGAGAAGTATGATTTAATTACAAGTTAATATAACTCCCATATAAACCTGTTTATGATCATTGATTGACAGACTATACAGCACTGATTTACTGACTCGTTAACCAATCTATTATCTGAACATCATATTGAAGACTGGCAATACATGAATGAAAGTTTGCCTAATATCTTACACAATTGCAATTTTATCTGTGGATTTCTCTTCAGTATCATAGCAAAACTTATTTAACACAAAATTAAATATGTTTTTAAATGATGACAGGAAATTGTCTTTGTGGGAAAACCAAACAAAAAATTCTGTCTAATTAGATGGGCCAAAGTATCTAAAGGATCTAATTTCAACAGATAGCTCCTTCACTGATGTATGGTAATGCTATATGTATGCTGCCGTCTTTGCAGTTGTTGCAAGGTTATATTTATAAAACATATATTTAGAAAATGTTTAAATGATAAGCATTTCCCTTTTCTTGCTGAAAAGGAAATTCTAAAGCTTTTATGTTTGTGTTAACATTTTCTTGACTGCTGTTCCAACACTTAGCCAAGTCACATTTGTAAAAGAGATTATAATCTCTCTTCTGTTTGTTACCAGGAAAACTAAAAGGTTTGATTATTATTCATTTTGTTGTTATAATAATTATTTTAGGCAAAGCACAGTTGAATTGATAAGATGAGTGTCAAGCAATGTGTTTTCATTTTGGGGGCAGAAACATTTAAGTTTGAATATAAATACACTTACTACAATTGGTACCAAAGCAAAATAAGACAGTGTCATCTAATGCTGTGATCAAAAAGACTGTGATCATTGAGATCCCAGTATAAATTCCTGGTTGATCATCGGTTCACCATATTAATCATCTGTCTTTTTTTCGTTTCAATTCCCCTAGATGAAAAATTAAGCAGAAGCAAGATACTATTAGCCAAACACAAAATTACAATGGGATCTATGAACTAATGACTTTCCACCCTATGTGCCACAATATGCAATGCATTTGGCCATGTTGTGTTCATCCTTGGTGTCATTTGGACACCTAAAAATGCACTTACACCTCACGTCTGTGTTAGCCACCATTTCACTGACCATGTATACACCCAGACAGCTACATGGCTAGTCAGAACAGGGGATCAAGATTAGGAATGTTAGTGATGGACTGGTAGAGATTAATATGCACGATATTGTCTATGTTCTGCCTAATTAATGTCAGGGAAATTGTGTTTTTTTTGCCAGCCAGAGGGCTGCCATAACAGGTATGCACCTTCCAATGGGCTTTTGAAAGACTCAGTGTCACCCTGCAGCCACGGATGCATGCCATCCTTCATGATAAAGAAGGCTGGATGAAGATGATGGTTAAGAGGAACAGTACCTCAGGAAGACAAACTCTGCAGCAGTGTTGATGTGGTAATGGAAGTCCTTATGCAGATTGTCATATCGCATGATGCGCCACACAAATCCAGATGCGCCGGAGTGCATCAGTAATGTATGCAGGCACAGGTGGGGGGGCGTGCCCATGCATAACCTGCACAGGCCGATATTCAGCCGGCTGTGCAGAGTCTTGCATACGCAACCCCTACCTGCTCCTGCACAAAGTTACACCCAAAAAAACAGGAACAAGTGATGGCCACCCACAGGTGAACTACCGCATTGCAGGGCTCAAAACAGCAGCTGCCACCTGTGGGTGGCCACCCGAGTTCTTGCCGCACCTGCGGGGCGCCTCCATGCCCCCAATCACGGGCATTTATACTGGTTTCCTTCAGTTCATCTTTGGTTCAGTGACCCCATGCCTCGACAGGGCATCACTGGCTCCCTCGTCTGGGGTTTAGTGATCGCGGCTGGTCCGGTTATCTCTTGTGACCCGGTGTAACCCAACCACCTCACACTGAGGCCCCCACCACTTTCCCCACAGCTGGGTGGCTGCCACCTGCCAGCTGATGGGGGGAGGTGGTGGGGCTGAGTGGGCGGTGGATGGGTACACTAGATCACCAGGATAATGGACTTGGGGTGATTAATGATGCCCGCGATCAGGCTCAGTGCGGTCCACTGGACCACCAGGGGTATTGGATTTGGGGGGGAATACAGTGATGCCCCAGATTGGGGCACATAGAGGTCCACTGGACCACCAGGGATATTGGACTTTTTTTATCTTACAGGACTTCCTGCGATCGGGCTGCAGGGGGCATCGGTCCCCAAGGGCTGCTGCCTGGCAGGGCGCCAGGCGAAAGTCATCAGTGATCGGCACACCTGCATGCTAATGGCATGCAAATGGGGTCCTAATGAGATGCAAATGGCCACCTGTGCACCTTGCATAACTTATGGCCCCATTTGCATGTCCCCGTTTGAATATCGCAGGTTCTGCGCATGGCACAATGGCACTTGTGCCACCGCATCTCCATGATCCACTCTGGCCACTTGCGCTGGTGCAGTGCCACTGCACCATGCACAGTGGGGGTGGCCAGGGTTCAATATTCAAAGCTGTTGTGCCATAGCGCAGCTCCGTTGAATATCGCCCAGGCCACACCCATGCGGCAACAAAGTTGAGCTGCTCCCAGGCTTGCGCCACAGCCTGGTGCAGTTTGAATATCCGGGCCATAGTGTCTTATAATTCAGTTTTATTTTGGTGAAGTTGGGATCTACTAATACCAATTCTAATTTTCTTAACCAGTAACAAGAGTCCCTCTTGAAGAAACTGCCTTTATTTCCTACAGGTACATGTATGTCATATACTGCTTGTGTCACCCCCCTTCCCAACACTCATAGAATACATTGCAACACCTGACATTGAACGCAAGAGGCAAAAGGAGTAAATTCCTTCAAGAGGCAGTTTAGTGCAGTGATTTAAGGCTCTAAGCTGCAAATCTGGTGACATCCAGCAGACCAAACCTGGGTTTGAATCCCACAGCTTCCACTTGCAGACTGTGTGACCCTGAGCAAGTCATTTAACTTCCCTGTGCTCCCAGGTCGCACCTGTTAAAAAAAAAAATTTCAGCTTAGTATGCTAGTCCTGGTTAAACAACTAACAAAAAAAAAAAGATCCTCCAATACCCTACTCATAGCTTAGCTGGAGATGGGATAGCAGAGTAATGATGAGCAAATGCCAAATTTACATTTGTTGAATGAGCCAAAATCCAGGGTTGGATTTTAGCTGTCATGGGGCTAAGTGCAACTCTACAGCTGCCACTGCAGAAAAAAATATGCCCACACCAGCACCAAGTCTTAAGTGCATATGGGCAGCAGGCACAGCTGTGGAGGCTGTTATTCATTATCCAATAAGGTGCAACATTTTGGTGCTGCTGCACAAAACAATGGCTGCAAGATGCTTTAAATTACTGAGCTGGTCATAAACAGCTCTGTGATTGAAAATACGATACATGTGAGAAACCTTGCAGATCCTCAAGGTTTTCCTGCATGGGCACTGAAAATAGTCCATTGGGAAATCCGGCCCCTATGCTTTCAACACCAGAAAAGCACATATCAAGGAATGCATTCTCTTCACCAATGCAGCAGTTCAATATCATGATGGTGTACTTTCCACAGGACACACACTAAGCATGTCCACATTGTTGACAAGCAGCTTGACCTGCAGCTGCCAATTAGAGAGAGATTTGGGAGATCAATCACACCTCTTGCTACACACATCCTAGTTCCATTGTCAGCTTTCTCTCTGATAGAGAAAGGACCTGGTGGCTGAAGGAGCTCATTGGGCTGTGCAGTATGTGAAAAAGTGTTGTGGGATTGTTAGCTAGCCACAGTGGTTGGCCTGGTGACTACAAAAAATTAATGAAACAAACAAAAAAAAAAACCACACAAAACTAAGATTGTGCACTCATTTTGGAAATACAATACGGGGGGTCCTGTAGCTCAGAATAAATTTGCTCTTATTTTTTTTTTCTTGATTAACTTCCTGATTCAGAAAAAAATGCTTTTTGTTTGTTTGTTTGTTTTTTTAATAATGTTTCTGGCTTTTTTGTTATTCTCCTTGTACATACTGATGCTTAGTGGTACAAGAAACTCATAACATTTTTAATTTAACGTTTTTCATTGAGAAACTAATGAAAGGCCCTATTGTTGGCTAATATCTAACAAACTCAAAAGTTTCAGTTGTTAACTCAATGGATCTTTTTTATTATGCATGCACCCCAAAAATCTTTGGTCACTAGCTTAGTGAGGGCTGTGATTTTTATTGTTATGAGCCAAGAATTCTTTGTTTGTAAGAAAGTGCAACAAAGAATTTTATGTCTCCACGTAAAAAAATAATTTTTAGTTCTGTATAACAATTTTTATATTCAAAGAAAGAACTCTATGGTCGCCAAGAAAGTGTGAACAAAGAATGTTATGTTCAAACTTAAAAATTCGTTTTTAGTATTAGATAATTTGTATGTGGAAACAATTATTTGGTTGAGTCTAACTGTGACCAAAGAACAGTGGTTCATGGCAATAAAATTTGCACTTTGTGCCAAAAAAACTACTTTTATTCATAACTCAGCCATTTTTTAATGCTGTTCACCACATATTCAACAAGCTTCTTCTTAAAAACCTTAGATGAACACAATGGGTTTGAAGTGACACTTCTACCACTTAATGTATTTTTATGTTGTAACACTATACAAATTACTTAAAAGGTTGGATTGCAAGTCCTTCACTCTAGGGATGTTGTGTAGTCCTAAAATATAATTTATGAGAAACTGGAACATAACTGTTGAAAAAGGGGGTGTTTGTTTTGGAACAAATGTGCTGTTATGCAAGTAATAATAGACAACAGGATTTGTGTAAGGCCCAAAGGGCCCCACACAAATTCTAAATATGCATGTAACAACATGTTAGGGTATTTGCAAGGGTATCAAAGTCTGGTACAGAAATTGTGTATGCAAGGAATGGCCCATGCATACATTAAACTAATGTTAATAAGGATGTTATAAGGTATTTGCTTAAGGTTCTTCAGGTCCTATGCAAATTGTACACCCACATCACACATGAAAGTGGCAACCATTCTGCACCCAGAAGTGAGTTGTACTTTTGGCATTGTAGATTTCTGTCTGCATCCAGTAGTGGCTATGTATGTGTATCTGTGGCTGCAGAAGTACTTGCCCCACTGGGATTTTGCTTCTGCAGCCAGAAGTACTGTTGCAATTTCTGTTTATTAACTTCCTCAAAAAATGGAAATTCATTTCAAAAACTTCATTAATGCAGCAGTTACGGTTCAACATACTACCACAAAAGCAGGGAAATGTGGCATTAGTGTTCCCATCCCTAACTCCCCACCCCACAAGCAGCCAGAGGACAAGTCCACACAAACTGTTACAGACAGCTATCATCTGGTAAGACAAGCAATATACAATTGTTTCCAAATGAAACAAATACAGTAGCACTAATGTGGTGCCTTTCAACATACGAACACAGCAGGTTGCACTTTAAAAGATATTCCATCAGTGCTGTTTAGAATCATAAGTGTCACTGCTAAAGTGGGTATGTATGTCTTGCAATATGCATGTGTATCTGCAGACAGAAGCAGCATTTTAACTTGGATTTCATGGATTTGTCTTTGTGGCTGTTGAAGCACATGCCCCACAGAGGTCAGCACTTCTGGAGTCAAAGGTGGGTGCCTGTGTCTTGCAGTGTGCATCTGTATCTGTGGCTGCATAATCGCTGGCCCCTCAGGGGTCTATGCTTCTTCAGACAGAAGTGGTGTTGTAATTTGAATACCATAGATTTATACCTGAGGCTGCAGAAGTGTGAGCACCACAGGGACCTGCACTTCTGCAGCCAGAAGTGGGAGTGTATGTCTTGCACTATGCATGGGTATCTGAAGGGGTTCAGTTAACTCCATTTTTGGAGTATTTGACTTTCAAAAATAAGGCAAACACTTACAAAATAAAGGGGGAGGAAGTCACTGACTTCCAGATGTAAAACCAAAAATTAGAAGACTTTCAAAAATGTAGTTATGGAAGTCAGAAATGATGGATTTTTCTAAAAGAAATTGTATTTGTCACTAATACATTGTATTAACATCCATAAATTGGTCCTTCCTAAAATGTTGACTTCCACAAGTGGGATCCTGGAAGTATTTTGACTTCCAAAAAATTGGATTGACTTCCAGATTTTGACTTACAGAAGTTTTAGACTTCCACTAAAAATAAATTAACTGAACCCCTGGGTATCAGTGAATGCAGAGGTTCTGGCCCTGCAGTGGCCTGCTTTTCTTGCAGAAAGAAGTAGTGTTGTGATTTGAGTATCAGGGATTTCAGTCTGCAGCCAGATGTAGGTGTGTATGCCTTGCAGTGTGCAAGTATATAGGTGGCTGCATAAGTGCTGGTTCCTGACAATGGATCTCTTCTGTGTCATCTGGAAACAGTTATAATTGGTTTGTCTTTTCTGATGATGGCTGTCCAAGTATGCTTGTTTAGCGTTGTCATTTTGCTGCTAAGGCGGTGGGGAGTTTACACTGAGAACCATGTTGGCACATTTCCCAACTTTTGTAAACTTACATTGATACCTAACTATTGCATTACCACTACTTCTGTCTGCAGGCAAGTGTTTCTGCAGCCAGATACCCATGCATGGCACATGACATACCCACCCACTTCTAGCTGCAGAAACACTGATCCCAGGGGCCTGCACGTCTACAGTCACAGATATAAATCCATCATACTAATATTACAACACAACTTGTATCTGCAGAAAGGCAGATCCTTGTAGGACAAGAGCTTCTGCAGCCACAGATACATATGCACAGTGCAAGACATACAAACCCACTTCTGGCTGCAGATACAAATCCACAATGCCCAAATTACACTACTATTTCTATTTGCAGAAGCACTGATCCAAGGTGGCAGCAATTCTGTAGTTATATATACATGTGTGCAGTGTAAGACGTACTAACCCATTTCTCAGTGCAGATACAAATCCATGATACCAACATGACAACAGTATTTCCATTTGCAGAAGTGCAGGCCCCTGTAGAGCCAGTACTTGCACAACCACAGATGCACATGCACACTGCAAAACATAAACACCTACTTCTGCAGTCCCACTGCTACATTTCTAAACAGCACAGATGGAGTATGGTTTTTATGGAGTGCTGCAGTTGTATGCATATTTCAGAAGGTGCCACATTAGTACTGCTGCATTTGTTTCATTTGGAAACAGTTGCATGTTGTTGTCTTACTTAATGATTGCTGGCTGTAGCTACTTTTGTGGCCATGTCCTTTCTCTGCTTGGGGGAGGTTGGATTGAAAAACCTAACACCACGTTTCCCTAATTTTGTGGCATTACGTTGAACCCTAACTGGTGCATTAAAACAGTTTTTTGCAATTACTTTAATTTCCTTTTGAGAAAGTTTATAACCTGAAATTACAACAACTTTCCGTGAACGGATCCCCCCCCAAAGCACAGATGTGGGTTAGGGTCGAGAGGGCCCTGGAGTGCATCAGCCCTCCCCAAACAACTTTCCGTGGATGGATCCCCCCCCGAAACACAGATGTGGGTTAGGGTCGTGAGTGCCCTGGAGTGCATCAGCCCTCCCTAAACAACTTTATGTGGATGGATTCCACCCCTCCGAAACACAGACGTGGGTTAGGGTCACAAGGGCCCTGGAGTGCATCAGCCCTCCCCAAACAACTTTCCATGGATGGATCGCCCCTGAAGCACAGGTACGAGGAATCTGGAACTCCATTTCGGATGCCACAGGTGCCATTTTCAAAAATAGTTACTGCCTGAGCAAGGAAGCTCTGCTTCCAGTGGTCTGTTTGCTGTAAATTATGTTTGTTTAAAGAGTCGGCACAGGTGTGCTGATAGTTTTTTAATCTAAAAATAATTTCTGCCATGCTTGCTCTCTTGTCGCTTTCTATAAAGTGCCTTACGTAACTAATGTAACCCTTGCATACTATTGCGGCTTTTTGTAAGGTGCTTTAAGTAACAAATGTAATCCACTGTATACTATTGCTGGTTAGTTTTCAGTCTATCCTAAAAAGTCACCATAACTGTGCATGCTAACTTTTACAGTCATTACAAAGGCAAAAAAAGAGCAACAGGAGAAAGACTAAATAACCCTGGAGGGGTACGCTGGAGTGGGAATTGGCTGCGCCCAGAAATCACCTCCACCACACGTTAGACCTACCCCTGCTAACTTGGAAACTTTTTCTCTTTAGTCTTGGTGGCATGTTTTAAAACAGGCAGCATAATAAGAGCACAAAAACCCTGCACTGCTAAAGCATAGGCTTTTACCATGCAGTTTCTGGGCCACAAATCAGATAACAAGTTTGCACAAACACTAAATCTGGTGACAAAAGAATTAACTTGGGCCAGTAATAAGCCCCACATACCTTAGATCCTCCTACAGCTCTGCATATAAAAACAACTTTTTCTCTCCACAGACGCGGGTTAGGGTCTCGAGGGCCCTGGAGTGCATCAGCCCTCCCCAAACAACTTTCTGTGGATGGATTCCCCCCCGAAGCACAGGTATGAGGAATCTGGAACTCCATTTCGGATGCCAGAGGTGCCATTTTCAAAAGTAGTTACTGCCTGAGCAAGGAAGCTCTGCTTCCAGTATCTGTTTGCTTCTGCCCTGCCAGCACTACGTGCCAGCTCCCCACCACCCCCACCACCGCCCTTGGTGAGCTCCTCCTTTTATAGGCATTGTCACATGACTCTCCAAAACCTATCAGCCCACTTCTCCACTTGAAGCTTATCAGCTGTGACCACCAGAGGGCTCCCAACCAAAATCTTCGCCCACCCAATTATATCACAAGCAAGGATGCTGCTGTTACCTACTTTATTCATTTTCCTCCAACTAACAAGCAAATCCCTCTTGCCACCAGCTATTCTCTCATGCAAGGTACAGCCGTTGCCTATGCCCCCAAAACTAACCCTACAACCCTGCTACACTGCCTATGCACACACGCTTGCTCAAGCCATGACAAATGACCACTACAGTATCATTAGTGCTAGTATACTACCCATCCTTCTTTTCACATGGGCCATTTGGTTCTACACACTTCTACCTATTGACCCTCCCAAACTACCCCTACCTGTTGAACCACTACAACTTGCCTTAAACCTCCATGGGTCAAACTTAAACATCTCATCACCCTCCTCCTACTCATGTCAGGGGACATAGAGGCAAACCCTGGTCCTAACACCCCAGTTTCAAACACCCACTCCCCTTTCTCTTTCCCAAAAGGACTCCGTATCCTCCACTTAAACACCTGCAGCCTTCTATCTAAATTCTCCCTACTGCAACCACTTGCCTTAACCCTGCACCTTGACATCCTAGTCATCTCTGAAACCTGGCTAAAACAGCATCACACTGATACAGAAGTATCCCTACCAGGGTATGCAATAATCAGGCGTGACCACCAAGGTAAAAATAGAGGTGGTAGCACAGCAATGTACATCGCAAATAGTCATCAGTTCACTGTAGTGGACATCCCCATATCACCTGGAAACATTGACTCACTACTCATCAAATCTCTCTCCCTAGCTCCAACCCCATCTATGTGGCAGGCTCATACTGCCCCCCCCCCGCACTCCCCCCGAGGACATCCTTTCCCATCTGGGCAACTTACAGTCTCTAGAGGCTGGGGGTGAGCTTCATGTCACTGGCGATTTCAATATAAACTGGCTCGGCCCAGATAAAGCCCACTAAAGACCAAAATTAAGGCCCAAAATCTCTCTCAGCTCATTTCTGATCCCACCAGGCTAAATCACAAAACCGAAAACCACACCTTGCTGGACTGGGCTCTCACCTCCCACTCTCATAGGATACTAAGTGCAGGCCTCCTACCTGATTCCATAAGTGATCATCATATGATTTTTATGATCAGGAAGGTACACAGCCCCCTGCCCCACCCCCAAAGACATTAGTCACCAGGTCCTACAACTCCCTCAAACTAGTCTCCCTCCTGTCTGACCTTAGACAGATAAATTGATCTTTCATCCCAGTGGCGCCCTCCTTAGACATAGCTCTCGAGGCTTTCAAAACAAACTTCCTTAAAATTTGGGACATACACGCACCATTACATACGAAAAGAGTCAGAGGAGCGCATCTCCACTGGATCTCGGCCGACATACTCAGAAAATGCCATGCCAGAGACAGCGCCTGGAAAGACTACAAAAAGTTGGGCACTCAGGCCTCCCTCGCTACTTACAGATCCCATTGTAATGCGTGTACAAACAACATTCGCCAAGGGAAAAAAAACTACTTCCTATTGGCTTTCAGCAAAAATATAAATCACCCAACTGACTTCTGGAAATCTCTCAAAACCCTGATCTCCCCCCACCCAACCTGCACCCCTGACACTACAAGTACAGAGTTCCCTCATCTCCGACCCAATCCACGTAGCTGAAGCTTTTAATACATACTTTGCCAGCTACACTGAAAAGCTCCTTTCCTCCCTCCCCCACACTCACCACATGGTTCCTCCCCACTGCACATGCACCCCTCAAACTGTCTCCACAACCACACCATTCTCCTTCCACACAGTATCCCAAGCAAATGTCTTTCATTCCCTTCAGGCATTAAACAAAAACAAAGGGAAATGCCCTACATCCATGGACGCTAAGATGCTCTACCTCTCTGCTCCAGCAATAGCCGCCCCTCTAGCCGACATTTTCAATCTATCCTTCACTCTGGGCAAGATACCAACAGCCTGGAAGCTGGCAACCATTATTCCTCTGCCAAAAGAAGGTGACCTCTCCTCCCCAGGAAATTACTGACCCATCTCCCTTCTTCCTATCCTGGCCAGACTACAGGAATGACTGGTCCTGTCCCAACTCACACCGTACCTAGATGCCTCCTCCTTTTTCACTCCTTTCCAATCGGGCTTCCATAAATCCCACTCAACCACCACCTCCCTGCTTCGTGTCACAGGTGACATCCTCAAGAGTATGGACAAAGGACATATCACTGCTGCCATTTTCATTGACCTAGACAAGGCCTTTGACACCATATCCCACTCCCTACTCCTTTCCAAACTCAGCAGCACAGGGCTCTCTCCTCTGGCCACTAATTGGTTCCATGACTACCTAGTAGGCAGGAGACAAGTAGTCAAAATAGCGTCTCACACCTCGCACCCATTACCTGTCCCTGCTGATGTCCCCCAAGGCTCAGTCCTGGGTCCACTACTCTTCTCCATCTTTCTAAATGACCTCCCAGCAGCATGCTCCCACTCTTCAATTCAGATGTACGCAGATGACACTGTCCTATACACCTCTGGTCCCACAACACTCAGTGTAGCTACCCACCTCCAGAAAGATTTCAACACCATCCAGAACTGGTTCCGGTCAAACCAGCTATTTCTTAAGTCTAAAAAAATCTATATCCTTAACTTTTGGTACTCCACAAAGACTCTCCTGCCAAGCCCCAGCCCCCCTTTCAAAACCCTGGACAGAACTCCCTTGGAAAACTGTATGAGCTTCAGATACCTGGGCATCTGGCTAGACCAACATCTAGATTTCTCAGCCCACATCACCTCTCTACACATGCGGCTGCTCCCTAAACTTAGCACACTACACTGTAACAAAAGCTGCCTCCCCATACAGACAAGACATGCCATTGCACAAAAAATGATCCTTCCTGTAATCGACTATGGTGATATAGTTTACTCCATCACCCCGGATTCGCCGTGGCCAGCCTAGACACCCTGTTCCACTCCTTCTGCCATTTCATCCTCGGCTTCCCCCAATCAACACACCACTGTGACCTCTACAGCTGGTTAACCCTACTGTCCTTACATGACCGCAGACAATCCAACTGCACTAGATTCGCAGCCAAATATTGGTCCCACTCCCTTCCCCCCTACCTGACCTCTATCCTCTCCCAACAACTGCCACCTACATGCTCCCTTAGAAGGACAGACCCTAAACTGTTCCATGTCCCATTTATGTGCACATCCAAAGGCCAGGCCGCTTTTAATTACCGCACACCTCAGACCTGCAACGCCCTACCTGCCCCCATCAGACATGCACCAAACCCCTCCCTACGTAACCAATTACTAAGGGCACATTTCACCTCCAGTTGCTCCTGATTGAAATAAGAATTTTATCCAAATGTCGCGCTGCTATAAACTAATACATATTGTACTCTACTCTACCCTCTGTGTTGTTATACCGATTATACTGATTGTATGTATCCTACCCTTGGTTGTAATTTTTTCTCCTAAAATATTATGTACAAGCATTTGCTCATTTCTGTACTGTCTAAGCATTTCCAATTTATGTATGTGGGTCTCAGCCCCCAGGTCGCATCTGGAATTGAGCATGTTGCTCAGTATGCTTTTTCCTGGTAAAACTCGTAAATAAATAAATAAATACTTCCCACTGCAGAAATACTGTCCCTGTGGTGCTACAACATCTGCAACCACACATACAAATTTAGAGTGCAAAAAATAGGCTGCCACTTTAGCTGCAGAAGTGCAGGCCACTGCAGGGCCCATTTTTCTGCAGACAGAGACAGAAATCTACAACACCCAAAGTACAACCCACTTGTGTATGCACAAGTGTGTTCCTGCTTGTGTGAGACATGGGTGTACAATTTGTATACACAAATACCATGTAACATCACTACATACATCACCTTATTCTACATAGTGGCTGTACTGTGCATACACAATTTGCACAGTGCAGTTTGATCCCCATGCAAATCCCCTACTACAGCATTAAAGTCATCTTCAAAATGTGTGTAGCGGCCCTTTGGCCCTATATAAATCCTGTAGTCCAGCACTAAGTGTGTTCAGGCAAAATTATACCACATGCACATTGCATGTTTCAATGTTTTATGCTCTAAATTCTAAGAACTTATGTTTTAAGTGTCTGCAACATCCATAACAAGTGGTGGGCATGCAGTCCGATCTTTTAAACATTTCTGTAGCATTACATTAAAACACATTTAAGGGTGGAAGTTGCAGTTGTCACCCTATGTATTTGTTTAAGGGCCTTAACAAATAAGATTGCTCTAAACTTCGTCATATATGTTGAACAAGACTGAGTTTATGAGTAAAAGTTGTTTTTGGTAGAAAGTTCCAATTTAATTGTAGCAAGCTGGTATTGTTTGGTCACACTTAATGGTAACCAGATAATTCTTTGTTGCACATAAAAGTTGCTATCTAGCACCAAAACTAACTTTTTATGAATGGACATAAAAGTGTTTGCACTGTGTTGGCAACCAAAGAACTATTTATTTGAGCTAAACAAAATAATGGTATTTATTTTTATGTGCACACATAAAATTCTTTACTCACACTTTATGAGTGAGCAAAGAATTTTCAGCTCCCAATGATAAAGTCAGAACCCTCTCTAAGCTGGCAATCAAAGCATTTTGGGATTGCCAGAATAAGTATTTTGGTGTCATTTTTCATCGGACAGATCCCAGAATCTAGCTAAATGGGTCTTGTTTCCCTAGTTTCAGGTGTTTGTTTTTGAAGATGCATTGTTTTTATGTGTTTCTATATTTTTCACAAAACCAAAAAAACAAGATTGTGGCACTCATGGCAGTAAATGTTTTTCTTGTTGTCCATTTGCTTTCCTGACAATGGCTCTCAGTTTATCAGTCTACTGCAGCATTATATAGGCTCCTTGAGATGCATTCCATTTTAAATTGCAGTTATGGGAAAAACTGGCATATTTTCCCATTTAGAAGAGACAGTTTACCAGCAGGCTTTATCATACACTGCACAGGTCAATTGCTTTTTCCTTCATATCTAATCCATCCATCCATTTATCCATCCATCCATCTTGTCTGTTCATTATTATAACAGGCACACCTATGCAAGCAACAGTTGTACAGTAACTGTTGTTTTTTTTTCTTTTGTAAAGCCATTTAATCTATAACTGATTGTGTTTGTTTTATCTGCATCACTGTGTTGTGTCTTGTTGTATTTCTGCTCCCATGTAAAAATTTTAATAGTTGTTTCTGTGACCTGAGTTGTACCTATAAAAGGGCCACATTGCCCAGTGTACTTACTTGGTTAACAGAATTTGAAAAAAAATGAAAATAAATAAATTTTATCTGAGAAAATGTTTCACTATGCACCACAAAAGCAGTGATTTATTCCTACATCCTCACATTTTCTGTTTTGATAGTCCAGTGACCAATACCCTATTTTTAGAATTGTTATTATGAGTTTTGAAATGGGTGTAGATTCACACTAAAAATGGCATCCATAAACAAGCAATAATACCTGACAGGGTGGTTGGTATTGGCAATACGAGACAACCCAGGGGCATAATGAGGCCTGATGTTGAGGGCCTTATGGCCCATGAAATGTCTGGTAATGTTACCAGCCCTGAATCAGATTACCAGGTACTAAACAATAAAATAAAATGCCCAAAATATAGTGTCAGATTAAAAGCTATTTTTCTAGCTTGAAAAAGTGCACGTGACTACACAAAACTCTGGCATTCTGTTTAGGCAAGGGCTGCTCTGTATTTTACTTATTTTATGTATACAATAAAATAATTTTTTTATTGGATTCAATATTTTGGGCTTTTTATTTTATTGTTCAGTACTGGGCAGTCAGACTCAATTGTAATAAATTTCTTGCCTTTATGTCATGGTCATGGTCATTTGAACAGCTACCTCAAGGTAATTGAAGGTCTGGTATTGCCTAATACTGCCCATCCTGCAGGCTATTATTGCACTTAGTAAATTATCTACATCTGTCATTTTTTATAGGATTACTAACAAATTAAAGTAATTCTATACAAAATCATTATGAATACATTTTTAGTGCTTTTTTTGTAAAGCAGTCCCTTTGCTGCTGTGATAGCCATCAGAGGGAACTACACTGCTTAGCAGGTGTTTGTTCCCACAAATGTGCTTTTTATCCTGTTTAATTATTTTCTCTGTTGCCAAGGCCCTGCAGTTGT
The DNA here is from genome assembly GCA_016271365.2 of Neoceratodus forsteri. Classification (NCBI taxonomy): domain Eukaryota; kingdom Metazoa; phylum Chordata; order Ceratodontiformes; family Ceratodontidae; genus Neoceratodus; species Neoceratodus forsteri. The sequence goes on from CM057455.1 coordinate 623,787,668, forward strand.
TTTGTTTGCTGGTAGTCCTCACTGCAATTTTTCTGGTTCAATTTCTGTACTGCTAGCTCAGTGAAAGACAAACAGTACTTTCTCCATTTCTGTTCTTGCAGATGGATACTCGTTGCTAGCTTGCCATGTACTGGAGAATCAGTGGGTAACCAGAGGACAGAGACAGTATTTTTTTAAATGTCTGGGACAAGGCTGAAAGGACAGGTGCAGTAGGATGCTGACCATCGAACAGTATGGTTCACAATAAACACAGCAATAGAGTCAAGTCATACAAAGGCAAAAGTATTGGACTTCAGGAGGGCTGACTTTGCCAAAATGGGTGAGTGCCTAAGGAATGCACTAGCAAATGGACAGGAAGGAGGGGTGGAAGAACAATGGGGAATAATAAAAAACTGCCATCACAGAGGTAACAAGCCTTTGTGTGAAGCAAATAAACAAAACAAAACGATGTAAGAAACCGCTATGGTTCTCAAAGGAGGTGGCAGTGAAGGTTCAAGAGAAAAGGAAAGCATTCAGAAAGTACAAGGAATCACAGAAGGAGCAGGACATAGAACTGTATCAGTTAAAGCAAAAGGAAGCTGGGAAGGCAGTCAGAACAGCAAAGGCCCGAACCGAGGAAAAGATAGCCAACTCAGTTAAGAAGGGGGATAAAACCTTTTTTTTAGGTACATCAGGGAGCGAAGGAAGACTAAGGAAATAATAGTGAGGCTTAATAAAGGGGAGGAGGGGTGGGCAGAGGGTGACGGTGAAAAGGCAGAGATACTAAACAAATATTTTTGCTCAGTATTTACAAATGAAGAGGGGGAGGTACCTAAAACAAACAACAGAAACACTCTGGATACTGAAGATGATACCAGCCCATTTACAGAAGAAAGTGTTCTGAAAGAACTCTTTAAAACTGAAGGTGGACAAAGCAATGAGGCCTGATGGGATTCATCCCAGAATTCTAAAAGAACTAAGAGTAGAACTAGTGACACCACTGACTACACTCTTTAACAAATCTTGGGAGGATGGGGTGGTACCTGAGGACTGGAGGAGGGCAGATGTGTTTCCCCTTCACAAAAGTGGGAGCAGGGCAGAAGCAGGAAACTACAGACCTGTTAGTTTAACCTCAGTGATAGGGAAAATGATGGAATCACTTCTGAAGGGAAGAATTGTCAAGTACCTAGAGGCCAGACGCACACAGGACCCAAGGCAGCATGGAATCACAGTGGGAAGGTCATGCCAGACGAATCTAATAGATTTCTTTGACTGGGTGACCAAAGTAGTAGATCAGGGAGGGGCTGTGGACATGGCCTACCTAGACTTTAGCAAGGCATTTGACTCAGTCCTACATAAAAGATTAATATACAAGTTAGCCAGCCTGGAAGTGGGTCCCAAGATGATAGCCTTGGTAAAGAATTGGCTGGAGAATAGGATACAGAGGGTAATAGTAAATGGAGTCCACTCTGAAGAAAGGGGGGTTACTAGTGGGGTACGGCAGGGTCAGTATTAGACTGGTTCTCTCAATGTCTTTATGTTTACATTGCAGAGAGACTGAATGAAAAAGTATGTCTCTTTGCAGATGACACAAAGATCTGCAACAGAGTTGATGCACAAGGTGGGGTGGAAAGGATGAGAAGGGACTTGCAAGGTTAGAGGAATGGTCAAATATGTGGCAGCTTGATTCAGTCTGTTAGAAGTGCAAGTAATGCACCTGGAAAACAAAAACCCAGGGGAAGAGTACACAATGGGGGGTGAGACACTAACAACAACAAAAATGGAAAGGGACCTGGGGGTAGTCATATCAGATGACTTAAAGGTGGGCATGCTATGTGAGAGGGCAGTAAGAAGGGCTGGGGGGATACTGGGATGCATAGGGAGAGGCATCACCAGTAGAAAACAGGAAGTTGTTATCCCTTTTACAGACAGCTGGTGAGACCCCATCTGGAGTACTGTGTGCAGTTCTGGAGATCCAGTCTCCGCAAGGACATAGACAAGATGGAAGCTGTCCAGAGGAGGGCAACTAAAATGGTGCAGGGTCTGCACCAGAAGACATATGAAGAGAGACTAAAGGAGCTTAATATGTATAGCCTCGAGGAAAGGAGGGAGAGGGGGACATGATAGAAACTTCAAGTACCTCAAGGGAATCAACAAAGTCCAAGAGGGTATCATCTTTCAAAAAAAGAGGTGTGCAAGAACAAGGGGGCACTATTTCAAGAAAGTGGGGGGGCGGCTCAGAGGTAATGTAAGGAAGTATTTTTTTCACAGAGAGGGTTGTGGATGCATGGAACGGCCTTCCGGAGGAGGTTGTGGAGTCAAAAACAGTGGTTGAATTCAAGCATGCATGGGACAGTCATAAGGCAATTCTAGGGGGTGGGGGTAGAAAGAAGTAGGCTGCTAGTTAACTAGGATCTGAAGCTTATCCATTAGGTAGGGAAATGGGCAGACTGGGTGGGCCAAGCGGTCCTTATCTGCTGTCAAATTCTATGTTTCTATGTTTCTATGTTATTAATTTTTTTTTCATTAGAAATAAAAGCACAAAAAAAAGAGGATCCTGTTTGAGCATGTTCCCCAAGTCTGTTTCTATTGTGTTAAAGCAGCACTGAGCACACAACACACTTACGTTACAACTCGGCAGAAAAATCTCTTTTTTTTAAATGGGGAAAAGATTTGTACTGCTTTTCTGTGTGGCATATTGGGCTGTTTTTTTATTTCATGGTTAACTGTAATTGGTGGTGGTTCTTGACGCAGCAGGCACTTGCTAAGGAGAAAGGTCACTTACTAAATGATGGGAAAAATCTGTTGGTAAGTTGAAAATCCAAAGTGGCACAGTGATACCACCTTTGTACTGAGGCAGACTAGGCTGGAACTTTTTATTTCCTGGTCTCTATTGAAAGTTAGTGTACCCCGGCACGTGTACCAGCCAATTAGAGACCTGAACATCTAAAGCCCATTTTCTAAAACATTTTAAACACCCCATTCATCTTTAACAACGTATGTTGCTCCATGATGTGTCAGGGTGGACCTTGCAAGGGTTCATGAGCTTTCGCAAACATCAGAACCAGCACCTTGCTGTGGGAATCAATTTGAATGCAGGGCAAAATTAGTATTTGAGATTTTTGTTTGTTTTCATTGCTGAAATGATTTCCATTTTGGTTTCAGGTGCATTGCTGCTTTAAATGTGTAATCATTATGCATTCCCCGCATTGCAACATATGTGAAAGGAAAATGTAGGTATGCAAGCTTTTCAGCATTACTTTGGCCACTACACATACACACACACACACACTAAGAATATGAATAAGCATCTATGTAGCAATTTTCATAAACAGTGTATCCTAAAGTTCTTTACCAGCAATGCTAGGCTGATTGTGAACTGACTGAATGTGTAGTGTCAGCCACATCGCACATCAACATCCACACACAGCCTGGACAATTGCATGAACCAGTTTAGGGGAAGGAGAACATTGCCCAGGACACTGGGAATGTCCCCTACTCTTTGTGAAGAGTGCCCTGGGTTCTTTTATTTCCAGCTGGACACCCACTAGAACAGCAACAGGATGGGTAGAAGAGACCTCAGTTTAACTTCTCATTTGAAGGACAGCACACCCCAGCAGTACAGCACCCCCCCCCAATACTGCACTCAGATGCCAGCATTTTAGTTGCATGTCCAATCCCGGTGTGGGACGAAAACCCATGACCTTCTGGTTCAGAGGTGGATGTGCTGCCACACTGACACACACACACACACACCTGTACCACACACATATTTTTTAATAAGCACATAAGTACATTTTATTTAAGTTTATGTGAAATTACTGAGCAGTGAGTGGGAGGTTTAAATATGTCAAGGTTATGGTATGGATTAAGTATGACAATCTATTGGGGGTGGATCTTCCACCCCATTCCTTGTAAGTTTTACACTGCAGAGTAGTAGTTACAACAATATACCAGTTTAGTAACTCCATAGGTTAAAGTGCATAATACATCATGTATGAAGTCCTGCTGTCATCAGAAAAGATTTGTGCATATAGCTGATTTAAAGTTTAAACAGCTTCTACTATTTATTATTTAGTCCATTGTCTCACTAGAAATGGGATTTGATCTTGATAGAAACATGTTGCCTGTGACGGGAATCAGATGGACAGATTCATGTTTCAGCCAGTAATGTTTTAAACAATCAAATAGTGATCAGTCTACTTTGCCAAACTGTAAAACTGGAAGCTTAAATAGCATACTCTGTATTCTTTTCTTCTCTGTTCATGCTATGTTTCCTTGATATTATACATACTATGTATAACGTGTAGGGACCTATATATCTACTCAGACTACATACATGCACAGTATATGTCTTCATGCATTTTGTTCATTCTGTTGCACTTATGCTTAAGTAATACAATCATCAGGTTATGTCTCAAACATGCGTATTTAATCCGTACTGAAAATATTATTTACTGTGAAAAAGATTATATATAAAGACTCTTAGAGAATGTTTTCTGTAAGTGCAGATAAAGGAGCTGCAACTTTAAGATATGCAGGATGCAGTAAGATTGAATTCCCAGCCAGTTTCCTATCACTCAGGCCAATTGCAAAAAAAAAAAAATAAAAAAAAAATTGGACAAACACCGCCAGCGGTTTACATTTGGAGCAGACTGGCAGATGATTTTTAAGGTGAAAACTTACAGGGCTGTGTCATATAAAAAAGAAAACCCTTTCCCCTGGAGGGCTAAGTGCTATACTGCGACATAAATGTGAGTGGTCTAACTCAGTGGAAGTTTAATAAATGTTCCTAATGACATGCTAATCCTGCTCTAACACCTAATTAGGTGTTAATTGCATCTGACTATGTTCACAGCTGAACATTCCTCCCTCACCTTCCCTCCTACAAGAGTCCTTCCTGTTCTTGCTTTTGTTTTGAATGACTGGGAGGTAAAAGAAGACAAATTATCTTTTTATGTTCTTTGTGTTCCCTGGCCTGATAATCCTGATTCCTGATTCCTGATTCTCCTCCATTCGCTAAATCAAAACATTTCTTTTAGTTAGAGAACACATCTGGGGTGGGATTCACAAAGATTTCTGCATGGTGCTAAACCTTCCCAAATTCCCTAAAACTTCCATAGCTATGGAAACAAGCATTTGTCAATGCCAAATGTTTGCTTGCTGGCATTGGCAGTGGTAGTGTAGAAGTTACAGAGCTTCATAATAGGAATGGCAGTGAAGTATTGAACTGGAGCCAACCCCACCACCACCCTGCAGAGAGTGACAGGCATTGGGGTGTGCCTTTGGGTTGTCAGGCATAACAGCCACGCCATTTCACCACACCCTACCCTGTAGACACTGACAAATGTCACTGTGTGCCTTAGGGTCTTTGGCCCTTATGCGCACCCCATTCCATCAGAAAATATTGTGAAATGGGTGTGGTATAGGCGAATGGGGTGAACTTTGGGGCCGAAGAGTCCAAGGCAATACCTTGATGCCTCTCACTGGCTGCATGGTGTGGAATGGTATGAGCATTACAGGCAAGAATCCCAAGTCACACCCCTGATGCCTGCCATTCTCTACAGGGTGGGGCGTTATGGTTGGAAACCCTAACACCTTAGGCATTTGTTGGTATTTTCACTCCAAATTTTCAACATGGTTTTTTTGTGACCCCCACCTCATGAACAGTGGCAATATCCGTTTGTTAGCCGAAAGCTACTTATGCACAGTGACTACGGCATTTAGCACCAAAGGTGCAAAAACACATTCCAAACAGGATGTGAAAATTGACAGCTGTACTGTTCATGGGGAGGTGTAAAAAAATGGCAATGTTGCAAATATGCAGTAAAAATATTAAAAAAACTGGTGAAGTCATGAGCGTGCATAGAAACTGTGCAACGTACACCCGTAATGTAATTAGTTTGAGGATTTTTACAGCAGATTGTGAACACAGGCATTTTGGGACCTCCGATCATGAACAGTGTCACTGTGATTTTTATCTGTCCCGAACAATGATTTTCCACAGCGATCACGATCTCTGCGCCTGAAAGTGTGAAACACATTTCGCCATGTTGTGAAAAATGACAGCTGTACTGTTCATAAGGAATTGTGGAAAATGCCACTGGTGAAAATCTGGACTGAAAATATTACAAAGTCATGAACTTACGAGGGTGCGTGGAAACCGAGCAATGCTCACTCGTAACACAGTCATTTTATGGACTTTTGTCACCAAATTTTCAACATAGCCATTTTAAGACCTTTGTTCAAGAACAGTGTAACTGTGATTTTCTTAATCTGTCCCAAACATTGCTTTCGCACACTGACTGCACCATTGTCCGCTACATGTACGGAAACACAATTTTGGTGACATGTGAAAAAGTGGCAGCTGTACTGTTCATAAGGAAGTGTAATAAAATGGCAATGTTGAAAATCTGGAGTGAAAATATTGAAAATTCGCAAACTTACGAGCGTGCGTAGGAGCTGCCCAATGCATGCTCGTAAAACAGTCATTTTTAGGAATTTTTTTTCACCAAATTTTCAACATACCATTTTAAGACCTCTCCTCATTATCAGTGTCACTGTGATTTTCTTAATGTGTCCAATACATTGATTTTGCACACCGACTTTGCCATTGTGAGCTACATGGGCGGAAGCACGTTTTGGGCAAGATGTGAAAAATGACAGCTGTACTGCTCATAAGGAGGTATGGTAAAATGGCAATGCTGAAAATCTGGAGTGAAAATATTGAAAATTTGTGAACTTACGAGCGTACGTAGGAACTGCGCAACACACACTCGTAAAACAGTCATTTTTAGGAATTTTTCCACCAAATTTTTAACATAAGCTTTTGAGAGCCCACCTTATCAATAGTGGCACTGTCATTTTGTTACTTATCCCAAAGGTGATTTCACACAGTGACTGTGAAATCACCCTTCAGGCCTGATTAACGCCATGACAGTAAGAGCATTCATGAGAAGGGGTCCCAAAAACCCCATGTTGAAAATTTGGTGCAGAAATTCCAAAAAATGCCTGAGATATGCAGCAAAGTTGAAAAAACCCTATCTATCCCATCATACAGCTTACCGGCAGTTCCTCAGTTCGCGGTCGACTTTGAAAAGTGCAGACATATTCCCTGTCCACTGAAGATCGTCGCGCCAGAGTCCAGAGGTAAATAGCGGGGTGAGGGTGTGTGGGGAGAGCAGGTGTGCAGTGGATGGGCGCGGGTGGGGGCAGGGTCAGCGAGGGACGTTTTTCTATCTCAGGGTTTTTTTAAAACAATGGAGGAGATGAGCGGATGTTTGCCACACTGGGGTGGGCTCCCAGCATGGCACAAGGACGATGTGGAGCCGACGGGGGATTGGGCACCCCTGTCAGTGACAGCATCTGTTGCTACTCAGGGGTGGGCTCCAAGCGTGGCACAAGGATGGCTGTTTGGGGGGGCATGGAGCCGACGGGGGATTGGGCACCTCCATTGGTGACAGCATCTGTTGCCATGCTGGGGTTGGCTCCCAGCATGGCACCCTGGACTCTGGGGGAGACAGTGGAATAGCAGAGTTAGGCACCCGTCGGCTATACAGTGTGTGCGATGGAGGCTTCACAGCATGCGGTGTGTGTGTGTGTGTGTATGTGTAGGGGAGCGCACATGAGTGGCTATATCATATCACTGCTCACTGAAGTGTAGCTCCCCCCTTTCAACGGTACTCCACTGCATTTTCAACTGCTGTCATAGACAGCTCCAGCAGGCATTGGAGAACTACGGCCGCGCCTGCAAACACACTGACTGAATTGGACGAGGGCTGCCACACCTCTGAAAACTCGGATGATGGCACTATGTTTCTTGCACATGCATGCAAGCAAACATAAAAAGGGGTAATTGCTCTGAGTGCTATTCACAAAACTTCTACAGTTGCACAAAAAATACACTACAGATTGTGGAAAAAAGTGAAGCTGCAGAAGTTCCTTAGGAAAAAAAAGGTAATTTATAAGTATGGCACATCTCCTCAAAGGCTATTCTCAGCCAGGTTTTTTCCGCAGTTGCAGAAAAAATGTTACACACATTGGAGTGAGGCATAACTTTCTCTCAGCAAACTGCAGTAGTGCCCCAACAATTGAAAACAATTATAGTGGAGGTCAGACACAGGTAATAGCATCCCAGTGGGTATATCAGTAGCTGATGTTATAGCAACAGTAGCACACATTGCCATTGAATGGCAACAAATAACCACCACCTGACAAAGTGCAGCCCATAAAGAAGCCCCACAGGCAGCAGAGCTTGAACAGCCTGCAGTGCATGCTACTCCTCCAAGGAAAAGGAACACTACAGGGGGGGATGACCAGTAGTGACAGACAGCCACTGTGGTGCCATCGTATTGCTGGTACCTGTGGTGCAGCAGTGACCCCAGTTGAGGGACTGGTTGCTTGTCTTTCTGTGTGTGCTTTCAGCTACATGCTATTGCAGAACTTTGTAAGTCTGCTGCTCCAGCTAATTATGTCCACTGTTGTTGTGCCTCTTAAGCCAGTTCTGTAATTGCCAATCCACAGTTGTGGATCTTTAGCACTTGCACGATTTCTGCAGCTGCTGAAATTCTGCACCTGTGGAGCTTTATGCTGAATTCTGCACCTGCGCAAGCTTTCTTTAATAATATAATGCAACTGCGTTCCCACAGTGCTGCAGGTCTTTTTCCTGCAGCTGCAGGATTTTCAACTTTCTTTAAGAATCCTGCCCCTGGTGTTTTGATATAGATGTCCCATCTGAAACAACTTGTAGCTAAAATAATGATGCCAAAAATGGCAGAACCTTAATTTTTCTGCACATAGGCACTTGAGAGAGTAGTCAGGAGGGCAGACTGTGTTTCAGCAGGACACAAAACTGCAACTGGACCTTAAGTGTAAGTTAAAACAGCAGTTTAAACTTTATTTCTCCTTTCTCCTATCTTTGCTGAACTAGAGCACAGTGTGTTTCTTTTATTTTTATGTGTATGGACATAATGAGGTAATCAGAGTTAAGTCATTCGGGTGGGCAGACATTCAGCAATGAGTCAAACAGCATTTCAGCATTCTGAAAGAATTGCATGTATTTCCTGTATATCGCCAAGGGGCAGTTTGTGGTGTTATCAACATGAATACACACATCTGGACTGTAAATACATTTACACCCAAAATGTATGCATGCTGTCACAGGATTCAGGATCAGCTTTGTGGTGGTTAAGGAGTCTCAGGAAGACCAGTTTGTTAACATCAAAGCAACCAGGTATATTTTTATTTTCTTAATCTGGTTTGTGACACAGAACTTTGGGCTTCTGCTCTTTTCCTTTTTAAGCCCCACCGGGGAAACTGAAACAAAAACAGAAATAAAGAAGCCTAGCTCTGGGTGGAAGCGTTGACTAAACATTCCCCGACCCTAACTAGAAAACCTCCTTTTCCAGAAAGCTAGACCTTCTGGAAGAACACAAACAGTAAAACGGAAAACTCATAATGGAAATAACTTTTTTCTTTTTGGCCTAATTCAGGAGACTAATCTCCTGAGGGTTGCTTAAGGGGCTCCTGATCTTGAACACATCCAAGCAGCATGTCAGCCCTCTACCCCTGCAGCAACTGCCTGCTGGCTTTTCCTTCCAGTTTTTAAAGCTCTCCTGTCTGTGCAGCTGCAGCTAATCAGCCAAATCAGCTACAGCTGTACCCTGACTATCTCACTCAGGGAACCCCCCTCTCCTCCAGTACTTGAATTTACCACTAGATATATATATATATATATATATATATATAGGCACAGTGAAGCACATCAGGATGAAGCCCAGCTCTGCAGAATTCTGCAGTAGAGTTACTGTAGCAAACAATACAATTTCAACGGGAGTTAATCCCTTTTGTCATGCAGGAAACCTGTGGCACTGTGCTTCATCCTGGTGGGCTTCATTGTAAATGTAGAAAAAAAAACATTACTACAGTTAAACCAGCTTTAATGTGTATTTTATTATTTACTGACAAATGTATACATTGTATGTTGCATCTACATATTGTTCAGCATTTTTACAACCCAAGGGAATGAAAATAAGGTAAGGGGAACAATTAACTTATGATTTGCTATTGCACGTTTGTCATTCTGAGAACAGATACTTTGTGAAGACTGTACAGAACAAACATCTATTTTTTAACCACTTGGAAACAGAAAAGACTTCTGAGTCCCAAATAAGGGATGGTGAAAATGCTTACCAGAACCAGAACAGTAGGGTTGAATTTTATGTACAAAAAGAAAAATATTTTGCATCACTTTATGTGCATGCAAAGAATTCTTAATTAACAATCTTAAAATCACACATTTCACTAAGCTGGGCACCCAGTGTTTTTGGCATGCCCAGTGAAGGTGTTTTGGGGAATTGTTTTAAAAAACAAACACTAGAATCTAGTTTAATAGACCCTGTTTACCTAGGTTTAGTTTTTGTTTTTCAAAAATACATCACTTGTATGTGTTCCAAATTTTTTCACAAAAAAAATAAGATGGTGGTCTTTACAATCTAAAAAGTTTTCCCATGATCAAGAAGTACATTTAGCTATGACCTAAAATTGGTTCATGAAAATGTATTCTTTGGCTGCATCAGAGAGTTGACAAAAATCACACTGATCATGCTCAGAAGTCAAATTTCAAAACCTTTCAACTCTAGAACCAATTAATATTTTTTCACAAATTCTTCAAAAGGCACAGCCTTGGGCTAAGCTCCTTCTACCCTGAAAGTTTAGGAAAACATTTCCAAATCATTGTTGCTATAGCCACAAGCAAAAAGTGTCCAAAACTGCATTTTCATAAGCTTCTAAAAGTTCCCAATCTCACAATCTGGATAAGTGTCTGTCACAAAACTTGCCAAGTCTTAAGAACTTGCCAGTCAGATTGTACATGCAAATGTTCACACAATTTTGTCAAATGATGCCAAAGTTATTAAGGTGCCAACATTTTGGACTAATATTAAACAGCCTGCTCAACCATAACGATACTTGTGCTACTGTGCAAGTATAACATATTATATTTTTACAACTGTGTTACTTACGTATGCATTCTGTCTGAACTCCACTCCACGTGAGATCAGGAAGACAGGTGCGTGTAGTGGATCCTTGCAGAAGGTAACCTCTTGTGCAGTGAAACTGAACAACACTCCCCACCTTTAGAAAAATATCATTGTTATTACAGTAAAATGGCTGTTCATATTTTAAAATTTGAAGCCTATGGAGAAGCCTATAACATTTATAGTATGTATCAACTTGATAAAGCATTGTTTCATTATTATATGCAAACTAAACAGATAATAGTACAATATTATTTGAAAAGAAAGAAAATCACTGTTTTGTAGACATGTTTCTGCAAATGTGTTTATAATACAGGTGTGAGCCTGCATTATTATATATACTTATTTTCCACAAATAAATGCTTACGCAAGACATTAACTGCAAGTTACACTGAATATGTGTACTTCAGTACAAGCTAACTTAGAAACAGAACTGAAGCTTTGTTTTGTATAATGTTTACAATATTTCTTCTTCATAGTTGAACTTATCTGCTATTGTTTTCTATTTCTTAGCAGATTTCTTTCAAGCTGACCCTTCAGTTTTAGTTGTTTATGCTATAGCTGTTAAAATGGTTTACCAATGTATAAATGTTGCTAGCATTTTTCCAGAAATAGACAAGGATTTAAAGCTAAAGGAATAACAAATGCTGTATTATAATCCACTTTAATCACTGATGCGGTAACAGTTTTATGTTACCCCTTATCTTAAGTATTCTAAAAATACATTCAATAGGAAGTAAATCCATTAGTTCCAAAACCTTTAAGTAATTCCTTCAGCAGGAGAGTAGCAAATCTAAATTGGATTTACACTTATAGAATAAATCCGAAAGGTTGCATACATGGCTGAATGATCCTAATAACTGCATGTTACAGCAAACCACTGAAATATTTTTTTTTGTCATACAATGATACCTGTTCAAAATATCCAAGGTAATTTTCTGAATTGCTTTCCCAGTATCAGCTGCCGACAGATTCTAAATCATCAGTTTATTACAGAGAAGCAATTTTTGAGGTTTGCAGCTGAAGCAGACACTAGCTGACAGAATGGTATTTTTATGAGTTGCTAAAGTAATCCATTTCCAAAAATTAAGAGCTACTCAGCATTACTGAACAGAATCCTATTTATCTACATGTAATAGGCCTTGTATTATGTGGGCCAGCATTTTTTAATAAGGATATTCTTTACATGGTGCATTGATCTGGACTGCAAGTTCATAAATCCGGAAAGGCTGTCACAAAATAAAACTTCATGAAATGTAAAGGTTCTATATATGCATTACAACTAGTATTACAAGTAGTGCAAACAAATGATTTCACCACAAAAATAGAGCAGACTCTATTTTTATGTTTCAAGAGTACATAAAATAAAGGCTTTTCCACCCTCATAGAAAATATAACATATCTGGCATAGTTCCTGAAGATTTAACCAACAACCTTTCATCAAAGACAAAATTCAAGAAAATACTGTAAATACTGTCTGCATGTATTTAATGCTATGCAGCGTACACTTTAGAAATGTAAAGGCCACTCAATTACTGGAATTAATAAATCAAAAACTCTTGTAAAGCTGCCCTTCCAGATGGGTGTGCAAATGAAGAAAGAAGGCCAAACTTACACAAGCAGTTCCTGTACCACTCACCATAAATATTGACCAGAAGCTCAAATGGTGTCAATTCAATAGCAGTTTATTACAGTAACTTCAGTCAGTGGGGCCTAGCCCGATTGTTCCCCAACCTGTGCTTTTTCACTGTTTCAGGTTTGCACTTTATTGTACTTTTTGCCTTTAATAAACTGCTAGTGAACAGGTGCTATTTGAGCCTCTGATCAGCATTTATGGTGGGTGGTGCAGTAATTGCTTGTGTGAGTTTGGAATTAATAAATGCCATGTTCAATACATACTGCAGATAACTAAAGAAGAGTCAGGTTTAAGGTAGCAGCCCTTATTGTATTGGTGGCTCACCCCTTAGCAAGGCAGTGGAAAACAGAAGAGTCTCCGAATAATTTCTTTGTTTCAATATTCATCCAGCAAGTCATGGGGCATAGCCAGCTGAGGTGAAAGTTATGAAGAGATATGCCTGAAAAAAATACTGCTGATCCCACCAGGAATAGTAGATAACTATCTGGAGGGTGTGAGTTCAGGAATATTCTTAATTCTAGATGATCAACTGAGATTAACAGTTGTGTTAAATGGGGTTCTGACCGAGTCCCTCACTGAAATCTTTAAGGAGCCCTTACAAATGGGGATAGTGCAAGGAAACTAGAAAACAGACAATGTTGCTCCACGTGAAAAAATGGGCATAGCCTAAGTACAGGACAATTCCCATTAAAGTAAATGTGCAGTCAGTTTTCAATTCATTCTTTTTATATTACACAGTGAGTTATCAACTAATGTTTTTTTTTCCTCCTTCAGCTGCAGAATGAGACTTTCAGCTGAAATCATTCAGGCAACTCATTCAGAGCTCAGCAGAAACCAGCTAACAACCAGATATCAGTGATTAAGAGATTTCCTAAGCAGAGCCTTAACTGCTCAAATTTTAACCAGCTGTTAACTGGTTGCACAATAAGTTTAATATGAACTGTACTATTGAAGGGGGCTGAGGAAAGAGCAAGGGAAGGTAGAGTACACTGCACTATGGGAGGAATGCAGGGCCATGTGATTGAACATGGCAAAACAGTTTTGGAAGATAAGATTGCAGAGGGGATACAGGAGAATATTAAGCTTTTGCTCAATACATAGCTAACAAAAGCAGAGGCAGAGATAAGGCTGGCCCCATGATCATTAAGGAAGGGACATCATATGCAGAGGCATAGGGAATGGCAGAGGGTCTTAGTAACTATTTAAGTTAGTATTGTTTCAGGAAGTCAAAGAGCATAGCAGGTCAGGTAAGGAATTTATGGAAGGGGTGCAGGCTCAACTAGATGTAGTGTTGATCATGTCAGTAGTAGGTAAATCCCTAGATGAAAAAAAAAACCTGAAATGTCTTCTGGTCTGGATGGCACCCACCCAAGGGTAGTCTTGCAGTTAAAATGCTTCTGTCTGGACACCTTGTTAATATCTTTCAGGACACTTTGTAGATATGGATAGTGCCAGAGGCCTGTAAAATGGCCAGTGTCTCCCCATGAAGGAAGTTTAGGTCAGAGCATGTAACTACTTAGAGAATACTGGTTAGGTTTCCATTCCCAACCAGCCTGTGCTGCTAATATGAGGTTCAGGTTCCAACTGAACTCGCGAGCAAAGCTCGAGAGGTCAGTAGGAATCTGGACCTCCAGGTGGCAGCACAGGATGGTTGAACATGGATTTGCCCAGCTAATATTTTTGATAGTGTATAGAGCAAGAAATACACTGGTTAAAATAAATTACAAGACAACGATTTAAGTTAAAACATTTTTCTACTGTTTGAATTCATTTTAACACTCAGATTCTCAGCCTATTTATGGATATTCTAACACATTCTAACACAATGAAACCATCTTTGTATACTCCTGACTATAACAGAATACATAAAACATAAAAATGTTTTGGCAATGACTTTAAAAGGTAAACTGTTTTCTTTCACCTTTTTGAATTTCTGGTGCTTACTAAAGTCCTTTGAAAAAACTGCCATGACTATCTTATTAATTCACCTGAGATCAAGCTTTGATGATTGCATGGCTATTTTCAGCTGTAGTGAATCATCAGCTGTTCTCACAGACATTTATAGCTCATGGAACACTGTTATACCCCAGAAGGGTACAACCACATTCAATGATCTATGAACTATGGTACAAAAGTTTTCTGGTAAGAATGGGAATTCATACAGAACATGCTCTTTATACACTAGAGACCTGTTAGCTTTACCTTAGTGCTTGGCAAAGTATGAGTAAAGACAGTTATAAAATATTTATTTATTTTATTTATTTACTTAGCTTTTGTTAATCAGGTAAACACACTAGACAGTCAAGTGCCTATTTTCAGGTGAGACCCGGGAGAATTACAAGGTACAGGATGGTGCAAGCAATAACAATTCAGAAACAAGATACAGTAATCAACAAGGTACAGTCAGGTACAGGCAGTAACAAATACATGGCAAGTACTGAGTTAAGGCATGGTAACAGCAGGAGGCAGTCAAAGAAGCAAACATATATCAGCAAGACAGTTACTAGGCATACACTATACACATGTGGTTTAACCTGCATAGTCAGTGGGCCACAGGCTCACCATGCTGGGAGGGTCCGTTAAGAGCAAAGGCAGGAGTATGCTTGTTTCAGGTAGCCCCAGAGGGAGGACCTGAAACAAATGTAAGGGGGGCAGTCCTTATATAAGCAGGGAGAAGGTTCCAGGCTCTGGGGCCGAGGGCTGCAAAGGTGTGATCCTCAGTAAGGGAGCAAGTTTTGGAGACTTCGAGAGCCTGGGAGTCACTGGACCTCAGCCAGTAGCCAGACGGGGCAGGCTTAAGCAGTTCAGCAAATGCCAGTGGAGAGGACATTCAGATGATGTTGTCTATGAAGTTGCCCATAACAAAGGATCGATGGTTACTGGGGGAGAGCCACCCAAGCCTGGAGTAGAGTTGACAGTGATGGATGAAATGTGGGGCTGACAGGGTGAAGCAAAAAATGTTATTATACGCTGTGTCCCATTTTGCAAGCCAGGCTTTTGGAGCATTCACAAAGGAGGTGAGCCCATAGCTGAGCGTGGGGAGAAAAAACCCTTTTGCAAGGGCAAGTCGGGCAGCTGGGGTAAGGCAGCTTTTGGCCTTGTACTCCAGACCCAGTTTACAGTTTGTGGCCTTGCAGGAGTTTCGTATGTGCAGGGAGAGGTCCAGCTGAGGGTCAAGGGTTACCCCCAGATACTTGAAAGAGTCAACCACCTGTAGAGGGATTCAATCAGCTCCAATGACTTTAAGATAGGCTGGGCATGCTCTGACCTTGGAAAGGGAGCCAAATAACATGGCCTGCATCTTCTGGAGATTGATGACAAGCTTGTTGGCCTTGAGCCAGGATTGAATGCGATTGAAATCAGAGTTTAGACTGGTGTTGATGTCTCTGATATCCTGTGAGCTAGCAAGGAGCACAAGGTCATCAGCATATAGGGTGACATGCCCAGAGGCAGGGACTGAGGGCAGCTGATTGATAAAGAGGGAGAACAGTATGGGGCTAAGGACAGACCACTGAGGCACTCTACATTTTATTTATTTATTTATTTATTGAAATGTTTCACCAGGAGGGCACACTGAACAACAAGTTGCTCATCTCACAGTGCGACCTAGGGGGAGGGGTTACATAGGGTTGTGAAGGATGATCAGTTACAATGGTATGTGGGTAGTATAAATAATATAACATTGTAAGATGTGCAACACTTGGAACACAAGGTGTTGCACAATAAACAGTAGTGGAACATTGGGTAAATTACATGTCCAAAATCATACAAAAGAACATATGAACATACAAAACAGTAATAATGCAATATAACCATTTATAATTACTGAAATTATAGAAAACAAGCTCGAGTGGTATGCAAAGTGCTGTTTGAGGAAAAGTATGAGGTTAGGCTGTGCACTGGTGACCAAGAAGGGCAGGAGGAGAAGAAATGGGGAGAGGCAAGAACTGAATATGAGGAAAAGGGGCAGCCATTTCCTGATTTCTCCCTTCAGGATGTTGAGAACCCTGCTCGGGGGGTCATGGTAGGAAGGCAGAGACTGGGGATAGGTATTAAGGTGGGTTAAAGCAGGAACAGCTGAGGGAAAGGTAATTGTGTAAGGCAGACGTAAGGGAGTAATTGGAGGCGTAGTAACATATTTCAGGGGGAAGGGAATTCCAGATTTTAGGGAAATGATGGGCAAAACCAGTCTGACCGATGAGGGTGGAGCTGCGAGGGACCCTCAAGGTGAGGGCATCATTTGATCTGAGAGAATGCCTGGGGGGAGGTGGAGTGTAGAGAGAGGATGACAGATATGAGGGGAGCCCCCTGAACCAGAATTTGAAGGTTAGTTTGGCACAGTGAGAGATGCATCTGTGAGATAGTGGAAGGAAGGTTAGAAAGCGATAGAGTTCACAGTGGTGGGAGTGGGAAGGGGAGTTGATAGCAAAGCTGCAGAAGGAGTTAAAGAGTGTCCAACTTGGTCAGGGAAGATTTGGGAGCAGCACCATAGACTATGTCACAGTAGTCAAATATGGGGAGTATCATCTTCTGGACAATTTCGTGCCTCGCAGTCAGTGGGATGCAACTACAATTCCTGTACAGAGCACCAAGCTTAGAGCACAGTTTCTTCAGGATAGGATCGATATGCACAGAGAAGTTGAGGTGCTGGTCGAGCCAAACTCCCAGATATCGAAATGAGGAGATGTCCTCCAAGATGGTCCCATCAATGGTGTGGAAGGTGGGTAGGGCCAGAAGCCAAGAGAGTCTCTGCCTGGTGCCAAAGGTCATTGAGACTGTCTTCTTGGGATTTAGAAAAAGCTGGTGAGAAGTAAACAAGAGAGGAACTTGGTTGAAGTCATGCTGTAAGCTGGTTTGCACAGCAGCAGGGTTTTTGCCAGAACTGTACAAAACGGTATCGTCAGTGTACATGTGGATAGAAGAGGATGAGCAGGCTGTGGGAAGCTCATTAAGGAAAATGAAGAAAAGTAGAGAACCAAGCCCTGAGCCCTGAGGGACACCACTGTCGATGGGGAGTGGAGGGGACATGGAATCAAGGATTCTCACTGACTGGGTCCTGCCAATGAAGTAGGATTTAAACCAGCTGGTGGCTGATGGAGCAAGACTAGCTGAGAAGAGTGAATCAAGAAGCAGAAGATGTGAAACAGTGTCAAAAGCTTTGGCTAGGTTAACACAGATGGCCGAGGTGATCAGGCCATCGTCCATCCCTGAAAGGATGCAGTCAGTAAGCCTGAGGAGGAAAGTGGTTATTGAGTAGTTCTTCCAAAAACCAGATTGAAAGGGGGTGAAGAAGGAGAAATCAGAGAGGAAGTGATAGTTGAGAGAGAACTAAATGTTCTTATAGTTTGGCAAGGGTAGGAAGGAGAGAAATGGGGTGATAGTTGCCAGGTGTGGATGTGTCACCACCCTTGGGAAGAAGAAGGACAACAGCATGTTTCCAGGATGAGGGTACTTGGGCAGAAATAAAGGACAGGTTAAGGATTAGGGAGATAGGATAAGCAATTGCAGGAGCAGAAAGGTAGAGAAGTTTAGGATCAAACTCATCTGGTGAGGGGCCTTTATAGGGGTCAAGGGATAGGAGAGCATTAAGAGCTTTGTCAGGGGAGATAGTAGAAAAGGAAAATGGGGGAGAGGTAGGCACTGGCTGAGGTGAAGGGCTGAAGTTAGTAGGTGGCAATGGGGAGAGCGAATTTAGAAGAGACATGGTGCACAAAGTGTAGTAGGCATTAATTCACTGGCCACAAAACCAGGGTCGGAAATTAAGGAGTTATTTATTTTGAGAACTGGAGGGGAAGGGGGAGAGGCGGGAGAGAATAGGGCATAAACTACCCTCCAGAATTCAGATGGAGAGTTGGTGTTAGTCAGGAATGAGGAGTTGAAATAATCAAACTTAGCCAGTCTAGTAGTTTTAGTACATGAACTGTGTAGCATTCTGTACTTAGTGTAATCATTTGGATGTTCAGTAGATTTGTGTTTTCTCCAGGCCTGATCACGCTCCCTGAAGCAAGCCAGGAGTTCGGGGGTGATTCAGGGGAGGTGAAGCCCACAGACTCTGGTCCATCTGAAAGGAGCAAAGGCATTCCAGGTGGCAATTAATTTGTCCTTAAAATATTCAAGTGCTTGGTCAACAGAAATGCCAGTGGAGAGGGGGGACCAGTTGGCGGAAGTGAGTGCAGCTGATTGGGATAAGGTCTAAGGATTTAAAGGACCAGAGCTGTATGATTTTAGGGGGAGGTTTAGGGTGATGAACCTTACAAACAATGAAAAATGGGGTTGTGGTCACTAAGGGCATTGGAGAGGAGACTAGATTTAATGACGCGGTGTGGGTGGGTTGTAGGTGCCCAGTCAAGCAGGGTGTGGTTTTGTGTTTTGGCATTAGGGCGTGTGGGCTCAAATATAAGTTGAGTGAAGTTTAAAGCAGTGACATCATTGCATAGCTTGTTTACCTTGGGAGACAACCAGTTTAGATTCATGTCACCCATTATGAAAAGTTCACTAGATTGCGAGAAGGAGGTGATATTGGCAAAGAGTTCAGTCGTGACCGAGGGTTGAATGCTTGGGCGGCAATAGATGCCAGCCACAAAGATTGGGATTGAGAAAGGAATGGTAATGCATTTAACTGGTGTGAGCCCAGAGAGGGCTTTCTGGAACTTCATGTACTGTTGCCTGCCCGAGAGGTAGTTGGAAAACCAGGCTAGGACAGGAGGGGAAAGGCCAAGGGACCTAAGGGCAGTGCCCAGGAGTGTGTGATC
The DNA here is from genome assembly GCA_016271365.2 of Neoceratodus forsteri. Classification (NCBI taxonomy): domain Eukaryota; kingdom Metazoa; phylum Chordata; order Ceratodontiformes; family Ceratodontidae; genus Neoceratodus; species Neoceratodus forsteri. The sequence goes on from CM057455.1 coordinate 623,807,071, forward strand.
AGCCAGATCAAAGGCATTAGACAGGTTGATGAAGATGGTGCCTGTGAGTTTGCCTTAGTCAGTTGCAGTTCTGATTTCGGAGGTGACCTGTGTTAGGGCAGTGGAGGTGTTGTGCCCTATATGGAACCCATGCTGTGCATGGGAGAGGAGGCCATGGGCTTGGAGGATGAGTGCAAGCTGGGAGGCTACTACCTTTCTGAGCAACTTGTTAACAGAGATAAGATTGCTATGGGGTTGTAGTTTTCAAGTATTTTGTGGTCACTGCGCTTAAGGACTGGGACCACACGAGCCACCTTCCATAAATTAGGGATAGACCCAGACATGAGAGAGGAGTTGAGAATGTAGGAGATAGGCCATACCAAGTAGGAGGCCCCCTAGGCAGAGTAATTTGGGCTTGAGGTTATCATGCCCCGCTCCAGTGTGAGGAGAGAGTCCAGCTAGGAGCTTCTGTGTTTCATTGCAGGAGACAGGCTTAAAGTAGAAGGGAGGAGGAGGAGATAATTGGGTACAGCACTACCAGTGGTGCCCAGATCATTGGATATGGAAGATGTAGGGGCAAAGTCAAACAGGTTGGAGAACTGGACATTAAAAGCATTGGCTATAGTCAGGGCATTGTTGCAGCTGACTCCACTGATTAGCATGTCGGAGACCTGGGGGCAGGCAGGACCACTTACAATGTGTTTCATGGTGCACCAGAAGCTCCTAGAGTTCTTGGCAGATGCTTCAAGGGAGGATTTGCAGAATTCATTCTTTGCTGAGTGAATCGCCCGCTTACAGGAGTTCCTGGGTTACCTGTATTTCTCAAAGTCCTACAAGTCCCAGGAGACCTTAAGTTTTTTCCAGCTTTCATCCCTAAGCTTCATTAGGGCAAACAATCCACCTTGCAGCCATTTAGTGACAGTGCCCATCAACCTTCTTTTTATGAGTGGGGCATGTCTATCTTGTAACAAGGTGAATATGGATAGGAAGCAGTCAAGAGCAGTAGAGGAGTCATTGGCAGAATAGACAAGGGACCAGTCAGACTGGCTGAGGTCAGCAGGGAAGTTGTTGTGGTTAAATTTTGAATAGTCCCTCATCTGAATGACTTTTGGGAGGACCCTAGGGGTAAGGACTTTCCAAACGGTAGGTAGCAGAATGGTCTGAGAAGAAATCTGGGAAGAGGCCAGAAGTGGTGATACAGTCCAGCTTGTTACTCAGCATCCAGTCAGGAAGGGTACCTTTTACCCCAGAGGAAGAGGATCTGGTGGGCTCGGTGACAAATTGACCTAGGGCAAGACCAGACAGGTAGGGTTTGTTAAGTTTGGCATTGCCACCCAGCCTGTTTAGGTTGAAATCCCCAAACAGTAAGAGTTCACTAGTTTCCACCTTAGGACCGAGGCAGTCAAGGAGATGAGAGAGACCACAAACACCACCTTTTGGTGTGTTATAAATGCAGGCCAGGTGGAGCTTCTTGGCATTGCCCAGCATAAGAAGGGCATGTACTAACTCACAAGACGGGGAGGAGGGGTAAGGTATGACAGTCACCTTAAGATGGGGTTTATAGTAAAGCAGCAGTCCACCCCCTCATTTGTTACCCACTCTATCCTGCCTGATAGCAAGATAGCCAGGGAGGGTGCAGACAGATTTTGTAGAGGCTGGCTTAAGCCAAGTTTTGGAGATCCCCAGGATGTCTGGATTATAGTGGGCAATGCAGGCCATTTGGTCTAAGAGGTTAACGAGAAGGCTGCAGACATTGAAGTGGGCAATTTTTAAGCCCTTATCATTCTGCCACTGGGGGGGAGGCATGCCACAGAAGGACCAGACCAAAGGAAGGGGGAGCCTATCACAGGAGAGCATATAACAGCTACATGATGATACTGCTTCACGCAGGCAAGAGAATCTTAACATACGTGCAGTACTCAGCAGATAAATTATTAAACTTAGATGCTGTACTCAGCAGATAAATTCTTAACTTAAGTGCAGTAATCCATCTCACTAGTTAGCCTAATTCACAGTTCTATTGACCACCACAAGGGAGTCAACAGAGATTAAGATCTGTCTGGCACAGGGTTATGTAGTACAGCAAGGTCTAGTTAGTAAAAATTAAGTTGAATTAGTAAGCAGATTATAGTGACCACCCCAAGGGAGTCAACAGAGAGTAGGAACAGGCAGGTACAATAATCAGCTATAGCATGCACAGTGTAATACATAGAAAATGCAATGAGATCTAGCAGGGCAGTCAGACAGTGCATAAAGCCAGCTGGAACAGGTGTGATAGGCCCACCATAAAAGTATGAAGGGCTAGAATGCATTTAAGGGGAGAAGGGAACGGGATGGGTAGGCGGGAAAAATAAAATCCAATCCAAACACTAGTCGGGAAGCCCCGACTGGCACAGTCCTTCACCAGCAATTTAAATTTAGCTCCGTGGAGCTCTGGTAACAGCAGTTTGTAGTACAGATTTAATTTGTGTAGCTCTGGTGAGCTGAAAAGAGCTTGTCATCCTCGTTGAGCTCCGATGAGGTCTGTCTGCAGCCAGGCAGGATAAACAGACCCTTTTGTAGCTGAGCAGGGCAATCAGGGCAAGGAGAACTTGGTGCCTTTTTTCAATTCAAATGAAATCCAGTCCAAACACTAGTCTGGAAGCTCCGACTGGCACACTCCTTCACCAGCAATTTAAACTGAGCTCTGTGGAGCTCCAGTAGCAGCGGTCTGTAGCGCAGATTTAATCTGTGCAGCTCCAGTGAGCTATATGTAGGGATTCAGTACATAGAAGAGAATGGTCATTTCTCTAGCACATGGCATGGCTTTACAAAAAGAAGATCCTGCCAAAACAACCAGATTCAAAAACACACTTAGTCCTCTAGCACAGCAGTGCTTGTCATGTAGCAAGCAGCAGCTGGGTACTGTTGGAAAGTAGCCTTAAATGTTCTATGTTTATTGGTATCCATAGCTGTAAAAAGAAATATATGATCATTAGGTGGTGGATGTAAACCACAGCATGGTTTGAAAATCTTTACAAGCCTTGCCATTCTATCATTTCTTTTTATGTGCTCATATGCTTTTTCATGTCAGATTTTGGGAGAAAACCCTCCTGCTTCTGAGCACCACTCTCCTGCACCAGACTACAGGTCCTATCATTGGTGTTTGTTTCAATGCAACTATATTGCCTTCTTTAAGGAGGCAACCAGGTGGTGGAGAAGGGCTGTGTGGTAGATATAATCTATATAGACTTTAGCAAGGTATATGGCACCATATCATGTGGAAAACTCTTAGGATGTAATGTAGTGCAATGTGGAAGCTATAACATTTACATGAAGTGGGTAGCCTGGTCATTGACATTTAAGGAGAAGAGAGTGGTGATGGAGGGTCACCATTCAGAGTATGGATATTCTGTGGAGAATACCCAAGGGTCAATTTTGGATCCTTTATTCTTCAACATATTTGATAATGAGCCAGAGGAGGAGACAGTGGGATGCTGATCAAGTTTGCTGCTGGCCATAAATTCGGAAGAAGGTAAACATTGCAATGGAAGAAGATGAATTACATGAGGACACTATGCATACATTAGTGGCACAGAATGAGAAATTGGGACTTACATTTCACTAGGATAAGTATAAGGTATTATACTGTACCTGGAGTTGAATCAGGTGTACATACAGGGTACACCCTATATAGAATTTAGCGGGTCCTTTGACACTGCGTTGCATAGAAACACATGGATATGGTACCACAATAAACAGTGGACAAAGTGCATAATAGTTGGATAGCAAATTGACCAAAAGGTATGAAGCAGAGAGTGTTCACTGTTCTTTCTGTAGGGTTGAACTGAGTGAAATACACCAGGATTTATGCTGGATCTGTTGATCTTCAACATTATATACATATACATAATATTGCTCCTGTTCGTGTTCGTCCTCTAACTCTTTGCCCCAGGTCTCCTTGGTTTGATGAGACCCTGAGGGAGTTGAGGAGAGTTGGACGAAGGTTGGAGAGGTGTTGGCAGAGATCGGGTCTGGATAGTGACAAACTTATTTTGATGGACCATTATTTGGTCTATCAATCCTCAATCTCTTGTAAGAAGGCAGCATTCCTGTCCAGAGAGATTGCAGCTGCACAGAATAGACCAGCTCAGCTCTTCCGGACTGTGGACAGACTGTGCAATCCGGTCTGTCTTCAGCCCAGAAGAGCTTTTTCTCAAGAATGATGTGAAGAGTTTGCTCTGTTCTTTGCAGATAAGATTGCCAAAATCAGATCAGAGATCTGTTTGACCCTCTCAAATGGGAGTTGTGATGGTCGGCAGGAGATGTCGGACACCCAGTTTGTGTGGTCTGACTTCAGCCTCCCCACAATCAGTGACATTGTGATGGTTATCCAATCACTGCGTCCGACCAACTGTGATTTGGACCTGGGCCTCACAAGTCTCTTAGTGGATTGTGTGTCTATAAAATCAGCCCAGTTCTTGCTGAGATAGTCTGGAGGTCCTTGGAGAGGGGGATTTTTCCAGATCCTCTTAAGGAGGCTGTGGTTAAGCCCCTTCTTAAGAAGTCCTCCTTGGACCCGGACTGTCTGGCTAATTACAGGCCTGTCTCTAACTTACCCTTTGTGGGCAAAGTTATTGAGAAGGTGGTCACATCACAGTTGGATGATCATCTGACCAACAACAATGTCTATGATTCTCTCCAGTCTGGATTTAGGAAAAGGCATAGTACCGAGACAGCACTTGTATGGGTACTAAATGACCTCCTAATAACGAGAGATCGAAGGACCTGTTCCATCTTGGTCCTTCTTGATCTCTCTGCAGCGTTTGACACTGTGGACCATGGTGTGCTATTGTAACATTTGTGGTCTATCTGTGGACTGTCTGGTACAGTCCTAGGGTGGTTTCGATCATACCTCGAGGGTAGGACTCAGAGAGTGGTATCCGGAATTTTTTCTTCGACATCAGTCTCCCTATCCTGTGGGGTACCGCAGGGTTCCATTTTGGCACCCATGTTGTTTGCAGTGTATATGCTGCTGTTAGGGGTGATTATTAGGCAGTACGGCTTGGGTTTTCATTGCTATGCAGATGATACCCAGCTGTACATGTCCTCTGTGCCCGGCCAGGATACTGCCTTTTCTGTCTTTAACAACTGTCTTGCCAAAATCCAAGACTGGATGAATGTGAGTTGGCTGTGGTTCAGCCCTGAAAAAACTGAGGTGTTGGTTGTGGACCAGGGTCACTGTAAGGCGGGTTTGTTAGCTGGATCACCCTCGGGCTTATGGCTTGGGGGTGTCCAGCTGACTATCTCAGACCGAGTGCAGAACTTGGGCATTGTATTCACCACCTTCCAGTCCTGGGGCACCCACCCTGTCCTCAGAGAGATGGTGAAAAGCTCCACCAGGGGTTCCGCCAGGACATCTGCAAGTTTCTTCAGCACTCTGGGATGTAATTTATCCAGCCCCGGTGCTTTCTCTGTCTTAAGGGAGCTGAGGGCTTCCCTCACTCTCTCTGCTGAGATTTCCACTTCCGGTACCTCTTCTCCCTTCTTATCCCTCCCCTCTCCTCCTGCCAGTGATGCCTCTCCCTCTCCCCAGACCTGCCAATCAGTAAGGGCCCCCCCTCCTCAGTATCTCTGTCTCCTCCCATGTATGATGCAGCACCCCCATTTTCCTTTCTGAAAACTAAGGTGAAGTACTCATTTAGTACCTCAGCCTGCTCCCCCGGGTCTTGTGCCCATCTCTCCCCTGATTTAATCCTGCTAATCTGCCCCTTCACCCTTCATTTTTCCGCAATGTATCTGAAGAATCCCTTGTTCCCTCTAATAATTCCCCTGGCCAGGTTCTGCTCCTTCCTTGCCTTAGCCGACATCACCACCCTAGTGGCCCTTCTAGCCATCAGCTCATACTCCCCTCGATCCCTTTCACTCCTTGAGCACTTGAATTGCCTATAGGCTGCCTTCATTCCCCGTACCATCTCCTGGACCTCCCTGGTCCACCAGGAGGGTTTTCGGGCCCTACCGCATTTTCGTCTTACTCTTGCACAGCTGCCGGTAGCATCCTGTACCCCTCTCCTGATGATTTCCCACCTACTATCAGCGTCCATGTCTGACCCAATCACATCCAAATGCTCCTTAAGGATCCTTCCCATTTCCTTAAAATCTGTCCCCCTGAAGTCAGTTACCTCTGTCTTTGTGCAGCCTTCTAGCCCTCCTATGTCCAGGCAGAACCAGACTGTGGCATGGTCACTCCCTGCCAATGGGTCCCTTACCTCCATGCCCCCAATCTGGTCACTGTCTGACAGGACCACATCCAGTACCCATGTCTTCCGGGTCAGTTCCCCCACTTGCTGAGTTAGGAATGCGTCCTGAAAGACAACAACCTCTGTTTCCTGGTCACAGAGGATGTCATAGTCTCTAGTGCAGAATGCGGCAGCCAGACTTTTGACTGGTTCTTCTAGGTCCAGTCATATAAGACCTGTGCTCCTCGGACTGCACTGGCTGCCAGTTTGTTGGCGAATCACCTTCAAGGTTGGTTTGCTGACCTATAACGCCCTACATGATCAGGGACCTGCTTACCTGAAAGATCTCCTGCATCCCTACTGTCCCTACCACTCGCTCCGATCCACTGACAAGGGATTGCTAGAGATTCCCAGGGTTCGCTTAAAACCTTCAGGGGCAAGATCTTTTAGTTTTATGGCCCGGCCCTGTGGAATTCTCTACCTTGTCAGTTACGAAATTGCCCGACTGTCCAGAGTTTTAAAGGAGCTTTGAAAACCTACCTTTCTAACAAAGCTTTTAATGACTGTTAATTATTTATTCTTAATTTTGTTTTAAATCTTGTTTTAAATATTTATTGTTTTATGTAATTTGTAAAGGCGCCTTGGTTTAAGGAAGGCACCTTAAATAAACAAAGATTGATTGATTGATTGATTGATTGATTTATTGAAGTGAAAAGAGAAAGACTAAGGGAGGGACAATAAGACTGAAAGTAGAAGGAGGGATGTGCATGGCAGAGGAACACCAAATGCAGACATGTTGAATAAATAGTTCTGTTCAGTATTTAGAGAAGAGGAAGTGGAGAAAGGGCCACTGGTTAAGAACAAGGGCATTAAGATACAGGAGGTGGACACTAGTCCATTTACAGAAGACAAAGTCCTGAACAAAGTATCACAATTAAAAGTGGAAAATGGAATGGGACCAGATGGGATATACCCAAGGATACTGACGAAACTCAGGGAGAAACTGTTTGCACTTCTGATATCCCTCTTCAACATGTTACTGGAAATAGAGGAGGTGCCGGGGGACTTATGTAAGGATGATTTAGTCCTACTCTACAAAGAAGGAAATAGGGAGGAGGCATAAAATTACAGGCCTGTCAGATTGATGTCAGTGGTGGGCAACATAATGGAATCACTACTGAAGGAAAGGATTGGAGAACACCTTGTTGCCAGTGGACTACAGGCTCCAAGATAGCATGGTTTCACCGGGGGTCTTGCCAGACTAACCTTATAGAGTTTTTTTTACTGAATAATCAGGGAAGTAGATCAGGGAGGAGCTGTAGACATGGCCTACCTGGATTTCAATAAGGCTTCAACACTGTTCTACATGGGATACTGGTAAACAAGCTGGAAAGCCTTATAGTAGGAGATAAAACAATTAAGTGGCTAGATACTTGACTAGAAAATAAGAGTCAGAGGGTGATAGTAAATGGCATCCACTCTGGAGTAGGCAAGGTGATCAGTGGAGTGCTGCATGCTTCAGTACTGGGCCCAGTCCTCTTTAATGTATTTATTGGTGAACTGTTGCAGTGCCTGCAGCAAAAGCCCTAGGAAGAAAGGCTTAAGGAGCTGAGTTTGTACTGAGTGAGATAGTTCTTAGACTTTGTCACAGTGAGCCACCCCAAATCCATGGAAAAGATTTTGAGCCTCACCAAAAAACTGATAATCTTGGGCTTTCCCAAAGAAAAATAACATACTGTACTTTGCGCAGTGCCTCATGAATAAATTGAACCCCCTTTGAGTACTTGGCTCACATTCAGTTCTTTGTCTTATAGTGATGTGGAACCTTTGAAAAAGAGTTCCTATGCTCAAGTGTGTTAACTGAACAACAAATAAATAAAATAAATATTATTATTCAACTTATTGTAACCCCCCCCCCCACAGGCCAGCCTACTTGCTCTGCTATTTTCATTCTTGAACCATTGTTACCCCTTGTTGCAGTACCTTAATGGGGTCAGACTACTTCCTCTGTTTCCTCTCTATATGAAATAACCTTTCTACATACTTTCTCTTGGCCTCTCCTTCCCTGTTCCTAAGCAACTTCTCTGGGATTACTTTGCTCCTTCCTGCTATTGCTCTTAGCACTTCTATGCTCATTTTTTGTATTTGGGCTGTTCAGCCATCAGTCTACAAAGTGATCAATTACCACCACTCATTATTAGTTTATTGTTCATATTTGTTTGCACTACTGTTCATTGTGTATTTCTGATTGTTTTGCAGTTACTTTTGAAATGTATTCACTCCCTACCCTTCCCCAGGTACACCTAAAATGAGCCTTGGCTCATTCACCTTCTCTTGTCACCTATTAGTAAATACATAAAATTAACCTACTGTTATCCAGTTTCAGTTTGGGCAATCTCTTCACACAAAATATATAAAACTCAAAATTTAAATAGAGTACTTTGTCAGACTTGCTTCAGCCTCTCCTGGAGCATGTTGGGGCCTCCCCAGGAAGGCTGGCCTCACCATTTGAGAGCCCCTGAGGATAGGACTTAAAGGGGGGATTTGATAGAAACATACACACACCTTACAGGTTAAAACAGGATACAGGAAGGTAGCAGTTTTCAAAGAAAAAGTTGCTTAAGGACAAGTGGTCGCATTATGAAGGTGGAAGGGGCGATGCTCAGAGGAAATGTAAGAAAGTACTTCTTCACAGAGAGGGTGGTGGATTCATGGAACAACCTCCTGGCCGAGGTGGTGGAATCTAAAATGGTTATACGGTACAAGCATGCATGTGATAGATACAAGGAGGTCTTGGAAGTAAGTCAGGGGAGAAGACCGAAGACTAAGTAGGATCTGTTGTGTAACTGTAGGAATGGATAAATAGGGCAGACTAGATCTGCCATTAGATCCTTCTCTGCAGACATCTTCTATGTTTCTGTGTCTCTATATAATAGCAATAAAGGGCAGGATTGGCAGGTGTGTCAGGGGATAATGGCACTGGTCTTGGTGGACTAAGACTAAGGCCATTTGGCAAGGTCATGTTCCAAGGTACTAGTTCCATTATTCCTGAGAACTGACCCACTGATCTCCTCCAAATACAGTTATTATGATAAGGTCATTTCACAGAAAAATGGACAAGCTGTAGTTACTGTTTGTGAATTTATTTTACTCAACAGACAACAGATTTCTTAAAATAAAATGAACTGAGCAGCAACTGAGAGGAAGGGAATGTTAGGTTAGAGATTGAAAACTTGGGAATTACTCATTACTCATTTCAAGATTCCAAGGGTGTTTTTTAACTAATTTGCATAACCATAGGGCATTTATTGAGTCATGTGCATATTTCTGAGGCCTTTCTTAACTAATTTGCATATTTCTGGGGCCTTGTCTTTTGTGCCTTATTTAGGGGTATTGTCACCACACCATGCCCTGTAAATAAGAGGTCTAATTGGCTGCAGGAATTTCACCTTAATATAATTATTAATGACTTAAAGAAGGGGCAACAACAGGCTGCTGAAAATTACAGATGGCAATAAATTGGCAAGAACAGTGACAAGGCAGTAGGGGTATGCACTGCAGGAGGATCTACAGACATTTGATGTATGGGACAAGTGATGTGTATATAGATTTATTATTGGGAAATGAAGAGTATTTTAGGTAAGGGGCATTTATTTATTTATTTATTTTATTTAAAGTTTGGTGACCGGGAGAGCAACACTGAGCTGAGGCTCACTTCCAGGTGTGACCCAGGGAAAGGGAAGTAGGGAGGTAATACAACAATGTAAAACTCAGTCACAGAACACACACTCTCACCAGAAATGAATCGATCCTCCGCCAAAGTTTATCAGGACTTACAGAAATGTTTATTTTCCAAGCTGTACAGCAAATCCAAATACAAAAAGAAAAACTGATGTTTTCACCTTCTATGAGGCTTTGTCAAAGTTGCTACCCCCTACTGGTGGTTTGCTTATATAGTGAAAAAAATAAATCAGGTGACCAAGGTCTTTTTAAAGACATATACCTTCAAAATACATTCATTTTACATGTGTTCTGTGACCCCCTATGTACAACACATGAAATGTGTATTTAACCCAGTAGAAAACACAAAATCTAGTTTTAACACTGTTATATTTACATCCAAACTATACTTCCTACAAATTCAAGGGCTTAAATTCATAGAGTATATAAAATCCTAAACATAGAAAGATTAACTTTATCCTTTTTGTTTTCAGTGCCCTTTGAATGATGTTACAGTTCATTTAATTGTTTATGTTTTGCAAGTTCTATCACATAGCCAGAACTCAAGAAAGAGAAATAACAGGCTAGGAGGGGTGGGGTGGGGGGAGAGTCAACTCCAATAAGTAGGGGTAGCAACTTTGAAAAAAGCCTCGTAGCAGGTGAAACATCAGTTTGTCTTTTAGCATTTGGATTTGCTGTGGAGCCTGGAAAATAAACATTTCTACAAGTCCTAATAAGCTTATTTCTGGTAAGAGTGTGTGTTCTGTGACTGAGTTTTACACTGTGGACTTTATGTATCACTTGGAACCTGGTATCTCTGAGTAGCTCTGCTTCAGAAAGAAGTAATACAACAATTAAACAGATCAGGAGGAAATGCAATGTACAATTTCAAAACATATACATAGACACAAAATATACAAGGGGAAAGCGTTATATACTAATAGAGCAAAATGCATAGCAGAGGTGTTACAATGAGCAAGGTAGCACAAGATATTACTGCATCAAACAGTTAAGTTACAGTTACAGCACTTAACAAGGATACATCATGGGCTTAAGCTGATTAGAAACTGATTTGAATCAGTAACTGGAGGAGATGGGGCATGAGAGTGGAATCAGGTGGTGGGTAGGAGCAGGAAGTGACAGGAAGGGGATGAATGGGAGAGGAAGAAAGGTTAGAAGAGGGGGAGGGTGAGATGGAGAGGGAGCAGAAATACTGTACCAGGAGAGGGAACTATAGATGTGGCAAGAATATAGAGTGGGGAGGGGAGGGCATGTTTAAAGGAGTGGAGTGTGAGAGAGATAGATCGAGTGGTGGGGTGAGAGTTCCAGATACTGTTAAGGCATAAGTGAAAACAGCCTGCCTAGAGTTAGGGTGGGGATGGGGAAGATCATAGGTGCCAGAGTCCCTAGAATGGACAGTGTAGAAAAAGTGGGAGGATGGGAAAAGGTCTGTGGAGAGGTAAGGGGTGAGGGACCTGAACCAAAATTTGGAAATGAGTGAAGAGCCATGAAGGTGTAGGTGGGAAGAGAGGGAGGCGAGAGAGAGGGAGGAGAAAATGGTGCACTAGTGAGTGTGGGGGGGGCATTAGTGGCAAAATGTCAGAAGACATTGAAAAGAGAGTCCAGTCTGGAGAGGGAAGTGGAGGGGGCTGACCCATAGAGGATGTCTGCAAAGTCAAAATTAGGCAGGATAGTTTTAGTGAGCAGTTCACAGCAGACTGGAAGAAAGAGGGCATCTTTGTTTCTATACATGGCACCAAGCCTAGGGCAAAGCCTAGAGTGAATGTAGCCAAGGTGGGTTGAGTAGTCAAGTTGGATCTCCAGCCAGATGCCAAGGTACTTACAGGCAGAGACGGTGCCCAGGGTGGTGCCATCAAGGGTGGAAAAGGAATGGAGTGGTGAAAGACTGGAGAGTTTTCGAGTGGTGTCAAAATTCATGGACACTGTTTTCTTCACATTGACTTTAAGTTGGTTGGTTTGGAACCATTGCAGAACATGGGTAAAATCACTTTGCATTTGAGTGGTCAGCAAGGGGTCAGAGGGGCCTGAGATATGGAGAATGGAGTCATCAACATAAATGTGAATTTTGGAAGATGAGCAGACAGAGGGGGAGATCATTAAGAAACATAGAAAAGAGAATGGGGCCAAGTATAGATCCTTGGAAAACTCCAGCAAGGATGGGGGGGGGCGGAGAGTGTCACCTACTAGGACATGTTGGGTGCAACAAGACAGATAGAAACTGAACCAATTGACTGTGGAGGGTGAAAAACCAGCAGATCCGAGTCTGGATAGTAGGAGATGGTGAGATATGCAGTCAAAGGCTTTTGCTACATCTATAAAAATGGTGGAGGTAAGGTGTCCTTGGTCCATTCCAGTAAGGATGGTATCAGTGACACAGAGAAGGAAGGATACTGTTGAATGTTTTTTGCAGAAGCTGGACTGGAAGGGGGAGAAGAAGTTGGAGGAGGAGAGGAAACTGGTAGGTCTAGTGAGGACTAGGGACTCTTGGAGCTTGGCTAGTGCAGGAAGGAGGGAAATGGGGTGGTAGTTTCCAGGCGAAGAGTGATCACCTCCTTTGTCAATGGGGGAATCATTTTGTTGGATTTTCTGTCCAACTGTACAGAGGGTAAACAAGAGGTTGAGCAGATGGAACAGCGGATGGGCTATGACAGAAGCTGACATATGAAGGAGGAGATGGTCAAGACCACCAGGACTAGATTTGTATGGGATCAGACAAAGAAGGGCATGCAGGATCTCCTGGGCTGAGATGGGGAAGAACTGAAAGCCACTTGGTGAGGTGGGAGAAGTTGGAGGTTGGTGGGAGTTGGGGGTTAGCAAAAAAGGACACAGGTAGTGAAGAAGGTGTTCAAAGATGAGGCAATGGTAAGAGTGTCAGTGATTAGCTTGTTATTAATGAGGAGGGAAGGGGTGTGGATTTAGAGTTGGGGGGATTGAAGAGGGATAAGAAGGTCTTCCAGAATTTGTGAGGTGAGTTTTGGTTTTGCTGAAGGGTGGTTCTGAAGTATTGTGCCTTTGCTGCATGAATCGCTTTGGTGCAGTAGTTTCTTAGGGAGTGATAGGTAGAGAGGTCTGAGTGGGAGAGGGAAGATTTATATTTTGTCCATGCACAGTCACAGGAGTTACAGAGTTTGATGATGTCAGTAGAGATCCATGGGTGGTGGAAGAGTCGGACTCTGTGTTGCTGAAGGAATAAAGGGATTCACACAGACACCATTAATGGTGTAACAGTGGGATCATACATGAGGAAAAGGATATGGGGTAACTGAGAGCAGTACAGTGAAGTCAGGTAGGCAATGAGCTGAAACATTCAAGAAAACAAGCACACTGTTGTGATGCAGTAGGAGATAGGTAAGTGTAATACAAAGGAAGGAGCTTTTTACCCCACTCAAGGCATTGGTTTGACCCCAACTCTAGTAGCTGTTTCCTAGTGATTAGCAACCACACCAGTAACCCATCTTATTCAGTAATTCACAACCTAGTGTTCAAAATTACATTTTATTTTTATTGATGTTTAAGCAGGTATTGATGGTGCTACTGTGTCATGCAATATTTCTGCTTTATGAAAAACAGAAACAAGTGATACATGGAAAAGTTCCTCAACTATTAATAAATGATTTTTGAATATTTTCAAGGTGTCTCAAATTTTCAGCTTGTAACTGGTACATGTCCCAGTAATATACTTGGAAGAAACACTAGAGTATAGGAATGCAATTTACATAATGACAAATCTTAGAGAAAATATTACATTTGTTTGCAAATTGCTTTAGAGCACTGCATAATTGAATATTACATTATTAAAAAAACAAACAGAAAACAGCATAGTGTCACCATTTTGTCAGCTATTCTTTAAAATACTCCATTCCCTAAAACATCAGAATTACTATACCACTGCTTAGCAGTAAATAGAACATTCATTAATCATGCAGTGGGCACGGGGATTAGGTTCTGAACCTTGTACTTCCACTTTAGACTTTAAAAGACAATGATAAAGCAAATAATGTGTCACCTCCCAGAAGCTTGCTAAACTCCAGTCCTCCCAATCTTCCACACCTCGGATGTCACCAAACTGGATTCTGTGTCTGCCTTTAAATACTTGGGTGTCTGACTAGACCCCAAACTGAAATTCTCCCTCCGCATTGACTCTCTATACACCAAAGCCTGCCCCAAACTAGGAGCTCTATATAACTCCAAAGACTGTCTAACCCGCTCCACTAGACATGAGCTCATCACAAAATTAGTTCTTCCCTTGTTTGATTACACAGACATAGTTTATGGCTCAGCTCAATCCTCCTCTGTCATCAAGCTTGACAACTTATATAATGCCTTCTGCTGCTTTGCCACCAATGATCCCCCCTACCCACCACTGTTCTCTTTACTCTGCACTCTGTATCCTTCCTCTCCCCCTCCGATGTCACCTTCACTGTGCATCTTTTATAGCTAAATATTGGTTTAACTCTCACCCAATTCACCTCTCCTCCTTTCTTTCACTTGTTGGTGCCTCAGACTATCCCCTCCATTCCAGAGACTCATACACTTTCTCAACCCCTCAGGTGCACTCCTATGCCGGACAAGTTGCCTTCTCTTACCACTTCCCCTTATTCTGAAATTGGTTCCCCTTTCTCATATGGTTGGCCACTGCCCTTTCCTCCCTTAAATATCAGCTAAAAAAACTCACTTTCCAGCCCTCCTGCCCCTGTACCACTGCCCAGGCCCCTGGCTGATACCCTCCATATCAAAGATTTTTTTTCTGACACACAAACTGAAACGATAAGTGTGAGAAGAGGTGCAAATTGCAACATTGGCCTAAATGGAGCATTGACCACAATGATTGCTTTTGGATGGTAGGGTTGGTTTTCCTTGTTTATATGCTTTCATTCTGAAAGGATTTTGATTTAAATGAGTGAGGGGTTTGGATGGCCCTGCTGATTATAAACATGAATGTGCTTCTGAGGGGGCTGGAGACAGTGATCCCTCACATGTCATGTATCAAATATCATGTCATGATACATGTCATGTATCAAAAACTATTATATGATGTAATGAAAAGCTATTGGTATTATTTGATACTTTTTTCATGGAATTTTAAAAAGCACTTACCGTGCTGATTAAGAACTTTATTTTAACAAAATAAACATTTTTTATTTACTAGAACTGTGTTAAGTACTCTAGTTATTTGTTTATTTTTGTTCTTGCACCAAAGCAAGTAGTTGTTAAGCAAACTTCATTATTTAACTTCTAGAAACTGGTAAAATATGTTGTTTTGGGATTTATTCAGCACATACTGACTGAATTACTAAATAAAATCTAGTTAGCACTGCATGAGTTAAATGTATTGCGATATTTATTTTATTTATTTTTATTTATTGAAGTCTTGGATGACACCTGTGAGTGGATGCTGATTGAGAGGTTCCATGTCAGATACTATACATTAACACAAGAAGACAAAATATAGTTATAGAGTAAGCAAGTAAAGAGTAGTTACAGAGCACACAAAATTCAGTAATATGTGGGTTGCAATGACAAACAGTTCATAAATTCTGCTAAGGCATTGTACATAGTGTGACCGCATCCAGCAGAAGAGAGGCAGAGGCAGACTGTTAGGGTGAGGTAGGGAGGGGCAGGGAGGGGCAGTGGGTGCTGAGATAGGGAGGGCAGAGGGAAAGATAAGAACCAAGGGGTAGGGGGTGGGAGGCAGGTGCTAAGGAAAAGGGGGTAGGAAGCAAGTGCTTGGGCAAAGACTTAAACCGGAAGGCCAAGAGTTGGAAGTGGTGAGGCAGACTAAAGCTGAGGGTGCAGACTAGCGCCGGCACCTACAGGTACTATTGTCAGTGAGGAGCTGACGGAGTTTGCACTTCAAGGAACCAAGGGTTGTGGCTCCGGCAATGTCAGGTGGTAACTTTTAAAAGGTACGCTATATAAAAATTAATTTGCAATGCATTTCAAAAACACACACCTTTCTTTATAGCATGCAGTATAATGCTGAGGTTTAGGGCTCTGAGCTGCAAACCTGGAGACCTGGGTTTGAATCCCATAGCCCCTACTTGCATACTTTGTGACTCTGAGCAAGTCGCTTAACTTCCTTGTGCTCCCAGATCACAAATGGAAACAAGAGTTGGCTTAGTGTGGCTTTCCAGGTTAAACAATTTCCACTTTCCTATATTGAAAGCATTTACAACTGGCAATACGTTCCTCTAACAATTTATGTGATCAATACATGCTGCACCAAATAATAAAATATTTATTGTGGGGCACTGGGGATGTATAGTGACCCCTCACAATCTCTGGCAAAAGTCTCCGCATTTTGAGGTAAAATGTTTTCCAATTTTTCAGTGACCCTGGTCATAGGTAATATACACACTTCTTTTGTGTTTCAAGGCATTCAATTACACAGCAGTGCTAAGATCCACCAAAGGTACGTGCATATTCACCAATGACCATACATAGAAACATAGAAAGTGTCGGCAGATGCCATGTCGACCATCTAGTCTGCCTATGTATAATACCCCCCAATTAGGCTGCTGTGTTAAGTTTTCCACATTGTCTGTCCCATGCCATCTTGAATTATCTGACCATCTTTGATCCCACCACCTGTGGGGGAAGGCCATTCCAAGTCTCCACCACTCTTTTAGAAAAGAAGAACTTCCTTGTGTTGCTCCTGAACCTGCCCCCCCTTTAGGCACATGTCATGACCTCGTGAACGGTGCAGTTGTTTACCTGAAGGAGATCCTGGGCCTGTACCTTGTTGATATCCTTTAGGTGCTTAAACAGCTCTATCATGTCCCCCATTCCTTCTTTGTTCTAGTGAGCATATGTTAGTCTTGCATCATATGGCTTGTGATTGAGACCTTGCACCATCTTTGTTGCCCTTCTTTGTATAGTTTCTAGACTTTCTATGTCTTTCCAAAAGTGGGGCCTCCAGAACTGGACACAGTACTCCTGCTAAGGCCTCAACAGGGACCTCTAAAGCGGCATAATCACCTCCCATTTTCTACTGGCTATGCCCTACCCTATGTAACCCAATATGCCACTGGCTTTTTGTGCCACCTTTTCATAATGCTGGCCTGCCTTCAGGTCATCTGTAATAATTATCCCAAGATCATGCCCATATTTTGTTACAGCCAGCTGTACCCCATTCAGAAAGTAATTTATCCCTGGGTTGTATTTTCTTAGGTATATAACCTTACTTTTTTGTAGCATTGAACTTCAACTGCCAATTCACTGACCATTCTTCCATTTTCCTAAGGTCTGACTCCATCTTTTGAGTCCCTTCAGCTGGGTCCACCTTATTGCAGAGCTTTGCGTTGTTCATAAATAGGCACACCTTCTCATTAAGGTCATCAGCTATTTCGCTGATGAATACATTGAAAAAAATTGGTCCCAACACTGAATCCTGTGGAACAGCACTTATAACTCTACTCTCCTCTGATTGTGTGCCATTTACCAATTCCTTTTCTGCCATGTGTTATCCCTTATTTATACAACATGGCAATACATTATATTAACAACTGTTGTCAAAGCAGCAACATAGAAACACAGACTTTGTTGACAGAAAAAGACTGCTAGGTCCTCCCAGTAGGTCCAGAAGTTCCCTGCCTAATCTGCCCCACAGACCCTATCTTGTCTCCAATGACCTCCTGCATCCCTGCCTCTTTTCTAATACACCCATATGTCTATCTCATGTATGCTTTAATTCCACCACTGATTTAGCCTCCACCATTTCCACTGATAGTTTGTTCCAGGCATCTGAGCTGCTAGGTTGGTATTCCACAAGTGAATGATTTTGCACTATTTGACATTAAACACCAACTGTCATGCTTTTGATTACTCTTTGAGTTGACTAAGATCCTGGCACATTCTTTCCACCCCCTCCTAAGTCTCCACCCTCTTGCAGATATCCTTATCATCTGCAAAAAGGCATACCTTGTCCTCCAGTTCTTCTGCATTGTCCTCTATGAGGACATTGAAGAGGACTGATACCAGTACCAAACCTGTAGTGCCTCCTTGATCACTTTCCCCTCATTAGAGTGAGTATCATTAATCATCACATTTTGACTCCTATCTGTTAACTAGTTTCTAATCTAATTTACTACTTTGGATCCAACTCCCCAGCTATCCAATTTCTTCATCGGCCTCTTGTGCAGCACAATGTTGAAGGCCTTGCCAAAGTCTAGATAGGTCATGTCCTCTGGTCTTCTCTGATATATTTCTCTGGTCACACAGTCAATGCAATTTATCAAATTAATTCTTCATGGCATACCCCCTGTGAATCTACACTGCCTGTAGTCTTGCAGCCCATTCAATTCAAATTATTCAGTCCACATTGTGTTATTACTGTCTATGCTGTTACTGTATAGTATTGTTTTTGCCTCTGTTAATAAAATGTTTTGTCTCTGTAAACTCCTGGGTCATGCTTGAAAATAGTCATTGCTATGGCTAGCGCACCTTACCTGGTCAAAAAAACTAAATAAAATAAATAAATATACCCTATGGGTTTTTCATCAGGAGGGTTTCCTTTAATTTCTCCACCACTGAAGTAGCACAGACCTACCAATAGTGTCTAGCCTTCTGCCTGCTGCTGCTCATATGTGGAGTGACCATGTCAACCCTTCTCCAGTCTTCCAGAACCATGCCTGTTTCCAGTAAGCTGTTGAACAAAGCTGTCAGAACAGCAGCTAGCACCTCATTGAGTACTTGTAGTACCCTAAGGTGTAAGATATCCTGTCTCATTGGCTTGTCCACCTTCAGGACTGCAAGTCCACTGAGGACTTTTCCCTTAGAAATTGGACTTGTGCCCACATCCTCCTCTACTCCTGTTGCTCAATCTTGTTCCAACCCCTCCCCCTTCCACTGTGAAGACTGAGCAGAAGTACAGTCACACCCATAGATACTTTCAGTTATTTCCAGATATTTCATGATCTATCTAAAGAACTTCTCTCTGGTGGCCCACAGTAGTATTGCCAGCAGGCAGGGGATATTTCTAGAGATATAACAGAAATATCAGGAAATAGTTGGCCATGTCTTTGGCTGAAACTGTGCCTGTTTATGATGTCAGATTTTTCTTGGCAGCCTTTTATGCAGTCTCCCCCTTTTACCCTTCAAATCCTTACTATCCGCCCTTTGTTTCCTCTTCTCGCTTATGTACCTGAAGAGTAACAGTGCAGTAATGACCAGAGGGAAGAAGTTTTATTAGAGGAAGGATTTTTAGAGAAATAAAAAGGGAGGAGATTAGTTCAGAGGCTTCAACCACTGGCTGGTGAGAAGAGGAAGAGGAAGATTTTGGTTTTATCTTTATTTTTAACTTTAGCTACAAAAGCCATTAAAACCTCTTCAGTAAGCCTCTCACTTTCCTCTGACCATCACAATCTCCCACAATATCCTTACCATCTATTAATTACTATTGCAGCTGTTGGGACAATAGCCATACTGCTCTTGAAAACATTGACTAGGAAAGGTGTGGGCATTACTAATGATTAGTGAAGGAAGGAAAATAGAATGATGACTTTTGAAATGGAACATGTAGACACTAAATTACAAAATTATTGTCAACATTTCCTCTATGCATGGGAGATACAGTATGAGGCACAGTGCTGCTTGTTTTAGCAATAATCATAAACACAGACCCAAATACTGCATGCCGGTTATCAATAGTGCACTCATGTTTAATAATAAATCACTGGACACGGTCAACAATGCTTAGCCTACCACACTCTTGAGGTCTTTTTATTCTTCCAGCTAGTTATCAGTATTTACTGTTCTACTTATATCAGTGCTGAGTTTTCTTGTGTATATATTCCTAAAAGCTCCACTGAAACTCAACAGACTGCAGGCGTAACAACAACATTGCCATTTGGGAGGTACAGGGTGTGTTTATGACATGCGTCAAGTAAATCAAGCTAATATTTCATACAAGCCTTATTCAGAGCCCAACGGATAGGATTGCTATTACACCTGTGGTCTGAAGAGGTTCTGTACAGCTTTTAGAAAAATATATGTGTGTGTCTGTATATATACAGTATATAGATATATATATATATATATATATAGAGAGAGAGAGAGAGAGAGAGAGAGAGAGAGAGGAAAGATTTATATATATATATAGAGAGAGAGAGAGAGAGAGAGAGAGAGGTTCACTGGAGAAAACTTTGTTAATGCACCAGTTAGGGTTAAATTGACAAAAGTAGGGAAATGTGGCATTAAGGTTCCCAATCCTTTCTCCTCATCCCCACCCTGCAGGCAGCAACAGAAGACATCATTATGTTTTCCCCTGTCCTGCATCTTCAAAAATCAGGTGTGGGGTATGCCTCGGGGTTGTCAGTCCTAACCTCACTCCATTTCATCATTAAAGAAGCTGAGATTTGTAGAGTACATGAGAATGGGGTGAGAGTTAGGGTTTTTTGGAAAACAAGATGGCAGCAAACAAAAAAGCATTTTTCCCTCAGGGAAAAGGATTGGCCCCATACAATCATTTCATACAGCCATTCTGAAGTTCTTACTCAGCATTCTCAGAACTGAAATTTTAAAATTTTATAATTTTGCAATAGATTAATTTTTTTCACCAAAACAAGAAGAAGTCACATCTGTGGGCCATGCCCTTTCTACCTTGAAAATTTCAGATCAAAATTCCAAACCATTTGGGTGTAATGTGATGACAAAAAAACCCAGAAAAAACAGCAATCTGGTTACTTTTTTCACTATCCACATCTTGGAATCTGCACATCCAACCAGAAATAAATTTGGCAAGTCAAGAGATCTGTCCCACAAGACCACACATTCAAAATTTTGTGTAAATCCGTTGAACACTTGTGAAGATATTAAAGTGATTTGTACTTGTATCTTCGATATTGTGTGTAAATTGTACTCCTTATTTGGCTGTTACCCATTGTGCTGGGGCTTGTAACCATTTGACCCTTTGATCTTGCCTATTTGTAATTGTATTATGTCATTATTAATTCTGTATCCAATGTTACAATGCCCTGCCTCGGCTCATTGGTGCTTTTCTCAGTTATCAAATTTTAAACAAATTAATTAATTAAATAAATAGACTCAGATCTTGTATGCATCTGCAAATGAGAGAGGGTCATTGCAGATTGGCATACAGAGTGTAATGATGTGTACAGGAGAAGCATTGGAGCATAGCATAACAAATAGAGTTCTGCAAGGTGTAAAGTTTTGATAAATGACATTTTGAAGTGATGACATAAACAATATTGCCATGGTCAATTACAGGTAAATCATTCATTCAATTAGAAATGTTATCATATCTTAGGAGAGGCATATGGTTACTCAATACAGGACACTAAGCTTCTTGTACGATTTGCTGATCAGAGACTGAATATGAGAGGAGAAGTCTAGGGCTTGGTCAAGAGTATACCCTGGATTTATTATTCATACTGTGATACACCATTTAGGGTGACCAGATCATGAGATATAATATGCAGGTTAGAACTGTCTTGTAGGCAGCTTCTGGTACCACAAATCCAAAAGAACATTTTAAATCGGTTGAGTATTGCATGTTTTATTAAGAGATATTGTTGTAGTCAGATTGAAGAGAGACAGCGATGGCAGTCAAGTTGAGGCTGGTCATAAAAAGAGTGATGTCATCAGCATTCACATGCAGACTGCAGGACTAGACAGGGGTGGATCATTGGCAAAATGATAAATAAGAGGGTACCCAGTACAGATTCCTGGGGGACACCCATGCATTCCATCAACCAGACTGACAAGACAGCTCCCACAGAGACTAACTGGGAGCACCCCATAAAGAAAGAGGAAAACCAATGTAGTAAACAGTTCACTCTCCTGAAGGACCCAATAGGTCTGGTACCCATAAGTTGGAGACCAGAACCTTTGCCTCCCAGTATACCAGGTATAACCCTAGGAAGATACCTGAAATGAGCCTGCATACCTTAGAAAAGAAGGGCTAGAACAGACTAGTATTAGAAGACTCCTTTGTTAAGAGGATGTGCAATAGCAGGTGTTGGAGACACGGGAAGTGGGATGATCAGGTGCTTCCAGGGGTGTCAACAGGGAAGGAAGCACAGAGGGTAAAGAGGATTGTCAGAGGTACAAGGAGGAAGGAAAGGCTCAATGTACTTGTTCATGTAGGGACTAAGGAACTGGCTAGCATGGCCTTTGAGGAGGTGAAAATAACTTTAGGAAGTTAAGAAGGAGGCTCTAGCTGGCAGAAACCTCAGCATTATTCTCTGAGGTCCTGCCAATTTGCACAAGGAGAGAGGGAAGGCTTCTCTTGATCATTAACTTCAATGCTTAGCTAAAGGAGTGGTGCAGAGAAGGGAGATTTGGGTACATGACAGACTGTGGTACAGGCAATATTGTACAAATGGGATGCTCTACCTCTCTTAAAGAAGGGCAAAAGGATACTAGGGCACAAGTTTACATAGCACATTAAGGCTCTTCTATATTTGCAGAAAGGGGAAATAGATCAGTTACTGATAGGCACATCTACTGAGAAGTGGGAGGCCTGGATGGCCTCCAACCAGTGCTATTAGAAAGTGGGGATCAGTAAGGAAGCACAGTGGAGACAAATAACAGAGCAAGATAAGGAGCCAGAACTGCAGGTTATTGGACAGAGAAAAGGGTGAGGCAGTAGGAGCAGGATCAAAGATAAGGGCAGGGGGAAGGATGGGGAACTGGGATCAAAGAGGCATGGACAACTATAGACACTAATGCTAGGAGTCTGTTGAACAAAATGGATGAACTACAGGCATTGGTGGCAGAAGCATGCTTTGACCTGGTAGTTATCACAGAGACATGTGTCACACAGTGCTATGTCTGAGATCTGACCATCCCATGGTTTACAATGTTTAGTAGGGCTAGGAAGTAGGGAAAATGTGCAGCACTATACATAAGAGAGAGTGTAAAAGTCATGGAGGTCAAGGAAATGTATTTATTTATTTAGTTTTTGCTGACCAGGTAAGTGCACTAGACAAATTCTGCCTATTTTCAGGTATGACCTGGGGGAGAGGGATACAGATGAATGCCAACTGACCTTGAACCAGATTAAGCTGTTGGTGGTATTTTTTTTAGTGAATGAAGGAAATTTGGCCAGGACACCAGGGAAATTCCCCTACTCTTTTCGAGAAGTGCCATGGGATCTTTAACATCCACCTGAACTACCACCAATCCAGGCAGATGGGACCTCAGTTTAAAGTCTCATCCGAAAGACGGCAATGATGGCGGGTAAGTGTGTAGAGACAGTGTTAGCACAGATACTTACAAATGGGGAGTAACATCAGAATAAGAGTATCATATAGGTTCTCATTGCAGAAAGAGGCAGTAGGAAGGGAACAAGGGTGATGAGATTAGAAGGGCATTAAAGCAAGGGAGGTGCTGATAAATGGTAACTTTAAAATGTCAGATGTGGACTGAAGGATCCCAAAGCAGCAAATAGCAGAAATCAGCTGCTGGTAAAAATATTCCAAGAGGCATTCCTAACCCAAATGGTTGAGGAACCTAAAAAGGAGAGTCCATTCTTGACACAGTACTTATTAACAATGATAATACAGCGAAGATCTTACTGCATGATCTGTTGTGAATCACAGGCCATAAATTAGTGTGGTTATCATCATACAGTAATAAAAACAGAAAGAAAGATGTCACAGTCAAAAGTCCTGGACTTCAGGATTGTGGACATTGGCATGGAGTGGGAATTGTTGCAGGTAAAGGTAGAAAGGGTGAAAGCAGTAGAGTAGGTAGAAAAGAAATGGGAAGTAATAACGGAAACTCTACTGAGGTCACATATCACTGTATCAGGGAAGTAGGCAAAAACAGGAGGGGTAAGAAATCACTGTGGTTCACACAGGATATTGGGGAGACAGTAAGAGGAAAGAAAAAGGCCTTCAGAAATTAAGAAAGCAGCCAGGGTGAAGGAGATAAGCTGTTGTATCAAAGAAAGCAAGGCTGTGAGGAATGCAAAGTCTGACATTCCGCATAGTCAAGAATAGCAGAGGGGATGAAGGAAAGGGATAATTTGTTCTTTCACTACATACAGTACATGAAAAACACAAAGTAAGAGAAAGACTGGTCAGACTGAAGAAAGGAAAAAATAAATGGTAGTGTATAAAAGGAAGGTTGATATAGTGAATCAGTTTATCTGTTCAGTATTTACTGAAAATGCTAAATTGCTTTTACCAGACTCTGAAGTAATGGTAAGGGGGAATAAGCTTGGGGTGTCAGCAAGGTTCTGTTCTCGGAGCAAAATATGCTGAAAAGATTAAATTAACTGAAAATGGACAAGTCCATGAATAAAGATTTGCTGCATTCCTATGTGTTAAGGGGGATGGGAAGAGCCCTAGCGGATGAGCTCTTCAACAGCTTACTGGAGAAGGGGTTGGTATCTAATGACTGGAGGCAGGTAAATATAGTGCACAGCAACTTTTTTTTCCATTTAAAATGCTTGGTTGGGAAAGGCACACTAAGCTGAAGCTCATTTTCAGGTAAACCTGGGATAACAGCATGGTTAAGTGACTTGTTCAGGATCACACGGTAAGGAAGAGGAATCTTTTCCTGAAACCCTTTCACTCAACTGACCTCCATCATGTTTTAACCACTCCCAGACACATTGTGCCTCATATGTGAGCTTTTAAACAGTTAATCCACTATGTATGTCCTTTCAGGGTTTACCAGAACCCTCAGGAGTTTATAATGAATGGAGACAGGGAGCACGGTAGGCAGTGTTGGGCTTGCAGAGGACCATCACATCATGCTGTTCAGCCCAGAGTTTTCCTGTGTTCTGTTTCCCCAACCTTATGGGTTAGGATGGCAAGTGACCTGAGCACACATAAATGCTCACATCACCATCAGGAGGCCACTGCCAACCCACAGTGGTTCCAGCCTGCATCATCACCTATGGTCATCCAGGTGCTGGTAGCATAGCGCAGCTCACAATGTTCCCTTCCTGGAGGAGAACATCATCCTACAAGACACTAAATAATCCTCTCCCTGAGGGACCTCTGATGATCCAGGCTTAGGCAATGAATCTGGATTGCCAGTGTCACAAGCAGTAGCTTTACCACTGTGCCACCTTTTTAACTTCTCCTTTTTCCTTAGCATACTCCCACTTTCCTGGAAGCTAGCCAGAGTTATACCACTCCACAAAGGATGGAACTCTTCTTCCTCTGGTCACTATTGGCCTATTTTCCTCCTCTCTTTCTTGCCAAGCTGCAAGAGAAGCTTGTCTACAATAGACTATCTGACTTCCATTGCTCCTCTGATTTAGTTTCCCCATTCCAGTCTGGTTTAAAGAAGGAACACTCCATCATGTCATCCCTGCTGTATGTAACTGATCATATCTCAGGGATGGATCAGGGTCACATCATAGCAGCCATCTTCACTGATCTGATAAAGGTCTTTGACTCGGTGTCACACCCTCTTCTCCTCAATAAGATAGATTCTGCTGGTCTCTTGGCTGCTGTTATTGATTGGTTCCATGCTTACCTGATGGAATTTCTACAGTCATTAAAGGTTGATAGACCCTATCACCTCCTCATCCCATCCAGGTGAGGATCCCACAGGGCTCCATCCCGGGCCCCATACTCTTCTCCTCCTTCCTCAGTGACCACCATGTGTCACCTCTATTTTGTAACACAGAATTTGTCTATGCTCTGTATCATTTTTATTCCTTTGCTCCCCTCTCCTGGGTCGAACCTGGAACTGAGCCTTGGCTCAGTGTGCCTTTCCCAGTCACCAATTTTCCAAATAAATAAATACAGGCTGTACCATTGTGTCTTAAGTACTCAAAAGGGGAGATAGGAAAATGGAGCTCCCTGGACAAAAACAATAAAACATTTTTAAAAAATTGAATACTTGCCAAAAATCCAAATGTGTTATTTTGTGATCCATGTCGAGGTACTCCTGGGTTTTCACAAGATGTGCGTGTTGGTTCTAAATACAAAAAAACAATTAACAGTGAACAGCTTTAGCATTTTTCATTTCAAATTATCAGTTTTGCTTCCCTTTGAGGAAGACTTAATATGCTTAAATTAGGGTCAGACTGTGAAATATAAATCTTTAACAAATGACAATGTGAGTCATGAATGTTACAGATACAATTTAATTATCTGTAGAGCTGTGCAAACCCACACCAGATGAAGAAGTATACTTTACTGATTAAAACAGAGAATGTTAACAATTTATTTGCCAATTTCTCCTTGGAAGGTGGGAAGTGGGTAAATAAGTTCTGCAACTGTCACTTAGATCAGTGTTTCTCAAAAGAGGCCACCAGCACAGTTTTCAGTGGCCACAGGGCTCTTTACAAAGGTAATGGAATGAACATTTTTTTAAAATCTTTTAAGTAAATGTAGAATATACTTGTCAATTGAAAGTACATCAGAAATTTGAATTACTGTATATTGTGTTAAAAGAAATGTGTTATATTAAGAGGTTAGGCTAATGTATAACAGGGGGTTTGATGTAAAGATAATAGAAGTGAGACCACCAGTAAGATGCAGTGACTGCACTGTGAGGCCCTTTGAGGCCACCAAAATTTGAGACTGGAGAACCACAGCTTTTCATAAATGTTAAAATGCCATGCTCTACTTAGTTTGAGCATTTTCCTACCAGTATAATAATGATTTGTTTAAACATTTTGTATAGCTGGATAGCCTCATCTATGTGCATTTCCTAGTTTATAAGAAGGTTCTAGATATCTAATGTTATTTACTGTGTCTCAAAGCAAGTTCTTCCCAAGTACTTACACTACTTATACTGTTACTGCACTCACTGACAGCTCATATGGTGGTCGGATGCAGAGGCGAGAGGAGAGCTTTGCCAGTCTCCATATCAAGTTTGGGGGAGCACTGGCCACGTGAGTAAGGGTGTGTGTGTGGGGAGGTGGGATGTGAGCAGGTGGGTCAAGTGGAGGGGACACTGAATCACCAGTTATTCATTTTACTTGTGGAAATGGTAATCAGCATGTAGGGGGGAGCCACTAGACACCAGGGCATTTTGAATTGGGCAACTGGGGGGGCCAGGGGATCCACTGGACAATAGGGCATAGTTAATCTTTTGAAACAGGTGATTGGGTGTAGGAGTTACACTAGACCACCAGAGAATGATTATATACACTCAGTGGAGCAATTGGGGATGCGGTCACTATAGGCCACCAGGGAAGATTTCGGCACTCAAAGAGGAGTTTATGGATGGTCAACTGCACTACAGCTGCACTGCCTGGGTGGGAGTGGAGGTGAAGGATTAGCACCCAGTTAAGAGGTAGTCTGCAACAGTGGTAATTTTCACTCCTTGGGGGGCTGTTTACTGCTGTCCCAAAGATTTGGATATACTGCCATGCTGATATGCATGAAGGGACCACTGATTTGTATAAACACAGTGCTAATTCAGCACTTTGGCACTGTCAGGTTTGCCGGGCGCTCCTGGGGCTTTTGAATATGGTCCAGCTGAGAGATCTTGCGCAAATCCAGGTAAGCGAACACACTAACTATGTTACTGGGTGTACTAACATATCAATATTGTGCCATTTGTCCCATTTCACATTTCAGGCTCTACCTTTTTTGCAATTTTCATTTCAGAATGATGCACACATTACATTGTATCGTAGGGCCCAAGAGCTTATCTAGTTGACCCGTCATCCACCTTTGCAGTGAACTTATGGCACAACTATTACTTGAACCAATCAGAAAGGGCTGATTTTTTATTCTGCCAATATACAGTATACAATTTGCTATTTCTGTTTGAAAAATATTTTTTTCACGAAAGACTTTAAAAAATTGCAAATACAAATGTCCCCCTCCACCTTACTCCTCAGGTTCTTGTGTCAGTTTATTTTTTATATATATATTTGTCAGTACCTATGCATCTGGGTGCTGAGCCACTCCATGTTCCATCTGCCTGACATATTCTGGTGTTGGATCCCACTAAAATAAATGGAGGGTTACAGCTAAAAGAGACTTCAGACTGGTAGATGAAACTCTTTCCTTCTCTTCTTCCTTCTGCAGGGATTCCTGGATCACCGCAGAATTTTGCTGTAGGAAGATAAAAATGGTAGGCCACTTGAAAAACTGCAAATTGCTTGTGCTGTTAAACAGCTATAGCGTACATATACTTTTGAACAGAATTATCTAAAAATGGTTGTTAGATCTGAAAAAAAGTGAGGATAATGTACATAAAGAAAACAAATAATGTATTTCCAACTATCCAAGGACATTCACACACACTGTAAACTGAGGATTCTTCGAGACTAAGTAAACATGCAAACTCAAAATTTACTATAGAACTTTTCTTCCAAGAACTACAGTAGCAAATATTTGCAAGGAGATATAAATGGAGCATAACTACATAGCTGCAGCCATATCAAATTTTTCTAGAGGATTTTTTTGTGTGTCATAATTGATGATTTTGCATTGGAATAGTGACTCTGAATAATGCTGGGCATAAACACAAATTCTGAATTCACAAAAATTTTGCAAAATGTCATAGCGTTGCCAAGATTTTCTGGAATCCCATCTTTGCCTGAGTCTGAATCCTCTAAATGTGTTCAGTGAATTTTCCTCCTGTTCCATAAAATTTTCTGATTGAACTGAAGAATGATACATCAGAATGGTATACCATCACTAAAGCAACAACTTTAGAGCAATGTGTTCTACACTGACAATATCGCCACATCACTGTAAATTCCACCTGGGACACCGGCACCCTTCCCCAATGTCCTGCATCCCATCCCTGACTCAGCTTCATCTTGGAGTTGAGAATCTAAAAGAGGGGGGTGCAGCTGGCACAGCCCCCCACAAAGCAAAAAGACTGCACATGCAGGCACCTTCCTGACCACATTTGTGGTCGATGTAGTAGTGTCGGGGTAACGTCGCTTCGACATAAAATTGTTGATGCGGTGTCATATATCCCATAAGAATATGGAATGACAGTTCTATCAAATTTTATTTGCAGTTTAATAAATTAATCCCTAATACATGCAATTATTCCACAGTTCAGTCAGCAGTTCTGCAGAATTCCTTTCTGCAGTATAATACATATCTACAATTCAGTGTATATTTATTCCACCATACTATGTTGGAATGTCATGGAAGTTGTAAAACTGCATTCTGAAATTTTGTGGAAGCAAAATTGTGACTTTTGCGATAATTCTGCTGGCAAAATTTTATTTTCACACACTTCCTCTGACAATTCCAGTGTTTGCAGTGCATGAGGTTTCCTTGGATCATTGACTGTTTTAATCCGAATTCAGCACCACCCAGGACAACCTCCTCTAATGTATCTTGTAACTCCTTTAATTTATGAAATGAGGATTTTGTGCTTGTCATTTTAATTATCTATTAAAGAACTCAATGATACAAGATTAGCATTCAAGGGCAAAACCACAAAGGCTACATATTCTCAGCCTGTAAATGACCCTTTCTGTTGACTGTCTACAGGAGAATGCTACAATCCATTTCTAGATCAGTGTGCACTCCATTTAAAATGTCTCAGACCACCTACTGATTATAATTAAAATAATGACCATAGAGATAACAAGTTGGCATCATTCCATGATCTAGTAGATATTATTCAAGAATTACTACAGTAACCCCACTCATGTGGACTGCTCAGGAATAGAAATTAATTAGATAGAGATGATGACAAATATAAAAAAGTGAAACTACCATAAAAGTTATTTAGAAGATAAATGCATACTGTAGATAAATAGCATCAGGCCCCTGTTTATAATAGACTTTGAGAGTTAATTAGATAAAGACTATTTTTGATACTAGGCTATTTACTATAGCTTTACTGAGACAATTGTAATAAACACTATTCACCGTATAATCAGTCCCATATACAGTAAGTAAAGGTAATTTCAAGGCAAGGCATTTTATTTTATATTATGCCATATACTCAATGGCTCAGATCACTATGCAGATCAAAGAAAAAACAAAAATGGTACCCTTGTGTAGATTTCTTTACTTTTATTCTCTTGTGTAGATTTCAATACTAGCTATACTATCATTATTTTATTGTAACCCCTCTTCAGAGTATGTGGCAAGTTTGGCATGGACTGCAACTTTTGTTTATAGACTAGCTGATAATCATGAAATGCTTGGACTTTAAATCTATTGAAAGATTACAAAATGGGTTGGAAATGCATTGCTTTCTGTGGGCTAAATATGTCCCAAGAGCCCATGTTAATCCTCCAAAAATATACAGGTTGGACCAAGTTCAGTCAGTGGGATCCCCAAACACTGTTTAGGATTCAGTTTGAAAATAATGTATTTATTGTGAAAACCAGTAACAACAAAAGTTAGGATCAACCAATCCACTATCATCCTGTCCAGGAGTGGAAATGACCTTCTTTAAGTGGTTTGAAGAAGGCGATTGAGGACTACATTCAGTTTTGGCAGTAGTGGGTGGGCTGGTTCTACCTTTTGCAGACACTGGTCTTTATAACACAGACTTTCTTCATACTTAATTCAAGAATCAGGAAATGCAAAAAGCCCTCCATGTTGTTTCTGGGGTCTGTACTTTATTGCTATGTTTGCACATTCATCAAGTTTTGCACAAGGATTATTTGAAGCACTTTATCCTTGTTTTGAGGACTAATTCATTGGTGGTGGTGAGTGCCCAGCTATTTCTACTTCCTGATTCTGGCATTTTTGCTAAAGATTACCAGTGTCAAAGTACAGCTTTATTTTCAATTCAGTGAATCTTTGGTGAATCCTAGAGTGTAAGAGCAAAATACATCAGTAGTTTCTAATGGTTAGCAGAACCCAGATATTCCCCTATATGTACATATTTGTTGTATTTTGTTTATTACAAATTGTTTTCAATTGCCTCCCTGCCAGCACTGCTCCAATACTGCTGACAGTCTGTGGCATTTTAAAGAGATGCCTGCATGAAGAGCATGGAGGCTATCTAACAAAAAGCTGATTGCAAATTAAAACAAAAGGGTGAGCAGTGAGAATTAATCTGTAATTACTGTGTCTGTGAACTAAACTGGGACCGGTTAGGGCAGCCTACAGTTGAGGAGTGATACTACAGAGCTGTGTGTAGCCCTGAGACTGGGAGAGGGTGGATGAAAGTTGCCTGCACCTTAGCTCTTGGACTAGATTTTAAATGGATTAGTGGCTTAGCCAGGACTCTGAGTTAGTTTCTGCCTTTAAACCTTGATCCGGCAAGCAGTAGCTTGCAAGAGTGACAGACTGGAGGGAAAACCCACAATATATAAACTGCCAAGGTTGCAAGATGTATGACATGATTTTCATCTTGCCTGCAAATATGGGCATATCTGCAGCTGCAGCAAGCAAATTTCAACTGGTTATACCAATGGGACTTTGGGGCAGGCTGACAGCTGGGCATGTCATAGAGAGTGAGGTGACAAAGGTCTAGAACACTGGGAGGGACGCATACCTTGTGTACTGCCAGGACTGTGTGATATACACCATCCTGCCAATGCAGGGAAGGAGAGAGATATATCTATAACCATTTTAGGATGGTCAATACTCTCAGGAGGTACATTGCAAGGCTGAAATGGCAGTTGAAGGCACCATGAAGATGCAGGAAGAGATCGGACAGCTCAGACGTATAGTGTCTATGAGCTAAGAACATGGATACTAGACCAGAAGGGTGATTTGCAGGACAGGAAGGGTTCCTAGGATGGTGGCAGAGACTGTGATGTTTAGTGGCTGGGATGTAGAAAGGATCTAGGTAGAAAAGTGAGGTAGAAGGTATGGTCAAAAGAGGGCACCATTGCCAGCGGTCACCAGCAACAGGCTAGTTTTCTGTGCCTCTCACTATTAATGGAACAGGTCAAGGTGCAGAACAAGAAATATTTTTGAATGTGGGTTCTGGGGTAAAGGGAATGAAGAAAGGCCTTGAAATCCAGTGGGAAGGGAGTAATTTCTCATACAATGACAGTCTGGATATACAGTCACCCCTGCTATGGAATAGACAGATGGAGGATGACATCAGTGTCTTAAATCAGTTGGTTCTGGGGGACAGGGTAACACATATGTTTATTAAGAGAGAGAATGGATATGTAAATAAATTTCCACTTGCTTTTTTTTGCTCATGCAGATGGTAGATTTTTAGACAAGTTAATCGATTCATAGCCAATTAAATTATGTGGCTGTGATTCAGGTAATATCAGATCTGGATAATTCACTATAGCAACAAATATTGTTTTGAACAGAGAATGTTCTATTTAAGCATCATTAGAAAATTGTGTAGTACTGTATACAAGTTGGTGCAAAGCTAGTAGCTATTCAGACTTTTGTTGAACTGCTGGCTTTGCTTGTTGAGATGCCATGCCATCTAATAAAGAGCTTTCAATTTACAGTATGGAGTTTTTTTTGTAGAAAGGAGTCACACAATAAAAACTTCGTGCACAAGGTCAGTGTTGTCATAGGCTGAAATAGTTGCTTTCAAAACCATTCAAAGTCTTGTCAAATCATAATTTCAAACCTCCACCTACTATAAGCCTCTGAAAGTCCAGAGCTAAAAGGGTTATAAATGTGAAGATTTCTTTGAAAAATCCACCTTAAACATGTTTATATGAATGGTATGTGCTGCCTAAACAGCAACAGCACTATGAAAGCATTAGGCTGTGCTCAGCCAGCTAGCAAAACACACACCAGGGTCCCTACACAAAGTCTCGCTGTGTGCTGCAAAATGGTCACAAGGAAAACTTTGTGGCACAGTTCAATCTTGCACTCCTTTGGGCTATATACAAAAGGGTTGCAAGGCTTCCCTTACACTGATGCAATGTATATTGTGCCAGCAGTGGTAAAGAGGTGGGTCAGGTATCATAATGAAATGTTTTACCAGGCACAGTCTCCTCCTAGTCCCCAGATATGCTGCCTCATGCGGTGAAGTGGGGCAGTAGATGTAGATGCCACCACAGGATTGTGCAGCGATGACATCGGACAGAGATCAGGTAGGGATCAGTGGTGTTTTTTGACTGCACAGAGAAATTGAGATATAAAGATGGGGGTTCCACTGGACATCAGGGATAACATCAGATAGGAGGATCAATCAGGGGCCCCTGGCTCTACAGAAATTACCACTGAAGGGCAGCCAAAATTATAAACAGCAAGTCTCACAAGTAGGAAAATAGCTACAGCGTACAGAGAGGTGATGACTAAGTTTGTAGTGCATCTTGCTATAAACATTTGGGCATTGTATCACACCATGTAGATGGTGCAATGCTATGCCTAAATGTGAATGAGCACAACAGTGTCAGCATATGTGGTCAAGACCCTTATTTGCGACCATAAATATCTTAATGACCCCATAGGCATTTCAGTTTTGGCACTGGAGGGCATTTCTCCCCAGCAGTTAATAAGGGCCTTTATGTATAGTGTTTTTTTAGAGGTGGCAATACAGGGAGCATTGGTACATCCCTATAGTCTGACACCCCTGACTGCAGCCGAGTATCTGGTCCTAGCTATTTTGAACTTTTAGTCTGTTTGCTGGCTCCCTCTAGACCTTTAAATAACATTGGTCAGTTTGTTGTGTCATGACACCCCCTGTATTATGTATTGTTTTCTATTTTTTGGATGTCAAGTTATTTATTTCTTTTAAATAGGGAAAGTTAAGCAGTTCCTATTTTAAAATTGATGATGGATATGACAGAGCATAATAGCAAAATCATAAAAAATGGTTTCTTTAATTTGCAGTTAACAAGTGGTGAGTCTGTTACATTGAATATACAATTAAATATCACCTCATGTTATTTTCTGATACATTGCATAAATAGTTTTGTTACACATCTGAATGCTGTTAAATCAGAATCCCCACAATCCAATGTCTCATATCAATCATAACACTTTATTTCCAATTCACAGAGGTAACCTGTACCCATCTTTATTAAATATGTATCCATTTTCTCAAAACAGAAGAGAAACAAAAAATACTTCTGAAAAGAGAATGCCGTCTTAGATATATAGAAAGGAACTTGCATAAATCAATTCTAATTTGATGGGAAGGAAAAGTAAATGATGCATACAGTCTGCTGATTTATGGTACTCTGCAAACATTGGTTCTGTAAATAAACAGTTGAATATGAAAACAAACTCAGTGCCCTTTTGCTCCAAATGTTAAGTGATATTACCCTCAATGCAGTTCATCATAACACAATTTACATGACAGGATTGTGCTGATGAAGTAGGGGTCTTTCAGTACCTCTGGAATACGCCAACACCTTTAATTAAAAATTGCATTTCACATTAGCTGTGTTTACATACAGCTGCCAAATGCCATTTTTTGGTTATTGTTGGATAGAGTTCTTGTAAACCCCAAAGAATTGACCCTGTTCCTTCAGTTAAGCAAATGTTTTACAGAAGAAAGCCATTTCTCCAGATATTGTGCCCAACAACTGTCCTGAGAACAGTGCTTCTGCTGACAGAGTCTACCTACATTGTCAGCACTACGGAAAATTAATCAAAACTCAATTACTACCTATTATTCACTATGGAGACACATTTTTCAAAATGCCCTTTACCAATTAGATGTATTACAGAAAATCTCCTCTGATTTACAACTGCCAGTAGGGCCTCAATTCACCACTTTGCCCTTTTCAGCAAGACAAACATGCTGCTGATTATAGAAAAGAAGACACTGTGTAATACATTTAAATAACCTTGGCTGTGTGAATTTCATTTATGGGGTATCAAGCAATATGGTATACCCACTTGAATTCAGCAGGTTTTTTGCAGTGAATGTCACGAGGAGGTAAAAACAAACACAGATGTTATGCAAAATTGACCAGAGGTGAGGGAAATAGTGGAAACTATTGACTCTGAGGGATAAAGTATTGCCTGACAACAGTTCTATTGCTTGAAGTCAAAGGCTGAGGGCAATATTATTACAGGAAGACAATATTCACACTGACGGGTCTATATTTTCTCACTATATCCCAACACAACTCTGGGCAATATCTGTTTTATTCAAGTTCTCCATAGTTATAGAGCTCCCCCCCAACACACACACACGCACACACAAACACACACACACACTAGAATGAGCAATTATTAAAAAATCTTCTTAATAGATACAATAGTTGGCAAAAAAAAAAAAAAACTACTGCCTGGTTCCAATCAATTATTGCCTGGTTTTGACTGGCTCTAATGAACCATTGCCAGTTTCTGATGAGCTATTGCCTGATTCTTTGTTTTGAAGCAGGTAATATTTCAAAAAACTTGTATGGCAAATGGCTGGTTCTGATCCAGTCAGAGACTAGGATGTTTTTGTAAGGTTTAATAAGCTAGAATAATACCATCATTCTTTTCTTACATCTATACAAAGGTATTGACAGTCTGCCAATCTTACCTAACTGGTGCTAATTTTTTAAGTTTTTACTCCTCCTCTAGATCAAAATGTGATATAACTGCAGAGTAGCACATCAGGGTATTTCTGTAAGCATTCTTATTTTGACAACCATATCACATACTGTACTTAAAAACTAATTGGTTCCACTGTGTGGCAGTCTCTTTCATATTCAACATTGTTTGGAAGGAACACTCTTAGAGAGATGCACCAGATGATCCAGTAGTTTGTGCAGAATGGAAAGCACATTAGGGTGCCAATGGATGTAAGAAGGGGCAAAAAATTAACCATGTGTCTGCCACTCAATGCACATGAGAGCCATTTGCAAAAGACTCGGATAAGCAGCAGACAAAAGATGTCCAGGGGAAGCTGTGGCAGTAAATAACTTTGCCTGCAATAATATTTATGATGACTGCTTTTGTATACAGTGGGCAGACATAACACTGTATGGAATTATTTGCATTTATATGGAAGGACAGCTTCTCCTGTAAAAAACATTGCTTCCTCCTTTATCTGCCTTTCCATGTTTATGTAGTTTTCCTGATGTTTTGTGAAAACTGCTTGATGCCTTTAGGAGTGTTGAGTCGATGCAGACACCCATCCTTTTGCTTGGTTTAGTGTCTGTTTCATTAAATAATGTAACATTTCTCACCCCATTTGTATTACTCTGTCACAATTTAATCATGGGTTTGTCCTATGGTTTTGAACACAATTTCTTTTTTTTCACTTTTTTCATGATGGTTGAATCACTGATCTTGTTTGTACAAATGATGTGATTTTTTTTTTGCATTGTTATGTTAAGTTTATTCATTAAACATAGTCACGTCTTCTGACTTAAGCAGTCTGCAGTACACAAACTAGAAGTGAAAGACAGTTATTGTATGCAATACAGCAAGTTAGACATACTGTAGATGGTAAAGAATAGAACATGACAATAGTCCATTGATTCTGCCCTTTTCCTATATAGTTTTACCCAGCCAGTTCAGAGATCCCCCTTTTTCCTTCCCCTGTTTATTTGTTTTTCTAATTACCCCATTGAAGCTGACAGATTGGGTTTTGAATTCCAAGACAGTCATGATATTAATCACATTACTGGGTAGATTGTTTCACATATCAACCATCCTCTTAGTGAAGAACTATTTTCTGACTTCTTTCTTGAATTACCCTCCCACACACTACTTAAGGTTATTCTCTCTGATGTCGGTGCTGCTCTTTAGCTTAAATAAATCTGCATAGTCTAGTCTATTATGGCCTTACATGTACATGTACTTGCAGGTTTCTATCATGTTCCCTTTTCCCTCCTTTCTTCAGCATGTACAGTATATTTTTTTTTTGGTAAATATATTTTATTGAAAATAACTTTTTCTGCACTGTACCACAAGTTACAGGGTTACAGAAGGTGAACAATAATATAGACATTTGGGTCTCAGTACTATAGCAAGCATTCTGCTGAAGCATCTACACTGTTACCCCCTCCTAATTCAGCAGTTTTCGGGGGGCCCACTTATCACTTCTCCACTTGTCACATACTAGACTGCCTACATTCTGTGTTTGGGGAAGGGAAGTGGTCCAGTGTCCTAGGGGAACATTGCCATTGGTCCAAGCTGTCTCATTATAATTAGAGCACAAGTTAAAAGTGCCACCCCTTCCCTTGGGCAGAGTCCCTGCCTATCTGTCCCCTCTCCTCTCATGGTACAACACTGGCATCATGCCTTGCCCTGTGGACTTTAGGGCAGGAATGCTGACTTGTTTAATAGTGTTGTGTGGTGTGGGGGATCCATAGTGGAAGCTGGATGTTAATTTAACTTTTCTACAGTCATTTCATTGTGAGAAGCTTTCTGGAAGTTTCTGTTCTTCTCAGCCAGGATCAATTCACAGTTCATTGGGGCTTAAATACCAGGGCTTCTCACATAGCAGTACTGCAAAAACAGTTGGGGTCTGGCAAAGGTTGTCTGAACCTGCTTTTCTGAGCAGTTGGGGAAAGGATTTTAGTTGCTGGATAAGCTTTAAATTCTTTATCAGTCTGTGGATTTTAGGGAAGGAGTGCTGACTTGTTTAATACAGTGTTTGTGTGTGGGGGACCTTCCTCTGGAGGAGGTTGCAGTGCTTGGAGGTGCAGTGAGGGTCAGACACAGGGCTGATACACTCTCATGAGAGTCAGGTGTGGGCCCTAATTCCACCCTCCCCCAACCCTCCCTCCACAGAGCACAGCTCATTTATAGGGGAACACCTGCCCTGCAATTGGAGGAAGGATCTTCAGGTGCAGCTCATTTAGTTCTATACAATAATTCAGCCACTGGGCAGGGAAAAAGCATAGGTAGGTCTCAGATAGGAGTACAGCATCCACAATAAATTGCTGATTAGTGTGATAGGTGGATATTGTGGAGGGCCTTCAACTGGAATATATCAGGTAAAATTTCTGTTAGAGGCTGGACTAGGATTAATTTATTCTACTTGCTGTAGGGATAGTTAGTGTGGAGAGACTGTATTGGTAGTGTGGACCATGGGTAGGATTGTTGGGTGCAATGGCTGTGGGGCAGCAATGCAAATGAATATACTGTGGAGGCTGGGAGGGTGCCCAATATGCCACAGGCTAAGGAGGCTCAAAGAAGAGGTTCAATGGTTTTGCAGGGAGCTGTGGAGGTTGAGAGATGAGGGGAGGATCACGTAGGTAGGAGGGCTGATATCTGAGAGTATTGTGGGGCACCACAGAGAAGAAACAGTGGGTCGAGGGAGGGGGTAGGGGGCAAACTAGACAGGAAGCCAACTGATGAAGGGTGGACTCCAGTAGGACCTAGAAAAAGAGGAGCAGCAGGAGAGACAAGAAAGCATATAGTAAGGCAAAGGGTATAGGGAACATGTTTACTTTACAGGCAACACATGGGAAGGAGGATGCAGGAGGTGACTGCAAAAGGGATAGCACTCACAAAGAAGAAGGACTGAGGGGCATTACTAGTGGAGAGATTGAGCATGGTGTAGCAGGGGAAGGGATAATACTCAAAGAGGTGAGGAGGGAGAGGGAGGTTGGCAGTCAAACAGGAGGAGGGGGAGGGGTCTTAATTGGAAGGAACAGGGGGAAGACATTGGGGCACATGGTAAAAACAGTCTTGAGAGGCTCCAAAAATGAGATCCTGAGTGAGGGTGTGGTGACGGGCACAAGGAAAGAAGGGGGGATGTACTGGTATTGGGGGACTCCATAATCAAGGGGATCAGATGGGGCAGCAATGGGGAGAGGCACAGTTGGATATGGGGGGAGTCCATACCAGGACTAAAGGCAGACATGGCAGGACAGGCAATCCTAAGGTGCATAAAGAGGGTTAGAAGGAAACCAAACATTGTGGTACATGTGGGGACAAATGACTTAGTGGGGGAAATGGTGGAGGTAACAAGGGAAAGGACTGAGGATGTGTTAAGGTTGTGCGAGGAGACTGAGGAGTCTGTGGCCTTCTCTGAAGTGCTCCCAGTACCCTGTGCAAGCACAGTGAGAAAGAAGAGGATTAGAGAGTTGAACACATGGTTGGTAGAATGGTGTCAAACAAAGGGGTATGGAGTTGTGGGCAGCTGGAGCAGTACCTGGGATAATAACAACCTGTTTGCAAGGGACTGGCTGCACCTGAGTGGGGAGGGGAAGGAGGTATTAAAGCAAGGACTGGGGAGGTATACTGCGGCATGGGTGGACTTAAACTAGATTGGGGGTGGCAAATGGACAGCAGGTAGGTGGGTATCCGATAGAGTGGAGTCACAGCCTACCCCCCAGGCTAGCAGGGAAGGACTCAGGGTGGCCAAAAAAGGAGAGAGTAGAAGGGAGGAGATGGAGGCTAGTGAAGGGAAGGGGGCATTAAGGAGGGTGGTCTCATTGAATGCAAGAAGCCTAGGAAACAAATCCGCTGAGCTACAAGCACTCTTAGCAGTGTGGAGGGTGGAAATTGCAGCTGTCACAGAAACATGGGCAACTGAGCACCAGGACTGGGATCTGGCAATCCCAGGACACATATTATACAGGAGGGACTGTGAGGGGTGGGGTGGGGTGGCAGTCTATGTGAGGGATGGAATCAAATGCACAAGGGATGAGGGAGAAGGAAAACAGAGGCAATCTGGCTGCAGCTCCTAGACTTAAGGGTAGGAAAGTGAGGTTTGGGGTGGCATACAGGCCACCATAGCAGTCTGAGGAGCTTGACAGGGAGTTAGAGGGACAAATCAAAAAAGTATGTAGAAAAGGGAAGGTGGTCATTGTGGGGGATTTCAACTTGCCGGGGGTTGACTGGAGCATTCTGGTCACCTCCAGTGGTAGGGAGCAAGTGATCCTGGATACGATCCAGGAGGGTCTCCTGACACAGTTGGTTTATGCACCTACTAGGCTAAAGATCACTTTGGATCTGGTATTGTCGAATGGGGAGGCAGTGAGGGAAATAAAGTTAGAGAACCCACTAGCTGACAGTGATCAGCAAACAGTGTGGTTTAATATCACGATGTCCGGGGAGCCAGAGAAATCAGTTACTCGGATGGTAAACTTTGGGGGGGGGTGGACTTTGGGAGGATGCAGGAAGTACTGAAAGGGAAACTGGAAGGCATAAGGCAGGAGATGGACATGGAGCAGAAATAGGATATTATTAAACGGGGAGGGTTATAGAGGCAACAGAAGCCTGCACCAAGGCACAGAGTAACAGGAACAGAGCAAGAAAACCATGCTGGTTGAACAGCAAGGATGTGGAGGTGGTGAGGGCAAAATAAGTGGTGCACCAGAGGTTTAGGAGGACAGGGAAGGAAGTTGACAGGGTGGAATATGCAAGATGGTCCAGGGAGGTGACTAGAAAAGTGAGAGAAGCCAAGGCCCAGAGGGAGCTGAGATTAGCACATGGAATTAATGGGGGAAGGGGGGGACTTTTTCAGATATATCAGGGAGAAAAGGAAGCGCAAGGAGACAATAGCGAGGATAAAAACAGGTGGGGAGTGGACGGAAAAGGGGGAGAAGCAGGCAGAACCACTGAATTAATACTTTTGCTCAGTGTTCACGAAAGAAAGGGGGGGACCACTACCAGCATGGGTTGGGATGTTGGGGACAGGTGGAGAGGAGATGACAGATTTAAGAATTCAGGCAAGTAGAGTCCTAGAGGGACTAAGGGCACTGAAGGTAGACAAGGTACCAGGGTTGGATGGTATCCACCCCAGGGTACTGAGAGAGATGGCGGAGGTGTTGGCAGAGCCTCTGGTGGATCTGTACAGCACCTCACTGGAGTCTGGATGTGTGCCACTGGACTGGAGGATGGCACATGTAGTGCCATTACACAAGAGTGGGCCAAGGGATGAACTGGGTAATTATTGTCCGGTAAGTCTCACCTCCATAGTGTGCAAAGTCTTGGAAACAATACTAAAGGAAAGACTGGTGTCGTACCTGGAGGACAATGGCCTCCAGGATGTGAGGCAGCATGGATTTGTTTCAGGGAAGTCTTGTCAAACTAACCTCATACAATATTATGACTGGGTGACATGTGAGCTGGATAAGGGTCATGCAGTGGATGTTCTTTACTTGGACTTCAGCAAGGCCTTTGATTCAGTGCCTAATGGGCTGCTTGGGGAGAAGCTAACTGGTGTAGGGGTAGGGGCAGACATGATGAACTGGATTATAAGCTGACTGAGTGGCAGGCTGCAATGGGTGGTGGTGAGAGGGGAGCTCTCAACTGCGAGGCCAGTGATGAGTGGGGTGCCACAGGGCTCTGTGTTGGGTCCAGTACTGTTTGGGCTCTTCATACCAGCCATTGCACATGGGGTGGTATGCAAGGTAAGTCTGTTCACTGATGATAGCAAAATCAGAGCAGTGGTGGATGGAGAGGAGGGATAGAAGCAGCTGCAGGGGACCTACAATGCTAGAGGAGTGGTCAGAGAGGTGGCAGTTGGAGTTCAATGCAAAGAAGTGTAAGGTTATGCAATATGGGGTTAAGAACCCAAGGAGGGAGTACTGGCTGGGTGGGGTTAAGCTGGGGATCACTGAGGAGAAGGACCTAGGGGTAATGATAACTGGGACCATGAACAACACTGCCCAGTACAGGGCAGCAGTTGCAAAAGAGAACAAAATGCTAGGGTGCATAGCGAGGAGTTTTTCATCCAGATGAAGAGAGGTGATCTTGCCCCACTAAAGGTCATTGGTAAGGCCGAACTTAGAGTATTGTGTGCAGTTTTGGAGGACATATCTAAAGTGTGATATCAGGCTACTGGAGGCGGTACAGATGAGGGCAACAAAGATGATATGTGGAATGGAGGGGAGAGACTATGACAGCAGGCTGGGAGACCTGAATATGTACACCCTGGAGTATAGAAGGGACAGGGGGAATGTGATAGAGAGAGATTCAAGTATCTGAGGGGAATCAATAAGGATGGGGCAAATGGGGTCTTTAAGTTAAGGTGGGGGAGGGTCACCGGGGGCACAAGCTAAAAATAGAGGGGGGGGGAGATTTAGGAAGGAAGTGAGGAGACACTTTCACAGACAGTGTGGTAGCAAAATGGAACATCCTACCAGAACGGGTGGTATCATGTAAATCTGTGAACAGCTTCAAAAGGGCATGGGACAGAGAGTAGGGGAGAGTGAGGGTCAGGGAGGTGGGGAGTGGCAGTAGGATGACAAAGGCGATGGGAGTGGGGTAGCTGCAAATTAGGGGTGTTGGCTGCACACTCGAGCAGACTTTGATAGACTGGGTGGTCTGTTTCTGCTGGCACATTCTTATGTTCGTATGTTCATATATCATCCGTGAATTTTACCTACTTGCACATCATATTGCTCTTGCACCTGTAATGTTGTCAATGTAACCACATGGTGATGTTTTGCATTGTTATTCTTTTTGTACTCCCCTCCCCCTCTCTCCTGTGTCGCACCTGGATAAAAGCCTAGGATCAGTGTGCTTTTCACAGTTACCGATTTTTCAATAAACAAACAAAAATTCCAGTGAAAAGTAAATTGTTCCAGTTTTCGTTCAGGGCAGACATTATCCATTCCATTCTATAAATGTCATTCACTGTAGCTCTCTATTCCCCCATAGTAGATGGCAGCAATATTAGCCATTTCCTTGTGATACACGTCTAAACTGTTAGTGACATGATTTCTAACACCTATTTTAAGTGTCTGTCTTTCATCTGTTTGGAGTATATTGACAACATAAATACAGTGTGGGTGTCATTGTGGTTTGTATGTGGAGAACCTTAGCAATGCCCTGCTCCACTTCATCAAGAAACTGAACCAGCTGGGGGTAGTCCCACAGTAGATATATTTTTATATATCTATATTTTATAAATATATATATAAATTATAGCTGCACAGTAGTGCAGCTATAGTTAGGATTGCCCAGTCACTTCTATGTTAAACCCCAAATTTTGCATTTTAATAACTTTGCCACCATACAACGGATTTGCCTGAAGTTTTGCATGCAAGGTGGGGCATCATAGATCTCTGGATCCGGCAAGTTGAGTGTTAGTCAGATAAGCAGTTGCGGAGCACCACAAAACACATAAAAATTGGGTTTTTGCATGTTTCTTTGCTTGGGGTTACAGCACAAACAATTT
This sequence comes from Neoceratodus forsteri, assembly GCA_016271365.2. NCBI lineage: Eukaryota > Metazoa > Chordata > Ceratodontiformes > Ceratodontidae > Neoceratodus > Neoceratodus forsteri. The sequence goes on from CM057455.1 coordinate 623,849,847, forward strand.
GTCTGTCTCATCAGAAATTTTCAGGAAAGATGCAATCTGGGTCACTGATGTGCATTTTGAAGATTTGGTGAAAAAAATATTAAACCATTCAAAAGTTATTCAAATTTTAAAGTTTAACATTGAAATTAATGGGAAAAAATATGTACCTCTCGAAAGCAGCCATTACTGTTGCAAAAGTACATTTACTGTTGCAAATCCACTCAGTAGTGTCGTGCTGTCGCCATCTTGTTTCAGTTTGTGTTGAAGAAAAATGTAACACAAATTCTACTGCCCCTAGGTAAACACTGACAGTTGTGTTTACCTAAACGGGGCCTGTGTTACAGAATGGTGGCATCAGTTTTTTTCATGGACCCTTAAAAATATCTTTTTTTAAATCATGGCAGAACATTTGTGATACTTTCACAAATCACGACACTGTTGCATCTGTACTGTCACAATTTGTGACACTACTGCACCAAAAAATATAATTTCTTTGTCACACCACTGCACCTAAATGGTTAGGGCTTTTTGGCTGAAATGTGCAGGATGTCAAGCCCTGGCCCCACAGCTGCACCTTTTTGGTGGTTTGGTAAAACAAATTAAAATGGTCCCTAAGTTACAACACTACAAAGCTGAGAAATTTCCCATAGGCTAACATTGCAGCATCTGTGGTGCCTTTTGGAGCCCGTATTTCGAAAATGATTTGAGATACAGATTTTTTGCTATCCATAGCTTAGTCCACTTTTAGGTGAACTAAGCCTATCTGGAGGCTTCGAAGTCATGTTTACATCTGTAGTGGAATTTGTTTCATAGTTGCTAGTTACAGAGATATTGCCAAATAAGTGTTACGGATGTTCCTTTTCAGCATTATGGGGCTGTTGTATGGCTCCGAACTTATGTGTACGCGGGAGTGCAGGGCTCAGAGGGACAGCACTCCCACTTATACATACCATAACGCAAAAAATAGACAATATGAAGGGAGCATAGGGCCCAGAGGGCCCACGCTCCCACAAACACATACTAGTTACCAATTACATTACACTTTCTCACAAAAAGGGAAATTCATTGCAAAAAACATTGTTAATGCATCAGTTAGGGTTGATAGCACAGTGACAAAAAGTGGAAATGTGATGTTAGGTTACCCCTCTAGCACCCCACCCCCACCCTCCACACACCAACAGATGTGTCAGGGTGTGCCATGGAGTCATCAGACCTCTCACCCCATTTTCCTATACTGTTGCATGTCAGCTTGTTTACATATGGAATGGGGTAAGAGTTGGGTCTGATAAACCCATGGCATACCCCAACGTCTGTTGGTTTGTGGAGGATGGGGGGAGTGGAGGGGTGGTAGGGCGGTAACCCCAACATCACATTTCCTTACTTCTTTTGTTGTGCTATCAACCCTAACCGATGCATTAACAAAGTTGTTAAACATAGAAACATAGACTTTGATGGCAGATAAGGACCACTTGGTCCACCCAGTCTGCCTATTTCCCTACCTACTGGATACGCTGCAGATTCTAGTTAACCAACAGCCTACTTCCTGTCACCCCCCACTACAATTGCCTTGTGTCTGTCCCATGCATGTTTGAATTCCCCCACTGTTTTAGCCCCAACAACCTCCCCAGGAAGGCAGTTCCATGCATCCACCACTCTCTCCATGAAAAAAGATTTCCTTACATTACCCCTGAGCCGTCCCCCCTCTATCTTTAAATTATGTCCCCTTGTTCTTACACATCTCTTTTTCTGAAAGATGCTACCCTCCTGGACTTTGTTGATTCCCTTGAGGTACTTGAATGTTTCTATCATGTCCCTCCATCCCTCCTTTCATCAAGGGTATACATATTAAGCTCTCTCAGTCTCTCTTCATACGATTTCTGATGCAGACCCTGCACCATTTTAGTTGCCCTCCTCTGGACTGTTTCCATCCTGTCTATGTCCTTGTGTAGATGAGGTCTCCAAAACTGCACACAGTACTTCAGATGGGGTCTCACCAGCTGTCTGTACAGAGGGATAACCACTTCCCTTTTTCTACTTGTGATGCCCTTTCCTATGCATCCCAGTATCCCCCTGGCTGTCCTTACTGACGTCTCACATTGCTTACCCACCTTTAGATCATCTGATATGACTACCCCCAAGTCCAGTTCCATTTTTGTTGTTGTTAGTACCTCCCCTGCTATTGTGTACTCTTCTCCTGGGTTTTTGTTTCCCAGGTGCATAACTTTGCACTTCTTTGCATTGAATCTAAGTTGCCATATGTCTGACCATTCCTCCAACCTTGCCAAGTCCTTCTCATCCTTTCTACACCCCTTGTGTATCAACTCTGTTACAGATCTTTGTATCATCTGCAAAGAGGCATACCTTTCCTCCAGACCCTCTGCAGTGTCCCTATAAAGATGTTAAAGAGGACTGGACCAAGTACTGAGCCCTGAGGTACTCCACTAGTGACCCCCTTCTTGAGATGTGTTCCTCACTATTACCTTCTGTGTCCTGTTGTGCAGCCAGTTTCCTCCCTGGCTACCACCCTGGGACCCACTCCCAGGCTGGCTAACTTGATTATTAATCTTTTGTGTGGGACTGTGTCAAATGCCTTGCTAAAGTCTAGGTAGGCCATATCCACAGCCCCTCCCTTGTCTATTACTTTGGTTACCCAGTCAAAGAAATCTCTTAGATTTGCCGGACATGACCTTCCTGCTGTAAATCAATGCTGCTTTGGGTCCTGTGCCCTGCTGGCCTCTAGGTATTCAACAATTTTTCTTTCAGAAGTGATTCCATCATTTTCCCTACCACTGAGGTCAAACTTACAGGTCTGTAGTTTCCTGCTTCTGCCTTGCTCCTACTTTTGTGAAGGGGAATCACATCTGCCCTCCTCCAGTCCTCAGGTACCACCCCATCATCCCATGATTTGTTAAAAAGTGTGGTCAGTGGTGTCACTAAGTCCTCCCTTAGTTCTTCTAGGATTCTGGGGTGAATCCCATCATGCCCCATTGCTTTATCCACTTTGAGTTTTAGGAGTTCTTTCAGGACTCTTTCTTCTGTAAATGGACTGGTGTCAACCTCCCTACCCAAAGTGCATCTATTGTCTGGCTTAGGTAACGCCTCCACATCTTCTTTTGTGAATACTGAGCAAAAGTATTCATTCAGTATCTCTGCCTTTTCACTGTCTCCCTCTGCCCACCTCCCCTTTCCCTTATTAATCTTCACTATTCCTCCCTTAACCTTTCTATGCTCCCTAATGTACCTATAAAAGGTTTTATCCCCCTTCTTAACTGACTTGGCTATTTTTTCCTCAGTTTGGGCTTTTGCTATTCTGACTGCCTTCCCCACTTCTTTCTGCTTTAATTGATACAGTTCCCTGTCGTGCTTCTTCTGTGATGCCTTATACTTTTTGAATACTACCTTTTTCTCCTTAACCTTTCCTGCCACCTCTTTTGAGAACCATAGTGTTTTTTTACTCCACTTTGTTTTCTTTATCTGTTTCACACAAAGGCTTGTTGCCTCTATGTGTGTGTGTGTGTGCATGTATGTGTGGTGTGTGCACCCCCTTATTACTCCTTTCTACACCTCTCAACTCTCTGGAACTTGTCCCAGTTCAGTATGCTTCATTCTAGCATTTGCCCTGATTACTAGTTCTTAATGCTTCTTGTGGCTATATTAATAGATGTCTACAGCTGATCTCCCTACTGTCTGCAGCACTTTAGTCTTCCATATCATGCCCCTTCCTAATCCCACCTCCCCTTTCCTGCTACCCCTTACCCTAACTTCATCCAGCTACCCCATTCCTGACTCTATCTGTACTCTTTCCTTTCCCCTCCTTAACTACATCTTATTCCCATTACTCCCTCTAGTCGTCCAGCCCTCCCTTACTCCCCTGTACTTCAACTTTTCTTATTTTATGCTGTTAACTTTTCATTTCTATTCCTTCTCTCCATCCCCACTCCATTTTTCCTAACTCCAGGCTTTATTACCTACCTTGTTATTTCCTAACCAAATAACATGTATTATATCTTCCGAACCTTTACTTAATTATTGTGATGTTGTTTTATGCAATGTGTATCTGTATGCTTACATGTCTCAGGACCTCCTTGTGAATGAGCCTGCTCAATGGAGTTTTCTTCTGCAATAAACTTGAACTTGAACTTGTGTATGTGAGTGTGTGGGGGGGGCAGCTCACTGCAGCTCCTCTAACAAGCAGAGATACCTTCTCTCCCATATTTAGCTGTGAGCACCGGGGTGCAAAAATATTCAACTAAATGTTTCCAAGCATATTCATGCCAAACGTGAGGATGAGATCCAGCCCATCCCATAGCATCCCTTTTTCCAAACCTCTCGTGTAATGGGGTGCCCTAGCTCCATCTCCCACTTCTGTGCTACATAAGTTGTTGCTATGGCCTGAGTCACCTGAGTCACATTATTCAGTAATGAGCTATGGTGTCTGGTACTCTGTATTTTAATTTGTGTGACCAGTGCCATCATGAGTGGGGAGATCTTAGTTGTGTCCCTGTTAGCTGGAGGCAAGGATATAATATAATCTCTAACCTGGAGGTATGAGAAAAAAATCCCTACTGTCATGGCCAAATTGTTACTGAATCTCTGTAAAGGATTTAACAGTCACCTGAGGTGAACTGGCACAAGTATACCAGCCTCCTTCTCCTTCATTCCCTTTTGACTTTGTCTAGGTGGGCAAGATCAAAGTTCCCCAGAAGGGCTATTGGGCAAACTCAAACTGAGTGCTGTAATGCCCAGTTTGTGGATTGTTTCTCACCATATATCACTGATTGTGGTTTACAAGGAGTTGCCTGTCAGAGCAGTATGGTCCCCAGGACATTCCCATGAAGGTACGTGAGTAAATCTCTCTCTCTCGGGCAGCCAGTTAGAGGCTAGACCCCATACCATACTGCTGGAATTGTGCTCAGAGTTGGACAGCAGTGTAGTAGGTCTGAACATCTGGTAGGGCAAGAAAACCACTGTTTTTTGGGAGCATAATGGTCTGTATAATAACCCTGGGTCTCTTCTCATGCTATACATATTGGGAGATGCCCACCTGCCATTAAGCCTATCCACTTCCTGTACTGGGAGCGGGACATTTTGAAACACATACAGAAAACGTGGCACCACTACCATCTGTACCATATCCACCTGTCATATCAGAAATAAGAGGAAAGAGTGGCAATACTGAAGGTCTGCTTTACCAGTACTTCATAATGCTTATATATAGAGAGGGTGTGTCAGATTCCAAAACATTTATTATCTTGGAGATCCCAACAGAAAGGGAACCGATGCCTCAAGTCAGGGGTTGGGTTGAAATATAGTGGGACAACTTCTGTTTAAGTGGTGTTGAGCTTGTATGCTGTTGCTGAGTTAAACCAGACTAATAAGTTGAATATCTCTGGCAGTGTACCCTCTGGACCGACAGATATAAGAGAACATTGTCAGCATATAAAGCCATACTATGTTCCTTTCTTCTTATAGAGATGCCCTTCAATTTAGGATGCTCTCTCAAAATCTGCACTAAGAGTTATATATATAAACCACAAACAAGAGGGGAGATGGGGCACCCCTGCTGGGTCCCCCAACCCAATGGAAAAGACAGAGACATGCCATTAACTTTAATAAAGGCCTATGGGGTATTATATACTTTCTACAGCATGGATGCAAAGTCAGCTCCGGACCCCAGTTCCTCCAGCACCTGAAATAGATAGAGCAAGGACACCCTATGGAACACCTTCTTGGCATCTAAACAATTTTTTTTTTAATTCTTATGGTAACCAGGTAAGGCCCACTAGGCACAAGTGTCTGTTTTTGGGGTGACCTGAGATACTGGGGTGGTTAAGTGACTTGCTCAGAGTCACACAGTATGCAAGTGCAGGTTGTGGAAATCAATCCCAGATCTACTGGATGTATCAAGCTTATTCACAGCTCATTACTCTAACCTCTAGGTTATACTGCCAGTCCCTTTAGCAAGGAGAGGATATGCAAATAATTAATTTTGTGTAGTATGTTGAGGGTGCGCCCAGTATTACCATCTGTTTTGTGGGCCCTAACAAAATCAGTCTGGTCCAAGTGTATTAAAGCACGTAGTAGGGGGTCCTGTCATTGTGTAAAGACTGCCATGAATAATTTGTAATCAGTGTTCAAAACTGAAAATATTCTATAAGCCATTCCTGTAGGATCCTTATCCACCTAAGGTATCACCAATATGATGGCATAGTTCCAGGTGCTGGGAACCCAATGAAGACTTCATTACAGGCCCTCAGAAGGGGAGACGGTAAAAGCTATTTTTGCCTCTTCTATAATTTGATAATATGGCCATCAGGGCCCAGGGCTTTTGGGGGTTTTAACCTTATGTGGTGCTCCTTCTAGCTTCTCTATCTGAATAGGACAGACCAATGTAGCCGCCATTTCAGGGGTTATTTGAGGAAGGGTCAGGGGTGACAGAAAAGCCTCCATTGCCTCCACATCATGAGGTGCCTATGGGGTGTAGAGCTTAATATAGTAGTCATGGATGGCGTCTTCATCTTGTTTAGTTCCCATCAGTATCTGGGAGAAGGTTGGGTGCTTGAGGCTAGCTACTGTGACCCATGTCATTTGCTGTCATAATTGATGTGTGAGGACACAGGTAGCTCTGGGACCCACCTCATAATACTTGTGCAGCAAGTACAATATGGCTATTAGTGTTTTCTCAAGATAGTTTGTCAAGCTGCCACTTAACCATCCCTCTGTTTATGAGTCTCCAGCAGGAAGTAGCACATGTCCTGCAGCTGTGTTATCCACTGTTGCTGCTCTTTCTGCTTCCAAGCACAGTACTTGATAATATGACCACACAACATTGTTTTTAAAGTGTCACAAAGGACTGCCTCATAACTGCCCTCCCCCTGGTTCATTTACAGAATTTCAGGGATCTCCACTCCTAAGATGGCCTGAAAAGTCTTCCTACCTCAAGTTAAAAGGACTGAGTCCCCATTGCATGGTCGGTATGTCCTTTCCCAATGTTAGATATGTCAGGACCATAGCATGGTCTGACAGGACTATATCCTCCAACTAACAGTCCACCACATGGGCCATATGCTCCTGCTGAGTGTAGATACTGTTATAATCAGTTCTCATGTGCACATCATGCACTGCAAGGTAGTGGAATTAGTCTTTGGTTTTAGGGTAAACCTCTCACCAGATGTATGCCCACTTAAATTCCTGAAGAAGGGGCTGTTAGCATGCCTTATGGGCAGTTGGCTGACTAGGGGGTGCAGGCTAAATGTCTTCCAGGTGGTGGAGTGAATCATGTTAAAATCTTCCACCAACAGCAACATGCCTGACGTATGAAGTAGGATGTGACCTGTAGGCTGCTGAACATCCTGGGTCTTGGGGCCTGCCAGTATGTAAAAGTTGTCAAGAGTGACTTCTGTTAGATACAAGGTGCACTGTATTTTAACAAGACATTGCTCTTTGTCCCAAAATACCTTGCAATCTTGAAAAGAAGTACTGTGAAACAAGTACATATTAAGATTGCCTAATATGTCATGTTAGGGCTTATCCAGCTGTCCCTGAAAAATGTTGAAAAGCCTTAATTGGATAGTCTATATCCTTTCAATGTCATTTTTCAATGTGGCAAAACACTGCATACATACCCCAGGTGTGGTCAGTCCAGTGACCTATACAGCAGTAATATCACCTCTTTTTGTGACCTGTGAAATCACTCCTGATATATCTCAACATCCTGTTTGCTTTTCCATATGCCATATTCCATTAGGGCAAGGCTCACAAACTGTTGTAGATTATAACCCCAGGGCTCCTCTTTCCTCCTTTAGATCATCTACTGTGACCCCACTGATACAAAGTATAGGCAAGCGAAGAGCATAGACAGAAACATTTGAAAAATTGCTAACTGGCATTTACATAACGGTGAAAGACTATATGAATAAAGTGTTGTATTCTGGTGAACTGCTTCTCAGCATTGTGATTATTCTTTGAGATGTACGGTATTTGCAGAAAATGAAGAGGGACCTGGAGAAGCTTAAAAGATGGTGGGAGATGTGGCAACTGAGGTTCAGTGCAAAGAAGTGCAAAATAATGCAGCTGGGTAGAGGTAACCCTAGGGAGAGCTACAGGTTGGGGGGGAACTGATGATTACCAAAGAGGAACGGGACTTAGGGGATATCATCTCTGATAACCTATGCTATCAAAGTAGTGCACAAAAGTAGCAGGGAGGGCCAGTGTTATGCTGGGGTGCATAGGCAGGGGTATCACTAGCAGGGGGTGAAAAGTGATGATGCCATTATATAAAACATTGGTAAGGCCTCACCTGAAGTATTGTGAGCAGTTCTGGAGGCCACATCTGTGCAAGGACATAGATAAGGTGGAGACTATCCAGATAAGGGCAACAAATATGGTGCAGGGCTTACACCACAAAACATATGAGGAGAGACTAAGGGACCTCAGTATGTACTCACTGGAGGAGAGGAGAGGAGAGAGTGGGAGGACTTGATTGAAACTTTGAAGTATCTCAAGGGCATGAACAAGGTGCAAGTGGGGGACCTTTACCAGTGTAGAAAAAGTGCTAGAACAAGGGGGCACAATATGAAATTGGAAGGGGATAAATTAAGAGGTAATGTCAGGACATTTTTCTATACAGAAAGGGTAGTCAATGCTTGGAATAGTCTTCTAGAGGAGGTAATAGGGGCAAGCACAGTGGAGGGGTTTAAGCATGTCTGGGACAGGCACAAGGGAAGTTTGAGAGGGGAGGGATTGATAAAAAGCCATTGATCACATAAGGTCAGTGGCCACATACAATGTATTGGGCTTACGGGCAGAATGGATGGGCATAGTGGTCCTTATCTACCAACAATTTCTATGTTTCTATGTAAATAAAACATATAAATATTAAACTCTTTATTACTTCTTGCTGAGACTTCTAGTCTTCAAAGCTAATCTTCAAAGTAAAAGGCATTGGAAATTTAATTTCATGCCAACAGATGTGTTCTCTTCTTATTTTGCTGAGATAAGTTACTGTATATGTAATTGGAAGTAACACTTCCCATTCCCGTTCAGTAGAGATATAAGGATACACCCCATAATCTTAAATATATCATTCTTATAATACTTACAAATGTATAAAAATTCTGAGCTACAGGAAATAAAAAGAATCAAAATGACAATATTTTGCATAGGTAATGGAACGCTTGGAAGTAGTTAAAAAACATCATTAGCATCATAATTACAGTAATTATAAAACTAGAAGCCATAGAAAAGAAATGAGAAAATGCAGAATTATTGCCAGACTATTTGAAGAAGATAAGGGGTTTTAAGTCAACATTTTACTCATAAACACCTGGCAGTGCCTGCAGGCTGGAAATTCTCAGGATTCCTAGTAGACCACGATGTCACACCCATTACCTGTTTTATTGTAAAAGTGATCATTTTTAATAAATCTCAGTGTAAAAACTGTCATTATGTATTAACCTGTATGCCATATTACAGCAATTAGTGTCAACTAGTCATAATAATTAATGTCTCCACAAATAAATGCATTGCTTTTAGGGGACTATCTTAATTCAGTGCACAAGCTAGTCTCTTGAAAGTCAATTTTCAGGGAAGAATGTAACCACTTACAACTAATAATGCTATCTTCTGAGAAGTTTGATGACTACAGTGTGATTCCTATTAAATATTCATTAATTTTATGGCTGAAAGAATACTTAATTTTAATATTATAGGTTCTCTTTGAACCAAAAAGCATCAACTAACGTAACTTAAATGAAGAAATATGTGAGCAATCTTTCAAATAAAGCTAATAAATGTATAAAAATGAATTTAACCTTGCTGTTTGTATGAGACAATGTCCATCTGAGAGTATAATGAAAAGATCTATTTCATTGAAAAGACAGGATAATGGAGACATGAAAGTCACATACAGAGGTGCAATAAAGATACTCAACAATCCAGATCCCTCTGCCTGTATTTTCCAGACACACTTCTGTCCACACTAAGAGCATTAATTAAATTGTCTAAAAGCCACAGTTTGTACACAAAACAAGGAGTATTTATGAACAAGGTCTGGGAGGAGCCAACATGACTGCTTCAAAGTGGTGAGCCCAAGTGAAATGATACTCAGAGCTCCCATGGTGGCTGATGCCATACTTGCGTGGTACTCACACATGCACAGAGGCCGATAATTGTGCATGCATGAGAAAAAGCCCGTCATGCTCAAGATGGCCACCGTGATTACATTGCACATTCATGATACTCGCGCATGGGCAATGAACTCATGGCAGCCATCTTGAGCATGGTGGGCCCTTTTTTTCACTTGCAACTGCAGAATTTATGGGCAGAAAGCAAGTTTGTAGCCAGGAATTTTAAACTTGTACTCAAGAATTGACAGAACTGTTTCCCCCCTCCATAAACACAAACCAAAAGATGTGCTGCCCCAGCATAAAAACATTTTCCAACCCCCATTTCAATCAACAATTTGTAGTCAGGCAATGATCCCAGTAGATTCACAACATTTTACTTTATCTAACATACACTACCTATCAGATAGAAGTTGGCTGGCTTTTTGTTACCATGTTTAGGATACGTTAAAAGTAAAAGCTTCTCTACTATATCAAGGTAGTCAGCCTCACAAAAGTCAATTTACACCAGCACTCATGCATACATACTCAGTTGGGTCACTCATATAATCATGTCCTCTAAATTAAACACCCACATGTCTTCCAAAGATTATTCACAAACTCACACAAAAGCAGCCAAGAAGTAGAAAAACAGGTCTTCAGGTGCATCAGGCTCTGTTTGTGTTTGTTGCCCTGGCCTGAGGCTCATATTGCCCCTGGATTTTCCAGATGTTACTATACTTAACAAAGTACACTGAGTATGCCTGCTGACACCCATGGCAGAAAGAGAAGAGTGTGCCCATGGAGGGGTGGTCCTAGTGCAGCCATGGAGGGGAGGGATGATGGAAAATAAAACATTGCTACAGCACTGACTGCACTTTTGTGGAAGGCCACAGTGCCAAAAACCAGTCACATGCTTTCACAGTCCCTTTTCTCCTCTCCTAACAATACATCTGCAGGGCTCCACACATGCAGCCACAAAAATGACACCTGCATCATTTTTGACACACTCATCTTTTATTGATGCAAGTTGCTGCAAATCCAGGAGAGCATTGTAAAAAGTCAGGACCCTGTATAAAAGGGCTCAAGAGTTTTGGCATAGTCATGCAGATTCAAAATCTGGCAAAAAAATCTTCTAAATCCATCCCTTTTGAAAAACCTGTTTGATTTCCTTAAATTCATTGATCAATAATATATAAGCAGTGATAATCCTAAGAAACATGCATGGTTTTGGTAAACTTACCTGAAGGCAAAGATAAGGAACCACATTTTCAAAAGGGCTCAATTTGGCTGCAAATGCATGCAGTGCCTGCATCAACATCCACCTGACTGCATCTGTTCAGCCCTGCTGCTACAGTATATTCAAAGCATGCATTTGTTTGCATCCAAATGTTACAGTCTGTGGCAATTTGCATGAAAACAATAACAAGTGCGATTTTTTTAAACTTATTCAGCTTTTATGAAGGAACTGCATCTGAACTTTGAATGGATGTAGACAATCTAATGGATGTGTACCAGTAGTTTGGATAAAACTTGAACTTTGAAAGTACCGACAAGCAGATCTGAGACAGATCCTTCAGAAAATTCCCTCTACCTATTGGTGTCTTCATGTACCTAGTAGAGAATTTCCTTACTGCCTACTGTCATGCTAGGCTCAAGGGCACACACCAAGGTTTTTCACTTCAGTCATTGGCTTGAACAAAATGGAAAAGCAAATTGGTCCCAGGTGGGTTCCCTTCTCATCAGTTTTCTTATTATCTGTGTAGTTTGGGAGCTGGAAACGTGAATTAACCAACATGAAAACGTTCAGAAACCAGCCACACCACAATTCATTTTCTTATGTATGATGTTTATCAGTTTTATTCAATGAGAGTTCCTCATATAATAGCCCAGCATTTCACCCACATGGTCTTCTTCAGGGGTGAAGATCTATATGTAAAGATTTACATTGCATGTTTACATATAGATCTTCATCCCTGAAGAAACCCATGTGTGAAAATGCTGGGCTCTTATATGAGGATCTCTTGTTGAATAAATATGATGAATAAACATCATGCATAAGAAAATGGATTGTGGTGTGGTTGGTTTCTAGATGTCTTCATCTTGAATAAGATTGCCTAAATAAAATTGCAAAGAAAACAAAACAAAACACAATTTGCCACATCTTGGACTCAAGCCAATATGGGGAAAGTAAAGCATTTGAATCACAACATCTAACAAGTTTCACATCTGGTTTATACAGAAATGTTGCTGACAGGGAAAGAAGGGCTAGGCAAGTTAGCATCATCCAAGGGGGGGGGGGCAGACAGATGCAAACCAGCTGAAATTGAACCAAATTACGCAGTTGTTTTATTTTAGTGAATGAAAAACAATTTGGACACAACACCTACAGATTTCTCCTGTTCTTCTTGAGAAGTGCCAGTGGATATTTAACGTTCACCTGAGTAACCACCAGAAAGGCCAGATGGTACCTTGGTTTAATTTTTCATCTTAAAGATTGCACATTCCAACAGCATGGCACCCCCCCCCCAGCACTGCACTCAGTCATATTTCTACACAATGTTAATGGTTTAAGTTTTTTTGTTGACTGGTAAAGGAAGACTAGGCAATTCTGCCTACTTTTAGCCTTTTCCCAGAGGAGAGGGAAGATAACAGATGCAAACGGACATACAGAGCCAGATTAAGCTGTTAGTATATTTTAGTGAACAGGGTGAAATTTAGCCAGGACATGGGAAAAAGTTCCCTACTCTTTGGAAGGGGGAGTCCTTGTCTGCTGTTTCCATCATGGCGGACGAGAAGTATGCTGTTTGAGAAGGAGGAGGAGGTGATACTGGAGAGGGAGAGAAGAATTTTGGTTGGGGAAACATCTCCCCTAGGCTCTGCTACACTGTTCGTGGATACTACCAGAGATGGAATAGTCCTGCTCATTTTCCCTGATTCAGGTCAAGTACTGCTACATACTGGACTTGTTCTTGCTGAAACTGCTACAGTGAAGCTCACCAAAATTAAACCCAATTCTAGAGCATATTGCAGTAGAGTTACTGCAGTGAACAATGCAATTTCAATGGGAGTTAACCCTTTTTGTCATGCAGCAAACTGTGACACTGTGCTTCATCCTGGATAGCTTCATTGTACGTCTATTACTGGTACTGCTGCAGGATCAGAATGTACCCTGAAAAACACTACTGTTGCTTCAGGTATCTCAAACCATGATATTGATATTGACCAGATGCAAGAGGACCTACTGCATTTAGCATTGAAGATGCATAGATCATTTATTTGCAGTTATTGCAGGAGGATGATGCTCTGGTCTTTTCGGGTACCACTTCTCCTGTTTTTACTTCATAGGATGATTCTTTATCTATTCCCTCCCAAATAAGTAGTCAAATGACAATTATGGACTCAGAGCTGGTGGTCACCTGGCATTCCTTGGTCTTAGATTCTGCCATTGCATTGGCTTCTGCACAAAGAACTACCCTCGGACTGAGAAAAGGACATGATGCAGATGAACACCAAAGCACTTCACATGGGAACCACTCTGATGCCTTGAAAGAGGTGGGTTGGTCAGCCATGGATACTGCATGGACTTCTCTGGGTCGGGTTTCTGCAGCAGAGATTACCATCTATGCTTCAGGTGCCAGTGGTAGCCTTCCCTCATAGCAGAGATAACCTGATGCTCTAGTCCTGACTTTTAAGAAACACTTTACTGGTCATAAACATCTTTCTGCTGCATCCAGTAATTCACTGATGCCTGTTTCTGTTCCAAATGACACTTTGGTGGCTGCCAATGGCTCAGAATTGCAAGTCTCAGTCTCTATGGATTCCACTCATATGGGTCCAGTGTTTCACAGAACCGCTCTGATCTGGTGATGTTGTATCACTCAGCCTCCCAGGGGTTAATGCATTCAGAGGCTGTTGTTGCACCAGCTGCCAGTGAAAGTTTTGATTGCCCCATTGATACTGTTGCGACATTGGAGTCTCAGACTGATAACTTTAGGACAATGGATTTACGTAGCCATGTGGGAGAACCCACACAGAGACACAATGCTGTCCATTAAAGGTTTAATGGGGATGTCACCACTGCCTCAGATCATAAATATGTTATTCACAACATATGGGTTACTGTTGGCATTTTCGGCTAAGGAGTTTTTCGCATTTATACTTGTGAAAGTGGAAGTGCTGTATGATATTAGTTTTAAACTGGTACAGACTCTTGAAAAATTCTGGCAGAAATACTCTGCTGTTCAGGATACCTCAATTTGGCAATCTTTTTTTCCCCATCCCCTTAACTAAGCCTACAATTAAGACCCTGGCCCTTATGTTTCACAATGAATGGGTTAATATTGCAGATGTCCAGTACTGGCTCTGTCAAAGATGCGACATCCTGAATCATCCTAATACCATTTTGGATGACAATATTATTTGGATTGGGGGTTGGAAAATCAAGGTTCCACTTAAACAAACAAATGCAGGGATCAGTCACTTGCCTTGCAGTTTTCACACTGGGAGGGACAGGGGACTCTGTTTTAACCCCGGACAGCCCAAAACATGCCACAAATGTGGGGCTAGGATGGATTTAAGCTCTGTTTGTGACAAGCCACACTGTAACCTGTGTTTAGATTAAGGTCATATTAGTCTGGGCTGTCCAAACCCCTTTAAGTGCAAGCTTTGTGATAAGACTGGGCACTCCTATAGGCAATGTCCTTGGGCTGCTCATAACAGACTGGACAGTACTCCTCAGGATCAGGAACAGCTTATTGGGGAATCACAGGCATAGGTACTGTTGACACGGAACTTGGGCACAGGATCCTTTCTGGCCTTACTCCCGACACCTGCTGTCCCCCAGCAACCTCATCAGGTTAGTAATAGTACTGCCCTTCATGAATCAGATGTTCAATGTGTTGTGCATAGCGTAGGGCTTGTGTGTACTTTTGAACTTGAACATTGTGGATTTAAGGTTATGAATGTGAGATTATGAACATAGAATTTGGCTTTTCTCTAGTCTCACCCTCAGTAGGAACACTGGGTAGGTGTAGGAATAGAGGTTCAGCATCAAGGGTGAGATAAGAGTGCCAGAGGAAGAGGAGGCTGGGGAGGATGGGGGGCATTTTTGAAACACTTGAAATTGAGTAGTGAAGTGCTGAAGTTTAAGTAGGGGACGTGGGAGGAGCTATTGCCCCCTCATTGAACCTTGGGTTTTAGCCCTCCCATTCAATGTGTGGTACATAGTGTAGTGCTTGTGTATACTTATGAACTTGAATGTTATAGACTTAAGGTCATGAGCTTGAGATTATGAACTTAGAATTTGGCTTCTCTCTATTCCCATCCTCGGTAGGAATGCTGGGTAGGTGTAGGAATAGAGGCCCAAAAAGATTATTAATAGTTCAATTACCTCCTCCAACTCTGGAGAGTGTGACCAGTAGCACACAGGAGAGGAAAAAACCCTGTGGGGGAAACCTCTGAGGATCCATGGCTACTGACCTGCCTGGACTCTTGGCAAACTATAAGGAGATAATCCTAAAAATGTGGACTGAGGTTTGGTTCTGGTTATGTCCAACAGTTTTGTCCTTCAAGTCTTGCTGGATAATGAGATATTTATTCTGAATCTTGACAGTGAGCAGGAAGGTCAATTCTGAAGGATGGAGGGTTCTGGAAAATGAACGAGAGTCCTATTCAGATGGAAGTCCAGATGAAGGAAGATGGTAAACGATGTCCAGAATTTCTGTTGTGGTATTTGAAAACTGGAAACTTGACACAAGGATAGATCCAGGGAGCAAAGTCAATGAATGGTTGAGCAGTATTCGGTGGCACCCTTGAAAGTACCAAAAGGAATACAGAAGGAGGAAGTCCAGGAGGTGAGAGAAGTACAGGAGGCAATCAAAAGCCAGGCCGAAGGTGGGGAATCCAAGCTGATTGGAGAGGTTGATGATGCCACCTTAGAGTCTAGTGAAGAGTCAGATAGTTAGATAGATAGATAGATAGATAGATAGATAGATAGATAGATAGATAGATAGATAGATAGATAGATAGATAGATAAATACGTTATTTATAACGAGCCTCTTTCCAGGGAGTCAGAGCACTGTACAATGAAAAACAAACATATACAAACATCATAGCAACAGCTGGGAGTCATTCATCAACTTAAAACTACCTCATAATAATACAGCATAAAACCAATTCAAATATTAAAAGCCTGCTGACACAAACAAGTCTTTAGTCCCTCTTTGAAGGTTTCTACCAAGAGGGACTCCTTTAGATGTCTAGGCAGTGAGTTCCACAGTGTAGGTATGACCACCAAAAATGCCTGATCTCACAAATGTTGCAACCTAGCCCTGGGAACTCCAAGGAGGCCTCCCTCAGCAGAACGGGATGGGAAATGGGGAACAAGGAGATCTTGTAGATAGACTCTCCCCTCTTGTAGGTCGGGAGCCCTATCATGAAAACAGTCCTCTCTCTGACTGGCAGCCAGTGCAGTTGGCAGAGAACTGGGGTAATATGATAGTTTTCTTTCACTCTGGTCAGAAGTCTTGCCACCGCATTCTGCACCAGCTGCAGCCGGCAGACGTTGCCTTCAGGTAACCCTAGGTACAGGGTGTTGATGGTGTAGGTGATATAGCATGGTAGAATGGGATAGAACAGGAGTTCTTTGAAAGCAGTCTGATGAGATAAGCAGCAGCAATGAAAAATACAGGGAATAGGGTGTCACTATGCAGCAGAATAGTAACCCCACACAGGCAGAGCAAAGAAAGCTTGAGCGAGGTGACCCTGCATAGGTCATCACTGATGGTCCTTCCTGGAGGACCTGAGATAGAAAGGAATGAGACCTCCACATAGGTCTAATTTAAGCTCAGATGCCAAGGACCCAGATGTAGCCATGGAGTAGGTGGTGAAGGACGAATCCCAATGCAGGTCATCATATGGCAAGCCAGTATCGGTGCACACACAGTGAAGGTTGAGCGGGTATCGGAGAATGATGAAGCATGTGCAAAGAGAGTCAGCAGTGATGTCCAGTCCATAAGGACCTGTAAGAAAGGGAACAAGACCAGTCATCTGAGTTCTTTGAAGCAGAGGTGTGCAGGTACAATACAGCATGATAATGCAGGACAGATCCTTCACCCCAAAAGATGGTGGCAAACAAAGGAAGATTGAGACTCCAGAGTGTTAATGCTGTGAATCGGGCACCCATGTGGGCTGAACCAGAAATGGTGGGACCGCCATTTAGGTTTAGATCTGCCATAGGAAGAATCCGGAATAGCTGTGATGAGAGACTGGACCCCATTCAGGCCAAGCTGGGGATGGATAGACTCCATGCAGGTTTGTCATAGGAAAGAATTGGGAAGGAACATGCCATGAGCTAGGCCCCCGCAGAGGCCAAGATGGAACCGGCAGGACCCCAACGCAGGTCCGCCACAGGAAAGAATTTGGAATGGTTGAATTACAAGCTAGGCCCCCACGTGGGCTAGTTGGAATGGGTGGGGCCTTCACATAGGTCCACCATATGAAAGGACTTGGAATAGTTGAGTCATGAGTTTACCCCCCCATGTTGGCCAAGCAAGGGTTGGTGAGACTCCCATGTAGGTCTGCCAAAGGAAAGAATCTGGAATATTCATGTTGGGAAGCTGGGCCCCCACATAGGCAAAGCTGGAACTGGCAAGACCCCATGTAGTTCCGGTAGGTGGCCCAGCTAGCCTGCTTGCAAGGCAAATGGGCAAAAGCACGTACCCAGGCAGCAGCAAAGGATGGAGACAGTGCAGATGGTCCTTCTTGGAGGACCCTGGGGGGTGAGAAGAACTGGTTACTGTTCAAGTCAGAATCTAAGCAGCATTCTGTACAATAGCAGGCAATAGACAGGAAATGTCTATGTGCAGTTTGCAATGGCAGAAATATTGACACAGGACAGAGGTTAATTCTATGGGAGATACAGGCAGCCCTCAAGTGTGCATTGAGCCAGAAATGGAGGAAGAATTTTAGAACTCAGGAGAGCACTGAAGAATTGTGACCCCTTCCCTGAACTTTGCACTATGGAATGCTGTCACATGAACCACCGATTAGCACCACAGCAATGGTCGGGAGTCATACGGGTCAGAAGGATCAAAGTAGGAAGCAAGGAAGTTTGGAATAGGTAACGTGGGAGACAAAGTCAGTGCTCCCAGATGGATAAGGAACCTGTTCCAGAACTCCAGGGTGACTTTCCTGTGTTTTCCAGTAGATTACATTATTTCCTATGGAAACAGAATTTCTCTGTTGGCCATGTATTCAGTGCAAGGGAATATGGCTGATTTAAATAATCGGAGGCCTAGTAGTTTCCTAAATGCTAACATACTAACTTACTAAAATGCCAGCAGAATAGGCCTAACGGTCTTTCGTGTCTGCTCGTTTGGTCAGCCTCCACCCTGGATGCTGACCTTGCTGCCCCCTTCACCTTCTCTGGCTTCTCCCTTCCCAGTTCCGGATATTCTTGCTGCATTGGATTTTGCTTCCTGAACCCTTCCCCTGTACCTGTCCCACCCTCTCTTGAACCCCTCCACATTCTCTGCCTCCACCAGCCCCCTAGGCAGCGCATTCCATGGCTCCACCACCCTCTCAGTGAAGTAGCATCTCCTCCTTTCTCCCCTGAATCTTCCCCCCTCCAGCTTCCACCCATGCCCTCTAGTGGCCACCTCCTCCTTCCTTCGAAGCACCCTGACTGTTCTTCCCCTATTTACCCTCTTCATGTACCTGAAGACCTTTATCATGTCCCCCCGGTCTCTTCTCTCTTCCAATGTGTACATATTTAGTTCTTCAAGCCTCTTCTTATAGGTCCTGTCCCCCAAGCCCCAAATCATTTTGGTTGCCCTCCTCTGGACCCTCTCCAGGAGACTAATGTCCCTCTTTAAGTGTGGCCTCCAAAACTGCATGCAGTACTCAAGGTGCGGCCTCACCAAGCAGTTATACAGAGGGAGTATCACTTCCCTCCTTCTGGAGGTGATCCCCCTAGCGATGCATCCCAGCATAGAAACATAGAAACATAGACTTTGACGGCAGATAAGGACCACTTGGCCCACCCAGTCTGCCCATTTCCTTACCTACTGGATAAGTTGCAGATTCTAGTTAACCAACAGCCTATTTCCTGCAACCCCCCACTATAATTGCCTTATGTCTGTCCCATGCATGTTTGAATTCCTCCACTGTTTTAGACCCCACAACCTCTCCAGGAAGGTGGTTCCTGCATCCTGTTGGCCTTGGCTACTGCCCTCCTACAAGTCTCTGAGTTGTTCATCTTGACATCCACCACCACCCCCAGGTCCTTCTCAGCCATCAAGACTTGTAGCATCTCCTCCCCAGGGTGTACACTTGCCCTAGGTTTCTGGCTCCCAGGTGGAGTACCTTGCATTTCCCTGCATTGAACCTCAGCTTCCACTTTCTAGACCATCTTTCCAGAGCCTCCAGGTCCCCCTGTAGGGCCACCCTCCCCATTTCCCCATCCACCACCCCCCCCAGTTTTGAGTCATCTGCAAAGAGACTCATCTCACTCCTGATTCCTGTCCTTATGTCAGAGACGTAGGCATTGAAGAGGAGGGGCCCAAGGACTGATCCCTGTGGGACCCCACTAATGACCCTCCTTGGGGATGAGACTATCCCACCAAATACGACCCTCTGGGTCCGGTCCTGGAGCCAATTGCCTATCCATCTAATTATCTGGTTCCCCACCCCCATTTCTCCCAGCTTATCCAACAGGCTCATGTGAGGAACAGAGTCAAATGTCTTGCTGAAGTCTAGAAAGAGGACGTCCACTGATCTACCCAGGTCCAAGGCACTCATCACCCAGTCATAGAACACCACAAGGTTTGTCTGACTTGATTTCCCCGGACGAATCCATGCTGTCTATCGTCCAGGCACCCTGACTTTTCCAGGTCCCCCCCAGCCTCTCCTTGACAATGCCCTCCATCACCTTGCCCACCACCGATGTCAGGCTGACAGGCCTGTAGTTCCCTGCCACCTCCCTTGATCCCCGCTTGTGGATAGGCACTATATTCACCACCTTCCAGTCCTGGGGCACCCACCCTGTCCTCAGAGAGATGGTGAAAAGCTCCACCAGGGGTTCCGCCAGGACATCTGCAAGTTTCTTCAGCACTCTGGGATGTAATTTATCCGGCCCCGGTGCTTTCTCTGTCTTAAGGGAGCTTAGGGCTTCCCTCACTCTCTCTGCTGTGATTTCCACTTCCGGTACCTCTTCTCCCTGCTTATCCCTCCCCCCTCCTGCCAGTGATTCCTCTCCTCTCCCCAGACCTGCCAATCAGTAAGGGCCCCCAGTATCTCTGTCTCCTCCATGTGATGCAGCACCCCATTTTCCTTTGTGAAAACTAAGGTGAAGTACTCATTTAGTACCTCAGCCTGCTCCCCCGGGTCTTGTGCCCATCTCTCCCCTGATTTAATCCTGCTAATCTGCCCCATCACCCTTCATTTTTCCCCAATGTATCTGAAGAATCCCTTGTTCCCTCTAATAATTCCCCTGGCCAGGTTCTGCTCCTTCCTTGCCTTAGCCGACATCACCACCCTAGTGGCCCTTCTAGCCATCAGCTCATACTCCCCTCGATTCCTTTCACTCCTTGAGCACTTTAATTGCCTATAGGCTGCCTTCATTCCCCGTACCATCTCCTGGACCTCCCTGGTCCACCAGGAGGGTTTTTGGGCCCTACCGCATTTTCGTCTTACTCTTGCACAGGTGCCGGTAGCATCCTGTACCCCTCTCCTGATGATTTCCCACCTACTATCAGCATCCATGTCTGACCCAATCACATCCAAATGCTCCTTAAGGATCCTTCCCATTTCCTTAAAATCTGTCCCCCTGAAGTCAGTTACCTCTGTCTTTGTGCAGCCTTCTAGCCCTCCTATGTCCAGGCAGAACCAGACTGTGGCATGGTCACTCCCTGCCAATGGGTCCCTTACCTCCATGCCCCCAATCTGGTCACTGTCTGACAGGACCACATCCAGTACCCATGTCTCCCGGGTCAGTTCCCCCACTTGCTGAGTTAGGAATGCGTCCTGAAAGACAACAACCTCTGTTCCCTGGTCACAGAGGATGTCATAGTCTCCCAGTCTGTTCCTGGCATGTTTAAGTCCCCCAACACCACCACTGTTCCTCTGCCCAGTCTGCAGTGTCTCCCAACATCTGCCACCAAACTCTCCTCCAGCTCCTCCGCCAGGGCAGGGGGTCTATACACCATGCCTATTTTTACTCTCTTGCCCCCCCTTGTTATCAAGGTGACCCAAATGGCCTCCACGGTTCCCTCCGCCTCCTCTACTCCCCCTATGCCAATGCAGTATTTGACTATCATTGCTACCCCTCCTCCCCTTCCCTCCCCCCTGTCCTTCCTGAACATAGTGTAACCCTCCAGGTTCATGTCCCAGTCGTGTCCTGCAGTGGCCCAGGTCTCAGTGACCACTGCCACATCCACTGCTCCCTCAGTTCGCATCACCTGGAGCTCAGGCATTTTATTTCCCAAGCTTCTGGCATTTAGCAGGACTACCTTCCACCCTGTCCTTATACTTCCATTTCCCCTGCTCGTGTTCCCATGGGGATTCTGTTTTCCCCTGGTCTGCACTTTACCAGTCGGCCTTTTCCCACAATCCTCCAGCTCCCCAGGGGGGGTGGAGACAGAGTACCTCCTTTATCGACACCCCCTTGACAGCCTTTTCTCCCATCCCTCCTCTTCACAAGTTTAAACCCCACCTTTCACCAATGAACCCTCTATTTTCAACCAAAGATTCCCTCCTCCAAATTGAGATGGAGTCTATCTCTAGCATACAGCTCCTTATCCTCCCAAGTCTCCCCAATCCCCATCAACCCACCTCCTGGCCTCCACCACTCCCTGAGCCACTGGTTTATCTCCCTAATCTTCCTTTTGTGTTCCCCACTAGCCCTTGGCACCGGCAGGATTTCTGAGAAGGAAACTGTGCATCCTATGTCATGACAGACCCTGGCAAGCTCCCTGAATCTTGCCTGTATCTCTAGCTCACTATTTCCCTCAATGTCATTTGTACCCAGGTGGATCAGCATGTCCGGGGAACTCCCACAATCCTTTGCCAGCTGATATACCTCGTGCTTAGCCCTGTGCACCGTTAGTCCAGGGAAGCATTTTGTTCTAACTGGCCAGGCTTCTCCCTCCCTACCCCATTTGATACCCCTGATCATAGAATCCCCCAACAGGAGCACTCTGACCTCTCCGTTTCCTCCATTTCCCCCCCTTCCATGTCCCTCATCCTTCTCCTGGCCCCTCCACCCAGCCGGCTCCTTGTTCCTCCTCCTATCTGGGTGCCACATGCCACCCCCTCCTTATTTACCCTGGCCACCCCCTCCCCTCAATCCTATGCCTCTTCTCCTCCCGAGTATCCTTCTGTACTTTGCTTACTCCCCCCTCACTGCTCGTGACTGGTCCTTCTCCCCCATCTGCTAAACTAAGCTGACTATAAAATTTTGGCAGCAGTCTTGTTGCATAGACTATTGACCGTAGCCCACAAGGTAATTTCTCCTGTATAATCCTGTGCTATTCCGCAAATATCTATAGTCCATAATTTGATTTTTCTATGAGATTTAGTTACTCGGGGTATGGGCAAGGCTTCAGGCTTCCTCCTTTCACTGGATCAGGAAAAAGCCTTTGATTAGGTACAGCAGGTGTATGTATTCCGTGTCTTAGAGACTTATCATATTCCCCTAGAATTCATTCTTTGGATGAAATGTTTGTATGATAATGCAAACATTAGGTCTTAGGCTAAAGGGACACCTGGTAAGGAATTTTTAGGACAATGTGGAGGTTGGACATGGTTGCCCACTTATCCCCCTGCCCTATGCTTTTGTACTAGATCCTTTACTATGGAAAATATTGGGCAACCCCATATTCCAGGTACTGTATCAGAATCTCTGATGTCCAAGTAGCCCCATCTGTTTGTGCTTATGCTGATGGTCTTTGTATTTGTGTACATGGTGCTTCGGCAGGACTGGAGATCCTTTCAGTAATTTCCTCTTTTGAAGCTCTTTCTGGAGCAAAATTGAATTATGCTAAGAGCTGTGAGACAACTTTGGATACCTTTGTTCGAGCCAGCCCACATGCGAAGGTGACAAACATTTCTATCTCCTCTACACCAGTTAAAATATTAGGTCTCCTATTTGGTAACATGGAAGACGCTACTTTAAACTGGAAACTTGCAGGAAAAAAATATTTGAAATCTAAGGTGCTTTCTAAATAAAAGAGAGTATTTTTACTGAAAACATTTATTCTTCCATTGTTTTTGCATGTGACTCATGTCTTACCCCTTGCTCTTAACATTGAAGATAGAATAAATAATATTTTTTTTAAGCTTTATTGGGTAGCAGATTAAACCCCATAAAAATAATATACACCTATCATGACTATTGTCAAGGAGGTATATGAATACTACAAACTACACTCACTATGTTTTTCCATAGTTTATTTCTTTATGAAAACTTCTACCCCTTCTTCAAAGGTGTGCTTCTCTTTTGGTATGGAATTTTACAATGCTGGTTTCAGATTATTTTACTTAACTGGCACCACACCAGGGGCTTACCTCCCTTGACCTCCAGTTTACAGACTTTACCTAAATTTCTTTGCCTAATATTCATAAAGTTGAGGCAGTGGAAGGGAACCCCTGCAGTTCTCCAGTTGAAATCTCAGATACAATTTTAAAACATTATACTAGGGGAACTCTTCTGTGAGACCCCACAAATTGACTTACTTAAAGGTGAGGAGCGGATGTGTCCCAGACCATCTTGCGAGGATCTCTTAGAGACATGGGAACATTTTTTTCTTTTCTGTCCCTTAACCCAGCAGTTTTGGTCATTATTTGTGACCAGATGGGGGATAAGCAGGTGCCCCCAATACCATAAGACATATTAATGCTAGGGATTTACCCTGTCAGACTGATCAAATTCCATCTGAGTACTTTGCAACTGATTTTTGCAGTTTCCAGATTTTATTTCTGGCAAGCTAGATGTGCCCTTCTCTTACAGCAAAAGGAATTTACTGCTGTACATGTTTTGCTTTAAATTACCACTTATTTGAAATCAAAATATTTCTTGCAAGAAACAACGTTACCTCCTCCTTTATTTAGTTCTTATTGGAAACATTGTGTATGATTTCTGAATGATTGTCAATGCACTGTTTTTTTATCGTTTTACTCCATTTTAATTTTTTTCTCTGACTATTTTGCTTTCTTTTTTGTGCTGTATTTGTGATTTGCATGTCTTATTTTTCGTTAGTTATTGATGTTATTGTATTATCTTTCCCTTTTCAATTAAAATTCCCTTACTCTTTTCCTTGGGCTGAGATGTCACATCAACATTGGGATATATTTACTTTAGGGCTGTTTTTATTTGGTTCTCTCTTTTCCTTTTTTTTTATTGTTTTCTTTTTATTTGATCACTGCTGTAAGAAGTATTTCTGACCTGACGTTTTCTTTTTTTTGTACCTGCATTGTTTGTTATTGTTATGTTTAATAAAAAATTCCCCTACTCTTCCTGAGGGGGGAGTTGTTGTCCATCTGTCAAAGATGGCGGACACTGGTGGAGACAGTGAGGAGGGGGACGATGGAGTTCTGGCTGAGGATCAAATCTCTGCCTCAGCCAGCATAGCGAACAAGGTTTTTGACACTTCTGACAGTATGCTTGAACTGACTTCTGATATTTCTGTTATGATAGATAGAAACATGGACTTTGACAACAAATAAGGACCACTTGGCCCACCTCATCTGCCAATTTTCTTATCAATTGGATAAGCTGCAGATCCTAGTTAACCAACAGCCTACCTCCTCCTACACCCCCTCTAGAATTGCCTTATGTCTGTCATATGCATTCTTGAATTTCCCCACTGTTTTTGACCCCATGACTCCCTCTAGAAGTGTGTTTCATGTGTCCTCCAACCTCTCCATGAAAAAATACTTCCTCACATTGCCCCTGAGCTGTCCCTCCTCTGTCTTCAAATTGTGCCCCCTTCTTCTTGCACATCTCTTTTTCTGAAAGATGCTACCCTCTTGGACTTTATTGATTCGATTGAAGTATGTGAATGTTTCCATCACAACCCCCTCTCCCTCCTTTCCTCAAGGATATATATATTTAGCTTTTTTAGTCACTCTTCGTATAGCTTCTGGTGCAGACCCTGTACCATTTTTTTGCCCTCCTCTGGACTGCCTCCATCCTATGTCCTTGCAGAGATGGGGTCTCCAGAACTGCATGCAGTATTTCAGATGGGGCCTCACCAACTGTTAATATAGAGGGATAACAACTCCTTGTTTTCTACTGGTGATGCCTGTCCATACAGTATGTATTCCAGTATCCCCAGTCCTCCTTACTGCCTTCTCACATTGCTTGCCTACCTTTAGGTCATCTGACATAACTATCCCCAGCTGCCTTTCCATTTTTGTTGTTGTTAGTATCCTCCCATTTTGTACTCTTCCCGTGGGGTTTTTATTCCCAGGAGCATTACTTTTCACTTCTTTGCATTCAGTCTAAGCTGCCATACTTTTGACAAGTTCTCCAACCTTGCCAAGTCCTTTCTCATCCTTTCCACCCCTTCCTTGTGTACCAACCCAGTTGCAGCTATTTTTGTCATCTGCAAAGAGGCATACTTTTCCTTCCAGTCACTCCACGTCACCAATAAAGACATTAAAGAGGACCTGTCCCAATACTGAACCCTACAGTTCCCTGCCAGTAACCCCTCTTTCTTAAGAGTGGACTTTGTTTACTATTATCCTATGCATTCTGTTGTCCAGTCAGTTTTTTACCCTTGCTACCTCCCTGGGACCCACTCTGAAGCTGGCTAACTTGTGCATTAATCTTTTGTGTGGGACTGTGTCAAATGCCTTGCTAAAGTCTAGGTAGGCCATGTCCACAGTCCCTCCCTAGTCTACTACTTTGGTAGCCCAGTCAAAGAAATCTATGAAATTCATCTGACATGACCTTACTGCTGTGAATCCATGCTACCTTAGGTCCTGTGCCCTGCTGGACTCTATGTACTAACATTTCTTTCTTTCAGAAGTGTTTCCATCATTTATCCTACCACTGAGGACAAATTAACAGGTCTGTAGTTTTCTGCCTCCATTTTGCTCCCACTTTTGTGAAGGAAAATTACATCAGCCCTTCTCCAGTCCTCAGGTACCACACCATCCTCCCATTATTTGTTAAAAAGGGTAGTCAATCAGTGGTGTCACTAGTTCTCCACTTAGTTCTTTTAGAATAATGGGGTGAATCCCATCAGACCCCATTGCTTTGTCCACCTTCAGTTTTAGGAGTTCTTTCAGGATCCTTTCTTCAGTGAATGGGCTGGTATTGACTCCCCTATCCAGAGTGTTTCTATTGCTTGGTCTAGGTACCTCCCCCATCTCTCATTTTGTGAATACCGTGGAGAAGTATTCGTTCAGTATCCCTGCTTTTTCACTATCACCCTCTGCCTACCCCTCTGCCCTTTATTAAGCCTCACTATCCATCCCCTGGTCTTCTGCACTCCCTAATGTATCTATAAAAGATTGTATCCCCTTCTTAATGGAGTTGGCTATCTTTTCCTCAGTTTGGGTCTTTACTATCCTGACTGCCTTCCCCGCTTCCCTCTGCATTAAGTGATATGGTTCTCTATCCTGCTCCTTCTGTGATTCCTTATATATCCTGAATGCTATCTTTTTCTCCCTAACCTT
Source organism: Neoceratodus forsteri (assembly GCA_016271365.2). Lineage (NCBI taxonomy): Eukaryota > Metazoa > Chordata > Ceratodontiformes > Ceratodontidae > Neoceratodus > Neoceratodus forsteri. The sequence goes on from CM057455.1 coordinate 623,876,613, forward strand.
CCTTACCACCTATTTTGAGAACCATAGTGTTTTTTTTACTTCATTTTGTTTTCTTTATTTGCTTCACACAAAGGCTTGTTGTCTCTATGAAAGCAGTTTTGATTTTTCCCCATTGTTCTTCTGCCCCTCCTTCCTGCCCATTTGTAAGTGCATTCCTTAGGCACTCCCTTATTTTGCCAAAGTTAGCCTTTTGAAAGTCCAGTACCCTTGCTTTTGTATGGCTTGACTCTACACTTGTGTTTATCGTGAACCTCACTGTGTGGTGGTTGCTTGTTCCCTGATGGGTACCCACTTCTAAATCTGTGATCCTTTCTCCGTCCCCATTTAAGAGTACCATGTCTAAGATTGATCCCTCCCGAGTGGGTTCAAACACTAGCTGTTTGAATCATGCCCCCTGTAGTGCATCGAGAATGACTACTCCTGGATGTGGCTGTAGTAAATGTGCTCCAGTTAATATCTGGCATATTCAGGTCCCCCATCAAAAATATCTCCCCTTTTTTGTCCATTCTGAGTATGCCTTCATTAATTTCCTTGCCATTTCCTCACCCTGAGAAGGGAGTCTGTATAAAACTCCTGTGTGGATTGTGGTGCCACTACCTGCCTCCAAGGTGGCCCACAGTGCCTCATCGCTTCCCTGTTTACCCTTTAGTTCTGTTGCTTTGATCCCTTCCCTTAAGTAGACAGACCATCCTCCTCCTCTTTTACCCTCCCTGTCCCTCCTGTAGATTGTGTGCCCTTGTATGTTGTCATCCCAGTTATGTTTCTCCATGTACCATGTTTCTGTGACTGCCACAATATCCAGGTGCCTTTCCTCCATCAAGCTCACTAACTCATGAAGCTTATTACCCACACTTCAGGCATTGGTACTCATTGCCCTTCATTTGTTGATGGCCTTATCCCTATTAACCCCATCCCTGCCCTTACTGCCTTTTCCTTTTTCTCCATTTCCCCATGTCCAGTTCCCTGTTGACCTCTGTACCTTGGTGTTTACCTTACTAATTAACCTGTTAAGTGGGGGGGGGGGAGGCTTGTAATTTCCTGCTTCATATCAGCGCCTCCCCATTGGCTAGTTTAAAAGTTGGCCAATGAAGCATTTTAAACCTATCACATAGGAAGGCTTGTTGCCTCTGCAATGGCAGTTTTGATTTTTCCCCATTGTTCCTTCACCCCCTCCTTCTTGCCTGTTTGCTAGTGCTTTTCTGAGGTACTCTCCCATTTTGCCAAAGTCAGCCCTCCTAAAGTCCAATACCCTCACCTTTGTATGGCTTGACTTTACAGCTATATTTATCATAAACCACACTGTTTGGTGGTCGCATGTTCCCAGATGGCTACACACTTCTAAACAAGAAATCATCTCTCCATCCCCATTAGAAAGTATCAGGTCTAAGACTGCCCACTCCCTAGTGGGTTACAACTAGATGTCTGAGGCATGCCCCCTGTACGACATCAAGAATGACCCTGCTCTTGGATGTGGCTGCAGCAAAGGTGCACCAGTTAACATCTTGCATATTCAGGTCCCCCAGCAACAATAGCTCAACAATAACTCCCCTTTTTCTGCCATGCCAAGGATGCCTTCCATCATTTCCTTGTCCATTTCCTCACTCTCTGTTTACAACCCCAGTGCAGATTGTGGTGCCATTTTCTGTCTCCATGGTGACCCACAGTGCCTCCTCTCCTCCCTGTTTACCCTTTAGTTCTGTTGCTTTGATCCCTTCCCTTACATAGACAGCTAATTCTCCTCCTCTTTTATCCTCCCTGCCCCTCCTATAGATTGTACACCCTGGTATGTTGACATCCTAATCATGGTTCTCTGGGTACTATGTTTCTGTGACTGACGTGATATCCAGGCAACCCTCTTCCATCAAGGTCACTAGTTCAGGGAGCTTGTTTCCCACCCTACAGACATTGGTACTCATTGCCCTCCATTTTTTGATGGCCTTATCCCTTTTAGCCCCAACACCTGTCCTACTGCCTTTGTCTTTTCTCCATTTACCCTGTCCTGCTCCCTATCAACTTCTCTACATTGTTTACCTTGCTAACTACCCTGTTTTCTGGGGGGCTGGGATTTCCCTGCTCCTTTTCAGGGAATTCCTCCTTGGCTAGTTTAAATGCTTGCCAATGAAGCATTTAAACCTATCACCTTGGATCCTGATTCCCCTCCCTGACAGATGCAGACCATCACACTAATATAGGCCTGTATCCCTCCAGGTGGAACCCCAGTCCTCAGTGAAGCCAAAATCCTGAGCTCCTTACCAGTGTTTAAACCATTCAGCCAGTTTTTCATTGAATACTATGGTGCAGAGTACACTAGCCTCACCCATGCCATAGACAGGTAGCACCTCTGAGAAGGTTACCATGCACGCTACTTGCCTAAGGCCCCTCCCCAACTCCACAAACTCCTCTTGCACTGCTCTGATTCTATTTCCAGTCAGGTCATTTGTCCCTAGGTGGACAGTGACATCCCGTTCACTCTCATGTGCTGCTGCTCCCATGTTCTTGAGGATTTGCTTCCTGTTTCACCCAGCCATAGCATCAGGCAGGCACCTTACCTCCCTTTTCCCACCATCACCCAGTTCTGCCCCACTTAATGATTAAGTCCCCCACCAGGAGTTGTTTTCGTCCCCTGTCAGGTACCTTGCCACCCTCCTGTGGGTCTCCTTTGTGGAGGTTCCCAGCATCATCCTTGATCTCCACAATCAAAGCTGACTGTGTGTCAGTTTCTTCCAACATGCCTGATACTGAATTAGTAAAGAGCAAGACATACTTAGTGCCATTCAACAGAAAAAAAATGTAAATTGCTGGCTTTATTAACCAAAGAATAACAGAGTTTTGTCACAGAACAAGATCGCCTGCACCAGCTGCACAAGATCAAAGGCATCACTGACATGGCATCTGGGGAGCTGCCTGATTCAGAGATCATGGTGGCAGTGTGCAAATTCGGTGGGGCAAAGGACAAAAAAGGCTGGGCTCAAGAAGCTTCCCTCTAAGCATTTGATTCCTACACAGCCAAAACAGCCAGCCAAGTATCCAGAATAAGCTTTGGAGGAGGTGGGCTAAACCCATACTGAAAGAGGTGACTGGATTCCAGATGAATCAGATCCTAAGGTTCAGCAATATAGATTGGATGTACTGTACGATACTTAGCTGACTGTGCAGATAGGTGTTCAGCTGCCAACAACCTCACTGAGCCATAGACTGCTGCTGAAAAGCTAGATTTACCACTGGGGAATGTTGACGGATGCTCCTCTACCACTGACATGCCTGGTTTTGGGCACGCTCTGTGTTCCAGAAGCTGTGCAGGTGGTACCCCTTCATTACCTATATAACTTGATTCTGCTGTTTCTCTTGATATTTTTACTAACAATATGCCTTCTCATGACAATATAGATGAATCTGTGTCTGGTCCTTCTTCTGCTACTTCTAGTGTTGCCACTGTGTCTTTCAGACATCCTAGTGATTCACATAATCCCAGGTCGTAGACCCACCACCAGAACACTGACCACACCTCTGACCCTAGACAGTATGCTGACCTTTTTCTTATGAAAGGTGAGCCAGTCAATGGAAAAACATGGTCCAACTCATCTATAAAGGGGCCTGGAGTCTCCACCCAATAGGCTATACATGGCAAAGATTCTGCTCAAAGATTCACTTTAGATTTTTGCCCTGGAACTTTTTACCTTGATTCATACATGTGATTCCAATTATGATGTCAGTTTTAAGCAACTTTAAGGCTTGGATAAATTTTTAAAGCAATGCAATAATTTGAAAGACACCCCACTCTGGCTTCCCTTCTTGGCAGTACCTCTTACTCTCCCTACACTCAGAACAATTACTATCCTATTTTGCAATAAAGGTGTTAATATTGCTGACATTCAGTGCTGGCTCTGACTGCGCTGTGAAGTCTTGGACCACCTCAAGCACATTATTGACTCTAAACAGATTTGGACTTGGGGTGGAGTATTAGAGGTAAATTATTACAATCTGATTATGGTGTATTGCATTTACCCATTAGTTTCTTTCTAGAGAGGGACGGGGTATGTTGTTTTATCAAGGGCAGCCCAAATCTGTTTTAAATGTGGTACCAGACCACACTTGAGCAATGCTTGTGACAGTTCTCAGTCACTATCTAGAGTATGGACACTTAGCTAGGCTGTAATCTCTGTGAGAAAAGGGTTCATTCTTATGCAAAATGTCCCTAGGCTTTCCATAACAGAGCAGAAGGTTTGTCCCAAGAAGATGTGGTGACCCAAGCACAGCAAAAAGGGTCTGCAATGGCCTATGAACTGCAGATGGAGACCTTGTATAATATTGCACCTGAACAGTCAGGGCAGAGAAGGTGCCAGTCCATGAGAAGCCCACCCCGGTCCACCTGAAGAAGGTGAAATTAGGCACTGGTATAAGTGAAGACACTCCTGCGATAGCACCAGAGAAAGCCATAGGTACTGAAACAGAGGACAGTGTTGTGACTAACCAGACTTCTATATCCCCAGTTCAAATGCCACCCTCCCCTGAGGAATTTGAAACTGTTAGACCTAAGGGAATGAAGAAAAAACCTAGAGCTGAGAAACCTGTTAAATCAAAGGGGAAAAATGCAAGTTATCCCTATAGAATAAGTACAGTGTACTAGGCCTGGGGAGAGAATGGGGTGATATAGAAGATGAGAATGTAGACTCTGAGGTATCCTCACTCCCTTTCTCACTGCAGGAATTCTCAGAAGTAGGGGAGTCACATCCTGAACCTATGGTCCCTAAACAGAAAAAATAGGTAACTAGGTCTGGTGATAAGGGGAAATGAGGCAGTGTGGTTTTATTTCCACTTTTCCTCTTATAATCACGGGATCTTTATCTATACTCACATTAAATGTGAATAGCATCAAAGGTTATAAGAAACATATTTCCACCTTTTCATCCTTACAAGCCTCTAAAGTTCAGATTATATTACTGCAGGACACTAGATTAAAAACTCAATTTGAAATTGCTCAAACCACTAGACTTTGGACTAAGGGACCAGCCTTTTGGTCTGTTGGTGTGGATAGATGTGATGGGTGGGGGGTTATTGAATGGTAATGACTTTCAGGTGACTAAATTGATGGATGTTCAAAGGGGATGGACTATGGTTTTAGATGTGATTTTTCAGGGATATACTGTGCATTATTGTAGTTAATGTGGCACAAACCAAAGATACCTAGGGTTGAGCTCTTTAAAATATATCCAACCTCATTTACATAAGTCTAGACTGTAATTAGGGAAGGGGGATTGTAATTGTGGTTTGGAAGGATCCACTAGAGGCCTGCAGACTGCTAAGATGATTTGTGACTCAGACTGTCTGTACTCCATAGTGGACCAGACCTCATTGAAAGACGCATGTCAGGCTATACACCGGGAAGGGGGGGTCATACTTATACTAGGGGCATTACCTCTACAAGGATAGATTTTCTAGTTGTGTCACAATTGATCACAGTTTCAGAGGCAAACACTAGGGGTACTGAAATATCAGACCATAAAATATTACACTGTAATCTGATGTGGGTGAGCCCCTACTTATGCAAAGAGGAACCCATATAAAAGTGAGGATACTGGACTTTTGGAGGGCTGACCTTGGCAAAATGAGAGAGTGCATAAGAAATGCACTAGCAAATGGGCAGGAAGGAGGGGTGGAGGAACAAAGCGGAAAAATCAAAACATACCATCACAGAGGCAACAAGCCTTTGTGTGAAACTAATAGAAGAAAATGAAGGAAAAAAAACACTATGGTTCTCAAAAGAGGTGTCGGGGAAGGTCTGGGAGAAATAGATAGCATTCAGAAAGTATAAGGAATCACAGAATGATCAGGACAAGCAACTGTATCAGTTAAAGCAGAAGGAAGCAGGGAAGGCAGTCAGAATAGCAAAGGCCCAAACAGAAGAAAAGATAGCCAACTCGATTAAGAAGGGGGATAGAACCTTTAATAGATACATTAGGGAGCAAAAAAAGGCTAAAGGAGTTATAGTAAGACTTAATTAAGGGAAGGGGAGGTGGGCAGAGGGTGACAGTGAAAAGGCAGAGATCCTGAAAGAATACTTTTGCTCAGTAATCACAAAAGAAGAGGAGGGGGAGGTACCTAAACCAAGCAATAGAAGCACTCTGGATAGGGGGGTCGATACCAGTCCATTCACAGAAGAAAGGGTCCTGAAATGACTCCTAAAACTCAAGGTGGATGAAGCAATGTGTCCTGACAGGATTCACCTCATTATTCTAAAAGAACTAAGGGGAGAACTAGTGGCACCACTGACTACCCTTTTCAAAAAATCATGGGAGGATGGTGTGGTACCTGAGGAAGGGAGAAAGGCAGATGTTATTTCCCTCCACAAAAGTGGGAGCAAAGCAGAGGCAGGAAACTATAGACCTGTTAGTCTGACCTCTGTGGTAGGGAAAATTATGGAATCACTTCTGAAAGAAAGAATTGTTGAGTATCTAGACATCAGTGGGGCACATGACCAAAGGTAGCATGGATTCACAGTGGGAAGGTGATGTCAGACAAATCTAATAGATTTCTTTAACTGGGTGACCAAAGTAGTAGACCAGGGAGGGACTGTTAATGTGGCCTACCTAGACTTTAGCAAGGCATTTGGCACAGTCCCACACAAAAGATTAATAAACAAGTTAGCCAGCCTGGGAGTGGGTCCCAGGGTGGTAGCCTGGTTAAAAAATTGGCTAGAGAGCATGACACAGAGGGTAATAGTAAACGGAGTCCACTCCGAGGAAAAGGGGGTTACCAGTAGGGTACCACAGGGTTCAGTACTGGGACCAGCCCTCTTTAATGTCTTTATAGGTGGCATTGCAGAGAGGATAGAAGGAAAAGTATGTGTCTTTGCAGATGACACAAAAATTTGCAACTGGGTGATACCCAAGGAAGGGTGGAAATGATGAGAAGAGGCTTAGCAAGGTTGGAGGAATAGTCAAAAGTATGGCAGCTTAGATTCAATGCAAAGAAGTGCAAAGTAATGTACCTGGGAAACAAAAACCCAGGGGAAGAGTACACAATGGGGGGGAGGCACTAACAGCAACAAAAATGGAACGGGACCTGGGGGTATCATATCAGACAACATAAAGGTAGGCAAGCAATGTGAGAAGCCAGTAAGGAGGGCTGGGGGGATACTTTGATGTACAGGGAGAGGCATCACCAGTAGAAAACAGGAAGTTATTATTCCTCTGTACAGACACAGAGGCCCAAAGGAAATAATTTAATGGATTATTTGTATAAAAATGAATGTAAAACTGCTAAATATAAAAGCAATCACTCACTACTAGCTCCTTCATGGCTGGCCTGTAATGGTTGCATATCCGGCTCGAGTCCATGTCAGGAGTGTGTTGGGAGAGACAGAGAGAGATGGAGACAGGGAGAGATAGAGAAATGCAAATACCTATATCATTAGTATTCTGGCCTTTAAAAAACTAAGATCCCTCTAACTAACGTGATGTCATTCTGATGACTCCCACCCACACCCACAGGCCAGGAACAAATTTACTGTCATGACTCATGACTGTACACAGCACACTGACAGCATAGCAGTCAACCACCACTTCCTTCCAAGATTACCTGACTAACTCCTACAGTACAGTTATTGTTAAGTGACTAAATTCAGCAACTGTAAAGTGTGCCTCAGAATTCTAACTAGAGATACAGACACATCTGGTGCATAGCTGCATGCAACACAGTCCCAAACTGGGGATGGTTAATGCTTATACATAATGTAACATGATATATTTAAAACTAATGATAATAAGGAGGAATACTGGAGAATGAGTGATGATAATGATGACACTTGTGTGTAGTTGTACTTTATTTGTGTTGTAGTGTAAGCAGCCTGCGATGAGTCACAATGTCAGATTTTATTCCCTGGGCCACCCACAACCAGCAGCATATGCGCCTCAACTTGTATGTTGTTTGTCCGAACAGTATTTTTTTTAATGCATGAAATCATGAATAAACATTAACAAGTGATCGTGATTTGATGGCACAAGTCAAAGATTTATTTTGCCAGCCTGCTGCCCTTGCCCTGTACACACAGTCACATTGAAGTCAGGAAAAAAAAATTATTTGGGATGTCTGGGACTGTTACATTTCTAGTGAGCGGCCTTGCAGTCTCTCTCTCTCCCATCTAGATGACACAAGTCAAAGATTTATTTTAAAGAAATGCAACATCACACATACTCCCATAATGCAAAGCATCATGGACTGCAAATGCAAATCACCACAAAATATTGTGATGATTCAACTTTAAGCAGAACTGCATGGTGCCAAAAGACCTCTCACACAGTATGCAGAGGGTGCTAACAGAAGACACAGGCACGTGTTTAGTCCTACCAGGACTCATCAGTGTGCCTCATCTGTATGACACCCCAGTTGAATGAACCAGCTACCCTAAGTTGGTCTATCTGGGTTGGGTTGTGGTGAGCTCAATAAAAACAAAAAACAAGCTAAAAGGCAAGTGGGCTGATTCCAAGATGAATGCCACAACTCGCTGGTGTATGTGACTCATGACATTCCCCGCTATGCTGGGGACCCTGCACCATATTAATGAACAGGCAGGGTCCCCGGCACTTATGCCCTGTAACTTGTGGCATTGCCAGGGTTGTGCGATGGGAAGGGTGCACCCAATTGGGGAGCCGCAAGCCACCAAACAGGAGGACATAGTCTCCCTGAGCACCCCCAAGCCCCACATCATGCCCACAAGCCCATGTGGGCAATGGGGGGTGTCAGCTGAGTGGCACTGGCATGGGTGGGCAGTGGCACAGCACTGGCCCTAGTGCTGGTGGGTGGCACCCCAATATTTAGGGGGTTGCTCTTTCTTGGGGGGTCCATGGGGCACAGCCATGTGTGGGTTGTGGCACTGTGGGGGGCAACAGGCTGTGTGCCATGTCAGAAGCCCTTTAGACCAGCTAATAGCTGGTCTAACCCTGCAGTGCTGCAGTAGATCTTGGAATGGCATAAGTGAGTTACGGCAGCTGCCCTTTCAGAATAGGGTGAAGCTGCTGCCGTAACCCCCCCTTCCACCATGCCACAGGGACCTTGGGCGGTGGATGTCCCCATGGGCACAGGCCATCTGCACCATGACACAGGCCGCCTCTTGGAATCCTGACCGGCGTAACGCATGGCTCAAGGTGTGACTTGTGCCACTGAGTTTTGCGCAAGTCGCCTTGTGATATTCATAACCCATCTTGGAATCGGGCCCAAAGAACATTAGTGAGCAAGCACTAAGGCAAGGGTTAACCCAAAGGGCATTGTCCAGGAAGCCAAGTTTCAAAGAAATACAAAATCACATATACCCCCATAATGCAAAGCATCATGGGCTGCATATGCAAATCACCACAAAATATTATGCTGATTCAACTTTAAGCAGAACTGCATGGTGCCAAAAGGCCTCTCACACAGTTTGCAAAGTGTGCCAACCGAAGACACTAACATGTGTTTCATCCTACCAGGATTCATCAGTGTGCCTTGTCTGTATGACACCCAGTGGAATGAACCAGCTACCCTAAGTTGGTCTATTTGCCACCCTGCGGCCCTTGCCCTGTACACGCAGCCACACTGAAGCTAGGAAAAAACATTTTATTTGGGATTTCTAGAATTGTTACATTCATTGTGGGCCACTCTGCAGTCTCTGTCTCTCGCTCCTCTCTGGATGTCACAAGTCAAAAATGTATTTTGCCACACTGATGCCCTTGCCATGTACACACAGACACACTGAAGCCAGGAAAATAAATTTTATTTGGGATTTCTGGGACTCTTGCACTTATCATGGGCTCCCCAGCAATCTCTCTCTCTCTCCCCTCTGGATGTCACAAGTCACAGATTTTTTTAACCACCCTGCTGCCCTTGCCCTTTACACACAGCCACACCAAAGCCAGGAAAATACATTTTATTTTGGATTTATGGGCCTCTTACACAGCATACAAAGGGTGCCAACTGAAGACACAGACACGTGTTTCATCCTACCAGGACTCATCAGTGTGTCTCGTCTGTATGACACCCCAGTGGAATGAACCAGCTACCCTAAGTTGGTCTATTTGCCACCCTGCTGCCCTTGCCCTGTACACACAGCCACACTGAAGCTAGGAAAACACATTTTATTTGGGATTTCTGGAACTGTCACATTTATAGTGGCCACCCTGAAGTCTCTCTCTCTCTCTCTCTCTCTCTCTCTATCCTCCCTCCCTCCCTCCCTTGTGGATGTCTCAAGTCAAAGATTTATTTGCCACCCTACTGACCTTGTCCTTTACATACAGCCACACCAAAGCCAGGGAAAGAAATGTTATTTGGGATTTCTGGGACTGTTACATTTATTGTCTGCCCCCCTGCAGTCTCTCTCTCTCTCCTCCCCACTTTGGACAAGATTGTGAATGAATGTTAACAAGAGATTGGGATTCATGACTGGATGGCACAAGTCAAAGATTTATTCTGACACCCTGCTGCCCTTGCCATGTACACACAGCCACACTAAAGCCAGGAAATAAAAATAGGGATTCTATGTAACTGTTAAATTTCTCTTAGACTGCCAGTAGTCTCTCCATCTCTCCTCTGGAACAGGAGTGGCACAAGTCAAAGATTTTGCCATCCTGCCTTTTCTCATATACACAGTCGGCTTCACTGTTTGAGGCCTAGAAAAGAGCAATACATTTTGATTTGGGATTTTCTGTAACTGTAAAATCTCTCTTGGGCCCCCAGTAGTCTCTCCCTTTCTCTTCTGGTTCTGGAATGGCACAAGTCAAAGATTTTGCCAGCCTGCCCTTTCTCATGACACACTGCTACACTGTCTGTGGCCAGAAAAAGAAAAAACTCAGACATCAGAAAAACCAAAATGTATTTTTACCATAATAAATAACTTAGGGAAACATCCAACCCCAGTCAATTGTGGGTTACACTAAACTCACTACTTGGGAAACAGAAGAATACTGAACCAATCACTCTGACCCACGGTGGCAAGCAGACCAACGACCCCTTAGAAGTAGCAAACATTTTCAACTGATTCTTTGGTGACCTCAGTAAATACAAACCTTCCCCCTTCACTCCTCCTCCCCCATCATCCACCCCTATCCCCCACCCCAGTTCTAAGTCCAAGCTCATTCCCAGATTCTATTCTATTCTAGGGTCCTAAAACCTTCAGACACCATAAAGCTCTTCTGAAGTAACAATCCTAAACCCAGCAAAGAGGGGGACAGAATTGACTTTAAAATCCTTAAACTGGCCATGAATTCATTAGTGGTCCCCATCACCAGCATACTAAACCACTCACTCTGCTCAGGCTTTTTCCCTAGCACCTGGAAAACCACCACCGTTAAACCATTGTTCAAGCCAGGTAAAAGGAATGAAGTATGGAATTATCGACCTATTTTCTCCTTGCTCCCCTCTCCAAAATCATTGAAAAAGTTGTTCATATCCAGCTCACCACCTTCCTCAACAATCATAAATTGCTCTCTGTTACTCAGCATGATTTTAGATCTGGACATAGCATCGAAACCACCCATGTCAGGTTCACCAGTGATATCCTCAAGGTAAGAGATAACAGCCAGTATATAGGCTTTGTCTTTGTGGACCTGACCAAGGCATTCAATGTGGTCGATCATTGCCTTCTCCTGGAAACTCTCAAGAGCTTGCACATATCTGAAAATGTTGTCAAATGGGTCAGAAGCTACCTCCCCGGCAGATCACAGAAAACTAGTATCAATGGTCATTTTTCTGCTGAATGTCCAATTAAATATGGAATACCCCAGGGCTCCATCCTAGGCCTGCTCCTGTTCTCACTCTTCATCAATAACCTCCCTTCCATCTGCCAAACCACCCAACTAGTTCTTTACGCTGATGACATGGCAAACAACTGCAGTAAAACTAACCTTGATACAATGTTCATTAACTTGCAAGCTGACTGTAGCAAGCTACACACTTGGTTCTCTGCCAAAGGCATGGTTCTCAACAACAAGGAGACCAAGTTTATGATCTTCTCTGGTCCAAGAAAAGCCACAGTCTTGGGCGGATCCCTCTCAGACAATCTTGGTAACATCATAGAACAAGTCTACGTATTCAAATACCTTGGATTGTACTTAGACCCTCGCCTGTCCTAAAGTATCCATATTATCAACCTCATCAAGAAAATCTATATGAGGCAAGGTCTCATACTGAATCAGAAAGTTCCTTATCCCCATCTCCAGACTACACCTCTCCAGCTCCCATCTCCTGCTCCTTCTTGATTATGGCTCTATTTTCTACTCCCCCCAGCTCTCCCCCTTTTTCTCCAAACTTGGGACTACATACAATAATATTGCACATTTCATGACCGGCCTCCCATGGATGACCCATCACTGTACCCTCTATGCCTCCCTCAACTGGCTCACCTTTGAAGGCAGATTCCAACTTAAAATGATCTCTTTCCTACACAAATTTCACCATAACCTACTGCTGATCAGCGATAACTCCCTTTTCCCCTTATTGGCTCCCTAGAGCAGTACCTGTCATATATTTGACACCTTTTTTACCACACCATGCATGTGCAGAACTCCATCACATACAAGGGCCCTGAGTTTTACAATAAACTGCCCCCTGAACTTCAGGCCAGTAGTTCAATTGGCTCATTCACCTCCTCCCTCAGGGACCACCTCCTCCAATCCACCACCTGTGTCTGTCCCAGTAGGTAACCCCCTGAATGTCCACCAACCCTTGAGTTACTGTAGAGTTTATAAGCATCTGTATATTGTCTCTGTTGTGTACTCTGTATTTTTTTCTATTCTAGATGATCCTGCCATATAAACTGTTCCAATTGTAAATACAGCAACATTTTGTAAATATTGTTATTACCTTTTTCTCTGTATTACTGAATTTCTGTACCATTGGACATTTATGAAAATGGGCATTTGTGCTCACATACCTTCCAGGATAAAAATAAAATTGCATTAAATTGAATTTTAATTGAATTTTCTGTAACTGTAAAATCTCTCTTGGGCCCCCAGTAGTCTCTCACTCTCTCATCTGGATCTGGAATGGCACAAGTCAAAGATTTTGCCAGCCTGCCCTTGCTCATGCATACAGTCACACAGTACTGCCACACTGCTTTAGTTTGCATCCCCCGGGGAGTCACCCAGGCCACCACTTTCTCCCCAGTCCTGACTCCCCGTCCTACCATCACCCACCCCCAATGATTGGTTTCTCTCCCCTTCCTTTCTCTCACTTTCCCTAATTTCTTCTCATCCCTCCTGTCTGGCTCATATATTTCTGGCATTTTTGGGGGGGTTTGGGCACTTTTGTTTGATGACTCTCTCTGCTGGCTGCCTGGCTTTGCTGAGTGTATCTCCTGCTCCTGTGGTCTGCCTCACTTGTCTGGGGCTGTGTTCCATACTCAGCATGCTAATATACTGTGAGTGCATCAAGTGACCTTCTGTTGCCTGACTGGATGCCACCAGCTGCCTGTATGTGCCAACAGCATCCCCATGGCAACAGACAACAAAATCAGAGAAATGGCATATCCATGGACTTGGAACCAGACTTCTACAACAAATTCTATATTTATCCATGTTCGTGGATTGTGAGTTCAATCCGGTGGTCTGGATCTCCCATGGAACAGTCCACCCAGCCCTAGTCACAAGGTCTATTAATTTATATTTATAAAAAAAGAGATGAGGCAGACTTATGTATTTGGAGACCTTTAAGTCTGCAAAACACTCACTTTAACATTTTGGTAAAAATGTTGGCACATAGATTAGCTGCCATTGCAGATTCCATCATTAGCACCTACCAGATCTGTTCTATCCATAGTAAACAAGTCCAAGATAATGTAATACTTCTCAGGGAACTATTTAGTAGAGGAAACACACACTGTGTTAATGGTTACATGCTTAGTGTTTCTCAGGAAAACGCGTTTGACAGAATCTCCCTAGTCTACTTATTCCATGTCCTAGTGATCTAAAAATTACCTGTTTCATTTATTCAGTGGGTAAAATATTCATACCATAAGGCTGTTATTATTCCGCACATTATTGGTTGGTTATAGAACCCATGTTTCCTTAGGAGGGGTGTACAGCAGGGGTGTCCACTGAATCCATTGCTGTACATCTTTGGACTTGATCCCCTGCTTCATGCTATACATGCTAGGCCTAGAATAGATGGTATTTAATTGATGTCTAGCTCCCCACAATTAAGTCGTGGCTTATGCCGATGATGTAGTCCTCATGCTACAAGACAAAGCATCTGGTATAAAATTTAAACAAATTCTGGATAACTTTTCAAAGATTTCTGCATTCCAGGTTAATTATAACAAAAGTAGTCAATACCCTTTGGGGTGCACAGTTAGTAATCACCCACAGAACATTATATCCATTAGTACTGAATAGAAGAATATACAAATTGTGGGCATTACATATGGGCTACAAAACATGGCAGAAAAAGACTTGGAATTTGTATTTTAAGCTTGCTGAAATGATAGTCAACAATTGGAAGTATAAAAAAAATTGAAATTAAAATGGATCCTTCCAATTAAGACTTTGCTGTTGCCAGTAATTTTATATGTTAGCTATATTTTTCTCTCCCCTAAAGCTTTAGAGGTGAGACTGTATAGTGTATTTTTCTAGCCCTCTGGTACAACAGGTTAAATCCGGTTAAACATGATATTATATATAAACCTATGCAAAAAAGAGTTTTGGGGATGATTAATCCACTTGTCTTTTATTATAGCTTCTTTCTGATGTCTAAATCAGTATGTTTATTAGACAGGCAAGGAAATTATTGAATGATGCAGTTGGGGAATTGCTGTCCTTATATATTCCTGATTGAACACTTTCATGTCTGTAAAACATAAAGAAAGCTACATTTGTAAAAGATTATATCCTGGATGTATTGCAAAAGATTAAAATATGGAAAATATCTTATAGTACACACTATCTGTTAATAGGAAACAGTTGTATAGAACGATTATGGGATTGAATTTTAATTGTGAGCTGCAATTCTTATACTGTCAGGGGCCTGATACTGCTTTGGTTTTAAAATATTTGTGAAACCCCAGTCTTCCATCTCTTGTGTGGGACGTTTTATGGCTGAGTGCCCATGGTAAGTCGGGGATACGGAACTCACACCAACATAAGCAACTTAGTGAGAGATATTGCCTGTAGTACAAGCTGTGAGACACATTGAGACCCAAGAGCATTTGTATTTTCAATGCCCCTATAAAACTAATTTTTGGTGTTATGTGGCAGTACAGTGGAAGGAACCTTTGTTTCATAGTCTTTCCTATCAGGAACTAATAATAGGTATTTTCTCCAACAAGTAGAGATAGTATGAACTGAGTATTCTGCAGATTATCTGTGCAATATTAATGTATTATATCTGGCAGGCAAAATGTTCCTCGGTACTGCTTCTGTCTTTTACCAAGAAAGATTATGGAATGTGGGACATGAACTAACTAAAGTTTATAACCTTGATTGTAAAAAGTATTCTTGTCAAAGAGTGAGATAATTATGTCAAAAATGTACCAGTTTTTTTCTCTCAAATAACACCACCCTGTTTGTGTTAGATACACTATTGCATGCATATTGTATCTGCCTCTGGCTACTGTAATATTGTTTTCTCTTTCTTTTGTGTGTGTACATATTTTTGGAAAAGCAGTGAACTTGTGATTGTATACTATTCTTGTATATCTTTGTTTTTCAATCCCTTACTCTTTTTTCAAGAAATGCCATGGAATCTTTAATGGCCACATGAACAACCACCAGAACAGGCAGATGGGAACTCAATTTAACAACTCATCTGAAAGACAGTGCCTCGGGAGTGCAGCATCCCCCTCATGATTCACTACAGTGTCAGCATTGGGATTTGTCCCACGTTTCTGATTTTGGGCTAGAACCCACAAACTTCTGATCTTCTGGCTTTAGAGGCAAGTGTGCAACCTGATGAGCCACTGACATTAGTAGGAGCCCAATCTCAGTGTGGAATTCAAAACTATGACATTCTGGCCTATATTAATATCTTTAGAGTGACCATTTCCTCCAATAACTCTTTTAGAAATCCCAGCCATAGATGCTGAAAAAGTATTTGACAGATCGGATTTAGCATTTCTCTGGATGACTCTGAAGAAAATGGGTCCCCCCCCCAATTTGTTCACTGGCTCCAATCCTTATATTCTTCACCTTCAGCTAAGATTTACAGTAATGGGGTTTTCTCCTCCCATTTTCCTCTTCTTCAAGGTACTAGACAGGGTTGCCCACTTTCTCCTTTTCTTTTTAATCTTTACCTGGAACTTCTTCTCCTCAGTATCAAATCAACACCCCAGATCAAAGGCATCCCCATTCTTAAATCACATTCTAACCTTATCTGTTTACACGGATGATATTCTCCTACATCTAGACTCTCCAATATCCTCTTTAGAGAGCACACTACAAGTAATCCAACAATGTAGTAAGTTTTCCAATTAAAAACTTAATCAGTCTAAAACTGAAATATTTCCCTTAAAACACCTGACTCACATCTCTAACTTTGGACAGTTTGGTATGAAATGGTCTCCACATTCTATTAAATATCTAGGTATATTTCTAGCATGAGATAATTAGAGGGTCCAGAAACTAAATCTGGAGGACTTGGTGAGTCCATTCAACAAGATCTCTGTAGATGGGAATCATTCCCATTATCTGTATGGGGGTGAATAAATATTATTAAAATGAATATCCTCCCCAGAATATTTTACCCCTTAAATATGTTAACTATTTGGCTTCCTTGGTCCTTCTTTCATCGCATACACTCCATTATTTCAGGCTTTATCTGGCTAAACAAACATCCCAAACACTCTTTCCAAAAGTTAAGTCTTCCTAAGGAAAGTGGCAGACTGCGTCTACTCAATTTTCTCCTGTACTACTGGGCCATTCACATGTCAAGGTCAGGCAGGTGGTTAGTTCCACTAGAGGACAATTATACTCCCATTTGGCTTCAGATAGAAAATCAAATATTACACTCCTACAATTTGGAAGCCTCATCCATTTTCTTCACTGCATGGAAAGCTCTTCCACTGGAGCTTTATCACTCAGTGATCAGAACCTCACTAAAGTCCTTTCACCAGTGTTGTTCTTCCCTCAAAATATCACCTTCACAGGATGTGGTCCAACCACTTATTCTTAACCCTAATATTAAAATTGGAGGCAGAAGCATTACTCGGGGCTGACTGCCATAGATACAGGAAGCCAAGGTAGCTGATTTGTATTCACAGGACTCCCTTCTTTCTTCTACAGATATTCTCAAGAAATATAAAATACCTGGTTCTTGCACTTTCAAAGTCTTCCAGTTGAGACACCTAATAGGACACCACTTTAGTACTACATTTCAAACACCTAGGTTAGACACTATATTAACACAGATGTGGAACCTGTCCAATAAACCCCATTGTATATCCCCATTGTATGTGAATCTCATAGCTGTTAAGCATCCAGATCCTCTCCCAGGCTTCAAAGCATGGACCTCTCTACTACCAGAAACACATTTCAATTGGCCACAAATCTGGAAAGACCTTTATCTTTATATTACCCAGGATAAACTTCGACTTATCCAATATAATTTATTTAATAACATGAACTACACTCCAGTTAAATTATACCAGATCAGGCATCTTCCTAGTCCTAATTGTTCTAGATGTGGCAAAATGGAAGGGAATCTGTTACACATATTTTGGCAAAGTGAAAAGTTGGCACCATTATGGCTTATGCTCCAAAGTAATTTGGATCCTTTGCTATGTCTTGCAGAGCTGTTTACAGTGGAAATTTGTATTCTGGGTATCTATAAGGATATAGGAGTCAAAGAGTGTAGGTTCCATATGGCTTTAGTCTCCATGGCTGTCAAAAAGCTGGTGCTTAAACACTGGCAAGATCAGCTGTCCATCTCATACACTGAATGGTTAAATGAGATCACAGCATATCTTAGGACTGAACATCTAATTGCAGTTTCAGGTAACAAGCTTCATCTTTATGATGAAAGATGGGGCAGGCGTTATGCTTTGTACTTCCATTAGAACTAAGTGTTAATACTGATTCCCGAGCTGATTTTTATTTTATAACTCCTTTTTTTAGAACCTGTAAATATAAGTAGCACACTCCTTGGGGGGAGGGGGCTGAAATGGGGGGGAGGGGAGATGGGGTAATTAGTGGTGTTTTGATTTATCGTGTTATTGTATTAGGATAAAACAATAAAAATCTTAAATAAAAAAAAAAAGAACTTCCAGCCACTCATTGGTCAATTTTAACTGAAAAATGTTGCCACAGAGAAAATGAGTGAAGCTATACTGGATATGTCTCTGTAAATGTTGATGTTGATGAGATTCCTATAGATGGAGTAGGGTCACAGTTTTTCCCAAAAATATACAAGCTCATTAACATCAGAAAAAAAGTAAGTAATTTCCTCTTTTTTTTTAACTTTCTTTATTCTCCCTCTCACTGGCTACTGAGGCATCACTTGGGTGGATCCACTCAACCTTGCCTCCACTGCTGCCTGAACCCCTTCCCCAGCCGAGAAGTTGGTTGTTGCATCCCCCTCTCCCTTCAGTACCTTATGGGAGGAGGCAGGGAACCCAGAGAGTCAAACTGGGGTTGGGGCTGGCATTGGGTTTGTAGGCTTGGCCACTGGGATCCACCATTGCCTCCTTGGAGCCAGGGTGTTTCCACATTTTCTGTTCCCCCCCAGACACAGGACAAGTAATGCCATACCGTACATGATGTGTGCACTCCTGCCCACATCCACAGGACAGCTGCCTGGCATTGACCTATGCACAGTCCCTGACTGCAGTGCACCCAGTCTTCACTGGGTTCCACTAGTGTTGTGGGATGGGAACCCCCTCCCTCCCAGGAAAGGAGAGCAGTCAAATGGACGCTTAATCCTCTCCTCCCTGAATGACCCCTAGCTCACTGGTCTCATTCCCGAATCTGGGTTGCCAGCGTGGCGCAAGCTAAGGTGGGTACCTCAACCCTCAGCGCCATCTGTCCAGTAATCCCATTTTGTTGAAATGGACATTGCAACTTCAGAGGTACAACATAAATGTCCCTCTTGCCTCCAGTGCTTCAAAATGGTATAGCAGAACATTATACCTCTTAAGTGTGACAACCTACTGTAGACATCCAGAAATGGTAAATCACACTTGTTTGTCAACAAGGCCCATAATTCTGTCTCACAAATTTCATGAGTAAGGGCCAGATACTGGAAGATGAATGACTGCACCATGCAAAGCACTGCATTTGACTATAATTAGTGCAATGACTAATGGAGATAAATTCATTCACATATTGGGTCCATGTTCAGTGCACACTGCATGTACATAAATGGGGCTGTGGTAACACTGTGGAAATTGCCAAGGTATGGTACCGAGCCCTTACTTACCCTAAACACATCTTTTAGTAGATGAGGTTATCACATTTCAAACAGGCTAGCACCTTTGTTCCTGTCTGCTATATTCAAAAGCCAACATGGTAATGTACTCATAAGGGATACAAGACCCTATGAGGCCACTTGCATGTCATTATGTTGACATCACCATGCATGCTCTATGTCTTTGTATCGATGCAACCATCAAGGCACTGCAAAAAGAGGCATCCAGTAACCCCCCACCCTCTCACAATTCCACTTATGATGGACAGACAGTTCTTGAAAGTCTATCTGACACCCCACCTCACCTGATTCCAGTGGCAGTAGTTTACATATCTAAAATTACTGGAAGTCTAGTGATACCCACTCAGACCCCCTCTCTTGCATGATCCCAGTACCGGTAATTATTTACATATCTGAATTCTCCAGTAGTTTAGATGACACCTCTTCCTCATCTAATCCCTTTGAGTGTTGCTGTTTATATATTTAAAACAATGGTAATGGACCTAACTCCTGCACCTGACCATATAAACATAGAATCAGTCAGTAGAAATGGACAGCTTGACCCATCTAGTCTGTTCGCATGTTCCCTGCCTATTCTGTCTTTGTAGAACCTGCCTGGTCTCTGGCAACCCTGTCTCCTCTCTGCTTATCTGCCAATCTTCACCTATATCTATCCCATTCATTCTTGAAGCCCCCCACTGTTTTTGCTCCATTTACCTTTGCTAGTA
Organism: Neoceratodus forsteri; assembly: GCA_016271365.2. Lineage (NCBI taxonomy): Eukaryota > Metazoa > Chordata > Ceratodontiformes > Ceratodontidae > Neoceratodus > Neoceratodus forsteri. The sequence continues at coordinate 623,896,700 of CM057455.1, forward strand.
GACTGTTCCAAGCATCCAGCACTCTGTCATTGAAGTAGTACTTCCTTACATCCCTCTTAAACTTCCCCCATTAGAGCAGCAATATTCTCATCTCCTGTACCCTGTTCATTTCCACGAGGTACTTGTAGGTCTCTCTCATGTTCCCCCTCCACTTCAATCTAGGGTGTACATATTGAGATCCATCAGTCTCTCCTCATAGGGCTTTTGATGCAACCGTTGCACCATTTTAGTCATTTTCCTTTGGACTGCCTCTACCTTGCCTATGTCATTTCTGAAATGTGGCCTCCAGAATTGGACACAGTACTCCAGGTGCAGTCTTGCCAGTGACCAGTACAGTAGTAACACTACCTCCTTCCTTCTGCTTGTGAATCCTCTCCCTATGCACCCCAGCATCACACTGGCCTTGCCCACTTATTTATCACACTGCCCAGACACTCTTAGGTAAACAAATATGATAACAACCAGATTTTCTTCTTACTTAGTGACTGTCAGCTCCCCCCCCCCCCCATTTTATACTCCGCTCCCAGGTTTCATTTCCCTAGGTGCATTATTTTGCAGTTTTTGGCATTGAGCCCCAGCGATTATACCCTTGACCCATCCTTGAGAATTCTCAGTGCTTTTCTCATTCTTTCCACCCCCTCCTGAGAGTCCACCCTATTACAGATTTTTGTGTCATCTGCAAAAAGGCATACCTCCCCTTCCAGGTTTTCTGGAATGTCACTTATGAAAACATTGAAGAGGACCAATCCCACTACTGAGCTCTGTGACTATTTTTCAAAATACATTAAAGAGAAAATGGCCCAGTACTGACCCCTGTGGCACTACGCATATGTCCTCCCTAATCTCTGAGGCCTCCCCAATCATCACTACTTTTGCTTCTTTCCTCTCAGCCAGCTCTCAACACCAGCTGTCAGTCTTTCATCCACAGTAAGATCACTTAGTTTTTTGATCATTATCTTGTGGGTGACTGAATCAAACCTCTTTGTGAAGTCTAGGTAAGGTATATTAATTGATGAATGGGGGGGCAGGGTTAGTTTATTTATTTATTTTTGTCCATAAAGCATTTTCTCCTGGCTATACTCAACTTCCAGGGATGTACAGTACACTCTTCCCAGGGGATATTCCTTTTTAGCCCTTTCCCTTCTGACTACCCTACGGTTTCCCCAACGTGGCATGGTATTCTAGGGGAGGGACATCTTCTTCCCTCCATGGCAGACTACTGTGGCTAGGATCCAGTGTCAGAAGGCACAATGACCCAGGGTAGTTCAGGAGCCCAGATCTTCATATAAGGGGATATGGGATTTTCTCCCTTTGATTTACTTCCTCCTCGTCCCCTGAGGTTATAGCACAGCCTGCTTTGTGGCCTCAAACATGTACATTATGTGACTATTGCTGGAGCAAGCTCCCTTGTCCAGCCACAAGGGTTGCTGTGGTGGTAAATGCACCATCAACCCTCCCTGACTGAAGCATATTGCCATATGGCGGCAACCTCTGACTGGTCTGCCTGCTGATGTAGCAACTCAGGTTCACTCCTTAAACAATGTTGACTGCAAAGTAGTGTGATGCACTACTGCTGGGCCATTCAGGTGGCCACAGACACAAGATTTATGATAATGTTTCTGAAGTCTGGGGACAAGTTTTTGGTGGATAGCACCTATGTGACATGAATAATAATGGTGTCACTCCAACCAGACTCCAAAATATTTGAAAATTTAGACTTCTCTGAGGGAACCATCAAGGCTCTTGATGGCTAGAGGGTTGACTGGATTTTGATCAGTTGTTGCCTGATCCCAAAGGACATAAAAATAATAGTTATTGTTGCAAAGTCCTTCATGTTCGCCTCAGTTAATGTTTTATTTTTTTGCAACTTTCCCACCGCGTTCTTCCATTTTCTCTCTGGGTTTTTACAAGCTTCCAGAGTACCCACTCTGTTTTTTTAAACTTTATGCATTCCATCTCTCGTACTGACTGGGGCATCCTTTGACCTTACACCTGCACTTGTTCCCATCCTGCAGAGAACACCAGTACTTGGATCACTGGGCTCTGGTTCATCTGTGACTCACCACTTGGATGTCCCCCTCAGCTTGCTCCATGATGCAGAGTTGCCTTCTGCTCCATGGCCACTCCCCCCTTCATCCAGTAATCCAAGAAGTGAGAATGAAGGCCATTTAGTGCAGGCCCAGACAGGAGAGGTCCAGTGATGGATGTGGGGGCAAGGTGCATTGTCGCCCTCCTTATTAGAACTGTTTTTCTCCTTGTGTTGAAGCCCCAGGAGTAGCAGACTTGCACTGACATCATAGACATGACTGCGCATGCTCTTGCTTACAGTCCATTAATGTCCAGAGCTTCTCCACCCAGTCTTTTGGTTACATGCACCATCACCCCAAACCTCCACTAGGAGTAAGATGAATTACAAGCTACACATCCCTGTCACTGCAGAGGAGGGGATGTGCCCCTCAGATGTTTACCCCTCCACCCCCAACCTGGCTCTCTGACACTCCAAGTCCATGTCTGATCCCAGGTCACTAGCTTTGCAAATGGTAGTGCAAGAACTGCACAACGTGGGCCAGCTGACAGTGTATCTACTGTTGATAGAAACTGACAGATACTTTTATGTACTATATATTGTTTAATTTGGCATCCATGTTCTGCTTCATGGCAGCAATTGTTTTCAGGGACACTTACTCACTGTTTCTCCAGGAATAACTATTTCTTTAGGCAAACAGTCTACAGCGATTTCTTCAATGCTGAGAGTCACCTGTCACACAGCCATCATAGGACCATATTCAGGCTTGTGCCTTTGTCCCAGTAAGCTAAACTTCTGAGAGAATCTTATCAGCCCATTAGGAGTTACTACTAGGATTAATAGCACTTTCCATTCATTTGGCTCATGCACATTGAGGAATAATAATGCACTCTCTTCAGTAAGAAGTATTTTCTTTCTTACAGGATTTATACTAGAAAATGGGGCTTAGAGGATTTGGGGAGGAGTTTTTTTTGCAAGGAGTAAAGAGAGGGTGATTTGTTTGATAAAAGAGACAGATACAGGTGGAGGTTTGGGGAACTTGCTTTTGTGGGCAGGGAGAAGGGAACAGTAGTGCTGGTAGCTTTAATAATTAAAATGTTTCTGGGTATGGGGAGGAGGGTTGTGAGAGCCCAGCTGGAGACAGATGTGGAAATTTTATTAAATACCATATGGTGTGGTGGTGGGCAAGGGGGGTTGGCTACATGTCAGAGGATGAGAGGTGATTTTATTTACTTATTTTTAAATGAAGAACTACAGGAGAAGTTGGTATGGCCTTTAGAAACTTAGCAAAGTCTGTGAAGTTTGAAATTCCTGATTTCATAACAACTTCACTCGGGAATTAAAACTTTGCAACATATCTAGTTGTTGGAGTCCAATCTACCGTAGGTCTGCTTGATGTCACAACTCCTTGCTCTGGCTCTATGTCAAAATAGTGAGGGCTAAATGGCAACCACCACAAGCAGCATGGACAGAACAGCACAAGAACATAGGCAAGGGCTCTTTTTGCTGCAGGATTTGCCACCTGCACCTCCCACACCCACACTTACTATAGATTCCGACTCTGGGGGGGATGAACCTTGGGGAAGGGGGAACCTTTGGTCACTGTCTGTGCTCACGCTAGTTTGCCATCACTATTTTACCCCTGCCATTATCCCTCGCTATTTTGATGCGATAACCCTTGGTCTGACCTCTAGGCCTACTTTCAGCCCTAAGTATTGTTGTGTCAGATAGTTTCATTACTTATTGGTGGGTGTCTTAATTAACATTGTTTCAGCTAATTTTTATTTGAGTTGTGAGGCACTCTGGGTGTTTTCTCTTCATTCATTCATTGCATAATCTGTCATTGAGCACCCTATGACTGATGTCAGCTGATCATGGCTTGTAAATCACTTTTGGATAAAATACATGCAAAAAAGGTGTGATGTAAAACCATCTCCTTTATGTTAATGATTAAAATATAGAGTTCCATAAAACTGTCTATTCATTAGTATAGTTGAAAAAAAAACAAGATAACATTTTTTATTTACATGCTCTCTATAATCTTCGATAAAAATTAGATTTTCTGGGAGGTCACGTGACGCGCTTGGAGTGAGGCAGCAGCTCTCTGGGTCTCCCGTTCCTGCTCGACTGAATCTGCATTTTTGCACAGCTAAACGGGGCTAACAGGCACTGGGACACTATTTTAAACATCTAGAGACAGTTTTGGTGTCAAAATTTGATTACGCTCGTTTCGGCAAAATGCAAGTAGTGGAAGCCGAACTGGAAGCTAAGCGCCCGCGACGGAGCTCGTCGCCATCACTACAGGAGGAAGAAGTAACGCCTGCTAAAATTTACGGAGATCTGGCAACAATAAAGGATGCATTATTTAAATTGATAGAAGAGGTGGCCGAGATAAAGCCAGCCCTGACTCAGTTAGCACGAAGGGTGACAGACACAGAGGCGAGGATTTCTTCTATTGAGAGAGCCATGGATAAAGCGGGGCCTACCATGGTGGAGTGTAAAAGAAGCATTACCAAATTAGAGGATCGCCTAGACGACTTAGAGGGCCTCAACAGATGTCACAACCTGGTCTTACTGGGTCTCCCAGAAGGGGAGGAAGGGCCGAACACTATCCAGTTTCTCCAGAGGCTCTTTAAAAAATCGGCAGGTCCCTCACCTAATGGGCCAGAGTATATCATAGAAAGGGGTCATCGGGCCCTTAGAGCCAAACCCCCATCTTCAGAACCACCGAGGCCAATTATTTTCAAATTACTCAACTACCTTGACAGGGAGCATATTTTAAAAGAAGTCAAGAAGCTGGCAGCTTTTCAATGGGAAGGCAAAAAACTGCGTCTTGTGCCTGATCTGACCTGGAAAATGAGGCAAGCTCGAGCAAGTTTTAGACCGATTACCTCGAAGCTTTGGGCTGCAGGGATTCAACACCGCTTATTATACCCTCACGAAGCTGGAAGTTACACTCAAGGAAGGCCAAGAGATTTAATTCGCCAAGGAGGCACTGACATCTTTGAAATCCCTGCTACCTGACCTGTTTCCCAAAAGGGTGAAACCCAAGTTTAGCCACTCAGATAACTTGCAGGACTGTGGTTGTGATTTTTCATTTGGTGTTAATAATTTTATTTGACTTTTAATGGGGTATCCAACAAATGATAACTTTCTAGTGTATCTTAACATAGCTTTTGGCAAGTCGGAAGAGACATAATATACTTTTGTTGTGTATTTACATTTAACCCCTGAACAGATTGCAAGGGGGAGTTTTGGTAATTAAGTTGTTGCTATATGTTGCTGATATACATAACAAAGCATTCTGGACTATAGCTAAAAGGTGGGGTGGGGATTGTGCTTTTAGTTGCACACATGACATATATATTAAAGAGGATACGATTTAAACTGCCTGCATTTGTATTAGTAAGAAGGTCCCAGATTCTCTTCTGAATCTCATATGGTTGGTGACCTTAGAGTATAAACAGTTTCCTTAACCGTAGGAACCATAGGTAATCGAGTTTTCATGAGTTAAACATGTTAAATCATGATATGGCAGCCAAGGGTATAAACGTAAGGCAAGATTTTATGGTAGGATTTGTAGCCTACCTTGGATCATATAGTGACTCCTTGCTGGGGCAGTTGATCTGATCTTAACTTTCTTAGGTATTGCCGGAGCCCTCTATCTGGGTTTGACGCATAGGGCATTATGTGAGATAATTGTAGTCTAGCCTGTCCATGTCCACAAGACTTGAGGTATTCATAGGGCCGACAATTACTTTATTATTTGAATGCTTAAACTTATGCCCCTTGGCTCTTATTGGCTGGAGTTTCATTATTTTATTCAATCGAAGATTAGGAGATTGGTATAAATTTTCTTTTATTAGCCCAGGTTTTGGGACTGGGTTTGGCAAGATCATTTATTAAATCTCTAAGAACAGCCTTTAAGCGGGGGGGGGTACCCATCTCTATGTTGCACCACGTTCCAGTGGATGAGTAGCTAGCTCGGGCCAGAAGGAAGGTTTTAAGTCATTTATGGATGTATTTTATTTTTTTCTGGGAGGAGGGAATTTGGGAAATAATTTTCTCCGTTGAGGTCAGTATGGGAGCAGCTATCCCAATGTTTCCTTAGACTGGGCAACAAAATGGCTAACAGGCTGAATATAGTTTCTTGGAATATTAAAGGAGGAAAGGACAATTGTAAAAATTTGTTATCTTAAATCACTTGGCCGCTTGAAACCAGCGATAGTATTTCTACAAGAAACCCATGTCCTCTCTGATGCCTTGCCCACTTTAAGAAGAAGTGGGTGAACCAGGTTTTAGTGCAGGATTCTCTTCAAATAGTCGGGAGTTGCCATCCTAATTGCTCATGGGATCCCGTTTACATTCGAAATAATTTCTGATCCGCAGGGTGATATATATTCGTTTCAGGCAATATAGGTGGGATCAATCTAGTGTTGGGTTCAATATATGGACCTAACCTGGACTCACCTAGCTTCTTTATTCAGCTGGGTTTGGTTTGGCTTCCTTTGGAAATGTCCGATAATTTTGGTGGGGACTGGAACTTAGTCCAGTCTAACGGCTAGACCGATCGCATTTAAAGGTTCTCTTCCCTCCCAGCACAGAAAGCTCTAAGACAGTTTATGTTATCAACAGGTTTAACAGACCCTTGGTGCACTTTGAATCCCAATGTTCGGGAATATACCTTTTCCTCTGTAGTGCATAAGTCACATTCGAGGATAGATTATTTTCTGGTTAGCCAACATAGCTTACCTTGGGTGGTGGAGGCCGCAACTTTGCCCCGTGTAATCTCTGACCATTCCCCTATAAATATTGTATGTTCCTTACCTCTCCAACCTTGCAGGTCATATTCATGGTCATTAAATAATAATATTTTAAAGGACTCCAAGGTATTAATTGGATTTAGATCCTTTTTGGAAAACTCCATTAGTAGTAACTGGGGTTCTATTAAAGCTATCGATCAAACTTGGGTGGCTCTTAAGTCTATGTGGCGAGGGAGCTAATACGTATGGCTACGATGCACTAAGTAAAAACAAGAAAACTCCTAGATGAATGTTTAAGAGAGATTAAGGAATTAGAAAATATAATGATAACCGGAGACGGAAGAGCAAGAATGTAAATTAATTTCCTTAAGAACATGGTATGCAGACAAACAGAGAGAAAGTTAATAGTTCAGCTTCCAGAGTTAAGGCCTTATACCAAGGGCAGGGTAGTAGAGCAGGAAATTGCTGGCCTGGCAGTTGAAGCAAAATCTTTGGCAAAGTGGGTGACTGCCCTAAACCATCCAGAATCGGGCAGTTGGTTACAGATCTGCTAGGATATTAGACATTTTGAGGACTTTTATCGAAGCTCTATACAAGCCAGCAACCTCCCTTCAGGTGGTGGATAGAATCCAGGAATTTCTGGATGCTATCCCTTTACCGAGATTGTCGAGGACGTTGGCCCTCATTAACAGCTCCTATCTCTGAGAAGGAAATAGAAGCTATTGACTCCTTTTGCCCGGATAAAGCGCCTGCCCGGACGGGTTTACCTTTCTTTCAGCGATTTAAAAATAATCTTGTGCCCTTACTGCAAGAACTGTTTTCTTTTTGGTGTGATCAAGGGATCAAGGACCAGATGCCGTTTGAGGCCAAGACTATTTTGTTACCAAAGCCAGATAAATCCCCAGACTTAGTGGGTAATTTTAGGCCGATTTCTTTACTAAACCTAGATGTAAAGATTTTCGCTAAAATTTTGGCCAGCAGATTAAAAAAAGTATGGCGTGTCCTATTGAGCCCAGAGCAGGCTGGCTTTGTTGAGGCCGCTCTTCAACTGACCATTTCCATAAATTGTTCTATTTAATTTCTGCATCTACGGATCCCACCAAGAAGCGTCGTTAGTTTCGCTAGGCGCAGAAAAAGCTTCGACAGGGTGGAGTGGACTTTATGTTTACTACCCTGTCGAAATTAGGTCTTCCGCCAGATTTATTCATATGGTTGAATTCTGTACTCCTGCCCCTCAGCTAAGATTCAATGCAATAATTTAATCTCGGATGCTTTTCCACTATCAAGGGGTACCCGGCAGAGCTGCCCTTTATCACCTTATCTTTTTAATCTGTACATTGAACCACTAATCAGATCTATAAAGATAAACAGGGAAGTGCAAGGGCTTAAGATAGGGGACTCTGAATTTAAACTCTCAGCATTTGCTGATGATTTATTGCTACATATTTCTAACACTACCTCCTCCCTTCCTAAGGTTCTTGATTTAATTGACAAGTTTAGCACCTTTTCAGGTATAGTCTAAATAAGGCCAAACGTCTGTATACTCTTTGTCCCCATTTCTTCAAAAGAGTTGGTGCCTTTCTTTGGGACTCCGTTGGCAGACCAAATCATTAACTTATTTGGGAGTTCAAATATCCAAGAACTTAGAGACTCTGGCTAACTTAAATCTTAAGCCATTAATCAAGTCTATTAAAGAAGACTTGGTCAGATGGTCAAAACTTCCACTGACCTTCTCGGGTAGAGCCAACACGCTTAAAATGGTGGTTATGCCCAAACTTTTTTACCCACTATCAAATCTAAACGTTTACCTGCCAAAGTCTTACTTTAAGCCGCTGTACAAATATTGCTCAGAGTTTTTGTGGAATTGTAGACCTCCTAGAAGAAGCTACCTTAAACTCACCCGGCGGCGTAAACTAGTAGGCCTCCAGTTACCGGATTTCTATGCATACTATTTAGCAATTCATATGGCAAGGCTGGTCGCATGGGTCTGTGAGGAGGAAATTTCTTATCCCGGACTTCATTTGGACCGACTATTTGTTAAAAGTCTTAAGTTTGACTTGGAGTCTTTGTTATATATCCCATGGGCCAAGGTTCCAAAAAGGATGGGAGGTACCCCGTTAGGGTGGGATATCAAAGCTTTGCATCAATTCTATGCAAAGTTCAAATTCCATAACCATATGATTTATCCCAACCTCTATTAAGAAATCCGAACCTGGCAATTGGAAACCAACCAATACCTAGATTAGTGTTAAAATGGCTGCGAAACTGCGAGTTAAAGACTTCTATCATAATAATGTGTTACTTCCATTTCAGGTACTGGTGGAGAAGTTTGGGTGAAACCAATCTTTCCTAAAACTAACTCAAATAATAAGCAGTGTTAAATCTTATTTTCATAAAGGACTGGGGCAAGACATCTTGGGACCAATGTTCGCTGAATTGAAAGAGTTTATACAATCGGGCAAAGTGATTTCTAAGATTTATAAATATATAATAGTTAAAGGGAATTCGAATGTGTCTCCGATCCCGGTATATTGGGAATTAAATTTATCTCTGGGTAAATCAGCAGAAACATGGGAGAAGGCTTAGGTCGATACCTACAAATATATAAAACAAGATAGATTGAGAGACGTTCAATTTAAGTTACTTCATAACTTATATTTTTCACCAGCTAGGCTTTCTAGACTGAGCAGCCTTTTTCCGGCACAATGTACTGAGTGTAATGACTCTTTTGCTACCAGTTACCATAAGTTTTGGACTTGCCCCAAGGTTGTTGGACTGTGGCATTTGGTGAAACAAGGGATCAGTCAATTTTACAACCTCACCAGATTCTTTAACCTGGAGGTTTGTATATTTGGGATGTTTGGTAACGTACCAGGCAAGTTATCTAAATATCAAATGGCAATGGTAGCATCTGTCACTAAGTTAATAATCTTGCGTCATTGGAGAGACGATTGGACTCCATCATTTGGGGAATGGTGGGATGAATTCATGAATGCATTGAATGCAGAAAGATTGGTTTTCTCTTTTTATAATGCTTCACTAATATTCCAACAATGTTGGGGCAAGCTGTACCAATGTCTTAAGGACAGGTACGGGTACTAGAGATAGATGTCTCTCTTGTCTCTTTTTTTACTGGATTGGTATCGGCCCTGGTTCTGTAAATTAGTCTCAAACAAGGTCTTTTCCTCCTCTGCACTTCTTTTGTTTTCCTATTTTAAGTATGTACCAGTCTTGTTGTGTTTCCTTTTGCTTTCCTTGATGCTATCTTATGATTTTGTATTAATTATGGTGAGTCAATCAATGGGATAGCTGCCAGAAGTGGGAAGGGAGTAGGGATGGAAGGTTTTTCTCTCTTTTTTTTTTTACTCTTTGGGTTGGGGTTCTCTTGCCCCCCTTTTTTTATGTTTCCCTTTTATATGTCACTATATGATTATGGTATTGTACTTCTTTGTATTATTTAGTTGTTTGGTATGTAATTTATGTTGGAAACGGTTCAATAAAGCTCAGTTATTTGTAAAAAAAAAAAAAATTAGATTTTCTGTCAAGATGGAGAATCTGGAGGAGGATGGCACTACTGCATGATTCACAAAATGAAGATCTAAAATGGAATTAAAAATCAGGTTTTTGAACTAATACTGTCTCCTTGTTTCACAGCCAACTTAGCAAGTTTCACACTTAAGAACAATAACTAGTATTGATTTGTTGAGATTTCTGGCAAATATAAATGCAAAAATGCAAAATTAGTGATTTGCTACACATTCTCCTTAAACATGGTATCCTGTCTAATCTGCAAATATCTCAAATATGAGGAAGCATTTTTCTTTCAGTTTCTGTGTATGTTTGTTGAACTTGGAAATGTGAACTTAGTCCTTGGCAAAGGCTTCTGCAGCTGAATTAGCAGAATTCTTTTCATGTTGTGTTCAATGATATTCGGGTCAATTGTGTAATCATATGTTAATATATGTTACTGCATTGATTACTCAAACTGTTGCAGGTGACTTGGTTGACTATACATGCCTCTTGTCTTCCTCATTATGTTTTGGGCATTTCTTCCAAACTGTCATGATGTCTGAAAGAACAGTATCTCCTTGTACATGATTACAAGCCTTTAGTATCAGATACTGTGCACAGGTACAGAGCACATCAACAATTTACAAACTGTTTAAAATGAAAGAACAGTAGTATCCAATGCTGTCAAATACACATGGTGATATTAGGGATCCTGCAACATTGCTTCTGTCCAGATTTGTAGTATATATTGTGGATAACCAAGAAGTTATTCAATTTGTTTCCACTCTGACCTTTGCCTATAATGGACACAACTATGTTTTGGGAGCTCACAGAGAGATATTCATCTGAGAAATGATTAAGAAAGGATAGAAACTATTTGGCAGAGGGCAACCAAAATGAACCAGGGACGGCAAAGTAAGACCCAACAGGAAAGATCAGCAAGCCTACACATATACAGTACTCACTAAAGGACAGGGGAGAAAAAGATAGGGAAAAGAGACGGGGAACATGATACAAACCTAAGTGTGAGCAAATGTGAAAATTGACAACTTCAGTTCAGCTTTGATGCAGACCCCCTGTCTTATGTTTGGCTTTGACACTTAGGCCAGATACAAATCAGGTCCTTGATATGGAAGTCTAACAAGCTGAAAATAGGGTTAACAAGCACCCTTCCACCACCCCTTTCCCATCCTACTCAAATCTAACTTCTTTCACCCTCCCCATTGCTCCCATCAGTTTTTTAGTCCTATAACAAATACAAAATGATAGCTGGCACACTTCCACTGAGGTCCAAGGATGATTTATTGTCTTATAACATGATTCTGAGACCAGGCAAACACCCCCTATGTATTGTCTCACTCATAAGGCATCACTGGGGCTGGAGTTTGCCATGACTAACATTTCATTTATACCTCAAGTGACATAATAATTGAGTGCTCATTAGTCAATTTCAAAATCAAAAATCAAAAAGCAGTGAGTGACAGTGAAAGCATATAAACCCAGAATGCAAACAATTTGGCAATAACACATTTGAATAAAACTAAAGAAACAAAAAAACAAACAAAAAAACATGTTATATGCATGAGAGTACGGGCACGGGGTCATAATGTCACCAATACAGTGCGATATTGCCATGCAGTATAATTATTTTTTCTGTGGGGGGCTCTGCCCCCCCACCCCATTACAGGGGTCTGAGCCCCCCGGATCACCCCCACTAAAGAGTCTCAACTCCGGGGGGGGCCAACTCGGGGAGCACACAATCTGCGAAAAAAAGGTCTGGGATCGGGAATCAAACCCGGTCCGAGACGCAGTGCCTGGGTTCCTGCTGCTGTGGCTCAGTCCAGTGAGCCGTGGCAGCTGCTCAGCAGAACCCACTCCCAGCAGAGGTCTTATCCTCTGCCTGGGAGTGTGTGAATGGTGTGTGCAATACCACATACAGCAGTATACGCGGTATTGCACCATTCACTGTTATGGACAGCGCAGTTTCCCAATTAGCTATAATGTCGTATGCTATTAAGTGTACAACATTATGACCCAGTAGGATAGTATGTCCTATTGAAATTATTTAAACTTCTGTTTAAGAATATAGGACATACTAGTCTAGACTAGAAGGAAAGTTCCACTGGTACTGTAATTAACTGCAGTGTTGGCTTTGTACTAAGTAGATCAAAAAGGAAAAGAAAGATGAGAGAAGAAGAAGAGGAGGAAGAAGGTGAATGAGTGGATGGGGTGAGTTCTGAAAGGTGGTTGTAAAGAGAAGCAGAAGGGTTGTAACTATATCACGCATCAAACTAGAAATTTACTGGACAGTTCCTAATAATGGTGCTGTTTCTATCTCATAACCACAGAAGAGAACAGAAGGGATGGAGTGGGGGGGCAAGATATATTGGGGATACATAATGGCCTTATTCAAAATATGCAATTTCTTCATGAATGAGGCAGCAGGACCATGATTCACATGTCAGAAGCACAAGTGGGTTATGACAGTCCTGCTCCCTCACAAATGAAGATAAGTTGTACAGTATATTTTAAGTAAGACCACTGTGTATTTGATTTATTTAAAGAAAAAGTCATGAAGCACAGAACCGAAATAAAATAAAAACACAGTGTTGGGTGTCATTAAAAAACTATTTATTGTTTAAAAATAGTGATATAACCATAATGACACGGTCACAGGAATTCACAGTGAGAAGGTGGATTCACAGCAGAAAGGTCATATCAAACAAATCTGATAGATTTCTTTGACTGGGTAACCAGAGAAGTGGATCGGGGGGAGTGGTGGTCGTGGCCTACCTGGATTTCAGCAAGGCCTTTGGCACCATTCCACATCAGAGGCTTATAAACAAGCTAGGCAGCCTATGAACGTGCCTCAAGGTGGTAAACTGGATTAGGAACTGCTTGAAGGATAGAACACAGAGGGTGTTGTTAAATGGAGCTCAATGTGAGGAAAGGAGGTTGACTAGCGGGGTGCAACAGGGATCAGTTCTGGGGCCAGTCCTGTTCAATGTCTTTAAAGTGACACTGCAGAGGGTCTGGAAGGAAAGGTATGCCTCTTTGCAGATTGTACCAAGATCTGCAACAGGGTAAATGTTCTGGGAGGGGTGGGAAAAATAAGGAGGGACCTAGGTAAACTAGAGGAATGGTCAAGAGTGTGGCAGCTGAGATTCAATGCAAAAAAAGTGCAAAATCATGCATTTGGGGCACAGGAACCCAGTGGGGGCTTACATGATGGGGAGAGACATACTGATGGCCCCCAAACAGCAAAGGGTTCTGGGGGTAATTATATCAGATGACCTAAAGATGGCCAAGAAATGTGCCATGGTTGTGGGAAGAGCCACCAGGATACTGGGGTACACAGGGAGCAGTATCACCAGCAGAAGGAAGGAGACGGTGATGCATCTATGCAAATCATTAGTGATACCTCATCTGGAGTACTGTGTCCAGTTTTGGAGGCCAGCTATCTGTAAGAACATACACAAGGTCAAGGCAGTTCAGAGAAGGGAATTAAAAATAGTGCAGAGCCTGCACCATAAGTCATATGAGGAGAGATTGGAGGACCTCAATATGTATACCCTGAAGCAAAAGAGGGAAAGGATGGGGGGAGATATGACAGAGACCTTCAAATATCTCAGTTGCATAAATAAGGTACAAGATGGTAGAATCTTTCAGAAAATAGATGTTCTAGAGCAAGGGGTCATGACCTGAGGCTGGAAGGGGTAGACTAAGGGATAACTTGGGAAGTATTTCTTCACAGAAAGGGTGGCAGATGTATGGAACAGCCTCAGAGCAGAGGTGGTGGGAGCAAATTTGGTAGGTGAATTCAAAAATGCATAGGATAAGCAGGCCCAGTGGTGCTGAGGGTTGAGGCTCAGGACGCCACACCTCATGCCACACCGGGAACCCTGGTTCGGCAGGTGGGAGAGAGGACTGAGCACCCAGATGACTGCTCTCATCTCTTGGGGGGAGGTAGACTAGTCTTCCCGCTTGCTGACAGCCCTCTGGCAGTGGCTGGTGGGCAGAATGAGTCAGAAGCCGACATCTTTATGTCGACAAGGAGGGGGACTGGCAAAAACTGGAGGAAATCGAGCCTGGCAGGCTCAGTGATGGCCTGCCACTCCTGGGAGTGGGTCTGGCATCTGGATTCGGTCTCCTGGAGGGGGAAGAAGTCAATAACCTCCTCCCAGCCCCACTGCTTGGGGTAATCCATGGGGGATACTCTGGGGCCGCCTAGTATGGGAGCGGTGGGGATCAGAGAGAGAGTCCTTCCATTGGGAGGGCCAAAGCTGCCTGCCAGGGCTCCAGGGGCAGAAAAAATGTAAGTAAAAATAATGCATTGTATAGCCATAAGAGAACCCTAGTGATAGGAAAGAGATCAAAGCCAGAGACCAAGTAGGGTCTGTAGTTTCTGCAGTAGGTAGAAAAAATGAGTAGAGTGCGTGGGCCTAGTGGGCCTTATCTGCCATCAGTTTCTATGCTGCTATGTTTCTAGGGAAACAAAAAAAAAGATATGAACTGATAGCTGCTAGAGAAGATTATTAAGTAGTTATAAATTTCATATTAGAAAATAAATTCTTCAAGTACATAAATAGCAGCAATCTGGGCAGTCAAAAAATCACAAGATGCACTTCACAAGTATACAGTGAATGAGCTATATATGATATAAGGTATTCATTCAGAGGAAGGATTTGTTGTCAACTTGATTATTCAGACAACCCAGTGTCAGGACTCCAAGCGACAGTCTCCACATTTTTATTTCTATCTGAAGCAGTGGTTTGAGCTTGTCAAAGGGCTTAATGCATTCAAATGCCCTAAAATGGAGACTCCTGGTGTTGGAGTTGTGCTTTTTACTGAAGTGTGCACCCAGGGCATTATTCGTGTACTTATTAATTATAGCATGTATGTGTTCCTGGATGTGACATTTCAGTGATCACACAGTCTAGGCAACATAGACAGCCCACTCAGATACTGAGAGGCATTCACAACAAAATCAGTCTGGTGATCTGTTTACTACTAGGATTCATACTAGGACTGTATAGATGTACAGAAGGCTGTGGGTCCTTAAGTGCACATCTCCCACAAGGCAGGCTTAACTCCCATTTGCAGTATCTAGCAGGAATCTGTCTAATTTTGATTTGAAGTTTATGAAAGTATTTACTTCCACTACATCCCTAAGGAGTGAATTCCACAGTGGAATAATTCTTTGTGTAAAATAACTACTTCTAGTATTGTTTTTGGGATTAGTTAATGTCAACTGATACATATAGCTTCTAAGTGTGCTTTCTGTATGGGCAAACACAAGTCCAAGGTCTGATAATAAAATTTTATCTTTAGAGATTTTATACATCATAAGAAGGTCACCTCTTGATCTCCTGAGTTCCAATGAGTACAGGTTAAGGTCATTAAGTCTATTCTCATAACTAGCATTTTGGCAACTTCTAATCATTCTTGTGAAGCACCTTTGAATCCTTTCCATTTTTTTCACATCTTTACATAAGGTGGGTTCCACAAGGGAGAACAATAGTCCAGCAAAGTCCTGGCAAATGCTTTGTAAAGTGGCATGATACAGCCCATATTTCTAGAAACAATAGATCTCTTTATACAAGAAATAATTTGTTTTCATTGCAAGTTCAGTACAATGTGTACCAAAGTCAAGGTCATTAGTACAGTAATAACTGCACCCAAGTCATTTTCATTTGTCACAGTTTTAAGCTCTTTCCTGCCAGGGTGTAGTCATTACACTTGTTGTCTTTTCCTAAGTGCAGCTCAACACATTTATCTGGATTAAACACCATTCTATTTAAATTATCCCACAGTTCCAATTGTGCGAGGTCAGTTTTCAGAATTTCAACTCCCCTATCTAAACTAACATCAGCAAGTATTTTGGTATCATCAGTGAATTTGATGGCAAAACTACTTATTCTTGTATTAAGATCAGCAATAAAGAAGGAGAACAATGAAGGTCCCAGAACCAAACTCTGAGGTACTCCACTCCATGGGAGGCAGTATAGCACAGTGGTTTAAGGCTCTGAGCTGCAAATCTGGAGACCTGGGTTTGAATACCACAGCCCCCCAGTTGCATACTGTGTGACCCTGAGCAAGTCACTTAACTTCCCTGACTCCCAGGTCACACATGTAAACAAGCTTTCAGCTTAGTGTGCCACTCCTGGTTAAACAATTAAAAAAAAAAAAACCTTGTCAGAGGCCCTAATTCTAACCACTTGTTCTATATCTGAAAGCCACACCATTACCCAGTTAATAAAAGATTTATGTGTAAAGTGCCATCATTTTTTCAATAAGTGTAGTATGGTAGACTTTGCCGAAAGCCTTGCATAAGTCTAAATAAATAATGTCAACTGATTTCTTTTGTTCTAATTGTGCACTAACGTTCTCATAAAAAACAAGAATGGCAGTCAGATATGACCTCTGGGGTCTAAAATCATGTTGAGAGTTATCTGTAATGTTTTTATCAGTCAGTCCTTTTTCGATTTTATCTTTTATTATTGATTTCATCAGCTTACCTATAATACTGGTCGAACTGATCGGTCTATAATTAGTCGGGCTACTATGATCACCTTTTTTGAAAACAGGTACCACATTTGCTTTTCTCCATTCCTTAGGTACCTCGCCAGTGTTCAATGAGAAGTTAAAAAACTTACATAAACGGTTCAACCAACCATGATTTTATCATATTTATTGTTTAAGTTCATGTGCAATGTCATTTCAGTGGTGTATAAATGTCAGTGCAGTGGTAGTGAGGAAACGCAATGTCATCTTCTACAACAGTAGAAGCCATTTCTACCACAAGTGTGAGTTGTATCTGGGACAGCAGTGGCACCAAAAGGACTTTTGCTCAGGTGGTCCCTGAGGCTCATGCCTTTCTTGAAAGAAATGCTCAACATGACTCCCGTAAGTATACCAACTTCCTCATCTTGTGTGAGTATAAATCACCTATTCCTGATAATATTTCTTACATTTATGGCAGCAGTGGTGTAAGTGGTAATGAAGGTTACTTTGGGAGTATTGCCCTCAGTGGTTCTAGGTTTCATCTGTATTAAAGTTTGTCTGTTAGTTTTACACCTCAAGTACCTCAAGGAAATCAACAAAATCCAAGAGGGCAGCATCTTTCAGAAAAAGAGATGTGCAAGAACAAAGGGACACAATTTGAAGATAGAAGGGGGATGACTCAGTGGCAATGTGAGGA
This sequence comes from Neoceratodus forsteri, assembly GCA_016271365.2. NCBI lineage: Eukaryota > Metazoa > Chordata > Ceratodontiformes > Ceratodontidae > Neoceratodus > Neoceratodus forsteri. The sequence continues at coordinate 623,914,200 of CM057455.1, forward strand.
AGTATTTTTTCATGGAGAGGGTGATGGATGCATGAAACAGCCTTCCTGAGGAGATTGAGGGGTCAAAAACAGGGAATTTAAGAATGCATGGAACTGACATAAGGCAATTCTAGTGAGAGGTAAGAAGAAGTAGGCTGTTGGTAAAGATAGAATCTGCAGCTTATCCAACAGGTAAAGAAATGGGAAGACTGGGAGGGCCAAGTGGTCCTTATCTACTGTCAAAGTCTATGTTTCTACACACTTTCTTTAAGGCATTTTGCACAATGGTAGCCGAGTAGCCACATTTCATTAAACAGACAGCAATGCTGCCTCTTTCAGGAATAGACCATTGGAGCAGTAATTGTGCTTTATTTGTAAGACCTGTCCAAGGGGAATACTGTCTACAAAGCTGCATGGTGACAGCTGCCATCTCTCAACAAAGAGTTGCCAGTGCTATGTTTTCTGTATGGAAATGTTTCCACCTTTTGTTGTTTGGAGGCAGAAAGTATAACATCCAAAAAATCAATGCTGATTGTATTGGCTTGATGAGTGCAAGTGAGGTTCATGAGGTTGTCAGGGGATTTGTCATTAAGACACTTCATGATGTTCTCCACAGTGTCCTGAATCCCACCCCAGATGCAAAAAATATTGTCAATATATATAAACCAAGAAATAATGTGCTGAGGTTGTGGTTCCTGAACACTATCTGCTCTGCTCACCATGCCAAAATAGACAAAAATAAGTTCAATAGCTATCTCAGTGAGAATAATGATATGCTTGTGCAACTGTATTACAACATTTTTGGCCATTCACACTCTCTATTTCAGTATGAATTGCCACTCTGTAAGGGTACTGAAAGTAACAAACCCTGTAAGAGGGTTCCATGCCTAGATGATCTGCTGGAAGGGTCCCTTTTCTAAAGGTACCTGAGGAAGAAAACCCCTGGGAGTAGTGAGGCAAGCCATTGGAGGAGGAGGGGAGGATGGTTGGGCAAAGAGAAAGTGCTTCAGATGGAGGCTGGGAGGAACTGCTTACATAGTTCAGGAAGTAGGCATGGCTGGTTGCCTACCCATTGAACTACAGGTGGAGCCTTTCAATTCAATGGCTTTCTCAGCCAGAATAATGTTATGCTTGTGCAACTGTGTAATACCGTTTGTGGATGTTCGCACTCTCTGTTCCAGTATTAATTACCACCCTGTAGTGGTATTGAAAGCAAGGAACCCTGTTAGATGGTTCCAACCCTAGAGTGCTGCGAGAAGGGTCCCTTGGCTAAAGGTAACTTAGAAAGGAACCCAAAAAGAGCTGTAGCAGCGATTGATGACTAGGAGGTAGTGAAGCAGAGTGACAGCAACATGCAGATTAATTAAACATAGATGAGACACACAAGTTAGCAGGATAGCTCCAATAATATGACTTGCACTGATGACTGCAAGATGCTACCTAAGGAGAGAGGGAACATCTTGTAGGGCCACCAGCCATCACCATCCAACAGCAGAACCTTCCTAAGTGAGCTAGGGAATATAGCTAAACTAACTAGTATTACAACTTGTGACACGGAAGAGAGAAACAACCCTTTGAGGAGGACATCTTTAGGGATCCAAGGCTAAGATCACCTTCCCTCCAGGCTTCAGATGTTGTATTTATAGATAGTACTGCACAGGGTAACCAGAATGATAGAGGGATGAGAGGGCTACAGACAGGACAGCACAGGGCAAAAAAATTATTCAGGGCCAGCAAGGGCTGCAGACAATACAGCACAGGACAACAGAATAATTCAGAGCCAGCAGGGGCTACAGACAGCACAGTCCAGGGCAACAGGATGATGCAAGGCTAGCAGGTGCTACAAACAGTATAGCACAGGGAACCAGAATGATCCAGGGCCAGCAGGGGCTGAAGCAGTGAGGCACAGGGCAACAGAATGATTCAGGGCCAGCAGGGACTACATAAAGTATAGCACAGGGCAACAGGATGATGCAGAGCAGGAAGGGTGCAAACAGCAATGCACAGGGAAACAGAATTATCCAGGGCCAGCAGGGGCTGAAACAGTAAGGCACAGGGCAACACAATGATTCAGGGGCAGCAGGGGCTACAGACAGGACAGCACAGGGCAATAGGATGATTCAGGGCCAGCAGGGGCTACAAACAGTAATGCACTGGGAAACAGAATGTTTCAGGGCCACAGGGGCTACAGACAGTACAGCACAGCGCAACAGGATGATGCAGGGCTAGCAGGGACTGCAAACAGTATAGCACAGAAAAACAGAATGATCCAGGGCCAGCAGGGGCTGAAACAGTAAGGCACATAGCAACAGAATAATTCAGGGCCAGCAAGGACTACAGACAATATAGCACAGGGCAACAGGATGATGCAGGGCAGGCAGGAGTGCAAACAGCAACACACAGGGAAACAGAATCATCCAGGGCCAGCAGGGGCTGAAACAGTAAGGCACAGGGCAACACAATGATTCAGGGCCAGCAGGGGCTACAGACAGGACAGCACAGGGCAACAGGATGATGCAGGGCCAGCAGGGGCTACAAACAGTACTGCACTGGGAAACAGAATGTTTCAGGGCCACAGGGGCTACAGACAGTACAGCACAGGGCAGCAGGATGATGCAGGGCCAACAGGGAATACAGACAGAACAGCACAGATAAACAGAATGATGTAGGGCCATCAGGACAACAAACAGTACAGCACAGGATAACAGTATGAATCAGGGCCGGCGGGTGCTACATACAGACTAGCACAGGGAAACAGGATTATGCAGGTCCTGCAGGAGATACAAACAGTAATGAACAGGGCAGCAGAATGATTCAGGGCCAGCAGGGGCTACAGACAGTACAGCACAGGGCAACAGGATGGTGCAAGGCCAACAGGGGATACAGACAGTACAGCCCATGGTAACAGAATGATGGAGGGACAGTAGGGAATACAGACAATACAGCACAGGGCAACAGGATGATGAAGGACCAACAGGGCTATGAACAGTACAGCACAGGGTAACAGAATGATGATGGGCCAGCAGGGGATACAAACAGTACAGAACAGATTAGCAGAATGATGTAGGGCCAACAGCGGCTTCAGATAGTATAGCACAGGGTAACAGAATGATGCAGGGCCAGCAAGGGCTACAGACAGTACAGCACTGGGCAACAGGATGATGCAGGGCCAGCAGGGGCTGCAGACAGTAGAGCACAGGACAACAGAATAATTCAGAGCCAGCAGTGGCTGCAGACAGCACAGCCCAGGGCAACAGGATGATGCAAGGCTAGCAGGGGCTACAAACAGTATAGCACAGGGAACCAGAATGATCCAGGGCCAGCAGGGGCTGAAACAGTAAGGCACAGGGCAGCAGAATAATTCAGGGCCAGCAAGGGCTACAGACAGTACAGCACTGGGCAACAGGATGATGCAGGGCCAGCAGGGGCTGCAGACAGTAGAGCACAGGACAACAGAATAATTCAGAGCCAGCAGTGGCTGCAGACAGCACAGCCCAGGGCAACAGGATGATGCAAGGCTAGCAGGGGCTACAAACAGTATAGCACAGGGAACCAGAATGATCCAGGGCCAGCAGGGGCTGAAACACTAAGGCACAGGGCAGCAGAATAATTCAGGGCCAGCAAGGGCTACAGACAGTACAGCACAGGGAAACAGGATGATGAAGGGCCAGCAGGGGGCAAACAGTACAGCATAGGGTAACAGAATGATTCAGGGCCAGCAGGGGCTACAGATAGTACAGCACAGGGCAACAGGATGATGCAGGGCTAGCAGGGACTGCAAACAGTATAGCACAGAGAAACAGAATGATCCAGGGCCAGCAGGGACTGAAACAGTAAGCCACATAGCAACAGAATAATTCAGGGCCAGTAAGGACTGCAAACAGTATAGCAAAGGGAACCAGAATGATCCAGGGCCAGCAGGGGCTGAAACAGTAAGGCACATGGGCAACAGAATAATTCAGGGCCAGCAGGGACTACAGACAGTATAGCACAGGGCAACAGGATGATGCAGAGCAGGCGGGGGTGCAAACAGCAATGCACAGGGAAACAGAATTATCCAGGGCCAGCAGGGGCTGAAACAGTAAGGCACAGGGCAACAGGATGATGCAGGGCCAGCAGGGGCCACAAACAGTAATGCACAGGGAAACCGAATGTTTCAGGGCCACAGGGGCTACAGACAGTACAGCACAGGACAACAGTATGATGCAGGGCCAACAGGGGATACAGACAGGACAGCACAGAAAAATAGAATGATGGAGGGCCATCAGGACAACAAACAGTACTGCACAGGGTTACAGAATGATGCAGGGCCAACAGGGGCTACAATCCGTATAGCACAGGGCAACATAATGATGTTAGGCTAGTAGAGGATACAAACAGTACAGCACAGGTTAACAGAATGATGCAGGGCCAGTAGGGGCTACAAACAGTACAGCACAGGATAACAATATGAATCAGGGCCAGCTGGTGCTACATCAGACTAGCACAGGGAAACAGGATGATGCAGGTCCTGCAGGGGATATAAACACTAATGAAAAGGGCAACAGAATGATTCAGGGCCAGCAGGGGCTACAGACAGTACAGCACAGGGCAACAGGTTGGTGCAAGGCCAACAGGGGATACAGACAGTACAGCCCATGGTAACAGAATGATGGAGGGCCAGTAGGGAATACAGACAATACAGCACAGGGCAACAGGATGATGAAGGGCCAACAGGGGATACAAACAGTACAGAACAGATTAGCAGAATGATGTAGGGCCAACAGCGGCTACAGATAGTATAGCACAGGGTAACAGAATGATGCAGGGCTAGCAGTAGCTACAAACAGTACAGCTCAGGGTACCAGAATGATGATGGGCCAGCAGGAGATACAAACAGTACAGAACAGATTAGCAGAATGATGTAGGGCCAACAGCGGCTACAGATAGTATAGTACAGGGTAACAGAATGATGTTGGGCCAGCAGGGGCTACAAACAGTACAGCTCAGGGTAACAGAATGATGCAGGGCCAGCAGGGGCTACAAACAGTACAGCACAGGGTAACAGAATGATGATGGGCCAGCAGTAGATACAAACAGTACAGAACAGATTAGCAGAATGATGTAGGGCCAACAGCGGCTACAGATAGTATAGTACAGGGTAACAGAATGATGTTGGGCCAGCAGGGGCTACAAACAGTACAGCTCAGGGTAACAGAATGATGCAAGGCCAGCGGGGGCTACAAACAGATTAGCACAGGGAAACAGGATGATTCAGAGCGAGCAGGGGATATGAACAGTACAGCACAGGAAAACAGAATGATTCAAGGCCTGCAGGGGTTACAAACAGTAATGCACATGGCAACAGAATGATTCAGGGCCACAGGAGCTACAGACAGTACAGCACAGGGCAACAGGATGATGCAGGGCCAACAGGGGATACAGACAGTACAGCTCATGGTAACAGAATGATGGAGGGCCAGCAGGAAAAATATAGACAGTAAGGCACAGGGCAACAGGATGATGCAAGACCAGCAGGGGACACAGACAGTATAGCCCATGGTAACAGAATGATGGAGGGCCAGCAGGGAATACAGACTGTACAGCACAGGGCAACAGGATGATTCAGAGCCACCAGGGGCTACAAACAGTACTGCACAGGGTAACAGAATGATGTTGGGTGAGCAGGGGGATACAAACAGTACAGCAAGTGTAACAGAATTATGCAGGGCCAGTAGGAGCCACAAACAGTACAGCACAGGGTAACAGTGTAATGCAGCACCAACAGGGACTACAAACAGTACAGCAAATGTAACAGAATCATGCAGGGCCAGCAGGGGCTACAAACAGTACAGTACAGGGTAACAGTATGATGCAGGGCCAACAGGGTCTACAAACAGTATAGCATAGGGTAACAGAATGATTCAGGGCCAACAGGGGCAGCAAACAGTACAGCACAGTTTAACAGAATGATGTTGGGCCAGCAGGGGCTACAAACAGTACATCACATGGTAACAGAATGAGTCAGGTCCAGCAGGAGGCTACAAATGATACAGCACAGGGTAACAGAATGATGCAGGGCCAACAGGGGCTACAAACAGTATAGCACAGGGTAGCAGATTGATGCAGGGCCAACAGGGGCTACAAACAGTACAGAACAGGGAAACAGAATGATGCAGGACCAACTGGGGCTACAGACAATATAGCACAGGGTAACAGAATGTTGCAGGGCCAACAGGAGCTATAAACAGCAAAGCACAGGGTAACAGAATAATGTTGGTCCAGCAGGGGATACAAACCGTACCGCACAGGTTAACAGAATGATGTTGGGCCATCAGGGCTACAAACAGTACAGTACAAGGTAACAGAATGATGCAGGGCCAGCAGGGGCTACAAGCAGTACAGCGCAGGGCAACACAATGATTCTGGGCCAAATAGGGGTGCCAATTTAAAAGTGGCAAATTCTCAGAGGATTTTAATGGCAGAGGCAGTATGCAAACATGAGGTAACTGAACTACATGGGCCACGAGTCTCCACCAGAACCCCCAGTCCCCCGCTGTGGGAAAACAAAAAGCCACAGTAAAGCACCATGACCCACATGCAGTAATTTAAAACTAGTCAATAGTGACAGCTGTAGCTGAACTGACCTCCAGAGTATAAAGAAGCCATGCTTATAAGGAAGCATGTAAGCAGGTTGAATCCCATGGAAAAGTATATAGAATTACATGAGACTCAGGTTTGAGTTCCACCTAGTACCATTAAACATGTTTGAGCAGCTATAATCCCCAAAGGGCTGTATGGAAACTAAGCACTTGAGACAAAACAACAATCATGAAGAAACAGGGAGCCAGAAGCAAGCTTGAAGAAACAAGGAGCCAAGAAAAAGGCACCATGAGACCGCAGATTTAAGCCGAAAAATGGCTGTTCACATGGGAAAAGCAACATGGAAGGGCAGGAGACTCGGGTGAGATTCTGATGCATAGCTACAGTGGAGATTGTATAAAAGTTTATCAGTACTGAGGTATACCTCGGTAGTACTGAGGCAGGAACACATTACAGTCATTGCAAGTTGAACTTGAGAGCCTCAGTGGTATCTCAAGGTATACCTCAGTACTGGCAGGAACACATTACAGTCATTGCAAGTTGAACTTGAGAGCCTCAGTGGTATCTCAAGGTATACCTCAGTACTGACAAACTTTTGTAAGATTGCCACTGTAGTAGCACTGAATAGCCAAGCAAACTGATATGGGGTGGAATGTACAAATAACAAGAAAGTGCAAATGCATGCTGATTAAACACAACAGCAGCTGAGCAAATATATTGACAAAGAATAGGAACTGGTAAGTTGGAACAGCCAGAATAATTTTGAAACAGAATGAAGGCTGTAGTGAGAAATATCCAAAGAAAGAAAGGAAGGAGGAAAGCAGCACGGGTTACCTGGAGTGGCAACAGAAATGCAGCAGTACTAGTGGCCACACCCTGCAACTGCTAGCAGAGAGCAAGAGCTGAGACAAGGTGCACACCATTAAATGAAAGCAGCAGCAGAGGGTTGGAATGGGAGCTGAAACAGACAACAAAGATAGGAAAACTGAGGATGCTAGGTAGTGGAGAGGACGGAGAACCAGAGCACAGCAAAGGAGCAACACAGCACATTCAAAGGGCAACTAGAAAGCCCCAAAAGAAAACACAAAACCAAAGCACAAATGCAGTAGAACAGAACAACAGCACACAGGAAAGCACAAAGCAGCCAGAAGCAAAACAAATACTAACTAAAGCAGAAGAAACACAGGAACACATCCAGCAGAAACCGAGCAGATTCCAGAGCATAAACACACTAGATTCGGGGGAGAAAAGGCAGAAGCAGGCTCAATGTGAGCAGACAAACCAACAAAGCCTCCCGAAGGCAAATAGGAAGTGCTTCAGATGGAGGCTGGGAGGAACTGCTCATATAGCTCAGGAAGTTGGCATGGCTGGTTGCTTGCCCATTGAACTACTGACAGGGCCTTTCAAATGTGGCTATTGCAGCACCCATTGCGGTGCCCTGCAGTTATAAAAGGACCTTGCAACAAAAACAGAAATAGTTGTGCCTTAGTGCATAATCAAGTAAATGGTGCATTATTCATATCTGGTCCAGTTTCCAGGAAATGTATTTTAGCTCTTACCCCATCATTTGTTTGATGCAGGTATAGAGTGAGGCAATGACTACTGCTAACCAACAATAACCATCCTTCCAACAGAAAGATTCAATTTTCTTAACAAAGTCAGATGTATTTCAGCTGTAGTTCAGTTTCTGCAAACTAGCTGTTTTAAGAAGTGGTCCACAAATCTTGATGGGTGCTCACTGACTGACCCCATGCCAGATACGATTGGCCGCTGAGGAGGATTCGCCATAGATTTGTGGATTTTGGGGCGCTTATAGAGTGTAGGCATTACAGGAAGATCATTTTTAAGAAATATTAGCTCGTCCTCATCTATTCACTGTTCACCAAACACTGTGCCCACTGTCATACAACTCATTTCTGAAGGCTAAGGAGGGTTAAAGGTCAGGGTGTTGTTTACAAGTGGTGTCCTTGAGCCGGCATTGTATTTCATGAACACATCAAGCAGTGTCTTGCTCGGCCACAGCACTCCCCTTCTCTACTGGTTTTGTAGTCATGTTATCCATTTCTTTATTTTCACAGAGAGCACCCCACTGAACAGCAGACAGGTTGGTATACTGTGGTTTGAGCAGAGTAGGAAAAAGAGCATCAATGCCATTCTGAAACACTGTTTCAACTATGTTTATAACAGGATGCCTCAGTTGATTGAAGCAGAATGTTCTTTTCCCTTTTAGGCCAGAACTGATTATGGGACTAAACACTTGTCGCTCAGAGGTATCACATGATTGGACAAATTCAGTATTATTGATCAGGTAGTCAATATTCTCTGTGAGTGTCTCTGTGCAAAAATTATTCTCTGTGTCAGCTACATATAAAAGTTCACAAGCTGTAGTTAGGTTTTATTCAGTTTTCATTTCCTCCTTCCCCCAGTGTTAATACTTTCAGCAACAGGAAACCTCATAATAGCATTTCAAAGGTAATCAAGTTTTTTTTCTCTTTAAAATTAATTTTCAGATCAAGTTTACTAAGTAACTTGAAAATGCCAACGTGAATATCAAAATACTGTAGTCAGGTTGGGTGGTCAGAACAAATGAAAGTCCCTTCTCTCTCAAGGAGTTTTACATGCAAGAATTTTAGCCCTAACCACCTATGAAGGGGTAGAGCGTATTTTTTTTAATTTTCTGGTCAAAGGTTGAAGTGATTAGAAGTGGCCCAAAAATCAGCCCTCATATTACTTTACATTGCCAGTGGTCTATGTTTCTACAGAATAAATCTATGTTTCTATGTAAAAGTTCAAAATGTTATCACATTCACCAAATACAAAGTTAGTATCAGCTTATCTTTATGGTACTTAAGAGGGTAGAGTCCTTGGATTTATTAAAACTGAGGAATATCAGGAGGTTCAAGAACAAAAGATTCAAACTAGCAGAGGGAAACTATGATGGACTGAAGAAAATAATCATTTACAAAATGGGTAGTGGATAGATGAAACAATCTAACCAGTAGTGTGATTAAGACTGCAATAGCACTTCCTCAGGGTTCCAAACAAAATGGTATATTTAAAGTGAGGTAATTAAAAACAATAGGGAGGACAGGGGCTCTGACACTCTGAAAGGATTGAGGAATTCTATGTAAATTCAAAAGAGCAGATTTGGTAAATGTTTGGTCTTCCCTGTCCTGTACCATCTCTATACTGTATGTACACCTAAAAAATAAAGGACTGCTAAGTGTGATAGGTAGGGAAATATACCCACCAAAAGAGCCTAATGAGGTAATAATGGCATGAGCCCAAGTGCCAGTGGCATTATCACCTCAATAGGCCCTGAATATGAGATATTTCCCCACAGTACACTTATCTGTCTTTTTTGAACAGGCACAGTAGAGACTGTGTATTAAAGCTGAGTAGGTAGTTCAATGTTAAACCCAAATTTTTGCACCTTAATATCGTGGCTATCCCTAGAAAGAACAGCATGCTCTCAGTCAGTGCCAGTACCTCAGGGTGCTGATCATTTTATAATGGTCAGCTGTACTGTTTAAAGTTTGAAATGTTGAAAACCAATAACATATGGAAATGAAACGTTTTTTTTTTCTCACTGATAAAATAAACATGGCTGGGAATTAAAACCTGAAACTTTCATGTTTCTTAGTTTGTCACAAAAATAATTCCTTAATAGGTGGTTTTACTGTAAAATGCACTTTTCTCTATAACTACGTTTTGTTGTTTCCTGCAGTTTTGGGTAATGAAAATGGTTCTCCCATTACATTAGATTGCTGGCAATGGACCCCCCTTTCCAGATTTCTCTCACAGTTCGAAGCCCATCCCCACAATGGCAACACACACCCAGCCCAGTTCTTACACAACCTATGGCAGGTGCCCCTTCGCAATGCTGGTACCTCATCCGTGCCTGCCTGATGTTTAAAAAGACTGAAGCAGATACCCAACTCCACTCCTTGTTATCCCCCCACCCACCCACTCAATGTTTAATGTGAACCACCATAGGTGCCCATTTCTGCTGCTAGTATAACCTCCCTGCCAATCCAATTTTTAAATGGACTGGGGTTAGGTTCCCAACTCACTGGTATTCCCCCTTCTGTCCCATGTTTAAAGTAACCAGTTGCATGTTACCAACCTCTCCACCATTATCCCTGCTTTCCACCTTTTTAATCTTTAAATGGATCAGATGGATCAGATGCAAGTGTCCATCCCTGCCAACGGTATGCACCCCTCCTGTCTAACCAACCTTGAAGTCAACTGGTGGTGAGTGTTCAGTCCCACTGCCAGTATCTCCCTCTACCTGTCCGATATCTACTTAAACTGATTGCTGGTGGGTGTCCATGCTCATAGCAGGTACCCCTCACCCACCCACACTGTAATGAAGATCAAACCACTCTTGCTAACCTTAGAGCATCCACTCCACACTTCTCCCACCCATTGGTGCCCACTCAGTTCCACATTGTGACCCTCAGTGTCTCACATTGTAAATCTTCAATGTCCCTTGACACAAGCCTCTACCTGAAGAACAAAAACACTCATGAAAACAAACTTTAAAGAGCTACTGATGCCTCTGGGAAAACTTTGGAACACCTAATATTTAGACACAATTCAACTTGCATTTTATATATTGTTCATTGATTTATCCTTCTCCCTTTTTGTTGCAAAGGAAATTTGCAGAAAAACAAGAACTTCATCCCTTAAACGTTTATTTGTCCCCACAGCTTATTCTCAACATGAATCATAATCATCTGTTGTGGCATCACAGAGTGTTGCCATGGGAATAATTGTGATGGTACAAACAGTATACTAGCAATAGGAGCTGATGAACAGTTGATAGACAAAGATCCTCTTTTCATGCATGTAACCTCAGTAATAAATAATGGGGAGGAGAAATGCAGAGCTAATGTGAAGTGTTAGCTTAATTGTGTCCAAGTATCATGTTTACAAAATTTTCCTGGCGGCATCAATGGCTGTTTATGCCCAAGAATGTGTGCATTGTACATATGTGTGGACTTGGGTTACTGTTGTTTTCCACGTTTCCTTTCTTTTTGACATAACTTGGTAATTTTGCCATTTGTATGTCTCAAGTGATGACTGTGAAATAGTTGGGGTTGGAATAAATATTTCGGGAGGTAAACCAGTGCTTTTACTGGGCTGTTTTAGCCCCTCCCCCCAGTTTTTCTGCTCCTAAAATTGAAGAACTAAGAAAGGATTTATTGCCATTTGCTGAGACTCACCAATTACTCCTGATGGAATATTTTAATTTAGATTGGAGAAGTGAAAAAAGTCACAACACCTGCTTAACATGGCCCTCACATTAGGGTTACAGTAGTTAATAAGTGAATCCACCAATATAAAACCCAAGTTCCTCTCTTCTGCAACTACACTGGAGGGGATCTTTACTAACTCTCCCCACATATATAAAGATTCAAGTACCATGATAGATGTGAACAGTGAACACACACCATTTATTGTATCAAAGGGAAGTTGCTGGCGAGGGGTCTGCCAAGGATAATATACTGTTTTATAGATCTGCAAAATCTTTTACAAAGGACATGTTCTTTACCCCACATAACAGGGCTTCATAGAATACATACATTCTAACCATCACTACTTTAATGGGAGACACCCTTGAAAAAGTGATAAAGTACAAATACCTTGGATTGTGGATTGAAAACAAACTATCCTTCACTACCCTTATACAGGCATTTTGTAAAAAATTGTGTGTCAGACTTGGTTTTTACTTCAGAAATAAGCACTGCTTTCTGCATAATGTCTACAAATTGCTGGTCCAGGTTACCTTCCTACCAATTCTGGAGTATGCTGATTTTTTATTTATTTATAGTTTTGTGCATTTTTCCCCAGGATTTTGCCCTTGCCCCACCCCGGTCTTGCACGCGTGTGTGGAGACACACGTACACCATGGCTCTGGGGCACCCTCACAATTCTCTGCCACCCCATGCCTGCCTGCACTACCCGTCAGACCTACACCTAATGGGAGCTGAACTATGGGGGGGTGACATAGATCCTCCCCAGGAGAGGAGACCTGCCAGTATGGCTGCTCAATTCTGCTCCCCCCCCCACCGAACTCCAATGACCCGGTCCCATTCCCGAACCCAGGTCGCCGGCACAGCTCAAGGTGTGGCATCCAGTGCCTCAACCCTCAGTGCCACCAGGCTGGCTAGACTATGCTGATCTTATATACAGTCACTGTTCCACCACCTGTCTGGCTAAGTTAGATGTTCTCTATCACAGAGCATTGTGATAAAATAAAAGTCCTAAATGGCAGAAACAAAATAAGTGGAGAAATTAAAATAGTAGATGATGGCAACAATTTCATTAAAGAGAAGGATTTTGCAGAGAAGGTTAATGAGTTCTTTCTCTGTGTGGGGGTTCCTGATGGAGTAGCAGTTCCAAGGGAAAGTAAGGCTATAACACATGGTGCTATTGAAGATGGGGGACAATGTGCCATGGAAGAAATAACAGAATAGGAAGCTTGTGAACATGTATTAAAATTAACAAGTGATAAATCTGTGGGCCATATAACCTTACACCAAGATTTTTAAAATATGCAGCTCTACAGATTTAAGGATCATTAGCATATTCGTTTAATTGGTCTTTGGCATCAGGGGACATGCTTTTGGGTTGGAAGAATGCTGGAATTGTCCCAATTTTCAAGAGGGCTGACCAAGCCTGATGGTTAACTACAGGCCAATCTTTTTACTTCCAGTGGTGGCAAAGTTATTGGAGAAAACAGTGGCAAGACAATTAGTGTCCTTTTTAGAAGAGGGCAGCAAATGGGACATATTTCATTTTGGTTTCCATAGAAACCATAGTATGGTATCCATCATGTTTAAAGTCTTGGGCAATATCAGTAGGGCCTCAGAGCTTGGAAAAGTTCCTGGTGCAAATTTTGTTGACCTCTCCAAGGCATTTGATATGGTGAACCACAAGATATTATTTGGGAACATAAGTGAGGTTGGTTTGTTGGATAGTGCTTTGTCCTGGTTTAACAGTTACCTTTCTGATAGAACTCAAAAGGTCTTGTTGAATGGTAGACAGTCAAGAGAACTGCTTATTAAAAATTATTTACATTGGGCCCTAGTCACGAACGAATGGGAAATATGCGCCGGAGGTGCATATCCCACACACTTAACTCTGCACTTGCAGACAGGTGCACCTGGCCAGCATTCACCAGAGGTCACCACCTGTCTGTGGCCCTGCCTGCCTGGTGCCCAGTACTCTGCAGGGTGGCCAGGGGTGGAGTTGCGGACCCAGTTGGGCAGCCAATGGAATGCCTGGCATGGGTCCCACAGTGGATCCCCAACACATGCAGGCGTGGGTCCAGGTGCGTGAATTGCACCAGCAGACACCAGGACTCATGTGGCTATGGTCTGGCTGGTGGCAGACCCTATGGCCAAGCACCTGATGTGTGGGGTCCACCAGCCGTATCACTGTACCTCCCCCAAACACACGGCAGCCCAGTACACATGTAGCAAGGCCCACTCACATGCCACCTCATCCCTGTGGCAGCAGAAGCACCCACCCTCACCCCACACATGGCCGTCCCTGACCCCAGTGTACAACACAACCCATCTTCCACCCACAACTCTCCTGTCCCTGGTGTCTTACATGCCTCCCCCAATGCTCAGGTGCCCTGGTCCCACAGACCCATTCCCATCCCCCCCGAACCTTCTTGGTTATCAGTGGCTCCCCCACCCCTCAACACCCGATACCCCCGTACCTGCACAGTCCATGTCATGGCCAGATGACCAGCAGCAGAGCCCTCTGCATACCTCCTTGTCTGCCGGCCATCCAAGTGATGCTGGGAATGTCCCCCTATTAATAGGCTGCACATTCTAAGCATCACTTAGACAGCCAGCAGCTGAGGAGGTGTGCGGAGGGCTGTGCTGCTGGCCATCCAGCCACAACATCAACTGTGCAGGTATGGCGAGGTGTTGGTGCCACTGGGATGGGGGAAGCCACTGACTACCGATGAGGTTCTGGGGGGACTGCATGTGGGGTCAGAGGACTACCAGGCCAGCCAAGCATGTTCCCATCACATGTTTGTCTGGGTGTTGGTGCCATGGGTGGATGGGGGTACCACCAGCCACTGGCTACCAATGCTTCCATAGGAGTACCAGTCATGGGGGTCTGGGAGGTTGTGGCAGGCACCTTTGTGTGCATGGGAGGGTTGTCTATGGCATCACTGGGTGGGAACTGCCATCTGTGTAGGTGGGATGCATGGCAGTCACTGGGTGGGGTGGCCATTTGTTGGGAGGGGGGTGGATGGCACTGTGAGGGACACATGGACATGTATGGGCATTCACCCATTCTGCCACCCCAGCCCTCCCCATCAGCCTAGTTGGCTGAGGTGGCTCAGATTGTCAAGTCTTGCTGCCGCTGTGACTGGGGCTGGGGGTAGTCCATGCAGGCATGTGGTGTGTTATGACAGGGTTATATCTGGAATAGACAGCACCCCCCTACACCCTCCCATGCACAGTACCCCATGCCATAGTGCATGGTGCATTGCGGACATGCCTCCTGCCCATCCCCGGCATGTTCTTGTCTGCATGGATAGGGATTTGGGTGCATAGGGGCTGTGCACCCCATTTTGTGCATCCCACATGGGACACTATTTCTATGGAGAGGCTGCATGCTGAGGATGCATGGTGTGTAGCCACGCTGCACATTTGTACATAGGGACCATTGTACTTAAGGGATATGAGGGGAGCATCTGAGGTGTAGGCTACCATTTGTATACAGATGATACAGTGGTCTACTCCTCTGACTCATCCACTGGGTAGTGCAGTTATGGTTGCAGATGGCTTTTAATGGTCTACAGTCATTTTTTAGTCAGATTTCTTTAAAAATTAATGAACAGAAATCCAAAGTAATGCTACTTGGAATAGCCTAATGGTTAAATAAATTAGATAAAAATACATTGGTCATCCTCTCTAAAGATGGAAATAGGATTGAGCAAGTAGAAAAGTACAAATATTTAGGCTTTTGGATAGTCACACAGATCAGGTAACCTACATGTTACAAAACTCATAAACATAATTGACAAATGTTGAAGATAAGACTACAAATACTGCAAATACAAATGTTTCCCATTTTTTACTATGTCAGTATTACTTTTGAGTTCTGTACACTGTTAAACAGACTAGCACATTTTGTTTAAATAGCCCCTGCTTTACTTAAAGTTGTGACTTCTATAACAAATGAGGATGGACATCTCTCAGCAATACACAAACTTTGCACATACGTGCTTTTTGCACAAAAATGTGTATTGGCTGGGTTCCTTTAGGCAATATCTGCAGCTGGTAGTCTGGTCGCCACTCGACAGAGGCAAGGATGGGAACCAAGCCCTCAACTTCTTTGTTGCAGTTTTTTACTAAAGCCTGTGACATCTTTGCCCCCTATAAAACCCAAAAAATAAGAGGGGATACCAGCCCTTGGCTCACAGTGCTCCTTGAGCTCACACGGGAAAGGGATAATCTGTGGCCTAGGGCCAAAGCCACTTATAGAGAAACAGATCTCATTAAATATAAGACTGCCAAAAACAATTGTACCAAGCTCATCCATCTAGCTAAGGCAGCCTATTACAATGATCTACTAAAAAAGGAGCTGGGGGCATAGAAATGAGTTCTGAGACTTGGTAAAATCACTCACTGGTAAAGCTTCCAAAGCCCAACCAGAGCTAATAGTCACTGCAGCCAGGACACTACAGGACCTAGTAAACATTGCAAATGCTTTCAATGGGGCCTTCTCTGATGTAAGCACTGTACTTCCAAGTGACTACCTGCCCCCCCCCCCCCAACTCCAAATCAGAATCACACCACTCCCTCATCTTCTTCGGCCAAGGACAGTGCCCCCCCAACCCTTTCTACTTTAAGCAGCTGTCTAGAAATGACACCATCAGTTATGTAAAACATATTCAAGGGAAGAAAAGAATGGGGAGTGACCTTGTAGACATGAAGCTGATGGCACTTACTGTAAATGAGCTGGTGGATCCACTAACCAAAGTTTTTAATGTCTCACATAGGTCAGGAGCATTCCCTGACAAATGGACGAAGGCACTTGTCACCCCTGTCTTCAAAACAGGTGATGCTATCAATCTAACTACAGACACATCTCCATTCTCCCTCCCTGTCCAAAGTGCTGGAAAGAATTGTCTCTGACTAGCTTACAGAGTGCAGTACAAGTCATGTTAAACTGTTCCATCAATGAGCTGGTTTAGCATTGTTTTTTTGAGTTAGCAAGGCATTGCCAACTCATATTGCATTGTTTTTCAATGCTTAGCCAGCCAAAGAGTAATGTTTGCAGAATGTTCTTGCAACTCAGTTGGAATGCATCTGCAGTCCAGTCGCTGTGCAATGCAAAGCTGCATTTTAACTCTCAAGAAACAGTTTGTGCAAGACTTTGTGCTGAATCCAGCAACATTTATGCAACTCAATCAGAAATGCCACAGCAACTCATTGGAGGAGCAGTTTAATGTGACTTGTACTGTACTTACTGAAGTACAACCTACTTTGTGTTCAGTAACATGGGTTCCAGAAAAGATAATTCCACCATTGCTACATTGGTTGACTACACCACCCAAATATACAATGCCTCTGATGATGATCTGGCAGTGGAGTCTATCTTTATAGGCCTCACAAAGGCATCTGATACCATCAACCATCAACTCCTCCTTCAACAACTGCACTCTATTAGCCTCTCCATGGACACGGTCACCTGGTTCAAGAGCTAACTCTCTTGCAGGACACAATGTGTCAAAGTCAATGGCATTCTATCTGAGCCCATGGAGATGGCGCTTGGAGTTCCACAAGGATCAATACCGGGCTCGCTAGTTTTTAGCCTCTTCATTATTTTTTATTTATTTTATTTAAACAGCAGTTTGGAAAACCTTTGAGCCATAGTCTCATTTACAAAGGTACCTTGTCACAGTAAGACAAACCAAAATACACAGTATAGCAGTACAACACATAAGTATAACAGTAAAATTAAGACATAGATACAAACAAGCTGGTACAGGTAGGATGGATGCAAACAATACCAGAGTTATATAGTCCTTAGCAGCTAGTAATAAGCTTTGTCTTAAGTATTAGTCTGACTTGACTTGTGGCAGTTACAGCATAGGGTGTTAATAAGGTGGTTACGTAAGGAAGTTTTGAAGCACATATAGTTGGAGCTTGGAGATGGAGGGGCAGTGTGTTGAACCAGGAGGGGCCCCTAAAGCTGAAGGCTCTTTGGCCGTGAGAGGTCCTAGCTCTAGGGATAACAAAAGGTTTTCCCAGAGGTCAGTATGAACTAGTGGGACAGAGGCGATGGTGGTGGTCAATCCTGGTGGGGAAAGCCCAAGGAGGGTCTTTTTGTAAGGGTACAGGTAAGATATTTGAGGCGCCTGTCGAGATCAAGTACCAGCGCTTTAGCATACAGTAGACAGGTGTGTGTTATCCAGGTGCTCCAGTAATTAACCTGCAGGCCTTATTCAGAGTAGTGTGAATTTTATGGAGTGCGGTCTGATCAGCAGCACCATACACGGCAGTCCATAGTCCACTAGGGACAGGATAGAGGAGGTGACATGAGTCGAAGAGCCTCGGGGGAGGCAGTGTTTATACGATGTAAGATGCCCAATCGGATATTAGTGGCAGTGGCTAGGGCAGCGATGTGTCCATGGAAGGAGAGGGAGGGGTCAAAATGGATCCTAGGTATTTATAGGAGCAAACTTGTTCGTGGGAATGAGGACCCAGAGTGAATGAGGAGTTTGAAGTTGCAGGACTTGTTTTGGGGATGAGTGAAGAACATGGTTTTGTTTTTTAAGATTTATCACCAATCATTGTTCCTTGAACCAGCCCTCGGCTTCAGTGAAGGACTTCTGCAGCGAGTCCTGGAGGGCAGTAGGGTTACGACTTGAGGCAAAGATGACTGCATCATCAGCGTACAATAGAATGTTCCACAAGCAAGAGCGTGGAAGGGTGTTAAGGTAAAGGGAGAATAGTAAGGGGCCCAGAATGGAGCCCTGGGGAACCCCAGAAAAGATGGAACAGATGCCTGAGTAGGTCCCATTAATTTTTACACGCTGTGAGCAGTCAGACAGATAACTGGTGCACCAGGAGATAGGCCCAGCAGCAAAACCAGAGAGACTAAGGGCATCAAGAAGGAGGGGGTGGGAGACAGTGTCGAAAGCTTTCAAGAGGTCAATGAAGACAGCACCAGCCAGAGAACCAGTGTCTAAGGAGGAGTGGAGAAAGTTGGAGAACTCTAGGAGGGCTGTGTTGGTACTGTGGCCCACTCGGAAGCCATGCTGCTCAGGACAAAGGACATTGTAGGTGGAGAGGTAGTCAGAGATTTGAGAGGCCACCACTTTTTCCAAGGCCTTGGAGAGAGGAGAGAGAATGGAGATCAGTCGATAGTTACCAGCCACAGTCCTATCACCACCACCTTTAAAGATAGGGGTGACAGTGGCGACTATCTGCCTTCAGTCTGTCAAGCTCATATCATCCTTCATGCGGATGATGCGGTCATCTCTGTAAGTGGAAAAAAGCTACCCACCATCACCTGTGAACTTGAAGCTAACTTCCACAAGCTAGAGGTATGGTTCTCTATTAATAAACTGTTGCTCAACTGTAAAAAAACGAAAAGCATGCCTTTCACGCTTCCGCAGAACAGAAAGAAATTCAGCAAACTACAGATATAGAGTTGCAAAGGGGATATCCTGTAGCAGGTTGACACCTTTTAAATATCTAGGGATTCACCTGGATAATGCCCTCTCTTTCATAACACATGTAGACAATGTTATCAAATCAGTCAATGCAAAATTAGGTGTTCTCTATCGAAACCATCACTAGATGTCCTCTGATGCTTTAAAACTTGTCACCAGCTGCTCTGTACTGTTTACCATAGACTACGACCTTATAATCTACAGCACGGGTACTAACACTGCCCTAAAAAGGGTAAAAACCTTTCTCAGTAAAGTGTGCCGGCTGATCCTAGGAGCAGATCACTGGACGCACACATGTGACCTTTATAACGGAACCGGATGGCTACCCCTTCATCTCAGGGCCCAATCTCAGGCCTGCCTACTGGCAAAGAAAGCTGTACTTGGGCTAGGTCCTGAACCCACCTCGCATCTATTCAAAATAGATCAACCAACAATCATTACATAGAGGTCTTCAAGGTTTAAATGCTTCATTGGCAAGCTTTTAAACTAGTCAAGGGGGGGGGGCACTGATAAGCAGCAGGAAAATCCCAGCCTCTCCCTACAAAACAGGGTACTAAATGGGAAAAAGACCGAGGTAGAAAGGTCAGTGGGGGATGCTGCAACAGAAAGTAAAGCCATCAAAAAATGGAAAGCAATGAGTACCAATGCACACAGTCTGAGTAACAAGCTTCCTGAATTAGTGGCCTTGATGGAGGAGGAACATCTGGATATCGTGGCAGTCACAGAAACATGGTTCGCACAAAACCATGACTGGGACGTAAACATACCAGGATACACTATCTACAGGAGACAGAGAGGGTAAAAAGGAGAGGAGTAGCTCTTCACATAAGGAAGGAATCAAAGTAACAGAACAAAAGAGAAAACAGGGAGGAGAAGAAGCACTGTGGGTAAATTTGAGACTGCACTGCACCACAATCCGCGACAGGATTAGAGTACAGACCCTTCTCAGGGGAGGAACTGGACAAGGAAATGATAGAAAGTATACTTAGTATGGCAAAAAAGGGGAGATATTGCTGATGGTGATCTGAATTTGCCAGATGTTAACTGGAGTGCAGTTGCCGCAGCCACTTCGAAGAGTGGGGTTATTCTAGATGCCCTACAGGGGGCATGCCTTAGACAACTAGTATTGGAGCCCACTCGAGAGGGAGCAATCTTAGACCTGGTTCTCTCAAATGGAGATGCAGAGAGGATCACAGATGTAGAAGTGGGTAGCCATCTGGGAACTAGCAACCATCGAACAATATGGTTCACAATAAACACAGCAATAGAGTCAAGCCATACAAAGGCAAAGGTACTGGACTTTAGGAGGGCTGACTTTGCCAAAATGGGTAAGTGCCTAAGGAATGCACTAGCAAATGGGCAGGAAGCAGGGGTGGAAGAACAATGGGGAATAATAAAAACTGCCATCACAGAGGTAACAAGCCTTTGTGTGAAGCAAATAAACAAAACTAAACGATGTAAGAAACCACTATGGTTCTCAAAGGAAGTGGCAGTGAAAGTTCAAGAGAAAAAGAAAGCTTTCAGGAAGTACAAGGAATCACAGAAGGAGCAGGACAGAGAACTGTATCAGTTAAAGCAAAAGGAAGCTGGGAAGGCAAAGCAAAGGCCCAAACCGAGGAAAAAATAGCCAACTCAGTTAAGAAGAGGGATAAAACCATTTATAGGTACATCGAGGAGCAAGAAAGACCAAGGAAGGGATAGTGAGGCTTAATAAAGGGGAGGGGCAGAGGAGACTGTGAAAAGGCAGAGATACTAAACAAATATTTGTGCTCAGTATTTACAAAGGAAGGGGGTTACCTAGAACAAACAGTAGAAACACACTGGATACAGAAGTTGATACCAGCCCATTTACAGAAGAAAGGGTTCTGAAAGAACTCTTAAAACTGAAGGTGGACAAAGCAATGGGGCCTGATGGGATCCATCCCAGAATTCTAAAAGAACTAAGGGTAGAATTAGTGACACCACTGACTACCCTGTTTAACAAATCATGGGAGGATGGGGTGGTACCCGAGGACTGGAGGAGGGCAGATGTGATTCCCCTTCACAAAAGTGGGAGCAAGGCAGAAGCAGGAAACTACAGACCTGTTAGTTTAACCTCAGTGGTAGGGAAAATGATGGAATCATTTCTGAAGGAAAGAATTGTCAGTATCTAGAGGCCAGAGGGGCACAGGACCCAAGGCAGCATGGATTCACAGCAGGAAGGTCATGCCAGACAAATCTGATAGATTTCTTTGACTGGGTGACCAAAGTAGTAGATCAGGGAGGGCTGTGGACATGGCCTACCTAGACTTTAGCAGGCATTTGACACAGTCCCACACAAAGATTAATATACAAGTTAGCTAGCCTGGGAGTGGGTCCCAAGATGACAGCCTGGGTAAAAATTGGCTGGAAAATAGGACACAGAGAGTAATAGTAAATGGAGTCCACTCTGATGAAAGGGGTTACTAGCGGGGTACATGAGGGTTCAGTATTAGGACCAGTCCTCTTCAATGTCTTTATGTTTGACATTGCAGAGGGACTGGAAGGAAAGTATGTTTCTTTGCAGATGACACAAAGATCTGCAACAGAGTTGATGCACAAGGTGGGGTGGAAAGGATGAAAAGGGACTTGGCAAGGTTAGAGGAATGGTCAAATGTATGGCAGCTTAGATTCAGTGCTAAGAAGTGCAAGGTAATGCACCTGGGAAACAAAAACCCAGGGGAAGAGTACACAATGGGGGGTGAGATACTAACAACAACAAAAATGGAAAGGGACCTGGGGGTAGTCATATCAGATGACCTAAAGGTGGGCAAGCAATGTGAGAGGGCAGCAATGAGGGCTGGGGGGATATTGGGATGCATAGGGAGAGGCATCACCAGTAGAAAACAGGAAGTTATTATCCCTCTGTACAGACAGCTGGTCAGACCCCATCTGAAGTACTGCGTACAGTTCTGGAGACCCAGTCTTTGCAAAGACATAGACAGGATGGAAGCTGTCCAGAGGAGGGCAACTAAAATGGTGCAGGATCTGCACCAGAAGACATATGAAGAGAGACTAAAGGAGCTTAATATGTATTGCCTCGAGGAAAGGGGGGGACATGATAGAAACTTTCAAGTACCTCAAGGGAATCAACAAAGTCCAAGAGGGTAGCATCTTTCAAAAAAAGAGGTGTGCCAGAACAAGGAGGCACAATTTGAGGATGGGGGGGGCGGCTCAGAGGTAATCTAAGCAAGTATTTTTTCACAGAGAGGGTTGTGGATGCGTGGAATGGCCTTCCGGAGGAGGTCGTGGAGTCAAAAACAGTGGTGGAATTCAAGCATGCATGGGACAGTCATAAGGCAATTCTAGGGGATGGGGGTAGGAAGAAGTAGGCTGCTGGTTAACTAGGATCTGTAGCTTATCCAGTAGGCAGAGAAATGGGCAGACTGGGTGGGCCAAGCGGTCCTTATCTGCCATCAAATTCTATGTTTCTATGTTTCTATGTTTCTAAGGTGTGGGCTTGTGGTACCTTTCAAGCGTACCTCAACTGCCCAAAGATCCCTGCCTTTTAGAGGACCCAAGTGGATAAATGACTTTCCTCCAGACCTCACTGAATGCAATAAGGTTGGTAAATTCAAAGCTGGACTTCAGTCACACCTAGCACTCTCTTGTATATGTGAATGCCCTAAAATAACCTAACCATACTTCAAACACTCGAATTTCCCTGAAAACCCTAACTTCAAGTGCATGAAAAGTTCCCTAACCCCCCCTCCAACCTCCCTATGTTAGACTTACTTAGGCTTATCCTTCTTCTCCTTTCTCCCTCCCTCCCATTTCCCCTTAGTTCCACTGTCCTTACCACCCCTTTCTGCCTCCATGCCCTCTACTGCCACACCCCATCTACTGTCCTCTCCTTAATCCTCTCCCCGTCATGCACCACCCTCCTTCCCCACTCTCCTAACCTCATTCCTCACCCACCACCCTTGCCTTCTCCTCCCACTTCATCCTACCCCACCACCCTCCCTATACTTCTATCCCTTCACTCACCTTGACCCCACCTCCTACTTCACCTCCTACCCCACTACCACCCCTCCCTATACTTGTTATCCTCCTTCTCACATTTAACCCCCACCTCCCAGGACAAAGTCTCCTCAGGCTGCCACTCTTACACATCCTGTACAAAGCCTATCTCTGGCTGCCTTACTCTACCCAAGCCTTTGCTCCTGAAATCCCTTGCTGCCTGGGCACCTAGCATAGAGTATGCCGCTTCTACAACCATTCTATGATACCTTTCCACTTGTTGAACCGACAGTGAAATCTCCTTGTGAATTTCTAAGCAGATGGAAATAAAAGTGTAGCTAATCTAATCTGAGGAATATCCTCTATTAAGTAACCTGAGCAACCAAAATCTGAGGAACCTTAAGTACGTAAATGTATTCGGTACCCTCATTGTATCTGTTTGTACCCATGTATATAATGTTGTTGTTGGTTTGTCTGTCTTGTACTATGTCTGACTTGGAACCTTTGTAAACGAGCCTTGGCTCAAAGGTATTCAATCCCAAACTGAAATAAATTTATGTATATAAAACAAAGTTCCAGAATATTTAAGAGAGTTTGACATTTAGGGAAAAGCATGCATTCTTGAGAGGTGTGAGTTTCCTAGAACTGTCATTACCTCAGAGTGTCACTACAAGGGCCAGGTACTTTTTTGGCTACTGTGTGCAATTAGCGTGCAATTCTTTCCCTGATATATCTCAAGTCCAAGGAATAAAATCCATTTCTATCAGACAAATAAAAACATGGTTACTGTCACTTTCCCAAATGTGTTCCAAATGTAGGAAAGGGATATTGTAATAGCAATAGCCTTGATCAATATAGTATATCAATCCCACGTAACTTCTGTCAGTTGACTGTAATTTTAATTACATATGGATGTGCATACTGTATACTGAGATTTGCTATTTTTGAGATCGTGCATGCACTGTGAACTCCTTGGGATAATGACTTTTGTGGGATGTGACACTGTCTGTCCGTTGCAGAGTGGTCTGCAAGGGGCTCAGCAGTATCCCACCAATCATCAGCCAGGCTGGCCCTGATGCTGTTTTGCCTGAAATGGTCTGCACTTGAAAAGGAAAAGCAACAACAATCATGTGGAGGATTTTTCCTTTCATGTGCAAATCACAGTGCAGCAAACAGCTGTTTTCATCGCGATCAGCCTGGCTGACGTCTCCCCCCCTTGCCACCCCACCGGTCCCTTCCTGGAAGGTGGGAGGAGGCACTTTCCTCACCTGCCTTCTCCATGTCCCTCTGTCTCTGTTTGCTTATTTTCTCCCAACAGTGAGGAGTAGGCCACAGCCTAAGCTCTATATGGGCTGGGGATATTCAGTGCCCAAAGGCACTTTTACTCTAAGTGCGATCACAGTAGAGAATCCCCCCGCCTGCCAACATTGGGGTGCTCAGTCCCCATGTCAGCATGTATCCCCCCTCTCCCTTTAATGTAGCACACTGGGAGCCCACCCCTGTGTGCCAGAAACTTCCTCTGGTGTTTCTGACACCGGGATGCCCACTCCTGGTGTCAGTTGCGCACCACCCTCACCCCTATATACTCAGCTGGCCTCCAGTGGCCCAATCCCTGGGTCAACATTGATCCCCCAGTACTCTGGCATACAGGGAGACCACCCCAGTGTGACAAAATCCATGAACAGTTTTAACCTGAAAAAAAAAAGAAAACAGTCCCTTGTCGTTCCTGCTGGCCCCTCTCCCCTAACCTGCACCCTCCTTCTGTGCACCTCACCTCCCCCCACCCTCCCTCACCCATACTTACCTCCAGAGGTTGGGAATAGTGATCTTCTGTGGATCAAAAACATGTCTGCACTCTTCAAAAGCCGACTGCAAACTGAAGAAAATCACGGTAAGCCCTATAATGGCAATCGATGGGGGGGGGGTGGGTTCAATCTAGGTTGATATCTCAGACACGTTTTGGAGTTTTGTTCCCAAATTTTCAACATGGGGTTCTTAGGACTCCTCCTCATGAAAACAGTCACTGTTATTTTGTTTCTTGGTCCCGAAAGGTGAAATTGTGGTCATTGTGCGGAATCACCTTTCGGGACCAATTAATTAAATGACAGTGCCACTGATGAGGTGGGGTCCTAAAAAACCCTTGTTGCAAATTTGGTGAAAAAAACTCCCAAAAATGACTAATTATGAGAATCTGTTGCACAGTTTCTATGCACGCTCATAACATTATCAATTTTTAAGATTTTCACTCCAAATTTCCAACATTGCCATTTTTTCACACACTCTTATGAACAATACAGCTGTCATTTTTTGCATCCTTTCCAAAATGTGTTTTTGCACCTGTGGTGCAGAAAGTCTTGGCCACTTTGCAAAAATCAATGTTCAGGACAGATTAATGAAATTCCAGTGCCACTGTTCATGAGGGGAGGTCCCAAAAATGCCATGTTGAAAATTTGGTGAAATCATTCCAAAAAATGACTGCGTTACGAGAATGAGTTGCACAGTTTCTACGCACAATCCTAACTTTGTCACTTTTTCATATTTTCACTCCAGATTTTCAACATTGCCATTTGTTCACACCACCTCAAGAATGATATAGATGTCATTTTTTTACATCCGGCCCAAAATGTGTTTTTGGACCTGTGGCACCGAATGGTACACTCGCTGTGCGAAATCACCTTTTGGGATTAAGTAATGGAATGATACTGCCACTATCAAAAATTAGGAGCAAAAATACCAACAAATGCCAGGGGCATTAGGGTTTCCAACTATAACACCCAATGCCAGTACCAGCAAGCAAACATTCGGCATTGACAAATGCTTGTTTTTCTAATGAAGTAAACCAGTGCTGGAAGAACATAAGAAATCTGTTGCAAGTGATGCCTTAAAATGCAAGGCAGAAGCATTAGGGTTTCCAACTGTAATGCCCATCCTGCACAGACTGACAGGCATCAAGGGTGTGACTTGGAGTCGTTGCCTGTAATGCTCACACCATTCCACCCCCACCCCCACCCCTGCAGCCACTGACAGGCATTGAGGTGTGCCATGGGGTCTCCGGACCTATTGTTCACCCCATTCTCCTGTACTGTACCCATCTCACCTTATTTCCTTATGGGATGTGGAGAGCATAAAGGCCGAAGACTTCAAGGCACACTGACACACCGGTCAGTGTCTGCAGGGTGGGGTAAAGTGGAATGGTGTGAGTGTTATGGCCGATGACCCAAAGGCACACTCCCAACATCTGTCAGTCTCTGCAGGATGTGGGTGAGAGTTGGCATTACTTCAATACTTCACTGCCATTCCTATTATGCATTTCTCTAACTGCTGCACTACCAATACCAATACCAGCAAGCAAACATTCGGCATTGACAAATGCTTGTTTTTCTAATGAAGTAGACTAGTACTGGAAGAACATAAGAAATTTGTGTTACGAGTGATGCCTTAAAATGCAAGGCAGAGGAAAATACACAGAAAAATATGGGAGGCATGTACAACAGCAATACCAACAGTGAATTTTCGGCATTGACAAATGCTTGCTAAGTGGTATTTTACATAGACATATTTTTACTATATTTAAATATTTTATATGATGCAACATTCATATGTATGTATGTTTATATTTAAGGACATCATTGTAAATGAACTTCCACTGAATGACCAAACTCTAAATAAATTTAAAGACGGCAGGTAAAGGTATGTAGTACGGGTCTATCCCTTTAATACTCCATATCTTGCTAGCTGAGGTCTTCATATTGGCTATTATTACAATTTTTTATTGAGTCTCTTGTTTATAATTTTACTTTGCAGAGTTTTGGAAAATGCAGAAGCAGAGGTGGCTCCCTGAAAAGCCCAATCGAGTGGTAATAAGAAGCATGGGAAAACTTACCATTTTAGTGATGTAAATCCTGCTATTGCTGTATTGCACCTAGCAGGGAGCAAGTATTAGTTTCATGTTTTCGTAGTGTCAGCATGATGATTCATGTTTAAATGTATTCTTATAGCTAGTTTTATACCTAATCTAGAAGTAAGTATACTTTTAAACATGAACCCTCACTCTGATGCAATGAAAACTTAAAACTAATACCCGCTCCCTGCTGTGTTCAATACAGCAATAGCAGGATCATCACAACCCCCTGCAAAAAAACAAAGAAATGGGAATGTTTCCCATTTCTTCATCTGGTGTGTGCTGCTGTTGTTTCAGTCAATGTTTTCATCGACTGTTCAGTTCGCTGTATTGACTGCGGCATTGTTGTGCTGTGCTATTGACCTTGCAACATTAAGACCTCGTGCTTTATGAATCTGACCCAAAATGTATTTTGGGGGGTTGTTATAATATGCTACTTACATAGAAGTAAGGTGGGGTCAGCTAGTGTTATTTATAGAAGGGAGAAAAGGGATCAACAGCTGTGTGAATTAATATATGCAATTTATTCCAATGAGTGAGAGGATGGGACTATTCTCATGAGTGGCAAAGCCTAAAGTGAGTTATAGAAATTCCTCCTCCTTACAAATGGAGTTAATGGTATTTTGTCAGTCAGGCCATTGTATGTTTAATTTATACAACTCATAGGGACTTAATTTTGAATACAAATTAGTGTAAATATACACTGGCAAGTTGTGTATTATAATGGTTATGCTCTCTGCACTCCCCTTCCCATAATCTGGTGTACAGTTTTACCAACATCTGTGTGTTTGAATAGGAGTTTGACCCTCCCTCCCTCCCCATACACACGCAAGAATATTTAGTAAGAGTGAGGTGAATATTGAATATTGAAATAGAGTTGTAGAAGCTATTCTGGAGGTTAGAAGTCTTGGTTGCAGAGTGCAGTGTGTTCACTGTTAAGTGAGGGAATGTAGTGTTTTCTTTTGCAATCATGACAGAAGCACAGAAGACAAACTATATATTGTTTTTTTAATTGGAATGTGCAACTGAAAGACTATTGGGATGGAGAGATGGACAACTAGGTAATTGTTAGTGGTTGATTTTATAATACATTGGGTAAAGGAGAAGTTAAATGTCTTGATTGAAGTAGTTGGGCATTGAGTAGCAGAACGAAGATCTTGTTAGAGACGGGGGAGGAGTCAGTAGTATACATACAGTTTTGTGGCACCAAGTGGAGTTGTATTTATAACTGGAGAGATGTGTCGCATTCAGTGGCGAGTGGTTGCTGTCGGGACAAGTGGTGTGCATTTGCGGTCAGTAGATGCTTTTGTATGATTTTGGAAGTGGGGTCTGTCTGTGTTTTGGAGCTGCATTTGATGGGGCTCAGTGGCAACAATGTGCAGGGCATGATGTCTCAGAAGAGAGAAAGCTGCAGCTTCGAGGAACATGACTGATGAAAAATGGGGGCTGTAAATTTGCCCAGTGATGTGTTAGTTATAATTAGTGTGATCCCTATTGTTGTATGTAGTATAGGTATATACTTTTAGTTAGTGTAGATATATACTTTAATTAGTATAGGCAATGTATATACATTCAACAGTTTTATTAGTGTAGGTATACTGCTTTAGTGTAGGTATATATTAGTAGATGTTTGATCAGTGTAGGTATATGCTTTGATACTTTAGTCACAGGTATAGTGAATAATAAATGATGGCCTTTTCTATGGGGAAATGTCTCCCTCCATGTGTTATAGGTACAGTACGTAGATAGAGAGATACGTAGATACGGTAGATAGATAGATAGACAGATAGACAGATAGATAGATAGATAGATAAATAGATAGATAGATAGATGGATGTGTACAAAGTAGGAATATGACAAATTAAAGTTAAAAGTCCATGGAACCCCGGCAAATTGGTGGTGTGATGTTTTTCAGGGACTGCACAATCATGCAATGCTGTATTAGTTGTGTTGGGATGCTGCGACTAGGATCTCTCAGTCCAGATCTAGCATAGTAAAGTCATCTAGTAAAAGCAACTGCCCTGTTTTGCTGGTCTTCTACTCTGGTCTGCAATTCTCCATCAGCAGCTTCTTTCTGACACAGTGATCTTTATGCCACTCTAATCCTGATCTTCCTCCCTTCCCTTCATCCATGACTGCCTGAACTCACCCTATGTCCATGCAGTTGTTCTTTCACATTTCCTTGCCCTCTGTGGTTCTGACATCCTTCCTTAAGTATAATGCCAGGGCTGGCCCTCTGGTGCAGCAGTAGCGCTACCACCTGCAAAACTATTGACCCAGGATAGGAAGCAATCTCAGGAGTCGGAGGGCTGGTTGGGGGGATGGGGGAAGAGGATCTAGCATCCCATGGACTGCTATTCTTCTCGGGGGGGTGTAAGTCACTGGCAGCAAAGGGTCCAACTGCCAGGGCTGGATCTAGTTGGGACGCATACACCACTTATGTCATTGCACACTATGCCCCAGGGAAGAAAACAAGAGGAAAATATCGATCTGCAGGATGTCATCTCCCTCCTTTCAGGCTCTACACACCTACTGGGCATGTTGGTCTCATCCCTGTTATAACTCCTCCTGGAATTAGGGGCTAGCCCTGGGGTGCTCCACCACAGGGTAAGCCGTGGGACACTGAAGACTGACTGTTAAGTCCCAGAGAAAGCAGGATGATGGGGCTGGGGAAGTAGGTGGCTGAATGGGGCAGGCTGGGTAAGGAGGAAAAAGGCAAATAGAAAAAAGAGTATTAAGCCACCTATCCCCCCTTCCTTGCCCTCTATCCCTCCTTAACACTGCATACACTTGAATGGCCATCTCACATTTATAGTACTGAGGAGAAGGAGAAGGGGGCAGATACCCCAAGGGGGGGTAGGGTGGGTAGTGGAGGGGAGGGGATGACTGACATAGGGATTGTGGAGGACAGGTTCTGGAAGTATTGAGGGCACTGGGACCAGATGGCATCCACCCTAGGAGACTCAGGGAGATGGCAGAGATCCAGGCAGGGCCACTGACTGACCTGTTCAATACCTCCCTGGACACAGAAAGCATACCATAGGATTGGAGGATGACCCATGTTGTGGCCATTCACAAAAGTGGCCCCAGGGATGATCTGGGCAATTACAGGCTAGTGAGCCTCACACTGACTGTGGGGAAGCTCATGGAGACAATCCTAAAGGAGCGGCTGGTGACCTTCTTGGAGGACAATGATATCCTCTACAGTCATCAGCATGGGTTTGTCTCTGGCAGAACCTGCCAGACAAATCTAATTGAGTATTATGACTGGGTGACCAGGGAACTTGACAAGGGCCACATGATAGAAGTCCTGTATTTCGACTTCAGCAAGGCCTTTGATTCTGTGCCACATGGGAGGCTGGGTAGAAGCTGGAATACACAGGGGTGGGAATAAAGATGGTAAATTGGATTGTCAACTGGCTCAATGGAAGGCAACAGAGGGTGTTGGGGGGGGCTCTCATCACCATGGGAAGTGATGAGCGGGGTGCCACAGGGATCTG
Organism: Neoceratodus forsteri; assembly: GCA_016271365.2. Lineage (NCBI taxonomy): Eukaryota > Metazoa > Chordata > Ceratodontiformes > Ceratodontidae > Neoceratodus > Neoceratodus forsteri. The sequence continues at coordinate 623,944,861 of CM057455.1, forward strand.
TGATGGGACCAGTGTTGTTTGGGATATTCATAGCTGATATGTCACACAGGGTCCGGAGCAGGATCAGTCTGTTTGTGGATGATACGAAGATGGGAGCTGTGGTAGATGACATCAAAGGCTGGAGGGGGGCTGCAGAAGGACCTGAATAAAACACAGGAGTGGTCAGTAACTTGGCAGCTGGGGTTCAATGCCAAGAAGTGCAAGGTACTGCACTTCTGAGCAAGGAACCAGGGGAGGAGCTATCAGCTGGGAGGGGTGCAGCTGGAAAGTAGCGAGGAAGAAAAGGATTTGGTGGTGATTATAATGGGCAGCATGAACAACTCGACTCAGTGCAGGAATGTGGCGGCAAAGGCCAATAGGATGCTAGGGTGTATAGTGAGGGGAATCTCCTCCAGGAATAGGGATGTGATCCTTCCCCTGTACAGCTCTATGGTCAGGCCTCACCTGAATTAAAGCATGCAGTACTGGCACCTGTTCCTGAAGAAGGACATCAAGTTGTTGAAGGGGGTTCAGCATAGGATGACAGAGATGATCCAGAGAATTGAGGGGGGTCCTATGAGGAGAGATTAGCAGAGCTGAACATGTACCTCCTGAAGGAAAGGAGGGATAGGCAATATTTTTGAAACATTTAAATACCTCAAGGGGATAAATAAGGTTAATACGGAAGGGATTTTCCAGCTTAGAAGATGGAGGGATACGAGAATGCATCAGTTGAGGTTGGAGGGGGGAATATTCAGGAGGGAAATCAGGAGGCATTTCACCACGGTAAGGGTGGTGGACAAGTGGTATGCTCTGCCTGAGGGGGTGGTGTCCTGTAGAACAGTAGGTGACTTTAAGAGGGGTTGGGATAGGGTGAGGGGGGATTATGATGAAGAGGATTGGGGAAGGTGGGGCAGTTGTAAGTTGAGGGTCTAGCTGCACAATCGAGCAGACTCAATAGACCATAAGGCCTGTTTCTTCTGGCATTTCGTATGTTTGTATGTAATAGTTATCCCCATCTCTGTGACTGCCAACATGTCCAACTGTGCTTCTACCATCACTGCCTCTGGGTCACTGATTTTGTCCCCCAGGCTCATATGAACATAGGTCATATGAATATGCCAGTGTAAGAAGGTCATATGGTCTATCAAGTTTGCTGGATGTGGGACCTCCCTGTATAATTGTTTACAGAGGGTCCCACCCCACTCGCATTTAAATTTAACCCTCCCAATTACTTTGCCCTACTCCTTGAATACACTGAGCATCTTCTGGATGATGACTTCTGATGGCAGTTTATTCCACCTGGACACCACCCACTCCATCAAGAAATGTTCCCTGAGCTGGTCTGCTGGTGCAGTGGAAGGATTTCTGCTTGTGACGCTGATGACCCAGGTTCAGGAATGGACCTGAGGAGTCAGAGGGCTGGCATGGGGGAGAAAGGTAGAGCATTCCGTGGACAGCTCTCTTCCTCCAGGAGAGGTGGTAGTGATGGGAGAGCATCTGGTATGTGATTGGCCCCTGTAGGAGGCCAGAGGGTTGGTAGCTGCCAGTGCAGAAGTTGTTGGGAGGTGTACTGGATGTCAGCGCTTCTACATATTACATGATTGCATGCCACACCTCCTGGGGATCCTCAGCAAGAAAACAAGCCAGCTCTGTGCATGACATCCTGCTTCTTTGTCCCACTATGCCCACTGTGGCACTTGACTGATGACCAAGTTTACAGTCTCCATCAGGATGGCCCAATCCCACAGCTCCACCCTGGGGAGTAAGCCAATGAGGAACACCAGTGGTCCGATGGCCTATCAGGAACCATGTATACATTTCAGTGGAAATCATGCCTACTTGGCGGCCCCATCCAGAGGCGCAAGCCTGGAGAATGGTCACCCAAAAGGTAAGTCTCCGAGTGTGAGTGGGAGCTGGAGGAGTTGGGGCTGAACTGTAGGAGTCCAGTGCCACAAAGCATAGTAAATAAAAAAAAGGGCCTCCTGAACTTCTTCTTGAACACCTCCACAGCCAGTTTGCAACTGTGCCTCCCTGTGTTCCTGTTCTCATGCAATCTAAAGAGGTTCCTTAGACCCATCTTGTTTATACCTTTGAGGTAACTGAAGGTTTCTTTTTTTTTTTAAGGTTTTTTTTGGGGGGGGTTGTTTTCCTGTGTGTTAATTTAGTGATTGTAAAAGATGTTGAATTGACAGCACTGGAATCTGAAGTCTTCTGTTTAGCCACATGACAGGTACAGCATGGGCAATGACACTGCAAGCTTTCCCACACTACCCCACCAATGCACCTAAACCATACCATGGAGGAACCACCATATAGGTTAGAGGGTACTTCATATTCCATGCCTGTTCAGCCCTCAGCCTCACACATGAGACTGCCAACAAGGTTCCAATTAGTGCCAATTGTGTTGTTGTTCTTTGTGACGTGGACTCATGCCCACTGGGAAATGAACTGAGACCATCACAACTCATTTCACATAGGCCACTGAACAGCTCTCAGGTAAGAATAGCTTTTGAATACTACTGACCTGTGCTGGATTTGAACCTGTGACATAGGGGTGGAAGTCTCCTTAACCCAGTACCAATCCACTGAGCCATTCAAGCACCAGAAGTTTCAATCATGTCTGTCATATCTCTAATATATTCCAGCAAGTATATGTTAAGGATCATCTGCCTGTCTTCATAGCATCTGTCCTGCTGGCCCAGAATCAGTTTCATGTCCCTTCTCTGTACTGCCTTGAGTTGATTTCCCTCACAAAAGTCAAGTACTAAATTTAGTATTAAAGCAGTCATTAATTTGTTCATTTTATTCAAAGACTAATTTTAGTCATTTTTAATCATTTTTAATCATCACCAGAAGAATACTACCTCAAAGAATTCTAAATTCTAAGACATATTCAACAGACTACAGTACTTGTTTAAGAGTAAGTTATTATTTAATGAAGATTACATATGGAACTGCAGGGGTCTATGTGATGATGGCGAATGCCTAAAGGCGATCGCCGTTATCACTCAGTCAGAGTGCTGAGCACATTTTTGAACTTGACAACCTCACGCACCAGCACAACAGCCCAGGACATATTTTAACTACTGTGGGGCTGTGCCCCCAAACCTCTCCATGGATGGCTTTGTCCCCTGCAGCCTCTACATTAGGGATTATCAACCCAGGGAGGTGTGTTGGGGGTGAGTAAGTAGTAAAAAAAATTCGGGCCGGTGCAATAAAAAACTGCGACCAGCGCCCTGACCTAAACCCACTACCTCAGCCACCCCAGCCATTGCCCAATCCCTGACACCACACTGTAACTCGACTGACTACTGCAGCTCCACCCCTAGAGCCTCTCCACCCCCAGCCCATGCTCGCCGTGCTCGCCCCCACACACGTGACATATAGCAACATCCTGTCACCTAGTTCGCCCACCCTCATCCGTCACCCTACTCTGTCAGTCGCGGTGAGTGGATTGCGCGAGGAAGGTGTCGCCATAACAGATGGCGCCCTTCCTCATGTGCCCACTTCACGGGTTACCGAACTGCAGTGATCTTTAAAGTACAATTTTTGCAATGTGTACTGAAGCATAACTGAAGACTATAGTCAGCTGCTTCTCCCAGTGTACCTCTATGAGGAATTGAAATTACCCTGCCCCTTTCTTCCTGTTTAACTTTGAATTAGGGATGGGTGAAATTAACAAATTATGATTCACAGACTTCTCACAAAATTCAGCAACATTTCAGGAAATGTTTAAATTTTTTCTAAAATTCTTTTTTTTTTTGTTATCTGGTTCTCACCCCTGTTAGGCCAGGATATGCCTCTTGTTCATTCCCTTGGGCTAGCCCACCCAGCATGAACCCCAAACCACCAAGACTGGGCATCCAGCATTTTGCCCCCTGCAGTGGAAATCTCCAAGGGGAGGGGAAAGACCGAGATCAACCAGGTGCCCCATCTGAGGCTTAGACCTGCGGCATCTTTCAGGAGGGTGTCAAGGAGCACCATCTGATTACTGTCCCTGGGGGTATTTTGCTCTTGCGGTTTCCCTGGGAGGCATGGATGTGCAATGACAACAGCACATGGATGGCATGCTCCCATACACATCCCACATATGTCTGCCACACCTCTGCTCTTACAGTGTGTGATCCTGGCTGGTGTGCACCCAGTCTCCACTGGGTGTCACTCATGTGCCAGGAGTTTTTAGTCTTCATTGGCCCCCATATTCAAAAGATTAACATGGCACTAGTTGGGTTAGCAATGTGCTAACCGTGAATAGCAACAGTGGTCAATGGCTATATTAAATGGCTCCTGGTGCACCACACAAACATGAACACCCTGTTTAATGCTGCCAAATCCCAGTCCTTAACATGTTGCACTGATTGTGCCTGTGATCACCCAAGCTGGGATTTTGAGACTTGTATACCCTGGTATCCAGTGGTCCCCTGAATCACCCATGCTGGGCTTTTAAAACATGAATACCCTGGTGTCTAGTGGTCCCTCCTATCCCCCATAGTGGGCTTTTGAAACATGCCATGGTGTCTAGAGGCTCCCCCTCAACTGCCTATGCTGGGCTTTTGAAAGATCTGTCCCCTGGTGTCTAGTGGTCTCCCTCTGCTAATCCATGCCGAGCTTTTGAAACATGTATTCCCTCATGTATGGCTGTTCCCTGGATCTCCCATGCTGTGTTTTATAAACATATATGCCCTGGTAAGTAGTAGTCTCCCATCCCTGATCGCTCATGCAGGAATTTTAAAACATGTATACCATGGTGTCTAGTTGTCCCCCCACCCCAGTCATCCATGCTTGGCTTTTATAACATTTATTCCCAGATATCTAGTCATCCCCCACCATCAGTCACCCATTGCTGACTGAAAAACACAATCCACTGGTAGTCAAGTGGACCCACTGAATGGTTGCTGAACCCCCGATCCACCTGCTCAGGACACACCACCAAATACCCCCTTCACCCTTGACACTGGTTAGTACAACAATGATGGCAACCAGCAGAGCCCTCAACTCACCTCCTTGGCCAGACACTGTTTACCCGTAAGAGAGAGAGAGAGCTCAAGGGTGCTGACAATCATATGGTGGCTAGCCAAGGAAGTGAGCAGAGAGCTGTGCAGGTTGTCATTGATACAGTAGTGACGGGTGTACAGGATGGGGGTTATGGGGCCATGGGTCCTGAGTGGATGGGTCAGATGAGGGTTCGGCAACCGTTCAAGTGCCAGGCATTCCACTAGGTGACCAGGGGGGTTGTGCGTTTTAATTGAGAATGAAAGATCAGTGGTTGGCCGATATTAGACACCAGCAAATAAATGTTGCAGAAACCCAGCATGGGCAGTCATGGAGTGGGCCATTAGACACAAGGCATTCTCTACATGTTTTAAAAGTCCAGTATGAGCAATGGGGTACTAGACACCAAGGAATACATGTTTCACAAGCCAGTATAGGAGCTATGGGACTGCATGGCATGTCAATAAGCTCATATAGGGCATGCTAATGGCCCCTTAGCGCCTTGCATGCCTAATGGGATCATTAGCAAGATAGGGCTAAAAATGGCCCACAAGAGCCCTGATGCCATTCCATTTCACTCCCCTGTAGGCCATATTCCACCAAGAGCTGTGCCAGCGTAGCACTTAATCACTGTGTGCTGTGCTGGTACAGCCCCATATTCAGACAGTTCATATGCTCCATCAGTGCATGCTAAGGATGGAAAGGATGAAAAGGGACTTGGAAAGGTTAGAGGAATGGTCAAATGTACTAACATACTAACATACTAAAATGCCAGCAGAATAGGCCTAATGGTCTTTCGTGTCTGCTCGTTTGGTCAGCCCCCACCCTGGGTGCTGACCTTGCTGTCCCCCTCGCCTTCTCTGGCTTCTCCCTTCCCAGTTCCGGATATTCTTGCTGCATTGGATTTTGCTTCCTGAACCCTTCCCCTGTACCTGTCCCACCCCCTCTTGAACCCCTCCACTGTCTCTGCCTCCACCAGCCCCCTAGGTAGTGCATTCCATGGCTCTACCACCCTCTCAGTGAAGTAGCACCTCCTCCTTTCTCCCCTGAATCTTCCCCCCTCCAGCTTCCACCCATGCCCTCTAGTGGCCCCTTCCTCCTTCCTTCAAGCACCCTCACTGTTCCTCCCCTATTTACCCTCTTCATGTACCTGAAGACCTCTATCATGTCCCCCGGTCCCTTCTCTCTTCCAAAGTGTACATATTTAGCTCTTCGAGCCTCTCCTCATAGGTCCTGTCCCCCAAGCCCCAAATCATTTTGGTTGCCCTCCTCTGGACCCTCTCCAGGAGGTTAATGTCCCTCTTTAAGTGTGGCCTCCAAAACTGCACGCAGTACTCCAGGTGCGGCCTCACCAAGCAGTTATACAGAGGGAGTATCACTTCCCTCCTTCTGGAGGTGATCCCCCAAGCGATGCATCCCAGCATCCTGTTGGCCTTGGCTGCTGCCCTCCTACAAGTCTCAGAGTTGTTCATCTTGACATCCACCACCACCCCCAGGTCCCTCTCAGCCATTGAGACTTGTAGTATTCCCCCAGGGTGTACACTTGGCCTGGGTTTCTGGCCCCCAGATGGAGTACCTTGCATTTCCCTGCATTAAACCTCAGCTTCCACTTTCTAGACCATCTTTCCAGAGCCTCCAGGTCCCCCTGCAGGGCCACCCTCCCCTCCTCCCCATCCACCACTGCCCCCAGTTTCGAGTCATCTGCAAAGAGACTCATCTCACTCCTGATTCCTGTCCTTATGTCAGATAAGTAGGTGTTGAACAGAAGAGGCCCAAGGACTGATCCCTGTGGGACCCCACTAATGACCCTCCTTGGGGAAGAGATTATCCCACCAACTATGACCCTCTGGGTCCGGTCCTGGAGCCAATTGCCTATCCATCGGATCATCTGGTTTCCACCCCAGATGGCACTTAGATTCAATGCTAGATTAATGCAATGCACCTGGAAACAAAACCCAGGGAAGAGTACACAATGGGGGTGAGATACTAACAACAAAAATGGAAAGGGACCTGGGGTAGTCATATCAGATGACCTAAAGGTGGGCAAGCAATGTGAGAGGGCAGCAATGAGGGCTGGGGGGATATTGGGATGCATAAGGAGGGGCATCACCAGTAGAAAACAGGAAGTTATTATCCCTCTGTACAGACAGCTGGTCAGACCCCATCTGGAGTACTGCGTGCAGTTCTGGAGACCCAGTCTTCGCAAAGACATAGACAGGATGGAAGCTGTCCAGAGGAGGGCACTAAAATGGTGCAGGGTCTGCACCGGAAGACATATGAAGAGAGACTAAAGGAGCTTAATATGTATAGCCTCGAGGAAAGGAGGGAGAGGGGGGACATGATAGAAACTTTCAAGTACCTCAAGGGAATCAACAAAGTCCAAGAGGGTAGCATCTTTCAAAAAGAGGTGTGCAAGAACAAGGGGGCACAATTTGAAGATAGAGGGGGCGGCTTAGAGGTAATTTAAGGAAGTATTTTTTCACAGAGAGGGTTGTGGATGCATGGAACGGCCTTCTGGAGAAGGTCATGGAGTCAAAAACAGTGGTGGAATTCAAGCATGCATGGGACAGTCATAAGGCAATTCTAGGGGATGGGGGTAGGAAGAAGTAGGCTGCTGGTTAACTAGGATCTGCAGCTTATCCAGTAGGCAGGGAAATGGGCAGACTGGGTGGGCCAAGCGGTCCTTATCTGCCATCAAATTCTATGTTTCTATGTTTCTAACTGGCTGAATACTGCACAGGGCCTGCTCTGCATTATTTGCATGTTGATCTTTTGTTTGAACAGTGTACACAGACAACTCTAAATATGGTGCCACTGTGCTGAATTTATATTGCATTAGTGTTTGTGTGCTAAACCAATTAATCACACATGATTCCTATGCTGTTAGTAATGACAAATGTGTCCTAAAAACACCTGCCACATATGTGTCAGACTTTGCTACCAAACAGGCACACACCATGTGCTATTCACTATAACAGTCCACCTGTCTATGGCTTTCCCTACCAGTACGAAGGAGCATGGTGAGAACATGGGATGAGATATGGACAGTGTGGAAGACACCAGCTTGACTCCAATAAGAGGCCTGTCTGCCACTGGAATGAATCCTCTGCTCTTTATGAAGCAGGGGATTGTGGGTACTGGTGTCCTGAAATTCCTTAACGGGCCCGTGTACTATGGGAATGTGTTGTTCAGTAGCCCCCATCATTCATTGCACATCAGAAAGACTATGGGTTATAGGATAGGGGTGGCTGCATGCCCTGTAGGGCCACCATATGCAGATTAGAGTGTGTACATAGCAGCTATGTCAGTGTACATGCAGAAGTAGCCTGCACCCCCCTCAACTGGCACTATGCTTTGCCATGCATGGTATATAGTCAAATCCCAACCTCAGACCCCCACCCACCCCCCGCTGGCTGACGTGACAGTGCTATCCACAGTTAAGGGACTGTGAACAGCTTTGCAATGCAGTGTTGCCTACATGCCACATGTATTCAGCATGTATTATAGTACATAGAGCCCTATATAAAAATAAAATTAATTCTAATTAAGTACTACTGAAAGTATTCAACTAGTATTCATTGGTCTTCATTGATATTCTTTTGTACAATTCAGAAGTGATCATTTGATCTTTGCTCAATGTTGCTGGTGACTACAAAAAATTCTGGAATCATATCAAAAGTTTTATGTGGGGGTAAGCACACTCAATCCACTAAATGATATGGTACTTGATAATTCTCAATGTAATAACCTTGTCACTATTACCAATGCTTTCAACCTTCACTTCTCTGACCTTTTCAGATACACCTGTCCAGCCTCGTTACTCCCAGCTTCTACCTCCTTCCTCACCAAGGAAACTCCCAATACTAGCCCTCGTTTCTACCTACTTACAGTCTCTTTTATAGAGGTGCATAGGCTACTAAACTCTTTCTCTGTCTACTGTACTGTAGGCTTGATGGTCTTGAGTTAAGACTGCTAAAACTTGCTGCCCCTCACCTTGGCTCCCCTCTAGCTAGAATATTTAATCTGTCCTTATGCTAAGGGGATGTTCCTGATATCTGGAAGGTAGATAAGGTTGTCCCAGTTTTTAAGAAGAGTGACTCTAAATCTATCACCGACTATCAGCCCATAGCTATCCTTTCAGTCCTGAGCAAACTTCTAGAAAAAGCTGTGTCTGACCAAATCATCAACTATCTCCATGACTGCAACCTCCTCTCAGATGTCCAACATGGTTTCTGGAATTGGCATAGTACCACTACTGCTCTTCTCAAATTCAAGAACGATACCAAAGTTGCCATGGAGAATGGTCTATTAACAAGTGCATTCTTTGCTGACCATACAAAGGCCTTTGATCTAACAGATCATTCTCTTCTTAAGCCTAAAATGCCATCCCTTGGCATCTCACCTGATATGGTTACCTGGTATGACAGCTGCCTTACAGACAGATAACAATTTGTTAAATACAACTCTGCTAAATCTGATCTATTCACCATTAACAGTGGTGTTCCTCAAGGATCTGTCTCTCCTCTTCACTATTTTCATAAATGACCTGTCCATAAAAACCATAAAAACAAACAATAGATTTTTAACATTAGAACATTTAAAAACAGATTGACATACAGGAATTAAAATAATTGATAAAAAAAATAGTCTTCTTAACATGGAATATTGAAGGACTAAGGTCTAAGTTGGCAGACCAGGAATTAAAACAGTTTCTTATGAAAACAGAGATAATATGTCTATAAGAGATCTAGATGTTGGATGATAATCCTCCTTTATTACCAGGTTGTTCAAGCTGTGTTATTCCAGCAACAAAGCAGAATAAAAAATGGGAGGCCAAAGACAGGTCTGATTATGTTTATAAAAACTGCTCTTAAATGTTTAACAACTGAGATAATGGTCAACTTAGAGAATTGCCAAATATTTCAGATCATGAATAGAAGGATAAAGGTTATTTTAGTTAATACCTATAATTCACCTAAAAGGAAAAATAAGAGAGGAGACTACTGGATTAGGTTTAAATTAATGTTGAAGAAATTATAAATACATATGAACAATATGCAATTATATTACAAGGGGATTTCAATGCTAGAGGCTATCAAATCATTTCAAATGAAAATAATGATGGTGATTATTTCAAAGGGATAAATGTCATTAATAAAAATTTCTGCTGTAAAAGAAAATTAATTGATTTTATCAGTAACCGAGTGGGAAATTGCCCTCAGACAGTATGGATGATCAAAAATATTGTCTCTATAATAGAAGAACACATGGGGACACTAAGGGTGATTACACCTATATATGCCCCTTAGGCTCATCTTGTATTGACTTGGTCTGGAGCAATCTGGAGGCTTCAGTTGCCATTCAAAATGTAGAAATTATAATAAGAACTGAATCAGCTCATTTATCTGTATTGGCAATGTGGGATTGGGGATATTTAGTCCCCAATCGAAATGCTTTATAAAATATGCAAGGATTAGAGATAATAAACATCAAGAGAATACAATGGCAAGAATCTGAAATTATGAAATTCAAAGAAATATTAAATGTAGAACATTTATTACACCTTAAGAATAACTTATTTGAGAAGAATTTTCAAGAGATTATGGGAATATGGAATAGCATCAGTCTATATATCAAACCACTTTTTTATACAGCTTCATTGTGTAAAAAGGGGAAACACATGGGTTAATCACAAATATATTGAAGCCAAAAGATAATTAAATAGTCTAATTAGGAAGAAGAAGAAATTAGGTTTAAAAGATACTATCAAAATATTAAATAAAGCCAGGAAAGACTATAAGAACGTATTAGAATTGGAAAGATCAAAATATCATGCAGTTATGTGGGAGGAATTAGGGAAAGCAATAATAAAGAATGACATCAAACAGTTCTGGACTCTGATCAGTAAGGGTTGTGACAAATATGCAGAGACGATTGAGGCTTCTATTACCCCATTAAACTGGGAAGTCCATTTAAAAAAATTATATTTTTCAAAAGAGGAACAGGATAAAAAGTTTATCAGTAAAATTCGTAGTGTAACAGCTTCCCCTATAGCATTCTATATAAGTAAAGACAAAATCATAAACACTCTTGATAAAGCATCCAAGAATAAAGCCGCAGGGCCTGATGGAATTTTGGTAGACATCTTTAAATCATTTTAATATTGGTGGACTCCTGTTTTACATATACTTTATAATCACTATATACAGGAACAATATTTCCCTGACTCATGGAAGGGGAGTATAATTTGTCCCATCTTTAAAAAAGAAAATATAAATGATCCACCCATTTACAGTCCTATAAGCCTTCTTGATGCTTCACAGAAGATCTTTTGTAGAATTATATTAGACTGTGTACAACAGTGGGCTGATAATAATAATTTGACCTCTGAAACCCAAAACGGTTTCAGAGAGAATCATTCAATAATGTAACATTTTTTTGTTTTAAATCACCTTACATGGAAATATGGGACAACTAAAAAATCTAAACATTTTTGCTGTTCATTGATCTAAGAACAGCATTCGACTCTATAAGTAGAAAGTTACTTTTGGGAAAGTTGGAAAAGTATAGTATCCCTAATGCATTATTAAACTTACTAATAAGGCTTCATGAAAGCACATGGTTGAAAGTTAAGTTTGATCAGCAGGGGGAATTTAACATCCAAAATTAATACAAATTTAGGAGTCCACCAGGGTTGCTTGATAGCCCCATTTTTGTTTAATATGTATATAAACTCAATTCTCAAGTCTATGGACAATCCAGTGACTTTATTAGCTTATGCAGATGATGTAGTCCTGATTTCAACTTCTCTGTTGGGCCTTCAAAGAAATTTTACGTATTTTTCGGACCTATGTAGGAAAGATAAATTAATTATAAATATGGTAAAAATGCACATGGTAGATTGTGGGAATAGGTCCAATAAACAATATACCCTATATATTGATAGAATCAAGGTAAACACCACAGTATTCTATGACTATTTAGGGTTAAGATTTGCAAACAGTTTGTAATGGACTTTACACATTAAGCTTATGTTACAAGAATTAAAGACATCTTTCATGGCATTTAAAAAATTTCATAGGAGATTGGGACAATCTTCTATACTAGGTTTAATTACGGTAATCAATGCTAAGATAAAGGCTGAAATATTATATGGTACAGAAATTTGGACTCCATCTAACATAAAATCTCTTGAAATAGAAATTAACAAAATATATAGTATCTTTTCAAAGTCCAACAATCAGTACCAACAGACATTTTAAGAAGAGAGTTGTGCCAGTTACCATTAAGTACTTTGACTTTAGAGAACATAATTGTATTTACTCTCCGTTTACTTCTTATAGACAAAAACCGACATCCCCTGAGATGTTTGGAAGAGCAAATAATATATAATGGTATGGGTTTCACACCAAATATAATTAAAACCATACAGGATGATATTCTTCCCCCGGAGCTTGGAAACTTATACGAGATACACAGAATTCCTTTTTTTCAAATTAAACAAATGATAAAGATTAGATTAAGAGATACTGTTGTCCAACAAGACATGGCAAGAATAAGTGACTTGTGCAACTTTAAATGGTATAAAATAATGAAAAAAGACCATACGTTAGAAACATATTTAACTATACTTAGAAATCCAGAGCAAAGAAGAGTGATAACACGATACAGATTGGAGCTTTATAAAGCAAAATACATATTATTTGACCAAAAAAGATTAAGGATATGTGACTTCAACTGCAGTTGCCTTATGGGAGTAGCAGAAGATCTCAAACATATACTACTACTACACTGTCCTCAATTTGAAATAAAAGGAAATTGTTAGCCCCAATATTGGCTACCCTTGGTCTCCCCTCACACCAATTTGTTAGTTATTTAATGAATAATGAAGGTCCAACTATATTAGATAGGTTGGACAGATACCTGAACTATATGAATTTATAATGATATTCTTTGATTTTATGATCCAAAAGAGCACTGATAAATGAGGATAGTAAATATGTATTCATATTATTTAGATAGTAAATTTATATCTTGTTGGTAACTTAATGTATTTGTATGAAATATATTTATTAAAATCTTGTAATGACTATTGTAAAGCAAATACAATTTTTACCTACTTACCTATCTCTAAATGCCACATCCTGCTCCTCTCTGCTCTATGCAGATGACTTAGTGCTCTTCTTTATCTCTAAATACCTTGCTGACCTTAACACTATCCTTATCTGATTTCTGCAATATTCATTCCTGGCTCTCCTATAACACTATTATTAAACTCCAGCATAACGTACTCTATGATGCTTCGCTCTGCCCCTAGCTCAAGGATGACTATCTATCTCCAATAGTGATGGCTCCCTCCTTGAAAATGTAGCCAACTTCAAATACTTTTGAATTATACTTGACCCTTCTCTGGACTTTGCCCAACATATCTCAAACACTTGTAGAGCTGTTAACTCCAAGCTTGGCCTGGCCTTTAAACCAGTTATGCCATTACACCATCCCCCAGAATTGCAATTGCACAGGATATCGTTCTTCCTACCCTCATCTATGGCTCTGCTACCTTTGTAAGTGCTGCCAAAACCAATCTCCACAAGTGGGACACCACCTACAATAATATTTGTCATTTTGCTCTGGCATCTCATTGTCTTACCCACTGCTGTCAACTCTACAGTGATCTAAACTGGCTATACCCTGAGGCCAGCTTCAGATATTTAGCTCATTGAAACGGTTCAATTCATGGACAGACTGTTTTAATACTAGTGAATACCATGTCAAAATGACAAATAAATGTACTTCAGTACTAGTAATGAAGACAAAAATTGACAAAAAGCAGTATACAGACTTTGGTGAGGGTTATGTCCTTCCTCAGGTAAGACCTCCAATACTACACACAGTACTCCTGGTGCAGTCACACCATGGATCTGTATAGGTTCATCCTCACCTCCTTCCTTCTGCTTTTACACTCTCCAGCTATGTACCCCAGCAGTCTGTTTGTCTTGGCTGCTGCTTTTGTGCATTTGTGTAGACTGCTTAAGGCTACTGGTTATAACTATCTGAAGATCCTTTTCCTCCTCATAAACTGTGATCTTTATCTCCCCAGCCCATATTCAGCTCTCAGCATTAACACTCAAAGCTCTCCAAGTCACTGCTTTCTCCATCCTATGACTATTTTATACCCATCTTTCCCCCTGCCTTCATCCCTAGAAGTGCTCCTTCCATGACTTTCACTCAGAGGAAGGAAGAGTGATCAACGGGATGCCACAAGGATAAGTACTAGAACCAGTTCTCTATAATGTCTTTGTAAGAGATATTGCAGAGGGGCTAGAAGGGAAGGTATGACTTTTTGCAGATGACACAGAAATCTTCAATAGTGTAGACACTCCCGGGGGGTAGAAAAATATGAATAGGGATCTAAGAAAGCTTGAAGAATGGTCAAGAGTGTGGCAACTAAGTTTTAATGTGAAGCAGTGCAAAATCAGCCACTTGGGGTACAGAAACCCAGGGGTAGAATACAAGACAGGGGGAGTGGTACTGACAACCGCCAAACAGGGAAGAGACCTGGGGTTAATCATATCTAATGTCTTAAAGGTGACCAAATGGTGTGACAAGGCAGGGGAAAGAGCCAGTGGGATGCTGGGATGCATATAGAGGGGTATCACCAACAGAAAGAGGGAAGTGGTAATACAGCTGTATAGGTCATTGGTGAGACCTCATCTAGAGTACTGTGTCCAGTTCTAGAGATCAAATCTCCAGAAGGACATAGAGTAGAGGAAGTCCAGAGGAGGGCAACTACAATGGTGCAGAGTTTGCACTGGAGACCCTATGACAAGAGACTAAAGGTTCTCAATATCAACACACTGGAAGAAAAGAGGGGGAAGTGGGGATATGATGGACACTCCCAAATATCTCATGGGTATAAATAAAGTGCAAGAGGGAAGCATTTTTCAGAAAAAAAGATGCTCAAGAACAAGGGAGTTTGCTATTAAGGCTGGAGGGGGGAAGACTTATGGGAAACTTCTTCACTGAAAGAGTAGTGGATGCCTGGAATAGCCTCTCAGCTGAGGTTGTGGGGGCAAAAACTGTAACGGGATTCAAGAAAGCATAGGATAGGCAAACAAGAACCTTAATTGTTTGTGAAGAGAGGACTATGCTGGAGATCAAGCATGGTCTGTGGTATTACAGGTGGTAGGGAAAATGAGCAAACATTGTGGGCAAAGAGATTTGTATCTGCTATCAGCTTCTATGTTTCTATATCACCCTCTTGGACAGCCTACAGCCCTTTTCCAGTATCTTTTTCTGTAGTCCCTTTTTCCCATACTTTTTCCCTGTTGTTATTCCCTCTGCTTCTGCTAGCCCTGGGAGGAGGTCCTTCTAGCCTGCCTCATTTGTGTAGGCTCATTGATTAGCAACTATTCTGCCACCCCATCTGCTACCATAGTTTAAAACAGGACAGAAAATTATTTCTGATTGGAAGCTGTTTATAATGTTCAGATTTACAGAAATAATACACATAGAAACATAAAAGTTGATGGTAGTAAAGGACCATAAGGCCAATCCAGTCTGCCCATATACACTTGCCTAAATTATCTATATGTAACTATACCTGAATAAAAAGTGATGTGAAAAAAAATGCATTTTGCATTGTTTTGTTTTTATGGGTAGCCTAGCATTATGATCCCATTCTCTTACCAGAACAAATAATCTGGAGTTATAACTATGTCACAGTTTGTGCACAGAATCTAAGCATGATTCTGATAGGACAATAGCTCATGTTTAGCATTCTGTACACAAACTGTGACATAGTAATAACTCTAAATTAGTGGTTCCATTATGAGAACTGTGAAGAATGTTGTCCATAAAAAAACACAGTTTTTCACATCAGCGATCATTAAAGTACAGTTAAATATTGCTAATTTGGAGGCAAGTCTTTTAGATCTCTTGCTAGGGAACATTACTAACTGCTTCCAATTAGCACACATTTCTTGCCCCCTTTAAGAACATCTCGATTCACTGAATAAACTTGCTCCACATTAACTTGGTACCCTCTTCAGAGGGATGTAGGCCTTTCCACTTGTATAACTGTTTGTCCCTGCCATAGTGTCCTGAATTTCCCACATACTCAAAGTGTGCTTCCCAGCAACACTCTTTCAACCATGAGTCTGCTATGAATTGGAGCAAGTGATCAGATGAACCTTTAGACCGTATCCAATCAATCGCACAATTTTCAGACTTAACTTTACAGTTTCTGTTTTTTCCCCCAGTTTTGTGACAGCATAGATTCAGGAAAATATGTTTGAGAGTCACAAAGAAGGTTCATGACTAAGAAAAGCTTAGTCTGTTTCCATGAGCTGCAACTGCGTAATTTAATTCATGTTTTAAAAACTGTTGCTTTTTAAGTATAAAAAAAACATTTGAATGGGGCTGGTCAATCAGTTCAGGACTAGCACTACCACATGCAATGCCAGTAGGCAAGGTTTAGCAATGAGACCAAGTTATCAGAGGGTCAAGTGGGGGAACAGGATCAATCATTCCATAAAATGCTTTCCTCTTTGGAACAGGTGGATCACAGTATCCACTGCAATATGGCCACCTGAGTGACCACAGGTGGCAGTGTAAGCTGAAACAGTTGCTGGGAGGGTTGTCAGCTGGCTCTGATTGACACAGATAAGCATCAGTATGTGCACATGTGTCATTGAGCCCTTGTGTTCAGTGTCCCTAAGTGGCTGGGAGAGCAAGGAAATATGGCTTAGGCATGCAGAATAAAGCTGCCAGCAATCTTGGTCCCCAACATGCTGACTGTAATGTGTCTCAGAGAACTGTGTTGTTTGAGTGGGGAGACTGTCCTGCTTCCCAGCCAAGTCCACCCTGGAAGGGATTGTTTGGAGTTAGAAGACCCAGGAAAGTGCCAGAAAAGATGCAGGTAAAAGTGAGAGGTTGATTGGCAATTGGGTAGGGGCCACCGCAAAGAAAGAACTCAAAACAGAATATATAAAAAACACTTGAAAAAGCAACCTAAGTTTTAGACTTAACCTCCCACATATTTTCTTGCATTTTATGTATACATGTTTGCCTTGTTTCTCCTACTTTCATGACTACTAAGACTTATGAAACAATGGGTCTTATCTTTACAAAGTGGGCTCCTACACAGAAAAGGGATGTATGTCACTTTTGCAAAACTCCTTATGTAAAATCTGTGAAAGAATGCATGGAAATGCATTATATATATAACATTAAACATTTTAAATCCACACAGTTTTTATTGAAATCATCAATAAAAAAAATCATCCTTGGGCCAAACTCTAATGAATCTCAAAGTTCAGGTTTCAACACACCACTGTTTTTGAGCTATCAATGAGCAAACACCATATTTGTATGTCTTGTCAAATTTTAAGAAGTTTTAATATGCTGAACAGACCATTACCACTTTTCAATGTATTTGCTATGCATATGTCAAATTTCAATCTATTCTTTTCAGGGAAAGCTCTGTTATTAGGCTGCAAAAATCAGGAACTAACATTCTGTACATGTGCCCACTCAACCACAATTACAGTGGTGCTATCACTAAAGAATAATACATAATAACCTGAAAGCTTGGTAATTTTAGTGCAAGAAACATCATGCTCAAGGCAGTGTACAGCCATAAAACAAACACTCTGCATGGTTAAAAGTGGACAGTATGGCAGAAGAAATAGTATTAGTTCAGGAATACATTGTATGAATAATCCCATAAATGGCAGAAGAGGCCTATAAATATGGCAAGGTGGTTAGCTCTTCTGGGAGTAAAGCATTTGAGACAGTGACCAAACTGTTCTTGTACATGCTCCCAGTGATTTTACAACTTGTACCTTTTCTGGGCATTTAAAACTAATTTTAAAACCCACCAAGTTTGTTTTTTACTTGATCTTAAAGATAGATATGTTCTATTAGTTGTTTATTTGGGGTCTATAAAATTGTACATGTTTATCATACAGCGCTTAGTACCCAGTGAATGGGCTCTATTGTTAATAGCATTGCATAGACTTTCCTTGTCATGGTGGACCCTTCATCCTCCAAGAAAAGGATATGGCTTAAAAAGTTTCAATGTACTGTATGTGTGTACATTTCAAATTGTGGTTAGAAATAACAATCATATGACTACCATTCAATCAGCATGTTCATCCATGCATTTGAAGCACATGTATTAAAAATGGCAGTTCATTTCTCAGTTCTCACAGGTTTTGCAAATGTTGCAGCTACACTGGCCCACATAAAACAGTGCAGTAGAATCTATTTTTTTCCTACTGTAATGCAAATTCAATAACTGTGTACTCAAAGGACCTTTAAACATGAGCCTAGAGTGTAGGTTTTATCTCTGGAACTCGGCTATTTCATTGGGCAAAACATTTAATCTCTCCATGTCGCTTAGTGATATAATCACTGTCTTGCATTACTAAATACCAAATTAAACAGAATTTATGGGGGTATGCTCCCAGCTTGATAGTTATGCTATTCTACTTACGTAAGCATTGAGGTACTTCCCCACTCCACGTTCCATTACCAACACAGGTTAGGACTGCAGGAAAGGATAGTTCATAGCCTTGAGAACAGCTATAGCTCACACTAAATCCCCAGTCAAAATTTGTTCCTTCCAATCTTCCATTAGAGATCTGAGGAGGACTTGGACAGGAAACAGCTGCAAAAATTATGAACATGATTAGACACAGTTGCTGTAAATATCCCTAGTGTACTTAGTTACAAAAAGAAACAGCTGTGCCTCAACCTTCCTGGAGGGCATTATATTGTATGACACATAGTCTTAAAATGGCTTAATCAAGGTATCCAGTTAAAGCTTTATAATTGACATGGAATATATAAACTACAGTACATTCTATTTTTATCATAATGCTTTTTCATGGCTTCAAGGATGTTTATATTTGTCTTTGACAGTCTCATTTTCCATTTCTTAAAAAAACTAGAAAAACATATGATTTAAGTAAAACTATTACTAGAATAACTACTGTACAATAATACAGTTATCGATGAATATGCATTTGAAGTACAAGGGTGGAAAAATACAGTTTTATGAATCAGAAGTGCTTCTTAAAAAGCTCACCCTTCCCCAAAAACAAGTTTCAACACTTTGCAACTGTGATAAAGGCAGACAATGTCACGGTTCCTGCTGGTAGTGTAACAAAACATTTTAAAGCAAATGCAAACAGAAACAGCAAATCATGCTAATTCTGTATATCCATGCAAAGCATAATGTTCCACAGAAAGAGATGAAGCAGGATTTTCAAAACGTCTTTGCTGACAGATGCAACACCTCTTTGCTGCATCTCAGCAAACTTCTCCCCAAAGTTATAGCATCTAAAAAATGGTTAAACATTAAGGAGCAATTGTTGCGACTTGCAACACTTCAGGTCTCACTTGCATCACAAACATGATAAATGAGTCTTTTTGCAGCAAAGCTGCCATAAATTGCAGAGACTCTCACAAGTTAGAGTTGTGCGGAATGTTGTCTTTCTGATGGAATAGAATTTTGTTGAATTTTAGAAAATTCCACTGATTTCCATTATTTTGTGGAATTTTGACATTCCACGTGCAAAACATTTTTTGTTGAATAATAATCCACAGTTCAGATAAACTGCAGATTTTTTCCCACAATCCATGGAAAATTATTCTGAGGTTTACATGATTCATGGAAAATGATTCCACAGTTCGCATTAAAATGCTTTTTGAAATTCTGCAAATTTAAAAAGAAATTCTGTAAAGAATTTCAGAAGTGGAATTGTCATTCCACAGCAATTTTGATGGCAACATTTTGTATTTAGCATAGCTTTATCACATATGCATCAAAACATCTGAAAATAACAACAGAATATTTTGCCGTGTTGCAGGGGAAATGTCCAGAACTCAAAATTGTGTATGCCCTCCCTTTTGGAAATCCTTCCAGTTTTATGTATTTCACTCACAAGTAAAAATGCATGTAATGTGCTTGTGGAAAAAATACCATGAGTATTTGTAGATCCATGGCATTCAGGTTAGCTAGAGACTGGGTAGGGTCTATGGTGTCAGTACAGGCAGGGCAAATTGGCAGACTATGTGGGCCAAGCTGTCCTTATCTGTTGACAAATTATGTTTCTCTGATCATTTCAACACCAGATTTGGATTATGTCAAAAACAGAGTTGTGGTAACCTATAACAAGTTTATTATTACAGTAAAGAAACAATTCCACATATACTGTATGGTTGCTAATCAACTAGCATCCTTAACATGGCTAGATTGTATTCTTGCTTGCCTCCAGGTCTAACAACTCAGTCCTGCTGCTTTCTCCTACTGCACATTGGGTTTATCTGAGAAGACAAATTGTTCAACTCACCAGAGTAGTTCAGAACCTGTTTTAGTCATTATTGCTGGAAGGGATTGGTTTCCTCACACTTTAACACTTCCCTGTCCTACACAGTATGTTAACCTGCTAACACCAGGTGCTGTTGTTGTGGAGGCTGGAATCCAATGTTGCTCTGCTGAACATCAAGGCTAAGTACTATATCCATGGCCACTAGTAAGCTAAATGACTCTCACTCCCAAGAGCTTGAGCATGTCTGGTGCTCCCCTACCCAGAGCAAGGAGCTGGGACATTAAAGATATATATATATATATATATATATATATATATATATATATATATATATATATATATATTATACAATGGAGGTGAGAGCAATATCAATGTGATAAACTAGGTTATTTCCACTGGAGTGTGATACATGACGATGACATCACTGGAGTGTGATATCTGACAAAAGTACATACTCTACTGATGTCACAACTCACTCACTCACTCACTCACTCACTCACTCACTCCAGCCTGCATACTAAATAGAACTTCTTTACAAATCTGTTTCTTACTGCTACTTGCAAGTAACTCACTTAACTTTGCAAAGCACATTCAGCTGTTTTCCACAGTGTTGTAAAACTCCCAACCCATTACTATATTTTCAAAAAATCCTGCATTCTAAGTAACAGTGCATCACAATTTCTGATTCTCACTGCTACTTGCAAGTAACTCATTTAACATTACAAAGAACATCTAGTTGTTTCCCACAGGGTTTGTAAAACTCCCAGCCCATTATTATGTTATTTTAAGTTCAAAAAAACCTGCAATCTAAATCACAGTGCCTCACAGTTGCTGTTTCTCACTGCTTGCTGAAACCAACTTAATTAGCATTGCCAAACACATTCACCTGTTATTCACACTGTGTATAACACTCCCAGCCCATTCAGAAACACTTAAACACACTCAGAACACAATCAAACAGTGGTTTCAGTATAGCCTAGAGGTTCGGCTAATGAACTTTGAACAAGCTTGATACATGCAGCACACCAGACCTTGCTTTGATTATCACCATATCCACACTGTGTGAACTCTGAACAAGTTACCTCTAAAAACTTACCCAGTTGCCACACAATAAAAAAACATACAGGAAAACAACTGTGCTTTGGAAGCTCTCAACCCCCCATTGTGTAGCACACATCTGTGATGGATAATATTCTCACTCCTGCATCAGCTCTGAATACTCACTGATGCCTTAAGTATACAAAGCTCACGCTGCAGTGCAGGAGTTTGAAAATTCATAGCACAATTTATTTATACAAATGGAGTGAGAGTTTCCAAAGTATAGTTATGGTTTCCTATGTCATTTTCTTGTTTGCTGTGTATTCTTTAGTAACTAGGTATGGTTTTAGAGGTGACTTGTTCAGAGTCACACAGTGTGGATGTGGAGATTATGAGAATCAAACACACATCTGGTGTGCTGGATGTACGAAGCTTGTTCAAAGCTCATTACTCTAACCTTTAGGCTATACTGAGAGCACTGTTTGATTGTGTTCTGAGTGTGTTTAAGTGTTTCTGAATGGGCTGGGAGTGTTACACACAGTATAAGATATGTGAATGTGTTTGGCAATGCTATTAAGTTAGTTTCAGCAAGCAGTGAGGAACATCAGCTGTGAGGCACTGTGATTTAGACTGCAGGTTTTCTTGAACTTAAAATAACATAGTAATGGGCTGGGAGTTTTACAGACCCTGTGGGAAACAGCTAAATGTTCTTTGCAATGTTAAGTGAGTTACTTGCATGCAGCAGTGAGAAACAGAAAGTGTAAGGCAGTGTTATTCAGAATGCAGGATCTTTTGAAAATGTAGAAATGGGTTAGGAGTTTGTAAACACTGTGGAAAACAGCTGAATGTGTTTTGCAATATTAACTGAGTTACTTGCAAGCAGCAGTGAGAAACAGATTTATAAAGAAGTTCAACTTAGTATGCAGGCTGGACTGAGTGAGTGGTGACATCAGCAAAGTATGTATATTTCTCAGATATCACACTCCAGTGATGTCATCATCAGACATCACACACCAGTGGAAATAACCTAGTTTATCACACTGATATTACTCTCACCTCCGTTGCATAAATATATATCTACCATAGTTAGGGGTGAGTAGTACTTTTAAGGTAAAAGGGTCAAATGTTGCACCTTAATAACTTTGCCACTGTTCAAAAGATTTGCATGAAATTTTGTTTGCGTAATAGGGCTTGGTAGATCTTGGGATCCGCCAAGTTTCATACCAGTTGGATATACGGCTGCGGAGTTATTAAGCAAAAACTATGTGAGTAATTATGCTTTTTTGCAAATTTTTTGCTCTCGCCTACAGGTTGCACAGTTAGTGCAACCACTCCAAAAACTTCAGGGAACTTGTGGCCGGGGTCCTCAATGTGCCTTTTGAAGATTTCATGAAATAATATTGAACGGTTCAAAAGTTATTCAAAAAACAAGTTCCCATTATAAGTCAATGGGAAAAGTTAACAAAAAGTTTGACACTTTTGCAAATGCACTTTTTAGTGTTGCAGATGGCCCTAGTAGTGCCACAAATCCACCATTTTGTTTTCAGTTGGTGATCAGAAAAATGCTTGGCATTTAAAATTGTGACCCTCTAGGGACACAATTCTTTCTGTGTTCACCTAGTCGGACACTGAGGATGCTAGCCTGTCTTTATTTTGGGGTAAAATACCCCAGAAATATGTTTTTCAAATTTCTGGAAGAAGTACTTTCGCAAAGTAGTGTTGCAAGCATGACACTTTCACCAATTTTTATGAAAAGTGTTGCAAATTGCGACACTACTTTTCAGGCTGTGGCCAAAATGACAAGAATTTTTGACACCCTGCTACAAACAAATGGTTTGGTCTTTTGGTCTGAAATTTGGAGGGAAGGCAGCCAACACCTCACAGATGTGCATTCTGGTGGTTTGGTGAAAAAATATTGCACAGATGCAAAGTTATGGTACTCTGAAGTTGACATCTTTTCCCATGGATTAACATGGTGGTGCACGCCACACATTTCGGGGCTCATATCTTGAAAACAATGCAAGATACAGATTTTTTGTTGCGAGTTATATAGCCCTGTGGGCTAATGTAACAGCAAAAATCTAGCCAAGAAAATCAAAGATTTTTGTGAAATTTAAATTTTTTTTCTACATTGTCCGGTTGCAGAGATATTAGCAATTAAGTAGTTCCAATGCTCATTTTAAGCTTCGATCACCATTACAATGCATACATTCTTTGTACACACTGTGTTTCTGTATTCTTCTGTTTGGCAAAAACAGGGTGTGTGCTTCCGTTACTGTTACAGTTACTTTTTCCACTTGCGTTTATGTCCCCTTTTGCGTTACTATTCCTGTGTATGCCACCATGTGTGTTACCCTTTACGTTGTCATTCGCGCTTGCGTTTTCATTACTGTTACCATTTGCATTTCCACTACTGTTTGTGTTTGTGTTTTTGTTTGCATCACCGTGTGCATTGCCATTTGCGTTTCCGGCAGCCCTTTCGTTTCCGTTTCCGTTACTCTTTTGTTTTGCATCTTCCTTGCTGTTACTGTTACAGTTGCATTTGCAATTGCATTACTGTGCCCGTGCACATTACAGTTTGCATTTCCATATGTGCTTGCATTTTCTTTAGCGCTTCTGTTTAGTTTGCTGTTATTGTTGCTCTTACCATTACCATTTGCTTTTACAATTGCGGTACTGTGCCTGTGCTCATTTCGGTTTGCACTTCCGCATGCGCTTCTTTTCCCATTTCTGTTTCTCTTTCCTTTGGCATTATTCTTTATGTTAACTTTACCATTTGCATTTACAATTGCAGTACCGTGCCTGTGCGCGTTACTGTTTGCATTGACATGTTTGCTTGTGTTCGCGTTTCTGTTTCTGTTCCCTTTCACGTTCCTTTTCACTGTGACACTTAACATTTACATTTACAATGCCACTGCCATCACTGTTCACATTACCAGTTACATTTCTGTATGCGCTTCAATGTCCATTTGCATCACTGTTTGCTTCGGTGTCACTTTGCACTTGCATTTCTATTAATGTTTCCTTTATCATTTACATTTGCGTTACCATGTGCGCCACTGTTGGTGCTTCTGTTTGCATTGCTGTTCCCGTTACTATGTCACAACACATCATGTGGCTGGAGCGCAGGGCCCTTTACATTCACTATTTCTCATCATCATTCTCAAAAAGAAGGGACACTAGAGGCAAAAAACTCCATTTAATGCATTAGTTAGGGTTGTTCCACAGTGACAAAAGTGAGGAAATTCAGTGTTAGGGTTGAAAGCCACCCTTGGACCTCCCCAGCCCACCCCCAACCGGCATCAGGGTGCACGTTGGGGTTGTCGGTCCTAACTCTCACCCCATTCTCCTATACCTCCACTTCATTACACCTGTGATGGGGTGAGGTTAGCACCGATGACCCCAATGTTCACCCGATGCGGTTGGGGGATGGGCTGGGGGGTCCAAGGGGGCTTTCAACCCTAACACTGAATTTCTTCACTTTTTGTCACTGTGGAACAACCCTAACTAATGCATTAAACAGAGTATTTTGCTCTAATATATACATATATATATATATATATATATATATATATATATATATATATATATATATATATATATGTGTGTGTGTATATGTATATGTATATGTACATGTATGGATGTGTGTATATGGTGTGTATATATATATATATATATATATATATATATATATATATACACATACACACACTGTATCCCAGGTCTCACCCATGTCAATTCAAAATGTTGTCAGCCACATCAAAAAAACAACTCAGAATGTCTTGTACTCTTACATTCTATTTCTTCCTCCATCCCCTCAGGTGTCTAGGTTCAACTTCAGCCAACCAAAAGTGCCCTCACATCATCACTCTGCCTTCAAATGAATATCATTGACCCTTCCCTAAGACTGTTCACATTTGTACTCTCTTGCACTAGGATCTGGCCTGCCCTTTGCTTCCCAGTAAAGACAAAGATCAGGGATGAGAGGAGAAAGGTCACCCTATGCTGAGGAAGGTGTAACTGCCTAGCAGATAGATACACTGAAACTTGAAAGGAAGTCCGTTGATCTCTTCAAATTGCCATGTATCCTACCTGACCACTGAGACTGGAACACCAAATAGTTACTTGTCCCTTCTGTTCCTTCATTTCCTTTCCCCCAGTACCTCCTTTAATCCATATTTGTATCCCACCCCTGCTCTAATCAAGCAACTGTTTTTGCACAGACCACTTTGTTGGGCAGTCTGTTCTACTTTTTCACCACTCTGTCTCCATGAAAAAGTATTTTTCGTGTTCTTTTTGAACCACACCCTGTAAGTTTCTCAGTGTTTCCCCCATGATTGTGTTTACATTGGATAAAAACTTCATACCGCTTTTAACCTTGTTGACCCCCACAGAAACATGAATGTCTTTATCATGTACTTCATCTCTTCCTGGTCTCTCCAGCAAGTACATGTTTAGGTCTTCTAGCCTTTCCTCACAGGACCTCCCCTGCTGCGCTTTAATTATCATGAGGGACTTTCTCTGTACCATTTCCACTCTGTTCTTCTTCTTCAGGTGCGGTTTCCAGAACTGCATGTGATACTCCAGGTGTAGCCATACTAGGGATCTGTGCAGGGTCATTGTCACCTTCTTACATTTAGTGTCAATATCTCAGACAATGCTACTAGCATCTTGTTGGCCTCGCCCACTTCCTTACTGAACTGAGCTGATTGTTTCAGATTATCAGATATAATAATCTCCAGATCAGTTTCCTCCCTCATCAGCTCCACCCACACCCCACTCTTCCTATATTCTGATGTTGTTGTTTTTTTATTTTGATGTGTATGACACTGCACTTCTTTACATTAAATTCAGCTGCCATATTCTAAAGAATCTCTTTTATTATATGTATGCCTTCTTCAGAGTCCAGCCCCTGCATATATCTAGCCCTGAATATCTTCACCAATGTCACATGTAGAAAAGTTAAAAAGTACTAGGCCCAGAACCAATCCCTGTGGTACCCCACTTGTGACCACACTCACTCCCAAGAATATCCCATCCTTAGAGTTTGCCCTCCTAGCCAGTTTCAAGCCCAGTAAATTAGCCACCCCACACACACAGATCTTCAAATTTTTTGATCAGTAATTTGTGTGACACAGAGATTAAGACCTTACTGATGTCCAGGTACAGTATGTACACAGACTGGCCTCTATCTATGATCCTAGTCACCCCAATAAAAAAAGTCAATCAGGGTAATTTGGAAAGAGCTTCCCCCACAAACTCATGCTGCCTACTGTTCTGCAAGGTTCTATGTCATATATGCCAGTCAAAAATAGTGAAACACAAAACAGCAAATCAGAATTAGTGAGCCCAATAACACCACATGCAAACAATAGTGCAGCACAAATCAGCGACTCACACACTAATATAAACTGACCACAGTGATCCTCAGATACAAACAGAGTACACAGATCTACAACATTACAACTGAAATTGGAAGCTGTATACAAGGCGAGGAGATATTTGTGCTGACTCCATATGGCATACCCAGACACCACCATACCCAAATGCTCATTTAAATCCTTATTTGTCCTCTTCACATTAGCTGACTATGATCTGGGTAATAACTGCTCCAGCCTAATTTCTGACAGGCACTGTTCCTCCTTCAAGCATTTGATTAAGCACAATATACTAGGGTTGCAGCTCCATGTCATCTATTAAATCCTCTACAGCAGCCCTCCACAGCATTATTGGTATAGGACTGTCCCAAACATGTACATTCATAGCAGTTCCAAAATGGCAAAGCAAACATCAGACATCTACATCCCGAATAGCTAAGAGAACTACCAATCCAGGTGTCTTTAAAGTTATCTATTACTGGATCCAGAACCTCATCAAAGTGGAAGAAAAATGATCAGTCCCTCATCTCCTCAAGGGTACAAATCACATCCTCTATGGGTACAAATGCAAATGACAGCATCATACAAATGTGATGGGCAAATTCAGCTTTGCCCGCATACCTGGAATGCACTTCTGAACACTGCTGAATCTTCCTCCATATAGTCTGTCCAAAATGAAAAAAAAAAACAGCCCCTCACCTGCATGTTAGGAAAAGCAGTCAAAACCACCTTGCATCCTGCTTTTTTGAGGTCCATCATTTCACTCCTAGGACACAAGGTGGCACCCCAGGACTTCAGATGTGTAAACACCCTCTCATAATTCTTTGCCTTCTGATATGTCATCAGCACATTCCCCATCAGTATTACACAGCCAGCCCTCATTCCATGCACAGTATAGAGCTGATTAAACAGTGAGAGACAAGCTTTAAAAGTCCCACCGATAGACCACTTTTCACACCATGACAAAAACTGCAGGTTTTTCTCAGTGGCAAACATCATGTATCATTCCACAGTTAAATTGCTATCCTAGAACAGAAACCTTTCCCTGGACAATGTCACGGTAAACTCCTGCGGAATACTCAGGTGCTCCACTGACATTGGCATTACTGGACATACCCGCTCTGTCTGCCTGATTCTCTGCACCATCCTCTTCATCAAACGAATTCCTGGCAAGTGCCCTGCCATGACATCAGATATCCTCGAGGAACACTGCAACATCACCTGGGCTGTTGTCTCCACGCTCTTGTGGTCTCTCCCTCATATCAGACAGCACTCTTCTGGCTCACACCTTGGAAGCATTGATGGCATGATTATGTGATTTGATGATCACAACCACATGGCTGGCTACTGTATGCAGGCATGCAAGACAGTGAAAATGGTGGTTTTCTACACAACACCAATGTACTTTATCTGCCACCTCCTTATCACACCTACATGGGTAACCAGCATGCAGTACCAATGGCTTCCCCTTTTTGCTAGTGAGAAAATCAATGGGCATTCTCACAGTATAGCAGCACCTCAACCAGACTCTCCACTAGTGCTGTGCGGAATATGGAATTCCACCAGTGGAATTAGCACAGAATGGTCATTCTGCCGGCGGATGCGTCACCATAATTTCACTGGTTCTTCAGTAGAATTCCACCTTCTGTGATCCACAGAATAACATTCCATGGAAAATTAATTTTTCCACAGAAAATTATTCTGCAACTATTTTCTACTGCAGAATTGCACCATTCCATTAGTGGCGCAATTCGGCAGAGTTTTGGTAGAAGTTTGAAAATTCTGCGGAATTTCGTTCCACTGGATATTTAAAATTCTGCACAGCACTACTCTGCCTGCAATGATACTACAACAATCACCACCTCTGCACTCTTTTATTTACAACAACCACACACATCTGGTGCACCTAGCAATGGCAGCAGTTGTGTCCCATCACCAGACACACACATACTGCTTCTTGTTATATGTAAGGGGCTTCACTCTTGCACCTCCCTACTAATTAATAATTAACTTCATGAGGATCATTGACCTCTACAATTGCTCATTTTGTACAGTTGCTATATTTGTACAGTCACTATTATTTCATAGTCGCTCTTATTGTTGGCGTTCAATGTGAATCACCCATTTTGATTCACCCTTATTACGTGATACCATTCTGCAAACCATTTGTGTCCTGGAACTCCAACAACCTTTCCTTGACAATTGTTTCCAGTAACTTGCCCACTACTGAAGTCAAGATATGGTGGACACAGTGACATTGTCCACTTGCCTACGTCCCTTTTGCACCAAGCTGTCTGTCTTTTTGAACATGCTCCTTTCCAACAAAACAAAATCTGTTGAAAGTCCACATCCTTTTAACACTATAGTATTTGTTCATGTTTCCTGGAACACCAGGGAGGAATAATATGATGGAGGCTTTTATCCACCCTGCAAATTGAAGGATGATAGCAGTCTCAGGGGTGGTCTGTCCACCTCCTTTTGTCTATCCACTGTGTTGTTGTAGGCTAGTCAAGCAAACCCAGAATGCCAGAATTGAAGACAACTCACTGACCTTACTTAAGAAAAATATAGATATGCTTTATTCAAGGGAGAAAAGAAACGGTACAGGTACATATCAGCATAGTACACATCTTTCCACTGAGTGGTTACAAACAGATTTACATTGAGTATGTGAGCAGTCCCAAGCTTAAAGTAATAATGTTCATATTAATGTTATAATGTAATAGCCTCCGTACCTTCTACATGATAGGTGACCTGAATGTGATTACAGAATTGCTTAATACAGAGTAACTTACAAAACTGTTCAACAGCTAATAAATTACAAGGCGGACATTGTTATTATATGAGTTTAAAGTGGTTGTGCAGTTGAATTAATTTTTGGTGTTAGCATATTAGAGGCCCAACACCATTCTGACACTCCAGCAGTTCCCTGGACAGTATAATTCTCCCACTGTTGGCAGTCCTGCAATCAGATGACTTGTCTCTCCTCTAAGAGGAAAGGTTTCACTATGATGTTCTCCATACTGTGGATCTAATTGATTCTCCCTCTCCACTGTTCTGCAGTGGGGGTAACATCCCACAGTCAATGTGTTGTTATGCACTTCAGGGCCTCTTGTGACATTCTATTTTTAATCTGACCATGGTATGGAATCCTACAACCCACTCTGCAAAGCTGAGAGGGATGTAAGTTCTTAAAATAACTTGGCCATGTGTCTGGATTTCACCCCAGAAAGATTGAATTTTTGGGCACCCAAAAAGATGTGCCAGTGGAAACATCCTCCACTGCTGTGTTGGTTATACTAATGTGCTTTGTGACATTTAGCATTCTAAAAAATGTCACAAGAATTTTCCAAAAATATGCCTTCAAAGTGGGGGAGGAAGACACCTTCCATCCTTTATGTAGTCTAGCTTGCCAATCCCTATCCAGAATGGTACATCTGGCCTCCTTCTTCCAAGCATGTTTTATTTTAGTTAGCAATTCTCCAGTAGAGGCTTATGATAATTTATAGATACCAGACATGTATTGTTGTTTCCTCTTTCAAGGTTACAGCCTAGTACATGAAGTCCTTCCAATGAATGAAGGCTCTTGTTAACTGCTCCTACTGAATACCACAGTAAACAAAGTAGCATACCTGCAGGGGCCTATGGACGTCTGTATTATCTAGATGTTTTTTCAGTCTATTAGATGCAATGCATATCTCATTTTCAAATAATTTTCTAATAATTTAGCAAATAATGTTAGCTTGCATTTCCCACTGAGTATAGCCTATGTCTAGCTGGGTGGTAGAAAACAACTTTCATATCTGAGTATGTACATGGGTCCCAGGGCCATCTCTGAGCCACTACTCATATGACCTTTATTAAAGTTTGAAGAGTATGTTTCACTCAGCTATTACAGATTGTTTTGAGGTACTCTGGGAAAACCAAGTTAATTGCTAAATTACATAGTGGCTGTCCTCCTGCTTCAACATTTTCTATATCATAACAGCCTGCCTATTGTCTTTGTTTGGCTCATATACAAACTGCATCCATCTGTTATGCCAGGTAGTAATTCAAAAGGTTGGACAAGGAAAGCCCTCTTGCTCTTTAGGAAGTATCAGCAACCATTGGTTAATCTGGTCTTTCTGCACTCCCCAGATGAACTTCTCTACTCCTTTATGGAGAAGGTTCCAAAAGTATAAGGGTACGGAAAGAGGTAATGTGTGGAACAGAAATAAGTACATAGGAAGCAGGTTCATTTTTATTGCATCTATATGACATACCAGAGTCAAGATTAATAAGGACCACCAGACCAGATCATTTTGGGTTTCTCCCCACAGTTTCAGAGAGTTGATATTAAAAAGTTTTGAAGTATCCACTGCCATCTGTATCCCAAGATACCTAATTTTATTATGCTTTGCCCATGATAAGTGAAATGTTTGTTTGAATCTAGAAGAGGGCAGGCACCACTCAACTTCAGGATCTATGAGGGTTCTACATCATAACAGTGAAAGTGATTCAGTGCTTACACTACAGTGACTACATTTCACTGAAACCAAAACATGGCGATCAACACCACAACAAACAGCAATACAGTGATGGCAGGACATATTAAAACAGGGGGATGACTTACACTTGTGTTTAATGTGGGGGTCTATGCCCCCGGCACCTCCTATCTATATATAATCAACTCCGGGGGGGTGGACTCTGGCACTGGGGGACTGGGGAATACACAGGAGGGGGATACAACACACAGGGGGATACTGCAGCTGAGGGCAACAAAGTCGGGGGAATCAGAGGACACAGAAAAAAAAATTTATCAGCCACAACAGCTCACCAAAAAATGTATCTACAGGCAATCCTGAACCCGGGTCTATGAGCTTTGCAGGTGGTGATCCTATCCACCATGTCAGGCAGAAAGCTCATCAGTGGCATGCAAAATTCCTCAGTTTAGCCCACATGACCCTACACTCTCCAGTCATTCACCCTCTCTATTCTGTTCCTCCACAGGTGCTATTCGCTACCCTCACTATTCCCCCATGGTAGCCATTCCTTCAGGTGCACAAACTGAGTCACTCAATTTGAACCACTCAATTTGATTCACCCATAACATGGGATACTGTCTAGGATAGTTCAAAATTTATCTTACACCTTAACACCTGCTCAAAATCATGTAGGAGGTGTATCAAGTGTTGTACAGACTCTTTCAGGTGGCTCGGAGAAAAGACAGAATCACCCACATAAAGCAAGACTTTCTGTCCAATCCCCTTGCCATCACCTCTTCAATTGAGGGGTCCTGCCTTTTTTCATGCTGCCAGGGATTCTAGACAGATGTCAAACAGCAGAGGGAGGGTGTATCCCTGCCTGTTTCCTCTACAAAGGGAGAAATAGCATGAATTGATTCTTTTTATACTTACCATAGCATGTGCATCCCTGTGTACAGTAGGAATGATATGACTGTGTTTA
The DNA here is from genome assembly GCA_016271365.2 of Neoceratodus forsteri. Taxonomy (NCBI): domain Eukaryota; kingdom Metazoa; phylum Chordata; order Ceratodontiformes; family Ceratodontidae; genus Neoceratodus; species Neoceratodus forsteri. The sequence continues at coordinate 623,977,034 of CM057455.1, forward strand.
AAGCCAAATTTCATTTTCTCCATGGTAGTTCGTAAGAACAGCTAATTGACTCTATCAAATGCCTTTTCAGCATCCATTGAGATTGCCTTTAGGAATGCCCCTGCTATAAGGAGATGATGCTAAGTAGCCTTCTGATGTTTTTTTTCTGCAAAAGGTACCTCTAAATGAACCCTGTCTGGTTAGTGGGTGTTACTTTAGTTATGACAGTTTGGATGAGCTCAGCCTGGATGCTTATGAATATATTCAAGTCAACATTCAAAAGTGATGTTGGTTGATATGATCTGCAGTCTAAAGGGTTTTTTCTCATGTTTTGGTAGTATCGAAATCTGAGCATACCACCAGGACTCAATGATGTGTGCCTCTAACAAAATGCAACAAGGCTATTAGAGTATCAACAAAGGTTTTAAAAAACTCTGAAGGGAAGCTGTCAATGCCAGGTTAATTCCCATTTTTTAGTTTTCTAATTTTATCTGCCACGTCCCCTTAGCTGAAATCTTTTTTTTTTAGACTTTATTTCTAGCACCGGGGGACCAGGACATCTCTTGGATGTATCCTCACAGCCTTGGCCTCTACTCCCTGTCTGAAACCCCTTTCACTGGGAGTACAATAGCAAGCACCCCCTTCCAGACCCAAGGATCTGTCCAGCCCTCCCAGTTCATCCCCCGGGGGAGAGTCCACCTCACCTACCTGGTGACCTTTCTGAGATTAGAGAGATGGTCCAAGCCTGGGCTGAGGGGCTTGGGAGAGCCAGTGGAATGGTGGTCTGATGTCGGCATATGGGCATTGGCTCCCAGGGTCACTGTCACCTCCCTAAGTCCTCCAGGGTTTTTCTTGTTGTTTTCCTTCTGGAGCATGGACGTGCAATGACGTCTATGCACTGCTATGCTGATGTCCGTCACCGCTCCACCCCCTATTATGGCAACACTCCTTGCAAGGCCCCCGACCTCCATCAGGAATCACTGAGGAGTGATGCAAGCCCCACTACCCAGCCCACAAAAGGAGAGCAGTCCTCCTGACACTCAATCCACTCCCTCTCTCCCCTGCCGACACCCCATGGCCCGAGTCTGTTCCTGAACCTGGGACGCTGACATAGCATGAGGTGTGGTATCCAGTGCCTCAAACCTCTGCACCTCTGGGCTGGCTCCTCTTAGCTGAAATCATTTCCTGTGAAACTCAGACACAAGGAGCATAGCATTTGATGGCAGATAAGGACCGCATGTCCTAGCCAGTCTGCTCATTTGTTCCTGCATATTTTGTCACTACAGACTCTACTTGATCTCCTACTCCCCCCATGATCCCTACTAAGATTCCCTTGTGCCAATCATATGCATGCTTGAAGCCGACCACTGTTTTGGCCCCCACCACCTCTGCTGGGAGACTGTTCCAAGCATCCACCACTCTTTCAGTGAAGAAGTACTTCCTCACATCTCTCTTAAATGTTTCCCTTCCATCATTATTGCATGTCCCATTGTTCTCATGCATCTTTTCCTCTGAAAAATACTCCCCTCCTGTACTTTGTTCCACCTGGAGAGGTATTTATAGGTCTTTATCATGCTCCCCTTCCAGTGTGTACATATTGTGGTCTTTCAGCCTCTCTTCACTGGGCTTCTGATGCAGCCGTTGCACTATTTTAGTTGCCCTCCTCTCGACAGCCTCCTCCCTGTCTACGTCTTCCTTGAGGGTGTGGTGTCCAGGAGTGGACACAGTACTCCAGGTGGATTCTCACCAATGATCTATACAGTGGCACCTTTATCCTTCTGTTGTCAGTACTCTTCGCTATGCACCTCAGCTTCCCACTGGCCCTGCCTACTGCTTTGGTGCACTGTCTTGCCACAGTGAGGTCATCAGATATGATTACTCACTGGTCCTATTCCTGTTTGTAGGCTGTCAATACCTCTTCTCCTATTTGTACTATGTCTCTGGGTTCCTGTGCCCTAGGTGCATGATTTTGAACTTTTTAGCACTGAAGCACAGCTGCCATGCCCTTGATCAGTCTGCAAGTTTTCTCTGTTCTCTGCACATTCTTTCCACCCCCTCTGGAGTATCTATGGCATTTCAGATTTTGGTGTCATCTGCAAAGAGGTATATATTCCCTTCCAGCTTATCTCTAGTGTCACTTATGAAGGCATTGAAGAAGACTGGTCAAGTATTGACCTCTGAGGTACCCCCCCGATCATCTTCCCTTCCCCAGTGTGAACTTCTTTTTACACCACCTTCTGTTGCCTATCCATTAGTCAATTTCTTACCCAGTTTATCACCTTAGGATCCACCCCTAAGCTGCACAGTTTTTTGTATGAGTGTCCTATGTGGTACAGTGTCAAATGCCTTACTAAAATCTAAGTAGGTCACATCCGCCACCCATACCCTGATAAATTTCCCTGGTCACCCAGCTTAAAAAAATCTCTCACGTTTGTCTGACTTGACCTTCTCTATGTGAATCTGTGCTGCCTCTGGTCTTGTAATTTGCCAGATTCAATACATCCCACATTTCTTTTCTTTAGTAGTGACTCTATTATATTCCTCATCACTGATATCAGACCGGCTGGCCTATAGTTGCCATTGTCCTCCCTGCTACTGCTTTTATGAAGTGGGACTACATCTACCCTCTTCCAGACCACTGGAACCACTCCAATTTCCAGTGAATTGTTGAGTAGGGCTGTTAGAGATGCAGCCAGTACCTACCTGGGCTCCCATAATACTCTCTGGTGTACCCTGACTGGCCCCATAACTTTGTCTACTTTCAAGTACAGTCCTTCAAGGGCTCTCTGCTCTGTAAATGAGCTTGTGTCTACCTCCCTCCCTCCTTCCTGTGCTCCTGCTGCTTTTATGTAGTCCATCCCTTTCCCCTTCCTTTGTGAAGACTGAACAAAAGTATTTGTTCAGGATGTCTGACTTTTCCTGATCCTCTTCTGCACAACCCTCTGCCTGTCTCAACCATACAACCCCATACAGTCTTTCTCTTTTAACTTACATAGCTAAAACACATCTTGTATCCTTTAGTTACCACTTGGGCTAGTCTTTCCTCAATTTGTGCCTTTGCTCTCCTCACGTCTTTCCCTTATTCCCTCTGCTTCTCATGATACACCTCCCTATCCTCTTCCATCTGTGTCTTTCTGTACCTCCTGAATGCTACTCTTTTAGCCTTTACCCTTAAAGCCAATTTCTTTTAAAACCATAGCTGTCTCTTTTTTCTCCTGTTTTTCCTCACTTTTTTTGCACAGATGTTTGTTACCTTCACTATGCAGTCCTTTAACTTGGCCCACTCTTCAACCACCTCACCCAGGTCATTCCCCCTTCTAGGTCATCTATGAGGCATTCACCCAGTTTTTAACAAAATCTGCCCTACGGAAGTCCAGAATCCTTGTCCTTGTGTGGTTTAATGCCGCTGCCATCCTGATGCTGAATCACACTGCATGGTGTTCACTGGTCCACAGGTGGTCTCTCACTTTGACATCTGCAACACTGTCCTTGTTTGTGAGTATCAGGTACAGTATTTCCCCATCATGAGTGGGGTCCTGCACTAGCTGCCTAATAAAATCCCCTTGCAAGGAATCTAGAATGTCACTGCATCTACACTACTGTCACTGTAATGCGCAAATGGATAGTGGGCTATAACAACATCTGCCACTTCGCCCTTCTCTAAAACTGATTCACCCACCACTGCCAACATTATAGTAAGCTTGGATGACCCTCTCTTCCCACACTTATAGATCTTACCCTTGGGAATGTTGTCCACAGTATAATAAAGAGCCAAGCACCCTACCTCTTGCATCTTACCTGTACCTTATACCAACCACTACACTTTAAGATCCTCAGGAGTTGACCAGCTCTTCATTCCCAGGTCAAAATCTAAATATGGTGAACTGGTGTTCTCCTCTGTAGCTCCCAAATTCTGGAATAGCATACCCCTAACAGTGTCACAGAACTTATCTGTCGGCATCTTTAGATCATAGTTCTGAACACTACTGCTTCAAAGTTACCAATGCAACTGTCCCTAACCTTACACATTTCTGTTGTATCCCCTCCTCCGTAGAAACATAGAAACATAGAAACATAGACTTTGAAGGCAGATAAGGACCTCTTGGCCCATCTAGTCTGCCCATTTCCCTACATACAGGATAGGCCACAGATCCTAGTTAACCAACAGCCTATTTCTACCTACCCCCCACAAGAATTGCCTTATGTCTGTCCCATGAATTCTTGAATTATTCCATAGTTTTAGACCCCACAACCATCTCAGGAAGGCTGTTCCATGCATCCACTACCCTCTCTGTGAAAAAATACTCCCTCACATTGCCCCTGAACTGCCCCCCCATCTTTAAATTGTGTTCCCTTGTTCTTGCACGTCTCTTTTTCTGAAAGATGCTACCCTTTTGGACTTTGTTGATTCCACTGAGGTAATTAAAAGTGTCTATCATGTCCCTCCCTCCCTTCTTTCCTCAAGGGTATACATATTAAGCTCCTTAAGTCTCTCCTCATACGGCTTCTCTTGCAGACCCTGCACCATTTTAGTTGCCCTCCTCTGGACTGCCTCTATCCTGTCTATGTCCTTGCAGAGATGGGGTCTCCAGAACTGGATGCAGTACTCCAGTTGGGGTCTCACCAACTGTCTGTACAGTGGGATAACAACTTCCTGTTTTCTGCTGGTGATGCCTCTCCCTATGCATCCCAGTATACCCGCAGCCCTCCCTACTGCCTTCTCACATTGCTTGCTAACCTTTAGATCATCTGATATGATTACCCTCAGGTCCCTTTCCTTTTTTGTTGTTGTAACTAACCCCTTCCCCCCATTGTGTATTCTTCCCCTGGGTTCTTGTTTCCCAGGTGCATTATTTTGCACTTCTTTGCATTGAATCCTAGCTGCCATACTTCTGACCATTCCTCCAAGCTTGCCAAGTCCCTTCTCATCCTTTCCAGGCCTCCTTGTGTATCAACCCTGTTGCAGATCTTTGTGTCATCTGCAAAGAGGCATACTATTCCTTCCAGTCCCTCTGCAATGTCACTTATAAAGACATTAAAAAGGACTGGACCCAGCACTGAACCCTGCGGTACCCCACTAGTAATCCCTCTTTCTTCAGAGTGGACTCCATTTTCAATTACCTTCTGTGTCCTGTTGTCCAGCCAGTGTTTTACCCAGGCTTCCACCCTAGGACCCACTCCCAGGCTGGTTAATTTGACAATTAATCGTCTGTGGGACTGTGTCAAATGCCTTGCTAAAGTCTTGGTAGGCCATGTCCACAGCCCCTCCATGGTCTACTACTTTGGTCACCAAGTCAAAGAAATCTATTAGATTCATCTGACATGACCTTCCCGCTGTGAACTCATGCTGCCTTGGGTCCTGTGCCCCCTGGCCTCTAGGTACTCAACAGTTCTTTCCTTCGGAAGTGACTCCATCACTTTCCCTACCACAGAGGTCAAACTGACAGGTCTGTAGTTTCCTGCCTGTCTTGTTCCCCTTTGTGAAGAGGAATCACATCCACCTTCCTCCAGTCCTCGGGTACCACCATCTTCCATGATTTATTAAAAGTAGCCAGTGGTTTCACTAGGTTCCCCCTTAATTCTTTTAGAATTCTGGGGTGAATTCCATCAGGCCCCATTGCTTTGTACACCTTCAGTTTTAGGAGTTCTTGCAGAACCCTTTCTTCTGTGAAAGGACTGGGATCGACTCCCCTATCAAGAATGAATTGAATTAGGCACTTCCCCCTCCTCTTTTGTGAATACTGAGCAGAAATATTCATTCAGTATCCCTTCTTTTTCACTGTCCCCCTCTGCCCACCCACCTTTCATTCTATTCAGCCTCACTATCCCTCCCTTTGTCTTTCTACACTCGCTGATGTACTTGTAAAAGGTTTTATCCCCCTTCTTAACTGAGTTGGCTATCTTTTCTTCAGTTTGGGCCTTTGCTATTCTGAGTTCCCTCCTTGCTTCTTTCTGCCTTAACTGGTACAGCTCTCTGTCCTGCTCCTTCTTTGTTTCCTTATACTTCCGGAATGCTATCTTTTTCTCCCTGACTTTCCTAGCCACCTCTTTTGAGAACCATAGTGGCTTTTTCTTTCATTTTGATTTGTTTATTTGCTTCACACAAAGGCTTGTTGCCTCTGTGATGGCAGTTTTGATGATTCCTCATTGTTGCTCCACCCTTCCTTCTAGCCTGTTTGCTAGTGCTTTTCTGAGACACGCTCCCATCTTGCCAAAGTCAGCCCTCCTGAAGTCCAGCACCCTCACTTTTGTATGGCTTGACTCTGTAGCTGAGTTTAACGTGAACCACACTGTTTGATGGTCACTTGTTCCCAGATGGCAACCAACTTCTAGATCTGAGATCCTCTCACTGCCCCCATTTGAGAGTACTTGGTCTAAGATTGTTCCCTCATGAGTGGGTTCTGAAACTAGCTGTCTGAGGCCTGCCACCTTTAGGACATCAAGAATGGTCCTGCTCTTGGATGTGGCTGCAGCAAATGTGCTCCAGTTAACATCTGGCATATTCAGGTCTCCCATCAACAGTATCTCCCCTTTCTCTGCCATCTTAAGAATGACTTCTATCATATCCTTGTCCATTCCCTCCCACTGACATGGGGGTCTGTACACAACTCCTGTGCGGATTGTGGTGCCCTTTCCAGTCTTCAAGGAGACCCAAAGTGCCTCCTCTCCTTCCTGTTTACTCTTTTGTTCAGTTGCTTTTATCCCTTCCTTTACATAGAGAGCTACTCCTCCCCCTTTTCTCCCCTGCCTGTCTCTCCTGTAAGTTATGTACCCTGGTATGTTAACATCCCAGTCAATGTTCTCTGTGTACCGTGTTTCTGTGACTGCTACGATATCCAGGCATCCCTCTTCCATCAAGGCCACCAGCTCAGGGAGCTTGTTTCCCAGACTATGGGCATTGGTAATCATTACCCTCCATTTCCTGATGGCCTTACTCCTTTTTGCCCCATCCCTGTCCTTCTTGCCTTTGTCACTTTTCCCATTTACCCTTGCCCTTCTCCCTATCGACACCTCTATGTTGGTGTTTACCACACTTAGTACCGTGATTTTTTGGGGGGGGCTAGGATTTCCCTGCTCCTTTCCAGTGCCTCCTTCCCTTGGCTAGTTTAAATGCTTGCCAATGAAGCATTTAAACCTATCACCTAGGATCCTGGTTCCCCTCCTGGACAGATGCATCCCATCATGCCAGTATAGGCTTGCATCACTCCAGGTGGACCCCCAGTCCCCAATAAAGCCAAATCCCTGAGCTCTGCACTAGTTTTTCAACCACTGATTAAATCTCATGGTGTGTAACACCCGAGCCTCTCCTACGCCTTAGATAGGCAGCACCTCCGAGAAGGTTACCATGTGTGCTACTTGTCTAAGGCCCCTCCTCAATTCCACAAACTCTTCCTGCACTTCTCTAATCCCTTTCTTAGCCAGGTAGTTTGTCCCTAGGTGGACAATGACATCTAGCTCCCTCCCCTGTGCAGCTGCTCTGGCAATCCTGAGGATTCGCTCCCTGTCCTTCCAAGCCATGGCACCAGGCAGGCACCTTACCTCCCTCTCCCCTTCCTCCCCTAGTTCTACCTTCCTAACAATGGAGTCCCCCACCAGGAGTTGTTTCCTTCCCCTGTGGGGTCCTCTGCCACCCTCCTGTGGGTGTCCTTTGTGGAGGTTACCAGCATCCTGCTGGGTCTCCACTGTGGGTGCCTCCATAGAGGAACCACACTTTGCCTGAATGGCATAGGATTTGTGGAGAGGTACAACTTGTGGGTGTGCCTCTGTTCCACCACCCTCACCCTCCCTGAGCCCACTGTGGTCCAACCGCTCCTCTTTCTTGGCAACCGCTGAGGCAACAGCAGTGGCACTGGTGGTCCCTGGATGGAAGAGGAGGTCCCACAAATCCTGGCCAGCTCAGCTTGGAGATGATCAACCTCCTCCCTCAGCCCAGAGAGGTGCCAGCAGATGGGACAACACCGCATCCTCCAGAACGTCTCCTGGAAGACTGCTGCTCCACAGCCACTGCACTGCCCCACTCCCATCATGTCTTATTTCTGGCCCCATAATTGTTTGGAATCCTCACTCTTTCCTATGTTTTTTTTTTCTCTTCTCTCTCTACTTACTTTCTGCCTGTGTGCCCTTTAAGCTCCTGACTGTCCTGTTCTGAGACAAGAATATCCTATATTTCTCAGTAGACCCCTTACTTGCTCAGAGGCAGACCTCCAGCAGCTAGAGGGGGCCAGAGAGCTACTCTTGCCCTTCTAGGATGGTGGGTCTTTGGCGGCTCTGTGATCACTCACTTCCTGCTCCCAAACAGGAAGTTCCTGTTGTCAGCCAAATCCTGTGTCTATAAAAGTACAACTAGCTTTGGGTGGGAGGGAAGGAGGGCAATATAGTCCCAGTAGAGAAGTCCAGTCACACAGCACTCCTTCCTCCTGGTGTCTTCTGCCAAGCTTCTAGCAGAATCATTCTAAAGCAGTCATGGTCATGGGTTACAAACCCACAGCCAGGCTAATTTCTCTATACATGTACTTCTTTATCAATTTAATCTCCTCTCCACCTATTAGCTCTCACCAGAAACATTTCCTACTGTTGTGCAACCTTAGAATGCTGCTTACTGTATGAATCTAGTGTTATTGATATTTGTATCCTACCTGATTGTCAATGTACCTTTGCTACTCATTAGAGACTACTTTAATGTCATGTACCATTTTACCTTCTGTACCTGATCCTCCCCGATTCAAGTTCTGTTCAAAATCGATCTAAGGTTAAGGTAAGGTAAACATTTATTTAAAGATGCCCATTCCTGGAGGCTGTGGGAGCTGTACAAATAAATAAGCACATACTCAGAAATACATCAGTAAAAACACAAAAAAATAACTATGAACATATGTACACTTCGTATAAACATTAAATATCTAGACAGATCATTAACTACTCTGCTCAAGTCAGAACTCACAAATCAATAGCTTAAACTAAAAATGCCTAGGTGGATAGGAGGGCCTTAAGACAGGCCTTGAATACCTCCAAAGTGGGGGCCACCTTAACCCCAGAGGGGAGCGAGTTCTACAGGATGGGGGCAGCGATACTAAATGCCCTATCACCAGCCGATTTTAGCCTTTACATGTAAACCACTAGGGGGCCTCCACAAGAGGTACAGAGGGGGTGAGCAGAGACAGCAGGTACCAGGAGGTCTAATAGGTAACCAGGGCTCTGACCGTGTAGGGCCTTATAGGTGAGAAGCACCAACTTAAAGAGGATCCTCCACCTGACTGGCAGCCAGTGCAGCTCATGCAACACCAGTGTGATATGGCAAAACTTTGGCTGCCCAGTAAGTAACCGGGCAGCTGCGTTATGCACTAGCTGCAGTCTGTGGAGAGATCGTCCCATGACCCTAAGGTAGAGCACATTACAGTAGTCAAGCGTTGATGTAACCAAAGCATGCATCAAGGTGGGGAGGTCCAGAAGTGGAACAAGGGGCTTTATCCTTCAAGGGCTTCAAGGGTCCTGAAGGAAGTGGAAGTAATAAGAGTTGATAAAGCAGTGGGGCCAGATGGGGTGCACCCCAGGGTCCTTAAAGAACTAAGAGAGGTGGTGGCTGAACCTCTTGCTATCCTGTTTAGCCAATCACTAGAAACAGGGGAGGTACCCAAAGACTGGAGGATAGCAGATGTAGTCCCCTTATACAAAAGTGGGAACAAAGAGGAAGCGGGGAACAAAAGACCAGTCAGCCTCACGTCGGTAGTGGGGAAGATCATGGAAGCACTACTGAAGGAGAGATTGGTGGAACATCTGGTTGTCAATGGACTACAAGACCCAAGGCAGCATGGTTTCACCAGGGGAAGGTCATGTCAACCAACCTCATTGAATTTTTGACTGGGTGACTAGGGAGGTGGATCAGGGAGGGCAGTGGACATGGCCTATCTGGACTTCCAGCAAGGCCTTTGACACTGTGCCACTAGAAGACTATTGAACAAACTGGGGAATATGGGTGTGGGCAGAACAGTAGTGAGGTGGGTAGGTAACTGGCTGGGTGGCAGGACACAGAGGGTGGTGGTAAATGGCTGTCACTCCACAGAGGGAAGAGTGACCAGTGGGGTACCACAGGGATCAGTGCTGGGACCGGTACTATTCAATATCTTCATCAGTGACATTGCACAGGACCTAGAAGGCAGAATTTCACTGTTCGCTGATGACACAAAGCTCTGTAACAGAATAGACACACCAGAGGGTGTAGACAGAATGAGAAGGGACCTGCAGAAACTTGAAGAATGGTCAGGGGTTTGGCAGTTGAAATTCAATGCAAGGAAGTGCAAGATACTGCATATGGGGCACAAAAACCCTGGCACAATATATCAGTTGGGGGGTGAGGATATAGCATGCACCAAGCAGGAAAGGGATCTTGGAGTTATCATCTCTGATGACCTCAAGGCAAGGAAACAGTGTGACAAGGCATCAGGTAAAGCAAATAGGATGCTGGGATGCATAGGCAGGAGCATCACCAGCAGGAAAAGGGAGGTCATAATTCCTCTATACAAGACACTAGTGAGGCCGCACCTGGAGTACACTGTGCAGTTCTGGAGACCTTACCTATGTAAGGACATAGACAGGGTAGAGAAGGTTCAGAGGAGGGCAACAAAGATGGTGGATGGATTGCATCACAAGTCCTATGAGGACAGGTTGAAGGCACTGAACATGTACTCCCTGGAGGAGAGGAGGGAGAGAGGATATGATAGAGACATACAAGTATCTTACAGGGAGGAACAGGGTGCAGGAATGCACTATTTTAACGAAAAAGATGTTTCAGGACTAGAGGGCATGGGATGAAGTTGGAGGGAGGACGATTCAGAGGAAACGTGAGGAAGAATTTCTTCACAGAACGGGTGGTGTACAAGTGGAATACCCTACCAGAGGAAGTGGTGGGGGCTGAAACAATCACGGGATTTAAGAATGCATGGGATAGACATAAAGGAATTCTGGAGATCAGGGGTAAGGGGCAACAGACTTCCTGGAAAACATAAACTGAACTTACAAACTTAAATGGGCAGACTGGGTGGGCCATAGGCCCTTATCTGCCGACACTGTCTATGTATCTATGTATCTATGTATCCTGGTGATATTTCTGAGACGGAAAAACAGGAGTGGACAATGGAGGAAATCTGCGCCTCCATAGTCAAACTCCTATCAAAAATAATGCCAAGATTTCGCACCTTTGAGGAGGCCTTCAATGAGAGAGAACCCAGAACAAGTCCAGTCTCTGAATCAGAGGCCAGCCTATCACGCACTCTGTTCAACTCCACCACCAATACCTCAGTCTTATTGGGGTTCCATTGCGACCAGCTAGATGCCATCCAGTCATTAATCTCAACAAGGCAGCTGTTTAACACATCAACCGTGTTAGATGTTCCTGGGGCAAAGGATAAATATAGCTGGGTGTCATCAGCATAGCAATGAAAACACAAACCATACATCCTAATGACCCTCCCCCCAGGGTCAGCATATACACTGCAAACAACATTGGGGCCAAAACCGAACCCTGATGTACTCTGGAGGAAAGGGGGCTACAGGTGGAGGAGAAATTCCCCATCACAACCCATTGCCTCCTGTTGATTAAAAAGGACTCAAACCAGCAGATGACAGCGCCAGAGAGTTCACAGAGTTCCCTGAGATGGTCAAGCAACACACAATGGTCCACAGTGTCAAAAGCTGAAGAGAGATCAAGGAGAACAAGAATTGTTCTCTCTCCTCGATCTCTAGCCCTGAGGAGATCATTCTGCACCCGAGCAAGCATGGTTTCTGTGCTATGCCTTGCCCGATACCCTGAATGGAACTGTTCGTACAGCTCATGGGTCATGAGGTGTTCCTCCAACTGAAGTGCCACTATCTTCTCCACTACCTTCACCAAGAAGGGAAGATTGGAGATAGGTTGGTAATTTGCAATGACCTCCGGGTCCAAAGATGGTTTCTTTCAAGTGGTCTTACCAGTGCCTCCTTCAAGGCATCAGGAAAGACCCCATCAGATAAGGAACACCGGTCAATCAGAGCAAACACTGGGCCAATGGTGTCGATGCATCTCACCAAGAAACGCATCAGCACCATATACAGTACACAAAAGGTGTGCTTCAGATTGGTCACCACCTCAAAAACCTCACTTGCATTCACTGGTTTACACTCCTCCAACCAGGCGGAGCACACTTAGTACACATCTGGTGACCTCTGCCAGCTATGGCATTGCTGACTGGAGAAACTCCCTGCCGGGTACCGGACACTCTGTTTGAGAAGAACTGAGCAAATTCTTCACATTCAGTATTTGAAAAATCCTTCTTCAGTTGCAGACAGGCAGGATGAAGTAGCCTGTCCACAGTCTAAAAAAGTATTGTTGGTCAGTTCTTCCCAGTGGCAATCTCCCTGGACAGGAACACTGCCTCCTTATGATTGATTGCCACCTTGGTATGCATTATAATGCACAAGCAGGGCCAGTTTGTCCTCATCCAGGTAGGACTTCCTCCAGCAGCGCTCTAATGTCTGACCCCTTCTCTTCATCTCCCTGAGGTCCCCATCAAACCAATTGGACCTCAGATAGGAAGATTTGGGTCATACACGGACAGGTGCGAGGGAGTCAATGGCATCAGCTAGAAATGTATTATAGGAGTCCACCATGACACCAATGCCTCCAATGCATACATTTCCCACATCAGATAGACTGGCTGCCACCAGAAAACACTCTGGGGTCAATCCCCGTAAAGGGCAACAGCTCATCATCTCTGAATGGGGAGAGCTTCCGTTGGGAGCCCTGAACATGAACTGCACTGTGCAATGATCAGACCAAGCCACCCGATTAATCCTGAAATTATTTATCTCAAGCCCCAGCGAGAACATCAGATCCAATGTGTGGCCACCCTGATAAGTCACAGCAGAAACAACTTGCAACAGGCCCAAAGATGGCATAGAAACATAGAAACATAGAATTTGACAGCAGATAAGGACCGCTTAGCCCACCCAGTCTGTCCATTTCCCTACCTAATGGATAAGCTACAGATCCTAGTTAACCAGCAGCCTACTTCTTTCTACCCCAACCCCTTAGAATTGCCTTATGGCTGTCCCATGCATGCTTGAATTCAACCACTGTTTTTGACTCCACAACCTTCTCCGGAAGGCCATTCCATGAATCCACAACCCTCTCTGTGAAAAAATACTTCCTTACATTACCTCTGAGCTGCTCCCCACCTTCAAATTGTGCCACCTTGTTCTTGCGCACCTCTTTTTTTTGAAAGATGCTACCCTCTTGGACTTTGTTGATTCCCTTGAGGTACTTGAAAGTTTCTATCACGTGCCCCCTCTCCCTCCTTTCCTCAAAGCTATACGTATTAAGCTCCTTTAGTCTCTCTTCATATGTCTTCCAGGCTGACCCTGCACCATTTTAGACGCCCTCCTCTGGACAGCTTCCATCTTGTCTATGTCCTTGCGGAGACTGGGTCTCCAGAACTGCACACAGTACTCCATATGGGGTCTCACCAGCTGTCTGTACACAGGGATAACAACTTCCTGTTTTCTACTGGTGATGCCTCTCCCTATGCATCCCAGTATCCCCCCAGCCCTCCTTACTGCCCTCTCACATTGCTTGCCCACCTTTAAGTCATCTGATATGACTACCCCGGGTCCCTTTCCATTTTTGTTGTTGTTAGTATCTCACCCCCCATTGTGTACTCTTCCCCTGGGTTTTTGTTTCCCAGGTGCATTACCTTGCACTTCTAGCATTAAATCTAAGCTGCCATACATTTGATCATTCCTCTAACCTTGCCAAGTCCCTTCTCATCCTTTCCACCCCACCTTGTGTATCAACTCTGTTGCAGATCTTTGTGTCATCTGCAAAGAGACATACTTTTCCTTTCAGTCCCTCTGCAATGTCGCTTACAAAGACATTGAAGAGGACCGGTCCTAATACTGAACCCTGCGGCACCCTACTAGTAACCCCCCTTTCTTCAGAGTGGACTCCATCTTGGGACCCATTCCCAGGCATAGTTTGGAGGAGATTATGACCAAGCCGAGAAAATTAATCGTCGGCTCAAAAATTGAAATCCCACAGAAGAATACATCTGGGGGCTTCCAGTGTTTGCAACCTCCTGCATGAAGTTCCCCGCTGTCCCAGAAGGGCGATACAGAAGAAAAATCCTGCAACCCATGCCAGGACCCCAACGAATGGCCACACATTCAAAAGGACTCAGGGCTCCCACTAGGTGCACAGTGCAGCCCAGGTCAGATCTAAAACAGATGGCTACATGACCACCCCAACGTTCCTCTCTGAGGCAGTGCACTACAGTTTACACGGGGGGGGGCAGCCTCAAGAATCAGGCCTGCATCGTCCACAACCCAGATCTCCATAATGCAAGCCAGATTGACTGAGGAAACCAGATCCACAATAATTGCAGGCTTGTTCCTGATTGATCTGGCATTGCATAGCACTGCCCTCAGGGGATTTGAGGGGAAGGCAGCCCCTGAGGTTACCTGACCACTCGGTCTGATGGATTCCAAGGAGACAGGCACTAAACATGTCTGGCCTCTCTCTTGTACCTGTCGTAATCCAGGGTGCCTTCTGGACCCAACAATCTCAATTCAACCACCCTCCACTGTGCATGGGACCACCCCATGGGCTTCTCCAAATCCCCACCTCCTGGCAACATCTTACTGTAGTGTCCGAAACCAAGAGGCAGATGAAGAGCTGCAAATCACGCAAAAGGGATGTCACATACACTATTCTGGCCCCCCCCAGCCCCCTCAACCAACCTCTGCACATCACAAATATCTAAGATTTTAGCTACTAAATGCTGTTACATAGACTAGATAAACTCCTACCTTTAACATACAGCTATTCAATTTATTATAAAATCAGAATATAGACTTTTAAGAAAAGCAATCTTAACAATACAGCACTCTGCCAAAAGACCATTAAATTTGAAACATGGAAATTTAAATATCCCCTTTCTTATGTGTATGAACATTCCAAACACTATAAATAGCAGATCCCTAAAATCCCCAAACCCTTTAAGCTACTCACAATCATAACTAAATCAAGAAATCAATACAGATGAATACCTTATGCGAGACAACAATCAGAGCTATAAACTGTTTATTTCTTTCCTCTGTGGAGTGGTGCTTGCGCTACTCAATACCACGCACACTATTCTTGTACTAGCGAGTGGCATGGGGATTTAAACAGAATTAGCCCCTCCCCAAGCTGATGACAATAGCCAATAGCTAATTTCCCAACCCCTCTACTCATTAAACAAATAATGCAGACACATGGAGTGCAGATGCAGGTGCAATGGACAGTGTTTCACTCTGCTCACTCTGCTTGCAACCTTGCTGTTTCCTCTCCAGTCCCAACAGTCACAATAGGTAGCACTAATCACAACGGCACTGTAAGTCCCATGGCACTAATAGCTACTAATTCTGTACTCCATGCCACTAGTGCACATCTGCCAAGCCTTAAGAAGTCCATCCTCTTAGCCAACTTTTGAGACTCCATAGAAACTGTAGTAGTGAATGACCTTTTGAAAGACAAGCTGATGATTTAATTTCTAGATTCCTTGCCAGAGGTTTTGACAGGGAATTCTTGCTAAAATCAAAACATTGAGTTTTGAATATTCCAAGAGATTCTTTGCTTTTAGACACAGAAAAGGAAAATACAGATTTTATACCCACCAGCTTTATTACAGAATACAATCATGTGACAGGTAGAGTGGAAAATATCTACAGGAACTGGCACATTCTACTTAGTCGCAGTGAGGTAGGTTTAGAAACATAGAAACTGGTGGCATATAAGGACCACTAGGCCCATCCAGTCTGCCCATTTTCACTAGCAGTAGGTGACAAACCAAAAGTTACTTTTAGCAGGGCCAAGAACTTGAAAGATAAAATAATACACAGTAGGTTAAAATGCCATACTGATGCAAGCAATGTTAATAGTTTCTGGTTACCTAGCAGACCAAAAAGCTTTCATAGATGTAAAAAGTATAACATCTGTAAATATGCAATGCTTAACAGTAAGTTCTTTCATCCTAAATTTCCAGAAAAATGTGCTGAGATTAGAGAATTTATCACATGTGATACTCCATATGTGGTTTATGTTCTGTTTTGTAGTTGCCAACTGGTATACAGTACTGTATGCATGGAAGACAGTACGCCCTCTTAAAGAATGGATCCAAGAACATGTACATTCTACTGTTAATAATCAGCAAGATACACCAGTTGGCATACTCTTCACAAATGTGTATAAGTCCAGACCAGATTATCTGAGGTTCATGGGCATAGAGCATGTACCAGAACTCAGATTGGGCAGAAAAAGACCCAACATGCTGTTACAGAATGAAAGTAATTGGATTTTTGAGTTAGTGTTAAACCCATAAGACTCAATAATGATGGGATTTAAAACCTTTTTTGAGAAAATTAACTTGATTTGTATTTAATTTATTTGACACTAATGGAAGTCAAAAAGCAGAAAAGCAGGGAGCCAATGGAGTCTGGAGAAGAAAAGGCACCAGATTTCAAAAAAGAAGCAGGGCTTCATTTAGCAGCACTCATACTTATTCCGTGGAAGGGCAGGCAGCAGCAGCTGTAGAAGGAAGCCACACTTGAACCTGGGCACCCGTTCAGGGATGGAAAGCCTACTCTGTGGGAGGGCAGGCAGCAGCAGCTGTAGAAGGAAGCAACGCTTGGAGCTGGGCACCCATTGAGGACAGAAAGCCTATTCCGTGGGAGGGCTGGCAGCAACGGCTATAGAAGGAAGCTACGCTTGGAGCTGGGTACCCATTCAGGGCTGGAAAGACTATTCTGTAGGAGGCAGGCAGCAGCAGCTGTAGAAGGAACTGATTTCCCTGTTTGAGTCTTTATGTTGCACAGGTTTCCCTTTTTACAGAGTAAAAGGCAATAACCATGCTATTGTGCATGCCCATTCTTGTGGTGATAGACGAGCATTGTGAAGTGCAGTACTCATTTATCAGTTCTTTTTTTTTTTCTTTTTGGCATTTTTATATATATGCACCAGAATATTCAGGTATAGGTAGTTACCCCAAAGAAAAAATAAGTTTAAGAGCATGGCTGAATGAAATACTATTGATGGGGGTCTGAGTTATAACCTGACTCCATATAGGACTTTTGCAGAAACCTTGTTTAAATCCAGGAAGTGAGTTAATCCAATCTTGGCAGCAACAGAGTCAGCTATGGACCAATAGAACATGTTTGAGATAAAGCAGATTTTTTTAAAAATTAGAGAAGCTGGTAATGAAAGGTTGCAGAATGTACTGGCACAAAGTGACCTTAGAGGCATACCATGAGGTAAAGCGAATTCTGCATGAACTTTGCATTCTTAACAAATCTGCCTGCAGGACTGATGATCTTGAATTTATGGCTTTGTAGAGAGGAAATATGGAGGAGGCAGTCCTTAAAAATATTAATTTAATCTTAGCAAGGACCTGTTCTATACATGAGAAGCTCATTAAAGAAATTGCTGAGATGGAGTCTAACCTTATATATATATAAATTTTTTTAACACTGTTGTGGATCTCCACAAATATGCTAGAAATCTGACATTCCAATATATGTATTCACCTGGCAATGATGTGAGTGGGGAACAAGATATGTGGAACATATTGCATGCAGGGCTCGTTCCATGTATTATCCCAGCTTTAACTCAGTTGTATCTACATTTATAAAAAATGTGAACTTGATTTAGAAACTTTAAGATCTAGACATTTGTATGTGTCCCCTTACTGTATCCAACAAGAGAGAGATGCACTTAAGAATCTGGCTGATCGGCACAAAATTGTTATTAAATAAGCCGGTAAAGGTGGGGCCATTGTTGTTATGAACACGACGGACTATGTGGGAGAAATACATAGACAGTTTGGGGACACAACGTTTAATGAAAAACTGAGTTTTAATTACACATTGGGGTTGAAAAAAGAAGTGGACAACCTTTTGAGTGTGGGGTTCCTGAAGGGGTACTTATTGGAACATACATATAATGCAATAACTGTGGCACATCCAGTTGTACCTTTAATATATGCAGTGCCAAAACTGCATAAAAATACTCATGCCCCCAGGAGGCCAATCATTTCCAGGAAGGGATGGATCATGGAGCCCCTTTCAGTGCTTATTGATGGCTACTTGCAACCCATTATAAAGGCAGTGCACTCATAAGTAGCAGGCTTCATGGAGGTCATTAATATAGTGGGAAATGTAAATTTTGAAGAGGGATGTTTTTTGCCACCATCGATAAAGATTCCTTCGGTTCCATGTCAAAATAGTGACTGCATAATAGCGCCGTAAAAAAATGGCGAATTCAAAATGGTGACTGTCAACTTAGTGCTCAAGCATAATAGTGCTGCACGCTAAAGCTAAAGCGTCAAAACAGCGGCAAGTGATGCAGGTCAGAGAGGCACCCTCCTCCTCTGGTTTGTGCTTTTCTCTTAAATCCCATTATACCTTTAGATGCCTGGGGCTAAATGACTTGCTGGTGAAGAAAAGTGATAACATGACAGGCGATCAGCTCAAGAGGTTATAGATATATATATATATATATATATATACATTTATTAGACACCTACTTCCACCAACACTGTTTAATACTGATATCTGATTTCTGTGTCAGGGGATGCTTACCTTCTCCGGGCTGAGAAGTTCTCTGTGATCACCATGTCCATTGCATGCTTGTGATGCATGTTCTGCATCAGTGTCTTGGGGAAGTGTAGCAGTGAGAAACACCCAGGCTGATAGAATGAAGCATGCCCGGTATTCTTGAGCTTTATGCCCCCTTTTCACCCAGCACAGTAGGCTTTCCTGCATTCGGATCTGGAGGTGGAGTGCCATACCTAAAAGTCCCAGAGGGTAAAACTTTGGAAAAGTACGGAGCCTCTGGGGTGCTAGTAGGGTGATGGGACTGGGAGGTTGCCCTCTACTGATGGGAGTAATATCTGGTGACAGAGTAAAACAGTAATTAAAAGAAAATAAATATGTTCAAGTCTGAGCTTAAGTTTTGTATTTTTTCTCCTTATATATTTGTCATGCTCCTTCTTAGGCAAAGGGGATGGGGGGATGACACACTACAAAATGATAAAAAATAAAAACATATTAGGAAATGCTACAGCATAATCTTCGGATTGCACTAGTTTTACAGATTCCACGTGCCTCTAATAAGGGGATTTTATAAAACTATACTATAATTTGCAAGTCACTATATTTGTTGACTGAATGGCAGTTGCAGTCGCTTTTCTAGCATATGTGCTAATATGTTTGTGCACCCATCTTGCATTCGTTGTTTTTTAGTCGCCGTTTTTGCAGTAGAGACTTTAAAGTCGTGATTATCATGGGATACCAATTCCTTCTATACAGTTTTCCCACATGAGGAGGGGATTGGCCTCCATGGAATACTTCCTGGATGAGCACACCAAGGAAGAATTGATCTATATGCCCACTTGGCACCTAGTTGCACTGGCTCAAATGGTACTGACAAAAAATATGTTTGTTTTTCAGCAGAAGTGTTACTGGCAGATCAGGATCACGGCAATGGGGGCCACTATGGCCCCCTGTTATGCTAGTCTGTATGTGGCATGGTGGGAGGGAATTCTTATAATGCCACCACAAATCCATTTTTTCAATATCTGGATATGTGGCAGTGCTATATAGACAATATGCTAATCATTTGTAAGTGTACAGTGCCTCAATTCCATTCATTTGTTTTGTGATTGGAGAGCACTAGTGACTGTCAATAATTTAAGCTCACTATTCACCTAGAGAAGACAGTATTCTTCGATTTATTAATCTGTAGGAATGCACAGAGTGATGTATCTACAACCTTAAATCAAAAAGACACTGACAGAAACAGTCCATTAATGTTTAATAGTTGCCCCCCACTCACATACCACTTCCAATATTCCAAAGAGCCAACTTACTAGGACCCTGAGGAGTTCCACAGAGAGGCAATAGTTTGAAGTACAAAAAAAGTAGAACTGGTCCACAGATTTTAGTAGAGGGGCTATAGTGATAGATCCATATCAGATGCCTGAGTGTCTATTTCACACATAGTTCATGCAGATACCCTGGTTGCTAAAGTACAAGTGGACAAATGTAGCGTACAGTGCCCATTTGTAACAACTTTTTCTACTAGGGCTGAAGAAGTTAAAAATATAATTTATCAAAATTGGAACATTTTATGACTGGAACCTAAATCGAATCATGCAGTAAATGCAGGCCTATGTGTAGTATTTAGGAGACCTAAAAATTAAAGGGATCAGGTTGCACCTAGTATGGTACGATAGAAACAAAGATGTGGCGTGCACATGGTTACGCCCCTCAGGAACTTTTAAATGCGGAAAGTGCATGCATTGTAGATACATTACTCAATGAAAGAGTTTTGTGAACCCCGTTAAAGGGTAGATGTGAATATTACATAGTTTATTACTTGTAGTATGGAGGGAGTTGTCTACCTTTTGAACTGCAGCTGTAGCATTATAATGTAGGCAGGACAACCAGGCAATTCAGAATAAGAGTAGGGGAGCATGTGTGCACCATACAGCATAATAATGAAAATGATGCGGTGGTAAAACATATTAATAGAATTCCTCTAACTATATATAATGTTCACTTTATAGAAACTGAAAAGGTTATAATGGATCCAACAGGAGGTGACCTAGAGAAAAAAAATCAGATCAGCGGGAACATTTTTGGATTCATCATTTAAAGCCAGAAGTGACATGAGGCCAACTGAGTCTATTGACATTTCTGCACTTTTGCAAATGTTGCAACAGGGGGCTTTAATAAATTAATTGGACTATCACTGAACAAACATAGTCTACGATATGAGAGATATGCTCAGGTAAAGCCCTGATTAGCTTTTGGCTCTGAATCAAATAATGCTGATTGTGATAATTGCTTGAAGAAATGAATGCTGCCTGATTTGTTAAAACTTTGATTGATATTTTGGATTCATTATAAGTGATTGTAACAGGTAATTCTTATCCCATGTATTTTATTTAATTATGTACAGTATATATGTGTTATATTAATCACTGGTTTAATATTAAATATTAATATTAAATATTAATATTTAATATTAAAAGGTATCAAATCATTTGCTTCTGGTTTAATAGGGATCACTATAAATATTGATGGTTTGGCACTGACACTTTAATATGATGAAGCTTGGTATTACCCTTGCGAAAAGTCATTTATTTGCTCCTAACATTATATACTGCTTTTATTGAGTTTTACTGTACATTTTCTATAAATAAATAAATTGATATTATATTGTGATGTTTTGCATTGTGGTGGGGTGCATTTTTTTGCTCTACTTACTAAAGTGTTGTATTTTGCACCACCACTTTATCCTGCTGCTATTTGTTTTCTGTTATGCTAATTTTGACACATGCTGCAAAGGCAGGCAACTTCTATATAGATCAATATTTTCACATAACCCACCCCCAAATAAAATGCCAGACTTTGGTCCTGTATGACTTCAAAACAATTCATAAAACGGCCAGTATATTTGGCATGTGATTAAGCTATGATTCATGTCTGACACTTAATAGATGACTGAACTATGACAAAAGAAATTGCAAACATTGCACATAATTCCTCAATATTCTATGAAATTCCATAGAATTTCACAGAATTTCATTAGAATTCTGTGAGTTCAGAATTTTCCAATCCATCACAGCTTTAATACATAATATTTAAGGAACAGTCTATGCTGACTTTGCGCTGATGTTTCTGGTATACAATGACTTTAGAAAGTGGGCTGCCTTAGGTAGTTTTAAGAAATAAAGCCTTCATGTACCAATCCACCTGGACAATTTTCCAAGGGACTGGAACAGCCTTGCTGTACCCAGGTGAATAATGTAAAGGTGGATAAAGAGAAGACAGGGCAAAAATCCCTACTGTCCATTGGAAAATTTGGGAATAAAGTACCCATTTCTTGAAGCCCCTCCAAGTCCCCCAAGTCGGCAATCACCTCTGTTATTGGCTCTTGACAGGCATTGGCTTCCATTGTTTGTGTGGGTGGAGGAGCTTATCTATCATCAAATATACTCATACTAGTAGCTTTGAACCATCTTGCACCATGACTGAAACTTTGCACAGATTCATGCAATCATGCTATTAGATCAGACATGCCTAAGCATGTGAACAATAAACACATACAACAAGCAGGTGATCCAGTTTAATGGGGGTGGGTGATCAGCCTTTCCATACCCCATGCATACATCAGTGCTAGTGTTTTGGGAGTTACCCTAGCTCATCAACTGACTGGCCTTGCTGACATAGTGTCACAATGGCAAGTGAATTAATGGAAGAGCCCATGCTTGTATAAGCCTTGTCCAATTGTTATAATTGGATGTGGTTTGTGAAAGAGCCCCCACTGTGTCTATGTATGGGAAGGACACTGCAGGAGTGAGACATCCTGGAAATGCTCTGGCGCTTTTCTCTTTACAACTCCAACTCAATAGCTATAATGGGTAAGAAATAATTTACTTATTTACTTGAAACAGTACACCAACATCTTTCCAGTGCTACTACACAATCATACTGCTGGTTTCAGTGGAAGCAGCTGAGCTGTGGACTTACAGCTGAACAGAGAGGTCAAATAAATAAATGTGTCGGTATTTTCTTTGGGTGAGGTTTCTGTGAGCATTGGCAGCTTGCCATAACTAGAAACTGCTGACTGAGTGTGATTATACTGCACCAGAGAGTGTCTCTAGAGCAGCTGTTTACTGTGTCCTCATGTTAGCCATAATAACTGGTTGATTATTCTGACAAAAAATAACATACATTCACCGTTGAAGAAATTGTTCACCAGTTTTATAAAACTATTATAAAATACAATTTTATAAATGGCCATATTGAGAAGAAATATCACGGTGAAAAATTCACAAATGTCCAGAATCCATGTCTTCTAAAAATGTTATGATGAAGAACATTCACACTTAACACATACTGCTGTTTCAAGCAAGTCAGTGTGCTTAATGTATCTCAGTCTGAATTAGGCACATTTTTCTGCCAAACAAGTAAGTCTATCCAATTGCTGTTTACTTGTTGCATAATTGTACAAACACTAGAGAGGGAGCATTTGTTAAATTCTATATTCACGTCTACTGCTCATTCTTTACCTGTCAAAGATGTAGAACAAACTCACTAAGATTCTTAAGCCAACATCATGTCACTATTATCCCACAGATACCCATTACTCATCTTTTATATACTGTATCTGATGCATTCTAGATAATGGTACCCTTTTGCATTCTGGGACATTTATGTTATTGTTATTACCAGAGGACATTCAATGTTAAAAAAAAGTTAAGTTACTAAATTGGATGAGAAATCAAGAGAACTGACATCAACAGACCATGAAAAAGACTCAGACTTTTTGTTTCTTTTGTCTAGTACATGAAGATGCCGTTTGCTGTCTCTGCTCTTATAACCGTATATAGCACACTCAACTTCCAAGGTAAATAATATCACAATTACTAATAGTTGCTTTTCAGTTATAATGACTAACTCAATTGAAGAATAAATGTTTAAAAAATTTCTAGCATTCAGAAAAATTCTGTCACTTACTGCTTCATGAATTTAATGTCTTTTTCTGTCTTCATATCTTCAGAATGGTACATGATAAACATATATTATCAACATCATCATCATTTTCTTTTGCAGTTGGGATATGGTTTAAAGATTTGTGCTCCAAATAAGTTGTATTTATTTACATAATTTGCGGATGATATGAAAAACACATGGAAAGATTAGCAAAAGGGCTCAGTATCATTGCAAATTTATATTGAACTTACCTTTACAAGATGGCATTGATCCACTCCATGTTCCATTGGTTGTGCATGTACGGATGCTAGAACTATAGGGTTCCATTGTATACCCTGGTTGACATATGTAAGTAACATTTTGTCCAACAACAAAATCATCTCCGTATCTCAGTCCATTGGCTGGAATACCGGGATCCCCACAACTGATTACTGTGAAATAAAAGAATTAAAAAAGACAGGGTAAAGCAAATGAGCACATACATAGAGGATTTAAGAGAAAGATACTTTAAATAACGCAAGACCATTGTGTACTGACTCCAGGCAGAGACTTACACTGTGTGTGACAATGTGACATCTAACACCACCCTCATCCATAGAATGATGCCAAGCGTGCCTATAGGTTAACACTAGGATAGTGGTAGGGCCTTTCAGTGGGGACAATATCCATCCCTTGTGAATGATGGCATCATTGCCCATCCATCCTAATACGGCTGAATGCCATCTCACCCTTTCTGCCTCCACAGTCAATGACATCTCCTCGACTGGCTGGTTGCATGCAGGTCAGTTGTTGGAGTCCCATCAAGAGGGACAAGCCACAGAGAAACAATAAGAATGGAGCAGGTCTGGCTTGGGGGTACCATGGTAAGTAAGCATTTGTGAGGGGTAACTGAAGAACCAGGTAACCAGAGGGAAAGAGGTCTTGGAGGAAAGCATGGTCAGGATGGGTTAAAAAGTAAATTGCAAAATTGTAAACTGTGTCAACATAAGTTATTTATGTTCAAATGATATCAAACTTTTATTTAAAAATATGTTTCTAGCCCTAACTCTTCCAAAGTTAAACATTTTAAAGAAATTAATTTAGGAAGTTCTAACTTTGAAACTGTTAAGACTAGATTCGGAACTAAAAAAAATAAATAAAAGCTTGAAGTTAGGGCATCAAAGAAAAGCCATAATGATATTGGTCTCTATGCACTAATAGGGTGGAGTGGCTACACGCAGGTATTTGGGGCACACAATCACTCCACACCCTACACGTCTCCCGCGTGGGATGCTGTATGGGGGGCATGCAGCACATACGCGCCCAATCCGCTGGCCATGCAAAGAGCAATGCACCTGGTGTGGGTGAGAGGCATGCAAGCACTATGTGCCATGCACCAATGTGCATAGTGCTTGCTGAGGGGGTGTGGATGGGTGCACAGGCAATGCCAGGGAGAAACCTGCCATAAACCTGATACATAATCCCCACACCCATAGGTGGAATGGCTGCCAACACCTGGGACCACAGCAGCCTTGCTCCCCCATGTCCATCAGGCACTGCCTGGCCCAGCACACAGGTGTGCAGCCCCTACAGAGCACCACCCCCTCTGTCTCAGGGGTGATGGGGCATCAGCCCATGTACTGTATGGTCCCCCCAACTGCACCACCATCCCAACTGACACCAACCCCTTGGGGCATAAGGAGGGGTACAGTCCCCCCCACCTCCAGGTGCACCACTTTGGTGCCCCATCATGGACAAGCCAGCAGCACATACACCTCTCACCCCCACAGCTACTGGCCATCAGAAATTAGCATGGCACATTGCCAATGAGTGCCCCACTGTGCAAAGGATCCAGTGCCAGACCAGTCTGGACATCCGATTGGATGCCCGGCCTGACCTGTGATCCCACCCCAGGCTGCACCACAGAGTTCTGCATGCTAGGGGGTGGGGTCATGGACAGGTGGCTGGCAGTCATGAATGCCACCAGTGCACATCTGTCTGCAGGTGCCGAGCTCTGTGGGCAGGTAACATGCCTCTGGAGCATCTTACATGCCCATTGGTGCACAGTGCCCACTGTTTTAATTCTCAATAATATGAATTACTGATACTTTTAAGCATGTATTGATATCTATTTAGAGCCCTAATATTTTCAAGGTTAGTATTTTCTAAATAAATTATCTTTAAAAGAATTTCTAGCTTTGGAACTGCTAGGGCTAGGAACATAATTTGTTTTTAAAGTAAGGCTTGGAGTTAAGGCCAAATCATAGCTCACTAACTGGTTACCTTTACCATGCAGAATAAATCTGAAGACCTGTTGACTAGCCAGAAATGGTGCTTCTTGGCCTAACACCCCTGCTTTAATAAATTGTTTCTGTACCCTCTCCAACCAATACAACACTAGGAATGCCCTTAAGCCTCCTTTCGCACATCCTGACATGGGCAAGCGGTCATTTGCTGACAAGGCCACAAACTGGTTAAAGGAATTGCCTGATACTCTGCTAAATCTCCCCAAAATTTAATCAGTTTAAGAGATCTTTGATGTCTACCCTTGCAGTCCCCTGTAATTGTAATGACACTTACCTACTTTGTTTTCTCTGTTTGGAATTCTCATGTCAGTTGTATTAGATTAATTGTTCAAGTTTACACCGGCCATTGTGTAAAAGGCTGTTATTACGTATAATGTTTCTCTCTGTTAATCTCATAAATGGATGTTCTACTGTGTATCTGTGATGCAGAACCTTTATAAATGAGTTCCCAGCTCAAAGATATTGAATCCAAGAATTTAATTTAATAAATAAACTGTTAAACTGTTTTAATATAATAATAATAATTTTTATTTATATAGTGTTTTTCAATGTTTCAAAGCACTGTACAACTTAAAACACTACAAAATCAGTACTAAATTCAGGTATCAAACAAAGATAAAACCGTCATATTCAAATACATTCAGTTTCCTGTAAAAGTCATTTGCCAAAGATGCGTTTTCATACCCCTCTTGAATTCCACCATGAAGGTGCACTCCCGTAACTGGCATGGTAGAGAATTCCACAGAGTGGGTGCAGCATAAGAGAATGCCATGCAGCCAGATGATTTAAAATTCACTCTTGGGATCTCAAGTAACCCCTCATCGGCTGAGCGGAGTGATCGATCTGGGCAGTAAGGAACCAGAAGTTCTTTTAGATAGGCCGGACCCTGACCCTGAAGGGCTTTGAACGTCAGTAAACTGACTTTAAAGGTGATCCACCACCATAGAGGCAGCCAGCACAGCTAGCATAGGACTGGGGTAATATGACAGAACCTACTGGAGCCTGTCAAAATCTGGGTTGCTGTGCTCTGCACTAGCTGCAGGTGGTGAAGTTCAACCTCTGAAAGCCCAAAGTAAAGGGAGTTGCAGTAGTCCAGATGCAAGGACACAAAGGCGTGGACCAAAGTTGGAAGGTTGTCAGATGGAACCAGGTGTCTAACTCTGGCGATATTCCTAAGATGGTAAAAAGGAAGTCCTGATGACAGCCGACACCTGTGACTGCAGTGTCAGTCTGTCATCCAGGATGATCCCCAGGTTATGCACCCATTCAGAGGTCAGAAGTGAGATGCCAACAAGAAAAATTCCTGAAGGTGTACCAACAACCGACCTCTCTATCTGACGACCCGGGTCCACAACCAAAACCTCTGTCTTTTCTGAGTTCAACTTCAGCCAACTAGAATACATCCACTCCTGAATTTCTTTCAGATAGTTGTTAAACACTGAGAGAGCTCCATCCTGGTGGGGTGCAAAAGACAGGTATAGCTGGGTAGCATCTGCATAGTAGTAAAACCTCAGCCCATACTGTTTTACAGTGTCTTAGAGTGGCAGCATATACATCGCGAATAACATGGAAGACAGCACCGAACCATGAGCCACCCCACACAACAAAGACATTGGGCCCGAGGAAAAAAACCCAGACACAACTCTTTGTGATCTCCCCGTGAGGAATGAAGTGATCCATCCAAGGATGGTTCCTGATATTCCACAAATATGCCTCAGGTATGCTATCAACACCATGTAATCCACGGTGTCAAATGCTGAGGAAAGATCAAGGAGAACCAAGATGGAATGTCTCTTCTGATCTCTCTCCCTCAGAAGATCATTGAGCACCCGAACCAGTGCTGTCTCGGTGCTATGTCTTTTACGAAAACCAGACTGGAGGGGTTCATAGATGTCATGGATGGTTAAATGGTCCTCCAATTGGGCTGCCACTAGCTTCTCAATCACCTTCCTAACAAAGGGTAGGTTAGAGATAGGTCTGTAGTTTGTGAAACCGTCTGGGTCCAAGGTAGCTTTCTTCAAGAGTGGTGTCACCACTGCCTCTTTCAGGGAGCTAGGGAACTCACCCGACTCCAAGGAGCACCAGACTATTCGCACAAGAACTGGACTGAGGATATCACTACAAGCCAAAATTATGGAAGTTGGTCCAGGGTCCAAACTACAGCATGTAGGGCACACACTAAGGATCATCCTCATGACATCCACAAAATCAGGTCGACTGAAGGAGCTCCAGGAAAACTGAGGTACTGTGAACTCGCACTGTTCAACAGCATCCCCCTCCAGAGAGTGCCGGCTGCAGATCCACCCTTATGTCAGTCACCTTAGTTGCAGAAAATTGAGCAAGCTACTCACACTCTAATTGCGAAAAGGCTTTCTGGACTTGCAGACAGGATGGGTTGCACAGTCTGTCTACAGTTCGAAAAAGCTGAGCTGGTCAGTTCCGAGCAACCACAATCTCCCTGGACAGAAATTCTGCCTTCTTACGGGCGATTGCAGATTGATTGACCGAATGATGGTCCATCAATCTAAGGTGATCAGCTTCAAAGGCGGACCTGCACCAGCACCGCTCTAACCTTCACCTCTGTCTCCACATCGCCCTCAATGTCCCATCAAACCAAGGGGACTTGGGGTGAAGGGATAGAGGGGGCACACAGACAGGAGCAATAGAATCCAGAGCCACCGTAATAGCAGCATTACAAGCTAACACGAGGGTCTCTGGACTACTGCTCGCCAACACGGGGGAAGAGAGGTCAAGGACCGCTGTAAGGCCTTGGGGATTAATATCCCATAAAGGGCAGTACCTAACCATCTCCACAGGGGTAGGCCTTCTCAGGGGGGGGTGCAAAAACTGAACCTCATGGTTTAGTGATCTGACCAAGCGACTGGTTCCACTCTCATGTCAGATGTTTTGATCCCTAGTAGGAAGATTAAGTCCAGAGAGCATCCAGGTTTATGGGTAGCAGTGGAAACCTCCTGTGTAAGGCCCAGAGAAGTCATTAACTGGAGGAAGTGATTACCAAATTGTGAGAGTTCATCATCGATCCAGGCATTAAAGTCACCCAGAACCATCAATCTGGGTGACTTAAATGTCATGTTGACGATGAAGTCCGCCACTTCTTGAAGGAATCACTTCCCATTCCCGGGTGGATGATAGATGAGAACGATTCGAATGCCAACACCTGCTACCACAGTACATTCAAAGGACTCAACCTCCTCAACTACTACATTCGTGAGGCCCAGTTCAGCCTTGAAACAGATTGCAACCCCACCTCCTCTGCGATCCAATCTCAGGCAGTTTATCACCGAGTACCCAGCCGGAGCCATAGCCTCCAAAGTGGGGCCTGGATTTTCATCCAGCCAGGTCTCGGTGATGCAAGCCAAGTCCACGAAACCAACAAGATCAGCAATAATGCCAGTCTTATTCCTGATGGACCTGTCCTTGCATAACACTGCCCGAGTTTTATTCATTTTCTCTCTGTACATATCCTGTGACTTTTTATACAACAATGAGAATGCATTTTTTCAAAACTGCATGTAGCTGTTATGTCTTAAGTGCCTTGAGCCAGACTCATCTGCGTTTTCTCAAGAACTGCTTATTGTAGTTGTAATTTTTTTGTGAATATGTATTTGACGTGGAACCAAGGATGAAAGTGAACAGGAACGCACAGGAACTCAGTTCCTGCATCTTTTTTGCAGCAGGAACGGAGTTCCTGTACTTCTTTCCACTGACACTGGAACTGAAATTCTTAAACCAGCAACATAATGACAGTTTCTGGCCCTGTGACCTGAAATCAGGGTTTCCATAACAACATTTGAGTTGTACAACAGTGCTATTTTGCTAGAAATACTTCAATATCTGTAACTGAAACTACTAGTGTCTAAACAGATAGATGTGTCTTCACACAGCTATCATTCAGATTGAAGATCTTCATTCTGCATTTCGTATTTGCCAGTGCCTGAGTTCCTGTACTTCTTGTCTACCACTTGCACCACTGTGTGGAACCTTTATAAATGAGTTCCTGTGCTCAAAGGTATTCTCTGAATTTTTCAATAAATAAATACAATGATTAATAAAGATACACATTTAAATTAATGATAATTTAAATTATTGATACTTTTGATTGCAATTTTTAACATATTTTAGACATAACAATTTCTGGTTTACTGGTTAGAATAGCATTTCACAAATAATGCAGTCTAGAACAGTGCTTCCAATACTACGTAAGTCTTCACAGGGACAGGGGTAGAATAGCGCATGTCAGTTACCACTACCCCTGGAGCTGAGAAGGCATTGTGGAGAGCCAGGCAGCTGGAAGTGATGTGTCTGGTTGAGCTGCTTCAGTGGTGGAGAGGATAGGACACTCACTTCCAAAGCAGAGGAGACCCAGAGAGCTGGGTTCTGTTCCTGGACCTCTGGGTTTTGGGCTTACTATTTTCTTCCCCAGTTGTTTCTAAATTTTGTTTGTCTCCCCCACCAAATGTTTTCCCCCTGACTATTCTTTCTAATAGATTCCCCCAATTGTTCTCCCCATTCCCAAGATCCGCCCTCCCAGAGTTGATTTTAAAAATATGGGGGCTGAGTGCACAACCTCCCACATTGGGCTCCACCCCCGACAAAACATACATTTGGTGCTTTAGTTCACCATGGTAGCAGTCCTCCATGTGTTTTTGGACTGCTACCATTTGTACTGTTCTTTGCAATGGGTTTTTGTGTGGGTGCTGTTGTTGCTGGCGCTGTTTGTACAGCACAGTTCTTGACCACGCTGTTGTGACATTCGTCATTGTGATTTAGTGCCCAGTTTCGGTTCTTATCCTTTGCAGATTGGATAAGAAACCATTTGACACCATTCACTCCTATTTAAAGTAGGACTGGTCAAAACATTCATACTGATTTACATATACAGTGAAGCCCGTCAGGATGAAATGCAGTGTCACAGGTTTACTGCATGACAGAAGGGACATTGCATTGCTTGCTGCAATAGCTGTACTGCAGAATTCTGCAATGCTGCACTTCATTCTGGTGGACTTCACTGTATATACTGTATATACAGTATGGATACTGTATGGACCATTAGTCATTTTCTGACATCATTGTCTATGCTTCCATTGAGGAAGTCTAGGACCCTGGCAGGACAGTAGGTCCTGAGGCAAAATAGTGAACTCAGGTAGACTGGATGGACCAATGGTCTTTCTCTGCCATAATAATTTATTTGAAATCAGGCTGTTGTCAGTATGCTTTTTTAGTAACCCTTGCTTCAATGCTTATATGTTAAAGTTCTTTGTCTTTTTAGCTTGTTAATGTTTCTTTATGTTGGGTCCACCATGGCCCAAACCATAAAACCACATAAAAACTAATTAATTTTCTCTTGGGTTGAGCTATAGAAGAGACACATTAATCAGTCCTGAGAAGGATGACACACTTGTCTGTGTCTTCTGTTCTCAGCCCTCTTCCTGACTGTGTGAGAGACCATTTGGTACAATGCACTTCTCCTTAAAGCAGCACCAATCAAAATATTCATAATTCATTCTTATGTGCATTTATATATATATATATATATATATATATATATATATATATAAAGACAAAGAACCTCTGTCTTGTAAACACTGAGGCAAGGGTTACCCCAAAGGGCATTTGGCTGGGAAGCCAAGTTTCAAGAAAATACAAAATCACACATGCCCCCACAGTGCAAAGCATCATGGGCTGCATATGCAAATCACCACAGAATGTTATGCTGGTCCAACTTTAAAGCAGAATTGCATGGTGATTTGCATATACCCATACCAATGCTTGCATTATGGTAGAGTGTGTGATTTTGTATTTCATATATATATATATATATATATATATGAAATACAAAATCACACATGCCCCCACAGTGCAAAGCATCATGGGCTGCATATGCAAATCACCACAGAATGTTATGCTGGTCCAACTTTAAGCAGAATTGCATGGTGCCAGAAGGCCTCTCACACAGTTTGCAAAGGGTGCTAACAGAAGACATAGACACGTGTTTCGTCCTACCAGGACTCATCAGTATGCCAGGTCACCAGCTCTGCACATATCCACTTTACAGGCTAACAGGTGTCACACTTCCAGGTGGGGGGACCACTAGACCACCAGGTACTGAAGTGATTTTTGGGGCTACCGGGGGTTAGGGATCATGCAGCGGGGGTTGGGGGGACCACTAAACCACCATGGAATTGTGTGCTTTTGGGACTATGGGTGGTCAGGAATGGTGATGGGAAGGGGGTTGATACCACACCATTACCACCAGCTTTTTGCCAGTGGTATTTGGCGCCATGCTACACGTCATGCTAATGCCTGTTTCGTGGCACTGCCGGTATTCTTGGCCACTCCCCTATTTTTCTCCCTTGCATACATTTACTTTTAGCATCAACGCTATCACACAGTGCCGGTGCTATTAGGGCTTCTAAATATTGCAGCCTGGCACAAATCCAGTGCTATTCCAGTGCTATGGCTTTGCGCCAGGTGCAAGGCTTTGAATATCTGTCCCAAAGAATCTTAGTGCATAAGTACTGAGGCAAGGGTTAAAAAAACTACCATAATGCATCAGTTTTTATTAAAGTGTCAAAAGCTAGGAAATTCAATGTTAGGGTTTCCAAGCCTAATACCCCACCCTACACAGATGAAGAGGGATCAGGGATTGCGGCATTGGGGTTTTTAGCCCTAACACTCATCCCATTCTCTTATGCTGTGCCCATCCAGCTTATTTTCTAATGGAATGGGAAGAGTGATAGGGCTGTGGACTCAATTGCCACCCCAGATCCCTCATCATCTGTGCAGGGTGGGGTTGGTTTGTTAGGGCTGGAAACCCTAATGTCAGAGTTCCCAGCTTTTAACACTTTAATAAAAACCCTAACTGATGCATTAATGTAGTTTTTTGCAATTTATTGCCTTACTTTTTGAGATAGTATAATAGTATCTTTATTTTACTGTGGAAGTGCAGGGTCCTTCAGATCCTGCGCGTCGATCCCTCCACTGATGCACGTTTGTTTCTAGCTTTGGAAACTTCTTTCCATGCAATCCCACCCTTCCATAGATGCATATATGTATTAAGTTGTGGAAACGCTTGGACCTCCATCCCCAGAGCTTCCATGCACAAAGTTATGAGCAGGCATTGCAGAATTGCAAGAAATAGTCATAACTGTGTAATCATAAATAATTTTCACCCAAATGTTCAACAAAACCTTCTTATCACCTCACCACATGTATCCAGTACAAAAAATGTTCAAATCCCCACCAAAACATAATTCTGATCAACTGCAATGTCATTCTACATCACAGGTGTGAAACCAATTTTTTACCAGGATTTGACAACTTTTACTCTAGGAGTGGCATTCGTGATGTGGGGTACTAATGTAAGTAAAGTAAAGGAAAACTTTATTTGTATAGTGCCTTTCCAGAACCAAGGCACTGCATATTTAAAAATACAATAAACAAACAATGTTTTAAACAATAAAACAATAAATATAGCTATGAATTAAAATTCAATTGGAAAGGCTAAAGTAAAGAGATATGTCTTCAACATTGATTTAAAGCTATTGTTGGTCAGGCACCGATGAGGTAGAGAATTCCACCGGGAGGGTGCTACAAAAGAAAAAGCATGAACCCTGAGAATCTCTAGCAATCCCTTGTTGGCAGATTGGAGAGGACAAGGGGGCAGTAGGGAGACAAGAGATCTTTCAGGTAGCTGGGTCCCTGTTTATGAAGGGCTTTAATGGTTAGCAAGCCAACTTTAAAGGTAATCCGCCACTGAACAGGCAGCCAGTGCAGTCCATGCATCACAGGTGTAACATGACTGGTCCTTGATGTACCAGTAAAAAGCCTGCACACAGCATTCTGCACTAGCTGCAAGTAGTGGATATCAACCCCAGGATGCCCTAGATAGAGGGCATTGCAGTAGTCGAGACAGGTGGTAATGAAGGCATGGACCAATGTTGGAAGGTCATCCGGAGGAACCAGGTGTTCCACCCGAGTGATATTCCTCAGATGGTAAAATGAAGATTTAACCATGGCCAACACCTGAGATTTCAGGAGGGGCCATCATCAAAAATAATGCCCAGGTTACGCACCTGGTCTGAGGTAGTGAGCTGAACACCATCAAGCCAAAGGTCTGATGCCTATCCAGCCCCCAAACCCATCCCTGGATGACCTGGGTCCTTTACCAGCACTTCAGTCTTGTCTGGATTCAGTCTCAGCCAGCTGGTACTCATCCAGTCTTTGATTTCAGTGAGGCAGTTGTTTATCACAGAGACTGCATCAACCTGTCTGGGTAGAAAGGACATAAACAGTTAAGTATCATCTGCACAGCAGTGAAAACTCAAACTGTATCATCTGATGGTATCTCCCAATGGCAGCATATACACTGCAAATAACATGGGACACCAATATGGAGCCCTGCAGCACCCCACAGGACAGGGGAGGGCATCAGAGGAATAAACTTCAGTGATCACCCTCTGAGTCCTGTCTGCAAGGAAGGATCGAAACCATTCGAGGACTGTACTCTACAGCCCACACAGGAACCTCAAGGACTCCAAAAGCACACCATGGTCTACAGTGTCAAACACTGCAGAGAGATCAAGAAGGACCAAGATGGTACAAGCCTTTCAATCTCTTGACATTAGGAGGTCATTCAATACATAGACAAGAGCAGTCTCAGTGCAATTTCTCTTCCTAAATCCAGATTGGAGAGCTTCATAGACATTGTGAGTCACAAGGTGATCATCTTGCAATGTAACCACCTTCTCAATAACCTTACCCACAAAGGGCAGGCTAGAGACAGGATGGTAGCTAGCTGGACAGTCAGGATCCAAGGAGTGTTTTTTAAGGAGTGGTAATATGACCACCTCCTTGAGGGGATCAGGAAAGACTCCCCCTCCAAGGAACTTCAGACAATTTCAACCAGGATTGGGCAGATAACATCTACACAACCCACCAAAAGAAGGGTAGAGCCCAGATCCAAACTACAACTGGTTGGGCGCAGAGTCTGTACTATCTTCACAATGTCCATGAATTCCAGCTGGCTAAAGTCCAGACAGACAGACCAATTACTCCTCACCTTCCGCCAACCTCTGCAATCCCTCATAGGGAGAGCCGGGCTGATATCGGACCTGATGCTGGCAACCTTACCTGCAAAGAATCGAGCAAGCTCCTCACATTTAGCTTGAGAAAAGGCTCCTCCAAACTGAAGACAGATTGGATTGCACAATCTGTTGACAGTTCAGAAGAGCTGAGCCAGTCGATTTTGCATAGCAGAAATCTCCTTGGATAGGAATTCTGCCTTCTTATGGGTGATTTCTCATTGATAACCCTTATAATGTTCCATCAATCTAAGCCTGTCAGAATCCAGGCCAGACTTTCACCATGCAGTCTCCATCCTTTGACCAACTCACCTCAACTCCTTCAAAGAACCATCAAACCAAGGTGTCCTTGGACAAAGAGTGAGTGGCCGAACATGAACAGGAGCAACCAAGTCCAGGGAATCTTACACTGCCTTATTATAGGCCAGTACAAGATCCCCTGGACTCATAGATTCACCCAAAAATCCTGATAGGTCCAGGACCGCCGATAGACCATCTGGGATAACTCCCCTTAAATGGTGGTACTGAACCATCTCTGTAGGGGCAGGTCTATTGGGAGAGCCCCACAAATGAACCCTATGGTGTGATAGTCAGACCAACTGACTGGTTCCACCCCCCACATCTGAGATCTCCATTCCCAGGAGGAACACCAGATCCCATGAGTGACCCCCCATATGGGTAGTGGAGGTAACCACCTGTGTAAGGCCCAGCATAGTCATTAGATGGAGGAGATTTTGACCAAATTGAGAGAGTTCATCATCAACCCAGGCACTGAAGTCCCCCCAGAATTATCCATCTGGGGGGACTCCAGTGCCATATTGATGATGAAGTCTGCTATCTCCTGCAGGAATTCTCCACCATCACCTGGTGGACAGCAAATGAGGATTATCCTGAAACCTACACCCTTTCCAAAGATACACTAAAAGAATCTAGTGGGCCCTACTGGAACATCCACAAGACCCAGTTTGGACTTAAAAATAATGGCTGCACCCCTGCCACTATGATCCAACCTCAGGCGGTGTATCACTGAGAACCCAGATGGAACAGTAGAGGCCATTATGGGGCCTGCATTTTCATACAGCCAGGTCTTGGTGATCCATGCCAGATCTACCGATCCAACAATATCAGCTATAATAGCCATCTTTTTCCTAATAGGTCTAGCATTGCATAACACTGGCCGAGTAGGATGGGATGTTGAGGAACACCTCAACTTCTGCCCACTAACTGTGGAGCCCTTGGGTATGGGGACAAGACAAGGAGTGCCCCTGTCCTGGCACCATTTTGCCCCAGGATGTCTCCTGGTCCCTGCTACCTCAATTTGCCTGTTATATTGAAAATATGGGGTGGAAATATTGTAAATTTACAAAGTTCCAAGCGTGCGGCATGAGATTGCTATGAATGCCCATAACACAGCAATTTTCAAAAATTTTTAACCCAGATTTTCAACATGCCCTTTTTGGGACCCCACCTCATGAACACTGGTATAGTCATTTCATTACCTGGTCTTGAAAGCTAATTTCACACAGCAACTGCGCCATTCTGTACCACAGGTGCAAAAACATGTTTCAGGCTGGATGTTTGAAATGACAGCTATACTGTTCATGGGGTGGTGTGAAAAAATGGCTATGTATAAAATTTAGAGTGAAAATATTAAAAATTGCTAAAGAAACGTGCGTACGTAACAAAATTTAAAAGACCACACATAACTCAGGTGTTTTTTGGTATATTTGCACCAAATTTTTCAAGTGGGCTTTTTGGGCCCCCACCTCATGAACACTGACACTGTTGTTTCATTAACTGGTCCCAAAAGGTGATTCTGTTCAGTGACTGCAAAATCGGATTTTGGGACTGAATAATGAAATGACAGTGCCAATGTTCATGTGGTGGGGTCCCAAAAAGGCCATGTTGAAATTTGGATGCAAATATACAGTACCAAAATATGGGAGAGATATCAACATAAGTTCAAAATAACATTGACAGCCATTATACAGCACATACCTTGATTCTTCAGTTCGCAGTTTGGCTTTGAAGAGTGCAGACGTGTCCAGATCCAAAGAAGATGATATCCACTGACCATAGTTGGTAAGTATAGAGAAAGGGGTGGTGGGGGTGGGTTGATCAGTGTGAGAGTTGGGATGGGGAGGGGGGATGGGGGAGATGACGAAGGACTGTTATTTTTAAAGGATTAAGATAAAAAAGACTTCAGAGGGCAGTTTTCTTTATTTACAGGAGGACTGGTTCTATTTTGGGGCACTGGGAGTGGTCTTCCCAGTGTCCCTTAGTGCTGGAGGTGGTTCTTGAAAATGCCAACAGGTGACTGGGCACCCCAAAGTCAGTGAAGAGAATAAATATTAGAATGGGTTTGAGGGGGCATCCAACACCGGGGTGGGCATTCTGGTGTTTAAAACAACATTTTAAATAAGTAATTATGTCAGCACACTGGAGGTGGGCTCCCCTGTGTGCCACAGTACTGGAGGGGGGAAATAATTGCAGTGTTTCAGAAGATGCTGCAGGAACAATATTGGAGGTGCTGTTTTGAAAGGGCGCAGTCTGAACAAGCCTTTCAATCCTGTACAAAAGAAAACAGTCCCTCATTGTCTCCACTCTCCCTTCCCCATCCTGACCTTCCCACTGAGCAACCCACTACCTGAGCTGATGCCGATCCCAATATCAATACAGAATCCAGCATTGAACTGCCATGCTATGATGCAAAATCCTGCATCGAAGAGCCATTTTACGATGCAGAATATTGCATTGAAGTACCGTTTTACATACAGATTTAGAATTCTGCATTATAAAATGGAACTTTGATGCTAGATTCTGCATTGATATGAGACATTGGCTCAGGTGGTGGGTTATTCAGTGGGAGGTCCGGGATGGGGAGGGTGGGGAAATCATGAGGGGCTGTTTCCTTTTTCACAGAGGAAAAAAATAAAGATGCCAGGAATGTTTAATTTTACAGGTTATGTGCAAAACAATGGGACAATAGGGGTAGGCTCCCCCAGTGTCTGACAATATTGTTGAGGGGGGATACGACATAACTGGGGACACATGGAGTGGGTTCCCAAGTGTCCCACACTGAGGAGGGGGGGCTACTAACAGGCAGGTGAGGTGTTATGCTGCCGACAAGGGGATAGGGGTACTCCAATGTCAACAGTGCTTTAGACATTTAATATTAATATTCCTTTGCCCTCTTCCCCTTAGAAGCAATAAAAGGGAAACACATTCTTTCATTAGGTAAACACCAGGAGGTGTTTACCTAAACAGGGGCTGAGGAACCAGATTCTTGGTTCTGTTTGCCCAAAAATGAGCTGGGACTATTCTGGTAATTAATACTGAACCCCTCCCCCCCACACACACACTGTCACACACAACAGCAGGTGATTCAGCATACTGCTGCAATTAGCGACAGCCAGTACCAGCTGAAAAAACATTTAGGGACATGGTAAATGAAAATTAATCACAGAATCAAGTTCCTTGGCCCACAATTAGATAAATACAACTATTGTTGTTTACCTAGGGGCAGTATTTTTAAAAATATATATTTTTTTGTCAGCATCGATAAGTGAAAACAAGATGGTGAAATCACGACTGAGAAGTTCAACAACGAACAGTAAAGTACAAACTGTAAATGGTATTTACTGTTCAAACAGTAAGTAACATTTACCATTCAAACAGTAAAGTTCGAACAGTAAATGGTATTTACTGTTTGAATAGTAAATACTATTTACTAATAGAACAGTAAAGTTTGAACATTAAATGCCATTTACCATTCAGACAGTTATTTACCATTTGCACATTCTGTCCTGCATCTGTCACAAAAATCATTATAATTCAAAAATAGTAATATATTTTTTCACCAAACCATGCAAAGGCACACCCTTGACACACACCCCATGATCCATACAAATTTCAGAGAAACATTTCATTCTGTGTGGGCTGTAGATGAGGGCAAAACATCCTATGTTATCCTATGGGGAAAATAACATACATTTTGGGGGTTTTGACCACTTTATATCTCAAAAAACATAAAATATGCCATCATGAAACTTTCCACATCTTATGACATGGGCAACATGACAGCACATACCACATTTTGGGCAATTTCATTGAAAAATGCCAGTTATTAAAGTGCAAAAATTCAGATTTAACATCGAAAAGCTGTACCAACTCTAACTGTAAGGGTGCTATTGCACACTGTACCTTTATTTTATATATATATATATATGTGTGTGTGTGTGTGTGTGTGTGTGTGTTACAGTGGTGCAATAATGCCACTATAGTTAAGGATGAGTAGGCAGTTTAAAGTTAAACCTCAAATTTTGCACATTAATAACTTTGGAACCGTTCAACAGATTTGCATGAAATTTGGCATACACTGTCCCATAGGCTAGATATCTTGACAGCCCAGGTTTTGTTTTGATTGGATGTGCAGATTTTGTGCAGTGCATAGTGAAAAAATTGTAAAAGTCACTTTATTCACCTGTTTTTGCTCTTTTTCCCTCGAGTTGTGGCCACACAGTTTGGAATTTTGGTCTGACATTTTCAGAGTAGAAAGATGTTACTCCAACAAACAAGCCAGCATTAGTATAGAGAAAAAAATATGAATCTATTCTGAAGTTATTCAATTTAGAAATTTTGGGTTCTGAGCATGCTCGGTTCATTCTTTTGCACAGTTGCGAAAAGGGATTTACGCTTACGAAAAGGGATTTTGACAGCTCGTGAATAGGGAATTGACATGTGAAAAGGGATTTGTACACCTCACAAAAAGGGACTTTTAAAGTTTACTGTTTCTTTGTGAGCTTCAAAACCATGTATGGAACACCCAACTCCAATTAGAGCAATGCGTTCAAAATAGGCAAATTCTCCACCATGGTACATTCTGAAGGTGTACTACATGGAAAAACATTATGAGACCTTTGTGGCAATATCCAAGTCAAATAGACCACACACACCATGCATTGATTTGAAGCATGTTACATGCCCTATGCACCTTAAAAAGTAAACTGGTCACAGCATGTTCATAACATGATGTAACATGGACTCCAGTGTGTTACACCATTGCACAGCATCGAAAGACTAGGTTACCTGCTTTCTCATCATCCTATCCAAAGTATGACAAAACTCATTACCTCACAGACAATGACCCTCTTCTGTGATCTACTGACAAATGAACTTCAAAAACATGTATGAAACACCCAACTCCCATCAGTACCCTGCATTCAAAATGGAGCAATTTGCTGCCATGGCACATTCTGAAGGCACAGGTAGAGGGACATGGGGAAACACTGTTGGACCTGTGCGGCACTATCCAAGTCAAATAGTCCACACAAACCATACATGGTTTTGAAGCATGTTACGTGCCCTGTGTACCAAAAAAAGTAAAACTGGTCAAAGCACGTTCACGACATGATATAGCGAGGACTGCAATGGGTTGTGCCGTTGTGCAGCATCGAAAAACTAGAGAACCTGCTTTCTCATTTCCCTGTCAAAAGTATGACAAAGCATATTACCTCACAGACAAATGACCCTCATCTGTGATCTACTGACCAATGAGCTTCAAAACCATGTTTGCAACATCCAGCTCCTATCAGCCGTGTGTTCAAAATGGACCAATTCGCAGCAATGGCAGATTCTGAAGGCATACGCAGAGGGGCATGGGGAAATATTGTGGAACCTCTGTAGCACTATCTAAGTTGAATACAGCACAAAAAACATACATTGATTTGAAGCACATTACCTGCGCTATCTTTATTTATCTCTCATTAAGTTCCTTGTTTGCGAGTCTTTGTTTGTCACTGGCAAACAAGGAAATCGGCTGATGAACAAGGATCCCAGGTCTGGCTATCTGGTCTGAAATTTTCACAACCAAATGGCCAGACCAGGAATCATTGTTCGTGAGTCGATTTCTTTGTTCACCATATTGACGAACAGTGGCTAACAAGGAAACCAGGTGACAAATAAGGAAGAAAAACAATTGTTTCAGTATATATATATATATATATATATATATATATATATATATATATATCATATATTTAATTACAATTTTATTTTTTAATGTGACCCCGAATGGAAAAAATTCCTGGTGTCAAGTGGAGTCCCCAACCTGTGATTATATACTAGTGTATATATATATATATATATATATATATATATATATATATATATATATATATTTATATCCTGCCCTTTTTTTATTGGGGAGGTCACAATGGTACCATTCCCTGGTGTTTAGTGATATCCACCACCCTCCTTTGCCCCAGTAATCATTGGTGGCATTGATATCCCCCAAGGAATGTCTGTTTTTTTTTTAAAGCTGTGAAGAAGAAAACCATCCCTTATTGTCTTTTGCTCATTTTT
Organism: Neoceratodus forsteri; assembly: GCA_016271365.2. Taxonomy (NCBI): domain Eukaryota; kingdom Metazoa; phylum Chordata; order Ceratodontiformes; family Ceratodontidae; genus Neoceratodus; species Neoceratodus forsteri. The sequence goes on from CM057455.1 coordinate 624,018,330, forward strand.
ATCTTTGGATCATATTGTTCATGAGGTGGCGTCATAAGAAGGCTATGTTGAAAATTTGGGGTCAAAATTTAAAAACAATGGCTGCATTATCAGCATTTGTTGCTATCTCGCTAAGCACACGTGTAACTTTGAAAATTTTCTATATTTTCACCCCATATTTTCAGCATAGCCTTGTAATTACACCCACCTCATGTATGTGACACCTGTCATTTTTCAAATCCTGGCCGAAATGTATTTTCACACTTGTGGCACAGAATGGCATTGCAATAGCACAGAGTTATGTTTTAATGGGGATTTGAAAATGTTCTGTGCTGGGTACATGCGGTGATGTCTTAAGACCGCTATGTTGAAATTATGGGGTAAAAATGAGAAAAAATGGCAGAGTTATGGAAGACTAGGCTCGCTGGCCAAGGCACCTAGCTTTACCTGAGCTCTTTCCTTCTAGGTTGCTTGAAAGGACAGAGCAAAGAACCTTACCAGAGCAAGGGAAAGGATTAAGGCTTCTTTTGGCTAGGCAGATTTACTGTGTGTTGTTATTTTTATTTTCTACTCACAGGGATTGTTACTGTTTGTTGCTAACATTTTATTACTTTATTTTTTTCTGATTCAAATTATTGTTGCTGGGTATACCTTCTGCTGCATTATTACAGGGTGTGCCTACATGTGTGTGCTAACAGATTACCACTGTAATCATCTGATTCAAATTGTCTTTTGAAACATAGAAACATAGACTTTGACGGCAGATAAGGACCACTTGGCCCACCTAGTCTGCCCATTTCCCTACCTACTGGATAAGCTGCAGATTCTAGTTAACCAACAGCCTATTTCCTGCAACCCCCCCACTATAATTGCCTTATGTCTGTCCCATGCATGTTTGAATTCCTCCACTGTTTTAGACCCCACGACCTCTCCAGGAAGGCAGTTCCATGCGTCCACCACTCTCTCCATGAAAAAGAATTTCCTCACATTACCCCTGAGCCGTCCCCACTCTAACTTTACATTGTGCCCCCTTGTCCTTATACATCTCTTTTCTGAAAGATGCTACCCTCCTGGACTTTGTTGATTCCCTTGAGGTACTTAAAAGTTTCTATCATGTCCCCCCTGCTCCTCCTTTCATCAAGGGTATACATATTAAGCTCTCTCAGTCTCTCTTCATATGGTTTCTGATGTAGACTCTGCACCATTTTAGTTGCCCTCCTCTGGACTGCTTCCATCCTGTCTATGTCCTTGCGTAGATGAGGTCTCCAAAACTGCATGCAGTATTCCAGATGGGGTCTCACCAACTGTCTGTATAGAGGGATAACCACTTCCCTTTTTCTACTTGTGAGGCCCTTCCCTATGCATCCCAGTATCCCCCTGGCTTTCCCTACTGACTTCTCACATTTCATACCCACCTTTAGGTCATCTGATATGACTACACCCAGATCCCTTTCCATTATTATTGTTGTTAGTACCTCCCTGCTATTGTGTACTCTTCTCCTGGATTTTATTTCCCAGGTGCATTACTTTGCACTTCTTTGCATTGAATCTAATTTGCCATATGTATGACCATTCCTCCAACCTTGCCAAGTCCTTCTCATCCTTTCTCCCCCCTTAGCGTATCAACTCTATTACAGATCTTTGTGTCATCTGCAAAGAGCATACCTTTCCTTCAGACCCTCTGCAATGTCACCTATAAAGATGTTAAAGAGGACTGGACCCAGTACTGAGCCCTGAGGTACTCACTAGTAACCCCTTTCTTCAGAATGTGTTCCATTCACTATTACCTTCTGTGTCCTGTTGTGCAGCCAGTTTGCTACCCAGGCTACCACCCTGGGACCCACTCCCAGGCTGGCTAACTTGATTATTAATCTTTTGTGCGAGACTGTGTCAAATGCCTTGCTAAAGTCTAGGTAGGCCATATCCACAGCCCCTCCCTGGTCTATTACTTTGGTCACCCAGTCAAAGAAATCGATTAGATTTGTCTGACATGACCTTCCTGCTGTGAATCCATGCTGCTTTGGGTCCAGTGCCCTGTTGGCCTCTAGGTACTGAACAATTCTTTCTTTCAGAAGTGATTCCATCATTTTCCCCACCACTGAGGTCAAACTAACAAGTCTGTAGTTTCCTGCTTCTGCCTTGCTCCCACTTTTGTGAAGGGGAATCACATCTGCCATCCTCCAGTCCTCAGGTACCACCCCATCTTCCCATGATTTGTTAAAAAGTGTGGTTAGTGGTGTAACTATGTCCTCCCCTTAGTTTTAGGATTCTAGGGTGAATCCCGTCAGGCCCCATTGCTTTGTCCACCTTGAGTTTTAGAATTTCTTTCAGTACTCTTTCTTCTTTAAATGGACTGATATCAACCCCACCATCTAGAGTGCTTTTACTGTTAGGTTTAGGTAACTCCTCCTCTTCTTCTTTTTTGAATACTGAGCAAAAGTATTCATTCATTATCTCTGCCTTTTCACTGTCTCTCTCTGCCCACCTCCCCTCTCCTTTATTAATCTTCCCTATCCCTCCCTTAACTTTTCTATGTTCCCTAATGTACCTATAAAAGGTTTTTATCCTCCTTCTTAACTGAGTTGGCTATCCTTTCCTTGGTTTGGGCCTTTGCTTTTCTGCCTGCCTTCCCCACTTCCTTCTGCTTTAATTGATACATTTCCCTGTCGTGTTCCGTCTGTGATTCCTTATACTTTTTGAATGCAGCCTTTGTCTCCTTAACCTTCCCTGACACTTCTTTTGAGAGCCATAGTGTTTTTTTATTCTACTTTGTTTTCTTTATTTGTTTCACACAAAAGCTTGTTGCCTCCATGATGGCAGTTTTGATTTTTCTCCATTGTTCTTCCACCCCTCCTTTCTGGCCATTTGCTAATGCATTCCTCAGGTATTCACCCATTTTGCCAAAGTCAGCCCTTCTAAAGTGCAGTATCCTTGTATTTGTATGGCTTGTCTCCATGGTTGTGTTTATTGTGAAGCACACTGTGCAGTGGTCACTTGTTCCCAGGTGTCTACTGACTTCTAAGTTGTGATCCTCTCTCCATTTGAGAGTACCAGGTCTAATATTGCTCCCTCTAAGTGGGTTCCACCACTAGCTGTCTAAGGCATGCTCCTGTGGGGCATCGGGGAGCAACCCTGCTCTTGGATGTGGCTGCCATCCATGTTGCCCAGTTAACATCTGGAATATTCAGGTCCCCATCAACAGTAGCTCCCTTTTTCAGCCATTTTGAGAATGCCTCTATCATTTTCTTGTCCATTTCCTCCCTTGAGACGGGGTCTATATACAACCCCTGTGCGGATTGTGGTGCGTTCCCTGTCTCCAATGTGACCAGAGTTCCTCTTGTCCTCCCCTTTACTTTTTGTTCTGTTACTTTGATCCCTTCCCTTATGTAGAGGCTACTCCACCTCCTCCTTTACCCTCCCTGTCCCTTCTGTGGGTGTGTACCTGGTATGTTGACATCCCAGTCATGGTTCTCCATGTACCATGTTTCTGTGACTGCCACAATATCCAAGTGTTCCATTTCCATCAGGGCTACTAACTCTGGAAGCTTGTTTCCAAGACTACGGGCATTGGTACTCATTGCCCTCCATTTAATGTTGGCTTTATCCTTTTTTACCCCATCCCTGCTCTTATTGCCCTTGTCCATTTTTCCATTTACCCTGTCCTGCCCTCTGTCAAGCTCTGTACCTCAGTGTTTACCCTACTACCTGCCATGCTTTGCGGGGGGAGGCTTGAACTTTCCTGTTTCCTATCAGCACCTCACCCCTTGGCTAGTTTAAAAGCTTGCCAGGGAAGCCTTTAAACCTGTCACCTAGGAGCATGGTCCCTTTCCTGGACAGATGCAGATCATCATGCCAGTATAGACCTTCATCTCTCCAGGTGGACTCCCAGTCCCCAATGAAGCCAAAGCCCTGTGCTCTGCACCAGTTTTGCAACCATTCATTAAACTGCATGGTGTGCAGTACCCTAGCCTCACCACTGCCATAGACTGGCAGCACCTCTGAGAAGGTTACTGTGCTTGCTACCTGTCTGAGGCCCTCCCCCAACTCCACAAATTCATCCTGCACTGCACTGATCTCATGCCTAGCTTGGTCATTTGTCCTGAGGTGGACAATGATATCTAGTTTCCTCTCCTGTGATGCTGCTTCTGCTGTCCTGAGGATTCGCTTCCTGTCCCTCCAAGCCATGGCACCAGGCAGGCACCTTACTTCCCTCACCTCTCCCTTTCCCAGGTCTACACCCCTAAGAGTTGAGTCCCCTATCAGAAGCTGTTTCTTTCCCTTGTGTTGTCCCTTGCCACTCTTTTGTGGATCTCCCTTGTGGATGTCCCCAGCATTCTTCTTGGTCTCCAATGAGGGTGGCATCATAGAGGAACCTTGATTTGCCAGACTGACATGTGATTTGTGTAGAGGTGCAACTCGGGGGCTACGCCTCTGTTCCACCACCCTCACCCTCCCAGAACCTACTGTGGTCCATCTGCTCTTCACACATGGCAACCTCTGAGGCAGTGGTTGTGGAACTGATGCTCTTTGGGTGGGGGAGTCCTCTTTAGTCCTTGCCAGTTCAGCCTGGAGATGGGCAACCTCCTCCCTCAGAGCTGACAGTTGCCTGCAAATAGGGCAGCAACGCAGGTTCCAACGCAGGTTTTGCAAGGTATATCTTCTGTTACTGCTTTATTTTTCTCTGTTGCAAGTGTTTCTTACAGGGTATATCTTCTGTGAAACTATTACAGGTGGTGCTTTACAGATTTTACAGTTTTATCTTTCATTAGCATAAGCTTTCAGGGCTACTGCATTTGTAGCTGACTGATTGTTTCTGCTCTTACCTCATTTCTTTTATCTGTGGTTCTTCTTTTTTGGCAGGGGAAGGGCCCAGCCAACCACTCCCATTCCCAACCACCCCACACTACACTCCTTTTATAGGGTAGCACAGTCATGACATTTTCTGTTGCAAAGCAGGAAGGGCCATATCAGTGGGGTATTCACACGGTGACCTCATTTGCTGGGGCACTAGTAATTTAACTTGTTATAACAAGTTATACAAAAACAAACAAAACACAAAGTCAAACTTTTGCTTTCATTTTCTTCCTTCAAATTTTATTTATTTATTTATTAGAACATCAGTTTAACAACCTTTGATCCAGAGGCTCATTTACAAAGGTACCTCGTCACAGAGAGGACAAAAACAGTGCAAGCTAATTACTCTGACCAGGTTATAAGAGAGTTGTGGGTTCAGTTCCCACATCTGGCACTTGGGTTAATATCCCAATACTGACACTGTAGTGCAGCATGAGAGGGGTGCTGCACTTCTGAGGGGCCATTTTTCGGATGAGACACTAAACCAAGGTCCCATCTGCCTGGATTAGTGGTAGTTCAGGTGGATGTTAAAGATCTCATGGCACTTATCAAAAAGAGTAGGGGAATTTTTTATTGAGAAAAAAATACAGTACATCAAAACAAGGAAAACACATACAAATCAAAGGGGTTACAAAGAAATTACAAAAACAGTCCAAAATTGATATACATGTCAAGATCCCAATTGTCCCAGCAAAGAAGTGAAAGACTCAGAAAAAAATATGCTCAATAAACGATAAAAGAAAACAAAAACCAGTAATCACAGTAAAGAAATTAACATCCACCAATATACCTATAACCAAAAAATATGTTTCCATATAATCCAAAACTTTGGCACAGTAAGAAGTGTTTGCTCCAATTCTTTTTGCTTACTCACAGCATCTTCAATTTGTGAAATTAACACCTGAATCAGCAAGAGTAAATGCTGTATGGAGTATTCTCAACGAGCTTGCTACAGATAAAACGTAATACAAGCAAACAATAAATTTAATGTACTAGGATAATATTGTGATAGGAGCCCAGAATAACCACACAAAACCAAACTTTCATAAGTGATGTGCGTTGCTAAACCCCAATGCCACCTAGTGGCCAAATTAGTCCAGAATTATTTGGAATATACACAATAGAAAAAAAAATGTTCCATAGTTTCTTCCTGGCCAGAACATTCCACCCAAATGAACTGATGATCCTGAATAGGCTTCTGCTTCAAATTCCCCTTACCCCCAGCCAATCATGACAGCAGAGCCACTGTACACCCCACACTTTTACTGGAATCCTCTGATCCACTAATGTACGTAATGCATTACCTAACTTTGTGGGTACACATTTGGCAAAATCAACCTGGGAAGCATAATTTCACCTCAAAATACCTATATACAAGGGGTTCCGCTGCAGTTTTGCCAAGTGCTCTTTAGTAACCCCGCCACTGCTTCAATTTCCAAACTGCAGCTATAAAAAATTCTGGTACTACTAAAGAGGCTTGTAGATTAGGTATGGCATCCCTCCATTTTAGAAAAAAAAGGCAGAAACAACAAAGATGTCCAAGTATCCCATACATGTGCATGGTCCGTCATACCAGTCAACATGGTTTTAAAAAAGAATGAAAAATAAAAGACTAAATGCTGTATCATACCAAGCCCTCCTTTTTTTACTGGTAAATATGTAAACTCCCTTTTGACCAGGTTCAGCTGACTTCCCCACACCATTTGGAAAAAAAAAACACTAAATAACCTTGCCTCCAAGGTCCCTGGAATAGGAAAAACTGTGCTGATATACAAAAAAATAGGAAGCAACATTTTTTTACAATCAAAACTCTCTTTGTTTTGGAAAGAGACCAACCCTTCCAAATGTGTATCTTCTGTTCTCCTATTTTTATTTTCTCCTCCCAATTAAGATAGGCCAAAGGGCCATTGCCAAAATGACAACCAAGGATCTTAACTGTAGTATCAAAAATAGCAATTTGTCCAGTCCTGGACTCATGCATTCCATTGCCTATATAAACCCCTGTACTCTTTGCAAAATTGAGCGCAGCTTCAGCTATACTGGCATATGTATCCAGTGTCTGCAGGGCTACTATACCTGAATTAGAATCCTGGACTGTAAGAACCAAATCATCAGCATGAACAGCCAATATTTGGGGTTCCAAAGAAGATGAAGGCTATAAACCCTTTATATCAATATTGTGAAAAATGTCTCTAATAATTGGATCCAGTACAAAAGTATATAACAGGGGACTCAGTGGACAACCCTGTCTCACCCTCTGCTTGAGAGATACAGCTTCCCCTATCATACCTTTAACCGTGGGTAAAACAATCGCTTCCTGGTACAATAAACTGATTCAAGATCTAAAATGAGAAGGTATCCCATATCTTTGAAGCACTTCCAAAAAAAAGGCATGAGATACCTTATCAAAGGCTTTAGTCCAATCTAAGGCAAGCAGCTAGCCAGACAATCTCCCTTGTTTACCAAATTCACAAATATTTAGCAGAAAAGCTAAATTCTGTTGAATATTTCTGCCAGGAATAGACCAAGTCTGGACTGGATGAATCAATTTAGAGGCTACTTTTTGTAACCTATGGCAGAAAATAGCAGAACACAATTTGTAGTCAGTGTCCAATAAACTAATTGGCCCCCAATTACCTAAATTTGTCTTAACCTCCTTTTTATATAAATAAATAAGCAAGGCAGTTGAGAATATACTGGGCATCCATCCTGAGATTAATATCTAATTAAAAACTTGAAACAAAATTTCACAAAAATCCTTCATATAGGATTTATATAGTTCATTCTTAAGGCCATCAAACCCTGGAGAAACACCTATAGCTAAACCAGAGATTTCATACCTAATTTCCTCTCTAGTAATAGGTGCATTCAGATCATCTTTGTCTTTTTTTGAAAGTACTGATGGCACAAAAGTAAAAATGTCCTCCCATTTTACTAGTGTAGTAAAAGCAGTTCCCTCATGTTCCAACAGAAGATCCCTAACAATGTTTAACATGTCAATATTTAAAGTTTCCAAAACCCCATCAACATTTGTAAGACCCACCATTAATTTGGTATCCATCCTTTGTTTACAGGCTGAAAAAGGATCCACCGAAGGTGTCCGAACAGTACCAAACTGCATTTCAGCCTATAAAGAGGCTGCACGATTATATTGATATTGTCTCATATGATGTTTAATGACATCAATCTGTTTCTTTGTACGAATATCAGATCCATGCGGTAGGGAGGTTAATTTATAATATTGATTGCGGAAGTTCAAAAATGCCAAATAATCCTTATTACTTTTGTTTTTTCCTAAGGAAAGGAAGAGACTATGAATCTCATGTTTTGTGTCTACCCACCATTGTACTCAAGAATCATAAAATACCTTAGTAGAGTTTCTAGCAAATAAAAGGGAGTTCAACTTAAATTGTACTTCCTTATCTTGTAGCAAAGAGGAATTTAGTTTCCACCATGAAAAAAGAGCTGGGAAATGAGTTGGGAAATGAAACATATTAATATCACAACAAAGAACTAAATGGTCTGAAAATTCACAAGGTCTCAGAGAAAAGGCATGCGGGTAAGAAAGTTAGATAAAAACACAAAATCTATCCTAGTGCGAAAAACACTACGCCTGTAAGTGGCCCCAAGATCTTGATAAAGTTCCCTAGAGGCATCTTTAAGGGAGGCTAACAATATTATTTTGTGTAAGGCATGAGATTCACAATATACTTTTTGTTGTATTTGATCTCTTAGCTTAACATCTAAACTAGAATTCATGTCCCCCCCCAAAAATAATTTGTTCCTGTGTAAACAAATAAGGCTGTATATTATGAAACAGATCAATTCTTAAAGATTTAATTTGGGGTGAATATGTGTTAATCAATCTGAGTGAGAAACCTTGATACGTGCAGTCCAACAAAAGGGTCCTCCGTGGAAGTATATCCACTAATCTGGTAACATGTACAGATGTACTGTTAAATAAGATGCCCAAACCATCTGCTGCATCTTCCCCAGAGGACCAAAAAGTAGGCCCTTTAGGCCACAGTTTAGTAGCATGTCTGATATCAGCCAGGCAATTAAATCTTGTCTCCTGCAAAAAGACAATGTCAGCATTTAAAGTAAGACAATAATGTAAACACGCCATGCTTTTTTTATAATTCTTAATGCTGCATGTATTCAAGGAAACAAGTTTAATACCAGCCATAAGATGTTAAGAAAAGTGGCAGCCCTATGGTTTCTGAACATCTTTGTTTCATTTTTTCCCTTTCTTTTGTTTTGATGTCAGAACCCCTTCCCTCATCCTCACAATCCATATCTGAAATAACACCAGACTGTATAGCTGCATCAGATTCAGAACCACCTTCTCAGTCCTGCAAAAATTGAAACGGGTTACCTAAGGGAATATCTACCTGCTGCTGGCTAGAAGCCCGGGTGACCCTTCTGGGATGGGGGGTTTGGAAATCCAAAGTAGAAGCAGGAGGTGGCATAGTTTGATCATTGGAGGTTGTAGGGATGGGAAGCGGTTCCAATTATACCGCAGCTGACCTGTAGGGGGAATAATGGGAGCAGTTTTAGGAGTATATGCACTCAAATCCTGTCCTGAGGCCTGTGTGGCATCAGAAAATACTGGATCAGTAGAAGGTGGAACAGCGGGGCCTGTCCCAGATGTGGAAGCTGAAGGCTTTGGGCCTGCACTAGACATGTCCCTATGTTGATGCCTACCCTGTGCAGAATTTATTAAATCCTCTTTATCAAGTCCACCTTGTTTATTTAGTCCTGCCCATGGGCATTGGTGATTGGCATGGCCCTGTTCATCACAAAGACTGCAACGAAAGACATTCCTGCAAGTTCCACTGTCATGGTCAAAATCACCACAAAGGGCACATTTCACCTTGCCACAAGCACTGCCAAGGTGTCGTGTACTACTGCATTTATAGCCGGCCTTGGGTTGCCCTGGATAAAAACACACCCCTCTATCCTTTCCCAAAACAAAGCTATTTGGTATATGAATCACATCACTTCCCACAATATGCAATTTAACTTTAAATTTCCAACTTCTAGTCCATATACCCTCTCCATCAATAATAGCCTCATGGGGTCCCAATACCGTGCATTTATACTCCAACCAGAAAAGAGTATCTCCCACATTCACCCCCTCATTTCGGAACATGATATTTACAACTTTATACAGGGGTTTAGTGATAGGGATTGCCCAAAAAGGTAACCATAAAAGTCGAGTCTTACAATTCTTATAACGATGCCAACATTTATCCAAGCCAGCAAACGTTTTAAAGCTAATATCAAAGGTGTCTTCACCTCTGATATTAATCAGAGCATAGATATCAGTAGCATGAAAGTTTAAAGACTCTTTCACTAATTTTCTGTCGACATAAAGCCTATCCGGGTGTTCCTCCAGTCCTCCCCTATACTGAAGACGGACAGCATTCCTTCTGGGTGCTTGCTCCAATCTGTTATTGTGAAATAAATCCAAAAAACATGACCCAGGGTGTTGTTGCTCCTAAGGAGGAGATACAGGAGGGGAGTGGCCTGGCAGGTCCTCAGTCAAATCAGTCTCTGCCCTAGCAGTAAAAGTCTCAGAGCACCTGTCTTAGCAAATGGATCAGAGTTTGAAACAGCAGCCTGACCTGTTTGCAAGTCCACAGGAGCCCCTGAATCCATCTGTGTTGAAATAGTAGAAAAAGTCTCCCAGTTTAAGTCTGGGATCAATTTGCCATTTCAGAAGGTCCATCCAGCATCTGACAGCATGTCTTCTTTAGACCAATCTCGGCTCGGGTAAGATTCTCTCCGAGCAGTTCCCTTCAGTATTCCAGCAGTGTCAGAGGGTTGAGTCAGATTAGCCACTGGTGACAAATCCTGCTGCAGAAACTTTGGTGCTATTACAAGGACCATTGGTATATTCAGTACAGATGCAGCTTGAGCTGCAGTTTGAGGATTCTCCGCATTTGTAACTTGTAGGGGCGGGACTGCGGCAATTCCAAGTTCAGCCCTCGAACCGGTTTCTCCCAATGCATACATTCACCATGCAAATGACTAAAATCCTCCACAGAATCATTCAAAGCACTCGCAGTATCCCCAGCAGTAGCCATAGCAGGGGAAGCGAGCTCAGACTGAACAAGAGCTCGAACTTGTTTCTGCATCGACGTCTCAGAGGCGTCTGCCATGCAACCACAGCAGCCAGTCCCCCTACCTGTGAGTAGGGGAATTTCCCCAGTGTCCTGGCTAAATTTTCCTCATTCACTAAAAATACCACCAACAGCTTATTCTGGTTCAAGGTCAGTTGGCATTCATCTGTATCCCCTTCCCCCAGGTTGTGCCTAAAAATAGGCAGGATTTGTTTACTGCACTTACTGGGTCAACAAAAACTAAATAATAAGTAATAAATAAATAAACCCAGCAACTTATCTGAAATGGATATTATTAACTGCAGGTACTGCAGAACACTTTTCAGAAGGGTGTTTTACAGGATTTAGGACACTGTCCTACATGCTGGGCCATTGGAGATCTAAGGGCTCAGCTCCCAGGCAGCAAGGGCAGAGATTGTGTGCCTCAAATTGCATATTCAAGAGGAAATATATTGTAAGAGCCACCCGCCATTTCCCCAACATCCAATAGAAGCACCTTGACCACAGAGGGTATTTGGTCTGGGAGGTTGGCAGGTGGTTAGGATGGGCAAATTGGGTGCCCCATCACTTGGTGCTCTCCAACATATTACTTCTAGAAAGCATATAAAAACTACAAACAGGTATCTGCCTCTATCTCCAAAATCAAACAAAGGGACAGAGGACATTGCAGAGCAGGACACTGCAGCACAGGAGCTAGCACAACAAAACTCACCCAAAATAGGAATTAAAACAAAAAATGCAAAAAGGAAATAAAAAAAAAATTCTTATCATAGGAGACTCCATAATTCAGTGAGTTGATACCTATCTCCAGCCAGGGTAATGGTCAGATGTCTCCCAGGTACATCAGTGTGGAGAGACACTGACTGCATTGCTAAAATTGTTCAGGAAACAGGAGAAAATATTGATGTCCTGGTACACATAGGGACTAATGATCTCGCCAGCCAGTCAGTTTTGGAGACCAAAGAACACCTGACCAGGCTGGGTGACAAACTATCATCCATTTCATCTGGCATCTCCTTCTCTGAAATCCTGCCAGTCTGGGGGTGGGGCAGATGGATGGAAGGTCAGAGAAGGGGAGAGAGGAGAGCTAAACATGTGGCTTAAGGGCTGATGCCAGGAGAAAGGACACAAATTTGTAGGGAACTGGCAACAGTTTTGGGAAAGAAAGTCCTTTAAATTTGATGGACTGCATCTGATTAAGGAAGAAGTCAGTGCATTGGGGCAGAAGTTTGACATCTTTGCAGAATATTTAAACTAACAAATGGGGAGAGGGGTGCAGCACCCCTTATGTCGAATGGGAAGAACACCCATCGCCCCTCAGCTAGTGGACAAACAGGAGTTCAGCATGTTTGGAGTTCATTTGCATCACTAGGTAAGGAAAAAGGTCCAGCTCCCCATACAATGCAGATGGAAAACGCCCAACAACTAACACACCAAAATCTTGCCAATGGAAAATCATGTACACAAATGCTTGCAGTCTGGGAAACAAGATCCCAGACTTGCAGGAAATAATGACAGAGGCTAAACTGGACATTGTAGCAATTAGTGAGATGTAGTTTACCAGTGACCACACTTGGGAGACTTCAGTACCTGGCTATGTACTGTTCAGAAGAGACTTGAGGTGCAAAAAAAGGGGGGGGGTGGAGTGGCCTTGTATGTCAATGAAAATATCAAAACTACAGAAATTCAGAATACACATAAGGAACCAGAAGAACTTAGGGTCACCCTGGAAACAGGAAATGGGACAGCCATATGAAGTGGGGTTGTCTACAGGCCCCCAGACCAGGGGGAGGACATAGACACAGTACTGTTCGAAAAGATACAAAACATGACAGCTAAAGGGGAGGTTCTGATAATGGGAGACTTCAACATGCCAGATACAGATTGGTCAATACCAGCAGGAACATCTGCCAGAACTAGACACATGGTGGATTCCCTTCAGGGGGAGGGCCTCAAACAACTGGTACAACAACCCAGGGATATCCTAGATCTAGTACTGACTAACAGGGAAAGGATCACAGATCTCTGGTTAGAAGGTCACCTAGGGGCCAGTGACTATCACATGGTATGGTTCAATTTGGCCACTAGAACTAAATCATACCATTCCAAGGCAAAAATATGGGACTTCAGAGGAGCTGACTTTGATAAGATGGCCAACAGTGTTAAGCTAGCCCTGGCAAAAAGAAATACAGGTGAGGGGTACAGGCAAAGTGGGCAAGCATTAAGGATGCAATACTTGAAGCAACATCCCATTGTGTTAGAGATAAATGGAAGTGCAAAAGAAGAAGGAAGCCACTTTGGTTCTCAAAAACACTAGTAGAAAAGGCCAGAGCCAAAATGCTGGTCTTCAGGAAATATAAGGGAACACAGCAGGATGAAGACAGGGAGGCATACCAAACTTCCATAAGGGAAGCAGGGAAGACAGTAAGACAGACAAAGGCCCAAATTGAGGAAACACTAGCACAAACAGTAAAAGAAGGTGACAAGACTTTCTACAGACACATTAGTGAAAAGAGAAAGCCCAGAGGAGGTATTGCTAAGATCAAGGGAGATAATGGGGCATGTGAGGAGGAGGACCATGTAAAAGCATCTATCCTAAATAGATACTTCTGCTCAGTTTTTACTGAAGAGAAGGTAAGGCAGGGCCCACAGCTCAGCACCATGGACACAGGGGGAAGGGAGGTGTGCACTAGTCCCTTCATAAAAGAAAGGCTCCTACAAGAGCTTGATAACCTCAGGGTGGACAAGGCAATGGGACCTGATGACATACATCCCAGAGTACTAAAGGAGCTAAGGATGGAACTAATAGAGCCATTATCAGAACTGTGTAGAGAGTCTCTGAGCATAGGAGAGGTTCCAGAAGACTGGAGAAGGGCTCATGTGATCACGATCCACAAGAGTGGTAGCAGGGAGAAGACAGGGAACTACAGACCAGTCAGTCTTACCTTAGTAGTGGGCAAGATTATGGAGGAACTCCTTAAGGAAAGGATAGTGCAACACCTGGAATCCATATGAGCACAGGATCCAAGACAGCATGGGTTTACAAAAGGAAGGTCCTGTCAAACTAATCGCATAGATTTCTTTGACTGGGTAACCAGAGAGGTGGACCTAGGGGGAGCAGTTGATGTTGCCTACCTTGACTTCAGCAAAGCTTTCGATAATGTTCCATATAGAAGATTGATTAATGAACTAGGTAGGCTCAGGGTGGGTCAGAAGTTGGTCAACTGGGTGGCAAACAGTTTGATGGGCAGAAAACAGAGAGTGGTGCTAAATGGTATACAGTCAGAAGAGATGCAAGTCACAAGTGGGATACCTCAGGGACCACTCCTGGGGCCAGTCCTCTTCAATATCTTCATCAGTGACATTGCAGATGGACTGGAGGGTAAGGTTTGTCTGTTTGCAGATGACACTAAGATCTGCAACAGAGTAGCTGTTCAAGATGGGGTGGGAAGAATGAGAAGAGATCTGAATAAACTAGCAAAATGGTCAGAAGAGTGGCAACTGGGGGTTTCATGCAAAGACGTGCAAGATCATGCACATAGGAAAGAGAAACACTGAAGTCACCTATAGGCTGGGAGGGGAGTTGCTGGCAGTCACAAGGGAAGAAAGAGACTTGGGCATCATCATCACCGATGACCTGAAATCATCCAAGCAGACCACTAAAGCAGTAGGTAAGGCTAGGGGGATGTTGAGGTGTATTAGTAAGGGAATCACAAGTTGGAAGAGGGAGGTAACAATCCCTCATTACTAGACACTGGTTAGGCCCCATCTGGAGTACTATGTGCAGTACTGGAGGCTACACCTTCACAAGTACATTAACCAAATTGAGGCAGTCGAGAGAAGGGCAACCAAAATGGTGCAGGGACAGCATCAGAAAACATATGAGGACAGATTAATGGAGCTCAATATGTATACCCTAGAGCAAAGGAGGGAGAGAGGTGATATGATCGAAACATTCAAACACCTTAAGGGCATCAGCAAGGTGAAAGAGTCTAACATGTTTCAATATAAGAAAAATAGCAGGGCAAGAAGACACAGCATGAGATTAGAGGGAGGCTGATTAAGGGATAAGGTGAGGAAGTTCTTTTTCACAGAAACAGTGGTGGATGCTTGGAACGGCCTACCACAGGAAGTGGTGGAAATGAATACAGTGCATGGCTTCAAACAAGCTTGGGATAGGCATAAGGGAGCAATACAGATGAGTTTGAATAGATAGGCCATTGACAGAGCAAATGCCGATAGCACATTTATAAGGTAGAAAAAGAAATGGGCAGACTAAATGGGCCTTGCGGTCCTTATCTGTCATCAACTTCTATGTTTCTATGAGAGCACATGGTCTGAAGGACTCTACATTCCCACCGTAACATTCAGATAATGTCATACTATTCTGATGGAGGGATGGGACCCTTTGCAACCACCATAACATCAGGATTCTCCTAGACTACCTTGGACCTTGCGCTCCCACCATAAAATATGGATACTCTTATGCTATCTCAAAAAGTAAGGAAATTAATTTGCAAAAAAACTTTGTTAATGCATCATTTAGGATTAAAGTGACAAAAATAGGTATCTGTGGCATTAGGGTTTCCAAACCTAACACCCAATTCCCCACCCTGCACAGACCAACAGGCAGGGGAGAGGGCTGTCTTTGGGCTCCTGAACCCTAACATTCACTCCATTCACCTATACAGCAGCCATGTCACCTAAATTTGTACTGGAATGGGGTAAGCATTAGGGTTCATGAACCCCAAGACTGCCCACTCCTCTGCCTGTCGGTCTGTGCAGGGTGGGGAATAGGGTGTTAGGGTTGGAAACCCTAATGCCACATTTCCCTATTTTTGTCACTTTAACCCTAACTGATGCATTTAACAAAGTTTTATATATATATATACATACATATATATATATGTATATATATATATACATATATATATATTTACCCAGATGCGTTGCATTATTTTGCATTTCCTTTATTTTTTATGCGCTATGTTCATGCCTCTTTGATGCTGCTGCCTTCATTATCCCTCCAGATCCTCAAGGTGCTAGTCTCTGCCTACACTGGTCCCCTGCTGCAGCCTACCTCCATTTATCCCAGCATCATACCCCCGGGTGTAGGAGGAGGGATGACTCCACATCTTACTTACATGATCTCTTGTCTTCCTCGGTTTGTCAGTGTTCAGTCCAGCAAGGCCATCGTCAGTTTTGGCAGTAAGGTTTTTCCTTTTTCTCTCTGTTCCCAGAGATGTAGGCACACACAGGAGGTCCAAGGATCATGGGCACATATTCCCCCATCCTATGTCTTTCCTCCTGCTGTACCCTCAACTCCACTGCCACATATGGTCATCCAGGTGGCAGTATTGAAGAAGGAATGGTGACCCACCCACCCCAGAGCCCAGAGGAGGACAGCATCCTCTGGGATACTCAATTCTCCTCTCCTTGACCAGCCTCCAAAGACCCATGCTAGTTCCCAAACTTGGTTCGCCAGTGTCACAAGTGGTAGCACTACTGCTCTACCAATGGGACAGTCCTTGTATTTTTTCCATATATATATATATATATATATGTATGAAAATTGTGAAAGGTAACTTTGAGAGTTCTGCTAGGCAGTTTTAAAAACTAAAATACAGTCCACAGGGAACCCTATTGTACAGGTTGGAAGGCTGGCTAGAAAAGGAGCCCCTAAGCTTTTGAGCACAATTTAAATTGATTAATTCAGCTATGATCATGCAAGCCATGACAATCTGCATGCACATGAACAAAATGCAAATGGATTTAATTGCCTGCTCCATTGAATACATTTTACATTAAGGTTTAGAACAAGGATGTTCAGATTTCTGAAAGTGTTACTGGAGTGGAAGATTGAAAATATGATTTTTAATTTTCAGTTTTATTTCCACTTCAAATGTACAACAGGCGTTACATGTGGCCTGCATTTTTGGTTTTAAAACTACCTTCACTTTACTAGAGTCCTCCCCTTTTAAAAAATACAAAGGCCTCCAACAAGTAAGATTTGAAGTAAAAACAATAGTTCCCAGACCAGCAGGACTAATATTTAATTTCCATCCAAAGTATTCCTTCCCTGTCTGCTAGCATGAACATGTCATACTAGTAGTAGTAGTAGTAGTGGCACTAGGTTTGGACAGCACTGTCAAAAACAGTGTTGTTCAAAACAGCACAGTACAAACTGCACTGTGGAATACAACACCAGAACAAATGCCAACAGCAAGAACAGTGCCAATGGTAGCAGTCGGAAAACACAACGATGACTGCTATTACTGTAATCAATACATTTTAGATGCATCTTTTTTGTGGGGGGCTCAACGCCCCATACCCCCCCAATGCAGGAGGCTGTGCTCCACTCCCCCTCCATATTTATTATAATCTGCTCTGTGGGGGAGCAGATCACTGGTCAAAGAAGAAAACTGTGGGGCCGTGGAATTACTGTTCCATAGCTCTTAGAAAAAAAAAAAGGAAATTCAGGTGACAGGAAAATATTGAGAGACCAGGAACAGAACCCTGGTTTCCCAGTCTGTGTTGACAGATCTACTGCTTCACTAACCCTCATTGCCATGAGGGAAGCTCATTTAACAGCTGCACTTTTCTCATACTTCTCTTTATCTGAGCTGGCTGAATAGCTACAGGGATAGCGGTAGCTGCTAAAAACTATTCTACTCCTGTTGTTATTCCTGCCTTACATGGTTCTAACCACACAGTTTAGACTGCGTGGTTCAGGGCATGCTGTTTTAACTGGATACCATAGTGATAGTAGCAGCAGTAGTAGTAGCTTTTATTTGCAGAGCATGCTATCTTGTATCAGGGCATGGATTACAATGTTACATGAAGGGTTACATATTCAATGTAGGGGGTACAAAGACATCTAGGTTAGGAAATAAAAACTAGGATAATAAAAAAAAGGGGTAACATGCAGTATATAATGTATGTTTTTTTTCAAATAATACCTTTATACCTATGATATTGGTATGGACTCAACATGAAACAATATAATGCTGATCATTGAGATATACAGTACAATGTTAATGAATCAAAAATATATATTTTTTCTCTTAGTTTTCATTTGTGGTGTTGAAGTCTCATAAGTGGCATACAGTATATCAAACAAGGGCACAGAAGGCATTGTGGGTCCAAACAATCACACAACACCAGCACATAGGCCAACAGGGAGCACACATTAAATTATTTCACCACCAACTTTCAGAGTACACTTAACTCCCTGAATAAGTTCCGAAAATAAATTTTTTTCTCTTTTTAACCCCCCCCATCGTCAACCACTCCTAATACTCAGTTTCAGAAACTCACAGTTCTCTGATTCTTTTAAGGTTGCAAATCCCTTTTATCATTACTTCACCTCTTTTTCCCCTCTCTCTCCATCCCACCTAGCCTGACTCCCTCTTTCCCCAAACTTCCCCATCTTCTGACCTCCTTAACATCTCTGCATCAGCCAACATTTCACTTTACTCCTCTCAAAAATGTTTCTTTTTAACACTGGACTATTTTCCAGAAAGTGAACAAAGCTAAAGTCTTGAGCCTCCGTAAAGAAGATGACACCTTCTCCCCAGGGAACTACCATACCAGTCCCATTTCCCTTCTGCCTGTCCTAAGAGGCAGGAAAAATAGATACTTTCTTAGAGCTCCTCCTTCCATGACTCCATCTCCTTCCTCTCTCCCTCCCTCCAAGTCAATCTTCGCAAATATCACTCAGCTATCTCCTCCCAGCTCCAGGTCACTGACTCTGTGCTGAAAGGCATGAACCAGGGCAAAATCACCTTAGCCATTTTGTTTGACTTAGCAATGACTTTTGATACTGTGTCTCCCACACCACCACCACCACTCGGATGAGTTGAGGAGGGTGGACAGGACTGACTGATCTGGTAGTCGGTTGCTACCATCTCTATATTTTGGACCATCAGTCAATCCAGGTAGGAAACACTCTATCTACCTATCAAACCATCAAGTCTGGTGTCACTCAAAGCTTTATTCTTGGTTCTGTGCCTGTCTTCATTTTCCTAAATGACTTTCCCTCTACCTGGGTCTCCTCTTCCATCCACGTGTGTGAGGATGACATAGTAAAACTGCACTTCACAATCTTAAATGGGGCCCACTCTATGGTGTACCCCACTTCAAATATCTTAGTGTGTGGCAGCAGCAAAACTTCAGTTTCCCTATTCAGATCGGTACCATGTTACAATCCCCCCCCAAAAGAAAAAAATTGTCAGACTGCAGTGCAACAAATTCTGCCTTCCACTATCTGCTGAAAAAGAGATTATCATTACGATGCAAGTGTTTGTCTGTGTGGATATGGTTACAGTGCAGCTCCCAAGTAATCCCTTTACAAATTGGTCCTCTTTTCCATTTATTCAGTTGCTTTGCCCTTAATGCTCCACCTCTTACCCAGCTTTATTCTCCCCTCCCATGAAGCCTGTTGCCTCTCACACTTGTTTTCCTTTCATGCCAAATACTGGCTTGCACTGTTCACTTTTATCTCTCCTTACTCTGGTACCAGGTCAGTATAGCACTCCAATAATTGTGTGGTATAAACTGCGCTGCATAAAGGTCGAAGGAAATGGCGGCGACGGGTAGAATAACCTTAGTAAATTACTGTTACCCCTGTCACTGTCTGTGGAGAGGAGGAAGGGCTTAAGAAGCTTCAGGTGTAGTGCCAGGTTGAGTCCCTCCCGTGGTGGAGTGGCTAAGGCAATAGCACCTGGAGTGGCGGACACTTGGGTACCAGGGTTTGGTTCTCCATCTCCCAGTATTGGACGTATATATTTTTTTGGAAACAAATTTTCCTGCCTCCTGAGTTTCTCCCCATCCCTGAGGTCAACACCCACCTCAGAGTTGATTATATTAATTTTGGGAGTGTGGGGGGCTGATCCCCCCCCATTTCAGGGGGTGCTGGGGTGGACCCCCTCAAACAAGAAAAACTCAAATGTTGTCCTATGGTGTGTATTGTTGCTGCAGCAGTTTGGTGTCGGTCGGTGTTTTCACTGACTTTATGTTTGTTTTCAATGTTTTGCCTGCAGGGTTGTTTACCATACTATTTTTGTTTGTGGGGTATTGACCCCATACCCCTTTCTCCATGCTTCCAGTCCTCCTTCTTCCACTGCTCATCTGATGCTTGTTCCTTCTACAGTGTATTAATCACTGCATGTCTAATATTGGTCATCCTGCCTTCTCATTCAAGTTTCCCACACTGTGGAATAGAAACTTAGAAACATTGAAGTTGTCAGCAGATAAGGACCACATGGCCCACCTAGTCTTCTCTTAATTCCCTACCTATAGTGCAACCGGAGACCCTACTTGGACAGCTTACACCCCCCTCTTGCTTCTAAGATTCCCTTGTGTCTCTCCCATGCATTCTTAACTCCTGTGACCATTCTAGCCCCCACCATTTCTGCTGGGAGGCTATTCCAAGTGTTCGCCACCCTCTCCATGAAGAAGAACTTCCTCATGTTTCCTCTAAGCCCCCCCCCCAGCTTCATATTGTGACTCCTAGTCCTTGAGCATCTTTTCCTTTGGAAAATGCTCCCTTCCTGTACCTTGTTTATTACTGTGAGGTATTTGAGTGTCTCCTTCATACCCACCCTTTCCCTCCCATCTTCTAGGGAGTACATATTTAAATCCTTAAGCCTTTCTATGTATAGCTTCTGATGCAGACCCTGCACCATTTGGGTTGCCCTCCTTTGTACCTCCTCCACCCTTTCTATGTCCTTTTGGAGATGGGGCCTCCAGAATTGTACACAGTACTCAAGGTGAGGTCTCACCAGCAATCTATACAGGGGTATCATTAACTCCCTCCTTCTGCTGGTGATACCCCTCCCTATGTATTCAAGCATTCTGCTAGCCTTTCCCACTTCCTTGTCACACTCTTTAGCTACATTCAGTCCATCAGAAATTATAACTCTCAGGTCTCTTTTCTGTTTTCTGGCTGTTAATATTTCCCCTCTGAGTCAGTACATTCTCCTAGAACTAATGTGCCATAAGTGCATGATTTTGCTCTTCTTCTTGCATTGAATCCTAGCTGCCAAACTCATGACCAATCTTCTACCGTCTTTAGATATCCTTCATTTTTTTCAACACTCCCCCTCTCCCCTCTCAGCATGTCTACTTTGTTTCACATTTTTGTGTCATCCGTGAATAGGGACACCTTCCCCTCCAGTCCCTTTGTAATGTAGCTAGTAAAGACATTGAAGAGCACCAGGCCTAATGCTGACCCCTACATCACACCCTAGTCACTTTGCTTTACCCAGTGCGTATTCCATGCCACCACTCTTCGGCTCCTACCACTAAAATACAAAATCACACATGCCCCCACAATGCAAGCATCATGGGCTGCATATACAAATCATCCACACAGCCATGATGCTTTGCATTGTGGGGAAGTATATGATTCTGAAACCCGGCTTCCCAGCCAAATGCCCTTTGGGGTAACCCTTGCCTCAGTGTTTGCGCACAGAGGTTCTTTGGCTCCTACCACTAAGCCAACTCTCCACCAATTTTACTATTTTAGGACCTTCTCCTAGGCAACTCAGTTTATTTACCAGCCTTTTACTTGGAACGGTGTCGAAGGCTGTGCTGAAATACAGATAGGCAACATCAACCGCCACTCCCTCGTCCACGTACATTGTTACCCAGTCAAAGAACTCTATCAGGTTTGCCTGGCAGGATTGCCCCTCTCCTCCCTGGTAAGCCATGTTGCCTCGGATCCTGTAGACTCTGCTAACAAGGTATTTTCCAGTCCTTTCCTTCAGTAGTAATTCCATTACTTTGTCAACTACTGAAGTCAGGCTGACCTGCCTGTAATTTCCCACCTCCTTCCTATTTCCACTTTTGTAGAGTGGGACACATCTGCCCTCCTCCAGTCCCCATTATTATACCTCCCCATTTCTAGTGACTGGTTCAACAGGGCTGTCAAAGGTGCAGCCAACTTCTCCCTGATCTTCCTCAGCCACCTGGGATGCACTGGTTCTGGATCCATTACCTTGTCTATCTTTAGCTATGATAGCTACCTTAGGTCTCTTTCCACTGTGAAAGGGCTATCGTACAGTGGCAAGAACATTTCCTGGACTCTGAGTGGTCAGTGTGTCCCTGGCACAGTGAGGTTATCCCAGCCCAACCTCACTGTATTGATTTGTTGGATGATTGTTTGGAGCTACTCTTAAGAAACAGAGATATATTGCCACACTAAAAATCTACTAAACACATTTTCTAAATGTTTTTTATGTTTTGTATAACAACGAGACATTGTATAATAGCAATAATGCACTCCAAGGTGTGGGTTGTGCTGGGATAACCTCACTTCTGGGACATTGGATGCACTCAGCCTGCGGCCTCATACCCAACCACCCAGGCATGAGGTTATCCCAGTACAACCCACACCCTGTCATGCATTATTGCTTAAGTGTCCACCCCCTCATTGTGCCATTGTCTTGTAAAAAAGTCCTGTTTCCTATCCCTTCCTTCATGAATACTGAACAGAAGAATTTATTCAATATGTCCATTTCTTGATGGTCCTCCACTACAGCAACCACCCCCCCCACCTTCCTCTTTCAGTCTTACTATCCCTCCCTTGTACTTCTTTTTTTCACTAATGTACCAAAAAAAATCCCCTTTTTTTACTGATTTGGCTATATTTTCCTGTTTTCACTTTTGTGCTCCTATCTGTCTTCCCAGCTTCCCTTTGTTTCTCTTGGTAACTCACCCTATCCGCCTCCTTCTGTGTTCTTTTGTAGTTCCTGAAGGCTAGTTTTTTACTCTTATTTTTTCTGCTACCTCTCTAAAGAACCATAGCAGTTTCTTTTTTCTCTTGCCCTTGCTGACCTGCTTGACAAAGAGCTTAGTACAGTAGCTTTTTCAATTCTCTCTCTTTCTCTTATTGTAGCCTTCTGTTCTTCTACTTCCCTATCACTGCCAGGGCATCCCTGAGGCATTCTCCAGTTTTCTTAAAATCAGCCCTCCTGAAGTTCAGGAGCCTCATCCATGTGTGGTTTGATTCTGGTCCTGTTTTTAAGTTAAACCATGCCATCTGGTCATCACTGTTCCCCAGGTGGTCCCCCACTGTGATGTCAGCAAGGCTATCCCCATTTTTCAGCAATGCCCCCTCAAGTTCCTTAATCAGTTGCCTAAGGAATGCCCCATGCAGGAAGTACAGGATATCCCTACTCCTGGTTGTTGCCACAGTGGGAAGGCTCCAATCCATGTCCAGCAGATTGATGTCTCCTACTAGTAACACATCTCCCTTGTAAGCCATCTTATAGATTTCTTCCATTACCTTATCCATTTCTCCCCTTCCTCTTACAATTCAACTCAGCATTCTAACTCCACTGTGTTAAATTAATCCTTCTAGTTTATTTGAACATATAAACATATGAAACTGCCAGCAGAAAAAGGCCCACAGGTCTGTCTGTCTGATTCTGCAGCTCTTAGTTTCATATTACAGCTGCCCCAGCCCCGCCCAAACCCTTCCTTTCTTCTCCTTTTCTGTTCTTTCCCCCCTTTGTGTTATTGTCTGTACTAATGTTTCTAGCTTTCCACTTGCAGTTAGCTCTTCCTGCCACTTCATTGGTACCTTGTTCACTACTAATCCAGAAATTTTAACACCAATATCCTTAGCAACCACTAAATTGTAGTTTTACAACTCTGTAATTATCTTGTAATTGGCAAACATGCTTTTGATGTGTCTGTATTATTGCTCTACTGCTATGTTTGTACATTGTATGTTACTTTTGACTTGTTTTTGCAGATGTATTCTCCTCCTGTAACCCCTTCCCTAGAATGCCACTGGAAATGAGCTTCAGCTCAGTTTGCATCTTCCCATCAAAAAAATGTAAATTAAAAAACATATCATGATAAAAGTTTCAACTTGTTTTAAAAGAGGAAGCTCAGTGACGTTACTAAAGACTAGCAGTGGGTGTAGTTGCCAAAATTCACTTTGTGCCAAAATTCACAAACTTTGACAACTTCTCTTCCCCAGCCCAAATTCACAAAGTTATTCTCCTGGTGAATTAGCCAAATTTTCAAAGCGAATCTAGGGGAATTGCCAATTTGCATAGTTTGCCACATGAATGTGTGCAATTCACGAATGAAAAACTATATGAATTGTGTCTCACACTGTAATAAAAAAACCTCTTCCACCCACGTTGCTGTAATACTACTCTATCCCACCTCAAAAAAACATTATGGTCATAGACTCTTCCCCATCCCCAACCGGCACCCTCTTCTGCCCTCTGTCCTGGTGAATTTCAGCTAAAGAGTAAGACAAGCAACGTACAGTAAGTTCAATACACCCTTTCTCCTACCTGCTTGCCAAACACACTCCCCATTAGCCTCTTACTCCCATCAGCACCCAGAAAAAATGTGACCAGTCATAAAGAAATGGTCCCATAGCAGATCTTCTGCTCTGTTCAATGCCCATCTTGGTAATGGGCTCACATTAATAAATAGTGACCTAGTTTTCTCCTAGTAAAACCCGACTGGTTGAAAATTCAACCAATCAGCTTTTACTCAGAATAAAGACATCACCATTCATTTGTGGACTAGTGCCATTATCAAGATGGACATTGAACAATGCAGGTGCAATTGTTGGGGGGGCATTTTTTTTATTACAGGTAACATTTCTTCTGCGTACTGGTGGGTGGAGGAGGCTCATGGTGGCCAGAAAGAGGTTGTGTGAGGAGCGTTATGACCAATGGATCTGGTAGTGTGGGACTCAGGTGGGGGTAGGGGGAGTGTGTTTGGTGCATGGGTGGGGGAAGGGTATATTGAACTCATGTTACTTGTCTCACTTTTTAGTTGAAATTCACCAGGGTGGGGTGGGGAAGGAGGTAAGAGGGTGCCAGTGTGGCATATGACTATAAAGTTTTTGGGAGGTGGGAGGGGGCAGTATTACAGCACAGTGGGTGGTGGGATGTTGTTTTGTACAGTTTGACACTTAAAAAAAAAGAAATTTGTGTGGCAAAATGTTGCAGCCACTGGAAAATTCACAAAATTCACAAAATATGAATTGCCATGAATTTGTGCCAGCTTTGCCAGTGAATAAAAACTTTGCTACATCTCTACTGAGGACATTGCAACTTGTTATTCTTACAACCTTGTTCTGCTTGTTGCACCCAAATCATGGCACATTGGGTAACAGAGATGTTACTATGTAACATTGGCCATTATACAACTGCCTTTGGTGGTCCATAGTGAGTTAGTGAGTCAAACAAAGGAATCTATGACTCTAGACAGTTGGGTCAAACCCTATAACTGATATAATGTATGCCACAGTATGCATTGTCAGTCATTAGGGAGGAATGGCTTAGTCACAGCCTGCTTCAGATTGGTGAGAAAAGCTTCTGTTCTGAGCTATACCCAAATAGGGTGGGCAAAAACATATAGAAAACATCAACGGTAGTATTCAGCAGATACGGGTGAAGTTCCCATGAAGAGGTTCACTTTGCATTTTGCAGAGTTTTCTCAGTGTGGGCTTTTTGCCCTACATGGCAAAACATCGCATTTTGCAGATGGTCTCCTGGAAAGGGATCACTCAACAAGGGTGGTGGGGTTTTAGTTTATGTAAAAAATACTTTAGCTGGCACTGTTCATTTGATTAAATCTATCCCTAAAAAGCTGGATATCTTAATAACGAATATTGGTGTATCTCAAAATGTTAGTTTCACATGTGTAGCCTGTTATAGACCCCTTCAGCCTCTGCAGATACTCTGAAATTATTTGTGTCAATGCTTGCTCCATTCCTAGATAAAGAACTTCTAATATCAGTGGAACCAGCCTGCTGCAGTGAAGGGTCTGAGGGCTAGTTTATGGCTTTAGTCCTCCCCAGCCCCCTCGCTCTGATCGCAACCGAATCCCCCAGTGGAACCAGCCTGCTGCAGTGAAGGTACGGGATGAGCTCCCTTCTGAACTTGCCGCTTTTCTGGTG
This sequence comes from Neoceratodus forsteri, assembly GCA_016271365.2. NCBI lineage: Eukaryota > Metazoa > Chordata > Ceratodontiformes > Ceratodontidae > Neoceratodus > Neoceratodus forsteri. The sequence goes on from CM057455.1 coordinate 624,044,226, forward strand.
CACTCGTGCCCCGACAGCTGAATTTAAGCCCCTTAAATTTGAACCATCTCTCTATGAGTTGCTACTTGTCCTGAATTTAATCACTTTAATTTGTACTAGCTTCTGAAGAGCAGATGCTTGTCTTTGGCTAGTTTTTTAGTAAGTTTCTGTGGTAGTTGTTTCTGCACTGCTGTGTTTTATTAAGCTGTTTGGTAGTTTTTTCTGTATCGCTATTGCTTATTAAGTTGCTTTGGTAGTTATTTCTTCACTGCTATTTTTTATTAAGCTGTTTGGTAGTTAATTCTGCATAGCTTTTTCCAGCTTCATTACTCTTCACCTCCTACTTTTTTCCCATACTGTCTCCCTGTATTTATTTTTATTTTTGTAAGTGCTCTCCCTCTTTAATTTCTTGGTTCTCTGGCCCCTCCCTGCTATGAATGCTGAAACCCTTTCCTCCCCTTCCCCCTTCAGCCATTGATGCCCTCTTACTTAACTGCAGAGGTTAATTTTCTTTTGTCACATTCTTTTACAGGGTGTGAGGGCTAGTTTATGGCTTTAGTCCTCCCCAGCCCCCTTGCTCTGATTGCTGCTGAATCCTTTAGTGGAACCAGCCTGCTGCAGTGAAGATATGAGACAAGCTCCCTTCTGAACTTGTCTCCTTTCTGGTGCACTCACACCCAGACAGCTGAATTTAAGCCCCTTAAATCTGAACCAGCTCCCTAGGAGTTGCCACTTGTCCTGAATTTAATCACTATAATTTGTACTGTCTTCTTAAGAGCTGCTGCTTGTCTTTGGCTATTTTTTGCCCTGCCGACCCTCCCCCGCTCTCTATTAAATGCTCTATTGCTTTGCCCTCCCTTTCTAATTTTGACTAGAAGTACTGTAGTAGGTGAGTCCTTTCCTATCCCATCAATTTCTCCTTCTAACCGTGTGAGCTCTGGAACTCAAGGAGGTAATTGGGGATCAGCTTCAGCTCTCCAGGCCTGAAATATCTGGCTCAGATAAACCCTATGAGGATGTTTACCTCACTCCTATACCTTCACCTAACTATTCTGTTAATTCTGGTGCACCAAACTGGCCTGGTTGAGGTAGTGCAACAGCCACAATGTCATCCTGTATTCTCAGGGTATGTGCACTATGCCACTGGCACATCAGCTTCAAACTCTATCAATGGAAAAATGGTTTCAGTAACTGGCCCAAGTACAACACTGCTAACCCCTGGTAGATTAACACCTAGTTTCCAACATCATCTGTCATACCTGCTTACTTTCTCTAACTATACAGCAACAACCAACACATTTTACAGTACCTCCTCCTGTAGAAGACAATGGAAACAGTACTTTAAACAACTAAAGGCATGCCTACTGAAACTAATTCTACTGCTTCTGCTCTTGTCTGGAAATATGCATCCTAACCCTGGTCCAGCTAGGGCAATGGACTGTTGCAGAACAAAAATGTCCTATATGCTGTCCCTCACGTCTATCATTATATGTAGTCTTCTATGTAAGTTAGACAACCTCAAGGTATGGATTACACAACACAACCCTGATATTCTTTCTGTTGTGGAAACTTGGTCGTCACCCCAAATCCCTCACTCTGTTATCACCATACCTGGCTACTCTATTTTTTAGGCAGGATAGGATCACTAAAAGAGGTGGTGGTTGTGTTATTTATTTAAAATATACTCTAATGGGTCACACCCTTGAATTGCCCTGCACAGGAAACTCATCTCAGGGCCTGGCCATCAAAGTACTCCTAGGAGGCCAAAAGAAAACATTAACTGCGCTATCTAGTTACATATCACCCAAAGAATCTGTCTCTGGCACTCATAACTTCATGGAATATATTCGGAGTGTGCCTCGGAACACTGACACCATAATACTGGGAGATTTCAATGTAAACTGGCTCTCATCTGTCATTGGACACATTAAGGATGCCATCTCCACCTTGCACCTTACCCAGTTAGTGAACACCCTTACCAGAATTAACTATAGAACTGGATCAAGTACCTTACTGGATTGGGTTCTGTCTAGTCACCCAAAATGAGTCACAAATGTCTCTGTACTCACTGACATCCTAAGTGACCACTCCCCTATACTTTGTAGTTAGTCCAACAAGTTTAGCAAATCTCCACCTAAGGTTATTCTCAGTAGAGTCCTAACTCCAGGACACCTAGGACCACTCAGATCACAACCTCAAAGCCAGGATTGGTCACCACTGGACTCTACCAATGAGATTGATGAGGCAATTGATTTCTTCATCGACCACTTTAATGCTGCATGTGATATCCATGCCCCCCCCCAATAAAGCAGAAATTTAAGGGGTGAGCAACCCTTGGATAACACCTGAACTGCTTGGACTTATGAAGACTAGGGACCACCTCTGGCACCTGGTCAAAGTCACATACAAGCAAGCGGATATTCAGGCTTATAAAAAATCCATAAATATTTGTACCAGAGCCATCTGTTTTGCAAAAAATCAATACTTGAGGGAGGTACTTTCCAACTCGTGGGGTGACAGTAAACATTTCTGGAGCAACATAAAGGATGTCACTGGCAAAGACCTCAAGAGAGCACCCACCATGCTTAACATTGATGGAAGCCCAACTCTTCACCCCATGGCTATAGCCAGGGCCCCTAGTGTTCTGCGGCAGCATTTTCTGATTTCTGTGGCAGGGATCCTTGGCTTCTTCGGCAGCATTTTATGATTTCTAAGGCATGATTTATTCATGTCTGAGGCAGAATGCAGTCCTGTCATTGGCTAAAATATGATGTTAATGTCATTGATAACTTCACATGCCAAACATAGAGGAGTGGCTTCGGGATAAACAAGATCAGTATGGGAGCCTGGCACTGTGGAAAAACTATATATATATATATGAATGAAAATTTACCAAAAACAATGAATTCTGTGGCACTATATGAATTCTGCGGCATGAGGCAAATTCTATGGAAAATTCCGCAACCGCAGAATCGCAGACTTCCAGGGGCCTTGGCTATAGCCAATATTTTCAATTATGCCTTTACAGACCTCAGCCGTGTCCTCCCCCTGATTTTTTCAAGGTTTCTGCCCCACCACCCCTCAGTCTGTAATGCTCAGCAGCAGCCCCCCCCTTTTTACTTCAAAGAGGTTACTAAGCATGAGGCTAGAAAGTACAAATGCAAAGTACGTGGTAAAGCAAGATTCAGTGGGGACATTCTAGATCTCAAATTTCTTGCCCTCACCCTTGAGGAAACTCTTACACCTCTTACCAAGATTCTGAACCTTTCTCTAAGGCTTGGGCAATCCCCCTCCCTCAAAATGGAAACAGGACCTAGTAAACCTGGTGCACAAAGGTGGAGACAGGGCACAGCACACAAACTACAGGCCAATCTCCATTCTACCTCCTCTATTGAAAGCACTAGAGCTTATAATGGCAGATCAGCTTGTGGAATACCCGGACAAATACAATATCCAATGTCCCCAGCAGCATGGCTTTTGTAAAGGTCATAACACTACCACTGCACTGTTAGAATTCACTGGTTTCATACATAACACACTTGACCAAGGCCATCTGGTAAGGCCTGCCTTTATCGACCTGACAAAGGCCTTTGATACTATGAACCACTCAGTGCTACTCAGGCAACTATAGCTCACAGGGGTGTCGAATGATGCTGTCAGCTGGTTCAAAAGTTACTTAGAAGACCGTTCGCAGCAGATCAAGATAACCAATGTCCTCTGAAACGAAGCTAGTCCATTCTGGAGTGTCTCATGGATCTATACTGTGGCTCCTTCTCTTCAGTACCTACATAAATAACCTCCCATGAGCCTGTCATGAACAGAGTCTGCTTTACACAGATGATGCCATGATCTACTCAAGTAACCCTCACCCTAGGAGCCTTCAGGATAACCTTCAACACAGTTTCTCAGAAATGTAAGTGTTTCAGCACTCAAAAACTGGTTCTAAACTATAAAAAGACCAAAGTGATGATTTTCAACAATGCCCATAAGAAACACAAGTCCAAAACCTTGTTCATCACAAACTGCATTGGCACCCCACTTGAACAGATCCACTTCTTCAAATATCTAGCGGTCACTGTTGACAACTCACTCACATACTCACAACATATTGATAATATAGCTCAAGCTGTCAACATAAGGATTGGCTTGCTCTACAGGTACAAGCACAGCCTCATTCATGAGGCATTTAGAAAAGTAATTTTCAGCTCTGTCATTGCCATCATTGATTATGGGCTGCTTATTTATGGCTCTACCTCTGCTACATCCATTCACAGGATCACTGTTGCTCTTAACAAAGCATGCAGACTCCTTACTGGAGCTGCCCACCTCACACAGAGGTGTGACCTATATGCTCAGACTGGGTGGCTTCGATTATTCAGCTGGATCCAATATCAAACCGGGTTACTTGCCAAGAAGGCACACCTTAGTTTGTTACCCCCTGGGGTCCAACAGTTCCTTAGCCCTTGTCACAGTACCCAACAGACTCGCAGCTTGGCAACTCAGGACTTTACTGTTCCCAGATGCTGTACCACCCTAGGTCAGAGGTATTTTGCTTACAAAGCCCCCCTCTGGCACAACCCCCAGGGTAGGAACATCTCTGCTGAGTCAAAACTCTGCCATTTCAAATACAAATTCCAACAACATCTATTAGCAAACAGTAAATGTGACTGCCACCCTTAGCAGCCTTCTGCTTATGTTATCATTGTACTTATACCTTTTGGCACTTTTAACTCTTGGCACTTCATTCAAGCCTTTTCCCCTCCACCACTCACCCCTGCTTCTTCTCTGCTCACTCATCTTCAAGTTTTTTCCCTTGTTCCTCCTCATCTTCCGTCTTCGACCCTCTGCCCATTCTCTTATCTTATGCCACCTCTTTTGCAACTTCTTCCCATCCTTTTCCCTATGTTTCTCTCTCTTACTTCTCTCCCACCCAAATTACTCTCTCTCTCTCTCTCAGGTTTTTGACAAGGTCTGCTAGGCTGTCCCCTCTCCTGACTAAACACCACCTCTTCTCCTTATACTATTAATTTGTCTTCCTCCCCCTCACTTCACCAGCACTCCCCCTTCTCTCTGCACTCACCCCATTTCCCTCTTTCCACCTTCCCATCCTGTCATCTCTCTATCCCAATTACTGCCTTTACAACTCCACTCCTTCCCTCTCTACCTCCAGTGCAACTCTTCTCCTTCTCCCTCTTGTTTCTCCCATCCCCCACCTTACACCCCATTACTTTCTCTGCTAGATTTTGACAAGGATTTCCAGGCTGCCCTCTCTTCTACCCCACTCTACTGTTATGTTAAGCAACATTCAATGCTATTTTGATTGCTTTTGATGTATTATTTGTTTTAAGTATATTTTTGATATCTGCTATTTACTGATGTATTGTTTACCTTGTTTTGTTTTGGTACTACTGACATGAAACCTTTGTGAATGAGTTGTATTGCTCAAAGGTGTTGTATTCCAAGACTCAATAAATAAATAAAATAAATATTAGGTTATCTTAATTGGGACATGTTAAATCCTACTACCCAATTAACAAATCAATTAGAGGCCCTTAATTTAACTCAGATTATTGATAAACTTATCCTAATAAAATTACTGCAGACAAAGATCTGTAATTGGATAGAATTCTAATACTACTAATAAATATATTATCTTTGTTTTCAATTCAGACATAAGTGATCATTGCTATATAGCCTGCATCTGTTATCAATTTAAGACAACTAGACCAGCTTGCACTGCTATTGCTAGAAATGTTTGCAGGTTTAATGATCATAGGTTAGGGCAGAGACCACAGGTTGGGAAACCATATGAGCTTACCCCCCATAACAGTGACAAAGGACAAATGGCAAGTACTATTGGTGATGCTAGTAAAGGAGGGCAGGATGGGAGGGGGGAAAGGGTGGATGGTGGTTACCCTTAATGCTAGGAGCCTTGGGAGGAAAACTGCAGAGTTACAGGTGCTCACGGCAGAGGGAGAGATAGACATTGCAGCCATCACAGAAACATGGGCCACCCAATACAATGACTTGGACCTGTCTGTACCAGGGTACAGGTTATTTCGTAGGGACAGGATGATCAGGAAAGGAGGGGGTGTGGCACTATATGTGAAGGAAGGACTGAAGTGTGTAAGGGGGGAAGGGAAGGAGGGTAGAACAGGGTCAATTTGGATGCAAATCCAGGATTCCAAGAATAGGATTCTTAGAATGGGAGTGGTGTTCAGGCTGCCATCTCAGATGGAGGAGTTAGACAGGGAACTAGCAGGACAGATCAGGAGGACCTGTGAGAAGGATAGTGTGGTGATTGTGGGGGACTTCAACATGCCAGGAGTGTACTGGAATACCCCAACAACCAGGAACAGAAGGAAGCAGGTACTGCTGGATGCCTTCCAGGACAGCTTCCTGCTGCAAATGGTCAGTGAACCAACCAGGTTAGGGAATACCCTTGACCTTTTGCTGGCAAATGGGGACTTTGTGAGAGAAATTACAGTGGAGGAACCGCTGTCAGGGAGTGACTACCACTCAGTATGGCTCACATTGGATATGGGCAAGGAAGGAGTGGAATCCAGCACAAGAGTGCTGGACTTCAGGAGGGCCAACTTTGGGAGGATGGGGGGAGTGGTAAAAGGGTACCTGGCCAGTATTCAATCTAGTATGGACACTAACCAGAGGTGGGAGCTCATCAAGCTGTGGATAGTGGAGGCAACCAAAACCTGCTGCAAGGCCCAGAGCAAGAGGGCTAGGGCTAAGAAACTGAGCTGGTTGAGAAAGAAGGTCATGGAAAAGGTAAGGAGGAAAAGAGTTGCTTTTAGGAAGTACAAGAAAAACAGGGAGAGGGGAGGACAGGGAGAAGTACTTGATGGAATTCAAGGAGGTGACAAGGGCAGTAAGGAAAGCCAGGGCATCTACGGAACTGAGGCTAGCACAAGGCATTAAGAAGGGGGAGAAGGACTTCTTTACGTACATCAGGGAGAAAAGGAGCTGTAAGGACCACATAGTAAGGATTAGGAAGAAGGGCGATTGGGTGGAAGCAGGATGTGATAATGCAGAAGCACTAAATGAGTACTTCTGCTCAATATTTACTAAAGAGAAGAGAGGGGTGACACCCAAGGGGGGAAAAATGACAGAAACAGGGGAGAGGGGGTGACAGATGGGGAAATCATGGAAGGCAGAGTTCGGGAGGGTTTGAAGGCACTGAGGGTGGATAAGGAGCCAGACCCAGATGGCATCCACCCCAGGGTACTGAAGGAGCTGGCAGAGGTCCTTGCAGGACCTTTGGCAAACCTATTTAATGCCTCACTACATTTGGGGTGTATACCTCAGGACTGGAGGATGGCTCATGTGGTGCCCCTCCACAAGAGTGGCCCCAAGGATGAACCGGGAAACTACAGACCAGTGAGCCTCACATCCATCGTGGGTAAGCTAATGGAGACTATCTTGAAGGAAAGGCTGGTGGCCCTCCTAGAGGCCACAGGACTACAAGACAGCAGACAGCATGGCTTCATACAGGGCAGATCCTGCCAAACCAACTTGGTGGAGTTCTATGACTAGGTAACTAGGCAATGGGATAGGGGCCATGCAGTGGATGTCCTGTATCTGGACTTCAGTAAGGCATTCGACTCAGTGCCACATGGAAGGCTGGGAAGTAAGTTTGTAGGCACAGGTGCAGCTACTTAGCTGGTGAGATGGGTAGGGAACTGGCTTCAGGGAAGGAAACAGAGGGTGATGGTGGGTAGGGAGCTCTCGCACCCAAGGGTAGTGATGAGCGGTGTTCCACAGGGCTTGGTGTTGGGACCAGTGTTGTTTGGGATATTCATTGCAGACATATCATTGGACATCAAGAGCAAGATCAGTCTACTTGCTGTTGATACCAAGGTAGGAACAGTGGTGGATGACCTAGGGGGATGGCAGGCGTTGCAGGATGATCTGGCAAAGCTGGAAACCTGGTCAGATACCTGGCAACTGGGGTTTAATGCCAAAAAGTACAAGTTACTGTATTTTGAGATGAACTCAAGGAGAAGTTACCAGCTGGGGGGGGGGGAGTGCAGCTAGCCCAGACAAAGGAGGAGAAGGATCTGGGGGTGCTCATTACAGGGTCAATGAACAACTCAGTACAATGTAGGATGGCAGCTGCAAAGGCCAACAAGATGATGGGTTGTATTGCAAGGGGTATATCCTTGAGGAGGGAGGAGGAGGTGATTCTGCCACTGTATAGGTCATTAGTTAGACCACACCTGGAGTACTGAGTGTGGTACTGGTGCCCGCATCTGAAGAGGGACATTAAGTTACTGGAGGGAGTGCAGCGAAGGGTGACAATGATGATCAAGGGGCTGGGGGACTTATCATACGAGAGGAGGCTGAGGGAGTTGAACATGTATTCACTGGAGGAGAGGAGGGACAGGGGGGAAATGATTGAAACCTTTAGGTACATGAAAGGAATAAACAAGACAGGTACAGATGGGCTGTTCAAAGTAAGGGATGGGAGGAACACCAGGGGCCATGATATGAGACTGGAGGGAGGGAGGAAGGTTCAGGAGGGAGATGAGGAGCCACTTTTTTACAGAGATGGTGGTGGTTGGGTGTAAAGCGTTACCTGCAGAAGTGGTATCCAGTAGAACAGTGGACTGCTTCAAAAGGGGATGGGACAGGACAAGGGGGAGGGTCAATGAAGGGGAAGGGTGGAAGGGAGGGGCAGCTGCAGAATAAGGGGTGCTAGCTGCACATTCGAGCAGACTTGATAGACCTCTAGGCCTTTATCTGCTGGCAAATTTCATATGTTCATATACATACGTTCATATCAGGCATTCCTTTTTGATTTATGTAGTGTCAAATGGACATTAATATATTGCTGTCCTGATATGCATTCTACCTGGGCTTACTTTAAAGATTCCTTTTTACAGGTTGTTAATAAACATGCTCCCATCACCAAAAAATGTATGAAGTCCTGTCCTGCTCCCTAGTTTAGTAGGCAATTAAAAAATTGAATCAACAAAAAAGATCTCCTGTGGAAAAAAGCAGGAATTTCTAGATTAGATACTGACATGCAGAATTATAGAACAATTAGAAAGAGATGCACACATGAAGTTAGGTTAGCCAAATGTAATTATTATAATTTGCAGTTTCAAAATGCCTCTGGGAATAGTAAGAAAATATGAGATAGTATAAAGCAATTGAAGGGGATTATCCATACAGGAACTTTACCCAAGTTACTACATTATAAGGATCTGTAAACATGTAAACCCTTTGAGCAGGTTATGGCTTTTAATTAATACTTTTTGGAAGCTGGGAGCATATTTGATAAAAAATATCCAAACCACAGTGCCTTGAGGTTTGCCACCGGCATGCCATGATGCACCCACCACTGTACTCTTTATTTGTTAACTGATTGTAAGTCACTCTATGCCCATAGGCAAGCACATTGGTTACTATTTGTTTATAAATTTGTTTTGTATAAACTTCTTCATATCTACTAAATTTGGTCACCATTAAACAAAATAAATATTCTTTACGTTCCACAGATCTCCCACAACTCACGACATCAGGGCACAAAAAAGATTTGGTAGTTACAGACTTGCAGTTGCCTTACCTACCTCAAGGGTTGCAGCACAAAACAATATAATTGATCTCTTTAATATCAATTTTGCATTTTAAACTTTGTATTTTTAAATTAATGACACATGAATGCTTCTTGAAAATAGTGTAAATGCATATGTCTTATTTTTATTAGTCATTATACTGTGTATTAGCTGTCTGCCATTGTCTGAATGTTCAATGTTGATCGTTATGTCTGTTTTATACATTACTTGTTTAATGGATGCAATCGTAAAAGAGAGCTTGCTCTCAATTTTGCTTTCCAATAAACTGAATTGAATTAAATTTAATTTGGAAGAAGGTAGTCGCGTATCCTTATTAAACAGATAACACTGCCACACACTCTCAAAACAGCTGTCATTCTAAAAGTTTCATGTACCTTGTACCTCCCTCTAGTTGAGCTAGTTGTGACATGCTCATCTCACAGTGGATTTTTTTGCTTCATCTAGAGTGATAAGCCTAAGATTGTGCACGATGAGAAGCAGTTGCTGTTTGGTAGTGAATGGTGACTTATGTTATAGGCATGGAACCATGGGCTTTTGGAATGATGCAATTGGGAACTTGGTCCACTGGGTAAGAGGGGAAGAATGGAAAATTGCTTTGTACAAATTTTCATGCAATCTTTCTGCTACAGAGCAGGGCTGTACCTACTGTACTTAAAATCATGACAAATGCTTGGTACATGTTTATGAGAACATCTCAATAAGTGGAATCTGATTTGTTCTTGGACATGATGTGTAGTTTTCATCAGTGTTTGGAAGTATTTAAATTCTTTATCTCACATCCCACAGATCAGTTTAATTTTCCACACCTCTTAAAAATGAGCGATATCAAGGACACATATAAATTTAGTTTTACTGAGAAACAAGAGCATTTATGGTAGTAACAGTATAGTTCTCATTACACAGGATACACCTTTTTCAATTCAAATGAGGCAGCTTAATCTCAGTTCTGATTTCATCATAATTGCATCACATAACTCTTTTTTGCTCTTCACCTGTAACATACAAATGTTTCAATTTGTTGTATGAGTAAAAGGTTCAGTTCACATTATTTTTACTCTGTTTTATTATAAAATCATAAATTTCAACACAGAAAATGAAAATTAGCACATCTTGTCTGTGCCACAGTCAACCCCCTTAAATCTGTTTTCAGTTAATCCCATTTCCTACTCTTTTTCATAACCTTGGTAGTCATTTATATATATATATATATATATATATATATATATATATATATAAATCAGGAGATACTAGAAAGAGGCATTTAGGGGAATGGGACAGGAATCAAGGGTTGAGGAACAGTGGGCAGTATTTAAAATGGGGATTACAAGAACAACAGAATTATGCATTAAGCAGGTTAGCAAGAGGAAAAGGAAGAAAGACCATTATGGTTTTCCAAAGAGGTAGCAAAGAAAGTGAAAGCCAAAAAGATTGCATTCAGGCAATACAAAAAGACACAGGCAGAAGGGATAGGGAGAAGTACCAGGAGAAGCAAAGGGAGGCAGGGAGGTCAGTAAGGGAAGCCAAAGCTCAGACAGAAGAACACATTGCAAAATCAGTGGGTAGAGCGGACAAAACCTTTTTACAGGTACATAAGTGAAAAAAGAAAGACAAAGGGAGGGATAGTGAGACTGAAGGGGGAGGATGGGGTCCACATGGAGGATGACAACAGTAAAGCTGACATATTGAACAGGTATTTCTTCTCAGTCTTTACTGAGGAAGAGGAGGGTAATGGTCTGAAGGGAGTACAAGGGGTGAGAATGGTGCAGAAATGGACACAAGTCCCTTTACACGAGAAAGGGTCCTGAAGGAACTGGAAGTAATAAGAGTTGATAAAGCAATGGGGCCAGATGGGGTGCACCCCAGGATCCTTAAAGAACTAAGAGTGGTGGTGGCTGAACCTCTGGCTATCCTGTTTAGCCAATCACTGGAAACAGGGGGAGGTACCCAAAGACTGGAGGATAGCAGATGTAGTCCCCTTATACAAAAGTGGGAACAAAGAGGAAGCAGGGAACTACAGACCAGTCAGTCTCACCTCGGTAGTGGGGAAGATCATAGAAGCACTACTGAAGGAGAGATTGGTGGAACATCTGGTTGTCAATGGACTACAGGACCCAAGGCAGCATGGTTTCACCAGGGAGGGCATGTCAGACCAACTCGTTGAATTTTTGACTGGGTGACTAGGGAGGTGGATCAGGGAGGGCAGTGGACATGGCCTATCTGGACTTCAGCAAGGCCTTTGACACTGTGCCACATGAAGACTATTACACAAACTGGGGAATATGGGTGTGGGCAGGACAGTAGTGTGGTGGGTAGGTAACTGGCTGGGTGGCAGGACACAGGGGTGGTGGTAAATGGCTGTCACTCCACAGAGGGAAGAGTGACCAGTGGGGTGCCACAGGGATCAGTGCTGGGACCAGTCCCATTCAACATCTTCATCAGTGACATTGCGTAGGACCTAGAAGGCAGAATTTCACTGTTCGCTGATGACACAAAGCTCTGTAACAGAGTAGACACACCGGAGGGTGTAGACAGAATGAGAAGGGACCTGCAGAAACTTGAAGAATGGTCAGGGGTTTGGCAGATGAAATTCAATGCAAAGAAGTGCAAGATAATGCATATGGGGCACAAAAACCCTGGCACAATATATCATTTGGGGGGTGAGGATATAGCATGCACCAAGCAGGAAAGGGATCTAGGGGTTATCATCTCTGATGACCTCAAGGTAGGGAAACAGTGTGACAAGGCAGCAGGTAAAGCAAATAGGATGCTGGGATGTATAGGCAGGGGCATCACCAGCAGGAAAAGGAGGTCATAATTCCACTATACAAGACATTGTGAGGCCCCACCTGGAGTACAGTGTACAGTTCTGGAGACCATACCTATGTAAGGACATAGACAGGGTAAAGAAGGTTCAGAGGAGGGCAACAAAGATGGTGCATGGGTTGCATCACAAGTCCTATGAAGACAGGTTGAAGGAACTGAACATGTACTCCCTGGAGGAGAGGAGGGAGAGAGGGGATATGGTAGAGACATACAAGTATCTTACAGGGAGGAACAGGGTGCAGGAATACACTATTTGTAAGCAAAAAAGATGTACCAGGACTGGAGGGCATTGGATGAAGTTGGAGGGAGGACGATTCAGAGGAAACATGAGGAAGAATTTCTTCACAGAACGGGTGGTGGACAAGTGGAACACCCTGTCAGAGGAAGTGGTGGGGGCTGAAACAATCACGGGATTTAAGAATGCATGGGATAGACATAAAGGAATTCTGGAGGTCAGGGGTAAGGGGCAACAGACTTCTAGGAAAACATAAACTGAACTTACAAGCTCAAATGGGCAGACTGAGTGGGCCATAGGCCCTTATCTGCTGACACTGTTTATGTGTATATATATATATTTGTATATATATATATACCCCCACTATCTTCAAATTGTGCCCCCTTGTTCTTGTACACCTCTTTTTTTGAAAGATGCTACCCTCTTGGACTTTGTTGATTCCCTTGAGGTACTTGAAAGTTTCTATCATGTCCCCCTCTCCCTCCTTTCCTCGAGGCTATACATATTAAGCTCCTTAAGTCTCTCTTCATATGTCTTCCAGTGCAGACCCTGCACCATTTTAGTTGACCTCCTCTGGACAGCTTCCATCCTGTCTATGTCTTTGCGGAGATTGGGTCTCCAGAACTGCACACAGTACTCCAGATGGGGTCTCACCAGCTGTCTGTACAGAGGGATAATAACTTCCTGTTTTCTACTGGTGATGCCTTTCCTGTGTATCCCAGTATCCCCAGCCCTCCTTGCTGCCCTCTCAATTGCTTGCCCACCTTTAGGTCATCTGATATGACTACCCTGGGTCCCTTTCCATTTTTGTTGTTGTTAGTATCTCGCCCCCCATTGTGTACTCTTCCCCTGGGTTTTTGTTTCCCAGGTGCATTACCTTGCACTTCTTAGCATTGAATCTAAGCTGCCATACATTTGACCATTCCTCTAACCTTGCCAAGTCCCTTCTCACCCTTTCAACCCCACCTTGTGCATCAAATCTGTTGCAGATCTTTGTGTCATCTGCAAAGAGACATACTTTTCCTTCCAGTCCCTCTGCAATGTCACTTATAAAGACATTGAAGAGGACCGGTCCTAATACTGAACCCTGCGGTCCCCCACTAGTAACCCCTCTTTCTTCAGAGTGGACTTCATTTACTGTTACTCTCTGTGTCCTATTCTCCAGCCAATTCTTTACCCAGGCTGTCATCTTGAGACGCACTCCCAGGCTGGCTAACTTGTGTATTAATCTTTTGTGTGGGACTGTGTCAAATGCCTTGCTAAAGTCTAGGTAGGCCATGTCCACAGCCCCTCCCTGATCTACTACTTTGGTCACCCAGTCAAAGAAATCTATCAGATTTGTCTGGCATGATATTCCCGCTGTGAATCCATGCTGCCTTGGGTCCTGTGCCCCTCTGGCCTCTAGATACTCGACAATTCTTTCCATCATTCTCCCTACCACTGAGGTTAAACTAACAGGTCTGTAGTTTCCTGCTTCTGCCTTGCTCCCACTTTTGTGAAGGGGAATCACATCTGCCCTCCTCCAATCCTCGGATACCACCCCATCCTCCCATGATTTGTTAAAGAGGGTAGTCAGTGGTGTCACTAGTTCTACCCTTAGTTCTTTTAGAATTCTGGGATGAATCCCATCAGGCCCCATTGCTTTGTCCAGCTTCAGTTTTAAGAGCTCTTTCAGAACCCTTTCTTCTGTAAATGGGCTGGTATCAACTTCTGTATCCAAAGTGTTTCTACTGTTTGTTTTAGGTTCCTCCCCCTTTTCCTTCGTAAATACTGAGCAAAAATATTTGTTTAATATCTCTGCCTTTTCACAGTCACCCTCTGCCCACTCTCCCTCCCCTTTATTAAGCATCACTATCCCTCCCTTGGTCCTCCTTCACTTCTGATGTACCTATAAAAGGTTTTATCCCCCTTCTTAACTGAGTTGGCTATCTTTTCCTCGGTTTGGGCTTTTGCTGTTCTGACTGCCTTCCCAGCTGCCTTTTGCTTTAACTGATACAGTTCTCTGTCCTGCTCCTTCTGTGATTCCTTGTACTTCCTGAATGCTTTCTTTTTCTCTTGAACCTTCACTGCCACTTCCTTTGAGAACCATAGTGGTTTCTTACATCGTTTCGTTTTGTTTATTTTCTTCACACAAAGGCTTGTTACCTCTGTGATGGCAGTTTTTATTATTCCCCATTGTTCTTCAACCCCTCCTTCCTGCCTATATGCTAGTGCATTCCTTAGGCACTCACCAATTTTGGCAAAGTCAGCCCTCCTAAAGTCAAGTACTTTTGCCTTTGTATGGCTTCACTCTATTGCTGTGTTTATTGTGAACCATACTGTTCGATGGTCGCTAGTTCCCAGATGGCTACCCACTTCTACATCTGTGATCCTCTCTTCATCTCCATTTGAGAGAACCAGGTCTAAGATTGCTCCCTCTTAAGTGGGCTCCAATACTAGTTGTCTAAGGCATGCCCCCCTGTAGGGCATCTAGAATAACCCCACTCTTTGAAGTGGCTGCTGCAACTGCACTCCAGTTAACATCTGGCATATTCTGATCACCCATCAGCAATATCTCCCCTTTTTCTGCCATTCTAAGTATACTTTCTATAATTTCCTTGTCCATTTCCTCCCCTTGAGAAGGGGGTCTGTATACAACCCCTGTGCGGATTGTGGTGCCATTCCTGGTCTCCAAATTTACCCACAGTGCTTCTTTTCCTCCCTGTTTTCCCCTTTTGTTCTGTTGCTTTGATTCCTTCCCTTATGTAAAGAGCTACTCCTCCTCCTCCTATTTTACCCTCCTGTAGATAGTGTATCCTGGTATGTTTACATCCCAGTCATGGTTTTGTGTGTACCATGTTTCTGTGACTGCTACGATATCCAGATGTTCCTCCTCCATCAAGGCCACTAATTCAGGAAGCTTGTTACTCAGACTATGGGCATTGGTACTCATTGCTCTCCTTTTTTTGATGGCTTTACCTTCTTTTGCAGCATCCCCCACTGACCTTTCTACCTCAGTCTTTTTCTCATTTAGTACCCTGTTTTGTAGGGAGAGGCTGGGATTTTTCTGCTGCTTATCAGTGCCTGCCCCTTGACTAGTTTAAAAGCTTGCCAATGAAGCATTTAAACCGATTGCTCAAAAGACTTGTTCCCTTCCTGGACAGATGCAGACCATCCTGCCAGTATAGGCTGGTGTCCCTCCAGGTAGAACCCCAGTCCCCAATGAAACCAAACCCCTGTGCTCTACACCATTTTTTCAACCATTCATTAAACTGCATGGTGCAAAGTACCCTCACCTCACTCATGCCATTGACAGGCAGCACCTCAGCAAAAACAGCTCCACTAGATGGAGGTGGAGTAAAAACTATTACAAATAGCAGCAATAAACTGCACTCACCACTGCTGGTCAAGAAAATAGAAGCTAAAAATTAAGATTGGCCAGAGGCCCCTGAATTTTAGGGGTGCTATGCAAGTACACACTGTGCACATGTATTTATCCAGCCTAAAACTACCACTCCCATGAACGCACCACAGAACTATGTATGATTAATGGAACTCCTGATAAGAGATACACCCTTGGTGGAGTCAGAGAAACATGGCCATGTGGGTAACAAAACCTTAGATGCTTTAATGGCATTCCCTGAAGGAAAGAGACAGAAGCCAGCATCAGTAGGCAGCTATCTGATCGCAATCAATCCACAGCTCATGATAAAATTTTTGTCTTTTGGCATGGTTTTACAGAATAAATCCTATGTGGAGAAAAACTTCTAATGATCCAATGCTTTAAGTTGGTCCCCCAAGCCTTATTGTTATTAAGTTATCATTTTTAAAATGCAGGAGCATATCAATCAAAATATATGGCACTGACGATATAATGGAGTTCATGTGAATAATGTAATAGTGATGCACTGTTTTGGAAAAAGGCTGAAGAATGGTTTTGCCATCCACTCCACGTGTCCCGTGGCTGAGACAGACTACCACTGTCACAAGATGCTGCAAAGCTTAGCCATATGGCTAAATGAATACCCTGATGGAAGCTCAGCTGCATGGCTAAAGGTGCAACCTCTGGCAGGAGTTCCATCTTTGAAGATGCCCAGTGAAACACAGCCCAGGTTAAAGGAACATTTGGAGATTTCATTAGATGCATATTGTATGGGGAAGAGATAAAGCAGCAACCAGGTGCAGACAACTGAGGTAGATGCTGAACTAAAGGGACAAACTGACAGTGTTAGAGGATGCAAAGCATCCCCATTCCCAAGCATGAAAAAGGATAACACAATACCACAGAAGGACAAGAGGCAAAATGGTATGATGCAAAACCTAGCTGTAACAAATAGCAAAGGGAATAGAACAGGACATAGGAGAATGCAAAATATCTATTTTTTAAATTAATATGAAAATTCTGACCAGAAATAGTACACTGTGTTATGAAAGCTGATTTCCCTGTATGTCGGGAGGGGGGGGTGTTTTATTGATAAGGAACTGTTTCCCATGACCCCCGGCCCAAGGCAGCTCTAGTTAGTGAAGCATCAGGGCAACTTGTTGGTACATTTATGCACCACTGTCTCGTTGAATAAATGTATTGGAGCATTATTTGTCTTCTGAGAACTTTATTATTTTTTTGGCCTGCTTGTGTACACTGCATTTCTGCTTTAGGAATAGTTCCCAGAAAACTGAAGGACATCTCCAACTTTATGTGGTAGATGGCATCAAGTGCTTCCTGCTGAGATGGAGGGAGGAGGTGTTGAAGTAGGAGAATGGGTTGCAAATATGCTGCAGATGTTTACAGTGATTGAGGGCTTATATTTGGAATCAGTAGAGATAAAAGTGACTTCAGAATGTCTCCAGCTATGTGGCAAAAGAAATGTACCCTGCTTGCTCAAGCATTCACAAAGTCATACCTTACCTTCAAACTCCACCACAATGTCACCTATGAAGACATTGAAGGAGACCAGTCCCAGCACCAAACCATGTGGCACCCCACTGGTTAGTCACTCTCCTATCACCTGAGTGGGTACCATTTACCACCACCCTTTGCCTCCCATACCTTAACCAGTTTGATATCTGGCTTATCAATTTCTCCCCTACCCTTAAGCTGCTTAGTTTCTTAACTAGCCTTGTGTGTGGCAAAGTGTTGAAAGCCTTACTAAAGTCCAGATAGGACACATCCACTGCTCTCCCTTGATCCACCTCCCTGGTAACCCAGTCAAAGAAATCTGTGAGATTAGTTTGACATGACCTCCACCCTGTGAAACCTTGTTGCCAATGGTCCTGCAACCCTTTTGCCTCCAGGTGCTCCACAAGCCCTCCTTCTGTAGTGTCTCATTAACTTCCCTACTACTGATGTGAGACTGGCTGGCCTGTAGTAGTTAGCATCTTCCCTACAGATGATTTTGTGCAGAGGGACAACATCAGCCCTCCTCCACTCCTCTGGAACTTTCCCCATCTCCATTGAGGTGCAAAAAAAATGCTGCCAGAGGGGCAGTCAGCACTGTGCTCACTTTTGTTAGGACCCTTGTATGAATCCCACCCACACCCTTTACCTTATTCATCTTTAAGGCCTCCAATCCCTTCCAGACCCTCTCCACTTAGAATGAACTTGTGTCCACTCCTCACCTTCCTGGTACTTACTGCAGCATGCTGATCCACCCTCCCACACTGTACCATGAAGACTGTGCAGAAGTAATCATTTATTATTTCCACTTTCTCTTGATCTTCATGTGCACTGTCTCCCTGCCCTCCTTATTCTCACTATCCTTCTCTTTGTCTACCTCTTTTCCCCACATAACTGAAGTAGGTCTTGTCTCCTTTTTTGACCTCCTTAGCAATACTGTCCTATTTCAGTGCCTTAGCTTGCCCTGACCATGCTTCCTGCTGTCCTTTGTTTTGCCAGCTATACAGTTCTTCCCCGTCTTCATCTTCTGGATCTCCTAGTACTTTTTAAACACTGTTTTTTCCTCTTTCAGTACCTTTGCCACCTCCTTAGAGAAACATAGTAGCCTCTTCCTCCTCTTTCCTTTGCTCACTTCCATCAAACTGCATGCCATAGCCTGAGCTATACCCTCCTAAATCTTTCTCCACTGAGACTCCACTCCCCCTCTGCCTTCCCCCCCTTTAAGAAATTCTCTGAGGTAGTTTCCCATTTATTTAAAATCAGCCTTCCTGAAGTCCAGGACCCTCATCTGAGCATAGCTTTTTTCTTATCATATCTGTATTAAACATACAGATATAACATGATGAATAACGTAGGGATAACTCCTACAGCAGAGTTTTAGACTATGGCAACTAAATGTAGAGGACCCTTTCAGGTAGAAGCTGTTGGAAGTAATTTCTGCAGTGTATACAGTCTTTTTGTTGTTAACTACCACAACTAAAGATAGCTGACTGTGCTTGATCAATAATCAAATTAGAATTTTTTCATTCTGGGCTTTGTTGAGTCCTTAACTGAAGTGAAATCACTAATCAAAAAAGAAACAACAGAATTTCATTCGCCCATCATTACAGACTGGTTTACAAAATCTCCAGAACCTAAGTTTATGCTGTGGCTATGCTTTAGCTTATGGTTTCATAGATTTTGTAGATTTTGTAGATGTTTTCAAGCAAATAGACTTATGTCCTCAAAGCTTACCCTTTATACCTAATCTCAAAACTTAGTTTTCATATCTCCACAATGAATGTCCAAATCATTTTTAAATATATTCATGCTCCCACTATCTATTATTGCCCTAGGTAAGGCATTCCAAGGAGAAACCACGCTCTGGCTATGCCAGTGTTTGCGTATGTTATGTTTCCATTTAGGTTGTATTAGTTGTTTGTTATGCCTTCTAATACCATATTCGTCCATTCTTGGGTAAATACCCAACTCAAGGCAAAATTCAGAATCTCCAATTGCCTTATATAAGAGGCACATATCCCCTCTAAACCTTCTATAATGTAATGAATATAGGTTTAGGGACATTAATCAAGATGGATATGATAGTGTCTTCATCCCTTAAATAGATTTACTAAATCTTCTCTGTACAGATTCAATTTTGTTGTTATCCTCCCTATTTTGAAGAGACCATACCTGTATGGCATACTCTAGATGGGGTCTGGCCAAGGCTACATATAGTGGTATCAACACTTTAGCTTCCCTACTGGCAATATATCATAAAATACAATTTAGATTTTGGTTTGCTTTTTTTACCTGGAATTTACAGTGTGTAATGAACTTGTAATCTGGACACATTATGACTCCAAGATCTTTTTCTTCAGTGGTGTCAGTGAGAGGTGTATTATCAAGTATATAGTTGCCGTGTTTGTTCTTTTTACCCATATGCATGATATTGCATTTGGCAGTGTTTAGAACTAATTTATTAGTATTAATCCAGTCAGAAATTTTATTTATCATATTCTGTAATTCCAATGCCCCTATCATGAGTGTTCACAACAGCTCCGATCCTACAGTCATCTGCAAATTTGTATAACCATACCCTAGGATTATCTGTTTGTAGGGTGGATATATATATATATATTAAACTACAAGGTCCCAAAATGGAACCTTGTGGGACTCCACTAGAGATAGTTGACCAGTTAGACAAAGTTCCTTAATAGTAACCCCCTGTTGTCTCCCTTGTAACCATGCTGAGACCCAGTTACAAATATTTGGGTTTAATTAGATCTTCTCTAACAATTTTAATAACTCAACATGGGGTAATTTATCAAAGGCCTTTGCAAATTACAAATACACCACATCAACTGAATTACCCTGATCTAACTCTCTATTTGCTTTTTCATAGAAGGTCAAAAGGTTTGTCTGACATGATTTGGCCTTAGCAAACCCATGTTGGGAGTGGTCCAACAAGCTGTTTGTCTCTAGGTGCCTTAGGATATAATC
Organism: Neoceratodus forsteri; assembly: GCA_016271365.2. Classification (NCBI taxonomy): domain Eukaryota; kingdom Metazoa; phylum Chordata; order Ceratodontiformes; family Ceratodontidae; genus Neoceratodus; species Neoceratodus forsteri. The sequence goes on from CM057455.1 coordinate 624,064,711, forward strand.
CTTTATAACCCCTTCTAAAATCTTTCCCATTAAAGAAAGTCAGACTTATTGTCTGAAATTTTCTGGTTTTGTTCTGTCTCCTTTTTTAGGAATGGGGACAACTATAGAATGTTTCCAATCTTTAGGCACTAATCCTTGATCTAAGGAAGTCTGGAACACATTTGCAAGGGGGGGGGCATACATCTTCCAGTTCTTTTAAGATTCTGGTATGTACATCATCAGGGCAAGGGGTCTTGGGAATATTTAGATTGGATAACCTGTCACAAATATCATTGGTTTCTATAATAACATCCCCAGGACTTGAACTGTATTTAACTACATGTATTTTTTGATTACCAGTGTTAAAAAGTGAACAAAAGTAATTGTTCTGAATATCGGCCATCTCTTCAAGAGTGGTTTCAAGCCCAGAACTATTTGTGAAGGGTCCTATCATGTTATTTTCTTTCTTTTTGTTATTAATATATGAATACAAAAAGATTTTTTTGCAATCCCTAGTTTTGACAGCAAGTGACAATTCATAATGTGCTTTAGCTCTTTTGATTTTGCTCTTGGTCTGTTTCAGACATTCTCTGTATAGTCTGTGGTTTAGGGGTGATCGATAAGTTTTGTATTTATTGAACAATCTATTCTTTTTATTTAGTAATTCATTTTTTAATGGATCTGTTCATTCATATGGGCTTATTCTTTTTTGGTCCAGTACAATTTACTTTATATGGTATGAATTTACTAATAAGCTGTTTAATCCTGGTTAGCAATATGTCCCACATATTTTGAATAGATTTGCCAGTTAGCTCACTAATCCAGTCCTAGTTAGCAAATTCACTTTTTAAGCCAACAAAATCCACTTTTCCAAGGTTCAGTTTTGGTATACTTCCTCATGTGTTACTGATACCAACATCAGAGATATTAAAATGAACAGTGAAATGATCACTGTTCGCTGACGGACTTTTAATTGACACATTATTACTTGAATTACTCATATTAGTAAGGATCAGGTCCAGAGTATTTGATCCCCTGGTACTACTATGGACCAGCTGTTCCAGCCCCATCTGTTTACAGATATCCAGGTATTGTTTGTTCACAGCACCATTAGCCTGTAATAACTTCCAGTCTATATTGGGCAGATTAAAATCGTCAGCCAAAATTACTCTATCTGAGGGGTCTAAGTTATTAATCATATTAAGTATTTTAATATCATCAGTTAAGGTTGTAGAGGGTGCTCTATACAACAACCAGAATATAATTTTTGGCCCTTTGTGGGGGAATAGCCTAATCCATAAAAACTCCAGGTCAGACATATCCCACAGTATTTGATCTGCTAGTTTATTATCATTATACAGTAGGAAAAATATAAAGAAATACTGTCACTGAAGGAAATAAATGTGAAAGTTGGTATGCAAAGCACGAGGATTGGTTATTTCTTACAATATCATCAAGCAGTCCAAACATGCCTGACTGGTAGTCTGTCACATATGCTGTCTCTTTTGTTCTTTGCTGTATTCATTTCTGTCTGTTTGAATAACCTGCAGTGGTTGAATAAGATTCATAAAATCCGTTTATATTCAGAAAGTATACAATAGATGTAAATGACTGACAGGCTTGATGAGACTGGATGAATTCATGCAGAGGCAAAATGGATCATTAGTATCATATGCAAGCATAAGCAAATCTCTTTGGATTCAGCTGCCTTGATGGGGTGCAAACAGACACTATCTTTCGGCTATCCTTGTTTTCTTGGCATGTCCCTGATTTTGACATTTCCTCTTGACATCCTGAAAATCAATGTTTCTGTCACTAATATGGAGGGAGGTAGAGACACTACAGTACATAAAACTTAGTCCTCCTTTAACAATATATTATACACTACCAAACACCAGTTATCTTAAGATTCCTGATTTTTGAGGCAGAGGGATGAGAGGTATGACACCATGAATGCATAATCATGGAACAAATGTTCAAATGTGTTTTATTTTCTTCTCTTAAACACAGCAGTAAAGAGGACAGTGTACTGTATTTGGGAGGTATAGGTTGGGGGGCTTATTTTAGATATAAAAACAAACAAACAAACAGGCTAAGTCTGGTGTTGGGTTGAATAGTGGACAATCCGTGCTGTGTCCCACACCAAGAACTATTTAAATTGCATGCTAAGCATCCTCAGGATATACAGTTTGTGTTGCCAGCTGTGGATCCTACTGCTACTGTCACTCCAGCACTCCCGACTACCTCTACCTCTACTGTTTTCTTGTTGCTCTGCCTAGTGCTTCTGTTGCCTGCCAAATACTTCTTCCTCATCTGTCTCTCCTTGCTATTGCATGGCTCTGCCACCTGGTAGTGTTACAGTTCTGATTCTTTTGACCTGCCTGTGCTGTGGTAGTTGTGAGCCTGCCTGGTTCCACTTAACTTCATTCCTGTCATGCACCAACTCCCACTGTGTTATTTCCATCTCTGTCCACTGTCCCTAATGATCACCTCTTGGTTTCCACCTGGCCTATGAAACACTGGTCACTTCCTAGTACCATAACACAAGAAAACTCACAATGGACTGAGGTGCTCACTGCAAAAAGGCAATTAAAAACTTGGCTGTAGCCAGACACACTCTACCTCATTTAAAGAAGAAAGCAACACCAGAGTGCTATTTTAAAACATATTTAAAAACATTTATTGAATGCCACAAGGCCAAACAGGTATAACCCATTTGGCCTTGTGGCATTAAATAAATGTTTTTTTAATATGTTTTAAAACAGCACTCTGGTGTTGCTTTCTTCTTTAATTGAGGTGAAGAGTGCATGGTTACATCTAAGTTTTTAACTTCCTAGTAGTATTCGCACAGTATTTCATGGCTCCATGCCACTCCAAGTCAGTTGCCATTATGCCTTATAACCTTATATTTGCCATCTCTTGCCCACTTCAGTCTCCATCTGATTGCATCCTCAGACTGATGTGCCATTTTAAATTATGCTTGAGCTTACTTTTTACTAAGACCTCTCTGTTCCTTGCTCCTTGCTCCCACTGTTCCCCAGCCCATATCTTACTGCCTATTTTTGCTCATTATGCTGTTTTATCCTATGCTGTTGTTCTGCTGCTTCTTGGCTACTTTTTCTGAATTGCTTGCCTGGTATTCTTGCTTTGCTTGTTTTCATTGTTGCTCTGTCTGTTTTGCCTTCTTAGGCTAACAAGAAGATTTTGGCTTCCTTCTCCTAGTCATCAGGCATCCTTTAACACCTTATACACAAGTGTTCAACTTCTAAAAGACTATGGGGGAACTTCAGGATCTCAACATGCTGATTAGTCTCCTTGCGCTTCTTAACTATGAACCCAATGACCTGCACCAAAAGGGTGTCCTGCCACCCTTGAGGAACTAGACCCTGCTACCATCTATACCCTCTCCCAAATCAGTCTTCACGCTCTCCAAACAACGTGCTTCATCTTCAGCATTAACCAGGCTTTGGATCATTCCCCTTCAATTTAGGGTAAAAAACAAACAGACAAAAAAGGAGTTAGTGTGTTTGTCAGAGGCAGTTGAAGTAAATTTTTATCTGTTATCTGTGTACTTATCTAGGTGCTTGTCACAAGTGTCAGAAGGGAATTGTTATCTGTGAAATTAACTAAGTGTAGAAAGATTTGCAAAGTAGGGGGAGTGGCTTAGCTAGAAGGAGCCAGGTTAAGACCAGATATAAACACTGCCCTAGATAGCTTCTGCCAAAAAACAGACAGAATACAAGGAGGAAGGAGCTACTGGTATAACTAAAACTTCTTTACTGGGGCTATTTTGCCCTCCTTCCCTCCCCTGCACCCCTCCCCACCATAAACCAGTTCTACTTTTATAGGCACAGGACTTAACTGACAACAGGAACTTCCTGTTTATTTATTTATTGGTTTTTTTTAACCAGGTAAGCACACTAGACAACAAGTGCCTATTTTCAGGTGCGACCCGGGAAGTTACAATACAGAAACAATAAACATGGTACATATTCAGGGTAGCATACAGGCCTGCAACTACATGTGGGCCAGAGAGAAAACAGTACATGGATTCATTACATAGACAGGGAACAATCTCACCCACACACAGGTGGGGCCAGAGTACAACATATAGACAATAGTACAGAGTCAGAGCTAGCGAACATGAGTATGACTACAAGGTCAATACGATAATCCCATATTGTGGCAAGGGCTGAGGAGAACAGCAGGTACAGGGGGCTGTAAAAGAGGGGGGACATGATACTGCAAACACCCCATGAGGCAGTTGGGAGAGACAGGCAAGGGGTAGAGTGAACGTTGTAGTGGACAGCGTAGACCTAGTGGGTAAGGAACCCCAACCTGGGGGACCACTACAGCAGAGGCAGGCATGAACTGCAGGGGGAGTACTGTCCAATCCTGAGGCAGGCCCCAGTGGGCAGGAGCAGGGGAGGCAAGGGGACTTTGGGAGCCCCAAGGGAGGGAGCTAAAAGGGTAGGGGACTTCTGACAAGAAAAGAGGCAATAAGTGCTGTCCGGAGGGGAGGTGGGGGCCAGGATCAGCTTATAAGCTGGGGAGAGGGTGGCCACAAAAGCAAAATAAGTGTGGGGAAGGGGAAGAGGCTGAAGTCGAACCTACATGGTGGGAGAGGCGTCAGGCAGCCACTGGAGATGGCTACTCATTGCCACAAGGGCAGGTGGAGGCCCCTTTGAGGAATTTCCAGAGGGACATTTTGAAGCCAGAGTGGGAAGGGGTGGCACGAACTGGAGCAGGGATGGAGTTCCAGAATCTAGGAGCATAGGCAGAGAAGGCCCAATCCCTGGTGAGGGAGCAGGAAGTGAGTGATCACAGAGCCACAAAAGACTCACCATCCTAGAAGGTCAAGAGTAGCTCTCTGTCCCCCCCTAGCTGCTGGAGGTCTGACTCTGAGCATGTAAGGAGACTACTGAGAAATATAGGAACTTCTTGTCTCAGAACAGGAAGATCAGGAGCTAAAAGGGTGCAGAGACAGTAAGTAAGTAGGGAGAGAAGAAAAAAATGAAATAAACAAACAGAGGAAAGAGTAAGAATTCCAAATAACAGTTAAGGGGCCAGAAAAAGACAAGTTGGGAGTGGTGCAGTGCAGTGGCTGTGGAGCAGCGATCTCCCGGGAGATGTTCTGGAGGATACAGTGTTGTCCCACTTGCAGGCACCTCTCTGGGCTGAGGGAAGAGGTTGCTCATCTCCAGGCTGAGTTGGCCAGGATTTGTGGGACCTCCTCTCCCACCCAGGGACCACCAGGGTCACTGCTGTTGCCTCATAGGTTGCCAAGAAAGAGGAGCAGTTGGACCACAGTGGGCTCAGGGGAGGATGAGGATGAGGGTGGTGGAATAGAGGTGCATCCTTCCAGTTGTACCTCTCCACAAATTCTATGCCATTCTGGAAAAGTGTGGTTCCTCTATGGAGGCACACACAGTGGAGACCAGGTGATGCTGGAAACCTCCACAAAGGAGACCCACAGGAGGGTGGCATGGGACCCCACAGGGGAAGGAAACAACTCCTGGTGGGGGACTCCATTGTTAGAAAGGTAGAAATGGGGGAGGAAGGGGAAAGGGAGGTAAGGTGCCTACATGGCGCCATGGCTTGGAGGGACAGGGAGCAAATCCTCAGGATCGCAGGAGCAGCTGCAAAGGGGAGGGAACTGGATGTCATTGTCCACCTAGGGACAAATGTCCTGGCTAAGAAAGGGATCAGAGCAGTGCAAGAAGTGTTTGTAGAGATGGGGAGGGGCCTTAGGCAAATAGCACTCACGGTAACCTTCTCAGAGGTGCTGTCTGTCTATGGCATGGGTGAGGCTAGAGTGCTCCACACCATGGGATTCAATCAGTGGTTGAAAAACTGGTGCAGAGCTCAGGGAATTGGCTTCATTGGGGACTGGGGGTCCACCTGGAGGGATGCAGGGCTATACTGGCATGATGGTCTGCATCTGTCCAGGAGGGGAACCAGGATCCAAGGTGATAGGTTTAAATACTTCATTGACAAGCATTTAAACTAGTCAAGGGGGACAGGCACTGGAAAGGAGCAGGGAAATCCTAGCCCCCCCAAAATATCAGGGTACTAAGTGAGGTAGACACCAACATAGAGATGTCGATAGGGATAAGTGCAGGGATAAATGGAGAAAGTGACAAATGCAATAAGGACAGGGATGGAGCAAAAAGGGGTAAGGTCATCAAGAAATGCAGAGTAATGAGTACCAATGCCCGTAGTCTGGGCAACAAGCTCTCTGAACTGGTGGCCTTGATGGAAGAAGGGTGCCTGGATATCATAGCAGTCACAGAAACATGGTACACAGAGAACCATGACTGGGATGTTAACATACCAGGGTACACAACCTACAGGACATACAGGAAGGGCAGAAGGGGGGGTAGTTCTCTATGTAAGGGAAGGGATAAAAGCAGCCGAACAAAAGAGTAAACAGGGAGGAGAGGAGGCACTGTGGGTCACCTTAGAGACTGGAAATGGCACCACAATCCACACAGGGGTTGTATATAGACCCCCATGTCAGGGGGAGGGAATGGACAAGGATATGATAGAAGGCATACTTAGGATGGCAGATAAAGGGGAGATACTGTTGATGGGGGACCTTAATATACCAGATATTAACTGGAGCACCTTTGCGGCAGCCACATCCAAAAGCAGGGCCATTCTTGATGTCCTTCAGGTGGCACACCTCAGACAGCTAGTTTTGGAAGCTACTCATGAGGGAGCAATCTTAGACCTCATACTCTCAAATGGGGACAGTGAGAGGATCTCAGATCTAGATGTGGGTAGCTATTTGGGAACAAGTGACCACCAAACAGTGTGGTTCATGATAAACTCAGCTACAGAGTCAAGCCATACAAAAGTGAGGGTTCTGGACTTCAGGAGGGCTGACTTTGGCAAGATGGAAGAGTGCCTTAGAAAAGCACTAGCAAACAGGCTAGAAGGAGGGGTGGAGCAACAAACGGGAAATATCAAAACTGCCATCGCAGAGGCAACAAGCCTTTGTGTGAAGTAAATAAACAAATCAAAATGAAAGAAAAAGCCACTATGGTTCTTAAAAGAGGTGGCGGTGAAGGTTAGGGAGAAAAAGATAGCATTTAGGAAGTATAAGAAAACACAGAAGGAGCAGGACAGAGAACTGTACCAGTTAAGGCAGAAGGAAGCAGGGAGGGTAGTCAGAATAGCAAAGGCACAAACTGAGGAAAAGATAGCTAACTCAGTTAAGAAGGGGGATAAAACCTTTTATAGGTATATCAGGGAGCGTAACAAGACAAAGGGAGGGATAGTGAGGCTGAATAGAATGTGTAGTTGGTGGGCAGAGAGTGACAATGAAAAAGCAGGGATACTGAATGAATACTTCTGTTCAGTATTCACAAAAGAGGAAGTGGGGGAGTTGCCTTATCCAATTAACAGAAGAACTCTGGAGAGGGGGGTTGATCCCAGTCCTTTCACAGAAGAAAGGGTTCTGAAAGAACTCCTAAAACTGAAGGTGGACAAAGCAATGGGGCCAGATAGAATTCACCCCAGAATTCTAAAAGAATTAAGCAGAGAACTAGTGACACCACTGACTACCCTTTTTAACAAATCATGGGAGGATGGTGTGGCACCTGAGGACTGGAAGAAGGCGGATGTGATTCCCCTTCACAAAAGTGGGACCAAGACAGAGGGAGGAAACTATAGACCTGTCAGTTTGACCTCTGTGGTAGGGAAAGTGATGGAATTACTTCTGAAGGAAAGAATTGTTGAGCACCTAGAGGCCAGTGGGGCACAGGACCCAAGGCAGCATGGGTTCACAGCGGGAAGGTCATGTCAGATGAATCTAATTGATTTCTTTGACTGGGTGACCAAAGTAGTGGACCAGGGAGGGGCTGTGGACATGGCATACCTAGACTTTAGCAAGGCATTTGACACATTCCCACAGAAAAGATTAGTAGTCAAATTATCCAGCTTGGGAGTGGGTCTCAGGGTGGTAGCTTGGGTAAAACATTGGTTGAACAACAGGACACAGAAGGTAATTGTAAATGGAGTCCACTCTGAAGAAAGAGGGGGTAACTAGTGGGGTACCACAGGGTTCAGTACTGGGTCCAGTCCTTTTTAATGTCTTTATAAGTGACATTGCAGAGGGGACTGGAAGGAAAAGTATGCCTCTTTGCAGATGACACAAAGATCTGCAACAGGGTTGATACACAAGGAGGTGTGGAAAGGATGAGAAGGGACTTGGCAAGGTTGGAGGAAGGGTAAGAAGTATGACTGCTTGGATTCAATGCAAAGAAGTGCAAAGTAATGCACCTGGGAAACGAAAACCCAGGGGAAGATTACACAATGGGGGTGGGTAGTAACAACAACAAAAATGGAAAGGGACCTGGGTGTAATCATATCAGATGACCTTAAGGTTGGCCATCAATGTGAAAAGGCAGTAGGGAGGGCTCGGGGGATACTGGGATGTATAGGGAAAGGTATCATCAGCAGAAAACAGGAAGTTGTTATCCCCCTGTACAGGCAGTTGGTGAGACCCCATCTGGAGTACCGCATCCAGTTCTGGAGACCCCATCTCCGCAAGGACATAGACAGGATGGAGGCAGTTCAGTGGAGGGCAACTAAAATGGTGCAGGGTCAACAAGAGAAGCCATATGAGGAGATACTAAAGGAGCTTAATATGTATACCCTTGAGGAAAGGAGAGAGAGGGGGCACATGATAGAAACGTTTAAGTACCTCAGTGGAATCAACAAAGTCCAAGAGGGTAGCATCTTTCAGAAAAAGACATGTACAAGAACAAGGGGACACAATGTGAAGATAAAGAGGGGGAGATGGCTCAGGGGCAATGTGAGAAAGTATTTTTTTACACAGAGAGTGGTGGACACATGGAACAGCCATCCTGAGGAGGTTGTGGGGTCTAAAACTGTGGGAGAATTCAAGAATGCATGGGACAGACATAAGGCAATTTTTGTGGGAGATAGGAAGAAATAGGCTATTGGTTAAATAGGATCTGCAGCTTATCCTCTAGGTAGGGAAATGGGCAGACTAGGTGGGCCAAGCGGTCTTTATCTGCCGTCAAAGTCTATGTTCCTATGTTTCTCTATTTAGCTGGGCTGTGCCCTTATATCTAGTATTGAACTTCCTCCAAGTGGGGGGGGGGGGTTCTTTTAGCCATGCTGACTGAGCTCTGTAGCACCCTGAATAAGTAGTCATCCTCTCAGACAGTTACTTGTTCCACTGAACAAGGGTTCTGTATGCTACCTCTGACTCATTGTAGCTGTTAATGTGCATGACAGTTGTCTCTGATCGCCCTTCAGCTCACTGCCATAACCACATAACCAATTTTTTTAATTCAGTCAGTCTGACAATGGTTATGCCAGGTCTCAATCAATTTGTTTTTCCTTTCATCAGTAAGGTTGGGTCCTAATTCATTCAGGGTGTGGAATTCTCACAAGCTGGGGAATCCTTTAATCACATGTCACTCCGAATACTGTCACTATGACCTTTGGTACCTTTGGTACCAGTCAGAAATTGGCTAATCTCTCACCCCCCCCCTGCTTTTTCCATGCTTGATGGCACCCATCTGGAGGTTTTCCCCACTTTCAAGTACCTTGGATTCTAGCTTGACAGCAAGCTTGATTTCTCCTTCCACATCAATGCCATTCATGCCAAACTCCACCAAAAATGAGTCCCTTGTACCACAAAAAGGATAGCCTTTGCCACATGGTCTTCCAGGAGCTGGTAATCAAAATGGTCATCCCAGTCTTTGATTATGCTGACATGGCGTGTAGTGCTGCCCCGCTGCCTCCATTGCCAGACTGGAAACCCTCTATAATGCCTTCTGCCATTTTGCCACCAACTCTCCCCTCTGCACTTATCACTGTTCCCTTTACTCTTCCCTCTCCATCCTGGTGCTATGTGACAAGGGAAACAGCAGGATGGCGACCTGCAGAAGGGCGTAAAACCACCAGGGTGACTGAAACAGTATGTTGTTTAATGCAGTGGTCTTCACCTACTGCACCCCCCCCCATGGAGAGCTTTACCTCCCACACCCCCTTACTTAGGATTCCTACTCTGAGGGAGCACAACTCGAGGAAAGAGGGGCAATCCCAGGTTGCTCAAATTGTCGGCGCCATTGTGCCATCGCCCTTACGACCAGTCGCTGACATACAGTCTCACACATCACAGGCTACCCTCCATCCTCCCTCTCCCATCAAGTCACCAGCACCATTGTGCCACCTCATTACCAAGTATTAGCTTGGTTCCTTTACATCCTACTTATCCTTCCCCATCTCCCCCATTCCCTCCTCCTCTTCCTACTCCCTCCACTCCAAGGATTCCCATAACTTCTCCATTCTCCACCCTCACCCATCTGCTGGCCAAGCTGCTTTCTCTTATTGTCTCCACTACCCCTGGAATCTACTTCCTTCCCCCCCCACCTCTCCCCCTCACTCTCTGCCTTTAGACATCAACTTAAACAATTTCTCACACCCTCTTGTTTCTGTGTTTCTGTAAATCTTCTTCCTAATCTTAAATCCTCTTGCTTGACCCTCTCCTGTCAGCCCCCTTTATTTGAGGCTCATTAGCATAGTCCCACCCCAACATGCACTGTGCACTTTGTCACACTTATATCTCCCCCATCACTGCTGTATTTATGCTATTTTATGTTGCCACACTCTTTGCTGCTACCATTGTACTTTAATTTATATTTTATTTACTTTATGCCTTTATCCTTATGTGTAATTTGTATTCTCATTTTGCTATACAAGTTGTTTCTTCTTTTTTTCTCTTCTCCCATATCACACCTGGAAATGAGTCTTGGTTCAGTGGGCCTTTCCTGTTTACCAGTTGTTAAATAAACATGTCAAATGCATTTAACCTTGGGTGTTTGCAGTGATCCATCCTTTGCCCACTCCTGTCCAACTTTTTATAATAGACTTATCAAACATATGCACAAATTCGAACATCTGTATACACCTTTATTCAGATGATGCAGGAGTTTATACCAAAGCCAAGTCATCTGTAAAATAAATTGCATTGTTTTAAGATGTGTTCACTGAAACTCAGACCTGCATAAATACAAACTGTGTGCTTTTGAACAACTTAAAAACTAAATCCTTGCAGTTCAGTGAATAAGGGCAGTCCCTCTCAACTCACCAAAATTCATACACTATTAGTATTATTATTATCTGAAATCTCTGGTGTTTAGTGGACCTCCCCATCCCATAATGTAGTACCCCACCACCCCACTCCTCCCATGACTACCTGATGTAAAAAAAGTACTGTAAATCCTTGGGGTATATACCCCCCCCCGCCAATTGCTGGCCCCAATATAAAAAAATTCATCTTAAATACATGGTGCCTAGTGGACCCCCCTCCCCATCAGGTAGTGCTCCCCACCCTAATGGGGCCAGTGGTACAGCCCTACTCTCACCTCCATGGCCGGCAGACCAACAGTTCTCTCAGTGAATGAGTGTGTGCTTGTACAAGCATGTGCTCATTCATTGAGAAAGTTTAGTCAACCTGCCAGACATGGAGGTGAGTAAACATCTGTGCTTGTGGCCTGCTTCCGGGTCAGGATGGGAGGGGTGGTGGTGGGGCACTGATGAGGTGTGGGGTCCAACAGACACCAGGTTTAAATAAACAAATATATATATATATACATACACATATATATATATATCCATATACATATATATATATATATATATATATAGATATATATCTATATATCTATATATATATATATATATATATATATATATATATAGTAGTATAATAGTGCTAGTTAGGGTTGAGTACCCCCATTTAAGGTTAAATGGTGAAACTTCACACCTTAATAACTTTGCCATCAGTCAACAGATTTGCCTGAAATTTGGCTGGCATGGGATGTAACAATAGATCTTGGGATCTGCCAACTTTTGTACTGATCAGATATATGGCTGCAGAGTTATTAAGTAACATCCGTGCAAGCAATTAGGTTTTTTTTGTGCATTCTTTGCTTGTGCCTACAGGTATCACGGTTTGTGCGACTAGTCCAAAACCTACAGGGAACATGCGGCCGGGGGTCCCCAATGTGTCTTTTGAAGATTTCATGAAAAAATATTGAATTGTTCAAAAGTTATTCAAAAAAACAATTTTCCCATTGTAGTCAATGGGAAAAGTTAACAAAAAGTTCAACAGCATCTCAAATGCAGTTTTTAGTGTTGCAAATGACCCCTGTAGTGTCATGAGTCAGACATTTTTTTTTCAGTTAGTGGTCACAGAAATGCTTGCCATTTAATTTGGGACCTTCTAGGGACACAATTCTTTCTGTGTTCACCTAGTCGGACCCTGAGGATGCTAGCCATGTCTTTTTTTTTTGGGGGGGGGTAAACACCCCAGAAATATGTTTTTGAAATTTTTGGAAAAAGTAGTGTTGCAAAGTAGTGTCGCACTCATGACACTTTCATGATTTTATTTGTGAAAGTGTTGTGATTTGCGTAACTATTTTGCAACACTATGCCCAAAATAACAGGAATTCTTTGCCACCCTGCTACAAAACAACTGTTTGGTCTTTTAGGTTGAAATTTGGAGGGAAGAAAGCCAACCTCATGCAGATGTGCCATTTAGTGGTTTGGTAACAAAATATTGCTCAGATGGAAAGTTACAGTGCTCTGAAGTTGGCACTTTTTCCCATAGACCAACACTGTGGCGTCTGCCGCACCTTTCGGGGCACGTATCTCAGAAACGGTGCTAGACACGCACTTTTAGTTGGAAAAACACTTAGCCTCCAAGATGAGGGCTAAGTACAAAACTAGCCAGGAAAGTAATAATTCATATGAAATTTTAATTTTTTTTTCTACATCGTATGGTTCCTGAGATATAAGTAACTTAGTATTCCAACTCCTCAATTTCTGTTCCGAGCCCCATTATTATGCATACATTCTTTGTACTCAGTGTGTTTCTCTATGCAGCTGTTGGGGAAAACCAGGGTGTGCGCTCTAGTTACTGTTACACGTAGCATTTCCACTTGTGTTTCCATACGCATTTGTGAAAGCGTTTCCGTGTACGCCACCATGTGTGTTATCCTTTGCATTTCTGTGTGTGCTTGCGTTTGCATTACTCTTACCATTTGTGTCTACAATACTGTTTCTGTTTGTGTTTCACTTTGTGTCACCGTGCGCATTACCATTTGCATTTGTGGCCACCCTTCTGTTTTGCGTTTGCATTTGTGTTTGTCTTTCATTTTGTGTCAGAATTGTTGTTTCCGTTATCATTTGCATTTCCAATTGTGTTCCCATGCATTTTACGGTGTGCATTTTCTTGCACGCTTGCATTTGCAATTCTGTTTCCTTTGGTGTTATCATTGCTGTTATGTTACCATTAGTATTTGCAATTGCGGCCCCATGACCGTGCGCATTACGGTTTGCATTTCCGTATACACTTGTGTTTCCGTTTCTGTTTCCTTTGGCATTATTGTTGCTGTTACCATTACCATTTGCATTTACAATTACGGTGCCATGACCGTGTGTGGAACGGTTTGCATTTCTATACACGCTCACATTCACATTTCAATTTCTGTTTCCTTTGGTGTTATTTTAGCTGTTACCATTATCATTTGCATTTCCGATTGCAGTACCGTGACCATATGCATTATGGTTTGCGTTTCCATATGCACTTGCATTTGTCTTTCTGTTTCTGTTCCCTTTGGCATTATTGGTGCTGTAACAGTTAACATTTATGTTTACAATAGCGGTACCGTGACCGTGTGTGTTACCAGTTGCATTTCCATATGCGCTTGTGTCTCTGTTTGCTTCACTGTTTGCTTTGGTGTCACTTTGCGCTTGTGTTTCTATTAACTTTTGTGTTACCATTTACATTTGCATCACCATGTGCATAACCATTACCACTTGCATTTGCATGCAGTTGCCGTTACTATGTCACAAGACATCACGTGGTAGGAGCATGGGGCCCAAAGGGCCTGCACTTCCAGCACTGCATTCTATTCACTATTTGTAGTCCTCATTCTCAAAAAGAAGGGAAATTTATGGCAAAAAACTCCATTTAATGCATCAGTTAGGGTTGTTCCACAGTGACAAAAGTGAAGAAATTTGGTGTTAGGGTTGAAAGCCCCCCTTGCATTCCCCCAGCCTGCCCCCCCCAACTGGCATCGAGGTGTCCGTTGGGGTCATTGGTCCTAACTCTCACCCCATTCTCCTATACCTCAGCTTGTTTACACATGTGATGGGGTGAGAGTTGGGGCCAATGTCAACACCAATGCCAGTTGAAGGCAACTGAGGGGCTTTACAACTCTAACACGAATTTCCTCACTTTTGTCACTGTGGACTACCCTGACTCTGTCGCATACTGATTTTGCCATCGAATATATATATATATATATATATATATATTATATATATATATATATATATATATATATTTGTTTGTTTATTTAACTTGTTGACCGGGTAAGTGCACTAGACAAATCTGCCTATTTTCAGGCACGACCGGGGAGGGATACAGATGAATGCCAACTGACCTTGAACCAGATTAAGCTGTTGGTGGTATTTTTAGTGAATGAGGAAATTTGGCCAGGACACCGAAATTCCCTACTCTGGAAGTGGGGTTTCCGACGCCGACATGATGGAGGCTTCAGTTAGTGACCAGGCGGGCTGTGATCACGGACCTCCTGTTGAATCTCTCACCAGCACCCGACAGACATTGAAGTTCACACGTTAGTGGAGCCGACTACTTGTATCACGGGACTCGTCCCCAGGTACAAGCACTTACCTGCATTAAATGCTTTAGTTGCCAATTCTCCGAAGATTAAACGGACGTGCTTCTGTTTCCACTCCAGTCACCAGTGTTCCAGGGGACAGAGTTCTGTCGCACAGAGTGTGCGGCTTGCAGCTGCTTCCCCCACTACCTTCGGATCTGGCCTGCCAAGGGCCGCGAGACAGGAGCTACACGGGCACCCAAATCACTCACATTATGGGCCCCTTTTCACCTCCAGGGCTTTCAGAGCTGAACCTCAGAAGACACTACCGCCTCTACAACACCCTCTGCTGCGGATTTATTACGTTTGCATTTTGGATTGCCCTAAGCGACGGACGTCAGAGAATCCTCCTGGACTGCATCAGACACCTTATCCAAGGCAGGTTGGACACAAAAACTTTGGGAACTTGGGTTCCGGATCGCCGTGGGACACAACTAAACACAGGGTGTTATTTTTCCCTACCAGGCCTGCCACTTCCATGAGCTCCAACGAGGTACCAACTACTATTGTTAATGCAAATAATACTGTTGCAAATACTAAACTGGATGTTAATTCTTGGGGGATATCATGGATGCTACAGATCAGGGTATTTTCAAAACACCCATAAAGCGTGCAGATGTAATGAGACACCGCTCATTACATTAAATGTCACACCTGCTGCCCTCCATGTCTCTTCCCCTGGGTGCAATTAATAACCCACTGATTCCCCCCATCTTACTACTTTGGACACAGACGTGGCCTACTTCCTCGGGAGGGTGACCCTGGGCTTGGCACATCCACAACTTTGATTCATAATTTAGATACAAACCCCAATGAACCAGCTACGGGTTGGACACCCATTCTCTCTGACCTATTTAAGAATAAACTAGAACAAGCCCCCCACAGGAATGCAGTGCGTATCCGCTATAGGGGTGGTCTCCCTGAGTTTTCTGATAGGTATTACGTAGCCCAGACTCTTCTCAAAGGCATGATGCATTTTCAAGCCTCAGATATTTATGCCCTGATTCATATTTCAGGAGAAGAGACTTTCAATGTCAGTTTTAAGACCTCTACAGGACTAGATCATTTCTGTCATGTATACACTTCTCAGAAAACTAACCCCAATTGGGCCCCTTTTTCTGTTTTTCCTTTATCCAAACCCACTATACGTACAGTTACAATTATGTTTCGAAATGAAGGAGTTAGTGTCAGCGATATCTATCATTGGTTGCAGAATCATTGTCCTTTCCCCTCCCGAAGCTATCCTGGACGATGAAGGTCTATGGACTGGTGGCTGGAGGTTTCGAGTAAAACTGTTTCAGGTAAATTCCGAAATTGTACATTTACCTAATAGTTTTTTCCTCGGGAAAGACAGGGGGTTTGTTATTACGGAGGCCAGCCTAGGGCTTGTTATGAATGCGGTTCTACCACTCACCTGAGTAGCACATGTGACCTACTAAAATGTAGTCTCTGCGGAGGATATGGACATCCAAGTGTTTCCTGTAAAAATGTATTTAAATGCAACTTATGTAATGAAACTGGGCATGGATATCACCAATGCCCATGGGCTAGTAAGAATAGATCAGAGGGTTGGAATTCTGAAGCCTTGGTACAGAAGGCACAAGCTAAAGCTCAAGAACATATTGTTACCCCAACTGTTGCTTCTGCCACTTCCATTTTACCCCCGAACCACCAGGTCCTGTTCCCCCTATGCCCTCAGAACCTCTGGTTTCTGCACCACAATTAGATCAGGTTGCCCAATGAAACACCTCCACTGACACTCCTAACGAGACTACGTTGCCTCAACCTTCTTGCACTGTTCTTGTTGACAAAGAAGGATTTCAAACAGGCAGACGAGTTACTAGGGCAGCTACCCGAAAATCTAATAAATCTCTTGACATTCCACTGTCCAATACATTTGAGTGTCTAAAAGGGGATCGTGAAGATTCTGATGGAGATTCAGATGTTTCTGCCATTCCATCTGATATAGACACCCCAGCTCTTAAACCCCCTGATGTTGCCAGGAAAAAACTGACTAAAACTAAAAAGGAAGGAAAGAAATGGAAGAATATGATGGTGACTGATGGGAGTGGTTAGCCTAGTCAAATCTAAGAATGGATATCCACATAGCCTCTCTCAATGTTTGCAGTTTGAAGAGTTTTAGGAAAAGAACAGTTTTTTTACATTTTGCCAGCTCTCTTCAGTTAGATATTCTATTATTACAGGAAACACACATCTCCACCTTACATGACATTCAGCAATTGAAGCGAGGTTGGTTTAAAGGCCCCTCCTTTTGGACATTTGAGGAGGATTCAGCAGATGGTGTAGCTATTCTTTTTTTTCCCTCCATTTTTTAAATCACTCGCATAGTAGATATTCACCCAGGTAGAGCGCTTATTGTTGATTGCACTAAATCCACAGTCTCCTTCCAGATTATAGTTATTTATAGTCCTCAAACCAAAGCAACCCGTATAGCTTTGTTAGACTTAATTAAACCATTTTTATGCACACGAAAACACATTATTTGGGGTGGGGACTTTAACTGTTCAATAGATATTAAAGACAGGACTCTCTCAGGAAAAAAATTTATTGTGATTCCTAGCCTTGTCAACACTGATAAAAGATGCAGGTTTAACGGATGCATACTGCTCCCTCCACTCCAATGCACGGGATATCGTATCATAGATCAGTATATCATACTAGAATAGATTATTTCTTTGTTTCTCGTCACTGTACCCACACTCTAATTAGAAGTACCTAATGAGATATCTGACCATTGTATTCTCATTGGTCATTTTTTCATTGGTTCCCTTCCTATACCAATCTCACATCATTCTCAATGGAAACTAAATAATTCCTTATTTTCCCCGACATCAGTTAAAGATCATATACACTCTCTTTTCCAAGCACGAATCTCGGTTATCATTTGTTACAATTCTATGTGGGAGTGGTGGCAAGATACTAAAAAAGATCTGAACATTTTTTTCAGGCTTTAGGGAGAAAAACTGTCAGAGAAAGTTATCTTACATATCTTACATTTCGTAACCAGTTATATAAGTTGATGTCCCTTCAAGCCACTTCTTCAGTGGATTATTCAAAAAATATCCAAAGTAAAGGAATGCATGTTTTCTCATCAGTACAACACTGCTCGCACATTAGATTACATTATGCACACTGGCACTAATAATGCCCCATCTGCTGATCCCTTTTACGCTTTCAAAGACAGACTTCAATCCACAGTTATGCACGGGCTAAGAGACACTCATGGTAATATACTATCCTCTGTTCCGGATATGTTCTCGATTACTTCTGATTATCTACGGACTCAATTTTGTACCACCCCTAATCCCCCTCATGATATCTCCTGTATTATACAAGCCCCTTGCCCTAAACTCCCAGCTCATTTAATTCCTGATCTGATCAAAAGAATTTCTCAGGAAGAAGTTGCTAAGGAAATTTCTGGCTTAAAACTGAAAGTCTCTCCAGGGCCAGACGGTCTGACACATGAATTTTATAAAACATTCCAAATGAATCTGTTGGAAATATTGACCCAGGTGTTTAATTATGTCCTAGACAATATGGCTACAGCATCTGGATTTGGCCTTTCGATTCTAAAATTTTTGTATAAAAAAGGAGATACAGTCTCCCTTGCCAACTGGAGACCATTACATCTTCTAAACACAGATTATAAGATTTTTTTCCAAAATTCTTTGTTCCCGCTTAAGGGTCGTTGTGCCGGATCTAATTGATACTGCTCAAACCTGTGCCATACCCAGCAGAAACATCCAAACAAACCTCTTTCTCTTACGTGAAGTTTTTGAAATGAAAAAGTATAACAAGTTACCTAGATACCTTTTTATACTAGACCAGTCAAAAGCATTCGATTCTGTGCATCATGATTTTTTATTTCGTATATTAACCCTGTATGATATTCCTACTCAATTTGTATCCTGGATTTCTCACATGCTCTCCTTAGTCTACTTTTTGCCAATGATAAATGGATTTCATGGCCCAACCCTTTTACAAAAAATAGGGCTACGTCAGGGCTGCCCTTTTAGCCCTTTACTATATGTTTTTGCCCTGGATCCCATCATCAGACAGATTCAATGGAATTCCGGTATTATAGGCATTACTCCTCACCCAAGTTTACAACCTGTTAAAATCTCTGCTTACGCGGATGATGTGGTTTTATTTTGTCTAGATCTTTCCTCAGGTACAAGAGCTATACAATCCTTTCAATCCTTTACACTAATATCTGGGGGTAGACTAAATCTTGAGAAAAGTGTATGTATCCCATTACAACACAATTCTGCTGACTTAACAGATATTTCTGGTATCAGGGTATGCACCTCACCACAGAAAATCCTAGGGATTTGGTTCAATACACCGAACGATGCTACATATAATTGGGAGAAGCGTTTAGCAATGGGAAATCACAAAGTCCATATCTGGAAAACATGGAAGTGTGCAAGAAGAAAAGGGTTATGGTGATAAAAGATTTTAACCCCACTTTTTTATATTTAAGTCACATCTATGGTCCGCCTAAACATCTAGAAACCAAACTATTTTGCCTTTTTTCAAATGTTGTTATGGGAAAGTCGCAAACCCTGTGAAAAGACATATAACTTATTTAACCCAAAACCAGGGTGGTTTAGGAATGATAAATCCAATGTCCTTCTTTCTTTCATTTTTTTTATATCACATTTTTCAGAGCCATAAATATATGTCCACTGTTTGTGACTCATGGGTAGCTAAAACTGTGAACTCCCTAATGGTAGCATGGGTTGACCTTTCACCCATTATTTCCCACATACCTAATGCTCCATCTTATATTATTGATAGCATCCGTACCCTTAGGTCCTGGAAACTTAATAAAACCTCCATCATAGATCTCACTAGAAAACAGTTATACGTTTATTTCTTAAATATAGATAAACCAATATTACAGTTTCCACTTTGCTCTCCATCCCACACAATGTTTGCATTAAACATTCTCAAAGATAAAGGAATCCCGGCCCATATGTGGGACGTGTCTTGGTTATGCTGTCATGGTAGACTACAAGTTCGAGGAAATTTAAAACACAAATCAGCGCAAGACAGGTTTTGCCCCAAACCACAATGCATTAACATTGAAGAAACAATGGAACATTTTTTCTTTTCCTGTGCAGATGCTCTTTTTTTCTGGAAAACACTAGCGAATAAATGGAAATGGCCTTTTCTCAGTAGGATCACATATCCAGTTCTTATTTTAGGAATTTTTTCTGGTGTCTGGAATACATTCCACCCCAGCACTCTGAGAGTATTGTTTGCTACATGCAAATATTATATGTGGCAAGCTAGGTGTAAATATGTTCTACAACAAGTACCAACTTGTCCATTGGTTATTATTGAATGTATTGAGACCACTATTTTGAAATTACAAGAACCAGAACTGAAATGCATATCTCCTACACAATTTGCTTCTTATTGGGCTGGGATTACATTTTTGAATTGATTGGAAAAGATAACCTTTGAGACTATCAAATGTTTCTCTTTCTCTCTCCATTAATCTATATAAAACATGACTTTTTTTCCCTGGATCTTTCAAATGTTTCAGTATAGATTTTTTTCTTGTTTTTGACATTGTTTTCATGTTTTCATGTACTTGATGTTATGTATTTTTCAATAAAAAATTCCTCTACTCTTTTCGATAAGTGCCATGGGATCTTTAACATCCACCTGAACTACCACCAATCCAGGCAGATGGGACCTCGGTTTAACATCTCATCTGAAAGACGGCACCTCAGAAATGCAGCACCCCTCTCATACTGCATTACAGTGTCAGTACTGGGATATTAACCCAAGTGCCAGATGTGGGAACTGAACTCACAGCCCTCTGATCTCCTGGCCTCAGAGGTGAGTGTGCTACCTACTGAGCCACTGACAGTATATATATATATACATATATATATATATATATATATATATATATACACACTGTATATATTTTTAAACTGTGGCTGGTGATCAGTGGGGGGGGACCACTGGACACCAGGGTTTTAATTAAAAATATATTTTTTTAAACACTGTGACTGGCAATTGACTGGGGGGGACCACTACACACCAGAGATTTAGTTATTACACTGTGGTCAGAGATCGGTATGGGGGGACCACTAGACACCAGGGATTTCATTGCTACATTGTGGTCAGTGATTGGTTCGGAGGGGACCACTAGACACCAGGGGTTTATATATATTTTTTTACATATAACCAGTGGGGGGGGACACCTACTACAACACCAGGCAGGGAAGTTTGTGCGTGAAATGTGGAATTTTGTCCACAAAATTCCACACTTCACATTTGATCTGGTGCTCTAAGAATTGGAAAATTGCACAAATTGCACTTCGAGCCAGTACATAAAACAGCTACACATATTAATTATATCTTTCTTCCCCAAACTCTTCTTTCAGATCCACCCTCCAACCACGCGTTGGTAACATGTCAGCTTGCCCTCTCAACTCTTCCTAAGAAATCTTTCTGTGGAAGATTAATAATCAAATGTTAAAGGATGCCCATATTGTTAAAATTATTAGTAAACACATAGAGCATTTTATTGAAACCAAACTTCACTCCATCTCCAGACCAGACCTAATATGGTTTGCTTTTAAAGCCTTCATCAGGGGTGTGTTAATCAGTATAGCTACACACAGAAAAAAAGAAAAATATATGGAACTAATTTCTCTTCTTGAACAAATCCATTCAAAGGAATCACTGCTTTCCCATAATTTTTTGGAATTAACACAGCAGGAACTGGTTAAATTAAATGAGGATTATTTGCAAATCCTAAGGGATAAAGCTGAATTCGTTATTCTGAAAGCTAAGGCAAATTATTCAGATCAGAGAGAGAAAGCGGGAAGATTATTGGCACTCCGGATCAAACAACCGGAAGTGAATAGATATATTCTGTCAATCCGCTCCCAGTTAGAGGGTGTCCTAAAATCATCTCCAGAGGATATAGTCCTGGAATTCCAGAGGTACTATATAAATTTATACAACTCTAAAGCAGAGTTAGTATCTGAAGACTGCCTAGATAATTACTTAGGGGCATCCGGTTTATCCTCACTTTCAGATTCTCAGCAGGAATGGCTTATGTCCCCAATATCATCTGAAGAAATTTCCAGGGTTATCAAAAACTTACCCTCAGATAAATCACCTGGCCCAGATGGTTTCTCAGCTAACTTTTATAAAGTTTTTCAAGAGCAGTTATTACCTTTGTTACTTCCTTTATCTCACTATCAGGTGCCCCTGCGGATCCTACCTTATGGGAGGCTTTAATAGTTCTAATATTGAAACCCGGGAAGAATCCAGAACTACCCATGAGTTATCGCCCAATATCCCTGATGAATCAGGACATTAAGATATTAGCTAAAATGTTAGCAGATCGTATGACATCAGTGTTGCCCGATCGTATTGGTCCTGAACAAGTGGGATTCATGAAGGGGCACTCTTCAGTGGACCACCTCCGAACCCTGTCGCACGTCCTTTCGGCATCTAGGGATGCTTCATTTCCAGCTGTTTTGGTTTCTCTGGATGCTGAGAAGGCGTTCGACAGGGTAGATTGGAACTTTTTATTTAGGGCCCTTAATGCTTATAAATTTCCTGAGCTTTTTCAAAATTGGGTTAAAGCCCTTTATAACACTCCTTCGGCTTGAGAAATGGCTAATAGGGTTATCTCAGAAAGATTTATGTTGCACTCAGGAACCAGACAAGGTTGTCCACTATCACCTTTACTTTTTAATTTATATTTAGAGCCCCTTATTCACCGATTAAAATTCTCACCGATGATTCAAGGAATTACTATTCAGGGATATGAGGTTAAAGTATTGGCTTACGCTGATGACCTATTATTACAGCTATTGCACCTGGATAAGTCAATACCTGCCATGTTATCTTTTATAGAAGAATTTTCCAATTTTTCCAATTACAAATTAAATATTGACAAGTCTCTTGTTTTTCTGCGTAACTATTAAGTGATTAAATCAAGTATCACAGAGAGAGGCATCTCCTGGGCACCAAACTCTTTAAAATACTTAGGCATTCAAGTCATCAGAAATCCAGCTTCACTTCAAAAGCTGAACATGGATGACCTAGTAAATATTGTAGGTGCAGATTTAGACAGGTGGGCCAAATTATCTATCTCGCTTTGGGGCTGAGTGAATTTAATTAAAATGAATGTTTTTCCTAGGATTTTTTACCCTCTGTATTTGCTTAATAACTGGATACCTATTACCTGGTTCCATAAAATTAATGGCCTGATAACAAAATTTATTTGGGCTAATAGACAACCTAGGATTGCATTTTACAAGCTGGCGGCTCCCAAGGACAAAGGGGGTATCCGTCTTCCGCACTTGATCTTTTATTATTGGGTGAGTCATACGGCAAAGTACATGAGATGGGTGGAGCTGATGGGAGAAATGAATTCCACTGTTTTTGTACCTATCTGGCTCAAAATTGAGCTATCTCTAATTAAACAGAGTGGTCTCTCGCCAGCATCGCTACTTCATGTCAGGCCGAGCGCCCTCCCTGTACTGTTGAAGTCAACCCCCATTGCAACATTGGTCAGAGTGCACTCCCAGATAAGCTTATATATGGAATACAGTCATATTTTAGATTTAGCTCAACCTATTGGGGGTAGCCCTAATTTAAAAATAGGTAATAAGCCAATCTCACCTAAGTGGCTTCCTCAACTGGAAGATGCTAAGCTTTCTGTTTGTTGCCCTGGACAATTCTTGGCTTTCAATTGTTGAAATACTAGATAATTTCAATATTCCTAGTAAACTTATTTTTAAAGTTTTTCAGTTAAAACATTTAATTGTGAAGGTGTTTGGGCAGACCCCACCCCAAAGAAGCATGAGAACTCTTTTGGATGAACTCTCGCTTATGTCCGGCAGGCCTCACTCTGTATCCAACATCTATAAAACTTTATACAATTATAAATATCCGGCTGTTTTTGCACCGGAGAGATATTGGGCCTTATGTTTCCCCAATTTGGAGATAGATTGGACAGCATTATGGTCAAATTGTCATAAATACATTACTCAGGATAGACTACGGCTTACACAGTTTCACATTCTACATAACATATATTATACTCCCCAAAAATTATATAAGTACAGTCATATTGATTCACCCACTTGCTCTCATTGTAAGCAGGCAGAGGGCTCGCTCTATCACATATTTTGGGCATGTTCTAAGGCCTCCACCCTCTGCAAGGACATTCAACAGAGGATGGATCCCTTACTGGGCCTCTCTGATATTTTTACTCTTGAGGTATGCCTTTTAGGTGATTATACCCTCATTCCAGTGATCTCAAGACGGTATTATATGGCACTGATTTCCTGATAGGTGAAGAAGGTTATTTTCTGTCATTGGAAAGATGATGGAGATATTTCACATTTGGAATGGCTCGAAGAATTATTGGCCAATCTCAGGATGGAAAAAATGGTGGCTAGTTTAAGTAACAGGATGAATAGATATATGAAAATTTGGGAACCTTTGCATGCACTGCTTATCATTTAGTATATTTTATGCTACTATTGAAGTTAGTGTTTGATTATCCATCTGATAAGTTTGAGCTGTGCTGATTAGGGATGGGGGGTTTAGTATGGGGGATGGGTTTGGGGGGAGAACAGCTCCAATGTATGCAGCGAAGGACTGTCTCTAGTTTAATTTATAATCCAAATTATCATGATTGTATCTATGGGGCCAGATGGGATACACCCAAGGGTTATTGAGGGAGCTCAGGGAGTACTGGCTATACCTTTGACAGTCCTTTTTGTTCCTGCACTTCTGACAGACCTTTTTTACAACTCACTGGAAACAGGAGAGGTTCCAGAATACTAGAGGATGGCAGGTGTAGTCCCATTTCACAGAAGCGGTTGCAGGGAGGAAGCTGTCAACTATAGGTCAGTCAGCTTGACATTGGTGCAAGGGAAGTCAGTGGAATCACTGCTAAAGGAAAAGATTATAGATAATCTTGAATCCAGTGGGTTAAAGACCTGAGTAGCAAGGGTTCATGGGCTGAGGATAATGTCAGACAAATATGATAGATTTCTTTGACTGGGTGGTGGACATGACCTTTGATTTCAGTAAGACTTTTGACATCATTCCACACAGGAGGCTCATAAGGAAACTAGACAGCTTAGGGGTAGGTCAAAATGTGGTAAACTGGGTAAGAAATTGGTTATGAGATATGCACTAGAGGGTGGAGGTAAATGGTGGTCACTTCAGGGAAGAAAGGGTAACCAGTGTGGTGCATAATGGATCAGTACTGGGAGCAGCCCTCTTTATTGTTTAGTTTAGTTTAGTTTATTGTTCTAGGAATTACTACCTTTGAGCAAGAGGCTCTTTTACAAAGGTTCCACGTCAATTAGGTACAGTACAAAAAAGGTTACATAGATAACACAACACTTTGTGCTGTGTCAAGAGTGAGAAAACATATACAAATACATATCAAATCATTTGTGCAAAAGGACATGAGATATCAATAATCACATTATTATTACAAGAAAGAGGTCATGCCAGATTAGGAGAAACAAATAGGAAAAAAGTCCAGAACAGAGAGGGTAAGTGAAAGGTGTGGGGAGCAGACAAAGACAAATAATGGAACAGGGTGGGTAGTGAGAAAATAGGATGTTTAATCAGGGCAGTCACAGGAGCTGGAGGTGGCAAAGTGAGAGAACAGCCTTGATTTGAAAATACCTAGAGAGGTGGAGGCAGTAATATAAGTGCTGAGGGCATTTAGCCAGCTGGGGGCATGATAGGCAAATGATCTTTGTCCCTGAGAAGTCCGGCATCGGGGGACTTGGAGAGGCTGGTGTTCTGATCTTCTGGTAAAATGGGTGCTAGCGCTCGGGCATAACAGGTCTTGGATACAAGGTGGAGTGAGGCCCAGAGTGGATTTTTTCGTCATCAGGCAGGTAAGGTACTTTATCCAGTTTGAGAGCTGCAACCAACCTGAGTCAGCATAGAGTTCACATGTGTGGGTACGTCGATGTGCACCAGTGAGCAGTCGACAGGCCTTATTTAGGGATGTTGTAATGCGACTAAGTGCTGTAGTAGTGGCAGATCTGTATATAAGTGGCATTGAAAAGGAGCTGGAAGGGAAGGTCTGCCTCTTTACTTGATAACACTATTTGGCAATAGGTTTGACACTCCAGATGGGCTGGAAAGAATGTGCAGAGACATGAGAAAACCAGAGGAGTGGTCAAGAGTATGGCAGCTGGGTTTCAAAACAAAAAAGTGCATAATGATGCACTTATAGCACAGAAACCCAGAAGTAGAGCACAAAATGTGAAAGCAAGTATTAATTTTCACCCAACAGGAAAGGGACATCAAAGTAATCATATCTGATGACCTCAGGCTGGTGAGGCTGTATGACAATGAGACAGTAGGACCCATGGGATGTTGTGGTGCATAGAGAAGGGTATCATTCACCAGCAAAAGAAGGGAGGTGGTGTTGCCACTATGTAGATGACTGGTGGGACCCCACTTGGAGTACTGTGCCCAGTTCTACAGACCACATCTCAGAAATGACAGAGGGTGAAGGCTGTCTGGAGGAGGGCAACACAAATGGTGCAAGGTTTGCATCAAAAGCCCTATGAAAAGAGACTGAAGGCCATCAATATGTACACCCTGAAAGAGAGGAGGGAGAGGTGGGATATGATAGCTACCTATAATTACCTCACAGAGAGGGATAAATAGGGTACCAGAAGGGAATATTTTTTCAGACTTAGTTTTCAGACTAAAAGATGCACAAGAAGAAGAGGACATGGAATGAAGCTGAAAGGGGGTTCATTTAGGAGAGATGCGAGGAAGTACTTATTCACTGAAAGAGTGATGGATGAGCTGTTTGGTCGGGGACTACCTGCCTTCATTGTTCAGCTGCCACAAAATGCACATGGCTATGATCTCTATGGTGGCTAAGATAATCATACTCCAGCACTGGCGGGATGTTAGTATCCCACCATGCAAGGAATGGTATGGTGAGACGCTGCAGGCACTTTCAATGGAGAAACAAATTGCCAGTCTTCATCAGCGACTTGAACTCTACAAACATAGATGGGAGCAATTCCATACTCTCCTTTCTGTTCAGAGACTACTTGACTAATTTTCCCTATCCTTAATTTTCTCTCCTTCAATGCTTTTTTTTTTCTTTTCCTCTGTCAGATGAGGTTTTTGTTCCAAGGCTGTGCTCTGGGGAAGTGGGGGTGGTTAGTGGAGTGAGGAGGGTTTGTCTTGTTTTCTCTGAGACTTGTGTTTGGTTTGTTTGTTCTTATTATTATGTGTCTTTTGTCAGATTAATTGATAATTCCTTGTATTCATGTATGTTGTAAACTCAAATAACTTTGAATTTTGAAAGAAGTGACGGATGTCTGGAACAGCTCTTCAGCAACAGTGATGTGGGCAACAGTAGAAGGATTCAAAATTGCATGGGATAGGTATAAGGGTATCTTAGTGGAATGCAAGAATGTTAAGGAGGCAAAGATCAAGTAGGGTCTGTGGTGATAGTATAGGGAAGGAAATAATGGGCAGACGGGGGTGGGCCAAGTAGACCTTGTCTGCTGTCAAATTCTATGTGTGCATGTTAAATGAACTGGGATTCTGGCTCACTACTAAACTTTCCTATGCTGAGTACATTAATAGGTCTATTAGAAATGCAGTCAAAGAGTTAGGACTCCTCTGTCACAACAACAGCTGCATTTGCTTCAGCACCAGAAAACTACTCTTAAAGCAATCCCTCTTAACACTGTTGGAATATGGAAGCACAGTCTGCAGTTCTGAAAAAGCCACGGCTTTCACAAAGATTCTGTTGTGCAGATTTGCATTATGATTTCATTAAAGAAAAAAACAACACTGTCATTGCATCTTGTACAGCATCCTAGTACGTTTTGACCCCTGAAAAAACAACGTAGCATAAATGGAAGACAAGCATTCAAGAGTATGCATGAACTCTATCCAGCCTATCTAAGCAAACTCTAGTCAGTTCCTATCAGATACATGAACTGCACTCACAAACTAGATATCTCTTGCACATACTGTACCAAAGATGTGCAAATCTTTTTGAGCAAAGGTATTTGCCATAGCAGCCAAAACAGCCAGAAATTCACTACTGGATATAATAAAAAAAGTTAAAATATTTAAGAGGGATATGTTTCATCCGCTACAAAGCCCTTTTGACTGCTGGACTCTTCATTGCTGGTCTATGTCCCCACTCCCTGCACCCTCAGTCTGTCTGTAACCTTTCAGCCTCTGCAAATAGTGTCTTTATCTTATTCTAGTCATGGTAATTCTATTTTAACTACTGTTGGAAATTCTTGTTCTCTGTAACTATGTAACTGTAAAATAATGGCACATCTGCTGTATCAGTCCCTGAGGACCCTCTTGAAAAATATTTGTTTCACTTAAAAGATGCTATCCTGGAATGCAAGACTCAAAATAAATAAATAAATAAATGTATTAAAGCTCTGTGGTAACCACCACAAGTGTGGCCTCCTTGTCAACCAGTGGTAAGGCATTCTCACCATGCAGCAGCTATTTCAACTATCCTCAAGGGGCTCAGTGTTTGTGCATATCTAGTTGCTAGAATTGTGCCCCTAGGCACTCTAGAATGGGACTTTCACTAAGTGCAGGTGTTTTATTAGTTCTACTGACTGAACTCTATAACACATTTATGTTTGCTGTCCCATTAGACTGATGGTAAGACTTCAATAGTTTACCCTCAAATAACTGTTCCATCAAAGCTAAATAAGACCACATTGTATTTAGCTCTGAACTGTAGCCAGTGTATGTGCTGTAGTGACTACATTATAAACCCATTAAAAATGTTGGCTCTCCTAGCTAATTTAGGGCTCCATCACTACAATATTAGCCAAGGGTCAGCAGCCTAAAAATACCCCTGCCCTGGCACTTTGACTAAAACTGGTCTTTGTCAGGTGGGCTCACCCCTGACAAAGACTGGTTTTGGTAGAAACATTAGGTCAAGTGGTCCGTATTGTACCATTAAAGTCTATTTGAATGGCTAACTGTGCCCAGTAATCTTTTTTACACTCTGAGCGTGTTTTTTGTGTTATGCAGGAGCTGGCTGCCTCTTCCTGCACTATCCATTCCCTGGGCTGCTCTACAACTCTTTTGATACAAGGGCCACCAACCAAGAGGGCTTCACACTCCACCTACAGGGGGCCCTACATTCTACAGCCTTCAAGGGCTAAATGCTTTGCTCTTAAGGTCCATATGCTGCCCAATCAACCCCAAGATGGAATCACAAGCTTATTTTTATCTGGCCACCCAGACATTATGCTACATAGAGTATGCACAAGAAGGTTAAATGACTTGCAGAGGGCTAGACAGATTTGACAATTGTAGAAATCAAGCCCAGAACTTCAGATTGACAGCTCTGTACTCTAACTAGCAGGCTAAACTGCCTCTCTTCTTCTCATTAGAAATAATCTCTACAAAAAATAAGGAAGACTGTTTTCCTCTGTTTGCAGCCTGCATACTAATGAAGCATACCATTATTGTTTCCAGCATTTGCTTTAATTATTGATTAAAAAATAATAACTTAGGTGGGATACTCATCTTAAGCAAAGATCTAGGGCATCATTTTTATGATCTTTCTGTGCACCCTGCTGCCTGCTCCACATGTAAATAAATCAGAAATGCGCGCTGACATATACTTATATAAACCTATTTCTCAACTGTCAGTAACCTTCTCACTTCAGGTAATTGCACTCTGACACAGCTCTTGAAAAGTGATAGACTCCAGACAGCAAGGACTAACTGTGACAAAACATATCACAGAGTGTATAGACCATAACAAGAGACAGATATGATTGTTAAGACTGCACATATCATTTACATGCACCAAACCATACTTACACATCAGGCATAACTCAGAACTGTATCAAAACCTAATAATCTACTACTATCTTTCCAAAGTTTAAAAAAGAAGTATATCAAAAACATTAAATGTCATACTGATTCATGACGGACATATTAAAAATTGTATTTTATTTAGCATCGTCATTTCATCTGCAATTGTAGATCTCTACATTCACACTTCTACATCAGTAATGTGAAAAGCGAGACTTAATTCCAACTCATGCAGGAACTATTTTTTTTTATTTTGATAGCTAGGTTATTTAAACCTATCATAATTTTATCCTGACATTGGAGATGGCAACGGCCGAGGTCCATGTAAACGCCATCTGTAGTACGTTTGCTGTTAAAAATTACAGCGTGCCATTCCTTTCATAACCTTCTGTTAAACAACTCATATCTTATTCCCAATTGTAGCTGTACCAACAGTAGACAGTAGTGTTGGAACAGTATATTAAGGATGAAGTTTGATGGTGTGTCAACAATTCTTCAAGGTAGGTACAGAAGGCTTTAAAGAGCCCCTGATGTCCAAGTTGAAACATTGAAGTAATATAGCTTTTAGATGTGGCTTTTCTTTAGTTTCATGTATTTTCTGTATACAGCTTCCCCTTAGTAAGGCTGCTTGGTGTAGCCAAAAGCAGGGTTATTGTTTTTACTTAGGAGTACATGTATTGTTGGGAGTCAAAAACTAGCATACAGCAAATAACAGTGATCAGCATTCACAGGCTAAATCTCAGAGGGGTATCAACTGCACAGCAGACTTAATGAAATCCTACTTCAAGGTAAGCTGGTGGCAGCAAGAGTAGCAACATCTCAGCTGTGTCAATAATTCATCAGGAGTCCCTCCCCTGGGATTATCCCAGAGACCCACTGGTTCAGGGGGCTGGGGACTGGTGGGGAGAGGGACAAGGAGGGAAAAGAGGGTTAGCCACAATGAGATTATCCAGCTACTTACCATCAAGATAGCAAACAGCTTTGGACCCCCAGAGAATTTTCAGACACCTGACTCTGCTTCATGGGTCCTCAAGACAGTTGATGGCAAAGAGCAAGGCAAAGTTTTGGCACCCAAGGGGTGCAAGTCTACAAGGAGAGTCTTAGTGGTGGGGAATCAATGATTGGGGGATAGAGAGGATGATGGAGGGGGAAAGGACAGGAGTGGGATGGTCAGGTGCCTTCCTGGGGTGTCTGCCATCCAGTATTTAGACAAGATATGGAGGATGATGGAGAGGGAGCAGGGGGCATTGTGGGTGCTGGTACACATGACTACCAATGATCTGGTGAATGAGTCAGTGGAGATGGTACAACTGACCTTTCATAGACCGGGGGGCAGACTGGCAGCACACTAATCCTCCCTGGCCATTTCCAAAGTTTTACCAGTGTGGCGCAGGGAGGGAAAGTAGGATAGGCAGGTAATACAGGAGTTTAATGGATGGCTTACAGGATGGTGTAAGAATAAGTGGTACCACTTTGTGAGGGACTGGGAGATTTCTGGGACAGAAGGCTCTACAAGGGTGATGGACTTCACCTGATGAGGGAGGAGACCTGCATGCTGGGGCAGAAATTTGACATCTATATTGGACATTTAAACTGACAGTTGGGGAGACAGGGTCTACGAGAACCTCAATGGCAGGGGAGAGAAAGGGGATTCAAGATAATACTCCCCCATCTGGGGGCTTTTGGCAACATAGCAGGTACAAAGAAACTGTGGACTTGGTGAATGGACCTTGGAGAGAGGAAACACAAATGATTCAAGCACCAAATAAAACATGGGGATAGGAAGATATGCAAAGTTTGAGAGAAGTAGCAAAGCAGGATCAGGGGTCAGATGGAAGATGGTATGCCTCAATGCCAGTAGCCCAGGTAATAAAATCAATGAGATCCAGGCACTAACCGAAGACACTGAGATGAACATTATGTCCATAACAGAAATGTGGGCTTCAGAAAATAATGACTGGAAATTGATGGTCCCTGGGTACTCAATGTTTAGGAGGGACAAAGGAACAGGTAGAGATGGAGAAGTAGCCCTTTATGTCAAAGGGGGCATAGAGGTGAAGGCAGAAGGGTGCAGAAGGGGTAGTAATAAGGAGAATGAGTCACTGTGAGTACAAATCAATGCAGCCTCATGCAAGAAACTGCACTTGGGAGTGATCTATGGACTGAGGAGGCAAAGGCAGGAGAGATACAGGGAGCTCAGGGAAGAACTGAAAAGAGGGACAGCTAAGATCATGAGGGCAAAAGCTAACAAAAGAATGAACTACTTTACTATAAGAACACCCAGAATCTGGAACAAACTACCGCAGGAAATAGTCAATTCTCCAAACATTCTGTCTTTTAAAAACAAACTAGACAAATGGTTGATCAATCAGGGACCCATTGAATGATACACAAATGTGGAGGACAATCGTGATGGGCTTTCCGCCTTCTTTTGTCCAATAATACCAAAGTACCAAAGTACCAAAGAGGGAAGTAGTGGTGGTAAGTGATCAGAACCTTTCAGATATTAATTGAGATGTTCCAGTGGCCAGGAGTACCAGCAGCCAGGTCCTGCTGGATGTGTTGCAGGACTGTCTGCTGATGCAGTTAGTTAAGGAGCCCACCAGGCAGAACACAATTCTTGATGTGGTGCTCATCAACTCGGATGTGGAAGGGGCTGTGGGAGTAGGGGAGCTCTTACGGATTAGTGACCATAATTCTATTTAGTTTGAACAAGCCCTCAGGTGTGGCAAACTGCAATCGAGAGCTGAAGGCCTTGTTTTAGAAAGTCAAATTTCAATAATCTGCAGGAGCTGGTCAGGGACAAGTCAGTAGGGGTGAACAACATAGACAGAGTGTAAGAGAGATGGGGGACAATTAGGGTGAACATTGTTTGGGCATCTAAGGTATGCATGAGAACAGTAACCAAAAAGAACAGATTCAAGAGACCACTATGGTGCTTGCAAGGGTTAGGGAAGTGGTGAGGGCTAAGAAAAAGGTCTACGAATTTAAAGAAAAGCAGGTCAGCAAGAATGGGAAGCATATTTGCTTAAAAATAGGGAGGCAAAGAGAGTGGTTAGGGAGGAAAAAGCAAACACAGAGTTGCATATTCTGGAGGGGGACAAGAGAGAGAAAACGGTTCTTCAAGTATATTAGTGAGGTGGAATTGTGAGGCTGTAAGAGGGTGATGGGGTGATTGAGGTGGACGGGCAAAAGGCTACCATTGTTAATGATTACTTTTTCTCAATTTTCACTAGGAAGAACAGTGGGTTCTTGCCAGAGAGTGGCATCAATGCTGCTATTAAGGGGGTCCCACAGATGAGGCAGCCAGCATTTACTAGTGAAATGTTCTGAAAAGGGCTGGCAGCCCTAAAGATGGATAAGTCCCTAGGACCAGATGGGTTGTATTCGAGGACACTCAGGGAATTAGAAGTGAACTGGATGATCCCCTGATAGGTCTATTCAACAGTTCTCTAAAGACAAAGGTTGTTTAGAAGGACTGAAGGGTGGCAGGCATAGTTCCACTGCATGGGGGAAGGGGGAGACAAGCAGGGAACTACAGACTTGTGAGCCTTACCTCTATTGTAGGAAAAATGATTGAGTCCTTGGTGAAAGAGAATCTCGTGGACTACTTGGAAAGCAATGGTCTCAGGATAGCAAGCAGCACAGATTTGTTGCTGGAGCATCTTGTAAGACTAACCTGATAGCTTTTTTTGACTTGGTGATGAGGGAATTGGATAAGGGCCATGCTGTGGATTTGCTCTACTTCAACTTCAGCAAGGCTTTCGACTTGGTATCCCATAGACTCTTCCTGAAAAGGACAGAGGATCTGGGTGTGGCTAAGGTCATAGTAAACTGTATAGGTAGGTAGCTAGCTAAAACAGAATCAGCAGAGGGTAGTTGACAACAGGGTTAAATCAGAAGAGAGGGAGGTCACAAGCAGGGTTCCACAAGGATCTGCCCTGAATCCAGTCCTCTTTAACATGTTCATCAGTGACACTGGTGAGGGGATCCAGGGCAAACTGTGCATCTGCACAGAGGACGCTAAGCTCTGTGGGAGGGTGGATAGTGACAAGGGAATAAAAGAAATGCAGAGAGACTTGCAAAAGGTACAGGTGTAGTCAGGGGTTTGGCAGTTGAAATTTAATGACAAAACATGCAAGGTGATACACCTAGGGAACAAGAAGCCCAGGACAGAGTACTGGATGGTGGGGTGAGACTCAGTACCACAGCTTGGGACCGAGACTTTGGAATTATCATCAGTGACTCCCTAAAGCAGTTGAATCAGTGCAACCATGCTTATGGCAAGGCAAATAGGATACTTGGATGTATTGGGAGAGGCACTGATAGCAGAAAAAGGGAGGTAATACTTCTCAATGGTGTGGCCACACCTGTGGGATTGTGACCGTTTCTTGGGTCCTCACCTCAGGAAGGATAGGGATAGGTTTGGGACAGTGCAGCACAGGGTAAAAAATGATTCCGGGTCAGCAGGGCATGTCCTATAAGTAGCACCTCATGGCACAGAATTTGTAATCGCTGGAGACCAGA
The DNA here is from genome assembly GCA_016271365.2 of Neoceratodus forsteri. Lineage (NCBI taxonomy): Eukaryota > Metazoa > Chordata > Ceratodontiformes > Ceratodontidae > Neoceratodus > Neoceratodus forsteri. The sequence goes on from CM057455.1 coordinate 624,098,838, forward strand.
GGGGAGAGGGAGATATGATGGAGATCTTCAAATTCTGGTGGAGAAACTGATGGGGTTAGGAGTAGGCCCTTTGATGGTCAGATGGATTGAAAACTGGCTAGCTGGATGCACTCAGAGAGTAGTGGTCTGTGGGGAGCTCTCGAATCCTAGAGAGGTTGGTAGTGGGGTACCACAGGGCTCGGTCCTGGGTCCGATCCTGTTTAATGCATACATATCGGACATCAGGGAGGGTATAGGGTGTGAAATGAGTCTCTTCGCGGATGACTCCAAGATGGGAGCAGTAGTTGAGGGAGAAGAGGGGAGGGTGGCCCTGCAAGGGGACCTGGACACCCTGGAAAGCTGGGCTCACACATGGAAATTAAATTTCAATATCACCAAGTGCAAGGTGTTGCATCTTGGTCGGGGAAACCCTAAACACAGGTACACCCTGGGAGGGGAGGCGCTGGAGGCCTCAATAGGGGAAAAAGACCTAGGGGTCATGGTGGATACATGTATGAATAACTCTGAGCAGTGCAGGAGAGCAGCTAGCAAGGCAAACAGGATGTTGGGATGCATCGTGAGGGGTCACCTCTAGGAGCAGGGAAGTGATTCTGCCGCTGTACAATGGACTGGTTAGACCACACCTTGAGTACTGTGTACAGTACTGGAGACCACATTTGAAGGGACATACAGCTCCTGGAGAGGGTACAGAGGAGGCAACAAAGATGATACGAGGGCTAGGGGATTTGACTTATGAGGACAGACTTGAGGAGCTCTGCCTGTTTTCATTGGAGGAGAGGAGACAGGGGGACATGATTGAGGTCTTCAAGTACCTCAAGGGAATAAATAGGAGTAAACATGGAGGGATCTTTAGACTAAAGCAGGGAGGTATCACCAGAGGGCATGGTTTGAAGTTGGAAGGTGGAAGGGTGAGGGGAAAGAGGAGGAGGTTTTCACCGAGAGGGTGGTGGACCCTTGAATGCACTGCCTGGTGAGCTGGTTCAGAGATCCACAGTGGAGGGCTTCAAGAGAGGTGGGACAGACACAGAAAGTGGATGTATCAGATGATGGCCTGTCCGGGGGTGGGGATGGATGATAGGGGTTTCTAGAGAACAAGGAATGGGAGGATCTCGGCACCCAACTAAGGATCTAGGTTCGAGCAGACTCGATAGACCGTAAGGCCTAATCTGCTGGCAAATAGTATGTTAGTATGAATTAACAGGGGGTACTGCAGGGAATTATTTAACCTGAATATCAACTCATGGTCATGTGGGCATGAGTGGAAGCTAATGCGAGGGAGATTCTGGAGGGATGTGAGGAAATATTATTTTACAGAAAGGTTGGTGAAATCGTGGAACAGGCTGCCAGCCAAGGTGGTGGGTACAAAAAATTGTTAGTAGTTTTAAGCATGGCTAGGACAGAATGAAGGGCATAGTTATTGCTCAGGGTGTCAGAACTGGGAAGGAGAATGAATGTGGGGTGGGAGGGTGTTAGGATCCTGGAAGAAAGGTAAGCCCCAGTGCTAAATAGGGAACTCAGACTAGATGGCCCTTTAGTCTTTTTCTGCCATCATTGTCTATATTTCTGTAGATTGAACCACTAAGAAATGTAAATGAAACTGGGCTGGCTTACCCTTGAAGACAAGAGAAAACTATTTGGGGCAGGTCTGGTAAATAACATACTAAATTAAAAGAAACATATAAATTTAGTAGTTAGCTTGCAAATAGCTGAATATAAATATAACCTAAGGTATAATAAACAAAGGGGGCCCAATTCCAAGACAAGTTACACTTGGTGAAGGGCAATTTACACCAAACCCCATGGTGCAAATCATACCTTATGCCAAGCATAATGCAAGTTGCTCTTTCAGAAGGTACCTTGCGCCATGCTGTATGCAGGTTGCCCCAAAGGTGGGCTACACCACCCACTACGCCCACAGCCCACAGCGGCATGATGCAAGGGTGGGTAACAGCAGCCTCTGCACCCTATTCTGGAAGTGCAGCTGCAGTAACCCACTTACACCATTCCAGAAGAGGCAATGTCATAGCAGGGTTAGACCAGCTAGGGGGTGGTCTAAGGGGCATCTGTCCTGGCACATCAATGGATGCCCCCTGGCAGCACCTCAGAAATGACATATCGGTGCCCCGTATGTCCCCCTGCACAGGCCTGCTCCCCACTCCCCCGATCACCAGTGCCAACTGGCCAGTCCCCCCAATGCCCCCATGTGCATTCGGGTGCGTTACAGGGCAGGGGGGCTCAAGGGGAGCAGTTGACTGCATGCCGTGACTTATGGCATGCAGATCCAGTGCACCATTCTCTTGGTGCTAACCTGTGGCTGCTGCAAGTTATGGGTGTTGATGCCGAGGACCCTGCCCACCTTAAAATAGGGTGCTGGGTACCCAGCGTAGCGCCAGATGGTGCAATTTGCATAGGCCCACAATTTGAACCATGCGTTTTAGAATTGGGCCCAGAGTATATATCAAATCCATCTCAAAGAGTTACTATGGGGACATGGTATTTACACAAGCAGTTGCAAATCTTTGGAATGATACTGATTCAGATATCAAGCAACTCTTCTAAACCAAGTGCATTTTCTCCAGCCATGGAACAGAAGTTAAACATAGGTTGCACTTGTATAATACGATCTATCAAAAATGTTACTTCATTGTTCATCTTTTTTCTATTGTACCATAATTTCCTATTGATGTGTTGTTTGCATAGTATGTGGTTTTTTACAACTTGAAACTGTATGCTTTTAACATGACCACCTTGTAAAAAGGGCTCCCCTGCCCTAATGGTGTTTGTACCAACATGTTTTTACAGCTATATAAAAAATAAAATTAACTACATAGGGATCAATAGAATTACATTTTGTTCATTCCCTATCCCTCTCTGCCCTTGTGGCTAAGCAGTCCCTGGCATCTAGTGATGCCACCTTCTTCCAAAGAAATCTGTAGTGTCTAGTGGTCCACCTTACTGTTCACAGGGAGCATTCCCTGACAACTAGCAGTTCCATTTCCTTCCTGCAGTTAGCAGTCTGGCATCTTAATTCTCTCCAGCCCTCTGTCTCATGGTACACCAGCAATGTCTGCCTTGCTGGACAGTGGATCTGGGAACACCTGAGAAGAAACTGGTGACTAAATCCTCTCCTAAACTTCTGTCTTCCAGCATGTCAGGCCTGTCTGCCTTGCTGGCTGCCCGATCTAGGAGCACTCAGAGGGGGGATAATAACCTTGTGGACCTTTTGCCATGCTCAAACTTCCTGTAACGTCTCCTGTTGTTGCAGTACTGGTGCTCATTCTCAATCAGTGGTCTCTAAACAGGGCTCCCAGTCTACAAAATTGGCACACCTTACCTCCACCAATTTGGCAAGGCCACCAGGTAACCACTCTAGCCAGCACAGGAGCCAGAACATCTAAAGACACCTCAGTACTCCATAATCACCAAGTCAGCCAGGATAGCTCACAGGAGCTGTGCTGAAAGTTGTCTACAGTACTGAATGTTTACTTTTTACTTTGTATATTCACCTGAGCTGATAAGGAAGGACCTTATAGTGACATCCCAGCTTCCCACCATCAGTCTTCCCTCCATAAAGATTCATTAAAAAAACATTTAGGTAGTTAATCCCCACACCTTTACCAAGTAGTCTCTGGCATCTTGGGGTCTCCCTCCTGCCATACTGAGTAGTTACAAGAAAATAGTTTTCAATTACAGCCATTGTGAGACCATTCTTGGCAACATATTTGTAGTGCTTGTTCCCCTTCCCACTTTTCAGTGCTGGTACTTGAAGCCAATCCCAGTGTTAAGCAAGACTCCCATTATGGCAATAAGGAACCCAACCTCTCGTGTTAGAAAATTTATGTTAAAAAGCAGCCAAAATCTGGTGTCGTGCAAGGCTGCCCCCCCCCCCCCACACACACACAGCTGTCTACCCTTCCCAATTCTGTCACTGGAATCTTAACCACAATGTTGGAAACTTTATTTTAAAATAAAATTACCCCTCCTTGGCTTACTCTAATGCTAAAATTTTGTTTGGCAGGCATCAGAGGTCCATTCCTTGCTCCACCAAAGACCCCTCATATGTGCCTCCTCCCTCAGAAAGTAGCCTGAAATTACCCTCCTCATGGCTTTTCCAACTGCTGCCATTTAAATTACTGACCTGAGATTGATCAAAAACGTGAAATTTGTCCTTCACTTTCACAGTCAATCATGGTTTAGTTATTAGACAGTGGCAAGCCAAGTAGGTGAGTGGAAGATAATTACAGGTCACTCTCTGGGGTAAGTTAAGTGAGAGCATACCACCGGAGGCCAGGAAATTATAGATTTGGGAAGGACAAAGTACCACTAGATGCCAGGGAGTTATGAATTTGTGGCTGGTTGAGAGAGGGGGATACAAGTGGACATCAGGTAATGACTGGTGTGTGGGGGAGGGAACTATAGGATGCAAAAGACTGCTTAGAATTTACTCTTTTTCTATAAAAGATCTTTGCTCTGTATTTAGAGTTCATTATTTACAGCTAGACTGGCCATATTGATGTTTGCCCCCTCAACTACACCTCTGGTAGAGGTGTACAACTCACTGCGGTGTACCTAATTAGCAGTTTTTAGACACCCATCCACTACAGTACATCTCCTGGCTACATCTCAGGTTCAGGTGTACCTACTGTTATTACCATTTGTTAGATGCACATCAACTACACCTCCTGACTACACCTCACGTCAAAATTGCACACCTCACTGAGGTGTACCTAATTAGCTTTTTTTGACACACATCATCAACACTTAAATTATAGTGCAACTGCACTAATACTGAACCTCATGTATACCTCTCAGACAGAAGTGCAGTTGAGGTGCACACTTTGAGATGTACTGAGGTGTACACCTCATTTAAACCTTAGCTGAACATCATATACAGCTCAGTTGTGTCAGGGAAGTTACCTCCTAGATCTCCACAGCATAAGCAGGCATTTGAGAGCATGGGTTTGTGAGCATGGAGGACTGCTAGAGTTTGGTACAAGTGGTGGAATATTTCATTTTGTATGACCAGGTCCTGTTGTTGGCACAGCCTCAATGGGCAAGTCTCCAGCAGTGAGACTATTGCTCTTGGGATATGGATGTGGCAAGTTGGGTCTCCCATTTCAGCCTTGCTTGTTGGGATTGATCAGGTAGTTCTCCCAGCAGTACCTACATATGGCTCCTACTTTAACTCTTCAGAGGCACAATCAGTTGGGCAATGGAGACAGCTGCGACATTTTCTGAAGTAGTTTTTTGTTTCTCTCTGATGTTTCAAGATAGCACTTCTGATCTGCAGGAATTTCCTAAAGTTCCCCTGGGGCACATTATATTTAATCTTAAGAGTCTGTAAGGAGTCTAATTGGGCCTTACAATCCATATAAAGATCCTTAACTTCCCATATTCCTGCCTGTTGCCAGGTAACCCAGGCAATCATTTTCTTTTCTATCAACACCAGAGGGTTCTTCCATAAGGCACAGTTCCGGATTGTGATCAGGTGGACTTTGATCATTTTAGTTAAGGTTGTTATGCTTGAATGGATCCCAAGCTGGTTGATGGAACATCCTCCAACCTGGGCTTCTGCTGTTAAACAAGCCTGCCAGGGTGATACTTTCTGTTAGTGCCATTTTCATCCATATTCATTGAGGAGCTCTGGGTGTTTGGGCTGATAACCACTGAAGGGTTTGGGCACCCATATAAGTCAGATGGTAGCCATATAGCCAGCCCCCCGGCAAGCCACCTCTTCTAATGCAATTATAGCTTGACTCTGCTATATCTTGTGGGCCTATGCTTCCATAAATAATCTCCTAGCATCTTATCTATTTTGACAGGCCAAGATCTTGTGTTGGACAGAAAGTGCAGGAGCTCTGAAGTGGACATCATGTTAAAGGTGACTGTTATACCAGCCATTGACAGTTAAAGGTGATGCCATCTTTCTAGTTCTGTTTTCAGTGTATTCAGAAGTTCAGTGAGATTGGCCACTGCCCACTTGTGGACATTGGGGGTGAGATAGATACCCATATAGGCAATCCCCTGAGGGGCCAATTTTATGCCCATGGAGATAAAGAGGGCACCTGGCAGGAACTTTGGAGGGCAAGAACCATGGACTTGCTCGGATCTGCCTTCAAGGAAAAGGCCTGTGAGAACTCCTTTAGGGTATCCTGCAATGGGGATATACCTCATGGGGCATCTTATGCCAGGTTCTCTGCATAGATCAGGCTTGTGAATTCCCACCCCCAAGGGGGCTGCCCTGTATCAAGGCATGATCCCTTATTACTGGAGTAACCCTGCAGAGTTGCTTTCTGGAGAGAAGAAGTGGATGACATAAGGGACTTTAGCTAGCGGGGAGTGATACATAGTGTGAATCCATGATAGGAAGGTGTCTGAAAACCTCATTTTGGCTGGGACCTGAAGAAGGTGGCAGCACTCCACCAAGCCAAAGGCTTTTTCAAAATTAATACTGTAGTGATATCTGCAGCTGACGTAGGCTGCCTACCTTATAAGACAATATGGTAGCAAGTGACATGAGATGGTTCGAGCTTAATCTTTCTTTGATGAACTGTACTTGTGAGAGATGTATAAAATGTGGCAATAGTGTTTCCAGGTGATTTTCTAGTGCTTTAGCCAGCACCTTGCCATCTGCATTGATAAGGGATACGAGACTATAGTGGACGGAATTAGTTGTGTCCTTGTCCTTATTAAGGAGCATTGTAAAAACTGCTTCATGAAAGGTGTTTGTTTGAGTGTGGGGGGCAGGGGGAGTGACAACTGTTGCCCATCTTCTGTATGAACCTTACTGAGTATTGGACAGACCAGCTCTGATTAGATTTGTGGAAAATCTGCTGAGAGTCCATCACTACGGACAGCACTGTTGGCATTCAGCTGGGACACAGCCCTGGTCACCACCTAAACTGTAAGGGGTTTATCTAGGTCATCTGCCTGCTGTCTCTGTAGTTTTTTAGGCTAAGGTGGGCCAGAAACTTCTTCACCACAGGATTGGTAGGAGGGGCAGCTGAGGCATATAGGTCTGAATGAAATAGTTTCATGGTCACCTTAATATCCTGTGCCTTACAGAGTACCTGACCAGTCTGGACATAAGGGAGATAGTATACCTTTCTGCCTGAGCTGTCAGGATAGCACTTGGCCCATACTATTTGTCTCCCATACTGGGGTTTTGGAGGATTAATACAAGGTTATTTTCAACAATATCTGCAGGTTCACCCTTGGTGCTCCATGTCGAACAAATCATCATGTCCTATATCAGAAAATGAAAGTCCCCACCCCCGCTTAGGATAAGATACAAAGCAGTTTTATTTGTTTATACTGTAGCAAAAAACTGCAAACCAAAAGCACTTTCTGATGCACTTTCGGTAAATTGAGGTCAGCATGTCAAAAAACAAGAAAATGCAATATCTCCATATCTAATCCTTCAATGTAAAACAGAAATGTATAAAAAAGGCCTTCTCCAGGTTTGGACCTACTTTTTTAAATGAATTTATAGGGGTGGTTAATATAGCAAAAAAAACAGCTGCTTTTAAATGATTGTTATTTGAACTGTTACAAACTGAAAGTAAATGTGAATGTAAGTAATGTATTGCTATATGTTGCTTGTTAAAAATTGTAATTATTAAGTCTTGTAATGTAATGTGTCAGGCATGGCTGAAAAGGGCTGCACCCAGTCAACCTCCTGGTTCAAAAAAACAAATCCCCCGTTTGTCTGCTGGAGATGAATAACTTCCAGTTTGGCCTTCCTTTGAGTAGCCAATTGAGACATTTACAAACTCCAAGCAGATCTGCTTTAGTATCAATGGGGTATGTGATCAGGGAGGGGTATTTTGCCAGGGCCTCTAGTGTTGGAGGCAAGCAGTCAGGGTGTATTTTTTCCCTCTCTCGCCATATGTCTGCATGCTGCAAAGCCCATGATCTGGCCATTTATGTAAGCCTTAAAGGCCTCCCAGACTACAGCCAGGGGGGCATGAAGTACTCTACAGCAATGGTTTTCACCCATGTTTGAAATTCTTTATTTGAAAGCAAAAGGAGGTCCCATCATTAAGACAAAGATATGGTCACCTCAGGGCCCCACAGAAGAGACAGGACAACTGGGACATGGTCATAGAAACATAGAAACATAGACTTTGATGGCAGATAAGGACCGCATGGCCCACCTGGTCTTCCCAGTTCCCTACCTACTGCATAAGCTGCAGACCCTAGTTAACCAACAGCCTATTTCTTCCTACCCACCACAAGAATTGCCTTATGTCTGTCCCATGCATTCTTGAATTCTTCCACAGGTTTAGACCCCACAACCTCCTCAGGAAGGCGGTTCCATGCCTCCACCACCCTCTCTATGAAAAAATACTTCCTCACATTGCCCCTGAGCCATCCCCCCTCTATTTTCAAGTTGTGTCCCCTTGGTCTTGCACATCTCTTTTTCTGAAAGATGCTACCTTGTTGGACTTTGTTGATTCCACTGAGGTACTTAAAATTTCTATCATGCTCCCCTCTCCCTCCTTTCCTCAAGGGTATACATATTAAGTCTTTAGTCTGCCCTCATATGGCTTCTCTTGCAGACCCTGCACCATTTTAGTTGCCCTCCTCTGGACTGCCTCCATCCTATCTATGTCCTTGCAGAGATGGGATCTCCAGAACTGGACACAGTACTCCAGATGGGGTCTCACCAACTGTCTGTACAGAGGGATAACAACTTCCAGTTTTCTGCTGGTGATGCCTCTCTCTATACATCCCAGTATCCCCCCAGCCCTCCCTACTGCCTTCTCACATTCCTTGCCAACCTTAAGGTCATCAGATATGATTATCCCCAGGTCACTATCCATTTTTGTTGTTGTTACTAACCCCCCCATTGTGTACTCTTCCCCTGTTTTTTTGTTTCCCAGGTGCATAATTTTGCACTTCTTTGCATTGAATCCAAACTGCCATACTTCTGACCATTTCTCCAACCCCGCCAAATCCCTTCTCATCCTTTCCACACCCCGTTCTGTATCAACCCTGTTTCAGATCTTTGTGTCATCTGCAAAGAGGTATACTTTTCCTTCCAGTCCCTCTGCAATGTCACTTATAAAGACATTAAAAAGGACTGGACCCAGTACTAAACTCTGCGGTACCCCACTAGTAACCCCCCCTTCTTCAGAGTGGACTCCGTTTACTATTATCTTCTGTGGCCTGTTGTTCAGCCAATGTTTTACCCAGGCTTCCACCCTGGGACCCACTCCCTGGCTAGCTAATTTGTTTATTGATCTTTTGTGTGGGACTGTGTCAAATGCCTTGCTAAATTCTAAGTAGACCATTTCCACAGCCCCTCCCTGGTCTACTACTTAGGTCACCCAGTCAAAGAAATCAATTAGATTCATCTGACATATCCTTCCCACTGTGAATCCATGTTGCCTTGGGTCCTGTGCCCCACTGGCCTCTAGGTACTCAACAATTCTTTCCTTCAGAAAAGTAGATGTTCCCAATATCTACCACCACCATTTTATATGAGAAGAAGGGGAACCCTAGCCAGAAGTCCAGTTGCCTATACAAGTTGTGTCCGGTAGATCAGCACATATATTCTTGGAGTGATGGGCGTGCCACAAGTACATGAGTTAATGCTCCCACATGAGGGCCATCAATGCTTCTGCAGCTCGGGAGTGAGGTTCTGCACTGCTCAAGCTTCTATCAAACTCTACATTGAGGGTGATGTTATAGTCACTGTGCAGCAGAGTGGGCAGGCCATTAGGATTAAAATGTAGAATGGACAGGTTGAGTGCATGAAAGAGGTTGGAGCAGTCTTCATTGGGAGCATATAAATTCATGAGAATTACCTGCATAGACTGCTTGGAGAACTGAAGTAAGACCCACCTGTCCTCAGTATTCATAGTTAAGGCTTGTAGTTTCAACTGTCACCTTTGTGAGTAAAAATGGACATTGCACTCACACACAAAATAAAAAATGAGATTTTAGCTCATGGCCACGATTGTGCAGCAAATACATAAAGGAGCGCTAGGAGCAGAACACCATCTCAATGTTTTGCAAGAACACTTGTTTTGTCAAAATACTGGCAGCAGCCCCCTCTGGATGCCTTAGATAGGTCTCTTGTATACAAATATAGGTTTCACAAAGTGAATTAAAACACCTTTTTTGCCATATAACAAAGTACAGTACAATGATGTACAAAAGAGAAAATCTTTACTACAGGCACAAAAGGTGTATAAAACAGACAGTCTAATGCTGATTTACAAAAAAAATATTTTTAACAACATGATATAAAATACAATTTGTGCACCAGCTTAATGTCACAGAAGGTGGTTTCCACAACATTCCAACCTTGAATATAAATATAGAAGGAAATAGCAATGCATTAACGTGAGACTCGTACAAAACATGCTTATAGTGTATGATGGAACTTTGTTATTAATAGAAATCCATCACTTTTTAAATGTTGTTATGCTGTAGTAGCTACATCATCATAGCTGTTATGCTGAACTAGCTACGTAACTACAACAGCATCACAACACTGAACGCTCTAGCGCATGCACGTTATACGGCTGTAGCAGTGAAAACAAGAGCGAAGAACAGTGGCACAGTGGAGAAAAAAAAATAGGTCTCTGAAATAGTCATGTAAAGTGTTCATTTCAATAGCAGTTAGCATCCTACACTATAAAAAACAATGAATACCAAACTGACAATAACAATCTGACTTAGTTTATCTTGAGATTACCCATGGCAACCAAACCTCTCAGTCTATGCTTTTGAGGTTCAAATGGTTGCCATGGCAACCTCTCAATGAACTCACCAGCTTGTTACCAATAGTTAAGTATTCATTATTCTCTATATTGGCATCATCTTTGCATTGGGGTCCCAATTATTGAATTTAGTAAATCCCCATCAAATCCCTAAAATAAAGTGAGTCATCAAATAAGTGCAATCTATAGGCTAAATGATTCTTATAAAAAGACTGGCAGCTTTATTGGGCTGGCAGTATATTCTAGAGGTTAGAGTAATGAGCTGTGAACAAGCTTGGTACATCCCACAGACCAGACCAGACCTTGATTTGATTCTCACAACCTCCACTTGCATACTGTGTGACTCTGAGCAAGTCACTTAACTGTCCAGTGCTCCCAGGTCACCCCTGAAAACAGGCACTTGTGCCTAGTGAGCCTGACCCAGTTAACAGACTAAAATAAAAAAAAAATTGAAAAATTAAAATAATTGTGTTTTCTGCACAACTCTGGATATTAATTAAAATGTCACCGAAGTGCTTTAAGGTGAGTTCTCAGCAGTTTATTTGTGATGGCAAGCGTGCAGTTTTTTGTTCTGTATTGAAATGTTACCATTGTCAGCACCACCTTTCATTCAGAGTGACCTTGTTTCTTCTACTAATGATTGTTTTCTGGTTAACGCATGAGTGTGCACCGAGTCCCTCACTGCAGCAAGGAAGTATGTGTGCAGCATGACAACAGAGCCTAATACATTAGGAGCTTCTGGGAGATTGAACTATAGTCTTAAAAACAGTGGTCTCAGATGGCTAAGGCTGATGCAGGGCTTGTGTCACACCCTGCAGCAACCCTATATTTTAGTGCAGCTGTGCCAAACCTCTCTGATGCATCTGCACCCGATTTTAGTACATCGGGATCAGTTGAGACAGTTTTCTCAGTTTAGAGCAGCTTGCTCCAAAGATGTAGTGCAATCCCTGTAAAAAGGGTCCCCCAAATTGCACAAGTTAGACCAGGGAAAAGCTGATCTAACTTGCCATTTGGCACTTAGGATTGAAAATCCTAGTGACCATCCGGGAGAATGTCACAAGCCCTGTGCTCCAAACGATCATCACACCAGGGGCTTGTGGCATCCTCAGGGTTCTGCAAATTGAGCCCAGTTTGTTGATTAGACCAGGGTTTGATGATTTCCCAATGTGTGACGCATTCACAGGAAATCAAGAAGTACAACACACCAATAGAAAACCAAAGATGCATTTTCTCAGCATGAGATGAAATTAAGGAGATTAGTGTGGCAACAAGTTCCACTCAGTAAATATACTGACATTGGATGTGTGCCAAGAGATCTATGGATCTTAAAATTCCCCTTCTTTGACAAAGACCATCCTTAGTTTTTGGAATTATGGAAAGATGATATACATGATTTCTCACTTTGTCTAATCAAGTTCATTTTAGAAGACTTGGCAAAACAATAGGAGAAACTGATCGAGGAATTAAAAGTAAAGGAAATATTTCTCAATCAGTTCTCATTAGGCTGCCTGTTTCAAATGGTTCTATGTGATATCAGCGACTGAAAAACAGCACTGACTGACAAAAATAGCTAGCGCACATCATTGAAAAGTCAATACAGCGATGTGCAGTACAGTGACTCCCACAAACACCGACCAGCACTTACTTACTCTCTGATGGGGGGCAATATGAGGCTAGTATTTATGCAGGGGGGGTATGCTCCCACACCACCCATTAAAAATATAATCATCACCAGGGAGAAATGATAAGGGGGCTGGGGAAAACTGGGGAGGGGGGCCAGGGAGGTGGGCAACCTGCGGGTGGTGGGGAAACAAAATTGGGAGGGGAAGGGGAATGGGAATAAAATTTAAACAACCCCCCAAAAATTCACGTAAATAAAACATCCCCAGCCAGTCCTGAACAAAAGTTAAACAACCCCCCCCCCAAAACAAAAACCAATACACAAAACAAAAACATCCCAGGCCAGTCCTGAACCGAGGTTCACAACACACAGGGGTGGTGACTGTACCCGCTATGCCAGATGGCCAGCTAGGAACTAACAAATCTTTTTATACTTTTGCAAATGAGAACTCCCTACAAAGTGGAAGCACTGTACTTGCAATACGCTACAAAGATGATATAGTTGACGTTGCATCCACTATTTTTACCTCGCACAAATTGAATCACTGAAATTGACTTGCTACATTCATGGGACAGCTGTTTGAAACTACTTTTGAGCTTGTGTGATCTGTTTTGGATTTTGCAAATCATTGTACTGCACTTGTTATTTGGCAGCAATATTTTTTATTCACTCTGTGAAGCCTTAATTTTTAAGACTGAGATGTACAGTATATAAAACATTCAGATTTGGTTGCCTGGTGACACTCTCCTGACAAGGCAAGTGTTCTTGTGAAATAATGAGATGGTGTCTTGCTCCTATTACTCCTTTGTTTGTTTGCTGCATATTCGTAGATATTAATTAAAATCTTTCTTATGCACATTATAGTGAGTTCTCAATAGTTGATTTGGTGTGGTAAGAGCAACGTCTTTTTGTTTTGCATTGAATTTTTACCACTGTCTGCACCTCCTTTCATTCAGAATGGCCTTGTTTCTTGTATTTGTGAGTGTTTTCTTTTAAATGATTGAGTACGCTCCAAGTCCCTCGTAGCAGTTGGGGGGGGGGCTAAGTTTGCAGCATGACAGCAGAGATCAGTACATCAGGAGCATATGGGAGGTTGAATTACAGTTTAGAGACAGTTTGTTGATTAACCAAGGGTTTGGTGATTTTGCAATGAAGGACACATCCACAGCAAACTAGGAAGTAGAACACACACATCAATAGCAAGCCGCATATTGTAAAATCAAAGGGCATTTTCTCAGTATGAGGGAACTGCACTGAAATTAAGGAGATTAGTGTGTCAACAAGTTACACTCAGCAAATATATTGAAGTTGGGTGTGCTCTAAGAGGTCTAAGGATCTTGAAATTCCACTTGTTTGGCAGAGACAGTCCTGAGTTTTTTGACTTATAGAAAGCTGAGACACATGATTCCTCTTTTTGTTTAATCAAGTTCATTTTAACTGACTTGTCTAAGCAACAGAATAAACTGACTGAGGAATTAAAAGTGAAGGAAGCCATTCTCAATCAGTTCTCAAATCAGGCAGATTTGAGACTTTGAAAGAAAAGATGAAAAACTTCATAATGCAACTGGACAGAAAAACTCAGGCATAACAGAAAAAAATGCATTCTGAGAGGAGCTATCTTAATAATTATGTATTCGACTGGAAAAATAAAGCTAAATGCAGCCAGCAAGCTATGTCTATTTGAAAGGGCCAAGCATCTGTACAACAAACTGATAACAAGTCTGAGGGGGCATCTTCTATTTTTTTTTTTTTACAGGAATCTCTCGTCTCCTAGAAGATTCAAGAGTGGTGTTCCACACACAGCCCCAGAATTCAATTTAGAACAGCAAGAAATGGATAAAGGAGGAACAGGAAGTATGCAAACCACAATCCCACAGCATAATGCCGCACAACAGCAGCAAGTCAAGTGGTAAGCAAGGTGAAGAACCGCTATTAAAACATGTTGAAAATAATGTGATGAACTTGACCTGATATACTTAAACTAATAGAGAGCTGTCTGTACCTAACCTTGGACACAAATTTGTTATATCCCATGATTTCAATTATTTTGAATCCGCCATTGACTTTCATAGATTTGCTTGGCTGTTAAATCTCGAGCACTATTTTACTACTAACACATGCTGAGGCAATCGAGGAACTGTTACCCTGCAAATATACAGAAGCTGAAGCACAGGAATCACAACAGGGACTGATGGACACTCTAGCTTCTGGAAATGTAGATATTCAGAGGTGTAATAAGCTGAAAAATGAATGAACTTTTATTCCATCAACAAACCCCACTGTGATGGTATTCTTGAGGGCCTGTAAGCATGATTTGGAAAAACTGATACATGCAAGTGGAAGGCAACATTTTGTCAATATGGCAATGGATGAGTATAAAGCCTTAAAGTTTGGAATCCAACCCTGACATTACCATTAAAACTGCATATGGGGGTGGTGGTGAGTGTCATGGTCTTGAATACTTCTATGTAGTGTGGTGTGGTGCCAACTGGTAAATAAGAGGTTTTATAAAGCCTCATCCAGTTACTCAATGCTTCCTTCAAGACCAAGCTGGTTGAGTGTATTATAACAGCATATCATTATTGTGTCTTTGACGAGGACACTAAAGAATTCCGCACATTACCATTTCCAATGAAGCCTACCTTTTATGTACTTCCTTAGGTCATTTGGAATTAACTGCACAACTAAACCCTTGTCTAAATATGTGGATACATTTATAAAACCTTTTATCCGGGGGGCATTTATGATCATATATGAGGGAGTCCATGAAGAATTTTAACATCTTGAGGGACATTCATGTCGAGAAATCAGACATTCTTGTTATACTCAACATGGAGTCTCTCTACTAAGGGGTAATGTGATTAAATATTTCTTCACAAATAGGGTGGTGGATGCATGGAACACTTCACAGTGGAAGTGGTGTGGGCAAATTCGGTAGGGGAATTCAGAAATGCATGGAATTTGCACAGGGGTATCCTAGCGATAGGTAGGAGAACAAATCCAGAGATCAAGTAGGGTCTTTGTTATTTGTCAAAAAGCTTAATTCACTCAGTGAAACCTGTATATTTAAGGATGAAACCTATATAAGGCGTCCAGTGGGGGGAGGAGGTTCCACCAGTCTCTTGACAAAGCAGGTGTTCTTGCAGACAATTGAGATGGTGTCCTCCTCCTATTACTCTTTTGTATGTTTGCTACACAATCATGGATAACAATTAAGATATCACTGAAGCTTTTAAAGTGAATTCTCAGAAGTTTATTTGGTGTGGTGAGTAGGAAGTATTTTATAGTGTATGGTGGAACATCGTTCTCCACCGAAATCCATCGCTGTTGAAATGTTGTTCACCTGCACTAGTGACGTTCGCAGTGCAGCAGAATGATTTTTTGTTCTGCTGCACTGCGCACATCACACACTGTGTCTTCGAGCAGCATTTGACAGTTAGGGCTCACTCTATAGACAGTACACATAGCGAAAGCAGCAGTGTCGGTGGCAGTACTGTCAAAGCCGCTATCAGAATGGGATAGATTCATCCTCGATCAGAAAACCAAAAAAAGGCAAAAAAAACGAGAAATGACATGCGGCAATTACGTAGTTTCCTGAGTCATGAAATGTGATCCTCACTACTGACCCCTTTTCTCTACTCTTCCCCACAGATTGTGAATTGCTGTTCCAGGTGCTGCTGTATGTGAGTTTTTAAACAGTTTAAATGTTAACGTTAAAACATTCAAAATGTAAAGTTCTTCAACAGTTAAAATGTCAAGCGTGAAAATGTTCAAAATGTAAAGTTCTTTTTTCCTTCTAGTACCCCAGTAAAAATGTTTTGAAGCAGAAACATGCTGTAGTAATTTTTTCCCCAAAAACAACGTTCCACCATACACTATAAAGAAAAGTGCATGGGGAACAGTTTACAACAGGGCTAATCTTTCACCTCGTTGGCACTATGACGACGGATTACCTCCTGTGCTAAAGCTCGGGTAATCCGGCCGCCATAGTGCCAATTTCGTGAAAGAATAGCCCTGTTGTCAACTGTTCCCCATGCACTATCCTATATATTCTGCACTGAAGTTTTAGCACTGTCTGCACCAGCTTTCATTCAGTGCTGCTTTGTTTCTTGTACTTACTACTAAAATTGACACCCCTGCTTTCTTAGAGGGACAGGAGCTGTGGAATTCTATTCCCTCATCCTGTTCCACTATAGCCTTTGAGCTTCCACGCCTAGCAATTTAGATTCCTGCAGAAAGACCAGTGCAATACATTGTTTCACAGAAAAGTGATAATCTTTTTTTTCACTTCTTGGGGAAATTGATGCCTCTGACATTCCAGCTTATGAGCTTGATGTCTGTCATGATACCCCAGTAAATGGAGATGGATGGCTGAAGTTTGACACAGTCATAGTCATTATCCTTTGAGATACACTTAATGCCAGGTTAGTCAAGGTGGGAAAGCTGATGGGCATTATGGAAGGGGAACATACCTGTCAGCCTGAATGTGAACCACTATCTAAGAGATTTCAACAAGTCTAGACCTGAGAACACAAAACAATATACAGTACAAGTCCATATGCCAACTGGCAGCTGGGCTGTGAAAAACAGGAATCATGCCTCATATCATAAGTCCAGACATTGAACTGTGAAAGTTGATTAATTAAACATTGGTGAAGTGTGGATAGGTTTAACCAACTCACTCAAGTATCAGCTGGGAAGAGGGACACCTCCATTGCTCGAAGGTGAAATTGACAGGGATATTCAATGGATAACAATAACAATAAAACACTACCCCTACCTAAGTGTTTATTCTCTGCTTACAATACAAATACTAAACAGTTCCATTATTAAACCATTCATATAGGCTAAACATCTACCTGCTCTAGGGAGCATAACAGATTGCAGTTTACTTGTAGATGGTAAGGGAAATCAGGATAACTGTGCTCTCATAAGAAACAGAGGATCAGGGGAGTAATGATGTAAGTGGGAGGCCTGCTGTGACCCCCATCCCCTTTGATGCTATGTAGGCCTCCAAAGTCACCACTGGGGAGATAGGGACTGGGTATGTGGTGAGGTAGGAAATGGGTAACCTCGGTAGTTGGAGAGGGAATGGGAGAAGGATGGCATATCCTTGAGTGAATAGAAAACCTGCTGGAGTAGCACTGTCATCATTCTCCACAGCTGCCATATAATATCTGGAGCTGCCTGTGTGGGCTTGCAAAACCTTTAAAAAGAGATGTCCCATTACAACACTTATTGAAGTCTGCACCCAACCATGCCACCCAAGAAGCAGTCCCACAACAAGTTTTATCTGTGCTCAGGAAATGAAGCGATGTGATCCAGAAGTCCTGGTTTAGACAGAAAATTCAAATGCTGGCATCACTCCAAATATGAAGTTACAAAAAATGTGCAACCACTTCATGAAATAAAGTAAATATAACATTTTTTATTCAAGTTGGAACAGTTTGATTCACCCTCCTCACACTAACCCAGTGGTTTGGCTACAAACCTTCCTCAAGCCCCCCTGAGGAAAGCTTGTAGCCAAATTGGTGGGGCAGTGGGAGAAGGGCGAATTGAATTGTTCCAGCTTGGAATAAAACACTTTATATTTGCTTTATTTCATGAAGTGGTTGTGCATTTTTGTAGCTTTGTATTAAGAGTGATGCCAGCATTTGGATTTCCCATCACCCAAGACCCTGTTTGAGGGGACTGTGGTAGACACCACCCAGCCTCTCTTGTTAAAAACATGTTACATGAAGTTGTTCATATAACCTCCACATTATGGTATGCAAGCAGACTGCTATTTGTGCTTTCGTGG
The DNA here is from genome assembly GCA_016271365.2 of Neoceratodus forsteri. NCBI lineage: Eukaryota > Metazoa > Chordata > Ceratodontiformes > Ceratodontidae > Neoceratodus > Neoceratodus forsteri. The sequence continues at coordinate 624,116,992 of CM057455.1, forward strand.
CTGGGTGACTCTGTCCCATGCCTCCTCTGATGTTGTGGGTGTATCCAGTTCTTGGTGAGAGGAGTAACATGAAATGTCTCAAAAGTGACCTCTTTGCCAGTGTGGGAGTAAAAGGGAGCCAGATCTTGATAGCATGGAATCCACTCATATGCCAAGAAGGTGGGAGGGGAGGAATAGAAGGAAGAGCTGGAGTGAGTGGTGAGGTCCATTGCTTGGTTAGAGGCCAATCAGCCATTTATCCTCCTATAGTTATATATCAGGAGTCTGGGCCCATCTCTGTGGTGGGGCAGTCACTGTACAGTATTCCAAAACCACCACAGGCTATGAGTTCATCTGAATATAGTCACCATTGGGTTAACTATCAAAAATTCTATTTTATTCAGGAAAAACAAATCCATTAACAGTACTATGATAACAATTAGACACAAATCAAGGGTATTCAGACACTGATATAGGAGGTAATGAGCCTGACAGTTTGGAGTAGGTAGTCCAGTTCTACCCATTCTGTTGAATGTCTCTTAAGGACTGAGAAGAGGAATGACATGGGGGGCAATCAAGGCACTGAATGTTTTCAGTTTTAGGCTTTGGTCAGCTGTTTTGAAAAACAAAAAAAGGGTGCACACACCATGCAGGTTAGAAAGCAAACTTCATTTATTAAGAAATCTACTCCTACCCTACAGACAACCCTCTGTATCACCAAAAAGCTTCATCAGGGAGCCTCCTGATGAAGTTGTTTGTTGATACGCAGCAGTGAATTTCATTATGGGTAGAGAGCTTTCTTTCTAAGTAGCAGTTCCACTCAGTGGGCAGGCCACATCACAAATAAGCAAAATATTGTGATGTCAGATGTAGATGAATAGCAGAAATGGGAAAAATGTTTCTTCCAACAGCAGAATTCTGGAAAAATTATGATTTCACTTCAGTAAAACTTCTGTAAAAGTTTGTGAGATTCAGCCAAAATTGTAATTTCAGTGATTTCCACATAATTTAAACATTTTTTTGGTCAACATTCATCAAATTTGCAATGATGACTTTAACAGTGATTGTCAAGAAATTATACCAAGCTACACATTTATATATTTAAAGGTGACTGAGGTATAAACCTCCAAACCGCAGGGTTCAGTATTAGGACCGGTCCTCTTCAATGTCTTTATAAGCGACATTGCAGAAGGACTGGAAGGAAAAGTATGTCTCTTTGCAGATGACACTAAGATCTGCAACAGAGTTGATGCACAGGGTGGGATGGAAAGGATGAGAAGGGACTTGGCAAGGTTAGAGGAATGGTCAAATGTATGACAGCTTAGATTCAATGCTAAGAAGTGCAAGGTAATGCACCTGGGAAACAAAAACCCAGGGGAAGAGTACACAATGGGGGGTGAGATACCAACAACAACAAAATGGAGAGAGGACCTGGGGGTAGTCATAGCAGATGACCCAAAGATGGGCAAGCAATGTGAGAGGGCAGCAAGGAGGGCTGGGGGGATACTGGGATGCATAGGGAGAGGCATCACCAGTAGAAAACAGGAAGTTATTATCCCTCTGTACAGACAGCTGGTGAGACCCCATCTGGAGTACTGTGTGCAGTTCTGGAGACCCAATCTCCACAAAGACATAGACAGGATGGAAGCTGTCCAGAGGAGGGCAACTAAAATGGTGCAGGGTCTGCACCGGAAGACATATGAAGAGAGACTTAAGGACCTTAATATGTATAGCCTCGAGGAAAGGAGGGAGAGGGGGGACATGATAGAAACTTTCAAGTACCTCAAGGGAATCAACAAAGTCCAAGAGGGTGGCATCTTTCAATAAAAGAGGTGTGCAAGAACAAGAGGGCACAAGTTGAAGATAGAGGGGGGGTGGCTCAGAGGTAATTTAAGGAAGTATTTTTTCACAGAGAGGGTTGTGGATGCATGTAAGGGCCTTCCGGAGGAGGTTGTGGAGTCAAAATCAGTGGTGGAATTCAAGCATGCATGGGATAGTCATAAGGCAGTTCTGGGGGGTGGGGTAGGAAGAAGTAGGCTGCTGGTTAACTAGGATCTGCAGCTTATCCAGTACGTAGGGAAATGGGCAGACTGGGTGGGCCAAGCGGTCCTTATCTGCCGTCAAATTCTATGTTTCTATGTTTCTATGTAACCTTTAGACATTTTAAAATTATATTTTGCAAGTATGACAACACACAATTTTGAGCCCCTATAATTTTAAAACTAGAGAACAGATTTTCACTCATTTATTAATAACTTGTGGAAGCACATGCATGTGCAACATTATTTCTGCACAAAACACCATCTGGCTCTTTATCAATCCTGTAGCTAACAATGTATATTTTTAGCATTTAAAAACAGTGCCCTCAAGTGATGGCCAGCATTACAACTAGTTGTGAATGAGGCCACTGTGACAGAAGCATCTGAATATTTGTAGTCATGATGGTGCTAGATGCTCGGTATCACTGTAGCAGGAGTACTGGAGAAGCACTACAGGGTCATTATGGCAATGCCAGTAATGTGACATGCCTGCCTGTAGTACAATTCAAATGAATGTGATCAATAACTAACCAAAGATGGACTGAAGTTCTGCAAAGAGGGAAGGGATATGGTTATGTCAATAAATAGGAAAGTCAACAGGATTATAACTGTAGGACAATGGAGGAAGGTCATGTAGGAGTTAAATGAATGGATTCACCAAAAGAAAGTCAGCTATGCTGAGTAGCAAATAAATAGTATCCACCAGCTGAAGCAAGAAAGCAAACGGGGACAATTCTTACTTGATATCAGGATGCATGCGAATCACATGTCGCAAAATTGACTGGTCTAAACACTTAATACATTTGGAAGCCTAGAACTTAGATGAAACCACATAGACCTCATAAGGAAGCAAAATGACTAGGAAATGCAGAAGAAGAAATCCTGGCTATTTATAAGGGATAGATCCTACAGAAAAAGGAGTAGGTTGCTCCAAACTGAAGTGAGCTTCTCTGTAAACAGCAAGGAAGAAGTCAATGTGACATGGTCAAGTTCAGAGAAAAAAGCATGGGGACAAATTAGTCATTCAGAAGCAAACTGTAAGACTGCATGCAGCTCAGCACAGCTAAATGAGTGCAGTAGTGATACTATAAATGCTTTGTGAAAGTTAAATTCCACGTGTGGAATTCTAGTGGTATTATCTATTATGCAGCCATGTTTTTTTAAGGAAATGTTGCAGATAAATGAAGTCTAATATTCCATCATAAATGTTAACCTACTAAACTACATTTATGCAGCTCTATTAGATTTCATGTCCTATTTACATTAGGTATGCATGACAAATATCAGCTGTATACCTGCAATAGCACCGCACTACAGGCAAACACATATTTTGAAAATGTTCAAACAATTTAACAAATTATTAAATTGTGAAATTGTGAATTCCTGTAACTCATAATTTACATAGTCAATCTCCTCCATATTTAACAGTTTCTATGACTATTCAAAGAAAGTATGTAGACAAATTTCTATCAACTAGCTCCAAAGGTGGCTAGGATGTAAGCATATAAATATTTTCGGAAATGTTCAGTAAAAATAAATAATAAAAATTCCGCTATACAAGACACTAGTGAGGCCCCACCTGGAGTACAGTGTACAGTTCTGGAGACCATACCTACATAAGGACATAGACAGGGTAGAGAAGGTTCAGAGGAGGGCAACAAAGATTGTGCATGGGTTGCATCACAAGTCCTATGAAGACAGGTTGAAGGAACTGAACATGTACTCCCTGGAGAGAGAGGGAGGAGAGGGATATGATAGAGACATACAAGTATCTTACAGGGAGGAACAGGGTGCAGGAAAACACTATTTTAAGCGAAAAAGATGTTTCAGGACTAGAGGGCATGGGATGAAGTTGGAGGGAGGGCGATTCAGAGGAAACATGAGAAAGAATTTCTTCACAGAACGGGTGGTGGACAAGTGGACACCCTGCCAGAGGAAGTGGTGGGAGCTGAAACAATCACGGGATTTAAGAATGCATGGGATAGACATAAAGGAATTCTAGAGGTCAGGGGTAAGGGGAAATAGACTTCTAGGAAAACAAACTGAACTTACAAGCTCAAATGGGCAGACTAGGTGGGCCATAGGCCCTTATCTGCCGACACTGTCTATGTATCTATGTATCTATGTATCTATGTATAAATTTCCAGGTTTTGAGCCTCTGTACATTCCATGCATCTCACACAAACCTCATTAAACTTGAAATCCATTTAGGAACTCTCAAAAGAGCAAGCAAGCCAAATTTCAGGCAGGTCTTTATCTGGAAGATGACAGAGTTAAGATAAATTAAAGAATTTCAGAAAATTCTGCAAAATAAGAACACAAGAACATAGGAAATATTAATCAGATGGAGAACATGCTGTCTATCTAGTGTGCCTAAGGTAGCTATACTCCAATTATATTTTTTTCCTAAGTTTCCCACATTGCCTGTACCAAGCGAGTTTGAATTCCCTTACTGTCTTTGATGCCACCACTTCTGGTAGCAGGCTGTTTCATGGGTCTATCACTCTCTCTCTGTGAAAAAGTACTTTTAGAGTTACTTTTGAACTTGCCTCCCTCCAAACGCAAGTTGTGTCCTCTTGTACACACTGCCCTGTTTTTCTGGAAGAGGTTTTCCTTCTGAGTTGTGTTAATTCCCTTGACGTGCTTATATGTTTCTATTATGTCCCACCCTGTTTCTTTCATGTTCCAGTGAGAATAAATTAAACTCTTTGAGTTTTGTCTCATATGGCTCATGATGTAGCCACCACACCATCTTTGTGGCCTTTCTCTGCACTGTCTCCAGATGGGCGATGTCCATTTTTAGATGAGGCCTCAATGACTGGACACAGTACTTGTGGTGTGGCCTCACCAATGATCTGTAGGGGGTATGATAATTTCCTTTTTTATGCTCATAATACCCATTCCAATGCATCCGAAGATACTACTTGCCTCCTATGCTCCTTTTTTGCATTGTTTTCCTACCTTACTTTTTGTACCCTACTTAAGTTGTTGGTAATGATCACTCCCAGATCCTGTTCTATCTTTGTCTCCTCTAGTTGATGCCCTTCTAGTACATACTTTTTTCATGATTTCTACTTCCCCAGGTGCATTGCATTATACTTCTTGGTGTTAAATTTTAACTGCCAATGTCTGAACTATTCTTCCAGTCTCCTTAGGTCAGCTTCAATACCTAATGCCCCCTCTAGTGTATCCACCCTGTTGTAGAGCTTTGTATCATCTATGAACAGGCAAACCTTCCCCTCCAGTTCATCAGTGATGTCACTGATTAATATATTGAAGAGGACTGTACCCAGCACCAGTCCCTGTGGAATGCCACTGGTCACACCTCCCTCCCTTGGTAATGCCCCATTGACCAAGATTTCTCTGGGTCCTATTCTGTAGCCAGTTTCTAATGGAATTTACTATTTTCTGTCTGATGTCTGATTCCTATGTGTTCTAGTTTATTAGCAAGTGTCCTGTGGGGAACAATGTCAAAGGCCTTGCTGAAGTCTAGATACAGCACGTTCACTTCTCCGCTTGGGTCCACTGTTCTGGTAACTCAATTGAAGAAATCAGCCATGTTTGTTTGGCATGAGCACCCTGCTGTGAAGCCATGCTGTTCATGAAAATTCCACAAAAGCAAAATTTGATTTTGTGGCCCAGTCCTATTGCTGTATTAGGGGATGGCTTGTAGTCAGTGACACTTGTGTTACTGTACATAATTCTGTAACCCACTTTAAGTTTTGGAGTCAAAATAAGGCTTAGTCTCCCAGTCTGCCATGTAAGACTTTACAAGAATTAAAAGTTCGGAGTTTAGTTGAGTCTTGTCTGGAGGGCAAAATATAGAGTGTCAGACTTACTGCCTCCAGTACAGGGGTGATAGGCTATCCTGGTTTTGAGTAGCAGTGTCAGGGTGGGGTGGTAGTAAGGCAAGACCCATACATTTAAAGACACCAGACAATTTTCGATCTTATGGTTACTTGTGCAGGCATAAGTCTCCAGGATGGCACAGGATCTCATGAAGAAGATTCTCATGCCACAATTAATTAACTGACCACTTTGCCCAAGGGTTTTGCCAGGCCACAGTGCACTATATTTCCAACCTGCTGATACCCACAGTCAGGGGAACAAAAGTAACCAAAAAGGTTGTTATGACTGTGAAGACCCCATATCACTTGGATCCATAAATGTGGGTCCAGCTGTATGATGAGGGTAAGAGGTCTGAGAGTAGGGGTGGTCTACAGACTCCCAGATCAGAAAACTGATAAAGACAAGGTCCTTTGCAAAGAAGTAAGGATGACAGCAGGCTCAGGCAGTATAGTCATCATGGGCTACTTTAATCTCCGAGATGTGAACTGGCAGCACATCTGCCTGGCATCTGCTCCTTCTTCCAAAAATAATATTTAGAATTGTTTTACCTACCAGCTTTTCATACACTAGCAGCTTAAAATGCTCCTCTTTTCTTCTCGATACAAGAATTGTGCATTGGATATGCAAGAATGGAGGTTGAAATGAGCCAAGCTCCACCGAAGCACACCTCTCCAGCTACCCCAGACAATTCTGCCAAACACTCGAAGGCCCAGGGGTTTGGCTCGGGTCATTCTTCTAATACAGCACCATCACCAGTTCTGTTGACAGAGGAGCACTTCATGGTGGAATTCACTCCCACCAAGGAAACCTTGCAGGACTAAACTAATGAGCTTAAATCTCTCTGGTCTGATCTCAGTGAACTTGGCCACCGGGTGGGAAATACAGAGGTACAGACACACTCATTAGAAAAATGGAGAGACAGGCTCAATCTGGACATCAATTCATTAAAGCAGAAAGCATCCAGTTTGTAATCCAAACTAGAGGAATTAGAGGGCTGGAGCCGAAGAAACAGTGTACTGGTCTTCGGCATCCCTGAAATGGCTGAAGGCTCTAATCCAGCCCTCTTTGCACAAAAGCTCTGTGCCAAGATTGATGGTCTGTCACCAAATGGGCCTTCGTATGTTATGGAAAGGCCCATCATTCTCTCCACCCTATGCCACCAGAAGGCTCCACACCCAGGTCATTTATTTTTACAGTCCTAAACTAACTGGACAAGCAACAGCTACTTAAGAAAGTTCTGGCACTTTGTGAAGTGTCATGAGAAGGGGGGCAGTTGCAAGTGATCCAAGACCTGCCCAGCACTGTCCGACAGAAGAGAGCCATCTATCATCAGTCAGTCACCAGATTAATAGCAGCAGGGATATGATTTAGAGTCCTTTACCCAGCCCATTTGCCAGTGCTAGTCCATGGCACTTGGAAATGTTTTGTTTCTGCTGAGCAGGCTGCCATTGAATTGAAAGAAATCTTTCCCGAACTGTTCCAGGATTGCTGACTCAGATACTATATTAATACAGTGAGTATCCCTAACTTAAACCATCTTGGCTGTTAAAATCTGTTTTAAGATGGAGAACTGTTTTAGCAATTAAAGGGGAACTGTCATCAACAGGGTTTCTTAGTGCCTGAAAGCCCATAAAAAAAGCTAATTTGAGTGATCCATTGTATTTATGTATGAGTCTTTGCAGTCCAGTTATTCATATGTAAATCAGCTTGTAATTAATGGCTGGGGCAGCCATGTGTTTTAGGCTCCTGACAGGAAATGATGTTGCAGGAACTTGGCTGTTCATTTACTGTAGGTTAAATAGGAAATCATATGTTTCATTAACTGTGTCTTAAGGTGTTATTAAAACACTTTCTACATTTATAATAATTGTTCTGTATGTGCATTGAAACTGGTGAGTTATCACCTTTACATTTCCAACTGTTAGTAAAAATAATCCATATTTAGGATTGCTTTAATCTGTAGGCTATACTACCAGCTTATCATTACAAACTACACATGTCAAGGCTGACTCTGGGGTGTCAATATGTATTGAGGCCCCATTCTGTCTCAGGATGTCTAAACCCTGGCTGTGCTCATGTCAGTGCAGAATTCTGGGGCTGCCACATCACTGACTTCTGTCTTATTCCATTCTCTCTCTTACAATTTCATATGTCACAAGATGCAAATGTGGCTACATACCTACTTGCCCGGCATCATGGGGCCAGCCTTGAAATGTGTAGTTTTTGATTAACAGCTGGCAGCATAGCCTAGAGGTTAAAGCAAAGAGCTGTGAATAAACTTTGTTCATCCAGCAGAATGGGGTTTGATTCCAACATGCTCTAATTGTATATTGTGTGACCAGAGTAAGTCGCTTATCCTCCCTGTGGTCCCAAAACACACCCAGAAACAAGTTGTACAGTAGTTGTGTGCCTTTCCCAGACAAAGACAGTGAAAACAATATGAGCATGTTGACTTAAAAAGAAAAATTAGGACACCATTAATTGTTCATTAATTACAAAAACACATAGATGGACAACATTGTTAAAACATGCATAACCTGACATGCATTATTAAAAGAGTATTTTACTTTTTTGATGAAGTTAAAAGTATAACAGTTTCTTACTGAATACTTTGGATGGAACAGAATTTTGTACCGTAAAGGAAACAAATGAATCTGGTTAATCTTGCCGCTCATGCCCTTTGAGCATGTCTTACACGCTGTAGCTCTGCCAATGGACAGCAACTTTTCAGAATGCCATTGTAATGTAAAAAAAGAAAGAAAAGAAAGGGAGAGACAGCCTGTGCGTGTGTGTGTGTGTGTGTGTGTGTGTGTGTGTGTGTGTGTGTGTGCATGCGCATACGCATGTTTGTGTGAGCACGTGTGTGTGTGTGTGTGAAGTGTGTGCATGCGTGCCTGTGTGTCTATCTGTGAGAAAAGTGCTGCACTAACTGAACTGTTCTGAAAGGGAAAAATATATCACCATTAATTAAATAAAGTAATATATGGGAAGGTGGGTGTATAAACCAGAATTTTGTACACACCCTTGGTGAGGGATGTTTTTATAAACCCCTTGGACTTTGCCCTTGGCGTTAATGAAGCATTCCATACCATCTATGTGTGTGTGTGTGTGTCTGTGTGTGTAAAATTCTGGTTACGCACACCCACCCATATATTATTCTATGTTTGAATATTGCAGTTCTGATTATGCATGTTTTAATAATGTCCATCTATGTGTTTTTGCAATTAATAAACTATTAATAGTGTCCCATTTTGTTTTCTTTTCAGTTCAAATCTGAATAGAAAGAGAATAATATTTTCAGAATCATAACGCATTCTCAGATAGTTTTTACTGTCTTTGTCCAGGAAAGGCACAGAACTACAATTTATTTCTAGGTGTGATTTGTTCTGGTAACACAATATACAAGAAGAACATGTTGGAATAAAAACACATTCTGCTGGATGAAAGAAACTTGTTCACAATTCTTAGTCTTATTCTATAGGCTGTTCTGCCAGTTGTAAATCAAAAACTACACATTTCAAGACTGGCCCCATGATGCCAGACCATTAGGTAAGTAGCAACATTTGCATCTTGTAGACTAGAGTTTACTCCCAAAATTGTAAAAGAAAAGGATGTAAGAGAGGGAGTGGAATAAGACAAGTCAGTGCTGTGGTAGCCCCAGAAATCTGTACTGGCATGAACACAGCCAGAGTTTATAAATCTTGATATGGGGCCCTGATACCTGTTGACACCACAGAGCCAGCCTTGAGGTATGTGTAGTTTTTAATGATCAGCTGGAATTATAGCCTACAGGTTAAAGCATTCCTAAAAATTGATTATTGCTACTAACAGTTTGAAATGTAAAGGTGATAACTTATTAATTTCAGTGCACATACAAAACAATTATTATAAATGTTGAAAGTGTTGTAATAACACCTTAAAGCACACTTAATAAAATAGATGATTTCTTATTTAACCTGCAGTAAATGGAGGGCCAAGTTCCTCGGTGACATGAATTCCTGTTAGGAGCCTAAAACTTATGGCTGCCCCAGCCCTTAAATTGCAGGCTGATTTACATATGAATAACTCTGGACCGCAAAGACTCACTCATAAATACAAAAGCTCACTCAAATTAGGTTTATATGGACTTTGAGACATTAAGAACCCCTGCTGATGACAGTTCCCCTTTAAATGTTGGACAATACTGTTGTTTCATTGAGTGTCAGAGGAAATGGTCTACTTATTACATCTCTAATATAATGCTTCCCTTCATCCTGGATATACTGTTCTACTGCTTTTCTGGAAATAGTTGTTCCTGGTCATATATTCTTGCAGCACAGACTGCTTAACACCTGTTCAGATAATATATTCTGTTTGATGACCCTTAGTCACCTACAGTATCCTGTTTGTTATCTTTTTTTGGTGCATCTCAGTCCCAAGTTCTGGAACAGTCCCGGTATTTATTCAGTTCCCTGTGTTGAGTTGGATACTATTTTCTTTTTACCTGCTAGAGTTAAACTTTCTTTCGACGGACTGTGGATTGATGCCAACTGAGTGACTTGACTGGTAGAGAGAATTTTTGGCTTTGACTTCAAATCCCAAGTGTGTCCGATCGGGTCATATTTTTGTGTTGGAGTGCTTATAATTTGTTTTAAGTCACCTGAAGTGTCTTAGATTAATGTGAAAAACATAGACTCTGGCACACACTAACCCTTAGACAGACGCATTAAAAAAAGCAGATAGTCTTTAATTTAAATTCAGCATACCCTCACAGCAGCAAGGTGTAATTGACACTGATACACATCAGTTCTTGACAGTTATAAACCCATACACCCCTAGATTTATCTTCTCCCCAAAGTACATAAGACTGTTCAAAATCTCACAGGCACCTGATTGTGGCAGGGATAGGGTCAGTAATGGAGCCGTTGAGTCAAAATGTAGATGCCCATATCAATCAATTTGTGCCACAATTGATGTCCTTTATTGAGGACACTAAACATGCTTTGGGTTTCTGAGGACCTCCACGTTGAGAGTTTGGACCTTTTCATCACTCTCGATGTGGAGGTCCTTTATTCTAATATCCTACATCAGGATGGTTTGCTGGCTCTTGGTTATTATCTTGACAAGGGGGAATTTGATTCTGAACAAAAACAGTTTTTCCTTAGCCTAGCACTGAATGTTTTGAAAAAAAAATGCATTTATGTTTCAGGGTAGTTTTTACCTTCAAATTAGTGGAACAGCTATGGGGGCATCATTCGCCCCCAATTTTGCAAATTTATATATGGGAATGTGGGAGGAGAAGTATATTTATGATTCTGACATTAATCCCTTTTACCAACACATTTCCATTTATAAACATTTTATTGATGATTGTTTTCTAATTTGGCAGGGGACAGAGAGTGAATTGATGTCCTTTGTGGATTAATTGGAGTCAACTAATAGAAATCTAAGATTTACGGTAAACTTTAGTTTGGTTAGTATATCTTTTTTTGGATGTTTAAATCACAAAAGATTTAGACAATGGACTCAGTACTACATTGTTCCACAAACAGACTGACAGGAATACAATATTTTTGACCAGTTCCTATCACCCCAGACATATTGTGAAATCCATACCAAGAAGGTAGTTCATGCATGCACATAGGAACTGCTCCATGGCAGTGGGATTCAAACATAGTAGTAGTAGTAAAAAGTTTATTTCTGATATCAGAAACAGGATAACCCAATTTAGCAAAAAACTAATTTACAATGGGGTCCTACTGTACAAAAACAATAGCAGGTTAATTTTAAAAATAATATGACATACATATAAATAGATTCACACAAAGGCAAAACAACAATAATTACAGCAAATACAAAACTTTCAAGTACAACAACTTCTTGGTGACAATGCCACCTTTTCAAGCCATGATCTTAATACATTCCAAGATATTTTATTAGTATGTGACCTCAAATGACCTAGCAATGAATTCCATAATTTGGGGCCTTCATACACATAGCAATGTTGGACCCTCGTTGTTCTCATAAATGGCACCTTAAAATGTATTTCCCCTGCAGATCGCAATCCCTCGTTAACATTCCACTCTATTAAGTATTCTGGTGCTTTTTTAAAGCAACAACGGTGGGTCAAACACTGCACATGGATATTACACCGATTCATTAAAGGTATCCAATTCAAAGTCTTATAGAAAGTACAATAGTATGTATTCCAGTGTGCATCTAGGAACAAACATGCAAATCTATTAAAAACAACATCTAACTTTCCCAGTGTAGCTCCAACATCCCCAATATACACATAACCATAATCAAAATGTGGGATTATCATCAAATTCACAATTATTAGTCTAGCTTCAGATGTAATGCAGTTTCTGTGCTTATACAATACCCCCAACTTCTTATTCAATTTTTGTATCAATGTTGTCAATATGAGGATCACAACAACAATGGGAGTCCATCCAAACTCCCAGATATTTGTAACAGTCCACAGGGGCCAAGCTGCACCCATCCAATGTTTTTATCTCTTAATTCAAATATACTTTTTTATTTGAAAATAATATTACCTGTGACTTTAAAGGGGTTAAGACCAACCCATGTTCCCAAAAATATGTCTGCAATATATTAAAGGAGTTTTGTAATTTTTTTCTGTTTATACCCCACAGATTTTCCTTCTAGATACAATATTGTATCATCATCATACACATGGTATCGGACATCATCCATCAGATGTCTGACACCATTTGTATATATATTAAATAGGACGGGTCCTAGCACTGAACCCTGTGGTACACCAGATTTAATATTCAGGTAACTAGATACAAAATTGTTACCCAGTTTAACCCTCTGCTGTCTTTCATCCAGGTAGCCATTGAACCGATCCAGGGTCCCCTGGCTGAGACCTACAGATCTCAAGTTATCAATTAAGGTCAAATGGTCTAAAGTGTCAAAAGCTCTTGACAAATCTATAAATATGGCCCCAACCAGGAGGCCCCTACCCATGGCCACCTAGATGTCTGACACAACCTTAACAAGAGCTGTAGTAGTGCTATGCTATGCCCTAAAACCCGATTGATATTTATTATACTTGTTGTTACTTTCAAGATATCCATTTAGTTGGGAAACCACAATTTTTTCAAACACTTTTGAGGTAACTGAAAGCAATGATATTGGTGTATAATTCCGAATATCATTTTTCTGACCACCTTGAACACTGGTATCACTTCCGCTGCTTCTAGGCCAATGGGTAAGAACCAGTTTTTAATGAAAAATTAAATAGGTCAGCCAATATTGGGGCTACCAGTGGTGCAGCACTTTTAAGCAAAAAAGATGGAATCCATCTGGGCCTTGAGCCTTATTTATATTCAATCCTAGTAACTCCCTGAAAACTTGATCAGATGTAATGTTTTGAAAATGGAAAACTGGTCCATCTTCTACCTTCTTATCTTGGTCTCCCCTATGCCATGCCATGCCAGAAAAAAAAAAGTATATTAGTCTGGAAGACCCCATATCAATATACATTTTTTTAAGTATGGCAGCTACCCCACCTGAAAGCTTCATGGAATCATTATTTACCAGAAAAGCATTAGATAACTCTGAGATCTTACTTCCTCGTAATCTTTTAACCATATTCCAAAAATCCCTAGGATTTTTTTAGACTGTCCAGTTCCCAAGCCTGTTAAATAAAAATTTGATTTTGCTTTCCTTATTTATGTAATATACAAATTATGTGCAGCTCAATATTTTTCCCAAAGCTCTCTCTCTCATTACATTTCTTTGCTAACCTCCATGCTGTATCCCTTTTCTTATGGTAGGTTCTCAACTTCGCAGTATACTAAAAATAATTATTATTTTTCACTTTCCTACTTTGAATTGGTACAGAATTATCACATACAGACATAAATTCACAGTAACAATATGACCAAGCACTATCTATATCGGGGATCAAAATAAATCTATTCCAATTTCTAGATTACAAGTCAACCATAAAGAATGTATAATCCAAATTCTTAAAGTTGGGCGCATGACATGGAGAAGAGGTTTTTGCAGCGAGGCTATGTAGTCAGTGATTTATTGTTAGCTAGGGAAGATGCTACTGGTTGCTGAGACAACAGATATTAGCAACAAATAACCCCTCTACGCCTTTTCAGAGTATGAGTGTGAATAATCAGGATAGGCCAAATTTTTTAACAACGTACTTTATGCAGGCCAAAAAAAAATAGAGATTGTGTTAAGGCACAATTGGCATTTTTTGCAGAATGAGCCTAAAATATCATCCTATATGAAAGATTTTCCGTGTATGGTTTATGAAAGATTGTGGAACTTGGGCGATAGATTAACAAGCAGTAATCAGTCAAAGTGTAATTTGAATGCATTAAAAGAATCTCAGGCATCTTTCACTTCCTTAAATTCCTCTCTCTCCCAGAGTTTTTCTTCAGGAGAAAGATGTTTGATAGGGTCCAGACATACTAATAATTGGTTACTAGCTTTGCTGCCAGGTTGGCATAAATGTCATAGATGCAAGTTTTGAAAATATATACAGACTGGGAAAAGTTTTAGAAATCCAGTAGATGGAAGCGTAATTGACATTCATGTATTTATCAACTGTGATTCATGTTCAGTCATTTATTTAGCATCCTGTCAGTGTGGGGCATACTATGTGTGGCAGGCTAAGAGAAAATTAAAAGAAAGGGTTAGTGAGCACATTCGAGGCAGTGTAGTACAGTGGTCTGAGCTGCAAACATAGAGATCTGGGTTTGAATCCCACAGTCCCCACTTGCATTCTCTGTGACCCTGAGCAAGTCACTTAATTTCCTTGTGCTCCCAGGTCACACCTGGAAACAATTTTAGTGTGCCTCTCCTGGTTAAACAATTTCCCCTTTCCCTTTCCCTTTCCATTAGGGTGATTGCCAATAGGAATTTGGAATACGCTACTGCTCAACATTCTCACTGCAGTTCTGAACCCACACTATACATTTGGATGTTTATGGGGATCAAGAAAGCTAAGTTAGGACCTCAAGGGGGAGATTTAAATAATGTTTTGGCATGAAAAGAAAATTATTGGATTTTTAAATTACAGGCATTTTATGTGCCAGGATTAAATGATAAGATAGAGTTGCAGCACCATCTATAAAATAAAATAAAATCAAAGAAAATAAAATGAAGCCTGGTGGAAATGCAGTTTAAAATCAACTATAAGATTTTTTTTGGCAATCTAATTAAATGTGACATGGATATTGAATGTGTTTCAATAAGTTGTTGGCACTCAGTGCTGTGAAAGAAAGGAATTCAACTTTTTTTCCTTTTCCTTCTCTTTCCCCTTTTCATTTACAACCCCCCCCGCCCTTGCATTATGCACAGAATATTGGTAATAATGCTATGCAAGACTATGTAAATATAATAGTATTGTTATAAGGAAAGATTGCTATTTAATTGTGTAGTGTGTCATATAACTTAGTGAATGGAGACTATTATACTATTTAAATTAGTAACACCTGATGCTGACACTATAAAAACATGTAATGTTGTATAGCGCTTTATTTTCTTGATAACGCACAGGTGTGTTTGCGTGAAACGTTAAGTGTTTTTTGGCTCTGTATTTTTTGCTGTTAGGATATGCTGAATTTAAATTAAAGACTATCTGTTTTTTTAAAATGCATCTGTCCAAGTGTTAGTGCATGCCAGAGTTTATGTTTTTCACTTTAAACTGGTACTTTGTTCACCACATACTGAGTAGCGGCTCTGTTTTCTTCCCGTGTCTTAGATTAATGTTTTATGTCTCGTGATCTGTATGCTTATGAGTCAACTCATTACCCACCCAGAGGCTAATCTTGTGGGAACATATGCAGTTCATTTCTTATAGTTTTACATGCTTCATTCTATTTTGCCTTACATATCCAGCTTTTGGAAGTGACAATAGCTTATATAATCACATATTAAGTTTTTATTTCAGCCAGTTACATGGTTCTTCATTTCAGCATTGGCTGTACTTTTTGCTTTCATGGACAACATGAACCTTGTTTATGGGGTTAAGCTAAATATCTTTTTTAAATAGCACAGATTCTTAACATTCATAGTGAGTAGGTGGTAAAGCTCATTAGTTGTGATGTTATCATATTTGCTATATTGATCTATGGTGTACTTCCTTCTGGGTTCTAGTGGGAGGAGGGTTGGGGGGTTTGGGAAGGTAGCAGCTACAAAGTGCTGGAGATCATCAAACACCAGGTGGTGTGTGGGGGATGGGTGTGAGAGGGGATTATTGCTTAATCTTTGTGGTGGAATTATTTGGGGGTTACTTCTTTGCTTATGTTAAATACCATTGCCTCAGATACTTTTAGGTAGTATTTTGTTTTAATATATTGTTATGGTTTACCATTATTGGATTGTTTGACTGCCTTGCCTCTTACCGGGCAACAGTTACTATGTCTAGTGATGAAGGGGGGACAATTGAGGTTAGGTATGGCCACAATTATTATGTTAAAGGGACTTAATGGGGAAATTTGGAAGATAGAGGGGCAGGATACACTGGTTGGTTTGGTAGCATTGCATATGGGGGTTGGGGGAGTTAAGGGGTGGGAGTACTCTGGAGCTGTCTCTCTTCTGGTTTTACTTCAATCCGTACTAAAGTAATTTGGAAAGGAGAAGTAAGGCATGATATTAATTGTGTAGGATATGATGGTACAAGGATACTGCTTCTGTTCGTGGAATGTTAAAGGTGCCCAATCCCCAACTAAATGGTATACGATTTTGATCCATTTGAATAGGTTGCAAACTGATATTGCTCTCTTCCAGGAAATTCACCTGCCCACAATCCAGTTCTCCTTATTTAGTAGATTCTGGGTGGGCCAGGTTTTTGGTGTGGGGCTAGACACCCATAAGAGGGGGGTAGCCATGTTTGTGGCATGAAGGGTACCTTTTTGATTATTTCAAGAGGTGGCTGACACTCAGGATAGATATATACTGCTCAGAGCCTTATTGGGGCATAAGGAAGTAGTTCTTGGAATTATTTATGATCCTACAACAGAAGACCCCAGCTTTTTTATGAACATATTAGATCTATTGCTGCCCTGGGTGTCCCTTCCCATTTTACAAACTGGGGATTAGAATTTAGCAGCCAGTAATGAGCTAGATAGATCTGGGTTGAGACAACAGAATCTGACACTGGGTCAGCTGGCCCCGAGGGATTTGATGGATTCCTTAGGTCTGGTGAACCTCTGGTGGGTCTTAAACCCAACATCACAGGAATACTCTTTCTATTCGACTCCAAATAACTTGCTTTCTTGAATAGATTATTTTTTTTTATTGGGGACTGAGCACATGCAAGGTATTCATTTATGTCATTATGGTGCTAAAGTAATTTCTGACCATCATCCAGTCATTCTCCACCTCAGTTTTGCTTTCTGCATAATTCTAGATAAATGCCAGTGTTTCAGCAATCAGCTTCTGAAAATACCAGAGGTTTTGGAGCACCTTAATAAATTTATTCAATCTATTGTGGATAGTGATTCCATCTCTATGCCCCGATAGGACATGCTGTGGTGTGCCTTGAAAAGTGTTCTTCGTGGAGAGATTATACATATTTATTCAAGACAGAAATATAAAAAACAGGCAATTGCAGATTTGTTAAACCAGATTAGAAGATTGGAGGGCCAGCTTTCGTCTGACTCCCCCAAACTGGTTTGGGAGCAGTTAGAATCTCTCCTGGTCAAGTATAATGAGCTTTTAAGGGAAAAGACAGAACATCTTCTATTATGAACCAAAGCCCAATATTCTGATCAGGGAGTAAGAGCAGTTAAGCTCCTTATTCTTCATTTCAAGACTCAAGTTATGGTCTGGATAGTCCCATCTATTTGTTTTGATTCCGGTCAGTTGATCTCCTTTCCCTGAAATATTGTAGCTCAATTCAAATATTATTATCAAGCTCTATATATTCCTAATCCGGAGATACCTTCTTCCTCTCAATTTGAGAACTTTTTCAGGGGCTTGATCTGCCTAAGCTACAGGAGGCCCAGGTGGAATTTTTAAAGTCTCCGTTAACCCTACAGGAAGTAAGAGATGCTATTGAGTCCCTATCACTGGACAAGGCACCAAGCCCAGATACTATATGCCAATTGTTTACAAAAAATGTAAAGATCTTTTAGCCCATGTAATATTAAACAACTTTAATTATATTTACTGATATGGCACATCAGACCTTTCCCTAAAGGAAGCCTTAATTGTTGTTTTGCTAAAACCCAGGAAAGATCCTTTAAGAGTGAACAGCTACAGACCAATATCTCTTATTAACTTAGATTATAAAATACTGTTTCACATTCTGACCACTCGATTAAATCAGGTGTGAAGCACACTAATAAGTAAGCAGCAGGTGGGGTTTGTGCCTGGGAGAGCATCTGCTGACCATCTTCACAAGTTAATGCAACTGATCTCCACATCTAGGGAGTCCCCTGACTCAGCAGTGCTGGTCTCCCTGGGTGCAGGAAAAAGCTTTTGATAGGGTCTCGTGGGACTTCTTATTTAACCCTTGCATGGCCACAGATTGGTATATCAGTGCAAAATTCCTATATATTCTAATTCTGGCAGCAGTCTGAGGGTTAACTTGCTCCATAGATATCGGATCCCACCTGAATTCTTGCAATGGATTGAGGTTACATATTTTAACTCTGCTGCCTGTGTTCTATGTAATGGAGTCTGCTCAGACCCTATTTACTTAAAGAGGGGCAGCAGCCAGGGATGCCCTCTGTCCCCTTTTCTTTTTAATCTTTTTATGGAACCTTTAATTAGCATAATTAATACCACCCCTCAGGTAAGAAGAATATCTGTTGGACCACAACAATATAAGTTGTCAGTCTATGCAGATGATATTTTATTACATCTTTAATTTATCCTGATACATCCCTGCCTGCTGCCCTAGAGATAATTGACCAATTTGGGGTACTCCCTAACTATAAATTAAACCTGGAAAAGACAGAGATTATACCCTTAAATGGTCTGACTAATAAGGCAGATCTCAAATATTTAGGATTGGCATGAATAAAAGATCAACATAACTATTTGGATATAAAAATTAGTACATCTCTTGATAAAATGAAACATTATAACACAGACACTTTACTTGATCAGATCAAACATCATTTAAATTGCTGGGCTCTCTTGCCTCTCTCCTTTTGGGGACAAGTGAATATAATAAAGATGAATGTACTACCAAGGATTTTATATCCACTTATGCTTAATGTAGTTGTTCCCCAGTCTTAATAATCTGCATTGAATATTGTCCACTTTTCTTTAGCAAGGTAAACCACTCAGGAGAGCCTTCAGTAACTTGACAGCACCAAAAAGGGAAGGAGACCTCTGTATTCCCAACTTTTACTTATATTATCTAGTAATCCATAGTACTCAATTCCTCCAGTGGTACAGAAACCCTTTAAAAGATGCCATATCAGCATATATACCACAATGACTGGAGACAGAATGATTTTACTGTGACCACTTACAAATAAATATTAAGTCATATTTCCTAGAGTCAGCTCACTCGATTATTGCATGACAACCCAATTGCTACATCACTCCATGCACATAAACAACTATGCTCCCTTCCTTGCCTTGACCTGAAGAAGGATGTTTCACAACCCTTGCAAGGGAACCCAAACTTTAAGATTGTAGCGCAACCTCTCCGCCCCGCTTTCTGGCCCTAGCCAAAGGCTAGCTTAGTGGAATATCTTCCTAAAGATGGTAACATGATGACATTTCAGGAAACTCAATAGATATTCCAAAATTCTACCAGACATTGCTTTAAATTTTTTCAAATTTCACAATTACTGTTCAGTCATTTTTGTTGGGGACCATGGTCCACTGCTTATGACTTGACAATTCTTAGTTTAACCCCCAAGGCTTTCACATGTTATGCTATATCCTCTAAATAATCACCTTTATGAGTTGCTCCCCTCTAAGGTGACAGGTACTGCTCCATATTGGGACAGAGCTTTGATTTCTCCTGAAAACCATATGATTGGCCCTGTTTATAGGTCAATTTGTATAAATATATTAAGTGGGACAGATATCATCACATGCAATTTCAGATATTTCATAACCTCTACTGTACACCTGTCAAATTGTATGGAATGGGCAAAATGCTGAATGATATTTGTACACAGTGTGGTAAGGTACAGGGGACATTGTTGCGTATCTTCTGGGACAGTGATAAGTTACTACCCTTGTGGGACTCCATTTGCCAGCACCTAGACCCCCTTTTGGGGCTGGATTCCGCATTCTCTCCAGAGGTGTGTTTATTTGGGTTCTTTGAGGGTAATTTATTTGGAAACCAGTGTTACCATATGGCTTTGATTTCAGCCTGTGCCAAAAAAGTCATGCTATGGCACTGGTGTGAGCAAACTATTCTGATGTACCTGGAATGGTATAAAGAAATATTGTAGGCAGAAAAAATCTTTGCTAGTATATCAAATCATCTATCAACTTACAGGAAAAAATGGGAACCATTATATGTATTACTCTCTACTGAGGAGACATGAGTATTTCCATTGTACCCAAGGGTCCAACATGTCTGGCATGGAGTCGTTATAGTGTACCACCCTTGTTCTTGCATTAATATCGTCCTCTGGTTCATGTTTAAGTTAGTGCATGACCTCTTTTTTATAGGTTCAGAGTAGGAAGTTCCTCCTCTGGAGTACTTGGGTGGGGTATTGGGGGGAGTAGAGTAGTTAGCATTGATTTTACTTTTGTAACATGACTGTATTGCCGGGAGGGTTCTGTTTTGTGTTGTGTTTAATAGTTGGATTGTATATGTCTTATGTATTTTCAAAAAAGTTTCAATAAAGTACATTCAATTAAAAAAAGGATTCACAACAGCTGAAAGGTGCCAGTCAGCCTATTAGCTTTCAGCATTTAGAAACCCATTGTATATTTAAGCAATTAAATACAACAGAGTGTGGTTTATACTGGAATTTTCCCACACCTAGTGTGGTTTGGTCACAAAGCCACAGGCCCAGTCAGTGAACCACACCAGAAGTGGATAAATCCCAGCAAAACCCAGACCCTGGAGTGATTTATTGCAAATATACAATGTCCCCTTCTTTAGTTTGACAAAAAAAATGATTTCATGTGATAACAGTGACCTCAAAATAGCATGGAACATATGAGTTAACACACTACAGCAACTACAATAACAGCCCACTACATAAATAGTGTACACCAAAGTGGCGACTCCACAACCAAAAAAACATACCCCACAAAGCAAAAAAATGCCCAGTATGTGAAACAGTCCAAACAAGATTCACAGCTGTAAATGGAAATTATAAGCAACACCACACTAATAACCATAATGTGACCATGATGTATACCCAGTAACCACAGCAGCCAGCTGCTTATTCAGATCCTTATACTTCCTGTTCCCTGATGTAGAACCCGCAGAAGACACCAACTGCTCCAGATGAACCTCGCTCAGCCTCTGCTCATTCTGCAGACATTCAATAAACCTTCATATTGTTAGATGGGAAACACCAGTACACCTTGTGGCCCACCTCCTTATCCCACCAATGGAGATATCCAGCATAAAACAGGAGTAGTCTCCCTTTTTGGCTCTGCCATCTCCAGACTACAGATGCCACATCAACAACCCCACAAAACACACCACTTTTAAACCAATACCTAATTCCAAACACATAACACCTGACACAGCTAACTACAAACACCTTTGATAGCCTGCTAAAATAAAAAAAGAGCACCACACAGCACACTTACTATCAGAAATACATGTACATTCAGCAGATAATGGTGGCTAGAATCAAACCCTGAACACTCCAAACTGCCTACCTCACAACCTGCCTACCTAAAAACCTGCCTAACCCACTACACCACGGCAACCCCACAGCAGCAGCAGCAGAACTAAGACCCTAAATACAACACACCATATCCAGGCAATATTCAAATGCATGACATTAAACCTCTTTCTTTTATGTGTGGACTCCCCCACACCCCTAGATGGGGGGCTTCACCTCTGAACTCTCCTATATTTAAATAACAAATTCTAAGACCACACTATGCTTACAATGGTAAGTAATACTAGACAACACACTTCAACAACCCTTCAAACAGTTGCCTTTATTGCTATTGCTGTTTAATACAAGTCACCTTTATTGCTATCTCTGTTTAGTTCACATTGCCCTTTTACATTCGTTCGGTTTGAGTTGCTCATATTGAATCGTTCAAATTAAGTTTTTTGTATCACAGAAAACTCCCCCCACCCCAAAATAAAAACAAAGACTTATTTTGTATGTTTTTTTATTTATTGCTTTACCACTTAAAATAGTTCTGTGTTACTATGGAGATGCTGTCCTGAGTTGTGTGTTGCTAGGAAGACAATGCTCTTCACTCTTCGCTGTCTATTCTCTCCCATTCAGTGGGCTGGGAAACAAGGAGACTGAGCTGTATTTAATTTTTAACACAAATGGGAATGGGAGTGAGTGAAAAAGACAGATGGAAAGACATTGTGAAAACAGTTTATGTTTTTAAATCAGTGTGTATCTTACAGTATGTGGAAAGGCTCCTTTGGTTTGTGGTTATTATGATTGGAGAAAGAGATAGAGAGAGAGAGAGCGCAAAAGACTTGTCTGTGTCATGCCAGATAGTCAGGTTCCAGGTCTCAGCTGTGCTTGTGCATCCTCTGATGGTTTGGCCCCAAAACAGTGCTGCCAGATTTGTTCTGTCTTCACCATTCACAAAATGCAATCAGTGACAAGAAAAAAAAAGAAGTGGCAATGCAGCTTAAATAATATTGTTTGGATAGCATCTTTTGTAAAATCATGCTAAATCAGTAGATAGTGATCTGGGATGACACCGGCAAACACAGAGCAAACACCGCACTTTAGCTTATGTCAGCGAACAGTGGGCTGGTAAACAGAAAGAGCGAGTAACATTTTTTTCCCAAGAGAAAACGTTTTGTGGCATGTAAGATGGGTTCAGGGACTGTTGGGGTTTGTGGGTTTAAATCTGCATTCCATTTGAAAGTCCTGCTGTACCATTGCAGCTTACCGGGGAATCAATATGGCTGTTTTCATCTTCGGTGTTTGGAGGTTGCATTGATTTCAAAGGGGGTTGCAGCTGACTGGCACCTTTTTCCGTGAGTTATACTAGGATTTACAATGACTGAAAGGTCCCAATTACCCAATCAGATTTCAGCATATAGAAATCCATTGTATAATTTGTATAATATAAGATAAATTAACAGCAGCAATGGAAAGCAATAGATGCATCTGAAAGGTTAAAAGCATAGGAAGTGAATCTGGTTTAATGACGAGGTTAGGAAGACTGTCATGGTAAAGACTGCAACACTCAGAAAATATAAAATGGAGCAGATGGATGGAAGCAGGCAAAGATGTATAACATGGCTAAAAATACTAGACAACTGATTGGGAAGGCCTGAGCAGATGTCGAATTTAGAATAGCAGAAGGGGTCAATACAAATAACAAAACCTTCTTTTCCTACATAAGTGAGTAAAGAAACCTTAAGGGGATAAAGAAAATGATTGTGGGGGTTACAGTAGCAGATGAGACCAAGAAGATAAACATTATAAATTATTTTTTTAGCTCAGTCTCTACTGGTGAAACAATGGTTCCATTGCCTGAGAGTGGGGTCAAGTTCAAGGGGGTAGAAGAGTAGATGTTTGGGGTGGGAGTGATCACCAAGGCTAGAGTAGTAAAATGGCTGCAGGTCCTGAATGTATATATATAGTCCCTGGCCAGAACAATTTGCATCCTAGGATACTAAAGGAGGTGGCACAGGCTCAGACAGGGTCACTTGGTCACCTATGTAATTGATCACTGCAGAAAGAGGTTATGCCTGCCAAAGGAACAGTAACAGATGTGATGCCACTATACAGAAGCTGAGTTAGGGATGACCGCAGGAATTAAAGGCCAGTGAGCCTGACCTCAAACTTATAGAAGCTACTGGATACCATAATCAAGGAATGGCAAATGGATTTTGTAAAATGGAATGGGTATGAGGACAAATGGCAGCAAATGTTACATTAGGGTATGGGCATATATCAAACAAATTTAGAAACATAGAAACATAGTAGTTGTCGGCAGATAAGGACCTCTCATCCCGCCTAGTATGCCCTTTATTCCCCACATTCTGTGCCACCACAGACCCTACTCAATCTCTGGTCTTCTCTGCCCATTGCTGTACTTCAAAGGTCCCCTTGTGTCTATCCCATACATGCTTGAATCCTGTTTCCATTTTAGCCCCCCTCCATCTCTGCTGGGTGTCTGTTCCAGGTGTCCACCACACTCTCCGTGAAGAAGCATGTCCTCACATCTCCCCTGAACCTCCCCCCCAGCTCATAGCATGACATCTTGTCCTGGAGCATCTTTTTATATGGAAAATGCTACCTTGTTCTACCTTATTAATACCTGTGAGGTATTTGAATATGTCTGTCATATCCCCCCTTTCCCTTTTTTCCTTAGAGAGTGCATGTTTAGTTCCCTGAGTCTTTCTTTGAAGGACTTTTGATGCAGGCCTTGCACCATTTTGGTAGCCCTCTTTCGTACTGCCTCCGTCCTATCTATGTCCTTCTGGAGGTGGGACCTCTAGAATTGGACACATTACTCAAGGTGGGGTCTTACCAGTGATGTATACAAGGGTAAAACTTTCTCCCTTTTTCTGATGGTGATGCCCCTCCCTATGCACTGCAACCTGCTAGCCTTCCCCACTGCCCTACCATCACTGCTTGGCTACCTTGAAACCATCAGAAATGATTATACCTAGGTCCCTTTACTGTTTTGTTTTTGCTAATACCTCCCCGCTGAATTAGTATGATACCCCTGGGTTTCTGTTCCCCAAGTGCACGATTTTACACTTTTCTGCATTTAAATCAGTTGCCATTCCCTTGATCATTCTTCCAGACGTTCTAGATCACCCCTCATTCTTTCCACACCCACTGGTGTGTCCACTCTGTTGCAGAATTATTTGTCATCTGCGAACAGGCACACTTTCTCTTCCAGCCCTTCTGCAATGTCACTAATAAAGACATTGAAGAGGACAATGGGACCATATCTGCCCTCCTCCAGTCCCCCAGAACCTCCACTCTTTCTAGTGATAGGTTGCACTGAGCTGTCAGAGGTGCAGCCAGCAGCTCCTTGAGCTCCTTCAGTATCCGAGGATGCACACTGTCAGGTCCCATTGCCTTGTCTACTATTAATTGTGCTAGTTTCTTGAGGGCTGTCTCCTCTGTACAATGATTAGTATCTCCCTCCCCTCCTTTAATGCCCTTGTCCCTAATCTGTGATCCTTCATCTACCCCTACCTTGGTAAATACTCAACAAAAGTAATTGTTCAATATGTCAATTTTTTTTTGATCCTCTTCCTCACAACCCCCTCCTTACCTTTTCAGCCTTATTATCTCCCCTTTGATCTTTCTCATCTTGTTTATATATGTAAAGAATGTTTTGTCCTCTTTTTTAATGACTGGGCAATACTGTCCTCCATTTGCACCTTTGCACTCCTAACTGCTATCCCTGCCTCTTTTTGTTCCTCCTGGTAACTCATCTCATCCTCCTCCTTCAGTGTGATCTTGTACCTTCTAAATTCTAGCTTTTTTGTCCTTCCTTTCTCTGCTGCTTCTCTAGAGAAATATGGCAGTCTTTTTTCTCTTACCCTTATTAACCTGTCTACTGTAACACAGAGATTTGTTGCCTTTTCAATTCCCACCATTATTTTTGCCCATTGTTCCTCTACCCCCCCAGTTTCCCTATCCCTGCCAAGCCATCCCTGAGGAATGCTCCCATTTTCTTAAAATTGGCTCTCCTGAAGTACAGGACCCTCTTCTTAGTACAGCTCAGTTCTGGCCCTGTTCTTCTACTGAACCACACTGCATGGTGATCACTGGCCCCCAGGTGGCCACCCATTGTGATTTCAGCAACACTATCCCTGTTTGCCAGTACCTCGTCCAGTATTGTCACCCCTCCCCCAATGAGAGGGTTCCTTAACTAGATGCCTGTGGAACTCCCCTTGCAGGGAGTCCAGGGTGTCCCTGCTTCTGACTGTTGCCACAGCTGGTAGGCTCCAGTCCATCTCCAGTAGATTGAAGTCCCCTACCAGCAACACTTCCCCTTTGTATGCCATCCTTTAGATTGCTTCCATCATATCGATATTCATCTTTCCCCACTATGCTGGAGGTCTGCAGATCACTCCTGTGTGAATCACAGCAACCTTCTGTGTCTCCAGGGTGACCCACAGGCCCCCTGAGGAAGCTTCATAGATTGAAGCACTGGGGTTATTTTAACTGTGGCTGACTTTGATTTCTACTTTCGTAACAGTAAGTGCTATTCGCAGAACTGCTGTCTCCTAAATAAATTAACTTTCAGTTAAAGTGTTGACTTTACCTGTTGCCTTATTGGAGTCTGCAACAGACTACAGCCACAGCTCCAGAGCGCAGTTACTTTTGTCTTTTTGTTACTTTGGGTAGCACACCCATAACCTGCACCATCCTCTACTCCTGGCGCAATATCACTTGGATCCAGTTGACCCACAGTACCTCAGCTCCTCTCTGCTGTCCTTATATTTCTGCAGCTTTTATGTTGTCCATGACATAAAGAGCCACTCCTCCCCCTTTTTTTACCTATCCTGTCTTTTCTAAATAGAGTATAACTTGGTATGGCTGCATCCCAGCCCTGGTTTTATTGCATCAGGACTCTATAATTGCTATTATGATGAGGTCTGCATCTGCCATGGTGGTCTTTATGTCCACAATCTTATTGTCCAGACATTGAACATTTCCACACATGACTCTCCAGATTGTCCTTCCATCCCCCTCTTTATTTCCCATTTGTCCTTCCTTATTTCCTCCATTATTTTGTTTTTACTCTCTCTCTTTCCTTTTACCCTTTGGATTCCTTTGTTATTTGGCTCCTCTTGGGATTTCATTCCCTCAGGATTCCCATTGCTGACCTCATAAGCCTGTGAGGGGGACATTTTATGTCTCCTTGCCTTTTTCACGTCTCCCCCTTTGGATAATTTAAATGATCACCAGAGTAGCATTTAAACCATTCACTGATGATCATGGTTCCCCTCCTGAATGGATACAGGCCACCGCTCCTGTACAGGCCCTTATCCCACCAGGTGGGGCTGCAGTCCCCAAGGAAGACAAAACCCTGTTCTCTTCACCATTTCTTTAACCATACATTGAAGATCCTGGTGCAGAAAATCCTATTCTCCTCCTATTTAGACAGGTAGCACCTCTGAGAAGGTCACAGATGATGCTGCTTGCCTAAGACCCTTCTCCAATTCCTCAAACTCCTTCTGAACTACTGCTGACTCATTCATAGCCAGGTCATTTGTCCCCAGATGGACAATGACATCCATCTCACCCTCCCTTCCTGCTGTCCCAGTGAACTGTTTAGATTGTCTTTCATCCCTGTGAGCCAAGTTTACAGGAAGGCACCTAACCTTCCCTCTCCTCATCCTTACCTGCCCCCAGCTGTATCCCTCCACCATGGAATACCCCAAACAGAATGCACTTTCTCCACCTCTGGGGTCCTCTGCCATTTTTCTTGGGGTCTCCACTATAGAGAACCCCACATTCTATGCAGTCACTACTTTGGGTGCCTTTGTGGGACATTCCCACCTGACCAATGTGGCATAAGTGTTTCATAGTGGTACTGGATGGGAAAAGTGCCTACTTTCCACCACCCTATCCCTCCCTATGCCCACTGTTGTCCAGTCACTCCTCCTTCTGGGCAACCTCCAAGGTGTGGTGCCAGACTAGGTGGTCCCTAGGTGGAGGGGTAGGTCCTTCGAACCCATGCCAACTCGGCCTTCAGCCTAGCAAAATCCTCCCTCAGCTCAGAGGTGTGCATACAGATGGTACAGAAATGCAGTCTCCAGAAAGTCTCCCTGAAGACTGCCACCCCACCCCAGAACCACTGCACTGCACCACTCCCAGTATAACTATGCCCCCTTGCCTGTTTTCCTTCATTTAGCCCCTTTCTACCCCTTGCTCAACTGTTGCTTGACCCTAACTCACCTCTATCCTTCCCTTTTGGTTTTTCTCACTTTAAACCCTTACTTGATCCTACTCTAGATAGGGTGTTTCACATTAACCCACACTGTTTCCAGACCTTAACATGCCACTACCCATTTTTTTGTCTTTTCTTACTCCTACCTGTACCCTCCATATTGCGTGTCCTGATCCTCCTTGCTCCATTGTAATGGGTGTGCAGTTACAGGAGTTTAAGCAGGAAGCTTACCTCTAGTGTAGGGTAACCTATCCTGATGTCCTGCTTCCTCCTGTCCTACTCCTTCATTGCTGCCCTGCTGGCTTGTTGGGGTACAAAGATTCTGGCTGCTGGCTGCCTCATTAGGTTGACTCTGGTGGGCAGACTCAGACATCCTTAGTATGTTGGTCCTTTGCATGTGAAGCCGCAGTTTGGGGAGGGGTGCTTAGTGGTTCCTTCCTTTTGTAGTAGTCAGGAGCTTCCTGGTTTTCAAGGGAATATGCAGGTTGGTGCTCCAGAGGGTGAGCAGAGTGTCAGTCTCTCCTAATTACTTCCCCTCAAATTCTCTCAGAGCTCCTCTCCCCCTGCCCTGATATCAACAGCAACAGCCACAAAAATCAACTCTTTTGTGAGAGGGAAAGAGTGCCACTAGGACATGTACTCCCCCTCCATTTAGCTCCACTCCTACAAGTCTGCTTTTTGGAGTTCTGGTGACTTATGATATAGAATAGATCAGGTTTTTAAGGGAGCATGTGGATTGGTGCTCCAGAGTGTGAGGGGGGTGATTGGCTCCCTCCAAAATGCCTAAGAGCTCCACTGTCCCTGCCCAAAGATAGCAGCAACAGCCACAAGAATCAGCTCTTTTGTGCAAGGGAAGGAGTACTGCTAGGACAGGCATTCCCACTGTGCTTAGCTCTGCTCTTGCTGGTCTTCTTTTTTGAGTTTTGGTGACATAAAGGGCTTTTAAATCCTGAGCCAGTTCCTGGTTTTCAAGGGAGAAGATGGATTGGAGCTCTGGATAGTGCGGGGCATGTCAGTCTCTCCTGACTGGCTCCCTTCAAATCCTCTCAGAGCTCTGCTGTTCCTGCCTTGAGGTAGGAGCAAGAGGCACAAGAATCAGCTCTTCTGTGAGAGGGAAGGAGCACTACTAGGGCAGACACTTCCCCTTTGCTTAGCTCTGCTCCTGCTGGTCATCTTTCTTTAATTCAGTGACACATGCAGAGGACAAGGGGCAGGTGGTTGATGTTGTTTATCTTGACTCCAGAAAGGCCTTCAACTCTTTACAAAAATGGAGAGTGGTAACAGTTTTGTGGGTCCTGTAGATGGGGAAAACTGACATAGTGGATAGGAGTCTGGCAGTAAGAGAGAACTTAGAGGGCGTTCCTAGGCAGCAGATGCTCAGAAATCAAACAGGTCACTAGTGGGCTCTGTCCAGGGATCTCCACTGTTTAACATGTACAGTATATCTTGAATCTAGGGGAAGGGGTTAGCAGTTAAGTGTGACTATGGATGACAGCAAACTCTATGGGAGGTGGACAGTTCAGATGGAGCCAGGGATATGGTCAAGTATGTAGAGAGACTAAAAAGTTAATAAAACATATGGCAACTGAATTTGAATGCCATTGCTTGGTCATGCATTTAAGAGGAAGAATTCAAGAACATAGTACTCACTAACATGGGTTAGGGTGGCACAGTCAACAGAAGAGAGGTGCTTGGGGTTATCATTTGTAACAACATAAAATGAAATGTTCAGTGTAATAAAGCACATGGGAAGGCCAGCAGAATGCTTGTATAAATAGGGAAAGGGATTGTTAGCCAAAGGCAGAGGTGATCCAGCCTCTCAATAGATTATTGGTGAGAGAACACCTAGAGTACTGCATTCATTTCTAGTCCCCTAACTTTAAAAAGACATGGAATGGCTGGAAACAGTCCAGAGGAAGACAACAAACATTATAAGCAGCCTTTAGGATATCCTATATGGAGAAAGGTTAAATATCTTGAACATGTGTTGTTTGGAGATCTTGGGGGGGTGCATGATAGAAATATACACATTTCTGTGTTTGATAAACATGGTGGGAATAGCAGAGCTGTGTACAGAAAAAGGGACAACAGTCACTATAGTTACAATTATAAGTTGATGGGTGGGCGTTTGAAAAAGATGTGAAGAGGTCTTTCTTCACCCAGATGGTGGTGGAGGGCTGTAATGGCTTGCCTAGTGAGGTGGCGAATACTGGCAGTGTGACTGGGTTCAATGTAGGGTTTGACACCTTTCCTGGTGATTTGAGTGGTTAAAGGAAATCTGATCCTGAGCAGCTGGTTGTTGTTTTTATTTTTTTGGGGGTGAACAAGTAGGGTTAGGTCAAACTAAATGGACCTTATGTCTTTTTCTGTCCTTAGCATTACATGTTTCTATAATACGAATGTCCCTGGCTAAGTAAGTAAGTTTACTGAGTCTTGCTGTGGACTGGAGCTGGGGTGCTGACATGTGTGAAGCATTAGAAGAAGCATTACACTGGATAGGAGTGGGCACACTATTAGCACCACAAAAGATACCCAATACCAGTAGCCTCTACCCTTTACTACCAGATCAAGGAATCACAGTTTTCCATAACAGTCTGGTCCCAGGTACCACCACCACAGAACCATGGAAGGCCGGTGTTACTGTTACAAGGAAAACAGGAGGTTTTTTAATAGCACAATTTATTTAAGAAAATGGGTAAAATCCATTTTGGAATGTTATTGGCAGTTTTCATTTTAAACAGAAGCAAAATATGTCTGCAGAAAAAGGCACATTGGCCAATCATGTTTATCTAATTATTGTTGTTCACCACGTAAATGCACTAGACATAAAGATGCCTATTTTCTGGCATGAACTGGAGGAGAACAATACAATAAAAACATCACCACGATCACACAAAAACAATGGTAATGCAGGAATAAAAGACAGTGTAACATAGAAACATAGAAACATAGACTTTGACGGCAGATAAGGACCGCTTGGCCCACCTAGTCTGCCCATTTCCCTACCTAGAGGATAAGCTGCAGATCCTATTTAACCAACAGCCTATTTCTTCCTACCCCCCCCCACAAAATTGCCTTATATCTGTCCCATGCATTCTTGAATTCTCCCACAGTTCTAGACTCCACAACCTCCTCAGGAAGGCTGTTCCATGCATTCACCACCCTCTCTGTGAAAAAATACTTCCTCACATTGCCCCTGAGCCATCCCCCCTCTACCTTCAAATTGTGTCCCCTTGTTCTTGCACATCTCTTTTTCTGAAAGATGCTACCCTCTTGGACTTTGTTGATTCTACTGAGGTACTTAAATGTTTCTATCATGTTCCCCACCTCTCTCCTTTCCTCAAGGGTATACATATTAAGCTCCTTTAGTATCTCCTCATATGGCTTCTCTTGCAGACCCTGCACCATTTTAGTTGCCCACCTCTGAACTGACTCAATCCTGTCTATGTCCTTGCTGAGATGGGGTCTCCAGAACTGGATGCAGTACTCCAGATGAGGTCTCACCAACTGTCTGTACAGGGAGATAACAACTTCCTGTTTTCTGCTGGTGATGCCTCTCCCTATACATCCTAGTATCCCCCCAGCCCTCCCTACCACCTTCTCACATTGCTTGCCAACCTTAAGGTCATCTGATATGATTACTCCCAGGTCCCTTTCCATTTTTGTTGTTGTTACTACCTCCCCCTCCCATTGTGTAATCTTCCCCTGGGTTTTTGTTTCCCAGGTGCACTTCTTTGCACTTCTTTCCATTGAATTCAAGCTGCCATACTTCTGACCATTCCTCCAACCTTGCCAAGTCCCTTCTCATCCTTTCCACGCCTCCTTGTGTATCAACCCTGTTGCAGATCTTTGTGTCATCTGCAAAGAGGCATACTTTTCCTTCCAGTCCCTCTGCAATGTCACTTATACAGACATTAAAAAGGACTGGACCCAGTACTGAACCCTGAGGTACCCCACTAGTAACCCCTCTTTCTTCAGAGTGGACTCCATTGACAATTATCTTCTGTGTCCTGTTGTTCAGCCAATGTTTTACCCAGGCTATCACCCTGGGACCCACTCCAAGGCTAGTTAATTTGACTACTAATCTTTTGTGTGGGACTGTGTCACATGCCTTGCCAAAGTCTAGGTAGACCATGTCCACAGCCCCTCTCTGGTCTACTACTTTGGTCACCCAGTCAAAGAAATCAATTAGATTCATCTGATATGACCTTCCCACTGTGACCCCATGCTGCCTTGGGTCCTGTGTCCCACTGGCCTCTGGGTACTATGTAGGTGTAATATGCTTACTGTTGATAATTGACAATTACAACACAAGGCAGAGCACAACATATGTGGCAGCAACTGTAGTATATAAACATGACCACTCTAGATAAAATACATAGCACATGTGGTGGTAACCTCAGTCCAGACAAGTAGGGCATAGCAGTGGTAAATAATGTGCATAGTGCAGTGCAATTCCAGTAAAAAATAGCAGAAGTAGAAAAAAATAATTAGGTAGCACAGCAAGTAGTAGAACGCTATAGGAATTCCATAAGGACCCTAAAGTGGAGGTGACTGGAAGCACAGCTCGCAGTAGAAGGCTTACAAGTTTAATTTTTGGGACCATAATAGGAAAGGCAAGCTGATCTATTCTTGTGGCACATCTTTGTTCTTGAATTAGAGTAAATCCTGTGGCTCTCATTTGGTAAGTTGCCATGGGATACTGCTAGTGGTCAACTAACACACCAGGGGATACTTGTTAAAGCAATTGATCTGCAAAACAGCCTAAGTGACAAGAATGCATTCAAGCTGGAGATAGTTGGCCATGGCCAGTTCAGAGCAGACAGGGGTAGCTAAGCGGGTGGTTGCCAGGGAAAAGACAGTAACTGTTGTATGTCACATCCCACTTTGAAAGGTTTGTCTTATTTCTGTCAAGGTAGGCTAAGAGCCAACAGTGCAGTGACAGCCAGGATGCAATGCAGTACTGTACATTGCAGGAAATGACATGTTGCAAAATACTGCATGACAAAACTGCTTCATTTGCATTGAATTTCACTGTTACTTGTAGCATACTGCTGCACACTACTGTAACACTGCAAGGTATTACATTGTATCCTGGCTGGCACAGCTGTAGTTAAGATCTGGTAGCATCACCCCTAGTACAGTGGCCAGTCATGATTTGGATGAGAGGTTATGTCACACTCTGGAGGTCAATCCCCCAGTTTAGTCTTGACAGATTGTATAGACTGATGCAATATGAAAGTAGAAATACAGTGAGACTTCCAGTGTAAACCCAAGTATTTGAAACAGCTGACTTCTGCCAGTAGGGTACATCATTATAGGGCTGGGAGAGATGAGGCATGCCTGACTAATGCTTAGGCCTGAAACTAAACAACAATGCCTTTATCATTGTACACTTCAAAAGTACTTTAAATGTATCTTATCATCATCTGACCATGACTGGATGTGAGAAAAGCACCTTGTGAGGTTCACCTCTATCTCAGAGATAGCATCACAGTGATGTGAAGCAAGATCATCAGCATATATCAATGTGTTACAGCAGCCAACAATCTCAGGGAGATAGTTAATATACAATTAGACTACAGGGGACAGGATCATAACAGGGGACTCATTATTTTCCCTTGGGCAACACCAACATCTACATCAGCTAAGTTCATTACGTAGGAGTTCAACTTGACTTGTTGTTTCTTCCATACAAATAGTTTAAGAACTATTTTGTACCAGTAGAGGAGATATCAGGGGAAAGCTAGCTTTGAGTAGCAATTTGAGTGCTTAACCAGGTACAACATTAATGAGGCTGATGAGCATTGCACTGGTTAATAGGCCAGATTCCATGGCCAGGCTATTAATGACATTAGTTAGAGCTGAGGGGATTCCATGGCCTTACTAAGACTGTTTTAGGACTGAAGGTCAAAATTAGTTGTATTGTCAGTGAGCTATAAAGCCACTAGTTTCTTAAGGATAATAGCAGGGATAGACACAATAATAATTAGCGGATAGTTGTCCTTCTCTTTGGGGTCACCTGTTTTGAGGAATGGTGCTACTCAAGCATCATTCTACACATATGGGACAATCCCAGATATGAGGTAGAAGTTTAAGATTTATATAAATGATACTGATATACTGTAAATGGGGTTGTCATTTTTGGTTATTTATAAGCCATGCCACCAGAGCCTGCATTTTAATTTGAGTTAATGCCAGTAAGCAGTTTCAATAAAATCTGATACCACTGGTTTCAAATGAGGCTAAGCTCAGGCTGATGGTAAAGGCTGATAGGTCAGAAAAATTGTTATTAAAAGCATTGGCAGTTGTAATGGGGTTAGTACATTTTATGCCATCAAAGATAATATCAGCTAAGCAGTTTTGCTTTAATTATCAAAATCATTAATAGTTTCCCAAAATCAGTCAGAGTCACCAGTAGAAGTTTTTAATTACTCCCTATGGAATGTGTTCTTTTAGTTCTAGCTCTGGTTTTGCAAACGTTCTACCATTTCTGGTTATCAGCCCAATCAGGCATCAGCCCAGATTTTTTTTTTTAAAACCATTTCACCATTTATCCCCTCATTTTCATTTGCACTAGCAGATCACTAGCAGGTCACCTGGGAGTCAATTAGTACAGATCCTCATGGTCTGTATTTTTGGAGAGGTGCATGCTTATTTTCAGTTCCAGAGAAAACATTTGAAAAGGAGACTGAGGCAACATTTGCATGATAGTGGGTAGTTAGTCACGATCACTCAGCGTGGACTAGATCATGAAAACTGGAATAGAATCAAGGAAAAAATATAACTCTGTGAAACACTTCACTTTGTTAGAGTTTAACTCCACAATCAATGGCTAACAGTAATATTAATTATACCAGCAAATTCGAATAAGAATATAAAACTGTATGCTTTAAGAACTTTTGTTGTACCCATAATATTTCTTTATAGGTTCCTTTATTTATAAATAACATTTATTTTATTGTGGACATACTTGTGCATTCCGGTAGGCTTCCTGACCAGGTCCCATTGGCTGTACATTGTCTGACTGAAGACCCTGAAAGTGAGTATCCTTCTAGACATGAATAGACCACTGAGCTGGAGAACGTTGTACCACCAATTCGAAATACTTTTCCATTTGTTGGAGTTCCTGGGTTTCCACACTGTACAGCTAAAAAAGGAAATAAATATGCAATATTTATCTTCAACTGATATGGTGGTATACAAATAAAAAGTAAAACATAATATATGCTTATAAAACATGGTTAGGTCTTTTCTGAATTTTAAGAAAAACAAAATGATGTGCTATTTGTCAATACCGCATGCTTCTGAATTTCTCTCTCACATACCTTTAAAAAGTTTTAAAAGCAAGTCATTTTTGGTTAACCTAATTTATTATATAACACAAACAACAGAAAAGTGCTGTGTACACACACAGAACTTTTCTGTCATTTATTCTGCGTACATTATGCTTCTCTTGACATGCATATATAACTGCAGGATAACATTAATTTCATGGTTTTCAAAAGGTTTGGTAAAACTTGCAGGCCACCCCTGTTGCCTTTACTGCAGTTGTTTAGGAGAAAATTGGAGTCACCTTTCTGCTAGACTGTATGAGAATTCTACAAAGGGTTCTGTTTATTTTATACATTGTGTCCTAGATGCAACAGTTTAGTATAATACCACATTTAAATTCTAGTAGCAACACCTGAAAAAGGACCCTGTGAGACCTTGATGCTTGTTGTCTTAGTATTTAGGGTTGCTATCATGTACAAAATTCCACAGTAATGTTAACAAAGTATTTAAGTATTTCTTATATCCCTCCCATTGGACAGACTCAGTAAAAGTCCTTGCTAGGAGTCAAATCTGAGAACCTGCACTTCAAAGGCAGCACTAGCAGCTATAACTATTGTGTTAAAGGGAACCTCCCCTCACCTGGGAGCTGTTATCAGAGGTATTGAACTGGAGCACAGAGGGACAGCTTGAAAGTTGACAGATTGGCCCACCTGGAAAATCACTATGATAGGGCTCTTGGGTGACATAAGCATAACAGTATTCCACAACAAATATGGTACACTGGCTCTGTGTTTTCATCTTACATTTAATTGCAGTGCATCCAGTGTTTTTAAGTTTTGCCATGCATGCACATGCAGTGAACTTCTGGCTGTACAGTGACTTTTGAGGGGTGTGAAACTGTCTGTCCAATGCAGAGTGGTCTGCAGAGTGATCTGCAAGGGGTTCGACTGTGCCATGTCAGTCATCAGCCATGCTGATCGTGACAGTGTTTTGCCTGAAATGGTGTCTCATTGAAAGGAAAAAACTGCACCAATCATGCAGTGGCTTTTTCCATTCATCTGCATGACACTACCCAGTAAATGGTATACTTAATCAGATATTTACTGCTCGGTCACTAGGTAGGGGTTTTGGGCCATGCATTTATAGCCTTGCTGACTTCACAATAAAATATACCTCCACCTGTAGTTCTTGGTGTGTGTTCATCTTTCTTTGTTATCTGACTTCATGTGTTTTGTCTTGAACAGCTTTAGTTGGACAGATGTGCACTTTTGTTTGTGTATCATCTCCTTTGTTATGTATAAAGCATTTGTTTTTAAAACTCTGAGAAAATGAACAAATTCTGGTCAGAGCCAATATGGCTGTGGAGAGCTTTTAGGAGTGGCAAGAGTGTTGAAATGAATATGCAGTGCTCTGACTACATAAGAGTCAGCTGTAAGTAATACTGCAGTGATTACAGTACTGTGCATGAGTGTTACTCTCACATGTGCAGTTTGCCCTGGAGTCAGCAGTACACAACATGGCGGTGCTGAGATAATTATGTATGCACAATAGTCATGCATGTGCTTTTTAAGTCACTGCCACCATGTTGCACATGGTGGCTGTCACTTCTACAGTTGCAGAAAGGAAATGCAGTGCACCAGGAAGTGGATATGTTTATGCAGCCTGTGGACGGTAAGGGCTGCATAAACAGAATCACTGGAAACTATGGCAGAGCACTGTGGCAGCACATTGGACAGCAGTCCGGTTACATGCTTCCACAGCGCTCTTAAGCAAATCTGATGATGGCATCACATCCATGGAGCTTGGCCACGCAGTCATAAAAATCAGTCTCAGGAGGAGTCTATTAAACTAGAGATCTGTTCTGGGACTTGCTCGCAATCACAGTCGCTTTCTCATTCTTTTCTAAGCAGTAATTTCTGGAAAATGTGCTATAACCATATTGATCTCAGTGCTGGTAGACTGCTTCTGTTCTTCCCCTGATTGTATTAGGTGGGGGTAGTAGCAGTCTTGAAGTGGTAGCTGACGATGGTGTCATGCTCTGAAACAAAGTGGCCCCCATGCTCGTCTGCACATTTTAGAAATTACCTCTTTCCTTGTTTTTGCTGTAAAAAAAACTGACCTCTTTAACACAAAAACAAGAAGTCAGTTATGGCCTCCTCCCCACCTTTACTTCAAGTGAGGAATGTGATTATGGGTTTGCATCAGATGTACAGTAGCAGCCATACTGTAGATGCATAATATTTTTAAACAGTAGTCAACTGTATGTAAAAGCTTTTTTTTTTGAACATGTGCTTTCTTAATGTTGTCAATACCACTCCACTCATTTGTACTCTGCCCCTTAGATATCTGTGCCCTAAGAGCATTTTTTTAAATTTTTGTGTTCAGGACAAAAATGCATTTCAAATGAGGGTAGTCACTAATCTAAATTCTTAACAGAATTTTAGGTTTCCTGATATATGGTGGTAGTCATACACAAGTTGCTCAGTACTGAGGTATACCTAGGTATACTGAGGCTAATTTGTATTGACTGTAATGTGATTCTGCCTCAGTATACCCAGGTATACCTCAGTACTGGGCAACATTTGTCCGACTACCACTGTATAAAGCCCTACACGAACAGGGACGCTACTACCTGCAAGATCTTCTGACTCCCTACTGCCCCTCTCACCCACTCTGATCCACGGATGAGGATTGCTAGAGATTCCCAGGGTTCGGTTAAAAACATTGGGTGCACATGCTTATTTTTGTTGCTGCTTCTACCCTGTGAAATTCTCTACCTTGTCAATTAAGGGATTGCCTGACCATCTCAAGTTTTAAATCTAAGTTTAAAACCTACCTGTTCCGTTTATCATTTCCTGATGGTTTTTAAAGTCTGCAGCTGTCTATGGATGTCATGATCTGTTTTTAATTGTTTTAAAGTGATGAGATTTTATGTTTGTAAAGTGCCTTGGTTCTGGAAAGGCTGTCTATAAATAAAGTTTTACTTACTTACTATAGTTTTTTTATGTTTTGTTGCTTGTGTGCAAGAAATATCTTGTGGTAGAACAACATTTCAGAAGAGTGTCAATGATGAGTCCAAGCCTGAATACAGCAGGATAGCTAAACTGAGTCTCCTTAATCTCTACAGATGGTGAGCAGCTGCACAAATGATTGCTATAGCCAGTCAGGCACCACTGAGGACTTAAAATAAGAGCTGGACTACGGCAGGCAGCCTGACATCCACCTCTTCCTCCTCCTTCTACACTGACTGCTTGCAACACTTGCCCAGCTCCTCCTCTGCCACTGGTGTCCACCAACAGTCAATAGTGTCAGTGGGTGGCCCCCTTGGACTGGTCAAGCGAGTTACTCAACTTGTTACTAACCACCACTACTGATACTGTCTTTTATCGTCCTTCTGTGTCTGGTTGCATTTGCCTTTTTTCAAACACCTAATACATTTTTTTTTTCTAGTGTCTACTTAGATACAGAATATTAAATATATCAAAATTAAATATAATTGCTTTGAAGAAGATAAAAGCCTTTATTATGGCTCAGCTTCAGTGTATTGTTGGAGAATGCTGAAATCTCATCTTGATTGTTTCACTTTGTTATTGCTATTTTGTATTCTCAGGCTAAATAAAATATATATTTCTTGAAAAGATAGAAGCTTTCATTATGGCTCTTTTGGTGTTGAAGCAATGAGATCACCATGACTTTGATAGCCTCGTACCAGTCCTCTGATCCTAAAAATATATATCACAATGGTTGTATAATTGTAGGTCTATATTCATAACATGTGTACCTTTTTGCCACTAACCTTTCAAACATCTTTAATTCATTGTAATTACACATTAAGAGGAATGGTTTTAATGAGTTCATTTAAGGTTTCATAATTTGATCTTTTGCAATTTTAATGACCTCCTATTCCTGGAGTCATCAGTTTGTTTTATCTAAACATTTCTTTGCTCAGTTCATCAATAGTCCAATAAGAATTAGAACAAAATAACTTTAAAACAAAACTTTTTAAACTTTAGGTTTGATTTTGTGCAAATATTAACTTCTCTCCGAGTTAAAAATGCATAGTAGATTAGTTATACATACTTTTGTATTTCTCCACACTTTTATTTTGGAAATTTGTAACAAAATATGAAAAAATAACACTTGACTTTTTGCACAGGTCTTGACCTCCCATAAAGGGAATGGCTTAAAATTCATTTGGGAGTTATGCAAGAGTTACCCCAAGGTCAAGATTTAATAAACTATACAGTACATTTAATGCGTTTTAATAATAGAAGTTGCAAAGATGACAGAATAAAAGAAAAATCAGTGCTGCAGCATAGATACTTAAAAGCTCCACAGATAGCCTTGTTTGTGCACCAGGCCTTCATTCTGTCTGTGAGCATTGTTTTCTTCCCTGTCTTGCTTCTTCCTCTTATCTGGTCAGCAACAGCTTCACATATAGATCTCATATTATATTGCTGACTAATAATTACTAACAATAATCTGCTGCTTTTTCCCTGAAAATATATAACATGATTCCAGCCAAAGAAGATTTAATGTGACTCCAGTAAACAGATCATTTTGTTTTAAACTGTTTTTATTTTCTTCATGTTATGCGATAAAGAATTCCATTAAAGTGCGAATAGGTACATTGCTGTTGTAACTAAAATAACGGTCAGGATCTTCTGTTAATTAACAGGCAGCACTCTGCATGTCTCATCATCTTCATATTATTTGACCAATGGTAAGACAGAAACACAGGCAGCTTCTTCAAGCATACAAACATAGAAAATGCCCCCTCCTCCTCTCCCTCCTGAAACAAACCCTTAAACCTGCCCTTCCCCCTCACCCAACTCTTCGTTTCTTTGCTTCCAGAGCCAGCACCTTCCATCACCATCAACCCATTCTGGCTTTGTGAACAAGATGCCATAGTAAGAACCTCAGCACAGTCAAACAAGAGGCAATTGTGCAGCTAGCAAAAAAAGGGGGGGATATAGAAACACTTGGAAACAACATAATTTATAAAAATTTGAGTTTGCTTAATGTTAGGTAATCAGTAGGGTTAATTGTGCATACATTTGTATTTCTCCACACTTTTCCTTTGGAAATTTGTAAAATAGTATGGAAAAATGACATTTGACCTTTTGAACAGGTCTTGTCCTCCCATAAAGGGAAAGGCTTAAAACTTTTTTCAGAGTCATTCAAGAGTTATTCCAAGGTCAAGATTTAGTTAACTGTACATTTTATGCATTGTAATAATAGAAGTTGCCAAAGAGGACACAAAAGAAAAATCAGTGCTACAGCATAGATGTCTAAAGGTTTCACAGACAGCCTTGTTTGTT
Source organism: Neoceratodus forsteri (assembly GCA_016271365.2). Classification (NCBI taxonomy): domain Eukaryota; kingdom Metazoa; phylum Chordata; order Ceratodontiformes; family Ceratodontidae; genus Neoceratodus; species Neoceratodus forsteri. The sequence goes on from CM057455.1 coordinate 624,157,454, forward strand.
CGCCAAATCTTCCTTCTGTGTGTGAGCATTGTATTGTTTAAGTCGGTTGGTAAGACCACGTTTAGAGAGTGAGTGCATTTGAAGCAATATTGGGACGACCAAAATAATCTTGTTGTGTGTACTGGAATCATTTTGTTGTCCACCGCTACCCTCAAAATGTGTTGGGCTGACTAGATTTTGGATTCTGTATTGTGTCCGTGGAAGCTGCTTGTCAGTTACTTGGAATGGGTCTAGAGTGAAAACATACTTTTTTGGATCTGTTTGGGAGCTATGAAGATTGTTGGAGTTTAAAAGTAGCTGGTGAAACAAAGGTGTGAGAGGACTGGTGCGGTGTGGTGTAATGAGTTAGTGGTCCCGACCCCGCTGGGCGTCTATCTACTGGGGCATGCAGCTACGCAGAGGGCTATACTCTGGTCTGGCTGAGTGGCCAGTGGACTGGATTGGTAGTCCTTTAGGTTCTCTGGGGGTATACCGGTGGGTGTGCCCCAGTGAAGTTCTGTAGTGTGGCCGTGGACGTTGGTGGTTTGGTCCGTGTCTGGGATTTTTGGGATCCTGCTCTGTACGCCTGAGACTACCGAGAAAAAGACCTTCAATTTCAACTTTTCTGTTAATATTTGCTCCTGAAAGCTTTGGGAGCAGCTGGTAGTTCTCCGGATGCCGGTTTTTTGGAGGGGCTTCGTTGGAAGAATCGACATGTGATGTTTGTATTATTTTTCCTGCTCAGCAAAAGGATGTGATTACCCCAGGTCAGACTGTTTATTTTCTTTCTTGCTGCATATTCTGGTGAAGCAGTGAGAGTGCTTCGCTTTCTATTAAGAACAAATTTGTGTGACTGTTTACTTGCCTGTGTGAGAGATAGGCCTGGGACAAATTCCTCAGGGGTGAGAGCTCTGAGGGTCTTTTCATTATTCCTAGTTTTCAGCAGTGTACAGGTCGAAAGAAATTGAGACTTTGTGTTTATACTGTTATACACTCTGCTTTAGGAGTTAAAATTTATCCAGACTGCTTAAGGCTTTTCCTGGGGAGTTTGTCTGAAGGGAAATGGACATATATTTTATTTTGTGTTAGAAATGGGAAGTCGGGCTGTCATTTAAGATGTTGAAATAAGTTTGCAGCATTGATAGCATTAATCAAATTGGTTGATTGATTAACATCTGTTTTTAAATATTTGGCAGCATGTGTTGGGACCGGGATTCCGTGGTCAGGTGCTATTCCTCCTCTAGGCTGAGGGACCTGCACCCCTTCAATAGCCCCCCATTGCAACCCAAGGTATATAGGTGTTGTCGTGCCTTGGGGATTGCGTGGAGAAGGTGGAGTGGGAGGGGGGTTCCTCGGCTGTGAAGGGGGAGCGGAGTGGGTGGATAAGGGTCATGGGGTCTAGGAGATGCTCTGGGGTGAAATGGGTCCAGGATAGGGGAGTGCAATGCCTGGTTCCCATACCCAAGGGTTCCACTGAGAGTGGGAAAGTGGCCCGCTCCTCCAAGGCCTTTCATCCAACCCAGGTGGTGTTATGCAATGCCAGGTCTATAAAAAACAAGACAGCAATTATTGCTGATGTTGTTGAGTCATCTGACCTGGCTTGCATTACCAAGACCTGGCTGGATGAGAATGCTGGTCCCATACTGGAATCAGCTGTTCCAGCTGGGTACTCGGTAATACATCGCCTGAGGTTGGATCGAAGGGTGGGGGCACAATTTTTTTAAATCAGAATTGGGTCTTGTGGAGGTTCCAGTGGTGGCCCCTAGATCCTTTGAGTGTATCATGGGAGCAGGTGTAGGCAGCAGAATTTTACTCATCTTCCATCAACCTGGTGATGAGAAAATTTTTCTGCAGGAAGTTGTACATTTCATCGTCAACCTGGTGTTGGAGCCCTCCAGGTGGTTCGTCCTGGGGGACTTCAATGCATGGGTTGACGATGAACTCTCGCATTTTGGTCAAAACTCTCTCCAATTAATGATTTCATTGGGCTTTACACAGGTTGCTACCACTGCTACCCATATTCAGGATCACTCTCTGGATTTGGTGTTCACCCTGGGGATGGAGATCATGGAACTGGTGGTGGAACCAGTTGGGTGATCTGACCATCACTCCATAAGATTCAATTTCGCAACCCCTCTTGCAAGACCTACCCCTTTGGAGATGGTCCAGTACCATCCTTTGAGGGGAGTTACCCCTGAGGGTCTGATGGCGGTGCTGGACCTATCGAATTGGCCTCTGGAGTGCATAGAACCAGATGCCTTAGTGGTGCACTATAATATTATGGTGCTGAGGGCACTGAATTCCATAACACCTGTCCATGTTCGCCCCCTCTCCCTTCGCCCTTGGTTTGATGGGACATTGAGGGAGTTGAGGAGAATGGGGTGAAGATTGGAATGCTGTTGGCAGAAATCCAGCCTGGAAGGTGACAGACTTAGATTGATGGCCCATTATGTGGACTATCGATCAGAAATCTCCCGTAAGAAGGCAGAGTTCCTGTCCCGGGAGATAGCTGCATCAAGAAATCGACCAGCTCAGCTTTTCAGGACAGCGGTCAGACTGTGCAATCCAGCCTGTCTGCGGGGTCAGAGAGCCTTTTCACAAATAAAGTGTGACGAGTTTGCTTGGTTCTTTGAGGATAAAGTGTCATCGATCAGGTCGGAGATCTGCGGTATGCATTCTAATGAATGTGGCAGTGATCGGTGTGAGGTTACAAGCCCTCAGTCTGCCTGGACAGATTTTGACCAGCCAGCTATCATGGATATCATGAACATTGTCCAGGGCTTGCGACCAACTTGCTGTAGTTTGGATCCTGGTCCCATGGGCCTCCTTGTGGGGTGCATGGATGTGATTGGACCAGTCCTTGCTGAGATAGTCTGGTGATCTTTGGACCAAGGGGTGTTTCCTGAGTCTTTGAAAGAGGCTATCGTGACACTACTTTTAAAGAAGCCTTCCCTTGACCCAGACTGTCTCACTAACTATAGACCGATCTCTAACCTGCCCCTTTTGGGCAAGGTTATTGAGAAAGTAGTCGCGTTGCAGCTCAATGACTTTCTTACCACCCATGAGGTCTATGATCCTCTCCAGTCCAGTTTCAGGAAGAGGCATAGTACCGAGACGGCATTGGTTTGGGTACTTAATCATCTCCTAATAGCGAGAGATCAGAGGAGCTACTCGATCTTGGTCCTTCTTGATCTCTCTGCAGCATTTGACACCATGGACCATGGGATGTTGCTAGATTACCTACGGCTATTCTGCAGACTGTCGGGAACAGTCCCCAGATGGTTCCACTCTTTCCTCACAGGCAGAAGTCAAAGAGTAGTCTCAGGAATTTTTTCCTCTGCTCCCTTTGCTCTGTCCTATGGGGTGCCACAGGGTTCTGTGCTTTCCCCCATGCTGTTCACGGTGTATATGCTGCTGTTGGGAGACATTATAAGGTGTTATGGGCTGAGTTTTCACTGCTATGCAGATGATACTCAGCTCTATATGTCCTTTGTACCTGAACAGAATCAGTCTTTAATAACTGCCTCGCTGAGATTCAGGACTGGATGAGTGCTAACTGGTTGAAACTAAATCCAGATAAGACTGCGGTGTTGGTTGTGGACCCAGGTCATCGTGTAAAGAAGCTGACTCCTGGGTCTCCCTCTGGCCTTGTGTTAGGGGGTAACCAGTTGAGACCTTCTGAACAGCTGCGGAATCTGGGTGTAATTCTTGACAATGAGTTAACGTTGAAGACATAGGTATCTACCGCTGTCAAGTCTTCCTTTTACCATTTGAGGAATATCACCTGGATAAAACACCTTGTTCCACATGATGACCTTCCTGTGTTGGTCCATGCCTTTGTTTCCTCATGTCTTGATTACTGTAATGCTCTATATCTAGGGTTGCCGGGGGTGGATCTCTGTCGCCTGCAGCTGGTGCAGAACGCTGTAGCCAGGTTGTTGACTGGGCTACCAAGAATTTGCCATATCACTCCTGTGCTGCGTGAACTGCACTGGCTGCCGTTGCGGTGGAGAATCACCTTCAAGGTTGCATTAGTGACCTATAAGACCCTACACGGTCAGGGACCGGGCTACTTGGAAGATCTCCTTCGACCCTACCACCGTCTCTGCCCACTCCGCTACACTGATGAGGGATTGCTAGAGATTACCAGGGTTCATCTTCAGTCATCTGGGGCCAGAGCTTTTTCTTTTATGGCCCCAACCCTGTGGAATTCTCTACCTTGTCAGATTAGAGAGTTCCTGTCCACTAAATCATTTAAGGTGTCCCTGAAGAGTTATCTATTTGAATTAGCATTTGGACAGGTTTACTGCTGCTTTTTATTGTTTTTATGTTATTATTTATTATGTAAGATGCTGTTTTGTACTTGCGCTTTGATATGTTGAAAAGCGCACTATAAATAAATTTTGATTGATTGATTGATTATTCTCTGCCTTTCTTCTTTCCCCTATCTGGTCAATCTCAGGATCAGCTGTTATATTAGGTATGACAAGAGATAAACAAGGTGTCTAGTATTTCACTTAACTGGCATAGTTGTTTGTAAAAATGAGGCTTTTTAGAAGTGCAATAGGAGTTATGACTCACAGATGTAAATATCTCTAAAACTATACAAAGTTACACATGAACAACCATATGAAAGGTATTCCAGATAAAAAGACATTTCACATGAGCCTATTCATTAAGCTGCACTTATTATATTTTTTATACTATGGCCATCTGATTACCTGACTTTTTCTTTTTCATTATAGTTATGCCAAACAAATGCAACTCTCTAAAAATATACAAGTTATACATAAACAACCAGCATGAAAGTTGTTCAGGACAAAAATACCTTTCCAATGATTAAACTAATTAAGCTGCACTACTTATATTTTTAAACTAGGGCTATCTGATACCTGAATTTTCATTTTTCTTCATAATGTGCACCTTTTGGATGGTGAAATTAAAAACAAATCTAATGATTTCAGATTAGTGACTACTCTCATTTGAAAGGTTGTTTTCTCCAGAACAACTTTCATATTGACTGTGTACTGGTAACTTGTATACTTTCCAAGATATTTACATTTCTTTGGCATGACTCTTACTGTGTTCACTCAGAGAGAAAAACAATGAGACTGTTTGGAAGACCATATTTTACCAAATATAAAGAATTCAGATTAGTGACTACCCTCATGTGAAAGGTCTTTTTGTCCTGAAAAACTTTCATGCTGGTTGTTTTTGTGCACCTTGAATAGTTTTAAAGATATTTAGATTTGCTTGAAATGTGTGCACATTTGCTCTCAGAGAAAATCAAAGTTGGAGTTCTGTGTCCAACATTTTAAACAGAAAGAAGAGAGTATTTATTTAACTGCCATAGTGATTTTCACTTATGGAAGGATACACTGAAAATTCCAAATATGTGTTCCATGGTATGCCATTTTTCTAGCCAAAGCAAGATTGCTGTAGGTTCCACCCATAGCCATAAAAATGGCAAAGTATGTAATGTAGCATTGAAAAGCTTTATAGCAAAGGGATTGGGGGCCTACATTTCAGACTGCAATTCCTACCAATCCCCCCAACATAATTTAGCCCTATTCCATTTAGTGAAGCAAGCTAAGTTTAGGGATTAAAATAGACTGCTTTGGTTTGACCACATTTTTCATGAGTTACTATGGTCTATATAACTTAATCATTTCATTTTAATCAGATGAGCCCTGAGGTACTTTATGGTGTACTGCAAGTGAACAATAATGCTTACTGTGTGCAAAAACTGAACAGATTAAGAACAGAAAGAAAAGTGATTGTCTGGAAGGGGGTAAGGAAGTGTCAGTCATGCACACTACATTGTGCCAGTCACTATAGGCTTAGCTTTTCAAAGAAAATGGGAGGAGGAAATGAGGCTTCTTTATTTATAAGAATCACACTTTTTTAATAAAGATATAAAGACCAGCAACATAATCTCATGTCTACCTACCATGTTCTTATGTATGTGAGTCAAAAAGCAAAGTGTAGAAGTAGCACCCATGTTTACCTGGGTTTTCTCTATCCCTGTGTAAAATATACTGTATAATTCTTGAAATGTACTGAATCTTGCCTCATCAGAGGGAATTAATGTCTGCTGTTATTTCAAATATAAACCATACTGAGAAGGGGTCACACAGGATAAATATATTTGACTTGAGAACAAGCTGAGATAACTGGTGGAACCTGTCTGTGCCTTCTCTTTAACACAATAACCCACTACAGGGTGTGCGGTTATTGGTAATTAAACAATGGCAAAAAACAATTCTGTTCTCTGATTGGTGAGTGTGTGCCTGGGACAGTGATGTTAAGAAGCTATAATATCACTGTATTAAGTCCAGGCACACAGATGACCACACAACACTGCCAGAAATCCCACCCTCCCCACAAAAGTCAAAATGAAAATGACACTGCTCGGGTACACAGAACAGAAAGCCAACATTGCTTGCCTGTACATTTGCCAGCCTCCCATGATTCTCATAGCAGGTCATATTGATATAACCCCCATGTCATTTTACTTTTAAAATGGCAACCTGTGGCTTTCTAAAACATTGGACTGTACCTATAACTGCCACTCCGTGTGACTCCGTCTGTCACACAGTATACTTCTTTCAGGGAACACTCGCACTTGGCTGCCCTTTTTGCTGGACATCATTTTAAATATACTGAATCCAAATAAAAAAAAACAACATTGAAAGAAAATGAACCAGGTCTTCAGTCAACCACTTCTCAGTTCCCCCAGTGTGATTGTGCAAGCTCATGGGGAGTTCAAAAGTGCCTCACTCCCTCCTCACACTGCTGAGCTCCTCACAACAACTGCCGAATTTAGACAGCTGTGACAAGAAAATCCTTCCTGCCAAAAAACATATATATAAATAAATCCAGACTGTAAACTGGCACTGTAGTGTATATTAAAAGAAATAAGCCAGGGTCCTCATGCACCTCGCCTTTGCATCTGGCCATCCTGTAATCCACATGCAAAATCAGTGATCCAAGGATTTAAATTATGATAGACTTTCTCCTGTTACACAGCAACACTTTCTCACGCTATCTCAGGAGAAGCTTGAACACTCAGAAATGGGGGCGGGGCAGAATTGGATGCAAAAAAAGAGAGCACATTTACAGCAGCACCAGACTGCAAATTAAAGATATAGAGGTACTGCCACCTGCTGTACAACAGAGAATCTAAGGACTTTTTTTCAATTAGTATACTTCCCTTTACAAAAAATACAAAAAAAAACAATTTCAAACATATGTTTATGTTTTACCATTTTCTTTTTTAATAAAGAACCTTTGTATAATAGCAATAAGGCACTCTAGGATGTGTGCTATTTAAGCAATAAGCCATGAGGGGGTGTGGGTTATTGGGGGATTTCTCATAATTGGAGTGGTTTGCCCATGAGGTGCAGCCGAGTGGGTAAATCCTCACCAGCTGTGGTAAATCCCATGATAACCCACACCCCCGAGTGGCTTATTGCCATTATACCAGGTATGAATTGTTAAAATATAGAAAAACAATTGCAAAAAAAAATTGCATTTTGTATTGTTTTATATATTTTTATATCTATATTCTTCCACCTTAAATGAAGTAGTGCATTGTTGCTGGGTAGAATATGCGAGTAAGTGATGCTGACAGAGAAGACAGAGTGCAGTGAGCAACTGAAATGTGGTCCGTTGAAGAATTGTTTTTTTTTTTTAATTTAGTTTTTGCTGCCAGGTTCAGAAATGTGTTTAGAGTGATGACAGAAGTAGAGAGCGGTGTCGGTAGGTGCTGTGAGTAGAGTAGAGTGGGGCATGTGGGATTGCATTTTTGTTTCTACTTCTGGGTATGATTTTGCAGTCATGATGTAGTGACAGTGTGTTCGGGGAAATTTGTTTTTAAAAGTTGTGTAATAAAAAAAAAATTTGATGTGTGAAGTACTGACAAAGAGAAAGAGTGAGTGGGGCAGCAGCGAAGATTGAGAACAGGATGGAGCGGAGATGAAAACACTAACAAGTGAGGTGGGTGCAGTGGTGCCGAACTGTTTACTGGTCAATGATTTAAAAATACTACTGAGCACTTCAAGTTACCTCTTATGTAGTGTTTAATGTGAAAAGTTGATCGAGTTCAGTTTCGTGGATTAGGTCAAATGATGCAGCCATGGTTTTCTTTTTTTTTTTGTGTATGAGGCCTAGTGCAATTTCTTAGCGAGAGGAAATATGGTGACTTTGCAGTGTTGGTGGGGGTATCAGAGTGATTTCTTTTCAGGGTGGCACGAGGATGTGGCAGACTGGCACCTTTGCCAGTGATTATCATAGGATTTATAACGGAGCTAAGGTGCCAGTCTGCCTTTCTGATTGGCTCTTGGTTAATGTTCATGGCATAATGTGTAATAATGTCACGTCTCAGGTGCTCAACACACTCAGCCTGCAGCCTTGTGCTTCAGCCACCCGAGGTGTGATGTTATTACACAGTAACACACACCATGTTGTGCCTTATTGCTTAATTAATCAATCAACACTCCAGGTTCTGTAAGAACACTTGGCCAGGAGCCTCATGCCTCACAGTGCACCCGAGTTGTTGATTAAGCTCCAATAACTGCACAGCCTTTTGTGGGTTATTGCTTACTTGCCAACTTTTATGCTCTACGTAACTTATTTTCCTTTTATTTCTACAGATCTGACAGGATGAAGGCTCCTACCTTTTCAGATAAGTATACTTTTATAGTTATCCTGTCCCTTCTGTCCTATTGGACACCCCTTAGAGCTATGGATCCTTTGTGGCCCCTTTTCCTGTTCTTTTATTTTGCAGGTACAATGTAAGTCGCCCCTTCAGACTCCTACCTTTGTCTCCCTAAGACAGGCAACTCCCTCTATTTTACATTATTTTGGTGGGATGACTGTAATGGGGTGGCCATGCCCATTACCCCTATGGCTTATTTTATAATTTTTTTTTATTTTTACTTACCTGCTAACAATTAGTTATTCCATTATATTTTCATACCTTGTGTGTGAGAAAGTGTAGCACAACAGGTGAGGAATGATGTCTCATTTACCTTTTTAAAATTAAACCATCACTCCTCTTTCTCGAGCTTAATCTGTCAATTGGGTTGGCTGTCAGTTGTGTTGGCATTATTATGTGTGTTGGGGTCTGAGCAGTGTTGTGAAGCAGGGATGTGCTCAGGCTAAGCTGTAATGTAGTGGAGCAGACCTTGCTTGGTGTCCAAACATGGTTGTTGGATTTAGAATCCTGATGACAGTAACCACTGCTTGAAGAACATAAGAAACACAGCATGTACAGCAGCAAAACACAGCATGTTCAGCTGCAATACCAATGGCAAACATTCGGCATTGACACTTTTTTTTTATTTTATTCATAATTTTTGTTAAACTTATTCACTGGTGGTCTAGTGGCCTCCTGTCCCCCTACCCCAGCAGGTGGTGTTCCACAGTACCACCCCACTCCCACCCATCCTGAAAAGGAGCAGGCAACTGGCAAAGCCCTGCACTCTCCTCCATGGCTGACTGCCCACTGAGTTGTCAAGGAATGAACGCATGCTTGTACAAACACGACCTGCTGGGGTGGCGGGAATGAGGGGGCCACTTGACCACCAATGACTATTTTTTAAAAATAATAAAATAAAAAAAAACTGACTGCTAGGATCGGGGACGGGGGGTGGGTTCGCTAAACCAGCAGATCAATAAAATATTTTATTGTACATGGGAAAGAGATGGGGGGTTACTACTGGACAGGGGTGATCGAGTGGGGTGAGGGACCACTAGCCACGGTTGGGGGAAAGGTGTTCCACTCCAAATAATTATACTGGCAGCTGATCTGGTGGGTGGAGGGACTGCTTATCATGGGGGTTACTGAAAAGATATGGGGTAGGTGATTGGGTGGAGGGAGGGGCCACTAGCCAAGAGGTATTTATATAATTTCTTTTTATTTATTTTGAGCAGCAGGGCAGGTGGAATTTCCACAAAAGTTCGGAAATGGATTTCTGAACTTTTGCAGAAGTGAAAGTCACATTTTTGCTTAAATTCCACCTGTGGAAGATTTTTTTTGCACACCCCTATATGTTCCTGAGAAAATGAAATACAATAAAGCAGGAAGAATACCACAATGGTTTAACAAGAGGGTCATGAGATTAATAAAGCAGAAAAAGAGAGGCTAGATAAAGGCAAAAAAAAACAAACATACTTCACATGCATGGGTAAATAAAAAGACTATTAAGAAGGCTTAATGGGATTATGAGTTGAAACTGGCAACCAGGGAGAAAGATAATTATAAAACTTTTTATAACCATATTAATCACAAAACAGGAGGTAATAAACAAATACAGTAGGTCCCCCTCTTGATATTAATAGATAATTAGTAACCCACCACAGAAAAGAAGTCGGGTCCTAACGGCAGGCTTCTAATTGCCCTCCCCACCAGCAGAACCCTCCCTCTCCACGAAAGACTGCGGAGCTCAGACATCACTGAAAGGACATCAGGTCATGAGGGTAGGCTTTTAATCAACTCCCCACCAGCATAACCCCTCCCAAAGGAATTCGGAGATAGGGTACAGTAGAGCCGCATACACAGATGGCACTTGTCTTCTCTTGTCTTTGGCAGCACCTCACAATTTCCAGTTTGGAGTAGACTGTATAATAGACTCCTGCTCACTTAAAACATTGTTTTTGGGGTCCAATTAAAGCTCAACCAAGCACAACTGATAGAATATTTTGTACATGGCAACACTCTGTAGGGTGCTGTATTATAGAACTTATATGTATGGAAGCGCTCTGTTAGGGAGCTAAAATTCTTTGTGCAGTAACCCTGTGCAGGATCTTGTGACTCCAAATACCGCATATGAATTTGTGTTTGCTAGTTGAGAGTGTTGTTTAAAGAAGTAGTTGAGGGCTGTTCTAGGGTAGCCATAGTGGGGACCACGCTACTCAGCAATGGGGTTTCTTGCAAGGGATTGCCTGCAGATGCTGCTCTAGTGGTTATAGCATGCTCAGGTTAATTCATTGTGGTTTTCCTTCACCTGCCTCCCCCCCATCTCCACATCCACTATAGTGTGTCCTATTTTCATTTTAAATCCGGTCTTCTTTCCACTGACACAACTGAAAGGATTTTGGGTCATGACAGCAGGCTTCCAATTGTCTTCCCCACCAGCAGAACCCCCAAAAGACTCTAGAGCTCAGGTATGGCAAAAAGAGCTGCATACGCAGATGGCACTTCTCTTTTCTTGTCTTAAGCTGCACCTTACAATTTCTAGTCTGGAGCAGCACCGCTATCCAATTCCTGTCCACCCTCCCCAGCCACTCCCCCACCCTAAGGTAGTCATCCTTATATAGAAATTATTGTGGGCATAAACAAATCAATGAAGTTCTACAACCTTACAACTTGTCAACCTGGTATGATCCACTTGCCCCTATTAGCAACACACATATGGAAGTTACTTAGTACTAGTATACCCACCCTTAGTAATTAGATCAACTTGGACATAACTGGCCATTACTTTTTGAGTACTACAGCCCTGTTCATGGTTAACATCTCTCCATACAATCATCCTCATCCATAACCTAGGAAATAACACTTGGGATTTAAAACAAATACTTCATACTTCACACTGCTTTTACTGCTTCTGCTGTACCCCCACACTTACTCTGTCACTTGGCATTTGCCTTATGTTTACCCCAGCCATACCTCTGTACCTCCCCTATTGTGGCATGCAAACTGATTATTAAAGTAGTTGCTCATCCCCTAGCACACTTCACTCTGGTCCTCCCTCACTTTATCCCCCAGCTATTCCTTCCTGGTTCTTTGTTACCATTCTTTTTCTGGCCCTTTTCTGCACTAGAGGATTTTTAAAATTGTCCTAATCTGATTCTGTCCTGATTCAGTCTTGTTAGCTGCTTCCTGCCAAACTTGCAAATTGTCAACCTTTTTCCTTGCTCTGTCTATATCTTTTTGTAATTTCTGCACTGCTCCTTCCCTCTTCTCTTTTTACTTCCACTCTCTGACATGGCTTATACGTCTCATCCCCATTTCTTTCTGTCTGCCCTGACCTACCTAATCTCTCTGTACACCTTTTGACTTGTACTTGATGGCATGCCCCTCACTGCTCATAAATTGCCTCTATCTACCCCCTTCTCTCACTTTACTATGTCAGATCTTCTAGAACTTGCCCATAATCCCTTGATACCTCGTGGTATACACGATCAGGGACTCCTGAGGCCACACTCACATTATCTCAGAATACCTCATTTAACCTACCCCAGAAACAATAAATGTCCTTTAACATATGTCCTAGTCTTCCTTGCCCACCTTTTATTACTTGCTGCTGGTGACATTGAACTAAACCCTGGACTCCATACATCCATCTCCTCAGTTCACTCTTATCCTATTTGGGCTGACACAAAGATCCTCAAGATTGCACATCTTTTTTTTTTTTTTTTTTCACCTTCCTAGCTGCCGGCCACCCAATGTTCAGCCCGGTCACGGGCTGACGGCTTCCACCCCCCCACATCGGCCTCGGGTCCTCCGACACTGGCTTACTCCCCCACAGTGGGGCTGCGGAAGGAGAGGGCGACATCCCAGAGACCGTGACTGGTCGGAGGACTGGCCTGGGGTTAATCAAAGCCGGCAAGGGCTTTACGGAGGGTGGCTGCAGCCGCCCATTTTCTTTTTCCGGGAGGCGGGGCTGCAATGACGCCCAGCGTCCGCCCCACCACCTACAATCTTTGCAGCGCGGGTGCTCCTGGCCTCCGCTAGAGTCCCCATCGCCCCGGATGCTACCCCATCCTCCCCCGGAGAAGGAGAGCAGTCCCACGGATGCTCGATCCTTCTCCCCCCGGCCGGCCCTCCGACGACTCGGGTCTGTTCCCGAACCCAGGTCGCCGGCGTCGCAAGCGGAAATCCAACCTCTGCGCCGACGAGCCGGCCTAAGATTGCACATCTTAATATCAGGAGCCTTCTTCGTAATCTACTTGACCTGGCAGCATGGCTAACCCTATATAATCCAGATATTTTAGGTATTTCTGAAACCTCTCTAAAACCTGCTGCTCCTGACACTGCTTGCTATAACCCAAACTTCAGTATACCTAGAAGAAATTGACATGCCTCAAAAAGGTGTGTTGAGGTAGCAATCCATTATAAGTCCCATCTAAATCTCTCCTTATTTCACTCCCCTAACCTTGATCACTGTGAGGCCCTACATACCATCCTTGTGCTGGGTGGTACCAAAAAACTCCACATAGTCTGTGTCTATAACCCCAACCCCCCATGAGGAGATGTGTTTGGCCTTGAAGCAATTCTCTCTAGTAGAAGCTCTAAACAAGGTACAAACAAAACTCTTCTACTAGGTGATTTCAACAGAGACTAGCATGGGAAAGCATCCAGACCCCTTGACATCTCTGTCCAAAACAGCAGTTTCTCCAGCTCATCCCTTATTCCATCCACTGCTCCTCAACCCCTGGATCCCACACTACTATAGGCTGGATTCTGAAAAACTGAATAGATAGAATCATGAGAGCTGGCACCTTAGCTGACACTGTTTCTGATCATTCAACAGTTTATTGTATATGGAAGGCCCATGTTCCATCCTATCCTCCAAAGATTATCTCCATATGCAATTTCTCCAAGTTAAATCCCAATGCTTTCCTGGCAGACTTATTGTCCATTGAATGAAGACCTCTCTACCATTCCAATAATGTAAATGATGCCTTAAAATATTTCATTTTTCAGTTTTGCATTCTCCAGAACATGAACACCCCTGTAGTAACACGTAGGATTCAGGGCTCTCCAAACCGGTGGCTCCACAAAGGTCCAAGTGCTCTTAAGGGACAGAGACAAGAACTGAGTGAAATTCAAAGCCTCAGGCGATATGGCACACTATCAGGCAAGGGGAATGCTTGCAAGAAAGCAATATGCAATGCAAAAAGGTTCTTATTGTAAAAACCTACTGCTAAGTATATCTGGCGACTCCATGAAGTTCTAGAACCAGATTAAGAGCTTTCTTGGTACTAATCTTATTCCCTCTTCAAATTACATTGCAATTGATGGTTTCCATTACAAAAATCCTGCCACGATCGCAAATAGTTTTACAGTAATTACTACTTCACTGATCTCTCCCATATACCAGCCTCACTACACCATATACCAACTCTTCCTCTTTTTTCTCTCTCATGAAGCTCCTCGCACTTTTCCCCATTTCTACTTGGTAAAATCTCCTCACTTGAAGTAGGTAGAGTTATAAATTCTATCAATGTCTGTAGTAGTTTTGGAACTGCTGGTCTTGGACCTTGGCTACTTAAACTTGTTACCCTTCTCATTGCTTCTCCTCTTATCCATATTTTCAACCTATCCATGCTTTCTGGTGTTGTCCCTGATAAATGGAAGAAGGCCAAAGTTGTCCCCATTTTTAAGAAAAGGGAGGTAAAAATGATCTTAAATTACTGCCCTATCACCATCCTTCCAGTAGTGAGCAAACTCCTTGAAAGGGTAGTATCCATCCAAACTATTAGCTACTTATAAGACTATGGCCTTCTCTCAGACTCCCAGCATGATTTCCGTAAAGCTCACAGTATCACTACCATCCTACTACAATTTACTAATGATATGAAAGTTGCAATAGATAATGGTCAATTAACAGGTGCTGTCTTTATTGACCTTACAAATGCATTTGATCTTGTCAATCACACCCTTCTCCTAAAAAATGATGCTCTCCCTTGATGTCTCATCTACTGTAGTATGCTGGTACCAAAGCTACCTTATTGACAGGTAACAATTTTTCAAATATAACACTGCAGTATCTTCTCTAACCACAACTGATGTAGGTGTCCCCAAACGATCCATTCTCAGCCCTCTACTCTTTACAGTCTTTATAAATGACTTGCCCCTAAATACCTCATTATGTTCTTCACTGCTCTATGCAGATGACTAAGTTCTATACTCTATCTCTAACAATCTCTTAGACCGCAACTCCAGCCTTACTTCTGTTTTCCCAAAAACTCACTCCTGGCTATATCACAATAAACCATTACTAAACTCCAGCAAAACCCACTCCAGGTTATTTGGCTCTGCCCTGAAGCTAAGAAAGTGCTCTAGCCAACTGTCCATCTGCAACCTTGATGGCAATGTTCTTGATAATGTTCCCCACTTTAAATATCTTGGACTGCCCCTAGACCCCTCACTTGACTTTGTCCAACAAATTGTCAATGCGTGCATGCCAGTAAACCTCAAACTTGGCCTGGCCTTTAAAGTTAGTTATGCCCTTATACCCTCTGCCCAAAAGGCCATTGATCAGGGTGTACTTCTTCCTGCTCTTACTTATTGCACTGCAATGTACACCAAGACTACTATGACTACTGATTCTGTCTGTTTTGTTTTGTATTGTATATCCAATTTGTCTTCTCTTGTTCTTGACTGTATTATGATTACTGATTCCATTTTATTTTGTACTTTCCAGGGTAGTGCCTGATAATAGGCATATACTATGTCTAGTGTACTTACCCGGTTACCAAAAACACATAAATAAGCTGATGGTAAGCTAATTGCAAGGATATCGAATAACTATTTCAGTTCAGTATTTAATGAAAAGGTAGTTACATTACCGACAGAGATTATAGAAAGAAGGACACAGTCTATAATATTGGAAGAAAATAACATTAGAACTAGGTTTCACAAAGGGATCTGAACAAGGCACCAGGGCCAGATGGGATACAGCCAAGGGTGAGTAGAGAACTTGCTGGGAGACTAGCACGGCCAGTGACTAAGATTTTTTAAGCATCCTTGTGCAACGGTTCTGTGATTGTGAACTGGAGGGAGGCCACTGTTACTCCTATATACAAGAAAGGATGTAGGAAGTATTATCAGAATTATAGATCTGTGAGACTGACATCAGTGTTAGGAAAAGTTCTAGGGCAGGTATTGAAAGAAGACATCAAGGACTATATTAGGAAGGAAGGTAAGTCTGACAAAACCCAACATGGGTTTACTAGTGGAGGATCATGTCAAATGAATTTGGTGGATTTCTTCAATAAGGTTAGTAGAGCCTTGGATTATGGGCATCCAGTGGACGTAGTGTTCTTGGACTACACTAAGGCTTTCGATAAAGTGTGACATAAACAATGAGTTGAGGTCCTGCAGAACACAAGGTTAAATATCAGTATAGTAGCATGGATTAATTCATGGCTTACGAACAAGAAACAACAAATGAATTTGTGAGGGAACAACTCAGAGTGGGCAAATGTCACTAGTGGGGTACCACAGGGCTATGTACTGGACCATGCCTATGTAGTATATTCATGTCATCAATGAATTGTGATGAGGGTGTCTGGCTTTTCAAGTTTGCAGATGATACAGAAATAGTCTCAGTGGTATGAAATATGATGGAGACTGAGAAACTACAGAAGAAATTAAATACATTTGAACAATTGGCTAGAAAATATAAATTAGATTTTAATGAATGAAATGTCTGATCATGCATCTGGGAAGAACAAACACTAAAGCAAGGTATACATGTGAAGGCCGTACTTTAAGTGAAACAACTGAGGAAAGGGACCTAGGCGTGATTGCAACAAATGATCTAAGGTTCAAAAGAAATTGTCAAGCAAACAGCTAAGAGGGCAAATGGAGTACTGGGATGCATCAGAAGAAATATTTAGACTAAGAATATGAGAGTGTTGGTTCCTTTATACTGTATGTCTCCTAGGTTAGGCCACATTTGAGATATTGTTTATGGTCACCCAGCACAAAAGCTGAAATTAAACTCCTGGAGGGGTCCAGCACAGAGTCACCAAGATGACAACAGACATTTCAAATATAATGTATATGGAAAGGTTGACTATATTGGGTTTATAATCACTAGAATATAGGAGACTATGTAGGGATCCATGTTTAGTACATGGTGCTTGTGCTAACCTGGATTTGTGGGACTGTCTAGGACTAGAAAATTAATATTCATAGACATAGTACTAGATCTCATATATTGCAGCTCAAAGGAGATATTAATCATACTAGGATGTATCTTGAAATGAGAAATTTCTGCTCAGTATGCCTTCCTAGTGAAACTCTTTTAAATAAATAAATAAATAAATAAGTACTACAAAAAGGCTGCCTGGTTTAACAAAAGGGTGGTGGCCATGTGGAACATCCTTCCACTCGAAGTAGTAGGTAGTAGGAATATGACTGAGTTTAAAACAAAAACTAGATAATTACTGTAATAACTAGAATATAAAAGGATATCCCCTTTGGGTCATCAGGCAAGCTGTAAATTGGCATCTGCCTTACTTAGCAAGTAACTGACCAATGAAACCTATGAACAGCACAGTGGTAGCACTACCACTTAGGGTGCAGACAATCCAGGTTCATAAGTGAACTGGGGGTGTCAGAAGGTAAGCCGGGGGGAGGATGATCAGGCAGCTGAAGGACTGCTCTCCTTCAGGGTGAGGGTTTATGGTCTCCATTGAACAGCAGTTTTCTAGCAAAGGCTGGGGGAAGGGCAGTTTGGAACTGCCAAAGTGTAGAGGGGTGTGCCAGTCATCAATGCACATTGACATGGAGCTCCTGATTACGTCATGACGATATTGCATGCCATGCCCCTAGCTGGAGAAAATGAGGAAACTGCCAGCCAGCAGGTTGATGCCATAAACCCCCCAGACTCCACACCCAACTATCCAGGCTAGCCAACTAAATGAGATCCATTTTAACAGCAGAAGTTGGGGAACACCCATCAGCCCTGGAAGGGGGGGGGGGCTTAAGCCCTGGGGAAAGAAGCTGGCAGGTAAGCCCTGAGGATGTTGGGATGATGGAGCTGTTGTGTCTGGGGATTGGCGCCATATGGAATAAGAAAAAACAGATACAAAAAAAGAACACAAATAGCCACAGTGACAGATGCTGAGGAATAGGAATTTTGTGCTGCTTTGTCTACTTGCAGGTAACTGATAGCTACAAACTAAACATAACTGACTTATCAGTGAAACAAATTCAAAATCCATAGAGACATGCAGTAGATGTGTTCTGTAGTCTGTCATTGCAGGGAAAAACATCAGAGGAAAAAAGGACTTTAAGTACAGCCACCTCATCTTGCAGTTTTCATATGGGAAATGTAATGTCCATGCATTTCAAAAAGCATGTTCCTTCCTCAGGATTAATCTGATTCTAAATCAAGTGCATGCAGCAGGATTAAATGCACATTTAACTGCCCACAGAATTTAGGTATTTGATATGTTTTGTCATGGAGCTTCGCGTGATCAGCTGCCTCGCAGACAAACGATACCTTGTAAACTGTAAATACGTTAAGGCTGCAGAGTGGTGCTTACGAAGCCTTCATTAAAGGAAAGTAATTTTGCTTTCAAATCAGAACAAGTTTATATAGTTTAAATATGCTGTTAGAAGATTAATGTCACCCCCACCTGGTTGTCCCTCCAACAGCACCTGTAGAAGTTCATGTATTCCAGTCCCAGTGTTAATGTGAAAGGGTCACATCTAAATAAACTGATCTAGAGGGGGAAACTTTTCAGCTAAAGCAGGGTATTTAATATATCTAAAACACAAAACGTATTTTGCAATTTTGACATCTGCATGGGATTTGTTTTAAATATATTTTAGCATGGTAGCACTTCGTCACGTTTGCCTGTTTGGTGCAGACTCAAAAGAACTGAATGAAACATTCGAGTTTTGTCAGTACAGTACCAATAGGTGCCACTCATTATGCTGCCAATTTATTTATTTCATGTGCAGATTAACACCTTTGAGCCAACAGGCTCTATTACAAAGGTTCTATGTCAGGTATAACAAACAGACAAACAAATGCCAAGGTTACATTTCAAAAGAGGAAGAGACAAGAATACAGCGGTAGTTTGGTGGACATAGCTGATGCTAATTGCTGATAACAGAATACTGACAGGCTGTACATATAGGCAAGTAGTCTTAGAATTTCCTAAGTTGTACAGGTTCAAGTAGTGCATTTGGTAAGTGGTTTACCATATATTGTTAAGTCTTAAAAGTAGGCCTCAAGTAGTCAATCCTGAGGTTAGGGAGGAGTGGCCTCAGAGGGCTTTGTCATATGTTGGAAAAGGGGTGAGGGTGGAGCAAGAGAGAGGGGCAACCACCTAGATGCTTTGTCAAGTAGGTGCTGGAGCACAGGAGAAGTGTGGCGGTGGGGTGGGATGAGGGGTATATCGTGGCTGCATGTGACTAGTGGTTGCAGCCACACTGGTTGTCTTCTGACAAAACGGTTAACAGGTCTCTTTTAAAGGGGCCTATTTATGTGTGTTCCAGTGTTGTGGAGGGGAGTTTGTTAAGCCACGTGGGGCCACAGTAGGAGAGTGACCACTGAGCAAAGCATGTTCTTTTGAATGGGACATGGAGCAATCCCTTTGCCATTCCTCTGGTGACCTTTGTCGAGGGGTGTCGCTGGAACAGAGTGGCAGTAGAGTCAGGCGTGAGACCTAGTAGGGCTTTTTTCCCATTATGTAAGCCTGCTACCTTGTCCTGAGGTGGAGCTGGAGCCACTCTGTAGAGGAGTAAATGGTGCAAGTATGGCTACGCTGGTTAGCACCAAGGACCAGGCGACAGGCCCTGTTAACTAGTTGTTTAACTCTATTTAAGGCTGAGTAAGTGGCAGCACCATAAATGACTAATGTGTAGTTGATGATAGACAGGATAGAGCTTTGAGTATCTAGTTTAAGAGCCTCATGTGTCATGGCTTGCCTATGCCTATATAGGATGCCTAGCTTAATACTGCCAGTCTTGACTACGTGGCCAATATGGTGCACAAAGGAGAGTGCATCATCAATATGCACTCCAAGGTATTTGAGGGTGAGGACTTGCTCAATGCTATCCCCTTTCTGGCTAAAGATAGGCAGGGATTCAACATTCCTTTTGGAATATGGCATGGTTAGGTGCATTGTTTTAGTTGTTTTATAGTTCAGTAGGAGTCGGTTTTGGGAGAACCACGCCTCTTGCAAGGTAAAGCTGCACTGTAGGTTTTTAGAGATTTCACGGGCATTGCTGCCTGGGACTGATATCACTGCATCATCTGCATACAGCAGCATTTTAGCAGGACAGGCTTTGGGAAGGAAATTTATGAAGAGACTGAAGAGAAGTGGCCCTGGGATCTAGCCCTGTGGGACCCCTAGTGTTACCTTTCTGGGAACAGAGTTGACACCCCCGATCCTAACACTCTGCATCCTGTGTGATAGGTAGCTGTTGAACCAGGGGATGGTATTTACTGACAGACCCAGGGTCCGAAGGTGTCTTAGCAGGATTTGGCGGTTGATAGTGTCGAAAGCATTTGTGAGGTCAATAAATATGGACCCCATCATTTTTCCTGAGTCAAGGGCTTCATATGCGTGGGAGGTAAAGTTGATAAGGGTGGTGACGGTGCTGTGTTTTTGATGAAAACCATGTTGCTGAGGGCAAAGCAGATTGTACTTGTTTAGATAATCAGTAAGCTGATCAGAGACGTCCCTTTCCAACGCTTTAGAGAGGGGTGGAAGTATCGAGATAGGGCGATAGTTCCCCATATCAGTTCTGTCCCCAGTCTTAAACACAGGTGTGACCAGGGCAGTTTTCCACCTGTCTGGGAAGATTTCAGTTTGCAAGGAGGTGTTGAACAGTTTGGTTAATGGGATGGCAAGTTCTTCCAGGGTAAGCGCTAGCAGTTTCATGTCTAGAGAGTCACTACTAATCCTGGTCTTGTTTAGAATCCTTTTGACATATTTCACTGTCTGTTGCCTAGTGATTTGCCTGAAGTAGAAAGGTGGTTGTCCAATTCTATGTGATGGTGGTGGTTTTTTGTCTATGGGATCCATGGCTAGGTTATGTGTTCGTTTCGGCAGCACATATACTAAAATAATTTAGTTTATGTACCCTATTTTCAAAATACTGTACTTTCCCCATATCTGATTTAAAAGAAAGATATTTGACAATACAAGCCTTGTTCCCTTACTGTATAATACTGGATAAGGTATTTTACAGATGCTTTTGTAAAGATTATAAAACAATTACATGTAAAACCAATATTGTTTCTAGCCACTGAATGTTTACTCAGCATTCACAATTGAAAATTTGGAGGCAGTATAGCACAGTGGTCTAAGGCTCTGAGCTACAAATTTGGTGACATCCAGCAGACCAGACCACACCTGGGTTTGAATCCCACAGCTTCTACTTGCATACTGTGTGATCCTGAGCAAATCACTTAACCTCCTTGTGCTCCCAGGTTGCTCCTGTAAAAAAGCTTTCAGCTTAGTGTGCCATACCTGGTTAAACAACTAAATTAAGAAAACTTATAGTTTTGAAGTTGCAATCCCTCTGGGTCCCCTTGAGAACTGAAATGCCATAGTTCATTAGTCATTCCCAAAGGGCAGCACTGGAACAAATACACACTTCAAATATTACATTTACTGCTAATTGTTTTACATTGTGTAACATTAAGCAGACTAGAGACTTTGGGTCCTTTTATTTGCTGAAATAGTCAAATGTTTTTATGTTTCAACAAGTAATAAGAATCTCAGTCATTGACTTGGTGGTTCCGAAAGGTGGCACTACACCTTCACCTGTGGCAGATGTCAAATACAGTTTATAATCAAGAGATTCAACATTCTGGTGACATCTGTGAGGTTAAGGAAATCATCAAATCCTGTTTCAATTTTGAGGAAAACCTGATTTTTATGTGCCAGCATTTTGATAAGGCAGACAAACCTGTGCATTACTGGGATCGCTTATGCAATTTCACAAAAATGTGTTCATTACAGCTCCTATCCTGGTCTACTGCTCGACATGTCATGGAGAGGGGCTCCAACCACAGTTTACTATTCCAAAAGATACTGTATTGTTGATCTTGATTTCTTGTTTTTTTAAATCCAGAAGCAAATGATTTGATACCTTTTAATGGTCCAACATAGATATAACAACAAATAAATAAATGTTAAATAAATGTTCTTCAGTTGAGTACAAATGGAGCACCTGCATTATTCCATGCTATAAATATAATTATTTTCTCATGAGCTCATGCAGCTATTGGATTGGTTAATGACCCAAGTGTTAGTATCCTAGCAATGCCTAGTGCAAATAGTCTAAATTCAGCTGCAGTCGTTTGATAGCTTCAAAGTGCATTACATACCCATTTTTAAAGCACAGCTACTTTGGGATAACTGACTCAAATGGTTGCACCATCAAAGCCTTTTCAATATGACTTTAGAAACAGGTTTATTAACCATATGGTGAGGGTGTGTGTGTGTGTGTGTGTGTGTGGGGGGTTCTATGTCCAGATGCAGTTTTCTTTTGTAATACAGATTTAGTAGTTGCCGTATTGGTCCTTACAAGAATAGATTCAGAAGCAAATGATTTGATACCTTTTAATGGACCAACATAGATGTAACAACAGGAACAAAGTGCTCTAGCTTTTGGACCAATCAGTCCTTCTTCAGAAGCTAATGGCAGTTGTTTAGAAAATACAATACTTCTAACAGCTAGATCATGCAGAAAAAAACAGAAAAAATCCCCACTGGTTTAAAAAACTCATTTAAAAAATACAGAAGATGATGTCAGAAAAGTTTAATGGTACCATACTGCCTTCAGCCAGGAGGGTCCCCAGGTCAAAGGTGCTTGGTGGAACACACATACAAAGAATCTTACTGCATATAAATTTAATTGACATAAGATAACACTGATGAAGCAGATGACTCTTAAATCAGGCTATGAATGCCACAGTTTGTAAGGATGTGATTACTGAAAGGCAACCCCTACCCAAATTAAAGACAAACTAAGATTGTCTTAGGGCTCCAAGAATTTTCACTGTCTGCATTATAGACAAGAATTTACCAGTAGTGATGTCTTAAAAACATCAGTGCACACTAAATGATGTGTAAAACCTAGCTGGACCTGTCACCCAGCTGTGCTCTCAAGCTAGATATAAGGCCCAAGAACTTTCAAAAACCTCTAGTTATAGTGACAGGACTGTATAAATGATAATTTAAATATAAATTGACAATATTAGTGTCAAACAAAATACTCTAGTTGAGGAACCTCAAGGAATTAAGACCATGTAGCCCGATATGTACTGATGTCAATATACACTGAAAATGTAACAACTTGCTGTACCACAAGTGTCTAAGGAATCTGAAAAAGAGATACAGATGTAATTTCTCTCCTCCTCTTCATACAAACAATATACCCTACCACACCCCACATCACCATAATGTGTGTGTGGGGGGGGATACCTAGCTTTAAGGAGATGTTTTCTCTCTCTCTCTCTCTCGCTCTCTCTCTCTCCCATCTCTCCCTCTCTATCTCTCCCACAGACACACACACACACACACACACACACACACACTCTCCTAGTGAACCTTTATTCGCGTCAGTCACTGCAATTGCTCCCCATAGGAATTTAACTTGTCATGAAATCCTAAGTAAAAGGGCTCATGTCTCCTAAAACCTACAGAGCAAAAATGTGACACTATTTAACTGTACTACTATCTGCATAGTAACATTTCCAAGAATTCTGGATAGAACTACCATGAAATAAGTCTGCCACCCTGCCCAGGATAAGGTAACTAGAAGTTAATATAAAGTTATGTGTGTAAGACCAGAGGTCTAACATGCCTACATATCCACAAATTACTATAATATTAGCCTAATATAAAAAGATCTGTCCAGGACCCCCATGTAAATGAGAGCACGCACCCCAATATGTACAGAGTTAAAAAAAATGTTTTTATATGTGTCAGTATATGATAACACTCCAGTATGTACAGTAACAGACTATGTAATCTTAAAATGGTGCAATGGAATCAATCCCACTCCCGGGCAAAGATAAAAAGTAAGGAGGAATTAATATTCATTATATATTTTATATATATATATATATATATATATATATATATATATATATACATTATATATCTAAATAACGGCCTATCTCAATGTGACAGCAAGCCCCACACCTGTTATATCACATACCTCACAACACATACCCACACACGTACATACGCACAAGTACCCACATCCCACACATGGTGAAGTCCTATAATATGCCAGTCTGAAGAAGTTTGTGGATGTCAGTTTCTGTAGTGTCCCATAAAACCAAGAGCTGTACTGTATTGTAATATTATATTTTAAGGGCAGATTCAGGCTTGGGGGGACACTAGATCACCTGGAATGTCAGTAATTTTAATAATAACATCGGAGGGTGGATCGGGGCTTGGGAAGCAGAACCACTAGCATGTAACATGTTCTCTTCCAAGGGAGCAGATGTCAGACGACTGCTCCACGGCTTGCAGCATACAATGTGGATGCATCATCTGTTCGGTGAACTGCCACTGATGCCACAAGCCACAGGACATAGGCTCAGGGACGCTGTCTGATACTGAATTGGGCACAGGATCCCTTATGCAGGGGCAGTTGGCGCAAGCTGCCATTGTTGCAGTTTGTGACTGACCTTTGAAAATCCAGCCCACAACGTTTGCCATGCTGCACTACAGTACCTTGCAGTACTTTTGCAGAGTGTTGTATTCTGCTGGAAACAGTGTGACTGAATGGCAATTAAGTCCTCAGAGTCTGCCAGGCTGCAGTACAGTACCTTGCAATACTTTTACAGAGTGTTGTTGGATGCAACTGGGAATAGTGTGAATGAATGACAATTAAGCCCCTTCGTCATGCAGAAAAAAGTTAGATGTCTTTTGCTGCATTTCCTTCTGGCCAGCCTTGACTACATAATGACAATAATGCTCTCATAACTGGAAATTTCCTGGGGCTTAATACCCTTTCAGGGTCATTATGAACATACAAACATACGAAATTGCCAGCAGATATAGGCCATATGGTCTATCTAGTCTGCTCAAGTGTGCAGCACTTCAACCCATTAGCCTTGTTAGCCTTAGCTGCTGCCTTCCTACACTGGGCCTAGTGATTTAATTCCCCAGTCACCAGCACCCCCAGATCCTTCTCCTCTTTGGTTGTGGACAGTTTGATACTATCCATCCAGTAGTTATATCCTGGGTTTTTGGCTCCGAAATGCATCACCTTGCACTTCTTGGTGTTGAATCCAAGCTGCTAGGTGTGCAACCACTCCTTGAGTCTTGCCAAGTCCTCCTGCAGTAATTTGCCACTTCCTCCCCATCCTCCTCAGCACAGATCTTGGTGTCATGAGGCTGATCTTATTCTTCATCCAAACTGCTATGTATGCGATGAAAATGTTAAACAGGACTGGTCCCAGAACTGATCCTCGTGGGATACCACTTGTCACTGCCCTGGGCTCCGATGCTTCTCCCCCCCACAACTACCCTCTGTTGCCTGGCCCTCGGCCAGTTTTCTACCCATCGGGCTAGCTTCCACCTTATACCAAGACTCCTCAACTTGCAGGTCAACCTTCTGTGTGGCACTGAATCTAAGGCCTTGGTGAAATTCAGGTAGACTACATCTACTGCATGGCCTTTGTCCAGTGCCCTCGTGACCCAGTCAAAAAAATCAACCAAGTTTGTCTGACAGGATCTGCCAGCCACAAAACTGTGCTGTCTGACGTCTTGCAGATCATTGTCCACAAGAAACCGCATCAGCCTTTCTTTGAGGATAGATTCCATCAGTTTCCCCAAAATTGTGGTGAGGCTCTGTAGTTCCATGGTTTGTCACTGGGCCAACTTTTGTACCACGTGTGCCTCCCTTCAATCTCTGGGCACACATCCTGTATTTAGTGAGGTGTTGAACAGATCTGCCAAGGGCTCTGTCAGGACCTCTGCCAGATCCCTCAGCACCCTGTGATGTACCCTGTCTGGCCCAGATGCCTTGCCTACCCTCAGGGATCTAAGGCCCTCCTGCACCATTTCCACCGTGATGACCCCATCTATGGTTGTCTCACCCCCATGCCTGCACCCCCCTTTCCCTGCAGGAATGGGCCTATCCCTCTCCCTTGTGATCACTCCACAGAAGTACTCAATAAGTACTTCTGCCTTTTGGGCCCCTTTGTCTACCCACCCACTGCCTTTTCTGATCCTGAATATTTGATCCTTGCACTTCCTCTTTTCCCTGATACACCTAAAGAAATCCTTTTCTCCTTCCTTAATCCCCTGTGCTAATTTCCTTTCCCTGGCTACCTTTGCAGTCCTGACCACTCTGCTCACTTCCCTGGATTTCCAAACATAGTTCTCTCTATCTTCTGTTCCGTTGGTTCTCTTGTAAGTTCGGAATGCCCTTCTCTTATCCCTCACCTTCTCAGTTACCTCTCTGGTCATCCAGCTTGGATGCTTGGTCCTTGATTCCTTTTGCTGGCTCTTGACACAAGCCTTAGTGGATTCAATCAGCCCTAGTTTTATGATCACCCATTTCTGCTCTGTGTCCATGTCAGGGTGGATGCCACCTATGTGTGATCTCATTAATTGCCCCATCATGCCAAAGTCTGCCTTCCTGAAGTCCCAGACCTTTGTTTTTGTACTGTGGATCTCTCTACCCAAACTGATAGAGAACCACACTGTGTGGTGATCGCTACCAGCCAGTAGTTCCTCCACCCTTTCATCTGTGACCAGTTCGCCATCCTCCAGCACCAGGTCTAGAATATTTTCTTCCCTTGTTGGCACTGTCCAGGAGGATCTCCTCCCTGGTGCATGTGGTGGCTGGGATACTTCAATCCATCCCTTGTTGACTGTTTGTTGCACTTTTGGTTATCAGTAACCCTTATCTGACATTAATCCCCAGAAATTATTGATTGTTCAGCATTATTACTTTATTGGAATATGTTTGTGCTAGGTTTCAGAGAGTGATCAGCCCCAACTCTATGCAAAAGGAGTAGAGATCTCATTAACTCATAGAATCAGGCATGGAGGAACACTAGAGAGCATCAACTACTGGATTGTGAGCATGTATGTAAGGGAAGGGATCAAAGCAGCAGAACTAAAGAGTAAACAGGGAGTAGATAAGGCTCTGTGACATGTGCATAACCTTGGAGACAGGAAATGGCACCACAATCCGCATAGGGATTATATTCAGACCCCCATCTCAGGGGAGAAAATGGACAAGTGAATGATGGAAGGCATCCTTATGATGGCAGAAAAAGGGGAAATATTGTTGATGGGGGACCTGAATATGCCAGATGTTAACTGGTGCACTGTTGCTGCAGGCACATCCAAGAGCAGGGTCATTCTTGATGCCGTACAAAGGGCATGCCTCAGACAGATAGTATTGGAACCCACTCGGGAGGGAGCAGTCTTAGACCTGGTGCTCTCAAATGGGGATTTAGAAGTGGGTAGCCATCTGGGAACAAGCAACCACCAAACAGTGTGGTTCACGATAAACACAGCCATAGAGTCAAGCCATACAAAAGCAAGAGTACTGGACTTTAGGAGGGCTGACTTTGGGAGAATGAAAGAGTGCCTCAGAAAAGCACTAGCAAATGGACAAAAAAGGAGAGGTGGAGGAACAATGAGGAATAATCAAAAAGGCCATCACAGAGGCAACATGCCTTTATGAGAAGCAAATCAACAAAACAAAACAAAGACAAAAAAACACTATGGTTTTCAAAAGAGGTGACAGGAAAGGTTAAGGAGAAAAGGATAGCATTCAGGAAATATAAGGAACAAAGAAAGAGCAGGACCAAGAACTTTGTCTTAAAGCAGAAGGAGGCAGGGAAGGCAGTCAGAATAGCAAAGGGCCAAATGGAGGAAAAGATAGCCAACTCAGTTAAGAAAGGGGATAAAACCTTTTATAGATACATTAGGGAGCAAAGAAATACCAAGTGAGGGATACTGAGGCTTAATAAAGAGGAGGGAATGTGGGCAGAGGGTGACAGAGAAAAAGCAGGGATACTGAACTAATATTTCTGCTCAGTATTCACAAAGGAAGAGGAGGGGGAGGTACCTAAGCCAAACAAGAAAAACACTATGGATAGGGGGGTCAATACCAGTCCATTCACAGAAGAAAAAGTTCTGAAAGAACTCTTAAAACTGAAGGTGGACAAAGCAATGGTGCCTGATGGGATTCACTCCAGAATTCTAAAAGAACTAAGGGTAGAACTAGTGATACAACTGACTACTCTCTTTAACAAATCATGGGAGGATGGGGTGGTACCTGAGGACTGGAAGAGGGCAGATGTGATTCCACTTCACAAAAGTGGGATCAGGGCAGAGGCAGGAAACTACAGACCAGTTAGTTTGACCTCAGTGGTAGGGAAAATGATGGAATCACTTCTGAAGGAAAGAATTACTGAGCACCTAGAGGCCAGCGGGGCACAGGATCCAAGGATGCATGGATTCACAGTGGGAAGGTCATGTTAGACTATGCTAATAGATTTCTTTGATTAGGTAATAGACCAGGGAGAGGCTGTGGACATGGCCTACCCAGATTTTAGCAAGGCATTTGACACAGTCCCACACAAAAGATTATATACAAGATAGCATGCCTTGGAGTGGGTCCCAAGGTGGTAGCCTGGATAAAAAATTGGCTGGACAACAGGATGCAGAGGGTAACAGTAAACAGAGTCCACAGTGAAGAAAGGAGGGTTACTAGTGGAGTACTGCAGGATTCAGTACTGGGACCAGTCCTCTTTAATATCTTTACAAGTGAAATTGCAGAGGGACTGGAAGGAAAAGTATGTCTCTTTGCAAATGACACAAAGATATGCAACATGGTTGATACACAAGGTGGGGTGCAAAGTATGAGAAGGGACTTGGCGAGTTTGGAGGAATGGTCAATTGTATGTCAGCTCAGATTCAATGCAAAGAAGTGTAAAGTAATGCACCTGGGAAACAGAAACCCTGGGGAAGAGTACATAATGGGTGGTGAGATACTAACAACAAGAAAAATGGAAAGGGACCCAAGAGTAGTTATATCAGATGACCTAAAGGTGGGAAAGCAATGTGAGAAGGCAGTAAGGAGAGACTGGGGGGGATACTGGAATGCATAGGGAAAGGCATCAACAGTAGAAAACAAGAAGTTTGTGTCCCTTTGTACAGACAGTTGGTGAGATCTCATCTGAAGTTCTGCGTGCAGTTCTGGAGACCCTATCTCTGCAAAGACATAGACAGGGGGGAGGCTGTCCAGAGGAGGTCATCCAAAAGGGTGCAGGGTCTGCACCACAAGACATATGAAGAGAGACTAAATGAGCTTATTATGTATACCCTCAATGAAAGGAGGGAGAGGGGGGACATGATAGAAACTTTTGAGTACCACAAGGGAATCAACAAATTCCAACAGGGTAGCATCTTTTAGAAAAAGAGATGTGCAAGAACAAGGGGGCACAATTTGAAGATTGAGGGGGGGACAGCTCAGAGGTAATGTGAGGAAGTATTTTTTCACAGAGAGGGTTGTGGATGCATGGAACAGCCTTCCTGAAGAGGTCATGGAGTCAAGAACAGTGGGGGAATTCAAGAATTCATGGTACAGACATAAGGCAATTCTAGTGGGGGTAGGAGGAAGTAGGCTGTTGGTTAACTAGGATCTTCAGCTTATCCATCAGGTAGGGAAATGGGCAGACTGGGTGGGCCAAACGGTCCTTATCTGCCATCAAATTCTATGTTTCTATGTGGGAAAGCATTCTGGTAGACATGTTGCAAAGTTTTGCTTCTGTAGTGACATTCTGGAGAAGTTCCGAAATTTGCCTTCTTAAAAAACATTGCAAATTGCCAATTTCACCACTATGAAATGAGTTTTCCTTGAGAAATTGCCTTTTTTTAAGGAGAAGTCAGGTGAAGTCATGGAAAAGTTAGAACCTCACCAGTGAATTTGCATAGCTTTGTCTGTAAAAGTGAAAATTTAAATCCCAGAAACTTTGTAAAGTTGACACTTGGTAAATTAGGAAAGCATTGCAAATTAATTTGGAAAGCAAGGTTTGCCAGCTTCACACTTCTGTACATGCCAGAGATACAGTTTCCCTCCTCAGATGAGTACCCAGTACACCATCAAGTTCAGAAAAATTTTACTAAAAGACAGGGATGTTTGAAACATATTTTGTATCTGTCAAGCTGTCAATCTATCTGTCCGTCTGTCTGTCTGTCTGTCTAGCTACTAAAGGAAAGTGCTGTTGTCAACCTTTGCCCTATGGTGATATCCCCAATATTTGATGACTCATTTGATTCAACTTCTAATTTATTATTCACTATCTGAACACCAGAATTAAAATTACTTCCTTGGATTTAGATCAGGCATATAATATTAATTACAGTAGCATGCATAACTTGAAAATGATTAAAGAATGTTAAACCATTAAATGGAATTGGCCAGTTAACTAATGTTGACACTAAACCCCCTACCATGGCTGCCCTCCAATCCTGATGTAATTCCAGGGTGTTTGCACGTATACAGATCAGGGACTAGATACTGAAGTTAGTGTAGGCACTAACGGGTGTTTGACTGCGTTAACTGAGTTTTGTGCTCTGTTTGTGGCATGGTCTATATCCTGAGACCACTGTAGTGTGGAATAAACCCCTAAGCACTCAAGTGCTAACATAACTCTGCTCCCATGCAAATGAGGGCTCCCCCCTACACATAAGGGGCCAGCAGCAATTTCAAAAACTTGCATTGATGGTAAATAGCACCCAAAGTTATGCTATTTATTGCCTCTGAAAATCTGGTCTTAACAGGCTGCAGCATCCTGTTGATAGGATGTTTTTTTCTGCAGCCACCCACCCCTGGTCACCCCTCCTGAGACAGGCAGATGGCACCTTTACAAATAGTGGCAACCACACCCTTTGAGCAACTATCCCAGTTTGGGTACAGTAACTCTGCTGCCTAGTGGTGTCCCACCACCTTCTGGTCACCTGTCCTGGCATGGGAACAGTAACCCTGGTGTCTAGTGGCACACCTCACCATCTAAATACCTGTATCAGTTTCAGCACAGTTTCCTTGGCATCCAGTGGCACCCCCACCTGTGGTCATCTGTCCCATATAGTTGCAGGTTGTCCCTGGTATCTAGAGGCACCCTACACCCCCCCCAAACTCCTTTCCACTATATGTCAGTGCATGCCCTGTTGACTAGTGGCACCCCCTGGCCCCCATCCCACATTAGGACATGGTTGCCCTGGTGTCAAGTGGAAACCCTCTGCATGCCACGAGTCCTTGGTGGCAAGTGGTTCCTCTCCCTAGCTGATCACCTGTACTAAATGTCTGTGAGCTTATTTCAATTGTCTTGACACATTTGCAACATGTTCCTCACTTTACAGCACAAACTTGGTGCATGTGTCTTTTTTCACAGCCCAGCTTGTGGCATTTGTGATATAAGGTTAGGCCATGTTACAATTATCTAACAATTTCTGTATATTATAAGTAGTGGAAGTGTACAACAAAACGTGATGCCAGTCTTTGAAATCAAATGTTCTGCCATAGGTGTTGGACTCAATATTGGTGTGCACCTGTGGCATGATAAATGAAGCAAAACAATGCAGCAACATGTTTGTGTGCTATTTTTAAATGTTTTGTAACACCTATGGCATACAAGTCCACTTTATGGCACAATACTGATGCAATAATGAATTACCTACCGATGTATACATCGTTATTGGGTTACATATGTGCTGCAAGTCACAGCAGATGCACACATCATATCACCTTTTTAGGTGGTCTAACCTATGGTCACAAGAGTCAGGATGCAGCACAATCAAATCAAATCCAGTCTGAAGTGTCTATGATGATTACAGTACCACCAACAAAACTGTAACGAAAATAAATCCTATCTTAAAGTGTACCCTTAGATGATATCAGTACTGCCTTACCATTATAGATCTGTAGTTAATTTACTAGGCAGACTACTAAGTGTTTGTAAATCTCTTATCCAAAATAGCAGCTTTGAAACATTGTTAGCGTTGAAAAATAAATGTTTCTTTCGTTTTATTTTTTTGAGCATTTGCTTTATGCGCTCAAGTCTGTTAAAAAAAATCAGTCAATGAGTGATGTGGGAGATGTGTGGAAATTACTTTCTATAGTAGCTCAGATAATGACCCATACTGTCAAACACATTTGAATGAATGTGAAATACTCTGGTGGATATTGAACAGAAGTTTCACAGATGTGCAAAAATTGCAACTCGTGAAAATTTAGTTAAACCACACTTGCCCTTACAAGGTTTATAATAAAATAACTTGCAGTTATTATTACTTAGATTAAAGCAGAGATCCTAACTGTGCAAAGTAACATTTTGAAAAGTGCTGTCTGATTTAGAAACAGATTAATATCTGTTGCAGGCAGAGCAGTCCTTACATGCAAAACTGACAGCAGAAGAAAAGAGCTTCTTGAATTTCCCAGGGTTGTTTGGTAAGCTCTACTTTTTGGAAATTATGTCATTTTTACAGTAAGTAACCTAGCAATGAAATAACATAACTGATTTTCATACCTACTTGGTTAAGCCATGATTTAATATTAATGTTGCTAAGACCACTTGCTACAGCAAAATACAATTAAATTTTAACATCTTAGTTATTTTGCTCTACAATCCCCATTCACAGGACAGTGTAAGGTTAAAGAAGTATTAAGCACTGGAGCCAATTCACGTGAAGAACCTGGTTTATCTGGTATGAAATATCATTATCTTTTGTGGTCTGTTTGTTGGTGAGTTAATATGCACCAATTGCAAAGATAACTAAGAAACACTGACAGTTACCTCTATTTTACTTTTGAAATATACAGTAATGTTGACAATACTGAATTGTATGTGGAAGCTTGAATTCAAGTAAAGAGATCATTTATACATCACAACAAGAACAATGGGCATTAAATAATGGTTTACTGTTCAATAATAGACCAATGTGATGTTTTCACAAATTTTGGAATATAGATATTTTAATAGACTTGTGCACAGAAGAGGAATCATAGATATGCCCTTCTGGTATTGTTTTCATATAAGCATATAGGCTCTGTAGGCAACAACAAGGGTTCTGGAAACATCACTCGATCATATCTGCCCTGATTGACTCTGCCTCCCAGATATATGAGGCTTTTGATGATGGTTTAGCAGTGGGGTCTATCTTCATCGACCACACCAAGGCATTCGACACGGACAACCATCAACTCCTCCTACAAAACCTTCATTTTATGGGCTTGTCACTGGGCAGTTGCATGGTTTAAGAGTTACCTATCCGGTAGGGTACAGCAGGTTAAAGTTAGGGGCATACTATCACAACCCATGGATATGACTCTTGGAGTCCCACAAAGATCTATCAAGGGACCACTCCTGTTCAGCATATTCATCAACCAACTGCCTACAGTCTGCCAAGTACACATAGTGCTTTTTGCAGATGATGCGGTCATCTCTGTAAGTGGGTCTAATTTACCCGCCATCTCCCTTGAACTCGAAGCAAACTTCCACAGGCTTGAGGAATGGTTCAGTAATAAAACAAACTGTTGCTCAACTACAAGAAAACCAAGAGCATGCTCTTTTCCCTGCCACACAGGAAGGACCACCGTGGAAAACTGCAGATCCTGAGCTCCAAAGGGGACTTATTGGAGCAGGTTGATTCCTTCGAATACCTTGGTATACACTTGGACTGCTCCCTTTCCTTCTCAACACATGTTGATCATTTAGTCAAATCTGCCTGCACACAATTAGGTGTTCTGTATAAACACTGTCAATACATAACACCTGAGGTGCTAAAGCTGGTAACCTCCAGTTTGGTGGTATCTTCCATTGACTACAGCCTTGCAATCTACAGTGCAGCCATGGACACCATCCTCAATAGGGTAAGAATACTCCTCAACAAAGCGTGTATGCTGGTCCTGGGTGCAGATCGCCTGACCCATACCTCTGACCTCTATGAAGCAACCGGTTTTTTATCCCTTCACATCAGATCCCAATACCAAAGCTACCTAGTGGGTAAGAAAGCCATCTTTGGGTTTGTTCCCGATTCCACCTCATGCTTATTTAAAAAAGAATGACCATCTATCAGCACTAGGAGGACCTCCAAGGGCATACTCCTAGTATCATTCAAGTGTTCCTAAATAGCTCAAAGATCCCTGTCCTACAGGGGTCCTAAATGGATAAATGACCTACCCCATGACCTCTTCAGTTGCAACAAAGATTGGAAAATTTAAAGCTGGTCTCTGTGCCCATCTTACCTCATCATGTAAGCGTGAGTGCCCCTGCGTACCCTGACCCATTCTCAGCACTCCCCAGCTCCTGAAATCCTCTGACCCTGTATCTCTTTCACCTTTATTACCTGCCCCACCCCTACTTGACAAGCTCTGGCCCTTCCTCGCCCTGTACTCATGCCCCGGTATTTACTTTGCCTTTCTCCGCCCCTCTTTTCTTTCTCTCTCATGTCCCACCTAACTCCCCACATACTGCACTACCCCCTCCCTTACTCACTCTCTCCACCCCACACTTTCTCTCCACCCCCTTTCTCTTTTCCCCACCTCCCATCTCCTAGCTTCCTCCCTTAGCTAGCTTCCCTTTCCTTCCCTCCTAATCCCCCCTCCCCTGACAATGCCTAACCTGGCTGCTATTCTCACTCCAATCCCTAGACAAGCTCTGGCTGCCCCTCCCCTTTTGATTCTTGGGCCCGTCAATCCCACCGCTGCCCGCTTGCTCAATGCTGTTGCTGCCTACTACTGCCTTGGGTATGTGCTACCTCCATTCTACATGTAACAACGCTGAAGTCCCCTTGAAGAATTCTAAACTGTTTGGGAACCTAAAATTATTATCTTCCTCATAGTGATTTTTACCTATGAAGTAACTAGTACTACTATACCCGTTAAGAATGTCATTGTTGCTGTGTTTTTTTTTTATTCTGTTTTACCACTGTATTATTCCTGTTGTCTGTCTTATTCTGTAATGTATGATATCTGACCTGTAACCTTTGTAAAAGAGCCTATGGTCAAAGGTATTTAATTTCAAACTGAAATAAATAAATAAGTATAGCAGACAAATCCCACATTCTCTTAACTTTCAGTGACTACAGTATTTCAAGGACAAGTCAAGAAAATCATTGAATCAGTATATTAGTGCAGGCAGAAATGACTTCCCATTAAGCATAACTGAACTCATCCAATCATGAAGACACAATTTTGGGTGAAAGAATGGCATTTCTGTGCTCTATGTAACCCCCAGAGTGTTTTTTACCTTTACACTCTAGCTGTATTCTTGTTTACCTTTACATTCTGGCTGTCTTCCTGTCCAACTTCCATTCACCAAACAGGTTCGTTCTGCTGACCCATGAAGGATGTATCCAGTCTCACATGTCATGCGCACTTTGCTCCCTGTTTTAAAATCATTTCCATCACTGGAACCATGTGCAGGGATTCCTGGGTCCCCACAGGAATCATCTACATCACCTGCAATAACTGAAAATTATTAGCATTTGTCATTTATTACACAGTACCTGTTCTTCATAATCACCACATTAGTTTAATATGAGATTTATTTAAAAGAACAATGCAATTAAAACAATCATATTGCAGAAAATCATTTTCATTAACATGCCCCTGATATTTTTGATATTTATGTGTATTGCCTGGTTGGCAATGTTCTATGTACTATATTTCTCCATTTAATGCGAAACGTGTTAACACCCACTGGTTACTGGTTTAAACTGTTATTTCATTGTTACATATACTGAAAATGGTTACATACAAACATACAAACATACAGATCTGCCAGCAGAAACAGTCCTCATGGTCTATCAAGTCTACTTGAATGTACAGCTAGCACCCTTACATTGCAGCTGCCCCTCCCCCTCACTGTTACCCCTCTCATGCGCTCCCACCCCCTTTTAAAACTGCCCACCATCTTACAGGATACCACCTCTTTGGCCAGAGTGTTCTATTCAGCCACAACTCTCTCCGTGAACAAATGTCTCCTCATCTCTCTCTCTCTTATATCTTCCCCTCTCCAATCTGAGACCATGTCCTCTTGTGTCCCCCCCTCAACTTTAAGACCCCTTATATACTTGTCTTGTTTATTCCCTTCAAGTATTTAAAGGTCTCAATCACATCCCCCAATCTCTCCTCTCTTCCAGGGTGTACATATTTAACTCACTCAGCCTGTCCTTGTAAGATTTATCCTCCAATCCCTGGATCATCCTAGTTGCCCTACTCTGCACCCCCTCCAGTAATCTGATATCCCTCTTCAGGAATGGACACCAATACTGCACACAGTACTCCAAGTGTGGCCTGACTAGTGACCTGTACAGAAGCAGGATCACCTCCCTTCTTCTGGATGAGATTCTTCTCACCATACACCCCAGAATCTTGATGGCTTTAGATGCCACCTTCTTGCACTGAGCTGAGTTGTTCATATTCCCCATTATAATCACTCCTAGATCATGTTCCTCCTTGGTGGTACTTAACTGAACTTCTCCCAACTGGTAGCTCCTCCCCAGGTTCCTCATTCTGAAGTGCAGAACCTTGCACTTCTTCCCATTGAAAACCAACTGCCACTAGGGCACACATAATATGACACTTGTAGAGGAATCAATTATATTTATATATCTCAAAGAGCAGCAAAACTGTTACTTATTGATGTATGTATGGATGAACCTGCACCTGTGTCTGTACCAGAATGCAAACCTAATGTTATGTATGAACCAATTTTTTTTTGCTCAATAAAAAGATAAACTGTAAAGAAACCAAACTGCCACATTTCTGACCACTCCTCCAGTTTAGTTAGGTTGTCCTGTAGCCTGTGATACCTTACTATGTCATCCACCACTGCCTGCATCTTGGAGCTTCAGAAAACAGACTGATATTACTTCTGATGCCATGTGAGATATTTGCTATGAATATCCAAAACAGCACCGGGCCCAGTACTGAGCCCTGTGGAACCCCACTTGTCACAGCCCTTGGGGATGAGAGCCCCCACCACCATCACCACCCATTGCTGCCTCCCCTTCAGCCAGTTCATGATCCAGTTTACTGCCTTTGTCTCCACCCCCACATATTCCAACTTCCCCCAACCACCCATGAGGCACAGAATCA
This sequence comes from Neoceratodus forsteri, assembly GCA_016271365.2. NCBI lineage: Eukaryota > Metazoa > Chordata > Ceratodontiformes > Ceratodontidae > Neoceratodus > Neoceratodus forsteri. The sequence goes on from CM057455.1 coordinate 624,194,292, forward strand.
AATGCCTTGCTAAAGTCGAAATACAGGACATCTGCCTCATGGTCCTTATCCAGTTTCCTCATCACCCAGTATTAATACTTAACTAGGTTGGTCTGGCAGTATTGTCCTGAGATGAATCCATGTTGCTTACCATCCTGGAGTTCATTGTCTTCCAAAAAGGTCACTAGCCTCTCTTTCAGAATTGTCTCCATCAGTTTTCCTATGACGGATGTGAGGCTTACTGGTCTGTAATTGCCTGGTTCATCCTTTGGGCCACTTTTGTGGATGGGCACCACATGAACCATCTTCCAATCTTGTGGTATGCATCCTGTGTCCTGGGAAGCATTGAACTGGTCTGCCAGTGGCCCAGCCAAGTCCTCCACCTGCTCTTTCAATACGCTGGGGTACATAGATACATAGATACATAGACAGTGTCAGCAGATAAGGGCCTATGGCCCACCCAGTCTGCCTATTTGAGCTTGTAAGTTCAGTTCATGTTTTCCTAGAAGTCTGTTGCCCCTTACCCCTGACCTCCAGAATTCCTTTATGTCTATCCCATGCATTCTTAAATCCTGTAATTGTTTCAGCCCCCACCACTTCCTCTGGCAGGGTGTTCCACTTGTCCACCACCCGTTCTGTGAAGAAATTCTTCCTCATGTTTCCTCTGAATCGTCCTCCCTCCAACTTCATCCCATGCCCTCTAGTCCTGGAACATCTTTTTCACTTTAAAATAGTGTATTCCTGCACCCTGTTCCACCCTGTGAGATACTTGTATGTCTCTATCATATCCCCTCTCTCCCTCCTCTCCTCCAGGGAGTACATGTTCAGTTCCTTCAACCTGTCTTCATAGGACTTGTGATGCCATCTGGCCCCAGAACCTTATCCACCCTCAGTGCCTTCAGACCATCCAGCACCCTGACCTCTATAATTACCTCATCTATCATCCCCTCCCCCCTTACCCACCTTCCTCATCCCTTGAGGTAGCTGCCTGCCCTTCTCCTTCATGAACACAGAACAGAAGTACTCATTTAGTGCTTCTGCCTGCTCTGCCCCTTTCTGCACCCACCCCTTCCTTCTGGATCCTCACTATCTGGTCCTTGCAGCTCCTTCTATCCCTTATGTATCTGAAGAAGTCCTTTTCCATGTCCTTGATGCCCCGTGCCATCCTCAGCTCTCTGGAATCCTTGGCCACCCTGACTATTCTGGTTGCCTTCTTGGACTTCATCAAACACATCTCCCTGTCCTCCCTTCCCCTCCCCTCCTTCTTTATTTCTTGCACCTCCTAAATGCTGCTTTTTTTTGCCCTCACCCCTTCCAAGAACTCCTGATTCAACCAGCTTGGCTTCTTAGTCCTTCCTTCTTGTTCTGTGTCCTGTTGCATGACCCTGTAGCCTCCATCAGTCCTAATTCATTAATTTCCCATTTTTGGTTTGCATCCAAGTGTGGATTAATTCCTGCCAGGTGTCTTTCCAAAGTTTTCCCCAGCTTGTCAAATTCAGCATGTCTGAATTCAACCACCATTAGCGGAAAAAGCTTGTATTCAGTCAAGTGTAAGACATTTTATTTAAGAAGAATTACTGCATTATTCTGAATAAGAATTTTATCTCATAAAGCATACTATCTCTAATATTGCATCTCCATAAGACTACATTTGAAATAATGTGAAAGGTCTGACTATTATAGTAATCTGTTAACTGGGTAAGCCCACTGAGACATGGAAATCCCTTTGTCATGGGTGACTTGGAGGAGTTAATTACAGAGATCTGTCAAAGCATTACATAGTCAAGATACAAAAATAAACTACATTAATTAGAGAAAAAAGATTCATACATAAATGTCTAGCATCCAAGTATAGGAGGAAAATATTACTAGCAAACATTATTTCAATGGGTTTACACAACTTAATGAGAAGTTATGCTTGTGCAATTTTGTTGATAGTCTGAAGGTAACCAGAGTGTTAGGATGGATCAGAAGGGGTTATGATAGCAAGAGGAAAGAGGAACTACTACCTCTCCACAGATCACTAATAAGACCCCATCTGGAATACTGTTCCCAGTTCTGGAGTGTTCACCTGATCAAAGACAGAGTCAGGCTAGAGAAAGTGCAGCACACAGTGACCAAAATGACTCTGTTCAAACAGGGCAGATCCTATGAGGATCAACTCAAGTCACTAAACATGTACTAGTAGGAGGCCAGAATAGAGGGGGATAACATAATAGAGAACTTTAAGTTTGTGAAAGGAATAAATAAGGTAAACTGTGGTGAACTGTTTAGCAGGAATGGTGAGTCGTAAACAAGGTGACATGAGTGGAAGCTGGCAGTGGGGATTCTGGGAAGGATGTGAGAAAGTTTTACTTTATGGAAAGAGTGGTTAAATCATGGAACAACCTACTAAATGAGGTACATTATTTGTTAAAAAAACATTTATTGCTTCAAGCATGGCTAGCAGAGTACATGGCAAAACAGTTACTCAGGTGCATAACAGTAAGGCAGGGAGTAAATGAGAGAGAAACATGGGAGAAAAAATGGTTTAGACAGTAGGTCATGGGACTAGGGTAAAACCAGGCTGACTAAATGGATCAGTGGTCTTTTTCTGCCAACATTGTCTATGTTTCCAATTATCCTGTCAAAGGAACAGAACACTTGATTCTCAAAATCTCAGTATTTTATTTTAACAGTTATAAATAATGTAAATCCATTTGCCTTTTGATTAGTTGCATTTTTTATTTTAATCAATATTTTGATGCCAGCAGAAAGAATGAAGTCATGTTAAAGGATTTAAATTAATTTATCTATTCAGTTTGCATTTGGAACTAAAAATGAAATCAGTTCCAGGTCTGAGTGAACTATAGAGCACCAGAATCTGTCATTAACAATGCAGCATGGTCTCTCCCCCCCGTCACCTACCCCCATATCTCATCACTACCCTGCCAAGTAGCACAGAAGACAGGCACCATGACTGAGTTGCCCTAATTGCAGTCACTCAGTCACGGTTGCCATGTTCACTGGATACCATTCAGGCTCTATGAGCCATAATGGAGATGAGTGGAAATGTTTTTCTCCCCAATTTTTCTCCCTACTTTCATCCTCCGCCCCTGTGAAATGTCCAGTGCCTCCATTGATCTCAGTGTTACTGCATCCCTAGGAAGAGAACAAGCTCCCTGGTCCAGATGTAGCAGTCATGCCATCATCCCTCTACTGGCTGAAGCACACTGCTTAGTGGCAGCCACCTCAACCAGGCCCATCCAACAGCACAGTTAGCCAGCTCCACTTCTGAACATGGTTCCACTGTGTGGCAGCAAAATGCTCCACTGCAGTGCTATTGGGTTGGCCCGAGACCTGTCATTTCACTGAGTTCATCTGGAAAATAGGAGAAGGAATGTGGAGCAAGATGTGTCTCTGTGCTGATGACAGTAATCTCTATGTCATGTTAGACAGCTGGGGGGGGCGGGTAAGGAAGTTACAGAGGTGGTCCAAGTTTTAGAGGTTGAAATTCAGTGGTACAGTGAGCAAGGTAATACATGGGAATTAGGAAGACTAGGAAGGATTACTTCATGGGAAGGGTTAAGTTGGGTACTACAGTACAAGTCACATTAAACTGTCCCACCAATGAGTTATATTAGCATTGTTTTTTACAGTTGCCAATGCATTGTCATTTCACACTGCATTGTTTTCCAACACCTAATCAGCTCAAGAGCAATGTTTATAACATGTTTTTGCCACTCAGTTGGCATGCACCTTAAGCCCAATCACAGTGCAATGCAAAATAGAGTTGTAACTCTTAAGAAACTGTTTGTGCAGGGTTTAGTACTGAATCCAGCAACACTTATACAACTCAATCAGAAATGCTGAAGCAACTCATTGGTGGAACAGATTAATGTGATTTGCACTGTACCTCACAGAAAAGGGATCTGAGAGGAGTTATCATAAATAACTTCTGAAGACAAACTAACAAATGAAACAAGACCTACTGCAAGACAACCAGAGTGTTAGGATGGATTGGAAGGGGTTTTGATAGCGGGAGGAAAGAGAAACTACTACCTCTCCATACATCACTGATAAGACCCCATCTGGAATACTGTTCCCAGTTCTGGTGTATTCACCTGATCAAAGACAGAGTCAGGCTAGAGAAGGTGTAACACAGAGTGACCAAAATGATTCCGTTCAAACAGAGCAGGTCCTATGAGGATCAACTCAAGTCACTAAACATGTGCTAGCAGGAGGCCAGAAGAGAGGGGGATGTCATATTAGAGAACTTCAAGTTCATGAAAGGAATAAATAAGGTAAGCTGTGATGAACTGTTTAGCAGGAATGGTGAGTCATAAACAAGGTGACATGAGTGGAAGCTGGCGGGGGGGGGGATTCTGGAAAGGATGTGAAAAAGTTTTACTTTATGGAGAGAGTGGTTAAGTCATGGAACAACCTACTAAATGAGGTATAATATTTGTTAAAAAAAAATTATTGCTTCAAACATGGCTAGCAGAGTGCATGGCAAAATAGTTACTCAAGTGCGTAATAGTAAGGCAGGGAGCAAAAGAAAGAGAGACAAGGAAGACATACTGGTTTAGGCAATAGGTCATGGGGTAGGGTAAAACCAGGCTGACTAAATGGATCAGTGGTCTTTTTCTGCCAACATTGTCTATGTTTCTAATTATCCACTCAAATGAACAGTACACTTGATTCTCAAAATCTCAGTATTTTATTTTAGAGTTATAAATAATATAAATCCATTTGACTTTTGAATAATTGCATTTTTTTATTTCAATCAATATTTTGATGCTTGCAGAAAGAATAAAGTCATGTTACAGGATTTAAATGAATTTATCTGATCAGTTTGCATTTGGAACTAAAAATTAAATCAGTACCAAGTTTGAGAGATCTAAAGAGCTCCAGAATCTGTCATTTACAAAGCCAATCTAAATTCACAGTGTCATTAAAGATCCTGCAGATGTAACTGTTTCATCCTAAACAAACATTTGTCAATGTCGAATGTTGATTGCGTTGGTCAGTTGAGCTCGCTCACTGCCCCTCTGTCACTCACTCATTCTGTTTCTCCTGGTGCTGCAGGCTGTTGTTTTATACTGGGCTCCTGCCTGTATTGGCACCCTTTTCTGTCCACAAAGAAATCTGAAGCTGTCCTGACAGAGCTCCGTTGAGGTGGCTCACCCCTCCCCACTCGCTCATTCTGTTTCTGCTGGTGCTGCAGGCTGCCCATTTGTACTGGGTTCCTGCCTCTGCTGGTGGCTTTTTCTGTCCACAAAACAAATCTGTAGTAGTCCTGACACAGGTCCGTTGAGCTTGCTAACTACCCCTCTGTCACTCGTTCGTTCAATTTCTGTCAGCACTGCAGGCTGGCCTTTTGTACTGGGCCTGCGTGCATTGCCACCTTTTTCTGCCCACAAAGAAATCTGCAGCAGTCACAATAGAGCTCCATTGAGCTTGCTCACTTCCCCTCTCTAACTCGCTCATTCTGTTTCTCCTGCCACTACAGGCTGCCCTTTTGTACTAGGCTCCTGGGTGCATTGTTGCCTTTTTCTGCTAACAAAGAAATCAGCAGCAGTCCCAACAGAGCTCCATTGAGCTCACTCACTCCCCCTTCCCTCACTTGCTCATTCTGTGTCTCCCGCTGCTGCAGGCTGCCCTTTTGTAGTGGGCTCCAGCCTGCATTGGCAGCTTTTTCTGCCCACAAAGAAATCTGCAGCAGTCCTGACAGAGCTCCATTAAGCTCGGCTACCCCTTGTCTCACCCGCCTGCCTGCTTGCCGGTGCTGCAGTCTGCCCTTTTGTACTGGGCTCCTGCCTGCATTGCTGCCTTCTTCTGCCCAAAAAGAAATCTACAGCAGTCATGATAGAGCTCTGCTGAGCTTGCTCACTCCCCCTCTCTCACTCACTCATTCTGTTTCTCCCACTGCTGCAGGCTGCCCTTTTGTACTGGGCCCCTTCGTTCACTGCTGCTTTTTCTGCCCACAAAGAAATCTGCAGCAGTCCCAACAGAGCTCCTTTGAGCTCAATTGCCCCCCACTCGCTCATTCTGTTTCTCCTACTACTGCAGCCTGCCCTTTTGTACTGGGCACCTGCGTTCATTGCTGCCTTTTTCTGCCTACAAAAATATCTGCAGCAGTCATGATAGAGCTCCATTGAGGTCGCTCACTCACCCTGTCTCACTTGCTCATTCTGTTTCTCCTGGCGCTGCAGGATGCCCTTTTGTACTCGGCTCCTGCCTGCACTGGTGGCTTTTCCTTCCCACAAAGAAATCTGCAGAAGTCCCAACACAGGTCTGTTGAGCTTGCTCACTCCCCCCTTCTCTCACTCGCTCATTCCATTTGTGCCGGCTCTGCAGGCTAGCCTTCTGTACTGGGCTCCTGCCTGCTTTGCCACCTTTTTCTGCTCATAAAGAAATCTGCAGCAGTCACGATAGAGCTCTGTTGAGCTCACTCACTCCCCCTCTCTCACTTGCTAGCTGTGTTTTTCCTGGTGCTGTAGGCTGCCCTTTTGTTCTGGGCTCCTGCCTGCATTGGCACCTTTTTCTGCCCACAAAGAAATCTGCAGCAGTCCCAACAGAGCTTCTTTGAGTTCACTTACTCTCCCACTCTCACTCGCTCATTCTGTTTCTCCTGCCACTGCAGGCTACCATTTTGTACTGGGCTCCTGCCTTCATTGCCACCTTTTTCTGCCCACAAAGAAATCCACTGCAGTCACAATAGAGCTCCTTTGAGCTCGCTCACTCCCCCCCCCCACTCGCTGTGTTTCTCCCAGCGCTGTAGGCTGCCCTTTTGTTCTGGGCTCCTGCCTGCATTGGCACCTTTTTCTGCCCACAAAGAAATCCACAGCTGTCCCGACAGAGCTCTGTTGAGGTTTCTCACTCCCCCTGTCTCACTTGCTCATTCTGTTACTCCTGGCACTACAGGCTGCCCTTTTGTACTGGGCTCCTGCCTCTGTTGGCACCATTTTCTGCCCACAAAGAAATCTGCAACAGTCACGATAGAGCTCCGTTGAGCTCACTCACTCATTCTGTTTCTCCTACCGCTGCAGGCTGCCATTTTGTACTGGGCTCCTGCATGCATTGCTGCCTTTTTCTGCTCACAAAGAAATCAGCAGCAGTCCTGACACAGCTCCATTGAGCTCGCTCACTCCCCCTCTCTCACTCACTCATTCAGTTTCTGTCAGCGCTGCCGGCTGGCTTTTTGTACTGTGCTCCTGCCAGCATTGCCACCTTTTTCTGTCCACAATGAAATCAGCAGCAGTCATGGTAGAGCTCCGTTTAGGTTTCGCACTCCAGTGTCTCACTCACTCATTCTGTTTCTTCTGGCGCTGCAGGCTGCCCTTTTGTATTGGTCTCATGCCTCTGTTGGTACCTGTTTCTGCTCACAAAGAAATCTGCAGCAGTCCCAACAGAGCTCCACTGAGCTTTCTCACTCCCCCTCTCTCACGCGCTGATTCCGTTTCTGCCAGTGCTGCAGGCTGGCCTTTTGTACTGGGTTCCTGCCTGCATTGCTGCCTTTTCCTGCCCACAAAGAAATCTGCAGCAGCCATGATACGGCTCCAATGAGATCACTCACTCTCCCTCTCTCACTCGCTCATTGTGTTTCTCCTGGTGCTGCAGGCTGCCCCTTTGTACTGGGCTCCTGTCTGTGTTGGCACCTTTTTCTGCCAACAAAGAAATCCGCAGCTGTCCCGACAGAGCTCCGTTGAGGTTGCTCACTCCCCCTGTCTCACGCACTCATTCTATTTCTCCTGACACCATAGGCTGCCCTTTTGCACTGGGCTCCTGCCTCTGTTGGCACCTTTCTCTGCCAACAAAGAAATCTGCAGCAGTCCCGACAGAGCTCCGTTGACCTCACTCACTCACCCTCTCTCACTTGCTCATTCCATTTTTGATGGCGCTGCAGGCTGCCCTTTTGTATGGGGCCCCTGCCTGCATTGCCACCCTTTTATGCCCACAAAGAAATCCACAGCAGTCCCAGCATAGCTCCGTTGAGCTCACTCACTCCCCCTCTCTCAGTCACTCATTCTGTGTCTTCCGTCACTGCAGGTTGCCTTTTTGTACTGGACTGCTGCCTGCACTGGCGCCTTTTCCTGCTCACAAAGAAATCTGCAGCAGTCCTGACAGACCTCAGATGAGCTCGGTCACTCCCTCCCCCCACTCGCTCGATCCTAATCTCTCCCAAACACTGATTTCTGACAGCAACTGTGGTATTCTGCACAGGAAGCATGAAAACACATTTTGGCCAGGATGTGAAAAATTACAGCTGTTCTGTTCATAAGGAGGTGTGGAAAAATGCCACTGTTGAAAATGTGGCGTGAAAATATTATTAATTTGCGAAGTTACAAGGGAGTATGGTAACTGCACAATGCACACTTGTAACACAGTCATTTTATGGAGTTTCATCACAAAATTTTCAACATAGGCATTTTAGGACATCTGCTCATGAGCAGTGTCGGTGTAATTTTCTTAATGTGTCCTGAACACTGATTTCCCACTGTGACCTCGCTATTGTGTGCCAGAAGAGTGAAAACACATTTCAACCAGGATGTGAAAAATGACAGCTGCACTGTTCATAAGGAGGTGTGGAAAAATGGCAATTTTGAAAATCTAGAGTGAAAATATTGCAAAGTTGTGAAGGTATGAGCGTACGTGGAAACTGAGTAATGCATTTTAGGACATCTGCTAATGAACAGTGTCACTGTCATTTTCATAATGTGCCCTGAACATGGATTTCCCACACCAGAACTGCGAAAGCACATCTCCGCTGGATGTAAAAAATGACAGCTGTACTGTTCATAAGTTGGTGCAGAACAATGGCAATGTTGAAAATCTGGAGTGAACATATTATAAATTCTCGAACTTACGAGCGTGCTTGCAAACTACATAGATACATAGACAGTGTCGGCAGATAAGGGCCTATGGCCCACCCAGTCTGCCCATTTGAGCTTGTAAGTTCAGTTTGTTTTCCTAGAAGTCTGTTGCACCTTACCCCTGACCTCCAGAATTCCTTTATGTCTATCCCATGCATTCTTAAATCCTGTGATTGTTTCAGCCTCCACCACTTCCTCTGGCAGGGTGTTCCACTTGTCCACCACCCGTTCTGTGAAGAAATTCTTTCTCATGTTTCCTCTGAATCATCCTCCCTCCAACTTCATCCCATGCCCTCTAGTCCTGGAACATCTTTTTCGCTTAAAAATAGTGTTTTCCCGCACCCTGTTCCTCCTTGTAAGATACTTGTATGTCTCTATCATATCCCCTCTCTCCCTCCTCTCCTCCAGGGAGTACATGTTCAGTTCCTTCAACCTGACTTCATATAACTTGTGATGCAATCCATGCACCATCTTTGTTGCCCTCCTCTGAACCTTCTCTACCCTATCTATGTCCTTACGTAGGTATGGTCTCCAGAACTGTACACTGTACTCCAGGTGGGGCCTCACTAGTGTCTTGTATAGCGGAATTATGACCTCCCTTTTCCTGCTGATAATGCCCCTGCCTATACATCCCAGCATCCTATTTGCTTTACCTGCTGCCTTGTCACACTGTTTCCCTACCTTGAGGTCATCAGAGATGATAACCCTAAGATCCCTTTCCTGCTTGGTGCATGCTATATCCTCACCCCCCAACTGATATATTGTGCCAGGGATTTTGTGCCCCATATGCATTATCTTGCACTTCTTTGCATTAAATTTCAACTGCCAAACCCCTGACCATTCTTCAAGTTTCTGCAGGTCACTTCTCATTCTGTCTACACCCTTTGGTGTGTCTACTCTGTTACAGAGCTTTGTGTCATCAGCGAACAGTGAAATTCTGCCTTCTAGGTCCTGCGCCATGTCGCTGATGAAGATGTTGAATAGGACCGGTCCCAGCACTGATCCCTGTGGTACCCCACTGGTCACTCTTCCCTTTGTGGAGTGACAGCCATTTACCACCGCCCTCTGTGTCCTGTCACCCAGCCAGTTACCTACCCACCATACTACTGTCCTGCCCACACCCATATTCCCAGTTTTTGTAATAGTCTTCTATGTGGCACAGTGTCAAAGGCCTGGCTTAAGTCCAGATAGGCCATGTCCACTGCCCTCCCCTGATCCACCTCCCTAGTCACCCAGTCAAAAATTCAATGAGGTTGGTCTGACATGACCTCCCTGGTGAAACCATGCTGCCTTGGGTCCTGTGGTCCATTGACAACCAGATGTTCCACCAATCTCTCCTTCAGTAGTGCTTCCATGATCTTCCCCACTACCGAGGTGAGGATGACTGGTCTGTAGTTCCTGCTTCCTCTTTGTTCCCACTTTTGTATAAGGGACTACATCTGCTGTCCTCAGTCTTTGGGTACCTCCCTGTTTCCAGTGATTGGCTAAACAGGATAGCCAGAGGTTCTGCCACCACCTCTTAGTTCTTTAAGGACCCTGGGATGCACCCCATCTGGCCCCATTGCTTTATCATCTTATTACTTCCAGTTCCTTCAGGACCCTTTCTCTTGTAAAGGGACTTGTGTCCATTTCTGCACCATTCTCACCACTTGTACTCCTTCAGACCCATTACCCTCCTCTTCCTCAGTAAAGACTGAGCAGAAATACCTGTTCAATATGTCAGCTTTACTGTTGTCATCCTCCACGCGCCTCCATCCTCCCCTTCAGTCTCACTATCCCTCCCTTTGTCTTTCTTTTTCCTTATGTACCTGTAAAAGATTTTGTCCCTCTACCCACTGATTTTGCAATGTGTTCTTCTGTCTGAGCTTTGGCCTCCCTTACTGACCTCCCTGCCTCCATTTGCTTCTCCTGGTACTTCTCCCTATCCCCTTCTGCCTGTGTCTTTTTGTATTGCCTGAATGCAATCTTTTCGGCTTTCACTTTCTTTGCTACCTCTTTGGAAAACCATAATGGTCTCCTCTTCCTTTTCCTCTTGTTAACCTGCTTAATAAATAATTCTGTTGTTCTTGTAATCCCCATTTTAAATACTGCCCACTGTTCCTCAACCCCTGATTCCTGTTCCATTCCCCTTAATGCCTCTTTCAAGTATCTCCCCATTTTCCCAAAGTCTGCCCCCTAAAATCCAGGATACGTGTTTTTGTGTGGTTTGGTTCTGCTCTTTCTGTGATTTCAAACCACAATGACTGGTGGTCACTGTTTCCCAGGTGCTCCCCCACTGTTACCCCCATCACACTGTCCCTGTTTGTGAGCACAAGGTCCAGTATTGCCTTCTGCTGAGTTGGTTCCAAGAACAGTTGCTTGAGGAAGGCACTGTGAAACACACGCTTGTAAAACAGTAATTTTTTGGATTTTTTCCACCAAATTTGCAACATAGGCTTTTTGAGAACCCCCTCATGAACACTGGCACTGTCATTTCATTAATCAGTCCCAAAAGGTGATACATAGATACATAGACAGTGTCGGCAGATAAGGGACTATGGCCCACCCAGTCTGCCCATTTAAGTCTGTAAGTTCAGTTTATGTTTTCCAAGAAGTCTGTTGCCCCTTACCCCTGACCTCCAGAATTCCTTTATGTCTATCCCATGCATTCTTAAATCCTGTGATTGTTTCAGCCCCACCACTTCCTCTGGCAGGGTGTTCCACTTGTCCACCACCCGTTCTGTGAAGAAATTCTTCCTCACGTTTCCTCTGAATCGTCCTCCCTCCAACTTCATCCCATGCCCTCTAGTCCTGGAACATCTTTTTTGCTTAAAAATAGTGCATTCCTGCACCCTGTTCCTCCTATGAATACTTGTATGTCTCTATCATATCCCTCTCTCCCTCCTCTCCTCCAGGAGTTCATGTTCAGTGCCTTCAACCTGTCCTCATAGGACTTGTGATGCAATCCATGCACCATCTTTGTTGCCCTCCTCTGAACCTTCTCTACCCTGTCTATGTCCTTACGTAGGTAAGGTCTCCAGAACTGCACAGTGTACTCCAGGTGCGGTCTTACTAGTGTCTTGTATAGTGGAATTATGACATCCCTTTTCCTGCTGGTGATGCCCCTGCCTATGCATCCCAGCATCCTATTTGCTTTACCTGCTGCCTTGTCACACTGTTTCCCTGCCTTGAGGTCATCAGAGATGATGACCCCAAGATCCCTTTCCTGCTTGGTGCATGCTATATCCTCACCCCCCAACTGATATATTGTGTCAGGGTTTTTGTGCCCCATATGCTTTATCTTGCACTTCCTTGCATTGAATTTCAACTGCCAAACCCTGACCATTCTTCAAGTTTCTGCAGGTCCCTTCTCATTCTGTCTACACCCTCTGGTGTGTCTACTCTGTTACAGAGCTTTGTGTCATCAGCGAACAGTGAAATTCTGCCTTCTAGGTCCTTCGCCATGTCACTGATGAAGATATTGAATAGTACCGGTCCCAGCACTGACCCCTGTGGTACCCCACTGGTCACTCTTCCCTCTGTGGAGTGACAGCCATTTACCACCGCCCTCTGTGTCCTGCTGCCCAGCCAGTTACCTACCCACTACTGTCCTGCCCACACCCATATTCCCAGTTTGTGCAATAGTCTTCTATGTGGCACAGTGTCAAAGGCCTTGCTGAAGTCCAGATAGGCCATGTCCACTGCCCTCCCTGCTCCACCTCCCTAATCACCCAGTCAAAAAATTCAATGAGGTTGGTCTGACATGACCTTCCCTGGTGAAACCATGCTGCCTTGGGTCCTGTAGTCCATTGACAACCAGATGTTCCACCAATCTCTCCTTCAGTAGTGCTTCCATGATTTTCCCCACTACCGAGGTGAGGCTGACTGGTCTGTAGTTCCCTGCTTCCTCTTTGTTCCCGCTTTTGTATAAGGGGACTACATCTGCTATCCTCCAGTCTTTGGGTACCTCCCCTGTTTCTAGTGATCGGCTAAACAGGATGGCAGTACCAGAACTCATGAGGAGGGGTCCCTGAAACCCCATGTTAAAAATTTGGTGCCAAAATTCCAAAACATGCCTGAGATATGCATCAAAGTTGAAAAAACCCTATTAATTCCATTATACAGCTTACTGGCATTTCCTCAGTTTGCGGTCATATTTGAAGAGTGCAGACATGTTCCTGGTCCACCGAAGATCATCATGCCAGACTCCAGAGGTAAGTATGGGGTGAGGGGGGTGTGAGGAGGAGGCAGGGTGCACAGTAGGTGGGTGCAGGTTGTGGGAGGGAGGCAGGGAGACCACGAGGGACCATTTTCTTTTTTGACAGGGTAAAAAAAAAAACATTGTGGGACTGTTTTTTTTTTTTTTAACAGGGGCATGTGGCACACTGGGGTGGGCTCCCAGCATGCCAACAGACTCTTTTTTTAGGGTGCAGCTGTAGCCAGTGGGGGATTGGGCACTCCCATCAGCACACAACAAAAGGGGGGGGTGACATTATGCCGATGGGGATTGGGCACCCCCGTCAGCATACAACAAAAGTGGGGGGGTGTTACATAATGTTGACAGGAAGTGGGCTCCCCCATTGGCAACATCACTCGGGCACTGAAGCTGACGGGGATTGGGGCCCCCCACTGGCAAACAAACATGGTGGGGGGGCACATGATGCCGAGGGGGATTGGGCACTCCCTCGGTGGGGGGGTGCTTAATATTGTTTGTGAACATGGTGGCAAGCTGCCTCCATGTTCACAAAAAATATCACTGTTGCAAGGTGTGGCCCAGCAGTGACAGGTCACTCTCTCATTGCAGCAGAATGGCTTACGTTGCAATGATGAGGCGGCCCCTGATTGCAGCGATGAAACCATACAAGGTTTTGGCACACTGGCTGAACTAGTGTCAGCAGCAGTGTGCCCCGGCATTGGGGAAAGCAGGCCAAGCCTTTAAAGGCTGTGGGGGCATTGGCCACAACAGTGCCATGCCTCCACAACCTGCTGCTGTCACCCTGCCACAATATGTTTCTTGTGCATGCACTCAATCAACATAAAAAATGTAAAAATATTAAGAACCTCATATAGTAATTGTGATTGCTTTTATGAGATCTCTCTGTCTTAAGGATGTTCACTGGTGTTTCAGCAACACCATGTCAAATTCATAATTTTAGTCCAGCAGATGATGGACATCTAAATATTTAAAATCTGCAATATAAATACGGGGTACCATGCTTGTTTTTAAGTCACATGGTGAGGCTTACTCTTTCTGTTTTGTGGAAAATAAATCTCAAGGGGATAGCTTGTTTTATGTAGTGATAACATCAATGTTTTAGGTGTCAACATGAGTGTTAAAGAAAAATGAAACAAGGACACATCATTTGTCATGACGTTTGTGTAATTTTTTCCACAAATGCAAAAATAAACAATAAATTACTAATACTATGACACCCACTTGAACGAACACTCCCAAAAATGGGGAGGGGGGGGTATTTGTATGCCTTTATGCACAAGTAATTTCAATCCATGTCATTTTCATTCAACATTTTGATGTCTGTACAGTGGGGATGGCACAAAAGTATATCAGTAGCGTGGTATATCGCTACCATGCAAATGCACTGTACCATTGAATAACATGTATACCGCTACTTCACAATGATGCACGGTGGGTGGTAACAGTATACTTTTGTGCAATCACCACTGTAGAATATGGTTTTGAATATAGCAAAAGAAGAAATACTGTATAGGGATTGGCATGCTTCTTTTAGTTATACCTGCTTGTAAAGTTTCAGTTTCAGAAGTGTTCAGGTCAGGATAAAAATAATTGAAAATCTCAATAAAAAATAAAACTTGTCAAAAAGCTATTCAAACATTGCAAAAGTAGATGAAGAATTACAAGGACTTTAATACAAAAGAAACAAAGTAACTAAAGCCAGACGTATGTAAAGGGCCTTGAATGATGGCAATGGCTGTCATTGTGGGAGCTAATTGCCTTTCTGCCATCCTGTATATATTGTTAGCTAGTCATAATGTATCAGGATAAATCATTATTCTAATAATGATTCCATATATTTAAAAGCACATGTATGCTATCAGCAGCCTTGAAAACTTGTTCAGGTGCATCAGAAAAAATGAGAATTTGAAACAACAGGGAATGCCTTCCATAAAAGTGTAACTAGAAAATTGGCCGACAGGTTTTGATGCACAGTGTGGTGGTTGATGGTTGCCACTATCTGAAGAGTATTCCTTGGGCCAGTGCTATGTACAGTATGTTGACCATGATCATATTAATTACCTGGAGCAGAGGGCAAGAACAGTAAACACAGTGCAGGAAGTCCTACATACTAGGGGCACAAGACAACATATGGGCTTAGATTTAACAAACGGAAGTACAAATTACTACACCAAAGGGTAACCACCAGCCTAGGCCTGAAATACATCCTGTGTGATGTGGCAATGCAGAGCATAAACAAGGAAAAGGATGCAGGGTAATCGTAGACAATAAGCTGAACTCAGTCAAGTAATGTGCTGCTACAGTCAAGAGAGCAAACACAATGTTTGGATATATAGGAGGAGGGGTATGGAGAAGGTGAAGAGAGGTTATCCTCCCCTCCAGATAAGATCAGGGTTTGACCACATCTGTAGTCATGTATTCAATTCTTACCATCACAGTATAGAATTGGCATTGGAAAACAAAGGAGAGGATGCAGCATAGCGCCAACAAGATGATCATCAGATTAGAGTGCATAAGCTACAAGAAGAGACTAAAAATACTCAGATTATTCATCAATGAGGAGTGAAAGATGAGAGGAGATATGATCACAGTGTCCAAATACTAAAGGGGACAGGCATGGTGGAGTATGCAGTGTATCTATGTTTCAGCTGGCAAGTGCAACCACAACTAAAGGGTATGTACAGTACTCAAACTGGGGGGGCATAATATGGAGAAACATGAGAAAACATTACTTCACATATAGAGTAGCGAACATGAGGAACAGTCTACTAGGTATGGTTGTGAACGTTTCCTGAGGAAAAATGGCACCGAGGGTCACATTGCATGAAAATGGGTAGCATTGAAGCTGATGAACATGGATGTGTGTACATTCTGAAATTTAGCATAGTTACTGTTGTGCAGCTACTAGGTGTATAAGATGGACCTTATGGCTGCTTTAAATTTATCTCAGTTGATAGAATCTCCTACATGTTAGCTACAAAACTGGAAATCACTCTACTTTTGATTGACTGATAACAAATTAACCAGAAAACATACATATTCATGGAACCTTATCAGATTCCATCTCAGATCATTGCCTAATAGTTTACCTCAGGAAGTTCAGCAGAGAGCATATTCAACCTTGACAGATTACAAAAAAATGTATATCGAGAGGGAAGATTTATGGTTCTTTTCTAATATGAGCTTGATTAAGTGGGAACAATATGGGATGAATATATATCTGCAGAAAGTGGCAAGCCAATTAATTATTTTTGAGGGCATTTGAGGAACATATGCCAACTACAAAACAGTGTGTTAAGAGAAAATAATTGCCTTGGTTAAATAAAGATATTAGACAGCTTATGAAGAAGAGAGACATATTTAGGCAACAGTATATTAAATCAAAGGATGTAAATATTTTAACCAAGCACATGCAACTGAGGAATAGGGTAAAAAAAATAAAATAAAACTGGCTAAATCTTCTTACTGTAGTTAGCAGCATCCGAAACATATGTATAATAAAAAAAGTTCTAAATTTCATTCACAAGTCTTTGCAGTCCCCAAGATAGATCAGCTATAAACTGTTTACTGGTAGGGAATATATTTAATTAGAATGAGAAGGAGATTGCTGAGATGCTTAATATCTTTTTCATAGACCAAACTAAGCAGGAGAGTAGTAATAATTAGGACTGTTCCAAACAAGAATTTCAATTTAACAGGAATCAGGAAGGGACAAAAAGGAACTTATATTCTAATTTTGAGGAAACTGAAGAAAAGCAAGTGCTGGAACTTTTACAAACTCTTGATGGGGGGGGGGTGTGGTCCAGATCAGCTTTATCCTAAATTATTTAAGGTGTCAGCTAATGTTTGCTGGAAAAGAGCATTTTTCATCAGTTAATGTTTTATCTTGATGATAATGGGATTTTGAATGAACATCACCATGGATTTAAGAAGGGACGTGCCATGGTAATGGCCCTGGTTGAGTTTTCAAGCACTGTACTCAATGCCTGCAAGGCTGGGTTATTAACAGGTGTGGTGTTCATCAACCTGACCAGGGTTTTCAATATGGTGGACCATAAACTGCTATTGGAAAACTAGAGAGCATTGGCATACAGAGTCAAGATCTGGAATGGTTTAAACATAGAAACATAGAAACATAGAATTTGACGGCAGATAAGGACCACTTGGCCCACTCAGTCTGCCCATTTCCCTACCTACTGGATAAGCTGCAGATCCTAGTTAACCAGCAGCCTACTTCTTCCTACCCCCACCCCCCAGAACTGCCTTATGACTATCCCATGCATGCTTGAATTCCACCACTGATTTTGACTCCACAACCTCCTCCGGAAGGCCGTTCCATGCATCCACAACCCTCTCTGTGAAAAATACTTCCTTAAATTACCTCTGAGCCCCCTCTATCTTCAAATTGTGCCTCTTGTTCTTGCACACCTCTTTTTGAAAAATGCTACCCTCTTGGACTTTGTTGATTCCTTGAGGTACTTGAAAGTTTCTATCATGTCCCCCTCTCCCTCCTTTCCTCGAGGCTATACATATTAAGCTCCTTAAGTCTCTCTTCATATGTCTTCCAGTGCAGATCCTGCACCATTTTAGTTGCCCTCCTCTGGACAGCTTCCATCCTGTCTATGTCTTTGCGGAGATTAGGTCTCCAGAACTGCACACAGTACTCCAGATGGGGTCTCATACATAGATACATAGACAGTGTCGGCAGATAAGGGCCTATGGCCCACCCAGTCTGCCCATTTGAGCTTGTAAGTTCAGTTTGTTTTCCTAGAAGTCTGTTGCCTTACCCTGACCTCCAGAATTCCTTTATGTCTATCCCATGCATTCTTAAATCCGTGATTGTTCCAGCCCCACCACTTCCTCTGGCAGGGTGTTCCACTTATCCACCACCCGTTCTGTGAAGAAATTCTTTCTCATGTTTCCTCTGAATCATCCTCCTCCAACTTCATCCCATGCCTCTAGTCCTGGAACATCTTTTCTCATAAAAATAGTATTTTCCTGCACCTGTTCCTCCCTGTAAGATACTTGTATGTCTCGATCTTATCCCTCTCTCCCTCCTCTCCTCCAGGAGTATATATTCAGTTCCTTCAACCTGTCTTCATAGGACTTGTGATGCAATCCATGCACCATCTTTGTTGCCTCCTCTGAACCTTCTCTACCCTTTCTATGTCCTTACAGAGGTATGGTCTCCAGAACTGTACACTGTACTCACGTAGGGCCTCACTAGTGTCTTGTATAGCGGAATTATGACCTCCTTTTCCTGCTGGTAATGCCCTGCCTATACATCCCAGCATCCTATTTGCTTTACCTGCTGTCTTGTCACACTGTTTCCCTACCTTGAGGTCATCAGAGATGATAACCAAGATCCTTTCCTGCTTGGTGCATGCTATATCCTCCCCCCAACTGATATATTGTGCCAGGGTTTTTGTGCCCCATATGCATTATCTTGCACTTCTTTGCATTGAATTTCAACTGCCAAACCCCTGACCATTCTTCAAGTTTCTGCAGGTCGCTTCTCATTCTGTCTACACCCTCTGGTGTGTCTACTCTGTTACAGAGCTTTGTGTCATCAGCTGAACAGTGAAATTCTGCCTTCTAGGTCCTAGCATGTCACTAATGAAGCTGTTGAATAGGACCGGTCCGAGCACTGATCCCTGTGGTACCCCACTGGTCACTCTTCCTCCTGTGGAGTGACAGCCATTTACCACCACCCTCTGTGTCCTGCCACCAGCCAGTTACCTACCCACCACACTACTGTCCTGCCCAAACCCATATTCCCCAGTTTGTGTAATAGTCTTCTATGTGGCACAGTGTCAAAGGCCTTGCTGAAGTCCAGATAGGCCATGTCCACTGCCCTCCCCTGATCCACCTCCCTAGTCACCCAGTCAACAAATTCAATGAGGTTGGTCTGACATGACCTCCCCCTGGTGAAACCATGCTGCCTTGGGTCCTGTAGTCCATTGACAACCAGATGTTCCACCAATCTCTCCTTCAGTAGTGCTTCCATGATCTTCCCCACTACCGAGGTGAGGCTGACTGGTCTGTAGTTCCCTGCTTCCTCTTTGTTCCCACTTTTGTATAAGGGGACTACATCTGCTGTCCTCCAGTCTTTGGGTACCTCCCCTGTTTCCAGTGATCAGCTAAACAGGATAGCCAGAGGTCTCACCAGCTGTCTGTACAG
The DNA here is from genome assembly GCA_016271365.2 of Neoceratodus forsteri. Classification (NCBI taxonomy): domain Eukaryota; kingdom Metazoa; phylum Chordata; order Ceratodontiformes; family Ceratodontidae; genus Neoceratodus; species Neoceratodus forsteri. Next base: position 624,213,502 of record CM057455.1, read on the forward strand.
AGGGATAATAACTTCCTGTTTTCTACTGGTGATGCCTCTCCCTATGCATCCCAGTATCCCCCCAGCCCTCCTTGCTGCCCTCTCACATTGCTTGCCCACCTTTAGGTCATCTGATATGACTACCCCCAGGTCCTTCTCCATTTTTGTTGTTGTAGTATCTCACCCCCATTATGTACTCTTCCCTGAGTTTTGTTTCCCAAGTGTATTATCTCTGCACTTTTAGCATTGAATCTAAGCTGCCATACATTTGACCATTCCTCTAACCTTGCCAAGTCCCTTCTCATCCTTTCCACCCCACCCTGTGCATCAACTCTGTTGCAGATCTTAGTGTCATCTGCAAAGAGACATACCTTTCCTTCCAGTCCTTCTGCAATGTCGCGCAAAGACATTGAAGAGGACCCGGTCCTAATACTGAACCTGCAGTGCCCACTAGTAACCCTCCTTTCTTCTGAGTGGACTCCATTTACTATTACTCTGTGTCCTATTCTCCAGCCAGTTCTTTACCCAGGCTGTCATCTTGGGACCCACACCCAGGCTGGCTAACTTGTATATTAATCTTTTGTGTGGGACTGTGTCAAATGCCTTGCTAAAGTCTAGGTAGGCCATGTCCATAGCCCCTCCCTGATCTACTACTTTGGTCACCCAGTCAAAGAAATCTATCAGATTCATCTGGCATGACCTTCCCGCTGTGAATCCATGCTGCCTAGGGTCCTGTGCCCCTCTGGCCTCTAGATACTCGACAATTCTTTCCTTTAGAAGTGATTCCATCATTTTCCCTATCACTGAGGTTAAACTAACAGGTCTATAGTTTCCTGCTTCTGCCTTGCTCCCACTTTTGTGAGGGGAATCACATCTTCCCTCCTCCAGTCCTCGGGTACCACCCATCCTCCCATGATTTGTTAAAAGGGTAGTCAGTGGTGTCACTAGTTCTACCCTTAGTTCTTTTAGAATTCTGGGATGAATCCCATCAGGCCCCATTACTTTGTCCACCTTCAGTTTTAAGAGTTCTTTCAGAACCCTTTCTTCTGTAAATGGGCTGGTATCAACCTCTGTATCCAGCGTGTTACTACTGTTTGTTTTATGTACCTCCCCCTCTTCCTTTGTAAATACTGAGCAAAAATATTTGTTTAGTATCTCTGCCTTTTCACAGTCTCCCTCTGCCCACCCTCCCACCCCTTTATTAAGCCTCACTATCCTCCTTGGTCTTCCTTCACTCCCTGATGTACCTATAAAAGGTTTTATCCCCCTTCTTAACTGAGTTGGCTGTCTTTTCCTCGGTTTGGGCCTTTGCTGTTCTGACTGCCTTCCCAGCTTCCTTTTGCTTTAACTGATACAGTTCTCTGTCCTGCTCCTTCTGCGATTCCTTGTACTTCCTGAATGCTTTCTTTTTCTCTTGAACCTTCACTGCCACGTCCTTTGAGAACCATAGTGGTTTCTTACATCGTCTTGTTTTGTTTATTTGCTTCACACAAAGGCTCGTTACCTCTTGTGATGGCAGTTTTATTATTCCCCATTGTTCTTCCACCCTCCTTCCTGCCCATTTGCTAGTGCATTCCTTAGGCACTCACCCATTTTGGCAAAGTCAGCCTCCTAAAGTCCAGTACTTTTGTCTTTGTATGGCTTGACTCTATTGCTGTGTTTATTGTGAACCATACTGTTCGATGGTCACTAGTTCCCAGATGGCTACCACTTCATCTGTAATCCTCTCTCCATCTCCATTTGAGAGAATCAGGTCTAATATTGCTCCCTCTCGGGTGGGCTCCAGTACTAGTTGTCTAAGGCATGCCCCTGTAGGGCATCTAAAATAGCTGCACTCTTCAAGTGGCAGCTGCAACTGCACTCCAGTTAACATCTGGCATATTCAGATCACCCATCAGCAATATCTCCCTTTTTTGCCATTCTAGTATACTTTCTATCATTTCCTGTCCATTTCCTCCCCTGGAGAGAAGGGGTTCAGATAAACCCTGTGTGTATTGTGGTGCCATTGCCTGTCTCCAAATTTACCCACAGTGCTTCTTCTCCTCCCTGTTTACCCTTTTGTTCTGTTGCTTTTATTCCTTCCCTTATGTAAAGAACTACTCCTCCTCCTCTTTACCCTCCCTGTCCCTCCTGTAGACAGTGTATCCTGGTATGTTTATGTCCCAGTCATGGTTTTGTGTGTACCATGTTTCTGTGACTGCCACGATATCCAGATGTTCCTCCTCCATCAAGGCCACTAATTCAGGAAGCTTGTTACCCAGACTACGGGCATTAGTACTCATTGCTCCCCATTTTTGATGGTTTTACCTTCTGTTGCAGCATCCCACTGACCTTTCTACCTCAGTCTTTTTCTCATTTAGTACCCTGTTTTGTAGGAGAGGCTGGGATTTTTCTGCTGCTTGTCAGTGCCTCCCCTTTGACTAGTTTAAAAGCTTTCCAATGAAGCATTTAAACCGATTGCTCAAAAGACTTGTTCCTTCCTGGACAGATGCAGACCATCCTGCCAGTATAGGCTGGTGTCCCTCCAGGTGGAACCCCAGTCCCCAATGAAGCCAAACCCCTGTGCTCCGCACCATTTTTTTAACCATTCATTAAACTGCATGGTGCCAATTGCCCTCGCCTCCCCCATGCTTTTGACAGGCAGCACCTCTGAGAAGGATACTGTGTGTGCTACTCATTTGCAACTAATTTGGGAAATCAAGTAATAAGATTAGAGTTGGAGGTTCTTGTCTGAGCCCAGGTGGGTGAGGGTGGGTGTCCCATGGGGCTAAGTACTGGGTCTGTTATTATTTTCAAAATTTCAAGTGGAAAAAGTTCATTGTATGCAGATGACATGGTTGTTATCAATTTGGACTCCTACCTGATTGAATTGCAAATTTCTTTGCAATTAAACTATAATAATTTGCTTACATGATTGACACTAAATAAGCTAAAGCTGAATGAAAGCAAAACTAAAGTAATGCTGTTTGGTTCAGCTCAGAGGCTGGCATGAGTTGAGGATGACCTAAAAATAATGGGCAGTAAGGGTCTACAGCTAAAGGAATTGGGGAAGGAATTGGCAGCGCCCCTGGAGGAACTAGTGACCATAACTCTTGCAAGCAGAGTGGTACCTGAAGACTGGAACTGAGACTATATGGTGGCACCAATACATTAATCAGGTAGCAAACAGGAGGCAAGAAACTACCATCCAGTGAGCTTCACCTATATAGTAGTAGGCAAACTGATGAAGAAGTTACTGAAACAGAGGATAACAGCATCCCTGGAATCTAGCGGGCAACAGGACCCAAAACAACATGGGTTTACAACAGGGAGGTCTTGTCAAACAAATCTGGTCAAAATCTTCAATTGGGTTACCAGGGCAATTGAGGATGGGGCAGTGGTGGATGTAGTCAAACTGGACTTTAGTAAGACCTTTGACTCTGTGCCACACAGATGGCTGGTAAAGAAGCTGGGCTTCACAGGAGTGGGGAATGAGGTGGTAAATTGGGTCAAAAGCTGGGTGGATGGGAGAGCACAGATAGTGAAGATCAATGGCTCTGTATCAAGAGAAGGAGTTGTAACTATCAGAGTGCCCCAGGGCTCAGTGTTGGGCCTTTACTTTTTATCATATTCATAGCCAACATCACAGATGGGCTGGAGGGAGAGGTGTGTTGGTTCGCGGATGACATCAATATATGCAACAGGTTTACCTCGTCTAAGGGAGTAAGGAAAATGGAATCATATCTAAAGAAGCATAAACATATGAGGACAGATTAACGAGCTCAATATGTATACCCTAGAGCAAAGGAGGGAGAGAGGTGATATGATAAAAGCATTCAAATATCTTAAGGGCATTAACAAGGTGAAAGAGTCTAACATGTTTCAATATAAGTAAAACAGCAGGACAAGAGGACACAGCATGAGATTAGAAGGAGGCCAGTTAAGGGGTAATGTGAGGAAGTTCTTTTTCACAGAAAGGGTGGTGGATGCATGGAACGGTCTACCTCAGGAAGTGATGATATGAATAGAGTGCAGGACTTGAAACAGGCAAAAGGGAGCAATACAGATCAGTATGAATAAATAGGCCATTGACAGAGTAGAGGCCTATGGCACATTCATAAGGTAAAAAAAAATATGCAGATTGGATGGGCCTTGCGGTCCTGATCTGCCGTCAACATATATATATATATATATATATATATATATATATATATATATATATATATATATATGTGTATCTATGTTTTTTGCGCTTCGCTCTTACTGTGACTAGACTGTTGCTGGGCAGAACCATGTACAATAAGTTCACCCTCACGTTCACTGAAATTCAGATACTGCATTTTCTAAAATATCATAAGTGCCATTAACTTAATCATAAGTTGTCTAGAAACAACAGTTATATAGTTTTGCTTTTAGCTTAATAACCACTTTTCAATTATATTAAACAACACTACATTTGCCAAAACCCAAGAATTAGGACAGACACTGTAGAAAGAATATGTATTCATAGAATGCATGTTTTGGGGCCTTGTCATTTGTTAGTTTAACTTAAACTGGAAGGGTAACTTATTAGGACTTTTTGATGTGTGTAGTGTTGTTTATTTTATGTTATATTTTATTAATCTAGTGAGAATCCAGGGACAAAAATAACCAATTTTCAAGTGGAACCCAGGAAAGAAACAAAATACAGAAAGAAACAAATTGAAATGGGTAATACAGCAAAAAATACACTTCAAATACAAAAGACAGAGACAACAACAGAAAACATTTTCACACGTTGTTAGTTAAGAGATGATTCTTATAATTATTTGTAAATGTAGCAATATTATTAACAACAGTAAAACTGAAAGGCAAATAATTCAATTCTTTCATCATGGTATAAAAAATACACTGTGATCCTGTTGAGCTTTATGAAATGGTGTGACAAAAACACAATGATCACACAATGACAACACTATCTGCTCAATGCCACAATTTAGAGGTAACAAACAAGAGTGAAAGAGATATAAGATCTTGTCCTTTTAAAATATTCCAACAGATAGAGACACACCTGAATAGTTTACCCAGTGTTTCTGAGATAATAACTAAAGGTGTCTGTGTAATGAACAATGGTGTGTCAGCCTCCCAGACCCTATGTGTTATTACCACTGCTGCTTGTAGCCAGTTGTTAGATATTTATTTCCTGGTTCATATGTAACTCAATTGTTCACTATATTCTGTATGTGTATATTGGGTGTTGTTTGCTGCACAAGTGTACTGTATGATCTCCTGGGTTGTACCTGAAAATAGTCATGTACTTGTCGAAGCCGTTTACCTGGGCAATACAAAATCAGTTGATAAAAGAGTTAACCTTAGGGGAAATGACACTTTTGGTTCCAAGAATTTAGCTGAAGGACATCTAGTCTAGCTGATTAGCAAAAGGAGTGAGGTGAAAAAAGGTAGATTCTGATTCTTCTAGATTTAGCCTAGAATTTTTATTTTACCAAATATAAATCAAACTGTGAGTAAGCTCTCATTTACAGCTCAGACCTAGCCAAGAACCGACATAGAAGCAAAATGATAGTCTCAATGGGCCTATAGTATTTTTCCATCCTTTACTATCCATGTACAGTATATAAGCAGGTAATCTGGAGATCACATGATGCCATCTCTGGGATAGCAGCACAAGCTCCATGCTCTCAATCCACATTCAATTAAAACTTTCTTTTTTCTGAATATTACCTAGAGGCAGTATAGCGCAGTGGTTTAAGGCTCTGAGCTTCAAACCTGGAGACCGGGGTTTGAATCCCACAGCCACCACATGCATACTGTGTGACCCTGAGCAAGTCACTTAACTTCTGTGTGCTCCCAGGTTGCACCTGTAAACAAGCTTTCAGCTTAGTGTGTCTCTCCTGGTTAAATAACACTTCAGCACTCAATTCTAATACAAGGCTTACCAGAGCATCACCCGACCTCAAATTCCATGATCTGTGACTGTGTGTTAAAGCTACTAATGGAGGCTGAAATGTGCCAAGCCCTCCTGCCACATACTCCTCCACACATGCCTAATAAAATCTCAAAGCGGCCTAAGGGGCCTACTACCAGCAAGCCTGCACAATCAAACGCCTCTGCCTCTCCTCTGTCGGAAGGAAAATTTCGACTGAACTAGTACCACTAAAAATAACATTCATGGAGTTTGCCACTGACCTGAAAACCATCCAACAAGACCTAGCAGATTCTTTCAGAAAGATTTACAATGTCTCAGTGAGGACAACATCTCTAGAAACTTGGCAGAAGACCGATCCTGAAATCACCCTCCTGCGTCAGAAGCTTGCCAGGTTAGATTTAAAGCTGGAGGACCTGGAGGGCCATAGCAGGTGCAATAACTTAGTGATCTTCAGTCTACTAGAGGATTTGGAGAGCACCTCTCCTATCATTTTTGTTCAAAAGCTTTTAGTGAAGATAACAGGCTCCTCTCCCTACAATCCTGCATAAGTAGTTGAATGAGCCCATCATTTCTTAAGGCCCAGACCCCCCCCCAGCTCTAAACCAAGAACATTTATCCTCAGACTGCTGAACTATCTAGAACAATAGCACATTCTCTCCAAAATAAAGGAAATCTTAGTTATACAGTGGGAGGGCTCCCAGTTGCACATTGCTCAAGATCTTCCAGTGGCCACAAGACAGAAAAGGGCTGAATATCATCAATATATCACAAAACTGATTGCCGCAAGGATTAAGTTATGCATGTTATACCCGGCGCGGCTCTCTGTGCTCTGTAATGGCTCATGGTAAACATTCAAGTCTGATCATCAAGCATCCCAATAGCTCCCTACTATGTTCCCAGACTTATTCAATGACTGCTGAACAGCATTACTACTCCAGCTGAGCTGAGCATTTCCTTTTGAATTAGTCTCTACCTGTTTTATCTCAGTTCTGATCTCTCTCTTCTCTTGATCAGTGTCTGGCTGGGATGGTGCATTCATGGGAGCATTGTGGTTGAATCCTTGCTGCTGGCAGATTTATAGCTCCTGGTGTAGTTACGCTGTATTTCTTCTCCCTAATATGGATCATATCCCTTTAAGATGGAGCTATTCATTGTCACCATGCATTTACTGAGAACGCTATGATTTCTGGCCCAGGAGGACTGCCCCAAATTGATACTCACTGTCGCACCAAAGGGTAAGGTCCTTGTACCCACTGAAACTATGTATTGCTCCACTTGTGTTGATTCCTCGCTTTTCGTTAACCTCGCTGCAAGCTGGTGACTCACTTGGCTGGACAACTCTGCAATTCTGGTTCCTCTCAAAGGTGTGCACATCTTCCAACCTCTGCTGCCAATGTGCGCACACTCGCGATGGTCTCTTCGACTGTGCGAATGATCATGAAGAGATTTTCCAACATTCAAGAGATGTTCTGCTGCAAGAGAGACATTCTTTTCCTTCTCTTCCTTTATTTTGTTTCCTAGCAGGACTACAACTGATTGTTTTTTTTAATTATTTGGAACTCCTTACATCCGCAGATACAGTCGGCACCACTTATAGCACCCATGCTTAATACGGGCAATCGGTTATACCGGGCAGATTATGTTTGTCACATGCCAAATCCATAGGCTTTAGTGTTAAAAACAATGGTTATAACAATCTATGCCCACCTTCTATTGCAGGCAGATTTTGTGCAGATTAGCTGCAACTGTAGTTAATATTTCACTTAGTCTGTTCACGCTTTGGCATTAAACAGCTAATCTGCCCAAAATAAAAGGTGGGCATAGCAATAATTAGCTGCTGATTGGTTGCAGTAAGCTGAGGTTTTAAAGTAAGTAGATGGAGCTCAAGGAACTGTTATCACGCTGATTGCTCTGGAACCACTGAAAAGGTAGCTTAATGGGAGCTAAGAGAGCTAAGCTAACCATAGGAACAGCAGACAAGTACAGTATGCCCCAATATAGTTTCCGGACTTCAGTGGACATGCTGCTGAAAAGGTAGTTGGAGGGAGCTAAGTTAACTGAGGCTTTAATGCATTTTTGCACTCCAAACAGAGGAAGCACAAGAAAGTGAGATCACTCCAGAACCATTGAAAAGGTAGTTTAATGGGAGCTAAGCTAAAGCTAACACTACTGAAAAGGCAGCTGGAAGGAGCAAAGTTAACTGAAGCTTTAATGCAGTTTTTAACTTGCACTCGCATGAACTTGCATGATCACACCAGACGTTTTTTTTTTACAACTGAAATATCAAGACACAATGCTTTTTGGTTATAGCGCCCACTCCTTATAACAGGCAAAATCTACTTTTACAGATGCACCCATTATAAGCAGCTTAGACTGTGTACAGCAGTTTTGTACTTGGGCAATCCTGTCATTTATAACAGCCTTTAGTACTTTCAATATTACCACAGTTCCTTAAATTCTTTCACTTTTTTAATTTTACTGTTTGTGTGGTAATGCCTGCCCTCCCCCGGGCAGCACAGGTATACTTAATGTTCAATTACACCGGGGATAATATTAGATACCCCTTGATTTTTATGGTTTCCATAAGTGCATATTAACAATAGTTGGTTCTGATAGTTTCAAAGCCTTCTCCCTTTCTAGGTCACAACTGGTTCAAGTTTGGAAATTTTGTTCATTTGTTCATTTACTTGTTACAGTTAGTACAATTTTGATAATTAAATGTTGTTTAAATATGTTTGGGGGAAGCTTGTTATTGATGCCGGGGATAGCAATCATGCATTCGTTTTGGGGATTAGAGCCCCTCTGCAACACAGATCAAAGGGACTCCTCTTTTCTTATCTGTTACTTTACTGGGAACTCAAAGGGGAGTATTGGGGTAGTGTAGTACTTCCACACCAATGTAAAGCATTTTGGGGAAGGGGGAGGGAGCAGTGGGGAAGGGAATGCCACTGGAAAGGATTCATCTATGACTAGGATATTTCTCCAATGGTGGACGGTGGTGACCTTACAGAATGTTGTTTCTCCCCTGCTACTATTTTACCATGGTGACGTATAACTTTGGTTCTTGGAATATTAAGGGGACACAATCTCCCACAAAAAGGACTAAAGTTCTTATTCATTTACAAAAACTACAAATTAATATTGCTTTCCTTCAGGATACCCACCTTCCATCAGACCAAGTCCTTCGACTACAAAGGAACTGGTTTGGGCAAGTATTTGGGGTTGGCCCCAACGCACATAAAGGGGCGGTTGCCATTGTAATTTCTCACAGAATCCCCTTCTGCCTCATACAAGAAATCACAGACCCACAGAGTCATTTCATTATTCTCAGGGCACTCTTAGGGCACTCTGAAATAATACTTGGGTCTGTTTACAGACCTAATTGTGATAATCCCTCCCTCTTTACTTCTCTTAAAACAATATTAGCTACCTGGTCCTCCTTATCCATTATCCTAGGTGGTGATTGGAATTTGGCACTCTCAAATCAGTTAGATAGATCTGGCAGCACAGCACCAGGATAACCCCATCACCAGGACAAAGGGCCATGCAGGACCTCATGTGCTCTCTGGGGCTCACTGACCAGTGGAGAATCCTACATTATGACTGCAGAGAGTAATCCTTTTATTCCACACTGCATCAATCCTCCTCTCGAACTGATTACTTCCTTTTGAGTTTAGACCTTCTCCGAGTGGTGAATGACTCATTCTACTCCTCTAAAGATATCTCAGACCAGCATATAATTATCACTCAACTAAATCTTTCACCCAGCAGCAATAAAGACAAAACATGGAAGCTAAATAACCAACTCTTAAAATCTAAAGAATACCTACAGCATTTACAGTCCTTCATTTACTTTCATGGAACATAATTCCCCTTCCATGTCTAAACTGGATATATTGTGGTGTGCCCTAAAATGCTCTTTATGAGGTGAGCTAATCCGGATGACCACCACTCATAAAAGACAAAGAGAGGCTGCCCTCTCCTCCATTTTAAACAATAGAAAAGAAGCTGAAGATTACATTGCTCTTACTTCTCCCATTGAGCAATGGGGACAGTTAGATTAATTTTGGGTCCAATACAGCTAACTTCTCAGAGAAAAAGTGGAATTTCTGTTGCTACACTCCAAGGCAACATACTTTGACCAAGGAGAGAGAGCTGGAAAGCTCTTGGCCCTCCGCCTACGTACTCAACACACAGACAGGATTATCCCCTCCATACACTCCTTGTTGGGTCAACTTCTCTCTTCCCCATCTGCCATTCTGGATGCTTTAAAGAGTTCTATCAGCAGCTATATATCCTTACCTCTCTCCCCTTCTCGTCTTCTCAATTTGATTCCTTTTTTCAGGACATTACATTCCTGACTCTGTCGGAACCTCAAATTGCTCTTCTAAGGGCTCCCTTAGCTCTCTTAGAAATCTAGGACGTGATAGACTCACTTTTTCCTGACAAGTTACTGGGGCCAGATGGCTTCACCATGAATTTTTATCAGGCACTTAAAGACACCTTAGCCCCTATTCTCCTGGACATGTTTCATAATATTTTTTCCAGAATGGCATCTCTGACTCCTCTCTTACGATGACTAAGATTGTTGTTCTCCCCAAGCCAGGCAGAGATCCCCTATTCCTCTTTAATTACAGGCAAATCTCACTTATTAATGTAGACCTCAAAATTCTCACTAAAATTCTAGCCACTAGGGTAAGGCTAGTATGGGATTCTCTGATTAGTAGAGAACAAGTGGGATTTGTCAGGGGTAGACTTTCAGCGGATCACCTCAAGAAACTCACATAGCTCTTCTCTGCATCCAGGGATTCCACCATTTCTGCTGCTCTGGTTTCCCTGGATGCAGAGAAAGCCTTTGACTAGGTGTTATGGGACTACTTATTCACACCTCTTCCCAGATTTGGCATACCGATTGAGTTTTTACACCTGACCAAAATACTTTATTCATCCCATTCGGCTTGGATTATCTGTAACAGGCAACTCTCTGATTCCTTCACTCTCCACCAAAGCACCCATCAAGGATGTCCTCTTTCTTCCTACCTATTCAACCTTTTTCTGGAATCCTTTGATAAGAAACTCAATATCTCCTCCCTGGTGACTGGAATAACAATTAGTGAAAAGGAGTACAAACTATCGGCCTATGCAGATGATATTCTCCTACACATCTCCTCCCCAGCTCAATCCCTTGAGGCAGCCATGCAAATTATCTCACAATCTGGTCATATATCAAATTACAAATTGAATTTAGATAAGATGGAGGTGATGCCTCTGAATAAATTCACCCTACGATCTGATATCTCAGAAATGGGCCTACAATGGAACATGAATAAGTTAAAATATTTGGGGTTATATCTCAATACTTCTACACAAAAATTTAAATAATTTAACCTAGATGACACTCTCCACACATTGAACCTAGATCTTCAACACTGGGAAAAGTTACCATTAATTTTATGGAGCTGTATGAGTATTTTCAAAATTAAAATCTTACCTCGTCTCCTTTATCCTCTTCAAATGTATAGTGGGGCACTCCATTTAGCATAATTTATGCAAGTTCACAGGATTTTTAACCACATCCTTGGGAAGGGGAAGAAATCCAGACTGAGCTATCTCTGGCTTACACATCAAAAACTGAACGGTGGAATACAAGCCCCTAATATGTATCTGTATTACCTCTTTATACATCTGATGAGAACATCGTATTGGGTAGAACCTTTGACAGGTGAGGGTTACTGCCTCTCTGGGTACACATTGAGCACTCACTCAGCTCCCAATGTAATATTGACCCCACCTCACTCCATTTTGTGGGTAAAAGGAATCTACCCAAATACTTACAAGATGCACCACTTGGCTCTTCACTCCAAATACAATATCAGCTTACTTCTCTCCTAAGAATAAAAGTGCATGGAGATATCTTGCAGCCTCTATTTCAAAACCCCAACCTCCTGATATTGTGGAGAACAATTAAACCACAAGATTTCTGGCCCAATATATCAGTTAAGAAGGTAAAGGACTTGTTAGCTAATCAGATGCTAATACCCTTTCAACAAGCAAGCAATCTCTTTAATAGCCCTCCTCTAAAAAATTCAAATATCTTCAGATATCATATATGCTTATACACCATTCTGGCACAGGACCATGGTACACTCCCTACACTGACATGTTTTTTGAGTATTTGTTTGCCCTTCCCACCTCCCATAGGCTATTGCATACCTATAAGTTTTTACAAAATCTAACAACCAAATTGGAAGGAAGGCAATTCTATGGGTGGGATCACATCTTACCACCATCTAGCTCCCCTAGATCATGGTCTAAAATATGGAAGCAATTGTATAAACCATCAAATGGGACAGATATTGATACATGCAATTTCAGATCAATCACAGCCTCTACTATACCTCAGAAAAACTTCACAAAATGGGTTGTTTTTCCACAGATATATGCCCCAAATGTGCCAAAGCTCATGGATCCCTAATTCATATGTTATGGGCTTGTGATAAAATTATCCCCTTTTGATCACTTATCAAAACTACACTTGATCTTCTCTTATATCTTGCAGAAGTGTTTGCTGAGATTTGTATAATAAGAGATTATTCTGAGGTAACCAATGCCACTCAGAGGGCACATGCTGCATTGATTTCTGTCTGTGCTAAAAAAGTCATACTTAGACACTGGGTAGACCACATTATGCCTAGCCATGTGGAGTGGTACAAAGAAATCACATTTGATTTGCAAGCAGAATGCATCATAGCAGGCATGCGTCATCGGTCGGGTAAATATAAATTAAAGTGGGAGCCCCTGTTTACCTTGTTGTCAATCTCCTGACTTCACAACCCCTTCTTCTTTAACACTATTTAATAAGGGACTCCCCAAGAGAGAGTTCCTTTATTAGATAACTCTCCACTGCTCCAGCATTCCCTAGAACCTCAATCCTTCAGTTACTGATTCTCAACATCCAGTGGCAAGGGGTGGGGGGATAGCTTGGAGAAGGGGGGGGGGATTTAAAATGTTAATTTGTTTCTATAAAATAGAAAATGTTTTATCATTAGCTCCTGTACCAAACATATAATTGTTTCATGGCCTTTCCTATAAACACTGTAGTTGGTACTGCTTAATATGTTTCAAGCTCAATAAAGTATATTTAATTAAAAAAAGCAGGTAATCTATCAAGTCACACCTCAAATCAATACAATTAAAGTCTGCAGTACTGCACCAAGGTATGGTCTGCAGGTTTTTGTAAAAGTAGGACATGTCAATAATAAAACAGTTGACAGCTCATAACTGTATTTTTTGGAAACATGCTAATATCATCAAACATCCCCAACAGTCTGTGGAAAAGTTACTGTATGGAGTTGAAGACAACTCTGACCAATCAGTGAGCAGTGGTAACCAGATGAAGAGGGCAGCTGCAGTATAGGAAGGTCTAGAGAAATCAGACAGAATAATTAGCCAGAGAGAGATATTCAATGCATGTGAATTTGTGAAACTGGTTGAAAGAGTAATGTGAAACTGGTTGAAAGATTAATTAAAAATACTATTCTAGAAAAGTCAGTAGTAGTATCTCAATAGGTTGCAGAGAGATGAATTGCCAAGAGGTGGCAGATAAAATAGTGACTGTTACATGGAGTTCTAAATAAATGCAAGATTAGTGGTAGCACTACCAAAGGAAAGGAAAATAGGTGAAATCGCCACACATTGTGCATTAAAAAATCTTTAATTTCACTGTGCATTGGCCTAGCATAATGCAGTTAGCACAATGGTTCCTTAATGAAGAAAGGTGCAAGAGGAGCAGGAATTCCCATTCAATTCTCTGAGTGAAGGTGGAACTGAGTTCCTTGAGGTTCTTGCCTATTTTAACCCCTATAAGCTTCTCAGTGTTTAATACATCCCAAGTGTATCAAACTGAAGTAGTTCTGGAGACAAACAAAGATTTTCTACATTTTAATTTTTTTAAATGAAGAAACTGGTATGTTTTTAGCCACTTATGAACACTGGAAATAGACCAATGCAACACAATATGTTGCTGAGCATTGGAAACAAATATAGTAAAAATATATAATGTGACCTCACTGAGGGAAACCGTGCACATCCCCAAGCAACTGTTGACTTTATCAGTCAAATTTTGGATTTGATAATAAGACAATTATGTGGACTATCTGTCTCAATATATTCCATTCTTATTTGTTAGACGTAGATTGTCTCTCTTCATCAGTTTGAAAATTTACAAAATTATGTTTTCTATTTTTTACTAATTAAACAAACTATAGTCACTGTCATATGCACCTTTGTTTTTAAATGAGTTATAATAAGCAGACACATTTATTTAATTAGCAGGAAAATACATTCAACTGAAAATAATGCACTTGTACTTGCATGGGCATTATGCTGTACTAAATAAATATCTCACCTAGTTCTCAGATAGCAGACATTTAATTTATACCTCCATTGACTATTTACAAGTCCCCTTACCCACCGCTGATGTTTTCCTTTCCCCTTTTATTATTATTTTAAAAATAATGATTGAGGCAACAGGACATTTCAGAATGATTCTTCACCTCAGTGCATTAACTCAGCAGGTAATTAATTCAAATGGGTAAAAACTTGTTTAGGGTTTAGTTTTATTATTATAATTCATAACAATGTTTTTGTGAAAATAACACCTTTTATTGTCTACATACTATAATCAATAGATAGCGTTGTGATTGTTGTTTATTATCTAACTATTCTAAGGACTTTCCTGGAAATAAGTTATATATTGAACAGTCAATTTGATTGATACAATAGGTAAAACAAATGTCATTTAAATGACTTATAGTAAGCATAATTAATAATTGTTTTGAAACAACTATGTTAATATAAAAACCTATGTGGCACTCGATTTCTCACTGTAGGTTAATTGGGCCTGTGAGGGATGTTGTGTACTGTGTAAGAGAGTCTACTCATGAACTTTATGTGTCAGAGCCATAGAATGAAGCTGAGTGATCTGGTTACCCATGTTGAAGTAACTTTTTCTCCAATACGAGACATCCTCAAAAGGCTCTATTAGCATTGCAAGTTATGTGTAACTAAATATTATGCAGATTCCCTGGTTTTCTGCAACAGAAATGAATGTCTTCTATTAGTTTAATGGATAAGTTTTATTATACAATGGCAAGAAAGAATGCTGGCCTCTGGTTGGTCAGTCTGGGACTGGACCCGTGATGTTATTCCAGCACAACATCACGGGTCTAGTCTCAGCACTGTGTACCTCCTTACTGATTGCCCTGGATCATTTGGATGATTTGTTGCTCTACGATCATTTGCATCTTCTCTTAAGAAACAAAAATATTTTTCCACAGTAACAAAAACATTTTTAAATTATTTTTTTTTTATTCTGTGTAACAACAAGCCATTGTATAATTGCAATGATGCCCTTCAGGGATGTGTTGTGCTGGGACAGTGCCATGCTTCAGGTATTGGACCCACTCGGCCTGTTGCCTCATGCCCAACCACCTGAGAAGTGACATTATTCCAGCACAACACACACCCTGTTGGGCATTATTGCTTACATTCCCTCTCTAACTTTTAATTTCTTGAATGGTAAAGTCCAATAGATCATGCCTTCAACTGACATAAATCATTAAGACACATATCTAATATTATTTATACTGGTGTGAATAGGGGGACACTAAGATTGTTATTTATTTATTTTGCATGTCACACCAAACTGAGAGCGTATACATTCTTTCAAAGATAGGCTGTGAGACTGGAGTGGCAGCTGTGGATGGCTAAGTATAATAATGGAAGCAAACAGCTAATGAGACTATTAAGAGATTGCTTACAGGTGCTGACACATTGGTGCAGAAGTACAACTACCAGTCATGATACTGATGACCCTGGTTCATTCCTCAAGCTTGGATCATCAGAAGGACAGTGGGGGAGAAGAAGTGAGCATCCCAGAGGATACTCACCTTCTACAAGGAGGGTGCAAGCAGGCTCTACTGCAGCACTGTCAACTGGTTGATCAAATATGAAAATGCAGGTCGAATGGAAGGGAAGGGAGGAGGCCTGATGACCCCATGTGGTCACTCAGAGCAGCATTTGCTTGCACAAATCAGAAAACTAGGACCAGATCTTCAAAGGCTTTTGATTTCTGTAAGCCCTGGTTTCACCAAAGATTTGGTGCACTGGACTTACAGCAATCTAATGGGATTTTCCTTCCAATGTGGCAATTGATGCAAGTTAGACCATTGTTGCTTTTTGCTGTCTAGCTTGCATTAATCCTGGAGACCATTTTTAAAGAGCTTGCATCACATATTTGGTGCAAGCTGATGTAAATTGGAGAAACTGTTGCAACTGTGTCCAACCTTTGAAGATCAGGTGCAGCTGCAATAAAACAGATTGGTGCACCAATGATTTCAAAGTGATGTGGTGCAGGGCATGACATAAGCCCTGCACCACCCTTAAAATCTGGTCTCTACTGTGCTGTAGTCTAAAGGGGAAGGAATAAATTTCCCTGGCCTGCAACATGACATTCATTACACTTGGGCCCTGTGTAGCCACTGTACTCCTCAATATTCTTAGATGTTTCAGTGAAGGAATCCACCACTGGGGGGCAAGGGGTTGAAAACGGAAGACTACAGTTGGGGCTGGGTTGTGTCTTGGGTTTGATGTGGAGCAGGGACAGTATGGAAATCAAACAAATTCATAAAGAAAGGAAAACATTGCTGACAGAATGAAATGCGAGCTGCATGGAGAATAAGTTTGCTGTTGACATTTTTTTGTTTTTCTGATTAACTGTGGACTGTGTCATGATTTATAACAGACAAAATTCACAACTGCAAAATACTGCAACAAAACCTTCTCAAACCTGCATGGACAGATGGATGGAAGGACAACTGGACAGATGGGGGGACACTTTATTCAACCTGTGATTCTCTTAGTTGTGACCGATTAAAGGTGTTATAATCAAAACACAAAGCACTGAGCTGTATTTAAGAAGGGGCTTCCCTTAACAAATATATAAGCTGCATGCATAGTTAGAAATCCATTTATAATTATTGTACCTGAGCAATGAGGTAGAGAGCCACTCCAATGTCCATTTAACTGGCAAGTGCGCACTGATTGTCCAATTAGAGTTTTTCTTCCAGTGCATGAATATCGGACAGTGGACCCAAAGGTAAATTTGTCACCAGAAAGAATAGCATTGGGGGGAATGCCAGGATGACCACAGTCAATCACTGAAAATGAACACAAACATTATGATTCCTCAACTCATAGCTGGAGATTCCACATTTATAGTAGTAGGTGCAGTTACTTCTTTGCAAAGGAGAATGGTTAGCCTCAAATTTTAAAGTTTAACATGAAATTAAATACTTTGGTAATTGTTCTCAAAATAGCATATAGTGCTGAGAAACATGAGGCTACTTGGATATAAACAATGGTTCATAAAAGAAACTTTCAAAAACAATAGTTTTTGACATAAAAACTCAATTGATTATGTAAGCAATACCATACAGCAGGGTGTGTATTAAAAAGAGAATAATGGATAGCTCACTGGGTATTACCAGTGAGTAATACCATTGAGAGATTCTGGACATGTAGGAACCTCAAGATGGCATCTCACCAGTAATGCCCTGTGTAATAGCCATTATTTTTTTTTAATATATGGATATGATATGTTTTTTCCCCTGTTGTTTTGTTACAGGCTGTCAGCCCTTCAGTGAAGGACTGTCTTAATTCCTAGCTGACTGCTGCACTTTCTCGGACTGTCTCACTGTGTCTCTTCTCCCTCCTGCCCCTGCCACCCACACACGCACATGGATGGTATAGCAAACAGTTTTCTTTTAGTCCTACCTTTTGTTTTTTTGGGGGGAGCACAGGATCAGCCAAATATCTCCTTTTGTGGTATAATTTAACAAAAAATAAAAATGGGAAGAACCATGGATGATTTACATTCTTGCTGAGCGAGAGACCACAGCCATATTTTTTAAACTGTTTTGGTCACCCGCAGATATAAAGTGGTCATTGATGAGCTACAACAAGTATGTGAATGCTTGATTGATGTTTGTCAGCATCACTGATTTGGAGAATTTTTTACTTGTGCTATAAAGGTTTTTTGATAATAGTATAATTCAGAGCTGTTAACGGTAGTATTACAGGCTCTGAACAATGCTATTATCACTGCTGAAGTGTAGTATTATCACTCTGGGAGTGATTCTAGTAACAAGAATTTTTTTCATGCTTTGCTGTAGTATTAATTTCCACAATTTATATATTAAAAACTGTTTAATGCATAGCCATGTAATGTTTAAACAATCATGTTTGTAGATTTTCAATACCCTTTTATATTTTAGTATAATGAGCACTGATCATCAAATGGTTTTCTTGAAAAGCATTTTTTTTTATTTCTGCACCAGATCTGGTGCATCAGCCTGGTATTGTATGTCTCAAACAGATGATTATGACACATCCTATAAACATGCATCAAAAGAAAAAAAATAAGGGACAAGCACGGTATCTTATCTGTTGATTTTCTCCTGTCTGTCTAAAATTTCAGTGATTTATTACTTTATGCTAATGATTTGATTATTTTGTTTTTACACCCAAGGAACACGCAATTATATCTAGTAACCTGGAGTCAGAGTTTCACTATGTAAATGGTTTTCCAATAGTTCTTTAATTTGAAATCTTAAGAAGATGAAGTCCATGCTCTTTGGAACTAGGCAATGCTTAGTGGATCTTTTCCTCCTAGATTACTTGATAATTCCAGACATGAAACTAATCACATTTTCCAGGTTAAATATCAGGGTGGTCTTAGAGAACCACGACTAATGTTTTTTGAACATGTGAAAACTATGTGCTGCACATTAACAAAAGCTAGGAGTTGTTTATACAATGGAAAATTATTTTTCATTTAAAACCCCATAAAGCCATATCTTTTTATTCCTTTTTAGGATATTATTATTATATGTTGTCTTTTTAATTTTTTGTGTTGTTTGTTTGGATGAAGTCAAAATTCATCAGCTATTTATATTCATATTTGGCATTTTGCTTTGTTGGCTCTACTACCTACACATTTTATCTCTTTATTCTACGTTAATCTGGTTGTGCTCTGCCTTGGGGAGTAAATATTTATTTGGGTGTCAAGTTTTTAAAGCTGTTTCTTCTACTGGCTGCTTTTCTCTGTTAGATTTGGTTGTTGTAAGTACAAAGCTTGTCAGTCTGTGTTAAATGCATGGTGTCCCTCTCCAAAAGAAACATCATAGAACAAAAGTCTGCGGATATGCCTTTTCAATTGCCACTCACAGCTATTAGAATAGTTTATATGATTCTTTATACAAATCTTGTTCTCTTGCTATTTTTAACAAGCATTTAAGCAATATCTTCATTCTCAATGACAATATAATTGTTTTTTGTAATACTTGATGTCTGTTGTTATTGTTTAATGGCTTTTTTTGTAACATGCATCAGCCTGGTTTTAGTCTAAAAATTTACCCTTGGTCCAGTGCTCCTATGTGATTAATAAATTGAGTAAACAAAAATAAACAAAAAAAAAATATTGTTGAATCCATTGATCTATAATTTAAAAAAAGCATGCAGGGAAGAAAAATGCAGAAAATACTTTAAACAGTATACAATTTGAACTTTGGTTATAGTTTGCAATTTTGGCCACAGTCTGACCTAGTGGAAATAATGGTAATTCATTACACTACTAAGTATGATCTGTTACTGCCAGTATATAATATTCCACTTGTGTTCTAATTCTTACGGTTGCCAAGTAAACTTGCACCACTTTGCTTTACTGCCTATTTTATTAATATTATTGTAAGTGAATGCATTGAAATTGTACATTTTCTATGTTTTATTCCTCACTAACTTTATTGTGTGGTATTTTATTTTTGCTTGCAGTGAAGCACTTCAAGATAATATGCATTATCTGTGTTATACAAAAATAAATTTGGTTGATTGACCATTGGGAGAACTAAGTGTATACCTTCATTTCATTTTTCTATAGAGCTTTATCTCTTGCACCCCACCAGATGTCACCAGCCACCACCTTTCACAGGTTAACTAGCACCTACCAAGGAACACTGTGTAGTGGGTAGCCTGCACTGTTGGTTACACTTAAGTCTGCAAGCCAGAGATCAGGTAGGGTCTGAGGTGTTACAGTAGGTAGGTAGAAATGGGCAGACTAGGTAGGTCACATGGTCCCTATTTGCCATTAATTTCTATGTTTCTAATGGGTGACAGCATTTCTGGCCAGACTGAGGATTTTCTTCATCATCCTCTGATGAGAGTGCCAAGCATGCATGTGTATAATGATATGTATACATTCTTGGCATCCAGTGACTACCCCTCTCTCTTATATGTGTGCCCACTGTGCCATTACCAGACTTCCATCAGGTGTCAGTCATATAGCAAGATGCAGCTTCCCCATCACTGAAGGAGTTGTTCTAGGGTTACTCAATTTTCACCCTACATTGCCAATCTTTGAGAGGCCCAAATGTGTTTCAGAATCCATGTCAGCAGTGTAATGGGCAGTAGTGCTACTGCTGAACTACCAGACTGTCCAAGCTAGTGCCTTTAAACCATCTCCTGGCACTGGGCTCAATGAATCTATGGTACACTATAGAGGTTGTGGACCCCACCCTCAAGGGTGGACTGTGACCCTACTGTCACCTGACATCCTGTTTTGGCAGTATTAGGGAGTGACAATTGATGTCATGGGTCACCACACAATAGTGTGGATCATCCAAGAATATTTAGTGCAGTAAGGATATTCCATGCAAAGGAATGCAGATGGGACATAAACAGAAGAAAAAAAGTATTTAGAGAGGTCCAGCTGTTGATATCTGCCTGGCAACACCCCGATAGAATATCAACATCTTCCAGATACCACTACATCTGTGCTGGATCCTGTGCAATGTTGGGAGGCCCATAGAAGGGGTGAAACTGCTGATGTCAGTTAGCGCTGGGAGTTTAAACCCTTGAATGAGTTATGACTGTCCAACTAACTGGGTACAAATGTACTGTATAGTAATTAGAAAAAATATATATATCCAGGGTTCTTCTGTATGTGTCAGCAAAGCATCGTTTCTAAAACAGTGAAAACCCAGCAGGAAACATCCATTTACACTGATTAAGAGGTTGGCTTTTTTGGTGTAGGTATACAGCTGCAAAACCCACATTCTTTCATGTAATGGATCCCCGATGGATGCAGAAACCTCACAGGGTGTTTTGTGTGGTGTCAAAACAGTACACAAATTAACATCATAATAATAAATGAAAAAAGTTGCTGTCCCTATATAGGTTGCATAGAGGTTATGGTTCATGGCTTCCACTTGAAGGCCACTGGTTCACTCTCTGAGGTTGCAGTCCTAAATGATAGCAGCATTATGTAGTGTCATAATCCCTTTGTCACTTAATCCTTATTTCAGTGGGTCTCTCCTGATCCTCAAGAAACAGGTGACACCTGCAGGCTCAGGGGTGTGGGAAGCCATTTTGCAAGGATGTTGCCTAGTCCTGCCCTTATCTTCTAATATCAGTCTTGGCAGGGCACTGATTGGTGGGAGGAAGGCACCAACACAAGACTCCAATCCAACAACAGATCGATGTTATGTCTTCCACAACATTCACATGAAGTAATAACACATCACCTTATATTGACCTAGGGAAACACCCCCATCTCTCAGGACCTTAGCTACTCAAGATCAATCACAGATAATAATGCTTTGCATGGGGTCATTCTGAGGTCATTAAAGTGTGTAGACTCAGAACCAGCACATATGGTCTGCTGAATGGATAGAAGGTTCTTTGGAGACCTGTAGAATTTTGACAGGGCAGGAAATCACTGTGGGAGATGGGGGGGGGAGTCCAAAGGTGCTATAAGGAAAAATAAAGCAAAACAGAATTAGAGAAAAAGAGTGTTGCTGCCTAGGAGCCAGGAGCATAGTGGAGGTGAGGTGCTCAGCACCCAACAAGGAAGGGTGACTATAAAATGTCATGTGATCCTTAAAGTCACTGGAACATCCATCAGAATAGGTAGACAGGACCTAGGTTAAATATCTCATTTGAAATATGATGTCTTCAACAGCCCAATGCCCCCAACATCATGGTGGGGCAACAATATGATATTGTTTAACCACTGAGAGGATACTTAAAGCAAAGCAACCAACACCACTTTCATTAGCACTGGTGTTCATTCAAGGTTTCCTATCCTATTACTATCCAAGCCTGATACTTTGCAACATCTGAAATCTGAGTGGGACAGATTCAAAATTGGTAATAGGATTCTCTAGTTTATGCTTAAAAAATAAACACTTCTAATATAAAATGAATCCCATGATATACCACTGAAATACAATTTAACACACTTAAATATGTTCTAACTTACTGATGCATTCAGGTAGAGGTTTATCCCAGTGTCCATTGGGTTGACAGGTTAAAATTGATGACCCAAATAAAAAATAACCAGGGTTGCAATCATAAAACACCACAGTTCCATAAGTAAAATTCCCATGTTCTATCTTGCTTTCCCGAATAGAATTTGCTGGGATTCCTGGATCTGAACAGTTGACCACTAACAATAAAAAAAAAGAAATGAAAGAAAAAATAGTCAGTCAACATATAAAATAATTAATAATTTTCCAGTCAAAAAGGAAAAGAAAGATCGGGCCTCACCAGATGAGAGAGAAAGAAAGAGAGAGAGAGAGAGAGAGAGAGAGAAATGTGAACAAAATAATATGCACATTTATATTACAATGAGATTATGTTTTGGCAATGTTGGTTTGTTGGTTATTACACAACTAATGGCCCACTACAAAAGGATGTAAGGATTAGAGAATAGTCACAGTTTAATGCTGCAAAAATGTATCATATGCCCCTGAACTTATGCTGTTCTTACTAATCATCATTCTCAGTCACTTTTAAAGAAAAAGTTAAAAACATTCTTAAATATCTGCAATATCCACATGAAAACACATTTCAGCCAAACAGAATGATATTGCAAAGGTAATAAGAAATGTAATGGTGGTAAATGCGCAAAAATGCAGAACAAACAGTCTTAACTACAGTTTGTTTGTAGTTCAATCGTAATACTTGTGATGACAAATACTGTGGTGCATATTCTTGTTTTCTGAAAACCCAAACTAGTGAGCAAAAATAGTTAATCCAAGAGAAAATCAATCATTTGCACTTTAAAGGGAAAGATTGTTAACTTAATCTTCTTGTAGACCCTTTCTTTTCTGAAACTGTGTTACCTGCAGCATGGAATACTTAAATGTAAAGAAGAGGTTGAATGACACTAGCCACTGTGGAGAACTGAAAACACAAATTGCAGTGGGACAGAAAAAGTGAGAAACAACTGGAAATTTAGCTTCAGGCCCCATGCAT
Source organism: Neoceratodus forsteri (assembly GCA_016271365.2). Classification (NCBI taxonomy): domain Eukaryota; kingdom Metazoa; phylum Chordata; order Ceratodontiformes; family Ceratodontidae; genus Neoceratodus; species Neoceratodus forsteri. The sequence continues at coordinate 624,236,759 of CM057455.1, forward strand.
ACCTTTCAATTTCTCTTGCAGTTCATCCAGCAGGTCCACAGGCTAAGCTGAACCTCCCCTGACAATTAGAGAAATCTGTCAACACTCCTACCTTTACATATCGGTGGTGGATGGCTCCACTGTCTATTAGCCTGACACTGTGCCCTTGTCGGTCCCTGCATGACATATCCAGTGTTACAAGAGAATGTCACAACATCATTTAAGTTGAAACCATTTCCACTTGTTCGTCCATAAATGGGACTGCCAGGATGGCCACAGCTGATAGCTAGAAAAATCAGAGTACCATTGTTACTAGAGACTGATATTCATATAAATGTAATTATCATTTGGTCATAATTATGTCTTTAAAATAATCACATAGAATATACTGATATAGAATGTGAGATAAGCATGCATGCAGTTGACCATACTACATAATGTGAGTGAGAAATAAGATTTCTGATCCTGAATAGCTGAAAATCTGTTACATTACCAGGTTTCATTGTAAATTAAAAAAACTGCTTGTTCAGACATTCATTTGACATAGCTAGTCTTGTTATTGTCATAATATACTCACTTATTCATTTTTTTTTATTTCACTGAGCTCTGGGTTTGCCAACATATGTACAGTGGTAATTGTGCCAAAGTTAACCAGTACCACGCGGTGCACACCATTACATTGTACCGCTATACATGTTATTCAATGGGTACCACACTTGTGCATTGCTCAGTATACTGCACAACTGGTCAACTTTTTGTGTGACTACCACTGTAGGACAGTCACAATACCAAACAAAAAACTGCAATACAGTTATTTCTAAAACTGATGCCACAATGTGGCAAACAAGTAGCACGTTTCTTGGAATCTTGGAACAGGAAAGCCTATCAACAAATTCACATTTTATTTGGTGTCCTTTGACAGAGTAGAGCAAGTTATATAATAATAATGCAAAATGTAGACTGATGATTGCAGTAATCAATAAATTAACATTTGTTGAAAGACAGTACAATATAATTTAAAACATAGGCAATAACTGTTGTCTTCCTGGTATTTTTTTCAGACCTTTCTTAAAGAGCAGCTTCTTAGCTACCAAGTTGCTGCTCCTCAAAACAGATACAATTGCTCACCTGGCCCAGAGTTGATCTTCATAATGAATTCCCTTTTATTTTGCCATCATAAAGAGATGTATAACTTGTAATTTCTAAATCGGACATGTCGGCCAGAAACAGAGCAATTTCTTCAAGCTGCCAACATGACCCAATGCAGGCAAATGCAGCACCTTTTTGTGATGTAACAAAATGAAGACCATGTGTATGCACCTCATTGAGCTGAATGGGGATGATTTTCCTAAACATATTATATGAGCATTTAGACTAGCGATTTTAATAAATCAAAGTGACTGTCGACTAATGGGGACCCTGTTAGTTGAGCGATCACTTTGATTTATTAAAATCACAAGTCAAAATTCTAATAAAATGTTTAGGAAAATTGTCCCCATTGAACTCAATGGGTTGTACACATGCGGTCTTCATTTTGTGACATCATAAAAAGGGGCTGTGTGTGACTGCAAGGGGGAGGGGGTGTTGGGAGCTTGAGGAAGTTGCTCCATTTTTGGCTGGCATGTCTGATTTTCAGTAGAAATTGTGAGTGATATAAGTCTTAATGATAGCTGAATAAAAATAAGTCTTTATGAAAATCAACTCTGGACCAGGTAAGCAATTGTATACAAATTGGGGAGTGGTAATTAGGAAGCTGCTCTTTAAATTTCAGTACTGTATGCTGGGCAGTCTATTATAATATGTCGAAGGGAATTCCAATATTTTGCAATCCTAAAGTCACAGAATGATGGTCCAATTTCAGTTTTTCTTAGAAAAAGTATTATGGTTTCTTTTCTTGCAACTTGTTAAATGAGTTACCATTAATTTACACATTATGTCAGGGTTGTATTTGTGTAAAACCACTGTTTTTGATACCTTATAACTTGGATGCATTAGCCCCTAGGACTGTGTAAAATGCCATTAAACATTTCAGACTTATGTGATAAAAAAATTCTGAAATAATGATGCAACACTTTTTTAGTTACCGTTTATAAAATTGACATAATTATTCTTCATTTTAAGGCAGTTTTTATGTACAAATAATATCAAAAAAGAGCTACATTTTGAAACTTATAGGTTTGTTTGATCTTGTCTTACAATAGGGCATTTAGGGTTTTGGAGAACAAATTCTTGATCATTATTAAGTTATAAATGTTTAATGTCTGAAATATTTGTAATGCGTGAACCAAAGCAAAAACATGATGACTTTTTTCAAGTTAAAGTTAGTTATGAACAAGAAGTATAAACTAGGAATGCACCAACATTAATTATTAGTAAATGCTGACTGTTGTGTAATCATGAGAAAATGGTACAACTCCACTGAGTTGAATTTTTGCTAAAAAGATTTAATAAATGTAAATATTTAATTTTCAAAAACGTTTGTGAATTCCTTCCTCAAACCATCAACAGCTACTTCGGCTGTCTTTTTATTTAGAAACAAAGACATCTACATGTTCACATTTTCTGACACAATCTACAAAATCTGAACATTTGGAAAAATTATTTTAGATTGCTTGAAAGTTACAGAAAATCAAAAACACATTAAAAATATCCAAAACTCACATGCTTCTTTGAAAATGAAAAACAAACCATAATGATCTGAAACCTGAAACTTTCATATCTGTTACATCCTGTTACAAAGTTGGTGCAAGTGTAGCTATTAAAATGAAGATTTTAATACATATTATAGAAACATTGGACATAAATACACAGCAGGGCTTTACTACATTTTTTATCATGGATGTTCATGAGCCTATGATCGTTCATGTGAAGGCAAGCACCTTTGCGACCAAATCATAGATGCACTTCTGCCAACAATTTGTGCTCAACTGGGATGACCATGGGATCCCATTCTCAATGTAAACAGTCTTTCTTTTCAAAATATTCTCAGCACCAGATGCTCATTCCAGCTGTCAGTGGTATTTTTAAAATATGTATATTTCTAACATCAGAAGGCCATACCCAGTGTCAGCAGACCATTTTTAATTAGTAGCTGTGCTGGTGTCCAGTGGTACCCTTTCTCACTCACCATCCTGTTAAAGATACCCTGGTGTCTGGTGGTACAACCTCTCTCTCATTATCCTTGCTTTTTCTGTACATATTTAACAAAAACCCAGTTTAAAGTCACATCCCTCCTCATATACTTTAAGTTGTTATTGGGGAGTCCATCCCATTGCCACTGAAGATCCCTTCAGGTGATGGTTGGAGAAACCTTCCACTCACATCACTGGCCGACCATCATCTGAGCTCAATATTGAAAATGTTGATACATAAAATACATGATCACTGTGTGCACTTCATAAATTAAAATTTGCTATAATGAATTTAGATACCAGCTGATCAAGATTGTGATTGAAATGGTTTTGACAGTCAATGTCTGGAGGCATCACTGGAAGCCATGGTCTTTTTTCATTGTTGCATGATGAGGGAGGTGGGTCACTAGATGATAGGACTATTTCATTTGAGCAGGGTTAGAAAAGGGGTGCTACTGGATGCCAGGCATTACTTGGATTTGGGAAGGAAAATGGCAGAGTAATGGCAGGGATACCACTGGATGACAAACTGTTTGATTTGGGAATTGGCTGAGAGAGAGTATGTCAACAGATACCAGAGACTTCTTGCATTTGAGTAGGATGAGGGAGGTAGGTAGATGTCACAGGACTCTAGCTACATTTTGCATATGATCAAGGTGAGGAATGGATACTATTGTACACCATGGACTACTTGGATTTTGGTACTGTGAGGTAGGAGGGTACCACTGAATGCTAGGGACTACTTTGAACACTGAGAGTTCAGGAATGAGGTGCACATGGATGCCGGAGATTTCTTGGATTCGGGAAAGCTGTGGGCTGGGGTGCACTGATGACCAGAGACTGCTCTGCAGAGGGCAGAGTGAGGGAGGATGTTGTCAATGGACCACAGAGACTGCTTGATACAATGTCAAGTGATGGAGTGTGTGTCACTGAACAACAGGGGCTGCTTGGCAACAAAGTTAATTATAGCAATGGTATCAACAGTAAAGCATTTTGATTGGCTGAAATCCCTCAATGAGCCCTACATTAATCTTTGATTAACATGCTTCTTGAACTGCAGTACAAAAGCAGGGATACACCTAAAAGAACTTTGTTATAAAAAAGATTCCATATCAGTATTCTAAAACTGTCCCGCTGTCCACCATTGTTCACTGTGACCGCTTCGCATTGGCAGCGCCTCATATTATTTAAAAAGTTAAATATTCATCTGTCAAATCTGCTGTCCCAAAAATCCCAACAGATACCTGTTGTTAAATATAACACCTGAAGCACAAAATTGAGCTTTCTTTTACAAATGTTGATGATGAGATGGAGACGTTCCTAGATACCCTGCATGGCAATGACAGCCACGATTCATCTGGTTTTGACATTTGGACACCAGATGATGAAGCGGCTGTCATTAATGAGATTGATGTGCTGTCCCAACTGCCGGCAGCTCAATTAAGCAAATGATCTATGTTTCAAGCTCCTTTCAGGCACCATTTACAATTAAACACTACGGCATTTAAGTAATGTGAACTGTGCAACAGAGGAAAGTAAACAGTGTCGGCAAGGATGAGCACCGAAACACACACGGCAGGTGGCTTAGCAGTGAGCTACTTCATTACAGATACTTATATTTGCAACCTCACTGACTGTAGCTTACAAATGCAGGAAACAAGATTGTTAATTTTTGGTCCCATGTTTTACAACTGTACCATTGTCTACGAGTGACCCGTTGCTAGGCAACAGCACCTCATATACCGTCAGGGTGATGAAAAAAAAATGAATGGAAATCCTGTTATGTTGCAAGCTCCTTTCAAGCACCATTTACAGTGAAGTGGGATTGTAAACTACAGTAACTTTTGCTCTCACAACTGTGCCATTGTCCATGAGCACCCCCCCCCCCATATTGCTAGGCAACAGCACCATGTAGAATGTCAGGTCAATGAAAAAAAGGGAGGCAATCAATTTATATTCCAAGCACCATTAACAGTGAAACACATCAGTATTTAAGCATTGTATAGTACATAGCTGTGGAAAGTAAACCATGACGGCAAGAACTAACCCCGAAACATGCACAGCAGGTGGCTTATAAGTGAGGTACTTCCTTGTACAGAGTTATGTTTACAATCGCACTGACTACGACTTTTAAATGAAGTAAACAATAGTCTAAAAAACAAGAAATCAACCTTCTGTGCTTACTTTAACCTTAGTTTCCAACAACCACAATGGTAAAAGTAAACACCGGCAGGTTTCCTTAGACTAGGTTTCTCCTGGGACACCGTCACCTGCGTAACCACTCCATACCCGAGCTAATGTTCTAAATGACCGTGAAGGGACTTTTTTTGAAACTTCAAGTGCAAACATGAAACAAAATAAATAAACATGTACTGTATAACAAAAAAATGACTTTTACCACTACCATAATAGCAATAAGGTATTTCTTAGGGTTATGTTAATGGCCGGTTAATCACATCCTGTGGGCATGTGGCATTCGACTGCGCCTCATGCCACATCACACCCCCAGGGTATGATTCATAGGCCATTAACCTAACCCTAAGAAATATCTTATTGCTTAATTATAATGCCAGTTGACAATTCAAATCATTGTGCATTTGTTACAAATAAGGGGGGTGATTCACTAAAGGGCAGATTGCCTACGTGTTACATAAATAAAGCTCGTAGGTAACCCTACATGGGAAAGCTGTTAAGTGGGAGTCCAGAGGACCCCACTCGGTATTCTCCACAGGTGCACTGGATCCCATGGCTGTCCATGTAGCCCCATGCCAGGGGTGGTCTGGGGGCATGCCGAGGGGTATGCCCATGCTCCACGCTATTCACCGAGGCATGGAGTGTGGGGAGTACAACATTCACCAGGGTTTACATGGTGTATACATTGCATGGCCCTAATGGATGGCAGCCACTGGCCAGGATTATGGGGGTTATCCCCTCATGGAGCACCTGCCTACTGGGCAGATGAGGATGGCTGAGGGCAGCCATTTGGATGAGTGCCTGTCCTTTTTTTATTTCTGACCTGCACCCTCCCACACTCCTCTGCTCCCACTGGGCAGGGGATCCACTCTGGGACCCTGGATGGGTATCAGATTGGATGTCTGTCTGGGTCTACAGCTCTACACCAATCCACCCCCTTTATTTCTGCATGCTGGGAGGGTCCACAGACAGGTGGCTGGTGATGGTGAATACCGGCCAGTATGTGCCTGTCTGCAGGTATGGGGCTGCATAAGTGGGGTATGTGCCTTTCGAGCATACCTCCAGCCCGTTCGTGAATAGCTGCTGTTGTTTTCGAAATACTTGCAAAAACTATGTTTAGATATCAGTTAGGGTTTCAGTAAAATGCTGCAAAAGTAGGGAGATTTGACCAAGAGTCAAATGTAAATTGACTTGGTGAATGTGCGATGTGGTGTTTATGTGGGTTTGAATGATTGCTCAATGCAGCATGTCATTAAACAAACTGTGGCACTCACTTTTAAAGCACTGAGGTGTAAGTTAATTGCTGTGCCTTGCCATACAGTGCCAACATTAGGTTATTGTCAATACTGCACCCAGAAAACATTTAAACTCTGATGAACACCACACCTAACATTTATCAAGAGTCAGGTGTTGTCTAACCCTAATGTCGCATTTCCCTAGTACTGTGGAATAGTGATTCAACCCTAACTGATGCTGTGACATAGTTTTTTGCTGTTAATATATTATACAACAAAAAAAAAAGAGCAGTGACAGAGGGCAGGGTGCAAATCAAACTAAGGAGTTTGATTAAATGCATAATTAAAATAGAAAACAGTTAGAATTTAAACTTTGAACATACGTCTTCAAACATCATCTATAAAGAAAAAGAGTAGGCATAGTTATAAATATGCTCCACAGTTATACTGTAGCTGCACCTCTTCCTGGAGCCTGGAGATCTGATTATTGTAGTACAGGTATTTGTGTCCATGTATCATTTTATACTTCGTAAAGTGTCTGGTATTGGCCTTCTCTAAGAGTACTAACCTTTTATTACTGCAGATTGTGTCTACCTGCCTTTATTACTGTCACACACTCTACAAAGGCCTACATACCTTGTAGCTAGATTCAAAACCTGCAGCTAGAGTGAAATGCAGCAGCAAGGATTCTGACTTCTGTCAGAGGTCAGTCCACAATCATCATGGTGCTATTAAACACAAGAATTGCACAGACTGCCACTAAGACAAAGAACTGACCATATTGTGATCATTTTTACATTGATGGCTGTACACAAACTGGGTCTCATCTACCTCTGCAAACTGCTAATCCCTCATTGCTAGTTAGGACCATTTGTTCCAGGGATCTGGGGTAACTGACTGTTCCCCATACTACTGTAAGTTAAAATCAGCAAAGGATGGGATATTGTCTGTAGTAGCCCCCATTTTCTTAAACTCCTTCACTCCCTATGTCTGACTTATTAAATCAAACAGCCACTTTTTAATGGATATCGGCAAGTGATGGTTCCATGTCTTAACAGCAACATTTCTATGGCGACTCACACAAGAGTGAATACATTTTGCCAAATACAGAATTGGAACTGAACCCACCTCAATGACTACCAATATGGTGACGGCACTACAGTGCAAGAGAGGGAATTAATATAGCCTCCCACACACCCCATATTAATATGATCTACTCGGGGGCAGAGACTAGAGACAAAAGAATACACAGTAGGGGGGCCACAGTGAACAGGGGGGATTCCACGGCTGGGGTACAGAACCAGAGGATGGACAAAAAAAAAATAAATTGCAACACCAAAAACAGTTGTAAAAATGTACCTGCAGGCAGTCCCAAACCTGGGACCATCACGACCATTGGCCATGTCCGTACCCACCATGCCAGGTTTTGGCAGCAGCAGCAGGCTGCACTTCTCCATTTAACCCATAGCACCATACAAATCCTGTCATTTGCAATAGCTATTCCGTCCCTCATCTCTCGCTATTCCCTGCCCTCACTATAACTTCACCATCGCTACTCCGACAGGCATGCAACCTGAGTCGTTCATATTTGAGTCACTCAATTTGCTTCTCCCATATGATGGGATATCGCAAGTGACTCCTCTTACATGACAACCCTGGACCTTCTACTTGAGTCTTTTCTGCTGTTTTCTTGTGCTTTCTATTATAATTACTTGATCTAATTTTTTATTAGATTTTATATAAAGCACTTTGTGATCTTAAAAGGTGCTATATAAAAACAAACAACTACCTACAGTACTTGCCTTTCTACTTTTGAAGACCTGTTACACAAATATTGATTCTAACAGTATTTTCAATTTTGAAACTAATCTAAACTTTTTGTTTTATAATAAAATGTACTGATTTATAGAATGTGATCCCACCAATAAAGTTAAGACATGCTAAGATTCAAGTACCTTTTACATTACACCTACCTGGAGCATTGCATTCTTGAACCAGATTGCTCCGCTCCACTTGCACTGCCATCCTATTCTTTTACACTCTGTGGCTGTGCAGCATTCCTGATGGCCTTCCCATGTTTGGAGGCAATTACAGTGGTGGCATTAGTGAATAGGAGTGCAATGTTGTAGGTGAAGCAGTGTTTTTACTTGCTGACAAAAAACGCCTGCACTGGTGCACCGCGATCTGCATTCCTAACAAACCAGGAAGTGCATTCTGCCACAACAGAGTGGCTTGCAACCCTCTGGCAGCCCTTTATACTGCTGGATCTGCACTGGTGCAATTCTTCTGCACCATGGACACTGGTGCAGATCTAGTAGTGTAAAAGCCCCTTTATAGGGTAATAAATAAAAGAATCTCACTGCTGGCCATGTGGATTTGTACATGCCTAATTCTAACTTGCAAAACACATATGGGAGTAGTGGATATTTAGTATGGCTAGAAAATTTCCCGCACAATGCTTTACTTTATTTTTAAAATATACGTATATAAAAATGTATAATCACCAAAACTTCTTAATTTTGAATGCTGCGAAGACAAAAAATGTTGTCTTTGAACTGCTAGCTTTGCCAAGAAGCTTGTTTGAAAATTGTCATGTTTTTATCTGAAACTATTCTGTTCAGTACACATGTAAACAATACTGTAGGGCTTGTTTGCTTGTTTTAAAAAATGTTCATAAATTGATAAATGTTATATTGTTTTCTCTTTTATGCACCTTGATTCACGTACAAGCAGACTGGATTGCTTTAGCTTATTTTGCTGCTCTTCCTACTGTGAGTGTGCCCTGGTCAAACTCCAAAGGTTACAAGAAGCTGCTGCTACAGTACTGACCATGACAAACTCACAGGATCATATTTACTCAAGTACATATGTTGCTTAATTGATTAGCAAATAATGTAATGCTTTTAGAAGTGCATCCTTTGTCCATAAGGCTTTAAACAGATTGGCTTCTGGTTATATTTGACAGCTTTGGTATCCTCAGTCAGAATCACAGAGGTACAGTACTCCCTTCTGTGTAGCTCACAGAATTTACTGATTGTTCAGCAGGTGAAACTAAAAATTGGAAGGGCTTTTTCTATATACAGTGTGTGACTTTGCAATTTATCATTAACTTAAATCCATGAACATGCTACCCTGTCAGTGTTCCAATCCTGTCTTAAGACATTTTTTGACAGACCTGCTCACTTGTAATTTAACTGCACTGTGCATTGTCTTATCTATATATGATACATAGATACATAGACACTGTTGGCAGATAAGGGCCTATGGCCCACCTAGTCTGCCCATTTGAGCTTATAAGCTCACTTTATGTTTTCCTAGAAGTCTGTTGCCCCTTACCCCTGACCTCCAGTATTCCCTTATGTATATCCCATGCATTCTTAAATCCCATGATTGTTTCAGCCCCCACCACGTCCTCTGGCAGGGTGTTCCACTTGTCCACCACCCATTACTGAAGAAATTCTTCCTCATGTTTCCTCTGAATCACCCCCTTCCAACTTCATCCCATGCCCTCTAGTCCTGGAACATCTTTTTTGCTGGAGAATAGTGTGTCCCTACACCCAGTTCATCCCTGTGAGGCACTTGTATGTCTCTATCATATCCCCTCTCTCCCTTCTCTCCCTTCTCTCCTCCAGGGAGTACACATTCAAGTCCTTCAACCTGTTCTCATAGGACTTGTGATGCAATCCCTGTACCATCTTTGTTGCCCTCCTCTGAACCTTATCTACCCAGTCTATGTCCTTACATAGGTAAGATCTCCAGAACTGTACACTGTACTCCAGGAGGGACCGCACTAGTTTCTTGTATAGTGGAATTATGACCACCCTTTTCCTGCAGGTGATGCCCCTGCCTATGCATCAGAGCATCCTATTTGCTTTTCCAGCTGCCCTGTCACACTGTTTCCCTACCTTGAGGTCATCAGAGATGATAACCCCAAGGTCCCTTTCCTGCTCGGTGCATGCTATATCCTCACCCCCACAACTGATATGTTGTTCCAGGGTTTTTGTGCCCCATATGCATTATCTTGCACTTCTTTGCATTGAATTTCAGCTGCCAAACCCTTGACCATTCTTCAAGCTTCTGCAGGTCCCTCCTCATTTTGACAAACCCTCTGGTGTGTCCACTCTGTTACAGAGCTTCATGTCATCAGCAAACAGTGAAATTCTGCCTTCTAGGTCCTGTGCAATGTCACTGATTAAGACATTGAATAGGACCAGTCCCAGCACTGATCCCTGTGGTACCCCACTGGTCACTCTTGCTTCTGTGGAGTGATGATGATGATGATGATGATACTATTACTCTGAAATCTTTATATTACTCAGTGTGTAATTTATACTGTTACTGTGGAATTTTTGATAGAAACATGAATGCATAGACATTGAGGCAGAAAAGGTCTGAGGGTCCATCCAGTCTTCTAATATATGTATTTCTACTTCATCTTCTGGCCTAGTGTCCTGGAGGGTTATCCCCCTCTGCTCCCCCTCCTGAATCCCTTACCTCCCTGGTTCCACCTAATGGAACTATACAAACATACAGACAAGTCACATTAAACTGTTCCCCAAGCTCACTGCTCTGGCATTGTTTTTTTTTTTTTTTTGTGGTGCTAATGCAGTGGCAGTTATAAATGCTTAAAACACAAACACTTTTTCAACTAGTCATCAGATAACATGCAATGCACTTCCGGCCACTATGCAATTCACTTTAGTTCCCACTCCAATGGTCATGTAATGCATTTTCTCAAATACATTTACAGTGCAGTAATGTGCTGTACCTAATTCCAGTACTACAGTATCCGCCATCTTGCCTTTCGCTTAGCTCTGAACTTGACTGCCTATGCCACTATTGCACATCTCACTCACTCACTGATTACTGTACAGTTTATTTATTCAGTACAGTACTGTATGTTTAATGTACTATATATTTTATTTGCTTACCGACAGTACAGTACAGCAAGGGACCTATGACAGAACAGCAAACCGGAAGTTCCTGTACTGTACAGTAGATCCTGTACTGTATGCAGTCAATGTCCTCCCCCCACTCAGTCCATCCCAATCACCTCTAAAAGTACTGTACTGTAAAAGATCTCTCTTTCCCTGGTGGTTTAGTGGCAAAGGTACTGTACAGTACAGTAGTACCCCCCCATCCCCAAATCCTGATCTTCAATGCTGTACTTTTTATTTAATTTCCTGGTGGTCTAGTGGTCCCTTCAACAACCCCTCCCCATCCCAACAGGTCATATCTCACCTTGCACTCCCCATCCCCAAAAGGAGTGGGCTACTAACACAGCACTCCTTTCCTCCATGGCTGGCAGCCCACTGGGAGGTTAATGAATGAGTGCGTGCACAGCCAGTGCGCGATAATTCATTAACTTCTCAGCAGGCTGCCGGCCATGGAGGAGAGGAGGGCTCGATTGGTGGCCTGCTCCTTTATGGGATGGGGAGAGCAGTGTGGGATATTACCTGTTGGGATGGGGAGGGGTTGAGGGAGGGACCACTAGACCATCAGGAAATTAATCAAAAAGTACTGTACAGTAGTACCCCCCAATCCCTGAATCCTGATCTTCAATAATGTACTTTTTACTTAATTTCCTTGTGATCTAGTGGTCCCTGCCACAACCCCTCCCCATCCCGACAGGTCATATCCCACCCCACACTTTCCATCCACAAAAGGATCTTGCCACTGGCACAGCCCTCCTCTCCTCCATGGCTGGCAGCCCACTGGGAGGTTAATGAATGAGTGCATGCACAGCCAGCATGTGCTCATTCATTAACTTCTCAGCAGGCTGCCTGCTGTGGAGAAGAGGAGGGCTGTACTCGTGGCCTGCTCCTTTTGAGGATGGGGGAGTAGTGTGGGATATTACCTGCTGGGATGGGGAGGGTTTGTGGGAGGGACCACTAAACAACCAGGAAATTACGCAAAAAGTACTGTACAGTATTGAAGATTGGGATTCAGGGATTGGGGGGGTACTACAGTAGTGTACTATTCAGTATTATGGGACATGGGCAGTCGGGTAGTTTTCTTTCTTTACCACTGGCAGGCAGGTGATGGGGGAATACTGCTAGCCATCAGGGATTTATTTGGGACAATCAGGCAGGGACTGAGTCCCCATGATAGCTGCTAAAGCAGCATGAAGGGCAGGTAGAATTTCCATTTTTTTCACACACAGCTAGAGAACTGGAGCCCAATTTCACTGCAGTGTGACACTGCAGTGAAATCGGGCCCCACTTGTATAGTACAGCACTTTTATGAGTTGCTTAGTGTGTCCACTCATTAGTGCACTGCATTGAATAAGAATTTTCAGTGAGCTGCAACTGATTAGCAGCTAACAGACAAGCCATTAGGAAACTCTTTATAATTCATTGCAACCAGAAGGGCACACATTAAGCAACTCACTAAAAAATGCTAAACCAGTGAGTTGGGGGAACAGTTTAATGTGACTTGTACTGTACAATTGAGCCACCAGAAAAGGGTCTTGCAGTCTGTAATGTCTGCTGGAATCTGCAGACTCCTCAGTGTCTACTGAGGGTTCCACTCCCCTCCCTGTTCTCTACTTCCTCCCCCCACTTCCATCTCCTACATGCAAATTTCCTCTTTACTCTGTCATAACCTCTCTTGAACATATCTACTGTCTTCATGGAGATTAATTCCTCTGGGAACTCATTCCACTTAGCTACCACCCTCTCCATGAAAATGTGCCTTCTCATTTCTCTCCTGAATCTTTACCCAATCAGCTTGTAGCAGTGTCCCCAGTGGTCCTGTTCCGAGTAAGACTGAAGAGACCTTCTGAGCTCAGTCTATCGAAACCATTAAGATACTTGAAGGTTTTGATCATATCACCACTCTCCATTTTATCCTCAAGGGAGTACATTTTGAGATCTCTGAGACTCCTTGTTTGTTCCGCCTTGCTGCACCTAGATCACATTGCTTGCCCTTCCCTGGATCATTTCCAGCAGCTTGATTTCCTTCCTTAGGTAAGTGCATCAATTCTGCATACTGTAATAAAGATGTGAATGAACTAGGGATCTGTGTGGCAAAATGACCTCTGCTTTCCTTCTGGCTATGCAAAATGAACTACAGCTGCACTCTGTCAGGAAATAAGAAGTACTTACAACTCTGTAGCTTTGCTAAGATTTAATCTGCACAAGAAATACTGGCACAGAGCTCCAGCATTTCACCTCAGTAGAATGAGGCTTTACCAGTGGGCATTCTTGTGAGTACTTTTTATTTCCTAACAGAGTGCAGCTGTGGTTTGTTATTTTGCCTGATTGCTTTTTTGTTTTTTGTTTTTTTTGCATAGCACGTGGTTGTTCTGAGAATGTTTGGATGTCTGTACTTTTCTGCTGGTTATGCCTTTGGCTAGTCAGCTCAGCTTTCAATTTGCCTTGGCTGCTGCTTTCCTGCAGTGGGCTAAGTGCTTTAGGTCACTCGTGATGATCACTCTCAGGTCCTCTCCTCACCTGTGCACAACCCAACCAGTATTTGGTCTCTGGATTCTTCGCCCCCAGGAGTACTGCCTTTCACTTTTCGGTGTTGGATTCCAGTGCCAAATACTTGATCATTTCTCAAGCCTAGCCAGGTCCTCACTGATGTTCTTTCTCCCCTCCTCCATATCTACTCTCCCAGAAAGTTTAGTGTCATCCACAGACAGGCATATTTTACCTTGTATCCCATAAACAGTATCACTGATAAAGATGTTGAACAACACCAGTCCAAGCACCAAACCCTGCGGGACCACACTTGTGACTGACCTAGCCTCCGAGAACCCCCCCAACCATCACTCTCTGTATTCTATCCTGCAGTCAGTTTCTAACACAGAAACATAACATAGAAAGAGAGAATTTGTTGGCAGATAAGGACTGAGTGGCCCACCCTGTCTGACCATTTTTCCCTACCAACCGTATCACTGTAGACCCTACCTAGTCTTTGGCTCTTTTTCCTTCCCCCCCCATTCCTTTCCCCTAAGATTCCCTTAAGCCTCTCCCATGCATTCTTGAACCCCATCACCTTGACGGGTAGGCTTTTTCAGGAATCTACCACTCTTTCTGTGAAGAAGTATTTACTCACATCTCCTCTGAATTTACTTTATTGCATGCCCCCTTGTTCTTGTGCATCATTTTCTGCTGAAAAAAAAAAAAAACTTCCCTTGTGTACCTTATTTACCCCAGTGAGGTATTTAAAGGTCACTAGCATGTCTACCCTCCCTCCTCTCATCCAGGGTGTACATACTGAGTACCTTTACTCTCTCCTTGTAGGTCTTCTGATGCTGGCCAAGCAACATTTTACTTGCTTCTTCTGGACTGCCTCCATTCAATGTATGTCCTTCCTGAGATGTGGCTCCAGAACTGTACACAGTATTCCAGGCAAGGTTTTATCAGCAATCTATACAAAGGCAGCACCACCTTTTCCCATCTGCTGGTGATACCTCACCCTGTGCTCCCCAGGATCCCAATAGCCCTCCCAACTGCCTTGTTGCACTGCCAGGTCACCTTTAGGTCGTCAGAGAATACCCCCATGTTGATTTCCTGCTTGGTGGTCATAACTAACACCCCCCCCACTTTGTTTAGTGCCCCAGGGTTTCCAGTGCCCCAAGTTTATTATTTTGCACTTTTTCACATTGAAATCCAGCTGCCATACCCTTGACCACTCTTCTACTTTTCTCAGGTCTCTGCTCATCCTCCCACCCCCCCAAGAGTATTTACTCTATTCTAGATTTTGGTGTCATCTGCAAAGAGGAAGACCTTTCTCACCAGTGAGGGACATTAAAGGGAACTGGTCCCAGTACTGATCCTTGAAGTACCCTCCTGGTCACCCTCCATTCCTTAGAGTGAACTCCACTTACCACCAATCTCTGTTACCCATCCCCTAACCAATTTCTTACCCAGTTTACCAAATATTGACCAATTCTTTGGCCACCCAGCTTGCTTAATAGTCTTCTATGTGGAACACTGTTGAATGCCTTACTTAAATCTAGGAAGGTCATATCCACCACTCTACTCTGATCTAATTCCTTTATCACCCAACCAAAGGAATCTATCAGATTCATTTGACATGACCTCCCACATATGAATCCATTATGTCTCAGGTCTTGTAAACCATTAGGTTCAAGATATTTTACTCTCCTTTCCTTCAGATGTGATTCCATTAAATTTTGCACCAAAGATGTCAGTCTGACTTGTCTATAATTGCCATCCTCCTCCCTGCTGCCACTTTTGTGAAGTTGGTCAACATCTTCTTTCCTCCAGTCCTCTGAAAACACTCCTGTTTTGAGTCAGTTTTTATACTGGACTGTCAGAGATGTAGCCAGTACCTCCCTTAATACCATAGGATATA
Source organism: Neoceratodus forsteri (assembly GCA_016271365.2). Classification (NCBI taxonomy): domain Eukaryota; kingdom Metazoa; phylum Chordata; order Ceratodontiformes; family Ceratodontidae; genus Neoceratodus; species Neoceratodus forsteri. The sequence goes on from CM057455.1 coordinate 624,252,624, forward strand.
CCCCATCTAGAGGTGTGCCAAAGTAGTTTTTTCCCACCTTAGCGGAACTTCCACAAAATTTTACAACTTTCACAGAAGTTTCTGAACTTCTGTCTGTGGTGGATCAGAAAACGTCCAAAGGTTTGGGGCAAAATTTTGCTCTGTTCCACTCACCTATATGTGGAAAAAAATGTTTTTAACTGGTGTCCGGTGTCATCCCCCTAAGTCCTGCTGAAATAAAATTAAGAAAGCCCAGATGGCTAGCAGTCCCTCCCCCACCCTATCATCTACCCGACATTTAATAAAACAAGATCTGGTGGTTAGCTGTCCCTCCCCAACCCGATCATTCACCAACTTTTAGTAATACAAGACCTAGTGGCTAGTTGTCCCTCTCCCCCACCCGATCACCTGCCCAGTGTTTTATAAAAAAAGCCCTGGTGACTAGCGGTTCCCCCAAGTTGATCACCCGCCTGAGCTTTAATAAAGCAAGCCCTGGTGGCTAGCTGTTCCTCCCCCCTCCCGATCACCTGCCCAACCTATCCAGTGTAACACCACCCCATCGCTATCCCCACTATAGTACAGTAAAATATTAGTAGTACAAATAAACTTTTTTTCCCCTGGTGGTCTAGTGAACTCCCCTCCATATCCCTGATCCCAAGTAGCTGAAGTTATTCCCTATCTCTGGTGGTCTAGTGGATCCCCAACCCCTGACCCCGGAAGGTAGTGTCACGTGGTTGTACAAGCAAGGGCTCATTCATTGACACCTCAGTTGGTGGCCCAGCCATGGCAGAGAGAGGAGAGCTGTGCCAATAACCCACTGGGGTTTGGGATGGGGGAGCAGGGTGGTGTGATGCTACCTGCAGGGGTGTGGGTCCAGTGCATCACCAGGGATAGGGAATAACTTCACATACTAGCCACTGGGGATAGGAAGGGGGGGGTTCACTAGACCACCAGGGAAAAAATGTTTATTTGTATTACTAATACTTTACTATACGGGGATATGAATGGAGGGGTGTTATACTGGACATGTCAAGCAGGTGATTGGGTGGGGGGAGAAACTGATAGCCACTAGGGCTTTTTTTATGAAATGTTGGGTGGGTGATTGAGTGGTGGGAGGCACTGCTTGCCACCTGGGCTTGTTTTATTAAAGGTCTGTCAGGTGATTGGTAGGGGGGAGGGACCGCTGGTCACCAGGGCTTTTTTATGCAACTTCAGGTGGGTGATCGGGTGTGGGGAGGGACTACTAACCATGAGGAATTACATTCGGGAAGCGATTGGTGACTGACGGATGGGGGTGCCGCTATACACCAGGGAAGTAAAGTAATTTAACAATTTAAGTAAATGTGTAAATGGTACTGTTAGGATGCAGGACAGGCAGAATTCCTGCCAAAGTTTAAAAATGGATTTCTGAATTTTTACGGAAGTGAAAGTTTAACTTTTGCTTCAATTCTGCCTGATAACATTTTTTTTTACATATCTGTTACCCTGTCTTGTCCCATTGCATTGTCCACTTTCTAACTTACATAACCAGTTGTCACCCCCCCCCCCAGGTTCTCCAGCTTCCTGATTCTCCTTTGGGGAAAAGAGTCAAAGGCCTTACTGAACTCTAGATACAGATGTCTACCACTCCACATCTGTCCACTGTCCTGGTTACCCACTCAAATAAATCAATTGGGTTAGTCTGGCAGGATCGCCCTGACAGATGCCGGTTCTAGCTGTCATCCTGGAGTATGGATCAAGCATAAACTTTGTTTGCACTAGCCAGCAACACAAGATTCAAAATTGCATTATCCTGCAGATGGTTGCTCTAGCCCACAATAATAATGGTAAATTTTGATCACATATACAAGAAAAAATACAAGCCAAGAAGAACTCTGACTATTGCATATTTATTCTGTTCGCACACTACTTCCTGCCCCAGCACAAAAATAGAGATTGCAGTGCAATCACATGCAGTGTGAACCCCCATTGCTTTGTACCATGGCCCCCTCATCTCTTTTTCTGCAATCCTCCAACAAACCAGAGGATACCATAATAGAAAATATTCAGTCAAGCAGTCCTAGCTCTACACACAATAACAAACACATCATCAGACATCCCACCACTATCCCACTCCCACCTGCAGGGCAGTGAACAGAGTCAGGCAGAGAAAGACACTGTTAGCCTCCACTCCATCATCAACCAGACCTGCACATCTGGAAGTCTTCATACTCTGTGAAATGATCCAGAGGCAGATCTAGGATTTCTTTGGGGAGGGAGCTAAGCAAATCTAGGGGGCTTGGGACTGTAGAAAACTTTGGCATTTCTGTTTATATATACCATGCACAAATATATTGATTTAGCACACCCTGCCCTAACAGTAACATATTTTTCAAAACATTGTCCTTTCCCTTGCCCAGGGAAAGAGAATACAGTCATGACACTATCTTACATATATTTCTATATAGAATGATCTACACATGCCAGGAAAGCTGATTTTAACCTTTCAATTGACTGGCGTGGTCCATTAAGAAGAGCTGTAGACCCCTACACCTGCCAGTAATGGCAGCTATGGGTCTATGGATGGTCACCTCAGAGTCTGGTCTGCAGTGGTATCCAGGGAAAGTATAGAGCTGAGAGACTGGGAGATGAGAAGGAGTAGCTATGGTGAGGCTGGGATAAAACTCACCACCTGTATGGCAGACCCTGTATGCCTCTTAGCATTTTGCCACTGAAATATTGGATACAGACACTCAAAATGTTGGGGAATTGGGCACACTAATTTTGATAATGTGGGACAGCTCATCAGACAAAGACAAATTCACAAAACATTAAGCTAGTGATGTAACAGCATTCTCACCTTGATCACAGCCTGCACACTATCTGAATATCCTAACCATTGAGTGCTAATGACTCACACTGAGTCTTTTGTTGGACCCCATCTTGAACTGCCAGATGACTGCAGCACTCAACGAGCTGTTAAACACACCAGGCCAAGTGGAACACTGAGGGAAATTAGCACGAGGTGTACAGCCTGCTAAAGTAGAGACTTTTTTTAATTTCACTAACAGCCATGAAAAACCCACACTAGTAAATATGGACAAGTAGAGGGTTAGCTGTGCTAGCCCTGATCAATTTGTAATAGGTCCTGGGCTAGTGAAACAATGTTAAAATTGACTCCTGTCCTGGAGTCCTTTTCCTTCCTGAAAGCTTACCAGTCTTTCTTTCAGTATGGTTTCTATCAGTTTTCCCAAATTTCCATTATCAAGGTCAGACTGACTGGTCATTAACTACCATGGTCATTCCTTGTCCTACTTTTGTATAGTGTAACTACATGTGTCATTCTCCAGTCTAGGGATACTTTCCCTGACTCCAGTGAGGTATTAAACAGGTCCACCAGGGGACCAACCAGCATATTCACCAGCTCCCACAACACCTTCAGATGTATGCCATCCAGTCCTGGGGATTTGTTTACCTTCAGGGCCTTTAAGCTGTTTCTCACCATGTCAGCTTCCATCTCCACATCTGTGTCTCTGCCCCCCCTCCCCATGACAAGTAATATGATCTGTAACCTTCTTAGACTTTGCCTAGTTTCCCTATCTTGTCAGGACACCTCTGAACATCTAAGAAGGCTGGAAGAATCATCATGCCCCCTGCAGTGAATCTAGAATGTCCCCACTTCTGGCATTCTCCCATTTTCTTACAGTCTTTATAAGCAACATTGCAGAAGGCCTAGAAGTGAAGGGAAGGTATGCTTGTTTGTGGATGACATAAAAATCTGCAATAGAGTAGACACACTGCGGGGTTGGGGGATGACAGAAATTCTATAAAAGCAGGAAGAATGGTCATGGGTTTGGCAAGTGGACTTCAGTGCAAAAAAAGTGCAAAATCATGCACTTGGGGCACATAAACTGGAGGGAGCAATGTGTCAACTGGGAGGAGAAGTACTAACAGTCAAAAAACATGAAAGGTACCTAGGAGTAATTATTAATGATGACCTGAAGGTAGCTAAATAGTGTGACAAGGCAGTGGGAAAGGCTAGTGGGATGTTTAGGTGCATAGGCAGGGTATTACCAACAGAAAGAGGGAGGTAATAAAACCCCTTTATAGATCACTAGTGAGACCCCACCTTGATTACTGTGTCCAGTTCTGGAGGCCCCACCTCTGAATGGACATAGACAGGGTAGATGCAGTACAAAAGAGGGCAACCAAAATGGTGCACCAGAAGCCCTACACTGAGAGGCTTAAGGAATTAAATATGTACTCCCTAGAAGAAAGGATGGAAAGGGTGGGTATGATAGAAACATTCAAATACCTCACAAGTGTAAATAATGTACAGGAAGGGAGCATTTTCCAGAGAAAAAGATGTGATTAAGAATAAGGGGTCACACTATGAGGCTGGAGGGTGGGACGCTCAGAGGACATGTGAGTAAGTTCTTCTTCACGGAAAGGGTGGAGGATGCTTGGAACAGCCTCTCAGCAGAGGTGGGGTGGGGGCTGAAATGGTTATAGGATTCAAGAAAGCATGGGATAGACACAAGGGGATCATAGAAGTAAGGCAAGGGGGGTTGCAAACCAGATACCAAGTAAGATCTGCAGTGGCACTATAGGTAGAGAAAATAGGGAATACTAGTGGGCCAAGAAGTTCTTATCTGCCGACAGCTTCTATTTTTCTATGTAAGATACAGTACCATCTTTCTCTTTATTGACATCTGAAAAGAAATACTTGTTTAATAACTATATTTTCTCTTCACATCCCTTTGCCCACCCCCTCCACTTCTCAACCTGACTATCCCATCCATCATACCCCCCTTCTCGACGGCATAAAAAGGCTTTCTCCCCTGATTCCACCTCTTCTTCCAGCTGCTGCTCTTCGATGGTAGTGATGGGTTAAGTGGCCCCAATTTGCTCCTCGAAGTGATCCGCAGAGTGAAGGCGAATTTGTGGAGTGCTCTGCAACGCGAAGCGGAGTGCTTCACGTTATTAATGGGTAACTCGAAGTCCATTGCAAACAATTACTTCGCATTACTCCGCCTTCCCAAACCACTACTTCACCAATTCTTAAGATGAACTACATTGAAAACAATGTACTCCGCCTCTTTGCCTTGTTTTTAAGCTCCAAAGGTGAATTTTGCAGTGATTCATGGCATTTCAGGTCACATGGGCTATAGATTGTTCTGCACAGCCTCAGTTTGGGGTAGTGAGTGTATGAAGCTGTTGGAGACAATCTGCTCTGAGGGCTCTGTGATTCAGACCTTCTAAAAGCTGTTAAAATGCCTTTTGGAGTAATTTGTTTTGCTGAAACTTTAGTTCATTGATTATAGGAAACCCTCATGTGTGCTCATATCATCGAGCATTTATTGTTTGTGTGTGGATTTTGAATGTTAATGTACAATATTCAGTCTGTGCAATGAGAGACAGTGGAATTGTGCTTTGGGGGAGGGGCATACTGTGGTGTAGGTAGATTCACTTGGAGAAGAAGACTGCTTTTCGTTTTGGTGATATTTTTCTTGTATAACTGTGTTAATGTACACACAGTAATATTTTCAATAATTCTTGCCTTTTTTTGCTGATTGTTGTGGTGTAGCAGTGCATAATTTTAGTTTGTTAAAAATATGTGGTTATATTACTGAAGTTTTCAATTTGCTATGCATTACTTAGTGTGTGTGTGAGTATGTGTGTGAAGCGTGTCATCAAATCAGACACCTTTCATTCTGCCACATAATTTCAGCAAACTGAACCTGCTATCCACTGCAGCTAAGTAATTTTTGTACTTCTTTTTGGTATCCTTACTAGTACTAGTGACTGTTACTGCAGCAGTGCAGTACACTGCCCCACCCCCCGTGGCCTGCCCCACCCGGCAAAGGAATTATTTTCCAGATTTGAATTTCTGATGGTGAGCACTGGCTAGGTGTTGTGCCTTTGCATCTGCATCTCTTCAGTGTGCAGTGCAATCTTAATATGTCTGTGCATTTACATCTCTTTTGGGCCCAATCTCCATCTCCATCTTAAGTCACAGTTGTTTCTTTGACTTCCCTTCAGAGTACTGGACAGGTGTAGTGCATAATTCTGCATGAACACTGTACTCATTAATACGTGTGTTTTAAGTCAGGACCATCATCACGAGTCACTCGTGATACAAATCATGTTCTTCATCATCATGGTCACAAATTAAGTCACAAATCACTATTTATGACTACGTCACGAATCACAACATTAATCTTTTTTAATAGTTACTTGGATGTATTGTAAGCCTGTTTTGTAGTATCTCTCCATGCTTCACCACCCCACCATTGTACTCATTAATGAGTGTTTTTAAGTCGGGGAGTTTTGTGCCACAGCTCATTGGGGCCCATTGAAGCACAGCCGTAGGCATTCATATTTCTTCATTATCACGGTCACAAATGCAGTCACAAATCATGATTTATGATCACATCATGAATCACAAGATTATTTTTTTTTTTAATTGTTACTTGGATGTATTTTAAGCCTGTTTTGTAGTATCTCTCAAAGCTTCACTATCCCACCGTTGTACTCATTAATAAGTGTTTTTAAGTCAGGGATTTGGACAGTGTCTGCAGTACATACACAGACTGGAAAGAAGACTGACTGCACACATGCAGTTTAGCACAGTATACTTGCACTGCACAGAATACAAAGTGTCACGCATACAGAAGACAGCAAAAAAGGGCATATTTACATACAAGGGTCAGGGATGGTGGAGGAATGCATTTTATAACACAGCAAGGAAGGTGTGGCGGGCACATGGTGTGAGGAATGAAAAACTAATGTGGGATCCCATGGTGATCCAGCAGCAGTTCCAGCATTGACACAATTTGCAACTGATGTCCCTCTATGCAATCCTGGTGGAGCAGCAGATACTGCTGTGGCCCTCCTCATTTTAGGGATGCTGCCATGCACAGCTGCACCCTCTGCCACAGAACAGCCAGCAGGTGCAGGCAGGGTCCATTCTGTGGTAGCCTGCCACTTCAACTGGTGGTGATTGACCATATGGGTGTACTGGCCCCCAGTGCCCATGTGAGTCCTCCTGGGGCCACGGTGCATCTCCACCTTACATAGGCAGCACCTGACCACACTGCTGCCCCCAACACAGTCAAAAACTGCCAAACAATGGAGGTACATGGAGAACCAGGCACAGGCAGGGAAGGGCCAGATGAACTGGCAGCCGACTGGTCATGGTGCTGAACAGGGAACGGGTCCACTCCTGGGCCTGGGGAAACAGGCACATCCTGCTCCAGAGGACCTGGTGCTGGACTTGGTGGTGGTGGTGGTGGTGGTGGTTCAGCTGCCTCAGAGTCAGGATAGGAGGCAGTGCTGGTCCTGCTTCTGGGGTTGGGGGGACAAACAACTAACTACTTATAAAGGAAAGAAAAATAAAATTTACAGAAAGAACAAATTAAGTAAAAAAGAGTACAGAAAAGACAACAAAATGTTTTTAAAAAAGCTGTTGGGCCTAAATCAAAGTTTAAATCTCCTCTCTCTGATCTCAAAGTATCAGCAGTCACAAAACACATTCCTCTCTCTCCGTCTGCACAGAAGAAAGTAAAAGTGTCTGCTTGTATGACTCACTTCCTTCCTGCCTAGCTAAAGAGCATGTGACTTACAATACTGTAAGCCATGTGATATGGGGGGGCTGCCAAATCTGAAACACCAAGTGGATCACTTAGAATCATAATGAGGAATGCAAAGTCCATTAAAAACAATGACTTTGCCTTAATTTGCGTTGCCATTCCGCCTTAACGGGAAGTGGTAATGACAAGGTGGAGTGAGCACTTTGCATTTCCCACTCCACATAGTGGAGTGGCAACACAAAGTGCCCACTTAGCGTTCACATCGCCAGCGGAATTTAAATTTGCTGCATCTCTATCGATTGGCCTTGGCGAACTAGACTGTTCTGCCTGCCTTGCTGTCTTGGTACAGTACTCCTCTCTGTCCTCAACTTTCTGGATGCACTTATACTTCCTAAAGGTTGACTTCTTAGCCTTTACCACCTGGGCTATCTTCCTGTAATACAAACAAGACTTTTTGGCTTCAGATTTTTTGCTCTTAGGTATGGCACACACATTAGTGACTGCCAACATCCCTCCTTGATTATGGCCCATTTTTGGTAAACCTCCATCTCTTTCCTGGTCCCAGCAAACTGTGCTCTCAGAATCTTCCCCCACACTTCTGTAGTCTGCCTTCTTAAAATCTAGAACTCCTGCTGTTGTAATGTTCTCTGTCCCCATGTCCAGATGGAATCCCACAATATGGTGATCACTTCCTGTATGCAGTGTCTCCACTTCTACTTCTTTGATAAGCTCTCTGTTAGAAAGAACCAGGTCCAGTATGACCATCCCCCTGGTAGGCTCCAGGACACATTGTGTCAGGAATCCACTCAGGAAGGCATCCAGCAGCAGCTGAGTCCTGGTACAGGTGGTAGCTGGGATCTTCCCAACTATCCCAGGTGGATTGAGTTCCCAATTATCACTACTATGCCCCTTCCCTCACAGGCCATCTCCACAATTCTGGACCCTAGTTCCCCTCTCTAATTCCTTATCCTAGTTTGGTGGCTCATACACCACTCCTACCCTAAGATTTCTACCTTTTGTGGATTGTATCTGTACCTACAACATCTCTGATCTTCCATCTGCCTCCTCTTTCCTAGTGCAGGTTATCCTTTCCCTCATGAACAGAGCTACTCCCCCTCTTAGTCCACCCTTAGTACTTCCTGTATAGCTTATAGCCATGGATGGAGATGTCCAAGTCATGATTCAGTGTAGCCCATGTCTCTGTGATGGTTGTCATTTCCATCTCTGCTTCAGCCATCAATGATTGTAACTCAGCCATTCTGTTCCCTAGGTTCCTTGCATTTAGAGACACTACATTCCACCTTGTCTCAAGTCCCCCACCTCTGTGGTCTGCCAGTCTCATCCTCTGTTCCCAGTCCAACCTACCTATCTCCATCCTTCTGCCTTTCATTTGAACCCCTTTCTTTCTTCCCTGATTGGGGAAGTGGCCTTTGGTCTCCTTCACCAGGTGGTTAAAGGTTCTGTGACCCCTGCTGCCCCCCATCAGTACAAATTAAGATCTCTGCCCATAGGTTCATCAAAGCTGGACTTCAGCACTCTATTGCCCACTTAACTGTGATGCAGCCTATCCAAGGCATATAGGGCCTTATTCTCCCAGGTATCCCCAAGCCTCCAACTGTTTTATTTATTTATTTTAGCTTTTATTGACCGGGAAAGGAGGACTAGACAATTCTATCTATTTTCAGCCTGTCCCCGGGGAAGGGGGATACAGATCAATGCTAACTGACATTAAACCTGATTAAGCTGTTGGTGGCATTTTTAGTGAAAGGGGGAAATCTGGCCAGGACACCAGGGGAAATATCCTACTTTTTTTGAGAAGTATCATGGGATCTTTAACATCCACCTGAACTACCACAGAACAGGCAGATGGGACCTCAGTTTAATGTCTCATCTAGAAGATGGCACCTCAGGAGTGCAGCATCCCCCTCATGCTGCACTACAGTGTCAGTATTGGGATTTAACACAAGTGCCTGGTGTGGGGATAGAACCCACAACATTCTGATCTTCCAGCCTCAGAGAACCTGTTGAGCCACTGACACTGCATACCTGTAGCCCTGCTCCCTGCAAACCTCCCTGAGCCAGATATTAAATTCCTGAATCCTTTTCTTTCTTGCAGGGCTGGCCCACTATACTGGCAGCATCTCCAAGAAGGTGGGTATTATGATGAATGATAGATTATCTTCCGCTAATCACTGTAACCACATAGCTAAAACTGCAACCTCACTCCTAAGACACATCGACCGCACGTTTGTATCAAAGACGGAGGAATGTATTATCCCCCTGTTTAAAACACACATCAGACCATATACAGACTAAGGGTCACCAGTAAAAACCATATCTGGTTAAGGACATTCAAGTGGTTGAACAAATTCAAAGAAGGGCAACAAAGATGATTCCCCATTTAGCATCATTATCATACCCTCAGAGACTTCAAAGAACAGGCATCCACTCACTAGAATGTAGGCGATCCAGAGTTGATCTATTGTTCCTATACACAATTCTCAAATCATCTTCCCTAATGAACAAATGTGGCATTGTCAAATCTCAAAGAAAAGTGGTACCCAGACTCCACAACCAGCAATTAATGGTGAGCAGAGCAAGAACCAACAAGAGATTATATTTCTTCTCTGTCAGAACTCCAATACTTTGGAACACGGTCCCACAGGAGCTAGCCAATAGCAATAGCTTTGAATCTTTCAAAAAAGGTATAGACACTTGGCTCTCTAAAAATTACAACAAAGTCTAATTTCCCACATATGTGGGGGGAAATCAAGATGGGTTTTGAAGCCTCCTTTTGTCCTTACTTACCTAGTAAACCTTGGTTACAACCTCCTAACCCCACTGCAGAGCTTCCTCACGTTCCTGAACCTCTCCTGAACCAACCCTACCTCACATCCTTCCAAATAGTTTATTCCCAGATGAATGATGATGTGAGGTCCTCCTTTCCTATTTTCTGGGCTACCAGTGGGCCCACCCTCCCCATGGACTTTCCTGGTATACACTGCAGCATTCTGTGGTTTGCCCTAGCCCCATTGTCTCCCAGTGTAATGTCCTTAACTATAGAGTCTCCAAAGCACACTATTCTCCCTCCAATCTGCTTTCTGGGTCCCCCTCCACCCATGTTTTCCCAGCTGTCTCACCTTGCCAGTCCCCTCCTTCCTCTCCAGTCTGTTCCTAGATCCCCCAACCCCTTCCATCTTCCTGCTTTCTGCCTACCCACCACTGCCACCCCCTACTTCCCTTCTCATTCCATCTCCCCTTTCCCATCTTCCTGTATCTGCTCCTTCCTTGCTCTGCTGACATCACCCATGTCTCTACCTACTCATCTTCCTTCCCTCTATTTCCCTATTATCCTCCCCCCCAATACTCACATTCCCCTCCTGCTTATGCTCCCTCACCAACCACAGTGGGAGGAATCTATTCCACACTAGCACCTCTGGTGGTGCTCTCACTGACCCCCCTCACCTTTCCTTACCCATTCCACTTTCTACTATTCACCCCCTTTCCTTGATCTGGGAAAGAGGGACCCAGGGAACCTACTTTAATTTCCCTCAATCCCCCTGCCACCTCACCTGACCCCACTCTTAGCCTCGGATCTACCTGCACTCCTGCCCCACCTGTACCATTCCCTATGAGTACCCTTCATCCTCACTTACCCTTTTGGTTACTCCTCTCCACCAATGCTCCTGTCTCCCACCTGAGCTGCAATAATTCTGCCTCAACTGACCTAGGCTCCTACTGACTGGACACCACCCTACCTCCCAAACAGTACTAAAGAAAACTGCTGCCCACACCCACTGCAACACAGTACTCTTCCTCTGGCCAATGGGGTACATTCCCAACCTCCTCCAGGAGAAAAAATAGAGTTCAGAAAATAATGAAGTGTGTCCTTTCTTGAGGTTAAAGTTACTATTTTCATGCCAGCTCAATCTGTAGCATTTAGTGCTGCAGCACAGGAGTTTACAAGCAACCCATTTTCTCTTTCTTTTCACAATAAAAGAGAGCAGGTGCAACCATCCGTAGTTGACCACTGAGCTGAAAACTGTAATTTAGTCTCAAAGATCCCTTATAACTGTACCTCACAGTCAAAGAATGGTGCTGTGAAATGACCAGATGATGTGAGAAGGGCAGTGTGAAAAAATTGGGAAAGTATCGGGGGGGAGAGGAGCAAAAAAAAAAAACAGTTTTGCAAAATGTTGCTAGTTAACAGCCTGGGTTAATGTCCTGAATCCATACCATTGTAGCATGTAGGTGAGTGGAGGATTGAAGAAAATCATTGGATGCTATCTTCCCCCAGAAGAGTGAGTAGAAGTCTTTACTGAGCTATTGCTGAATGATAGCAAAGCCTTGTGGTGGTAGCAGGAAGAAACATTCATTTTTGAGACTAAGTGGAGTTCTTTGTACTGCTTGCCTTTTCCAATTCTTTCTCTAATTAAAGACTGTCATGAGCAAACATCATTAAAATGGAAGGAGCTTGGCAGGTTATACCCATGCACCATGCCTCCCTGACCTTGTAGCTCAGAGAACAGGCCCCCTACATCTCCTCCTCCCACAAACTAAATTCAGGATGAAACTCCCTGCAGGTACTGAAAAGAAATGCCCAGCAAGAGCAAGCAACTTCCAGAGGATACAGTGTTTGGAAATGAGCACATGCATATAGTGTCCAGGCCGAAGGCTGGTATTCAGTAGAAGAAGTGTAGGACTGGGCATTGTGAATGGCAAGTGGAGAGCTGTGGCCCACAATGTTTAGGCAGATAAAAAAAAAGAGGTTAGTTGAGAATAGATCATTTAGAAGAGTTGGGTTTGGGGAGTGGAATATGGTAGAAGACCCAGTTTGACATCCCAAGCTTGAGATCCTAGTAAAATTAGCCATAGCTAAGCTAAGTGCTTAGGAGATTTACAAAACCCCCTGGGAGGGCTTGCAACAACTATTGCTGCATGACTGGCCAGCCTATGATAGAGATAAACATGAGAATCTCTCTTCTTGGTCCTACTTCTTTGTTTCATTTGGTGCTGTTGACAGAGGACACTTAAATAAGCTGTGCCCATCCCCCCAATGTTGATACCATGTATGATGCTGATGTCAACGCTTGACCCTGGCCATCAGAATACATAGTTTTGTCACCACTGAGAGTTCCCTTGTCTCCAATGAACCTTGGCATGCAGGAATTTTAGGGATTGGGTTGATAACAGCCTTTATAAGTAAAATACATTAATTTAATTTTATATAATATCATGTTATGCTCACTCTTTCCCAAAGCATTTTACAACCCCGGAATAGCTGTCAGCTGCAATCAGACAAGCACAGAGAGATTAAGGAATGAAAGAACAAAAAGAGAATGGTAGAAAGAGTGAGACAGAGAGAGAGAGAGAGAGAGAGAGAAACAAAGAGAGAATGAGTTAGAGTTAAAACGGAACTGCCAACCCCACTTAGGCTTCAAGGTGCCCTTCTTCTGAAAAACATATTGTGTGATTGTTTACCTTCTGTAGAATCTGTGGGATACTGTATATGGTAGATAGCTGGTTTGTATCTGTCTCTTTGTTCCCAGTAAATGTGAAAAACTGACTGCTAGCCATATTGGTTTAACAAAACAGAAACCTGTGTTTGATAAACTCCCTCTACATCCTTCCTAATGTTTAAAACACCTGACAAGACTGGACCTTCTCTTTCACTCCTTCTGCTGCTTTGACCAGGACAGTTCCCTCCTCCTGCAACCACCACTACTCATTGTATACCTCCCACTCCTTCCCCTCCCTTGAGGCCTCACCCACTGTGTCTCCTTTATCTCTAAACTGTGGTTTGGCTACCACCCAGTCACCTCTGACCTTCAGTCTTCCTCACCCCCCCATTCCTCTTACAACTTTGGCAACTCCAACTCACTGAAATCCTCTGCAAGCTACCTTCTTTTTCCATATCCCCAATTTATGGGGCTCACTCCCCCTTACTATCTGCTCACGCCCCAACCCCACTGCTTCAAATCACTTCTCTGTGACTTTTCCTCTCACTCTTGCAGCTGCCCCGATACTGGTCCTTGGGCTTTTGCCTGTCATCCATCATTTGCTGCACCCATTTAGCCCTACACCTACATTAGTGCTGCTCCCTCATTAGAGATGCAGCAAAGATTTACTACACCCATGAATTATCCACAAAGTCACCAAATTCACATCCACAGATCAATTTGCAAAGTTGCTCCATTAAGTGATAATTCTCCATTTGTAACTTCGCCTTGCTTTCTTTTAAGTACAAATTGCACTTAAAAAAAAAACAAAGCAAGTAGAAGCTACAAACTCCAGATTTCCTGGTGCCTAGTGCCCCCTCCACACTGATTGCCTTCCAAAATGTATATTTGTGAAATCTCTGGTGTCTAGTTGACCCTTCCCATCACTGATTGCTGGCCAAAATGTAAAAATATATTTTAAATCCCTGGTGTCCCTCTAATGCCCCCTCCCCCGCTAATTGCCAGCCCCAATGTAAAAAAAATATCATCAATAAAATCACTGGTGTCTAGTGGACCCCCCACCCCATCTCATCATGTAATGCCCTACAATCCCGCTCCCCCCACCTGACCCTGAGCAGCTGACCAGCACAACCCTCCACTTTCCATCATGTCTTGCCGCCCGACTGACCTGGAATAAATGAGCATATAAGCTCATGCTCAGTCATTCCAGGTTAGTCGGGTGGCCAGCCGTGGTGGAGAGTAGTTGGCTGTGCTAGTCTCCCACTCAGGCTTGGGGTGAGGGGGAGAGGGGTGGTAAAGCACTGTCTGATGGGGTGGGTAGGGGTTCCACTGGACACCATGGATTTAAAATATATTCTTACATTTTGGCCAGGAATTGGTGAGGGGGGTACGAGACACCAGGGATTTAATATATATATTTTCACATTGGGGTCGGCAATCAGTATGGAGAGCATTAGAAACCAGGGATATAACATATACTGTTTTACATTGGGATTGGTGATTCATGGGGGGAGGAGGGTGCCCACTACTAGCAGATTGTAGCTTGTGCCACAAAGTGTGGAATTTCACCATGAAATTCCACACTTTGTGGTGGAACCGCACTCCATGAATTGATGAATTTCTCTTAATGAATTGAGCCAACTTTGCTCATCTCTATCCCTCATTTCCCCTTCTCATTTGCAATCTTTGCTTCCCCCATAAACACTATAATTTATATTATCCTCTGTTAATTGCTTTTCTTCATCACCTTATGCATACTGTGTACCTAATTTTGCATCTGTACAATTGTTAATTGTTAATTTTTGATAATTATTCCAATGATTTGCAATGTTTGTATTATTCTGCACTTCTGAACCTCATTGTTCCGATTTTCCCTCTCCCCCTTCCCTGGATGCATTTGGAAACAAGCTATGGCCAGCTCAGTATGTCTTTCCTACTAAAACTTTGGCATGTATAATAAATAATTCCTGGCACAGTCTAGCCATTTCTGATGCATCAGAAGGAGACTACTGTATCATGAAGGTTTGGACTAGGTGAAGCATTCTGCAAGTTCAGGCAGTATGAAGAAAGAGGTGTTCATGGCTCTAAACAAACAAACCAAAAAAAAGGTATACTCCCAGCAACAGCATTTCTTAGGTTGTAATAAGAAAATGAAATCAGATAACATAAAGAACCAACAACATCAACAAAGTCTTCAGAAGGTAAACAATTATATAATGTGTTTTTCAGCTAAAACAAAGATGATGCCACAGGAACTATAGGGGTGAAGAGAGGTATCTGGGGGTAGAAGGGGAAAAATCTCAGCGGCTGATAGCATAGTGCTTATGGAGAAGGAAGATGCCGATTCAGCAGGTCGACTGACAGGTTAATAATATCCTGAATTATTTTTCATTGCAGAGAAGTGCAGCCCAAGTTCATCAAAGATGGGTGGGCTCCTGCTAGTACTATAGAGTTTGGGAATGTTCTCCTGACTTTAAATAAGCATCTGCAAATGTGACCCAATGTCCTGCTTTCTAAACATATGGAAATGATGACTGAATCCATAAAGCAGGTATCCTTTCATTAAACTCCATGGCTTAATCAATATTTAGGAAATGATGACCAGATACTTCATTCTACATGCAAATACTGATTTATAGGGTATGTTGCTAAGTTTCATTGCCTGACATTTAGTCATTACCAGTCCCTTTAGATTCATTGTACATAATTTCACAGCATCCAGGTCAGCAGGTGTATTCCTGTGCCTTATAATTAGATATAAAAAAAGATTATGTTTGTCTCCACTGCCATTAGCAATGACCTAAGAGCGATTATGTCTGTTCAGTTCTTTATGTAAACCCAGTGACTTGGAAATTTTAGTTTAGCTTTGCTCTGTTCCTGCTTAGAGACTATTGAGACAGAAACACATTATTCCCATTGATCCAACTGCTCTTTTCCACCATAATTGAACATGAGAAAAATGTACTAGTGTTGTGCCATATTTTGCAGAAGAGCAAACATCTTTTTTTCCCAAGAAATGCAATTAATGATGTGCTAAATGACCTGACAGAGATTTGGAAAGTAAACAAACTAGGGTACAGCATTTTGAGTTACAATCAGATACAAGTCAGCAAATCGAAATACAGTCAGGTCCTGGACAGATCCCTTTGAAAATCATGCCCCATAGTATTGAAATGCCTCTTTTTTTTTCTTTTATGATGTAGTATAGTGCATCCCACTTAAACACATACATGATAAATGCATAGCCCGCATAAATGCATATCATTTCCAAGACCCGATTTTTTCTCTATACTTCCTCTGTAAAACAGACCTGTTAAATGCATAAAGGATCCATTTTAAAGGCATACTTTTTACATCAGTTTTGCTGTTCCAGCGTGGACTGACTGGTCCAGTTTTACTGACGCTGCCTTACTAGTTAGCTCTTGATTGGCTGTTAATGGGCTACCCTACTTAAACTGGGGTGTTAATCAGCTACTTCATTAGTTTTCAGACTTTGCCACGGTCAGCCTCCCCCAAGCCATGGAAATGATGTTGAGCCTCCCCCAAATATTGAAATTATCTTGGGCTTCCCAATAGAAAAATAACATACTTTGCATAGTACACCAGGAATAAAGTGAAACTCCTTTTGAGTAGTTCACTCTCACATTATTCAGCTTATTGTAACCCCCCACTTGAAACCCCCTTCCCATGCCAGCCTACTTGCTCCACTATTTTGACTCTAAATCTGTTGTTACCCCTTGCTGTAATATCTTCATTGGTCAAACTGCTTTCCCTGTCCTTTTTCCTCTCTATCTGGAATAATCTTCCTACCTACATCTACCTCTCCCTCTCTTACTCTAACTTCTCAGGTATCCTTTTGCTCCCTCCTGCTTTTGCTGCTAGTACTGTACCTCTCTGCTTAACCTTTGTATTGGGCTGTCCTACCACAAGTCTAATTGGTCAGTTGTACTTCTCATTATTTGTTCATCGTTCCCATTTCTTTGTACTTTTGTTCATTTTGTATTGCTTCACTGTTTTTCATATACCTTTTGAATTGTATTCACCCCCTATCCTTCCCTGGGTACACCTGAAATGAGCCTTGATTCAGTATGCCTATCCTGGTCATCGATTTGTAAATAAATACATATTTACCTACCATTATCCTCATCCAGTTTGTCTTATCCCTTCACACAAAATATGTAACATTCAAAATTTAAATACAATACTTATTCAGACTTGCTTGAACCTCCCTGGACCGGGTTGGGGCCTCCCAAGGGAAACTAGTCTCACCATTTGAGAAACCCTGACATACTTCAACCTTTTAACCATCAAACTAAAGTCACAAAAGCACTCTACTTCACACTGAAATTGAAGCAAAGAACCAAAAGAATGTCACAGAAGCACTTTACCAGAATCACCCTTCCTGACACAGCAATAAAACTAAAGAATGTCACAGATTGCATCACAAGTTCTATGAGGACAGGTTGAAGAACTTGAATATTTACTCCCTGGAGGAGTGAAGGGAGAGAACGGATATGATAGAGATATACAAGTACCTTACAAGGAGGAACACTGTGCAGGAAAACACTATTTTCCAGCAAAAAAGAAATTCCAGGACTAGAGGTTATGGGATGATTTTGGAAGGAGGGTGATTCAGAGGAAACATGAAGAAGAATTTCTTCACAGAATGGGTGGCGGACAAGTGTAATATCCTGCCTGAGGAAGTGGTGGGGGCTGAAACAATTATGAGATTTAAGAATGTATGGAATAGACATGAGGGAATCCTGGAGGTTAGGGGTAAGGAGCAACAGTCTTCTAGAAAAAACTTAAAGTTATCTTACAAGTTCAAATGGCAGACTGGGTGGGCCATAGGCCCTTATCTGCCAACATTCTCTGTGTATCTATAATAGCAGAGTGAATAGTGAGATGCCAGAGAGTTTGGTGCTGGAAGTAGTCCTCTTCAAAGTCTTCATAAACAACATTGTGGAGGAGCTTGAGGGTAAGGTGTGTTTCTTTGAGGATGATACAAAATATTGCAAAAGGATTGACACTCTGGAAGGGGTAGGGAAAATACAAAGGGATCTGAGGAAACTAGAGGAATAGCCTAGGGGGTGGCAGCTGGGTTTCAATGCTAAAAAGTGCAAGGCTATGCACTTAGGACTGCAGAACCCAAGGTTTGTCTAAAAGATGAGAGGAAAAGAGCTGTCAGTCATAAGCAAGAAAAAGACCCAGGGATCATCATATCTAATGACCTCAGAGTTGATGGGCAGTGGAACAAAGTAGTGAGGAGGGCTAGCAGGATGCTGGAGTGCATTGGGAGAGTGATTTCTAGAAGGAGGAGTGAAGTGGCGCTACTGTTGTATAACTCAGTGTTCATCCTCCACCTGGAGTACTGTGACCAGCTCTGGAGGCCACACCTCTGCAAGGACATGGAAAAGGTAGAGGCTTTACAGAGGAGGGCAAAACATATGGCAAGGTTAAACAAGAAGCCATAGAAGGAATGACTGCAGGAACTCAACATTTACTTCCTGGAAGAGAGCAGAATGAGAGGGGGCATAATTTATTCCTACCAGTACATCACATGAGTGAACAATGTGCAAGTGGTGGGTCTATTTCAGAGAAAGGAAAGCACTATAATAAAAGTGCATGCAATGAAGCTAAGGAGGGAAGGTTAGGCTTAGGAGAGTTGTGAAGAAATATTTTTCTCTCAAAGGGTGGCGGTTAAATGGAACAGCCTGCCAGAGGCGGTAGTAGGGGCAAAGACTATGGGGAGCTTCAAGAATACATGGGATAGGCACACAGGCATTTAAGGTAGAGGAAAAGGGGGCTGAAGGGAATGACACCTATGATCAACTTTGGTCAGTGGTGACTGAAGAGGCAGAGACAACGGGCAGATGGGATGGGTCTACAGGTCCATTTCTGCTTAGAAAATCTATAAAATCTATGATTTTATGTTTCTTGCAATTATTCTCTGAGTGAAGAAGCTTTGTTTGCAACATTATTGTTTAGGATATTTATTTATGTATTTATTTATTTAGGTAAAAGCTTAACCAGGAGAGACATGTTGAGCTGAGAACAGATCATTTCTAGATGCGTGTTGGAGGAAAGGGGAGAAGGAAATAATGAAACAATAAACTGATGAAAATAAGAAGTTAATTCAGTAATATAGTAATACATGAAGCATAGCTATAAATAATTTGAGGCAAATTAATAAATTAATACAAGCAGAAAATAAAGCACACTCATATGTACAGAAAAAGGGAATAAGAAGAGGACAGGGTCATAGACAGTTACAGGTAGGAGAACAAAAGTCATAAAGAAGAGGTGTCAGGGAGAAAGGAGAAGAGCAGAACAAATAGAAAGGGTATCACATCACTACAGTGACAGGAATACAGCAAAGACCATCACATTTCGGCAGTTCGCTGTGATGTCCTGCTGGGTTCCTGACACTGTTGCTTATGGGTAGTCCTCCCCTTCCCTGAACCAATTCTGACTCAGAGTTGGTTAATTTAAGTGCAGGGGGTACGGGGGGGCAGAGTCCCTTGCACTGGTGGGTGTGGGGGCAAAGCCCCCAACAGAAAACACCAGTTCCTCTAGCAATGGCACAACACCAGTTGGTAAGTTGTGCCATCTCTGTGTTGATGGTCAGTAAATTCTGTGTCACCGTGGCATGGTGGAACCAATAGAAAGGGGAAAGGAGGACCAGAGTTTACGAAATTGGTAAGAAAAAATCAGATTGTTCAACAGTAGACTTTCTAGAAGGAATAGAAAGAGAAGGGGAATTAGTGTTGCAGAGAAGGTAGGAGGAAGAAGGAGGAAAGGACAGGAGGGATTTAGGATAGGAAGGAAGGGAGCTAAATCAGAATTTGGATACAAAAGATGCACACTGGGAAAGGTGTTTGGTATCAAGAGAGGAGAGAAACTGATGAGTAAAGGGAGCAGTGGTGCATATGAGGAGGCAATCTAAAGCAAAATGACAGAAAGAATGGAAAAGGGGAGCCAATCTGGCAAAGGAATATTTAGTGGCACCACTGTAGTCTAAATCACCACAGTCAAAGATAGGGAGAATCATTTTTACTGTAATTTCTCAGTGGGCAGGAAGTGGAATACTTGCTTTATTCCTGTTCAGTGCTCCAAGCTTAAGGTGTAGCTTATGGTGAACACCATCAACATGCACTGAGAAATTAAGATGCTGATCAAGGCAGACCATGAGGTAATTAAAGGAGGAAACATCTTCTATCTTAGTACCATCAAAGGTATTAAATAATGGGAGAGAAATTGTATTTTATTTATTTATTTATTTATTTATGACTTTGGTAACTGGGTAAGTGCACTGATCCCAGTGACCGTTTTCAGGCACGATCTGGGCCACATAAAATGGCACAGAAGTAGACTGTAAGTACAGTACAATGAGCAGTAGGCAAGAAACAATAAGACAAAACAAAAATATAATGTTATGTAAGATACAAGGTTGCAAAATACCATAAATTCGGATTTACAAATATAATATATTCAGATTTACAGTAAATTGCAGAGACAACAAGCAATATTCCTAAAAGGAAACATGGACCAATACATAGGTGAGCAGTTGCTCCTGGATGAGGAAGGGGATCTCCAGAGATGAGGACTAGGGGGAGGAAGGGTGGGGATGAAGGGATAGGAGGGTTAACATGTAAGTAAGTTATGCATGTGTACTGTGTTGTATGTTTTACACTGGGTCATCATTTTAAATGAGTACTGTTCTCAATGGTTAAACCTTAAAATAAATGAAAATGAAAAAAAAAAAAACATAAAAGGGAGTAGTACCAGTTGACACCACTGGAAAAGGTGAGAATAGGAAAGCACATAAATCTGGCAAGCATCTGATTGGTACCAAATGTCAAGGAGACTGTTTTTTTTTTTTTTTTTGGCATTGAGGGACAACCGGTTACACTTGAACCAGTACTGAATGTTGTCAAAATCCAACTGCAGCCAGGAAGTTAGGTCATGGGAAGAAGAGCCAGAAGCAAAAAGTACTACATCAACAGTGTACATATGAATGGACACAGAGGAAATGACAGTAGGGAGGCTATTTAAGAAAACAGAAAAGATAATACAATCAAGGACAGACCTTAGAGGGACACCTAAGCTAATGGGAAAAGGAGATGAAATGGATTTTCCTATCTGGACAGCTTGAGAACTCCCACCAATAAGAATAAAATCAACTGACTGAAGAGTCAGGAGTTGTCCTGCTGCTTTAACTTTGTCCAGAAGGAGAGGATGTGCCATGTTGTTAAAAGCTTTATCAAGATCAACAAAAATGATGGAAGTAATCAGTTCTTGATCCATACCTGTGATCATGCAGTCAGTGAGATGAAGGATGGAGGTAGAAGTGGAGTGGGATTTCCTAAAGCCAGGCTGGAAAGGTGTGAAAAAGAAGAAACTGTCAGGAAAAGAAGTGAGCTGAAAAAGAACAATTTGTTCCTGTAACCTAGCCAAAGTGGGAAGAAGAGATATAGTATGGAAGTTACCAGGAGTGGTGGGATCACCACCTTTGTGAAGAGAGATATGAGAATGGCATGTTTCCAAACATCAGGAACAGTAGCAGAGGTAAAGGAAAGATTGAGGAGCAGAGTAATTGTCACAGCAAAGGCAGGTGCAGAGAGAAGAAGAAAATTAGCGTCAATGCCATCTGCACTACATCACTTCATAGGATTAAGGGCTAGCAGAGCCTTTAGGGAGACAGAGGAAGTGATAGGAGAGAAGGAAAAAAAAAGGTGGTGTGGAAGGCAGAGAAAGGGAGCTAAGGGGGTAGAGGAAAAGGGCATAAGAGAAAGGGAACAGATAGTAAAGTAGATGTTAAAAGACAGCAACAGCAGAAGAGTCAGAGACAAAGGAGTCACCAACCTTGAGAATAGAAGAGGGAGACTGGGTCTCTGGAGTGAAAAGGGAATGGATAACTTTCTAGAATTTGGGGGGGTTATTAATATTATTTTGCAGTGTGGAAGGAAAATATTCAGATTTTGCAAGTCTTTGGCTTTGGTACAGTTGTTGCAAAGATGTCTATAGTTGGTCAATGAAGATTGGGAGCCAGAGATCCTAAAAGTATAGCAGGCAAGGTCTCTAGTATGGATAAAAGTGATTACCTCAGCTGATATCCAGGTTTGTACTGAAATATTAAAATATTGATGCAATTATGTCATTTCCCATGGGACAGTGCTTCTTCCAGTTTTTACACCTGGGTGTACTGATGCACAGGACATCAAAAACATTATTTAAGTTCAAAAAGTGAGCAAGTGGATGTGACTGGGTTGAAACCACTGAGCTTCTAATTTTCAATTTGTTGATAGTTCAGTAGGACTGTAGTGCCTTCCCTACTAGAGATGTTGCTATATTTTACTTCTTGGGTGAAGTTCTGACAAAGTTGCAAATTTTCCATCACAAAGAACTTTGAGCTTTGCCCACTTGGCAATGAGTTTTCCCTTGGGATTACACTTTTCAAGTGAAGCAGTAAATCTGAATTACTTTGCTTGAAAAAGTGTTAGATTGCCTGGTGACAAGTTTGCAAAGTCATCACTTTGCACTTTGTGAATTTCTCAAATTTCACAAATTAATTCAAGAGGCAACATTTAACAACTTTAGACATCACTTCCTACTCCCTATCTGAGAAAAAAAAATGCTTCATTCTTTTTTCTTTAGAAGCAAAGTTTGACAACTTCACACATCTTTTTTCCCTATTTGAGAAAAAAATGCTTCATTCTTTTTCATTTTCTTTCTTTTTCTCAGATATTACAGATCTCTTGTTTTGAGTTTGATTTTTACCAGCCTTCTCTTGTCACCCTGCTTGCCCAATGGCACCCTGTCAGCCCTGTCACCAACCTTCTCATGGATTTACTGGTTATCTACCACTTGTCCATAACCAATATAGCTGTGAATTTCCTGCCATATTGATCATGTGTGAGCCTGCATGGGATTCTGGTGCAACAATGGGAAAGAGCTTTTTCCTCCAGCTACTGTTTTTTCTCAGTGACAGCATCTCTGTGTAATGTTGCGCATGCATGTGTGCTTGTTCTCCCTAGACTGCCCATCTCCAGCCTATGTGCTTCAGCTGCTCTGCCCCCTGGCCTCCACCATGTGAATGCTAAGAAGCAAGACTCAGCATATTTACCTTACAAGGAGATCTGTACTTGGAATGCTCATTCCTCCCTCTCCGTGTTAACCTTTGAGCAACTGCAATCTATTCCTGAACCTGGGAGGCCAGAAAACTAACAATAACACTTCTGCTGTCACTGGGCCAGCTGTTTATTTCTAACTAAAATGTAATAGTTTAAAATGATAAGGATTTTTTTTTACCAATAATGGAGGGCTAACTATTTCCAGCCTTGTCACATGTGGAAAGCAATAGAGATGCAAACCAAATAATATTTTCCCAGAATAATCTGTAGGTGGATGCAAGTGCCCTTCTGCTCTCCCCACTGGTTGGTTCCTCTGCAAAGTCTAATGCTGCTGTACCTCATTCGATGGCTGTAACTGATGTGGATGCCCTGTCTGTCAGAGACACTATGCTACACAGTTCTCAGGCACAGTTAATTATTTGTAAACAGATCCTATGCCTCTCTCCTCTGTTTGCTGGTTCAAACACTTGTTTAATAAATTTACAAACATGGAAGGGAATCGTATAATGGTATAGAAATAAATAAGTTTCAGCTATGTATGTACTATA
This sequence comes from Neoceratodus forsteri, assembly GCA_016271365.2. NCBI lineage: Eukaryota > Metazoa > Chordata > Ceratodontiformes > Ceratodontidae > Neoceratodus > Neoceratodus forsteri. The sequence goes on from CM057455.1 coordinate 624,276,314, forward strand.
GGTATTGAATACTGTGATACTGGAATTTGTTATAAGCACATTTTGTACTTGCAATCTGAGTATGGGACAAGCAAAAATTAAACATAAATTAACACTTAATGGCATAATTTAAGCAAAGGAGCAGACATCACTAAACCAAAATCTGCATTAATTTAAAGCCATGTCAAATGCACAGTGACTTCAGTGACTGTTTAAAAAGTACCAGCCAAAAGAAAAGATCAGTGGTGACTATGGTAGTGGCAGTGGTTTGGGGGTGGGTTCAGGCAACACATTTCATATTGGGTACAACAGCAACGGAAATGTCGACCTTGGTATACCACCTAGTAGGTCGTCTAGTAGTGTCTGAGCTTCAGATGCTGTTGTGCTCAAAATGGGGCAATATTTTGACACAAGCTGAAAAAAAAATCACTGAAACTGTCATAGAAATTCAGAAGCCTTTTGAAATGGGACTCACAAGTCTTTGTGCAATCAGACACATGCAGACATGTGCAGAATGTACCTGTACATCTATGCCTATCCCTTTTGATAATCCTGCCCCAGGAGTTTACCAATTACATTTTTTTGGGTCATATTACTATGGAATGGAAACTGCTTCATGAAAATTCTGCAATAAAATTTGATTTTGTAGTAAACTTTTCATGTACCGTACCCATCCTGATTAAAATATCCTCCACCCCTGCTACAACTCTCCTACACCAGAATAAATACTTAGGGTGCGTACTGCTGACTAACTCCCCATATTAACTAGAAACCCAAGTATGTTTATTTTGTTTAAGAAAAAAATCATTAAAATCTTCTGATAATTATCAACAGTGTTTTGTTTCTTAAGATGTCTTCCTTATATCAATACATGAAAGTTGTAGCAATATAATACATAAATATATCAAATCAAAAATAGCGGACTGCAAGCTTTCATTAAAATAAGAGCCCAGCCTCGGCTGGTTCCAAAGATAACACTTTTTAAGGAAATTTTGCAGGATTTTGAAACCAGGTCTGTTCAACAGTACTTTCAAAGTAGTCTGCTACCTGTACTCTCAGACTGTCTATTGGAGACATGGAGCTTGCATCAAAAAAATGAAGCATACACCAGGTTTAATTCTCAGACGGTTTTGAATGTCACAAGCCCTGGATACACCAAATGTACAGCACAAGCAGCTTGTTGCATACCCTGGCTGGCTCTCGAGATTCTCATTCCCCTAGCCCCCAGTTCACCACATGCCGTGAGTTAGACCAGCTTTTGCTGATCTATATTCCTTGACCTTTTATTGGGTTTGTGCCAAATATTTGGTACAAGCCACCATAAAATGGGTAAAGTGTCACAAATGCATGTGACCATCTAGAATTGAGCGCAAGGGGAGCCAATGTGGTTGAAGCAGCATAGGGATTTGCAGCAGCTTTCTGCAAGCCCCACATCAACCAATGAGAACTGAGCCCATCATGTTTATATTACACCCACCATATTTTTGATGCACTTATTACTCAGAAGCAAGCTACTGCAACTCATTGAAATGCAATAAAAAAAAACTCCAGACCCTTTAGAAATAGGGTGCCTATGTTTTGTCACAATCAGGCAGGCTGCAGACACATAATCTGTCTGAAAATTCATTTGCATTTGTATCCAACTCTTTGAACACCACCCTCCCCCAATTATCTTATAAACTGTATAACCTTTTAACAGGTATGGCTCAAAATATAATTTTTTTTAAATTAAATTATGGATTCAGTTGTTTATAATTATATGAGAGGTATCTGTTCTCATCCAATCACAAAGAAGAACTGATGTCACTTATTGTCCCACAAAATACATTGGAGAACCCTCAGAGTCTGTTATTTAGCTAAACCCCTCTCATAGTCAGTTACTCAAACTCATACCATGCTCACAATTGATTAATCAAACTTTTACCACATCCAGAGTAGGTTACTCACAACTGGAGCCAAAAATAAAAAAACAAGAAAATTCCCAGAGACTGCAATAGTTCACCTCACAAAACTACCGAAACCCAGTCCACCACCTCATAACAAATAATTCTTTATTTAGAGCATTTAAGCTGCTCTGCAACATTTTTTTTCACAAAAAGTACCTGTCTCCTTTTCTTCATTCACTGATATGCTGAACAATTCCCCAACCCCCCATTCGGGACCTGCTGCACTTTTGGTGGCCTCCTGTCCTCTGCTTAATACAACAGTAATTTGTCATCCTATGAATTTTTTTTAATCAACTCTAACACATGTAATAGTAATACCATTCAATGAGTTGGAGTATACTCGCAATAATCAGCTGTTGTGGAACACAATAATGACCCACACCAGACGGTTATTGCATAGTATACCCCAATTCACTGAATATTATTACTTAAATAGATCACATCAGTGCAGTTTTCATAGGTCAGTACATGTTTGGTAATAAAAATGTACTGTATGTTGTTACATATTTACTCAGAGTAACATTGATATACTGTACACGTTTTCAAAACACTGTGAAACTGATACTATTTTCATATATCAACATATGATGTTCCAATAACTTTCATTTATCAATATTAAAAATGTGAGATGATTTGAAAAACAATTTTGAACAAGTTTTTTTTTGTTGTAACTTTTTCTGAATTTTAGTAATAATAAATCTAATTTAATTCAGAACTATGTACAGTAGTCAATAACCTGCTATCTATTCCTCTTATGTACTTAATTTGTTGTAAATATTTCAGTTGCCCTTTTATTAACCACTAATCTTCCTTGCTAAAATGACAGAAGATAATCATGTACATTATACCTTACAAAAAGATTTTTCAATAACATTGTTGCAAAAGTATTACCTGGGCATAGTACATGGAGTTATGATTGTAGGCAATGGTGTGAACATGAATCAGAAATGTTTAAATGTTTACTTTGAATTTCATTTGTTTTATAATGTTACATTCCTTATCTTAAAAAGAATACAGAGGTTACACAAATGTCACTTAACGTATTCATCTGGAGTGGCAGTGGGTGGAAAATGTAATACCTCTGCACAAAAGTGGGGAAAATGATGCCTTGTAATTACAGACCAGTGGGTCTAATGTCTACTGTAGGTAAGAGTCTGGAGACAATAATTATAAACAAATTGTTGAACTTTTAGAGGAATGTGGGCTGAGAGACAAGAACCCATATGGGTTCATGGGGGCAGACCATATTAGATGAACTTAATAAACTTATTAACTTTTCAGTCCAGTGATACCATCTGTTGACAGGGGTCAAGCAGTTGATATCCTATATCATTATTTCAACAAAGCTTTTGACTTAGTGCCACATAGAAGACTTTAAGAAAGTGGATGAACTGGGTTTCAAGGAAGGAATCACTAGAAGGATTCAGAACTGGTTGCTAGGAAGGACCTAGACAGTAGTCAGTAATGGTAAACTCTTGGGGATCAAGGAGGTAACCAGTGGTATGCTCCATGGTGGCCCATGATATCAGCAAACACAAAAGAGTGAGACCAAAAGTCAAAAGGGAACTGCAGTAAGGATAAAATGGTGACACATGTTTTACCCTCCTCCCGAGGTGCTACAACCTTGGAGTTGGATAATTAAGTAAGATGTAAAAAGTAACTGTATAAGTCCTCCCCAAAATTCTGTAATAATTGTGGGCTTGCCATTTCAGAGTCACCCTTATCACATTGAACCAAACTCCATAGGTCCATCTTAGACCCATCTTAGGGCCAGTCCTTGTTAATATGTACATAAGTGACATTGAGGTTAGGGTGCATGGAAAAGTGAGTTTGGCTGCAAATTACCCTATGCTCTGTGGGAAAGTAGAAAGTGAGGAAGGGAAGGAAGTGTAGCATGACATGAAAAGACTAGAAAAGTAATCTGACATTTGACAACTAAATTTCAATGCTAATAAAATCTATAATGATGATGCAAGTTGTGTAGTGAAATCTACAGAGTACTGACCCAATAATGTTAATGTAGAGCTCCCTGGGGAGGAAAGGTACTTGAGGGTAATAATTAACAGTATAAAATCCTGATGTCAGTATAATAAAGCATATGGGAAGACAAAAAATATGTTTTGTTACATTAGAAGTGGTTTCCCCAGTCACAGGAAGCAATTCTGCTACTGTACAGATCACTATTAAGACTGCAGTTGGTGTACTGTGTGCAGTTCTGGAGCCCCCACTTGAATTAGGACTTGGTCAAATTTGAGACAATCCAAATTAGGGCTACAAGAATGATACTCATCTAAAAGGCCAAGACTACATGGCCAACTGGGCAAGACCTACTGTATGAAGAGAGACTGGAGGACCGTAACATGTATACACTAGGCGATAGATGGGAGAGGGGGAGATTACAGATAAATACATTTAGGGGCACAAAAGAGTTTGCCATACAGAATTGTTCAAAATTAAGAATGGATCATCTTCTAGGAGTCACAATCACAGGCTAGGAGGTGGAAATCCAAGAAATATATCAGGAAGTATTTTTTTATTTGAAGGAGTGGTGAGCAAAGAAACAGTTTGCTCAACAGTGTGGTTAATGCAGGTACTGTAAGTAAGCAAAAATGCATGATTCGTGCCTTCAGCACCTGGAAATGCATTAACCCATGAAAACCACTACCTTGCAGTGGCTTATTACACTTACAAAATGGGTCCCCAAGGAAAATAGCAAGAGCAAAAAATAAAAGGAGAAAAAACAGAACAAACAAAAAAAAAATTATATGACAATTACCATTGTGCATTATAATAGAAAACACAATAATCTCTTAAGTATTTATTTATTTTGTTTTTGTTGAATGGGCAGGTGCACCACGCAAAGGCATTGCCTATTTTCAGGCATGTTCCAGGAGAGTTAAAGACAGCTAAGGTGATACTATATATGGTGACACAGTTACAGGTAACCACAACTCCACACAGCATGGCCAGTGGTTCATCAACAGTTTGGAGTTACAGTCTGTGTAAGCAATAGATAATACAGAGAATAATGGATGGGGATGGATTTGATATGAGAATTTAATGTACACCCGAGTTGTGGGATGCTACATAAACCCTGAGGGTGAAGCCCAAGGACTTTATCAAAGCATCCTACAATGAGGGTGTGCATTAATTTCTCATATGAAACACTGCCCCCCATCTTTTATTTTTTATAATAACAGGCCAGCAATTTTTCTCCAGCAGTTTGTGAGACTGTTTGGCCCGCCCACAAACAACATGTTGGCCAATCAGGCAGCAGCATAGTTTGACTGGCATGGCTCATGAATGTCATAACAACCTGCCGATCATTATGGAAAATATCAACCTGGTCAGTACATTGAGAGAAATTGCTGACCAGTTATTATAGATAAATACAACACACCAGGGGTTGGAGGTTGCAAACCAACAAGGCATTAACATTGGTCAGGTTAGGATAGCCAACCTTGGACATAGTAACGTAATAGCATGTCAGATATAAAAGTTGGTGAAGTGCAGATAAACGTTGTTGGCAATAGGTAAGGTCTGGCTAATTAGTATTACACTAGATTGTGTTGCATGCACATAAATCAGTGCTCAAGAGATGTTTGTGAAGGTCGCTCTTAAAGACCCGGTGAGATTGAATGAGACTTAATGCTACAGGGATAGAGTTCCATAGTTTGGATGCAAATGCTGAGAATGCCTGCCAGCCCATCTTTGTCATACATTTAGGGGTGTCTAGAAGTGGCTTATTGGCAGATCTTAATCGGTATGCCTGTGTAGTGTGTCTTAACAAATTGGCAAGTGTAGGTGGCATGCTGGATCTTATAATACTGTCAGCTGTGCAGCCTGCAGTGTAGGTTCTATAGGGAGATGGGGACAGCCATGCTAGACTGGAATAAAGGATAAAGTGATGGGTCCTCCAGGGCAAAGAGACTGCAAAGTGGCAAATAATGTTATAACACTTGCTCCATTTGTTAAGGACCATCTTGCTGGCTTCCAGGTAGGTGATGAGACCATATGTAAGGCTCAGACACAGTAGACCCTGTACAATGGCTAGTCTAGCAGATGTGGTGAGGGTGTGTCAAATTTTATAGGCTAATCCCAATATTATATTTACCGACTTGCAGATAATGGACAGATTGAGGCTTAAATCCAGGGATGGGTCTAGGGTGATTCCCAGGTATCTAAAGGACTGTACAACATCAAGCTGTATTCTGTGTGGACCAGGGATGGTAAGTGTGGAAGAACAGGCTTTGAGTCTAGGCACAGAGCCGAAGATCATGTCGACCGTCTTCTTTGAGTTCAGCAGTAGTCTGTTTTCCCTAAGCCAAGACTATGTGCCATCAAAAGCCTCAGTCAGGCACAAGTTAATGATCAATAGATCCTTGTTACAACTATACAGCATCATGTCATCTGCTTAGAGTAATACTGTGCATGGGTCAGCAAGTGTGGGCAAATTGTTGATGAATAGGGAGAACAGTAAGGGACCCAGTATTGATCTCTGAGAGACCCCATCATTGATGAGGGTGAGTTTTGATTTGGTTTCATCAATCTGGATGAATTGCTGTCATCCAGATAAGTAACTAGCCATCTAGGAGGTGGTTGTAGGTGAGAAACCCAGTGAGGTAAGTTTTTTTTAGCACAAAAGGTGATCCACAAGAACAAATGGCTTTGTGAGGTCTATGAAGACTGCTCCTGTTAGCATGCCTTTGTCCACAGCCATCTTTACATCATTCAAGAACTGAATAAGGGCAGTTGATGTGCTGTGCACGTTTCTGAAGCCATGTTGTGCCTGTGAACCTCTAGGGGTTTGTGTCACTATGTGGTGCTTTTGCTATTGTGAGCAAATCCAGATCAGGATGCTCCTCCGCAATGTGGAGTTATTGTACATTATGTAATTAATTTGGCTTATTCATAAATAGTTTGACTTTTTTATGTTATCTGAGACTAAGACTCTGGGTACAGCCTTACGTGTCTGTTCACTGCAAGCCAGAAAAGAGAGTGAGGAAAAGAGGGAGAGAGAGAGAATCAGGGGAGAAAATTCCACAGAGTAAAAGATGGGAGAGAGAAAGAGCAACACTGATGGTATATAATAAATGAGTCTCATGTGACCCAGTGTCATGGATTTCAAAGGCTATGCCTGCGTTATCTTATGCCACACCAGTGACCCATGTTTGAGATCAAGCACGGCTTGACAGGTGATAGGGGGTCAGAGAGGATTGAGCATCCCAGGCACTGCTCTCCTCTCCCAGGGAGGGATGGCCAGTCATCTCAGCCTCTGACTGCCACCAGGTGGATGTGTGCTGGTAGTGAAGGAAGCAAGGGGCAAATGGATGGGGCCATGAATCTGCAGTACTTGCATGCCTCCATGTTCACATACTAATGCTATGCCACAGCAGGGGCAATGGAAAATGGGACCTGCAGGCTACATGACACCTTGTGCATCTCCTCTGACCTGCACCACCACCAGAGCACCTCAGAATATCTGGATTTGTATTGTGGAGGGGAGAACATCCATCCACCCTCTGTCCTCACCAAGGAGGGTAGGGCAATCTGTGTGGAACATGCTCCAGCTAAGGTCTGGGGGAAGGTGGAGAAAGGAACTGAAGAGCTGCCTGTGCGTTTCCAACTTTGCAAGCTCTTTTTTATTTTATTTGTTTATCCCCCAGTCACATACACACAACTCCTTCAGGAGTCACCAAGGAATTCTGCTGTTGCCCCCCCCCATACCTGTACTCCAGTCCTGGGGTCTTCACCTATGGAACCATGGTTTCCCCCAGGTGGAGATGCATTGGAGGGCTGACATCCCCCTTGATCATCTGCCCTCCCCAACAAACTCCACCACTTCATCAGGAAGATGTGGCAGCAGGACAGGCAGGGTGAGATCAGGGACAGTGCTGCACACTCCATCACCTATGTGTGCCATTTTTCCAAGTTGTTGTCTCCCTTCACACAGACATTGACACACTGAGGGATCCAAGGGATTGCAGACGTGTAGTGGCTCTCCCAGACCTGGATGCTGTTTGTCCCACCCCTGGCATCCCCAAACTGCACTAAAACCTGTGGTCAACCAGGTGGCAGTATAACAGCAGGGATGACAAACTTCCCTTCTGGAGGAGGAGATCATCCTGTGGGACGCTTGATCCTCCTCCCCAGGCTGGGCCCCCAGTGACCTGAGCTTGTTCCTGAACTGTGATTACCAGAAGTGTGGGCAATAGTACTTCTGCTTCACTGATGGGCCATCCCTGAAACTTTGCCAGCTTTTAAAATTAAGGAAGCCTTTTCATGATAGGGCTGTCTAAGTAGATGTGCATGCCATTGAGTCAGTGGGCACGTGGCCAGTTCAAGAATGAGTGCTGCATGCGGGGGGGGGTGAACTGACACAGTTTGCTGAAGTGCAAGGGAGCAGGTTTAAGGCACTTGGCATAAAAGGTTGAAGGCCTACAATATAAAAAGTTACAGAATATGGGAAAAAGGTGAGTAAATGTTTTTTAAATGTTTTGTATTTTTATTTGAGCTGTTTTAGGTTAATGCTGGGTGGAGTTCTTAAAATGCATTAATTTATTTTTTTTACGTTTTGGCGTGACAGAAATTATGGTTTTTAACCTTACAAACATTGCTGCCAGAAATCTTTTTTTTTTTCCAAGAAGATTTCTGAGAGGCATGGATATTTAGGTGTTCTGTGTCTTGGTTGCTGGAAGGGTTCCTGATCCTGTACTTGTCATCCCATAAGGCATTGAGTTCAAAGGCCTCTTGGCCAACAGGACACAGCAAATTCCATACCAATGTTCTAAATCACTTCAAAACACAATGGGATAAAAACTTCAGTGGGGATCATCAGAAGGATTGCAGACTGTAATCACTGGTAAGAAGACAGTGGAGGCAATGAGGAGTAGTAGAGATGATAATTAGAAGTCTTCTATCTTTACTGTCAATGTTTTTACTGTATGTTTCATCGAAATTTTCCTCTGACTGACGTTCACCCTGTTCTTTATAGATTCCACATGAGGTTAAGTAACAGCAGTGTTTGTGTTATAGTGACATAAAATAGAAGCAATGCAAAAAGATGCAGTTCTCTGGTATGAATGCTAAAATAACCATGTTTTGTGAGAAAAGAGTACAATTCTTCAAATACACTGTTCAGAAATTCTAGTGTTACCTTAATCTACGTTTTTTTTTTTACAGATAGACATATTTTTATGGAAGGAGCAACCCAGTAACTCATATTTTTCAAAGGGAAAAATACAAAATCTTCTGTACTTAAAAGATAATACTAGTTGTCAGTTGCTTTGGTTACTGTAACTGCTTCAACATCTGTAATCCTAGGAAGAACAGCAAGGTTTCCTGCCCATGAACAATGACTTTTAAACTGCCTAACTATGATTCAATGTGCTTACGCAAACTTGGTGTGGTGTGGTGTTGTGCTTATGCAACATGTTGAATAAACGTTGTTGTTGCCATTCGCCTCTCTGTGCCTCAGAAATACCACCCTGTAGGGATGCCGAAGGCAAGGAACCCTGGATAAACTTTCTACCCCTTGAGGTGCCACAGGAAGGACTCCCTTAGGCTAAAGGTAGCTTAGGAAAAAGCCATGAGGATAGAGGCTAGCCACTTGAGGAGCAGTGGAGTATGTTGGGGGCAAGGAAAAAATGCTTCTGAATGAAGCAGTAAGGTAGAGTTTAAACAGGTCAGGAGTGGCTGTTTCTTCAGTCCCATGAACCACAGGCTTAAGCATTTCAATTCAATGTGCTTACACAACTTGGTGTGGTGTTGTGCTTGTGGTACTTGTTGAATAAACTTTGTTGTGGCTGTTCGGCTCTCATTGCCTTGGGAATATCACCCTGTAGGGATGCTAAAGGCAAGGAACCCTGGTGAAGGGTTCCATTCATAGAGGTAACATGGGAAGGATTCCTTTAGGATAAAGTTAGTCTAGAAAAATTTTTATTTTATTTATTTAGCTTTTGTTGACCGGGTAAGTGCACTAGACAAATCCTGCCTATTTTCAGGCATGACCCGGGGAAGGGGATACAGATGAATGCCAACTGACTTTGAACCAGATTAAGCTGTTGGTGGTATTTTTAGTGAATGAGGGAAATTTGGCCATGACACCGGGGAACTTCCCCTACTCTTTTCGATAAGTGCCATGGGATCTTTAACATCCACCTGAACTACCACCAATCCAGGCAGATGGGACCTCAGTTTAACGTCTCATCCAAAAGATGGAATGCCCAAAAAGATGGTAGATCTGAAACACTGCAGAAGTAATGAGTTAGTACTGAGTATCTGGACCTTCACATAGGTCAAGAGAGATAATGGTAACAGACAACAGACAACTGAAACATGTAGCAACCTAATGTAGGTCCAATGAATTATAATGAGAGGGCATGACTTCCCAAGGAGAGAGGAAATGTCAAAGGAGGGCCACCATCCATCTCTATTCAACAGTGGAAACCTACCTAAATATCTGTGTAAACCTACCAAAGAAACCTAGGAAATACAACTAAAGTAACTAGATATTATGACCTTTGGCTCTTAGGAGAGGGGGAAAAGCCCTTTGAGGAGGAAAGCTCTGGAGATCCAAGGTCCTAGGTCGCCTTCCCTCCAGGATTGGGATTTTTTTTTATTTAGTGATGGCTCTGCTGCTGCAGTTTAAAAACCCAATCCAAAAGGAGGCAAATATTCAAATTTGGTGGAAAGCTCTTATGATCCCTCTAACAGGAATGCTGAGAAAGGCTGAGGGTGCACTCTGCATCATTAGATACTCTGAAGTGAGAATGGAGACCCCAAAGTGCGAGGAGGAGAGCAACAACTGCTGAGGCACTTAGCCAGCTGACTGACTAAAACAGACCAGGTGAAACAGAGGCCGTCATTGGGAGAATAGCATAGAAGGTACCACTGAACACAATTTAGATAGCTAAAGGAGTACTCTTGGGTGAAACCCATCCCATGTAGCTGAAATCCTAAATTCTACATTAAGAGGTGCTATTAATTTATCTTCATGGACAAATCTCCACCCATTCCCACTATGGGCAGGTGAGAAGGACCTTGACCTGAGTTTCGCATGCTCAAGATGGGTGCCAAGCAAGACTGTGAGCTGCAGGGCAGGCGCTGAGACATAGAAAGTATTGGTTATGGTTGGCATGCCTCCAATTTATGAATGAGAGCATACAGTCAACTGTGAAATGCAAGACATGAGCCACGAAGAGGCCCAGCGAAGCCAGCTGCCATTGGTTAGGTATTGTGATGCTGAGTGAAGTCAGTGGCGAGAGGTTAGTATTGGCTTTTTTTTTACATTTTATTTAGATTTATATGTGCTTTTTTTCCCAGTTTTTGCCTTGACTCAGGACCATGGCAGACACATATGTGCACATGGAGACACACATGCATGCCGGGTACCAGCTCAGCCCCTTCCACCCCACCCCAGGCAATCGCTACCACTGCCTCCTGCCTATGCATCCCATTGGACCTCCACCTGATGGTAGTGGAACTATGGCAAGGGTGGAAAACTATGCTGGGAGGAGAGAGCTGCTTTTCAGCTGCTCAATCCCACTCCCTTCCTCCCCCCTGTGCTGACTCCCTGATGAGTCGAGGTGATTCCTGAACCCAGATCTCCAGTGTGGTGCAAGGCAAGGCATCCAGTGCCTCAGCCCTCTGCACCACCAGGCCAGGTTAGTATTGGTTTTTGAGGTGAAGGCCAGGTGAAGCCAGCAGCCGGAGGTTAGAAGTAGGAGCAAAGCCAGTAGAAAGCAAGTCAGCCAATTCCATTAAGGAAGTCTAATACTGATGACTTTGAAAACACCCAATGATTGTACATTCTTCAGGTAACTCAGTGAAAGGAGGAAAAACAGTGGGGGAACTGTAAGGCTCAAGTGAGAGGGAAGGGAATGCAAGAAGGGTGGCATGGACAAGGCAGAAATACAGAATAAATATTTTTTTCAGTATTCACAGAAGATGGGGAGGGGCAGGGGCCACAGCAGTACAGGAGCTGCCAAAGGGGGTAAAGAGGTGGATAATAGTCCATTCACAGGGGAAAGACTCCTGCAGGAGCTCACTAAATTGAAGTTGGACAAAGCGATGGGACCAGATGGCATACACCCAAGGATATTAAGATAACTGTGTAGGGAGATAGCAGAACCTCTGGAAGCCATGTTCATCAAGTCATTCAACACAGGGGTGGTACCAGAGGATTGGAGGAAGGCACATGTGGTCCCTCTACCCAAATTTGGCAGCAGGGAGGAGGCAGGATCTATAGGTCTGTCAGTTTCACCTTAGTAGTGGGGAAGATCATGGAGACTTTGCTTAAAGAAAGGATAGTGGGGCATCTAGAAGCCATCACAGCCCAGGATCATGGGCAACATGAATTCACAGAAGGGATGTTATGTCAGACAAATATGGCTGATTTCTTCAATTCGGTGACAAAGGAAGTAAATCAGGCTGTGGCAGTGGATAGCACTTACCTTGATCTCAACAAAGCCATTGACACTGTCCCACATAGAAGGCTAATAAACAAGCTGTGTAGGCTGGGTATGGGGGTGGAGTGGTAAACTGAGTTGGAAAATGGCTAACAGACAGGAAGCAGAGGGTGGTGGTAAATGGAGTGCAGTCTAGGAAGAGGGAGTGACCAGTGGGGTATTCAGGGATTGGGCCTGGGGCCAGTCCTGTTCAATGTCTTCATTAGCAACATTGCAGAAGGACTAAAGGGAAAGACCTGCCTGTTTGCAGATGACACCAAGATCTGCAACAGAGTGGATACCCCAGGGGAGTGGAGAAAATGAGGAGGGACATGGGGAAGCTTAAAAAATGGTCTGAGGACTGGCAACTGAAGTTTAATTCAAAAAAATGCAAAACTATGCACCTGGCACACATAAGCCCTGGGGAAAGCTGCAGGATGGAGGAGGGGAGGAGTCGCTGACAGTCACAAAGGAGGAATGAGACCTGGGGGTTATTATTTCAGATGACCTGAAAATGCCAAAACAGAGTGCTAAGCCAGCTGGGAGAGCCAGTGGCATGCTGGGGTGCATAGGCAGGGGTATCACCAGCAGAAGGAGGGAGGTAGTGATGCCATTATATAAAACCATGGTCAGGCCTCACATGGAGTTCTGTGTGCAGTTCTGGAGGTTGCACTTTCGTAAGAACATTAACAAGCTGGAGACAGTCCAGATAAGGGTGACTAAGATGGTACAGGACTTGCAACACAAGCCTTATAAGGAGAGATTAAGGGACCTCAATATGTACTCCCTGAAAGAGAGGATGGAAAGAGGCGACATGACAGAAACATTCAAGTACCTCAAGGATATAAACAAGGTACAGGAGGGAGACATTTTCCAATACAGGAGGAGCACAAGAACAAGGGGGCATGACATGAAATTGGAAAGTGGGAGGTTAAGAGGTAATGTGAGTAAGTTCTTCTTTACAGATAGGGTGGTGGACATATAGAATGGTCTGCTTCAGGAGGTGGAGGGAGCAAGCACTGTGGATGGAGTCATGCATGCTTGGGACAGTCATAGGGGAACCATAGAGACACAGCAGTGGGTGAGTCAGAAGCAGTAATCCAGTACAAGGGCTTACAGGTAGACTAGATGGGTCAGATAGTCCTTATCTGCCAACAATTTCTATTTTTCTATGTTAGGTAATACTGATGTAGTTAGGCAGTAGGAGGCTAGGCAAATCCAGCTGCCATTGGTTGGGTAGATGAGGCTGTGAATGCCAGTAATTGAATCAATGAGGTTTAGGAGATTAAACTGATATGGTTTATGCATAATTACCTTAAATGCCATTTAGGCTGCATAGGAGCAGTGGTAGGAGGCCGGGTGAAGCCAGCAGTCACAGGTTAGAACCAGTAATTAAACTGATGATGAGTATGCAGGAATATGGCAAATGAGATGGGAAAATGTCATTTAACTTACATAAAAGCATGCTCCTGCTACTTAGAACCATGATGCCCCACTGTGACATCACAGTCCCTTGCCGTGAGAATAACAGGGAAGCCACAAACTGAGAACCATGAGACTAAACATGTAATTTAATGAGTTAAAAGTTTCGGTATAGATAGAAATAAGAAACAGACTGTTTAATTGCCATCAGCTATAAGCTGAGCTGACATACCTTCGATTGAATACATAGGCAAAAGTAATGAGAGTTTCATATATGATTACAAATGCATACAAGTCCTGCACGTTGGACTAGGGGAACATAAAATATATGATAAAATGTCATTTGGATGGTAGGTCAGGAAACCCCAACATTTTTAGAGGTGCTCTCTGTTTCCCACTCAGTTTTTGAGTATGGGTAGAAGCAGACAAAAGAATTGAAAAGTAGGGATTTATAGTTGCCTGAGTGGAGCTAGCACTTAACGGATTATGAGCAGAGGCACTGAGCAACAAACATATCACAGCAGGCAGTGGCAGCTAGCTGGGAACATAATGAAGCCTGGACCAGGTGCAAATAATTACGATGGAAAAACCCAGGAGACAGCAGTGGCAGGAGAACAGCATTTTGAGCTGAAGCATACAGACATTTGCAGGTAAACTGGTACTGGGTCAATACCTCACAAATAAGACAGTGCGGCATTAACAACGCGGTGTAAAGCTCGATTGAATTTATTATGATGGGGTATAACAGTGGTATGGAGTTACTGCTACCCCTGTTGCTGTATGCTATTTACATGGAGTGACCAAGTTCCCATGTGCTGGGTGCCTCATTGACCCTCTCCTATGGTGGAGTGGCTTAGGCACCAGTACACAATGGAATCAGGTTACCTGGGACCGTGGTCTGGTGCCTCAGGTCTCCCCATGCTACTACTTTTGCATTTATAAAAAAAGTTCCCCCTTCCTGAGTTTCTCCTCATCCCCTAAGTCCCTTGGAGTTTGTTATATAAATTCTGGGCATGTGGGGGGTGAAGCCCATTGTTTTTAAGGGTGTGCGTTATTTGTGTCATGTTGGTGTTTTACCCAATGTTATTGCAGCACATGCCCCTTTGCTTGTGGCACTCATTGCCATGTGATTTTTGTTTTAGGCAATGTGACCCCATTGCCAGGTAAACTGAGGGATTGGTAAAAGTAAAAAAAAATAAATGGGATGCTAGAAAAATGAGAAAGCACAGGAGCTGGAGGGTGCAGAAACAAACTGAGGAAGAAGCACAGACAGAAGCAAATACTGAACTAGAAGCATGAGAAGCACACATTAGGCAGAGTCCAGCACACACCAGCAGAAATCCAAGCACACAGGAAGGTAGGAGACAAACACAGCAGAAAGTGGGGGGGGGAGGCAGAGCCCAAGGAGAGGTCAGGCAGAGTCTCTGGCTGTAAAGAAAAGATGCTTCTGAATTGAAGCAGGGAGATAGAATTTAAACAAGTCAGAGGAGGGGGAGCTGTTGCTTCAGCCCCTTGAACCACAGGCTTAAACCTTTGAAATACAATACCACTCTTTCCATACATCATTGTCCTTGATTAGACTCCTAGTGTAATGATTTGTAATGATATATTTTAATGGCTGCTGTTTCATGCTTTGTACATTTTTAAGACATAATAGAAAGGGCTGCCTAGTTGCCCATCTGTAATGTGTCTATATTATGAGTGGGCAATCTAGGTTCAGGAACAGAGCCTGCATCTGGATATCCAGGAGTGGGAGTAGCACTGCCTCAGACGGCATGTGTCAGTCTAGGGAGAGTGGCATCCTCTTGGCAACACATCAGCCTTGACAGTGGACTGGGGAGCCTACTCTGCCTGTGTGTATTTTCCTTGTGTGAGGCTGACAAGGCTCTGATAACAACATTATCACAGGAGGTGGGAGAGTCAATGGTCCTTTATGAGTAGGGCATCCATAGAGCAGTTGAGATGAATGGGGAAAAATACCTTCAGCAACATCAGGAGGCTGGCTTGATACGCTGGGGCTAATATTTGTATTGTGTGTGTTTCCCAACCTCCAGCATTTAATAAATATTTTGGCACCTGCTTTTCTGGATTCAGAGTGCACTGTTTTTCCTGTGGTTCTGGTACACTTGGGTTGACATTCCAAAGTTGCCCATCTCACTAGTTGTGTGTGCCTTCAAAAGCAATGGACACCCCCACGCTAAAAACACTATATTAGGGGTATGCAATAAGAGGAACAAAACTGTTGCAGGCTGGAGTGGTGGTAAGGCTAAATGGTCACTGGCCAAAAGAGAAGATTTATGAAGGCTTAACAATACAGAATGGAAAAATATTAGCAAGGAAAGACAATGTAAGTTTTACTTACATGATTAATGGTACACATTCTTAAATATTCCGCAGATTTAATTTTTTTTTCAAGCAAGCCAATATATTTTACTTATATGGAATACTGTCTGTATTTTCAGTTGCCACCAGTGATGTCAACATGCAGTCATAAATTTGTATAAACATATATATATATATATATACACACACACACACAAAGAGCAGTGTGTAATAAATATTAAGTAGTCAGTACAATAAGTCCTGTATTAAAACAATATCTTTATGTCATATGCCATCCCATCATCTAGTTAATGAAAATTTAAAATGACTAAATAAACAAACCAAAAAAAATCACAGCTTGATATAACCCAATACATGCTTGCAAATAAGTTAAAAATGCACTTCAGCATTTCATATTGAAGAAATTGAGTAAAATTTTAATTGTATTTTTCAAGCATGCTGGGTAATGAGTTTCTTTGTTATGTTTACTTACGCACACAGGCTGAAAGCTGGCCTGACCAGTTATGATCCTGCTGGCATATTCGTACAGAGGAACCAATCAAACGGAATCCAGAATTGCACTGGTATACAATTGTATCTCTGTATCCATAATCCTCTCCAATCACTTGTCCATTAACTATAGGCTCTGGAGAACCACAGTGGCCAGCTGCATATCAAAATGGAAATAAAAAAAATAAAGGAATGCAGCATGTGAACTGAATACAGATTTTTGGAGACTCTTTTAGCATACTTGAAATGTTTTTGTTAGTAAAGAAATTCCTTAATTTATAATGCATTTTGTCCCATATTTTCTCCTTTCAGATCCCCATCCAGAACACAACATTGTGGTCTGATCACACTGTACTTTTCCCTGAGTCTGCAGGGTGGGCAAGTGGTTATGGCAACACAACTCTATGATCAGCTAGTGGGGGTGTTCCTGCCCTGATGTTGGGGGCAGCTCAGGATGTACACTTGCTCCAGCCTGTAGCATGGTAAGGGGCTATCTCCACAGTTAATAGCAAAGCTGCTGTATGATCAACTGGTGGGCGGATTCCCAGCCCCATGCCATAGCAGCCCAGAATGTACCCTTCCTACAGATTAGAAGGTGTGAAAATGTCTACTGTTCATAGCCAATGGTAATGCTCCTCTATGATCAGCTGGCAGGGATAGGGTGGGTATAAATGCTGGTCAGCTGTACCTTTCTTTCCCTGGAGTTTCGTGGCTCACCTCCTTGATATGTCCTGCCCCCTGCTAGCCTCAGAGTGGGATTTAACTCTTAAATGTGAAGTCTGCTGTCCTAGGCCATGTCAGCACAATATACCACCACTGCAGCATTGGTTCAGCTTGTTTTATGATTTCACTTGGAATATTTGCAGAGTGTACTTGTGCCTTCTAAACAATTTATATTTCAAATATTATATTTCTGGGGAAAAAAACTTTATACTAGCCTGCCCAGTACTTTAGTGATAATGCTTCCATTCACTAATAGAGATGGGCAAAGTTAGCCAAATTTGCTCCATGAAAGAATCCACAAATTTAGCGCAATTCGCAGAGTGCAGAATGATCGGTGAACTGCAAAGTTGCGCCATGAAGTATGATGTTTCGCCCACAAATGGCCACTTTATGGGCAAAATTCTGCAGTTCACATTGAAAAAATGTTGTGATTTGGGCGTAGTCAAAGTTGCTGATGGCAGAGGAAACTTCGCGAAACTCTACAAATGTGAATTTCAGCAACTTTGCTGGAAAATTAAAACTTTGCCACATGTCTACTCACAATGTCAGTGATCTGGGTTTGGAAATGGACCCGGGGTCACTCAGTGGCCAGCCAGGGTAGGGTGATTTGAATGTCTGAAGGACAAATCTCCTCCCTCAGCAAGGGAGGGGGGGTTACCACATCCCATTACTTGAATGTCACCTGTGCAGATCAGGCAGAAATAGTGTAGGGGCACCTAGACAAAGATGCAGTCATCAGACACCAGGCAGAATGGGTGCCTCTGCACATATGCATGTGCATCACTGCATAGAAGCATGCATGTTATTTCATGCTTGCACCATTGGGGAGAAAACCAGGAGTTGGATGAAAAAGAAAACTGGTATGATGATGTGTTGGCATACCCCACAGAGGCATGTGTAACCAACATGGCAGTCTGACCACCACTGCATAGTCCTGGATAAGTAGTGGATATCCAGTAAGTCCATGAGTTCAATGAGGGGGCTGGAGGTGCAATCAGTTGAGCAGGGGGCTAAAACAATTCTGATTAAAAAAGGCTAAAATAAGTTATATAGTAAGCTGCATTTTCTAAAATATAATAGTTTAACTTTTACTGTTCTGCACTGCTTTTTACTACAAAGCACCATTACAAACTGAGGTTGTGTTCAATGTTCAGTTTCATTTCCCCCTAGTTTTTAAATAAGTAAAGCACATCATATGTTATGATAAAATACTGTAGAACTGATTTATTTCACTGTACAAAAAAGTCTTGCTATGTTCGCTGCAGAAAGAGACTGGCTAAATTAATTGAACTGCTAAGTTAGTTATCTATGTCAGATTAATTAATGGAAGTACAGGACAGTGAACTTTAACTGCAGCTAACAAGTTGCATAGCCTTGGACCGCTAAATTAAATGAACGTGGTACTTTTCAATTCTACAGTAATTGCTTGCATGCATTATTTAGCATACCCTCCCCCAACCCAGCTGTGCTGATGACAATTATAAATTAAGGTAAATTCCTCTATAGAGTATTCAAGTCGTACTTCAACTTTATAGCAAACATTTCCTCATCTGTATTGAGACATTGGAGAATACTGGTTGGAGTGCACATGCTGAGAAACTCAAAATGAATTCAATTGTCTCAGGGATCAGTTTTAACCTTAGTTACACAGGAAGTGTATGTAATTATATTGCAGCATCTGCACGGTAGAGTGGTTTCATGTTAGTTTCCCTACCTAAGCATCTGGTCTCAGTCCCACTCCACAGCCCAGAAGAAAGGCATTCTCTCACAGCTGAGCCAACCAGCATATAACCGGAATCACAGGTGAAAATAGATGTTGCTCCGTACGTGGTCTGCGTTCCAATCTTATTCCCGTTGGGAGGAGTAGGTAGCTCTCCACAGGAAATAACTGAAAAAAAAGAGTATTCATGCATGAATACAACCAGTAAGTGACATAAAAACAGATAATGCCACTTTCACACTGGTTTTGAAAGTACATCCCTTTTGAGAGAGAAAGACACGTAGACAGTTTGACAAGTCAAACAGATGCAGAAAATGAGACAGCAAGAAAAAGCACAAAGGCAGAGGTACATACTTTAAATGTATTGACACTTTTGTATATTTATGCATTTCACAAAAAAATACATCATGTACAATCAATGGCCTGCATTTAATGTTTATACAGGTAAATGGGTAACATGATCCTTTACCCATGTTTCAAAACAAGATTTCATTAATCATTTGTCTTTGAATAGCATTTCATTGCAAAGCAACAAAACTGGATAGTGATGCATTGAAAGCAGCAGTATTTGTTAGCAAAAATGTCATCATATACTGCTTGTTTGTTAGTAAAAAATGTATTTCTGACATCCTTAGATTCTTCATACTTAAAGTGTATTTTAATGTCATCAGATTTCAATCAAGCAACTTTTGTAATACATGTAAATGATTCAAGCCATAACAAATGACCTATATTAGCAATTTTTAGACATCCCTCGATATTCAGAAGGTTAGCATGGCACTAACATAAATATCACTGCACTAACTGAGCATAGCATGTAATAATGAAATGGGGCCACATTCAGAGGGCCCTGTAGTGTGGTATACAGTGTATACAATGACTATGCCAAATACCACATAACCAGAGTAAATGAGAGAAGTCACCTGCACGCAGAGACCAGTGGTACAATATATTTAGAGGATTTCAGAAGCACAAAATTTCTGTTAAGGCAGCAATATTTACTGCTTCTAAAACACTACTCATCAACATGTACAGCAAGTGATTCCTCCTCACCACCATTTGCTGTATACCAACCCCAATCCCAACCATTGTTGTAACACTTAAATTTACTCTACTTGTCTAACAGTACCTCCCTTCTGCCCTGATTCCCATTATTTATCATAGTAACACCCTCCCCATGCCACCTACTTAGCATCCACCATCCTCCATCGTGTTTGGCACCATCTCCTCTAAGCAAAGTCTATCCAGAACTGAGGGCTGTCTATTGGGCCTGGATAGGCACAGACCAGCCTCTTGCCATCTAAGCTGCTGGCCATCTAAATGCAAGGACTGAGAATGCACACACTGCAGAAACAGCTTTTTCTATAGTACATGCACACTTGGTCTCTGTAATATAGATAACATCTACTGTAACCAAGATGGCGAGAGGATGGTCTGTGCCAATCATTGTCCAACACTCTGCCTTGGATAGGATTTCTAGCATTAGTGAGTGCTGGATACTGAGTGCATGGCACAAAGAAGAGAGGTGGGTACAATGATGTATAAAAGAGATCAAGATAGAAGGGGGTGCTACTAACTACCAGAGAGACATATAACAATGGAGATTAGGGTGGGTATGGGATATCTCTGAACATCTAGGGTATATTGACTTATCACATTTGGGATCAGGGTGGGAGGAGTGTACCGCCAGATTACCAGGGTTATACAGTAAGGAACAGGAGAGAATTGGGGGATAATTGCCAAAGCTCTGCTCAATGCTTCTGTGCATTCAAATATGTGAATGCATTGTTTAGTGCTGCTAATAGCCACATCATGGCATGCAGAGTGCCCTTTCTCACTTTGCACGCTATATGTGGTCATTAACATACTGGCCTTTGAATACGCACCCTTGAGCACAGGAACTATCATGTTCAAGATGTGCAGTCGCACTTTCCTGCTGGATGTCTGTCACAAACAAGGAACTATGGTGTGCCATTCTATGCACTTTCCTTGGCATTACCAACACTCACCACTTGTGATCAGTTGCAGTGGGAAGATGGCACTGGAACCAGAAGCAATGTTGTGAGCAAGCGCTGTGAGCTCCTGAACTACCCTGAGTAAGCACTGTGCTACTGTTATCAGGGTTCTTCCTGCTTGCTCCTTTTTTTCCAATTTTATTTTTGCTTTTATCTATAGTTTTTAGTTAAGTGTATGCTATTTTTGCTGCATTTGTTGAAAGCTAAACTGCTTTTAATCTGTTGAGCTGTTAATCTAGAAAGTTTCTTGTATCTTGAATACAATATTCTCTTTCAGGATGATTTAACTGGATGTTAAATGGGAAAGTCTTCTTAGCTTGATTCCTTCAACTTTGTGCCAGGCTGTTAACTTTATCTGACAATGCTCTATTTTTTGTTTCATTTGTGTTCCTTCAGTGGTTGTTCTTTATTTCATTACAGTGAGCTGCTGGCTCTAACACTATCACAGTAGAGCCAAGTTTATATTGCGGTAGTGCTGCAAACTTACAACAGCAACAGTGCAGCCCCGACCACCTGCCACCCGTAGTATGCCTGTCTACATGGCCTCTCTGCTCTGCTACAGTCTGTGCTGGTGAGGGGCCATGCATCAGGGGACTGGACATCTGCTCGCCGATGTATGCAGTGACTTAAAGGTGCACATGAATGCACATGCTCCAAGTCATGGATGTACATTTCGGCTGCAATTTTACTATGCTGCAGCCCTTGCTTTTTAATGGTAGCTACTTTGCTGCACTCAAGAGACTTTCTGTGAGGAATCTATTTGGCGCAAAGCATTTGCCGAGATGGAGACTCATTCATGAATGAGTCTTGTGTCAGTTTGGCTGTGCTCGCACCAGAGTCGTGGGGATGGACCGGATTGTTGTGGCACAAACAGTCCACACTGCCAATTAAGCCATTGTAAGCCGATCGCTCTGCTCAGCATTCCCAGGTTGGCAGAGAATCTGAGAATGTCTTAATGAGTGGCTTACACCGATCGAGTATGTGTCTACACAGTCACATTTCCACTGTAGCAACCTGAGTGCATGGGGTTACTCCAGCACAAATTTGACCGTGTAAACAGGGCTTAAGACAATATTCTTGCCAGTGGACTGAAGTCAGCTAAAGGAACATTCTGGTGTTTATGGCAAAGTTTTGGGGGGCCTGATCTAAGGGTTCTCTTCTAAATGGTGGCAGATTATTTCTGAAGTTCAACACCAAAGGATATGCACTGCAGTCTGGGTGAGTGTGCATCTTTTCTGGTACAAATAAAAGGGGGCTTTGTTTTCCTTGCAGCTGTAGGAAGACAGCAAAATTCCTTTCTTACTTGGGAAGGGGGTTGTCCTGTAACAGGGTGAATGATGAACTGCTGTTAACAGAAATTGTTTTTCTTTTGGAAAACCTTATTGCGCTGTCACAATAAAATATCTTTGCAACTTTTTAGCCTTGGTGATGCTGCTGTTTGCTGGCCTATTCTGCATTTCTTAGAAACATCAATTTGACAGCAGATAAGGATCGCTTGGCCCACCCAGTTTACCAGCTTTCACTACCTACTGTAATACTGCAGACTCTACTTGATCTACAGCTTTTATCCTTCCTTTCCTGCCCACTAAGGTTCCCTTGTGCCTATCCCATGCATTCTTGAATTCTGTCACAGTTTTTGCCCCCACCACCACCTCTGGGAGGCTGTTCCATGCATCTACCACCCTTTTTGTGAAGAAGTATTTTCTCACATTTCCCCTGAGTCTACCCCCCACCTGCTTAATAGCACGATCCCTTGTTCTTGAACATCTTTTTCTCTGAAATATGCTACCCTCTTGCACCTTATTTCTACCCATGAGATATTTGAATGTCTCTATTATATCCCCCCCCTCTCCTTCCTTTCTTCCAGGGTGCACATATTGAAGTCCTGTAGTCTCTTCTCATAAGACCTTTGGTGCAGACCCTGCACCATTTTAGTTGCCCTCCTCTTGATCACCACTACCCTATGTCCTTCTACAGATGTGGTCTCCAGAACCTGACACAGTACTCTAAATGAGCTCTCACCAATGATTTGTACAGCTGTAACACCACCTCCTTCTTTCTGCAGGTGATACTCCTTCCTATGCACCCTAGCATCCCTTTTGGTTTTCCCCACTGCCTTATCACACAGTTTGACCACCTTTGGGTCTTCAGATATGATTTCCCCCAGCTCTTTTACATGTCTAGTGGTCTCCAGTACCATTCCCCTCATAATGTAATCTGTCCCTGGGTTTTTCTCCCCAAGTGCATGATTCTGGACTTCTTTGCATCGCAGTCTTGCCATGCTCTTAACCACTATTCCTGCTTCATGGATTTAAGCTCCCAAGCAGCAGCTTAAAATTAGTTGAAGTGGGTCTTCCAATGGCTGAAGGGTTCCATTTATAGCTTAAGTTGCTTGTGGCTTCTTAATTTAAAAGCTATATTGCCTAGTTTAAAGCTGTCCTTCAGCATCCTGAATCTGGTTGGGAGTGTGATTCCCCTGCAGCAGAAGGGTTTCACATTTCTTCAGTTGCTTGCTAGTGGCTCTCATATTTGGTTCTTTTCACTGGGGTCTAATTTTTCCTTCTTGATTGATGTTTATTGGGGTTGTGCAGATCCCTGAAAATACCTACTTCTCTTTGCATAAGTGTGACTTTTCCCATTGGAAATATTGTTCCCCTGCAGCAGTATGAGCTTCTTCTTGGAGCAGTTTTTGCTCTGCTTCTCTGGCTTGAGACTGTATGCTTGATACTTGTCTAACTTTTTCTGAGTATGTAACATCTATTGGAAAACATGAAGACAGCTCCACTATGCTGATGTGCCTCTCATTAAGATAATCCAAGAGCAGTGAGAAATAAGGGCATCATCCACCAGCAAGTAATCCAGTTGATGTAAGGTTTATTGTCAAAAATCAAGCAAAATAATAACAGATGCAAAAAAATGTGCCATGTAGGTGCACCCCTCTCCTCAAAAGGCCCGACCGGTTTCACACACGCGCACTTCCTCAGGGATGGGCCCCTCACCTTAAGTGCTGCATTTTTACTCCAAGAGTAATTAAAGTGACAGTGTACATTTTGCAAAAATGTAAAAAAGAATTACCTAAGGTAAAAGACTTAAAATAATGCGTACAGGGTCTAAATATTGCCATAGTTATTAACTCATATTTAATTAATTACAAGTTACACTTTAATGGCTTAATTACAAACTAAATAAGACATCAAAAATAACTAGCAACAGAATACATCTGGTAAGGATGAGATTCTAGTAACATTAACTAATATCATTATTTCATTCCAGGCATAGAATCATCATAAAAAATAAATTAGGGTGGTTATATGTTTCAGTTTTAACCATTCTTATTACCATATACCTATGTCCAGAATGTGGTAGTTAGGTAATATTACCAAAACTCATAAAAATAATGAATATAGTACTGAACCACAAGGAGCAGCCATAGCAACCAGTGTTCACTGTAACTGATACCCTGATATCAAATCTTTAGGGCTGGGGTACATCAGAACCTGTGATATAAGACTACAAAAAAGAAGGAAGAAAACACATATTTAGTAAGGCTGCTACTAGACTCAAAATCATGTAATTTACAGGCCATTTGTTGATAAAGTACTATGGCCTACTTGTCTAGACATTTAATGTTATAGTATAGATACAATATAGTATTAAGGCATTGTCAAAAATTGCATTGTCGTGCCACCAACTCATACAGACGGGTGGTTCCTATTTTCTATAGGTGATACTTTTTTATATTCCTCATTGGATCTCTTAAGATATGGGGTAATATCAAATTGATTGTTTAGCCCTGTTTATATCAATGCTCCTGACTGAAAAATCCAAAAAGCCTCCCCACACAGAAGTTTATTTTCTAAGTCACCTCCCCAGTGCTCACAGATACCTTTTCAATACCACAAAAGGAAAACATATGTCTGCCAGTTTATGTGCCTACATGCTTGGCTAAGGCATTAGCAAAATCCTTGCATCTAATGTCGCTTAGATGTTCACATATACTTTTTTTTTTAAACCTTCTTTATTAATTTGCATTGTATAGTGCACAGCAAGTCAATATTTTGAGCAAAGAGATGTCAATCAATCTAGCATTGTATCATTATCACATATAATCATGAGACATTTCTCTAGAGACAGTATGAGTCCATATGATTAAAAAGTCTCTGCAATTCTGTAATAACAAAGAAGGAAATGAAATCAAATGTGTGTGATTTGCTGCAACATTAAAATCCCATACTTGAAGCCTTCTCCCAGGAGGCATATTTGGATAGTCAAAGCTGTTTAACCAAGGCACAACTTATTGGGATTTGAACTTCTCAGTCAAAGGCAAGTTAAAAAAAAATGTGTTCCTTTCTCTTTTGTTCTATTTTAGGCTATTTTTCAGCCAATGAATGCATCCCCCTCCCCATCCCTCCTTTATACAATTCTATCTAGTAATTGTAATAACTGAAAACAAAAAGAAAAGAAATACAAGTTCGAGCCCAGGTTCATTACATAAAACAGTCAGCTGTCTCACCCTAGACCCATCCCACTGCCACCTATCATGATTCTACCCTTTGAGAAATTTGAATAGATCTGCCATAGATCCAGATTTCCCAGGGTCTCCACCTTGATTCATGCTGGTCAAGTCTGGGATGTAACTTTGCAGTCAAAGACTCCATTGACAAAACTACCTTTGCCTTTATTATCCACTCTGCTAGGAAGGGAGGTTCCAACTTCAACCATCTAGCCATGATACATTTCAGTGCTACAGCTATTAATACCAGCAAAACCTTCCTAACATCTCCCTTCTGTTGTAAAACACCTGGGAGCCCAGATACCCATTCCTCAAATTGCCAGGGGATGAGGACCTCTGTAATGTCCTGCACCACCTTTTGGATTGACCATCAGAATGAGGCAAGAGCTGGGAAGCCCCAAAAGTATGCTCATGGCTTCCAATTGAACCACACCCCCACCAACACAGATTAGAGCCACACATTTTTTTAAAGTATGTGAGGTCTTACCGATGTAAAAAGCCTGGCAAGAACAAGTGGCTTTATACACAACAGAACAGGTGGAACAGTTTATAAATTCCCTGATGTAATAATTATAATCAGTATTGATAGAGGTGCTGCATGTTAGTGGCATGGGTGAGGTGAGGGTACTTTGCACCATGCAGTTTAACGAATGGTTGAAAAAATGGTGTGGGGCACAGGGGTTTGGCTTCATTGGGGACTGGGGTTCCACCTGGAGGAACACCTGCCTATACTGGCAGGATGGTCTGCATCTGTCAAGGAAGGGAACAAGTATTTTGGGCAATCAGTTTAAATGCTTCATTGGCAAGCTTTTAAACTAGTCAAGGGGGGGGCACTGATAAGCAGAAGGAAAATTCCAGCCTCCCCCTATAAAATAGGGTACTAAATGAGAAAAAGACGAAGGTAGAAAGGTCAGTGGGGGATGCTGCTACAGAAGGTAAAGTCATCAAAAAATGGAGAGCAATGAGTACCAATGCCCATAGTCTGGGTAACAAGCTTCCTGAATTAGTGGCCTTGATGGAGGAAGAACATCTGGATATCATGGCAGTCATAGAAACATGGTACACACAGAACCATGACTGGGACGTAAACATACCAGGATACACTATCTACAGGAGGGACAGGGAGGGTAAAAGAGGAGAAGGAGGAGGAGTAGCTCTTTACATAAGAGAAGAAATCAAAGCAATAGAACAAAAGGGTAAACAGGGAGGATAAGAAGCACTGTGGGTCAATTTGGAGGCAGGCAATGGCACCACAATCTGCACAGCGATTGTATACAGACCCCCCTCTCAGGGGGAGGAAATGGACAAGGAAATGATAGAAAGTGTACTTAGAATGGCAGATAAAGGGGAGATATTTCTGATGGGTGATCTGAATATGCCAGATGTTAACTGGAGTGCAGTTGCAGCCACTTCTAAGAGTGGGGTTATTCTAGATGCCCCACAGGGGCATGCCTTAGACAACTAGTATTGGAACCCACTGAGAGGGAGCAATCCTAGACCTGGTCCTCTCAAATGGAGATGGAGAGGATCACAGATGTAGAAGTGGGTAGCCATCTGGGAACTAGTGACCATCGAACAGTATGGTTCACAATAAACACAGCAATACAGTCAAGCCATACAAAGGCAAAAGTGCTGGACTTCAGGAGGGCTGACTTTGCCAAAATGGGTGAGTGCCTAAGGAATGCACTTGCAAATGGGCAGGAAGGGGTGGAAGAACAATGGGGAATAATAAAAACTGCCATCACAGAGGTAACAAGCCTTTGTGTGAAGCAAATAAACAAAACAAAGCAATGTAAGAAACCACTATGGTTCTCAAAGGAGGTGGCAGTGAAGGTTCAAGAGAAAAAAGAAAGCATTCAGAAAGTACAAGGAATCACAGAAGGAGCAGGACAGAGAATTTTATCAGTTAAAGCAAAAGGAAGCTGGGAAGGCAGTCAGAACAGCAAAGGCCTGAACTGAGGAAAAGATAGCCAACTCAGTTAAGAAGGGGGATAAAACCTTTTTTAGGCACATCAGGGAGTGAAGGAAGACTAAGGGAGGGATAGTGAGGCTTAATAAAGGAGGGGTGGGCAGAGGGTGATGGTGAAAAGGCAGAGATACTAAACAAATATTTTTGCTCAGTATTTACAAATGAAGAGGGAGAGGTACCGCAAACAAACAATAGAAACACTCTGGATACAGAAGTTAATACCAGCCCATTTACAGAAGAATGGATTCTGAAAGAACTCTTTAAAACTGAAGGTGGACAAAGCAATGGGGCCTGATGGGATTCATCCCAGAATTCTAAAAGAACTAAGGGTAGAACTAGTGACACCACTGACTACCCTCTTTAACAAATCATGGGAGGATGGGGTGGTACCTGGGGACTGGAGGAGGGTAGATGTGATTCCCCTTCACAAAAGTGGGAGCGGGGCAGAAGCAGGAAACTACAGACCTGTTAGTTTAACCTCAGTGATAGGGAAAATGATGGAATCACTTCTGCAGGAAAGAATTGTCAAGTACCTAGAGGCCAGAGGGGCACAGGACCCAAGGCAGCATGAAGGTCATGCCAGACGAATCTAATAGATTTCTTTGACTGGGTGACCAAAGTAGTAGATCAGGGAGGGGCTGTGGACATGGCCTACCTAGACTTTAGCAAGGCATTTGACTCAGTCCCACACAAAAGATTAATATACAAGTTAGCCAGCCTGAGAGAGGGTCCCAAGATGATAGCCTGGGTAAAGAATTGGCTGGAGACTAGGACACAGAGGGTAATAGTAAATGGAGTCCACTCTGAAGAAAGGGGGGTTACTAGGGGGGTGTCGCAGGGCTCAATATTAGGACTGGTTCTCTTCAATGTCTTTATAAGCGACATTGCAGAGGGACTGGAAGGAAAGTATGTCTCTTTGCAGATGACACAAAGATCTGCAACAGAGTTGATGCATAAGGTGGGGTAAAAGGATGAGAAGGACTTGCAAGGTTAGAGGAATGGTCAAATGTATGGCAGCTTAGATTTAATGCTACGAAGTGCATGGTAATGCACCTGGGAAACAAAAATCCAAGGGAAGAGTACACAATGAGGGGTGAGATACTAACAACAAAAAAAATGGAAAGGGACCTGGGGCTAGTCATATCAGATGACTTAAAGGTGGGCAAGCAATGTGAGAGGGCAGTAAGGAGGGCTGGGGGGATACTGGGATGTACAGGGAGAGGCATCACCAGTAGAAAACAAGAAGTTGTTATCCCTCTATACAGATAGCTGGTGAGACCCCATCTGGAGTACTGTGTGCAGTTCTGGAGACCCAATCTCCGCAAGGACATTGACAATATGGAAGCTGTCCAGAGGAGGGCAACTAAAATGGTGTAGAGTCTGCATCAGAAGACATATGAAGAGAGACTAAAGGAGCTTAATATGTATAGCCTTGAGGAAAGGAGGGAGAGGGGGGACATGATAGAAACTTTCAAGTACCTCAAGGGAATCAACAAAGTCCAAGAGGGTAGCATCTTTCAAAAAGAGGTGTGCAAGAACAAGGGGGCACAATTTTAAGATGGGGGGTGGCTCAGAGGTAATGTAAGGAAGTATTTTTTCACAGAGAGGGTTGTGGATGCATGGAACTGCCTTCCATAGGAGGTTGTGGAGTCAAAAACAGTGGTTGAATTCAAGCATGCATGGGACAGCCATAAGGCAATTCTAGGGGGTGGGGGTAGAATGAAGTAGGCTGCTGGTTAACTAGGATCTGCAGCTTATCCATTAGGTAGTGAAATGGGCAGACTGGGTGGGCCAAGCGATCCTTATCTGCCATCAGATTCTATGTTTCTATGTTTCTAAATGGTTAAATCTTGGTAATAACGTCACAAAACTTACATTGGCCATAGTTCTAACAACCTTTGTGGGTTGGGGGCAACCACATATTAGATTTTCTTTCCATTGGTTGTAATGAATGCACCAATAAATCAGAAAGATTTCTCTCTCTCTCTGATACACAGTATGGGGAGTTTTTTTTTAACTGTATCCTTTAGTACTGAATCAATAGACTGGATTGGCCAATGTTTATATACTATAGCTTTGATTTCTTGTGTGTTGGTTCCATAAGTGGTGATGAAGTTAATGTGAGCAAAACCAGGAGAGGGCTTGCTTTTATACTCTGAAAGTGTAGTATGTGGTGTATCTATGGCATGTGTTTGGGCTTTAGTAATAACTTCTTGGCTATGACCCCTACTATGGAACCATTCTGATATTTCTCGGAGTCTAGTGTCAAAGTTAGAAATGGAGTAATTCCTTTTTAGATGTAGAAACTGTTAGTGGGAAATGTTCATGACAATGTGGCACAGCTGGCAACTGGAAGCATATAATAGGGTATTACGGTCCATAAGTTTATGAAACAAGTCTGTAGAAATAGTCCCATCCTAATTTTTATTGATTTTCAGATCCAAAAACATAATTTGTTTTGGTTCGTATTGCATAGAAAATTTCAGGTTTGGGTTAGACCTGTGAAGATATTTCACAAAACA
Organism: Neoceratodus forsteri; assembly: GCA_016271365.2. Classification (NCBI taxonomy): domain Eukaryota; kingdom Metazoa; phylum Chordata; order Ceratodontiformes; family Ceratodontidae; genus Neoceratodus; species Neoceratodus forsteri. The sequence goes on from CM057455.1 coordinate 624,306,403, forward strand.
CTCCAGCTCTATTGATGTACCGTGCCACACCATCAGGACATCATCAATATAACACCTCCAGAGATTGATGCTGTGTAAATAAGGATTGTTGTTAACATCATAAATGACATTTTTCTCCCAATGTCCCAGGTAAAGGTTTGCATAAATAGGGGCAAAGGTGGCCCCCATGGCTGTACCCTTTAGTTGGTGATAATATGACCCTTGAAAATAGAAAACATTGCATTCAAGTACATATTCAGCGAAAGTGAACAAAAAGTCCATCTGCTCACTGTATAAATCCATAGTGTTATCCAGCCATGTACACAATGCCTCAAGGCCACCCTGGTGGGGAATATTAATGTAGAGTGACTTGATATCAAGAGACACTAACAACCAATCAGGTTTGAGCTGTTAATTCTCAAGCAGGCCAAGCACCTCTGTAGTATTCCTAAGGTATGAAGGTAAACCTGTTACCAAATCATAAATGTGTGAATCCACATATTGGGACAGTGGTTCAGTTAGAGAACCAGTTCCCGAGATTATTTGCCTGCCCAGGGGATGATGAAAGCTCTTATGTACCTTGGGCAGTATGTACATGTTGGGGTGCACAGGATGTGTGACCTGCAGAAACTCAAGGGTATTCTGGGATATTATGCCATCAGCCAAGGCTTGCTGCAGCATGCTGTCAATGTCTCTCTTAAAGGGCATAGTGAGGTCAGTTTTAATTATTTGGTAACATTTCTCCTCTGATAGTTGTCTTTGGACTTCTGCAATATAGTTTGTAGAATTCATTACGACTATTGCTCCCCCTTTATCTGCTGGCTTGATGGTGGTTAATGTATTATGTTCCAGTTCAATTAATGCAACCCTTTCCTTATGTGAAATATTGCAATATGAAGGATACATAGATACATAGACAGTGTCGGCAGATAAGGGCCTATGGCCCACCCAGTCTGCCCATTTGAGCTTGTAAGTTCAGTTTGTTTTCCTAGAAGTCTGTTGCCCCTTACCCCTGACCTCCAGAATTCCTTTATGTCTATCCCATGCATTCTTAAATCCTGATGATGCTGTTCATTATATAATTTATTGATATCATTGAGGCAAGCCTGTTCAAAGATATGTATAGCAGAAGTGGACGGGGGGGGGTAGTCGAAGTCCGCTTAAAACTATGAAGAGACTTTAAGGTGTTATGACTTAATTCATACTCTGAATTTGTGCTAATGTCACTTTTATTTTATTTCATACACATTCAAAACCAGGAGGTCATATGAAGAATTCAATACCATAAGGATATCATCTTCGGGTAACAAGGTCTCAGTGTCTGCATCAATTTTTTGTCTGTTGTAAAAAGATTAAGGCTTAACTTTCTGGTTAGCTTTTTAATGTCCAGGTATGTATCAAATCTACTTGCAGAGCAGGTGGATACAAAACTCAAGCCCTTACTTAAAATTGATAGCTGGTCTGGGGTGAGTATACTATCTGAGAGGCTAATAATATTTATCTGTCTCTCCCCTTGCCCCGTTGTTTGGGTGTTGCCCCCCTTCCTATTAGTGGTACTGCTTCTTGGTTCCTTGTGAAGCTTGACCTGTTTATTTTTAGCCCCCCCCCCACCTTGTTCTATGGTTTTACAAATTGAACAAGTCTGTCTGAGCATCTCACTAGTTCTGAGCCCTCTGCTTGTTCATCCACCTCTTCCTCCAAAAAAAGGCTCCTCCAGGGATTCGATGTCAGATTCTGAGGTTGAGCAGAAGCTTATATTGCTTCTCCTCAAGACTGGTTTTGGGACCTTTCTTTTATTTCTTCTACCGCTTTTGCTTGAATTAGCAGTGAACTCAGACCCTTTCCAGGGAAAACCCAGTTGTTCAAATAATCCAATCTGTCCCTTTCATATTTCCAAAGTTTAACAGCACAAATGCGCTTGTCCTGTTTGGCAATTGCTGCTTTAAGTTTTTCATCCAAAGCAGTAAACTCTGAGTCATTAGTAAACTCTAAAAAGACCCCTTCTTTGCCTATAAGAATTGGTTCTACTTCTAGCTGCTGATTTCCATAGTCATGGATGATGCAAAGCTGAAACAATTTGGATGCAGCCTGCATCTATTTCTCCCAGTCCGTTTTGAAATCAGCCCAATCAAAGCCATAACCTGGCCATTTCAAAACTCTTAGTCCCCCCTAGGAATATGCCGTACCTTCTGGTAGGCTTCAAGGCTTGTCAAGTTTCAAAAGATCCTGCGAGCTCTTAATGCAGCATTTTCAAGTTCAAAATACACTGTGTGAATGCTCACTGGCATTTCAACAGCACTTACAGCTGCGACTGCATATTGAGTATCGCTTCTTGGTTCTAAGTCAGTGCCAGGTGTGATATTCAAAAAAGTATTAGACTCTCCAATAACAGAAAAAAATAGCTGCACTAAAGGAGAGGTGCCCGACTGCACCTACATGTAAGTTCTCAAGTCTAGAGGACATGGCAGTTACAGCATTACCTCCAATAAAACTCAAGGTAATGGCTGTATTACTTATTGTGAACTACTCAGTGTTAGTGGTGAGCTCTTGTCCAGGACATAGCAGGAAAATATGAAGACAGCTCTGCAGGCTGATGTGCTTCTCATCAAGATAATCCAAGAGTAGCGAGACATAAGGGCACCATCCACCAGCAAGTAATCCAATTGTTGGAAGGTTTATTGCCAAAAATCAAGCAAAATAAAATCGGATACAAACAGACGTGCCATGTTGGACACTCCTCTCCTCAAAAGGCCTGACTGGTTTCATGCATTTGAGCTTCCTCAGGGATGGCCCCCTCACCTCAAGTGCTGCATTTTTATGACAAGAGTAATTAAAGTGACAGTGTGCATTTTGCAAAAATGTAAAAAAGAATAACCTAAGGCAAAGGACTTAAAATAATGCTTACAAGGTATAAATATTGCCATAGTTATTAACTCATATTTAATTAATTACAAGTTATGCTTTAATAGCTTAATTACAAACTAAATAAGACATCAAAAATAACTAGCAACAGAATACATCTGGTAAGGATGAGATTCTGGTAAATTAACTAATACCATAATTTCATTCCGGGCATAGAATCATCATAAAAAATAAATTAGGGTGGTTACATTTTTCAGTTTTAACCATTCTTGTTACCATATACTGTACCTATGTCCAGAGCGTGGTAGTTAGGTAATATTACCAAAATGATAAAAATAATGAATATAGTAGTGAATCACAAGGAGCAGAGCAACCAAGGCATTCAGTGATCATTGTAACTGATACCCTGATATCAACTCTTTAGGGCTGGGGTATATCAGAACCTGTTATATAAAACTACAAAAAAGAGGGAAGAAAATACATATTTAGTAAGGCTGCTACTAGACTCAAAACCATATAATTTACAGGCCATTTGTTGATAAAGTACTGCGGCCTACTTGTCTAGATATTTAATGTTATAATATTGTTACAATATAGTATTAAGGTACAGTATTGCCAAAAATTGCATTGTGATGCCACTGTTCCACAACAACAAAGTCTAGAAATTAGATGTTAGGGTTACCAACCAAACCCCCCACACATCCCCACCACCATCCACAAACTAACTGGTGTCAGGGTGTACCTTGGGGTCATCAGCCCTAACTCTCAGCCCATCCCATGTGTAAACAAGCTGAGATGGTATGGTATAGGACAATAGGATGAGAGTTAGGCCTAATAACCCCAAGGCATACCCCGATGCATGTTGGCCTGTGGATGGTAGAGGAGGTGATGCATTAACAGAGAATTTTTTGCAATGAATTTCCCTTCTTTTTGAGAAAGTGAAATATTTACTCATATGGTGTCCATAGGTGGGGCATGGGCCTTCCGGGCCCTATGCACCCGCAAACCTATCAGTGTAGTGGCCTAGTGCAGGAGGGCTCTGTGCTCCCAGTTTTGCATAATGTGATGCATATTTGCAAGCATGGGACCTCTGGTACCTATGCTCCCACCCAACCATAAGCGTAGAGACATAGCAACTGGGGGCCCTGTGCTCCCAGTATTGCAAGATGGTGGACCTGCACTTCCACCTACCTATAAGTATAGAAACATAACACAGGAGGGCTCTGTGCTTTTAGTTTTGCATAATCATGTCCATAGGTGTGCTCCTACCCACCCATGAGCTTAGAGATATAGCATAGGAGGGCCCAGTGCTCCCAGGTTAGAACAAATAGAATACATATGTGGAAGCACTGATCCTCTGGGCCCTGCACTCCCACCTTCCCTCAAGTACAGACTAATAGCAGATGCATAGAGGCATTCCAAGTATCCCTTGTAATACTTATTTGGCAATATCTCAGTAACCATAGCAACCGAGGAAAAAAATTATTTCATAGTTCTATTCATGACCTAGCTACCTCCACTCATGCTTAATACAGCTGCACTTAGTGAAAAATTGGTATGTCTAACCTTTTTCGAGATATAGGCACTGAAAGGTGCTGTGGTCATCACAATGTTATCCTATGGGAAAATTTACAAATTTGGACTGTTGTAACTCTGGAACCAGTGTAAATTTTTTTCTTCAAACCAGCACAAGGCACATCTGTGGGGCAAGGACTTGCCTTCATGCAAAATTCAGCCCAAATGTCGTAACTGTTGTCTTGTTGTGAAGTGGAAAAGAAAGCAGTGTTTTGGGCTGTTGAACTGCAAAATATTTGTGAAAGTTCACCAGAATTTCGTGAAAGTACCATTGGTTTACATAGGGGAGCTTTCACAAAAGTACTGTGGAACTTTCATGAAAGTCCTGCCATTGTAGATATGGAACATTTGCAAAAGTACCCCAGAACTTTGGTGAAAGTCCATGGATGTTTCATGAAAGTTCCGTGGCTTAGATGGTGGAAAAACTTTAACAACATATTTCTGGGCATCCTAATGCCAGGATTGTGTCCATAGGGCCCCAATTAGGTAAACCCAAGTGTTGGTGTTTATCTACAATGTTTTTCCCACCTCTCTAACTGAAAACAAGATGGCAACAGCATGAAAGCACCAAATCCATTTGGGAAAGTAAAAAGTGCTTTCGCAAAAGTAAAAGGTGATTTCACAGGGAACATATATTTTTTTCCCATAGGCTATAACGCAGAAATTTAAACTTTAATAACTTTTGAATGGGTTAATATGTTTCCACCAAACCTTCAAGTCCCCATATACCTTGAAAATTGTTTATCAGATGGAGAAACCATTTGGGCTGTAGAGACGAGCAAAGAATTTTCTAAAAATTGGCCAAAAAAGTGTTGTTTTGCACTTTTTTTTGCACTCTTCAGCTCCACAACCACATGTGACTGGAACACAACTTGCCAAATCCAGAGATCTATGGTAGCAGACAGTGCATGCAAAATTTCAGGAAAATCAGATAAATGGTTGCAAAGTTTTTAAAGTGCAAACATTTAGATTTAACAAAGAAGTGGCTACTCAATCCTAACTATACCTGCACTACTGTGCCGGTATAATGTATGTAAATATATATATAAACTGCATTAATGCATCCGCTAAGGTTAAAGTGATACAAGTTGGGAAATGTGATGTTAGGATTTTCAACTCTAACACCCCATTCCCCACCCTGCACAGACCCTCTGTCTTGGGCCTGAGAACCCTAACGCTCACCCCATTCCATTAGAAAATAAGGTAACATGGTTACAGCATAAGATAATGGGATAATTGTTAGGGTTCTTGGGTCTAAAGACAATATCATCCACAGCTTTAGATCCTTGCAGAGTGAGGGAGATGGGTTAGAGTCAAAACCCTAGTGACACATTTCCCTTCTGGCCCTGTTGCCAATCCCTCGCTAGATGTGCATATGTTTGTAGATGTGGAAGCACAGGGCCCTCTGGGTCCTGTACATCTATGTGTCAAACAACAGTGACCAAATTTTCAGCAAAGCCATCTTATTACCCCACCTTATGTACCCCAGTACAAATTGTGAAATGCAAGCCAAAACGTAATTATGCACAGCTGCAATGCCATTCTGCTCCACAGGTGCGAAAACACATTTTGGGCAGGATTTGAAAAAATGACAGCTATACTATTCATGAGGTAGTGTGGAAAAATAGCTATGTTGAAAATTTGATGGCAAAATATTGAAAAGTACCAAAGTTATGCATCTGCATAAAATAAATTCAGTGGATGCATATGACTTGTGCATTTTAAGGAATTGTTTCACCAAATTTTCACATACACAATTTTGGGACCCACCTCATGAACAGTGGTGCTGTTATCTCATTAATCAGTCCTAAAATTTGATTTTGTGCAGCAAACATGCCATTTCATGCAACAGGTGTGAAAACACATTTCGAGCAGGATGTGAAAAATGACAGCTATACTGTTCACGAGGTGGTGTGAAAAAATGGCTATGTTGAAAATTTGGCAGCAAAATATTGAAAAATACTGAAGTTATGCACATGCATAGGAAAAATTAAACTGACGCATAAACAGTAACACAGGCATTTTTTTGTATTTTTGCACCAAATTTTCAACATGGTTTGGGACCTCACCTCATGAACACTGCAGTGACCGCCAACTCACCTTCCATGTCCAATTAATGAGATGACAGTGATAGTGTTCATGAGGTAGGGTCCCAAAAAGGCTATGTTGAAAGTCTGGTTTAAAAATTCAAAAAAATTGCAAAGTTGTGAACCTATGTTCAAGATGCCATTGACAGCCATTATACCGCACTTACCTCTCTTTTTCAGTTTGCGGTTTGACTCTGAAGAGTACAGATGTTTCCCAGTCCACAGTAGATAACAGCCCTCAACCTCCAATAGTAAGTATAGGGTAAGTGGGGGAAGTGGGGGGGTGCTCAGTGGGAGGGTCGTGATGGGGGGGTGACAGGGATAATGAACGAACATTTTCCTTTTTCATATAAACAAAAGAAGATGGTGGGGACCGTTTTCTTTTTTTCAAGGAAACAAATGTAAAACAAAGTATTTAATGCATGTCAAATAAATGGCACAGTTCTCCCACACACTTAAAACATTGGCATATGCCTGTTTAATCAAACATTTTTTCTATTTATCCAGTGTAGTTGTGATTATCATGCCAAATGTGCCAAATGTGCCAAATGCACATGGAAAAATGCATTCCATGTATATGCAAACCATCTATAAATAATGTTTCTACTACACTCAAACTATATTTTCACTGCTATATGGTGTAGAAAATTGTATTTAGAGTTTATATGCAAAAAACATTCTGTGATGATGCTTCCACTTTTTGCAGGCACCCACAATTTGTACACACACACCCCTAGCAACAGCTTTGCAGGATTGCAAGCAAATGAAACATTTTTTCTGTGCAAACAAGAGCTGTGCAAATGTGCTTCTTAGTAAAAAAAATGGAATCTTTTAAAATCCTGTGTATACAGAGCACTGTGCAAAACAGTTTATTACTTTCTGCTGTGGCAGTTACAGTTTATTGGCAGACTTTTATTTGTAGTACTTTACTCCTTGGTTACTATACAACTTTTTGGCTCTATTGCCTAATCCAAAGTGTTACGGTCTGAAGTCCACTTCTTAAAGCTCGTGTGTTTTTAGGACACACTGGACTGGAATGCTGACACAGGGATTGGGCCGGCCTGGGAGTGGCTGTCAGAGTACCCCGATAGAGACGCAGCAAAAACCTTAAGAAGAGATTTTCAATCAGGTTTTTCTTTGCAGTGTAGGATGCCAAGACAAGCTAGGGAGGCAAATAATTTGGGCTCAGCCAAGGGAAAAGAAGACATCTTGAGAAGAAAGACAGAAAAATAAAAAAACAGCAGGGAGGGTAGAAGGTCCATACCCTTTGCCCCCGATAGCTAATTTGAGGATATCCCCTCTGGGTCTGGTACCTAAGAAACAAGAAGGGGAGTACAGGGTGATCCATGAACTATCATTCCCGGAGGGAGACTTGTTTAATGACTTTATAGGGGAAAAGCACAGTCGGGTGACTTATGCCACATTGGAAGAGGCAGTACAGATCATTCTGGCAACCCCGGATGTTTGGCTAGTGAAGAAAGACATCAAGTCGGCCTTTCGGCTGCTTCCAATCAGAAGGAAGTACTGGGACCTGTTGGTCTTAAAATAGGGGACCAGTATTATTTTGATAAAGCAATGCCCATGGGTTGTTCAATAGCATGCACAACTTTTGAAACATTTAGCACCTGCCTGTACTGGATCTTTCAGAACAAAACTGGGTATAAAACGGTCATACATTATTTGGATGATTTTTTGTTGATAGGCAGCGGACGAGCGGAGACAGAAGAGATACTGGATAATTTTCAGCAATTGTGTTGAGAACGAGGGGTACCATTGGCACCAGATAAAACAGAAGGCCTGAGTAGGGTTCTGGGGTTTCTAGGGATTGAGGTAGACACATTGAATGAGGCATTTAGTGAAAAAATTAAGCAAATTGATTCAACACCACACAAGTAGGAGGCGGGCGCAGTTGAGGCAAGTGCAACAAGTCCTGAGGCATTTGAACTTTGCATGCAGGGCAATTGGGCCAGGAAGGACATTCACAAGACTGCTAGCAAGGGCAACAGCTAGGGTGATGAGTCCGCACCATTGGGTAGATATAACACAGAGGGTAAAAGAGGATTTCAAGGTATGGGAGGAATTTCTGAGAAATTAAACTGGCATATCTTTTTGGCAGGAAGAATGGGTTTTTAATACTGACTTAGACCTGTACACGGACGTGGCAGGGGGAAAAGGTATGGGGGGGTTACCTGAGGGGAAAGTGGTTTGTGGGGCCTTGGTCAGATGAATGGGTGAAGGAAGGCAGGGTGAAGGACATCATGCTATTGGAAATAATGCCAATTAAGGCCTGCACCCTGGTATGTGGGGTGGAATTGAAAAACCAGAAGGATACATTCTGGTGTGATAATAAGGCAGTTGTGGAGGTCCTGAATAAAAAAGGGGGGATGTCGGCGCCGGTAACGTGGATGTTGAGACAGCTAGTGCTTAGGGGTTTGCAGTTGAATTTGTCATTTAGGGCTAAGCATATAGACGGGGAAAGGAATATACTAGCTGACAGCCTTTCCCATCTGCAGCTGGACCGTTTTCAGGCACCGGTGTCAACGGAGGAAGAATGAAAAATGCCTATTCCAACGAACATCTAGGACATTGGCAAGAGGGAGCAGAGGTGCTGTGTCTCAGGTCATGGGCACCACGGACCTTGAGGACCTATGAAGGGGCATGGCAGGCATTGCAAGCATTCAGGGCAGCACACCACATGGAGGTAAGTGGCCAGTCATGGTAGAGCAGCTGGGAAAGTTTACAGTCAAGCAATGGAAGAGGGGAATTGCATACAACACAATGGGGGTATACCTTTCAGGGATCAGTGTGGTATGCAGCCTAAAAAGGTGGCAGGATCCCATGAAATCAATGCTGATATGTAGGATGATGCAAGGGTGGAGCAGGTTGAGACAGAAGGACAAGGATGGCCGGTGACCAATAGCGGAACACTGGCTAGCCAGGCTGTGGGATATATTGTCAAGGGTGTGTAAATCCAAAGATGAAACGCAGCTATTTTGTACAATTTACATGGCAATGTTTGGGGGGCTTTGAGGATAAGTGAGGCGGTAGGTCATGACTAAAAACATGATGATGGGGGGCTAACATAGGGGGATATAGTTTGGGGGCCAAAAACAATACAACTGGTCAGCAGGAGGTCAAAAACAGACCAGGTGGGAAAAGGGTGTGTCACAGACCTGAAGACACATGCAGAAGGGTCATTATGTCCAGTGAGGGCTCTGTGGGCTTACGCCGCAGAGATATGTAATAAAGAAGGGCAATTATTTGTACATGGGGATGGGAGAAAAGTGACCAGTTACCAGGTAACAGCTGTACTTAAAAAAGGTATGGGGTTTCTGGGCGAGGACCCAGCAAGTTATTTCTCCCATTCTTTTTGGATAGGAGCCACGTCAAAATGGGCCTCAGAAGGGGAATCGGTGGACAAGCTTTTGGAGATGGGGCGATGGCGGTCTGCCAGCTATAAAACTTACATCTGTGCATTTGAAGATTAACATGCCATATTTGCTTTGTTTTTCACGAACAGAGCTGAGAAAGGGAAATGGGGGAATTTGGGGCTAAGAATAAAAAAAGAGGGAGAGGTTGGGGTAATCATGAAGTGAGGTATTAAACCAAATATTTATCTTCTTAGGCAGAGGGAGGATCATAGAGGTGTGGATCTGCTGGCATTCCCACATTTATTGGCCAGAGAGAAGAGCAGAAAAGAAGCCCAGGGCAAAGCAACTCTACCAGGATATCAGACACTGTAAATTGATGTGGCATGGCATCTGAGGGATGAAGTGGGCACAGTTACTACCGACATTGCTGAAGACGAAGCAACGGAGACCCACACCAGACTTGATTATTGTCCCCCGGGAGGGAATGACATAGGGGAAAAACTGTGGGTGGATACTTATCTAAGGGTGAGAAGTGATTTTGAAAAAGTGAAACAATGGTGGCCAGATGTGTGTTTAGTGTGGTCTGCCATGATACCACGGAGAGTATGGAGGCATGCCCGCAGACATGTAGCAGTAGAGAGAGCCAGGAGAAAGATGAATAGGAGAGTGGGTACACTAGTGAGAAGCTTGGGGGGGGCAAGTAATACTAAGGGGAGTTGAGGAATGGGTGGATGAATTTTATAGATCAGATGGAGTTCAGTTATAAGACCTACCTATAGATATGTTTAACACAGAAATAATGGGTTTCATTGAGGCATGGAGGAGACATCAAGACAAGAAAAAGGCGGGGTGCAGGACACAAGATATGAAAAAAAAAAAAAAAGAAGAAGAAGGTGAGGGGAAGACCAGTCATCCAACACAAGCTGGAGGCTGGCTATGGGGAAATTGAGGGGAATGGGTGGGGGGGAAAGGAGGAGAAGGAGAAGCAACAGAAAGAGGAGAAAGTGGTCTCAGTTCTCACCATTACCTATAAGAAAGAGAAGAAGAATGCTCCCAGGTTTTCACCTGTGGAGGCGAGAAGGAGCAGAGGAAGATCTTGAACTGATATTGATTATGTAAAGCCAGACAATTGAAGAGGTATAATATGACTATAGAAGGTGATGATAATGATAATGTAATGGAAAAAAATGTGGTTATTTTAATAAATTGATTGCTGATCTGACCGTAACAACACACAGGTGGTCTGTCTTTTGTGGGGAATGGGAAATCCAAGACAATGGGGTTTGCCCCTTTAAAAGGGGCAGACCAAGTTGTCCTGGAGGACCTCTCCCCCAGCCAGAAATGGTATGGCTCAGAGAGTTGGGGGGGTGGAGCCCCGGGGACAATAGGCAGGTACAGGAAAGGGAGGAGCGCAAGGAGGAACAGGATAGCCATAGGTGGTAGGAAAAAATGTGAGGGGGAAAAAAGCCAGGGTACATAATAGACTGCATAGAGGTGGTCTGCCCTTTCTGCTGGAAAATATTGTTGCTGCCCACCCACCCATCTAAATAATGTGATGGAAACGATTAGTAGTCGGATGGGGCAAAAAGGGGGCTGGGGGAGGCTGTTCAGAGGTGGATGTCAGGATGGGCAGGCATGCCAAGGTGGATGGCAGAAAGAAAAGGGGAAATTGAGGGGGATGGGGTGGGGGAGAGCAAGAAAAGGAGGAGAAGGAGAAGCAACAGAAGGAGGAGAAAGTGGTCTCAGTTCTCACTGTTACCTATAAGAAAGAGAAGAAGAAAGCTCCCAGGTTTTAACCTGGGGAAGCGAGAAGACGCAGAGGAAGATCTTGAACCGATATTGATTATGCAAAGCAAGACAACTGAAGAGGTGTAATATGACTATAGAAGATGATGATAATGATAACGTAAATGAAAGAAATGTGATTATTTTAATAAATTGATTGCCAATCTGAGCGCAACAACACACAGGTGCTCTGTCTTTTGTGGGAAATGGGAAATCTGGGACAAAAGTGGGTTGGACATCTGCATTTTTTTCATGCAGACTGGTGATCACCATAATAACCAAAAAGCATGATGTGGGAAAGCACTTCAATGAGGGATAGCAGCATGATTAGCATGTGATCATTGGTTAGCGTTTTTGATGGATGGACACTTTTACCAAATAAATAAGGTATTTAAAAATTAAAAGAAAAACATATCAGAATATTGATAAAAATTACTGGACATTGCTGTAAATGAAATAAGGTACTCCCAGGTGTTAGATTAATCATCACTTAATAACCCCCTAGGGGTATGTGGCACTTCGCTTTGCCTCATGCCACATTACACCTGTAGGGGATGATTAATAGATGGTTAATGTAACCCCTGGATGTACATTATCGCTTGATTAGGCTCAACCTGATCAGGCTATATCCCTGTGAAGAGGGTATATCCCTGAGAGATGAGCTGCCAGCTGGGAGACAAAGCAACATGGAAACAAAATGTATGTGTCACCTCTCTGTTGAAAGCAGCAACAGATGAAAAAAATTCAACAATTTAAGGTGAATTTCATGAGCTTTTGTGAAATTGTTGAATTTTGTGATACTTTTGTCGGTACCATTTTCATTCATTTTGCCAAGTCATGTACATGAGTTGCTATTGTAGAGGAAAGTAAAGGCTGGGTAAAGTGACAAAGTAGCATTTATAGGCCCCATAGAAAAGGTACAGTGATGCCAAGTGTCAGGTCAGTGTCTTGAGTGATAAACAATTAAGAGTAGTCAAGGACACCACGGTGCACTAACCTGTCTTCTTGCAATATGCCGGCTAACTACCAGAGGTCACTGACTAGTGGAGGGACATGCATGTGCAGCATTGTTTCTGTACAGTGCCACCTGATGATTTTTTAACAACCCTGAAGTTAACAATGCAAATTGTCACTATTTGAAAACACTGGCACCTAGTGATACCAAGTGTTATAACTAGTTGAAACGTAGGCCACTGTGACAGAAGTATCTGGATATCTTTAGTCATGATGGAGTATGATTCTGGGCATCACAGTCACAGAATGGTTGGAGAGGCATTGCAGAGCCATGTTGCTAGTGCAGGTAAGGTGATTCAGTAGTGAAAATTGCTTTGTGAAAGTTAAATTCCAAAAGTGGAATTCTACTGGCATTACCTACATAATTCATGGATTTTTGAGCAAATTTTGCTATCAGTAATTTCTGATGTATCCACAATAAATTGTAACCTACTAAACCACATGCATCTAGCTTAATTAAATTCCAGGACATATTTACTTTGGTAAGCATGCCTAATGCTGAGTGTCTATGTGCCATATCAGTGGAGCTATAAACATCCAATCAATTTTGGAATGTTTTCACAAATTTAGCAAATACTGTAATTAAATTGTGAAATGTTGAACTTATAAATTATGTGACCAGTTACCCCTCCATTTAGCAGTTTCTAAGACGCTTCTAAGAAAACATGCATATAAATGTTCAATTATCTAGCTCCAAAGGAGGCTAAGTTGCAAGCATAGAAATATTTTCATAAACTTCACATGAATAACAAATTGCCAGACTTTGAGGCCCTATAACTTTCTTGCCTCTCATCTAAATGCCATGACATGTGGTATATGCTTAGATCCCTTTCCAAACAGTGCACGTGCCATATTTCCAAACTCTAGCTGTAAGACTGAGAGAATTATGGCCAATTAAAGACATTTGGAAAATTCAGCAAAATTTCACAGATATTCCACAAACATCAGAATTTTGTTAATTTGCCCAATAAGGGCCCTATATTAATGAAGCCTTTTCCCACTCAGGATTTATATTTTTTAATTATTTAAAAGTTCTGAACCCAATGACCTCAGCTGAGCTTAAGACTACAAGACAGCAGAACACAGTGACCTCAGCTGACCCAGTGTCATTGTGTTCTACTTCATTTTAGTCGTCAGCACAACTGATGTCACTGGGTTCTTGAACTGGTAAGAAAAAAATGACTATTGGGAGGGAAAAAGGCTGCACTAATATGGGATCCTAAATAGAAAAAAATAGGACAATTTCCAAACAAACACAAAAAACACAGAGGCCCAGATATTCAAACTTCACCAGGCTGTGGTGCAAGCTTGGGCTCATCTCAACTTGGCTGCTCAGGGGTGTGGACTGGGCGATATTCAATGGAGCTGTGCCATGGCTCAGCAGCATTGAATATCACACCCTGGCCACCCCCAGTGTGCATGGTGCAGTGGCACTGCACCAAAGCAAGCAGCCAGAGTGGAGCATGGGGATGCGCTAGCACAACTTCCATTGCGCTATGCACAGCAACCACGATATTCAAAAGTTGACATGCAAATGGGGCCATAGTGTATGCAAGGTGTACATGGGGCCATTTGCATGTCATTATAGCCTCATTTGCATGCAGGTGCGCCAATCTCAGACGACTTGCGCCTGGCGCCCTGCCAGGAAGGCAGCCATCGGGGACCGACACCCACTGCAGCCCGATCGTGGGCATTTGTAAATTAAAATAGAAATATTCCCTATATCCCTGGTAGTCCAGTGGACCTGTCTGCCTGATCACAGGCATCTGTTTAAAAAAAGAATGTAGTCCAATATCCCCGGTGGTCCAGTGGACAGCTGTCTGCCCGATCGTGGGCATCTGTATAAAAAGAGAATGAAGTTCAATATCTCTGGTGGTTCAGTAGACCGCTGTCTGCCTGATCGCAGGCATCTGTATAGAATAAGAATGAAGTCCAATATCCCTGGTGGTCCAGTGGACGCTATCTGCCCAATCATGGGCATTTATGATTACTAATAGAAATATGTTTTATTCCTGGTGGTCTAGGGTGCCCCTCCCCACCCACCCACTGAGCCCCCCACCGCCCACTTCCCCGGTCAGCCAGCGGGCAGCAGCACCCCACCCACCTGCCGCTTCACTACTCGCCGACTGACACCTCGGTGAAGGCTGCACACCCATTGGTTCACACCATGAGCCAATGGGTGTGCAGCTCCTTACCGCATTACACATTCTAAATATGTGAATGACATATCTGAATGTAGTATGGTAGGGCTGTATGCCCTTTGGCTCACGCTGTGAACCAATGGGCGGCAGCCCTACCGAGGTGTCAGTCAGCGGGTGGCAGGTGGTGGGTGCTGCCACCCGCCGCTGATGAGGGGAAGAAGGGTGGTGGGGCTCAGTGGCGAGTCGGGAGGGTGGTACCCTAGACCACCAGGGATAAACACATATTTCTATTTGTAATTACAAATGCCCGTGATCGGGCAGATAGTGGTCCACTGGACCACCAGGGATATTGGACTTCATTCTTATTTTATACAGATGCCCGCGATCGGGCAGACAGTGATCCACTGGACCACCAGGGATATTGGACTTTGTTCTTATTTTATACAGATGCCCACGATCAGGCTGACAGTGGTCCACTGGACCACCAGGTATATAGGGAATATTTCTATTTTCATGTACAAATGCCCGCGATCGGGCAGATAGCGGTCCACTGGACCACCAGGGATATAGGACGGACATTTCTTTATTTTTACAGATGCCCGCGATCGGGCATGGGGGGGCGCCACCTGGTGCAGCTGGAGCTCTGGTGGTCACCTAGAGGTGGCAGCTGCCGAGTTGCGCCCTGCAATGCGGTAGCTCACCTGTGGGTGGCCATAAGTTGTTCCTATTTTTTTGGGATCAACTTTGTGCTGGCACAGGTAGGGGTTGCACATGCATGGCTCTGTACATCCCGGTCTGAATATCGGGCTGTGCAGAGTATGCATGGGCACGCCCCCCCCAACTGTGCCTGCATACATTACTGATGCGCTCCAGCGCATCGAGATTTTGTGCCACGCACTTTTCCCTTTTGAATATCTTGCCAGGGCACATCAGTGGGTTGCACATGGTGCAACACTGTTGTGCCATGCACAACCCTTTTGAATATCTGGGCCCCAGTGATTAAACAGACATCTAACATGTCCCTATTTACAATTATATTAAAATGTAAATAACATTGTTAAAGTTGCCTTGTTTTCCACAAGGATTTGCATATCCAAGATGCCATGCAGTGGGGCTCAGGCTTTAGATTATGTTTATGATTTGGAGTGATACTCAAAAAAAAAAAACAATTTGGATATCTCTTTTTTCCTTGAATTCTTTTAACATTTCCCATGTTCTACTCTTCCTGCAAAGCGATATATTGGCATATTCACTCTGAGAGGTTTAAACATCCATTTCATTGACATCATCATGTTGCATACCTAAACAAATTTAGGGTTTAGACTTGATGAGATTTGTGAACCTTGAAGGGCATTGTTTACACTTTCAAAATGCTATGAAACTTTAGTAATCTTACAGATACAAATGCAGTTTCAGCATTAATGTAAACAACTGCCTTTCTTTCAAAAGTCTGTGATGTTATTTTTTGAAGAAAAAATAATGAGCTCGATTTTCAAAAATGCCATTAGATCAGAGCATGCTATGCTGAATGGCCTCCTGCAGCAAACCTGGGTGTGCCAGGGACCCTGGGACAAATTTTATAAAAAAGCAGGGTCCCAGAGCCCAATGTCCTGGGTTTGCTGCAAAGCAAATGCTAAGCCAATGAAATGTGCACCACAGCAGTGGTTGAATTTCCCCTTGTGATGCCAGTGACCTGTGTTTGGGAATGGACCCAGGGAGCTGGAGGGCCGGCCAGGAGAGAAGGATTGAGCGCCCTTAGGCTGCTGTCCTTCTCCGGGGGGGGGAGGGGAGGGGAAAATGCACAGCATGTGTAGGACTCCTGGCGGAGGCTGGGAGAAATCACTAGAACTGGCATTAGAAAGATGTAGAGGAGTGGGGCGGATGCAGCTCATCATTGCACATCCCCATCCCCGAGGAACCTCACTAGAAAATTTGCTTGCAGCCACCCTCTATGAAGCCTGCCCCTGGCCCTAATCAGCTTGAAAGGCCAGCTCCACAATTCTGGTCCCAAGTTTGCGGCACCATGCCCTGGGTGTCATGACCCCACCCTGAGGGGGAAGCTGGGAGTGTCAGGAGCTACAGCCTAATGAAAGTGGGGTATCAGGGGTCCATGACTAGGCAGATCCCTTGACGGTCGCAGAGCAGCAAAAATAGAGAATTAAAAAAAAAAAAAGAAATGTACACCTCAGTGGAATGCCGCAAATCACAAGATGGGCTTGCAGCAGCAGCAGCAAGTGATGGTGACCCACCGACTGATGGCCCTGGTGGCTCTCAGGTCATCAGGAGCATGCCCTGGCTCATGGTGGGATGGGACAGATCATGCAGGGGAGAGAGGGGTGACAACAGCCCCTGAATAGGCAAGGGCAGGGACAGTGCAGGTCTGGTTGGAGGGGGGAATTCACCACCACCATGGATGGGTGCAGGGTCTCACCTGCCACAGACCACCTGGCACTCCAGAAGTGGTCTGGCAGATGTCGAGCCAGTATGGGTACCTCTTCTGAAGGGAGTGACACAAGGATCCATACTTGGTCCTGTGCTTTTCACTATCTATGTTAACAATATTGATGAGTGCATCTACAACGTGAAAATACACCTGTTCGCTGACGACACAGTGGTATATATAAGTCGACTGACTGCTGAAGCTGCCTGTGTGAACTTGCAGGAAGAATTTGACCTGCTTCAGACCCAGCTCCTTCACAAAAAACTACTATTAAATGCAAAAAAGACAAAGTCACTGCTGTTCTCACCCTACAGCCGTGTAATAAACCTGGCCAGCTCTGGAGTACTACCACAGATTACTGCAATTCTGGGTGTGAAATTGGAGTTCATCCCAAAGTTTAAATACTTAGGAGTGTGGCTAGACCAGAACTTCTCATTTTTTGAGCATGTTGAAGACCTTCTAAAGAAGCTAAGGCAGAGGCTGGGACTATGCTTTAGAATTAGCCAGTTCCTCACTCATGATGCTAAACTGCGACTGGTCCAAACTGCTTTTCTTTCTCTAATTGACTATGCAGATTTCTTATATAGTCATTGTCCCAAAGCTTTGCTTGTCAAGTTGGATAGGATTTATCACAGGGTCATCAGGTTTATTGCTGGTCTCCCCATATCCACCCATCACTGCTTATTGATCAAAGCTGTAGGATGGTCCTCGCTTATGTTCAGGCGTGATAGAAACAGTCTTTTGGACTTACAGAGTCATCATGAAAAGGCTTCCACAATATATAATAGAATGTGTTCCTCTAAGCAAGCTGGGACCATATGGCTTAAGAAATGCCTCCTGTATCTCACTATGCATCTCTAAGGCTTCCAACCGCTATGGCAGAATGGCCATTAGCTTTATGTTGCCGTCCTTGTGGAACAAAATGCAAACACTCCTGAAATTAAGCTGCCTCTGAAGCATTAATGCCTACAAGTCCTTATATACTTGATGTGTGTGTGAGTCATGCAACTGTTTCCCTGGTTCCTAATCATTGACCGCAGTTAGCTTGCTCCCATGAATCTAGCCGTAGCCATAAATGACTGTACTCCATGATGACAATTCCTGTGCTGCAAAGTTGTTATTGACCCTAATTGTATTTACTACTCTATGGTCTCTGTACCCTCTTCCCAGATGTAGACAAGTCCTACAAGGGGTAACTGCACCTTAGACATAGAATTCCTAGTTCCGGGGTGGTCGGCATCTTCTCAAGCTGCTGCATGAGACCACATGTCCAGACTATCATTTAGCAAAGCACCGCTAAAGCCGCTAACCAATCGGATTGCGAGGAATCTCTGGCCCCTGCTTCCAATTGGCTTCTACAGTCTGCTTCTATGTTCCTTCTAATTCTTGCGAAAATCTGATGCTCTTGTTAAACCATGCCAGATAAGCTGTAACCATTTATTTACCTGACCGCTAGGATACTTATTTTTAATGCTCAGAGTGCAAGTGTTGGGATTCTGTTTAATTACGCTCTTTTCTGAAGTCTTTATCTGAGCTTGGCCATAGGCGCCACATTATATTCATCACTTATCCTGCTTTGTGACCTTCCCAGTGGTCTGACGGTCCCTTGGACTTGGACAGCCTCTCTGCCGGACCCCTTCTGTTTTTGGGGTTTTTTTTTCCTTGTTGGGCTTAAGCCCCCTATGGGCCCTAGTACCACCGGCTTGGAAAATATGGACTCTGGGTGGTCAGCGCTGCCCCAGCTGTTACCTCAGTACCTAAGCCCAGACCCTCCACTAGTAAGGTATAGCAAAGTCACCCTCCAATCTGAATGTGAGTGCTCCCTGGAGCTGGCCATTGATTGGGCCCTGTAGTCTGATTTGTTGCTCCTTCTGGACCTAACCATACCTGTTTTTATTCCTTTTTGTGAAATGTGTCAAAAAAGCTGTAAACATCTATTTGGTCTGACTGTTATGATAGCTATCCCTAACACTTGAGTGTGATTTTTGGAAAATTCCTGAGATAATATCCATTTCTGAATCTTTGTGGTTCGCGAAAGCTTCTACTATGTGTTGCTTTTCACTGTACCCTACTGAAGATTCCAATAAGCCATTATGTATGTTGCTTTGTGTATTGACTTGCATTTCTATTATATTATTTATTCACGCTGTAAAATATATCTGTTTGTACTTTACTACTGGCCCAGATTTCATCAGGTCCGTCTTGTAAATTAGCTTGCTCAATGATGTTCGCCTGCATAAATAAAGATATTGATTGACTGATTGATTGATGGGCTTCCCCAGGTGGGCTTAGGGTCACTCTTCACATAGTGAGGGCTGCAGCAGTGGTGCATGGCAGACTAGACCATTTCGGGGTTAGTCTAATGCTAGGGTTGGTTAATGCACTCTGTGGGGGGCTTCCATATCATAAATGAAGGGATATGGCAGCCCCGCCATAATGCACTGGTGTGGTCATCCCAAGTATGGTGCAAGCCAAGTTGGCAAAGGTGATCATCCAGTTGCACAGGCTGCATTATAAAATGGGGACTTGCACAAGGTGTGGTACATGGAGCCCCTTGCACCATTTCTCCTTGACACAAGCCCCTTGTGCCAGTCCTGACTGTTTTAAAATCATGCCCCATGTCTTAAATAAGAAGCTGACTAATCATTTGTGTAATTAGATAAGCCTTACATTGCTTTAACTTGTTGATCTCAGCACTATTATAATGCCCATGTCAAGTCGAGTTGAGTATTGTATTTGCTTCAATAGTCTTAAAGATAGCATTCTACCATGTACACTATGCATGTGTTTATGTCTTGGTTTTATTATTTCATGAAATATGCACTATTGTAACTCTGTATAGCATGAGCTGCTGCCTTAGTTGCCCCCAGGATCCTTTTTGGAAATTCTGTGCTGTCCCTAAATGTGTTTAGTCCAGTGCGTGACCCTTCTAAATAATTAAATACATAAATAAATACATATATACTGTAAATACATAAATACATGTTCAACAATAATAATTTATATGCATATTGATATAGTATGAATGTCCTCCTATTGAAACATATAGATGTCTGGCACCCTCTAGTCAGCTTTTGATGGTTATCGTAAGGCATAAACATTATGTCTGGCTTCATACAATATGCAGTATACAGTCCTTGTTATAATGATATTCATTCATTTGCAGATGTGCTTGTTCTCTAGACATTGCTATTTTTAAGATGTTTTGTCAATGTGATTTACTGATTCACAGTCAGATGCTTACATGTACAAAATGTGTCTCTGCTGAACAATTACATTATTAAATGCCCTAAAGGTGATATGTAGCAAGCATTCTTGTTGGTATAAAATAGAGGAAAAAAGAAAATATATCTGATTAAGATATCATGTTGTTTGTCTCTTTTGAAAGTAAAACATCTTTTTAAATAAGCTGTGAATAAGCTGGTATTGTGCACTTACTCTGACAGCGGGGCCTCTCATTTCTCCAACTCCAGGTTCCATTAGCAAGGCATTGGATTGATGTTGGTCCTAATCGGTAATAGCCTGGATCACAACTGAATACTATCTTTGTTCCATACTCATAATGTGACCCATTTACTATTCGCCACCTTCCATGCTCCAGTGTGAAGGAATTGATACTGGGGCATGTAACAACTTGAAGAGAAGGAAATAATTTATTACAGATATTGTTTGTAAATCAATACAATCAGAAGCATAAAAGCTTTCTTGCAAAATGAAAGAAGGCAACAACTAAATGAAACAGTAATACAATGTTTCACACTACTACCCATTTCCCTCTCCCTACCTCAGCTGAATGTAAGGATTATTCCATATTTTATTTTAATGCAGATAAATATGTTCACATTTAACATAAGCCCCAATCAAAAAGTAAACAAGCTTTATGGTATGCAAATAAATCAATAATTTAAAAATATCTAGTAGTGTTGAAACATTCAACAGGCTACAGCAATTTGAGATGTTACTTACAGTGTCTGAACTCTTACATGCACATTTGCCAAATTTAAATGTTGTTATTTTTTTTTCTTTTAAATGTTGCACTCCAAGATAAATTTCAAATATCGACCAACATCACTGGATATTGATGGCACCTAAACAAAAGCACTCCATCTCTTTTACTGTGCCTCATGGTACAGTATAATTATTACTAACCCATGGCCCTATTTGTTTACTTAATAGAAAATATACTTAGCTCACATATGATTGACTACTACAACATGCTAATTATAGCCTTCTGTAAATGCATAGAGACACAGGTAGTGGGCTATTAATAACGACAAAGAACCTTAGTGTGCAAGCACTACGACAAGGGTTACCCCAAAGGGCATTGGTCAGGAAGTCAAGTTTCAAAAAAATACAAAATCACACATACCCCCATAATGCAATGCATCATGGGCTGTATATGCAAATCACCACAGAATATTATGCTGGTTCAACTTTAAGCAAAAATGTATGGAATGTATGGTGCTGAATGGCCTCTCACACACTCTGCAAAGGGTGCCAACAGAAGACACAAACACGTGTTTTGTCCTACCAGGAATCATTAGTGCGTCTCAACTGTATGATGCCTTAGTGGAATGAACCAGCTACCCTAAGTTGGTCTACCTGGGTTACATTGTGGTGAGCCCAATAAAAACAAAAAAGCATGCTAAAAGACAAAGAACCTTAGTGTGCAAGCACTGAGACAAGGGTTACCTCAAAGGGGCATTAGCCAGGAAGGCAAATTTCAAAGAAATACAAAATCAAACATACTCCCATAATGCAAAGCAGCATGGGCTGTATATGTAAATCACCACAGATTATTATGCTGTTTCAACATTAAGCAAAAATGCATGGTGCCGAAAGGCCTCTCACACAGTCTTCAAAGGGTTCCAACAGAAGACACAGACACGTGTTTCATCCTACAGGACTCATCAGTGTGCCTCATCTGTCTGACACCACAGTGCAATGAACCAGCTACCCTAAGTTGATCTATCTGGGTTTTGTTGTGATAAGCCCAATAAAACAAAAAACAAGCTGAAAGACAAAGAACCTTAGTGGGCAAGCACTGAGGGAAGGGTTAATATTGATGTTGTGCAGCAAAGGTGGATTAATGCAGATAAAGTACTCTCACGTTTTTCGGCCATTGCAGAATTACATTGATAGACATTTTATGGTCACCTCAGAGTATGGAGTTGTTGAGAAAAAGTCAAGTCAATGATAAGAATTATAATATCATGAAACATTCCTTAATGTATTCAAATACTGTTTTTAAAAGCTGGAATTGTTAAAGTACAGTACATGCTTCTCTCTAACACACTATGTTTGGAGGAGTGATGTGTGCACATAAAATTGAACTTATTTAACAGTCCTTATTTTACTTCTGTACTAATGAATTATTAAGACACAACATGGTGTGCATTTTGTTGTGATGACAGCATGCCTCAGATAAGTTTAAGCACAAGGCCACAGGTCAAAGACAGACTTCTACCACCAGAGAAGTACTTTTATCCCAGCACAACACACACACACTGGAGTGTCTTATTGTGATTATGAAATGATTTAAGTTAAGTATAAGTAGAATATTTATTTTAAATGAATAAAGTTATTTTTGTTGAATTTGAAATTATGAAAGGAATAAAAAAAATGAGAAAAAGAAAAAAGTTACGTTGCTCAGTGGCTGTAGTTTAGCTGTTGGGCCAACCAATAGCTAATTTGGAGCTAACCAGAGAGACACCTTAAATGGTTTGTAGCTAACTTTGCTTTTCATGTCATAAGTTCAGGAGTTCCTCTAGTTCTATCAGATTCAATGGTTATTAATGGATATTGTAGGAGCACAAGACAAAACTGTTTGACCTGTTATACTGTTCCTATTTTTAAACTTCAAATGAGTAGGTTCACATTTACTTGGTATGCTCCCTCTATTTTAAATGAGTGTGGAGAGTTGATTCAGAAAGCACAATCTGTATTGCATTTTAAACATTTTATTGTTAATTATTTTGTCCTGTGATAATGTTAGTAAATGTGAACTGTTTGTCTATGTGAATTGTATTGTAATGTCTGAAAAAGAGCAGTGCTCAGTCCATTTCCTGGTTAAAAATAAAACAAACAGACCAGTGGTACCAGTGCTACATGAAACTTCCTGTGCTTGTCATTAAAGGTAAGAGTGAAAATATGGTCTGTATAGCTAGCAGTCATCAGACCGTTTCATGTGGCTATAAGTTGCTGTTTGAAAGATGCAGCCATGTTCTTTTAAAATTATTATTATCCAGCTTCCAGCTGCAATGTGGATTTTATAATTTTTTTAACTGCAAGTCTGTAGTTGAGATTAGTAGAATGCTGCAGTTGACAAACCAGAAGTGGACAGCACTGAGTGAATAGAGATGGAACAATTCTAATGTGTCAGGTAATTAAGAAGGTCACTGGAGATGTAGATTTGGGTACTTTTTTTACAAGCAACACATTATGGATAGTGGAACTTCACAGTGTGAAAGATAGGATGCTATGATTCAGAAGGAATAGCACTAGTGTCAATAGCATAGTTTGCAAAGAATGCCAGCTATGTTGTGGACACTGATGAACTTTTCAGAATAATACAAGTAAAGGTGGAAGACCAGAGTTTGCTGAAAGAGTGAAGTGAAAGCACATAGCTTTATTTTAAAGGTACATTAACATTTATTTATACTTCTCTTCCTTTTGAAAGTAGCAGGGTAAGTAGGGAGAAAAGATCTGAAAGCAATGGTTGGGGCACTTTGAAACTTGGTAGGCAGTGACTGGGTTACCTTTAAACTTGGGTTTTAAATTGTAACAGGTGGTGTGGGAGAATCTAGGTCAGAAACTTAATCTTGGGGTGAGTAGCTTCAGGAAGCCCTGTGAATCAAGTGTTTAATTGGGAAGTGGAGCTGAGAGAGGCTTAGTGCCTTAGGAAAATTAATCACTACAGGGTATTTGGCTAGCAGCAGCAAAGGGACATAAAGGGATGAAGGGACACAAGCACACAGATGCGCACATATGCGTGTGCACACACGCACACATACACACACACACATAATACTGCCCTCTGTCTTACCCCTCCACTCACTCACCTGTGGCTAGCTCCACTTTTATATGCTGTAGGAGATGATTGCAGCAGATAGATAGTTCTTGTGGAGGGAGGAAGGGAGAATTCACTGGAACAAATAGAAACAGCTACATGGCACAAATGCAATGAAGCAAGGGTGTTTCTCTACTGGAGGAAAGTATAGCAGGGAGAAGAGAAAGAGTAAGAGAGCTAGAGAAAACAAATAGCCTAAAGCAGGAAGGATGCTCATAGACATGATGGGAATGCTACAGTGCAGCATCTGTAGGCTGGCAGTCTTCAAGGAGATTTTCTGGAGGCTGTGGTGCTGTCCCATATGCAGGCACCTCTCTGGGCTAAGGGCAGAGGTTGCTCATCTCCAGGCCAAGTTGGCAAGAATTTGGGGGACCTCCTCCCCTGCCAGGGACTACCAAGTCCACCCCTGCTGCCTCAACAGTTGCCAAGGACGATGAGAGGCTGGATGAAGTTGGGATCAGGAAGAGTGAGGGCGGTGGGGAAGAGACACATCTTTCCTACAGCACCACTCCATAACTCCTGTTGCTCTGGCAGGGTGGAACTGTCCCAGAAAGGCTCCCACATGGTAATCAAGGAGGATGTGGGGTCCTTCGTGGTGGAGACCCCAGGAGGGGAGTCAGAAGACCACAGAGGAGGAACAGGAAGCAACTCCTGGTGGGGCACTCTATCATCAGAGGGTAGGACTTTGGGCCAGGAAGGGAGGGAGTGAGGGAGGTCAAATGCCTACCTACTGCCACGTCTTGGAGAGATGGACAACACATCCTAAGGATTGCTAGGCAGCAGGATGGTAGGGTGAGCTAGACATCTATGTCCACCTGGGGACAAATGACCTGACAAGTGGAGAGGCTAGGGTACAGCAGAAGCAGTTCAGGAAGTTGAGGAGTGGCCTTAGACAGGTGGCACAATCTGTAACCTTTTTAAAGGTGTTACCTGTTGAGGGCAAGGTGGAGAACAGGGTACTCAGCACAAAGAAATTCAACACATGGCTGAAGGACTGGTGTGGACCAGAGGGATTTGGCTTCATTGAGGACTGGATTTCCTCCTGGTGGGATGCAGGCCTGTACAGAGGTGATGGCTGCATCTGTCCGGGGGGGGACCCAGGATCCTCAGTGAGAAGATTACATGTTGAATCAGCATGCATTTAAACTAGCCAATGGGGGATGGCAGAAATAATCTGGGTGAAGCAACCTCCCCCCCCACAAAATGATACAGATGGCAGAGAGGACCCTAAGGTTGAGAAATCACCAAAGCTAACTAAAACCCAAATAGGTAAACATGCAGAGAAGAGGCAGAATGGGAATGAGGACAAGAAGGGTAAGGAGGAAAGACACAGGGATAAGAGGGGAGTTTTTATGAGAAGAGGCAGTAAAAATTGGAAGGCCATGTGCAGAAATGCCTGCAGTCTGGGAAACAAAATGATGGACCTGGTGGCCCTGATGTCTGAGGCAGATCTGGACATTGTCGGTTTTACTGAGATATGGTTCCTGGGGAACCATGACAGGGATATGGCTATACCAGGTTATACTCTATTCAAGGACAGGGTGGGTATAAAGGGAGGAGGAGGAGTGGCTATCTATGTCAGGAAAGGAATTAAGGCAACTGAGGTACAGGGAATGCATGGATAGGTGGAGGCACTGTAGATCACCCTGAAGACTGGAAATGGCACTGCCTTTCACAAGGGTGTGATCTGCAGACCTCCCACACAAGAATAAGAGCTGGACAGGGTACTTTAGAAGCCATCCAAAGAATGACAGATAAAGAGGAGGTACTGCTGGTAGAAGACTTCAGTTCTGCTGTATGTGGATTGGAACAACCAGGCTGCAGCCTCAGCAAGTAACGGAGACATCCTGGAAGACCTGCATGGAGCCTGCCTATGACAGCTAGTGATAGAGCCCACTCAAGAGGTAGCAACCTTGGACCTGGTACTCACTAATGGGAACAGAATTACAGACATAAAGGTTGGCAGCCATCTGGGATCAAGAGATCACAGTATGGTGTGGTTCAATGTGAGAACAGCAGAAGATTGAAACCACGCAAAAGCAAGGGTCCTGTATTTCGTGCTGGCTGACTTTGCAAAGTTTGTGGAATGTCTTATGAAGTTACTGGCAGGGAAGGAGAAAGGGGGAGGGGGAACAATGGGAGAATTTTAAGGGAGCCATAGTGGAGGCAACAAGCCATTGCATTAGGCAAGTAAGCAAAACAAAGAGAAAGAAAAACATCCATTGTGGTTCTCAAATAAAGTGGCCAAGAAGGTAAGGGTGAAATGGGTGGCTTTCAGGAGGTACCAGAAAACACAGGGGGAAGAAGGCAGGGAAGTGTATCTGGAAAAGCAGAGGGAGGTGAGGAAAGCAATCAGCACAAAGGTGCAAACTGAAGAAAAATTAGCCCAGGCAATAGCAAAAGGGAACAAGAACTTTTCAAGTATGTTAATGAAAGAAAAAAGATGAATGGTGGGATTGTAAGACTAAAAAGGGAAGGAGGGAAATGTGCAGAGGGGTACCAAGAAAAAGCAGAAATTGTGAACAAGTTCTTTTGTTCAGCATTCACAGAAGAAGGGGAAGGAGATGGACCAAAGTATATTTATTTATTTATTTTGGGGGGCAATTGTTTAACCAGGAGAGACACACTAAGCTGAAAGCTTGTTTACAGGTGCGACCTGGGAGCACAGGGAAGTTAAGTGACTTGCTCAGGGTCACACAGTATGCAAGTTAGGTGACAAAGCACCACTAGGAGGGAGGTGGACACCAATCCAATTAAAGAGAAGACAGTGTTAAAGGAACTCATTATTCTAAACATGGACAAGGCAATGGGACCGGACAGGATACATCCTAGAGTATTAAGATAACTCAGGGAGGTGCTGGCAGCACCATTGACAGACCTGTTCAACAGTTCACTAGAAACAGGTGTGGTACAAAAGGACTGGAGGAGGATGAATGTAGTCCCTTTCCACAAAAGTGGGTGAAGGGAGAAAGCTGGCAAATACAGGCCAGTCAACCTCACCACAGTGGTTGGAAAACTAAAGGAATCACTACTAAATGAAAGGTTTGTGATATATCTCAAATCTAACAGAGCACAGGATCTGAGGCAGCATGAATTCAAAAGGGGATGATCTTGTCAACAAATGTGATAGATTTTTTTGACTGGGTGACTAGGGAGGTGGATCAGAGAGGGGCAGTGGATGTGGCCTACCTGGATTTCAGCAAGGCCTTCAACACCATCCCACATAGGAGGCTAGTAAACAAGCTGGGCAGCCTGAGAGTGGGTCTCAGGGTGGCAAACTGGGTAAAGAATTAGCTGAGCAATAGGACATAGGACACATAGGGTGTTGGTGAACAGAGTTCAATCTGACGAGAGGAGGGAGGTGACCAATGGGGTCCTGCGGGGATCAGTGCTTGCACCATTCCTCTTTAATGTCTTCATAAGTGACATTACAGAGGGGCTGGATGGGATGGTGCATCTCTTTGTAGACAACACTAAGATCTGCAACAGGGTTCACACTCTACGAGGGGTGGAGAAAATGAGAAGGGACCTAAACAAGCTTGAGGAGTGGTCAAGGATGTGGCAGCTAAGATTTGATGCAAAGAAGTGCAAGGTCATGCACTTGAGGCACAGAAATGCAGGTGAGGAGTACATGATAGAGGGAGAGGTACTGACAACCACCAAACAGGAAATGGACTTGGGATTGATCATATCTGAATATTTAAAAGTTACCAAACAATGCGAGAAGGTTGTGAGGAGAACAAGTGGAATGCTGGGATGCATAGGGAGAGGTATCTCCAGCAGAAAGAATGTGGTGATGCCACTGTTTAGAACACTGGTGAGACCTCATCTAGAATATTGTGTCTAGTTCTGGAGGCTACATCTCCGCAAGGATATAGAGTAGAAGCGGTTCAGAGAAGGGTGACAAAAATGGTGTAGGGCCTGCACCAAAAGTCATACGATGGGAGACCGGAGGATGTCAATATGTATTCCTTGGAGGACGGGAGAGAGAGAGAGAGGGGCAATAGAGATTTTCAAATGCCTCAAGTGTGTAAATACAGTACAAGAGAGTAGCATCATTAATAAAAAGATGTTCAAGAACAAGGGACCATGACATTGAAAAGTAGAGGGGGTAGACTTGGGAGTAACATGAGAAAGCATTTATTTGAGGAAAGGGTGGTGGATCCATGGAATAGCCTCCCGGTAGAGGTTGTAGGGGCAAACACAACAGGGAAATTCTAAAACACATGAGACAGACATAAAGGCACTCTAGCAACAGGAAGTTAAGCCATAGATCATTTAGGATCTGCAGTATATGAAAAAGGTAGTGAAAATGAGCAGACTAGGTGGGCCAAGCAGTCCTTATCTGCCATCACATCCTATGTTTCTGTGTTTCAGCAGTAATTTCGTGAGGTCCAGGACTCAGCAAAGTTGATATAAGCAAAAACTTAATAATTACAAAGAGATAAAAAATAAAGCAACTACCCTTGTATGTATGTGTGTGTGTGTGTGGGGGATTATCAAGGTGCTAACAATGTCATTAAGACTAGGTGATAGAAAGTTGGCAGTTTTAGTTTGGCAGTTAACCTAGGAAGGTAAAGTCAAAACAGTCCTGCACTCACCAACACAATGAAGAGCTGTCCACACAATATATAGTGTGCAAAAACCCTTTATTGAATGTGCTCCAGACAGGTAAACACAGCCTGATGCATTTTGGAACGGATTCTCCTTTATTAAAGAACAGGGTTTCCTTTACAGAATTAATTACACATCTCTGTCGTCCACTTTTCAAGTCATCTTCTATGTGGCAAAGAGAGCAGGGCAGCAATTTCCAGCGAGTGGATGCGCCATTGTCCAAAGTCCCAAATATTGCATTGAGTATTGGACAATAGATACTCCGTGCTGCATAAAAGAGATGAGTTGATGCAGATGAAGGTTGCCTTGGAGACATAGATGTACCCCGTTCTCCCCAGTGCTTCCTACTATACCCACTGTATCTTCATGAGTTGTGTTATGAATGTATTAATTTGAGACAGAGCAACTGAGTTGAGGCATTCCTTTTTCAGTGCAGTTCTTTCCCTCCTCATTTTACAGCAAGGTGGAATGGAAGCACAGTGAGGTTAGGTAATGTCTTCAAAGTCCCAAAGTTAGAGTGAAACTGGCATGGAATTCAAATCTGTAATTTTGTACCACTCTTCGGTGTTCTAAGCACTGGATCATGCTACATGTGCCCATATATAGTATAGTCAAGAGTGAAATGTATTAAGTGTGCTGAATATCGGAAGAGCCAATGTTTGGGACCTGGCACTTGATTTTCAAAAGCTGCAAAAATATGCTTGTGGTGGGAAAAGTTGATCAGGGTGCCCTTGTACATTCACAAGTTCTCTAAGGTGTGCACCATTTTCAAAGATGGTGTCTGTTTGCAGCCATTTCCATAGCTAACAGCAACCCAAATATGTTTTCTTTACCCAGTTATGCCAAACCGCTACACCTGGTAGGAGGGGAGTCTCTTTCAGAGTTGGAGAACCACTAGAACATGGGGACATGCAATGAAGCTTGAGGGGGGAAGTTTAAAACTGATGTGAGGAAATATATCTTTACAGAAAGGATGGTGGATACTTGAAACAATCTACCAGAGGAGGTCATGGAGGTGAAGACATTGGGGGGCTTTAAGCATGTGTGGGATAGGCATATGAGTATAATAAGTACAGGAAAGAAAGGAGGGAGGGACACCTGAGACTGAATATGGTTCAAGGAGTAGATGTAGGCAGGGAAATAGTGCAGACTAGATAAGCATATCCGTCCTTTTCTGCCTACAGATTCTATGGTATTGCCAGCAGAATTGTTCCTCCACACCTGCACCTGACAGGAAATTGCTGGCCATGCACACGAAAAGCTGAAAATAGCAGTTTTACTGGTGCCATTGTTTCTTTTTTCCTTGCACTGGTGAGTTGTACATTCAGACAATCTATAGGATAGGCCTTTCCCTTTGAAAATCAGGCCCCTGGATTGTAAGGAAATAAAGAAATTGCACGTTAGGTCTAGATAATTGCCCTTCTACTCTCAGTGCTTGAAGTAAGTGTTACATATGATACAGTATGTGGACATGTACTTAAAGTAACTGCACAAACATAAGAACTGCATAGGACTTAACAATGGAAATGTACTGGAATTAAAACCATTTTTAAATGATTTTACTCTAAATTCCTATTAGTACTATGAACAGGGATTTCAGTACGATTGGTGGTTCTATTACTGACCTGTACAACGAGGTGTTTTATTGTGATTGCTCCATGTACCATCTGACAGACATACCGCAACAGTAAGCTCCTTTGATGACAGCCTAAAACCATCATTGCAGAAGTAGGTGATTCTTGTATCTACTGAATAATCAGTAACAACCACTCCGCCATTTATTGGTGCTTTGGGAACTCCACATGAAATTGCTAAAGAAAAAAAGATATACGTAAAATTCAGGATGACTTGTGATATTTTTTATTTGGATCAATGCAATTTTTTCTTACATTTGGAAAAAACAGAACAAGAGAGTTACTATAAAATCAAAATATGTTTGTACAGCAGTACTGTAAATGTATAGACTTTTTATATTCTATACTTCCATGTTAAGTACCCATCTATGCAACATCTCTTTGAGGCAGCTTCTACTGTGATATTTAAGCAGAAACAGTTATTAACATCAAATAGTTTATAGTGCAAGTTTCATCCCTTTTGTTGTCAGGCAGTGCTCTCCCTATGCAATGGACAGAAGCATCTTGTGTGGCAACAGCCAGAAACATTTTAGTCCTGAGTGTAGGGAAGTCATTAGGGCCCATAATGGACATGAAGCAAATTTTTCATTCCAGAGTAATTTGCACATTTCACTATTGGACAGGTTCATCATAGGACATGATGAGAGATGCAATTAAACTGAAGATAGTTGCTGGTGAATGGCACTGGTGAATTGGGAACTGCTGGATATAGGTCGTGAGGGTAGGTGAGTCAGAGACTTTTTTTTCTTTATTTAAATAATGGGCCTAATCATATCTTGCACAAAATTTTCCTGCAGCTAGGAGAGAAGGTGAGTATCTGCATTCTAAACTGATGCAAATCCCCCCACCCCTCATCATAGTTAACTGGTATGGAGAGTGCGAATGCCGTATACATGTAGACTATTTTGTTTTCTCCAGGGACATTGAGCTCCTTATGTGCAGGATGTACCTGGTTTACTGCTGAGTCCACTTTTGACCCTGCATCTCATACAGCATGTCACTTGGTCAAGCATGTAGGCTTTATACATCTGTTATGAAAGTTGTGAATGATGTGTTGATAAGGAAGCCCACTAAGGTGATATAGCACAGAATACATAGAAGTGTGCTTCTTAATTGAAAGGGTGAAGGACACTTTATCCTAATGTCTTTTTTTGGCAGTGTAACAATGATGGATGGCCATGTGGCTGCAAGAAATCTGCTGATTCTTTCCATAGTAAAAGAAATTTAAATATTAATCTCACAAATGATAAGACTTCCTCAGTCAGCCGTTCAACTGAAAAGAACAGCTCAATGATTTTTAAGTTAAGAAATCCATTTAACATTTTGCTCGGCTGTCAGTACACTTTGTAGAGGGGTAAACTAATTTGGGATTATTAGCATATCAAAAGAAGTAAATAAATAGAAAGCACTGACCTTTCACAAAATGTGTATAGTATAAAAGTGTGAGTTTCATACAAATGGAAACAGATGCAACTAGCAATGCAAAGCATTGGTTCCCATGATTCCTTCTTAATTATTTTTGTCCAACTATATGTAAAGTAGTTGTACATAAGTAGATTTTATATTTTTGCAATCCAAAAATGATTTAGTATCCTATGTAGCACACACTCAGTATTGCAGATAGATGAACATCATTGCTGCCATACTCAGAGCTGACCACCAGTGCAAGGCAGCTTGTTCCATTGTACCTGAAATAATGCACAGCCAGCTCTTAACAATATTCACACAGTTTGTAAGCACTAGGGGGAATATTAACTAACTGAATTCTGGGCCATGTCAGTGAGCTCTGAGTGAATAGGCACTCCACCAACATGGATTGGATATGCAAGATGTTAAGTGGCCACCTGCATGCCTATTATGGGCTCATTTGCATGCACATGGAAGACCTTTTAGTGCTCATTCTGTGTGATAGAGGAGTTCCTGGCAGTCTAGTGGACCCCCATCTCCTGATCACCCCATGTCTCCCCTGTATAATTAAAATCCCTAGTGGGCTGGCAGCCTCCCTCCCACTGAATACCAAAACCACCCATACATTATTTGTAAATGTCTGTAATGTAAACCTAATCTGTTGATTTATCCCCTGAAAACTAATCTATCTCACTGTCCTGTCCCCATGTTATTTAAACAACTCTTAAAAAATGATCAATCATGGAACATGACAGCAAGATTAAACACCTAAGAAATGAGTCACCATGAAGGACTTCATACCATAAAAAGTTTTTTTTTATTTTTAATCTCTAGATAGGTTGTTTATATAAGTTTTGCAGGATGGGAAAGTGTCTGTAGCACTATGCAGCAGTTCCATTTTGTGAGTTGTGTCCCGGGTTGGGGGACACCACACCTGTGACAACAAGATCAAAGTGCCCCATCATAGCAGACAAATTCCAGGTAAATCACAGCAGAATATTCCAAGCACATGGAAAGGGAACCTCTCCCCAGTTTATTACTGATGTTGTTCTGTACCATCGATAACCAAGCTCGTAAAGTATATGCAACTGAATTATTCTTTTTTTTTTAATCTGAAAGTGGTTTCACATAATGGAGGAAACTCTATGAACAATGATATGGTCTTCAGCTTTGTGGACGTTTCAATGGAGTGACACAAATGCATTGCCTCAGTAGCACTAGTAAAATGCATCTAAATTTCACTGTTTTTGATCTATTCGCTGACAGTTTAGAATTTAGACGCTGTTTTAATCATATAACCAGAGAAGCAGATATGGGTGGTAGAATGTTAAAGGGGCTTGATTCCTGACAGTTTTCTGAAATTACAGATAATATAATATTCTAGTTCTTTTCCAGTATTGATGGAGAATCAAGTCATCCACAGCCTTTTCCTTGTCTGATGCGGTGACTACATGATTTCTGCCTAAAGCACACAGCTTGAAAAATAGCAGAACATGGAACGGTATTATAAAAAAAATAAACAAGTTAAGAGGTGCCATTCCCACCATTCATCATTTATTAATTGTTTTAATATACTAATATCCTTGTTGTTTATCCAAGTTTTTCTTCATGTAAAATTCGATTTATTGCAATAAACTGGCCTTACTAGTATTCTGCTTGTTTTGTCCTACACCTGTATTGGAGGCAAACCATTCTGTCAATTGGGTAGAAACCAAACTTTTTTTTTCCACAAACACTATTAGAATAGATACCTTAGTACCCACCAATTATCTGCTGTCAGTTAAGAAACAAGAAATTCAATGAGGGAACTTCGGGTTATTGCCTCTTTGGTAGCCTCCTTATGTAAAGAGTTATCCTGTTGGACACTGATGCACCTCAAAATATAATTTTAATTTTGTGCACAGGGCAAATATTTTTATAATGCACTAGTTCATTATTTTGGCAGAAAGGAGCAAATAAGGAGCCACCAAATGACTAATATTTTCGTAGAATAGGGCTTCAGTTTTCAATTTTATCTACAGTTGCATTGGTCTTGTGAAACCTACATGCTCTTTACATAAAGTTAACAGAGGCAGAATAACATAATAGAAACCCCTCAAGTTCACTATTAAAATCACAGCTGACGCCACCAAAAGTTCCACTGGAAGCTAAAGGTGGGAAGTTGCAGTACAGCCAATCTGCTTTTGGGGTGTTGGGACATGACTGTAGCTCTGCGGTAAGACAGTTTCATTTTGTTTTGTTTTTTATACAGGTGCTTGTCCTCCTATTCTGCCTGGCAGCCACACTCTGACCAACTTCACAAGCTCCATCACCCAGCTTCTCCAGAACTTACCTTCCCACATTCTCCTCACCAGATGACCTGTGAGGGATGGCTGGTCACTGGTACAAAGCCTGTGAGAGGTCAGTTGTCATCCAGCTGTTATTTTATTTTTCCACTGATGATTTCCCATGAGCCTATAGACATGTAACGGACACAATGTATGAGCTCAGCCTCCTCGGAGATGTCCCCAGAGCCCTGAATGTGGGATGCCTTCCCTCTGTGTGTGGTCACATATACTGCCTCCCGGGCACATCTATGTGTTAGCTAAGCAGCAAACAAAAGTGGCCCCCTCCCTGAGGGAGGAGAGCAGTCCTATGGATGCTCAATCCTCCTTCCATTGTGAACCCCTGAGTGACTCTCATCTGTTTCTGGACTCAGGTCACTGGCATGGCAGGAGATGTGACAGTGAGGGCCTCAGCCCTCTACATCACTGACTTGATCTCTGTAAGACAGAATTTTTGCCAGCTATAAATAGCCTCACTGTGGGGCTCTTTAGCACAGTCAAAACCATTTCAATTTACTGATGCACAATTATGCATGAGAGACTCCCACATTTGCAAAGGCACAGTGGTATGGTTACATGATTGCACTGCTGAGTTTGGGCAGTGTTATGGTATCCTCTGGAAATGGCCCAGTCTAGAGCACTGGTGCAAACCAAGGTTAACACAAGCCCTAAGTCATTAGTGTCTGTGATAACCTTTGAAGATGGGGCCCTGTATGTATTATCCACGCTGAGTAACACTCATGTCATCATCCTGATTACCTAATAATTTGGGACCCCACCTCATAAAGAGCACGCGCGTCATTTTGTTCACTTGTTCTGAAATATGATTTTGCAGAGCAACTGTGCCAGTCTGTGCCACTGGTGTGAAAACACATTTTGGGCAGGATGTGAAAAATGACAGCTGCATTGTTAATAAGGAGGTGTATGCAAAAATGACAAAGTTGAAAATATGGAATGAAAATCTTAAAAATTGTTAAAGTTAGGAGTATGCTTAGAAATTTAAAAATTCACGCTTGTAACACAGTGATTATTTTTTTAATTTTTTCACCAAATTTGCAACATGGGCTTTTTGGGACCAAACCTCATGAACAGTTGCACTGTCATTTCATTAATCGGTCCCAAAAGGTGTTCCACACAGCGACCACAAAATCACCTTTTTAGACTGAGTAACAAAATGACAGTGACAGTATTCATGAGGTGAGATCCCAGGAACCTCATGTTGAATATTTGGGGCCAAAATTAAAAAAAAATGGCTGATTTATCAACATAAGTTGAAAACCCCATTGACTGCCATTATAGCAGGCTTACCTTTGATTCTTCAGTTTGCAATTCGGCTTTGAAGAGTGCAGATGTGTCCTGGTCCAGAAAAGATGACAGCACTGACATCCTGAGGGAAGTATGGGGTAAGAGGGGGTGCAGGGAGGTGGATGCTCAGTGGGAGGGTGGAAATGGATGAGGGAGGACTGGGGCAACAATGAGGGGCCATTTTCTTTTTAACAGATAAAAAAAAACACGTTGAGTGATGGTTTTCTTTATTTACAGAAAAAAGAATATATTTGGGAACACTGGGGTGGGCTTCCAGTGTGCCACATGAGTTAGTGGGGCACATAATGCTGACACAGGAACTGGACACCCCAATGTTGGTGCGGAGAACATTAAAACATAGATTTGAGTACACTGTGGTTGGCTCCCAGTTTGCCACATGTGTTGGGGGATACATAATGCCAACACAGGGATTGGGCATCTCAATGTTGGTGCAGAGAACATAAATACATAAATTTGGGCACACTGAGGTGGTCTTCCAGTGTGCCACATGAGTTGGGGGGTACATAACTCCAACATGGGCATTGGGCACTCTGATATCGGTGTGGGAATGGGGAATGGAGGGAGCTGGGAAGACAGCAGCTGTGGGGGAGTGCGGGAGTGTTTTCTCTGCTGCTGGTGCTGGGAGGGCGCAGGGAGGACAGGAGCAGTGTGAGGGTGTGGAAGGAGTGCCATCTGAAAGATGGCGGTGGTAATGCAACTGCTCATCTTCGGCCCTCATGCATGCATGGGTGTGGTGAATGGCACTTTGCCATTCACAACATGGCAGCGCCAGTGGAACTGCACATGCGTGAGAGTTGTGCATGTGCAGTTCTTTCCCCAGAATGCAGAAGTAATAGCCAAAATATTGCAGTGTGGCTGTTACTCTGTAGTGTTCGATCATGGCGGAGTGTTTCAAGCTTCATTGGACTTTTGGGAGGATACTTCCAAAAGTCCACTTGAAGGTGCCACGATCAGCTCTTTTTGTAAGCTATGATCAATCCCAAAATGGCTGTAGGATCTGCCCACAGCAGTAAAAAGGGACCTGATTGTAATACATGGTGCAGTGTACCTTGAGTAAAGTAAGAAGAAACTGTAGAGCATTTTTGCTTGTCAGTCACTGGTGATATTATACTAGTATCACAGTATGCAGCACTTAACTCCATTTAAGGCTGATTGTAAGGAAAACATTTTTGTAAGCAGTTGAAATGGATACAACTCCAGGCATGTACCATACTAAAATCTGGAAGTGCCACTTGTGCAACATCAGTAGGCTTGCATGATGCAAGTCCTTTGAAATGGCCCATGTTTTATAAACACCAAAAATGTGCAGTTTGGGCTAACATTTTTTTTTTAATTCTTTGGTAACTGGGTAAGGCCCACTAGGCACAAGTGCCTGTTTTTAGGGGTGACCTGGAAGCACTGAGGAGGTTAAGTGACTTGGTCAGAGTCACACAGCATTCAGGTGAAGGTTATGGGAATCAAACCCAGGTCTACTGGATGTACCATGCTCATTCACAGCTTATTACTCTAACCTCTAGGCTATACTACCAGCCCCAACATATCAATCTGTGTGAATTGAACCCTGTATCCCCAGGACCATACGCAGATATCTACTCAACTGAGCCATATAGCCACAACAAACATTAGCTAATGAATTCAGAATAGAAAAAGATTGTGCTCTCAGATAGGACTGGATGTTTTGCAAACAAGAATCGAGGAAAGCACAAAAGGCAAGCACTCCTGCAGAGTCAGAATTCATTTATTTATAACAGTCAAAATGTAGCATGCATAATACAAAAACAAAAGTGCTATAGCTTGACCATCAATGAGCTCCAGAACTTCAAGGTAGAAAGCTTCTTCCTTAGGAGGCATGAATGATATGACTGAGAGAATACAATATTGCACATACCCCTATGCAAAGCATCATCTATGAATCACAATGAAGAAAATTTGACTAGCTTGGTTTTAAGTATGACCATGTGGTGATAAAATTCCTGGCAAACAATCTGCAAAGGCAGAAAGCATATCACAGATATATGTTTTGTCCTTTTTAGGATTCATCAGTTTGCCACAACTGCACCTCAGCTAAGAAGGAGGGGATACTAGCCTGAAGTTATTAATGGTTTGGGTAATGGTGATTACAAAACAGGAAAATATTTCAAAAGGACTGAGGCAGTGTTCCATATTTTACATTTTTCTACAATTTACTTGATCCAGGATTGCACATACTTGGAGTCTATACTAAGAGTTTTTTAGGTGAACAGAAGGATTTTGCCCATAATGTCCATCTCTCGCATTAGCAGGTTATTGGATGCCCAATGGAGTTAATAAATAATCATCCAGCTTTTGTTTGAAAACTGGAAATGATTCAGCTTCTGCCACTTCTTTTGGTAACATGTTCCAGATTAGTATAATTCTGTGGGTAAAAAATAATCTTCTATTCCTCCTTTTTAGGTATGTCAATATTAACTGGTGAATGTGACTTTTTTTTTTATTTAGTTGTTTAACCAGGAGTAGCACACTAAGCTGAAAGATTTTTTACAGGAGCGACCTGGGAGCACAGGGAAGTTAATGACTTGCTCAGGGTCACACAGTATGCAAATGGAAGCTGTGGGATTCAAACCCAGGTCTGGTCTGCTGGATGTCTCTTGATTTGCAGCTCAGAGCCTTAAGCCACTGCACTATACTGCATCCCATACTTCTCAGAGAGATGCCTCTTTGATTTTTGATTAGGCCCAGCTCTCCCATTACTTATTCATCCCTTGAAATATGATACATCTGTAGCAGGTCACTCCTAGTTCACCTGAGTTCTAATGAATACAATTTTAGTTCTGTGAACCTTTGTTCATAACTCATATTTTGTAGTCCATCTATGAGTTTGGTTATCCTCCTCTGGACACCCTCCAACCTTGCAACATCTTTTCTCAGGTATGGGTTCCAGAGTGGTGAATAGTAGTCCAAATAGGATCTCACATATGCCCTAAACAGTGGTAGAATACATGATCTGTTTCTAGATGTAAAAGATTGTTTTATACACCCTATATCCCTGCTTTTTTTAAATTATCTTACTACAGTGATTACTGAATTTGAAGTTATTGGTAACTATAATACCCAGGTCTTTTTTGGTTTGTACTGCTTTGAGTAGGTTGCCATTTAAGGAATAACTATTACATCTGTTTCCCTCCCCCAAGTGCATAACAACACATTTATCTGTGTTGAAATTCATACCATTTTTATTGGCCCAATCTTCCAGCACCTTCAAATCTTTTCTTAAAGAGTCTGCCTGCCATTCTGGGGCAACTCCAGCTGCAGGTTTTGTGTCACCCGCAAACTTCACTGAATGATTTTTAATATTTTTAGTCATGTCCAAGATAAATATGGAAAATAAGACTGAACCCAGGACCAATCCCTGTGGCACGCCACTGGACGCTGTTCCCTCTCCTGACAGATGGCCTCTGATTCTTACACTCTGTGTCCTAACGGATAGCCATGACTTCACTCAATTTACTAGTGAGTTTTATAAAACCCATTTGGTAAATTTTTTCTGATCAATATTAAGTGTGGGACTTTATCAAAAGCATTGTAAAGGTCCAAATATATCATGTCCACCATGATTTTCTTATCCAAATGAGCACTGACTTTCTCATAAAAAACTAAGTTGCTGGTGAGAGAGGATCTGTGCCGCTTAAATCCATGTTGTGTATTATCTTCAAGGTTTTTCCTTTGGATTTTGAGTTCAAATCTGTCTTTAATCAGGGATTTTAACATTTTTCCCAGAATGCTAGTTAGACTTATGGGTCAGTAATTGGCCATATTTCCTCAATCACCTTTTTTAAATATACTGGCATGACAGTGGCAGATTTCCAGTCCTGTGGGATTTCGCCTGAAATAATGGGCATGTTAAATATTTTAAATAAAGGATCTATTAACCATGGACCCAGTTCTTTTAATAATCTTGGGTGCAGTTTGTCCAGCCCTGCAGATTTTGTTATTTTGATCTTCTTCAATTTGTCCCATAGTTCCTCCTTTGTTATTTCTGGCAACCTATCTACTTGGCCACTCTTATTAGTTGTCTTATGTACCTATTTTTTTCCTTTTCTATTAACGGACCAAAAGTATTCATTAAACTGTTGGTCATTTGAGTTAGTTCTGTAACCTCTTTATTTAATATTTTTAGGGGACATATGGTTCTTTCAACACTTTTATTGCTGACATAGGCATAAACGTTTTTGCCACCATGCTTGATATGAGCCAACCTGAACTCTAGTTTCTTTTTCTCATTTTTAATTTGATGTTTATATTTTCTGAGGTTTTGTTTATACTTGTACTTATTGTAGTCACTACTTTCCCTTTTAAGTGCCCTATATGCCCTTCTTTTTTTGCCATGAAGTTATTTGATCCTTGTTCTGAGCCACATAGGAACCTTTCCTTTTTTATTATAAAGGACTTTGTTGGTTACATATTTATTTTAAAATTCAAGTATTGTATTTTTAACCCTGGTCCATATTTGTTCAGTTGTGTTTGAATCATTGTCCCATTTTGACTCTTTAAGTTCCTGTTTTATTGTACTGAAATCTGCCTGTTTATAATTTTTGCCTATTGTTATGCAATCCAATCTTTTAATTATAGTATCTATTGTGAAGGTTATGATATTATGATCACTGTTTATTAGTGGCTCATGAATCTCCAAATTACGTACAGTCCCAGGTATATCTCTTGGAACTAAATCTAAGATATTTATGTTCCTAGTAGGCTTGGTAACCATTTGTTGCAGTCCAAAATCAGAGCATAAGTCTAACAATACCTGTTCTTGGTTGATAGTTGCAGTTCCCATTTCCCTGTTAATTCCAGGTGTATTTAGGTCACCTAGTACAATAATTCCCTTACTATTTAATCTCTTTTCAATGCTCCTCATTAGGTGTTGATGTTCATGTATGCTCAAGTCCAGTGCTCTATAATATAATCCAATTGTTAGTTTTTTTGTGATTCTCCCTTAGGATTTCAATCCACATTAACTCATTTTTTTTTTCATGAATTTCTTCATCATTGATCTGCTTACACTCAATACCTTCTTTTACATATAGGTTCATAGATAATTTCAGGTCCATAAGCTTCAAGAGCCATATGAGGACCTGTCACTAGCTCAGTGGGTGTAACTCCATTTATCAGCTCCCATTTACTTACCTAATATATTCTTAAAACTGGACAAACGTGTTGCTTCCACCACCTGTTTAGGGAGATATTCCATAACTCCACCACCCTCTGATTGAACCACTTCCCTCTTCGACACATTCTATACTTCTCACCTCTTAGTTGTTTATCATGGACCCTTATACCGGACCTCACATTTTCCTTCCAATTTAATCCTGCTGCTTCATATAGCATACTATCACCCATTGATCTATACACATAACACAGATCCCCCTTATCTTTCTATAGGCCATTGAATAAAGTCTCAGACTTTCCAGTCTAGAAGTGTATTCTAAGCCTGCCACT
This sequence comes from Neoceratodus forsteri, assembly GCA_016271365.2. Lineage (NCBI taxonomy): Eukaryota > Metazoa > Chordata > Ceratodontiformes > Ceratodontidae > Neoceratodus > Neoceratodus forsteri. Next base: position 624,347,506 of record CM057455.1, read on the forward strand.
TCCTTAATCTTTCTAGTAAAACTCCTCTGCACTTGTTCCACCTTTTTTTCCTCCTGTAACACTCTATACTGAACAAAAAGGAGCTCCGTACTTCAACACAGGTCTCACAAGGGATCTGTATAGGGGCAACATAACACTTTTGTTCCTACTTCTTATGTTACACCGTACATTTCCAATTATCCTATTTGCTTTGCTTATAGTAGCTCTGTTGTGTTTATCAAAATCTAATTTGTCAGTAACTATTACCCCCAGATCTTTCTCACTATCTGTAACTTTAATGATTTGAGAATTTAATTTATACTGTGACCTATTATTCTGTCCTAAGTGCATAACCTTGCATTTTGTAATATTAAATTCCAATTTATTTTTTTGTGCTCAATTCCCCAGATGAGTCAGTTCTAGAAAATAGCTACAGCATCCTTGTTATTTACTATTGCACCTATTTTTGCATCATCTGCATATTTGCAGATCCATACTCCTTCTGATACCTGCATACTGGACATTAGGACATTAAAGAGCTTTGGCCCAAGTACAGATCCCTGGGGATATTCACTAGTCACTTTCACCTCTTCTGAAAGATAGCCTCTAACCCAAACCCGTTGATGTCTATCATACAGCCAAGATGCTATCCACTTTCTAAGGTATCCCTTTACTCCTATTTCTTGCAAAATCCCCATCAGGACTACGTGTTATATCGAATCAAAGGCTTTCCTATAATCTGGATACACAACATCCATGGGTAATCCAACATCCAATGCCTGGCTCACTGGCTCATAAAAATGCAACAGATTGGTAGTACAAGATTTTCCATATGAAAAGCCATGTTGTGAAGTATCCAGATAGTTCAGATCTTTTAGGATATTTTCCAACAGATCCTCTATAAATCCCTCCATCATTTTACCAACAACTTGAGGTTATACTTATCGGTCTGTAGTTTTCAGGTCTGGTCCTATCACCTGATTTATAAATAGGTGTGATACTCGCTACTCTCCAATCCTTCAGAACAGCTCCCTCCCTCAATGTCTTACTAAAAAGAGCAGCCAGAGGAACAGACAGTTCCTCTGTGAGTTCCTTCAAAAATGCTGGGTGGTATCCACCTGGTCCAGCAGATTTGACTGCATTTAGTTTCATTAACTTCCCCTTTACTTGTTCGACTGATATATTTGGCAATTCTGTCTCCCTTTCACTATTCGTTACTTCTAATTCTTTTACAGGAACAGTAGTACCTTTAGTATAAACAGTTTGGAGATAGGCACACATCAAGTTCGCCATCCCCTGTTCATCCTCTACCAATTTGTCTTGATCCCTTATACCTGTGATTTGATTACTATTGTTCTTCCTTAAACTACCCACATAACTATAAAATTATTTTTCATCATTCTCCTTATTTAAAGCTAGATCTAATTCTGCTTTTTCTTTTCCCCTTCTAATGCTTATCTTGCATTTTTTAACTAAAGCTTTATACTTTACTAATATACATGGATGAGGGTTTTAACTTATATTTCTTGTATGCCCGATTCTTTTTATTAATTTGTCTTTGTATTGTCCATGTCATCCATTTTGACACCCTGCCTTTTTTATAAATTTTTTGGTAATGGCACATACTTCTTGATACATGTCTGAAGCACCTTGTCTATAATCTGCCAAGAGTGTACAATAGACATACCATCCAACATCTTCCAGTTGTAATTTCCCAAAATCTATATTATTGTAACATAGTCAGCTTTTTTGCAATTTCTTATGATTGTTTTCCCCTGGATACTATGGGATGTTTCCTTTTGTCAGATTTATAAGGGTGTTCATGGATTGATTTAATGTATGTGAAGCTAGATTGACCTAAATCTGGAATGTTGAAACCAGTACTAATGGGGGGAGGAAAGATATTTACTTCCATTAGTTTCTCTGACATAATGGTTTGTTGTTTTCTAGAAGGTCAGGTTTTTGGTAAAAGGTGGCAATATCTTCTGTCAGAACACTGTTATTTACACACTTATCACACACACATATATTGGGTTAGAAGGTAGTTTGTCAAATAGTTTGTTCACATAGAAATTAAAACATTTATGCCCCACAGCCCCATCCAGGGTCATAATGGCATCCCTCTTTGCTAGTAGCACAAAAGGAGATGTAGCTTCCAGTATGCCTGATGATATATCTAAGGTAATTAAGTCAGGCATTCTTCCAGTGTCAAAGTCCCTGTATAGCAGACACAAGATGATTTTTAATAATGTTGGGTTTATAATAGGAAACATGGTTTGTGGTCTAGTGATAGTTATTAAGAGTTGTCCCCAAGGTCAATAGTGCAAACAAGTCTCTTCCCAACTCAATATTCCAGTTTCCCCATTTACCTAGTGGGCTCTTGACTTGCTTGGAGATAGTGTCAGGTCCCCTTTCCCCCTTTCTACTCATGACGTGTGTGACTGTGTCAAGTGTATCTCCGCATGCGCTGACACGTGCTCACTTCACTCACACTCACCCCACTCATGTGGGGTGATAGCTTTATCCATCTTAGGACCGGAAGTATCTCTGGGTCACTTCCACTTCCTCACAACCTCCAGAAACAGAACAAAGCATTTAAAACTTAAAATCTACTGGCACCTTATTCAGTGGACATTCTAGACCAAAAGAAGTTCACCCCATTGCTCCCAATACAGCTAAAACTAATAAAAACAATTTGAGTGCAGATGTGTATGGTACAGGGCTACAAATCCCAGATGACTTCCACAGTCCCACAGTTTTCTGTAACCATGAGGTTACAGAAATGGAATGTCCTGGTTGCCAAGGCAATGTCTCGGGCAAACTCCCTCTCACCAGAGGGACACAAGTATGTCAAAATAGAACTCAAAAAGCACTCCTGTGATATACGAACACCCTCACCAGACTGTCCCAAAACACAGCTAAAATGCAACATGTCATGTTCAGTGGTCTACTTCTTCTCAAAAGTTTATAGCTAGAGAATACTGAAACTTGCCTAATTTCAGCAGTGGCTGTGGGAAAAGTTGAACCTAATCTCCCATTTCAGATTTTTTTCCAGTCAAACCAATGGAGCATACTGCCTTCCTTCTTACTATTTCCTTTAAATAAGCATGGATTGAACTGAATAATATTTGATTATGTTGGATAGCACAACATTTATGAATATTGAAAATATCTGATTTTCTGGAATCCACCTTGAATACTGCACAGAAAAATCTATCAACTCATTTCACTCCAATCAGATACATTTTTTAGCAATCTAGCATTTACAATAATAAAACAAAAATATGGTTCTTCTCCTTCTGCATCCCCTGTGTATTGAACAGTTAACAAGGCCTCCATGTCACTTCCCACTACCCACCATATGAAAGGTTGTTGTACACTTTGAGCCCTTACTAAATAAATCTTCATCACTTCCTCTACTCAAGATGCACCCCAAGACCTTCTCTGCTCAACCATCTGGTCCCTAAGACCCATTTTTATGATGGTTTGAACCACTAGTCTCCCCCCACCTCTTTTCCCTCCCTCCCCCTCATGTCTACCCTCTCCATCTCTAGGTTACCTCTAGCTTGAACCTCCTGCACTCCATCACCCTATCTCCTGCCCCCCGCTACTCCACCACCTCCATTACTCCCCTTCCTCTCGCCTTCTCTCTTCTCCTTTTCTGCCTGGTCCTGTCCCCTTGCAGAGTTCTCAGAATCCTGAAGGAGAATAATTCTTGGCTTGCCACTCCTTTCTCCCTCCTAGCCTTTCTCGTCCTCACTCCTCTCCTTCTCTGCTGGGTCCTGTCCCCTTGCAGGGTTCTCAGCATCCTGACTGGGATTATTTCTTGGCTAGCCCCTCCTCTCTCCCTCCTACCCTCCCCCCATGTTATAACTCCCCTTTTTCTAAATCCATATTAGCACTTAGCAACCTTTTAGACCTTTTGGATCAAAAGTAGCACTTAGTAACCCTGTGCTCAGCCTGCTACTTTTTGTTCTCCATCTGGCCTATACCTGATGTGGTACCTGTTCCTGGGTTACTACTAGATATGTTATATCTGCATATGTTCTGTTTATGTCTCATTCTATATTTCTGACTTTTACTTTGTTATCTACCACTTTATTTTTATATGAAACTTTCTGTTGTCTAGGATTGAAATTTAATGTGTTAGAACTACACTTTTTGTATTTGAATTGCACTGTATGTATTTTATTTTGTTATATCTCTGCTTGATACCCCCCTTTGTAACCCTTCCCCCTACGACACTTCTGGACATGAGCTATTTATAGCTCATGTTGTCTTTCCTGATGAAACTTATTCAGATAAATAAATAAAAATAAATAACTAGCTAGTTTCTACCATGGTGGGATGTGCCTTGGTACTGGTCAGTTGGGTGAGAGAAGTAGGATGGAGATTGGAAGCAGCGAGAATGTCATCATGCCATGAAATTTATAGGTATAAATTACAGGATGCAAAAGTTGAACTCTGTGTTGAAGTGCCTCTTCCTAGACAGTAACCCAAACTGAGTAAATGACGGGTAAGAATGAGAGAAGTTAGCCATAGTCTAATTTCATTCTGCTTTATTTGGGTTCCATGAATTAGTTCAACTTCTATAATTTGGCCCAACCACTATGGGTCCAAAGTGAGTAATTAGCATGTGGTGACACTAACTATGAATAGGACTGAAGTAAGGAAGGGGTCATGTGATGCTTTCAACTGAGTAGCTGCTCTTCTACAGCACTACCTTACACTCTGCTCTATATTTTCTAGAAAACTACTTTTAAAAAGTGTCTCTACCCGATTTGAGTTGAAGACTCCATTCTGCAACTTGCCTGAAGTGTTCTGCAAAAGTTTTAGCTGGATCCCAGCAAGGATGTCCAAATTGAAGATACAGCAAATTGGTCCATAGCACACTCCCCTGCAGACACCTGATAAGAATGCCAAGTGGCCGAAGGCCCAAGGTTTGGGCTCTGGCTGGTCTACTACTGCTATGACTGTTCCCTCTCTGCTCTTGGAGGAGTGCTTCTTAATGGAGGTTGCACCCTTCAAGAATTCACTCAGACAGCTCACAGAGGAGCTGAAATCGCTGCTGTCTGACCTTGAGGACATGGGCAAATTTGTGGGCATTTGGAAGCTAGAACGTTTTCTATAAAAAAAAAAATTGAAAGATCGCAATGAATATGAGACCACTGTTTTGCAACAATGACTTAACAAGCTGGGGGTCAAAATGGAGGACTTAGAGGGGAGAAGCTACCAAAATAATTTAATTGTTTTTGGACTTCCATAGGGTGCTGAAGGGGCCACACCAATCCAATTTGCACAAAAGTGTTTTGAGAAAGTCATGGGCCCCTCTCCAAATAGCCCTGTGTACATTGTGGAGTGGGATCACCACTCCCTTTGCCCAAAATCCCCCAACAGGCTATCCCCCATCACTTTATGCTTAAATTGCTTAATTTTCTAGATAAGCAGTACATTCTACAAAAGACTCGGAACTTAAAAGAAATTCTGTGAGATGGTTCCAAATTGAGAGTGACTCAAGATCTCCCAGTGAGGACACACCAAAAATGTGCAGCCTTTCACCCCATGGTGGCTAAGCTCATTGCTGTGGGAATCAATTTTAAGATTGAAGTGAGGAGGAAATATCGCTCTAGCTTCATAATGGTAGGTGGTGTTGGCTTAGCACTGATGGAGATGGCTGTTTTTGTGGTAGTGAAACAAAGTCTGCAACAGTTAAGGCCACAGTGGTGCAGCCAAATAGCCTGCTGAACTAGAGTAAGAAATATGTATTGCTAACTCCAAGTCTTAAGCACCAATGTTTTCTTTGCTTTACCTTTATATTAAGTACTATATTGTGCTTGGCCTCAAAAGTTTTCAGATACTCAGCTGACATCAGGATTTTTCTCCCAAATGACTGTAACCCACAAACATAATCTAAATGTTTCCAAATGCCCTTTGGCATTTTAGGACCATCAGTACTGAAGTATTTGATGTCATCCACAGTATCTGGTACTTGCCCTCAACAAGATAGATGAGGAGGTGTATGACAACAAGGTGGTTGTGCATGCATGTTGTTGCTGATTTCATCAATATGTTTTCACTAGTCTAGCATCAGTTTATGTGATAGTTTCTGTTTGATATAATCCATGCATCCAGCTGGAATTTATGTATCATTATATCCATAGTAATATTGCTATGGCAAATCATGTAATTAATTTAAGTCCATCACACCTTCCTATAAGTTGCATAAGAAACATCTATGCCAGTTCATTCATAAGTATTGGATCCTGCTGCTGCTGCTAGGACTTAGATGCTTGTAGTTTTACTTCCTTCACCATCATTATTGTCTTCATCATCAGCACCACCACAAGTACCACCATGGCTACCACCACCAGAATTGTTTCACAGAGTTGCTGTGGAAATTAAAATCTAATTGCATATAGAGATTTGAAGTACTGCACGGTAAACTCACCATGGGAAAGAACATGCTAATGGTTGTTTACTCTGCACTGAAATTTTTGGTTGCCTGCTCACATGGTCCCAGCAGTGGAATAACCTTTTGCAGAACATATCACTGCTCCAATGACAAATGTCACCCATGGTCACATCCTCAAATTCCATGGTGCAGAACACAGCTTTCAGTTCTGTGAGACTCTGCACTGTCTAGAAACATCTTTGATTAAGCCGTGTTCAGGAGCAGTATCAGATAAAAGTGATCTAGAGAAAGCCAAACAGGTGCTGGACAAAGATGAGGAACTTGAAGTGGAAATAAGGAAGACATCTAGTCAGAGTAGAACTATATACATGGAACACTTCAGTCTCCTGGAATTAGACTGAAACATTCTGAGAGTAGCAAGCCAAAACAGAGTACCCACATGGCAAGGAAAGAGGGAGGGCAATGGGATGGGGAGGGTTTGAGAATGGTGATGGGATGTCATTATACCGATGCACACATGGGGGGAGTGAGCATGTCGAGCGAGGGGCAGGAGGGTTTGTGAGGGGTGGTGCTGCAGACCACCACTGAGCTGGCTCTGTGGCATGGTGGGGTGGGTTTTGGCCTGGGGTGGATGCAGTACAGGGTTCAGGTCTGGGAGCAGGTATATTTTGTTGCACCCGGCCCGAGTGGGGATTTTATTTTTCCCCACTGTTGCACCCCCAGGCATGCACCCCTGGAGTTGAGAATCTATAGTAGGGGATGTGGGTCTGGCCCCCATAAAGTAAAAATAACAAGTTTTTCTGCTCTGCTTTTACTGTCGCTGGAGTTGCATATGCGAAATTAAAGTCTGTGATGTACACTCGCCATAAGGATGATCGCCATTCGGCAATTACCCTTATGACATAGAATTGTTGGAAATACATTGAATTGTTTGAAAATAGTATAAACATTGCAGTGCATTTATTTAGATGCAAGCACAGGTCAAAACTGGAAACTGTCTGCATTAAGATTTTTGAAAATCTAGTAAATATCCTTTCTTTATCTTTAAATTCTACAGAATGTATCTATGATCCTGGACCCTGCACCACCAGCAGAGAGTATGACACAAATTAACAAAACTTGCAAAAATTTCTCCTGCACTCTCCTTCTCCCCTGCAGTGATGCATCTGAGTCCCTGACCTGGCCTGCTGAATGCTACAGCAAGCACACACTGCACTGCATTAATCTCCACTGCATCACAGAAATTACTGGCCAGCTCTGCTCAGAGACTACAGTTAACTGCTGTTAACTACCAAACTTTAATTATACCAGCTGATTCTCTGACAATTTTAAAGAACAGGATTTCTAAAAAGAGCAGAAGAGCACTCAGAAACCACACCTTACACTGCCAGAAGATATCTGGAAATGGCATTAAGACATGCACAGTGCAAGATCACAATCTCAAGCACCATTGATTGCTGCTTAACATAGTGTATGATCCATGAAAAAAAATAAAATAAAAACATAAACAAAATAAACTTTCGTGTCCTTTTACCAGAGTCATACGTGTTTGTTTTTGACAGGTCCACCATTCTCAACTCCTGCATCAGCTTATTCTTATCCATAGTTTGTTCAGGCCATGGCCACCTCACTGTTTTTCACTGTTAGTATGCAAAGCTCAGTGCTCTTCATACTAATGATCATACTAAGGATTGGTGAGGAGCCAGAAGGCAGATTGCTCATTGATGCTTCAATAATATCTCACTCAGCATATTACTCTAATTTCCCACCAGACAAAATGCATTTGACCAATTTTGTTTTTTAAACTCCTTTTTTGTTCTAATAATTATAATGGAAGAAGGAAATTTGTTTCAAATATTTACAATCTGAAGGGTATAACTGGTTTTATTTGTTTGTCCTCAAAGCACAGCACTTGAACTGTAATGGATGTCCTCTAGTTTTCCTACTGTTTTTAAATTCTGTACCAATTTCCACCATTAGATATGGCTCATTAATGATGCTGAATATCAATTGTGGGCCACCTCCCATTCTTCTAGTCTCCAGAGTCATGAAATTCAAGTGTTTGGGATGATCTTCCTATGTTTTGTCTCTCAGATGAACTACTGTAGACCCTTGGTGAATCTTCTTTGTATGTTCTCTAAAATGTTCCTTTCTTCCTATTTGAATGAACACCACAGCTGTGATGTGTACTCTAAATATGGGCAGACATAGGTTCTAAATAATGGCAATAAAACACTTTTGTTTCTGAAAATTATATATTTTTTAATGGACCATATAATTTTTCTTGATTTATTAATTGTTTGGCTATTATGTTGCTTGCTTTCAAAACCATTTGAAATACCGATCCCCAGGTCTTGCTCATTGTTAGATGGCATAAGCACCTTTCCACTTAATCGGTAAACATTTTTTTTGATTTTTTCTACCTAGTCCATATTTAGTTTCATACCGCAATGGTAAACCCATCCAGTAATCTTGTTCTGATCTCTTTGTATGTTATCTATGTTGGACTCGCTGTCACACAGGCCACCCAATTTGGCATTGTCTGCAAATTTAACAGACAAATTTAATATATTGTTAGTCATTTCAGAAATGAAGATCTGGAACAAAGATAGGCCCAGCACTGAGTCCTGCAGGACTCCACTCGTCACCCTACCTATACTAGATGTATTCTCATTCATAACAACTTTTTGTGTTTGTTGGTCAACCAGTTAGCTGTCTTGATTACAAATGAACTGTTCAAATTATACTTGATCAGTTTCTCAATTAGGGCCCAGTGCAGCATTAAATAAAATGCCTTACTAAAGTCCAGTAAAACAATGTCACATGGTACATAGTTATCCAATAAGTTACTTATTTTTTCTTAGAAGCAGATAAGGTTTGTTGTGGTGCTTCTACATTTCATGCCTCCTCCCACCCCCTCTGGTACAGGCTTAGGTTTTCCCCCTATTATCCCTCTTGTGGTTTACCAGGCACTTATGTCATTAAATCCTACTAAAGCCAGTCCAGATGGCCTCCACCCAAAGATTATTTGTATATCCACATCTGCAATAGCCATCCCCTTGCCCATCTCCTGAACCTGTTCCTCTCCACCAGCTCTGTCCCACAGGACTGGAAATTGGACCAAGGTGCCCACCTTCACAAAGGTGGGGATCCCACCTCCCCTGGAAAGTACAGACCTATCACTCTCTTACCTACCCTCGCCAAACTCCAGGAGTCATTAATCTACTCAAGTCTCCTGGAACACCACTCTGCAACTAATTGTCTTTCACCCTTCCAGTCAGGTTTCTGGAAGCAACATTCCACAGTCTCCTTCTTGCTTCGTGTCACTGATTCCATCCAGTCTGCAATGGACAAAGGTCTAGTCATCACTGCCATTTTTATTGCCCTGGCACAGGCCTTTGACTCTGTCTCTCACTGCCTTCTAATATGAAAACTCTACTCTTCCAGCCTCGCTCCACCTTCCAAAAATTGCTTCAGATCTTACCTTCTAAATAAAAAACAATCTGTTCAAGTAAGAAATGTCCTCTCCCCCCCCATGCAAGCTGGTGTCCCCAAAGATCCATTCTTTGCCCTATTCTCTTCTCCTTATTTATAAACAACCTTCCCTCTATCTGCTCTCCTTCTGGTATCCATATGTAGGTGGACAACACCATGCAATACTTCTCTGGCTCCACCACAGCTGACATAACTACCCCTCAGCAGCATGACTTTGACAAAGTGCAAACATGGTTTCAGGAAAAACAGCTTAAACTAAACTCCAAAAAGACATTATCTATATGCTTTGGGTCAAGGCAAAGACTATCCATGTCCCAGGACCTCCCATCTTTTGCCACCCTGGATGGCTTACCCCTTGACACAGTCAAATCTTTTAAATACCTTGGAGTCTGGTTAGATAGTAACCTTGACGTTTCTGCCCACATAGATTCCATGTGTGCTGAACTCTGCCTTAAACTTGGAGCTCTCTGCTGCCACAAGGACTGCCTCCCCATGTCAACCCACTGAGACTTATTGACCAAAACAATTCTCCCGTATTCGATTATGTAGATATTGTCTATTGCTCTGCACCTGCCACTTCCTTCACCAAACTAGATATCCTCCTAAACTCATTTTGCCATTTTGCTACCTCTCCCCCCCACCCATCACTTTCTTCTCTATTCCTTCCTCTCCCTAATGCCTCTTCATGCAAGGCATCAATTACATAGCCTCTTTTTCATTCCTCAAATTCTGGTTTGGGGTGCTGCCCTCCTACCTAAACTTCTGCCTATCCCCAGCCAGCTCCACCACATATTCCCTTTGCTCTAGGGAAGCTTGATCTTTTTCCTTCCCCCATCCTCATACTTTCACTAGTCAGGTGGCTTTCACCTACCAACTCCCACATCTATGGAATCAACTGCCCTGGGACACTTGCCACTCTCCCACTCTCACTGCACTAAAATCCCACCTCCAAGTTGTTCTGAATGCTATTTGTTCTTGTCCATCCACTGCTTCCTCCACCCCCTCACCCCCCAGCCAGATCCCACTCCTTTCCACATGAAACTATTGCATTTTTTAAGAAATTCTGTCCTTTAATCCATATCTGACTCCATGTTGAATTGAAAATACCTAACAAAACTGCAATCCCATCTTACCTTTCAAGCTTTGTCTTAGTGCTTTACCTCCTTTTGGCTAAGTGATGCACATATTAGGTATTTTGTACTGCTACTGTATAAATTTAATTCTGTTTTTCACTGCACATCATTTGTATAATTGTATATTTTTACATAGATGTGTTCCCTTTATCTGAATTTGTATCCCAAATATTATCCTGTATTCTGTTTCCAAACATTTTATCCTTGTATTTGCTCCCACCTGTTTTTTACCCTATATTCTGTATTCCTGTGTTTTACTTCTGTTTTTATTGCTAAGACCCCAGGTTGCACCTGGAAATGAGACTCAGCTCAGCGGGCCTTTCTCGGGTACCACATTTTAAATAAATAAATAAATACATTTCTGAAATCCACGTTGTTCTGGATCTGTATTTATTATTGACTCTGATTTAATATTTTTTTTTATCAGAGTTTAGAGGATTTTTCAAATTGTTGACATCAAACTAATGCAGTAGGTCTGTTGTTTGTTGTAGCTTGTTTAGGCCCTTTATTATAGATTGAAACCACACATGCTGTTCTCCAATCAGGTGGTACTACTCCTTAGCTAAGGCTAATAAGATTTATAAAGGGTATAATAGATAGTCAGCCATTATGTACAGCATATGCCCTATTATTTGATCTGGACATGCTGAGGTTTTCCCTTTTTCTTTAAGAAATACATTTTTAATATTTTCAGTTGAAAATATTATTTCTTTACTTGTTGTGGAGTTCTTTAGGATAATAATCTTATTTGTAGGACTAAAAACCTTACAGCAATATGAATTGAATACTTATGCCATATTTATGTTATTATGAACCAATATACCATTGTCATTGTTAGGGCCCACTTGACTTTTTTTTTAATGAATTTAGTAGGCGTGAAATGCCTTACTATGATCTTTCCTTGCATTTAATGCAAGATTACATTCAAATATTTTTGGCTTTTCTAATTTCTTTTTTTGGGGGGTGGTTGAGATAAAAGATTCCCATGTGCCTTGATATTTATTATATATATGTGTGTGTGTGTGTGTATATATATATATATATATATATATATATATATATATATATATATATATATATATATTAGAGGCAAAAAACTCCATTTAATGCATTAGTTAGGGTTGTTCCAAGTGACAAAAGTGAGGAAATTAGCTGTTAGGGTTGAAAACCCCCTTGGACCCCACCCACCCCCAACTGGCATTGGGGTGCGCATTGGGATCATCAGCCCTAACTCTCACCCCATGACATGTGTAAAAGCAGCAGAAGTATAGGAGAATGGGGTGAGAGTTAGGACCTATGATCCCAATGTACACCCCAATGCGGTTGGGGGTGGGTGGGGGTCCAAGGGATTTTCAACCTAACAGCAAATTTCTCACTTTGTCACTGTGGAACAACCCTAACTAATGCATTAAATGGAGTTTTTTGCCTCTAATTTCCCTTCTTTTTGAGAATGATAATGAGAAATAGTGAATGTAATGAGCAGCGGGAGCAGGGGGCCGGCCACATGATGTGTTGTGGCATACTAACAGGGACAGCAAAGCAAACAGAAATGCTAACAGTGGCACATGGTAACACAAGCACGAATGAGAACAGAAAGGGTAATGCACATGGTGGCGTAGACGGGAATGGTCTGCCACGTGATGTGTTGTCACATAGTAACATGGTGCCTGCAAACAGAAATGTCAATGGGCATGGTGATGTAAAGTGAAACAGTAAGATAAACAGTACTGTAGACAGAAATGGCAAAAATAACAGAAAGCATAAGCATAAATGAAAGCATAAGGATAACACATGGTGGTGCAGGCGTCAATGGTAAGTGAAACGGGTACGGATCCACAAGCGGAAAGGGCAACAGTAACAGTAATGTAAGTGCACAGGCTGGTTTTCCCCAAAACCTGCATTGAGAAAGACAGTGAGTACAAATAATGTATGCAAAATAATGAGTATCGGCACAGAAAATGAGATCTTGGAATACTAAATACATTATATCTCAGGAACCGTACGACGCAGAAAAAAAATTTAAAAGTCATATTATTTACAACTGTCCTGGCTAATTTGAATCTTTGCCCCATTAGGGGCTAAGAAATTTTCCGACGAAAAGTCCATATCTAGCACCGTTTCGAGATACAGGCCCTGAAAAGGCTGACGCCCGTAATGTTATCCTAAAGGAAAAAAGAAAGTTCAGAGCGCCATAACTTTGCCTCCCTGTAATGTTTTTTCACCAAACTACAGAAAGGCACATCTGTGGGCTGTTGGCTGTCTTCCCTCCAAATTTCAGGAAAAAAGACTAAACCGTTATTTTGCAGCAGGGCTCCAAATGATTTCTGTTAAGTGTCGGGCGCCGTAATGTTATCCTATGGAAAAAATGTCAATTTTGGAGTGCCGTAACTTTGCCGCCATGTGATATTTTTCACCAAACCACTGAAAGGCACATCTGTGTACTGTTGGCTGTCTTCCTCAAATTTCAGGAAAAAGACCAAACCGTTATTTTGCAGCAGGGTGCCAAAGGTTCTGTAATGCTTGGGCGCCATAATGTTATCCTATGGGAAAAACTGTCAACTTTGGAGTGCCATAACTTGCCACCGTGTAATATATTTTTCAATACAACACTGAAAGGCACATCTGTGAGATGTACTGCGTTCCTCAAATATCAACCCAAAATCCCAATGGTTATTTTGCAGTGCAGTGCCAAAGAATTGCTGTCATTTTCCCACAGACTAGAAAATTACTGTGCAATTTAAACTTCTCATGAAAATTTCGACACTTTCGTAAAACAAAGTAATTTGCAGTACTTTTCAGAAATTTGAAAACATATTTCTGGGTGTTTTACACAAAATAAAGACATGGCAAGCATCCTCAGGGCCCGACTAGGTGAATACAAAAAAATTAGGTTGCTAGAGGGTCCCAAATTTAAATGCCAACCATTTTTCTGATCACCAACTGAAAACAAAATGGCCAATTTGAGAAAGTAACAGGCCCATTTGCGAAAGTAAAAATGCATTTGCGAAAGTGTTGAACTTTTTGTTAACTTTTCCCATTGACTTATAATGGGAAACTGTTTTTTGAATAACTTTTGAACCGTTTAATATTTTTTCATGAAATCTTTGAAAGGCACATCGGGGACCCCGGCTGCACATTCCCTGAAGATTTTGGGCCGGTCACACAAACTGTTTGACCTGTAGGCGCGACCACAGAATTCCAGAAAAGCGTAAACGTGCGCACAGATCACACTTAATAACTCCGCAGCCATATATCCGACCAGTACAAAACTTGGTAGATCCCAAGGCCTATGATTCTTGATCATAAATTCCAAATTTCAGGCAAATCCATCAAACGGTTGCAAAGTTATTAAGGTGCAAAGTTTTGGGGTTTAACATAGAAATGGCTCCTCAACCCTAACTATGGTAGCACTACCGTGCTACCATAATATATATATGCCTTATATAGTTTGCTTCTTTTTGTTTAATAGTTTTTTTCATTTTGTAGCTAAGCCTCTTAGGTTTTTGTGTTTTTGTTGTGATATTTGTGAGTTTGTGCTATGTACTTTTTTGTGAGATTCTGTATTGTATTTTTTGATATAGTATCATTTATCCTTTGTAGTTTTATTTCATAATTCAGTGTAACAGCTAGATCTTCATGTCTTTTTATTATGTTGGCCTTTCTATATTGGAGAATTGTAGCCTTACCATAACATTTCATATGTTCATATTTTAAAGAAAATTCTACTGTGTTATGATCTCTATTTCCAATGGGTGGCCCTATGTTACAATTCAGAATTTCAAAGTGATCTGTGCATAGTAAAATGTCTAGGATATTATTTCCCCTTGTGGGTAAATCGACTTGTAATTTGTGTTCTGTCTCATAGAGAGAGGAGCTTATTATCAGCAACACTACTAGCAGACCATTTTCTTAGTTAATTTCCCCTAAATTAAAGTGGCCCATTATAATAGTTTCCCCCAATTCACCTGCAACCTCAATTTCAGTTATCAAGTCATTAAAGATATCCATGGAACAATTAGGAGGGTGGTAACACACAACATCTACTGGGGGACAACTGAGTTCATGAGTAGCTTGACCTAAATACTCTCAGTGTTAGGACAATTTGTTTAAAATGTTGTCACTAATATACACAGAACTTATACTGTTTATCTCATATAGTGCAATGCCACCTCCCTTTCTATTCAATCAGTTACATGTATGCATGTTATATCTGTTCATTTTAAAGTTCCAAATCATGTTTTCTTCCCCCATCCCACAAAGTTTCAGTAATGGCAACCATATTGACAGTCTGAATATTAGCCAGAGATATAAATTTGTCATTTTATTTGTTAAGTTGTGTGCATTAAAATTCATAGTCTGTAACATTTTATTGTTAGTTCTGTCTGATTTACTTCTTGTGTTATTTGCAGCAGCAATATAGGTTCTCCCTTGGCAATCAGTTTGAAAAACAATTAAATGAGGAGCTCACATGATGAGATTGAGGAGAAAGGATGTCCTGAGTTTTGCTCCTGGGCCCTTGTCAGTTTAATTTATCTTTTAAATAAGCTTAGAGGCTCAATCCGGTAATCTAACTATTCAGAAAAGATTTCTGATCTTCTCTGCCTTTCGATTGAACAGCAAGGTGCAGATTGAATTTATTTTACCTGGTCTTGGAGGTGATCTGCAAAGGCCTGACTAAATGACCAGGATGGAGTGCGAAATTCCAGAGCCATTGTTGGCTCGGGTTCTGGCAGTGAAAAGCCAGAGACCCCTTTCGACTGTTCCGGAGGATCAAGATGATGAAAAGAGAGAGTGGAAGAGGGAGAGAAAGCACAAGTGGATGACTTTCTGGAGATTAAACAAATGCTTCAGGGTTTGGTGGCAGATTTCTCAGTGGTAAAACTGACTCTGAATGCGCTGGCAAGGAGGATGGGAGATTTGGAGGCCAGGGTTTTGCCCCAGGAAAAGAAAACTACAATAACAGAGCAAGAAGTGGTTGTGCTATGAAAACAAGTCAAAAAGCTGAAGACTGCATTGAAGAGCAAGAGTCATGTAGCAGGAGAAATAATTTAATTATAGCAGGGCTTCCTAAAAAAAACAGAGCGGGCGGTCTGTGTAACTTTCTTTCAGTATCTGCTGTTGAAATTATTAGGCCTGACTCTACATGAGGAGGCATATAACCTGGAAAGAGCACATCGGGTACTTAGAGAGACCCCCCCTGGGAGCTCGCCCATGGGTATTAATCATGGGATTTCTTAACTACGAAGAAAAAGCCTTCGTTCTCAGTAAAGCTAAACAATCAAAAAATCTGCAGTGGAATGGGGTGACTTTGTGGCTGTTCCAGGATCAAACCCCCTCTATTAGAGATCACCAGAAAGAGTACTCAGACATTAAAAAGAAGCTTTACCTAGCTGGGATCAAGTTTTGGATGCAGTATCTAGCGACCTTAATCATTAAGCTCCAAGCTGGAGACAAAAAATACCTAACAGCGCGGGATGCTCTGGAGGGCTTGAGATTCGAGCTCCCATCATTATTCAAGCCACCAACCTGACTGGCTTAGCAGTGGCAATGGGAAACTTTAACCTGATCTGGATAGGATAAAAGAAAGGCTGAAATGCTATGCATGGACAGAAATTGCTTATGATTTATTAAAATTAACAATCATTTCATTATATTAGGCAGGTAGTCTACATTTCTGTTTTAGGGCAGCTCAGGGGATAGAGTGGGAGAAAGAGTTATGGAGACCTATAGGTAGGCAATGGGGGTAGGGCTGAGGTTGGGAAATTAGAAGGGAGACCTTCTCTTTCAGGGCTAATCTGAGCTGCAGCAAAGAGATTAGTGGGTGATGTCACTAGAGGGCAGAAGTGCTTTAGTTTAAGTAATTTAATGATTTTAAGATGGGGTGGGGGTTAAGGTCCATTTCAACGGATGTGGGGAGAGTGCTTTACTTAGCCTAGGTTCGCTTTTAAAAACAGGTTTAGCACTGTATTGGATGACAGAGAACTCATAACTCTTTAATTTGGTAACCTCAGAAACAAATGTGAAAGATTTATCTTGTGGGCAAGGAGCTTGAGGTTTTATGATTACATAACTGGGGTGAATGATGAGCAGCAATAGCTATTTTCTTGGTAAACTCATTTTTCTGGTAAGTTATGGCTTCCACACATTAGGCCAGCCTTTGTATCATCTGGGTGGGAGCGGAGGAGAGGAATTTTTTTTATTTTGGGTAAATATCGGGAGGGAGGGCTTCCCTCACAACATAGAGAAAAGGAAAACTACATTGCAGGAGAGGTGGTTATTTTGTGAAATAATGCTGTCCATAGGGAACAGTGGGTAAAGAATCTGAAGTGCATGATAACTGTGAGTCAAAATAAAATCCCCTCATTCATTAATATACACTGAAAGATAATCAGGCACGGTAGCCTGAAAATATATATAAGCTGGGGGACCACCAGGAATGTATCTCCCCCTGGACAATGGGGTGAGGAGAAGGTAAGTGAGGAGAAGTAAAAGCATAGGGAGAGTAGGGAGGCATGGGAAAGATGGGATTATTTGTGATTTCTGGTATGAGTTTGGAGAGGGGACCAGGGGTGCACTTGGGAACTGGCTCATTCATGGATCGTTTTTGTTTTAGGAAGGTGATCATAGGATCGGGGAATTGTGAGGGGGTAGGGGGAAAAGAAAAGAGAGAGACAGTCTGCTAGTTGGGAACATGACACTGGCAGATCGTAGCAAGGTAATAAATAGGGGAGTATACATATGTAATGTTAAATATTAAAATTATCTCTTGGAATGTTAAAGGCCTTAGGGGTAGGCGAAAAAGAATGGTGATTCTGAGACATATTCAAAGAATGGGGGCACAAATTGTGACTTTACAGGAGACTCATCTTTTATCAGAGGAACTGGAGCTGTTGAAAAAAATGTGGGTGGGTCAGGTATTTGGAGTGGGAAACACAACGGCTTCGGGAGGAGTTGCCCTCATGGTGGGGAAGTCTTGCCCATCTGTGGTAAAGACAGTGGTAATTAAAAGGAATAACTGGAATTTTTCTCTCTTGCTCTATCCTGGGGTCAGACTTGTCAATTGCCTCCATTTATGGCCCAACACCCCCTAATCCAGAATTTTTTGCATCATTAGAGGTATATGTAGTAGGGCTGCCAGCACACCTGATCATTCTAGTAGGGGACTGGAATTTGTGCCTAGGTAATTGGGAAGACAGGAATCCACCTTCTATGATACCTCTGTACAGAGCACAGGAAGCTATGAGTTATTTTTTAGAGACTATGGCACTGGTGAACCCTGTTGGGATACATCATAAGGGACCGGATAGCATGACTTTCTTCTCAGGGGCCCATAAAATGCATTCCAGGATTGATTTTTTCCTGGTCAATAAGGAAGCATTGGTGGGAATAAAAGAAATGGCTACTCATAGTAGAATTTTATCAGATCATTCCCCTATACAGATGACGTGGGAACTAAAAGCCTCTTCCCCCAAACCATATAGATGGACATTAGATGAATCACTATTGACTGATACCAAACTACAGGGAAAGTTAGAGGAGGCTGTCCGAGAGATCATTCAAGTTCAGCTCCCAACGTTGCAGGACAAGCAACTAGCCTGGTCAACTTGTAAGATTCTTTATGTGAGGGTAGCTCAAAGATATACAGCAAGAAGAAACAAACTCAGACATGCCCGAGAGGAGTTTATTTTAGGGGCTATAGATTCTCTTGAGCCTTTAGAAGGGTCATCTGCGGAGTTGGATGCTGAACTTGGGGATCTGAGGGATGAGATGGCGGACTTGATCTATGCTAAGGTGGATTTTTGGTTGGAGAAAATCCAGGCTAAGTATTTAATGCAAGGAGATGTGCCTGGTCAACTTTTAGTGGCTAGAGTGAGGGAATGGGAAGCTGCATGAATGGTAAACTTAATAAAGGTGGAAGGGGAAATTATAACTGACCCCCAAGAAATGGCTGATGCCTTTGCAACATATTACAAAGGGATTTATCAAGGGGTTGGGACTGACAATAGGGAAGAAATACCAGCATTTTTGGGCAACATACCTCTCCCTGTTCTAGATTCGGCACAGGTACAAAGGCTGGCAGCTCCGATAAGTGAGGGGGAAATTTTAGAGGTGGTTAAATCATTGCTGAAAGGTAAAACTCTGGGGCCTGATGGCCTTACAGCCAAGTTTTATAAAACGCATATTTTAACAGTACTCCCTCTCCTAAAAGATATGTTTACTAGGAAAATGCAAGCAGGGGTATCTCATTTCCCACTTTACCAAGCATATACTACTCTCATCCTAAAACTGGATAAGCCAAAGGAGCTTTCGGAGAGCTGCAGATGGATTGCACTGATGAATCAGGATATCAAGATCCTGACAAGGATACTGGCTAATAAAATCTTGAAAGTGGCTCCAAGTTTAATTAGTCAGGAACAGGTAGGGTTTATGCTGGGCAGGGGGGTTCATGATGCACTAAGGAAGCTGCACCATATCCTTAACTATGCGGTGGACTCTCAGATACCTATGGCACTGATATCCTTAGATGCTGAGAAGGGCTTCAATAGGGTTTCTGATTCCTTTCTTTTTGCCATCATGGAGAGGTTGGGATTCCTGGAAGGTCTTCTCAGGGGAATTAAAAATTTATATCTAACCCCCACTGCCAGGGTGTTATGCAATGGATATCTACAGTATCTTAGGAAATTAAATTAGAGAATGGGACTAGGCAAGGATAATCTGGAGTATGTAGAAAACTTCAAATACCTAGGTGTGTGGATTGACAACAGTCTTGACTTCACTCATCATTTAGAAGAACTGTTAAAAAAGCTTCGCCAAAGGCTTGGCCTTCTCTATAGATTAAAACCCTTCCTAAACAGAGACTCAAAGATGAGGTTAGTCCAGGCCATTTTTCTATCAGTTGTTCACTATGCAGACTTCCTTTATAGTCACTGCCCCATCTCCTACCATCACAAGTTGGATACCTTATATCATAGAGCAATAAGGTTCATTACAGATCTGCCATCTAATACTCATCATTGTTCTCTTTATGCTGCAGTTGGGTGGGTTTCCCTTCACCCCAGAAGGAACAGAAATGCAACACTATGGATTTACAGAGCGTTGTCAAAAACTTCAAACTATATCCTGGACTGCTTCACCCAGACCTCTCCTAGCTCCTATGCCTAGAGCAACAACATCATCCTGCTCAAATTGCCCAAATTCAACACCAGGCTAGGAGGGCAGCAATCAGCTATTCTCTAGCTATAGCATGGAACACCTACAAAAATCCTAAAACTGTCCAATATCATTCCATTTGCATCATTTAAACAGCACTGTACAGTCTTCTTCAAGAGAAATGCAATTGCTACCACTAGAGCTAACATTGTCATCTCACAAATCTCCCTTCCAAACCATATATGGCATATTCCTTCCAGACAGACACCCCATCTTACGGCACCCAGTAATACCTTCACCATCCTAGTATTACATTATGTTGAGTGTCTGCCATGCCTGCCCACTGGGATATGTATATACTGTTCATACTGTAAATATTAGCTTAACTTTCCTGTAACCGTTTTTTATTATGTGAATTTACTGTACATCACTGTGTTTATAAACGTTATTTTCCCCTGTATGTATAAGTGTCTTATATAAGTGTATGATGTATCTGTTGTGTATCAACTATTGAACCTTGACCTTATCAGGTCCATCTTGTAAATGAGCCTTGCTCAATGATGTTCGCCTGAATAAATAAAGATGTGATGATGATGATGATGATGAAGGATGCCCCCTTTCCCCTATTTTGTTCAACATTTACTTAGAACTCTTGTTAAGGGCACTTAACCTATATCCCAGGATCCAGGGAATTAAAATTTTGGGGAGGAACTTAAACTGTCTGTGTTTGCGGATGACATACTTTTACATTTGCAGGACCCAGCTGTGGGCTTTAAACAGGCACTGGAAATTATACAAAGATACTCAGCAGTATCAAATCATAAACTGAACTTAAGCAAAACACAAATTCTTCCCCTTACACCACATACTTTTATGGCAGATTTCAAGCAGCTTCAGATTGACTGGGCCCCTAAAGAAATCAAATACTTGGGTATATGAATTTCTCCTAATGTAGAGGAGGGAGCAGAGATTAACTTGGAAAATGTGAACTACAATTTGGGGTGACATGCTCAGATGGAATAAACTTCCACTGAACTTTACAGCTAGGTTAGGAATGGTCAAAATTAATCTATTACCTAGGCTATTGTACCCGATTCATCTGGCACCGTATCTCTTCCCTCAGTCCTGGTTTATGAAAATTAGAAAGTTGCTATCTAACTTTCTATGGAACTGTAAGCCCACAAGGAAGAAACACATGGTCATGTGTCTCCCACAGGATGTAGGGAGCTTTAAGATGCCAGATCTCCAATTGTATTATGTGGCAAGGCAGCTAGGGATAATGAGATGGTGGAATAGATGGGGGGGGGGAGGCATATGTGTCAATTTGGCTTCGCATTGAGAGACAGATCTTAAAGGATTTGGGAGTTTCCCCAGAAGCATTGCTATTCTCCCACCCAGACAAGCTCCCTAAAAAAGGAAAGCTGACTCCAATAGAAAAAAAACAATTAATGCATGGTGGTCCTTTTTAACGCCAACACAAAGGAAGGGACCAGAGAAGGCATGGGAACAACCGATAACGGACAACCCAAATTTTCGGTGAGGTGGCCAAATTATTATAAAGCAATGGGATAGACAGTTATGGGGCCTTAAGTTGTTTGATTGTATAAAGGAGGATAGTGTTGTTCTTCTACCTCAATGTGAGGGACTGCATTTTTTCAAGAGGATTCAGCTTACTAATTTTCTGAGCAGAGTTAAAAAAGGGATGGTGGATCCCCAGGAGAATGGGTTTAATTGGGGAAAACTAAGTGGGGTGAATTTTGTAAATAAGCTTATCTCTCAAATTTACAGGGTGCTTTTGAATTTTGAGTGCTCAAGCTCCCCAACCCAAATCCCATTTTGGGACAAGATTATGTCTCCCCTAAGGCCTAACTGGAAGGCTGTATGGAATAGCTGTAAATACATAACTATACCTAAACTCATGAGTATGTAACTGTTTATTTCTTCTAATATGTACTATACTCTGGCAAAGCTATGTGTGAGAAGCCTTGAATAGACAGGCCTATGCTTCAGATGTGGTGAGAAACAAAGGGACATATTGCATGTGATGTGGGATTGCTCTAAGATCCAGCCCCTTTGGCTTAAAATGAAACAGCATATGGACCCCATTTTAGATTATTCGGAGTTTATGCTACCCGAAGTTTGTGTACTTGGGGACCTGTCTCAGGTTTCAGGGATTACAGCCAAATACCACCTTTCTTTACTTATGGCCCTTGTCAAATCCTTTGTTTTAAAGCACTGGAAAGACAGCCTTGCCTATACTTGTGACCAATGGGTGGGGGATCTTATAAGAACCCTGGGAATGGTTTGAAGGCAGATGTTGGGAGAGGGCAAGATGGGACTATATAAGAAAAGGTGGCTGGCTTTGGAAGTTGTTTATTCTGTACAACTAGTATGTGCCCAGAGTGGGGGTCTGTCTGTCGGGGTGAGATTAGGTGAAGAACAATAGCTTGAAGGTCTGCTTAGTTGCTACTTTTTTTTGTGTGAATCTGCTAATAATTTGAACTATACTTCTGGATTTACATAAAATAGGAACACAAAGATCTGTGAATTAGGAAGGGGGGGATTTTCTCTCTTTTCTAGGGACACAGCTGTGGTTGTTAGTCTGACCTGAGTATGAGGGGTTAACACAATCTAGATATATTTGGCGGTAGGCAATTATCTTTCAAGTTTTATATATCTGAGCTAAATTAACACCTACCCTATTCTGGAGGTTAGACATTGGTCAGATGGCTTATTAGAGGCATGGAAACTTCAATGTAGCTGTGCATGTACATAGTTTTAGATGTACATAGCATCTACAGCCAGTTTGGGGCTGGGGCACTGGGGGCATTCTCTGGTATATATGTGTGTATGTCATTGCATGTCATATATGTCTGAGAAAATTCAATAAACAAGTATTAAAAAAAATAAATAAATGAAACCCTGTTCAAGATTTAGGGCAAGTGTCTTGCCTCCATATTTGCTTAGGTCAAGTCAGTCTTTTGAAAATAACTCATTTTAATGTTGCTTGCATGTGCAAGAAACATAATGCCATCATCAGAGACAGGCGGCCTGTAAGCCAATGCATTTTGGAGCTGTCTGATGCGCTCAAAATGCAAGTAACCTCTGATTAAAGAGAGCTACGCTTGAGTGAGACACCGATAAAATAACGGTTGCTTCTGGCGCAGCTCCCCCACCCACAGGCGTGCGGCCCCCGCATGCACTGTATAGCTGATGGGGTACCCAATCCCCGTCGGCTGAGCTGCATCCCCAGTAGTAGCTGCCACGCTGAGAGCCCACCCAGCGTGGCAATATATCCATGGCCAATGGGGTGCCCAATCCCCGTCGGCTGAATGCCCCCCGTCCTTGTGCCACGCTGAGGCCCACCTCAAGCGTGGCAATATATCCATGGCGATGGGGGTGCCCAATCCCTCGACTGAGTGCCCCCAACATCCTTGTGCCATGCTGGAGCCACCCAAGGGTTGCAACGGTCCCACGACATCTTTTTTAAACCTAAAAGAAAAAACAGTCCCATAGCGTCTCCCAACCCTCCCTCCACAACCCGCACCCACCCTCGCACCCAGCCTCCACACCCCTCACCCCATACTTCTCCAGTTCTGGCGCGATGATCTTCGGTGGACCGGGAACACGTCTGCACTCTTCAAAGCCGACAGCGAACTGAGGAAATGCCGGTAAGTTGTATAATGAGAGGCTAGATAGGAGGTTTCAACTTTGTTGCATATCTCAGGCATTTTTGAATTTTGCTGCAAATTTTCAACATGGGGTTTTGGGACCCCTTCTCATGAATGATGTCACTGTCATGGCGTTATTCAGGCCGAAGGGTGATTTCGCACAGTGACTGTGCAGTGACTTCGAAATCACCCTTTGGGCCCAAATACAACCATGATGGTTACATCATTCATGAGAAAGGTCCCAAAAACCTCTGTAAAATTTGGTGCCAAAATTCCAAAAATGACTGTTTTCCGAGATGCGTTACGCAGTTCTCACGCGAGGCTCGTAAGTTCATGAAATTTCAATATTTTCACTCCAGATTTTCAACATTGCCATTTTACCACACCTCGTATGGTAGTACAGCTGTCATTTTCCATCTCACCCAAAACCTGTTTCCGCCCATATGGCGCACAATGGCGCCGTCAGTGTGAGAACTCAATGTATGGGACACATTAAGAAAATCACAGTGACACTGATCATGAGCAGAGGTCTTAAAATGCCTGTGTTGAAAATTTGGTGAAAAAATTCCTAAAAATGACTGTTTTACGAGTGTGCATTGCACAGTTCCTACGCATGCTCGTAAGTTTGCGAATTTTCAATATTTTCACTCCACATTTTCAACATTGCCATCTTACCACACCTCCTTTGAGCAGTACAGCTATCATTTTTCACATCCTGCCCAAAACCTGTTTCCGCCCATGTAGCGCACAATGGCGCAGTCGGTGTGCGAACTCAATGTATGGGACACATTAAGAAAATCACAGTGTCACTGTTCATGAGCAGAGTACTTAAAATGGCAATGTTGAAAATTTGGTGACAGAATTCCTACAAATGACTGTTTTACTACTCTGCATTGCACAGTTCCCATGAACACTCGTATGTTTGTGAATTTCCAATATTTCCACTCCAGATTTTCAACATTGCCATTTTACCACACCTCCTTATGAGCAGTACAGCTGTCATTTTTCACATCCTGCCCAAAACGTGTTTCCGTCCATGTAGCACACAATGGCGAGTTGGTGTGCAAACTCAATGTATGGCACACATTAACAAAATCACAGTGACACTGTTCATGAGCAGAGGTCTTAAAATGGCTATGTTGAAATTTGGTGAAAAATTCCTAAAATGACTGTTTCTGATAGATTGCTCAGTTCTCATGCGCTCGTAAGTTTGCAAATTTTCAATATTTGCACTCCAATGACTTCCAAATACCTAAACAGCACATAGAGGCAAGCAACATTCAGCATTGACAAATGCTTGTTATTATAGAAGTACTTCCAGTTATCACCAGTTATCAATAAGTGTGATGTTTTTGTTTTTACACCAGTTTTCCAGCCTACAGTTAATCCTGTAAACAGTCAGGCTTTTTTCAGGGTGGGCTGTAAGGATTGGCAAGATACCAGAAATAGCCACATTGCAAACCTTAGCCTGTAGTTGTATACCAAGATTGAGTCTGTCCCCACATATATCTTTTTCATGTGTTGTGTTCACATAGTTGCAGCCTAACTGTACTTGCAATATGATATGATCTTGAAGGTATTGCCAGCTAATACTGCATTACTATATATACTAGAATAGGGATTCTTACTTGCATTCAAGACTTAGACAGTAGTGGATGTGAGTGGAGGGTAAGTGCTGGTTGCTGTCATCAGGGTGTGGGGGGTTGTGAGTGGAGGGAAGATCAGATGCTAATGGAACTGGGAGTGTATGGGGGACAACTGAACACCTGTGAAGTTCTACCAGTGAATATACCTGCAGCAGGGTGGGTGGTTAATGGTAACCTGCGTACAGGGTGACCACGATTGAGCACCTTCAAAAAGGGTGACTCAATCATAGCACCTGTGCACACGGCTACCTAGCAGGGTAGTGACTGGATAGGGGGGGGCAAATATAGCAATGGGATGTCGCTGTATATACATGCGAAGGGGGAGGACCATGCTGTATGATGTGCATAAGGAGAGGGAGGGTTTGTGGGATGTAGTGCCATGGGGGGCTGCCAAGCTGGCAGTGTGGCATGGTGGGTTGGTAGCAGGCTGGGATTGGGAGGGTGTTGGGTTCAGTTCTGGGCGTGATTGTGTTTTTGCAAGAGGTAATTTTTTTTTGTTTGTTTGTTTTTTAAGTTTCTTGCCCTCCGACATGTACCCGCATGGAGTTGGTAATACTTCTGTAGGGGGGTGCAGGGGGCACATAATCCAACATAAAAAAGAAACCCATAGATCCCAGGCACCCTCTTACAGTTTGCCGTGAGTGTACATTGCCGAACTTCATTTTCAGCAAAGTACACTTACCCAAATGACAATTGCTAATGCACAATCACTTTTATCACATAGAACCATGGTTGATGCTACCAGGGCAAAGGATATATATTTTAATATTCTACTCATGTTATGTGAGGGAGAGGAGATCATTAGACTACCAGGGATTTATATGTTAACATTCTGCATGGACTGGGTGAAGGGGGGCCATTATACTACTGGAGATTTATATTTGATTATTATACTGTGATTGGGCAAATAATGGGAGCCACTACAACCAGTGATGTGCAGTCATGAGAGAAAGGATCCCATCAGTCTGCCTTGCAGAGCTCACAACCTTTATGTAATCCAAGCAGCAAAGCACTACCCTGTAGGATTTAATGAGGTCATAATGGAATGCAAATGACCTCTTAGGGCCCTCCAAAGGGAAATAGGCTAATTTCAAAGAGAAGTCTGAAAATACTATCACAACTTTCTGCAACAGCACAAATCAATGAGGTTATATACCACTCTGTGGCCAGCAGTGGGTGGTATTTGAGCACAGTGCACCTGTTAGTATCTTACATAGGGCTGTGCACTAGGGTGATATATTCTAGAAGACAGGAGAGATGACATAATTGAGACCTTCAAGTATTTGGAAGGAATGAATGGGTGGATAAGGAGGGTATCTTTAAGCTTAGTGGAAACTGAAACTTGAGTGGGACAGTCTCAAATTGGATGGGGAGGTTTAGGAGGTAGGGTAGGAAGCACTTCTTCATAGAGAGGGTGGTGGCATGTTGGAATGTGATTCCAGAAGAGGTGGTTTTGTCAAGGACAATTGGCAAAATCTAGAGAGGCTGTGATGTAGTTAGGGGGAAAATAAGGGCAAAGGGATGGATGGATTGGGGAGGGATTCAGAGTTAGTAACTTAAGCTGAGGACCCTACAATACAAGCAGGCTAGATAGCCCAAATGGTATTTTTATGCTGGCTTTTTCTTATCTTCATAAATTTGCATTCAAAGACATTTGGGTACTCACGCTGTTCTCAGAGCTTGTATAGTATACCAAATTTAGAGCATATACTAATCTGTGTTCAGCACAAGGACTTTGCATGGTGTAAACCAAAACTTTTGAATAGGGGTCCATATAGCTTATATTTAATTATTTAATATTTATTTATTACACATTATCAAGAAAATGGTATGAATCTTAACACCCATATATGGTTATGCCTGGAGAATGGAGAAATGCAATAAAGGAGCACACTATTTTAAAGTATATAAAAAATAATGCACAAAAAGGAAAAAGCAAAGATAACCAGTTTAACCAAACATCATTATTTTTACTGTAACATTCACAGTCTAATTTACAGAACAAATAGTTCTTGAAGTTTCACTTAAA
Source organism: Neoceratodus forsteri (assembly GCA_016271365.2). Taxonomy (NCBI): domain Eukaryota; kingdom Metazoa; phylum Chordata; order Ceratodontiformes; family Ceratodontidae; genus Neoceratodus; species Neoceratodus forsteri. The sequence goes on from CM057455.1 coordinate 624,375,021, forward strand.
AAAGCTATTGTTCCAATCCAGATCTAGTTATGGAGGTAATTAATTAAAAAAATCTTTGAAGCATAGTAAACAAAAATTGCTTGACATTTTTGTTTTTGAAAATGCTTCATAATACTATTTTTGTAAAAGACTTAGGTAATGTAAAACAACTAATTCTATTTTCTGTTTATATTTTGTTTTTTTCATGTGTGATATATTTGTAACTAAACTATCTGTACAAAATAAAATGTTTATACATTCCCAGGTTACTTGCTTTTTACATAAATAATGTGCAATTCAAACACATTTTCTCACTGTTGCATCATGACGAGATTTAGACAAATTCTTTTAGAGACTGCTGGGGTTTAAAAAAAGTCACTTGACTGTTTAATCAAAATGTACTCTGATGGATAAACAAGAATTTTTTGTACAGTATGTTTTGCTTTTCCTGTGCAAGATGCTGGGCATATGTACAGTTAGGAAACATCAATGTGTAATAAAGCAGCAGCTCAAGTTACAGTGTTATTCTGACAAAGTACCATGGTTGAACTACAGTAACTTTGTGTTAGTTAAACTACTAAACATTTTATTTTCAGTTATCACTAATGTAACAAACTCTGTCCAGAGCCGATAGGGCAGCAGGAGATGGAATTGGGGTAAAACTATTGAAAATTACAAAGTTTTGAGCCTGCATTCAAAAAATGTAACTTAGGGTACTGCATTTGTTGTTTTATAATATTTTTACACCAAATTTTCAACATAGCTTTGTTATGACACTGCCTCATGAAGAGGGGCAGAGAAAATGTTCAACTCCTGGCCTAAAGATGATTTCCAGCAGGGACTGCAAAATCAACTTTCTGGACAAAAAAAAAACACATTTTGGGCAGGAGTTAAAAAATGACAGTTGTCACATTCATGAGATGCTGTAAAGAAATGGCAATGTTGAAAATGTGGGGTTAAAATATTGTATATTATCAAACTTATGAGCCTGTGTTTTCAAAATTCAACATAGCCTCAAAACTTTTTTTTCAATATGTTTACACCAAATTTAGAACATAGCCTTCTTATGATCTCACCTCATCAACAGGGGCAGAGAAAATGTTCAAGTCCTGTCCAAAAGGTGATTTTATTCAAGGACCGTAAAATCACTGTCTGGATATAAAAATACATTTTGGCCATTATTTGAAAAATTACAACTGTCACACTCATGAGGTGCTGTAAAGACATGGCTATGTTGTGAATTTTGGAGAAAACTATGTTGAAAATTAACAAAGTTAAGAGCATGGGTTCACAAAAGTCAACATATGCTCATAACTTGGTTGTTTTTTAATATTTTACACCAAATGTTCAACATAACCTTCTTATGTCTAGACCTCATTAACAAGGGCAGAAACAATTTGTAACTCCTGCCCAACAGGTGATTTTGTGCAGGGACCATGAAAGCACCTTTTGGGATGCAAAAACTAAAGATTTTGGACAGTATTTGAAAAATGACAGCAATGTCAAGTGTTCTGTCATGACAGGCATTTGTTTTTTCCTTTTTAAATTAGAGATATCTCCCCACCTGACCCTCCCTCTCAGCACACACACACCCACACCCAGCCCCAGAAACATGAGAGTGATATTGGGGGGGTGCCCAATCTCCTAGTGCCATAATCAAGATGAACCCCAAGTTTAAAAAAATAAATAAATAAATAGTGCAGTGCAAGTGGAGTGCTCCATGGACACAGTGGTGACTGTGTTGCAATTCCAACAAGTTGCTCAGTCAGAAAAAAATGCAGGAGTCCTTTTATGACAGCAAGAGGTCTGCAGGGCTCTGCCCACTGCAGCCCTACAAAGTAGGATTATCAGTAAGGTCACTGTCTTAAATTTGTAGACTTCTTGGTAATTTAGTGGGCTGTACTATATCCCAGTCTGCCTCACCTGCAACACTGCATGAGTTTTATCCCTATCCTGCTGTGTGCTCATTATGTGCTTAGCCAGCTCAATACACAGAACCCAAAAGAGAGATGTATTCATGTTGTCTAGTGGTATCCCACATGTTCCCAGTTCCATTTAATCTGCCCCTTCCCCCCATGTCTAGAGGTACTCCCTCCCTTCTATGTGATCTCATTTCTATTGTTCCCAGGTGTCTAGTGGCAGTGTGGCACCTCCTCCCATGTCTACCTGTCTAGTATTATCCAACTTACGTTTGATCTGATATTACAAAAGATTCCTACCTTGAAAACATTCCACCCTGACAGTAACTTACAAAGATGAAGAAATGTGTACTACTACCTGTTATGCTTTTCTTGTTGCTGGCAGTAGTAGTAAGCCAAGAATCTGTGCCAGTCAGCATCTGGGAGGAGGGAATGTTTTCAAGGTAGAAAGCTTTTATAGCCTCTGATCACATGGGGGCATAATTAGACACTTGGGAAGTACTGAAATGGGACCCATGAGAGGAAAAGGACACTGCCAGTGGCCATGTGACTATTTCATTGAACAAGGGAGAGAAAGAGAGAGAGAGAGAGTACCATTTTACAAAACATATTGATTCAAACTGGACAACAAAGATAAAGGGGACCCCCACTAGACAAAAGTATTTTTACGAAATATGATCAAGAAGAGGTTGGAGAATACCAGAAGCTGCCATGGATCAACAGAAATGGGACCTGGAAGGATGAGTGGAGTACAACAAAGCACAAAAACATCTCCTTTTAAACAGCTTTTGTACACTTCTCTCCTTTATTCAGACAAGAACATTCACAAAGGGAGAAGAGTACAAGAGGAGCCATGGTAGTGCCATAATCTCCCACTAAGGAGAAATACAATAAATGTAGGCACAAATTTTACATGAAAGTACACTGAGATGGAAACAAAAAGATCTATCTGGTTAGAAAAGTAAGCAGAACACTTTACCATATATTTTCAAAGTAAAAACAGAAGTTTCAGGGTTTTTTTTCAGGTCAATGTGAACTGCTGCTTTAAAAATAGTGGGGCCTATGCACGACCCGTGGGTGGGTTCATGTGAAAAGCACGTACCTGACCTAAGCTGCCTCAAACCTGTGGACAGGTCCACACTGGCTAGCATTCACAGTAGCGTAGCAAATTCCTAGAGGGCCTGGGTGCAAGATGACGTTACACGGCCCCTCCCCAGTTTTAAATAAACATCAAAATTATGATCTGGGCCCCTCAAACCTCGTGGGCCACTGCACCCCCTGCATCATTGTAGCTATGCTCCTGAGCATTCACCATTGCTGACCACCTGTCTGTGGCCCCATCCCCTGGTATGCAGCAGTACTGGTGAGGAATGCAGCTGCACTGGTGGGTATCCAATCGGATGCCCATCCTGGGTCCTGGAGTTAATCTCCTGCTGCATTTTTGCAGGGTGCCCTGGGATGGCATGTAGCATGACAAAGTTTAAACACCAGGAGTTTTCCTGTATGGACACCCACAACCCTCCTATTCAGCACTCTGGGCAGATGCATCCGTGTGCAGGGAGATCCAGTTGCAGCCGTGCCTCACCAGCACTTTTTAGTGGGGCACTTAAATATTTATGGCACTTTCCCCCTTTCACAGCATTACCCATTGTGACTTGGCACATAAGTGCTGTTGCGCATATGCAGAACTTGGGCACTCCCCAGCATGTCCCCATCCTGCTCCTGGTGCAGCACCTGGCAGCCAGCCGGGGGATCCATTACACAAGGCACTAGCACACCTGTGGTGAATGTCACTGAGGGTGTGCGGATCACCATCATGTGGCATTCGGGCATATGAATGCCTATGAGCTGCCATTATTCAGTGCATATGCATTGGTACATAGGGCCTAGCATGAGATGCTGGCCCTGTGGCAAGGCAGTCTGAAGTGCTGAATGCCTTATCTCCTGCTTTACCTGCAAACCTGGTTCAGAAATGGACCTGGTTTGGTCTGAGGCCTGCTGGGGGAAATAAGGATTGAGCATCCATAGATGACTCTCCTTCTTTGGTGGGGGGACAGTCCAGGGTGCTGCTTGACTGCCACCAGCAAAGACTGGGTGGCAAGCATGCAGCCACATCTTAGAGGGTCAGGTGCAGGAGTAAGATTATGTGCAGTGCCTTCACTTGGCATGCCCATACCAGTGCATATGTACCTTCCTCAGGGATGGGTAAAGAAAACCAGGTCAAAATGGGGGGCTGTGTAAACAGAAAGCCCTCTCACCAATTCCTCTCCATGCCATCACCCCTGTAACCTGCCACAGAACCAGAGGGTGGATAGCCCTCTCTCTCTCTTGGCCTTTGGAGTGGTTAATCCAGGGAGGAATCTCAAGGCAGGTGAGTTCTGAAGAGATGTGGTGGCCAGTCGGAGACTGAGCAGGGAGCAAGCCAGCACTCCAAAGTAGATGAAACATCTCTATGGGACCAAACAAAAAAGAATAACATGTGATGCAGCTATGATTTTAAAGATGCAATTCTGAATATAGGAGTTCTGTTTCTTAACAAATAATAATAAAATGTAACAATTGTGTTTTTGAGAATGCAGCCCTGTGGGTAATTTATCTAAAAATGATACCTTTGTTAATCAGGGACTAGTATACATATAAAACATTTAATCAATATATTTGTAATTTTGAAGAATTTTGTATCATTATGGATAAGTATGTTCACATATTGTAAATGTATTTTGCTTTAGTTAAAAATAGGATATAACATTTATAATGTAAAGACCAAAATACAATAACATTGTCATATCTACAAGATATTAATACATACAAGAGTCAAGCATACAGTATATGTTCATTTGACTGGACTTTTGTTTAATTATTCATGAGCTCTGTATTATATAGCTAAAAACTATGAACTGCTGGTGTAATTCAAAGCCCATGGAATCATTTATATCTTGTGCAGTGGTTTTAACCCAACACTATACTTACATTGGCAGGCAGGAACTGGTGCATCCCAGGCATAATATCCCTCTGGAAATTTTCTGCATACAGCTGTGCTCTTTCCAATAAGTCTATATCCTCGTTCACAGGTCCAACGAACCACACTGTTTAGCTGTCCCCCTGTCTGGCTAACAATATCTCCATGAGAGGGATATTCTGGAGTGCTACAGTAATTAGCTAAGAAGAAAAGAGGAAACAGTTTAGTTTGTTACTTTATGAGTAGGGCTGTGAATGGGGCTTATTCTTGGTGATTGTATTTGTATCTCTGATCTTTGTATTTCCATCCTTCGGATTAAACATTACACCGAGGTCTCATCTGCCTGTTCTGGTGGTAGTTCAGGCGAATGTTAAAGATCCCATGGCACTTCCTGAAATGAGTAAGGGAATTTCCCCGGTGCCCTGGCCAAATTTCCCCCCATTCACTAAAATACTACCAACAGCTTAATCTGGTTCAAAGTCAGTTGGCATCCATCTGTATTCCCCTCCCCAGGTTATGCCTGAAAATAGGCAGAATTTGTCTAGTGCACTTGCCCCGTCAACAAAAACTAAATAAATAAAAACAAATAATTACCATATAAATGTAATCAAGTTTAGATGGAAAGTACACCCATTTTTGAATTGTCAATAATCTACTATATCCCTCTTTGTCATAAATTTGTTGACTCCTTTTTTGAGTAGGTTAGTTGAACTGTAAGATACAATGTTCTCTAGAAGTATATTCCATGCTTCCACCACCCTCTGAGTAAAGAATCCTCTCTAATGTTATCATGATACTACTTCCCCAAGCTGTAGTTTGTGTCCACAAGTGTTTTTTGGTAAATTATTATAATCAAGCTGTACATTTTTTAAGAGCCTGACATTCCTGGTAGGGATACTCTGAGTGTCAGAGATGGATTTAGATTCCTCAGATTCCAGACATTTCTTTGGAATCTAGAATTTTGTTATTCAGGGCCAAAAAACTCAGAACTGGGCTTTTAGTTGGGTGGTCCATCTACTCTGCAACAAAGTGATACTGCCATAGAATCCAATGTGCCTTCCATTGTTAATGACCCAGGTTAGGCACGCAGTGATTTCTCCACATATCTCCTGCCCCCATGACAATCAAGAAGTGCACCCCCCCATCCAACTCCTTATGGTAGTAGCCACTTAGTAATAGGTGACATTATATTAGGAGAACCCCCCCAGCCCATACCAGGCACCAACAGACTAGATTACTCAACAGACCAGACTCTAACCTTGACCTTGTCTTTCCTGCCTGCCTGATCCTGCAGCTGGAGTTTGGGACTTGGCAGACAATATATTAAATAAATTCTTTCTTTTTTTTTTGCTCAGTTTGGCAGTGGGCACTTATGCTGCCTCATTGACTTGTAGTGCTATATTCCACTTCTCCACAGTCTGGTACCCAGATATTTCTGGTTCTTTTTCGCTAAAGGACCTGGATGCGGTAGGTGCCCAATCAGTAAAAAATGTTGGGGTTGGTAACCACCAGATGTCTTAACAAAGGCATCTGTTTGTGGCTAACCCCAAGGACTTTTTAGGTTGGCCACCTCTAGTTCCCAGGTCCCTTTGTGAAAAAAGAACTGGAAGATTTCTTGGTGTTGAACTGGGGGAGAAGAAGAAGAACAGGAGTAGGAACCTCCATGACAGCACACTAAACAAACAAAACAAACAGACACACAACAACAAAAAATACATACATATATATATATATATACTATTTAAAATATTGCCTGCAGAGTCCCAGCCTACAGATGCAGGATTAGGCTGGCATGACAGACAGGGTCGGGGGTACCCCATCAAGTGAGTGCTACCAGAATAGCACAGCACTATATGGCACTAGTCTGGTAAGCTCTCACGCAGACCGCAGTGGGGGATTTACACCACTTGCTGTAAGTGGTTCCTTGGTTGCTGTCCATGGTGCCAAAGCAAGAGAAGGGCACCAGAATCCAGGTACTGGATGAGCTGCTCCTGTGGAGTGGGGGGCTGGGACATTCAGCAGCAGTGAAGACCAGGGTTCTAATCCTGGTCTCAAACATTTTAGCATACCTCGGGACTTAATTTTTAATTTTTACATGTCACCATAACTGCACCACAAATTGTAACTTTCCTCGGGATCTGCTCTCCCTCAGAGTGAGAATCCTATAGATGGGGGGAGCGGGAAAAAAATGGAAAAAACCTTTTTTACTGCACACACCATGCCAACACTATTTTTGTTGGCAATCTTCGGACCCAGTGTCAGGTCAGGGTTGGGGTCTAGTCTATTGGGCCATCCAGTAATTCAGGGCTGGGTATGGACCAGAGGGGGTCCTCCTAACCTAATGTCACCTACTTCATAGCTACTACTACCCTAAACAGTGGGACAGGAGGCGTGCTTCTGCAGACCCTTAGAGCTTTGAGGGACTGATGGAGGAATCACTGGGTGCCTGGCATGAGACATTATTCATTGGATTCCTAGAATGAACAAAAGAGGACATGTTAGATTTCATAGTAGCTGCATTTTATCATTGAGTGGACCACCTGATTGGACAGCCCCTATGCCATTTGATCCTCCAAACAGCCCAACCAGCAGGAAAAGTGAAGACCATCAGGGGGGATGAGTGACTTTGAGTGACCTATGGAGGAATCATTGGGTGCTTGGCCTGGGATATTACACACTAGTATCCTGTAGCAGACAAATGAGGACATGCTAGATTTTATGGTAGGATCATTTTGTCACAGAGTTGACCACCCGACTAGACAACCCCTCTGCCACTTCCTTTTCCAGCCAGCCAAGTCAGCAGCTATGGTATGGGTGAGGACTTGGAGGATTTCTATGACAGACAGTTACTGGGTGGGGAGGGATTTATCTTATTTGGGGAATGGAGCTGAATGCAGAAAGGCAGTCTCTGATTATACCTTTGATTCGCTTCCTGCGCGCCTTAATTGAATGTGGAACAGAACAGGAGTCACAAATGGAAATTCCAGTTAGGTAAAATGGAATAGATTCCTGATAATCTGATCACCCCTAATTCCTGGTGCCCTTACAACCCATGATCTAATCCACTTGCATTCTCCTTCTCACTGTGCTTTGCAGTTAAACCTTTTATAATGTCTCCTAATAATTCAGACCACTCAAGCCTACCACCTGTCAAGTCACTTCTTCATATCCTCTCCAGCCTGTTAGTATCTCCTTTCAGTGATGGTCCCCAAACCTGTGCTCAGTACCCCATATGCAGTGTCACCACTGCCTGATATGTTGCATGAGTATATTTCTTGATCCTGAATTTGCAGTACAAGTCACATTAAACTGCTTCACTAATGAGTAGGTTTAGTATTGTTTTTTTTTTTTACAGTTGGCAAATCAGTGGCAACTCATATTGCATTATTTAAAATGCTCATATTCTTTTGAACTTCTTAAAAACGTCTGTACATTGTGTCCTTTTGCTTCAAAGATACATAAATAGTGTTGGCAGATAAGGGCCTATGGCCAACCCAGTATGCCCATTTGAGCTTGTAAGATCATTTTAAGTTTTTGTAGAAGACTGTTTCCCCATACCCTTGACCTCCAGGATTCCCTTATCTATCCCATGCATTCTTAAATCCTGTGATTGTTTCAGCCCCCACCACTTCTTCTGGCAGGGTGTTCCACTTGTCCACCACCCATTCTGTAAAGAAATTTTTCCTCACATTTCCTCTGAATTGCCCTCTCTCCAACTTCATAACATGCCTTCCAGTCCTGGAACATCTTTTTTTACTGGAAAATAGTGTTTTCCTGCACCCTGTTCCTCCCGGTAAGGTACTTGAATGTCACTATCGTATCCCCTCTCTCTCTCTTCTCTCCTCCAGGGAGTACATATTCATGTCCTTCAGGCTGTTCTCATAGGACTTGTGATGCAATCCCTGTACCATCTGTGTTGACCTCCTCTGAACCTTCTCCATCCTGTCTACATCCTTATATAGGTAAGGTCTTCAGAACTGTACACTGTAGTACAGGTGGGGCCTCACTAGTGTCTTGTATAGTGGAATTATGACCTCCCTTTTCCTGCTGATGATGGCAGTGCTTATGCATCCCAGCATTCTATCTGATTTACCTGCCACCTTGTCGCACTGTTTCCCTATCTTGAGGTCATCAAAGATGATAACCCCAAGGTCCCTTTCCTGCTTGGTGCCTGCTATATCCCCACACCCTAACTGTTATGTTATTCCAGGCTTTGTGTGCCGCAAATGCATTATTTTGCACTTTTTTTGCAATAAATTTCAACTACCAAACCCTTGACCATTCTTCAAGCTTTTGTAGGCCCCTCCTCATTCTGTTTACACTCTGTGGCATGTCCAGTCTGTTACAGAGCTTCATGTCATCAGCAAACAGGGAAATTCTGCTTCCTAGGTCCAGTGCAATGTCACCAATGAAGATGTTGTATAGTATCAGTCCCAGCACTGATCCCTGTGACACCCCACTGGTCACTCTTCCCTCTGTGGAATCACAGCCATTTACTCCCACCATCTGTGTCCTGCCACCCAGCCAATTACCCACGCACCACACTACTGTCCTGCCCACTCCCATATTCCCCAGTTTATAAGAACTATCTGTTATTATCCCAATAACATTTTCTTTATCTGTTGCTTTGTTTATTTTTGTTTATTTATTGAGATCTTGGAAAGTACCTTTGAGCTGGAAGCTGTTTTACAAAGGTTGCACGTCAAAACAAGAACAGGGCACAACAATTCACAGTAGGAACAGAGTATTTACAAAGATTCCACATCAACAGGGGATACAATTCAAGATCGGAAACAGTTATAATGTATTTATACATCGATTACACATCAGCAATGAGAAATAAGGCATTAAAAAAAGGGGCAGAGCAGCACAGTAGAGTGCATTGCTGTACAGCCAACCTGTGCCAACAAGGGAAGGCAACTATGGGGGCAATAAGGTGCAATGTCTAAAACAATTAAGTACAGCTATGAAGACAAAACAAGATGAAGCAGAATACCTTTGTCTGACATGGGGATGAAAAGAAATATGTGCCAAAAGGGGAATAGGAGATGACTGTAGAGTGGTGGGCAGAAAAGGGCTGGGTTGGGGGAAGGGAAAGAGGCAATGAGAGTGATGAAGAGAGGGAGTGGGGTAGGGACCAGAGGGGACAGGGTAAGTGGAGGTTGGTTGGTGAGAGAGGAGGGGCTAGCAGTCACAGCTGCTCAGATTGGAAAGGTATAGGTGGAGTTTTCTCTTGAATGATCCTAGCTTGGTTTTGCAGGAATTTTTACTTATTTATGGAAAACGTTGGAGATTACCTTTGAATACAAGTTCTAATTTATAAAGGTTCCACATCAAATACATAGTCACAAAAAACACTGCAAGTACAATAAACTGTTTCAGAGGCAATGCATTTGCATCAGGCTCAGAGCACTTAAGGCAGAACAATTACATATAGTTGTGAGAAAAGTTCATACAGATCATTGCATAAAAAGTTACAGGTCACGTAGGGAGAGAAACTGAATAAAACTGTTTAATGTTTACAAATGCATTGGACTGCAAAGGCAGAGCACAAAGTTCTCTTAAACTGATTAAACTTGGGGCGATTCAGCAGCATATAAGGCAATTTGTTTAACCAGTTGGTGGCCCTGATAGTAAATGATTACTTGCCCTGCTGTGTATGCCTGAAAGTAGGTTTAAGGGCATTATTGGCCATATTCCTGATACAGCATTGGTTGGAGATGGTATAGAAGTAATTTGTTAAAGCAGGGGGTGTTATGCCAAAGAGCACATTCTTTGGCCAGCAAACAGGTCAAGAGCCTTATTCTCCTGAGTAAAGATAGTAATTTAGTGAGTATGTAAAGGGTACAAGTATGAGTGTGGTTTAGAGAGCCAGTGAATGTTAAATCCACCAGCGAAGTTGAGGAGAAGTGGCCAATTTCACCATGCAGAGTAATCTGCAAATTTCTCCCCTTTTAACCTGATTTTTGCCAAGGTGAAATTTTGCCATGGAAGGTGAAATTTCACCTGTGGAAAAGTGAAATTTTACTTGAAAGGCAAAATGTTGCCTCTAAAAGCCAAATTTTGCCTTGGAAAGTGAACTTTCTCCTTACAAGGTAAAATTTTGCCTTTCCGCTTGTAAAATTTTGCCGTTCTGCAGGCAACATTTTGTCGTGAAATTTTGCATTTCATACACAAAATGGGTTAATTTCATGGATTACTCCATGTAGTGAATTTTTGTCACTTTGCCTACCTCTAGTGTGGTTATCTGCATCTAGCAAATATTGTCAGGCTTTACTACAGATCAGTTTTACTCTGTTTAGTGCAGTGAGGTTCCATGTCATAATAGCAAATTATTTATGGTGACTCATAACTCAGTGAGTACATCTCTTTTAATACAATAATGGCACTAAACTAACCTGAGCAAGCACCAATAGGGTGACAGCAGTGCAATTCATCATGGGGACATAATTATCAATGTTTTATGCTGGGGGGGTTATGCCCCGGCATCTCCGATATATGTATAATCATCTCTGGGGGCAGACACGGGGGGGGACATAAAAATGCATGCGGGGTCACAGTACACAGGGGGATACTGGTGCTGGCCTCAAAAAAACAGTTAAAGTCCAACACCATAAATAATCACAAAAAACATACGTGCATGCAGGCAGTCCTGAACCCAAGACCATCAACTCCATGGGCAACATCCAGATCTACTACACCAGGTAACCAGCTTGGTAGCAGTCAGCTGAACTCCACCATTTAAACAACTGCAGCAGAGCAATCCCCCCATCATTCGCTATTGCTGTTCTATGCCTAATCCCTCGCTATTCCCTCCCCTCACTATAACCTAACTATCACTGTTTCTATGGGTGTACAAACTGAGTCACTCATGTTTGAGTCACTCAATTTGCTTCACACATATCACTGGATACCCACAGGGACGCAGGTAGCTGTGAAGAGGGGGAGGCCATAATCTAAAAAGTGACAAAATGGAGCTGGACACAATAAGTTGTCTAGCATACCCAGTGAGATTCTTCTGATTATGGTACAGGGTACCAAGTCTTCTGTTAACCATGGCCCCCAAATGGTCAACATGGGGAACAAAAGACATGAGGCTCAATTTTTAATGAGCCCTTAGAGTGCCTTAATGTGCAGCAATCTAGGGCTGTGGCAAACCCAGGGTGCATCAGGGACCCTGCAACATGTTTTGCAAAATTGGGGCTCCCTGTACCACAGACCCAGGGGTTGTGCCAAACATGTGGTGCACCTGCAGGGTTTGATGGTGGTATCCATCACCCCCCCACCTGATGGAGCCCAAGAGAAGCCTTGAAAGAGGGGGGACTATGCTTGCAAGAAGGGGAGAGGGGGCAGAAGGAGTAGGGTGTGCCCTAGGGAGTGAGGGGGCACAGGGGCAATGTCAAGGTCATGGGGTGGCATTCGGTGGGGTGCCATATGCTGGTCCATTAAGATGATTGGACAGGGTAGAAGAGGATTGCCAGGGACAGACCATGATCTGGCCCCAGCTGCCCATAGCAAGACACCTATCCATAGGTCCACCAGTTCCCAACACAGTGGGTGGAAAGCAGCCACCTCTACGGTGGGCCTGCATACCAGAAGACAGTCCTGGTGCCTGGGACATGTCCTGGGCCACCAAACATTCCCTGCAAATGGCACCCACTGCCACCCAGCAAATTTAGGGGACTTTGGGTCCTATGAAACTGGTCCCAGGGCTGTTGTGAACTAGGGTTCAGGTCATACTGGTCCAGATGTGCTCCCTCACCTGGCAAGATCCATTGTGTGCTAAGTCCAGAGCACCATCGCCTGGTGCTTCCTCATGTCCACTCCCTGCCGCCAGTGTGCCACCCTCACCTCCATGGTACTGCTGGGGCTGCATGAGCCCCTGGTCCCTTCTTTCCAGGTCCCCCAAATGCCAACCTGCTAGGCAGCAGCACAGGTCCCCTAGACCACCTTCTGGGTTTTCTACAGGCAGAACCCTTTTGCAACTACAGCTGTGTTGCTGGAATACAACAAAGGGGATGGTGCAGCCCCATCATGGTGCAACCAGACTTTGCAACCCAGTGCATGAGCACTTTTGTTCCAAGAGTAATGCAGGGGTGCTTTGCTGCATGGAATTCCAATTTTGCTGCTGCTGGCATTTGAAAATCAGGATAGCTGCAAACTATGATGCAAGGTGCCACTTGCATCATACCCGGTTGGGCACAAGCTCCTTGCATCATAGTTTTCTTTAAAAAATCAAGCTCAAGGTGTCATCCAGAGTTAATCCAAGGCATTTGAAAGTCCCCATCTATTGAAGGCTTTGTTCATGGCCATTTCAAATAACAAAATATGAAACTTTACTCTTCTGTAGGAGGCTAGAGAAGAGGAGAGGATGGTCTTTATTTTATTTTATTTTTTTGCAATTAAGGAGCAGTTTGTAGTTGGAGAACCAGTTTTCAAGTAACGTACAGCTACTTTGGATAGTCATGGTAAGACTGTCAAGGCAAGAGTTTTTGGAATAGTTGATTCTATCATTGGCATTGAGGAGCACATTGGCTGTCTTACAAGCATTGGGCAGTTGGTTTATGAAGAGGCCAAATAGGAGTGGGCCCAAGATGGAGCCCTGAGGGACATCAATAGATACTAGGGCTGTGCAGGTGCTGAATATTAAGTTTCAAATACCACGAATGTTAAGGCTTTTGATTATTTGGAAGCCCTTCTCGAATAGAGAACTATTTGGAAGGTATTCTTATTTGGTATCCTCTCCCCATACAGCACTGAAAAAATACAGATCTCTTTCAGAGCCCCCAAGAACAGGTATAGTCTTCTCCCCACCCTCTTGCAGTCACCAAATCCCACCCTCCTACCCACCCAGCACTTGCAATTTGGTAATTTTTCTTTGGAAAATAAACTTTTAATGGGGACTGGCACAACCAGTCCACCTCCCCAGCTGATCCTCATTTTATAAAGTAAGTGGTAGGTCAACAGGCACTGCAGCACGAATAAACTGAAAGAATAATCCCCCCCATCTGCAACTCAATGTCAGCACTTAGCACCCTCCATGACCCTGCTCAATCTCCCCCGCCAAGCACCCAATTCTCCTTATTTGAAGAAGGATCACCCCCACCAATCCAGCACAATCCTTCCTCCTCCACTGCTGAGTGTCTTCTTATGAATGAAAGCACACCACTTGTCACTATAGTAAAACCAGCAGATCAATTGATCTACTGGTTTTGCTATAGCAACAAATGGTGGGCTTTCATTCATAAGAAGACACTCAGTGGTGGAGGAGGGAGGGTTGTGCCAAACTGGCAGGAGTGATCTTTCTTCAAATAAGGAGAACCAGGTGCTTGGGGGAGACGGAGCAAAGTCATGGACAGTACTAAGTGCTGATGTTGAGTTGCAGATGTGGGATTATTGATTCTTTCAGTTTTTCATGCTACCTGATGAACTGTCACATACTTATAAAATGGGGGACAGCTGTGGAGGTGGGTTGGTTGTGCCAATCCCCATTAAAAGTTTATTTTCTGAAGAAAAATTATCAAATTGCAGGTGCTAGGTGGGTAGGAGAGTGGGATTTGGTGACTGCGAGAGGGTGGGAGGAAGACTGTACCTTTTTTTGTGGGGCTGGGGAAGACATTTCTTTTTAAATTTAGGGCTGTGCTGAACACGAATATCCAGCCGAATAACAAATATTTGTCTGGCGAATAATGAATATTCAGCCAAATATTCGAAATAAGGTATTTGCACAGCCCTAGTAAATACTTCCCTAATGTCAGACAAAGATTTATTGATCTTCACCTGCTGGGAGATATTGGTGAGACAGCTGTGGAACCAGTCGACTGTGTTCTGTGACAAACCCAGGCTAAAGATTTTGTTAATTAGGAGAGTATGGTTGACCAGGTTCAAGGCTTTAGTAAGGTCAATATATTTAGCTACAACTAGGTCACCATTGTCAAGAGACTCATGATCATGGTGTTTTCCAACAGTATCCTGTTGGTGTTGTGGAGCTTCTGGAAGCGATGCTGCAGTACACACGGGACACTGTATTGTTCAAGGTGTATGACAAGTAGGTCAGTGATTGTTCTTTTGAGGGCCTTAGATGGGGGGAGAATACAAATGTGTCTGTAATTGGCAAGACTAGTACAGTCTCTGCCTTTGAAAATTGGTTTAACCAGTGAGGATTTCAACTTCTTTGGGAACTGTGAGTAGCACAGGTAAAAATTAAGAATTCTAAAGATCGGGACGAAAGGTTCCTCTACTGCCAGGGCAGGAAGTTTCATATGAACCAAGGTTACTCCCACATCTAGTTTTGCCAAGTACCCTACTGATATACTGTATTTTATGATGTGTTAGGCTGGAATATCCTTAAAGTAGAATTTAGGGTACCTTAGTTCAAAGCCCACCATCTGGGAGGCTTCAAGATCTGGTTCCCTACGGAAGGTTTGGTCAGACTCCATGGAGATGATGGAACCAAAGTCAATAAAACCTATGTTGAAGTAACTGGCAATTTTGGTGAGATCAAGGATATCTCTACCCTTCACCATAAGTGTTTGAGGAGGGGTTTTAATTCCCTTGTCAAGAACCTCTGAGACATTGTCCCAGAATCTTTTGCCATTGCTCCAGTTCTGGGTCTGTTGGTCCTTGCAGCAGTCAGATTTGGCTTTTCTAATCATACTGGTGCACCTATTGCAGACTTCTTTGACCTTTTCAGATTGACAGGGGACCCTATCTCCCTGGCAGGTGCCCAAGATTGTCCCTCTCCCTCATGCAGGCAATGAATTCAGAGGTTATCCATCTGGGCTGTGTTCCTTCTTGCCTTTCATTTTTTAAAGGGTGCAAAGAGATTACGTCTCTCTAAAAATATATGACCATTATATAATATTGTCTACATTTTGCATTTATTTTTCAAAATATATAGCCATGCATTTTCAGCATTTAAAGTGTGTAGTTTTTTTGATCTTTTAGCAAAGTCCATTTATTGGTCTAAATCTCATTGCAAATTGATATATTTATCTGTATTTTCTGCACTAATGCCATCTTTAGTGTCATCTGTAAACTTCTTCACCCACCCTTTACAATCACTATCCATGTCACTGATAAAAACAATAACATCAACACCGACCCATAAGCAAACACCACTCGTCAGCTCACACCATTTTAAAAATATTCATTTATTTTCTCTTTTTGTGTTTGCTTGTTAGATAAGCTGTAGTCTGGTTTACAAGATATCAGCATAACACACATATCCAAAGTGTTGTATTACACTTATAAAATGGGTAAACCAAGAGTATTTTAACAAATAATAATTATGCCACCTTTTTTTATTAAATACAGTTTTTTTGCAAGGACAATGATTTTCATATTTTTAGCAGAAAATTCAGTAAAATTTTGGAATTTGGCCTTTCTGTGCACTGGTAAAAGTAAAGCATTTCACAGAATTTGACATTTGTTCACCAGATCTGTGATTAGAAACATAGAAACAGACTTTGACGGCAGATAAGGACCTCTTGGCCCACCTAGTATGCCCTTTTCCCCTAACTATTGGATAAGCTGCAGATCTTAGTTAACCAACAGCCTACTTCTTCCTACCCCCCACCAGAATTGCCTTATATCTGTCCCATGCATTCTTGAATCCCCCCCCATTTTTGACCCCACAATCTCATTATGAAGGGCATTCCATGAGTCTACCACCCTCTCTGTGAAATGTTCAGAAACTGTATTTTTCTATAAATTCTTTCCTGTACTATATTAATTTTGCTTTATTTTATTTGATGGACACTTAGCCAACTTTTATTCTGAATGTTTACACACGCAATGGCAAAAACTGATTTTAGCACTGCAGACATTGGTGACAATATCATTTTTTCTCATCTGCAAAATGGAATTTGCCCGTTGTCAATCATGGTAAACTAGTGACCCTGATTTTTTTCTTAATTATAAATCATGACATTGTTCTTAGGCAATCAAGAATGTTTATTCTAAGCATTGCAGGTACTTATATAACAGTGTATATCATACATATAGTTCTAAAATTCTGAAGTTCTTAGTTCAGTTTGCATAGTCCATTTCCTCTCAAAGAAGTTTTTATAATTTTGTACAAAGTAAAACATTTTGAATTCATAATCAAGCCCATTTTTTTAAAGAGAACTGCAATCTTCAACATGATTTATAATACGTTTATACTGTGTGTACTGTTTCTGCATTTCTTATGGCTATAAGATGTTTTCTCACATACTTTGTGTGCCAGAACTGTTCAGCTTTGCTTCATAGTTCTCTCACCCAAAGAGCTTGAGAATGCAATCTTATAACCATAAAAGACACAGTAACTGTACATTTAAACATATACAGTGTTTAGTAAAATAAAGTATATCCCAAGCTGTCAAGCATTTATCTACACATTCTCATCATGGAATGCAGGACTTCAAAGTTCAGCAGAATTCTACTGGCTGAATGTTCAACTCTCCCCACAAAAACACACATAAATGATTTTGTCAGTAAGTTCAGAGACTCAATTTTATCTGTGACAGGGCAAACCATAAAGAATTTTGTGGTAGGCAGGTAAGGATGGGGGTGGGGTTGGGGAGTATGGTGTGAAAAAAGATCTAAAAAAATAAAACTTTGAGCAGTACTTAATTTTGTAATGCATGTAAGGCACAACATATGGTATAGAAGAAAAGAACAGTTCATTTTATTTCCTTTTTCTTTTGAGGGTCTTTTATTTTTGAGAGTCCAGAAAAATAGTACTTCTGGTAGAGAGGTGATGCTAAGATGCAAGGTGACCAGTCTGCTACAGAAAGACAACAAATAAAAGCAAGAAACTTGAAGAAAACACTATGGAAAAATACACAAACACTAAGATTGCTAAACATGTTGCAAAAACAGTAAATGGTTTATTGTTGAGACCCCAGGAAGACAAAGTGATTAAGCTGTAAGCTCCAGCACTTCAGCCCATAGAGGTCTTCATCGAGGGCACAGTATGCAAAGGAGCAAGTGACTTAATTTGTACACATTTAAAGTGCTACTATACCATTGTGCAGAAATGTGCAATATACATAAAAAGACAGAAGAAAGCAATAAAAGCTTGTTTTCATGTCTGTGCTGCAAAACTATGTTTTACACAGGATTTCATAAATGATATTGATCATGTTCATAAAGAGAGTTTATATAAAGACTATGTTGAAAATCTGGGTTGAAAATCACACAAAAATATTTAAGAAACATTAAAATGTTTCAATGTTTACTCATTAGGTACACCTTCTTTTTACATTTAAAGCCACATTTTCAACATAAACTTTTCTTTTATTTGTTTTTTACCCTACCTCCATTAACACAGCAGGTGAAATATTTCAAATCTCCCCCTCCAACTTGTTTTTGTGGTCATTGCACAAAATCTTGCTTTGAGTGGGATGTGATAAATAACAACTGTCATGTTTATATATTAGGCTAATAAAAATAATCTCTTGAAAATTGGATCCAGTCAAAAGAGCTTATGTAATATATCATGGTAAAAAGCATGTGTCAGTGTGGGTATAAGCATTAATAGCGAGTTGGGCTTAATAGTGTGTTGCTTTAATATCACTTGTGTAGCTGTCTGTCAGTCAGGCCAAGCAATTGAACTCCCTGATTGTGCAATGGTAGAACGCGCTGGTGCTGTGAGTTAGAGGTTAGAGTGACTTACTTGGAATGGCTTTAGTATGTCCACCAGACCCTGGTTAGATTCCTTCTTTATCCTTTTACTTGTTTGTTTGCTTTTTGTCCATTGCACCACAACTTTGCCCCCCCCCATGCATTGCTGTGGTGGTTTGTGCATTGTGGAGGATGTCTTTATATAATAAGTGATGTGCAGGGGGTGAGGGGGGTGAAGTCCCCTGCATAACATTGTCCAACACACCTGCCCTCCTTGCCCGAGTTGTATGTCCCGTAGAGTTTGTTTCTTAAAAAAATGCAAAATAATGTACTTGGGGAATAGAAATGCAGGCTCAGCGTACAACATGGGGGGAGTAGTACTGGTGACCACCAAACAGGAATGAGACCTGGGTGTTTTCATGTCTTATGGTCTAATGGTGGCCAAACTGTGTGACAAGACAGTGGAGAGAGCCAGTGGGATACTAGGGTAAATTGGAAGGGGTATCACCAGCAGAAAGAGTGAGGTGGTGATACCTTTGCATCAATCTCTGCCTGGTGAGACTCCACCTAGAGTATTGTGTCCAATTCTGGAGTCCTCACATCCAAAAGGACATAGACAGAGTTGAGGCAGTCCAGAGGAGGGCATCTAATATGGTGCAGGATCTGCATCAAAAGCACTACGAGGAAAGACTGAAGGACCTCAATATGTACATAATGGAGAAAAAGGAGGAAGAGGGGAATATGACAGAGACATTCAGATACCTCAAGGATATAATTAAGGTTCGAGAGGTAAGTCTTTTTCAGAGAAAAGGATGCAGAAGAAAAGAAGTCATGCAATGAAACTGGGGAGAGGGATGATAATCAGGGGAAATGTAAAGAAACACTTCTTCATAGAGAGGGTGGTGGATGCCTGGAACAGCCTCCCTAAGGAGGTGGTGGGAGCAAAAACTGCAATGGAATTTAAGAAGGCATGGAGTAGGTATAAAGGAACCTTATAAGCAAAGAAAGGGGGTAAAGCCCGAGATCAAGTAGGGTCTACAGAATGACAGTGGGTAAGGAACGTGGGCAGACTAGGTGAGCCAACAGGTCCTTAACTGCTGTCAAATTCTACGTTTCTATTTTGCCCACCTACCCAAATTTCTCCCTCCCACCCTAGTTGTGACTGGCACAGTGTTTCATTACAGAATATGTCCTCTTCTTCAAGTTCAGCGCACCTTCAAGTAGCATTATTCTATCTGTCTAACCCCCGACATTCATCCACCTTGAGTCACAGCGCTGTCTGTACCCCTTGCTGTTTCTCCTCAGCACTGTTTTGTGTCCCACTTTTTTCACTGTGTGGTTTTTGAATGTGCTACTTTCTTTTTGCTCTTTTGAACTCAACCCATTGAAAATTTAGGGCTCACTATGTGTTGACCTCTTCATTTTCCAGTCATGACAACAATATTATTAAAACTCATTTTTTTTTTTTATTTTAACTGCCACACTATCTATGCCCAACAACTGCACAGCAAATACAAGCAAGCAAACATTCTTGTTTCAAAATGGGAACCACTGCAGCATCCCTCCATTCAGTCAGAATCTCTCCTTCTGTAAGTGAATCATTTAGTACATTATGCAGTGGTTCTACAAGTACCTTAGCTAGTTGTTTAATAACTTTTTGGTGCATGTTAACTGTTCCACAGGATTTCTTTATATTTAATTTGACCAGGGCCTTATTAATTTCTTCTCTTATAAATTGGGATGATTCAATAATGTTTACTACCTGCTCACTGTAGGAAATCTTATTTTGATAATAAACTAAGCAGAAATATTTACTAAACTTATGTGCCACGTCCCTGTCATCAGATAAAGCTTGATTGTTAATCATAATTGGCCACACAGCACCTTGAAGCTTATATTGTTTCTTTGTACGATAAAAAAGACATTTTTTATCCTTAGTTGTGACTGCTAGGGCCAGATATTCAAAAATTTGCCCTGGGGCTAAATTAACACTGCCCGGTGGGCGAACTTAGCCCGGAGGAAAAAGCAAACTATATTCAAAAGGAATAGCCCAGTGCTGAGCCTGCTGAATATAGCATGCTAAGGAAGCTGGGCAAACCGGTTTGGGAGTGCAGGGCAAAAGTAGCCCAGGAATAAGACAACACTGAATATAGCAGCAGGGAAGTTCAAACTGTAACTGCAGCTCATTAGACTCTGTAGTAAGCCAGCGTTGCAGGTGGAGAACATTTTGTGTGATTGTACAGAAATGTCTCACATCTACTGCAAACAACAATGTAAGCCACACACTGCAGAACTGTGCCATGCTGAAGTGAGGCTTGCCCGGGGCTAACCTGATTGCACAGTGCTAACACATTAGCCCAGTGCAAACTGGTTAGACCCAGGGCAAACGGGAGCTATATTCAAAGCTCCCATGCAAATGGGCCTACTTACATAATCTGTGGGCAAACAGGCACATTTACATCTCATTATGTGCTGCTTAACATATATTACCATGCAGTTTGCCCAGTGCTACTGCATGGTGCACACAGCTCCACCTTTTGGTCAGAATGGCAGTACAGGCTGGACGTTGCAGGCCAAGACATGTCCACAGCATCCCCTGTTGGTCAGCCTGGACAAAAGAGCACTATAGCTATATTTATATATATATATATATATATATATATATATATATAGAGAGAGAGAGAGAGACCGAGAGAGAGAGAGAGAGAGAGATCTATACACTGCCTGAGTCCACACATGCCCTGGAGATCAGCCCCCCATACCTCACAAGTGTCCTTCAGTACGAGGGTCAGCCCTCATATGGCCCCTTAGCACTGCTCTGTCCCTCATCTATCCTTCATGGCAAAGGTACTGCCCACACAGTGAATGTGCTGTGATATCAGACTGTACGGCAGACACTCTTAACAGTCTAACCTACTAGAGACAAACTATTTTTATGATAGGTGAACACTATGGTTCACACAGCATTCTGCCTTGTATCTCCATGTCTGTAGACATGTCCCTCACTCTGAGGGTCTGTGTCCCTCGTCATCCCTCAGTTTGAGTGTCCATATATGTCCATGTTCCTCATTTCAGTGACAAAGCATTAAGAGATATGACAGCCCATCCGCATGATCTGCAATCCCCTCTAGCCCCGAATATCACTTAAATCCATGGTTTTCTAGTGATACCCACCTCCACAGCATGATCCCTGATCCCCGCTAGCCCCGAAAATCACATAAATCCATAGTGGTTTAGTGGTCTCCCCAGCATGATCCCCGACCCCCGCTAGCCCTGAAAATCAAGTAAATACATGGTAGTTTAGTGTTCCCCCACCCGCCAGCATGATCCCCGGTCCCTGACCCCTGCTTGCCCTGAAAATCACATATGTCCATGGTGGTTAAATGACCCCCCCAAGCATGACCCTAACCCCCACTAGCCCTGAAAATCATGTAAATACCTCATGGTCTAGTGGTCCCCCCACCTGGAAGTGTGATGCCCATTAGCCCATAGGAAGCTGGTGACCAGCTCACCCCTTCTCTCACCACCATGGCCAGTCACCGACTGAGGTATGCCTGAGTGCTACTGAATTAATTTTAGTAGCACTCATGCATACCACAGTTGGCAGTCGTCCGTGGTAATGAAAGGAGGGATGAGCCAGTTGCCAGCTCCTCTGAGCTAACAGGCTGCATTTCTGGGTGGGGACCACTGGGCCTGGGTATTCACGTGATTCAGCTAGAGAGGTCAAGGACTCTGCTGTGGGGTGGGTGGACCACTAAACAACCATGGATTTCAGTGATTTTTGGGGCTAGCTGGGGTCAGGGATCATGCGGGGGGGTGGGGGGAACCACTAAACCACCATGGATTTAAGTGTTATTTGGGGCTACCAGGGGTTTGGGATCATGATGGGAAGGGGGGTTGACATCGCAGCATTATCACCAGCTTTTTGCCAGTGGTATGTGGCACCGCAATACAGGTCGCAATAATGCTTGTAGTGCAGCACTGTCTGTTTGAATATGCCATGCAGCCAGCATTCCTGGCCACTCCCCTAACTCCCATCCCTGCATACATTTACTTTTAGCATTGGGGCTATCACACAGCGCTTGCTCTATTAGGGCTTCTAAATATTGCAGCCTGGCACAAATCCAGTGCTATTCCAGCACTACAGCTTTGCGCCAGGTGCAAAGCTCTGAATATCTGGCCCCTAGTTTTTATTTCACATGAAAATTTCCTTTCTTTATAACGCTTTACAAAATATTGGTTTGTTTTTATAAATGTTTTAGTTCTAAGCAGTTAATTTGTAATTTTTTAAAGTTTTTGCTTTTCCTTAATTGCTGTTTTCATTGTTTTGTTTAAATATGTTAGTTTACATGCTTTTCCCTAATTTTTTTTTATTTTTTTATATTTTTATTGCCACAGACTTGCTCTTGAGATCCCTCAGTTTACTCATCAGAATATTCCACTTATCATCCATGGCCCTTCATTCAAATTCCTCCATTGCATCCCACCTCCTGATTTCTTCCTTGAAGACTCTGAAATTTTTTTTAAACTGTCATTTTAATACACTCTTTTATTATTTTTATTAGCAATGTCAAAATTAACCATATTGTAACTGCTAGTGCCCGTTGATTCTACAACTACTTCATTTTGGATCAAGGCCACTATGTTATTTACAGGAATATCTAGGATGTTACTCTCTCTTATAGGCACCTTCACATGCTGTAGTCAGTAAAAGTACTGTTCATAAATGTATTTTCAGGTAGCCTCCCTGCAACTGTTTTAGCTATATTAGTTTCTCAAGCTACTTTTCTGAAGTTAAGGTTCTGCATGATAACCATGTCACATTTTTCTTCAACCATGCCATTTCCTCTGCTAATCCATTATCTGTTGTGCCATTATTGTTTGGTTGATAATACAACAAAGTAGGGTTTGCTGCCCCTTTCCTTTTAGTTTTATCTAAATTGACTTGTATTTTGTTCATATGCTTCATTCCTATGCCAGCTCCTTTGTTCCTTGAAGACCCTGAAGACTGCTTCTTTTAAATTCTTTTATAATACATGATTGTATTTATTTTTTAATTTTCTGAGGAAGCTTGGGTAGTCCTGAGTGATATGTCAGTTATCAGTGGTGGTGGTGCCATGACATCATAGTTATGCTGCTGCAGTTATATCCACTCACTGTTAGGTTGTGGTTGTGCACTGCACATTTTTCATTAATAAATGGTAGGTGAACTGAAGATACATTTGTGATGTGGAGTTACTGCTATGGACATTGAAACTGACAGTATTATGATCACTATTTTCTATTGTTCTGTATTTGCTATATTTTGGATCAAGGCTTCCATGTATGCATACCATGGCCATCAGGCTGGGCAGGATGTGAGCAGCAGGAGTAATGTTATCTTTTTTTCAAAAAATTAAAAAAAGCCAGTTTTCTTAGGGGTTCTGCAGCTCATTACATTTTGTCACAGTTTATTGTATTTTTTGAAAAAAACTTCATTTGTTATTGTGAAGTATAGGTGTAGGGTATATTTAGTAGTAGGAGGGATTTTGTAAGTAAGTTGCAGGAGTTAGCTTTTATCGTTTTATAGTAATTTAGCTGCTAAGCACAGAGCAGCACTTCGAGCTGCAGTATTTTATTTTACTATAAACTGCAACTACAACTGCAGTTGAGAGTAGCATGTGGAGATGCATCTGGTTTCATCCTGACTAGAAGTGAGGAATCGTGGTGATTTGTACTTGGCACCTAGAGTCATCTGGCCTGTTTTTTTTTTTTTTATTTAAGGGAATTAGATACACCTTTGAGCCAGGGGGTCTTTTACAAAGGTTTCCCTTAAGGTTACTTGAAACATTACGACAGGCAGTGGTATTGTGCAAAAGAGAAATAAACATAGCAGCTGGAGTGCTTTGTCAATTACCAAAACATCACAATTGTGCAAATCACTTCTATAACAAATTAAACAGTATAGATTCATATTGGTAGCCATCTGACAGGGGGAGGTGAAGCCAGAGGCTGGTGTAAAGAGGAAGAAAGAGAGGGAGTAGACGGTGGGTGAGGGGCAGTGTCAGCGGGGAGGTGTGTGGAGGTAGTAGAGGAGGAGGGAAGGAGTAGGGAGGGAAGAGTTGGGTATGGGGGTGGAGGGATAAAAAACTTAGCTGTAGCAGTCGCAGAAGGCACAGGAGATGAGGTATTGATGCAGGCTGAGCTTAAAAGCACCCAGGGGTGCTTTGCTGGTAACTTCTGCTGGCAAGGTGTTGAACCAGGAGGAAGCTCTGAAAAAGAATGATTGTTGGCCTTGGGTAATCCTGCAAAGGGGAACAGTGAAGGAGAGGTTGTTTGAATTCCTGGTTTGTCGTGGGCTGATATATGTTCTCAGCAGTGCCTGTGATCCAGGGGGTAGTAGGTACAATGTTTGCTTTTTTGCTAGGATGCAGGTTTGATATTTAATTCTGCCAGATTGTTGGAGTCAGTTTGCATGTTTGTTGATCTCGCAAGTATGTGTAAGACAGTTTGCAGATGTTTGGAGATGACATGCCTTGTGTAGTGCTGTGGTGATGCATCAGAGAGCTGTGTCAGTGGCAGACCCATAGATCACAAGCCCATAGTTTGTTATAGAGATTACTGAACTGTGAATGGCAGTGCTTAGGGCTTCATCCATGAGGCAGTTCTTATATCTATAGAGCAGGCCTATGCGGGCATTCACAGTTTTTTCTACATAGTTGATATGTTCAGAGTATCCAAGTGTTGTGTGAAGAATCACCTCAAGATATTTAAATAGAGGTATTTGTTCAAGGGTGGTCCCTTTGCTGTTTGAGATAGAGAGGTCTCTGTTTTTATGTTTGCTGTGGGTACCATGGAACAGCATTAATTTGGTTTTGCTGTAGTTAAGAATAAACTTGTGGGATTTAAACCATGCATCTACATCAGTGAAGCTTTCTTGTAGTAGCAACTGAAGAAAGAAGGGGTCAGAGTGGGAGGTGAAGATGACAGCATCGTCAGCATAGAATATGATTTTTTCTGAGCAAGATGAAGGGAGGCTGTTTAGGAAAATGCTGAAAAGCATAGGACCCAGGATGGATCCTTGTGGGACTCCTGATCGGACCAAGAGGGATGTTGAGAGGTATTCGCCAATTTTTACTTGCTGTGTTCAGTCACTGACGTAGCTTTGAAACCAAAGAGTTGTGTCCAGAGATAGGCTTATTAAAGATAGTTGTTGAAGCAGTTGAGAATGGTTGATGGTGTAAACACCTTAGTTAGGTCGATGAAGGTGGCGTCAATGAGCAATCAGCAAACTCCCTGGGGCAAAATAGGAGCCCCTTGGTCCAGGGCATTGTGGATGTAGGCGGTAAGCTCTAGGAGTGCTGTGGTTGTGCTGTGGCCCTTATGAAATCTGTGTTGTTCTTGACATAGCAGGTTATACTTATTAAAGTATTCTATCAGTTGGTCAGCAGCTATTCTCTCCAATGCTTTTGAGAGAGGGGGAGAATGGAGATTGGTCTATAGTTGTTAGTAACAGATTTATCGCCACTTTTGTGGATAGGTGTCACCATCATTGATTTCCATTTTTGGGGGAACTGTGAGAGCATGACAGACTTGTTAAGGATTTTGGTGAGTGGGTCAGGACTTCATCGATGGTAAGAGTGAGGAGTTTCAGGTTGAGGGAGTCGTTGCTTGATCTGGACTTTCCAAGTGCTCGAAGGAGGTAATTTTTTGTGATGTCCTTGGATACGACTTTGAAGTAGAATGGCAGATTTCTCTTCAAATTTCTGACTTTGACTAAGTTAATGGTATCTTGTTGGGGATCAAAGAAAGTTGCAGGTAAAACATGGCTAAGGTTTGTAAAAGCTGCATTAAAGGCATTTGCCATGGCAATTTGATCTGTGATAATGTGGCCATTTAGGTGGACCATAGCAGGTGGGACTTTAGTTTTTTTTCCAGTTAGTTCCATTAGGTTGGCCCAAAACTTATTCCCATCTTTCCAAGAGTTTGTTAGCACTCTTTTATAGTAGTTGGTGGCAGCATGGCCTTGTTGGCTTGTATACAATGACAATTATTTCCATGACACCCTACAAGCAGCAGCATATCATCAGTGAGGGGGGAATAGAGATTGTCAGAAGATGTGGCAATTGACTGTCAGGTTAGGAGAAAGCTTAAAGGGAGGAGATTATTTGGACAATAAAAACCAGCAAACTCCCTGGGGCAAAATAGGAGCAAGATCACAACTAGACATTGTTGGTTTTCATATCCAGGGCTCCCACCACACCTAGCGGGCAGGCTGCTAAGAAGCAAGCTGCCTCTTCCCCTCCCTTTTGAGCAGCATTATGCAATGAAAGATTGATGAAGAACAAGTTGCTATTATGATAGACTTTATGTCAGGTTCCTTGATTGATCTGGCTTGCATCACACAGACTTGGCTAAGTGATGATGCCAGCCACATCTCAGAGGTAGCCATCCCAGTTGGATAATTCATCATACACTGCCTGAGGACAAATCACAGATGGGTGGGTTATCATCTGTGTTAGATCTACTTTCAGCTTCACCATGTGCTCAATGGAAGAAACCTTGTGGTTTGAATGCATAGCTGTGCTTGGGGGTCCAGGTGAAGTTTGCAGGGTCTTCCTCATATACTAGACTCTGGGGCATGAGGGGGAATTTCTGCAAGAAGTTGCAGGCTCATCACAGATAGGGTTTTGGAATTGCCTAGATGGTAGATTTTTGGTGACTTCAATACCTGGGTCAACAATGAACTCTCACACTTTGGGAAACATTTGCTTCATGTTATTAATGATGTGTGAAGTCCATAAGATTCACTCTGTGAATTATTTCACCAATGGAACTCAATTCACAAAGTACAATCCATGAAATTCACAAATTCATGGAGTGTGGAATTTTGTGGGTAACGGCCCAAACTTGGTGTGCACTAGTAGTGGGGGCAACCCGCACTGATCACCAGTCCAAATGTAAAACACACATTAAATCTCTGTGACTAGTGCCTCCTCACCGATCATGGGCCCCAGTATAAAATTAATTATTTTTAACTAAATCCCCTGTGTCTAGTGGTCCCCTCACCTGCTGATCGTCGGCATCAATAAATTCTTACTTATGATTAAATCCCTCATGTGTAGGGGTCCCTCTGCCAATTATTGGCTTAAATTCTTATTTATGATTAAAATAAATCCCTGGTTTCTAGAGGTCCCCCCACCACACCTGCTGATCACCTGCCTCAGTGTAAAAATAATTTCTTTGCTCGGTGGTGAGGGGGCTGGAGGCACTAGATGCAGCAACTTGTGCCACAATGGTGACATGACTCAGGTTGCTTGGAGGTCATCCAGGGTGAGGAAGGAATGAGGGTTTATAGACAGTTGTCCTTCTCAGGGAGGGGGGGCTAGTGCTGTGGGTTGTTGACTGACATGGCAGTTGTACAGCCATGCATGGGGACAACCCACGTCCAGGGCACTATGCTGCCACTCTGGAGGTGGGCACAGCCTCTCTGCACATTGCATGGATGTGAGCTCAGGTTGAAAACAGATGAAAATGTCTGGGAGCCAACAGGACCCATGATGGCCTGCTGGATTTTTTCCACGACTTCTGGATTTGTGTTCAGGGGGTGTAAGTCGGTACTCCCTACCCTGGCCCTGCCATGGGGAGCAATCCACTGGAGAATTGTGGTGGTCAGCAGAGTGGAGGATGACCAGACCAGAGGAAGGAGACCTCCAAGGCAGGATCAGAGATGCCTGCTGGATCTGCGGAGGATTTGAGCATTACTAATGAAAAGAAAAATAATATCTTAGACACCTGAATTTAATCCATGGTGTCTAGTGGTCTAGTGCCCCCCCCAATGATCATCAGCCCCAATGAAAAAAATTACTAATTAACTCCCTGGTGTCTAGTGGGCCCCCCTCCCATCAGGTAGTGCCACACCACCCAACACCCCTCCACCATGACCTCAGGCAGGTGACCAGTACAGCCTTCAGCTCTCCACCATGGCTGGCTACCTGACAGACCTGGAATGAATGAGCATATGCTTGTACAAGTACACGCTCATTTTTCTAGGTCAGGCAGGCAGCCACTCATGGTGTAGAGTGGAAGGCTGTGCTAGTTGCTCACTCAGGGTTGCGGTGGAGGGAGTGGGGTAGTGGGGGATCTACCTGATGGAGTGGTGGATGAGTGGGTGGTCAGCTGGACACCAAGGATTTATTTGGTGATTATATGTTTTGTCACATTGGGGCCGGCGATTGGCGGAGGGGTGGGGGGATCACTAGACTACAGGAATTTAATCATAAATATGAATTTATTGGGGCTGGCAATTGCCAGGTAGGGGGACTCCTAAACACCAGGGGCCCAATTCACAAAGTGCTGGATTGATGCAAGGTCATTGTGCCAAACATAAATGGTGCAAGTGGCACCTTTCAGTAAATACTGCCTCCTGAGCTATTCACAAAGGCAGCCTGCCTCCACCACCTGCTGCCTGCCCCAAATGGGGCTTGCACCACCCATGCACCAAGACATGGGCTGCAACATGGGGCTAGGGGTATACAGCAGATGCATGCTGCCATAGATCCACAATATGGATTCACAAAGCACATACAGAGGGAAAATTTCAAAGTACCCTAAGACCAGCCAGGGCTGGTCTAAGGGACCTTAGAAATTCATCCTCTGGGTAAGTAGATCATTATGAAGCAATGTGTAGCTGTCCCCCTCCCCAATAAGGTCCTATATCCCTGGTGGTCTAGTGGTCCTACCTCCCTGAACCAGGATAATGCCTGTTATTATATAATTAAGCAATTCCACTGACCAGATGGTCTAGTGGCCCCCCTCCCTGATTCCTGATAGTGTCCATTATTATATATTAAAATATTTCCCCAGGCCAGGTGGTCCAATGGCCCACCTCCCTGATAGCACCTGTTATTATATGATAAAGTAAGTCCCCAGATCAGGTGGTATAGTGGCTCCACAGCCCTGATCTCTGAGAGCACCAGATATTATGTTATATATTAATATGTCCATCTTGGTGGTACAGTGGTCTCCACCCCAGCATGGGATTACTAGTAGGGTACCGCAGGATGCAGAACTGGGACTGGTGCTCTTTAATGTCTTCATAGGTGATATTGCAGAAGGACTGGAAATAAAACTATGCCTCTTTGCAGATGACACAAATATCTGCAACAATGTGGATACACAAGGGGGATGGAAAGGATGAGAAGGGACTTGGCAAGGTTGGGGGAATGGTCAAAAGTATGGCAGCTTAGATTCAATGCAAAGAAACACAAAGTAATGCATCTGGGAAACAAAATCCCAGGGAAAGCGTACACAATAGCAACAATAATGGAAAGGGACCTGGGGGTAGTCATATCAAATGACCTAAAGGTAGGCAAGCAATGTGAGAAGGCAGTAAGGAGGGCTGGGGGGGGGTACTGGAATGCACAGGGAGAGGCACCACCAGTAGAAAAGAAAAAGTTGTTATCCCTTTGTACAGACAGTTGGTGAGACCCCATCTGGAGTACTGCATGCAGTTCAAGAGACCCCATCCCCACAAGGACATAGACAGGATGGAGGCAGTCCAGAGGAGGGCAACTAAAATGGTGCAGGGTCTACACCAGAAGCCATACAAAGGGAGACTAAAAGACTTAATATATATATATATATATATATATATATATATATATATATATATATATATATATATATATATATATATATATATATATATATATATATACCCCTTTGAGGAAAGGAAGGAGAGGGGACATGATAGAAACTTTCAAGTACCTTAAAGGACTCAACAAAGTCCAGAGGGTAGCATCTTTTAGAAAAAGATATATGCAAGAACAAGGGGGCACAATTTGAAGATGGGGGATGGCTCAGGGACTCAGGGTAATGTGAGGAAGTATTTTTTCATGGAGAGGGTGGTGGAAACATGGAATAACCTTCCTTCGGAGGCTGTGGAGTCAAAAACAGTGGGGGAATTTTAGAATGCATAGGACAGACATAAGGCAATTCTATTGGGGCTAGAAGGAAGTAGGTTGTTGGTTAACTAGGATCTGCAGCTTATCCAATAGTTAGGTAAATGTGCAGACTGGGTGGGCAAAGTGGTCCTAATCTGCCATCAGAGTCTATGTTTCTAAGGGGCTGAGGGGCTAAGACAAATTTCTGACAGATGCCACTGTGCAGACTGCTGCTCCCTCTTGATGGCTGTCACTGAAGTCCCCCAAGGCTGGTTTCACTGATGACATCAGCTGTGGTGGATTTTGAACTACTAATATGAATGAGATGGTGATCCATTGAGGGCAGGATGATCCTAAAAAATGTAACTTTTTATGATACAAATGAACAAGAAAAATGTTAAAAAGCTGGCAATTTACTTGATCAAGGCTTCCTTGTCCTACTGTGTTCATGAGGTACACAGTTTACTTTCCCTTTCAGTAGGTCACACTTTTTTTTGCAAGGTTGCAAAACTTGAGAAATGAGATTAGAGAATGTCATCTGGTTTCATACAGAAATATTCGTATAGTAACTGATAAGATTAGATTGCTATGGCTGTCCCACTGTCCCATTATGAGTGATCACTCAAGAATTCACAATATTAAAAGAAGTGCAATACAATAGAATAGTAATGCAGTCATTTAAGACTGTAAGGGATGCTATGTCCATCAGGTCCACTACTCTTCCTTATAAGGATGGAAGAATAAACATACTGTGCAATCATATTAATTCCTACGAATTTCCTATTTGGTCTACTATGAAGAGTACTTGATCAATTCTTTGGTAATGAATATAGAAATGTGCCCAGGCTTACCTCAAAGGGGGTACTGTCTTTATAGTACATGGTTACCCTTTGTTGTACATGGATTTCAGTCTTAAGTAAAAAGTTGTTATACCACAGTTCAGAGGTCATAGAATTTTGTTGTACCCTTCTGTGGTATAACAGTTCTTTTAATCAGAATGGAAACTCATGCCACCTGCCATTTTACTTTCATTTCCCCCAACACACAACACCCTGACATTCTTCTAAGAAAAACTCTTCTCTTGTTTCATCGTTTCAAAAAACAGAAACCCTGCCCCCACCTGGGTGGGCTCTGAGCAGCAGGATGAAGTTTAATTTATGAGCAATTAAACCCATGATTTCTAGGGCAGAAAGACAGCAGATTTTTATGTTATGTTTCAAACCATATACTAAACAAAATAACACATGGGCAACCATTCTCAACTCAGCTAAGTTTCCATCTTGGGGTTCTGATGACATCTGTTACCTATTGAGCTTCATCAGAACTCCTTGATGGAAACACAGTCTTGTTGTTCCTGCATGCCCATTTATTAGTCTCTATGTATGCACTGTATGTGCTGCTAGATTGTTCTACTGGTTTGCAACTCTGGGGAAAAAGTGGCTTTCTACTTTTACTCTTGAATTTACCACTGCTTTGTATCAGCGTACAACCCAGCGTCCCACTAGAAGACACCAGATCAAACCTGAGAGAACAAATGTCTGAGATCATGCTCCATCTCCAAGCTCCATCTCAGCATCTTTTTATCCAGGGTGCATGAACGTGAACATGAGAATTTCTCTTGGTATCTAAATCTTCAACATACCTACATATCTAATCCGAAAGCCCTTCTTGTTGGTACCATGATCTGCTGACCATTTCAGAAAAACTTCATGCCCAGTGCTGGTTATGTTGGTGGAAACGGGGTATTCTCCGCTGAGATTTATAAGTGAACGGCTAAGACTGTTTGGTCCTTTAAAGAGAAGAAAAAAAGAATTCACAGTCTACTCCAAATTACTGCTATTATTTGTTTAAATGGAGGATCACCCCACATTTTCCATTAAAATTAAAATGAAAGTAATCTGCAAGAATTATGGTAATACATATTCAGTGACTCCCATTCAAAGTAAAGTCAATGGTTGCAAAATATATTCTCACTTTATTAATGTCTGATTTAACTCTTCCAGCTTAGCATCTAGCAGCCTGCATATGACATTATCAAAACAAATGGACTTGTAATAAGTTTACCACAGAGCATCTTGGTTCAGACATTAAAAAAGTCCTATTCTTTAAAACAATACAATGCAGGTGAAATAGTATAATATTAAAACAATCCTTTGCCTCACTTTGACAGTATTTGCTGATTATTACAGTATAATAAACACTTGAAGATTACACAGAGTGATAAACATTGACAACTATGACAAATGTGAATACAGAGAAAATAATGTAATGCATCAATGATAAGTGTATTGTTTTGTTTATATGACTTTGACTTTGGCGGCAGATAAGGACCACTTGACCCATCCAGTCTGCCCATTTCCCTACCTACTGGATAAGCTGCAGATTTTAGTTAACCAACAGGCTACTTCCTGCAACCCCCCACTATAATTGCCTTATGTCTGTCCCATGCATGTTTGAATTCCCCCACTGTTTTAGACCCAACGACCTCCTCAGGAAGGCAGTTCCATGTATCCACCACTCTCTCCGTGAATAGAAACTTCCTCACATTACCCCTGAGCCGTCCCCATCTATCTTTAAATTGTTCCCCCTTGTTCTTACACATCTCTTTTTCTGAAAGATGCTACGCTCCTGGACTTTGCTGATTCCCTTGAGGTACTTGAAAGTTTTTATCATGTGCCCCCTGTTCCTCCTTTCATCAAGAGTATACATATTAGCTCTATCAGTCTCTCTTCATATGGTTTCTGCTGCAGACCCTGCACCATTTTAGTTGCCCTCCTCTGGACTGCTTCCATCCTGTTTATGTTCTTGCATAGATGAGGTCTCCAAAATTGCACACAGTACTCCAGATGGGGTCTCAGCAACTGTCTGTATAAAGGGATAACCACTTCCCTTTTTCAACTTCTGATGCCCCTTCCTATGCATCCCAGTATCCCCCTGGCTCTCCTTACTGACTTTTAACATTAATTACCCACCTTTAAGTCATCTGATATGACTTCCCCCAGGTCTCTTTCCATTTGTGTTGCTGTTAGTACCTCCCCTGCTACTGTGTACACTTCTCCTGGATTTTTGTTTCCCAGGTGCATTACTTTGCACTTCTTTGCATTGAATCTAAGTTGCCATATGTCTGACCATTCCTCCAACCTTGCCAAGTCCCTTCTCATCTTTTCTACCCCCTCTTGTGAATCAACTCTGTTACAGATTTCTGTGTCATCTGCAAAGAAGCATACCTTTTCCTCCAGACCCTCTGCAATGTCACCTATAAAGATGTTAAAGAGGACCGGACCCAGTACTGAGCCCTGAAGTACTCTACTAGTAACCCCTCTTTCTTCAAAATGTGTTCCATTCACTATTACCTTCTTTGTCCTGTTGTGAAGCCATCTTGCTACCCAGGCTACCACCCTGGGACTCACTCCCAGGCTGGCTAACCTGATTATTAATCTTTTGTGTGGGACTGTGTCAAATGCCTTGCTAAAGTCAAGGTAGCATAGGTATAGCCTCGAGGAAAGGAGGGAGAAGGGGGACATGACACAAACTTTCAAGTACCTCAAGGGAATCAACAAAGTCCAAGAGGGTAGCATCTTTCAAAAAGAGAGGTGTACAAGAACAAGGGGACACAATTTGAAGATGGGGGGTGGTTCATAGGTAATGTAAGGAAGTATTTTTTCACAGATAGGGTTGTGGATGTATGGAATGGCCTTCAGAGGAGGTTGTGGAGTCAAAAACAGTGGTTGAATTCAAGCATGCATTGGACAGCCATAAGGCAATTCTAGGGGGTGGGGGGTAGAAAGAAGTAGGCTGCTGGTTAACTAGGATCTGCAGCTTATCCATTAGGTAGGGAAATGGGCAGACTGGGTGGGCCAAGCGGTCCTTATCTGCCATCAAATTCTATGTTTCTATGTTTCTATGTTAGGTAGGCCATATCCACAGCCCCTCCCTGGTCTATTACTTTGGTCACCCAGTCAAAGAAATCAATTAGATTTGTCTGACATGATACTGTACATAAACATTTCATAAATAAATGAATTATGTTACTATCAACAACAATAATTATATAAGCACTTTGGATGGCAGCTGTAAGTACAAACTATTCCTATAAAAGAAATATAGAGAGGAACAGGGAGGATTTCAAACATGATTTATCATTGCTGTGTTCACTGGTATTTTAAAGGTTTACCTGCATACAAACTGC
This sequence comes from Neoceratodus forsteri, assembly GCA_016271365.2. NCBI lineage: Eukaryota > Metazoa > Chordata > Ceratodontiformes > Ceratodontidae > Neoceratodus > Neoceratodus forsteri. Next base: position 624,409,599 of record CM057455.1, read on the forward strand.
TAGATGGTCTAACAGTGCTGAAAAGTGTGTTTCCAAAAGAAGACACAATGGCAGAAAAAGTGATGCAAACTACATTTGCATAAATATTGTACCACAAATCGTGATGCTCTGTTGTAAATAGATGCATATTTTGAAAATTGCAACAGGGCTGCTTTGGCACAATGGAGTGGATGCAGGTGCAAGCATGTGATGCATTTTCATTCACATCCGACTGTTCTGAAAATTCTGCTAATCTGATCCAATTTATTTCCAAGGGAGTCAATTATTGATAGATCAGAAGCTTTATCTAATCTCTGCCTGGAACCAAAAAAACATACATTTGGTCTTTTTATAGTTTAAGGATAACTGATTTTTCATATACCAGTTACCCAATACACAAAAATCCTCACTTAACCAACTATTTATTGCTTCCACGGAGGCTAAGCTATAGTACAAAATAATATTGTCAGCATAAATCAAACAATTCATGTGTTTCATTTTAGGAGGAAAGTTGTCAATAAACAAAGTGAACAGAAGAGGCCCAGGGATAGATTCTTGGGGCACTTTCTGTTCCATCAACGTACATCTAGATAAACGATCACTAAAACCCACCCTCAGGGGCCGTCCGGTTAAATAACTATGGAACCAACGAAGTGGAGAGTCCATCAGTCTGATGTTCCTCAGGCTCCCAAGCAGTAGGTGATTTTTAATTAAATCAAAGGACTTGGACAGGTCCATGAACACAGCACCAGTAAGTCATAGTGTAGAAATACTCAGTATAGATGTGGAACTTACCTTAAAATATAGACATCTCAAAAATCCATTGGATTAATGTAGGGAATGTTGTGAACAATTAATAAAAATGATTTTAACATCATACTACTGTTTCAGACTGCAGTAGTGCATCATTAACATCATAATACAAGGAAATAAGTGACTAATGTTTGGATTTGTATCCATCCATGTATCCAATAAATAGGCAGAAATATATATATATATATATATATATATATATATATATATATATATATATATATATATATATACACACACACAATATGTGTTAGGATATGACACAGGTGAGAGTAAACATGAGCTATATTTGACTTCCTGACCTCATGAGAGGTAAAGCCAAGAGTAAGGTCAGTGGCTCAGTAGGTAGCACACTCGCCTCTGAGGCCGGGAGATCAGAGGGCTGTGGGTTCAGCTCCCACATCTGGCACTTGGGTTAATATCCCAGTACTGACACTGTAGTGCAGCATGAGAGGGGTGCTGCACTTCTGAGATGCCGTCTTTCGGATGAGACGTTAAACCGAGGTCCCATCTGCCTGGATTGGTGGTAGTTCAGGTGGATGTTAAAGATCCCATGGCACTTATCGAAAAGAGTAGGGGAATTTCCCCGGTGTCCTGGCCAAATTTCCCTCATTCACTAAAAATACCACCAACAGCTTAATCTGGTTCAAGGTCAGTTGGCATTCATCTGTATCCCCCTCCCCCGGGTCGTGCCTGAAAATAGGCAGGATTTGTCTAGTGCACTTACCCGGTCAACAAAAGCTAAATAAATAAAAAATAAAAGGTCACAAGAGGTCAAGTATGGAGAATGAAGATATTTCTACAATCCCACTCTCACCCATGTCATATTTAATTTTTACAACATGTGTTTAGGTGGTTTAATGATAGAAAAGATCAAAAGTTATGAAAAGAAAAAAGTGCAAAATGTAAACAGTGCCCTTCTGATCAATGGCTCGGCACAAGAGAAACAAATCAATACATTACAAATCACTACAGTTCAAACTGATGCTTTCAATACAATATAAGTACAGTCAAAATAGATGTGCAGTAGAAAGCAACTACATTAAGTCTACAAAGCATCTCACATATGCTGGCTTTTGTGTTGCACATTGGTATTATGATGTCATCAGCACTGTTAATACTGCTCTCAGATTGGGATTGGTTTAATATTCCATTTTGACATACCCTTCTCTGCAAGATAATATTACTTTCTAACAAGTTGATCATAAGAAAGTAGCTTCCTCTTGGCTAATCCAGCCCCACACCTGTTGTGTGTATCTCTCTCTCTCATCCTTTTCTTGATTCAAATTAAACTACATAGCAATAAAACTGATTTTTAATTTAATTCAGAGTTTCCAGGTAAAAGAAGCTGGAGTGGGTTGGGTAAGGGCTGCTGCTTGAACAGTACCTGACTGGAATTGTTTGTTTGTTGCTGCTGCTGCAGCTGCCAGTTTCCAGTGCAAAGCAGATAAATCTTGATAATCTTTCATTTGTTTGTTCATTTATTTTTCACCATGTTTTTTATCAATGTGTTACATTTGTTAAACAATGCTTAGTCAGACACCTTCTGAGAGTCAACCCTTCAACAGACTCACTCTACCTGATAGTGCTTTCTCTCAGTGTCAGACCATAATTGAGTCAGTTAATGATCCAGTGGAATTGGGAGTAGTGAAACTTCCAGTTTTACTTTTTTCTAGTAAAGTAGACAATGGTGGCATAATTAGTTCCATACCTCTCAACCTCCTCCCTCAAATGTCAGAGATAAAGGTTAAAAAAGCAGCAAGGGCCAAAACCTAATGGAGGATATCCACTCTGGAAAAGTAAGGGTGTAGTGTAAAATGCATTCTCTGATATAGAACAAGTTTGTACCTTTAATGTTGAACATTATTTTGAGCTTGCAGACACCAATGTTCAGTCACAGAAACACAAATTTTAAGAAGAACAGAGGAAAAATATGAGGCAAAATCAGGGGAAATCCCTGAAAATCAGTGGTTGTTGAGATGCATGGGCAAATGAGAGTGAATTCTCCCATATGGCTGCCCTGCTGTGTTAGAACAGTTGCGACCCAGATGATCTGGAAATGGTCACTCCCCTGCAGTGATCTCATAGCATTGGGGTTGCAGTGGCCTGAGTGACCAGGGAGCTCTGTATACCCAGCAGTGCTCCACTTGTGTCAGACTAGCATTGGTTCAGCTTGCCTGGGAGATGCATTTCCCAAATTGGACTAGATCAGACTTCTGTAGCTGGGAGTGTCAGCTCCCCTGTGGTACTAAGTGGATGGGGATTTTTTGGAATCTTGCTTTATGACCCTGAAATGTATCAGACTAGCTGTACATTTATTGAGGAGTTTAAACCTCCTGGAATTTACCACTCTGCTGCATGATTACTGTTAATCAGAAACAACTGTTGATATTTTGGTGGTATTTATTTTTTATTCTGCTCCTTAACTAATTTTGTTTGTAGACAAACCCTGTGCTTTTTGAACATCAGTCATTAGGTTCTCCCATTGTTGCAATATGCCCTATAAATGAAGCCCAATAAATTAAATTCAAAATAAAAATAAATCCAATTAGTCACACGGTACTTGAAATAAGAAATACAATATAGTTACCATCAAAAACCTGAAGATAGTCATAGTCTTTCTCTGTCTGGAAGAACTCAAAGAACATGGAAATATTGTATCCTTTTTCTACTATGATTGTCCAGGCACACATCTGTAGACTTGGATAGGTGTCAGGGTATCCAGGGCTCAGTATGACTCCGGTTGAATCAAGTCGAATTTCATTTGCTGGACATAATACTACAAGATGCAGATTGAGATTCCGTCAGTTAATTAATTGTAAAACAATTACTTTATTTAAAAATTAAATTATTATTTTATGCTTAATGTGAGTGTTGCTTTAAGATAAGAGTGAAATACATAATAGACAAATTTTATTTTATGTTATATATTTTCTTTGTACTGCTTTTATTTCTCATTACTTGGTTTATTTAAAGGAAAAATGCACTCTCATATATTATAAGTTTTATTTGTTTCCATGTCAACAGACAACTCTTTTTCTGCAGCAGTTAGGGATATATGTAATTGCTTTTGTAATTAATTTTACTGCTCATACTGGTCCCTGTAACTATCCTGGGGGTCTCTGTTTTCTGGTTGTTGAAATCTCATTACCCCTGACAGCTGCATTAACATATAAGAAAATGATGTTTCAGCACTCTTTAGAGTCCACAGTATGCCTGCCTGCTTAATTAGATTTCAACAAAACAAGCTGAAGCAAGGTGTCAACCATCACATTTACCCTTGCTTAACTGCAAACTGTCTGACTTGTAATACAGGGTTTTCTCTGTACTTTTCTTTGAATTTGTGTGTTTCTAGTGAGTTTTTCTCAGGCTATTTGTACTTTCAGCATAGAGATACATGGTATAAATGGGTACTGTGACATCATGTTCTCATGCACTAATGCAGCTGTCATGGACAATAAGTTTTCAACAACCATACAATTGAAACCCATAGGATAGTTACAGGGGACTAGCAAAAACAGTGAAAACAATGTAAAGCAAACATGCATATCCCCAAAGTTACTGGAAATGAATTGTCTGTTGACATAAAACAGGAACAGATTACAGGATGTGAGGGTATAGTTTTCCTGTATGGATACAGGATCATTAGCACTACAGTTTATCTTCTCCTGCTGTTTAACTTTGCTGAAATCACAATCATTGGTTTGCTACATTATAATTATTTCCACTGCAACAAACTATGATGTCACACACACACACACACACACACACACACACACACAAAGATTATGACCTATATTTCTAACTGAGCATTAGGAAGTTGCTGCATGATCATCCTGCATCCACAACACTATCTATTACATATCAGACCCCCTTCACAGTGCTCTAATTGTTGTGCACGACTGCCTTGGATTGTTGCAGATCATGTGCTCTATAATAATGTATGCATTAAACTAGAATGCATGTGTCTTTATTTGAAAGTAAGACAATGTCAACTATTGAAAATGTGATAAGACATTTAAGAATAGAAGCAAAACACTTTGCTCCACTTACCCTGCCATAGGCACAAAGCAATGTTGTGAACTATGTCTGTTTGAGGAGGCTTGAAAATCCAGCCTCATAATTCCAGCTAAATAATGTGTTAAACAGCAGAAACATACACAATGCCAGCAGAAAAAGACCAACGACCCATCCATGCTACCGATGGTTCCTTATGTATCCCCGGGACCTATTTGTTATACAGAGTTCTAGCCCCACAGTATCCTGACCCTAGTCTCCTACTTGATTCTATTGCCCTATTCAGTTGCAACTATAACCATCACTCTGTCCCAACTGTACTTAAACCCATTTATGGTTTTGACAGCTATCACCTCAACTAGCAGACTGTTACAAGGTTCCAGCACCCCTGTATAAATCAATACTTCCTCACATCCCATATAAAAATTCATTCTTTCACTTTCCACTCATGCCACATCAACTTTAGCTTGTGCTTATGTTAAATAACTTCTTGCAATTTACTGTATTTATTCCGTTCAGAAATTTGAAGGTCTCTATCATATCAGTTCACTGCTGTATAGCCCCAAGCATGTATAAGTTTAGTTCCTTGAGCCCTTCAGGCCCTGAATCATGCTTGTCACCCTTTGTTGCACTGCCTCTAGCCTGTCCCTATCTTTCCTGAGGTGAGGATTCTAGAACTCTAGGTTTGGTCTTATATTTGATCTATAAAAAGGTAGTATTACCTTGTTTCCTCTACAATCAGTACCTCTCCAGATATATCCTAACAACTTATCTCCCTTTGAAAGGCCTTATTGCATTGGTTTGGTTGTTTGAGGGTGTCACTTATTTTGACTCCTAGGTCCCTTTCCTCAGTTTGTAGTGTTCAGCTTAAGACCTCCCATCCAGTATTCCGTCATTGGGTGCTTCACCCTAGGTGCATCACCTTGAATTTTCTAGCACTAAATTTCAACTGCCAGACCTTAGACCATCTCTCTAGTCCATGCAGGTCACTCTGCATCTCCCTAATTCCCTCATCAGTGTCCACCCTCTCACAGAGCTTTATGTCATCTGTGAAGAGACACAAACTGCCTTGGGTTCCAACTCCAGTGTCACTGAGGAACACACTGGAGATAACCAGCCCGAGGAAGACCTCTATGGCACCACATTTGGGACCGTCCTCTCATTCAATTTGACACCATTTAACATGAATCTCTGTTATCTCCACCTCAGCCAATTTCCTACCCTTCTTGCAAAGTTCTTTAGTATGCCCAGATCCTCCATCTTTTTCTGCAATCCCTTGTGAAGCACAAAGTCAAAGGCCTTGCTGAAATCAGAATAGAGTAAATCCATGGTGTGCTCCCCCTTCCAATATCCTTGTCACCCAGTCACAAAATAAAAGAAAAAATAAACTATTAAGTTAGTCTGATAGGACCTCTCTGCCACAGACCCATGCTGTTTACTATCCTGGATGCCACTGCTTTCCAGGTAGTCCACTAGATCCTCTTTGACTAGTGAATGATCAGTTTTCCTATAACAGAGGTAAGACTGACAGGTCTGAATTTACCTGCTTGCTCCTCCCCCTCCTTTTGAAGCAGAACCACATCTGCTATCCTTCAGTCCTTATAAATTATCCCTGTCTAATACTAGCTATTGAAAAGCCCTACCAGAGGTTCAGCCAGTTCTGCAGTCAGCACCCTGAGCACCTTTAGATGCATCACATCCAGTCTCAGGACTTTATTTATCTTAAGGGATGCTAACCTTTTCCAAACACTTTTTGTTTTGTAAATACTGGCTGCCTCATCTCTGGGTCCCCCTTAGTGACTTCCTTAATGCCTCTGTCTGGCAAGGGCCTGCTGTTTTTCTTGGTGAAGACAGAGTAAGAGTAGTTGTGAAGGATGACTCTCTGTGCCCCTCCTCCTCTATTACCCTACCTCTGTTAGCCTAACAATTCACCCTCCTTTCTTTCGTTTTTTCTCTTACATACCTGAAGAATTGCTTTTCTCCACTCTTGAAACCCTTAGCAATATGCAGCTCGGTGTTTACCTTAGCTTCCCTAACCACACTCTTTGCTTCCCTATTTCTCAATTGGTGAACTCCCCATTCTTCCTCCTCCAGCATTTCTTTGTAACAAACAAATGTAATTGTTTGGCCATCAGTGCTTCTCTGAACCTTTCCAAGAACCACATTGGTTGCTTGTACCTTTTACTCTTGGTTACTGTCCTCGGGCATATCTTTGATGTCTTCAGAATGGCCTCTCTATTGCACCACATCTGTCCTCCATCCCTCATATGCTATCTACCCCCAACTAATTTATCTCAGAACAACTCCCTTATCCTGTCAAAGTCTGTGCTTCAAAACTTGCTTGTCTCAGCTTTCCACTGGGGTTTACTAGTCCCCTGGGCCAGGTGAAACCAACTAGAGATAAGGTCACTGTTCCTTAGTGACTCCCCTACCCACACTGCACCACATTAAGGATGGCAGCCTGCCTGGTAGGTTCTCTAACTAGCTGTACCAGCAGACAGTTCTGGAATGTATCCAGCAAGTCAAGACTTCTGGTGCTCCTGGCAGCCAGAACCTCACAGTCAATGTCTGACAGGTTCAGGTTAAATCAAATAGTAATGAAGTGCAAATAAAAAGGAAACTCTATTAAGACTGTATTAATAATGAATTGTCATTCCTGAATACCATGAATAATGGGAAATTCATTACTTAAGTCTGAAGTTTGTATAGTATCCTTCTATTATTCATAGTATGTCAATTATGAAAATAAAAATAATACAAAAAACAAGTTACAATGAAACACAACACTTGCTAGGTGATGAGACCGAGTCTCATAAACACAACTCCACATTAGTTGTCTTTCGCCTGCCATCACTGTCCTCTCCCACACAAAACAAAATGTAAATGCATATCTGGCACAGTACCTGCTCCCATATGTATTTCATTAAGACACACTCATTTCCAAGCCCAGCTCCCCATCTTGGCACCAGCAATGAAAATAAAATAAGAAGCCCCTCTTCTGATACTGAATCCTTAATTGTGGGACAGGGGGCATTCAGAAGCAGAACCCAAACTAACTTGGTGGTACCATCTTCCTAACCCACTATATGCAGCTGCTGACGAGCAATGCTCAGTCAAAGGAGTAAATTTCCATTTGCAGCATTTGAGGGGATAAGAAGACATTAGCAGCATAATTCGCATAACATCAGTAAGGGTTAGCAGACTGCTTGGTTAGTCTACCTATAGTACTATTATCATTTACATGCAAACTTTTCCCCACCCTAGGTCCATTACAATTGTTAACTTACTCACAATGAAGAGTACTTTGAATATGAGGCAACATGTTTTAGAGCTGTGTGAAAAAAACTTCCAGAAATGGAATTCAAGCAAACGTCTGACTTCCATTTCCATGAAAGTTTGGAAATCCTATTCTGATCTTTCACAGAAATTCAGCCTGTGATTGATGCCAAATTGCCCAAAAAAGCCATGGTTGCTAGTGGTCCATCCCCTCCCACCCACCTGATGTTTAATTAAAAAAGCCCTGGTGGATAGCAATCCCTTCTCCCACCCAATCACCCACCCGGCCTGTAATTAAAAAAAGCCCTGGTGGCTAGCGGTCACTTCCCCTACCCGATCACTCATGGAACTGTAATTAAATGTTCTCTGGTGGCTAGCAGTCCCTTCCCCCACCGTGTCACCTGCCCAGCAAAAGCCCTGGTGGCTAGCGGTTGCTTCCCACACCTGATCACCCACAGACCTGTAATTAAAAGACCTCTGGTAGCTAGCAGTCCCTTCTCTCACTCTGTCACCTGCCCAAAAAAAGCCCTGGTGTCTAGTGCCCCCCACCTGATCACCTACCCTGCATCCAATAGCCAATATAACCTCCATCCCTATTTCCAATATAGTATTTAAAAAAAAAAATTTCTCTGGTATTCTAGTGAACCACTGTCCCTATCCCAATCCCCAGTCCATGAATTGAAATGTTATTCTGTCATGGTCAAGTGCAATCCTCACCTCCCCACCCCAGCAGGTAGTCTCTCACCACCCCACTCCCCCATCCCGATCCCTAGTGGGTGACCAGCACACCCCTCTTCTCTCCAGCATGGCTTGGACACCCACTGAGCTGTCATTAAATGAGCATGCCCTTATACAAGCATGCACTCATTCAGTGACAGCTCAGTAGGCAGCCCAGCTGTTGTGGAGTGTGGAGGACAGTGCCAGTCACCCGCTGGGGTTAGGGATGGGGGGCTGAGGTGGTGGGACTATACCTGCTGGGTTGGGGGTGGGGGTGCACCTACACCACCAGAGAATAACATTTTAATTCATGAACTAGGGATAGGGATAATGATAGGAAGGGGGGGTTCACTAGACCACCAGGGAAAATTATTTTCAGAATAATATGCAGGAAAAAGGGATAGGGTGGTTACACTGACTACTGGATATGTGAGGTTGGTGATGGGGTGGGGGAGAAACCACTAATTACAGGCCAAGAAGGTGATCACGTGGGGGGAGGGAATGTTAGCTACCAAAGCTTCTTTAATAACAGGTTGGGTGGGTGATTGGGTGACAGGAGGGACCTCTATCAACTAGTTCTTTTTTTATTAAAGGTGGGGTGAGTGATTGGGTGGGGGAGGGACCACTAGCAATCAGGGAATTATTATTTTTTATTTTTGGCAGGGCTTGGTGGGGCACTGGACTCCAGGAATTGTGTTTTTATTTTGTTTTCCTTCTGCCTACAGTATATCTAAGCAGAACAGTTCAAACATTTGCCCAAAACCTTCAGAAGTTTTCCAATCCTCTGACGCTGGCTAGCTGCTATACTGTCTAAGCTGTTTAATGCTGTTGTACCCTGTAACTTACTTGTACCATATGTAACCCTGTCATCTGTATTGTGTTGTCTATGTAACTGATGTGGCACCTATAAATGAGCATCTGTTCACTGGTGTAATCCAAGACCTCAATAAATAAATAAATAAATCCACCATGGGTGGAAGTTCAGAAACTTCTGCGAAAGTTGTCAGATTTTGCGGAAGTTCTGCTAAGGCAGAAATATCCACTTTTGCACATCTCTATATGCTTTGATTTATGGATGGTGGTGGATTAAAAAGTTAGCCTGGATGTGCCCTTTGTCATGGATCAGGCATAAGGAAAGAGCTACTTATTTTGAGACTTTTGAGATTGGAGAAAGTGGGACTAGGAGACGTATACTAGAGCTGACACTTTGCCATTTCAACATTTTTACTTTCTATTGTATGAGAGGGGAAAGAGAGGGGAGTGCAGGAGACTACTGAGGTCATGGGAGAGGTCATGGGGCTATCTGCTGCCTCCTGCTGAGATACAAAGCCTTTTAAAAGGCTATTTAAAATATTTTTAATGTGAATAGGAATAGAATACAAGAATGCTTGAGGCTCTAAATATGAATGTTCAGCAAAATAGTCAATAGAAGGTATTTGTACAGGCCTAGACAATATATAAAATATAATATGGAGTTTGTCTCAATATTACATTTTACAAAATGTTCTCAGACATAATGAATTTACTTAAAAAACATGGCATTTTAAATGTAAAGGAGAACTGTCAACTTTAATATGGTGTAATGATTTCAGACAATTCTGTTTAGTGCCCAGCTTTGCATTTACAGTATGTTTAACAAAATATATTTTGACACTAGTAAGACAATGAAATGAATGCTTTATTAAATGTGATTTTTTTTTCTGATAAAAGACTGAAAGATCTGGTCATGCGTATGTGTTTTAAATCTTAGGAAATGTACTTACGAAATGTATTTATTTATTTAGTTAGTTTTTGTTGACCTCATACGGTGCACTATGCATACATTTGCCTATTTTCAGGAATGACCCGGGAGGAGAAATAAACACCAAGATATGAAACAACTACCCCTAATTCAGAGTGTGAAACTTACAATACACTATGTTGTAAATGGGCTATCAGGTTTAATTTAAATATTTACTTTTTTTTAATTTAAATTTTGCTAAGCGGAAAGCTGTTGGATGACGTTTATTTACAGTGTTGTCCTTCAGATTACTTCATAATCTGGCCAGTTTGCACAGCGGTAGCACTTCTACTCTCAATGTCAGCAACCTGGGTTTGGGAACAAGCCTGGGTCTTAGGCTGCCAACCAGGGCAGGTGGACTGAGCATCTTAGGGAAAACTTTCCTCCTCCAGGGGAGGGAGGGTTGTCACACTGGTCTGACTCTGCCGCCTGTGAATGCACGGGTGGAACTGCAAGGACATCAGTGCAGGGATGGTAGGACAATCTCATCTAAATGTTCCTCCTTCCAGATTCATTGCATGTCCCATTATTCTTGTGTATCTTTTCTCTGAAAAATGCTTTTCTGCTGTACCTTATTCTGCCCTTTGAGATATTTATTGCTATTTATCTTGTCATCCTTTTCCCTCCTGTCTTCCTGGGTGTACATATCGAGGTCCTTCCATCTGTACTCCTACAGCTTCTAATACAGCCCTTGCACTATTTTAGTTTTCCTCCTCTGGACAGCTTCCACCCTGTATTTGCCCTTCCTGAGATGTGGTCTCCGGAACTGGTCACAGTCCTTCACATGGGATCTTATCAGAGATCTATACAGTAGCAATGTAACCATCTTCTTTCTGCTGCTGAGTCCTTCCCTTGCACTCCAGCATTCCATTGGACCTACCTACTTCCTAGTTGCACTGTCTCATCATGTTGAGGTCATCAGATATGATGACTCAAAGGTCCCTTTCATGTTTAGTGACCCTGAATACATCTTCGCCTGTGGGTACTCTGCCACTGGGTTTCTGTGCCCTAAGTGCACAATTTTGCAATTGTTTGCATTCAGACCCAGCTGCCATACCCTCAACCACTCTTCAGATTTTCTCAAGTTTCTGCATATACTTTGAACCCCCTTGGAGTGTCCACCCTAATGCAGACGTTGGTATCATCTGCAAACAGGCATATCTTCCCTTCCAACTCATCTGCAATGTCAGTCATAAAGTCATTAAAGAAGACTGGTCCCAGTACTGAGTCCTGAGACACCCCATGTTTCACCATCTCTTCCCCTGAGTGAACTTCATTTACTACCACCCTCTGTTGTCTATCATTTAAACAATTTCTTACCCAATTTACCACTATAGGCCCCATCCCTAGACTGCCTAGTTTTCTAATGAGTCTCCTATGTGGCATTTGTCAAATACCTACCTAAAATGTAAGTAGTCCACATCCACTGCCCCATCCTGATCTACATCCTTGGTCATCCAGTCAAAGAAATGTATGAGATATGTCTGAAATGACCCCCATCCCACCATGAATCCATGCTGCCTTGGGTCTTGCAACCCACTGCTTTCAATATACTCCGCAGCTCTTTCCTTTACCAGTGACTTCAGTAACTCTCCACCACTGATGTCAGACTGAAAGGCCTAGAGGTGCCAGCCTCCTCCCAGCTACTGATTTTATTAAGCAGAACAACATCTGCCCTCCTCTGGTCCTCAAAAGATCAAAGTTAATTATTCTTTTATGAATAGGCCTAGCAAAAATTTTAAATGGCATTACAAAAGGTTTTAAGAACATGAATAAACAATTCCTATACAGATAGTCAATGGAACATAGTTTATAGCATATACAGAACTGATCTATATTAGTTAAAAAAAGCATACATTACTGTCAAGCACTGAGAACATTCGAAAAGTGGCAGTCATTCAAACCCATCATACTGTTATTCAATGCTGCCCATTGGACTAGCTTATTAAATTTATGTTGGGAACACTTGGGGCTTACACCAGAGTATCTATTTTCTTGTTTGCACTGTAGGGAAATAATTCCAGATAAAAATTAACATTAGGTTTCATTTAATAAGACAGACACTGTTATTCCTGAAAGTCAAAGAAACATAGAAGCATCAAAGCATAGACTCCGTCAGCAGGAAAACGTCTGTTGATCCATCCTATCTGCCCATTCCTACCAAATAAATATTGAATGTGACAGCCCTAGAAGCTCTTATCATTTTATTTATTTATTTAGTTTTTGTTTACCGGGTAAGTGCACTAGCCATAGCAATGACTATTTTCAGGCATGACCCGGGAGGGTACAGAATGACAAATACAAGCAAAGACATTACAAAATCAGTTTGACATATTTGACAATATATTACAGAAAGCATAGATATTGACAAAGTAGATGCATTTATAGTATAGAAAAAGATCTGCAGAAAAACAGTTCAAATTATGAGGTTACATCATATAATTGAATTGAGGAAAAAGAACAATTAGTAAATATAATAGTATTCAATAGGTAATGAAAATTGGGATTCCGCAGAGGAAAAAGAGTAAGGAAGATAGCAGTAAAAATGCCAGAAATGGGGTTTAGGATGAGCAAGATAAGGAGGTAGGTCAAAACAGGTAGAAAAAAGTGCTTAGCATTTGGCATGGTAAAAATAAGAGGCAGGAAAGGTAAGGCTAGAAGGGTCAATGTGAGCTAACGTGGTTTGAAACAGAAGCACTTGCAAGAAGTGCTGAGATGGTTATGCAACCCTTTCTTAAAGGACACGTGGGATGTGGATTGGTGTAGGACTAGTGGGAGGGTGTTCCAGTATAAGGGGGGGGGCATGACAGGCAAAAGCACATGCATCATTGAAGGTGTTATGTCTGGGGATGAAGACGGGGGCTTTGTCAGTAGACCGTAGCCCATAACAAGGTATCAAATTTTGGAAGAGGTCGGCCAAGGGCTTGTGAATTTGTTGTCAGATAATATTGTCAATGACAGAGCCATAAGCATAAATTCTAGTCTCAGGGTGTGGAAGCCATCTCAGGTCAGAATAGAGAAGACAGCAGTGTTTCAGCTGATGAGAGGAGGATGCATCTTGACATATGTTGTTATATGTGACATCCCACTTCTGAAAGCTAGATTTACATGCAGAGGTAAATGTTGCAATACCGTAAGTAAGCATAGGCAGGAGTATGCCACAGGCAATTGCAAGCCTAGCTAAGGGCGTGAGTGCATAGCAAGTTCAGTAGGCTATACCCAGTTTAGAGTTGACCAGCTTGCAGGTCTGTTGGATGTGGTGGTCAAAATTTAGTGATGGGTCAAGTGTGACACTCAGATATTTAAAAGAGTTTGCCACCTTAACTGTTGAACCATTCATGGAGGAGACTTTGAAATTTGGGCAGGAGAGTTTGAGTTTTGCCTGTGATCCAAAGATCATAGCTTGGGTTTTGGCCTCATTTAAGACCAGCTTGTGACTAGAAAGCCACTGTTGGATTTGCTGGAAATCAAGAGAGAGTTGCAGATTTATGTCATTGATGCTCTTTGCACTAGTGTAAATCACAATGTCATCAGCATATAACAGGGAGTCTGTCCTAAGAAGGTTAGAGGTGATGTTATTTATGAAGATGGAAAAAAGTAAAGGCCCAAGAATGGAACCTTGTGGCACCCCGATGTTTATATTGGTCTTGTCTGAGAGGGTAGAGTTGTATTTCACAGTTTGCGTCCTGTCAGCCAGGTAGTTACCAAACCATCTTAGAAACATTAGCAGAGAAACTTAGTGATCTCAGGGAGGTTAGAAGAATCAAGTGATCAACTAGATCAAATGCCTTGGTCATGTAGATGAAAATGGCCCCTGTGAGAAGACCAGAGTCCATAGCTACTAGGATATTAGACATAAATTTGAGAAGCGCAGTAGTAGTGCTATGGTCCTTGCGAAAGCCATGCTGGGTAGAGGTAAGTAGCTCATGTTTGTGTTGGAAAACTATAGTTTGGGTGGCAACCAGTTTCTCCAGAATTTTATTGAGAACTGAAAGAATGGCTATGGCCATGGGCATGTAGTTAGAGGGGTCTTTGCAATCTCCTTTTCTGAAAACAGGGATAACTCTACCTGCCTTCCGTATACCAGGAATAAAGCTATGACACAAGGAGAGCATGAATATCTTGGCAAGGAGAGCAGCAATTTAAGGACCAGCTAGCTTTAGGAGCTTGGGTTCAAGATTACCAGAGCCTGCTGCCGTGTGGTCAGAGATCTTGTTCAGTAACCTAAACACATCATTTCTTGAGACTGCCTTAAAGAATAAATGAGAACCATTGACCTCTGGGGGAGAGGATATGTTTGATTGGGCAGAGAAAGAGGAGGCATAACTAGTTAAGTCAAAGAATTTGTTATTGAAAAAGTTGGCAGTTGTTCTAGGATTATTGCAGTGGATGCCATTAACTCACATGTCATTAGGGGTAGACACCTGATTTGAACCAAGAAAGAACTTAATATGAGACCAACATTTTTTAGAGTCACCATAGGAGTTGGTTAATAGATCTTTGCAGTTGGAGCTCTTTGCATTTTTGATATTCTTCTTGCAAGAGTTATGCAGTGCCCTGTAAGTGCAGAGGTCAGAGGATAACCCTGTTCTTTTGAAACAGAGCCAGCTTTTGTCTCTTTGTTTTACTTTAGATAGAAGGACAGAATTAAGCCAGCATGTTTGCCATTTTTTTACACTGCAGGTCGCAAGTTTGCACTGTTTTTCCTGGAGCGATAGGAAGTGGATCAGGAATATATTAAAAGCAGACTGAGCATCATTGGTTAAGAGAAGGGAGGACCAACCTGTGACAGTAATGTCATGTAAAAAAGATTGTGGGTCAAAATTTGCAAGTTATGGAAGGTAAAGCCCCATACACAATAGGTTGGGGAGTGATCAGTGATGACATCAGGTAGTACGCCAGAAGTCACCATGTTTTTAGAGTGATTAGACATCATCCAGTCTAGTAGAATGTTCATTTTAGAGTGAGGAGTGATTCAGATGGGTTCCCATATCAGCTGGTGTAGATTATAACTCTACAGTTTCATCATTGTTGTTGATTGGGCACTGCCTAGCCAGTTAATGTTAAGGACCCTAGTATAAGGACCTTGTGTCCCCAGTGAGGCATGGAATTTGCTCCACTAACTCATCAAGTCCTTTCATGGCATTGGACAGGGGATTGTAGGCACACACAATGTGTAATTTTTTGGTACCAAGGGTGAGAAGGATATGAAGTGCTTCACAATGAGTCAGATTAGAGGATTTGACAGGAATGATGTGGAGATGATCTTTAAAATAGACAGCTGTGCCACCACCTCTTTTGGACACCATTCTATCAAATCTCAACAGATTGTATGATGGAAGAGGGCATACAGAGTCAGGCATGGATTGTTTTAGCCAGGTTTCATTGAGGCATATCATATCTGGCTTATAGAGGGAAGTCCAGGATTCTAGTTCAGCTAGACTGTGTGTGAGGCTCCTTATATTGTGGTGTGCTACAATAAGGCCTTTAGCATTACTAATTCAGTCAGGTATAGTATTTGATGGTCCTGGATTTGATTGCACATCACCAGAGAGCAGGACAGAGAGTAGGAGGAGGTACCAGAGTTTGCGACGCAAGAAGGGTCATAGGGAATGTAGATACAGGTGACATTTATTTTGGGCATATGCAACAATGTGGATCCATACCCTATGTAGTAACATTGGAGTGGGATCACAGTGGTAGGAGGGAAGCAGTAGGATGTTAGAGTCGTAGTAATCATGAGGCATGATGTTAGGGAGAGCAGATTCAGCTTGGGGCACCATAAGGATAGATAGGTAGAGTAGTGGCAATGTGGACATAAGGAGATATAATATCATGTGCTGGTTAATTTTTATAGATGTCTTATGGAAGAGACTGAGGGCAAATGAAACCTGATGCCAACCAGGGGAAATGACAGGTGATTGTGACTTGACCTGCCCGAAGTCACTAGAGATTGGAATGGCAGTATAGGGTACCTTTAGTGAGGGTCACAGTTAAGATAGTAGTCAAAAGACTGAACCAGAAAACTTAGGCAATCATAGTAAAAAGAGAGTACCAGTAAAATAGGCAAAAAGAGTAGTCTGCCAGAGTTTGGGCATGAGGGCAAGCTCCAAATTAAAAAATGTCTTAACAAGCAGACCAATCAGCCTCCTAAGTATCTTAACAGGAAGAGCTCAGCATGGTATACCAATGTTACTGGGAGAAGGTTTGAAAAATAACTAGATAGAAATCAAATTGTGGGAGGAGAAACTAAGGAGGGTGGGTTGTGTCCCAGTAGTACTAAGCACTAAGTGACCAGGAGCTGAAATCAGGCCAAAAATGGGAGTGTGAAAAATCCACAGAAATTCGGTTATTTGGTGCCTGCAGGATAGACAAAGATTGACCAACAGGGAAAGGGGGGCCAAGCAGGGAGGAGTTAACATGTATTAAAAGGAGGCCTGGATGCGGGGGGGGGATCAAGTACAGCAAAAGACTCAAATATAGTCAAAGCAGGACAGCTAAGACTTGCAGCAAAGACATAAGAAAAAAGGTGCTCCAATCAGGGGAGGTCTTAGAGCAGGTCAGTCCAATCAGGGTCCAGTAGTCAAAATGCTGCACCAATCGGGAGATGGCCAGAACTACACGACACAGAGAAAATGTACAGTGGCTGTACCTTGCTTGTGGAGTCCAGGAGAGGGAACCAGAAGGGCGGGCAGGAAATGTTAGAGTTGGGCGGCAGCCGCGGATGGATGAAAGGGAGGGTCCGCCCGGTGGACTGAGCACCATTTGGGTGCGAAGAGTACCTGAGAGAGCAAAGAAAAGGACAGATATAAATAAGCAGGCAGGAAGTGGCAGGAGGCTGATGGCAGACCATCTACAGGGGGGCAGGGTGATACAGATTCAATAGTTGTAGACAAAATGATGAATAGTGCCAGTAGTTAGGGTGGGGATGAGAGAAAGACAAAGGATGAGGTCACAGGAGTAGTTCAAAGAAAATGGAGGGGAAGGGGGGTTGCAGGGAGGGAGCGAGAGAAAAAAATGATGTGAGAATCAGGAGTTACAAATGAGTTAGGTGAGGGGGCTTAGATAGGAGGCAAAAACAAGAAGGTATAGATTAAAAGATGAAGAAGGGTAGAGAAAAAACAGGGGGAGCGTAGACAGGCAGGGTCACAGACATAGAGGCAATAGTGATTCAGCAGCAGTATCACAGTCAGATAGAAAATAGCAATTTGCAATAGCAGTATTGCAGGCATTAAGCAGGCAGGCTACACTACATTTACAACAGAGACTGTAATACAGAAAAAGAAAAAACATTATACAGTTCACTAAAAAATCAAGTACAGCAAAAGACACAAATATAGTCAAAGCAGGAGCACTAAGATTTGCAGCAAAAACAGAGGAAAAAAGATGCTCCAATCAGGGGAGATCTCAGAGCAGGTCAGTCTAATCAGGTTCCAGTAGTCAAAATGCTTCACCAATCAGGAGATGGCTGGAGCTACAGTGCACAGAGAAAATTTACAGTGGCTGTACCTTGCTTGTGGAGTCCAGGAGAGGGAACCAGGAGGACAGGCAGGAAATGTAAGTGTCGAGCAGCGGCCACAGATGGCAGAAAGGGAGGGTCTGCCTGGTGCACCGGGCATGTTCTCCTTCCCCCACCCATTCTACTGTGGTCTTTACCATGTCCCTGTGTCTGTCCCACTATGTTTGACCCTCCCCCCACTTACTTCACACAAACCACCCTCTCCAACACCTATTCCACCACCCCACCACATTCTCTGTGAAAGCATACATCCTGGTATGTCTCTTAGATTCTCCCCTCACACTTGCTTCATGGAGTTTCCCTTGTGTTCCTCTTTCAACTCAGTCTGAACAGTTCCTGCTATCATCTTGATTTACTTCCTGAATATATCTGTGTATTTCAATCATGTCCTCTTGCACCTTTCTTGCCTCTAGCAAGCACATCTTCTGATCATCAAACCTTTTTTTTATAAGTCCTTTCCTGCTGTCCCTGTAGCATCTTGGTTATCATCCTTTGCACTGCCTCCACTCTGTCCCTGTCCTTCACTAGATGCAGACTCAGAAACAGTCTGCAGTATTTCAGGTGAGGCTGAACCAGCAACCCACAGTATACAGTGGTAGCATCAACTCATTCCTCTTGTTGGCAAACCCCATCCCTATGCACCCCAACATCATACAATACTTACCCTATCCACTGCACAATTGCATTCTGCTAATGCCTTCAGATGATTGGAAATTATTAGACCCAAGTTTTCTTTTTCCTCTTTCGTGCTACTACCACCCCATTCTATATACAGTGTCAGGATATTTTTGCCATAAAATACATCATCTTACACATCACAAGCAGAAAATCTGTCCCATGGACCATGAGTAGGAGCAGAAGCTAGACAGCAATGGAGGACCATTAAATGTATTTGTCTCCCTGTACCCCTCCCCAGGTTGCACCTGGAAATGAGCCTTGTCTCAGTGTATCTTTCCCAATTATCAATGTTCAGTAAATAAATTTCCAGTCAAATCAGATTCACAAAATGTGTTGCTTTGTAATAAGATGCGACAATTATTTGCTAAAATTGCTTTGAATATTGCAATAAAGTCCTGTTCAAAATGAATTATATGAAAATACAAACATCTGAAATGCCATTACTATAAAGTCCAAATGGTCTATCAAGTATGCTCACTGTGGAGCTCATGCACTCTTGTTACATTTTGCTCTGCCCCTTCTCCCCTGTTAAGCTATCCTTTCCCTTGATATTATCCCACTACTTTTTACACCACTCAACAGTTTTGTGATTGACTACTCACTCTGGTTGTTCATTCCATTCTGTCACCATTCTTACTGTGAAGTGCTAAAGGGAATAAGACTTTCTTCAGATACATAAGTGAGAACAGGAAAGCAATTGGTGGGATAATGATAATGTGGAGGGTGGCAGAGGGAGATTGCACAGAAGGGGACTAAGAAAAAGCTGCCATTCAAATAGATTCTTCTACTCAGTCTTCACAGTGGAAGGGGGGGTGATAGACCAAGAGAAAGTGGCAGTGACAGGGGAGAGGCAAAGTAGATATAACTTAATTTTAAGAAGAAAGAGTCCTGAAGATACTTGCAGCTTGGAAAGTGGGCAAGATTATGGGATGGGATGAAATACACCCAAGGGAACTTAAGGAACTCAGAGAGGGACTAACTGCCACACTGATGGCCTTATTCAACAATTCACTGGAAACAGCCATGATTCTGGAGGACTGGATAAGAGCAGACATTCCTAGGTAAGAGTCATGCTGGGAAATTTCAAGGAGATGTGGAGGTGCTTTAAGCAGGTGTTACACATTTATTTATTTAAATTTTGGTAACCGGGTAGGCCCACTGAGACCTTGACAGTCCCTTTTTCAGGGGCGACCTGGGATTAGTTACATATATCTAAGGGAAAAGAAAACCAATGTTTTGATACAAACAGGGGAACAAGGCTTACATAGTGAATAAGACCATCAATCGCAGCATGTTATACATCATCAACAGAATCCTGACAACACCTGGACATTTAGGCCCTGTACACATTAGAGCTGAAGATTTGCACCGGTTTAAAAAACATTTTAAAAATGTTTTTAAACTCACCACAGCAGCCCGTCCAGATCAGTCTTCAACCGAGTTTTAACTCAGTTATACCACAGCCAACTCCCGTCTGCATCAGCCTCCAGTAATGTTTTTTAAAACTGGTTCTTCATGACACTTAACACACTTCCTGGAAGAGCAATATGCAGAAGCCTGTACACACTACAGGGTAACATGTTTTCTCTCATAAAACCATTTTTAAAAACGGACTTGAGACTAGCTCGCAGCAGGATTTAAGCATGGTTTCCTAACACGCTTTGAAACCATGCTTAAATGTGGATGGGTGCCGTGTTTGCACTTGAAAAAACATTTTAAGCACCTTAAAATGTTTTAACTAGCCAGATGTGTACAGGGCCTTAGTTAGAAAAGAGACAGATCAACAAAAAACACTTTGATAAGTGCCCTTGCAGTAAAATTCTGTTCTACTTTGCCCCACCTTTAGGCTGTGAAACCACCCTCACCATTCCCAGTTACAGAGAAACATTCAGGTGGCCTCAATTGAGGCAGCAGCACAGATCCCCAGTGTCTAGATGTGATTTTAGCACCTTCTTAAACCCCCCAGGAGAGGTACAGCCCTGTATCTCTCTCAGTAGATTGTTCCAGAGTTTGGGTAAGGCTGCTCTGGCAGACCGAAGGCCAAAGGATGATTTGGCTCTAGATAGTTCAAGTAACTCTCGATCAGTATACCTGAGTGCTCTTCTGTTTATTTTAGGGGCTAGCAGGTCCCATAGACTTAGGGGAGGCCCAGGTTGCTGCAGTTTAAAAGCCAGGCACAAGGAAGGATAAGCTTGTCTGGCTTTGAGGGATGGCCAATCAAGGGCCTAGAGTACCTTGCAGTGATGCTCAATCCATTACACCCCAGCAGTAAACCGGCTGACCCTGGGGTACAGTGTCCCAAGGCACTGTCTTTCTGTTGGCCTCAGAGCTGGAGCATGGTCACACAGTAGAAAAGAGTGGGTAGTATTGTCCCATTGCTGATTGCTTTCCTGGTATCTTTGTTCATGAAGGAGTTTAGCCTATAAAGGAGGCCCAGTTTTTGGTTTACCACCTTTGTAAGGTGGTCCATATGTTTCCTGAAAGAGACCTTCTGGTCTAAGTACATCCCCAGATACTTGATGTTGTCCACTACCTTAATCCACATCCCTTTTAGGGTGGTGAGGGATAGAAGGTGTGATCTGTCTGGGCCAAGTTTTTTGGGCCAAAGAGCATGGATTTTGTCTTCTTACTGTTTAGGACCAGCCAGTGCTGTTGGCACCAAGCTTCAAGAGATTCAAGCTTCTGTTGTAACTCCAGATTTAGGGACCCCATGTTCTTCCCAGTTCTATACAGCACTGTATCATCGGCATATAACGTGACTTTCACCCTCTGCAATGTAGGGGTAGGTTGTTAATGTACAGGGAGAATAGTAGAGGGCCAAAGATTAACCCCTGCAGAACTCCATCAGATACCAGATGCTCTCTTTATTTTGCCCATTTCCAATGAGCCATTTGTGACCTGCCTTGGAGGTAGTTTGTGAACCATTTTAGGGCTTGCACATCCAGACTTAGGCCCCTTAGCCTTTCTAGTAGTAGCTGGTGTTCGACGAGGTCACATGATGACTTGTGCCAAAATGTTACCTATATACTGCTGGGTAGGGGATAGGACAATCTGCACCAGGGACTTTTAACAATTGGATAAAGGCACAGAGCACAGAGGGGGGCTTTGAGTTCATTGAGGACTGGGGGCCAACCTGGGAAGATATAGGCCTCTGTAGGAGAGGCAGCTAGCATCCTTCCAGGAGGAAACCACAGTCCTTAGTGGGAGGTTTACATGTTACTTGGGTGAGTATTAACACTAGCCAGAGGGGAGGCTGTAAAACTAAGGGAGGCAACAATTTCCCCCAGATGATGAAGCAGTAGTAAGGGAGAGCCCGAAAGGAGTAAGGTCCCTTCCCATTGCTAGGCACAAGATGACAGGGTGGTGACAAAGCAGAAGACAAGTGCAGCATAAATCAGAAAAGCAAGAAAAAGGACTAAAGGAGACAAGTAAAAGAGAAGGTAGCAAAGGAAGAGGGGAGCAAGAGGAGAAAAATGGAAGAGTACAAATAAGGGGGGGGAAGGAAGCAGAAAGAAAGGGAGTAATTTCTCGCTTTAAGACCAGTATTAATGAACTGTTGTATAGTCAGTGTGATTGTTATGGGTAGTTTAAAATGCATACCATAAATCAGCACCACATAAACACAGAATGCAGCAGTAATGACCCCCGACCAGTTTTGCAACTCAGTGCATCATCATCATCATCAGGGGGATGTCAATCAGGGTCATTGCTGCTGCATCCTGTCTTCATGAGGAACTGATTTATGGTACGCATTTTAAACAACTGTAATAAAGATTTTTATATACTGACATCCTTGAGTGGTGCTGATAGTGTGTGCTGTGGACATTCTCTATTTTATCTAGCACACTCCGTTGCAGCTGAGATTTTTTTGCTGGCCGTGATTGTTATGGCTGGATGTTTACCATTTTAGAGTACTTACCATGACCTATATATAAAATGTTGTACTGTATGTTATATCATAAATGTTTCTATGTTTTGGACACAGTTGTAAAAGAGAGTTTAACTCTCAGTCTGCCTTCCAATAAATATTGATATTGACTGATATGGAAGATATGGAGAGCCACATGCACCAATGCAAGCAGTCTGGGAAAAAAAATTCCAGACCTAGAGGCCATAGTAAAAGAGGCTAGTGAGAATTTGGTGGCCATAACAGTGTTGTGGTGCTTTCACAGTGGGCAGTCTCCTAGGTACCAGTGATCACTGTACAGAGTGGTTTAACACTGAGATGAGGGCAGAGGAAAACCACAAGAGGACAAGGGTCCTGGATTTTAGGAGGGCTGATTATTAAGAAACTGGATACTGTCTCAGAAACTGTATTATAGTGTAGAATGATCAGAAAGAGGTAGAGGCACGGTGGGGAAAAATTAGGGACAGCATAATTAAGGCAGCCAACTTCTGGGAGAAGGTAGTAAGTATAAGCAGAATGAAAGAAACCATTATGGTACTCTAAGAAAGTGGCCATGGTGATGAGTGGAAAAAAGGATGGCATTCACAAGGTTTATGGAAATGCAGAGGGAGGAAGACAGTGAGGTACATCAAATAAAACTGAGGGAAGCAGGAAAGACAGTAAGGGGAGCAAAGGTACAGACAGATGAAAGAATAACTAAAGGGGTAACTAAAGGAGATAAGAATTTATTCATGTACATAAGTGGAAAGAGAAAAGCAAGCAGATGGATAGTGGAGATAATGAGGGTGGAAAGGGGAGACTGCACAGTAAGTAAGTAAAGTTTTATTTATCTAACACCCAATCCCAGGGGCTATGGTCACTTTACATAAGGTGCAGCATTTAACACAAAACATTTCAATAAATACAATACTTCAAGACAGAGTTGATTATAATAATATGCAATAAATAATACAAGCTTTAAAGCCCCATTAAAATCTTAGTCCAAAATAAAGGCTTGCTTGAAGAGGTGTGCTTTAAGGCCACATTTTAAACTCTCCTCAGCATCCCATAAAGATCATGGCAGAGAGTTCCACAGAGCCGATCTGGCAACCATGAAAGCACAGTCTCTAAAGGTCTTGAACCGTGCCCTAAGAACCACAAGAAAGACCTCTACAGAAAAGTGGAGTATGTGCAACGTGCGGGCAGGTGTCAGAAGGGCTGACAAATTAGAGAATCATGAAAAAGCAGACATCCTGAAAAGAAACTCAATGTTCACTGTGGCGGGAGGGGGCACATACCTCCAGGGTGCAGCAGGATCAAAGCCAGGGAGATGAACACAAGGGCATATTCAGAGGAAAGAGTGCTGAAATGACTTGTGACTTTGAATGTGTACAAGGCTATATAATTGGATGGAATACACCCTAGGGTACCTAAGAAACAGAAGGCGGTGCAAGCTGTCCACTAATGGCCTTATTGAACAGCTTACTGGAAACAGGCATGGTTACAGAGGCCTGAAGAAAGCAGATGTGGTCCCTCTTCACATCAGCAGCAGGGAGCAGACTAGGAACACTAGGCCTGTTAGTCTCACATAAGTGTGGGGAAATTAATAGAAACCATGTTAGAGGAAAGGTTTGTAAAGTATCTTGAATCTGACATGCTACAGGACCAATAGCAGCATGGATTCATGGGGGAGGGCAAGTTAGACAAATCTGATGGATTTCTCCAAATGGATGACCAGAGAAATAGATCAGGGGAGGGCAGTGAGCATGGCCTATATGTAGATATTAGCAAGGCCTTCAGCACTGTTTTGAAGAGAAGACTAGTAAAGAAATGGGGCAGCCTAGTAGTGGGATCCAAAGTAATGAGTTGGATAGGAAATTGGTGAATGGATAGGTAACAGAGGGTGGTGGTTAATGGTACTCACTCTAATAAGGAGAGAGGTACCAGAGGGGTGCAGCAGGGCTCAGTGCTTGGACCAGTCATCTTCCATGTCTTCATAAGTGACATTGCAAAAAAACTCTGGGAAGGTATGCTTTTTTGCCGGTTATACCAAAATCTATAATAGGGTAGACACTCAGGAAAGGGGTGCAGAAAATGTGTAGAGGCCTTGGAAAACTTAAGGAGTGGTTAAGACCTTGCTAACTGGAGTTCAATGCCAAAAAGTTCAAAGTCATGCACATAGGGCACAGGAACCCAGGAGCTGATTATAGGATCTGCAGGGGAAGGTACTGATGGTCACTGTTAGAAAAGGAATATTGGAAAAATCATAGCTGATGATCTGAAAGTAACAGGGTAGTGTGATGGATCAGTGGGAAGGGCCAGAGGGATGCTGGGATGTATAAGGAAGATATTTCTAGCAGGAGGAGGGAGATAGTGTTGCCACTGTATCACTCACTTGAATGACCCCAACTGGCACATTGTGTCCAGTTCTGGAGGCTGTACCTCAGAAAGGACATAGGATGGAAGCAGTCCAAAGGAGGGCAACTAAAATGGTGCAGGGGTTGCACTAAAAGATCTATGAAGAGAGACTGAGGGATCTCAACATGTGCACTCTGGAAGGGAGGAGAGTGAGGGAGGACATGATAGAGACCTTCAAGTATCTAACAGTGGTGAACAGGATGCAGGATGGGAGTCTCCTTCAAATGAGAATGATTATTAGGACCAGTGGGCATGTGATGGAGCTAGAGGGCAGAGGAGTTTAAGAGAGATGTGAGGAACTGCTACTTTACTGAAGGAGTGATGGATGCCTTTAACAGACTGCCGGTGGAAGTGGTGGATCAAAAAACAGTAGTGGGCTTCAGGCATGTCTGGGATAGGCACAGGGGAATTTTAGTAAACAGACAGAGAGGAGAGAGGGTCACCAGACACCAGTTAGGGTCAGTGGAGACTAGAGATGTGTGAAGTCTGCGAAATTTGCTTCACGAGGTAATTCACAGATTTTATGGAGTGATTTTGTAGATTTATGGCCATGAATTTCACGGATTTGCAGCAACAAAATGTGAAATTTCACCTGCTAATTTTGCACTTTGCCCTTGAAATTTGAGCTTCACGGTAAAAAAAAGTTTGAATTTTGGCAAAATTTTCATGCAGATCGCGTAAATCGAAGTTCTGAAGTTTTTCCAAAACTCCGTGAATTGCAAATTTTCTGCACTTCATGTGAAATTCATGGGAAAAGTTTAATATCTCTAGTGGAGACAGACTAGGTAGGGAGACTGGGTGGGCCAAGCAGCTCTTTTCTGCAAAACTTTTATGTTTCAAAATTTACTGGATCAATGGCATCCTTTCTTCCACTTCCATCTCTGCCCTGAGCACTGTGAGTCACTCCCCTAGTATCACCACACACACACACAAAATACACCTTCTTAAAGTCAAAAACATATGCTTTTTTGTCCAATACTTCTCATCCAAAATCTATCTGAAACCACACTGACCAGTGATCACTCATTCTGATGGGCTCAGCAACTGTGATGCTTACTAACTTGATTGTTATTTGTCAGCACTTTGTCCAGGATGGCCCAGTCTCTTGTCAGCTCCATCAGCCCCTAGTTCAAAAACCCATCATTGACCACATTTAGGATTGCTTGTCTCCTGCTGCTTATGGTCTATAGGATTCGCCAATCCACATTGGTAATGTTAAAATACTTATTACCACTTCCCCTTCCTCTGCAGCCTTCCATAACTCACCTCCATGCATCTGTCAATTTGTGGTGTCATCCTGACTTGGCAGCCAGTACACTACCCCCACTCTTAGACTTAATTAAGAACTAGATTTATTTTAATCCTTTTTTTCTTGCAGAAACAGATCCCCGATTCTATCACAGGAGCATTGACTACTTAACTTGTAAAACCATGGAATCTTTGAAAGATTAATTAAGCAAGATCTGTAATATACTGTAGTTTAGATTTTTGCAAATTTCTAAATAGATTTCTAGTTTGTGTTCTGATTTTAATTCCCCCATAAAATGGGGAACCACTAACAGCTGATATCTTTGACATAACTTTTTGTCTCACAGTATGTTGTATTTGCTTCTCCAAGAGATCATACTGTATTTTGTGACCCCAGCAGTATTATATGTAGTGTAAATAGTTTCCAGCCCAATGCATCTTTTTTCTTATATAGCCAAAAGAGCAACTGTAGCCAATTTATTTGATTCCTAAACCCTTCTCAATTCATTTTGAGGGGTCTTGAGTTGCCTTTTGCCATTATCTTTCCTCCTGTATGATATTGTTTTACAGAGGGCCTGCCTGTCAAAGAAAACATACCACACTCAGCCTTTAAGAGTTCCCATGGAATGCTGGAGGTGGGGGTAGCCCAGGATCAATCAATATACAGAATACAACATGCTGACTTAAATATTACATTCACTGAGTATGGACATCTTTATTATAAATATTTAACACTCTGAATTAAGTAACAGTGGATTTTTTTTTTCATTTTGCATATTTAAGAGAATCAATTTCCAAAACAGTTTCAATAAGTACAAAGAATATAAACCTTGGCAAGAAGGAGGGGGTCCATCCATTTGCAGACGTTCTCCAAGTTTACATGTAAGAATTTCATTACCAACCAGTGTGAAGCCTTGTAAACACTGATATCTGATAATGTCACCTGTACAGCCCAAAAAAAAAAATCCTGTCATACAGCCATTATCACAAAACAACAATTTTGCTTACATAACAGCATTAGTTAATGAAGTGTCCTAATTTTCATAAACCCTGTACAGTGCTGTAAATGAAATGTTAGGTCTACAAGTGGTGAGATTATGAATGATTAGCATGCAAATTGTTGTAAAAAGTTTGAGTTTTGTAACCTAATGGCAAAACGGTGCTTAAAACAACATCATTAGCAAGATAATTGCACATGCTTTGCCTCTTATATTTCCTCTAAGAAAATTACAAGTCCATATAATTTTATAGGCTCCATAGTATTATTTTCTAGTGCTTAAGTAGTATGCTATTTTGAGTAATTTTGATTCTTCTCACGTACAAAATCTTCCTACGCTGAAATGTAATAAATGTCACAAGTCATAACTCTTATTTATGTTCATTGCTGAACAAACTCCGTAAGGCCCCTTAAAACTTGTACAATAAAATAATTGCTGTGGTGACACAACTTGTCCTTAAAGGTCTATAGTTGCTAAGAGTTTCTAAAATTATTCAAGTAGCAAAGTTCTAAATTGTATTTATATTGCTGCTAATGGTTTAAAGCAGTGGTGTTTACAGAAGTTAAGAAATCATTTAAGAATTATTTTCTTTTTTCTTCTTAGAAATTTCAGGTTTCTTTTGTTGAAATCTAAAGCCAATTTTGGCAGGTTTAGAATAAATGTTTTGTATAATGAATAATAAAGTGACCTCATCTATCATTATTCAAGACTTGTTTGAATGTGATTCAATTTAGCAAAGAGAAGAAAAATACAGTTCTTATACATCTTTCATAAACACTGTTAAATGGCACATCCTAAATCTACTATATTCATTGAAGTCTTTGCAGAATGGGAAATACATGAATGTTACCAATCTCAAATTCATCATCTTCACTTAAAGTTTCTGCATTCAGTACTGTAAGAGGAGGCTGGCAGATTCTCAGTTGATAAGCTGTAAGAAAGATAAAAGCTTTAGGGTCTCAGTGGTCTCACTCCTGTCGTAACAAAATCAACAGTTTTACCATCATTTCCTTCTATTTCTGCCCCTTTTTTGTTAGCATCCTTGGTCCACCAATCTTGCTACCCCTCTACCAACCCCTTTCTAGACATTAGTCAGACTACTGAATCCTTTGCTATGTTATGTTTATGTTGTACCCTGCTGAATTATGTTACATTTTTGTTTCTCAGATTGTTTTATTATCATATGATTTTTGCACCTCACCGCATTGTGCTCTGTATTTGTGATTGTTTGACGTGTGTTTTAGTTGACCTTTTCCTCGTCCTTCTATCCTTTCCCTGGGTCACATCTAATAATGAGCCTTAGGTCTGTGGTCTTTTCCAGACACCACATTTTAAATAAAATCAGTTGCAACAAATGATGTTAAAGCATAGTTAAGTTTGAACCTTAATGTCATACAAGTAAGAAAATGATACTGTGTGGGGAAGGGGGTCCCTGACTCTTGCTGAATATATGGCATGGTGTTTCTCAGGGCCTAAATGATCACACAATGTAACGTTGGCATTGCCCAATCCTTGGCACTGTTTTTTCAGAGACAGAGAACTACAGTAATTATACACCAAAGCTTGGAGAAAGAGCGTGAAAGTTAAGTCATGCCAATACTGCCTCAAAAGATTGTTCCAAGCATACGAACTACCATGCCAAGATGTACAAAAGCTCAGGAGAATTTAGTAAGAAGATGCAAAAGAGGTCAGAACAGATCAGGAGTTCACCAAGTCAGGAAAGCTGGTTTAGCTAAGTAGTTACTGCTTATAGTCAGGATTGTTCAAACCCTATGAACAACCATGCCATGATGCATGAAAGCTCAGGAGACTTTAGTGAGAAGATGCAGGAGACATCAGAACAGATCAGTAGTTCAATAAGTCAGAAAAGCTGCTTTAGATAGGGGTATCCCGTGACTTTGGCAACCACGATTGGGCACCTACAGAAAAAGTGACTCAATCATGGCACCTGTCATCGGGGTGACTGGGGAAGGTGGGCAACCAGATGGGGAGATGGGGGGATGAAATAGCGACATCCTGTCACTACATGTCTTTGCACATGACAGGGAATGAGCATACCGAGCATGGGGTGGCGTGGACGGAGGGGGTTGTAGGGGGTGGCACCACAGTGAGCTGCTGAGCTGCTTCCATGGCATGGTGATTGGGTTCAGGGCTGGGGTGGGAATGGTGCTGGGTTTGGATCCAGGCGCATATATGATTTGTTGTACCTGGACCAAATGTTTTTTCTGTGTTTGCACCCTCCTGGAGTTGAGAATCCTTAAGTAGGGTGGGTGGGAGGCACAGCCCACTGCATAAAGTGGACAATTCCAACTCCCCAGTGCTGTTTGCTGTGCACTGGGGAGTACATCACCAAAATATTTTTTCAACAATGTGTCATTGCCCTAATGGTAATCATTTATTGGCAATTGCCATTATCACATAAATCCTTAGCTAAGTAGTTACTGCTTTTGGTCAGAAATCACATTGGTAGACTGGGTAAGCCAGTTTGTTTTTAGTCTGCTGATTTATCTTTTCCAATTTCATTCAGGAGGGCAACCAGGACAGCTAGTGGTGTTATTACTTTCTAATTAAATATAAAGGTTAACCTCAATGAGTTGCAATGAGTTGAGCCACTGTGTATTTTTCTATCCAGTGAAGTCTCTCATCTCTTAAGTGAAGAGGGGCAGGGGCCTGGAGACTCATCCCTAAGTACTGTATATGTAAGGGTTCATGCCTCATTCCAGATGTAATCCAGGCTGTAACTGGTAAGTTTTCCTAAAACCTGTGAAGGGCATATTAGCAAATAGGGAAAGGGATTTGGGAGGTTAGTATAAGAAATTATTATACAGTAATAATTTGCAGCTAAGGAGTAGGAAGCAGTATGGAGGGCAAGTATCACTTGAGACTAGTAAGCTAGAAACTACGGAGCAACCATTCCCTGGACTGTGCTCATGAGAGTGGATCACTGCCCCATCTACAGGAGATTTGCAGAACAGTAATCACATCTGGTAGCAGCTGGAGATTAAATATGCCATCTGCACAGATAGCAAAACTAAAGTCTGCAGCAATATCCCCATCCCTTCCCCGAGGCCCACTGCCAGGGAGGTTGGAGGAAGGAGGTGAGGAGGAAAAAGGGGTAAAACAAGGCAAGCAGCTAAAGAAAAGAGTCCTTCAATCATGACTTGAAATTGTTTTGTACCCCTGGAAGGAGATGAACCAAATATGGCAAAATCAGGATGTGGCCTGGATTAGGAAGGAAGGGAACAGAGATCACAGGGGTAGTGGCAACAGGAGGAGAAGTGGGGGGGATATGGACAAGAGACATGGCACAAGTAATGTGAGGGGAACAAAGAAGGGAGGATGGAAGATGATCTGCCTGCATGCCAGGAGCATGGGCAACAAAATTAGCAAGCTCCAGGTGACAGTGGCAGATGCTGAATAAGACATGGGGCCCATAAGAGAAACATAGGCAGATGGAAGTAATGACTGGGATCAGGGATGTAGTCAGACAATAAAATTGTGCACACTGTTTTATTTATTTTCCTATCTAAAACAATAAATGCTTATTCTATTCACCACTTTACTGCTTGTTGCCCTCCCCATGCACTGGTAAATACAGTTGCTATACACTGCTCCCTCAAAACATCCACACACCACTCAAAGTGTCTGTATTGTATTGTTCCTGGGATGCAAAGACAATCTCAGTGGCCAACCCTTCTAGTTGTGTTTCAGGTATGAAATTACAAAAAGGATCATCTGGTTTTGAGCTGCATTTCATTAAGTAATTTCACAGTGAGGAGTTTTGTTGCCCCCCCCAAAAAAAAAGTAAACTTCTACATTATGGAGAACATGGAGCATGCCTTCCTACACCTATGCTGGGATCTGGCTATCCAAGGTTTTATCCCATATATGAGGGGTTGGAGTAAGAGCAAGAGGGAGATATAGCCTTCTACATTTAGTAGTGATAGTGCAACATTTTATTTTTATACAAAACAACAGCTTGTTCCGGCCAGATGTGTCTTCTACATACGTACTGTTCAATAACATGATATAAATAACAAACAGTATACAATTTACAATCCACATGCACCACAAGAAAGCTTACATAAAGAGAATTTTAAATTCAATGACACACATAAGCAATTTCATTTCTCATTCATTCTCTTTTTTAACAAACTGAGGGTTGGTAAATAACATTAGGCTCAGTTTGTTCAAAGATCTTGCAGCATTACAGTAAATACTCAGTTCTCTGTAATGGTAAGAGTTTTGGAACTTTCATTCTGCTGTCATAAGAGTTTCTTGTTTCATGCACAATATTGTTTATAGTTTCAGGGCTCGATTCTGAAAGACTGGTGCAAGCTGCCTCAATGCGGCTTGCTCAGATAACTGGTGTGCCAGAGACCCTGTGCCCAATTCACTATTGGGTAGGGTCCTGGTTTCAAAGTCCTGCAGCTTGCAGCAAATGTGGCTGTGCAGTACAAAGACAGTGCACCTGAGTGGTTTTCTGCAAGCTGTGAGGTGGTCAGGTGCCATGTGCCACCTGCACTTAGGGACTGAGACCAACCCAGAGGCTGCTGGGGTCGTGGGAATGGGGCAGTTAATGAGGATGGCTGTTGGGACACAGATGGGTGATGGGAGGGGAGGCACCAGTACCCTGATGGGGCTGTCAAAGGGCTGCTGCTGTTCCAGTGCATTTTGGGGACACACCGCATGCTGGGCACCATGGGAGGGCATTGTGGCACTGCACCATGAAGGATTCCAGATATATGTTTTTTTTTTTAGTTTTTCTTTTCCTGGTTGGTGCAATAGGCAAATACAGTGCTAGTGCACAAATAATGCTGCTGTGGGGGCATGGGAGACCATGGGTGGGCAGCAGCAGGTTTTACCTCCTGCCCATGGAGGGCTCTGTGGGTAGCACATGGATCATTAGACCAGCCCTGGCTGGTCTAATGTTACTTGAATGTGTGCCCTCTGGGAGGTTTTCCAGAATCCCAATGTTGGGGATATGGCAGCCTGCATCCGCTGCAAGTCCGCTAGTGCCCTGTCATGCCCAGCAGCTTAACACAGTCCTCCTGATGCAGGGTTGGTCTTGTGCAATGGGTCCTTGTTTGGCACAGGGAGCCTTCCAGAACTGTGAACTTTGCAAGTGTGTGATGCAGGCACTTTGCCTCAACTCAGAGTTTGAAGAATCGAGCCCTCAGTCTCCAGGTAAGGGGATAAAGGATGTCTTTCTTTTGAGTTCATTATTTAAACACCACTGTGAACCATGTATTATATACTCATGTCTAGTACCCAGGGGCAACCAGTCCATGCTGGAGTACAGGTTGCAACAATGAGTTGTTAGTTTAACACACAGGATAAAGCAGGATAACTTATTTTAGCACTTGTAAGTCTCCATGATCTGTATTTGCTTGACCAAGATACATACATTGTGTTTTCCTCACACTCATTACTAGATTTATCCTGGTGAACTACTTGGACTGCAACAAAGTCCTCACTACCACCCTTTGTCTTCTCCTTTAGGATAGTATAAATGCTACTGATGATGGTGCTATCACAAGGAAGGAAGGAAGGGGATGTGGAAGCAATTTGGGTACAGCTGAGAAAAGCTGTGGGAAAAATATAAGGTTGATAGTGATCTACAGACAACAAGGGCATGAGGAGGAGGAGGACAGAGAACTGGGAGGGGAATAAGGAGAGGGTTGGCAAAAGAAGAACTTGTAGTTTTGGGTGACATGAACTGTCCAGACATTAACTGGACTACCCCAGCATCTAAGAGTACCAGAAGTCAGGTACTGCTTACTGGTACAGTGGATCAAGGAACCAATAAGACAGGATTCCTGTCTTGATTTGGTGCTTACCAATTTTGAGGTGGTGGAAGGGATAACTTTTAGGGAACCACTGACCACAATACCATGTTGGTTTAAATTGGCCCAGATTAACTGTAGATCTTCTTTGAAGGCTGTGGTCCTGGACCTCAGAAAGGCAGATTTCAGCAAAATGTGAGAAAGGGCCAGGGAATAACTGATGGGAATAAATGGGATCAAACAGGTAAAAGAAGCATGGGCATTTGTTAAGGGGGGCATTTTGAAGGTGATAGACACTTGTGTGAAGAAAGTCACTAAGAGAAACAAGTATAAAAGACTGCTTTGGTTCTCCTAGGAAGTGAAGGAGGCAGTGTGAACTAAAAGGAGGACCTTTAAAAGATACAAGGAGAAGCAAGGACAGAAGGAATGAGGGTAATATTGGGACAAGCTAAAGGGAGCATAGGGGGTCTAGAGGACAGCAAAGGCAAACACAGAGCTGTACACTGCCAAGGAGGAATTCTTTAGGTACATCAAGGGCAACAGAACGATGGGTCCAATTGCTAGACTTTCAGATGGGGGTAGGGGAGTAGAGGATGATGATCAGAAAGCAAATGTTCTATGCATTGATTTGTACTCAGTATTAATGGTGGAAGAAGAAGGGTCTCTACCAGTGAGTAGTGTTAAGGTCTACACGGGGGGGGGGCATGAAATGTCCTATGCTGTGCTCACAGTGAACAGAGAAAGGAAGAGGTTTGCAGCCCTCAAGGAAAATCCTAATCTCTGTCAGATACATAATGCTATTTATAGGCCAGCTGAAGCAGATAATCCTTTCTTGAGAGAAAAAAAAGTAACTCAGAACATTACAAAAAAACTTAAGTTCTGGTAGAACAAGAAATCAATCTACCATAATAATAATAATAATAATAATCTTTATAAAGAGCCTTTCAAATGTCAAGGCAGTGAACAATAAAAACATATAAAAATGGTAAAATGCACAGTAAACAACAAATAAATACAGAGCTGAAAATTAGTTTGGGTAAGCTTGTAACAATAGAAGTGTTTTTGAGAGTCTTCTTAAAGCCCTCCATGGTCGTGCATGCCTGTATCTGATGGGGTAGAGAATTCCACAGGACTGGGGACACATACATGAATGCACAGGCCCCCGATGTCTTCAAAATCACCATGGGAATCTCTAGCAGCCCCTCATCAGCTGAGCGGAGTGGTCATCTGGGGCAGTAGGGAGACAGGAGCTCTTGCAGATAGTCTGGACCCTGTCTGTGTAGGGCCTTATTATACATGAAAATACTGAAAATCTTGTACAGCTGAAAAGTGGTCGTTTCATTTTTTTTTTTTTTTGCCATTTCTACTGCACTGCTGCTTTAACATGACAAAGACATGTAAAACTGCATGAAGTTTGTTTTGCACACAGATAAATAAAGTGGGACAGATTTTCAGCCCATCCAAAACTGGCACAGCTGCTGGGAAAAACTGCCACATGTGATGCTTCCCCCCAGGCACCTTTTTTACAAAGCGGGAGCTGGTTTATGTCCAACTCCCTGATTTACAGCAGCTTGTAACTATTTTTTTTTATGCAGCTGAGCTGCAATGCTATGCCTAGTGGAACCAAGCGTACTATCTCCTGCAGTGGCATGGACTGAATATACGGAGTCTGCAGGTGCAGAGATTTCAGTCTGCACCGGCTGCTTAGGAGTGGGACTTAGTCCTGGGAGGGCTGATAATCCAGCCCAGTGTTTCTTCCTCAGTTCTACAACTGCCATAATCATTTTTTTTGTTTTTTTTTATTTCTGATGTGAGGTTTCACATTTCACATCAACTTTTCGAAAAGCCTTAACAAGGCTTCAATACCACAGGGAAAACTTTGAAAGATTATAATCAGTACACATACCTTAACTCATATTTCAAATTCTTACTTTGCTCTCATACTTTACTGCTTAAGAGAGTTTCATGAAAACATTGCCATTGAGTGGTGTTCATCCACTCTTGCCACTTGTCAACATCATATTTCTCTGCTTGTGACATCACAATTGTTATATATTAACATAAGATGAGAAGGAACTGTAGGTCCGTCATGCCTGCTTCACTGCTTCATAAGCAGACAAAATTACTGTAAGTGTTTTAATCAATGTGTACAAATGTCTAGGGGTTTCCAAACCTATTTTTCTATCCAGGGGATAGAGTCATTCATTCCCTTTTTATGCAGAAATGCATCCAAACATAGAAAAATGGAAACATAGAATCTGACTAAAGATAAGGGTTGCTTGGCCACCAGTCTGACTGTTTTCCCTACCAACATTCTCACCCCAGTCTCTACTTGATCTACAGCTCTTTTTCCCTTCCCACCTTCCTTTCCACAACAATTTGCTTGTGTCTATCCCATGCACTCTTGAAACCCACCACTGCTTTCATCAGTATGCCATTGTTACAGTGACACATTTAGAGTGACTGCACTGTCAGCAAGCTGTGGGTGCCTCTGACAGGTGTATTACTTGGTTCCACTATGCCATATCCAAACATAAATTGTTGACGTTGTGGCACAGCAAAAGTTACAATGTCGACAGGCAAAATTTAACCTGTCAGACATTGTGTCTTTTGTTCTCAGGTTGGTGACCCCCATACCCCCCCATGTGGAGGGGCTGCTTCCCCTGTACCCCCTTCTTAATATATTTAATTTAGAGTCAAAGTTAATTTGAAGGGGGGTGAGATTGTCGCTGTAAGGGAGTTCGCCACTTTGTGTTCACTGTGCAAACAGTATATTGTATTACTTCGACCAGTGTACTGCCAACAGGTTTATTACTTTGACTGGTGTGGGGGATAAACAGTTGTTGCCATGCTACATCGACTCCTGTATTAGTGCACCAATAAATTACATATGAGCATGTATTTGGTCTCCATGTCCACTGTCAGGAGGAGTGCTACTAGTGCAGGAACTTCTGTCTACATTTTCCTCCATGGTATGTGCACTGTGGAGTTTGTTATATTAATGTATGGGGCCATGGGGGGTTGTGGTGGGCAGCTCTCCCCATTTACAGTTCAACTGTAATGTTTGTTCCCTTGCTGTTACATTGGCGGTATCTGTCGCTGTACTGGTGTGTTGGTTCTATTGGCTGTTGGTATACTGTCACAGCAATGTTGTCAATGTAGAGTTTGTTGGTCTATTTCCTGACCAACCGACTTGGTGGAACCATTTTCATCACCCCTACCTCCACTGGAAGACTGTTCCAGGCATCCACCACTCTT
Organism: Neoceratodus forsteri; assembly: GCA_016271365.2. NCBI lineage: Eukaryota > Metazoa > Chordata > Ceratodontiformes > Ceratodontidae > Neoceratodus > Neoceratodus forsteri. The sequence goes on from CM057455.1 coordinate 624,445,972, forward strand.
TCTGTAAAGAAGTACTTACCCTCATCTCTCATGAATCTATCTTCCAGCTTCATAACATGTCCCCTAGTTCTTGAGTACCTTTTTTTTGAATGCTTCCCTCTGCTACCTTATTTACCCGTTGACAAATTTGGAGGTCTCTATCATATTGTCCCTCTTCTTCCTGTCTTCCTGGGTGTTCATATTGAGGTCCCTTAGTCTCTCTGTCTAGGGCTTTTGATGCAGTCCCTGTGGCATTTTGGCTGCTATCCTCTTGACTGCCTACACTCTATTTATGTCTTTCCAGAGATTTAAATCTATGTCTTTCTGTTGATGTAGTCTATGTCCTTCTGGAGGTATAATTTGACCTACATGTCTTTATGTTCACTGTGTCTGCTAGCAGGCAGTTGAACAGGTTCACCACCTGCTGGGAAAAGAAGTATGAATTGTTTTCCATCATTAGCTTTGAATTTACCAGTTCTAAGCTTTAGAGCCTGTCTATGACTTGCTGGAAGACAATTCATACAGTATAACATCTCTGGCGGTTCCTGCAAAAATGATTAAATATAGAATAATACATGGGTGGGTGGGTGTGACCAGAATTCTACACACACCCAATGTGTGGGATGATGCATAAACCCAAAGAGCAAAGCTCAAGTGATTTATACAAGCATCCTACTCTCAGGATGTAATTCTGGTTCTACACACACCCACCCATGTTTTATTTTTTTTATAATTAATGGCTCTCCCCTTTTTCCCATTGGGAGACTGTGTCGTAATTTGCCATTATAAAGGAGCATTTATAATGGCAAACATGCGCATGGTTTCCCCTCATTCTGTGCATGTGCCTGCCACCGTTGTTCCCTTTACACCACTTGCAGTTCACCGCTCACTGCTTCTGTTTTCGGCAAAACTCAGCTGCCATGGCATAAGAACTTGGCGGTAAGTTATTTCTTTTTAAAAAGTGATATTCCACATAAAGGGGGCAAACAAAACAGCAACAAACTAGAAAATCTCCCAAGTTACTGAAAAAAAAAGGACCAGAGCGTGACAGCACCAGAACGTCTGGGGGAATATCTTGTATTTTATATAATTGCTGTGGCAAAAAAGGGGAGACACAACAATTATATAAAATAAAATATGGGGTGCTGTGTGAAACAAGAAGTTTACACACACCTGAGGGGATAGATGCTATATAAACCCTGAGAGCAAAGCTTGAGGGGTTTATGAAAAGCATCTGTAACCTCCTTGTTACCCAGGGCTACTAGAATCCCAGTAAGACCTAGTGGTAGGCAGAGAAGGCAGCTTGTGAAACTCCAGTTAAATGGGTTTCACACTGTCTCACTCTGTTCTCAGTCTCAGCTGAGACTGATGGATGACATCACCTATAGAACTATCGCAGCTGCATGAGCCACATTGGAATCTGCATCAAGGGAGTTGGTATAGAACGTTGGGAGGTTTTGAAGTCAGTGTGAGTCAGTTCAGTGTGGAGTTGGTGTTGGGAGCTTGCTGAGAAAGCAGCTCAGCAGCTCAGTAAGGCTCTAGGAGCCTCAGCCCTCACAGAGGGCTACTTTTTAGTAAAAGGGTGTGTGTGTCTCCACCTTAAAGAGAGACACAGAAGATAATTGAAGTGGTGGAGACCACTGTTTTTGGGTCTTAGTGCCCCCTCTCTTCGGGGGGGGGTAGGAATGGGTTCGCTGCAGATTCCTGGGGCAACCCCCTAATTCTGCTTGTAAAGGAAAAGCTGCCTATGTGTTCCAGAGTTTATTTGGGAGAATAAGAAGATTTGTGAGTCGCCTGTGGGGCACCTGCAACGTTAGGATGAGTGTCTGCTCTTGCTAAAAGGGCATATGTTTTTCACCCTGGGACTTCTGTGACAATGTGGGGATTGAACTACTAAAATAGTGGAAGCCTATAGTAATGGGCTAAGCAAATTAAAAGTAGGTTCGAGTCTAGAGCTTGTTGGGATGCAAATGATATGTAGGGGAGATGTGACAGATGTCTACCCAGAATGTACATTTGAAAGTTCAGTAAAGGAATTGTTCAGTTTCCAGAGAAATGGACGGTATGGGCTGTGGGAGCTGGAGGTGGGTGGCCCCCCATCTTTAGTGACCAGGTTCACCTCTACAGATTTCTACTGTGGATTTCTACTTTACCTCAGGCACTTGGCCAGTGATGAGGGAAGTACCCAGATGTGGGATTGTAAGGAAAATTCTCTCTAGGAGTCGAAGGCTCTAGTGTGGTTTGGGGAGCCACAACAGGATAATTGGTTCATTCCTCAAATGGACCGCAGAGCAAGTGGCCGGCAGGGGAGCCGGGCCAGTGGGGAAAACCCAAGTAGTGTACAAGTCAGGCTGTGTACCCAAAGCTGCGTGTAAGTCTGGGCTGTGTGCCTGGTGGGTTTAGAGCCTGAGGGCTGGAAATAGTGATAAAGTGTTCTGTAGTCTCTAATCTGCATTACCAGGAATGTAGCCTCGTGGGGGTCTGTCTATGCTTTGTTTGTTCAGCTTGGATGTGAATAAAAGCCACACTAAAGAATCCCATTCCTGGTTCTGGACCTTACAGTTATTGCTTCCTGTGTTCAGATTTACTTGGGTGCCCCTGTCCAGAGTAGCCAAACCTAGGCCCCCTTCTGCCGAGTAACATAATCCTCCATGAACCCAGTCCCCACCAGGTACTGCTGTCAGCTTCAACAGCATGCCACCTGTTGTTCTGCTAAAAAGGCAGGGGTGAGGGGTTACACATCTAACCCCTCAGGTGTGTGTAAACTTCTTGTTACACTCAGCACCCCATACTTTATTCTATTTGTAAGTACTGGTGATCAGTTTTAATTAATGTGGGTTCATATGTTTGAGAAATTGAAAGTGGCAGTTGTTTTGGCAGCACTTGCATCTATGTGAGCCTGAGATTGATTGACATCTGATGATGAGAACCCCCTGGTTGTAACAGAAATGACAATTGGGCAGTTCTAATGTGATTTTAAGATCTGTTTATTCAGACATTAAAAACAATCACCTTTAATTATAATGATATAATTAATGACTCTCCCCTTTTGCCATTGAGATACCATGGCATAATTTGCCGTTATAAAGGAGTGTTTATAATGGAAAACACACGCATGGTTCTCCTCCCTCTGCGCATGCACCTACACCAGCGTCTCCCTTCCTGGCTTGTGCTTCCTTCCTACAACGGAGCTGCGAAAGAAACACGGTAGTGAGTAAATTTAAAAAAAATCAAAATGAGCACTGGTTTTACAGATGGGGGACTTTGAACATTTAAAAAAAAATAAGTGAAGCCGGCGAAAATGAAATTCCAGCCGTACGTAAAATAAACTGGCCCATACTCGTAGCCACACCAAAACTGCTGATTTTATTTTATATAATTGCTGTGTCCAAAAAGGGGACAGCCATTAATTATATAAAATAAAATATGAGGTAGTGTGTTTAAACTGGAGGTTTACACACACCCTTGGGGTCAGATGCTTTGCACAAACCCTTCGAGCTTCGCTCTTGGGGTTTATGAATCATCTAACCCCTCGGGTGTGTGTAAACTCTCATTAAACACACTACCTCGTACTTTATTCTATATATAAACACATATTATAATGTCATTTGTAAACTAGCTGAAGGAGCAGATGAAGACCAACTGATGGAGTATCTTATTATCATGTATTGTCTTTTTTAAGAAAGTCTGATTGGAAGGTAAATACAGGAAATATGTGAACTACAAGTTGAATGTATCACAATGGAATGGTTTTCAAAGTTTATGCTGTAATGTCAGAAACTCTTTAAGTTCAATATTTACAACATCCCACTGGATGGACAAGACTGATGAAGTGGGAAAACCAGTGCCATGTTAACCCAAGGTGTACAGTGTACATGTGGTAGCCACAGCTTTCTCTAAAATAATGTGCATGACACAGATGCTGAATGTTTGAAGGATTTGCAAAAGGTGCTGGTAGGAAGAAAGTAGAAGCATGGCCTATAAAATGTGTCTGCATTCCAGTTTTAAAACACAGAATAGTGATTTGGGTTACCTTTGAGATGGGTATACATAATACTAGTTAGATACCTAATGTAATGATGGTAAACATCCTCTTATGAAAACAGCAGCAATATATCATTTTGCTATGGGAAGAGACAGGTCACCAGAATAATTTCATTTTTTGATATTCTGAATTGATCTACAATGCAGTTGACAGCATTTGGAAATTAACAGTTAATGCAAATATGGCAATTCATATCTCATTGTTCCTAATTTGAAAATACATCAAAAGGGGACAGAAGAGCCTCAGTAATGTGGCATAGGGATTAGCTTTAGAGGAGCAAATGTTTTCATTCTGCTTTCAAAGGACCTGCAGTATAAATATGAGCCCTGCTTTTGGGAATAGAGGTTTCAGTGTGAAATAGTATGCTGTATGCATAATCTTTCTAGTAATATTTAGGGCATAGGAGTCATAGCTTGCAATACTAACCATGGTAACTGAGAACAAAGAATCCACTTGTGGAGAAGTCACTATGAAATTTGATTAAAACTTGATTGGAAGTGCTGTAGACAGACTCTAGTGCTGTGTTCCCACTGAACTGTCCAATTGGAGGAGAAGTTTGATCTGGTCCATCCCTGAAAGAAATAGAATTTAAACAAATGATACAATCACACAAATAAGGATATAGTATTCAAATATAAAATGTATACACATGAGAGACATGACCAGTGTTATGAGTTCCCTGCTTTCTTAAAACAAAAGCTGTAAATGTGAAGCTAAAATGTGCATAGATATTAAAGAATTTGATAACATTCATAGATTTAATCAGCTGCTAAAAAAACAATATAAGCTGGAAATGTGCTTGTAAACTCTAGGCATCATTGTGTTTCTGCACTGTAAACTACCAATCAAGATATGTGCAGCATACATTACAGAAGTTTGCAGTAACAAAATCTTATCCATCTGGCTTGAAACCAAATAGTCATTTGTTAATAAACTGTAAAGATGGTATACAAGTTTATATATTTCCTCTTTATTTTTTTCTACTATATTTTTATGCTCCTGGAGCCCTGGCAGGTGGCTGTGGCCCTCCTTTGGAGGGACTCACTCTCGGGTCTGCACGTCCCCACTCTTGCTGACCCCTGTACGTTCCTCTATGGCTTACCCCCACAGTGAGGCCAGGGAGGAGGGTGCCAGCTATCTCCCCCCCAGAGCATAATCCATAAGCTGCGAGTGGCCATAGGGAATGTGACAGGCCATCATGAGGCCTGCCAGCTCCTTTTCCACCATTTTCTCCTGCCCCACCTCCCCTACACAATTGAGGATGTTGGTACATGCCTCCTGAACTGTACTGACCTCTAGCCATTACCAGAGGGCAGTCAACAAGTAGGATAACAACCCTCCCTCACCCAAGATCGGTGAACAGTCCTCTGGATGCTTGATCCTCTCTCACCCCCTGCTGCCCCCGGTGGTTTGGGCTCATTTCCGAACTTGGGTCACCGACATGGCATGAGGTGTAGCGACCAGCATCTCAACCTCCAGCACCACCGGACTGGCATATTTCCTATTTACTGAGGGAAATATTTCTTTTTCAGGTTCTGGAAAGTGTTTGAGTTAAAGTAGAAGCCCCAGTAAACTGAATTTAATGTCTACTGGTCCTGGATAAATGCACTGATTAAGTGTTCATGTTATATTGATTTGACTTACAGTAGATCATCTTTATGTGAAATGAATTTGCCCTAATGAGATAGAGACTGCAGTCTCATTTAAATACATTATATTTAGAGAATTGGAAATAATTTGCAATTGCCTTAAATGATTAAAAAGTATGGGCTAGATTTGCGAAGCTTTCTGGAACTAAGTCACATGCCACAACTCTCTTTGTGCACTGAAATCTCTGTAGCTGCTAAGGTTGCTATGCACAGTGCAGCAGCTGTGGACAATGTTATGGCTGGTCCCACTGGCTGTAACAGTTCCTTACAGCTGTGGAGTTTTCTCTGGCAACACCACCCCACAAGCCACCATAAGTCATGGAGCTGGTCATTATCTGGTTCTACCTTTGTGAATACCCACAGCTGTGGGAAAAGTGCTGTTACCTTGAGATCCACAAATGGCAAACTACTTGTGCTGAGTTTTTCCTGCAACTCCGGGAATTTTCTGCATTTTGTGAATCTAGCCTGACATTTTTGCATGGCTTTATGTTAGCTACTTAGCCAGTATCTCTTACAGACATTAATTATGTGGCACAAAAATTATATATACCATATATCATCACAAAGACATCACCCTCGAATAGTACCCAACCTTGTTTAAAAGCTACACTTCAGAACTAATTTTGTAATAGAAACTGCCCTTGAGTATAGACTGCAGCTTCTAATCCCAGATAAACGATAGCACAGAGCAAACTGGCATGCAGTCTTCTTCACCCAAACACACCATGGGTTTGCCTTTAATTGCAAATGGGGCTACTTGAAATTAAAATTTCACCAATAGAATTTCTGTGAAAGCCAGAATTTACATTCCGCAATGTTTTGGAATGCACTTTGGCAATTTTCACAGAAATCCAAACTTAGAATGATGGAGTAAATGTATGAATTGTGGAAAAATGTATTAAACTGCAGAAAGAAATTCCACAGAACTAGTCAGTGTCAGTGATCAGTGCTGCAGAGTTTGGTTCTGCAGTTTAAAAGATTAATCTGCAATTCATACATTCATTCTGCAGTTCAGTGAGTCACTGAACTGCAGAATGAATCTATGAATTATAGATTAATGTACTAAAATACATGGCAAACATATTAAGATATGTCTGTTTTTTAGTTTGTTCAATGGCAGTGCAATAAAAATACCATTTAGACAAGAATTCACATGTCTACTCTTGTCTTGTTTTGTTGAAATTAAACATTTGTGTCTTTGTAAATGTGTTTGTGAACAAACGGCAGTTCAGGATTTGTTATACTGTCGGTTCAGTCCATGACAATCTATGGTGTCAATGAAGGAGTGAGCTCATATTTGTAGGCTTGTGACAGCCTTGAGACTGTTGAGCAAGGTCTGTACATTCAAATAGCACTTCAGTTTTAGTGACCTGTTGATTGATGGTAGTATGTAGATCTGAGATTTCATGTTAGCAAGTTTCTTTTTTTTCAGTAGTAAATCAGTTGGCAGCCACATTGTCAAATACTGGAAGGTTTCTTGAACAGCTGATTAGACACGATGGTGCCATGTCTCAGACTGTTTTTCTGTTTTTTTCTCCTAATTGTGTATTCATTTATCCTGGCACCTCTGAGTTTAATCTTTCAGATATTTTAAAATTTAGCTCAACAACTAGTCTCTGAGCTTACTATGTTTGGCTTGTAACTTTTCTAGTTCACTCTGTGTTTTGTAGCAGATTACCAGTAAATACAAAGTAAGACATTTAGTTCATTTTCAGTCTGGGACTGTGTGAGTCTAGTGGTAGGGGTTGGGACTGACAAGTTCAGTCATTTCTTATATAAATTGTCAGGTGCACACAAGATTTGGATGGTGTGGATAGCCATGTAATTTACAAAAAAAAGGTATTATATGCCTGCATATTTCTTTATGCTTACACGGATTATGTCAGTATGACATAACAATCCATCCCAGGTACAGTGACCATCTTTAAAGACCCTCCTCCCCAAAAAAGAGAAGAAAGAATTAATGTCTATGGGCTTATTTGATAAATGTCTAATGTCAGCATTCTTTAAGTTCATACTCTGAATCTCCACGTGTAAACTGAAGGGGTTGTGTCAGGGAAGCTCGCCAGTTGAATTTCTTGTGCATTGGATTTTTCTTTTGCCACCCATAGTGTAACTTGCCCCATGCCTATCACAAACCACTAATAATGTAATGCATATTGTAGGCAGGGCTTGATGTCAGATATTCACTGTACATTTTTTGCATACATTTTTAGATTATTGGTGATTTCCAAGAAGAGTGGGGCAAGTTTAAAAATGGTCACGCCAAAAAAAAAATCCCATGTACAAGGAATCCAACTAGCAAATTTCCCTCACACAACCCCTCTGGGTTACACATCAAGGTAGAGAGTGTAAACTTAAGGAATGCTGACAGGACATACACAGAAAGCACAGTGCACAGAGCACTCTCCTGGGACAGTAATGTGCCCTGTAATCTTCACACTCACAAGAGGGATACTCTCTCAAACAAAGACAACACATTCCATTGGTGTTTCCCTTCCATTCTAATACCCTTCTCTTCACAAGATCATCACTAGGAATTTCTATATTCTGCAGAATAGCCCTAATATTGAAACTTCCTTTATAGAGCCACCAATTGCCTCCTACAGCAGACCACCTAATCTGTGGATCTCCTGGTATGAAGCAGAATACATACTCCTAACAATTCCTCCTTAATTGATACCAAAGCATGCAAAATAATATTCTGTTCTATCTGTGCATTTATTTCCACTGTGTGATAGATATGTGACAAAGCTGAATAAGACCATATCCTATTTGTTATGCAGAGAGAGAGTTAAAATCAAGGATCTATTCTGTCTTCACCTTTTCTGCCACTTGCCTTTTGTCTGTCTGATTACAGAGTCAGATTTTCCTGTGGCTCGTATGGAAGTGGCAGCTCCGAAGGTCCCCCCCCGCCCTGCTATCTCCCTGCCTTGACCTGATGTTTCTGCCTTTTCTTTCCCTCTTACTTCTCTGTGATTAAAAAGTATATGTGAATCTTTATGTGAAACAGTTTGTGTTAAACAGGGATCCCTTGGTTTGTAAATGTGTATAGTTATTTTTTTTAATTGAAAATGCTTTATTGAAAATTCACATGATAGAAACAAAAAAGAAAAAAACAATGAAGTTACAATAAGGAGTGAGGTAGGAGAAAGAGATACAACTAACAAGGGATATAAATAATAAACAATAACAGGAACAAAAAAAAGAGATGTACCCTACCAAAACAGTCAAACTCTACAAGAACAACAATTACCACCCCCCGACCTGCTAAGTCATTAAAAAACTGAATACTGAGTTGGGAAAGCACTTAATTAAAATAGTCCCTAAATAAGGACACTGTTGAAAATGGTGTTTTAACCTAACAGTATGTATCCTGTTTAAAAATACATTTTTATTATATCATATCAAATAATATTTCAGAACAAAGATCATAGTACACTGGAATTAATTAAATATTTCACACATTCCTAAATTTACAGTTATGTTAAAAAACAGTGTTCATGTTCATTTAAGGTGGGAAACCAAGTGAACTTTAAGAAAGAGCATTCATTTATTATCTAGTGATATGAAAGTCTTGTTTGTTCATCATTTAGTCTCCTGCCACTGCTAGAACTCCTAATATTGTACACCCCCAAATACTGAACATCCATCTCTGACCATCCACTCTAAATCATTGTCCTGTCCCATTGTGCTTATCACCAGGCACTCTGTTGTATAACTTAAAAAATTTGCTGTATATACATTTATTATAGTGTTGCAGTAGCACCACTGCAGTTAGGGTTGAGTAGGCTGTTTAATGTTAAACCATTAATTTTGCACTTTAATAACTTTGTCCTGTTCAGCAGATTTGCACAGCATGTTGTATGCATGGTCTTGGAAAGAATCAATTTTCATTCCAGTCTGATATGTGGATTCTGAGATCCAGATAGTGAAAACATGAGGTTTTTTTTTTATTTGGTTGTTTTTTTTTCTTTTTTTTTTTTTTTTTTTTTTTATCATCACCTACTGCCCAGCTGGTTTGGAAAGTTGGTCTGACATTTTCAGGATGGAAAGGGCTAGATTCTTACTATAAAACAAAGAATGGGGCACACAAAACTTTGAAGTTAAAAAACTTTAAATCAGGAACCATTAACACTATGGCCAAAACACCCCTATGTAGCACATTATGAAGATGGTTTCATCATGTGGAAGTGCTATGGTTTGCAGTACTATACTTGAATTAATGGTTGCACCCTTAGAGGAGGTTGGCATATGTGGGACGTTGTATATGTCTTTAATTGGAGCTTTTGAGCTGGAGTTTTGACCATGGCATCCTGGAGAGGTAACAATGGTCAGCAGCAGAGAAAAATACCCCTCATGCCTCATCTTGCAGCAAGAGAAGTAACAGCTGTTGAATAACTTTGAAAAACCACCTCAAGTTATTGTTTTCCAAAGGAATTTCAGACACAGGACACTGACAATGTTCGAACTGGAACATTGGGAGCCACAAGGGTAGAGCACAAATTATTAACTCCACAGCAGAGAAGACAGGCTGTCAAAATCTCCTAAAGGATCTTGATTCGAATGCCCAATCAGGAGTAGCTGGAGTCAATGATTAAAACAGCGTGTTCACAAACCTGAAAAACTTCTAATGCATGAAACAAAACTATGGTTTGGTGTGGTGACCATAAAACTCTATAACAAAAAGAAAAGGGTCCCACAAGGACTACATGTATATAAAATGCCATTGACAGTGAATTTGGAGAAAGGATTAAAAAGAGCATTGCATGTGAGCTTAGAAGTCTGCTCAAATGAATTGGTGACCATTTTGATAAAGCAAGATAAATGACTTCATGCAAGAACACAACTCACCATTGAGAAAATAAAAAGTGACTTATAGCCATTTGTAACAGCTGATAATTTCAAAATATTAAACCAGGCTTTATAAAAACAGACTAAGAAATGTGCAGAAGGTCGAGGAAAGAAAGAAATCTAAATTTGTCAAAGAGAAGAAAGATTATTAGATGGGCATTGTTTTTGCTTGGGACAGTAAGCCCAAGAGGTCTTGAAGTACGTGGAAATTTGCAAACAGAGGAAGATCCCAAATTAAAAGAAGTACAAATAATCAAACACAAGGTCAAACAAATGACAATTAACTATTAGTGAGACATCAAGGACAGTTGAACATTTTAGATAGGGGAGAGGTGGGACAAACAAGAAACAATACAAAGACAGGATACAAAAGGCAAAGGAAAATGAAGACAGGGAGTGAGAGGGGGACATGTTAGCAATTTAAAAATGAGTACACAGGAAACCCAAAGAATATAGTTGCCAACAAACCATTACTTAGTTAAGCAATAATGCATGACAGAGTGTGTGTCATGCTGGAATAACGGCACATCTCTGGAGGTTGGGTAGAAGGCCAAAGGCTGCTGAGTGCATCCAGCACCTCAGAAGTGATGTTATCCAGGCACAGCACATACACTGTCATGCATTATTGTTATTATACAATGGCTCATTTTTAAAAATGGAAAACAATATATGAATATTTTTTTTTACATTTTCAGTTCATTTATTTTGTATGTGGAGGTGTACTAATTAAAAAAGTCCACAGTTTCCACTGTGTCCAGAAGATGGTGATGTTGCTATATATTGGCCTCCTGTTGACACAGTTTTCTTCTTGCTTTAATGTGTTGGTGCCCCCCCCCAACACAGTTGCCATTTGTCTGTTGTCTGGTATTGGATTTGTTTTTATTTTTGTCTGGGTGAGAATTTGAGATCATCAGGAGGGATACAATGTGTTATGTAAGTGCAGCCTACTCTGCAGTTTTGAAATGTGAGTGTGATTGTGAGACTCACTGAAAGCAGGTCCACAGAGCAGAGTGCATGTGGATTTTTGCTTTTTTTCTGTTATGCTGCCGACCTGGGTCAGGCAGAGCAGGTGTACTGTTTTGTTTCTCCTACCTCTCCCCCGCTGCTGAACTGGGTCAGAGACTTCAGTGTGGTTTCTTAGTTAATTTTTAGCACAGCAACATTGTCCAGCTTTCTGTGGCAATGGCTAATCACATGCTTCACTACAGGAGTGACAGTGAAGTGAGGGTGCACATGTAAGAGGCGTGGAAATTGATGGAGGCAGACACTGGAATCCAAACTCAAAATAGCTTTTATTCATACTAACATACTAAAATGCCAGCAGAATAGGCCTAATGGTCTTTCGTGTCTGCTCGTTTGGTCAGCCCCCACCCTGGGTGCTGACCTTGCTGTCCCCCTCGCCTTCTCTGGCTTCTCCCTTCCCAGTTCTGGATATTCTTGCTGCATTGGATTTTGCTTCCTGAACCCTTCCCCTGTACCTGTCCCACCCCCTCTTGAACCCCTCCACTGTCTCTGCCTCCACCAGCCCCCTAGGTAGTGCATTCCATGGCTCTACCACCATCTCAGTGAAGTAGCACCTCCTCCTTTCTCCCCTGAATCTTTCCCCCTCCAGCTTCCACCCATGCCCTCTAGAGGCCCCCTCCTCCTTCCTTCGAAGCACCCTCACTGTTCCTCCCCTATTTACCCTCTTCATGTACCTGAAGACCTCTATCATGTCCCCCCGGTCCCTTCTCTCTTCCAAAGTGTACATATTTAGCTCTTCGAGCCTCTCCTCATAGGTCCTGTCCCCCAAGCCCCAAATCATTTTGGTTGCCCTCCTCTGGACCCTCTCCAGGAGGTTAATATCCCTCTTTAAGTGCGGCCTCCAAAACTGCACACAGTACTCCAGGTGCGGCCTCACCAAGCAGTTATACAGAGGGAGTCTCACTTCCCTCCTTCTGGAGGTGATCCCCCTAGCGATGCATCCCAGCATCTTGTTGGCCTTGGCTGCTGCCCTCCTACAAGTCTCAGAGTTGTTCATCTTGACATCCACCACCACCCCCAGGTCCCTCTCAGCCATTGAGACTTGTAGTATTTCCCCCCCAGGGTGTACACTTGGCCTGGGTTTCTGGCCCCCAGGTGGAGTACCTTGCATTTACCTGCATTAAACCTCAGCTTCCACTTTCTAGACCATCTTTCCAGAGCCTCCAGATCCCCCTGCAGGGCCACCCTCCCCTCCTCCCCATCCACCACCGCCCCCAGTTTCGAGTCATCTGCAAAGAGACTCATCTCACATTCAGCAGTTAAATAAATCAAAACAGCTGACTGAAAATGACCAAAGAAATAAAAAAGTGGTTTAAAATCAAACATAAAATAAATCCATTCAATAATTGACCACAAGAAGGTGCTAGGGTCAGATCCTTGCTGAGCCCTATGGTCCACTCACAGCTAGGATCTAGTGATCTGAACTCCACTGAGCCCCAATCTGCTAAGTGTTATTTTCAAAATGTTTAAGTTTCTGCACCTGATTGAATTTCTTGGTGACAAGCTTCTCCCAAGGGTGCCCTTCATGCATGGTGCCAAAGTGTATTTAAACTTTTGCATGTACTATTCTGGATTTTTTAAACTTGTGTCAGACAGTGATTTCTGAAGAAAGGACAGTTTCTTGAGCTCAGAAAAGTGAATATGCAGCTCTAAATTTCTTACAATACATTTCTGGAAGCATTGATTCTTGATATTAATGTATGTACAGTATGATACCAAGCTAAACTCTTATCCTCATATGTTGAACTCTTCACCAGCTTGGACTCCCTTCCCAAGCATGACACCACACTCTGCGGAGATTTCAATCTTAAACGGCTAGGACCATTTTGAATGTATTAACAATCCACCCTGACTGACTCTAAGCTTGAACAGCTAACTGAACAACCTACTCGACTCAACATGAAGTCTGGTAAGCACTCTTCAGTAGACTGGATTCTAGCCAACAATCCATCCCACATTAGGATCGTAGGGATACTACCCGACTTCCTTAGTGACCACTGTCCTACATACTGAATTTTGAAAAATCACTCTCCAACCCCCCCCCATGATCCACAGAACTAGGGACCTAACGAATTTCAATGAGGAAACTTTTGTACTGTCAGGCCTCTGTTGATTAATCACCTATAACCCTCCTCATTGACATAAACCAGGTACTAGACTACCTTGTTACAATGTTCACTTCAATCCTTGACTCCTATTCTCCTTTTAAGGTGAGGAGATTAAAAGGCACCCACTTCCCCGGCTCACTCATTTGCTGAAGTGACTCATGTGATCCCAAGACGAAGCCTGAAGAGTCTTCAGAACCTCAGTATTCCAGTCAGACTGGATCTACTATCACCAACTAAACAACATCTGCAAAAGTAAAGCCAACAAGGCCAAAAGAGCCCATCTAATATCACTTCAGGAGATGCACCTAACCAACCCTAAAGGTTTTGGGAAACAAATTAACATGCTACTCAAAGGTAAAGAATTGACTGTCCCCCAATGTATGACAGTGGAGGGCTCTTTGCAATCCTCACCCCCTGAAATATCCTCTGGGATAAATATTTTCTTTACTGATCTTGATACCTATAAACTCGACCTACCCAACACACACTAAGGTTCATACTAAGGTTGTGGAAAGAGCAAGAGGGTGTTAGCCCATAACACACTTATACTAAGACAAAGGATAATATGATCAAACAAATCCAGTACCAATTAGTTGATCAAGCCAATATTTAAAAACGTTCTTGTTTTTACTAATAATGACATTAATAGGCAGATTATTCCAGGTACCCACTGTTCTTAATGTAAAAAAATATTGTCGACTTTTATGTCTAAGTGAATTCCTTTTTAATTGTAAAGGGTGACCTCTGATATTGTGTGAATGGTCTTTAAACTGTAAATCTAATTCAGTCATAAGAGCAGGATCCTGAATTATGCCATAAAGGAGAAACAAATCTCTTCTAAGATGATGAGTAGACAAAGACATTAGATTTAGGGTCTGTAAACGATCAGTAAACAATTCATTTTTTAGACCGGATATTTTCTTTATAAATTGTCTTTGATCATTCTCCAATGAGTTACTAATACATTTTTTATATGGAGACCATAGTTGAGCAGCATACTCCAAATGTGGCCTGACGTAGGATCTATACAGGGGGACAAGAACCCCAGATTTACGTGATCTAATATTACGTAAAATAGACCAAACTACCCTATTGGACTTATTAATAATGTCATGACTCTGCTTATTAAACTTACTAAAATTACTAAACTGATTTCACAAATAAATAAAAAAAACATATCACTAGAGATACTACTACCCTAATCTTTTTCATCAGAAGAACTGACAAGGTTAGTTCTATATAGTTGGTACATATAATTTAAATTGTTAGGACCCAGATGGATGACTTTACACTTATCTAGGTTCAACTTCATACACCACTTATCTACCCAGGATGTAATAATATCCAAATCATTTTGAATAATGATAGATTGTGTGGTATCTAGACAAGGACCACCAATTTTAACATTGTCAGTGTATTTGATAGAAAGACACTGGCATTTATCAGTCATATCAGTTATAAAAGCCTAAAAGAGACAAGGGCCCAACACAGAACCTTGTGATATCCCACTAGACTCATAGCCTACTTCAGAACTAAATCCATCAATAACGACACACTGTGTCCTATCCTGCAACCAGTTACTGATCCAATTAATAATATAACAATTAATTTTAATATTGCTTAATTTAGAAATAAGAGCCATATGTGGCATAATGTCAAGTGCTCTGCTGAAATCAATATAAATAACTTCACATGGGATATTATGATTCAGAGAAGTACACTAAAGTTTTCATAAAAGGATAAAAAATTGGTAAGGCAACTTCTGCCCTTCTTAAATCCATGTTGTTCAGAGTCATGAACATCCAAATTTGGTGTAATAATATCTTTCATAAGACTCTCCAAAACATTACATACTGTGGAGGTCAAACTAATTGGATGATAATTCTCCCAACTGTTTCTTAGTCCCTTCTTATGAATTGGTATAACATTAGCTTTTTTCCAATCATCTGGAATGTCATATTCTAATAACAACTTTTCAAATATGATTTTTAATGGTAATGTAATGTATTTAGCTAACAAGAACAATAAATGCCCAGCCAAATTATCAGGACCGGAGCAATATTTACCTATTAATGAGATTAGTTTATTGTAGATTTGTTTTTCTTGAAATGTGATAATAGAGTCATTACTGTTATTGAGGCTAAGAAGAGGGTTGGAGGTGTCTGTAAATATTTTACAAAATTCTGTATTGAATATGTCTGCCATCATTTTTGGATCAAACACTATGTCATTATGTTGTAATATGGGACCAACTTGACAAACAGTTTTTTTAAAAAGAATTAATATATGAATAAAACTCTTTATTATTGTTTTTATTGGCAAAGTTAGCAAGCTTATATTCCCATCTTGATTTAACCTTCTTAATAATGAGTTTACATTTAATCTGTGCCTGACTATAAACCTACCAAGTAGTGCTAGATTTGTTCTTTAGATAACTATTGTATTTTTCCTTTTTTGATTTTATTAACTTTTTTAAGGATGAATTAAACCATGTTGGTGACCATTTATGATTGTGAACTTTAGGTTTGAAAGGAATATATGTATGTCTTATGTTAGAAATAATTGATTTAAAAACAGACCGACAATTTTCAGAACTTAAATTGGAAAGCATTAACTTCCAGTAAGTCTTGTTCATGACATTTCCAATAGACTCTGTAGTATTATGGTCACTTTCAGCAATTGGGTCCAGTGTACTTAAGTCAATAATAGGTACAGAGTCACTACTAATGACAAGATCTAGAACATTATCTGCCCTAGTGGGTTTAGTAACATGTTGTATGAGATTCAGTTTGAGACAAGTGGAAAGAAACTTAATTCCCTTGCTACATGTGGTGATGGAATTTAGCCAATCGATGTTGCCAAGATTAGAATCACCAGTGATAATTAAATGTCCAATCTCACTGGCCTGCTCAATTTCTATCAAAATTGCCTCTAGTACATTAACTGGGGAATTGGGAGAATGGTAACAGCTACCAATAATGATGAAATCATCTTATGTTAGATACAGTTTAACCCAAATAGTCTCAGTAAATGTTTTATGAGTTTTTATATGATTAGATATGTCAACTGTATTCAAGTTATTTTTGAAAAATAGAGCTCCCCCCTTCTGTTTGGTCTATTTAATCTATATGACTTTTAATCTGTTAAACAACCTTCCCATAGGGCATTGTCATCACACCAAGTTCACAAATGGAAACAACGTCGACATTATAATGTAAAGTTTTTAACTGAAGTTGATCCATCTTTTTAGTTAAACCTCTAACATTAAAACTTGAATTGTATCTGTTTATTTATTAAGGAAGTACCACAATAGATATCATGGGATAATGGCTGCTTACCCATTCCCCCCAAAAAATCTAGTTTAAATAGTTGTTAATCAGTGACAAAAACTGATTGCTCAAAACAGCGTTTCCCCTTCCACTTAAATATAATCCATCCCTATTGAATAATTTGCTTCTGCCATCAAAGATTTCCCAATGGGTGATACAATTAATTTCTTGTTGAAGACACCATTGGCAAAGCCAATTGTTAATGGTCTTCATTTTATGGTTGAGATAGGTAGAGTAATGAGGAACAGGGAGTATTTCAGACATGCATATTTGACGACCAATGTCCACCAGTTTATTGGTTAACCCCACAAAGGCGGACTTAATATCTTGAATAGAATCATGGAGAATATTGTTTGCATCCACGTGCATAACAACTATGGGATCACTGCCACAATTGTTCATGATATTATCTAACATATTAGAAATATCAGTGATCTTAGTGCCACTGAAACTTGTACAAGTTCTATTAACTTTATCTGGATTACAAATGGATCTGTCCAGATGTTTAACCATAGAATCACCAATAACCAGAGTCTGTCTTGAAGGGGGGGTTAGAAGGGGAGACACTACAGTTGTGACTATGAGTATCAGAATTACAAGGAATGGTATCCATCAAAAAATCAATCAAAGGTTGATCATAAACAGATGAAATAGATTGAGAAGGGATAACATTACTTGTTAAAGATGAATCATATGGGTTATTATCACCAATTAAACTGGGTGGTATATTGTTTACATTAGCTGGCTGACATTGCAAAGGACGAAGACAATCAAATCTGTTTGATAAGGGAATAGCATGATGTTCAGCCTTTCTACCTTTTTTAATTTGTCTAGTATTTTGAACTTTATATTATGCAGTATCATTATTTTCCTCATTTACGTCATCCTTCCTAGCTCTTTTTTTTGTTGAAACTTCACTTACGGTATATAGTGGTGTAGGAGGTAACAGGGTGGGTAGTAGATTACCTTCCAGTTGTTGGTCATTAACTTCATCAAGTAATGGTAGGGGATTAATAGAACACTAATCATCATTAATAATGTGTAATCGACTAACTGAATTTAAAATGTTGAAGGTTTGAAATATCTCAGACATATTTAATTGACTGATTTCTAACTGTTTAAGTCATGAGGAAAATAAATAGATTTCTTGTTTCAGTTCTATATTCTCCAAACATTTACTACACTGAAAGAGATCTTTAGAAATATCATTTGTGATACAAGTAAACATTCTATACAATATACATTGCAACCCTAATTGACCTAGATTAGTTGTAGGTGTAGAGTTGTTTAAATCCGTTAGTACAGATGAAGCCATATTGCTTTTCACTTTATTACAAACCAAGACACAATATACAATTATACTATCAGTAAAACTGCTCAACTTACCACAAGTTAGTAACAATTAAGTTCCTAGCTAAAACTATCTGGACTGTGTTTATCCAATGGAACAATATTTAGGGCCCTGCTAACCCTCTACAGCCTTTGGACACTCTAGACATGCACTGATGCACCTCTCATTGCACGTCTCCACACGTGGAGCTGAGCACTTGTCCCTCTCATGCTCGCCCCGTTCGCAGAGATGCGAGCAGATATTGCACGAGACCCAGAAAAGAATCACCGGGTCACAACTCCTTTCGTGCTCAAACTTCAAAAATATAGCCTAACAAGTATAGTGCACACCATCTATAAGACAGATAACCTCCCCAGTTTACAATAAAAGAAGTAAATGCTTCTGGACAGTAGCTGTAGTCCAAAGTGTTCCCCCTAAAAACTGCACACTAGGCTGAACTTCCTGGTATAGCTAAATAAAGAGGCAGCTCAATAGAGTTGTTTTAAAAAAAAAATAAATTTTCATGAATTTGAGCTTCACAACAAAAGTTGCAACACTCCTGTACTGTCTCACACTAGATAGTGTCCCACAGCATAGGGAGAGCACATAGCGTTTGTAGCATACAAAGCAGCGCTCACAGAGATGCGAGCAGATATAGCCCAAGACCCAGTAATGAATCACTGGGTCACAACTCCCTTCATGCTCAAACTTTAAAAATATAACCAAACAAGTATAGTGCACACTGTCTATAAGATAGACAACTTCCCCCATCTGCTGTGCAACAAGACATTGCACACACCCTTTTCCACATAATAACCATCACCAAAAAAGAGGTTCTCAAGCTTCTGAGAGTTCTAAATCCAGATAACTTGCCTGGCTTTGACACTTTGTCTCCCAAATTTTTTAAAATAGGAGCTAAAGCACTTGCCCTCCCAGTCACCCTGCTTATCAACAGATCGTTCATTACCCATTCTATCTCTGACAAATGGAAAACAGTGATTGTCATCCCCATTCATAAAATTGTCAGACCAACCTTGTCAAAAATTACAGACCCATATCTATTCTATGTCCCCTCACAAAAATACAAGAAAGCATACTGTATACACAACTGTACTCGTGCCTTGAAGTAACCAATGCCCTTACCGATCAAAAACACGGTTTCCAGAAATCCAATGGCACTGAATCTGCTCACTTACAAGTCACCTCTGATATATTCCAAGCCATGGATTGGGGAGAAGCCAATGGAGCAGTCTTTATCAATCTTACAAAGGCATTTGACCTGGTAAACCACCCCTTGTTAATATCTAAACTTCTACGCCTCAGCCTTGATTACAACTCTCTCACATGGGTGTCAAACTACCTTACCAATCAATGCCAATGTGTCAAATGGGACAGATCTTCTTCACCTTTAGCACCTATCACTGACAGGGTTCCACAGGGGTCGATTCTAGGCCCATTATTATTTTCCATATTCATTAATGATGTACCCAACTGTGGTGGGGCATGTGGCAGGGCATCTGTTCAGCTCTATATTGATGATGCCATCTTAAAAAGATCCTCTAATAACATTATTAGCATCACCTATAACATCACCTCTAACCTGGAATATGACTTCCACAACCTAGAGGCCTGGTTTAAGGCCAACCTGCTGGTTCTGAATGTAAAAAAAAAAAAGTCCATGCTATTCTGCCATACTTCCTTTAACATGTCTGCCTATCTTCCCTTCACAATCAAAACCTCATCAGGGGTCCACCTTGAAGGGGTTATCACTTTCAAATACCTAGGCTTCACACTCAATAAACACCTACCCTTTGAATTGCACACAACCAATGTCATCGAGACCACTAATTAATAACTGCATCTCCTATATCACACCGCACCCTACCTCTTGGACAAGGTGAGGAATACCTCTTTCACCCTTCTGCTGGGCCTCTTCTATGATGTCTCAATCATCCACTCAGTCAAGCATATGCTCCTGTCCAAATTAAGAATGACCTATGATAGAATTACTCATTTCGTCTCTTAGGCTCTGGTATAGACTCATCACTGTGCAGTGCTAAATATACTAGGTTGGCCCTCTTTTGGTGCTGAGATGGACCTCCCAGTTCTATGTGCCACTTTCAAGCTCATCCACCTACCTTTTCCCCCAGACTATCCAGCCTGTTGACCATGAAACCCTTCACCCGGACAACCAGAGTATCACACCTCCCATTGCTCAGACAACCCAAAACTCAACTAGTCATAAGTCAAAGATCTTTTACCTTCACTGCATCTCAAAAATGGAACAACCTCCCTCACGGTGCTCTCCTGTGAGACTCTTTCACTGTTCAAAAAATGCTACAAAGAAACCTTCTTTCTGCTTGATTTATGTAACGGCTCCTGTGACTAATCTACCTCAGTAATTCTCCTACTGCACTGCTAGTCTATGTCTAACTGAACCAGTGTCACATGCCTCTCATCCTCCTGTAGGTGGGCACTATCCCCATCCCTCTCCACTTTTGCCTCATTATTCTCACTCCTCTCACCTCTAAGCTAAATCCTTGAACTGATATGCTATCTTGATGTTCACATAATGTATATAGCTGCTCCTTAGATAACCATGACTAATCCATTATAACTAATGCTAAGTAGCCTTGCATTAGAAACAGATATCAGTTACTGCTGTCTCTGCAAAAAACCTAATTTAACCAACTGTAGGTTATGATTTGCATTTCCCATGTTCAGACTACTTTTTATCTCTGCCTGTAATGTATTACTTATATCTCGTGTTGTATAGAATGCATTTGTTCCCCAGGTTGCCACTGAGAAAGGGACTTGTTTGTCTCAGCTGGCCTACCCAGTCATCAACATTCAAATAAATAAATAAATAAATAAATTAAAAGATGCAGTAAAAAATGTATATTACAGGTCCATCAGACTGATTGAATGTTATTAAATATTTCTCAGTCAGACATCAAAATACCACACTTGACCTCTCCATGCATATGAACTATACATAGTCATTGCAGAAAACTGTTTTGAAGTACCAGTTAGGTTTCAACTTAACCACACTAAAGTAGGGAAATATGGCCCAACCCTAACTCCCCCCCACAAAGAGCAAAAGGACAAGACCATAGAAGCAACCACAGACAGTCCATTTTCATGTAAGACAAACAACATACAACTGTTTCCAGATGACAGAAATACAGAAGCACTGCTGTGCTACCTTTGTGGATTTGTACCTGTTGAATACATACTGCAAAATATGCACACTCACTTGAAACTGCAAATAGAAATCCACAATACTCAAATCACAACACAGATTCTGTTTGCAGAAGCATAGGTTCTGCAGCCATGGATGCACATTATTAATACCCAAATTATAACAGTGCTTTGGCCTGCAGAAACCCTGGCACATCTTGGTACAGTGCTTCTGCAGCCAGTGATACACATGCACAGTACAGTACAGTATAAGATATACACCCTAACTTAATAGAGAGTGGAGTCCTGAACTTCCACAGAGGTCAGACAATTGTCTAAGAGCACTTCTTGTATAAAAAAAGCAGGAGACAAACTTTAAACCATATCCTTAGTGTTTTACTGAATCAAACATGCCATTTACAAGGACATTTGCAAAATATGACACAGATATTTCTTACTGTTGCTAATAAGTCTATATGAGTTTGATCTTTCCTAGTGTGTGTTCAACATGAATGTACATTAACAATGGGTGCTCTGTTCAATAATGGAACAAGCACACTTTATAACTTTGTTATGCATTTAAAAGCTACATTGAAACCAGCAGTGAACTGTGCATCAACTTGAAAGTGACTGAAATGGATTTAGGCAATTGAGTCAAGAAGAAAATCATATGGCATGCTGATTCAGTAAATGACATGTTTGATTCAGTAAAGCACTAAGGGTATGGTTTAAAGTTTTTTTTTTGTCTCCTGCCTTTCTTTATATAAGACGTGCTGTTATAAAACTGTCTGACCTCTGTGGAGGTTCAGGACTCTGCTCTGTATTGAGTAAATATCCCTGCTAGGAGCACCTTATAGTGACCCAAAGGGACAGACATTGATCCAAGTGAGCACAAACAAAAGAACTTTTTGGTTTTTTGTACACATTGACTTTTTCCTGCATTTCTGCAGCCACAAATAGAAATCTATGATACTCAAATTATAACCTTGCTTTTCTTGACAAGAAGCACAGGCCCCTGCAGGGTTAACACTTCTGCAGCCACAGGTACCCATGCACACTATAAGACAGGTGCACCAACTCCTGTCTGCTGAAGTACAGGCTTCTGTGGTGCCTACACTTCTGCAGCCATAAATAGGAATCTATGACACCCAAATTTCAACACTACTTCTGTCTGCAAAAATGCTGGCCCTAGTGGGCCCTCTGATCAGCATGCCCTTTAACAGCCAGAAGTATATTATAGGCAGTAAACACTGACTTCTGGCTGCAGAAGTGCAGCCTCCTGTGGGGTCTGAACTTCTGCATCAGCAGACAGAAATCCATAATACCATTATTGCAGAACTGCTTCAGTCTGCAGATGTGCAAGCCCCTATGGGAACTAAACTTCTACAGCCACAGGTACTTATGTAGCCTGTAAGACATTAACACAGTACTGGCAGCAGAAGCACAGTCCACCATGGTCATGTACTTCTGCAGCTTCAGATACAAGACCTTGAAGGTAGCACATTAGTGCTACTGCCTTTGTGTAATATGGAAACAACTGTATGTCATTTGTTTTACCTGATGATGGCTTTGTGTGGTCTTGTCATTTTGCTACTTGGCAGAGTGGAGAGTTAGGAGTAGAATCCCTAATGCCACATTTCCTGACATTGGTGGGGTTAAGCTTAACCCTATCTGGTCCATTAAGGTAGTGTTTTGTAATGAATTTCCTTTATTTTTGAGATAGCGGAATCATATTCTCATTCTTGCTGGCCCCTTTGGGACCCACATGAACATATACAGACATGCAGGATCCTTAGGGCCCTGTGCAATGGGAACAGTTTGCTTTCCTGAACTTCAGTGCAGCTATGAATGCAAAGAATATGTAGGCTATCTGGGGGCTGTGGAAGTGCTGGTCCTTTTGGGCACTGTGCTTCCATGTGGCAACAGCTTCAGATGCTCAGGGTCAAGAGTCCACTTGACTGCAGAAGGTACAGGGCCCTCTGGGCCATGAACTTCTGTGCAGCTATAGGTGGAGAAGTTCAGGGGTCTCTGGACCCTATGCCAAGAGAAGACTTATCTTCACTATATGGGTATTTTTATCCATGTGGCCAATACTGCAATATCCCTACTGTGGCTGGGGGTGGTGCCTCATGGCAGCACCATCCACCCAGCCTCAACCAATCCAGTCTGCACATTGAGCAAGTCTCCAAATTCAGCTCACCAGCATGGGATCATACTTCACTATCCAGTTGGCCAAAGGCCAGCCCTGGGCACAAACTTACTTTATAACTTGTTTTGACATTTTCACCTCATATTTTTAACATAAGCTTTATGACTCCCGATATAAATGACAGGTGGCTTTTATATAATACTGGCTGTAATCATTTTGCACCCAAGTGAGAAAACACAGTTTAGTTAGTATTTGAAAAATAACACCTGTCATGTTCATGAGGTGATAGTAAAACATGGCTATGTTGAACCTTTGGAGTCAAACTATTAGTAATTACCAAACTTATTAGCAAGTATTGAACAACTTCAATGTACATTCATAACTGTATGGTTTTATAATATGTTGATCCCATGGTTTCAACACAGTCTTCTCACAAACCCACCCTGTGAACCCAATAAATAAAAAGTTTCATATTTCTCCCAAAAGGTGATTTGGTGGCTTGACTACAAAATCACTTTTCAAGCAGGATTTATGGTGTATTTAAAAAGAAAATCAATGATCTTGTTCATGGGGTGGGGTCCCAAAAAGGCTTCATTAAACATTTGGTGAATAATTATTTTAAAATGATGTAGTTATAAATAAAAGTTAAACATGTATAAAAATGCATTGCATGCACTTATCTTGTTTCCTCAATTTGCAGTTGCAGTTCCAAGAGTAGAACATCTTTCATTGCAAAGAGTGGATTGCAGCACTGGAGTTCTTAAATGAGAAAGGGTGTGAGGGAGGTATGGGGTGATGTGTGTGTAGTAGAGGTTTTGGGTGGGGTGGATGGTTGGAGTAAGAGAAGGCTGTAAAAGACATTGATGGACAGTTTTCTTTCTTTCAGGACACAATAAAACACAATATGAGACAGTTTTCGTTGTAGCAGGTGAGGTGTTTAGTGACACTGTGGGAAGGCACCTCGGTGTCACTACATATTGAGGGAGAGGAGAACAGATTTAAGTCATTTGCCAGAGATGGGATGAAGTACAGCAGCACTGGAGGGGTGGTAATCCTGGTATTGTTACAGTAAGTGTCCACATCCAGCAGTGACCTCACTAAGGCCTTCCTTTTCTTCAGCGCCTAAAAGTGTAATCTAATTAACAGTTCAAGCCACAATCATCCTTCACTTATCAATGGACATCTTCTTCTTGGGTTCTGGCTGTACTGTGGGGCAATCTGTAAAATTCATCTGAGGTATGGGCTATGGTTGCATAGTGTGAAAATATGTAAAAGTAAAAGCCCTCTAAGGCTCAGTTTACAGCTTCACAATGTGGCAATTTGTCATGGCTGAAGCCAGCTATCTCCTTCACTCCCCACCAGTCATCTCCTTCTGGGGCTTGGGCTGCACCACGTGATAATGTGTTAATGCCCTCTAGGGCTCATACTGGGCTACATGGTGCAGTTTAAATATAATATAAAGAGAGACTGTATCCCTTTAATGTGCAAACTAAAAATTCTTTGGTTGCTATTTATTCAAGTGTGACTAAGTACAGCTCACAACCCAGAAATTGGCCACCTTGCTAAGCTGAGCCCACGGGATTTTCAGTGTGCCCATAAAAGGTATTTCTAGATCTTTTTCAAACAACAAACTACAAAATCTCGCTAAACAGAACCCATTTACCTATGTTTAGGAGTTTTTTTTTTTTTTTAAAAATCATCATTTTTATGTATTTTTCAACTTTTCTGTGGAAGAAAAAAAAACAAGATGGCATTAATCACTACCCAAAAATGTTTTCTCATTACCCAAAAGCATAATTAGTCACAAGCTAAAATCAGGTACTGAAAAACAATGTTTGGGTCATATCAGAGGGTCGTCCTGAAAATTCTATGGAGCATGGTCAGAAGCCAACTTTCAAAACCTTTTAAGTCTTAGAATTGATTAATATTTTTTTTCATTAAACCCTCAAAAGGCACACCCTTGGTGCAAGCATCTTCTGTCATGAACACTTTGGAACAAAATTCTATACCATCCTGGCATTAGGAGGGAGCAAAAACAATAGCAAAAAAGTGGTGTTTATATGTATTTTGGACATTAATAGATCTCAGAATCTGGATAAGCACCCATCATAAAACTTCTTACACATCTTGAGGACTTGTCAAGTAAATTTATGCAACCATTTCCTTTGCTAATTCCACCCTCAAATAGAATCGGACTACAAGTCAAAAAGTTTCCCAGAGTATAAAATAAATATGGAAACATTTTCTCGAAACTGCATGGGGAACATATGCAAGTTAGAGGAGAAATGGAAGACAACCAAGGGAGCTAGCCTTGAGACATCAAAAACATACATTAAAACAGTGACAACGAATAACAGGTAGAAGAAATTGCTTTAGTTCACACCTAGAGTGAGGGAAGTGGTCTGGGTCAAAAAGAGGGCCATTTATAAAAATAAGTGTAAGCAAGGAGAGACAGAATGTAAGGAATACCTTTTGATAGCAAGGGAGGCCAAGTGGACCACCAGGGTGGAGAAAGCAGGCTCAGAACTGTGCATCACGGAGGGGTGAAGAATGAGATAAAACAGTGTTTTAGATATATTTGTAAAAAACATAAAAAAGGAATGGTTTGCACAATAGGTAGGGCAATAGAAGAGGATGGGCAAAAGGCTGCTATTCTGAATGACTATTTTTGTTCAGTCTTCACTATGGAAGAAGGCTGGCCCCTGCCTAAGTGTGGCATCAAAGTGACTCAAAGGGAATCTCAGAAATGAGCCTGCCAGAGTTCACCAGGGAAAGAGTCCTCAAGTGGCTGCTAACCCTCAAGATTGATAAGGCCCTGAGTACAGATATGTTGCACCTAAGGATACTGAAGGAGTTATCAGCCAAACTAGCTGGTCAACTTAGTGAGCTGTTGAACAGATCACTCAGGACTAGTAAGTCACAGCAGATTGGAAGTTAGCAGACATGGTGCCGCTACATTATGGGGAAGAAAAAGAGCAAGCAGAGAATTATGGGCCTGTTAGCCTGACCTCAATCATCGGAAACTGATGGAATATCTGATTAAAGAGAATCTTATAGACTACAGAAGCTGGAGAGCAAGAGATTCCAGGATGATAAGTAACACGGTTTTGTAGGAGGAAGGTCAATAATACTATACTTGGTTTTCTTGGAAGGAAGAAGCCTTTGCCCATTATTCATTGACTCCCACTCCTAGTGGGCATAGCTAATTCCCCTGTTCCTAATTATGTATTCATCAATCTTATTTTTAAACTCTGAAAGGACTCTGCATTCACCACATCCCTTGGCAAAACATTCCATAGACTCACTGCTATCTGCATAAAGATGCTCTCCTTGTATTCATATGCACATGCTCTTGTTTAAGTTGCTTCTTATCTGATCATAAATTTAATCTGCTGTCTATGTTTTGTATGCTAATTTCAGTCATCATTTCATTGTCTCCCAGAATTTTATATAGTTGTAACATATCCCATCTAAATCTTCTCTCCTCCACAATAAAAAGCCACCATTTTGCTACTCTTCACTAGCATGTAATCTTTAAATCTGGAATCAGTCATATTGCCCTTTGCTGTGCCCTCCTCAGAATTTCCCTGTCTTTCTTCAAATAAAGGCTCGAAAAGGGAGTTCCAATACAAACACATGACCCTACATATATCTTATACAACATCACCATGCGATACTTGTTCTTAGATATAAGACTGAAAGAGAGAGAGAGAGAGAGAGAGAGAGAGAGAGAGAGAGAAGAACATGCAATACTGTGGAGCGCAGTACAAGTAGGACCTTGATGTTAAGGACTTTTTAATCCTGGAACATGTACTGTATGCCAGCATTGCCTGACAATTAGAACATCTTCCAAGCTCTTTCCAGGCAAATTTTAAACTGCTTGGTCTTGTTCACATGAGGTTTTGGTGTTCTGGGGCAAGTGGTGCAAAGCTGGAGTTTGAATGGTGGCAGACACCATTTTCAGCCACTTGGTCCCATTGAGCCCTGTAGAGGGTGTGTAGCAAATACCGCTGTGGAGGATTGGAATGTTTACGGATGAACAATTTGGGCTGTACCAAAAAAATTTCCATTAAATCTGTCTCTCACTATTCTTTAGATTTGTGTGGAGTCTTTTTTGTACAACTTTAGTAATTCTAGTGAGATTCAGAGCATTTTAACATTTGTTTGTTGCTTGCACTCCCATTTATCCTTAATTTAAATAAAATTGGAATTGGAGTGAAGTTAGTGGATATCATGTGCCTACATGACTTGCCAGATTCATTGGGTCTATTACGATTTTAATGAATTTTATTTAATAGTAAAACATAAAATCTTGTATTTTTTTAATTTTGCACCAAAAGGGTCACATGACTAATAACTCTTAAGGTGCATTCATGGCATACTAAGATCAGATTCAACATTTGCAACTTCGGCATGGGGAGTGTGGACAGGCTGCTGGATACTTGTACAAGCTGACTTTTTATCTGGCATCCCTTTACCTTGCATTTTGCATTCTGCATATGAATCAGAGAAGTGAGGAAATAGTATGTTTTATAAATAAAGCAAATGAAGGTTAATTTCAAGGAAAATATATTAGTAATAAACAGATATAGTTACTGATTTGTAGGATTAGCTACAACAACTACCAGATTTTATATCTCATAAAAAAATCATATCTGGGGCATAAATAGTTTGTGGATAAATAGTGGGAGAGGGACAGGTAACCAGGACAGGGCCCTGGTTACCTGTCAGTCCTCCTGACACCTACTCCCTCTATCCGCCCTCTCTGATCCTCCAGTGATGACCTCCTGACCATTCCTAGAATGAGACTGAAATCAGCTGGCGACAGAGCCTTTAGGGTTGCGGCTCCCATTCTATGGAACTCTTTACCGGCTTTGGTCAGAGAGGCCCCCACTATAGATGTTTTTAAGGCCCGCTTGAAGACATTACTATTCTCACAAGCATTTGATGTTTAGAGTAAGATTTATTTCATAGTTTGTGATTTACTATTTTATTTTGTATGAATGCTTTTTTGTACAATGCTTTTAAAATTTGTACGGCGCCCAGAGTCTCCGGGATTGGGCATTTCTTAAATAAATTTGCCTTGCCTTGCCTATTTAACAAAATTAGTATTAAATAGCAACATAGAATTTGACAGCAGATAAGGACTGCTTGGCCCACTTAGTCTGCCCATTTCCCTATCTAATGGATAAGCTGCAGATCCTAGTTAGCCAACAGCCTACTTCCTCCTACCCCCTTTTGTCTGTCCCATGCATTCTTGAATTCCCCCACTGTTTTTGACACATTGAGCTCTCAGGAAGGCCATTCCATGCATCCACAATCCTCTCCATGAAAAAATACTTCCTCACAATACCTCTGAGCTGTCCCCCGCTTTATCTTCAAATTGTGACCCCTTCTTCTTGCATATCTCTTTTTCTGAAAGATGCTTCCCTCTTGGATTTTGTGGATTCCCTTGAGGTACTGGAAAGTTTGTATCATGTCCCCTCTCTCCCTCCTTTCCTTGAGGGTATATATATTAAGCTCCTTTAGTGCCTCTTCATATGGCTCCTGGTACAGACCCTTTATCATTTTAGTTGCCCTTCTCTGGATTGCCTCCATCCTGTCTATGTCCTTGCAGAGATGGGGTCTACAGAACAGCATGCAGTACTCCAGAAGGGGTC
Organism: Neoceratodus forsteri; assembly: GCA_016271365.2. NCBI lineage: Eukaryota > Metazoa > Chordata > Ceratodontiformes > Ceratodontidae > Neoceratodus > Neoceratodus forsteri. The sequence continues at coordinate 624,475,278 of CM057455.1, forward strand.
TCACCAAATGTCTGTACAGAGGGATAACAACTTCTTGTTTTCTACTGGAGATGCCTCTCCCTGTGCATCCCAGTATCCCCCAGCTCTCCTTACTGCCATATCACACTGCTTGCCTACCTTTAGGTCATCTGATATGACTACCCCCGGGTCCCTTTCCATTTTTGTTGTTGCTAGTATCTCATTCCCCATTGTGTACGCTTCTCCTGGGTTTTTGTTTCCCAGGTGCATTACTTTGTACTTTTTTGCATTTAATCCAAGCACACATACATGTGTCCATTCCTCCATCCTTGCCAAGTCCCTTCTCATCCTTTCTACCCCACCTTTCTCTATCAACCCTGTTGCAGATCTTTGTGTCGTCTGCAAAGAGACATACTTTTTATTCCTGTCCCTTCACAATGTCAATTATAAAGGCATTAAAGAGGACCGGTCCCAGTACTGAACCCTGCAGAACTCCGCTAGTAATGCCCCTTTCTTCAGAGTGGACTCTGTTTACTATTTCCATCTGTATCCTGTTGTCCAGCCAATGTTTAACCCCGGGCTACAACCTTGGGACCCACCCAAAGGCTGGCTAACTTGTTTATTAATCTTTTGTGTCAGACTGTGTCAAATGCCTTGCCAAAGTCTAAGTAGGCCATGTCTATAGCCCCTCCCTGGTCTACTTCTTTGGTCACCCAGTCAAAGAAATCTATTAGATTTATCTGACATGACCTGCTCACTGTGAATACATGCTGCCTTGGGTCCTGTGCCCCACTGGCCTCTAGGTACTCAATAATTCTTTCCTTCAGAAGTGATTCCTTCATTTTACCTACCACTGAGGTCAATCTAACAGGTCTGTAAATTTCTGCCTCTGCCTTGGTCCCACCTTTGTGAAGTGGAATCACATCCACCCCTCCAGTCCTCAGGTACCACCTCATCCTCCCATGATTTGTTAAAGAGGGTAGTCAGTGGTGTCACTAGTTCTCCCCTTAGTTCTTTGAGAATTATGTGGAAAATCCTGCCAGGCCCCATTGCTTTGTCTACCTTCAGTTTTAAGAGTTCTTTCAGATCCCTTTCTTCTGTGAATGAACTGGTATCAACCCCCCTATCCAAGTGTTTCTATTGTTTGTTTTAGGTACCTCCCCCTCCTCTTCTTTTGTGAATACTGAGCAGAAGTATTCATTCAGTAACCCTGCATTCTCACTGTCACTCTCTGCCCATATTTTCACCCCTTTATTAAGCCTCAGTATCCCTCCCTTGGTCTTTCTTAGCTCCCTAATGTACTTATACAAGGTTTTATCTTCTTCTTTACAGAGTTGGCTATCTTTTCCCAGTTTAGGCCTCTGCTATTCTGATTACCTGCTCTGCCTCCTTCTGCTTTATCTGATACAGTTCTCTGTCCTGTTTCTTCTGTGTTTCCTTATATTTCCTGAAAGCTATCCTTTTCTCCTTAACCTTCCCTGCCACTTCTTTTGAAAACTGTAGTGGCTATTTCCTTCATTTTGTTTTGTTGATTTGCTTTACACAAAGGCTTGTTGCCTCTGTGATGGCAGTTTTGATTTTCTCCATTGTTCTTCTACCCCTCCTTCTTGCCTGTGTTCTAGTGTTATTCTGATGCACTCTCCCATTTTGCCTGAGTCAGCTCTGCTAAAGTCCCACACACTTGCTTTTGTATGCCTTGACTCTACAGATGTGTTTATTGTGAACCACACTGTTTGGTGATCACTTGTTCCCAGATGGCTATCCACTTCTAAATCTGAGATCCTCTCTCCATCCCCATTTTTTTTTTTGTATGTGATTTCACAGGAGCTCCGCCCCCCCCCACACTCCACCGTTCCTCCAACGCCATCCCCGGACATGAGACCCCCTCCCTTCAGCACCCCACGACTTACTCTTCGTGGCAGGGTGATGGGGAGCAACTCAACCCACCCAAATGGGTCCATGCCAGGGAGGCGTCCTCCGGGAATGGCGACGGGGAACGACGTCGTGCTGCCAGGCTCCATTTTTTCAGAATTTTTCTCCCAGCGGGCATGGCGTGCAATGACACCAGTGACTGAGTGCGTGCACACTCCTGAGCATGCACCAGTCAAGCGTCCACCACGTCCCACCTCCCCCCTGTCTCTGCAGCTGTGTGCTGTCGATCCCCAGCCTCCGCTAGGGGTCAGGAAAGCACCGGCCGCCCGAATCCCCCCACCCCGGAGATGGAGAGCAGTCCTCTGGACGCTCGATCCATCTCCTCTCCGATGACCTCTGACAACTTGTGCTCATTCCTGAACTCGGGTTGCTGGAGTGGCACGAGGTGTAGCGATCAGCGCTTCAACCCTCAGTGCCACCGGGCCCTCCATCCCCATTTGAGAGTACCAGGTCTAAGATTGCTCCCTCCTAAGTGAGTTCCAACACTAGCTGTCTGAGGTATGCCCCCTGCAGGGCATCAAGAATGACCGTGCTCTTGGATGTGGCTGCAGTAAAGGTGCTCCAGTTAACATCTGGCACATTCAGGTCCCCAATCAACAATATCTCTCCTTTTTCTGCCATCCTAAGGATTCCTTCTATCATTTCCTTGTCCATGGTCTCTCCCTGAGATGGGGGTCTGTAAACAACCCCTGTGCAGATTGTGGTGTCATTTACTTTCTAAAGTGTGACCCACTCCCTTCCCTGTTTACCCTTTATTTCTGTTGCTTTGATTCCTTCCATTATTTAGAGAGCTCCTCCTCCTCCTTTTTCACCCTCCCTGTCCATCCTGTAGATTGTGTACCCCGGTTTGTTGACATCCCAGTCATGGTTCTCTGTGTACCATGTTTCTGTGACTGCCATGATATCCAGGCGACATTTTTCTATCAAATGTTATGTAGTGTTAGAAGTAATTTTAGAAGTACATGCAGGAGTTTTTTTTTTCTTTCATTATTACAGATAATAGCCTTGAATTGTCTATATCTGCCTTCTGGTGTCCCATACAGCTGAAACTGGAGAAGAAAGCCAAATTAATGTACTGAAGAGTATGGACAACAGGAAGGCAGAAAGTGGGACACAAAGTGCCTAGAGAGATAGCTGCTTTGACTGAATCTTACAAGGATTACATTCTCTTTTACAAGTGAGGTGGGGCAAAGTTTAAACTAATCCTGTATTAAAGAAGGAAGGTGAAGACTGCATGAAGAAATGAAAATGCATTTCAGATGGGCCCAACTACAACTTGTTTTACAATTTCTATACACTATTAAGAACTGTGTTTATGGAATCCCTATAAGTGTTTTTTTTTTTTTGCTGAATGAAAAGCAGGCTATTGAGTCAAATAAACAATACAATTTCGAATGTAAAGTATTATTTTGTTATGCTTTTTAAGGTCAACACATTAGGATTTACTGCTATGCATTCACTAATAATTGCTGACAGAAAATCATTTCTATAGGGACTACATTCAACTAAAATTAAAAAATAAATCTTAACCAAACAGGTGGTCCTATATCCTAGAATTGGTGTGAGTACCCAGTCTATAAAATAAAGTGTTCAGCTTCAGATATTTGATAATTTATTTATTTTGACAGTATGGCACCAAGAAAAACAACAACCAAAGCACAAGTTCATCTGATTAAAAAGGTGAATAAACCCAACAACAAAAGTACTAGATACAAATAAACCAATCACTAACTACTTTATCCTGTTTGGACCCGAGTTGATTAAAGAACACATCTTAGTCTGATAGAAGTACAGTCTATCAGCTGGAACATCAGCACAGGGCAAGTGGTGCGAACCTAGAAGAAGACTCTTTATTAATACAAATTAAGAGGTTAGGAGGGTCTGAAAGTAAGAAGGGAAAAATATGGAATGTACAGTTACTGGTTAAATTAAATAGAAAATTCGTGTTTGACTCTCCACAGGAAAAAGTGAACTCATGGTTAAATGAAAGGGAAAATGTAGATGAGCAAGCAGCCAGAACCCAATAAAGGACACATTATCTAGTAACAGTAATCCTGATGTAGTTAAGGAAACAATCCCAGAGAATTCCAGACAAAATCAGATTAAAAACAATAAAGTATGTACATCCTTATGTGATTTTGAAACTTGTATCTCTCCATATTTTCAATACTTTTGTATGTATCCACCTACTGTGGTACCACCTGATCTACCTCACTGATGGCAGTCACCTGCTGAGATGAATTAGAAGTGAAACTAATAGCAAAAAGAAATAAGGACCAGGAAGAGGGACTAAGGAAGCTAATGAAAATACACATTTGCCAGAAGCAGTACAATCATTTGTTAATCCAAATTTAATTATAGTAGGATTAGTGTAAATTAAAAGGGAGACTAGTACAACAAATGAATTATTAAGTAACTTGATAAGACAGGTGAACAACATATCAAACAGGACAGAAAAGGCAAACCAAAGAGATTCAAAAAGTGGTGGCTGAGACTACAGCAGAAGAATGGAGGAAAAAGAAGAAAAACATTCAAAACATTACATGGAGGATAGGGGACCAGGAGACCCAAGATTTAGGCAAAACAAGAAGGGAGATGGAGCCACAAATAGAAAGAAACCGGGATAAAGTCACAGCAAAAAAATAAATAAATAAATGGCAATGGATACAAAAAATAAGTGCCCAAACTGCAGCTGGGAGGGGAGTGACATAGAAAAAGATAACAAATATAGAGATAGGACAGAAAACAGAGCCACAGCCCAAAACACAGAAAATGGAACAAGGAAGGCTAAATGTGATAGAAGGAATTATCTAGGGGTAGATGCAGGGAGACAACAGATGTTTGATAAACATACAGCTAGTAACAGATTTAAAACTGACCAAAAAGATAGCAAAAAGAAAAGTAAGAGATGTTAATTAAGAAAGGGAAATTACTGCCAACTGTTTACCTTAAAGGTCTACCTAAGGTAAAAAATGAATCTCCATTTACACTTAAATTAATGGCATGTAATTCATGTAAAGGGATACTGGGCAATGTAGTAGGTCGATTTGGTGACAGTATATAGATATCAGAATGGAAGAGAAAAGGAATGGGTATGCATTACATTGTAAGACCCTGATATTCAAGTAATTATCTTAAAACATAAAGATGGACTTAAGAAGATGAGAATTAATCTTGATATAACAGTACAGATACCAGTGGAAACTAAAAGTAAAAAAAGTGAGGGGTCATGACAAAATGAGAAAAGATCTAAATTTGAGCAAAAAGACCAGCATAGAGCACCAAACGACAAAGGATAACTGAATACTTACAGTCAAAGGTTACTATGCATTCTTTTGGCAGTGAATCAGAGGAGGTAGTGGACATTTTTTGTGAAACAGCTTAGACATCAGGGCACCAGAATAAACACAAGTGTGGTGCTGGAAACAAGCTCCATGTCTGCCCTGGCTACATCATCACTAGAAGATAAATGGATGTATGAAATGTGAGATATGTAAATGAATACATTCATGGATAAAGAGGAAGATGACAATCCAGAGAGCTGCATTCCCATCACTGAATTAGACAACGTAGCATGAATATGTAGGGGCATGACATCAATCCCAAATGAAAGGGAACAAAAAAGGAAATTTCAAATTATTAAGTTGGAATATTGCTGGTTTGGGAGGGCAACTGGAGGACCCAAAGTAGATAACATACATCAAGGAATATGAAGTGGTTACATTTCAGGAACCATGGTTTGATAAAGTAGACTTGAATATGGTGGAAGTGTACCATGTACATTACAAACCAGCCAAAGATACATAGATACATAGACAGTGTCGGCAGATAAGGGCCTACGGCCCACCCAGTCTGCCCATTTGAGCTTGTAAGTTTACTTTATATTTTCCTAGAAGTCTGTTGCCCCTTAACCCTGACCTCCAGAATTCCTTGATGTCTATCTAATACATCCTTAAATCCTGTGATTGCTTCAGCCCCCACCACTTCCTCTGGCAGGGTGTTCCACTTGTCCACCACCTGTTCTGTGATGAAATTCTTCTTCACATTTCCTCTGAGTCATCCTCCCTCCAAGTTCATCCCATGCCTTCTAGTCATTGAACATCTTTTTCGCTTGAAAATAGTATATTCCTTCACCCTGTTCTTCCCTGTAAGATACTTGCATGTCTCTATCATATACCCTCTTTCCCTCCTCTCCTCCAGGGAGTACATATTCAATTCCTTCAACCTGTCCTCATATGACTTGTGATGCAATCCATGCACAATCTTTGGTGCCCTCCTGTGAACCTTCTCTACCCTGTCTATGTCCTTACATAAGTAAGGTCTCCAGAACTGTACACTATATTCCAGGTGGGGCCTCACTAGAAGAATGACAAAGTATGAACATGCCATTGGTGAAATGGCTACACTCAGTGCAACAGATGCAATTGAGGATGTACATAATTTAGATTTGTAATATCCATACATATTGGACAGTCTAAAGGGAGACCAAGAAAAAAAACAATTGTGATATGTATAAATGTGTATGCTGTCCCCAGACTAAAGAACATTTTTGAGAAACAGCTATTTGAGATGCTGGCTTTTGCTATGGAAATAATCATGGATAGATTTGGCTCACATCAATTTGTATAATGGGTGATATCAATGCAAGAATATCAAACATTTCAGTAATCTATTATAATAAATGGGAGATATGTGATATTTTGTCCATCCTGATCAGGAAGACAATAAATAAGAAATGAAATATATGGGGGAAAGCTACTACATTTTCTGAAACAAATGGAATGAGAATTTTAAATGGAAAGACTGAAGGGGATGATAAGGGAAATTGTACATACCCCTAGTAGATGTATGATCATTTCCTTTAATGAAAGAATTAACTGTTAAGGAAGAATGGGATACTGATAACTTCCCAATTTCTGTTATTTTAGATCTTGATTGTGACAAATTATACCATAAATGGAAAAACTGAACAATGCTAATGAATGTACGTGATCCTAAACAATAAGAAGATAAGATGGGATCCATTTTGTAATGATAAAATTAACATTAATGCATTAACTAGGGGAAATATCATTATAATGGAAAATGCTAAATTAATAAATAATGTGGAGAATATTATAGTGAATAGTAATTGCATTTAGTATCTTGAACATATATTTAAGACCATCTTAGAGTACTTGGGTACAGAGGATAGGATTCAGCAATCCCAATGTCAGGTGAGGAAGAACCTCTGGTATGACAGAAAATATGAGCAAACAATGAAGTTGGTGATAAGAGCAGGGAAATGTAGTACAAGTACTGTTAATTTAAACTTAAGAGAGCATACATAAAGCTTAAAAACAATTATAATAAACTGAATAGCAACTACAGAGCCTCATTGAGAGGAGTGTGTGTGCTCAGTGACCATAGTCAGAAATAAGCAAGCTTCAGTCACGGTACTAACCCCTTAGACAATGAAAAATATTTCAAATGGACACTCAACTTAATGTTTGCAGAAATTCCATTTATTTTTACTTGCTGTGCAGATGGACAAAAAATGGACCAAAGTGGCCCAAAGAGGAACAGAAAAGCTCTTACGTTTCACCTACAACGTGGCTTTCTCAAAGATAGTGCCTCCAACTGATATCACTCCTTATATTCCCAAAACATTGAATCACATGGCAATAAAAAAAAATCACATGATTAAAGTGACAGTACATATGTAAACACCTTTCATAGTGCAAAACAACTTGTGCAAATTAGGTGCAAAATTACCACTCTACAATAAGCAACCAATACAAAAAGACACACTATTTAAAATATTCCTTTCAATTTCACTCTTTTATAGGAGCTAATTTAATTCCTTTCAAACTCAAAAGTAAGATTTTAACTGTTCATACTGTAACAAAGAATGTTACAGGACATGTGTCTTAGATGAATAATAATATATGAAGCAATACCAATAGGAGGCATTATCTTTGAGAAAGCCTCATTGCAGGTGAAATGTAAGAGCTTTTCTGTTCCTCTGTGGGTCAGTTTGGTCCATTATTTGTCTGTCTACACAGCAAGTAAAAATAAATGGAATTTCTGCACACAGTAAGTTGAGTGTCCATTTGAAATATTTTTCATTGTCTAAGGGATTAGTGCCGTGACTGAAGCTTGCTCATTTATAAAAGACTGTGAAGCATAAGAATACTCAGTACAGGAATAAACTATGGATTAATTTAAAACATGCCATAACAAAAATACGACTATAAGCAGTTTGGGAATTTAGTGCCATTTGGGACAAATAATAGAGACATAAATACTAAATGTATAATAATGTCAAACAGGGGGGTTGAATGTTATTATGAGGTATATGGCTGGAAGGCAATATATATAAGATATTAGGAGATGAAGTATACAGTTGAACATGATAACAGAAGTAGAAGCAGAAGTAGTATGGGCAATTAATACTCAGAAAAAAAAATCTCCAGGCATTGACAGTATACCAGTGGAAATCTTTAAAGAAATCCAGAATTGTGATTGAACAATTTTGTATATATATATATATATATATATATATATATACAGTATATATATATTCATGGCAAAAAAATCTGTTTAATGCATCAGTTAGGGTTGTTCCACAGTGACAAAAGTGAGGAAATTCGGTGCTAGGGTTGCAACCCCTTGCACCCCAAGCCCTCCCCGTCCCCACCAACAGGCATCAGGGTTTGCATTGGTGTTGTTGGTCCTATGCAATGGCACCACAGAAGGAAACCGTAATGTAATTGACAACAGAAATACAACCATAAATGCAAATGCTAAAGGCAACAGAAATGCAAATGGTAATGAAGACGCAAACAGTAATGTTAATGCAATTGGAAATTCAAACAGTTACAGTAACAGCAATGACACCAAAGTGAACAGTAATGCAAACAGAAACCCAAACACAAGTGCGTATAGAAACACAAAAGTTAACGTGCATGGTCACTCTACTGCATTTGGAAATGCAAATGCCAATGGTAACAACAACAATGTCCCCAAAGGAAACAGAACCACAAATGCAAGTGGAAGCACGTACACAAATGCAAAGGGTAACAATAACACAAATGCAAGCACAAACGCTAATGCACATGGTGATGCAAACGTTAATGATAACACAAACAGTAATGGAAACAGAAACGCAAATGCAAACGGGTACGGAAACACAAATTGTAATGCACACAGTCATGGTAATGCAATTGGAAATGCAAATGGTAATGGTAACAGCAATGATGATGTCAAAGGAAAGACAAATGCAAACAGAAGCACATACGCAAATGCAAATGGTAATGCACACAGTGATGCAAATGAAATGCACACAGAAACAGTAGTGGAAATGCAAATGGTAACAGTAACGCAAATCGAAGCTCAAACAAAAATGCAAAGCAAAACGCACACAGTGGCGTACACAGGAATGCTAACGCAAACTGGTATGGAAACGCAAGTGGGAACACTAACTGTAACAGTAACAGAAGCGCTCACCCTGTTTTTGCCCAACAGCTGCATAGAGAAACACAGTGAGTGCAAAGAATGTATGCATAATAATGGGCCTCAGAGCAGAAAATTAGAACTTGGAATACTAAATTGCTTATATCTCAGAAACTGTATGACATAGAAATAAAATGAAAATTTCTTATAAATTATTACTTTCCTGGCTAGTTTTCACTTAGCCCTCTGGGGGGTCTAAGCATTTTTCTGACTAAAAGTCCGTATATCGAAGCATTTCTGAGATACGGGCCTGGAAAGGCGTGGCAGATGCCATAATGTTAGTCTATGGGATAAAGCGTCAACTTCAAAGTACTGTAATATTTTGTCACCAAACTGCCACTATGCATATCTGTGGGATGTTGGCTTTCTTCCCTCCAAATTTCAGCCCAAAAGACCAAACCATTCTTTTGCAGCAGGGTGGCAAAGAATTCTTGTTATTTTGGCCATAGTGTCACAAAGTAGTGTCACAAATCACAACACTTTCGCAAACAAAATCACAAAAGTGTCGCATGTGTGACACTACAGTTTACAAAAATTTAAAAAACATATTTCTGGGGTGTTTAACCTTCTAAAAAAAGCATGGCTAGCATCCTCAGGGTCGACTAGGTGAACGCAAAAAAATTGTCTCCTTAGAGGGCCCCAAATTTAAATGCCAAGCATTTCTGTGACCACTAACTGAAAAAAAAAGGCTGAATCACGATACTACAGGGGTCATTTGCAACACAAAAAACTGCATTTATGACACTGTCAAACTTTTTGTTATCTTTTCCCATTGACTATAATGGGAAACTTGTTTTTTGAATAACTTTTAAACCATTTAATATTTGTTCAATTAATCTGTGAAAGGCACATTGGGGATCCTGGCTGCATGTTCCCTGAAGGTTTTGGACTGGTCATGCAAACTGTGCGACCTGTAGGCACGAGCAAAGAATGCACAAAAAGCATAAATGCACTATGAAATGTCACTTTATAACTCTGCAACTGTATATCTGACCAATACAAAACTTGTCAGATCCTGAGACCAATGGTACCGCTCCATGCCTGCCAAATTTCAGGCAAATCCAGCATATGGTGGCAAAGTTATTAAGCTGCACACTTTCACACTTTAACCTTAAATGGGGTACTCAACCCTAACTATAGTGACACTACTGTGCCATTATATATATATATATATATATATATACATACACAGTATATATATATCTATATATATATATATATGCAATTTGGTAATACCTGCTTGCTGGAATGAAGGATTAATAATCCTTCTATTCAAGAAAGGGGACAGAGAAAATCCAGCATGCTACAGGCCAATCACTCTGCTCTGTACTGCCATGAAAATTTATATTAGAATTATTTTGGAAATACTGGCAACCTGGATTAAGAAAAAAAATGATAGTGTATCTGGCAGGTTTTACAAAATTCTGTAGAATTGTGGACCATATAGTCACCTTGGGTTGTTTTAATTCACAAATATGTAGAACATAAAAAAGGAAATTTATATCTATTATTTTTGGTCATTAGCTTGGCTTTTGACAATATTAATAGAGAAAGACTGTGACACCTTTTATGGGAACTGGATATTGACACCAGACTTCTACTTACTTTAAAAAATGGTGCATACAAATATAATAGCAAGGGTAAGGACCACCAAAAAGTGAGCAGTAACCCAAGCAATGCAGACTGATAAAGGAGTCAGACAAGGATGTCTTTTGGCTCCTGCATTATTTGTGCTCTATATAGCAACTCTTGTTAAAAAACTCCAAAAGGCAGATACTCATAATCCCCAGATTAATAACCATGGTATACACATTTTGCTATATGCAGATGATATAATCCTGTTGTCAAGAACACTGGTGTGTCTTAAGAAGGATTTAGCCACCGAATTTGAACACATGAAAATATTAAATATAACTGTAATACAAATAAAAGTAAAATCTTAGCCTTGAGTAACAGGAAGAAACCCGATAAAAGATGGGTGGTCAATAATATAGAACTGCAGGAAGTAGTAGAGTACACATGCTTGGGCGTGATATTCCATGAAAAAGAACATGGAAAAATCATCTGTTAAAAGAAAAGGAGACAGGATTAGATAATCTAAAGCAATGACTAGTTTTGCAAAACAAATTAGTGGAAACTCTTTTGTGGCAATGCATACAGCATTTGAAGCCATGGTTAACAGCCAGATTTCGTATAGTAGCATAGTCTGGGATGTATTATCTAATTCAAAGTTGATAGAAACTGTGCAGAACTTTTTTTATCAGACTTATGTTAGGCCTACCAAATGACACACCAAATGCAATTCTAAGATTGGAAGCAGGCATGAAAACTATTGAATTGCAGGCTCTGTGCAGAACACTAGGATACTGGAATAAAATAATTAAAATTGATGTGGACAGACTGCCAAAACAATGCTGGGAAGAAGTTAATACAAAGACATGGTTCAATGTACTCAACAATAAACTATGACAAACAGGATTGGCGCCAATATGAGGTCAGGGTATAATGGAGTCCTGGATTCATTTGCAGAGAGGAAAAAAAAACAGAGGCATATAGACACATTTTTTTTTCTAAAAGATCTGTCAAGACTAGAAGACATCCCTGAGATGTGGCTATACAAAAAGCTTAAGTCCAATAGGAAAGTGGAATGTTACTTAGAATTTGTGGAGGATAGAAGGGAAAGAAAAGCATTATGCTACATGAGAATAGATATATGAAGAAAAATGGTGGAATAGTTATTGGATGGCAACTAAACAAGATGACTATTGTAAATGTGATATTAATACAAAAGCACAACTGTACATTTTATGTTGAATTGCACACTGTTGTCAGAAGAGAGAAGGAAATACATTCTTGCATATATTAAGAACTGTTATGATCCAACAGATAAGAAGATTGAAGAACTATTTTGCTCTGACAAAAAAGTAAATGAGTGCTGTAACTAAGTTTGTACGTAAAATGTTTAATATTTTAGGTAAATAAGGAAATTGTTTTTAAAGTGTCTGCTGTCATTTTTAAATAATTATACATGTAAAAAAACAATGTTTTATACATGATTTCTAATAAAAACAATATGAATCTGAATCTTGCTCTAAGTGAGAAAGGACTTCTTTATGCAGCTTAGTATTCTATTTGCTGGTATTGTTACCTTCCCACATTGTTTTTCTTTTGACAACTTGCTACTTATTATTATACCCACGTCTTTCTTTGTTCCCAACTTCTTCGACACCTTCCCTTCCCCTCTATACTGTAATCCCTCCTTGAATTATTTCATCCCAGATGCAAAACAACACATTTGTCTTTATTAAATACCATTTTATGATTGTTTATCCAATGCTCAACAGTCTTTAATTCTCTTTAAATGATTCATATGTGCTATTCGTATCCACCTCACCCTTCCCCCCCAACTTGGTATTGTCTATACATTTTTTAATCCAAATATCAGTGTTGCTTTGCAGGTCACTGATATATACAGAAAGAAGTGCTGTCCCCAAGACAGACCCCTGGGGCACCCACTAGTGTCCTCCTCCATATTTTATAATGTATCCTTTATTCAAACCTGCTGAGTTCTATTGTGTAGACAATTGTTTACCCATGCTATTACCTTACTATCTATCTCCTTTCATTACATCTCTTTTCTTTCTTCCTTTCTTTGTTTATTTATATAGATTTTGTTGACAGGGGATAATTCAAGAGGGGTACCTTGTTGAAATCCTTAGAAAAGTCAAGAAAAATTATGTCTCCTGGGATATTTCTATCTAAACTATTGCTAACTTTTTCATAGAAAGTAATACAATTTGTTGTGCCTGATCAGCCAGACACACAACCATGCTGTGAATAGTCCACTAACCCCTTTACCTTGATTTATTTTATTAATTTCTCTTTCACTAATGTTTCCTGTTCTTTGCATAGCATAGTTGTCAAACTGACAGGTCCATAATATTCTACCATATCTCTTTTTCCTTCCTTAAAAATGTGGACAACTGGGGCATGCCTCCAGTATTCAGGAACCTCTCTGTTATTATTACATATACTGCTACAATCTCTTACCATTTATTAAAGTACAAAAAGTGCAGTTAACATCCATCTGCCACCAGTAACAGAAAAAAATGCCAACCGTAAAGTGACGTCACAGCATACTGATGATAATAATGTTTTTTTCAGGTGTGCCCCAAGATACTTGAAAGTGCCCAACAAGTGTAATCAGTAAAACATATAGACCCATTAATGAAATATAATTTACACAACAGGTATTAAAAACAAGCATGGCAAATGCAATCAAATGTGGAAAACCACCAATGGTTAATACACAGTCACATTTGATTGGTTAACAGGTTCAACACTTATTGAGAACAATAAACTGGAATGGTAACCCATAATAAATACTAGAAAATACCACCCCTTTAGTTTACAAAATACCACAATTATTCAGAATGCATTAGGAGATAGTAAATGTGGCGAATACCTTCTAGGAGACCAGTTACTTGAATTAAAATTGTTATTCTAGGAGACTGCTTTGAAATAAAATGTATTGCCTTGCTACCCGACGCTGACTCCAAGTGAAAGCAGGGTAGATTGTTGCCTAGCAACCAAGAGGCAGTGTACAGCTAATGCTGATAGTTTTAAATTGTGCTGTCTACAATTCCTGGCTGGAGAGTAATCACTGAGGTAGACCCACACTTTTTAAGTATTGTAAATCCACTGCATGAAGTGGTTCTTTGGATTTTTTAGAAACTTTTCTTTTAGTTAATTAGAGACAGGGAGTGAGGGAGACGGGAAGTGACACGACAACCACTTCCTGAAATCTCCTCATAACTAACACAGCTCAGAGCGAGTGGGAGCATTAGCGGAGAGTAAATGTGGTGAATACCTTCTAGGAGACCAGTTACTTGAATTAAAATCATTATTCTAGGAGACTGCTTTGAAATAAAATGTACTGCCTTGCTCCCCGACACTGACTCTAAGTGAGAACAGTGTAGATTGTTGTCTAGCAACCAAGAGGCAGCGTACAGATAATGCTGAGTGTTTTAAATTGTTCTGTCTACAATTCCTGGCTGGAGAGTAATCACTGGAGTAGACCCACACTTTTTAAGTATTGTAAATCCGCCACATGAGGAGGTTCTTTGTATTTTTTAGAAACTATTCTTTTAGTTAATTACAGACAGGGAGCGAGGGAGACAGGAGTGACACAACAACCACTTCCCAAATTTCATAAATAACACAGCTCCAGAGCGAGCAGGGGCAAGCTCAAGCAGGGCAGGCAGTGATAGTCACATGTGGAGAAGCGCACAGAGACACATGCATCTCATGCGAGTCTGCTGTGTCCACTGGGACCACTGGATTACTGGTAACTAATACTAATAGCAGACATTTAGATAAAAAAACAAATTAACAAACAAACAAACAAAAAACTTTTAAAACATTAGCATATCTGACCCTGGTCTCATTATAGTAAACATGGTTAAGGCTAAAGCAAAGAAAAAGACTCACAAAACCTGTTTAAATTCAAAATGTTTACTGATGAAGTAGTATTAGATGACTACACATGTGATAAGTGCTTGCTAATAGGGGCCCTACAACTTGAAATTGAACAACTGACTAAAAAGTTAGAACTATATATTATACCAAGGGAAGGAGAAGTTCAGAGAGAAATGGTGTAATTAGAAGCATTTATTGACTCATTTATAAAAAATAGAGTCAACACAGGAACATTTAATTCATAAAAGTCCCTGAAGAGATACATGATGAGGAATAGGGCAACATATGGGAAAAAAATCAAAATCAGTCTACAAAAGTAAAACCTGTGGAACAAATACCAAAAAAATACTTGGTTCTGGTTAATAAATATACTGTTTTGGACCCGGACAGTAAGTACCTGAACACAAGTGAGGAGCTCAAAAATGGTCAGTTAGATAGGGAACAGCTACAAAATGGTGGAGAAAAACACAATACTAAAAAGATGGATGGAGCAATACTGCCTACAGTAAAAGGAAAACTAAAAAGGGAATCTGCTACTGGGAATCAAATTAAATCCAGTTTGGATCTCACTGCAGCTAATGATGAGGGGTACAAGCAGGACAACAAGATATCTTAATTATAGTAGATTCTATCACTAATGGAGTTGACTCATTGGTTTGTCAGGGAAGAAAAATGAATACAACAGTTAGCTCATTACCAGGGGTAAAAATTGTACACATAGCATCTTTATTAGATGGATTAACTGAAGGATTAAAAAACCCACTGGTTATACTTCACGTAGGCATAAATGATATGGGCAACTGCAATACTGAAGTTATAAAACAGGATTACCAGTATATTATAAACAAAATACAGGAAAAAGGAGGAGACATTATAACATATGGTTTGCTCCCGACACATGGAAAATATGATTTTAAAAATTCAATATTAACAGAACTCACTGTTTGGTTATGTTCCTACTGTAAACAGCAAAATATTGGATTTGTGGATAATTCATTCACTTTTCTTAACAAAAATCTCTTTTACCAGGATGAATTACATTTAAATAGGGCTGGTATACACATACTGAGCAGGAAAATAAATGCTATCATAAACTTTCATTTAAACTGGAAAAGGAGAGGGGGCCAATTTGTAACTTAAATGTTAATGATTTGAATTTAGGGTGGAATGCAGTATTATTAAATGCAAGAAGTCTGGTAAACAAGTTTGATTAACTTCAGCATTTATTAGTCTCTAAGAATATACAAATTGTACTTATAACTGAAACCTGGTGGACCAAAGAGGATACATGGGAAAAAAAGTATAAATGGATATCATCTTTTTTACCTATCAAGAGAGTATAAAAAAGGGGGTGGTATTGCCATTTATATTGATGAAAAAATAATATGCAAGGAAATTATTAGTGAGCAGCAGGACTTAGAATTGCTGTTGGTAAAATTAATACCAAAAGGACTACCAAAAATTAAATTAGGGTTACTATATAGGCCACCGTCGATTACAACTGAAAAATATACTGCACTACTAAAGATTGTTAGTAATTTAAATCATGTAGACAGGATAATACTTGTGGGTGACTTTAATTTGCCAGGTATTGATTTGCAAAAAACAACAAGGGAGTAATAAATTAGATTGCAAATACCTGGATATGATAAATCAGGTGGCCTTAAACAATTAGTGATGGGAAAGACCAGGGCTCAGAACACCCTTGATGTAGTTTTAACTAATATGGGATCTGCAGTAAATGGCATTAAAATTGATAGTTCCTTAGAAAATAGTGACCAGTGTACAATCTTTTTTAATATTAAAGAAGTAGATGAGAGTACCAGAACAGGCAATACGTTTATATCAAACTTTAACTGAGCTGACGTTCCTGCTATGAGGAATAGTTTGAAACAGTGGGATTGGAAAAACATATTCAAAACAAAATTTGTAAATGATATGTGGGAGGTATTAGTAAAGAAATTAAAAATAATTATACAAAATGGTGTATCTAAAATTGAGAAATATACAAATAAAAAAGGCATTCCTAAATGGTTAACCCTAAAATAAAAAAGTTAATTAATAAAAAAACAGACTTTACCACAAAACAAAGAACAGCCCAAAATATCCAAGTTATAACTAAATACAGACATTTGGCTAAAAAGGTTAAGCAGGAAATAAAAAAAGCAAAGAAGGATTATGAATTTAAACTGGCATCACAGGTAAAAGATAACTACAAGACTTTTTACTTATACATAAATAATAAAAAGATAAGTGATAACATCCTAGTACCTTTCAGAAATGACCAAGGTGAACTGCTGAATAAAAAAAAGAGTCTGCACAATTACACAATACTTTTTTTGCTCAGTATTCAATGCAGCCACCTCATTAAATAAAGGGGACAGAAATAGCTCTATACCTGGACTAATACAAATTGCAGCAGTGGATGTACTGGATAAACTAAAAAAAATCGTATTAATAAATCACAGGGCCCTGACAAAATTCATCCAAGAGTAATATATGAACTGGCTGAACAATTAGCTGATTCCCTAACTTATATTTTTCAATCATCACTAGATAAAGGGGAAGTCCCACAGGGCTGGAGGGAGGCACTAGTGATTCCAATATATAAAAAAAGGTGAAAAAATGGACCCACAAAACTAAAGACCTGTAAGTCTGACATCTGTTATGGGAAAATATTGGAATACATAATAAAGGGCATCTCAATAGAACATTTAGATCAAGAAAACATACAAGACTCAGTTCAGCACGGATTTAGGAAGGGAAGATCATACCAGACAAACCTTTTGGGCTTTTATGAGAAGGTGGGCAAAGCATTAGATGAAAGCAACAATGTTGACATAGTTTTTTTGGATTTTTTGAAAGCTTTCGATAAACTCCCACACCAGGAACTAGTAAACACACTCCAAGATACTAGAATTAATATAAGTATAACAAACTGGATAGAGGATTGGTTGAAGGACAAGAGACAGATGAGTGGTGATATATGGCGAAATGACTGATTGGGTGGCAGTGTCCAGTGGGGTGCCCCAGGGCTCAGTACTTGGACCTTGCCTATTTAATATTTATGTAACATCATTAAAAATACTGAATAAAAGGATTTGGCTGACCAGATTTATGGATGATTGTAGGCTGGGTACTATTACAAACACACAACAACACATCTCCGAGCTTCAAGATGCACTGGACACAATACAAAATAGGACAAAATTAAAAAAAAAAACTAGAACTCAATAAAAAAAATTATGGTTATGCATATGGGTAAAAGAGATACCAAACCACAGTACAAGATAGAAAATATAGTACTTTGTGACACTTCTGATGAAAGAGACTTGGGGATAACCATTAGCAATGACCTGAAGTTTAGTACTCGTAACAATCTAGTAAAAAGAAACAACCAGATATTAAATTGTATATTAAGACATATGACTAGCAGAGATAGGAAGGTTATTATGCCCCTGTACAGTGCCTTCGTCATACCTAACTTGGAATATTGTACCCAGGTGTGGGCACCTTACATAAAGGATGATATTCGAAAGCTGGAGGGAATTCAATGAAGGGCAACTGGGTCTGTAAAGGGCACTGAGGGCATGTCCTATGATGAGAGACTGAGGGAGTTGGATTTATTTACATTGGAATATATATGCACTAGAGGGGACTATTGCATGCTTTATACAGCTATACAAGATGAAAGTCTTAGAGATGATTCGGGTTGGACACTGAGGAAATCTAAATATGAATCTAGGAAAAATCCCTATCAGTTAGATACCCAAAGATGGCATACACTACCACAGAAACACTGGTTCAGTGTGAGAGTAATTGCAGGGTAGAATTCATTGCCAACTGATATAGTAAAGAGTACAAATATAGATTCTTTTAAACGTAGGCTGGATCAACTGCCCCTTTGGAATATTCCAGGCCACATATGTTTGATGGCAGCTATTACATTGATGGAAACTATTACGGTGAGTGGCCTTCTGAAACAAGGTAGTACAGATGTCACCTTCTGAGTTTCTATACAGCTTTAAATCCAAAAATGTGATTTCATCTGCAACAATGATATATTTAAACCTCAAGCAGTTAGTTTGGCTCTCCAACCAAGCAACAAAATATTTAAATTCTGAAACAGTGCCCTTTCACAGAACCAGCATTTTGTCAGTATAACACAGCCACAAATCCAAGCAATCAAAGTCTGGATTCATGGCAGCATCATATAAGACAAGACGTACCCAATGGCTGAAAAATAAATTAGCATAACTGGGGACGATAATGGCCCCCATCACTTTGCCACATATTTATTTAAAATTACTCCCCTGAAACACAAACATATTTTTAGCTAATACCATCTCAGGTAAATTCAATAAATATCAGATAGGCATCTTTACACATGACAGTTCATCCCATTGCTCCAAAATGTATTCCATTGCTGCCAAGCCTCCACTATGTGGGCTAACTGTACATAATGAATCGGTGTCTAAGGTGACAAAAAATACCCATCATTGCTATCCCAACTAAACATTGACACTCAGAATCCTGACATTCAGAGATCCCAAGTTTGGCAGCCCAACACGCAACTGCCCGACAGAAGGAAGCTGGTGCAGACAGGTGTAAGGTAGCAGATGTGATGAACTGCTACCAACCCCTAGTCAGGTACTACAAAGAAGAAGAAAATTCAGAAGCTGGCCAAGCTGTTCCTGTGGAGTGGAGGGTTAGACTGTTAACAGCTTGGACAGCATGGTGCTCTTGACCTGGGTTCTGTTCCTGGCAAAGAATTTTTTTGAGCTATTGTTTCCCCCATAACTTTTTAACCTACTCTGAGGTATGCTCCCCACAGAGTTGGCTGTTTTAGTTATGGGGGGGCTGGGGGTTTGCCCTCCACATTGCAGTAAGATTCTGTCGGTCTTCTGACAGTCGGTCTCCTGAACTTGGCCATATGGAGTTCAGGAGACTGAATGTTGGGATTTTATAGTAAATCCCCATGGTTAAATTCTGTATTTTCAATTATGTTTATAAACTTCATCAAGTCCCTAATAAAGGACCTCAAACCTTTAATATGGGGCTCTAAAAAGCTATCGACTAACATCAATAAAAGCTCTGTTACAAATCCATTACCAGAGATGATGGGTCTACCTTGAGATCTTTGTACCTTCTTATGTTTTATGGGCTGTGTATGTACAAAGACCTCCTGGTAGACCCATCATGTCTGGCAATGAATGAGTAACAGAACCTTTATCGATGTTAACCTGGGTTCTGTTCTGTGAAGTAATATTTTTCCCCCATCTGTTTTTGACCCCCTAATATTTTAACCTACTCTGAGGTCTGCTCCACCTCAGAGTTGGTTATTTTAGTTATGGGGGTGTGGGGGGCTTGCCCCTTGCATTGTATGAAGATCCTGTTGGTCTTCCGACAGTCTCCTGAACTCGGGCTTATGTAGTTTGGGAGACTGAATGTCAGGATTTCATAGTAAATCATCATTGTTAAATTCTATATTTTTAAAGATGTTTTTAAATGTGATCAAGTCCCTAATAAAGGACCTCAAACCTTTAATATGGGGCTGTAAAAAACTATCTACTAACATTGATAAAGGCTCCGTTACAAATCCATTGACAGTGACTATGGGTCTCCCAGATGGTCTTTGTACTTTCTTATGTTTTTCGGGGAGCATATGTACAAAGACCACCTGGTAGACCCATCATGTCTGGCAATGGATGGATAACAGAGCCTTTTTTGATGTTAGTTGATAGTTTTTTATAGCCCCATGTTAAAGGTGTGTGGTCCTTTTTAGGGACTCAATGGAGATTGTAAACATTGTTGAAAATATAGAATTTAATGATGGGTGTTTTTTTTTCCAACTTAGATATCGATTCACTATATACAGTTATCAACCACAGTGGAGACTTGGCTGCAATGGAATATTTTGGAGTAACAGGATGAATTGTTGCATGCAAAGATGCCTAGTTTGTATTTATTAAATTTATCTAAGATGATATTAATTAAAAATATGTTTGTGTTTCAGGGGAGTTATTTTAAACAAATATGTGGCAAGGCAAATGGGAAAGTCTTGTCTTGTATGACACCACCACAGATCCACACTTTGATTGTTGGATTTGTGGCAGAGTTATATTTATTTTATTTATTTATTAAATTTTGTTGACCTGGTAAGCCCACTGGGCCTAGAAGTCCCTTTTTCAGGGGCGACCGGGAGGAGGGGGGATACAGATGGTAAGCAACTGAAATTGAACTAGATTAAGCTATTGTTGGTATTTTTAGTGAAAGGGAGAAATTTGGACAGGACACCGGGGAAACTCCCCTACTCTTTTTTGATAAGTGCCATGGGATCTTTAGCATCCACCTGAACTACCACCAATCCAGGCAGATGGGACCTTGGTTTAACTTCTAATCCAAAAGACAGCACCTTAGAAGTGCAGCACCCCCTCATGGTGCACTACAATGTCAGTATTGGGATATTAACCCAAGTTCCAGATGTGGGAACTGAACCCACAGCCCTCTGATCTCCTGACCTCAGTGGTGAGTGTGCAACCTACTGAGCCACTGACACCATAAAATCTCCATTGAATCCCTAATATTGACAATATTTTGGTTATCTGGAAGGGTACTGTTTCAGAATTTAAATATTTTGTTGCTTGGTTGGAGAGCCAAACTAACTGCTTGAGGTTTAAATACTGTATATCATTGATCCAGACGAAATCACATTTTTGGATTTAAGGCTATATAGAAACTCAGCAGGTGACATCTGTACTACCTTATTTCGGAAGCCCACTGACTGTAACAGTTTACTTTTATATAACAGTTGTCATCCAATACACATGACCCACAATATTCCAAAGGGGCAGTTCATCAGGTCAATCAGAAACTGCACTGAGAAATCTGAAATTCATAATGAAAAATTGATCAGGTACACAGGTTTAAAAAGAGGGAATACAGCAACAACAGTATTCTCATGGTTATCAGCACTGTTGATAATATGGAAAGAAAATATACTTTAATACCTAAGGAACATGTACAACAAAATTTGCATGATTGCCCCTTTGTGACTACTTACATGGTAAGAGCAGACCACATTAATAATCTCATATTGGTAATTGGTGCTTGTTGAATGTAGAACCTAGATTACATGAAATGGTTAAGAAGGGTCCCACGGTGGTCTTTAGAAGACCAAAACATATTGAGGACATTGTTGCTCCCAGTATAATATCCAGCCCTGTGAAAATGAGAGCAACATTTTAACCCCCCCCCATTGAAATACATAGATGAGGAAGATTCAGTTATTGTGAATACGTGCAGCTGTGTAAGGAATTTGTCAATCCCTTTGAATGGCGTAAGGCTCCCCATTCATGACTTTATTTCAAGTTGCACTAGTGGTGAGGTTTATTTATTGTCTTGTAGTTTTGGTCATTATTATGTGGGAAGCACAACCAGGCAATTTAAAATAAGAAACAGGGAGCATATTCGTATTATCCAAAATGGTGACACCTCTTATGCCATTGTCAAACATTTACACTTTTTGGAAATGAATGACATAATGTTCATTTTGTGGGCACTGAAAAGGTATGCCTTGGCATGGGGTGGGGGCCAGGATTTGGAGAAATGTATCGGGCAACATGAGAACTATTTGATTTATACTTTGGGGGAGTTGAGCAATGAGGGACTAAATGAAAACTTCAATTGAGGTGCATTCTCTAGTAAACTACATAGAAAAATAGAAACATAGAATGTGACGGCAGATAAGAACCACTTGGCCCACCCAGTCTGCCCATTTCCCTGCCTACTGGATAAGCTGCAGATTCTAGTTAACCAGCAGCCTACTTCTTTCTACCCCCACCCCCTAGAATTGCCTTATGACTGTCCCATGCATGCTTGAATTCCACCACTGATTTTGACTCCACGACCTCCTCTGGAAGGCCATTCCATGCATCCACAACCCTCTCTGTGAAAAAATACTTCCTTAAATTACCTCTGAGCCGCCCCCATCTTCAAATTGTGCCCCTTGTTCTTGCACACCTCTTTTTTTGAAAGATGCTACCCTCTTGGACTTTGTTGATTCCCTTGAGGTATTTGAAAGTTCTATCATGTCCCCCCTCTCCCTCCTTTCCTCGAGGCTATACATATTAAGCTCCTTAAGTCTCTCTTCATATGTCTTCCGGTGCAGACCCTACACCATTTTAGTTGCCCTCCTCTGGACAGCTTTCATCCTGTCTATGTCTTTTCGAAGACTGGGTCTCCAGAAATGCACACAGTACTGCAGATGGGGTCTGACCAGCTGTCTGTACAGCGGGATAATAACTTCCTATTTTCTACTGGTGATGCCTCTCCCTATGCATCCCAGTATCCCTCCAGCCCTCCTTGCTGCCCTCTCACATTGCTTGCCCACCTTTAGGTCATCTGATATGACTACCCCCAGGTCCCTTTCCATTTTTGTTGTTGTTAGTATCTCACCCCCCATTGTGTACTCTTCCCCTGGGTTTTTGTTTCCCAGGTGCATTACCTTGCACTTCTTAGCATTGAATCTAAGCTGCCATACATTTGACCATTCCTCTAACCTTGCCAAGTCCCTTCTCATCCTTTCCACCCCACCTTGTGCATCAACTCTGTTGCAGATCTTTGTGTCATCTGCAAAGAGACATACTTTTCCTTCCAGTCTCTCTCTGCA
This sequence comes from Neoceratodus forsteri, assembly GCA_016271365.2. Classification (NCBI taxonomy): domain Eukaryota; kingdom Metazoa; phylum Chordata; order Ceratodontiformes; family Ceratodontidae; genus Neoceratodus; species Neoceratodus forsteri. Next base: position 624,498,811 of record CM057455.1, read on the forward strand.
ATGTCACTTATAAAGACATTGAAGAGGACTAGTCCTAATACTGAACCCTATGGTACCCCACTAGTAACCCCCCTTTCTTCAAAGTGGACTCCATTTACTATTACTCTCTGTGTCCTGTTCTCCAGCCAATTTTTTACCCAGGCTGTCATCTTGGGACCCACTCCCAGGCTAGCTAATTTGTATATTAATCTTTTGTGTGGGACTGTGTCAAATGCCTTGCTAAAGTCTAGGTAGGCAATGTACAAAGCCCCTCCCTGATCTACTACGTTGGTCATCCAGTCAAAGAAATCTATCATATTTGTCTGGCATGACCTTCCCGCTGTGAATCCATGCTGCCTTGGGTCCTGTGCCCCTCTGGCCTCTAGATATTTGATAATTCTTTCCTTCAGAAGTGATTCCATCATTTTCCCTACCACTGAGGTTAAACTGACAGGTCTGTAGTTCTACTTCTGCCTTGCTCCCACTTTTGTGAAGGGGTATCACATCTGCCCTCTTCCAGTTCTTGGGTACCACCCCATCCTCCCATGATTTGTTAAACAGGGTAGTCAGTGGTGTCACTAATTCCACCCTTAGTTCTTTTAGAATTCTGGGATGAATCCCATCAGGCCCCATTGCTTTGTCCACCTTCTGTTTTAAGAGTTCTTTCAGAACCCTTTCTTCTGTAAATGGGCTGGTATCAACTTCTGCATCCAGAGTGTTTCTACTGTTTGTTTTAGGTACCTCCCCTCTTCCTTTGTAAATACTGAGCAAAATATTTGTTTAGTATCTCTGCCTTTTCACAGTCACCCTCTGCCCCCCTCCCCTTTATTAAGCCTCACTATCCCTCCCTTGGTCTTTCTTTGCTCCTGATGTACCTATAAAAGGTTTTATCCCCTTCTTAACTGAGATGGCTATCTTTTCCTCAGTTTGGGCCTTTGCTGTTCTGACTGCCTTCCAGCTTCCTTTTGCTTTAACTGATACAGTTCTCTGTCCTGCTCCTTCTGTGATTCCTTGTACTTCCTGAAGCTTTCTTTTTCTCTTGAACCTTCACTGCCACTTCCTTTGAGAACCATAGTGGTTTCTTCGTCATTTAGTTTTGTTTATTTGCTTCACACAAAGGCTTGTTACCTCTGTGATGGCAGTTTTTATTTTTCCCCATTGTTCTTCCACCCCTCCTTCCTGCCCATTTGCTAGTGCATTCCTTAGGCACTCACCCATTTTGGCAAAGTCAGCCCTCCTAAAGTCCAGTACCTTTGCCTTTGTATGGCTTGACTCTATTGCTGTGTTTATTGTGAACCATACTGTTCGATGGTCGCTAGTTTCCAGATGGCTACCCACTTCTACATCTGTGATCCTCTCTTCATCTCCATTTGAGAGAACCAGGTCTAAGATTGCTCCTTCTCTAGTGGGCTCCAATACTAGTTGTCTAAGGCATGCCCCCTTTAGGGCATCTAGGATAACCCCACTCTTCGAAGTGGCTGCTGCAACTGTACTCCAGTTAACATCTGGCACATTCAGATCACCCATCAGCAATATCTCCCCTTTTTCTGCCATTCTAAGTACACTTTCTATCATTTCCTTGTCCATTTCCTCCCCCTGAGAGGTCGGGTCTGTATACAACCCCTGTGCAGATTGTGGTGCCATTGCCTGCCTCCAAATTGACCCACAGTGCTTCTTCTCCTCCCTGTTTACCCTTTTGTTCTATTGCTTTGATTTCTTCTCTTATGTAGAGAGCTACTCCTCCTCCTCTTTTACCCTCCCTGTCCCTCCTGTAGATAGTGTATCCTGGTATGTTTACATCCCAGTCATGGTTCTGTGTGTACCATGTTTCTATGACTACGATATCCAGATGTTCCTCCTCCATCAAGGCCACTAATTCAGGAAGCTTGTTACTCAGACTACGGGCATTGGTACTCATTGCTTTCCATTTTTGATGGCTTTACCTTCAGTTGCAGCATCCCCCACTGACCTTTCTACCTCGGTCTTTTTCTTATTTAGTACCCAGTTTTGTAGGGAGAGGCTGGGATTTTCCTGCTGCTTATCAGTGCCTCCCCCCTTGACTAGTTTAAAAGCTTGCCAATGAAGCATTTAAACCGATTGCTCAAAAGACTTGTTCCCTTCCTGGACAGATGCAGACCATCCTGCCAGTATAGGGTGGTGTATATATGTTGAATCCTTATTTATAGCTTGCTTATATTTGGGGTATTTGAATACATTTATTTGCATTTATTATTTAGATAACATGTGGATGCATTCTGAATTATTGTGGGATTTTGTAAACTAAAGTGGTACTTGCTAGTATTTAATATGGGTTACCATTCCAGTATATTGTTCTCAATAAGTGTTGAACCTGGTAACCAATCAAATGTGACTCTGTATTAATCATTGGGGGTTTTCCATGTTTGATTGCATTTACCATGCTTGTTTTTAATTCCTGATGTATTAAATATATTTAATTAATAGGTCTGTACATGTTTTACTAATTTCATCTGTTGGGCATTCTGAAGAAGCTTGGAGCACACCTTAGCAAAACATTAGTGTTTTTATCAGTGTGCTGTGATGTCAACTCATGTTCAGCATTTTTTCTGCTACTGGTGGTAGAGAGATGTTAACTGCACTTTTTTGTACTTCAATAAATGCTAAGAGATTGCAACTGTTGTTTTTTTTTTTGTGGTTTTATTCCTTAGAGTGGGTGCTTTATGTTTTTCTTGGTCCAGTGCAGATTTATATTTAGCACCACTGCACTGTCCTGGTGCTATTTGTTTTCTTATCTTTTGGCCATAAGATATATTATACAGACTGGTAATAGGTCCTATAATATGATCATATGTTTCCTTCAGTAGTATGGGTTGTATTCTCTCTGTAACTGCAGGTTTATTTGATTTTATTTTAGACAGTACTGACAGTACTTCACTTTCTGCAAATGTATCCATACTACCTGTATTTACTTCATTCTTACTTTTCACTGTTATGTTGCCTTTTGCAATAAATACATAGCAAAAATATTAATGAAATCTATTTGTCATCCTATGAGCATCTGTTAATACGTCCCCACTACTCATTATTTGTCCTACTGCCCTATCCAACACCTTGTAATTATTTGAAAAAAAAAAGGTTTCATTGTTGTCTTTGGTATGTGCCATACTGAAATCTAGATTGTCTCTTTTTTTTTTAAGTTTTTTTTAAGCTGTAGTTTGTATTTCTGTATGTTACTTTCACTAGGCATTTTCTTAGATTTTGGATATACCTTTTCCTTTTTCCTAATCTGCTTATGTACCCTATGTGATAGCCATAGAGGAATATCCCACCTTTTATTATAAAACAGCTTAACAGGAACATACTTGCTTTCCAACTCTAATAATTTGTTTTTGATTTTGTCCAACATTCCTCTGCTGATTTTCCATCAAATTATTTTTCCCAATCCCTTTTTTGGATGCTTTCCCTGATTTTCTTGATATCTGCCATAGATTAATTTCTAATGACTGCTGTCTTATCAGCTCTCACTATGCGATTGTGATCACTGGTACCTAGGTTATCCGATATCATGATATTTTTTATTTTGTGAGCTAAATTTGATTACATTTGCTTGTATCTTCCGTAAATGAGCTGAGCTCTACAACCAGCCCCCCCAACAAACAGCACTTAGATAATGTGAATGGTGCCAGTTGGGGTGATTTCTACAATCATCACCCCCATGCAGCCCCCCCCCACCATGCACTCTCTCCTTCACTTGACAAGACTCTTTTGCTGCTATCCACTTTTATGTTTCCCCTACTGGTTACATCACCTATCAGTAACAGTACCGAATACTGAGTTTACCCTACCAATATTCATCCTTCTGGTTAACAATTACAACAGTGGCCTTGTGTGATACCAGACCAGACTTAAATTGCTTGCTATTAGTGTAGATACTTTGTATAGCTCTGTTCTGATCATTGTATGGTGTTGACAAATCACTGTCATGTGGCAATGACATGCAATCATTGTAAACTCTGCACCTATTTTCCTGCTTCTCCTATGTGATAATTTGTAACATTTCCAGTTTCCCCTGCTATACTTTGACTGTAAAATTCCTGTTGATGTGGATCCTTAGCAAATGAGCATGTAGCTCAAAGGTATACTCTGAAATAATAATACATAAACAAATAATCAGGTCTGAAATATTATCTTCTCTTGCTGATTCTAACATTTTCTGTTCTAGGCCGCATTTAGTAGTTTCTGTGCAAACTATTATTCATATTTTAAGACTCCACTTAGATTGCTCCATTTAATTTCTGGTAGTTTAGCTTTCCTACTTTAGCTGCCTTGTGGTCTTCCTTGGTAGTTCTTGATTATAGTTATTTTATCACTGTTAGGTGATCTATAGTAGATTTCTACCATTATCCTACCTACCCCCATTTCTGTTATTTATATCCAGACACTTTCCACATCTGAATCATCTTTTTTTGTACCACCTAGTTCTAACCATTCCACTCCTTCCTTAAAGTATGTGTGTACTTCTCCTGTTCTATTTTTTGTGTGTTTCTATTTAACAGCATATAGCCTGGCATAAGTTTATTCCACTCACTTGTACTGTCCAACCGTGTTTCTGTAATTTTAACTATATCTATGCATTCCTTAGCTAGTATTAATTCAAGCTCCGATTGTTTAATAATAGTTAAGCTATATGCATTGGCTAGAAACAAACGTATGCCTTCTTTCTTACACAGTGCAACCTTTCTGTATTGTATTTCATTATTTTGGACCAAAGCCTCCTTTATTCCAATTTTAAAATCATTGTAATCAATGTTTCAATCTGTTTTCCAAATGTTGCACTACCATGCTTAATTAAATGTAAACCATTCCAACAACAATAATGATTTTTGTTTGCAAATCTTTCAGAATTTGTAATACATGTATAACCCTTACTTAGAGGCCATTTTCTGGACCATTAATTTAATATATTTGTCTTTATAGTCTTTGTTAGCCCTAGGTACCGGCAGTATTTCTGACAGCACAATGTGACAGTCCCTTTCAGCTAAGTTTTCACAGAGCCTCTTATATATTCCTCTTTTATTTCATCTATATTTTGTCTTCCAACATTGTTAGTGCACTCATGGACAACCACTTATTGGATCTCAAATGCATTTTGCAGTATTTTCCGTGACATGTTATCAATATCAGTTATCCTAGCACCTAGGAAACTGCTGGTTGTCCAATTTAGTTTATCTGTCACATATCTGTGTATTTAATTATAGAATCACCCAAAACAAGAAATTGGCATGCCGTAGAAATGTTTTTTAGACTGTTATATTGATTTTATTCTGGTCCATCATTTTCCTGAATAATTTCATCCTGTGCAAGGGACTCAAATGTGTTATGCTGTTCAATATTTAAGGTCATCATTATCATAACCCTCTTAATTTTTCTGTGATACTTTACTGAGGTCCAATCCTCCTCCAAACTATGATCATCCTTCCTCTGTATTTAATTTACCATTGCTCCATTATGTATCAGCATCAATATTAATTAATTGAAGTTGTGGGACATATGTGATTGTATATACATCACTTGAATTCTGTGAAGTGCTTATTTGGGAATTGATGTTTTCTGCCTCATAAGCTGCCAGGTTACTTATGGAGCACCCTAAATATTGTCATATTACACCAGTACTACGTGAGCTGTACTGGCTGTCAGTCAGGTGGAGGATCCTCTTTAGGGTGGGTCTTCTCATCTATAAGGCCCTACACTGCCAGGGCCTGGTTACTTGATGGACCTTCTTGCACCTGCTGTCTCAGTCCATCCCCTCCACTCCTCTGGTAGGGGCCTCCTGGTGATTCCCAGGATGAGGTTGAAAACAGATGGTGAAAGGGCTTTTTGTGTTGCTGGCCCTGTCCTGTGGAATTTGCTACCATTCAGCATTAGGGAGGTCCTGTCTTTGGAGGTATTCAAGGCCCACCTTAAGACCCTCCTATTCACCAAGGCATTCCCCGACTTAGCTGTTTAAGTGAGATCCATTCCCAATGGTTTTTGATCTCAGTTCCTGGCCACCTGTGTTTTTAAATTTCTTAGGAAATCTTATTTTTAGTGCATACGTTACTGTTCAATGTTTATCATTATTTATTCTGATTTGTTGTGTCTTTTATTTGTTTATTTCCTTTGTATGGTACCCAGAGCCTCTGAGATTGGACGTCTTTTTAAATAAAAATTGCCTTGCTTACTTGTTTGAGGAAGATTAGGCTCTCATATTTATTCAGTTCCATTTCCAGATTTAATACTATAACTTTCAATTACTTAATCTCTTTATACTCTGTACGTCTTAAGGCTTCAAAATCTGTATTTGAGCTTAAGCTAAACTTTCTGCATATTCCACATTTTGTTCCCATCTGCCCATTAGCCAAGGTAACATATCCTAATTCTACTTCCATAGTTGAAATTTACCTTATACCAAAGTTTGTATTTTGCCTAACTTGGTATTAGAATGATGCCTGCCTTTCTGGCTGATACTGGCTGACACCGGCAGATACACCTGCCTCTGCCAGCATTACCTCTGCCCTGTGCTTGCTTCTGCTCACTGAGGTTGCTGTTTAAATTGCAGCAAACTGAGAACACTACCCATGTAACTTTCTCTTTTGCACTCTGCCTGACACTGTTAAAATGATAAAGAAGTCACTTACAAGTGTGCATGTGGTATAAAACTGATAAAATACTATGTCACCTAGTAGCTTGTCTAGCTAAAAAAGCCCAGTAACCTTTCAAATTGGCACTGCAAAAAACAAGTGGAGTGCCTGTCCTCCACTATCCTACAATGCTCTGTATTACTAATGTGGTAGCATCATTAAAATGGGCCCCTATCTGTAGTCCTTCTGGTATCTGGGAACAACACTTCCCCAGATGCCCAGCAGTTGCTATGGAAACAAAGACACCTTAGACAGCCCCAACTTTTTTTGTTTCTTTTTTTTTTTTTAAAATTTTCCATACTCAGACTAGACAGGATTCTTGGGATAGGGTTCACACACAACACAAGCATTCATAGTACAATCTTTCCTTCACTTAATCTCAGCCCAGCTCGTCAAGTCTGCTGTTTAAATCTCTATAAACTGGAAGTGCTAACCATGTCACTTCCAGTTTCACAAGCTGTCCCAGATTCTGCTAAAACAATTTAAAAAAAGACACTTACAAGTGTGCCTGTATACAAAACTGTTAAACTATTATGTTCACTACTACCCTGTGTTGCTAAAAAGCCCAGCAACCTTCAGAATTGGCAGTGAAAAAAAGAGAGGAGTGCCTGTCCTTCACTATTCCACAATATTCTGTACTTCCAATGTGGTAGTATCAGTAAAGATAGACTCCCAACTGTAGTACTTCTAGTAAATGGGAATTACACTTCCCCAGATGCCCAGCAGTTGTTATGGAAACAAAGACACCTTATTCAACACCCCCAGGGTTTTTTTGTTTCTTTTTTCTTTAAACTATCCACATTCAGGCTAGAAGGAATTTTGGGGGTTGGGATCACACCCACCCACCTACAGAATCCTTTACAGTAGAATCTTTTCTTAGCCTATTCTCAGCCCCACTCACTGAGGCTGCTGTTTATAAATCTCAGTAAACTGGAAGTAATACCCATGTCACTTCCTGTTTTGCAAGCTGCCCCAGTTGCAGCTAAAATTATAAAAAGGTACTTACAAACATACCTGTGGTAAACAACTGTTACTACACTATTTCCCTTAGAGGTCTGTGCTTCTAAAAAGCCTGACTTGTCATGTCAGACCATTCTGATAGTCTTAGAAACAAGCCCAAAGGTAAGGTGGGAAATGAACCTTAATGAATCACACACTGTGCCTCCGGTTCCCAAGGTGCCATCAAATGTCCATGAAAAAATCTTGTTTAGGAACAAAAAATACTTCTCCAGAGTCCAAAGATTTCTTTGTAATGATTTTTATTTTGGTTTATACTGCCCCCTATGTTTTGCTCTGTATAAGAGCTTGTTCACTGGGTATATCTGTTAAAGACAATGATAAAAAAAAAATGTTTTAGTATAACAGTCCCTGAAAAAAAAATTATCACTATTTTTGTTATGTTATAATACTGTGTTAAGTTAAACAATTTTGGAATTCTTTAAGTAAAATAAAATTACCTAGGTCACAGCTACTGTTCTATATTTCACTTTCCTCCTGCTTGCTTCATATTACAAAAAAAAATCCATGCCATCTGTGAATTGACATAATGTATTCTATCAATTATTTTCAACAGAAAAAGACCCATGGGAGTCCCTTGGTCTTGTTGATAAAAGACCCCATTAAATTCAAAATAATTGTGTGTGAGAATGTACATAGCAAGTTCCTGTAATAGTTCCATTTTGGGTTTAGTTCCAGCTGGTCTGCTGGCTAACATGCATCCTAAACTGACTACACCCTCTCTATGTGGGATGGAGGTGTATAGGCTGGCAACATCAAATGTTACCAGCCATGCCTCCCTCAGATCCTTTTGACTTGAGTAAATCTGCAGTTTTTGCATAATGTCTGTAGAGGCCCTTAGGTAAGTTTCAGTTTTTTCAATCAAAGGTTGCACATGATAGTTGATATATTTAGACACAGGTTCAAAAACAGATCCAATACCCTAGACTATAGGCCTGCCTGGAGGTTTAGATATATTTTTATGTATCTTAGGGATACAGTAAAAAGTAGGAGTTCTTGGATGTGCATTCAATAGAATTTCAACTTCCCACTGGTTTAGCCACTGCATGTCTACATACTCCTGTAGCTTTTCTTGTAATTCTATCTGTATGTTCTCTAGAGGGTCATAATTCAACTGCTGATAATTCTTTCTATCTGTTAACAATGACATGCACATTTGCAATTATTGTTCAAACTGTGAATGAAGTGAAGCTTACAAGTGCTTTTGTGTATGCTATGAGGTAAATGGCCAAGTTATATGGTTACAGGCTTTACGCAGTTGTTAAAATTAAGCTATTATGGGGACTTTTTTGTTGAAAATAATTGATAGAATACATTATGTCAATTCATAGATGGCATGGATGTTTTTTTTTTTTTTGTAATATGAAGCAAGCAGGAGGAAAGTGAAATATAGAACAGTAGCTGTGAGCTAGGTAATTTAATTTTACTTCAAGAATTCCACAGTGCTTTAACTTAACACAGTATTATAACATACCAAAATGGTGATACATTTTTTTAAAGGATTGTTATACTAAAACATGTTTTTTTTATCGTTGTCTTTAACAGATATACCCCATCAACAAGCTCTTATACAGAGCAAAACATAGGGGGCAGTATAAACTGAAATAAAAATAATTACAAAGACATCTTTGGACTGTAAAGAAGTAATTTTTGGGTTCCCAAACATGACTTTTTTGTGAACATTTTGATAGTCTTCTTTAACTGAATAGCAAAGGAGATAGACAAGGGCCATGTGGTAGACTTTTTGTAATTTGGATTTATTAAAGGCCTTTGATTCAGTCCACACAAGAGACTGCTTAAAAAAATTGAGGACATTGGTGCAGCTGAAACTCTAGTGAGTTAGGTGGGAAACTGGCTAGCAGGAAGGTGACAGTGGATTGTGATAAATGGGGTCAAATTACAGAGGATGGAGGTGATGAGTGAAATTCTGCAGGGATTAGTTCTGAATCTGATCCTCTTCAACATGTTCATTAGGGACAGTGCTAAAGGAATCCAGGGCAAGTTGTGCCTATTTACAGATGACACAAAGCTATGTGGGAGGGTGGATAGTGCAGAAGTAAAAATGGATATGCAGAATGACCTGCTAAAGTTAGAATGGTGGTCAAAGGGCTGGCTTTTAAAATTCAGTGCAAAACAGTGCACCTAGGGAAAAATAACCCCATGGCACAGTACTAGGTGGTGGGGGGGGGGAGACTTAGCACTACAAATAAGGAATGTGATGTAGGAGTTACCATCAGTAATTCCCTTAAACAAACCAGTCAGTGCAAAAGGGCCTACAGAAAGGCTAGCAGGATGTTGGGACGCACTGAGAGGGGGACTTTTAGAAGGAGAAAAGAGGTAATATTACCCCTCTACAGAGCCCTGTTTAGGCCTCAACAGAATTACTGTGCCCAGTTATGGAGTCCTTACCTCATAAAAGATAAGGATATGTTAGAGGCAGTACACTGTAGCGTGACCAAAATGATCCAGGGGCAGCAGGATAAATCCTACAAGGAGCATCTCAGGGCACTAAATTTGTGCTAATTGGAAAGCAGTAGAGAGAAGGGTGATATGAATGAGACCTTCAGTTTCCTCAAAAGAGTTAATAAAGTGAAATGTGGGGAAATATTTAGCCTGAGTACCAACTCATGGTGACAAGGTCATGAGTGGAAGTTGGCAAGTGGAATATGCAGGAGAGACAGAACAAAGTACTTCTTTATGGAAAGGATGGTGAAGCCATGGAACAGTCTGCCAGTGGAGGTGGTGGGAGTGAGCACAGTAAGGGAGTTCCAACAGGCCTGGGATAGAATGAAGGGAATAGTGGTAACCTGGGCCAACAGGACCACAGAAGAAAATATGGAGGTGTCTGGAAGGATTAGTACCCTGGGGGAACATTTGGTTCCAAAAAGTATTCCAGAAATTTAGGGAAGATGGGCAGACTCGATGGTCCATGGGTCTTTTTCTGCCATCATTGTCTAGGTTTCTATGGGTAATTGCTTCTTAGAAAAAACTGTACATTCCTTATGTAACTATCACCATCTGCACAATTTGACTTGTTCTTAAGACAGAATAACATGTTTTGTGTCATTCATAATTAAAATATCAGACACTCATAGACATGCTGTCTGGCTCAGTTCTTTAAAACTTGCCAAGCAGTGTGTCATCTCTAAATAAAAGAAGTATGCACACATGGACCTGCTTTTGATTTAGTCATTTCCAACTGCCAGGAACAACTGCCACTGACACAGTCAGTCTACCTTCTTTGGTCATCACCTTAACCAATGAAACAGTTACTTCACCCTATAAATCATTTCTCTCTTATCTTGTCTTTCAAGCATCTACTTAACCTTCATTTTGCCCCTTTCTACTTTTAAGGTTAGCCACCTCTGGCAGCCACTATCCAGTTGTTTCTTCCCCTGAACTTCCTTTGCTCCACCACCATTTGGTTTCTATCCTGTCTCCCCCTTTAGTTCTCTCTCTCTCTCTCTTTCACTCTCACTCTCTGTCTAGCTCTTCCATTTGCTCTCTCTCTCTCTTACACTCCACAGTTCCCCTCCTTGTCTCCATCTTTTGTTACAATTTTTAACATTTCCAGATCTTGGAATATAGACAAGCACCCATCACAAAACTTCTCACAAATCTTGAGGACTTGCATCATGGACTGCACTTGCCCAATTTTGCCCAATTTTAATACCACCAAGGTTATTGAGCTATAACAATCTGTGTCTAACACTGAATACCCAGCTCAGCTCTCTCTACACTTGTGCTACTGTGCAACTATATATATTTCTGATATCATAGTCTTTACTCTTTTTTGAATTTTGTACTTCCTTTTTCACAGACTGCTGGAGTGTAAAAGATTTAGTGAAGAATATTCCTTGCTAATTCCACCCTCAATTAGTCTCAGACTAAAAGTCAAAATGTTTCCCAGAAAAAATGTTGTCCTTGGGCAGACAAGCCTCAGAAATGCTAAGTAAAGACTATGATTCCAACGCGTTATAAGGTCTGAATAAATCTATACTTTTCAAAGTGTTGAATCCTTGGGCAGATTTGAGACATCCACAGTATTTAAAAGAGATCTAACCTTTTATGAAAAGCTGGGTTTAACATTCTGCATGCCATAGGTGAGGTGTAATTACTCTGTAGAGTAGCAGAGGGAAGTAGTAAGGGAATGGGTTGTGATGTATTAAACAGGCTTATTTGTGAACTAAAGGGGTTAAACCTTGGCTATTTTGTTAAGGTTATTATTCTTTTAAGTTTGAGCTGGCTCAGTTTCTCTCTTCCAATTTATTTCTTTGTCTTAAAAAATTAGAAGGTTCCAAGTCAAGCCCTAAACAGTAACAGTGAATATTGTTATGCACATAAATACATGCCCCTCTCTAGGGTTGCACCTGGAAATGAGCCTTTGTATGCACTGAAACAATCCCATTTTACTCTGTTTCCACGTGTCAATTTTCTGGACACAAGGCAGATGCATTTTGAGCATGCAGAAAAGATCTGGGGACTCTGTGCCACCACTGTGAGCATGACTGAGTCCACCATTAATTCTGGGAGACATTGTATGTACTGAAATGATCCTATTTCACTCTGTTATCACTTGTCAATTTTCTGGACACAAGGCGGATGCATTTTGGGCATGCATAAAAAAAATCTGGGGACTCTGTACCAGCACTGTGGGCATGACGGAGTGTGCCATTAATTCTGGGGGACTTTGTATGTGTTGAAACAATTCCATTTCACTCTGTTACCACTTGTCCATTTTCTGGACACAAAGGCGGATGCATTTTAGGTATGCAGAAAAAATCTGGGGACTCTGTGCCACCACTGCACACATGACTGAGTGTGCCATTAATTCTGGGGAACTTTGTATGTGCTGAAACAATTCCATTTCACTCTGTTACCACTTGTCAATTTTCTGGACACCAGGCGGATGCATTTTGGGCATGCAGAAAAAATCTGGGGACTCTGTGCCTCCACTGCACACATGACTGAGTGCGCCATTAATTCTGGGGGACTCTGTATGTGCTGAAACAATCCCATTTCACTCAGTCTGTTACCACTTGCCAATTTTCTGGATACAAGGCAGATGTATTTTGTGTGTTGTGTGATTGTGAGCTCATGATGTCATACTGACATTATCAATTAAAGAAGCATTGCAAAAATGTGGTGACAATTGTGAACTGTACTTTTTTATGCTATTTTACATTGCCAGCCGCTAGTTACCTCTGAGTCATGATTTGAATGATACACTTCTTTTCACAGTTTCTGTCTACTTTACTTAGTTGACTACTTTTTGTCATGTTTGAAAAATAAATGAGCACACCTTTCAATATTGTTATGACCAGGTTTGTATTTATTTGCAGCTGCTTTTCAATAAATATTGTTCTGTGGGGGTCATAAAACACTGCCTGCTGCATAACTGTTAATTTACAACAGAAGTGTTGTATAATAACTAACTGATGTTATGGAGAAAAGCAGTGGAAAATGCTGACAAAGACCTGGTCAGCACCATATTAAAAGGAATGCTCCTTTTATTATTTCACACATGAGAAAAGTACTACAGCAGACTCAAATACTGGAAGTTATAGTATCATACGAGTCAGGATGTAAGTAAAGGAAGTTGTGACATAGCATTAAAAAATATAGGTCAGAGTTCTCAACAGATTGCTGCACTGCTGCTTTACAGAGATTTACCACGTTACCTAGTTTTGGTGTTGCACCTAACCTGATATATGGGCACCTAACTTCCAGGGGAATCTTTCTTGCTTCACATAATGCAATACATTTCTGTGAAACCGTCCATAATTTCATTACAGTGTGTCATGTCATGGAGGAATTCCTGTTCAGAAAAGCCACCCAAATTCTGCCCCCTTTTCTCAGCAACATTAGGACATGATGCCAGGGGGAGCACATGGGCATGATCCACTATAGTGAATGTTCATCAGTTATCCAAATGTTTCTTTATGTTATAAGGTTCACTTTGTGGTGAAATGTGGGCATGTTTCCACTAACAAGGCTCTTGTTACTGGAAATGTGCCCACACGTTTCACCGCAAACTGACCATTATAACATAAAGAAACATTCGGAAAGGTGCTGGAAAATTGGACATTCACTATAATGGAGCATGCAACTGTGCTCCCTGGCATCATGTCCTAACATTGCTGAGAAAGGAGGGAAGAATTTGGGCGGCTTTTATGAATGGAATTCCTCTGTGACGTGACACACTGTAATGAAATTACGGGCTGTTTTCACAGAAATGTATTGTACTATGTAAGCACATGTGGAGCAAGAAAGATTCCCCTGGAAGTAAGGCATCCATATAGCGGGTGCAACGCTGTAAGTTGGTTAATCTCTTTCATGTCTATTTCACAAATAAAATATATTATAGAGCCCCAGTAATGTTTACTTTGTGTCAGGACTCATGAATCAGATTTTAAGTGTTTCACAAACAGCACGAAGACTGAGCAATGCGAGTATGTTGTGCTAAACTGCATGTGTGCTGTCACTGCTCTTTCCTGTGTGTGCCTACATTGTCCAGCTTCATGTAAACATATATATGTTAAGACTTGTTGCAGTATCAAGAATAAAGATAACAAAGAATACCTGATGTATATTTTATTGGTACCATCAGCAGCAACGGACTAAGTGATATGATATTTTTTAAGAGGTATCGGGTCACTCAATGTGCACGTCAGTCACTCACAGTGCACACATGACTTGGCTGAGATCATAGCACAAAAACACACATGTTCTCCTAAAAGTTATGTGTGCAGTATAGTATATAATGTGACCAGGGTGCACTCTGGCCAGACACCTCTGAAAAAGTATCGTATCACTTAGTCCACTGATGATGATGATGACAATAAAATATACCTTATTCTGCTTGCTATTCTTTATAGCATAAACACTGCAACAAGTCAGCAACAACAATATATGTTTGCAATATGCTGCACAGTATCTGATGTCAAACACGCACACACAAGAAACAACACTGACTGCACAGATGCAGTTTTACACATCATACCTGCACTGCTCACAACAGCTTGATCACAAGCACTCCAAAACAAAAAGTCAACATTACTGAGGCACTGCATCAACAGAAGGGAAAATGTCTATTATTAAACAACAAAAATACACACAAAAACAGTACAGCACAGTAGTGAGGGGATCCAGAACAAAATCACTTAATGGGGGATGCCATGGTGCTCGAGCAGCAGGTGCAGCATTCTCACTATCTGCAGCTGCTGTTGCTGGATTTGATAAACCTGCTGCTGAACAGCACCCACCCTTTCATTATTCTCCTTGAGGGCCACCCACACCAGTGCAATGTTGGCCTATGTTGCAGGCACTGTGACGGGGTCCACTGCAGCTGGAAACCCAGGTAGTGGTGGTGGAGAGGGTGGTGCTGGTGGCTGTGGTTGTGGTGGTGGTGGTGGAGCAGCTGCTGCAGTTGCCCTCCTCCTGCTGTGGTGGCAAGGCACAACTTCACCCCCAGCACCCTCAGCCACTGCCTCAGAAGGTCCAGCAGGTGGACACCTTGCCCCTTCAGTGGCAGCCTGCCACTTCACCTTGTGGTGGTTTGTCATGTGCATGTGCTGGCCACCAGTCCCCAGAGGTGTCCCCAAGGGGCCATGGCACACCAGCACACCACACAGATGGCAAAGCATGATTGTCCTATCTCCTCCCACACTGTTGAAAAATGTCCACATTGGGGAGCTGCTAGGGGGACCAGATACACTACTTGGACCACCTACACTTACCTGATGCTCCACCTGTGGCTGTGCAGTTGCTGGAGGGGGTGCTGCTGGAGCCCCTGCAGCTGCTACTGGTGGTGGTGATAGTGGCAGAGTAGGTGGATGTGTAGCCACCGGTGGCACTAGTGCTGTTGTTGCTTCTGCTTCCATGGAGGGGAAGCAACATCTAAGAGCCTGGAGCAGCCCAGTAACACTCAAGCACCCCCACATGTGTGCACTCCTCTACTCTGCCCACACCCATGGGCCACAGACTCTCCTTGTCCCAGGTCCATCGCACACAAGTCCCAACTATCAATGAGTCCTGACACCTAACCTTCACCTGCACTCAGTGTCACACTCTCAGACACACACACACACACACACACACACACAGTCACACACACACACAAAACAAAACAAAACTTATAAAAAAAAATCACAAACACAATACAAAAACTAAATAAAGATGCAGCTTTTAAAAAAGCTGTTTTTTCTTCTGCACAAAATCACTGGGAAACAAACTGCTCTCCTCTCTCACCAAAAAAGCCTCCTCCCTCTACAACTGCAAAGGTGAAAGTGAAAGTAACTGCTTTTCTGACTCACTTCCTTCCTGCCTGGCTAAAGCATGTGACTTACAGTACTGTAAGCCATGTGATGCATGGGGGACTGCCTATTTTGTTGTCACTTCACCTTACTTCGTGTTAAGGCAGAATGACAACACAAAGTCATAATGAGAAGTCGAAGTGATCACTTTATGGTGGCCACTTCACATTGTGCTCTGCCAAAGTGAAGTGGCCACTTCACATCCACTTCGCCGGCGGATTTAAAATTCAGTGCATCTCTAATCTCTACTTTCTACCTGTGGTTTGTTCTAGATCTGTTATGCTGAGAGTCTTCCCCATCTTTGGTTGTTCTCTGCCTGGTTCAAGGTCAAAATTATCTTCTTTTATGATCCACTTTAAGTACCTTCTTGTTCTGCACCCTTCCTGTATAAAATATAAGCTTTCACATCTAAAATGTTTTCTTCATTTTCACCTTGTTTTCTGTGCACTAATTTTATTGCTGCTACAGTTAATGTATGTTCACTATGCATCTTATTGTATTTGTCTATCTCACCCCCAGACAGATGTGTAAACAAGCTGATAAATAATCCTAGGTATTGGAGAACTGGTGCATTGTGACAGAAGTTAGACTGTCTGGCTCATCATATTTTAGACTAGTAAGGGTGAGTGCAGAGTTCAAGAAGGAGCACAGACAGGTGTACCAGCACCTAAGTATTACATAGCCAATTCAGACCCTGTTTGGTTTCCACAGACACATTTTAGGAAAAGGAGTGCACTATTAACACATGATTTTTCTGTGTGTGGTTTTAAAATTTAATTGTGTTTTTTATTGTATCCTAGCTAAAATACACCATTTAAGCAACTGTAAAAATTAATTCTGCGTTTGGGTAGCGCGACTCTCAGCGGGACTTCCGGGACCTTGTGGCTATTTATAGCCTGCCCTGCTGCAAGCGCTCAGTGCTGAATTTATACCATTTGAAAAGCTGTTATACCTGTTACTCCAAAAGCTAAATTAGTTATATGATAGCCATTGTGAGCCCTAGCTGACTCTTAGCTAGGAGGAGGAGTTCGTAGTACAAGGTTCCCTCACTACTAACTCATTTAAACATTTTTCTGTGTGTGTTTTTAAAATTTAATTGTGTTTTTTATTGTATCCTAGCTAAAATACA
Organism: Neoceratodus forsteri; assembly: GCA_016271365.2. Classification (NCBI taxonomy): domain Eukaryota; kingdom Metazoa; phylum Chordata; order Ceratodontiformes; family Ceratodontidae; genus Neoceratodus; species Neoceratodus forsteri. The sequence goes on from CM057455.1 coordinate 624,515,910, forward strand.
CCATTTAAGCAACTGTAAAAATTAATTCTGCGTTTGGGTAGCGCGACTCACAGCGGGACTTCCGGGACCTTGTGGCTATTTATAGCCTGCCCTGCTGCGAGTGCTCAGTGCTGCATTTATACTATTTGAAAAGCTGTTATACCTGTTACTCCAAAAGCTAAATTAGTTATATGATAGCCATTGTGAGCCCTAGCTGACTCTTAGCTAGGAGGAGGAGTTTGTAGTACAAGGTTCCCTCACTACTAACTCATTTAAACATTTTTCTGTGTGTGTTTTTAAAATTTAATTGTGTTTTTTATTGTATCCTAGCTAAAATACACCATTTAAGCAACTGTAAAAATTAATTCTGCGTTTGGGTAGCGCGACTACAGCGGGACTTCCGGGACCTTGTGGCTATTTATAGCCTGCCCTGTGCGTAGTGCTCAGTGCTGCATTTATACTATTTGAAAAGCTGTTATACCTGTTACCCAAAAGCTAATTTAGTTATATGATAGCCATTGTGAGCCCTAGCTGACTCTTAGTTAGAGGAGGAGTTTGAGTACAGATTCCTCACTACTAACTCATTTAAACATTTTTCTGTGTGTGTTTTAAAATTTAATTGTGTTTTTATTGTATCCTAGCTAAAATATACCATTTAAGCAACTGTAAAATTAATTCTGTGTTTGGTAAGCGCGACTGTGGCGGGACTTCCGGGTCCTTGTGGCTATTAGCCTGCCCTGCCTGCGAGCAGGTGAGCACAAGCAGGGCGATGCTTTCATGGGCATCGGCGTGAAGATGCTGCGCTAAAGACGCGCGCGTCTGTGCGTGTTATGCGTGTTGGGCATTTTGTGGTGTTAGTTTTAGTATATAGTACTCTATAGATTTAACTGCCCAAGTAATACATAGGGTAAGTTATAAAGAGTATTAAAACCTTTTGCATGTAAAGTACTAAAGTATGGCTAATATTATAACGTCTGATGGAAGAGTGGGCATCAAATGTGTATCGTGCAACATGTATGATTTAGATATGGGGACTGTAGATATTGCTACCTTTCTCTGTAATAAATGTATAAGAATTACAGAATTAGAAAGTGATATAAGAACGTTTGATGAAAGATTAAAAAATCTTGAGAACAGTCAAATTGAAACTGCTAAAAGACTACTTAGCACCTATGATCAAATTGGTTCTGAAACACCTGGTACAAGTCTTATTCATGATACCAATCATATTGACAGCATTACAAGAAAGAGACCTAAATTAGAAGATACTCCTTTTGATTGTGATAATGATTGGTTTACAATTCAACATCAAAAAAACCTCTAAAAGGGGAAGAAAAGCTGACACCTTTCTGCTACCAATCCATAATAAATATGATCCTTTAATGAATCTTAGTACTGATAGTACAGGGAATGATGAAAATTTTGTGCATAGTGTTTTAAATGTGTCAACTGATACTACTGTGCAAACTGGTATTACTAATATCCTTTCTCAAGAGGATCTCATTAACTTTACAGGAAGTAAAGGTAATATGGCAGCTCTCATTGAAAGCATGGATGCACAAATATTGGGTCAGGATGACATTGATGCACCGAATATTTTTGTGCTAGGTGATTCGATATTATCTAACCTGGACAGAATTATTTGTAATCCAAATAAAGCTACCAGAACTTTATCATGTTTTTGTGGGGCCAAGATTGGGGACCTTGCCAAAATGTGCCCCAAGATATTACAAGGTTGTACTGATAAGGACTTAGTTATTATTCATATTGGTGTAAACAATATTTGGCATCAGACTACCCAAACTATTAAAGAAGCATTTGTAGGATTGGCAAATATCTTGATCGAGATTGGGAGTGCATATTGTGTTCTCTGAGATTCTTCCAGTACCTAGGGCTAACTATATTTTGACTAATAAAATCAAACATATTAATTCTTGGCTTAGAGCCTGGTGTCTCAAACAAGAAATTAAATGTCTCACCTATTGGGAACAGTTTGACAATAATAAAGCTTTTTTTTGCAAGAGATGGCTTACATTTAAACAGGTTGGGCAAAGAGAATTTAGGTCTAAAACTTAATACTTACATTGATGATTTTTTATACAAAACACTGGAGTTGAAAACAATAGGTTAGCAAGTTCTGAGCCTAAAGCTCATGAATTTATGCCAATCATATGTAGGAAAGATCTAAATGCTAAAATGAATGTACTCTTGTTAAATGCAAGGAGTTTATGTAACAAAATTGATGAACTCCAGGTTGTCTTACATAATGAAAATATAGATATTTGTGGTGTCACTGAAACTTGGTTTAGTGAGGAACAGTGGGGTCATAATATTGCAGGATATATTTTATTTAACAAAAACCGAATATATTCTAAGGGTGGTGGAGTTGCTGTTTATGTCAGAGATAATATAAATTGCTCTGAAGTTGTTTAGACAATAAACCCCTTAGGATTTGAAATTATTTGGATTAAATTCATTAATAAACAATATCCAGTTACGTTAGGGCTATGTTATAGACCACCATTAATGAACACCGTTGATAATGATAATATGTGCCATTACCTGGAGAATATTGATTTTAAGACAGATATTATTCTTATGGGGGACTTTAATTATCCTGGTATAAATTGGTCCTCCGTTAAAGGGCTTAATAACCAGGAAAATAGATTTATCAGTGCTATGTCACATTTAGGTCTGGATCAACATGTTAAATTACCAACTAGAAATAATAATGTTTTAGATTTAATATTCTCAAATGTTAAAGGTGATAATGAGTTGGTCAGTAGTATGACTCCTTTAGGAAATAGTGACCATCAGATAATTAAATGGTCATTTAATCTCCTTGTGAATAAATCATGTGGAAGAACAGAATTTAAAAATTTTAACAGAGCTAATTATAAGGTAATTAAGGAATATCTATCAACATGGAATTGGGAACAAGAGTTAATTGGGCTAACTATAGATGACATCTGGCTAAGAATTAAAGACGAACTCCAATATTGTATCGCAACATGGGTACCAACAAGAGTTAAATATATTGGACTAAAGAGGTCTCCGCCTTGGTACACTAGGGAAATTAAAAAGTTAGTCTTAGCAAAAAAAAAGCATTTAATAAATATAAAAAGAATACTATTGATTTAAACTGGTCTAAATTTATAACTAAAGCTAAAAAGGTAAAATACGCAATCAGAAGGGCAAAACAGGAATTAGAGAGAAACCTAGTTGGTACACATTATAATAATAAAAAAAGGTTCTTTAATTATATTGGCTCTTTAAAAAATGCGCCTACCTTAGTGGGACCATTAAAAATTAATGATGCTGATATTAACGATGAACAGGATATAGCAAATTAATTTAATGATTACTTTGGCAGTATATTCCAAAAAAAGTGTGAGTTTATGTGTTTAAAACCAACTACTTTAGATCTGGAGATTAAATTTAGTGTGGCTGAAACTTTCTATATTATGGACTCTTTAAAGCCATCTACATCGTGTGGTCCTGATGGTATTCCTGCTATATTCTTAAAAAATCTCTCGTATGAATTGGCCGGCATACTTACCTATTTATTTAACGAGTCATTACAGAAAGCAGAAAGGTATAGTGGTTAACGACTGGTGTGATGCTGAGGTTATTCCTATACATAAATTTGGATCTATGAAAGAGTTAAAAAATTATAGACCTATAAGTCTTACTTCTAATGTATGTAAAATTATGGAGAGATTAATTCTTGGCAAAATCAGTACTCATATTTTGGAAAGTGGTCTGACTGATATATTTCAACATGGTTTTCAACCTGGAAGATCATGTCAGACCAATCTGCTTGACTTTTTTGAACCGGTTAGTGAGGCTTTGGACCTTGGTTTGCCAGTAGATGTTGTCTACCTTGACTTTGAGAAGGCTTTCGACTCCATTTCATATGATATATTATTTAAATGTTTACGTGAAGTAAAACTTAATAATTACTTGACTAGATGGATTATGCAGTGGCTATCTAACAGAAGACAACGGGTATGCTTAAAGGGCTTTTTTTCCCCATGGACATTGGTTACTAGTGGAGTTCCTCAGGGATCTGTTTTGGGGCCGGTATTGTTTAATATACTTATAACAGGTTTGAATGTAAAAAATGGTAATTGGATGATTAAATATGCAGATGATGCTAAATTAGGAGGGATTGTTAATAATTCTGATACTATATCCATATTACAGGAAAATTTAAATAATGTATCTGCATGGGTTAGTAATCATAAGCTGAAATTCAATGCCAATAAGTGTAGGGTTATGCACTTTGGAAGTAAATATGTGCAAAATATTATATAGGGAATCACACGTTAAGCGTCATTACTCGGAGAAAGATTTAGGTGTTATTATTAACAACGAATTAAAATTTACTGAACACTTAAATTTTATGATTAAAAAATGTTCCAGACTCTGTAACTGTTTATTCAGAAATATTAAAAGCAGAGAACCATCAGTTTTGGTCCCCTTATATACTAGTATTACAAGAACTAATTTTGATTACTGTTCTTCATTTTGTGCTCCCACACTGAGGGGTGATAAATTATCTAGGGAGAAGGTACAAAAAAGGTTTACTAGGAATATTGTTGGTATGGGACAGTTGTCTTATGAGGAAAGACTCAAACAACTTAATTTATATAGTATAGAATATAGATCTGTACGAGGGGATCTCTGTTTATTATACAAAGCATCCCGAAATGAATACCTTTTTGATACATTGCATTTGAAATGGAACTCTACTACAGTCTTAACCCGTTCACATAATTTAAAATTATTCTTACCAATTAATCGAACTACTAAAAGAACATTATTTTTTACTCAACGAATAGTTCCAATTTGGAACTCACTACCGTATAAAGTGGTGAATTGTGAAAACTTGTCACTATTTAAAACTTATTTAGATAAATATATGAATGACTATAAATTTGTAACCCACTTAGCTTAAGTGGCATGATCTTAAATGGGCTTGTCCCTCGATCGTGTATTTCACCTATGAACCTATGAACCTATGATGACAGGAGAACATATAAGGTGCCATGAACTCAGGATGTAATTCAGAAAATAAACAAAACTCATAGAGGGTTATATATACTAACTACACAGAGTGAACATAATAAAACCTGTACTGAGGTACAAGATTTTAGGAAAGGAGACTTTGGAAAACTGGGTAATGTTTTAATAGAGTATGAGCTGAAGAAATTGCACAGGGTGGAGGGTCAGAAAATAAATGGGATTCACTAAAAAATACATGATAATCTGAATAATTCTTAGCATAATGACTTGGACGTCTCATTATCTGTTAAGGGAAAAATAATCAGGGCCTACAACTCCCATTTCCAGCTAATCCAACTGATAACAGTGATTATCGGATTCAGAACATCATTTTGTTGTCTTAGTACTCTGCCTGTTAGAAGGGTACTTTACTGTGTATTGTGCACCATACAATGCATATTTAGAATTGAATGGTGGAAGACTTGGGTAGCAAGAATAAAAATTCCCAGGCCATTGGTGTTTAGTAGAGCTTGTTGCTGTATCAGACCAGACCAGAGCTTCCATAACTCAGTGGGACATTGGGAATGGTGCCTGGTGCCAGTGCCTTAGTGCTCTCCTGCCAGTGGGATTGTTACATTATCATAGAGGAGGGTGGGACAAGGTTCAGATTTATACAGAATGGTTTCCTTTCTCTCTGGCCATCCAGGGACAACCATTCCACTGGGAGTTCATGAATTCCTCCCTGGAGAGGAGAGGAGAGCATATCTATCAGAGAACTCATTGGCTGTGCAATGTTAGAAAACTTTGGTTTGTGAATTAATTCTTGAAGATTGCCAAATTCAAAAAGTGTTGATTTTCAAGTAAACCAGTAACTTTGCCATGTCTTTGCCTGACTTCCTGAAAAAGTGCCACTTCCCCAAGAAAATTCACTGTGAAGCAGCAAAGTGAGCAATTCTCAAAGTTTTTTTGCAATGATGAATTTCACAACTTGGATGTATTGTAAGCATGTTTTGTAGTATCTTGCAGTAACTGATTTGATTCACTGGGCTCAGGATTGAACCTGCAATCCTCTAAATGGAGTGTAAGCAGCTTACCATTTGGTCATTGTGGATGCCAGATACTGTATATCCTTTAATATATTGGAGGACCATGGCAGGGGTGTGTGGATGAGAAATGGCTGAGGAAGTAGGGAAAGACAATTGCACTAACTTAGTGCGTCCACTTGAGGTAGGGGGAAGCTTTAATATTTTCAACTATTTTTAATTGGTTATCTGAAACCTCATATAAAGCTGATATAGAATATCAGCTTTATATGAGGCTGATGTTAATATCTGAATATTGAATATTAGCCTCATATAAGCAGAACTGTTGATATTCAAATATAGAGATGGGTGAAGTGGCCCAATTCACTCCTCGAAGTGATTCACGGAGTGAAGGTGAATTTGCGGAGTGCTCCGTGAAGTGGAGTACTTCACGTTATAATGGGTAACATGAAGTCCATTGAAAACAATGACTTTGTGTTACTCCGCCTTCCCAAACCACTACTCAACCAATTCTTAAGGTGAAGTACATTGAAAACAATGTACTTCACCTTGTTTTTAAGCTCCAAATGTGAATTTTGCAGTGATTCATGGGATTTCAGGTCACATGGGCTCTAGATTGTTCTGCACAGCCTCAGTATGTGGTAGTGTGTGTAGGAAGCTGTAGGAGACAATCTGCTCTGAGAGCTCCCTGCAATTCAAACCTTCAAAAACATGTTAAAAAAGTCTTTTTGAGTCATTTTTTTTTTTTGCTGAAACTTTAGTTCATCGATTATAGGAAAAACTCCTGTGCTCATATCATCAAGCATTTATTGTTTGTGTGTGGATTTTGAATGTTAATGTACAACATTCAGTCTGTATACTGAAAGACAGTGGAAGTGTGCTTTGAGTGAGGGGCGTATCTGTGGTGTAGGTAGATTACCTTGTAGAAAAAGACAGTGCTTTCTGTTTTGGTGATATTTTTCTTGCATAACTGTGTTAATGTACACACAGTAATATTTTCAATAATTCTTGCCATTTTTTGGATGATTGTCATGGTGCAGCAGTGCATAATTTTAGTTTGTTTAAAATATGTGGTTATATTACTGAAGTTTTCAATTTGCTATGCATTACTTATTGTGTGTGTGAGTATGCGTGTGATGTGTGTCATCAAATCAGACACCTTTTATTGTGCCACATAATAATTTCAGCAATGGGTACCTGCTATCCACTGCAGCTGTGTGATTTTTGTACTTCTTTGTGGTATCTTTACTGGTACTAGCACTAGTGACTGTTACTGCAGCAGTGCAGTACACTGTCCCCCTCCCCTCGCAGCCTGCCCGAACCGGCAATGGTATTCTTTTCCAAATTTGAATTTGTGATGGTGAGCACTGGTTAGGTGTTGTGCCTTTGCATCAGCATCTCTTCAGTGTGCAGCACAATCTTCATCTGTCAGTGCATCTGCATCTCTTTAGGGCCCAATTTCTATCTGTAACTTAAGTTACAGTTGTTTCTTTGGCTTTCCTTCAGAGTACTGGACAGGTGTGGTGCATAATTCTGCATGAACATTGTACTCATTAATGTATGTTTTTAAGTCAGGACCATCGTCACGAGTCACCCGTAATACAAATCATGTTCTTCATCATCACGGTGACAAATGCAGTCACAAAACTCTATTCATGATCACGTCATGAATCACAACATTAATTTTTTCACTAGTTACCTGGATGTATTGTAAGCATGTTTTGTAGTATCTCTCCAGGCTTCACCACCCCACCATTGTACTCATTAATAAGCGTTTTTAAGTCAAGGAGTTTCTGCTACAGCTCATCGGGGAAGTACAGCCATAGGCATTTGCATTTCGAATACAGTTCCATATTGTTTATCTCACATCATCAACACTGAATCACGTTCTTCATCATCACAGTCACAAATCATGATTCACGATCATGTCACGAATCACAACACTAATGTTTTCACTAGTTACTTGGATGTATTGTAAGCATGTTTTGTAGTATCTCTCCAGGCTTCATCACCCCACCATTGTACTCATTAATGAGTGTTTTTAAGTTGGGGAGTTTTGTGCTATAGCCCATCAGGGAAGTAGAGCCATAGGCATTCGCATTCCTTCCTGTACAGCATGTGAGTCACAGTTTTGTAAGTAGTGGTGGGTGAAGTGGCCTCAATTTGCTCCGTGAAGTGATTCACTGAGTAACATGGAATCTGAGAAGAACTCCACAGTGTGAAGCGGAGTACTTCACTTCATATTGAGGAATGCGAAGTCCTTTGAAACCAATGACTTTGCTTTATTCTGCCTTCCCCAAACCACTTCTTCACCAATTTTAAGACAAAGTACATCCAAATCAATGTAATTCACCTCACTTCACCCTGTAATTGAGCTCCAAATGAAATTATGCAGTTATTCATGGGATTGCAGGTCACGTGGGCTCAAGATTGCTCAGCACAGCCTCAGTTCTGGCCTGGGTAGTGTGTGTGTGTGCAGTGGTAGCTGGAGACAGTTTGCTCTCAGAGATTTCTGATTCAAAACCTCTATAAGCTGTTTAAAATGTCTTTTTGAATAATATTTTTTGCTCAAAATTTAGTACATCAATTGCAGAAAATCTTTCTGTGCTCATATCATTGATTGTTTATTGTTGTGTGTGGATCTTGAATGTTAATTTAGAACAGTTAGTCTGTGTACTGTGAAGTGTGCTTTGGGGGAGGGGCGTATTTAACTGGGAGAAAAAGGCAGTCTTTCTGTTTTGGTTATATTTTTCTTTTCTAACTGTGTTAATGTACACACAGTAATATTTTCAGTAATTCTTGACATTTCTTTGCTGATTGTCATGGTGCAGCAGAGTACAATTTGTCAGTTTAAAACATTTGGTTATATTACTAAATGTTTTCCAGTTGCTATGCATTACTTGAGTGTGTGTGTGATGCGTGCCATTAAATCAGACACCTTTTATTGTGTTACAGAGTAATTACAGCAGTGTGAACCTGCTATCCACTGCAACTGCAATAATTTTTTATACTGCTTTGTGGTATCTTTACTGGTAGTGGATTGTTACTGCCGTGCACTAATCCCCCAACTGGCAAAATGTATTCCTTTCCAGATTTGGATTTGTGACTTGTGAGCACTGGTTAGGTGTTATTGTGCCTTTTCGTATGCATACCTTGAGTGTGCAGCGCAATCTTAATCTGTTTGTGTGTTTGCATGGCACCGTTAACTCTGGGAGACTGCATTTCTTGTTACGCTCTTCTTTCACTTCGTCAGCACTGGGGAATTTTCTGGACACAAGACAGTAGCATTTTGGGGATGCACATTAATTCTGGTGACTCTGTGTGTGACCATCACCTGACCACTGCGTGCATGACTGAGTACGCCTTGAATTCTAGGAGACTTTGCATTTCTTGGTATACTCTCATTTCACCTCATCAGCACTGGGGAGTTTTCTGGACACAAGACTGTAACACTTTGGGGATGCACATTCATTCTAGTGACTCTGTGGGTGGGATGCTGCCAATATTGTTGTCACTCCGCCTTACTTTGCGTTTAAGGCAGAATGACAACGTGAAGTAATAATAACAAGGCGAAGTGAGCCTTTCCTATGGGGCACTCCATGAATGCAAAGTGCCAACATGAAGTGGCCACTTCGCATTCACTTCACCGGCAGATTTTAAATTCGCTGCATCTCTATTAAGAAATCAGTAACAAATAGCCTCTTGTTCATGTTTTACAGGAATCAGGATTTGATATTCTTTGCTAGCAGTCATAATAACTACACAGACCTTTTAACCAAGACAGCTTACATTTTATTATGGTGTAAAACACACAGAAATGACATACCCTGCATGAAATACCTGACATCAGTGAAATAATCAGTGGAGTTAAAAATCACATGAATGCTTTGTTGACTCATGGTCAACATACCCAGGGCAAAATTGTAGAAACATGCTGGTACAAATGAGTTCTATAGTTCTAAGACAGGTGAATATATAAGGTCTTTTGTGTGTGTGCTTGCAGCTTCAGTTTGTCTTAGAACAATAAAAGTCATGTGTAATAGTAGTTTTCAGCAATCTTGCATTGGTTATTGCATCCGTGAGTGCAACATTCATGTGTGTATGTGTGCTCATACTTTTTATTTGTTCTATTCTCAAAAGAGTTTTAAGGAATTGATCTCACTCTGTGCAATGGTGAAAGCCTTCTGATAAAGCAGTATCAAATAATGTGTTTACATTTGGACTTGATAACTACCAATAGGAAAAGAGGGTTGCATATTTAGTCCCACCAATTTTGTTGGGGAATTACCTTGAGTTCCATGTCATAACGGCAACCGCTGAAAGACTATCGCCTTTAGAGCGAAGTTACATCACTGAAAATCAATTTTGGCGATGTGACTCCCTGGCGCACAGCAAAATGGTGCCAGGGACTTACAATTTTACATTTTATGTGGAGGGGTATACCCCACACACACGCACACACACGCATCCCCCTACTTCAGGATTCTCAACTCCTTGGGGTTGCATGTTGTGGGGAGCAACCCATAAACAAAAAATTGAGGCTGGGCACAGCAAAAACATACCAGCACCCAGACCCGAATCCAGCACCCTGTCCACCCAAGCCTTGTACCCACCCACCATGCCATGGGCCAGCTCAGCAGCCCACCATGGCACCACCCCTCAAAAACCCTCCTGCCCATCACTGAGTGTGCTCGCTCTTCCGATGCTTGTGTACATGTAGTGACATCCTGTCATTATATGCACAAACCCACCCCCATCCAGTCACCATACCTCATCCATAGCTCCCGTGACATGCACCGCAATTGAGTCTCCATTTTTGTTTTTGCTCAATCGAGGTCATGCATGTCATGGGCTACCATTACCTTACTAGACCAATTGACTTCTTTTCCTGTTTTGAATGTTCTTATATATATTTATAATTCAATGAACTCGAAACATTGATTTCTATATTGCTTTTCATGGATAAATATGATGCACAGAGGGATACTGATTGCCAAGCAACTGGATGGTGGAAACTCCAGTATCAACATCTTTCTGTGGATCATACTTATATTGAAAGATAATATCTAATATAATGCATGCCTCTAATGAGACCACTACATGGATATAAAGCAAATAAATCATGCCTTCGGATGTATATAATGTAGGAGGGAGTCAATCATTACAGATAAATTATTTATTTTAGTCACTGAAGCATTCTAAATGAAGAGAAATCATTAGTCATCAATCAAACAATGCTTTATGATATCACACAACGGCCTCTGCTGCAATCAAAACAGAGCTACAAAGACAAACACAGAAAGCAAAATCTTCAAGAAAAAGAACTGATTCAAAGGCTTGACAATTTAAAGAAAAACTACACCCTAATTTCTTATGAATATTATTTGTTTCCATGTGAACAGATAACTATTGTCATGCAGCTGTTATGGACATATGCGATTGCTTTAGTTTATTTTCAGTGTTCATATTAATCCTTGAGACTATCCTGGGGACCTATTTTACAAGAGGCTCCTGGGTGGACTTTACAGCAGTAAAGTTACTACACATTATTAGAATTACTTTGCATTGCTCAAAAGTAAAGAAACTGAATAAATGCAAGTACATTACATATAACAAATTGTGCAGCACATTATGTAAAAATACCAAGCTATTTTGGTGAAGAAATACTAAAGAGAAAAATGTGTGTGTCGGAAGGTGAAGTTCTATCAAATGGTTGTAAGACAGAGAGTGCTAGTGCAATGCTGCAAAGGGAACTGTCAGTAGTTGCAATGCCTGAGAAAGTACAGGTAGTTGTGCATGACCCACTTAGTGACCAATTGCATATTCTGAGTCAGACCATTGCCTATTACATGTATATCTTAAAACAGAAAATATTCAAATATTAAATACTAAAAAATACACATAATTTAAGATGAATGTATGCAGCTCATGAAATACGTTGTTTGCAATATCAAACATATAAATACCCCTCTACTTTTCTAGGAATAAGGGACCTCATAAACAGTGTCTACAGGACTAGCACTATTTGTCTGAATGAGAAAATCATTCTAGTTCCTTAATTTATAATATACCCCTATGTTGCATGCTCATATTGGGTTGTAAGTCTTCAATGCAGAATCATATCCTCACCATGACCATGGGGTGACAGGGTGTGGGGTTGCTATGCAAATGATCTGGCCTCTAGCGATGGCTCTGCCTGTTGCCTACTCCCTAAAGCAAATGGACTGCAGTGACATAAACAGGGCATGGTGATCCTTGAATTAGCTACTGCAGAGTTTCTTAACATGCCTGCCCATCAAACTGTGAAAAGCTGGTGTGCAGGTATAATGTACTATTTTAGAAGTCTAATATAGAGTCAGTGACAGAGCGAGGTCACTAGGGACTGACCACTTGAATATCAGTACAGAGGAAGATTTCAAGAGTGTACAGTAATTCAATGTGGTGCCAGGGAATCATTTTGGGATAGAGACCAGTTGAGGATTGCTACTAAATATCCGTGGATGGCATGGAAAATTAAGAAAATTATAATCATCAGCAACCCAGAAGCTGACCAAAGGTTGAGGGTTTGGGAGGTGGGGATATATTAGGTGGCTGTTACTATGCTACAGAATTATATGCATAGCAAAGTGCCATGCCCATAACTCCATGGGTGTCAAATGTCAGGTGGTAGTGGTGAAAATCCCATCTGTGACCACGATACCTGACAACCTTTATTTGCATTTCACTGTAGTCATTGGGGGGGCTCCTTCCCGTGGCAGCTAAGTCTTCAATTTGTTATTATGGCAGCTTCTGGAGTGAGTGCAATGAGGAGCTTGTGAGCACCCTGAATCTGCATCACCACAAACTGTGACTATGAATGAGCCTGTAGATATCAGGTGGGAATTAGTATTTAGTGTCATTTTATTAGTCAGTATAACCAGCCAGTTATGCAGGCGATAGAAGTTCAGCAGGGAAAACTGTTGCTTTTGAATGTAATACAACACAGGCTTTTTCAGTTATCTTAACGATGCACTATCCTCACTATTGATAACTTGCACTGAGACACAGACTTCTTAAGCAGAAAATGCAACAAAAACATAGGTTCATTATTCAGCATCTGTGTTTTGTTCCATTTTGTCACTTGCAATAGGATGAATCAATAATAATAGTGTCTACTTACCATACAGTAATGAAGTCATATATTGGTTCTGTTTGTAGGACTGTAAAATTGATGTAGATTCCATTACCAGGTGGTACTCTGACAAGCCAGAGACAGTCCTGAAAGTTTGGATACATATCAGGGGTACCCAGGAGAGTAAATGGTGCCATTCATCGCAGTTATGTTTCCTCCACAGAGAGCTACAAATGTGTAATAAACATTGCCTGTTAGGAAGTGCTGTAAACATGTCGGCATTCTAGTTGGTAAAATGTGAGGGTTGTGTTTGGAAATAAATATAACCTCAACATAACAGTGCCAGTGAATCAAAATGAAAGACCAGGTAGAGAGAAAATACAGCTTCTACATTATACACAAGTTAATTCCCTGCAAGATAGTTTGTCAAATAAATTGTTACATGCAGTAGCATATAGATTTTGTAATCTGGGATTCCTACAAGACATAAGTGAAGATACTGTATTAATTTAATATTTTGCACTTGTCAGGATGAAGATGTATAGCATATCTTTATTCACTGAGTCACCTGATTAGTTAGGTTTGAGAAGACACTTTAATGAACAATCTTATAACTCAAGTATCCTTTTAGCTAAGAACCAGATAATTAGAATGCACGTCATGCATGGTAAGAACTCAGAGCCTAACCCATTTGCTAAATGTTGGCCAGCCTGGTGGTGCTGAGTGCTAAGGTACTGGTCACCACACACACTGGCAACTTGAGTTCAGAAATGAGCAAGGGATGCTGGAGGTCGGCCAGGGAGGGATAAGAACAGCAATCCAAAGGACTGCTCTCCTCTCCAGGGGTGGATGGACTGCTGATGCTGCCAAGTGACTTCCACCAGGTGGAGGCTTGCTGGCAGTATGGAACTGGAGCTGCAGATAGTGGGAGGTACTGTGGTTTCTGTGGTGTGCATGTTCCTCCATGCGCGCATATCAATGTGCTTGTCCAGTCAACATGGGATGGTAGAAAATGGAGGAAGATAGTAGAGGGACAGGTGTTAATGAAGCCCTGTCCACTGATCCCTCACTTGCCTCAACACCAGGAGACCATCAGCAAGAACCAGATACTTGTCTCAGGGGATGGCCTTCCCCCTTCTGACCCCACCAAGAGGGAAAGCCTTTTTGGAAGATGAGCCAAGAGATGAGTCCTGGGAGGTTGGAGTCAGTGGCGGTCAGTGGAACAGGATGGAAGGGAGCCTTACCTGTCCCTGCTGCAGGGAGGAAAAAATGTATATAGAAAAAAATGGTAAAAGTCCATCAATAATTTAAATATTAGGGCATGGGTCAAAAGTGTAATAAGAAAAATTGTCTGTTTTAAAAATCTTTTGGTGAGAAAGAAAAACAGAATAAAATGAAAAGATTTGAAACATGAAACCTCATTCATAAAATCCTGACACAAATGTTGACTTTTATGGTTCTGGTCGGATAAAAAAAAAAGAACCAAAAAGTATAAGCATATTAACAACTGTCAGTACTGCATGTGTATTAAACCTTCCCTGGCTTATCATGATGTGTTTTCACAAGACCATTACTACAGTAATTTATTTATTTATTTTATTTGAATTCTTGGATTACAATACCTTTGAGCTAGAAGCTCTTTTACAAAGGTTCCATGTAAGAGAACACACATGAAATACAATTTCATACAATTCAGAGACTTAAACAGGTCAGAGGCCAAGAGGCAGTACAGCACAGTGGTTTAAGGCTCTGAGCCGGAAACCTGGCTTTGAATCCCACAGACCCCACTTGTATACTGTGTGACCTTGAGCAAGTCACTTAACTTCCCTGTGCTCCCAGTTAGCACCTGTAAACAAGCTTTCAGCTTAGTGTGTCTCTCCTGGCTAACAAGAAAAGTGGAATAATGCATACATCAGGCTTACAGAAGATGGCCGGCATTGAGCTCAACAATTTTGACAGGCAATTCAACAATAATAGAAAAAAAAATAGAAAAAAACAAAGTAAGTGGGAACAGATAGAATAATATTTCTGACAGTGTTGAAAACAGCCAAAAGTAGGCATTGTCAGGTTTTACGGCAGATGTAAGGAGTAATGGGTAAGAAGGCAAGGCTATGGTGGTGTAGGAGGAAGAGGATTTGAGGGGGTATCAGTTGGGACAGAAGCAACAGGGGTCAGAGTGAAACATGTAGGTGCATGAGAGATGCTTGTGTAGGTCAGGGGGTGTAGGATGAAAGGTGTGGGGGGGATGTTTCTTGAAGTGGCAGACCTGCTGCAAAGTGCAGGGAAGGGGAAGTAGAGTTTGCTCTAGTGACTGGGGAGTTCCCCATTAGCGAGGGCAGTCACAGCTGCTAAGTGCAGTGAGGTGTTGGCATAGCTGACTCTTGAAAGGTCCCAGTTTTGGTTCAGCCAGGAGATCCTGAGGGAGGGCATTTAGCCAATAGGGAACATCCTTGATAGGTACAACAGAGGGGGACCTGGTAGGATTATCTTGACATACTTCGGGTCTGGAGGGGGTTAGCTGATAGATTAAGGAGGTTCTGGATTGTTGAGGAGGTTAAGCTTAGGCAGATTTTCTTGGCTAGGAGACAGGTCTGATATTTCATCCTAACATTTAGATGCAGCCAGTTAGTCAGAGTATACAGGTAACATGTATGAGTACATGAGGCTGCACCTGTTATTAGCCTACAGGCTTTGTTAAGAGCAGTGGTGATCCTTTTGAGAGTATTGTTTGACGCAGCACTATACACCACCTGGCTGAAGTATATAACAGACATACTGGCACTATTCATTGCATGCTGGAGTGCATCGGTGGTCATACAGAACCTGTGCCTGTATAGGAGTCCAATTTTAGCATTAACTGCTTTTGCAATATTGTCCCCATGGTAAGTGAAGGATAAGGTGCTGTCTAGAGTTTCTCCTAGGTATTTGAATGTGTGAACCTGTTCAAGTGATTTTTTTTGGCTATTCAGAATAGCCTACTGATGTGACTTATGCTTATTGTGTGGGTTTGCAAATAACATGACTTTTTTTTTTATATACTTCTTTAGCAGATTGTGCTTCATGAACCAGTACTCAACATCTGAAAAGTTATACTAGAGTTCTGTCTCCAGAAGGTGTGGATCAGGACTGCATGTAAAACTAATGGCATCAGCTGCATAGAGGAGTATTCTATCAGTAACAACATGGGGAAGTGGTTTATGAAAAGATGGAAAAGCAGAGTGCCTAATATCGAGGCTTGAGGGACACCTGAGTATACTAGTTGGCTTTTCGAAAGGGTACCATTTATCTTGACCTGTTGGGACCTGGCCATGGAGTAGATGGACTAGGACCACAATGCAGTCACATCATTAGGAACTAACTATTGCAACCACCCACAATTTCTAAACAAGATCCAAAACACTGTGTATCCTGTGTGTACCTGCTTCATTCTTGTCCACTACCACATCCTCATTACCTGGAGGTCAGGGGTAAGGGGCAACAGAGTTCTAGGAAAACATAAACTGAAGTTACAGACTCAAATGGGCAGACTAGGTGGGTCATAGGCCCTTATCTGCTGACACTGTGTATGTATCTATGTATCTATTACTAAGTGCAGCACTGGGAGACAGGTCCTTATGATACTGATCAACATCCTCTCCACAATAAATTGAGGCACTAAGAGTCAATCTCCTACACCCCCTGATCACTCAGCTCAGCATCAGGAATCTATTTCAGGTGCCAACAAATACCCCCACATTACTGCTAGATTAAACACTAGGAGTCAATACCCAATGTCAAGAAACATCTTCACTCTCCCTCAGCAAATGCCACACGTGGAGCCTCTGCCAAGATTTGTGTTATTTCATTGATAATCCTGACTGAAGACTGCATTGTCAATATACATTAAGATGTATCTTTTCTTAAATATCCTACATAAAAGGATGGAAATTAATTGCAAAAAAAACTATAATTAGACATTAGTTAAGGATACTGCACAACGTTGTAAAACAAAGGAAATGTGACATCCTAAATCTTGAGGGTTGGTGATGGCCCTGATACTTGCCCTTGCCATCTGTGGGGGAGAATTACTGCAATACACATGTTGAACTGAACAGAGAATACTGATTAACACGTATATTTGCATCTCAAATACTGTAGGAATACTTGCTGATTTTTTGTAATTGCTCCTATTCCCTTACTAACTTTGGTCTTGCACACAGCACCACTGGTGATTTTATTATCTGATTAAAAAGTGATGACTGGTGTGATAATAACTGATCCAATGAAATCATAAGTTATCAAATACAGAATGGACTGAATGTCATCAGCATTGATCAGCACAGATTGTATAATATGTTGAGATTTAGTTTCTCATTGATGTCTTAGTGTTAGTGATTTAAAACACTTAGCAAAGAGGGTGGATCCCTGAGGGTAACAAATAAAAACAGGTGTCTGACTTTTTACAATATAATACTAGGGAGCAGGTGTCTGACTTTGTACAAGATACAACTAGGCATCAGACAAAACAGTACTTTCTTTTGTACATCAATAATCTGCTTACTTAATGAAATCCTCGTTCTTTAAACAATTCTGCAAATGAACTCAGATTATACAGACATTTTCAGGGATGCAGAATAATAGAATTTAAAAGCATTGAGTACCAATTTTGTTTTCCATTTATTGTGGCCAGAAGTAAATTTTAAACTTTCCAAATACTATATTACTTATTCATTTATTGATATTTCGGAAACACCTTTGAGAACAAACTCATTTCATAGGTTCCACCTCAGATGAACAATACATATTGGAAAAGTATGAGATGGAGAACAAACAAAACAAGGAACTATACAAAACATTACAACAGTATATAACTAGAGAAGTTCCAATATATTTGGCATTGTACAATGTATGCCAAGGTGCGTATTTGATTAAAACGTGGAATTCAAAGGGTCATATTAGAGGGGGTGGGGTCTTATGAAACAACCCTTTACAGGAAAATGAGAACAGCCTAACATCTAATATTCAACAAGGTAAGGGATGGCATCAGCCCAGGGGCCTCGTCAAAGGTGAGAAGGTATGGGACAAAGAATTTTAAAGTGAGCATGGGAGCTCAGAAGATATAACGGGGAAGAGGGGATGGGGAAAGTGATAGAGGGGTGAGGGGAAAGAGTAGAAGGGATCAAGAGGAAATGTGAAAGGAGAATGATTAGCAACTTAGAACAAAGGTTTACATGCTGAGAACAGTTATGTATAAGGTCAGGATAGCATAAGGTTAGAATAAGTGCTGGTCACAAGACGGAAGGTTATTGGAAGTATCACAACTGGCATCAACAACTAGCTGTTGCTTAAGTTTAACCTTGAAGGAGCCCAAGGTGGATGATGAAGTGATGTCATGGTGCAGAGAATTTATCCATAGCGGGGCATAGTAGGCAAAGAACCTTTGTCCCAAAGAAGTGAGACAGCAGGGTACATTAAAAATCTGGCTAGTAGAGCTTCGGGTGCAATGACCGTTGATAGTGGGGGTAATAAGCTTTTGCACTCCTAGGGACATTTTGCCTAAGCTAACTTTTTTGGACATTAAACATGTATGACACATGAATCTACCTTTGAATTTGAGCCAGTAAGCCTGAGCACACATGTCACAGGTATGGGAAAGATGGGCTGAGCCGGTAAGGAGCCAGCATGCTTTGTTGAGTGAAGTATGATGCAGCAAAGAGTTGTTTCAGTATCTGATCCATAGATTGTTAAGCCGTAATCAGTAAGTGAGACAAGAGAGCTTTAAATGGCCAGGTTAAGAGCCTCTGGGGTCAGACTTTGCTTATGCCTATGAAGTAGCCCAGTGTGGGTGTTAACAGCCATAGCAATGTTGTCAATGCGATAGGGCATCGGTCATCATACTGGCAGTAGTAATCCCCAGATATTTAAAGAGCTGAACTGGCTTCAGGGAGAGCCCTCTTCATTGGTGAAAGAAAGAGTTTAAGTTCTGTGCCTATTTTGGGAGCTGGAGAACAGCATAGTTTTAGTCTTGCTGTAATTCGTAACTAACTTGTGCTTATGGAACCATCTTTCTATGACTATGAAATTACTCTGGATTCAAGAACATTAGGGTCTGGATCACTGGTAAGCAGGACAGCATTGTCAGTATATAAAAGGATGTGACCCTGACAGGAGTAAGGAAGGTTGTTGAGAAAAAATGCTAAACAAAAGAGGGCCCAAGATGGACCCTTGAGGAACTCCAGATAGGGCAGGTCTGCTATCTGAGAAGGTGTTACCAATCTTCACCTGCAGTGTACAGTTGTGCAGGTAACTTTCAAACCAGGCTACATTGTCACGAGCTAGGCCAATGGTGGTAAGCTGTTTGACCAGGAGGGCATGACTCACTGTGTCAAAAGCTTTGGTTAACTCAATGAAAGCAGCACCAACCAGGTGGCTTTGATCTAAGGAGTGGTGAATAAAGCCTGTGAACTCCAGAAGGGCGGTAGTGGTAGTTTGACCATTTCTGAACCCGTGTTGTTGTGGACATTGCAGCTGATATTTTCTAAGTATTCAACCAGCTGGTCAGTCACTAGACGCTCAAGAGCTTTTGAGAGTGGGGGCAGGACAGAGATAGGCCTGCAGTTCCCAGTAATTGTGCGGTCCCCAGACTTATGAACTGGTGTCACAGTGACAGATTTCCATTTCTGAGGGAATTGAGAGTAACTAAGTGACATTTTAATAATATGTGTTATAGATGACAGAATTTCATCCATCGTAAGGGCTACAAACTCAAGATCCAGGGTGTCACCACTAAATCTTGCTTTCCCTAATATCTTCAGTAGGCAATTCCTGGCTTCATGGGCTGAGAGGGATTTAAAGTAGAAAGGAGGACGAGAAGGGTGCTGAGTCTCTGAAAGCATATGATTGAATATATTTGGTTTAAAAAAATTAATTGATGTAGAACCATAATTAATGTAACAGTGCTGCATTTCTATCATGAAGATCTAGTGACATCATAGAAACATTGGTGCTTACAAACAGAAAAAACTCATAATTCATCAAGTCTGCTCGGTTCCTACCTACACTAATTATCCACCACTAGCACTGGGAGGTCTTTTTGTGAAACCCTCATCCTGCGGTTATACATGGCCTACTGTATTTCTCCCATTAGTACCATCCCTTCTCCTAGCCATGTTCACTGGTTTCATGTGCCTATCTCACCATCTCTTAAAACTAGCAAACATCATACATCAAGCAGACTTGACGGACCACAAGGAATTTTTATAATTGACAACTTTGGTGTTTCTATGTTTTGACCTTAACATTGATCAGTTCTTCTGATGGACTGTTTCACTTTTCCACCACCCTTTCTGTGAAAATCTTTTTAACATCCCTCCCAAAAATGTTGACCAGCAATTCTGGTAGATTGTTTCACCACCCTTTCTGTGAAGAAGATCTTCCTAACATCACTCCTAAATTTTCCACTATGAGTGTAAACTTGTGACCCCTTGTAATGAACTCCTCACAAAGCCTAAACAGTTGCTAATTAATGGCCTCTGTTTACTGTTCATATTTGTTCAAGTTTCGGTCATGTCCCACCCTCTCTCCTGGCCTCCAGGAGTACAGGTTGAGGTCAGCCAGTCTTTTCTCATAAATCTTCCCCTGCTGGCTGAGAATCATTTTGGTTGCTCTCCTTTGGACTGCCCCCAAGTAGCCCTTGACCATTTTTATTATTCAGTATAAATTATTACTAAAAACAATTCTTCTAATAAATCATTAGAGTGAAGTTATAAGCAGTTTATGCCACAAACTCTCATGATGTAAACAGTACCATGCAGTACATGATTACCTATTAACAGCACCTGATTAGAGGTGTTTCTAAAAAGTTTTATGAAGCTGAAAAATTGTGAATATACACAGGTACGACTTCACAGATCCTATTATTTGTTATACAAATACCTTTGAGCAGGAACTGCTCATTTACAAAGGTTCCACGTTGAAGGAATGGGAGGTATGCATACATACAAAGGTCAACATAATAATACTTAGTTACACAATAAAAAGAAGTAAGAGACTGAGGCGTAGGAAATTCCAGTAATTCAAAATGTGCCAAATGTTAGGTAGCATAACATACCAGCCAAGGGCAATCTTAGAAATAAGCACTGCAGGTGAGAGGGAAGGGAGTATGCAGGCAGAAAGGCCATTGTTGGAGGGTAGAGGGTGAGGGTAAGAGCTCTAAAGGGGAGGGAGGGAAGGGATAAAAGTCAGTAAATGCCTGGGGGGAGGAAAGGGAGAGAGGGCAAGGGGTAGGCAGGTAGAAGAGGGCAAGGCAGGGTGAGGTAGCTGTCAAGACTGAAGTGGAGGGCAGGGATCGGTGGGCCCCTGATTAGGCGAGGCAGTCACGATAACTAGTTGAAATGAGATGAAGTCGGAGTTGTCTCTTAAAAGGGCCAAGAGCAGCAGCAGTAAGAGTTTCTTTGTTGAAAGTATTGTACCACTGTGGTGATCTGTGGGCAAAGGCCATCTGGCCCATGGTAGTCTGGCATCTGGGAACAAGGAAGGTTAGTTGTTGTGAACTTCTAGTTTGCTGTGTGCTGTGGTGGTCAATGAGGAGCTTTCCAATGCCCGGGGGCATGACCCCAAGGAGAACTTTTTTGGCTAAGAGGCAGGTTTGATACTGTATCCAGCTGATGAGAGGAAGCCATCCTGCCAGAATGTACAGGTCACAAGAGTGTGTAAGTCAGTCCGCCCCAGTTAGCAGCCTGCATGCTTTGTTGAGTGCAACTGTAATTCTGCGGAGGGCAGAGGCGGAGGCAGCGCCATAAATTGCTAGCCCATAATCGATGATGGAAGTGACAGAGCTGTTGATAGCCAACCAGAGTGTGGCAGGAGTCATGCAGTGTTTGTGCTTGTAGAGCAGGCCTATACAGGTGTTGGTGGTTTTGGTGACAGACTCTATGTGCCGATGGTAGGAGAGTGAGCTGTCCAATGTGACACCTAGGTATTTTAAATCAGGAACATGTTCAAGTAAGGTCCATGTTTGGTTTAGGATGGTGAGGACACGGGATTTGTACTTGCTCCTGGCATTGTAGAAGGTCATAATCTTTGTTTTGCTGTAGTTCATGACCAGTTTGTGTGACCTGAACCATTCTTCGATGCATATGAATTCAAGCTGTAATTGTTTCTCAAGGAGCTCTGCATTTTGGTGGTTGGTGAACATGACTGCATCATCGGCGTAGAGCAGTCATTTCTGGTGGCAGACACTGGGAAGGTTGTTGAGGAAAAAGCTGAAGAGTAGTGGCCCCAGGATGGACCCCTGTGGGACCCCTGAAAGGACTGGCTTTTCTTCCAAGGTGACACCGGAAATCCTAACCCGCTGGACCTTCTCCCCAAGGTAGCTTGAAAACCAGAGCAGCGCTTCATTGGAGAGCCCCATGTTTGATAATTGCTTGAGTAGGAGTGGGTGGTTCACAGTATCAAAGGCTTTCATAAGGTTGATGAATACTGCCCCTACACAGTTTCCTTGATCGAGCGTGGTATTGGTAAAACCCATGAATTCTAATAGTGCAGTGGTGGTACTGTGCTCTTTTTGGAAACCATGTTGCTCAGGACACTGGATGTCATATTTTTCCAGGTACTTGACTAGTTGGTCTGAGGCGATGCGCTCCAGGGCCTTAGACAATGGAGGGAGGATGGAGATAGGTCTATAGTTGGAGTGCAGTGATTTGTCTCCACTTTTGTGTACCAGTGTGATGGTTGCCTGTTTCCAGTGAGATGGGAACTGGGACATTCTTAGTAAAAGGTTGAGGACCTTTGTCAGGGGTTCAAGGACTTCTTCAAGGGCAAGTGCTAACAACTTCAGGTCAAGGGAGTCACCGCTGTAGCCTGAATTGTGAATGGCCTTCCCAATATAGGTTCTGGCTTCATGCACTGGGATCTCCTTGAAGTAGAATTGTGGGGCAGGGTGTAGGAGAGGAGTAGTTGCAGGAGGGTTACTACCAGAAGGGGCATCAAAGAAATTAGAAGGGAAGACACTATTCAAGTTGGAAAACACATTGTTAAAGGTGTTGGTGATTGTGTACAGGTCAGATGTTGGTGTTCCATTTATGTTGAGCATGGTGGGTGATGACTTAGGATCCTTGCCTATAAGGTCTTTCAAGTTACTCCAAAATTTTTTTCCATCACCCCTGGAGTTGGAGAGAGCTTCTTTGAAGTATTTGCTTTTGGCACTCCTAACTGCCCATGTGCACTCATTTCTGGCAGCTTTATATTTATGAATATCCCCAGGTTTGGATGTTGCACGGGCACAGTGCCAGAGATGATTCCTATGTTTGAGTAAAGTGATTAGATCGGGGGTTATCCAAGGGTTAGCTCTGCCCTTGACCTTCACCTTTTTGAGAGGTGCAAAGATATTGCAGGCCGCAGTGAAGTGGCTGATGAAAAAGTCTAAGGCTTGGTTTACACACAGTTGATATGTCATATACATTCTGGCAAGTAAATTTGTTTTTGTAACACTTCTTTTTGTGTTAATCTTTAAATAAGTTTTTTATCTCAAATAAAATATGTGAGTCAGTCTTGTCGTTTCATTTTTGCACCCATAGTTTGTGATGACCTTAAAAACCATGCGAGCTTTGCTAAAATTGTTTCATAGGTCATGGTACAAAAACCCACGTTATACGTAGAATACAATTACATTTTTTAGATATCACTTTTAATAGCACATGGCAATTGGGAAAAAATAAACATTAAAAGACCAAAATGATTGGATTATTGCTGTCTTTCACCCACAAAGCCATCACTTAAGTCTTTGCAGGAATCATAAACAATAGCAAAATCCAGTCAACAACTTCTGCATAGGTACTTGACCACAACAATAGAGTTCCCACAAACTTCAGAAAATCTTAGTATATTTCTAAATGTTTAGAACCCAATGTTGTACAAGGCATTTAATCCTCATTATTGTTTAGCACCAATTAGACTTTTCCCAGTAGGATTGTGGTGGAGTTGCTATGAAAGTGAATCAACCATACTATTCTCAGAAGGTGTATGTTGGAGTTGCTCACACAGTTCAATAACCATACTGTACCATTCATAGTAGATTTATGAGGAAGTTGTTCAGACAGAGCATTAATTACACCATTCCCAGTAGGCGTGTGGTATAGTTGCTCACACAGTGTCTTAACCATGCCATTTCCTGAAGGATTCTGGTGGAAGTGCTCAGGTAGTTTCTTAACCACTCTGTGCCCAGTTGGTCTGTGCCACAGTTGCTCAGAAAGTGTATTTATGTGTGTATATATGTATGTATGTATGTATGTATACTGTTTATGTATGTATGCATGTATTTATTTATTCATTTTATTTATTATTATTATTTAATGTTTGTTGGCATGGAAAGGAGGGCAAGGACATTCTGCATATTTTCAGGCTCATCCAGGGGAGAGGGGAGATACAGAGAGAAACCTACTGAAACTGAACCAGATTAAATTATTGATGTTGTTAGTGACTGAAGAGATTTAGTTATTGAAATGTGTATGTATCACATCATGTCCAGTAGGATTAAAATGGAATTGCTCAGACAGCGAATTAACTACACCATTCCCTGTAGGTGTGTGTTACAGTGGCTCAGACAGTGTATAGGCCCCGCCATTCCAAGTAAGTTTGTGATAGCATTGCTTAGAAAGTGGTGAATTTATCACACCATTCACAGCAGGTTTGTGGTGGAGTTGCTCAGAAAGTGTATAGATGACACTATTACCAGTATGTTTGTGGTAGCATAGATCAAACAGTGTTTTAACCACATCATTTCCAGTAGATTTGTGGTGGAGTTGCTCAGACATAGAAACATAGAAGTTGATGGCAGATAAGGACCACAAGGCCCATCCAGTATGCCCATTATGTATACATTATGAATGTGCCATAGGCCTGTACTCTGTCAATGGCCTATCTTTTTTGATACTCATCTGTACTAGCCACACCAGTCCAAGTAGGATTGTTGCTCAGTTGCTCAGATTGTCTACTGACCACACAATTCTCAGTAGGTTTGTGGTGGAGTTGCTTAGATAGTGTATTAACCAGACCATTACAGGTAGTTTTGTGCTGAAGTTACTCATGTATATTGACTACACCATTCCCAGCAGTATTGTGGTTGAGTTGTTCAGATTATCTATCATAGAAACATAGAAACATAGACTTTGACGGCAGATAAGGACTGCTTGGCCCATCCAGTCTGCCCATTTCCCTACCTACAGGATAGGCCGCAGATCCTAGTTAACCAACAGTCTATTTCTTCCCACCCCCTTCAAGAATTACCTTATGTTTGTCCTATGCATTCTTGAATTCTCCCACAGTTTTAGACCCCTCAACCTCCTCAGGAAGGCTGTTCCATGTGTCCACTACTCTCTCTGTGAAAAAATACTTCCTCACATTGCCCCTGAACCGCCCCCCCTCTATCTTTAAATTGTGTCACCTTGCTTGCACATCACTTTTTCTGAAAGATGCTACCCTCTTGGACTTTGCTGATTCCACTGAGGTACTTAAAAGTTTCTATCATGTTCCCCCTCTCCCTCCTTTCCTCGAGGCTATACATATTAAGCTCCTTAAGTCTCTCTTCATATGTCTTCCGGTGCAGACCCTGCACCATTTTAGTTGCCCTCCTCTGGACTGCCTCTATCCGGTCTATGTCCTTGCGGAGATGGGGTCTCCAGAACTGGATGCAGTACTCCAGATGAGGTCTCACCAACTGTCTGTACAGAGGAATAACAACTTCTTGTTTTCTGCTGGTGATGCCTCTCCCTATGCATCCCAGTATACCCCCAGCCCTCCCTACTGCCTTCTCACATTGCTTGCTAACCTTAAGGTCATCTGATATGATTACTCCCAGGTCCCTTTCCTTTTTGTTGTTGTTACTACCTCCCCCCCATTGTGTATTCTTCCTCTGGGTTCTTGTTTCCTAGATGCATTATTTTGCACTTCTTTGCATTGAATCCTAGCTGCCATACTTCTGACCATTCCTCAAACCTTGCCAAGTCCCTTCTCATCTTTTCCACACCTCCTTGTGTATCAACCCTGTTGCAGATCTTTGTGTCATCTGCAAACAGGCATACTTTTCCTTCCAGTCCCTCTGCAGTGTCACTTATAAAGACATTAAAAAGGACTGGACCCAGTACTGAACCCTGCGGTACCCTAATAGTAACCCCTCTTTCTTCAGAGTGGACTCCATTTACAATTACCTTCTTTGTCCTGTTGTCCAGCCAATGTTTTACCCAGGCTACCACCCTGGGACCCACTTCCAGGCTGGTTAATTTGACTATTAATCTTTTGTTGGGACTGTGTCAAATGCCTTGTTAAAGTCTAGGTAGACCATGTCCACAGCCCCTCCCTGGTCTACTACTTTGGTCACCCAGTCAAGGAAATCTATTAGATTCGTCTGACATGACCTTTCCGCTGTGAACCCATGCTGCCTTGGGTCCTGTGCCCCACTGGCCTGTAGGTACTCAACTATTCTTTCCTTCAGAAGTGACTCCATCACTTTCCCTACCACAGAGGTCAAACTGACAGGTCTGTAGTTTCCTGCCTCTGTCTTGGTCCCACTTTTGTGAAGGGGAATCACATCCACCTTCCTCCAGTTCTCGGGTACTACACCATCCTCCCATGATTTATTAAAAAGAGTAGCCAGTGGTTTCACTAGTTTCCCCCTTAATTCTTTTAGAATTCTGGGGTGAATTCCATCAGGACCCATTGCTTTGTCCACCTTCAGTTTTATGAGTTCTTGCAGAACCCTTTCTTCTGTGAAAGGACTGGGATTGACCCCCCTATCAAGAGTGCTTCTGTTAATTGGATTAGGCACCTCCCCCTCCTCTTTTGTGAATACTGAGCATAAATATTTGTTCAGTATCCCTGCTTTTTCACTGTCCCCCTCTGTCCACCCACCATTCATTCTATTCAGCCTCACTATCCCTCCCTTAGTCTTTCTATGCTCGCTGATGTACCTATAAAAGGTTTTATCCCCCTTCTTAACCGAGTTGGCTATCTTTTCCTTAGTTTGGGCCTTTGCTATTCTGACTTCCCTCCCTGCTTCCTTCTGCCTTAACAGGTACAGCTCTCTGTCCTGCTCCTTCTGTGTTTTCTTATACTTCTGGAATGTTATCTTTTTCTTCCTGACTTTCCCAGCCACCTCTTTTGAGAACCATAGTGCTTTTTATTTCGTTTTGATTTATTTGCTTCACACAAAGGCTTCTTGCCTCGGTGATGGCAGTTTTGAGGGTTCCCCATTGTTATTCCACCCCTCCTTTTAGCTTGTTTGCTAGGGCTTTTCTGAGGCACTCTCCCATCTTGCCAAAGTCAGGCCTCCTGAAGTCCAGTACCCTCACTTTTGTATGGCTTGACTCTGTAGCTGAGTTTAACATGAACCACACTGTTTGATGGTCACTTGTTCCCAGATGGCAACCCACTTCTAGATCTGAGATCCTCTCACTGCCCCCATTTGAGAGTATGAGGTTGTGGAAGGCTCAGGGGTAGCAAGAAGGATGCCCCGGAGACAAAAAAAATTCTTCAGTTCTTCACTCCTTTTATTGCAGGTGGATAGATGCATTACTTCTTAAAAAATACAAAACAAATCGAACTGAAGTTTTTTTAACACAAAGAAAAACAAAATGTCAACAGAAATAAGAGAATCAGGTCAGTAGAAAAGCTACTACTTCTGGGGAGGTGTTCACTCCAACACCCAAAACACTCTGACCTTAAGTCAAACTTTTTCTGGCATATGAAGGGTGTAGTGAAACAGGATTGGTCCCCGGAAACACACAATGAAAAACATTTAATTTTATGCTTTAAAAGTTTTCCCATTGCTTTCAAGAAGTTATTTACAATATAGGAAATAATATTCTGTGAAAAGATGCATACACAAAAATATCAGGACCTTGTTTTAGGGATGCCGACAGGATCCGCCACATCTCCTCTGGATAAATTAATGAAGTGAAAGGCCGGCCAGCTCTTAGATATACAGAGGAGATGCGGGAATCTGCGGCGTCTAAGGACACATAGGGACCCGATTTGAAATTGACATTTACTACAAAAGCAGACATAGACCCAGTTCCAGGTATGTTCATGAATGAACAGAACAAAAATGCAAGAAATTCTGGTACCCATATTTAGTTAATTTACTCAGAAACAAACGGGAAAGCGATACATAAACTAGCAGCATGAACATTTGCACCTTCGTGCAGTATTAGGAAACGGGACAAAAACAGTTAATTTCTAAAGAGCACAGTCACAAAATCTATCAAAGAAAAGAGTTACAAATGGGGATATAACCTATTTCCAAATGAATTACAGTGTTTCATTTTATTTTCAAAGATGAGATTTTTCGTAGCGGTCTATGCGCGGTGCCTTGCACCTTTCAGCCCTTCAACGCTATGGTCACTATATTTCACTCATACTTGTTTCAAATGACTATGCTTATGTCTTCTGTCACCTTGACTATGTTAAAGGAATTTTAATGGACAAACTATTCTCTATACGAGCAGTTTGTTTATTACTGGATAACGTCTCCAGTCTCGGGGGGGTAGCCTCGCGCACAGCAAAATGCTCTACTCCTCAAATAGTTTAGTACTGTTATAAACAGTCCCGATCCAACTGTGCACAGGTTCCCTGATTTAAACTGTAAACACAATTCAATGGGTGATAGATGGCCAGTCTAAACACCCTTCTTGTTTGGCAAATAATACAAAACGAGGAAAAAAAAACACATAAGACAGCATTCACTCCTCGAGACTACCAACACACATATAGCATCATAATAAACAAAAATAAGTGGGAGGGGGGTTTTAATGCCTCTTCCACATACTCTTCCCCCCTTTTGATCCATTATAAGTTATTAGTGGAACCACAGCCCACCCTCTCCATGGTTCAATCCCGGGGTCCCTTAACAAATTATCTAACCTAACAAGTAATAAGAAAATTAATATTTTCCAGTTCTTTCATCTGCATTACCCTGGGGTTTTTATTAATAGAATCCTCCATCCCATATCTAGAAAGAAAATCTGCATTTTTATTTAATACCCTGTTTCAATGTTTTATCGAAAAACGATAAGGTTGAAGAGAAAGATACCACCTCATAATCCGGGGGTTCTTATCTTTCATATGCTGAAGCCAGCATAAGGGATTATGGTCTGTCCAGATTTCAAATTAAACGCCCCAAAGATAAAAATGCAAAGCTTCAATAGCCCACTTAATGGCTAAACATTCTTTCTCAATAGTGGCATACTTAGTCTCACATTCATGTAGTTTCCGGCTGATATATATAACCGGATGCTCTTCACCATCTATCATTTGTGTTAAAACTGCACCTATACCATAATTAGAGGCAAAAGTCTGAAGTATGAATGGATGTGTGAAATCAGGAATATGGAGTATTGGCGAAGAGCACAGTTGTGCCTTGATGGAACAAAAAGCTTCTTCACATTTTGGGTTCCACATCACTCTATCTGGCTGTCGTTTTTTAATTAAATCTGTTAGCGGTCCAGTTATAGATGAAAAGGCCGGGATAAAATGTCTATAGTATCCAGCCAAGCCCAGAAAGGCTCGAACATCCCTCTTAGTACTCGGTCTAGGGCAGGAAGCTATTGCATCTATTTTATTTTTCTCCGGCTTTATACACCCACGTCCTATTAGAAAACCTAAATACTTTGTTTCTTGCATTCCCATGGTACATTTTCAAGGGTTTATAGTAAGACCTGAGTTGGAAACAGCCATAAGAACGTTTGCAACATGTTTCAGGTGATCTTCCCAAGTAGGGCTAAATATTACCACGTCATCAAGGTAAGCCGCACTCTAGGTGGTGTGTGGGGCTAGAATTTTATCCATCACCCATTGGAAGGTGGGAGGGGCACCAAGAAGACCAAAAGGCATCATATTAAACTGAAAAAGGCCAATTGGTGTACTAAAGGCTGTTTTCTCTTTGGCTTCCTGGTCTAAAGGTATTTGCCAATAGCCTTTTGTAAGATCAATAGTAGAAAAATACTGTGCGTTGCTGAGGTGATCTAGCATATCATCCATACAGGGCATGGGATAGCTATCAAATTTAGAGATAGCGTTTAGCCATCTAAAATCTAACCATAGACATACTCCCCCTTCTTTCTTCTGTACCACTACCAAGGGAAAACTCCACTCACTGTGGGAAGGTTCTATAATTCCCAACTCCTGCATATTTTAAAGTTTGCAAATCACAGCCTCTCTTACTTTTTCAGGTAGACGATAGGATTTCTGACGAATTGGACTACTCTTGGTTAAGATGATATTATGTGTTTCCCCTTCCACTCTTCCTGGCGTTCCTCCAAAAGTGTTTTTATACAATTGTATTGTGGCTAACATTCCAGCAGTCTGCTGAGGTGTTAGTTCGGGGTTTATTTTAATGTCTCCAATGTTCCTATTTTCCTCTAGTCTCTGGTACGCAATGTCCAGCTCACTGTTCCCAGTGTCAGGGTATACATAGAAACATAGAAGTTGATGGCAGATAAGGACCGCAAGTCCCATCCAGTCTGCCCATTTCTTTTTCTACCTTATAAATGTGCCATCGGCCATAACTATGTAAGTTGGATACCCTCTCTACCCAGGGCTTCAACAAATTAGCGTGGAAGACACATTTTTTATGGGTTTTATCATGCATGAATATTTCATATGTGACAGGCCCCATTCTTCTAGTTACTTTATAAGGGCCCTGCCACTTCATTAACAATTTGTTCTCAGATGAGGGCAGGAGTAACAATACTAAGTCTCCTTCAGAAAACTCTTTACACTTAGTGCCTTGATCATAGAGCTTATTTTGTACAGCCTGTTGTTTTTGGTTATTCACCTATGCTTGCTGAGTATATTTCTTTATTCAGTCTCTTAAATGTTGTAAATAGTCAATGGGGCACTTCGGTTGTATACCCTTACTATCTTCCCACCATTCTTTTACAATATCTAAGGGACCCCTTGGATTCCTGCCATACAGTAACTCAAAAGGGGAGAAACCAGTCGAAGCCTGGGGCACCTCTCGATAAGCAAACATCAAATATGGTTGGCACTGATCCCATTGTCTACCTTCATCCTGTATGAATTTCTGAATCATTTTCTTTAGGGTTTTATTAAAGTGCTCCACCAGCCCGTCAGTTTGAAGATGATATGGGGTAGTTCAGATAGCTACAATGCCTAAGGTCTGGTAAAGTCGCTTCAATACCTGAGAGCAGAAATTCATACCCTGATCAGTTAATATTTCTTGTGGTATGCCTACACTACTAAATATTTTTCCCTAGTTCTTCAGCAATTCTAGGGGCGGTGATAGTCCGGAGAGGAATTGCCTCTGGATATTTTGTGGCATAATCACACACAACCAGAATATACTGATTTCCTTTTGTGCTTTTTTGTACTGGGCCCACAATATCTATCGCAATTCTTTGAAATGGAGTACTAAATAAGGGCATAGGTTGCATTGGAACTTTGTCCTTCCTTATTACCTTTGCCACTTGTTGACATTCTGGACAACTCTTGCAGTATTCCACAACTTGTTCATGTATTCCAGGCCAGAAATGTCTAGTTAGGAGTCTACTTAATGTACAATCCCTCCCCAGATGTCCAGCCATGGGAATGTCATGGGCAAGTTTTAACAGTACTGCACAATATTTTTCAGGAATTAATAACTGTTCCACCCTTTCCTGCATTCTAGGATTATAACATAATCTATACATCAAACCATTTCTCAACTCATATATTCTTTCGCCTCCCGGGAGTTTCTCCTGGGAGGTGAAAAGTAACTTTAAAGATTCATCATTTTTTTGTGTGTCAGCAAAATGATCCTTCTCCCCTTTTTTTATGTTCCACCCTATATTATTGTCCAACTTAGTCTGGTGTTTCATAGTTCAGTCTTTCTTCTATTTCCTTATTTGCTTCCTAGATTTTTTTCTTTCCCATGTTCTCCAAAAATATCCTCATCAAAAGGAAACTGTTGTTCTATTGGTGCCAAAGGAGTCTGTGATCTGGTTACCATGGCACCTAAGTTACTAGTCATCAAAACCTGAAAGGAAGGGCAATCATGTCCGATAACCACTGGGAGAGGAAGGTCGGGCACCACACCTACTTGCATGGACTGTGTCTGCCCCTGTACATTAAATTCTACATTTGTAAGAGGATAACAGTCGGTGTCCCCATGTATGCAGGTCACTTTAGTAGTTGACTTATTCAAAACAGTAGGTGTATTTAGTAAATGGGGGTGTATTAGAGTTTGTTTACTCCCTGAATCTAATAGTCCAGTCACTGTATGTTGCCCTATTTGCACTGGAATCAAAAACTGCCCCCAGTTAGCCAAGGCAAGATGTATTTGTTCAGGCTTCCATTTAGGGCAAAATCTGGCTATATGTCCTTTCATTTTACAGTCATGACACACAATATCTGGGTTATTCCCTCTTCCCATTTTACTGGGGCTATATTTATGGTGCTGTTGGAGGTAGCTTCTCCAGTGGTATTATGAGGCTTTGGTAGATTTCCCTGTGGCTGTGACAATGTGTGGTAATTTCTCTGTCTCTGTGGTCTGGCAGCAATATAGTCCTCAGCCAACCTTATAGCTGTATCTGAAGCCTCTGGCCGGTGTTCCTTCACCCATAATTGAACATCAGGGGGAAGTACCCAGATGAATTGTTCTAGCACTATAGTCTCAATAATGTGGGCTACAGTTTGGGTAGTAAGTTGCAGCCATTTAACACAGAGATCTTTAAGCTAGGCTAGCTTTAAAGGTATCTTGAGGGTTATCAACAGTAGTATAATGAAATGCTTTAAATCTCTGTCTATAAGTCTCAGTATTTATATCGTACCTTTTTAATATGGCCTGCTTGACTCATTCATAGTTGTTAATATCCACCATCTCAACTCGACTATAGGCAATCTGGGCCTTCACAGTTAGATATGGCACTAAGCGAATTACCCATTGGTCTCAGGGCCAATTGCAGGCTGTTGCCACCCTTTCAAAAGTTAACAGATATGCCTCAATGTCATCACTGTCAGATAACTTAGACAATTTGATGTCTTTCTGTCCAGCTTTAGAAATGACAGGTGGCCCTCCAGACCCCAATGATTGAAAAGCCCATAGCATCTCATTCCATCTAGCCTCATACTCCCTTCGATCCTGGTCTCTCTGTCTCTCTATATCCAACTGGTGGTTACAGAGCCACCTCAACAAATCCTGTGGTTCCTCGGGCAAATGCTCCTCTTCAGCCCCTCCAGTAGCTTTGGCCAGACCTTCCTCTTTGCAGTCTGCCATCTGGTCGGTGAGAGGTACTTTCCTTCTGGTCACAGGTTCCAGACTGGGAAGTAGGGGTACCTGGAATTTGGCAGTCACTGTTCTAGTTTGAATTTTCCACCTTGCCTGTTGCTCTCTCTACTTCACGTCCCCTGGATCCTGGAACAGCAGAAATCCAATCAACCTTGATACAGGTCCACTAGCTGGCTAACCCCAACTAGCCTCTATCCCACTTCTGACACCACTGTGGAAGGCTCAAGGTCAGCAAGAAGGATGCCCCGGAGACAAAAAAAAATCTTCAGTTCTTCACTCCTTTAATTACAGATGGATAGATGCATTACTTCTTAAAAAGTACAAAACAAATTGAACTGAAGTTTTTTTTAACACAAAGAAAAACAAAATGTCAACAGAAATAAGGAATCAGGTCAGTAGAAAATACTACTGCACCTAGAAGGTGTTCACACTCCAACACCCAAAACACTCTGACCCTAAGTCAAACTTTTTCTGGCATATGAAGGGTGTAGTGAAACAGGATTGGTCCCCAGAAACACACAATGAAAAACATTTCATTTTTGCTTTAAAAGTTTTCCCATTGCTTTCAAGAAATTATTTACAATATAGGAAATAATATTCTGTGAAAAAAAGATGCATACACAAAAATATCAGGACCTTGTTTTAGGGATGCTGACAGGATCAGCCCCATCTCCTCTGGATAAATTAATGAAGTGAATGGCTGGCTGGCTCTTAGATATACAGAGGAGATGCGGGAAGCTGTGGTGTCTAAGGACACATAGGGACCCGATTCGAAATTGACATTTACTACAAAAGCAGACATAGACCCAGTTCCAGGTATGTTCATGAATGAACAGAACAAAAATGCAAGAAATTTTGGTACCCATGTTTAGTTAATTTACTCGGAAACAAACAGGAAAGGGATACATAAACTAGCAGCATGAACATTCACACCTTCGTGCAGTATTAGGAAACGGGACAAAAATGGTTAATTTCTAAAGAACACAGTCACAAAATCTCTCAAAGAAAAGAGTTACAAATGGGGATATAACCTATTTCCAAATGAATTACAGTGTTTCATTTTATTTTCAAAGATGGGATTTTTCGTAGCGGTCTATGCACGGTGCCTTGCATCTTTCAGCCCTTCAAACGTTACGGTCACTATATTTCACTCATACTTGTTCCAATTGACTACGATTATGTCTTCTGTCACCTTGACTATGTTAAAGGAATTTTAATGGACAAACCATTCCCTATACGAGCGGTTTGTTTATTACTGGATAACATCTCCAGTCTCGGGGGGGGGTAGCCTCGCGCACAGCAAAATGCTCTACTCCTCAAATAGTTCAGTACTGTTATAAACAGTCCCAATCCAACTGTGCAGGGTTCCTGATTTAAACTGTAAACACAATTCAATGGGTGATAGATGGCCAGTCTAAACACCCTTCTTGCTTGACAAATAATACAAAACGAGAAAAAAAAACACATAAGACAGCATTCACTCCACGAGACAACCAAGACACATATAGCATCATAATAAACAAAAAATAAGTGGGAGGGGGGTTAATGCCCCTTCCACAGAGGTCTAAGATTGCTCCCTCATGAGTGGGTTCCAAAACTAGCTGTCTGAGGCCTGCCACCTGTAGGGCATTGAGAATGGTCCTGGTCTTGGATGTGGCTGTAGCAAATGTGCTCCAGTTAACATCTGGGATATTCAGGTCCCCCATCAAAAGTATCTCCCCTTTCTCTGCCATCGTAAGAATGCCTTCTATCATATCCTTGTCCATTCCCTCCCCATGACCAGGAGGTCTGCACACAACCCCTGTGCGGATTGTGGTGCCCTTTCCAGTCTCCAAGGTGACTCACAGTGCCTCCTCTCCTCCCTGTCTACTCTTTTGTTCAGTTGTTTTTATCCCTTCCCCCTTCTCCCCTGCCTGTCTCTCCTGTAGGTTATGTACCCTGGTATGTTAACATCCCAGTCATTGTTCTTTGTGTACCATGTTTCTGTGACTGCTACAATATCCAGGCATCCCTCTTCCATCAAGGCCACTAGCTCAGGGAGCTTGTTGCCCAGACTACAGGCCTTGGTACTCATTACCCTCCATTTCCTGATGGCATTACTCCTTTTTGCCCCATCTCTCTCCTTCTTGCCTTTGTCACTTTCCCCATTTACCCCTGCCCTTCTCCCTATCGACACCTCTATGTTGGTGTTTACCGCACTTACTACCATGATTTTTTTGGGGGGGCTAGGATTTCCCTGCTCCTTTCCAGTGCCTCCTCTCCTTGGCTAGTTTAAATCCTTGCCAGTGAATCATTAAAACCTATCATTGCCTATCACCTAGGATCCTGGTTCCCCTCCTGGACAGATGCAGCCCAGCATGCCAGTACAGGCTTGCATTGCACCAGGTGGATCCCCAGTCCCCAATGAAGCCAAATCCCTGAGCTCCACACCAGTTTTTCAACTACTGATTGAATCTGATGGTGTGGAACATTCTAGCCTGTGCTACGCCATACAAGGGCAGCACCTCAGAGAAGGTTACTGTGCGTGCTACTTGTCTAAGACCCATCCCCAATTCCACAAACTCTTCCTGCACTTCTCTAATCCCTTTCTTAGCCCAGTCATTTGTCCCTAGGTGGATAATTACATCCAGCTCCCTCCCCTGTGTAGCTGCTCCAGCAATCCTGAGGATTCGCTCCCTGTCCCTCCAAGCCATGGTGCCAGGCAGGTACCTTACCTCCCTCTCCCCTTCCTCCCCCAGTTCTACCTTCCTAACAATGGAGTCCACCACCAGGAGTTGTTTTCTTCCCCTGTGGGGTCCTCTACCACCCTCCTGTGGGTCTCCTTTGTGAAGATTCCAAGCATCTTCCTTGGTCTCCAGTGCGGGTGCCTCCATAGAGAAACCACACTTTGCCAGAATGGCATAGGAATTGTGGAGAGGTACAACTGGAGGGATGTGCCTCTGTTCCACCACCCTCACCCTCTCTGAGTCCACTGTCATCCAACCGCTCCTCTTTCTTGGCAACCACTGAGGCAACGGCAGTGGCACTGGTGGTCCCTGGATGGGAGAGGAGGTCCCACAATTCCTGGACAAATCAGCCTGGAGATAAGCAACCTCCTCCCTCAGCCCAGAGAGGTGCCTGCAGGTGTGACAACACTGCATTCTCCAGAAAGTCTCCCAGAAGACTGCTGCTCTACAGCCACTGCACTGCACCACTCCCATCATGTCTTATTTCTGGCCCCTTAACTGTTTGGAATCCTTACTGTTTCCTGTTTTTTTTTCTCTCTTCTCTCTCTACTTACTTTCTGCCTGTGTGCCCTTTAAGCTCCTGATTGTCCTGTTCTGAGACAAGAATATCCTATATTTCTCAGTAGACCCCTTAGTTGCTCAGAGGCCAAACTCCAGCAGCTAGATGGGGCAGGAGAGCTACTCTTGCCCTTCTAGGATGGTGGATCTTTGGTTGCTCTGTGATCACGCACTTCCTGCTCCCAAACAGGAAGTTCCTGTTGTCAGTCAAATCCTGTGCCTATAAAAGTAGAACTATCTTTGGGTGGGAGGGAAGGAGGGCAATATAGTCCCAGTAGAGAAGTCCAGTAACACAGCAGTCCTCCCTCCTGGTGTCTTCTGCCAAGTTACTAGTAGAATCTTTCTAAGGCAGTCTTTAAATTTAGCTTACTTCTAGCTAAGCCACTCCCCCTACTTACTAGATCTTTCTACAAGTAATTTAAACTGCACGGCTATCAAGTCCTTTCAATCACCTGAAAATTACACCTAGAAAACTGTTCAGATAACCATTCAGTTCAGTTAACTCAGACAAACACACACTTATTTTGTTTTGTTTGTTAGTTTGTTTTTGTACCCTAAATTAAAGGACCAAGTACAAGAGTTCTATTTCTTTAGTCCCAGTAGAGAAGTCTAGTCACACAGCAGTCCTTCCTCCTGGTGTCTTCTGCCAAGCTACTAGCAGAATCTTTCTAAGGCTGTTTTTAAATTTAACTTCCTTCTAGCTAAGCCACTCCCCCTACTTACTAGATCTTTCTACAAGTAATTTAAACTGCACAGCTATCAAGTCCTTTTAATCACCTGAAAATGACACCTAGAAAACTGTTCAGATAACCATTCAGTTCAGTTAACTCAGACAAACACACACTTTATTTTGTTTTGTTAGTTATTTTTTTTTACCCTAAGTTAAAGGTCCAAGTACAAGAGTTCTACTTCTTTAGTCCCAGTAGAGAAGTCCAGTCACACAGCAGTCCTTCCTCCTGGTGTCTTCTGCCAAGCTACTAGCAGAATATTTCTAAGGCAGTCTTTAAATTTAGCTTACTTCTAGCTAAGCCACTCCCCCTACTTACTAGATCTTTCTACAAGTAATTTAAACTGCACAGCTATCAAGTCCTTTCAATCACCTGAGATTTACACCTAGATAACTGTTCAGATAACCATTCAGTTCAGTTAACTCAGACAAACACACACTTTTTTTTTGTTTTGTTTATTAGTTTGTCTTTTTACCCTAAATTAAAGGTCCAAGTACAAGAGTTCTACTTCTTTAGTCCCAGTAGAGAAGACCAGTCACACAGCAGTCCTTCCTCCTGGTGTCTTCTGCCAAGCTACTCAACATTCTTATAGTGTTCATTCTGGCTTATTGTATAGTTTCATTTAAATGTAGTATTGTTATACCCATTTGTTGTTCAACTGTATCTTATGCAGTTTTGTTACACTACTTCAATTCATGTTTTTCTGTACTTGCTATGTATGTATCCCATTTCTCGCCTCCCCACAGGACACTTCTGGAAATGAGCTCTTTGAAGCTCATGTTGTCTTTCCTGGTGAAATGTTTCAAATAAATAAACAGGTTTGTGGTGGATTTGCTCTCACAATGCATTAACCAAACCATTCCCAGTAGGTTAATGGTACCACAGATCAGACAAAGTATTAATCCCACAATTCCCAGTAGATTTGAGGATGATTTGCTCGGATTGGACAGTGAAAAAGCAAGGATACTGAATGAATATTTCTGCTGAGTATTCACAAAAGAGGAGGAGAGGTAGGTGCCTAATCCAATTAACAGAAGCACTCTGGAAAGGGGGGTAAATCCCAGTCCTTTCACAGAAGAAAGGGTTCTGAAAGAACTCCTAAAACTGAAGGTGGACAAAGCAATGGGGCCTGATGGAATTCACCCCATAATTTTAAAAGAACTAAGGGAAGAACTAGTAACACCACTAACTACCCTTTTTAACAAATCATGGGAGGATGGTGTGGTACCTGAGTACTGGAGGAAGGTAGATGTGATTCCCCTTCACAAAAGTGGTAGCATGACAGAGGCAGGAAACTACAGACCAGCCAGTTTGACCTGTGTGGTAGGGAAAGTGATGGAATCACTTCTGAAGGAAAGAATGGATGAATACCTAGAGGCCAGTGGAGCACAGGACCCAGAGCAGCATGGATTCACAGCAGGAAGGTCATGTCAGATGAATCTAATTGATTTCTTTGGTTGGGTGACAAAAGTAGTAGACCAGGGAGGTGCTATGGACATGGCCTGCCTAGACTTTAGCAAGGCATTTGACACAGTCCCACACAAAAGATTAACTGTCAAATTAACCAGCCTGGGAGTGGGTCCCAGGGTGGTAGCCTGGGTAAAACATTGGCTGGACAACAGGACACAGAAGGTAATTGTAAATGGAGTCCACTCTGAAGAAAGGGCGGTTACCAGTGGAGTACCACAGGGTTCTGTACTGGGTCTAGTCCTTTTTTAATGTCTTTATAAGTAGCACTGCAGAGGGACTGGAAGGAAAAGTATGCCTGTTTGCAGATGACACAAAGATCTGCAACAGGATTGATACACAAGGAGGTGTGGAAAGGATGAGAAGGGACTTGGCAAGGTTGGAGGAATGGTCAGAAGTATGGCAGTTTGGATTCAGTGCAAAGAAGTGCAAAATAATGCACCTGGGAAACAAAAACCCAGGGGAAGATTACACAATGGGGGGGTAGTAACAACAACAAAATGGAAAGGGACCTGTGGGTAATCATATCAGATGATCTTAAGGTTAGCAAGCAATGTGAGAAGGCAGTAGGGAGGGCTGGGGGATACTGGGATGTACAGGGAGAGGCATCACCAGTAGAAAACAAGAAGTTGTTATCCCTCTGTACAGACAGTTGGTGAGACCCCATCTGGAGTACTGCATCCAGTTCTGGAGATCCTATCTCTGCAAGGACATAGAGAAGATAGAG
The DNA here is from genome assembly GCA_016271365.2 of Neoceratodus forsteri. Lineage (NCBI taxonomy): Eukaryota > Metazoa > Chordata > Ceratodontiformes > Ceratodontidae > Neoceratodus > Neoceratodus forsteri. Next base: position 624,555,513 of record CM057455.1, read on the forward strand.
GCAGTCCAGAGGAGGGCAACTAAAATGGTGAAGGGTCTTCAAGAGAAGCCATACGAGGAGAGACTAAAGGAGCTTAATATATATACCCTTGAGGAAAGGAGGGAGGGGGGACATGATAGAAACTTTTAAGTACCTCAGTGGAATCAACAAAGTCCAAGAGGGTAGCATCTTTCAGAAAAAGAGATATGCAAGAACAAGGGCACACGATTTGAAGATAGAGGTGGGGCGGTTCAGGAGCAATGTGAGGAACTATTTTTGCACAGAGAAGGTGGTGGATGGATGGAACAGCCTTCCTGAGGAGGCTGTGAGGTCTAAAACTGTGGGAGAATTCATGAATGCATGAGACAGACATAAAGCAATTTTTGTGGGTGGTAGGAAGGAATAGGCTGTTGGTTAACTAGGACCTGCAGTTTATCCTGTAGGTATGGAAATGGGCAGACTAGATGGGCCAAGTGTTTCTTATCTGCCGTCAAAGTCTATGTTTCTATGTTGTCTATTAATCACTCCATTCCCTGCAGATTTGTTGTGGAGTTGCTCACACAGTCCATTAACCTGACCCTTTCCTGTAGATATGTGGTAGAGATGTTTATGCAGTGTATTAACCACACTGTTCCCAGAAGATCTGTGCTGTAAAGGGCAGAACAGCATTTCAATAATAGAGCCGTCAAAATAGCACTTCAGAAACTGCGTCTGCCTTGACAGTGGCAGGGATGGGATAGTACAAGTCAATCACCACTATCCCTGGTATCAACATTATGATTTCACTGACAGTGAATTCAAAGGTGAATGACCTGACAGTCACTCACTTGCTGTTCCTGAGTAGCAGTGATATGACAGTCAGTGAGGTCATAATGCTAAAGATGTAGTGTGGGGCAGTAAAGCAAGATATGTCATCTGCCAGGCTAGGGGCTATTCCACACATCACACCTACTAACATCAGGTAAACAATCTTCTAATTAAAGGGAAAAGAAAAGTACCTCAGATATAAAATGTAATGATTGGAAGCTTTTTTTTAAATTTAATATTAGTTTTAGGCAGTACACTAGCTCTTTAACTTGACCATTTCCAGTAAGTTTATGGTGGAGTTGCGTGAGTGTTTTAACCATGACATTTCCAGTAGTTATATTCTACAGTTATTCAAACAGTGCATTGACCACACTTTATTAAGTAGGTGTGGTCTACATTTGCTGCTCAGACAGTACATTAATCACTCTATTTCTGAAGGTCGGTGGTACAGTTGATCACACATACTGTAGAATTAACCACACCATTCCCTGTATATTTGTTGCAGAGTTGCTTACACAGTGTATTAACCTCACCATTCTTAGTATATTAGTGGTGGAGGTGCCCAGAGAGTGTATTAACTACCATCATTTTCAGTAGGTATTCTCTACAGTTGCTTAGACAGTGCATTGACCAAACCATTCTCAGCAGGCTTGTGGCAGCGTTACTCAGACATTAAATTGACCATACCATTCAATGGTAAATTGTGTTACAGTTGTTCAGACAGTTCATTAACTGCACCATCCTTGGTAGGTTTGTGGTGGGGGTGCACAGACAGTGATTTAACTACATCATTCCCAGTAGGTTTTTAGGAAAGTGTCTCAGATTGACCAGTAACCACACTGATTCCAGTAGGTTTATAGATTAATTGCTCAGATAGGGCATTAACCCCACCATTTCCCATTGTTTTGTACTGGACTACTTAGAGTGTGTATTAACTACAACCACACTATTTCGAGTAGGTTTGTGGTGAAGTTGCTCAGAGTGTGTATTAACCACACCATTACTATTCACCTCAAATAATGTTTTAAACTTCTAATGTGCTGTCAACCCTGTAGTGAATCTGAATGGGTGAGTCAGTGGCTTCAGTAGTGCAGATACAGTGAGGTGAGAGATTTTGCTATTGTAACACTCATGTTTCTCTTGTGTCTGAACTTCTGAAGCTACAAGCTCACTCATTTGGATTCTCTACAGATCTGGCAGCACTTCTAGACTGCAACACATTTTTGTGTGGTAGAAACCAGTTACAGTTCAGCTACTTTTAAGAAAATGGGACATGTATTAAGAATGTTGTTTTATGTCTTGTTGGAAGGGATGCCCACCTGGTCACATTCATAAAAGTGAAAGTAAAGAAAGCTAAATAATGAGGGACAGTGAAATGGCAAAATCAACCAGAAAGGTAATGAAAATAAATAAGTAACCATTGTCCTTTAAAGTAAGTCTTTGGGTGAGTATTGTGCATAAGGGAGAAGATTTCAGTTTTTTGTTTAAACAGGATGCGCGTCAGTTTCTGTATTTGTGCCAGTTTCTGTGTGGAAGGTGTGTAATGATGCATTGTCTAGGCTGACAGTGAGCAGGTTCACATATGGGTAAGTGTGATATAAAAGGAAATAAACCCATCAAAGGGGTTAGTTATAATAAGTCCACGAGCATGAAGAGTGAGTGGCATTATTATCTTGTGAGCCCAGGAGATGGGTTTATTTCTGAGCAGCATACCACAGTTACCCATTTTTTCTTTTATCTCTACATTGGTATGGTAATTTTGAACATTTAGATTGAATTTGTGATCATTTCTGTGTTTGCCTTTTTTTTTGCTCTAGTGTGTTTCTGTAGAGTAGTGGCATTTTTGAATGGTTTGTCCAATTTTCTTTTTCTATAGTGAAGGGTTCCCCCCAAATTATGGGGCATGGTTATGGTGCTTTGTCCTTTAATTCAGCATGGTGTGTACAGTCTGAGGGCCATGGCATCTTTGCCATTTGGGCAACATTTAGTTTGTGGTAAGGCACATCGTGTAAGTGCCATTGGGACTGCAACTAACATGGTATGATCAGGTGGAGCAGCAGGAGCTGAGAGTTTGCATCAGTATGGAGAGCATGGTGGCAACTGAATGAGGTCAGAGATGGTGGTAGTAGCATGGAGGTTATGGTGTCTGAGTAGAGTGCTGGAACATCAAGGAACATGGTGGTTTGGTGAAAGATGGGGGAACTGATGATTACTGTCAAACTCTATTTACTGTTTTTTGTTTGGTTTGGATAAAGCTTTTTTTTTCTTTTTTTTTTTTTGTTGCAGGAGTCCTATGCTTTTCAGATTTGTGTGGTTATTGTGGTAATTGGCATGGGAATTTGAATAACTGGCCAAGACTTCCTCCAGTTAATGCAATCACTGGGCCTGATACAAGTGATTACATCTGCAACCCACTCACATGGTCACTCCTTGGATCTTGTCTTCTCATTAGGATTGGAGGTCTGACCTCATTGTGGAACTGGTCATTTGGTTGGACCACTATACTATGAAGTTCTCATTTGAGGCCCCCCCCCAGATAGACCCACCGCTATGGAAATGGTTCATTACCTCCTTTTGAGGGGCTTGACCCCAGAGGGTCTTATGGCAGTGATGGATCTGTCAGGTGTGATGAGCGCTTGCTATTTGAAGCTGGAGGAATTGGTATTGGCCTACAATAGGGCAGTTACTGGTTCTCTTGACTCCATCACATAAGCCTGGGTTTGTCCCTTTCCTTCACACCTGAGATCCCCATGGTTAGATGAGATTCTTAGGGAACTGAAGGCAAGGGGCTGAAGGTTGGAGCACTGCTTGCAGAGATCCCAATCTGTCAATGATAAGCTTGTTTTGATTTCTTATTATAAAGACTATCAAACAGCAATCTCCTGTAAGAAGGCAGAGTTCTTGTCCAGGGAGATTGCTGCAGCAATCAACAGACCAGTTTAGCTCTTCTGGACTGTCAGCAGGCTGTGTAATTCTGCCTGTCTTCAGCTGGTAAGAACTTCTTCACAGTCTAAATGAGATGAGTTTTCTCTGTCCTTTGCTCATAAGATCTCCTCTATCAGATCAGGAATCATGTCAGCACTCTCCAATTGGACTTCCAGTGATGAGTTTGTGATTGTCATGGGTGTTCCATTGATCTGGTTTGACTTCAACCTGGTGGCAGTGCAGGATGCCATAAGGGTCATCCATGAGCTGAGACCCAACTGCTGTAGTTTGCACCCTGGCCCAATGTGCCTCCTTGTAGGGTGTGTTGAGTCCATCATCCCAGCCTTTGCCAGGATAGTCCTATGTTCGTTAGTGAGGGGGGTCTTTCCTGAGACTTTTAAGTAGGTGGTGGTGAGTCCCCTCCTGAAGAAATCTTCACTGGACCCTGACTACCTGGCAAACTATAGACCTATCTCTAACCTATCCTTAGGGAAGGTTAATGATAAAGTGTTGGCTTTACAGCTGGAGACCCATTTGTTAGATCATGACATCTATGATCATCTCCAGTCAGGCTTCAGAAAAAGGCACAGTACTGAAACTGCCCTGGTTTGGGTGCTTAATGATCTCCTGGTGGTAAAGAATAAAGTAGAGTGATCTATTTTCATTCTTCTTGACTTCTTGGCCACTTTTGGCACGGTGGACCATGGGGTGCCTTTGGATCACCTGCAAGTTTGTTGCAGACTATGTAGTGTGGTCCTCAACTGGTTCCATTCTTTCCTCAGTGGCAGGAGGTAGAGGGTGATCTTTGTGGCCTTTTCCTCCCGAACACTGCTCCTGTCCTGTGGGGTCCCTCAGGGTTCCATTTTATCCACATGTTGTTCACAGGGTATATGTTACTTCTTGGGGACATTAGAAGACAGTACAGCCTGGACATTCATTGCTATGCTGATGATACCCAGTTGTACGTGCCTTGTGTACATGAACAACAGGATGCAGTCTCAGTTTTCAATCGGTGCCTTGCTGAGGTCCAAGACTGGATGAGTGCAAACTGGTTGAGGTTAAATCCAGATAAGAGAGAAGTTCTGATGATTGAGTCTGGCCACCCGAGAGTTGGTGTAAGGGCTGGTTGAGTCTTTGGGCTTAGGTTTGGAGACTCCCAACTTCTCATCTCATCCATGGTGAAAAATCTTGGTATTGTGGATACCTGCCTGACACTTGAATCTCAGGTGTTGACTAAGGTCCAAAGTGGATTTTACCATGTAAGAAACAATGCCAGCATTAAACCCTAGATTCCCTCTGGTGACCTGCCATCACTAGTTCACACCTTTGTGATATCACAGCTTGATTACTGCAATGTCCATTACAAACTGCAATCAAGAATCCTGCTTCATGATAAAGAATCCTGTTTTGAGCCTGACATCTAACTTTTCCTAAGGTAAATAATGGGAAACTTTAAAATGTATTAACTTTGGTATGGATTAATATTTTTTCACCAAACCTTAAAAAGACACCACTGTGACGCAAGACCTATCTATATACTCTATAGAGAAAACTGGATGGGCAACTATGCACAACCAGTGTGTTCTGCTATAGAAAGATTTTTATTCCCTCTGACCTTGACAGTGAAGCTTGAGAGGTCTTTGGGAATTAGAACCCTGAGGTGGCAGAACACACTGACTGTGCATAAAGTTGCTTATCCTGTAATTTTTATAATGTATAGTATTATGTGAAATGTGTGCATTTTTTTCTGTTTCACAATAAAACTGGCTTGTGCAGTCTCTAGGGATTCTAAATTGCTGTTCTGCCACCGAAAGGTGCAATCACATTTCATGACCTTTGAACTTTGGTACAACAGCATTTTGAAAAGGATAACTATTTATAAACAACAATGTTCTACTATACACTATAAACATTTCAGACCAAATTCCACACCATTTTTGTGCAATGCAGTGACAACGAATTTGACAAAACTGGTAATATGCACATGCTGTGAGAGTTCATATCTCCACACCAGCACATCCAATTAAAATTAAACTTTTCACATCAAGAGACCATTGTTATCTGATAGTACATGCCAAATACCATGCAAATCTCTTAAAATGTTGCTGTTATTGAAGCACAAATTTTTCAGTTTAAAATAGAAGTAAAGATAATTTGACAAAAAGTTATGATTTACAAAATTTGGGATTCCATATCTCCACTTGCACACATCCAATTTGAACAAAGCTTGCCACATCAAGAGACCTTATATCCATGATAGGGTATGCCAAATTTTGTGCAAATCACCTGCACGGTTGCAAAGTCAGTAAAGCACAACATTTTCAGTTTAATATAGAAGTGAAACTAGTATTTGACAAGAAACGATATTTACACAATTTGTGACTCCATTTCTCCACATACACATATCCAACTAAAACAAAACTTGCCACATCAAGAGGTCTTTGCTGCTTGATGAGGCATACCAAATTGCATGTAAACTGCCAGAATGGTTGCAAAGATGTTAAAGCACAAAGAGCAATTAATAATCCTTTTTTTGCTATCAAGAATCCTATTTCGAGCCTCATATCTAGATTACCCCATAGGATATAATGGGCAACCTTGAAATTTAATAACTTTTGAATAGATTAATATATTTCACCAAACCTTCAAAAGACATAGCTGTGACCCAAGACCTATGTACCCTGAAAATTTCAGACCAGGCCATTTTTGCACAATGGTGTGACTCAAAATTTAACAAAAAGTGGTCATTTTCACATTTATGACACTGCACATCTCTACACCTGAGTACCTGACTGGAACCAAGCTTGTCACATCAAGAGATTTGTGGTCCCCAAAATGGCATGCAAAATGGCATGTGAATCAGTCAAACAGTTATGACGTTATTACAGTTCAAATCTGGGGGTTTAACATAGAAGTGACCATTGAAACATAATATATAAATTGCAAAAAACTTCATTAATGCACTAGTTAGGGTTAAAGTGACAAAGCTGGAAAATATGGCATTAGGGTTTCCAACCCTAACACTCCCTCCTCCAGGCAGCAGAGCAGGTGTGGGGTGTGCCTTGGTGTTCTCAAGCCTAAAGCTCACCCCATTCCATCTGTAAATAAGGTTTGATGTGTACACTGTATGAGAATGGGGTGAACATTAGGACTGAGAAACCCAATGCACACCCTACACCTGCTGCATAGCCTTGGGGGGGGTGTTAGGGCTGGAAACGTTAGCACCACATTTGACAAGGAGGATGCTGGGAACCTCCACAAAGGAGACCCACAGGAGGGTGTCAGGGGACCCTGCAGGGGAAGGAAACAACTCCTGGTGGGGGACTCCATTGTTAGGAAGGTAGAACTGGGCAAGGAAGGGGAAAGGGAGGTAAGGTGCCTGCCTGGCGCCATGGCTTGGAGGGACAGGGAGCGAATCCTCAGGATTGCCAGAGCAGCTGCACAGGGGAGGGAGCTGGATGTCATTGTCCACCTATGGACAAATGACATGGCTAAGAAAGGGATTAGAGAAATGCAGGAAGAGTTTGTGGAATTGGGGATGGGTCTTAGTCAAGTAGCACGCACGGTAACCTTCTTGGAGGTGCTACCCATCTATGGCATAGGAGAGGCTAGGGTGTTCTGTACCAAGGGATTCAATCAGTGGTTGAAAAACTGGTGTGGAGCTCAGGGATTTGGCTTCATTGGGGACTGGGGGTCCACCTGGAGTGATGCAAGCCTATACTGGCATGATGGGCTGCATCTGTCCGGGAGGGGAACCAGGATCCTAGGTGATAGGTTTAAATGCTTCATTGGCAAGCTTTTAAACTAGCCAAGGGGGGAGGCACTGGAAAGGAGCAGGAAAATCCTAGCCCCCCCAAACAATCACGGTAGTAAGTGTGGCTAACACCAACATGGAGGTGTCGATAGGGAGAAGGGCAGAGGTAAATGGAGAAAGTGACAAAAGCAAGAAGGACAGGAATGGGGCAAAAGGGTAAGGCCATCAGGAAATGGAGGGTAATGAGTACCAATGCCCGTAGTCTGGGCAACAAGCTCCCTGAGCTGGTGGCCTTAATGGAAGAGGGATGCCTGGATATCATAGCAGTCACAGAAACAAGGTACACAGAGAACCATGACTGGGATGTTAACATACCAGGGTACATAACTTACAGGAGAGACAGGCAGGGGAGAAGAGGGGGAGGAGTAGCTCTCTATGTAAAGGAAGGGATAAAGGCAACTGAACAAAAGAGTAAACAGGGAGGAGAGGAGGCACTGTGGGTCACCCTGGAGACTAGAAAGGGCACCACAATCCGCACAGGGGTTGTGTACAGACCCCCAAGTCAGGGGGAAGGAATGGACAAGGATATGATGGAAGGCATTCTTAGAATGGCAGAGAAAGGGGAGATACTGTTGATGGGAGACCTGAATATGCCAGATGTTAACTGGAGCACATTTTCTGCAGCCACATCCAAAAGCAGGGCCATTCTTGATGCCCTACAGGTGGCAGGCATTAGACAGCTAGTTTTGGAACCCACTCGTGAGGGAGCAATCTTAGACCTCGTACTCTCAAACGGGGGCAGTGAGAGGATCTCAGATCTAGAAGTAGGTTGCCATCTGGGGACAAGTGACCATCAAACAGTGTGGTTCACGTTAAACTCAGCTACAGAGTCAAGCCATACAAAAGTGAGGGTACTGGACTTTAGGAGGGCTGACTTTGGCAAGATGGGAGAGTGCCTCAGAAAAGCACTAGCAAACAGGCTAGAAGGAGGTGGAGCAACAATGGGAATTATCAAACTGCCATCACAGAGGCAACAAGCCTTTGTGTGAAGCAAATAAACAAATCAAAACGAAAGAAAAAGCCACTATGGTTCTCAAGAGAGGTGGCTGTGAAAGTCAGGAAGAAAAAGACAGCATTCCGGAAGTATAAGGAAACACAGAAGGAGCAGGACAGAGAGCTGTACCAGTTAAGGCAGAAAGAAGCAGGGAGGGAAGGCAGAATAGCAAAGGCCCAAACTGAGGAAAAGATAGCCAATTCAGTTAAGAAGGGGGATAAAACCTTTTATAGGTACATCAGCGAGTGTAGAAAGACAAAGGGAGGAAATAGTGAGGCTGAATAGAATGAACGGTGGGTGGGCAGAGGGGGACAGTGAAAAAGCAGGAATACTGAATGAATATTTCTGCTCAGTATTCACAAAAGAGGAGGGGGAAGTGCCTAATCCAATTAACAGAAGCACTCTTGATAGGGGGGTCGATCCCAGTCCTTTCACAGAAGAAAGGGTTCTGCAAGAACTCCTAAAACTGAAGGTGGACAAAGCAATGGGTCCTGATGGAATTCACCCCAGAATTCTAAAAGAATTAAGGAAGGAACTAGTGAAACCACTGGCTAGTCTTTTTAATAAATCATGGGAGGATGGTGTGGTACCCGAGGACTGGAGGAAGGCAGATGTGATTCCCCTTCACAAAAGTTGGACCAAGACAGAGGCAGGAAACTACAGACCAGTCAGTCTGACCTCTGTGGTAGGGAAAGTGATGGAGTCACTTCTGAAGGAAAGAATAGTTGAGTACCTAGAGGTCAGTGGAGCACAGGATCCAAGGCAGCATGGGTTCACAGCGGGAAGGTCATGTCAGACAAATCCAATAGATTTCTTTGACTGGGTGACCAAGTAGTAGACCAGGGAGGGCTGTGGACATGGCCTACCTAGACTTTGTAAGGCATTTGACACAGTCTCACACAAAGATTAATAGTCAAATTAACCAGCCTGGGAGTGGGTCCCAGGGTGGTAGCCTGGAGTAAACATTGGCTGGACAACAGGACACAGAAGATAATTGTAAATGGAGTCCACTCTGAAGAAAGGGCGGTTACTAGTGGGTACCCCGCAGGTTCAGTACTGGGTCCAGTCCTTTTAATGTCTTCATCAGTGACATTGCAGAGGGACTGGAAGGAAAAGTATGCCTTTTGCAGATGACACAAAGATCTGCAACAGGGTTGAATACAAGGAGGCGTGGAAAGGATGAAAAGGGACTTGGCAAGGTTGGAGGAATGGTCAGACATATGGCAGCTGGATTCAATGCAAAAGTGCAAAATAATGCACCTGGGAAACAAGAACCAAGGGGAAGAATACACAATGGTTGGGGAGGTAGTAACAACAACAAAACAGGAAAGGGACCTGGGGGTAATCATATCAGATGACCTTAAGGTTAGCAAGCAATGTGAGAAGGCAGTAGGGAGGGCTGGGGGTATACTAGGATGTATAGGGAGAGGCATCAGCAGCAGAAAACAGGAAGTTGTTATCCCTCTGTACAGACAGTTGGTGAGACCCCATCTGGAATACTGTGTCCAGTTCTGGAGACCCCATCTCCGCAAGGATATAGACAGGATAGAGGCAGTCCAGAGGAGGGCAACTAAAATGGTGCAGGGTCTGCAAGAGAAGCCGTATGAGGAGAGACTAAAGGAGCTTATTATGTATACCCTTGAGGAAAGAAGGGAGAGGGGGGACATGATAGAAACTTTCAAGTACCTCAAGGGAATCAACAAAGTCCAAGAGGGTAGCATCTTTCATAAAAAGAGACTTGCAAGAACAAGAAGACACAATTTAAAGATAGAAGGAGGGCGGTTCAGGGGCAATGTGAGGAAGTATTATTTCACAGAGAGGGTAGTGGATGCATGGAACAGCCTTCCTGAGGAAGTTGTGGGGTCTAAAACTGTGGGAGAATTCAAGAATGCATGGGACAGACATAAGGCAATTCTTGTGGGGGGCAGGAAGATATAGGCTGTTGGTTAACTAGGATCTGCGGCCTATCCTATAGGTAGGGAAATGGGCAGACTAGATGGGCCTAGCGGTCCTTATCTGCCGTCAAAGTCTATTTTCTATGTTTCTATGACAACTTTTGTCACTTTGACCCTAACTAGTGCATTAAGAAAGTTTTTTTGCAATTTATTTCCTTACTTTTTGAGATAGTATAATCATATACTTATTTGGCTGTGGGAGTGCAGGGTCCTCCAGGACCTGTACTCCCATTCCTGCAGTATATTACTATTTTATATGTATCCCTGGTGTCTAGTGGTACCCCAAACCCTCCCATTTCCATATGTATAATTTATTATGTATATTACCTGGTGTTTAGTGGTACTTTACCCTCCTGTGTCAGACCCTGTTATTTCTTTTCTCCCTGGTGTCTTGCGGTACCCCCCCATCTTCCAATTGTGCTCCAGTCCCCATTAATTTGTAATTAATAGCCCTGGACTCTAGTGGCACCCCCTACCCTCTGATTTGCATATGCTGTTTTTGTTACATTTTCATTGGTGTCCAGTGGTACCCCACCAACCTTCCAATTGTGCCCGGGATCCCATTACTTTATTGTTAAATATACCCTCCCTCAAACACACACAAACACACACACACCATCGTTCACCTTAACTGGTCCCACTGTGAAAATCCAGTCTCTGATTGAAGACACATCTTACTGCTGGAACCAGCGACTGCTGTCTGAGATGTAAGGTAACTGCAGTCAGAAATCCCATTGAAATACATTGAATTGTAGTTTCCTTATTTATCATACAGCAGTCGCTGGTTCAAGCAGCAGTATGTGTCTTCTATCTGAGAATGGATCTTCACATTCAGACCAGTTCATGTGAGTAAGGGTGTGTGGGGGAGTCTAGGAGGATGCAGGCGGTGGGTGCACACTGGGAGGTTAAGTGAGGTGTGGGTGTGATCACTGGTGGACTTTCTTTTACAGGTAAAAAAACAAGAAATCAAATTTTCTTATTTACAGGATACAAGTGACATGGGAGGGTGAGAGGTACCACTAGACACCAATGAAAATGTAAAGATAAGAAGAACATGGAAATCAGAAGGTGGGTGCGGTCACTAGATACCATGGAAACAAGGGGGACAGCGATCAGAGGGTGGGGTGGTGCCACTAGACAGTAGATAAAAAATGGTAATGGTGATCTGAGGGTGGGGGCTGCCATTAGACACCAGGGAATCTATGGGTATGGTGATCAGAGGGTGGGGGGTTGCCACTAGACACCAGGGCAACAATGGGGCCAGCAAACAGAGAGTGGTGGGTGCTACTAGACACCAGGAAAACTATGGGAATAGCGACTGGAGGGTAGGGTGGTGCCACTAGACACCAGGGAAAGGATTTCCCATCACAAAAAAAGAATCGTTTATCATGGCTCATGATACAAAAAAGAATATTTTTTCATATCACGAGACATGAAAAAAGATTTATAGTCTGGAAAACAAATTAAGGACATTTCTTTAACAGATAAGTGCAGAATCCAGCTGAGGGGTTCCCAATAAGCACGTTAAATGTGTTGGTTTCTACTCAAAACATTATTGTTTTGGGTTATTATTTATACAACGAAGTGGTGGCAGCATGAAAAAAATGTCCCATTTGTATCTCAAGATGACCCATTTGTGAAAAAGGACTACCCATTTGCAACAAAGGATCCTTTTTTTCGAGTATGACATCTAACTGGAGAGTGAAATTCCCACTGAAAAGCATGAGAAATTTAAAATGTAATAACTTTGGAATGGGTTAATATTTTTTCACCAAACATTAAAAGGCACATATGTGAGGCAAGACCTTTCTACCCTAAAAATGTCAATTCAAAATTCCAAACAATTTATGCGATACTGCATGACAAATGAAAAAAAGGCAAATTTCATATTTTTTACAGTCCATATCTCCACACCACACATCTGACCAGAACTAAACATGCCACATCAAGAGATCTTTTGCCCTGATAGTGCATGCAAATTTCATGCAAATCACTTGAATGGTTGCAAAGGTAATAAAGTCCAAAAATGTTGAGTTTAACATAGAAGTGACTGTTCAACCCTAACTATAGAGGCATGACTGTGTCCTTAAAATATATAGACATAAGTATGCATATTTATTTATTTATTTAAGATATTCAAAATTACAATCCTTTGAGGATAGTCGGGTGGTTTGCTTGCTTGGCAGGACCAAGTGAAGAGGACAGGAGAGTGATCATTAAGTGCATTGGCTAGCATAGGTATGTCAGTGATTTTGTGGGGGCAGTTTGAGAGAATGATATCTAAGTGAATGGCAGTGCCACTTTTAGGATTAAGTCACATGGGACAAGGGACTAGCTGGGAGATGTCTAGGGCTGAGAGGGTGTCTTTGTAGGAGGCAGTGGCAGTGGAGTTCCAGTTTATGTGTTCTCCAGGGGTTAGGAGTTCAGTCTTAGGTGGGAGGGAGGAGAGATGGTCAACAAGAGTCTGGAAGGCAGGTTTCTGGCCCTGTGGGAGAATGTTCATGACTGTGAGGATTGCTGGTGTCCTGGAGGAAACCAGAGTGATTTTTAGGGACAAGGCTTGGGATCCTTTTGCTAGCATGGGGGGGTGAGCTTGAAGGTATTCACATATGTAGATGGTGCAGCCTCCACTGTGTGTTCTACTCTGTCAAACCTGCGAAGTGTAAAACTGGGCAGCATTTCTGATGAGTCTGGGGTATTTTTGGATAACCAGGTTTCTAATAGTGCCAGGATGTCTGGCTGGTGCTGGTCCACCCATACCTGGATGTCATCTAACTTATTAGGGAGACTACATATATTAATAGATGCAATGCATAGCCCAGATGCTACTGTCTGGGGTGTGAAGGGTTGGCACGGGGGGGCAGGATTAGGATGAATATTTCCTGATAGTAACAGGAGAAGAGATAAAGCTCAGAGGAGGAGTTTCTGTATGTGTTTTTTTTGCAGGGAGTTACTAGTTCGCTGGGTGGGTTGGTGCTGACAGGTAGTTAGGATAGGAAGGGCTCTAAGGCTGGGGGTGGCAAGTAAGAATAGTAGGTGTATGGGGTTGCCCAGGTGGGGGGTGGGCAAGTGGGTGGAAGAGGGGGTTTATGCCGGGGGGGTTGCAAGGGTAGCAGTCCGCGGTGTGGGGTAATCATTTTGTGGAGTGTGCATCATGTGGTTATATTGGTTCAAGATGTGGGGGTAGTAATGTGTGGTAAGGCAAAGTAGAAGAGGAGAAAATGAAAAGCAGCCATACTTGTGGAGGAAAAAAAGGAGGTGAAAAATAAGGAGCAATAACTGACATCTAGGAATAGGGCAGCTGCAGTGGAGAAGAGGAAGAGTGTCCGACTCCCATGCTGAGTGCGCAGGGTTCAAGTTTTGGGGCAGGAGAGTGGGGAGGGTGTGATTATAGCAGCAAAGAGGAGGGAGAAAGTAGCTGGGGGTGGGAGAAATGTAGCAGTGGAGGAGGTAGAAACTTAGGTGGTAGAGCTTAAAGGGGGTGTGAAATAACACCTCCTAGAGGACAGATGGTACAATAGTAGGCTGTAGAAAGTAGTGAGGGGAGAGAGGAGTGAGGTAGCAGGCTAGAAGAGAGAGTACTGGAGAAGAACAGGGGACCTCTGGTGGTGGGAGTGTATAAGCAGCTAATGGGGAAACGGACACTTAGTCATGTGATGGGGAGGACCTATAAATTAAGAGATGTCCTTGGGTGGCTGGGGCAGGTGAGGCAGTTGATGCACAGTGTTGACAGGATAACACCCCACACAAACAGTTTAGTGAAAGGAGAATTCCATTACCTTTAATAGCCCCAACGGAACACATTCAGCTCCTGTTAAGCTCTCTGGAGAGTGTGTATATATTTTTTTTATTTGTATGGTGCAGCACTGCACTGTTCAAATCATCTGTACATACTGCCAGGTGTCTTTGTGAGGCATGGTACTGAGATGGGTTGACACAGACCCCATTGCAAATGAAATGTTGCTTCAGAGCTGGGCTATCCTGGTACCATACCTTCTGTTGTGACAGTACACAATTACAATCATTAGCTGCCCAGGGAGAGCTCCGTGGATGGCACAAGGACCATTATACCTGCCATGGCTGGTCTAGCAGGTGTCTGATTTTGGCCGCACTGTCCGCATCACAGAATTGTACAACAAGGGATGTGGTGGCATTACCCTGCTGCAAGGCTCTGTGCACCATACAGTACCATGTTTTGTGCTGCATGGACAGTGCAAGACCCTCTAGGTGCACACAGCCTGCGGTTGTCACAGGCTGCATTTGAAAATTCTTCACGGCACAATTCTTGACATAAGCCACTCTTTGCATCATTCTATCTGATGCAAGCTCCTTGCCTCATACTGGAGGCTTTAAGAATCAGTCCCACAATGTATAGGGAACTTGTGATGTAGAAAATATAAAGCTAAATGCAGTGAAAGTTACTTTCATTTCATGTACTACAGCTGCAAAAGGTTATTAAATGCTGAGTCCCCAAAATTAGCTCCTTTTTAGCAGAAAAATGAAAATCTCCTCACCTCCCCCACACTGGTTGAAGCACTGTGCAAATAAATGTTCCCAATGCAAACACATATCAAAAATCAAAGGCAGGAAGCTTACTCCTACACTATTCTCTGCAGTAGTTGAAGATTTTCAGAATATTCCTTCTAGTGCTGTCTTCACTTTTTGTTAACTAAATGTTCTAAGTTGAAGCAGAGAGCTCTGAAAAGTTGCTTCCCACTGGGTTTCCAAGTCATAAATTTCAATTTTTAGTGCACAGGATATAGCCACTGATGAATTTGACATGGAAAAACTCTAGGAGAGGTCAATCATGCCTCTCATTATTGCATTACCCAGAGCCCCAGAGGCCTAGATAACTACATCAGAAGTAAAAATTAAGGTTTCATTGGTGAAGAGCCCATGGTATCTCTATTACTGACTCTGGCACCAGACTGTGAAATCCATATGTATCTGGAAACATTAACTAATTATTATTTCTACTCTAGTTTGTGGTTAGAAAGAGATTTACAAATACAGCAGTGAACAGGTCAAACGTTTTATTGCCTTGAATCTTAAATGTTTTAAAATAAACTTTCAAGAGTTGTGGAATACTCTGTCTCTGTGGGTATTTCTGCAGCTGTGTTTGGGTGAATTCTGTTATGTTGTTTGAGGATGCCTGCAAGTGCTTAAGTTATGGGGTAGGGGCACTGATGGCAGATGAGACTTAATGGGCTGTGCTTTGATATTCCCATGTGGCAGTAATTGACATCTGGATGATGTGCCATATCTGATATCAGAATGATAGTGCATGGTCACTGTTCCATAGAAATTTAGTGATCATTAATATATTATTATATATTACCAGCAAAGTAAGTAGAGTCAAAATATAAGCTTAAAATGTGTTTTTTAGATACACTAAATAATGCAAAACCATTTATAAAGTAATTAACCTCTTTGTCAACTAGAGATATGAAATTACGCATGGGCAATAACACTGCCAACTATGACCAAGTTAATAATTTGACAAACAAATCAAAATATTTTGAAATGTTTTTTTTTTTTAGAAAATGCACATACTGTAATTCAATCCATACCTTCACACCTAGGCATAGGATGGTTCCAGTTTCTACTCACTCCATGAAGGCAAGTTAGTGCTGATTCACCAATTAAATTATATCCAGGAAGACACTCAAAGAAAATAGTTTGTCCTATGGTAAAGTCATTCCCAATCACATAACCATTGCGAAAAGGCCGAGGATCTGGGCAGCTCTGTAACTGATATGCTGCAATACAAGTATATAACATTAGAGTTATGGTATTTATTTAGTTGAAATTCCTTTTTATTTTTACTAGCCAGTTATAGATACTGTATAGTAGTCTTTTTCATGTTGGGCAACTAATGAACAAACCTACCCTACTGCACATCTAAGAGAATGATTGCATGCACTCAATAAATCCTTTTTGAATCAATACCATTATGTATGTAAAACTGTATATGGTAACCCTACAAAATTAATTTCTGTCCAACAGAAAGTGCTATGAATCCTTTAACTGGACGGTGGTTATCCCATGCCTCCAACATTACATGGCTGTGTTAATCAGGTCCACCCTTTGATCATCAAAGACCATTTCCTATTCATAAGATTCAGCACTATTCTCCCTCTGGTTGCTGCCCCAGGTGGGGTGGGGGGGCAGGGAGCAGGAGAGGAATAGAAGTGAAGACAAGATGGTTGGCATGGACCTGACTGGACACAAGGAAGTGTGACTAATTCAAGGTATATACAATTATACCACTACTGGAAGTCAAACAATTTGGGGTCTGGAAGGAAGGAGCAGGGTGAAGTCAAGTAGAAGAATGAAGAAAACAGCCTTGAGCATATTAAACCCTTTTCATTTGGGGTCTGAGGTGAATCTTGTCATGAACACAGGTCTTTAAAGGTGAAAAACGAATTTAAAAGTCTGTCTCTTCCTATCTGTAAAAAATTGTAGTATCTCAAAATTGAAACTAATCAATATTTGTACACCACTGTAACTTCTGTTGCTTTGAATTATTGCAACCTTAGGGGTTGTTTGAAATTTTAATAAATTTTACACGGATAAAAAAAATCAATACTTTGTTTAGCTATAAAGAATAATCTTTTTTATTGTTACTTTCTGTTTTATCCCTTAACTGATGCTGCATGTTGAAGCCACATCCACTTTCTCTCTCTCTCTGTTTCACTTATGTTGTCTCAAGTGGTTTAATGGAGAGTTTGCCAGCCCATGATGAATTCCTTTTGGAAAGTCTCATTAATTGCCTCCCTTAGGTCCATCTAATGTGTGGGAAACAATCAGGCAGTTAGGAGTGGAAGTGATTGAGCATGCCATCATGATGCTGATGTGCTCAGGAATTTTTCACTGTTTCTCACTCCCTTCAGGATGCTGCTGACAAGAGTTCCATGGTGCGTATTATCAAAAAATGCCTGTCTGCACTCTGGCAACAACAAGCTTCTCTAGCTGCATCCATGACTTGGGGTCATAATATTGGCACTGTAGCAGCATAAATGCTGCCTTACAGTACCTACCTGGAGACTTGCTCCTCTTCAACCTGGAACACCCCAGTCTTCAAGGTCTGTTAAAGAATCTGAGGAACCAGCATGAAAGTGACACCATTGAGGCTCTACCAACAGTTTGACTTGTAACATGGTTTTAACAAAAGATGTGAAATAAATATTCTGTGTACATGCAGTGGAGCCAGGCAGGATGCAATGCAACACTTAGCAGCAAATGACATGTCACAAAATACTGCATGACAGAAGAGCTTAATTGCTATTGAATTTTTTTTTTTATTTAGTATTTGGTAACCTGGTAAGGCCCACTAGGCACAAGCACCTGTTTTCAGGAGTGACCTGGGAGCACTGGGTGGTTAAGTGACTTGTTCAGAGTCACACAGTATGCAAGTGGAGGTTGTGAGAATCAAACTCAGGTCTAGTCTGCTGGATGTATCAAGCTTGTTCACACCACGTTCTTCTAACCTCTAGGCTATACTGCCAGCCCAATTACATTGCTCCATGCAGCCTACTGCCACCATATTTTGCAATAACACTGCACAGCTACTGCACTGCATCCAAGCTAGCATCACTGTAGGTCTATACTTTACAGACTTATAAAAAACATTTTTAGTACATAATAATCTGGTACATTATTTGCCTTTCAAACACAAATAGTCGTACTTTGTCCCTACTGCTTCAAAAACCATTTGTACTTTTTTCTTTATGTATACTGTAGTTCCCAAACTATACTAATTGAGAAAGCATTATTTATAACTTTATTTTCTATTTTCTGCATGCCTTTAATTTATCCCTTATATTTTTTCCACTTTCATTTATACTTTTTTTAACTGATATGCTTTATTAACATATTCCCTTACATACAGTACAATATTCACAGTGTCACATTGTAGTTCTAATTCAGTTTCCAGGTCTTTCATGCCTATTTCAGAAACAAACACCCTGTCCTCACCAGGGTCATTGTTTCTTACATTAAGACACTCTGTATAGCAATGTCTTATAGCAGTGTCTTATCCTGTTTTGCACATCCATTTATTTTCATGCTGAAGTTTTTTCATAAGGAATAATATGGGGTGATAAAAAACACCTATAGTATTTGTATATTGTCAAACTTATCCTCCTGTGGGGTCACCAAGAAGTCCAGCAGTAATTAATGCATCATACTCCGACACTAGGTGACCCAGGCTTGGGATCTGATTCTGGAGCTGGCTCTCATGTGGCCAGGCTGGGCAGGAACTGCCACTGCCAGTGCTGGTCAGCCTGAAGAGGGAAGGTATTCTATTCTGGTGCTGCAGTGACCACCAGTAAAGGACCTTGGGAGTGTGCTCCACTACTGTGGAGACACCTGTGCACTTGGTGTCTCTGTCAGAAAGAAGAACAGTACCAGGGGTAGGCCAGAGATCAGGGTGAAAACCCAGAGACAGCTCAGTGTCATTTACAAAATGGTCTTTGCATCTTTGGACCCAGCACCATGATGACATTATGGGAGGTTGGCAGGAGTAGAAGCCAATGAGTCAGAGTTTAGGAACCTCCAAACTGAAGACTGTGTGGACATGTACTGATATTTAAAAAAACAACTATATGAACGAATAAGAAAAAAAGGCCCTTTTGAAACATCACAATAGGTCTTTGTTGCATCTAGAGCTCTTGGTCATGACACCCCATTAGTCATATGTTTGGACAAAATAATTAAAATATATTTTATAACACATTTTTAGCTGCAACATTGTTGTACAAAAAATATTCTATATTGAAAATAAACATATTAAAATAGTAACATAATAATTTAAGGTCAGTAGGGACTCAAGGTCACAGAGGTCATCCCCTGCTCTCTAAACAAGGACTAAATAGTACTCTACAGAAAATATACTTTAATAATTTATAGCGCTACCACACATGGTATTCATGTGCTTCAGAAATGTAATAAATTAAGCAGTACCACATAAATGTATTTGGTTCACTTACCATGATATATGACATGAAATCCGTATTTGTTCTGTGAATAGTCACTGTGAAAATATAAGCTGGTTTCATGAGTGGTACTAAACAGTGGAGCTGGGAGCTGGGGACCACTATATCTCCCAATCACAGTGCCAGTTTCAAGAGTTCCACTTCGCAGTTCTAAGTAGTCATGGATAGGCTCAGTAGAAAAATTTACAAACTGCAAGTGTACACCTAGAAATAATACAAACATTTAGTAAAGATCTTGGCACCAAAATGCAACACAGTATGGATATAGATGATTGCAGATAGTGGTAGGAAGAGCAAGAAGCTAGAATAAAGAGTTTTGTCTACATCAGTGACAGAGAGTACCACAGAGTACTCCATTGACATTTGTCTAGAAAGAATGAACAAACAAAATACATGGCACCAAGCTTAAGGATTAACTTAAACTTTACTTCAACTTAATAAAAAGGCACACAATCAGGTATTACCTGAAACAGTGATGCTTAAAAGATTAGTTTTGAACCAGACCTGTTTCACCCTCTGGCTTTCTCAAGGGTCTCCAAAGTAACAAGGGAGCCCATACTTCAAGTGCTCAAAACCCAAGGTGGTTTTCCAGATTTAAAAGTGCAGTACACATAAACCCTGACATAGTATTACAATTGAAAAACATACTCAGCAAAGCTGGCACTAACTAAAACAGTATGGTAGTTCAGTTGGCAGCAGATTAAAGCAGGATTGCATATTCCTTAACAAGCTATAATAGCTTATTTGTGCATTAATATCCAAACAGCAGCAATAGGTACTCGAAAAGAGCTAATGGAGTTTGCCCTTTAAGGGGCAGACCATGTTGTCCAGGTGCACCCCTTCCCTCCTCTTGGATAGTTGTGCTCAGAAGGGGAGGAGATAGGGAAGGGGAGGAGCCAGGAGCCAGAATAATGGCCAGGTAACAGGAAGGGAAGGGGAAGAAGGTGGTACATAAAGGACAGCACAAGGGAGCCTCAGCCACTTTTGCTGGAGTTTTTGATTTGCTAGAAACTGCAGCACTTCAGATTGGCATATTAGCTGGGAAGGTTTGTTCAGCAACAGACAGGAGGTAAGAAGTTCAAGCTACAATGTGTGAGGTTACAAGTTTAAAAAAAAGAGAATATAGTAATAGACAATGATCAAGAGCGATGGCGTTGTTTCACTGAAAGAGTGAGGGTAATCGTTTTGCTGGCAGCAGTGTGTGGAATTGTCTAAGGGAATTGTTTGTCAAAAATGCTTTGCTGGGTTAAAGGACAGAGAGGTATGACTGGCTGGAAAAGCTTTAAAGCTCACTGACTGCAGGTGCCATTTAAATTAGCGGTGGCTTAGTCCAAGCGAGTGTTTTTTGTTTGTTGCAAGTTTTGGTGCACAAGGAGGAAAAAGCTGAGTACGTTGTGGTGTGGAGCAGTGGTTTGCAGCATTTGGTTGGTTTAGGCCTTCAGGGGCTGCTAGTAGTGCTGGTTTGGATGGATGCAAGTAGGGAGAGGAGAACAAAGACCTGACCGCGTGGTACAGGCGGGGGAAGCTGGGGCCACATCAGGCACAATGTAAAAGGATTTGGGTTTTTCCAGTTGCCTGCATTTGTGTTCTGGGGGAGATTAGGAGGTGCGAGGTGCTGGTAGGCCTTAAGGGGGCCTGTTTTGAGCAAGGGAGTGGAAGTGTGTCGCGGGACCATGCGGCGTGACATCACACGCCATGCGGGAGACGAAGGACGAGCCTGTGTTTGTTAGGGTCTGTCTCTTAGTTTGGCCAAGGGGTTGAAACATAGATGTGACCACCAAGATGCAAGAGCTTTAAGTTTTTGTTTGTTCCAAAGGGCAGTGTGGTCAAATAGGGTGCCTAAAAAAGAGAAAAAGAAAACAAACACTGTCGCTAAAGACTGGGGGGATGGAGAATCACCAGAGAGCATGGGGCACAGGCAGGCCTAAAAGGATCTGCTAAGTAAGAGATGCAGGAGGGTGCCTCAGGACCACACGGCGTGATGTCACACGCTGTGTGGGAGATGGAGAGGAGCTTTACTGTCATGGTCTGAAGTTGTACTTTTCTGGTGGTGCAGCGGATAAGGCAGGGTGCTGGGATATTTAAGGGTCATGGGTTCACAAACAGCTTTTGCAACCCAGCGTGCGGGGGTGGTGGGGGACAGGGCTGCGCCCTAAAAGAGGAGACCCGGGGGGGGGTAAGACGTAAATAAAAAAAAAATGTATATATATAAATAATAAAAATAATAAATAATAATAAATAGAGAAAAGGCCAAGGGATTTGGGCACGTTTTAGTGTCGGGCGCGGGAGGTATTTTTTTTTTTTGCCGCAAAGGAAGAGGCCTGGGAGAAGGCAAGGCCTCAGAGGCAGGCAGGAAGGTTGGATTCAGGGCCACATGGTCAGGTGGCACACACCTTGTGGGGGAGCTGGAGAGAGTTAGCCACTGCCATTTTATGGGTGCTTTGCATGGAAGGGGCTATGTGCCACAAGGGATAAGGTATCTGAGTTCAGAGGGAAGGTGTGGAGACCCGAGGGTGGCCGGGGAGTCTGGCGGGCCCGATAAATGGCTGGGGCACAAAAAAGACAAATATAGAACGGGTGGTGGACAAGTGGAACACCCTGCCAGAGGAAGTGGTGGGGGCTGAAACAATCACGGGATTTAAGAATGCATGGGATAGACATAAAGGAATTCTGGAGGTCAGGGGTAAGGGGCAACAGACTTCCTGGAAAACATAAACTGAACTTACAAACTTAAATGGGCAGACTGGGTGGGCCATAGGCCCTTATCTGCTGACACTGTCTATGTATGTATCTATGTATATGTAGTGGATATAATATAAGATAATTTTGTAGCATTATTACTGCCCTGCAGTTCAGGTTGTCTTGGGGCCTAGTGGTGCAGCTGTTTAGCAGGGGTGGAAGGCCGTTTGGGACAACTGGAGTGCTGGCCCCGGCTGAAGCATTACTTGGCGGCAAATCTCTGGGAGTGAGGGCTAGGGCACGAGCGCCACGGTAGTGAGTGACAGAGGGTGGCAGCATGCCGGTGGGGGGGAGCAAAAAGTAAAATAGGTTGGTGCAGCAGGTGGGGTGGCAGACATGCTACATGCAAGGAAGGTGATAAACCAAGGGTTTTTTTTTTGCCTGAGGTGTGCCATGTGGCATGGGGAGAGCAGGCCCGAAGGGATGCTTTCAGCCCGAATAAAAAAAAAAAAATGGGTAAAGGGTTTATGATAATTGAATAAGATGGTAACCAGTTTTTGTATTCTGTAGTTGTCTTCACAGGGCATCAGCGAGGAATGGACATTGCACCCCGGAAGAGCAAGCCTTTGAAGGAAGAGGCTTACAAGGTGATAATCGAGCTGGCTGAAAAGGCAAACAAAATGTGGGAGCTGGTGGAAGGGGAGGACCCGGGGAAGCCCGGGGGGGAAGAGGAAAGTGGAAGGGGGAAAAGGTGGCAAAGAGAAGCGGGCACCTGGGGAAGGATACAGTCCCTCTGGGGTAGTGTCGAGGGCAGCAGGGCCTGCCAGGGCTACCAAGCTCACTCCTATGCAGCCGGGTGACACAACGGCACCCACTCCTTAACAAAGGGAACCCCCTTGGGAGAACCAAGGCCGGAGGCTAGGAGCAGGGGGTTCGACCTACACCTCCTGGCAGACCATCTCCCACTTCCACCTCACCCAAAAGAAGAAACAAGTGAACCCGGGGAGGCCTGCAGATGCATCTGACAAGAAAAGGGCACAGGTAATGCACCTAATATGGTGGGGATAGCATAAAGGAGTATATAGGGCAAATAGTGGTGGCACTGGGAACGAATGGGTGGGGCAGATGGAGTTGGCCCTGGTGGAGCTTAAGGCAGGAAAAGGGGTGTCAAGAGACACGGGAAAAGGGAAAGAAAGAGAGAGAGAGTTTGGGGACAAGGGAGGTGGGTGCACCGGGGATGAGGATAGGTAAGCATGTGCCCGCTGCCACAAAGGAGAAAATATGGAAAGGGGAATATGTGGATATATTTGCCCTGGTGAGCTGGGAAGCAGCGGCAAAATATGAAGAGGCAGAGAGTATAGGAAAAAGCATAATGGCAGCAGCCATAGTGTTGCTCGGGAAAAAAGAGGAAGACAAATTCACAAAAGGGAAGACTTGGGACAGGTGGTTCTTAGGTTTTGCAATCTTTTCAGCCATAATGCTGGAAAGAAGACTGGAGTTAGGTATCCCGCTCATCACTTATTCATTGATAATACGGAGAGCAAAGGCAAAAGGCAAAATGGGGTGGTTGTATTACGATGAATATTTTTGGCAGTGCATGGCAACATTTGGGGATGTGAGGTGGGACACCAAGCAAATAGACTTATGGATGGATTATGTAACGGATCAGTCCACACCCGATGGAGGGTGGGGTAAGAAAGGGGCTATACCTACGAGATGCTGTTGGGCATATAATAGGGTGTTCTGCTCATGGTCCCAGTGTCATTTTTGTCATGCCTGTACAAAATGTGGGGGTGGGCACTCAGCCAGCAAATGCAGAACTACAGGTATACAAGGTACCCAAGGGTACGGGGGACAAGGGTCGAGCCAGTAGTTTTTTTCTGGATAACCAGGTTTTTAGAGGACAGACATGGAGCAATGGAGGGAGGGGCAGAGGTAACGGGGGTAGAGGTGGTCAAAAGCACTGAAGCAGCAGGAACGGGGCAGGCAGGATGAGGGGGTACAGGGTGGTGCAACAGGGCCCGATTTGGGATGGCCAGAACACCCATCAACATAGCGGCCTTGACGACTCGCCTGGTGAGATACCCAGATATGAGGGTGCAGGATATGGTTTTATGGGGGTTTGACACAGGGTTTTCATTACAGTCTACAGGTCCCAGGCAGGCGAGGGAGGTGAGCAACCTAAGGTCGGTAAAAGGAAAGGAGGACATGTTAAGGAATAAGATTGAGAAGGAAAGGGCAGCTGGTAGGGTGGAGGGTCAGTTTGATGACCCCCCATTAGAGAACATGTGAATATCGCCTTTGGGTTTGGTGCCTGAAAAACAGGAAGGTGAATATCGGGTAATACACCATTTGTCTTACCCAGAAGGTGACTCAGTGAATGACTATATTGGGGAAGAGCATAGCAGGGTGACCTACACAATGCTCGAGGATGCAATCTGGATAATCCGGGCCACAGAGGATGCGTGGATGGCAAAAACAGATATAGAGTCCGCTTTCAGACTGCTTCCAGTCAGGAGGGAAGACTGGGACCTTTTGGTTTTAAAATGAGGGGATATTACTTTGACAAAGCAATGCCTATGGTGCTCCACAGCATGTCGACATTTGAAGCATTCAGCACATGCCTACAGTGGATATTCAAGAGAAAACAGGTTACATCAGTCATCCACTACCTGGATGATTTTCTCCTCATAGGTAAGGGTGAGGAAGAGACACGAGAATGTTGGTTGAGTTTCAAGCAAGTGTGCCAGGAGTTGGGGGTCCCACTGGCACCAGGAAAGACAGAAGGGCCCATCAGGGCAATAGAATTCTAGGGATAGAGATTGATGCGGTAAACAAGGTTTTAGGTTGCCGAATAAGAAAGTAAGGAGGTTGAAGGAACTAATTAGTATACATGCCAGCAAAAGGGTCCAATTGAAAGTAGTTCAGCAAGTATTGGGGCATCTGAATTTTGCATGCAGGGCAGTTGGACTAGGGAAGAAGTTTACAAGAACATTGGCCAGGTGACAGCCGGGGTCAAGAAACCATATCACTGGATTAACTTGACATGCAGTATCAGGGAAGATTTTAGCATATGGGAAGAATTTTTGAAGGACTATAATGGGACTTCATTCTAGCAGGATGAGTGGTTGTATAACACAGACGTGGAATTGTACACAGACGCAGTGGGAGGTTTGGGCATAGGAGGTTATCTGAGGGGCAGGTGGTTCACGGAACCATGGCCAGCGGACTGGGTGAGAGAGGGAAAAGTGAAGGATATAACACCTGGAGATCATGCCCATATGTGCATGTACTTTGGTGTGGGGGAGGAATTACGGGATCAGAAGGTGACATTCTGGTGTGACAACAGAGCTGTGGTGGATGTACTTAACCATAGAGGGCCAGATCCGACACAGTCATGCAGGTAGTTAACACGCTAGTTTTAAGGGCTCTGCAGCTGAACATGTCTTTTAGAGCAAAACATATCGAAGGGGTATGCAATACCCTGGCTGACAACCTTTCCTGCCTGCAGCTGGACCATTTCCGAAGCTGGCACCAGCAGCGGAGGAACAAAAACACCCATATCAGCGACATCTGGGACATTGGCAGGACGGAGCAGAGCTGTTGTTTCATAACTCATGGGTACCCTGGACTCTGAGGCGTATGATGGGGCCTGGCATGTTTTTCAAGCATTCAGGCAGAGCACCAGATGGAGTAGGCGGGCCATTATCTGTGGAACAGGTGGGAATGTTCCTAGTGGATCAATGGCAAAAAGGGATGGCTCACACCACGATGAGGGTTTATCTGACAGGGATCAGTGTGATCTGCAGCCTGAAAGGATGCGGGACCCGACAAGGACAATGTTCATCAGAAGGATGATGCAGGGCTAAGCGAGGTTAAGAGGAGGGGCCAGGGACATCCGAGGCTGATAGGAAGCAGTGGCTAATGAAGCTAGGAGAGCGCTCCGGCAATATGTACTCGAAGGTGAGGCCCAGCTATTTCATGCAATTTATGTGACGTGTTTGCAGGGGCTCTGAGGGTGAGTGAGGTAGTAGGCCATGGGATAAATGACAAGAAAGGTGATATGGAATGGGAAGATGTGAGTTGGGGGACAAAGGAAATACGGATCAGATTAAGACTATCTAAGACTGACCAAAGAGGGCAGGGTTCCATAATAACCTTAAGGGGGCGAATAGAGGTCGCAATATGCCCAGTACAAGCCCTATGGGTTTTCGCAGCAGGGCAGGTAATCAGGACTGGAAGCTTTTTAAACACAGGGATGGAAGAAGGGTTACTAGTTACCAGGTCACGCCGTGTTAAAAATGCAATGGCATTTCTGGGGAGAACCCAACAATTACACATCCATTCCCTGCGGATTGGGGCAGCTTCACAGTAGGCGGCCAGCGGGGAAGTCCGTGGAGGACATTTTGGTGAAAGGTCGCCATGGTCAGCCAGTTACAAGATACTGTACATCAGAGCTCTGATGTAAAAAAAAAAAGAGGGGAGGGGTAATAATGTACATAGGTTTATAAACGAGGGAAGTAAGACAGAGAGGTCATTGGATTATGCATATTAATTAAATAACTTTGTGTTGTTGCATCCCATAGGTAGAGGGAGGAGTACAGAAGTCTGGATCTGCGGCCATTCCTATATTTACTGGGCTGGTAAGAGAGCGGACATGAAGCTGGGGGAAAACAGCTATACAAAGATGCCAGGCAGTGTAGGCTGGTATGGCATGGCGTGCGGGGGATGAGATGGGCACAGCTGCTCCCTGCTTTGAAAGAGCTCAAGAGACATTGGCCCAGTGCAGACCTAATCATTATACACCTAGGGGGCAATGATCTGGCAGGCAGACCATGGGTGCACACATATTGGCAGATCAAGAGGGACTTAGAGGTATTAAGACACTGGTGGCCACAGGTGTGCCTTGCATGGCCGGACATAATACCTCAGAGGGTGTGGAGACAGGAACACAGCCACAGGGCAGTGGAGAGGGCCAGGAGGAAGATGAATAGGAGTGGGGACACTGATAAGGCAGATGGGAGGACGGGTGATACTACTGAGGGTCGAAGAATGGGTGGACGAATTTACAGACCAGATGGGGTACACTTGTCAGATATAGCAGTAGATATGTTTAATACAGAAACGATGGATTTTGTAGAAGAATGGAGGAGACAGGAAAACAGATAAGAAAAAAAAAGGAACACAGGATTTATGTAACAGATGCAAGGGGGGTACCTGGGTGAGAGCCAGTCATCCAACGCAAGTTGGAGACTGGCTAGTGAGGAAAAAGGGGGATGAAAGGGGAAGATAAAAGGAGTAACACGAGAGGAAGAAGAGTGAAGGAGAAAGTGGTCTCGGTTCTCACCGTTACCTAGCAAGAAAAAGGAAGAAGAAGGCACCCAGGTTTCGCCTGGGGGGATGGAGAATCAGAAAGTGATATATGTATGGAATAATGGAAATCATTGGATATATGAAAATAAGAAATGGAAAAGAATTATGATTGATGGATTTAAATAAATTAATTGCCAATCTGAGCACAACAACAAGCAATGGTCTCTGTGTTTTTGTAAAGGAAGAGGGGGGAATCCGGGACAATGGAGTTTGCCCTTTAAGAGGCAGACCATGTTGTCCAGGTACACCCCTTCCCTCCTGTTGGATAGTTGTGCTCAGAAGGGGAGGGGATAGGGAAGAGGAGGAGCCAGGAGCCAGAACAATGGCCAGGTAACATGAAGGGGAGGGGAAGAAGGGGGTACATAAAGGACAGCACAAGGGAGCCTCAGCCACTTTTGCTGGAGTTTTTGATCCCTCCCACCCAACGTAGAAGGAATAGAAGACAAGGAGTCACAGCCAATGGGGGCTGCAGGAGGGTCAGTCATAGTGGAGGCCAGACGGGCCCACCAGGCGGTGGACTGCCAAATGGTGAATGGCAGAGGAAGATAATATGGTATGGACTGCCAAGGTGGATGGCAGAACATAAAGAGGTCATGGACTACCAAAGGTGGATGGCAGGGATAAGAGGATGATGGACTGCCAAAGGTGGATGGCAGAACATAAAGAGGTCATGAACTACCAAAGGTGGATGGTAGGGGACAAGGGGTTATGAACTGCCAGGAGAGATGGCAGGTGAAAGCCTTGAAGTCTGCTAAAAAGTTGGGTGTAGATGATATGAAGTAGGCTATGGACTGCCAAGGTGGATGGCTGGGGAGGGACGAAAGGGGAAGATAAAGGAGTAACACGAGGAAGAAGAAGATGAAGGAGAAAGCGGTCTCGGTTCTCACCATTACCTAGCAAGAAAAGGAGAAGAAGAAGGCACCCAGGTTTTCACCTGGGGGATGGAGAATCAGAAAGTGATATATGTATGGAATAATGGAAATCATTGATATATGAAAATAAGAAATGGAAAAGAATTATGACTGACTGATTTAAATAAATTAATTGCCAATCTGAGCACAACAACAGGCAATGGTCTCTGTGTTTTGTGATGAAGAGGAGGAATCAGGACAATATTTGTTGTCTAGTGAAATACCATATGGCTTAATTTTATGCTTACTCGGCTGAGTATGTTTTTTAATTGTTACACTGCCTTTAGATTTATTTATACTGTAGCTTTAAATTAGAAAAAGTACCTTGGGTTTTAACACTTTAAATATGGGTTTCCTTGTTACTTCTAGGACCCCGAGATAGTCAGAGGTTAAAACCAGTTGGATTCACAACTAGTCTTTTAACTACCACTGATTCAGGTAATACTTGTTTGTATGTCTTTTTATTAAATTGAAGTAAAGTTTAAGTGAATCCTTAAACTTGGTGCTCATATTTTGTTTGTTCATTTCCAGTGAAGCCTGGCATTGGCTGTCAGTGTGGAGAGACATCTTTGTTGTTATTGTCTAGTTAGACAATACTCAGCATATACAGTAATAAAATATTTACAAAAATCTTAGATCTTTTTTGAGATACACGTTGACTTTCCTTGATCCACAAATATTTACACTTGTAGGACGTCTACACTAATATTTTATTGTATGCTTTGTCATAATTTCTTATAAATCTATTCTTATACATTTCATGCATTGATAATATCATAAACTACAGTATGCCACTTTGAGACAAATACTTATATTATGATATGTGGTGTATATAAAAAGTCATATACAGTTCCAGCTAAGAAAGCCTACTGTATCTTATCTGAAAATTTATAAGTAATGGATAAGATGTCTTTGAACTTCACTCAATAGGATTTGCCAACTCTGCCTACAGTATATCTACAAGGGAAAGACACTTATTTATGTACTGCTTTGTTATTTTTTTTTAAATTGGTAACCATGAAAGGTACACTGGAGTTCATTTTCAGGTATGACATGGAAGAACAAGCATTTGTCAATGCCGAATGTTTGCTTGCTGGCGTTGGCAGTGGTAGTGTAGAAGTTACAGAGCTGCGTAATATGAATGGCAGTGAAGTATTGGACTGAAGCCAACCCCACCACCACCCTGCATAGAGTGACAGACATTGGGGTGTCGTTTGGGTTGTCCAGGCATATGCAGCCGCCATTTCACACACCCACCCTGCAGAGACTGACAAGTGTCACGGTGTTCCTTGTGGTCTTTGACCTTATGCGCACCCATTTCATTAGGAAATATGGTGAGATGTGTGATATAGGAGAATGGGGTGAAGTTTGGGTCTGAAGAGTCCAAGGCATACCTCTATGCCTCTCAGTGACTGCAGGGTGTGGAATGGTATGAGCATCACAGGCAAGAATCCCAAGTCACACCATTGATTCTGTCATTCTCCATAGGGTTGGCGTTATAGTTGAAAACCCTAATACCTCAGACTTTCATTGGTATTTTCACTCCAAATTTTCAACATGTTTGTTTTGTGACCCCACCTCATGAACAGGGGGAATATCAGTTTGTTAGCCGAAAGCTGCTTATGCACAGTGACTACGGCATTTAGCACCACAGGTGCAAAAATATTCCGAACAGGATGTAAAAAATGACAGCTGTACTCTTTCATGGGAGGTGTAAAAAATGGCTATGTTGCAAATGTGTAGTAAAAATATAAAAAAAAATGTTGAAGTCAAGAGCGTACATAGAAACTGTGCAACGCACACCCATAATATAATTAGGTTGGGGATTTCTTACAGCAGATTGTCAACTCAGGCATTTTGGTGCCTCTGATCATGAACAGTGTCACTGTGATTTTCTTTATCTGTGCCAAACAATGATTTCCCACAGCGACCATGCATCTCTGCACTGAAAGTGTGAAAACACACTTCAGCCATGTTGTGAAAAATGGCAGCTGTACTGTTCATAAGGAAGTGTGGAAAAATGTTACTGGTGAAAATCTGGACTGAAAATATTACAAAGTCATGAACTAACGAGGGTGCGTGGAAACTGCGCAATGCTCACTCGTAACACAGTCATTTTATGGACTTTTGTCACCAAATTTTCAACATAGCCATTTTAAGACCTCTGCTCATGAACAGTGTAACTGTAATTTTCTTAATCTGTCCTAAACATTGCGTTCACACACCAACAGCACCATTGTGCACTACATGTGCGAAAACACATTTTGGGGCGATATATGAAAAATTGCAGCTGTACTGGTCATAAGGAAGTTTAATAAAATGGACAGGGAGCTGGATGTCATTGTCCACCTAGGGACAAATGACCTGGCTAAGAAAGGGATTAGAGAAGTGCAGGAAGAGTTTGTGAAATTGGGGAGGGGCCTTAGTCAAGTAGCACGCACGGTAACCTTCTCGGAGGTGCTACCCATCTATGGCATAAGAGAGGCTAGGGTGTTCCGTAACATGGGATTCAATAAGTGGTTGAAAAAACTGGTGTGGAGCTCAGGGATTTGGCTTCATTGGGGACTGGGGGTCCACCTGGAGTGATGCAAGCCTATACTGGCATGATGGGCTGTATCTGTCCGGGAGGGGAACCAGGATCCTAGGTGATAGGTTTAAATGCTTCATTGGCAAGCTTTTAAACTAGCCAAGGGGGGAGGCACTGGAAAGGAGCAAGAAAATCCTAGCCCCCCCAAACAATAACGGTAGTAAGTGTGGCAAACACCAACATGGAGGTGTCGATAGGGAGAAGGGCAGAGGTAAATGGAGAAAGTGACAAAGGCAAGAAGGACAGGGATGGGGCAAAAGGGGGTAAGGCCATCAGGAAATAGAGGGTAATGAGTACCAATGCCCGTAGTCTGGGCAACAAGCTCCCTGAGCTGGTGGCCTTAATGGAAGAGGGATGCCTGGATATAATAGCAGTCACAGAAACATGGTACACAGAGAACCATGACTGGGATGTTAACATACCAGGGTACATAACTTACAGGAGAGACAGGCAGGGGAGAAGAGGTGGAGGAGTAGCTCTCTATGTAGAGGAAGGGATAAAATCAACTGAACAAAAGAGTAAACAGGGAGGAGAGGAGGCACTGTGAGTCACCTTGGAGACTGGAAAGGGCACCACAATCCGCACAGGGGTTGTGTACAGACCCCCATGTCAGGGGGAAGGAATGGACAAGGATATGATGGAAGGCATTCTTAGAATGGCAGAGAAAGGGGAGATACTGTTGATGGGAGACCTGAATATGCCAGATGTCAACTGGAGCACATTTGCTGCAGCCACATCCATGAGCAGGGCCATTCTTGACGCCCTACAGGTGGCAGACATTAGACAGCTAGTTTCGGAACCCACTCATGAGGGAGCAATCTCAGACCTCGTACTCTCAAATGGGGACAGTGAGAGGATCTCAGATCTAGAAGTGGGTTGCCATCTGGGGACAAGTGACCTTCAAACAGTGTGGTTCATGTTAAACTCAGCTACTGAGTCAAGCCATACAAAGTGAGGGTACTGGACTTTTGGAGGCTGACTTTGACAAGATGGGAGAGTGCCTCAGAAAAGCACTAACAAACAGGCTAGAAGGAGGTGTGAGCAACAATGGGGAATTATCAAAACTGCCATCACAGAGGCAACAAGCCTTTGTGTGAAGCAAATAAACAAATCAAAGAAAGAAAACGCTACTATGGTTCTCAAGAGAGGTGGCTGTGAAAGTCAGGAAGAAAAAGATAGCATTCCAGAAGTATGAGGAAACACAGAAGGAGCAGGACAGAGAGCTGTACCAGTTAAGGCAGAAAGAAGCAGGAGGGAAGTCAGAATAGCAAAGCCCAAACTGAGGAAAAGATAGCCAACTCAGTTAAGAAGGGGGATAAAACCTTTTATAGGTACATCAGCGAGCGTAGAAAGACAAAGGGAGGGATAGTGAGGCTGAATAGAATGAACGGTGGGTGGGCAGAGGAGGACAGTGAAAAAGCAGGAATACTGAACGAATATTTCTGCTCAGTATTCACAAAAGAGGAGGGGGAAGTGCCTAATCCAATTAACAGAAGCACTCTTGATAGGGGGGTCAATCCCAGTCCTTTCACAGAAGAAAGGGTTCTGCAAGAACTCCTAAAACTGAAGGTGGACAAAGCAATGGGTCCTGATGGAATTCACCCAGAATTCTAAAAGAATTAAGGAAGGAACTAGTGAAACCACTGGCTACTCTTTTAATAAATCATGGGAGGATGGTGTGGTACCCGAGGACTGGAGGAAGGCGGATGTGATTCCCTTCACAAAAGTGGGACCAAGACAGAGGCAGGAAACTACAGACCTGTCAGTCTGACCTCTGTGGTAGGGAAAGTGATGGAGTCACTTCTGAAGGAAAGAATAGTTGAGTACCTAGAGGTCAGTGGAGCACAGGATCCAAGGCAGCATGGGTTCACAGCGGAAGGTCGTGTCAGACAGATCTAATAGATTTCTTTGACTGGGTGACCAAAGTAGTAGACCAGGGAGGGGCTGTGGACATGGCCTACCTAGACTTTAGCAAGGCATTTGATACAGTCCCACACAAAAGATTATTAGTCAAATTAACCAGCCTGGGAGTGGGTCCCAGGGTGGTAGCCTGGGTAAAACATTGGCTGGACAAAAGGACACAGAAGGTAATTGTAAATGGAGTCCACTCTGAAGAAAGGGTGGTTGCCAGTGGGGTAACGCAGGGTTCAGTATTGGGTCCAGTCCTTTTTAATGTCTTCATCAGTGACATTGCAGAGGGACTGGAAAGAAAAGTATGCCTTTTTGCAGAGGACACAAAGATCTGCAACAGGGTTGATATACAAGGAGGCGTGGAAAGGATGAAAAGGGACTTGGCAAGGTTGGAGGAATGGTCAGATGTATGGCAGCTAGGATTCAATGCAAAAAGTGCAAAATAATGCACCTGAGAAACAAGAACCCAGGGAAGAATACACAATGGGTGGGAGGTAGTAACAACAACAAAACAGGAAAGGGACCTGGGGTAATCATATCAGATGACCTTAAGGTTAGCAAGCAATGTGAGAAGGCAGTAGGGAGGGCCGGGGGTATACTGGGAAGTATAGGGAGAGGCATCAGCAGCAGAAACAGGAAGTTGTTATCCCTCTGTACGGACAGTTGGTGAGACCCCATCTGGAATACTGTGTCCAATTCTGGAGACCCCATCTCCGCAAGGACATAGACAGGATAGAGGCAGTCCAGAGGAGGGCAACTAAAATGGTGCAGGGTCTGCAAGAGAAGCTGTATGAGGAGAGACTAAAGGAGCTTAATATGTATACCCTTGAGGAAAGAAGGGAGAGGAGGGACATGATAGAAACTTTCAAGTACCTCAAGGGAATCAACAAAGTCCAAGAGGGTAGCATCTTTCAGAAAAAGAGACTTGCAAGAACAAGGGGACACAATTTAAAGATAGAAGGAGGGAGGTTCAGGGGCAATGTGAGGAAGTATTATTTCACAGAGAGGGTAGTGGTTGCATGGAACAGCCTTCCTGAGGAAGTTGTGGGGTCTAAAACTGTGGGAGAATTCAAGAATGCATGGGACAGACATAAAGCAATTCTTGTGGGAGGCAGGAAGTTATAGGCTGTTGGTTAACTAGGATCTGCGGCCTATCCTGTAGGTAGGGAAATGGGCAGACTAGATGGGCCTAGCGGTCCTTATCTGCTGTCAAAGTCTATGTTTCTATGTATGTCTATGTTGAAAATCTGGAGTGAAAATACTACATTTGCAAACTTACGAGCATGCATAGGCACTGTGCAACGCGCGCTCGTAAAAGTAATTTTTAGGAATTTTTTCACCAAATTTTCAATATAGCCATTTTAAGACCTCTGCTCATGAACAGTGTCACTGTGATTTTCTTAATTTGTCCTGTACATTGATTTCGCACACCGACTGCACCATTGTGCGCTACATGGGCGGAAACATGTTTTGGGTGAGATGTGAAAAATGGCAGCTGTACTACTCATAAGAAGGTGTGGTACAATGGCAATGTTGAAAATCTGGAGTGAAAATATTGAAAATTTGCGAACTAACGAGCGTGCGTAGGAACTGTACAATGCACGCTTGTAAAACAGTCATTTTTTGGAATTTTTTCACCAAATTTTCAGCATAGCCATTTTCACACCTCACTTCATGAACAGTGTCACTGTGATTTTCATAATTTGTCCCGAACATTGATCTCACACACCAACTGCTCCATTGTGCGCTACATGGGCAGAAACACGTTTTGGATGAGGTGTGAAAAATGGCAGCTGTACTACTCATAAGAAGGTGTGGTAAAATGGCAATGTTGAAAATCTGGAGTGAAAATATTGAAAATGTACGACCTTACGAGTGTGCGTAGGAACTGCGCAATGCACGCCAGAAAACAGTCATTTTGGGACTTTTTCACCAAATTTTCAACATAGCCATTTAAGATGTCTGCTCATGAACAGTGTCACTGTGATTTTCTTTAATTTGTCCCGAAGATTGATTTCATGACACCGACGCGCCATTGTGCGCTAAGTATGGGCGGAAACATTTTTGGGTGAGATGTGAAAAATGACAGCTGTACTGCTCATAAGAAGGTGTGGTAAAATGGCAATGTTGAAAATCTGGAGTGAAAATATTGAAAATTCACGAACTTACGAGCCTGAATAGGAACTGCTCAACGCACACTCGTAAAACAGTCATTTTTCGGAATTTTGGCACCAAATTTTCAACATGGTGTTTTTGAGACCCCTTCTCATGATTGATGTCACTGTCTTGGCATTATTCAGGCCTGAAGGATGATTTCACAGTCACTGCACGAAATCACCCTTCAGGCCCGAATAACGCCA
Source organism: Neoceratodus forsteri (assembly GCA_016271365.2). Lineage (NCBI taxonomy): Eukaryota > Metazoa > Chordata > Ceratodontiformes > Ceratodontidae > Neoceratodus > Neoceratodus forsteri. The sequence continues at coordinate 624,590,804 of CM057455.1, forward strand.
TGACAGTGACATCAATCATGAGAAGGCGTCCCTAAAACCCCATGTTGAAAATTTGGTGTAAAAATTCAAAAAAATGCCTGAGATATGCAATAAAGTTGAACCCCCCCATCTAGTCCATGATACAGCTTACTGGCATTTCCTCAGTTCGCGGTCAGCTTTGAAGAGTGCAGACGTGTTCCCGGTCCACCGAAGATCGTCGTGTCAGAGTCCGGAGGTAAGTATGGGGTGAGGGGGTGTGGGGAGGCTGGGTGCGCAGTGGGTGGGTGCGGGTTGTGGGAGGGGCTGGGGAGACTCGCCGTGGGACCGTTTTTCTTTACAGGTTGAAAAAAATAAAAAATAGATGAAGCGGGATGTTTGCCATGCTGGGGTGGGCTCCCAGCATGGCACAAGGATGTTGGGCGGGCCATTCAGCTGATGGGGGATTGGGCACCCCTGTCGGCCTAAGGAATACATTGCCATGCTGGGGTGGGCTCCTAGCATGGCACTCACTACTCGGGGGGGAGGACAGTGCAGCCGACGGGGGATTGGGCACCCCCGTCGGCTATATGATTAGTTGCCATGCTGGGGTAGGCACCCAGCATGGCATTTTGAAGCCTTGGGGTGGGGGAATGCAGCACAGCTGACGGGGATTGGGCACCCCATCGGCTATACAGTGCGTGGGGGCGCGCACACCCGCGGGTGGCCACGCGTACGCGGGCGCACACGCATGTGTGGGGATTCGGCATACGAGCAGGCGATATCTTATCGCTGCTCACTCAAGCGTAGCTCCCACTTTCAACTGTATGCCACTGCATTTTGGAGCGTGTCATAGACAGCTCCAAAATGCATTGGCTTACAGGCGCCACGCCTGCCAGCACACTGACTGAATTGGAGGAGGAAGTGACACACCTCTGAAATCTCCGATGATGGCACTATGTTTCTTGCACATGCGTGCAAGCAAACATAAAAATGACAGAAAACAGATCAAACAGTAGAGACTATAAAACAAGATGCTATTTATTGTTAACATATACTCACACTTTTCATAAGCATATACTTGTAGATACACAGTATTCAGATAAATAAATTAAGAAAGATCACAGGTTTCCATAATTTGGTGAAATGACAAGACATTAAGGCACTATACCTACAGGCCCAGATATTCAAAAGGGTTGCGCATGACGCAACAGTGTTGCACCATGTGCAACCCACTGATGTGCCCCGGCACAATATTTAAAAGGGAAAAGTGCGCGGCACAAATCCCGATGCACCGGAGCTCATCAGTAATGTATGCAGGCACAGGAGGGGGGGGCGTGCCCATGCATACTCTGCACAGCCCAATATTCAGCCCGGGATGTGCAGAGCCATGCATGCACAACCCCTACCTGCGCCAACACAAAGTAACGCAAAAAAAAAGGAACAACTGATGGCCACCCACAGGTGAGCTGCCACATTTCAGTGCGCAACACGGCAGCTGCCACTTGTGGGTGGCCACCCAAGTTCCGGCTGCACCTGGCAGTGCTCTCCCATGCCCGATCATGGGCATTTGTGGAAAAAAACTTAAATTCCAACATCCCTGGTGGTCCAGTGGACCGCGATTGGGAGGGCATCCGTCCAAAAATAGAACACAGTCTGATATCCCTGGTGGTCCAGTGGACCGCTATCTGCCCAATCACTGGCATCTTTACAAAAATAGAACACAGTCTGATATTTCTGGTGGTCCAGTGGACCGCTATCTGCCCTATAGCAGGCATTTGTATTAATAAATAATTCCTATGTCGCTGGTGGTCCAGTGGACCGCTATCTGCCCGATCATGGGCATTTATATTAATAAATAATTCCTATATCCCTGGTGGTCCAGGGGACCCTATCTGCCCCATCGTGGGCATTTGTAAAACTGAGATAAGTCCAATATCCCTGGTGGTTCTGGGGATGGCTGTTTGCCGGATCGCAGGCATCATTAAAAAAAAAATAATTCCAATATCCCAGGTGGTCTAGTGGTACCCCCACTGCCCACTGGGCTCCACCCCCTCCCCGGTCATCCAGTGGGCTGCAGCACCCCTGCCTGCCCTGCCGCCCTCCGACTGACACCTCAGTGGGCTGCCGCCCATTGGTTCTGGCGTGAGCCAATGGCGCAGTCCTACAACTACTACACATTCCAGATATGTTCACATATTTGTAATGTGTAGCAATGATACTGCACGCCATTGGCTTATGCTGTGAACCAATGGGCATGCAGCTGTACTGGGCTCATCAGGCTGTAGGCAGCAGGTGGGTGAGGTGCTGCCACTCCGCAGCTGACCGGGGAGCAGGACAGTGGGGCTCAGTGGATGGGTGTTGCGGTACCATTAGAACCAATAAGGATATTGGAATTATTTTTTTTAATGATGCCCATGATCAGGCAAACAGCGATCCACTGACCACCAGGGATATAAATTATTTATTAATACAAATGCCGTGATCAGGCGAGATAGCGTCCACTGGACCACCAGGGATATTGGAAATAGACTCTACTTTATTTACAAATGCCCATGATCGGGCTGCAGGGGCATCAGTCCCGACAGCTGCTGCCTGGCAGGCCACCAGGCGCAAGTCATCGGGATTACGCACCTGCATGCAACAACAGACGATACGCAATTGGACCCATGTTTGCCTTTGCATACATTATGGCCCCATTTGCATGTTAACTTTTGAATATCGCGGTTGCTGTGAATGGCTCAATGGAACTTGCACTAGCGCATCTCCATGCTCCACTCTGGCCACTTGTGCTGATGCAGTGCCACTGCACCATGCACACTGGGGGTGGCCAGGGTGCGATATTTAAAGCTGCTGAGCCATGGCGCAGCTCCTTTGAATATCGCCCAGTCCACACCCCTGCGCAGCCAAGTTGTGCTGTGCCCAAGCTTGCACCACAGCCTGGCGCAGTTTGAATATCTGGGCCACAGTGTTTAAAAAATGTTGGGCATTTACTAGACCTTTTGAATTGTTGACCATTGACCATGGTTTCACAATAATGTATATAGTGTCAGATTTTTAGAAAATTACTCATGCAAGATTTTAAAATGGTTTGAGTTACAATATTTATTAGAATTCAAGGTATATTTGGAAGTGAGCCAGAGGTGTAAGTGAGATGGTCGAGGGGGAAGTGGGACTGCTCTCCTCCTCCGGGGAGGTGGAGAGTGGGGAAGTGCTCAGTGCTCAACTGGCCTCTTGCAGAAGCCAATGTAAAAGAAGCTGAGTTGAATGAGGTAGAAGATGTGGCAGATGTTGGCATGTGTGACTTGATGTCAGCACACACCACATACCCCTTGGGAGAAAACCAAGAAATCTCTGGTGGCAGGATGAAGAGGAACACCTGAAAGCCCTGCACATGACAAACTCACCCCATTGACCTGAACTGGATCCATGTTTGTTGGGGCTTCGGGGACCCAACTGATCCACCCTGGGGAAGACAGCCAGAATGGTAAGTCTTGGAGAACTTAGGGGTGATGGAGCTGGAGTGCTCCTCTGAAGGAGGGCTGTCCAGGTGGAGGAATGGAAAAAAAAGAATTCAAGACATATGCTAACCCAGTGTTGTGAAGGGCTAGCGAACTGAATGATTTTCCTCTTGTATACTGGCAACCTGTGTTTGAGACAAAGCACTGGTTGCTGTGGGTCAAAAGAGTGGTAGAGGGTCAAGCATCCAATGGACTACTCTGATTTCCTGTGGTGGGAGAGCATTTCAGCACCAAGACTGCCAGCAGCTGGAGACCTGGTAGTAGTGTTAGACACGACCAGCAAGTAAAGGAAGGTAGCTGCAGGACTCTGTGATACACGCATGCCTCCACATGCATGTGCATACCCCGTTATGGAGGAATAAGGAGAAAAACAGAGAAAAATAAACAGTGGAATAAGTGTATATGAAGCTCTGTATGCCAACCACCCTAGCTGTGCCAGCACCATGACCCCTGTTGGCCAAATCTGGAAGTTTTGCTCTGGGGAGATGGCACTCCCCTTCCTGGTCTCACACTGAGGTCAATTTTCGGGGGAACATATCTGACAGTTAAATATTGGGGGGATGGCCACCAGTGGCAGTTGTTGGGGACAGAGCTGAGGGGAGTCAGCCTGTTTCAGCACAGGAGGATAATATGTATATGGGGTAAAATACAACACAAATTACTTTAACATTTGATTTATCTGCTCTTTTTTATGAGCTGTTGGAGGATCTGTTTTTTTTTTTTTTTTGGTTTGTTATTTAACCAGGACTAGCACACTAAGCTGAAAGCTTTTTTACAGGTGTGACCTAGGAGCACAGGGAAGTTAAGCAACTTGATCAGGGTCACACAGTATGCAAGTGGAAGCTATGGGGTTTAAACCCAGGTCTGGTCTGCTGGATGTCACCAGAATTGCAGCTCAGAGCCTTAAACCACTGCACTATACTGCCTCCTGATATAACTGATATTCAATGGACTGGTTAGACCACACCTTGAGTACTGTGCACAGTACTGGAGACCACACTGAAGAGGCACATACAGCTCCTGGAGAGGGTACAGAGGAGGGCAACTAAGATGATACGAGGGCTAGGATTTGATATATGAGGACAGACTTGAGGAGCTCTGCCTATTTTCTTTGGTGGAGAGGAGAGACAGGAGGGAGTAAATAGGGTAAACATGGAGGAGATCTTTAGACTAAAGCAGGGAGGTATCACCAGAGGGCATGGTTTGAAGTTGGAAGGTGGAAGGGTGAGGGGAAGAGGAGGAGGTTTTTTACTGAGAGGGTGGTGGACCCTTGGAATGCACTGCCTGGCGAGCTGGTTCAGAGATCCACAGTGGAGGGCTTCAAGAGAGGGTGGGACAGACACAGAAAGTGGATGTATCAGATGATGGCCTGTCCCAGGGGGGTGGGGATGGATGATAGGGGTTTCTGGAACACAAGGGAGGGGAGGGCCTTGGCACCCAACTAGGGATCTGAGGTTCGAGCAGACTCGATAGACCATAAGGCCTAATCTGCTGGCAAATAGTATGTTAGTATATCAGAATCAGACAAATTTAGAATGTCAGTAGGCAGGGTCAGTCTTGAAATGTTACATGGCTATGCACAGAAGCTTAGCATCTTTGTGAGCATTAAGGAGATTTTAGGAGGTCCATGGCAAAGCTGATCTCTTTGACCTCCAGATGAGGATTACTGCTTAGATTTGTGTTGAAGCTACAACTAAAATCTACCATGTGGCCCAGTATCCTTACTAATGACCTTGCAACTCTTGCCTGATAACTTTGCCAAATCAAGGTTAGAGTCCTGCACTGTAATTAGTGTAGACCAGCCTGAGAGGTTAATGTGTCACCCTGCACCTGGTTTAAAACTCACAAAGTTTGTGTCCACTTACTTATGTTCTATGCTTGTCCTATTACTCAATGCAGTTGGGAAAGAATTTCTTTCTACCACATGGCTCACTGACTTCAAGATGCTCTAGTTGGCATATAAAGCCCTTAACAGTCATACTGTACATCTCTGATCTACTGGTTCCCTCTTCTATCATCCATCCCTCTGAGATTTTGATCACCCCATTATGCTGCTTGTAATTTTCCGGTCATCAAGCTTTTCAGTTGTATTCCCATGCCTATGACACATGCGTACCAATTACCTTGTGAATGTTTGTTAGTGCTTATGTCTCATTTGGTTTGAGCTTACTACTTGTCTCTCCCAATTGTTTTTGTATTACATATCAAAATATTTTAGAAGTACAATACTATAAGTTTGGACAGATAACATAAGTTGGAAACCAGAAGGGAACCTAAAATAAGTGTTACTTTATTTACTTTATCTTACCTTTCCCAGGTATTGTATGGAATTGTGATAGGAATACATTTAAAAGCAAGAAGGCATACTATAATCAAGAAAATTAATGATCTGAAAATAATCTTTTGACCTTGGTTTCATAATTTTCTGGGACTGAATCTTTTAAGAGTTAATTTGATTCCATATTTGAAAAGAACAGCAAATGCTGTTTTTAAAGGGTAAGTCCCCAAAGTCTATTTTCTGAATATCTGGGTAGTTTGTAGCCATGAACAATGATTCCCTCTCTTACACCCCCCTAATGTAATTCTAATTTAAATTTAAATCAAGTGTCTTCACTCTGTTCTGCCCTAGTGTGAAGTTCTTATTGGCACCACTGTAAATCTCATGACTCCACTCATGCAAGGCATCATGGGCGTCGGTGATGTGTACATGCACAAGACAGCAGAAGTGCACATGTCCAACAGGGGGCAAGCACCTGGATAAAGCACTATGTAGCAGAACAAAACATCAGTGTTTTCTTTTCAGGGCTGCAGTGGGTGGAGCCCTGCAGACCTCTTGCTTTCTAACAAGGTCTCCTGGATTCCTTGCATTCTTTGCAACTGAACTACATGTTAACATGATACCATAGTATCATCTGCTTCCACGGAGTGCTTGCACCACACTATTTTGTACTTGAGAAAAAAACATCAGGGGCATTCTGATCATGACACTGGGGGACTGGGCACACCCAGTGTCACTCTAATGTTTGTGGGGGTGAGTGGGTGATGAGATGGAAAGTCAGGTGGGGGGATTAACTTTAATTTTAAAGAAAAACAAATGGCAACCATCTTGCACATGGTGGAGTATGCAATGTTGTGCTGTGAGAGCAGTTGTTTTTTTCTTTAAAATTAGAGTTATAGTTCTCACCCCACCCTCCCTCTCAGCACCCATCACCCCACACCCCTCAAAATCAGAGTGACACTGGTGTGCCCAATCCCCAGTGTCCCGATGTGAATCTTGATTTTTTAAAAGCCCTCCACTACCGATATGAACAGTTATTTCTTCTTTTAAAATGTATATATACATATAGCTGGCCTGGTGGTGCTTAGGGTTGAGGTGCTGGATGCCACACTTGTGCTACACCAGTGACCTGAGTTCAGGAATGAGATCGGGTGCCAGAGTTGGCAGGAGAGGGAGAGGATTGAGCGCCCACTTGACTGCACTCCTTTCTTGGGGTAAGGGTTGGGGGTTGTCCAGCATTCCAGCAGCTGCTGGTAGAGATCTGGGGTGCTGCAGAACCTGGACTGCATGTCTAGCAGTGTGGCTGATGCCAGCAGGGTTGCTATGTGCCATGGCTTCAGGGGTGCACGACAAAAGTGGGGGAGGGAGGTAAGGGATTGAGGAATCACTACAGGGGGAAAAGCAAAAAACCCTCTTGCCTGGATAGGTGATGGCCCCACAGTGTCCCCCTGCCACAGACCCAATGCTGGACCTCTATCTCCACTCCTTTCATCTCCTGGCAGGGCTTTAGCCTGGTGGGGGCTCCATGGGAGAGAGTACTTACTTTCAGGTAGGTTGAGGTCACAGTGAGTGGTAGACTGGGGGATGAATCGAGGCATGAGAGAGTTCCAGTGTCCGGAGGTGATAAATAGAGTGGAAAAAAAATATATATATTTATATATATAAATATATATATATATATGTGTGTGTATGGATATCCCCTCACCTATCCCTCCCTCTCTGCACTGACAACCCCCCAAACATCAGAGCAACACTGGGGGTGCCAAATCACCCAGTGTCCTGATCTGGAAACCTCTATTTTTTTATTGCACTTCCCCCCCACTACCATGCATGTGTGGTTATTTCATCTTAAAAATAATATATATATATATATGTGTGTGTGTGTGTGTGTGTGTATATATATATATGTGTATATATATATATATATATATATATACACCCCCACCTGACCCTGCCTCTTAGCACCCCCCAGAAACATAAGAGTGACACTGGGGAACTCAATCCCCCATTGTCCCAATGAGGAATCCTCTGTAATTTTTTTAATTTTAAAACTCAGCAAAAAGAAAAATGTTCACCTATGTCTTTAGCGGCCATAACAGCCCCCACCCTACCCTCCCACTTAGTACCCACCATGCTGCACCCCCAATTCCTTACAAACTGATCTGGTCCAACACTGTAATCCTCTCTGGAGCTTAAAATGTCTTCAATCTTCAATGCCGGACCACAAACTAAAGAAACAGGCATGATCAATGTATTTCAAAGGGTTTTAAACTTAGTGGCATAACTTGGGCATGTTTCCATACATTAGGCCCAAATTTTCAACATGCCTTCTTTGGTGCCCTACTTCACAAACATTTGAACTGTCATTAGGCAGATCTGTCCTGAAAAGTGATCTTGAGGTCCCTGTGTAAAATCCGCTTTTGGGCAGGAGTTGAAAAAATGATCTGCCTTTGTTCATGAGGTGGGGTCATAAGAAAGCTATGTTGAAAATTTGGTGTAAAAATATCGAAAAACAATGGTATGAGCCTACGTTGTAACTTTGGTAATTTTCAAAATGTTCTCCACAAATTCAAAGCATAGCCATATCTTTACAGCACCTCATGAATGTGACAGCTGTCAGTTTTCAAATCCTGGCCCAGAGTTTTTGGTTTTTTTTTACATTCCAAAAGGTAATTTCATTGTCCCTGCATTAAATCACCTTTTGGGCAGGAGATGAACATGTTTTCTGCCCTTTTTCTTGAGGTGGGGTCTTATGAATGCTATGTTGAAAATGTGGGGTTGGATATTCAAACTGTGCCATTCTGTGGTGCAAGCCCTCACGCTGCTCAAAATAGTTGTGCTGGGGTGTGGCTGGGGTGATATTCAATGGAGTTGCGCTACTGAGCAACTCCTTTGAATATCACCCCATGGCCACATCCACTGTGCATGGCGCAGTGGAACTTGCACTACCGCAAGTGGTCAGGGTAGAACATTCAAGATGCGGTGGCGCAAGTTCCATTGCGCCATGTGCAAATTTCTGATATTCAAAAGGTGACATGCAAATGGGGTCATAATTCATGCAAGGTGCAGGGTGGCCATTTGCTTCTATTTATGGTCCCATTTGCATGCCATTAGCATGCAGGTGCGCCGATCCCCGATGACTTGTGCCTGGCATCCTGCCAGACAGCAGCCATTGGGGACCGATGCCCTCTGCAGCCAAAGTGCGGGCATAACTGTTGTAATCCCCCACTCCCTGACTGGCCCGATCACAGGCAGAACTGTTGTAATCTCCCCACCCCTGACTGGCCCGATAGCGGGCAGAACTGTTGACATCCCCCCCCCCGACTGGCCCGATCGCGGCTGAACTGTTGAAATCCCCTCCCCTGACTGGCCCAATCGCAGGCAAAACTGCTAGTAACCCCCTCTCCCCCACTAACCCGATCGTGAGAATTAGAGGTCAGCCCCCAGAACAATATCCCTGGTGGTCCAGTGGACATGAAGCCCGATGCATGGGCATTGGAGTCCCCAAGTCCCAGTAGCCTGGCGATCTAGTGGCCCCGACCCACCACCATGGAACCCTACCACCGCCTCCCCATCAGCCGGCGGGTGGCAGCACCTCACCCACCTGCCGCCCTGCTGCCCGCTGACTGACCACTCGGTAGGGCTGCACACCCATTGGTTCAAAGCAAGAGCCAATGGGCGTGCAGCCCATACCATACAAGGCAGTCCAGATATGTGAATGAATTACTCTGAACCAATGGGCGTGCAGCCCTACTGAGCAGTCAGTTGGTGGGTGGCGGGGTGGCAGGCAGGTGGGGAGCTACTGCCTGCCAGCTGATGGGGGGAATGGGATGGTGGGGCTCTGTGGGTGGAGGCTTGGGGGCCACTAGATTGCCAGGCTACTGGGACCTTGGGGACTCTAATGCCCAAGATAGGGCTTCACAGTCCACTGGACCACCAGGGATATTGTTCTTGGAGGGTTGACCTCTAATGCCCATGATCGGGCTAGTGGGGAGGGGGTTACTACAAATTTGCCCAGATCTGGCCAGTCAGGGGTGGAGGATTCCAACAGTTTCTGCCCATGATCGGGCCAGTCGGGGTGAGGATTACAACAGTTCTGCCCACTCGGGCCAGTTGGGGCATGGGGGTTACTATGCCCGCCTTGGGCTGCAGGAGTACAGGAAATGAGGCCACCCACAGGCAGCTGCTGTGTTGCGCCCTGCAATGCAGCATCTCACCTGTGGGTGGCCCTCGATTTACTCATTTTTTTTTGCTCAAAGTTGTGCAGGCGCAGGTTTGGGTTGCACCTGCACAACTCTGCACAGCCTGCTGAATATCGGGCTATGCAGTTTATGCATAGTTCCTCCCTCTGGTTGAGCATTCCTTCATTAGCATTGCGCTGTTGCTCAGCTTGACTTGGGGACACAATTGCCTCCTGCTGAATATGGCAGAATGGTGCAATTTCAGACTTGTGCAGGCGCAGCCCTATTGCACATAGCACAACCCTTTTGAATATCCAGCCTGTCGTGTACAAATATGAAAAAATTAATAACATTTTGAGCCTACATTGAATTTTGCAATCACAGGCTCATAACTTTGGTAATTGTTTATATTTTTACCCCAAATTTACAGCATGACCATATCTTTACAGCACCTCATGAATGTGACAGCTGCAATTTTTAAATCTTGGGCAAAATGTTTTCTTACACCTCGAAAGGTGATTTTGTGGTCCCTGCACAAAATCACCTTTCATACAGGAGTTGAAAATTTTCTCTGACCTTATTCATGAGGTGTGGTCATAAGAAGGCTATGTTTTAAATTTGGTATAAAATATTAAGAAAAAAATTATGCGTCTATGTTGACTTTTGCAAACGCATGCTCATAACATTAGTTATATTCAATATTTATACCCCAACTTTTCAACATAGACATTTCTTTACTGCACCTCATGAATGTGACAGATGTTATTTTTCAACTCCTGCCCAAAATGTGTTTCTGTATCCTGAAAGTTGATTTCAAAGTCCCTGCACAAAATCACCTTTAGGTCAGGAGTTGAACATTTTCTCTGCCCTTCTTCATGAGGCAGGATCATAATAAGGCTATCTTTAAAATTTGGCGTAAAAATATTTAAAACAACTAATTTTCTGTATTTTTACCCCAAATTCCTCAGCTGCAGTCCTTTCGGCTCTGGCCATAACTTGCTTCTCTTTTAGTGTTTGCATTGTTTACACTGAATAAATTACATGATTTTAGCACAAGACAGCTTATGGATGACTCTTTCCAGATGACAATTGTGAACAGTTGTTTGGATTTCCACTCACTGTATGCCACATTAGTCTTGGTTACTACAGAGGTACACAAATAGTGCTAGTGTGTTTAGGGTGATACAGTAGAGAAATAGTATCCAAAGCACAGTAGGTGTTTATGTTTCTTCCAGTAAATATACAGATACAGTTTACATTAAGGATGTACACACCTGAACATTACTTTTTGAATAACATGAATAGTGGGCTGTATTCAGAATTTGCAGTACAAAATAAGCTCTGCACACTTTTTGCAATGAACCACTAACCTCTATTTGTTTAAATAATCAACATTTTTATTTAGGTTCCTCAGGTTCACAAACAACGTGCTGCTCCTTTACATCAACAGTGCATCCACCATCAAGCACTATTCCCAGCTCTTCAACTATGGCTGTCATCTTCCTTAGGTGGTGGATAATGCTTAGAGACCTTCCCCTTAAATAGCCCAGTTGCCTTACTAAGAGTTCCCCTATGGGTTAAACTTCAAACTCATTTTTATGTAAGTGGCTCTGGAGGGTCTCTAAGCTTGGCCTTCACTATTTATTGTTTCACCAGTTCTTGCAAAATAATAATATTCTCATATTTTAAATAGCTCATAACAATGTACATAGCCTTTTATAATACACATGATCCAGATTATATAACAAAATGAAACATTTTAAAACATTTTGAAAATTGATCTTTGAGCTGAACTTAAGGCTATTGTTAATGGAACCTTGGTGCAACAGTTGCTGTTGATGCAGAAATTAAATCTAATATATCACCCAGCTTTCAATAATTTATTTATGGTATGTGTTGAATTTCATATCTATTTATGGTTGTATTATTGACACTAACACCCAGTAATGTAATTCATTTTCAACATCAAACCATTCATATACCTAAAATAGGTGAGCACTCTCCAAGTTTGTTATGTCCATCAGTTACAAAAAGTATTATCATCTCAGAAACTGTTATTTGTTGAACATGTTTGGTCATAGTTATCAGTGGCCAAAATCTAATTAATTTATTTCTCAGTTCGTCAGCATAAAGAACCATTCCAAAATAGTGATCACACTCTCGACCTTTCTGTTTCATTTTGTAGGTGGATCTACCAACAAAGGATTCCAGATTTTGAACTATAGAGAAAGAAAAAAGGAAATGCAATTAATAGATATCATAAATGCAGCTGTTTATTTCTTTTTGAGGAAAGGTTTCAAATCCCATTCTTTATTCCACCCATGTGGTTGAATAATGTTGAGGGTGATTGGTGAATATCCAGTGGATCTCCCTTTGTAGGAGCTTATTTTATCTGTCCCCCCACCATGTGGATTTCTCTCCACCTGCTCTATGACCATGAATTTGGTGCCATCTGGTTTACTCTTATGTTTTCCATATAGTATCCACTAGTATCTTCTTATGTAGTTCTGTCTTAATATTGCATATATGTTCATGTACTGTATATGCTGTTTCACAGGTCTAATGGTTCTGCCTACATATAACAATCTATGAGGGCACCACAATGAATACACAATATAGGTACTGTTACAGTCGAGGAAGGATCATATCTCTACCTTTCCCCTGTAACCTTCAAGTTCCAAAACTTTTTCTGGCAGCAGTAGTCACAGATATTACACCTTCCACTTCTGAACATGCCTATAGGTGGGGAAGGGGAGCCACATTCTAGTATCTAATGTGGATGAGGGAACAAATCTGCTTCTGACAAATTTGTCCTTCAAATTTTCAGCTTTAAAGAAAGTAATTCTTGGGCTCTCACCCAGCTCCTGAGCTAAAATGGGGTAATTAAGAAGGAGGGGCCAACATTTTTTTAACTATGGCTCCAATTTCACCAGCGTGGTTAATGTACTGTGTAACAAATGTAACAGGAGAGCTAGTCTCCTTATCATAAACCTTCTTGCTTTTTGGTTTCAGTAGGTTTTCTATTTTCTCCACTTTGGCTTTTTCTTTGGCATCCTTCAGTAACACCTTATTATACCCTCTGGTTTCAAACCTCCCATCATTTATGATGCTTGGGCCTCAAAATTTTTGTCCCTCAAGTGGTTTCTCCTTAATATGAGAAATTAGTCACATAGTATTGAATTTACTAGGGATCTGGGATGGGCACAGTCAGCTCTTGATAAGCTGCTGTTTGCTGTGTCTTTCCTGAAGGTTTTAGACTTTAGTACTCAATGCGTGCCCTTGTGCATTGTTATATGTATGCAGAACCATTAGACCTGTGAAACAATGTATACAGGAACATATACACAATATTAAGGCAGAGCTACTGTATATAACAAGCCACTAGCTGGACACTATACAGAAAAACACAACAGTAAACCAGATGGATCCAAATTCATGGCCATAGAGCAAGTGGAGAGAAATCCACATGATGAGGGGACCTATTAAATAAGCTCCTACAAAGGGAGAGCTATTGGATATTCACTCTCAACAGTATTCAACCACATGGGTGAAATAAAGAATGGGATTTGAAACCTTTCGTCAAAAGGAAATAAACAGCTGCATTTGTGATGTCTATTAGTGGCATTTCCTTTTTTCTTTCTTTAGAGTTCAAAATTTGGAATCCTTCATTGTAGGTCTACTTACAAAATGGAACAGAAAGGTTGAAAGTGTGTTCACTATTTTGGAATGGTTCCTTATGCTGACGAACTGAGAAAGTAATTGGACTTTGCCACGATAAGTATGAGCAAACATGTTTAACAGATAACAGTTTCTGAGATTATAATATTTTTGTAGCTGATGGACATGACAAACTTGAAAAGTGTTCATGTATGAATGGTTTGATGTTGAAAATGAATTACACTACTGGGTGTTAGTGTCAATAATACAGCCATAAATAGTTATGAAATTAAATACATACTGTAAATATATTGTTGAATGTTTGATGATATATTAGATTTCATTTCTACATCAACAGTAACTGTTGCACCAAGGTTCCATTAACAATCACCTTAAGTTTTGCTCAAAGTTCCATTTTGGACATTTTTTAATTTTTTCAGTTTTTCAGTTTTTTATATAATCTGTATCATGTGTATTATAAAAGGCTATGTGAAGAGTTATGAGCTATTTGAAATGTGTGAATATTATTATTGTTTTGCAAAAATTGGTGAAAAAAATCACAGAAAATAAATGCTGAAAGCCAAGGTTCAAGACCCTCCAGAGCCATGTAGATAGAAATGAGTTTGCTGTTTAACCCATAGGAACAACCTTAGTAAGGTAACTGTGGCTATTTAACGGAGGGTCTCTAAGCATTATCCACCCCTGAGGAAGACTGCACGGTGGTAGAAGCACTGGGAATAGTGCTTACTGGTGGATGCCTCTTTGAGTAAACAAGAGGCACGTTGTTTGTGAACCCGAGGAACCTAAATAAAAACTTTGATTATTTAAATGAATAGAGGTTGGTGGTTCATTGCATGAGTGTGCAGAGCTTATGTTGGACTATAGTTTGGAGTCAGGGGTTAGCAAACCTCTCTCTGCACCAGGTTACTAAGTGCACACATCTGAGGAGTTTGGGGCTGTATTCAGAATTGAATTTGGTTGGGAACAAAAGAAAATACTTCCTTCGGTCTAGGTGGTCAAGGCTAGTCTTCTGACACCTTCTGCCCCATTCCAATTGTATCCACCAACCTCCCCTTTCTACAGTGCCCCAGACACTTTGCAAAAGACATCTTCAAAATTAATGGCTCCTGGCATCCTGCCTTTATCTTATGATGTCAGGTAGGGTGAAGCTGAGCCTAGCTACTGTAGAGTTGACAAGCGTAGCTTCACCCTCTGTGACATGCCATGGTTCTAAACATGATGGTCATGTAGTATCAATACAAGGCAGACACAATCATTGATATCTATGGACTGTTGTCAGCCACAGGTAAGCCAATACCTAATTTAAACAGTTTTCATTGGCTTTTAAATTGTGAGGAATTCTGATCATATCTGCTCCCCTTTAATTTCTTTGACTCTCTCTGTCTCTCTTTATCCTTCATGAGCATTCCTGAATGCTCACCTATTTCTCATAGCCTCCTTGTTCTTACCTAAAGTTTATGCAACTGTTAAGTGCTTATAAATTAGCTTCCCTAGATTTTTCTTTGCACATATCTAGCACATACAAAACTGCTAACATCAAGCTAGATCTTGCCTATAGAGTAAGGAATACCCTCACTCCTGTTGCAAAACTTGTTATTGCACATGGCATCCTACTACGTAGTCTGACCAATGGGGGTTTTACATATTTTCAGTCAACCAACAGTAATCTAATGTAGAGGAATTTCACTTAAACAATATCTGTTGCTTTGGCTTGGACACAGCTCAACTCACCCATCATTGCTCACACTATTTTTGTCTAAGCTGGACATTCCCATCCCCACAACAACTGTAAGCCCTAGGCTGTACCACTGATAATGTTCTTTCTGCTGGGTTTACTAGCCTGGATGCCTTTCTGCACCATTCTGATCAGGCCTATCCCATGAAATCTAGAGCCCTATCTCTTCTGTCAGTCCCCAAGTGCTCAACTGATAAGCAGTAGTAAGTTTTCTTTTTTCCCTTATTTGCTCCTAAATTCTGAAACTCCCTTCCTGTGACCCTTAGGCACTCTCAATCTCATGTACAATGTAAAAGGTGGTTGTATCAGTTCTGAAGTTCCACTTATAACTATACCTTTACCTGATGCCTTGTTTATATGCCTTACTAATCTATTAAAATGAATGTTAAGATAGATAAGAATATATTATATAATGTACAAGATTGAATATTTATTTATTTATTTATTTATTTATTTATTTATTTATTTATTTCATCCTTCTGGATTTCTCCTTGTTGTTTGACAGGGTGGACCATGGAGGGTTTTTGGTTTGCTTGAGGCGCAATGTAGGACACACTAGAACAGTCTTACAAAGGTTTAAGTCCTATTTGTTAGTTAAGGTGCATCAGGTGGCATAATGAGGTAAAGTCTTAGAGTATGCTGCACTCTGCTGTTTAGTGCATCTGGATTTGATTCTGGCCCCATGTTATTTGTCGGGTATATGCTACCATTGGATGAGACCAGAGATGGTATGGTTTGGGATTTCACTACTATGCTGTTGACACCCAGCTGCACCCATCTTGTGCACCTGATGTGATAAATGCATTCTCAGTGTAAGATGAGTGCCTCTTTGAAATACAAGGCTTAATGACCTTGAGATGGATTAGTCTAAACCCATTGGAACTAGGCCAGGCTAGATCATTAATGAATAGTGATAATGCCCTATTACCATATTTAAATGGGACTACACTAAGAGCATTGGATAGGAAGAGTAAACATAGCATTAATGTGGACTGCAGGCTACCACACCAATATCAGGTATTGACAGTCATCTACAGTGGCTCTTTTCATCTGCGTAACATCACTCGGATTAAAGTCTATCTGGATCCTGTCGATATGGTGACACTTGTTCATGCATTTGTTACCTCAAGATTGGACTACTGAAATAGTCTTTACAGAGGGGTTTGTATGTCATCTGCAAGTACTGCAGAATAAGCATCCCACATGATTTCTGGGACCTCACAGTCCAAGCACATTATTTGGTAGCAACAAACAAAAGAAGGGCATAGGCCCATCTCGATTGTCTCCCACTCCTTGTGGGAGGATATTTCCTGGTACTGACCCAATTAAGATTTCTATCTAATCCTGTTTTGGAATTTAAGAAGGTTTTGGAGTTAACTAATCCCCTGGTCATTTGTTCCATGCTGATGTTGCCCTTACAGTAAAGAAGTTACTCCTTTTGTTAGTATTTGCCCTTGAAATTAGTAACTTTGTATTATGTGATCTGAGAGACTGAGTTCTGGAATTATATTGTAACCCACACATAGATATCAGTTCCAGGTCTTGGAGGATTTTATATAATTGGAGTAAATCCCCTCTTGCCCATCTGTCCTCTAATTTGACTAGACCAGTTGCAGTAAGTATGTCTCTATGAGAGAATCTATTAATATTTGGAATTATTTTGGCATTTCTAAGTTGAATTCTTTCTACAATAGCAATTTCACTTTTAAGATACGGGTTCCAAAAGGGAGATGCATAATCCAGATATGGGCGAATATAGGTTCTATATAAGGGCACTGTGTGATATGAAGGCTCGATGGACACTTTCAGAATTCTGCTAGTTGTTAGAGAAATTTTGTTGCAATGGTCTTGTGAAGTCAGTCTGTTTTTAATTATGACACCCAAATCTATCGTTCTTTCTTTCTTTCTTTCTTTCTTTCTTTCTTTCTTTCTTTCTTTCTTTCTTTCTTTCTTTCTTTCTTTCTTTCTTTCTTTCTTTCTTTCTTTCTTTCTTTCTTTCTTTTTTCTTCACTACCTGAAGGTATTTACCATTTAACATATTGGTGTACCTTGGGGTTTTCCAGCCAAAATGCTAAACAATATATATTATCCTGGTTTAGAATCATTATATAACTTTTGGCCCACATTTATATATTTTTATGTCTTCTTTTATAGAGTGATAATTTGTTAGAGGGTTTACTTCTCCCACACTCTTAGTGTCATCTGCAAACTTAGATATATAATTAACAATACCCCTGCCCATATCACTAATAAAGAGGCTGAACAGGACAGGTCTCTGAAATGACATCTGCTGAACCCTGCTGCAGAGACTGCACTCCTCAGAAAGAAGACCATTTAGTCTCACCTGTTGAACTCTCGCTAAGCCAGTTTTTTTTATCCATCTAATCAGAATAGTGTCTATCCTCATGTTAACTAGTTTTATAAGGCATCCATGGTGTGGAACTGTGTCCAAAGCTTTCCCAAAGTCTAATAATATGACATCAACGGGTATGTTATGATCCAGGACATCACACCATTTATGCTTATGATGTACTGTCTACCAGTTTGGTGGCATATTAACTTCAAGATATGCTTGCTAACTTAAAGGGAAAGTCCCCTCTATGTATTTTCTGTATATCTGTGTAGTTTGTAGGTATGAACAATGATTCCCTCCCTTGTATTCCCCGGTTTTATCCTAATTTAAATATAATGAGGTTGCTTTACTCTGTTTTACCTGGTGTGAACACCTGTTTTTCTCCATTGCAAAGTTTGTGACTCCACTCATGCAAGGAATCAGGGAGCTAATATGTTCATGCAAAGCCTGCAGAAGTTATACTCTTATTATGTTATGTTACATGTCTTGTGAGGTCCCTGTATTCTCTAAAAGCATTTTTGTTTACTCTGAAAAACATTAAACTATAGAAAACAACAGTACACTTACTAAGCCTTGGAAAGACTCATGACCAGTATAAGGCATAACACAGGGCTGCAGAGGAGAGAAACAGCATTGACGAATGCAGTATAGCTAATGTAGGCTTTAGTACCAAAACATCAAAAAACTCCAGAATGCCTTACATGAGTCAGGTCATGACCTTTGCAATTGTGTCAAGCAGGTTTGCACACCCAACTTAGGGACCATCATTCACATTTAAATCCTGATGAAATTTGGAGGAAGCGGTAGTGGCAATCATTGTTCATACCTACACACTGCACAAGCAAACAAAATAAAAGGCTGAGGAGACCTTCCCTTTAAAGAGTCCTGAATAATTAGGGTCCTGACTACACTCCTGTCCACACCTTCATTCTTCTGATGTGAGTCTCCTCAGAGTTTCAAACTCCTGATTGAAATCTGCAGGAGATCTGGTCTTTGAGGTTGCTGCCCCATTGTTATGGAATTTTCTTTTGATAGACAGCTGGAGAGCTCCCTCAGTGAACATTTTTTAAGTGTTATTAAAGCTTTATTTATTAAGTTTAGAATGGTATTGGGTCAATATGTTGCACCCAGAATAGCACAGCAATAACCATTATACTGCTTGAGCATGTAGAGAGACAGGGGTATGACTGTGAAAGGGAAACACTGCTACCCCTGTCACTCTGCATGTAATTCAGGAGCTGTTAAGTAGCCATGTGCTGGAGGCCTATTTGATCTGCTCCCATGGTGGAGTGGCAAGGGTATCAGCACACAGTGTAATTGGGAAACCTGGGAGTATGGTTCCCCTCCCCCCCCGGTCTCCCCTGCTACTAGTTTTGTTTGGCATATTTAAAAACAGAACTTCCACCTCACAAGTTTCTCCCTTCCCTGAACTCCCCGGGAGTTAGTTATTTAAGTTCTGGGGGCTGTGGGGAACAAAGCCCCCAGTAAAAAGACATAAAGTCCCATTGTCGTTAATGGGCATGCTGTTCCTGACAGGATGATGTTTTGCCCAAATCTGTTTATGTTTGATGCTGTTTGACTGTGGCATTTTTAGCTGTGCTGTTTTTGTATGTGATATAATGACCCTGTGCTGTTTAGAAATTAGGTCCAACTAAAAGTATGCTAATTAGTTGTAATTATAACTTATGTTTTAATGTCATTTATGTTGACTCATCTCTAAATCTTTTCTGTGTGGTGCCCCGAGTCTTATGAAATAGCACCATGCAAATAAATTGCCTTGTCTTCATTCTCTGTTGATTTTGTAGTAGCCATTTATAGATTTAACCAGCTAAAACTAAACAATCACTATTAATACCATAAACATTTCCCTTTTTTAACATACCAAAACCAATGGGAAGCTTTATTGTCCAGGTACAGTCTAAGGCATGGGGATAGCTTCCAGGATATCCAGGACTAAGAATCACTCCACTGAAGTCCGATACTGAACCACCACATTGTGCTGTAAAAAAGACCACAGTGAATTCAAGTCCAAAATCAATACACAAAAGACACAGTACGAACAAATCCCTACTTCTTATACATATGGGAATTTCAGCTGACCTTGTTAAGATAATTTAGAGCATATACTGTCAATGTTATAACCCCCACCAAAAAAATAAATAAAATAATTAATGCCTGAGTGACATTTTGAATGATATGCATTGGTCTCCTAAAGAGAGAATTTTCATAGTTTTCTTACTCTGAACCTGCAGTTTTGGGAAAAAATAACCAATTTTTTTTAAGTTCATAAATCTTGTATAAAGCAAAATAGGTCTTTTATTCTCAAGTGTGATCATATTTATATATAATAAAGAATGTGTGTAATGTTTTGTAGATATAACAAAAAGAGATGTGCTGAAGTTATAATTTGCCAGTGAAGCTGCCACAAAGTGGCCAGAGTTCACATTCATGGGGTGTCATGAAGTTTTCTCTTGCCTCAGTAACTTAAACTTCACCCAAAATCATGAGGTTTTCCATGATGAAGACAGAATTCTGCCCATGAGGTGTGGAATTTCACCCGCAAATGGTGGGTGGAATTTTACCATTCACGACAAAATTCTGCACTTCTTGTGCGAATTGTGCTAAATCTGTGAATTAATTTGCAGAGCAAATTTAGCCAACTTCAGCCATCTCTAATTACAGATTTGTACCTTAGAGACACCCTGATAAAAAAAGCACTTCCTCATATGATATAGTAGTAAAGTGATGATTCATGTCATCTTCTTATTGTGCTTTAAATGTCAGTCTGTTAGAGATGATCTGCAAATCTGTGTCCTTTCCTTATAATTATTTCTGTGTCCCTTTGAGTATAAATTGACATTTTTAAAACATGGTGAAAAAGAAGTATTTTTTTTATGGTCTTAATTCTGACCATCATTTTATTTTTTGATTCAGGTCTACTGGCTACAATACACTTTTTTGGAGTGTAGGTAATCAAACTTGAATGCTTCAACATCATGTTTTAAATTTTGGCTGATTAGTCAAGTTAGCTAAGGAAAATTCATTTAATTCCATCATATAGTATATTATGGTTGCACGGCAGCGTTACCATAGTTAGGGTTGAGGAGCCATTTACATGTTAAGCCTAAAATGTTGCACCTTAATAACTTTGCATCTGTTCAATGGATTTGCCTGAAATTTGGCATGCTTAATCAAGTCCCATACTCTTTGGGATCTGCCAAGTTTTATACCAGTTGGATATATGGCTGCGGAGTTATTAAGTGTGATCTATGCACGCATTTACGCTTTCTTGGAATTCTACAGTCGTGCCTACAGGTCGCACGGTTTGCACGACTGGTCCGAAATCTTCAGGGAATGTGAAGCCAGGGTCTCCAATGTGCCTTTTGAAGATTTTGTGAAAAAAATATTAAACAGTTTAAAAGTCATTCAAAAAACAACTTCCCATTATAAGTCAATGGGAAAAGTTAACAAAAAGTTTGACAGTGTTGCAAATGCAGTTTTTATTTTCGCAAATGGCCCTTTTACTGTTGCAATTCCACCATTTTCTTTTCAGTTGATGATCAGAAAAATGCTTGCCATTTAAATTTGGGACCCTTTAGCAACCTATTTCTTTTTGTATTCACCTAGTCAGACTCTGAGGATGCTAGCCATGTCTTTATTTTGGGGTAAAACAGACCAGAAATATGTTTTTCAAATTTCTGAAAAAAGTACTTTTGAAAAGTACTTTTGCATTTGTGACACTGTCAAATGAATTTGTGAAAGCTTTTGCAAATTGCGACAGTACTTTTCTAGGCTGTGGGAAAATGACATCAATTCTTTGGCACCCTGCTGCAAAAGAACGGATTGGTGTTTTGGGCTGAAATTTGGAGGGAGCACACCCAACATCTAACACATGTGCCTTACAGTGTTTTGTTGAGAAAATATTAGATGGCGGAAAAGTTACGGCACTCCAAAGTTGACAATTTCCTATAGGATAACATTACGGCATCCGGCGCATTGCAGCAATCCTTTGGTGCCCTGCTGCAAAATAACAGTTTGGTCTTTTGGGATGAGATTTGGAGAGAAGATAGCCAACATCCCACAGAGGTACCTTTCAGTGGTTTGGTGAAAAAATATTACAGACAGTCAAAGTTATGGCACTCCAAAAGTCTCTTTTTTCCCATAGGATAACATTACGGCATTCTCCATGCCTTTCAGGGCCCGTATCTCGGAAACAGTGTGAGATATGGACTTTTCGTCAGAAAAATGCTTAACTGCATAGTAGGGACTAAGTAAAAAACTAGCCAGGAAAGTGATAATTCATATGACTTTAAAAAATTTTTTCCATGTCGTACAGTTCCTGAGATATAAGCAATTTACTATTTCAAGTCCTCATTTTCTATTACAAGACTCATTATTTTGCATACATTCTTTGTACCCACTGTCTTTCTATATGCACCTTTTGGGGAAAACTGTTGTGTGTGTTTCCATAACTCTTACCCTTAATACTTCTGCTTCTGGTTTTGTACCTGTTTCACTTACTTTTCCTGTCTATGCCATCTTCTGCATTACCCTTTGCATTCTCATTTGCGCTTTTGTTTCTGTAATTTTAACCATTTGTGTCTACAGTACTGTTTATCTTTGTGTTTCGCTTTGTCGCACTATGTGCATTACCATTTCTGTTCATGGGCACTGTGTTACTATGTGATAAAAAGCCAATATGCAGTGGAAGCATGGGGCCCGAAGGGCCCCGTGCTCCACTCCCTGGTCCTGTCGCTGTATTACATTCACTATTTATCAGTACTGTTTATCTTTCTGTTTCACTTTGTGTCACCATGCACATTACCATTTGCGTTTGTGGGCACTGTGTTACTATGCGTGAAGATATCACATGGCGGAAGCGCGGGCCCCAAAGGGGCCCACACTCCCGCCACCACATTACATTCACTATTTGTCATTATCATTCTCAAAAAGAAGGGAGATTAGAGGCAAAAAACTCCATTTAATGCATCAGTTAGGGTTGTTCCACAGCGACAATAGTGAGGAAATTCAGTGTTAGGCTTCAACCCCGGACCCAGCCCAGCCCCAACTGGCATTGGCGTGCACACTGGGGTCTTGGTCCTCTCACCCATTCTCCTATACCTCTGCTTCTTTACACATGTGATGGGGTGAGAGTTGGGCGATGACTAATCGCACCCAATGCTGGTTGGGGGTGATGGGGGTCCAATAGGTTTTTGAACCCGAACACCGAATTTCCTCACTTTGTCAATGTGGAACAACCTTAACTGATGCATTAAATGGAGCGTTCTTTGCCCTCATATATATTGAGATAGAGGGCAAGATTTTAATGATATATGTTACCATCAGCAACAAAGTGAGGAGTTCAGTTGTTGAGCTTTTTATCTTTCACTGGACATCAGGCGATTGGATTGCCGTCCAACTCTCACCCCATGACGGTGTAAAGCAGCAGAAGTATAGGAGAATGGGGTGAGTTAGGACCCACGATCCCAATGTGCACCCCAATGCCGTTGGGGGTGGGTGGGGTCCAAGGGGGTTTTCAACTCCTAACAGTGAATTTCTTCACTTTGTCGCTGTGAACAACCCCAACTAATGCATTAAACTGAGTTTTTGTCTCTAATTTCCTTCTTTGAGAATGATAATGAGAAATAGTGAATGTAATGCAGCTGGGAGCGCGGGGCCCCACATGATGTGTTGTGGCATACTAACAGGGACAGCAACGCAAACAGAAATGCTAACAGTGGTGCTCATGGTAACACAAGCATGAATGAGAACAGAAAGGGTAACGCACATGGTGGCGTGAGCGGGAATGGTCTGCCACGTGATGTGTTGTCACATAGTAACATGGTGCCTGCAAACAGAAATGTCAATGGGCATGGTGATGTAAAGTGAAACAGTAAGATAAACAGTACTGTGACAGAAATGGCAAAAATAACAGAAACGCAGCAAATGAAAGCGCAAAGGATAACGCTACATGGTGGCGCAGGACGTCAATGACAAGTGAACAGGTACGGATCCGCAAGCGGAAAGGGCAACAGTAACAGTAATGTAAGCGCACAGGCTGGTTTTCCCCAAAACCTGCATTGAGAAAGACAGTGAGTACAAATAATGTATGCAAAATAATGAGTATCGGCGCAGAAAATGAGATCTTGGAATACTAAATACATTATATCTCAGGAACCGTACGACGTAGAAAAAAAATTTAAAGGTCCTAGTATTTACAACTGTCCTGGCTAATTTGAATCTTAGCCCCACTAGGGGGCTAACAAATTTTCCAACGAAAAGTCCGTATCTCGCACCGTTTCCGAGATACAGGCCCTGAAAGGCGCAGCGAATGCCATAATGTTATCCTAAGGGAAAAAAAGAAAAGTTTGGAGCGCCATAACTTTGCCTCCCTGTAATGTTTTTTCACCAAACTACTGAAAGGCACATCTGTGGGCTGTTGGCTGTCTTCCCTCCAAATTTCAGGAAAAAGACCAAACCGTTATTTTGCAGCAGGGCTCCAAATGATTTCTGTTAAGTGTTGGCCAGTAATGTTATCCTATGGAAAAACCATCAATTTTGAGTGCTGTAACTTTGCTGCCATGTGATATTTTTCACCAAACTACTGAAAGGCACATCTGTGTACTGTTGGCTGTCTTACCTCCAAATTTCAGGAAAAAGACCAAACCGTTATTTTGCAGCAGGGTGCCAAAGGATTCTCTAATGCTTCGGCGACGTAATGTTATCCTATGGGAAAACTGTCAACTTTGGAGTGCCATAACTTTGCCGCCATGTAATATTTTTTCAATACAACACTGAAAGGCACATCTGTGAGATGTCGGCTGCGTTCCCTCAAATTTCAGCCCAAAACTCCCAGCGGTTATTTGCAGTGCAGTGCCAAAGAATTGCTGTCATTTTCCCACAGACTAGAAAATTACTGTTCTAATTTGGTAAAGCTGCGTAATTTGGCGATACTTTCTGTGAGCACGAAAGTAATTTGAGAAAGTACTTTTCCAGAAATTTTAAAAACATATTTCTGGGGTGTTTTACCACAAAATAAAGACATGGCAAGCATCCTCAGGGCCCGACTAGGTGAATACAAAAAAAATTAGGTTGCTAGAGGGTCCCAAATTTAATTGCCAACCATTTTTCTGATCAACAACTGAAAACAAAATGGCCGATTTGCGAAAGTAACAGGCCCATTTGCGAAAGTAAAAATGCATTTGTGAAAGTGTTGAACTTTTTGTTAACTTTCCCCATTGACTTATAATGGGAAACTGTTTTTTGAATAACTTTTGAACCGTTTAATATTTTTTCACGAAATCTTTGAAAGGCACATCGGGGACCCTGGCTGCACGTTCCCTGAAGATTTCGGGCCGGTCACGCAAACCGTACAACCTGTAGGCGCGACCACAGAATTCCAGAAAAGCGTAATGCGCACAGATCACACTTAATAACTCCACAGCCGTATATCCGACCAGTACGAAACTTGGCAGATCCCAAGGCATATGGTTCTTGATAATAAATTACAAATTTCAGGCAAATCCATCAAATGGTTGCAAAGTTATTAAGGTGCAAAGTTTTGGGGTTTAACATAGAAATGGCTCCTCAACCCTAACTATGGTAGCACTACCGTGCTACCATAATATATATATATATATATATATATATATATAAGCAGAAAACTTTGTTAATGCATCAGTTAAGGTTAAAGTGACAAAAGTAGGGAAATGTGGCATTTTGGTTTCCATCCCTAACACCTGCCCACCCTTCATAGATGAAGAGGCATCGGGAGCAACATTGTGGTCATCAGCCCTAACCCTCACCCAATTCTATTAGAAAATAAGCTGGTGGGTGCAGTATAAGTGAATGGGGTAAGCATTAGGGCTGACAATACCAGTGCTGCCACCCAATGCCTCTTCATCTGTGAAGGGTGGAAACCCTAATGCCACATTTCCCTGCTTTTGCACTTTACCCTAACTGATGTATTAGCAGAGTTTTTTTCACAATGTATTTCCTTACTTTTTGAGATAGTATAATCATATCCTAATGGTCTTGGCCCTGCCCTCCCATTCCTCCATAGATGTGTATATGTACTTACCTGTGAAGTGCAGGGCAGTCTGAGCCTGCACTTCCATGTATATGCCAAGAGTGATACAATTGTCATCATAGCCGTGTTATTACCCCACCTGATGTAACCAGTGGAGAAAAAATTAGAATCCCCAGTGAAACATAATTCTGTGTAACTGCAATGACATTTCTGTGCCACAGGTGTGAAAATTCATTTCAGCCAGGATTTGAAAAATAACAGTTATTGCATACATCTGGTGGGGTAAGACAAATTCTATGTTCCAAATTTGGGGTCAAAATATTTTAAATTGACAAAATTGTGAGAGTGTGTTGCACAGTTTCAATGAATACTCATAACTCACCATTTTTTAACATTTTAACCCCAAATTTTTAACATTTCCTTTTGGAGACCCCACCTCATGAACAATATGACTGTCATTATGCAAATCCTGCCTGATGGGTGAATATACCAGTCAATCATAAAATCACCTTTTGGGCAAGAGTTGCTTAATGAGAATAGTTTTGTTCATAAGGTGTGGTCCCCAAAAGGCCATGCTGGAAAGCTGGGGTCAAAATTTCAAAAGAAGGCAAAGTTATGGACCAAAGTCATCCTTTTTTGTCAGACATTGTCATCCTTTTTCGTGATGTGAAAAAGGATTATGCCATCTCAAAAAAAAAGGAATTAGCCTGATAAAAAAGGATCAGTGACTTCACCGACCAAATGGCCCTGCCAGTATTCCTTTTCACTATACAAATCCCTTATTCATGAGATATTAAAATCCTTTTTTATATCATGAAAAATGATTACATCTCACAAAAAAGGATTACTGACAGGACCATCTGGTTGGAGAAGACCTAATCCTTTTTTGCATCACGAAAAAGTATTATGTCATCTCACAATAAAGGAATTTGCTGGCTAAAAAGGACTTGGTCATCTAACAAAAAGGAATTTAAGAAAACCATCCTTTTCTTGAGGTGTCCTAATCCTTTTTTTGTCAGCGAATTCCTTTTTTTGTGATGTAAAAAAGGATTAGGACTTCTCCCACCAGACGACCCTGCCAGTATTCCTTTTTCACCAGAGGAATTCCTTTTCTGTGAGGTGTCAAAATTATTTCTCACTTCACGAAATAAGATTATGACATCTCACAAAAAGGATTACTGGTAGAGCCATCTGGTCAGAGAAGTCCTAATCCTTTTTCACATCATGGAAAAAGATTATGTCATCTCACAAAAAATGAATTTGCTGGTGAAAAATGATTTGGTCATAATCGTTTTCACGTTGTAAAAACAGATTTTGACACTGCACAAAAAAGAAATGAAAGCAAGTCATGCAAAATGATTTTAAAGCATAAAAATAAGCATTCTGAGGCCACTTACATTTAAAGTAAAGGTCCACAACAATAAAGGACATCCTGATGAACAAGATACTCACTTGGATTTATGCAGCAGGCATCCCTGGTCAGAGTTATGAGTTTGGGGAAAAAAACAAGATGGCGACTAACAAAGAATCATTTTTTTCTCACAAAAATGATTCCAAAGATCCTTTTTCATGAGCTGCCAAAATCCTTTTTTGTCAGACCAAAATATTTTTTTGTTCCATGCAGCTATCCAAAAGACTGAACTGAGCATGCTCAGAAACAAAAATTTCAAAATTTAATAACTTTGGAATGGATTAATATTTTTTCATCAAACCAATGTTGGATTGTTCTTTGGGAAAAGATCTTTCCACTCTAAAAGTTTCAGAACAACATTCTCAATGTTTTGGCCACAGTGCGATGAAGATGAAACAGCTAAAAAAGGTGGATTTTAAACATTTTTACAATGTGCAGTGCAAAATTTGCCAATCCGACTGACATGAAGCTTGGTACATCAAGACATCTGTCCCATGGGACAGTGTATACTGAATTTTGTGCAAGTTAGTTGAACAGTTGCAAAGTTATTAACATGCAAAATTTCAGGTTTAACATTAAAGTGCCTACTCAACCTTAACTACAGGGGTGTGACTGCATCACTATTTTATATATGTCTGTGTGCGTGTGTGTGTGTGTGTGTGTGTGTGTGTGTGTGTGTGTGACACATGATGGGCAGGAGTAGGATATGGAAAATATCACTCCTGTAGAGTGAGCTCTGGATAGTCACGAGTGTTGAAGGCATGAGTGAGAGTATCCAGAGCTCACTCTACAGGAGTGAGAATATTTTCCATATACCACAATCTTCACATCATGTGTGTGATTTATATAATGGGGATGGGAGATTTCAAAACATATTTTTTCCTGAGTTCTTTTTCTGTTTCTGTGTGCTTGCTGTTCTTTCTCTGTGTGGTCTGAGTGTGTGTGAGTTTTTCTGAATGGGCTGTGAATCTCTGAAACACTATGGCACACAGGTGAGTGTCCTTTGCAATGCTAATTGTGTAAATTGCAGGCAACAGTGAGAAAAATAAACTGTTTTGTGAAGCAGTTCAATTTAGAATGCATGTTGTAAGGAAGCTGACATCAGAACAGTAATGGGATGGGAGTCTCAGAAATACTATGGCACAGAGGTGAGTGTCATGTGCAGTGCTAATTGAATAAGTTACAGGAATCAGTGAGAAAGATAAACTCTTTTGTGAATCAATTCCATTTAGAATTCAGGCTGTAGTGAAGGTGTCATTAGCAGAGTATGTATATCTGTCAGATATTTTAACTCTGCTGATGTCATCTTCAGATATCCCACTCCAGTGGAAATAACAAGAGTTATTGTCACTTTGGAGCTCCCACCCCCATTGTATAAGTATATATATATATACATAAATATTTATATAGGGGATACATGAAGGGCATGAGTGTGATATGGCAAGTATTGTCACTCCTGCAGAGTGAGCTCTGGATATCTCATGAGTGCAGAAGGCATGAGTGAGATATCCAGAGCTCACGATGCTGAGAGGCTGGCCATCTTCACCATAACTATGTTTAATCATGTACTTGATATATATACAATAGGGCCAAGAGTTTCAGAAATTTTGCTATGCAGTCTTGTGTTCTCTTCCTGTTTATGTGTTTGCTCATTCTGTGTGTGAGCCTTTCTGAATGGGCTGACCGTGTTATAAACTCTGGGAGAAACATGAGTATGTTTTGCAATGCTAAATGAGTTAGTTTTGGGGGGCGTGGCCAACCACCAACCAGGATGGCAACCTGATTGTATAGCTCTATTTGCCTAAAAGCCTAGAACCCAACTAAACACAGTCTTTGTGAGCCCCAATGGGAAATATCTAGTCTAGTGGTGATCTGAAACCATCCATTAACTGCAGGCTGAACGTGGGGAAAATTCGACAAAGGACTAATACGATAATAGCCAGTCCGCTCTGAAACCACTCGCACAGCTAGGCCACATTGCACACTCGGCCTCGGGAGGGGAAAACCCTCAGTCAGAGACATGTTCACGTCTATCATGACCAGTATCAATGCTTTAACCTTAGCGGTGAATACCACCACAGTATCAATGCAACAATTAAGATGCAAGAGTGGACCGAGTGGAACAAAAAATAACAGCCCATGATGACATATTGCAAGAGCACTGTGCTACTATGCATGACCAGGCAGCCCATATCCGTTTTCTTCATGACAAACTTGAGGATATGGAAAATAGGAACCGCCACAACAATCTGCAGCTTCTTGGTTTTCCAGAGGGCTCTGAAGGTGGGAGAGCGTTATCCTTTCTGCAGCAAGCGCTCCCAGAGATTCTCCAACTTCCTAGGGGCACGAAGGTCATGATTGAATGGGCGCATCACTCACTGCAGCCCAAACCTATGCGGGGACAGACCTAGACCGTTTATAGTGCGTATTCTAAACCATGCTGAAAAAGAAGCTATCCAAGCTAGAGCGAGAGAACTGGGGCAACTTTGCTGGAAGGATCACTCGATCATGATTTTTCAAGACTACTCTAAGGAGTTAGCCATTAAGCAGAAAACCTTCACCAAAGTCCATCACAAGCTGCATGCTCTAAAAGTCCCCTTTACCCTGAACTACCCTGCCAACCTACAGATTTCAGTTAATGGTACTACACATCAATTTGCTTCCCTGGACGCTGCCATGGCCTTTATTACAGATAGGTGGGTGGCAGCCCGGGCACCTCTTCTCACACACAGACAGAAGGAAGGATAGAAGCCTCAACGGTGACACTCCCCACAACCCCTCACATGGTTCTGGAACCCTGCAACTCTAAAAGTAGGAAAAGGCCACTGAAATCACCTCACTTCAAGTGCAACCATACACAGGACAGGATACACTCCTTGGACCAACAGGACCAGAATCTCTTCACAGCTGACACAGCCGAAACAGAATATGTCAGCCCATATTTTGCGCAAAATTGCTTTTCCCATTGCAAGAACTGCCAGACGCCGACCGAGGGGAGGAGATGGATATCAGCCACACAGCCCTTGATAGAAGCTACCTCAGGGATAAACACAATACATGGGCCTCTGCAATGGACACTGCTCTGCCCTAACAGGAATTAGAGAAATGATCATTGGCTCCTGGCTTCCCACCAAGCCGTAGCACCAAACTTAGCCCTGCAAGACCACAACAATCGCGCCCAGGGTGAAGGCACTGATTAACCAACCCTTCATAAAGGCTGAAAATCAGATAAGTACCGAGGTGCAGGTGTCTCAGGGATTTGAAGATTAGAAGGAAGGGGGATACCAGAAACAAATTGGGACTGGTACGGCATGGAGTTAAGAGTTTAAGCTCACTCAGTACATCATCACTGATGATTAAGAACAGGCCTTATTTTTGCACCTAGACGCCACACCATGAGGTACATAACAAATGGGTTATACCGTAATGTTAGATTGGCAGTTGCCTTAGGCTAATTATATAGTAAAGTTTACAAAGTGTGCTGTTTAAATGCTCAGAAATGGGTGTAAATGAGGTTATATTTCTACCCGGTTACAGCAGACCATTTTAAACCCCCTCTTTTTTATTTTTATATTCCACAAGACTATTGTGCGGGGGAAGAACTGTAAGAGTACTAAATGGATGCGATAGTATGCATACTGTATCCTCAGCAGATCCCATATCCACATGCAGTCTTTTCAGTCCCTGTTAGCACGTGGCATAGTACAGGAAACCACCCTGTTGAAATGAACCACTCACACCCAGGTTGAGGGCTAAGCGTGGCCAAGTCTATACTGAGTCTGATAGTCAGATACTGTTTACTGAGGGTAGGAGAGAAGGGTGGGAGACAGTTACGGACATCGCAGTATGGTATCTTGGACTTCAATGAGCCCCTCTCCTCTGTAGCACAACCCTCCACTGTAAAAAGCTGAGCCAGGCAGACCGGGTTTATTTCCAATTTCAGACATCTCCACTTGGAGGTATATATTCTATATTATAGATTCTGTATATTGCTATTAGTGTAAGATGTTTAGTATTATTAATGGTTTGCTGCCTAATCTTTTTGGCTTGGAAGATAATGCTGTTAGTTGGACTACCCCAGGCCACCTATAGTACATTTTGCATCATAGACAATGTACTTTAATGTTAGCTATAAGATGTTTCGCTTTGTTAAAGGTTGTCCTCCTAATCTTTGGGGCTTAATAGACAGTATGATTACTCCCTCAGACCCTTCCCATTAGATTCCTTTAAGAACTCCTCCTCCTCCCCTCCCATCCACCCTGAGTCTCAAAGATGGATGGGTTTTGTAAATGTACTAGTCATATCCAAGGATGATTGAATATCTCCTTCACCAGCAGAACCCTGGTAGACAGGCCATTACACCCCCAGGAGTATGGCTCCTGTACTCTCACCATGTTGCCAGGGCTCTCTGCCAGCCAACAATCAGATATAAAATTTGGGGTCATCTATCAGTCTCGCTTTAACTCCTGGTGGGGGGGGGGGTTACAGGCTGGAATATATCTGTATATCATGGAAAGGCTCTGGGCAATGGCTTCCCAATAGCTTCCACTTGTTTATATTGACAGTACTGTAGTGGATACATTCAGTACTTTCCTTTCAGTATACGGTAGTCTTCCCTCACTGGTACTCTATTCGTTCCACATGCCACAACACGATTGGGCATACCATTTTGGGCCCCAGCTGGTTAAGTCCCTTCATGCGTTTTAGTTTGTTTTGTTTGATAAGTTAAGCAGTTTACATTGGTAGACATAGTACATAGATATAGGGCTCCTACTCACCCCTAAGGTGGAGTATAGTAACACCTAGATCACTTTGGTGTATACTTCTGTTTCTTATTTCAATAAAGGAGGGGTGGTTCCCCCATACACATCACTGAGCTTTCCTACTCCCACCGAGTAATCACTAGACCAAAATGATGGATGTTGTGTTTCACAGCTGGAATGTCAGAGGACTGAATTCCCCAGTGAAACGCAAGAAAGTCTTGACCCATTTGAAATGCTTACACTCCAAAGTTGCCTTTCTACAAGAAACCAAACTGTGAGGGGACGACCATAGGCATATGACTAACAATTAGGAGGGCCAGCAGGTTCATTCTAATGCCCCTACCAGGAAGCATGGTGTCCTAATTCTCTTGCATGTCTCTTCCCTGGACACTAATGCAGACACTTTCAGATCAGGATGGCAGATGGGTGATAGCTACATACCATACTCCCATGGGTCCACTTATGTTATGCAATCTCTATGCCCCCAATGAAGACACTCCGGTTTTTTCATAATCTTGCGGAGGTGATCCTGGAGTTTAATCCCCCAGATTGTCCCCTCCTCATAGGTAGGGATTTTAACCTGACGTTGGTACCTCCCCTAGATGGGAACAATAGAGGCAAAAAAGCGCACCTCAGAAGTGGGAAGGATCTCCTTCAAATGATCTCAGATCAGGGGCTTACAGAGTTATGGAGACTCTTTCACCCCATAACAAGGGATTACACCTTCCACTCAGAAGTCAATGCCTCATATAGTAGGCTAGATTTCTGGCTGGGCTCACCCACCATAACATCTAAAACCCTCGCTGTCACAATCCTTCCTAGAACTATCTCTGACCATGCCCCAGTTCAGCTCCTTATACAGTGGGACCCTGTAGCTCCCCCACCCAGACATTGGAAATTAGACCCTCTCCTAGCAAGAGACCCAGATTTTATCCCATGGGCCAGGAATGAAGCCTCCCTCTTTCTAGCTGAAAATCCCATAATAGACACCTCATCTGGCACCACATGGGAAGCTTTTAAGTCCACGATGCGGGGTAGTATCATGGGTTTGCAGCAGCTAAACGGGGAGAAAGGGAACATCAGTTGGCTACCTTAGAACAGAAGCTAGTCACAGCTGAAGCCATCTTTAAGTCTATGCCTTCCCCCTCCATTCACTCCCCTACATGCAGAACCATTCTAGGTCTGTGCTTTGAAATTAACTGGCTTTTTAATAGGAAGGCCGAAGCAATCATTCTTCGCCTAAGGCATACCTTCTGGGAAGGGGGTGACAAGGGGGGCAAAATACTTGCATACCAACTATGAAAACAGCAGGCCAATAGATATATGTTGGGGTTGAAGAACAAGCAAGGGTATTTGGCACTTCCCCAGAGGACATTAATAACA
Source organism: Neoceratodus forsteri (assembly GCA_016271365.2). Classification (NCBI taxonomy): domain Eukaryota; kingdom Metazoa; phylum Chordata; order Ceratodontiformes; family Ceratodontidae; genus Neoceratodus; species Neoceratodus forsteri. The sequence goes on from CM057455.1 coordinate 624,624,091, forward strand.
CCATGTCTTCTTTCTATTGATCACTTTATTCCTCCACACACACAGAACCAAATAGAGAGACCCATTAATTTTTGGATACCTTGCACCTGCCTAGATTGCAGCTGAAGCAAGCACAGCTCCTGGACCTTCCCATTACCAGAGAAGAAGTATCTGCAGCCATTCACGGCCTGAAAAAGGGGAAATATCTGGGTAGCGACAGCTACATGACAGAGTTTTACCAGTCATTCGCCTCAATTATCTCCCCTCTCTTAACCCTAGTCTTCCAGGAGATAGAGCTTAAGGGTACCCTTCCTCCCTCCATGCAGGAGGCATCTATTGTAGTCATCCCTATAAAGGGAAAGGATCTTATTAACCCTGGAAGTTACCGTCCGATTTCTCTCATTAGTTTGGTTAACAAACTGTACACCAAAATCCAGGCAACTAGACTTAGTCCCCTACTCCCCAGACTGATACACCTCTCAAAGGTGTTTTTTATACCAGGTCATCACAGCTCAGACCACTTGAGAACTCTCATGAATCTGATGCCTTTTACCAAGTCACTTCCAACATCAGCTACTGCCATTGCAGTGGACTTCAAAAAGGCATTTGATTCAATAGAATGGGACTATCTGTATATGGTTCTTATTCATTTTGGGATAGGAGATAAATTTCTCTCTAGGAAACAAGCTATATATGCGGGCCCCTTGGACAAAGTTAATACAAATTCTACACTTTCCCATATATTCCCACTGGAAAGAGGCACAAGGCAGGGTTGCCCCCTCTCTCCCCTCCTATTCATCTTGGCAATTGAACCCTTGGCGACGGCAATACGAAACCACACTGATATAAATGGCATGACAGTGGGAAGTATAAGTTACACAACTCTAATGTATGCAGACGACCTTTTGCTTCCCTTAGCAGATGCCCATCATGCCATCCATCCCCTGCTCAGTCTTCTGGATACCTTTTCTAGATATTCAGGCCTATGACTGAACTAGAATAAGACTGAAGTACTCCCCCTTAACACACACTGTACACAACAGATGGTAGATGCAGCCAACCTCCTATGGGCTCCTAATGGAATCACTTACTTGGGAATTGTCTTAACCCCATCTTTGGATACAATATAGCAGACTAACATACAACCCCTCCTCTCCTCCATCAAGACAGAATTTGACAGATGGAAACTCCTCAAACTTACCCTAGCAGGGAAAATTGCGGCAGTCAAAATGATATTTGCCCCTAAACTCTTCTACCTCATTATGCACTTGCCTGTTCCCCTCCCTAAGCACTGGCATAGAGCCACTGATAAGTTAGTTGGAGACTTTCTCTGGGAAGGATCTAAACCCAGATACAGCCATTCCAAACTTAGGTCTCACTGGGAGCAAGGTGGTTGGAATCTTCCATGGCTAGAGGGATACCGCCGGGCTTTTCTGCTGGCCCAAACGGTTAAGTGGACTTGCTCCCTTCCTCCCTTTCCTCCCTTTCCCCAAAATGGATACAACTTGAACTGGACATTATGGAAACTGCTCACCCTTCCTCACTTCTCATAACAGAAGCCTGTCCCAAAGTTGGACTATTCCGTAGACTTGACACAGATCATAGCACACCTACGGTGGAAGAATCCCAAACTAACTGGTTTAGTACTATTCTAAAGATGAAAATGGACCCTCTCCCGCTCCCCTATGTTCCTCTTTGGCAAAATCCCTCCATTACTATAGAAGAATCTGTAGTATTATGGCAACAATGGGTGAAGTTGGGCATTTCCAAAATGAAGGATATAATGGTCCCAAACCTCAAAGCTCTCCATACATTCCAGTTCCTCCAACAGATATGGGGAATTCTGCAAATGGATTTCTGGAAATATCTCCAACTTAGAGATGCAACTCGACATCTTTTATCCCCTACCTTGACCCATGGTAAACCCTCTGACTTTAACATTTGGCTACAACACCCTCAGGGGCTAGCAGGCCTTATATGGGCCAAACGTAGGGATACCCTTCCTTCTCAATCTGAGGAGGCAAGACGTAAATGGGAGAAGATGCTGCAACTCCACTTCTCACCTGGGGCTTGGGACCAGGCCTGGAAAGATACACATAGCTGGTTTAAAGGTGCCCGATCCAGACTGATTCAAAATATAATTCCCCACTCTGCAAGTGTGTGGAATGGATCAAAGGGAGGAATATTAAAATTAGGATGTGCCCAAGGTCACACAGTGTATGTTTAATTCTGTTGAGGTTTGTACCTATGATCTTCTAGTTTTCAAGTTGATGCTCCAAACACCATATTACACAGCTTTGTACTTTACCAACCAATACATTGGAGGACCTTAACAACTGTTAAAGTAGTCCATACATATATATTCCTAGAAGTTAGAGTTCTGTAGCACACAGTGAGAAACACAGTTGATATGTTACTATCAAAAGAGGCCCTCAGGGAGGCTTTGGACATCAGTGAGGGCATAAATGATGAACTACAGTGGTGTGGGGGCAACATGGCTTCAGTTAAAGTGTGTAGTATCCTGCAAAATGCACTAACACAAACAATGTTGGCACCCAGCAAACTCTTGTTTCAGTTTCTAAAAATATAATGTTAGATTTTATGCATTTCTAGTGCAGAGTGAGACACATATTTTAATAATATAACCTTCAGCAAAAATTCTGCCTGCAATGGAAATTGAACTTTCAGCCTTTACTCCAGAGGGCAAGGCTTGAATCTCTAATCACTATGTCACAGAAGGCGGAAATGATACAGGGTTTGCATCACACCTCCATCAACTCTGGCAATGTACCTAACACAGTGATGCACAGCGAACCTGATTCTCGAAGGTCACACACATTTGTGACACTTCACCCCTTTCATGGCAGCTTGCACCTGATATGTGGCACAAACTCCCTAAAAAGAACCCTTGATTGATGGAATGTTAACCCAGCAGAAAGCTGGTCTAACTTGCTGCATGAGGTGTATGGGACTGAGAATCCAGATTGCAAGCCTGTGAAAGCCATAAGCTCCTTGAGCCATTTGTTTGGTACACCAGGGGCTTGTGGTGTTCCCAAAAGTTTGAGACTCAAGCCCTGCATGTTCTCTGAATATTGCAGGTTACAAAAAAAAAAACAAGGCTTAATAATCAAGTGCAACTGAAATTGGATGAAAGAATTATTAAATGTTTTACTTATGGGCTACAAATTTTAAACATAGTGCATTCCATACAGTACTGTACTTCAGATGCATTTCTACCACCATGAAAATTAGACTTCATTCGCTACATGTTTATGCTGTACTATGTACAAATGTACATTGTGTCCTGCACACCCCAGTTGCATACCTATGGTGTAGAATTGCTACAAATAGTTTTAAGGGGGAAGTGAAGACATGCAAATGGCAGGAAAGTCATGTAGGGACCAGAGATGCAGCAAATTTAAAATTTGCCAGTGAAGCTGTGGCAAAGTGGCTAATTTTGCAGTATGTAGTAATCCGCAAATTTCGCCTGTGTTAGTCTGATTTCACCAAGGCAAAATTTCACCTGCAGAGACATTTCACCTCTAAAAGCCAAATTTCACCTTGGAAAGTGAAATTGTGCCTTAAAAGGCAAAATTATGCCTTTCCGCAGGTGAAATTTTGCATTTTGCAACTCAAAACTGGTGGAATTAGCTGATTACTCAGTGTAGTGAATGTTTGGCACTTCACCCACCTCTAGTGCGGACAGAGATGAAAAGGGATTATTTTGCTAGATTAACCATATGGAGAACAGGCTGAAAAGACACATTCTACTGGGCACCAGAGATATCTTTACTTTGGAGTACCTTTGGGGGAACCAGTGGACTACCAGGGATAACAGGTGAGAGGCACAAGAAACAGGAGAAGTAATTACTCATTTGCAGGCCTAAATGTATGGGTTGGGTAGGTAAAGGGAAAGACTGAGGCAGTAGCATCTCATGCACTGAACTCTGGCCATGGCATCATACCATGTGACTGAAACAGTGCCATGCCCAGGTGAAAATACTGGTCGCAGTTCTCATGTTTGCATTCTAATACCATATATCTGAATAAAAGCAACTGGCAACCATCACTTCCATTGCAACTTAATCCCTGATATGACTCCTCCCTCTGGGGAATATGCTTTCCTTTTGTGTATTGCATTATGTGGGTTGTGATGTAACAGGTAGGCTTTTGTGCCATGATTTTGCACCACCCATCACGGGGACATTGAATTGGACCCCAGAAAAGCACAGGAGCACTAAAAGAGCAATACTTGAGAATTGTCTTGGCAGAATTGTACAGTTCACAAAGGTTTGTTCTGTATAGACAGTCATTGTTGCATTGTACACAGTACATTGTTTTTAACTTAACTAGAGTCAGTACCATAATTCTAAACATCATAAAAAGACTACAATATCTATTATAGTATAATATTTTTGCCTCATGGGCAAGACCTAATAATATAGTCATGACACTAGAACATACCAATACACATAGGAACAGGGTAATTCCATCTTCTTACTGGTCCTGGCATACATGTAATGTGTGAATGCCCCTAGGGAAAGACATACAAAAAAAAAAACTCTGAGCAAATTACATTTTATATGAGTGCAGCATGTGTTTTTAAAGAGAAACCTTTACAAAATCCTCAGAAATCTTCACAATCAAAGAAAGTGATACTACTGAGCAGTTAAATAAAAATATGCTTTTACTAATAAAGCTATTTCATGCCTTTTAATAGTCAACATTATTTATAATTTTTTAGAGCTTATTTATCCAGATAACTTTATCCAGAATAGCCTGTAAGCAATTTCACATTATAATTGGGTGCTGCTCGTACTTAGTTGTTCAGAAACGAGGGACTGAAGCACATTAAAGTAAGTGACATACTCAAAGACAAAGTGAGTGGTGGTGGTGAACAGATTCAAAGCTGTGATCCTCTGATTCACTATTCCGTGCTCAAATATTTATTTTTTCTTTCCCCTAGACTGCCCAGATGAAATGTAAATATTGTTTCCATTGAGGCTTTGCTCCTACCAATGTCCACACCTGGGTGGACTGGAACACTGGGAGGTTAAGTGTATTTTCCAAGGTCACACAGTGCCTATTTGGCTCTAGTGAAGTGTGAACCTGTCAACCCCTTTATTGCAAATGCCCTTTCTTCAGTTCTTTTGCATTGAATTTCCTTTTATCTACCTGTCTGTCTATATATATATATATATATGTATATGTGTGTGTGTGTGTGTGTATATATATATATATATATATATATCTGTCTATTGCTCTATCTAGCTACCTATCTACCTACCTATCTATATCTGTCTGTCTATCTGTCTATGTATCAATCCATCTATCTAACTATCTACAGAGTCATCTACACTCCTCCTGCCTCCCCAGAATGAAGTACAGTATCACAGTTCTAGGCTCCATCATCACATTTTTATATTGATATTTTTCTCCATATTAAAATATACATTAAGATTCATAAACATTCAGTTAATATACTCTTACCTATTTGCTGTTTCCGCTAACCAGCTTACTGTGTCTGATATAATAGCCTGTTATTTCTACCACTCTCTATCTGTTTTACTCACTCACTCACTCACTCACTCACTCACTCACTCACAAAGCATACTTAGAGATTCATTTTCAATGTTTTTTCGCCTAGTTCTGGTGTTTATTTTTCATATATTTTTGCCAATTTGAATTTCAGTTCAAACAATATTTTACTGGTGTTTATAAATAAACCAAGATAAAATATAAATATTTTTTCTGTGTTTATTTTCTTGTTTTATTTTTTGCGTTGTTGAAAATAAAATTAAAGTACAGATTTTCTGTTGTGTTACTATACCAGGTGTATATTTCTGTTTGTGAATGATCTGTGAATGAGTAAAAGCAGGGGGCTTGATTTTCAAAGGCCCCTATTTGCTGCAAGCCCTGGGTGCACTGACAATATGGTGCACGGGGCTTGTGGCAATAAGCCAGCCGGCGATCAGGATTTTCCATACCCTGCACCAAATGCTGCAAGTTAGACCAGCTTTTTTCTGGTCCCAGTTATGGCAACCCTGGTGACTCTTTATGGGGCTTACACCAAATAGTTGGTGCAAGCTGCTGTACATTCGGCAAAGTTTCACAGCTCTGCCCAAGCTATCAAAAACAGGTGCAGTTGCAAAAAAGGTGATTGGTGCAGCTGCACCAAATGAAGGGTTTGATGCAGGGTGTGATGCAAGCCCTGCATCACCATTTGAAAATCAAACCCAGGATCTTTTAAATTACAATTTTTAGAATCACAGCATGTTCCCGTTTGGGGACTCTCCTCTAGTATGGTTTTCTGTTATATAAAATTGAATAGCATCCTGCGGATGGTTGGGTAATCTTGTCCAGCAGGGTAGAAAGGTTTAATTTATTTGGTTGGTTAAGTTTCTTCCCTAATTTTTCTGCAGTATTGTCACTTCTGCCAAATATTTGCATAGTATAACACAAACACTGTGAATATACACATAGTGTTTGCTGAACACTGACTTTTGTCAGTTTCTATTTTGTAAGATAGCATTCACACATGTACTTTTATTTTAACTTGCTTGCTTTATGTTTGAAACATCTTAAGTCTCATAATGGAGAACACGTTCTGGCAACATTTTAGAAATAGATTCCTAATTTAGGCAATCTCAGTGGTCACAGCATTTATTTGGGCACTATACCTTGATGTGACTTAGCTACTCAATTACAGTAATTCAGCTGACTGGTCACTCATAATAGACAGAACACATGCTGACATTAGTAAAGAGATTCAGTTGGCTAAGTAAAGGCATGCAAGCTCACAGGTCACAGGACTTCTGGTGATGTCATGGAGGTGAGAGCAAGCAACTGAGTGTGGCTCCTCACCCGCTTTGCCCAGAGAAGCAATTTAAACTTTAATATTTATGGTAAAGAGGATCAGAAATGGCATCCACAGGGTGTGCAAAAGATAAACAAAGTAAGGAAAGATAAAAAAATCACCATAATAGCCCAAATGATCGCAGATTGACACCAGCTCTCAAAAGGCCGAGCAGAAGTCCATCTCCGGCTAGCATGGCTGACACGGAGGAAGAGTCTGAACAACTGTCGAGATCTAGGTTTGAACAGCTATTTAGAGAAATTTGAGAGATGAGAGCAGAGACAAAACAAGAAGTTCAGAAATTTAGACCAAAAATTAACCAAATTTGAAAAACGAGTGGAAGAAGCGGAAGACCGGATAGCTCAAACGGAGGATAGCACGACACAAACTGGCCTGATATTACAAGCTTTGGTGGCACAAACTGAGAGAATACATGAAAAGTGTATAGATCTTGAAAGCCGCTCCAGACAAGAGAACATCAGACTTTATGGCCTCCCTGAAGGTACTGAGACAGGTCGAATGGCAGATTTTTTAACAGACCTACTGATGGATGTACTAAACTTACCAAGGGGCTACCAGCTAAATATTGAGAGAGCTCATAGAGCTTTACAACCAAGACCTGCAGATGACAAAGCCAGACCAAGATTGATTATAATTAAATTCAACAGCTATAAAAGAAAGGAGGATGTGCTGATAAGGGCTTAGAAACAGAAAGAGGTCACATATTTAAATAACAGACTGTTTTTGGACCATGACTTCCCTCAGGAAATCGAACAGCAATGCTCACAATATGCAGAAATAATAAGGGCTTTGAAAGTCAAGGGCATTCGCTTTCATACTCTTTATCCAGCTAGAATTCGCATTTTTTTGGCCAGAAGGAATAAAAGTGCACGACTCACCGGAGGAGGCCAAGGAGGCATTGGCGGCAAAGGGCTTGGTGGAATCACAGGCCTTAGAAAATGGAAACTCAAGTTCCCAGAAGGCGAGGGAGTACACTCGGGGTTGGGTGATTGTGATGGAAGAGAGGTCATGACCTCGCTATGACATCGGCTGCCTCGCTGCAAGCGATAAAAGTACTTTTACAAAAATTTCAGAATCAGCATAAAGACTCTGTAAATGACTCTCAGGGATGATCGTACTCAGAGGGACTTTTCTGGTACTCTTCATGCGGGGCGGTATAAGGCACCAGTAATCGCTAACATTAGCCTTGCTGCTCAGGCTGAAAGGGAATTAACTTGCATTGTGACCTGAAGTCAGGACCAAAGCTTCCTAGTAAGATCTGCTACTTTCAGACAGACAGTCTTGCCCCATCAATGTGAGACAAACAATTGCATGGGACTGATTCATTGCTGTTTCTTTTATTTTTTCCTTCATTGGTTTATGGTAACATTCAAACCTAATGGATCTCAAGCTCAGTGGCATAGTGACAAAACCACATGCTACCAAAATATGGGTGTCTATAACTAAATGAACAGTTTCATGTTTTAATTTTCTTTTAATTTCCTCTAAGAAAAGTTATATAAAGGCATGGGCTGAATTGTTTCATTCCAGGCGGGCAGAGGTGAGGGGGGCAGAGATCCGTGACATCACAGTTTACTCTCTTTGAGATATATACTATTTAAAGTACATATTTGGAGCCTGTCTAATAAATCTAAAGGCTCTCAAGGGGGTTCACATGTGGTGTGTTAGTTCTATTTAAACTCCTCGTACTAGTAATCCCAAAAAAAGAGGGGTTACTGGTAATAGAAACCTTTTTAGGAGGAGGTAAAGGTTTCCTCCGTTGAAAGTACTTGTTTTGGTTAAAAATATTACCACATCAGTTAAAATGTTAATTAAGATGTTGCGATGTTTTAAGTTTTTTAGATTGTTTGTAAGACGATCTTGGGGATTCTACTTTTGTGGAGGGGGATGGTTGGGGATGGGGGGACCGAGGGGGTAGTTGATAGGACAAAGGAATCGTAACAACCTTCTGAGATAACAACTATTTTGTACCCTATATTGATAATGTGGATGTAATTACTGTCTCTTTTAATGTCAATGGGTTAACACATCCCATTAAAAGAAGTAGAACAATGGATTTTTTATGAAAGTCCAGGACAGGCTTTATAATGCTTCAGGAAACTCATTTAAGTAAGGATGAGCACGAGAAATTAAAAAAGTTTGGATATCAAATGTTAGTTCACTACCTTGTATAAGAGAGGCATGAGAAGGGGTGTTGCGATTCTCATACCCAACGGTTGCCCTCTGGAAGTGACTGACACAATCAGAGACAAGGATGGCTGCTGGGTTGGTTTAAAGGGCAAATACAATGGCACAATATCGTTGGTCTCAGTATATGCACTACCAGGCTCACAATTTATATTTTATAGAGACTTTTTACTGCGCATTTCAGATTGAGCAAAGGGTGCCCTTGTTATTGGGGGAGACCTGAACCTGAGGTTGAATGTTCATATGGATACATCAGGAGGGATCACTAGGCAGGAGAATGGAACAGCAAAAAAAGTGGTGGGGATGATGGGGGAATTAGGCCTTGCTGACACCTGGAGTCAGATGCATAAGGGAGTTAAGCAATTTTCATTTTACACGTCGGCACATAAAATATATTCCAGGTTAGATTACTTATTAATGTCTAGGGACAATATATCTATGTGCACCGATTCCTGGATAGGTGATATAGTTTTATCAGATCATGCCCCAGTTTATTTGAAGCTAAGAATAGGCCCCACAAAGCACTCTGCGTTTTGGCGACTAAACCTGTCTCTGATATGTGGTCAGGAAAATAAGTAAATGATAATTAAGGTAATAGACTAAGCAGTCAGTGACAATGCAGATCCGGACATTGCACCTGGGTTTTTATGGGACACGGTGAAAGCTATAATAAGAGGAAAATGTATAGAGATCTTGTCTAGAAATAAAAGAGTGAGGGTAGCAAAAAAAGAGAGACTACAGGAGCAAATAAAGACTCACGAATTGCAACAACAACAACAATTAAATGCAGATAGGGGCAAATTACTGAAGAGTTTAAAGAGGGAGTTGTTGGATCTTTTAGACTACCAAGTGGAGCAAAAGTTGCTCTATCTATGCCAGAACTATTATGAGGGTGGCCCGAGGGCCCTTAGGCTTTTAACATGTAGGCTTAGGCAATGTAAAGCTAAGGCCAGCATCCCAAAAATATACGACACCTACACAAAAACATGGAAAAACAAAGTAGAGGAGATTGCTGAAACATTTAAAAACTATTATCAAACCCTATATAGTAAGGGGGCCAGCCTACGCAGGAGGAAATAGAAGGGTATTTGACACCTCTGGGCCTTCCAAAAATTCAAGCACAACATATAGAGAACCTACTTTCTCCATTTACACAAGGAGACATACAGCTGGAAATCTCTCATTTAAAGACAGATAAATGCCCAGAGACTGATGGGCTCCCAAACGAGTTCTATAAAAGCTTTAAGCCTCAAGTAGTGCCACTTCTTAAGGACGCTTTTAATGCCCTATGGAAGGAGGGAGGTAGAGGGTCCCCATCTTGGAGTCAGGCGGTTATTTCAGTATTGCCAAAGCCAGCTAGGGACCCTACCAGATGCTCCTCATATAGGCCAATTTCATTATTAAATACTGATTATAAAATAATGATGGGGGCCCTTGCCCGAAGGTTGGAAAAATTCCTTCCAGACATTATACATCTAGACCAGACTGGTTTTGTTCCAGGGAGGCAGACCACAGACAATGTAAGAAGGTCAGTGGACATTATTGAACATCTCCAATTAACAAGGACCCCAGCATATGTGATGAGCTTAGATGCAGAAAAGGCCTTTGACCAGGTTTCGTGGGACTTCCTTAGGGGTACCCTAGCTGGCTTTGGTTTCCAGGCTCCTTTTGTGGACCTGATATTTAAGCTATATGAAAGTCCAACAGCCTATGTAAGAGCCAATGGTTACATATCTGGCTCTTTCTGTCTGGAGAGGGGTACAAGGCAGGGCTGCCCCCTGCCCCCCCTATTATTTGCTATGTATATCGACCCTTTGGCTCAAAGTATAAGGAGGAATGCTCAGATTACTGTGGTGGAATTAGGAAATATAACACACAAGCTGGCACTGTACACCGACGATGTGTTACTGTATCTGACAAATCTGACAACATCGCTGCCGAAGGTTTCTGAACAGCTCAGGATTTTCTCTGCCTTATCATGATATGCTCTGAACTGGTCGAAGACAGAGGTCTTGGTCTTGTCGGACACAGCCAAGGAACAGAATAGGGCAGCATGCTCAATGAGGTGGGACTGTGAGGTTATTAAGCACTTGGGAGTCAAGTTGGGCAAATCACCAGATACACTTTTTGCAGACAATTATCCTTCCCTAATAAAACTGATAAAGGCGGATCTGCAAAGATGGGATAGTATTCCCTTCCCTTTATATTCTAGGCTTCAAATAATTAAAACATATGTTTTACCAAGAATGCTATACCTTTTTCAGGCGGTCCCATGTAAGGTACCTCAGAGGGAGTTTGAGGTCTAGCAAAGCTGGATAATGAACTTCATCTGGGGAATAAACATCCCAGAGTAACTAAAAAAATGTTTTTCTTGCCAAAGCAGGAAAGGGGTAGAGCATGTCCGCAAGTAAGTAGTTACCGGGTTGCTGCTCAAATGAAGCAAGCTTTACTATGGGCCCTCAGAAGATATAGAGCAGACTGGCAACAAATTGAGCTGCACCTGGTGGGTAGGGAGCAGTTGTGCTCAAAAATTTTTGACCCCCAGGGTCATACCTTGGACTATGTGACACTCCCTTCCATGGTAGAAGCAACCCTACATGGATGGTATCAAGGCATAAAGAAAGGGTCCACAAAGAGAAACATGTGGAGTTATAAGTGGTTTGTCTTGGATGAGGCCTATCCTTCAAATAATTTCTCCAACTGGTATCAGAGACAGGCAGCTGAAGGTTTAGTCGCAAGTTGGCAGTTACTGCAGGGAAGCACATTGTTATCTTTTGAGAGGGCAAAGGGGCTGTTCAACTGGTCAGAACATGATCGGTTATATTACTACCAAATTAGAAATTATATAAACAGAAAGTTGCAAGAGGACGTTCAGCAGGAAGACCTCAGACCCTTTCCCTTGGCTTTTGAAAATATTTGGGAATCAACCCATGGTAAAGGGGCCATAACGATGCTTTATTGGAACCCGGTAGCAGATCAGAAGTATAATACAGTCTCATTACAAAATAAATGGGAACAGGAGCTAGGTATACAACTAAATCAAAAAAATATGGGGTATTATTTTTAGAAGTGGCTGGAGCACAACCTCATCCCCCATGTGGCAGGAATTCGCCTGGAAGATTCAAATTAGATATTTCTATATGCCAGGTAGACAGATGAAGATGGGCTCCAGAACCAACACAATGTGTTGGAGGGGATGTGGATGCCTCCAAGCAGAGATGTCACATATTTTCTGGTCTTGTTCAGGACTGGAAGTATATTGGGACAATATTAAACAGAATTTAAAGGAAGTATTTGGGCTGGTAACAGAGACAGAACCAGAGAACATTGTGTTAGGTTTATGTCCAGCAACAATTAAAGGAAAGGAAGGGCAATATTTATGGATGGTGATGTGCATTGCGGCCCTGAAGGGCATAACAAAGAAATGGTTACAGCAATCTCTGCCAGAGATAGAGGAATGGTTGGGTATAATAAACCAAATACAAATCATGGAAAAAGTTCCTTTTGCTGTAAATCACAGTAACGAAGCATATATAAACAGATGGACTGGATGGGACATATATAAAGAGAGACTACAGAATTGAATAAATGATTTAAAATACATGTCCCCCCAACCTCCCTTCCCCCACTCCCCTTCTCCCCCTTCCCTTTCTCCTCTTTTCCACTCTTCCCCTTCCTTATTTCCCTCCCTTTCCCTTCTTCCCCGCTCCACCCTCTCTCTCTCTTCCCCTTTTCCCATCCCCTTCCCCTTCCCCTTTTCCTCCCCTTAATACAGGTCAATCTCCACTTTCCACAAAAGGTATTAGTCTTAATTAAATCTAACGTAATGATAAAAGGTACAGATGTTGATTTAATTTTTTTTTACCTCCCAAGGGTATAAATTCGTCTGTTTTAAAACAATCTGAATCTGTTAGGATTAAAGAATTATGCACATGTTAATTTCTGGGTTTAACAGGTATGAATTATAAAAATGGCACAGGTATAAACTGTGCATGAGACAATTCTGGTTGTTCTGTAGTAGTAATAACTGCTTAATGGATTTTGAATATGACAATTTATGTATGATACAACCTGAATGTGATAATGTATGTAAGCTATAACCTGAAGTCTTTATTGGAAAATACTCAATAAACTAAGTATAAAAAAATAAAGCTCACAGGTCGCAGAAGGAGTACCTGGTGCCGGTAAACAGATGCTGACTCAATGAAACCAGAGCAGGATAAAAAAGAAAACTGGAGAGCCAAGTTTTAAGTTACCCACCTGCCCAACCAGCTGAAGTGCAGCTGATAACAGTTTTATCTACGTGTCGGGCAATTTTGGAATGGACTCCCATGTTGCTACACAGAGAGGAGTACTGGGACCACAGGGTGTACTGAGGCAGAACTAATGCACAAATTGCCAAGTATGCAGAATATGAAGCACTAAAATAAAAAAATGCTAAACATGAGACAGTTTCCAATGTATTTTGGTTTTAATTGAAAGCCCCCCAAAAATAAATAAATAAATAAACAAATATGATTAGGGGTGTTTTTTTAGGCTTTATCAGTTAAAACCAAAAACTGGATAGCCTAGGCATACTGAATCTAGGTTTACTTGGTCAGTTGCTGGGTATTCCTTATGGTGACCTCTTAACTGAATCATATCTCCAGCATACTGTATTCTAACAACCACCTTGTTTTTGTACTTCCAACAAATCCACTAACTCTACATTTCATTTTGGTCTAGATTCAATCAGTATTTATTTTTTTGCTTACAATTTTTGCCCCAGTCCAGGTCTGCCCTCCTCCTCCTCCTCCATTTTCTTTCAGCCACCATCCATCCAGCCCTGACCTCCAATATCGGGCTATCACCTCCTATCCACAAGGCTTATCCCCCCATGACGGGGTGGTGGGGAGCCCTCAACATGGCCCAGCAGGTCCTGATCTAGTACTGGGTGATGCCCTCTCAGAGAGAGGGCCTGCAGCGGATGGCCATCAAACCATTCAACCAGAATGCATTTCCAGGCATTTTATGAGTAGAGGTGAGTGTACAATGCCAACAGTGGGCATGCCATGTGTGCATCTGTACACAGCTGCCCGTCGTCTGTTCCACTTCCATGCCACTTCTGTACAGGACCTGGTTTGCTAACACCTAGCCTCCACTAGGTGTGAGGCAAATGCCGATCTATGTTCCCCACCCTACCTGGGAGAGGAGAGCTGTCCTCCAGATGCTCAATCCTCTCCCACCCTCACCAGCCCCTGACGGCCCACTTGCACTGTGAACATGGATCACTGGCATGGCAGGAGGTAAGGCATTGCTGCCTCAGCCCTTCACGCCACTGGACCGGGTGTAAATCAATATTTTTTAATGAAGTCTTTGATTCTACTTCCTTATCATTCTGTTGCTGCTTCTAACTATGAAAAAGCTGAATGTTTAAACTCTGTATATACACTCTGTAAATTGGTGACTGGCATATATTTTGTGATGCATTTCTTCTGACATGCGACTCTGTGTATATATTGATTGGTACCTTCACTACTGGAATCCTTTGCATTGAATTTCCTGATTATTTTCCTGCCCCCCCCCCCCACCAGGTTGCAACTGGAAACAAACCCTTTTGCAATCTGTTTGCTTACCTGGTTAAATAAATAAATACATGCACATTTGGAGATTAACCCTTTGGCATTTTATATTTTCATTACTACTAACATGGAAAGTTTAAATTAATATAAAGCTCCAACACAGAGGCATAGGTCTATCATGTGGGTATTTCTATACTAAAGTCTTAACTCGCTGTCACACTCATGTTACAACAAAAAAGTTAGCAGTAGCACCTATCCTCCCATAGACCATTTCAATTATGTCATTATTGTTGGAAAATCATTTAATGTTGATGTGCATGATAAGCATAAAAGCCATTTAAAACTATAATCCAGAGTTCCTTCAGGAGTCAGACATGATCTTCCACACTGATCCAAGATGGGAGTTGTGATGCCTCTGGCTTCCTGCTGCAGAAAGTCTGAAGCAATGACTCTATATTAAAGACGTATTTATTTAGTTTAGCATATCCTAGTTATGGTTGATTAATTTATGACTGTTTTAATTTATATGTATGTATGATCCTTTGTACAGCACCTTGGTTTTGAAAAGCGTTTTAGAAATAAAGATGATTTGATTTGATTTGATCTTCAGCAAGAAATACTGAGCTGATCTATTGAAGTCCAATAACATGACCATCTATGACAAAGATCACAACAAACAACAATGTACTTGCTGTTAGAATAATTAAACAATAAGACATGGCATGGTGTGTGTTGTTGTGTAATAACATCACACCTTGGGTGGGTTGATGTATGAGGCTGCAGACCTCAACACCTGAGAAGTGACATTATGATACAATGACATACATCCCTGGAGTGCTTTAGTGCCACTGTACAATGGCTGCTTTGTAATTAAAAAAAAAAAGTAAACCAAAAATATTTTTTTAAAGTCTTTTTTACTTGGTAGGTAGACATAGAAGAAAAACAGAGCTACTGTATAGTTTTGTCCAGTAGGCAGTGTTGCTGCTTTTTTGTTTGTTTGTTTAGTACAGTGGGCTTGTTCTGCCCCCTCTCCAACCCTACAAATTCACTTATCTCTGTGTGGAAACCTCTCTTCGCCTCTCAGGTTTAATTGGCATGGCCCCACTGCCTGCTGTGGGATGGGGTGAAGATGTGTGTGGGTTTTTTTTGTGGTTAATTTTTGTTGAAATCACAATGTACCAAAACCATGAAATGAATGAAAAAGAAGCCAGCTGGAGAGTTCCAGTTTCCCATTCCTCTCCGTAAGTCGCCGTCAATCAGAATGATCAACAACATTTGTGAAAGAATTGTTTTTAATTAAGAAAACAAAGTTTATGTCTTTTAGAAACAGCCACTGTGTGTGACTTTCTGGAACAAAGGCTGAGTGTTGAGGAGTGAGTGCATGCTGCATTAGGCAGGGAGCCAGGAACAATGAAACTGGTCATAGGAAATAGCCATTTCTTCAATTAATTTCAATATTAAAATATGTTATTATGTGACTGGGCTGGAGGAGCAAGGGGCAAAATTGCAATTTGGGTGGGGGAATGAAGCCATGTCATCTTAGGCATTTGGAAATTGTTGGGTTCTATGTGAATTGTGCAGAGGGTGATTCCTGAACTGGTCATGCAATTATTTATGTGCCTGCACTAGATACAGTGATGCTATTGTCAGGTAACTTCACCATCTCTAGGACATGGCAGCCAATCAATATGATAAGATAATTAATGCCATTTAATAATTAAGGAATAATGCATGTTAGGGTGTGTGTCATGCTGGGATAACATCATGCCTCGTGTTTTTGGGCATGGAACTGCAGGTTTAATCCATCATACACCCAAGAAGTGATGTTATCCCAGATGACACATACTTTGGAGTGCATTAGTTCTATTATATAAAGACTCATTTTCATAATAAATAAATCATTAACACATCTTTGCACATTATTTTGGGCTGTGCAATCATACTTGTTAAAAAACAAGTTAATTTTCCATCTGTCTGCCACCTGGTGGTATTGTGCATTGGTTTATGTCTTGTGACTTCGCTCTGTATTCAATTGTCTGCCATGCCCTCCAATCTGTATCTGTGGCCTGTTTATGATAAATTATGTTGGTCCTGCTGACTGTCTAGGAACTGGGAAAAAATGTTGTTTAATGTAAATTTCATTTTACAGTGATGCAAAGAAGGATCATCGTCATGCTATGGGTGCAGCACTGTTGTAATGAACGTGTGCAATTAAGTCTGGATTCCTGGCCAGAGGGGAATGAAAAGCCACATAGGAAATATATGGCATTCATTTACATACATTTTAGAGTCTGGACAAGAAGTTTGTGGACTCCTGCCTGTGAGAGGCAACTAGAAGTGGCAACCAGTAAGAGGAGCGTGATGTGTTTTAAAAAGAACACGTGTTCACCTTGGCACTGCAAACATTGCTTCAGTTGTGGGGAAAAGTATTAGGGATTGAGAGTGGTAAGTTGAAGCCACCCCTGATTGCTTTGATAGTTAGAAACAGTCGTAGCAGGTGACAGAGTGAGAGACTTACCGGGAGAGAAGGATGTAAATGTCTGATGGCTTGAGTGGAGATGTCATTCAGTGTGATACGGTATGAGGCAGAATTGGGGCGGAGGCTTTGAGATGGAGGAGCTAGTGATTCTTTTGTCTTTTCTGAGTTCATTTTGTTGCCAGAATCTCATACAGTGATGGTATGCTCAGATAATATCACAGGTGAAGATAGGCACTGACCAATCAGAGAGCAATGAATGTTCTTGTCATTATATAATAAACAACATAACGCACATTATCTCATATTAATTTTATCTTAAGGGGCAGTGGACAAATTAATGAATTCAGAATATAAAATACTATTACCTGCAGAGAATATCCTTGATCACATTGAAATGACACAACATCTCCAACCATATATCTGTCTCCAATTTTAATTCCATTGGCTGGAATTTGTGGCTCCGGGCATGAATCCAGACCGATTGCTGTAAGAAAACAAACATTTATTTGGATTATTTTAAAAATAAAAAAAAATTAAAAAAAAGCTATTCAGCATTAGATCTTGAGCTGTAGGTTTGTGTTAATGGTGGATCATTTTTCTGCCATGCTAATTGTGCAAACTGTTTATTAGAATAACTGTGTCAATATTATATAATTAAATTGAACATTTTTGCATAGAGTGCATGGTTAAGGACAAATAAAGGTCAAAGGCAATCCAGTCTTCCCTAATATTCCTACCTAGGCTTATTCAATCCTTTGGAAGCTGCCACAGCTCTTTTTGGCCTCCTGCTTGTTTATACAATATTTGCTTCTGGCAGTTATCCTATTTGACTGGGATCCCCAGGATAGTGGTAGAATTATCCACAACTCTTTCTGTAAATAAACATTTCCTTGTGTTTATTTTCAAAGTTAGCCCTTGCTAGTTGGAGGTTGCATCCCTTTGGTGGTCAAATGACCTTTTAGTTTTTACATTTTATGGCCCCATTGCTGCACATCTGTTCTAGCTGGGCTCCCTCTACCTATCTCTGGTTCTCAGAAGCCTTACCACCTACCATCCGCCCCCATAGAGCTACAATTTACCTCCTGGGCTGGGTACAGCATAAGTGAATCTGCCCAGGAGCATGCACCTCATTGGATGATGGAGGAGGTGGCAGGGACTGGCCCAGATATACTGAGCTCTTTAAGAAGTGTGCACCAGGGTCAAACATCCTCCTGTTTCTGTCTCTTGAAGTTGTTAGCATGCATGGAAGGCCAGTATTCATGCATACACCATTTGTGCACAGCAGGGTCCTGGCTGACAACATTCCCTCGCACTCAGAGCCCTCTGCTACACAGCTGACTTAGTCACCAAGGTGGAGGTATATCAGTGAGGATAGTGGCCCTCCCTCCTAGGAGGATGAAGTCATCCTCTGGGACACTTAGTCCTACTCCCTTGCTGGCATCTGATTGACCAGGCTCATTCCTGAACATTGTGGCTGGTAGCCCTACTGCTATTGAGTGACCTTTTAACCTAAATAAATCATTAGACTCAACCCTGTTTTACACCTGTTTGTATTTGCAAGTTTATATCATCTACTGCCTCTCTCTCCAGTCATCCAATCTGTATAGGTTTAGGATCTCCAGAATCTCTGGATAGATCCTGCCTGGTTAACTATGAATAGTTTATATTGCCTCATCCTCTTCTTAATATTTTTCAGATGAGTGTTCCAGAAACACAGACAGACTTCCCGATGTGACCTAACCAGTGACCACTACAGTGGCAAAATCACCATCTTGTTTCAACTGCTGAAGCCCCATCTGATAAACACTGGAATATTAATTTATTTTCAATTTGGTTTGTCACACCGAGCTAAAGATTTCATACTGCTTTTAATATTAAACTGAGCTCTTTTGTCTTTTGAGGGCTTGACAATGATTCAAATAATGTTATATCCACTCCTTGGATTCTTGGTGACAGTACCATCACCTTGCATGTTATGTCTTCAGTTGTAACTACTACATTCCAGCTCACAGCTGAAGTCTCTTCTTCTCTCTCCTAATGCTATTAATCCTCTCATCAGTGTTTACCCTCATGCAGATTTCCATGTAATCCATCAATAGGCTCACCTTAATGTGCAATCACATGCCCTCCAACTCAGAGTCCTCAGCTACACACCCCAATGGTAAATCTGGGACTCTCCTGCTCTCCTTGCAGCTCTGAGGAGCCCATTGCCCAGATGCAAGAGTACCCATGTCGCAGCAAGGGGCTGACCGTCCAGCAACATGAACAGTACTGGAAAACTGCAGCTGTACTCTGGACTTTTAGGGACTTAAGGTGAAATAATGGAGTGCATCTGCATGAGAAGTGTATTAAGAGGTTAACAAAAAGGGCAGAGATGTGGGGGTCTACATTTATTTGTTTTTCCTTTTTCTAGCTCATTCTCTCTCCCTGGCAAAATGCTACTAGATGCGATTTTCTACTGGGTAAAGTGGGGATACCAAGTTTTGCTGGAGAGTGAGGATGACTTCTGCATGCCCATGCCCTAGTGATCTACCCTTAACAGTCCGATTAATGGACACATCTGTCTCTGAACGAATGGTATCAATGCAGTTGGGACGGGCAGTCTGACAAAGGGGGCAGCGATAGAGTTTCCCAACAGCAAACGGAAACAAGTATAAACATATAGTCTGTAGTAATACTTACAGTGCAGAATGAATAATCACATCTGTTATTCTCCCTCTATCAAGAGTAAATTGAATGCACATTTTGGCTGTGTCCCTAGGTGAGGAGAGCATGGAAGAGGTATTCTCCCCCTTTTCTTCCTTTTTGCAAGGGAGGAAGGGGGGAGGGGGAAAAAGAAAAAAAAAAAGAAGGGGAAAAATGAAAAGCAAAAACCCAAGGGCAAAGAGGGGAAAAAGAAAAGTTAATCTTTATTCATCACAGATGGGGCAGCACAGCTCTGCTGGCTGGTCACTGGGCGAATATCATGTTTCAAGAGTCCTTACTTTCAAGGGCTTGGGAAGAGTTTCTCTCATTACAGAGGGTAATCCAAACACTCTTCCCCCAACCAATACCATCTGAAAGGTGGGATAAGAGGTTGCAGTATATGTTTGACCTCCTACCTTGGAAGTCTACTAAAAATGTTCATTTTAGTGCACTGTTTGCACAATCAGTTATGGTTTGTTGTTTGGTCAGTTATGTATGTTCTGATTTCATTGTATTTCTATTAGGGTCAGCAAAAATTATACTAAAGGTGTTCTCTATACTGAGGAAAAAGATTCGTACAAAAATGATTATATGTTACTTATTGTATTATAATGGGTTATAATATATGTACTTATAATGTCCATGGCCTATCAGGGCCAATCAAACATTCATAGATATTGACTTATATAAAACGTTCTGGAGCAGATATATCTCTACTCCAAGAAACCCACCTGACACACGAGGAGCATACAAAGCTTAAATGACTGGGCTTTTCCCAGGTCTATTCCTCATCTTTTAAGGGAGAGCGCAGAAGAGGTGCAGCCATATTAATACCCTCTAGTGTCCCATTTGAATGTCAAGATCAGCTGAGTGATAAGGAAGGGCACTATATAATGATCAAAGGGAAATTAAATGTTAAACCCACCACCATTGCCTCAGTATATTTCCCCCCAGCTACTGAGTTCAAAATTTACCAAGCCTTCTTCCTGCTCCTGTCACAATGGGCAGAGGGTACTACGAGATGTGGGGGAGAGTTTAACTTGGACCTCTCCAGAGCAGGTGAGGGGGGTAAGACAATGGGGAAAAAAAATAAGAGAACTAACAAAATTGCTCAAGGATCTGGGTTATATAGATACATGGAAACATTTAAATGGTTCGGCCAAACATACCACCTTTTTCTCGCAAGCTCATTCTTGTTACACTACAATTGACTATATATTAATATCCTAGGAGCAAATAGGATCGGCAAGCAAGACATGGATGGGCAATTTTATTTTATCAGACCATGCCCCAGTTTTTCTTAGACTAGACTTCGATAACTTTTGGAAAAATACCATTTGGAGGCTTAATCTTACCTTGCTCCATAGTAAAGACATCATCCAAAAAATGGAAGAGGTTATAAAGCAGGCTGAGATAGAGAATGACCGCTCTGAGACAGATATCTCTATCTTATGGGACACTATAAAAGTGATATGCAGGGGGAAGTATATTGAAATTTCAGCTTGAAACAAACAAGAAAGGGAACAAAAACGAATAACGCAGGCTGCCAAACTACAAACATTGGAGCTCCAACAGGTAACCCAAGTCAACCCTAAAACCTCAAAAGAAATTATAAAGTTAAAACAAGAGTTGAATCCTATATTAGATTGAGCAAAAATTATTATTTCTCAAGCAGAAGTATTATGATGGTGGACCATGCTCTTTGAAACTACTGGCTAGCCGTCTCAGACAGCAGAGGGCTAAAGCATTAATATCTACTTTGAGGCAATCCCATCAACATGCCCCCAACCATACGGTGGATAAAATATCAGATATATTTGTACAATATTACACACAATTATATGCAGCCCCCCTCCAACCCAAGAGAAAGACGAGAAAATACAAGTCTTTCTAGCAACCCTCCGATTGCCAAAACTGCCTAAACATCTAGGCCAGGATTTGGTCGCTCCCATAACAACCAGGGAAATAGAGGCAGAGATAGGGAGACTGAAAACATTTAAGTGCCCGGGGACGGATGGCCTTCCTGGAGAATTTTATAAATCTCTCAAAGCAGTAGTAACCCCGCTTCTTTTCAGATTATTTGCTATTATCCCAAACCCTGAAGGGAGGACCTCCCCCCATCCAGGGACCAAGCAATCATATCGGTCATTGCGAAGGCTGGCAAGGACCCCAGCCTACACAGTTCCTATCACCCTATCTCAGTATTAAACACTGATTACAAGATATTTGCCTCATTATAGTCACAGAGATTGAAACAATTGGTCTCTTCCCTGATTCATCAGGATCGGTTCGAGTTTGTCCCTGGGCACCAGACCTCAGATAATATTCAATGTACCATCTACCTGATTGAGCACATCCAAATTCATATGATACCGGCTGTTCTAATAAGCTTAGATGCTGAAAAAGCATTCGACCATGTATCTTGGCAGTTCCCGAGGGGAGTCCTTGATGCCTTTGACTTCCCTCAGGAATTTTCAAACCTCATATTCAAATTTTATTTGAACCCCCAGGGATATAAACAATCAAACGGCCATATTTTCTGTCACTTCCTTTTATGTAGAGGAACCAGACAGGGATGCCCAATCTCCCCTTTATTATTTGCTCTTCATATAGAACCATTGGCTCAATATGTAATACAAGACATACAAGGTATAAACTTGGGGGTTAAAGAGCACAAACTGGCCCTCTTTGCCGATGATGTACTGGTATATCTTATCGACCCAACCAGGACTCTCCCTGCTCTTTTCCAAAAACTTGAAACTTTCTCAGCCATATATGAATACTCCCTGAATGCAACTTAAACCGAGCTCCTCTCATTCAACTACTCCGTTCCTACACCTATTCAAAAGCAGTTTCAATTTAAATAGGATCTCCCCACAATAAAATACTTAGGGATTAAAATACCCACAGACCTTAGCCAACTATTTAACAATAATTATACCCCATTAATAAATAATCTAAAAAGGGACATGAGAAGGTGGAATATTATCCCCTTATCATTTTACGCCCGGAATCAGGCAATAAAATTATAAGTTCTACCCCGTCTGCTGTATCTTTTTCAGTCAGTACCATGTGTGGTCCCAACATGAGAATTAAAGGCATGGCAACAAATGTCAACAGCCTTTATATGGCAAGGCAGGAAGCCACGACTCAAGCATCAGGCATTGCACCTCCCAAAGTCACAGGTGGGGATTGCATTTCTGAATTTACTTTCCTATTGGAACTCAGCCCAAATGAGATGCGCATTGCTATGGGGCAACATACACTATGATGCACACTGGAAACAGAGTGATTTAACTAGAGGCCTACAGCATCTCCTGCCCTCCATATTATCCTCTGGCAACCTACTGAAACAAGCTCTATTAGACATACGAGGGAGTACACACTCTATTCTAGAGGGTTGGAGAAGGGGACATCCTTGGAAAAATATCAAGGAACAACATGGAAGTACAAGTGGTTTATTAACAACCCGGATTTTTCCCCCACTGAGGAGTCAGCCTGGTATACTACTCAAGCAAATAGGGGACTTTGTGCCCCGTGGCAACTTATCAGGCAGAATACAATACAGTAATATCTTTTGAGGAGGTCAAGATGAAATTCAAATGGGAAGACAGGGAGAGACTGCGCTACTTCCAAATTAGAGATTACATAAATTCTCAGTACAGGTGAATAAATGCCCACTCTCAGATATTAGAGGACACTTCCCTATATACTCAAATCTGGAATGCTACGGGGGGGAGACCACACAATCTCCCACATATATAAGTTTCTGGTATCCTTGCAGGACCATATATTAGAACCCCTTAAAGTTAAATGGGAGCAAGATCTCCAACTCTCAATACTGCAACCCCAATGGGCAAAGATTTGGCAAATGACATGGTCCACTACTTCCTCCTCAAATTGGCAGGAATATGTTTGGAAAATCCAAACAAGATTCTTCCTAACGCCATATTCGTTGGCTAAAAGAAACCACAAACTCCCCTCAGATGCTGGAGGGCATGTGATACAAAGGTGGCAACCCATGCGCATATATTTTTCCAGTATCCAAAACTCAAACCCTTCTGGCTAGCTATTACTCACCAAATTTCTAACATTCTAGCTGTCGAGGAACAACTAACAGCATGGAACCTGATCATAGGCATCCCCCAGAGTCACTTAAACATAAGGACATGAGATACCTGTGGTCCATACTACTGGCTGCTGCCTATAAGGCCATAATCAGAAGATGGCTTCAGGAATCCCCCCTACTGTCTCTGAATGGAGAAGTATAGTGGAACATGTATGAGTCTTCGAGAATCTCACTCATAACCTCCAGGATAAGTCTGCAATGTATATGAATAGATGGACAAGGTGGGTTTTAAATGACCTGGGCTTCTGATTTAAGACCATGGGTGGGTGTCAGGGAAGGATTATTAGGTGAGAAGGTAAGGAGATATGATGAGATTTAACCTTTACCATTTAAAAGAAACATAACGTAAGTAGATCTGGTTTATATCATAATCCCTTTGCTGTGGACCTTCCCCACAGGTCTGGTTGAGAGGGAGGATTACTTTCCCTGGTATAATACTTGGCAATGTCTCTTTAAAATATTTTACATGACAAATAGCTGACCAATGAAGTTTCCTGTTAACTTTTTTAACTGGTTGAATGTTTTATTGTTTCACTCTAACTTATTTACCAGCACTTTCACTTTCTCTCTTCTATTGTCTCATTGTTATACCTTCAGCAGGTAGTACTATATATGAATACATTTTAAATCCTAAAAGGATCCTAGTCCTAGCTTTACTTGTCTTTGGTAAACAGTGCTTTTAAAATACTATTAAGCCAAATCTGAAAAGTTATGAAATGTAAAATTACCAGTTGTAAGTATAGATTTCATGTGAGATCCTCAATGTACAGTGTTTAACTTGTTCTAATAAAAAAGTATATAAAAAAGTAGATCCAAAATATTATTGCGACAGGTAGGTTGTTTTTTAGTTGATCCAATCCAATATTAATTATCATGCTTATAAAGTTATTTTCCAATTCACCAGTCCCTTTAAGGGAATTCCAGTTTATTCCTTGAATATTAAAGTCAACCAATATGATAATATTTCCTTTGTTGGCCATTTCAGTTATTTCATTAAATAAGGATTCGTTATAGCTATGATCTGCTACAGGTGGTCTATAGCAGTCGCCAATTAGTAAATTATGATGTCCCTTGAACCTGATGTTTACCCATACACTTTCATTATCTGTATTGTTTTCCCTGGATGAGTTGATGAGAATCAATATCATTATGAATGTAAAGACAAGCCACTCCTCCTTTTTTTCCTTGTCTATTTTTGTGATACAATTTATAATTAGGTATATTCTTAATCCATGTGGAACTGTTATCCCACTATGTTTATGCAACTGCAATAATCTCTAGATTCAAAATGAGTGCTTTATCTTCCAATTCAACCAATTTGTTTTTATTCAGACATCTGGCATTTACCATGAGGATTTTGCATTTATTGTCATGATTTATTATAGTTTTAGTTATTAGAGAAGGATGATCATTCCCCTTCTCTCCCATTGCAACTAGTTTAAATAGTTATCAATACATTTCAACAGGGATTTCCTCAAAAGACTACTTCACCATTGGCTTACATGGAGTCCATCCCAACAAAACAAGGCATTCCTGTCAGAGAATTGTTCCTAATGTGTCAGACAGGTTATATTTTGTTTGAAATACCATTTACTCAGCCATTCATTTAGTTGTTTTATATACTGTGTTTTAGATGGAGTTGCTCGGGGAACCAGAAGAATTTCAGAGAAACATGGGACACAACCCAAATCAATGAGGGTGTTCGATAGGGCCACATAGTCTTGTTTAAGCTCAGTTATGGTTTTATGGCCAATATCATTTGTGTCAGCATGAATGATTACTAGCAGCTTTTTACCTGCATTTTGTAATATGTTTTTACCATACTAGTCATTTCTGCCACCTTAAACCCACGAAAACTGGAGCAGGTTCTGAATTCCTTGTCTGGATTACAAATTGCTCTTTCTAGATGTTTGATGATAGAGTCCCCTAGTACAAAGATATTTGGTTTGTTATGGTTCAAATCTTGTTAAACATCAGTGTCCATTTGTTGATCAAGTTCTACTAAATTAGGTATATGGTTTTGAGTTATAGTGGTATTATTAGGTTCTTCACTCTTAAGTTAATCAGTAATGTATCATTGATCACATATGGAATAAATGTTGGGGTACTGTAAGAAGTATTGTGGGTTAATGCCTCAATAATTAGATTATCATCTTCATTATTCCCTTGGAAAATACTTAACTTGTTTGAGGTTATTATAAAGAATCATTCTGCTTTCCTTCCTTTCTTTGGTGCCCTGGTAGAGACTGTCGTCCATTCTGGACATGTCTCAGTACCTCCTTCATCATGGTCCCGTGTCCTCTTTTTTGAGGTTCCTGCAGAATGAGGTATGGAACTGTTTGTTTGGTGATGCATAGAGTTTTGAGGTCTTTGTTGACTGAGATTAATTAAGATATTGTGGGGGGGTAGTGTTAGGCTCATTACATAGGCCATTTGTATGTGGACACAGCACTAAAGGTTGTACACTTTGTGCCATTTCAAAATGTTTTAACATTTCTTTTTGACTTGCCTCAAGAGTCTGTAATCTGTTACTGAATAAGTTTATTTCAGCCTGTAGGTCCAAGTTAATTTGACATTTTACACAATTAAACTGTTGTTCCAAGGAAATATTCTTTTTAGTTATAAGGTACATATTACACTTGCAGCATTTAACCCCTATATCCCCATCAAGGGTGATAATAGGGTCAATTTTTTGTTGTTGTTTCAGACATTTTTATTTATAATATCAGGGTAAACAGAAGAACTGCCCACAGTAATATATAAAAGTTATTAAATTACTTTATAACTGTTAACAGACTTTGGTTGCAATTCAATATTAGAGTGGCCGGACACAGACTACATCTATAGGTCTATTTGTAAAGCCTGCAAATCATGAAATATAATTTCATACACTGACTGGCCTAGGAGCTAATAGGCCCCTATATTGGCATGTTTGTTTAAAAAACAATGTGAACATTTTTATGTAATAGGATATCACTCAAGTTTTGGGGACTAGAGGTGGTGCAGCCATTGGAACATGGAGGAGCTTTCTAGAAAAAATAAATTGAGCAGAGAAGAATTGGGTTTTTAACCTAAGAACTCTAGAAAGGAGTATAGGTATGAATACAGACAACAATTGGAATGTATGTTGGTAAACGGCACCAGACAGTAGGTGGAAAGAAGTTAGGTATAATCATATGAGACATTACTGAAAAGTGGTTGCATTCTACTGAAAAAGGACAAATACCCTTATAGCTGGGCGAGTTACCGACCAGTATCTCTCTTAAATGTTGACTACAAATTGTTGGCAAATGTACTCGCCAACCAGATGTCCAAAGTCCTCCCTACTCTGATCCATCCAGATCAAATGTGTTTTGTGGGAGGCAGGGATGGAGGGGATCACATCCATCGTTTGATGGACCTCATCTGTATCTCTGAGCCCTACCCAGTCAATTCTGGCATGGTGACCCTGGATATATAGAAAGTGTTTAGTTCAGTTGAGAGGCTTTATTTTCTTGTAGCAAATAGCGCTGCAACTAGATGGGGCGGGGTGTTCTATGACAGCTAAACAACCAGTGGAACAACAATCATGGCACTCCCACACATAACAGAAATAAAAAGCAGAAACAAAAATTGCAGTTCAAAATCTTTGTGAATCTTAATCTTCATGAACGTAATTGATACTGAGAAATAGGAGAAGCTGCATTGCACTGCGTTTTTGTCCTGTTATGCCTTGATGGGTGAGAGTAAAGGTTTTTAAACTGGAACTTTTGATTCAGCTTCTTATTTTTTCTGTGTGAGGGAGTGCCATGTCTGTTGTTCCACTGGCCTTATTTTCTGTCCACATTAGATACATTCAGCTTTGGCTCTCAGGTTATCCACTCGATCAAGGTAATATATTTGGCTCTGAGAGTGTCTCCTTACTCTGAAGAACTTTGAGGCCTCTCTGTCTAATTTGATTCAATTATTGGACTCATTAGCATCTCAGTCTGGGTTACAGAATAATTGGAGTAAAACTGAACTCCTCCCACTAGGTTCTAAGGATGGGGACTGCTTGCCTATGATACCAGGTTTGCAGTGGACCCAAGGCTCAGTTAAATAGCGGGGATCCTAATTTCCCCTTGGGTAACTGAATGGATATCTCTGAATTTTTACCCTATTTTGGTCTAGCTTTGGGGGGATATCTTCAGATGGAGGTATCTTAGACTATCTCTATGGGGCAAAGTTCAAGCAATTAGAATGCTTTTTCTTCCCAGATATTATATATCATCCAATACCTCCATCTGAGACTTCCTGATACCTGGTGGCAACAATTCAATATGGCTATTTCCTCCTTTTACTGGGAAGGTAAGAAGCCGAGGACTTCTCTATCCCGTATGATGGCCCCATATAAAAAGATGGATTCACCTTTCCCTGACTACAGGGATACTATGCTGAGTCAGGGCTTCGATAGATCTGGTTATGGCTACATTCAGAACAGCGGGCCTCTTCTATTCATTGATTAGATCTAGAACATGACTGGGAAATATTGGGTACCCCAGAATGGGTTCTCTGGGTGAAAGTTGCTTCTTCTAACCAACTACCCTCTCAGGATTATGCATCTCATGTTTGGAAGCTGGCCAAAGGTTATCTACGATTAGGCTGAGAGGTGCCCCTTAACCTTTGGCCTCCGTGGCGCAAGCCTATGTTATCAATTGGGGGTTTCTTGTTCTACTGGCCAAGCTGGCATAAAGGGAGTATCAGAAGGGTTGGGGATTTGTTTTCATTTCCACAAGGACACCTCAAATCCTATGTGGAACTCCAGCAGCAATATCATCAATGCATCATGCATTTCCAAATGCGAGATTGCTCAAAAATAATGTATGTGGACAAAATAAAGGGCGCGCGTACATGAATATGCCACACATCCATGTATTCAGGCAAACTGTGCAGTACATTTGACATGCATCCCATAAATGTGCCATGCAAAGTTTGGCAGACAAAAGGATGGCCTAAATCAGACAGCCACCCACAGGAAGGCTGCAGAACTGCAGACATGCCATCCTGAGACAGCCCTTGGAGGTGCACCAGGACATGCTCCAGGCACCAATACACAGCAGTCATGCCAGAAAGGATGTACCTAAATCCACAGCTGCAGCACACCATGGGCACTATCCAGATAGCCATCCCCCATACCACACCCAGGATGTAGACACCCAGCTGCCACATACCAGTGCTGTCTGGTGCCCCCCTAGCACACCAGTGGAGCAGATTCCCACACTGCAGCACATGTACCAGGGACCATGACCTGCTCCCATGTGGCCTGCAGGGTGCCACCCAGTGGTGGCATGCACACAGGGTGACATCTGGGGCAATGGTGCCCTGGTAGCCTGGTAGTATGAGTGGCAATCTGGTACAAGCCAAGGACTGACCTGTGGCACACACCCCCACATTGGTACACCACAGATGCATACAAATGGGACCCACCCACTCAAGTACCTGGTCACCCTCTAACACTGCCATTTCTTGCAGTTATCACCATGATCCTCTCACATGAGTGTGTGTGCGGGGCAATGCAAGTATCTGTTAGCTGCATATGGAGCTGGTGTATAACATGCATGTAATATACTTATCTTAGTGTGCCACCCTGTGCCCTCCACTGTTGCTTGTCCAGGTGGGCTCCTGTGGCCACTGTCCAGGTAGGCCTCCTGTACTTCAGACCAAACCAGTACATGGCTATGGGTACTAGCACTGTACCCAGGCCTATGCAGTCCACCAACCCACACACACACACACACTTTCAATCACACCTACCTGCTAGACTGCAATACCTCCTGTTCAGCTTTGTGGGGTGGTGGAGCAGCCCTACAAAGCTGTAACTGAACATGCCTGGGGTATGCAAATTACTTGAATACATTCCAATAATGAGCAGTACATGTGGGGAATTGGCTCAGAATGTGCAATGACGCAATTTGCCAGCTGAATGTTGCAATTTTGTGTACCATGCATGTGGCGGCCTATCATGCATTTACTTACTGTATGCTGCACATAAGGCCCATGTCACCTGCTGTACCACACATCTCCCATTGTGCGATCATGCATGTTCAGGATATTCATCAGGACATGGGCAATTGCATGACACATCTTCTGAATATACAGTTTTTTTTGTGCTGGCACATCTCAGTTGCGCAGCACAAGCACTTGTGCAATGCAGCCTGGGACATTTGAATACAGGGCCGCAAGTGTATATATATAGAAATTGATGAAATTTAGGAATTTTTTCATTAGAATGACCCTAGCTTTCCCAAAGGACACATTAAACCCCTTTTTCAGAATTGAAGAAAATATGCATATGTTGGAAACCACTGCATATTTAAAGGATCTGGGTTACTAGATAAAAATAATAAATGTGGATATAAATAGATTGCCAAACTTGTGCTGGCAAGAATTTTTAAACTAGCCTATTAGTTGTAATTGGTTTGTAAAACTAAATAACCATGTACAATCAAACTGTCTTGACTCAGTGTGGGATCCTTATGTAACAGCAAATGTTAAAGAGACAAGGTCAGCCCATTTTGCATCTTATTACATCTAGTTGAAAACTCACAATTTATGACTACTTACCTTCTATAAAATTCATTGATGTTGCTAGTTCTTTTATCTGCTTCCTTTTTTACTAGAACTGAAATGTGTGCCAGTTGTGTAATTATACCCAAACTTGTTTTCTGTCAAATCCTTGATCTACTCTTATTGTATATTTCATGAACATTAGGAATACCCCCAATCATTGCATCCACTCACAATGCAATAATTATTTTCCTTCCACTGCATGCTGAGTGTCTAGACTACGTTGGAGGTGCTCCCAAATCCTAGAAAGATGCAGTGGGAGTTGATCAATGACTGCAAACAATCAAACTTTTGTATGGTAACACCAGTATCTTGCAAAAAGAAAAAAAGAATCAGAATTAAACTTGGTTACATAAGAGAATTCAACAGACTGAGAGCAGTCAAGAATTTTTTTTTTTAACTTTGATTTGAGTCTTAAAGGGGTCAACAGTGTCCCTTTAAAGGCTATTACTCATTGGCTAGAAAAAGAATAATTGGCAATGACTACAAAACATATATCAAAATTGCAGCTAGAGCTACCTTGAGCTTTTTCTACAAAAAGAGGCAGTTTCAAGCTACAAAGGACAATTATTTTCATGAATTTTGTATAAATACATCCCATAGAAAAGCATAGCAAACCTTCAAATAAGATTAGTAAACTTTAAAATACAAACTTGGGGTTTCTTGAGAAAATGAATAGACTTGCATTTGTAATAAGGAACTGAGACTAACAGTGGCACATCTTGTGCTCAGGTATCCAATTCTTCCAAGAAAATAGAACAACAGATCAATCCAGTTATATACAAATCTCAGATAAATATGATAATGAATTATGTTGCAGGCTTATGTTTAACAAGTCTTCCCATACACTGTGGTTGCAAATTTTGTACACAGAAAGTTTTTAAAAATAGATAGAGGAGGCCAGCTTTGTGGCCTCGAGCAATGGGTGTTCAGTTGTCATGCTGGTGACCTGGGTTCAAGTCCAGAGTCCGGATTTCAGGAACAGAGTCCAGAGTTGCATAAGTTTTGAGTGTCCATTGGATGCTTCCTTCTGGGGGTAGACTGCTGTTTGTGACTCCTGGTGGTGGGTAGTGACTGGTGTTCTTGGCAGCATGTGTCATCGATTCACTGCTGAATACCCCTGCCCCCAGGATACTTCTGTGGCCAGACCGTATCATGGGAGGTTGGCAGGTTGGGAGAAAAATGGAAAATTAGCTGCTTGAATGAGGTGTCTGTGCTGACTCCTGCCATGCACAGGATACACAGAATACCTATGAGTGACTTTCCTTTCATGATGCCTTCCATGGGGAGGGGCCTTCCAGACAAAGGGATACATTGGGTTACCAGGAATGTGGCATTCAGAGGGGTGGTGGATGGTGAAGAGACATGGTGGCAGGGTGGGGGTCTAGGTGGCCCAAAGGAGTGGCCAGCCAAGGGGCTTGGGGAAGAGCATAAATAAAATGCACAAAAAAATAGATAGAGGAAATATGTTTAAGTTGAAAAAGTATGTACTGCTTGTCTGTGCCACAGTTGATCTATTTTTAGTTTTATTTGAAATGTTTTTTTTTTTTTTGCATGTGACATACTGTTTTAATACATGTCTTTTTTTACAGACTTGAACTTGAATTTGAATTATCTCTTTGGAAGACAAGAATAATTATTGTCTGACCACCTGTTTGACAAAGATGAAGAGAAATGTTTACACCTTTGTTGTTGGGTTGAGCTCTACATTTTGGAAGTTAGTGTTTGTTGAAGGATTGTAAATTTGAATACATATGTACATTTTGTTCAACTAGAGGAAGGGCAGTACATTTTGGGAATGATAGCATTGAAGGGGTAAAGTTTCTGGAGAAATAGGATGCACATTTTTGAATAATTTGTCCAGAAACATAATGGCATAGCATAAATAAAAAAAGGGCTGCAATCTCTTAAAGACTAGGGGTGTCTGCAGCATGAATATTAATGTATGAATACCATGATTATTACAGTGTTCTGTAATCCTAGACCAAATACATAGCATTATTTTATATTTCACAGTACTAACATTCAGGTCAGTATGACAAAAGGTAAAAAGTAACAGTATTAGCCCTCTACTTTTGGCTGGGGCTAGCCTCTTGGCCACCTGTTCACAATCCAATCTTTTCCCATTCTCCACTCCCTTCTCATTCTCACACACACTTGTTATTTTTTCACAAACCCATTTGGCTTACAAGATGCCATCTACGTCCCCTGTCACGTCTCCTGCATGTCACCATTAGTCTCATCAGCCCCTCCCCCACCACAGAAGGTCATGGAGATCCATGTGGAGCACAGTTTGAGTGTTTTGTTGACAGCCATTTAGAAGGCTCAGAATGCATATTTTCTGTTTTAACACTGCCTTAGAACACTCAAACCTTCCCTGACATCTTCCATCACCTCTGTTAGCCTTGATTATTACAGCACACTTTTGCACCTGCACCACCTGTTGGGAGGGATATGGCTCCCCTGCTCACTGCACAGAGCCACTGTGAAGCTGGAACCACAATGTCTCATTCCCTGGGCTGACTTTTTCTGTTCTCTGCAATACCACCAGCTATGACTGCTTTAATCAGTGCTCCCTATGTCTACCCCAAACCCTGGACACTAGCACAGAAACATGATGCATATCCACTGAACTTTTGGGATGCCCTTATTTTTTTTAATGCTGGCAGCTGGTATTTTGGCAGGAGGAGATGGTTTAATTAGCAAGGCACACCACTCCCTAATCCATTCTACCAAGTCCCCAGTATACCGATGTTTAATGATTGGCCCCTCCTGACTCATGATCCATGATTAAGGAGAGTGAAAGTATAAATTTCAGCTAGCGCATTCGTTTTCCTCCTAAAACATGCCTGCTACCATTGTTCAGTCATCTGACTGCACCAGAAGGGATTGAAACTAAACAATCGGTCTGCTTAGCATCACCAATGATGCAGACTGGTACATCTTTCCCTGGCTGAACTCCCTGCTCATGCAACCAGATGACTGAGTACTTTAATGGTAGCTGTGCCCTGCAGAAGGGGTGGTGAGTTAAATAGTTATAATTGTGTACTATCACACCCTCTCCTAAATCAAGGACTAGAGGCTTGAAGTGGAACCATCATCACACAGTGATATTTTGGTGGCTAAGGGCAGGTCATCCAAAGCAGGGTATGTCTTTCCAAAGATTTTGTTGGCTACTGGCACAGTGTCTGCAGACAGAGTTTTATTTTTTAAACAGGTATACAGGAGAACTAGGGAGGGGGGTTGGAGGTTGGTAAATTAGTGAGGTGAGTAATGAGTAGTAATGGATGAAGTGGCCCCAATTCGCTCCGCGGAGTGATTCGCGGAGTGAAGGCGAATTCGCAGAGTGCTCTGCAACATTAAGCAGAGTACTTTGCATTATTGATGGGTAATGCAAAGTCCATTTGAAAACACTGACTTCATGTTACTCCACCTTCCCAAACCACTACTCCACTAATTCTTAAGATGAAGTACATTGAAAACAATGTACTTTGCCTCACTTCACCTTGTTTCTAAGCTCCAAAGACAAATTTTGCAGTGATTCATGGGATTTCAGGTCACATGGGCTCCAGATTGTTCTGCACAGCCTTAGTTTGAGGTAGTGTGTGTAGGAAGCTGTAGGAGACAATCTGCTCTGATTCAAACCTTCAAAAAGCTGTTAAAAAAGCCTTTTCAAGTCTTTTTGTTTTGCTGAAGCTTTAGTTCATCGATTTTAGGAAACCTCCTGTGCTAATATCATCGAGCGTTTATTGTTTGTGTATGGATTTTGAATGTTAATGCACAACATTCAGTCTGTGTACTGAGAGACAGTGGAAGTGGGCTTTGGGGGAGGCGACGTATCTGTGGTGTAGGTAGACTAACTTGGAGAAAAAGACAGTGCTTTCTGTTTTAGTGATCTTTTTCTTGTATAACTGTGTTAATGTACACACAGTAATATTTTCAATATTTCTTGCCTTTTTTGCTGATTGTTGTGGTGCAGCAGTGCATAATTTTATTTTTTGTAAAATATGTGGCTGTATTACTGAAATTTTCAATTTGCTATGCATTACTTAGTGTGTGTGTGAGTATGTGTGCGACACATGTCATCAAATCAGACACCTTTTATTGTGCCACACAATAATTTCAGCAATGTGAAGCTGCTATCCTCTGCAGCTGTATGATTTTTGTACTTCTTTGTGGTATCTTTACTGGTACTAGTACTAGTGACTGTTAATGCAGCAGAGCAGTACACTGCCCCACTGCGGCCTGCCCCAACCGGCAAAGGTATTCTTTTCCAGATTTGAATTTCTGATGGTGAGCACTGGTTAGATATTGTGCCTTTGTGTCTGCATCTCTTCAGTGCACAGTGCAATCTTAATCTGTCTGTGCATTTGCATCTCTTTAGGGCCCATTTTCCATCTGTAACTTAAGTCACAGCTGTTTCTTTGGCTTCCCTTCAGAGTATTGGCAGGTGTGGTGCTTAATTCTGCATGAACATTATACTCATTAATATGCATTTTTAAGTCAGGATCATCATCACGAGTCATTCATGATACTAATCACATTCTTCATCATCACGGTCACAAATGCAGTCACAAATCATGATTCATGATCATTCATATTACAAATCACAACATACATTTTTTTTCTAGTTACTTGGATGTATTGTAAGCCTGTTTTGCATTATCTCTCCAGGCTTCACCACCCCACCATTGTACTCATTGATACGTGTTTTTAAGTCTGGGAGTTTTAAGCTACTGCTCATTGGGGAAGTACAGCCGTAGGCGGTAGGCATTTAAGTTTCTTCATCATCACGGTGACAAATGCAGTCACAAATCATGATTCATGATCATGTCATGAATCACAACATTAATTTTTTTTAATAGTTACTTGGATGTATTGTAAGCCTGTTTTGTAGTATCTCTCCATGCTTCAACACCCCACCATTGCACTCAATGATGTTTGTTTTTAAGTCAGGGAGCTGGACAGTGTCTGCAGTACATACACAGACTGGAAAGAAGACTGACTGCACACATGCATGTTAGTACAGTATACTTGCATTGCTCAGAATACAAAATGTCATGCATGTGGAAGACAACAAAAAAAGGGCATAATTACATACAATGGTCAGGGATGGTGGAGGAATACATTTTATAACACAGCAAGGAAGGTGTGGGTGGGCACATGGTGTGAGGAAAAGAAAATAATGTGGGATCCCATGGTGATCCAGCAGCAGTTCCAGCATGGACATAATTTGCAAATGATGTCCCACTATGTGATCCAGTCGCTGCTCCACAGCACTCACCCTCTTGTTGTTATCCATGACAGCACTCCAGAGAACTGCCAAGTCAGCCTGTGTTACATCCAGTTCTCTGGGGTCCACACATTCTACAGGTTGACCTGCTGGTGGTGTTGATGGTGGGGGTGGGGGTGCTGGTGGAACAGCAGGTGCTGCTTGGCCCTCCTCTTCTTAGGGATACTGCAATGCACAGCTGCACCCTCTGCCACAGAATGGCCATCAGGTGCGGGCATGGTCCATTCTGTGGCAGTCTGCAACTCCAACTGCTGGTGATTGATCACATGGGTGTGCTGGCCCGCAGTCCCCAGGTGAGTCCCCCAGGGGCCATGGTGCACCTTCACCTCACGTAGGCGGCAGTTGACTACTCTGCTGCCCCCCCGACACAGTCAAAAAACTGCCAAACAATGGAGGTGTGGGGAGGACCAGGCACAGGCAGTGGATGGCCAGATGAACTGGCAGCCAACTGGTCATGGTGCTGAACAGGGATGGGATCCACACCTGGGCCCAGGGAAGGAGGCACATCCTGCACCAGAGGATCTGGTGCTGGACTTGGTTGTGGTGGTGGTGGTTCAACTGCCTCTGAGTCAGGACAGGAGGCGGTGCTGGTCCTGCTTCTGGCGGGGGGCACTCACTAGTTTTGAGTGGTCCAACAGGAATGGGCGCCCATGCCCTCCACACATGTGCATGGTACAATGCTTACCACTACCACACTCTCCAAGAGCTGTCCCCACCCCAGACATTCCCTCACCCTGGTCCATCTCTCCTACTGAGCTCCTTCAGTCCAAGCAATCACTACTCACACTGTCACACAACACACACACACAGTCACACAGACACAGACAAACAACTAACTACTTATAAAGGTAAGAAAAGTTTACAGAAAGAACAAATTAAGTAAAAAAGAGTACAGAAAAGACAAAAAAATGTAGCTTTTAAAAAAGCTGTTGGGTCTAAATCAAAGTTTAAAATAAATCTCCTCCTCGCTCTGATCTCAAAGTATCAACAGTCACAAAACACACTACTCTCTCTCCATCTGCATAGGAGAAAGTAAAAGTGTCTGCTTATGTGACTCACTTTCTTCCTGCCTAGCTAAAGAGCATGTGACTTACAGTACTGTAAGCCATGTGATGTGTGGGTGGGCTGCCAAATCTGAAACACCAAGTGGATCACTTAGAATCATAATGAGAAACGCGAAGTCCATTAAAAACAATGACTTTGCCTTACTTTGCATTGCCATTCCACCTTAATGTGAAGTGGTAATGACAAGAGGGAGTGAGCACTTTGCATTGCCCACTCCGTGTAGCGTAGTGACAATGCAAAGTATCCACTTCGCGTTCACTTCACCAGCATAATTTAAATTCACTGCATCTCTAGTAATGAGGTGGAAAGAGACTATCCCTTGGTGTCTTGTGAAGAATAGAGCTTTCCAATTCTTATTTTTGCACCACTTGTCCAATGTCTCATGATCATGAACTCCAGGACCAACAACCCCACTGTTCACAAGACTTGCTCCTCAGTGTGAGTCCTGGTGGCCTCTCCTATGATCATCTAAGCACCTAAAGACCTAATTTAACTTGCACTGGTTGGTGGGCCTAAACTGTATTCCTATCAAGCAGAGAGGATGTGCTTCTTTTTGTTGGTGCTGGCTTGACTGACTGGGCTGGTGTTCTGTGTGATAAGGTGCTATTGAGGAATACAGGGGCCATCAACCAATGACTCCAGAAAGTAATGTTCCCCTGTTCAGATTCACTCCCTCTCCCAACCACCCAATGGACCATGGATCATGTCAGCAACCTGGTAGGCAGAGCTGGCAAATTCATAATCACTCACATCAGTCAATGTATCGCGTGTCAACCAGTGGCTGCTAGCTCCAAGCAGTGCATTTCTCAACACTACTGTCAAGAGAGATCATCCTACTGGGCACTCCTTTTCCCTCCCTGCTGGCCGCTAATCCTGCTGTCTTAGGCTCAGGTGCAAACCTTAGTCACTGGCATGCAAGAGTGGTTCCCATTCTCTCAGTGTCAAACAGTAGAAATTTTTAGTTTTCCATTTAAGAGGAATGCAGATGTGCACAGCCAATAACACTGTCATCTGGAAGTCCATAAAAGACTATTTCAAATAAAGTATTGGGTTTATCTGTAGGTATAAAAATTCCAGATATATCTCAGTCTTAATGGTTGCTATTATAAATCCAGGAAGCAGTAATTTCAGGGAACACTGAGACAAAATGAGATGTCACTGTTTGCAAGCTGAGTTCAACAACAGAGAACTTGGACAACTAACAATAGTTTCTGACTCATGGTTCCATGCACTTGTTGCTGCCTTAATTTAAGAAGTGAAATATTTAGAAAGGGGTATAGCTAGACATATTTTACCTCCATTTGGTTAACAAAATAAAAAGCTTTAACTGGATTGCAGACTAAGCAAACCTACATTCACCCTTAATATTTCTGACTCTGAGTTGTTTAGTCATCTGTCGAGCAGACAACTATCTGGAGTGCCAATGCAGTACTTGGTGAGTATTCAAACAGGGTACTTATCCAACCCCCCCAAAAAAAAACTATGATTAATTGTTGAAATAAGCATGTGAAATAAAAATGAAATGAAATGAATTGCTGGATCCCCTGTTTATGTTCAGTTTAATGTGTCTGACATTCATCCCATTTATTTCAGTTGCCTGCATTTCTTATACTAATTCCTGTATGTTATCAGAATTCTGCCAACCATGTGACAATAACAACTGCTTTTTATTTTTAAAGTAATTGTTATTCTCAGATGATCCTAGTAAACAGATATAGTAAACATCTGAACTGTTATAGTCAATGAGAACTAATCAGTTCCTCTCAACTGTTGTTGTTTCATTGGATCTGACCCACAGCTAACTGTTTTGCCTATAGTAGTCAATTACATTTTTATTCAGGATAAAAACCATTGAGTAGAGCAAATTTACAATGGTATCCTGGCAAAGCAAATTTACAATGGTATCCAGTTAGGCAACATCTGAAGACAAATAAACATGTTATAGACCTAAACAGTGCTAGATACAGTGTACAACTTAGACTGCATTGCAAGTTTGTTAAATAGCAAATGTAAATGTTAAATTCACACAATGAATGAAGATATTTATATTAGTTCATTTCAAATATTGGAGAAAATGGGTATGTAACATCTGAATGTATCAAGATTGCTTAATGATAAATTTTCACATGGTGATACTGTATATGGGACAGATAAAAAGCCTTATACCACTATCACCAGTATAAGCAGACAGAGGTAAACCTAAATTTGTAAATGTGGTTTTAGTTTAGATAGCATACTGGTGATCATGGAACAGATGAGAAGAAAACCTGCCACTGAATGAAACCTCAAGGAATTCAAAGGCATACTGAAGTTCAACAATAAACCTATTGCACACAGCTCTAATATACATCTGTTAAATGCTTAAATTGGTCTTTGGGAATAAGAAGTATATAATACTGAGGCATATATTACTAATAATGAATGTAGAGTTGATATCTAGTTATGGAGCTATCTACATATATTTTGTTTTGCAAGAATAGTCCACAGAGTGTGCTTTGTATCTAACATTCACAGAAGCTACACATGCACACCAAGGTTCAGTTTTAATATAACTTCAATGAAATGCAACAGTATTATCCTTTCAACCATTCCCGTGAAAGAATGAAAGCTTATTTCCATTTTCTGTGTGGATGAAAACTGTCCCAGAGGTAGAAGATAAACATGTGTACTACAGCAAACTATCTTCCTTCTGAGTGGATTAAATATTAAACATTTTTCTTATAGAATAAAACAAAATAATGCAGCCTTGTTTACTGTTCCCCTGAATCATGTCATCTTCAGCTTTTACATGCTGAGCAATTCTTATTATCCAGAAGATACAATATATTACAAACACCTATTTTTAATTAAAATGCACATGGTGCAAGCAAAATCCCTCACTGAAGACAATCCACTGCTTCTTAGCTCGCCTGCTGTATCATGGATGTTCAGCTGCTCATCTTTGTGATATGCTTAGCTAATAAAAAAGAATACTAAAAAAGCTAAAAGAGATGTTCTATTCACAAAAGGCTATTTGTTGTAGAAATGTTCTGTAAATTAGCAATAAGAAAAAAACTGGATACATTTTCCTACTGGGATTTAATATGCACTTAAATAAGCGGAGAATAAAAATCATAATTTGCAATAAGGAGATATTGAGCCACCTTATTAGTCAGAGGAGAATTGATTGAAAAAAAAAAACAAGTAAAAAAAGAGAAGCAATAACTTTTAGATGACATAAACTTGTCATGCAAGTTTTTGAAGCCACATACACCCTTACAATGCCTGATGAAGGAACATATTTGACTTTAAAATCTTTTACAAGTTTCTTTTAGTCAAATAAATTATTGGGATGATGATACTATTTGTCTTCAACCAAAAAACTGAAACCAACATTTTGGCCCCAGCAAACTGATCAATTTTCAAAAAGTGATACAGGCAAGTACTTGTATTATATTTCCAGGCTGTAAAGTTTAGAAGCAGGGAACACCTGGAAAAAAAAAATAATCACATAAAAATTAAGAAAAGTGTGTGTTTATACAATTTACAGTGCAGGTGCTGGAAGATCACCTCACACGTCTACAACCTGGATGACCAGAAAAACGGCACCTGTCAGTCAAATCTAAGGATGCCTGTCATGTGGTCTCTGGCTGCGGGATTCACTGACCAAATACAGCAGATGAAAGCCTTCGAAGAGGAGGCAGCTCATGCTGCCAAACAGTCCTCCCCATTGTCTGTTTTTGTTCCACTCAAACTGGGTACCTCCTTCTCTAGTTCCTTCAAATAGATGCGCCAGTATCTCCCTATGAAAGGGGAGGGCCCATCAGGTTTGCACACCTCCTATTCCCATGAAAAGGACAAAGGGATGAGAGAAGAACTTTGACATCGGTGCTCTTGGGACAGAGAGAGATCTTGGTCATAGGATTCTCCTATC
This sequence comes from Neoceratodus forsteri, assembly GCA_016271365.2. Classification (NCBI taxonomy): domain Eukaryota; kingdom Metazoa; phylum Chordata; order Ceratodontiformes; family Ceratodontidae; genus Neoceratodus; species Neoceratodus forsteri. The sequence goes on from CM057455.1 coordinate 624,664,844, forward strand.
TTGACTTCGGTCGAAATTGCAGCCATGGCCACTGGCTTCACGGTACCCCCATCAGGCCAGCTGGCTCAGACATAGGACAATGACCAGGGTGAAATCATAATCAACCCCATCAACCTGTTGTCACCCAGTGAGGCTGACAATTCCTTATTCAGGACACCAGTCCTACAGACCAGTGAGGAGACCCTAGCTTTCAGGTGTTCCAACCGTGGTCACAGTCCCCGACCTGGAGGAGCCGTGGGTCTCCCTGACTCCTTCTGAGAAGCCCCGTCAGTCCCCATAATGGTCATCTTCTACATCCTGGATCCCTCGACTGACTGGCTGAGGAAATCCCACAGGCAGCACTCCAAGAAGAGGTGATGCCATCATTTGTCCTCATCCTCCTCAGGTGAGGAGAGGGTTCGATGCAAGTTGTGTCATCACTACAAGGATGTCATGTGGCAACAGCTATTGATCACTGGTCTGAAGTTGACCCTGGCTTCTACTCAGGCCATCACCTGGATATCACCCTGTAGACTGAAGTCGAACCTTTCAGAGCCAGTCAACACCGTTCCTTCACCCACAGAGCCAGTGAAGACCCTCCTGGCTCAGCCAAAGCTGCCTTCTCTGCCTATCTTGGTGGAGCCACCACCTAAGAAGCCTCCCTCGGGGGTTCCTGCAAAGGAGTCTCAACCCGATCAGGGTCTCCTATGCAGGCTGTCAGTCACCCTCATTCCTGACCATCTGTGGTGGGTCGAGAGTGACACAGGTGGTCAGCCACTTTACCCAGACTCAGGGTCCAAAGATATGGAGCTTCACTATCATCCCCGTGATGATGATTCAATGAGTCTGTCAAAGGAGGAGGGTCCCATGTCCTTCATGGCATCCTCTGTCTTATCTCTGAATCAACATGAATGCCATTAGAGAGCATCAAAAAATGGGCCAAATACCCCTTGACTCATATCCTCATGAAAGTGGATTCCCTGTATGAGACCTTCCTTCCCAGTGGCTGAGGCCATAGTTGGTCTAGTCCTGGAGCTTTGGCAAAACCCAACTTCCTGCCCTGCACCTTCCACTCATATGGCCCACAAATTTGTGGTTCCCACTGGCACCCGTTCAGGGTTTACACAGCATCCCTTGGCCGAGGTATTGGTGACTGAATCTGTGTTGTGGCACTCGGGCAATTCAGATAGACCTCCAGATAAAGAATCAAAAAAATTGGACCATACAGCCAGGAAGGTCTATGCTGCTTCCTCACTTGGTCTCTATCAGGTTAGTTCAGCTGTTATTATGGCACACTTCTACCATGCCCTCCTGGGCTCCCTGGATGAGATGCTGCCTCATCTCCCTATGGACCTTCAGACCACAGTCAAGCAGGTCCGTGATCAGGGCCAGGCTGTTGCTAAATAGCAACTCTAGATGGCCTTGGATATCGGGGATTCCTGTGCCTGATCAGTAGCAGCTGCAGTTGCCATGCACCGCAGAGATTAGTTGAGAGTCTCAACCTTCAAGGCAAACACCCAGCAAACTGGTGGATGTTCCTTTCTCATGTACCGACTTGTTTGGTCTAGGAGTTGATGGTCACGTTCAATGTATCGAGAAGTCCAACACCACCTTGGGCTCCATTACTTTCACCCAAAAAGAACCCCAAGGTTCTATAAAAATCACAGAAGAAGAAGCCCTTTTGACATTCTGCCCCTACAACCAAGCAGCCCAATTATCAAAATGAGCAGTAGCAGCAGCAGGCCCAGTCTTGGTGCCCTTGGCCCAAGTCTGGGACTTTGGTGAACTGTAAACCCAGGGGTAGAGATTCTGGTTGCCCTGCTGCTGGATCTTCATCCTCCAAGCCTGTGCAGTGATGGGATGGGGGTGGCCTCCCCCATACCTGCCATAACCACTTTAGCTCCTCCCATAGGGGGCCAGCTCCACCACTTCATTTCTGCCTGGTCCGCTGTTATAACAGACAGGTGGGTTCTGGAGGTGGCTGGCCAGGGTCTGCTTCTGGAATTTGAGCAATACCTTCCAAGCTGAGCCCACACCCCACAGAAGGAAAAGGTATCCACCCATACTAGGTCGGCTCTCAGAGACTAGCTCATCCAACTCCTTCCTCAAGGAGGTAGTGCTCAGAGTTGCAGATCCACCTGTCAATCCTGTGTTCTTTTCCAGGTACTTCCTGGTCCTGAAATAGATGAGGGGCTGGTGCTCCGTTATGGATCTGCATGACTTGAATCAGTTTCTTAGGTCATGCACCTTTTGGATGGTAACTCTGTCCCAGATCATTCCATCCCTCGTGCAGAGCATGTGGTTTTTCAGGATGCATTTTTTCATGTCCCGATCCATCTGTCCCACTAAAGGTTCCTCCACTTTGGGGTGGAGGGAACCCTATATGAGTTCAAAGCCATGCCATTTGGCCTGTCATCAGCCCCCAGGGTCTTCATCAAATGCATAGCAGTGGTGGCAGTCCATCTTCGGCATCTAGGGGTTAAAGTGTACCCCTATCTTGACAATTAGCTAATAGCGGGGCCCTCCAGACTGGAGGTGGAGAGGTCCAGGGATCTGGCCCTACACATCTGTCTCAGCCATTGCCTCAAGGTCAACGAGGCAAAGTCAGAACCTGTGCACGCACAGGTGATTTGCTTCATCGGGGCAAAGCTCAACTCTTGCCGAGCCAGAGCCAGGCTCCTGTCGTACAGAGTGAAGGTTTTCTCCTCCTTTGCCGATCATTTCTGGTTGGACAACTGTGAATTGCCCTGGACTTCCTGTGACTTCTTGTTTACATGGCAGCCTGCACCACTTTGGTCCAAAGGGCCTGGTGCCATATGCACCCCCCTCAATGGGAGCTGGACAGCCAGTGGTCTCAGCAACATGGTCATTTCAACCAGCTGGTCACTGTGACCCAGAAGTTGTTGGATGCCCTCCATTGGTGGACCATACTGGAACATCTGCAGGGAGGAATCCCATTTGTCCACCCCAAGCCAATGGTCATCCTCATGACTTATGCCTCTCTCTCACAGGCTGAAGTGCCCACATGAGGAAACACAGAGTCCATTGGCACTGGACCCCAGAGGAATCCTGATGCCATAACAACCTGCTGGAGCTTCAAGCAGTTCAGCTGGCACTGGCTGCATTTGCTCTGTTCCTTCTGGGTGAAGTGGTTGAAGTCCAGATGGACAACACCATGACCATGTACTACCTCAACAAACAGGGTGGCACACACTCCTGGCCTCTGTGCAGGGAAGCTCTCCACATCTGGACCCTTGTGAACTGACTGGAGAAAGATCTCCTAGCCATCCATCCATGTGGCAGGAGCCTCAAATCACTTGGCGGACACCCTCAGCCATGTGGACATGATGTCCCACAAGTGTTATCTCCATCCAGAGGTAGATCACAGCCTGTTATCCCAGTGGGACTCTCCTCAGGTGGACTTGTTCACCTCCAGGGAACACCAATCTAAGGCAGTTTCACGCCTGCACCCCTCAACAGGGCTCGCTGCAGGATGATGCCTTCTTGAGACCATGGACCTCAGGCCTCTTCTATATCTTCTGTCTACTTCCCTTGGTCTATAAGGTGCTCCTCAAGGTCATGAGGGACAAGGCAAGGATGATCCTGGTAGCCCCAGACTGGTCCCAAAAGATTTCATATCCAGATCTCCTCAGCCTCTGCACCAGGCTCCAAAAACATCTTCCAGTATTCCTGGTCCTGATCTCTGTCAATTAAGGGAAGGTATTCCACCTGGACCTTCAATCCCTTCACCTAACAGCCTGATTCATGAGTGGCTAGAGTTCCAGGCATCTGGTCTCTCCAATGATGTACTTAATGTTGTTGAGGCATCTAGGAAGGCATCAACCAAGAGGTGCTATACCTTCAAATTAAAAGATTCTCCATTTGGTGTCAGAGCAAGGGCATGGACCCTTTGTCCTGCCTGGTGGCAAACACCCTCGACTGCCTTTGGTCCCTCTCCAAAGGAGGTCTTCAGTCTATGACCCTTAAAGTGCACCTGGCAGCCATCTCTGCTTACCAGTCATGGGACGGTCAGCAGATGGTGGCACTGGAAAACATGATATGGCATTTCTTTAAAGGCCTTGACCACATTTTCCCTCCAGTGCATTAACCTCAACCTACATGGGATTTGCTGCTGGTTTTGGCAAAGCTCATGAGCAAGCCATTTGAACCGATAAACAGGTGTGAGATGTCACATCTGTTGTCAAAGATTGCCTTCTTGGTGGCTATCACATCAGCCAGAAGAACTGGGGAACTACAGATGCTCTCTCTCAAGTCTCCCTATTTTGTCTTCCACAGGGATAAGGTTGTCTTGTGCCCCCACCCAAAATTCATTCTGAATGTGGTATCAGAAATTCACCTGAATCAGGTGTTGACTCTGCTGGTGTATTACCCAAATTACTCCTCAGAGGCCATGTACAGGCTCCATACTTTGGACCTGAGATGAACGATTTCATATGAGGGTGAACAGCTGAAGTTCAGGGAGAGGTTCATCAGCCATTTGTCACCTACGCTGAAGCCACGCCTGGTAGACCTGCTGCAAAGTGGATGGTTGGCAGATGGATTACATCCTGCTTTGATCTCTGCTATAGGTTGGTGCTCATTCAACCCGCCATACTGCTGTATCAGTGGCTGCTTCTATGGACATCCCTATCCAGGATATCTGCAGGGCTGCTACCTGGAAGTAAGCAATCACTGTCATTATCCATTACCACATCGATGTAGAGTCATGCCACAATGCTGGTTTTGGGGCCTCAGTTCCCCAATCTCTGTTTCCCATGTAGGGGGTGTGCACCTTACTTCCCTCCTTCCAGAGAACTGCTAGGAATCTGCCAAAAAGTGTGGATGAGAACAACATATCTACATATCCAGAAACACAGGTTACTCTCTTGTAACAGTAGTTCTAGAAGTGGTATATGTTGCTCATCCACACTGACCCACCAGACTTCCCAAACTTCGAAGCACAACCTCTTCTTCCAGCAATCAAGATTTGGTGTCATAGGGTGGAGCTGAGGCCTATGCCACCTGGGTGGGTAGGAAGTGACAGCTTTTAGACCATCTGGCAAGATTTAAAGGGAAAGGCACATGCCAAATGTGCTTATTTGTTGTGCTAGCACTTTTCATTAGCTGACCACCTGACCAAGAATCAAGCTGACTGGGCTGTTGGAGGCAGAAGGTAGAGAAAGAATGAGAAACAGCAACAACAAACATGAATGGGTGGGCTAAGTATTTATCAGTTGCTTCCTAATTCTCCACACAGATGGCAGCAACAAAAACAAATAAGCATTTGTCAAAGCCGAATGTTGTGTCACTGGCATTGGTAGTGCAGGAGTTAGAGATGAATAATAGGAGTGACAGTGAAGCACTGAACTGATGCCTACCCCACACCCACCCTGCACAGACTGACAGGCACTGGAGTGTGCCTTTGGGTCATCAGCTATAACGCACATGCCACTTTACTTCACCCTACCCTGTAGACATTGACAAGTGTTGTGGTATGCTTTGGGGTCCTTGAGCATTTTACTTACCCCATTCCATAAGAAAATACACTGAAGTGGGTGCAGTATAGGAGAATGGGGTGAACTTTGTGGTTGAACACTCCAAAACACACCTCGATGCCTGTCAGTGTCTGCAGGGTGGAGGTGGGGGTGGAATGGCGGGAGTATTACAGCTGATGACCCCAAGTCACACCCCTGATGCCTGTCAGTCTCTACAGGGTGGGGTGTAACTGTTGGAAACCCTAACTCCGTAGGCATGTGTTGGTATTTTCACTCCAAATTATCAACATGGGCTTTCTGTGACACCACCTCATGAAGCTCGGCACTATCAGTTTGTTAGCGAAAAGGTGATTTTGCACAGTGACTGTGCCATTTGTCATCATATGTATGTAAACACATTTTGGGCAGGATTTGAAAAATGACAACCATATTGTTCATGAGCAGGTGTAAAAAAATGGCAACCTTGAAAATCTGGAGTGAAAATATGAAAAATTGGTGAAGTTATGAGTATGCATAGAAACTGTGCAACACATATATGTAACCAAATTATTTTTGTTTGTTTTTTTTAACCACATTTTCAACATCGGCATTTTGGGACCTCCCCTCATGAACAGAGATACTGTGATTTTCTTAATCTGTCCCAAAAGTTGATCTTCCTCAGCGACCATACCATTGTACTCCACAGGTGCGAAAACACATTTCAGTCATGATGTGAAAAATGACATCTTTACTGTTTAGAAGGAGTTGTGAAAAAATGCCAGTGTTGAAAATCTGGCATGAAAATTTTTCAAATTTGCAAAGCTACAATAGTTTGTGGAAACTGCACAACTCATGCATGTAACACAGTCATTTTATGGACTTTCATCTCCAAATTTTCAACATACACATTTTAGGACCTCTGCTCATAAACAATGTCACTGTCATTTTGTCAAACTGTCCCAAAAACTGATTTCACCCAGCGACCATGCTATTCTGTGCTGGACGTGCGAAAACACATTTTGGCCAGGATATGTAAAATGACAGCTGTACAGTTCATAAGGAGGTGTGGGAAAATGGCAATGTTGAAAATCTGGAGTGAAAATATTACAAATATTCAATAATATTCAAAAAAATATTCACAAAGTTACAAGTATGCGTGCAAACTGCACAATGCACGCTCATAAAACAGCCATTTTCTTGGATTTTTGTCACCAAATTTGCGACGTAGGCTTTTTGAGAGCCCCCCCATGAGCAGTGGCACTGTCATTTTGTTAATCAGTTCCGAAAGGTGATTCCATGCAGTGACCGCAAAATCACCTTTTGGGACAGAATAATGCCATGACAGTGACTGAATTCATGAGGAGGGGTCCCAATAACCCATGTTGAAAATTTGGTGCCAAAATTCCCAAAAATGGCCAAGATATGCACCAAAGTTGAAAAAACCCTATTTATGCAATTATACAGCTTACTGGCATTTCTTCAGTTCGTGGTCAGCTTTGAAGAGTGCCAATGTGTTCCTGGTCCACCGAAGATCATTGCGCCAGGCTCCAGAGGTAAGTATGGGGTGAGGGGGTGTGGGGAGGTGAGGTATGCAGAGGGTGGGTGTGGGTTGAGAGAGTGAGCAGGACAGACCATGAAGGACCATTTTCTGATTTACAGGTTCAAAAAAAAAAAAAAAATTGCAGGACGTTTTTGTTTACAGGGGCATTTGGCACACTGTGGTGGCCTCCTAGCATGCCATCTGAGTGTTTGGGGGGGTGTTGTAACTGACAGCAGATTGGGCACCCCCGTCAGCACATACCAAGGTGAAGGGGGGAAGAGCTGAGGGAGATTGGGCATCCCCCTCAGCACACAACAAATGGAGGGGACATTATGCTAATGGGGAGTAGGATCCCCCATCTGCAAATTAAACTGGGAAGGGGGGGACTAAAGCTAATGGGGATTATGCCCCCATTGGCAAAGAAAGACTGTTGAGGGGGTGCATGATGCCGAGGTGGATTGGGCACAGCCTCAGAACACACATAACATGGGAGGAAGGGTGAATTATGCCGACAGGGCATGGGTTCCCCCATCAGCAAATGAAGTGGGTTGGGGCATGCCAATGGGGGGATTGGGCACCCCTGAACTTGGCGCTCTATGCAGCGGCAGTCAATGCCACCATGTTTATTGAACTGCTTCACCTGGAAAGGCAAGCTGATGCGTGATGAGCTTGGCTGTCTTTGCAGCGGACCTTTTCTTAGATCAGGTGGCTAGTTTACATGTTGCTGGTGTCAGCACCTGCAGCTGCCTTCTTGGGGATTGAGGGATGCACCTTCTGATACATGCCCTGCATTCGCCGACATAGACCACACTTCCAAATCTGCTACTACTGCAATATGCTGGCTGATGTGCAAGTGCGAGCCAGCATAAAAAGGAAAGGGTCAGCCATGGAAGGCTTTGCTGTTCAGCAAGGAAACTCAAGCAAGATTAGGCAATTGCACCATTAAGAAAATGAACACCTGAGGAACACCCTGAAAACTTTTCAAAAGTCGGGTAAAGTAATAAAAGACTTAACCCTTTGGATAAATGACTTCCAATTCCACTATTGCGTTAAAATAATGTTTTCACTTTTGAATTCTTGTGCATGAAAATGATAAAAAGTATTTAACTTTTTCTTATGCTTTTGGAATTATGTGGGAGGAACGTACAACAGAATAGAATAAAAGTGTATGCAGATTTGAATGCCTACAGTTTAGTACTGCAAGCACTTACACTAAAATTATTAAGCAGTTTCTGCAGATCCTGGCAAAAATGCCTTGGCAGAGGGATAGGAAGTGTAGAAAATAAAACTAAAAACCTAGGCAGGTTGTCCATCTGGATGGACTTCACTCTGCTCCCTACTGATAGTGGGAAAATGTCCCATCTCCCTGAGTCTTCTTTTATTTCCTCCAGCAGTTTCCCATAATTCATCTTATATAAATTAATAAGATATTGGGATCCAAATCCCTAAGTATTGGAAACCATTTAGGACCTTACAAAAGGAGCCCTCTGGAGAGGTGTGGTTTTCTAATGGGTGACCCAGAGACATAATTTCAGTTTTGCTGTCATTTATCTTGAACTCAGTCTGCCAAGTGAAACGTTAGTTTTTTATTGTGCCTAGTGTTGGTCTTTAATAAACGTGTATTGTACTTTCGTATGGTTGCTTTGCGGGTGCTGGACCTTGTATTTTTTACTGTTCGTGTTATTTTTCCAAGCACCGCAGTTATTCCTGGTGCTCCTTTGTCTCTCACTCAGTGGGGCACATTTTTAGTATTACCATATACTTCCATTATCTGCCTATCATGGGGGCTAGTCCTATGGGGATCAGACAAATACAACAGGGTATCATTTGCATATTGTGATATCTTAAGTTCCTCCCCTGCTATTTGAATTCCGTGAAGTTATGAATCTTGCTGAAACCTTGCACCAAAGGTAGAGCACTTAATGCAAATAAAAGCAGAGTGAGAGGGCACACTTGCATTGTGCCCCTCTCAATCTGAAAACTAGAAGAAAGCTAACCATTAACTCTCACCCGAGTGTGATGAGAAGCATATATATATATAGATATATATATATATATCTATATATATATATTCTTTACCCAGTTCCAAAATGTAGGACCAAATCTAAAGCAACCTAGGGTGCCTTGTAAAAAGGCCCAGTCCAAGACAGCAAACATTTTCTCTGTGTCGACTGAAACAACTCCCCCATCCTACCTCTCTGCCAAGATTGTGAGTCTGAGTTTACATTAAATAACTCCCAGACATTATCCTGGAGGTGCCTTCCTGGGAGAATAACCTTTCTGATCCTTATGAATTAGGGTTGGAATAACCTCCTGAAGCCTCATATTAATTGTTTTGATAAATAATTGAAAAGCATAATTAAGACGGGATATCGGACTATAACTGGTGCATTTGGTGGGATCATTCCAGGGCTTAGGCAATATTGTAATATTTGCATCATCCCAAGAACCTGGTAAAGACCCTGACAGATGCACCAGATTACAAAGCTTGGTCAATAACTGCACCAAATCTTCAGCAACCTTTTTGTAAAACTCGGGAATAAAGCCATCCAGCCCCGGAGAGTTCCCTATTAAAAAGGATTTTGATAGAAGCTATAATTTCGGACACTATAAAAGGGGAGTCTAGAGAACTTTGCAATTCAGGGGAAAAGGTAGGTAACACAAGCCCCATCAAAAAACTAGTCACCTGTTCCTCATGCTCTGACCCTCATTTCCTAGAATATAACTGCTGGTAATACTCCTGAAAAACTTGCACAGTCTGCTAGGGTTCCACATGACTAACAGGATCTGGTGAATCTGTAACTAAAGGAGGGTACATACCTATCTGCTTCCTGTTTATGCAGGTGCACTGCTAACAATTTACTTGCCCTAGCCCCCCCCCCCACACTGTATTTCTGACAGAGAAGATCATCAAGTTTTTCATGTTAACTCCACTCATTTTATGTTTGTCCCCTTGTTAGGTAATGATGACATCTATAGTTGCAAAAGAAGCATCCCATGCACACCTACTGTATTAAAATTTCATTTTGTTTGAACAATAGTCGAGGTTCCTAGTATTTTCACAGTATAAAACAGTACTACTAAATCACTTTATTTCTTGTCAATACAAGATATTTGAATCAGCTTTTCCCCTTGTGGCATATCAGTATTCTGTGGAGGTGCAAATTAACTATCATCCATACCTTCAGGACTATTTATTTAGTATGTTATGGGGAGAGTGGTAAGCTGGTCTCAAAGTTTATAAATGTAATATTAATAATCAGTTAATTTTCAGATTCCTATCATTGGGGAATAGTTCTCTGTTATTTTGTTCTGCATTATTTTAATAATGTTTTAATACACTCAAACAGAGAAGAGTTATGCCATACATAGAAACTGCAGTTATTCCATACAATTGAAATGATTTTTGTAATTCAAACTATAAGTCCCTTTTTGTCCTTTCTGTGATGTGCTAAAATTATATGACTGCTATTTAGATGCTTCATGTATTTCCCATAACTTATCTTTGCTTATGTCTGCACCAGTTGTTTAGAATTGCAATGGACATTGACTCGGGAACTGCTGGTTTGAATCTAATAGTCTTGTTGAGAGGTCACGCATCCCCATTTCTAAGGGCCCCCTATTTATTATTACTCCAAGCTTTATCCCTGCACCCCCTTTTTTATTTTGTGTGTTAACATTCCCAGCTAAAACTGCTGATATTCATCTAGGGGCAGGTTGCACCTCACATGTATCCCATATATCCTAGAAGTAAAATTGGTTATTTATAAAGTGCTAATTTTCCAACCATTTATTTTTCTTTCCCTTTCTGAATTTCTCCTGGTTCTTCCAAATGACATACTCCCTGAGTAAGACCTAATAATCAAAGCGTTGGGGCTACTATTTGACATTTTAGATGCTTAACTTGGCTTGTTTGATTCACTGGAATGCATTCTTTTTATGTTTGTGTCTTGTTCAGTTAGCTGCCAGTTTTTGCATTGACAGCCCAATTCCTGTGACACACTTGATTCTTCTCTTCTAACTCACTGTACAGCAACTGTATGCACTCTGACTTTTTTTGTGTTTGTTTTTTTTTAAACATAAATCAAGACACCACTCGCAACCTGCAGTCAGCTGATGGAACAGCTGCTCAAGACACCACTTACTCCTGTACCAAACCAATACATTCTTCTGCTGATGCAATCATTCCATGATTTGACTTGCATACTGTGTGGCCCTAAGCAAGTCACTTAACTTCCCTGTGCTCCCAGGTTGCTTCTGTAAAAAAGCTTTCAGCTTAGTGTGCTACTCCTGGTTAAACAACTAAACTAATTAAATGATTGCAGATGCTAGCTTGGTTTACTATCATTTAAAATGGTGCACAACCACATATAGAAACAGTTGCTCTCAGGCCAATATGCTGTAACTGCCACTGATCAGAATTTCATCTTCCCCCAGTACCATTGGTTGGTAGGGAAAATGAAATAGTGGTTGGTGCAGTTATGGTATGTTGGCCTGATAATGGCTGTTTCTCCAAGTTGCCAGGGACCATTATGTGTGATTGTTGGAGTGTTTCTGTGAATACTGCCACATTAATTTGGTTATTACTATAGAACCTGGCACTGGGCTGTGGTGGAGTATGATTCAGTTTGGTAAAAAAGCTGATCTGGGGTATTTTTATTGCCTGTGATTATGTGGTCAGATGTAATCATGGCTAAGAGGAGCTCTCAACAATTTGAATTCTATATTCTTTCTACCCAGTACATAATATCAGATTTTTTTTTTTTGCATCATGATATCGTGTGATAACACCGTCACTTATAATCTCTTTTGGCCAGTAAGACTTTTTGGATTTCTCTTACCTATTTAACGATGAAGCAATAAAGCAGAACAGGGTGTGTTTTCTGCTATGAAAATGGCACACTTCAGGTGGTCTGAATCACCAGGCTAAAGGCTAAGTGCTTTTGCTGCTCAAGCTGTGCCATTATCCCAGCACAACTCACTTTCTGGAGCACCTTATTGAAATTATTACATTGATTTGTTAGGAATAGTATATAAATATCTATTTTTTTAATTAATTTGAATAAGTAACAGGAAAAAAGGTGAAAAGAGATTTAAAAACATAGAGCTTATGGTGCCATTTTTGCTGTTTGGCCAGTAGATAGAAACTGCTATATTTGTTTTACATAGAAGTAAGTGAATTAAGGTGAAAGATGTAGCTGGGAATGAAAATGTCTGGAACACCAAGAAGAAGAACTTCTAGGGATTGCAAAAGAAGAAAGGGTTCTGAAAGAACTCCTAAAACTGAAGGTGGACAAAGCAATGGGGCCAGATGGAATTCACCCCAGAATTCTAAATGAGTTAAGCAGAGAACTAGTGACACCACTGACTACCCTTTTTAATAAATCATGGGAGGAAGGTGAGGTACCTGAGGACTGAAAGAAGGCTGATGTGATTTCCTTTCACAAAAGTAGGACCAAGACAGAGGCAAGAAACTACAGACCTGTCAGTTTGACCTCTGCAGTAGGGAAAGTGATGGAATCACTTCTGAAGGAAAGAATTGTTGAGTACCTAGAGGCCAGTGGGGCACAGGACCCAAGGCAGCATGGGTTCATAGCAGGAAGGTCATGTCAGCAAATCTAATTGATTTCTTTAACTGGGTGATCAAAGTAGTAGACCAGGAAGGGGCTGTGGACATGGCCTACCTAGACTTTAGCAAGACATTTGACTCAGTCCCACACAAAAGATTAGTAGTCAAATTAACCAGCCTGGGAGTGGATCCCAGGGTGGTAGCCTGGGTAAAACATTAGCTGAACAAAAGGACACAGTGGGTAATTGTAAATGGAGTCCACTCTGATGAAAGAGGGCTTACTAGGGGGTACCGTAGGGTTCAGTACTGGGTCCAGTCATTTTTAATGTCTTTATAAATGACATTGCAGAGGGACTAGTAGGAAAAGTATGCCTCTTTGCAGATGACATAAAGATCTGCAACAGGGTTGATACACAAGGAGGCGTAGAAAGGATGAGAAGGGACTTGGCAAGGTTGGAGGAATGGTCAGAAGTATGGCAGCTTGGATTCAATGCAAAAGAAGTGCAAAGTAATGCACCTGGGAAGAAAACCAAGGGAAGATTACACAATGGGGGTAGTAACAACAACAAAATGGAAAGGGACCTGGGGTAATCATATCAGATGACCTTAAGGTTGGCAAGCAATGTGAGACGGCAGTAGGGAGGGCTGGGGGGATACTGGGATGTATAGGGAGAGGCATCACCAGCAGAAAACAGGAAGTTGTTATCCCCCTGTACATACAGTTGGTGAGACCCATCTGGAGTACTGCGTCCAGTTCTGGAGACTCCATCTATGCAAAGACATAGACAGGATGGAGGCAGTTCAGAGGAGGGCAACTAAAATGGTGCAGAGTCTGCAAGAGAAGCCATATGAGGAGAGATTTATTTATTTAGCTTTTGTTTACCGGGTAAGTACACTAGACAAGTAGTATGCCTATTTTCAGGAACGACCCGGGAGAGCACAAAACATACAGTATACATACATGGCAACATTGGAGAAACAGCATGTTACAGTAAAAAACAGCTATAACAATGCTTGTATAAGGGCAGAGATACTGCCACACATAGTACAAATTGTTACAGGACATAGATAGAAATTAGAATCACTGAATACATAATTCATAGACCATCATGGAAAGAAGCTTAATATGTATAAACTTGAGGAAAGGAGGGAGAGGGGTGACATGATAGAAATGTTTAAGTACCTCAGTGGAATCAACAAAGTCCAAGAGGGTAGCATCTTTCAGAAAAAGAGATGTGCAAGAACAAGGGGACACATCTGAAGATAGAGGGGGATGGCTTAGTGGCAATGTGAAGAAGTATTTTTTCACAGAGAGGGTGGTGGATGCATAGAACAGCCTTCCTGAGGAGGTTGTGGGGTCTAAAACTATGGGAGAATTCAAGAATGCATGGACAGACGTAAGGCAATTTTTGTGAGGGGGGTAGGAAGAAATAGACTGTTGGTTAAATAGGATCTGAGGCTTATCCTCTAGGTAGGGAAATGGGCAGACTCGGTGGGCCAAGCGGTCCTTATCTAGCATCAAAGTCTATGTTTCTATGTTTCTAACAGGATAGCTCTTATAGGAAAAGGGAACATAAGCCTCTTTTTATGGAGTGAATCACTGTAAAGAACAAGGAGGATATCAGGTTGACCAGCAGTTCCACTGAGTCTATCTGGTTAAGCTAAGAGAGAAAAGGTGGGAAAAAATGAACACCATGGGGGCAATCACAAGTAGTGATGTGCAAGGTTGGAAAACTTCACTTTCTGGATTATTTCAAGAATTTGCAAAAAAGTGATAACTTCATGAAATGTGAAGTCGCAACGTTGCCGGCAGAGTTTGGCAAAGAGAAGAAATCTACAACATGCGAAGTTGGTAACTTTACCTGCAAAGTTTGGTACAGAAGCAAAGTTTGCAATGTACTATTGTATCAGAGGTCACATCTTGCTGAAACAAGCTGTATATCATGAGGATGCTGCAGTGTTCTGAAGACAGTGTAAGACAGAAGTCAGTGTGTGCTTGTCTGAGAAAAACAAACTTTTAAAATCCATTTGAAGAGTTTTTTAATCCAAATTGCTCACAAATTGTTCTAGAGGGTCCTAATGCTAGATTTGTGTTTTTTGGTGATTATTTGCTTTAAAGTAAGGGTTTCTGTTTTGTCAGTCTGTGAAGCAGAGTGGTGTGGGAGGGAGGTGTACTGTAAAGCAAGGCAGGCCTTTTGTCAAAGCAGGAGATTTGTTTTATATTTGGGTTTTCTCACTCTTTCTTGTTCATCATTTTTGATCTGTGGTGAGCAATTTCTCTTTTTTTTCTGTGCTTTACTTGGGTGTGTTTTTAAGTAAAGTATTTTGTTAATGTCTTTCTGTACCATTTTTAATAATCTTTTATATTTTTCTTAAAGTGATTGTGTCCTGTCACTTTTTGTTATACTTAATATTAAATCGCCACTGTTGTGACTGCTGTCTTAATCCCTGTTCTGTTTAAAATAAAATAAATTAAAAAAAATTGTGGTTGTTTTTAGCAGTAGTTTTTTCAGATCACTCTGCTGATCCCTGATTCTCTAGGTTGAGGTATTGTCTGCTGCTGGTAGTAAATAACTTGTTTAACCCTTTTACCCATGTTATGCATGGGTGTCTTGTTAATACCTGTGGTGTTTTATTTTTTTCTGATAATACTATTGACCCCTGCTCCCTTAGGGGAAGGTATTGCTTTTTCTGGTGCTTATCTGTACATTTTGTAATTTATCATCCGAAATCAGGTTATGAATTTACAATTAGCATATAAGAATGACCAGGAAGAGATGGTCTACTAAATGGAGGCAGTAAAGAAGTGTTCAAAATCTGTTGGGCAAAATAGTGCTGCAGTTAAAAAAAAAAAAACTATATCTGCAGTATTGTGTTCTGTGAGTTCTGTACCTGATAGTAGTGAAGGAGTAGTTGGCAGTGGTGGCATTAGTGTAGCCAAATTTTTCTCTGCCACATTTTTGGCAGGCATGCTGGTGGGGGATGAAGGAGGTGATAAGAGTCACAGTAGTAAACAATCCCAGGGGTCATGTTTATTGCAAAGGTTGCAAGTGACCACACTAACCCTAATATCCCATTGGATAATGCTGCAACTTTGGCACCACCAGCCTTTGGAGTTAAGGGACATGCTATATGACCAAACAAAGGCCAAGCATCTACCACCGTAATAATACATAATACCCCTGTAAACATTCATGGGGTGTACAACACCCCCAAATCACCTCCCAAATTAACCATGGTGCCAAATTCACAACTTATATTCAATAATCATCAAAAAAATGCACAATACAAGTACATCCTCCTGGACTGCAACCATACCAAGTTTCAGAGAAAGTCAACAAAATTTGACAGCATTATGCATACAAAACCCAAAATGAGTAGTTGTTGGAAGTAATTTTGATTTTTTTTTACCAATCTTCACCTTTGTGTACCCCAAGGAGAAGTTACAGGCAAAGTTGCAAGGCAAAGCTACGAATCACAAATGTCCTATTAAATAGAAAAAGTTTGCTAAATGATTCACTGAGGTGGATTTGGTGAATTAAAACTTCACAGCACTCTAAAGCACTCTAAGCATAAGCATGCAAAAAGCTCAGATAACTTTACAAGATGACAAATCGATATGGTCTTTGTGAATGTTAAATTTCAGAATAGGAATTATGACAGTACCTATTATTTTACCACAAATATTTGAGAAAATGTTACCATTAATAATGTTTGGTATTTCCACTGTGAATTGAAAACTGCTAAATCTATTATTTTTCCAGCCTTGTTAAATAGCAGGATACACAGATATTGTATCTGCATGACAAATGTCAGGTCTATACATGCAAGAGCAGAGAAGTTATGGACATATACATTTTGAAAACATTTTAACAAAATTTCTCAAGTGATTGGATAGCGAAATTTTGAGCCCCTGTAATTTTAAAATTTCTAAACCAAATCTCTCCATAGTAACATAATTCTATAAACCTTAAACAAAGTTATGCATGCTAATTTTCATACAACTATCCTCAATGGTGACTGAGTAATGAGCAGATAACACTTTCCATGAAATTTGCACCCCTATAAAAATGCCAGACTTTGACCCCATACTTTCGAAACCATTTATCCTAATGTCATATTTCACATGACTTTATGGTTCTTACCATCAAGTAATCAATCAAACAATTATTTATTTAACCAGATGAAACACCAATGAGGTGAACTCATTTGCAAGGTGGACCTGGAAACAGTTTACAAACAGATACAGTATAATTTAAAACAAGGAGCCTCATAGGGGCCAATTTATCATGTCATACAATTATGCAAGGCTAAGGGTTTCATGTCATACAATTATGCAAGGCTGAGTGTTGCATAGAACACATATAAAGTGACAAGGTACAGAAAGAGTAAGCACTTAAATAGGCTAATTACAGGGTAATCAGTATATACAATACATATAAACATGTAAATAGGCACCAGGTAACCAAGGAAACCAGGAGAATAAGGCAGTTAGGGAGAATATATTCAAATCGGATGGGATGGAAAGGATGGTGGTATGGGGAGGAGAAGTAAGGCCCATGGCTAGGAGGGGAACAGGCCACCATGAAGGTGATGTGAACAAAGCAGTTTAAGTGGTCATTAGTGGAAACAGGCATATGTCTCCTTAAAGGAACTCTGGAACAGATATTTGAAGTGGAATAATTCCACCAGAAAGGTATGTTTCAGGAATTTTTGGACATTGTTCCAGAGGACAGGGAGGGTATAGCTAAATGCCACATGGCCATAGCACATTCTAAGCTGTGGAATTATAAGGGAAATGTAGGACTGACTTCTTAATGGATACTTACCAGGAGGACAAATAGGTAAACGGTCCTTAATATATTGTGGAATCTTTTTAATGAAGATTTTATAAGTCCAGAATACTGCATTTCTATAACACCTGAAGCTGAGTGAAGTCAAACTTATAGAGGCATAAAGTGCACAATGATGTGTGGAGTAGTATGCTCCATTGATAGATCTAAGAGCACAATGATGCAGAGAGTCTAATTTAGAGAGGGCTGCATTGGTAGTCTGCCCATACAAACAATCTGCATAGTCAAGGAGAGGGATAAAGGGAGTCTGCACTAGTCTTTTTCTGGCTTCCTGCATCAGTAAATGTCTGACTCAGTAGATTACCCCAAGTCTCTGTCTCAGTTTTTTGGAAAGCTCCTTCATGTGGCATAGGCAAGACAGTTTAGAGTCTATTCACACTCCCAAATATTTAAATGTATCCACAAATTCAATTGACTCGTCCATCAGGGTGGATACTTGGGGGACTATGCCGGTGGGTGAATATGGGTGCTGTTTACTGCAGGGGTAAGAAGCATAGCCTTCATTTCTGTTGGTATTTAACAGTAATTTTGAGTGTCAGAGGTTATTCTGAAGGAGGCTGAATTCAGTTTGGAGATCAAGACATGCAAGTTCAGGTGTAGGCCTAGCTAAATACAGAACTGTATCATAAGCAAATAGGTGTGTATTTGCTGATTTGATTCCGGAGTCCAAGTTATTTATGTAAATGGCAAACAGTAGGGAGCCAAGGATAGAACCTTGGGGCACACCTCTTAGAAGTTCACCATCTGCCTTGCCCTGTCAGTAAGATAATCAGTAAACTATTTTAAAGACAGATTGTCAACACCAATGTTTTGTAAAGCAACTAAGAGCAGGTTGTGATCCACTATATCAAATGCTTTACTAAGGTAGAGAAATAGTGCACATATATATTTTTTGGTGTCCAGTGCAATCTGCCAATCATTAGTAACCTGGGCAAGTGCCGAGATTGTGTTGTGACAGGGATGAAGGCCAGATTAGACTGGGTTGAGCAGGGAAAGATTTACCAGATACTGCCTAAGCTGATAATTCACTACCTTTTCCAGTAGCTTAGACAGTATAGGTAACAGTGAAATTGGGCAATAATTGTTTAGGTCACAGGGGTCACCAGATTTGAATAACAGAATGGCATGGGCTGTTTTCCAAGTAGTAGGAAGGGCACCCGAGGAAAGGGACAAATTAAAGAGGTGGGTGATAGGAGGAGATAGGACATAATATCCTATTTTTAGGAAGTAAGGCCTTAACGAGATCAGTGCCTGCGCTTTTCCTAGTATCCAACTGTAGTAGTAAATCCTCAACCTGTTTTATTGTGACATAGCAGAGAGAGAAGCTAGGGTATATGGAAGGTACAACAGAGATAGGGCTATCATAGTTCTGACTAATTGCGTATGATGATTATTCACTGGTGAGATATCAAAAGCAAGCTCTGCTGTAGCAAAGTGCTTATAGAGGAGGGCAGGTATTTCCTGCTTATCAGTGATGGTAGTGCCACCTGAGTTAATTTTAGTAGCGATAGAATTTGCCAAGTCTTGGCCATTAAGATCCTTAAGAATTTTCCAGAATTTAGATGCTTGGTTAGTGGAGGATTCAGGTTCTGTGCAGAAATAATTTGCTTTTTCAGCACTAATTTGTTTGGTGCACCTCTTTCTGGCAGCCCTGAAAGCAGCCCAGTCTATGGGGTGTTCAGATTTACCAGCTTTTCCCCAGAGGGTGTCCCTATATAACAACATAGACTTCAAGCTTGGTGTAAACCAGGGACATGATTTTTTCTTCGTGCAGATTTTGACTAAGGGAGCATGTTTATTGATAGTTCCAAGGACAATACAGTAGAAGACATAGTAGGCTTTGTCCACTGATGAGGACAAGTAGAACTCTTGCCAACTCGAATGTTGGAGATCTGAAAGAAAGGCATCGGGGTCGAAGTTCCGCCACCTTCTCTTAAAAATTTATTTAGAACAGAAAGCGACTTTCAGGGCAGACCTTGCACAGGCAATAACACAGTGATCATGAAGATCATTAAAGAACACATTGGAATGCATGCAAAGGTGAGGTTTGTTCACTAGGATTAAGTCGAGTGTTGTGCTATGGTCCAGATGCTTTATGTTTGGCCGGGTGGCTTCGGTTATAAGTTGTGATTATCCAAAATTATCACATAGGGCTCTTAAAGTTAAAGAATGAGTGGAGGGCAATCTAAATTGAGATCTCCTATAATAATAATCTCAGTTGACAAGGAGTCTAGGATGTTAGGAAGGTGTGTCAGCACTTGAAAACCAGCATATAGTGGTCTATAACAGCCAATGATACAAATGGGGACTCTGATACGAAGGCTGTAAACTTGTCCCTGACATACAACAGCTACTCCCCAATATCCATGTTAATCTGTCAGCTCTATAAATGTTGTATGAAGGAATAGTAATTTCAGTGTCATGAGTAGAGGATCTTAGTCAAGTTTCTGAGACCACTAGGATATTGGACATGGGGAGGTTGACCCAGGTCTGTATAGCATCACATTTTCTTTAATAGGCTGCATGCATTCATGTGGATAAGACTTAGTCCCTTTAACTGTGCTAGATCCAATGGAGTGTGGGAATGGGAAGAGGTTCAGTCCAATGTTACCTGCTCAAATGAGCAGTAACAGGAGAATTTTCTTTATGGCATTTAGCAGTAGTCTAAGGAGCCAGATTCTGCCATTTTTATGAACATGATTTTCAAAGGTTTTAATGGCTGGTAAGTACTTGAAGAGGGGGCCCAGGGAAGCATAGAGGAGTGCCCTTAGAGAGCTAGTAAGTGGCATTGTCAGAAGGACAGCAGGAAGAGGGACAACAGGGCTGGAGGACTTAATCAAGTACCATAGTGAAAAGGGATGGAACTGCTAGGTATATATGCTGGTGAGACATTGCTTGGCATAGGTAAATGGACAACTGAAGGGGCTAGTTGACAGGCAGTGTGGAACAAAGGGCTGTAGGCCATGTCAGAGCAGTGGACGAGGGTACATGGTAATATGACCATTAGGCACCCCAGAAAGAAGGAAATAGCTTTCATTTTGAGACCAGTTTAAGCTTTCAGGCTGTAACTGATGAACTCAGGGTGCAAGTTCTGTCAAGGAGTATTCTATAACCTGAATAATTGAGCAAGGTAATGACACCTTTAAAAAGTTAGGCAAAAAGAAACAGAGAAACCAATGAGGGCTCAGCAGCGACACAGGAGAGGCAAACGGTCTATTTAAAGAGCGCCAGGGGTTGGGGAGAGGAGGTGGGAGAAAATTAAAATGCTGAATCTTCCTGATTAGGGAGAGGTTCCAGAGCAGCTTCGACTGAGAAATTCTCAGCCAACCAGAGCAGCTTCAGATGAGAAATCCTTGTCCAATCGAAATGACAGCCGTAGACCCAGCAGTCAACAGCAGAGCTGTTTAGCACCTATCAGGGTTCCAAGGATTCTCCCCGGTTAAAGGCAAATGGTTTACTTAGATAGGAGGCTCCTTTGGTGGGTCTAAAGAGATGGACATGTGGCAGGCTTCCAAGCCACAGCCACTGGCTCCACGCCTCCTAGTAGCCCAAGGTGGGCTACCTGGAGAAAGAGGAGAGAGGAGAAGGAGGAATTAGTGGGGAAAGGATTAACTTCTTCTCGATCAGTGGGTGGGAGGGTCAGTGGACAAAGAAAATGCAAAGGAGGGTTAAATGGTGGGAGGGAGCTGCTTCTCAGAGAATGGGGGGGGGGGTCATTAAGCTTGCATATATCAGGTCTCTAGTTCTACACATGGCCAAACAATACATTTCAAAAATTCCATCAAATTCAATTAACTTTCTATGAAATTGCAAGGAATTTGATGCAGTTGCAATGCAATTCAACAAATTTGGAATTTCCAAATTCCAAACAGCTCTATCTGTCATATTTACCCTTTATTTGAAAGAGAGTATTTATTAATATGCTGACATACAGTGTATTACTCATTTACTGTAAAAAGAGGCTTGCCACTAAAGGGCAGGCCAGAATGTCCTGGGACCCAGCCAGGAAAAGAATAGATAGGAGAAAGGGGGGAAGGGGGACCAAGGATAGGAAGGGGGAAGAGCTATGACCTCACAAGCAGGGTCATATGACCAACCTGGGGGTTTGCTGGCCATTGGTTAAGGGGAGGGAATAGGGGAGTCCCAATCTGGGGTCCTGAGGGGCTACTTAAGGGCATGCAACCCACAGTAAGCCCTCTTTCTTGCAGTAGAATTCAACTTTACTTGAGCTACTGCACATTGCTTGGCATATAAGATAAGGCACTGAGGGCTGGTGTGTGTGTGCTTAAAAAAAAAAGAGATTGTGTTTGTTGTAAATATTTTTGTAGCACCGAATATGTTTATGGACTGTGGATCCCTACACTGCTGATGGATACTGTGGTTAGCTTGGACAATCATCGAGGTGCAGGGTTTAAGTTTTGAGGGTTTGTTGTGTGCCTATTTAAATTACAAGGCTGTTGGTAGAGAAAGTGTTTGGTTTCCTGCACAGTGGCAGGTTTGTGAGCACCTGGGAGTGTGATCAGGTTACCTGCAGTAGCTCACGGTGGTAATGTTCGGTGCATTTGTGTGAAACAAGAGATCCTGGTCTTTGAATCCTGCAGGTGAATTTGCAGTGGTGTGCTGCTGGGCCCAACTTTTGGGTGGCTGGCATGGTGGCTGTAGGAAGCAGGTGGCCGCTGAGCCCATGCCCACTAGTTGGGTATTGGTGGTTTTGGTTGGAGCATGGTCTCACCATAGTTTAAAAAAAAAGAAATAAATCAGCTGCGAGCAGTTTTCTTACCGCAAGGGCAAGGCTGTTCAATCCTGGAGGCATGGAGGCTTCAGCAGCTCGCTGGGTGAGGGCCTGGTGGCTGGGAGCATGCCTGTGTGGGTCGCAGTGCAACGTGGCCAGCACACCTGGGGCGTGTAGCGTGGAAGGACCAAAAGCCGGAATAAGGGGGCGGCTAGCAGGGTGCTCAGGGATAACGCAGACTGGCATTTGTTTGGCTGCTGCAGGGTGCTGGGTCAGTTAGGTCCACAAGAAGAGTGGGAAGAAAATGGAAGGTGGGTTGCTGGGTTGGTGAGGGTGACAGTGCAGGGCATTGCATAATGCTAATGCTGATGGAGACTCGAGTGGGCCGGGAGATGATCCGGATGAGTGGAGTGTAGTGATGCAGCAATAGGGGGGAGTACACCTGGAGGCCTGGATGCAGGTTGTGGGCTCGGTGGTGGCCCAACAGCGGGGCACGCTACCATCATGGCTGAGACATGGTGGGCCAGAAGGCGTAGAAGCAGATGCAGGGCTTGTGTAGGCCTGACAGTGTGGTGCAACGCCAATCACGGTAGTAGCCTGGAGGGTCCTGGAGGCGTAGGGGCAGAGTGGCGGCTTTGCGAGGAGCAGATCAGACTGTGTGGTGCAGCACCATTTTGGCCAAGGAAGGATTGGGCCATGAGGCCAAGAAGCAAATACTGGGTTTTCTTGAGGCCAGCGTGGTGAGCACCAGTTGGGGACATGGGGGATTGGGCCAGGAGGCCTAGGGAAAAGTTTTGTTTGCCTTACCACCCAGACATGTGGCAGGGGCGTCATCATGTGGGGACATTAAGTGTCGAGGTCAGGATGCCTGAAAAGGACTCAGGCCTACAGCAGCACAGTTGTGTGGTGAGAGAGACCGTTTGGGTGGGCCTGCAGTAAATATGGTCTGAGCCAGGGTTCCAAGTCAAAGCAACAGAACGGAGTCCATGACTGCACAACAGCCAGTCAGCCAGGAAGCCAGGCCACTGGATGGGGGGGCCCACAAAGGCCCGAACACATAGGAGGCCGCTGAGAGGGTCAAGGGTCTGGAATGGAGGGGAGGGGAGTTACAGTGCGGAGACACCTGAGCTTGGTGGCTGAAGGAAAGGACATAGAGGTAGATCCCTTGGTGATGCAGAGGGCAGGGGAATTGGGCAGACCAGAGTTCGACAGCTGCAGTTGTCAGCAGCTGCAGCATGGCACGTACCAAGGGTACAGACACAGGCCATGTGGTCAGGGCCGCAGGTCAGGCCGCATCGCCCACCAAGGTGGGGTGTGCTAGTATCATTGGAGGTATGTGATTTGCCACAACCTAGCAGCACCCCTTTTAAAAGAATTGTGAATTCTAGGGTGAGGTAACATGAAGGGTTAGAGCATGCTAATTGGGGATTAGGTAGCCAAGAGGAACATGCTCTTGGGTGCACACTCGGAGCTGTGGATCTTCGTATGTTAGGGGGTCCGAGGAGCTCTGCCCCATAGGCAGCTGGGGGGGGGGGTTTACAGGGTGTGGCAGGGGAAGCAGTGGTGATTTGGTCCAAGGGGGGGACGTGTGGCTAAGGGAGGTGAATGGCAGGTTGGAGTGACAAAATGATCATTTGTTTTTTTACCCTGGAGACTAGGCATGTGAGGTTGTGAATGGCACCTAAGAAAACACCAGTATCCAGCGTGAGCAAGATGTCTGGGGATGGGAAGCCCAAAAAGAAACCGAGGAGGGAGGGACCAAGCCTACCAGTGCCCCAGAGGGGACCAAACCCATTCCAGTGCCGGTGGACCCGCAGCTGGACGGTGGTAAGGATGATGTGGACATGAACAGTGAGACTAGTTTGAAAGAGTATATTGAGGGCTTGCTGGGGGATATGGGGGCTGATGGGGTAGCAAAAATGGAGAAGGCCTTGCAGGCCATAAAAGGAGGAGCACACAGGAGGGACAAGGATGGGGCCAGCACCCAAGGGGGAGGGAAGAAACTGTATGAGGGTCCACTGGGTTTCACACTGGGTGACCTTGTGCCATCCTCGAGCAAGGACAAAATATGGAAAGGGAAGTACGTCGGCATCTTTGGTCTGGCAGAGGAGGAGACAGTGAAAAAGTACAAGCAGAGGTAGTCGGTGGGCATGTCAGAGATGGCAGTTGCACTGGTGGTAGTGGGGCACAAGGCAGAGGAGGCCAGGTTCAAAGGGAAGAGCTTGGACATGTGGCAGGTGGAGTTTCTGATTTACAGCGCTCTGGTGTTGGAG
Organism: Neoceratodus forsteri; assembly: GCA_016271365.2. Classification (NCBI taxonomy): domain Eukaryota; kingdom Metazoa; phylum Chordata; order Ceratodontiformes; family Ceratodontidae; genus Neoceratodus; species Neoceratodus forsteri. The sequence continues at coordinate 624,689,264 of CM057455.1, forward strand.
AAGCAACCGGAGATGGCAATCCCGCTACTGACTTATATGGCAATCATTAGGGACGCGTATAAGGCGAGGCTGGGTTTTGGCTGGCTCAAGTACGATGAGGTCTTCCGGAGGAGGATGGCAGCTAAAGGCAACTTGAGGTGGGACTACACCCATTCAAAGCTATGGGTAAGGACTCTGTCTGGGCCAGTGTTGGACCAGGCATCAAAGCAGGGGAAGAGGGCAGAGATGGCTCTGGGTGCAAAGGCATGCTGGCCATTTAACAGGGCTTCATGCACATGGCCTAGCTGCAGATTCAAGCATGTCTGCTTGAGATGTGGGGGTCTCACACCCAGCAATGACATACATACAAGGGGCCAAAAGGGTAGGCCAGGCAGGGGGGCAGCTGCTTGAGCAGCCTTTTTGGGCCAGATGGGGGGGCATGTTTCTGGGGCTGGGGGACAGGGGAGGGAGGGTACAATGCTGGCTACAGCTGGAGCTAGTGCAGGAAATGGGCCAGGCAGGTGGGGCTATGGCCTCGCCCACACCCCCATTAAGTGGTGGGTAGTGGAGACCTGAATGAAGGATTACCCCAATGAAAGTGGGGCAAAGCTACTGAGATTGGGGTTTACAAGGGGTTTCTCACTGGATTCTGAAGGTAAGCGGGTGGCAATGTGGGCTAAGAATTTGGGTTCCATGAGGGGAATGGAGGACATAGTCTGGGGTAAGATTCTGAAAGAGATCAGGGCAGGGAGGGTGGAAGGGCCCTTGCCCAAACACCCTTACGAGCAGTTCTGGGTGTTACCCTTGGGGTAGTACCCAAGAAGTAGGTGTGTGAGTTTTGATTCATACATCACTTATCCTATCCAGATGAGGGGTCAGTGAATGGGGGGATCCTGGGGTCATTAAGCATGGTTTCTTATGCTTCACTTGATCAGGCCGTGGAATTGATCAGGGCAATGGGAGGGGCCTGGCTGGCAAAGACGGATATCGAATCCGTATTCCAGCTTCTGCCGGTCCTCCCGGCAGACTGGGACCTCTTAAGTTTCCAGTCTGAAGACGGGCTGTATTTCGATAAGGCAATGCCCATGGGTTGCTCGGTGACATGCTCCACATTCAAGGCATTCAGTTCATTGATCCAATTGGTGTTTGGGTGCTGCTATGAGCACAAGAAGGTGGTCCACTACCTGGACAACTTCCTGTTGATTGGGGCCAGACAGAAGGAAACCCAAGAGATGTTGGCTGATTTTTGGGACATGTGTGGGGCCATCGAGATTCCCCTGGCAGCAGGAAAGATGGAGGGCCTAGCCTGCAGGCTGGAGTTCCTGGGGATCGAAGTGGACACTGAATATGAGTGTTCCAGCTGCCTGGGGACAAGGTATTGCGTTTAAAGAGTTAATTAGCCATGGTAGGTGGGAGGAGGAGGGAGCCACTGCTAAAGGTACAACAGCTACTGGAGCACCTTAATTTTGCCTGCAAGACCATAATAGTAATAATAATAATAATAATTTTTACCTGTACAGCACTTTTTCCAATTCCAAAGCACTTTACAGGTTAAACAATTTAAAACAGACATTAAAATCCACAGTCTCAATGTAAATAAAAAGATCATATTCTAAATACAATTCAGTATTCTGAAAAGGCTATTTGCCAGAGGAAAGTTTTTTAATCCTCTCTTAGATTCCTCCACAGAGGTGCACTACTGTAACTGACGGGGTAGAGAATTTCAAAGGGTAGGTGCAGTATGAGAAAATGCTCTCGAGCCAGAAGATTTAAAATTCACCCTCATAATCTCTAGCAACCCCTCGTCGGCCGAGCTGAGCGATTGACCAGGGGAGTAGGGAACTAGAAGTTCTTTCAGATAGGCCAGACCCTGCCCATGAAGGACTTTGAAAGTCACTAAACTGACTTTAAAGGTGATCCACCACCATATAGGCAGCCAGTGCAGTTCACGCAACACTGGAGTAATATGACAGGATCTACTAGAACCTGTAAAGACCTGGGCTGCTGTGTTCTGCACCAGCTGCAGGTGGCGAATTTCAACCCCTGAAAGCCCAAAGTAAAGGGAGTTGCAGTAGTCTAAGCACGAGAACACAAAGGCGTGGACCAATGTTGGGAGGTTGTCAGAAGGAACTAGGTGCTTAACTCTGACAATATTCTTAAGATGGTAAAAGGAGGTCTTGATGACAGCTGGCACTTGCAACTGCATTGTCAGTCTGTCATCAAAAATCACTTCCAGGTTTTGCACCCATTCAGAAGTAGTGAAAGAAATGCCACCAAGAAAAAATTCCTGAAGGCACACCAACACCCAATCCCTCTATCTGTCGACCAGGGTCCATAACCAATACCTCTGTCTTTTCTGAGTTCAACTTCAGCAAGCCAGAAGCCATTCACTCCTGGATTTCTTTCAGGCAGTTGTTAAAGACCGGGAGAGCTCCATCCTGGTTGGGTGCAAAAAGACAGGTACAATTGGGTATCATCTGTATAACAGTGAAACCTCAGCCCATACCTTCATTCAATGTCTCTGAGAGGTAGCATATACACCTCGAATAACATGGGTGACAGCACAGATCCCTGAGGCACCCCATACAATAAAGCCATTTGACCTGAGGAAAAGACACAACTCTTTATGATCTTCCCATGAGGAATGAAGTGAACCATCAGAGGATGGTTTCCGCTATTCCACATAAATGCCTCAGGCGTGTTATCAATACCATGTGATCCACAGTGTCATAAGCTGATTAGAGATCTAAGAGAACCAAGATGGAAAGTCTCTTCTGATCTCTCACCCTCGGGAGATCATTGAGCACCTGAACCAGCGCTGTCTCGGTATTATGTCTTTTACAGAAACCGGACTGGAGGGGTTCATAGATGTCATGGATGGTTAAATGGTCCTCCAGCTGAGCTGCCACTACTTTCTCAATCACATTCCCAAAAAAGGGAAGGTTAGAGATAGGTCTGTAGTTAATGAAACAGTCTGGGTCCAGAGTAGCTTTCTTCAAGAGTGGTGTCACCACCACCTCTTTCAGGGAGCTTGGAAACTCACCTGACTCCAAGGAGCACCAGACTAGTTGCACGAGGACTGGACTGACGATATCAATATAACCCATGATTAGGGAGGTTGGTCCAGGGTTCAAACTACAGCATGTGGGGCGCACACTCTGAATAATCCTCATGACATCCACAAAACCCGTCTGACTGAAGGAACTCCAAGAAAATTGAGGTATAGCAAACTCACACTGACCAACCACAACTCCCCTAGAGGTTGCTGACTGCAGATTCTCCCTGATGTCAGCCACCTTATTTCCAAAGAATTGAGCAAGCTCCTCACACTCTAATTGCGAAAAAGCTTTCCAAACTTGCAGACAGGCTGGATTGCACAATCTATCTACAGTTCAGAATAGCTGAGCTGGTCAATTCCGAGCAACTGCATTCTCCCTGGACAGGAATTCTGCCTTCTTACAGGTGATTACAGATTGATAGACTGAGTGATGGTCAATCAATCTAACGTGATCAGCATCAAGGGTGGATTTATGCCAGCAACGTTCATAATTTCGCCACTGTCTCCACATCTCACTCAATGTCACATCAAACCAAGGGGACTCGGGGTGAAGGGAGAGGGGGCACACACGGACAGGAGCAATAAAATCCAAAGCCACTGTAACAGCCGAATTATAAGCTGACATGAGGGCCACTGGATCACTGCTCACCAACACGGGGAATGATAGGTCAAGCACCACTGCAAGGCCTTAGGAATTTATATCCCGTAAAGGACAGTACCTAACCATCTCTACGGGGGTAGGCCTTTTAAGGGAGGGTGTAAAAACTGAACCCCACGGTGTAGTGATCTGACCAAGCAACTGGTTACACCCTCATGTCGGAGGCTTCGATCCCTATCAAGAAGACTAAGTCCAAGGAGTGTCCATGTTTATGTGTAGCAATGGAAACCACCTGTGGAAGGCCCAGAGAAGTCATTAACTGGAGGAAGTGCTGACCAAATTGCCAGAATTCATCATCGACCCAGGCATTGAAATCACCCAGCACCATCAATCTAGGCGATTCAAATGCCATGTCGAGGACAAAGTCTGCCACTTCCTGAAGGAATCGCTTCTCATTCCCAGGTGGACGGTAGATGAGAACGATTCGAATGCCTACACCTGCTACCACTGTACACTTGAAGGACTCAGAATCATTAAATACATTCGGGAAGCCCAGTTCAGTCTTCAAACAGACCTCAACCCCCCGATACAATCTTGGGCAGTGTATCACTGAGTACCCAGCCGGAGTCATGGCCTCCAATACTGAGACTGGATTTTCATCCAACCAGGTCTCGGTGATGCAAGCCAGGTCCACTGAACCAACAAGATCAGCAATAATAGCAGTCTTGTTCTTGATGGAACTGGCATTGCACAACACCACCCGAGTTGGATGAACCTCAGAGGCTGTCCGGACCATCTGCCCACCAAATTCAGTAGTGCCCATTGGTATGGGTACCAGACATGAAGGACCACGATCTGGGTTCCATTTCACCACAGGGCACCTTCTGGATCTGACTACCCTGATACGGTGACCCGCCTCATCTCTCCTCCTCTGTTCCCAGCCCCTCTCCCATCTCCCTCTCCTACTCATAATTCCCAGCATTCTATAGCACTGGTAGGTCTCAAATAGGAGAGGGGGACAATAAAAAGGGCAAAGGGCACGAAGAGAGGAGGAAGAGTAGTGCACCACTGTGGAGATTAGAGGCTAACACATGCTGCAACTACACAGCCAAAAACAATACAAAACCTAATTACAATAACACTAACCACATCAAAATAAGTTTCACAAAATTTAACAAAACAGTTTAAAATACCACCCTCCTACTATTAGTTAAAACAAGTCTGAGCTTAAGTCAGAAGAAAACTAAATCCCACCCATACATACATAACATATCACAAAAAAAGAGAAGTTCAGGTTATCTCACCACCCAAAACAAAAGTAAATATAATAAAAATAAAAATAAGCTTTTCACCACCACCCCCAAGCTCTCTCACAGCTAGGGAGAAGGAGAGTAAATCTTTAGGCACTCTCACTACCCATTATTACACTTAAAATAAATAAAACTTTAACATTGAAAAATAAAATAAATAAATGGACACAGGTTCCTCTCACCACGAAGTTGTCCATAAACAAAAACATAAAATTAACACATCAAGGAGGGAAATCAGCAGTCTTCACACCAAAGGTCCCAGAGTCGATTATATCCAATAGTCCACAAGGAAAAGAGGTCCATAAAATCTAAAAATTAGGAGGTGGGAAACCCAGGGCACAAATCCATGCAAAATTGTCAATGGAAAGTAAGTCCAAGGGTAACTCCAGAATCAAGGAAAAAAATCCCAGTTCACCTTGTGTAGAAAACTTGCTAGCAGGATCTTCACCACAAACTGAGGCCCCCTCACTCCCAGCTAGGTAGAACACACAGGAAATAATGCGGTTTCAAAAAAAGAACACCAAGGAAGGCCGTATTTACAGCTAATCCTGGGAATCCAGTGGGGGCGTGATACCCCAACCAGCTCCCTGGTTAGGAGAGAATTGAGCCTTCCTTCAAAGCTGCAAATCCTGTGGAGAAACACCAGCTGGAGGCCCAGGCAGGACTTTCGCAAGGAGATTGGGGAGAGCCACAGGTAGGGTGAAACAACCCCACCATTGGGTGGACATCAGTAGGAGGGTGCGGAATGACTTGCAGGTGTGGAAGATGTTCCTGGAGTCATACAATGGGGTGATGTTCTGGCAGGAGGACTGGGCCTCCAATTCAGACCTGGAGCTGCACACGGATGCGGCCAGAGGGTTAGGGGTGGGGGTCTACTTTCGGGGCGAGTGAGTCTCGGAAGCATGGCTGGCCTAGTGACAGGAATGGGGATGGACCAAGGACATCACATTCCTGGAGATATTCCCAATCTGGGTGGCATTAGAGATATGGGGTGACAGGACGGCACATCACATTCTGGTGTGATAACAAAGGGGTGGTGGAAGTGATCAACAGAGTGGGTGCATGGAGTCGTTGGGATGGATATTGAGACACATGTTGCTGCTAGGACTGTATCTGAACCTGTCTTTCGAAGCAAGGCATATTGAGGGGGCAAAGAATGAGGTGGCCGATTGTCTTTCTCATTTGCAGATAGAGCGGTTCCGGGAGTTGGCACCACATGCAGCACCGACCCGGACCAGGGTCCCGGGATGGCTCTGGGAAATTGGAGAGAGAAGGCCATGGCTCTCTACAGGGGGTCATGGTCGGCCAACACCTTGAAGGCCTATGAAGGAGCCTGGGAAGCTTTTCAAGCCTTCTGGCTCAAGATGGGCTGGTATGTGGGGGAGCCCATGCAGGAAGAGTAGGTCATGAGAAACATGGTCGAAAAATGGGAGGGCAGAATGGCCCACACCACCATGGTGGTCCAGTTTGCAGGGATTAGCTGGACATGCAGAGATCAGGGGTGGGCAGATGCGGCAGCCGGCCAGGCCATCTGACAGATGGTGGCAGGCTGGCAGAGGGGTCAGGGCAGGAGACAGGATGGGAGAAGACCCATTAAGGGAACCCTACTCACAAAGGTGGTAAGAGCACTAGATAACATTTGCTGCTCGGTGAATGAGATCTGTCTGTTTAGGGCCATATTCGTGGTAATGGCGGGGGGGGATGTTCAGAGTGAGGGAAATGGTGGCGCCCAGTAAACGGGTAGCCTCAGGGAGTTTGCCAGAAGAAAAAGACGTTAGAATGGAGGCAGAGAAAGTGATCATATGGCTGCAGAGGTCAAAAACAGACCAGATGGGTAAGGGCACCGCTGCAGAGATAGGCAGACAGGCAGGGGCGTATGTGCTGTCCAGGCCCTGACGGACTACAGCAGGAGGCAGAGCCACCAGCCTGGCACCTGGTTCATACTTGGGGATGGGTCACCAGTGACAGGCTTCCAAGTAGGGGAGGTACTGAAAAAGGTGCTGGCATTTGTGGGAGAGGATCCCTGAGACTTCATCCCATATTCTTTCAGGATTCGTGCAGCATCAGAAGTGGCGGCGAGGGGAGCAGGGAAAAAGGAGGTCAAACAGGCAGGCAGATGGACATCAAACTGTTATAAAAGGTATGTGAGGTGTTGACAGTGGCTAATGGGTGTCCCCATTTTCTTTTCCCTCAGCAGGTGTCAAGAGGCAGATCTGGATCATGGGTCACTCATTCGTCTACTGGGCAGAAAGGTCTGTGGCTGCCACAAGGATTGGGACACAGCTTTGTCTATGAGCAGATCACACTAGGGTGTGGTGGAGGAGATTTAGAGGCATGAGGTGGCCACAGCTACTCCCCTTGTTGCAGGAGCTTTGGGTGTGCTGGGCCACATGTGATTGTATCATTGTGCATCTGGGAGGCAATGACTTGGGGGCGATGCCATGGGGGTCCTTGATGAAGGACATGATTGCAGACTTGGAGAAGGTAAAGAGCTGGTGGCTGAGGGTGGTGAATAGATGGTCTGAAATTACCTCCAGAAGGGTATGGAGGGGAGACAAAGGACAGAAAGCAATAGAGGTGGTGAGGAAGCACCTGAACAGGAAGGTGGCCAGGGCAGTGATTGAGATGGGGGGGTGCACATCCAGCACAGGGACATCTCATTTGACCAGGAGGCCATCTACAGGATGGATGTGGTTCGCCTGACAGAGTTTGTCATGGTCCTGTTCCTCTGGCCATTTGGCAAGCTGATAGGGGAGATTAACAAGAAGGGGGGCCTTAGAGGTTAACCCACAAAACTTCCATTGCAAGCTGGAGATGGGTCAGTGGAAGTGGTTGGGAGCAAGGGGAAAAAAAGGGCGTGGACAGGCGGGGGGGGAGGGGGCAGGTACCACGGGCTGGGGACAAAAGAACCCAGGCATGGGAGTAACGGGAGGGGGAGGGATATAGAACTAGGGGACTAGGGGATGGATCGCCGTGTCCACACCGGGTGGGGAGGTGGTCCAGGTAAGTGTGGTATCCGGTTATGGAGATAGAAATGGGAGGGGTGGATCATGGTGTCCGGACCCCAAGAAGCAGCCATGGAAGAAGAAGAGAACGGGGAAGAATCCTGAGAGGGAAGACAGGACTGTTATGTCCTAGAAGCAACTTGGGACTGTTATGTTCAAACTGTACATAATAACTGTTAGAGTTTTGACTGCTGTAAATTGATATGAATTGTGCCTTTAATAAATATGCTGGTGAGCATCCAAAAGTGAATAAGTAGTGGTCTCAGTTATTCCTGGGTGGGGATCCAGGCACAATGAGTTTCCTACACATTTACTAGTACAGATGCAGCAAAGTTTTACTTCACTGGCAAACTTCCGGTGAAACTGCAAAATTCACCTTTGTGAATAACTTCACAAATTGCCCACTTTTCCACTTTGCATTGAGTGTTCCTAGGGAAATTACACCTTTTCAGTGAGGTCATGTGACATTTAGGTGAAGTTTCAACTTTGCCAGTGAATCTGCCTAACATTTCTTGAGAAAGTGCCACATCACCTGCCAAAAACTTTGCAAAGTCGTCACTTCACATTCCTGATATGAGGCAAACTTTGCAAATTATTTGCAGAGTCAAGTTTGCCAACTTTGTTCATCTTTATTTTCTAGTCATCTTGGTGAATTTAAATTTGCCCAGGTTTACCATAAAGGCCTGCATGGTCTCCATGTCCAATGTCTCCACTGGTAGACTGTTTTATAGGTTCACCACTGTGCTTCCTAGTGTTATCCCTAAATTTACTACCACTGAGGTTTGGAATATGCCCCCATGTCCTGCTGGAAGACATCAGTTACAGCAAAATCTCTCTTTAATCTGTTCTATAGAATTGAATATGTGGAAGATTGAGCTTATTTCTCCTTTCAGCCTCTTTTTCTCTAAATGGAATATATTAATTAATAGTTTGTGCATCTCACAGCCCGGGTGATCATTATGGAGCCCCTGCATTGCCCCATCTAGACTGCAACAGTGTCTTTATTTTGTATTATACAGTGGGGTCTAAAACTATTGTGTCCTGATTGGTTGACTGTTACCATATGTGGTGGTCATACAGAAATTACCCTATGACATAAAGTATCAGTCAACCACACATAGAAAACAAAAGAAAACAAATCATTATGCCCTGCTGAGCATTCAAAATCACATTACAAATGCTGCTGCCTTTCTTCCCACGGATTGGTTCTGCAAAACAAAACATAAAAAAGCTATGTTTCAAGAAAATAACTTTCTGCACAGTATTAATGGGCACTACCCATTTTCTGTAAACAGCTCACCTGCTTGCAACTAGAATTACACTAGCTTACAGTAAACAAAAAGAAAAAATTGCCAGATTCTCCCCATATCCCACTGTTCACCGATCTCCTCCTCCTCCTTTTAACCACATTTGCCATAAAAAACAAACAAATATTCTCCCAATGCCGTCCTGTCACTTTCTCTCTCAGACCTCTCTCTCTCTCCCAGCACCAGCCATTCATTCATAGTCACTCTCAGGGCTTGCTCTCACAGCACCTGTAACTCATTCATGGTCTCTGACCTCTAGGACTTGTTCTCCTGGCACCAGATGCATTTTCTTCACCTATAATAGCCCAGCAACAAGGCACTATTTAATGTAGTGCAGGAGAATATTCCTATAAAAAATGTAAAATAAACATTTTTTTCAACTGTTTTGTCTCAAAATTTATTTTCTAATTGTAAAATTGCAACCTCATGACCCATCCACTAGCCTTTGGTAAATCCCAGCCCAGCCCATTCCCTGTCATGCATTATTGCTTAACTGAGGAGCCCAAACTTGCATGCAGTACTCCAAGTGGTACTTGGAAAGGCCTTTTTAAAATGGCTGGGTTACTTCCTCTGCCCTGTTGATCAACCCACCAGTTATGCACCCCAGCATTCTTCTAGCAATTTGACAGTGATCTCACACTGCTCGGTAGGCTTCTACCCCTTGTCTACTTTGACCCTTGAGTCCTTTTGCAGTCATACTGAAACAAGAGGAAGCCAACTCAGTTGGAGATTATACCTATGCTTTTTCATCACAAGGGAAACACCTTGCATTTGGTTACACTAAATCTGAATTTCAGTAGTCTAACCAATCCCACAGATTATTTAATCTCCTTAATGTTTTCCCCATTCTCAAAGGATTTCACCACCTTGGACAGTTTTTTATCATCAATGAACATTAGTAGCTAGCTAGAGACCAATCCTTGCATATCATTGATGAGCAAGAATTGCTCCAGCACAGACCCTGAAACATGAAGCTTAGTACAATATTTAACTCAGAATGGTGCCCACTTACAATGACCCTGTTCGTTTGGCCCCAAGATAGTTACCAGTCATTTTTGTGTGTGCCTAGTGTATACAATGTATCTGCTCTTTGATTATGAGCATGTTATGTGCTACAGTGCCAAAGGTCCTGCAAAGTCCAGATAGACTATGTTTATAGCCATGCCCTAGTACACTCACTTGAGTAGCACTCAATGAAGGTGGCAGCTTGTTTGAAATTGTCTGTTTCTTATAAAGTTAAGATGAGAAGGGGGAAAAACCGTGGACTTAACCAAGTGCTCCATTATTATATCCTAGATAATTGTTTCCATGACGTTGCATAGCAATGATTTCAGGCTAATGGATATGTATTTTCAGACTGTCTTTACCCCCTTCTTGAAGATGGAAAGCAAGCTGTCCATTTTCCAGTGTTCTGGCACCACATCTGTCCAAGCACACTCATGAAGGATTACTGCAAGAGGCATATCAAATGTTTCCTCAAATCCACTATGATCCTTGTGGTACACAGTACAAACTTTCCAGGTGGACTCCCTGTACAACAGTATAACCCTAGTACTGTGTTCAGTACTGGGCACTGTAATACGGAAAGGACACTAAAGATATCAAGAGGGTTCATTACCTGGCCACCAATCTGATTAGTGGCTTAGATGGTAAGAGCAATGATGACAATTAGATATACTCAAATTAATTACCATTGACTGTGTTTTTTTTTTGTTTGAGAGTTGGTAACTGGGAAATGTACCTCGAACCAAGGATTATTTACAGCTATGACCTAGGGAAGGGTAACAAAGGGTACAATTAACAATAAACAAGATACAAGGATGCCAGGCATATATAACAGATTAAGGAAAGCTGAAAGAAGACAAATGATGGTTTTCCAAATACTTTAAGGGATAGGCAGTGTGGGGTGCAATGCACACAGATCGCTGAGCTGGTGAGTGCAAGCATGTGTAAAGGGCATGTCCTAAGGTGGTTGGGGGGGGGGCAGAATAAGTGCAAACATTGGAAAACAATTCTTCTGCTAGAGAACATTGAGCATGTTGAATCATCTTCCAAATGAGGTTGTGAAAACTAGCACAATTCAAGTATTCAAAGCTTAACTAACAGATTCCTGAAGTAGACTGCCATTTAGGTCTACAAATCATGTGTACGGGTAATATTCTGGCTGTTACGCTTGGATGCATATCCATACTCAAATTGGGTATAGTCACTGCCATATGACAAGAGGGACAAACAAGATGGATCCTAAGTTCCTTTCATGATCAAAATACTATATTATTATGTTCATAAAAAAGTAGCACATAAAAGTCATTTGGCAGCCTCCAAACATTTGCAGAAGTTAAGCAATCATAAAATGTGTTTTTTTCAATTAGAAACAATATAATACAAAAAGGTTGAATATGGCCTTTAAAGAGCTCCTGGGGCAGAATTCACAAAGCTTTGCCTGGGCACAATCCCGGTTTGCCCAAGGCAAACTGGGCTTTGTAAATAGCTGGTATTCACAAAGCCCAGTTTTTCCCCACAGATTAAGTTTACACCTGGGCAAAGCACTGAGGTGGACCACAATGTAAATGAGGGGGCGCCAGTCACCCACTTTCAGGTTTGGGATGGGGGGAGCTGGGTGGTGGGACATTGCCTCCAGGAGTAGGGGATACCCTAGACAACCAGGGATAAAGATTTTAATTCAGGGATTGGGGATAGGGAGGGAGAGTCATTAGGCCAGACAGGGGAGAAATGTTTTATTCTTCACTACCATATACGACAGGGAATTGGGATGGGGTAACTTGGAGGGGCTGTGTAACAGGATCAGAGCCCCTGTCTGAATTTGTGCTGTAATGTAGGTGTGTAAACATGCTATACCCTGTTTTCTAAAGAAATATCATGATCTCATGTCAGATGAGTCAGCCTGTCTGTGTTTATTTAGGATCAGTCAACCTGATTGTGTTTACTTAGAGAATTGTGAGTCAGACAGCTCACATGGTGCTGACATCCTCAATAGGCAGGGATAAAAGCCTACCTCCTTATATGCAAAACATATGAGTCAGATGAGTCAGTCAGCAGAGAACTGACTGTCATGGAGGAAGCATCTCATAGTACATGCAAGTTTTCATTTGCTAGGAATCTATTTGGCTGGAATTAAGCCTGGAAGTTATCCAGGGGGTATTTTAACAGTTTTATCTGCATTTGCTCTGCCTGAACTAGTGACTACATTCTGTATATCCCTAGGGTCAGAATCTTTGTAAACTGCATTTCTCTGCATGTAAGGAGCTAGCGACTGCAACTGGGGGTGTTTCTATGGGTATACCTTGAGTCTGAGTAGTTGTTCTGCTTACCTGCCTGGTTCTCGGCGTGTTGGTGTGGCATCTCCATTCTCCTCGAGGACTGGTATCGGGACATTCTCCCGCGCAGGCACAGAAGTAACACTGGCCTTCCCACTGCATAATCAAGTAACCCCTTTGTTCCTCCTCTCCCATATAGGCCCCACTTCCCTGCCCTTGCCACAGAAGCAACCCAGCAACACAAACGCTCCCTCCTGGAGCTTGACCCGGACCCCAATGGAACACAGCTGCTAGAGGTAATTAAATCTACCTCTCGAGCAGCTCCCTTGTGTGGGGTGTTAGCCCATCGATGTGCTATGCATGTCAACTACCCCGCTGTGCAATTTATGCTAGGGATACACTCATCGGCCAAGCACTTCCTGCTCCAGCCCTTGCTAGCGGGGGACAGGCCCTTACCCTTAAACTTATTCCAGACACCTCCAAGGCCCCCCTATTCCACTGGGTAACCCTCTCACCCAGATCCACAGCTCCGCCCACACAACACCAGCATTTCAGACCAGGTGGGCTGAGAAACCTCAAGGAACTTCTTGCTCAGATAAACTGGTCGCCCATTCACCGTGCCCCTGACATAGATACTGCCCTTGCCTTCTTTTCCCAAACCTTTAACCGAGCCTGTGACCTCTTCGCACCCATCACAGCTGCCCGGACCAAAAAACACAATGTACCCTGGATTACTCCTGCCCTATTACAACAGCTCAAGCTTAGGGATAACCTATGGCACCATGCCACAGAATCAGGCCGGATGGCTGACAGACAGCCCTATAATGCTGCACGGAATAAGTGTACCTGGACCATCCGAAATGCCAAAGCTGATCATTACCAGGCCACTCTCACCTCCTCCTGGGGATGTACCCATACTTTCTGGGACAATGTCAAACAATTAAATGGGAGTGCATGCTCTCCTCCCCCATCCCAGATCACCACTGATGGCACATCCATTACAGACCCAGCAAACATCCCAAACTACCTTAACACAGCCTTTACGGACCTGAGCTCTGTCCTCCCCAGTAATTTCTTTGACCCGCCATCCTCCCTACCTGCCCCAGCCCTCCTGCACCCCTGCTTCCACCTGCATAGGGTAACTGCCCAGGAAGCCAGACCCCACCTGGTCAGAGCACTAAAAAGCAATAATCCGGGTGCAGACTTGCTTCACCCCAGAATTCTCTGGTTCTGGATCAGGTTCTTGCCCCACTTACCAGCCTTCTCAACAAATCCCTCTGTCTGGGGCAATTCCCAACTACATGGAAGGCTGCCATTGTCACCCCCATTCACAAAGGTGGTGACAGGTCCGCTACCGGGAACTACCGTCCAATCTTCATACTCTCCCCCTTTCCAAAACACTAGAGAAGCTGGTCGCCACACAAATCTCTGAATACCTGACAAATACAACATCCTCTGCCCAGAACAGCATGGTTTCCATGCTGGTCACAGCACCGGCACTGCACTAGTTGAATTCTCAACTTTCCTACACTCCTCTCTGGACTCTGGCTCCCCTAGTCGGAGCAGTGTTCATCGACCTCTCAAAGGCATTCGACACTGTCTCCCACCCCCTCCTGCTGGATGCCCTCTGCCACATTGGCTTCTCTACTGGGCCTCTTGCATGGTGCACCAACTACCTATCTGCCTGCTCCCAATGTGTCAGAATTAATGGGACACTTTCCAAAACTAGTCCCATCCATTCAGGAGTTCCTCAGGGATCCATCCTGGGACATCTACTCTTCTCACTCTATCTTAATACCCTGCCCAGTGCATGCACTGGAAAAATTCTGTTGTATGCAATGATGCCGTCATCTTTGCCACCCACTGTAACCCTATCTCCCTCCAGGACTCTCTACAACTATCCTATAATGATGTTGAAACCTGGTTTGAAGAGCACAGGCTGGTCATTAATCTCAAAAAAACAAAGACAATGCTCTTTGCCCACCCCCAAAACAAAGCCAGCAACTTCCCACTCCATATCCTCCCTGGGTCCAAACAGCCTCTTGAGCAGGTCCACTCCTATAAGTACCTTGGGGTCTCCTTTGATTCAGCACTCACCTACCACACCCACATTGATGCACTTGCCTCAGTCACTAATGTGTGACTTGGCATCTTATACCGACATAAAAACTGTCTCCCCTCGACTGCCCTCCGTATAGCGGTCACTTCCTCTATACTATCCCTGGTTGACTATGGCCTCCCAGTATACAGTGCTGCTGACACAACCGCCCTCAATAAAATTCACCTCATCTTAAATAAAGCATGCAGGCTAATCACTGGGGCCCCCAGGCTGATGCATTCATGCCAGCTCTATGACATGGCGAAACTGCTGAATCTGGACAAACGTCTATGCTACCAAACTTGCCTAATAACAAAAAAAACCCTTCTAGGACTTTCCCCACCTGGGCTGACAGCCTCGCTCCGACAAGCCCAACCCTTGGGCTGCACACCGTCCTCCTGCAAGGCCACTCTTCTGGTCCCAAGATCCAGAACATCCCATGGACAGAGATCCTTTTGCTTTAGAGCTCCGTCCTGGTATAACTCGCTCCCTGCCCCCACTATTTCCAAATTCAAACTCGCACTTCGCAGCCAACTATTTAACACACGAAGCTGCACCTGTCTATAACTGAGGCACTGTGCCCAGTGCCCTAACAATGCCCACTGGGCAGCATCCAGTCCACATTGCACTAATCCTCATCCATTGCTGTTTATACTGCTTTGACCTAGCTGCATCTTGCAAACTTGCTTATCTGCTGACCGGATGTAGTCACCTGTGCTTGCTACCATTAATCCAAATGCTGTAACCAAAATTCAGTTGTTTGTCTGCATCATATGTAAGTCTGTTATGTATTTGTCCTCACTGTGATGAGGTACCTTTGGAAATGAGCCTCTGGCTCAAAGGTTGTAAACCTATTTCTCAAATAAATAAAATAAATAAAGTTATGTACTGAGGGAAATGTGCACTGTTTTTGTAGAACTGAAGGACTGATCACCTATTTCCTTTCTGTATGTTTATTTAATTTTTTTTTATGTTGGAAAATAAATTTCACAAAGTGCATTCTACACCTTTTACCTGAGTTTTTGCATCTGTCTCACCCACTAACCTTCTCATCTGGTGTTAGAAATGTGATACTGGTGTATCTACGCTTGGAGAGAGACATTACTAGTGGATATTGCCTTGATACCCTGGCAGATGTCACAGGAAGTTCAACAGCTGCAAGGCAGAGGTGCTGGTATGAGATAAAGGTCACCATCTGCTAACAGCAGAGTCTTTACAAGAACCAAGGCAGAAAAAAACTGTGTGCACCATTATTTTCTGGACTAGAACCAGAGGTTCTATTCAAGCTAAAGCCTGAACTGGCCTCTGTGGAGCAGTTGCAGGCTATGTTGACAAGCTTGCAGCACTCTTCCAGTACCAGTGATAAGCTTCCAGTGAAACTGACAGATGATCTTACTGTTGTGCTCCAGGTAATAGAGGCCTTGATGACATGGTTAATATGAAGGTGGCTAGAGGCAGAACGACTTTGCCTGAAGGCAGGAATCAATGTGTCAGAGGTCAAGAAGAGTTTGAGTACAGGTGCTGCTTACTTTGAGTTGAAGGAACATGAGAAAGTGGAGTTGCTAATGCCTGAGCTAGCAGAGCTGGAGAGAGCAGAGGTACTGTTATCTGAGCTGAAAGAACATGAGAAAATAGAGGTAATACTGCCTGACCTAAAGGAGTTGGAACAGAGAGGAAAACAGGAACAGAGCCTGCCATGTGTAATTTTTCAGGACTTTGGTCCAGAAGGGGCATGAAAGTTGTACAGGAGGCAGCATTAAAGAAGTCTACTTAAGACCAAAAGGGACTACATTATTATTTTATGTGGTGATTTCCAGTGATTAGGTGGACTTGGGTAAGATGCAAACTAATGAGATGAAACTCAGGAAACTGTATACCTATGTCCAAACAATTGATAATGTTCCTGTCTGTATGGGGAAAGTAGGCTATTCTAAACCTATATATATGCTACAGAAAAAGGAGGTATGTATATGGGGCATCTTAACTCCAAGACCTAAATAAGGGAGAAACAGTTGTTGGAACTAAGCCTGGAAGTTGTGCACTGAGGGAATTGTGCATTGTTTTTGTAGAACTGAAAGACTAATCACCTATTTCATTTCAGTATGTTTATTATTTTTGTATTTTATTTTGGAAAACAAATATCGCAAAGTGCATTCTACACCTTTTGCCTGAGTTTGTGCATCTGTCTCACCCACTAACCTTCCCAGGCTGGCATGATGTCCTGGACTGGTGGTTGGGTGTTTGGATAGGGGGAGGGACCGGTAGCCACCAGAGATGATATGGGCATTTTTTTTAAATGGGGTATGTGATTGTGTGGGGGGGCATTAGCCACCAGGTAATTACTGGCCATTTATTTTAAATTATGGGGTGGGTGATCAGTGAAGGAGGGACTGCTTGACACCAGGGAATTAATTATATTCTATAATGGGCTGGGATGCAGGTGAGGCGGAAATTCTGCGAATGGTGAGAAATGGATTTCTGAACTTTCGTGGAAGCGAAAGTCTGACTTTTGCTTCAATTCCACAGGTGAAAGTTCTTTTTCACACACCTCTATACCTTATTGCACTTTACCCAGCCTTCATCTTCCTCTACAATGACACTTCAAGTGTGTGACTTGGAAAAATGTATGGCCATGGCTTTGATAACAATCAGAACAATAGGCTGGACCATCAATGTAGAGGCAGCACTTCTGCTTCTGAGGCTGGAGACCAGAGCTTGGGAATGAACTTGAATCATTAGGGACTGGATGGGGAGAGGATGCCATCATCTACCACAATACTGCCACCTGAGTGACATGTGGCTGTATGGCTGGTAGGGCTGAGGGAGGGTGGGAATGCAGCTGAAACTGTCAGGTTGGTACATGTGTAGCATTGGCAGGCCTACCTTGACATCCATGAATGCTGCATCTCTAGAGAGATGAAGGAAACTAGGAAAAAGGAAAAAGGCCCCAAAACATTAACTATGAAGGCCACAGACTCCCTGGCTGATGTCTCCCTTGTATGCCACTGCCTGATGAAATTGCCAAATTGGGGTAAGGCCCCCACTACCCTTCTTTGGGGTACAAAGCCAGAGCTTCATAAAGGTAATGGCACCATGGCTAGAGGAGGCTCAGGAGGTAGCTGGCACACCTGAGGGTTAGGAGAGGGCTGGAGAGAAGGCATAAAGAGAAATAAAAAAAAATCGCAACACTCCAAAATTTCTCAAACATTCATGAAACTGAACTTTAAATACTGAATTTATTTTTTGGCTGCTTATAACTAGGTCAGGCCTTGAGTCAGAGATTTGAGAGATGACATACACAGCCTCTTTTCTCCCCCTCATATTGTTTTTTCTCCAAGCCGGCAACTCATCTGTCAGGGATATACCTGATCAGGCTGAACCTGACAATCTTTCAGTTGGCTACCAGGTTTTCTCCAACATTTTTTCCCCTCCCATCTTTCCTTGTGGGGGCGATGCCACTGTTAGCCTTGCACAGCCACAGCTTCTCTTGTGGCATGACTGGCTCCCTGGCTCAGCCACAGGGTTTGCTGTATTGATCATATCCAACATCAACACTTCCTAACTGATATGCACTGCCAAGTGGCAGCTGTGTTGGCAATGGCTTGTTTCCTGATATGACTTCATGTGCTTGCTTCTGAACTTGGGTCATCAGGTTTTCAGTGCGATGCCCTGCTGCTGGGCCATAGAGGTGGCCTCAAGCCATAATATTTAGGGTAAATGAAACTAACAAAATTGGTGCTATTCTGTTCTCTCGTTCAAAGTTATAAGGGCTAAAAATTCTACAATTTACATAATTGCAAAATTTAATTTTTAAATTTCCAAGTGTCTTCGGCTTAGAACCCAGGTATCTTTAACTACGGCAGTCGGAAACTTGGAACACACCTCTGTATGGAATCTTGCCTTCAGTTATTAAAATAAAAAAGAGAATCTCATGATCGCAAAGAGTAGAAATGGAATAGATTAACTTGATTTCCTTTTTCTTTTTATATTTAAATTATTGAATGGTTGGGAGGTGTAAGTTGGAAAAAAAAAACAATTCTAATTAAATATTATCTTATGCTGCTTGGATTAACTCCTGACCCTCTGTTTTTTCTATTTATTATTGTCAAAATGTTTTTACAAGTATTTGCATAAATGCTCTAATGTTCAAGATATTTATCTATTATGATCAAACAATAAATCTTTGAATCTAAATCTGAGACTGGTAAAGTCAGTATGCCAACTGTAGTGCAAGTCAGACAAATACTTTGTAAATTAAATGGAAGTAACTGAAATGGCTATTTTGATGCACTTTTTTGAATTTTTTGTAAACATTTTACAAAATTTCATGGAAACAAAATCATAATTTTGGTAGAACACTGTTATCAGAAAATAAATTTCACCCGACCCTACAATAAACCTTTACCATTATTATGCTTGCCAACTGCAGATTTGTTTGTAATCCAGAGGACTATGTAAACCCAGCTTCTGTTGACTGTAAGTAATCTGTTTCTTACTGTGGCTCCAGCCCGACAGTACTTGTTTGCTGCATACCTTCTATATATCAGTACGAGTTACTGTAGGTTACTTTTGGCAGGTGCCATTGACATGTATCTGCTGTGGATTACTGTTTCTGGTTCTGGGACAGAGTCAGCAAAATCCACTAAGACAGCCATAACCCAGTATAAGCTATAGTAAAAGTTACTTTTATTGCTTCCCTTAAGGCATAAACTATACCCCCTATAGTCTCTGACTCACTGTTTTAACTCATGCCTACTAATACACTCTCCCATGAAGCACAAGAGACACCAACACACCCCGACACCTGTTAGTGTGTGGATGGTGCAGGCATAGGGGTTGGGGTGGTAGGATTGGAAACCCTAATGTCGAATTTTTATCCTTTTGTTGGTGTGGAAATCAACCGTAACTGTTGCATTAATGGAGTTTTTTGCAATGAATTTCCCCTTCTCTTTCAGAAAGTGAAATCTTAGTCATATGGAATGCATAGGTGCGAGCCCAGGCCCTCTGGGCCCTGCACTCCCACCCACCCATAACTATGTCCTCAAGTTTGCAAAATGGTATCCATAGATGGCAGCATTGGCCCTCATGGCCCTGAGCTCCCACTCACCCATGAGTGTAGTGCTCAGATTTTAGCATAAATAGTATGCATAGTCGGGAGCATGAGCCCTCTGGGCTCTATGCTCCCACCTACACATAAGTGCAAACACATAGAACAGGCCTAAAGGCATTCCAAGCAACCCTCATAATGCTTATTTGTCAATATCTCAGTAACAATAGCAAGTGCAGAAAAAAATCATTTGCAGTTGTATTAATGATCTAGCTCCCATTTGCCACAGTACAGATAGCCACATTTAAATACACATATTTATTTATTTTTTTGAAAAGTTTCACCAGGTAATGTACACTGAACAAGTTGCTTGTCTTGAGGTTTGATCTGGGGGAGAGGGTAGAGGGAGTTACATCATAGGATATTGTATAAGCAATTCACACATAACATATAAAGCATACAGTAGTTTGCAAAGTAGGTAGTTTCAACATATACGGTTACTTTATGGAAGACCTATAGTGTATAACAGTACAAATGCCCCTAAAGCATACATGGAAGCAATATACAGATAGGAAATTTGTCGCTTTAGCAGTAGCAGTTTGTAAGAATTTTAGGGACAAATACAAATTAAGGAATTAACACAGCACTTTAGCATGAGAGTAGGAGAGGTGTATCATGAGAACAGAGAATGCTAAGGCCTACATGCAAAGACTAATAGTAAAAATTCCATGTAGGGAGAATAGCAGTGGAACAGAGTCAGCTAGTAGACCCTTGCAAAACACTCAGGCTCCAAGGCAGAGACAGACATCAGAAAACAGTTTTCAACAACATAAAATGAGGAACAAAATTAAGTGCTTATATATATAAGAGGGCTATGAGTAGGTCATGCTTAAACATGCAGGGCAGCAGACAATGTGTTATACCAGGAGGGGTGAGGAGTTAGGGGCAGGTGCAATTAACAGAAAGGAAATTATGTAGTGCTTTATTTAGTGAGCTGGGTGAGGAGGAAAATCAGATTTGTGTAGGAAGTGAGTTCCACAATTTTGGGAGATGGTAGGAAAAAGAGGACTGACCAATTGAGGTGGATTTCCAGGAAACTGACAGTGCTCTGTGGTCATGGGATCTGAGGAGGTGAAATGGTGTGGGTGGAGGAAAAAGGGAGGAGATAAGATAGGAAGGAGTATACCAAGCCAGTAGTTAGAGATGAATTTTTCATGGTGATGCAGCTGCCTATTAGCAAGAGATGGGAAAACTAAGGTATGGTAAAGGTGACAGTGATGGGTTAGGGGAGGTGCATCAAGGGCAAAGCAGCAGAAGGAGTTGAAAAGGGTATCTAAGTTAGCTAAACAGGTGGTGGGAGCAGAGCAATAGATGACATGACAGTAGTTGATGATCGGGAGAATCATCTTTTGGACTAGTTCATGCCTTGCCTGGAGAGGGAGGCAGGAGTGGTTTCTATATAAGGTGCCAAGTTTTGGGTGAAGCTTTTTCATTATGGCATCCATATGGTCTGAGAAAATGAGATGTTGATCCAGCCAAATGCCCAGATACCTGAAGGATGCTGTGGCCTCAATGGTTGTCCCATCAAGGGTATTGAAGGAGGGGAAGGGTGGGAGTCTTGACAGTCTCTGTCTAGTGCTGAACATCATGGCCACTGTTTTCTTAACATTTAGGAAGAGTTGGTGAGCTTGAAACTAACTCTGGACATTATTGAAATCCTGTTGAAGCCTAGAGGCAACATCCAAGGGTGATGGCCCTGAGGAGAAAAGAACCATATCATCAGCATACATATGTATAGAAGATGATGTACAGATGGATGGAAGATCATTCAGAAAAATGGAGAAAAAGATTGGACCCAATATGGCCCCCTGGGGGACACCAGTGCATATAGGTAGAGAAGGGGAGATGGAGTCAGAGATTTTTACCGATTGTGTGCAGCCATTTAAGTATGCACTGAACCATTTATGGTGTGTTCAGAAAGACCAGCAGATGACAGGAAGCAGAGTAGGAGGGAGTGGGAAACAGTGTCAAATGCTTTAGCAAGATCAATAAAGATGGCAGTAGTGATGTGTCCACAATCCATACCAGACAGGATCGAGTCCGTGATTCCAAAGCAGCAAAGTAGTAGTACAGTGGTGTTTGCAGAACCCAGTTTGATATTGGGTGAAAAAGTTTATGTTGGTGAGGTATGAAGACAGTTGGACTAGGACTAGGTATAGCATATTTCTGGGTCTCTATGAAAAAAAAGACTGAAGCATGGGTGTTGCTCCTAGGGCCTCATTTAGGTAAACATGACAGTTGGTGTTTACCTAGTGACAATATTTTTTGAACTATAAAGTTTTTTCTCCACCACTAAGTGAAAATAAGATGGCCATGGCACAACACTGTTGAGTGCATTTGTGACAGAAAAAGGTACTTTCGTGACACTGTAAGTTGCTTTCCTGAGGAATATACAGTATATTTTTTCCCATAGGACATAATGGGAAACTTTAAAATTTAATAACTTTTGAACTGATTAATATTTTTTTCACCATACCTTCAAAATGCACTTTCCCTGCCCAGTCCCCATGTACCCTGAAACTTTTGGACCAGATGGATAAACTGTTTGGGCTACAGAGACAAGCTAAGGATTTGCAAAAGTTGAGCCTTTTTCACACTGTTTAATGCTCTGCAGCTCCACAACCTCAAATCCTACTGGAATGAAAATTTCCAGATCCAGATATCTATGATACAACAACACGCATACTAAAATATAGGTGAATCGGACAAACAGTTGCAGAGTTATTAAAGTGCCAAATTCTGGGTTTAACATAGAAGTGGCTATGCAGCCCAAATTGTGCTCTGCCCTACTGTATACGTATAAATATATATATATATATACATATACATTATACATACATGCGTACACACACATATCTCTATGTGTGTGTATATATATATATATATATATATATATATATATATATATATATATACACATACATACATACATATATATGTGTGTATATTATACTGACATAGTCGTTCCAGTATAGTTATGGTTGAGTAAGCAGTTTACTATTAAACCCCAGTTTCTGCACCTTACTAACTTTGCAATTGTTCAATGAATTTGCAGGAAATTTGGAATGCATGTTCTCGTATGGTAGATCTATTGATTTGCCAAGTTATGTTTTGATCGGACTTGTGGTTTCTGTACAACTAAACACTGAAATTGTCTGGGTAGAAAGAGGTTAGATGAAAGAACAGTCCAGCATTGGTTTGGTAAAAAAATATTAATCCATTCCAACGTCATTTAATTTTGAAGATTCGGGTTCTGAGCATGCTCAGTTCACTCCAAGGTTTATACAGTATGTATGTTTTGTGAAAGAGGATTGGGCTCATGATCAAGGAATCTGTCAGCTAACGAATGGGGATTTATAAAATGCACTCTTCAAACCCATGCCTTTGATTTTCTTTATTTTGACAAAAAAAAGGCCTTTTTAGATTTTAAAATTCTTCATTCGTGATTCGCTTCCGATCCTTATTCATGAGGTGACAAAATCCCCATTCGCAAGTCAATCCCCTTTGTGAGGTAGCAAAATCCTTGATCGTGACTTAGGAAACAGATGGCCCTATCTCATAAATGAGGATCGACTTATGAATGGGGATTTTGACAGCTCGCAAAAGGGGATTGGGTTTTTGAATCCTTCCTGAACTGACAAAAACTCTTTGGTGAGGTAACAAAACTTGTTCATGAGCCAATCCCTTCAAGCTGGCAAAATCTCTTGAACATCATCTTCGACCAGATGGACATTCTCGATGCAAGGATTTGCTCACGAACAGGGATTTTGACACCTCACAAAAGGGGATCGACTCACCAAAATGTCCGCTTTAGCCAATCCCATTTCGCGAGCTGACAAAATCCTTGATTGTGACTTTCAGACCAGATGGCAAAAATCTGATGATCAAGGATTTCTCACGAACAGCAATTTTAACAGCTCGCGAATGGGATTTTGACACCTCACAAACTAGGATTTTAAAACCTTTGCCACTGAACTGTAAATAAATGGTTTGGTCTTTTGGCTTGAAATTTGTAGGGTATAAAGAGAATGTCTCAGAGATGTGAATTATGCTATTTAGGTCTTAAAAAGTTAATCAGTTACAAAGATATGCCATTATGAAGTTGAGATTGTTCCTGCAGGATAACACTGAGGCGCTCACAGCAACATTCGGTGCCCATATCCTGGAAACAATGTGAGATATGGATTTTTCGCCACTCGCAACTTAGTTCACATTTTGGTGAACTAAGCATGAGTGTAGGTTTCAAAGTCATGATTACAAGTGCAGTGGATTTTTTTCATAGCTTGTATGGTTACTGAGTTATTAGCAAATTAATGTTACAAGGGTTCCTTTTCAGCCCTATGGGGCTACTGTATGGCTCCGTTGTTATATGTAAGTGGGCCTGCACTCCCACACATGCATATTGCACAAATGGGTAGCTTGGAGAGAGCACAGGTTCCAGAGGTCCTGCACTCCCACCAACACATTCCAGTTACCAGGTACATTACACTTTCCAAATAACAATTCTAAAAACTTTGCCAGTGCACTTTAAACAAGTGCTTTGATCTTTTGGCTTGAAAATTGCAAGGTACAAAGGGGGTGTCCCTGAGATGTGAATTATGCTATTTAGGTGTAAAAAGTTGAGATTTTTCCCATAGGATTACATTGTGTCACTCACAGTGCTTTTCAGTCCCTGTATCTTGGAATGAATGTGAGTTATAGATTTAGTTCACTTATTTTGCATGGAAGTTTTGAAGTCATGATTACAATGACAGTGGAATTTTTTTTCATAGCTGCTACATTTACTGAGATATTAACAAATTAGTGTTACAAAGTTCCTTTTTAGCCTTTTAGCCCTATAGGTTGCTGTATGGCTTCTTAGTTATGTGTAAGTGGGGGCCCTGTGCTCCCACAGATGCATATCATTATGCAAAAAATGGGTAGCTTGAAGGGAGCACAAAGCTCTCACAAACACATGCTACTTACTACTTATATTACACTTTCTCAAAAAGTAAGGACATTCATTGCAAAAAACTTTATTAATGCATCAGATAGGGTTGAAGCTACAAAAGTAAGGAAATGAGATGTTAGGGTTGAGTCCCTTACCCTTCCACCCTACCATTCCACCCCCATCCTCCACACAACAACAGGCATTGAGGTGTGCCATGGGGTCATTAGGCCTAATTCACACTTCATTCTCCTGTGCTGTACTATCTCAGGATGTTTACATATGGCATGGGGTAAGAGTTGGGTCTAACAACCACATGGCACACCCTGATGCCTGTTGGTGTGTGAAAGATGGGGGGTGGGGTGGTAGGGTGGGAAGGTTAGGGGCTCAACTGTAACATATAATTTCCCTACTTTTGTAGCTTCATTCCTAAGTGATGCATTAATGAAGTTTTTTTGCAATGAACATATATATATATATGTGTATATATTCACATATATATATTCATGTACATGTACATGTACATATACATATACATATTCATATACAGATACAGATACAGATACATATATCATTACTGGAACGGTAGTGCCAGGTGCCAGTATAGTTCAAGTTCAAAGGTCACTTCTATATTAAACCCCAAATTTTGCACTTTAATAACTTTGCAATTGTACGACCGATGTGCAATAGAAGATTTTTTATGCTTCATCAGGTACCATAGATCTCTTGATGTGTCAAGTTTTGATCCAGTTGAATGTGCAGTTGCAAGGATGAGTAGAGTAAAAAAATGTAAACATTATCATTATCATGTATAAAATTACAACTTCCTGTTGCTAGCCTTGCTTGTAGAGCAGAAAGCAGCTAACTAAAAGAAGCTACATTTTCTTATTAATTTAACACTTATATCTCAGCAGGAGTCAGGGTTTGTTGAGATTAAGCAGACAGATACTTTATTAGAAGTAGAAGGGATCTTATTTAGGGTTAAAAAAGAAAGAAAAAAAAGAAAGTCAGTGTGTGTTCTGTGCTGTGAAGGGTACTGTATCAACTTACTTTGTGAAACTGGTAGGAGGAGAGATAGCTTAATTGGGGGTGTGGCTTATACACTATAAAAGCAGGTGACTCAAATTACAACTTCCTGTTACTAGCCTTTTTTCTTACTAATTGCCCCTCCATCTCACCCACCCTAAGCCAGTTCTACTTTTATAGCCACTGCATTTGACTGTCAACAGGAACTTGCTGTTTGGCAGTAGGAAGGGAAGGGTCATAGAGAAACATTGGTTTTGTCAACCCTGTGTGGTACCATTTGCTTGTTACTGACTCCTCAGTGAATAGCAGAGCATTGTGGGAACCTGGAGAACTAGCAATAGGCTAGTATACCTCCTACCCCAAAACAACATCTCTCTGTAAAGTACTGCTGTCTGGTGGTTCTCTTGCCCTTTTAAGGGCTTGTAAACCTTCAACTCACAGAATCTTGCTTAATTTAAGTAAATATTGTTATTTTTACTTCATGCCGAAACCAGAAGTGAACGGATGCTTACTTCCATTTTTTTGGCTTAAAACCTGCCCCTCTAGTGAGCAGGGCTAGCAAGCATGAGGTCACGTGATGAGACGTACAAGAGACATGAGTTTATGTCTCTGTGTCCGCTTGGGCACGCTTGAAACTGCTGGCATTAGACAAACTTGGATAAGATAATTTTAGCATATCCTCTACTTAGTAAATTTACACCTTTAATAATGGAAAAAGAACTTAGTAAGTGTATGCAATGTTTGATGTATAGTGAAGGAAAGTATGGGAGCGAATATGTATGTGCTAATTGCCATCTGATTACTACTCCTGAAGCAGAGATAGCATTTCTGCTTAATATTAAACCAGTTTCTACTGATGTTAGGGAACTGGAAAGTTACATTGATCTTATGGATGAACAACTTCATTCTAATGAACAATTTCCTTCACATTTAGGTAGCATTTCTATGCCTTCTGATGAGGAGAAAATTGTAATGACTAGTACTGGTATACCTGTTGCCTCTGCCTCCTCTTATAAGGTGGATGATTATCTGCCCTCTTCTCATGATAATGATGACTGGACCATTGTCACAAAGCTTCTTAAAAAAAGGAGGGGTGGTCAAATACACAATAGTGCCCCTATTGAAACTTGTAATAGGTTTGAGCAATTGACAGTATCAAATAATGAAGTTCTACATGATTTATCCTGTGCATCACCCTCTGTTGATAATAATGGTTTAAAAACACTTTTCAATCAGGAGTTAATGCCCATGAATATTTGTCCTAGTAAGTCTCAAGCTACCAAATCAATGCCTATTAAGTTAATTGTTCCAGAGTGTGTTAAACAATCACCTGTTTCTGATTCTTGTACCCTACTGTCTCAAAACAAGTGTTAGTCCTGGGAGATTCAATCATTAAGCACATTGACAGGGTGGTTTGCAATAGTGACAAGAGCAACTGCACTTGTTCTAGCTTCCATGGGGCCAGGGTATCTGACATTACCTCCATGATGCCTAAAATTTTACAAAATGCGGGGGAAAATCCACTGGTTATCATACATGCCAGTGTTAATGATATAAACAACACCCCATTTAATCTGTTACAACATGACTATGTGGCGTTATGTAACCTGTTACTTGATAGGGGATGCTGTGTATGTATGTCTGAAATTCTACCTGTCCCGAGATCAACATCTACCAAGACACAGAAAATTAAAGCCCTAAATGAATGGCTGAGAAAGTGGTGTTTTAAGCAGGATATTCCCTGTATTACCCACTGGGAGTCATTTTCAGATCATTCTTCCTTGTTTTGCTGGGATGGTTTACATCTCAGTCATTGGGGTAGTACACATATGGGGAAAAGTATCACTAAAATCGTAAATCATTGTTTAAATTAAAAACAATGGGGGAGATTGGGTCTATTCCCAAGTCTCTGAACACTAACCAAAATATTATTACATCTAAATGTAAATTCCTAGCTTTGAATGCAAGATCTTTAAACCAACTCAAATTAGCAGAACTCGAAGCCAAATGCAAAACTTTAAATATAGGTGTGGTGGGAGTAACTGAAACTTGGTGGGATGCATCCTCAATTTGGTCCAGAGAAATTCCAGGTTATAAGTTATATCATAAAAACAGATTAGATAAGCAAGGCCGTGGAGTTTGTATGTACATATGAAATGATATTCCTTCTTTTGAAAGTATATGGCTTAAAATCTTATTGAAGGAGCAGT
The DNA here is from genome assembly GCA_016271365.2 of Neoceratodus forsteri. Lineage (NCBI taxonomy): Eukaryota > Metazoa > Chordata > Ceratodontiformes > Ceratodontidae > Neoceratodus > Neoceratodus forsteri. Next base: position 624,717,167 of record CM057455.1, read on the forward strand.
CCTATATAACTATTGGTAACATCTATCGACTTCCATCTGCAAATTCAGATTACACAACTGATATGTTTAAGAAATTACACATTTTTCAGAATCTCAAGATACTGTAATATTTGGTGACTTAAACCTCCCTCATATTAACTGGGACTCATTCTCAGGACAGTCCTATGCCGAGAAAGGACTAATAGATGTGGTAGTTAGTACTGGATTACAACAACTTGTTACTGAACCCACTAGAGGTCGTAATATTTTGTATCTATTATTTACTAACATAGAGCAACAAATTAACAATTTACAAATTTGGGATCCTCTTGGGACCAGTGACCATTCATCTATTCTTTTTGAAATTCAACAGTTTAAAACTACACAAAGGAAGTTATACTGTACAAAAAAATATAATAAAGCAAATTTTTCTAAAATCAATGAATACTTATAAAACATACACTGGGAATCTAATCTTCTTAATTTTACAACGCAACAAGCTTGGGACTTTTTTAAAAACATTGTACATTATTTGGAAAATACCTTTATTCCATCTAAGAAGAAATTTAATAATAAAGGAAAAATTCCCCCTTGGTCCAACAAGACAATTAAAAATCAGATTAAAATAAAAATTAAACTTTTTAGGAAACTTAAGAATAGTTTTGTTCCATTTAAAACTACTCTATTACATAAATACAGATTATCTGTGAAAAACTAAAAAAAATCTATTACATTGGCAAAAAATAAGCTAGAATTTAAACTAGCTCACACAAAATACTGTCACAAATCTCTTTTCTCCTATATAAATAGTAAAAAAGGTGTATCAAGGACCATTGGTCCCATTATAACCAATGGCTCTTCTCTATCTGATATAGAAACCTCAAATCTCTTTAATAAGTACTTTTGTTCTGTCTTCTCTCAAAAATCACCTATTAGTGCATTTAAAGTTCACCACATAGATTATCATAGGTTCTATCCAACTGACATTATACAGACTATCAAAAAACTAAAAAAAAAATACTAATCCGGGTCCAGACGGTATTCATCCATGGTTTCTGATCGAAACCTCTATAAATATTTCTATACCTTTGTCAATTATCTTCAACAAATCCTTATAAGAAAGCATTGTACCAAATGATTGGTGTTCAGCAATAGCTACTCCCATATTTAAAAAAGGCAATAGAGGTTCTGTGCAAAATTATCGTCCAATTAGCCTGACCTCAGTGGCTGGTAAATTAATGGAATGAGTAATGAAGTCTCTAATAGATCAAGATTGTAAACAATTAGGAATTTATGATTCAAATCAGCATGGGTTTACTCCCAAGTATTCCTGCACCACCAATCTGAGATCTTCTTACAATAATATAAGTACTCTACTAGATGTGGGTATCCCTACTGATGTAAAACTTTTGGACTTTAGTAGAGCTTTTGATAAAGTCTCACATGAAAAACTCATTACTAAAATGCACAATCTAGGTTTGTCACCTGATATTGTCAACTGGACTTTAAACTGGTTGACAAATCATTTTCAAAGAGTCAAAATTAATTATAGCTTGTCTGATTCAGGTAGTGTGACAAGTGGTGTACCACAGGGGTCGGTCCTGGGACCAACATTGTTTAATCTCTTTATCAGTGATTTACAAATAGGGCCAAATAACTTCATGGTTAAATTTGCAGATGATACTAAATTGAGGGGCAAGGTTAATAATCAAGAAAATATTTCTGCATTAAAGAAGGATTTGGAAAAATTAACACTTTGGGCAAATGAAAATCACATGCAGTTAAATCAAGACAAATGTTTGGTAGTGCATTTCGGTGTAAATAATCCAAAAACGATATATTATATAAACGGACTATCACTTCACTCATCAAATTGTGAGAAAGATTTAGGGATATATGTTAATAATAAACTTACATCAAATGATCACTATGTTAGAACTGCTTGCATGACCAACACACTTTTGAGGCAAATAAAATGCACTTTTGCTAATCGCACTGAACAATGCCTTATTCCATTGTATAGGGCATACATTAGACCGTATCTAGACTATGGCTCCCCTTTCTGGAATCCAAACCAAAAAAAAGACATAGCAATTCTTGAACAGGTTCAAAGGAGAGTAACTAGAATGATTCCAAGATTAACAAACTTGGATTATCAGAACAGATTAAAAGCTACTGGTCTCTTCTCTCTTCAAAATAGAAGATTAAGAGGTGATATAGGTTCATAGGTAATTTACACGATCGAGGGACGAGCCCATTATGATCATGCCACTTAGGCTAAGTGGGTTACAAACTTAGAGTCCTTCATGTATATATCTAGTTGAGCTTTAAATTGGGTCAAATTTACACAATTCACTACATCATAAGGCAGAGAATTCCAAATTGGAACTATTTGTTGAGTAAAGAAGTTAGTTCTTTTCGTAGTTCGATTGATAGATAAGAATAGTTTTAAATTATGCAAGCGAGTTTGGACTGTAGTAATGTTCCATTTCAATTGTAATGTTTCAAACAAATATTAATCTCCGGTTGCTTTATAAAGCAAACAGAGATCCACACGTATAGATCTGTATTCCATACTATACAAGTTGAGCCATTTAAGTCTTTCTTCATAAGATAGATCGCCCATGCCATTTATATACTTGACAAACCTCTTTTGGACCTTCTCCCTGGATATTTTATCACCCATCTGTGTTGGGGCACAAAATGAGGAACAATAATCAAAATTAGCTCTTATAATACTGGAGTATAAGGGAATCATTATTGATGGTTCTCTGCTTTTAATATTTCTAAATATGCAGTTACTTAATCTAGAACTTTTTTTGACAGTAAAATGTAAGTGTTCAGTGAACTTTAAATTATTAACAATGACACCCAGGTCTCTCTCAGTTGTAATATCCTTCAGGGTATGGTTCTCAATATAATAATTAGCACATATGTTATTACTTCCAAAATGCATAACCTTACATTTATTGATATTGAATTTCAGTTTGTGAAGGTTAACCCAATCTGATATATGATTTAGATTATCTTGTAAAATAGATATAGACTCGGAGTTATTAACAATCCCTCCCAATTTGGCATCATCAGCATATTTAATAATCCAGTTGCCACATTTAGTATCCATACCGGCAATAAGGATATTAATCAGCACAGACCCCAAAACAGATCCCTGCGGGACTCCACTAGTAACAATGGTCCATGGGGAATAAAAACCCCTTAGAACGACATGCTTATGGTTTTTAATTTAATAAATTCACCAGATCTAATGGAAAAATGTGGTCTAACACTCTCCAAAAGGAGACATGTTCCGAGACTGCATAATAAACAGCTTGAAGTAAAAACTTATAAAATCAGCAAAAGGGGAAACTTTTTTCCAATAAGAGCATCCATTGTATGGAACACCTTTCCACAAGAATTGGTAGAGGTAACTAGTGCCACTGTCTTTAAAAACAAATTAGATGTTTGGTTGAGGGATAATAGATAAATAATGTCCCACATAGTGTGGGGAACAGTCTTGATGGGCTCTGGCCTTCTTCTGTTCTTTCATACCAAGTAAATACCAAGTAATTTAGGTGTAAATCCCTTGCTGTTTCACATCTCCAAAATGGCTTGGTGGTGTGGTCTGAAATTGTTAGGGTATATGGGGTTTGGGTCACAGATGTGCCTTTTGGAGGTCTGGTTAAAAAATATTAAACTCTTCAAAAGTTATTAAACTTTGAAATTTCCAATGGGGGAAAAATAAGATGTGCTGTGTGAAAGTACAGTTTTATTTCATTGAAGCACTTTTTGCTTTCGCAAATAGGAAAGTTGTTCCATGCTGCTGCCATCTTTTCAGTTAGCAATGGGTGAAAAACTAAATACTGTAACTCAAAAAATACTGCCCCTAGGTAAACACCAATACTTGTGTTTGCCTAATTAGGGCCCCAGGAACACAATTCTGGTGTTACTTTTTTAAAATAAATTATGGAAATATGTTTATTTACATTGAGTTGTTATAGTGTTACAAATGTGCTGCACACTGCCACATATTGCAGTAGTACAACTGTGAAAATGTCACAAATTGTGGCACTGGGTTAACGAAAGTGCTGCAAAATGCTGCATTAATTTGCAAAAACACCCATTGTTGCATGACATGGAGGGTTGCGGGACTACATCTTAAAAGGTCCCTCATACATTTTGGGGCAAACAGACCCCAAAATCTAATTCCTCTGTCCTATTTAGGTAAATACCTGTTGGTGTTTACCTAAATACAGGCGTTTTCCCCTTTTTACTTCCTTTAAGGGTTTAGGGGAACATTGTTTAACCAGGAGTAGTACACTAAGCCAAAGCTTGTTTCCAGATGCAACCTGGGAGCACAAGAAAGTTAAGTGACTTGCTCAGGATCACACAGTATGCACCTAGGCGGCTGTGGGATTCAAACCCTGGTCTCCAGATCTGCAGCTCAGAGCCCTAACCCACTGCCCTAATGGGTTTATATGAACTAAAGCAGGCCGCACTCCGCAGATGGAGTAGGTGCTGGAAAAATATAAAGTGCCACAATGTAAAAAATCCAGCACTCATGATTCAAAAATTCAGTGAGAGTAATTTTTAATTTGTACTTGATACTTACAATAGCAAAAAAGATTTTTTACACACAAAAAGTGAATTTCTGCTACTACGCTCTTCTCCCAGCCTCAGTGCTTTGGGGTTATGCTTCCTCTTGATTAGGAGGCATGGAAGAATCAAGGTAAGTACTGTATAATTTGCTGTCAATGGTGTTTTGAAGTTATGTTGATATCGCGGCCATTTTTTTTGTATTGTTGCACCAAATTGTCAACATGGGCTTTTGGGAACCTCACTTCATGAACACTGTCACTGATGTTTTATTAAGTTGATTCATAAGGTGATTTTGCATTTGCTATGCAAATTCCCCTTTCTGGACTGAGTGACAAAATGACAGTGCCGGTGTTCATGAGGTGGGGTCCAAAAAAGTCCATGTTGAACATTTGGCACAAAAATACCCCAAAACACCTGAGGTACACTCGGTGGTCGAAATCTTTCTATGCACGCTTGTAAATTCGGCAATTTTTGATACTTTCACTCCAAATTTTCAACATAGCCACTTTTTTCACATCTCCTCATGAACAGTACACTGTCATTTCTCACATCATGCCAAAAACGTGTTTTCTCACCTCTGGCGAGGAATGGTGTTTTGCCAGAGAGTAAGACATGTTCACCTATGGGATTTATGAGGTGGGGTGATAAGACTATGTGGAAAATTTGGGGTAAAAATATGAAAAAAAGACACTGCAATTTCAATATGCCCGCTAATAACTATGGTAATTTTAAATATTTTGATCCAAATTTATAACAGCCTTTTTATTACCCCACCTCATGTATGTCACAGCTGTAATTTTTCAAATCCTGCTCAAAATGTGTTTTCACACCTGTGGCTTGGAATGGCATTGCAGTTGTGCAGAATTATGTTTTAGTGGTTATTTAACAATTTTCTGTACCAGGTACATGTCCTGGCATAATCAGATGGATATGGTGATAATTTGCTCATGTATCTAAGGATGTATGGGTGTGCAGGGTCCAAGGGACCCTTTGCACCCACGTTAAAATAAGGGAAATCATGGCATATGAGAGTGCAGGGCCCACCAACAGGGAAATGAAGGTTAATTAACATGTTTCTACACTTACAGATACAGATGGAAGTGGAGGGCCCATAGGGTCCTGAGCTTCCATGAACATCTATGGCTATGGTGATACTTTCAAAAAAAGTAAGGAAATTCATTGCAAAAAACTGTGTTAATGCATAAGTTAGGGTACATATTACAGTGACAAAAGTATGGAAATGTGGTGTTAGAGTTCCCAACCCAAACACCCCATCTCGCCCCCCAACCAGCCCTATCACCCCACCCCACCCACACCCTCCACACACCAACAGGCATCAGAGGGTGTCTTGGAGTTGGTGACCCTAATGCTCACCCCATTCTCCTATGCTGTACCACCTCAGCTTCTTACACATGGAATGGGGACAGTGTTAGGGTCGATGACCTCAAGACACTTCTGCCTGTTGTTGTGTGGAGGTTGGGGCAGTAGAGCTGGTTGGGTGTATGGGATTGAGTGTTAGGGTTGGGAATCCTAACACCATATTCCCATACTTTTGTCTATGTACTATGAACCCTAAGTAATGTAGTAACCAAGTGATTTTGCAATGAATAGAGAGGTAGATAGACTGACAGACAGACAGACAGGCAGACGGACAGACAGACAGATATTGTGTATTCTCAAATGATTATTTTAAGATGGATTGTTATATTGATAGTTCATATGAATTTTTTGTAGTGGCCGTTTCCATTTTAGCCAGGTTTATGAAAAAGGGTATCCCTTGTAAATGAGCATTAACTCAATGGGTAATGCCTTATTCATATTGAGGGCTATTCTCTAAAGAGTGGCTTGGCTACGTGTTGTATATCTGGGGTGTGTAGACACTCCACGGCCACTGCACTGCTTGCACCCAATGATCCATGGAGGAGTGGGGCTGATGGACACTGGATCCACCAGCCCACCAATGAACCCCATGTGGAGGCAGTCTGGGGGCAGTGTAGGGAGTGTGCCCATGCTCCATGCTATTCTTGAAAGTGTGGAGTTCTGGGCCAAAGGGGCGTAGGCTACTCCAACATGCCCCAGACTTTAGCCAGTACCCCCCCAGGATGCTGCTACTGGCCGCGGCAGTGAAGTAGTGGCAAAGGGACATCCCCAACATTCCAGTCCTGCCTTCAAGTTCCTCATGGAGGAACGGAGCAGCTGACCAGCCACCCATCCACCCCGGTCTTGCGGCTACACCATAGTCACCAGAATGCTGTGACATCCATAGGCGCACATGATCCAATGATAGATGGGGTCCGGGCATCCCATTGGATGCCTGTCCATGTCCACAAAAGAGCCCCCATGCACCGGTGCACTGGGGGGGGTGGGGCTGCAGAAGGGGGCTGTGCGGTGGTTGGTGGAAATGAATACATCCACCACACATCAGTCTGAGGGTGTGGGACTACATGAGTGGGTTACATGCATCTGGCCTGCTATTTCCACCCCTTGGAGAATCCCCCCATTATCATTAAATAAAATGTGTTACTACTATTACTGCTGTTGTCTTTGGATCTATGTTACCACATACACAAATACGTCAACCCAACATTCCAGTGATGGCAGGTGCAGTTGGCATTGTGCCATAGGAAAACAAATGTGTTTTTTTCAAGGGGGCTCCGTCCCTTGCACCCACTGTAATTTTATATAATCAACTCCAAGTCAGAGCTGATTTGGGGAGGGGGTGTAAGTCAGTGAGAAAGAGTGCCAGCGTCCCAAGCAGACTTTACAGTGATCTGTCATTCTTTTCACTGTCAACAGGATCACTGTAAAGTTGCTGCTGAAGTGACAGCATACGATTGTCTCCTACCCAAAAGCAAAATGACCCCCTCCTAAAGAATCTCCACTGGCTACTTGTCAAGAACTTTGTATCTCCATACCAGCCTAAGTTGCTCCCACACTACAGTTTATCTCTGCCTCTAGCACCCTGTTGACTATACCCTCCATACATGTGGCATTTGTTGGGGAGAGAGCTTTCTTCTTTGATCACAATCTGTAGAACAGCCTGCCTAGAGTTCTTTTATCATATTGCTGTTTGGCCTTCTTAGCAATCACCTATACCTTCTGGTACATCTCTTGTCAGTCACACCCATCACCTTTACCCCTCTCACACTCCACAGTACAGAGCCCAAGGATGCAATCAATCATCCATTTTCCCTCCATATGTCATTTCCACCTCCCCCAATGTTGGTCATTGCCTCTGGAAGCCTCAGACCTCACATCATACTCTAGGCATGTGCAAACCCTTGAAGGAAGTTTGTTCTCCACCTCATTGTGATGGACTGCTGTGATTCAGAAACCTGAATGTCATCCACCAAGGGCTATCCCCTGTTGCATTAGACAATACTCCTTATCCCTGGCATCCCCAGTCCTGGCTCTCCAAGTATGCAAGTATACTTTCAAATCTAGGTCAACAGCATGGAAGAGTGATGAGCTTCGACTGAGCCATTGGGGAGCCCCCACCACCCGAATTTGAAAGGAAGCAAACCCCTTCACTAAGTTCATATCCTCTTTATAAACTACAACATTTTCTGGACCTTTAGTTTTATTCATTCCTACCTTCCACTCAAGATATTTCTCTGTTTATATTCAGTTTGCAAAAAAATGTTGTTATGCATTAAACTGTGTGAATGATGCTTCATGAAATAAAGTGTATTGTGCTACAGGATCTTATTCTTTTTTTAAAATGGGTTGGGAGTTTTCTGCCTCCTGATTGGCTGTGAGGTACCCTTGGCCATGTCTTAATTAAGGCATATTGTGCCAGCCGGTACCTCATCAGCCACTCAGGACATTTTACAGCAGATATCATTGTGCCAACTTCTATATTTTAAAACTGGAGCCGGCTCCATGGATCACCGTTACTGATCTGCAGAACACATCCACACACACAGCCAAGCAGACATCTCCATTTTCCAATCCATTTCAGTTTCAGTAAAAAAGAGTTTTTTTTTAAATTAAACTGTCACCTATGCAGTTCCATTTATCTGATGAGACCGCAACCAAGAGAGCACTGAATAGAAACACATGTGCCACCTGGATGTGGCTTTCAAATGGCGGGCGAGACCCACTCCTCGATTAGCACTGCCATTCCCTAATTTGATTTTGACCTTCATTACTTCATATGTATTAATTCTTAAAGCACTACAACAAACAAAAATTTAAAAAATCATAACACAGCACTTACTTCAGAAAAACCCTAATAACAAAAGCACTAACTATGGGAACTGACATGAGACACGGTCCCTCCTCCTTGCTCTCACTAAAACTGAGTAAGCACTTGGTTCCAAAATAAGAAATGTGAACATACATACATAAATAAATAAATAAATAGCATATTGCGGAGTGTGTGTGTATGTGTGTGTGTGTTTGGGGCGGGTCGATAGACAGACAGACACCACTGCCCTCTAATGGCTTAAGCATCAAAGTTACATTACATTACGATTCAATGACAAGGACTACTTTTCATTTTTTTTCTATTGATATGATATTTTTCCCATTTATGCACACATTTCATGTACATTTTTCAATTAACTATTTTACTGGGGGGACCCATTTTATAAGCTGAATAAGACACCCTGGGGTGTGGTTTATGGCCTGATAAGAGCACTTCCAAGGTGCTAAAGGCACCTCAGCGCAAGCGTTTCGTGGCTCATTGCACACCTGGAGCATGCTCTTATCAAGTCATAAACCACACCACAAAGTGTTTTATTCCTTACATAACGTTATACTAAATAAAAAAAATGTGAAATACATATTTCAAAGACTTTGCACCCTTAACGTCCCAAAAATGAGTTCCTGTTGGTTCTGGGAATTCTGATTAAATGCTTAGAAATGTGATGGTCCCGGCCTACCATTAGTTGTATATTTTCCCACCATCAGGTTGACATAGCATGGGATTTCTGTACAGTAAATGCTGGCCAGTCATTGTGAAGGTGGATAAGCATTTGGAGGGGGGATGTGGACCAGTATTTTACAGTTCTTTTATTCTTATGAGACAGATCATTTGCTGTTCATGATTAACATGACCGACTTGTTTGCAGCAGAAATTAATTTTCTAGTGGAAAAGCAGTGTCTACCTTAAAACGGGAAAATAAACCTTACTTTCACTTTGTGATATAACTGGAAAGCTGAACTTATCTCAGCTGCGTGATCTGCCTAGTACTGTATATTGTTTCCTCTGTTCATTTTCCCATACAGTAGTCTCATTTTTCCCCTTTCCATGGTCCCTTAGAGATACTGTCTTTGTTTTGCCATTTTATTTAAATGTACAGTAATTCCTGGTCAGTTCCTGAACATGGTGACAACTGTTGACTGGAATACTGCTGTTCATGTTGCACGTTAGGCAGCCTCCCAGCTGATGCAACTGGTTTCTCAAACTTATCAGCAATTAAACACTGAAGCACATCTCTTAACTGTCCCTGATTATGAGGGACGTCCCACTTTTCACCTCTTAAAATTGCTCTGTCAATCACCAGTCCCTCACAGAAAAGGTGCTGCCCACAACAAAGAAGGTGCTGTAAATGTAGGCTTTAAAGCAAAAATTCATAATATTCTAACTTGTTAATTCAAAAATAAACTTTGTACAAGCAAGGGCAATTGTTTTTAGCTTGTACATCCATATTTAAAGATGCAACCCTCATTTTGAGGGTCAGTGTCCACACTGTCCCTCAATTTGTGCGTATGTCCCTCATTTCCATGACAAAATGTTGAGAGGTATGCATAGAAGCATATAAACATAGACAATGATAGCAGAAAGAGACCACTGGTCCATCTACTCTGCCCAGAAACTCAAACATGGGACCCATTGTCCAAACAGTGTTCTAACTTCTGTGCATGGGCATCCCACAGATGATGATCAACAATAAAAAAGGTAAAATTACCACTATTGGACCTCCAAAAACCCAGGAAGGAAGTATGGTGAGTGATAATAAAGCTCTTGCAGAGGAATATAGTATATATTTTTCATATGTCTTCAATAAAGATTCCCAGCCCCCTGTTAGTAGTATGACGGTTAAACAGGGAGAACTACCTTTAATAATTGATCCAGTGGATGTCCTAACTAGATTAAGGAGTTTAAATCAGAATAAGGCACAAGGCCCAGACGGGATCCACCCAAGGGTATTAAAGGAAATGGCACCATTATTGGTGGAGCCTATAACTTACCTATACCAAGAAAGTATCAACACAGGGGAAGTACCAGAGGCTTGGAGACAAGCCGTGGTTATACCTATATATAAAAAAGGTAGTAGACAGGAGGTTTCAAACTATAGGCCGATTAGTTTGACCTCAGTCATGGGAAAGATCTTAGAGGGAATAATTAAGGATTATATTGTAGACTATATTGACAGTACTGGTAAGATTGATACGACCCAGCATGGATTTACAAAGGGCAGATCGTGTCAGACTAACTGGCTGGAATTTTATGATAAAGTTAGTAGGGCCATGGACAGGGGTGAATCAGTGGACGTAGTGTTCCTGGACTTTACGAAGGCTTTTGACAAGGTCGCACATAAACAGCTTGTGGAGTCACTGCATGAGATTGGTCTACCCTATTGGCTGCAAAAATGGGTAAGGGATTGGCTCATTGGAAGAAGTCAGAGGGTTTGTGTGAAGAAATGGGTAAGGGATTGGCTCATTGGAAGAAGTCAGAGGGTTTGTGTGAAGGGAGAATTTCCAGTTTTGCCGGAGTGACTAGTGGGGTCCCCCAGGGCTCGGTGCTAGGGCCATGTTTGTTCAATCTGTATATTTCATCAATGCAAGTTGAATTAGATGTCTGGTTGTCCAAATTTGTGGACAACACCAGAATTGGGAGTACAGTTAACAACCATGAGGATCAGGTAGCCCTATAAAGGCATTAAATGGATTGGAGAAGTGGGCGGCTCGGAAGCAAGCTATATTTAATATTGATAAGTGCAATGTTATGCATTTTGGTAAAAACAATAATAGATTTTGGTATACTCTGGGTGGATCCATGTTAAAGGTTGTCAGTGAGGAGAAGGATTTGGGGATTATGATTAGCCAAGATTTTAATCTTGGGCTCCAATGTAATACCGTGGTTAAAAAGGCTAGTGGCATAGCAAATTAAATAGCAAGACACATCAGGAGCAGGGACAGGCAAGTTGTTATGCCACTGTATATTGCACTGGTGCCACCGCATGTGGAGTATTGTGTCCAGTTCTGGGCTCCTTATAGGAGGGGGGATGTTGAGTTGATGGAGAGGGTCCAGAGGCGGGTGACTAAAAGAATACAGGGGGCAGAGGGGATGAACTACGAGGAAAGACTGCAATACCTAAATCTGTATCCCTTGGAATACCATAGATTACGAGGTGATATGTGTTTGATCTATAGGGCATGGACTGACTCTAACATGTGGGAACTCTTGGGACTGAAAAAAAGAGAACAAACAAATGACACTAGGTCCCATAGCTTTCAATTACTCAAGGATAGATATAATACTATCAGAAGGAAATTTTGGTTGAATAACAGAGTAACAGAAGTATGGAACAGCTTACCAAAGGAAATTGTTGAGAGCGGTACCATGCAAGTGTTCAAAACACAATTGGACAAGTATCTTACAGAAAAAAAGATAAATAGGTATGGGTAAATTACAACTTGCGAGCTCACGGACAATAGTCTATATGCTCTGTATGATCTATGTAATCTATGTAATCTATGAGGGATCAGCAGGAAGAAGATGCTGGATGAGGGGAAGGCCAGATTTGTAAGGTGCATAAGATCATATGCATTATCCTTTCAAGACTGTGCATCAGACAGCAACAGCACCTTGCAAAGCAGGCAGTCACACAGATCACATGTGCTGTTGCTGGTGTTACAAACACTACTTTCCAAGACCACTGTACCCAGCACAAAGATCTTGCGAGTACATGTGACACAGAGGGCACACCTGGGCTTTGCACCCAGCCAAAACCTGAACCTCCTGCTACACAAAGATATGATCAGAAGGTAAGGCAGCATGGCCACAGTGGCATTCACTATGCCACATACATACAGGGGCTCACACAGCAAGGCAATGTCAGTGGGGATGAAGGCTCATCCTTACAGGACAGTCATGGTGTGACTAGGAGCAGCCATAGCAACATATTACATACCTACTATCCCAAGGTACTGCAGCTGCTGCATAACAGGTTGTGTGCTATACAATAACACATGGAACAACTGCCTGAGCTGATGTCAAAGCTCCAAAGTATGCACTTTCACCTAGGCCATACAGAGGACATATTGGTGAGGATTGTACATAGCATGTGTACCCATGGCCCTACAAATACCACAAAAGATCCTGTTGCCATAGGTGCACAAGCTACGTACCTGGTGCAGGGGGGCAGTGAACTGAAACACATTCCAGAACACTGTCAATGTTACAGTTGGATAGGCATGTTATGAAAGCTATAGGGAAGGTATGACTTCTCAGAGAATGCACTTCTACACTCACTGCCAAGCTAGCAAACAAAGGGCAATGAAAATGACCATGACAGAAGCCAACAGGTGCAATGTTCACTCAGACAATGTTGCCCCAGTATACCCCAACGTGTGACCCATATGTGTACACACAAACACATAACATGGGACTGCTACCACATGATGTATGTACAGCACACAAAGAACATAACACACCTACAGCTGCCCCAACACAAGTGTATTTGTTTTTTTGTATTTTATTTCAGTCTGTTAACTGGGTTAGAGTACTGGACCAAGGGTCCTTTTTCAAGCTCAACTCTGGCAAAGTATGCAGTATAAAAATAAACAACATTCAACAATGTACTCAAATGTCTATATAATGACTTTTTCACCTTTCCACATAGTCACATGTACATTACACACTGAATGACCTCTGTACAAGTCCATGGTCCATAACACTGCTTGATAATGTGTTGCCTTGTGGCCCCATATGCCCCCTGCCATCATTGCCATCCTGCCACCATCCCCAGAGCCACTGTTGCTAGCATCACATGGCATGTGGATACATCTCTGTACAGCAATATTGTGCAGCATGGCACATTAAGTGAATTCCCTGCAAGCCTTCCCATCATTGTGCCACTTGTCAGGTCCAGACACTGGAATCACATCTTCAGGAAGCTCATCATCTGTTCAACCATTGACCATGTCCTCCTGAGTGCCTGTTCATCACAAGATACTGTGTCATCAGGTATGGGCCTAATGGATATGTGCTGTTACTTGCTGGGGATAGTGCAACAGTGTAAAAGCATTGCAGCAGCATGGCATAAACATGCCTGATATATGTGTCTGTGATGCTGCACTTACCAAAGCATCATCTGTCCATGCTGTTACATGTGCTCAACAATGTTCTGAAGCATAACCTGTTGAATATGTAGGCATCATGGATGTAGCCAGGGTATATCACACACACACATTCCTGATGATTTCATCAGCACTGCATACCAGCTAGCAAATCGATGCAGTGATATTCCTTGTGATCCAAAACCATTTGAGCTACCTGCTTTAGCAAATAAGGTATTTTTCTTAAGTACAAACTATATATTGTACCCCAAAATGTGGTTAGCTCATACAGAAAACTAAAGAGGTATTTGTTTAGCAGGTTATGTTATAATATGTTGCTTTAAACATAAAAATCATAAAACATTGATTTAGGGGCAGAATTCCCTTGGAGCAGTTCTAGCACTCTGAAAAGCTAATCCTAGAGGAAATTGTTTCTTAAATATTCAGGAAATGTTGGCTGAACCATTTCAATAGGAACTCATGCTGTTTACCTCTAAGGTTTTATGCCTGTGGGGCCATACTTTTTCAAGTAAAAAGTATATATGTGGATTTATTGTTTACAAGTGGGATTGATGGAATTGGCATGCTTTTATGAAAGTTACTCACTCAGTGTGCAAAAGGAAAAGTGTTTTCATATGTGACCCTAGCATCAAAATACTTTTGAGTTTATTACTCCTGCTGGCTCTGCTGTTAGCAGAGGAGTGAGTGTATACCCAGAAGCTGCCTCTTTGTGTCTGTGGGAATGCTGCTCCTGTATCTAAGGATTATTTTAACTGAAGGCAGCAAGTGCTTTTAAATACATTTGGAAATGTACATTCAGGTATGGTCAGAAGTATGGCAGCTAGGATTCAATGCAAAGAAGTGCAAAATAATGCACCTGGGAAAAATAAGAACCCAGGGGAAGAATACACAATGGGGGAGAGGTAGTAACAACAACAAAAAAGGAAAGGGACCTGGGGGTAATCATATCAGATGACCTTAAGGTTAGCAAGCAATGTGAGAAGGCAGTAGGGAGGGCTGCGGGTATACTGGGATGCATAGGGAGAGGCATCAGCAGCAGAAAACAGAAAGTTGTCATCCCTCTGTACAGACAGTTGGTGAGATCCCATCTGGAGTATTGCGTCCAGTTCTGGAGACCCCATCTCTGCAAGGACATAGACAGGATAGAGGCAGTCCAGAGGTGGGCAACTAAAATGGTGCAGGGTCTGCAAGAGAAGCCGTATGAGGAGAGACTAAAAGAGCTTAATATGTATACCCTTGAGGAAAGAAGGAAAGGGAGACATGATAGAAACTTTAAGTACCTCAGTGGAATCAACAAAGTCCAAGAGGGTAGCATCTTTCATAAAGAGATGTGCAAGAACAAGGGACACAATTTAAAGATGGGGGCAGTTCAGGGCAATGTGAGAAGTATTATTACAGAGAGGTAGTGGATGCATGGAACAGCCTTCCTGAGGAGGTTGTGGGATCTAAAACTGTGGGTGAATTCAAGAATGCACGGTACAGACATAAGGCAATTCTTGTGGGGGGTAGGAAGAAATAGGCTGTTGGTTAACTAGGACCTGCGGCCTATCCTGTAGGTAGGGAAATGGGCAGACTAGATGGGCCAAGCGGTCCTTATCTGCTGTCAAAGTCTATGTTTCTAAGTTTCATAACTGCTGGCTGAAATGGGGGTGCAGGCATCTTCTTTTCCTCCCAGCGCTCTCACAGTGCAAAATGCACATGAACTTGAGGAAGGAGAGGGAAAGAACCACTAATTGTGACATTCTGATTCTTTCGGGCTTAGTGTTTCTAGCTGGCCTAAGATCAAAACATCATATTATGCTGCCATAGCTCTGTGAATATGAATGCTGCAGTTTGCTGAGTAACCTTTGAAATCCTGACTGCACCTGCTCTGAAGATTATGGGAGCTAGGTTGGTTATGGATTAATATTGATAAGTGTGTTAATGGTATTATGCTTTCTTCTGAGGTTATATATGATTCAAGAAAACCTAATTAAAAAAAGAAAGGTAAAAAAATATATATTGGTTGTGGATGGAGCTCACTTCAGCTGGTGAACTTCAAGCTATCTGGCATTATTGGGAATTCCAAAATTTAAAATAGGCCTGACAAACATGGCAGGATGTGTCAAAATGGGGGTGGACTGTGAATCTGAAAAGAAAGGAAAGGAAAGGAAAGTTGTTTAACCAGGAAAGGCACACTAAGTCAAAGCTTGTTTCCAGTTGCAACCTGGGAGAACAAGGAGGTTCAGTGACTTGCTCAGGGTCACACAGTATGCAAGTGAGGGCTGTGGGATTCAAACCCAGGTCTCCAGGTTTGCAGCTCAGAGCCCCAAACCACAGCACTATACTGCCTTAAATAAAATTAAATAAAAGGCAACAAGGTTGCAAAGAGAAACAGGACTCAGACAGAAGTACACAAACAGCAGTATTGCAATGATGACACTACTTATTCACTGTAAAAAGTTTCAGTTTCTTTTATTCTGTACAAATCAGCCAGTCAAACCATAAGCAGAGCACTGGCATTTCACAGTTAATGCACTGCTTCTTCAGGATTATAGTTTGAATGCTGTCCTAAGTATACTCTGCATAATATTATCTCGTCGCCTGTATAATTTTTCTTCACTTATGGTATGGCAAGTCATTCTATTTTAATCCATCTTCCCATGTATTTCAGTATGCATTGCTTATCTAATCTGACATAGTTTGATTTTTAATGCTACTTTGAGCTCTTTTGTCTTTTGGTTCTACAGCCCATGGGTCACCATAAAGAGAAATCATCCTGTGAGCAAAGGGATTTTCAGAACAGAAAGGGCAAATTTCAGGAATTAGCATTAAAATCAAAATATGAGTGGTTAGATGAGAAATGTATCCATTTGTACAGTGTATACTACATTTTGACCTTAAGTTTTGCAACCAACATCCAGATGCTGCAAACCAATTTTCTCTGTCATGTGCCAGGGAGTAGGGATGCAACAAAATCAGCAATTTTGCCAGTGAAATTGCAACAAAATCGGCAATTTTGCAGCGTGAAATGTTTTGCGAAAATGTGGCGAAATTTCACAGTTTTTGCCCTTGTTTCTCAGCTTGCCAGTCCTACAAATAGAAATTTTTGCGGAGAGAAATTTCATCTGTAGGTAGTGACATTTCACCAGAAGTAAGCGGAATTCACCAGCGGTGGCAAATTTCGCTAGGCTTGAGGCAAACCTTTTCTCACAACCACAGGCAAAATTTCACATTTTACCCAACAAAATGTGTCACATAATGTGTTAATTGCATGAAATATTTCACTGGGTGAAATATTCCAGTTTCACACATCTCTACCAGGGAGGCAATATTGCAGTTCATGCAATGCTCAATATATTCATCTTTGCATATATGATTGAGACAGTCAAGTAGCATTTAGAGTTTGCAGATTTGAATAGAATAGAACAAGTATTAGACAGTGCTGAAGTCATTCTGGAGCTGCACTATCTGGATAGAGGTTTAGGGATCAATTATGTAAAGCACTCTGCAGTCAGCCTACATGTAATGTAAGAGGAGGCAAATGCTATTTATTGGAAGGTCATTCAGAGTGTTCAAAAAAAGAACTGGAACAAGGACAGGGCCTTGAAGGATACCTAACTATCTGTAGAGAGGGAGCTAGAGTCCCAATGATGAAGACAGACCACATAAACACAAGCAATTATCATGTTTCATACTTTGTAACTGTCATTGAGGTAGGAGCTGAACCAATTGACTGTGAGATAGTATCTATCAGTCAAGTAGTAGAAGAGCCATAAAGTTACCTAAACCAGACAATAGAAGCACTCTGGGTAGAGGGGTTGACACCAGTCCATTTGCAGAAGAAAGAGTCCTGAAAGAACTCCTAAAACTCAAGATGGACAAAGCAATGGGGCCCAATGGGATTCACCCCAGAATCCTAAAAGAACTAAGGGAGGACCTAGTGACACCAATGACCACAATTTTTAACAAATCATGGGAAGATGGGGTGGTACCTGAGGACTGGAGGAGGGCAGATGCGATACCCCTTCACAAAAGTGGGAGCAAGGCAGAAGCAGGAAACTACAGACCTGTAAGTTTGACCTCAGTGGTAGGGAAAATGATGGAATCACTTCTGAAAGAAAAAATTGTTGAGTACCTAGAGGCCAGTGGGGCTCAGGACCCAAAGCAGCATGGATTTACAGCAGGAAGGTCATGTCAGATGAATCTAATCAATTTCTTTGACTGGGTGACCAAAGTAATAGACCAGGGAGGGACTGTGGATATGGCCTACCTAGACTTTAGCACAAGGCATTTGACACAGTCTCGCACAAATGACTAATAATCAAGTTAGCCAGCCTGGGAGTGGGTTCCAGGGAGGTAGCCTGGGTAGCAATCTGGCTGCACAAAGGGACAGAGAAGGTAATAGTGAATGGAACACATTTTGAAGAAATGGGGGTTACTAGTGGGGTTTCTCAGGGCTCAGTACTGGGTCCAGTCCTCTTTAACATCTTTATAGGTGACATTGCAGAGGGTCTGGAGGGAAAGGCATGCCTCTTTGCAGATGACACAAAGATCTGTAACAGAGATGATACACAAGGGGGGGGGTAGAAAAGATGAGAAGGGGCTTGTCAAGGTTGGAGGAATGGTCAGACATATGCAACTTAGATTCAATGCAAAGAAGTGCAAAGTAATGCACCTGGGAAACAAAAACCCAGGAGAAGAGTACACAATAGAAGGGGAGGTACTAACAACAACAAAAATGGAAAGGGACTTGGGGGTAGTCATATTAAATGACTTAAAGCTGGGTAAGCAATGTGAGAAGTCAGTAAGGAGAGCCAGGGGGATACTGGGTTGCATAGAAAGGGGCATCACAAGTAGAAAAAGGGAAGTGGTTATCCCTCTGTACAGACAGTTGGTGAGACCCCATCTGGAATACTGTGTGCAGTTTTGGAGACCCCATCTACACAAGGACATAGACAGGATGGAAGCAGTCCAGAGGAGGGCAACTAAAATGGTGCAGGGTCTGCATCAGAAACCATATGAAGAGAGACTGAGAGAGCTTAATATGTATACCCTTGATGAAAGGAGGGACGGGGTGACATGATAGAAACTTTCAAGTACCTCAAGGGAATCAACAAACTCCAGGAGGGTAGCATCTTTCAGAAAAAGAGATGTGTAAGAACAATGGGGCACACTTTAAAGATAGAGGGGGACAGCTCAGGGGTAATGTGAGGAAATGTTTTTTCATGGAGAGAGTAGTGGATGCAGAGAACCGCCTTCCTGGGGAGGTTGTTGGGTCTAAAACAGTGGGGGAATTCAAACATGCATGGGACAGACATAAGGCAATTGTAGTGGGGGGTTGCAAGAAGTAAGCTGTTGGTAAACTAGAATCTGTAGCTTATCCCATAGGAAGGGAAATGGGCAGACTGGATGGGCCAAGTGGTCCTTATCTGCCATCAAAGTCTATGTTTCTATGTAACTATATGAACGCAAATTTTAATTTTTTTAATAACTGAACTGCATTCTCTGGCTACCAGGCCACAGCACTTCAGTAAAAGAGATTTTTCATCTTAATGTATTCTTTCCTCAAAAAAAAATAGGTTAGGCATATGAGTCTGGGAAATCACATCTCAATGCAAATATTTATTGTTAAGAATATTTTGATACAGAAGTTTCAGTAACAGTCTTGTGATAGTTGTTAAATGAATATCAAGTGCTAAGATATAAGGAACTATACGAACATACATACAAAGAATTCGGCAGAAGAAGGCCATTTGGTCTATCTAGTCTGTCCTTATTGCAGGGTCCACAGCTTGAGCTACTGTCCCTGCCCCCCCCACTCCTTCCATCCACCCTACCTATGATCCTTACCTTCCCCCATGCCTATCCCAGCCTCTTTTGAAGCTGCCCACTGTCTTCAACAAAATCACCACTACTGGCAGAGCATTCCCAATTATCCACCACCCTCTCCATAAAGACTTTCTTCCTAGTCTCTCTCCTAAATCCCCTCCAGCATAAGACTGTACCCCCTCTTGTTACAGTTGCCACTCAGCTTAAAGAAATCCTCCTTATCCACCTTATTTATCTCTTTCAAGTATTTGAACGTCTCAATCATGTCCTCTCTTTCTCTCCTTTCCTCTAGGGAGTACATGTTCAGTGCCCTCAACCGCTCCTCATATGCCTTACCTGCTATAATCTGTGTAGCCCTCCTCTGGACCTTCTCCAGCAGTTTAATGTCCTTTTTGAGGGGTGGGCACCAGTACTAAACTCACTCTAGATGTGGCCTCACCAGATACCTGTACAAGGATAGTATCATTTCCTCTCTCCTACTACTGATCCCCCTAGATATGCATCCCAGCATCTTGTTTATCCTTGCTGCTGCTTTCTTTCACTGCATGGAGTGCTTCAGATCACTAGTGATCACCACTCCCAGGTCCTTCTCGTCTTATGCAGATACCTAGACTCCACCCAGGTAGTACGCCATCCATGGGTTCCTGTCTCCAATGTGCATAACTTTGCATTTCTTTGCATTGAAGACAAGCTGCCAGGTCCCAGACTACCTTCCCATCTTTTCCAGATTATCCTGGTGGTCCTGTATCCCTTCAGCTGTGTCCACTCTTCCACAGAGTTTTGTGTCATCCATAAATAAGCACATTTTGATCTTAATGCCATCCCCAATGTATTGATGAAGACATTGAACAACATGTGCCCCAGCACCGAGCCCTGTGGGACCCCACTGGAGACCTGTCTGGTGCCAGATAGTGATTCCCCCCACAGCCACCCTCTTGATTCTGTCCCTCAGCCAGTTTTTCACCCATCTGGACATCTTATCCCCAACCCCGAGATCCACCAACTTCCTGATCAACCTTTTGTGGGGCACAGAGTAAAAGGACTTGCTGAAATCCAGATAGAGGATGTATACCACTTGATCCCTGTCTATTATCTTAGTGACCCAGTCAAAGAAGCCAATTAGATTCATTTAACATGATCTCCCCCCCATGAATCCATGCTGCTTTGCATCCTGGAGACCATGTCCTCTAGATATTCTACTAAGCTTTCCTTAAGTATGGTCTCCATGAGCTTGCACATGGTTGATGTTGAGGACAGACTGACTGGTCTATAATTCCTTGGTCATCAATGGAACCACTTTTGTGGAGGGGCCACATATGTGCTGTTCGCCAATCCAGTGGTACCATGCCTGACTCTAGTAAACTGTTATATAGGCCTGCCAGTGGCCCTGACAGTTACTCAACCAGTTTCCATAGTATCCTCAGATGTACTCTGTCCAGGCCTGGTGATCTGTCCACCTTGAATGCTAGCAGCTAGTCCCTAACTCTATCCTCCTCTATCACTACTGTACATCTGTGTTCCCCTCTCACACTGCTCCTCGTCTCCCTCCTGAAGGCACTGGTTCATCCTTCTCCCTAGTGAAGACAGAACAGATGCATTTTTTAATATCTCTGCTTTTCTCCCCATTATCAACCACCCACTCCTCCCCTTTCTAAAGCCTAGCAATCCTTTCCTTTTTGCCCCTTTTCTCACACAAACAGCAAAATATGGCCTTCTCCCCTTCTTACTTCATTCAGCTATCTGCAGCTTCTACTGTGCCTTAGCTCACCAGATTTCCTTATCTGCATCACTAGCAGCCTTACATAATTTTTCCTATCCACCTCTCTCTTGGTCTTCCTTAATTTTCTATAGGCTATCATCATGTCCCTTACTGCCTGGGTGACCCCAGAACTGAACCAGCTGGGCTCTTTGGCTCTTGTACTCTTGCTCCTGAGCCTAACACACTCCTCTGTGCCAACCAGTATTCCTTCCTTAATGATGAACCAGCTTTGGTCTATCCCTATATCTGCTTTAATGCTGGTCAGGTGGCTTCTTAGCATTTTGCCCATCTTCCTGAAGTTCGCCCTCCTAAAATCCAATATTTTGGTCTTTGTATGACTATGCCATGACTTTTCAAGGAACACTGTTTTATAACCTTATCAAATTGCATCCAAAGTGTTTACTTGTTTGTATTAAAAATGTATTTACTCAGGGATACAGAAACACGTTTTCTTATTTTTCAATGTGGTCCTGTTAAGGTGGTGGACAGTTACGGTTATATATACTGTACAGTTACAATATATATACTGTACAGTTACAATTTCATACATCGGCTCAAAATATATACCCAGTTATAGAAAAGGTGGTCCACAGTTTGGCAGCTGAAATTCAATGCCACAAAGTAGAAAGTGATGCACATAAAGAACAAGAACACCAGGATGGAATATAAGAAGGAAGTGCTTAGCCTGGCACTACTACTGATGAAAGGGATGTGGGAGTCATCATAAGTTACTCTTTTAAACAATATAGCCAATGTAACAGGGCCTTCAATGACGAAACTAAGATGTTGGGGGTGCATTGGTAAGGGGTTTGTTAGCAGGGCAAAGAGTTAATACTACCTCTCTATAGATCACTGGGTCACACTTGGAGTACTGTATCGAGTTCTAGAGTCCTCACATAAGAAAAATAAGGATAAGCTGGAAATGGCATAGCATACAGTAACCAAAATGATTCATGACCTGCATGACAGATCTTATGAGGATTGTTGTAGGGCCCTGAACATGTACTCATGGGAGGCCAGAAGGAAGAAGGGTGATATGTTAAAGACATTCAAGCTTCAGAAAAGAATAAACAAGGTAAACTGAGAGAAGCAATTCACCAGGTATAGCATTTCCAGAACATGGAAAAATGAATGGAATATGGTGAAGAGAAGAGTCAAAACGGATGTGAGGAAGTTCTATTTTACAGAAAGAGTGACTGAGCCCTGAACAGCCTTCCAGCTGTGATGGTGGGTGCTCAAATCTTTACAGACTTCAAGCACAGTTGGGATGTAGCTATGGGCTCAATGGTAACTCTGGGGTAGCAGTAAAGCAGGAAACATGGGAGTGGGTAACATTAGCAAAAAACCCATATAAACACTAGGTCTACTCTTGAGATAGGACAAGGCCTTATAGGAAAACTAGATGGGCCAATTATCTTTTCTCTGCCATAGTTGTCTTTCTATGTTTCTGAAAGTACATTTAACTGGGAAACTATCTAGTAGAATTATTGTCCCTGGTGGGACAGTCCAGCTACAATTAATTAATGCTATTTCTTAATAATTCTCTATTAACTCTAGAAACTCCCACTGGTGGTTTTATATTTGTCAGCAAGGAGCTCCTTATAGACAATGCTTGTTTCAAGGGCTGTTCAGTACAGTATATATTTGATCCAGATGGTTCCATGAGAAGGGGGCTGCATGATTTAAGTCTAATTGGCTTATTTTGTTCCTGATCCTAGATAGAGCAAAGCATAACTTTTTGTAGAGTATTGACAGATGTAACCACTGCCTTTGGTCAGATTAGTCTTTGAAATGACTGCTGGTTGCATAAACCTCAACAAAGGATCTTCCTATGTTCAATAAACAAGGGTCTGTGTATGACAAGTAGCAGATCTCACAAAAATATGAGATTTTGGTATACAAATTAAAAAGTACAACTAATAATATAAATTAAAGATTAACCCAAATTTCAGATTACAGTACATGATGTAAATGTATTTATGTCACCAGTTATGATTTTGTCTATAGGTATACTCTCTACATAATCCTGATAAGAGTACCAGCTGTTTATTGTACTGGTCAAAGGTGTTGCTTGGAGCAGACACTCACAATCCTTATTCATACCTGATTAGAAATGGGTAATAATGCATAGAGAATTGGCATGAGACTAACAGGGAAATAAGACACCAATTAAATAATAAATGGTAAAAATAGCATTCATATATAATAGTTTACTAATTCAAAAAATAATTTCTAAAAAGAGCAAAGACTATTGTAGCTTGAAAAAGCGTGCCTGTTAAATTTTCATGACAAATGTAGTTGTCTGAAATTAGGTGTATGTGTGAATGTAAAAAATCAGTTGTTACCTGTATACTCAAGGTGAAATCCTGCAGCTGATATACTGTTATCTGATTGGAAGTTCAGGTACATGTTATTAGAAGTGCTGTTAAGAAGTGGTGGTATTGTAGTTCCTAAAATACAACAATTATTTAAATTATTAAAAAGTTACATTGCTATATGCTGTATAGGATACAAATGAAATATACTGTAGAAGGGTAGCTCTTTGCAGAAATGAACACTGACACCTATTTAGCTCCAACAACCTCCACATAAGAACATTCTAATACTCATTTTTTTTGTCTTTTTTTTAACAGCACTAGGAAACAAGGGTGCAGTGACACTGAGTAACGTAAGGTCTAGCCATTTAGAATAACAACATACAGTATCCTTTAGGAAAATGCCATTAATATATGTATTGCCACTGACAATAACTTCTCAAATGCCAATAACTGTTAAGCAGAAAACTAAAAAGCATTTTTTTTTTCCTGCAGATGGAGGAACAAATGTTACTAAAAAAAGAAATAATATTCAAATATTGACTGGAGTTGATGAATACAGTAGGTATATAGTGACTCTGTGAAATGAATTGTTGACTATCAATTGTTATAGCATCTGAATTTTAAGGTTGGAGGCTAGTAGGACTATTGGAAGCCAGTAGTTCAATAGCTCAATATTTTTACCACTGAATACCAATACATGCAGTCAATATCTGTTTTATAAATCTTGTTTCACTAAATAGTCCACTCCTCACACACACACAAATAAGATTCTTGGGACACCCATTAGGCTGTCAGTTTCAGTCTGAATTACCATTTAGTCCATTTGGGTAGAGAACAAAATAAAATAAGGCTTCTAATATAATTATATTTAAAGGTGATAGAAAACAAGTTTTACACTTCTAGATATCCTCATCTTCTCCTTTTTGTATCTATCATATATTTGGATATGTTTTCAACCTTTTTTGTTACATTAATAGCCTAATTTGTATGCCTTGACAACTACTCTGAATCCTTCTGTCCTTGGTAGTTGCTGCTTTCTCTCTTTTTGTACTGCTTGACCATTCTGTGACATCAGTAACACCATTCCAGACCATTCAGATAAATAGCATGGAATGTGAGTTATTTCTGTCATAGAATGTCTTAAAAAATGAAAACAAATAGCAGCAGCTGGTGAGGAGAATGGAACTCTATGGATATCTGAGGGTACCCCAAAATTAAATTATTTATCAAAAATGTGCTAACGCTTATCAGAATACATAACTGTAATGGAAAGCAAGATGGAAGGACAGTTAACTATGTAAACATAATTTCCTATCTCATTTAAAATGTGTTTTTCCTGGGTTTTATACATGTAGCTGGAGGAATGGCGATAAGAATTGAGGATTTGGTTATCTTTCACAGCTCCTCCACGCCCCATGACTTAATTGTTGATTTTTCACTGGCTTGCAAAGACTTCACTTTTCAGTGGTACTAATTGCTTTTACGTTCGTCCCCTCCTGGCATTCCATTAGGATATGTTTGGCTGCACAATCCACTAGTGGTCTTGTCCATGTGTGACTTCCCCAATCGTGAATCAGCACCATGTTGCCAGAAAAGACAAGCACACGGAGAGAATGTTCATACTGTACATGCATTGCTGGCTGTCAATATTTTTGAACTACCATCTGTCATCCAGAACTAACGCCCATTCCTATGAAAGAAAGAGCAATACACAAGGTCATGTGACATGGATTTCACCAATCACAAGTCACAATGACAATCAAAGGTTTAATAATAACTCTATCTATAGAGTTGTATGTAATGCTTCTGCTTATGAGAAATCAAGCTTCCTCATTTTAAATATTGCATTTATCGCCTACTTGCTCACTTAGATTAAGTTAGACTCAAGAATAAAAGAAAACTTGCAGCATGCTCAATATTGGAGATATATTTTTGCTTTCATTGTGTGTACAGATATATTGTGTGACTAGACAATTACATAACAAAATAGTTTTGTCTACTGCCTTCAAATCGGCAGTAAGACACAATGGGGCATGTATTATGCTGATCAAACCATATGCCCAGGGGTGCAGTAAGGCATGACGCTGCAGGAAGAGTGCCATCAGCCACTTTAAGTGTGGCTTGATCTGCATAATACACATCCTGAAAGTGTACTGATTTTATAAAACTGGAAAAAAATAGCAAATTTAAAAAATAATACAATTACAATGTTGAAAATTAAAAATGGATATTTTTTCTTTTGTTAACAGTAACTAGTAACATCAGTCCCTCTTCAGCTGTCAAGCATCAGTCTATTCACACATTCAATAGATGGAATCCTTGTTTATTATGGATTGCAAGAATCTGAATAGTATCACGTAATGTGGGTGAGTCAAATTGAGTGACTCAATTTGACCACGGGTAGGAATAGTGAGTGTTAAACTATAGTGAGGATTAGTACTGTATATAGTGAATGTAGCAGTGAGCTACACCAGCTGCAGCAGGATATGGAACTATGTTCAGCCAAGTAGTTGCCAGCTGGCCATTTGGTGTAGTGGTTTCAGACACTGCCTCTGTAGCATTTGGACCTGGGTCTGGGTCTGGCTGTCTCCCCACCCTCCCGACTTTGTTCTCTCCTGCATGCAGGTTCCCCCCTACTGTAGAATGGCTCCTCTACTGAGTTTTTTCCTTTCCACTGTGTCTGACCCCCCCAGAGTTGATTATATTAATTTTGGGTGGTGCGGGTGGCTATGTCCCCACATAAATATTTAATTTATGTTGTCCTCACAGAGAAAGTAAGTGACCGTCGCTGTTTGTGGTTGCTGCTGTAATTCCAATTGCTATTTTCACTTTCAGTGATATTTGGTTCACTGTTGTTGTCATTGCTCTTTTTGAGTTGCCGTTATCACAAAAAAAATTCAAAGTTCTGCAGAAGCCTACTGGCTGAACATTCACCTCTCCCAACATAAAAACAACATAAAGCCTCAACAATGGAAGGGATTCAATTTTATCCATGGCAGAGTGAGCTGAAAAGATTTCCCTGGTAGGTAGTGGAGGATGGAGAGGTGGTACTAAGCCTTCCATAGATCAGGGGATTTGTTTTTATTTGCAGGACAGAATCTCAAAGTTAAGCACACTGCATTATAAGAACATGAATTGTAAGTGCAGCCTGGTAGCTGCAGTGGTAGGGCACTGCATCACCAATTGGGAGACATGGGTTTGTGTTGCCTGACTCTCTGGGAGGGCAAAGGCAGCATCACTATCAGATCTGGTGAAGCAGGCTGGCATCTTTGCTTTGTTCAGCACTTCCTGGGGTGGAAATGATGAGAAGGGACTTGGCAAGGTTTGAGAAGTGGTCAAATGTATGGCAGCTCAGATTCAACACAAAGAAGTGCATGGTAATGCACCTGGGAAACAAAAACCAAGGGGAAGAGTAAACAATGGGGGGGTGGGATACTAACAACAACAAAAATTAAAAGGGACCTGGGGATAATTATATCACATGATCTAAAGGTGGGCAAGCAATGTGAGAAGGCAGTAAGGAAGGCTGGGGGATAATGGGATCCATAGGGAGAGGCATCAACAGTAGAAAACAGGACTTTGTTATCCCTCTGTATGAACAGTTGGTGAGACCCATCTGGAGTACTGCTTGCAGTTCTGGAGACCCCATCTCCGCAAAGACATAGACAAAGTGGAGGCTGTCCAGAGGAGGGAAACCAAAATGGTGCAGGGTCTGCACCAGAAGACATTTGAAGAGAGACTAAAGAAGCTTAATATGTATACCCTAGAGGAAAGGAGGGAGAGGGGCATGATAGAAACTTTCAAGTATCCCAAGAGGATCAACAAAGTCCAAGAGAGTAGCATCTTTCAGAAAAAAGAGATGTGCCTGAACAAGGGGGCACAATTTGAACATAGAGAAGGGATGGCTCAGAGGTTATGTGAGGAAGTATTGTTTCAAGGAGAGGGTTGTGGATGCATGGAACAGCCTTCCTGAGGAGGTTGTAGAGCCAAAAACAGTAGGAGAATTCAAGAATGCATGGGACAGACATAAGGCAATTCTAGTGGGGGGTAGGAGGAACTAGGCTGTTGGTTAACTAGGATCTTCAGCTTATCCATCAGGTAGGGAAATAGGCAGACTAGGTGGGACCAGCGGTCCTTATCTGTCATCAAGTTCTATGTTTCTATGTTTCCCGTGGTTGGAAATCGGTGTCAGAATTTTGGGACATCCGTGACCTGATGGTATCTTCCCACTCCCCTTATGCCAGACGTAATGTGCAGATGCACATATAGAAATGTACATGTGTCTATATTTATTTATTATTTCTTTACAAGGTACAGTAATACACTAGGCAAGGACATGTTTTTTTCCAGGAACAATGCATGAGATTCCACAGCCTACAGTTATGTTCTAAACATAAGTAGCATGCTGAATTTACATGATACAATATGAACAGGAAGATAGGCAGTACATACTGTAATTGAACAAGAGTGGTTGGCTGCCATGGATGACACCTGTGGATGATGCACATGTCCCTAGGGTATGTTGCATACCCTGTTTCCCCCATGCTCTTTGCCACACAAGACTTTCTGTGTGTTCCACTGTGTGGTGGGGTTTCATTCTTTTAATTACTTTTATTTTATTTTACTATTTTTTTCCCTTGGAGAGAACATGATGAGATAAAAACAGCTCTTTTCCAGGAGTGTCTTAGTAGAAGTGTACATAGGTTTAATAGGCCAAAATACAAAAATGCTAAACTTTAACAGTCAGGAAGGTGAACAACAAAAATTGCATACCCACAAATAAGCAAATAAACAGTATATGAGAAGCATTTATTAACCAGGGTTTGATGCCACTTTGTATGGAGTGGAAGGTATGGATAGCAGTTTGAACATGAAATGGCACTGAGTACTCCCTTTTGGAGTTATCCCTCAAGTAGGATGATGGAACCTATGAAATGATATAAGTCAGATCAACTAGATAGATGAACAGGAAATAAAAATGTGAATGGAAAGATGCTGCTACAAGCCAATGTTTCACATGTTAACTATACTAGGAGCACTAGGTGAAAATCCTCAATGCCATACAATAGAGCTTAGACTGTGGCTAGGCAAGTGACAACTAGGAGGGAAGGAAAGTAAATGTTCAACAGCAAAATAAAAGGTTAAAAAAGAGGTTATTGAAATGGAATTTCTGACTTTTAATTAATACATTTTATAAATAAAATTCCTAATGTTCTGCCAAATGTGCTCCACAGGAAAATAAAAAAAAAATATTAATGAGCAACTGATATCTTGAGCAATGCTTTGCAAAACAAATATTAAACAGTTTTTGTCTGCTATCCAATTAAAATTCTTATTTATCGGTCCCTATCTTTCAGTATTTGCCCTCTGGAATTTGAAATATTTAGAATTTTGTCAGTATGTTAAAGCTTCTGTATATTCCTAGTATAGATACACACAAACCTCTTTTTGTTAAGAGAGAAAAACATAGAATTCAGAATGACAGGAGGAAAAACATTTCATAACAGCATAACCCTGTTGATAGCAAACTATCCCATACAGTACATCCACATAATTGCCCTTGACTTTTATGTGCATTCAGCATCAGCTCAAGAAGTGAAATTACTGTCAAAGGTAATTATATGGCAATAAATATGTCAGCTTGTGGTTTATTGCTTAAATAAATAGACATAATTCAGCTACTAGGTCAGATTTGTTTGTATATAGCGCCCCCCGCCCCATCCATTATTACTAAGAATATTTGCAGGTTAAAAAGATTCATGTCTTTCTGGATTTTATTTTTTCTGCTTATTTCCTAATTGGAGTCATAACTCTGTTCATGATATCACAACCCTGCTGTCAAGAAAAAAATGTCTGATCTCGCAAGCATATGACTGTAACATCACTTGGGTAATAAGCCAAAGGAACAGATGGATTCTAAAAGATGAAAATACTACTTGTAGCAAAATCAGTTTAGTAATAAATGTACAAGAGAGAAAAAATATTGTAAATATATGAAATGCTGCCAAATTTGTATAAACCTTAATACTTTTAAAAATTTTCATTGGAAGTATGAATTGCCCTGTAAATCATGTGCATCTTAAAAAGGACTCAGTGACAGTAACTGAGTGTGCTGACTGAGCTGTCTATATGTTTAAAGGGGTTAGCCAGTGGCAGATTCAGAAATCAAGGATGACTGAGGCACAGACAGGGTGCAGGGACCTTGTGGCTGGGTAATAGGGCAGAATTTATACATGGACATTGTTGTACACTATATATCGCTGCTGCAGAACAGTGTGGAAAGAGTAGATGTTTGCCCAGCCATATGTCATGTCTGGTCCTTGCCTAGACAACCACTGAGTTTAATAAAACAGAAATAGTATTGCCCTAAGAGTTAAACAAGGCATTTGCTGGTGGGGTATAAATTGACATGTTTCTACTATAAGACATATCTCCAAGTCATAATAGTAGATTGTGTATCCTGAAAAGGGTACCACAGATTAAAAAATGCATGCACATTATCAGCCATGCTAGACTACAGTAGCTGAGGATTGATAAAGAACTGTATACAACAATATGACAAATATGCTCCACTACTTGGATTACCTTTCAAAACTCAACACATTCTCAAAAATATACAATAAGATTTTGATGGTTATAGCCATCATGTATTATTTAAAAAATAATGAAGTTATTTGTTTATATCTAGAAATGATAATATAGCAAGCATTTGTCAATGCCGAATGTTTGCTTGCTGGCATTGACATAGGTAGTGTAGAAGTTACAGAGCTGCATAATAGGAATGGCAGTGAAGTATTGAACTGAAGCCAACCCCACCACCACCCTGCAGAGGGTGGCAGGCATTGGGGTGTGCCTTTGGGTCATCAGGCATAATGGCCACGCCATTTCACCACACCCTACCCTGTAGACACTGACAAGTGTCACAGTGTGCCATGGGGTCTTTGGCCCTTATGCGCACCCCATTCCATCAGGAAATACAGTAAGATGGGTGCGGTATAGGAGAATGGGGTGAAGTTTGGGGCCGAAGAGTCCAAGGCATACTTCGATGCCTCTCACTGGCTGCAGGGTGTGGAATGGTATGAGCATTACAGGGAAGAATCCCAAGTCACACCTCTGATGCCTCTCATTCTCTACAAGGTGGGGCGTTATGGTTGGAAACCCTAACACCTCAGGCATTCATTGGTATTTTCACTCCAAATTTTCAACATGGTTTTTTTGTGACCCTCACCTCATGAACAGTGGCAATATCAGTTTGTTTGCGGAAAGCTGCTTATGCACAGCGACTACGGCATTTAGCACCACAGGTGCAAAAACACATTCTGAACAGGATGTGAAACATGACAGCTGTACTGTTCATGGGGAGGTTAAAAAATGGCAATGTTGCAAATCTGCAGTAAAAATATTAAAAAAACTGGTGAAGTCATGAGTGTGCATAGAAACTGTGCAACACACACCCGTAATGTAATTAGTTTGGGGATTTTTTACAACAGATTGTCAACACAGGCATTTTGGGACCTCCGATCATTAACAGTGTCACTATGATTTTCTTTATCTGTCCCGAACAATGATTTCCCATAGCGACCACACATCTCTGCACTGAAAGTGTGAAAACACATTTCGGCCTTGTTGTGAAAAATGACAGCAGTACTGTTCATAAGGAAGTGTGGAAAAATGCCACTGGAGAAATCTGGACTGAAAATATTACAAAGTCATGAACTTAAGAGGGTGCGTGGAAACTGCGTAATGCTCACTCGCAACACAGTCATTTTATGGACTTTTGTCACCAAATTTTCAACATAGCCATTTTAAGACCTCTGCTCATGAACAGTGTCACTGTGATTTTCTTAATCTGTTCCAAACATTGCTTTCACACACCGACTGCACCATTGTGTGCTACATGTGTTGAAACACATTTTGGGCAACATATGAAAAATGGCAGCTGTACTTTTCATAGGAAGTGTAATAAAATGCAATGTTGAAAATCTGGAGGAAAATATTGAAAATCTGCAAACTTATGGCGTCGTGAAAATGCACAAGCATCGCTCATAAAACAGTAATTTTAGGAATTTTTCACCAAATTTTCAACATAGCCATTTAAGACCTCTGCTCATGAACAGTGTCACTGTGATTTTCTTAATGTGTCGTGCATTGCTTCGCACCGACTGCACCATTGTCGCTTCATGGTGAAACACATTTTGGGCAAGATATGAAAATGACAGCTGTACTGCTCATAAGAAGGTGTGGTAAAATGGCAATGTTGAAAATCTGGAGTGAAAATATTGAAAATTCGTGAACTTATGAGCAAGCGTAGGAACTGTGCAATGCACGCTCGTAAAACAGTCATTTTTAGGAATTTTTCCACCAAATTTTCAACATAGGCTTTTTGAGAGCCCACCTTATGAACAGTGGCAGTGTCATTTTGTTACTCAGTCCCGAAAGGTGATTTCATGCAGTGACTGCAAAATCACTCTTCAGGCCTGATTAACGCCATGACAGTGAGAGCATTCATGAGAAGGGGTCCCAAAAACCCCATGTTGAAAATTTGGTGCAAAAATTCCAAAAAATGTCAGAGATATGCAGCAAAATTGAAAAAACCCTATCTATCCCATTATACAGTTTACCGGCATTTCCTCAGTTCACGGTCGGCTTTGAAGAGTGCAGACATGTTCCCAGTCCACGAAGATCATTGCGCCGGAGTCAGAGGTAGAGTATAGGGTGAGGGGTATTAGGAAGCAAGTGCGCCAGTGGGTAGAGGCGCAGGTGGGGCAGAGACAGTGAGGACTGTTTTTGTGTTTCAGGTTTGTTTTTTAAATAGCGATGGCGGGGACGTTTGCCACACTGGGGTGAGCTCCAGCATGGCACAAGAATGGCTTTTGGGGGCGTGGAGCTGACGGGATTGGGCACCCTGTCGGCAATAGCATCTGTTGCTACACTGGGATGGGCTCCCAGCGTGGCACCCTGTACTCTCTGGGGGGGAACCAGTGGAGCAGACAGGACAACGCGGGATGTTTGCCACACTGGGGTGGGCTCCCAGAGTGGCACAAGGATGGCTTTTTGGGGGGGTGTGGAGCCGATGGGGGATTGGGCACCCCCGTCAGTGATAGCATCTGTTGCCACGCTGGGGTGGGTACCCAGCGTGGCATGCGAAACTCTGTTGGGGGGATGCAGCACAGCCGACGGGGACTGGGCACCCGTCGGCTATACAGTCAGTGGGGGTGAGCATGCAGTATGCGTGTGTGTGTGTGTGTGTGTGTGTGTGTGTGTGTGTGTAGGGGAGCGGCGCATGAGCAGGCGATACCTTATAGCTGCTCACTGAAGCGTAGCTCCCCCTTTCAACTGTACTCCACTGCATTTTTGACTGCTGTCATAGACAGCACTGGCAGCCATTGGAGAACTGCAGCCGCACCTGCAAACACACTGACTGAATTGGAAGAGGGCTGCCATACCTCCGAAAACTTGGATGATGGCACTATGTTTCTTGCATATGCGTGCAAGCAAACATAAAAACGTGTGTATTTTTTTTTTCAATTTAGAGCTTACAAAAAAGAACTGAGAGTTTCTATCTATAAGTATAAAATATGAAGGTCCTGAAGTGCTTGGGTACAAACTCAGACATAGCTAATAAGTCTCCACTCCAAACATTTACCATTAGATCACTTCTGCAGAAGATTAGAAACCCTGCCTTATGAACAAGCCCCTTTTTTCATGGGTAAGAAGTTTTGGCTAGATACTGAGATCATTGATGGCTTTTGAATTCACCAAATCAGTACTTCTAAATTCAGGTCTAAACTATCTAATGTTACGGTATATAGATTAACATTGCCTTTATGGAAGCTGCTATAATTTGAATATAATGAGTTGCATTACTCTAATAAGGCATCATATGACTGTCCAGTAGGAAGATAGAAAAGATCAGACAAATCTATTTATTGATACTAAAGAAGAGTATAAAAGAGAACTTCATTCTAAAGGGAAGTGAAACAAAAACATAGAAACAGGTGAACTGGTCTTTAGAAAAGATAACAGTAAAACATAATTGAAGAAGTTACATTACTCAGTCTCTATCACTTGTCAACAGGGGTCACTAACAACATTTAAGTGCCACATTTGTGCAAATCACAACAATTTATTTAGAACAAAATTCTATACAGTATCTCACATTAAAAAAAGAGAAGAAAATTGAATATTGCATATGGTATGTTGTACTCTGGTACAGTACTATAAAGCCACTATAGCAAATTGCCAACTAAATGACCTCCTCACCATATATCTTTTCTGAGCCAGTTGTACATCATGCCATTACAATTATCTCATAATGGCTTTACCTATAGTGAATTGTGATAATAAGGTAAATATTTCATTGGATCTTTTCTTTGGCCCCGCTACTGTGGAAGATTGATCTGCATCCCATTGTGGGAATGAAAGTTGGGATCCCGAGTCCCATGGCAGCAGCTCTAATGATTCACTTAAAGGGAAATATTCCTGAGCTGGAAAGATTAGAGTGATCAATTGATGTTATACTTACTAACTCATTAACTACCACTAGCGTTCTGTTTTGCTGTTGCAATTACTCAGCACCAATTGTCTCTTTTTATTCACAGCTTTCATTAATAGATGGCTCTGCTTTAAAAAGACTGTCTTTTTCTCGTAGGCAATGAAGGACAGCTCCATAAATATGACTAATTAAATGCAACTAGGTACAAAAGAAAGGCAGGGGCATCATGGTCTGGTAGGTAGAGCACAGAATTATGAACCAGTTGGCCAAAGACCAAAACCCATTAGACTGAGTTACTCACTGTGTGCCTTTGGCCAGTCATCAAATCTCCTAATACCATACATCAATCCAAAGAGCCATAAACAATGGTTAAAACCACAAATTCACTGAGATGAGATAGTGCATTTCAGTTGGGTAATCCTGGCTAAATGCATGGACAAATAAATTACTTATGAAATTAGAATTCTTAGGTCAGTGTGACTCAATTAATGCTAGTCCACTGGGCAGAAGGCAAGGTAACCCACAGCAAGTTTATTTTTATAGCACTCAGTCCCAAGGGCTCAGATTGATTAACATAACAAGAGAATATAACACATAATTACAAATAATGCAGAATAAATAGATTCAAACTGCTATAAGTATAAGGGGATGATACTGGAAAAAGAAAACCTTAAACCTTTAAATCAGACTTCCATAAAGTCATCAGCCTTGAATATTACCAAGCACCATTTCAAATGGGTTGAATTTTTGCCCTTTTAATACCACATTCTGCACCAGCAGCAGGTGACATGCCCACCTGCAAGATAGCCATAGTTGCAGAACTTACAGTAGTTCAGACTTAATGACATAAAGACATGTACCGGGGTCACCAGATTCTCATGCTCAAGATAGGGCTTAATCTGAGTGATATTCCTTAACTGGAAAAATCCACAGAAGACTACTACTGCTGCCTGCCTTTCTAATCTCAGCTTACAGTCCACACTGACCCCAAGTTTTTGAGCAGTTCACAGCTCCCAGTGATACACCCTATAATGATGGATACAGTGGTGATTCACTGATCACTGCATAACAATGGGGGCCTAGTTCCACTAGTTACATAGAAACATAGAAACATAGACTTTGACGGCAGATAAGGACCTCTAGGCCCATCTAGTCTGCCCATTTCCCTACCTACAGGATAGGCCACAGATCCTAGTTAACCAACAGCCTATTTTTTCCTACCCCCCCACAAGAATTGCCTTATGTCTGTCCCATGCATTCTTGAATTTTTCCCACAGTTTTAGACCCCAACCTCCTCAGGAAGGCTGTTCCATGCATCCACTACCCTCTCTGTGAAATAATACTTCCTCATTTCCCTGAACCGCCCTCCTTCTATCTAAATTGTGTCCCCTTGTTCTTGCAAGTCTCTTTTCTGAAAATGCTACCCTCTTGGACTTTGTTGATTCCACTGAGGTACTTAAAAGTTTCTATCATGTCCCCCCTCTCCCTTCTTTCCTCAAGGGTATACATATTAAGCTCCTTTAGTCTCTCCTCATACGGCTTCTCTTGCAGACCCTGCACCATTTTAGTTGCCCTCCTCTGGACTGCCTCTATCCTGTCTATGTCCTTGCAGAGATGGGGTCTCCAGAACTGGACACAGTACTCCAGATGGGGTCTCACCAACTGTCTGTACAGAGGGATAACAACTTCCTGTTTTCTGCTGCTGATGCCTCTCCCTATACATCCCAGTATACCCCAGCCCTCCCTACTGCCTTCTCACATTGCTTGCTAACCTTAAGGTCATCTGATATGATTACCCCCAGGTCCCTTTCCTTTTGTTGTTGTTGTTACTACCTCCCACCCATTGTGTATTCTTCCCTGGGTTCTTATTTCCCAGGTGCATTATTTTGCACTTCTTTGCATTGAATCCTAGCTGCCATACTTCTGACCATTCCTCCAACCTTGCCAAGTCCCTTTTCATCCTTTCACGCCTCCTTGTGTATCAACCCTGTTGCAGATTTTTGTGTCATCTGCAAAAAGGCATACTTTTCCTTCCAGTCCCTCTGCAATGTCACTGATGAAGACATTAAAAAGGACTGGACCCAATACTGAACCTTGCGGTACCCCACTAGTAACCCCCTTTCTTCAGAATGGACTCTATTTACAATTACCTTCTGTGTTCTGTTGTCCAGCCAATGTTTTACCCAGGCTACCACCCTGGGTCCCACTCCCAGGCTGGTTAATTTGACTATTAATCTTTTGTGTGGGACTGTGTCAAATGCCTTGCTAAAGTCTAGGTAGGCCATGTCCACAGCCCCTCCCTGGTCTACTACTTTGGTCACCCAGTCAAAGAAATCTATTAGATTCGTCTGACATGACCTTCCCGCTGTGAACCCATGCTGCCTTGGGTCCTGTGCTCCACTGGCCTCTAGGTAGTCGACTATTCTTTCCTTCAGAAGTGACTCCATCACTTTCCCTACCACAGAGGTCAGACTGACAGGTCTGTAGTTTCCTGCCTCTGTCTTGGACCCACTTTTGTGAAGGGGAATCACATCCGCCTTCCTCCAGTCCTCGGGTACCACACCATCCTCCCATGATTTATTAAAAAGAGTAGCCAGTGGTTTCACTAGTTCCTCCCTTAATTCTTTTAGAATTCTGGGGTGAATTCCATCAGGACCCATTGCTTTGTCCACCTTCAGTTTTAGGAGTTCTTGCAGAACCCTTTCTTCTGTGAAAGGACTGGGATAGACCCCCCTATCAAGAGTGCTTCTGTTAATTGGATTAGGCACTTCCCCCTCCTCTTTTGTGAATACTGAGCAGAAATATTCGTTCAGTATTCCTGCTTTTTCACTGTCCCCCCTCGGCCCACCCACTGTTCATTCTATTCAGCCTCACTATCCCTCCCTTTGTCTTTCTATGCTCGCTGATGTACCTATAAAAGGTTTTATCCCCCTTCTTAACTAAGTTGGCTATCTTTTCCTCAGTTTGGGCCTTTGCTGTTCTGACTTCCCTCCCTGCTTACACTTCTGGCTCACCAGAATTAACCCTTAAACAACTGGACATCATCCCATCAGAGATTTCCTGAAGGCACTGGTGCAGCACAGAGACCATATCATGCTTGTTGAATGTAAAAGACATGCATGTTTTTTTGTCATAAGCATAATGGTGAAACTTCAAGTTATACTTTCTATGGCATCCCCAGAGGCAACAAGTAAAGAGTGAATAACATGGGGGACAAAAGTGACCCCTGGTGAACCCCTCAGCTAATCACCATGGGCCTCAAAGTTCCCAACTTGTGTGTTTACTCTAAATGAGCTGTTGCACTTCCATCTGTGCTGCTTGCCAGCTGCAGCACTCGTACCGTTTCCTACTGCCATGTTCAAGATGGGAGTTGTGCACCAGTGCAGGGTCAGTCAGAGTGTAGGACTAAACTTTCTGCCAGGTGCTAATGAATTTCTGCTGAGGAGTTGAGTAGCAAACAGCAGTCTGCTATGGGGCAAAAAAGCTGTTTGGGGAAAAAAAACTGTTTTGCTAAGGGTTACTTCTCTCTCTTGTTTCCTGGAGTCTCTCCACTCCTTTTATAACAAGGCTGGTATTTGATCAGTGAGGGTGAGCTATCTGTTGCAGGAGCTGGGGTTTGGCATGATGAGAGGTAATATGGCTCTGTACTGGTGCAAGCGGAGCAGTGTATTTACATACTGAGTACACAAACCCACAAAATCTGTGATTGTTCTGCACTATAACAGAGTGATCTACCGTGCTCCTCAAACTGTTTACTTAGATTGATCTGCAGCAGTGCAGCTCATCTACACCACTCGCAACACTGCAGATGAGGTCATGAAGAAAAAATTACTCACCTTAGTAATGTTGTTTCTTCTAATGGAGTCTTGCTGTATTCTGACATATGCAGTGATGTCCAACCTTTGAACTGCCCCAGAGATGAAAGAGTTAACTTTCCATACCAGGCAAGGAACGCTGAGCTCAAGTTCGGTTGAGACTCTGTCTGTTGCTGTTTGAACTCAAACCATCAGATCTTTACGAGCTATACTCACTGGGTGTCCTGTGTGGAAACTGTAAAGTTACACTAGCCAACTGGCTACTAAATATAATAAAAATATTTTTTTGTCCCAAAACAAAGACTCAAGTCAGGAAACCCCCCCCCCCAAAAAAAAAACACAACACCCACACACCCAAACTAAAGGGATGAGAAAAGAAGGGTTGGGGGCACCTCCCGAGTGCCAACACTGCTACTGCCCACCCACATCCCAAAACCAGGTTCTGAGAGGGAGGCAGGGAGGTCAGAATACAGCAAGACTCCATTAGAAGAAACAACATTACTAAGGTGAGTAATTTTTCTTCAAACAACATGAAGTCTTGCTGTATTCTGACATATGTCTGAACTACAAGCAGTACCTCCATGGAGGAGGGACAGAACCTACTTTGGAAATAGGCTCTGAAGCACTGCTGTGCCAAACCGAGCATCACTTCTAGCCTGGATATCCAGAGAGTAATGCTTGGTAAAAGTGTGTACTGTTTTCCAGGTGGCTGCTTGACAAATCTCTAAGATAGGAATATCCCTGGCAGCAGCCAGGGAAGCAGCTGTACCTCTGGTAGAGTGATCCCTCAGGCCTGAGGGTGGGATCCTACCTAGTTTTCATAGCAAAATTGAATGCAAGATACAATCGACCTGGCAATAGATCTCTTAGTGGCAGGTTTTCCCTTACCAACCTCACCATAAGTGAGGAACAGTTGGAGGGAGTCAAACCTGTGACCCTTGGTGCACTTTATGTAGTAGCTAAGTTCCCTTTTTTACATCCAAACTGTGCAGCCTCCTCTCCCCAGAGGAGGAATGGTCAGTGAAGAAAACAGGAAGAGACATAGATGGGTTAAGGTGGAAATCTGAAACCACTTGAGGCAAAAACATCCTATTAGTCCTGAGGACCACCTTATCTCTATGGAAAGAGATAAAATCAGGCTCCACTGACAGGGCCTGTAACTCACTTATGCATCTGGCAGAAGTGATGGCCACCAAGAAAGCAGTTTTCCATATCAAGTACTTAAGCTCTGCTGAGGACAAAGGCTCAAAAGGGGGTTGCATAAGCTGAGCAATGCAAACATTAAGGTCCCAAGCAGGGGCAGGGTCCCTGAAGGGAGGATTGGTATGCAGCAATCCCTGGAAAAATTTAGAAAATACAAGATGAGCTGAAAGGGAAGAGTGCTTGCCTGTTGAGAGGAAGGCAGAGACAGCTGCCAGATGCACTCTTAGTGCAGCTGGCCTGAGTACCAAGCTATTAAGATGAACCATATAGTCAAGGACTCTGGGCAGGCCAGCAGACTCTGGAGAAATATGCTTCCCAGAGCACCATATAGTAAAATCTTTTCCACTTGGAATTGTAAATGTTTCTGGTGGAAAGCTTCCAAGAAGCCTTTAAGATATCCAGAACACCCTGAGAAAGTTGCAAATCAACAAACTCTAACTCTTCAAGAGCCAGGCCTTGAGATTGAGAGATTTGAGATTCGGATACCAAACCCTCCCCTGAGCACATGTTAACAAGTTGTAATTCCTGGGAAGAGACAGGGGAAGGTGGACTGCTAAGGACAACAAGATAGGGTACCAGGGCTGTCTGGCCCAGTCTGGAGCAATCAGAATCACCTTGCAGGATTGAGACATGATTTTGACTACCACCTTGAACAGGAGAGGGAAGGGGGGAAAAGCATACAGGAACTTCCCTTCGCAATTGAGAACTAGGGCATCCAGGAGGACTAAGCCGAACACTGGGGGCCTGCAGCAAAAGAGAGGAAGTTGGTGATTGTCTGGGGCTGCAAAAAGATCTATCTGTGGGGTGCCCCATCTGGAGAAGATCACCTTCAAAATCAGGGGATCCAGGGACCATTCGTGATGGCCCTGAGATATCCTGCTGAGATCATCTTCCAGGACATTGTCCTTCCTTGGGAGGTGCACTGCTGTAAGAAAGGCATTCAGGGAATAGGCCAGAGACCACAACTTCATTGCCTCTGTGCACAAGGCCATAGACTGAGTGCCCCCTTGCTTGTTGATATACCACATTGTGATGGTATTGTCTGTCCTGATCTGAACTATTTTGTTCTTAACAGACTTGGAAAAAGCTTGAAGTGCTAGAAACACTGCTCTGAGTTCTAATAGATTGATGTGAAGCAGAGATTCCTGGGGAGACCACAACCCTTGGGTGGCCAGATCCCCCAAGTGGGCTCCCCACCCCAAGAGGGAGGTATCTGTAGTAAGGATTAGAGAATGAGACTGAGTGACAAAAGGAACTCCCTGTCTTAGATTGTCCTGATCCTGCCACCACTGTAACGCCTGGATCAGGGTTTGAGTCACTGGGATTAGTTTGGTCAGAGGATCCTTTTTCTGAGACCAGAAGGATCTCAAGTGGAACTGAATGTCCCTCATTTGAAATCTTGCTCCCTGGACCACTGCTGTAGAGGCAGCCATGTGTCCCAGGAGCTGCAGAAAATGCCTTGCTGGTCGAGACACCTGGAGGGTGAATGAAGAGGCCAGTGAGATAAGGGTCGTTGCCCTGTCCAGGGGAAGGAAGGCTCTTGCCTTTACTGTATCCAGCTCTGCCCCTATGAAGGTGAGAAGCTGCACAGGCTCTAGAACTGACTTTGAAAGATTCAGAGGGAAACCTAGAGAAGTGAGCAGTTGCTGAGTTATCTGTAGGTGTGACTTGACTTGGTCTGGAGACTGGCCTACTGTGAGCCAGTCGTCCAGGTATGGAAAGATGGAGATCTTTTTTCTCCTTAGGAAGGCAACCACTACTGCCAGGCATTTTGTGAACACTCTAGGAGCAGAAGTTAGGCCGAAGGGCATTGATCTGAATTGGTAATGGCCTGAGGGCAGCTCGAACCTGAGGTACTTTCGGTGGGAGCTTCTGATGAGAATATGGAAATAGGCATCCTTGAGGTCCAGGGAAACTAGCTAGTCCCCTGGCCTTAGAGAGGGTAGAATTATTCCCAGAGTCACCATTTTGAACTTTGGCTTTAAAAGTTGCTTGTTTAAATATCTGAGATCCAGGATGGGCTGCCATTCTCCTGTTTTTGGGGTTAGGAAGTACCTGGAGTACAATCCTTTTCCCTTGTGTAGGGGTGGAACCCTCTCTGTGGCTCTCAGAGCCAAGAGGGAAGAGACCTCTGCCTCTAGGGCAAGTGCCTCTGAAGGACTTGCAGGTGGAAATGATCTGGTTCTCATCTTTGGAAATTTTTTGAAGCTGAGAACTAGTCCCTGGCTTACTACTTCCAGGACCCATTTGTCTGATGTTAAAGACATCCAGTCCTGGACAAAGTAAGCCAGAATGCCCCCTACAGGTGGTGGAGAATCAGACCTGGCAAACCCATCAGGGTGCCTGTTTGGAAGGGACTTTAGGCTGAGGGGTGGAAGCAGGCCTGCTTGTACCCCATCTGCCTCTCCCTCTGAAGAACCCCCTATGAGCATAAGCAGAAGAGGAGACCTGGGCTTGGTAGAAAGGCCTATGAAAAAGGTCTGCCCCTGTCCCTGGAATGCTGCCTCTGGGGAGTGGCTTGCCTTTCCTTGGCCTGAGCACTCCTATAGGTGGTCCTGTATTCGTCCATTTTCTTCATGTAGTTCTCGGTTTACTCCCCAAACGGAGAATTACCCACAACAGAAAAATCCATGGCCTTAGTCTGGGTATCCTGAGACAGGCTAGTCTGAGCCAAGCCATCCTACGCAGGGCCACAGATGTAGCCATGACTCTAGATGAAACATCATTGGAGTCCACTGCAGCATGGAATTGCACCTTGGATGCCTCAATACCATCTGCAGCCATCTGCTCCAGCTCCTTGGCAAGCTGGCCAGGGACCTGTTTAGCTAAGGCCATTACAGTGTTTCATCTAGATTTCTGATATCTAGCCATATAGGCCATATAATTAGCCTGCTAGAGTCCCAAGGATGCTGCCATGTATTGTTTCTTTGCCATGGCATCAATCCTCCTGGAGTCCTTATCTGGGGGGGGTGTGAAGTCAAGGGTATATTTGCCTTATCACAGGCAGCAGGCTGCACTACTCCAACATGGCTGCATTGCTGGGTAAGGAACTCCGTATCTGAGCCTGAGAGAGTATACCTCTTGTCCATTCTCTTGTCCACAGGAGGTATAGAATTAGGAGCCTTTAACATTTTTATTGTCTGTTTCCCAAAGGACTTATGAAGGGGAATAGACAGCCTCCTGGACTCTGGAATATCCATCATTTCAACATAGTCAGGCTCCTCCTGGTCATCTACAGCTTCTTCCATAGGAAGCTGAAGAGTTTCAGCCACTTTTTTGTAGAACATAAAATGGGAAGGGGACTCAGAAAGCCTAGGAGGAGAAACCCCCTGAAGGTCTGTCTGGGGAGATGTCTGGGCCAATGGGCACATCCAGACTTTCGTAATCACCATCACTATCCTCATACTCTCCTTCCTCATCCTCCGGTTCATAAAATTCTTCTAAATTATAATCTGGAACCGGGGGAACTGACTGAACCGAGCCCCTTCCCGATGGTGCCGGTTCGGTCGGAATCGGGGTTAGCGATTGAACAATCCTTATCGCTTTGGCTATTTCATCAGCGGTCATAGAAAGAAGTTGTGGATCCACACCGGCTGATTTATTCCTTCTTTTTCTTTTAACCGGAACTGACTCCTCAGAGTCGGTTCTTCTTTAGCCCGAAGAAGTTTCGCCCTGGTCAGAAGGCACTCCTTCTGGTTCGGTTGGAACCGAACCGGGCTGGCCATCCGGGTCAGCGGACTTCTTGGCCTCCCTTTCCCTGAGCCTACCAACTCTGTTTCCAGGGTAGCTGCAGGAAAATTCTTGCAAATCTGGCAGTCTGAATTGGGTGGTCAAACCCCAGACAATAAACACAGGTGGTGTGAGGTCAGCCTTAACAAAACTTCCCCCACACACACACTACAATGTTGAAACCCAGTGGGCAGTTTTTCTTTTGGGTTTCTCAGACATGGCCAGTCCTATCAAAGCATACCCTTTTTTTGGCAATCCACCAGGCAAGACACCCTTATCGGTTCCTGACCGTGTTACGGGTCGTGGAAAAAAACGTAATGAAATCCGTTTTTTTTAGAACCGATAAGGACCGGTTACCACACTCTAACAGTAGAATAAATTTTTTTGAACAAACCTGATCGGTTCAAACCAAACCGACCCCACGTTTACAAGTTCCACACAGAAGAACAAGAAAATAAACCTATCTGGTACTCACGATACCACAGACAGAGACTGAACTAAAAGGTTAACGGATTAAATTCGGTCGAAAACCGAGGAAAACGGCACTTTAACCGACAAACTTGAATCAAGCAAAGGAGAAATCTCTGGAGCGACTGTTCAGTGAGGCGGAGTAAAGAATCTGACGGTTTGAGTTCAAACAGCAACAGACAGAGTCTCAACCGAGCTCGAGCTCAGAGTTTTATGCCTGGCATGGAAAGTTAACTCTTTCATCTCTGGGGCAG
The DNA here is from genome assembly GCA_016271365.2 of Neoceratodus forsteri. Lineage (NCBI taxonomy): Eukaryota > Metazoa > Chordata > Ceratodontiformes > Ceratodontidae > Neoceratodus > Neoceratodus forsteri. The sequence goes on from CM057455.1 coordinate 624,760,906, forward strand.
TTCAAAGGTTGGACATCACTGCATATGTCAGAATACAGCAAGACTTCATGTTGTTTGAAAACATGCTTAATGTGACCAGCTGTGATATGTTGGGAAGGAAGAATTCAAAGCACCCAATCGTTGCCCCAGTGAGTCCTTCATGTTGCCCAAAGTGACCCTTCAAAATCATAAGATACAGCATTTCAAATGCCAATGAAAGATCAAGAAGAATAAATACTGATAATCCCCTTCTTTCTCTCACTATGAGATCATTAAATACCTGGATAAGTACAGTCTCTGTTCTGTGTTGAGGCATGAAATCACTCTAAAATGGTTCATAAATGTTAGATATATCAAGGTGAGTCTTGTGTTGTTTTGCTGCTATCTTCTCAATCACCCTTCCAAGAAAGCAGAGGTTTGAGGCTGGTCTGTTGTCAGCCAAGATGTCAAGTCCAATTATAGTTTCTTAAGAGTGGTCACAGCACTGCCCCCTTCAGAGCTGAAGGAAAACACTCCTCCTCTAGGGAGCACCAGACAATCCTAACTAAAAGTGGATCAACAGCCTTATGATACGTGCTGTGAAAAACTAAAATTCTGCATGTGGAATTTTTTCTGAAGTCTGTATATGGCTGCTGTCAAATTTGGGAATTCACTTTGTCAACTTCCATGAAATTCCTGCATGGAACCACATAATGAATGCATGTATTTCAAATTATTAAATGTGAGTCTGAGTTCCTCAGAACTTACTATGATGTTATCCTAAAATTATTGTATGCATTCTGCTTTTATTCATTAAACTGTAATTTTGAATTTCACTGTGCTCATTGCTCTCTGTTTAGCATACTGATAAGAACACAGAGTATAAGCATTGGGTAATTGTATCTATGTCTAGAATATTGGGATTGAGAATAGACATAGGTTTAACTATAGGAAACAGTGCTCCTCCCTCCCAGCCCCATGGCATGGCATCACCACACCAACTCTAGCATTTCCCATCATTCAGCAAAGAAACATAGAAACATAGAAAGCGTTTACAGAAATGGACCAGCAGACCCATCTAGTCTGCCCTATTTTCCCTGTCTAACACTACACCCCAGACTCTATTTGGTCACAAATGTCCCTCTCTCCTCTCTAACCTCTATTTATTATACCCATGTGCCAATCCCATGCATGCTTGAAACTCACCACTGTCTTCACCCCCACCACCTCCTCTAGCAGGCTGTTCCAAACATCCACAACCCTTTCTGTGAAGAAGTATTTCCTCATAGCCCTATTAACTCCCCCCCCCAGCATTAGAGCATGCACCTGTGTTCTGGTATTCCTTCTCCTAATAAAGAGACTCCCAATCTGTACCTTGTTCACCCCATGAGTTACTTATAGGACATAATCATGTCCCCGCTTGCTCTCCTCTCTTCTATGGAGTTCATGTTAAGCTCCCACAGCCTCTTCTCATATGGGTTCTCATGCAACACCCACACCATTTTAATAGCCCTCCTATGGACTGTTTCCACCCTGTCATTATCCTTGTGGAGTTGCAGCCTAGAGAACAGCACACAATACTCCAGGTGGGGTCTCACAAGTGATACAGGGGCAATATCACCTTACTTCTTGAGCTAGAGATCCCCCTCCCTATGCAACCCAGCATCATGCTCAACTTGCCTGCTGTCCTGCCCCATTGCCCTACCTCCTTGAGATCATCAGATATGATCACCCCAAGATCTCCTTCTTGCTTGGTAACTGTAAGTACCCCATCATCTTATACGTAACCCCTGGGTTTCTCTGCCCTAGGTACATGACTATGCACTTTTTGGCATCGAGACCCAGCTGCCTTTCCCTAGACCACTCCTCTAGTATCCCAGATCTCTTTGCCTCTCTCAACCCCCTCCTAGGTGTCCACTTTGTTGCAGATTTTTGTCTCATACATACATATATAGATACATAGACATTGTTGGCAGATAAGGGACTATGGCCCACCCAGTCTGCCCATTTGAGCTTGTAAGTTCCCTTTATATTTTTCTAGAAGTCTGTTGCCCCTTACCCCTGACCTCCAAAATTCCCTTATGTCTATCCCATGCATTCTTAAATCTTGTGACTGTTTCAGCCCCTACCACTTTCTCTGGCAGTGTGTTCCACTTATCCACCACCATTTCTATGAATAAATTCTTCTGTATGTTTCCTCTGAATTGTCCTCCCTCCAACTTCATCCAATGCTCTCTCATTCGCGAACATCTTTTTTGCTGGAAAATAGTGCATTCCTGCACCCTGTTCCTCCCTGTAAGATACTTGTATGTCTCTAACATTTCCCCTCTCTCCCTCCTCTCCTCCAGGGAGTACATATTCAAGTCCTTCAGCCTATCCTCATAGGACTTGTAATGCAATCCCCACACCATCTTTGTTCCCATCTTCTGAACTTTCTCTACCCTCTCTATGTCCTCACATAGATAAGGTCTCCAGAACTGTACACTGTACTCCAGATGGGGCTTCACTAGTGTCTTGTATAGTGGAATTATGACCTCCCTTTTCCTTCTGGTGATGCTCCTGCCTATGCATCTGGGCAACCTATTTGCTTTTCCTGCCAACTTGTTGCACTGTTTCCCTACCTTGAGGTCATCAGAGATGATAAACCCAAAGTTCCTTTCCTTCTTGGTGCATGCTGTATCCTCACTCTGCAACTGATATGATGTTTCAGGGATTTTGTGCCCCATATGTATTGTCTTGCACTTCTTTGCATCCATCCACAAAGAGACACACCTTCCCCTCAAGTTCCTCAGTGATATCACGTATGAAGACATTGAAGAAGACAGGGCTCAGTACTGATCCCTGTTGTACTCCAGTGGTCACACACTCAGCCTCTGAGTGATTGATGTTTACCACCACCCTCTGCCTCCAGTCTTTCAACCAGCTTGATATCCTGCTTACCACCTTTTCCCCAACCCCAGATTGTTATGTTTCTTTATTAGCCTCCTGTGTGGAACCATGTCACGGGTCTTATTGAAATCCAGGAAGGCCACATCCACTGCCCTCCCCTTATTCACCTCACTTGTTACCTAGTCAAAGAACCGTATGAGATTTGTTTGACATAACCTCTCTGCTGTGAAGCTGTGCTGCCAGTGGTCCTGCAGCACATGTGTCTCTATGTACTCCATCAGTCTCTCTTTCAGCAGGGACTCCATTAACTTCCACTGACTGATGTGAGACAGACTGGTCTGTAATTATTGGCCTCCTTCCTGTTGCTGCTGTTGTACAGAGTGACCACATCAGCCCTCCTCCATACTTCTGGAGCCATCCCAATCTTCAAGGAAGTGCTAAACAGCATTTCCAGAGTGGAAGCTAGCACTGTGCTCAGTTCCTTTAGTGCCCTTGGATGAATCCCATTCAGCCATATTGCCTTATTTTCCTTAAGGGCTTCCAGCTGCCAGTGAATTCTCTTTCTGTAAATGGATATGTGTGCACTCCCATCAGTGTCTGTTACTGCATGAGAGCCCAACCCCCTTCCACTGTGAAGACCAAGCAGAAGTATTTGTTTAAAATTTCAGCTGTTTCTTTATCTTCTTCTGAACATTCCCCCTATCCTGGTCTCCTTATCTTAACTATACCACCCCTTGCCTTCTTTTTTTCTATCCCAATGCCCCACCTTCACCCTGGAGGTGTGAAGCACTCCTTTCCTGAGTCCTTGGCATCCAAAGGCCCCCCTCCAAACTCTGCCTTTAGTCAAAACACAGTGACATGTCACCAGATATACAATGATCCTCCTTCCCTGCACTGCTTTCATTCTGGATGAGTGAAGTGCTTCCTGTAATCTAAGAATGCCCTTACCTAGAGTGAAGCAGTCCCATGTGTGCTATCACCACTGTATGTTCATACTGACATGGAGGAAAGCACTTCTACGGTTGCAAGAGGGGTCCCTAATGCTTTCTTAGGGTATGAGCATTATGAACTAAAGGTGAACAATTCTCATTCCCCAAGACCACAAGTAGGACCATTCTTGCAACCAGATAGAGGGTCTCAGTAGCAGTATAAACCAATTGTGATTAAGCAGATAAATTAAAATCTGGTCACCCTGACTGCTGTTATCCAGCCTGCGGCAGTACACACAGCTGAACCTTCAGCAGCACCACAGCAGCACCAAGTAGCTGGCATATGGATGACAATTTTTAAGGCAGTATTGGTGGTACTGAATTGTAAATAGCTTTTTTTTAGTTCTGTTAAATAATTATACATTTTGTCACCAACAGCATAGCGGTAAGCACCTACTGTGTCCATGCATACTCTATTTTGCATTTATTCAATTTCAAAGAAGAGGGCAAGCTGGTTTAATCAGAGGATGGTAAGGTTGTGGAACAGACTTCCTCTGGAGGTGGTAGCAAGTTCAACCATGAAGGAATTTAAAAACAAATTAGATGTACTTAGTAAACATAATAACATCAGCAGGTTGTTCCCTTTTAGATAAAGGGCACACACCTTATCTGGCTTGTACTCTCCTATGACTAATATGAAAAAAGATGCATTCAGTGTGACTGATTCAGCTGCATGATGTCATCAATGATGTGAGTGATAGAGCTTTTATGTCCTCATGTACAGTTTTAGACCTACACAATCCTTGGTTCAATACCCAGTGCAGAGTATTGTTTTCTTTCTCACTACAATTTATGTAGTATTAGAGAACTTGTTAAATGGGTGTGGGCAGGAAAGTAGTGTGGTGGGTAGGTAACTGGCTGGGTGGCAGGACACAGAGGGTGGTGGTAAATGGCTGTCACTCCACAGAGGAAAGAGTGACCAGTGGGATACCACAGGGATCAGTGCTGGGACCGGTCCTATTCAACATCTTCATCAGTGACATGGCGCAGGACCTAGAAGGCAGAATTTCACTGTTCGCTGATGTCACAAAGCTCTGTAACAGAGTAGACACACCAGAGGGTGTAGACAGAATGAGAAGCGACCTGCAGAAACTTAAAGAATGGTCAGGGGTTTGGCAGTTGAAATTCAATGCAAAGAAGTGCAAGATAATGCATATGGGGCACAATATATCAGTTGGGGGGTGAGGATATAGCATGCACCAAGCAGGAAAGGGATCTTGGGGTTATCATCTCTGATGACCTCAAGGTAGGGAAACAGTGTGACAAGGCAGCAGGTAAAGCAAATAGGATGCTGGGATGTATAGGCAGGGGCATTACCAGCAGGAAAAGGGAGGTCATAATTCCACTATACAAGACACTAGTGAGGCCCCACCTGGAGTACAGTGTACAGTTCTGAGACCATACCTACGTAAGGACATAGACAGGGTAGAGAAGGTTCAGAGGAGGGCAACAAAGATGGTGCATGGATTGCACCACAAGTCCTATGAAGACAGGTTGAAGGAAGTGAACATGTACTCCCTGGAGGAGAGGAGGAGAGGGGATATGATAGAGACATACAAGTATCTTACAGGGAGGAACAGGGTGCAGGAAAACACTATTTTAAGAAAAAGATGTTCCAGGACTAGAGGGCATGGGATGAAGTTGGAGGAGGACGATTCAGAGGAAACATGAGAAAGAATTTCTTCACAGAACGGGTGGTGGACAAGTGGAACACCCTGCCAGAGGAAGTGGTGGGGGCTGAAACAATCACGGGATTTAAGAATGCATGGGACAGACATAAAGGAATTCTGGAGGTCAGGGGTAAGAAGCAACAGACTTCTAGGAAAACAAACTGAACTTACAAGCTCAAATGGGCAGACTGGGTGGGCCATAGGCCCTTATCTGCCGACACTGCCTATGTATCTATGTATCTATGTATAAATGCCCTTGCTGATATTAGTGATAGAATTTCAACAAAATTTGAAGTTCTGTATCACTGACAACTTGAAAAGTTCCTGCTGCGACCTTCAGATTTTAATGCTGCTTGGGAGATATTACTTTGAACTGACAAACTGGTGTATTACTAAATCCACTGCAGCTGTTGGGGGGGTGTATTTAGTGTTGGATGCCCTTTGCCACAGCATGCATTAACTGTCAGTCAGTTTTAGTATGACAGTAAAGTTAGAAACTTCCAAGCAGTAGTGGGGAGGGGCCCGGGATTGATTCTCAGTATGGGCATTTTTTTTTTCTTTCCTATACAGTTACTGTAGCATGAGACACATAATTAGTTAGTTGCCTTATTGGCACTCGTAATAACAGATTCAGATAAAAATGGTTTGATAACTTTTATTGGACTAACATAGATGTAACAAAGGAAAACAATGCTTAAGCTTTTGGACAAACCAAGTCCTTCCTCAGAAGCATATGCCAATTGTTCAGAAAATCACATTCTATTAACACCCAGATGATACATAAAAAAAAAAAACACAAAGAATTTTCATTGATTTGAAATACCTTTTCTAAACCATAACAGAGGTTTAAATGCAAGAAATCAGTTTAAGTCAGCTGGCTGCTGCGAAGCACTCCAAGGTCAAATGTCAACAGAGACAGAGAAGAGGAATCCTTTAAGAGGCCAGACATTTTCACCAACTTACATTATGAATGATGGATTGTGTTATTGAATACACTCTTAATTAAATGCAAGACCTTTAGATTTAATATCCACATAAGTACATGTTTAAATGTGATAGTATTACATGTTAAAAACTATATCGTAGACATTTTCTATAGCAATAGATGGGTATAAAGAAAAAGTTCCCTAGAGTGAACAAACTGTTTCACACATTCATACAGCATTAAACCTATCTGGAGAAAATGTATTAACTATATACTCAACCAGATAATATATGCCATAAACATTAAAACCTTCAGTGCTGTAACACGATATTTTAATTGAAATAATAATTGTCAGAATTAGATCCCAATAAAAAAAACCTACCAAGGACCTCCTAGTAAAGGAGATTATGCATCCTAATATGTTTAGTGTTCAATAATGTATTAGTATGTAATTAATCCACTATTTGTACAGTAACAGTTTTAGGAATCTGAATAAAAAACTAAATAAATTGCCCCCCCCCCCCACACACAGGGTAATATCATAATATACATAACTAGCTGGAAGGAAGTATAAATTCACTATGTATGCAAACCAAGAGTCCTAACACACTGTAACATCATAATGTCATGTACCTGAACGTAAGCCAGCTTTACCTCATAGAACCACAACCCTAGCCCCCCCCATCCACCCACCCAAAAAAAACACTATTCCTCTCACAAATAGTTTATGGTGAGAAACAATATATTGATAACTAGTTAAAAGGGACCATATAACCATACAATATTAAAACAAAAAAACAAAAACCCACTGAAGTCCCATTATATGTCCACCCTTTGTTAAAGATTCAGCTCAATTTAATTTCACCAGTGACATTCCAGCCAAATTGCGAATTTCACTGCATTAAATATTTTGTGAAATTTGAGCATTCCACAAAATATTTCACTGATGCAAATTGCAGAATTTCACTCACAAAATGCAGAATTTCACCTGCAAACAGTAGAATTTCACCCGCGAGTGGCTACATTCAGAATTCTGCATTTTGCTGGTGAAACTCCACATTTCACTGGTGGAATTTCACATTTCACACCAGCAAAACTGTTTGTGAAATGCGCAAATTTCATGATATATTTAACGGAAAAAATGTGCAGATTTTGTCCATCGCTACCCTTTGTACTTAAGGTCTGTGTAAGATCAAGTAGGGTAATGTGTCATAAAACCCAAATCAATGTTCATGCCATCTTCTACCATACTGAGAAGTAAAATAAGCATGACCTTGAAAGCTCATCTCTGTTGTGTATTTTTTAAATGTCCTTTCAAGATCATTACCGACATGTCTGAGATAGAGTGATCAGTCTGAGTGAAGTGCAGCTGTACTGGCTTTTTAGTCATCTTCATGTAAATTGTAGGTCTGTGCAAGGTCGTTCTTGTGTGGAGAGGTCACCCTGTCTCTCCCACATACCCTGTTTGTGGATATCCCTTGCATTAAATGAAATAAACAACATTCCGTGATGCATATATGTAATTCACCTGTATCATGAATTGTCTGTCTTGTGAAGTAACTACACAATCTGAAGTGGAAATGTGCTCACAAGTCCTACATCTTGGGTGATGGCAGGGTCATGTACCATTTAGTGCTATGGTATTCTGTTCTGGTGCAAGTTTACTTATAACAATCAGGTTGGCTAAATTAGATGGTTGTTTAACAGATAGTAGTGGTAGTTCTTGAAAAATACAATTTAAGGTCTCATGCTCACTAAATATTGGGTGGAGGTCCTTAATAATCGTATGTAGAAGTTCAAGGCCAGGTTAATTTGCAACTACTAAGGGTGTTCTGTTGGTAGTTGTAATTTCCTTTATACTGAAGTAGTCGTTCCATTGTACCTGTGTTGTACATTCTACTGCTATGTCAAATTCTCTGGAAGAGTGTCCCTGCTAAATAAAGGTTTTCTTTTTTTCAATGTAGCCAAATTTGTATCTCTGTCTTCCTTACTTGAACAGATTCAGTGATATTGAAGCGCTTGACTGTACATTACAGATTTTGTTGTGTGGCTCGGGTGAATACTATTTCTAAGCAAGTATCTCTGTCTGTCTGTAGGTTTTCTGTAAATACATGTTTGTTAGGTTTCATCCTTGATGGTGACTGTGGTGTCCAGAAAATTAACACTGGTGGCAGAATATCCCAGGGAAAGCTTTATGGATGGGTGGAGGCTGTTAGGTTCTTGATGAAATGCCTTAAGTGTGTCTGAGCACTCTGTCCAAATTAGAAAAAAATCATCAATATAACAGAAATAAGAGCATGGTTTGTGTGTAAAGTGCCTTAAAAAGTCCTCCTCCAAATTTGTCATAAAGAGATTGGCATATTGTGGAGCCACCCTGATGCCCATTGACATTCCCATAGTTTGAAAATAATGTTTGCCATTGAATCTAACATTGTTATGTGTCAGAATGAATTCAATACATTTCCCCACCACTTCAGGTTCCATGTTTTGGTCTAGAACTTTCTCATGCAGGTATTTAAGGCAGGCTGAAATGCCATCCATGTGTGGAATATTAGTGTAGATGGAGGTTACATCCATTGTGGCAAAAATGTTATTAGGTGGTAAGTCCTTATAACCAGAAGGTTTATGTAGGAAGTGTATAGTGTACTGGATAAAATTGTCTCTTTCTATAACCAGAAGTTTTAAAATGGTTTCTACAAATCCTGAGATCCCCTCAGTCAGGGTTGGGATTGTGGTTTTATGAGGTAAGGCTGACTTATATTCTGGTACATGACTTAATGATGTTACAGTGTGTTATGACTCTTGGTTCACATACACAGTGAATTTATACTTCCTTCCAACTAGTTATCTATATTATGATGGTATTCTGTGTTGGGGGGGGGGGGTATTAATTCCTTTAGCTTTTGAATCAGATTCCTAAGACTGTTACTGTACGTATAGTAGATTGATTACATACTGACACATTATTGAACACTAGACATATTAGGATGCATAATCTCATTTACTAGGGGGGCCTTGGCTATTACTTCAAGTAAAAAAGTCTTGTTATAGCACTGACGGTTTTAGTGTTCATGACATATATTATCTGGTTGATAAGTTGAACATTTCCAGTTGACACTTTGTGGTTTGAATACAATTTAACATTACTTCCAATTGACTGACAGGTTCATTACTAAATCCACTGTAGCTTTGTGTGTGTGTGTGTGGGGGGGGGGTCTGCATTCAGTGCTGAATGCCCTTTGCCATAGCAAACATTTCCTATCTCAGAGGTTTTGTACAGCAGTAAAGCTACAGACTACCAATCAATAGTGGGTAGTGGGGCAAGAATTGATTCCAGTGTGGGACATTTTTTTTTCTCACTACATTCTTTAGTATGACAGAAAATGTTAGATGCCCTTGCTGGTGTTAGTGATAGAGTCTGAAGTTCTGTATTGTTGATAACTAGAAAAGTTCTTGCTGAGAATTTCAGGTTTGAATGCAACTGCCGAAACATTACTTCAAACTGACAGTTGCAGTGCTGGGGTTGTGTGTATTGTGTTGGATGTTCTTTGCCACATCATGCATTTCTTGTCAGTGAGCTTTAGTACAATGGGAAATCTACAGACTACCAAGCAGTAGTGTGTAGAGGGACAGGGTTTGATCCCCATTGTAGGAATTCTTTCTCTTTCTTACTCAGTTACTGTAGTATAACATAAATTGTTTGATGTCATTGCTGATGTTAGTGATAGTTTCACCAAGAAGTGAAGTTCTTGGAGAGTCACGATGCAGCCTACTGCCTAGCAGCACCATTGCAGAGCTCCTGCTAAATTCCCTCTTTTAAACTTAACTTTTTCAGTTCCACCTGCAATAAAATCTTGGCCGATATTTTAGTCACTAGAAAGCATAGTGCCCTCACCTCCCTAATACATCCATCTCAGATGGGGTTCATGCCAGATAAGGTGTGCTTTGACAACACCAGGTTCTACTCAACCTGAAATACATTGTGGCTAGGTCCAAGATCCCTATGGCCACTCTAGCCATTGACTTCACTAAAGCACTTGATTCTATTGAATGGAACTATTTACACAATGTCCTCCTTCTACATGGCTTTGGGCCTTAGTCCCATCTCTGGGTTTCTACACTCTGTAACTCCCCTATGGCCAGAGTTTTAACAAACTCAGACATCTCCCCATCTTTCCCGCTCTATAGAGGTACTCGTCAAGGGTGCCCTTTGTCTCCCCTTCTTTTTTTGGTTTCCCTGGACCCATTGATTAGGGACTGGCTAGTTCTGGTGGTCTTCTGGGTATCCCAGTGTATGGTAATTCATATATAGTGGCAGCATATGCTGACAATCTCCTACTCACCCTGTGTCACCCACAACAGTCCCTCTCGGTGGAGCTGGCAGTCCTTTGAGACTTTGCCTTACTCTCTGGGCTGCTGGTTAATCAGTGGAAAACCACTCTAGCCCCCCTTAATTCACTCTGTACATAGGAGTGTCTTCAGGGCACTGAACTGAGCTGGGCATCCAAATGTTTCACCTATCTTGGACTCTCTCCACCTATCTGGACTACCAGTTGGGTGGACTTTGAATCCTCCAATTTTGCCCCCCCTTTTAAAGCAACTAAATGTGGAATTGAAGCATTGACATAAGTTACACTTATCACTACCTGGCAAAGTGGCCACTGTTTGTATGCTTCTTCTCCCCAGAATTACGTATCTTTTCCATAACCTCCCAATTCACCTTCCTCCCAAACTATTCTCCTCCCTTGAGAAGTTGGTAGCTTCCTTTTTGTGGGAAGGAAGGGCCCATAGGTGGGGGAAGCATAAGCTCTAAGCACACTGGTCCAGGGGTGGTATGGGCGTTCCCTGGTTTCAGGGCTACCACTTGGCAAGTGTGGCTGCCAAGTCACAAAATGGTTTGCACCTGTAGGCACATCCCCCCTGTGGGTTAATCTTGAATCCAGCATGATGCCCCCTACTCCGCTTTGGTCCCTGCTAAGTCTGGGTTGTCCATCTCATAAGGGACTTTCTCCTGCTATATGTGAGTCGGGCTATGCCTGGCATCGTAGTATGACCTTATCTCACACCCCTAAGGAAGCTTGGCACTCTCCGTTGAGGTATGCTGAACTCTGGCAGAACAACTTTATCACTATTGGGGGTGAACCTATTAAATTTTTTTACGTGCAAGACCTAATGTTTCCAGATTCAGATATTATGTTGTCTTTTAATAAGCTAAAAGAGAAATTTCATCTCCCCAATACTGACTTTTGGTGATTCCTCAAGATACGTAGTTAGTGATGGGTGGAGTGAAGGCGAATTCGTGGAGTGCTCCGTAATGCGAAGAGGAGTACTTTGCATTATTAATGGTTAGCGTGAAGTCCATTGTAAATACTGACTTTGCATTACTCCGCTTTTCCAAACCACTACTCCACCAATTCTTAAGGCAAATTACATTGTAAACAATGTACTTTGCCTCACTTAGCCTTGTTTTTAAGTTCCAAAGGTGAATTTTGCAGTGATTCATGGGATTTCAGGTCACATGGGCTCTAGATTGTTCTGCACAGCATTAGTTTGGGGTAGTGTGTGTAGGAAGCTGTAGGAGACAATCTGCTCTGAGAGCTCTCAGTGATTCAAACCTTCAAAAAGCTGTTAAAAAAGCCTTTTTGAGTCATTTTATTGGTTGAAACTTTAGTTCATCGATTATAGGAAACCCTCCTGTGCTCATATCATCGAGCTTGTATTGTTTGTGTATGGATTTTGAATGTTAATGTACAACAATCAGTCTGTGTACTGAGGGACAGTGGAAGTGTGCTTTGGGGGAGGGGTGTATCTGTGGTATAGGTAGATTAACTTGGAGAAAAAGACAGTGCTTTCTGTTTTGGTTATATTTTTCTTGTATAACTGTGTTAATGTACACACAGTAATATTTTTAATATTTCTTGCCATTTTGTTTGCTGATTGTTGTGGTGCAGCAGTGCAAAATTTTAGTTTGTTTAAAATATGTGGTTATATTACTGAAGTTTTCAATTTGCCTTGCATTACTTAATGTATGTGTGAGTGTGTTTGTGACACGTGTCATCAAATCAGACACCTTTTATTGTGCCACATAATTTCAGCAATGTGAAGCTGCTATCCACTGCAGCTGTGTGATTTTTGTACTTCCTTGTGGTATCTTTACTGGTACTAGTACTAGTGACTGTTACTGCAGCAGTGCAGTACACCACCCCCTCGCAGTCCACCCCAACCGGCAAAGGTATTCTTTTCCAGATTTGAATTTCTGATGGTGAGCACTGGTTAGGTGTTATGCCTTTTGTCTGCATCTCTTCAGTGCACAGCGCAATCTTAATCTGTCTGTGCATTTGCATCTCTTTAGGGCCCAATCTCCATCTGTAACTTAAGTCACAGTTGTTTCTTTGGCTTCCCTTCAGAGTACTGGACTGGTGTGATGCTTTATTCTGCATGAACATTGTACTCATTAATATGCATTTATAAGTCAAGACCATCATCACAAGTCACTTATGATACAAATCATGTTCTTCAACATCATGGTCACAAATGCAGTCACAAATCACGATTCATGATCATTCACATTACTAATCACAACATTCATTTTTTTTCTAGTTACTTGGATGTATTGTAAGCCTGTTTTGTAGTATCTCTCCAGGCTTCACCACCCCACCATTGTAATCATTGATACGTGTTTTTAAGTCTGGGAGTTTTAAGCTACAGCTCATTGGGGAAGTACAGCTGTAGGCATTCACGTTTCTTCATCATCACGGTCACAAATGCAGTCATAAATCACAATTCATGATCGCGTCACGAATCACAACATTAATTTTTTTGTAATAGTTACTTGGATGTATTGTAGGCCTGTTTTGTAATATCTCTTCATGCTTCACTACTCCACCATTGTACTCATTAATGTTTGTTTTCATGTCAGGTAGAGGGACAGTGTCTGCAGTACATACACAGACTGGAAAGAAGACTGGCTGCACACATGCAGTTTAATACAGTATACTTGCACTGCTCAGAATACAAAGTGTCACGCATATGGAAGACAACAAAAAAAGGGCATAATTACATACAAAGTTCGGGGATGGTAGAGTAATACATTTTATGTCACAGCAAGGAAGGTGTGGGGGGGCACATGGTGTGAGGAAAAAAAAATAACGTGGGATCCCATGGTGATCAGCAGCAGTTCCAGCATGGACATCATTTTCAACTGATGTCCCTCTATGTGATCCAGCCGCTGCTCCACAGCACTCAACCTCTCATTGTTATCCTCGACAGCACTCCAGAGAACTGCCAAGTCAGCCTGTGTTACATTTCTCTTGAATTTTAAAGTCGGCAGACATGTGGAGATAGTTTTTTGTCTGCTAATAACTCCCTAAAATACTGTGCTTTTTCACTGTCCTGTTGAGTTACCTTAATTTGTTTAAAATTGGTTTAGCTACAGCCAGATTTAATTCAATCTCTGCCTTGCTGTGCTACACAAGAGGCTTAACGTAGACACAAAGAAAGGTCTAAAGTGCTTAATTTATCTGCTTAAGGCACCTCTGAGCTCCCCATCTAAGGAAAGTTTAAAACTTCTGAATTACCAGCTGCCTTCAGACACCTCTGAGCAGCGCTTCAAGCAGGCTAAGGTTTAAATTATTTAGAGCTTTCCCACTACAGTAACTGCTCCTCTGAGCCCTGACTCCCTTTGTTTAGAGCTTGCTTAAGATTGTACCAAGCCCCTCCCTCCCTCTTACCTATTTAACTTCTGTCTTTCTCAAAGCTTTTGAGGCAGTCCTCAGGTCGTGAGGAATTACCAGCTGCTTTCATAACTCCCTAAAATACTGTGCTTTTTCACTGTCCTGTTGACTTAGCTTAATTTGTTTTAAATTGATTTAGCTGCAGCCAGCTTAATTCAATCTCTGCCTTGCTGTGCTATACAAGGGGCTTAACGCAGACACAAAAAAAGGCATAAAGTGCTTAATTTATCTGCTTAAGGTACCTCTGAGGCAGTCATCAGGTCATGAGGGCAGCGTGGAAGCCCTCCCAGGATCCGGAGTGCAGACCGACCCCCCCAACGACAATTCACAGGCAGTGCTAAGGTATGGCTCATGATGCTGCTGCCACTACGCAGTTTGAACAAGATAGAGCCCCACTGACACTGCGTGTCAGCTCCCCACAACCCCCACCACCACCCTTGGCAGTCATTCCCTTATATACCTGAAGTCACATGCCAGTTTTAACCAATCAGCCTACTTTCCCATATGCAGGTTATTCCAGCTATCCGCTAGAGGCCACTACACCAAGGTTTTGCAATTTACTTTCCAGACCCTTGCTCTTTTAGCCTCTCCATTATGCCTCAACTTTACTTATTAATCTTCTTTATCATCACCGCCTGGGTGTCCCTCCTTCCATCAATTTACCCTCCTCTCCCAGCCCACATCATTTCTTGCAACAGGCTGCTAACAAATATTCCTACCTCCACTATTTCAGCTGAATCGCACCATGCCCATCCCTACCATACTCTCTACACCTGCCCCAGGCTAATCCCACCTACTTTCTGAATCAGCCTCCTAGTCTTTCTACCAGAATCCTGGAGACCAAAAGCTGACAGAACTGCACATCATAAAACCACCAGAAAACTTCTGTGGATAGCCCATCACACCAAACTAATGGTCACCCTGCTACTTCTCCTTGCAGGGGATATCAAACTTAACCCAGAACCAACCCACCCCCACACCCTAAACCCTTCTTTCCCACTCCAAATCCCCTCTGGCCTCAAACTAATACACATAAATATATATGCAGTCTCTTGTGTAAAATAACCTTGCTACAAGCCCTCGCTGTGTCTCTCAGTCCAGACATTCTGATTATCTCTGAAACCTGGCTAAAATCACATAACACCGATGCAAAATTTGCCATACCGGGCTACACACTTCTCTGCCATGACCGGGTCAGCAGAAGAGGAGGCGGCATAGCCATGTACATTGCTTCCTCCATCAAATTCACCACGGTTGCCCCATCCCTACCAATGGACTCCATAAATGCCTTAATGGTAAAACTCTCCATCCCCCACTCAATCCCAATCTACATAGCAGGTACATACTGCGCTCCAGGCACCACCTCACCTTACATATTGGACTACTTAGGCTAAGTAAACTCCCTGACAGTGGTGAGATCCACATATTAGGGCATGTTAACCAGAACTGGCTTGCTGAGTCCCTTTCCAAATTTCGTGACAAGGTAACAGCCCTAATCCTAACACAACAAATCACTGAACCTACTCAGGCAAACCACAAAACACAGAACCATACACCGCTAGATTGGTCCCTCACCTCTCACCCTCACAGGATTATAGCCTCTGGACTCCTTCTAGATGCCCTTAGTGACCACCACGGGATCTACACCACGCGCAAATTTCACAAACCCAAATCTACCCCTCCCATAATTCTACTTTCGAGATCCTACAAATCCCTGGACTTCCCCTCATTATTAAATGAGTTGGGCAACTACGATTGGTTGTGCATCAGTCATTTCACCTCGACAGATGAGGCACTGTCATTCTTTAAGTCCAACTTCATTGCTATCTAGGACTGCTATTCCCCTCTCAGACAGTCCAGAGTCTGAGGTGCTCATCTACCATGGATCTCTCCCGATATCCTAGCCCACCTCCGAATCCGAGACAAGGCCTGAAAAAGCTATAAGACCTCCAAATCCCAGGCTGACCTCCAGACCTACAGAGCGCTCCACAATTCAAGTACTAAAATAATCCACCAAGCAAATGCCAACTACTTCTCATGCGCATTCAATTCCTCCCCCGATCTCCCATCTCATTTCTTGAAG
Source organism: Neoceratodus forsteri (assembly GCA_016271365.2). Lineage (NCBI taxonomy): Eukaryota > Metazoa > Chordata > Ceratodontiformes > Ceratodontidae > Neoceratodus > Neoceratodus forsteri. Next base: position 624,777,153 of record CM057455.1, read on the forward strand.
GTGGTCAAATCACTTCTATGCCCAACATCACAACCATCAATCGCATCTCTGCAGGTTGGTGGTCACACCATCACTGACCCCTCAGCAGTTGCCGCCTTGTTTAACACTGTCTTCACTACCAACTATGCTACTCCCATGGCCACACCGCACCAGGCTCAGCATGCCCCCACTGACACCACATCTTGTGGCACTGCAGCTCAGCCTTTCCCCTTCTTGCAAGTCACCCCTGATGAGGTATACAATGCATTGGTTGTCCTTAACCCTGAAAAGGGAAAATGTCCCATGGGGTTGGACTCCAAAATGCTTCACCTGTCTGCCCCTGCCATAGCTCAACCCCTAGCTGCCCTATTTAACTTATCATTAGTCCTAGCAGAATTCCCCACTGAGTGGAAACATGCCACCGTAATCCCACTTCCAAAGGGTGGTGATGCTTCAAACCCAAGTGACTACAGGCCCATCTCCCTCCTACCGACCCTTCCCAAGATACAAGAAAGACTGGTTCTCTCTCTCACCTATCCACCTATCTGGACTCCTCTTCCTTCTTTTCTCTCTACCAGTCTGGCGTTAGGAAATCCCACTCCACTACTACCTCCCTTCTTAGGATTACCGACTCCATCCTCTCAGGGATGGATGCTGGCCACATCACTGCCACCATCTTTATCGACCTGGAAAAGGCTTTTGATACAGTGACTCACTCTCTTCTCCTGACAAATCTTGCTAAGGCTGGCCTATCTGGCTGGGCCACATCTTGGTTTCACTCCTACCTCACTGGTAGATCCCAAGCTGTCTGTATCAGAGCGTCCATGTCGGATCCCCTCCCAATCACGTCAGGAGTGCCTCAAGGATTTGTCCTAGGCCCCCTTCTATTCTCAGTCTTTCTAAATGATCTGCCCTCTGCCTGCACACACTCAGCCATCCATATGTACGCAGACGACACGGTGCTATACACATCTGGCCCCTTGCCCTCTGAAGTTGTGTCCAGACTTCAGCACGACTTCATCACAGTCCAGCACTGGCTCCACTCAAATAACCTTCTCCTAAATGCTAGCAAAACAGTCTCCTTAACCTTTGGAATGAGGCAGAAAATTTCTAGACTCCCTTCACCATTAGTTTTTCATACCCTGGAAGGGTCCCCACTGGAGTCCTGCACCACCTTCAGATACCTCGGTGTCTGGCTTGACCAGCATTTTAACTTTTCCGCACATATTGACTCCTTACTTAAGAAGCTGCACCCAAGGATTGGTGCACTTTACTGGAATCATGACAACATACCCCTTCCAGCTAGGAAGGTCATTATAAATAAAATGATCCTCCCAGTCCTCGACTATGGGGACGTAGTCTACAGTGCCAGCTCAAAGCTGCTTAATCTGGTTCAAGGTCAGTTGGCATTCATCTGTATCCCCTTCCCCTTGGTCGTGCCTGAAAATAGGCAGGATTTGTCTAGTGCACTTACCCAGTCAACAAAAGCTAAATAAATAAATAAAAAGACCACATTAGCTAGGCTGGACCCTCTCTTCCACTCTTTTTGCCACTTTGCCCTAAACAGCCCCTACTCCACACACCACTGTGTCCTGTCTCAAGCAATGAACCTCACCTCACTTGACTATCGCAGGCTAACTCACTGCAAAAATTACGTCCAAGCATTCGTCTCAGCAGCTCCCTTCCTACCTCTCTGACATCTTAACAAACCCTAGCGCACAATCATACACACTCAGAAACTCAGACTCCAGGTCCCTAGCTCTCCCATACCGATCTACCTCCACTGAGAAATCAGGGTTCAGCTACTGCATTCCCTCACTATGGAACTCCCTCCCAGCTAACATTTGTCACTTCACCTCCCTGTCGCACCTAAACTCCATGCTCCAAGATCATTTCGTTCCTACTTGTGCTTGTGTCTAGGAGCCTACCATCTACTAGGCAACTCTCTGGGAATGTTGGCACTTCGCAAATTTGTAATTCATCAGTATCTGACTATTGCCCACTCGCCTTATACTTTATCTCATATGGCTCAAAACTTAATTTTGTTGTACACTTGCTGCATGTAACTGTGCTACCAACTGCCACACTCAATCCTGTATGTAGTGGTTTCTGAACCAAATGTTAGTGATCTTCCACAATGTATTCACTTGTCAATCCTGACTTCAAGTGCTTTCTCATACTGTATGTACTGTGGTTACCAATTTGTCTCTCCCAAGCTACTACTGAAATGTAACCAGATCCTAATGTTAAAATTTCTCCCACTATGTATTTTCTTGTCTATACTGTGTAAACTGTTCTCCTATGTTCTCCTCTCCCCCAGGACACATCTGTAATCAAGCAGTACTCTGCTCAGTATGCCTTCCAGGTAAAACACTTAAATAAATATACATGCAGTTCTCTGGGGTCCACACGTTCTACAGGCTAACCTGCTGATGGTGGTGGTGGTGGTGGGGGTGCTGGTGCAGCAGCAGATGCTGCTGTGGCCTCCTCTTCTTAGGGAAGCAGCAATGCACAGCTGCACCCTCTGCCACAGAATGGCCAGCAGGTGCAGGCATGGTCAGTTCTGTGGCAGCCTGCCACTCCAACTGCTGGTGATTGAGCATATGGATGTACTGGTCCCCAGTGTCCAGGTGAGTCCCCGGGGGCCATAGAAACATAGAACATAGAAACATAGAATTTGATGGCAGATAAGGACCGCTTGGCCCACCCAGTCTGTCCATTTCCCTACCTGATGGATAAGCTGCAGATCCTAGTTAACCAGCAGACTACTTCTTCCTACCCCAACCCCCTAGAATTGCCTTATGACTGTCCCATGCATGCCTGAATTCCACCACTGTTTTTGACTCCACAACCTCCTCTGAAGGCCGCTCCATACATCCACAACCTCTCTGTGAAAAAATACTTCCATAAATTACCTCTGAGCTACCCTTCTATCTTCAAATTGTGCCCCCTGTTCTTGCACACCTCTTTTTAAAGATGCTACCCTCTTGGACTTTGTTGATTCCTTGAGGTACTTGAAAGTTTCTATCATGTCCCCTCCTCCTCCTTTCCTCGAGGCTATACATATTAAGCTCCTTAAGTCTCTCTTCATATGTCTTCCAGTGCAGACCCTGCACCATTTTAGTTGCCCTCCTCTGGACAGCTTCCATCCTGTCTATGTCTTTTGTGAGATTGGGTCTCCAGAACTGCACGCAGTACACCAGATGTGGTCTCACCAGCTGTCTGTACAGAGGGATAATAACTTCTTGTTTTCTACTGGTGATGCCTCCCTATGCATCCCAGTATCCCCCAGCCCTCCTTGCTGCCCTCTCACATTGCTTGCCCACCTTTAGGTCATCTGATATGACTACTCTCAGGTCCCTTTCCATTTTTGTTGTTAGTATCTCACCCCCCATTGTGTACTCTTCCCCTGGGTTTTTGTTTCCCAGGTGCATTACCTTGCACTTCTTAGCATTGAATCTAAGCTGCCATACATTTGACCATTCCTCTAACCTTGCCAAGTCCCTTCTCATCCTTTCCACCCCACCTTGTGCATCAACTCGTTGCAGATCTTTGTGTCATCTGCAAAGAGACATACTTTTCCTTCCAGTCCCTCTGCAATGTCACTTATAAAGATATTGAAGAGGACCGGGTCCTAATACTGAACCCCTGTGTACCCCACTAGTAACCCCTTCTTCAGAGTGGACTCCATTTACTATTACTCCTGTGTCCTATTCTCCAGCCAATTCTTTACCCAGGCTGTCATCTTGGGACCCACTCCCAGGCTGGCTAACTTGTATATTAATCTTTTGTGTGGGACTGTGTCAAATGCCTTGCTAAAGTCTAGGTAGGCCATGTCCACAGCCCCTCCTGATCAACTACTTTGGTCACCCAGTCAAAGAAATCTGTCAGATTTGTCTGGCATGACCTTCCACTGTGAATCCATGGTCTGTGCCCTCTGGCCTCTAGATACTCAACAATTCTTTCCTTCAGAAGTGATTCCATCATTTTCCCTACCACTGAGGTTAAACTAACAGGACTGTAGTTTCCTGCTTCTGCCTTGCTCCCACTTTTGTGAAAGGGAATCACATCTGCCCTCCTCCAGTCCTCAGGTACCACCCCATTCTCCCATGATTTGTTAAAGAGGGTAGTCAGTGGTGTCACTAGTTCTACCCTTAGTTCTTTTAGAATTCTGGGATGAATCCCATCAGGCCCCATTGCTTTGTCCACCTTCAGTTTTAAGAGCTCTTTCAGAACCCTTTCTTCTGTAAATGGGCTGGTATCAACTTCTGTATCCAGAGTGTTTCTACTGTTTGTTTTAGGTACCTCCCCCTCTTCCTTTGTAAATACTGAGCAAAAATATTTGTTTAGTATCTCTGCCTTTCACAGTCACCTCTGCTCACCCTCCCTCCCTTTATTGAGCCTCACTATCCCTCCCTTGGTCTTCCTTCACTCCTGATGTACCTATAAAGGTTTAATCCCTTCTTAACTGAGTTGGCTATCTTTTCCTCGGTTTGGGCCTTTGCTGTTCTAACTGCCTTTCCAGCTTCCTTTGCTTTAACTGATACAGTCTCTGTCCTGTTCCTTCTGTGATTCCTTGTACTTCCTGAATGCTTTCTTTTTCTCTGAACCTTCTGCCCTTCCTTTGAGAACCATAGTGTTTCTTACCTCGTTTCATTTTGTTATTTGCTTTACACAAGGCTTGTTACCTCTGTGATGGCAGTTTTATTATTCCCCATTGTTCTTCCACCCCTCCTTCCTGCCCATTTGCTAGTGCATTCCTTAGGCACTCACCCATTTTGGCAAAGTCAGCCCTCCTAAAATCCAGTACCTTTGTCTTTGTATGGCTTGACTCTATTGCTGTGTTTATTGTGAACCATACTGTTCGATGGTCACTAGTTCCCAGATGGCTACCCACTTCTACATCTGTGATCCTCTCTTCCTCTCCATTTGAGAGAACCAGGTCTAAGATTGCTCCCTTGCAAGTGGGCTCCAATACTAGTTGTCTAAGGCATGCCCCCTGTAGGGCATCTAGAATAACCCCACTCTTAGAAGTGGCTGCTGCAACTGCACTCCAGTTAACATCTGGCATATTCAGATCACCCATCAGCAATATCTCCCCTTTATCTGCCATTCTAAGTACACTTTCTATCATTTCCTTGTCCATTTCCTCCCCCTGAGAGGGGTCTGTCTCTAACCCTGTGCGGATTGTGGTGCCATTGCCTGCCTCAAATTGACCCACAGTGCTTCTTCTCCTCCTGTTTACCCTTTTGTTCTGTTGCTTTGATTTCTTTTCTTATGTAGAGAGCTACTCCTCCTCCTCTTTTACCCTCCCTGTCCCTCCTGTAGACAGTGTATCCTGGTTTGTTTACATCCCAGTCATGGTTCTGTGTGTACCATGTTTCTGTGACTGCCACGATATCCAGATCTTCCTCCTCCATCAAGGCCACTAATTCAGGAAGCTTGTTACCCAGACTATGGGCATTGGTACTCATTGCTCTCCATTTTTTGATGGCTTTACCTTCTGTAGCGGCATCCCCCACTGACCTTTCTACCTTGGTCTTTTTCTCATTTAGTACCCTGTTTTGTAGGGGGAGGCTGGGATTTTCCTGCTGCTTATCAGTGCCTCCCCCCTTGACTAGTTTAAAGGCTTGCCAATAAAGCATTTAAACTGATTGCCCAAAAGACTTGTTCCCTTCCTGGACAGATGCAGACCATCCTGCCAGTGTAGGCTGGTGTCCCTCAGGTGGAACCCCAGTCCCCAATGAAGCCAAACCCTGTGCTCCACACCATTTTTTCAACCATTTGTTAAACTGCATGGTGCAAAGTACCCGCCTCACCCATGCCACTGACAGGCAGCACCTCTGAGAAGGATACTGTGTGTGCTACTTGTCTTAAGCCCTTCCCCAACTCTACAAAGTCCTTCTGCACTGCTCTAATCTCATGATGAGCTAAGTCATTTGTCCCTAGGTGGACAATGATGTCCATCTCAGACTCCTGTGCAACTGTTCTCGTGATCCTAAGGATGCGCTTCCTGTCTCTCCAAGCCATGGCACCAGGCAGGCACCTTACTTCAGTTTTCCCTGCTCCTTCCAGTTCTATTCCCCTAATAATTGAGTCCCCCACCAGGAGCTGCTTTCTTTCCCTGTGGTGCCCTCTACCTCCTTCCTGAGGGCCTCCCTTGTGACAGTTGTCTGAACCCTCCTTAGTCTCCTCTGTGGGTGCATCCATAGGGGAACCATGCTCTCCCAGAATGGTGTATGTATTGTGGAGTGGAACAACTGACTTGGTGTGCCTCTGTTCCACCACCCTTACCCTCCCTGAGCCCACTGTGGTCCAACTGCTGTGCTTTCTTCACAACCTCTGAGGTAGTGGTGGTGGCTCTGGTGCCCCCTGGATGGGGGAGGTTCCCTTGCCACTGTCCAGTGTGGCCTGAAGAAGGGAAACTTCCTCCCTCGGGGCAGATAGTTGTCTGCAAACAGGGCAGCATCTCAGCCTCCAGAAAGACTCCCGTAAGACTGCTGCCCCACAGCCATTACATTGTACTACTCCCAACATAACTGTCTACTTTTTTTTTTGTGTGTGTGTGTGTGATTGGTGCGTTATATAGAAATATATGTATTTATATAATGTGTATGCTTATATTGTAAGTGCAGTGTGCTAGACAGGATATGACAGTGATATGTACCTTGTCATCTTGAGAGTGATGTCAGAACCCCAGGTATAAATGAATTATTTCCAGGGTGGGTGGGGTTAGGGGGTGGGAAGGGGTTAGGCTAAACTGTGCCCTCCACGAAACAATCAGCTAAATGCTCTGACCTACCGATGCGATGGTGCCTTCCCTGTCAGCAAGATGCCATACACGACGATTTGTAATACTGCTTCAAACCAATTTGACAGAGAAAATACCCTGCTAATCAAACAGAGAAAAATCCAAACATCCAATCAGACACAGGTAAACCTCCCCAGCCAAAGAGCCTGGTGACTTGTGCTCTGAAAACATTCAGCCCAAAACACATCAACTGTGCAGAAGGGCAGACACAGAAAACAGTATTCAGCCTATGTGGGTTTAAACTCTTCCTGCACTGAAAACCTTAACACTTGTAACAAAAGTAAAGCAAACTCCACCTCCTCTGTTGATTGAAAGACTGCCTTTTCTGATAATTCTAAGTTCCTTATTTCACCCTTCAGTTGAAGTATCCTCCACCTGAAGAATATTAACTTTCCTAAGGAATCTGCTTCAAACCAAAGACAATTGTAAATTGTAAGGTTCACCTCCCTCTGTTATGAGTACTACTCACTTTCTTGCAAATCTTAAGTCCAGTGTTGCAGCTTGCAGCCAGAGGTAGCTTCACCTGAAGACTATGAGGTTATCTCACGGTGCACTTCCACCTCATGTAGGCCACACTTGACCACACTGCTGTTCCCCGACACAGTTAAAAACTGCCAAACAACGGAGGTGTGAGGAGGACCAGGCACAGGCAGGGGATGGCCAGATGAACTGGCAGCCAGCTGGTCATGGTGCTGAACAGGGATGGGATCCACACCTGGCCCAGGGGAACAGGCACATCCTGCTCCAGAGGACCTGGTGCTGGACTTGGTGGTGGTGGTGGTTCAACTGCCTCAGAGTCAGGACAAGATGCGTTGCTGGTCCTGCTTCTGGGGGGGCACACTCACAAGTTTTGAGTGGTCCAACAGGAATGGGTGCCCATGCCCTCCACATATGTGCATGGTACAATGTTTACCACTACCATGCTCTCCCAGAGCTGCCCCCACCCCAGACATTCCCTCACCCTGGTCCATCTCTCCTACTGAGCTCCCTCAGTCCAAGCGGTCACTACTCACACTGTCACACAACACACACACACACAGTCACACAGGCACAGACAAACAACTACTTATAAAGGTAAGAAAAATAAAATTTACAGAAAGAGCAAATTAAGTAAAAAAAAAGTACAGAAAAGGCAAAAAAAAAATTAGCTTTTAAAAAAGCTGTTGGGTCTAAATCAAAGTTTAAATCTCCTCCTCGCTCTGATTTCTAAGTATCAGCAGTCACAAAACACACTACTCTCTCTCCGTCTGCACAGGAGAAAGTAAAACTGTCTGCTTGTATGACTCACTTTCTTCCTGCCTAGCTAAAGTGCATGTGACTTACAGTACTGTAAGCCATGTGATGTGTGGGGGGGGCTGCCAAATCTGAAAGATCAAATGGGTCACTTGGAATCATAATGAGGAATGCGAAGTCCATTAAAAACAATGACTTTGCCTTACTTCACATTGCATTTCTGCCTTAACGCAAAGTGGTAATGACATGGTGAAGTGAGCACTTTGCATTGCCCACTCCATGTAGCAGAGTGGCAATGTGAAGTGCCCACTTTGCATTCACTTCACTGGCAGAATTTAAATTCACTGCATCTCTATATACATAGTATTGTTAATGACCTTTCATCTCAGTATATTACACAGTAAATGGAAATGGCTTGCCTCTTTGCATAAAACCCCTTCCTCTAGAGGCTGCATAGGCAACTTTTATGCCACTTGGCGAGACTCTCAACTGGATCCCAATGAGCATTGCAGGGCTAAATGGGAAATTGACATGGGAATGGCTATTCCCGAAACTTCTTGGTCTCGTTGTCTTAAGGATTCACATAAAGGGTATAGGGACTCCAAAAGCTGGTTTCTACAGCTTAAAATCCTTCTACGATGGTATAGAACTCCATCTGTTTTACATGCTGTGGGAATACTGTCCCTTTCTAATTGCTGGAGATGTCAACAACCAGATGCCCATCCACTCCATATCTTGCGTACTTGCCCCTGAATAATAGCCTTCTGGACTACCAGTGCCCATGAGTGCTCTGGGGTCCTTGGCATTCAGGACTTACCTCTTGACCCTAAACTGCTTTTGGGTGACTCATTTGGGTTGAACCCCTTGCCTATGGAGCATAGGGAATGGACCATGCTAGTATTGCTAGAAGTCAAAAGGCTGCTATTAATGCACTGGAGACAGATAAACAATCCAACTATAAGCATGTGGCATGCTGCTATGGCCCACCTGGCTCTTTTGTAGTGGCTGTCCCACTAGCACACAGGCCAGTTAGAATATTTCTTCAAGAAATGGGGAGACTACCTACATTCGCCACTTTGCAAAATCCCCTCTCCCCAGGAAATCCCTCCCTACTAAGGCAGTCATAGGTTGCATAATGACCTCACCTTTACTGCTGCTCTATGGGAAGGTATAACTTGTACTGCTATGTTACTCAATAGTGCCTATTTTTCTATTTCCTTTGTTGTATTGTCTTTCTTATTATGGCTTGCGTAACAACTGATATATGAAATGTAAGTTCTATTTGTTCTGTGCAACTATCATGTTCTTGCATGGGAATACAGTGTATATGCTGTTTGAGATGTACCACCTTGAAAAAAAGAAACTGAAAACCTTTAATACAACCTTCCATGATAAAAAAAATAAAATAAAATGGTGTAGAGTTTGCATGAAAAATCCTACAAGGAGAGACTGAGGGATCTCAACATGTACACTCTGGAAGAGAGGAGAGAGAAAGAGAGAGAGACAGAGAGAGAGAGAGAGAGAGAGAGGCAGGCATCATGATAGAGAGCTACAAGTACCTCTCTGGGTTGAACAGGGTGTGGGGGGGGGTCTCTTTCAAATGAAAAAAAGCTCTAAGACCAGGTGGCATGTGATGAAACTGGGGGGGGAGCTCAGAAGAGTGTGAGGAACTGTATCTTCACTGAAAGGATATAGATATATGAAACAGACTGCCAGCAGATGTAATGGATGCTGAAACTGTGAGGTGCTTCAAGTATACATAGGATGAAAATAACTGTATATCTGAAATGAGACAGCGAGGTGGGAGGGTCACCAGAGACAAATAGGCTCTGTAGAGGCAGATTAGGCATGGAACATCTTGACAGACTGCCTGAGGCAAGTGAAATTTCTGAAAACAAGTTCTATGTTTCTGTTTCTAACAGAAATGTCTCATAAATATGCCTCTATAGCCCAGTCCTAGGATCTGTGGGGTATGCCTCAAGTCTCTTCTTGGCAGACAGCCAGGGTATTATTAGTATTGAGCTATGTGAAGATTCTGCAGTCTTGGGCAAGGTGTTAGGGACTCAGACAAAAAGAGCCATGAGGACATCCTGGCACTCTTGTTTTCTATGCATAACTTTCCCTTCTGAGGCTATCCCCTATAAGACAATAACAGACTGTCAGTACTGATATGGGCTCCCACTGGTGAACAACTTCCATTCAGGATGGATTCATACACATACTCCCCAGTGTACACTGTTAAAGCAAGGATTTTGAAAGCAAATAGCATTGCACCATCAGCTTTCTAATACTCCCAGAAACATTCACGTATACCAGTGTGCACATCATTGTATATTCATGCCAGAAAAGTCATCATTTGAATAGGTGCCTAGTAATAGTCAGCATACCATTCACACACTAACAGTTAAGTGCTATGATTGCTGTGCCTTTGAATAGGACAATGAGCATGCGGGTAACTGAATGTCATGCAGAAAAGGTCAGTTAGCATGGCACTTAATCCGTTAGTATGTCACTGTTTAATTATAGTAACATTCATGAGGAGTTGTAGTAACAGACCAAAAAGACAAAAGCAAGTACAGAAAAAAGAAAAACTGAAAAAATTATTAGAAATCAAGTCAAACAACTTCAACTTCAACTAGATGCCTACATAATGTTAACTCTTAATTAAACGTGCAATGAGTTCTTGCCATTTTCTGTTCAAAAAAATTAAAACTGATTGGGAAGATATTAACCTGTAAATCTATCATCAAAGCTAGACCAGCATAAACTGTACACATCAGGAGAGAAAACAGTGAAGAGAGCAGATTGCTATGGTGATGAATCCAACAACTTTCTATTTTGGCTCCTAGAAGTCTTCTAGCATAGGTTTCATGCAGTAAGTTTTTACAATTCAGGTAGAGTTAGCCATAATGACTCTCCATTTCTCAATGGTAATATCCTGCTATATCATTTCCAATAAGGTAGCCATCCAATGTATTTTTGAAGTTATCCATTGTACCACTATTTACTACCTTGTCCAGGAGTCCATCCATATAGTTACCACTCTCTGGTTAAACCATGCTCCTCTTCTGTTAGTCCAGTATATATTTCCCCTTTTAACAGTAAATTGTGTTGCCTTATTCCATTAATATATTCCCTTTTGACCAGGCCAACATAATCCCAACGTTCACTTTCACTGTGTGCTTTGTACATCAGCCCCAAGTCTCCCCTTAACCATCTGTACTTCAGGGTACACATATTCAGCTCTCTTAATCTGTTCTCATTGGTTAGACTCTTTATGCAAGACACAAGTTCTGACACTCTCCACTGTACACCCTCAAATCTTTTTACACTTATTTTTTGGTGAGGGGCCCAGAACTGCACACGGTATTCAAGATGCATTCTGAGCAGTACACTCTACAGAGGCATAATTACATCTTTTGTCCTGCAATTAATATAGCTGCTTATACACCCTAGTATCTTACTTCATTGTTTAGTTATTTAATGGCACTCCAGGTCAATGGCTAAACTGTTAATTATTTGTATTCCTAGATCTTTTTCCTATTCGGTTATTTTGCAGTACCTTCAATTTAGGATGTAATCTGCCCTTGTGTTTCTTGCACCAAAATGTATCACTTTGCAATTCTCTTTATTAAAGGAACGCTTGTTTTGATGTGCTCAGTTTTCTAGTATGTTATTTTGTGCACAAAGCTTTCTGTAACTTTCTGGTTTTCCACTGTCATCCCTATATTTGTGTTATCTGCAAACTTGTATAATTACTCACTTTTAGTACGTTGAATGGATGACACAAAAATATTGAAGAGGGTAGATCCCAGCACTGTACCCTGTAGCACTCCACTTGTGATAGTGCCCCATTGTCCCCTGATAACTAATCTCTGTTTTCTCTTGTTCAGCCATGATGATATCTGACTGACTATATTGTTTTTGATGTTCATTTCCATCAAATTATTAATTAATTGCAAAGGGCGTACTTTGTCAAAGGCCTTAGAGTAATTTAAATATACCACATCCACAGGCATTCCACAGTCTAATGTTCCATGTATTGGTTCAAACCACTGTAATGAGTTCATTTGGCAAGATATTTTCCCTCTAAACCCATGCTAAGCTGGGCTCACCATTCCTTAAGATAATATATGCCTCTCTATTTCTTCCTTAATTAAGTCCTCTAGGATTTTACCTACTATCAAAGCTGATCGGTCTGTAGGTCATATAGTTTGCCTTATTACCCTTCTTGAATATAGGGACCGCATTTGCCTCTTTCCATGTAGACACTATTGTCCTTTAATTAAGTTATTTTTTTTGTTATCTATTTTCTCCCAGGTCCTGGTTGGCAACCTTCTTCCAGCCATCCGTCCAGCCCCACACTCTGACATCAGGCTGCGTACCCTCTACTCTAATGGTTTAACCCTCCATGGCAGGGCAGTGAGGATCCCCCCAGCTCAACTCACCTAGATCCAGATCCAGTATGGGGAGCACCTTTTCAGAGCTGTGGCCTGTGGTGGGTGGCTGCATCATTCCACGTGACCAGGGAGCAATTTCACTTTTTTTTCCCCTTGTGTAGATGGAACATGCAATGACACTGTTGGAGGGAGCATGCATGCATCTGCATGCACTCCTCCAGGTGTCTGCTCCATCTACACCCCTCAATCTTATAGCATCAGTGCTGTGCCCCCAAGCCTCTGCTAGTGGCCAGTCAAGTGCTGGTCACTGGTGACCTCTCTCCCTCGAGAAGGAGAGCAGTCCATTGGATGCTCAATCCTTCTCCTCTCCTGCTGACCCCTGGAGGCCCATGCTCATTCCCAAACATGGGTTGCTAGAGAAACATGAGGTAAAGCATCCAGTGCCTCAGCTCTCAGCACCACCGGAGCAGCCATCAAGTATTTTTTAACAAAATATCCTAGTAATAGGGGTTGAAATTACTTCTGCCAGATTTTTAAGGAGCCTAGGGTGTAATCCATATGGGCCAGGGATTAATTAGGATCTAGGTCTTTTAATTTCTCATGTATTTCTGTCACATGGTTTCTCATGATATTTGTTTCTCCAGAAGGGCCCTTAAGCTCGCTATGATTCTCTTTAGCACAATATAAACTCAGAAAATATTCATTAAAAATATTTGTCATATTAGCATCACTATCTATCTGATTATCTTTACTTGTTGCCCCCATTTATTGTCCTTTCTTTAGACAATTGACATAATTAGTAAAATACATTTTGTTGTCCTTACTTTTTCTGTTAGTCTGTATTCCCTGTTCCTCTTACCACCTTTAATGTATTTTTTTATCATTCCATACTTGGTCTTCAGATTTCTCCCATGTTTCAGGTGAATTTCTCTTTTTTCACTGCTTCATAAGCCTTTCTCTTTTTTTTTTTTTTTTTGGCACTTTCTTATTGCAACAAGTGTGAATCTTACCTCTGGAGTTACAGTTTCCTTTTTCTGGGATGTAATAATTAACACAGTACTGAAGCTGCATGTATAATTTATTCCACATATCTTCTAACATAAGCTCCTTAGAATCATTTTTCCAGTCCCATTCTTTTAGAACTTTTTTAATTATAATATAATTTGCTTTATTATAACACCTGATCTCAGTTAAACCTGTTTGTCTTCTACTTGTGTTATTACTGCAAAACTGCACCATTTGGGGATCACTGCACTTGGCGGTCCTCTTAAAATATGGTTTGAAATCTCTTCCTCTGAGCTGCTTTGTACTAAATCAAGAATGTTATTCCATCCTGTTCCAATCTGCACATTATGCTCTAGGTTTAAGGCATGAATCAGTTCAATAAAAACATGTTCTGCCTGTGTGACCCCTTGCCCAAGTCCGATTGATGTTAGAAAAATTAAAGTCACCAAATAGTATTAGTCTGCTGCTGAGGTATAAGCTTTCTATGATATCTAGGAATTATTTATTTTGTTGTGATGTATGGGTGGAAGATCTGTAACATATATCCATTCTTATGTTCCCTTTATATTTGGGTGTAGTTTAATCCATAATTGCTCCCTATCCTCATTATTCTCTTTGTTGATATCAATCTGGGAAATATTTATATTATTTGTACAGTACAAGTCACATTGAACTGTTCCTTCAACTCATTGGTGTAGCATTGTTCAATTTGTTTCCTAATCTGTGCAGTGTTTAATTCAATGAATTATTACAGGTTTAGTATTGGTTTACAACTAGCTGTTAGGACTATAAGCTTTATTTTCAGCTGCGTGCTTATGAGTTTCATTTCAGAAGGCAGACTAAACAACTCTTAAGGAATGCTGTGATATTTATAAACAATGTTCTTAAGGAATGCTGTGATATTTATAAACAATACCATGAAAATGCATTGCATACAGTAAACACTGCAAAACAGCTACTGCCATACGACTAAACAGGTACACGTGAGTTGAATAGGCAGTGAAGAATGGTTGGAAAAGAATTAAAAGCTTCAACAATTCAAGATGCCACTGCAGTAGAATCACGAAAAAAGGCTACACCAGTGAGTTGATGGAACAGTTTAATGTGACTTGTACTGTATTTCTTTATTGCTACACCTCCCCCTTTTTTGTATTCCTGTCCTTTTGAAAAAGGTTATATCCCTTCATGTCTTTTCCCATTCCATCCTTATGCCAAAACATTTCAGTCATCGCAAATGTATCTGCATGTCTTCCTTATACAGTAAGTACTCCAATCCACATCTCTTATTACCAAAGCTTCTGGCATTAGTTTGTAAACCTTTCCACTTACCCTCGTTCTGCTTACTATCTGGTGCTGTAGCCTGCATGTTCTGCTCTTCTGTTATTTTTGTATCTCTTCCCCCATTCCACCTCATATCCAGTATAAAAGAATATTATGGTTCAATTTATTATATTCACCAATACACTAGTCCCTTGCTTGTTTAAGTGCAGTCTTTCAACTGCAAACAATCTCTGGTCTCCATCAAACCTGTCCCAGTTTCTGAGAACAGTGTACCCTTTCCTCCAACATCATCTCTGTAACCATCCATTAAAATGTTATTTGCATTTGTTTTTGCTCTGCCTGCTCTAGCACAGGTAACAACAGCACATTTCTTTAGTATGGTGTCTACCACTTGAAAATCTCCTTAGATTTCAAGTTCCCTCCTTTTTCCAAGATTGTTTGATCCCAAAAGAACTACCACAATTGTTTTTTCTGTGCCCTTAGCATTCTCTTAAAATTATTTTTGATGTCACATACTCCAGCCCCTTATAGACTGCTTTCAGCAGTAGTATCCTTCCTACAGGTACCGCTGCACATTCTTTTGTCAGTAATTTTGAGAATGGAATCCCCTACTACAACTATGTCTCTTTTTTTTTAAATAGCATTACCTTCTTGTATGGGCTTTGCTTGTGCTCGGCACTGATTTGGTGAGGTGATGGATGTTGTTGGTGCTCTTGTGTTACCTCTGTTTGTTTTTGATTAGTAATTCATTCCTTGTTTGAAGTTATTTGTGTGTGTCTCCCTTATTTAGACTGTTGTGTAATGTCCCTGAATTTGTGTTCTCTTGTGTTTGTCTGTCCCTTCTTACTTATCAACTGACACAAGATTCTGTAAGGGTTCATAATTGTTTGATAGTGGCAAAAGTCCTATTTCCTAACCTCACGTTCTCTTTTTAGTTCCCACTATCACTGGGCAACATTAATTTTCCAGTAGCTCAGTCATATCCCCATCTGTATCATCCCTTGCTGTTCTCTTCAAGTTCTATGTCCTAACAGTGATCGCAGAACAGCAATTGCCATTAGGGCGAGTGTACATCGCCGAAAATAAATTTCTGCGATTCACACTTGTGGCAAATATGAAAAGGGCACCCAAGATCTATAGGTCTGCCCCCCACTAAAGGATTCTTAACTCCGGGGGGGGGTGCATGTCAGGGAGGAAAAAAAAACAAGCCTCCTTCTGGCAAAAAAGAACCTCGCCATGCCAGACCCAAACCTTGCACCCTGCACCTCCCAACTGACCACCCTCCCCCACCATGCCTGCAGACCGGCTTATCAGCTGCCCACCACTCCTACTCCCACATAGCTTCCCTTCCATTCCACTCCCACTGCGCATGTGTATACGCACATGTGTATATTGTCCTACCTCACCCACCCAGGTATCTGGTCACTACCTTGCCAGGTAGACCTGAACACAGGCACTGTAACTGAGTCATAATTTTTGTAAGCACTCAATTGCAGTTGCCTTGTTCATAGGTTACTGTTCTCTTCCATAAGTGTAACAAGGAGATCCTTGCTAACTCTTTCTAGTTCACGGAATGTGGCCAAAACACTTGTATTTTGTTTTATTAGCATTTTAGTGTTTTGCCCAAATGACTCACATGTTCTCATCTCTATTTGAAATTCAAGTACTTCTTTGAGTGTTTTTTCATCATCCCAATTTCCTTGTTTACAGTACAAACATTTTTCAGTTGTAAAGTTTGATTCCTCCTCTCCACTTTTGCACATTTTCCATATTAGGCAATCTACCCATTTTTCCTTTTGCCCAGAAACATCAGCTATGGTTTAAATTGTCTGGTTATATGGACTTCTATGATTCCTGGCTCCTTGTCCCATCTATTCTGGCTACATGCATCACCTCTGCGTATGCTTGGCTATGCTCACAAGGGGCTGAGATTTATCAAAGTGTTTGTGGAAGTAGTAGTCTAGGTACGCTACACGTAAAAGTCACCAAAACCACTAAAATGTACTGCTGGTCCAACCTTGACTACTATGTTGTCCTCACACAGCTCACAGCAATAAAGTGCTTAAAACAAGTGCTACATTTACAGTTTTGTAGTTCTTTCAGTATCAGTAGAAAACCACTTTCCATCAGCCTTCATTTGCCATCTCCAAGACAGCAGTACACACAATGCTCCCTATTAACTAGTAGGTAGGGAAAAGGTATAGGCTAGATAGAGATTACATTTATTTTTTTTCTTGTAATTTTTGGCACACTCCACACTCATTCATTCTCCAATTGGATGGTTTGGGGAAAGGTATCATAAACAGCAGTTCACACACACTAGTATCCTCAATCAATTGTCCTTCTGTGCCCCCTCTGCACTTACTCAGTTCCACTTGTAAGGGGCCAAGATTTATCTAAGTGCTTCAGAAAGTAGCAGTCCTAACAATGCTATGACAATTTAACACAGAATGTGGAATATTTCACTTTCTGTGGTATAAAAGGGGCATACTGCGAAAATCAAACATGAAAGTTAGAACTAAAAGACTATTAAAACCCTGCTTATTTATTTTGGGTAGGCTCAACAGTGCCACATTAAATAAAGGAGTTATATTATGAATATGCATTTAAACAATCCAGTTTCATCTAAAAGAAAACCCTCACATTACAACATTTCTAACAAAATAGCATTTTGCAGAACTGGGCCAAAACTGTCCAATAACATCATAATAATAATTAATGATATCAAATGATTGTTCTCCCTACTACTCCTCCCTACTCAGCCCTCTCCCTACCCTCACATCATCAGTCTCAGTGCACCTCCTTCTTTTCCAAATTCTAGTTTGTGACCCGACCATTTTATCTGTTCTCACTTCTTCCTCCCATTTCCTCTAACTCATACTCCCTCTGCTAAAGGGATACTCAAACCTTCTTCCTTCCCCACCTTTTCTTCTGTGCTAGGTAGCCAGCCTTCTCTTATTATCTTACCTCCCTCTGAAATCTGCTGCCATCTTCTCTCCAACTCTCCTCCTCCCTGTCTCCTTTTGACACCAGCTAAATCTCCTTTTCACTCCAACCTGCTTGTGTCATCATTGCACATGATCCTTTCCTGTTGGAGTTCTTACCATTTTAAGTTTTACTTTAGCCTGTATTAGGCATCTTCAGTCTTTGTTGCTTCTGATTATTTTTGGCTCCCCTTACTTTTATGTGCACTTATGTGTAAATTGTACTCTGCTTAGTCTTTATTTTGTACCAATTAATACTACTCTTTATAGTTTTATTATTGGAGACCCAGGGAGAGGATGACAAGGAAGTGTATCAGGAAAAATAGAAGGAAACAGGGAAAGCAGCAAGGAGGACTGAGGTGCAAACTGAAGAAAGAATAGCTAGAGTGGTATCAAAAGGCAACAATACATTTTTAGGACATTAATTTGTTTTTTTTTTCTCTTTTAGATATTTCCTGAAGAAGACCTAAGGTCGAAACATAGATTTTTAACTATATTTTCTATTTTCAGCGTGTATTTAATATAACCATTTTGTTTTGCTTTTAGACCATATGCTGACGCAGCGCCTTGTTTTTGTTTTTTTACAATTTGTAGAATACATTTTTAGGTATGTTAGGGGAAGAAAGGAAGACTAAAGGAGGGAGGGATTGTAAGGTTAAGCAGGGGGGAGGGGGAATTGTACAAAGGATGACCAAGAAAAGGTAAATATCTTGAGTAGATGCTTCTACTCAGTGTTTACAATCGAAGGAAAAGAAGAGGAATTATGAAAAGGCATCTGGAGCTTTAATGGGAGGGAAGCAGGCACTGGTCCTTTCTCTGAGGAGAGAGAGAGAGTTCAGAAGGTGCTCACTAATGTGTGGCCTTGGAGTCACCCGGACTGATGGTTCTGGGTGACTTCAATGCTTGGGTCAATGATGAATCTTTTCTTTTTGGTCAACATTTCCTCCAGGTGATGACATCTCTGGGCTTTACACAGGTTGTTTCCTCAGCTACACACAAGGGAGGTCACTCTCTTGACCTGGTCTTCCTCCTGGGGATCGAAGTTTCTGATTTGGTGGTGGAACCAGTCGGTTGGTCCGATCACTACTCAGTTGGGTTCAATTTTGAGGTCCCCCCTGGGTAGGTAGGCCCCTGTGGAGTTGGACAGGTACTGCCCATTGTGGGACATGGTCCCTGAAGACCTGATGGTGGTTATTGACCTCTTGCCATTGGACAAGTCTTGCACTGATCCTGAGCAGCTGGTAGTGGCCTATAATAGGGCCATTTCAGTAGCACTTGATCAGATTGCACCAGTCCGTGTTCACCCCCTTCCATGTCATCCCACTGCCCCATGGTTCAATGGGGCTCTGAGAGGGTTGCGGAGGATGGGGCGTAGGTTGGAGCGTCGTCGGAGAAAGACCACCACTGATGCTGACCACCTTATTTTGCTAGAGCATTATAAACTCTACCAAACAGCAATTTCCCATAAGAAGGCAGAATTCCAGTCCAGGGAAATTTCTGTCACACGGAATCGACCAGCTCAGCTCTTCAGAACTGTTGACAGACTGTGCAACCCAGCCTGTCAGCAGATCCGTCGAGTTTTTTTACTCAAATTGATTGTGAGGAGATCGCTCAATTCTTTGCGAATAAGGTTGAAGACATCAGGAGGGAGTGCCTCCAACCTCATTCTAAGGATGTTGCAGTTGATCGGTGTCCTGTCACATAGCCCGGAGTTTTCTGGAGTGCCTTTGACCTGCCGGATCTCGTAGACACTATGAGGATTGTCCATGAGATGCATCCCACATGTTATAGTTTAGACCCTGGCCCTACCTCCCTGATTTTGGGTTGTAGCGAGATCATCGGCCCGGTCTTAGCTCGGATTACCTGGTGTTCTTTAGATATGGGAGTGTTTCCTAGCTCTCTGATGGAGGGGGTGGTGACCCCCCCCTTCTGAAGAAAGCATCTTTAGACCCGGATGACCTAGCAAACTACAGGCCAATCTCTAACCTCCATTTCATGGGGAAAGTTATTGAGAAAGTTGTGGCGGCTCAATTGGATAACCATTTGATCATCCATAGTTTATACAAACCTCTCCAGTCTGGTTTTCGCAAGAGGCATAGTACCGAGACTGCTCTGGTTCGGGTGCTCAGTGATCTCCTGATGGCAAGAGATTGGAGACACCGTTCTATCTTGGTTCTCCTCGATCTAGCATCAGCTTTTGATACTGTGGATCATAGGGTTCTGCTCGAATGCCTGAGGTCCATTTGTGGGCTGTCGAGTACAGTCCTCAGACGGTTTTCATCTTTCCTCCAAGGGAGAATGCAGAGAGTGGTGTCAGGTTTGTTTTCATCCAGGGCCTTCTCTCTGCCATGCGGGTGCCTCAGGGCTTGGTGCTTTCCCCCTTGTTATTTGCAGTATATATGCTACCCCTCAGAGACATTGTAAGATGGTACAAGCTGAAGTTTCACTGCTATGCTGATGATACCCAGCTCTACCTGTCTTTCGCACCTAACTAGGTTAGTGATATCTCGGTACTGAACAACTGCCTTCCAGACATCCAAGACTGGATGAATTCCAGAGGTTTAAAGTTGAACCCAGGAAAGAGTGAGGTTATGGTTGAGGATTCGGGTTGCAGGGTAGAGGGACTGAGGACTGGTCTCCCCTCCGGATTAATCCTGGGGGTGGACCAGATCCTCACCTCTGAACAGGTGCATAACCTGGGAGTGGAGCTTGACATTGGTTTGACCCTTCATCATCAGGCGTCTGCTGTCATCAAGTTGTCCTTTTTCCATCTTAGGAACATTGTCAGGATTAGACATCTTGTTCCATCCAGTGACCTGCCGGTCTTGGTCCATGCCTTTGTGACATCACTCCTTGATTACTGTAATTCCCTTTACCTAGACTTCCTGGGGTTGATATCCACCACTTGCTATTAGTGCAGAACGCGGCATCACGTTTGTTGACTGGGGCTTCTAGAAGTTCTCATATTACCCCCGTGCTGCGCGCTCTGCACTGGCTGCCAATACAGTGGTGGATCACCTTTAAAGTGGGTCTTTTGACCTACAAAGCCCTACACAATCTGGGTCCTGATTACTTGAAAGAGCTCCTGGTGCCTTACACCCCTCTGCGACAGCTCCACTCAGCTGACGAGGGGTTGTTGGAGATTCCGAGGGTAAATTTGAAGTAATCTGGTGCCCGTGCATTTGTATTTGCTGCACCTACCCTCTGGAATTCTCTGCCCCGTCAGCTCTGAGAGTGTAGGACAGTGAGGAGTTTTAATCAGGCACTAAAGACCTTCTTATGGGAAAAGGCATTTCCTACTTTGTTCTGATTTTATATTGTTGTATCTGAATATATGTTTGTATTTGATTTTATACTGAATGTATTTGAATATGCTTTTATGTCTGTTCTTGCTGTGCAGCGCCTTGAGACTTTAAAAGGCACTCAACTAAATAAATGTTATTGTGGGGGCATGTGTGATTTTGTATTTTCTTGAAACTTGGCTTCCTAGCCAAATGCCCTTTGGGGTAACCCTTGCCTCAGTGTTTGCACACAGAGGTTCTTCATCTTTATTATTATATTATTATTAATGTAAAAGTGGCTAAAACTATGGGACCAGATGGGGTGCATTCAAGAGTGTGGCAAGAATTCATGGAGCTACTGACTGCACCCTTGTCAGACCTGTTTAACAGATCTGTGGAGGCAGGAGTGATCCCAGAGGATTGTAGAAGGGCAGATGTACTGTAGTCCCACTTCACAAAAGTGGTAGCAAGGAAGAGGAATAGAATTATAGGCCTGTCAGGCTACAATCAATGGCGGGGAAGTTAATGGAGACACTACTTAAGGAAACAATAGTGGAATATCTGGACCCCCAACAGATTACAGGACTTGAGGCAGTATGTAGTCACAGGGTAGCGGTCATGCTAAACATCTGATAGATTTATTTGACTGAGTAACCAAGGAGTTATATTAGAGTGGAGAGATGGATGTGGCCTACCTGGATTTCAACAAGTCTTTTAAAACCATTCCACATAGCAGACTGATAAGCAAGCTGAGTACAGTAGCTTGGGAGTGGGCAACAAGATGGTAACCAGGGTAGAAACTAGTTAGTTGTTAGGAGACAGAGGGTGGTGGTAAACAGTGTGCACTCTAAGGAAGGAAGGGTGACCAGATTGGTACCTTGGGGTTCAGTGCTGGGACTGGTTCTCTTTAATATCTTTATTAGTGATAAAGTAGAGGGGCTGGAAGGGAAGGTCAGCTTCTCTGTAGAGGATGCCAAGATCTGTAGCAGTGTGGACTACTGGGGGGGGAGAGTGGATTGATATCTAAAAAAACTGGAGACATGGTCAAGTGTATGGCATCTGGGTTTTAATGCAAAAAAAGTGCAAAAATAATGAACCTAGTCCATAGAAATCCAGGGGGGCAGCATGCAAAATGGGTAGCATGATACTCACAATGATCAAGCAGGAAATAGACCTGGGTAATCATATTGGATGACCAGAAGGTGCAGGACAATGTGACAAGGTAGTTGGAAGGGCTAGTGGGATGCTGGTGTGCACAGAAAGGAGTATTACCAGCACAAAAAGGGAGGCAGATTGTCCCTATATAGATCACTAGTAAGATCCCACCTTGAGTACTGTTTCCAGTTCCAGAGACTGTATCTCAGGAAGGACATAGACAGGAAGGAAACAGTTCAGAGGAGGTATACTAAAATGTTGTAGGGTCTGCATCATAAGCCCTATGAAGAGAGGCTAAGGAGCTCAATATGAACACCCTGGAGGAAATGAGGGAGATAGACGATATGCCGGAGACCTTTAAATACCTCACAGGGGTTAAGAAGATACAAGAATGAATATGTTTCTGAAAAACAGGTACTCTAGAGGACTTCCAGTTGTGTCATCAACCCTAATGGCAGCCTGAGCACTGAGCTCCATGCCGAGAGTGCTGAAAAACCCCTATAATTCGATCCAAAATAAAGTCAAATGATCTGAAACTTCAATGCCAAAGGGGAACAGACACAAAGGGCAATGTCTGACAGAAATAATGTTGGAGATGGTACAGGAGGGGAAAGGATTGCGGTCTGAGGCCTCTGCCTCCAAGCTCTCTCAAGCAACCATGGATACAGGTCAACTCAATTCTGCCATCAGACCCAATCCTTCGACTCCAACCACCCAAAAGAGAGTTAAGCAAGATGCAATTTACACTGAGCTTTTAAGCTTCCATGCTGAAATGAAGCAGCTCTATGGGGAGTTATGGAGAGACATTGAGATTTTGGAACAAAAGGTGGATGATTCTGAAAGACAGACTACAAAGGTGGAAAACAGAACTGATAACTTAGAACTGGCAGTGCAAAATATTCAGGACACTCACTTACAAATCCAGCGATGACAGGAAGATACTGAGAACCAAGCCAGGAGAAAAAATATAAGGCTCTACGGTATCCAGGAAGGATCAGAGGGTCAAGACATTGTTGATTTCCTAAATACCGTACTGCAAATGGGCCTTGAATTTCCCGGCAACCTGGACCTTGAATTCGAGCAAGTACATAGGGCCTTATGTCCAATGTCAGCATCACCAGATGCCCACCCACTTGCAATCATAACGTGGTTCTTAAAGTATATCATGAAAGATCGTGTCCTCACAACTGCGTGGAAGAATCAGAAAATATTTCATGGCCAATTCGCTTTTCTGTTACAAAGTATTCTGACTGTCGACTATATGATTCTATTTTTGTCTTACTGTTTATCTTGATATTGTTCCCGCATTTGTCTGCTTGAAATGCTTAATAAAATGTTAATTGCAAAAAAAAATATTTCATGGCCAAGACAGAATTTACATCGATAACAATTATGCACATGCTAACCTCAAAGCCAGATGGGAATATCAACCCTTGTTTGCACCTTTAAAGTAGCAAAAAATTAAGTTCTTCACCCCTTACCCCGCCCATATGATCATCCAGTTTTCTGATGGCAGAAGAGAGTTTGAGTCAGTGGCAGAAGCCAAGCAGTAATTACAGAAATGTGGAATACAGTTCCGGGAATGACCAAAGGAGCGGAGAGGATCACAGAGAGCTGAAAGGTGGCATAATGTGTCACAAGCTAAAGCCGGGAAGAATACCACTCATACCCTGCTGACTGACTTGGTTAAAACTCTGGCCTCCTTTAGATGTACGGTCACAAATTCCTGATTTGTTCACAGAGTTAAGTTCCAGTGCAGGTAGCTGAGTCTCATCGAACAATTCTTCATTAGCTTCTGAAATTTTATCACTGTAAGGTAAGACTACAACTAATCTGGACACTTAGCCTTACCATACTGAGGCAAAATACTGAGACTGAGGATCTGGGTTAAATCAATGGGAACTGCGAGAGTAAAAGGCTGAGACACTTACCTGAGCCACAGGAATCTGATCATTGCAGCCCAACTCCTGGACTTTCGGATTAGACTTGAGGAGGACAGGGCATATTCAGTATTTTTTGTTAGTCCCCTGGTTGTAATGATGCAGTCTGGATGCAGCTCAAACACTCAAACTTCACCTGCTTTTTTAGGGGCCAAAAAACAATCTAGCATATGGGGGGTTGATTAGAGTCCCATATGAGCTCTCTTGCATTTGCTGGGAAGTTGAGAAGGGGGTGCGGGGAGTGCAACAGGAACATCTGGAGGGGAAATAACAATGTAATTACTGTGTGTGTGTGTGTGTGTGTGTGTGTGTGCAGTGGTATCCCCCCACCGTAGTTGAGCTGGGATGATACTGCAGAATCAGCAGCGCTTTACAATTCTTAAGACAAGTGCCACACCCCTCTGGTGCATAGAGATCATTATAGGGACCAGGGGTTGACCTTAGGACCCTAGTGAAGCCTTATTAGCCCAACTACATTTTCTTTAACAGAGTAGGTCACTACTCAGCACCAGTGCAATAGAATGATGCCTTTATTCACCGTTAGCCTTTTTTTTTTTTTGCTTTTCTAATTACCACAGGGCTGTTGAGGCCCTGCTCATGGTAACACTTAGTTGCCCACAAATAGGGGGTGAGATTAGCCCCTGGGAGGCACGGCTTATGCTTCAAGTTGGATTACTTTCCCCCATGTGGTAGCTAAACCTTCTACTTGTGGAAAAGGAGGAGATACAATTATCCTCCCTACCTTGGAAGTCAAACAATGACTGAATTCAGAGTTTCATAGTTTTGTACAAATGTTTCCCTGGGTGGCCCAGTTGGTAGCCCATCACAGGCTTGGCCCTATGGTTTGGGCTTGTTTAGCTTTTGATTTGTATAATGCTATAACAGTTACTTTTATTGTTATTTTATTTTGTTAAAACTTATCAGTTACCACTTGGCATGGAACAATTTATGAGAAACAGCATGATGAAACAAGTACGCCTCTGGCTTAGTGAGTCATTGAGAATCTTGGTGTTGAACAGAGGGTTAAATCACTATGGTTCATTTGGTATAAGGGGAAGTAGGGAGAGGGGCTTGATAGGTATGAAACAACTGAAAGATTGCATGCAATGATGACTATATGGTATAAACAAGGATTCATAGATAAGTACATCCAAAAATGACTAAGTCATCATTGGTGCTCTCACTAAATATCTATGGGATTCATTCCCTGATCAAGAGGGCTAGACTTCACCAATTAATTAACAGGGAGAAGCCAGAACTAGTAGTGCTCCAGGAGACTCATTTGTCTCAGAGTGAGCATAATAAACTGCAAAGCAATAGGTACCTAATGCTGGCTGCCTCATCACATAAATCAGGGAGAAGACGGGGAGTAGCACTCCTCCTGGCAAGGACAGCTACATGGAAAGAAATAGATAGAAGAGAAGACTCTGAAGGGTGCTATGTCATTGTCACTGGCTGCTTATTTAATTGAGAGATCACCCTGTCTTCAGTCTATTTTCCCCCAGGCTCAACAAAATCAGTCGCATAGAAATTCCTTTCAGACCTCTTTTCAGTCCTCCGGGGCCAGCTAATGATTGGAGGAGATCTGAATATTGTAGCGGATCCCTCATTGGATGTCTTTAGAAATCTGCCTCATAGGGTTAACCCTTTACAAAAACATATTAAAAGTAATATGGCTAGCCTGGGATTTGTTGACATCTGGCGACACACCTTTCCCACTTCTAAAAGTTGTACTCTGGTATCAGCTAGAACAGGGGTGGCAGCTCGATTAGATTATTTGTTTACCACAGTAGAGCATTATGAGTTTATAACTGATGTTTGGCATGAGACCCAGTTGTTATCAGACCATGCCCTAGTCTATATGAAGCTTCAGTTGGGGGACCTTTGCAATGCTACTCATTGGAGACTTAACCTTGCCCACATCAGAGATCCAGAATTTAGACAAGAAATGCAGGAATTAATTCCAGGAATTATAGAGGATAATAAGACTCTGGATTTGACCCTGGGGATATTATGGGATACATTGAAGGTGGTCTTGACAGGTCTTATAATAAAAGCTTCAGTGCGAAGGAGAAAGGCGAGAGAGCAAAACTACAAAAACCTGCAGGTAGAGCTACAGACCCTACAGATGATGTGGGATAAGGGAGATCACACAGTCAAGCCTCAAATTTTACAGGTCAGGCAACAGTTGCAGAAATGCCTCGACCAATGAGTCAAGCAACAACTGTTTTACTTAAAACATTATTATTATGAAGGAGGCCATAGAGGGGCCAGAAATTTGGCTGGAAGACTAAGGGAACAAAAAGCCAGGGCTTCCATTAGCTCCATCTATGACTCAGAAACCAGGGTCTTCACACCTGCCCCCAAAGGATTAGTCAAGCATTTGCCAAATATTATCAAGCTCTCTATACCCAGGATCAGCCTCCATCTGAAGAGTTGATACATAACTATCTTAATACACTCTCTCTTCCCAGGCTTACTGATGCTCAAGCCCAATCCCTACTGCTCCCAATTAGCAGGCTGGAAATATAACATTTTCTCTCAGGATCCAAAATGTTGAGAACCCCAGGCCCAGACGGTTACCAGGCAGAATTTTGTAAAACTTATTGAGACGTGTTAATCCCTATTCTCATGCTGGCTGTGCATGCTATACATTAGAGAGAACCCACCCCTTGGAGGTATGCCATAATTGCAGTGGTCCTAAAACTCCATAAAGATTTAAAACTTGCCTCCTCTTATAGGCCCATTTCCATGTTGAACTATGATTATAAAATATATATATATGTCCATCATAGCGCACAGGATAGAAGATCTTATTCTAGTCAAGAGGTGTCTAATTATAGACCTGTTAGTCTGACTTCCATTCTGGGAAAACTATTGTAAGGACTTATAAAGGAACATCTATATACCCTGATAGAACTGGATCCTACCCAGCATGGGTTTGTCAAGGCTAGATCATGCCAAACAAATTTGTTAAATTTTTATAATGGTGTGAGCATGCCATTGGATAGGGGCAAACCAGTTGATGTGGTGTTTTTGGATTTTTCCGAGGCCTTTGATAAGGTCCCTCATGGTTATATTATTGAGGACATGATAAACCGTGGTATTGGAGGGAATTTAACAAGATAGGTGGAATCATGGTTAAAAGGGCGCTCTCAGAGAGTGTGCATCAAGGGCTCCTTTTCAGACTGGGATGATGTGACTAGTGGGGTACCCCAGGGTTCTGTTCTGGGGCCGTGTTTGTTCAACCTATATATAGCCTCATTAAAAACTAAAACAGACATTTGGATAACAAAATTTGCAGATGACACGCATATAGGCTACCCAATTACTAACATTAAGGATAGTAATACCCTTCAGTTTGCCTTAGATGAGTTGTTTGAGTGGGCTATTCAGAAGAAATTGCCCTTCAACTTGGACAAATGCGTGGTAATGCATTTTGGAACTAAAAACATACAATCCAAATATCACCTGGGTGGGTTGACCTTAAAGCTGTTAGTAATGAGTGCAATTTGGGTATTAAATTTCTAATGACCTTAGCCCCAAACTCCACTGCCAGGCTGTGATCAGTAAAGCAGCTGGAGTGCTACATTGTATTAACAAACATATTACCAGCAGGAGTAGTGATGTTATACTTCCTTTGTACTCATCCTTGGTGAGGTCTCATATGGAGTACTGTGCCCAGTTTTGGGCACCAGGGGATAAGGGTACCATAAAATCCATGGAAAAAATCCAACACAGAGCAACAAAATATATCCATGAAGTTAGAAATCTTGATTACCATGCAAGACTTGACCATTTGGGTTTATTTACCTTGGAATACCGTAGACTAGGGGGTGATTTGTGTTTGGTTTTTAAAGCGATGCATGATAAAGACCTGAGCAAATTATTAGGGTTGGAATTAAGAAGCAAAATATATTCAACCAGGGCACATCCATTACAGCTAAAAATAGAACCGTGTAAAACAACCAAAAGAAGTAATTGGTTTACATTAAGAGTATGCAAGATCTGGAATAGTTTACGTGGTGACATAGTGTCATGCACAAGTGTTGATACCTTTAAAAGTCTTTTAGACAGTTATCTAAAACTAAATCATACAGTAGGATATAATTAATATCAGGCGAGCATTATGGACTTTGGTCTTTTAGCTCTGTATGACCTATGATACCTATTATTCCAGCCCTAGTAGACCCAGACCAGGTGGGATTTGTCAAGGGGAGGCAAGCATAGGATGCAATTCAGCAGATCTTCCTGCTAGTGGAATTCACAAGAGCTTGTGGGATCCCCCTAGTAACACTTGGGCTAGATGTTGCAAAGGCTTTTGACAGGGTCACCTGGCCTTTTCTTTGGGTGACCCTGTCAGAATTTGGGTTCCCTGAGGGGCTGATTAAACAATTACAACATATTTACAAATCCCCAAAAGCTTATGTTAGATTGGATGGAGCTCTCTCTGACCCCATTGATATCACTAGGGGTACATGCTAGGGGTGATCTCTTACCCCCTAATGTTTGTCCTTTACTTGGAACCACTGACAGTGGCCATTAGACAACACCCAGACATTGAGGGTTTACCTATGGGGAGCAGGATGTTAAAATTGTCCATGTTTGTGGACAATATAGTATTTACCCTCACCAGCTCTGAGAGCTCCATTCCTATGTTATGGGAACAGCTCAGGTGGTTTGGTGCAATAGCAGGTTATAAGGTCAATGATCAGACGACAGAAGCACTACTGTATAACTTTAGGCCCACACCCCATTTAAGATTGACTTATCCATTTAGATGGAACAAAACAACAATGAGATACTTAGGTGTAAAATTATCTATTAACTTCACAAATTCATTTAAGTCTATTCCATAGGGTCGAGGCCATAAAATAAAATTTACTCCCCAGAAATTTATTTTTCCTCCAGAATCTCCCGTATCCCCTGACCAACACATATTTTAGGGAATGGGATAGAACAATACCCAGATTTATTTGAAACAGAAAACTGCCCTGGATCAGATATTCTGTCCTACAGCTATCAGGAGAAAGGGGTGGGGGGCTCCATTTACCTAACTTTAAAGACTACTCCAAGACAGCTCAGCTTCGTACCCTGTTAGGTTGGCTTAACCCACAATGTATCGCATACTGGAAGCAAATAGAAACTAAGATAAATGGCTTACAAGATATAGCCAGTAACATCTTTGCTAACCCCCCTGAATGTAGACCAATAAGCAAGTACTTTACACTTGCTAAGGAACCCTTCTGTGTTTGGCTATGTATGCTGGAACACTATTTCCAACAGTCTGAAAGTCTCTATATGAGGGCCATAGCTGGAGATGAGTTCTTCCCCCCTAATAGGGTTGGTGGGAGAGCAATAGCCTGGAGGTTAAAGGGACTGAGATTTGTGTATTCGGTGGTGGGACCTATGGACATTTTGCCATTTGTTTCACTTCAGGCAGCATATGCTCTCCAGCATAATGAATTTCATGGATATACACAGCTCAGGTCTTACTTGGTGGCTCATGAAAATAAATTAGCAGATTTGGCAGAGAAAGCCCCCACAGCAGTGGGGTTGGTGGCAGCATATGCTAAAGGTGCTTCTATGAATCATTGTATTAGTACATTATACAAGACCCTACAGGACTGACCTGGAGATTCCACAGAAACTATAAGAAATCAATGGTCAAGGGAATTACAAACAGAAATACCCTTTCAGGAATGGGAGGGTTTGCGAGGCAGGGCACTGGAGTTGTTCAAGCTGCTTATTGGAGAGAATACATATGGAAACTGAGATCTCAAACCTTTTGCTCCCCTGTGGTGACCTCTAAGTATATGGGAGATACTCGGGGATACTACTGGAGAGGCTAAGGAGCCACTTGTGCAGGCCAGGCCCATATGTTACAGATGTGCACACTGCTACAGGGATAATGGCAGCAGGAACTGGGTGAAATAAATGAGATTTATGAGTTGAAAGATTTAAACACCCCTGTATTCATTTTGACTTTCACCCCTCCCTCAGGGATTAAAATAGAACCCACAACCTGTAAACAGGTCACCCTTTTAATTGCAGCTGCATAGAAGACTATAACATGGCTATGGTTAACAGAACATTACCTCCAGGTCCATCTGGGTAAAAATAACCAGATAAATCTATTCCCTTGAAAGGTTGTCAGCCAATTATTTGGACAAAAAAGAAACTTTTGAGCTAAGATGGAGAAAATAGGTTATGCATCAACTGGAAAAGTACCCAGACTTTGTCCCATAGCAGGGATGTAAATAATGTCAAAGCCTAATAAATAACCAAAGCAGAGCCTTGGAAAGTATGGGAGAAATATGTAAACAATCTGGTTTGCAGTACCCACTAGTTCTGGGGGATGAGAAATTGGAGGGAAGGGTCTGGAGGGGGTAAACCCATTCTGATTGTATGTCTACCTTCTGTTTCTTTTATGCAATTAATATTTTCCCAAATTCCTATCTCAGTGTCTGAGGATGTGAATGAAGTACTGCCTCTGTATACTGTATTATACACCATATATGAAATGCATTTGTATCTATGTACACCAAGTGATCAGAATGTTATTTAATTCTACTACTTTTTGTTATACAGTACTTAAATAAAAAACCTATTTAAAAAACAAGGTATTCTAGAAGAAGGGGACATGCTGTGAAGCTGGAATGGCTATGGTTCAGGAGAGATATCAATAAGTATTTCTTCACAGAAGGATTGTTGGATTCATTGAACAGTCTTCCAGCTGAGGAAGTGGGAGAGAAAAGAGTGGCGAGGTTCAAAAAGGCCTGGGATAGCAAGTAGGGATGGGAATTGTAGGATTAAGGAAGGGGGGATACTAACAGCACTCTAGATCATGTTGGTCTACAGCAAAAGTGAAGGTAGAAAAAAGAATAAATTAAAAAAATTAACAAACTGTGTGGGTCACACGGCCTTTATCTGCTGTCAGAGTCTATGATTCTATTGTATTTTCTGTTCTTTCTTCTAGGTTTCATGGGAAATACATGTTCCTTACCCTGTTACCAATTTTCAACTAACTAACTCACTAAAAACATTAATGGAAGGTAAAATGAAAGTGCTGTGACATTTAATGAAATTACCACACAAATTGAATTCCTAGGTCCTTCCAGCACTACCTCCCAGCAAACCACTAACATTAATGTTGTTTCTTTGTCAAAAAGGAAAAATGGTTAGTGTGGCTCAGCCATCAAGCTTAACATGTCTTCATCTGAGTCTGGGTAAAACCCACTACAAGACCACGAAGACCCTCTTAACATCAAAGCACTGTCCTGTCAGTCAATAACAAGCCACTTGAAGAGATCATGACACAGATGGAGCACAATGTGTCTTACCAGAAGCAACCAAATTCATCAAACTTCACTGCTGATAACACTTCCCCCCAGACTAATGCACTGGGTGGATGCATAAGTTTGGCCACAGAGCGGAAGAGCTAAGGCAACAATTCTTACTTGAGGCTATCCCCTGTGACAGGATATCTGACTTTCTAAAAGTGAGTTAATCAATCAATCAAACTTTATTTACCCAGGCAGTTACATCTTTGACCAAGCTCATTTTCAAGATGGTCCTGGACACAGAGGCCATTTTGCTTACAGTAGACAACACTTTATACAAAAGTAGACATCGATACAGGCAGTGACAACATACAAAGTCAGGACTTGTATGAATCAGACATGTAATGCAAGTGCAAATATAGTCATTTAAAGTGCAGCATATACAGGTTGTAGCTTATAGAGTACTAGTGAGGAGAGGAAGGAGAGACATAAAGAAGGGCAGTGGGGAGAAAGGGTATCAGACACACAGTAGAGAGGAAAAATAGGGCAGCCTAATAGAATGAGCTCCCCCATGAAGCTAATTGATGAGAGGATGGAGAGGGGGAGGTGGTTGCCCTATTGGGATGCTGGCCAACATGGGAAATAGGCGGCCCAGGATTACAGAAGTTAAGAATGGTGGCAGTATGACCTAGAGGTTAGAGGAACAAGGTGTGAATGAGCTTGGTACTTCCAGCAGACCAAACCAGACACTTAACTGCCCAGTGCTCCCAGGTCATCCCTGAAAACAGGCACTTGTGCCTAGTGGGCCTTACCCAGTTACCAAAGACTAAAATAAAAATAAATAAATAAATAAAGGATTGCCCTCTGATACTCCCATTAATTTTATAAATTCAGTTTCACACCAAATGTTTGGGTCTACATGGAATGGATGCACTGTATTGTCATTTGCGATGGGCCAAACCATGAACCACCAAACTGAGCCACCCTTGGCTTGATTTTGCTAGCACCTGAGATGAGTACTGCCTATTCAGCTTGATTTTAACATTTCTTCCCCTCCTCCTTGCACCAGTGTGCATGCACTTAGCCATACAGTTGCAGCTAAAGACAGGTTCAGATATTTTTATATATTTCAAGATATTTATTAAGAGATTCTACCTGATGGTTCTACTGTGGTACGGCAGGAAGGTGAAGAATTTTATGAGGCAGGAAATGAAATGAGATGGCAGCTACAATTCAAAGCAAAAAAGTGTAACATGTTGCATCAAGTGAAGGGCAATGCTGGAGAAGAATACCCCATGGGGAGCATGAAACTAGAGGCCACAAAGAGATACACATATATATATATATATATATATATATATATTAGAGGCAATAAAATCTGTTTAATGCATTAGTTAGGGTTGTTCCACACCAACAAAAGTGAGGAAATTCAGTGTTAAGGCTGAAACCCCTTGCCCCCACCCACACCCAACTGGCATCGGGGTGCGCATTAGGGTTGTCGGCCATAACTCTCACCTCATCACATGTGTAATGAAGCAGAGGTGTAGGAGAATGTTAGAGTTAGGACCGACAACCCTACTGCGCACCCTGATGCCAGTTGGGAGTGTGGGCAGGGGGGCCAAGGGGGGCTTTCAACCCTAACAATGAATTTCCTCGCTTTCGTGGGTGTGGAACAACCCTAACTAATGCATTAAATGGAGTTTTTTTGCCTCTATTTTCCCTTCTTTTTGAGAATGATAACGAGAAATAGTGAATGTAATGAAGCAATGGGAACACGGGGCCCTTTGGGCCCCGTGCTCCTGCCACGTGATGTCTTAGTAACATTGTGCCCGCAAACGCAAATGATAATGCGCAGGGTGACGCAAAGTGAAACAGAAAGAGAAACAGTAGTGTAGACAGAAATGTTAAAAAGAACGCAAAAGGAAGTGCAAATGAAAATGCAAAGGGTAATGCACATGGTGGCGTAGATGTGAACGTTAAGTGAAACGGAAATGGAACCACAAGCGGAAATGGTAACAGTAATGGAAGCGCACAGGCTGATTTTCCCCAAAAGCTGCATAGAGAAAGACAATGAGTACAAAGAATGTATGGATAATAATGGTTCTCGGAGCAGAAAATGAGGGGTTGGAATACTAAATTGCTTATATCTCAGGAGCCGTACGACGTAGAAAAAAAATTAAAAGTCATATGATTTATGACTTTCCTGGCTAGTTTTGTACTCAGCCCCCATTAGGGGCTCAGTGTTTTTCCGACAGAAAGTCCATATCTCGCACCGTTTCTGAGATACGGGCCATGAAAGGCGCAGCAAATGCCGTAATGTTATCCTATGGGAAAAAAAGAGAAGTTTGGAGTGCCATAACTTTGGCTCCCTGTAATATTTTTTCACCAAACCACAAAAAGGCACATCTGTGGGATGTTGGCTGTGTTGTCTACAAATTTCAGCCCAAAAGACCAAACCATTATTTTGCAGCAGGGCGCCAAATGATTCCTGTAATGCGTCGGATGCCATTATGTTATCCTATGGGAAAAAGTGTCAGATTTGGAGTGCCGTACCTTTGCCACCATGTAATATTTTTTTCAACAAAACACTGAAAGGCACATCTGTGAGATGTCAGCTGTGTTCCATCCAAATTTCAGGCCAAAACACCAAACTGTTCTTTTGCAGCAGGGTGCCAAAAATTGCAGTCATTTTCCCACAGGCTAGAAAAGTACTGTTGAAGTTTGCGAAAGCTTTCACAAATTCATTTAACAGTGTCGCAAGTGTGACAGTACTTTGCGAAAGTACTTTTTCCAGAAATTTGAAAAACATATTTCTGGGGTGTTTTACCCCAAAATAAATACATGACTAGCATCCTCAGGGTCCAACTAGGTGAATACAAAAAGAATTAGTTTGCTAGAGGGTCCCAGTTTTAAAGGCCTAGCATTTATCTGATCAATAACTGAAAACAAAATGGTGGATTTGTGACAGTAAAAGGGCCATTTGCAAAAGTAAAAACTGCATTTGTGATACTGTCGAACTTTTTGTTAACTTTTCCCATTGACTTATAATGGGAACTTGTTTTTTGAATAACTTTTGAACCGTTTAATATTTTTTCACAAAATCTTCAAAAGGCACATTGGGGACATTGGCTGCACGTTCCCTGAAGATTTTGGACCAGTCGTGCAAACCGTGCGACCTGTAGAGACGACAGTAAAATTCAAGAAAAGCGTAAATGCCCGCACAAATCACACTTGATAACTCTGTAGCCATATATGCAACCGGTACAAAACTTGGCAGATCCCAAGGTATATGGGTCTTGATTGCGTATTCCAAATTTCAGGCAAATCTGTCTGACAGTTGCAAAGTTATTAAGGTGCAAAATGTTGGGTTTAACATGTAAATGGCTCCTCAACCCTAACTACAGTGGCACTACTGTGCCACTATATATAGATATAGATATAGATATATATATATATATATATATATATATATATATATATATATATATATATATATATATGTGATTATAATGGATGACCTAAAAATACCAAGCAAAGGAGAAGGCTGCACTAAGGGCAAATGGTATACTGTGATGCATATGAAGGGGAATTACCAGCAGAAAAAGGGAAGTCACAATACCACTCTACAGATCACTGGTAATACCTCACCTGGAATACTGCATACAGTTCTGGTGACCACATCTTAGAAAAGATGTGTATAGACTGGAAACAGTGCAAAGGAGAGCTACAAAGATGGCACAAGGACTGCATCTGAAATCATATGAGAAAAGGTTGAAGGATCTCAACATGTATTCCTTGGAACAATGACGGGAGAGGGGGGACATAATTGAAACCTTCAAATACATGAAGGGAATAAATAAGTTACAGGTTTGGGACCTATTTAAGGTCAAGAGCCACACAAGAACTTGAGGTCATTATATGAAACTGAGGATGGGGGCAGGTTCAGGAGCAACACATGCACATTGTTCTTCACAGAGAGGGTAGTCAATACATAGAACAGCCTCTCCCAAGGAGTAGTGAAGGCAAAAAAAGGTGGGGCTTTCAAGAATGCTTGAGATAATTACAAAGGCATCATAACACTGAGTAGCAGTTAAGGGAAAGGGTACGGGTCATGGGCAGACATGATGGGTCTTATAGTCCCCTTCTGTCATCACTTTCTATGTTTCTATGTTTTTAAGTTCAGCTACTAGATTTGATTCCAGTCTTTTTATTCAGAAACTGTCACCGTATCATTGGCACTCACATTTCATGAGGCTTTCTTTGCTTTGTCAAGGCACGCATTCCATGGTCTGCCAATGTCAATAATAGACATCATATTTAACTTATTTTGTGACATGTACATATTCACAGAACTCTATCAATGATAATACTATTTGTGATCATAACTTGCACATTCTGAACTCATTAACCCATTTGATTCATATACTACTTCTCAGAGATATGAAACAAGATGTGGATCAGATGGAGCAAGCTCCCCTTATTTGCCAAACAGTTCATTTCTTAAAACTTTTCCATTGTGAATAGTATATAACTAATTAATTGGGCTTCCAGGGACCTTTCCCTTTGCAGGTGGAAAATTCCTCTAGAGATATCACAGACATTTCAGGAAAAGTTTGGCCATGTATATTGCTACAGGTGTTTATTGTATGGCTCATCACACTCAGTATGTGATTTGGTTCTGCTGGGTCTGGATCACAGCAGCAGTGTGCATGAACCAGTGTCTCCAGTTCACAACATGTGCATGCACAAACTGGAGTATAAATAGAGCTCAGATAGCTGATTGGCACAATTTTTTTGTGAACCACAGACAGGAAAGGAATGCACTAACTGAGCTATCCTAGACAGAGATCAGGATTCAAGGCAGTTGCAGTGGACTAGGAAAGGTAAGACCTGATGGACTGAGTCAGACACTAGGCCTATCAATCAAATAAAATAAAAAATAAAAAAAAAAGTTTCAGTAAAAATCAGTGAAGACCAAATAAAAAAGAGAAAAAGAAAAGATTAAGCAATAACTGAAGACCAGATCCAGGGCCCAAAACATGTGTGGTGAGGCCTTGGCATGTTATTGGGCAGCCAGCAGTCACTGACACAAAGACCATAAATACAGAACATTTAAAAAGATATGGCTCCATGGTAACCACAACTATGGGGTAAGAGGTTAGGGTATTGAGGAATCTGTGCTTTGGTCAGTCAGCAGCCAGTGTCACAAAGGGCAGAGAGCTGCACAACAAAATATAAATTAAATAAATTCATTTGGAACTCAGTATTTTATGTTTTCAAAACCAGCCTTCTGGTTAAAAATGTTTGTCATGGCTGTCACAGAAAGCGGAACCACCTTGGCCAGCAAGCCGTAAGCCTGCTGGAGTAGAGTATCTAGTGAACAAGGTGACCAAAATTGGGTGCCTTCAAAAATGGCAACTCAATTACGGAACCTATGTTCATGGCTACCAAGAAGGGGGGGGAGACCGGATACTGGGGTGGTCGAAATACCATGACGGGAAGTAATGGGTATAGACGCATACACTTGCGGGGGGGGGGAGGCAGAGGAGGGATAGTATGTAGGAGGGGGTGTGGCGGGCAGCTGCCGAGCTGGTCTGCTAGCATGGTGGGGAGGGTGGTCGACTGGGATGCACAAGGTACATGGTTCAGGTGTGTCACAGAGAGTGTGTTTTTTTGTTGACAGGCAGCTTTATATTTTTAGGTTTTTCACTCCCCCTACATGCACCCCCCTGGAGTTGAGAATCCAATAAGGGCAAAAAGGCAAACACATGCAGCAAGGTGCTAAATCAGTTAGCAGTTTGAGCACTAACAGTTACACTTCCAGTAGTGCCACAGTTGAACTGTCTTTGCCACAAAAAGTCCTAAATAGATCCTCATCTGTGAGTGACACCAGAAGCTGCAAATACCTTAAAACACATTGCTATTAGCCACATGGATGCTGTGGTAGACATTCAAGCAAGAGAAACCTGGCTGGTTAGGCATGTACACCAAGAGCATCAGCATGATAGAGGATGAGGTAGCAAATCTGAAAATGGCATCGCCAGTCAGAAAAGTGCATTACATAAAATATCAAATTGAAGTATGTCAGTTGTAACAAAAAACAAACAAAAAAAACACTGACTACAGTATGACAGGTGCAAAATCAAGAAGTAAGGACCTTCTGTCAATAAGAACATGCAGAAAAGTAGAGTCCCTTCAGCAGTGATAACACTAATTTGAAAATAAAACACTTTCTTAGGAAACAGTTAGGAGCCTGAGGTGTTACAATTTTAATTGTATAGTCTATATTGTTAATTCTGCATTGCATGTTTTTTGTCATGCACTCTAACTGGTCTCCTGAGAAATCAAGCAATCAATCAAGTTTGAAAACAACAACATTTTAAAACTATGAAGATGTGTTCTTGGAGATGATCAATCCCTGTTCTGAACAGTGCAAGGGGATGCATGAAACTGAGAACTCGAAAGCAGCAGCAAAGTAAAGCAGTCCAAATACATGAAAGGTCTTACAGGCCATCGTAAGACACTGAAAGCACAAGACTCAGATTGTAGGACCTCAAGCAGAAAACAATGGTTCCCAGAATAAAACAAAAAAACTTGCATTCCATTTGTCACTAACTAATATCAGCACATCAAACTGACAGCACATCTTTACCCAGTACAAGTATTCACTTCATAATATGAACATGAACCTACATACAGACTTTTATAGTACTAACATGCTTATAGTTTTTTTTATTTATTTTCCATTTTATCTATCTAAATGCAGTACTTCAAAAACTTATAAGGCCTCATATTCAAACACTTTATGCACAGCAAAATTATTTTTTGCTGTACAAGCAGGGTTTTGGACACAGGAGGCAGATTAAGATTAAGTAGGTACAGGTAGTGGAGTAACAGCTATGGGGTATGAAGTAGTAGAACATAATGAAGGTAACAGCTGATAAATGGGTTAACAAGGGGAAAGAGGAAACACTGCCTAGGGTTGTATAACAAGCATTTGTCAATGCCGAATGTTGTCTCGCTGGCATTGGCATTGGTAGTACCAGAGCTAGAGATGCATAATAGGTATGGCAGTGAAATACTGAAGTGACACCAACCCCACCCCCACCTTGTAGAGAGCGACAGGCATTGGGGTGTGCATTTCGGTCATCAGCTATAACGCTCATGCCATTGTACCTCACCCTACCCTGCAGACACTGACAAGTGTCGTGGTGTGCTTTGAGGTCTTTGGGCATTATACTTACCCCATTTCATAACGAAATATACTGAGGTGGGTGCAGTATAGGAGAATGGGGTGACCTTTGTGGACAAACAGTGCGAGGCACACCATAATGCCTGTCACTAGCTGCAGGGTGGGGGTGGAGGTGGAATGCCATGAGCATTACAGTCAATGATCCCAAGTCACACCCCTGACACCTGTCAGTCTGTACAGAGTGGGGTGCTACTGCTGGAAACCCTAACACCATAGGCGTGTGTTGGTATTTTCACTCCAAATTATCAACATGGGCTGTTTGTGAGGCCACCTCATGAAAAGTGGCACAATCAGTTTGTTAGCTGAAAGGTGGTTTTGCACAGTGGCTATGCCATTTGATGGCACAGGGCTGAAAACACATTTTGGGCAGGATGTGGAAAATGACAACTGTATTGTTCATGAGGCGGCATAAAAAACGGCAACATTGAAAATCTGGAATGAAAATACGAAAAATTGGTGAAGTAATGAGCATGCATAGAAACTGCGCAACACACATTCGTAACCCAATTATTTTTGGGAGTTTATTAGCCACATTTCCAACATAGGCATTTTGGGACCTCCCCTCATGAACAGTGGTGCTGTGATTTTGTTAATATGTCGCAAAAGCTGATTTCCCACAGTGTTCACACCATTGTGTGCCACATGTGCCTAAACACATTTTGGGCAGGATGTGAAAAATGACAGCTGTACTGTTCATAAGGAGGTGTGAAAAAATTCCAGTGTTGAAAATTTGGCATAAAAATATTGCAAATTTGCAAAGTTACAAGGGTGCGTGGAAACTGTGCAACACATGCTTCTAACACAGTCATTTTATGTATGTTCAGTGCCAAATTTTCAACATAGGCATTTTAGGACCTCTGCTAATGAACAGTGTCACTGTCATTTCCTCAAACTGTCCGAAAAACTGATTTCACACAACGACTGCGCTATTCTGCGCTGGATGTGCAAAAACACATTTTGGTCAGAATATGTAAAATGACAGCTATACCATTCATAAGGAGGTATGGAAAAATGCCAATTTTGAAAATCTGGAGTGAAAATATTATAAATTCACGAAGTTACGTGTGTGTGTGTGTGGAAACAGCGCAACACATGCTCGTAAAACAGCCATTTTTTTGATTTTTCTCACCAAATTTGCAACATAGGCATTTTGAGAGCGCCCCTGATGCACAGTGGCACTGTCATTTCATTAATCAGTCCTAAAAGGTGATTCCATGCTCTGAACTGCAAAACCACCTTTTGGGGTCAAGTAACGCCATGACAGTCCCAGAATTTATGTGGAGGGTTCCCAAAAACCCCATGTTGAAAATCTGGTG
Source organism: Neoceratodus forsteri (assembly GCA_016271365.2). NCBI lineage: Eukaryota > Metazoa > Chordata > Ceratodontiformes > Ceratodontidae > Neoceratodus > Neoceratodus forsteri. Next base: position 624,817,073 of record CM057455.1, read on the forward strand.
CCACAATTCCAAATAATGCCTGGGATATGCATCAAAGTTGAAAAAAAAAACATTTATTGCATTATACAGCTTACCAGCATTTCTTCAGTTCGCGGTCAGCTTTGAAGAGTACAGACATGTTCCCAGTCCACTGAAGATCATTGCGCTGGACTCTGGAGGTAAGTATGGGGTGGGGGTGTGTGGGAAGGCAGGGTGAGCGGTGGGTGGGTGTGGGTTGTGGAAGGGGTCAGGAAGACCGCGAGGGACCTTTAATACAGGTTTACAACAAGAAAAAAACAATTGTGGGTTTATTTATTTTTTTTTTTGCAGGGGATTTGGCACCCTGGGGTGGGATCTCAGCATGCCACCTAAGTGTTTTTTTGGGGGGAGGATTCTGTGGCCAATAGGGGATTGGGCACGCCTGTCAGCATATACAGATGGGGGACATGAGCCGAGGGGGATTGGGCACCACCTCAGCATGCAACAAAAGCGGGGGGGACATTTTACTGACGGGGAGTGGACTCCCCTGTCGGCACAATCAATGGGGATGGGGATAAATGCCAACAGGGATTGGGCCCCCCATTGACAAAGAAAAACTTTGAGGTGTGCCACATGATGCTGATGGGGAGTGGTCTCCCCTGTCAGAATTGTGACAGGCGGTTTGCCTGCACGTCAGGAGGCATGTTGTGGTCACACTGCATGGGAGCTTTGCTCTCATTGCTGCGGACCTTTTCTTTGTTCTTGTGGCCACATTAGGGATGTGAGAGGTCAGTGCTGGTTGCTGGCTGATTGGGGAATGAGGGATGCACCTTCTGATGCGTGTTCTGCATTCACCCAACACCGACCGCTCCTCCAAATCTGCTACTATCAGAAGATGTTAGCTGTGCAAGCACGAGTCAACATAACAAATACATTTCAAATAGGTGAAAGAAGAGTTAGAAATTTGAAGGACATAGAAAGGAGGAAGAAAGCTACAGGGAAAGTTAAACAGATAGAACAGGCAATTGACTAAAAGGTTAAGAAAGTAAAGAGCATGGGAGACTTCCAAGACACATTCTGGAGACTTAGGTGCTGCCCAATTTGTACTCAACTCTCTGGGCTCAGGCAGAAGTTGCTGTACTCTGAGCCAAATTGGCAAGGGTGTAGAGACCTTTTTTGCTCCATCTAGGAGCTATCACATCTAATGCTGCTCCCCCAGAGGATTCCTAGGCAGAAGTAGACTAGTTGGACCTTGGTTGTCTCTGGCAGAATGGTGGTGGCATGAAGGGAGCCTTCTACTCAGCCCTTATCACTGCACAATTCCTTTGCCACACTGGCAGGAGATGGCAGCCAGAAGGAGGTAAGGCATGGCACATTTATTTAGATGGTGCCCAGTGCCAGAGGATCTGTGCACCTTACATAAAAACAGGCAGGGTAGTACAAAAAAAAAATGTTACAAACAAATACATAAAATACAATATATAACATATAATTCAAATTAAAATGAATAAATATAGTCTTAAAATATAACAGCCCTGATTAGTTCAGAAAGGCCAGCTTTAATGCTTTGCATGTACAAGTGGCCATGTATATTACTCCACAGGTGTCACAAGTTATCAATTCTCGAATCTGATACTTTTTTTGATTACTTACATTAAAACATGTAAATTCTTTGTTAGGTTGTATATTAGTGCACATACTACATTTGCCACATCTAAAGCAGCCTATACTTGGTTTAAGCCAGGTTTCTTTTGTAGATAATGTTTGCCTACTATGTACCAGATGATCTTTGAGATTATTTGGTCTTCTATATGTCATCTTTGGTGGTCTATCATGATGTGCACTAAGATGTGGTCTTAAGCACCTCATCTGATTCTACTACCTGGGCAGGTTTTCCATCCAAATACACATACAGGTTTTTATAACAAACACTGTTTTTAAAGGATAGGTTTGTAGTTTATTTATTGTATTAATATGTATGCTGTTTTTAATCTTTGTGTTGCACAATATACTTGCACTTTATTTGTATTGGTTGTATAATGAATAATTGGTTGCACTTTGTATTTGACGCTGTTTAATGATGTTGTCAATTGTATGGTATATAAGGCAGTGGCCTTAGTGTCACATTAGACCCGTTGAGAAAGGAAATCACTTCTGAAACATGTCAGGGCTTGGCACATGGCACTTAAAATAAAATGAAGCACTTTCAGATATTGGTGAAGCAGTCCTTTCATTTCATTTTTTTTGAGTGTGGGATTTTTTTGAACTTCTGCTTGCCTTTATCCCTGCACCTTTGCTCCATGTGAAACCTCTGTTTTAACTCTTCTCTTATGTTGTGAGGTGGCTGCACTGGTTTCTGATTCACATTATCAGTGTGAAAATGAACAAGGATGAGCATTTCACCGTTAGTGCATTCCTTGAGCTTTAACGGCATACCACATGAGATGAATGATGGAGTGTCAGTGGCGCTTTGAGAGGACATGAGATTCAGCATTCTATGGAAGTGGATTTAAGTCAAGTGCTTTACTCTTGCATCTTTTTTCCGATGTGCAACCTTTAATGAGGTATTCGTCTCATTTTTTAGTATGACAGCAAATGTGGACTGGCATTTCACCTTCATGGAAAGGACGCTACATCGGGCTTTTTACGGAGGTGGGTTTAAGCCAAGTCTTTACTTTTGTGTCTTATTCTCGATGTACAGCTCTCCTTCTTTTGTCTCTTCTACAGTGGGGTATCTGCCTTGATTTTTTGATTTGCATCTTTTATGTGATAATAAACACAGACTAATATATTACCTTCCTGGTGAAGTTTGGAGTTCCAATGGCATATCAAGGTGAGATGAATGACGTAGTGTCAGCGAAGCTTGAGAGGACGCCAGACCTAGAGTTCACAGAAGTGGGCCACAGTTCTTATATGAATCACCCAAACACCAGTGGAGATACAGATCTGTTTTTATTTGTAAATCATTTTTTGGCAGAAACAGGACACACCAATCCATTTCTTTTAGAGACCGAGAATACACAGGGAGTTATCGGTGGAACAACTGTCTCCCTAAGAGACACTTTCAAACAACTAGAACATACAGCAATGAAGGTAAGACATATACAATGGAATATCTCTAGTTTAGAAGCTTACATTAATGTACAAAGAATACCATGCGGTCTCAGAATTTTAAAAGAACCTGAGTTTGGGCTAGAGGTTGTGACTTTTATGATGAAATGGAGACAGATACTGGATGAGACTTCTAAACAACTTACGTTACTTATTATTCAACATGAGAGAGAAGTGAGTGTGACTCTTAAGAATGAAATTAGAGAATATAAGAAAGACATGTTAAAATTTAAGGGACATGTTGAATTTGATGCATACAATAGGAAATTATGTGACACCTTAGGAAATTTGGATTTTGAACTTAAAAAGAAAAATCTTACCAAGTTTAGAAGAGACTTGGTTGACTATCAGAATAATAAGGTGTACACATGAAAAAAGAAAGATATATAAGGGGATTCTCAGGAATTAGAGAAGGGTATATTTTAATATTAGTACTGATAATAGTGAAATACACAGTGAGGATACTAACATCTCAAGAGAAGACCCTTGTAATGTACAAATGTATGATAGTCCTGAACCCCAATTAAGAAGTACAAGATCCAACATGTACCAGGGTTTTCAAACAATCATACAGAGTGGTCCCGGCAGCAGGAATTACCACATCAAAAGTACAGATTTAAGAAGACAAGAAGGGGAAGATATAAGAACAGAAGGAGATGGGATTCGAAGAAACAATTCACATGTAGAACGTCAGCAGGGGCAACAACAGAAAGAAGTGGACAATTTCCATCTCAGACAATAGAACCACATATCTCGCCCACATCCCGAATCCAGTCCTTATCAGCCTCTACAATCAAGACAGGTGTACCAAACCCAACAGTACAACTCCAGGGGGGCCAGACAGAATTATTATTTATGCAGGAAGCAAGGGAGATATCAGAGAAGGTGATTAATTTATCAAGTAGGACATTATCAGAAGCAGAAGTAAGGGTCCTTAACAAAGGCCTATCATTTCCACCTACAACAGGTATCAATAAATTTGAGACATTTTTAGATCTACAGAAATTTTGTTGAAACTTAAGTTTAAAATCTTTTTTTGAGAAACAAGTACATAAAGAAGTGACTGACATTAATCAAACTAATACCTCTAATCAAAAGTAGATACTGTTTTGGTAAGTACAGATATGGCTGATACGAATGTTTTAGAAAGAAAATACTTTAGGGGTCAGTCTGTTTTAACCCCCTACCTAGCTCTGCTATTTTGACATTTCAAAAAGTCTGCGAAGATGACTTTGAGAACCTTTTTTCAAATCTACCTAGAATTCATTATGATAATTTATCTAAAATAGAAAGAGATGCTTTAGAAGATCTAAAGAATGATTCTAATATTGTCATTAAGCAGGTAGATAAGGGGGGCACAGTTGTCATTCAAGATACTATAGACTATATTTCTGAAATAAACAGACAATTGTCCAACACAGAATTTTACAAAAGACTTGAAACAGACACCTCTGTTTTCTTCAAACACCGTATTGATGAATTTATCACAGAGTCTCTAAATAAAGGTTGGATAGATTCAAAAATTAAAAATTTCCTTACGGTAGATTTTCCAGTTAGTGCTACTATATATACACTACCTAAAATACGTAAGGAGTTTGAATCTTTGCCACCACCAGGTAGACCAATAGTGAGTGGAATCGGCTCTTTGACTGAGCCACTTTCACAATATGTGGACCATTTTTTGAGACCTTTTGTTACTAATTTAGGATCATATATTAAAGATGCAGGGGAAATTTTGAGGTTATTAGCGGATGTAGAGGTAGATCCAAATGCATATCTCATTACTATGGATGTTGAATCGCTTTACTCTAATATCCCACACTGGCCTATTTAAATTCAAGAAAGACAGAGAATGGAGCCTGTACAGAATTGCTTCTTAAATTGTCGGAATTTGTCCTTAAATTTAATGCTTTCTCATTCCTAAATCAGTACTATCTGCAGATTAAAGGGACAGCAATGGGGGCTGCTTTTTACTCCCAGTGTAGCAAATTTATACGTGGGACAAAGGAAAGACATTTATGTTAGCAATATAGACAATAATCCCTTTTTTTGGAAATTGAATTTGTATCGTCGTTTTATTGACGATATATTTATCATCTGGACTGGTGATTTGAAGGAATTTTGATTCATTTGTCTCTTTCTTACATGAATCTAACCCTCATTTGCATTTCACATATCAAGCTAGCCAAAAGAATATCTGTTTTTTTAGATCTAGAGATTACAAAAGGCGAGGACAATACAATACAGACAGATATTTATAGAAAGTCCTTTGAGAGGAATACCTTACTTCTAGCATCTAGCTGCCATCCACGACATGTAGTGACGAATATTCCTAAAGGGCAATTTCTCCAGATTAAGAGAAATTGCAGTGAAGAGAGAGATTTTGAAAAAGTGGCTATAGAGCTAGAAAAAATATTTTTAGAAAGAGGGTATTCCAACCAAAATGTTCAGCAGGCATATAAAGAGGTGGCAGTTATGAGGAGAGAAGATACTTTAATACAGAGACCTAAACAACAGGACGCAAATCAGATTTTGAATTTTGTGAGTACATACTCTATACATTCACATAGTGTCTCAGATATTATTAGAGCTAATGGGAATATTCTAAAAGGAGATCCACATCTTAGTGCACATCATGATAGACCACCAAGGATGGCATATAGAAGACCAAATAATCTCAAAGATCATCTGGTACATACTAGGCAAACACTATCCACAAAAGAAACCTGGCTTAAACCAAGTATAGGCTGCTTTAGATGTGGCAAATGTAGTATGTGCACTAATATACAACCTAACAAAGAATTTACATGTTTTAATGTAAGTAATCAAAAAAAGTATCAGATTCAAGAATTGATAACTTGTGACACCTGTGGAGTAATATACATGGCCACTTGTACTTGTAAAGCATTCTATAGGAAAAACAAAAAGACAGTTAAAACAAAGAATAGCTGAGCATGTGAGAGCTATTAAACACAAGGATCCAAGTTACGCTACAGCATTACATATTATGAAGAGTAAAGATGAGAATAAACATTTTATTTCAAGGGATTGAGAAGGTATATAGAAATCAAGGAGGAGGTGATTTTGAGAACTACATTTTAGAAAGAGAAGGATTTTGGATATATACTTTGAATGCATATAAAACACCAGGTCTGAATGAAAGATTTGAATTAATTCCTTTTCTCAAAAGGAAGAAATAAAGTATTTTTTCTCTTTTTCAATTAACTTCACTACCTCCTCCCTCTTTTCCTGTAACCAAAATTCCCCCCAATTAATAACCTCCCCCCACCCCTCTGTCTGCATTTAGAACTGACTTGAGTTTGACAGCCTATATATTCTTAGTATGTCTTGTGATTTTATAGCATATAATAAGAATTGTGGTGACAGCATTAAGTAACAATATATATTTTGTATGTCAATAGAATTTTAACAAATCTTATTTTTAAATTTCCTCCTTTTTTAGATAGTTATCAGCAGTAAAATAATAAGTGGAGCACATTGGAACTCTTGGTCTTAATCACCTCATCTGATTCTACTACCTGGGCAGGTTTTCCATCCAAATACACACACAGGTCTTTATAACAAAAACTGTATTTAAAGGATAGGTTTGTAGTTTATTTATTGTATTTATATGTATACTGTTTTTAATCTTTGTGTTGCACAATACACTTGCACTTTATTTGTATTGGTTGTTTAATGAATAATTGGTTGCACTTTGTATTTGACACTGTTTAGTGATGTCATCAATTGTATGGTATATAAGGCAGTAGCCTTAGTGTCACATTAGACCCATTGAGAAAGGAAATCACTTCATAAATGTGTCAGGGCTTGGCACATGGCACTTACAATAAAATGAAGCACTTTCAGATATTGGTGAAACAGTCCTTTTATTTCATTTTTTTGAGTGCAAGATTTTTTTGAACTTCTGCTTGCCTTTATCCCTGCACCTTTGCTCCATGTGCAACCTCTGTTTTGACTCTTATTTTAGGTTATATTGCACCCTAATGAATGCTGTTTCAGTACTATGCCTATCCCTGAAACCAGTCTGGAATGGATCATAGATGACAAAGACCATGAGGTGCTTATTGAGCTGCTACACCACTATTTTCTCAATAACCTTCCAAGGAATGGACGGTTGGAGATCAGTCAATAATTCGCCAGGACATCAGGGTCAAATGATGGCTTCTTCAAGAGGGGTCTTACCAATGCCTCCTTCAAAGCATCAGGAAAGACTCCCTCTGACAACAAACACCAGATAATTCCAGCAAACACCAGACCAATGGTCTCGACACATCTCAACAAGAAATAGGTTGGGGCCTGGTCTACTTCACAATAAGTGTGCCTCAGCTTTGAGATCACCTCAATGACCTCAGCAACCTCCACTGGTCTAAACTTCTCCCAGACAATAGGAGTGCCTCTGTTCCTACCCAGCTGATCACTGTGAGGCAAAACTTGCCTCATTGATGAAATCCCCCACTAGGTGGAGGACGCCCTGTCAGAGCACTGCGGGCGGCCAAGGAGCGATATTCAACGATGCTGTGCCATGGCACAGCTCCATCGAATATCACTCTGTCAATGCCCCATGCATCCAAGTTGTGCTGTGCCCAGGCTTCTCCTTTGTTTTCAACAAGGTATGAATTTGTGGTAATCTAATCTTTAAAATTAATGTTCTGTACTGAAGTATTCAGAAGTACTTAATATTTGTGGGTTTCTGCAGAAAAAACATATTCCCCAAGCTGTTTTAGAAAGGACTTGGAATTGAATAGCCTTCATCGATCCTGTTGCATCTCTGGATTAAACATGAAAAGAATAAATTTTAACCCTTTTGCCACCAGAGCAGTTTGCCATTTCAGTGCTAGTCATTTTTATGTTTGCTTGTGCACATGGACAAGAAACATATTGCAACAGTACAACTTTTTGGAGGTGTATTACCCTCCTGTCCAATGCAGTGCTCCATTTAGCAGGCATGACCGTAGCACACCAATGGATGCACAAGCAGTCTATGAGAACAGTTCGGCTGCATTGGTCTTCAGTTCAAAGAAAACCACTGTTGCAATCAGTGGTAGTAATGTGTGTATTTAGCATATTGACATCAAGCAATTTTTCCAGCCCTCCTGCAGTTTGCTGCTAATGAAATCCCTCCTACTTCCTCCCTCTGCTACTATCCACCCCACTCCCTTATTCCATGACTCACCCTCCAGCAGCAACAGAAATTGCTCCTGCTTCCTCACTCTGCTGCTGTCCTCCCCGCTCCCTTGTCCCTCGGCTCACCCTCCAGCTGGTCAAGTTTTATTTTTTGTCAACGGGGTGCCCAATGCCCATCAGCTTCAGTCCCCCCCCAAAAAATAACCAGGTGACATGCTGGGAGCCCTCTCCAGCGTATCAAATGTCCTTGTAATTAAGAAAACCTTCCTGTGATGTGTTTTTTATTTTTTTACCTGTAAAATAAAAAATGGTCCCTCGTTTTCTGTGGTGGCTCCCTCCCCCAACCTACACCCACCCTCTGTGCACCCTACTTCCCCACAACCCCCCTCACACCATACTTACCTCAAGAGCCCAACGCAATGCTGCAAACTGAAGAAATGCCGCTAAGCTGTATAATGGCATAAAAGTTTTTTTTCTTTCAACTTAGGTGGATATCTTGGACATTTTTGTCACTTTTGGCACCAAATTTGCAACACGGGGTACTTGGGACCCCATCTCATGAATTCAGTCACTGTCTTTTTGTTATTTAGTCCCAAAAGGTGATTTCATGGTCCTTGCACCGAATCACATTTTGGAACTAAACAACGACAAGACAGAGACTGAATTCATGAGGTGGGGTCCCCCAAAAAAAAGCCTACGTTGCAAAATTGGTGGAAAAATTCCAAAAAATTACTGTGTTACAAGCATGCATTTTACAGTTTCCACGCATACCCATAATTGAGAATTTTTAATATTTTCACTCCAGATTTTTAAGTGTCATTTTTTCACACCTCCTTATGAACAGTACAGCTGTTTTCACACATATGGCACACAATGGCGTAGTCCATGTGGGAAATCAATGTTCAGGACAGATTAAGAAAATTACAGTGACACTGTTCATGAGCGGAGGTCCCAAAATGCCTATGTTGAAACTCTGGTGACAAAATTGCACAAAATTACTATGTTACAAGTGTGTATTGCACAGTTTCCATGTACGCTCATAACCTCGAGAATTTTTTATATTTTCAGTCCAGATTTTCAACATTGCCATTTTTGCACACCTCCTTATGAACAGTACAGCTGTCATTTTTCACACCCTGCCCAAAATGTGGTTTCACACATCTGGCACACAGTAAGCACGGTCGCTCTGTGAAATCAGCATTCAGGACAGATTAAGAAAATCACAGTGCTACTGTTCACGAGCAGAGGTTACAAAATGCCTATGTTGAAAATCTGTTGTAAAAATTCCCCATTACAGGTGTGTGTTACACAGTTTCTATGCACACTCGTGACTTCACCAATTTTTTAATATTTTCACTCCAGATTTTCAACATTACCATGTTTTTACACCTCCTCATGAACAATACAGCTATCATTTTTCACATCTTGTTCAAAATGTGTTTTCACACCTGTGGCGCCAAATGGCACAGTCACTATGCAAAATCACCTTTCAGCTAGCGAACTCATAGTGTCAATGTTCATGCAGTGGGATCACAAAAAGCCCATGTTGAAAACTTGGAATGAAAATACCAAGAAAAGCCCAGGGCATTAGAGTTTCTGACCATACACCCTTCCCTGTAGGGATAAACAGGCATCATGGGTGTGGCTTGGGATCGTCGACAGTAATGCTCATGCCATTCCACCCCCACTCCCACCATACAGCCAGTGACAGTCATCGAGGTGTGCCTTGGACTCTTCGGACCCAAAGTTCACCCCATTCTCCTACACTGCACCCATTTCAGTGTATTTCCTTATGGAATGAGGTGATTGTAAAGCAGAACACCCCAAGGCACACCTCAGCACTTGTCAGTGTCTGCAGAATAGGGTGAGGGGAAATTGTGTGAGCGTTATGGGCGATGACCCAAAGGCACACCCCAATGCTTGGCCATCTCAGCAGGGTGGAAGTGGGGTTGGTGCCACTTCAATACTTCACTGCAATTCCTAATCTGCATCTGTTTAACTCCTGCACTTCCAATGCTAATACCAGCAAGCAAACATTCGGCATTGGCAAATGTTTGTTTTTAAATGTACATTTTTATTTAAAATGTCTAAATCTATTTCCCCCATTTTTGCAGCATCCCTCAAAGTATTTGGTTACTGAGACCAGAGCCTTAGCTTTATGAGGCATAAATGTTTTGTTTGTAAAGTATGCGTGAGTGCATAGGAAGTGCACATCTCACATCAATGCTGATGTTTCGGCATAATGACAACTTCCTCAGAGGCTCTGAGGAATGCAACATTATGCTGAAATGTCAGTGTTCATGTGAGATATGCACTTGCTGCATGCTCATGCTTGAATCTCCATGTGTGCCTTCACCATGAACAGCCCTTAGCAACGGGCATGCAGCAAAATGAAAAACTGAGTGGCACATCTTAAAATGTTGCTGTGACAATGGAAAATAAATAAAAAGCAATACTAAGCTTTTCAGCAGCAGCTACTATTTTGAATACACTTAAGACAGACTGAATTGGGATTTAGGCAACTGAGCCATGAAGAACAACATGTGAACAACCAGCAGTAAGAAGTGTCTGTGTTTTGAATTTTGCACTGTCATGTTAATGGCCTGTTTTGTTTAGTACAAATACGATTATGGAATGCAGCTGTTTAGTCTCCTCACTATTTTATATCAAGATGTGCTTTTAGAGAATGCTTGACCTCCCAGGAGCTTCAGGACTGTGTTTGACATTACAATTAGATGATTCTATCTAGACTGAGAGCTCCAATCCAGGTTTATCTCTGCTGCCCAATTCATTCAGTGGAGGTTTTCTCTGTGCTGCTCAGAGTCTGATGCTGGATTCAGATTTTCTCTATAAACATGAAGGGTTTCTCCTCTAACTAACTTTATATAGTTATTTCTTTGAAAACTGTCTGTGTGGTCTTAGAGCAGTTGGTTACAATGTTGTTTGCTAGAATTAGGCATGTTTTAGTTGCAGGATTACTGTTTAATTTGCTTCAGTCAATTTGCTGAGCTTGTGACAATTCCTATAGGAATTTATATGCTTCAGTTTTCTTCTGTTTTTTTCTTTACATGATTTCTTGTGTGACTTTTTGGTTTTTGTAGCTGTACATTTATATTTTTTTTATGACTGTTTCCTTCACCTAATATGGCATTATTAAGATGGTGAAAGAGTGATTGTTGTTTAACTTGTGTTGTAGGTAGGTTGCAGTTTGTTTTTTTAAAGAAGTTAAACACTGTGTCACATCTATGGGGCAGTGGCAGAGTAACTTTGGTTGTTTTGCTGATAGCTTGCTTTTATTTTGTATTTGAAGACAGCTAACACTGTGTGCACTAGAAGTTGATAATGGAGTGTTTTTTTATTCATTTTCTCCACTGTCTGACTGGCCCCCATAAACTGGTCACCCCAGCCCCGTCAATCTGGCATCCTCAAGGGCATACTTCATCCATGTCTTCCTCAGGGGGCCCCCCCCCGGAGGGATCAGAAGGGTTTCCCAACCTTTGCTTGGGAACTGGATCTAATTCCACTGGACAGTGCGTGGATAACTAGGTGTGGAGACCAGCAGATGACTGGTGTCATCCTACCAGTAAGACATTTTTTCCTTGTTCTTTCTAGGAGGAGGTGTAGATGTGCAATGCAGGATGCACATTGCATGTTCCTGAATGATGTGCATTGACAGCTTCTGCACCTCCGTACTCATCTGGCAGCCCCAGACTGCCTTCCTAGCTTCCACCAGGGGTCATGTGATAAGAAGGTTCTGCATCCCCTACCCCCAGAGGATGAGAGCTGTCCCATGTATGCTCACTTGTCCTCCCTCGATTGACCCTCTAAGCCCCCAAGTTCTCTTCTTAACCCAGGTTGTCAGCATCACCAGCAATAGCACTACTGCTATGCCAGTGAGCGGGCAAGATAATTGCGTGTTAATTCATTTTTCAGTGATCTGCTACCCACTGCTAGATGTGGGTAGGGGATACTTCAGAGGTCTGAACCATGTGTTATCCACTCCAGGCAATGAATAATGGGATTCCTTAGCAACTGGAAAATGTGTGGGTAACTGGGGTCAAACATGTAATACAAATTTTTATTATATCATGTGAAGACTCCCCAAATAATGTCCAGTTACTAAGAAAAATTGTTTAATACTATGTACTGAAATGGTTCTGTTATTGAACCAATTTCTTTGTAGATGCTTAGAGACTTTGGTCACTGTATAAGTAATCACAGTTGAATTATAACATGAATTACAAAACATGTCTTCTCAAATATGATTTTAAGCCATTTCCTTCTGCTAAGATTATCTGGATGAAAGAAACACTACTAAACACAAACAGTGAACAGCCCAGACCTCACTACAGGGAAGGAGCTGCAAAACCAGCTCTCACATTAAGAGAAAGTAAACAAAACAAGCATTTGTCAATGCCAAATGTTGCTTGCTTCTATGTGCTGTTTAGGTATTTGGAAGTCATTGGAGCGCAAATATTGAAAATGCGCGAACTTACGAGTGTGCGTAGGAACTGCGCAATGTACGCTCATAAAACAGTCATTTTTAGGAATTTTTTCACCAAATTTTCAACATAGCCATTTTAAGACCTCTGCCCATGAACAGTGTCACTGTGAATTTCTTAATGTCCCATACATTGAGTTCACACACCGATCAAGCTTACTGTGTGCCATAAGGGCAGAAACATGTTTTGGGGCAAGATGTGAAAATGACAGCTGCACTGCTCATAAGGAGGTGTAGTAAAATGGCAATGTTGAAAATCTGGGTTGAAAATGTTGAAAATTCACAAACTTACGAGCGTGAGTAGGAACAGCGCAACGCAAGCTCGTAAAACAGTCATTTTTAAGAATTTTTTCACCAAATTTTCAACATAGCCATTTTAAGACTTCTGCTAATGAACAGTATCACTGTGATTTTCTTAATGTGTCCCATACATTGAGTTCGCATACCGATTGTGCCATTGTGTGCTACATGGGCGGAAACACATTTTGGGCGAGATGTGAAAAATGACAGCTGAACTACTCATAAGGAGGTGTGGTAAAATAGCAATGTTGAAAATCTGGTGTGAAAATATTGAAAATTCGCGAACTTATGAGTGTGCATAGGAACTGTACAACGCACGCTCGTAAAACAGTCATTTTAAGGAAGTTTTTCACCAAATTTTCAACATAGGCTTTTTGAGAGCCCACCTTATGAACACTGGCAGTGCTGTTTCATTAATTGGTGTGGAAAGCTGATTTCATGCAGTGACTGCGAAATCACCCTTCAGGCCCGAGTAATGCCATGACAGTGCAAGAATTCATGAGGAGGGGTCCCAAAAAACCCCATGTTGAAAATGTGGGGCCAAAATTCCCAAAAATGCCTGAGATATGCAACAAAGTTGAAAAAACCCTATCTATCCCATTATACAGCTTACCGGCATTTCCTCAGTTCGCGGTCGGCTTTGAAGAGTGCAGATGTGTTCCCAGTCCACCGCTGATCATTGCGCCGAGCTCTGGAGGTAAGCATGGGGTGGGGGTGTGTGGGGAGGCAGGGTGCGCAGTGGGTGGGTGCGGGTTGTGGGAGGGGCAGGAGACTACTAGGGACCATTTTTTATTCACAGGTTTTTTTTAAAGAAGACGACAGAGGACGTTTGCTATGCTGGGTGGGCTCAGCGTGGCAGCAGGAAAAGCTGTTTGGGGACATGGAGCTGATGGGGATTGGGCACCCCATCAGCTAAATCAAGATTTGCCACGCTTGGGTGGGCTCAGCGTGGCACCGAAAGCTTGGGGGGCATGCAGCCTTAGAGCCGATAGGATTGGACACCCCATCGGGCTATAACAGTTGTTTCCATGCTAGGGTGGGCTCTCACATGGCACCTGGACAGCTGTTGGGAGGACGTGGAGCCGATAGGGGATTGGGCACCCATCTGCCATACAGTGTATGAGTGGGGGAGCGATCACGCAATATGCACGCAGGTAGGGGAGAGCTCTGTCACTGAAGCAGAGCTCTCCTTTCAATTGTATGCCACTGCATTTTGGAGCTGTCATAGACAGCTACAGCACTCATTGGGGAACTGGGGCCGCGTCTGCAAACACACTGACTGCATTGGAAGAAGGGCTGACACACTTCCGAAAACTCGGATGATGGCACTATGTTTCTTGCACATGCATGCAAGCAACATAAAAATTAACCTACTGAAGGCAATAACAGAAGCTCTGCATTTCATACAGATGGGAAGCAAACCCATGTTTCAACCAGCAGTTACTGATTGAGAAATACTATAAATGAAGGCTCACTAAAAGTGAAAGAACTTTAACTTTCCTCTGTGGTGAGATTCCATGCAGATAATACCTAAATGGATAAAACCAGCGGTTCAAAAAGAACATGCCTTCTGTTTAAGGATCTTTGAACCTTTGTATAGTACTTGATGGATGAACACTACAGTTAGAAAAAGTTCAGACATTGAATGAATGTGTTTAATTAAAATAAACTAGAATGTTTGTTTCATAAGCAATAATAGACACTAAGGCATGGAGTTGTGAACAATATTGTTCATGCAGCTGCCATGTGAGTCATAAGACCAAAGACTAAATGCCTTCAACCATCTGCAAAATGTTTTACGTCTGTACTACTCCCACCTTGAAGAGAGTTGTTATGCTTAGAAACTTAGTTACAAAATATAAAAAAAAATATGACCTGGACTATGCGAGCAGTAATGTGAAATTAATAAATGGTTATGTGACAAGATTAAGCTAATCAGAATGCTTATTTGATCAAGCTTTTTTTATAGTAATGATTTTTTCCATCACTGGGGCCCCATACACAGTCACAATAGCGGCAAACTGTTGTTCCTTTATACTGCCTATCTTTTCTGCTATTTGGCTTCAATGAACTGATATACTGCAGAGGGAGAGGCCCCCTGCAACTAAGTCAAAATGTTAATTAGATTGCCAGAAGTTAGTGAGCACAAAAGGGGTTTGGGTAAGTGACATACATTAAGTGGCTGCAAGGTATAGCACCAGTCACATAGTTCTATGTGATGCTGTGACCCCATGCACATAGGCAATGCTACACAGAACATTCCCCACCCTAAACTCAGTATACCGTTAGGGCAGCCTCTGGGCCTGATCATCCTGATTTTTGAAGGACCCAAACCTGGTGTCACCATAACTATCCCAGGTCTATTTCTTTGCCAGTCTTCCAGTGTAACCCCTTTTCTTAGCCCAAGTTCCACAGCAATGTGACTTGATTTCTGCGTTCCACAACTTTCCTTATTGCTGCATTTGTTTCTGTTGCATTATCATTACCCTCTGTGCCTCCTGCCTGTAGATGTTCTACAGGTTGGAGGGGAGGAGTTAAGAGGCTTAGGCAAGAAGTGTGAGTGCCTGCTTACTTTGTGAATGACTCTGCTGTCCATGTGGATGGTGTTCCTTCCCCCATCAACAGTTTAAAATGCTTCTGCAACTGTTCGGGAAAGAAACACAACATCCATTTAGTAAAACTCGGTATGGATACAAAAGCAATAGCTGGTGATAAGACATAATACTAAACACTTAGCACCAGTATTTGCAACCAAGGAATGGGCCCCAGAGTCATATTTCAGCAAGAGGCATCATAGTAATTTATTCAGCTGGATAATGTGCTGAAAACCAGATACTGACTTCAAGTTGGTAATAAGTATCTGAGTAAGGAGCAGATAAGCACCAATAAACATGTAAATGCTATATGTTATAAAATAAAACAATTTAAAGTTGGCATGTTTTCAAAATATTGTGTAGCTGAAGTCTGCTATTCAACTGTGATGTTTTAGTTAATATCAAGAACCCCTTTTTAGTGATTATCTAAGAGGACAATTAATCTGGGCTAATAATAATAGTGTTATCAATAACACTTGGGAAGATGTGGGTTGCATTCTAATAAACTACACCCTTGGTGGGTTGGAGCTCCATCATACAGCAGAGTTACTTCAACCACTGATCGAGTGGGTAATTAGAGAACAGCCAACATCCCTTGAGTATGCTATTGTGCTCATAAAATGACACAAGGAATAGCAAAGAAAGTTATGACAGAATACTGTATTTCAGCATGAAAGAGAAATGTTTCTTTGTTTAAAGAAGCAGTGCAAGATAACTGTAAATGTTGACCCATACTTTTTTAATCTGTTTTAGACTGACCTATATCTCTTGACTTGTATGGCACCCTTATTTCTCAATTTTGAGACTGTTTTGACACTTTTTGTTACATTTAAAACAATATATAGAGTATTCCATTTAATGTGGTTCAGACTGAGTTTTCGTCCGCATTCTCAGCTGTTTTGGACACCTGCTGTTGCATAAGGTCAGAGAATAGTTTTTGTTGCATGCTAGTTCATTACAGTCACATAAAAGGTGTCTTAAACAATGTGTTCAAAAATAGAGAAAAATGTGTATAATCCTGGCCAGATCCATGTTAAAAGGGGTCTCCTTTTATTATTTCAATTGCAGAAAAGTAGTAAAACAGACTCAAAACAGGGACAAGGGTATCATACAAGTCTGGAGATAAGAGGCAATCCAAAACAGAAAAAAAAATAGAGGTCAACATTTTTACTGCTATCATGCAGTGCTGCTTTGAGTGCATGTTACCTGCTGCAAAAGAAAGTAGTCCATCTCACAATAATAACTAAAGTAAATAGAAACAAAACAGGAAGTTCATATGCAGACTGAAAAAGTTACTGTGCAGCCACAGGTTACTGTACGTGTCTTAAAACAAAGTCAGTGTGCAGAAGAAATTTTGTCTGTAATTCAGATTAGAAAAATACATTTCAGGGGCTGGATTTTCAGATCATGGTGCAGGACTGGCATCAAGCCCTACTTCACCACATTTAGTTTCTGATGGTACACCAAATGGGTTTGCCACAGCTGAGTCCAATTTTAGTAGATCAGATGCAGTTGTGAGAGTTTACCCTATTTACATCAGTTTGTGCCAAATATTTGGTGCAAGCACTGTAAAAAGGGTCCCTGGGATTGACACAAGCCAGACAACAAAATGGTGGTCTAACTTGTAGCAAATGCTGCATGGGATGTAAACACAGATTAGATTTCCACAAGTCTGTGTGCCATATCTTTAATGCAACTGGTGCTTGTGGCAATTGGAACCCTTACAAAATTTGGCACCAGGTGTAAGATTAATTTGATTTGCTAGGATGGAGATAAGTAGTAAAGAAACCTTGTCAAGGAAGGAAGTCAGAGAAGGGGTTGAGGAACAGTGTGCACATCTTATAGGAGACATAAAGGAGATAACAAACCAGTGCATTATGCGGAGAATTAAGGACAAGAGAAGGAAACACAATGCTATGATTCTTAAAGGATGTTGCCAAGAAAGTAATGACCAAAAAGTTGGCTTTCAGAAAATACAAGGGGAAACAGAGTGGTGTACCTAAATAGCCAGAGAGAACCAAGAAAAGCAGTCAGGAGCGTAAAAGCACAAATCAAAGAAAGAATAGCACAGACAGTAAAGAGAGAGATCAAGACATTCTATAGGTACATCAGTGAAAGAAGAAAGACCAGGGGGTGGGATTGTAAGGCTCAGATGGGAAGAGTGTGTGTGTGTGTTGAGGGAGACTTAGAAAAAGCAAAAATAGTGAAGAAATACTTCTTTTCAGTATTCACAGAAGAAGGGGAAGAAGGGGGACCACAACTAGGCATCAGAAACAAAGGGGGAAGGTAGGTGAACACCAGTCCTTTTATGGAAGAGTGAGTTCTAGAGGAACTCACAAAACTGAAGGTGGACAAAGCAATGGGGGCAGATGGCATATATCCTAGGATAGTAAAGGAGCTGGTTCCAAGGCACCACATCCACAATGATGTTGTCGACATGCCTTTCAGCGACAGGAACAATGCCGACTGTTGGCATTGTTCGCATTGGAACAACATGAGTTTTGTGGGGGGCTGTGCCCTCCACACCACCCATCTCTAAATATCCAACTCCAAGTAGGAGTTGGCTTGGGGTGGGGGCACAACACCCAGAAAGAAAGTGGAGGTGTAAAGCGAGAACATCACAGTGACCTGATGAGATCTGTTGCAGTGATGGTCTTTGCTATATAATTGTCGATGTGAGGACGTGCTACCAAAGGAACTACCGGGGGGTGGGGGATGTTGGAAGCATCTCTGGCAGCCCTGTTTAGTGAGTCACTCAATACATGAGTGGTTCTTGAGAACTGGAGGAGGTCACATGTAGTCGCTGTTCACAAAAGTGAGAGCAGGGAGGAGGCTGGTAACTATAGATCAGTCAGCCTCACCTCGGAAGTGGGGAAGATTATGGAAGTGCTGCTTAAAGAAAGGATTGTGGAACACTTGGAATACAGCAGAGCACAGGACCAGAGGAAGCATGGGTTCACAGCAGGAAGGTCATGTCAAATGAATCTGATAGATTTCTTTGACTGGGTGACAAAGGAGGTGGATCAGGGAGGAGCGGTGGATATTGCCTATATTGATTTCAGCAAAACCTTCCACACTGTTCCACATAAAATGTTGGTAAACAAGCTGGGTAGCCAGGGAGAAGGGCACAATGTGGTAGGGTTAGAAATAGGTTTGCAGGCAAAAAGCAGAGGGTAGTGGTACGTGAGGTCCATTCTGAGGGGACAAGGTTGACCAGTGGGGTACTACAGGGATCAATCCTGGGCCCAGTCCTTTTTAATGTCTTCATCAGTGGCATTGCAGAAGGGCTGGCAGGAAAGGATTGCCTATTTGCAGATGACATCAAGATCTGCAATGGGGTAGAAACTCTAGCTGGGGTGAAGAAAATAAGGAGGGACCTAGAAAAGCTAGAGAAATGGTCTGAACTGTGGCAACTAAGATTCAACATGAAGAAGTGCAAAGTCATGCACCTGGGGCGCTGAAACCCTGGTGAAAGCTACAGGATCTGGGGGTGTACTAATGGTCACGAAGGAAGAAAAGGATTTGGGAATAATCATCCAAGACAACCTAAAGGTCCCTCCTGCCCTCCCCCATCAGTCTGTTCTTTTGTGCTTGTTTTGGATTCCCAAGTTAGCCAGCACCTTGCCTCTGTCTGAGACTGCCCCCTGACTTGTCTTTCAAGTTGATGCTCAGCTCTCTTTGTGTGTCTCTGTTTAGACACCCCCCATCTGCTCCTATTTAATCTGCTGTCTCCTTCCTTACAGGTGCCACTTGCCCCCTCAGGCAGTGGTCTTGATCCAGCCAGAGCACCTATACGGTGCAAGGAGCCTGATCCACCGACCCCCCACAAAAGAGATACATAAGGTACGACGCTTGAAAATTGCCAAGATTTCTCTGGGCTGTGTGAACGCTGAACCAGATCATCACTTGCACTTTGCTGTTTTCAATTTCAGTTCCTTCTCAGGGTAGCATGTTGGCTCCATGTCTGTGTAAAGCTCCCTGATTGCCTGGTCTCACTCACCTGAGACAGAAGCACCCAAGACATGTGGCTTAATGTAAGCCTGCATCCCTGTACTCGGCTTCTAATTTATATATTTTAATTTAGCCTGTTCTGCTTGGCCTGTGTAAAGTAACTTACAATTCCCCCCCTGCTGCAGTTTCTCTCCAACTGTATGTGCACTGATTCAGTGCTAGCTCTGCAAACTTCCCCTTGTTTTTCTTCCCACGCCCCCTCCCTCTCCCCCTCCCAGGCCTCCTTTAAATGCACACAGTCTCCACCCACTCCTATCTGATGTTTCAATTTATTGGTTACTTACTGTCAACAACTGCAATTCCTCCCATCCCCTTTTTGCAACTAAGCCTTCTAGCAGCTTTATCTCATTCTGTCTTGCTGAGGCATACCATTTTGGTACTTTAGGTTTGCTTATTGCTGACTAGCATATCCTGTCTTGCTGTCTAGCATATCCTGTATTGCTAAGGCACTGTTTTACTTGAAACTTGTACTAGAAATTACTGAACTGTGACTGGTTTGCCAAAAAAACTGTGTTTATTGTCTAAAAATGTGCCCAGCAACCAAGTGTTACAGCCCCTTCATGACTTTGTAGCTCTTTCCAGACTACAAGACACCAAGGAAATCACAGGATTTTCAGTTGCTAATTGAGCTGTTTTCACTCAAACTGCTAGCATTTGTGTTGCCCCACTATTAATTTGAGCTACTCTCTCCTTTGTCTAGCCTAGGGCTGTATACATTTATCTTGTGTTACTCCATTTTTAAACTTCCCCAAACAGTTGCATATGGAACAACGAACCCTGGGACCTATATAACTTAGATATCAGAAGCTACTGCAGTACGCTCCTTACTTACATAAAGGGCAACCATGACAGGCCTTGTTTGGCTACGCTTATTCACCAGCCTTTGTATAATACCCTATGTGGTTAGGCAACCTGACAGAATTGATTCCAACAAAGGTGCATGCTCTGCCATGCTAGTCTCCCCACATACCAACACTATGAACAAATTATGCTGCCACTGTATGCCTTTGATCCCCTCACAGTTTGTGGAATCTCCTCGAAGTGGAACTGCTAACCAATATCCTCTACGTGGTCCTATACCCTATCCATTCAAAGTAGGTATGGCTTGGTGTGATTCTGCATGGATCCTAGGATATGTATCCGTAGGGCAGCACAATAAGATGATTCAGTCTTTGGACCCATGTACTCAAACCTATACCAGACGTAGAAAGATTCGTGCCTTTAAACTTCTCCTTGCTGCTCTGAGGAAAATTGTGCTCCTTCTACTCCTGTGCTCAGGTGACATCGAACTTAAACCTGACCCAATGAAAGTGTTCTCATCTCCTTCTGAACTCACAACTTTGAAAGGAATTAGTTTCTTGCATACTAACATGTGTAGTCTTTTAAAGAAGCTTGATTTAGTCCAGGCTTGGATTATTCATACTGCACCAGATGTACTCGTGCTTTCAGAAACATGGCTTCGGGCGCCCACCCCAGACAGAGAGGTAAACATCCCTAACTACCTCCTCTTCAGAACTGACAGGCAGACATGGGGTGGAGGAATAGCCATTTATGTTAAAAACAAATTCTCACTATCTATATTAGATGCTACCTCCTTTGCCTGTGGATTTGAATGCCTGTCTCTTAAAGTCGAGCTTTCCCCATCAGTGGCGTTCCACATCATAGGCTGCTATAGACCTCCAGCAGCAGGATCACAACTTCTGACACACCTGTCATCCCACCTGGATACTACCCCAATGGAAACAATCATACTAGGTGACCTTAACTATGATTGGCTGACTAAGGTCTCGTTACCCCTGAAACAATTCTGTGACTCTCATGGGCTCACTCAACTTATTACTGAGCCTACTCGCATCAACAAAAAAAATCCAGTGAGAAGCACCCTCTTGGATGTTCTCCCTGTTAACAGACCTCATTCCTTTTCCCATGCTGGCATCCTCTTAGCGGACATAGAAACATAGAAACATAGAATATGACGGCAGATAAGGACCGCTTGGCCCACCCAGTCTGCCCATTTCCCTACCTAATGGATAAGCTGCAGATCCTAGTTAACCAGCAGCCTACTTTTTTCTACCCCACCCCCTAGAATTGCCTTATGGCTGTCCCATGCATGCTTGAATTCAATCACGTTTTTGACTCCACAACCTCTTCCAGAAGGCCGTTCCATGCATCCATAACCCTCTCTGTGAAAAAATACTTCCTTACATTACCTCGGAGCTGCCCCCCCTCTATCTTCAAATTGTGCCCCCTTGTTCTTGCACACCTCTTTTTTTGAAGGATGCTACTCTCTTGGACTTTGTTGATTCCCTTGAGGTACTTGAACATTTCTATCATGTCCTCCCTCTCCCTCCTTTCTTCGAGGCTATACATATTAAGCTCCTTTAGTCTCTCTTCATATGTCTTCCAGTGCAGACCCTGCACCATTTTAGCTGCCCTCCTCTGGACAGCTTCCATCTTGTCTATGTCCTTGCGGAGACTGTGTCTCCAGAACTGCACACAGTACTCCAGATGGGGTCTCACCAGCTGTCTGTACAGAGGGATAATAACTTCCTGTTTTCTACTGGTGATGCC
Source organism: Neoceratodus forsteri (assembly GCA_016271365.2). Lineage (NCBI taxonomy): Eukaryota > Metazoa > Chordata > Ceratodontiformes > Ceratodontidae > Neoceratodus > Neoceratodus forsteri. The sequence goes on from CM057455.1 coordinate 624,839,264, forward strand.
TCTCCCTATGCATCCCAGTATCCCCCCCAGCCCTCCTTACTGCCCTCTCACATTGCTTGCCCACCTTTAAGTCATCTGATATGACTACCCCCAAGTCCCTTTCCATTTTTGTGGTTGTTAGTATCTCACCCCCCATTGTGTACTCTTCCCCTGGGTTTTTGTTTCCCAGGTGCATTACCTTGCACTTCTTAGCATTAAGTCTAAGCTGCCATACATTTGACCATTCCTCTAACCTTGCCAAGTCCCTTCTTATCCTTTCCACCCCACCTTGTGCATCAACTCTGTTGCAGATCTTTGTGTCATCTGCAAAGAGACATACTTTTCCTTCCAGTCCCTCTGCAATGTCGCTTACAAAGACATTGAAGAGGACCAGTCCTAATACTGAACCCTGCGGCACCCCACTAGTAACCCCCCTTTCTTCAGAGTGGACTCCATTTACTATTACCTCTGTGTCCTATTCTCCAGCCAACTCTTTACCCAGGCTATCATCTTGGGACCCACTCCCAGGCTGGCTAACTTGTATATTAATCTTTTGTGTGGGACTGAGTCAAATGCCTTGCTAAAGTCTAGGTAGGCCATGTCCACAGCCCTCCTGATCTACTACTTTGGTCACCCAGTCAAAGAAATCTATTAAATTTGTCTGGCATGACCTTCCTGCTGTGAATCCATGCTGCCTTGGGTTCTGTGCCCCTCTGGCCTCTAAGTACTCTACAATTCTTTCCTTCAGAAGTGATTTCATCATTTTCCCTATCACTGAGGTTAAACTAACTGGTCTGTAGTTTCCCGCTTCTGCCCTGCTCCCACTTTTGTGAAGGGGAATCACATCGGCCCTCCTCCAGTCCTCAGGTACCACCCCATCCTCCCATGATTTGCTAAAGAAGGTAGTCAGTGGTGTCACTAGTTCTACCCTTAGTACTTTTAGAATGTGATGAATCCCATCAGGCCCCATTGCTTTGTCCACCTTCAGTTTTATGAGTTCTTTCAGAACCCTTTCTTCTGTAAATGGGCTGGTATCAACTTCTGTTTCGAGAGTGTTTCTATTGTTTGTTTTAGGTACCTCCCCCTCTTCATTTGTAAATACTGAGCAAAAATATTTGTTTAGTATCTCTGCCTTTTCACAGTTACCCTCTGCCCACCCCTTCCCCTTTATTAAGCTTCACAATCCCTCCCTTAGTCTTTCTTCACTCCCTGATGTACCTAAAAAGGTTTTTATCCCCCTTCTTAACTTGAGTTGACTATCTTTTCCTCATTTCAGGCCTTTGCTGATCTGACTGCCTTCCCAGCTTCCTTTTGCTTTAACTGATACCATTCTCTGTCCTGCTCCTTCTGTGATTCCTTGTACTTTCTGAATGCTTTCTTTTTCTCTTGAACCTTCACTGCCACCTCCTTTGAGATCCATAGTGGTTTCTTACATCATTTTGTTTTGTTTATTTGCTTCACACAAAGGTTTGTTACCTCTGTGATGGCAGTTTTATTATTCCTATTGTCCTTCCACCCTCCTCCTGCCCATTTGCTAGTGCATTCCTTAGGCACTCACCATTTTGGCAAAGTCAGCCCTCCTGAAGTCCAGTACTTTTGCCTTTGTATGGCTTGACTCTATTGCTGTGTTTATTGTGAACCATACTTTTTGATGGTCGCTAGTTCCCAGATGGCTACCCACTTCTACATCTGTGATCCTCTCTCCATCTCCATTTGAGAGGACCAGGTCTAAGACTGCTCCCTCTCAAGTGGATTCCAATACTGGTTGTCTAAGGCATGCCCCCTGTAGGGCATCTAGAATAACCCCACTCTTAGAAGTGGCTGCTGCAAATGCACTCCAGTTAATATCTGGCATATTCAGATCACCCATCAGCAATATCTCCCCTTTATCTGCCATTCTAAGTATACTTTCTATCATTTCCTTGTCCATTTCCTCCTGAGAGAGGGGTCTGTATACAACCCCTGTGCAGATTGTGGTGCCATTGCCTGCCTCCAAATTGACCCACAGTGCTTCTTCTCTTCCCTGTTTACCCTTTTGTTCTGTTGCTTTGATTCCTTCTCTTATGTAGAGAGCTCCTCCTCCTCCTCTTTCACCCTCCCTGTCCCTCCTGTAGATATTGTATCCTGGTATGTTTATGTCACAGTCATGGTTCTGTGTGTACCATGTTTCTGTGACTGCCACAATATCCAGATGTTCCTCCTCCATCAAGGCCACTAATTCAGGATGTTAGTGACCACTGCTTTATTGGTGGCATGAGAACTGTTACCAAACCTCTATCTACATCAAAGTTTTCCACTAAAAGATCCAGACAGAACTTCAATTCTATTGCATACTTCAGTGATCTAAAAATCTCTTTGCTATGGCATAGTTTCTACCTGACTAAGTCAATGAGCGATGCCTATGATGTTCTTCATGAAATCATATCCTGTGCCATAAACAGCCATGCTCCCCTGGTTAAAGCATGAATAAAAGACAGAACCTGTCGTTGGTTCTCACCGGATCTGGAGGCTGTCTTAGTCAAAAGAGATTGCCTCTGGAAAAAGGCTCATAAATCTCGTGCTGACGCAGACTGGTGTCCCTTCAGGGCATCTAGAAACATCTGTACTAAGTTGGTCAGAGAGGCCAGAGCCAACTTTTATCAAACTGAGCTACTCTCTGCATCAAACTGCTCTACCAAGTTCTGGTCCACCATAAAAGAGCTATCTGGCCACTCTCCAGGAAGTGCGCTTCCTTCCAAAATTACCACTGATAATATTATCATTAATGATAAATTAGAGGTACTGCAGGCTTTCAACAATCTCTTTGCCACTGCTGGCCTGGCGTTTGATAACACACCTGTAAGTAGCCTTCCTACTCAGACCAATACCCAGCCTTCAGAACCAGGTAGCAATTACATGGACTTCTCCTTTTCACCTACCACCATAAAAGAAGTTGAAGAGCTTCTTCTAGGACTAGATACTAAAAAAAGTGCTGGGGCCGACTCCTTCAACCCATATTTCTTGAAAATAGCATACTGTATACTTGCTACACCTATAACACACCTATTCAATCTGTCCTAGCATAAGGCTCCATCCCCGAGGCGTGGAAGACTGCTCACGTCATTCTCCTGTTTAAAGCAGGGGACCCTGTGACCTAAATAACTATAGACCAATCTCCCTTCTTCCCATACTTTCAAAACTTCTGGAAAAACTTGTGGATACTCAGCTGAGATCTTTCTAAGATAATGCTAGACTAGTCAACCCAATGCAGTCTGGCTTTACAGCTAAGCACAGTACAATTACAGCACTGGCAAAGGTTACTAATGATTGGCAATGGAACCTAGACAACAAAAAATTCATTTGTGCTGTGTTTCTGGACCTCAGTAAGGCTTTAGACACTGTCGACCACTGTCTGCTTCTCTCCAACTTAAAAACTATACGCATTGGCTCAACCTCACTGGGATGGTTCCAAGACTACCTTTCTGATAGACAGTAACAAATTAAGGCTGATGGAGAGATTTCTCCACTTAAACCAATAAAAAGAGGTGTCCCCCATGGCTCCATACTGGGCCCATTACTGTTTGCCATTTATGTCAACAGCTTGGACGTAGACATCAAGGATGCCAGTATTCACTTGTATGCTGATGACACAGTGATCTGCTTAAGCTGGGAATCTCCTAAAGCTGCCTGCGCTGAGTTACAAGCTAACTTTAATACTCTCTGCAGTACCAGCTCCTTAACAAAAAGTTACTACTAAATGCAAAAAAAAAAAAAAACAAGGCCATTCTTTTCTCACCATCAGCTCAGGGGCTTACTCTGCTGTTGCTAGTCCATTACCATCAATCTCTACCTTATTAGGAGAAATTATTGAATTTGTGACTAAATTCAAATATATTGATATTTGGCTAGACAACAAACTCTCTTTTGTGGAACACACAGAAGAACTGCTGAAAAAACTGAGGCAGAGACTTGGTCTTTTTTTTTTCAGAATTAAATGCCTCTTGACCACAGACGCAAAAAGACTGCTTGTCCAATCTACATTCCTTTCATTAATTGACTACACCGACTTCATTTATGGCCATTGCCCTGCCTCATATCTTGCAAAACTGGATGTATTATATCATAGAGCACTGAGATTTATAGCTGGCCTCCCATACTCCACACATCACTGCTCTTTATACGCAGCTGTAGGGTGGCCCTCCCTTCAATACAGGCGTTACAGAAATATAGCCCTATAGATGCTCCAAGCCCTTACCAACAAACTCCCACAATACATTGTTGACTGTCTCCCCCTTAGTCCTAATAGGAACTAGGCCTTAAGAAGTCAATCGCAGATTTCTTTGAATGTCCAAAGGGCCAAAACTCACTTTGGAAGGGCCACCGTAAGCTATGCCCTGCCTACTCTCTGGAATAAGATACAAAAATCATTGAGACTTAGCTCACCTGTCAGTCCTGCCTTCTTTAAGACCCTCTATGACAAAATGTTTGCTGAAATCTGTAATTGCTTCTATCGCTCCTAGCATCTTGACTATTGTTCCTCTCTTCTTCAACACTAGTCCCAGCTGCTTATCCAAATCAACCCTTGCCACTACTAATCCCCCCTCCTCTGCCCTTCTTGTCCTTAGCACCCTCTGCATCCCTCTTATTCACCACCCCCCTTCTGCCACATTTACCTAAGGGTTACACACTATTATGTGCACCTCTATAGCTTAGGAATTTCCATCCAGGCCTGTAACTTGTTTCTGCTGGACAGGAATATAAATAATCTTTCTTTTTTTTTACTGTGGTTTATATATGACATCCATACACATCCTGCTCCTGTGGGAACTGTATATATATATATATATATATATATATATATATATACTATGTTTGGGTTGTGTTATGTATATCTTTCTTGTGCATGTGACTTGGAATGTAAATACTCTGCTCTTATCAGTATTGTAAACATGTTGTTCCTTTTGTATTATGTATATTTATACGTAACTGTACAATTTTCCCTGCCAAGAGCAGGTTCACCTTGTAAATGAGCTTGCTCAATGGTGATCGCCTGGATAAATAAATAAAGATTTGATAAAGGTGGCACAAATGTACCAAGGCTGTGGGGTGGGCCAGTGGTATGCTGGGGTGTATATGAAGGGGTATGAAGCGGTATCACTAGAAGAAGAATGGAGCTGGCAATGCCACTGTACAGAACACTGGAAAGGCCTCATCTGGAGTTCTGTATACAATTCTGGAGACTGCATCTTCACAAAGAAATAAACAAGGTGGCGGTGGTTCAAAGACAGGCAACTAAAATGGTGCAGGGCTTGCACTAGATGACATATGAGGTAAGAGTAAAGGACCTCAATATATGCAGTATACACTGGAAGAGAGGAGAGAATGAGGAGATATGATAGAAACCTACAAGTATCTTAAGGGCACTAACAAGTTGCAAGTGGGAGACACCTTTCAGTATAGGAGATGTACAAAAACAATGGGGCATGATATGAGGTTGGAGGGGAGCAGGTTAATGGGAAATGTGAGAAAGTTTTTCTTCAGAGAAGGAGTGGTGGATCCATGGAATAGCCTTCCCAAGAGGTAGTGGGAGCTAATACAGTGATGGGATTCAAGGATGCATGGGATAGGCACAAGGGAACTCTAGTGGTGGGTAGGAGAGGCTAAAGTTATGGACCAATTAGGATCAGTGGCTGCTGATACAGGAAGGGAAAATGGGAAGACTGGATGGGCTTCGCTTTCCTTATCTGCTGGCAAATTTTGTTTCTATATTAGTGTGCCAAAAGAGTACCTTACTGTGGATTGTGCTCTTATATTCCATTGTCATGTGCAGCAGTAGGAACTGACAAATTGGAGTGCAGGATTTTTGGTACATATTTTAAAATTCAAAACATAATTGTCCCAATTCTGAGTCATACTTGAGGATGACTCAAAATGAGTTTTGCAACCCCTCATCAGTATGCAACTTCAATTGCTGTACTCATTGTAAGGGGTGGGAAAAGTTCTTCCTGAATGTCAGCTCGATGCAAGATTATGAAAGAAACATAGAAACACAGACAGTAATGGCAGAAAAAGACCAATAGTTCATCTAGTTTGCCTGTGACTCTAGTGCATCTTGTCATACTAAGACACTTGTTGATTACTAACAGATGAGGTACTGTACATAGTAACATGTAAATACAGAATAAGGGGAGCAAGCAATAAAGAGCACCCACATGAAAAAACAGTCAGGAGGCAAAAGTGCAGGCTTACCAATCTATTCTTGTTCAGCTATGCAGACACATGCACCAAAAAACAATTAGGTACAAGATAAGCAGACAAATCAGAGAGTAAGCTTGGCAGTGTCCATGTGAAACATTAGATACTTTCCATGACATCATCAGTCTGTGCCCTGTGCTGTTTGTCTACTTAGGTCATAGTGGAACTAGCTGTTTTTTGGTGCACGTGTCTGCATAGCTGAACAAGAATAAACTGGTAAGCCTGCTCTTTTTCCTGCTGTTTTTTTTTTTTTTAATGGCGCTGCTCTTTATTGCTTGCTCCCCTGATATCGTTGTATTAATATAGTACCTCAGATCTCCTTGTTACTTGCCTGTTTTTGCTACTGCTCTAAACATTTAATAAAATGGAAAGAAAAAGACCATATTGCAATTCCATGAATTCTGTCCTGAAGTTCTACATTGTATTATTTCCTAGTAATCCCCTTAAAGGTATCCCATTGTATTCTGCAGCCAGTTGAAGTCCCAGTATTGACCGCATTGCTTGGTAGAGAATTCCACCCATCCACCACCCACTCTGTGAAATATACACTATATTTCCTAATGATAGTTAATTTGGACTCTTTGTAATCTTCTTAGAAGATGGTCACCCTCCAGTTCAGAATGTGCTATTTTTGTACTATCAAATCAATAAATGAGAGGCATGAACTGAAACATTTCCAGTTGTGGCCAGTGCTTGTCATTCAGTGGAAGTAGGGGAGTCTTGTTTTTTGCATTTTCTACTTGTGCTTAACATGAAACAATGCACCACTGGGCTGTTGTACAGTTCTGCTTTGCTGGTCTGTTTATAAATGCACTTTGAAATCAGCATGAAGCCCAGCAGGAGCCAGGGCAGCTCTTTAAGTACAGAAGTGATGTGGTCAAAAGTACCAACACTAACCTGGATCCAAGCCATTGTATTCTTCACTGACTGTATGCTTCAGATTAACTAGAGAGACACACCAGCACAGCATGCAGTGCAATAATCAAGGCTGGATGTCAGGAAAGCATGAACTAGTGTCACCAGAACAAGTGGAAGAAATGTGTGTACACAATATTGGCATTGTTAATGAGGTGGTAATAATCCTTTTAAACAATTGAAGCCATTTCAGGCTCTATCCACAAATGTTAGCCATTAATACAAAGTCTGTACTTGCTTGTTTATTAGTGTTTAACAAGAATAGACTATCTGCACTTTTTGTATAATTACTTGTGGATGCAGCGTGCAGTAGCAGCAAGAGGTTATTAATTACTCTATTGTCCAGAGCAAGCAATATGACTTGCCATTGCAAGTATTGTCTGTCCTATGATAAATGAGAATCACATATTCAGATTTTAGAATTCATTAAATGAACAAAAGCATGCTTCATTTCATCTGTACTTGACTGTTTTACTGAAATTCATATAACAAAAATACCTAACCATATTAAAACACAGTATCTGAACAGTGGGTCCTGAACTATATTATAGATATAGTGATACATTGTGTTGCCTGAATGAAATATAGATAGGTGTCATTCAGAAGGGGCTTTACTGCTACCCAAAATAGAACAGAAATAATGTATTGCTTAGTATTCTGTCTAAGGTAAATGTGTTCTCCACTATGAAGTAGAAATTATGAAACAATGTTCTGGAAAAACAATGAAGGAATCTGCACAAAATTATAATATCAGGAATGTTAATATTGTTAGAAAGTTTGTATGTTATTTAAAAATTATTCCAGACACATCACAGTGCATTACGTGTTTGACCAATCTGGTTAATTTGGGGAAGGGGGCACATAAGATATTTACTATATCATTTAGTACATTTTTGATCTACTGTTTTCCTATGTCATCATACTATTCTTTAGAATTTTGGGGTTATGGGGCCATGTATTTATACTAAGTCCCCATTATAAGTCAATGGCAGATGCAGCACAAAGTTTGTCAGCAGAAAAAGACCCTGAGGGTCATCCAGTCTTCCATAACCCTGCTGAATCCATGCCCTGCTTCCAGCAGTTTTACATGAACTGCTGGGATTCACCTCAAAAATATTCAGCTGAAGTCAACCGGGGCCCCATAATTCAAATTCTGCTATTGTCTACATCTTAGTTTGCAACAGGGGTGTGACAGTTTTGCCTGCCTAAAGTTGGATGGTTTGCATAGCACCAACTATTAATTAATTGGATACATTTAGATGATGCAGTATACAGACACTTGCATTCTGTATCTTACCAGATTGAATAATGCATTTTCGGCACAACCATAGTGCACATTCCCCAACTTAAATATGTTGATACCATCACTATCAGTTTGGATGCCATTACTATTAGTATTAATTGCAAAATTGCTGCTTTCTTATTAAAAGTTATCAGGTTGCAAGAAGGGTATGGATATAAGAGTGTTACCCTGTGAATTTGTAGGGTAAGTAAACTATGAACTGAAGCTGAGCAGCTTTGGTGTCTTGAGGATGCAAGGGGTGACACTCATATCCATAAGAGGCCCTCCTAGCACCCTATAAATTTATTATTGATTGTGGCACCATTTTATGTATATACATTCTTTATTCTCCTTTCTCCCATGGTGGACTCTTTCTAACCACCCTCTCAGCCCCATCACCTAGGTCCTCTTGGACTTATCTTATTCCTGGTGCCCTCTGCTACAGGACTTGTGGCATGTGCCCAGCCACTGATGTGCAGCCAGTGGAGCATAAGTCCTCATCCTGCCTTCTGTGAAGCATTTCCCACTGATTTTCTCCTTTACTTTCCCAGGGACCTTGGGCAGCATGGTCACACATGCGTGTGGAGGTTAGCATACATGCCAGCACTGAGCAAGCTCCCAATCTGCCCACCTGGCCTAGCACCAACCCCCCACTGTCCCAATGCTACCATCAAGCCTGTACTCAGTGGCAGCCAAGAGAGAGAAGGACTTCCTTCCCAATCTGGGAGAGGAGAGCTGCCTGATGGCTTCTCCAGCCACTCCAAGCCCTACCCCTCCAGCTGATCCTGACAACCTGTGTTTGCTCTTGAACATGGGTCACTGGCATGGTGAGAGGTAAGGTGCCCAGCACCTCAATCCTCTGCCCCACTAAGCTGTCTGGCACCATTTAAAAAAAAAGCAAAAAACCTTTTTAGGGGTCCGTTTATCTGGTCCAAGCACTGGTTATCAGGAAGCCCATTACAGTGTGAGCACATGAGGCACTCTTATGACAATAAGAGTACCTCACGCACAACAGAAGGAAGAACTGTTTTTGGTTTGGGAGCATCACATGACTCTCCAATGATCTATAATAGCCCTTAATTAGCTCACAGTCTGTGCCAGCCCATCAATGCAGTGGTTGGATTTCTGCTTGCGATGCCAGTAACCCAGATTCGAGAATGGACTCAGGTCGCTGGAGGGCCAGCTGGGTGGAGAAGGATAGAGCATCCTATGGACTGCTCTCCTTCTCTGGGGGGAGGGTTGGGTTGTGCCTGGCACAAGACAGACCCCTGGTGGAGGCTGAGAGTTAGGCAGCTACCAGCACTTGAACATAATGGAGGCGGGGCAGATGCCGGCCGTCATTGCACATCCTCACCTCCTGGAAGGAAAAAATGGAAAAAGGAGGGGTGGGTCCTCCGTCTCTATGAAGCCCACTCTTGGCTTCAATTAGCCACTGTCACCAGCACTCCCAAATAGTTACTGGTTCCATGGCACTGGAATTAGGGGAAACAGTGCTGCATCCTCACCCTCCAGAGATAAACTGGGGGGTGACTGGGAGAATGCCGGCACAATCGACTGTTGGTGGGAGCCCGGGGGCCATGACCAGGGCAGACAGACTTATGGAGGACCTGCCAGGAAAAACAGAAAAAAATAGCACACAGTCTGCATCCTCTGTTCTCTAATTGGGCATGTGATACCTTTTTAGTATGATAGTGGTGTATTATGCAGTTGGTTGCAGAAATTTAAACAATGTTAACCCAATATGGACATGTTTTGAATATTGGATCTTTTTGAGCAACCTGACTCTAAGTTAGCTATCAATTTTCTTATTGTGAAAAAGATCAACTTCCAGAGTAGTTATACTACTGTATCTGATATCTACTATAATATTACTTTTTGAATGGATTTATTTGTTTATCATTTGCTGACTAGGAGATACTCACTGAGCTGGAACATGTTTCTTGGGGGGAGGTCAGGGTTTACTGGGAGGTAACAATAAAATGGAATAAATGCAAATTATATCAAATAAAGTGATGACTGCAGTGTACAACACAGAATATCAGATGGAAAAATGTTCTGTGCATTTACAAAGATTGCAAGACATTGGCAAATTTGAAAAGTACAATGTAATAACACAGAAGATCAGATGTTGCAAGTTACCAAAATGTGCAAAATTGCAAAACTACACAGATTTGATGTACTAATGGTAATAAATCATTACATTGTTTAAAACAGTGTAAGCACTAAAATACTACTATATATTTCCAAAATATTTGCAGTGTGTTTGGTAATACATCATTAATGTAGAGGGACAGTGTAAGGGTTGCACTGGTGGCAAAAGGAAGGTAATGTGCCAGACAAAACCGGCATGAGTGGTTTGCTACAGAAGGAGAATAGTGAGCGATGAGTCAAGTGAGTGGATTAAGAGAGGAAAGTGAGAACAGGAAATGACTATGGAAAGGAATATCAATTCAGAGAGCAGGAGAAATTTCCAAAAGATGATTACATGAAATACTTAGCCAGCATTACAATTCTGAATCCAAAGGCACAGCACAAAAGAAACTCAGCTGATAAAAAACTAAATCTCAGAGGAAAAGAACTTTACAAATTCATGATGGAACATAATATGCTCTTAATTAAAGAGAGATTTCATAGGGATCATGAAGGGGTATTTACATACATGGGACCTAAAGGCTCACCAATAACTGATCTAGCCTGGACCAATGCAGAGGCATTTAAAATATGTACTGATACAGTAATACTTGATAGAGTGGATTCTTCTCACTCACCAGTACACATTCATTGTAATGTTCTAAAAACTTCAACAGATGGAAACAACATTTCCATCCCCAATAATGAAGGTACAATAGAAATCATTAACCAAAAGAGAATCCAATGGAAATCTGATACAATTAATAACTTCTCTGAAATATTTTCCTCAATACCACTTAACCTCAGATCAGGAATTCTGTCCACAGAATGACCTAAACAAATAATGGATAGCTGGGAACTAATAAAGGATCTAATCAGGCCCCACTGTAGGACTTCACATATTCACAGAAAAACATTATCAACTTGGTATAATCATATCTGTAGAACTATCTATACTAGTTAGGAAGGTTAAGAAAAATAGAACTGAGGCCAATCTCAAAATTTTAAATGAAGCAAGGAAAACAATATAAGAAAATCTTAGAACAAGAATGCAACAAGTATAACAAGATAATGTTGGAAACATTAAGAAGGACGATTATCAAAAAAGATATTAAAACATTCTGTACACTGGTTTCCACCAGTAACAAACTTTATACTAGACAGTGGAAGCACACATACCTGCAAAAGTCTGGGAAAATCACTTTGAATCACTTTACTTCATTGATCAAGAATTACTCATAACAAATACAATTAATAGGTGAGTGGAACAAATAAATTTCCCACTGCCTATCTGCATCCGGGAAGAAAAGGGATACTCTAAAGTTTTATCCTTATTTTCAATAAAGCCCCCGGACCAGATCAAATACTTGGAGATATCTTCAAAACTTTTTTGATTGGTGGATCCCTTTCTTTAAAATAATCTTTAACTAATTTCTCCAGGGATCACAATTTGCCAACAGTTGGAATGGAAGTACATTATTCCCAATCTGCAAAAAAAGGGAATTACCTGGATCCTAGCATGTACAGGCCAATTATCCTGATTGATGTCCCTTAGAAAATGTTCTCTAAAATAATATTACACAGACTTATGGTCTTGCTGGAAAAAAAAAAATAATTCTTAGCAACCTATAGAATTGATTCAGAACAGGGTGTTCTAACTATCCAGCACTGTTGTGTGCTCTATTATGTAGTCTGAAAACATGTTTATATCAAGAAAAGCAAGCTCTGTTGCTGTTTCATAGACTATCCTCCACCTTTGACAGTATCAGCAAAGACATTGTTTGGCAAAAACTGGAGGAACTTAATATAGACCCCATACTACTGGACATCCTAATTAGGATTCACCAGAATACCTGGACAAGGGTCTAGTACAATTATCAGGGGGACACTACTGGAAAAATCCCAACTAATGTAGGGGTCAGGCAAGGTTTCATATTAGCCCCCACTCTATTCAACATACATTAATTCAATAATACAGGCCATGGGATACTTAGACTTTCATTCTCCAACAATACTTGACAAAAAAGTATGCTGTCTAGCATATGAGGAAGACATTGCCCTTATCTCAACATCTAAACTTGGCCTATAATGGAAGCTAGATCATGTCTCAGAAGTCTGTAAAAAGATCCAGTTAGTAGTTAATAGAAACAAATCCAAGTTGGCAATATTTGGCAACCATCCTAAAATGGTCCCTAGAGTTTCCATTAACAACATCAAAATTGAAACTACATCTTATGATTATTTAGGAGTAAGATTCACCCAAAATCTATAATGGAAGGGCCATATCAAATTAATTCAGACCATGATGACAATCACAGCTAATGCTCTCAGGATATTTAATGCAAAGTTAGGAAACAGCTCTGTAAAGGGATTTCTGAAAGTAGTAAGTGCCAAAGCTAATGCCAGCATATTATATGCAGCAGAGGTCTGGGCTACTGAAAATCTAAATGTGTTAGAAAGAATAATGAATAAGTTATATAGAAACATTTTAACGGTTTCCCAATCAGTATCTGCAGAGGTCTTAAGGATGGAATTGGGCCAGTATTCATTACAAACACTGGCCACAGAAAGGCAACTCATATTTCTCATAGGTTTACTAAAATTATCAGAAACATCCCTATCAAGATGTTGCATTCAGGAAGAAATAGAATACACCCCCAGAGGTTTTACATTCCCTTCCATACTCAAGATTAATAACCATCTCTTTCACCTTTGACTTGCCCATCTTTTATGGGAATCTGCTTTGTATCCTATGATACAAATAAAAGAGATTATTAAAAATAGAGTGAGAAGCCAGCCCACCGATGCAGCCATAGTGCTACCACTTGCAATGCCAGTGACCCTGATTTGGTAGCATGCCTGGGTTGCTAGTGAGCTGGCTGGGGGAGAAAGATCGAGCACCCATCAGGCTGCTCTCCTTCTCCAGGAGGGAAGGGTTGCAGACCTTGTTGCTATACTGCCACCTGGGTGACCTCAGGGGGTGGTGCAGACAAGGTCACAGTACTGGGATGGGCAGACATTGAATGAAACCCTGAGTGATGGCACATTTCTGTGTGCCTTCATCTCATTGGCCTTCCTAATGTGACTATCTCTGCAGGACCAGAAAATGGAAAATCCCCACTGCGGCACCTGTAGATGGATCCCTGCACTGGCCAGAGGGTTTGAGGTGGCTCCAGTTGTGTGCTCTCCCCTGAAGTAAGGAGAAGAGGAGACTTCTCCACCCTGATGGGAAGCAAACCAGAGCCTCGAGAAAACAATGGAGAACAGGGCAATCATGGGGAAGCCAATGCCTCAAAGTCCCATCTGGTGCTAACTGTGAGGTGCATTAGGGACCCCAAAGAAAGGGGTTGTCATGGAGTGCAGGAGAAATAAAGAATAAGCAAAAAAAAATAAAAATGGAGTGAGAGACGTAGCCAGGGCAAAAGATTTAGAGAAATTAAACAATCTAAAACGTTTTCGTTGATATAAGCAAATGAAGCAATCACACATAACCATATCTGATTCAAATGTCCAACCCTAAGTTGAGTAGGCTAATTACAAGATAAAGACTCAAACTCTATAAAGCATTAGTTCTCAGACTTTGCCATAGTGAGCCTCTCCCATGCCGTGGAAAAGGTCTTGATCTTCCACTAAATTTAAATATTGAAATAATCTTTTGCCTTCCTATAGAAAAATAGCATACTTTGAACAATAAACCATGAAAAAAATGAAACTCCTTTGGGTAGTTAGCTCTTATTTTATTCAGCTTATTGTATCCTCCCCCACCTGTAAACCTGCTCCCCAGGTCAGCCTGCTTGCTCCGCTATTCTGACTCCTGAATCATTGTTACCCCTTGTTGCATTATCTTCTTGGTTTAGACTATGTTCTCTGTTTCCTCTCCATCTGGAATAACCTTTCTACCCACCTCTGCCTCTCCCTACTCTTACTATGCTCTTAAGAAACTTCTCAGGCATTCTTGTGCTCTCTCCTGCTTTTGCTCCTAGTACCTCTCTGCTTAACCCTTGTATTTGGGCTGTTCCGTCACCAGCTTAATTGGTCAACTGTACCTCTCATTATTTGTTCACTGTTCCCACTTTTTGCATTGTTTTTCATTTTATACTGCTTGACCATTTTGCAGTTACATTCTGAATTTGTATTTACTCCCTACCCTTCCCAGGCACACCTGAAATGAGCCTTGGCTCAGTGCACCTTTCCTGTTCACCAAGTTGTAAATAAATACTTAAATTCACCTACTCCTCTTTCAGTTTGACTCATTTTGTCACACAAAAAACTCTAAAACTCAAAATTAATATATAATACTTCTTCAGACTTACTTGAGCTTCCCCAGAAACAGGTTGGGGCCTCCCCATGGAGGCTATCCTCATCATTTGAGAAACCCTGCTATAAAGCAAATTATATCCACTTCCAACAAAAAAAGACCAAAGGTAAAGACTCAGTTTTCAATATGTAGCCTTGGACTGTAAGACGACCCTAAACACATAACATTGATATGCTCCCTTTACGTCAAAACAGTGAAACACTGGCTAGGTGCGACGCTTGGTTTCCTTGGTCTTGCTCTTTCTCAGTCAATTACTGTATTATACACATCACAGGATGAACAACTACTGAATAGACTGACAAACATTTTAGCTGCACTACATTTATAAAGTTAATTGTATTAAAAGACATAATAAACTTAATATTGCAGCACATTAAATGACAATTCAGATAAACTTTGTGCATTTGAGAAATCAGGATTTGTAATCTAAAGTTACTTATACATGGATTCTTTGTTATCCTAAAAAGCACAAGACACTTGTTTTATTGTAATGAACTTGAAAATACTCCTGTATGATTTTTTTTAGATTCTTAATTATCTTTTAAAATATTGTTTCGGCCTCTTTTCTCTTCTTGTACCTTTGTAATGGCATATTTGCCGAACAATAAAACTAATTCTATTGAAATTGAATTCAGAGAGCAAGAAATAGGACCAAAAAGGAGGATTGACCAGTAAAGGTTTTGCAGCGATGGATCTGGAAAGAGCAAGCTTTAAAACAGTAAATGCAGTAGGATGATGAGACATGGAGGATAAGGAAAGCGAAGAGATAGGAAGGAATGTTAGCAAGCTATAATTTAGCGAGCAGTGGGAGAGAAATCAGGCTTTAAGGGAGAGGACAGAGGTGAAAATAAAGGGGAGCAGTGGTAGGTAAAGATCAGGACATTTAGGCCAAAATAACAGAAGCAATGGGAACACAGGTCTAGTGTGTCCAAAATAGATAAACCACATCTGTGTAGCCAAATGATGGCAAGCACATATTCAGAATATCCATTCAAGGACCAAGAGTAGCAGGCAGGATTTATTGCAGTACAGCATGCTAGTTTGAGGAAAACATTTTATGTATGACATGGATGTGGATGGAAAGCTGAAGCGCTGCCCCAGTCATGCTCTGAGATATTAAAAGTTAGTTATAACTTCAAATGAATGTTTATTTAGGGTAATAACGACTAGTGTGTTTTGGAGCTTAGCAACCCTCTTCATTGTGCCAAAGGTCATATAGGCAAAGTTCCTGGCATTAAGCAAGCATTGATTTTTATGGAACCAATTGTGGAAACAATGATAGTGGGATGGTTTTTATGACAGGGCTGCTCATTTTGCATCAAATGCACTTAAACTCATTCATAGCTACTGCTTGTACTTTAGATTAAGGGCTAGATCTACAAAGCAGCACAGGATAGAACCAAATCTCAAATGTGGTGCTCCACACTGCAATGCCCATCCACACTGGATGGAATCCACAGCTCCTGCCCTCTTTGCATCACTAAATACACCGGGGCAGAGCAGTGCCAAACACAGTGTATCCAATAGAATGTCTGGTATTGCTTGTTGATGGATTTCTGGCTCAGCATGGAGCAGGGACTGGAAATATATGATAGTCCTCCAATGACTGTTGTATCCCAATCAGCAAGTTGAATAAATTACAGTTTGCACCAGCTAGTGCTGGTATGGCCTCCTACCCTCCAGGGAGGCTCTGATGGCTATCACAGGTGGTCCAGCCACTCACTGGGTGGTAACATGATACTTGGATCTATGTGAAGGGGGCTGACTCCTCCAACTGCACCCTTTAGTGTAGAATAGCCTTCCCACCAGCCCTCTGCAACATGGACATTTGTTCCAGAATGGTGCACATGCCTGCCTGTGAACTGACTGCATGAGCAGGAGCACCAGCAGCAACAGATTTGGTGCGGTAGGGGCCCACATCCTAGTGCAGTGGATGTGCAGAGGTCCCTGCATGTGTAGAGTAGGACCTCTGAACTTCACAAACACATGTAGGCATGCCTTGTGGGTATGGAGTGAGGTGTAGCTTAGGTCATAAATAAGTTAAATTCACACCACAAGAGTCAGATTCTGACTGTTAGTATTTTTTTTTAATTGTTTTCAGGGGATGACCTCTGACTCTTTGAACTGGTACTAGGTGAAAATAGGGACAGCAAAATGGCTTTGGGAAAAACAGCATGAAGTAAAATCAGGATGAGCAATAAGGTCAATGGGTACCGATGGCAAAACTGTGACAAAACATAAGGAAACACGCCGCACACCAGTACCACCACAAAGATGGTAATGGAACCGGGAGGGGGGAGTCAGGAGGGGGAGATGTAGGAAACAGACTCCAGTTGGGGCACAACTCAGGGACCAGGACACAGTAAGGAAGGGGGCAGATGTACTAACCTGACTCCGGGGGGGGGGCGCAAGTCACAAAGGGGGACAAAAGGGGAACATCAATCATTTCTGTGTGGGGGGGGGTTGCCCCTGCACCCCTCAACCAACATATAAACATTTTCCCTATTGCACACATCAGGGAGACAGCTGCACAAGTATAACATGGTGCCCAAATGACCCACGCGGTACTTCCCCATAGACTGTTTTTCTTGGTACTGTAATTCCCTTGCTATTTTTTTCCACACTGTTATTCCCATGTTATTTTTATCTGTCATACTTTGAGCTATAGCTCATCTTTATCCGCAGGTCAACAAAACTTGAGCAACTGAACTCAATAAATGACTAAACATGCAAAGACTTTATTGAAAATGAATGATTTTCAGGTAAGTATGTTAACTACACCTTTCAAGCTCTCATGAATACTCATCTAAACAGGAAATTAACTTTATCTGGAGTAGATGTACTTAGAAGCAAATGTTCCGGAAAGGTATTTGCCTTTCTGACATTAAAGAGGAACAGTCAGCACAAAGGGCATCCAGTCAAGTGTTGACCTTGTCCCAATATGATCTTTGCGTACAAAAACATTTTGTTTTACTTATTGTTTACTATAGTATAGTAGAGTATATCAGACTAGTTTTGATTGTTTCTAAGCTGACATTTTCTGTAACTACAAATTCCAGAATCCCCTGCAGACAACATCAGAGCAGTACTGCAGCAGTTGGAGATTTTTATAATCTCTGATCAGATGTTTCCTGATTCTGCTTTTCTCCAGGGGCTAAAAAGAGTTATCTGTGACTGCTTAGACCAGGTAGGAGAGGGAAATCAACAAACAAAAGATCAGAACTTATATAAATACTAACATGCATTGCAGGCTATTGAATCTCCCACTGTTACAGTACTGCTCTGGAGTGAGCGGCATGAGATTCTGTAATTTGTAATTACAGAAGATGTCAGCATAAAAGTAAGCACAATTAGTCTGATATAATCTGCTATACTACAGTAAACATCAGTAAAACAAAACATTTTTGTGCCCTTGTTGCTGACCGTTTCTCTTTGACAATCAACTTTCATGGTTTTCACTGGGTCAGCCATATGGACAACAAATAAACTAAATGTATTTGTATAATTAAAGCAGCAGTGCAACAAAAAGTATTTTTTTTTCTAAATTGTTAGTTAAACATTCATAACAAAAGAAAAAAAATAATTATAACATATTCAGATTTTGGTGGAACTAGGAAATGTAACCACCAAATCAAACTGAAAGGTACCAGGAATATTTTATTGTGAAAAAAAGATAAAGTAAAATTTTTGCCCAAGTTCATTGCACAACTGCTTTATATTTTTATTGATCTATTTATTTAGCATCTTGGAGTAACACCATTGAGCTAAAAACTCATTTACAAGGGTTTTGTGTCTTAGCAAACAAGGCTACAGGACATTGCACATACATTGAGTAGTAGAAAACACAATAAATGAATCAATTCAGCTATATACAGATTTCTTAAAGTTGTTCTGAAGGAGTAGTCAGAGGTAAACTTAGTCAGGAGGAAAGGAGGGCCAGAGAGGATAGTAGGTAGGCCTAGGAGTGTGAGGGAGGGGTGGGGTAGTTTGGCAAGAGGAGGCTGTATATCTGAAGATAAAGTAACAGATAGGTATATGTTTGCACATAATAGTAATGACACAAGATAAAACAAGCAGGCCACTAATCAGATAGCAGAGGGAGGGGTATCACCATACCACAGTAGTATGAGGATGCTGTTGACAGTGGAGGGAGGGGTATCACCATAGCAGAGTTGAAAGAGGGTATTATTGGCAGTGTAGCCATTTGAAGCAGCATGGAAGTAGGGGTTACAGGGTTCACATGCTCTAGTGGAGAAAGATAAACATTTGTTGAGCAGAGTTATGGGACTTTTTAGAGGGCATTAAAAACTGCAGTCAATAATACACAGTATTTTTTGATTTTATGGGACTTGTGAAAGCTCATCAGAATTTGAAAACTGACAGGCAGATATTGTGGTGCATGACGGCTGCACACACAGTGCAAGCTACACTGCAACTGGCAAATCTGCACACCAGGATTAAAAAACGTGACAGGTCAGCACCAATGAAAGAAGTACATGGGGTAATATTGCAGTATGCAAAGTACAGGCCTCACTACTCTGGAATACTGATTGAGGCAGAATACATAGCACAGCCCCCCCCCCAAAAAAAAAAAACAGCATGCCAATGAACAATCATTAAACAGGCCAACTGGTGGCTGAAGAATGCTCTGAATTTGTTGGAGTAAATAAACCAAGTTCTTTCTAAATGGACCTGAACCAAAAAACAAGGCCCCATGCACAGTCTGGTAGTAAAGGTACCATGAAACAGTCCTGCCAGGTTTTCATTGTACTTGAGATTATGAGTTAACCTCTACACCACAGGAGGTCCAATTCACTTCAATGCAGCTCAGTGACACATTGGATCTGTGTTCAGTTCCTAAGCAAAGGACCAGCAGTTTGAATCCAGTTAGGGACATTTTATTTTATTTTATTTTTTTTTTCAGCAAGAGATCATGCTTTGAATTCTAACAGGGAATTAAAACAGTTTCATAAAAAAAATGTTTTGTTCAGTTGAACTTTCACACAAATGTTAAAATAGCAAATTATGCGGAATGAAAACTTAAAGGGACACTGTCAACCCCCCTAGGTCTCAAAGTGTCCCTAGTTTAAAAAAACATATTTTATGATTGCCAACATTCTATAATGATTATTGATGTAGCTGGTAGTTTGATTCCAACTCTTATTTTCTTTAAAAAAGTAGAAAACAGACTGTACAACATACTGGTGTTATCACACCAAACAGGTTTGTTTACAGTCCTTGATCAACCTCAAATGCATCTTTCCTGGATTTGGGAACACCCACAAAACATTCTAGCCCCTCATGATGCATTGGGAGATTAGAATACTACTGGTTTATGAGTGACTGCACTGTCTGTATGTGTTTCTAATGCTCAGGACATATGCAGTAAGAACAGAACCATGATTGTAAACAAAAACAAGGTTGTTTATAAATATACATTGCCATGCATTTCAGTTCTACTAAGCAAGGCTACAGACAAAACAAACAGCAATATCAATGAATTTTAGAGAGGGTAAGCAACCATAAAATGTGGGGTTTCAACTAGAAATAATATGATGAAAAACAGGTTGACAATGTCCCTTTAATTAAGAAAATTAGGCTGAGGTAGAAAGCTGTCCTGTCAGGACAGGAACTTTCTGACAGAATTACTTAATGACACCTTTACTACTAGAGCACGACATTCACAGTTACAAGGGACTCAGCCAATTAGATTTTACTATAGGCAAAAATGACTTAGTTCATTGTAATACATACCAATGAACAGAGCAGAAGTCTCTGCAGAGGAGGTTTTCTTTTTTTTTACTGGTAGAAAGTGATTTGGGGGGTGCTTGTGGGGAAGAGTAAGGCTGGGTGTGGAGGATGCAATTGATGATTACGTTTGGGTTGGGAGAGGGAAAGTGTTTTTGTTATGCAGGTGGGGGTGAGTGTATATTTAAATGAATTTACAGGTGTCAAACATCACTGGGAGGGGTACAAGGGGAATTTTTCACAGCAGAGGTGGCAGACTAGGGGGGGAAGAATTAAAAAATTCTGGGTGGTAGGGGAGATGTGGTTATTGATAGCACAGTGAATGTGGGCTTGGGGTCTAATTTAAAACCTCTCTTTAAGCAGTTTATAATCACTTTCCCTAGTTCTTCATGGTAAAGTGGTACTTCACCTGGTGAAAAAATAGGCACAGTGGCAATTCACTGGGAGTTCACAGGCAAAGTGCCAATATGCATAGACTTCACCAGGGGAAGTTTCACACAGCATGGCAAAAACTACGCAATGTTGAGTGCTTCATGCTACACAAACTCATAAGAACGTTGCTTTATAGGAAGCAAAGTAAGGTCCCCAAACTTCATCCACCTCTATCAGAATATCATATTCAATATTTTCTTAACTAGCAATGTTACAGTATATAGTTAAGTGCTGTGCATGGAATTCCATACATCCAAAATATATGTTGTGCATGAGCAACAGTTATGCATAGTTCAAAGGTCATGACAAATTGTTCTTCATAGTTTAAAGGTCACAGAAATTGCTGTTTGTGGTTATCTCCTGCTTTGCCCACCAACATAATAACTTACATTGATTATAGTTACTAACTGTGAGCAAAGAAATGTAGGTGGGGGGGAGTGGCTGGATCTCAATTACTACGGTATAAAAACTGAAATGTTCACTTTTGACATTCATTAAAACTCTGTAGCACAAAAAATAAAACATGGGCAACAATGTGTGTATCTCAGCTCATGCTTCCATCTATGACTCAAGATGACATTATGGACTTCTCAAGCTTCACTCTTGAGGTCCATATGATGCTATCTCAGCTCCTCAATAGAAACACACCCTCATTGTTTCTGATTGCCCATGCATTATTCTCTATGTTGTCCTCTATATTTACCCAAATGACTCCATCACCTTTATTGTATATCAATATGCAGTTTTACAATTGATGCAG
This sequence comes from Neoceratodus forsteri, assembly GCA_016271365.2. Taxonomy (NCBI): domain Eukaryota; kingdom Metazoa; phylum Chordata; order Ceratodontiformes; family Ceratodontidae; genus Neoceratodus; species Neoceratodus forsteri. The sequence goes on from CM057455.1 coordinate 624,861,062, forward strand.
CTTTCATTGTGTATTTCATATATCATATGGAAAACAAAAACATTTTTTAAGCATTTTATGGATGAAGTTCTGTTCCATTTCTACATATGTCATAATTAGCTGTATCATTTTAACTTCCTATACCATCACCTTATACCTTTAAGTGTGTTGCAAACATTTCAAGCTCTGCTCAAATACAGTCACTTCTAATTTTTCATGCTTTTAGTGGCTATCGCTACAAAAATTCATGAAAAGCAAGTTGGGCATGACAGAAAGACTGACAATGAACACTTAAAATAAGTTCTGTTGTACATATTTATTGTTACAGAAAGACAGAAAATATCAGCAAGTGTTAAAGCCACAGTCACCGTTTCACATTTGACTTAACGCTTTGACAGATAAAGTGTTAAGTGAATCGTGAAACATTGGTGATTGTGGTTTTAAGTTTTGCTGCTATTTTCTATCTTTTTGTAACAATAAATATGTACAATGGAACTTATCTTAAGTGTTCATAGTTGGTCTTTCTGTCATGCTCAACTTGTTTTTTGGAACTTTTCAATTTACATTGTAGCTCCAGAGAATTTAACCAGTAGCTGCCTTCTAGAGTGACTTATCTCTGCAAAAAATATTGGGATTAAAATGGTTTGTAGCCTTTAAGGTTCCAAAGTAAGTCATGTTCAAATAAACTATATTAGAAAGGGCAATTTTTGAAAATTTCAGAGGTAGAAATGCAATTGCTTTCAATTTACTTATTTTAATTATTTACAAATGTTGGCCAGGATAAGGCACTTGAGACAAATCTAATTTTCAAGGCAACCAGGGAGGATCAAGGGGATTGGTATAAATAATAATTGGAACATTATATATGTATAACCAGGATCCCATACCCTGTCTGTTCAAGCCTGGTTACCAGCAAGTTATGTGTGTAAACAGAGACCCTGTGTTTTGGATGAACCCAGGCTCCATTCTCCCCAGCATTTGCTGGTCTGTTCAGTCACCATGTACATTCTGAGATGTACTAAGTGGCTATGCATATGCTGTAGCTGCATGACACTCTTATTCTTACTAAAGGGGTTAGCAGGAACATGAGGTGCTTACTTTCCTATATTCCATATGCAATGTACAATTAAACAGATGTTTATTATACTTGTTTTGATGTGCTTTCTGTAAGGGAAAGTGAAGATGAATTGCCCTCTTATATGCAATTGATTGATCACATTACCTGAATAGCTTCCAAGCCTTGGGACGTTGTTGTCTGAACCATCATAAAAATCCAAAGAATCCCAGTTGAGCTCTGTAGCAAACTTTATAACTTGCACCTGTGAAGAGTTACAGAAATCTGTTACAAGTGCAGGAATTTGATTACAATGTGCTTTGTTACCTTCTCTACTGATTGAAATTGCTGTCCTTTAACACATGTATGTACCATATGTGAAACACTGCTGTCCTTTACTACTTGTTCAGTAGGTGTCATACATTTAATACTGCTGTACTTTTTATAGTACTTGTATTTAGCATATGCACCTATTATGTATCACCTGGTTTGTGTCAATGTGTTTGGGTCATGTCTGAAAATATGTCATACCATGAACTTACCATGTAAATGAAACCATAAATACTGGAAATAAAAATTGATGCCATGATTCATATATTTACATATTAATTAGAGTTGTACATATTAAGGGGATGTTCAAGTTTCCTGCAAGCAAACTGCAGTTTGCACTTGGCATAACTCAGATCTTATAAAATTCTGAATGATTGTATTTTTAAACAGTTCATTGCTAACTAGATTTGCATGAAAACAGCCAATTTCTTTCACAGACTGCATCTATCCTTGTTTCTTTTCCTGCTTTAAAGTCACAATCATCTTCCTGTTACATCTGAATTATTTCCTTTCAACAGGTTGTAATGTCACACACAGACATTTTAACTTCACAGGAGGTATAGGCAACATAAATAGATGATGAGAAGACTATCCTATTTAAAAAATTCCTTAAAAACAAAAACATGACTGGTGATTAATTAATATCAAATTTTGTGTTGTCCTGTGCAACTAAGTTCTAATTATGCCAACTGCCTCAACCACACCTCTTCCAACAGCTCCCTCATCAATTTGACTTTCTCCTCATGTACCCACCATGTACCAGCAGATAGCACCCTACTTGATATATGCGGTCACAACAGAATTCTTTAAATGTATTCGGATCAGAAGCTCAAATGACTCCACAACCAAGTACATCTGACACAGATCTTTCACCTCTCTAAAACCTGGTCACTCCGATGGACAACCTAACAATACCTGGCTACTCCTATGAAGACCCCTATATCAGTCTTTACAGATGGCATCATCATGTTATTTCAAACAACACTCTTGGCAGTCTAGGATATTCACATGCCTTTATAGGTTATACATCAGCAGCTCTTATCTGCCATAGAAAAGAGCAGAGCTCATTACATGCCAAAGAACATGAAACTCTGCTAGGTACACTACCAACATAAAGCCCCTGGCTCCCAAAGAAATTGTTCTGTTAAAAAAAAAATGTGCACTGACAGCTCTAAAGTAATCAGGGAAACCAAGGCACACTACTTTGCTTTCATCCTTTAGAACAACCTTAATTTCCTACTCAGATTTCTCAAGGGTTATCCACTGTATTTTCAGTCTTAACTCCAATCAGTAACACCAGTCATCGTGCCATCAGGCTCCCCTCTACCTTCAAAAACTTTTTTTTATATTCTCTCTATTCTACATATCTCCCCCAACTTTTATCTCATTCCTAACTCCTTTTTATTTACCCCAGCCCTGCCCCCTCCCTCACCTTCTGCATTCTCTTTTTCTTCTGTCTACATGGCTGCCACCTTCTCTGCATTGTTTTATCTTCACTTGATGAAATGCCACAGCCCCATTAGCCTCAAAACTATGTTCCTGCACCTCTCTGTTCCTGCTATCACTGTCCCTGTATCTTTCTTAATATCTATTTTATCTTTGGAAAGGTCCCAGTGACCTGATGATGTGACAAGGTGCTCGCCTTTCTCAAATGTGGGGAAATATCCACCCAGGGAACAATTATCTCATCTCCCTTGTCTCAGCTATGTAGAAAGTATAGGAAAAGTATAAATTTCCAAACTCTCTTCCTTTCTATACTTTTTAAAAGGAGATCTTAAACACCAATAAATCACCATTGCCAAACTTGATGCACCCTAGGATTATGACAAGGCAGATGCCAGCAGATCCACTAGTAGAACTATATATCAAATATCAGTAGCATAAGGTGTAGTGCATGAGGATTGTCAGGTGACAAATGTGGTTCCTCACACAAGGGAAGAAATTGGGAATATTCAGGAAACTACAGACCACTAAGTCTACAGATAATTATTTAGGATGGGTTAGCCATATTTTAGAGGAAAGGGACTAAATGGATTAGATCCTGTATATGTTGACCAGGGGCAGGCTGTGCCAGACTAACTTAATAACCTTTTTAAAGTAGTGACTCGAATTGCAGAGATGAGCCAGGAAGCAAATGTGCTGCATTGTGTGTGGATATTTGTAAGGGATTTTATTCAGTACTGCATAGGAGACTGGGTTAAGAATATGAGTAATCTGGGCATAGTGGAAGAAATAACCAGTTGCATCAAAAATTGACCAACCCAGACGGTGGTCCAAAATGGAAAATTCTTTAAGGACAGGGTAGTGATGAGTGAGGAACCACTTACAGTTTGAATTCAGAAGCACATCCAGTCCATTATAAATGACACCATGGATAGCTCTGTAGGTGCTTATTTAAAAAAGAAAAGGCTCCAAACATACCCTGAGGGTATTCAATTTATGGGACTGGACTTTATTAATCAAAAGAAAGGTGGAGGGGATAGAAAAATAATTTTGGTGCAGCAAGAGGCAAGATGGATTTCTAATCTTGGCACATTGTCTACTGGGGACTTATTAAGGAAACTGATTTACTGTAATCTGATTCTTGTTAATTCTGAATAGGTTACAAAAGTGAAATGTTCTTAAAAATTGATTTCATTGTAGTTTAGTTAAAGTGTTAGCCAAGGTTACTGTTGTGGGGCGTTCCCAATAACAAACCATATTTACACACAAATCTAGTAATGAAAAAAATCTGTGTTTATATGTGAATATGTTTCATACCTGTCTCTTCCTTTTACTTACAGATTTACTTAATTGTGCAAGTTTGCTGCAGTATTGGAGTCTGTTCTTTTTCTATAGTGCAATTCTGTTGTTGGTCACTTGAGAGATTCAACGATCCAAGTAATATCAGTTTCCCCCTCATGGACTACAATGAGTTATATGGAACAAACTTTCTTAGACGGCAACAAGAAAGGCAAAAGTTTTGTAGGCACTGCTACAATTTGCAGTACAGTGTTATGATGTATATGTACACTGTGGGATATTTTTAATATGCAGTCATATATGCATTTTTTAAATAAAATATTACTGTTGGTATCTTTCTCTTGTCTCTTTCAGACCTCTTACCTTTCACAATCATTGTCCCCTCTTGCCTCTTTGTTGCCCCTTCACTTGCTCCCCTTCACATTTTATTTCTCTCTCTCTCTTTACTTCCTTTATCAGTATTTCCATTTGTCATTTACCACATTACCTGTTTGACACTCTTTTCTAATTCAAACTCAGCACTTTTAGTAGTACAATACAGTACAGCACAGCACAAAACAATACAATACAATACAATACAATGGACAGATGGAGGAGGTTAATCCTATTATATCTGTCCATGTTTAGTGGCCACATTAGGGGGATGAATGTATTAGACATATCTGTTGAACTGTTTTGTGTGAGGCAATGTAAATTTGTGTTGACATTCTGTAGTACTAATACACACAAGCACTATAAATCAGATAACAATGATGCTAAGAGATCCACCCATTGACAACTGACCTCTGTTTTCCAAAGACAGTGAGGATTGGAGGTATGTTTTATTTATTTAAAAGTTGGAAACCAGGAAACGTACCATGAGGAAAAGCTTGTTTTCAGGTACCACCCAGGGGGAAGGGGTACAGAGGAAAAAAAGATATAACAATGATAGTACATTGTAACAAAATGTAACAATTTGCACATAATAGAAACAAAAAAAAATTATACAATGAATAAAGCCAGATAAATACAGAACAATATTTTCATGGCTATATACAGTGAAATTGTTAACTGGAATCATTAAAGGTTGGAAGAGTCTGAGACTGGCGGGCTACTAAATTGCACATGGTGGTTTCATCGTCAGATGACAGGAAGACTGGCTGAGAAAGGCCTTGCAGTGGGACTGGGATAGATTACTGGGGACTGATGAACTATGGTTGCTTTGACCATAATATCATACATCCAGCCACAGTCGTTCTGTCAAGTGTAGCCCTTCCCCCACCGCTATGACCAACATAGTGTACAACTAATAGAACTGGTACTTGGTTAAAATGATATGGAGGAACCTTTTCCTGGTCTCTTCATCCCTCTGCATCCCTTTCTCCTCCAGTTCTTTTCCTCATGGTTTCTTCATGACCCAGTGGAAGATGACCCCCCTCACACACATGCCAGTAGTGTCAACCACGCATTAGCACACCCTTCTCTTCACCCACACTGAGATGAACAGTATCTCAGTGTAGCAGCCTACTTTGCTTATTTTTCACTCGCAGGTAAAAACAAACAAAAAATAAAACTGGATTTTTTACCCTTACCACCAAAAGTAAAATTAATGTCAACTAATTCCTTTTGACTCCTCCCTGCACCTTTCACAGTCTACTAAATTGACTGTGCCCTGCTCCTGCTGCATGGGGTAAAATAAACTGAAAACAACACACCACCCACACTCAATAAGATGATATTTAAAAATCCCCACAGCACCTTTTCCAGTCTTTTAAATATATTCTGCACTGGTTCTGCTACAGGAACTGCAGCTGCCAGTTCAGGCTCACACTGTGCACTCTCTTCTGTTCTCTGTATCATGATTTGACTATTCTGTCTGCCTGAAACTTCAGTTCAATGTAATGATAATTAGCTAACTGGAATGATGATGCATGAATATGTGATGATCCTTAAGGAGGGATCAAGTTGTAGCTTGTCCAGAAAAGCATGGTGCTACTGGTTCTGGCAGTAAACCTGAAACTACTAGATATACTGTAGCAAATAAGAAAACCACACTCAATGAAAATAATAACTGCAAAGGAACCAGGATATGCTAGAAGGGGCTTCGACAGCGCTCCAGTAGGAACACGTCTTTATTTTTTTTAAAGATGAAGGTGGACTTTGACTTCCTAATTTTTATTTGTATTATTTAGCCATACAGTGGTAAATGTTTTCACAGGTTTAATAGATTATGTATGTAAGCAATAAGCCATGATGGGGTGTGCATGGAACAGATTTTACCACAAGCCCAAGGGCGTAGTGAAGCACAAGGAAACAAACCGAGTGCCTTCAGTCCTTGGAAGTGTGGTAAAATCTGGTCTTTGCACTCACCTAGAGTGTCTAATTGTGCTTATAAAATTGGGGCTCCTTTTTTAATTTTTAAAGTTGGGAAGATCATGTTTATATGTAGAAAAAATAGATTTGCTTTTTGTGCATTTATGATAAAATATTCCTTTCGCCCACTGCAAGGGATGTCATTGATAATGTCATTGTATTGCTGCTTGACAAAGTTTGTACTTTGCTGCCATCAAGATTCAAGATATGGAATGTTTATCATGGAATGTTTAACATGGAATGTTTACCAGAGAACACGTATATTCAAAATTCTGCTCAGTTCCACTGGCAGAAAGTTCCTAACATATTGTACACACAAACAAGGGCCTCTTCTACAGCCAGAGACTCAATTATCTCACTGTCAGGGCAAGCAGAAAAGATTTCCCTGATGAGCAGGTAAAGATAGAAGGGGGATGTCAGCAATGAAACAATTGTAATGAAAACTTTAAACAATACTTAATGTTTCTAATTTGTTTATGTATATAAAAAAAGTGATGATCAGGGGAAAAAAAAACATTTAATTAATTTGTTTTATTTTTTGATTTAAGGTTGTTTTATTTTTAGGACCCAGATGAAGGTTTTTACTATGTAAAGGCAGTAACCATGTTTATTATGAAAGGTAAATTCTGGTTTTAAGGGGACTGATGGAAGATAGTTCTGATTATAGAAGGACTGACTTGCTCATTGTGTGATGTGGTTTAGGACCAGGATGACTGTGCATGAAACAGATTTCATCCATGGTCACATTATATATTTTGACCATTGATACGTCTTTATTCTGGATGCCCATTTTATAAGAGCTAATTAAGCCATAGGACTATTAATTAGCTCACCTTTTATTCAAAGGGATTGCCCGAGATACTTTCCTTCATGAAATGAATATCCAATCTATTTTTAAAATCTGTCATAGAGCTACTTCCTATTGCATCCATAGGCAGTCCATTCCAGTCATTGATCACCATCTTGACTATACCATCCAGCTCTTCCCTTGGTCAAACTTGTTTCTCCTTTGAGCTGCAGGTCAAGCACTTATGTGTTATAATTGTGTTTTTTAAATTGAAAGCCCAGGAACTCACATAGATCATTACTTGATAGTGATTTAAACAGTAGGCATAAATCCCCACATAACATTCAATATTCTAATGTGTACAAACCCAGTGCAGCTAGTCTATCCTCATAGCAAAGATTGTCAGTGCCAGAGATCATCCTGGTTGCCCCTTGCTGTGCCATCTCCAGAGTCTTGATATCCAACCTTGCATTCAAGGACCAACATTTGGAACAGTACTCCAGTTGGGGCCTCAACAAGAAAACATGCAAGGGCATAATTACACATCTGTCCCTGATTCTGATGTGCCTACAAATACATTTTAAAATTGCATTAGCCTTCTTGGCAATTTGTAGGTATTGTTTTGTTTATTTTATTTAAACTTTGATAACCTGGAAAGGCACACTGAGCCGGAGTTCAGTTCCTGGTGGGACTTGGGGTAATAGGGAGAACAAAAAAACAGTACAAAGGGAGCAACACAGTGCACACATAAAGCAAATCATAATGATAATGTCAACTAAACAATAACAAAATGATGAGCAATAACAAAATATTTATCCAAAACAATAGAAAAAATTACATTTTACAAGGTACTAAGGCAGAGAAAAGCCATAGTGCTACAAATAGGGTGGGAGAAAGGGAGGATTTTGAGAACATGAGGCAAGCCAAGCCAGGTAACAGGGAAGTGGGAGATTATGAGACAAGGGTGGGAAAATCAGGAACAGGGGGAGGAGAGGACTGGAGTAGCAGCTTTACAGCTGATGAAGGGAATTGATGGGTGGAAGGAGGGAGCTGGTAGGAAAAAGCTGCAAAACCTGAAGCAGAGTGGGGATGGGGTAAGGAGAAGGAGTGGGATTCCTTTGATCAAAGAGGATAGAAGTAGGGTGCAACAAAGGAGAGGAGGAAGGAGAGATGGGGAGACATCACAACCAGAATTTGGAGATAAAGGCAAGGCAGTGAGTCAGATGTCAATGTGGTAATGGCAAATTGGTGAAGAAGGAGTAAAGGGAGCAGTGATGGGTGTGGGGATGGAAGTTCAAGGCAAAGCAACAGAAGGAATTTAGGAGAATGTCAGGCCTGGAGAGGGATGTGGTGGGAGCAGTGCTGTAGATTATATCAGTGTAGTCAAAGACTGGAATAATCATTTTCTTTACTAGGTCTTGACATTTGTGGAGGGGAAGCAGTATATGATCCTGTGGAGAATACCTAGCTTGGGTTGTAGTTTAGAAATAATTGCTACAATATTTGAGAAGAAGTCAAGATGAGGGTCAAGCCATACCCCCAAATATTTGAAAGTGGAGACAGCGTCAAGTGTGGGACCATGCAGTGTGGAGAAGGTGGGAAGTGAGGGTAGCTTGTCCAGTTCTTGTCTCATGTCAATCATAGAGACAGTTTTTTGTAATAACTCACAGATGGTTTGTGTGAAACCAGTCTAGGACTTTGTTGAAGTCATTTTGAAGGGGGGTTTGGACATCAACATTGGTGGGGCCTGAGAAATAGAGGATAGTGTCATTGGCATACATGTGAATTTTGGACTTAATGTAAACAGATGTGAGGTCGTTTATAAAGAAGGAAAAAGGAATGGAACCAAGGATGTAACCTTGACGGGTGCCATCAAGGATGGGTAAAGGGGGTGATAGGTTGGAGCATACCTGGACTGATTGTTGTCAACCTGAGAGGCAAGAGATGAACCAGTTCTCTGTGGGGGTGGACAGGCCAGCTGAAAGAAGCTTGCTGAGGAGCAGGGGGTGGGAGACAGAATTGAAAGCATTCATTAAATGTATGAAAATGGCTACTGTGATGTGCCTTTTGTTCATTTCAGATAAGGTGTTGTTAGTCACCGACATGAGGGAGAAAACAGTGGAGTGATATTTGCAAAACCCTGGTTGATAAGGGGAGAGGAAATCTGAGGATGATAGAAAGTCAGTTAGTCTGGTTAAGACCAAGGACTAGTGCAATTTTGCAAGGGAGGGAAGGAGTGAGATAGGTCAATAATTGCCAGGAGTGGAAGGGTCACCACCCTTTGTAGGTGGAGAACCCTTGTGGATTTCCAAGTTGTAGGGACAGTGCATGAGGAGATGGAGAGGTTCAATAGTTGTGTGAGGAGGGAGGCAATAGCGGGGCAGAAATATTGAGGGGTCTGGGGTGAAGGCCATCAGGGCTAGATTTGGATGGGTTTAGAGATATCTGGTCCTGGAGTACTTTGCTTGGAAAGACTGATGGGAAGCTGAAGTCACTAGAAGGGTAGAGGTAGTGGAAGGACTTGGGGTACAGGGGCAGGTGAGGTCAGAATGTGTACAAGTGGTGAAGAATTTGCTGAAGATTAGTACTGTGCAGAATGCAAAATGTTGCCAGTTGAATTAGCACAGAATGACCATTCTGCCAGTGGAATTTCTGCCAGAATTTCACTGGTTCTTCTGTAGAATTCTGCTTACTGTGATCTGCAGAAAATTATTTTGCAACAATTTCAGCAGAAAATATTGAGATACGAGGAATAATATTCAGTGGAACTGCATTTTTTCCATGGAAAAATCATTCGACAACTATTTCTGCTGCTGAATTCCACCATTCCATTTCTGGTGAAATTCGGCATGATTTCAGTGGAATTTTTAAAATTCCACAGAATTTCATTCTGCAAGAACGTGAAAATTCCACACAGCACTATTGAAGATTTTGGCAGTTTGTGGATGTGTCAGAGACATGAGTGCCATAAATAGTTAGACTTGGGGGGGGGACTTGGAGGGGGACTCTAAAGGGGAGTGTATCACATGCCAGAAAATAGAGAGAGAGACAGACACTTTTCGTTAGACAGGTGATGGGACTTGAAGTTGCTGGCTTTGTCAGAATGGATTGCCTTAGTGCAGACATTTCTGAGAGTTCTGCATGAGTGCAGGCCTGGGAGGGAGAGGGTTGATTTGTACTTTGTCCAGGCCCTCTCCCTGGACTTGCAAAGAGAAAAGAGGCTTGCTGTGATCCAGGGGTGGAGCTGGCATTTGACCTGGAGTTTTCTCAGGGGGGCATGCCTGTCCCAAACACTGAAGATTGAAGAAGCAGAGGGCAGAGATAATGTCAGATGCTCAGTAGATTGAAGACCAGTCTGCCAAAGCTAGCACTGTTAAGACAATGTCAATGTCAATGGAGTTCATAGCTCAGGACTGCAGATATTCAGGAGCCGAGTGAGGTAGGCGTATCTACCTGACACATTATATGATGCAGTGTTCACTGAGTGAGTCAGGAGGACAGCAGCTACAGAAATATGGTGGGTGTGGGAGGAGATCACCCAGTCAAGTAAAGAGTGGTTTAAGGAGTGAGAGTTTGAGAGAGCTGGTTCTGAAATCAGTTGGTTATGATATAAGCACTCTATCTGAAGGAGAGTGTCCTTATAGGAGGGGGATAGCCAGACAAGGTTGAAGTCACCTGTGAGAATGAGTTTGCCAGTAGAGAAATGTGTGGTAATAGATGTGATGCAAGAGGAGAGAGAGGAGGGAGAAAATGCAGGGAAGGTGTAAACCACTCTGATGAAGATCAGGAGATAGGAGAGAAGGGTAGGTTTACAAAGAGGAGCTCATGAGAGGAGGGGATTGATTCACATAGCTAGATGGAGTAGGAGAGGGACAGGTTAACATAAAGTGCCATGTTGCCCCCTCAACTGCCACAGTCTTGGTGAGAAAGGTGAAAGCCTGGAAGGGCAACAGAAGAGTCAGTGATTTTGGAGGACAACCAGGACTCCAAGTTGCATATAATGTCAGGAAAGCGCTGGGTTATAAAAAGCTTGATGGCATCAAGCATGGGGAGAAGAATCCTGGTATTTAGGTTGACTAGATGGAGCCCTTTAGGTAGTTAGGAAGGGTGAGGAGGAGTGGAACGGGTAACTGGGTCCCAGAGAACTGGGTCAGAAATTTGAGATGTATTTGGGATGTACATCACCTGCAATGAGAAGGAGGATGAAGAGGAAAAAGAGGAGATTTTTGGACTTTTTGACACAGGATCAGTGAGAGCTGCTGGATAGGGATGGGGAGGGGTGAACTAAGAAAGTCTAAGAAGGAGTTCAAGGTTAAGGGAGTAAGAGGGGAGGAGACTATGGTGGGGACTTGAAAAGGCAGAGCAAAGAGAGCAAGGAGGTGGAGGAAAGGTTGAAGAGGGGAGGTTGAGAAGAGAAAGTAGAGTTAGCACAGAATAGACTAATGTGGCTGGGGTAGGGAGGGAGGTGGAAGCGGAGTAAGTATGGGTGGAGAATAGGATAGGGCAGGACAGAACACAACTGTGAGGATGAGAGGGAGGGAGGGAGAATGACAGAGCTTAGGAGGAGGTACCAAGTACCAAGTAGTGCAATATGGGGGGTGGGTCCTGAACTGAGGAAGATGGATTGTACCATTTCACTGAGAGTTGGGAGAAGGTTATATGATTGGTTTTTGGAAGGGCCAACAACAGTATAAAGGTAACGTCATCCAAGCTGGGTGGGAAGAGGGGCAGATGTGGGGGCAGTAGCTGGCCCACCACACGCTGAGGACCATTGGCACCAGTAACAGCAGGAGAGGAGCTGTACCCTTAACACTGGCAGGACACAATGGGAAGGGAAGGGGAGGGCTTCAGCACTTCTAGCCCTCATGACCCTTTGTGGTATCTAGCAAGGTGAACCCTGTCAATTGATTCTGGTGGAGAAACAAGAAAAACAGTACAGGTTAGTGGACTTTGAAGGTAGGGAGATAAGCAAAGGGGGAGGGTCACAGAAGCCACAAAAGGGGCTGGAAGAGGGGGGATGAAGTTAAAGAGAGGCACAGACATTGTTGCTTAAATTACAGCTCACTAGTTACAACTATGCTTAAATCCTTTTATATTGTTACCGTTAAAGTATGTCCATTTAATACATACTGTGTCCACAAATTGGATCTTCCCAGGTGCATTATGGCACATTTGTCAGTGCTAAATCAAAGTTTATATTTTAATGCCCAGGCTTCTCAATAATTTAACTTATTCTGAAGCCTGTTTACCTCCTGGTTATTATGGACAACTGATCTGATTTTAGTATCATCCATAAATTTTGCTGTCCAAACTCCCCCACCACAGTTCATCGAGGAAATGTATATGTTAAATAAAATAGATCCCAGTACAGACCCCTATGGCACAACACTTGTCACCCCAGCCCAGTCCAATGCTGTTCCATGGATCTGTACCCTCTGCTTTGTACCATATAGCAGGGCGCTAATCCATGACACCACATAGGAACTCAATCCTGACTCAAGTAGGGCATCTATTAACTCTCTATGTAGGACAGTATAGAAAGAACTATGGAAGCCCAGAAATATGACATCCACTGGGGACCCTTTATCAAGTGACTTGCTTACTCCCTCAAAAAACCACAGCAGATTGGTCTGCCAAGATCTTCCCCTTGTGAAACTGCTGGGTGGCATAATCCTGATTGTATTCCCTAATGAATTCCTCAGTATATTCCTTAATTATGCTCTCAAACCCCTTTCCTAAAGCAGAGGTCAGACTAATGGGATGACAGTTCCCAGGCTCCTTCCTGCTTTGCTTCTTAGAGATGGGCACCACTGTTGCCTATCTCCAGCTATTAACCAGACATCCTTTGTTAAGTGATGTCTGGAATATTTTAGTGATCAGACCTGCCAACTCTCCAGCCAGTTCTCTAATTAACTTTGGGGGGATCCCATCCAGCCCTGGTGCCTTGTTCAGATTAACTTATTGTAGCCTATGTTTAATGTCAAGTTCTATGAGTGCTAAGGGCATTATATCAGTATCCAATGTAATTGGTGTAGGGCTAACTGTTTGTTTATTAAATACCGATGTAAAATAAGTATTCAGTAATTGTGCCAAGCCATTCTCATCCATGACAAGCGTACCATAATCATTCTCTAGTGGGCCCCCCTGTATATTCCCAGCACAATTCTGACTGATATAATTATAAAAGGCTTTGTGACTGTCCCTAACCTTAGTTGCCAGTCTATCCTCAAAGTTTTGTTTAGCTGTTTTAATTTTATTTTTGCAATCTTCTGCTATCTTCTTATAAAATAGCCATGCCTCGGGCGAGTTTGATAATTATGCTTTTTTATATGCTTTCTTTTTTTCCTAATGTACCTTCTAATCTTATTATCAAACCATCCAGGGATTTTACCCACTTTGTTATACTTGATTTTCTCAGGGACAGACTTTTTAGGTATAATAGTTTCCTGGTCAATACATCCCACATTTGTTCCTGGTTTAAGTCCATAAATTCAGATTTCCAGTCACATTCCTCCAGTTTGTATTTAATTCTGTCACAATCTGCTGTCACAAAACATTTGATTCTGTTACTGCCATTGATCCTTGTTGTAACTTCTGTAATATTCAACCTAACCATATTATGGTCACTGTTTGATAGGAGCTTAAAACTGTATGACAATTATCTATTTGCTCATTCATATTTCTCAAGACAAATCCAAAATATTGTCTGTCCTTGTTCCTGATATAAAAAATTGTCCCAGTACAAGTCCATTAATAGTATCCAAGAAGTTGCTCACTGTACATGATTTTCCCTTAGCAACTACCCAGTTGATTCCAAGCATACTGCCCCCTCCCCCCAAGAACCGCCATATTGTCTTCAGAGTTTAGTTTCTTTATCATGTCATATAACTTCATGTCCTCCAATATGTCATGAGATGGTAGCCTATAGATAACACCCCTGACATTCTTTCTTCCACCTATGGGGATCAATTTTCAACAGTATCGAGAATCTTGGGTGCCGCCCCTAGCCCTTATGTCCCTCAATGTTTGGATATTGAATTATTTTTTCATAGACAGCTGAAGCTTAATATTGTTGTGCTGTTGCATATGCCTCCTAGTAATATTCCTCCTGTCTTTTGAGAAACACCTATAGCCACCTCAGTGTGAATGCATAGGCAGTTATGTACCTTACTTTTATTGAATCCTATAATCAATGCTTATCAGCCTATTGTGGGTAATCCTAATTTTGAAGTGGCAGGGCAAGTAATTACCTCTTCTTTTTGGCCTTGTAAGGATATTATATTGGTTGAACAGTTTACCGCCAATGGAGCTCTACTTAAGTTTGCAGAATTTCAGCTCTGTCTAATATGTGCCTAATAAGAATTGTTTTACATATCTGCAGCTAACCCATTCATTGTTTCAGTATTTTGGTTCTAGCTTGTGGTCAAATGAACATGGCCAAAAGCATTTTTTCCATGGTGATTGGGGCACTTTCATCTCATGCCATTTATTTTCTGTACACTCAGTTTTATGTGTTACTTCCTAATAAAGCATTGGGTATAGTGCTATATTGGGATTGTGTGTTCCCTGTTTCTGTTGGAATGCACAGTTGGTCTCTTATTTAGGTGGATATGTATAAATACCTTAAGTATGACCAATACCAGTTTACACAGTTTAAACTATTACATGGTCTGTATTACACCCCTATTAAATTATATAAAATGGGTAAGGTGCCCTCTGATTCATGCACGTGCTATTAAAATGGTCCAGGTTTGCTCTTACATATTATATGGGATTGCTCCAGGGTCACCCCATGTTGGACTACAATACAAGCAAAGCTTGATCCCTTTTTGGGATTGGACCATATGTTCTCTCTAGATATATGCCTACTGGGTATGTATAAGGATAAATTGCTAGGAATGCAGTATAATTACACAGCTTTGATCTTTGCTTATGCCCAAATATTTATTTTGAGGCATTAATATGATCAGGCCATACCAATTATGCAGAGTATTATAAGGAAATGTTATTCGTTCTTCAAGCAGAGAAAATTATTGCCAGTATGATGGACTGCATGACAGCACATAAAAAGAAATGGGAACCTTTTTATACTTTATTGTTGTTAAATGATTGAATCAAGTGCTACCTTTACTTTTGTTGATCTTTTGGATAGAAGTTTTTTTTTCTCCTCCATATTATTGCACTTTGGGTTTCTGTTATTTTCATTTATTATGTTTTTTGATCTTCTTTTTCTTCATGCCTGAAGTATGGTTGTAATGCAGGGTGGGTGTTGTTGTTTACGTGTGCTTTTTTTGTGTGCAAGTTTATTTGTGTTGTAGTTCCTCTTAGCTGGTTCTTGTTTGTTGTTGTATTTTTTGTGCATCACCGAAACTGCCAATAAAGTTTATTAGACTGAAAAAACAATTCTGTAATTTATCCGGATTTCTTGACTGTTATTAATTTTCTTTAGTGTGGCTTTCTCATTTGAATCATCCTTCAGTAGCCTGGTCCTTCCTGAATGAGAGTGATCTGGAAATGGCATGTTGATTTCTGCAGCATGAAGAATTCTTGAATTACATTATCGCTGACTGATGGCTGAATGTCATATGGCTTGATGTCTACTTGAAAATGCTCAGTGTATGTGCCTCATAAACTGGCTGTTAAATTTGATAGCTAAGTTGGTGCACAATTGGAAACTTTTTGCGAAACTTTGTGAAATTGCCAGATCTTGTACAAACCTTTCCAGAAACTTTTTGTTAAAAAATACCTTTAAAAGAAATAAACCAATCCACTCTGTGTCCTACAACACACTCCCACCCACCATGTATGAATGTTTACAATTAGCTTAAAATACAAACAACGGGCAGGCTAGATGTACTGGAAGGCCCCCTTCTGCTGACACATTCTATGTTTATATGTTTCTGTACCTCCTATCTATTCCTCTTCTAGGCCTCTGCTTCTTCCCCATGCATCCTGTGAAGTTCTGTATATAATCCATTCAGTATCATTTCACTTCTTTCCATCCGTGTATAAATGGATTCCCACCAGCTGCCACAGCTTCAACACCTGTCCCATAACATTATTATTTTAACCCTCCATCATTCACCACTCTCTTGCCAATATATCTCCCTTCCTTCCTAAAGCTCCCAAATCCCAGTTCAAATAGTCAACTGTGAAAAAAGTAAACCATCCCCCGATGGAGCGAGTGTCTTGACTCTTCTGTGTTTGCTAGCCCAATGACTGGTGACTGATGTATATCCTAGAAATAATACAATACATGACTGGCTGACAAACAGAGGGAGGAGGCAAGTTGGGGCTTGCAGGGGGTCATGTAGGAGGAAACTGAACAATGTACTTCCATGTGAAGAACTAATGCCTTGTAAAGGGGAATATCACCTTACTCGGTCTGTTCCATAGTCTTGCCTCCTGCATCTCAAGGTATCTCTTTGTGAACCACAAATATATATTATAGGAGCATAGTAGCTCCCATATAGTTAGGGTTGATTAGGCACTTTAATGTTAAACCTCAGTATTTGCACTTTAATAACTTTGCAACCATTCAAAGGATTTGCATGAAATTTGTATTCACAGTCTGGTGTGGTAGATCTCCCCATGTGCCACATTTCTTTTTGTTCAGATAGGTGGATTTTGAGCAGTGCATAGTGCCAAACACATTACATTTTGCCCTTTATGAATTTTTTTTCATTGCGCTAAACCCAGATGGTTTGGAATTTTGGTCTAACATTTTCTGGAAAGAAAGGTCTTGCCCCACAAATATGCCTTTTGTTGATTTGGTAACAATATATTAACCCAATCCAAAGTTAATTCATTTTAACATTTTGCAATCTGAGCATGCTCAGTACAGTCTTGTGGATAGCTTCCTGGAATGACAAAGGGATTTGATCTTACAAAAAAGGATTCTTTTTCTTGAGTGTGCAATCCATTTTTATGAGAAAACAATCCTTTTTCATGAGCTGCCTTCTTGTTTTCCATGTTTTTAAATAAAACAGTTGCATTACTCATCCAAATGATGCCTTGCACAGACAACAAAACATGTTTTTTGTTCATCATGACTTTATTAGATGTACTATTTATTTCTTTACCCTTAAAATGAGCCAGGAATGTTTTTTTCTCTGTATTTAAATCCTTTTTTGTGACTCACTAACTTCCTTTATAGTGAATACTTTTTAGTCTTGCAAAAAAGGATACAGTATGTGAAAAAGGATTAAAAAACCAAAGTTTGAAATCCTTTTTTGAATGCAGATTCCCTTTTCATGAAATAAAAAAGGATTCATGAAAATGGAAAAGAATTTTAAAAAGACTAAGTCAGAAATCGCCTTTTTCATGAGACAGATCTTTTTCCATGACCATGGCAAAGGATTCACAGAAAAGGATTCCATGTCACGGAAAAGGCTAAAAAAAAAGTCAGGAATCCTTTACAGTGACAATAAATCCTTTATTGCCAAAATGGAAAACACTGATGAAAAAGGATTCTTATGGTAAAGGATTTATGGCCATTATCAACTGAATGCACTGTATTTTCACTGGTGTCCAGTGGTACACACCACCCTCCAATCATGGCCCTAACCTCCATTATTTATATTTAATAGCTCTGGTGCCAGATATTGAAAACTTTGCCCCGGGGCTAAATTAGCACTGTGTGCAAACTTAGCCCTGAGCACAAAGCAAGCTATATTTGAAAGGAAATAGCCCGGTGCTAATCCTGCTGAATTTAGCAGTCTAAGAAAGCCAGGCAAACTGGTCTGGGAGTGCAGGGCAAAAATAGCCTGGGAATAAGACAGCACTGAATATAGCAACAGGGAAGTGCAAACTGCAACAGCAGATCATTAGACACTGTAGCAAGCCAGTGTTGTAGGTGGAGAACATTGTGTGTTATTGTACAGAGATGTCTTGCATCCAATGCAAACACACTTCTAAACCTTCTGCCTCATAAATCAGGGACAAGGCTTAAAAAATCAGGGACAAAGGTTTAAAATCAGGGACACATCTTATAAATTGGTGATATTCAAGCAGGAAGCTGGTAGAATAAGTGGTGTAGTGTAAAATGCATTTTCTAAGGAAGAACACGTCTGTAAAATTAATGTCTGACATTATGTTATGCTGACAACCCCCACTGTTTGGTCATGGAAACACAATTTGTAGGAAAGACAGAGTAAAGGTTTGAGGTAAATTCAGGGACAGTTGAGAGGTATGACTGCAAACAACAATGTAAGCCACACACTGCAGAATTGTGCTTAGTGTGCTATGATAAAGTGAGGTTTGCCCAGGGCTAACCTGATTGCACAGTGCTGACACATTAGCCCAGCACATACTGGTTAGTCCAGGGCAAACGGGAGCTATGTTTAAAGCTCCCATGCAAATGAGCCTACTTAGGTAATCCGTGGGCAAACAGGTACATTTGCATCTCATTAAGTGCTGCTTAGCATACAGTACCTTGCAGTATGCCCAGTGCTACTGCATGGAGCACAAAGCTTCACCTTTTGGTTGGAATTGTAGTACAGGATGGATGCTGCAGGCCAAGGCATACCTACAGCATCCCCTATTGGTTGGAATAGAAGTACAGCCTGAAAGCAGCAGGAACTGTGTGCTGCCAGGCACAATCGGTGCATACATACCCCACAACACCTTGCCTCCTGAATCAGGGACAAGGCTTAAGCGAATCAGGGACAAAGGACCGCATTCAGGGACACATCTTCAAAAGTAGAGATATCCACCCAGACAGCCGGTAGAATATGGGGCTTAGTGTAAAATGTAGTTTCTAATGAAGAACAAGTCTGTAACTTTAATGCTTGACATTAGTTTGTGCTTACGATTTCCACTGTGTAACCAAGGAAACACAACTGTGAGGAGGGACAGAGTAATACTGTGAGGAAAATTTTAAGACATCCCTGATAATCAGGGACAGTTGAGACGTATGCTATTGACCCATTCACAATCGAATTTAACATAATGTCCCTGGTAGTCTAGTTGTCCCTCTGCCTCTCTGCTCGACTCCTGACCCATTACCTTTTAAATTAAGGTGCATTTCCATGGTAGTCTAGTGGTCCCCTGCACCCCCCTGCATGACTCCCAACCCATTTCCTTTTAAAATAAGTTTTATTTTCATGGTAGTCTAGTGATCCCCCCACCCTCCTGCATGACTCCCAACCCGTTTCCTTTTAAAATAAGTTCTATTTCCATGGTAGTCTAATGGCCCTCCACCCCCTGCATAACTTCCGATCAGTTACCATTTAAATTAAAGTGTATTTCCATGGTAGTCTGGTGGTCCTCCCACCCCCCTGCATGACTCCTGAGCCATTATCTTTTAAATCAAGGTGTATTTCAATGGTAGTCTAGCGGTCCCCCCACCCAGATGCGCACCTCACAGTACCCCCCAAAACACGGCATCCCCCTGGAGCCGGCGACAGGCTCAGCCCACCTCTCTCCTCCATGACCAGCCACTGACTGCAGTATTCAGGAGGGCCACTGTATTGAATAGGCACGCCTATTCAATACAGTGGCACTCCAGAATACTACAGTTGGTGGCCAGCCATGGTGTAGAGAGGAGGGCTTAGCCAGCCACTGGCTACAGGGGGATGCCGTGTTTTGGGGGGTACCGGGAGGTGCACTGTTGGGTGGGGGAACCACTAGACTACTGGGGATATGTATTCTTTGACTACGGATGGGTGTCAGGATTCATGCAGGTGGGTGGGGGGACCACTAGACTACCATGGAGATAAAACTTATTTTAAAAGGAAATGGGTCAGGAGTCATGCAGGGGGTGGGGAACCACTAGACTACCATGGAAATAAAACTTATTTTAAAAGGAAATGGGTCGGGAGTCATGTGTGTGGGGGGGCACTAGACTACCAGGGATAGGTCTTATATTTTACATGGCAGGGAGGTCAGGAATCATGGGGGGGGGCACCACCGCATTACTACCAGCTTTTTCCTGGCAGTATCTAGCACCACGCTATAGGTTATGCTAAAGCCTGTAGCACGGCACTATACATTTGAATATGCTGCGCTGCTGGCATTCATGGGTGCTCTCCTGTCCATGCCCCTGCATACCATTACCTATTAGCATCAACACTACCATACAGCGCCGGCGCGCTAATAGGGCTTTTCAACATTGCAGTCTCACACAAATCCAGCGCTATTCCAGCACTATGGATTTGCGCTAGGCCTAAAGGTTGAATATCTGGCTCCTCATGTCTAGTGACCCGCCCCCACCAGCCTTCACTGTCATATTTTTTTTTAGTATTATTTATACTTGATTTTATTACTTTTACTTATCCTCAACACATCCAACCCATATCTTAAAATTTAATGGAAATGTCCCTTTTTATTGGTGTCAAGTGCCTCCCATGTACATATAATGCTGAAAATTAGGAAATGGTCCCTCGAGGTCTTTAATTTTTTTTAGTTAAACTTTATTTGAAGTGTCCTTAACTACACTGAAACTATTGTATAACTACAATGTATCTACTGTGTAAGGTCTATACAGTTACATGTAACTTCAGTGTAGTAGTTGACTAGTTTCATATTTGTAGTTTAGTGTAGTTACACAAGTTGCATGAACTGGTAGTTACCGCAATTACTGTTGCAACAGCTGTTACATGTGTACTTACACATACAGCACAAATCAGTTTTTTTCCACAAGAAAGACAGTTGTGGATTCATGTGTAACTACCACATCATGCAATTTGTATAACTACACACCAATAAGGGTCTCTACCTGTGTATCCTTTGCCACCCACCACCACTCCACACAGCAGATCAGTGGCAAAGCACATGGTATGTAGCCATGCCCCACCTCAGCCACTCTCCTGGACCATAACAGGCCAGGAATGTGGGTACAGAAGAGGTGTGGGTCAATGCCACAGAAGCAGCACATTTCTTAGTAAGTACAGCATTGTTACAAGCCAATAAGTAATTATGTAAATTATTTTTATTGTGTAAGTAACCAGTGTAGTTGTATACCAATTATGACTATTAGATTGCATGTTTATGAAGCAGTAAGCACATGAGGAACTGTTTTGTGAAGGAAAGCATACAACAGAACCACAGCATTAGCATTCACTGTCATTCATATGCTTTATTTTAACTGTCGGTTTCTGTGTACTTAGTTTGCAAATACATGTTACTTAGCCACTAGCTGTGGAAACAATGTCATAGAAGCAGCGCATTCCTTAGTAACAACAGCACTGTTAAACCCTTCTTCTTACACTTTAAGTGTCTGTTTATATGTGCTTACTTTGTAAGTACATGTTAGTTAGTCAATAACTGTGGAAACAATGCCACAGAAGCAACACATTCCTTAGCAACTACAGCACTATTAAAATTCAATAAGAAAGTATGTAAATTAATGATTTTTTTATTGTATAGCAATTTACAATGTTAGATTGCATGTTTATTTTGGTTCTTTGTTTTTTGGTAGCACAATATGCAAGTGGTGGCTCTCAGATTCAAACCCAGTTCTCCAGGTTTAAGGGTAGTGTTTTTAACCATTATGCTATACTGCAGTAGCTTGATGAGGGAGTTATTTCTGAAGGATAGTTTTAAGTGTCACTAACTACACTGTAACTACTATATAACTACACTGTAACTGCACTATGTAGTTGTTAACTGGTTTCACAATGTGTATTGTACACATACATAACTTTAAATGTGCTGCTTCTGTAAGATTGACCCACACCTCTACTGCACCCACACCCCTGTCCTGCTGCTGCACAGGTGGGTGACTGGGTCTGGGGCATGGGCCACCCTTCAATGACAGCCCTAATTCTTCTTAACCAAAGACTGAACTGTCCCATTGTACAATGCTGATCAGTCATCATAAGTCTGATTGAACATCATGTATATTGCACCCACATTTTAGTTGCTACTCTGTTGTGTTTCAACTGTATTATTGCACTTAACTGTACCCAGCTGCACTCAATATATTCAATGTATTATATTTCCTGTACATTTCTCTGTTAATGTAAGTGTATTCTCTGCATTACGTATGTACCATCTTTATGACCTTGATCATGCCTGAAAATGGTCTACGGAATCAGTGCACCTACCTGGTAAACAAACAAATAAAAAGACAAACAAACAATAAATATCACCAATCTGTTGTGTGGAGTTATTGTGGGTGATGCCAGATATAGATGCCAGGATGCCTCCTTAGCTATTACATGCTATTCTCACTAGGTGAATGAGGTGGCAGCCATGGCACCATCTTTCACACCAAGCTGCCACAGCCCCTGACTATACCATGAGAGTTGGGGCATGGTGGAGAAGAGATGCAGGTAACTATACCATGAGGGTTGGGGCATGGTGGTGAACACATGCATTTAATGACTAAGGAAGAGTCCCTGCATGTGTATCTGGTACCACCCACCATTACTCCACTCAGCAGATATGTGGTTACCAGGGAGGCTGTAAGGGATGTGGGGGTGGTGGACCCACTGGCAGGGAGTGACGACCGATCTGTGTGGTTCATGCTCAACCTGGGTAGGGAGGTGATTGGTACAGGGATGAGGGTGGTTGACTTCAGAAAGGCTGACTTCAGTAGGATGGGTGAAATCTTAGGAAAGTACCTACCAGGAATTTAATCTCACTGGGATGCAAACCAGAAATGGGGGAAAAAAAACTACACTGTGGCTTGTAGAGGCCTTTGGGACCTGTACCAAACTACAGAACAAGAAGAGAAGATCTAAGAAGACAAGCTGGATGAGTAGGGGTGGTTTAAATAAGGTGAGGGAAAAATAAGCAGCATTCCATACATACAAGAATTCTGGGAGAGGGAAAGATAGGGATGAGTACATGAGGAAATCCAGAGAAGTTACAAAGG
Organism: Neoceratodus forsteri; assembly: GCA_016271365.2. Classification (NCBI taxonomy): domain Eukaryota; kingdom Metazoa; phylum Chordata; order Ceratodontiformes; family Ceratodontidae; genus Neoceratodus; species Neoceratodus forsteri. The sequence continues at coordinate 624,884,126 of CM057455.1, forward strand.
GTGTTAGAGCAGCCAAGGCCTCCAGGGAACTGAGGATGGCTCAGGGAATCAAAGATGGGAAAAATGACTTATTCTGACACATTAGGGAAAGAAGGAGCTGCAAGGATCAGATAGCGCAGATCAAGAAGGACAGAGGTGGGCAGATAAAGGAGCAGAACAGGCAGAAGCACTGAATGAGTACTTCAGTTCCATATTCACATGGGAGAAGGGTAGACAACTCCACAAGGGGTGGGAGGTGGGCAGGGGAATGTGACAGATGGGGTAATCACTGAAGGCAGATATTAAGAGGGTCTGAGGGCGCTGAGGGTGGATAAGACACCAGAACCAGACAGTATACATCTCAGGGTACTGAGGTACTGGGAGAACCACTGGCAGGCCTGTTCAATACCTCCCTGGACACAAGGTGTATGCCACAGGACTGGAGGATGGCCCATGTGGTACCCCTCCGTAAAGGTGACCCTAAGGATGAATCATGCAATTATAGACAAGTAAGCCTGACATCCATCGTGGGGAAGCTGATGGAGACAATCCTGAAGGAGAAGCTGGTGACATTTCTGAAGGATAATGAACTCCAGGATGGCCATCAGCATGAATTTGTCTCTGGATGGTCCTGTCAGACTAATCTAGTTGAGTACTATGACTGGGTACTAAGGGAATTGGACAAAGGTCATGTGGTAGATGTCATATTTTTGGAATCGTCAAGGCCTTGGATTCATTGCCACAAAGGAGGTTGGGGGAAATTGAGGTATGTGGGGGTTGGGACTAAAATGGTTAAGTGGATCTAATATTGGCTTCAGTGAAGACAGCAGAGGGTAGTGGTTGGGGGGAGCTCTTGTTTCCAAGGCCAGTTACAAGCAGGATGCCGCGGTATTGGTACTGGGGCTGGTGTTGTTTGGGAAATCATAGTGGACATCTCACATGGCATCAGGAATAAGATCAGCCTCTTTTCTGATGATACCAAGGTGGATGTGAGTGACATAGAGGGATAGCAGGAACTGCAGAATGACCTGATTAAACTCGAGGAATGGTCAGAAGAATGGCAGCTGGGTATCAATGCTAAAACGTTCAAGGTGATGCACTTTGGAGCAAGAACCCAGGGAGGAGCTATCAATTGGGTTGAGTACAGCTAGTTACCAATAAGGAGAAGGATCTAGTGGTGGTTGTAAATGGGAAAATGAACAACTCAGAGCAGTGCAGGAATGCAGCAGCAGAGGCCAACAGGATGCTGTGGTGCATTGGGAGAATCTCCTCCAGGAACGGGGAGATGATCCTGCCTCTCTATAGGTCACTGATCAGTCCACACCTAGAGTACTGCATACAGTACTGGTGCCCATATCTAAAGAAGGATATTGAACTATTGGAAGAGGTACAACACAGATCAACTAAGATGATACAGGGACTGGGGGAATGGCTATATGAGGAGAGGTTGCGTGACTTGAATATGTGCTTCCTGTAGGAGATGAGAGGTCAGGAAGATATGACTGAGACCTTCAAGTACTTAAAGAGGATTAACAAGACAGGAACATAAGGGATATTTATGTTAAGCAGCAGGACGGACACAAGAGGTCATGGTCTTAGACTGGAGAGGAGCAGATATAGGAGGAAAATGAGGAGACACTTTTTCATGGAGAAGGAAGTGGCAGAATGGAACTCTCAGCCAGAGGAGCTGATATCGTCAAGACAGTGGGGGTTTTAAAAGGGGATGGGAAAGGGCGAGATAGGAGGTTATTGTGAAGGGAAGGGGGGCTGCTGCAAGGTACAGTAGGTGTGCTAGCTGCACATTTGAGCAGACTTGATAGACCATGTGGCTTGTTTCTGCTGGCAAATTTCCTATGTTCGTATGTTCCTAGATGCACTGATCCAATGGACTGTTTTCAGGCACAACCAGGGTCATAAAGATGGAACATAGGTGATACAGACAATACACTTACAATAATAAAGAAAGGTACAGGAAATAGAATACATTGCATATATTGAGTACAGCTAGGTACAACTAACTGAAAGAATACAGTTGATATACAACAGAGTAGCAGCTAAAATGTGGGTGGAATATACATGATGTACAATCTTTCAGTCTTATGATTGTTCAGCACTGTACAACAGAACAGTTTATTCTGAGGTAAAGAAGAGCCCCTCCGGTTACTGGTGTCCTGTGAGGGAGATTACTCAGGGTTCAGGGGAAATTCCTGTCCAGGGCAAGTCATACCCCCTAAAAATAGTGTAGGGGGAGGAGGAAAAATTATATAAGGAGGGATAAAGAGATTCTCTGTGGACCCTCTCCTCTCTACCCCTCTAGGGGAGATCCCCCACCACAGGACCAGACCATGTCCAGGAAGAATGCCCCTGGCTGAGAAGGGAAGGACCTACAGGGAGCTCCTAAGGCCAGGGCAAAAAACCCTACTTGCCCTTTCTCCCAGGGTGGGTCCTCTGTCAATCTGGAAGGTAACAGAGGACCCAGAGGTACCAGTAGGACCCAGCCCACAATTGGCCTCAAGGAGGGAGAGGTCAAGCAGAGAGGGGGCATTGCACAGGGACTGAGGCCCAGAAGGAAAGGTGCTAGTGAATGAATGACGAAGATATACAAGAAGATCAAGGCTTATGATAGGTACATAATTTTCATATATTCCCTGTGTCAGTCTTCATCATTCATCACTGTCTGGGTGAGTACGAAGCCCCACAAAGGGAGTGCAGCACTTTCCTGAGGGACATAAGTTTCTCAGTCTCTTGTAGGGTAGGACCATGAAAGGAGGAGACCCATTACAGGCCAGTTAGGCCTGTGACTGATCAAGGCAAGATGGGGTCTCCCATTGCCTGGGAGATGGAAGTTGCCACTGTAGTTCCCACCTTGTCATGTAGAAGAAAAGGTGAGTCCTCTGGAGAGCAGAAGCAGCACCCTACACAGTGTGAAGGGTGACAACTTTGATAGACAAAGCCACACTGACTGTCTAATGCAGATCACTGTCACTGCTAGCCTTAAAGCTACCTCATTGGTGTCATAAGACACCCTCGCCTGGTACCTTGTAAGCTCCAGGTCCTGCGCAGAAAGGGCAATGGCCTGTCTGGTTGCCTTCATATCAGGCAGAAATGTCAGCACCTGACCTAGCATTGACCACAGATGCCTGTTGTAGGCAGCATGGTATACCTGATGAACTGCAAAACTGAGCATGAACCAAGCTGAAGAGAACATTATCTGTCTCCAGTGGTCAAACTGTGCAGAGTCCACATCCAGAGGCCAATTGAACACCAAGTGTCTATGCCCAGAAGGGGTATCCAGTACCCTCACTCCCAAAGTTGGATGAGGCAAGGTCCCGGGAGACCCCTGCTCTGCGCAGTACTTGTGCTGGCTGTCCATAGGGGCTGGAGTTTTTGACAGATGGGCACTGCCAGGTGAGGGAATTGGCCAGGAAAGGATGATCAGGTAATCCACACTAAATTCGCTACGGAAGACATGTGTAATCTACTCAGTATTGCATCTTGTGATAAGGGACAGGTGCAGATCACTGACCAGCCTCGATAGGAAGCACTGATATTCTATCTGATGAGCGTCTGAGGACAAATGGACAGAGGTATCCTCTTCCTTGAAGGAGGAAGATGAGGAGGCTGATGAATCTGAAGAGTCCAAGTCCGGCTGCAGCAGGTGAGACATGAAAAATACCTTCTTATTCCTAGCCCTGATATACCTGAGGAAGGCAGATGCAGTGGTTTAAACTACTCCCAGGTCAAGGGCCCTGATGGACCCACATGGCTTGGGAAATGGGGGGGCTGTAGACACAATGGGGAAACTCACTTCACCTTATCTGAGCAACCTCTGAGAGGGCTAGGGGATCTCACTGGTGATCTTGAACCTCCTGGGATCTGTTGGTCTGTGCAGTTACTGGCTGCTCAACCAGCTCAAAGTGGTCAGGACTGAGACCTGAATGAGAAATTCTCCTGTGAGGAGACTGGGGCTGCATAGAACCAGAAGGGCAGACCCCAACCCCACCCAATAAGGCCTCCCTTAAATGGGATAAGGGAGAGAATAAGGGCTCAGCACTGCAACACATCTCTGAATCCCCAAGGGTTCCCAGGGAAGGTTGCTACCCCATGTCCTGCCCCCTCAACCCTGTTAATTCTGAGGTCAATCTCTTACTCACTGTCAAAGCTAGGGATGGCTTTAGTCCTGCAGGCCTCCTCAGGGAGGCCACAGAAGAGTAAGTCCCTGTTCTGGCCCTGGAAGGGGACAAAACTGGGACAGACAGCTCTCCAGGTCCCCAAGACCCAAACCACAATCCCATCAGATGGAGGATCACTATTAGCAGGCATGCTCCTGATGTCACCACTGGCATGGGAGCCAGCACCGATCATAATCACCAGTGCCAAGGGAAGAGATGCTTAGGAGGGCACAGAGTTACTGGGCAGTAGAGAACCCTCCAACTCTGATGAATTGGGCAGCCAGTCAAGATCAGTCTCCCACGGATCTGGCTCTGGAGAGAAGGAGATCCAGAAGACCTCCAGACAAGCAGACCCAGAGGTTTTCCCACCTGCAGTACCACTTGCAGTGCAGCAGGATGGTCCAGTATTGGTCACGGTGCTAATCACCAGAGCCACAAATGGCCCTGAGATACAGCGGCACTGGTGAGCAGCACTGTGGAGCCACCCGTGCTGGGATCAGCAAGTGTGGGCCATGCACCGGAGGAGCGAGCCTGCACCTCTGAGGTGTTGAGTGCCTGTGCATTGCTCCCAGTCTGGCCCCCAAGATGCCTGGACCAATCCTCCAGCACTGCAGAAGAGACCTACTCCCTGGCAATGCTAGAAGAAGAGGAGGCCCCCTCCTCACAGGTCTGTATATAATCAGGAGGGGATCCGAAGAAAGGGTGGAGAGACCCATGCTTAGAGTCCCTCATACAATACTGCCCTCCAAAAGCCAGTGGGTCACAGCTGACTGTCCATGCACAGTGCTCCAGTGACATGTGGTCCATGGAGAAGGAAGTGTCCCAACTATCGATATCATGAGATGGACCCAAGCAGTTGAGGTATTGGTCATGCTGGTCTGTGATGGACATCATCCAGTGCAGGGACACTGGGTCATAGGAGACCAGCCTGCTTTGGAAGAGCACTTTTTGTCCCTGGATGAACCCAGCATGACTAGCAGTAATTAAATTAATAATAACCAACAGATTTGGTGCTGCTTCAAGAAAGAAAAAGGAAAGGTCATACCGGATTCCTGCAGAAACTGGTGCCAGGTTACTAGCAGATGGCAGAACTCTAACAGAGCAAAAATGGTAATGACAACGTCGAAACAAATAATTAGGCTGCAATGTCGCAGATTAATTTTCTTCAGCAGGTGCGAGGTGCTGCATTCTCAATGGTGGGAGAAGCAGAACTGGGGCAGAGGAGGAGCTGGCGACCATTGCTAGCTGATTCGTGAGCGCCATGTAATTCATCAGCCTCAGGGGCAGCACCGCCTCCTGCATTGGATTCTCTCCTACAAAAAAGTGTCATGCTGGGTGCTGTGCTTCTGGCTTTCACCCAGACAGTGATAAATGGTGAAGATTGACTCAGGGAAGATTAGTAATACTGTGGTGTAATTACACAATTTGCATGAAGTAGTATTTATTGCAATTACTATGCCTCTTTTCTGCCTCAAATCAATTTTTCTGACAAATGTAACTATGTATGTTGCACTTTGCAACAGATGTTACATGTATAATCACACTTCCAGCATAAATCAATTTGTGCCAAAAGAGAAACGGTTGTGGTTGCATGTGTAACTACCACTTCATGCAAATTGCATAACTACACACAAGTGAAATGTGAAAGTAATTAACAACTACATAGTATTTACAGTGTAATAACAGTGTTGTTACTTCATAGAGATGTGGGTCTAACTACATAATACTCAAATGTGAAACTAATTTCCAACTACATTGTAGTTACATGTAACTACATAGTACTTACATAGCAGTTAAATTGTAGTTATATAGTAATTACAGTGTAGTTAAGGACACTCAAATTAAAGCGTTAACATTTTATTTTGTTTTTTACCTGTGGGAAAAAAGTCCACATTTGATCCTACCCACACACCCCAATCGACCTCCCACTATGCACACACACACACCCACCCCCTAGATCCCCACACCCTAACACACCTGCACTGATCCCACAGTGAAGATGCACTCTCTGATCAAAGACACATCTTACTCCTGGAACCAATGACTACTGTATGAAATGTAAAGTAACTGTGGTGGAACTATAGTTACCTTACTTCTCATACAGTAGCTGCCGATTCCAGGAATAAGATGTGTCTTCAATTTCGGAGTGCATTTTCACTGTGGGATGCAGGTGTGGGGGGTCTAGATTTTGGAGGGTGGTGGTTGCACAGTAGGAGGTCAGTTGGGGGAGTGCTGGTGTGATCAACGGTGGACATTTTTCTCATAGGTAAAAAAAAGTTAAAAGACATAGAGGGACTGTTTCTTTATTTTCAGTATTATATAAACATGGGTGGGAGGCCTGGACCCCAATGAGAAGGGTACATTTTTCATTAAATTTTAAGATACAGTTTGGAAATGTTGGGGGAATGAGTAAAAATAATAGAATTAAGTAAAAATAATAAAAGAAATATATATGACAGCGGAGGCTGGTGGAGGTGGGCACTAAACGCCAGGGCTATTAAATATGAATTAATCAAGGCCGAGGCCACACTTGGAGAGTGAGTGCCTAATGGCTGTGGGAGTTTTAGGTAGTACCCTAGCTCTTTAAATTAAGTCTTTTATTTTGCACATGGATAACAAAAAATGTTCCAGGAATCTATCCAGATAGTGAAAAGCCAATTAAAAATAATGGGAACTCTAAAATGGAATAACTTAGTACAGGAATAGTACATTTTCACCAAGCCCTTTCTACCCAGAAAGTTTCAGACCAAAATTCCAAACCATTTGGGCACATGGTGATGAGAACAACTCAGGAAAAAAAGGTGAATTTTAAGGATTTTTCACTGTCTAGATCTCAGAATCTGCACATCAGAGCAAAATAAAACAGCATATTAAGAGATCTACCCCCACAAGACTGTGCATGTAAAAGTTTGAGCAAATCTGTTGAATTGTTGTGAAGTTATTGAAATGCAAAATGTCAGGTTGAACATAGAAAGCCCTGTTCAAACCTAAATAAAAGGGCACTACTGCTCCCCTATATTATATATAAATTGCAAAAAAGTTGCATTAAAGTATTTTTTTGCAAAGTTATTATATATATATATATATATATATATATATATATATATATATATATATATTCATTGACAAAATCTTTGTTAATGCATCAGTTAAGGCTGTAACTACAGCCACAAAAGTAGGGAAATGTGGCGTTAGGGTTTCCAATACTAATGCCCCACCAGCACCCACAACCTACATTCACTTACAGGCATTGGGGGGTCTGCCTTGGGCTCATTGGCCCTAACACTCACCCACCCCCACCCCCATCCTGCAGTCACTGATGGGTGTCAGAGGTTTCCCTTGGGGTCATTGGCCCTAACACTCACCCCATTCCATAAGTAAATGAGCTGGGATGAGCATAGTATAGGAGAATGGGGTGCGCATTAGGGCCAGTGATCCCAAGGGACATCCCCAATGCCTGTCAGGGTCTGCAGGATGGGGGTGGGTGTGAGTGAGTGTTAGAGCCAATGAGCCCTAGGCAGACTCCCGGATGCCTGTTAGTGTATGCAGGTTGTGGATGGTGGTGGTGTGTTAGGGCTGGAAACCTAATGTCACATTTCTTTACCTTTGTGGCTTTAAGTACAGCCCTAACTGATGCATTAACAATGTTTTTTTGCAATGAATTTCCTTACTTTTTGTGAAAGCATCACCGTATCTCAGGCAGCAGCACAGTATCCCACAGCCCCATGCTACAATGTCTTTATAGGTGGGATCACAGGGTCCGAATGACCCTGTGCTCCCACAGTATGTCAGGTAGTAGTACAGCGGCTCACAAACCCTGTACCACAATATCTTTAGAGCTGGGACTGCAGGGTCCTTCAAACCCTGCAATACCACAGCATCTCTGGCACCAGCACAATTCCCCATACAGCATGTGTTGACAAGTTACATTTAGAAAACATTTCTATTTATTTATTTATTTCAGTCTAGGATTGTTACACCTTTGAGCACAGAGCAGCTCATTTACAAAGGTTCCATGTCATAGGAGAGGGTTACAAACAAAGGAGAACTAACAGAGGTTTACTAGCAATAACATGTTTCAGAACACAATTGGCTCTGATTTGACTAAATAGGAGCAGAGAAGAAAATCACTGTAAAGTAGCTTGATACTAATGGGCTGACTTAAAAACTAAGGTGAGAGAACAGGAGAGGCAAAAGGGGGGGTGGTAGTAGTGATAGCAGGGAAGGGAGAGCAACCAGGGGCCTTGTCAAACTAGACTGTCAAAAGAAGGAGGGATGTTGGGGTGAGAGGTGAGGTAGGAAGGAGAGGTTGCAAGGGGGAAGGGAGGGTGGCAGGTTAATCAGTGGCAAGTAGGGTGGAGGGGAATTGGGAGCCAAGGGACACATCAGATACGAAGAGGGAGGCAGGTGGTTTTCATTGTGCAGGCAGCAGGCTTTTACTGGACAGGCAGTCACAGGAGCTGCTAGCTACAAGATACTGCCAGGGTAGGGACTTGAATTGACTGATCTTCAATAAGGATTATATTTCTGTATCCAGCGCATTTAGCCAGAGTGGGGCTCTATGAGACAAGTATCCTTGACTTTGTATTGTCCGTCATCTTGGGACAAGGAGGACTTGATAGATTGATGCTCGGGTGTGTTTACTGTCATGGTAAGGTGTCAGTAACTCAGTAGTCCCAGGGTTTTTTTGGCAAGCAGGAAAGTATGATATTTAACCCTTCCACTGAGTTGTATCCAGTCAGTCTGTGTGTAAAGGTCACAGGTGTGTGTCAGGTAAGGGGAGCAAGTAAGAAACCTGTATGCCTTGTTGAGGGCTACTGTAATACTTTTAAAGGTGGTAGTGGTAGCAGTGCCATAGATTACAAGCCATAAATCAATAACTGATAAGCTGGAGCTGTATATTGCCATTTTGAGATCTTCATGATTCAGACTTCTCTTGTGTCAGTGTAGGAGTCCAATCCTTATGTTAATGGCCTTGGAGACATTCTCTGTGTTGTGAGCATAGGATAGGTGGTTCTCCAGGGTAGCCCCAATAAATTTGAAGTGCTGAGTGAGCTCAAGGAAGGGGGGTACCAATGCAGTTTCTTATGGTTAGTGGATAGGTTTTATGTTTTTTGTGAGAGGAGCAAAAAAAGTCACCTTAGATTTTTTTTGTAGTTCAGGACAAGTTTATGGGTACTGAAGCATTGTTCCACTTCCTTAAAGCTGGTTTGCAGTTGCTTTTCAAGAAGAGTGGGGTCAGGTTGACTTGTAAAGACGACAGCATCATCTGCATGTAATAGAATCCACTGGTGGCAGGAGCGGGGTAGGTTGTTGAGGAAGACACTGAATAATAGGGGGCCCAGGATGGATCATTTTAGTACTCCAGAGAGCACAGTCCATCGGTCTGAGGTGATGGTTAAAATATTACATGTTTGGAGCATTCTTGGAGGTAGTCTTTGAACCAAAGCATAGCTTCATTAGATAGGCCAATTGTGGTGAGCTGTTGCAACAAGACTGAGTGGTTCACAGTGCCAAAGGCCTTTGTTAGGTCAATTAAGGCTGCTTCTACAAGGGTTCCTTGGTCAATTGACTGGTGGATGAATCCAGTGAATTCCAGGAGAGCAGTGGTGGTACTGTGCCCTTTCCTGAAACCATGCTGCTCTGGGCATTTAATGGAGTACTTTTCCAGGTTGTCAACTAACTGGTCAGTGACTATGCACTCCAGAGCTTTTGATAAATGGAGGAGGATACAGATTGGTCTACAGTTGGAGTGAATGGAATGATCCCTGGATTTATGTAGCAGGGTAACCACAGCTAATTTCCAGACTTGAGGAAATTGGAAAGGACACAGTGAGAGGATGAAAATCTGGGTTATATGTGGCATATGTCTTAGTGCAGTCCTTTCCCCAAGATGGTGAAAATAAAGAACATGGAAAACAATACAACAGAGCGAAGGAATTCCAAACACCTGACACACAAAAAGCATTACATCTGAACCTTAATAACTTTGGAACCATTCAACGGATTTTCATAAAATTTAACATGCATATTGTCAAGGGGTATGTCTCTTGACTTGCCAAATGTCTTGCAACTCTGTTGTCTGGTTTCTGAGACACAGAGTGCTGACAAAACAGAAAACTCCGTGTTTTGGGTAGTGATGGGTGAAGTGGCGGAAAATTCACTCTGCAAAGTGATTCGCGGAGTAACACGAAATCCGCAAAGCGCTCTGCAATGCGAAGCGGAGTACTTCGTGTCATGATGAGAAATGTGATGTCCATTGAAATCAATGACTTTGCATTATTCCACCTTCCCCAAGTCACTTCTCCACCAATTTTAAGGCGAACTAACACTGAAATCAATGTACTTCACATCACTTCGCCTTGTTATTGAATCCCAAGGTGAATTTGCAGTGCTTCATGGGATTGCAGGTGTCATGGGGTCTAAATTTTTCTGCACAACCTCAGTTCTGTGTAATGTGTGTTTAGTGGAAGATGGAGATAGTTTCCTCTCAGAGCTCTGTGATTCAAATCCTCTAAAGCTGTTAAAAAAGCCTTTTGAGTCATTTTTTTTTGCTTAAAATTTTGTACATCGATTGTAGGAAACCCTCCATGCTCATATGATTGAGTGTTTATTGTTTGTGTTTGGATTTTGAGTGTTAATTTAGAACAGTCAGTTTGTGTACTGTGAAGTGTGCTTTGGGGAAGGGGGCATATCTGTTGTGTAGGTAGATTAACTAGGAGAAAAAGGCAGTCTTTCTGTTTTGGTTATATTTTTCTTGTATAACTGTGTTAATGTACACACAGTAATATTTTCAGTAATTCTTGAAATTTTATTTCTGATTGTTGATGTGCAGCAGTGTATAATTTCAGTTTGTTTAAAACATTTGGTTGTATTACTAAAGGTTTTTAATTTGCTATGCATTACTTGTAGTATGTGTGTGAGTGAGGGTGTGTGTGATGCGTGCCATTAAATCAGATAACTTTTATTGTGCCACAGACTAACTGCAGCAGTGTGAACCTGCTATCCACTGCACCTGCATGAATTTTTTGTACTGCTTTGTGGTATCTTTACTGGTAGTGGACTGTTACTGCCATGCACTACCCCCCCAACCAACAAAAGGTATTCTTTTCCAGATTTTGATTTCAGATAGTGAGCACTGGTTAGGTGGTGTTGTGCCTTTGAATCTGCATCTCTTCAGTGTGCAGTGCAATCTTAATCTGTTTAGGGTCCAATTTCCATCTGTAACTTAAGTCACTGTTGTATCTTTGGCTTCCCTTCAGAGTACTGGTGTGGTGCAGTGCATATCTCTCTGCATGAAAATTTTACTCATTAATATGGGTTTTTAAGTCAGGGCTACCATCACGACTCAGTCACTCCTGATACAAATCACTTTCTTTATCATCATCATGGTCACGAACGCAGTCACAATTCATGATCACACCACCAATCACAAAACTAATTTTTTTACTATTTACTTCAATGTAAGCCTGTTTTGTAGTATCTCTCCAGGCTTCACCACTGTACTCATTGATATGAGTTTTCAAATTGGGGAGTTTTGTGATACAGGTAATCAAGGAAGTATAGCCATAGACATTCTCGTTCACATACAGTTTCATATAACTGTTTATCTCACACCAGATGCTCATGAATCCCAACTCCAAGAAAAATAAATTCATGTTTCATGGTCATGAAGGCAGTCATGATTCACAATCACATCACAAATCACAAAATACATTTTTTTACTAGGTACTTGCATGTAAGCCTGCTTTGTAGCATCTCTCCAGACTTCACCACTGTACTCATTGATATAAGTTTTCAAATTGGGGAGTTTCATGATACAGGTCATCGTCATTGGGGAACTATAGCCATAGGCGTTCACGTTCCTGTACAGTATGTGAGTTACAGTACTGTAAGCCATGTGATGTGTGGGTGCTCAGGGGCTGCCAATATTGTTGTCAATCTGCCTTACTTCGGGTTAAGGCTGCATGACAACGAGAAGTCACAATCACAACAACAAGGTGAAGTGGGCATTTCATGCTGGCCACTCTGCATAATGGAGTGACAACACAAAGTGCCCACTTCATGGGCACTTTGCTGGTGGAATTTAAATTCACTGCATCTCTAAGATGGGAGACTTTGCATTTCTTGTTACACTCTCAATTCACTTCATCTGCACTGGGGAATTTTCTGGATACAAGACAGTAGCATTTTGGGGATGAACATTAATTCTGCTGACTTTGTCTGACCACTGCCCACATGACTGAGTGTGCCATTAATTATGGGAGACTTTGCATTTGTTGTTACACTCTCATTTCAGTTTGTCAGCACTGGGGAATTTTCTGGACATAAGACGACATTAGCATTTTGTGGATGCACATTAATTCTAGTGACTGTGTATGTGGGGGGCTGCCAATATTGTTGTCACTCCGCCTTACTTTGCGTTAAGGTGGAATGACAATGCAAAGTAATAATCACAAGGTGAAGTAGGCATGCCATGCTGGCCACTCCACATTGTGGAGTGACAACGCAAGTTGTCCCACTTCGCGTTCACTTCACTGGTGAAATTTAAATTTGCTGCATCTCTAGTTTTGAGCCATTTCTTTGTCAACATGGATCTGAGAAACAACTTTAGGTAGTGGTCTGAAATTTTCAGGGTAGAAAGCTTTTGCCTCACAGATGTGTCTTTTGAAAGTTTGGTAAAAAATATTAATCCATTCAAAAATTATTAATTTTCTTTAATTTCCCATTATTTCCCAAGGGGAAATTTATACATGGGTCATGAAAGTTTGGCATTTGAGCAAATTACATAATTTGAGCAAATTACTGTTGTATTTTGTGCAAGTTACATAATTTGTGCAAAATACTGTTGTACTGTATTTTTCACAAATTATATAATTTGCACAAAATACAACAGTATTTTTCACCAGTTGTGTAATTTGTGTAAATTCTAAACTTTCGTGCCTGACATGAAAATTTTCCCATAGGAAATAATGGGAAATTAAAAGTTAAAGAACTTTTGAATAGATTAATATTTTATCACAAACCTTCAAAAGGCACATCTGTGAGACAAAGGCTTTCTACCAGGAACATTTAAGATCACTACCTAAAGCCATTTCTGAGATCCAGGTTGACAAAGAAATGGCAAAAAACACAGATTTTTCTGTTTTTTTTTCAACACTCAGAGTCTGATTCCAAAATGGTTACACTCGACAGACGGTGCTTGCATGAAACAGCAATGATGTAATTTGTACCTTGCATCATAGTTTGCAGCATTCCCTGTTCTGGTATGCAGTCTGTACTAGAATGGGAAGCCACAGTACCAAATGGGCAATGTGCCACCCTTGCGACCTGCATCTGGGTACACCAGGTCACAAGAGGGCTTGTGCCATAGAGGGGCTGCTATATCCCCTAATTTTGAATTCTGAAAGACCCGCCATGGCTGTAGCAAGGGCACTCCACTTAGACCTGACAGGAGGCAGTCTAAGCCCCTTGTGCCAGTGTGGCACACAGTGGGGGATAACTACATGTTTGATGAAGGGGCAGGAGGGGCACAGAGGGGCATAATGTGGTCTGATTGGACAGCAGGGAGGCAGGAGATTGCTTTGGCACATGGTGGGGTTCATATTGCCTCTGTATATACAAGATATAGGCATATGCACCCTACCTGGTGCTAAACCAATCCCTGATGTCCCCGCTGTCACACCAGCTCAGTCTATGCCCCTTATGCCCCTCCTGCCCCTCACCACCTCCAGGCATGTGGTTACCCCCCTCACCACCACCACCACCAATGCTCCCTGTATTGTGTTTCACCAGCAAGAGGGGGAGACAGATCCTTGAAACATGTGCAGCAGCTGTGCCAATGGTTGAGTGTTGATCTGCAGTTGTGGCAAACCCGGGGATTTCAGTGCTGGGACCCTGCTTTTTTGTAGGATCCTATGCAGGGTCCCTGGCTCACCCAGGTACTGCAGCGTCCCTGGAGAATCACAACTTGAGGTGATCCAGGGGTCCATTTCAGAATTGGGCCCTCTGTATCTCAAAAACCACACAGTGGATTCACACATTTGGCACATCAAAAGACCTACCACTGGACATTAAGAATGTCAGTTTCATAAACATCTGTTGAACAGTTCCAAAGTTATTAATGTTAAAAAATTCAGACTGAACTTAGAACTTAGGTTTCACCCTAACTATTCTGGCCCTACCGTGCCAAGATAGGGTATATATATATATCTATATATCTAGATATCTATATATCTATATATCTATATATATGTATATATATATATATATATATATATATATCTAGATATCTATATATATATATATATATATATATATATATATATATATATGTGTATATATCTATCAATATATATATCTATCTATCTATATATATATATCTATATATATATATATATATACACACACATATATTATGGTAGCACGATAGTGCTACCATAGTTAGGGTTGAGGAGCCATTTACATGTTAAATCTAAAATATTGCACCTTAATAACTTTGCAACCATTTAAAGGATTTCCCTTAAATTTGGAATACATAATCAAGAAGCACACATCTTGGGATCTGCCAACTTTTGTTCTGTTCGGATATACGGCTGCAGAGTTATTAAGTGTGATCTGCGAGTGTGGTTACGCTTTTTTGAATTCTTTGCTCGTCCCTACAGGTTGCATGGTTTGCACGACCAGTTTGAAAGCTTCAGGGAACATGCAGCCAGTATCCCCAATGTGTCTTTTGAAGATTTCGTGAAAAAATATTGAACGGTTCAAAAGTTATTCAAAAAATTTCCCATTATAAGTCAATGGGAAAAGTTAACAAAAAGTTTAACACTTTCATAAATGCAGTTTCTACTTTCACAAATGGCCCTTTTACTTTCACAAATCCACCATTTTGTTTTCAGTTGGTAATCAGAAAAATGCTTGGCATTTAAATTTGGGACCCTCTAGCAACACAATTCTTTTTTGTGTTTACCTAGTTGGACCCTGAGGATGCTAGGCATGTCTTTATTTTGAGGTTAAACACCCTAGAAATATGTTTTTCAAGTTTCTGGAAAAAATACTTTCTCAAAGTAGTGTCGCACTCATGAAAGTGTCTCAAATTTTTGCGAAAGCTTTCACAAATTGTGAAACTGCTTTTCCAGGCTATGGCAAAATGATAGCAATTCTTTGCCACCCTGGTGCAAAAGAACGGTTTGGTCTTTTGGGCTGAAATTTGGAGGGAACGCAGCCAACATCTCACAGATGTGCCTTTCAGTATTTTGGTGAAAACTTATTACAGGGCAACAAAGTTATGGCACTCCAAAACTGACACTTTTTCCCACAGGATAATATTACGGCGTTCGCCGCATTACAAGACTCCTTTGCCACCCTACTGCAAAATAACGGTTTGGTCTTTTGGGCTGAAATTTGGAGGGAAGAAAGCCAACATCACACTGATGTGCCTTTTGGTGCCTTTTTGAAAAAATATTACAGGGCGGCACAGTGACGGCACTCCTAAGTTAATGCTTTTTTCCATCAGATAACATTATGGTGCCCGTCGTGCCTTTCGGGCCCTGTTTCTCAGAAACGGTGCGAGATATGGACTTTTCATCACAAAATTTCTTAGCCCCCTAAAGCGGGCTAAGTGCACAAGTAGCCAGGAAAGTCATAATTCATGTGAAATTTACATTTTTTTCTACGTCATACGGTTCCTGAGATATAAGCAATTTAATATTCCAAGTCCTCATTTTCTGCTCCGAGGCCCATTGTTATGCATACATTCGTTGTTTTCACTGCATTTTCCAATGCATTTCTTGGGGAAAAGAAGGGTGTGCCCTTTCATTACTGTGCCAATTAGCATTTCCAGTTCCGTTTCTGTTACCGTTTGTGGCACCATTACCTTCTACATCATCGTGTGCATTACGGTTTGCGTTTTCGCTTGTGTTTACGTTTCTGTGTCATTTGGTGTTATTGTTGCTGTTACCATTACCAGTTTCATTTGCAATTGTGGTACCATCCACGTGCGTTACGGTTTGCGTTTTCATACGCGCTTGCATTTCTGTTTCGTTTCTGTTTCCTTTGGCATTAGTTTTGCTGTTACTGTTACCATTTGCATTTACAATTGTGGTACCATGACCATGTGTATAACAGTTTGCATTTCTGTAGTCACTTGCATTTGCATTTCTCTTTTCTTTGGCATTATTGTTGCTGTTACCGTTACTATTTGCATTAACAATTGTGGTTCCTTGACCATGCACGTTACGGGTTACGTTTCTGTTTGTGCCACCACTCCCATTTCCATTTCTGTTTCCTTTAGCATTATTCTTCATTTTAACTTTACCATTTGCATTTACTATTGCAGTACCATGGCTCTGCGCGTTACAGGTTGCGTTTACGTATGCACTCGCATTTGCATTTTCTTTTCTGTTCCCTTTCGTGTTCTTTTTGCTGTGACACTTAACATTTCCATTTAAAATACTGCTGTCATCATTGTTTGTGTTACCAGTTGTGTTTTGTATGCACTCCAATGTCCGTTTGCATCACTGTTCACTTTGGCATTACTTTACTCTTGCATTTCTATTAACGTTTCCTTTACCATTTACATTTCCATTACCATGTGTGCCACTGATGGCACTGCTGTTTGTGTTGCTGTACCTGTTACTATGTCACAAGACATCACATGGCGGGAGCGTGGGGCCCAAAGAGCCCCGCACTCCTGCTGCTGCATTACTTTCACTATTTGTCATCATCATTCTCAAAAAGAAGGGAAATTAGAGGCAAAAAACTCTGTTTAATGCATCAGTTAGGGTTGTTCCACAGTGACAAAAGTGAGGAAATTCGGTGTTAGGGTTGAAAACCCCCCTTGGACCCCCAGCCCACCCCACAACCAGCATGAGGCTGCGCGTTGGGGTCATCGGTCCTAACTCTCACCCCATTCACCTGTTCCTCTGCTTCTTTACACATGTGATGGGGTGAGAGTTAGGGCCAATGACCACAATGCTCACCACCCTGATGCCAGTTGGGTGGGCTGGGGGCTTTTCAACCCAAACACCGAATTTCCTCACTTTTGTCGCTATGAACAACCTTAACTGATGCATTAAATGGATTTTCTCTATACATTGTATATATGTATATATATATATATATATATATATATGTGTATGTATATATATATATATATATATATATATATATACACACTGTATATATATATTATATATATATATTATGGTAACACGGTAGTGCTACTATAGTTAGGGTTGAGGAGCCATTCTATGTTAAACTCCAAAACTTTGCACCTTAATAACTTTGCAACCGTTTGACAGATTTGGCTGAAATTTGGAATACACAATCAAGAACCATAGGCCTTGGCATCTGCCAAGTTTTGTACCAGTCAGATACAAAGCTGTGGAGTTATTAATCATGATGTCCTCACGCATTTACGCTTTTTCTGGAATTCTACGGTCATGCGTACATGTCGCACGGTTTGCGCGACCGGCCCAAAATCTTAAGGGAACGTGCAGCCGGGGTCCCTGATGTGCCTTTTAAAGATTTGGTGAAAAAATATTAAACGGTTCAAAAATCATTCAAAAAACAATTTCCCATTATAAGTCAAAGGGAAAAGTTAACAAAAAGTTCAACACTTTCGCAAATGCATTTTTACTTTAGCAAATGGGCCTGTTACTTTCGTAAATCGGACCATTTTGTTTTCAGTTGGTGATTAGAAAAATGCTTGGCATTTAAATTTGGGACCCTCTAACAACCTAATTATTTTTGTATACCTAGTTGGACCCTGAGGATGCTAGCCATGTCTTTATTTTGGGGTAAAACACCCCAGAAATATGTTTTTCAGATTTCTGAAAAAGTACTTTCACAAAAAGCTTACTGTGCTCATGAAAGTGAAATGCAAATGTTTGCGTAAAATTCATAAATTGCGACAGTAATTTTCTAGTCTTGTGGGAAAATGACAGCAATTCTTTGGCACTGCACTGCAAAAGAACGGTTGGGAGTTTTGGGCTGAAATTTGAAGGGAAAGCAGCCGACATCTCACAGATGTGCCTTTCGGTGTTGTATTGAAAAAATATTACGTGGCAGAAAAGTTACAGCACTCCAAAGTTGACAGTTTTTCCCATAGGATAACATTACGGCGCCCGATGCATTACAGGAATCCTTTGGCACCCTGCGGCAAAACGGTTTGGTCTTTTTTCCTGAAATTTGAAGGGAAGATAGCCAACAGACCCCAGATGTGCCTTTCAGTAGTTTGGTGAAAAACTATTACAGGGAGGCAAAGTTATGGTGCTCTGAACTTCTCTTTTTTTCCCATAGGATAACATTACGGCATTCACCGCGCTTTTCAGGGCCCGTATCTCGGAAACGGTGCTAGATACGGACTTTTCGTTGGAAAAATTCTTAGACCCTGATGGGGGCAAAGTACAAAACTAGCCAGGACAGTCGTAAATCATACGAATTTTAAATTTTTTTTCTACGTCGTACGGTTCCTGAGATATAACCTATTTAGTATTCCAAGTCCTCATTCTCTGCTCCGATACCCATTATTATGCATACATTCTTTGTACTCACTGTCTTTCTCTATTCAGCTTTTGATGAAAACCAGCCTGTGCGCTTACATTACTGTTACCATTGCCCTTTCTGCTTGCGGTTCCATGCCCGTTTCACTTACCGTTGATGTCTATGCCACCACGTGTGTCATCCTTGAGTTTTCATTTGCGCTTGCATTTCTTTCATTTTTTGCCATTTGTGTCTACCGTACTGTTTCTCTTTCTGTTTCACTTTGCGTCACCATGCCCATTGACATTTCCGTTTGCAGGCACCATGTTACTATGACAAGACATCCGTGGCACACTGTTCCGATCTATGCCACTGTGTTGCGTTACCCTTCTGTTCTCATTCATGCTTGCGTTACCTTGTGCGCAACTGTTAGCGCTTCTGTTTGTGTTGCTGTTCCTGTTACTATGCCACAAGACATCATGTGGTGGGCCCCGCACTCCTGCTGTTGCATTACGGGCTGGGAGCGCGGGGCCTTATGTGCGTTATCCTTTGCGTTTTCATTTGCGCTTGCATTTCTGTTATTTTTTGCCATTTGTGTCTACAGTACTGTTTCTCTTTCTGTTTCACTTTGCGTCACGATGCCCATTGACATTTCTGTTTGCAGGCACCATGTTACTATGTGACAACACATCACGTGGCAGACTGTTCCTGTCTATGCCACCATGTGCATTGCCCTTTCTGTTGTCATTTGCGCTTGTGTTACCATGTGCGCCACTGTTAGCGCTTCTGTTTGCGTTGCTCTTCGGCCCCGCGCTCCCGCCGCTGCATTACATTCACCATTTCTCGTTATCATTCTCAAAAAGAAGGGAAATTAGAGCCAAAAAACTCCATTTAATGCATTAGTTAGGGTTGTTCCACAGAGACAAAAGTGAGGAAATTCGCTGTTAGGGTTGAAAACCCTAACTCTGAATTCATCCCCCCAGCACCACACACACAGACACACACACACACACATGCAAGTATGGGGAGGACCAAGTCAACATAACCAATGACAGACATCCAGCAGCAGGTGACAGAAATAACAAACAATTGTCTAAATGTACTATGAGACATCCCCACCCACCTGACCAGGTACTGTATGCTCAGTGGAGATCAACAGCAAAACTGAGGCCATGTACACCAAATGTACACATCCCTGATTGCAGCTGCACACAACATACCACACTTAGTAGTTGCATGGCTTTACCTACCGATGCCCCACACCACACCACAACTGGTACTGTGCCATTAGTCAATATAAATGCTGAAGGTGCATGATGACAGTTGTAGAAAGGTTTTAACACTAGTGAGTATACATTAATTAAGAGAAGTACATAAATTAACTACAAGACACTAGCATGCTCAAGATAAAAGTAGTGTTACATTTAGTATGTGATTTACATAGTAGTACATTTACTGCAACAGTTTACTCGAGATAGAGAGGCTGATGTAAATGTATGGAAAAGCATTGCCTGTTCAATGCTGTGAAATTCGTACTGCCAGTATCAGATGCATTCTTACTGATGAAGGTGTACTGCTGATGTACATACAAAGACTTTCAGTCTGTTTCAATATTAAAGATGCAGTAAGTATTCTTTGTAAGAAACAGTGTAATTGCATGGATCAGGCCAAGCAACTTCTAAATATCATAGCACTACTGAGCCAACAATGACGTACCTGTACGGAGATGTATATAGGATAGATTTTCCTGTAGGCACTTACTGGAGTTTGTTGTACCTGATAAAGACAATCTCATTGCATCTGTGATGACTAACTTATTCAAATAGTAATACATTTACTATTGTTGCAATGGGTGATCTATGCCACTTATGGACACAGTGTAATTTTTTTAACAGTTGTTTCATACTCAGGCTGTATGCCTAGTGTTTGGGTTTGCCACACTTCTGTCACTGATGCTATCAAAGTGATAACTATGTTAATTGTGGTACAACAGGAATCAAGTAGGTATGGTGTAGATATAAACAGAATGTCTTTTAGTATTGATTTAACTCACAATGGGGTAAGTGTACTAGGACAGCAGGGGTTATTCTTTATCACTGACTCTGTCAGTTATAATCACACTAAGGTTTCGATGACTGTAATGATCATGTTACACTGTTCATCTTCATGAGTTCATATTCACAGCCATTCTCCAGTAACTAGACAGTGTATGGTGTAAATGGGTGGGACACTGTGTTGCAAAGCTGCTGCAGTGCCTAGCAGAGGGAGAGTATCTACTCATAAAGACAATTAAGCAATAAGGCATGACCAATAGTTATGTTAAATGGTCTGTTAATCACCCTGTAGGGCTTTAATGTTGAATGAGGCGTAGCCGAGTGCCACATGTCGCTAGTCAGTGATAATCTGACCATTAACATAATACCTGGGAGTGGCTTATTGCTATCATAATAAAACTGTTTTTTTTAAACAACAATAAACCATGTTCATCATATGGTTAGGCTCCCCATGTATCTTAATAAAAACTAAACATAAGGCTGTTACAATGTTTACAGTCAATTAGAAAGATGCATTTCTCAAACCCTTTTTATAATCAGAGATATTATACCTGTACAACTCCTTCATTTTGCTGAACTCTATTGCTCAGGTGGCCCACCACATGTGGTGTGGTCTGGTGTGGGGCATCGGTAGGTAAGGCCATGCAACTACTAAGTGTGGTACATTGTGTGCAGCTGCAATCAGGGAAGTGTACGTTTGGTGTACATGGCCTCAGTTTTGTTGTTGATCTCCACTGAGCATGCAGTACCTGGTCAGGTGGGTGGGGATGTCTCGTTGTACATTTAGACAATTGTTTGTTATTTCTGTCACCTGCTGCTGGTTGTCTGTCATTGGTTGTGTTGACTTGGTCCTCCCCCATACTTGCATGTGTGTGTGTGTGTGTGTGTCTCTGTGTGTGTGTGTGTGTGCTGGGGGGGTGAATTCAGAGTTAGGATTTTCAACCCTAACAGCGAATTTCCTCACTTTTGTCGCTGTGGAACAACCCTAACTAATGCATTAAACGGAGTTTTTTTGCCTCTAATATATATATATATATAGAGAGAGAGAGACAGATGCGTATCATATTATATATGGGATATGCTATGAGTGAGAGTGAGAGTGAGACAGCAGAAATATCTGCACGAGCTGTCAGTGAACTTTTTATATTCCATGAGTGTCGAAGCCACAAGTGGGATATCAAGAGTCAGTGAGTGGAGATATTTCTACTATCTAACTCTCACCCATGGCATATTCTATTTGTACAACTGGTGTGGGTCTGTGTTCAGCTAGTCACTGAAAAGAACTTAGTGTCAAAGTCTAGATTTCAAACTGTACTGTTAAACCCCCATAACTCTGTGCTGTACTGTCTGCAGTGCAGCTCCCCCCCACTGGCTTTGTAACACTGCCTGAAATGAAGTGAAGTAAAATAACACATTTAGAAGGAAAATTTATGACCTGTATTACTTCTGTTTCATTTTTTGATCATTTGGTGAGGAAGAGCCACCTGAGATACTCAGAGCATGTGTGTGGTGCCATCAAAACAGCTTTGAAATCAAAGCCGAGACCCTCTCCCGCGACTCCACTAGTCTTGCTGCCATTGCTGTTTGCTATTCCCATTATTTAAAAGTACCACCATCAGCACAGGTTATAGAACTAAATGCTCAGCAGTTTCTATCTGAAAAATGCTGACTCAGCCAGATGTGTTGAAATGAAAAGTTGCCCTGTATTATGGCAGCTGAAGATGGACATGCTCACTGACTTTAAAATGACTCATTAAAAAAATATTTTGTATGTGAGAGGGGGTAAGGAATAACTATTTAACTATTCCATCATTGAGACTGGTGGTCTGACTTCATGCTGACAGTTTTCCTTTCAAAATGAGATGAAAAGCAGGTTCAGTGTGAAGCAACTGCTTTCAGAAGCTACCTGCGTTAGTGGTGCTGCTGCAGCTTGTAATTGTGTTCTACTCAGCATGAAATGATATCAGTGATGACGTACAATGCATGGACATATCACTACTACCTCACTAGTGGCCTGTAAGATAGTAGTTATATATTTATTGATACAGACCCACACCTGTTATATAACTAGATAAAGATAGATAGATAGATAGATGATAGATAGATAGATAGATAGATAGATAGATAGATAGATAGATAGAGGTATACTGAATATGTAATAGATAAAATACTATAGGCTATGCAGCCATGCTCTGATATATGTATGGTTGAGTGTGTTGTGAGGAATAAGGCTGCAGGTCAAGTTCTTTTAACCACCTTAAGTGTGCATATATCAGATCACGGTAGCATGCCCTGTAGTGGATTATCTGTCTTATGAAATGTCCAGAAGGCTCTAAGGGATGAAATGAACAGCAGGTATGTGGTCATTGTGGAATGATGCATGCTCATGTGGTGTGTTTCATCCAATCAGGAAATTGGATTGTCACAGATTTTTCTTAAACATTTTAGAAATATATTATAGTGGTGTGGTAGCACCACTATAGCTAGGATTGAGCAGAGGTTTCAATGGTAAACCTCAGACTATGCACTTTAATAACTTTACAAAGGTTCAATATATGTGCAGGAAATGTTGCATGTGCAGTCTTGTGTGGTAGATCTCTTGATGTGCTAAGTTTTGCTTTGGTCAGATTTGCAGATTCTAAGCTGCACATAGTGCTAAAACATTGCAAAATTGCTGTTTTTGTGTGTTTTTGTCATCTTTTTGCACCCAGAAGGTTTGGATTGTTGGTGTCACATTTTCAGGGTAGAACGGGTTATCCTCATAGAAGTGCTTTTCACTGGTTAAGTGAAAACATATTAATCCATTGTAAAGTTATTTAATCTTGAAGTTTCGAGTTCTGAGCATGCTCAGTTCAGTCTTTTGGATAGTTTCCTGGAATGGCAGAAGAATTTGGTATCATGAAAAATGATTCTTTGTTGTGAGGGGCCTATCCTTATTTGAGAAAAAAATCCTTTTTCTTGACACACCATCTTTTCCCTTTAATATCTTCACAACTGTTCAATGGATGTATGCAAAATGTTGCTTGCGCAGTCTCACAGGTTAGGTCTCTTGACTTGCCAAGTTTTCTTCCAGCTGTATGTGCACGTTCTGAGATCCAGATACTGAAAAAAGTTAAAAAATAAAAATGTTTTGCTGTTTTTTGTCATCATCTAGCACCCAGATGGTTTGGAATTTGATCTGAAATTTTAATAGTAGAAAGGGCTTGGCCCACAAATGTGCATTCCAGTGGTTTATTGAAGAAATATTAATCTGTTGCCAAATAATAAGGATTTGAAATTTTTATTCCATGCATGCTCAGTAGGATCTTTTGGATAGACATTAGATACTCTACTGAGCATGCTTAGAACCAAAATTTCAAAAGCTTGTAACTTTGGAATGGATTAATATTTTTTCACCAGGTCAATGCAAGGCACCATTCTGTGGCATACCCTTTCCACCCTGAAAATTTCAGACCAAAATTCCAAACCATCTGGACTGTGGGTGATGAAAAAGGGCAAAAAAAAAAAATTCTCCTAGAAATGCACTATTTGGATCTTGGAGACTTCACATTTAACTGGAACAAAATTTGACAAATTAAGACACCTTGGGCTCCCCCCCAAACTGTGCATGGAAGATTTAATGCAATTCTGTTGGACAGGGGCGAAGCTATTAATATATCTATATACAGTGTACAGTGGAGTCAGCCACTTCTCCAGCATTTCTGCATTGCATCCTGGGTGTCACATCTGTATATCCATATAAATTGCAAAAAGAAATGTTGTTAATGCTTGAGCTGGGGTTAAAGCCACACAATTAGGGAAATGTGGCATTAGGTTTTCCAACCCTAACACCCCACCTCCACACTGCACACACTAACTGGTATTGGGGTGTGTCTTTGGGTCATCAGTCTTAATGCTCAACCCATTCCGTAAGTAAATAAGCTGAGATTAGTGCAGTATAGGAGAATGGGGTGAGTATTAGGGCTGATTACCTCAAGACACACCCCTGACACCCACTGGCGTGTGCAGCATGGGGATGGGGGTGTTAGGTATGCAAAACCTAATGCCACATTTCCCTAACTGTGTGGCTTTAAGCCCAACTAGAGCATTGATGAAGTTTTTTGCAATTTATTTCCCTATATTTTGAGATAATAAAATCATATTTTATTTGCATGTGGAAGTGCATGTCCTGGAGGGCTCTGTGCTCCCACCCATGTATTGTTTTTGAGATAAAGTAATCATATCCTTTTTTGCCTGAGGGCCCTGGCTACCATCCCTCTTCCAATGCATATATGAATGTAGCTGTGGAAGAGCCCTGTACTTTCTTTTATAGGACAACAGTAACCAAATTGTCAGCGTAGACATCTTATTACCCCAACTCAAGTACCCAGTACTGAACATTTTTGAATCCCTGTCAAAACATAATTCCATTCCACAAGTGCAAAAAGACATTTTGACCAGGATTTGAAAAATAACAGCTGTGACATACATGAGGTGGGGCAATAAGAAGTCTATGTTGAAAAATTGGGGTCAAAATATTTAAAATTTCTAAAGTTACGAGTGTGTGTGTAGTAAAATTGCACCAAATGGTCATAACTCTGCCATGTATGCATATGTTGACCCCAAATTTTCAACACAACTTTCTTATGACCCCAACTTATGAATAATTTGACTGTCAGTATGCAAATCCCACCCAAAAGGTGAGTTAGTCAACCAACCGAAAAATCACCTTTTGGGCAGGAGTTGCATGATGGCAGTCATATTGTTCATGAGATGGGGTAACCAAAAGGCCATGCTGAAAATGTTGGGTCAAAATATCAAAATGTTTCTGAGTTATGCATAAAAGTTGAACCCCCCCATTGAAATACATTGAACCGCATTACCTTAGTTTCTCATAATACAGTCACCGGTTGCAGCAGCAAGACAAATATTCAATAAGAAAGTGGATCTCAAACCTGGGCCCTGCTCAGGTAAGAGAGGGAGTGTGGGGGTGTATTGGGGGTGTTGAGTGGTGGGTGCTGAGTGGGAGGTAGGGTGGGTGCCTAATCAGCGATGGACTGTTTTTTGTTTGCAGACCCCCCAAAAAAACATCAAGAGATGGTTTCCTTTTCTACAGGGACAGATGGCATGGGAGTGCTATTAGACACCAGGGACATGAAAGGGGATTTAAATCGAACATCAGGGGAGGGACCACTGGACTACCACTGCAAATTAATACAAAAAAGGGACTGTGATGCAGGAATGGTGGGTTGGACAGTAGAGAGAAGGAGGGATTGGGAGGGTTAAATGAAAGCTGAATGCTGGGATGGGGAATCGAGGGTGCAGGTGGACAGCATACAAAGGGAGGGAGCGTGAGGGTTTAATTGATGGCTGGGACCAGGAATGGAGGGTGAGGGTGGACAGCACACAGACTGAGGGAGATTAATGGTTTCATTAAAGAATGTTGGTGCTGGGATGGGGAACAGAGGATGGGGTGGACAGTACACAGAGGGAGGGAGGGAGCAGAAGGGATTAATTAAATGCCAGGTGCTGGGATTGAGGGTGGAGGCAGACAGCACACAAAGGGAGGGAGCAGGAGGGTTTAATTGAAAGCTGGATGCTGGGATGGGGAAAGGAGGGTGGGGTGGACAGCACACAAAGGGAGGGAGAGGGAGGGTTTCCTTAAAGAAAATTGGTAGTAGTGATAAGCGAAGTGGGCAGAAATCTTTCTGCAAATTTATTCTCAAATGGCATACAATTTACATAGCAAAATTTGGGCAATTCACACAATTATTTGAGTGAGAATCCAACATGAAGTGTGGAATTTTGCTGGTGAAGTCCTACACTTTGTGGCCAAAACTTTGCCCTCCCTGGTATCTAAAGAGGGCCCTCCACCCCGTCACTGATCACAGTCCCCATTAAATCCCTGGTGTCTAGTGGACCTCCTACCCCACCCCCATTTATAATCTCCATTGAAATTAATTAATTGTTTAAATCCCTGGTGTCTAGTGGCCTCCCAACCCACCATCACTGATTGTCAGCCCCAGTGTCACATTACTTATTTTTTTAAAATAAATCCCTGGTGTCTAGTGGACTCCCCCACCCCACCCAATGATTATCATCCACAGCAAAATTAATTGTTTAAATCCCTGGTGTCTAGTGGTCCCCCCCACAAACCCACCATTGCTGATCACTGGCATCAGTGTCACATTATTTATTTTTTTAAATAAACGTCTGTCATCTAGTGGATCCCCCACCCCCACCCCATCAGGTAGTGCAGTATACCATGTACAAGGTAACCATGATTCAGCACTTACAAAAAAGGTTACTCTTCACGATGCCTGTGTACTGGGCTACCTGACAGTGTAGTGAGTGGATTCCTGGGTGGGCGAGGTAGAGTGAAGGGAAGTAAGTGCATATGCATGCATGTGAGGGGAAGGAAGGGGAGGGAAGGTATGTGGAAGGGGGTGTGGTGGGCAGCTGCCATGCTGGACCACTAGCATTGTAGGGTGGGTGGTTGCTTGTGAGGTGCAAGGTTCAAGTCTGGTGCAGCATGGGATTTTTTTTGCCAGTAGGTGGCTTTTTATTTTTACAAGTTTTTCACACACCACTGACATGCACCCCACTGGAGTTGAGAATTCATTAGTATGGGGGTGCGGTGGGATCAGCCCCCCGCATTAAAAAAAAGTAGGTCTCGGGTGGCCTCTTTATCATCGCCATGAGTGTGGATCTCTGAAATTCATTTTCAATGATGTACAGTTGCTGGAATGGTGATCGCTATTCCGTAGTCACCATTATGATATAGAACCAGGTAGTGCCCCCCACTCTCACCCCAAGAGGGTGACCAGCACAGCCATCCACCCTCCACCATGGCTGGCCACCAAACTGAGCTGGAATGAATGAAAGCATACCTGAACAAGTATGCATGCATTCATTTCAGCTCAGCAGGGCCACCAGCCATGGTGGAGATTGGAAGGCTGTGCTGGTTATCCGCTGGGAGTCAGAATGGGTGGGTGGAGTGGTGGGGCACTACCTGACAAGGTGGGGTTGTGGAAGGTCCACTAGACACCAGGAATTTATTTAAAACAATAAGTAATGTGATGCTAATGATGGTGATCGGCGATGGTGGGTTGGGGGGAAGCACTAAACAGCAATAATTTAAAAAATTAAGTTTACTGGGGCCAATAGATGAAAAGCTGTAGTGAGGGGTCAACTAGACACCTGGGATTTATTTAAGAAAACAAATAATGAGACACTGGGGCCTGGCAATCAGTGATGGTGGGTTGGGAATTGCTAGACATGAGGGATTTAAACAATATAATTTTACTGGGGATGACAATCGGTGGGAGGGATGGGGGTCCACTGGACACTAGGGATTTATTTAACAAAATAAGCAATGTGACACTGGGGCCAGAAATTAGTGACCATGGGTGGGGGGGGCCACTAGACAACAGGGATTTAGTTTAAAAAAGTAAATAATTTTATACAGGAGCTGGCGATCAGTGTGTGGGTGGGGGCTGGTGAGTGGTGGAGGCACTGGGATTAGCCATTTCTAACTTCTCCTTGCTTTGGGCTTTTTTGAATGCAATTTGCACTTTAAAAAAATTCCAAAAGCAAGGCAAAGCTACAAACGGCAAATTTTTCATTAAGCGGGTCAGCTTTACTAACTGACCGACAGAGGCAAATTTGGTCACTTTACCCAAAATTCACCACCGACGTAAAACTTCACTGCATCACTAATTGGTAGTGGTATGGAAAATGGAGGGTGGTGCTATGACAGTTTGAACTGTCATGAACCTCTACTGTTTGAAGACTTTATAGTTAATACATTAAAGTATGAACTGTAAAGTACTTTGAGCAATTATTTTCTCATTGAACTGTTTTCATCTACCTGACAGTCTTGCGGCTGTCACAAACATTGTTAAATTTAAAAAATGGTAAAACATTTTTGTCACCAAACGATCAAAATGCACACCCTTGGCACAGACCCCATCATCTCTGAAAATTTCAGAGAAAATTTTTATTCAGTCTGGGCTGTAGATGATGGAAAAAAATCCCATGTTATCCAATGGGAAATGTATTTTTTTTTTTTTTGCATTTTTATACCCCCTTAATCTCAAATACCATACAAGATGCCAGCATGAAACTTTTCATATCTTGAGACAGTGGCAGAATGACTGCACATGCCAAATTTCTGGCTATTTTGTCAAAGTGTAACAGAGTTTTTAAGGTGCAAAATTTTCAATTTAACATTGAAGTGCTATACCAACCCTAAATAGAGGGGCACTACTGCACCATATAATACAGTATTAGAGGGAGTAGTTGAGCCCCTATAATTAAGGTTCTGTCTTCACTTTTATGTTAAACTCAAAATTGTGCACTTTAATAACTTTACAACCATTCAAGTGAGTCTCATAAAGTTTTGCATACATCATCTGGGACCAAAAATCTCTTGATGTGGCAACTTTCATTCCGGTCACATGTGTGGGTATGGAGATATAGTGTGTCAAAAATTTGAAAAATATCATTTTTTTGTAAAATTCTTTGTCACACCACTGAGAAAAAATGGTGTGGAATTTTGGTCTGAAAGTTTTAGGGTAGAAAGGTATCGAGTCACAGATGTGTCTTTTGAAGATTTGGTGAAAAAAAATATTAATCCTTTTTCAAAGTTATTAAATTTGAACAACTTCACATTAGTTTCAATGGGAGCAGTTAGATGTCCCACTTGAAAAAGGATCCTTTGTCGCAAATGGGTAATTCTTTTTTGCAAACAGGTCACCCTGTGTCGCAAATGGGAAATCTTTATTTGTGCTGCCACCATTTTGTTTTATATTAGTGTGGGAAACAAAATCAAATAACTCAAAACAATTATGTGCTGAGTACAAACCAACTCATGTAGCTTGCTTACTGGGCTCCCTCAGCTGAATACTGTACTTCTTTATTGAAGAAAAGCCCTTGATTTTTTTCTGATCATAAACCTTTTTTAATGACTTGTGATTTGAAAAAAGATTATTTTTTATATTATGAGTAACAGAAAAAAGATATTTTTTCATCAGGGAAAAATACTTTTTTGGTTACTGGCATGTTTTCCCTGCTGCTTAATGGCACCCCTGACTCCAATTGTTGTCACCATAGTAATGGCATTTAGAAAACCAGTCTCTGAAGAAAAACTTCAGTTGGAGAGCAGTTTAGATAGTTTCGGTACTCAGTACCTTTGGTTTTAGAACAAGAGCAAAGTTGTAATATTAGCTGCCCTTGATCACTAACCACAATGAGTGACATGCAGTTTACGCTAGATACCCTATGTGCATTGTGCACAAGCATGTTTTTATTAGAGCACTCTGACTTGGATCAGTGGGTCAGTAACAACTGCCAGTAACAACTTTTGTTGAACTGTTTTTATTTGAGTGCTCTGACTTGGATCAGTGGATCTGTACATTTTGCCAGCAACAACACTTGTTGGACTGTTGGACTGCTGTATAGGCATCATGTGATGCCTGCAGACTCACTCAAACTTAAAAAAAGTAACTGACCTTCTTCATGATGGCAAGGTTCTTTTTTTAATTGAGTCTATTTTATTCTGCTTTATTCATGTAATGTATGCTGTCTGAAGGGACCGTGTTGACAGTGTGGGAAGGGGGGTATTGACATTAGCAGCCTCCAAGCACAGAGCATTGGGAATGCAGAGATGAGGTGGTAGGAGGGACAGAAGAAGCACTCCCTGCAGCTCAAAGTTAAACAGGTCTGTATCCAATCAACAGACCATAGAAATTAATTACCTGCAGTAAAGCAGCCCAGTTCTAGAAATTGCCCTCCTTGGTTTTACAGGGAAAATGGGTAGCCACTCTTACTTGGGAGACTTTAACTGAGAAATAACAACTGTCACAAATCCACCTATCAGAGACCTCCAGAGACTCAAAAACAGAGATAATATCTGGCACATTGCTGTAGAATCTGGAAAGGTGTCTGATAGACAGGCTTACAACACAGAATGCAATAAGTGCACTTGGGCCATTAGGTGGGCTAAGGCAGAGCACTACCAGACTATCCTCGCTTCCACTTGGGGTTCAGCCTGGACCTTCTGGGATAATATGAAAGAGCTAAATGGGAAGTCCTGCTCCCCCCACCATCTCAGCTCTCCATCAATGGCAACCCCACAACAGATCAACTCCTTATAGCCGATTGCCTTAACACTGCCTTCTCTGACCTAAGCTCAGTCCTCCCCAGCAGCTTCTTTGACCCAATCCCCACCTCTCTCCCTCTGGTCCTGCATCACCCACCATTCTACCTGTGTACCCTATCCCCAAAAGAAGCCAGACCACACCTGCTAAAAGCCTTAGGCAGCAATAACCCCATCAGTGACCCCCTTGACTCCAGGATCCTCTGTATGGTCTTGGATGAAGTCCTAGTCCCCCTGACTGACCTTCTAAACCAGTCTCTATGCCTGGGTCAGTTCCCAAGTGCTTGTAAAACTGCTGAAATCACACCAATTCATAAGAGTGGGGACTGGTCCACCCCCAACAATTATTGGCTGATCTCCATCCTCCCCCCACTCTCTAAAGCCCTTGAAAAAGTGGTGTTGATCCAGCTCTCTGAATACCTAACCAAGTATGACATTATGTGCCCAGAGCAGCACAGTTTCTGCCCAGGACATAGTACAACCATGGCTCACCTGGAATCCTCCCAACACCTGCATGCTGCTCTTAACTCTAGCAGCCTTGCAGGAGCAGTGTTCATTGACCTCTCCAAGGCCTTTGACACTGTCTGTCATCCCCTTTTACTCGACTCTCTCCACCAACTTGGCTTCTCTGGTGGTCCCATTTCCTGGTTCTCTAGCTACCTCTCTGCTAGATCCCAGTGTGTCAAGATCAGCATCTCCCTCTCCAGCACTCTTCCCATTCACTCCAGGGTCCCTCAGGGATCCATCCTGGATCCAATACTTTTTAGTCTCTACCTCAACACCCTCACCAGCTCATGTACTGGTAAAATGCTTCTCTATGCCAATGATGCAGTCCTCATTGCCTGACATCTCAATCCCACCTCCCTACAATTATACCTCCAGCAAGCTTACAACCAAGCCAAAAGGTGGTTCGGTGACCGCAGACTGGTCATTAACCTAAAGAAAACCAAATAATGCTCTTCTCCCACCACCAAAATAAAGCTAAAAATACCCCCTCTTGATTATCCCCAGCACTCTGCAGCTGCTAGAACAAGTGACCACATACAGGTACCTAGGCATCACGTTCAATACTGCTCTCTCTTTCCACACCCACATTAATGCTGTTAGCCGCCATTAACTCTCGGATTTGCCTGCTATACTGGCACAGGGACTGCCTGCGGTTGCCCTCAGGCTGGCCATCACCTCCTCTGTCTTGTCCCTCATGGACTATGGCTTGCCCAGCTATGCCGCAGCTGACAACACTGCCCCCTCCAAAATCCAACTCTCCATCAATAATGCCTGTAGGCTCCTGACCAGTGCCCCCAGCCGAACTCACACCTGCCTTCTCTATACTACCACCAATCTGCTCAACTTTGAGGAGTGACTGCTCTACCAGACCTGCCTTCTCGCTAAGAAATCACTGCTAGGACTCTCCCCCCGGGGGTCTCCACCTCCCTACAGCTGTCATCATTGTCTGTCACCATCTGTAGCTCTGTTAAGGCCACTTTCAAGGTGCCAAGAACCAAGACCTCTCTTGCCCAGAGATCCTTCCTTTACCGAGCCCCCACCTGGTTCAACTCCCTCCCTAGCTGCATCTCCAACTTGCCAAAAATTGGCTCCTTCAAAACAGCCCTTCAGAACCATAACTTTAATACCCACTGTTGTAGGTGCAACTAACCCCCTGTTGTAACCTGTGGTTCCCACCCACCTTGCCTCCTGGCTCAACAATGTCCACTGGACAGCCTCTCCCTCCCCCAGACCCACTCCTTCCCTACTAGGTCCAAACAGGGATGTAACCCACTGTCTTCTCAGAGGACCTACTATATCCATGAGTGTAACTCACAATTTTGTAACATTATGTAATCTTAGTAATATACAAACTGCTACATTATGTAACCTAAGTGTATCAATGTTAAATGTTACTTTTACTACACCTGTAATGTTATCCTCTGTTTTAATCTGCACTGTAATAACTGTCTTGATGTCTGCCCCCCCTCCCGCAATGAGGTGCCTTTGTAAATGAGTCTCTGACTCAAAGGTTGTAAACCTGATTTGTAATGAATAAATGAATATCAATTAAAGGCTGTCAGCTAGGGATAGCTGCCTCCAATCATTAGCTCAGTTAGGAAATTTGTAATAGAAGCCACAGCTTTTGATTGAAGATATATGGTAGTTGACTGTGTGCCGTTCTCTACTGCAATTTTACATGGAAAACTGACTTTTGAAAAACAAATCAATGCTCCTGTGACTGCTCCTTTTAGTTTTCCTGACTGACTTTGAAAATTCAACAGATGGAATGGAATCAAAGAACTAAAGATAAATGGTGAGCAGTGATCAACTGAGAAGGTATCCATTACTGAATTTTTGTTTTAAGTAGCAGAGATCATCAACTCAGGAGGGTACAAAGCATAGTATATCTGTAATAGAGATGAGATGTTTAAAGACTTTTTTATGTCTCCTAGTCTGTACAAACACTACAATGAAACACAAGCTGAAGTCACCGCATTGGCAAATTTGCTAACATACTGTACATTGTTTCCAGCATATGAACTCAGACACTTTACCTCTGCAATACACCAACAGCAATAACACCTGGATGAAACCGAACATTTTTAGGGAATGGTTACACAATATTTTGTGCCTTCAGACAGATGTTTTTGCTTGCAGGAGAAAAAAATAAAAGCACACCTGCTTTTAGACCAATGGCCTGCACAATAAAGTGACTTTAGAAGAAGAAAATTTGTAAAATTCACCTGATCTCACACACACACACACACACACACACAGTCTCAAGTTTACATGGGTGTGTGTGTGTGTGGGTTGGGGTTAATATAGATGGAACACAGGGCCCAGAGAACCCTGCACTCCCACAGGCAAATAACAATACAATTATGCTATCTCAAAAAGTAAGGAATTTTTTTTGCCAAAAAACTTCAATTAATACACCATTTAGGGTTGAAGTCACAACATTAGGAAAATGTGGCATTAGGGTTTCCAACTCTAACACCACACCCTCACCCTGCAGGCAGCAATAAGCATGGGCAGTGTCATTTGAGGTTGCCAGCTCTAATGCTTATCCCATTCCATAACAACCCCAAGGGGCACTGCTCACACCTGTTGCTTCCTGCAGGGTGGAGGTGAGGTGCTAGGGATAGAAACCCTAATGCTACATTTCCCTACTTTTGTAGCTTCAACCCTAAGTAATGCATTAACTAAGTTTCTTTTACAAAGAATAGATTATAATAGTTTGTTGGCACCACTGTAGTTAGGGTTGAGCAGAAGTTTCTATGTTAAACCTTCACAACAATTCAACTGATTTGCACAAAAATTTGCATGTGCAGTATCAGAGGGCAGTTCTCTTGACTTGTCAAGTTTTGTTGTGGTCAGATGTGTGGATTCTATTAACTGAATAGCAAAAAAACATTAAAAGAACACCATTTGTGCTGTTTTTTTGTCACGCTGTAGCACCCAGACAGTTTGGAATTTTGGTCTGAAATTGTCAGGGTAGGAAAGTATTTGCCAAAAGATATGCCTTTGACTGGTTTTGTGAAAATATATTTATCCTTCCTAAAGTTTTACAGATTTTAAATTTCAGTTATGAGCAAGCTCAGTTGAAGCTTTTGAATCAACATTTAATACCCTACTGAGCATGCTCAGAAATAAAATTTCAAATGCTTATAACTTGAGAATGGATTATTTTTTTCACCAGACCAATTAAAGGCACCTTTCTGGATCCCACCTTTTCTACTCTGAATATTTCAGATCAAAATTAAAAATTGTCTGGGTGTATGTGATGACAAAAAAAAATGAAATAATGTCCGAATTTTTTTGTAAAACTGTACTATCCAGATCTTGAAATATGCACATCCAACTGCAGCAAAACTTGGCAGATCAAGACACCTTGCCCACCACACAGTCAATGCAAATTGTAGTGCAATTCCTTTGAATGGGGACAAAGCTATTAACCCTTAGGCTGCCGACAGAATTACAAAATATAGGAATTCTGGACTGATATATTACTCAACAGCACAGCAAGGGTTAATATATTTGGACTGAAATTTTCAGGGTAGAAAGGGCTTGCCTCACAAAAGTGACTTTCACTGGATTATTGAAAATTATTTATCCATTCCAAAGTTATTTAATTTTAAAATTCTGAGTTCTGAGCATGCTCAGTACAGCCTTTTGGATAGCTTCCTGGAACAACAAAATAATTTGTTCTCATGAACATGATTTTTTGTTGTGAGGGATCTATCCTTTTTTTGAAAGAAAAAAATTTTTGTGAAATGCCATCTTTGCACTTTTTGCAACCATTCAACATATTTGCACAGAATATCACATGCATGGTCTCAGATGGTAGATCAAATAACTTTCCAAGTTTCCTTCTGGCTACATGTGCAGATTCTGAGATCCACATAGCAAAAAACTGTTTCAGAATCACCATTAGACATTTGCACTTATGGATTTCAGTGTGCTTATACCATTGATTATCCTTGGCAGCACTGTTGTGCACAAGATATGGAGAGCACAGTGACAGGGTCAATGCTGGGCAGTGGGGTGGAGCTGGACATGAGGCATTCAGTCAAATGTCTGGATCAGCAAGCAAAGTGGATCTTCTGCTCCCTGCAGGGTAGTGTAGATCATAAAATTGTGGGCATGGCATTCCAAGGACTGCCATATCACATAAAGGAAGCATGCCAGTTCTAAACAAGTCAGCAACTGGCATCCCCACAATCAATGGCATTTTATAAATATGGCAACTGCAAGGTTAACAAAATTGTGAAGATGTGCAATATTTTTTTTTTATAATTAAAATGTTATTAACAGATTTTCACAATACAGGGGATAGAAAGTTACAACATACCCTTCATATTTTCAAAATGTTGCATGAACTGCCCCATTCCCCTTCCCTTCCCCCAACCCATATAGCAGTAAAAATCCATGTTGTAGTATGAGAAACAATACAATATACTGTCATAAGTTAAGATTCACTATTACAGTAACTCATTTATCTGTTCTGATCATGGTTAGCATGTGAAGGGGATCCCAAATACACTTGTACCTCTGCAACTTATTGTGGAGGCTTGCTTTCACATTCTCTGTGCGAAGATTAGCTAGGATTTCATTAACCCATTCTTGATATGTTGGACTTACCGCATCCTTCCAATGCTGAAGTACAATTTTTTTAACAGATAATGCAATCATGGAGATGTGAAATCTCCTGATTTTAACTTTGATAGATGATAGAACCCCCAACAAGCATACGTCTGGGGTGAAGCAATCCTGCAAACCCAGAATAGGATCTAAGTTAGTCAGGATAGCCACCCATAATGACCTTATCTTGGGGCATGACCAAAAAATGTGAAGAAGTGTGCCATCCTCTTGACATCCTCTGGTACAAGTCCCCGACCCTATAAGGCCCCATTTCCTCAACTTAACAGAGGTGTAATACATATTGTGCATGATATGATATTGCATAACTCGTAATCTATCCTGAGAGACATATCTATGACAAAACTTCCATAAAACTGACCAATTGGGTGTGTACTGGGGGAAAAAAGAAACCCAGAGTTTAGTGGGACCTTCAGGTCTCCCATACTTCCAGTGAAATAGATCTCGGTATATTTTAGAAATAACACCTGGTGGACCCATCAGGGAGGAGAGCTCGGGTACAAAAGAAAAGGCAGGCAGGTGAGGAGGGGTATTACCAAGCACTGTAGAAAGCAGGTGTTTTAACTGGACCACCCTAAAATAATGAGCTATTGGAATGTCAAATTTACAGATTATATTAGAAACTGAGAGCCATTCATCATCCAGAAAAGTAGAAATTATCCCATCCCCAATTTGGGGCAACCACGTATGAGAAATCTTCCATTTGTTTATTGTGAAGGATGGGGAGTTCCAGATGGACTGAGACAGATCCAAATGTGGGGAGTACCGCAAAAATGAGCAAACCTGTATGTGAACTTTTAAGGATGTTCGTAGGGTGGGACATCTGCAAGCGTCTGGAAGGGACACAATTTTAGCATAGAGCATACTCAAGGGATCCATGTTCTCAGACTGGATAAAGTCTAACTCAATTTTAAGCCAGACAGGTCTTAGGTGCTCAGGACCTGGATTCACCCAGCACATGTATTTTGCAATGTGACTGGCCCAGTAATAGATTGCCAGATGGGGGATTCACAATCCTCCATCCATTTTCTGAGTGGCTAGCTTATGATATGCCAACCTGGATTGCTTATTGGACCAGATAAAGTTGGTAAAAATTCTGTGCATTCTCTGAAACCATGATAAAGGAATAAAGGAATTAAGGAGCGAGAGGGGATAAAACAAGTGAGGGAAAACATTCATTTTAATTATATTAATGCGACCCCAGAGAGAGACAGGAAACTTAGACCATCTATTGAGGTCCTGAACTATCGCTTGGGAAAGGGGCTCCAAGTTCTCTTTGAACCAGGAAGAGGGGTTATGCATCAAGTTGATACCCAGGTATCTGAGAATGTGGGGATACCAACCAAGACCAAAAGGAGACACATCACTCTTAAAAACCTTGTGGTTAAGAGGGAAAATGGAAGATTTATTGACATTCAATTTATAATTTGAGAAAGTACTGAACTTGGCTATTTCTCCTAACATGACAGGGATAGATGTTATTGGGTGAGAGACATGGAGGAGAAGAGCATCAGCATAAGCTGTGATCTTCACCACGTTATTCCCTATCAGAATGCCTCATATCTTCGAATTATTAAGAATATTTCAGATAAGGGGCTCTAAATATAAATTAAATAAAAGGGGGGAAGGGGACAACCCTGCCTGGTACTGGAAAATAAAGAGAAGGGTTTGGAAAATGCGCCATTAGTGGAAACTCTGGCAGAGGGGGTCCGATATAAGGCCCGAATCCAATCTATGAACATGGTAGGAAAACCGAATACTTTTAGAACCTGAAACAAGAAATTCCAGTTGATACGATCAAATGTCTTCTCGGCATCCAGGTAGACCCATTCCGCGGAAAAGGTAGCATCCCTGGACACCGAGAAGACATGCGAAAGAGTACGTAAATGGTCTGACGATGAGCACCCCTTCATGAATCCCACCTGGGACATGCTAATCAGGTCCGGGAGGACCCAAGTTGTTCTGTCGGCCAATATCTTCGAGAGAATTTTAACATCCTGATTCAATAGGGAGATGGGCCTATAGCTTTGAACTAGCTCTGGGTTTTTATCAGGTTTTGGAAGGAGAACAATCAGGGCTTCAAACAAATGTGTGTCTACTCTTGCACCAGAAAGAATGTGACAGTACAACTGGTGAAGTACCGGTAATAGTTGTGTTAGAAAAGTTTTATAGAATAATGCAGAATAACCATCCAGTCCTGGGACTTTGTCAGAGGGCAAAGCCCTGATGACCTCTGATATTTCCTGCAGAGATATTGTGGAAGATAACAACTTCCTCTGTGACTCGGACAAGGAAGGGAGAGAAGAATCCCTTAGGTATGCCTCAAGCGCCTTCAAAGAAGGAGGGCTATCCATATCCCTATATAATTGCTCATAGTATGAGGCAAATTGCTGCATAATCTCTGAAGAAGATACCTTCAGGGATCCATCTGCCTGGGCCCTGATTGGAGGAATAAACCTAGCAGATTCCTGCTGTTTTAATCTTAAAGCAAACAAACAACCTGCTTTTTCCCGCTGATCGGTGTAGCTCACTTTAGTGCAAATAATAGATATCTCTGCCTTTTCCCTCAACAAATCTAAATACTTATCTTTAGCTACCAAGAGCCTCCTCATATCCTCTTCCGCGGTGCTGGAGGATAAATTGGCTTCCAGAGACCTAACTAGTGATAATGAGGATAATAATTCAGCCTCTCAAGCCCTTTTCCTCTTTGTGGCTAGGCTAATAATAATCCCTCTCATGTAGGCCTTGAAGGCGCCCCATAACATATCAGGTGCCATATGCTCTGAGGAGTTGGTTGAAAAAAAGAAATCAATCTGTTCTTTTATTGGGGTACAATATTTAACATCTTTCAATAATTGTTTGTTTAATTTCCATCGGGTTTCTTTTTGGGGAATATTAAGAAAAGCCAGATTGCAAATCACCAATGAGTGATCAGACACTGGACCTGGCTGAATCGAGGCTGGAAAGACCCCCAGTAAGAGGGCCTGAGAAATTAAGAGATAGTCAATGCGAGACTGGGTTCTGTGCACAGTCGAGTTGAAGGTATACTCCCTGTCCTTGAGATGTAATACCTGCCACACATCACACAGTCCGTACCGATCCAGGAAGTCCCTGAGATGTGCAATATTTTTAAGAACGCCTCTAATGTAAACTCTGTTAAAATTGAAGTTTGTGAATGGTGTAACCAACTTTGTGGTAAATGTCCTATGGTGCCCCCATGAGAAAATATATGCAGGAAGAACCACGCACCCACTGAAAGAATGTGGGAAAGAGCACTTTCGATGTATTATTAATGAAAAATTAGGATGTCCCACTTTCTTCAGCAGGCACAAGTTTCTGAACCCAACAATCTTCAGTCTATGGAAATCGAATGGTTCCCTTCCCCCAGCAGAGGATGTTGCAGGCATAGGACTCTCCTGTAAAAGGAGACCCATTGGATCCAGAGACTAGCCTGAAACCCAGTTGACTAAATAAAGGCAGAAAAAAAAAACACAGTTAATACTGTACTTTAACAATGTATTGTAGTTTGTTAAACTTATTCTATTGTTGTCTGTCCCTCTAACTTCACTGATATTTCTATTTGCGGAAACTGTGTGATTAACACCTGGGATGAGAAATGATGAACCAAAGAACATTTTGTCAGGGAGATCAACAAGGAGTGCATCTCATCTTTCTTTTATTTTTATTTTTATTTTGTTTTGTCTTTGTGCCTTTGTTGTAGTATGTATTAAATGATTAAAAGCTGATTATACGATATCAAGAAAAAATCCTGGACTCTGATTCGTCAGTCTTGGGCTGGACCTGTGATGTTATCCCAGTACAACATCACAGGTCTAGTCTCAGCCTCACTGTGAACCTATAGATGATTGTTTGATTGATTTGTTTCTGCTTGATTGTTTCATCGTCTCTTAGAAAACAAAAATATTTTTCCACACAAAAACATCTTTAAAATTATTTTTTTATTCTGTAAAACAACAAGCCATCTTTAAAATTATTTTTTTTATTCTGTATAACAACAAGCCATTGTATAATAGCAATAATGCCCTCCAGGTTGTGTTTCGTTTGGGATAACATCACACCTCAGTCATTGGACGCACTTGGCCTGCGGCCTCATGCCCAACCACCTGAGGCGTGATGTTATCCCAGCACGAGACACACCCTGTTGGGCATTATTGCTTAAACCACCTTTAAAGGAAAGTTTCATGAACCATTTTTTCCCTTAAAACTGTGTAGGCTATAGATTTTAACAATGATTTTCTCAACTGGACAGTTGTTATTTCATTGAGATATTAAGTTAAATAGACTTGATTCTGTACGAATGTGACAATCTGCTTGACCTGGCTTCCCAACCCATCTACAAACTAAGACCATAACACAACATTTATTTTGTTCATCACACTCAATTGAGGCATTAATTTTTAGATAAAAACCATTGGCTTTGGGCAATTTTTGAGCCAAAGTGTTTGGACCACAAGAAGTTATATTGGACTGCAAAGAAATACCCACTGGTATATTCTTTAAATTGCTCTTTCATTGTTTTACTATTGCATGTAATACTAATTCTATATTGTGCTGTACCTGGATGTACAAGTTGCTTATTGAAAGGGACTTTTTTCTAGTGTACTTTACATTCCCAGAAACCTGCATAAATACATATCCCCTTCACTATAAACAGTACCATACTGAGTTTGTAGTATAGTAGGTAAAATATAGTCCCAATGTGACTTCCTTTACATCACATAATCCAATTGCCATGTCAAAAGACTACTAAAACCTTACAGACCACATCAGCCTCCCTTCAAACTATTTCTTTCAATACTGATGAATGTCAACCCAAGAATATAGCAGTGCATGTTTCATGAAGTTTGTTAGCCAACATGAGACAAGCACAAAGCAAAGACACTTCATTTAATCAAGTGATTAGCGAAGAAGCATCAGCTTGAGAAGTAACACATCATTGAGACCCATGATGCATTGCAAGAGTCAAGTCATGACCTCTATGATGAAGCCAAGGAGGTTTTCACAATAGGATAGAACAGAGGTTATTTAACTTTATGCTGACATTAGGAAGGTGCAGTAGAGACTATCATTGTTCAAGCTTATAGCTTACACAGTTTTAAAAACAGCATTGTTCAAGATAACCTCCCTTTATTGCCAGTAAGGTTTACTACAAGAGCATTTGTAGAACTGCTTTTTCCAAAAAATTGAATTTGAAATAGAAATATGAGCTGATAAAAATGATTTTGGGGCCACATTAAAATTGCTTTCAATATGGCAATTGGGGTATACTTTTTCTACTTTGGGGAATGTATAGCTTTTTGTGTTTATTAAGAATTAAGCACTTTATATTTGCCAGAAAGAAAAGCAATGATCTAATAGTATAATAGAGTAGTGCCACATATGAGTGAGTATTATTGAGTGCATCGATATGAGAGACTCAGTAATACTGCTCCCATATACAGCGAGTAGTGAAAAAGAGCTATGAACAGAGAAAGAGAGCATAGCATTCAGGGATATGTGCTACACTCTTGAGGAAAGGGAATAAAATATTTATTTGGCCAAGCCGTGCTGACCTGGCTGTGTGGTGTAGTGGTTGAGCCACTCCCCCTGCAGCATGAGGTGCCAGGTTTGGATCATGGTGTAGGTAATTTTTTGCTTCCAGGGGGAGATTCTATTGTTTTCTAAGTCTGCTTCCCCTGGAGTTGAGAATCATTATGTTGGGGGAAGGGGTGCAAAAAGATACATTTCATTTTTTAGAGGACCGTCACTGTTTGTGGTGGTCTCTCAAAGGTAAAATCACCCTTTTGCTGCAGCCAATTCTTTTTTTCTCACTCTGTTGAGAGGCATGATGAGGGACTCGTCCTTTACGCATAAAACCTATAATAGAGGGTTGCCATTGTCAAATATAGGCAATAGTTATTTATTAGCTAGTTTTCTTTAATTCTTGGATTATAATACCTTAGAGCCAGAGGCACTATTACAAA
The DNA here is from genome assembly GCA_016271365.2 of Neoceratodus forsteri. Lineage (NCBI taxonomy): Eukaryota > Metazoa > Chordata > Ceratodontiformes > Ceratodontidae > Neoceratodus > Neoceratodus forsteri. Next base: position 624,926,085 of record CM057455.1, read on the forward strand.
GGTCCCATGTCAGGTGAAAGACAAACACAGTTACATAGTAAGTTACAAAAAACAGGTAAGGTGAACAGTGCATGACAGACAAAATAAAGTGAAAATTTAAGGAGAATACAGAATAACATTGCAGCCAGCCAAAGCATGTCATGACAAGGGATAGAATAAGAGCAGGGGGGTATGGGAGAAGTGAGACAGACAAAATAAGGAAGCTTAGATCACTGGGAATGGGGATGGGGGAGAGAAATAGAGGCCCGTGGGGGTCAGTTTCATGATAAATGGGGGTAACTTAGGTCAGACAATCACACCTGCACTGTATTCCAAGGTGCTGGCAACGTTTGTACTTAAAGGGGCCAATCCTGGATTGGTTACAAAGTGATGGTGGGAGGTTATTTAGCCAGCTTGGTACCCTGTACTTGAAGGAGCACTATGCCATGGAGGTGTAACAGACTGGGAGTTGGTAGACCAGATTAGACATTCCACAGGTGTGGTGAGGGTTTGTTACCTGGTTAAGAAGCTTTAGGAAGACTGGAGGGGTTAGACAAACACAGATCTTTTTTTTCACAGACAAGTCTGATACTTTATATGGCCCTTAATGTGTAGCCAGCTAGAGCTAGCATAGAAATCACAAGTATGAGTGAGTTACTGTGCCCCAGTAGCTAGTCTGCAGCTTTTATTAAGGGCTATGCTGATTCTTATAAGTGTGGTATCCATGGCAGTACCATAAATAATTAGCCCATAGTCAATTAAGGAGAATACTGAACATACAGTATTTAACTGTTGAGGGCATCAGAGGTGAGACAGTGCCTATACCTATATAAGAGCACAGTCCTGGTGTTTACTGCCTTAGCGAAATGATCCACATGGATGGCAAATGACATGGAGTTTTAACCACTGTTTGCTGTTTTACTATGGGCTATAGCCATCTATGACCTGGCTTTGCAGTCTATGTCAACCTAGTAGTGACATTATGCAGACCTACTGTACAAGTACATCACAGGGTAAACAGGGTGCAGCTGAAAAGTGTCTTTCAAATGAGAAAAAGCACTTGGACCAGGAGGCATGCATTAAAACTGGAGTGGAAGTGGTTTAAGAGAGATATGAGTAAGTATTTCTTCACTGAAATGGTTTTAAACAACTGGAACAGACTAACAGCAGAAATTGTGTGGGCAAAACAGTAGGGGCTTCATGTATGCATGGGGTAGACATAGGGATATATTAGAAAATAGACAGTGAGGTTGGAGGATTGCCAGAGACCGGTTAGGGTCTGCAAAGTCAGATCAGGCAGGGAACGTCTGGGCAGACTGCATGGGCAAAGTGATCCTTTTCTGGTGACAAATTCAATGTTTCTAGTTAAAGGAATAGCCTGCACTAATGGCCTTCCCTTGAGGAAGCCCAGGACAACTGAATAACCCAAATATTCAGGGAATTTACGAGATTTCATCTACAGCGAATTTTATATGCACTTCTATTTTGAAACACCTTGGACTGAAACTTGTATTCACTGTGATGTAGAAATTGCACATCGTCCTTGTTTGAAACCAAGTGTCTAAATAAAACAAACCATAGTGGGCAGTAATTAAGGACTTTGCAAGTCATAGTCTGAGTAAATTCTTTATGAGCCTACTTCTAAAATACTGTAGATTATAACTACTGGTCATTTTTGTGTATAAATTGCACAACATCCTTGTCTGAAGCTGCATAGATCAGTAAATAAATAACCATGGTGAAGCCTTATATATTGCAAGATCTATTTTTTGTTACTTAACTTTCTCACACTGGTATGGGAGTGCATACTTTTGTTGCTTGAAACAAAATACAGGATGTGTTTCCTACCATCCATACAAGCACAGAGGGCTAGGGGCAAGGTGTTCAGGGGCCAGCTGGACTCCTTGACAACACCTGTCAGCTGTGAAGAGTGTGTGCATAGTTGTTATGGCAGGCACCCACCTAACATAGCATGTACCCACTCTGCTAGCTCCCTCTACCACAGGGAAAGGTTCATGAGAGGCATGGAAATGTGCAGTGCCCCTATGCCCACCCCAACCTGTACACCAATGTGAAATCACTGGTAAAGCAGGATTGGTGGGACCGATCTACTCTATACTGAGGCATGTCCAGGTCACAATGTGGCAGCTAGTGCATTAGTACTGAAAAGTGCAGGTGCGCTCAGCACAAATAAAAAAAAAAAAAACCTTGCTTTACAGAGCTCTTCAAAATATTTGTGGAAAAATAGATTACACACAAACTGAACCCAGTTAGAAAAAATGGAAGGGCTTGGTGCACAGTCTAAAGGAAAACACTGTGAACTATATGTGAAAAAATTAATGTCTAAGAATGTGCATAAGGACAGACTTCAGCAGCTATTAAAGAATACCAATGTAAATAAAAATCTGAACTTGTCTTAAAAAATATTCGGTAATTATCTACACAACAGCTGACAAATAAAAATCCCTGGGTTCACTAGCACTCAAATATGGATTTTTAGTATCTCATTGTAGAATAATAGGACACAAAGGGTCAAAAGTTGCACATGCTATTGGTTTGACCACTTCTACTATCTTACTAAAATATTATGTATCCTAGAATGCTGTGTAATCTGCAATAAATACAGGTACATAAAGAGAGTCTGAATAGCAACTAAAGTCTGTGTGTATCTGTATTATTTCATGGCCGTCTGTCTTAAAATAATGACACTACATTTGTCTGCTGCCTGTAGTCTGCAGATTCAAAGCATTCTTCCAGACTAGAGTCAGTACATTCAAATGGAAAAACATACAGAGATAGAAACAACTGAAAAATAGACAAACTGCAACTTGGAGCCCTTTATTCAGGAAGAATAAAACTGTATTAATCTTTCATAGGTCAGTGGCAGTGATCAGTTCTATACTTACCTTTCTTAATATGATGAGCAAGCTGTGCTCATCCATAAGCTTATAATATTTAAGTACTATTCAAAATACATTTCACAATCTTTAATAAAGGGAGTATGTTTCTTTTTTTAATATTTGTGATGGATTTAAGTATTCATAAAAGGTGCTGAATCGACAGGACAATGTTCTTCATCAGTCAATAATATATACAACATGGGTGACTGCAGTTCATGTTCCTCACATTACCACAACAATGTGTCTCAGACAGGATATTGAGTAGAGATGCAGCAAAATGAAATTTTGCTGGTAAAATTGTGGCAAAATCAGCAATTTTGCCACGTGAAATGTTTCTTGAAAATGTGGCAGAATTTTGCAGTTTCACTCACAATTTCGCCAGCTCACTAGTCCACCACCAGTAGAGATATTTTGCCTGTAGGAGGTGAAATTTTACCTGTGGGTGGTGAAATTTTGCCAGAAGTGGTGGAATTTCACCCGTGGTGGTGGAGAAATTTCACCCACAAGTGAAATTCTGCTGACTTGGGTGTGAAATGTCACTCACAGCCACAGGCGAAATTTTGCATTTCACCCAGTGGAATATTTCACAAAATGCATTAAATACATTAAATATTTCATTGAGTGAAATATTCCAATTTCACACAACACTAATATTGAGGGACCATCTTTGGTAGGTGAGATGGAAGCTCAACGTCAGTATCTCTTAGAAAAATAGACAATGACAGCAGAAAAACATCAATTGTCTTTCTAGTTTGCTCAAATTCCCTATATAGCCCTGGGACATATTGTTCCCTCAGTGTCCTAGACTTCCACACCCCCTCCATTATCCTTCCTGATTCTGATGCCCTGAGCTACCACTATACCCTTCTTTCTATCCTGACCATGTTTAAAACCAATAGAACTTTTTGCACCCCCTACCACAGCTGGCAGCCTATTTCAGGGCTCCACCACCCTTTCTGTAAAATAGTATTTCCTCATGTCCATTCTGTACCTCTCTCCTGTTGGCTTCTACTCATAGCCACATGACCATAAGCTGGTATTCAAGTTAAATTGTTTCCTGACGTTCACTATGTCACCAAGGTCGCTGTCATATCTCCTCTCTCCCTTCTGGTCTCCAGCCAGTACATGTTTAATGCCTTGAGGCACTCCTCATATGACATGCACTAGTGGCACTACATTTTTTTGTTACCTTGTACTGTACCATCACAAGCAAATCCCTATCCTTCCTGAAGTGAGGATCCCTGAATATTGGGCACTGTACTCTAGGTGTGACTTCATCTAGGATCTAAACAAGGGAAGTACTATCTCCCTTTTTCTGATATCAATACCCCTCCCAATCCATCCACACATCCTATTTTCCTTGCCATAGTCCTTGTAGTACTGACTCAATTGATTTAAGGGACCACTGATGATACTCCAAGGTCTTGTTCCTTTGATGTGGTACTGTGTGTCACCTCTCCCATCCAGTACTCAGTCCTAGGGTCCTTGTTGCTTAGGTGCCTCACCTTGACTTTTTGGAGTTGAATTTCAACTGACAAACCCTTGACAACACATCCAGCGTTTGCAAGTCTCACTGCATTTCTATTATTCCTTTGTCAGTATTCACCCTCCCACAGAGCTTAGTGTCATCTGTGAAGAACCACAGCCTGCCCTGGATCCCATCACCAACATCACTGATGAACATGTTGAAGAGGACCAGACTCAGGACAGATCCCAGTGAAGCCCCACTTGTGACCTCCCTCTCCTCTCATTTAACCCTAGTGACCACAACCCTGTTCTGCCTTCCCATTAGCCAGTTACCTATCCAATTTACTATAACCTTGGCCACACCAAGATCCTCTTTCTTCTCAAGCAAGTGTCTGTGGGGTGCCATGTTGAAAGCCTTCCTGAAGTCAAAGTAGAACAATTTCACAGCATGGCTATTTTCTAATTCCACCATCACCCAGTCAATGAAAACTCTAAAGTTTGTCTGAGGAGACCTCTCTGCCACAAATCCATGCTGCTTACTATGATGGAGATCGTTGATTTCCAATTAGTCCACAGGATCTTCTCTAAACAGTGACTCAATCAGCTGTCCTACAATAGACGTAAGACTTACAGGTCTGTAGTTCCTTGCTTGTTTCTCATCCCACCCCTCCTTATGGAGCAGAACTATGTCTGCCACCCTCCAGTCCTTCAGAACCACCCTTGCCATTTGAAAACTATTGAACAGACCTACCAGGGGAAAAGCCAGTTCTGCTATCAGTTCCCTTAGTATCCTCAGATGCAACTCATCTGGTCCTGAAGCCTTATCAATCTTTATGGCTGCCAGCCCTTTCATGAATCTTTCACTAGTAAATGTTGGCTGCCTCATCTCCAGTAGCCCCATTATAGCCACTATAATGCCACTTTCTTAAAAGGGACCATCATCCTCACTAGTTAAAACTGAACAAAAGTAAACATTAAGGATGGTGGCCTTTGCCTGTCTGCCTCAGTCTCCCTATAGTCCTCTGTTAGCCTCACAATTCCCCTTCCTTTATTCCTTTTTTCACCAATATATATGAACAACTGTTTTTCTCCACTCTTGATCCCCTCCACAATACACAACTTTGTGTCTTCTTTTATCTCCTTATACACCCTCTTTGCCTCCCTATTATTCATCAAATATTCTTTTAATCCCTTCACCCCTGCTTTTCCTTAAAATTTGTAGAAAACATTTTTCTTGGCCCTCACCACCTCTCTGACGCTTGCTGAGAACCATACTGGTCTCTTCAACTTGTTCTTGTTGGTTTCTGTTCTTATGCATTCTTTAGATGCCCCAAGAATGGCCCCCTCAATTGCCCCATCTCTATTCCACACCATCTATGTTGTCCACCCGAACTAACTTATCCCTGACCACATACTTTAATTTGATGAAATCTGCCCTTCTAAAATCAAGGCCTTCAGCTCTTGATTGCCATTTACTCTTAAGCCATTGACTTCTTGCATGAGGCTGCTGACATGGGTGCCAGATCCAATGTACGTGTATGATCATATAGTTACTTGTTTTTATAGTGTGCATTAGGTCTACAGCCACTTGCCCTAGTGTAGGTCTGTTCTGAACATGTGTTTACCCTATCAATTGCCTTTCCCAAGTACCCCAGATTAAATTAACAATTAGTGTCATCTATGATGGTGTATATGTGATGTATACCCATATCATCTGGGAAATGAAATCAGAAGATTACAAAACACTTTGCATAAAAAGATGGGCAGTCATAATGTGATAGTAATTTTTTGCCACTCCTATTCTGGCCAAGTTTAGAACAATGGTATAGCAATGCCTGCTAGAGCTGTGCAGAATGAGAACATTCTGAATTTCTGGTATTTTAGTGGAATTCTGTGAAATTCTGTGAATTCTGGAGGAATTTTGTTGGAATTTCATAGAATTTTTGAAATGTATTAAACTGGTAATAACTCTGAAGTCTGTTGAACACAAGATCTGAGATTTTCCATCTTTACTTGCTGGTAGGTGCTCTAATGGTATGCCTAATATCTTCACATTAGGACACATTGTCTCAAAATTATAGGTGCTCAAAGTCAGTCACTTTACTTTTTGTGGGAAATTTCATGAACATTTCTATCTGCATGGAACTTAGGTACCATTGGACCTAGAAATCAAAAAAAAACTAGGTACATATATAAATGTAGTAACAAATCTTATGACTACAATATTTAGAGCTAGAAATCTGAAACTGGGTACATGTATAAAAGTAGTAATAACCCATATCCCTGCAAAAGTTTATAACATATCAATGAATACTTTTAAAATTATACTAAACTAAAATCTAAATTTTTGCAAAATGCCTGGCTATCTATAGCACAGACCTCTTTAAAGCTTGAGACTTAACACTTGATGCACATAACCATATTGCATGTTTCTATATATCCTGAAACTATGGATAAAAATGGATAAAAATGTTAAAACTAGATGGAAAAAAATGAAAATTAAATATTGATTGAATCTTTGAGGACTCTGATATTTAATACACCTATGCAAGTCATCAGTACCTGCATCTCTGCCAAATTTATCATTTGGACAAACTGTTTAAAAAATAGACCAAAATAACTGAAATTTTAAATTTGATAAAATGATGTGAAATTTGAATGCAAATTCCACAAAATTCTGGGGAATCAGAATGGTAATTCCACAGGCATTCCAGTGGTGGAATTCTATATTCCACACAGCTCTAGTGCCTATGCCTCTCAAAAGTTCATATTATCTGGGTTGTGGCAGATCTGACCTCAGAAATCTGTTGCCCCACATTTAGCTAGTGTTGCCTCACATTTCTCAAGAGGCATCTAAAGAGAATCTTAGTAATTTAGGATGAAAAAGTAATAGCAAACTATATGAACCAGAGAGGAGGCATTTTCAAGTGAGTCAGGCACTTTATTTTATATGAACTCACAGAACTCACCACTGTACTCTATATGATCAGTTTAAGTAACATTTGATCAGCTGTAGACACTCATACTGTGTTGGCCTTTATGGGTATAAGTATTGGCTAAACAAGCATCAAAGCTACTTTTGCAACCTGTTTAACTTTGCATTTAAATTGGGTCACAATCTTTGCTCCCACTTTGGATAGTGTTTCCTTGTTCCCACGTGATATTGAAGTCTGGTCAGTTTACTTTCCATTACAGACTCCCACAGCACTGGAACAAGATGAGGTTTGGATTGCTGTCCAATTACTAGTGTTTCATCCTTACTGTAAAACATGTACTTAGAATTCTACTTACATCCCACTGTAATTGCATCTGATTTGTTTCTGTGGATAAACTTACATGCTTTCTACATACTATATACTTTGCACCCTACTGTTTGTGTTTGTACCTATTTTTGTACATGTCATAAAACTGTTGTATATACTGTATAGCTTTGTATTGCTGATGTCTTGTTGTATAAATGTTTGTATTGTTCCTTGTTCCAACCTTGTTTTCCCAATTCCACACCAATAGGATGTATTTTTAAACATGATCCTAGCTATATTCATGTATATTTACCTGAGGAAATAATTTCAATAAATCAATAAATAATGAAATATTTAAAAATATCAGTCCTTAATGTGTGCAGATATGGGGATGAATAACATTGTGACTCTTAAGCTCTGTAAGTTTGATAGTGCCACTGTTATGAAAATGAAACATTTCCAATGGGCTCAATCTAGTTTGACCTACTTTGGTACGGTAAAATGATAATGTCACATTGCATGAAGTAAAAACAGATTGACAAAGGAAAAGGCCAACGTGTTTTTGTTATACTCTAAAATATACTACCTTTAGGAATATCATTAGAAAGATAACCTTTATTTTAAATTTTACTGTGCTTTTCTCAGATCGAAGCACTTTTCAAAACAGGTTAAACAAAACACAAATACATAATATAAAACTACATCAAACTGATACAATGAGATATCTGTAGACAAAATTGATAACATGCCCATTATATTACAAATAAATATAAAACATGTTGGCAGATAAAGATCTATTGGCCTATTTAGTCTTCCCAAATCTATTCAGTGATGGGACTGTGCCCCTATCAGTCCTCATGTCTTACCTCCCTCCACAATTGCCTCCACATGCATATTCAATGTTTCTGTCCCACCCCTATGGAACTCCCCTGTTGTCTCAGTACAGATGATCTGTTATGGAAGTGTGCTCTATTCTGCCACTACTCTTTTAGTAACAAACTACTTCCTGAAAACTTTTTGAACCGTCCAATCATTTTCCTGGAGTTTCCCTGAGTGTCTGTGAAAACACAATTTTGAACAAGAAATTGCTGTCCACTTTATTTATTCCACAGAGAAACCTGAACATCTCAGTCATGGCTTTCCTCTTCCTCCTGTCCTACAGTGTGTACATACTGAGATCCCCAAGCATTCATCATATGCTCTCCCAAGTTGCCCATGTATTATTTTGGTAGCCCTTCTCTGCACTGCTCCTAGCCAATCCCTATTTATTCATGTGATGGTTATAAAACTGCACACAGTAGTCTAGATGTGGACAAATAAATGATCCGTACAGGGGAAATAGTACCTCCCTCTTTCTGCTAGTGATCTCCCTGCTAATGCATTGCAGCATTTAATTAATATTTTCCACAGAGCTATTACACTCTCCTGATACTTTACAAGTGCACTGTTATTATTACCCCAGGTCCATTTCTTCCAGTCCTCCATTCTGCTCTCCACTACCATCCCTCCATCCTGTATTCCATTCATGGGTGCTTTGCCACATGTATATAATCTTGCACTTTTTTTGATAAATTTCAGCTTCCATCATATGTAACCACCTCTCCAGTCTTTCCAGAGCTTTATTCATAAGCTTTACTCCATCCTTGGTGTCAACTGTAGCAAAGATATTCATGCCATCTACCAAAGATGTACATCTTACTCTGGACACCATCCTGTATATCACATATAAACACTGTAAGTTAAATAGGACAGCTTTGAAAACAGATCCCTGGGGTGCCCAGCTCTTGACTTCCTTTACCCATGAGAGATCTCCATTTTTGGACTACACTCTGGATCCTCCCACTCAGTAATTTTTTTACCCAGATTGTTGTTTTGTTTTTTTCTCCTACACCTAGGTTACCCACTTTCTTTACCAACCTTCCAAGTGGAACAGAGGGAAAGTTTTGCTAAAATTAAGATACAGCACTTATACTGCCTAACCACTTTCTATGGTCTTTGTTACCTAACCGAAGAGCTCAATCAGGTTTGTCTAGCACAAATTCATACTGGTAAATCCATGCTGACTGGAATCCTTCTGATCTTTGATTTCCAGAAATCCTTGTATCATCTCCTTTGCAAGATATTTTTATTGTTTCCCTTCTATAGACATCAGAAAGATTGATCTACAGTTTTCTGGCTTTTCTTTACCTCCATTTTATGTAGAGGACCATTTTCTCTGTCCTTTGATTCTCTGGTGCTTCCTCTATCTCAAAAGACAGATTGAAGAGCTTCACTGGTGATTCAGCCTATACTTGCCCATCTAAATGAAAGTAATTTTACCTTGAATTTAAAATTGCCTCAGCTTGCAGAGCAGAAAAGGAAGACAATCGCCCTATTGCCACAGCACTTTATGTGGATGAAATGCAATTTCGAGACTGGTGCAAAAAACTTCCTTCTCTTGAGGAGAATGTGACTGTAGCAGGGTACATGGGATGAAATTAAAAAAGGAGACGGCTTGATGGTGGTGGGCACTGTCCAAAATACCCCAAGAGTAAATCCATTCTGGCTGCCTGGAGCACGAAGCAACAGGAGCAGCCCTACCGGGTAACATGAAAGGCTATAGCTTTAAAAGCTATTGCCATAATACAAGACCCCTCTTTCTCAGCCAGCAGGGGTTGGATAGATAAATTTCTGAGGAGGTGGGGGTTCACCATGCAGCTCAAGACAACAGTCGGAAAAAGACTGCCAAAAGATTTTGAGCCAAAAATAATAGACTTTGCTTGTTACAGCTAGCGTCAAATTTCTACATACTGCCTCACTCCATCCATGATAGGAAACATGGATGAGACAGTCAATTGAACTTACATGCCTGGGAACAGAACTTTGGATCATATTGTATCCAAGTCAGTGCCTTTGATTACCACTGGCCACAAAATACAGTGTGTGATCATTTGCTTTGCTGCTATGGCAGACAGTCAAAAACTTGCACCTTTTGTGGTTCTGAAGGGTAAAAGGGTGCCTTAACAGATTGTGGGTACCCCTGGTGTTGTTGTGGAGATGTCCGAAATGGGTGTATGGATGAATTACTAACATGAGGAATGCTTACTAAAGTGTGGGGTTTGATAGCCTTTGGAAAAGGAATGCTGGTTTGGGATGCATTGTAAGTGCCACATTAGTTCCGCTGTAAAAGCAGATGCAAAAAGAAAGAAAACTGTAATTTTAGTGATCCCCAGGGGTGCACCAAAGTACTCCAACCAGCTGATGTTACCTGGAATGTTCATTGCTGCATATCGTGATTGCTATGACAAGTGGATAACCACTGAGGAGAGGGAAGTGACCAAAGGTGGCAATCTGCGTGCACCGGGGAAAGATAAAATCCTGGAATGGATTAAAACAACGTGGCAATCTGTGTCTTAACATATTATTGTAAAATTATTTCAGGTACCAGTATAGGTTTTGAAATTAAAAATAGAAGTTTTATAAAATCTTCTCTTCTAATGTTTTTCTTTCTTTCAGGTGTGTGTGATCATTAGCAGTGACCCCTACATCATAACCTGCCTGAAGGAGGGAGAACTACAGCAAGGTGCCCGAGGAGAGTTTATTAAGAGGACAGCCCAGATTGATCAATGCTCAGAAGAACAGCTGAGCCAGGTTCATGGCAATTGTGAACCCGAAAGCTTTTCTGACAGTGAGCTGACAAGTGACGATGGCTCAAATGAGGATTATTGAGTGAGGCGTTACCATACCTGTGCTGAGGAATTTCCTTTTTTTTTCTTGTTAAAAATAGAAGTTTTTCAATTTAATATCAGAGCCTCTTATCATGTATTTTAAAGGTTCAGTGTATTGCCATGCATGCTTCTAGGTCCTGAGGGTTGCTAGGAATGTTGCTAGGTCCCAGCAGTTGCTAGGCATGTTGCTAGGTCCTGGAGGTTGTGAGTAGAGGTGGGCAAAATGGGCAAAATTTGCTCGAAGAAGCAATTTGAGGAGAAAAGTGGAATCCGCAAAGTAATCCACAATCCAAAGCAAAGTACTTTGTGTCATAATGAGGAATGCAGAGTCCATTGAGAACAATGTCCTTGTGTTACTCCACCTTCGCAGACCACTTCTGCACCAACTGTAATGGGCAGTACGTAAAAATCAATGTACTTTGCATCACCTCACTTTGTTATTGAACTCCAAGGCCAATTTTGCAGTGATTCATGGGATTGCAGGTCATATGGGCTTTAGATTATTCTGCACATCCTCAGTTCTGTGTAGTGTGTGTGTAGTGGTAGATGCAGATGGTTTCCTCTAAGATTTCTGCAATTCAAATCATTAAAAAGCTGTTAAAAAAAACCTTTTTGAGAATTTTCTTTTGCTCAAAATTTAGTACATCGATTGTAAGAAACCCTCCTGTGCTCAAATCATTGAGTGGTTATTGTCTGTGTGTGGATTTTGAATGTTAAATTAGAACATTCAGTCTGTGTACTGACAGACACTTGAAGTGTGCTTTGGGGGAGGAGCATATCTGTGGTGGAGGTAGGTTAAAACTGGGAGAAAAAGGCAGTATTTCAGTTTTGGTTGTATTTTTCTTGTATAACTGTGTTAATGTACACACAGTAACATTTTCAGTAATTCTTAACATTTGTTCTGCTGATTGTTGTGGTGCAGCAGTGCATAATTTCAGTTTGTTTAAAAAGATTTGGTTATATTTCTGAAGTTTTCAATTTGCTACCAATTACTTGTGGTGTGTGTGTGTGAGTATGTGTAAGACACAGGCCATTAAATCAGACACATTTTATTGTGCCACAGAGTAATTGCAGCAGTGTGAACCTGCTATCTACAACACCTGCATGATTTTGTATTGCTTTGTGGTATCTTGGTTTTGGACCATTACTGCAGCGCACTGCATTCCCCTCCCCCCCACCAGCAAAAGCTATTTTTTACCAGACTGGATTGTGACTTGTGAGCACTGGTTAAGGTGTTGTTGTGACTTTGTGTCTGCATCGTTTCTTGACTGCGCAGTGCAATATTAATCTATCTGTGCTTTTGCATCTTTTTAGTGCCCAATCTCTATCTGCAAGCCACAGTTGGTTTTTTTGGCTTCACATCCACTGGCCCAGACTGAAAGTTCAGAAATCTAAATTTGTTGAGAATTTTCTTGGTGATCCCCCAAAATGCCTGTAAAGAAAGCTGCAAGCAAAGCTTTTTCTGGCCATGGCACTGCTGCCAGTGGCAAGATTGTCCATGGGCATGGTAGTATGCAGAATGCATAGCTGATGTCAGTATAGGGATTTCTCCATCAATGTCTTTTACAGAGCAATCTTTAGCTTCTCTCATAGTTGGAGGAGATGATGTCCAAGTTTGTGGTGTTAGTGCAGTTTCTGCTGGCATAAGTATTGTTGCCTCAAGTTCCACTTCTGGCCAGTTAACTGTTTCAAAAAATATAGTTGAGTCTAAAGCTATGACTGACAGTATAGTTGATATCATACTCCTCATTAAAATCCCCATGGTTTGTTGAACATGATTCTGATGCTGACAATGATAACTCACAATATCACATTTCTTCCAGTGCTGTAAAGGTCCTGCCTTTGCCATACAATGATTCAAAGTGTGGCGCAAAATTATCAGGTGATGAGAATGATGATACTGTGGTTGGAACATGTTCTCCACACAACAGCATCCAAGCTGAAAATGCGGATGCGGATGATGTTGATGAATATGATAATGATTGTCCATGACCTCTGTTGGGAACCAGAGAAAAAGAAAGTCAAGGTGGCTGTGTCTTGGTCTGTTGGTGTTAAATCCCCCCTCCTCAAAAAAGTTGTGATTTAGTGGTTCCGGTTGATGATAATGATGATGACCCAGTAATAATTATAGGTAGCAGTGGTGGTGGTCAGTTGGAGTCCAAGTGTGTCCAGCCTGTAAAATCATGTAGCACACCCCCCATTTCAGGGGTTAAAAAAACAGTCCAATAAGCAGCATCAGGGACATGTTAAAAGTAGGGATCACAATCCCTTGTTTGGGTTTTTTTTGTCGAAGATGCAAATGATGAGTCAGTTGTAATCTACCAGCTTTGCCATGTGTGTGTGAGTTAACGTAAAAAGGAGAGTTATTTGGGCATGGGGGGCTAGCATACACATTTTAAGAACAGGCACATGGCACTGAAGACCTGGCACCAGATGGCAGCTAATGACATAGTGGGGTGTTCACCCTTGTCATCAACCTTACTGAGCAGGTTATCTCCTTCCATGAGTGTAAGACCAAGTAGGAATGTCTGCAGTAGTGATGAAATAACACCAGAGCTTTACTACAGGCATGGTGAGAGGCAGGATTATGATTTAGAAACCTGGTCAAGTGATGGTCAGAGTAGCAGTGGTGGTGGTGGTGGTGGTTAATGCAGTTTGTCTAGTGCAAGTGGTACATCAACCCCTGTACATAAAATGGGGAAAATAACTTCATTTGTGGACTTTTCACCTGTGCACCCCTCTTCATCACATGTCCACACCCCACGCCTGGCCATACGCAAAGCTCAGCCATTTGTCACACCCCATGCAAAATGTGTAAGTCAGCCCATGTTGGAGAGTGTTTCTGCCCGTAACCTCCTGCCTGCCTGCCTGAAGCATGTGACCTACACTGTGTAAGCCATGTGATGTGTGTGGGCTGCCTGTGAATTCTAACTCCACCTTAAAGTGGAATAAGGTAGAGTGCAGAATGCGAAGTCATAATTACAATGCAAAGTGAGGTTTTAAAATGGGCACTAATGCGAAATGGTCACTTTGCAATCACTTCACGGGCAGAATTTTACTTCACTGCATCTCTAGTTGTGAGACATGATTCTAGTTCCTGAGAGTTGCTGGGAATAAACATCACCACTTGGAGCAGAACTGAAACAAACACAGAGTACACAAGTGGGTATAATGGAAATTACGAAGGTGTTTTTTGGCTTCAAAGACAGGCACAAAGACCTCTATACAGTTTTCTGTGCAAACTGAGTAATGACAGGTTTGGATTTGCGTTTTCATAATGGAAGTAATGTGACAGTGTTATGTGGTTGGAGGCACATAGAGGAAAATGGTATGACTGCAAAAGCCATTAGAGGAATAGGTTTGTAAGATGGGTGGGGGTTCTAGGGTTGTTATATTGGTCAAAGTATTGTGCAATTCAGTCTTTGTAAAACCTTATATTTTTATAATAGTGGTCACTTATTAAGGGTGACTTCTGTTAGATTTTAGTGTTTATTTGTTTTATTTATTTATTTGCATTTGATAACTGGGTGGGTGCATTAGGCATAAGAATGCCTTTTTTGAGGCACGACCCAGGAGAAAGACAGTTTGAAATACAAATGAGCATACATGTGACACAGCACATAAGATATGTAACACAGTAAGGAGGGAAATCAACATACAATCAAACTTAAGGTGTAGAGAAAACTTTGATTCAATATAACAATCACACTTGGGCTGTAGAGACAATTGTTCAGTATGAAGCAGACAAAATACAGTTAGGTCAAGTAACAACAAGAGCAAAAACAATGCGAGAAACAGACATTGCAAGAGAACGGTATACACAGAGCAAATACAATAAGTGCCAAAAATCTGTGGTTAATGAAAACAGAGGAGAAGAAGGGAGAGTGGTAGGAAGCAGGGGAAAAGGGTAAAGGATGAGAGAAGAAGACATGTGAGGAGGTTATTTAGAGAGGTGGGGAAGTGGCATCAGAGAGGTAGATTACCTAGAGAACACAGGGGGCAGGGAGAAAAAATGGTCTAAGGCAGATGAAAGCAAGTGCAGGGGCTAGCTGTACGCAGATGGTCACGGTGAAATTTGCACATGCAGCTTTTGTTGGAGGGTGGTGTATAATCGAGAGCAGGTTTAAATAGAAGATATAAGGTATACATTGTTATCTACAGGGTTGTTAAAGAGTCAGCAGATGGCACTGTACAGAAACAGTACTGCACATACATTTGCTACAGTCATTGGGCTCAGTTTTCAAATGTTGACATAGGGCTTGTGTCAAGACCTGTGTAAATCCCATTCTTTGGCACAGCTGCGGCAAACTTCTTCTGCACCACTTAACCTGATTTTAGTACATCATGCACAGTTGCAACACTTTCCACCCTTTACAGCGGCTTGCACCAAATGTTTGGCACAAGTTCTATAAACATTTTTTTTAATGTTGATCATTTCTTTCTTTCTTTCTTTCTTTCTTTCTTTCTTTCTTTCTTTCTTTCTTTCTTTCTTTCTTTCTTTCTTTCTTTCTTTCTTTCTTTCTTTCTCTCTTTCCCTCTTTCTCAGGCTGAACGGAGGGCCAAGCAGCATGCTGGGGTGCATAAGTAGAGGTATCACTAGCAGAAGCCGGAAGGTGGTGATGCCTTTGTACAAAACACTGGTCAGACCTCACCTAGAGTACTGTGTGCAGTTCTGGAGGCCACATCTTCACAAGGATATTGACAGGGTGGAGGTGGTCCAGAGAAGGGTGACCAAGATGGTACAAGGCTTGCACCACAAAACGTATGAAGAGAGATTAAAGGACCTCAATATGTATTCATTGAAGGAGAGGAAAGAGAGGTGGGATGTGATAGAAACATTCAAGTATCTCAAGGGCATTAACAAGGTGCGGTGGAGGGACATCCAGTACAGGAGGAGTACAAGAATGAGGGGGCATGCTATGAAATTGGAGGGTGGAAGATTAAGGGGGCATGTGAGAAAGGTTTTCTTCACAGAGATGGTGGTGGACACTTCGAATAATCTGCCACAGGAGGTGGTGGGAGAAAACACTGGAGAGATTTAAACATGCCTTAGACAAACATTAGGGAACCTTAAATGTGGGGCAGAGGAAGGGGAAGCCACACACCAGATAAGGGCCACAGACTGACATCAGAAGTCAGGCTAGAGGGCAGACTAGATGGGCCTGGCATTCCTTATCAGCCAACAAATTCTATTTTTCTATATTTCTGTGCAGTGTGTCATGCATGTGTTTGGTGAAGTTTTAACACTGCTTCTTTCTGAATGTCTGTGGTTCACTTCCCCCTCCTTCACAATGAAGAATGTTCTTCTTATATGCACATATTAATCCTCATTTTTGGGGGAGCTCAAATATGATTTTCCTTAAAGGAGCAAATCATTTGCATTGCTTATCAGTTCTCTTGTTGATGTCACTGATGTAGAAGCACTCTTTTTGAGAACACCAACTTCACCATCACATGATCCTTTTCAATGAAGACTTCCAAAGTAATGTTTATCACATGAAACTCCAAAATCCATCTCACCTAAAGTTGCATCAGCAAAGTTTTCTTTACTTTTGTATTGTGTAGGTACACCATCTGAAAAAATGAATCAGTTTTATCATGTAGTGTCCCTGATTTTTTAGGTATTTAGTTGCTAGACATATGAAGCGCTGAACATAATGTTAATCATGTTTCCTGCCATCGCTAATAAACATCAGGGAGTTGTGAATAGCCATGACACAGTTGGGTTGTGGACACTGGTATTATGCAATCATTGGGTATATCGTTCCTTGATTGCTTGATTATATGCCCAGTGGGTACTCTGTGCTTCATCCTGATAATGGCAATTCTAGTTTGTGCCAAAATATATGCAGTAGGCAACATAGCCATTGGTTTCATTTCTCCAGACATTATAGAATTGTTTTGTCTGCCATTTTGCGCTGAAAAGATGCTTAGTGAATGGCTCCAGTTCTTCCTCCAGTTTCTTGATTAATTAATGAATCTCTCTATTCTGTTATTTAATATGCATCAGTTTATATTGTTTCATGACCCCATCCTTTCTTGCTGTTATATCATCCAATTGCCATCTTCTCCATGTCACTGTAGAATTTAAGTGATCTTTTAATAGTGGGACATTATTCTGAGAATATCTCTGGCACCACACTTGTCACATTCTCGATCAATCCACCTCAGTTGGAGGGATTCACCTTCTTTTGGGCAGATTGTGAGTGCAGATTCCCCAAATGTGTTTTTTTATTGATGTAACATAGAAACATAGACTTTGACAGCAGATAAGGACCACATTGGCCAACCCAGTCTGCAAATTTCCTTAACTACTGGATAAACTGCAGATTCTAGTTAACCAACAGCCTACTTCCTGCCACCCCCCACTACAATTGCCTTATGTCTGTCCCATGCATGTTTGAATTCCCCCACTGTTTTAGACCCAACAACCTCCCCAGGAAGGTGGTTCTATGCATCCACCACTCTCTCCGTGAAAAAAATTTCCTCACATTACCCTTGAGCCGTCCCCCTTCTATCTTTAAATTGTGCCCCCTTGTTCTTACACATCTCTTTTTCTGAAAGATGCTATGCTCCTGGACTTTGTTGATTCCCTTCAGCTACTTGAAAGTTTCTATCATGTCCCCCCTGTCCCTCCTTTCATAAAGAGTATGCATATTAAGCTCTCTCAGTCTCTCTTCATATGGTTTCTGATGCAGACCCTGCACCATTTTAGTTGCCCTCCTCTGGACTGCTTCCATCCTGTCTATGTCCTTGCATGGATGAGATCTCCAAAACTACACACAGTACTCCAGATGGGGTCTCACCGACTGTCTGTACAGAGTGATAACCACTTCCCTTTTTCCACTTGTGATGCCCCTTCCTATACATCCCAGTATCTCCCTGGCTCTCCTTACTGACTTCTCACATTACTTATCAACCTTTAGATCATCTATGACTACCCCCAGGTCCCTTTCCATTTTTGTTGTTGTTAGTACCTCCCCTGCTATTGTGTACTCTTCTCCTGGGTTTTTGTTTCCCAGGTGCATTACTTTGCACTTCTTTGCATTGAATCTAAGTTGCCATATGTCTGACCATTCCTCCAACCTTGCCAAGTCCCTTCTTATCCTTTCTACTCCCCCTTGTGTAGCAACTCTGTTACAGATCTTTGTGTCATCTGCAAAGAGGCATACCTTTCCCTCCAGACCCTCTGCAATGTCTCGTATAAAGATGTTAAATAGGACTGGACCCAGTACTGAGCCCTGAGGTACTCCACTAGTGACCCCCTTTCTTCAGAATGTGTTCCATTCACTATTACCTTCTGTGTCCAGTTTTGCAGCCAGTTTGCTACCCAGGCTACCACTCTGGGACCCACTCCCAGGCTGGCTAACTTGATTATTAATCTTGTGTGCTGGACTGTGTCAAATGCCTTGCTAAAGTCTAGGTAGGCCATATCCACAACCCCTCCCTAGTCTATTACTTTGGTCACCCAGTCAAAGCAATCTATTAGATTCATCTGACATGACCTTCCTGCTGTAAATCCATGCTGCTTTGGGTCCTGTGCCCCGCTGGCCTCTAGGTACTCAACAATTCTTTCTTTCAGAAGTGATTACATCATTTTCCCTACCACTGAGGTCAAACTTACAGGTCTGTAGTTTCCTGCTTCTGCCTTGCTCCCACTTTTGTGAAGGGGTATCACATCTGTCCTCCTCCAGTCCTCGTTCCTCCATCCTCCATGATTTGTTAAAAGTGTGGTCAGTGGTGTTCTAGGTCCTCCTTAGTTCTTTTAGGATTCTGGGGTGAATCCCATCAGTCCCCATTGCTTTGTCCACCTTGAGTTTTAGGAGTTCTTTCAGGACTCTTTCTTCTGTAAATGGACTGGTGTCAAACCCCCTACCCAGAGTGCTTCTAATGTCTGGTTTAGGTAACTGCTCCTTATCTTCTTTTGTGAATACTGAGCAAAAGTATTCATTCAATATCTCTGCCTTTTCACTGTCTCCCTCTGCCCACCTCCCCTCTCCCTTATTAATCTTATGTCTCTGGAATGTTAAGCTGTGCACACTTTGCCACAAGGCTATGTAATTTTAGATCAATGTTAAGGCAGTACTCACAAAAGCACTTCATCAATTTATGTTTTGACATTGCGTTGATGTTGGGAGGGCACAGTTTAACACACTTGCTGTATCATTTTAGCACATTTGATCTTACTTTTTGAACTCATCACCTGAACCACATAGCACAACAAACTACTGCATAAGCTCACTGTTAAAAGCTATGACATGCACACAAAAACATCAGTTTAACATTTCTTGGTATTAACATTACAGCTTCTTGGGAGGGAACAGATACAAAAATACAGAGAAAGGATGATGAGAGAACCAGAATCCTGTGCATTACAGGTACACCTCCAGTGCAATATCCTTGTTACGCACATGAACAATCACAAAATAAAATATATATATAAACAAACTGTACCCCAGACAACATAAAGCAATGTGATGCAGTACTGCACATTGCAAGCCTTGCCTGAGCCATATCCTTTATTTCTGCAATCAGTTTTACCCTGTAAAGCCACGCTCTGTGCAACCTGAACTATGTGGTACACCAAACAATTGCAGCGGCTCACTAATAAAAGCTCCAAAATACACCAAAAACAATAGTTTGATATCTTAGTATGAACATAACAGCCTGTATGATAAAACTAATGCAAAAATGTAAACAAAGGATGTTGAGGGGCCAGAATCCACAAGAACAACTCCAGTATGGTGTCCTTGTAATGCATGTGAAGCATTACAGTTAAACAGATATAGCTGTTAAAAAACTGTACCACAAAAAAAAATAACGTATAAAGACACAATGCAGCACATAGTAAGCCTTGCCTGAGCCACATCCTTTTTTTGCCATCAGTTTGACCCCATAAAGCCAGAGCGTGTGCAGCCTGAACCACATAACACACCAAACTATTGCAGATGCCCACTGTTAAAAGGTGCAACATACAACCAAAAACAGCAGTTTGATTTCCCGTGGTATAAACAGAATGGCTTTTGGGGCATAACTAATGCAAAAATGTGAAAAAAGGGTGATCAGGGCCCTAGAAAGAAATCTTACTATCAGAGGAAGGCTAAGAAGGCAGCTGACTAAGGAGCTAGAACCTTACTACTAGAGAAGAGGGTCTGCAATTTAAATTGGGACCTTCAATTAAGGTACTAGACAGTATCACCCTCCCTTCACCAAGTACTGGACTTCAGGAGTGCTGACTTTGCCAAAATGGGTGAGTGCCTAAGGAATGCACTAGCAAATGGGCAGGAAGGAGGGGTGGAAGAACAATGGGGAATAAAAAAAACTTCCATCACAGAGGTAACAAGCCTTTGTGTGAAGCAAATAAACAAAACAAAATGATATAAGAAACCGCTATGGTTCTCAAAGGAAGTGGCAGTGAAGGTTCAAGAGAAAAAGGAAGCATTCAGGAAGTACAAGGAATCGCAGAAGGAACAGGACAGAGAATTTAATCAGTTAAAGCAAAAGGAAGCTGGGAAGGCAGTCAAGTCAGAACAGCAAAGGCCTGAACCGAGGAAAAGATAACCAACTCAGTTAAGAAGGGGGATAAAATCTTTTTTAGGTACATCAGGGAGCGAAGGAAGACCAAGGGAGGGATAGTGAGGCTTAATAAAGGGAAGGGGCTGGGCAGAGGGTGACGGTGAAAAGGTAGAGATACTAAACAAATATTTTTGCTCAGTATTTACAAATGAAGAGGGTGGGTACCTAAAACAATCAATAGAAACACTTTGGATACAGAAGTTGATATCAGCCCATTTACAGAAAAAAGGGTTCTGAAAGAACTTTTAAAACTGAAGGTGGACAAAGAAATGGGGCCTGATGGGATTCATCCCAGAATTCTAAAAGAACTAAGGATAGAACTAGTGACACCACTGACTACCCACTTAAACAAATCATGGGAGGATGGGGTGGTACCTGAGGACTGGAGGAAGGCAGATGTGAGTCCCTTTCACAAAAGTGGGAGCAGGGCAGAAGCAGGAAACTACAGACCTGTTAGTTTAACCTCAGTGATAGTGAAAATGATGGAATCACTTCTGAAGGAAAGCATTGTTGAGTACCTAGAGGCCAGAGGGGCACAGGACCCAAGGCAGCATGGATTCACAGTGGGAAGGTCATGCCAGATGAATCTAATAGATATCTTTGACTGGGTGACCAAAGTAGTAGATCAGGGAGGGGCTGTGGACATGGCCTACCTAGACTTTAGCAAAGCATTTGACACAGTCCCACGCAAAAGATTAATATACAAGTTAGCCAGCCTGGGAGTGGGTCCCAAGATGATAGCCTGGGTAAAGAATTGGCTGGAGAATAGGACACAAAGGGTAATAGTAAATGGAGTCAACTCTGAAGAAAGGGGGGTTACTAGTGGGGTACCGCCGGGTTCAGTATTAAGACCTGTCCTCTTCAATGTCTTTACAAGCAACATTGCAGAGGGACTGGAAGGAAAACTATGTCTCTTTGCAGATGACGCAAAGATCTGCAACAGAGTTGATGCACAAGGTGGGGTGGAAAGGATGAGAAGGGACTTGGCAAGGTTAGAGGAATGGTCAAATGTATGGCAGCTTAGATTCAATGCTAAGAAGTACAAGGTAATGCACCTAGGAAACAAAACCCAGGGAAGAGAACACAATGGGGGTGAGATAGTAACAACAACAAAAATGGAAAGGGACCTGGGGTAGCCATCAGATGACTTAAAGGTGGGCAAGAAATGTGAGAGGGCAGCAAGGAGGGCTGGGGGATACTGGGATGCATAGGGAGAGGCATCACCAGTAGAAAACAGGAAGTTGTTATCCCTCTGTACAGACAGCTGGGGAGACCCCATCTGGAGTACTGTGTGCAGTTCTGGAGACCCAGTCTCCACAAGGACATAGGATGGAAGCTTTCCAGGGGAGGGCAACTAAAATGGTGCAGGGTCTGCACCAGAAGACATATGAAGAGAGACTAAAGGAGCTTAATATGTATAGCCTCAAGGAAAGGAGGGAGAGGGGAGACATGAAAGAAACTTTAAAGTACCTCAAGGGAATCAGCAAAGTCCAAGAGGGTAGCATCTTTCAAAAAAAGAGGTGTGCAAGAACAATGGGACACAATTTGAAGACAGAGGGGAGGAGGCTCAGAAGTAATGTAAGGAAGTATTTTTTCACAGAGAGGGTTGTGGATGCATGGAATGGCCTTCCAGAGGAGATTGTGGAGTCAAAAACAGTGGTTGAATTCAAGCATGCATGGGACAGTCATAAGGCAATTCTAGGGGGTGAGGGTAGAAAGAAGTAGGCTGCTTGTTAACTAGGATCTGCAGCTTATCCATTAGGTATGGAAATGAGCAGACTGGGTGGGCCAAGCGGTCCTTATCTGCCATCAAATTCTATGTTTCAATGTTTCTCACCCTTAGCCAGTTCTACTTTTATATTCACCGGAGTTGACTGACAACAGGAATTTCCTGTTTTTGATCAGGAAGGGTGGGATCACCAAGACACATAAGACTTGGCATCCTTGAAGGAAAAAAGTAGCTCCCCCCAAGATGCTGGAGGTCAGACTCTGAGGAAGGAAGAAGGAGGCTAACGAGGAATATAGGAACTTCCTATTCCAGAACAAGAAGGCCGGGAGCTGTCAGGGCACAAAGACAGTAGGAAAGAAGTGAGAAAAAACAACAAAAAAAAATTATATATATATATGTGTGTGTGTGTGTGTGTGTGTGTGTGTGTGTGTGTGTGTGTGTGTATGTATATATATATATATATATATATATATATATATATCTGTATATTTTAGTGAGTTTTCTCTCTCTTAGCTTTTATTCCCTTTCTTTTTCAGGAGAGGATTTCTGCTGCTGCTACATAGAGGAAGATCTGCATTACTGGAGGAATGGACATGGTTAGTTGCCAGAGGTGTGGGACACTTGTATTCTGGAGACTACTATGGAAGATTGGGCACTGTCCTATGTGCAGGAACCTGAATGAGCTCTGAGCTCAGCTGGAGGAGGTGAGAAGAGAAATTGCCAGACTGCACCATCAGCTTTCCTGGAGTACACCCCCTGTCCCCTTCCCCTAAGGCCAACTCACCAAGGGGGATAGAAAGTGGGGTGACAAAAAGGGAGCAGACAAACAAAGAATCCGAACTGACCAGCAGAAATTTCTACCACAAATTGCTTCAAGCCTTGGAGAGGATGCAGGGAAACAGGGGCTGAGGAAGCAGGCTCTGAAGCAAACACTACGGATGAAACAAGGCACAATGGAGGAAAGGTTACAGAGGGATGCAAAAGGAAGCAGAAGAAAAAGAACCAAAAACAAACACTCATTATGGGGGATTCTATGATTAGTCGAGTCCCACTTGGATGGATCTGCGGGAAAAGTCTGATGCTTCCCCAGCACCATGGCCAAGAGAGAAACCCCAAAAATTGAGAGGATAATAGACTAGGTGGATGAAGGAATAAATATCCTTATCCATTTCAGCACTAATGACCTAGCAAACCAGACAATGGAGGAAGTCAAGCTGAACTTCAGAAAGCTGGGGGAGTGACTGGAAGTGCAGACAGCCTTTCTAACCTTCTTGGAGATTCTTTCAGTGTAGGGAAAAAGTGTTGACGTGAACAGGATCAGAGAGGAAGTAACTGAGGATTTCAACAGTTGGTTATGGGAATGGTGCAAGGAAAAAGGTTACCATGCCATAGGCAACTGGGGAAGCTTCTGGGAATGAAGACTATTCAAGCCAGATAGAATTCACTTAAACAGGCAAGGAACAAGTACATTAGGACACAAGCTCAGTGTTCTCCTCAGGTACTGAAACATTGGGCTGGCTAAATTAGAAACTGCATCTTCCACCCCCATTGACAAGGAGATGGAATAATTGTTTTAAATTGCCATCCTTAGAAATCACCTCAATTGAATTATAGGTGTGAATGATCTCAGCCTTTCTCCAAAGCAGGAACTTATTCAGTCTGCAAACCTCACAACAGTGTGCTATGACCCAGCACACAGCAATCCTGGAAAAAAGGTCCACAACAAAGAGGCACCCAACAAAAAATTGACAGCTTTGTTGCAAAACCTGAAACACACATAGTTTTTAAGGCAATGTTAATTGAATTGTGCTGCTTGTTTTACTTGTGAAAACTATTGCACATGATCTTTAAAACTTTAGAGAAAAAGATCATGTAAGCTTGCTGACAGGGAGTACTAAACTGTGAGTTCCTGAAATGACATCCTCAGTAGCTCTTCACTGAAACAGGCTTTTTTTTGAACTGGTAGTGAAATCAGGGTTACGAAATAACTCATGATTCTAAAATGAAGTAATACAGAAATCTAGTTTTTGGTATGAGATTTATTGGGGGTATGCTTATTCTAATTCTGCACTGTAGCACTTTTGGCCAGAGTGGTGTCAGTTGCTCTTTAATTAATGGCAGTAGTAAAAACCAAGAATTGGGAATTACATTTCTACTTATTCAGGCAGAATATTTATCCTCAAATCCACTTTTAGGAGACAAATGTGTTAGTCAAATGCACATCTGGATGTGTCTTTTATACATTTTGGTACAAGATACAATTACTGCATGATGTCATTCCTTTGCCATCTGTTTAGCATTTAGCATTTGGTGCAGATTTGTTTTTTAAGTGTTAATCTGCTGCCAGAATATGTTATATAAACTGATTAACATATTCATCTACTTCTGGGCATGTGTAGTATTTAATTTTAAATAATATTCTGAATCTCTCTTTTTGCAATTGGCAACAGTAGTTTTTGATTTACCTCTTGAGAAACCCTTGGTACAGCCAAGGGGTACATGTACTTTTCTATATCCTCTTCACTCATTTAACTATGTAGAGGGACTCATAAAATGCAACATAAATATCTGCTACATCTAAATGATCTGCTTGTGGATTCTAATTGTTGAAATTTCTCATTTTAAGACTAATGATCAAATATGCTTTACTCAGGAAGTATGCTAGTAAAATCACTCTTCTTTGACTGAAGTCATGGTATAGTATCTTTAGTTCAGAAATGTTACCTTCATTTCCTAATTTATTTCAAGAAAATTGCTAAAATGAACAAAATGATTAATATTTGTTTAATTTGTGAACTATCTTTCCCTTTAGCTGAACACTCATGTTTTGTGTATTCTGGGGATGCTAAAATATAGCAGCAGAGCAACTGATTTGCTACTATCTCCTCCTCATACAATTAAAAAGGGGTTACTAATAAAATATTTAAGTGCTCCATCAATGCTGACAACCTGAGACTTAGACTATCATTCTGCCAACCACAGAGAAGCATTCACAAAGGGATTCCAGGCTTAGCAATAATGAAAGAATTAGAATTCATAGTAGATGCCACTTCACATCAGTTATATACCACCTGGCACATATAAGAGAATGAAGAGGTGTCTCCACTATTCCTCAAAGATCTGTGATGTGACTAGAATTGCATTGAGTCACTGGAGGCCATTCAAAAGCACTGAATAAAATATGTCTCCAGGTCTTAAACAACAACTGACATGTTTGGGAAACACTGAAAAAAAAACACCCAAGCTTGTATGCATCATTTATCATATTTTACAGTTGTCAGTGTTTGTCTTCCCCCTTTTTTCTGTGATAGTTTCTAATCCTCAATTATCCCCCTCCTTGTAGCCCCCAATCCCACCAACTACTTTCCCTGGAACATAAAGCAGCCATTGCCCAGGGTGGGTGGCTGCCATGCTCAGTTGTGTGGGATCTGTGAGACAGCCAGCTTCATTCTGCCAGATGGGTTGTTTTCCTTAACTTTCTTTGAAAATTGTTGCAACATGCTTGCACAATGCATGTTATTGGCATCTATATTAGGGCCCTCCCCTTAGTATGTGACATCCACTGCTTCACCAGTCAACCTTTGCTAAGTGGTGAGAATGCAGCAGTATGCACTGTACCACATCCCTGAAGGAGAAGAGCTGTCCATTGGATGCTCAGTCCTCCTTTCCTGGCAATCTTATAATATCCCAGGGCCAATTCCCAAATCTGGATCACAGGCATTGCAAGCTGTAGCTCAGCCAATGTGCTGATAGGCCAGTGCTTGTTTTTATTGATAAGGCATTTGTGACCTTAGACATATCACGTGACCTGGATGTGGACATAAGAAGGTTCTACAGCTCAAGGAAATACTGTGTATAGGCTAGAACCAATGCAGACAGCCTAAAAACTAAACTCTGGCATCATTACTTGACCTCCCTATGCTTTCAAAACCTAGTGGTAAACAGTATATTAACATAAACATGGCAGCAGATAGACACAATGTCCATCATAAATACTCAGAGTTTCTAATTACAGACTGAATGAATAAGTTCTGAGACTCACATGTTAATCCCCAAAAATGCATAGGTTGGAAGCTTCAGGCAGTGGGATTTTGAATTTGTGCAGCTCACGTACAACATTTATGATCCACTTCACTCATCAATTATTTCCATCAGAAACATTGCTATTGCTTTTACACACTGAAAACCTTCAACAATCCCTAGTACGTACAAGTCCTTAAATTAAAAAAAACACACAAATAAATAATTATGCATTCTTCCCTTGAATGATCCCATCTTTATACACCTAAAAAAAATGTTAGACCATTTGTCAAGGGCAGAAAGGGGGGCTGAAATGGGAAATTGTTTAACCAGGAAAGGCACACTAAGCCAGAGCTTATTTCCAGGTGCAACCTGGGAGCACAAGAAAGTTAAATGACTTGTTCAGGGTCACACAGTATGCAAGTGGGGGCTGATGGGATTCAAACCCAGGACTCCAGATTTGCAGCTCAGTGCCTTTAACCACTATGCTGTACTGCATCCTTAGCTAGTCAATGCCAAATGTTTGATGCTTGTTAAACATTTTTTTTTTATTATTTTGACCTCAACTTTTGTAGATACTTGCATCAAACGTAAAAGGAAGGGGAAGTTGGGCTAAGCTCTCAAACCCATGTCTCCCACATTAAAGTGCAGAGCACCACCAGTGACAATGAGCAACAATTTGAGATTTTAATCAACATAAGGACACCAAAACATGATCACATAGCCTGGGAAGGGGGGGGGGGCAACACTTGAACAGAGTGTGTGCAAATAGCACTGAATGGCAGTTCCTGTTGCTTAGAAGTGAATGTACAAACTAGGAATCCAGCAACTAAAGTTCTAACCCCACTTGTAGATTTTATGTTACATGCTTTATACAAGCTGAAGTTGTCCTAAAGTAACAGGATTTTTTTGGGACCTTCACCATCAGATCCACTGGCTTTCTCTTTCTTAGGACATATGGATTAGCATATACTGTAGTAAGTCCATAGGAGTGGTCAATTTCAGGCTGTCAGACAGCACCACTGCAGGCATCTGGAACATATTGCAAATTCATAATCACCAGGATGTGAGCTTTGCCCAAATCAGATGAGCATACAGTACACAACAAATGCTGTAGAACACTACCAACCTGAACAATTGTAACAAAATCAGTCAGAAGCCAGGAAGTGGTTGCCAGCCCACACAGCACCATCAATGTCAAACTGAGCATGCAGAGAGAAAACCGGGAGTAGTGCTGGGGTTGGTGTGGAACATCTTACTCCATAGGTGGAGCCTGCAGCACTGCATGGACTGATGGTTAGACATTCATTTTTTTCCTGCTGTAAAGGGCAAAAGCTGGTGGGTTGCTTTATCCCTGTTGTACTTTGGTGATGTCTGTCATCGAACACCTCACTATATTCAGCCAGGTTGGGAAAGCAACATAAAGTCATTACATGTTACGTACCGAATGTTTCTACAAAGTGATAGCACTTCTGAATTGTAAACCATTACAGTTGAAGAATTAGCTATGATCCCATTCTCTATGCGAACAGTTCATAGCAAACATATTCTGCATAATCAGCACTTGCACTAGGCAGCTTTGGTTGCTGCTATCCATAAGTGTTTATACACTCAATGTCAGAATGGAGGGGGTGTAGCAGCCACCAGGATCAGTTACCCTGAGGCTTCATATGTTTATTTTAAGTAACTGGATGACAGCAGTGGATGTCAGTGGACTCCTAATACTAAAAGGTTTGCATTAATGGCTCACCATAGTGCTTTTGTGCCAGTAGTGTGCATGCACTAGTACTTCAGTTGTAAGAAATGCAGAGCAACTAAATATATTTACAGCAGTCTCCTGAATATAATACAGTGACTGTGGAGCCAAAATGAGCATAAAGAAAGTAGAGAAAATGGACTTTGAAATCTGCAGCCCTAGTACGCATGCGATGTGTCACGGCTTCAGATTTCCAAGTCCATTTTCACTACTTTCTTATGCTCATTTTTAGATCCATAGTCACTTTGTTATACTCAGTGGACTGTTTGCTGTAAATGTTATTTATTTATTCTGCATTGCTTATAACTGAAGTGCTCATGCATGCACGAGTTTACTGGAGTTGATGTAGACAAAGACAGACTGCTGGTGTTGACAGCTTAGCAGCTGCTTGCTGACTAAACAGCTTCATGCAAATCGAATGACTGAAGCCCTCTCTAATTTGAGTGGCTTCAGATCCTCTGAAATACATGACATTTTCACCCAGCAAGAAGCAAATGATGTCACAACTACAGTGCTTGGTCACTGGTCCAGACTGCCGAGCCCCTTCTATCTTCAACTGCAATGGGCTTGGCAGTGACAAACCCCCAAAATCACATTTCACTGAAAGCAAAATGTTTGGTGTGCTGACACATCAACCATAAAATTGCACTACTATTCAGAGATGTATTTCCTTTACTTCCCTTTGTGACCATGAAATATCCCCCTTTGAGCCTTGCCAGCCAGTCAGAGCATTCATTGCTGTTTACCTTGCCACATATGAAATTCAGACCTTGGCTACATATAGGGTCTTATGCTTTGTGTGAGTATTCTGCAGGGGGAATTCTGTAGAAATGTTAATTCCCATATTCCATAATAAACATTTATTACATCAATTGAAAGTGTGATGAGACAGATAATTGACTGGTTGGGAGGAATTACTTTTACTAGTTACTTTTGTCAAATGAAAATGCCAATTTTTCATAATAACAGATAGCATTTCATTGTGCTTGAAATTGTTTCTCATTTTGTTCATTTTGTATTCACAATCATTCACTCCAGGATGTAAATTAGGTTAGATAACAGTCATTCTAGGGGCTGTAAGGACCTAGGCCTCTGATATCAAGACTCACCACTCTCCTGTGTTACCTCAGCCTAACTCAAACTCTCATGTTTAATTACTTGCTTATCTCCCACCCACTTAATGCACAGCTAGTTCTTTTCTCCAAGCACCTTTCCAATCCATCAATGAATGCTGCAGCTTGACACTGGGACTAGGATATCTTCAGAGAAGCTGAATAATCCCTGCTTCTTTCCGCCAGTTGGGAAGACGTAGTATCCATGTGGGCATGGGTGGCTAGAAGAGGTGCACATTTTGGATTTTTGCACAAAGTGCCCTTTTCATTCTATGGTGCCAAATTGATTCTGGACCTGTTGTGAGGGATGGATAGGACTTGTGAGGGTGAGTGTCTTTTCTCCTAGTACCCCCCCCCCCACACTGATCACCACTCTATCAAGGTAATGGGACTAGGAAAGCTTCAGAGAAGCCACATTCCCTCTTGTTCCTTTCCACCAGCTGGGTGGCTGCAGTATTACTGTGGGAAGTTTGGGGCATGACCTTCTTCTACTCATGAGGCCCCCTGTATATAATGGGCCCTTGCGCTGCAGGCCTGAGCATAAAGGCTGAACCATAATGGTTCACACTGGGTGTCATCTGTGGAATCAGTTGATGGCCAACCATGCTGCCCTACTGTGTCTTCCTGCCTTTGACCAGGTAATAGCTCCTTAATCCTAGACTTAATGTCAAGATCGTCACACTAGCAATTCCATATATTGGGGGCTCTACATTAACTCTGGGCTGGGTATGCACGATTCTTAGGAATCATAGGAATTATACATGTCTAATAGCCAATAGCCATTTTGACTTGTTAAACCATCAATAAGAATCCCAAAATACTTTCCTTTAAAATAAGCATTAAGGGATTTCTTAAATATTCATATCATGGCTACTTCCTACTTCTTCAGTTAAAGAATTCCAAGGTGATACCACTCTTTGATTCAGCCATTTACCTCTTAGCTCTTTCCTATAAGTTTCCTCTTTCAGTTGTTTACTCTGTAACTTGGTCTCCCTATTATGACTTCTTGCCTCCAGTCCCACACACTCACAAACATCCCAGTTTTGGTGAGCATTGTATATCATACACAAATCCCCTCTCATTCTCCTATAGGTCAATGATAACATGCCCAATTCAATGAGTCTTTCCTCATATGTGAGGTGCCTAATATGTGCTACCATCTTTGTTGCCTCCTGTCGACCCCCCCCCCAAACAAGGCCACATCACCCTTTCTGTGCAGTGCCCAGAGTTGCCCACAGTATTCCAAATGTGGCCTAACAAGTGCTGTATATAATGGGATTATTACCCTTCTGTCCCTGCTCCTAATGTTTTGACTGATTCAGCCCAGTATTCTTTTACTCTTGCTTTCCATAGCCTTACATTGGTTGTTAAAGGGTAGGTTATGGGATACTATTATCCCCAGGTCTTTTTCATTTTCAGCTGTTTGCAGTTCCCTTCCTTTTAAATAACATTTGGCTTTTTTAATTGTTCAATCCAAAATGCAATATTCTACATTTATCATGATTAAAAGTTAATTTATTTTTCATAGCCCAAGTCTCTGAATTTGTAATCTCCCTCTGGATGATTAGAATAACATCTTTATTATTAACTTTGGCCCCCATTTTCATGTCATCAGCAAACTTGCACAGCCATGCCCTTTTGGAGCACTGCATGGCAGAAACAAAGATATTAAATCAAACCTGTCCCAAAACTGACCCAAGGCACACTGCTCATCACCCCTCCCCATTCAGAAAAACTTCCTTTGATGCTGACTTTTTGCCATCTGTCCTTTAACCAAGGATATCCAGCTCACTATAGCCTTATTTATCCCTGTATCCTCTAACTTGGAAACTAGTTTTGCTTGCAGTACTTTGTCAAAGGATTTTAAATAGTCTAAGAAGACTATGTCTACTGGAATGTTATAATCCAGTGCCATGTTTACTGACTCAAAGAAGTAGAGACTTGTCTGTCATGATCTGTTCTTTTTAAAACCATGTTGTGTTGCATCTTCCAAACCTTTACCTGCTAAATGCTCCTCAATTTCCTCTTTTATTACGCCTTCCAATATCTTAACTACAGCGGAATTCAAACTCACAGGTCTATAGCTGTTGTATTTTGCCTTATTCCTCTTCTTGAATATAGGGACCACATATGCATCCCTGCAATCAACTACCACTCTCCCTTCTTATAAAGACTTCTGGACAATCTGTATCACTGGTTCTAATGATACATCTGAAAATTCCAATAGCAATCTAGGATGCAATTCATCTGGGCCCAGATATCTGTTAGGGTTTAACCACACCAATCTTTCCCTTACATCTAATGTAGAAATTCTAATCATGTTTGTTATTCCTGATACTCCTTCAGTCCCTTTAATCTCATGCCCTCATTGGTACACACCTCAAAAGTAATTATTAATGGTCTCTGCCATTTCCTTACAATCTGTTATTTGTCTGCCATCCTTGTTCATAGGACCAATTTGAGGATTAGCTTTTCTAAGATTATTTACCTAGTTGTCATTTTTTTATTGTCTTTTGCCCTATTTTTCTTCTTTATGGATATACTAATATTTGTATTAAAACATGCTGGTCCTTTCTCTGGTATTATACTTCTTTCTTAATGGTACATATCCATTCAAAGCATACATGATATTGTACTTAAATGCTTCCCACATTTCCTCAGTGTTTTTCCCATAAATTATGTTTCCCTGTTATAGTTCCCCATGTGTATCTTCATTTTTTTTTTCATAGCTTGCTTTTTGTAGTCCCTAACATATGTGTTACCTGTTTGTTCTTTTAATATTGATAGTACACTGAACCATACTATGGCCACTTGTTCTAGGTGGTTCCCTAACTATGCAGTTAGTAATGTCATTGTCCAGGGTACTTAAAGTGAGGTCTAGTGTTTTATCCCCCTTATGCTATCTATTACATGTTGGTCCAAGTTATGTAAATTACCTATTTCTGGGTATTCAGTTTCTGATGATGTTCTACTCTTTTTATTTAACCAAATAATTTAATGGAAGTTAAAATCTCCTGTTACTATTGTTCTACTATCCATGTCTTGTTTCCTTATGTAATTTAAGAAGTTAGTTGTTTGGGTTACTGTCATGGAAGGCAATTTGTACTCTAGCATTCACCAAATATAATTTTCTTGTTTGATGCTGGTCTTATTTTTAACCAGACTTGTTCCATGTCTTCATTACTTAAATATTCCTCTAATTATGCTGCCTCTATCTCATCCTTTATATAGAGTACCACTCCACCTCCTTTTTTGTGATTTCTATCTTTGTGAAACATCTGGTATCCTGTTATATGGTTGTCCCATTCCTCATTGTTCTACCATGTCTCAGTGATGGCAAAAATACTGATATTCTCCTTGTGTAGTATAAATTCCAGTTCTGAAAGTTTATTTGCCAGGCTTCTAGCATTTATTAGTAATGTTATCCTTTTATCTTATATCATTGGTTCAATGACTTTTTATTTTTCCCTGTTATGATTATGCAAGTCCTCAACTTGTCTCACCTTATTATTCATTTTAAAGACTTTCCTATAATGCAATTGATTCTGCGTGCCAGGGTCCATGGACATATCTTGCTCAGATGGAGCACATCTACTGCATACAAACTTAAACATAGAAACATGGAAACATAGAAGTTGTTAGTAGATTTGGACAGTATGATCCATTAAGTTTGCCATGGTTTCCTACCCCCAACTTAGCTGCCTGCTTGAATATCCTGCAGTGTCTATTCTTTGCCTACTTGAATTCCCCCACCATCATTGCTCCCACCAACCCCTCTGGCAGGCTATTCCATGGTTTGACAATGTGCTCTGTGAAGAAGAAGTTTCTTATATTGCTCGTGATCTTACATCCCTTAAGATGAAGCTTATGCCCTCTTGTCCTGTTATAGTCATTTACCTGAAAGAGGTTCTGCACCTGTACCTTGTTGTTGCCCTAATATACTTAAATGTCTTTGTCATATCCACTCAATTCCTGCCTGCTCTAGAGAGTATAATTTGAGTTCACAAGACATGGGATGAAACTGGAGGGAGAGAGGTTCAGACTGAACGTGAGGAAGTACTTCACAGAGAGAATAGTGGACAAATGGAATAGGTTGCCAGAAGAGGTGGTGGGGGCAGAAATGATTACAGGATGAGAATAACTCTAAAAATCACAAATCCAAAGGATATTGTCTGCGAATTTGAGAAATATTACATATCCTTGTATTCCTCCCCTGAGAGCCCACTTCAGACCTCAGATATTCAGGATTACATAGCCTCTGTTCCTCATCCATCTCTTAGTGTTCCACAAAGAGATAGTCTCATACCCAAAATAACTCAGGCTGAACTGGCAAAAGCAATTCATTCCCTGCCAGAGGACAAAGCCCCAGGTCCTGATAGTTTTCCTCCCAGTTTTTATAAAACTTTTGAAGAACAACTGTCTCCCCTTCTTTTACAGTTGCTTAACTTTTTATGTGATGTAGGAGTCTCTGATTCATCCCTATTAGAAGCTCTTATAATTGTCCTCCCTAAACCAAATAAAACCAAAAATAGAGTGTGCAACTATTGTCCCATATTTTTAATGAACTATGATATTAAGTTTTTCGAAAAAATTTTGGCCTCATGTTTGGTGGAAGTATGGGCCTCCCTGCTTGATCCTGAGCAAGTCAGTTTTGTGGCAGGTCGCTCCTCGACTGACCATCTGTGCAAGCTCTCCCACATTTTCTTTGTGTCAAGGGAGGCCCCATGCCCTATGGCCTTGGTCTCCTTTGATGCAGAAAAAGCATTTGACAGAGTTAGCTGGGCCTTTCTCTTTGAAGTAATGCTCAAGTTTGGTTTTCCAAAGAAATTTGTACAATGGATTAAAGTACTGTACACCAACCCTACCACCAAAATCTACTGCAACTGGGTTTACTCAAATCTATCCCCTCCGTGCTCTGGAACTAGGCAGGGGTGTCCACTTTCTCCAATGTTATTTCATCTCTATCTTGAACTACTCCTATATCTTCTCCAAAATTCTCTAAGTATAAATGGCATCCCATTTGGACCCTTTAATTTTTGACTATCTGCCTATGCAGATAATATCCTGTTGCACATCTGTCTGATCTGAAAACCTCAATTCCTACAATTCTGGACATAGTTGAATCCTACAGAGCTCTCTTGAACTATAAACTAA
Source organism: Neoceratodus forsteri (assembly GCA_016271365.2). NCBI lineage: Eukaryota > Metazoa > Chordata > Ceratodontiformes > Ceratodontidae > Neoceratodus > Neoceratodus forsteri. The sequence continues at coordinate 624,960,727 of CM057455.1, forward strand.
ATATAGATAAATCGATAGCCATGCCCTTAAATAAACTCACATATCAATCACATCTAGCCTGGTCACTCCAACTCAAATACCTAGGATTAACCTTATCCAAAGATATGTCTCATTAAAAAATTTAATCTAGATTCTCTGATTGAGACCTTAAAACAGGATCTGGGAAAGTGGGTGCCTCTATACCTTTCCTTGCAAGGAAGAATCAGTGTAATCAAAATGAAAATCCTCCCAAGGTTATTCTATCCTTTGAATATGCTGAACATCCATCTCCCACAATCCTGGTTCTGCAAATTTCATAGTATTATATCCCAATTTCTCTGTCATAACAAACCGCCAAGAATATCATATATCAAGCTAGGGGCACCAAAAGTTGATGGCTTGCTCAGACTCCCCAAACTTTACCATTACTATTTAGCCAGTCATTTAGCCAAATGCATGCACTGGATACCCCACAATCCTGATCAACAAGACTCCTCCTTTACTCCAGCGTACCTTCATTTAGAATGTTATATAATTAGTCAGGGTGGCTTGTCCCTGCTGAGTTTGTTGTATACTAAAGCAAAAACCTGTTCTACTGCTATTAACAATGAAATAATTATAATGTCTATAAGAGTACATGAACAGCTTTGAAGAATTCTTAAATATGATAACTGTAAGGATATCTCACAGCCTTTATATTATAATCTTAATCTTAAGCTAAATGGGCACTGCTTGAAACTGCATTAGAACCTTACTCTGAATGAGACTAAAATAACTGATATACTAGAAAATGAGGTAGTGAAAGTTACACCAGATCTTTTACCACTCCTGAATCTCCCGAAGATGCAAATCTTTAAAGGATACCAAATTCGACACTTGCTGATTACTGAATTGGGCAAGGGAACTTGGCACATGGACCACTCAGAACTCATTGCCTCACTCCATAATTTAGCATGGCAACCTCATGCAGTCTCCCAGATCATATTGATGTTATATCCTTCCATCTACTCAGTGAGCCCCACTTCCTCTCCATACTGGGCAGACCAGTTTCCCTATAAAGAAATTAGTTGGGATAAGATCTGGCAAGCAGTTTATCGGTACACTTCTAATGATAGGCTTCACCTCATGCAATTCTATATCCTACATAATATGTATTACACCCAGTGAACCTATTTAAAATGGGGAAAGTTCAAAACACGAACTGTAACAGGTGTAGCCTACACGAAGGCTCCCTACTTCATGTTCTGTGGGATTGTCCCATAATAGAAACATAGAAACATAGAAGTTGATGGCAGATAAGGACCGCAAGGCCCATCCAGTCTGCCCATTTCTTTTTCTACCTTATAAATGTGCCATCGGCCTTTGCTCTGTCAGTGACCTATCTATTCATAGTCATTTGTATTGCTCCCTTATGCCTATCCCATGCCTGTTTGAAGCCCTGCACTGTATTCATAGCCACCACTTCTTGTGGTAAGCCATTCCATGCATCTACCACCCTTTCTGTGAAAAATTTCCTCACATTCCCCTTAATCGACCTCCTCTAATCTCATGCTTGTCTTGTCCTGCTATTTTCTTATATTTAAACATGTTAGACTCTTTCACCTTGTTTATGCCCTTAAGGTGTTTAAATGTCTGATCATATCACCCTCTCTCCCTCCTCTGCTCAAGGGTATACATATTGAGCTCCGTTAATCTGTCCTCATATGTCTTCTGATGCAGTCCCTGCACCATTTTGGTTGCCTTCTCTGTACTGCCTCAATTTGGTTAATGTCCTTGTGAAGGTGTGGCCTCCAATACTGCCACGAGTACTTCAGATGGGGCCCTAACCAATGTCTTGTACAGAGGATTATTACCTCCCTCTTACGACTTGTGATACCCTACTAATACACCTAACACCCCTAGCCTTACCTACTGCTTTAGAGGTCTGCTTGGATGATTTTAGGTCATCAGTGATGATGATGCCCAAGTCTCTTTCTTCCTTTGTGACTGCTAGCAACTCCCTCCCAGCCTATAAGTGGCTTCAGGGTTCTCTTCCCTATGTGCATGATTTTGCACTTCTTTGCATTAAATCCAGTTGCCACTCTTCTGACCATTCTGCTAGTTTATCCAGATCTCTTCTCATTCTGCCCACCCCATCTGGATCATCTACTCTGTTGCAGATCTTGGTGTCATCTGCAAACAGACAAGCCTTACCCTCTAATGAAGATGTTGAATAGGACTGGCCCCAGGACTGATCCCTGAGGTACCCCACTTGTGACTTGCATTTCTTCTGACTGTATACCATTTACCACCACTCTCTGTTTTCTGCCAGTCAACCAGTTTGCCACCCAGTTGACCAACTTCTGACCCACCCTGAGCCTACCTAGCTTATTTATCAATCTTCTATGTGAACAGTGTCAAAAGCTTTGCTGAAGTCAAGGTAGGCGACATCAACTGCTCCCCTTGGTCCACCTCTGGTTACCCAGTCAAAGAAATCTATGAGATTAGTTTGACAGGACCTTCCTTTGTAAACCCATGCTGTCTTGGATCCTGTGCCCTATGGATTCCAGGTGTTGCACTATCCTTTCCTGAAGTGCCTCCATAATCTTGCCCACTACTGAGGTAAGACTGACCGGTCTGTAGTTCCCGCCTCCTCCCTGCTCCACTCTTGTGGGTGGGATCCACATGAGCCCTTCTCCAGTCTTCTGGGACCTCTCCTGTGCTCAGAGACTCACTAAACAATTCTGCTAATGGCTCTGCTAGTCCCTCCTTTAGCTCCTTAAGTACCCTGGGATGTATGCCATCAGGTCCCATTGCCTTATCCACCCTGAGCTTAGCAAGCTCTTGTAGGACCCTTTCTTTTGTGAAGGGAGTAGTGCTCACCTCCCTCCCCCCTGTGTCCATGATGCTGAGCTGTGGGCCCTGCCCTACCTTCTCTTCAGTAAATACTGAGCAAAAGTATCTATTTAGGATAGATGCCTTTACAGGGTCCTCCTCCTCACATGCTCCCTTTTCTCCATTAAGCTTAGCAATACCCCCTCTGGACTTTCTCCTTTCACTAATGTATCTATAGAAAGTCTTGTCACCTTCTTTTACTGTTCGTGCTAGTGTTTCCTCAGTTTGGGACTTTGCCTGCCTTACTGCCTTACCTGCTTCCCTTAGGGCAGTTTGGTATGGTAATTCGGCCATTATGGAATGAGGCATATGATCTATATAATTACTGGTCTTCATTTTGTGTACACACACACACACACACACACACACACACACACACACACACACACACATACAGCCTGTTTCTCCCTTTCCAGTGCAGGCATTCTTTTTTTCTTTTACTTTTTTTTTATTACAGTGTGAACTGCAATATGCAATGTTAGGTAGTGAGCCGTGGTCTGTTAGCAATGAAGCCACTATGTGTTGCAGCCCTGCTCAAGGGGTATGCATAGTAGGAACAACCAGATAGTTTGTTAAGGTTATGAAGGCAGGATCAACCAAATAGATATTAAAAAAAATATTTAAAAAGCTACCTCTCATAGTCATGACAGTGTGAAGGAAAGGATAAGTGCAGGTGTTCGGTAATGCAGCAATGGAGCAGCCATGTTGGGTGATATATTTGACCTGCCCACATGCAGATTATAAGCCAGTGAGCTTTGTGTAGCACTAGCTTGATTGACAGGCACTGATTAAAACCACCTGGTTGTAATGCAAAATATCAACTGGGCAATTGTAATGGGATTTAAAAGTCTTGATACCGGAATATGAAAAAAGAGGAGCAGTAATTAAATTACCATAAAAAGGGTGGACATCACATATAATATGCACATAACCATGATGTAATAACTGGCTTTACCTTTTTCTCATAGGAAAACAATGGTATAATTTGTTATTATAAAGGAATTTTTATAATGGCAAACATCTGCTTGGTTTCCTTCACTCTACACATGACTTGCTGCAGCTTTTCCCTTCGGACCACTGGCCACATGTTTTTCCCCCCGGAAGACTGAACTGCCACTCGGAGCTTTGCTCAAGGGGTTTATGTAGCATTTAACCCCTTTGGTGTGTATAAACTTTGAGTTACACATAACACCCCATAGTTTATTCTATATGTAATTATATGTTATTACCGGCCATGTGTAATTGAGAGCTGTCAGTCAAGCTCACTGCTCTCAGAAACCATGACACAAATGTGATAGGGGGCAGACAAGCCCATTTTCATTCACCCACTCACTTACTCACATGTTCTCATTGGGCAACATGGCAGCAGCACCTCCCCCCCCCGTCAGGCCCTGTCCTCCCATCCTGATGGCCTTTGAGCAACAGATGACAGCTTTACTCAATTAGAGGAACCAGCAAATATAAAAAATAAAATGTAAGTGGATGTCATTTTTTCACACCCTAATACTCTGTGATATATTTATAAACTCCTCAGGGTTGCTCTTGAGGTTTATGTTGCATCACATCTTGGGTGTGTATAGAATTCTGGCTATACCCACTCACTCACCTACCCACACGTGTATAGCTCTCTAATGCATGAAAGCACAGCATACATGCATGACCTTGCATATGAACTGGGGCAAGGTGGGGGGGGCATGCTGGTGCTTGTGACCCTTCCTACCTTTAATTACCATGTTATTAGTAGTAATGCGTATTACTTATTAATGTTTATGTTACTTTATATTATTTCATTTCATGTCATCTGCAGATATAAATGTGACTTTTACTTATGAAATGAAATGTTGAAATATTAGATGAATATTTAGGGTGAATACAAAAAAATCTGCATACTTCCATCTGGATGCCTTCACCTTGGCTACTTTTGGGCACCTTCATGCCTCCACCTTGGGTACTTGTGAGTAACTTCCGGAAGACTTTGCTAATTAGTCTCCCTCAGGTGTTTTAAGACTCAGTCTACTTCCATACATACCAAAATTAAAGCCCTAAATCTGTTACAACCAGTCTCTACCCCAACCCATAACAACACTCAGTTGTCAAACCATAGCCTCCATGACTGTGTGCTTGTTTTCCATTCTCATGGGACTGTGTCTGCTGGTACACTGCCAGACATCTTCAGTGGTTATTGTATGACTATTTTTTGTTAGGAAAATTGAAGCGGTTAATGTTCCAGCCCATTTTCTCATGTTTGTTTTCTTCTGGAACTTTTAGTCTGATGTGGTTCTGTGGGAGCTGGACTCAGCTGGCTTGATATGAGTTGAATCCTCTCAATAACCCAACATAGCCATAGATAGAAACATAGAAGTTGACACCAGATAAGGACTGCATGGCCCACCTGGTCTGCCCATTTTGCCTACCTACTTTGAGCCACAGATCTTAGTAGATCTGCAGCTCATCATTTCTTTCCTGTCTCTAGGGTACCCTTATCTCTATCCCATATACTTTAAATTCCCTAACTGTTTTGGCCCCCACCACCTCTTTTGGGATGCTGTTCCAAGCAACCACTATTCTTTCAGTGAAAAAGTACTTTCTCATGTTGCCCCTGAACCTCCCCCTTCTAACTTCATTGCATTTCCCCTAGTTCATGCACATCTTCTTTTTTGAAAGATGCTGCCCTCTTGTACTTTGTTTATGTCCCTGTGGTACTTGAATGTTTCTATCATGTCCCCTGTCTCCCTCCTCTCTTCCAGGGAATGCATATTGAGTTCCCCCAGCCTTTCTTCATAAGGTTTTTCATGCATGCCCTGCACCATCTTTATAGCCCTCCTGTTGATTACCTCCAGTCTGTCTTTGTCCTTCTGGAGATGTGGCATCCAGAATTGGACACAATACTCTAGCTGCAGTCTCACCAGCAATCTGTACAGTGGCATAACCACCTCCTTCTTTCTGCTGGTGATGCCCCTCCCAATGCACCCCAGCATTTTACTGGCTTTTCCCACAGCCTTCTCACACTGTTTGTTTGTCTTTAGTTCATCCAATATGAGTATCTTCAGGTCCCATTCCTGCGTAGTGGCTGCCAGTACCCTCCCCCCACTTTGTTTACCTCTACAGAATTTCTGCTCCCCAAGTGCATGACTTTGCACTTCTTGGCATTGAATTGAAGCTGCCACACTTCTGACCCCTCCTCCAACCTACCCATATCCTTCCTCACTTTTTCTATTCCCTCTGGAGTGTCAACCCTGTTACAGATGTTGGTGTCATCTACAAAATGGCAAAATTTCCCCTCCAGCCACTCTGCAATGTCACTTATAAAGACATTGAAGAGGACCGCTACTAGGCCAGACCCCTGTGGCAACCCACTCATTACCTCCCTTTCCTTAGAATGATCATGCCACTTTTCATTTCTGTCTGTGATGTTCCTGAACTCCTAAAAAATTAGGGTCAGAAGTATCCATTTTCTCTGAGTCTCATCTGATTTTTTGACCTCTTTCTAGTAACGTAAGGTAAGATATAGGCAGACTGAAGTTGGTGCAGTTGACAGTCACCAGAATGATTCAGAACCAGCAGGGCAGAACCTATCCAGAACAGTTGTAGGCCCTAAATATGTATTCACTGGAGGCTAGGTGCAAGCGGAAGTACATGACTGAAACATAAATGTTTTTTCTGCAGGATGAACAAAGAAAACAGTGGGACCTATTTGTGAGAAATAGGGCTGCAGTAACTAGGGGATGTGAGAAGAGGTTATTAGGGTGAAAATTCAGGAGAAACTTAAGAAAGTTTTATTTCACTGAGAGGATGGTGGAACCATAGAATAGACTTCCGGAAGATGTGTTGGGAGCAGCTACTTTAAATGGGTTTAGACACAGTTAGGAAAGGGCAAGGACACTCATAGTCCACAAAGGTACACAACAAGTGTCTGAGAGATAGGATACCAGGGGGTTGATGGTTGCAGCCCCAGAGGGACAATAGGTTGGTGAAGTGAGATAGAATTGTAAGGGCAGACTCAGTGGACCCTTGGTCTCCTTCTGTCATCACATTCTATGTTTCTTTCATCTTAGAGATAATGTCTGTGCCAAAAACAAGGCCACTGTTTCCCCTCCTGATAGACTGGCCTTCAGTAGGCTTTCTTTCTACTGCACCAGAGCCATAAGACAGGCAAAGTCCACCTATTTCAGGAATAAGTTCCTTGTCTTTGGTACAGATGTATCCATGTTCTGGAGAGCTGTTTACTGCCTCCTTAGCACTAATTACCTAAACACACTGCATATTTTATCAAGTGTAACTGAGGTACTTTAGGAAAGAGACCATTGTGTTGAAGGGGAAAAACAGTGGCATTCTGAAGATATGAAAAAATGCAGAGGGAGAAGGACAGGGAGGTGTACCAAGTAAAACAGAAGGAAGCAGGTAAGGCAGTGAGGATAGGAAAGGCATAGAAAGAGGAAAGGACAGCCAAATAGGTAACTAAATTGGATAAGACTTTATTTAGCTACATAAGTGAGAAGAGGAAAGCAAGGAAAAGGATCATGAAGATAAGGAAGATGACAGGAGACTGCACATAAGAAGATCAAGAAAAAGCAGACATCTTGAACAGGTACTTATGGTTAGCCTTCACAGTGGTGGATAGTCAGACTACCAGGAAGCTGGAACAATGTGGGCAGGGGAAATGGACACAAGTTCATTTTTAGAGGAACGGATCCTGAAGGGGCTTGCAGATCTGATAGAGGTTAAGGCTATGGGACTGGATGGAATACACTCAAGGGTACTAAAGGAACCCTGAGAGGTGCTTGTTGCACCACTGGCAGTCTTATTCAATAGCTCACTGGAAACAGGCATGATTCCAGAGAACCGGTGGAGTGCAGATGTAGTCCTGCTCAATAGGAACAGCAGCTGGGAGGAGGCTAGCAACTATAGGCTGGTCAGTCTCACATTAGTGGTGGGGAAATTATTTGAAACCCTGTTAATGAAAAGGTTGATTATCTTGAATCCAACTGGTTACAAGACCAAAGCCAGCATGGATTTCCAAGGAGGAGTTCATGCCAGATGAAACTGATTGGTTTCTTCAACTGGGTGACCAGGGAAATAGATCAGAGAAGGGCATTGGATGTGGCCAACTGGACTTTAGTAAGGCCTTCAACAATGTGCCATACAGTAGATTCATAAAGAAATTGAGAAGCTTAGGAGTAGAATCCAAAGTGGTAAATCAAGTAAGAAACTGGTCAATAGGTAGGTGTCAGAGGGTGGTGGTTAATGACACTCATTTTAATGACTGACGAGTGACCAGCAAGGTGACACAGTGCTCAGTGTTGTGATAGATCCTCTTCAACATCTTCATAAGTGACATTGCAGAAGAACTGGAAGGCAATGTATGCCTTTTAGGAGGTGACATCAAAATATGAAACGGGGTAGATAATCAGAAGGGGTGGAGGGAATGGTAGGGATCTTGGAAAACTTGAGTAGTGGACAAGGGCATGGCAGCAGAGGTTCAGTGCCAAAAAGTATTAAATAATGCACCTTGAGCATAAGAACCCAGGTGCTGAGTATAGGATTTGGGGGAGGTATTGATTGTCAAAAAGCAGGCAAGGGACCATGGAGTTATCATATCTGATGACCTCAAAGCAGCATGGTATCATGACAAAGCATTAGCTATGGCCAAGGGGATGCAGAGATGCATAGGGAGAGGTACCACCAGCAGGAGGAGCATATGGTGTTACCACTGTATCACTTTCAGGTGAGACCCTACCCAGAGTATTTTGTCCAGTTCTGGAGGCTGCACCTCAGAAAGGACATAGACAAGGTGGAGGCAGTCCAAATGAGAGCAACTAAAATGGTTCAGGGGTTGCATCAAAAGTCCTACGAGGAGAGGCAGAGGGTTCTAAAAATGTACACACTAGAAGAGAAGAGAGTGAGAGGGAACATGATAGAGGCCTACAAGCACCTCACAGAGATGAACAAGGTACAGTAGGGGAATCTCTTTCAAATGAGAAAGACCATCAGGACCAGAGGGAATGTGATGAAACTGGAAGGGAGGAAGTTTATGAAGGATGTAAAGAAGTACTACTTCACTGAAAGAATGGTGGACACATTGAACAGAAAGACAGCGGAGGTGTTGGAGGTGAAAGCAGTAAGGGGTTTCAGACATGCATAGGATAGACATAGGGGAATTCTGGTAAATATGAAGAGAGGAAAGAGGATCATCAGAGACCAGATGAGATCTGTGGCTACATACTAGGCAGGGACCATCTGGGCAGACTAGGTGGGCCAAGTGATTATTTTCTACTGACAAATTCTATGATTCTATGTTTATATGTCCAATAGTCCTCCTCAGTTCTCAATCCACTCTCAGTTTCTGAAAGCCCCAACAGCCATAAATAGTTTCATGCTCTCCTCAGTCCTAGAGAAAGAAATCCTGAGAAATGGTTTCTCTTCATGTGTACTCCAGTTGTGGTTCCAATTGTATGGTGCCCCCACTCTAGCCAATCTGTTTGCCTACATTTTCAACTGTTCCCCAGACTATGGGCCTTTTTCCTTTCTCTAAGAGGCGTGCTACAGTCAGTCCTCCTCACAAAGCTGGTACAGCTAATATTCTTGTTAACTAATGCCCCATCTCCCTCCTGCAATGTCCTGTAGAGTTTAGTCAGCACGAAGCTGTCCGTCTTCTTCATTAGCACTGACTTTTTAACCCACTCCATTTGGCCTTCCACTAAAACTACTCCATAATCACCTCCCTTCTTCTGACTACTAACCAAGTCCACACCCCAAAGGACTCCAGCCTTGGCTCTGGGGCCACTATCATTGACCAGGCCAAGGCCTTTGATAAAGTGAAGCACTCCCTGTTGTTTTGCAAAATAGCTTCCTTGGATCTTTCAAATATCAGTCCCTTCTGGTTTAAGTCCTACTTGTATAGAAGAACTCAGACAGTCAATCTTGATCTTTCCATCTCCCCCATTCTTCCAGTTTCTCTGGGGTTCTTTCTTCTGACACCTGCTTTTTTATAGTTTTCATATATGACTATGCCAGGGCCCTTGCTTCACACAGTAGCTGCATGTATGCTGACAGTACCTTCACCTATTCCTCAGGACCCCCAACCTCAGTTATTGAACATCATCTATAACTGGACTACAATAATGATCAAAACTGGTTCCATACAAATCCACTAGACTTAAATCAAAATAAAACAGGCTCAGTATTATCTGGCACTAAACAGTATCTAGTTAAATCCTTCCCTCTAAGCATCTGCTCCTTATTAAGTGACTGACTTGCCAATGCAACATGCTACAAATACTGTATCTTGGCCAACTGTTCTTTTAACTTATGGATTACTCCATTCAAGGTAATGGTCTATTTTCCAGGTGTTTTGCTGAACTAGGTGTTCTGTGCAGGGTAAACACTTGCCTCCCCCATAACATCAGAAAGAGTATGGTTAAACATTTGATATTTTTTCCTACACTGCATTACGGTGATGTGGTTTTCTGTGCTATCTCTCCATCCTGCATCTCCAAACTCATTACATTATTCAATGCCCTTTGCAGATTTGTCCTGGCCTAATCTCTTGCACCAGTCTCCATGTTACAGAGACTGTACCTGAGGAAAATGATCTAGGGGTGATAATACAAAAAGCCTGAAATCAATAGCGCAGTGCAACAGGCAGTGGGAAAAACAAACAGGATGCTGGAATTCATAAGAAAGGGATAAGCAGCAAAAACCAAGAGGTGATTCATCCCCTGTATAGGTCTCTGGTATGCCCTCACCAGGAGTACTGAGTAAGATTCTGGAACCCACACCTGTAAAAGGATTGGAAAATGGTTGAGGATGTACAGAGAGGGGTGACCAGAATCATCCAGGGTCTGTGGGAGAAGGCATGTGAGAAAAGATTGAGAAACCTTAATATGTACACCCTGTATGCTAGAAGAGACAGGAGATACATGACTAAAAGGCACAAAAATCTCCATGGGATCAACAGGGTGAAATGCAATGATTTATTCACCCTAAGTAAAAACACAAGTACAAGAGGTAATTTGGTAAAATTTGCTGGGGGAAGTTTAAAAGAAACATCTGCAAGTACTTTTAAATAGAACGAGTGGTGGACAAGTGGAAAGGACTAGGGGAGAAGGTCTGTGTAAAACAGTTGGTGGACTTAAGCAATGGTGGGCAGGCTCATGAGTCTGAATAGGGCAGGAGGAGATAGGAAGGGAAGGGGGTAATGGAGAAAAATGTCCATCAAGTCACATCTTTTGCACCCACTACAGTATTGGACAATGCACGAACATACTTGATGAAGTGCAAGGCACACAAGGCTCATCTGTTGACAGCTTCCAACCTACAGATATCATGATTTTCATCCCTGGTAATCCAATGATGCCCCCTCTCAAGCCCCTTACTTCATAACTCAGCATTTATGATCCTGTCCCACACTATTCTCAGTACATCATTATTTAATCACACCAGCTCTAGTGGTCTGACCTTCTGTACCTCGAGGTTGTTCTGGTGGTAGACAGATGCCGCTGCTAAATTTCTGCCCTGGCTATACTAGAGGTAGTTGACAATGTGGACAGAGCGCTGCAGACCATTTACACGACAATTCTGCCCCTTCCACACACTGGTGCACAATGATGTGCAATGGTGTAGAGTACACCCAGAACTCCCTCTGAGCATAGTTTGAGGGGGTCTGTTCCAGTGGACATTGCAACATTTTCACAGCAACAATGCACAGTAATTGTATTACTATATACTGCAGGTGCCATTGACAATCACTACAATGTTAAATATGGTTCATATTAAATTAAGGGAGTTGGATAAATACAGTTATATTAAAAATGTTTCTTTTTAATTTTTCTGTTTATAATTTGAATAACAACAGCACATCCTCAGTGATGGTATGTTTAAAAAAAGTGTGCTTCCCCCCATACATACTTGGTTCTATGGGTAATTTAGGAAATACACACATTGGTGCCTATGCACCAATGTGAGCTGAGTACACATGAAAGGCATATACCCAGCCCATACAGTTCCACACATGTGGACAGGTGTGAAGGGGATGGAATTCATGACTGCCAGACACTACCTGTCTGCAGTCCCACTACCCCGGCATGCTGAGGTGGATTGGTGGACACAGATAAGCATCAACTGTATGCCCATCCTGATCCCTTTGTGGATTGCCAGCTTTGCATGGATCATTGGATTCTTGGATGCCATGAATCCTTAATGTCAATTGTTGGATAAGTAATTGACTAGCTACCCCCAACCCTCCCTGTCTGACTACAGGACTGGTGAAGCATGGTGTGGGTTTCAGGGCCTGTTGAGATCAGCAGGTGTACATTGTGAGGAGCATACAGAGCTACAGCTAGGTACGTACTCACATAAAAAATGCAAACTTCATGCATTCAAGTCCACATGCATGAGAATGTTAGCTAAACCAAGCCAAAATTGCAGACACAAAAAGCACAAATAAGCAGTACTCCAGGTAAACAAACAGTTATAAAGTGCAAACAGACTCATGGTTTATTTAGCATAGATCTAGAGAACGATGTCACTGAACCGCAGTGTTTTGGGTCTCCATGTGACCCTTCAACTGTCTGTACCTGCTCACATAGCCTGTGGCCCACCTTGCCCTGCACCCCATGCCTTTGTGAATGGTGTGGAGAGTGTAGGCACATCTCTTACCACTCCCCCGGGCTGTGCAAATGGTCAGAGGATTAAGTATAGAAGGGGTGTGAGCCCTTTTTTGCATGCCACATGATTCCACAGGATCCCCAATACATGGCTTTCAATCCTAGGATAGTCTGCATGCTGCAGATATGCGGTGCATATTAATTTTAATTGTTCATACGTTGGGCCCATTGAATATTTCCTTGGTATAAATTTGTTGTTTTGTGTTCAGAGAGTTGCTAGCCACAGAAATGAGAGGAAAGTTTTGAATGACTGCCTTGGGTGGAGGTGAACTGGATGTCAGGGGCCACTGAGTTGGTGAAGGGTGTGGTACAGGATTCCACTTCCTGCCAGGGACAATCTGGCTTGGGTTAGAGTGAAGGAGATGGGTGTCACAGGATGGCAAAGAATGTCTGGATTGGGGTTTGGTGAGGAAAGAGATGCAAACTGAACTAGGGAATGCTTGGAACAGTATTGGCTTAGGGAGGGGCTGCCACTGGATGTCAGAGATTGCTTGGATTAGGACAGTGTTAGGAAGCAGGTGCCAGTGGGCACCAAAGACTGCTTGGCAGAGGGGCAGGGTGAGGAGTAGGCAACCACTGGACCGCAGTGACTGCTTGTAAAAGAGGTGGAGTGAGGGAGAGGGGTGCTAGTGCACCAGAGACATCTGTGAATCACCAAAGGGAGAAGGGGTATGGCAGGATGCCAAGGGCTGTTTGGCTTACAATGAGGTGAATGAGGGGTTGCCAGCAGACACCAGAGACTGCTTGGAAAAAAAGTACTAAAATATCAAGAAAAAAGATCAACTTTGTTAATGCAAATTAGTGCGCATTTGTTATTAAACATCCTGTAAGGATATTTAGAAATGAAGCACAAAGCCTCTAAAGTAGGGAAATACAACATTAGGATACAATACCATGCCTCTTGATGAATGTGTGGTGTGGAATCATTTAGACCCAGAATGCCTGGCTAACTACAGGCCTGTCTCTAACCTGCCTTTTGTAGGCAAGGTTATTGAGAAGGTGGTTGTGCTGCAGTTGGACAATCATTTGACCAGCCACAATGTCTATGATTCTCTCCAGTCAGGATTTAGGAAAAGACATAGTACTGAGACAGCCCTTGTTAGTGTACTAAATGACCTCCTAATAGCGAGAGATCGAAAGACTCATTCCATCTTGGTCCTTCTGGATCTCTCTGCGGCATTTGATACCGTTGATCATGGGGTTCTTTTGGAGTGCCTGCTGGTTATCTGTGGGCTATCTGGTTTAGTCCTTAGTTGGTTTCGATCATTCCTCAAGGGTAGGACTCAGAGGGTGGTGTCTGGGATTTGGTCCTCGACATCACTCCCCCCTATCCTCTGGGGTGCCGCAGGGCTCTATTTTAGCACCCATGTTATTTTCGGTATATATGCTGCCATTGGGAGTGATCATTAGGTGGTACGGCTTAAGTTTTCACTGCTATGCAGATGATACTCAGCTGTACATGTCCTTTGTGCCTGGCCAAGGTGATGCTGTCTCGGTCTTTAATAACTGTCTTACCAAAATTCAGGACTGGATGACTGTGAGCTGGTTGCGGTTAAACCCTGAAAAAATTGAGGTGTTAGTGGTGGACCCAGGCCATCGAGGGGTAGGTTCGTTGACTGGGTCACCCTCAGGTCTTTGGCTTGGGGGGGGACCCAGCTGATGACCTCAGACCGGGTGCAGAACTTGGGCATTATATTTGACGATTGTCTGACCCTCAAACATCAGGTGTCAGCTGTTGTCAAGACCTCATTTTACCATCTGAGGAATATAGCCTGAGTGAAGCATCTGGTTCCCATTGATGACCTCCCAACATTGGTCCATGCCTTCGTTACCTCCCGCTTGGACTATTGAAATGCCCTATACCTAGGACTACCGGGGTGGATATTCACCACTTGCAGCTGGTGCAGAATGCGGCGGCCAGGCTTTTGACTGGTACGTCAAGGGCCAGTCATATAACGCCTGTCCTCCGTGGACTGCACTGGCTGCCAATTCAATGGTGAATCACCTTCAAGGTTGGTTTGCTGACCTATAAGGCCCTACACGATCAGGGACCTAGTTACCTGCAAGATCTTCTTTGTCCTTACTGTCCTTCCAGTCGGCTCTGATCCACCGATGAGGGATTGCTAGAGATTCCCAGGGTTTGTTTAAAGACATCAGGGGCAAGATCATTTAGTTTCATGGCTCCAACCCTGTGGAATTCTCTAGCTCATCGGGTGAGAGAATGCCTGACTGTCCAAAGCTTTAAATCAGCTTTGAAGACATATTTGTTTAACCTAGCATATCCGGATTTTTAAAATATATTTATGGATTGTTCTTAGGATTTTAAGTTTTATGCATTGATTTGTTGTAAAAGCGCCTTGGTTCTGGAAAGGCGCTTTTTAGAAATAAAGCATTCATTCATTCATTCATTTAACCCCAAGGAACACCACAGAACAACACAGCACAACACACCACACATCCACAAAGAAATAAGGGCCTTTTTTTACATTAACACCACATTTCCCTACCTTGAGGCTTTGTGCATAAACCCCTAACTGTTGCCAAAACACTGTTTTTTTTATGAATAGTAATTAATTCTTTTGTCAACTATGTTCATTTATAAAGCTTATTCATTTATCATGATGACTTAGTGACAAGCAGTTGCAGAGCTTTGACACAAGAACAAGGATCTGAAGCTGAGTGCTGAATCTAGCCCTGTAAAAGTTGCCAAAAAAATTATGAAAGTAACAGGGGGTTGGCAGAGTTGAGAGTAGCACATTGCGCTACTACTTAGAAAACCCAAGGTCAGGCCAGCCAGCCAGTGCAGAGGCAGTGTGTCTGTTTGCAACTCTGATGACCTGGATTCAGAAACAGACTCAAGACATCAGACAGCAGGACAGGGGAGAAGGATTGAGCATCCTAGGGACTTCTCTCCTTCTCCAGGGGAGGAGGAGGGTAGTGAGTCCAGCATGTCATGGACACCTGGCAGAGGTTGGAAGGGATCCATTGTGCTGGCCCATAGCCTGTGGAGGGTGGGATGGATGATGGTTATCATTGCACATCCCCACCTCAGGTTCAGCTGCACACAAAATCCCAGCCCCAAATGTGAAGCCCCACTCCACCACCTCCCCCACTACCAATAGTGTCCACTGGGTGGGTTCCTGCTCTGTGGCCCCACCCTGAGGGGTAAGCTATGTCTCATTATAGTGGACCATGGGGAAAGGGTGCTTCGCGGCAGCCCCACCTAGGGTGGTAAGCCTGGGCATGGGGGGTGGTGATCAGTTGGGGGCTGAGCTCCCTTCGGGAAGTGGGGATGCTGGGGACAAAAAAATAAATAAAAAATAAAAAACAAGATCACATTATGAAACTGACTCTCATCATTGCCAGTGGAGCCTAGGGTGCATAATGAATCTGACTCCTTATTCTGGCCAGTGGCTAAGGTAGGGTAGGGCTAGGGTACATTTTAAGCCTGACTCTCCACCCTGGCCAGTGGTGTCTATGGTGCACAGAGAGTCTGATTCCTAACCTGGTCAGTGGAGTCTAGGGTACAATATGAGCTTGACTCCCCACCCTGGCCAGTGGAGTCTAGGTTGCATTGTGATACGGATTCCCCACCCTGGCCAGTGGAGATTAAGGTTCTTTGTGAGTCTGACACCCTATCCTGGCTAGTGATGTCTAGGGTGCATTGTGAGTTTGACTACCCACCCTGACCAGTGTAGTCTAGGTGTGCTAGGAGTCTGACTCCCCACCCTTGCCATTGGAGTTGACATTGCATTGTCAGCCTGTCTTCTCAACCTAACCAGTAGAGTTGAGGGTACACTGTGAGTCTGACTCCCCACCCTGGTCCAGTGGAGTCTAGTGTGAGCTTTGAATCTGAACCCCCTGTCCTGTGGATTCCAGGATACATTGTAAGCCTGACTCCCTGCCCTGGTCCTATGAATTCTAGTGTGCATTTTGAGCCTTGTTCCCCACTTTAGGAGAGCATTAGGTGCAATGTTAACAGAGTTCTCCCTGTCATATGGCAGACTGTGCTTGAGGTGTTTTCCCAATGGTGCCATTTTGATGGTATTCTTATCTGAGACCCATAGCTAATGATCAGTCTAGCAAAGTTTAGTGAAAGAACAGGAGGACAGCTGGCTTCATAGTGCTGAGCAATGGGGCATTGTTCTGGCATGCTGTTGACTCAGGTTTGCATCCCAAGCCCAGACATCAGGAGTAAGATTGGGGGGAAGGGAATTAGAGCTTTCTTTGGAAGCTTCCCTCCTGGAGGGTATGGTCTGCACTGGACCGTGAGACACGCAGCTCCTGGTGGTTTCTAGCTAAGGTACTCTAGGTAGTGTGAGGAGGCTCCCTGGCAGGGATACACTGGGTCTACTAGAATGTAGGACCAATAGGGGATAGAGCAATGGTGACAGTGGAAGGCCCAGCAGGTAAGGGTCAAGATTGAATGGCCTAAAGGAGTGGCTGGTCAGGGGGCAGGGGAGGTGCAATAAAAAAAAAAACAGGAGGAGGTTTAAAGAACCCCTGACACAATTAGAAAAACTGGAAAAAAAATGTGCGATATAGACATAATTCTGTTTATATGTCTTATAGTTTCTATTATTCTGTTCTTTTTTCTTTATTACTAATGACAGTTGTACGAAAGAAGATTACTGTTCCTTAGACAGTATCTGCTTTTTTTGTTTGCCTACACCAGACATTATAATCCCGTTTATGGCATCATTATTAACTCCACAGGAACAGACTGTGATATCATAAACAGAACTGTGATGTCAGGTATAGGCAAGCAGCCAGAACAGATATGACAGCAGTCCTGTTTATATGCAAATGTCAATAGTAATTAAGACGCAAGGATGGAAATTACAGAAAAAAAATAAAATGTAAGCTGAATTGTGCAGAAATATCACATTTTTCAAAATTATCTCAGCAGTGTCAGGGGCACTTTAAGCAATCATGGATGGGGGGATAAATACTGCTGAAAATTAAAGAAACAGAAGATTTTGCCTAATGTAAATAAACAAAGAGCTGACACTTACTGTAAGTAATCTGAAGTACCATCCATGAGGTTCCCACATATAGAATAGCTAACCCCCTCCATGAAGACCAAGCTGGTAACTTCACAGTGAGTTAATGTGATGACATCATCGGTACAAGAGTAAAGCTTGGGTGATCTGATGACATCACCACACTCACAAAATGTGAAGTTACCTCCAAGTTCTTCCCAAACGTACTTTGTTTATTTTATATATACTTTTGCACCCTGTTTCAGAATGAATACATTGTTGCAAGTTAGATGTGTCTTTTCCACATTTTTTTTATATGGCAGATGGTATAATGTGGTTTCTGTACAGTAATCTGCTCATGCTCCAAGCTGTGTTTCTGGTTTGCTGAAGCCGGAATCAGATTATGGCTAGAGGTGGGAGAAATTAGCAAATTCTAAATTCATGGTATTTTCATGAAATTCTCCAAATTTTGTAAAATTTCATGAATTTGTTTTGAAGTTCCAAAATTCTTTATTTGGCCATGTTAAAGCTAGGGGTCTGAAAGTTTTCAATGCAAATTGTCTGGTACATGCCCTAAAAGGTTGTCAAGTTTCATGACATTTGGATGAAGGGTGGGGATGTTATAGGTGCTCAAAGTTTAGGGATTTATTTTCATGTGAAAATGTCTGATAATATGTCTACGCTTACAAACTTGGCAACCTTTGGAGATGGATAATTGAAAATTTAGATGCATGCTTTCTTGAAAGATTCATAGAAACTGCTAAATAGAGATTGTAAGGTTTAGGTGTGACAATACCTCCTGACATGACTTCCTGGTGCTCGCTTCCAAACCCGTGTCATCAGCATTGCAGCACGACATTCTGATACTGAACCATGATGACTACCTTAAAGCCTCATATTTAGGGTCAATGAACCTATCAACATTGGTGATATTCTGTTCCCTATCTTTCAACATATAGGGGCTTAAAATTCAGCAGTTTATGTAATTGTGAAATGTAATCTTAAAATGTTTGAATGTTCAGAGGCTTATAACGCAGACAACTTTAAAGCTAAAGATCTGAAACTTGGCACATGTATGTATGTGCATAGGTAATGTCATCACACTAAATGTGGTGGAATTTGCACAGACACCTTTAGTTTATGAAGTTAACTGTAATGTTAAAATTTCCAAAAGTGTGGAGGCTTACAACTCCATAATTTGTAGAGACAGAGATCTGAAACTTGTTATATGTCTGTATGGGTACTAGGACAGCCAACATACTACAATTGGTGAATGTTGGACAAACATTTTTTTAACCTAGATGAAAATAACAATTAAAAATTTTGGCAAAATTACAAGATATGTTTCAGACATTTTGTGAAATTTCATGGAAGCAAAATCAGAATTTCACCTGAATTCTGCTGGCAGAAGAAAATGTTCACCCTTCTCTAATTATGGCAGACGAAGGGAGAAATAATTCAGGATCTATATTCTTGCAAAGGTTTCAAGTGACAGTTTATCAGTTTTTGAAAACACAGCTGAAGCAGGCTGACCGGGTATTATAAATAAATAGCATTTATATAACTATAGTTTTACATAAAACATGCTGCCCTGTAAACATAAACATTAATATTCCTCTGTGTTTGTCTTTATTTATTTATTTATTTTTTGCTTATGTACTAATTTGATTGCATGACTAATTAACTGATTAATTGACCAGGAGGCGGGCTGAGAAACATGAGCCCATTTTCTACCATTCATGGGCTCCAGAATTTACCTACTTATTTGGAGTATACTAACGTACCTAGTCTTATGTTTCATATAAAGAGGCCAGGATATTTGATGTCTAATAGAATTTGCTAAATGGGTTAGGAATTTGCTAATGGTGCTTAGCACCCACCATACAGGGTAGTGGTGGACAATGCCATATTTAGTGGCATGGTTAGTGAGGCACTAACCTGTCTGCATGCAGATCTAAACTAAAGTATACCTGTGTACCTATGAAAAACATCTGACTGTCTTGCACACAGGCACACTTGCATGTTGGTAGGGTTAGAGAGATGGTAACTAGCTGTCAGTGTCTCATTAATTACCACCTCCCAAAACCAGGTCTGCACCTCCTTGCCTCCCATTCACCTTCCTGATCAACCACCCATATAAACATTAATATTTCCCTGGTGTCCATTGGTCCCTATGTCTCCTGAATGCCCACCCATATTCACAGTAAGTTTTCCCTCCTGTCCAGTGGTCTCCCCCTGTATCAAAAGTAGTCTTGCCCTGGTGTCCATTTCTCCTCCTGACCCTCTGAATTCCCACCAAATTAACAATAAGCTTAGCCTGGTGTCTAGTTGTCCCTGTACCTCTAGAACATCTGCCCATATTAATAGTAAGCTTGTCCTGGTGTTCAGTGGTCCCTGTGCCCTCCTAACACTCACCCAGGTTAACAGAAAGCTTGTCATGGCATTCAGTGTTACCTCACCCCCCCATTTGACTGTAGACCCCTGTGTCCCACCTACTCTGGCACCTGCACCAACTCTTCCTTCCTCCCACACATTGTAGCAGTCCCCAAAATTGACTGCCCCCCCCGACAGTAATGGTCACATCCACTCTAGACAGGGTGGGCAGACTGGATGGGCTGGTAAGCTGTTTTCTGTCATAAATAACTATATATCTACTGTATGCATCATTATTAGAATGCAGAAGAAAAGATACGATTTCAGTACACCCAAAGCTGCAATCTACAGGATTTTATTTATTTATTTAATTAAACATTGGTAATTGGAGAGGCATACTGAGCCAAGGATTGTTCCCAGATGTGGTATGGGGGAAAGAAGAAGAAGGGGAGGAGCACAATTACAAACAAAATATAGCCAGTCAGATGATATGATTACACTAAAGTTGACATAAAGAGCATAAGTTGAGGGCAGCACAGACAAAATAGCAACAAATTGCACATGGAGGACAAAATAATTATCATACAAATCATCTGTGCAAATTGCACAAACTCAAAAAGTGCACAGTGCCAGTGTGAAGGCAGGCTGGGCTGGTGCTGAAAGTAGGAGTCAAAACAAGTTGATAAACATCAATGAGGTTACCAAAACAGTGAGGTTAGGTGAAGGGAGAGATAAGGGGTGATCAAAAACCAGACAACGGTAAGGAAGTGTTCTGGAATGTTTGTTCACAGAATAAAATCCACAATTAGAAATCATGACTATCCGGCTAACCTTGAAATTGAAATGCATCAGTAAGTAACATAACAATGCAGTAGTGACTTGAAGTTACACCATGAACTTCAAACTCACAGCATTCTCATCACCAAACCAAGAGATGTGTAGTTCAACTGAAGGAAAAGTATCACTAGCTTAGAAGGTAGATCATTATGCTACATTTAACCAAAACACTCTCAAGCTGCTTAAGACTGTTGAAAAAAATGTGTACAACAATTTAACATAATGTATAATGAAATAACAGCTATTAGTTTTGCAAACACATTTTTAAACAAATTCTAGTCAGAGCCAATATGGTTACAAAATGATTTTAGTGAATGTTCATAATATCAAGAATTAGCACAGTGTTTTGTTGTTAAAGGTTCTATTTAAAATTTGTCATAATTCATGAAATATGGCATACAGTGCCATATATCAAAGAGACATTAGCAGTCTGTTAATAATGTGATACATCCTCAGAATACGAGAAGGCTCATAAAGTTACAACTGGCAATAAAGGTCATGAAAAGTATAACATCAAACCTGGTATTAACTACCCACAAGGCATATTTTCAACTGTTGGCTAGTACATGCAAATATTAAAAAAAAAATACATATAAACGACTATCAGGAAAAATAAATTTATATGGAAGTCCATTTTGCAAATGTGCTGAAGCACTGAGGATATAAAATATTCAGGTGTTCATATATATCCACCTCTTGAGATACATTTTCTCTAGCACTGTGGATTCAATGAACTCTGGGATACAAAATAAAAATGCCAGGCATGTATTCTAAGAAACAAAAAAAAAACAGGACATTATGTAAGATGCTCATTTAGTCATAACACAATAAAAAAAAACACTTCTATTGCAAAGTATGCCATCTTCATATACCGGAAGTAAAGATTGTCTATTGAAATCTTACAGAAAGTGTATAAGCTGAAAGAAATCATTCACACCTGGGCTATAGCAAGCCCCCCAAATTATAAGTCCATAATGCCTGAGCATCTAATATAATAATGTCCTGCTTTGTATTGTTTTTTTTTTAGAATAGATTTCTGAAATTTGGAATCATTGTACTGCAAAGTTCATTGGTTCCACAGTCCTAAAGAAAATGTTTCTCAAGAGAAAGGATATATAAATGAATACCTGTGCATTTTATATCCTCAGTGCTACGCCATAATAGCCACAAAATGGACTTCTATATATATTTATATTTCCTGATATTGTAGTTTACATATAAAGCATTTTTTTTCTAATTACATGCACTAACCAACTGTAAAAATGTTGTTTCTGGGTAGTTAATACCAGGTTTGATATGACACTGTTCATTACCTTAATTGCCAGTTGTAATTTTATAAGTGCCTCCTTGTATAGTGAGGATGTGTCACATTCGTTGTTTTAAAATTTTAATTTGTACACATCACAGGTGATGGATGATATAAGGGCATTACTGCATTAAGTTACTGACTCTGAGGAAGCTCTGCTTCTGGAGTGAAATGCTAGTTGTTTTTGCCCCAATCTGGCATCACATTGCTATCAGCTATTTCATTGCACTATTGCACTTTTGTTGTTTTGAGTATTCATCCTATGAATTTGCATATGTTTTTTTTCATGAAGCTGCTTAAAGTTTTACTGCTGACTATGGAATAAATCTGATTTTTACTTGATATACGAGAGGCAAGTACACAAAAGTGCAATACTACAATGAATAGCAGGGAGCAATGCTACAACAGATTAGTGCAAAAGACAACTAACATTTCTTTCTATAATATGACTGGAGTTGGGCTCCCAGTGTCTGCTTTTTTTTATTGACTCTTGGATCTGGGTGCTTATTTTTTTTTATTTACTGTCTGCCTCCAGGGTTGGGCACTTGTTGTCAGAATGGGAGGAGTTTGGTGGCATCAGGGTTAGGCAGTAAGTGGCTACTTACTTTTCATTTTAGTTTACCATCCAGCTCTGGAATTTATCACCCAGTGTTGGAGAGAGAGGGGAAGTGACACTGGGGTTTGGCTCCTGCTGACTTCCTAACTATCGTAATAGTGGCAGCTTCAGGTTTTCAAACAGAAGTAATATTCATATGCCTCTGACTGCTCTGTGTTTGTGTCACAGATCTCTCACCCATGCCTTAACCAGCAAGCCTCTTGCACCTCACTGCCTCAGATCCTCACCTGTGTTTGTCCTTCACCATTTCCTGTGCCCACTCCCAGTCCTATCAGCAAAATTGGCATGCCCAGGACTCCTGGTTAGTTGAAGCCCAGTAATCAGTGCCCTGCGTCAAGCCAAGGCTAACTGCTCAAACCCCAGGTGAAATGTGGATCTGGTTTTATAGCATTTTAATCCACTTATTTCCCTGTATCAAGAGGGATTAACTTTTCTTCACTTTAATTAAAATAAAGTAACAAGTCTCTACTGGAATACAGGTACATCCTGAGACTTTCAATATCTCTTGTTAAACAGTGGGGGACTGGACATGATGGACCCACAGTCCTTTACAACATTAAATTAATATGTTACAGTGAGGGGCTGGACAAGATGGACCTAGAGTCCCTGACATCCTTAAACTATTTTATTATGTTACAGTGAGGGATTGGACCTGATGGACCCAGAGTCCCTTATAACATTAAATTACTATGTTACAGTGAGGGATTGGACATGATGGACCCAGAGTTCCTTACAACATTATATTACTATGTTACAGTGAGTTGTTTGACATGATGGACCCAGAGTCCCTTACAAGCATTTCCAGAACCTCTGCATGAATGGAGGAACAGCAAATTGTGTGAGGATTGCTGGACACTCAATATACAGACTGCTACAACTACAGTTGTGAACCTTCCTCCTAGCTAGCCTCACATGCTGTGAAGCTTAATCAAATAGAAATAAAAAATGTAAATGTGGAGGTGAACATTTGACATGACAATTAAATGAGAGTGGTGAAGAATAAAAAAAAATCTGTAAAGAAACAATGCCTTTATGGTTCTGAAGAGGGAAATGCACTAAAAAACAGGCAGCTAAAATAAAATGTCAACTTCTATGTATCTATTTAAAATCACACAAGAAGGCAAAAGATAAACTGCCAGGATAATCAAGGGTTAAGACTGAAATGACTTGCAAGGTAATCTGAGAACAGGAGAGGATTTAAAAAGTGAAAAACAAAGCCACTTAGAAAAGGCACCCAACTTCTTTAACTATGTAATTAATATAAATATCTTGTTTTAAAGACATGTTTTGCAGGAAATCAGCATATACAGTATACCACAGAATGAGGTAAATATGCAGCAAAAAAAAAAAAAATTACAACCACATAATAGGAGCATGCCCTTTAAAGGCAAGATCTTGTAATGTTGAATGGATCTGAAGTAGAGACTGGAATGCTAAACAGTGTAATGTAGGACAGAGTGCAGCTGAAGAAGTGCCATGGAAAGAAAATCATATTTTAATTTTTTATGGCAATTAGCTGTTCCAAAGCTATTTAGCTTATGTGCCCTTAAAATGATTAATGTGTTTCAAAAAGAATTACAGCAATTACTGCCTCAAGCTCTTTTAACAGGCACAATTGTTAAGGTGGCTCTAGAAATAATGCTATCTACTGCAGGCAGGGGTAAAGACAAACACACCACTGTAGTAAATGGAGAGAACAGCATTGTAATATGAGTCATCATGTCCAAACCAAACTACTCAGTGGAAGACCACAGTCCTGTCAGTCCTTTCCCTACTCATAGCAATACGTCAGAATAGTAACATCACCATGCAGCTGTAAAGATTAGTACTAGCATACTTTCAGAACAGATTTATTTCTGAAATGAGTTTCTGACAAGAAGAAATTACTCAAAAATAATCTTACTTGAACGCCAGCTCCTTCTGGCACTGTGATCCTCCACACACAATTCAAATTGTTGTCATATGGTTCAGGGTAATCTGGAGACAGGATAGTTCCTTTGCGCTTAGTTAAAATTCCACCACAAGGCACTAGAATGAAATGAAAAATTTTGAAAAAGTATGACACATACTATTGAGTTTTTCCCCTAATAATGACTTAATGAAAGCTGACACAAGAGAAACATATGAACATAGATTTTTTTCAGCAGAAAAGTACTGCAAGAAGGCACATACTGTCTGCTTTAACCCTGCCTACCCTATGTCATGGCAAGGGGATTTAAGCAGCCACTGGCTTCCCTACTCACTACTGGGTGATTCTTCTTTTTAAGGATACCCATGTACCTGTTTCAGGCATTCTTGAATCATGTCACACTCTCTGCCCGCACCACTTACCTACGCAAGCTGTTCCATCTATCCACCATCCTTTCTATGAAGAAATGCTTCCTCATCTCCCCCTTGAAACTTTAAGACCACTGATTTCATTGTGTTACTGCTTGTAACCATGTTTGTGTTCAACCTAAAATAACTCCCCACACTACACCATTTTCCTCACAGAGGTATTAAAAGGGGTCAGTCATGTCTGCCTTGGCTCTGCTGTTCTCTAAGGATTACATGTTGAGGCCTTTAATAATAGGGCTTTCCCTGCTTTCCTTGTATCATCTTGGTTCATCTTGGTTGCTATCCTCTGCATGGCCCCACCCTGTCCATTTCCCCTCTGTGGTGATGGCTCAAGAACTGCAGACAGTCTTCAAGGTGGGGATGAACTTTTGACTTGTATAGAGGGAGTATATCCTCCCTCCTTCTACTTCTTATCCCCTTACTATGCAGTCCATTTTCCAATTTGCTCTCCCCACCTCCCTTGAACACTGAGCCACTATTTTCAGGATGTAGATAATGATAACCCTGAGGACTCTTTTCTCCTAGATATAAGCCATGACCTCCCCTCCCATCCTGTACTAGTCTCAGGGGTTTTTATGTCTGTTGTGCTTGACTTTGCACTTTTTAGAACTGAATAACAGTGGCCAAATTCTGGACCATTCATCTAGCCTTGCCAGGTCCTTTCTCATGGCCTCCCACCTAAATTGTTTCCTTCTATTGCAGATCATGGTGTTGTCTGCAAACAGATAGACCATTCACAGTGATACACTTAGGAAACAGGAGATCAAGAATGGAATATTTGATTAAAGGGGTTAAACTGCATACTGTTTCTGAGGAAAGAGTCCTTTGAGTCATCATTAGCAAATCAGCAAATGTCCATCCAATTTAGCAAGGCCTACAGCAAGGTAGCCAGAGTGTAGGAGTGTATTGAGAGTGGTTTTGATAGCTAGATGAAAGAGACACTACTGCCTCTCTGTAGATCATGGACGAAGCACCATTTGGAGTACTGTTACCATAATGGGAGTCCTCAGCTGATGAAAAACATAGACTGATGGAAATGATGCAGCACAGGGTAATCAAAATGATTCAAGGCCAGCAGTGGGGCAGGTCCTACAAAGATTGCTCTAGGGCATTGAACATGAGCTCACTAAAGACCATAAGGGAGAAGGTAGCTAGGATAGAGACCTTCAGATTCCAGAAATGAATGAACAACATAAACAGTGAGGAAATATTGAGTAGAAGTAGTGACTCAAGATCTTGGGGACATGAGTAGAAGATGGTAAGGGGGAAGATTTATTGGGCATGTGAGAACATTTTAGTTTTCAGAAAGTGAGATTGAGCCACATAGCAGCTTGCCAGCTGAGGTGGTGTGCACAAAGCTAATTAATGATTCAGCATGATGGGAACAAAGATAAGGGCTTAATAGATACTCAGAGTGACAGCCACAGAGCAGGGGACATGTGCAGAAGCATGGACAAAAACCCAATGTAGACACTAGGTCTCAGGGTAGGGTAGGGTAGGATAGGGTATGAAGGGCAGAATCAATTGTCCAGTGTTCTTTTCTCCTCTCAGTCTTTATATTTCTTTGTTTCCATGGCCCATTTTTCTGTCAGGTGTGACAGATGCAGGGAGTTGTTGCAAAGATGTTTGACACAAGTGGTGATTTGCATCACTGCTTGTGTCAAATGGAATTTTCTAATCCAGCCTGTGTCTAATCAGAGACAGCTGTAGCAAAGCTTCCTTGCACCAGGGTTATGTCCAACAACCCAGTGCTCCTGGTTGCAAGGGGGCTTGTGCCATGGTGGGGCTGCCACATTCCCTTTTTTGTATTTTCAAATCCCCACCATGGATGCAGTAGGGTTCACCATTTAAACCAGTCAAGAGGTGGTCTAAGTAGTTGTGCCATGTGGATTTGGGACAGTGTGAACAGTGGTGTACAGTACAGCAGGGGAGGAGCCCTGGAGGGTGTCAGGGCACAGCTGTCCACAGCCATAGTGGAATGGCACCCCGTGGGGTGGCTCCACAGTGAACATTTCACAAGCATGCTGGTAATATATTACACAAGTTCCATGGCAATGAAGCCCACCCTTCCCAACTCATAGACAGCAGCCATGGTGGTATAGTGGGTAATCCTCCCCCAGCAATCCATGATCTCTCTCCCAAGAGTACAGTAAGATTTGCCCCTCTGGTATAGCACTCCACCCCCATCCTCAATCTCCTGGCAAAAGAACAAAACAACAACAACAAAATTCTGATCAGACTCCTTGGTGGTCTAGTGGTCCCCCAACCACCCACCCCAACTGATAGTGGTCAACCTCCCTACTCCCCCTCCCAACTCTCTCCAGCACACTTCTGTAGCTGGCACAGCTTGTCTCACACCACCACATACAATTGAAGAACACCCTCTGCACTTACTGTGCACTGTATCATAGACTGTGTTCAGTACATGGTTCCTGTGATCACATTCTGTGGCTGGCCATGGTGGTGTGTGGTGGGCTGTGTCAACTGCAGAAGTGTGTCAGGGAGATTGGGAGGAGTGGGGTGGTTGACCACTGCCTATTGTGGTGGAGGTGGGGGACCACTGAACCTGAAATCTGATCAAGGTAATCTTTGTTGTTTTATTTCTCTTGCTGGGAGATCGAGGATGAGGGGGGTAGGGGGCACTATACCACAGGGGGACAAATGGTACAGTACTCTTGGGGGAGATCAGGGATCACTGGCAGGTGGGACAAACTGGGAACTGGTCACCTTACTTCTACAAAACAGGGATGAATGAAGATCATTAGCAGTTTGGGAGGACACTATGCTATCATTGACAGTTCCCTCTTTCAGGGATTGGAGCGGTTACCAGTTGCCAGTCATGGCATGGAGCACATTGTGGTGCCACTCTGTCCCCTGACTGGAATGGGATCCTGCAATACAGCAGCAACCTGCCTGGTGACACTGCCTTTCAGGGGGCATCCCATTTCCTAACTGGGTTCCTAGCTTAGTGTTCCTTGGGGCACAAGGGCTGCTCCCTGTACCTTTGTCTGCCAATGTGTGGTGGACTTGTGCCAAAGCCTCCAAATGCACCACTCTTTTAGTAGCAAGTATGCAACTTGTGACTATTTCAGATCTTTTGATGCAAGTGGCAAACTTTTTGGAATAGCACAACTTGTATTTGCCTTAGCTGCATCAAACACAGCCCCCTTCTTAGTCACAAGTTGCGTCTGATGCAGGTGGCTTCCAGAATTGTGCCCTATGTTTCTATTTCTATTCATACTAGCCACATCCTAATTTCTCCTATGAATACTGTATATTGAGAATTATGGGGCCCGTTACTGACCTTTCTGATACTCCTCTCATGACAACCATCTTCCTGAGAATTTGACATTTAGTAACAACCACAGGTTCTGTTCCTTAACCAATATCCCACCAAATGAGTTATTTTGTTCCCCATCCCTAAGACTCCTAACTTTTGTAGTAATCTCAAGCGTGTCATATTGTGGAAGGCTTACTGCAGCAGAAGCAAGTCGCATCAACAGCTCACCTCCAGTGTACCTCCCCTGTCACCCAGTCAAACAATTTGATTAAATTCATCTAACACATCTTCCCCCAACCAACTTATCTGTGATTTCAGAAGATGTACCATGAAACAGCATTTTTAGGAACACTACAGCTTTAAGGAAACAAATACTGAATTGCAGTTTCTAGGACACATGAAACATCATTAGACAGTATTTTCCAACATCGATAGCCACTTTCAATAACATAATCTAAAAATAATATCTTACAACAAGTTTCAGCAGTAGGTGGCAGGAAGGATTTAGCATCCATCTTGTCTACATGTTCTCCTGCACAACAGTTGCAGCAGACCAATATAAGTAATGACATACTGTACACTATATCCAAGTTTAATTACCAGAATGTAACCTCTGATTATGCTTTGTAATATTCTGTGCCATTCTCCTTCATAAATCTGCCCAGTCCTGCTGGAGAGCATTAACAGTGCAAGCATGCACAACCTTAATTAATTGTCTATTTCATATCCTAACTGCCTACTGTGTAACGTAATAATTTCTGATGCCTCCCATTTCTTTTTTTTTTTTTTTTTTATAATACAGTATTTGTTAACCAGGTAATCTCCAAAGGGCAAAATATGTTCATTTTTAAGGGGTGCCCAGATACATAAGGACAATAACAAAACATCAAACCAAAAAGAATAATTATGTCATGAATAGCACTTACTATATGAAAATGTTCTAGTACAGTAATTTTTAATACAGACTTAAAATAGTATTACATGTAATGCCATTAAATGACGTTGTGAATTACATATAGGATAAAATATGGGGTGTTGTGTGAAATGAGAAGTTTTCACCCACCCACCGAAGTGTTAGAAGCCTCATAAACCCCAAGAGCAAAGCTTGAGGGGATTATTAAAGCATCTAACACTGAGGGTGTGTGTCAACTTTGAGTTTAAACACACAACCCCACATTTTATTCTTCATAATTGCTAAGTTTCCCTTTTTCACCACAGCAATTGTATAAAATAGTCAAGGTTGCGGTGCGGCAGCGCTCCAGTTGTGTTTTCGGCTAGTTTCAAAATGTTTGCTGTCTGAGTTTTTAAAATGTTTAAAAATGCATTTTTATGTGTGCCAGTCTCGAAAATGAGCAACGTTTTCATTAAATAACTTACAGCCAAGTTGCACTGGCAGTTGTCTTTTTATAGAGAAGGCAGGCATAGAGTGGTTGGGAAGAGATGGAAACTGGAGTGGGCGCATTCACAGAGTGTGGGAAACCATGCTTGTGTTTGCTGTAATAAACACTCCTTCATTACAGCAAATAACACCACAATTTCCATCTGAAAATGGAGACCCAGTAATTATATATAGAATAATGCATGGGGGAGTGCCTAACAAAAATGTAATGCCCACATGAGGTGTGGGATGCTACATAAACCCCAAAGGCAAAACCCGAGGGGTTAATTAAAGCATCCCACACCATGGTTGGACATTCACTTCTCATTATACACCCCTTCCCCATGCACTATTTTATGTAATTGCTGGGGAGTGTTTTCTTGCCATCATGACTTTGTTAACATTAGTAGTATTGTGACTTGTGTGTAGCTACTGTTTAAAAACAACAAATCAGTTCGCTGTTTAAGCTCCAGGAGTTAGATATATTTTGTTTTTTACTTTCTGTACCTTCACAAATGAAAAAAAAAAGAAAAAAGCAGCTTTCATGGTATGATATAGTTTGTGAGGAAGCAGGGATCAGAGGACTGTGTCCTTGCTGTGATGGTGTTCACTACTCATTGCTTGAAGATGACTGGGGTAGGCGGGTGTTGGTGAGATTCAGTAATCCTGATGAGAAAGGTTAAAGTATTTCTGGTAAATTCAATAATTGTAAGTGTAAAATCCTGATTTTGGTGTGATGTGTGCCATGGTTACCATATTCTTGCTGAAGTGGCAGTTCTGGGACTGGCGAGCAAGGAGAGAGAATAAATGCATGTGCACAATGACAGAAACCCACTGCGTGTTCACTGTTATAACCCACAGGTTATGATGGTGAATTATGGTTCTGTTCTGTCTATGGAAGAAAACACTCCCCCAGTTATTATATTGTTTTAATGTACAATAAAAATGCTGTCCTTGATTTGTCTATGGGGTTCTAAACATATTTTTGTAAGTGATCTAATACTTTGAGAAACTAGCTGAGGGAGTAATAAGTTCTTAAAGGAAAAGGAATTGGAGTCTTTGAAAAATCTACAAAAGTAGACAAGGGTATAATAATAACATCTAATTTAGAAGGAAAACCATGCTACCATCGAATAAAGTAAGCAATGGTGTTTTAATCGTGGATAAGAGATAACACATCTTTGCGCTGTATTAGATAGTGTTCTTATTTTGTTAAGGAAAGTTTCATTGGAGAAGCATAGAAAGACTGAGCGAAGAGTTCATCTAGAATTAGAAGATACACAGCATTTGATTATATATCATTGTCCAAGAGGAATATGTACAGTTGTAATTAACATATAAAAGCAATATTTGTAATTTTAAAAGATTATCCAGGTAAAAACCTAGAAATTTGAATTGCTTAACTTGTTCAGTGTCACAACTAGATGTAATTTTGATAGAAGTTGAACAAGTTGAAGCACAGATTTTGGTCTGGCTCCAAAAAACTTAAGTTTGGTTTTAGTCACTTTTAACAGAATTTTCAGTTTGCCAGTCTCATACTAAACTGATGTCCCTTTGCAATGTGGAGAGGAAAAAAACAATAATAAAATAAATAAAAACTGAAATCGGAACCATTCTCAAACAAACCACTAACAACCATATAAAGAATAATCATAGAACTCAAAACAACAGAAGGTAAAACAAATATATACTTAGTAACACAAATGGAGCCCTGTAGGACTGTTGTCCCAGTGGGACACCAATGTTAACTGTAGCTAGAGGTGAAGTAGCCCTATTAAACAAAACATTATGAGATCTACTATTTAAATATATCTCGGTCCAATAATAATGCCTTCAGATAGAATAATGGCTCAGAGTTTAGTCAGAAGGCCTTTGACAAGTTCAAAAATATGCACCTGCCATCTCCTTATTGGCCACAGCCCCTTGTAGAGATCCAGTCAACTCAACCAAAGCCAATAGTGTGCCATGTGCTCCCCTACTATAAATCCATGTTGGTAGGGTTTATGTACAGTATGCTGTTGCAAGCCAAATGGGCTTTGAATTGGTTGAGTACAATCATCTCCAGGACCTTAGAAAATTGGGAGAGAAGGAAAATAGGCCAATAATTTTCAACAGAGGTTCTAGTTCTTGATTTAGAGATTGGGACTACTGTTGCCTGCTTCCACAACTCAGGGACATAGACAGTGCTCAAAGGAATAAATAATATACTTCAGAAAAAACAATCATGTCTAAAATCAAAGTAGAAGGTTTAAAATCTTGTTTTTTTTTGCATCTATTTTATTTGTATGTGGCCTGGTTTTTGACTACCATGGTGCAGTCATCTGATGTATGCCCCATGGGTTTTTGATCGTCTTTTGCTATTGTGGCAGAGTGCCCCCTTTCATTTTTTGCTGGAGTGAGTTATTGGACTGCATAATAATTGTTTTCTAGCTTAGGTTATGGGTCCCCTGCTATCTATCCACTTGTCTTAGTAAAGTATAGCATGCACTTCTTGTTGTACTGGGCTTCCCTTAATGGGCTTATTCTTAGGAGTCTCAGGAGTGTTTGTTCAACCCCATACCATTTTGGGTGTTTTTTCTTTTATTTTTACTTGCAGTGAATTTAATTATAGCAAAATTATATTGTTGCTTCTGCCATTACAACAAGCGTCCTTACCTTGCCTCACCGTGGTGATAGAGCCCTGCACCTTGACTCAAATTTTATTTTAGTTCAGTATTGTGTGTATTTGGTGAGGCAGATTCCATGTGGATTTTCTCAGCAGTAACCCCGTG
The DNA here is from genome assembly GCA_016271365.2 of Neoceratodus forsteri. Classification (NCBI taxonomy): domain Eukaryota; kingdom Metazoa; phylum Chordata; order Ceratodontiformes; family Ceratodontidae; genus Neoceratodus; species Neoceratodus forsteri. Next base: position 624,993,125 of record CM057455.1, read on the forward strand.
GCTGCCAAGCCTTTCACCCATGACTGATCAGGAAGTTCCTATGCTTTTTTATATACATAGTTCCTGTTAGTTTTCTGTCTATTCACCTGTTAGCTTGTTTTTCTTCAATCCTGTTTTGTCTTTTCTAATTGTGAAGGAAAGTGCTAGACCCTATAGTTTCATGCCTTATATCGGAGTAGAGGGGGAGGCAATCTTACTGGCTTTTTTTCTAATATTTGGTGTACAAAGCTATATCATGGAATGTATGTGGGTAAATAGCCATATCAAATGGAAGCAAGTCCTCACACATCTTTAGCATTTGAGGGGACATATCATATTTTTGCAGGAGGCCCACCTCATTAAGAAAGAGGAGGAGAAATTAGACAAGTACTGGAGAGCAGGTTTTTGAGTCATCTTATTCTTCAAGAAAATGGGGGGCATGTAGTTATTTTGTGTCATCTTATTGTCAACTGGGTACTAAGTTGGTCAGAAAAGATAAGGAGAGATGCTGGATATTAGTGAAAGGTAGATGGGACAGCCTGCCCCTGGTTATGGGGATGGTATATGCTTCCAACTCTGAAGACACTCACTTTTTCCATGAGTTGTCATGGGCCCTCAGGGATATGGAGGCTAGTTCGGTATTACATGGTGGGGATGTGAATCAGACTATTGATCCCCTTTGTGACAGATGTGCTACCCCCCTCAAAATTATCTTCTATTTGTACTAGAGCCTTCCACTTCCTTTTAAAGGATCATGGCCTTCAAGATGTCTGGCATTTGGAACACCCTACTGGCCATGACTGTACCTACTATTACCTCCTTCACCAGACATATAGTAGGATCGATATGATCTTGCCATCTGGTTTTGTGGTTCAAGGAGGAAACCACTTGGGTATTGAGCCCATTCTTATCTTGGACCATTCTCCCATCACTTTCACTTTTCATTCTGGGAACCCGGTGGCAGGGGATATGCGCTGGCATTGTAATGTTAGCTTTTGCAGGGATGATGTTTCAATTGTGGCTGCGTCAGGAAGTTCATACATACTTAGGCTGTAATTTGACAAGGGAGATAGCTGATAAATGGGTGTAGGAGGGACTGAAAGCCTTTTGACAAGGATGTATTACAGCTTATGCTTCTGTCAAGAAGAAGGAGAGGTCTCAGGAACTGCAGGCCATGGAGTCCAGCTCTTTGGCATTGTAAAAGAGACATAAGGAGGGAGATTGGTTCCCCACATTGCTTCAGGATATGTGTAGCCTTCAAAATTAAATCAATGTGTTGAACTCTCGTCATGCAGAATTTGCTTTGTATAGAACAAAGCATGCCTACTGTGGGAAGGGGGGAAGCTGGTCACTTGCTAGCATATCGTTTGAAGAAAATTTTGGTGGAGACAAAAATCCCTAGCCTTCTGAAGGGAATGAGTCTTCTTATGGCCACGCTTGAGGTAAATTTGGCATTTCACTATTACAATGTACAGTTATATGCCTCCAAATTAAACTGGGGAGATGGGGCAATCAAAAGCATTGGATCCTTCCTTGATTATCTCCATTTCCCTCATCTTAGTAAGGATCAACATAGGAGTCTGGAAGGCTTGATTACCAAGCAGGAAATCCAAATGGCTATAAAACAGTTTTCACATGGGAAATCTCCAGGCTCCTTTGGCTTTCTGATTGAGATCTATAAACTTTTAGCTGACCTTATTAGCCCTTTGCCAGCTTCCACATTTCAGGAAGCCTGGATCAGCCTTGTTACTGAAATCTATGACTGAAGCCATTACTATTATCTTGGCTAAACATGGTAAGGATGCCCACCAGTGCTCCTGCTACCGCCCCATCTTTCTTTTGACTGTGGGCTATAAGATTTTGGCAAAGGTTTTGGCTCTATGTTTGAATAGAGTGTTACTGCTGTTAGTCCACCAAGACCACGTTGTGTTTGTGGAAGACAGAGATAGAGTGGACAATATCAGGAGAATGGTCAACCTGATGTGGGTCACAGGTTCTGGTACCGATCCTGTGGCAGCTGTGGCACTGGATATAGGGAAGGCATTTGACTGTGTTGAATGGCCTTAACTGTTTTCTATGCTTCAAGCTTTTGGTCTCAGTGAGGGTTTTATTAAATAGGTTCAGACTATTTACTCAGCCCCACAAGCTTCGGTTATTACCAATTGGCATCTTTTCACTGGGGAGAGGTACACATCAACAGTGTCCCCAATTAGGGTCTCTTTTTGTTCTAGCTATTGAACCTTTGGCTCTAAGCTTTGTGAATCTCTGCAAATCCTGAGGATTACTCTGGGATCTGAGGTATATAAACTCATGCTCTTTGCAGATGATATATTAAGTAAGCTTAAAAGCCCGGATGCATTTATTCCTGCCTTATTTGATTTATTGGACCAATTTGCTAAGATATGTAGCATATGTAATAATTGGGGAAAGACAGAATTTGCTGCTTTAAACTCAGCCTGTATCATCCTTTCCCTTCAGGGCACAGGACTCTCTTGGGCAACCCACCCAGTATGATATCTGGGTGTCCTCTTCTCCCCTCAGTGGAAGGATTGGGTCCCTTTAAGTTTTTCTCCATGATTGTCCTAACTGAAGGATGACTTTGACAGATGGTGGCATCTTCACCTCTCTTTGTGGGGGAAGATCCAATCATTGTAAATGACAGTGCTCCATATAATATTATACCTCATCTATTATTTGGCATTGCATATGCTGGCAACTCTTTGGCTATCCCTGGAGATATTATTCCACAATTTTTAAGGGAGGGAGGTAAACCCAGGCTGTCAATGCTGAAACTGATTGCTCCATGGTCCAAAGAAAGATTTAGAGCCCCTTGGTTTAAGGGTTACTATCTAGCTGTAGGCCTCATGCAACTTTGGGTATGGCTTTATGCAGACAGGTGTAGACACATGGCCAGGTTGACTGCCATTGAAGAGTACTTGGAGCAGGGTACCACAATTGAAATGATCTTATGGGATGCTTCCAAGACTAAACAAAATTATCTTATCCATGAATATGTGCTTTATGTTTGGAAGGAGTTGAGTAATATAGTTAAGTCTCCATGGCAGGTTCCCTTACATCAATGGCTGCTATGGAATAATCCTAATTTGTCTGTAGGGGGCAAACTCTTATACTGGTGTGAGTGGGCTGAAGGGGTATTTCCCACATTGTGGATTTATTTCATTAAGACACAGGATATTCTGAGGATTTTGTTATGATTAAAACACAAGCTTCCCTTCCACAAACCCAAATGTGGAAGTATTTACAGATGCACCACCTTATGTCCTCTTACATGGGCTCTCAGCTAAGGCTGAAAAGGAAAGGAACTTGAGATGATATCTTAGGTTTGACTGGAGGAGGGCAGTTTACCAACCCCTCCAAAAAAAAAAAATAAGGCAGATCTATAGAGGACTCTTGCAGCAATATACTTCCACAACAGATACATTGATAGTTAGATGGGAAAAACAGCTTGCTTCCATTTAGAGGATGTGGACTGGGAATGCTGTTGGTCTGATATGTATGGATCCTGTAGGGATGCAGTGGGTAAACTTCTGTATTAAAAATGCTACTCTTGTAGTTTGGAAAACCTGACCAGTTGAAAAGGGTGACTCTGTAGAGCATTTCTGAATGCTGAAAATGTCAACCAGAAGGCTCATTGTTGCATAGTCATCGGTCCTGTCTTAAACTGTCGAACTGGTGGTGCTAGCTCCAGACTCAGATATCATGAGTTTTGAAGTGCCAAATGCCTAATGACGCTTCCTTCGTGGTCCTGGGCAATACAAACAATCAATCAATCAATCAATCAATCAATCAATCAATCACTCAATCAATCTTTATTTAACCAGGTGACCGTCATTGAAAAGAACTCATTTACAAGATGAGCCTGGGCATTCACATATGAGTACAAGGCAGCAATATATACAGTGTTACAACAAATGGGAGAACAATCAATACAGTAATGCAAAAATAAATGATAGGTACAAGGCAGAAACATATACAGTGTTACAACAAATTGGAGTTCATACTATGCAGTAATACAAGCATAAACAATGAGAGAGTATACATATCTTTAGAAGAAAGTAGAATACATATCATGATCTAAGAACCTATGGACAATCACTGTAACAGGAACCTATGCAGCAAGATAGGGTAGGGAGGGTGAGGAGTATAAAGAGGAAGGAGGCAAAGCCCAATTGCAGGGAGCAACCAGGGGATGAGAGAGGGAGGTAAGAGTGATACATTTTGGGAGGGCATTACATAGATTAGGGAATAAGTCAGAGTAATGCTATAATGTGAAGCGAGACAGGGCATGGAAAAGACATAGGGGAGAGGAGCTTAAAACAGAGAAGTCCTAATCCTCGGATAGCTGCAGAAAAAGTGCCAATAATGGAAGCAAGTGCTGGTTTCTGAAAAAGAACATTGGTATAGGAATTTAAAGAAGCTCAGTTTCACAGAGATTTCCAACTTTAGTGTTTTTTGTATTGTGTTACAAATGAGAGGAAGCACATGACTTAATGCAGATTTGCCATATCTGGTTCTCACCTTAGGGATGAATAGTGAGATATAAGAGAGGCTTCTCAAGGTGTAATTTCCAACCCTACAGGTGGGCAGGCAACTCACAATATAATGCAGAAGCATATTAGAGATGGCTCTGTAGGTCCAGAGCACTGCATTCTTTTGTCATCTGAATCTTACTGAGTTCTGCCCTACCTTGGCATAGAGCTTGCAGTGGTGGGTGGCATAAGGGAGAACAGACATGAGTTTAATAGCTTGATGGTAGATACATCCAGGTTAAAGAGGGAGAGCTTTGGGCCTTGACCATACAGAAAATCAGCATAATCTAAAAGAGGCAAGAATGTAGCCTGGACCAACCTAGTTTTAGCTTCTAGCGTAAGTAGATTTTTAATATGGAAGAAGAGACCAAGTCTCTGTTACAATTTTTTTGAGAGTTCATCAATATGATGGAAAAAGGACAATTTGTGTTCTATCCCAAACACAAGGTACTTAAATTTCTCATCAAACTCCAGTGGCTCACCCAGTAATGTGGATATGAAGAGAGCAGAACCAAACAAACTCCCAGTTGGGTACAAACCTCTTCAATTATGGTTTATGGCAGCCATCATAGAAGCTAAAAGACTGGTGTATGGGTTGCGGAAATCAGAGGAAGTTCTTACCATGAAGGAATGGAAAGATAGTATGTCTATACTGGTAGGTTTAGAATGTCTCTCATTCATTTCTGCAGACAAGCTGGCACTCGGTGAGGAAGGTGGGGGCCCTACTTATCCTGATCGGCTGCTTCACAAAGTTTTGTTAGGTATTCAGTTTAGGAATATATTCCTACACAGTTTTTAACAACCCATAAAGTTCTCCTTGTTCCTTGGTAGTGAGATATGGTTGTTCCTTCCCCCTCACTCTGGCCATGATATGGTGATACCCTCTGAGTTAAAGGCTCTTTCAGGAGCTTATGCTCATGAGGGAAGCTCTTTTCCCCTAGCACTCTGTTTTGTATCAGTTGTTTGTTGGTTATTTAGATACTCAGTTACTATACACGTTGTTACTGAGCATATGGATTTATATTTCTGGTTTTCTACTTATCAGATTATATTTGCTGTTGCAGTCAATGTGTATTGTATGGCTTCATTATAACTGGTATAGGTATAAGGGGTCTTCAGTTTTCATTTGTTTACATGTGGCACTGAATCATTGACTGAGCTAAGTTTGTCTTTTTATACTGAACACATTTATACCCTATGGACCTTGTACTGATACTATTTGGAGATCTTATGTTGCATTACTGCTAAGGTTTTTGTGTTTGTGCTGTATTGTATAAAATATAAATAAACTATAAATTGAAAAAAAAATAATTTTTTAAAGTTCTTTGTTAACTGGGTAAGACCCATTAGCCATAACACCTGTTCTCAGGGGTGACCCAGAGCACTGGTAATGTTAAGTAACTTGCTCTGGGTCCCACAGTAAGCAAATGGAGGTTGTGGAACTCAAACCATGGCCTACTAAATGTGCCAATCTCTTTCACAGCTTGATATTCTAACTTCTATGATACAAAAGCTTTATTTAATCTGCACAGTTCCTAGTTTTAATATTTGTTTTTTCACAAAAATGCAACTGTTTCTTCAACTGAGACTTCCATATACAGATCTTCAATTTCTTATTCATTATTGGAGAATGTAGGCTACTATTATCATGCAAACATAAAATCTGATGACAAATAAGGACCGCTTTCCCCACCTTGTCTGTCCATTTCCCTACCTACTGTAACACCGCAGACCATTCTTGATCTCTGGCTTTACACGCCCCCCACACTTTACCCATCACTAAAGTTCCTTTATGTCTATCCCATCCATTCTTGAATCCCATTAGCTTGTTTGCCCCATCACCTCTGCTGGGAGGGTGTTCTAGGCAGCCACCATTTTTTTCTGTGAAGAAGAACTTCACATCATCCTTGAGTCTACCTCCATCTAAAGATGCAGTGAATTTAAATTTCACAAGCAAAGTGCCCACAGAGTGTGCACTTTGCATTGTAATTCTGCTATGTGGAGTGACCAATATGAAAGGCTCACTTCACCTTGAAATTATTACTTCACGTTGTCATTCCTCCTTAATGTGAAATAATGCAAAATGACAACAGTATTGGCAGCCCCCCCATACACTGTCACCAGAATTAATGTGCGTCCCAAAATGTTAATGTCTTGTGTCCAGAAAACTCCCCAGTGCAGACAAAGTGAAATTAGAGCACAACAAGTAATGTGAAGTCTACCAGAATTAATGATGTACTCAGTCATGCACACAGTGGTCACACGCAGTCAACAGAATTAATGTGCATCCCAAAAATGCTAATGTCTTGTATCCAGAAAATTCCCCACTGCTGATGAAGTGAAATGATAGCATAACAAGATATGCAAAGTCTCCCAAAATGAATGGCGCACTCAGTCATACACACAGTGGTCACACACAGTCACCAGAATTAATGTGCATCCCCAAAATACTACTCTATTGTGTCCAGAAAATTCCCCAGTGCTGACAAAGTGAAACTAAAGCATAACAAGAAATGCAAAGTCTTCCAGAATTAATGGTGCACTCAGACATGCCCACAGTGGTCATACACAGTCACCAGAATTAATGTGCATCACCAAAATGCCACTGTCTTTTGTCCAGAAAATTTCCAACTCCAGTTGAAGAAAAATTAGAGCATAAAATGGAAAGAAAAGTCTCCATTTAATTCATGCCACACTCTGTCATGCGTGCACACACTCCAATAAGAACTACAGTATGTCCCTTGCTGCTGCTTTTGGAATTTCATGTAATGCTTCTTGACCTGACTGGGATGATGCACAGTCTCTTGCCAAATGATGTACTAGAAGGTTGACCCAACCATTGAGTTAACCATCCATCATGATGTGATAATACTGTTGGTTGCCCAATGTCTGCTGCACTGACCCCTAATAGGAAGGATGCCCTCTGTGTGTGTACACTAATACTACCCTTAGTAAGTTAATGGACCCGGCAAAATCATGGTTTTCCACACAACCTGAGTTGACCTTAAATGTTCATAACCATTATACATATGTATGTGTGTATATATATATATATATATATATACATATATACATATCTATATTTTTTAAATATATATATATATATACGTATACATGTAATCATTGCTTTTTTTTGTATCACAGGTCATATAGTCAAACTTGGGGTGTGCATTTATTGGCTTGATGAGGAATTTTGGTATTGAAATACTGTCAAGCCAGTGAAGGTAAGTCTTTTTTTTTGGGGGGGGGCATAATTTAAAAAAGTTAAAAAAGATTTATTAATTCTCTGGTCATCTTTACAGGTCTTTAGCCTATCATCAGAACTGAAAAAAAATGTAACTGCTTTGATTCATGAAGAACATGATTTGTCTTGTGATGAGTGTCTGGTGTGACATGACCAATGATAATTAACTGTATGAGAACGTGAATACCTACGGCTGTATTTCCCTGACCTGTACCACACAAAACTACCTGATTTGAAAACTCATATCCACGAGTACAATGGTGATTGAAGCCAAGACCTGAGATACTACAAAACAGGCTTAAATGGAACTAACTACAAAAAAACTTACAGTTTTGTGATTCTTGAATTGTGACCGTGAAGATGAAGAAAACAATTTGTGTTATGAGTGACTTGTGATGATCACCCTGGCTTAAAAATGCACATCAATGAGTATAATGTTCAAGCAGAGATATGCACCACACCAGTACTCTGAAGGGATGTCAAACAAAAAACTGTGACTTAAGTTACAGATGGAGATTTGGCCCTAAGGAGATGCAAACGCACAGACAGATTAAGATTGTGCTGTGCACTCAAGAGATGCAGAGGCAAAGGCAAAACAACACCTAACCAGTGAAAACAAGTAAAAAATCTAAATCTGGAAAATAATACCTTTTGCCAGTTGGGGGGGGGTAGTGCACGGCAATAACAGTCCACTACCAATAAAGATACCACAACACAGTACAAAAATGAATGCAGGTGTGGTGGATAGCAGGTTCACACTGTTGTAATTACTCTGTGGCACAATAAAATGTGTCTGACTTGATGGCACACATCACACACACACACTACACTACACAATAAGTAATGCATAGCAAATTGAAAACTTCAGTAATATAACCAAATCTTTTAAACAAACTGAAATTATGCACTGCTGCACCACAACAATCAGCAAAAAAAGTTGTCAAGAATTACTGAAAATATTACTGTGTACATTAACACAGTTATACAAGAAAAATATAACCAAAACAGAAAGACTGCCTTTTTCTCCCAGTTTTAACTTACATTCACCACAGATACGCCCCTCCCCCAAAGCACACTGCCTGCAAGTGTCTGTCAGTTCACAGACTGAATGTTCTAAATTAACATTTAAAATCCACACACAATCAATAAACACTCAATGATATGAAAACAGGAGGGTTTTCTACAATTGATGTACTAGATTTTGAGCAAAATAAATGTCTTAGAAAGGTTTTTTTAACAGCTTTTAGTGAATCTGAATGATAGAGCTCGGAGAGGAAACTGTCTCCATCTTCCACTACACACACACACACACACACACACACACACACACACACACACACACACACACACATAACTGAGGCTGTGCAGAACAATGTAGAACCCATGTGACCTGCAATCCCATGAATCACTGCAAAATCTACCTTGGAGCTCAATAACAAGTTGAAGTGATGCGAAGTTCATTGATTTCAATGAACTTTACCTTAATATTGGTGGAGAAGTGGTTTGGGGAAGGCAGAATAACGCAAAGTCAATGGTTTCAATGGACTTCACATTCCTCATTATGACATGAAGTACTCTGCTTTGCATTGTGGATTACTTCACAGATTCTGCATTACTCTATGAATCACTTCATGGAGCGAATTTTGGCCACTTCACCCACCGCTACCTCTATTTAGCTTCATAGCATGATCATCATCCTTGAGCAACTTTTTTTCTGAAAAATGCTTCAGTCTTAAATCTTATTTAAACCCATGAGGTATTTTAAAGTCTCTATCACATCCCCACTCCCTCCCTTTCTCCATGGTGTGCATTTTGAGGTCCTTTAGTCTCTCCTCATAGGACTTGTGATGCAGGCCATGCACCATTTCAGTTGTACTGCTATGGACCACCTCTACTCTGTCTATGTTCTTCCAGAAATGTTGTCTCCAGAACTATACACAGTACTCTAGGTGAGATCTCACCAATTATCTATACAGCAGTAACACTTCTCTCTTTCTGATGATGATTTACCTCCCTATGCACACTAGCATCCCACTAGCTTTCCCCACTGCATTGTGACACTATCTGGCCAACTTCAGATCACTAAATATGATTACCTCAGGTCTCTTTTCTGTTTTGTGGTCATTAATACCACTTACCCCATCTTGTACTCTGCCCTGAGTTTCTGTGGCCCAAGTATATGTTTTTTCACTTCTTCACATTGAAACATAGGTGCCACATCCTTGACCACTCCTCTAGCTTTCTTAGATCTCTGTTCATTTGTTTCCACACACACCCTGGATTGTCAACCCTATTGCAGATTTTAGTTTTATCTGCAAAGAGGCATACCTTCCCTTCTAGTCCCTCTGTAATGCCACTACTAAAGACATTAAAGATGACTAGTCCCTGTACTGATCACTGTGACAAACCACTGGTCACATTCTCTTCCTTGAAGTGAATTCTGTTTACCACCAGTGTCTTTCTCCTATCCCTGAAGCAATTCCTTACTCAGTTTACCATCTTTGGACCCACTACTAGGCTGCCCAGCTTGTTTATGGTTCTCCTATGTGGAATGGTGTTGAAGGCCTTATTGAAGTCTAGGTAGGCCAAATCCACTGCTCTACCCTGATATAATTCTCTGGTTACTCAGTCAAAGAAATCTATCAGATTTATTTGACATGACCTACCCCAAGGGAATCCATGGTGCTTAGGATCCTGTAAGTCACTGGCTTAAGGATATTTCACAATCTTTTCCTTCAGTTGTGATTCCATTAATTTCCCCAACACTGAAGTCAGGCTGACTTGCCTATAATTGCCAGCCTCCTCCTTGCTACCAATTTTATGAAGTGGAACTACATCTGCCCTCATCCAGTCCTCTAGAACCACTCCCATCTCCAGTGAGTGGTTGAACAGGGCTTTCAGAAGTACAGAGTGCACCTCTCTGAGCTCACTCAATTTCCTTGGATGCAGCCCATCTGGCTCCATTGCCTTGTGCACATTCAAATTTGCGAGTTCCTTCAGGACTCTCTCCTCTGTAAAGGGACTCATGTCAACCTCCTATCCTTCAGTACTCCTGGCACTTAGTTGTGGTTCCTTGCCTTCCCTTTGTGAACACTGAACAAATGTGTTTGTTCAAGATGACTGCTTTTTCCAGGTCCTCTCCATGCATTCCACTCCCTTTCCTCCTAAGCCTTACTATCCATCCCCTGTTCTTTCACTTTTCCATCCCCTGGTCTTTCTCTTTTTACTTACATACCAGAAAAAGATCTTGTCCCTTTCTTTACCATCTGGACTATTTTCTACTCTGATCCCTTGCACTCCTAATTGCTTTTCCTGCCTCCCCTCTTTCTCCTGGTACACCTCCCTATTTTCCTCTCTCTGTGTCTCCTTATACCTCCTGAATGCTACCTTTTTTGCCCTTACCTTCCCAGCCACCTCTTTTGAGAACAAGAGTGGTCTCTTTCTCCTCTTGCTTTTGTTTACCTGCTGATGCAGGGGTTTGTTGCCTTCTATATCCCCCTTTTAGTTTCACCCACTGTTCCTCCACTCCACCAATGTATTCTGCCACTGCCAGGACATCACTGAGTCATTCATCCATCTTTTAAATGATATCAGAAATAGTTCTGTCAATCAAAGGGGCCATTTTAATGTAATCATAATTATGATTGTTCAGTTTTGAAGGCACAGTATCTCAAAGGGCATGGCAGTGTCACCATTTGAAGCCACAAGTGAGGAAAGAATTGTAATTTTGCTATCCCCTAACATATCATTCAATACTTTCCAGTTGTTGTGGAGCCCATTAACACTGGAACATTGTTTATTCAAATACTAGTTGAATCTCAATTTGTTTACTTGTTTTCCACAATAATTTTGCAACCTCCAAAACTCTTTTAAAAAATGAAATAATGTATATATCCTATATTTTTTCAATGCTATGTCTCATTCCTGCATAGACTGGATGAGCTCTGGAGTAATCCATTCTTAGCTCTGCTTCTTGTATGCTAAGTTTGTGTACAGGGGCAAATAGGTCACATATTCAGCCAGATTCAGTCCTAATAAAATCTAGCATGCTGGAATACATCTGGAATAAATGGCAAATGGATCCTATCAGTTTCAGCAACCTGTTTCCTGAATCCAACAATATGCAAATTACACAAAGACAGAGAAACAATAATGACTGTTAGCAGGTGTTTTTTTTCCTGGCTCCCAATATGCACAAAACTGGCTATGGTCACTTAAGGAATATGATTGTGCAAAAACCTTTAATATTCAACCAGTTCTAATAGTTAAGCTCCAACTGATCAATGTTTCTGTTAGACAATTATATTCTATTTGGATGATTAACAACCTGTGTCAAATTTAATATCCTTAATCCTCCCTCTTCTGTGTAAGAAGTGTAAGGAGAGCATAAGGAAAGCCATTCATTTAAAAAGTCTGAGTTTATTAAAAATAACTCAGTTGTCATGTAGATTCCTTAGGTTATGGAATAAAACAATTTAGAGCTGAATGGTTCCACCCCTGATTTGTCAAGAGTGCAAAAACCTTATGAGAATAGTGTTAAAACAGGGTTGCTTGATGAATTAAAGCAGCAGTCAAGAAAATAGTGAACATGTTGACTATACTTTTATTCTGTTTTAGAATGTCCCTTATCTACTGATTTGTATGACACCCTTCTTTCCACAATTTGAATCCACTTTAGTACTTTTTCTTCATCTTAAATAATGAAAGGAACACTCCTTTTAATATGGCTTGGAACAAATTTTCATCAGTGTTCTCGGCTGTTTTTGTGCATCAATCATTTAAAATCACTTCTGTTGTGACTAGAATTAACTAGCTTGCAGCAGGCAGTTTTTTTTTTACCTTATGGAACAGCAGGTATTCAAAAACAGCTGGAAACAGTGATGAAAAACTGTTCTGAGCAATATTAAAAGGTGCGCTTCTTTTATTATTTCAAATATGAAAAAGTACTAAAGCAGATTCAAACTGTGGAAAGAAACATGTCATAGAAGTAAGTAGATATGGGGCAATCTAAAGCAGAATAAAAAAGTATAGGTCAAAATTGTCACCATTTTCTTGCACTGCTGCATTAACCAATATTTAAAAAAATTGATATTTATGTTTACCAAAAATATTGATGGACTGTATCTGTACAAGTTCAGTGGAGGAACTTCATAAACTTTCATGGACCATTATATACCATTATGTTAAAAAATTTACATGAACATAGTTTGTAAATTTGTTTTCTTGCACAATGCATGAACATTCACGTATATGATTGCTGAACTTTGATGCATGTGCATGGACTTAGTTCATGAATTGTTCATAAATAGTTCATGGATGTTCAAGAATCATTCCTTGTTTAATTGTTTTTGTATTATCATGATTGCCCATGAAAACAAGTAGATTTTCTTGTGGGTCTAGCACAAAACCAAATGATATAAAATGAAATGGTAGAGACCATAAAACATTTTTTTTACAAGCCTGAACTTCAAGCTCCAGAGGGTACCAACTGAAGTTCAAGAAGAATCAGGCCATGAAGGAAATCTTTTACAAAAATGAAAGTGAAGAAATGAAAAGAACTTCTAGTGAAAACAACAAAAGCTACTAATGTGGATAGTTTTAAAAATGAGCTACACATTGTAGGTATTTGTGAAAAAATATACCAATGGCCACACTTTATGTGGTATTTGTGTAGTGCTAGTGGACTGAGATGGGCAACATGGCCTCATTCCATCTTAACAATTCCTGTTCTTACTAGGGATAACAAGGAGGGAAAGGGTTGAGTACAAACACAATTAAACAACAATTAAGAAGTAGTGCATTGAATAACCTAATTTATTGGGTCAACAAAGCAGAACAGATAAAATCCCTGGCACTTCAAATTTCACAGATTCTTTTATGGGGTCCCACATATTAATTGCAAACAACATGGGCAATAGGACCAACCCCTTGGGTATGCCACAAGGGTAGTCTCACTGGAGGTGAAGAGAAGTTTGCAACACCACCTTATATGTTCTTTTCCTGAGATAGTACTTGAACCAGCAGATGACCTTGCCAATGAGTCTTACATACTTCCTTAACTGGTCAAACAATGGCCCATGGTCTAAAATGACAAAGTCTAATAAGAGTTTGAGATGGACAAGAACTGACCACTCTCCTCTATCCCTCTCCCTGAGAAGGTCATTGTACACTCCTGCTAGGTAACCACAGCCCATTATGAGAAATCTTCACCTGAATAAAGTATGCCTGTCTGAGAAGATTTGAGCAAACTTCTCACATTCAGTATGCAGGAAAACTCTTGTGAATTCCAGATGGGAGGAGATGGAGTAACCCGTGCAGAGCCTGAAAAAGCTGAGCTGGTCAATTCCTTGCAGGAGCAATCTCCCTTGACAGAAATCTTGATTTCTTCTGCGTAATTGCCCTTTGATACTCAAAGTCAATCTATCCTCCTGAGCCTTAAATCTCCTTAAACAATGCTCCAACCTGTGCCATCTTGCCTTTATCACACTTAGGTCACCATCATATTGTGGCCGGTTTATGGGTGAAGGATAACGTAAGCAAGAGCAGATTGGTATAAAACACTGCAGTGTGGCTATATTTCCCTTAAAAGGCAGGATAAAATGATAAACTCTAAAATAAATAAAGCAACATTCTTTACAGAACTGCAGGTAATTCACTTTAGTTAGTGACCATTCGATAACCTTAAGCAATAGTATATCCCTTCTTCAATACATCAGTTTGCAGCAACAGACTATGCACATCTGTCCTCTGCACTTGGTCAGCACTTACTAATCTACTGATCTATCGTGCCTATGGCAATGAACTATCTCCTATGTTGGTCTTGCTTGTTTGGGTGATGGGGAGCCCAAATAAAAAAAAGCTAAAGCCAAAGAACCTCGGTGTAAAAGCACTGTAGCAAGGGTTACCCAAAGAGCATTGGCAATAAGCCAAGTTTCAAAGAAATACAAAATCACACGTTCCCCAACATATTACAAAGCATCATGGGATGTATATGCAGATCATCATGAAATTTTAGGCTGGTTCAGCTTCAAGCAGGAATGCATGGTGCCAATAATTTCTTTTAGGCATGCTGCGTTTTGTTTTTCTTTATATACAGGACATGTAGTTCTTTATTAAACAGCTAGCAAGCATGGCATTTTATGACGGTATATATATATATATATATATATATATATATATATATATATATATTCATTCAGGTTCCAGCCTTCTTCCTATATACGGTCAGCTACTGTATTTTCTCATAGCCATATCTGCTATTTCCTTAGAAAGGCATATGATTTCTGGTTAGGGACAGAATGGTGAATAAGAAACAAAGAAAGGAAGAAAAGACATTTAGAGAGGACACAAAAAGACTGCCTTAGGTGGCCAACATACTGCAGTGTTAGAAAAAGAACAAGATAGTTTTCTAGGGGTACTGTTGCAACAGGTTGTACAGAAGGAAGGGAAGAATATAGAAAAATATCCCTAATTACTACATCAATTTCCTGGGTAGAACGCAGCTTTACCACCCCCCCTCCCATTATTATGTGAAAACCAGGGGTCCTCAAACAACTGTTTTTCTGGACTACCAACCTCTTTCAGCAACCTAAGGAGTTGGTTGGAGCTTCTACCCACCCTCTACAAAGGTTTTGTCCCAGGGTCCCTTAAATATCATAAGCATCACTATTGTGTATATGCTATATAATAGCATCTTCAATAGCAATACTCTCAATACAATTACCCTGGGGCTTGCATGGTACTAACTATCATCATAGTACCATATACAGTATACAGTTTCCTATTTCATTGCTGTACCTCAGCACAATGATATAAAAAAAAATCAGCATTTCTATGCTGTCCATCAAGTTTCTTAATTAAAAATCTGGACAGCTGTAAAGTCCAGTATCATAGAAAGCATGTCTATAGGGAGAGCAATTACCTGCTCCCACCCCACCAGACATGTTGGTTTTAATCAGGGGACCAGTCCTAGGTTCAACCCCTCTACCAAAACCCACAATGTCTCTTGATTTATTCATTTCACTTGCTATAGATACAGACATCTGAGGGTAGACACTCTAGGTGTTACCCCAACACAGGTTCCAATACTTTCAAAATATATGTGCTTATTTCAGCTGTTTGTTACCATCTGGTACCTTGTGACCTGTGTGGGAGTTTTCGCTTTCTCCAAGGGTGCCGTTTTTTTCTTTAATGACCTCTACACTTTGGGACACTCTTTCCACACCCTGGGTACTAGTCTGTCAGCTGTTCCCAGCAGGTACCTCTATCTGGTTGCACATAAGACAGGTCTTAAGATAGACTGCCACCTGTCTGTACATTTCTGACCAGGAATAGCATGGGGTTAATCTACTGAATACCCATGGCTCAAATTCCCATGGGGACTAAAATGAGCAGTCTCCATCATTTTTTTGTCTGCAGGCATCTGGCAACACTGCCTGGGCATCCACTCATCTTGTACAGGGGTTAGGCCTCATGTGGTACAGAGCACCCTTTTGTAGTTCATACCACCAACATTGTTTTGCCCCTACTCCACTATTAACCTGTACACCCTCCTTGACCTTAACATACTGTAACAATTTGACAACATTAGCATCTTTAGATTGTAGTATACACTAGTCAATACTGCTTTGACTAACATTATTTGCTACAGATATATCAACACATGTAAAAGTCTCTTCAGCCTTAACAGTGTCTTCTGTCTTGATTACAGCCTTCTCTCCCAGTACAAAAGTGCTAGTCACAGTCTTACCTGGGGTCTCATCTTCAAATTCCATGCTGGCTTCCCTATCTGTCAACCAGTAACATCCCAGGAACACAGGCAGCAAAGGACTATCCAGCCCCATCAGGGGGTTGTCCTCCTCCTGCTGAGCCCACAAACCATTCTACTCCAATTCATTAGTAAAACTTTTCAGTTGGGACCTCTTGAGTAGTACCTGACACCAGTGTTCTGCCTCTCTCTGAAGTTGGGATGCCTCCAGTTATCGCCCATTCATCCACCATCATCATAATCCACTAATCCTCATCTGGGTTTCCACCATCTGGGCATCATCCTGTCCATCTGGTTTTCTTGACCACTCTGTAGTTCCTCAACCATGTCCCCATATCCAGCAGGTGTCACCCTCATCTTACCAGGCTGCACTTTCATGCACCTCTGCCAGTTATCCTAGGCACCAGGGCTGGTACCAACTGACTGGAATCCCACTATAATCATGGACTTCCAGTCAGATGCCACTTTTAACATCATATGTGTCCATGTGTGGGTGAAGAATAATGCAGACAACAGCAGATTCATGCAACACACTGCAGTGTGGCTTTATTTCCTTTAAAGGTCAGGATAAAATGATAAAATCCAAAATAAATATAGCAAAATTCTATACATAATTGCAGATAACTCATGTTCCTTAGTGACCACAGGAGATAACCTTAAGCAATAGTATATATCTTCTTCAAAACATCAGTTTGCAGCAACAGGCTATGGACATCTTTCCACTGCACTTAGTCAGCACCTACTAACCCACTCATCTACTGATCTATCTTTCCTGTGAAAATTAACTATCCCCTATGTTGGTCTTGCTTGTTTGGGTGATGGGGAGCCCAAATAAAAAAACAAAACAAAACAAGCTAAAGACAAAGAACCTCACTGTAAAAACATGGTAGCAAGGGTTACCCTAAAGATGTTGTCCAGCCCAGTACCATCCAGACAGAAAATTGATTTGCACTTCAGGGGGAGGGTCAGTATCCTGAATCCACCAGGAAGGGGGGACTCCAAATAAGGGAAAGGGCAGGACAACATGTTAGCACTCAGGTGATCAAGGCTAACAAGAAGATCCTAGTGGTTGGGGACTCAATGATCAGAGGGATTCACTGGATGATAGGGAGGGGTTGGATGTGATGGGGTAGGTTCAATGCCAAACTGGATCATCAGCCAAACAGGATTTGGACAGAATAGTGAGGATGGTGGAGAAGGGGGGGAGCCACGGGTGCTGGTACACCTGGGTACCAATGATCTGGCTAACCAGTCAGTAGAGATGGTGAAGCAGATTTCTGATGACTGGGGTAGATTGTCAGTACACTCAGCCTCCCTGGTATTTTCCAAAGACCTCCCTGTGTGGGGCCATGGGGGGGGAGACAGGATAGGATTAGGAGTACTGAAATAGAGACATTTAACAGTTGGCTTAAGGGGTGGTGTTGAGAGATGGAGTAGCACTTTGTAGGGGATTGGTGGATTTGGGGTATAGGAGACTCTTCAAGGCTGATGGACTTCTCCTGACAAGAGCGGGGGCCCGTGCACTAGGACAGAAGTTTAATGTCTATATCAGACATTTAAACTGACTGAAGGGGAGTCTGCTTCAAGGGATTTCATGGTAGTTGATGAGTAGTGGGGATCCTAGATAGTGCTCCCTCACATCCAGGGGACAGTAGCAAAAAGAAAGGGTACAAAGGGTGCAGTAGGGTTTACTGGACCAAGGGAAGGGGCAGCAATGAGGAGGAAAACAAAAGGAAATAACACAAATGAGAAGGAGAAAGTACAGAACACAGAAGGGTAGTAGCAGAGTTAGAGCAGGGGTCATATGGAAGGGGGGTATGCCTTAATACCAGGAACCTAGGTAACAAACTCAGTGAACTCCAGGCACTGATCGCAGACATTGAGGTGGCCTTTGTGGCCATCATCGAAACATACAGTAGGCCACAGATAATAATGACTGTGAGATGATGGTAACTAGGTATTAACTGTTCAGGAAGGACATAAGAACTGGTAGGGGGTTTGCCCTTTTCATCAAGAAGAGCAATGAAGTGGAAGAAGATCAAAGCATTTGGCACAGCATTTGGGAGGCTCAGCCAGAATGGATGCAACTCATGGCTGCCATAGGCAGGAAATTGCACTTAGAAGTGATATATAGGCCTCCAGGGAAAGGGAAGGAAAGGGAATGAGAACTAGGGGAGGAACTTAAAAGAGGGACAGAAAAGGGGGAAGTAGTGGTGGTGAGTGACCTGAACCTGCCTGACATCAATTGTGAGGTCCCAGTGGCCATGAATGTCAGGAGTCAGACATTGCTGGACTCTCTCTGAGACTGTCTACTGATACAGCTAGTTAAGGAACCCACCAAGCATAGCGCATTCCTTGGTGTGCTCAACAACTCAGAGATGATGGCTGCTGTAGTGGGGGGGTGCAACTAGGGAACAGTGATTATAACTCCAATGTGGTTTGAATTTTCCCTCAGTGCCGGCAAGTCCCAGTCAAGAACTGAAGTCCTTGACACTAGAATTGTGGACTTTGATAGGCTGAAAGAATAGGTCAGGGGATAAGTTAGTAGGGTGATGGACATGGGTGGTATGTAGAAGGGGTGGCAGGTAATTAAGAAAGTCATCACTGCGACATCAAAGACAAGCATAAGAACAGTAACAAATAAAAACAGGTTTAATAGACCACTGTGCTTCTCATCTAGGGTCAGGGAAGCAGTTAGGACCAAAAAAGAAAGCCTACTATAAATACAAGGAAAAGCAGGGGTTGGCAGAATGGGAGGATCATATATAGAAAAATATGGAGGAAAAGAAGGCCATCAGGGATGCAAAAGCAGACACACAGCTGTGTATCGTGGAGGGGGTTGAGAACAGAGAAAAGCAGTTTTTCAGATATAGTAGTGAAAAAATGGAAAAAAAAATGAGAGGAATTGCATGGCTAGTTGAGGGGGCTAGTGCAATCGAGGAGGATATGCAAAAGGCCACCATTCTGAATGGCTACTCTTGCTCAGTTTTTTACTAAGGTAGACTGCAGGTCCCTACCAAAGAGCAACATAAAAGTGCCCAGTAAGTGTGTCCCAAAACATAGACAGCCACTTCATACTAGTGAAAGGGTCCTGAAAGGGCTGGCAGCCCTTAAGATAGACAAGGGCCCCAGGACCAGATATTTTGCATTTGAGGATACTTAGGGAATTAGCAGCAGAGCTGGCTGAATCACTGCTGGGGCTGTTCAACAGCTGATTAGGTCAGGGGAAATTCCAAGGATTGGAATGTGGCAGACATTGTACCACTTCATAAAGGGGGGGGGGATAGGGAGCCACCAGGGAACTACAGGCCTGTCAGTCTGACCTCCATCATGGGAAAGCTGATGGAATCACTAATCAAAGAGGACCTCTTAGACTACCTGGACAACAACAGACTCCAGGATAGTAACCAGCATGGTTTCATGGGATGACGGTCTTGTTGGACTAACCTGATAGTTTCTTTGAGTGGGTGACTAATGAAGTAGACAAGGGCCAAGCTGTGTATCTGCTATACTTTGACTTCAGCAAGGTTGTTGATTTGGCACTGCACAGAAGATTGCTCAGATGGATGGAAGACCTGGGTGTGGCTAAAACCATAGTGAGCTGGATGTGTAGTTGGGTAGAAGGAAGGCAGAAGAGGGTGATGGTGGTCAATAGGGTTAAATCAGAGGTGAGGGAGGTTATGAGTGGGGTTTCACAGATATCTGTTCTGCGTGCAGTCCTCTTCAACATGTTCATTAGAGATACGGTGAAGGAATCCAGGGCTGGTTGTCTCTCTTCACAGATGATACTAAACTATGTGGAGGGTGGATAGTTATGAGGGAATAATGGCTATGCAGAGGGACCTACAAAAGCTAGAGGGGTGGTCAAAGGTCTGGCAGTTAAAATCAATGCCAAATAGTGCAAGGTTGTGCACATAAGGAAAAAGAACCCCAAGGCAGAGTACTGTATGGCTTTGGTGAGACTTAGCATTACAGAAGAGGAACAGGATTTAGGAGTTATCATCAGTAATCCCCTTAAACAAATGAACCAGTGCAACAAGACCTATAGCATGGCTAACAGCATGCTGGGATGTATTGGAAGGGGTACTGATAGCAGAAGAAAAGAGGTTATACTCCTCCTTTACAAATCCCTGTTGAGGCCTCACTTTGAGTACTAAGCCCAATTCTAGAGTCTTCACCTCAGAAAGGACAAGTATAAGTTGGAATTAGTACAATGCAGAGTAACAAAAATGATTCAAAGCCAGCAGGGCAGATCCCATGAGGAACACTTCTAGACATTAAATATGTACTCTCTAGAAATCAGGAGGGAGAGAGGAGATATGATAGAGACCTTTGAGGACCTTAAAGGAATTAATTAAGTAAGCTATGAGGAATTAATTTAGCCTGAAAACCAACTTGCATTCACAAGGTGAGGAATAGAAATTAACAGGAGGGACGATCAGGAGGGACATGAGAAAATACTTCTTTATGGAAAGTGTGATGGAGTCTTGGAACAGTCTTTTGGCCGAAGTGGTGGGTGTAAAAACAGTCAGGGGATTCAGGTAGGCCTGGGACAACAAGAAGGGAAGAGAGGTTACCCAGGTTGATAGAACAGGAAGAGAATGGAGATAGGATAGGGACAGTTAGTACCCTGGAAGAACAATAGGGTCCAGTGATTACAATGAACATAGGCAGGGTGGATGAACCTCTGGGGCCAGATATTCAAAACTTTGCACTGGGCTCAAACCAATTGCCCAGGGTTTGCGCCGGGTTTGTGTGAGTCCACTATATTCAAATGGTCAAATAGCGTGGGCAAACTGCATTAGTGCCAGGCAAAAGTATAATGTGTGCAAGGTATGCAAGGGGTATGTACATGAATACAGGCGCAATGCTATATTCAGTGCATTAGCATGCAAAGTGTTTTTTGTGAATTAATGTATCACTTTATGTGGTGGAAATTACTGCCTAGGAAAAGGTAGTCTTAAATCTGGGCAAACCAGCTTTGTGCAACTTTGTGGCTTTGTGCAGCTTTGCACAACTTTTGTTTGGCTTTGCATGACCCTAACCAATAAATAGTAAACATAGAAAAAAATCAGACATGGAAGAAACATGCTGCACATGGCTGGCAACTCCTGTGATGTCATCATCTTCCACTGGTCTCAGCCATGCCAGGCAGCAAGTAGTGACCCAGTGCCCAGTGGACACCATGGCAGTGTGTCCATACAGCACACACCTGCAGACCACTCTTCAGTGAACACCAGCAGAATCTGTCATACACATGCAGCACTGAGGGTGTGGAGGACATTGAGGGAGGGGTATACATGTGGCCAGTCTGCACCACATACTGGGTACTGCCTCAAGGCTGGAAGAATCCACGCAGTGCAACTGGTCCAGTATTGGGAATACCCCAACACCAATATGCCTGTCTGTGGTATGTTGCCACTAGCCACATACCACACATCTGTACAGACACCACAGCACACAAAGCCAGCTATGTATAAGCCACTGTGAGTATCCCATGCCAATGTTACAGTATCTGTGGGTCACACAAAAGAATAACAGTAATGTCCACTGTCAGTACACAGCTGCAAGATGGGTCTGTCACTGTGTAAGGTGCAGCGGTCATTGATGCTTTACACATCGTAGGCACTGATGTGTCCCTCACACTACAGGCCCCCATGTTAATGTAGTGTCTGCTGTGTACTGTAGCAGGAATTACAGTTTGGCAATTGCATGCAGCACCACCACCTGTGCCTGTGCTGTTTAGTCCCCTGGGCCACAATATTCTATGTGGTTCTGTACAAATGTAGCCTGCAGCTACCACTATGCACTTCCAGACTGACCTACAGGTAGAGCTGTGTGCAGACCCAGTCAGCCCCTGTACTTCCAGACTGAACTGCAGGTGGAGCTGTAAGATCCTGCAATAACACTGTGCAAACTGCATGCAAATCAGGACATAATGAGATTCTAATGTGGATGTTTAACCAGAGACTGCCTAAGTAGGTTCATTTGCATGTCACTTTTGGATATAGCAAACGTTTGCACCATACAAACATTTCAGAAACATGGTGCATTTCTGCAGAATTTCACATTCTGCTGTTTGAGGAAATTAAGTACTTAAATGTTGAATGATTTTTTAAGGGATCTGTGTCTTTAATTGCCCTGTAGAAATTGTACTGGTCAACAGCTAAGCTCCACCTCCTGAAAAAAAGCCAGTGTGGCTCTAAGCTGCTGGGGTGTTAGTTGGTGTCCTCTTTGTGATGAGGTACAATCCATTGTTTTAGATATCTACATTTTTGCTTTTTCTCAAAATAAATGAGGTGTGTGTACCTTTTTGTACCTTCGACTGAACTGCCTGCTGACCTTTGTTTGTGCTCAGCTTGAGAAGTAGCCACTTGTAGAGGAACACCTCTGCTTTCTGAACAAACAATGAATCTTTGAACTGCTCTCAGCAAAATGCTCACTCAATCTAGTGGGTACCCTAACATGGGAATTAAACACGTTTAGCCTTTCTCCACATCTCCCACATCTTTCTCCACTTCTCCCCAGGGCGTCTTCATGTCCTTACTGTCCTAATAGAACTTTCCCTGCCAGTTCTCTCAAAGTCAAACCCTCCATCTCCACTCATCCTCCCGATAGTCATCTTCCTGCACTGGCAATCCACAACATTTGGCTGGGGGTTGGGAAGGGGTGAAGGTCATGGAAAAGGACGGGGAGTAACTGAGGCTGGGGGCTCTGCTCCCCTAAACACATCCCAGTAATACTAAAGCTATGATGGCAAACAAATTACTCCACGCCACCCCCCACAACCCACCATCCTCCACCTCCCCTAGACTAACACGTTCCAGTCACTATATACACCAAGGTTATCTTCACACTGTAGAAGTTTTTGTGGGTGGCAGAATGGGGAGCCTCTTTGCACCTCTTAAGTCTGCCACCCCATTGTGTGACTGTATATCAGAACCTAGGTATCTCTGATAACAAAAAAAATAATCTATTGTAAAAAATCTAGCAACTTTAAACTGTGAAGAAAAGGATTGTTTCTTATGGCACTGAGGGGCTCCTGTGTCATCATACAGTATAACCAACCACAAGAGTGAAGCACTGTGATCACTTATGGTAGCAATAGAGTTCACTGAGAATGTGCATTTAGTGGTTCATAAGCTGGCAACTTTAAAGATAATTGGAACTTTTAGGGCAAAATACTTCATTTTGTAATGCTTAGGATTGTGGCAAAATTATTTATTCATATTAATGCACATTCTGTGCATCAATATACAGTACACCAATATATTTCATTTTAAATAATAACAGTTTATTTAAAAAAAATCAAAATTATATAAAGTAGATTAATGGATTTTGATAGATGAAAACTGCTTTGATGCAGTTTACCATGTTGAGATAATTCCAAGCTTTAATTTATGAAAAATGGTCCTTGCCAAAAGGGTTCGAAAGACAGTAATTTTCATGGAAATTATCCTTAAAAAGGGCTACCTTTTGAACTAACAGGGCTAAGAGTTTAATAATCTTAAAGTGATTGTCATATCAATACAATTCCTATGCGTCAATATGCATCATTATAAATGTTTCTGCTTTTTCTATAATAGTGTTTTAAAACAAAAGATAATAATTTTTATTTGGATATTCAAAATGTATTGTTTATTCAGTGAAAAATACAAATTCCATAGTTTGTTAGTGCTTTGAACATTTCTAGAGTATTGCCATCACATTAAAAAAAAATTCCCCTTGTGTGATCCTATAATTTTTCTATGTCGTTTTGAAATAATAAAATAACAACCAAATACATTTAAATTGAGAATGTGTTTAGTCTACTTGATACTGCCAGTCACACAGCTGCATTGCTTTGTGTAAAGTAATCTTTTGTCATAGTCAAGGCCTTACTCTGCTCTTTGCTTTCAAACATAATAAGCATGGCATGGCCAAGTAAATGGTTAACGGAAACCAACAGTGAGATGCAGAAACAGTCACAAAGCAAGCAACAATGATACAGAAGGTGATGAGCTGCACAGAATGCATGACTTCAGCTATATACAACTTAGTAAATATTTCGGAGTGTTTTCCTAGCTCAAGATACAGTATTGCACCTCGGCTTAAATAGATAAGCTCTATGAAGACAGCTGTGGCTAAAATACATTTGAAATATTTCCATTCAGCATTTCTTGTTTCCTAGATTACCACATCAGTAAGTACACAATATTTTGCTTTCTGAATACTGAATACTGTTAATCTAAATCACAGCTTTCACTACACATTTCATATAAATATGTAATCAATAGGGAAAATATGTTTAAATGTCAGAAAGGAACTGCATAAAGCAAGACATTTATGAAGCTGGATTATAGTTTTCATTAATTTAGGGGTCATTTTCTTGCTGGATACTTGGTTTCAGTCCCAAGCCAAGGATGTCAGGGTGAGACCAGCAGAGCTGTGTGGAGTGTATCCATGCAGATGTTTACCTCCTCTGGATATGGGAAGATGTCAGTACTACTGTATGACTACCTTTGGTGGGCAAGGGACTGAAGTTCTCAGAGTAAAGTGGGTCTGTAGTAGAGGAATCCTTTTTTAGTGCTGGCATGTGAATGAGGAGGGACATGGAGCTGAACTCAATTGACAGTGCTGGGGTGGGAAAACTGGACAAGACTTGAGCAGGCACAAAAAGCCCATCCCCATGTCCGATGGACTGGTTCATCATTTGCTCCATCCTTGGATGACCTTACCTCTTTCTGTTTAACTCAGACTTCAGGCTGGAAAATGGCACTGCAGGTCATGCCCCACCATAAAAGCAGGTTTTGGAGGCTAGGTAGGGGTATCAGTCACACCAAGGAGGAAAGCAGGGTTGTGGCCTGGTTTCTAGGATACTGTAAGTACTGTAGGTGGATAAGTCCAGTAGAAAGAGGTCCCTGTCTAGGTAGTCACACAGGTAAAGAAGAAAAATGATAAATCTAAAAAAAAGCTGAGAGGCTGATTTGCTACAAAACTGCCATTTTAAAATGAAATTAGAATCAGACCCCTTCCTACAAATCAAGGTCTATTACTTGGAACTCTGCCCTTATAGCACTGATTAAAATTGCGAATGAGATCTACTTACAACTGGATAAGAGAAAAGTAAATTTGATAGTGTGATGTTTTTAAAATCTAAATGCATTTACATAGAAACACAAGAGATCAGCAGAAAAATACCAGTGTTCCATCTATTTAGCCATATTATGCCCAGTGCTAACACAGGATCTATTGTCTAGTCAGGGCTTTTTCCTCACCCCCCCCCCCCATTCCTGCCCTACTGCTATCCCCAGAGTAACTATTAAGCCTTTTACATGGTCCAAGCTGTGTCTGAAACCACAAATGTTTCCTGCAGTCACCACTTCTGCAAACCGGCTGACCCACAGCTCAGCAACTTTCTCTGTAAATAAAACTTTCTTATGTTCTTCATGAGACCTCCACACCACACAGCCAGCTTCTACTCCTGTCCCCAGTTTTTTGACGCACCAATCCTGCTGAATATTTCCTCACAGTACACCTTGTTCATTGCTTTCCATGAACTTGAAGGTCTCTATCATATCACCCCTCTCCCTTCTGCTCTTCAGAAAGTACATGTTCAGAGGCTTAAGCAGCTCCTCACAGCATCTGCCCTGTTCATTTTGTTAGCCACACTTCACCATCTCAGTCCTCTTTTTGTCTTTCATTATGTGGGGACTCCAAAACAGGGCACATTAATTCTAGTTGTGGCCTCACCAGTGACTACAGAGAGATAGTATTACCGCTTTCCTCTTTCCTGCTGCTATCAAACCCCCTCCCATTACACCCCAACATTCTGGTCGCCTTGCTGCAGATCTTGTTGCTTGGACTAGATTGTTTAAGGGTGTTGATTATGATGACTTTCAGGTTCCTTCCCTCGGTGGAAGTGTCCAACTTAACACCTCCCCTCCAATATTCTGATTTCTGGTTCTTGTTCCTGATATGCACCATCCTGCACTTCTTAGTTCTGAATTTCAACTGCCAAACTTTGGACCACCTCTGTAACCTGTGAAAGTCCCTCTGCAGCTGCTTTACCCCTTCCCTGTTGTATACCCTGCCACAGAGCTTGGTGTCTCTGCATAGAGACATGTCTTGCATTGTATTCTTTCTCCTATGTCACTGGTGAACATACAGAATTGGACCAAACCCAGGACTAATCCCTATGGCACCCCATTCATGACCTCAGGTTCCCCTAATTTGACCCCATTTATGATGACCATTTGCTGTCCCACCCCAGCCAACTACTTACCCATCTAACTAGGTTCTTTGCTGCACCCAGATCCTCTAACATCTTCAGCAACCTTTTGTATAGCACCTAGTTGAATGCTTTTTGACGTCACACTAGAGGAAATCCATTGCTTGTCTCTTACCCACTGCCTAGTTATCCCCCCCAAAAAAAAACACTATCAGGCTGGCATGACAAGGTTTCCCTGCCTAGAACTTGTGCTGCCTATATTCCTGATGCTCTTTTCTCCCCAGGTAGCCCAATAAGTCCTGTTTGACTAGTTCTCCATTAGTTTACTTAGGATGGAGGTAAGACTGACGGGTCTGTAGTTTCCTGGTTGTTCATTGTCTCCTCCCTTGTGGAGTGGAACTAGTTCTGCAACCTTCCAGTCTCTCAGAACCACTGCTGACTGTAGTTATATACTGAACAGCCATAACAAGGGTTCAGCTAGTTCTGGTGCCAGTTCCCTGAGTACTCTTAGATGTATCCCATCTGACCCTGGAACACTACCAGTTTTCAGAAATGGAAGCCCTTTGCTGACCCTTTCTCCATTAATTACCCCATCCCTCTTTTCTTGGATCCCTCTAGCAGCAGATGTTATCTGCTTTTAGGTAGAGGTGTGTGAAAGAAAATATTCCACCAGTGGAATTTCTGCAAAAGTGCGATTTTCGCTTCCGTGAAAGTTTGAAAATACTTTTCACAACTTTCATGAAAATTCCAGTTTAAAAAGGTGGAATAAATGTACCAGTGGTGGGTTAGTGTACTAAACTGTGGTAAAAAAATATGCAGAAGTGATCACTGTCAGTGATCAGTTCTGAGGCTTTTTTCCTGCAGTTTAATACATTAATCCCCACACCTGCCGATCGTGGGTCCCATGTAAAAGAAAAAAAAACCCGTATCTCCCTGGTGTCTAGTGCCCTGCCCCCCACCATTCACAGGTCCCATATAAAAAAGCTCCAGTCCTGGTGTCTGATACTTGCCACCCCACCAATTGTGGGTCCCATCCATGTAAAAAATCAGCTCCAATCCCTGGTGTCTAGTGGCCCCCACCAGCCGGTTATGGGTACCATGTAAAAAAAAAATCTAATACCTGCTGTTTAGTGGTACCCCCACTCAAGTCAAACATGGTTTATGTAAAAAAATAAACAAAACAATCACTTTGCTCCTGAGTCCCTGGTGTCTACTGGTCCCCCCATCTGCCAATCATGGCCCCCAAAAAGTCATAATTCCCTCGTATCTAGCAGATCCTCCCCATCCAGGATCCCCTTAATGAAAAAAGGCAGTACATCCATTTTTCCATCCGTAGTGTATTATTCCCTGGTGTCTAGTGGAACCCCTTCCCTTCCCTATCCCTGATCCCCTGTAAAAAAATATAAACCCTTTTCCGTTTTGTCTAGTGGACCTCCTTGACTCCCAGCCAGATACATAGTCCCCCATCATCCCACTTCCTCATACCCTAACCCCGAGATGGCCACTGGTGCAGCCCTCCTCTCCCCTCCATGGTGAGAGGCACACTGAACTGTCAATAAATGAACACGCGCTTGTACAAGCACATGTTCATGCACTGACAGTTCAGTGGGCTGACGGCCATGGAGGAGAGAGGAGGGCTGTGCTAGTGGCCTGCTTGGAGTCAGGGTGCTTGGCAGCAGGTTGGTGGAGGAATAACTGTTTGGATGGGGGGGTCCACTAGACACCGGGGAATTGGGATTATGTTTTTTTACATTGGATCAGGGATAGGAAGGGGGGTCCACTAGACACCAGGGAATAATACGGTATGGATGGAAAAATGGATGGACTGCCTTTTTTTTTATTAAAGGGATCCTCAATGGGGGGGGGGTCTGCTAGACACCAGGAAATTATGAGTTTTTGTGGTCCACAATCGCTGGGTAGGGGAACCACTAGACTTAGGGAGTGGAGGTGTTTTTTTTTTTTTTTACATTACCCACAATCAGCGAGTGTTGGGGGAACAACTAGACACCAGGGATCAGATTTACTTTTCCATGGGACCAGCTATCAGTGTGTGGGGGTGCACTAGACAGCAGAGATTGAAGTTTTTTTTTTTTACATGGATGGGACCCATGATCGGTGGGTGTGTGGTGGGGCACTAGACACCAGGGATTGTATTTTTTTTTTTTTTTACATTGAAGGGACCTGCAATCAGCAGTTTAGAGGGGGCCCTAGACACCATGAATTTATTTTTTTCACATGGGACCCACTATTGGCGGTTGGGGGGCATTAGACACACACCATAGTGTCTTATTATGAGTTATGATATGAAATAATACTTTAAACTGCAGATGGAATAAATTCCTCAGTTTAATGTACTTTTCTGCAGGTCAGCAAAAAAGTCCATGGAACTGGGTGAAAATCAGCAGAACATACCAATTTCTGCAATGTGGAAGTTCCAAAAATTTTCACAAAATTTCTGAAATTTCGCAGAAGTTCAGTGAAAGTGGAATTCGCAACTTTTGCCCACCACTACTTTTAGGTAAAAGTCTTCCTTCCTCCACTGTGAACACTAGGCAGAAGTAGTCATTAAGAATTACTCCCTTTTGCTTGTCCTTAAGGATAGCTACCTTTTGCTTGTCTTCACCAATGACCCTGCCCCCATCTATTAGCCTTTTAAGTTCCTCTCTCATGCTCCTTTTTTCCTAATGTATCTAAAGAACTGTTTTGCCCTTGAACTCCTCTGCAATATTTAGTTATGTGCCTGCTTTTGTATCCCTGACTGCCTTCTTGGCCTCCCTTACTCCAGTTCACTTCTTCATGTTCCTCCTTGTATCTAATTAAGTACTTTTCTTCCCCATCACAGCCTCCCTGACCTTCAAGACCCAGACTTGTCTGTAAGCAAAAAATCAACAAACAGTCACACTTGGAAACAAATGCAAAGATTAAAACCAGCTGTCCCAAAACATGTAACATCTCTAACTCACCACTCTTTCATGGATCCTGTCATTTGTGTTGCTGCCACAAAGTTCCATGAGTAACACTACTACCTTTAAAGAGGCAGCTTTATTTCACTTCTCAGGTGCAGTTAAAAAAAAAAAAACAAGATGTGTCAGTGGATCCCACATCAGGTCAGGTTTGCCTACCATTTCACATAGGATGCCTATAATTTTTGAGTACGCCATAGAGGACTATATTGACTCTCTAACCCCTCTCTAATGATAAAAACTCCCTTGTGCACTAGTTCTTATTCCTACAGTCTGTTCCTACCTGTCCCCCTCTCTGCCTGCACTGAGTTCCAAGAATTACAGCACTTCCCTGGGACTCTTAACCTGAGCTTTCCCCCTCCCTATCATCTCTCCCTCCTCACAGTCTCACCACCCTAATCTGCCCTAACCTCAAATGGACCTTCACTTAATTTGCTCCCTCACCTGTTGCTCTCTCATTCCTACACCCCTCCCTTTCCTTACTCTACTGGCCACCTATATTAATGTAACAGTACTCAATTTTAAGTGACAAAGCCTGATTCCTAGGCAGCTTGTCTTTACCTCTTATACATGTATTTAGCAACTACTTGTAACCAGTTACTTAGCAACTGTCTCATTCAGGTAGTATCCCATTGTTAGAAACCTGTATCCTTGTCTATGTAAACTGTGCAAATTTAAGCAGTTTTTGTCCCTTGACATGGAACCTTTGTAAATGAGCTCCAAGCTCAAAGGTATTTCTGATGAGTAAAATAAATAAATAAAATAAAAATAAATCTGCCTTTTCATGCTTTTGGATGGATAGATCTCTTGTGCCGGTAACTTTTAGTAACTGTTCTTAAGCATGACTTAGTTGCCATAAAAATGGCACATTTAATTGCTCCCCATCTCTCCTCCACCCCCTGATTTCATTCACTTCCTCCAAGACATCCTTGACTGATTCCTTCATTTGGTCTAAGTTATCTCTTCTAAACTGCAGAAAAACAACAGTTGACAATGTTATATTGGTAGCCAGAGCCAGACCAAACCACATGATGTTATGGTCACTGAACCTCAGTGATTCCCCAGATCACACTGCCTACCATTTCTGAGTTTCATTTCATTTAATTTTATTTTGTTAACCACACAAGTGCTGTAGTCTAGGCCTATAGGCCCTTTTACAGGCAAGACCCAGGACACAAAGGGCCCAATTTTCAAAGCCCTACTTTGGACACAAGGTGCCTGCACCAAACAGATATGGTGAAAGGTGCACCCTGCATCCATGAATCCCCTCCACACAATGCAAAAAGGCAGCCTGCATCAACCGCAGGCAGCCTACCCCAAACAGGTCCTGTGCCACCCTTGCACCAGTAATGGGTTACGACAAGGTGTAAGGGGGTCCTGCGATAAGCACAAGCTGACTCTGCCCAGAAGAGCAATTCTCAGACAGTGCAGAGAGGAAGAAAAAGTAAGTTCCCTTAGACCAGCCAGACTGGTCTAAGGGAACTTAGAAACAACCCCTGGGAGATGTCTGCACAGTGTCAGTGGTCTCAGACCCCCCCACACATTCCCGATGTTGCTGTGTTCAGTAACACTACATAGATCCCCTTCCCCAATTCCCGATGCTGTCTATAGTATGATACGAGTACTGGTGCAATACACCAATGTACACTTTCCCTGGTAGTCTAGTGGCACCCTCTCCCCCACCTAGCAGTGCCAATCTTGACAGTAAGTTGGTGACTGGCTCTGCCCACCACTCACCTCCACGGCCAGCTGCCAACTAAGCTCTGACAGAGTGCTGTACTGTATATTGTACAAGTGCAGTGAATGACACCTCAATCGCTGAGCATGTACTGTATACAGTACAGTGCTCAGCCAGAGCTCATTCGGTGGCTGGCCGTGGAGGTCAGCGTTGGGCAGAGCCAGTCACCAACTCCCTATCAAGATGGGTATTGCTGGGTGTTCATGGGGTGCCACTAGACTTCCAGGGAAGTGGGTTATGTATATATTGCAACAGGCATCATGGAGGGGGGTCTTAGTATGTATTAATAACTAGGGACAGCATTCTGGTATGGGGAGCGGGTCCACTAGACCACCTGCAGTGTCTTATGGCTGACATTCCTGGTCCATCAAATGTTCGGCATATTGACAACTAGGATGCAGGCCTAGGGACTTAGCTGCCAGGACCCTGCTTGTAAGAGAATAGGGTGGAGGGTCCCTGGTGCATTGGGCTTTGGCTCAAGCTGCTGTTTGCCGCAGCTCGCGCCACTCCAAGCCCGTTTTGAAAATCATGCCAAAGCTTTACACATAAATCCGCTTAAACACAAAACATTTTACACATAAATCAACTTAATGATTATTAAAAACAATTACAATTTGCATCAGTAAACAAACATTGTTTATACACTATCCTAAAACAGTTTAAGTTACTGGCCTTCCTTATATCAGGATGTAATTCATTCCAATGTTTTACAGCATTGTAAACAAAGGACTTTTGACCTTTTACTGTTTTAAAATAAATTATGTATAGTGTCAGTGTCTCATCAGATCTTAAATGTTTTAGTGTTTTCTTTAACACAATAATATTTGTCAAAGGCCCATTTGTCCCCTTCTTCAATTCACTATATATCAAACTATTTACATAATACTTATCCTTAAGTTCTAATGGCAACCATTTTATTTGCTTTTGTTTACCAGGTGGGTACACTAGACATAGAAATGCCTATTTTCAGGTACGACCCGGGAGGATAAAAGTGACATACAAAGCATCAGTGTGACGCAGCACACATAAACCATACAGTACAATAGTTAGACAGAAAAGTACAAAACATCTCAAACATTAAATAGACTATGAAAGTACATAAGCAAGCAGAGTAGGTGGTATAGAAACAAGGACAACAGGATCATAGAGAAGAAATGAGATAAGTGCAGCTCAGGTCAGGAGATTCCTGTTGATCCTTAGTCGGTAACTAGTTGGAAGTCCAAGCTAACACAGTGACTGAGGGAGGCAGAGGGAAGGGGGTAGAGAAGGAGAGGATAGATTGGAGAGAAGTAGCAGGCAGAGTGCAAATGGGAAAAGTGTCGGCTGAGCCAGGTAATTGGTTTATGGTGGCTGGAAACAGGTGCAGGGACTTGCTGTGAGTAGGTATTGACGGTGGAGCTTTTTAAAACAGGTGTGCGTTGGGGCACGACGAATAACTAGATGGATAGTATTCCAGTATTTAGGAGCTGCATGGAAGAAAGCTCATTTTCCCATTAAGGTCCTGCTTCTAGGGATATAAAGAGGTGTCTGGTCAAGTGACCGGAGACCATAGAAAGGGGTTTGAGGGCGTA
The DNA here is from genome assembly GCA_016271365.2 of Neoceratodus forsteri. Classification (NCBI taxonomy): domain Eukaryota; kingdom Metazoa; phylum Chordata; order Ceratodontiformes; family Ceratodontidae; genus Neoceratodus; species Neoceratodus forsteri. The sequence continues at coordinate 625,026,147 of CM057455.1, forward strand.
GTAGCAGGGCAAGAGAATTAGGGAGGCCTTCCCGTATCGTACCATCAATCAAGGAGCCATAGGAATGGAGGCGATAGGCCACCGGACTAGGCCATTTAAGGTCAGCATAAAGCAGACAGTGATGTTTGAGCCGGGGAGAGGCAGACGCATAGCGGCAGATGTTATTATATGTGGTGTCCCATGTATGGAGGGAGGTCTTTGTAGCACCAAGATAGACGACAGAGCCATAAGTCAAGGATGGGAGAAGAAGGCCTTGTTCCACAGCAAGCCTAGCTAATGGGGTAAGGGCATAATTGGTACGGTATGCTCCTCCGATCTTTGCATTGACTGATTTGCAAGTCATGGTAATGTGGAGATCAAAGTCCAAGGAGTCATCAAGAAGAATGCCAAGGTATCTGAAAGATGAGGTGTTTACTAACTGGGAATTATCGGAGCAAGTTATTTTGAAGGAGTTCCGATTAGCTTTTAGGTTGGCTAGAGAGCCAAAGAGCATTGCCTGAGTTTTTGCTTCGTTGAGAACGAGACGATTAGCAGAAATCCAGGATTGAATATTTTGGAACTCTTTGGATAGAGAGTGTTAAGTCCAGTACGTTTTTAGCGCTATGGTAGAGTACAAGGTCGTCGGCGTAGAGCAGGGTAGAGCAAGTAGATACTTGTTGAGGGAGGTCATTCACGAATATCGAGAACAGCAGTGGACCAAGTATGGATCCCTGTGGGACACCAGTTTGTACGAACGATAGGTCGGATAGGGCAGAGTTAAAAGCAACAGCCTGCTGTCGATTTGATAGGTAACTCCGAAACCAGTTCACTGGTTCCTCAGAAAAACCCAGGGAGGTAAGCTTCATAAGTAGGAGGGTGTGGTCAACAAGGTCAAAAGCCTTGGTGAGATCAATGAAGGTGGTACCAGTCAGGAGACCGGAGTCCATGGCTGTGTAAATATCATTTGTGAGTGTCAGAAGGGCAGTGGAGGTACTATGACCTTTGCGAAATCCATGCTGGGATCCAGAGAGGAGGTTATGTTTGTGGAGATATTCAATAGTTTGCATAGCAACTAGTTTTTCAAGAATTTTACTGAGCACCGAGAGAATGGCAATAGGTCGGTAGTTGGCCATCTCTTTAGGATCACCTTTCTTTAGAATTGGAGTTATCCTGGCTATCTTCCAAACATTCGGAACTATGCCATGACATAGCGACAAGTTAAAAATTTTAGTTAGAGGTGAGGCTATTAGCGGGGCAGCAGTCTTCAGAAGCCGAGGTTCAAGACCATCAGCACCTGGGCTGGTCTTGTCAGGGATAGTAAGCAGCAACTTTAGGACTTCAGATTTAGTGACAATCCGGAACTGGAGAAGTGGATGAGAGAGCAGTGTATCCTTGGCCACGGGAGAGGATGCTAGATGGATAGGGGGGAAGGGGTCAAGGTATCGAGACAGGTCCAGAAAATGATGGTTAAAAGAGTTGGCAATAGTCACTGGATTGTTGCAATGAACTCCATTCAGCAGCATGTCATTGGAGTGAGAAGGTTTATCAGAACCAAGGACAGTTTTAATGACAGACCAAAATTTGCGCGAGTCTCCTCCTGCATTAATAAGTGATTCTTTGCAGAAGGAGCTTTTTGCTAGACGGATGTCTCTTTACAGGAATTTCAGTGCCCTGTAATGACTGAGATCTGCTAGCAGACCGAGACCTTAAGCGATACCAGCATTTGTCCCTGTTACAAAGCTGAGCTAGGAGATCCTTTGTTAGCCACTTAGTTTGTGTGCCTCTAATTCATGGAAGTGACACAAGGTGCATGTAGGTCCTGGGAACCAATAAATTTTTCAAGGAAGTAGTCTAAGGCTGATTGAGCATTAGAGAGGTAAAGATAGGTGACCAATCAATGAGTGAGAGGTCAGACAGGAACTGAGACGGATTAAAGTTAGCCATATTCCGAAAGGTGATTAACTTCGAAGGGGGGGATGATTGTCTGGCTGCACGCCAGGTACAAAAAATTGGGGAGTGGTCACTAATAGAGTCGGCAAGGGTACCAGCTGAGACCATGTGGTCAAGACAGTTAGTGAGGGCCCAGTCAAGTAAAGGAACTGGATCTGGGTGGGGCTGTGATCCTGGTTGGGTCATTGATCAGCTGGTGGAGGCCATAATCTTGTCCAATAGTATGGAGGTTTTGGCCGCCAGTGTGACCTAGCCAGTTTTGATTTAGATCCCCAAGAATAAGGACTTCATTTCGTCCAGTGGCTAGGCTCACCTGGGAGAGGAGTTCTACTAGGCCTGGGGTACCACACCTCGGGGGGTTGTAAGCACATATGATGTGTAGCCGCTTAGATCCAAGTTGGAGAGTAGCATGAATAGCTTCACAGTGTGAGAGAGTAAGGGAGGTATTCAGGTGCACCGAGAGGTCGGGTTTAAATAGGATTGCAACCCCACCCCCACGTTTTGAGGAGGACCTATCTTGTCTAACCATATTATAGTTAGGCAAACGACATAAATGTTCAGGCGTAGAGGGCTTAAGCCAGGTCTCTGTCTAACAAAGAATGTCAGGATTGTATTGGATGACCCAGGCCTCTAGTTCGGTGATATGATGGGGAAGGCTTCTAATATTCATATGAACAATACGCAGATCCTTTGAGTGGATCCAGTAGGTGTCAGGGATGGGGATATTATATACAGGTCCTGGATTAAATTCGATATCACCAGCTAGTAGTAGTGCTAAGAGGAGCAAGTACCACAGTTTACGGTGGGTTAACGTGGTGAGGAGGGTGGCAGGGCATCGAGGGCGAGCTTGTACAAAAAAGAGAACATAGTACATGAACCGAGTTGGGACTAAAAGTGGTAAGATGGCTGGTGGCATATGCGGCTGGATTAGCATGTTTGAGAACGTAAAGTCCTTTAGGTGATAATGATAATTTGGGGAGAGAGGGCTACTAGTTGTCGGGATCCACATAATGGTTACAATAAGTGAGGTTTGTAGCAGAAGTACACCTAGGTTGAGTGCCAAGGGATATGAGTGCAGGGAAGGCATTTTGTGTGGGTATATTCTGTGAGCAGGAGAGGCAAGTGGAAGTTTAGAGTACAGTGCAAAAATAAAACCAACCAGAAGGATACAGACTGTGCAACAGGAAAGATAAGCAGAGCTGTTTAGCCTCTAGTGGTAAAGAGATATAAGGTGCAAATGAGAAAGTAGGAGATAGAAAAATTTCACTCCACTGGGTGGGAAAACTACACTCCCACTGGGCGGGATTCACCATTCCCACACTATATAACAAATGCCGGACAAGGGTGGGGGTGGGTGGGGAGCAGTTGTGCAGCGACTGCGGGGATAGGGCTGGCTCAGCAAGACTGAGGTAGGGCGTAAGGCACTGTCGCAGTTTTCGCTAGTTGCCCTTTGTACTGTAGCAGAGGTCCTGAGAGCCAGTGGCGAACACAAATCTCCCTGCAGTTTCAGTGGCCGGAAAAGGCGCGAAGATTTGAAAACTGCAGACGACTGCTCTGCCAGCGGAAAAAAATTACCTTCTGTTCGCCGATATTAGAACCGCGGCGGCTGCAGCACGCTCCTGGGCTGAGTGCCCTTCTGGACTGGGGGCTTCTTCTGTTGAAAGGAAAGAAGACGTTTAACCTAGTGTACAAATTACAATGATGTTCATTATGTCTAGCCCTCAGAGCATATCTGGCAATTGCATTATACGTTACAGTGTTCTTGCTATGAACCCTTTCAGAAGCCCCACCACATATAACACTCCCATAATCCATAAAGGGCAATAGACAGGAATATGCAATTACTTTCCTTGTGGAATCTGCTAGAAAATCTTTAACAGAGTACAAAGCACCCAGCTTTTTATGTAATGATTCACAGGTTAGATCAACATGAGTATCAAATGTAAAATATGAATCTAAAGTTACCTCTAGATATTTGAAATGGCCTATGTTTAATACCTCACTACCATCCAAATGTTTAACTGACAAATCACTTGAATTCATACTTACTTCCTGCACTCTAGAAAATGTTATCAATTTTGTTTTATTTTTGTTCAGTAGTAGCTTGTTATGTATAAACCAATTAAATAGTTCTCCAAAATTAGAAGGCAATGCTTTACTCAAGGTTTCTATTTCTTTATCTGCCAAGTGTAAAACCAGATAATCAGTTTATAATATTACACTAGATGAACCACAGTTTTCTGATAAATCATTGATAAACAATGTGAACAACAGGGATTCAGGAATGGACCTCTGTGGTACACCATGCATCACAATACATTTACTTGACAAACACCATTCACTTTAACCACTTATTCCTTATTTATCAGGTAACTTGAGAACCAATTCACAACTGGAATACTGAATCCTAATCTATCATGTTTTTGCAAGAGGAGGTGATGGTCCACAAGGTCGAGTGACTTAATCAGTTCTATGAATGCTGCACCAGTAAACAATCCTCACTCCATATTTATGTGGAGATCGTTTGTGAACCTGACAAAGGCAGTTGAAGTTCCATGCCACCTCCTGAAGCCATGATGTGCGTTAGTCAAAATTTCATACATTTCTATATGTTCTATAAGTTGTAAATGTAATAACTGCTCCAGTAATTTTTCTAATGCAGACAAAATGGAAATTGGTCTGTAATAAGATACATTCCTGTTTGAACCAGCATTGAAAAGTGGTATTACACATGCTTTTTTCCAAGCATCTGGCACCCCTTTTGTGCATAATGATTAATTAAAATTGTTTTGTAAAGGCAATGATAATTTGCGTACAAAAGACCTCAAAAATCTAAATTCAACACCATCTAACCCCAGTCCATTTGACGTATTTAATTTTATTAAATGTTTGAAACTTCAGCTGTAGTTATCCTTCTAAAATAGAATTTAGAATTATCTGTGCAGTGCTTGTTCTCATAACATTCTTTTTTTTTTTTACTTTCAAATCCTTTAGTGTATCTTTTTAAATTAGTGAAGAAATCATTTAGATGATTTGCAATATCTACATTATCCTCCAAAATTGATTTTGAGAGCACCATGTTGTGAATGATAGCCCGCTTTGTGGGTTCCCTGATCAGCTGCACCAGTTGGCAGTCTTGCAATGGTTATAGTTAACACAGTCAAGTCAGAAGAGAAGGAACTCATGAGTAGGCTAATACAGGGATCTGTGCTGGACCCTGTCCTCTTCAATTTGTTCATCAGTAACATGGGAGAAAAAATTCAGGATAAGTTGTGTCTCTTCTCAGTTGTCATTAAATTATGAAAATGCAGAGCTGAGTGGTGTGAAACTGGAAAATTTCACCTGGTGAAATATTTCATGGAATTTGTGCATTTCACAAAATATTTTTCTGGGCGAAATGCAAAATTCCACTCCTGGGGCAGGTGAAGTTTTACTCTTCAACTGGTGAAATTTGCTACTCGCAGGTGAAATTTTGCCACCCACAGGTGAAATTTCTCAATTTCACCACCAGCCCCCAATCATTTAAAAAAACATTCCTCTCCCATTCCTCTCCCTGGTGTCTAGTGGTCCCCCCAGCCAATCACCAGCCAAATACAAGAACACACCCTTCCAGTCACCCTGAGTTATCCACCAGCCCCCAATTTTTGAAAAATACAATCCCCACCACTGTCCCTGGTGTCTAGAGGCCCCCTATGGCCGATCACTGCCTGAATTGAAGTAAAGAACCCCCTCCCCAGTCAACTCCTGTTATTTTCCCCTTTGGCCATGACCCCAGCCCCAGGCCCCAATCTTCAAAATAATAATAAAAATAAATCCCTTCCCCTATCTCTGGTGTCTAGTGGACCCCTCACCCTAAGTCAGAGCCCATTTCACTCCCCCCAGAAGCCCAGTCAGGCCACCGGCACAGCCCTCCACTCACCTTTATGGTCAGCAGCCCATCTGAGCACTCAGTGAATAAGCATGAGCTTGCAAGCAAATTTGCAAAATATTACACAGGGCGAAATTGCTGATTTTGCAGAAATTTCACCAGTGAAATAAAATTCCACAACATCTCTAATGCCGAGGGACCTGCAAAAACAAGATATGTGGTCTAATGACTGAGAGTTGAAATTCAATGCCAAAAAGTTCAAGGTAATGCACCTAGGGAACAAAAACCCCAGGACAGAGTACTGCATCGGCAGGGTATAACTTAGAACTATGGCTGAGGAACAAGCCTTAGGAGTTGTCATTGTGACTTCCTAAAACAATCAAGCCAGTGCAAAAAGGGCTGTAGAGAGGAAAGTCAGATGCTGGAATGTATCGGGTGGTGGTGGTATTGATGGTGGAAGAAAAAAAGTAATACTACCTTGTTATAGATCTTTAGTGAGGCCACACCTGGTGCAGAATGCCCAGTTCTGAAGTCCTCCCCTCAGGAAAGATAATGATAGGCTGGAAATGGTGCACCAAATAATGAAAAGGATGATTCAGGGCCAACAGACCAGATCTTACAAGGATCACGTCAAGGCACTGAGCATGTACTCTTTAGAGACCAGACAGGAGAGGGAAGGGGAGATATGATAGAGACCTTCAAGTTCTTGATGGAATAAAAAAAGGTGAACTGTGGGGAAATATTTAGCATGAGTAACAGTCTGAGGTCATGAGGACACAAGTGGAAACTGACAGGAAGGAGGGTCAAAAGGGCTATGAGAAAGTATTATTTTTACAGAAAGGGTAGTGGAACCATGAAACAATACGAACATATGAACATATGAAAATTATCAGCATAAAAAGGCCTTTATGATCTACCAAGTCAGCTCAATGGTGCAGCTAGCAGCCCTTATTCTGCAGCTGCCCCTCCCTCCATTACGTCCCTCCCTTGACCCTCCCTATTGCTCTATCCCATCCCCTTTTGAAGCTGCCCTCTGTTCTGCTGGATGCCACCTCTGCCAGCAATGCATTCCACCCAGCCACCAACCTCTCCATGAAAAAGTGTCTCCTCATCTCCCTTATGAACCTTCCCCCCTCCAATCTCATATCAAGACATCTGGTGTCCCTCCACTTCTTTAGTTTTAAAAGCCCCTCTTTATAATATTTGTTTATTCTCTTCATGTACTTGAAGGTTTCAATCATATCCCCCTCTCCCTCCTCTCCTCCAGTGAGTACATATTCAATTCCCTCAGCCTAAACCCGTAAGGTAAGTCTCCCAGACTCTTAATAATCTTTGTCACCCTGCATTGCACACCTCCAGCAATCTAACATCCCTCTTCAGGTACAGTCACCAGTACTGCATGCAGTACTCCAGGTGTAGTCTAACCAGTGATCTATACAATGGCAGAATCATCTCACTCTTCCTTGTTGATATACCCTTAGCAATACAGTCCCTCATCCTGTTGGCCTTTTCAGTCACCTTTCCACATTGTGCCAAGTTGTTCATTGTTCCTATAATGAGCATCCCTAGATCCTTTTCCTCTTCAGTCATAGTTAGCTGCTCGCCCCCCAGTAGGTAGCTCCTCTTAGGGTTTTTTGCCCCAAAATGCAGCATCTTGCATTTTTTAGCATTGAACCTCAGCTGCCAGGTGTCTGACCAGGTCTCCAGTTTTGCAATATCCTCCTGCAACCCTTGCCAACCCCCTAGGTCATCCATCATTGCTCCCATCTTGGTGTCATCAGCAAACAAACTGATTTTGCTTTTGATGCCCACTGAAATGTCTGCAATGAATATACCAAACAACACTGGTCCCAGCACTGAGCCCTGCAGAACTCCACTCATCACTGCCCTTGGGGATGACAGTTCACCATCCACCACCACTCTCTGCTGTCTACCTCACAGCCAGTTCACTACCAGTCCACCATCTTTGCACCTGCCCCTGTGCCTTGTAGCATACTTCCCAGTATCTCATGTGGTACTGAACTGAATGTCTTACTAAAAAATAATCTAACAGCTGAGTTGGTAAATCAGTCCCAGAGTAAGATAGGGAAGCATGGGCAGAGTGAACCAACCATCAGTCTTTTTCTGCCATCATTGTCTATGTTTCTATGTTAACATTTCTAGCAGATCCTGACACCTTGTGCTCTTAGCTGCTTGAATATCCCAATATACATCTGGTAGATTGTTACTCCCCACCACCACTATCTCTCCCTTTATGTCCACCTTTTGAATTAGTGGCCCTAGTTCCCCATTTCCCACATCCCCCTGTGTTGGCATTCTGTAGACCACCACATGAGCAGCATCTTACCTGATTTTGTCCTGAGCTACACACACACAGCAAGTCTGTCTACCCCTTGTTTCACCAGATGGACCCCTCCTCTGCCTTCCATGACAAAAAGGGTTACTCCACCTTCAGTTCCATTACCTCTATCTTGCCTATCCATTGTGTAGCCCAGTACTGCTAAGCCCCTGTCCTTTTTCCCTGTAGTTTTTTTTTTCTGTGATGGCTACCAGATCTAATCCTATATTTGCCATCATTGCCTGTTATTATTGATTGATGGAATGATTGATTGGTTAATTGATGGATTGATTTATTTAAAATTATTTCACAAGGTAGACATACACAGATATATAAATAATTGTATTTAGAGGTGGACCGCATTATTTATTTTATTTAAGTTTTTGTTTACTGTGTAAGTGCACTGATCCAAGCACCATTTTCAGGCATGACCCGGGCCAAAAACAATGGAACAGAATCAAGCAGTTAAAACAATTTACAATCCAATAAGAGTAGAAAATTACAAGCTGTACAGACACAAGTCCCAACAGAAACATAACTAGCATAATAATCAATGGTATAGAGCAGTAACTAAACAATGTACAGTTGCAAGCCTGATGAACCCAGATAACTAGCTGTACAACAATAGATTGACACAGGGTAGAGAAAAAAATCAGTTACAAGCAGTAATACTAATCTGAAACAGGGTAAACAGCAACAATACCTAGATGGAGGTGAATAGAGAGGAAGCAGGAAAGTTAGGTGCCAGAGGTGGTAAATAGAGACACACACCAAGGGTGCTAGGGAGGGAATGAAGACAGGCAGAGAAACTAAGAACCAGTGGTGACATGGAGGCAATCACCAAGGTTACTATGTACTAGGGTAAGAAGGAGGGAAAGTAGAGCAGTAGTAAAATGATAGGACAAATAGGAAAAAGATCTAGGGAGAGGAGGGGTGAAGAAACAGGGGAAAACAAGGTAACTAGTAGGGGTAGAGATGGGGAGAAGGAGGGTAGAGAGAGCTAACACATAAAGGTGAGTGGGGAAATAAGAAAAAAGGGGGCAGGAAGTGAGGGAAAGGGGGTGTGAGTACCTATACCCCAGAAGGGGAGGGTTTAAACAGGAGAGCAGAAGCAAGTGGATTCCAGAAGTAACAAGGATCTGAGCTGGGATTTGAAGGAGTGGTGTGAGGCAACCATGTGGACAGCTGCTGGGAAGCTGTTCTATAGAACAGATGCAGCTACTGATAGAATTTTACTCCCCATTACAGTGGAGACTCTGGTGACCTCGAGCGGTGGGATCGATGTATCACGCAGACACCTGGGGACAGTACCTGCCTTGAGGAGGGAAGCATATGGGGACTCAATCTCCCCATGCATTATGCCATCAATGATACTACTAAGTGCATAGTCAAAGTGATGCTTGAGTGAGGGTCAACCAAGAGACTGATATAAGTTGCAATGGTGGATGGAGAAGGGAGCCATTAATGTGAAATGGCAAACACTTTTATAAACCAAGTTGAGTCTGTGGTAAAGGGTACAGGACAGTGATACACTATCTACAGGAGGGACAGAGAGGGTAAAAGAGGAGGAGGAGGAGAAGTAGCTCTTTACATAAGGGAAGGAGTCAAAACAACAGAACAAAAGGGAAAACAGGGAGGAGAAGAAGCACTGTGGGTAAATTTGGAGACCGGCAATGGCACCACAATCCACACAGGGTTTGTATACAGACCCCCTTCTCAGTGGGAGGAAGTGGACAAGGAAATGATAGAAAGTATACTTAGAATGGCAGAAAAAGGAGATATATTGCTGATGGGTGATCTGAATATGCCAGATGTTAACTGGAGTGCAGTTACAGCAGCCACTTCGAAGAGTGGGGTTATTTTAGATGCCCTACAGGGGGCATGCCTTAGACAACTAGTATTGGAGCCCACTTGAGACAGAGTAATCTTAGACCTGGTTCTCTCAAATGGAGATGAAGACAAGATCACAGATGTAGAAGTGGGTAGCCATCTGGAAACTAGCGAACAATGAACAGTATGGTTCACAATAAACACAGCAATAGAGCCAAGCCATACAAAGGCAAAAGTACTGGACTTTAGGAGGGCTGACTTTGCCAAAATGGGTGAGTGCCTAAGGAATGCACTAGCAAATGGGCAGGAAGGAGGGGTGGAAGAACAATGGGGAATAATAAAAACTGCCATCACAGAGGTAACAAGCCTTTGCGTGAAGCAAATAAAATGAAATGATGTAAGAAACCACTATGGTTCTCAAAGGAAGTGGCAGTGAAGGTTCAAGAGAAAAAGAAAGCATTCAGGAAGTACAAGGAAACACAGAAGGAGCAGGACAGAGAACTGTATCAGTTAAAGCAAAAGGAAGCTGGGAAGGCAGTCAGAACTGCAAAGGCCCAAACCGAGGAAAAGATTGCCAACTCAGTTAAAAAGGGGGATAAAACCTTTTATAGGTACATCAGGGAGCAAATGAAGACCAAGGGAGGGATAGTGAGGCTTAATAAAGAGGAGGGAGGGTAAGCAGAGGGTGACTGTGAAAAGGCAGAGATACTAAACAAATATTTTTGCTCAGTATTTACAAAGGAAGAGGGGGAGGTACCTAAAACTAGCAGTAGAAACACTCTGGATACAGAAGTTGATACCAGCCCATTTACAGAAGAAAGGGTTCTGAAATAACTCTTAAAACTGAAGGTGGACAAAGCAAAGGGGCCTGATGGGATCCATCCCAGAATTCTAAAAGAACTAAGGGTAGAACTAGTGACACCACTGACTACCCTCTTTAACAAATCATGGGAGGATGGGGTGGTACCCGAAAACTGGAGGAGGGCAGATGTGATTTCCCTTCACAAAAGTGGGAGCAAGACAGAAGCAGGAAACTACAGACCTGTTAGTTTAACCTCAGTGGTAGGGAAAATGATGGAATCACTTCTGAAGGAAAGAATTGTTGAGTATCTAGAGGCTAGAGGAGCACAGGACCCAAGGCAGCATGGATTCACAGTGGGAAGGTCATTCCAGACAAATCTGATAGATTTCTTTGACTGGGTGACCAAAGTAGCAGATCAGGGAGGGGCTGTGGACATGGCCTACCTAGACTTTAGCAAGGCATTTGACACAGTCCCACACAAAAACATTAATATACAAGTTAGCCAGCCTGGGAGTGGGTCCCAAGATGACAGCCTGGGTAAAGAATTGGCTGGAGAATAGGACACAGAGAGTAATAGTAAATGGAGTCCACTCTGAAGAAAGGGGTTACTAGTGGGGTACAGCAGGGTTCAGTATTAGGACCGGTCCTCTTCAATGTCTTTATAAGCGACATTGCAGAGGGACTGGAAGGAAAAGTATTCTCTTTGCAGATGACACAAAGATCTGCAACAGAGTTGATGCACAAGGTGGGGTGGAAAGGATGAGAAGGGACTTGGCAAGGTTAGAGGAATGGTCAAATGTATGGCAGCTTAGATTCAATGCTAAGAAGTGCAAGGTAATGCACCTGGGAAACAAAAACCCAGGGGAAGAGTACACAATGGGTGGGTGAGATACTAACAACAACAAAAATGGAAAGGGACCTGGGGGTAGTCATATCAGATGACCTAAATGTGGACAAGCAATGTGAGAGGGCAGCAAGGAGGGCTGGGGGGGATACTGGGATGCATAGTGAAAGGCATCACCAGTAGAAAACATGGAGTTGGTATCCCTCTGTACAGACAGCTGGTGAGACCCCATCTGGAGTACTGTGTGCAGTTCTGGAGACCCAATCTCTGCAAGGACATAGACAGGATGGAAGCTGTCCAGAGCAGGGCAACTAAAATGGTGCCGGGTCTGCACTGGAAGACATATGAAGAGAGAGACTTAAGGAACTTAATATGTATAGCCTCGAGGAAAGGAGGGAGAGGGCAGACATGATAGAAACTTTCAAGTACCTAAAGGGAATCAACAAAGTCCAAGAGGGTAGCATCTTTCAAAAAAGAGGTGTGCAAGAACAAGGGGGCACAATTTCAAGATAGAGGGGGAACGGCTCACAGGTAATTTAAGGAAGTATTTTTTCATAGAGAGGGTTGTGGATGCATGGAAAGGCCTTCTGGAGGAGGTTGTGGAGTCAAAAACAGTGATGGAATTCAAGCATGCATGGGACAGTCATAAGGCAATTCTAGGGGGTGAGGGTAGGAAGAAGTAGGCTGCTGGTTAACTAGGATCTGCAGCTTATCCATTAGGTAGGGAAATGGGCAGACTGGGTTGGCGAAGCGGTCCTTATCTGCCATCAAATTCTATGTTTCTATGTTTCTATGAGGAGTAAATCAGAGAGCAATAGTCAAGGATAGGGAGCAGGTTCCCACAGGCAATGGGTAGTTGGGCATTGGGGGTAAAATAGATTATTACGCGATAAGCGGCAAAAAGTTTTTGGTTGACTAATTTCATTTCCTAGGCTCCTGTCATTTTTGTAGACTGCCTTCCAACATATACTTATACACCTCCCCTTTTGCATTTAGGATCTTATTCATTAACATATTACCAGATTTTAAAAGATCAGTTTAAGCAATTTTGCTGCTTAATTAGTGTTAGATTCTTCCTTTAGATGAGTAAGATTTACTCTGGTTATGGATTAAACCACATAACAGACTATATATTCCTAAGGCAATTTCAATCTTTCTTTCCTGTTTCCATTCATTTATTACTTAACTCACACACTGTACTCTTTTTCCACTACATACATTTGTATAATTAAGTACATTTTCTTCTTATTTCAGTTTTTAATCTATTTAAGCCATAAATCCTGGGTCTGAGGGTCTTACTTGCAGGATAAATCCCGATTGTACATAATTTTTTCTAAGATGTAAACCCTCTTTTCAGCCATACTGGCCTGCCATCTTGGTTTTCCAATGCTGAATTTAAGTCACATCAGGCTCAGCAGGAGGATAGAGGCCCACAGAGGATGTAAAATGATCATATCCTTAGGAAGAACTGGAGCTATACAGTAAATGCACCAAAGAGGATCCTGGTCAACCAAGAGACAGTACTGTAATAAATAAAATGACATAAGTACAACAAGCTTAAAATGATTGGTGGTGATAGGGGACCATAACTAAAAAGACAGCAATTATATGATCACACCACTTAAATTCTTAAATTCAGTAATGGGAAATCATGGAGTGAACTTTTACAATTGGGGAGTGGGTACAGATTATGTTGTGATTTTACATGAAATATTTATATACTACTGGGGGAAGGAGCAAAGACTTTATTTGGCTGTGGGGGCAGGATAAGGGACTACATACGCAAGAGACACTTTTCTTAAATGAATATTGCCTCTAAGGCAGTGCTGCCTCGGAAGCAGACAATTTAATTCTGCCCTCTATTGTATTTCATTGGTTAATACCTTATGAAGGACAGTAACTCAAGTTGCCGCCTGTTGCTACTGAGTGGTTATACATGCCACTGCCTCAGAGGCAGACCACTTAATCTCACCCTCTGCTGTGTCTCATTGGTTAATACCTCCTGAAGAAAGTCACTGAGGTTGCTGCCTGTTGCTACCGATTGTTTATTCATCTGGTCTGTAATTGGCCCTCCCACAAGTTCCTTCTTGCTCTGATTTGGTGGTTGTAGCCTGCACATGATTGGTTGACATACCAAAAGCACCTTTTTAAACCCACTTTTTTTAAATGAAAGTTGAGTCCAAGGCAGATCTGCCTCCGGGGCAGCCTGCCTTTCAGGCAGGTATGGATAGGGCTGCCTCCCAGGCAGGGCTTTAACCTCTATAGCTAAAGACCTGAGTTTCACTGCTGTGCAATTGTGGTGTAGTGGAAAGGTCTACAGCCTGATAAACTAGAGGTTGAGAGTCTGAATCCACACAAGGTCCCTCAGTTTTCTTTGTCAGAATTTCACTTGAGTGGTAATCCATGGGAGGATGGTGTCTGAATAGTAACTATATAAGACAGGGGACTTACTGTAGCTGTGAAAAAGAATAATAGCAACAATGAAGTCTTGCATTGGAGGCAGATCTGCAGCATTTTTTCTTAAATGAATATTGCCTCTGAGGCACAGCTAATTCCCTTTTCATATATACTTACTATTCTAACACCATGCTGCCATGGATCACCACTCAAGTGAAATTCAGACCAAAGAGAACTGAGAGGACCTTGTATGGATTGAAACTCTTAGCTACTTGTTTTTCAGACTGTAGACCTTTCCACTACACCACCAAGCTGGCACAGCAATGAAGTTCACGAATTTAGCTATAGTGGTTAAAGTCTTGCATAGGAGGCAGTCTTATCCATATTTGCCTAAAAGGCAGGGCTGCTTTGGAGTCCGATCTGCCTTGGAGACAACTTTTATTTAATAAGGTGTCTTTAAAAAAAGGGGCTTTCTGTATGTCAACCAATCAGGGACAGGCTAGAACCATCCAATCAGAGCAAGAAAAAGTATATGGATGGGCAATTTAGAGACCAGGTGAATAACCATTTAGCAGCAAGAGGCAGCAACCTCAGTTATTGCTTTCAGAAGGTATTAACTATTTTAAAATTGCAGGGTAAAATCCAGTAATCTGACTGGCTCTTATTTATGTGCAAAAGATGGTTTACACATGGTTAAAAAAAGGACTTCTCAGCAGTGAAGAGTCTGGATCAATGAACATTTGAAACACAGGCATTTCCATTAGCCCCTTGCAGCCAGAATTGAACTTCCGCTACAAACATGGCTGCTACCTTTACACTGTAAAAACACTTCAACTGGGCCATACAAATAAAACTACCTTAAATAAAAAATAAAACAAATTAATTCAATCTTGTTTCCCTGATTATCACACTCTTCTTACATACATAAACAGATCAGAAACATTAAGTATTATTTATAGTTTTCACTACAGCTGTTTCTTTGCTGACAGTGAAACATTCCCCTTCTATCTTTACCTGCTCATCAGGGAACTCTCTTCTTGCCCTGACAGTGAGATAACTGAGTCTTTGGCTGTAACAAAGACCTTTGCTGTCTGTGTGTAAAATGTGTTAGGAGAGAAACATTCTGCCAACGGAACTGAGCAGAATTTTGAATCCATGTATTCTATAGTGAACATTCCATGATAAACTTTCTCTATCTTGAATGTGGAAAAAAAAAAAAAATCAGGAAGAAGAAAGTAGGCAAAATATACAATGACATTATCAACTACATCACTTGGCAGTGGGTGGAAGGACTATTTTATCACAAATGAACACAAGTAAATCTATTGTTTCTACATATAAACATGCTTTTCCAAACAGAAAAAAGTAAAAAAGAGGAGTCAATTTTATAAGTGCAATAAGACATTCAATGATGTGTGTAAAACAGATTTTACAGCACATCCAGCAGCTCAAGATACTCTGCCTTTGGCCTCGTGCCTTACTACACCCCTGGCCGTGCTGTAAAATATGTTTTACACACACCCCTTCATGCCTTATTGCTTATGTGAGACACACCAGAGTGCAGGATTAAGTAGTCTGCCCCCAAGGCAGTGCCATGTATAATTAATCAGTAGCAACATGCAGCCAACTGTGTTACTGTCCTTCATAAGGTATTAAACAATGAGACACAGCAGAGGGCTGGATTAAGTAGTCTACCTCTGAGGCAGCAGCAGCATGTGTAGCCAATCAGCAGCAAGAGGCAGGCAACCTCAGTTACTGCCCTTTACAAGGTATTAACCAATGAGACACAGTGGAGGGTGGGATTAAGTCATCTGCCTCCGAGGCAGCATTGCCTCTGAGATAATATTCATTTATGATAAGTGTCTCTTGTGGCTGGATACACATAACTTAAGGTTGTGCTGGTATACTACAATTTTGTAGCTCAGCTAGCCAATTCTACCATTATATTTATTCTTATACATTTTATAATGATTTTTGTCTTTTACAGTAGATGATGATGTCTTTTAACAAAGAAAAACACACTGTAATATGCATTTCTATTACAATGCATAGATTCCTCATTCTTTCTGAAGGTACATCTCAACAATAGAGATGCAGCAAATTTAAATTCCTCTGGTGAAGTGAACAAGAAGTGGGCACTTCTCGTTGCCAATCTGCTATGTGGAGTGGGCAAAACAAAGTGCTCACTCCGTCTTGTCATTACCACTTCATGTTAAGGCAGAATGGCAAAGCGAAGTAAGGCAAAGTCATTGCTTTTAATGGAATTTGCATTCTTCATTATGATTCTAAGTGATCCACTTGGTGTTTCAGATTTGACAGCCCCCCCACACATCACATGGCTTGTAGAACTGTAAGTCACATGCTCTTTAACTAGGCAGGAAGAAAGTGAGTCACACAAGCAGACACTTTTACTTTCTCCTGTACAGATGGAGAGAGAGTAGTGTGTTTTGTGACTGCTAATACTTTAAGATCAGAGCGAGGAGGAGATTTAAACTTTGATTTAGGCCCAACAGCTTTTTTAAAAGCTACATTTTTTTGTCTTTTCTGTATTCTTTTTTGCTTAATTTGTTCTTTCTGTAAATTTTATTTTTCTTACCTTTATAAGTAGTTAGTTGTTTCTCTGTGTGACTGTGTGTGTGTGTGTTGTGTGACAGTGTGAGTAGTAATTGCTCAGACTGAGGGAGCTCAGTAGGAGAGATGGATCAGGGTGAGGGAATGTCTGGGGTGGGGGCAGCTCTGGGAGAGTGTGGTAGTGGTAAGCATCATACCATGTGCATGTGTGGAGGACATGGGCAGCCATTCCTGTTGAACTGCTCAATACTTGTGAGTGTCCCCCCCGGAAGAAGGACTAGCACCACCTCCTGTCCTGAATCTGAGGCAGTTGAATCACCACCACCACCAAGTCCAGGTTCTCTGGAGCAGGATGTGCCTATTCCCCCAGGCCCAGGTGTGGCTCCCATCCCTGTTCAGCACTGTGTCCAGCCGGTTGCCAGTTCATCTGGTCATCCCCTGCCTGTGCCTGGTCCTCCCCTCACCTCCATTGTTTGGCAGATTTTTTACTGTGTGGGGGGACAGCAGTGTGGTCAACTGCTGCCTATGTGAGGTGGAGGTGCGCCATAGCCCCCGGGGGACTCACCTGGGGACTGAAGGTCAGTGCACCCATATGCTCAATCACCTGCAGTTGGAGTGGCAGGCTGCCACAGAACAGACTATTCCTGCACCTGCTGGCCATTCTGTGGCAGAGGGTGCAGCTGTGCATTGTGGCATCCCTAAGAAGAGGAGGGCCACAGCAGCACCTACTGCTCCACCAGCACCCCCCCCACCACCACCACCAGCAGGTCAGCCTGTAGAATGTGTGGACCTTAGAGAACTGCAGGTAACACAGGCTGACTTGGCAGTTCTCTGGAGTGCTGTTGAGGATAACAACAAGAGGGTGAGTGCTGTGGAGCAGTGGCTGGATCACATAGAGGAACATCAGTTGCAAATTATGTCCATGCTGGAACTGCTGCTAGATCACCATGGGATCCCACATTATTTTTTTTTCCTCACACCATGTGCTCCCCCACACCTTCCTTGCTGTGTTATAAAATGTATTCTTCCACCATCCCTGACTCTTGTATGTAATTATGTCCTTTTTTGTTGTCTTCCGTATGCGTGACAATTTGTATTCTGAGCAGTGCAAGTATACTATACTAAACTGCATGTGTACATTCAGTCTTCTTTCCAGTCTGTGTATGTACTGCAGACACTGTCCAACTCCCTGACTTAAAAACAAACATTAATGAGTACAGTGGTGGGGTGGTGAAGCCTGGAGAGATGTTACAAAACAGGCTTACAATACATCCAAGTAACTATTAAACAAAAATAATGTTGTGATTCATGACGTGATCGTGAATCGTGATTTGTGACTGCATTTGTGACCGTGATCATGAAGAAATGTGACTGCTTACTGCCTATGGCTGTACTTTCCCTATGAGCTGTAGCTTAAAACTCCCAGACTTAAGAACACGTGTCAATGAGTACAGTGATGGGGTGGTGATGCCTGGAGAGGATACTACAAAACAAGCTTACAATACATCCAAGTAACTAGAAAAAAAATTAATGTTGTGATTCGTAATGTGAATGATCGTGAATCGTGATTTGTGACTGCATTTGTGACCGTGATGATGAAGAAACGTGAATGCCTACCGCCTAAGGCCGAACTTCCCTGATGAGCTGTAGCTTAAACTCCCAGACTTAAAAACACGTATCAATGAGTACAATGGTGGGGTGGTGCAGCCTGGAGAGATACTACAAATCAGGCTTACAATATATCCAAGTAACTAGAAAAAGAATGTTGTGATTTGTAATGTGAATGATTGTGAATATTGATTTGTGACCGTGATGATGAAGAACGTGATTTGTATCCTGAGTAACTCGTGATGATGGTCCTGACTTAAAAATGCATATTAATGAGTACAATGTTCATGCAGAATTAAGCACCACACCTGTCCAGTACTCTGAAGGGAAGTCAAAGAAACAACTGTGACTTTAGTTACAGATGGAGATTGGGCCCTAAAGAGATGCAAATGCACAGACAGATAAAGATTGCACTGTGCACTGAAGAGATGCAGACACAAAGGCACAACACCTAACCAGTGCTCACCATCAGAAATTCAAATCTGGAAAAGAATACCTGTGTCAGTTGGGTCGGGCCGGGGGCAGTGTAATGCACTGCTGCAGTAACAGTCACTAGTACTAGTACCAGTAAAGATACCACAAAGAAGTTCAAAAATCACATAGCTGCAGTGGATAGCAGCTTCATATTGCTGAAATTACTATGTGGCACAATCAAATGTGTCTGATTTGATAACACACGTCACACACATACTCACACACACACTAAGTAATGCATGCAAATAGAAAACTTCAGTAATATAACCACATATTTTAAACAAACTAAAATTATGCACTGCTGCACCACAACAATCAGCTAAAAAAAATGGAAAGAAATATTGAAAATATTACTGTGTGTACATTAACACAGTTATACAGGAAAAATATCACCAAAACAGAAAGCACTGTCTTTTTCTCCAAATTAATCTACCTACACCACAGATACACCCCTGCTTCAAAGCACACTTCCACTGTCTTTCAGTATGCAGACTGAATGTTGTATATTAACATTCAAAATCCATACACAAACAATAAACACCCGAAGATATGAGCACAGGAGGGTTTCCTATTATCGATGAACGAAAGTTTCAGCCAAAAAAATGACTCAAAAAGGCTTTTTTAACAGCTTTTTGAAGGTCTGAGTTGCAGAGAGCTCTCAGAGAAGATTGTCTCCTACAGCTTCCTACGCACATTACCCCAAACTGAGGCTGTGCAGAACAATCTAGAGCCCATGTGACCTGAAATCCCATGAAACACTGCAAAATTCACCTTTGGAGCTTACAAACAAGGCGAAGTAAGGCGAAGTACATTGTCTTCAATGTACTTCACCTTAAGAATTGGTGGAGTAGTGGTATGGGAAGGTGGAGTAATGTGAAGTCATTGTTTTCAATGGACTTCGTGTTACTCATTAATAATGAGAAGTACTCCGCTTCGCATTGTAGAGTATTCCGTGAATTTGCCTTCAGCTCGCGAATCACTCCACGGAGCGAATTGGGGCCATTTCACCCATCACTACTCAGCACACTTGAGTTCCACAATTAAATGGTAAAATCAGTTCAAATATCTGGGTATCTGGCTCTACCAAAACCAGTACTTCTGTCATGATATTGATATCTGTTCTGAACGTAGCACTAGACCATGCACTGTAATACAAAAAAAGGCCTTCTTCAGTTTTTTAGATAGATGTGAAATAGTCTTGAAAATGACATGTCATATTTTGACTACTGTCATAGTTTACAGGGACACCACTCAATCCTCCATTAATAGACTAGAGACTCTCTAACCCTTTTTGTAACTAGTGTAAACATCTTCTTATCATCTCTCTGTCTCTCTCTCTCTCTCTCGTTCACCTGTTATCCCATCTCCCTATTCCCTGAGAAATCCATCTTTCTACTCCAGTCCTGGGTGAATTGTCAAAATATGTTTTGGCACTTTTTGTGAGCTTGCACCATTTTCATATTTTTTTCACACAGTTTCACAAATTGCAATCTTTTGTTTTAATCCTGTAGTTTTGCACTTTGAAAATTCACAATTTGTTTTAAAATTACACAATTTTGTTATTTTGTGCAACATGACAATGGTGCCAGAAACTTCAGGTGTATTCTTTGTGATATTGAAGATATCCATGTGGCTTTAAGGGAAGAATGTTTGCAATTGTGCATTTTTCTTAAACTCAGTTCTTAAGATTTCAAAAGTATGGCCGTTTTTTTTGATGTTTTTAGTTATGCAATGTGTTAGTTTTGCATTTCATGATGTGGTTCATCCCATGATTTTTTGTAGTCTTGTACTGCATATGTCCCCTTTTCAGCCATCCAAGAGACATCTCTCTAAGTAATTAAACTCTAGCCAGAGCTGATATGACAACGGTGACCTTGTAAGCACGCCGGGGAAAGAGTGCCACCAAATGCAATAACAAAGATGGTGGTGCCGATGGAACTATGCATGGACAGCATTCATGCATGTGTAGTTCTGCCAAATGGCAAAATGCCATTCCCAAGATGGTGATGCCGACAGAACTGCACATGTGTGACATGCGCACATGGGCAGATCTGTTTTAGAATGCGGAAGTGGCAGAGAGCACAATAAATAGTACCGCCATGCCTGCACTGCGAGCAGCCATGGTGGACTGCTTCTTATTTTGGGGTTTCAGAAGGATCATTCTGAAACTCCAAAATGGAAGCATGTCACGGTCGCTCATTTTCTGAATGACCGCAAAATGGCTGCAGTCTCCACCCACGCAGCCATAAAAAGAAGTCATATAGAAGGTGCACATGCTCCCAGATTGGTTTTGAATTTTACCTGTACCTCCAGGAGAATTTTGCTGCATTTTCCTGTACAATACAGGATTTTTTTTAAATCTAGGAGGCCTTGGTACTGGGAAAATGTACATGAGAAGGGGTGTCTAACCCCTTGATGAAACAACATGTACATGAGAAGGGGTGTCTAACCCCTTGATGAGACAACATAGCAAAAGCAAATACACTCTCAGTCCCAGTGGCTGGTGTGCATCTGAGAGTTCACAAAAGTGAATCTCTCAGACAAGTTGTTTGTGCTCTTGTTTGCTTTTTGCATGCATTTTTTTCAGCCATATTATTTAACAGTAGTTTAGTGTAGTGTAAAGTAGTGTAGCATATGTGCAGTTTCATCATGCAAGACAGCATTGCACATGTGCAGAGAAGCAGTTCCCATTTTGTCAGTCAACATTTTAGCTATTTAGCAGCAGCAGCAGGAATTTATAAAAACAAGTTATTGTTTCTTGCAATTAACTGTAATATTTGGAATAGAAACATTTGTTTTATTTTGTGGTCAGCTAGTAACAGAAAAGTAGTCCCAACCATTCAGAGGTCCTGTATCATGCATGGCAACTGGGTATGTGTGTAATGCTGTAATTCACAATTGTCAGCACTGGAATTGACCATTTAGTATTAGTAGTAGTAGTATTAGTACTAGTAGTAGTGGTATATTTATTTATATGGAGCCCAGTCCTTCATGATCTGGGTGCCTTAAACAAACACTCATATATAGATAAACAGTAGCAAATAGACATTTTACAGAACAAATTTCGACCATAAATTCAATGAATTACAAATCAACTTGGGTAAGCCCTTATGAAACGAAAATGTTTTAAACATGCTTAAACCAATAAAATTAGGGGCTTAGACAGCAACTGGTTGCAGAAATCTGGAGTTGCCACTGGAAAAGCCTGGTCCCAATATAGTTTTAATCAAGATCTGGGAACCTTGAAGAGGTCTACCTCTGAAGAGCAAAAGGGGCAGTCAAGTGCATAAGGACACATGACCTCTATTAGGTAGCCAAGGCACAGATAATGTAGGGCTTTGTATGTCAGCAAACCTATCTTGAAGGAGTTGCACCACCTCATAGGCAGCCAGTGGAACATCCGCAAAGAAGGAGAGATATGTTTGGAGTAACAAAAGTCCAGCAATAAATAGAGCCACAGCATGCTGCACCAGTTGAAAGCAGCACATCAGACCTCCAGATAGCACAAGATAAAGAGCATTACAGCAGTTCAGAGTGTTTGTCATGAAGGTATGCATCAGGGTCTTCAGGTCATGAGGACTAAGAAAGGGCTCAGTCTGGGTGATGCTCCTCAGATGAAAGAAACCACCACAGACCATAGCTGACACCTGCTATTCTAGTGGAAATTTATGGTACATGGTGATGCCCATATTCTTCACCCTCTCTCTAAGGCATAAGCTGAGTAATGCCAAGATGTAATCCAGCCTCCACCCTAGCCAGTACAGCCAAAGCACTTCAGTCTTGCTGGATACAGTCTGAGCCAGCTGGAGACCATCTAGTCATTGATCACAGATAGGAAATCATTTAGCACACTCCCTTCATTTCCCCACTCAGGGGCAAATAATAGATATCTTCCTTGGTGGTCTGACATTGAGCAAGGGAGAAGGAGGCTACTGAAGAAGATAGGAAGTTGCTGTCCCAGAACAGGAAGGGTGAGAGTTTTAAGGAGAGGAGAGAGTAGGCATACAGAGAAACAGGAGAGGGGACACAAAATAAGACATGATAGGAGTGGTGCAGTGCAATGGCTGTGGGGCGGCAGTGTTCCAGGAGACATTCTTGAGGCTGCGATGCTGCCCTATTTGCAGGCACCTCTCTGGTCTAAGAGAGGAGGTTGTTCATCTCCAGGCTGACCTGGCTAGGATTTGTGAAACCTCCTCCCCCACCCATAGACCACCAGAGCCAATTCCACTACCTCAGAGGTTGCCAAGAAAGAGGAGAGGCTGGACCAGGGTGGGCTCAGGGAGGGAGAGGGTGATGGAATAGTTGCATCCCTCCAGCTGTACCTCTCTCCACAATTCATTCATTCTTCTGGTGGATAGTGGTTCCTCAATGGAGGCACCTGCAGTGAAGACCAAGGAGGATGCTGGGAACCTTCACAAAGAAGACCCACAGGAGGGTGCCATGGGACCCCACAGGGAAAGGAAACAACTCCTGGTGGGGGACTCAATCATTAGGGGGGTAGAAATGGGGAGGAAGGGGAGAGGGAGGTAAGGTGCCTTCCTGGCGCCATGGCTTGGAGAGACAGGAAGCGAATCCTCAGGATTGTTGGAGAAGCTGCACAAGGGAGGGAGCTGGATGTCATTGTCCACCTAGGGACAAATGACCTGGCTAGGAGTGGGATCAGAGCAGTGCAAGAGGAGTTTGTAGAGTTGGGGAGGGGCCTTAGACAAGTAGCGCATACGGTAACCTTCTCAGAGGTGCTGCCTGTCTATGGCAAGGGTGATGCTAGAGCACTCCTCACCAGGGAATTCAATGAGTGGTTGAAAAACTGGTGTGGAGGTCAGGGTTTTGGCTTCATTGGGGACTGGGGAGCCACCTGGAGGGATGCTGACCTATACTGGTGCGATGGTCTGCATCTGTCCGGGGGGGGAGCCAGGATCCTAGGTGAGAGGTTTAAATGCTTCATTGGCAAGCATTTAAACTAGCCAAGGGGGGAGGCACTGAAAAGGAGCAGGGAACTCCTAACCTCCCACCACAAACATGGTAATTACTGAGGTAAACACCAAAGTAGAGAAGTTATTAGGGAGCAGAACAGAGGTAAATGTAAAAAAAGGCAAAGGCAGTAAGGACAGGAATGGGGCTAAAAGGGGTAAGGCTATCAAAAAGTGGAGGGTGATGAGTACCAATGCCTGTAGTCTGTGTAACAAGCTCCATGAACAAGTGGCCTTGATGGAAGAGGGTTGCCTGGATATTGTGGCAGTCACAGAAACATGGTACACAGAGAACCATGACTGGGATGTCAACATACCAGGATACACAATCTACAGGAGGGACAGGGAGGGTAAAAGAGGAGGAGGAGTAGCTCTCTGTGTAAAGGAAGAGATCAAAGCAACAGAACTAAAGAGTAAACAGGGAGAACATGAGGCACTTGAGTCACCCTGGAGACAGGAAATGGCACTACAATCCGCATGGGGTTGTATACAGACCCCATCTCAGGGGAGGGAAATGGACAAGGAAATGATAGAAGGCTTCTTAGAATGGCAGAAAAAGGGAGATATTGTTGATGGGGACCTGAATATGCCAGATGTTAACTGAGCACCTTGCTGCAGGCACATCCAAGAGCAGGGTCATTCTTGATGCCCTACAGGGGGCATGCCTCAGACAGCTAGTATTGGAACCCACTTGGGAAGGAGCAATCTTAGACCTGGTACTCTCAAATGGGGACGGAGAAAGAAACTCATATTTAGAAGTGGGTAGCCATTTGGGAACAAGCGACCACCAATCAGTGTGGTTCACGATAAACACAGCCATACAATCAAGCCATACAAAAGCAAGAGTATTGGACTTTAGGAGGGCTGACTTTGGGAAAATGAGAGAGTGCCTCAGAAAAGCACTAGCAAACAGGCAAGAAGGAGGGGTGGAGGAACAATGGGGAGTAATCAAAATAGCCATCACAGGCAACAAGCCTTTGTGTAACACAAATCAATAAAACACAATGAAGGAAAAAATTGCT
Organism: Neoceratodus forsteri; assembly: GCA_016271365.2. Classification (NCBI taxonomy): domain Eukaryota; kingdom Metazoa; phylum Chordata; order Ceratodontiformes; family Ceratodontidae; genus Neoceratodus; species Neoceratodus forsteri. The sequence continues at coordinate 625,050,800 of CM057455.1, forward strand.
ATGGTTCTCAAAAAAGGTGGCAGGGAAGGTTAAGGAGAAAAGGATAGCATTCAGGAAATATAATGGAAACGCAGAAGGAGCAGGACAGAGAACTTTATCAGTTAAAGCAGAAAGAGGCTGGGAAGGCGGTCAGAATAGCAAAGGCCCAAACCGAGGAAAGGATAGCCAATTCTGTTTAGAAGGGGGATAAGACCTTTTATAGGTACATTAGGGAGTTAAGAAAGACCAAAGAAGGGATACTGAGGCTTAATAAAGGGGAGGGAATGTGGGTAGAGGGTGACAGTGAAAAAGCAGGGATACTGAACGAATATTTCTGCTCAGTATTCACAAAGGAAGAGGAGGAGGAGGTACCTAAACCAAACAAGAGAAACACTCTGAAGATGGGGGTCGATACCAATCCATTTATGGAAGAAAGGGTTCTGAAAGAACTAATAAAATTGAAGGTGGACAAAGCAATGGGGCCTGATGGGATTCACCCAAGAATTCTAAAAGAACTAAGGGTAGAACTAGTGACACCACTGACTACTCTCTTTAACAAATCATGGGAAGATGGGGTAGTACCTGAGGACTGGAGGAGAGCAGATGTGATTCTTCTTCACAAAAGTGGGAGCAGGACAGAGGCAGGAAACTACAGACCAGATAGTTTGACCTCAGTGGTAGGAAAAATGATGGAATCACTTCTGAAGGAAAGAATTGTTGAGTACCTAGAGGCAAGTGGGGCACAGGACCCAAGGCAGCATGGATTCATGATGGGAAGGTCATGTCAGATGAATATAATAGATTTCTGTGACTGGGTGACCAAAGTAGTAGACCAGGGAGGGGCTGTGGACATGGCCTACCTAGATTTTAGCAAGGCATTTGATACAGTCCCACACAAAAGATTAATACACAAGTTAGCCAGCCTTTTAGTGGGTTCCAAGGTGGTAGCCTGGATAGAAAATTGGCTAGACAACAGGAAGCAAAGAGTAGTAATAAATGGAGTACACAGTGAAGAAAGGAGGGTTACTAGCAGGGTACCGCAGGATTCAGTGCTGGGAACAGTCCTTTTTAATGTCTTTGTAAGTGACATTGCAGAGGAACTGGAAGGAGAAGTATGTCTCTTTGCAGATGACACAAAGATCTGCAACAGGGTTGATACACAAGATGGAGTGGAAAGGATGAGAAGAGACTTGGCAAGGTTGGAGGAATGGTCAAATGTATGGCAGCTCAGATTCAATGCAAAGAGGTGCAAGGTAATGCACATGGGAAACAAAAACCCAGGGGAAGCATACACAATGGGGGGTGAGATACTGACAACAGTAAAAATAGAAAGGGAAATGGGGGTAATTATATCAGATGACCTAAAGGTGGGCAAGCAATGTGAGAAGGCAGTAAGGAAGGCTGGGGGGATACTGGGATGCATAGGACGAGGCATCAATAGTAGAAAACAGGAAGTTGATATCCCTCTGTACAGACAGTTGATGATACCCCATCTGGAGTACTGTGTGCAGTTCTGGAGACCCCATCTCCACAAAAGCATAAACAGAGTGGAGGCTGTCCAGAGGAGGGCAACCAAAATGGTGCAGGGTCTGCACCAGAAGACATATGAAGAAAGACTAAAGGAGCTTAACATGTATACCATTGAGGAAAGAAGGAAGAGAGGGGACATGATAGAAACTTTCAAGTACCTCAAGGGAATCAACAAAGTCCAAGAGGCTAGCATCTTTCAGAAAAAGAGATGTGCAAGAACAAGGGGGCACAATTTGAAGATAGAGGGGACGGCTCAGAGGTAATGTGAGGAAGTATTTTTTCACAGAGAGGATTGTGGATGCATGAAACAGCCTCCCTGAGGAGGTTGTGGAGTCAAGAACAGTGGGGGAATTCAAGGATGCATGGGACAGACATAAGGCAGTCCTAGTGGGGGGTAGGAGGAAGTAATCTGTTGGTTAACTAGGATCTGCAGCTTATCTGTTAGGTAGGAAAATGGGCAGACTAGGTGGGCCAAGTGGTCCTTATCTGTCATCAAATTCTATTTTTCTGTTTCTATATAGCTTTGTAATATCTGCATTACAGTGAAACTTCAAATTGTACCTACGAATCATTTCTCCCTGTGGCGGCATATACACCTCAAATAACATGGGTGACAAAATCAAACCATGAGGTACTCCATATGTAAACACAGTAGGACAAGAGAGAAAATTCCCTGATGCAAACTGCTGTTCCCTGCTAGAAAAGAAAGACTCAAACAACTGCAACATGGGTCCACCAAGCCCCATCAGGTCCCTCAGGAGTACTGTTAAGATCCCATGATCTACAGTGTCAAACACTGATGATACATTTAGCAGAACCAACATGGTACATTCCTCTCAATCTCTAGCCATGCAGAAGATCATTTTGCACCCAGCTGAGCACAGTCTCCATGCTATGGCACCTCCTGAAACCTAAATGAAATAACTCATATATAGAGAATGCATTGAGGTGCATCTCCTGCTTTGATGCCACCACCATCTCAGTAAATTTTCCCAAGAAAGGTAAGTAAGAGATGGGTCTGCAGTCTGCAAAGATATCTGGGTCAAAAGACTGTTTCCTAAGAAGGGGTCTTGCAGGAATCCTTTTCAAGGCTGTTGGAAACACACTTTCCATAAGTGAGCACCAGACAATCTCAGGAATCACCAGACCAACAAACTCCTAACAGTCTATCAACAGCCGAGTGGGTCCAGGATCCAATGAACAGATGATGGGATGCTGCTTCATGATGACTCAGAAAATATCCACATCCAACACAGGATGAAAAACCTTCCAGACAGACTGAAGGACCCCATTACTCACAGACTGTACCATGCTGGGCCATGACAACCCACCTAAACAGACTGAAGAGTGAATAGAGGACACCCTATCCAGAAAAAAAAAACTGACCAAATCCCTTGCATTCCTCATGCATCAAAACATTTCCAGGCTGTGGACAAGCCAGATGTAACAGTCTATCTAGTGTACAGAGAGCTAATCTGGTGTTTTTTCCCCTGCAGCAATCACTTGTGAAAGGAACTCTGCGTTTCTCAGAGTGATTGCCTCCTGATACTCCTTATAATGAGCTCTCTAGATTAATTTATCCTCCAACAATCCCAGTCTACGCCAAGAAAATTCCAATCTGTGCCCTTTGGCTTTCAACCTTCTGAGTTCCTCATTAAACCAGGGGGAGCTCTGCTGAGAACTCTTGGGTGTATACGAAAGAATGCGAGTGAATCAAGGGCTGCCATATTTGCCATTTTATATGCTTCTACAGTACTGTCAACCCCATCAGCCCACACCCGTATCAAGCTCAAGCAGCTCATTATCGACAGGAACCTACAAGGGTCCATATTTCTTAAAGGTCTATACTGAACTAAGTCTACTGGGACAGTTAACTTGTTTAGGGGGGCCCTGATCTGAAAACTCACAATGTAATGATCCAACCAGTTGATTGGATCAACTGTGACATTCAATTATTCAAGCCTTAGTGGAAAAAGCAGGTCCAAGATGTGGCCCATCTGGTGAGTTGCAGAGGTAGTAACCAGTGTGTATTCCAACAGCTCCATCTGTTGGAGGAATTGATGACCACAGGCAAAAGGAGTTTGGCTTTGGCCCAAATATTGAAGTCTGCCAGTACAGGCCACCTGGGATACTCCAATGTCAGACTAGTCACAAACTCCCCAAATTCCTGCAAGAAACTACTCTCACTACTCACTGACAGGATGACTCTAAATGAGTCATATCCAGCCCCCAAACCTGTGTCACTCTTGATGGCAACCCATTTAAACAAACTTTTTTGACCCACTGGTTGGTTGCAAGTCTCAGACCAGATCTAAAACAGATGCGCCTTCCTCGGGACCTTACCTAGCGAAGTGCACCACCATGTAACTCCATGAAATGGCCACCTCAAGGACAGGGTCAGAGTCAACTGCAGCCAGGTCTCAGTGATACAAGACATGTTCACCAAAGAATGCACATAAAAATCTGCAATTATCATGGCTTTATTCCTGATGGACCTGGCATTGCAAAGAACTGCATGAAGGGGAGGAGCTCTACTGGTAGACTAGACTAAAATATCCAATGCCATTTCAAGAGTCCTGGGGATTGGAACCAAGCAGAGAGCACCCCTATCCTGTGTCATTTTGACATGGGGCACCTCCTTATCCTACTTCTGATCATACATCACTAGCCAAATGTAACTGTTACCTAGCTCTCCCTGTATGTTAGATAGCTGATCCTGGTTGTATATGCTTACTCTGCCCTACGTGTTAATTTTCACCATGTATACTCTCTCGGACAATTTTGTATTTTGTTTTTCATTAACTTTTTCCGATCTTGTTCATACTGTACTTATAATGTTCTTGTGTTCTTTTGCAATGTTGTTTTTGTGTTTTCTCCCATGTTGTATCCTCCCAGGTTGTGACTGAAAATAGTCATTTTATGGCTAGCTCACCTACCCGGTAAACAAAAACCAAATAAAAAAAAATAATTACCCTCCTTGTCCCCCACTCCAGAAGTGGAACCTCATCAGTGACTCCACCTTCTTGCTATCCCCACTTCTCTCCACCAACAGAGAGTCACTAATGGACCAAATGGCTGCCAAACAGATGGAATCAATGAAGCTGCCCGGAAAAGTAGGAGGCACGGGACTCACTGGCTTCCCCTAAACACACCCTGATATGTAAAATTAAATAAACATCCAAACCACAAAATTACCTCCCCACCAAAATAATTTCCCCAAAAAACTCACAACCATCCCATCTAATCCTCCATCCCCCACACCCAAATCTCTCACCACCCAGACACACACCAATCCCTCATCCTGCCAACCCTAGTCAGGCCATACACATTAAATTATAACACAATATATATCTAACAATAAAGTTCTTCAAACACCACTGGAGGCAGTATAGCGCAGTGGTTTAAGGTTCTGAGCTGCAAATCTGGAGACCTGGGTTTGAATCCCACAGCCCCCACTTGCATACTGTGTGACCTGAGCAAGTCACTTAACTTCCCTGTTCTCCCAGGTTGCACCTGTAAACAAGCTTTCAGCTTAGTGTGTCTCACCTGGTTAAACAATTGGAATAATTAGACATTTCTAACCCCCCTGAGTCCTAGCAGTTCCAATGGCCTCATAGCCACCAAAGTTAAAACCAAAAAGAGTCAAAACAATATGGCTATTACAAGTCCGGATCCCCTTTGGCTCCTCGTCACCCACACTTCACCATCCACAACAGGAAAACTGTATCCTACAGGCACCTCTTCTATTTACAGCAAAACCCCACTAGGTCCACACTCTCATCAGAACCTTGGGGCCTGCATTTCTTTGCCATTTGTGCCATTTGTTTGTGTGTACTCTTATTATGCTCAGTCAACAAGCTAGACACTCTCACTGTCTAACTCATCTCAGGACAAGGTCACCCAAGTCAATTTAAATAAAAGTAGAATAGGAAAAACAGCTTGTAGCATAGATAAGCAGTTTCCCCAAATAGGGCCTACCAGAAATACTGGCAAATATAGTCTGTCCAACTGATACAAACTCCAGAGCAGATAATAACACAAATTTCCAGACACACAAAGCATTTAATCCAAATGCTTCTATACAAAATGTAGAATGAAAATGACTCACTGCAGGCAGGTGGGAGCTCTTAACTTTGTGAAGGACATATCGCATTACTCAGTGAAGAATGCAAATGAAGAAGACATATAACCCAGATGTTCACAGCCTCAAGTGAAGACAAAGTGGCAACATTAAAAACTGCTTGGACCAGTGACATCAAGCCCTCCAAAACCACCATCAAAGCCAACAGCAGATAGAATACAACCTTAACAAAAAGTTTCAGCCAAAAAAGAAAAGCCAGTGCAGGCTATAGCCCCATAACGAGTTCAGGATAAACCAATGGGTAGCACCACCACAAAATTCCGAAAGGTCCATGGCTCAGAAAGGCTGTCAAGAAACCTAGAATACAACCTAGGACAGCTGCAGCTCTTAGAAGCTTATGCAGGCAACTGGAATGAAGCGTCTAGCAGTCTGACAGAAAGGCAGCCAGTCAAAGGAACTTCAGGGAGAACAATGCGCAGAAACCAAAACCTACACAGGTACTGCTCTCAAGGACAATGGAACACTGGGAGTTACTCAGGAGTATTATAGAACAACAAATAAACAAACTAACTATCTCACTTGATTTAAAACCCTCACTATACTACTACAAAACAGATAAATGTGAAGCAGAAAGCTAAAAAAAGCAAACTAAAATGCTATCCTTGTATACTTGTATCCTGTAACCTAAATTTGTAATGTTTGTCCTCAATGTGATGAGGTACCTTTGGAAACGAGCCTCTGGCTCAAAGGTAGTAAACTGATTTACAATAAATAAATAAATAAAATAAATAAAAGAGGTATTCCTATTCTCAGAGGAATGCTCCTGTGGATCATCAGCTCATCACAGCAGTCATCTTTCTAGTAGTGCATAACAACAGCCGCAGCAGCAATAGTAGAAATTTAAAAGTTTCTCTCAATTAGCAGTAGTAGTTTAAAATGAAAGTACTTTTTTTGTTATCAGGCAGTTTCAGAAAAGGTGCCTCCTCCATATGAAAGTCCAGCAACACCTGCAACTGCATGGTACATGTACAGTGCAGGAATTCCCATTATTGTGTAATGTAGTCCTCCCTACCAATTGAGCACTCCATTTCTCTGCATTTGAGACATTCTTATTCTGTGAGGAGTGTCGCAGGCCTGCCTGCAAAACACAAAAGCACAGTGCAACTGCAATGCTCCAAAATCAGTACTTTATTGGGTTTACAAAAGGAGAGGTCACCCTCTCTTTTCTAGGGCTCACTGATTCTTCACTGGGTTGGGGGGGTGGAGTCAAAAAGAAAACATCTCACTTTTATACAGAAACATACAGTAGAAACATAGAAGTTGACGGCAGAAGGAGACCGCTAGGTCCATCTAGTCTACCCATTTGTTTTAGACCTATTTTGATACTCTAGTTGCCCTTTGTAGTCAGGACTCCCTTGTATCTATCCCATGCATTCTTGAATCCCCCCACAGTATTGACCCTCACAACCTCTTGGGGCAGGCTCTTCCAGGCATCCCCCACTCTTTCTGTGAAGACAAACTTCCTGGTGTTGGTAGAGAACCTCTCTCCTTGCAGCCTGAGTTCATGTCCCCAGGTCTTGAAGCCCTTCTTGAAGTGAAAATATTCCTGTGCCTCTTCCTTGTTAATGCCTTTTTTATGTACTTGAATATTTCAATCATGTCCATTCTCTCACTGCTCTGCTCCAGGGTGTGACATATTCAGTTCCTTAGGTATTTCCTTGTAGGACATGTACTGCAGATGATGAATTATTTTTTTCAACTTTCTCTGTACTGTTTCCACCCAGTCAATGTCCTTCCTGAGGTTAGCCCTGCAGAATTTGACTCTGCATTCCAGGTGAAGCCTGACCAACGATCTGTACAGTGGTAGTATCACTTCTCTCCTCCTACTCATGATTCCCCTCCCAATGCAGTCCAGCATTCTGTAGGCCTTCAATGTTGCCTTCTCACACTGCTTACTAACCTTCACGTCATCTGAAATTATGATTCCCAGATCTCATTCCTGGTTTGAGGCTGCCAGTCTTTTGCCTCCTAGGTAATACTCCTCCTTGGATTTTTCTTTCCTATGTGCATGACCTTGCATTTTTTGGTGTTAAATCTCAACTGCCACACTCCAGACCATTATTCTAATTTTTTGAGGTCGGCTTCCATCTTGCTCACTCCTTCTGAGGTGTCCACCCTGTTACATACCTCCTAGGTCTGCTAGAGGGGCCCACTTGTGAGTGGTCCCTTTCTGGGGGTCATAGTCCTGTTCCAGGTGGGGGTAAAGTTCCCCATAAAGATTTAGGCAGCTATTTTCCCCTGCGAAACTTACATTTTTCCTGATTACCTGGAGTTGTGCTGAGTGGAGCTGGGCTGTCTGCCGGATTTGTGAGGGGCCTCTGGGATTTAGTGTCCCACACAGGAGTGGGGAGTGGGGTCGGTTGGAGGACCTGGCCTTTTGCTTCCCCCTCCTAGGCTTCTGGGGCAGTTCACTGGGGGGTGAACTTATCCCAGAGCCGTAGTAGGGGGCCACTGTCCTGACGGGCTGATTCCCTTACTGCTGGTGGAAGAATCTACGTGGCCTAGTGATAGTTCCATCACCTCCAAACTGGAAGAACCGAGGATTTATGCTCGATTTTTGGATGTCAGTGGGACTAATACAGTGAATCCCTATAAATGACTTTTTTCGACTGTGGGTGGTTGGATTTCAGCCAGCTTGATCTACCTCACCGCAAGTACTTTTTTCTGATTTAATATAATTTGTGGAAGTTATAAGAGCGGTGAGAGGGCTCAGTTTACAACTGCGAAATCTCCGCACCGTAGAGATTTGTGAGAGACCTCTCTGAGGGGAAATTTTTCAAATAACTTTTATAATTTTATTTTTGTTTCGTATTGTTTTGTTATTAAGTAGCCCAGGTTGTGAGAGGACCAGTGGGCTAATTTATTTATTTATTTACTTTACGCGATAGGGATGTTAGGTTTTTACTGTTTAAGTTCTATACTTTAGTTATTTGTTTGTTTGAACTTGGTTTAATTATTTAGTTGGGTGGGGGTGGGGTTGAGAAAAGGCCTGGCTGTGATTTGGGGTTTTTAAATTTGTTTAGTTATTGTAGTTAGTCAGCTTGTTTTAATTTGTATAAGGAATTGATTTTAACTATTTTTATTGTTTTTTGAGGATTTTTCAGTTTGAAATGTGTCTTCCTATGCTCCCCCCCCCGGTCATTCACTACTCAGCCTCTGCTCTCCACTCCCTCTGCCCCTTCTATACTCCCCCTCTGGCTTTTTCCATCTACCAACACTGTCGGGCTTTAGGTATTGCCCGCAGGAGGTGGGGGCGGGAGGGGTGAACAGTGGAAGCGAGATGAGTTGAGCACTCCCATTAGGGTGACTAAGCCCAGGAGATGCCCTGGGGCGAAGTGGAGCCTAGAGCGTGGGCCATCTTGTTTGGTCCCCATACCCAAGGGCACCATCCTTAGTGATGGGTAAGGTGGTCAGGCATTCCAGGAGTTGTGATGTTGTGCAATGCCAGGTCCGTCCAGAACAAGATTGCAATAATTTCAGATCTTGTTGCCTCGATGGACCTGACTTGCATCACCGAGACCTGGCTGGATAATAATGCAGGACCGGTATTGGAGGCCGCAATTTCAGCCTGGTATACGGTGATACATCACCCAAGGTTGGACCGTGGGGGTGGGGTGGGTTGTGGTCTGCTTTTAAGACCGAATTGATCTCACTAGTGTACCAGTTGAGGAGACCTCTTCTTTTGAATGTGCCATTGTAGCAGGTGTGGGCTATAGAATTGCTGTCATCTACCGTCCAACAGGAGATGAGAAACAGTTCCTTAGGGAAGTAGCAGACTTCATCGTCGACCTGGCATTTGAGTCGCCCATGCTGATGGTCCTGGGTGACTTTAATGCATGGATCGATGATGAACTCTCGCAATTTGGACAACACTTCCGCCAGTTAATGGATTCACTGTGCCTAACACAGGTGGTCACCACTGCTAATCATAAATCTGGCCATTCTCTTGACTTGGTCTTCCTCCTGGGATCGAGGCTTCTGATGTAGGGGTGGAACCAGTCAGTTGGTCAGATCACTACACTGTGAGATTCAATTTTGGTGCCCCTCCTTGTAGGCTGACCCCTGTGGAGATGGTCAAGTTCCGCCCCTTGTGGAATGTTTCCTCTACTGGCCTTGTGGTGGTTCTTGACCTATCAGAACTTTCTGTGCATAGCAATGATCCAGAGGCATTGGTTGTGGCTTATAATACTGCCATTACCTCTGCCCTGGATTCTATTGCTCCAGTTCGTGTGCATCCTCTCTCCCTCTGACCTCGAACCCAATGGTTTGATGGGGTTTTGAGGTAGTTGCGGCGACTTGGACACTGGTTAGAACGTTGCTGGCAGAGGTCTGGCCTGGATGCTGACCACCTTAGACTGCTAGAACATTTCAATTCTATCAGTCAGAAATCTCCCGTAAGAAGGCAGAGTTCCTGTCCGGGGAAATTTCTGCCATGCAGAACCGACCTGCTCAGCTTTTCAGAACTGTGGACAGATTGTGTAACCCAACCTGTCTACAGTTCCGTAGAGCGATGTCACAATTACAGTGTGATGAGATTGCTTGGTTCTTTGCTGATAAGGTGTCCGACATTAGGGCAGATATCTGTTTGACATGTTCTATGCAAGTTGCGGGTGCCCAGGATCGGGTCACTATCCCTTTGTTTTCCTGGAGTTCCTTCAAACACCCAGAAATCGTGGATGTTATGCGGATTGTCCAGGGGCTGCATCCTACCTCCTGTAGTTTAGATCCAGGTCCCACACCCCTAATTTTAGGGTGTGGAGATTCCATTCTACTGGCTCTAGCACAGATAGTCTGGTCCTTTCTTGACTCTGGTGAATATCCCCTGTCCTTGAAAGAGGCAGTGGTGACACCCTTGTTGAAGAAATCGTCTTTGGACCCAGAATGTCTGGCTAACTACAGACCTATCTCAAACCTCCCCTTTGCAGGGAAGGTGATAAAGAAGGTGGTAGCAGCCCAGTTGGAGAACCATTTGACCATCCATAGCATCTACAAACCTCTCCAATCAGGTTTCCATAAGAGGCATAGTACTGAGACTGTGCTGGTTCAGGTGCTTAGTGATCTCCTGATGGCAAGAGACCAGAGAAAATGGTCTATTCTGGTGTTACTGGATCTATCATCAGTATTTGACACCGTCAACCATGGGGTTCTTTTGGAGTGCCTGAGATGTAGTTGTTGACTCTCTGGGGCAGTGCTCAGATGGTTCACATCATACCTCACCGGAAGATCTCAGAGGGTGGTGTCAGGGTTTTTTTCCTTGGATCCCTTCTCTCTTTTTTGTGGGGTCCCTCAGGGCTCTATATTGTCCCTCATGTTGTTTGTGATGTACATGCTTCACTCGGAGACATTGTGAGATGGTACAGGTTGGGTTTTCACTGCTATGCAGATGATACCCAACTCTACCTGTCCTTTCCACCTGACCAGGAAGGAGCTGTCTCGGTATTTAATAGCTGTCTGGAGAAAATCCAGGATTGGATGATTTCCAGTTGGTTGAAGTTGAATTCTGGGAAGACCGAGGTGTTGGTTTTGGATCCGGATCACCGGATAGGGGGACATGTGGCTGGCTCCCTCTCTGCGGTGTTTTGTGGGATGTCACATTGGTCTCTGGGTGTGAGATCTGGGGGGTGATCTTAGATGGGCTGACTTTATGATCTCAAGTGTCAGCAGTGGTAAAATCTTCATTTTATAATCTGAGAAACATCGCCAGAATCAAGCACCTCATTCCATTCGGCGATCTGCCAACTCTGATCCATGCTTTTGTGACCTCACGCCTGGACAAGCTTTACCTTGGGCTTCCGGTGGTTGATATCAGCCGCCTTCAGCTGGTGCAAGAATTCTGCAGCTTGAATACTTACAGGTACTCCTAGAACATCTCATATTTCTCCGGTGCTGCGGGATCTGCACTGGCTACCAGCTCAGTGGCGGATCACCTTCAAAGTTGGATTACTGACTTTTAAAGCCCTACATGATCTGGGCCATGACTACCTGAAAGATCTCCTGACTCCTTACCTCCCTGTGAGGTCACTCCCCTCAGCCGACAAGGGGTTGCTGGAGTTTGCTATGGTTACATTGAAATCAGCTGGTGCCCGGACTTTTATGTTTGTAGCATCAACCCTTTGGAATTCTCTACCATGTCGGATAAGGGAGTGTTCGACCGTGGGGAGCTTTAAACAAGCTTTTAAATCCTTTTTATGGAATAAGGCATGTGGTGTCATTGATTAATGTTTCGTATTTGTTTTTAACAGTTTTTATATTACTGTTTGTATGCTTTGTTTGTATTTAATCTTTTTGGAATGTGCCTTGTTATTAGAAAGGTGCAATATCAATAAAGATTATTATTATTATTATTATTATTATTATTATTATTATTATTACATATCTTGGTGTCATCTATGAAGAGACACACCTTCCCTTCCAGTCCATCAGCAATGTCTGCTATAAAAAGATTGAAGAGCAGAGGCCCCATCAATGAGCACTGGGGCACCCCGCTGGTCACCCTGCCTTCCATCAATTGCATTTCATTAACCTGTACCCTCTGAGTTCTGCCTTGTAACCAGTTTTGTACCCATCTGACTACTTCTGGACCAACCACTGCATGGTCAAGTTCGTTTTACTAGCCTTCTGTGTGGAGCTGAGTAGAAGGCCTTACTAAAGTCTAGGTAGACCACATCTACTGCCCCACCGTCATCCACTATTTTTGTAGTGTAGTCAAAAACCTAGAGCAGATTTGTCTGGCATGACCTACCTGCTGTGAATCCGTGCTGTTTAAGGTCTTGTTGGCCACTAGTTTTGAGGAATGCTATGATCCTCTGTTTTGTGTAGTGTCTCCATTAGTTTCCCTACTATAGACGTGAGGCTCACCAGTCTGTAATTCCTATCCCCTTTGCAACTGCCTGATTTGTAATGTGGAAACACTATTGCCTTTTTCCAGTCATTGGGTACCACTTCGCACTTCAAGGATTTCATGAATTGACATGCCAGAAGGACCGTTAATTCTGCCCCCAGTTCCCTAAGGATTCTGGGGTGCACCTCGTCTGGTCCCATGGCTTTGTAGGCTTTTAGTTTTTGTGGTGTCTCCGGCACTTCAGCTTCTATAAAGGGACTTGTGTATACCCATGGTCCTGTGAGGATGTGTTTTTTCAGGGTTGGGCCATCTCCTAGGTCCTCTTTGGTAAACACCGAGCAGAAGTATTTGTTGAGGATTTTGGCTTTCTCTGGGTCATGTTTGGTGCATTTCTCTTCTTCAGTAGCAATCTTTACTATCCCCCCTTTTGCCTTCCTACATTCACTAATGTACCTAAAAAATTATTTGGCTCCTATCTTTGCCCCTTCTGCTGTCTTTTCCTCTGCCTGGGCTTTTGCCTTTCTAATTTATTTGTTAGACTCTCATTTTTTCCTTGTACAACTCGCAGTCTTTCTCAGTTTTGGTTTCCTGGTATGTGCTGTACGCCTTCTTTTTTTTCTTTGACCGTGGTAGCCACTTCCATGGAAAACCATAGAGGATTTATTTTTCTTTTTGCTTCACTGACCCATCTGGCACATTGGTCTGTCAGTCTTTATTGCTCTCTATTCTATTTATCATGTTGTAATGTAGTGTGAGACACAAACAGAGCAAATGTTTTTATATACATAAATGGAACATGAGCATAAAGAATTGTAACCTGATATTATAAAGTGTACTCATTAGGTACAAACTATCAAGGTGTGATGAGCAAAGGTATAAGCTATCATTATAAAGTACTAGAAAATAGTTTCTTTAGAGAATGGATAAGTAAATGATATTGAAAGTATAAGTAACATAAATGATACAATGAAGAGAAAGTCACAACTGTAAGAATTTACCACTAGCCTACTGACTTATGGGCTGAAAGATACTGTATAATAGAAGGGTCCTCCCATCTACCACCATATGGAAACGAGGGGTACCATTTGTGCTCTGCAATAGGTTGATAATACAATATAGCAGCATCACCTGTTCATTCAATACTCCTTCACATATTGACTCCTTTGTTTCATCCATGGCATGCTGCTATCCTGAATACAAAATACAAGTAACCAAACCAATTATACCTCGACCACAATGCCTAAGGGGAATCAGTATACTATGGATGACTTTTATACCTGTGCTAAACTAAGCACCTCAAAAAGCAAACTGATTCATCTGCGTTATTCATTACAAATCGGGTTTACAACCTTTGAGTCAGAGACTCATTTACAAAGGCACCTCGTCGCAGGTTGGGCAGACATCAAGACAGTTATTACAGTGCAGATTAAAACAAAGGATAATATTACAGGTGCAGTAAAAGGAACATTTAACATAGATACACTTAGGTTACATAATGTAGTAGTTTGTATGTTACTTAGGTTGCATAGTGTTATAAAATTGTGAGTTACACTCATGGATATAGTAGGTCCTCAGAGAAGACAGTGGGTTACATCCCTGTTTGGACCTAGTAAGGAAGGAGTGGGTCTGGGGAAGGGAGACGCTGTCCAGTGGATGTTGCTGAGCCAGGGGGCAAGATGGGAAGCCTGCCTGGCCCCCTGGTTTGACAATGTCCGCTGGACAGCCTCTCCCTCCCCCAGACCAACTCCTTCCCTACTAGGTCCAAACAGGGATGTAACCTGCTGTCTTCTCTGAGGACCTACTATATCCATGAATGTAACTCACAAGTTTGCTCACATTGTCAAAAAAGTAAACCATATATATAACAGGATGCAACAGACCATCCCAAGGAGGCACACAGCTACTGACATACTTATTCCAGCTAGTCAATATCCACACAAATGAAACCTTGATATTGGGAGATCTGAACTTTGATTGGCTCTCCCCAAAATCTGACAGACTGAAGACTCTTTGTGATAGATCAGGACTCACTCAACTCAAAGAACCCACAAGATCCAACCTCAAAAAAACAGCTAATGCTTCATTACTGGATTTAGTACTTATAAATAGTCAAAAATGTTATCTTGCACTAACGGTCCACAATGCATTAGAAATATTCAAATGGAATATCATGGATGATGAAAATAAACATGCACCACTACAAAAATGAAGGGTCAAAAAAGTAACCTCACACTGGTTCAACAAAGAGCTTATGACACCCTAAAGGATAAAGACAGTTGCTGGGCTATGACTTGATATTCCTAAATGGAAGAGGACTGCACTATCTTCAGAAGAAAAAGGAATGCCTGCACAGAACTGATCTGGGTCATTAAAGCAAAATTCTACTGCAACTCCTTGGACAGCAACAAAAAAGATGCCTATCAGTTCTGGAACCTAATCAAATCACTAGAGGGTATCACATCATCTCCCTCTCTCCCACTAAAAATCACTGTCAATGATTAACAAATATCAGACAATCAAATTATGAAAGAGGCAATGAACAGCCATTTAGCATCAGCAGGATCAGCTTTCAAAAACTCCACAGCTGCAGCCTACCAGTATCACCCTTGACTCAAGAACTCTCTTCCAATACCTTCACTTTCCAGCCAATCTGTTTCAAGTAAGTTGAGGAACTTCTACAGGGGATAGATGTCTAAAAAAGCACAGGAACAGATGGCCTCCAGCTGGTCTTCCTTAAAACTGACTACTGACAGCTTATAGCCCCATTAACTCATCTCTTCAATCTGTCTTTAAGCAGCAGTGAACTGCCAACAAGTTGAAAAGTGTCTCACATCATCCTCCTACACAAATCAGATGATACAAGTTTTCTAAAAAATTACAGACCAATTTCCATCCTGCATGTACTTGCCAAGATGCTGGAGAAAATAGCAAACAGCCAAATAAGGGAATACCTTAAAAATGTGAATATTTTATCACTTCATCAATCTGGGTTTAAACCGAAGCATAATACCACAACCACATTAGTCAAGGTCATGAATGATTGGCTGTGTGCCGCAGACCACAGACAAGCTGTGGGTGTCATTTTTCTTGATCTAAGCAAGGCATTTGACACAGTTGATCACTCTGTTCTGTTGGACAGATTGAAAGATATAGGCTTCTCTACATCAGCCTTGCTATTGGTGCGTAATTACTTATTCGGACATTTTTAATAAGTTAGGTCGTCGGGTTGCCTATCAACACGCACGATGCTATCCAAAGGAGTCCCCCAGGGCTCAGTCCTAGGACTGCTTTTCTTCACAATATACACCAACAACTTGAGTTACAATTTTACAAATGCAAAGCTTCACTTCTATGCTGATGACATGGTACTTTATACATCAGGTCCGAAAATGTCTTCATCGCACTCAGACTTATAGGCAGCTTTCAGCTAACTAAAAATGAACCTCTTCTGATCTAAACTTCTACTTAATGCCAATAAAACTAAGGAAATGTGGTTTACCAACCCAAGATCAAAGCATACCCCCACCCATCAGTAAGCTGTTTGGAGAACATCTCGAGGTAATGACAAAATGCAAATACTTAGGAGTGTGGATTGATAGCAAGTTATCCTTTGCAGAACATATTGATACCATCTGCAAAAAGGTAAGAATCAGACTTGGATTATTCTACAGAAATCAGCACTGTTTTCCCATGAATATCAGATCATGCCTTGTACAAGCAAAATTTGTGTCAATAAAAAACTATGCTGACATTATCTGTAGCTGCTGTACTGTTAACTGCCTAAATCAACATGGTGTAATTTATCATAGGGCAGTAAGATTCACTATGAATATTCCTCCATTAACTCACCACTACAGTCTGTATGCAGCAGTTGGGTGGACCTAACTGGTCAAAAGGAGACTTCATCATCTCTACATATGAACTCACAAGATACCATTGAATGACCTACCGGGATATATCTTAGAGCTCTACAAAAGGACCACCTGCTCTTATGTGCTAAGGACGAGAAATATCCTTCTCTTAGACACACCCTTGTACTCTACACACTTCAGAAAATCTGCCATTAGCAACATCCTGCAGGGTGCCTGGAACAAGCTACAAAGCACACTCAAACTTAACTCTTTGGTTGGGAGAAAGTACGTCAGATCCCTTATCGATAGCAATTTTCCAGAAGCATGCACATATAAATAAGATGTACTCTTTCAGGAACCAAATATGCTGTACACATGGTGGACACTAAAGTTTAATACTATGTTACGTGGCCAGGCTAATGTATACCATTCCTCTAGAGTGTTAACTAGGTAAGTACTATGTAACAATATTAATATCAGCAAAGTGACTACTATTATCACTAAATATACAATGCTTCACTGTCTCAGATTTTTTAAAGTAATTTTCCCTATTTCTAGTACAAATAAAGTTGCTGTACTTTCTTATATATGAAATGCTTCATGGATTCAATCCTTGTGTTATTTTTCCTGTAATTGCATTACTGTTCACTGTATTTTGTTGTATTTTGACTGTCCTCCCCAGGACCTCCTTGTGAATGAGCTTGCTAACAGAGACTTTTCCTGGTAAAATAAACTGAACTGAATAATAAACTCCTATTGATGTTGTCAAAGGCAGCTTTTAGGTGAATACATAGACAAAATAAGTGTTGCCCTGTAACCACTGTGTACTTATAAGCTAAATGAAAAAGATTGTAGCATTAGTCTATTGTTGAATGCTGGGACATAAATCCCACTCATCCCTCATCGATTAATTAATTTGTTGAATCCAATATGTTATTCTGGAGTTAAAGATCCTTGTAAATATTTTTTGGGTTGTGTCTATTAAACATACTGGCCTATAGTAAGTGGGGTTCTGTTGTCCCATTTTTTTGAGATCCTTCTCTCAACATCTCCTTGAACATCCCCTGACAGCAAAAAAGATGGGTCAGAGAGCCTTCTCCTTTTCTGCATCATTGATTTTGAATGGTTACCAGCCACGCTTCACTAACTGGGTTCTTCCACCCTCTTCAAAGACATTGTAAAAATGCCCTTTTAACCATAATGGTTTATAAGTGCCCCTCCTGATGTGGGATGGGGTAATTTCTTATACCTGGCTCAGTCTGTTGTTGATGTTTTGAAGCAATTTATCTATTAGTAGATTTATTGTGTATTTTCATTTGAGCTTCACTACTGTTTGTTAGCCAAAGTCAGTCTCCCTACATGCTTGTTTGTTTACACCACCAGCCTGGGTTTCGGTGTAGGGGCCAACTTTCTGCATTTGTGGTATACTGTAGCTGTTTTGTTTCTACCTGTATGAATTGTTATATACTATGCTTGGACAGTACTATATTTGCCACCTCAACTTGTATGTTGCTTCTACTGTACTGTATGTGCCATCTAGATGGGCTTGGTCATACCTGTAAATTGTCCCTTAGACCACTGTACCTACCCTATTATTGAAATAAATACATAAATGAATGAATAAAATAAATATGAAATCCAGTCAAAGAGTTCAAGACAGCTGAGTGGGAGCCTCTGGCAGTTCTTGGGATGCATTCCATATATCTCTGGTCTTCTTTCAAAAAGAACAAGGCAGGTACTATATGCAGGGCTATATGGGATTCGCACCCAGACTCATCACAGTTGGCCAGGAAGCACTGGCAAGGTGAACTGGGCACTCTCGTTTCTGAGCCGCAATGGAGCTACTTCTTGGAGAGGATCCATAGACCCTGCAGGGTTGTTTGGAGCAGGCAAATCCAAAACATGACACTCCACAGGTGGTAATGTACCCAGCACATACTCAAATCCACTAACCTCCTGACCAATGACTCCTGTTGGAGATGTCAGGGTCCTGGTGCAACTCCATTCCCTATCCTCTGGTCATGCCTTTCTCTCCACCTCTTCTGACAATGTGTCCAAAGTATATGCATGGAAATCACTGCTGATGATATCTCCCCCACTGCTGAGAGGTTCCTACTCATCTGCTGTTCCGCTGGAGTACCAATGTCCTCTCCCTAGGCCTGATGGCTGACAGCTGTAGGGTTGCTGCTAAGTGGCTGATTCTCTGCAAATGGAGAACCCTGGAGGTCCTCACAGTCGAAGAATGGTTCCTGACAGTTGCCCAACAGACCACATATGAGGGGCTCTCAAACTTTGCCAGTCTATTCATGGTCTGTTATCTCAAATTTTGGGGCCTATTTTTATAAACTAAGATTACTGCCAGTGCAAGTCATAGCTGCAATGGCACAAGGTTCGCCCACCAGCCACCACCCCTCAATTACTTAATTTCCCTATCATAACTGACTTTTACTCGGTAGCAAGTTGTATATAATTCTTTTGCCTTCTGTGTGTAGTTGTTGTTGTTTTCTCCTCCTATTTATTAATCTAGTTATAAAGACAATATGCACCTTCACTGTGACCAGTTGTCACAGTCCTATGTTTAAATACTGGATCAAGGTTATGGCCACAAAATCATAATGCCCTTCAGGTGGGCAGGACTTTGTTATTAGCAGCATATACATAGTAAGTAGTTGTACACTGCCACTCACCAGGGATGCAGTTGAACTGCTCTAATCCACTGTTCATTCCATGTTTTCTGTGCCTCTGATGACACTGTTCTGACATTACTGTTTTATTACACTTGTCTTCTGTACATTTGTAACAGGTGTAGTCTTTGTTGTGTTGTTTATTTAATGATTTAATAAAATTATTAACTACAAATAAACCAAAACTCCATTATGTTAATTGTGCAACTGCTGAATTTAATATGATCATGTGCCTTAAGGAAAATACAGCACTTATCATCAAAGCTGCTGATGGGGGCTCACTGGTATTACTAGATACAGATTATTTCATCAAAGAAATTGAGTCTCAGTTATCCAATGCCTCTTTTATATATGTTTATTATCAGACTCAATAAATATTTTAAAAAGGCAGATTGATTCTTTGTTGTTACATGTTTTTGAGAATAAAATAATTTACAGGAGTGTATCTGACTTTTTTAACTGTGAAATATCCAATTAGGGCATCACTGTGTATGTTACCAAAAATTCACATGTTCTTGGAAGTACAACTGAACAGGCTGACAGTTGCAAGCACTGACTCATTAACAGAGCAATTATATAAGTTTATTGATGCAGATATCAAGCTGGTTGATTGCAACTATGCATCTTACATCAGAGATACAACTAATGAATTACATCTACTGAAGAAATTGGATGTACCCCGTTTTTTTTTGTTTGTTTTTTTACATGTGACAAGGGACATGGAGTCTTTATTTGCCAATATTCCATATTAGAGCACACTCCATGCAATGATACAAGCTTTGGGGAATTTGGAATTATATACAAGACCCTGACTGAATTTTTACTCCCGCTAACAGAAAATGTAATACTATGTAACTATTTCACCTTTGCAATAAACTGCAACCTTCAGACCCAGGGAATGGTGATGGGCCACAATGGTCCCCAATTATGTCTTTATATATCTAGGAGAATGAAAGAAGGCATATATACAAGATAGACTTAAACAACCCTTACTTTGACAAAATAATAATGTATTGTTATCTTCATGCCCTCTTGTTAATTTAGCAAGGCATAGCAGATGAGTTAAAAGTGTTCAAACTGAACTTAGAGCATAGTAACCAGCACTTTTGTTTCACACTAAAATCTGATGTTGCAAAAATTGATTTCTTAGATCTCATGATCCATAAAAATAACAGGGACAGAGCTGAAATTGTTTTGGGAAGAAAGAAACAACAGATGAAAATGCACTGGTAGAATTATACTGCTGCCATCTAAGACACGTTATTGAAAATATTCCTCTCAGCCAATAGTACTGAGTGAAACAAAACTGCAGTGAAGTCATGAACTTTGGGAACAAAAGTAAGGAACCAGATGCTTGCTTTAAGAGAGGCTACCAGATATGGTTATTAATAAAGCACAAGTGAGGACACAGAATGCTCAAAGATCTAAACTTCTACAAAAAAGGCAAGCTGAAAGTGAGAACTGTGATTATGAAAAAGTAAATGTCATCACAACACATAACATGCAGTCAGGCCAGATTAATAATATTCTTAGAAAGCATTGGCATATCATTCAATCTGACATTAATTTGCAAAAGTATACAGGGAACAGACCAAGAGTGGTATCTGCTAGGGCATAAACAATAGGGAATAAAATTACAAATATTTATCAGTCACAAGAAAAAAGACATAGCTGGTTCCCTGCTCAACTCACTGCAGGATGTTCTAGATGTGGTAATTGGACTTCATGAACACATATCAAAAAAAAAAAAAAAACCACCACCTTTGAACATCCAGTGACAAAAAGAAGGTTTGAAATTTGCAGATTTATAAACTACAATACAACTGGAGTGGTTTAGCTCACTAAATGTACATGTGGTACATAATACATAGGCAAGACATCATGTAAATTAAAAAAAAAAACATGGGGGAACATGTATGGGATATTCAAAATGAAAATGTTGACAATGTTGTGGCAGTGCATCTAAAACAAAGTGATCCAGCCCATTTGTTTTCTTTAACAAGAACAGAGAGAGTCATTATGGGACCTAGAAGGGATGACATTGTAATTAGAGGGATTTAAAGTTATTTTTGTTATAATACAGTAGTCCCTCGCTATAAAAAATGAATGTGGAGACATAACATATGTCAGTTACAGATTGCTGTTCATTACATTGAGGGACACTTGTACTGTTCATAGCAGTATTATCAGTACCTTTTTCAGCCAGCTTGCTCTCACCCACTTCAAAGAAGGGTACAAAAGGTATAGAATTTAACATTATTTTTTTAATACACTTCATTTTGCTATAACTTGCTGTACTTTAGTTTTAGTTTAGTTTAATTTTCATTTTGGATTACTAAGTCAGCTGCGTAGCTCTCCCAACCTGCCCACCCACTCAACTGACTCTTTTTGTAAGGTTGCAGAAAGTATAGCACATTAAATTTGAATAAAAACAATGTCCACTACAAAGTTGTGGCTGTACTAGGCACACCACTCCATTACTTATCAGCTGCTTTAAAGCATATCATTCTGCTTGCCTGCTACCCACCTGCGGACCCACTTAATTGACTCTTCTTCTCATCTCAACCTCCATGCCCCCTTCCCAACCTAGAGTTTTATACTATACTCACATATTTCAATACTGTAACTCAATCAGTGACACGCTGCTGAATATGTAGAGCTCCTGTAATTTAGCATATAAGCTTGCCCATTCAGTATGTGGGAAAGTGAATGTGAAAGAGCACTGTGTGCAATCAGCAGTTTAAAGGTGGAGGTAGAAGGGATTCTGAAAAATTAGTACTGAAACTATAACTATTTGGTACTTAGAAATAGAAGTACTGAACTTTGTCAGCAGGATTTTGAACTACTAATAGAGGCAAAGCAGGCTGTGAGTTCCAGGGAGAAGTCTGGACAGCTAACTGAGATAATTAAAGAGTAGTTTCTCCCGGGAGCCACAACCTGCATTCATAATAGCAGGGAATTCGCTATAACAGGGTTTGTTATAGTGAGGGGCTACTGTAATATGAAAAGATAGGTCTCTCATTACTGAATAATTATATACAGTAGGAAGGCAGCTGTAATGCATCCAGTGGGCTTTAAACCCCCATTTCAAAAGTGCTCCTTGATAAGTTTTAGAACATTCAAATGTTATAAATGATCTTGAACATACAAATGTGCCAGCAGATAAATGCTATTGTGGCTTATCTAGTCTGATCAAATATTCAGTTCCCAGTGTGATTACAGAGGGAAATGCCCCCTACTAATTTACCACTTGTCACCACTCAAATACCCGCTCCCCCACTCACCCTTCCTCTTCCTGCAACTTTTCCCTTCACCCTGTCCCATCCTCTCTTGAAGCTGTCTACTGTTTTAAGGGATACCACCTCGTCTTGCAACTCATTCCACTTGGCCACCACCCCCTCAGTGAAAAAGTGCCTCTTCTTCTCCCTCCCAACCTCCCTCAACTTTAGACTGTGCCCCCATGTGTCTGTGATCCCACTAGTGCTGAAGAGGCCCTCAGTGCTTACCCTGTTTATACTTTTAAGATACTTGAAGGTCTCAGTCATGTCGTCTCTCCCTTCTGTCCTTAAGAGAGTAAATGTTGAGCCACCTAAGTCTCTTGTCATAGGTGTTACCCGACTGGCCCTGGATTATCTTGGTTGTCATTCTCTGAAATGACTAAAGCAAGTTGATATCTTTCTTAAGATAGGGGCACAAATATTGCAAGCTATACTCTGGGTGTGGTCTTAAAAGTAATCTGTACAGTAGTAGAATGACCTCCACCTTCCTGGCAGTTATCCCTCTGTCTATGTTGCTCAGCATCCAGTTTGGTTTGGCTTCTGCTCTCCTGCAGTGTGGTGAGTGTTTCAGGTCACTTGTGATGACTACTTCCAGGTCCATTTCTTTCTCTGACCTGTTTACCTGAATACCACCTAACCAGTACTTGATCCTGGGTTCTCCCCCAGCTGTCAAATCTAGACTACTTTCCCAGTTTAGTCAGGTGTTTTGTGAGTTCCTATCTCCTCTCCTCTGTGTCTACCCTTCCATGAAGCTTGGTGTCATCCACGAACAGGCCAATTTTACCTTTGATCCCATCTGTGATGTCACTTATGAATATGATAAACAACACTGTGCCAAGCTCCGAATCCCTCTGAGACAACACTTGTCACAGGCCCAGTTTCTGAGGATTCCTCCTAAATACCACTTTTTGGCTCTTGTTCTGCAACCAGGTTCTGACCCATCTAACAAGCTTAATCTTCACACTCTGATCTTCCAGCTTTCTGACCAGTGGACTGTGAGGCACAGAGCCAAAGCCTTGCTGAAGTCACAATACAGGACATCAACCACTTGCCTCTTATTCACTGTCTTGGTGACCCAGTCAAAGAAGTCAATTAGGTTAATCTGGCAGTACCTCCAAGACACAAACCCATTTTGCCTCTCATCTTGGAGCCTATTTTCCTCCAGAAAGCTTACCCATATATCTTCACCATTTCCCCTTATAGCCCATGCTCCCTTACCTGTCCTTCACTGGGCAGAATCCCCTACACCCTGTAGTCTTTCCTTTGGATGGCCTATGGATTACACTTAGAAAGATGCCATAGTCCAGTTTCATGGCACTCATGCTTCAGGGCTGCTCACATGAGGGGTTGATTGGCCTGCTGGGAAATATATATGAACTGCAGCTGCTGAAGCAACTGGTTGCTGTCAAGTGCCTCCCTTCTGAGCAGATGGCATCTGGTGTGGTTGCTGCTTAGCTTACCCTATGTCTGCCCTGTGCAAGCGGTCCCTCTTCCATCTCACCTGCCCCACACCAGAATCCAACCAGAGCACCGATTATATCAGGAAACAGTGAAATGATATCAAAGTGAGCATCAAATATGTCACTAACTAATGTCACTTATGTTTAGGAACAGAAAGAGGCATATGCCCATGAATATCTCCATTAGAATTCCATGTAATATTTCTTGTTTCCACTACCTGCAATGTAACTGTCTAGTCATTTTTTAAAGGTATCCTTTGTCTTACTTATAATTATCTCTAATGGCAATCTATTGCAGATGTTCATCACGCTCTGAGTAAAGAAGTGTTTCGTTTTTATTGTATTAAACCTGCTGCTCTTAAGTTGCAAAGGCTGTCCCGTTGATGTTGAATTGATGCTCTTAAAGTCTAAATTTAATTCTAGTATAGGATTATCATCCTGTAGAATATCGTATAACAGCAGGAAATCTTCTCTCTTTATTCTTACCTCCAGAAATGTAATTTGAACTTCTCTGTTCATTCTTCATATGAGCAGTGCTGCAACTCTTTTACCGTTTTGGTCACTCTGTGCTGCACACCCTCTATACTCAGCTTTTTCTGTATGGGGACCACAGTTGGCCACAATAGTCAAGCTGTGGTCACACATATGACATATGGCATTAATACAACAGCCCTTCTGCTTTTTATATTTCTTTTTATTGCTCCCATAACTCTGTTTGCCTTTGCCATTGCATTTGTACATTGTTCTCTGAAGTCCAGATTCCGATCTATTATAATATCTTGGTCCCATTCCTTGATCTCTGATTCTAACAAGGTGTTACTTAATGTGTACTGGTGCTGATTGTTGTTTTTTCCTATGTGTAAGAAACATTTCTCTAGGTTAAAAGACATGTTCCACCTATATGCCCATTCAGATATTTTATCCAGATCTGATTGATTTTTTTCAGCTTGTTCTACTGTAGAACATGGACCACCTAGTTTTGTACCATCAGCATAATTAATTATGTAGTTATGTGTGTTGTCTCCTAGGTCAGTGATAAATAATTGGAACAATATAGGGCCCAGTACAGAACCCTGTTTATGCTGCTTTCTGCAGTACTTAACTGATCCAGCTGCTCACTTCTCACCTGTCCCTTGATGCAGAAAACAAATGCCTCATATTCTTTTAAATTGCAGTCTGAAGCCAGACAAGTAACTGGCTGCAGTCACATTACATCCCTCTCAGCAAATGGTGTCCATTGTGGTGACTGATTAGCCTACCCTTAGTCCACCCTATGCAATTGCTCCCTCTTCCCTCCTCCCTGACATCAAACCAGACCTATTTCAAGTAGTTCATCTCGTTCCTCTACTGGGTATTGGCCCCAAAAGTGAGAATGAAGTAATTGGTAAACTACCTGGATAATACTGTGTTTGTGATCCAGCATGGTATATCCTCTGCTAACTGTTATTTCTGGACTTCCAAGACATGTGCAGCAGGTTTTTAAGTGTCTTTGGTACATAACAAGACAGAGGTCACTACCATGTATATCTCCATCATAGGGACTGAGATAGAATCAGTGCACATGGAATTTTGAGTACCTTAGGACAAGCATGAATGATCTAAGACAGAGCTGCCAACAGCATCTTCTCTTTGAATGCTGCTGCTTAGGTAGCTGGAAATCTTTTTTTTTTGGCCTGAATTGATCCCCGCTTCTGCCTCCCCTCTCAGAAGACAGACTGCACTCTGTTCCACCATGCCTGGGGCTAGGCCTCCCCTGGGTGGGGCCCCCCAGTGGAAAATTCTAGGAAAGCCCTGGCTTACATGCCCAGGGTAGGGTCATGGGAGCAGGACCCCCTTCCAGACAAGAAAGGGCAATGGGAGTGGAAGGGGAGCATGGGCTTCATGCCTTGGGGGGACTAGATTTCCTGGATACTGCAATATCCCCCCCTTGGAATTGGGATGTGCAATGACATCAATGGAATGAACCCCTATGTCTGTCCTGCCTCTATGTCTGTCCCACCTCCCATAACTCTGGACACCATACATCTTGGGACTCCCAGCCTCTGCCAGGAGTCACTATTGCATTGGACATGCAGCCCCCCAACCCCCCAGAGAAGGAGAGAAGTCCATTGGATGCTCAATTCTTCTCCTCCCAGCTGGCCCTCTGACTTCCCAGGTCCATTCCAGAATGGTGGTATTAGTAATTTGGTGCATGATGCTCAGGGATTGCAGGGTGAAATTTAGGTTGGACAACATGGGTGTGGTATAAGCAATCAACAGCAGTCAAGCCCCATCAGACACCTAATGGATTTTTGTTTGCGCTAAAATGCTTACTGCTTAACATTTTCTTCAGGGTTAACCATGTATCTGGGGTGGGTAACAGGATCTCTGACACTCTATCTCAATTTCAGTACAGCATTTAAGGACCTTGGCAGATGGGGAAGACCTCTTGATTTAGGCACTTACAAGTTTATTGTAGCTGATGAGTGGGAAATGTGAGCACTGATTGGGTTATCTGTGAAACCAAGCACAAGGCAGGCATATAGGATGTGTGTGGAGTGCTTCATAATGGGAAGGTCTGAAGTAGGCTGGGCAGAAATGCAGCCCGTTTCCAAATTCCAGCTGTGTACCTATATCTAGCATGCTTGAACAGAAGGGTAATTACACCAGTCAGTGATCCAACCCTTGGACAGGGTGTCTTGGTTCACCACAGC
Source organism: Neoceratodus forsteri (assembly GCA_016271365.2). Taxonomy (NCBI): domain Eukaryota; kingdom Metazoa; phylum Chordata; order Ceratodontiformes; family Ceratodontidae; genus Neoceratodus; species Neoceratodus forsteri. The sequence continues at coordinate 625,077,257 of CM057455.1, forward strand.
CATGAACCTGCAAGAACATATCTTTGCTTTCAAGTCAAGAAAAAAATGTAGGCTGAGCAGGGGAGAGGGTAAGATGATGTCAGCCGCTCATCGATGCCAACAGAGGTTGAAGCAATCAAGGTGGCCATTGCTTGCATTTGCAATAGCCAGTATGAGGCATTATTGTTTAAGACAGCATGTGCAATATCATTCTATGGAGCTCTACAAGTTTCTGAGGTTGCAGCCTTGAACAAACAGAATTCAGTACAATGAAGGCTAAGTAGGAACAATGTGTTATGCAAATGAAAGAGACTAATGGTTAGAATATATCAGTTAAAAAAAGATCAGTGGGTTATTGGGACATGGTAGTGTATATTTCTCCCCAGCTAGAGTAAATTGGCATGTGGCACAGCAGGTACAGAGTTAAGGGACAGAGATAACCCCAGATGGAGCCCATTTTGTCATGCACTAAGACTCTTCCACCCTGACAAAGTTTCAGTCCAAGTGTGAACCAGCAGACTTTGGAATGCACTCATTCTAAATAAGGGGAACTACCCAAGCAGCATCCCAAGAGTTAACAGAATCAGTGGCCCAGACCATGGGCAGGTTGTGCTTGAAGATCTACAGTATGAGAGATATATTCATCCTCAAATATTGTGAATAACAGTTCTTTTTATTTCTTGTTAGCAAGGCATGAGATGACTAAAATGGGTGTTTATGAGTGCTGGCACTTATTTGTGCACTGTTCTTGAGTCAGGGCATGGGATATGAAGGTTTGGACTCAATTGGGCTTCTGGGACAAGGAACCAAGTGTCTCATGACTCAGTCAAAGTGAAATATGATGCTAATGTCTGGTGCCCCTCCTGAGTCAGGAGCTAAGGCGTATGGTCTACCCAATATCTTGACTGTGTACTTTAGGGGTAATGACTTGGGTTCTGTAAAGTATGTCAACCTGTTATGGATGATAAGGGAAGATCTTTGTATCAATCAGCAGCAGATGCTAGCAACAAAGCAGATCAAGTCCTATATGATAAAACAGTGTCATCAGAGTGATGCTAAGCACACTAAGGCAGTGGAAATAATCTGGGAGAAAGAAAATACAGAGATGGGGGCTTTCATAAGCTCAGCTGTGGGGGTAAATTACTGACCACTGGGAACTGAAGCAGGATGTACAGGGTTTGTAAAGAGGGAATTGTGTCCACCTGGTAGATAAGCATAGTAATGCAACTACAAGCAGTGATTAAAGGAACCCTAGTATGTCATGCAGGGGAGCAAAGCCCTAAGTATCACTATGTGCACTACCTGGTAGCACATGGCATTGGGGAGTCTTGTAAAGTAGGTTGTCATACAATTGTTCAAAACACCTGAGTTGGCATCCTGAAGGAGAGATGGCTACTCCCAGTACACTAAAAACACAAACCATGACAGAAACAGAGAGGGTAAGTCACTCGGTCACACCCAGCTTGAAGGAATATGGCTTCTCCTTGTTACCTGAAGCCTTCAGTGCTGTTTATGGATCCTTACTAGGGTAGTTATACTGGAAGGGGGACTTTCATTGAAAAGTCCCCAAGATGCATATGGGAATACCCACCAAGGGTTGGGGTTAATTTTGTGGTTCCCCACTATGCATGAGACATACACTGGAAAAATGTATAAGGCTTTTAATAAACATTTGGCAGCGGCAGTTCAACCTATACAGTGGTATGGTCATTGTTTTAGGGGCAGGGTAGCATGAATCTTAAGCTGCTAAAATTCCTTCTGGGAGATATCAAACAAGAAAGAATTTAGATACTGGAGCTTATCCCTCCATTCAGCATGCCTTTGCATCCTTTCCCTCCTATTGTTCTCTTCAAAGGAAGGGGGGGTGATGGACAGGTAAGCACAGACAGGGAAACTAGTGGAACAGTTCAGACCAACAGAGATACAGGGGATGAGGACAATAAATGGGCAGATGTTAGGGAGCTTTGCCAACCTGGGGAATGGAGGGTGAGGGGAATAGCCTTCCTGGGAAGAAACAGTCAGAGTATAGATTTATAAAGGATGAATAGGATCCTCTTGGCCCTTTTCAGCTAAGATTTCCTAGGGAGCTAAACCACAATCGTTACCCTAAGTCATAGGGTGTCTATGGGGACATAGGTATTTTGGGGGTGCCAAGTGGTAGAAGGCAGGTGAGCAACTTGGACACTGCTCCACTTGTGAGAAGATAACCACTTATGAGAACATAACCATTTGGGTCATGAGGAATTTTTTTGTCAGTTATTGCCCTATTCAAAGCTGGATCCACAGTGCTCAGGTTAGCGAGGGCAGAGAGGCAAGGATCTTGCCACAATCACTATAAGCACATGGTGAGTCCGGTATGGTAGGTTGTCACAGAACAGTGCAGAACAACCTGCATTGGCATCAGGAGAGGGCTATACCTGGTATGGCAAACACCTTAACCATAGTGGAGAAGGGAGTGGAAGGTACTTGGGCACACACAGCACATTGGACTGTGGCTCCTCCCTTTTCTCTTTGGCCTCTGTGTGGCTGACAGACTCCTTACATGGTGGGGGTGTCAGAAGAGGATCATTCTTGAAAAGTTCCCCTAGATGCCTATGGGAATGCCCATGGGGGGGGTTAACATGTGATGGTCCCCACTGTGCATGAGACACGCACTTGTAAATTGCATAAGCCATTCAATAAACATATGGCTCTGGCCCTTTACCCCATACAATGGTGTGGTCATAGTCTGTAGGGCAGGGGAAAATGGTTCTTAACCTGCTAAAGTTCCTTCTGGGAGACACCAAAATGAAAGGGGCTTTAGATATTGAATCCTACCCCTCCCCACCACAGGTCTGTGCATTCTCCCCCTCCTATTATTCTCCCTTAGAGGAATGAGGGGGTTGGTGTGGTAGGTAACCAGAGATGGGACAAAGGATACCAGAAAGGAGGTCAGTGCACAGGGTGTGGGCTGATCTCCATTTGTCTACCTTGCATCTCTAACCTTGCTCAGCAGCACCTGCTGGTGTGAGGCATGCAATTTTTGTGTTTGAACCAGAGATGGGATGATTGGTAGAACAGGTCAGGCCATCTAAGATATCCTAAGGAGCTGAACCCACCCTCTACCCTCAGTCATGGGGTGTTTAATGGGACATAGGTATTTGGGGGGCACCAAATGGGCAAGGTGGGTGAGCAACATGGACACAGCCCCATTCAAGGTAAAATTGCCACTTATGTCACAAGAGATTTTTACTTAGGTTTTTCTCAAACAGGGTTTTTTGCTGGGTTTTTGCCCTCATTTGATCTGGGTCCACAGTGCTCAGCTAGTGAGGGCATAGAAGCAATGATCTTATTACAACAGGCATCTCAGCTGAGCGGTGGCCCTGATTAGTTTTAATGAGGCCATTAAAATATTGAAGTTAGTCTTTAAGAAAGAAGGCGTATTGAAATCAATGAAATGCACCCCTGTGCTCTCCTGATTATTTCATCACAAAGTTTGCTTGAAAGGGGAAGGTGCTTGGAATAGGGAAGTGGAAGGGTTTGGGTGCTCTGCTCCAAAGAGCCAAAATATGATCCATTCTCTTCCTAAAGCATGCTATCAGGATTGCTTTTTTTTTTTTTTTTTTTAAGTTCAGCCTTCAAGTCAGGGGGCCTAAGAATCCTTCTGGGGTTCTGGTGGGAAATTTTAGAAAGGGCTGAAAAGGTGATGCTTACAGGTTTCAGTGATTTCCTGGACATCAGCGCAAACCTCAACACCTGATTTGAGATTGGTTATATTTGTACTTCTATTTTTTTCCTAGCAGCTTATTCAAATAATTCCCACTCTGACAAGGGATACTTCCTAAGGAATTTTGTTGACTCGCCTTATAATAATTTGATTTAATTTTCATGACCTTATTTTTACATAAGTTTCTCACATGTTTAAATGCCAGTTTAAGTTCTAGTGTCAGGATTCCCAGATTTTATCCCTTTTCCTTCTGTTGTTTCCCATTTTAAAGTGGTGTAAAGAATAGATTAGTCTTACTCTAGCTCAAGTAAAAACGTGTCTAGAGAAGACAATATTCTCGATAGGAAATATAAACTTTCTTAGTAATAGTTCAAAAAAAAAAAACATCACCACTCCCACCCCCATTCATAGACTGACTTTGAAATAGGGTCATTGTTTCCGTGATATCCTTAACAATCAGTCACCTCTGCTGAATGTCAGGTGTGCATGAGCACAACAGTCCTTAACATGAAAATAGGGTGCATGTCTTTCACCACAACAGACATATTCAAGAGTCTGCTGATTTTACAGAAATGTGCCACTATTCCAGACTTCTGAACAGTCTAATGGGATTAAATTAAAATGTTTTTTTTTTTTTTTGCATTACTTGCATTAAACGTTATGAAGTTCCTATCAGATCAGTTAATAGGCTTTTAGTTTCTTGGAATAGGCATAGAGCCAGAAAAAAATGAAGTCCTTACAGACCTCCACAATGTGACAATCTTCCTGACATCTTCATAGATGAAAAAGAATAACACCACAAATGACATCACCAAGTGGAGACATGCTAAATACCTCAAGGGCCAGCACACCCTGTCATTTTAGCAATCTAACTAAAGCAAAGTACACAACAAATTCATTATAATGGTATAAAATGGTTGATGTTCACATTATACACCAGGCAGATACTGTTTTTACAGTAATAATAAATGGTGTTGCCAGTTTACATTCTTACAATTTCATCACACATGATCTTTAAAGTACAGATACACTGTATTTAAACCACTGAATATATTTATGTGATTGACATGCTTGAAGTACAGAGGAACAAATATTCTCAGGCCTGACATATGTCAGAGAACGTGCTGTTGCAAGAAACACTTTGTGTTGTAGAAAAACAGACTAGAACCCCCTAATTTCACCTAACAACTTTCAACCCCACATACCAAGCAAGCATAGATTATTGACCTTTAAATACCTCACAGGGGGTAACTAAGGTACAGGAAGGGAAACATTTTCAGAAGAAAAGCTGCTCAAGACAAGGGGATATGCTATGAAGCTGGAGGGGGATAGATTAAGGAGAGATGTGAAGGAAGTACTGCTTCACAGAAAGAGTGGTGGAGGATCACAGAGAAATGCTGGGCTCACTCCCTTCCCACCACCTCGAGTCAGCCCTCACAGCTCATCCCCCACCTGAGCATTCACTCAGGAATACTGATGCCAGGCTCCTCCATGTCCCACATATGACCACATCCAAAGGCCAAGCAGCCTTCAATTACCACATGCCTAAATTATGGAACACCTTGCCAGCAGCCATTCAGCACGCTGACACCACTCCACAACTCAACTCCCTCCTCAAGTCTCATTTCTCCTCCTCCTGCACCTGCTTCTAGCATCTTGGAGTGTCCCCCAGTCCAAACTTAATTTAACCTCCTGCTGCACAGTTACCACGACTGCTTGCTAAGTGCTCACAAACCACTGTCAAGTAGTATCTAATTGTGATTGCCCCCTATTGCTACCATTAAATCCCTGCACTACGTTGGGCATGGCTATGGTATTTCTCTGTTTTGATATGTAAATATTCTATTGTACAGCAGAATGTTTAATCTGCTGGCATGGGTTATGCAGATTTCCCATGTGTGTTGCTTATATAACTTACCCTATGAATCTCTTATGGAAAAACTGCTAAATGTACTGTGCACCTGTTTTAATACTTGTGAGCCTTGTGATGCCTGCTGTCTCTGTGCTAAACATTTGGTACCAACTTCCCAATATGTATCAGCTATAATTACTGTATATTGATACCTCTGTATGTATTTACTGAAACTAACTCCGGGTCGCCCCTGAAAAAGGGATCTCTGGTCTCAGTGGGCTTACCCAGTTACCAAAATCTAAATAAATAAATAAATTATATCTTCTGTAATCCACTCCAGTTTTTGTATTTCATGTTCAATGTTGCTATTTTTGTATTTCTCCACTCCCCCACCCCTAGGACGCATCTGGAATAGAGCGGTACTCTGCTCAGTATGCCTTCCTGGTGAAACTTTTAAATAAATAAATTCCTGAAACACCCTTCCAGCTGGGGTAGTTGGTGCAAACAAATGTGGTGGGTTCAAGAATACATAGGATAAACACAAAGGAATCATAGAGGAAAGGAAGGGGGGGAGAACAAGCTGTAGATCGTGCTCAGTCTGATGTAATAGTGTAGGTAGGGAGAAATCTTAGACCTGGTTCTCTCAAACAGAGATGAAGAGAGGATCACAGATGTAGAAGTAGGTAGCCATCTGGGAACTAGCGACCATCGAACAGTATGGTTCTCAATAAACACAGCAATAGAGTCAAGCCATACGAAGACAAAGGTACTGGATTTTAGGAGGGCTGACTTTGCCAAAATGGGTGAGTGCCTAAGGAATGCACTAGCAAATGGGCAGGAAGGAAGGGTGGAAGAACAATGGGGAATAATAAAAACTGCCATCACAGAGGTAACAAGCCTTTGTGTAAAGCAAATAAACAAAATGAAATGAGGTAAGAAACCACTATGGTTCTCAAAGGAAGTGGCAGTGAAGGTTCAAGAGAAAAAGAAAGCATTCAGGAAGTACAAGGAATCACAGAAGGAACAGGACAGAGAACTGCATCAGTTAAAGCAAAAGGAAGCTGGAAAGGCAGTCAGAACAGCAAAGGCTCAAACCGAGAAAGATAGCCAACTCAGTTAAGAGGGGGATAAACCTTTATAGGTACATCAGGAGCAAAGGAAGACCAAGGAGGGATAGTGAGGCTTAATAAAGGGAGGGAGGGTGGGCAGAGGGTGACTGTGAAAAGGCAGAGATACTAAACAAATATTTTTGCTCAGTATTTACAAAGGAAGAGGGGGAGGTACCTAAAACAAACAGTAGAAACACTCTGGATACAGAAGTTGATACCAGTCCATTTACAGAAGAAAGAGTTCTGAAAGAGCTCTTAAAACTGAAGGTGGACAAAGCAATGGGGCCTGATGGGATTCATCCCAGAATTCTAAAAGAACTAAGGGTAGAACTAGTGACACCACTGACTACCCTCTAACAAATCATGGGAGGATGGGGTGGTACCTGAGGACTGGAGGAGGGCAGATGTGATTCCCCTTCACAAAAGTGGGAGCAAGGCAGAAGCAGGAAACTACAGACCTGTTAGTTTAACCTCAGTGGTAGGGAAAATGATGGAATCTGAGTTCTGAAGGAAAGAATTGTTGTGTATCTAGAGGCCAGAGGGCACAGGACCCAAGGCAGCATGGATTCACAGCGGAAGGTCATGCCAGACAAATCTGATAGATTTCTTTGACTGGGTGACCAAAGTAGTAGATCAGGGAGGGGCTGTGGACATGGCCTACCTAGACTTTAGCAAGGCATTTGACACAGTCGGACACAAAAGATTAATATACAAGTTAGCCAGCCTGGGAGTGGGTCCCAAGATGACAGCCTGGGTAAAGAATTGGCTGGAGAATAGGACACAGAGAGTAATAGTAAATGGAGTCCACTCTGAAAAAAGGGGGGTTAGCAGTGGGGTACCACAGGGTTCAGTATTAGGACCGGTCCTCTTCAATGTCTTTATAAGCGACATTGCAGAGGGACTGGAAGGAAAAGTATGTCTCTTTGCAGATGACACAAAGATCTGCAACAGAGTTGATGCACAAGGTGGGGTGGGAAGGATGAGAAGGACTTGGCAAGGTTAGAGAAATGGTCAAATGTATGGCAGCTTAGATTCAATGCTAAGAAGTGCTAGGTAATGCACCTGGGAAACAAAAACCCAGGGGAAGAGTACACAATGGGGGTGAGATACTAACAACAACAAAAATGGAAAGGGACCTGGGGGTAGTTATATCAGATGACCTAAAGGTGGGCAAGCAATGTGAGAGGGCAGCAAGGAGGGCTAGGGGGATACTGGGATGCATAGGGAGAGGCATCACCAGCAGAAAACAAGAAGTTATTATCCCTCTGTACAGACAGCTAGTGAGACCACATCTTGAGTACTGCGTGCAGTTCTGGAGACCCAATCTCTGCAAAGACATAGACAGGATGGAAGCTGTCCAGAGGAGGGCAACTAAAATGGTGCAGGGTCTGCACCGGAAGACATATGAAGTGAGACTTAAGGAGCTTAATATGTATAGCCTCAAGGAAAGGAGGGAGAGGGGGACATGCTAGAAACTTTCAAGTACTTCAAGGGAATCAACAAAGTCCAAGAGGGTAGCATCTTCCAAAAAAAGAGGTGCAAGAACAAGGGGGCACAATTTGAAGATAGAAGGGGGGCGGCTCAGAGGTAATTTAAGGAAGTATTTTTTCACAGAGAGGGTTGTGGATGCATGGAACAGCCTTCCAGAGGAGGCTGTGGAGTCAAAAACAGTGGTGGAATTCAAGCATGCATGGGACAGTCATAAGGCAATTCTAGGGGTTGGGGGTAGGAAGAAGTAGGCTGCTGGTTAACTAGGATCTGCAGCTTATCCATCAGGTAGGGAAATGGGCAGACTGGGTGGGCCAAGCGGTCCTTATCTGCTGTCAAATTCTATGTTTCTATGTTAAATGGGCAGACTGGATGGGCAAAGTGGTCCTTATCTGCCATCAAATGCTATGTTTCTATGTTTGATACTTTATTTAGGAAAAAGAAAATGGACATTTAGGTTGAAGGAAGTAAGACTATGGTGTGTTTGCCAGACACATTTTTGTTTCAGATTGGTAATAAAATGTGGTATATCTTAAGGGACAAGTGCATCATTCTAAGTGACCATAGGTAAGCTTGGTTAGGAATAAGAGGGCCAAATGTCATATGCATCCCAATATATCTGTGCGTTAACAAAAATGTATTAAACAATCATGACAATGTCAGTAAATGCACAATACAGAGTAAAACAAATTGTACTAGAAGTGTTGTCTAGATATAGGTGTGCTTTGTGTTTCTCTGACAGGTCTGAATGAAAAGATCAATGCAGTGTTTTATCAGTACTATTAGAGGCCAATATATCACTGTTATGCAACATTACAAAGAGTTTTCTGAGCTGGTTAAATTAGATTCCCATATGAAGACAGAATGAATGTTTAGAATAATACAAGTTATCTCACACAAGTACAGTAGCTTCATTTTGTCTTGGACATACTAGATAGAATCTGTCTGGGACTACATGGATAAACTAAAGGTCAGCGTCACTCAAAAGTGTTTAAATAATTACTGGTAAAAGCAAGAACAGACAGTATGATTGATGGTCTGTATCTGTAAGGAAACATTTAAGCATTCACTAGAGAGTTAAGACAATTTAATATGGCCATGTCTAGCACTTTAATTATTAAACTGATTTACTTCAATGCAATTCTGGGCTCATACATATTTTATATCCTTTATTGGCATTGCTATCTCCTGCATGTGAAGGGTGATTAATACATTTGGCCTTTAATCCCTTTGTGGCTTAAGCTAGAAACAGAGATCTCACTGACCTGGCCACAGGTGTTAATGTCATTTGGGTGTGAGCAAAGTCAACTAATTAGCTGGCATTTGCATCACAATTTCTTTCATGATGCAATCAGGGCTCAGTGTTTAAGGATGCTTTAAATTGAGTGCTCCTAACAAAAGTTTAAACAGATTTACAGCACTATCTTCACTAGACTAACATAGAAACATAGACTTTGATGGCAGATAAGGACTGCTTGGCCCACTCAGTCTGCCCATTTTCCAACCTTTTGGATAAGCTGCAGATCCTAGTTAACCAACAGCCTACTTCCTTCTACCCACCCCAGAATTGCCTTATGTCTGTTCCATGTATTCTTGAATTCCCCCATTGTTTTTGACCCTAATTCCTCCTCTGAAAGGCTGTTCCATGCATCCACCATCCTCTCTGTGAAAAAATACTTCCTCACACTGCCCCTGAGCCATCCCACATCTATTTTCAAATTGTGCCTCCTTGATCATGCACATCTCTTTTCTGAAAGATGCTACTCTCTTAGACTTTGTTGATTTCCTTGAGGTACTTGAATGTTTCTATCATGTCCTTCCTCTCCCTCCTTTCCTCTAGGGAACAAGGGGGCACAATTTGAAGATAAAGGGGGGACGGCTCAGGGGCAATGTGAGGAAGTATTTTTTATGCAGATGGTGGTGAATGCATGAAACAGCCTTCCTGAAGAGGGTGTGGGACAAAAACAGTGGGGGAATTAAAAAATGCATGGGACCGACATAAGGCAATTATAGCGGGGGTAGGAGGAGGTGGGGGAAGTAGTCTATTGGTTAACTAGGATCTGCAGCTTATCCAATAGGTAGGGAAATGGGCAGACTAGGTGGGCAAAGTGGTCCTAATCTGCCATCAAAGTCTATGTATCTGTTTCAATGTTACATATCAAGCTCCTTTAGTCTCTCTTCATATGGCTTCTGCTGCAGACCCTGCATCATTTTAGTTGTCCTCCTCTGGACTGCCTCCACCCTGTCTATGTCCTTGCAGAGATGCGGTCTCCAGAACTGCACGTAGTACTCCAGATGGGGTCTCACCAACTGTCTGTACAGAGAGATAACTTACTGTTTACTACTGTTGATGCCTCTCTGTACGCATCCCAGTATCCCCCAGCCCTTCTCCCTGCCTTTTCTGATTGCTTGCCTATCTTTAGGTCATCTGATATGACTATCCCCAGGTCCCGATCCATTGTTGTTGTTGTTAGTATCCCCCCCAATGTATACTCTTGCCCTGGGCTTTTATTTCCCAAGTGCATTGCTTTGCACTTCTCTGCATTGAATCTAAGCTGCCATACTTTTGACTATTCCTCCAACCTTGCCACGTCCCTATAAATCCTTCCCACCACCCCCCTTGTGTAATAACCCTGTTGCAGATCTTTGTGTCATCTGCAAAGAGGCATACTTTTCCTTACAGCCCCTCCACAATGTCATCTATAAAGACATTGAAGAGGACCGGCCCCAGTACTAAACCCTGCAGTATCCCACTAGTAATCCCCCTTTCCTCTGAATGAACTCTATTTGCTATTACCCTCTGCATCCTGTTTTCCTGCCAGTTTTTTACCCAGGCTACCACCCTGGGATCCACTCCAAGGCTGGCTAACTTGTTTATTAATCTTTTGTGTGGGACTATTTCAGATGCTTTACTAAAGTCTTGGTAGGCCACATCCTCAGCCCCTCCCTGGTCTACTACTTTGGTCACCCAGTCAAAGAAGTCTATTAGATTCATCTGACATGAGCTTCCCACTGTGAATCCATGCTGTCTTTGGTCCTGTGCCATGCTGACCTCTAGGTATTCAACAATTCTTTATTTCAGAAGTGATTCCATAATTTTCCCTACCACTGAGGTCAAACAAACGAGTCTGGAGTTTCCTGCCTCTGCCTTGCTCACACTTTTGTGAAGGGGAATAACATCTGCCTTCCTCCAGTCCTCAGGTACCACACCATCCTCCAATGATTTGTTAAAAAGGGTAGTCAGTGGTGTCACTAGTTCTCTCCTTAATTGTTTTAGAGTTCTAGGGTGAATCCCATCAGTCCCCATTGCTTTGTCCACTTTGAGTTTTAGTGGTTCTTTCAGGACCCTTTCTTCTGTAAATGGACTAGTATAAACCCCACTATCCAGAGTGCTTCTATTCTTTGGTTTAGGCACCTCCCCCTCCTTTTGTGTATACTGAGCAAATGTATTCATTCAGGATCTCTGCCTTTTCACTGTCATGCTCTACCCAGCTGCCCTCCCCTTTATTAAGCCTCACTATCCCTCCCTTGGTCTTTTTTTGCTCCCTAACATACCTATAAAATGTTTTATGATCTCTGTACATGTTGCTAATTTATGTATATGTTACTGATTTATGTTCAGGACCTCCTTGTGAATGAGCCTGCTCAATGGAGTAATTCATGCTATGAACTTGACTTTATCCCCCTTCTTAATCAAGTTGCACTGGTAGTCAAAGTGTTGGACATGTAGTCAAGTAAATATTTTGTTAAGATCATTTCTACGCAGTCTCAAAATTCCAGAAACTGTTCTTTGGAAAAAAAAACTACTATTGGGAAGAATTGCCACTGAACATCACTATTTTATTGGACTCACAAGGGATAGTTCAGGACTAATTCTCTGTTAGCAGAAAATCTGAACTAAAAAGAACTGAACAGACCTGGTATGTATAACTTTAATTTATATAAGGGGTTCCATACAAAAATGCTAATGGTAGTGCTTACAGCAGTTGCCATTGCAAACACTTATTTATTTCAGTTTGGAATTACAATCTTTGAACCAAGCTGACTCTCTTACAAAGGCTCCAAGTCAGTAGAAGAACAGACAAAACAGTACAATTTACATCATAGGACGAGAACATACAATAGCCAAGTGACAAGACTGTTTTACAAGCAAGATAAATCTGGAGTATAACCTCAAATACAAATACTTTTATTACAGAAATATCTCTAGTCTATAGATCTAGTTACCAAGTGCAGGTTGCTTGTAGTTGGCATCCAAAATTGGCTTTGTCAAAGAAAAGGGGAGGAGGTATGGAAAGTATTGGCATGAGTACAGAGGAGGCAATATTGTATAATGTTATTAGGGTATAGGAGAAGGGGGTATGCTGATGGGGGAGAACAAGCTGATTAAGTGCTACATGTACAGGGGCTGCGTAGGGGAAATGTAAACCAAGTGCAGGGAAGGGGGTGAGGATTTGTGGGGTGAGAGGGGTAAGAAGGTGGGGGATAGGAGCTGGCTGTCTAGGACAGGGGATGGAACTCCTGTCATTCTGCTCAGCAGTTGCACTCTTGGAATTCTACCATGAGGCAATGGAGTTTTTTTAAATTGTTTGAGTTTCTTAAGGTGAAAAAGGGAGGCGGGAAGGTCATTCATTTTATTCTTTTTGGTAACTGGGTAAGGCCCACTGGGCACAAGTGCTTGTTTTCAGATGCAAACCGGGAGCACTGGGAAGGTTTTAAGTGACTTGCTCTGAATCACACAATATGCAAGTGGAAGTTGTGGAAATCAAACCCAGGTTTGACAACCTCATAGTCTTCAGGTGAAGCTACCTCTGGCTGCAAGCTGCAACACTGGACTTAAGATTTGGAAGAAACCGAGTAGTGCTCGCAACAGAGGGAGGTGAACCTTACAATTTACAATTGTCTTTGGTTTGAAACAGATTCCTTAGGAAAGTTAATATTCTTCAGGTGGAGGATACTTCTAACTGAAGGGTGAAATAAGGAACTTAGAATTATCAGAAAAGGCAGTCTTTCAATCAACAGAGGGAGTTTGCTTTACTTTTGTTACAAGTGTTAAGGTTTTCAGTGCAGGAAGAGTTTAAACCCACATAGGCTGAATACTGTTTTCTGTGTCTGCCCTTCTGCACAGCTGACGTGTTGTGGGGCTGACTGTTTTCAGAGCACAAGTCACCAGGCTCTTTTGGGGCTGGGGAGGTTTACCTGTGTCTGACTTGGATGTTTGGATTTTTCTCTGTTTGATTAGCAGGTTATTTTCTCTGTCAAAATGGTTTGAAGCAGTATTACAAATTGCCATGTATGGCATCTTGCTGACAGGAAGGCACTCATCGCCTCGGTAGGTCAGAGCGTTTAGCTGATTGTTTCGTGAGGGCACAGTTTAGGCCCAACCTTTCCCACCCTCACCCCACCCACCCCTGGAAATAGTTCATTTATACCTGGGGTTCTGACATCATTTCCTCAAGAGGGCAAGGTACATATCACTGTCATATCCTGTCTAGCACACTGCACTGACAATATAAGCATACACATTATGTAAATACATATATTTCTATATAACGCACCAATCACACACACAAAAAATAAAAAACTAGACAAGGTAGACAGTTATGTGGGGAGTAGTACAATGTAATGGCTGTGGGGCAGCAGTCTTCCAGGAGTCTTTCTGGAGGCTGAGATGCTGCCCTGTTCGCAGACAACTATCTGCCCTGAGGGAGGAAGTTGCCCATCTTCAGGCCGCACTGGACAGTGGCAAGGGAACCTCCCCCATCCAGGGAGCACCAGAGCCACCACCACTACCTCAGAGGTTGTGAAGAAAGCACAGCAGTTGGACCACAGTGGGCTCAGGGAGGGTAAGGGTGGTGGAACAGAGGCACACCCAGTCAGTTGTTCCACTCCACAATCCATACACCATTCTGGGGGAGCATAGTTCCCCTATGGATGCACCTGCAGAGGAGACTAAGGAGGCTGCAGGCAACTGTCACAAGGGAGGCCCTCAGGAAGGAGGCAGAGGGCACCACAGGGAAAGAAAGCAGCTCCTGGTGGGGGACTCAATTATTAGGAGGATAGAACTGGGGGAAGCAGGGAAAACTGAAGTAAGGTGCATGCCTGGTGCCATGGCTTGAGGGACAGGAAGCGATCCTTAGGATCACGAGAACAGTTGCACGGAGTCTGAGCTGACATCATTGTCCACCTAGGGACAAATGACTTAGCTCATCATGAGATTAGAGCAGTGCAGAAGGACTTTGTAGAGTTGGGGAGGGCTTAAGACAAGTAGCACACACAGTATCCTTCTCAGAGGTACTGCCTGTCAGTGGCATGGGTGAGGCGAGGGTACTTTGCACCATGCAGTTTAACAAATGGTTGAAAAAATGGTGTGGAGCACAGGGGTTTGGCTTCATTGGGGATTGGGGTTCCACCTGGAGGGACACCAGCCTTTACTGGCAGGATGGTCTGCATCTGTCCAGGAAGGGAACAAGTCTTTTGGGCAATCGGTTTAAATGCTTCATTGGCAAGCCTTTAAACTAGTCAAGAGGGGAGGCAATGATAAGCAGCAGGAAAATCCCAGCCTCTCCCTACAAAACAGGGTACTAAATGAGAAAAAGACCAAGGTAGAAAGGTCAGTGGGGGATGCCGCTACAGAAGGTAAAGCCATCAAAAAATGGAGAGCAATGAGTACCAATACCCGTAGTCTGGGTAACAAGCTTCCCTAATTAGTGGCCTTGATGGAGGAGGAAGATCTGGATATCGTGGCAGTCACAGAAACATGGTACACATAGAATCATGACTGGGACGTAAACATACCAGGATACACTATCTATAGGAGGGACAGGGAGGGTAAAAGGGGAGGAGGAGTAGCTCTCTACATAAGAGAAGAAATCAAAGCAACAGAACAAAAGGGTAAACAGGGAGGAGAAGAAGCACTGTGGGTCAATTTGGAGGCAGACAATGGCACCACAATCCGCACAGGGGTTGTATACAGACCCCCCTCTCAGGGGGAGGAAATGGACAAGGAAATGATAGAAAGTATACTTAGAATGGCAGATAAAGGGGAGATATTGCTGATGGGTGATCCGAATATGCCAGATGTTAACTGGAGTGCAATTGCAGCAGCCACTTCTAAGAGTGGGGTTATTCTAGATGGCCTACAGGGGGCATGCCTTAGACAACTAGTATTAGAGCCCACTCAAAAGGGAGCAATCTTAGATCTGGTTCTCTCAAATGGAGATGAAGAGAGGATCACAGATGTAGAAGTGGGTAGCCAACTGGGAACTAGCGACCATCGAACAGTATGGTTCACAATAAACATAGCAATAGAGTCAAGCCATACAAAGACAAAGGTACTGGATTTTAGGAGGGCTGACTTTGCCAAAATGGGTGAGTGCCTAAGGAATGCACTAGCAAATGGGCAGGAACGAGGGTGAAGAACAATGGAATAATAAAACTGCATCACAGAGGTAACAAGCCTTGTGTAAAGCAAATAAACAAAATGAAATGAGGTAAGAAACCACTATGGTTCTCAAAGGAAGTGGCAGTGAAGGTTCAAGAGAAAAAGAAAGCATTCAGGAAGTACAAGGAATCACAGAAGGAACAGGACAGAGAACTGTATCAGTTAAAGCAAAGGAAGCTGGAAAGGCAGTCAGAACAGCAAAGGCCCAAACCGAGGAAAAGATGGCCAACTCAGTTAAGAAGGGGATAAAACCTTTATAGGTACATCAGGAGCGAAGGAAGACCAAGGAGGGATAGTGAGGCTTAATAAAGGGAGGGAGGTGGGCAGAGACTGTGAAAAGGCAGAGATAATAAACAAATATTTTTGCTCAGTATTTACAAAGGAAGAGGGGGAGGTACCTAAAACAAACAGTAGAAACACTCTGGATACAGAAGTTGATACCAGCCCATTTACAGAAGAAAGGGTTCTGAAAGAGCTCTTAAAACTGAAGGTGGACAAAGCAATGGACCCTGGTGGGATTCATCCCAGAATTCTAAAAGAACTAAGGGTAGAACTAGTGACACCACTGACTACCCTCTTTAACAAATCATGGGAGGATGGGGTGGTACCTGAGGACTGGAGGACGGCAGATGTGATTCCCCCTCACAAAAGTGGGAGCAGGGCAGAAGCAGGAAACTACAGACCTGTTAGTTTAACCTCAGTGGTAGGGAAAATGATGGAATCACTCTGAAGGAAGAATTGTTGAGTATCTAGAGGCCAGAGGGCACAGGACCCAAGGCAGCATGGATTCACAGCAGGAAGGTCATGCCAGACAAATCTGATAGATTTCTTTGACTGGGTGACCAAAGTAGTTGATCAGGAAGGGGTTGTGGACATGGCCTACCCAGACTTTAGCAAGGCATTTGACACAGTCGGACACAAAAGATTAATATACAAGTTAGCCAGCCTGGGAGTGGGTCCCAAGATGACAGCCTGGGTAAAGAATTGGCTGGAGAATAGGACACAGAGAGTAATAGTAAATGGAGTCCACTCTGGAAAAAGGGGGGTTAGTAGGTGGGCACTGCAGGGTTCAGTATTAGATCAAGTCCTCTTCAATGTCTTTATGTTTACATTGCAGAGGACTGGAAGGAAAAGTATGTCTCTTTGCAGATGGCACAAAGATCTGCAACAGAGTTGATGCACAAGGTGGGGTGGGAAGGATGAGAAGGGACTTGTCAAGGTTAGAGGAATGGTTAAATGTATGGCAGCTTAGATTCAATGCTAAGAAGTGCAAGGTAATGCACCTGGGAAACAAAACCCCGGGGGAAGAGTACACAATGGGGGGTGAGATACTAACAACAACAAAATGGAAAGGGACCTGGGGTTGTCATATCAGATGACCTAAAGGTGGCAAGCAATGTGAAAGGGCAGCAAGGAGGGTTGGGGAATACTGGGATGCATAGAGAGGCATCACCAGTAGAAAACAAGAAGTTATTATCCTCTGTACAGACAGCTGGTGAGACCACATCTGAGTATCATGCAGTTGTGGAGACCCAATCTCCAAAGACATAGACAGGATGGAAGCTGTCCAGAGGAGGGCAACTAAAATGGTGCAGGGTCTGCACCAGAAGACATATGAGGAGAGACTTAAGAAGCTTAATATGTATAGCCTCAAGGAAAGGAGGGAGAGGGGGGACATGATAGAAACTTTCAAGTACCTCAAGGGAATCAACAAAGTCCAAGAGGGTAGCATCTTTCAAAAAAGAGGTGCAAGAACAAGGGGCACAATTTCAAGATAGAAGGGGCGCCTAGAGGTAATTTAAGGAAGTATTTTTCACAGAGAGGGTTGTGGATGTATGAAATGGCCTTCCGAGGAGGTTGTGGAGTCAAAACAGTGGTGGAATTCAAGCATGCATGGGACAGTCATAAGGCAATTCTAGGGGTTGGGGGTAGGAAGAAGTAGGCTGCTGGTTAACTAGGATCTGCAGCTTATCCATCAGGTAGGGAAATGGGCAGACTGGGTGGGCCAAGCGGTCCTTATCTGCCGTCAAATTCTATGTTTCTATGTTATGTTTCTATGCTGGATGTACCAAGCTCATTGCAGCTTGTTACTCTAACCCCTAGGCTATACTGCCAGCCTTAGCATCAAGCATGACCACGGTGACTCATTTCAACTATGTTCATCTGGGGACACAAGCTTTTCCTACATGTTTGTGAAAATGTGTCTGACACACTGAGAAAGGGGTAGGATTATCATGCAAATCACTCAGAGGGTCATTCACAAAAGATGAAGCCCTTGCAATTCCAGTGATAGACTCCTGCACACCCCCCAGAATGGTTAGTGATGCCCTTGGTTTGGGGAGCTGGCATAGAAATACAGCTGTTTCAGAGAATTAGGTTCAAGGAAGGGATACTACTGGATACTAGGGAATGCACTAGCTAAGAGGAGTTGGACCTGCTGGACCACCAGGATTGGTAGTCATCAGGCCACAGATTGTATGAACTGCTTGTGGGGCCAAGGAAGTACAAGTGCACTTGAGCAGAGAAAGAGTTCAAGGTCACATGTCTGTTCACAATCAACTCACAGCATAGTACAGCAAAATGAGACTAGCACTGTACCATGGTACGACTTAGTCACTGTTGCTAACATGCAGGATTCTGATTTGAACTGTGTGACAGAGGAGATCACCACCCATACAATGCAACCAGCATTGTGTATACTGAAAGTGGGTTGTGGTAAAGAGGGGGTTGCCATTCCAGAGTGACCCTTATTGTTAGGAGACAGGCAACCTGGAAGGCAAAAATGGGGTGGGGGCTTAGGCAAGAAGAAAGAGAGAATGAGTAAAGGGCAGGGAAGAGCAAGGAATGGCGGGCTAGGTGCCTGTTATGGTTTGGGGTCTCTCTCCATTGGGTGAAGGAACAATGGGGAGTGGCCACCGGAGGGGTTAAAAAGAGGGTGTCAGCAGCTACAAGCCACTTTTTGCTAACATTCTTGGAATTCATCAAGAGGTTGAGCACATCGACTGGCAGCTGTTGAGGATAGGTAGGGTGAGAAAAGGTAAGGTGGGGGCACAGGGCAAAGAGGATGGGTTTTGTTATTTAATAGAATAAAGAATTCATAGAGGTTGTTCCTTAATTGAGCTGGCTTTGGTGGCATCTGCATGAGGGGGTAGGTCACAGGTTGCTCAGTGTTTTGGGTTTTGTTTTCCACTGTGGGGTGCCACCAGGCCAGTTTTTTAATTGTTAATGTTCGGGTTATGTAAAACCTCTTGTGGTGCTCAAGGGAAGGGGGCACCATCAGGACACTGCGTTCTATTTGTTGGCTGCAGACTGGTGAGCAGCAGTAGCTGGTTGAGGAGTGGAGTGGTCAGGGTGGCTACTAATGTGGATTGGGTATGCAAGTGGTGCACGTAGCAATCTCCTGGTGGCCAGCTCACTAGGTAAAGAGACGCTCCTCGGCACAGGCCGCATCATGGCTTGCACGATGTGATCTGCTGGTGGCTGGCTATAGGAGAAATGCTAATCCATGATGCAGGCTGTAACAATTTTTAGAAGCTGGGACAGATGTCTTACTCAGCTCAGCAGGGGGATTACTGGGGTGATGTGTTCGGGGGACGGGGTCAGGAGACGGGCAGGTGGACGGGTGCCCAAGATCATCCGCCCCATCTCAGTTTGCCAGAATTTCAAGCATCGAGATGGGATGGGCCAGCAGAGTGGCCTGGGACTGAAGAGGCTTGCGATCTGGGGGGGGGAGTAGGAACATCAATAGGAGGATGCGGGGGTCGATCCCTGGGCTTGGCTGCTGTCGGCTTTGGTTTGCAAATATTAGTAGGGGAGGGCAGCACTGCGAGAGGCAGAGGCACTGGGAAAAACAGCATATGCTCTGTTGGGGCACAAGGTGGAAGGGTCCAATGACAGGCAGCATGGAGCCTGCAGCTACGTTAGGAACTGATGCCCCACTTCCCCAGCAGCTTGATGCAGCTTAGCGGAGCAAAAGTGAGAGGCAGAGGCACTAATATAGGTCCAGGTGGGGTTTGCCCTCACTGCAGCTCAGCGTTTCATAAAATAAAAAGAAAAGGAAAAGATGATTGATTTGGTGTCCTTAAGTGGGGGGAATCCTTCTGGGCAAATGTCAGAGGGAGGACATGAGGTGCGTGGCACTCAGGAGATGGACTGTTTCACTATAAGGGAGAAAGCACAGTAGAGCTGAGCCACTAGTCATGCCACTGTTTCACTACATGGGAGCAAGTGCAGCAGAGCTGAGCCTAGATGTGCGCCGCTGTTTTAGAGTGGTGACAGCTGCTGCCATCTTAGTGCTCAGTAGCAACCATGCAGGCAGTGCCTGGCAAGATATGAGATGAGGACTGAAGAAGGTAGGGACATGGGGAGGGAAGTTAGATGGGGATGAGGGATGGAGTAGCTTCAACTGGGGAACCCAGGGATGAGGGTTTGTAGCCCTGCAGGGCCATATACAGTAAAAAATAAATAATACAAACAAAAGTGAATGAAACCTCTCCAGACTGGAAGGCAGCACTGACTGCATTAGCTTATTTGGAAATCGAAGATACGTGATCTGGATCACCTTATGTGTGGTCTGTTACTAGAGCCATATTTTGATAGAGAGGAAGATGCAGCAGTAGTAGTAGAAGATAAGAATCACAATATAGGAAAATATATTAGCTATGAACAGATTGTGTCATGTAACATGGGATCCTCCCAATTAAATTTGGGCTACTGCTTCCAGAAGAGGGTTTCATTTGATTTCTTGTACCCAGTACTCTTGCTCTGAAGTTGTGTGAGAACATTAACGGGGCATGGGTTTAGCAACACAACAGGCAGAGTGATGCAAAACAAAAAAAAAGAAATCCAATGAACACAAGGGCATGGGGGCAGGGAGCAACATCTGAGAGACAGTCTGGGCAGGCGGGCATGATGCTGGAGTGGCACAAAGGGGGCAAGTAGGGTCGGGGGGGCAAGGAAAAAAACAAAAACAAAACAATTGCTCATGGTCATCCTCGAATACAGGGTTTCTGTTTAGTTTTGCAGATGGTGCCAAGGAAGAAGGAGAGCATGGTGGAGAAGCTTGCCAAGCAAGCGGTGATGCTGATGGGGCAGGTGCAGTTCATCCTTGAGAAGGCTCACAAGGCAGAAGAGGGTCAGGGGGCCAGGAAAAGGAAAGAGGCAGAAGACAGTGAGAAGGGTAGAGTAGGGAAGCGGCTGAGGAAACCAGCAGGGGAGAAGCCAGCAGCGATAAGTGGTAAGCAAGGGGGGAGGCTGGTGGACTTAATCAAAGGGGGACAGGATGGTAGCCTTAAGGAGCATTTGGCAGGTTTGATAGTGGAAAGAGGGAAAAAAGGGTTAGAAGAATGGAAAAAGCTTGGATAGAGTTAAAGGAGGCAGGGGTTCAGAGAGCAGTGGGAGTGGGTGGAAAAGGTGGAGTGCAGGTCGGGGGTGTCCAGGGATGACATTGGGGAACACGTGCCATAGGCAATTAAAGAAAATATATGGAAGAGGGAGTATGTGGATATGGTTGCACTAGTGTCCAAGAATGTGGTGAAGAAGTACACAGAGCGGGAATCAGTAGGCAGATCAGAGATGGCTGTAGCATTAGCACCGGAGGGAAAAATGATGGATGACAAGAGTTTTAAGGTCAAGATGTTTAATAATTGGATAGTGAGGTTTACCAATTTCAGTGCCATATTGTTGCAAAAGCAGCCAGAATTGGCTATTCCCCATCTATCTTATTCGACAAAGATCCTTGATGTGTACAAGGCAAGAGCATGGTACGGGTGGCTAGTCTATGATAAGCGTTTTAGGCATCGCATGGCAAAACATGGGGATATTAGAAGGGATGTCACTCATGTGAACCTGTGGGTGTGCATGTTCACTGGGCAGAGTTCATGGGCAGTTGAGGGAGTGAAGTCATTTGGGGGAGGTGTACTGGCAAAGACATGGTAGAGATTCAACAAAGCAACCTGCAGCTGACCTAACTGCAAATTCTGACACGTCTGTGCAAAATGCACAGACCCCCACCCAGTGTCTAGATGCAGGAGTATAGGGAACAGGTCAGGGTTTCAGCCATTCTCGGGGCATCTTTTTTTGTGGCACCTTCTGGGGAGTCAGAAGAGGAGGGGCACAAGAGGGGGAGAGGGAGAGGTTACGGAGGAGGGAGGTTTGGGGGAACAAGTAGCTAAAAGTGGGAAGGAACAAGGGAGGAGTGGGTTTCAAGGGGCTAGCACTCCAATATGGGTTGACATTCTGAGGGAATGAACAGAGGGATACCCGGATAGGCTGGCAAAGGACAGGTTGAAGGAGGTGTTTATGAAGGAGGTTAGTTTGAACTACATGGGACCAAAGGTAGCAACCAGAGCAAAGAATCTGGTGTCCACCAAGGGGAAGGATATCTTGGTAAAACAGAAAATAGAGGAGGAAATCTTAGCAGACAGGGTAGAAGGGCCTTTTAATACCCCACCATGGCTGGAGCTGCAGATATCTCCACAGGCCTGGTACCCAAGAAGCAGCCTGGAGAGCCCAGGATGATACACCAATTATCCTACCCCGATGGAGGCTTGAAGAATAATGGAATCCCAGAGGGGACAGGGTGGTGTACTACACCACATTGGATGAAGCTATTGAGGTGATCAGAACAGTGGAGGCAGCCTGGCTGGTGAAGACAACTATCAGATCCACCCTCAGGTTGCTCCCTGTGATGGAGGATGATTGGGATTTGTTGGCCTTCCAGTCTGAGGGCAAGTATTTCCTTGACAAAGCAATGCCATGAGCTGCTCCATAGCATGTGCAGCATTCAAAACTTTCAGTACATGGTTGCAGTGGGCATTTGCAGACAGGTCTGGGCACGGCACTGTTGTGCACTATTTGGATGATTTATTTATTGGTGGGGGAGGGGAAGTAGGTCACCGGGAAGATGTTGGAGGATTTCCAGGGCATGTGCAGGACCCTGAGGGCACCGCTGGCTGGGGACAAGACTGAGGGCCCGAGCAGGAAGTTGGAGTTGTTGGGCACAGTGGGGGATGTCAAGGCAGAAGCTTACTGCCTACCCAAAGGGAAAATTGACAGGCTGAAAGGTTTATTATGCATTGTCAGATCCAGAAGGAGGGTCCAAGTTGTCAGTTATACAGCAGCGATTGTGGCATTTGAATTTTCCATGCTCAGTGGTCCCCCCGGGGAGGGTCTTTACGTGGAGGCTGGCCAGAATAACTGGCAAGATGAGACTCTCCCACCACTGGTTGGACATAACAAGAGGGTAAGTGAGGACCTGGAAGTATGGGAGCAGTTTTTAGACACATACAATGGGGTCACGCTATGGAGGAGGACTGGTTGTACAATACAGAGTTGGAGTTGTACACAGACGCAGCAGGAGCAATAGGGATGGGGGGTGTATTTTCAAGGGGAGTGGATCTTCGAATCATGGTTGACCAGGTGGTAGAGAGATGTTCTGATAAAGGATAGTATGTTATTGGAGCTATTTCCCATCTGGGTGGCAACAGTGGTGTGGGGTGATAGGCTATGGAACAAAATAGTGTTTTTTTTGAGTGACAGCAAGGCGGTGGTGGAGATTTTGAATCGGCAGAAGGGGACTAAAGAAAGGGTGATCAGAGTGGCATGACAATTGGTGCTGGGGGGTTGCAGCTGAACATGTCATTTAAGACTAAACACATTTCAGGATTAAGCAACAAATGGCTGATAGTTTGCCCCACTTGCAGGTTCACAGCTTTTGGGAGGTTGCTCCAACAGCACTGGCCAGCAGAATGGTGGTTCCCCCTCATCTGTGGGAGACTGGGTGGAAAGATCCTGCATAGTGTTCCATTGCTCCTGGTCCAGCAACACCCTAAAGGCTTATGAGGGCGTATGGGCAGGTTTTCAGAAGTTCAGATGCAGAATGGGATGGAGAGCAGGAAACAGGGTTACTGAGCAGGAGGTTATTAGGTTTTTGGTGGCAAAATGGGATGAGGGGATGGCTTATTTTACAATGGGCATGCACTTAACAGCCATAGGTGTGGGGTGCAAGGCACTGGTTTGGGGACTCTGGTCAGAACTCAGGTGGTAAGACACATGATGCAGGGATGACAAAGGGTAAAAGGGATGATCCCCGATCAGAGACGGCCTATTCAAAGGGAGTTGATGAGGAAGCTTTTGGATAGTTTAGGATGCATCTGCAGCTCAGCATACAAGGCAATTTTATTTAAGGTGTTCTTTTTAGTCCTGCAACTAGGGGCCTATAGGATGAGTGAAGTGGTACCCTGCAGACGGAGAATAGGGAGAGGGGGTTTAAGCTGTGAGCATATTCAGTATGATCAGTTTAGGGGTAGTGATTACACCAAGAGGATCCAAAACCAATCAGTTCAGTGTGGGGGCCAGTGTTAGTTTAGCAAAGGGGTCTGAGAAGCATACATCTCAGCATTTTGTCACTGAAATGAGGGACATGGACTCTGAAAATGAAGGACAGTGAGGGACACTAACTTTCATAATGAGGGACACATCCTCAAATGTGGAGATACAAGTTCAGAACACTGTGGAAACCATTGCCTTTACTTATACAAAGTTTATTTTTGATTCAGCATCTTAGAATATTATTAATTTCTGCTTCAAAGTCTGAATATACAGTACATTCTCTTTGGTGCAGCACCTTTTCCATGAGGGACGGATGAGGGACAGGGCACTTTTGAGGAGTAAAATGAAGGATATCCCTCAAAATGAGGGACACTTGAGAGGTATGCTGAGAAGGGCATGTGTGTGATAAAGGCATTAGAGAATTATGGCAGGGTCAGGCTGTCGACCAAGGGGATTTTCTTTGTGCATGGGGATGGAGTGGCGGTTTCTATGTACCAGGTTTCAGCAGTGATTAAAACAGGGATATCATTCATAGGAGAGGATGCCAGAAGATTTTCATCCCACTCTTTTCAGATTGGGGCTGAATCAGAGGCAGCCACCCAGGAAGTATCAAAGGAGGGGATCAAGGAGAAGGGTAGGTGGAAACTGACCTGTTTCAAGAGGTATGCGTGGGAATAGTAGGTTTGTGATCTCTATTCTTTGTTTCATGTGCAGGGCGTTGAAGGATGTTCTGGACTGTAGGCCACTCTATTTTCTGGGATGAGAGGAGAGTTGCCAGCAGGCCAGTTGGGAGACAGCTGCAGAGAGTGGCTGATTCAGTTTGCTTGGTTTGGCAGGGTCTGTGAGGCATGAGGTGGGGATGGTTGTTGCTTTTGCTACAGGAAATGAATGGCAGGGTTCCTAGACCAAACCTGTTAATTATACATCTGGGGGGCAATTAGTTTTTTTTTTGTAGATAATTTCTTTATCCTCCTTCCAGGCAACTTACAATCATGCCTGATATCCTAGCCCCATCCCCTGCTTGCAGCTTACATTCTGCTTTCTCCATGACTCCCCCCCCCCCATGGAGGGGCAGTGGGGACCTCTCAACCCCATGGAATGGATCTGGTGTGGAGGTTATTGCATGTTCAAGGGAGCGGGGTTTCAGGGATTGCCTGTCATCCTCCCATGCCCAGGACACTTTCTTCTTCCATTTTCTCCGTTTAGGAGAGGAGGCATGCAATGACGCCCTATGGAGAGAAGGCACATGTGTCCACACGTGCTCCTTCAAGCATCTGCCTCCTCTCCTCTCCATTCTGAAGTGTCAGTGTGCTGTCCCTCAGCCACTGCTAGGGGCCATTTGGGCACTGACTGCTTGTGGCTCCCTTCCCCAGAGAAGGAGAGCAGTCTCTGGAATGCTCAGTCCTTCTCCTGCTGACCCCCGGTGGCCCATGCTCATTCCCAAACACAGGTCACAAGCTCAGTGCAAGGTATGGTGTCCAGCACCTCAGCCCTCAGTGCTACCAGGCTGGCTTGGGAGGCAATGATTTGGGGGAGCATCCATGGGTGGATTTGCTGTTAGAAATCCAACAGGATATAGAGTTGGTGAGGAATTGGTGGCCAGAGTTCATGGTGTCATGCTCTGAGAATATCCCCAGGAGAGTGTTAAGACAGGCCAGGGATCCCAAAGAGATAGAGCAAGCCAGGAAGAGGCTAAATAGGAGGATGGGGGTGTTCATTAAAGAGACAGCGGGTATGTAGATAGACCATGGGATTGCATATGACAGCCCAGGGGATTATAGGGAAGATGGGGTTCATCTGTCAGAAGTGGGTATCATGCTGTTTACCAATAGTTATGATGAGTCAATTGAGGAATGGGGTTTGGAGAATGAGGGAGTGGTGGGAAGCGTACCTTCCAATGTGGAGCTGGAGATGTGCTAATGGAAGGAAGAAATAGGGGAGGCATAAGGGGTGGGGGGTCCATCAGCAGCAGGCCTAGACTGGGTTAACACCCAGGAGCGGGGGGGGGCAAGTCCGGAAGACATTTCAGCAGGTTGGATATGACAGAGGTTGCATTGAGTAAGACAGCAGAGGGCAACAACAGAGGTTGTTGGAGATGGAAGTGAGAGGGCATAAGGTTACATACCCAGGCCCGAGAAGGTTTGAGAGAGGAAAAGGAAATAAGGGAATGTTGGGGATGCAAGAGAAATTAACATGTTATGGATGACTTCTCATAACATTTTATATGTAAATAATTTGAAAATAAAGTTGCCAGTTGAGCACCCAGTACAGAGTGTGGAGCATTTGTTCAGGTTGGTTGGTCCATTGACAAAGGGGGTTGTCATTCCAGGACAACAATTACTGTTAGTGGACAGGTAACCTGGAAAGCATAAATGGGGGGAGGGCTTAAGAATGGGGAGAAAGAGAATGTGTAAATGGTAGGGGAGAGCAAGGAAAGGCAGGGCTAGATGCCTGTCAAGGCTTGGGGTCTTTCTTCATTGGGTGAATGAACGGGGGGAGTGGCCACCGGGGGGTTAAAAAGAGGAGGTCATATTTTAGGCCAGTCATATTTTGCAGAAATTCTTGGAATTCCTGCTCTCGCCCCCATAGATTTTGAGTATGTTGGTGACAGTCGGTGGGGGTGGAATTGAAGGGAAGGGCTGGTTTGTCATAGTGGGCAATTGCATTGGTGGGCAGGTGACTGAGTGGGTTGCTGGCAGAGGGCAACAAAATTGGGCAAAAGGGTTGCCAAAAGAGGGCAACAGGGAAAGGAAGAAATGGGAGGGCACAAGGGGTGGGGGTGACACTAGCAGCAGGCCCAGTCTGGGTTGACACCCAGACGGGGAAGTGGTGAACAACTCCGGAAGACATCCCAGCAGGCTAAATAGGACAGAGGGGGCATCATGTGAGACACCCGAGCACAATGACAGAGGCCAAAGGAGCTGGACGGTGATTGGGCATCAGGTTACACACCTGGGCCCTAAAAGATTGGACAGAAGAAAAGGGGATAAATGAATGTTGGGGATGCAAGAAAGATAAACATGTTATGGATGACTTCTTATAACATTTAGTATTTAAATAGTTCAAAAATAAAGTTGCCAGTTGAGCACCCAAAATATAGTGTGGAGCATTTGTACAGGTAGGTTGGTCCATTGACAATGGGTACAAATAGGGACTAATGATCTCGCCAGCTGGTCAGTTGTGGAGACCAAGGAACACCTGACCAGGCTGGGTGTCAAATGATCATCCATTTCATCTGGCATCTCCTTCTCTGAGATCTTGCCAGTTTGGGAGAGGGGGGCAGATGGACGGAAGGTAAGAGAAGGAGAGACAGGGCGCTAAACATGTGGCTCAAGGGCTGGTGCCTGGAAAAAGGACACAAATTTGTAGGGAGCTGGAAACTGTTCTGGGAGCGAAAGTTCTTTAAATTTGATGGACTGCATCTGACTAAGGGAGGAGTCAGTGCATTGGGGCAGAAGTTTGACATATTTGCAGAATATTTAAACTAGCAAATGGGGAGAGGGGTGCAGCTCCCCATACGTCGAATGGGAAGAACACCCCTCCCCCCTCAGCTAGTAGTCAAACAGGAGTTCAGCATGTTTGCAGTTCATTTTCATCACTAGGTAAGGAAAAAGGTCTTGCTCCCTGTAAAATGCACAGGGGAAATGTCAGACCTGCCCAACAACTAACACACCAAAATCTGGCCAATGGAAAATCATGTACACAATGCTCATAGTCTGGGAAACAAGATCCCAGAACTGCAGGCAATAATGACAGAGGCTAAACAGGACAAGTAGCTATTAGTGAGGCGTGGTTTACCAGTAAACACACTTGGGAGACTTCCGTACCTGGCTATGTACTTTTCAGCAGAGACCGAGGTGCAAAAAGGGGGGGGGGGGAGTGGCCCTTTATATCAATGAAAATATCAGAACTACAGAAATTCAGAACACACATAAGGAGCCATAAGAACTGTGGGTCACCCTGGAAACAGGAAATGGGACATCCATAAGAACTGGGGTTGTCTATAGGCCTCAAGAACAGGGGGAAGACATAGACACATTACTGTTAGAAGATATACAAAACATGACAGCAAAAGGGGAGGTTCTGATAATGGGAGACTTCAACATGCCTGATACAGATTGGTCAATACCAGCAGGAACATCTGCCAAAACTAGATACATGTTGGATTCCCTGCAGGGGGAGGGCCTCAAACAAGTGGCACAACAACCAACAAGAGACATGGCTATCCTAGATCTAGTATTGACTAACAGGGAAAGGATCACAGATCTCCAGGTAGAAGACCACCTGGGGGCCAGTGACCATTACATGGTATGGTTCAATTTGGCTACTACAACTAAATCATCCCATTCCAAGGCAAAAATATGGGGCTTCAGAGGAACTGACTTTGATAAGATGTCCAACAGAGTTAAGCTATCCCTGTCAAAAAGAAATACAGATGAGGGGGTACAGGCAAAGTGGGAAGCATTAAGGATGCAATACTTGAAGCAACACCCCACTGTGTTATAGAGAAAAGGAAGTGCAAAAGAAGAAGGAAATCATGTTGGTTCTCAAAAACAGTAGCAGAAAAGGTTAGGGCCAAAAGGCTGGCCTTCAGGAAAATAAGGGAATGCAATGGGATGAAGATAGGGAGGCATACCAAACTTCACTAAGGGAAACAGGGAAGGCAGTAAGGTAGGCAGATGCCCAAACTGAGGAAGCAGTAGCACAAACAGTAAAAGGTGACAAGACTTTCTATTGATATATTAGTGAAGGAGAAAGTCCAGAGGGGGTATTGCTAAGATCAAAGGAGATAAGGGTGCATGTGAGGAGGAGGACCATGTAAAAGCATCTATACTAAATAGATACTTCTGCTCAGTATTTACTGAAGAGAAGGTAGAACAAGGCCCACAGGTCAGCACCATGGACACAGCGAGGAGGAAGGTGAGCACTAGTCCCTTCACAAACAAAACAGTCCTACAAGAACTTAATAAGCTCAGGGTGGACAAGGCAATGGGACCTGATGGCATACATCCCAGGGTTTTAAAGGAGCTAAGGGTGGAACTAGCAGAGCCATTATCAGAAATGTTTAGTGACTGTCTGAGCACAGGACAGATCCCAGAAGACAGGAAAAGGGCTCATGTGATACCACTCCACAAGAGCGGTAGCAGGCAAGAGGCAGGGAACTACAGACAGTCAGTCTTACCTCAGTAGTGGGCAAGATTATGGAGACACTCCTTAAAGAAAGGATAGTGCAACACCTGGAATCCATAGGAGCACAGGATCCAAGACAGCATGGGTTTACAAAAGGAAAGTCCTGTCAAAATAATCTCATAGATTTATTTGACTGGGTAACCAGAGTGTGGACCAAGGGTGAGCAATTGATGTCACCTACCTTGACTTCAGCAAAGTGTTCAATACTGTTTCACATATAGGATTGATTAATAAGCTTGGTAGGCTCGGGGTGGGTCAGAGGTTGGCCAACTGGGTGGCAAACTTGTTGATGGCAGAAAACAGAGTGTGGTAGTAAATGGTATACAGTCAGAAGAGATGCAAGTCACAAGTAGAGCCCCTCAGAGATCAGTCCTGGGACCAGTCCTCTTCAATATCTTCATCAGTGACATTGCAGATGGACTGGAGGGTAAGGTTTGTCTGTTTCCAGATGACACCAAGCTCTGCAACAGCGTAGATGATCCAGATGGGGTGGACAGAGTGAGAAGAGATCTGAATAAAGTAGCAAAATGGTTGGAAGAGTGGCAACTGGGGTTTAATGCAAAGAAGTGCAAGATCATGCACATAGGGAAGAGAAACCCGGAAGCCACCTATAGGCTGGGAGGGGAGTTACTGACAGTCACAAGGGAAGAAAGAGATTTGGGCATCATCATCACCGATGACCTGAAATCATCCAAGCAGACCACTAAAGCAGTAGGTAAGGCTAGGGGGATGTTAGGGTGTACTAGTATGGGTATCACAAGTCAAAAGAGAGGTAATAATCCCTCTTTACAAGACACTGGTTAGGTCCCATCTGGAGTACTGCATGCAGTACTGGAGGTCACACCTTCACAAGGACATTAACCAAATTGAGGCATTCCAGAGAAGGGCAACCAAAATGGTGCAGGGACTGCATCAGAAAACATATGAGGACAGATTAACAGAGCTCAATATGTATACCCTAGAGCAAAGGAGGGAGAGAGGTGATATGATTGAAACATTCAAACACCTTAAGGGCATTAACAAGGTGAAAGAGTCTAACATGTTTAGATATAAAAAAAATAGCAGCACGAGGACACAGCATGAGATTAGAGGGAGGCCAATTAAGGGGTAATGTGAGGAAGTTATTTTTCATAGAAAGGGTGGTAGATGCATGGAAAGGCCTACCTCAGGAAGTGGTGAATATGAATACAGTACAGGGCTTCATACAGGCATGGGCTAAGCATAAAGGAGCAATACAGATGAGCATGAATAAATAGGTCATTGACAGAGCAAAGGCCGATGGCACACTCGTAAGGTCGAAAAAGAAATGGGCAGACTGGATGGGCCTTGCGGTCCTTAACTGCTGTCAACTTCTATGTTTCTATGTATCAGTGTTTCTATGTTCTGCAATTACACCACATTTATACCACTATATGTTGTGACTTTGAACAGAAATTTACACATCAAGGAGCCAAACTATGGTTGTAGAGGAATTACTGTATATTCAGACAACAATGGCTAGAGCTTAACATTTATACACCACTATAAACTACTTAAGAACCTGTCCTACAGGGAGATGGAATGTTGACCAGGCTACTGCACCCACTCTGAGTGGTGTGTGATCATTTACTTTAACTTGGACAGTTATCAGCAACATATAGCATAAACAATTTTTAATAAATCGTCTGAAAGACAGAAGTCCAAAACACCTGTGGTACAACACTATATTTCCAGCACTGCTTAGGATCTTAAGGATATGAACACTAAGTTTTTGACCTCGCTCAAAGGATGATACAAAGAAACAAGGCAAAGGTTCACCTGCTACATACTGTAGAGCAGCTGGTTTGCTGAGTACAGTATGTTGCAGTCTTAGTGTAACTTTGACAATTATCTTCTCATCTTCTATAATTTTAAGCTAGGATATCATAGTTGAACCCTGCGAAACGTAGTTTTAAAGCAGCATCATTTGTCTGTCAGCAAAAAATATCATGATATTGTTTTTTTTTTTTTGTTTGTTTTCTTTTAAGCAGGAATGTATTCTAACACCCTTTGATTTATTAGCAGTGTATTTAAATATCCTTAACATATTTCAAAACATCTTGTATTACTAATTCTGTAATTAGCCATTGAAGTCAAGAAAGATGGCTGCCATTTTTACTTTTTATAAATACTTATACTTCTATACTTGACCTCAGTCCTTAGTAAAGTATTACAGGGAATCCTGCAAGATCATATGGTTAACAATATTACAGAACAGGGACATGTAGATATTGCCCAAGATGGATTCACTCAGGGATGTTCATGTCTTACAGCACAATTAAGTTTCTATGAAAATGACAGTGCAGCTTTGGGTAAAGGGTTATCTGTTGATATCATCTATATGGATTATTCTAAAACCTTTGATTAAGTTTGTGATCAGACATTAATTCAAAATCTTAAAGATATAAAATTAAATCCTAAAGTAATTTCCTGGGTAGACACTTGGTTAAGTAATAGAAGGCAGAGAGTTAGAATTGCGGGATACTATTCATGAAGGGGTGATGTCTCTACTGGGTCCCACAGGGATCCATCCTGGGGCTTACTTTATTTGAAATACTCATCTCTACAATTCAAACCTTTAAACATTCATTGTTGAGTAAGTATGCTGATAGCAAAATAGGGACCATCATACTCAATAACGAAAGCATAACCTACTTACAAGATTTGTAACAATTGGCAAGGTGGACAGAATTGTAGAAGTTGAGATTCAACATGGATAAGTGTAGGGTGATGCACCTTGGAAAGAATAACCCAATTGCAAAGTATATTATAAAACAGAGAACGAGAGAGAGAGATTTGGGTGTTACTGTTACGAGAGATCTGTCATTTAACACACTACTAGAAATGTGGTTAAAAAAATGCAACAGAATACAGGGATGTATACTAAGACATATAAAGAACTGACAACCTGAGGTGATGGTACCATCATTTTCATCACAGGTGAGAACACATCTTGAATATTGCTCTGCCTTCTGTGCCCCTCAAAGTATAAAAGGTCAGAGGCTTAAAGAGGAAGAACAAAGAATAATAAAAAAAAAAATGCTCAGACAAAGCATATGAAGAAAGACTGGAAAACATGGGATTGTACTTAGTGCAGTACAGAAGGTTAAGGAGAGATTTATGTATGATTTTCAAGGCAATAAACAATGAGGCACTGATGGAAAGCATCAGTATGACACAGTGAACAGTATCTAGAATAACTAGGACACGTAGCTTACAGTTAAAGGAAAAGTGTCAACTACAACTAAAAGAACTAAGTGGATAACACAAAGATCTATACCTACATGGAATTCATTGCCAGGATGGGTTGTGACATGTATATCTATTGAGGTTTTCTAATTGGCTCTTGATAGACACATGGATAAGAGTAAATATATCTATATTCACTAGAAATAGTGGCGAGTTTTTCTTTAGGTCCATGACCTCCAAACTCATATCAGTTCTATAAATCTATGAATCTATGAAATTTTTTTGACTGAGGTGGCTTATTAGTTGAATATTTTTAATTCATACTGTCAATGCATTTTGATTATTCTCTGTAATAGGTTGTGCATGTTGTGTTGTAGTATGTTTCTACTAGTATGTCAGTACTTTAATTATTATGTGTTACAGTTGTCTTTACCTACTGTTTGTTTTGTACTTCTGGGTAATGCCTGAAAATATTCATTTGTTTAACTAGAGATGCAGTGAATTTAAAATCCGCCGGTGAAGCCAACGCGAAGTGGCCACTTCGAGGTGGCACTTCACTACACAGAGTGCCCCATAGGAAAGGCTCACTTCACCTTGTTATTATTACTTCATGTTGTCATTCCACCTTAAACATGAAGGAAGGTGGAGTGACAACAATATTGGCAGCATCCCACCCACACAGTCACCAGAATGAATGTGCACCCCAAAGTGCTACTACCTTGTGTCCAGAAAACTCCCCAGTGGTGATGAAGTGAAATGAGAGTGTAACAATATATGCAAAGTCTCCCAGAATTAATGGCACACTAAGTCATGTGTGCAGTGGTCAGGTCACACACAGAGTCACCAGAATTAATGTGCATCCCCAAAATGCTACTGTCTTGTGTCCAGAAAATTCCCCAGTGCTGACGAAGTGAAATGAGAGCGTAACAAGAAATGCAGTCTCCCAGAATTAATGGTGCCATACACACACACAGACAGATTAAGATTGTACTGCACACTCAAGGGATGCATACAAAAAGGCACAACAACACCTAACCAGTGCTCACAAGTCACAAATCCAAATCTGGAAACGTACATTTTGTCAGTTGGGGGATTAGTGCACAGCAGTAACAATCCACTGCCAGTAAAGATACCACAAAGCAGTATAAAAAATTCCTGCAGGTGCGGTGGATAGCAGGTTCACACTGCTGTAATTACTCTGTAACACAATAAAAGGTGTTTAATTTAATGCCACACATTGCACACATACTCACACACACACACTCAAGTAATGCGTAGCAAATTGAAAACCTTTAGTAATATAACCAAATGTTTTAAATAGACAAATTGTACACCGCTGCACCACAACAATCAGCAAAAAAAGTCAAGAATTACTGAAAATATTACTGTGTGTACATTAACCCAGTTATACAAGAAAAATATAACCAAAACAGAAAGGCTGCCTTTTTCTCCCAGTTAATCTACCTACACCACAAATATGCCCCTCCCCCAAAGCAGACTTCACAGTAAACAGACTGACTGTTCTAAATTAACATTCAAAATCCACACACAGCAATAAACACTCAATGATATGAGCACAGAAGGGTTTCCTACAATCAATGTACTAAATTTTGACCAAAAAATATTACTCAAAAAGGCTTTTTAAAAAGCTTTTAGAGGTTCTGAATCGCAGAGCTCTGAGAGCATACTGTCTCCAGCTACCACTGCACATACACTACCAAGGCTAGAACTGAGGCTGTGCTGAACAATCTAGAGCCCATGTAACTTGCAATCCCATGAATAACTGCAGAATTTCATTTGGAGCTCAATTACAGGGCAAAGTGAGGTGAATTACATTGACTTCTATATACTTTGCCTTAAAATTAGTGGAGAAGTGGTTTGGGGAATGCAGAATAATGCAGTGTCATTGGCTTCAATGGACTTCGCATTCCTCATTATGAAGCGAAGTATTCCACTTCACATTGTGGAGTTCTCCATGGATTCCATGTTACTCAGTGAATGACTTCATGGAGAAAATTGTTGCCATTTCACCCCCCACTACTTAACAGTACTGTAACTCACATGCTGTACGGGAAGGGACACAAATGCCTATAGCTGTACTTCCCTGATAGGCTGTAGCACAAAACTCACAGACTTAAAAACTCTTATTAATGAGTACAGTGGTGGAGTGGTGATAATGTTGTGATTTATGATGTGATCATGAATCGTGATTTGTGACTGCATTTGTGACCGTGATGATGAAGAATGTGATTCAGTGTGGACAGTGTCAGATAAACAATATGAAACTGTAATGGAAATGTGAATGCCTACGGCTGTACTTCCCTGATGAGCTGTAGCACAAACTCCCTGATTTAAAAATGCTCATTAATGAGTACAATAAAGGGGTGGTGAAGCCTTGTGAGATACTACAAAACATGCTTACAACACATCCAAGTAACTAGTAAAAAAGTTAATGTTGTGATTCGTGAAGTGATCGTGAATAGTGATTTGTGACAGCATTTGTGACCGTGATGATGAAGAATGTGATTTGTATCACAAGTGAGTCATAATGATTGTTCTGACTTAAAAATGCATATTAATGAGTACAATGTTCATGCAGAATTATGCACCACACCTGTCCAGTATTCTGAAGGGGAAGCCAAATAAAACAACTGCGACTTCAGTTACAGATAGAGATTGTGCAATAAATAGATGCAAATGCAGACAGATTAAGATTGTGCTGCACACTGAAGAGATGCAGATGCAAAGGCACAACACCTAACCAGTGTTCACCATCAGAAATTCAAATCTGAAAAGAATACCTTACAGTTGGGGGCAGGGCACGGGCAGTGCACTGCACAGCTGCAGTAACAGTCACTAGTCCTAGTACCAGTAAAGATACCACAAAGAAGTACAAAACTCACATAGTTGCAGTGGATAGCAGGTTCACATTGCTAAAATTATGATGTGGCACAATAAAAGGTGTCTGATTTGATGATACTTGTCGCACACATATTCACACACACACTAAGTAATGCATAGCAAATTGAAAACTTTAGTACTATAACTAAATATTTGAAACAAACTAAAATTATGCACTGCTGCACCAAAACAATCAGCAAAAAAGTGGCAAGAATTATTGAAAATATTACTGTGTGTACATTAACACAGTTATACAAGAAAAATATCACTAAACTGAAAACACTGTCTTTTTCTCCAAGTCAATCTACCTGCACCACAGATATGCCCCTCCCCCAAAGCACACTTCCACTGTCTCTCAGTACAGAGACTGAATGTTGCACATTAACATTCAAAATCCACACATAAATAATAAACGTTCAATGATATGAGCATGGGAGGGTTTACTATAATCGATGGACTAAAGTTTCAGCAAAAAAAAAAAAGACTCAAAATGGCTTTTTTAACAGCTTTTAGAAGGTTTGAATTGCAGAGAGCACTCACAGCAGATTGTCTCCTACAGCTTCTTACACACACACTATCCCAAACTGAGGCTGTGCAGAAAAATCTAGAGCCCATGTGACCTGAAATCCCATGAATCACTGCAAAATTCGCCTTTGGAGCTTAAAAACAAGGCAAAGTGAGGCGAAGTACATTGTTTTCAATGTACTTCACCTTAAGAATTGGTGGAGTAGTGGTTTGGGAAGGTGGAGTAACATGAAATCATTGTTTTCAATGGACTTTGCATTACCCATTATAATGCGAAGTACTCCACTTCACATTGCAGAGCACTCCGCGAATTCGTCTTCACTCCGCGAATCACTTCGTGGAGCGAATTGGGGGCCACTTCGCCCATCTCTAACTAACTGACCTGGTTAATAATCAATCACTAATTAAATAAATAAGATGACATTAGCACGTTTCTAAGAGCAAACAGCACAGAACCATAGCACTGATTCTATTTATTCATGGTGGGTGTTCCATGAAAGCAGGAACATTCAAAAACTTCAAACCTGATATCTCAGTTCAGGAATGAAATAAAATATTGTTGCCAGAAACACATATTTGCTAAAAAACTACAGTTTATGTTTATTTATTTATTTATTTTAAAACATTTCACCAGGAGGGCACTTTGAGCCAAAGCTCATTTCCAGGTGAGACCTGGTGGAAGGGGGAATGGGAGTACACAATAAATACACTTACAGGTAAAATCAATGATATACATACATAAGGTAAAAGTAAAATACACAATGCAGTAAACGAGGGAAGGGGAAGGGAGAAATAACTCAGTAAATATAAACATATATACAGCTAGAGCAGTTACAGCAGTCTAATAATTCATAGCTGAGGGAGGTGCAGGGAAGAAATTTGTAGGGGGTTTGTTTAGAAGTAATATAGAGGAAAGTTAGTTGCAAGTGCAGGTGTGGGGAGGGAGTTTGTGGAGGAGAGAGGAAAGAGCAGAGGGTGATGGGGCAAGATGAAGTGACAGGGGAATAGAGTTCCACAATTTAGGCAGGCAGTAGGAGAATGCAGATTGGCCTTTGGAAGTGGATCATCTGGGAACAGTAAAAGAAAAGAGTGGTGGTCATAACTATGGGGAGAATGAGAGGGTGGGGGAGAGGTGAGAAAGAGAAGGAGAGATAGGAAGGAAGGGAACCAAACCAGTATTTAGCAGTAAGGGAGATGGAGTGGGAGTGTCTCCTATTCTGAAGTGAGAGGCAGGAAAGGGAGTTAAAGAGGTCACAATGATGAGAAAGAGGAGGAACATCAAGTGCAAAGCAGCAGAAGTATTTGAAGAGGGTGTCCAGTCTGGCAAGGGAGGTTTTGGAAGTGGCACTAAAGACTACATTACTGTAGTTGAAAACTGAGAGGATCATTTTCTGTACTTTAGAGTGCTGAGCAGGCAGCAGTATGCAGCAATGGTTATGGTAGAGGGGCACCAAGCTTAGGCTTTAGTTTTTGGTAATTGCATCAATGTGTAAAGGAAAGTCAAGGTGTCTATCAAGCCAGACACCAAGATACCTATCAGAGGAAGAATCCTCCAGTTGAGTCCCATAGTGGGAGTGTAAGGAAGGCAGGGAGAGGATATGGAATAGTCTCTGACTAGTGGCAAACGTCATGGAGATTGTCTTTTTTGTATTGAGGAATAGTTGATATGAAACTAGGCAATGCTGGACATTGTCAAAGTTCAGCTGAAAGGTGGTAGTGAAACCAGCTGGGGAAGTGCTATATGTATTCAGAACAGTGTCAATGGCATACTTGTGGATGCTAGAAGAGGAGCAGATAGAGGGGAGGTCATTGAGAAAAATGGAGAAAAAAAAGAGATTCAGAACAGACCCCCAAAGGATACCTATCTTGATGGCGGGGGGCACTGTGTCAGCAATCCTAAGTGACCAGATTCTTCCAAGTAGGTAGGAGCTAAACCAATCAACAGCTGAGGGAGAAAGCCCTGCTGAAAAGAGCATGGATAGGAGGATCGTGAAAGAGACTGTGTTGAATGTCTTGGCAAGGTGGCCAAAAATGGTGGAGGTGATATAACCCCTGTCCATACTGATAAGTATGGAGTCAGTGAGCCGGAGGAGAGAGGTTGTGGTGGAGTGATTCTTCCTGAAGTCAGACTGAAAAGGGATGAAGAAGGTGGTGGAGCCAAAAAAGGAGGATAGTTGAGGTAAAACAAGATGTTCTTAGAGTTTGGACAAAAAAGGGATGAGGGAGACAGGCTGATAGTTGCCAGGAGAGGATGAGTATCCCCCTTTGGGAAGGAGGATGATGACTGTGGCATTTTTCCAAGCCATTGGGACAGATGAAAGGGAGAAATATAGGTTCAGAAGTAAAGTTAGAGGATAAGAACTAGTAGGGTCTGATAGGAAGAGAAGTTCAGGATCTAGGCCATCAGAGGAGGAACCAGAAAAGGGATTCAAGGTGAGAAGGGCCTTGAGGGTGGTGGAGGGGTTTATCCTTTAGATGGAGAAAGAGGGGTGAGGTGGGGCATGGATCGAGGTGGCATAAGATGAGAAGGGTGGGAGGGGAGAGAGTTGAGAAGGTTGGCAGCACAAAAGGTTAAGTAGGAGCTAACTTTGGAGGCAACTGCTAAATGGTCAGATTAGACAGAGTCAATGTCTTGGAGAATAGGGACAGGGGATTGGGGCAGCACCACTTTTCAAAATTTAGATAGGCAGTTCAGGTTAGTGTTGAAGGTGATTGGAAATATTCAGCATTATCATATCATATGGCATGGGTGCAGGAGTTGCAGAGGGTGCAATAACACTGAAGATCGATTGGGGAATCTGAGGATTTATACATTTTCCAGGCATAGTCTCGAGCACAGATACATGCTAGGAGTTCAGGGGTGATCCAGGGGAGATGGTTATTCCTCACTCTGATCCACCTGAGAGCAGTGAACTTATTTCAGATGGATGTGAATTTGGTTTGAATGAACTCCGAAGCAGAATCAATGTTGGATACAGAAGTAATTGGGCACCAGTCAGCAGCTGATAGACCAGTGAGAACAGGGTTGAGATCCAGGGATTTGTAGGAGAGAGACACAATGAATGTGGGGGGAGCTTTAGGGTGATGGATCTTGCATACAATGTAGACTAGATAGTGATCACTTATGGCATCAGGGTATAAGCTGGTAGCGATGACTCAATAGGGGTGAGAAGTGAGGGTCCTGTCAATGAGAGGGTGATTTAGGGTGTTAGAATTTAGGTGGGTGGGTGGGGTCAGAAATGATTTGGGTCAAGCCGAATGTGGATATGTTGTTATGAGGTTTAGCATGTTGAGTGGATTAACAGTTGAGTTTAAAATCACAAAGAAAATAGAGCTCACCTATAGAGGCATTGGACAGGATGGTGGCCATATGGGCAGATATGGAGGTGGGGGTATGCTAGGACAACAGTAAATTTCCACTAGAAAGATAGGGGGAGTAGGGGAGAGTAATTTTAATGATTAGGAGTTTATAGGTATCAGTAGAAGTGGATGCGTGTACAGGGGAAAATTGCAAGGAAGAAGCTATCTAAATAGCCACCCCTCCACCATGACTGGCTCTGTCGTGGCAAATAAGGGAGAACACAGGTAGGGAGATGGAGCAAGTGGGAACTTTGGAATTTACCCAGGTTTCAGAGAAGATAAAAATATCTGGGGAAAGAGTTTCAGTTAAGGGGAAAAGCAAGGGAATTTTGTGTGGCAAACTCCTAGCATTTAGGTGGTCAATTTTGAGTCCACATGAAAGCTGGGAAGAGCACTGGAGTGAGGGGTCAGGGTTGTTTGACATCACCAGAAGTAGGATAGTAAGTAGTAGCTTGGTAAAGGAAAATAGTCACTTTTGAGGGGGGGGGCTGCAGGAGGATGGGGGGAGATGAGAAGCAAGAGAAGGATAATTTCGGATAAAGGTAGATAGAGGGGAGGTGAAAAGGAGGGAGAACAGATGGACCCATAAACAAAGTAATATGGGACCGGAGGGATGTAAGACATGGAGTTGAAGAGGGAATAAGGTTTATTAGAAGGAGGGATAGAAACAAGAGGTGGGGATGCATGTTGAGAAGGTAAAGGTTATAGAAAAGGGGAAGTGATAAAAAGGAGTAGAAAAGGGTAAGAAATGTAATAGGTAACATAGTGGAAGCTGTGGCAGTATAATTGTGTGAGTGTGTTGGGTAGTCAGACGGGGAGGATTAAGAAAGATGGAATAGAGCAGGGAGGAGGGTGCAGCCTATGAGAGAGAAGAAGCGGTAAAAACTTAACAGATAAATGGATGAAAGGAGGAGCAAGCAAATAACAGGAAGCAATTTCAGACCTGATGGAAGAACAGAGGTGATACCAGGTGAGCTGTTATTGAGGTGGTGGGTAGTAGATACTAAAGGAAAGCAAGAGGTGAACACTCTAGTAGGCTGGATTGGCTTAGTAGGCAAGGCCACAGGGTACAGAAGGGACTTGACACCACAGGCATAGAATCAAGACCTGTGGAGGGAAAAAAGAAAGGGAGAGGAAAAAAGGGGTACAGGAAGGGATAACATCTGATACAGAAACAGTAGAGTGGCAGGAATGCCTAAGCGACAGAGAGGGCAGGGCAAGATAAAAATTATATAAGAGTGAAGGGGGGAGAGCACAGCGCCCACTGGTGGCTCAAGGGTATAATCGGGGAAGGGGGAGATAGATGATGACTGATCATTACATGTTGATTTTTTTACTGAAAACTATACTATATGTTAATTTTCACGTTAATAAATACTACAGATTATTAATGCATGCTCTTGTATTTGATATTCTATACAGAAAAAGACAAAACCAGAAATGCATTCGATATCTAATCAGTGAATGAGTTGCTTTTCTAAATGGTAGCAAGGGAAATGGCAAGTCAAAAACACAGGGGCATGAGTAGAAGCTGGCTGGGGAGGTTCAGGAGGGACATGAGAACATTTTGTTTAACAGAGAGATTAGCGAAGCCATGGAACAGCCTACTAGCAGAGATGGTGGGTGCAAAAACTTTGAATGGTTCAAATGTGTCTCAGACAGAGAAAGGGCTTAACAGATCATCACAAGGGTAGCAGAGAGGCAAGTATCAAGTGTGGGGAGGGCTGAGGGCAAATCCCCATACTGACAACAGGCCATGTGGTAGGATAAGGTTTAACTGGGCAGACTGGATAGACCAATGGTCTTTTTTTCAGCTGACATTTTCTATGTTTATATTTTATGCATGATACTAGGGAAGGCAATAGAACCTGGTGTCGGTAGTCCAGAGATACATGTCTGGAGGTGAAGTCTTGAATCCCACTTTTGCTATATATGTGACCTTTTTGTAATCGTATGTTTATTTTCCTTTCTGAGGCACCCCACATGTCAGCTACCACCCAGCCACATTAACTATTGCTACCACTATAGGGTCTTCAAGGTTTTTGGTGGGACTGGTAAGGAGACATCATGTACAGTACTACCATGCAATGACACATAATGTGTGGTACCGGTTAACATTTGCGCAATTACCAGTGTATGTCCATGAAAGGAGGAAGGCCTGGGGTGGGATCATAAGATTAAAACAGGAAGGGGGTATAGAAGGGAACCAGGGAAAAAGCAGACATCCTGAACAAATACTTTTGCTCAGTGCTCACAGAGGAAGGAGAAGGGAAGGGACCATAAAAAAGTAATAGGAGCATTGGAGGGATAGAGGTGGACACTAGTGCATTTTCAGAGGATAGTGTCCTGAAGGGACTCACTAATCTGAAAGATGCCAAAGCTATGGGGCCAGACAGGGTACATGCAAGGTTATTGAGGGAGCGTGGGTAGGTATGGCTGCACCTCTGTTCATCCTATTTAACACATTATTGGAAACAGCAGTGTTTACAGAAAACTGGAGGAAGGCAGATACAGTTCCACTTCACAAAAGTGGTAGCAGCTAAAATGCTGGATATTATCGGCCAGTCAATGTGACATCGGTGGTGGGAAAGTTGATGGCGTCACTGTTGAAGGAAAGGATTGTGGAATATCTTGAATCCAGTGGGTTACAACACCCAAGGCAGTATTTACTTAAGGGGCAGAGGTCATGTCAAATGAATCTGGTAGCATTCTTTGACTGGGTGACCAAAGAATTAGATCAGGATAGAGCGCTGGACATAGCCTACATAAATTTCAGTAAGGTTTTCAACACCATTCTACAAAGGAGGCATGTTTGCAACCTGGCTAGCTTAGGAGTGGGACTAAAGATGGCGAACTGGGTAAGAAATCAGTTAGGTTACAGGTGGCAGTGGGTGGTGGTAGAAGGATTTCACTGTGAGGAAGGGAGAGTAACTAGCAAGATGCATCAGGCATCAGTGCTGGTACCAGTCTTCTTCAATGTCTTTATAAGTGACACTGCAAAGGAGCCAAAATGGAAGAACACCCTCTTTGCAGGAGACACCGAATTTTGAAGTAGGATAGACAATCCAGGGGGGTGGAAAGGATGAGTAGAGACCTAAGAAATCTTGAGGAGTGTACATATATATTCATTTTATTTGTTCAATAATTATAAAAAGATTATTACAAAATTCAAAATTATCACATTAAAATGTACATAGAGCATAAATAGTTTACAACATTACAGTGATGTAGGTGTACTTTGTTGATAGAGCAGATTATGTGAAACATAAATATCTTATATACCTAAAATAGTACATTTCTTGTTTCTCCTTATTTTTTGTATATTGCACAGAAAGAATGCAGCTCTTGTTATAACATAATAATCTTCTGAGGTAAACGGAATTTGTAAAATCATTTCCACAGGGCACTGAGCCAGTGAGGTTAAAATAGGAGCCAACCATTTGTTCTTTGATACATTATATCATCTACATCTTAATATTACATGTGTTAAGTCCTCAATTTGATTTCCCTTGCAATAATACCAAGCAAGCACTTGATCACCTGCTGTATTAAAGCTCACTATGAGAGCATTTGAATAAAAAAAGCCAATTTTAAACTTTGCATAAGTTCTACGCAATGTTTGATTTTCAAGTAATTCCAGACAGTGTCGAAAAAAATGATAACAATTGTTGTTACTATACCATCACACAAATCTTGACAAAGCTAT
The DNA here is from genome assembly GCA_016271365.2 of Neoceratodus forsteri. Lineage (NCBI taxonomy): Eukaryota > Metazoa > Chordata > Ceratodontiformes > Ceratodontidae > Neoceratodus > Neoceratodus forsteri. The sequence goes on from CM057455.1 coordinate 625,120,055, forward strand.
ATATTGTAGGTCCAAATGTTTATACTTCTTTACCAGTAGACTTTTAATATATGGATTGTATGGTTCTGCAATTACTATGCTCTGTGACGTGACACAAAAAAGCGTCAGGAAACCCACAGATTTCAATATCTGTTTGGATTTGAGAAGTGGTCAAGGGTGAAACAGCAGGGTTTCAAAATAAAAAGAAGTGGAAAGTAATGCACTTGGTGCACGGAAACCCATGGGCAGATTACAAAACAGGAGTAGTGGTACTAATGACCACCAGGCAGAAATGAGACCTGGGCATAATCATATGATATAATCTAAAGGTGGCCAAGCAATGTGAAAAAGCAGTTGGGAGAGCTAGTGAGATACTGGGAGTATAGAGATGGGTATCACCAGCAGAAAGAGGGATGTGATACTGCTGAGTACTAGTAAAACCCATCTAGAGTCCTGTGTCCATTTCTGGAGGAAACATCTCCAGAAGGATACAGGCAAAGTGGAGGTGGTCCAGCGGATGGTAACTTAAATGGTGCAGAGTCTGCATCAGAAACCTTATGAGAAGAAACCTAAGGACCTAAATATGTACTCCCTGGAAGAGAGGAGGAAGGGAGGATATGATAAAGACCTTTAAATACCTCACTGGGGTAAATAAGATAAAGGAGGGAAGTTATTTTGAAGAAAAAAATGGTGTTCAAGGACAAGTGGGCATGATAAGATGCTGGAGGGGGTAGAATAAGGAGAGATGTGAGGATGTATTTCTTCACAGAAACAGTGGTGCATTCCTGGAACAGTCTTCCAAGAGAGGTGGGGGGGTGAAAACAGTGACAGGATTCAATTATGCATGGGACAGGCATAAGGGAATATTAAGGAAAGGGAAGGGTGGTGGGCGATTGGACCAGAGATCAAGTAGGATATGTGGTGCTACTATTGGCAGGGAAAAATGGTCAGACTAGATGGGCCTATCAGTCCTTATTGTTCAGTAAATTCTGTTACTGTGTGCAAACTTTTCTCATTATTTTACATTTTGTTTTTCCCACATTAGCTTTCTTCAATAAATCTTTATTTAACTTTCTGTTCTTGGTTTAAAATTTTCATGGATTTAAAAGCATTTTGACATACAGGGTCCGATTCTCCAAGCTCATGACATGGCACAAGGGGATTGTACCACAAAGAATAGAGCAAAGTACCACTTGTGCTAAAAGATGCACTTGGAGTGATTCACAAAGCCAGTCTGCGTCAAGCTAGGGTTGTGTGCACAAAAGGGCGTTTGCACCATCCATGCGGCACAAAATGGGCTGCAGCATGGTACTAGGGGGCATGCGGAAGATGCAAGCTGTCACATCCCCTAAATCAGGATTCTAAAAAATCTCCTAGAGGGCAACATTCTAACTACCCTTAGACCAGCAAGGGCTAGTTAACGATATTTAGAATTTCACAACCTGGGAGGGTTTGACCACTTGTGCCACTATCAGAACTCCTTCTCGCCATGTGCTGCAACCCCTCTCCAGCCCTGATATGCCCATATAGTACAATGGTAAAAAAGAAATCATTCCCTGGTGATTCAGCACCCCCCCCCCGCCATGATATGCTTTTATATTAAATTGAATCATTCCTGACGGTCTAGGAGGACCCCCCAGTCCCACTCTGCCCATAAATTAATATGTTACTAAAATCATTCCCAGTTGTCTAGTAGATACCTCCCCACCAGCCATGACCAGGCCATAAAGTAAAATGGTAAATCATTCCTCGTGGTCTAGTGGTCCCCCACAGCTCCAAAATGGCTATACATTACAATGCTGTTACCATCTTTCCCCAGTGGTCTAGTGGATCCCACGCTCTGCCCTGGCAGGTAATGCACACCACCCCACTCCCTCCCAGCCTGAACCCCAAGCTGGCAACTGGCACAGCCCTTCTCTCACCACCACGGCTCATTGCTGACTGAACTGTCATTGAGTACATACTGTATACAGTATGTACTCATTGATTGACAGGTCACTCTGAACTGTCTGTCATTGAGCATGTACTGTATACAGTACATGCTCAGTGACAGTTCAGTCGGCACCAGCCCTGATCGTGAGAGGAAGGCTGTGCCGTCACCAGCTTGGGGTTTGGGCTGGGGGAGTGGTGGGTACCACTCTTCCTAGGTGGGGGTCCACTAGACCATCAAAGATATAAATAATATTGTAATATGCAGGCATATCGAGTTGGGGGGACCACTAGACCACCATAGAAATATTTAATTTACCATTTTACTTTATGGACAACTCAGGCTGGGGGGGTTCCACTAGACCACCAGGGAATGATTTCAGTAACATTAATTTATGGGCAGATCAGGACTGGGGGGAGGTTCCACAGGATCACCAGGGAGTTATTTTAGTAACATATTGATTTACTGGCAGATTGGGACTTGGGGGGTCCACTAGATCACCTGGGAAATGATTTTATTTAACATTTTACTATATGGGCATATCAAGGCTGGGGTGGGGGCTGCTAGAACACCATGGAATGATTTTAGTGTTATATTCATTTACAGGCAGATCAGGACTGAGGGTGGTCCTCTAGATCACCACGGAATGATTTTATTTAGCATTCTTCTATATGGGCATATCGGGACTGGGGCAGGTGCTAGCCACCATGAATTGCTAGAGCAGTGTACACCCACCCCACAGCTTGCAGCATAGCCTCAGGATACACAGTCTGTTTGGCACATTGTCCACTGTTGCTGCAAGCTGAGGGACTTTTCAACCGGGACCCTGCCCAACAGAGAACTGGGTGCAGGGTCCCTGGTGCACTGGACTTTGACTCAAGCTGCCTTTTGCCGTAGCTTGTATCACTCTAAGGGCCCCTTGAGAATCAAGCCCATATAGTGTACGAAAGGAATTATGCAGAGTGAAAATAATTTCCTTTAGTTGTAAGAGAACTTAACTGTGAAACAGAAAACTGCAGTCTTGAAGCCTACCATAGCTCTTAACTCACTCTCTGACCTACAGCAATTAATTTGAGCTCCAGCTGCTTCAGTCCTCCCAACTGTAAAATTGTGAGAGGCAGGACACAAAATACAAGATATTTCAAATCAGTTGTGATATCCCAGGTAAATAAGTCATAACATTTAAAGTAGTTACTCCTCTGTGATTGGCCTATGTATTGCATATATTGTAGTAATACTTTATCCCTGCATGCTGAAACATACTGTACTGTATGTGCTTAGGTGAAAATTTTCAAATCCTGACTCATTTAAAAACATTCTAGTGTTCAAGTTATTTTTCATCTTTAAGAATGCTTTTAGGACATCTGAGCTGGAAAAGTTAAATCATGTTCTAGTCTTTACCTGAAAACTATTCTACTGCATCCCTTAAGAAACCAATGAAAATGTAAATGTCTTGCTACTCACCAACACAAATGGGCAGGGAGTCATTCCACTGAGCCAAATCATTTGGTACTGTATCACATCTAATTGCTGCAGATCCATTGAGAACATATCCTGGATTACACTCAAACCTTATCACTGAGCCAACTGCAAATTCATTTCCGATCCTTTTTCCAAACCTTGGCTCGGGCACTGAGCTGCATTGGGTTGCACTGGTTCGTGGAACAGCTGAACATATATAAACATATTTAGAACATTTTTATACAAGACACTATTTCAATTTGGGGTGTAGTGAACAGTACGTGCTTTATATGAATATGTTATATACTGTATGACAAATGTTACCAATGGTATTTCATTTTCTCTAGACAGCCACTTACTACACAATTAACACTCGAGATGTATCAAACTTTTAATTTACTGTGAAGTTGCAGTAAAATCAGGAACTTCATGCTTCGAGAAGATATGTGAATATCTCGATGGGCTGCATCACCTTTGTGGGCCCATTTTTTTTTTCAATCCCCAAAGACATTAAACTCCCTCCCTGCCTATTACATAACTTCCCACCCCCACTTCCCAGATACAGTGTATTAATACATCCTCTTCCATCCCCCACTAACTATCTCCTACTCCCCCCACCCTGGAAATGTTACATTAAGAATTCCACTCCCTCACCCTTCCCCAATCTAAAATGATTTCAGTTATACACAATTTTGCACTTACCTTTATCCCTGTTATTAGAAAAGGCAATAAACAGAACTAGATCAAGCAGTGTGATTTGGGGTTCTGTAATTATTTTATTCTTATTTAGTTTTTGTTGACCAGGTAAGTGCACTAGACAAATCCTGCCTATTTTCAGGCACAACCCAGGGAAGGGGGATACAGATGAATGCCAACTGACATTGAACTAGATTAAGCTGTTGGTGGTATTTTAAGTGAATGAGGGAAATTTGGCCAGGACACTGGGGAAATTCCCCAGCTCTTTTCTATAAGTGCCATGGGATCTTTAACATCCACCTGAACTACCACCAATCCAGGCAGATGGGACCTCAGTTTAACGTCTCATCCGAAAGACAGCACCTCAGAAGTGCAGCACCCCTCTCGTGCTGTACTACAGTGTCAGTACTGGGATATTAACCCAAGTGCCTGATGTGGGAACTGAACCCACAGCCCTCTGATTTCCTGGCCTCAGAGGCGAGTGTGCTACCTACTGAGCCACTGACACTGATTAATTCTAGTGGGGTACACAGTGAAGATGCCACTAATTTGAGCAAATCTGTTCTTAAAAGGGGAGTTCTTACCCCTGACCCCCCTGGATTTACCTCTAATTATGGCAAAGCAATTTTATTTATATATCACTCTGCCCTAATAGCTTAGGACACTTCACAAAAAAAGTATATCAACGGAAAACATATGGATTTAACAAATAGAATTTTGCAATGTAAAAGTAATAAACAATTTACTATTTAAAGATGTTCCCTGGTGTTTCAGTATCCTCATATCACATTCACAGTGTTGTGCCCTATACATGATAGCCATCTAAACATTTAAAACACACAACAAAACACATGGGTCGCCATGCATGTTTTTAAATTATATGGTGAAATATAATCCCTCTTTATGAAAAAAAAAATCTGTAAGTTGTCAGATTGTTTTATGTAGTTATAATATCAACATTTTAGGTGATAACATGAGTGTGAAAGAAAGCGGAGAAACAAGGGCACATCATTTGTCATCATGTTTGCTTCATCTGTTCCAGAAATGCAAAATTAAAGAGTAAATTACCAATACTATGACACCCTTATGAACTAACATTCCCTAAAATGGGTGAAATACTTTAATATTTTTCTGCATAAACACATTTCAATTCCAAATCATTTTCATAAAACCTTTTAGATGGATGTAGAAAATTGTTGAGAATATGGAAAAAGAAAAAAATATAGTTGTTCCAATGCTTCTTTTATTTATATCTGCTTTCAAATTTGAAGTTTCAGAGGTGGTCGTCTAAGGACAAAAATAATTGGAAAAACCCAATAAAAAATAAATCCTAATAAAAAAAACAAGCATTTGTCAGTGCCAAATGTTTGCTTGCTGGTATTGGAATTGGTAGTGCAGGAGTTAGCGAGATGCTTAATAGGAATGGCAGTGAAGTGTTACACTAACGCCAACCCCAACCCCCACCCTGCAGAGACTGACAGGCATTTGGGGGTGTGCATTTGCTTCATCAGCCATAACACTCATACCATTCCACTTCACTCCACCCTGCAGACACTGACAGATCTTGCGGTGTGCCTTGGGGTCTTCAGCTCTTACGCTCACCCCATTCCATAAGGAAATAAGCTGAGATTGGTGCAGTAGAGGAGAATGGGGTGAACGTTACAGCCGAAGACCTCAAGGCACACCTCAATGCCTATTGCTGGCTGCAGAGTGGGGATGGGGGTGGAATGGCATGATCATTATGGCTGATAACCCCAAGTCACACACCCAACGCCTGTCAGCCTCTACAGGGTGGGGTGTTGCAGTTGGAAACCCTAATGCCTCAGGTGTTTGTTGGTATTTTCACTCCAAATTTTCAACATGAGCTTTTTGGTACCCCACCAAATGAACAGTGGCACTATCATTTTGTTACTCAAACCTGAAAGGTGATTTCACACAGCAATTTCGCCATTCAGCACCATACGTGATAAAACACATTTTGGGCAGGATGTGAAAAATGACAGCGGTACTGTTCATGAGAAGATGTGCAAAAATGACAATGTTGAAAATCTGGACTGAAAATATGACACATTGGTGAAGTTATGAGCATGAGTAGAAACTGCACAATGCAATCCTGTAACACTGTCATTTTTAGGAATTTTGTCACCAAATTTTCAACATTAGCATTTTGGGACCTCCCCTCATGAACAGTTCCACTGTGATTTTGTTAATCTGTCCCAAAAGTTAATGTCCTACAGCGGCCATGCCATTCTGTGCCACAGGTGTGAAAACACATTTTGTACAGGATGCTAAAAATGACAGCTGTACTGTTCAAAAGGAATTGTAAGGAAATGGCAATGCTGAAAATCTGTAGTGAAAACATTAAAAATTGGCAAAGTTATGAGCATGCATAGAAACTGTGCAATGCACACTTCTAACACAGTCATTTTTTTGAATTTTTTCACAAAATTTGAATCATGGGTTTTTTGGGACCCCACCCCATGAACAGTGGCACTGTTATTTTGTTAATTGGTCCTGAATGGTGATTCTGCACAGCAACTGCAAAATCACTTTTTGGGACTGAGTAACCAAATGACAGTGACAGTGCTCATGAGGTGGGGTCCCAAGAACTCCTTGTTGAAAATCTGAGGCCAAAATTCCTAAAAATGGCTGAGATATCAACCTAAGTTAATCCCACCCCATTGACTCCCTTTATGTAGCTTACCATCATTTCTTCAGTTTGCCAGTCAGCTTTGAAGAGTGCAAACATGCCTTGGTCCATAGACGATCACTGTTCCCAAACTCCAAAGGTAAGTTTGGGGGTAAGGGGTGTGGGGAGGTGGGTCTGTAGGAGGAGGGTGGGGGTGGGAGAGGGTAATGTGGAGATGACAAGAGATTGTTTTCTTTTTTACAGGGGAAAAAAAAACTTTGGGGATGGTTTTCTTTATTTTACAGGATACCAAAACTATTTAGGCACACTGGAGTGGGCTCCCAGTGTGCCACAATAGTGTGTGTGTGTGTGTGTGGAGAGGGGGGCATGCCAACACAGGGATTGGGCACCCTGATGAAGGCACTTTAAATATTCTGGTAAGGGTCAACTGACACTGGGAGTGGGCATCCCGGTGTTGGAAACATAAATAAACAATGATTTTGGCATACTGGGGTGGGCTCCCAGTGTGTCACATTAATGGGGGGAGGGAGGATACATGCTGACAGGTGGATTGGGCACACCGATGTTGGCTTTCTGGGGAGTGTTTGGCAGGCAACAGGAGGCACCAATGTGGAAAGCTGTTTCACAGCTCATTTATTTATTTATCGAAATGGTTCAGCAGAAGGGGCACACCAAACAAACAAGGTGCTCGGCGGCAGGAGCTGACAAGAAACATAACTCCAGCCATGCGCATTACTGTGTACAATAATGCACATGGCCAGATTCTTGTCAGCTGCTGCCAACAAAAAGAAGGTATGTATGTGTGCCTGGTTGCAAGGGAGGGGGAAGGTCCTGCTGCCATGAGGAAACTGTCTCTCATTGCAGTGGCAGATTTCTTTCAAGTGTGGTCTTCTCTCTCAAATTGCTGTCATAGACAACTTGCCGATCCATTGGTGCCTGAGAGATAAGCCCCATAAAGTGTCAACTCATAACCTTCCCTGATTGGAGAAGCACTTTTCTTTCAATTGAAGACCGCTTCTGTCAAACTGCTGTCATAGACAGCTCACTGATTTATTGGTGTGTGAGGGACGAGCCACATAAAGCATCAACTGCATTGGGCTGAAACTCACACACCTCTAAAATGTCGTACTGTCCAAGATGTTTCTTGCTTATGTGCAGTGTGCATGCATGCAAGCAAACATACTAATATACTAAAATGCCAGCAGAATAGGCCTAATGGTCTTTCACATCTGCTCGTTTGGTCAGCTCCCACCCTGGGAGCTGACCTTGCTGCCCACCTCGCCTTCTCTGGCTTCTCCCTTCCCAGTTCCAGATATTCTCGCTGCATTGGATTTTGCTTCCAGAACCCTTCCCCTGTACCTGTCCCACCCCCTCTTTAACCCCTCCACTGTCTGCCTCCACCAGCCCCCAAGACAGTGCATTCCATGGTTCCACCACCCTCTCAGTGAAGTAGCACCTCCTCCTTTCTCCCCTGAATCTTCACCCTCCAGCTTCCAACCATGCCCTCTAGTGGCCCCCTCCTCCTTCCTTCGAAGCACCCTGACTGTTCCTCCCCTATTTACCCCCTTCATGTACCTGAAGACCTCTATCATATCCCCCAATCCCTTCTCTCTTCCAATGCATATATATTTAGCTCTTTGAGCCTCTCCTCATAGGTCCTGTCCCCCAAGCCCCAAATCATTTTGGTAGCCCTCCTCTGGACCCTCTTCAGGAGTTTAATGTCCCTCTTTAAGTGTGGCCTCCAAAACTGCATGCTGTACTCAAGGTGTGGCCTCACCAAGCAGTTATACAGAGGGAGTATCTCTTCCCTCCTTCTGGAGGTGATCCCCCTAGTGATGCATCCCAGCATCCTGCTGGCATTGGTTGCTTCTCTCCTACAAGTCCCCGAGTTGTTCATCTTGACATCCACCACCACCCCCAGGTCCATCTCAGCCATCGAGACTTGTAGCATCCCCCCCCATGGTGTACACTTGGCCCAGGTTTCTGGCCCCCATGTGCAGTACCTTGCATTTCCCTGCATTGAACCTCAGCTTCCACTTTCTAGACAATCTTTCCAGAGCCTTCAGGTCCCTCTGAAGGGCCACCCCCCTCCTCCCCATCCACCACCACCCCCAGTTTTGAGTCATCTGCAAAGAGACTCATTTCACTCCTGATACCAGTCCTTATGTCAGAGAAGTAGGCATTGAACAGGAGGGGCCCAAGGACTGATCCCTGTGGGACCCCACTAATGACCCTCCTTGGGGATGAGACTATCCCACCAACTATGACCCTCTGTGTCCGGTTCTGGAGCCAATTGCCTATCTATCTGATCATCTGGTTCCCCACCCCCATTTCTCCCAGCTTATCCAACAGGCCCACGTGAGGAACAGAGTCAAATGCCTTGCTGAAGTCTAGAATGAGGACGTCCACTGGTCTACCCAGGTCCAAGGCACTCATCACCCAGTCATAGAACTCCACAAGGTTTGTCTGACATGATTTCCCCAGGACGAATCCATGCTGTCTATCGTCCAGGCACCCTGACTTTTCCAGGTCCCCCTCTAGCCTCTCCTTGACAATGCCCTCCATCACCTTGCCCACCACCGATGTCAGGCTGACAGACCTGTAGTTCCCTGCCACCTCCCTTGATCCCCCCTTGTGGATAGGCACTAAATGCACCACCTTCCAGTCCTGGGGCACCCACCCTTGCCAGAAAGCTATTCAAACAAATCAAATATACATGCAGAATTACAAGAATATTAATATAAAAGAAATAGAAAAACTGAAGCTCAGACATGTACATCAACCAAATTGAATGATGTCAGCGACTGCAAATTTGAGAACTAATTTCCTCACTGCCATCCTGTATATATTCTTAGCTGGCCATGACATAAGAGGATAACTCATTATTCTAATAATGATTCCTTATTGTTAAGAATGTACTTGTGTCAGTAAACAGCTTTAAAAACTTCTTGGGGTGCATCAGAAAAATGAGGATTTCAAACACCAGGGATCATCTTTAAAACAAACAAACAAAAAAAAAAATCAGCAACCAAATAAAACTAAATTCCAAAATATCAGATAGTCAAGGTACAATCTGCAGCAGATCTTTTCATAAACAGAAAAGATTTCAGATCTTTTGTGAATGACTCCACTGAGGATGAACTCTCAAGGGGATTCGATAAAAAGTTGTAATGACAGGAGCTGCCACAATGAAACCTCTATCATCAGATTGCTAAAGGCAAAACCTCATGAAAGCCTGACATTCCAACAGACATGACTCATCTTTATTTTTATATAACATTAAAGGAATAATCCACAACAAGGTGTGAGTTGTGCGGGGATAACTTCACATCTCGGTTGATTGGGCAGGAACCCGCAGGCCGAGTTCATCCAGCACCCGAGAGGTGATGTTAACCCAGCATGACACACACCTTGGAGTGCATTATTCCTATTATACAATGGATCATTTGTAAAAAAAAAGGTAGAAAAAAGGGGAACATATATTATTTTTATTTGATTTTTGTGTGTGGATGTGTACCTATAGAAAAAAGTCCACAGTTTCTGTCTTTCCCACTAGGTGGTGGTGCTGCATAATGATGCTGTGTGCTGAGATGTATAGCCTTTCTCTTGTTTAGTTTTCAGTCTGAATCCACAACTTGAATAGTTGGTAACCACTTGCCCCTATCTGCTGTTCACTTCCTGCTTGAAGTAGGATAGCTGGCTTTATTTTTTTCCTCATCCTATTCACATTAAAATAATGGAGCCGTTTCTTACTTGGGCTGGTGGCCACCAAGCTACTTATTGCGTGCAGGCAGTGCAGTTCTGAAGTTGGCAGGTGCTGCAAGAATGACACTGTGTTGTGCTGGTGAGTACAAGAGAAGAAGGTCGGGAATGGAATCTGTATAGCAGTGTATTTTTCATGATGCAAAGTTTATTTCATTTTCATACCATGTTTTTCCTCTAAATCAAGTGGTGCCAGTGAAGTGCACAATCGGCGGTTTCTGGGAAGTGGCTCGGTTCGGGAGAAAAAAACAGGCATGATTAGTTTGCCTGCTGCAGTATTGCCTTTTGTGTCACTGGCTGAGTATCTGTAGGAGTTGGTGTTTTGGGGGAGATGGTGAAAGTCTGATGGGGCGATGTCCTGGGGGAGTGCTGCTGGACGTGAATCTGTTACTTCATGCTGGTGTTTAAAAACAGCTGACAGAGACTATCACATGGGGAGTGGGCATTTATTTTTTTCTGTCATATGTGTGCTGGGACTAGATCTGTGATGTTATGCTGGGAAAACATCATGGGTCCAGTCACAGACTGAAAGTCAGAGCCCAACATTCTTTCTTGCGATTGTATAATAATGCATATCTGTCAAAAATGTTTAGACAATTAAATGAATATCTGTGTTGCTTCATAATACAAACTAAGACAAATAATGGATAGAAACAAACATTCACCAAGGTAGGCGTTCAAGAAAAGCTTATTAAATCATTAATTATGTACATGCAATGACTGTTAGCCCAACTACTTGAAACATGTCTGGTGGACAGAAAACATAACATTGTTCGTCATGCTGTTGTGATTCTTTTATACAGAAAATCTGTTTAAAGATCACTGCATGTTTCTTGTACAAGATTCATGGAAATAGAAGATATGGGTTACAATGTGAATGTCTCTAAAACTGAAATGCTGACCAACTGCATTGTAAATGAGACACTCCCGAATAAGAACTCATTATGTGCACAGAGAAAGCTCCCAGGAGCAGCATGATGCACTCAGAAAACAATTCAAAGTGCAATGACCAAAAGCTAGGTGCACATCCTCCTACTAAAGAGACAAATACCTCCACTCATATAAAGAACATTGAGAAAGCATGAGAGCTGCCAGAAACATCAGCACTGAAGTGAGGTCTCAATAAGCTGCTATTGCTGCTTCAGACTTTTATCTTGGCATTCATCCAATAAATACTTTTTGACACCTTTATACAAGTGAAAAGATCTGTCTCTATAGCAGGAGAATGTGGGCATAGCGTTTGGTCATTTCATCCTGAATAAAAATAATTAAAAAAAAAAGACAGACACCGAAACAAAAATGTTCCAATCCAAAATATCTGCAAAACTCATGTGACCAAAATGCAAAATGTCATGAAGTAGAAAACCTCTTGGGTAATTTATTGGGGCAGGAAAAACTTGGTTTTAAAAAGAAAAAAATTTGTTATCAATGGGAATTTCTAAAATAATGGAATCCTTTAAAACAAATGTTCTGCCTTGCTACTAGTACACTTACAGACAACAGTGACATATTTTCTTTTTAAGTAATTTAAACCTGGTAGAGTAACAACAGCAGGCTACTCAAGATTTTAACTGGTATGCAAAAGACCTGGGCCCAGATATTCAAAAGGGTTGCGCCATACGCAACAGGGTTGCGCCATGCTCAAGTCCAAAATGCGCCATTCTGCGATATTCAGCAGGAGGCAGTTACGCCACTGGCACCAGGTTGCGCAAGAGAGCAATGCAAATGAATGCATGCTCAACAGGAGGGGGAGGATCCATGCATAACCTGCGCAACCCGATATTCAGTCTGGTTGCGCAGAGTTGTGCATCGCAACCCCAAGCTTGCCGCACAGCTTGACCAAAAAAAAAGCCTTAAGTCGAGGCCACCCACAGGTCAGCTGCTGCATTGCAGGGTGCAACACAGCAGCTGCCACCCCTGGCTATTCAACACGCTCCTGTGCCCCCCCACCAGCCAGTCGCGGGCAGTACAAATACATGTCCCCCTACACATCCCACAGCCCGATCGCTGGGCAGGACCTGTATAAACCCCCAGTGCCCGATCGCGGGCAGAACCTGTAAACCCCCCCAGTGCCCGATCGCGGGCAGATGTAACCCTCCCCCAACCCGAATAACTCCCTGGTGGTCCAGTGGACCGTAAAGCCCGATCGCGGGCAGAATGTCACAACACAACCCCCAAACATCTCCCTGGTGTCTAGTGTCCCCCCACCCACCACGAAGCCCCTCCACCCGCTCCCCCGCGGCGGCGAGCGACAGCATCCACCCGCCTGCCGCCCGCTGCCCGCTGACTGACTGTCCGGTAGGGCTGCCGCCATTGGTGCAGAGCTACAGCCAATGGGCGTGCAGAATGATCATTCACAAATCTGACTGTCGTGACGGTGCGGGCTGCATGCCCATTGGCTGTAGCTCTGCACCACTGGGCGGCAGCCCTACCGGACAGTCAGTCGGCGGGCGGCGGGCGGCAGGCGGGTGGATGCTGTCGCCTCCGGCCGCGGGGAGCGGGTGGAGGCTTCAGGTGGGTGGGGGACACTAGACACCAGGAGATGTTTGGGGGTTGTGCTAGGACATTCTGCCCGCGATCGGGCTTTACGGTCCACTGGACCACCAGGGAGTTATTCGGTTGGGGGAGGGTTACATTCTGCCCGCGACGAGCACTGGGGTTATACAGGTTCTGCCACACGATCGGGCACTGGGGGTTTATACAGGTTCTGCCCACGATCGGGCTGTGGGTGATGTTGGGGGGGGCGACATGGCGTGTTCTGCCCGCGATCGGGCTGTGGGAGGTGGGGGCATGTACCGGTGATGCCCGCGATTGGGCTGTGGGAGGTGGGGGCATAATCGTGATGCCCGCGACCGGGCTGTGGAGGTGTGGGGGCATGTAACCGTGATGCCCGCGATTGAAGGTAGTAAGGGCCGGTCTCGACGGCTGCTGCCTGGCAGGGTGGCCAGAGCAGTCCTCGATCGGCGCACCTACATGCAAATGGCATGCAAATGGGGCTACAAAGAGATGCAAATGCCCCCGCGCCTTGCATAAATTATGGCCCCATTTGCATGTCACCTTTTGAATATCGGAAATTTGCGCATGGCGCAATGGTACTTGCGCCACCGCAAGTTGAATGCTTAACTCTGGCAACTTGCGGTGGCGCAAGTTCCACTGCCTTACGCGCAAGTGTTGGCTGGGCGAGATTCAAAGGAGTTGCTCAACAGCGCAACTCCTTTGAATATCACCCCGGCCACACCCCTGCGCAACTATTTTGAGCAGCGCAGGGGCTTGCGCCTCAGACTGGTGCAGTTTGAATATCTGGGCCCATGTGTAAAATACTGTACAAACATTCAAGAGAATCAAAAGTAAGGGTAAGGCATATAACATCAATATGCACCCTTGGGATCTTCCACGACAGTCTGTTTACTACCTCTTAACTATGCTCAGCAGACTGTGCTCCTTCTCCTCCTGCTTGTCTGAAAATTATCAGTTTCTCAGTCAATGACTTGGTGCTGTTTGGGGAGGATGGCCTAGCACAGCAGCTGGAATAGAAAACCCATTGTCCCCCACCATGGATCAGAGATCAAGTAGTAAAGTAAACAATGTTTTTTGCCCATAAAGAATTTGGACAAAGATGGATAAGGAGAGGGCTAACATTACAATAATGTTATTGAGTTGGGGGATGTCTGACTTTCCATAGTGGTCAGGATTAACATACATCTCCCTCTGTCATGGATTAGGGGTGATGACAGTCACAGTGGGTAGTGGGTAGTATTATGTTTGCCCATAGAGGGCCCAAGAGGGCTGTGTTAGAGAGGACAATGGGTTGGTAAATGTGCTTTCAGCTGTACAAAAGGACTGATAAGATGCTAGGTAAAGTTTTTGTTTTCTTTTTATTTTGGTGGGGCACAGTGAGACCATCGAGGAGTTAATAAGTGAAAGATGAGTAAGTGTGGCAGATGCAGACCATAGTACCAGCCCAAGCAACCTAGGGGAAGGAATTTTTCTTTCTTCTTTTTTTATTTTACTCTTTAATAAACTCCCAAATATGAATAAATAACCTACAGAGTGTGACCAAAACATATTCTGAATACCCCATTATTTGTGGTATTTGGGAATTAATATTCATAGAAACATAGAAACATAGAAGTTGACAGCAGATAAGGACCGCAAGGCCCATCCAATCTGCCTATTTCTTTTTCTACCTTATGAATGTGCCATCAGCTTTTGCTCTGACAATTGCCTATCTATTCATGCTCATCTGTATTGCTCCTTTATGTCTATCCCATGTCTGTTTGAAGCCCTGCACTGTACTCATATTCACCAATTCCTGAGGTAGACCTTTCCATGCATCCACCACCCTTTCTGTGAAAAATAACTTCCTCATATTACCCCTTAATCGGCCTCCTCTAATCTCATGCTGTGTCCTCTTGTCCTGCTATTTTTCTTATATTGAAACATGTTAGACTCTTTCACCTTGTTAGTGCCCTTAAGGTTTCGATCATATCACCTCTTTCCCTCCTTTGCTCTAGGGTATACATATTGAGCTCCATTAATCTGTCCTCATATGTTTTCTGATGCAGTCCATGCACCATTTTGGTTGCCCTTCTTTGGACTGCCTCAATTTGGTAAATGTCCTTGTGAAGGTATGACCTCCAGTACTGCACGCTGTACTCCAGATGGGGCCTAACCAGTGTCTTGCAAAGAGGGATTATTACCTCCCTCTTTTGACTCGTGATACCCCTACTATTACACCCTAACATCCCCCTAGCCTTACCTACTGCTTTAGTGGTCTGCTTGGATGATTTCATGTCATCGGTGATGATGATGCCCAAATCTCTTTCTTCCCTTGTGACTGCCAGCAACTCCCCTCCCAGCCTATAGGTGGCTTCAGGGTTTCTCTTCCCTATGTGCATGATCTTGCACTTCTTTGTGTTAAACCCCAGTTGCCACTCTTCTGACCATTTTGCCAGTATATCCAGCTCTCTTCTCATTCTGCCCACCCCATCTGGATCACCTACTCTGCTGCAGATCTTGGTGTCATCTGCAAACAGACAAACCTTACCCTCCAGTCCATCTGCAATGTCACTGAAGAAGACATTGAAGAGGACTGGCCGCAGGACTGATCACTGAGGTACCCCACTTGTGACTTGTTGATTCATTAATCATACAACATTAGGATCCAACATAAATCAGTGTAGCAATGTGAAATCGATGCACAGCAAAGTGATTTCTGCTGGAGCATGAAGTTTACTTATTTTTATACAATTTTATTAGAAGATTTAAAATCATGGCAGAAAAATATTGTTTCTGATAAGATATGTCAACAGAGAACATTAATACTAAAAGAAGCATGCGTATATTCCCACAGTAGCTGCAATACAAGATTTTCTTGATAAGTTTTATTTTTGGGGGTTTGCCTTGATTAGTGGCCTTAGTGATTGCAGCTTTTGGTTCTTCATTTGTCTAATTTACTTTAAAGCAGATAAGCCATTTGTCTGAAATTGCAGGTCTTTGCAATGTTCCTTTTTTCAGAAATGAAAGCTGCACTGTCAGCTTTGCCCATCAGTTTAATTTCAATGCGCAAATGATAATCTGTGGGCGCAAACGAGCACTAAATATGCTAGGGAATTGTCTTGTATCATAGTAAAAGTGCTCAGTTTGCCTGTTTTTTCATATTTTCAACTCTTTTCTTTTCAGTCGTCCTGACTGAAACTCCCCTGGAAGCAGATATTGCACCGAGAACGCGCCGGGAATGAGCGTCTGCTGTGCATGCTGTGCTGAGGTGTACATTTTAGCAAACACATCACAGCAGACATATAATCCAGCAAAACTAGTAAAATTAAAATGCTGCTGGTATGTTTCACAATAAAACGAGTGCTGGATTAACTGCAAATCGCTACCGGAGTCTGGTGCCGAAATCTCGTGCATGCGCACTAATGGCACATTCTCATGCATGCGCGAGATCTTTTCCTCTGACCGCAAGTGCGCATGTGCGGGATTTCGGTGCCAGACTCCGGTAGTGATTTGCAGTTAATCCAGCACTCGTTTTATTGTGAAACATACCAGCAGCATTTTAATTTTACTGGTTTTGCTGGATTATTTGTCTGCTGTGACGTGTTTGCTAAAATGTGCACCTCAGCACAGCGTACACAGCAGACACACGTTCTTGGTGTGGTATCTACTTCCACGGGATGGCGAGTTTCAGTCGAGACGACTGAAAAGAAAAGAGTTGAAAATATAAAAAAAACAGGTAAACTGAGCAATTTTACTTTGATACAAGACAATTCCCTAGCATATTTAGTGCTCGTTTGTGCCCACAGATTATCATTTGCACATTGAAAGTAAACCGATGGGCAAAGCTGACAGTGCAGCTTTAATTATTTTCAACCAAATAATCCTTATCAACCGTACCTAAATAAAAGCTAATGTGAAAACTGTGTTTTGTATTGCTCTCTTTTTGGGGGGCAATATTCCGTATATTTCTTTTCATGGAACCAGTCATTTTGAGTTCTGAGTATTGATACTGCTTGGATTCAGAATTCTGAGCACTCATCTGATAGGTCAGTATTTGTTGTCAGAGTTCTGATCTATGCAGTAACAAATCTACCACTCCAAATTCCTGCTTCAAGGAAGTGAACTGTACAGATCATTTCCTTTAAAAAGTAAACAATAGTAAACATAGTTTTTAAATCAACTATTATTCAGATGCTGTTAAATACCGATCACTTGCATGGAATATATATAACCTTTCTCCCTTAAAGTATAACATGTAAATGGGCATGTATGAAATCTGGCAAAAAAATTAAAGTACAGAGCAACACATTTTAATGACTGCTATGTTTCTTTTAGAATTCTTCAACTGAAAGAGTCAAGAATTGGTTTGCAATGTTGTGGTCATATTTCCAACAGAGGAAAATATCCAGTGACCACCAGTACCACAAGGATGCCCACAATTTGTAATGCGCTAATCAAATCATCTTCATTGCATATCCATAGGGGCATTTTAAGTTGAGTTTTGGTCACTGAATATCTTATATCTTATCAAATATACCCATACATAAATGCAATAGAATGTATTCTGCCATTTATTGTAAATGCCACAACGCACTGCACAGTGGACAATTTTTACATAAATTACTCTGGACCAAAATGAGAAAGAATTCTTGCAAGTTATTAAGTGACATGCCTTTGCCTAAAGCTGCATAAAAGTTTTATAAACATCTTATTAAAAATATTCTTGTTTAGTGCATACAATAGAATATCTGACATGTTGTCAGCCCTTACCTTGATAAACAAAATGAAACCCTTTAGCTGTCGTTGGTCCAACAGATGTAAACACAATAGTGATCTGGTTACCCGAACTTAGTGGAAGAGTTTCTCCTGTAAAATATAGAATCATTTTCAACCTTAATAATTCTTTGTTTTAGCTTAGTTGTGTAATGAAAGTCCATTTACTATAAAAGATTTATACAAAGATAATGACAAGTTCTATTATTTTTGATATAGGCCAGCATACTCCCTATGGCCATCCTCCAACTTGTTCCACCATCTGTCTTCTATGAGTCTCACACCTCCACTACTCCCATGACTTACCCCTCATTCTTTCCTACAGGCAATACATTCAGGGATGGGTTATCATAGCAGTAGGGGAGGGTGGGTGAGGAGCAGAGCAGGGAAAGAGTGATCTTGGGGAGGAGGAGAGGACCAAGGAGAAAAGTGGGGTGCAAAGGATGCAGAGCAGTGGTATTCATGGACATGCTGTTGAGAATTGGGGGTTGCCCAGTATGCACAAGAATGGTGCACTTGGAAAAAGAAACAAGTAGGCTGAGGAGGGAGGTTGAGAGTCAGGGCATGGTGAGAGTTGGGGGTTGGGGTAACTTCACCAGATATTTCAATAGCTGGGGCAAGAATTGCAGGGCAAGTGTGAGACATGCAGGGGGGAGTATAAGGGTGAGAGACAGACTGGGCTGCTGATGGAGCAGAGGGTGGCAGGTTGTGAGTAGGAGGGGGAGCATAGTGAAACTGCACAAGGAACAATGAGAAACTGAATTGACATGGCACATATGGGAAACAAGGTTTTCACTGGAGGTGGAGTTCACATGTTAAATAGGTATACACCATTAGAAACTATGAAGGACATGGGAAATCAAGAGAGGCATAGGCCATGTCATGTAAATACTGTGGGGGGGATGGATGGCAGTAACAGGGATGAATGGGGAAGGAGTCTGAGGGGGAAGGAGAAAGCAAGAGGTGATAAAGTAGGTACTAGAAATGCAGAAAAGGGGTCCACTGGGGTATATAAGAGATGGCTGTCAGGGAGAGAGAGGGAAGAAGTTGGGGAAGGAGAGGGATGGGAGTGGCAATAGAATGGAAGGGCAGGTAAGTACTGGGGATGGGAAATGGGATCACTTGTGGGAAACATTGGAAATGACAGTCAGGGGGTGATGCAAAATATATCTGCAGAGAGGATAGATAAAGCCCCAGAGGGGAGAGCAAGGCATGAGGAACCAGATGAGGAGAGGATCAAGGTCATGGCAACTGAGTTAGGTGAGTGTGAAAACTGGCGGATGTGGGGGGGACTCAAAGAGGGTGAGCATGGGGATGGTAGCAGAGTTATCTTACTGGGGGATTCCATACTTAAGGGTATCAGTTGGGGGAGAGGAGGATGGGGAGAGCTCTATCCAGGTAGAATACATGCCAGGCATGACAGTACAAAAAGCAAAACACATAGTTCACGCAACAGTGAGGGGTCAGGGGGGAGAAGATAGTGGTGCACCTCAGCATGAATGATTTGGAAAGCAATAGTATGCGGGAGATACAGGGTAGATTCAGGGAACTAGCTAGGATATGTAAAATAGAAGGGAATACAGTTGCTTTTTCCAAAGTTCTGCCAGTGCTGAGGAAAAGCACAGAAAGAAAACAGAGGATATGTGATTTTAATGAATGTTTGGGGAAATGGTGTAAAACTATTGGGTTTGGACTGGTGGGAGATGGGGAGCAACATGAGAAAACAAAGATCTGCATGCCAAGGATATACTTTATCATAGCAGGGGGGGTTCAGGAGTCTTAAAGAGGAAACTAGGAAAGTTTATTGCTAACATGTATGATTTAAACTAGGAGTGAAGGGGCTTATACTTGTAGAGCAAGCAGGGACGCAAAGTTTGGGAGGCCTTGTGCCTCTCTCAACTGGAAATTTGGAGTAAGTAAGGAAACTGCAGAAGGATAAAGGGGAAGAAAGGAATGGATATGAGTGATTGGGGAGCTGGTTGCAGGGTGGTCTCCACAAATGCGAGGAGCCTAGGTAACAAGTTACCCGAGCTTCAGGCATTGATTTCAGAAGGGGGTGGACATAGCTGCCATCATGATCACGGAGACATGGGCCACCCAGTATCATGACTGGGGCTAAATAATCCCAGGGTACAGTCTGTATAGGATGGATGAAAAAATTGGAAAGGGAGGTGGGGTGGCTTTATTTATTAGGAAGGGAATAGAGTGTAGTAGGAGGAAGGAGAGAAGGGAAATGTGGTGATGTTGTGGGTCACCATACAGGATGCAAAGGGCAGGAAGGTTAGTCTAGGAGTTGTTTATAGACCACCATGTCAGCCTGAGGAAATTGACATGGAACTGGTGGTTAACCTAATGAATCACTGTGCCAGGGGAGGATGGTGGTGATAGATGACTTCGAGTTGCTAGAGGCTGACTGGAGAACAATGACTTCCTCTAGTGCTAGGGAACAACAGATACTAGGTGCATTTCAGGATGCATTCCTGACACAACAGGTGGTAGAGCCTACCAGAGAGGGCAACATTTTGGACCTGGTATTGGCAGATGGCAAACAGGTAAGAGGTGTTATGATAGAGGACCAGCTGGTGAGGGGGGGGAACCACTTTATGGTGTGGTTCTCCCTCAGTGTGGGAAGGGAGGCAAATCTTACCAAAATGAGGGTAGTTGACTTTAGGGGTGCATACTTCAGAAGGGTGGTAGCCATAGTGGAGGTGCACATAATGACAATCAGCCTGTACATGGATATGGAAAGCAAGTGGGTCATCTTTTTTTTTTATTTGCTGTTTATGCCCACTTCTTTCCATACCAGTAATCACTCTTCAGGGAGTCCTGGGCTGTAAGTCCCTCAGCTCTGCCCTAGGTAACTCCTCCAGGAACCGTCAGACCTACCCCCATCCTGTTGCAGTTTTCCCCCCCAGGCAGGGAGGGAGGGGACATTGGGCCCCCCCACGCGTCCCTAAGTGTGTGTTGGGTAGTCCATCGAGCCCTGAAAGGAGCCTGGTTGAGGAGTCTGAGGCAGCCAGGTCCCATCTAATGGCAACTGGTGTGTTTTTTTTTCTGCTTTTCTGGTCCTCCAGAAGGATGCTGGCACTCACAGGGATTCAAGGAGGTGGGGCACATTGAGACATGCCATCGCTTTGGATCCCAGCTGATGTTCTTCCCTCCTGAGCTTCTGCGGTCCCTACTGCACCTCCACCCGTGATCACCCAGGTGACGATAGAGCAACGGAACTTGCAGTCCACCCTCCCCAGAGGAGAAGAGCAGCCCCTTGGACACTTAATCCTCCTACCCTGGCTGGCCCTCCAGCAGCCTGAGATTGCTCCCAATCCCAGGTCGCTGACGTCGCAAGCAGTAGCACTACCACTGTGCCAGTGGGCCAGCCAAATTGGCCATCTTGAAATTGGGCCTGATAGAGGCCACAAAAGCTGGCACAAAGACCTGCAGTAAGAAAGCAAGGTCCAGAAAACCCAGTTGTTGGACCAGGGAGGTGCAGGAGAGGGTAAGTGAGAAAAGGTTAGCCTTCAGAAAATATAACAGAATCTGCAGGGGAGGGGAGAGAGGGATGAGTGCATTAAGAGATTGAGGCAGGTGAGCAGGGTGGTAAGGGCAGTCAAGGCATCAAAGGAGCTAAGGCTGGCACAGGGGATCAGGTATGGTGAGAAGGATTTTTTTAAATACATTAGAGAGTGGAGAAAATGTAGTAGCCAGATGACCAGGATAAAGAGAGATGATGGGTGGGCAGAGGAGGGAGCTGAGCAGGCAAAAATACTTAATGGTGGCTTCTGTTCAGTTATCACAAGGGAAAAGGAAGGGCCAATTACAGAGGGGAATGGTAGGGTGGGGGGATGGGGGGATATAGTGGATGACAAGAGCCCAGTGAAGAGAGTGCAAGAAGGCCTTAAATCCATGTGGAAAGACTAGGCACCGGGCCAGATTAAATCAACCCAGAATCTTGAAGCAATTGTCATAGGTCCTGGCAGCACCTCTGTTGGAGTTGTTCAATACCGCCGTTCAATCAGGATATGTAACACTGCACTGGAGGACAGTGCATGTGCTGCTCCTCCATAAGAGAGGACCCATGGATGAGCCAGGAAATTACAGACCAGTCAGCAATACATCCATGCAAGCAATAATACCTGACAGGATGGTCGGTATTGGGCAATACCGGACCACCCAGGGACGTAATGAGGCCCGACACCACAGGCGGATGGCCTTATAGCCCCTGGAAGGCCTGGTATTGCCTATACCGCCCACCCTGGAGGGTATTATTGTGCTTAGAAAATGGGCAACTGTGTTAAATTTTTGAAAACAAGTATGAAAATGAAAAAATATATGTGAAATATATATAAAAATAAACTCAAATTAAGTTGCCTGGTTAAATAGTCCCTGCATTGCTACAATTGCCACAGGTGTGCACTGCTGTTTTTCCCTCTTTGCTATCAGCATTTCTTTCAGTTTGTATTTTGTCCCCCCCCCCACCGAGTTTTGTACAGAGCTAACATGTGGTATTAAAATAACAAACATTTTTTTTCTGGTGCCTGGGTGTTGTGAAGGGAGTAGAGTTCAGTTTAAAACACAAAAAGTTATTACGGGTATGTGGTTTCGGCGTTTTGCTCGCTATTCGGCGCCACCCATCAGTTTGCATTGTACACTTGTGGAGCTTACCTCAAGGAGCTGCATTTGCGAGTGAGGAGAAGAGGTGTAAACAAGAGTATTTTGTGAGATTCGGGAATAAAATAATGCTATTTTACCAGGTGTGGAGTGAGTGAAGTCAGAAAGAAATGCCATCTTATGACTTCTTTAATGTTCTACGGTACTGGTCGGCTTTCCGGTGCACGCGGGTAAAACGGGACGTTTGTCAAAATGCTTCCTGTAGTTGTAGTCGCGCTGCGGGAGTAGAATCTTTGTTAGTTCGTTCATGGGCTGACGAACAGGGGGAAATGATGACAGGGGGACAGCTAGAAACTTCGAGCTGGGAGTGAGACACAAGGGTTTCACAATGGTCAGGTAACCATAAGAGACAAACGTACAGTAAGTCGCAGTGAGTTTGACAAGCAGCAGCTGGTTACTAAGTAAGCTGCTGCTGCCTACTAAGGGAGGGCACATGCATTTCCAGAGTGTCCTATGCATTAACAAGAGAGAGAATAATTATTTTATGTTGTTACAAAGTGAGCTCAGTGGAAGTTGATGAGTGGTTTCTTGTGGCAACTTGCAGTATTGGTTGGACAGTATCTCTCTCTAAGTGAGAGACAAAAATGGTAGCATTTTCAAATTCAATGGGGTGGTTTCAGCCAATGGGCAAGCAGGGTGGGCTCAAAGATACTTGAATGAGTTAAGAGGCACTTGTGCTGGAACTTTCTATTTGCTGGGCGTCTATTGAAAGTTAATGTACCCCCCCCCCAGGCAGGGGTACCATCCAATCAGAGCTCAGCAAATAAAAAGCCCATTTTCTAAAGAGGAACAATTAATGTATACCACCCTACAGAAGAGGATGGTGGCATTCCTGGAAGTAAACAGCCTTCAGGACATCAGGCAACATGGATTTGCCCAGGGGAGATCTTGTCAAACAATCCTGGTCAAATGTTTCAATGGGGTAACAAAAGCTCTAGATGGAGGATGGCTGGTTGACGTCCTGTATCTATACTTCAGTAAGGCATTTGACTCTGTGCCACATGGGTTACTGATGGGCAAACTGAGGGACCTGGGGGTAGATGTGAAGCTGGTACAGTGGATAGGGAACTGGCCTAGCAACAGACAGCAGAGAGTGGTGGTACGGGGGAATTCTCATCACCCAAGAAGGTCACTAGTGGGGTCCCGCAAAGATTGGCTTTGTGTCCACTGCTATGTATTGCATTCACAGCTGACATAGTGGAGGGAGTTAAGAGCAAGATGAGTCTGTTTGCTGATGACTCCAAATTAGGTGTGGTGGTGGACAGTGAGGAAGGGAGGAGGGTACTCCAGGAGCATCTGGAAAGACTTGGAAAGTGGTTAAACACATGGCAGTTGGGGTTCAATACTAGGAAGTGCAGTGTACTGCATTCCTGGGCCAGGAACCTAGGATACAGTTACTACTTGAGGGGAACAGATATCTATATCTGAGGAGGAAAAGGATCTGGGTGTGGTGATCACAGGGAATATGAATCACTCAGTACAGTGTAGAAAAGAAGTGGCAAAGGCAAACAGAATGCTGGGGTACATTGCTAGGGGGATCAAGTCAAGGAGTGAGGAGGTTATTCTGCCACTGTACAGCTCATTTGGTGAGGCTGTACTTGGAGTACTGAGTGCAGTTCTGGCACCCATACTTAAAGAGGGACATCAGGCTCCTGGATGGAGTCCAGAGGAGGGTGTCCAAGATGATCCAGGGAATGGGGGAGAAATTCTATGGGGAGAGACTAAGAGAGCTCATCATGTACTTCCTGGAGGATAGAAGGGACAGAGGAGATATGATCAAGATCTTTGAGAACTTGAAGGGCATAAACAAAGTTAGTACTGTTGGTATGTTTAGACTGAAGGGGGAAGGGACCTCGAGGGGACATAGACTGAAACTGGTGGGGTCAAGGTTCAGGAGGGAGCTGAAGAAGCATTACTTCATGGAAAGGGTGGTGGCAGCTTGGAACACACTGCCTGAGGAGGTGATCTCACTGGATTCAGTGGGGAGTTTTAAGAAGGGATGGGATAGGTTCATGGGCAAGGTACATGTAGAGAGAGAATTAACCAGGGTGTTTTTTTTTTATTTTACTTATTGAAATGTTTCATCAGGAAGGCACACTGAGCAACAAGTTGCTCGTCTTCCAGTGTGACCTGAGGGTAGGGAACAATGGAACAGAATAGAGAGAAATAATACTATGTTTTAATACAATCTGCTTACTTGCATACAATGAGAGCAGGAGGGATTACAGGTGGATAACGTTGACTAACAATGCAACAGTTAAGTACAGCAGATATGAAGACACATATAGTAAATTGACAACAGTTGTTGACAGTTGGTAACACTGGAACACATATAATAACTTGGCAAAAATATGTAGCACTAGATGGTAAGGAGACCCAATAGTTATTGGTAGCCATTAGTGTAACATAGATATTCAAGGTTTATTGTAATTGGAGTAAAGAGAGGAAGAATGGAAGGAGGGAATGAAAAATTGAGGAAGGCAGAATGGAAGAAGGGAAAGGAAATTTACTGAGAGACGCAGACAGAACATGATTTTTGAGCCAAACAGAGATGACAGGGTGGACTAAAGTGCATAAAAGAGGGGTACAGGGGTAGGTTATAAGTGCTTATAAGAACTCAGGGAGGGGAAATTTGGTTTGGAGGGATTGAAAAGGAGAGGAGGCAACAGCATCGGTCTGAACTGTGAGCTGTGTTTTCGAGCAGATGAGATAGACCTTGAGACCAAATTTTGTTGGCATTGTTGTATGCTCATATGTTTCTATTCTGGACTAAAGAGTGACTCCAATCTATTCCAAAGAATAATTCCAATGGAGGAGACTCAGCCAATGGTACAGGGCATGCAAGTGAGGTCAGCATCACTCTGCTGTGGCTTTGGCAAAAGCAAACAGAATGCTGGGGTACATTGCTATGGGATCACGTCTAGGAGTGAGGAGGTTATTCTGCCACTGTACAGCTCATTGATGAGGCCGTACTTGGAGTACAGTGTGCAGTTCTGGCACCCATATTTAAAGAGGGATGTCAGGCTCCTGGATGGAGTCCAGAGGAGGGTGTCCAAGATGATCCAGAGAATGGGGGAGAAATTCTATGGGGAGAGACTAAGAGAGCTCATCATGTACTTCCTGGAGGATAGAAGAGACAGAGGAGATATGATCAAGATCTTTAAGTACTTGAAGGGCATAAACAAAGTTAGTACTGAGGGTATGTTTAGGTTGAAGGGGGAAGGGACCTCGGGGGACATAGACTGAAACTGGTGGGGTCAAGGTTCAGGAGGGAGCTGAGGAAGTATTACTTCATGAAAAGGGTGGTGGCAGCTTGGAACACACTGCCTGAGGAGATGATCTTACTGGATTCAGTGAGGAGTTTTAAGAAGGGATGGGTTAGGTTCATGGGCAAGGTACAAGTAGAGAGAGAATTAACCAGGGTATTTTTTTAAATTTTATTTATTGAAATGTTTCACCAGGAAGGCACGCTGAGCAACAAGTTGCTCATCTTCTGGTGTGACCTGGGGGTAGGGAACACTGGAATAGAATACAGAGAAATGATACAATGTTGGAATAAAATCTGCTTACTTGCATACATGAGAGCAGGAGGTATTACAGGTGGATAACATTGACTAACAATGCAACAGTTAAGTATAGCAGATATGAAGACACATATAGCAAATTGGAAACAGTGGTTGACAGTTGGTAACACTGGAACACATATAATAACTTGGCAACAATATGTAGCACTAGATGGAAAGGGGACCCAATAGTAATTGATTAGCCATTAGTGTAACATAGATATTCAAGGTTTATTGTAATTGGAGTAAAGAGAGGAAGAATGGAAGGAGGGAATAAAAAATTGAGGAGGGCAGAATGGAAGAAGGGAAAGGAAATTTACTGAGAGACGCAGACAGAACATGATTTTTGAGCCAAACAGAGATGACAGGGTGGACTAAAGTGCATATAAGAGGGGTATAAGGGTAGGTTATAAGTGCTTATAAGAACTCGGGGAGGGAAAATTTGGTGGGAGGGATTGAAAAGGAGAGGAGGCAACAGCAGTGGTCTGAACTGTGAGCTGTGTTTTTGAGCAGATGAGGTAGACCATGAAACCAAATTCTGCTGGCATTGTTGTATGTTCATATGTTTCTATTCTGGGACTAAAGAGTGTCCCCAATCTATTCCAAAGAAGAATTCCAATGAAGGAGTCTCAGCCAGTGGTACAGGGCATGCAAGTGAAGTCAGCATCACTCTTCTGTGGCTGGGTTTTTTTCTTTGAATTTTCTCCTATCCCAGGATATTGTACATAGAAACATAGAAACATAGACTTTGACGTCAGATAAGGACCGCTTGGCCCATCTAGTCTTCCCATTTCCCTACCTACAGGATAGGCTGTAGATCCTAGTTAACCAACAGCCTATTTCTTCCTACCCCCCACAAGAATTGCCTTATGTCTGTCCCATGCATTCTTGAATTCTCCCACAGTTTTAGACCCCACAACCTCCTCAGGAGGGCTGTTCCATGCATCCACTACCCTCTATGTGAAATAATACTTCCTGACATTGCCCCTGAACCACCCTCCTTCTATCTTTAAATTGTGTCCCCTTGTTCTTGCAAGTCTCTTTTTCTGAAAGCTGCTACCCTCTTGGACTTTGTTGATTCCACTGAGGTACTTAAAAGTTTCTATCATGTCCCCCCTCTCCCTTCTTTCCTCAAGGGTATACATATTAAGGTCCTTTCGTCTCTCCTCATATGGCTTCTCTTGCAGACCCTGCATCATTTTAGTTGCCCTCCTCTGGACTACCTCTATCCTGTCTATGTCCTTGCAGAGATGGGGTCTCCAGAACTGGACACAGTACTCCAGATGGGGTCTCACCAACTGTCTGTACAGAGGGATAAGAACTTCTGTTTTCTGCTGCTGATGCCTCTCCCTATACATCCCAGTATAACCCCAGCCCTCCCTACTGCCTTCTCACATTGCTTGATAACCTTAAGGTCATCTGATATGATTACCCCCAGGTTCCTTTCCTTTTTTGTTGTTGTTACTACCTCCCCACCCATTGTGTATTCTTCCCGTGGGTTCTTGTTTCCCAGGTGCATTATTTTGCACTTCTTTGCATTGAATCCTAGCTGTCATACTTCTGACTATACCTCCAACCTTGCCAAGTCCCTTTTCATCCTTTCCACGCCTCCTTGTGTATCAACCCTGTTGCAGATCTTTGTGTCATCTGCAAAAAGGCATACTTTTCCTTCCAGTCCCTCTGCAATGTCACTGATGAAGACATTAAAAAGGACTGGACCCAATACTGAACCCTGCAGTACCCCACTAGTAACCCCTCTTTCTTTAGAGTGGACTCCATTTACAATTACCTTCTGTGTCCTGTTGTGCAGCCAATGTTTTACCCAGGCTACCACCCTGGGACCCACTCCCAGGCTGGTTCAAGTGGGATTGCAGATGCAGATGCAGCCCCATGCCTGTACCACCGCCAAGCAATTCCTTGATGGTCTGAAGAGTATTGCCTGTTGCACGGCCACCTGTGGAACATCAGGTGGTGAATGCTGCCTCATCTCCTTAGTGGACTAAAGGGGCCTAGGGGATGCTCATACCTCCTTCCCTGGCCAGCCCTTGCAACCCAGGCTCAATCCCACACCCTCATTTCTAGCATCACGAATGGAAACCCTATTGCTGGACTGATGAGCCAGCCAACAATGACACATTCTTGAAATAAAAAAAATGCATTCTGTATTACACTTGTTTCTAAATGACAAGCATGTGATTATATTACATTAATGATGAACAGTTGTATTGTTTGATTCATATCAAAAATACAGGATACATTAAATGCACCTACCCGGTCATTAAAAAGTAAATAAATATATCAATATAAAAATGGCAGTAGTCATACCTGAATGGGATCCACTAAGTGAAGATAAGAGAGGTGTCTGTTGAGTTGGACCATCATAAACATCAACCACATCATGCAGTGCCGTCTGGAAAAATACAAACTGGCCAAAAACCACTGTTGAAAGGAACACCATACATGCCAGTAAAAAAGAGAAAAAAAAAAAAGATTAGCAAAGTTATGCTATTCCTTGTTGCCAACAAGAAATAAATAAAAAGTCATCTAAACAGCTGTGAAATAAGAATATGACATTAGACCACAATAGTTACTATGTTGCAATTTATTAATTGCCTAAAAAATAAAATAACTTTAGGCATCACTTAGAGTTGAAACACAAAGCCTCGAAAGTAAGGAAATGTTTCATTAAGGTAATAAAGTGTCCTGATTCCTGATGAATTCTGAGGCATGGTGTTCCTTGGGGTTTGAGGAAATGCTCTATGTGGTAATGGTGTTCCCCAAGTTCTAGCACCCTCCTGAAACCATTGCTAAATAAATTAATTCCTGTGCCTTGAATGACTGTGCCAGAGATAGGGGTAAATAAAACCAACACTGCACCTAGCAATCTTTTAAACCCTGAGGTACACCATATCATGCATTCATTAAGACTCAGGATACTTTCTTTCACCCAAACATCATAATTCAAAACTTTTGATGCTTTGTTTCAGCTGTAACTGGTAAATAATGTAATTTTTTTTTTGCAATTAATTATCTTAAGTTACAATAAAGTAGTTCCGTCTTCAGCTCTATTTTAAAAATGCTTTAGTCATATATTATTCATTCTTTCCACGCACCATATGGAGGAATCAATATTTTACAGGTACCCTTCCCCACTTTATCATGGCTTGTCAGGGTTCATCTTTCAGAAAAGTAACTAGTAAATAGAAAACATCTGCCAATGTTGTCACATTGGCTGTATTTATATGCTTATTACATAATAGTAGTGTGGTTGCATTCAATTAAAAAAAATAATTGTCATGATGGACATTGGCTTATTTATGCTGTAACCTAGACCTATATTGTCCAATACAATAAACCCTTCTTTATATACAGTATATACCATCATCAAGGATAATCAGAACTTTACAGTGAGACTTATTAAATTTACATTGCATTACACACAGTAGTAGTTGTTAATGAACAAACAGAAGCAAAAATGAAAATAAAAGTGTAAGAAAAATGAACCACAAAAAAACCTGGTCATTAATTCTTATTTTCTATCTGTCCTATATCTATTGTTTCTTTCTTTCACATTTATTGTGTTCAGAAGACTTCCATTAGTGTTTAATATAGTTTTCAAAAGCATTGCACATGAACGTAAAGTGAAAGTACTGTACTGAAACAATTGGCAAAATGTATGCCCACCATGGTTCCCATCCCACTGCACAAACCCACCCTGATCCACTATATGCATTTTGTTTAAATAAACTTCATGTTTCAGTCTTCATTTAAAAAACAGATTTAATTTTCCTTATTTTTGGTGTGGTCCTTCTTGTAAAAGTTCTGTCATGCTATGAGTCACTTGTTCAGTTTTGAATCAGCTCAACAGTGATTTTACACACAGAACCTCCATGAAGAATACAAAGTAAGTCTTTTTTAACTTAAAAAAAAAGATTTGTTTTATAAAATACATGTGGTGGGACCATGTACAGATGGGTGGGAGCTATGTGGGAATATTGGTTCTTAGCAATTGCCTTTTCTTTATCTTTAACTGATTATGATTGGATTAACCATACATTATACAAAAAAATACCCAACTATAAATAGAAAAAACAGAATTTGCAGGCAGAAAATAAATGTTTGGCCCTCCCAGTCTGCTCAGCATTTTCCTGCCTGTTCTGTCCCAGCATCACCTAACTGGTCTCTGGTGACCCCCCCCCCTTTTAATTTATTAGTATTCCCTTATGTCTATCCCATGCATGTTTGAAACCCACCACAGTGTTTTCTTCTTCAGTCTCTTGTGGAAGACTGTTCCAGGCATCCATGACTATTTCAGTGAAGTAGAATTTCTTTGCATCCCCTCTTACATTTTCTTTCTTCTAGCTTTGTTTCATGCCCTCTTATTCATTTGCACTTTTTAATTTGAAACATGCTACCCACCTATACCCTACTTACTCCCATGAGGTATTTGTAGGTCACTATCATGTCCCTTCTCTCCCTCCTACCTCCTCTGCTCCTCCAGGGTGTACCTATTGAGACCCTCAATCCCTCATCAAATGGTTTCTCATGCAACCCATGTACCATTTTAGCTACCCTACTCAGAGCTGCCTCTATCCTGCTGATGTCTTTTTAGAGATGTGGCCTCCAGACCTGTACACACTATTCTAGGTGTGGGCTCACCAGTGGTCTATACAGTGGCAATATCACCTCCTTCTGCTTGTAATACCACTCCCTAGGCACCCCAGCAATCCATTGACCCCCTCCACTGCCTTGTCATACTGCCCTGCGGCTTTGATGCCATCAGATATTATAACCCCTAGGTTCCTTTCCTTCTAAGTGACAGACAATACCATCCAACCAAACTTCAAGCTCAGCTCCTGTGTTTGTATGCTCCAGGTGCATGATTTTACAGTGTTTTGCATTGAAACCCATCTGCCATACCCTTGACCACTACTCAAGTTTTCTTTCTTTTTTCATATAGCTGTTTGCTCTTTATTGCTTCCTATGCCTAACATTAGGCCCATACCCAGTAGCTCCCAACCCTTTCAGCTGCTCCTACCACCATCACACTGGTGGTGATCCACATCAAGCTGAGTCTGAGAGCACTGTGGGCCATCACACATGGAAATGGAGAGACATACAATTTTTTTATGTTTTGTCCCCCCAGGCCCAAAGCTGTGGCAAACCAGTGGGTACATGTGCATGGAGGCACTCATGTGTTCCCTTAAAAACAGCCTCCTTCCACCCTCCTGACATAGTATCAGCCCCCAGATCTCTGCTCAAACATACAGCCTCCACTGGGTGTCAGTCAAGTGTGAGAAAGCATGCCTCCCCAGTCCAGGAGATGAGACCTACCCAGTGGCTGCTTCATTCATCTCCCAGCACCCTCCACCATCAATCCCTCTGGCCTGAGCTCATTCCCAAAATCAGGTCACTGGTGTGGCACAGGATGTGGTGTCCAGCACCTGAATCCTGAACACCACTATACCTGCCACTCTTCAAGTTTTCTAATGTCCCTTCTCATTTTCTCCACCCCTTCAATGGTATAAATAGATTTTGGTATCATCTAAAAACTCACAAGGGTATAATCCCATTTCAGGGTTTAGGGATCAACAAACAACAGAAGCTTCACTATTGTGCTTTATCATGCCCCCAGAGCCCATCAATTGGATAATATTCCTGTAAATCACAGGTAGTTATGATCTAATACTGCATTATTTGTATTTATATTACTGGTGACCACCTTTATCAACCTGTTTTCGAGGGTCTCACAAATTACGTAATTACCTGAAAATGAGTTATTACAGTATTTGCAAAACTTTCTTGCACCTCTAGTCTCCTTTGTGCCACTCATCTGTATTCTGCCACTTCATTCGCTCATGCTTTGTATGTGGTGGGTTGAACAGCATTAAAAAAATGCAGCTTGGTTTTCTGCTTGCCGATGAGCTGTTTTTATTTACTACCCTCCCCATCTTTATTTGCTTTTTTATTATTTTATCTGGTTGATCCTCCCTTTTAAATGCAAAAGGACTATCTGGTTGCAAGAGCATAGCTACTGATATTCCAAGTAAGCCATGGCATACCTAGTTCAGTAGCAGGGAGTAGAAAACAAGCTGGACAGCATTGCGCTGCCCTCTCTAGTCCATTGCATTTAAATTCTTTTGTTTGGCTTTGTAGGCCTTTTCTTTTCTCTTTCAGCTTCATTTTGGGGGGGGTGGCAAAATGGACAATGGGCGTTAAAGCTGAATGTTTCAATTAGATCCGCATGGTTCGCATGCATAGTGATTGGCTGCAGCATCTGATGGGGAGGTGGCAAGTCTGGGGCAATGAGTTTAAATGCCCCAGCAAAGTTAGAAGCTATACTATTAGTTCAGTTGTACTGGGAGCGAGAGAAGCAGTAGAAAACTGAGGTGCAGCAGACGGAAGAATAGATTCAGAGCCAGCTAAAAGAAAAAAATACTTCATGTGGAGAGGCAAGTGGAGTGAATCTGCCTACCTACAGGAGAGAGAGAGAAGAAATTTCTGCCATGGTCTTGGACCCATGGTGCAGTCAGTGGTGTCTACCAGTGTAGCAAGCACCAGACTAGCAGCACAGACAGACAGCAGGTCTAGTGCGGGAATCATCCGATTGGAGCCAGGAACCTTGGACTCTAGTCTTGTGGGGGCAGGCATGAACAGTAGGGAAGGGGGTAGCAGTGTAGCAGGTTGGTGTACACACCTGAAATGCTGGCTACACCCCTGTCTGTTTGATCCCGCTGTCTCTCTGGATCAGGAGATACTGTCGCTGACTGAGTACAATGCTGGATGGACCCCAGTACCAGTTAGCAGCTGACTGTTTCAGACCAAAAAAGGTCAGTCTGAGAGAGCAAGGGAGAAACAGAAACTGTGTGTGTGTGAGAAAGAGAGAGGAAGGGAGAGAGAGAAAGTGAGTTTGTGTGTGTGTGTGTGTGTGTGTGTGTGTGTGTGTGTGTGTGTGTGTGGGTGTGTGTGTATGTGTGTGAGAGAATAGTGCGAGTATGTGTCTGTAGGTAGGGGATAGACTATCAGCATGAGACACTGATCAAGGGGACCAACTGCTTGCAGCAGTAATTATAAAAAATAATGGATATCCAACTGTGTCCTTATGGAATTTTTTTACATACCCTTTGTGTGTGATGGCCTCATAAACCTCTAAAGCTTGCTCTTGAGGTTTATGGGTCATCACACACTTCAGGTGCATAAAACAATTCCATAACACACAGCTGCATATCCATTATTCATTCTCTCTCTCATATATATATATATATATATATATATTCTATATTCTAGTTGTGTAGTAGAGCCACTATAGTTAGGGTGGCATAGGTTATTTAATGTTAACCCCCTAACTTTGCACTTTTATAGCTTTTCCACTGTTCAACAGATTTACATGAAATTTTGCATGCCATGTCTTATTGCCAAGTTCTCCTGACTTGCCAAGTTATTTTCTGGTCAAATGTGTAAACTCTGAGATACAGATAGTGAAAAAAGTGAAAGAAATATATTTTCTTGCTGTTTTCTTCTCATTGCCTTGTGGCCAAATGGGCTAGAATGTTGCTTGGAAATTTTCAGGGTTGAAAGGGTATGGGCAACAGTGATGCCTTTCACTGGTTTGGTGAAACGATATTAATCTGTTCCACAGTTATATGTATTTGAAATTGCGGTTCTGAGCAGGCTTAGTACAGTGTTTTGGATAGCTGTTTCATATGAAAAAAGAATTTGTCCTATACGAAAAAATATTCTGTTTCAGAATGGGGCAATCTTTTTTCATGAGAAATCATTTTTTGTATGGCTGCCATCTTGTATCCGTTTAAAGAAAAAATTTCATAAACCATAAAAATGATATCCTGCAGAGACACCAACACATGTATCTCGCTAATTGGAGCCTCCATATGTGAATTCTGCAGTTAGTTTTTGCAAAAATCACCCAGAAATGCATTAACACATTTTAAAATATTTTTTCATAATCCAATTTTCTTTTTTTTTGTATGGCCATATGAAAAAAGAATAGGGACATATGAAAAAAGATTTCCTTCATACAAAAAAATAATTTTGACTTTTTTTTATACTCGTTTTTTCATATGAAGGAATCCTTTTTCGTATGAAGGACACAACCTCATGAAAAAATATCCCGCCATATGGAAATAGAATTTGGACCTATTTTTTTTCTGCATTTTAAATTTAAGAGGCCACAATGCTGTCAATAAATGCACTTATGAGATAATCTATATATCAAAATAAATCAAAATCAAATCAAATTTATTTATACTGTGCTTTTCTAAAGCTAAAGCACACATTCAGAGTAAACACAAATATACAATAAAAACATTTAAATAACAGGCAACAGTAATAAATTACATACTGTCTCCAAATGCCAGGCCAAAAAGATATGTTTTTAACGAAGACTTAAAAGTCTCAGTTGACAGGCACTCTCTAATCGGATGAGGTAGAGAGTTCCACAGGGTTGGGGCTACAAAAGAAAAAGCCCTAGCACCTGATGTTCGAAGATGGACCCTGGGAACCTCTAACAACACCTCATCAGTGGAGCGGAGAGGTCAGAGGGGGCAGTAGGGCCAAATGAGGTCTTGCAAGTAACCCAGTCCCTGTCCATGTAGGGTCTTATAGGTCAGCAACATAACCTTGAAGGTGATCCTCCATTGCACCGGCAACCAGTGCAGTTCACACAGCACAGGACTGACATGGCTAGTTCTTGACAGCCCAGTCAACAAACTGGCTGCAGTGTTCTGCACCAGCTGCAGGTAACAGAGATCCACCCCCAGTAACCCTAGGTATAAAGCATTGCAGTAATCAAGATGGGAGGAGACAAAGGCGTGAACCAAAGTAGAAAGGTCCTCAGGCAGAACAAGGTGCTTTATCTGGGCAATATTCCTCAGATGGTAAAATGAGGACTTGACAACTGCTGACACCTGTGGTTTTAGCGTCAGTTTGTTATCAAGTACAACTCCCAGGTTCTGCTCCCCATTCAGAAGGTCTCAATTGGTTACCCCTAAGCACAAGGCCAGACGGTTGCCAGGAGTCAACTTCTCTAACAGCTGATCTGGGTCCACCACCAACACCTTGATCTTGTCTGGATTTAATCTCAACCAGTTAGCACTCATCCAGTCCTGAATCTCAATGAGGCAGCTGTTAAAAACCAAGACTGCACTGTTCTGTTCGGGTACAAAGGACATGTAGAGCTGGTTATCATCTGCATAGCAGTGAAATCCCAGCCCATACCA
Source organism: Neoceratodus forsteri (assembly GCA_016271365.2). Lineage (NCBI taxonomy): Eukaryota > Metazoa > Chordata > Ceratodontiformes > Ceratodontidae > Neoceratodus > Neoceratodus forsteri. Next base: position 625,155,272 of record CM057455.1, read on the forward strand.
CCTTATAATGTCTCCTAACGGAAACATATACACCATGAACAACATGGGAGACATCACGATACCCTGCTGCACCCCACAAGGCAGGAAGAAGGAAGAAATAAAAGTCTTAATGAGTACCACACCACTAACACAAATCCCCCTTCCCCAAAATGTATGGGCCATGTAAGAAACCATAAAAAAAAGAAATTACAGTTCCCAAAGGATAACACTTCAACTTTAACAAGCTGTAACTCTGTCAGTCTTTGGAGTTAATGGACAATGTATATATCTATGGGAAGGTCTTAATGACTAGTACAACGCTAAACCCCTAAGAAATAAGAACTGAAAATGGTCCATCCCTACAAAAAAAATTTCAAGGAACTGCATAAATTGCTTTTCTGGAGGAATGCAATTGCAGGGTCCAGCGGGTGCTCTTCTGACACACTCACATACACATTTGGATAAATAAAGGCACATATTCACTGGTCTCACAGGGCCCTGCACTTCCATGATCACATGGATGTGTTCACACAGATTACAAAGGGACCTGCCTGAATGACAATATGATTCTCCTATGTCAAAAAGTAAGGAACTCGATTGCAAAAACTTTGTTAATGCACCAGTTTTTGTAAGACTGACAAAAGTAGGGAAATGCGATGTTAGGGTTACAAACCCTAACACGCCACCCCACCCTACAAGCAACAAAAAGAAAAAAATCTTTGGCTGTCTTGAGTCTTGGCAGATCAGGCCTTGGCTCTTGCTTGGTGGTCATCAACTCTAATGCTCAGCATATTCTCATATACAGCAATCTGTAAATCTAAGCTTATTTGCTGATGGAATGATGGCATGGGAATATCTCATTAATAAATGCATCTCCCAGCTACAGCTAACACATGGGATTCCAGGGTCAGACTTTGAAGAAGGCATACTTCTAGATGGCTCATAACTCCTTTTTTTCCACAAGTTGAATTCCATATGAGATAAGTAGTTTCTATTGCTTCAGCTCTCTGGGAGCATAGAACTAGACACAGTATACCCTAACCCTTTAGTATTTTAACTAGTTTTACATTTGCATGTTGTGTGCTTACATACAATTTGCATGAAATAACTACACTGTAACTGCACTAAAACAACATGCAGTCTAATGTCATGAATTGATATATAACTGTACACAAAAATATTTCATTTGCATAAATATTAATTGGTGTTGTAACAATATTGTGGCCAAGACATAATGGTATCATAGTGTATGGTAGAACATTGCTCAACCTTGGTTTTATATCAGCTAATATGCTGTTATACCACAGCTCAAAAGTTATGGAACACTTTTCAACCCTTCTGTGGTACAATAGCATTCAAGCTGATTTCCGGAGCGCATGAGCCACATCAATAGAAACTGCAGGATCAGTTGAACAAAGGAGGCAGTAATGGAAGGAACAGACAGTCGCATAATCCCACATATGCAGGATCAACAAGATGCAGTATAATATGCAGGATCAACCAGATATAATGTCCTATTAAAAAAAAATGCAGAATCACTCACTTCATCCATGTACTCTCGCTAAGCAAGAACTATTGCCACCATTGTTTTTTTCTTAAAAATCCCTCCCAACCCAATTTTCAACCAGTGGGTGTGCATGACACAAATGTAGGGATGTCTGGTCCCTATGAACTACACCACTCATCCTAGCAACCAAATGTAACACTCAGAAGAAGACACAGATGGCAGCCGTTTTCTACTTTAAAAAAATAAAAATAAAAACTGCTAAAACTTCATAGATATTTATGTAAGGGACACTACACTATAAAAAATTGTGGATGGGAAACTCTGTGTAGAACCAGTGTGTTCTGACACCTCGGGGTTCTGATTCCGAAAGACCTCTCGAGCTTCACTCTGGAGGTCACAGGGATTCAGAACTCCTCTGTGGCAGAACACATTGGTTCTTCATGGTTTCCCCTCCACTGTTCTCAATTAATCAATCAAATCTTTATTTATCCAGGTGAACACTATTGAGCATAGCTCATTTACAAGATGGACCTGGTTAGCACAGGAACACAGGATATACAATATATGAACAGTCACAACATAACACCTCAGTAATATTATACAATACAGAGATACAATAGTTAAACATAGACATAAGTGGAGAACAGTTTGGGAAACAGTGGTTCAATTCCTTCATGGTGTATAATGAGACTAGTAACAGTAGCTGGAAGTAGTAATGAGGACAATTGTTAGGTAATGGTATATTACATACAATGCCATAAGAAACAAGACAGACAGTGAGTTAAAAAAAGAAAAAAAAACAGGGTAACAGAGTAGAAGGGGTGTGTGGTAGGTGAGGTGATATAGGGTACAAGCAGAGTGGTAGGGGATAGACAAGAGACAGATGAAGCCTCGGGGAGGACAAAGGACAGGAGGGCAGGGAGCACAATTAGGTATTAGAGAAATGTGAAGGAGAGGCCACAAGGTCAGGCATAGTGGAGAGGACAACACCGTCATGGTACGCTATAAGTGCAGGGAAGTTTAGGATCGGGGGAAAGCAGTTGCAAATTTCCTTGACTGAATGGTCATATAGTGTCTTGAAGGAGGACAGACTGACCGGGGTACTAAGCTTTAGCGATTTTTGTGTTTTGTTCCACAGAGACGGCAGCCAACTCTTATAGCCATTTTTCCAAAGCAAGTTTTTAGCTTAGGTACCTTTAAGGAAATAAAGGAGTAGCTTCTCAGTGCATAGTTCCCAATCTGGCCTAGCGGAAGAGAATCAGAAATATATCAGGGTAGTTTTTTGATAATAGCTCTGAACATCCAGAGTACAGCATTTCTGTTTCTCTTGTACTGAAGGGAGGGCCACCCCATGGCAGCATAAAGGACACAATGATGAGTGGAAAAAGGTAGGCCAGTAATGAATCTCAGAGCCCCGTGATACGACATATCCAATTTAGCAAGACGAGAGACAGGGCAATGACTATAAAGAAAGTCAGCATAGTCGACCAAGGAGAGAAACGTTATTTGTACCAGCCGCCACTTGGCATCGCTATTAAGGAAGTTATTTATCCTGAAAAAGAGTCCAAGCCTCTGCCTCAATTTCTTTATCAGATCTTTGATATGGTCCATAAAGGAAAGTCTATGGTCGAGCTACACTCCCAAGTACTTGAATTTATTGACAAATTCTAGGTCTCTCAGGATTGTTGTGATCTATGGAATGGAGCCAGCACTGGCTGGGTTTGCAGCATGGAGAAGTGGAGAAAATATAATTGCCTTAGGTTTTTTGATATTTAACATGAGAATTTTGTTTAGGAGTTGGCTCTGAAGTAGACTGAATTTAGATTGTAGGTCTCCACAGGCAGCTTCTGGCGAAGGACAACTAAGATAAAGAACCATGTCATCTGTGAACAGATGGATATTGACCTTAGTTATGTTGGTGTCAATGTTGTTTATGTAAATTGCAAACAGTAGTGGACTAAGAATTGATCCTTGGGGGGCCCCTCTTTGCAGAGGTTTAAGGGGAGAAAGTTCATCTTCTGCCTTGACTTGCTGCCACCGGTCAGAGAGGTAGTCAGCAAACCAATGCAAGGGTAGTGAGTCCTGTCCTATCACCCTCAGAGAAGAAAGGAGCAGGCCATGACTGATGGTGTTAAAAGCCTTACTTAAGTCTAAGAACACAGCACAGACGAAGTTTCGATTCTCCAGGTCTCACTGCCACTCATTGGTCACTTTGGCTAGGGCTGTAATGGTGCTATGCTGTGTTCTAAAGCCAGACTGCATTGGGTTCAGAAGATTCATAGTTTCTACATAGGTTCTCAACTGCTTGCTTACAATTTTTTCCAACAGTTTGGACAGTATAGGGAGTAGAGAAATTGGTCTGTAATTGTTAAGACCACAGGGGTCCCCAGATTTAAACAGAGCGATAACATGAGCTGTTTTCACAGTTAATGTCTAGGTAACATGTATTTGCAAGTGTGCACACTTACATTTACGAAATGTCAGTACTGTAGCTGTGATGTAAGTTCTCATTCAGAAATCAGTCCCTCATGAACTTACTGCTAGCTTAACATGCAAGGTAATATTAGACCCTATTTACATAGGGGCCTATGCATCAATGGTGTGCCAGGCATGAACAAAAGGAGCATACCTAGAAAGCAGCTGTACACATGCAGATGGTTGTGTGGTGGCTGGCATTCATGATTGCTGGTCACTGCACACCTCCTGTAGCTGCCCCACCTTCTGGCATGCTAGTGCATGGGGGCAGATCGGTGGACACGTGGGCATCTAATGGGATGCCTGTTCCTGGTCCATGAGTGGATCCCGTGCTCTATGAGAAGCAAAGGATTCTGGGCAGTGTTCAGGGCTGAACTCTTCCAAATGCGAGAAATGTTTTCAAAATCACCAGCACTAGTCTGAGCAGTCATCTGCAGCCCTCTCTGTTGTCCGGAAGAGTTTCCACAAGATGCTGCACTCTAGCAAAGCATTGCACTGTCCACATGTAGGAACATATTTTGAAAGTCATCTTTATTTTACCAAAGGACAAGTGCTGCCATACACACAAGTCAAAACTTCTCACCCCAGCGCTTCACCAGAAAGGGTTCATCAGGGGGCAGCTAACCCCCAAAGAATGTCTCAACAGTTTCCAAAAGTTGCTGTACTTTAGCAAAGCATTGCACTGTCCACACGTCAGAAAAGAAGCAGTCTTTATTTCATCACAGGACAAGTGCCGCCATAAATACAAGTCAGAACATCTCACCCCAGAACTGTGCCAGATAGACTTTGTCAACCTAGAACCCACTGATTTGATCTGGGACTGTTGTCTCAAAGGGCTTGGAGCAGCATGGTGGGGGTGACAGCATATGTCAACCACAGCTGGTGACTGTACCTTGGGCAGGTGCATAAGAGTTATGGCAGGGTCCCCCATGCCATACCTTGCCCATCCTTCACCCAGCACCTGTGACCTAGTGAATGGCATGGAGTGCAGGCATGCACCCTGCACATCCCCTGGAACAGCCCCTCACAGACTTGCCTGGCTGGTTAGAGGATCATAAGCACAAGGGACACATGCTTTGGAGTCTGCTGCCAGGGGTCCACTGGACCCTCACTGTTCAGCTTTCAGTCTTCAGGTCCCCTACTCCCCTCAGACATGTGGCTCATAGGTGATCCAATTGTATTGTGCTAAAACCCCAAAGGTGGCAGGGAATGCATTAAATGCTAAAAGGAGGGTTAGGGGCGCCATCACCAAATGGCTTCACGGGGGATTATTCTTCCTAATGAAACAAAGGGATAAAAGCTGGTTGGCCTACAAAGCCTCCCTAAGTAACACCGACCTTCTTGCATACAGAAGGCTCAGAAACTCCTGTAAAAAAGCCATCCGGGCAGCAAAAAGTGAGGCTTGCTGATCGGCCCTGCTCTCCTCTGCCAGCAACCCGAGGAGTTTCTGGCAGAACATCAGAAATGCTGTTGGGGTCTCGGCCAAAGTGCAACCCACAGACCTGCTCATAGATGGGGTCAGCTGCAGCAACCCACTCACAATCTCTAATGCCTTTAATGCGCATTCACTCCAGCTACCGTCCTCCACCCCACATTAAATGCGTCCCTCACCTTACCCCTCCCAGCCCCAAGTCCGCCCCTTCCTCCTTCATCATGTGTCGGCTACTGAGATCCAGGGCATCTTGCTCTCTCTTCCCCCATAGTGGGGTGGGCACGCACTGCTTAGAACCTAGACTCAGGCTGGGGCCCCTCTAGCTCCGATTCACTAACACATATGCTCAACTCATCCCTAACCACTGGCAGTATCCTGACCACTGGAAAATTGCCAAGGTAACTCCAGTTCTAAAGCAAGGTAACCCCAGAGATCCACTCAACTATCGTCCCATCGCCATCCTGTCGGCCGCCTCGAAGATCCTGGAGAAGGTCGTGGCCACTCAGCTCTCCGGGTACCTACAAGAACACAACCTCCTCTCCCCTGCCCAACATGGGTTTAGAAAAGGATACAGCATGGCTACCACCCTTGCTGTTGTCTTCTCGATGATTAGAACTGCCACTGACCAGGGCAACCTCACCGGTGCCATCTTTGTCGACCTTTCCAAAGCCTTCGACAGGGTTGACCATGCTCTTCTTAGCTCCAATCTTCTCTCATTTGGTCTCCCCCCACCCTGCTCACAACTGGTTCCTCAACTACCTCTCTGGTCAGAAGCAATATACCAACTTTAACCACACCCCCTCCCACCTCACTGATGTCCTGTGCGAGGTTCCCCAGGGGTCGGTCCTCAGCCCTACTCTCTTCTCACTCTTTATCAATGAGCTGCCGTCCATCACCTACCATGGACACACCACTCTATATGTGGACGACCTGGTTGTTCTGTCAAGTGCCTGAGACATTACCACCATTAACTCACAACTTAACTCCAACTTCGAGCGGATCCAATCCTGGTTGGCTGAACATAGGCTTACTGCCAACCTCAAAAAAACCCAAGCTATGCTTTTTGGGTCCCAGTGCAAATTGAAATCTTGCCCTGCCCCGCTTAGAATCCTCGTGACAGATGGCTCCCCCTTGCAGATGGTGGCTGCTGTCAAATACCTGGGTGTTACGCTTGACCCTCAACTGGATCTCACTCTGCACATCCGAAATGTCTATAAGGCTACAAATGGCAAACTGGGCCTCGCCTAAAGAGCTAAAAGCTGCTTAACCCCGTCGGCTCGTGTTGCCCTAGCCAGGGGGGTCCTTGTACCGTCTCTCTGCTCTAGGCTAGTCACCTTTGCCCCCTTGCCCAAATCTAGCCTTTCAAAGTGGGATACAGCTTACAATAATATCTGCCGCTTTACGCTTGCTGCCCCCCCAACTCACCGCTGTGACCTCTACTCACATTTAGAGTGGCTACCCCCCGAGAAACACCGCACCTATGTAGTTGGGAACTTCATTGACAACATTGTCAGATCTGGTACTCCTGCATCCCTTGCCCTCCCCCCTACCCCTACACTTCCTCCTATCTCCTCCAGTAAGAGCAACACCTGACCACCTGGTTCCTAGAACCCCTATAGTGGGCTGGGCGACCGGGCTACTGCCTATGCCTCAAAATCTGGAATTTTCTCCTGCCTGTACTCGGGTCCTCCTCCCATCTGGGCTTCAAATCCTCCTTATGGAGTTACCTGAGGGGTCCCTCCACTTGTTCATGCATCCTGCAATACTCACGCTCTGACATGATGAAACAGGCCCTGCCTTCTTAAGGGCTACTATTAATGTTATTTAATCCCTGGTACCTGGCCCTGTAACTGTCCCATGTCTCACCTGAGCCTGCTCTACCCCCGGGTGGTCATTATCCCACCCACTCACATCCTGTCCCATCTGTGCCCATCTGGCAGCCAAATGGATACGCTGCATTTGTAGGGTAACCATCAAAGGTACCATGTAGCGCACGCTGCTCTTTACCCTACAGACCACCTCCTATCCAGCCACTACTATTTGCCATACCCTAGACGTGTAACGTGACTACATGTATTTGGGTGGGGGGCATTTGTTTACACCATGTCCCTACTGATCCTACCCAGAGGCCAGTTGGACCTGTTGGCATTGAGGGTATATTCTTTAGGGACACCATGCAGCTCCACGTCCCAGAGGTCACCCCCCCGCCCAGCTATTCCTGTCAGCTACTATCAAGGCACATGATAGAACTCTGTGTTACAGTTCAGTCCCATCCATCCACACCACGTCACATCTGTGCTTCCCTGATGGCCGGTTGGACATGGCGGCCTTGAGGCTTGTCCATTGGGGCATCATACGATGCATGCCACTCCATGCCCCATTGATTACCCCTAATCTAGCCACTCCAATTGATTGCTCCTTAGGCACATAATGGGGCTCCATGTCACTGGTGGGACCACCTATAATGGGTCATTTTGTCCTAACTGTTACCAGATGGCCACAGGCCGGTCCCAGTGCCTAGCTAACTAACACTGTTATCTAGACAGAAAAATATCAGGACAATCCTAAGGACAGATGGCAAGTTTTGATTTAATATGTTCAAAACATTCAAAATTATATTAATAACAAGTGCCCTATCCATAAAAGCACCCTAAATAGGGGCAGGATTAATTGCACATTCTTAACTAATAGCACTTAACAGCATTTAGGAATTGCTGATTGCACACATCTTAGAAAAAAAAGCATCTAATCAAGTAATAAAACTTCAATGTAATGATATTTTTAAAAGACTCCTTTGCCTTGGTGTCCAAAATGTTAAGGGAGAATAAATATTCATCTATTTATTCATTACAAATCAGGTTTACAACCTTTGAGTCAGAGACTCATTTACAAAGGCACCTCGTCGCGGGGGGGGGACACCAAGACAGTTATTACAGAGCAGATTAAAACAGAGGATAACATTACAGATGCAGTAAAAGGAACATTTAACATAGATACACTTAGGTTACATGATGTAGTAGTTTGTATTTTACTTAGGTTGCATAGTGTTACAAAATTGTGAGTTACACTCATGGATATAGTAGGTCCTCAGAGAAGACAGCGGGTTATATCCCTGTTTGGACCTAGTAGGGAAGAAGTGGGTCTGGGGAAGGGAGATGCTGTCCAGTGGACGTTGTCGAGCCAGAGGGCAAGGCGGGTGGGTACCACAGGTTACAAAAGGGGGTTAGTTGCACCTACAACAGTGGGTATTAAAGATTTGGTTCTGAAGGGCTATTTTGAAGGAGCCAATTTTTGGCAAGTTGGAGATGGAGCTAGGAAGGGAGTTGAACCAGGTGGGGGCTCGGTAGAGGAAGAATGTCTGGGCAAGAGAGGTCTTGGTTCTGGGCACCTTGAAAGTGGCCTTAATGATGGTGACTGTTGTAGGGAGGTGGAGACCCTTGGGGGGGGGGTCCTAGCAGTGATTTCTTAGCGAGAAGGCAGGTCTGGTAAAGCAGTTGTTCCTCAAAGTTGAGCTGATTAGTGGTAGACTAGAGAAGGCAGGTGTGAGTGTGGCTGTAGGCCGCGGTCAGGAGCCTACAGGCCTTATTGATGGAGAGTTGGATTTTGGAGAGGGCAGTGTTGTCAGCTGCGGCATAGATGGGCAAGCCATAGTCCATGAGGGAAAAGACAGAGGAGGTGATGGCCAGCCTAAGGGCAACCTGAGGCAGGCAGTCCCTGTGCCAGTATAGCAGGTCAATCCGAGAGTTATTGGCAGCTGACAGGGCATTAATGTAGGTGTGGAAGGAGAGGGCAGTATCAAACGTGATGCCTAGGTACTTGTATGTGGTCACTTGTTCTAGTGGGTGCAGAGTGCTGGGGATAGTCAAGAGGGGGGTATTTTTAGCTTTATTTTGGTGGTGGGAGAAGAGCATTGGATTTGGTTTTCTTTAGGTTAATGATCAGCCTGCGGTCGCCGAACCACCTTTCAGCTTGGTTGTAAGCTTGCTGGAGAGATAATTGAAGGGAGATGGGATTGGGATGTGAGGCAACGAGGACTGCATCATCAGCGTAGAAGAGCATTTTACTGGTACATGAGCTGGAGAGGGTGTTGAGGTAGAGACTAAAAAGTATTGGACCCAGGATGGAGCCCTGAGGAACCCTGGAGTGAACGGGAAGAGTGCTGGAGAGGGAGCAGCTGATCTTGACATGCTGGGATCTAGCAGAGAGGTAGCTAGAGAACCAGGAAATGGGACCGCCTGAGAAGCCAAGTTGGTGGACAGAGTCGAGTAAAAGGGGATGACAGACAGTGTCAAAGGCCTTGGAAAGGTCAGTGAACACTGCTTCTGCAAGGCTGCTAGAGTCAAAGGCAGCATGCAGATGTTTTGAGAATTCCAGGAGAGCCGTGGTTGTACTGCGTTCTGGGTGGAAACCGTGCTGCTCTGGGCACATAATGTCATACTCGGTTAGGTATTCAGAGAGCTGGATCAACACCACTTTTTCAAGGGCTTTAGAGAGTGGGAGGAGGAATGAGATTGGTCAATAATTGTTGGTGGTGGACCGGTCCCTACTCTTATGTATGGGTGTGATTTTAGCAGTTTTCCAAGCACTTGGGAAATGACCCAGGCATACAGACCAGTTTAGAAGGTCAGTCAGGGGGACTAGGACTTTGTGCAAGACCATACGGAGGATCCTGGAGTTAAGGGGGGTCACTGCTGAGGTTACTGCTGCTTAAGGCTTTTAGCAGGTGCGGACTGGCTTCTTGGGGGGATAGGGTGTGCAGATAGAATGGTGGGCGTTGCAGGACCAGAGGGAGAGAGGTGGGTATTGGGTCAAAGAAGCTGCTGGGGAGGACCGAGCTTAGGTCAGAGAAGGCAGTGTTAAGGCAATCGGCTATAAGGAGCGGATCTGTGGAGGGGGTGCCATTGACTGAGAGCTGAGATGGTGGGGAGGAGCGGGACTTCCCATTTAGCTCTTTCATATTATCTCAGGAGATCTGGGCTGAACCCCAAGTGGAAGCAAGAGTGATCTGGTAGTGCTCTGCTTTGGCCCACCTAATGGCCCAAGTGAACTTATTGCGTTCTGCATTGTAGGCCTGTCTATCAGACGCCTTTCCAGATTCTACAGCAATGTGCCAGATATTATCTCTGTTTTTGAGTCTCTGGAGGAGGGTTGGGGTGATCCATGGGGCATTGCATTTTTTGGAGCGGATCCTGGTGGGGGGCGCAAAAAGGTCACAAGCCGTACAGAAGGCATTTGTGAAGTGTCAAGAGCTGCGTCAATGTCAGGGGCATGCTGGATAGGGGAACAGTCTAGCTGGGCTAGGTATTGTTTTAATTTTCTGAGGCCACCGGGGCATAAATGGTGGTGTAGAGTGGCCTGGGACTCTGGCTTCAAAGTGGAGGATGACCAGAGACAGAGGACTGGGGAGTGATCACTAAGAGAGTCAGGGAGGACAGTGACATCCCTGATTTTGTAGGGGCGGTTAGATATAACAACATCTAGGAGAGTGCTGGTGCCAGTAGAGTGGTTGAATCTGGTGGGCTGGGTGACTAACTGAGACATATCCAGGTCAGCAAAGGAGTCCCTTATATGGGAGGCAGTGGAGGCAAGCCGGTTAACATTGAGATCACCTAGGATGACTTGCTCCACTCTGTGAGGGAGAGATGTGAGGTAGTCAATGAGGGACTGGACCACTTGGTTTTGATTCCTCGGGGTATGTAGGAGACTGCGAGGAAGAGAAGACCTCAGGTGGGATCAGGTGTGATTTTTAATGTGAGGGCTGGGCTCCATAATTAAGTTTAGGAGCTGAGAGTGCCTGACCCATAATGGAGTCCCATACGAGTAGTGCGCAGCCACTACCGTGTTTGCCTACTCGGTCTTCCCTGTAGATGGTATACCCAGGGAGGGTGATAGCGGAGTCAGGGGTGGATTTTGAGAGCCAAGTCTCTACCAGTGCAATTATGTCAGGTTGATGTTTAATGATCTAGCGCTGGAGGGCAGCAGATTTCTTTAGGAGACTGCAAATGCTTAAGGATGCAAAGCGGAGGCCAGTTGCAGTACAGGGTTTAGAAGGGCTAGAAGCCATAGGTCCTTGGTTTGGGTGTACATTACCAGATAATAATACTAGCAATGCAATTATTCTGGTTAGTGGCCTATGGTGATGGAGACCCTTGGGTCAACAACCAGCTGAGGACTTTACAATCAGGGTGACGGATAGATAAAGTGCAAAGGCTGGGAATGGCAGGGGAGAGCTGGGTCCAGGTGGGGACTTGGAGGGCAGAGGGAATGGGGGTGTTGACAGGGTGGGGGTGTTCATTTACTGTCCAAAGGCCAATGTGTGCATCATTAATCCACACATTTGATTCCTTAAACTGACAATCTATTGGCCTGGTTAAGAATGTTCAAAAATTTAAGAATTTAAATAAAAATAGAAATAAACCTGTCACGTTTTAAAGTACTCTTAAGCCTAATTTTGTCCAGGCAGAAAGTCTATACCAGGTCTTGCAGCTTCTGTAATTAGTTCCATAACTGCAACGAACATTAAGGCAGTCCCTATTCAACCTCCATTCACATGGCAAGAAGCCAGTTTATGTCCCTTAGGGATTATTTCTCTTGGCAGTTCGACTCCTTAGCCAGGAGTCTCAATTCCAATATGTTTTGTTAGCCAGTCAATCTATAGCCACAAAGGCTATAGCCCAACAGTGTTAATCGCCAGCGATTTCAAATACAGACCCTAGTCTTGAGCTTTACTGACAACGCTGGCCAGACACATAACAGAATATATAAACAGCTAGACATATCTCAAAAGAAGGTCATTTTTTTCCAACAACTGCCCGTCACTGAAACAGCATCTATAGAGGCCTAGAGAAGGGGGTACCTTAAATCAGCATATCAGCATATGTTCCATATGTTCTGGGGCTCCTTCTTATCCAGGAGTCCCTTCAACTAACAATCACAAATCCATAAGCCCACATCATGGTGTGCCTGTAGCTCACAGCAAACTTTACAGCATGCACACTCTAAAAAAACTGTCTCTACCGTGAGTTCCAGCTGCTTCTCCTCCCGGCATAATTAATTGTAAGCACAAGTTGTAAGCACCTGAAAGGGAGAAAAAAGAAAATGCTCCTCTGAGTGCAATGCATTTAAACCTTCGGGTATTATGCACCACCACTACCCCGCGAGCCCTAGGCAAGGGTAGCATACCTTTTTTAAATAAATTCAGGCGTTTCAGCACATCCTATGCTACTACATTCTCAGGCCTCCTCTGTGGCTGGGAATCATCTCTTGAAGGCCTCTAGCAGAAATTCCAATACTCCTCTGAATCCAGAACCCACTCAGATGATAAATTTATGCCAAGTAATTTTGCAACAAAGCAAGAAAAATATACCAATTCTTGCTTTGAATTTTTAGGTTTCTGTACGCCATCAACTTGTCAGCTGCCACTAATGACTTTCTAAGTTATAGCGACAAAAGAGCAGCATTACATTAACCAGAGTGTGTAAAATCAAAATAGGTTTCATTCATCATCCTTCTTGACTCTAAACTTTCACTTGTAGCTCAGAGTCAGACCACCTATATGTACGACTCAGTTACCGATGTTACCAACACTAGCAATTACAAATGTCATACTCGGTACTACAAATTACACTTCAAGATAATGGGGATTTAATTCATAAACTCTATACAAAAGCTGCCTGTAAAATCCTACAACGAGCACAAATACTATCCCTTATAAAAACACTTAAACATCTTCCCCATTTAAACTGTAATCTCTGCTTTTATTTTTTCCTAACAGAAATGCCCGAGCTTCAAAATACCTCCACCGATCCATCTGCCATCCTGCCAGGTTCTCCTTCGTTAGTGATACATCAAACACTGAACAAAACAGCCTACTTCCTCCATCTTCATAGTATTGTTCAGTGTGGCATAACAATAACCCAGAAAATTATACAAAACACTATTGCAGCTTGTAAACTTTACTCAACAGACATTTCTTTTCTTTCAAAAACGTGAACCTGGAAATGACAGTCTACGGTGGCTGGTGATGGGCACACTCGCTCCCCGTCAGCCAGCCCTTTAATCCTAACCAAAGAAAAATTATTTAAAAAGATAAAGCTCTAAAATAATAAAACAACAAACAAAAAGTTTTCTGTATCTATCTCTGCATGCGTGGTTGCATATGTGTGTGTCAGGACGGGCAGGCAACGATGAGAAACAATACCTAGGCATGTTAATTCTCATTACCTCAAAGTCAAACATATAAAACAAAACAAAGAAAAAAAAACATTTTTCACCAATTCTGCTGGTCGGTAGAGCAGACACACTCAGTGTGTGCCTAGTAGAGACACAGACAGACAGACACAATCATTCTGTAGTGACTTTTATTAAAGAGCTCCAGGCCAACACATGGACTATTTTTTTCTTTTTCTTTTTCTACTGATAACATCACATTTTATACTTTTTTATGTACCCTTTTTAGGCAATTTTTTTAATTAACTTCTTTACCGCACAAAGCCTATTTTATAAGCACAATAACACACTCTGAGGTGTGGGTTATCTCCTGATAAGAGCACGCCCAGATGCATAAGGCACTTGGCGCAAGTGCCTCATGCCTAACAACGCACCTGGGCATGCTTTTATCAGGAGATAACCCACACCTAGTTATGTGTTATTGCTTGCTGAGCACTACTTATAAGTGTTCTGTCTAGACACAAGATATACCCTTTGTGCAGCACATTACAGGACCAGAAGTAATGAATATCCCTACCAGTATTTTCCGGTTATAAAAAGAACAGGGCACAACCTGATCATGATAAAAATCAGTCTCTAACTACAGTAGACATCTATAATTTCAGGCAACAGACTTTGGCCAATGACTAACAGATTACTAATAATCCTTTTTATCAAAAGCTGCATCCCAAAGGGGATGGGCAGCTTCTATGGCTTCAACTCACTGGGTGCACAGAAGGGTGCACAGAAGCAGATAAATTGTAAATCTTTTTCATGTCTGTAGTCAATGGAAAGAGGTGCAGTAATTAAAATGCTGATATGAAGGAAGAATAAAAATATGTTGGATGCAAAGGCAGTCAGTGTCATGGATTTAAAGCAAAATTCGACTACTGTCAATTACTACTGCAACTCAGGGCAATTCCAGCCAACTGCAACTGCCCTGAATTGCAGCCTACAATTCCAACAACCAAAGGTGGCTCCAGGGTCTATGCCAGAGAGCAATACAGCACTGACCTGGGTCCCTCTTGAGGATTCTATAGTAGGGTCCCCCTCCCCAGTCACTCTGTTGTATGGCAGTAGGAAGAGTGGGGGTGATCACCCTCCACCAATTACTATTTCTGTGTATTAGCAGAAGATTAGTGGGATCTGCAGCTTATCCATTAGGTAAGGAAATGGGCAGACTGGGTGGGCCAAGCGGTCCTTATCTGCCGTCAAAATCTATGTTTCTATGTTTCTAGGATCCACAAGATCATGCAGGCCTCTCCCAGTTCATGGCCCAATATGCCCCTACAGAACAACCCATCCCTAGTAGTACGCAACCATCCCATATATTGGCGTATCTGAGATGCAACAAGGGATCAGAGTAGTAAGAGACATACTAGCGCCAGGCACAACCACAATTGATACATTTTCCTTCCTTAAAGAGAGGTAACTTCTGCCTCCTAACCACTACTGGAGATATCTCCAAATTGAATGGCAGCTACTCACCCTGTGGCATCCCCAGCCAGAGAAGGTCCAATGCTGGATGAATGTCCTCTAAACTACTGGCTAAAACTGGAAAAGGCCAGAGCTAGTCAGATTTACAAGGCAATGTGTGAGGCCCTTTCAGACCCCACCACATAGGCTAAAGCACAATGGGAAAAAGAGTTGAAAATCAGCATCTCTGACTGACAGTGGGCTCACTGCTGGGCAAGGATCCACCAGGCTTGTTGGGATGGTAGGACCTGCCTGATCATGAACAAAACATTTTGAGATGATACTACATCACTGCCAAACTTAAAAAAACAGGCCTAGCTGCTGGAGGTGTAGTCACCCAGAGGCAGATCTACAACACATTTTGTGGGCATGCCCCCACATACAGCCCTTCTGGCAAGCTGTCATATCAATTTGCCTGGCAGTGATAACAGGGATCCCCACAGATGCACCTCTTTTACTGGTGGGCTGTACACCAGAAGGGGTCGGGACTAGTCCTGGTGCTTCATGGGCCACAGTGATAGGGGCAGCAGCAAAATGCCTAATTCTCATGCGCTTACACACAAAAAAGTGCCCTTCAGTGACTGAGTTGCTGCTGTCAATAGCACAAGTGGCCATGTATGAAAGAAGGTCTAGCTTCACCTCTGGATCTATGGACAAATATGAGCAGTGTTGGCAACTCTTCGTGGAATCAGTGTACTGCCACAAGGTTGTGGATAAAAACGTTCAGTTGGAGCAAGGCATGGACTCCAGCCCTGATGGTTCATCCTCTGTATTAACTCCAATGTGCTAAGTAGTGGCATTACTGGATAGTTAATTGCAAATATAAATAGTTTAGGAAAAGTTAGAATAAAATAGGTATGTCTACCTATGCAATGTAAATGACAGTAAACCCTGGGCCTGATGTTTTTTTTTGCAAATAGTCACAATGGCTTTACTAGGTGACACGTGACTAAACACTCTGTTCTAAGGCCCCACCAGAGCCATTCAGACATGTTTTAATCAGGGTTGTATATTGAAATGTGCATCAGTGGAGTATTAGGAACTAGTTAATGAATGCTCGTTGTAAGCCCAGGGCCACTTTACAAACTCACTTCTAGGCCATTCATTGTATGGACACTGAAATGTTCTGTTGGTATTCTGTTTTGCACCTATGTTTGTTTTTTTTTTTTGCAATAACATTTTCAACTTAAAAAAAAAAAATAAACAGGACTACTTCCATTGATAATGGCAAGCCAAAAATGGGCAAATTGCTTCCAAAACTTGAAAAGTCCTATCTTAGATCAAGGAACAAGCTGTGCCTAACTACACTGAGAAAAGCAGAGCTTATTCCTAGATGACATCACAATGTTCCACAAATGGATGCAATGTAGTGGTAGTATTGAACAGACTCAATCCTTCATATCTGTGGAGTGGCTCCAGCTACAAGTGAGCTCAAACCTCATTTGAAAGAACTTTCCATGAACTTTCAAACTGTGTCAGCCTCTGTACATAAATGTTTTCCTTAAATCCAATGTTATCTCCATATTTAAGCAAACAGCCATGTCAGGAGGTATATTATGGTGGGATACAGCCCACTTCAAGTGGGTTGAAGCACAGGCAAAGCTGAGTGCTTCCATCATCCAAAACTGCCATTAGCTCACCATAATGCACCCCAAGGAGTGCCTTATTGTTATTATAAAATAGATCCTTTTTATTAAATTGGATGCATATTTTAAACATATTTTGGTTGAGCTACTTTCAGCCAGGCTGTAGTGCTGGTATAATGGCCCAGCTTAAAGTACCTCTTGGCTAATCAGGAGCCTATATTTTTTCTACCCATTTCATAATGTTAATTGTTTTTTAATTTAATACACTTTATTGCATTTCATTCCCTGTACTCATACCTCTCAACCTTTTGTCCCCCAAATGTGGAACATTGTCTGTCAAAATGTGGAACAAATGGGCAAAATGTGGAAAACTTAATCAAACCTTCACCTAAGAAGCCCAAAACACTGTTAAAATGTTGCATTTATGTTCAGAAAGTCTGTTATTAATTGACTACTTTTTTTTCCCCATCATTTACTTTGGATGTTTGCTTTAAAATGTTGACTTTGAATGTGGAACAAGTCCTCACAATGTGGAAAATGGAGCTTTTTTGAAGTAAAATGAGGAACGTTCCTCGTAATGTGGTACAGTTGAGAGGTATGCCTGTACTACTCCATGTTGTGGGTAGGTATTGAATGAGGAACACAGACACGTGCATGGAAACATGTACCTACTGTACATGAGCTGACATTTCTTGTGATCTCACAGAATCCATTCTTTTTGAATACAATGTGTAAAGTTGGTATATACAGTGATGCCAGCTAGGATGCAACATAGTAATTTGCAATAAAGGACATGCCACAAAATACTGCAGTTAAAAAAAGCTTAAATACAATTGAATTACATTGTTCTTGCAACATGCTGCAGCATTTTGTGATATACTGCAACACACTACTGCTTTGCATCCTTGCTAGTGCCACTGTAACACCTTTTGTTTGGCATTTATAAGGTCAGTCGTGTCTCTGTCTGAATTGATTTGAGGAAGACATCATCTAGTTGTTTTGGCCAAGCTGATTAAAATATTCAGGTGTGGATATCCAAGGCATTTTTAATGGATAATAATTTATGGCTGTCAAATCTTGTTCCAAGGCGCCTTTTTGCCTGACCCACATATTGTCTTTTTGCACTGTCTATAAGTAATGGAGTATATGTATGGCTATGTACTATTGGTGAGTCGTTTTTCATCGTGATCATGTATCCATTTCCTGTTGAGTATCTTTCAATTGTGTTAGATTATTTTACGTATTTGCAAGCAGCACACCTTCTGGAATGACATTTGAAACATCTGATTTTGCAGAGAATGCAATATTATCTTAAGTATAATATAAGTTATGATTTCTGCAAAAAGCTATGAAAAGTGGGTCATGGATTATCTCTGTGATTTTTGGACACTGCTGCAATAATTTAAGTGTTTGTTGATAAAATATTGGAAGTTGGGTGGGATGGCATCCAAGAGGGTATGTTATGACTAAAGGTACATGGTTGAGATTTCTTCTTTCCTTAGTTACAATGATTCTTCTCTTGGTCATATACTGTCCATTTCTTAGATAATTTATATGTATGGCTGGCCCAGTGGCTTGGAGGGCTGAGTCATCCATGGCTTACTTCCTGCCACACCAACGACTTACGTTCGTGGTGCAAATGGGCCACCAGGTGTTGGCCGTGGAGGGAGAGAATTGAGCATCCATAGGACAGCTCTTCTCTCCCAAGAGAGGGTACAGGGTCAGTGGTTCCCTGACACCTACTGGAGGCTGGGTGCCAGTACGCCATGGAGCCCATACATAAGCAAAGAGGGTGGAGCCATTGGCCAGCACGCTGTGGGCCGAAGCATGCATAGCTCAGTCATTGCAGCCATTGCAGGCTCCACCCAGGGCACCAATCAAAAACCAGGAAAAAAGGTCCCAGGTCGAGCCATATGCACAGTCACAGGCCCTGACTCAGAATGGCACTTCCCCAGAATCTGGATCCTATTCAAGGTGAGTTGAATTGGGGGCTCCTCACCACGTACCAAGATGGAGAAACCATGGGGGAAGAAGGGGATAGCTTGCCTAATATCAAGTACAGGGCTGGATGGGTGGCTGAGATGATTGCCGACTGGTGGGGACCTGGGAGAAACAGATTAATTAAAAAAAAAAATGTGATGAATACTTCATTTATGGAAGGCAGTCTATTAGGTCTGTACATCTGTTTTCAAAACTGGAATCTGCTGAACAACCCCACAGCAAGCTGCAGTTGTCATAATCACTCAATTATCCACATCACTACACAAAATTAGTTATCATATACAGTATATTTAGACCTTCTGGCATCAGAATACATTCTAAAGCAAGATGCAATATGTATGATATTCTGAACATGCATAGAGTTGTATTTCCAAAGCAGTTTCCCCGGCCATGTATACTAATTTAATCTATCTGGTGGTCATCTGCCATGCTAACTTTGCTTAAATGCACTAAAACTTAAATAATAAAAAAAAAAAGAATACATTCGGAAGCAATAGACAGGCCCAATGACCTGGGAATATTATACTTTACCCTTTCCAAGAAACAATACCACCTTCACAAATGAGATGTGGGGTTCATGATAATGCAAGTAAAACATGATCTGTTACAATACAAAGAAAAAGGAACTGCTGGTTACCCCACCACTCCCTCAGGATTATTCGGACCATAATAAAAGAATGTCAAGCACTTCTGAACAGTGCTGAATGCTTTCCCCAAGGGAAGCGGTTGAGTCAGAGATAGTGCAAGAAGGTGACATTGGATAAAGTTACTAAAGAGACTGAACTATAACAGGTGGCTCAGACTATGCCCACCCAGCAACAAACTGGAGTGGAAGTAGTAAGGACCAAAGCAGCCTGAATGGACATTTGGTCTTTTTTTTGTTGAAACTGTTAAAATGTTTCAATGGACATTACGTGTTATCCAGTACTCCTCTGTTCACTCACAGTCTCACCTATTCCACCTCTGGAGTTTCCGGACCTTGACCTCAGCACACCTGTTGGGCTCTGCTCCTCTCTTGACAACAGCATATACCTACCCTACTAAGTCCCCCCACCCCAATGCTGTTTGGGATGGGAGATTGTAATTCCATGAAAGTAGGAGGAGCCGTTACATAAGCCAGGTTTTGTAGTCTGTCCAAATAGAGGTAGTGTTGAACACGTTGGCATTATTCTTTGGATTTCACACACCCATTTGCTCACAATCATGTTTCTGCTTGCCTTCAGTTGCTGAATACTACTATTGATGCTTCATTTAAGCTCTTTCCCTGGTATTCCAGGGTATAGTGTTGCAGCAGAGGCACTCCAAGAGGAGAACATCCCATTAGATGTTCTCTCCTGTTTCTGCCACTGTGCATCAGGGTTTGTTACTTGAATTTATATCATTGCCTTGACATCTGGGTCTCCAGCAACTGAGCTACTGGCCATAATCAAAAAATTTGTAAAAGCAAATTATGTTTTAATACTCTGCAGTACAATGAAATAAAAAAAAAAATATATGTATATATATTCAATTCATGTACAGTCCTTGTCGATTGTAGGTATAAAATTACTGGTGACCCCCTTTTACACATGGTTGCATCGCTAGTTTCAAACACTGTAATAATCGGGCTTCCCAGATATTATGACATTCTGAGAGGAACCTCACAGTTCATTCCTCACCCTAAGCAAACACTGTCTCAAGACCACCCTTTCAGGCCACTTACAATGAGCGGCTCACACAGCTGTGGAAGCGTTCACTCTCTCACTGTCCGTTGGCTAATCTTAGTCAGTAAGAGCAGTTTTCTGTAATGTCCCTGCACCAGTAATTATTAAAAATAATATCTATGTAACATTGATGTTATGTATTTTTTTACACCCCCTCGGTGTATGATGCCTGCATGAACCTCTCGAGCTTCGCTTTCGAGGTTTATGTGGCATCACACACCTCGGGGGTGTAAAGAAATACATAACAAACAGTTGCATAGCCATTATTCTCTATTTAACTGTTGTTTTTTCCTTTGTTTGATTTTGTAAGACTTTCCTTTTTTGTCCAAACTGTCAATACGACTACATGACTGACACAATGTTAGACATTTTGAATATTTCCTTTCTTTGAAGAAGAAACTTGCATAGTATTTCATTCCAGTAATACTTGCAAAGTTTTTTCTCAAAAAGGTTGTGCTGGGCAGCTTGTTTAACAAATCATCTATAAATCTTTTACTTATCATAGGACAGTTTTGATTTGTTCTACCTGTGAATTAGAAATTATCATCCTATCAAACAATTACTGAAAGAAAACCATAGCCGGCCCACCGGCACAGTGGTTGGATTTCCGCTTGCGACACCAGCAACCTGGGTTTGGGAACGAGCCCAGGTCACTGGAGGGCCGGCCGGGGGGGGAAGGATCTAGCATCCTATAGAGAGCTCTCCTTCTCTGGGGGGAGGGTTGAGGGCTGGTCTGGTGCCTGCTGGCTCCTAGCGGAGGCTGGGAGTACCACAGGCCCACGACTCAAAGTTAACTGGGGGAGGAGCGGACGTCGGCATATGCCATGACGTCACTACGCTGGCCCCAACAGAAAAATGGAAAATTGCTCGCTGGCCACCGGATGATGGCTCTCCATTCCTTGAGTGCCTCCAGTACCTTCCCAGGGCCTCCTGTTCCTCAGCAGCATCCCCGGGCCCTAAAGTAGTGTGCGCTGGGGCCTTCCCCTCTCCACGGTGCCTTCCCCTTGGAGGAGGGGACGCCAGTTAAGGGATACATGGGATATCCAGGATGGCTGCAATCTGAGGACAGAGGAGGGCTGGGTAAGGACAGTGGGGCTGGGGGAACTTGTGGAGCCTGAAGGAGTGGGGGCCAGCGAAGCATGGGAGGCGGAAAAAAAAAAAAAAGAAAGAAAACCATGTGTACATCTTTCAACCTATAATTATTATCTCACTGATATGTATTTAACTAGAAAATGTATTATAGTGTAAGTACCAGGATGATCAGGGTTGTCCTACCCTGGAGAAATATGAAAAGGCCAATTACTGTGGGAGAAGCAAATATTCAGAGACAACCAGTCAGAATGTATGAGAAAGAGGATCTTACTAGCTCACTTCTATAGAATCAAAATAAGTTTATTGGGAGTATGTATATATATCTTATGGTTAGTATACTGAGGACCAGATATTCAAAGGGCTTGTGCCAGCGCAACCCCAGTAATGTGCCCCGGGGCAATATTCAAAAGGGGGACTTGTGCAGTACAAGTCTTGATGCACCGGGGTGCAATGTTAATGTATGTGGCACATCTGAAGGAGGTGTGCCGAAGCATATGCAGCAGATCCAGATATTCAGCCCAGGATGTATGGCGCATCTGCTGGCACAACCCCTAGAAGTGTTGCATACTGAAGTGCATCATGTGGCATTGCACCTTTACAGTTAATGGAGCTGCCCCAGCATCTGCCATACTTCCGGGTGAAGCACTTTTTCTTTGCCCCACCATCTTTCCCTCCTTCTCCAGTGGCAGCACTTCTTTCCTAAGGGAGATTCCTAAGGTACCTTTAGGCATAGAAATTGTCCTATGGCACCTCTAGGGGTGGAACCTCTCATGGTTCCTTGCCTTTGGTATAGAGCGCGAATGGCCCAAACCAAACTAACACAGTTGCACAAGCATAACATTATACTGACTGTGTAGGACATTGAATAATAATAACAAAATAAACTGAGGTTCTGTAGCATCAGACCCAACCAATGTTTCCTGGCTTTCTCTTAAAGGGGGCAGAATAATATTACATGTCTTAAGCTGTCAATCGCTTCATTATTGCAATTGCAAAATTCTGTGTGAATGCCTGGTTTTCTTTGTCAAAAGTGGATGTAGTTACTTCTAAATAATTCTAACCTGTATCTTGTTATGTACTAGTGTATTCACTAAGTAAATGAATGTGCTATGATGTTTTTCCACTAATTGCTCTCAAAAAGTATGACAAACTAGTACATAAATAAAATTCAACAATGGTGAAAGCTGAAAAAATTGGTTGAATTTTCTTTAGTTAGTTGAAATCATAAATTTCAGACTAGTTGAAAAAATCAGTCATAATGTGTGGTAAGTCAGTCATAATTATTTTTTCAACTGACTCCGGGATCTACTCTGGCAAGACCCATCTTATCATTTGGGCCATAACAAATGCCATGTGGTAGCCCTGGAACCAGGGTAATCCCCACCCTCCTCTGCTACCGTTACAGTTTTTGTCTGCTGAAGTGGGGAAGGGGGGAATTTGCCTTCTCACAAATATCTCCCTATTGTTGTGTCTAGCCTCTGAAACCATTTGGGTGGGATAGTCATTGGGAAGTGCGCCAGAAGGTATAGTGTTCTGGGGGCTATCATTAATTTGATGGAATCTGTTTTCCCTACAATTGACAATTTCAGGGGCTTCCATCTGTTCAAATCCCCTCTTATTTCTGCCAATAGATTGTTAAAATTGCATTTAATTAGGTTATTTAAATTCAGGGGAATTATAACTGGCAGATACTTAATGCATTCTGGTGATCATTTTAGACCCATGGAAGTAAGGGGCAGTCTTTCTCCTGCAGGATTGAGTGGGAGGGCTTTGGTCTTGGTTTGACTGACCTTTAAACCAAACACCAGAGTAAATTTAGTCAAGATGTACAGGACTGCTTGAATGATGGAGGGTTGTACTCCATTGTGACTAGTAGGTTTTCTGCATATAGAAATGTTTTCTATGTTGCCCTTCTGACTGTTATACCTGGGATTCTTCTCGATTCGCAGATGACTATTGCCAGTGGCTCTATGGCTAGGACAAAGAGCAGAGGGGCAGTGGGTAACTTGGTCTTGTCCTTTTATGGAGGGTGAAGGGAGGTAACATCAACTTGTTCATCAGAACTGACATCATGGGTGAAAAGTAAAGGAGTCACACCCAGGCCCTAAAGTCGGGTCCGATTCACATTTATTTCCAAGATCTGCATCAGGTAGGTCCATTCGACTGAGTCAAAGGCCTTTTCAAAGTCTATTGCCAGTGCCACCATGGGGTTATTAGAGTAGCGTGCCTGGTGGAATAATGTGATGAGGGCCCTATAGTGGTCCAACGCCAGTCTGCCTTTGACGGATCCCGCCTGAGCCAAGTGGACTAGCCCTTGGAGGAGTTGTTCAAGGCAGTCTGCTAGAAATTTGG
Organism: Neoceratodus forsteri; assembly: GCA_016271365.2. Lineage (NCBI taxonomy): Eukaryota > Metazoa > Chordata > Ceratodontiformes > Ceratodontidae > Neoceratodus > Neoceratodus forsteri. The sequence continues at coordinate 625,179,083 of CM057455.1, forward strand.
CCAAGAACTTGGTGTCCACATTAATGAAAGAGATTGGGCAGCAACTGCATAGGTTCAATGGATCTTTGCCTTTCTTAGGGAACCCTGTTATCACCTCTTCTCTCACTGTCAGGGGGGGATTCCTTTCCCAAGAGAGTCCATGAAGGATCTCAGTAAATAACCTCCTATGTTTAATCCTGGGGTTTGATAAATGTCTAACGGCAGGCCATCCTTCACAGGTGATTTCCTCAGGTTCATGGTCCTTATGGCCCTTGTGATCTCATCCTTGGATGGGGTGCATCCAGGATGGATGCCGATGAATTTGAAATCTGGGGTACTGGAAGGTCCGACAAAATGGCCTCTGTGTCGGTGGAATTCTGTGGGTCTGGGGAGGTGTACAGTTTTTCATAGAATTGGTCCACAATAGCATTGATCCTTTTGGGGGTGTTGGTCTGCTTTCCAGCTCTATCTCTTAGACCCTGAATAGCTCTGATGCCTATTTATCTTTAAGCTGGTATGACAGTAGTTTGCTGGCCCTTCATCCTCCTTCCCAATAGGAATGGCAGATGCATCTCGACTTGAACTCCCACTTGTCTAGTCAAGTGGGCATTGAGCTTGATTCTGGTACTAGTTAGTTGGGCGATTAAGGTGGCCGGTGGGTCCCTGGAGTGAAATCCTTTATATTGGGACTCCAGCTCTGCTGACTTGCACTCCAGGGCAACCTGATCCACTTCCCTATGTTTCTTATGGGCTGAGGCATAAGTTATGATTCTGCCCCTGATGGTGGCTTTGAACGCCTCCCATAGGGTGGTATCTGACACATTCCCATTGTCATTGTTTGCCCAGTACTCTGCATATTCCCATACCAGTCATTCCCAAAACTGAGAATTTTCCAGAAGCAGGGCATCCAGTCACCAGGAGGATGCATGTGTTTGTTCTGGACCCTATCGCATCCTGAGCTCCAGGGGTACATGATCAGACAGGACAATATGGTGGGTTACCACCTTGATGACAATCTCATATGCCAAGCTGGGCATCTGCCAGAGATTTTCCTGCTGAAGGTTGCATGGTCAGCCGAGAAGCAGGTGTAGTCCCACATACCTGGGTGTTTTGTGCACCAGGCATCAAGCAATAAGTGCTTTGCCATCAATCTGAGGGTTGCTTTGGCCGCTTGTTTAGCTGGTTCTCACCTGCCATTGCTCCTGACTGTTGTGTGATCTAGTGTATGGTAGAAGTTCCCTCCTATTACTATCTGGCTTTTGTTTGTATTAAACTCTGACAGGTGTTGATTGAGTTCATGAAAGCACCCCATTGCATCTTGGTTAGGTGCATATATGCTGAGGAGGACGAGGGGCCCCTGTAGAGTTTTTACCTCTAGCATTAACCATCTGCCTCCTGTGTCCTTTTTTCTGACTTATCTTCCACCCCAAATACTTGTAGAGGAGGATGGAGACCCCCCCCCTTTTATGTGATGGAGCTGCACTGTGGCATTCTTCCCCCATCCAGTCTTGCCTCGATTTTTTGGCTTTGTCTGAGGAAAGTTTGGTCTCCTGTAGGAATGTTATTTGGAAGCCCATTCTCTTATATTGTAGCAACACCTTCTTTCTTTTAATTGGTGAATTAAGCCACCTGGCATTTCATGACATCAGACTAACCTCCATGGAAAGGTAAGTATACAGAATATTGGGAGGATAATGCTCACAGCACATGACCTGTGACCTCCTGCCTAGGTGGATCTTGTGATTCACCCTTTGTCCCCCTTACCTCCTTACTCTTCCCCATTTTGCTCTGTCATCCAGATTGCATAATCAAACACACACAAGTAAACAGTAGTAACCAACATACATTGCTACATAAAACTTGAATAATCTTTTAATAGTTCTCAAATCCTCTCCTCCCCATCCCTCTCCCACTCTCCCATAACCTGGACCAGCTGTCACCTTGTCCATCAGTTGCCTTGGAGCTAGATGTTTGTGAAATTCACTGGGGTTGCTTTGGTGTACACTCTTCTACTACAAAGCTTGACTGTAGCCTAATCTCTCCCCCTTTTAGTATACTTTTGGTCTGGTGCTACCTTACTCTAGGGTATCTTTTCCCCTGGTGCTCCGCCTGCCCCCTGTTTGTTGTGCTGTATGGAATGTAAGTCATTTATCCTCCCTCCACTGTTCCACCATGGGGCCTGCATAGTTGTACACTACCCCTACATGGGCCAGGTAAGCACCTGATATTCCTTAACTGTCATTGGTGCTCATAAGTGGATAGGTCTGTTTGCCCCCTAATACCAAGGACAGAGTGTGTGTGAGGATATGTCTCCCACCTATTGGTGAGATGTGGGTTCCTTCCTCGCATTAGCTCCCCTTTAAGCCTCCCCCCACAAACTTTAACACAGAGTCCTGCCTGCAACCACATTACATAACATTGAGGGCATTCACCTGTGCTGAAATCCTGGGTGGAGTCTTGCACAGAAGGGAGATTGCTATCAAAATGCATTTTATGTGGGGGGGCAGTAGAGGAGTGTATGTGGCTTATGCTTCCCGTGCTATGGACTTGCCAGTGTAGTGCCTGCACTTGGGAGCCCTGCAAATTACCATAAGCCACTCTTCAACAGGAAAGAGGAATAACCTATGTGTCTAGATTGGGACTTTGTAAATCTCCAGCTGAAGGCATTAACCTTAAATCATGAGTAAAAACATATAACTCGAACATTGAGAATGCACTGTAAACCTTGGGCTGCATTTGCCGCACAATGTGGCAGTGGTCTGTGCCTGTAGAATCTGAATACATGGAGATGGGGGGCATTTAAGCCTTGTAAACAAGGGCTTCTTAATTAAGCAGTCCATTCCCCCTCCCCTTATATGCCTGTTCCAAGTCTGACCAACCAAAAATATCGCATCAGAGTCATGACCCTGGGGACAAGGGTAACTGGGAAGCCTTCACCTGTACCTTAACAAAGTGTGTAAGTCAGCCATCAGCATTCAGTGTAGGAAAGACCCCCATCGGTAGACAGACCTCCTGGTTTCCCAGCTGTTCAGGCCACTGGCCTTCCACCTCATTAAGGATCTTTACCCAGGAACTAGGATTAGCTGGAAGCTACTCAGCCACTTGATCGGCCATTTCCCCCAATTCAACCAGCCGCTCCATCCCCAAAGGCCTCTTCAAGTAGGTGTCTCAGCTCTTTAAATCTTTTGCTCCAAGGGATGAGATCATGGGTGCCGGTGGGCTCCTAGGAGACTTGTCCAGGTGTGTCCCATGCCTCGATTGCTTCCTCCTGTTGCAGCACCACCCTTTTGGTGCTGGGGTCCATGTGCTGGATGCGGCCCACTGTCTTCCTTGGGCCAGTTCTGGAGAACATGGGCAGAATGAGGCCTGGTCCAACAGAGCTGAGAGCTCCATGGTGATGGGAGCCTGTGTGTTTTTATTTGTCCTTGGAAGGTCTCTCAATTTGACCTCACTGGACATAGGGGTATGGGCGATCAAGAATGGTTCCACCACCTTGGGAGTGTCAATGGATCTGTGGGTTCCATTAATGGTGATGCAGAGGGTTGCTGGGTACCTCAGTGAGTACTCGAGGCCCTGGTCCATGTAGGCCCATCTCGCTGTCATGAAGGCTCTCCAACTTGCAGACAGTTCTTGACAAAAGTCTGCAAAGATTTGAATTTTTTGACCATGCCATATGAGGGACTGTCTCATTCTGGCCCCCATGATTATGGCTTCTCTATCACAGAATCTGAGGAACCGCTCATGGATCTGGCACAGCAGTTGTCCTGGTGCTGGCTTCGGGGCCAATGATCTGTGGTCCAGATCTATTTCTAGGTAGCTTTCTCCTTGCCATTTGAGGAGTTAGGATATTTCTCTTTGCAAAAATGTAAGAACTTCCCTTTCCTCACAGCCTTTGAGGAACCCTCCAAAACACAGGTTGTTCCAGTGGCTGTGATTCTCAATGTCCTCTACTCAGTTCCACAGCATATATATTGTTTTGTTTTGATCTCTGAGCCTAGAGTCCAGGTGGTGCAGCTTCTCCTCATCATCCGCCAGCCACTGCTCAGTCACATTGGACCTTTGAGATAGTTCAATGATGTCGACTCAGTTGGCTGTGTTCCGTTGGGCAGCCAGCTCGAGATTGCTAATTTTCTGTGTCATTTGAGCAAACATTCCCCTTATTTCTTTTAGGTTGCGGTCCTCCATCTGCGGCTCACCTAGCTCCATCTTGGGGATTGAATCTGATGACAAGCCATAGCCTCATGTATATAGCAGACTGGTCAGAGCTTCGCTTTCCCCTGGAGTACAGCACAGAAAAATGTCTCTGCAGAATGGGTAACTTCCCAAATAATCAGCACTAATTTATTTGACCAGTTTTGGCAGTCAGTTAGAGGATATTCTTCGGATAATGTATTAGGGTAGTAGGTGGTCTGTATCTAAGCTACCATCTTGCTTGGCTGCTAACCACTACCCCAGTCCTGTTTATTAATTGTGCTATAGTGCTGATCCAGTTTTTTTTTTTTTTTAATTTCCAGACTGTTGCTAACTGCTGCAAATTCAGGAAGATCATTTCATGCTGAAACAACTCTCTGGTTTATCCAACTACCCCTCCTATTTGTGCCATGACCCTGATTTTTGTAAAATTGGGTGCAGGGTCCTTGTCACATCCAGAGTTTGCTGCAGCACTGGAGCAATGTAACTTGTGTCAGTCTAAGGGCTCTTTGAAAATTGGGTCCAGTATGTCTACCAGCCTTTCCCCTAAACACACTACAAAATAATCTGTTTAGGATAGCCACTCTGTCTTTTTCTTTTCTCACAATCTCTCCATCTGTCAAAAAGGGCCCTACTTGTGTATTAGTGCTTTTTTTGAGTTTCTATGATTATAAAAAGCCTTATAATTATCTTTCACAGTAGTTGACAATGGAGTTCATTTCCTCTCTTTCCCTTCCTAATTAGGAAGTAGGCTGTTGGTTAACTAGGATCTGCAGCTTATCGATCAGGTAGGGAAACGGGCAGACTAGGTGGGCCAGGCAGTCCTTATCTGCCATCAAATTCTATGATTCTGTTTTTATGTTTCTCTTTTATAGTCTCTAGATGCCTGATGATGCAGATTCCATAATTGTTCAGAACTATCCTTGTGGGCCCTCCTATAAGCCTTCTTCCAGTGTTTCAACTTCCTTTTGATTTTCTTATTAAACCAAACAGGAATTTTCCCAGATGTATTATACTTGATTTTTTTCTGGGACCATTTGTAATACCAACTAAGTTAATTTGGTACTTAGCTGCTTCCACAGCTCATGTAATGCTGCATTCTCAAAATCCCTTTTCCAGTCCCTTAAAGCTATTTTCATGGCAGTAAAGTTAGCTTTATTAAAGCACTTTATTTTAGTGCTACCTGTGACCCTATTATATATATTTCTAATGCTGAATACTACCACATTATTTTAGTGTTACCTGTTATCCTATTATATGTATTTTCTAATATTGACTATTACCATGTTATGGTCACTGCTGCCCAGGGTCTCAGTGATTTGCACTGTCCTATATCTTCATCTAGGCTGCGGAGCACTAAGTTGACGATATTCTCTCACCTAGTTCCCTGCGTAACATATTGCCCTAAACTTGGAGCAAGAACTGTCTCTAGGAATACCTTCTCAAAACCTGTTTTACCTCTCTTTTCTTTCCAGTTTATCCCTGGTAAGTTAACATCTCCCTTCATTATTATATCATGTTCTAGTCCCAGTTTTTGAATCAGTTCTATGAACTCAATGTTTTGTGCTGGTGCCCTCTATACTAGGCCCACAATTTTGTTCTTTCCAAATGTAGGTGTAATTTTAACCCAGATGTGCTCCAAGTTAGAAGCATTTCAGGGTTGAAATGCCATCACAATGTTCTACAAAGGAATGCAAAGTAGAATTAATGTTGAATAGACTGTCTTCCATATATCTGGAGTTCTTCCAGCTACAGGTAAGCCCAATAGCTCATTTGAAAGATCTTAACACTGTCTTTCAAACCATTATGGCCACTGGGAATGAATGTGTCCTTTTAAGCTTCACAAAGCAATTAAAACAAGCATTTGTCAATGCCGAACGTTCACTTGCAGGTATTTGCAGTGGTGTTTGGCATGTATGGTGCTGTATCCTAATGCCCTGTGTGATTGCTGGTATTTGCACAATAAATTGTCAGCATGACCTTTTTGTTACCCCCCATTGTGCGCTACATAGGAGGAAACACGTTTTGGGCAGGATGTGAAAAATGACAGCAGTACTGCTCATAAGGAAGTGTGGTAAAATGGCAATGTTGAAAATGTGGAGTGAAAATATTGAAAATTCGCAAACTTATGAGCGTGCATAGGAACTGGGCAACGCACACTCATAAAACAGTCATTTTTAGGAATTTTTTTCACCAAATTTTCAACATTGCCATTTTAAAACCTCTGCTAATGAACAGTGTCACTGTAATTTTCTTACTGTGTCCCATACATTGATTTTGCACACCAACTGCGCCATTGTGCGCTACATGTGCAGAAACACATTTTGGGCAGGATGTGAAAAATGACAGCTGTACTGCTCATGAGGAGGTGTGGTAAAATGGCAATGTTGAAAATCTGGAGTGCAAATAATGAAAATTCGCAAACGTACGAGCGTGCGTAGGAACTGCGCAACGCACGCTTGTAAAACAGTCATTTTTAGGAATTTTTTCACCAAATTTTCAACATAGTCATTTTAAGACCTCTGCTCATGAACAGTGTCACTGTGATTTTCTTAATGTGTTCCATACATTGATTTCACACACCGACTTCGCCATTGTGTACTACATGGTCGGAAACACGTTTTGGGTGAGATGTGAAAAATGACAGCTGTACTGCTCATAAGAAGGTGTATAAAATGGCAATGTTGAAAATCTGGAGTGAAAATATTGAAAATTCGCGAACTTACGAGCCTGCGTAGGAACTGCACAACGCACGCTCGTAAAACAGTCATTTTTTAGAATTTTTGCACCAAATTTTCAACATGGGGTTTTTGGGACCCCTTCTCATGAATGATTCACTGTCATGGCGTTATTCAAGCCCGAAGGGTGATTTAGATGCAGTGACTGTGCAGTGCCTTAATCACCCTTGAGGCCGAATAACACCATGACAGTGACATCACTCATGAGAAGGGGTCTAAAAACCATATTAAGTATGTACAAATCAAACAATGACTGAGATATCTAATAAGTTGAAACACCCTATCTAGCCCATTACAGCTTACCGGCATTTCCTCAGTCCTGATGCGCCTTTGAGGAGTGTAGGCGTGTTCCCGGTCCAACAAAGATTGTCGGCGCGGAGTCGGAGGTAAGTATGGGGTGAAGGGGGTGTGGGGAGGCTGGAGTGCGCAGTGGGTGGGTCTGCGAGTTGTGGGGGGCTGGGAGGCGTGCAGCGGGACCGTTTTATTTTACAGGTGTAGGAAAAAAGCGACGATGTGGGACGTTGCCACGCTAAGGTGGGATCCCAGCATGGCAGAAGATGGCTGGGGGGACCGAGGAGCCGACTGGGGATTGGGCACCCCGCCGCAACCACGCTGGGGGCCGAGGAGCCACGGGAGATTGGGCACCTCGCCGGCAAAACAAACCGAACATTTGCCACGCTGGGGTGGGCTCCCAGCGTGGCAGCAGATAGACCTAGGGGGCCATGGAGCCCGGCGGGGATTGTTCACCTAGTCGGCAAACAACGTTGCCATGCTGGGGTGGGCTCCCAGCCGTGGCACCAAAGCTTTGGGGGGGGCGGCGTGACGCGCGCGGGGGGGCAGAGCATGACGCAAGGGGGGGATGGTGTGACAGCGGCGCTCAGTATGGCAGCGGTGCTTTCCTTTGAAGCAGAGGAACACCGCTGTCATACAGAGCTCCTGCACCCATTGGTGCAGGACTGCCACGCCTGCTCAAGGGAGCAGTGCATTGGATGGGAGAGGCACACCTCCAAGTGTGCTACTCTCCCAAAACGTTCCTTGTGCATACGCGCAAGCAAACGTAAAAAGAATGGAACTTGCCTCAGTTTGCATTTGCTGTGATATCCAATCAAAACCTGTGGAAAAGTGAGCTAGAATATGGATGTGCTGCATCACTGTACTACATATACACACCCCATTGTATGTCTGTGAACCTAGATGGACCCCACACAGACATATTGATCAGAACAGACACTTACACGTTACACAGACCTGCAGGATAGATACACACCTCCTTGCAAGATTGATTCTTAAGTGCCCTAATGACACCCAGCACTGTGAGCTTCATCTTAGACTGGGGTGGATTTCCTTGCCTAATAGAAGGAAGTTATACACGTTTTTTTAACATATAACAGTCTAATGGGTCAAGCACCAGATAACCTGAGACACAGACTATTTCCTTGGAGAATTAGTCCCTCTTTGAGGAATATGAATTTATGAGAAATGGTGGCTCCAAGAACAAACACCCAAAGGTCTATGTACTCTTTTAGTCCGTATGTAACCATTTCATGAAATCAACAAATTTATATCAGTGGACTCAAAATAGTCCTTCAGTTGCAGTTATGAAATAATGTTTTTTGAACTCCATTGAAGCACAGGGAGGTTGTTAATGTTAACGCACTTTCACTTTTTACATACTTGGTTTAGAATAATTGTGTAATTTTATGATCCTGTAATTATTTATGAATGTTGTAATTGTGTGTTATATGCTTCATATACGTCACCATTGTAAATGAGCTGTTTGTAACCCTAAATAAATGAAATGAAAAATTGAATACACACATGAACAGGGATCTTTTAGGCTGCCGACGGATTTAGAATGTATGGGAATTCTGGACTGCTCTATCAGCCCGGAGCACAGCAAAGGTTAAGCACACATGCTAATACCTGGACACCCACCAATGGCTAGAAAAACATACATAGTGGCCCACAGTCAGGCAAATAATGACTCTGAATAGACATATATGGACTCAGGACAGATGCATAAAAAGGACATACATGGATATATCACAGATAAACAACAACTCCTAGAGTAACACAGACAGGGACCCTTAGACAAGCACAACATTTGAAATATTGGTCAGACACACACACATGAATTCTCAGCTAAACACATGCATGGATTTGTGAAAGACACACATGGACTCTGCACAGGGACTCATAGAGAGATACACCCATATTCCCCAACACAGACACACAGATGGACCCCATGGGCAGATGCACACTTACATGCACCCTAGAACAGACGCGTGCCCATATAGACTACCTGGACACACACACCTATGGACCAATGATGAGAGACACATACAGGCCCCCAGGTGTACACTGAACCCCTGACATATGTACCCTAATGCCAGGACAGATGCACATGGATCCTTGACTAAAACATATGACCTTCAATAGATGCTGGTGGACAGACGTGGACCTTGGCACAAATGCACACATGCACTCATGGACAAACTCAAACGTGGATCTTCAGAAAACATGTAAACATAGATGCTTTCAGACAGAAAACAACTTGTGGTCCACCTAGCCTGCTCAGTTCCTACCTACAGTATTTCCTTGCCCAACTAGCACTGGCCCAACCAAAGGTGGCACAATCCTCTCTCAGCTCCATGGACTAACCCTCCCACCTCCTGACATCTTCATCAGACCCTTGTATCGATCCCATCCCCTCCTGAAACCTTAAATATCTTAAAATTGACCAGGTCCATGGGTATACAATCCCACATTTCTTTTTTAATTTAACGTTTATTCACACAGTTTTCACCATAAAAGGCAGCATACAAAGAAGCTGACAGAGACACATTGATACATAGTAATAAGATGCTGCCCCCCCTCACCTCCCCTTACTGCAGTAACCCATCGCAGAACCCATAAATGCTGAGCCTCTAATTAAAAGGCCTTATAAAAGCATTAAGCCTATTGTAAACTTAGTTTGGAACCAGAGAGATTAATGAGTGAAGGGGATCCCAGATTTTAACAGAAGTTGCCAGTCTGTTATGTAGGCTGGCTATTGCTTTTTCTGTGTGCAAATTGGATAAAACTTCTCTTACCCATTCCTGGAAAGAAGGGGAGGACCTGTCTTTCCAATGATGAAGAATTATTTTCTTAGCCGACAAGGCGACCATGGATATGTGGAATTTACGCACCTTGACTCTAATGGAAGACAGGTCCCCCAGAACACATACCTCAGGGATAAAGTGTTCTTGGAGGCCCAACAAGGGGTCTAAGGAGGTTTGAATTGAGAGCCAAAATGTGGAAATACTTGGGCAAGACCATAGCATGTGAAAAAGCGTGCCCTCATCTTGCAAACATTTGTTACATTTATTGGAGTCTAAGTAGCCCCACTTGTGGAGCTTAACCGGGGAATAGTATAAGTTATGTAACACATGATATTGCATGAGACGCAGTCTATTCTGAGAGATAAATTTGTGACGTGACTTCCAGAGAGAATGCCAGTCTAACTGCAAATGGGGGAAAAAGTTACTCCGAAATCTTGATGGCCCAAAGGGGTCCCCGAACTTTTTGTGAAACAAAACTTGATACAATTTAGAGATTATGCCAGAGGACCCAGAAAGTGGGGATATCTCAGATATCAGAGAGGAGATGCTCTGAGAGGGAGGAGTACTTCCCTGGGAGATTACTAGTAAATGCCTCAATTACAAGACTTTGAAGAAAGAAGAAATCGGAATGTGAAATTTTCTAACCATCTCCTTCGCTGATAGCCAGTGCCCCTCATCATCAGTAAGGGTCAAGAGCTTCCCCTCTTCGAGTTGAGGCAACCAAAGATGGGAGATTTGATTCTTGTTAATAGTAAATGACAGAGAGTTCCATATAGACTGGGCCAGGTCCAGATGGGGAGAATACTGCAAAAAAGAACACATCTGAAGGTAAACCTTTAAAGAGGTCCTTATTATGGGACAATCTACAGCTGTTCTTACTTGAGATAACTTAAGGAAAAATAACGTGAGAGGGTCCAGATTATTGGCCTTAATTGAGTCCAATTCTATTTGAGCCAAATGGATTGCGCTTCCTCTGAGCTGGGAGATACCCACCTCGAACATTTCGCAAGGTGACTAGCCCAATAATATAGAGCCCCCTTCCAATTTAGGAGCTGCCAACTTATGGTAAGCCAGGCGGGGATACCTATAGGCCCAGATAAATTTAGTAAAAATACCGTGATCCTTTTTGAACCAGACTAAAGGAACAAAAGCATTAAGAAGGGACCATGGGTAAAAAATCCTAGGAAGTACATTCATTTTAATTATATTAATTCGGCCCCACAGAGAGATAGGGAGTTTGGACCACCTCTCTAAATCCTGTGTAATTCCCTGCAGTAAGGAATCTAGGTTTTCCTTGAACCATGCTAAGGGGTTAGGTGACAGTTTAATGCCCAGATACTTAAAAGACCTGGGAGTCCAGCATAGCCCCAAGGGACTAATATCAGTTTTGAAATCTTTGTGATTTAAGGGAAAAAACAGGGACTTACTGGCATTTAATTTATAGTTAGACAGAGCACTGAACCTTGCCACTTCACTTAGTAAGGCCGGAACAGAGGATACCGGATGGGACAAATGTATTAACAGATCATCAGCATATGCGGTAACCTTCGCTTCATGCAATCCAATTCTAACTCCTTGTATGGAGTCATTATTGAGAATGTTTTGGATAAGAGGTTCCAGATATAAGTTAACTAATAAAGGAGAGAGGGTACATCCCTGTCTAGTCCCTGAATGAAGTGGAAAAGAGTGGGAGAAGGCCCCATTCACAGAAATCCTTACCGATGGGTTTTTATAAACGGCGGAAATCCAGAAAATAAACAGAGAAGGGATTTGGAAAGCCTCCAAAGTATGAAACAAGAAATTCCAGATCACACGGTCGAATGCCTTCTCGGCATCCAAGGAGACCAGGCCCGCTGGGAACTCTGCATCCCTGGTAGCCGAGAAGACATGCAACAAAGTGCGTAAATGATCAGAAGATAATCGCCCTTTCATGAATCCAACCAGGTTTGTACCTATTAACCCAGGAAGAACCAATGCTAAGCTTTTCGCCAGTATTTTAGAGATAATCTTGACATCTTGGTTTAAAAGAGAGATGGGTCTATAACTTTGAACCTTATCAAGGTCTTTATCAGGTTTGGGAAGCAGAACAATCAGGGCCTCATAAAGATATGGATCTGTATCCTTCCCAGATAGGATATGTTGAAATAAATGACCAAGTATTGGTACAAGAAGGTCTCGAAAGACCTTGTAGAATAAAGGAGAAAATCCATCTGGACCAGGGACCTTGTCGGCAGGCAATTCACTAATAACCTTGGCAATCTCCTCCTGAGAAATAGGGACAACCAGAGTTTCACCGCACCTGTCAGGGAGAAGGGGCAAGTGGGAACCTCTTAAATAACCTTGTATATCTTCTGGACAGGGAGAGTGCTCCATGTCGCTATACAGTTTAGAATAATAGGCAGAAAATTCCTGGGCTATTTCATTAGGAGACACTTTGAAAGTTCCGTCTGCTGATGACCTGATAGGCGGGATAAATCTCATTGACTTCTGCTGTTTAATACGCAATGCCAGTAAGCGTCCTGCTTTTTCCCCTTGATCTGTGTATTTAGCTCTGGTACGAATAATAGCAAGTTCTGCTTTCTCTTGAAGTAACCCCAGATATTTATCCTTTAATTTCAGGAGTTTCTGAATATCCTCATCTGGAGGATTAGTTGGAAGGTTTGTTTCCAGAGATCTAATTTGGGATAATAGGGATTTAAGGTCTTCTTCTCGCTCTCTTTTCCTACCAACCACCATGCTAATCAGTACAGTCCCACATTTCCACCACGTTCTTCATGAAGAAGTATTTCCTAACATGTCTCCAAAATAATTCTCCCATGCCTGCATACAGTTGTGACCCTGTATGATGGACACTTTAGTAAGATTAAACAGTTACTGTCTGTCTACATGCTTAAGGATGCTGAAGGGGTTAATCATGCCCCTCCTACTTCTTCTGGCCTCTAATGAGTACATATTTAGGTCAGCCAGTTTTTCCTTTCAAGTTCTCCAATGCTGGCCATGAATTATTTTCAGAGCCATATCCCTGTCTTTAAGCAATAACCCTCTGTCCTCCCCTTGCTTACTATCTTCCATCTTTCATCCACTGTTGTGCTCATTTGGGAATGTGAAGGTTACAGAGTATCATTGGACCCCCTGCCACCAACTCCAACCTGCTCTTCTGTTGCTACATTAAAGTCCATGCTGCAGCAAGATCAAAGTAAAGTATCTCAAACCTCTGGTAGAATCAGCATTCTCCACACTTTGGCAGAGTACCCTGGAGGAGTGTGACTCCACAGTTTCTGTAACTATCTACCTCCCCCTCAAACGCCTCCTCAGCTGGCTGCTGCCCATGACTACTCATGGTCATTTCTGAATCCTACCTATGATAATCTTTCCTGTGATTTTAACCTCTTTTCTAGGATTGTCCTACTTCCTGAAGTTGTTTTCTAACAGCCTTGGGACTAAAATTAGTATGGGTGCACCAGAGATAGGGTTTTTATACACTTTGCCAATTACCTAATACCAATCCTGAGCACCAACCATTATTCAGTTCAGCACAAATAGGTTTTAGCTAGGCCTCTATTAATTCAACGCTACTAATTCGAGCTTTTTTTTTCAAATGGTCCCTGGGTTTAAAACCTTATGGCGGTGTATGCCAGGTAGGCTTTTGCTAAATGTCCCGTGATTCCTACCAACCAACCTGACTGCAAACCAATCAGCAGCACCACATGTATCTCAGCCAATACAGTACAAGTCACTTAATTGGGAAAAATATAATAGGGGCATCTACTTTATTGTGATAGCCCACTAGGCACAGATTAAGTAACTATTTCAATGGTATCCCCATCTGTTTTAATAGGAATGGGGATGCTAGATTATTGGGACAATTCTCCCCCACTGCCTTATTCACAGCCATTAGAGGGCTGCCAAGTATGTGTTAATCAGACTGTATATAGTGTTGTCAGCAACCTCCACACCTTTCATACATTTGTTAATGAACCTTCTTCTACCATGCCATTGTTTTCACATCATTGTTCCTGCTGAATGAATACCCCCTCCTTGCCATGGCTGAACACACTGATTGGACAGACTCGTGTGGCCACCTGCCTTTTAGTAGTTCCTGATTCTCCAGATCCCTCCACTCTCTGGCACCAATGTTGCTACCAATTCTTGGCTGAACACCATGGGTTTCCTGTTGCCTCCTGATTTAGTTTCTGTAAGTTGTTGCCCTGATTCACTGACCCTGTTTGTAGCTCATGCTCCATCAGATTCACCTACCCCCACCTGCCATGGCAAACCCAACAGAATAGCCAATATGTGATGGCTCCGTACGCTATGTTTGTGACTTTTTCCTGATTGTGTTTTGTTCCTACTAAAAGACAATCTCTCTACTCACAAACACACAAGCAGCATTACAGCAAAACATTACAGCAAAGCAAGTCATGCCTTTCATGGCATAAATATCAAGCTTTTGGTTTTCTGCTGATTCTGTTGTTAAATGAAAAATCATAAAACATTGGTTACTCTCTTTTTTATCATAATTTAAACTGCTGTATAACAAACTTTGTTACATTACTACAGTCATTAACAAGGGCATTTGAAGGTTGTGGGCATAGCAGTTACACCACAGAGAAAACAGACAGCATAATGCACACTTCTGATAACAGGAATGTGCAGTAAACTTAATCAGATTGAAAAGCCTGCCACCAGGCTATCCCAGTTAGGCAGCTTCTACTGTATACTTTCAGTTATACTGTATTATACATGACTTGTTCAGAGTATTCTCAGTAAGTGAATCCGATGTTTCCTACCTTAAACATGCAAAATAAATGAGTAGAATCTCGGACAGACCTAAGAACTGCACTGCAGATGCTCTGCAGATGCAGGCCTCCAGCTCAGTGGTCCTTATGTTTGGGGTCTGTCACACTGCAAAGTCTCTCATGGTCCAGAGTTTCTTATGCTCTTGGGTCACTGGGGTTAATGGAACTCACATACTGGACTGCTAAATGCTACAGACAATTTGCAATCATGTGACCCACAGCTTGCATGGCTGTTGGCAACCCCTTAATTAGAATCCCCTACCTGATTTCAACAATTTACATATTTAAGCATTCACCTTCAGGTCCTGCCTCTCACCACTGCCCCCTCCCTCCCCCAGTAATCCTGAGCTATCTATAAGAGAAAACAGAAGTTAGTGGCCTTTTGTATCTGTTTCTTATTATAGTAGTAAAGCCACCTATCACAGTTTGTAAGCTTGCCAGACCAGTCTCAGGTGTAAGCCCCTAAGATGAAACATTTGACCTGCAGTTGCTGCCCTTAATACTTAATTAAACTCCCCTTCCTAATTTTAAGCCTTACAATTTCAAGCTATCCCAGCTGATTCCTGTCTCTTCCATACAGTGTTGTCTAGAAAGTCACACATTGGCTTTTGAACGGGCATGCATTTTCTATTAAACAAACATATACATGAACCTCAAACACACAAATGGATCTCAAACTGACAGCCAGTCACAATCCCAAGGATAGACACAGACATGTGTAACAATGAATGGATATAAATTGGTCCCAAGAAAGACAATCACATTGATATTCAGACATATACACATAAATCTCTGGACATACAGTTAGAACTGCTCCAGGAGTGGTGTTAGTGGTGGTGGTGGTGTTTGTTGGGGGGGGTGGCATAACTAATTATTAAATGCAAAGCCACTCTCCTATTGAATGAGATGTTCCCTAAGGGTGGGAAAGGCAAGTCACAAACCTCTCAGACTTAAAACAGAGAAAAAAGGGCAGCTGAATGTCATCTGTTTTCTGCACCAGTTGTCACACAGCTTTACAAGACTGCTGTCTTGTTACATAGCCTTTGTATAAAAGTATGGTGAAAAGCACCACTGAAGATAAAAAGTATGCTTCAGATGGATTTGTTTTCTCTACACTGAAAAAGCTGCAAAGCACTCCTCTGTATGATAGCAGTCATCTTTGGCATCCAAGGAGGCAACAAAGGCTACTAAGCCATCTTTGATGAAACAGCACAGAGATCCCAGCTAATAACACTCTCACGCCTCTGTTGCCTGAAAGCAGGGTTAGCTCAGTGCTGTTCAAAGTCTTTTAAAACAGCTGACCTTTAACAATTCCTTTTGAACTTTTGGATTAAGTTGGTTAAATATGAAGGAGCAGTCTACACAATCGGATGTGAAACTAATATTAAAAGACCATAAGCAAGAGAAACAGAGGGAAAGAAAATAAAAAAAAAATGAAAAACAGATGGCAGCCTCACCTACCTTCACTCTGGATAAGGTAAACCCAAATAAAAACAAGAAAACTGCCCCCTTTAGACCAATTCCTAAACATTGCATCATTGGAAAGACCCAGGATATGGACACTCAAGCTGCTGAAATGTCCATTAGTCCAAAGCTTGAAAAGATTTCCTGTACTTATTGAGCCCCATTTGAAGCAAACACTGACTGTGCATATGGGGCCAGATTCTCAAAAAATTGCAAACGGCAACACAAAAGTTTGTGTTACAAATTGCGATTGCATAGTTGTAAAAATGTGCTATTCACAGTCAGATAATGCATTATGCTATCTGACTGTGAATAGGGCTAGGAAGCATTTGTAGTAACCCCTGTACTGCTTGTGCCTCCCCACTAGCACCACCCCGACCCATAGTCAAGTGAATGGACTCACAACGGATAGTGCTAGTGTGCTATTACTGATTCATTAAAGCAGTCATGCAAATGAGCCCATTTGGCATGCAAGGTGCTAGGTGGCAATTTGAATGCCCATTATGGGCTCATTTGCATAGGCTGTGAGTGACTCAGCACACCCCACCAGCCCATGGCTGACACACATTGCAGTCCATGGTGGCTAGTGCCCCTCCTCCATTGCTGATCGCTGGCCAGAGAAAAAAAAGTCTGTCTCCCTGGTGGTCTAGTGGTCCCTCCCCATCCCCGATCACCAATAGCTGTCCCTGTCATAAGAAAGCTGATGTCTGTGGTGGTCAAATGATCCCTCCTCATCCACAATCGCCATTCGCTGTTCCTGTCAAAAGAAAAATGATGTCCCTGGAGGTCTAGTTGTCCCTAACCATCCCCAATCACTGATCGCCATCCCTGCCATATGAAAAATGATGTCCCTTGTGGTGAAGTGGTCCCTCCCCATCCCAGATCACTGATCGTCATCCCTGTCGTAAGTAAACTGATATCCCTGGTGGCCTAGCAGTCCCTCCACCTTACCCAATCCCTCTTCCATTATATAAAAACAAGAGTCCCTGGTGATCTAGTGTGCCTTCCCCCAACCTGATCACCAACCCAGTATAAAACTGAATGATCCCTAGATTCTAGTGTTTCTCCCCCCATCCTGATCCCCTGTATAGTCAAGTAAAGCATTGCCTTGGTGTTCTAGTGGACCACCCTTCCCCAATTGCCATCCCCATAAGAACACTACAAATATCTCTCTGGTTCCCCTCATCCCTAATCCAGTGGTTTTAAGAGAAAGAAATGTCCATGGTGGGCTAGTGAACCCCACCCTGGCATGTAGTGCCCCACCACACTGCTCCCTCATACCACAATCAAGCCAGAGAGCGACATAGCCCTCCTGTCTCCACCATGGCCAGCCACTGTCTGAGTTGTCAATGGAGCATGTATTTTATACAGTACATGCCCATTGATTGATAGCTTAGTGAGTGAGCTGGCAATCAAATGACACGTACTGTATACAGTATGTGCTGCATTGACAACTCAGCCGGTGGCCAGCCATGGTGCAGAGAGGAGGGGTGTGCCGGCTACTAGCTCTGTTTCGGAATGGGAGGAGTGAGGTGTTGCGGCACTACCTGCTGGGGTGGGGGGTCTACTAGACCACCATGGCCATTTCTTTCTCCTACAAACACCAGATCATGGATGGCATGGAACCACTAGCCACCAGGGAGATATCTGTAGTGCTCTCATGGGGGATGACAATAGGCGATTGGTGAAAAGGGCTCCACTAGACACCAGAGCAATGTTTTACTTGACTATACAGGGGATAGGGAAGTAACATTGGAGCCAAGGTGACATTCAGTTTTCTATTGGGTGGGTGATTGGATGGGGGGAGGGACCGCTAGAACACCAACGACTCTTGTTTTCATATAACAGGTGAGGGATCGGGTGGTGGGGGGACTGTTAGACCACCAGGGACATCATTTTTCTAATGAAAGGGATGGCGATTGGCAATTGGGGATGGGGAGGGACCACTAGGCCAACTTCAATATATATTGGACTGGTGATAGGTAAGGGGAAGCGACAGTAGACCACCATGGACTTTCACAATTATATCTTGAGCCAGCAATCAGCAAGGGGGAGGGATCCTAGATCACCAGGGCATTTTTTCATTTTATATTGCGCCAACGATCAGTGAGGGGGTGGACACTGGACCATCTGGACCTTTCTCATTTATATATTGAGCTGGGTATCGGTGAAGGGGGGACACTAGACCAGCAGGAAAACAGCCTTTTTTATTTCCAGGACTGGCAATCAGCAATGGGGCATGCTACAGTACCTCTGCCAGCCACTAGGGAAGAACAGGATATCACCAGACCTCAAGTGGCAGTATTTGCTCTGTGCAAGAGGACCACTCAGGATGCCCTTGTGTGGGGCAAATGTTTTGTGAATTGGGCAGTGCTGATATTCACATCCCCTGTCCCTCATTTGCATTGCAGCCCCCTCCAGACTTTGCTCCAGTGCAAACTCGTTTTATGGGCACAAACTTGTCTTTTGTGAATATCAGCTTGGGGCAAAACCCAGTTTGCATTGTGCAAACTGGGTCTGCGCCAGGGAAAGTTTTGTGAATCTGGCTCATTGTCTCTTGTGAGGATGTGTGTAAGTTCTATCAAGCCCTGGTGCAAGGTATTATAAAGTTTTAATCCAAATTTGACAACATCGTTACTAAGTCTGATTAAATGAACCACCAAACAAAAGAGCTAGATAACACAGTGACTCAATGAGGAGACTGTGGCTTTGGTACAAGAAACAATTAATCAACAACTGCTTTGGTCCCAGCCTTCTTCAGGGACACTATCACTCAGAACTGCAAAGTTGCAAATCTTGAAAACAATATGAGGAAAAATATCCATTCTGTGGGAATACCAAATAAGGATACTGATGCAGAACAACCTGGGGCAAATCCTTTAGCTATTCCATAATGCTTGTTAGAGCTTTTCTCTTGCTTATGAGAAGTATCACAACATAGAAACAAAGAATTTAATGGTAGATGAGGACCACTTGGCCCACCTAGTCTGCCAATTTTTCTCTACCTACTGTATCACCACAGATCCTACTTGATCTCTTTCTTATCCCCCCCCTTCTTATCACTGAGGTTTCCTTTTGCATATCCCTTGCTTTCTTGTACCCCATTACCATTTTGCATCCATCACCTGCACTGGGAGGCTGATCCAGGGATCCACAAGCCTCTCTGTGAAGAAGTACTTCCTCACATCTCCCCGAAGCCTACCCCCTCCAGCTTCATAGCATGACCCCTTGTCCTTGAGCAACTTTTTTCCTGAAAGATGCTTCCCTCTTGAACATTATTTATACAAGTGAGATATTTGAAAGTTTCTGTCGTCTTCCAGTATCTCAGCAAAAACTTCTGACTATTTTGTTAACTTTTGCATTTGTATCAGATCAAGAGTATATTATTATATTTGCCCAAATGAAGGAAGCAATAGCGTTCATAAACTGGAAAATCTGCATATATCTGCATACAGGCCCACTATGCAGGTAATGCACATGTGATTTTTGTCATTTTGCATTGAAATTGAGGATCTTGGGCCCAATCCTAGTACAGTTATGCCTAGGATAACAGCATTTGCACCAAGTAGGATGGCACATGTAGTCACTTACGCCAGCAGTTGCGACATGCGTGATTCTACAAAGTGGCCAGAGACATGGTGTAGGCCACTTGTGCCAAACAGCAGTTACACTCACAGTTGTGCCATAAACCCCCTGCGACATGGTGCTAGGGGGTTTATGGCAGCAGTTGTGCCCCATTCCAGAAGGGTAGCAACAATGTCCCCAATGTCGGAATTCTACAAGAACCCCGGAGGAGAACGGCAACGTAAGTTACACCAGCTTTTAGCTGGTATAACTTACGGATGCCCCTGAGGTCATGTAGACCCGACAGCTGTCAACAGTCATTGCACAGTACCACTCCCCCATGCCCAGTATACCCCTGTAGGTGTCCCACAGGCTGCCCACCCGCCCCTCGGGGTCCCATTATGGCCCCATAGGGCTGGCCACCAACTGCCCCCCGATTCCCACAGTAATGTGCCCTGCAAGGCTGGCCACACCAACTGCCCCCCCGACTCCATCGGTGACATGCCCCAAAGGGCAGCGCAGTCAAGCCCCCTCCCATGCCCCGACCACAAGTTGCCAGTGGCAAATGCGGCATATACCCAGGGAAGCCCTGGTAGTCTAGTGCCCCCCCTTGATCACTGTAATATAAATAAACATCTCTCCCATGTTCCTGGTAGTCTAGTGCCCTCCCAATCATTGTAAAATAATTAAACATCACTCCCATTTGCCTGGTAGTCTAGTGGCCCCTGACCCGACCACCCAGCTGTGCCAGTCCACCCAGCACCCACCCACCCGTCTGCAGCCAGTGACTGGCAAAATCCAACTCTCACCTCCATGGCCAGCCACCAACTGAGCACCGTAGGAGTGCTTACTGTAAGACATGCTCAGTATTTAATTTCTGAGCATCTCTTTGCAGTGCTCTACAGCACTCAGTCAGTGGCTTGCCATGGAGGAAGTGAAGCTATGCCAATCGCCCGGCTGGGGATGTTGGGGGGCTGCTGGAGTGGACTGGCATAGCTGGGGGGGTCAATAGACTACCGGGAAATGAGGGTGATTGTAATTATTTTACAATAATCGGGGCACTAGACACATAGGACATCGAGGATATGTATGTATTCTGCAATGATTGGGGGGACTAAACTACCAGGAAAATGGGAATATTTATTTATATTACAGTGATTGGGGGCACAAGACTACCAAGGGCTTCACTGGGTATATCCGCATTTGCAGATGGCGACCTGGTGTGGGGCATGGGTGGGGGGGTTGACTGCACTGCCCTGTAGAGCACATTGCAAAGGGGATTCATGGGATGGGGGTGTGGGCAGCACTGCAGGGTGCCTATGATTTTCTGGGCTTTGAGGGGGCACTTATGGTCTGCATTGCGGCTTGTGACATGCTCGCCAGGTGTGCCTGCAGTTTGGAGTACCTGCCCACATGTCACAAGTGGCAGGACGTAGCTGAGATGACCCTGCCCCTTCTAGAATAGGGCGCAAGGACAATGTCGCAGTTGCAGGTGGCGCAAGTTGCGTTTGGCAGTGACTTGTGCCACCTTTCTAGAATCGGGTCCCTTGTGTGTAAATTTTCTCCATTGTACACGAGCAAAGCCAGAGTCGTCTTAAAAGATACCCATCATTCAACCTGGTTCTCTGAGAGAGTAGTTTAAGAGGGATATATTGATTTAACCTTCATAGTCATCTGTGACCAGATTTGGTGCTTGAAGCAGCAATTATGTTTATAGTGTATGAGTAAGACTTATTGTGCACTGATTTCAATCAAAACACAGGCTTGTTTTACCATATATGTGATATCAAGATGTTGTTTTACCATCCAGAGTATGTCATCATGATGGTACAACAGCTTGGAATGTCATTGCGTGCCACAGTATAAAACTCCATCAGCAATTGTCCATTTCATTGCTCACAACTTTTAAAAGTCACTTAACAGCTAGTTGTGATCGAAAACAGGCGTTCACGATTGCAGCCAGTCCCATTTTCTAACAGGTACCTGCCAGTTCGGATTCCAGTTAGCCCTCTTCTTAATAGGATTGTTCTTTACCTTCAACTGAATGCAGCACTATCGTGACACTTCACCACTCCATGTCACATGATGTGCCCTGATGACTTGAAACCAACAGTTTCTCCCGTTGTATCAGTTTATTAGTTTTGTTTTCTGTGTTAATCAATTATTTAAGCAGCTGCTAGTTAAAAATTAAATCATTGTGTTGTGTGCTAATATTTTAAGCACCGTAATAAAAAGTTCATTAAGATGTCTGACCATCTCTTTGTTTCTAAATGTAAGGTAAAGGGTATGGTTTGCGGTTCTTGAGGGGAAGAAGGGGGGTAGGGGATGGCATGACAGAGAAGCGTGCACTGACTCTTTGTTTCACAACTTGCTCAATCTAAAAAATAGTTATGTGTTGCCCATACACTATTCAAGACAATGTGTGGACAACAGTTAACCTCATCACTGCGTGCACTTCTCATGGTTGCCAAGACAACCATAGACCTCTCAAGCGGTGCTCTCGAGGTCTATTAGGTTATCATGGCAATCACTCGAAGTGTACATAGCACTGTTGTTAACTGTTGCAGATACATTATCCTCTATGTTTCAATCTGGTATATTTTTTCCTAAACTGCTTTCTAATTAAAAAATCATTTCATTTTATGTAAAATGAGAGCCTATGGACAATAAGTTCCTATTTTCACAGGCAACCATATTCATGGTACAAATGACAGAGTCTGTACAATACAAGACTACAAGACAGTGTCCAGGGCTAAGTTGCTGCTGTTTGTATGACTCACAAATGCACACTCTAAAAGAAATATCATTACAAAGGTAGGCATTTTTTTTTGGTTGGGTTTTCAAAGTTTTGCTTGCAAGCCAACCCACTGATGCTTTCGGAAAAAAAAAAAAGTATATTACAAGATGTAGATGCTTTTGCATGATTATTTTATATTATAGAAAATAACCCTACATTCTTGTGAATTTTGTTTAAAAATATCCTTTTCATGCAAATGATAGTAAGCTCCCATGCATGTTTTGCACTATGTGAGTATGTGCATGAGCTTAACTAAATATCTGGGATGTACATAATGCACCTCAGTTGCCAGTTACTGAACAGGGTCCTTTGTATGACAAACTGGCTTGAAGTTTTTTTTTTTTTGAGTACTGGGCCTAGTGAGTGGTGTTTTATGCATATCACAACCTGTTAATAATGCTTTAATAGGCAGTAAATATAAACTAAAATGCAATAAATATAAATTGGGCCCTTGACAAATGCAGTAAATTGTTCTACATAATTGCAAGTAGCATGTGCCACTGCTATTGTTTCATATGCATATCCAGAGGGAAAACATTCTTATGTATCATTTTTCTGTAGGGAAAATAATTCACTGCTGCTTAGACAAGGCACATCTCAGTAGATTATTTTTAGGGTAGCGGACATTGAGGTGCCTTATTTTCCATACAAAATTAACATTTCTATGTCCCAAATGAATTAACTCCAATCTACACCAAAACAAAGACATTTTGACTTTCTTTTTCTTTTCTTTTCCTATACAGAGATGAATAGTATGGGATAGTGTCTTCCTACAGTGATGTTTCCAGTCCATTTCAATTATTTTATGTATTTATTTACCCATTTATTGATTTATTTATTAGAACATTGATTACCGAGAAAGGCACACTGGGCTAAGGCTCATTTGCAGACTTCAGCAGGTTGGAGGTGGGGGGATAATAACAGGTACAAGCATTACAAGTGAACATGGTAACAAACACAGCTAAGTATTGTTGCAGAATAGGCTACATCTGATACATGTATAATAGGCTACAGTTCAGGACCACAGTACTTAACATCAGGATATACCCACAGAAGGAGGTTATGCAGTAAATTATAAAAGTCATATAGTAGAGTACATAAAGCAAACTAGGCTAGAAAGGGGTCAGTCAAGGAAAATTTGAGTGAGGGAAGGAGCAAGAGGGAGAAAAAGGAGACTAAAAAAGTGGGTTGCTAAAGAGGTAAGAGGAGTTAGATGAAGAAACGGGAGTAGATATATCCAAAGAGAAGGCAGGACAATTAACAGAGAGTGCTTACCAGCCAATGTGGAGCATAGGTGAATAGCAAAACAAGTGAGTGCTGGAATAGTGATGGGAATATGAGGAGGAAAGAGAGGTAGGAGAGACAGGAGGAAAACCAGAATTTAGAGCAAAAGGATGCATCCTGAAATAGGGCCTAGAAGATAGACAGGGTCAGGAGAGAAGTTTGCAAAGTGTACTGTTTGTGCAATAACATCTAGGGAATAGGCATCTAAGGAAGTAAGTAGGGCAGTCAGGGCAGCCAAAGCAGAAAGGGAGCTGAAATTGGCACAGGGGACCAGGGTGGAGGATGAAGGAGTTCTTCAAATACATAAGGGAGAAGAGAAGTTGTAGGGATGAGAGTGTTAGAATCAAGAGAAAAGGGGGTTGGGCAGAAAAATGGGAGGACCAGGTGGAGACACTCAATGAGTACTTCTGTTCAGTGTTCACAAAAGAAAAGGACGGCCCAGTACCACAAAGGGAAAGGAGTGAAAGGTGAGGGAGGCAGAGACAACAGATGGGATCATCCAGGAGGATAGGTTTCTAAAAGGCCGTAAAGCCTTGCACGTGGACCAGGCACCAGGACCAGCCGGTGTACATCCAGGAGTCCTGCTGGAACTGGCAGACGTGTTGGCAGACCCTCTGGCAGGCCTGTTTAACACCTCCTTTGAAATGGAGAATGTGCCCAGTAACTGGAGGATGGCTCAAGTGGTGCCCCTCTACAAGAGTGGCCCAAGAACGAACCGGGCAATTACAGAACCACAAGCTTGATTTCTATAGTGTGGAAGTTGATGGAGACCATTCTAAAGGAGAAGTTGATAACCTTTCTGAATAGTAATGGACTATAGGATGAGAGACAGCATGGGTTTGTCTCAAGAAGATCTTGCCAGACTAACCTAATCGACTTCTTTGATGGGTCACTAGGGCGGTGGATGAGGGGCATGCTGTGGATGGCCTGTATTTGGGCTTCAGCAAAGCTTTCAGCTCTGTGCCACATGGGAGGTTACTGGGCAAGCTAAAGGACCTGGGAACTGGGGAGAAACTAGCTGGATGGGTTAGTAGCTGGCTTCAGGGCAGACAACAGAGGGTATTTGTAAGGGGGGGAGACATCCAAGCCAAGTCCCATAATTAGTGGTGTACCACAGGGTTCAGTGTTAGGTCCTGTTCATTCAATGTCTTCACAGGGGGCATTGCAGAGGGGCTCAAGAGTAAGATCAGACTGTTCACTGATGACACAAAGATTTGTGCAAAAGTGGAAATTGAGGAAGGGAGGCAGCCGCTCGGGGAAGATCTAGCTAAACTTGAGCACTGGTTAGAGAAGTGGCAGTTGGGGGCTTAACACTAAGAAGTGCAAGCTCATGTACTTCAGAGCCATAAACCCCAGGACGAACATCTGGGGGGGGGGTGCAGGTACCAGTTTCAGAGGAGGAGAGTGACCTGGCAGTAAAAGAAACAGGGGAAATGAAGGTATTGGTGCAGTTTATGAAGGCAGCAGCAAGGGCAAACTGGATGCTGGAGTGCATTGCCAGGGGTATCACCTCCCGGAAAGAGGAGGTCCTCCTGCCCTTGTATAGGTCACTGGTGAGGCTACACTCAGAAAACTGTGTGTTGTGCTGGAGCCCTTACTTGAAGAAGGATGTGAGATTGCTGGAAGGGGTGCAGCTTAGGGTGACAAAAATGATCACGAGGCTAGGGGAGATGGCATATGAGGAAAGATTAAGGGAGCTCAACATGTACTCACTGGAGGACAGAAGGGAGAGGGGGAACATGAAAGAGACTTCTAAATACTTAAAAGGCATAAACAAAGTTTGAAAAGGTGGATTGTTCTCAGAGGTTGCCAAGAAAGAGGAGCGGTTGGACCACAGTGGTCTCAGGGAGGGTGAAGGTGGTGGAACAGAGGCACATCCCTCCAGTTGTACCTCTCCACAATTCCTATGCCATTCTGGCAAAGTGTGGTTCCTCTATGGAGGCACCCGCAGTGGAGACCAAGGAGGATGGTGGGAACCTCCACAAAGGAGACCCACAGGAGGGTGGCAGGGGACCCTGCAGGGGAAGGAAACAACTCCTGGTGGGGGACTCCATTACTAGGAAGGTAGAACTGGGGGAGGAAGGGGAGAGGGAGGTAAGGTGCCTGCCTGGTGCCATGGCTTGGAGGGACAGGGAGTGAATCCTCAGGATTGCCAGAGCAGCTGCACAGGGAAGGGAGCTGGATGTCATTGTCCACCTAGGGACAAATGACCTGGCTAAGAAAGGGATTAGAGAAGTACAGGAAGTGTTTGTGGAATTGGGGAGGGGCGTTAGTCAAGTAGCACGGACGGTAACCTTCTCGGAGGTGCTGCCCATCTATGGCATAGGAGAGGCTAGGGTGTTCCGCACCATGGGATTCAATCAGTGGTTGAAAAACTGGTGTGGAGCTCAGGGATTTGGCTTCATTGGGGACTGGGGGTCCATCTGGAGTGATGCAAGCCTATACTGGCATGATGGACTGCATCTGTCCAGGAGGACCAGGATCCTAGGTGATAGGTTTAAATGCTTCATTGGCAAGCATTTAAACTAGCCAAGGGGAGGCACTGGAAAGGAGCAGGGAAATCCTAGCCCCCCCCAAATAATCATGGTAGTATGTGCGGCAAACACCAACACAGAGGTGTTGATAGGGAGAAGAGCTGGGGTAAATGGAGAAAGTGACAAAGGCAAGAAGGACAGGGATGGGCAAAGGGAGTAAGGCCATCAGGAAATGGAGGGTAATGAGTACCAATGCCCGTAGTCTGGGAAACAAGCTCCCTGAGCTGGTGGCCTTGATGGAAGAGGGATGCCTGGATATCGTAGCAGTCACAGAAACATGGTACAGAGAACCATGACTGGGATGTTAACATACCAGGGTACATAACCTACAGGAGAGACAGACAGGGAGAAGAGGGGAGGAGTAGCTCTCTATGTAAGGAAGGGATAAAAGCAACTGAACAAAAGAGTAAACAGGGAGGAGAGGAGGCACTGTGGGTCATCTTGGAGACTGGAAAGGCACCACAATCCACACAGGGTTGTGTACAGACCCCCATGTCAGGGGGGGAATGGACAAGGATATGATAGAAGGCATTCTTAGAATGGCAGAGAAAGGGGAGATACTGTTGATGGGAGACCTGAATATGTCAGATGTTAACTGGAGCACATTTGCTGCAGCCACATCCAAGAGCAGGGCCATTCTTGATGCCCTACAGGTGGCAGGCCTCAGACAGCTAGTTTTGGAACCCACTCGTGAGAGAGTAATCTTAGACCTCGTACTCTCAAACGGGGGCAGTGAGAGGATCTCATATCTAGAGAGTGGGTTGCCATCTGGGACAAGTGACCATCAAACAGTGTGGTTCACGTTAAACTCAGCTACAGAGTCAAGCCATACAAAAGTGAGGGTACTGGACTTTAGGAGGGCTGACTTTGCAAGATGGGAGAGTGCCTCAGAAAAGCACTCGCAAACAGGCTAGAAGGAGGTGTGGAGCAACAAGGGAATCATCAGAACTGCCATCACAGAAGCAACAAGCCTTTGTGTGAAGCAAATAAACAAATCAAAACAAAAAAAAGCCACTATGGTTCTCAAAAGAGGTGGCTGTGAAAGTCAGGAAGAAAAAGATAGCATTCGGAAGTATAAGGAAACACAGAAGGAGCAGGACAGAGCTGTGCCAGTTAAGGCAGAAGGAAGCAGGGAGGAAGTCAGAATAGCAAAGGCCCAAACTGAGGAAAAGATAGCTATCCAGTTAAGAAGGGATAAAACCTTTATAGGTACATCAGCGAGCATAGAAAGACAAAGGGAGGGATAGTGAGGCTAAATAGAATGAGCAGGTGGGTGGGCAGAGGGGACAGTGAAAAGCAGGGATACTGAACGAATATTTCTGCTCAGTATTCACAAAGAAGAGGAGGTGCCTAATCCAATTAACAGAAGCACTCTTGATAGAGGTCGATCCCAGTCCTTTCACAGAAGAAAGGGTTCTGAAAGAACTCCTAAAACTGAAGGTGGACAAAGCAATGGGTTCTGATGGATTCACCCCAAATTCTAAAAGAATTAAGGGAGGAACTATTGAAACCACTGGCTACTCTTTTTAATAAATCATGGGAGGATGGTGTGGTACCGAGGACTGGAGGAAGGCATGTGATTCCCCTTCACAAAGTGGGACCAAGACAGAGGCAGGAAACTACAGACCTGTCAGTCTGACCTCTGTGGTAGGAAAGTGATGGAGTCACTTCTAAAGGAAAGAATAGTTGAGTACCTAGAGGCCAGTGGAGCACAGGACCCAAGGCAGCATGGGTTCACAGCGAGAAGGTCATGTCAGACGAATCTAATAGATTTCTTTGACTGGGTGACCAAAGTAGTAGATCAGGAGGGGGCTGTGGACATGACCTACCTAGACTTTAGCAAGGCATTTGACACAGTCCCACACAAAGATTAATAGTCAAATTAACCAGCCTGGGAGTGGGTCCCAGGGTGGTAGCCTGGGTAAAACATTGGCTGCACAACAGGACACAGAAGGTAATTGTAAATGGAGTCCACTCTGAAGAAAGAGGGGTTACTAGTGGGGTACCGCAGGGTTCAGTATTGGGTCCAGTCCTTTTTAATGTCTTCATCAGTGACATTTCAGAGGGACTAGAAGGAAAAGTATGCCTTTTTGCAGATGACACAAAGATCTGCAACAGGGTTGATACACTAGGAGACGTGGAAAGGATGAAAAGGGACTTGGCAAGGTTGGAGGAATGGTCAGAAGTATGGCAGCTAGGATTCAATGCAAAGAAGTGCAAAATAATGCACCTGGGAAACAAGAACCCAGGGAAAGAATACACAATGGGTGGGGAGGTAGACAACAACAAAAAGGAAAGGGACCTGGGGGTAATCATATCAGATGACCTTAAGGTTAGCAAACAATGTGAGAAGGCAGTAGGAGGGCTGGGGGTATACTGGGATGCATAGGGAGGCATCAGCAGCAGAAAACAAGTTGTTATCCTCTGTACAGACAGTTGTGAGACCCCATCTGAGTACTGTGTCCAGTTCTGGAGACCCCATCTCCACAAGGACATAGGATAGAGGCAGTCCAGAGGAGGGCAACTAAAATGGTGCAGGGTCTGCAAGAGAAGCCGTATGAGGAGAGACTAAAGGAGCTTAATATGTATACCCTTGAGGAAAGACGGGAGAGGGGGGACATGATAGAAACTTTTAAGTTGAAGCAGTATGGCGCAGTGGGTTAAGGCTCTGAGCTGCAAATCTGGAGACCTGGGTTTGAATCCTACAGCCCCCTAGGTGCATACTGTGTGACCCTGAGCAAGTCACTTAACTTCCTTGTGCTCCCAGGTTGCACCTGCAAACAAGCTTTCAGCTTAGTGTGTCTCACCTGGTAAATAATTGGTAAAAAAAAAAATTAAAAAAATAAGTACCTCAGTGGAATCAGCAAAATCCAAGAGGGTAGCATCTTTCAGAAAAAGAGACATGCAAGAACAAGAGGACACAATTTAAAGATAGGAGGGTGGTTCAGGGGCAATGTGAGGAAGTATTATTTCACAGAGAGGGCAGTGGATGCATGGAACAGCCTTCCTGAGGAGGTTGTGGGGTTTAAAACTGTGGGAGAATTCAAGAATGCATGGGACAGACATAAGGTAATTCTTGTGGGGGGTAGAAAGAAATAGGCTGTTGGTTAACTAGGATCTGCAGCCTATCCTGTAGGTAGGGAAATGGGCAGACTAGATGGGCCAAGCAGTCCTTATCTGCCGTCAAAGTCTATGTTTCTATGTTTCTATAAGGGTTACAAGGGGACACAGTCTGAAGTTGAAAGGGAGGAGGTTCAGGAGAGAGATAAGGAGGCACTACTTTGCAGAGATAGTGGTGGCTGGATGGAACGCACTGCCAGAGTACTTAACTGAACTGAGGACAGTGGAAAGCTTGAAGCAGGGATGGGACAGAGTCAAGGGCAGGGTCACTACAAGCAAGAACATAATGGGGGATATGCCAGTGAAAGGGGATGAAGGAAGGGGATTGGGTGGTGGGGGGCAGCTGCAGTGGTATTAAACTGCAAGCTGTACACTTGGGCAGACTTAATAGATATATGGGCCTTTCTCTGCTGGTGATTTTGTATGTTCGTAATTGGAGAAAGGCCAGTGACAAACCAGTAAAAAGGAACAGAAGAGAGCTTCTAGTCAGGCAAGGGTGGATTTGTGAGCACCTTCATAGATCACAGCCGCACAGCCAAACAGTGAGAAGATCATCTTGAGAATAATCTCACATTAATGGGACACTATCAACCCCTTTAGGCTTCAAAGTGTTTGTAGCTTGAAAAACACATATTGGGCCCTATACATGAATGGGCTTGAATTGCGCCTAAATGTGATGCATACACAGCAGGTAGCTGCATGGCCTGCAGGACCACATGAACATGTGGTATGCGCAAAGGGAAATGTGCACTGCAGTCGCAGGGGCATGAAACCACAGAAACGCAAGCGGAACATGTAGGTAGGGAGATGAGGCCCCAACAGCGAACCTACCCCTTGACCCTGCCATGATAAGGGCAAAAGCGCCTCTCACCACGCATATGCAAAAGTGAATGAGAACCACATTGGTGGAGTATGGAGGATGGTGGAAACAAGGGCCCCCACAAAGACTGGCATACACAACAATGCGGAGAGCAAACAAGAGTGGCAGACGGCAGGGCCATCACCAAGAGGTGGCCATGGCAGAGGCACCAGATGATCCCAATCCACCAACTTTGCTGGTGCACAGGTAGTGGCAATGGTGAGAGAGTTCAGCACCAACCATGCCCAGATTTAGGGTGCCCTTGCTCCGGCCACCCCCACAGATGTGAAGGCGTGGCTGTGCCTGTAGATGCAGGCCACTGTGAATGCCACAGGGCAAGATGCCTGGACCCTTATGGCGATATAATATAAGCGGCATCTACACATGGCTGTGAACCAAAATGTATCAGCTGGCACACAGGAACTGTGTGGCACAGGTGGTGGATCACCCAGACCTGACAGCCAGCTCACCCCCACTAAACAGATGGTGGCAGACACTCTAACCACCATGAGCATCCACGGGAAGACTGAGGGCATGGACACACTGGCTGGCATGTATTGCACACAGACACAGCATGCAGTGTCGTGGGATCGCTGGACCACAGAAAAGTCTATCGGTGTTGTGTTGTGCCAACAGAGCATGGGATGGATGTTGGACACAGAGGGGGTGCACCGGCAGGGTGTCTGCTGAACACAGCTGCTGACATACAGCGAGGACAGGCAAGGGAGAACATCACTGCAGGTGAGTATGGAGTGGGTCATGGCATGGACACAGGCATAGCACATGTTGCAGAACAGTAATCACCCCTTCTTGGCTCCCCCACAGGACCAGTACAGGCAGTGGATGATGTGTGGCATGATACTGGAAACATCACCACCCTTGGACCCGATAGCAAGGATGGGGAGACACTGGCAGAGATGCATGCCGAAGGCCAGGGTGAGGGGTCCTGGTGTGCAATGCACATCATCCTACCAGCATCACTTGAGCACAAGACACTGCTCACCACCAACCAGGGTACCTGTGGGCGAGGTGCACCACATCAAGGTGTGGTGGTGCATCCCACAGGCAGAGCAGATCTGGACAGTGGGGAAAAGGGACCATCTACCTGATCAACAGGGCCCAGTAGGAAAACCCAGGGTGCAGTAATACCTGACACACAATATGTAGAGCTGTGACAGCTGGAGCTTGACCAGCTGGAGGCTCAGCACAGGTACACGGATGTTATCGTGGAGCTGACCGGCAACGTCCATGCCTTGGGCCATGATGTGGCACAAATGGCATGTACGCTTGACATCATCTCATGCTGGGGATCACCACCATGGTACCACAGCATTGTCATGAGCCCCGCACATGGGAATGGGACACAGAGGACCACATAAGGTAAGACACGGGCAGGGGGACACCCATATGAGCAACATACAGTGGTCCAGGGAAGGTGATGTGACACACACCATGGTCACCATGAACAGCAGTTCTGAGGAGACACTCAG
This sequence comes from Neoceratodus forsteri, assembly GCA_016271365.2. NCBI lineage: Eukaryota > Metazoa > Chordata > Ceratodontiformes > Ceratodontidae > Neoceratodus > Neoceratodus forsteri. The sequence goes on from CM057455.1 coordinate 625,211,003, forward strand.
TGGACCAGCACAGGACAGGGTCATGAAGGGCAGCCAGGCCGACGATGTGCAGAGCGATGTCCAGTCACTGAAAGGTGCAGCAGAGACTGACACAGTGACTGCAACAGCCACGCAGCATGCCCCATGGTGTAGCGGCAGGGTTGGGAGGGAAGTCGGACCCACACACAGATAAGTGACACAGTTGAAGGTGCAGGAACAGACTGCCCCATATGGATCACCACGGACATGAGCTAACCAGGGTGGAGCGCATCACAATGGGCACAGCAAACAGGTGTCAGGCCAGGGCAAACACACATACACATGGCTACACATACACACACACACACACACACACACACACATATATATACACACACACAGTGGTCAAGCGCAGCGTGGTACAGGGTGATGGACAGCAGTGGCACAGGCAGATAAATGGGTGTGGGCATGCAGATGGAGCATCAGGGGGGCTGATGGACCCCTGTTCACTGGCTACCTTCCAGAGGCACAGGGGCTTACCGCAGTGGCACAAGTGCCCTGTAACTAAACGCCAGCCATGCCAGCCAGCACCATCCACACAAAATACAGATGCACCTAAGGTGATGTGTGCCCTCACTTGTGGCTCATCATCGGGTGCACATGGGATAGTATGGTGCAATAATGGGATGCGCGCCATCTTGGATGCCATCACTGTAGCCATTGGTCAGGCATGCTCAGCTGAGGAGCATCGGAGTGGCCCAAACAATGTGGCTAGCATCTGAAGGACCCATTCATGACAGCTGCATGGGCAACATGAACAGTGGCCAGCTCCTGTCCATGCTATGGGTCATCAGGCTGTTGTTCTGGTGGTATGTCTGATGGGTGGTAGTCAGGCATTGACAGGCCATGGCTCTTGGCCATGTTATGCAGCACCACACACACGACAAATACATGGCAGGCATGGCACTAGCACAATGGTGTCACCATTGTGGTCCAGGCAACTGAAATGCATCTTTAGTATACCGATGCTCCTCTCCATCATGGCCCTCATCTGACAGTGTGCTGTGTTATATGGCACATCTGCCGCAGTTGCTGGAGCCTGGATGAGTGTTTTCGGGTATGGCCACAGTGGATATCCACTGTTACTTGTAGGAAATGGAGATAGCTCAGTCATGAAATGGACAGGCAGATGAAGCACACCCATTTGCACAGTACAACTATCCAACTGCCACCCATCCATTTGTCTGTCATGGAGCCATGCCCCAAGATCCAATGCTTCCAGTATGTATGAGTCGTGGCATGACCAGTGAACTTGGCACACGTAGAGTGACACACCTCGCACCGCACCCTGGCAGTTAATGCTGTTGGAACATTTATGGTTGTGGTAAGCCTCCTCAGACACTGAGGGTGTCAGGATGCCAATGTGTGTGCCATCCACAGCACCAATCACATGAGGCATACCATGAAGTTCGTAGAAGGTCTGCTTCATGGCATGGACCTCAATGTTGGACATCAGGAGGCATATGTGGTCCCGTATATGCTCCAGCAGTGCATCTATGAACTGTGCCAAGGCCCTGAACACGGATGACTGGCTCATGCCGATGCCATCACCGCCATGCAGTGAAATGACCCGGACGTGTAGTAGGCCAGGCTCACATAACCTTTGACCTTTGTCTTGACAGACATGTCCCTGGAGCGGAGTGTCTGTGGATCGACATGGTCGCAGACTAGATCACACAATTGTATGACAATCGGCCATGGCAGCCAGAATCGTTCGATGCAGTGAGTGTTCCATAGCAGGTGGCTGTCCATGCGGGGACAGAACATGCGCTTCCATGTCCATCTTCATCTACCTCTGGCATGCTCTGTGTTCTCCTGGTAAATGTTCATGAGCAGTCCTGGCAAATCCCGTTTTCATTATGGTGTCAGCATGTACATGGAACAGCACCCGATTCTGAATCACCTATTGTGTGTGGCGCATGGGCAGCACCTGTGCAAGCATGCCCCATGCGTGGCACATGGCCATGTGACACCATGCCACCCTGCCGATAAATGGCCATGACAGTGCTGCATGTGCCTGACACTCATGTGTCCCATGTTCCATGTCAGACAGTGCATCCTCCCAGCCACTGTAACTATGTTACTACTTTGCATATCATGAAGGTATATACATGAGACAGTATGGTGGTATTGCCACATGCCATGTGGATGCATACCACCTATAGCACCCTGTTGCACATGGGTATGGATGTATGCTGAATGTACAGTGGATGCTGTGTGTCATCAGCTGCACGGCAGGGGACCATGACTGTCTGTCTCTTGGTCACGGCCGCAGGCTGCTTGGTGGATACACACATTATTGGCATGTCCCTGGGGATGGTGCATTGCCGCACACATACACACACACACACACACACACACACACACACACGGCCATTACCTCATGTTACACTGTAGACCAGTGGCCTGTGGCTCTACACAGTGGACATGCACGTACATTCGTGCCGTATGGCATGGTGGCATCCTGCAGTGAACATTCTTAGTGGTGTGGTGCCACTGTGCAGGCATGTCCCAACATGCTGTTGTGGCTGGTTCATGTAGGCCCATGTGGCACATGCACAGCCATCCCAGGGCCACTATAAAAGGAACATGGACACGCCACACCGCATAGCACTGGCATCATGGACAGATGTACACAGCAATTGTGGCTAGTAGCCGAAGATGACTTCAGTGACAATGGAGGATAAGGGACACTGTGAGCTGCCCAGGCCTTTCAGCCAGTGAGGGCACACGTGTATGGTTATGAGTGGTGGAGGTGTTGTGGTGGTGTAATGTCATGTTGTATTAACTGCTTTCTTCATTGTTGTCTCCCTCCCCTACCCTCTGCATAATGCTATGGGCATGCCAACCAGAACTGAACTTCGCCAACAGGTGTAACCAGATGGGGCAGCGGTGATGGTCATCACATCAATGGACTTTACTGGAGGCGGTGGTGGCACCAGATGCTCCACTACTTTTGGCACACCCATTTTTATTGTGACCCGCATTTCAAGGGCAAACACAAGGATGCGGAGCCATAGATCCTGTGCAGGGTCACAGTTCCATCCAGGGTAAGTGTACTTCACCTGTTCTATACCGTGCACTGTTGTCCATTGCCTGTTGGGGGGGACCTGGCCAGTATGGCATGGAGGTGTCACTCGTGGGTTTGGGTCAGGTTGGCAGTGGTGACTGTGACCCATGCCATGTCTGATGGCTGCCAACCGTGCCTGTATGGTGCCTGCATGTTGGTCATGTCACTGGACTGTGTACATCCCCAGCATGTATGATTTGCTTTCTGTACTTTCACAGCGGCTGCTGTGGTGGGTCGGAGTGCCCAGTTTGCCACTGTGGAACACATCCACATGCCTGGCGGGGACATTGGGCACCATTTACAGTTACAAGACCCACAGTGACACAGTGATGCCCAGTGTGGTGTGTGCCAACCACTGCTGCCCTCATGTCTTAACCAGAGTACAAGGGGTGGGGGATGCCGGAACGCACAGATGTGTGTCTGGACATTACCGGGGTGGTGGGGGATCATGCTCCTGCACAAGGTACTTACTGTCACATTCTTTCCACAGCACTACAGGGGACCCGTGAGATGGCTAATGCTGCATAGGGTGGAGTGGCCCATGGCTGGTGAAGATCAGTACATCAGTGAGGATGAACCCTGGCCTGGCAGAGATGGTGGCATATTTTGAAGATCAAGGATGCAACAGAGTCTGTGCAGCCCTGGGCGGGGCCATTGGGTGGTGCTCCAGCACCATGAGGGGTGGGTGGTCAGTTCAGCACTGGATGACTGTTGCGGGAGGGTGGGTGTATGTGGGGGGCCTGGTAAGGTTTGACTTGGGAGATAACTATGTGCTGGGAGGCCATCCTGTGTGACTTTGGGTAACTGTTGTTTGTGGCAGGGTTGGTGGGCCGGGACAGTTGCTTCGGGTGGGTTGGTGGGCCTTGTCTTTTGCTTTTGGGGTGGTGGTCAGGGTGTTGGGATGCAGGGCATTGTAAATGGCTGATTTCATGCTTGTGTTCCATTTGACCTTTGTAATGTGTGTTATTAAAACTTTATACCACTATACCCTGTCTGCTCATTGCCTCACGTGTGTGGGGGATTTGGGTGGCCTATTGTGGCATTCACCTGCCTGGCTGTGGGTGGTTCCCCTGTCTGGCACAGCCTGCTGGTGGACCCTGGGGGGGCCGTGCCTCTTTACACAGGCTGGCATGTATTTTGTTCTGCCATTGCCCATCTGTGCCAGCCCCTGTGTGCTGCGGTGGCATCCTACACCATCAGCGTTGTCCATGTCATGCTGTCGTGCCAAAGTGGCCCTGCACATCCACAGAAGGTTGTGGGCACATGTCGGTGTACTGCATCTGTGTGGCTGCCTGTGCACATCTTGTAAACACCAGTGTGGTGTTGGCATGCATGCCCATCCATGTGGGGTGTTTGCAGCCCATCCTGTGGGCAGTAGGGTGGCCACTACACCACGCATGCCACAAGGGCATGGCTGTGTCCTCTGTTATGGGCCTGTCAACACCCATTTGCCACTTTTTGGGCTGCTGCTGGTGGTGTATACTTACTCGGCCACTTATGGCAGCTCCTGGGTATGTGTATCTGTGCACACTGTGCGGCACTTGTATGCATGCCTCACACACATTCATGCATTTGCTGAGTGGACCACTCTGCACTGGGTAAGAGGTCACACCATACATACATGGCACACAGGTGGCCCACATGGCTGTGCATTGTGGTTCTCCATGGTGTCTTGCATGCATGTTGTGCATGCCACCACTGGGTTCCATGTGTGCATGTGTCACATATCCACGCCTGCTGATAACACATGCACCCTGCTCATGCTATGCGGGCTTTATGCATAGGGCCCAATATGACTGGTCACATTCAGTAGAGAATGCTGATGTAACTGACAGTTTGATTCTGATTCATTTTTCTTTTCAAAAGGGAAAAACATACTGCCCAACATATTGGTGTTACCACACCAATACATGTTTGTCTACAGTACTTGACCAACTTCCACTGCATCTTTCCTAGACATAGAAACATCCCAACACAGTCTAGCTACTATGATACAGTGGGAGAAGAGGAGACCATTGCATCACAAGTGACTATACTGTTTGAAGATGTTCCTAATGTTTAGAGATTATGCAATAAGAGTAGATCAAGGAGTTAAATAAAATAGTGTTGGGTTTGCATTAAAAATCCTACATGGAGAGACTGAGGGATCTCAATGTGTACATCATGGAAGAGAGGATAACAAAAGGTGACAAAATAGAGACCTACAAGTACCTCAAAGGGGTGAATAGGGTGGAGGTGAGGAGTCTCTTTCAAATGAGAAAAAGCACAAGGACCAGAGGGCATATGATGAGTTACGGGAAGGGGTTGAGAGGGATGTGAGGAAGTACTACATCACTGAAAGAGAGGTGGATGCCCGAAACAGAGTGCCAGCGGAAGTGCTGGAGGCCAAATCAGTAGAGACTTTAAGCATGTGTGGGATTGATATACTGTATAGTAATACTAGTAAATATGCAGGGATGAAGGTGGGTTCCTGGATACCAATTAGTGTCTTCAGAGACAGATTAGGTAGGGACCATCTGAGCAGACTGGATGAGAGAAGTGGTCCTTTTCTGCTGAAAAATTGTGTTTTTCTCTTTTTATTTATTTATTTATTGAGATCTAGGATTTAACACCTTTGAGCTGGGAGATCATTTACAGAGGTTCCACGTCAGTGGGAGGGCAGACAATAACAACAAAGGTAATACAAACAAGAGTGTATAAAACATGAACAGAAATGACAAAAGTTTTACAAACAAGAATGTAACAACATGACATTAATAGGTACAATACCATAGGCAGGGCCTCTACTTTTTTGCGGCACAGTGGGACCAGTTCTGCGGCAGACCTGATTGCATAAGAACTTCTGGGCAGTGGTTTGTAATTTCTCAGGAAGTTCTCGGCACTAACAAACAACCACATCACAGTGTCAGCTTGTCATCCTGACTTCACTTTCATGACAGTGGTTATAGCAATCAGGATAGTGGAAAGCACAGTAACACTAGCTCAAAAATAACAGACTTATAAAAATAATTTTATGCCTAAAAAAGCAAAACAAATGTCTCTCCCTTAAGGTCCTAGCCTGTTGCATAAATGAGATACGCAGAGGGGATGTTATGTGATAAATAATGTATTTCTATATCAATGCTATCTGTCCCACTAATGAGGTTTCCACTGCCTTTCACTTATATATTTGTATGTGCTTTCTACACCACTCATGAGGTTCCTACTGTGTATCACTTATATATTTATATGCAATCTGTAACATACACACAAATATTTGTGTGTGTGTGTGTGTGTGAGAGAGACAGAGATACTGTATGTGTGCGTGTGTGTGTGTGTGTGTGTGTGTGCTGTACATGTATATATATATATATATATATATATATATATATATATATATATATATACACAGTATATATAATTTGTTTTTTATTATTTCCATGAACTTGCATCCTCATTCATACAGGTCCCATTGGAAATGGAATAGAGGAGTTATTGCAAAACTCATTTTTCATGTCAACCTGCTTTCCCTGACACACTGTGTAACACCATCAGGCCATGACATGCATGTGAACCGATAGTGAGATAGTGCTCTCCAGCCCATTACAATGTGTCCACTATGTGACAGAACACTGCACCATACCTTCCCAGGCTCCGAGCAGTGATGTGTTCCACCAATCCCTGTGCTGCCCAGCCAGCTCCCAGAGCTAATCTCTGAACCTAAGTTGCCGGCACGGAAACACAGCATGCTACCCTCTGGCCCAACAGCTGTCCCTGAACACAACATTTCTCCATAACTTTTAGGTGATTCTATCAACCAATGACAATATGTAATCAATAACCCTGGCAAAAATGCATACAGTGCAATTATTTATTTAACAGGTCTATTATTTCAACAGGCCTGCACATCATTATATTTCACTTTTCTGGGCATAATTACTTTATTTTTCTTAAAAATGACAGTTAAATTCATTTTATCAGTTATTCATTTCAGATGGCATCTCTATACCTTAAAGGCACAAATAGGTTTGTACAAAGTGAGGTATGGACTTCACAGGTCTGTGCTATTGACAAGGTTTTGTTTAAGTTGGCCCTAGTGCAATAATCTAAGACTGAAAATTGTATTAGGCTGTAGTGCAGGTTGGACAACTATCATCATGCATGATGTGCAGTGCCACCATCTCTGGCAGTGGGAGCTGTGGTAGATAAGTGTTCATTTCTGTTGCAGAATGCAGCCATTTCATTAGCTAATGTATGATGTTATAGCAATGATAACATCACATTCTGAGCATATTTGGGGGTTTTGGATATAAAAAGAGGGGAAGGGAAACAGATTCTGTGGATAAACAGAAATATTAATAAAAACTCATCAAGAAGAGTGAATTCTGTGGTAGATTGCAAGTTCTGTGCAAAATTCTGCGGCCACAGAATTCTAGGGGCCTTGACCATAGGTTCAAGTATACCATACGCAATTAATGTGGGCAAACTTGAGCTTAGTTGGCAAACAGATAGTTAGAGATAGGCAGAAAGGAGTTAGAGAGGGGCTAAAGGAGGCAGTGGGTAGGAGAGGAGGGTGGGAGTGAGGTGAGAAAAGGGGCAGCTGTCATAGACATTGTCATAGTGAAGGGGTTTGAGGGTGAGGGGTGGGTATAAGGTGGACAGTGGCCATGACAGTGCAGTGAACCGCTAAGTGGTAGGGCAGAGAGGTGGTGGGAGGGAGTGAGGGGGGTGGGTAGAGGAGGCAAGGGGCCATGCCAGTGCTGATAGCCACTAAATGCCAGGGCAGAGATTGAAGGCAAGGGGGACTAAGGGTTGCAGTCACAGGTGCTATATTTCTATCTGAAGCAAAATGAGGTTGGGTATAATTGCATTATTAGCATAGCTAGCAGGTCTACTAAGAAAAGAGGAAAATAAAAAACAACCAGAAACATCAGTCAGCATACTTATACTATTCACAGGTTAAGGAGAGGTAATAAGATAGACTGAAAAAGGATAGGCACTGAATAGAGACTTGAAGCACACCACAGTTAATCTGATGAGGATATGAAATGAAATCTCCAACCTTAACAGACTGGCTATGTCTAGACAGGTAGGACCAAAACCAGTCAAGAGCAGAGACTAAGAGGCTAGCATAACTCAGCTTATACAGAAGCAAATGATGGGGTGCCAGTGGATAGGTCAATAAAATATCATCTGAAACATAACACATACCATCTGTTCAGGATGGAATCAGGGACATGAAGTATAGAAGAGACTGTTAAATAGAATTCATAGAAGTCAGACAAGAAATGAGAGAGAAAAGAGAAGAAGTCAAGACGGTTGGGGAGCTGAGAGAAGACAAACTTTTCCTCTCTTTCCTCTAGGGAGAAAAGAAAATAAATAGGAGGATTATTCCCCGGGGTACAGGTTTTACCCCATTCACGTAGAGATGGGTTTTAGACTGCTTCCATCAACTAGGAAAGTAACTGAAATGAAAGGAGACAATTAAGTAGAAGATACAGAGGAGCAGAAATAGCAGGGGCGTAGAGGTTGAAGAGCTTAGGGTTAAGACCTTCAGGGCTATGACATTTACAGAGGTTGGGAGACAAGGTAGACAGTCCTTCAGAGGCAGTTACAGGAGAGAAAGAGTATGATGAGGTAGGATTGGCAAGAGATGAAGACTATGAGGAGGGAGGAGCAAAGGCTGTTAGTTGAGAGGTGTATGTTGAAAGCAGCAGCCACCTTAGCTGGACTGAAAATGAAAATTAAGGGTTTGCTGAGCTTGAGAGCTGGGGAAGGAACACATGTGATATGGGGTAATAATAGAGTGCATAAATCTTCAGAATATATTTGTGGCATTAATATTGCTCTGACGTTTGGAGGAAAAGTAATTGGTTTTACATCCCCTAGGGCCTTTGCACTGGCATTATATACCTCAACCAGTAACAATGGAACATACCAGACTTGTTGAGGGATCAGGCTGAGTTATAACCCTTAAATAGGGAGGCGAGTACTTCAGGTGTTGTGCTTATCACAGATACAGTAAAGTTTGATGTAAAAGTGAGAAGGCATTACTAATGTCAGAATTGAGGACAAGAGGTGACCCCTTGGTGGACTGCAAGTCATCCAGAAGGGCATCTAGATTTAGAGACCTGAGCATCCTGGTCCAGACATATAGTGGTAGGGTTTTTAGGCAGAGTAATTTTCAAGATACAGTAGACCATGTAGGGGTCACTGATGGAGTTAGGAAAGGAACCAGCCATAAACATTCTGTGAGGATTGTGAGGAGAAGGATCCAGTGAATGATTGGAGGAGTGAAGGTCTTGACAGGTACAGTCTGAAATAATCTAACTTATATTTAGTGACTCAGTTTTCTGAATGAAGGATTTGTGAGCAAGGGAAAATCAATTTATACTGAAGTCGCTAAGTAGAAATTCATCAGAAGAGGCACTAGTAAGGAAGAGATAAAAGGAGGAACAGAATCAGGTTTGGCTTTGGGAGAGAGATAAGTACCACCAATGGAGATAGGTAGGTAGCAGAGGAAGGAAGGAAAGGTTGCATAAGATTTCATGGGAAATGGGCAGAAGTATGGAAGGAAATACCACAACTGAGACTGCAAATGCTATATATCAGCACACCCAGCTATTCCCATAATCCTATTGAAAGGGTGCATAACCAGTGATGACAATATCTCTATTACTGATCCTGTCACAGACAGGATACAGTGAAGACCAGCACATTTGGTTTAATCAAATTTGTTTTAGGGGATGAGGAAAAAACAAAGTATAGTACGCCAGTTTTCCTACCATTCTTCACTTCTTCTTAGTTATAGTTCACTGGTTTTCAGATACAGAAAAAACACAGCAAGACATGAAATAAACTTGCTAGGTGGTCATGTCTCACCAGGAAAGAAACTTTCTTTGTCTCATTGTGCTTTGCCTGTCCAACATTTCTATAGTTTCCCTTGTCCAATACTGAAACTTCTGTAATGGATGGAAAATACTACAGTAGAGGAATAGTAAACTGTACAATGATTTGCAATATCTGTAAATAGTTTTATTATAAGGAATAATGAACATCACAGTAGCAAATCATAAATACTAACCCTCACAATGCCCTGTACAATGTAATGGGAAACAAAACACAAAAAATATGATGTAGTAAAATGTTTTACTTTGGATGACTGATGAAATGCAATGTTGTTTCTATGAAAAGCTTGCTCACAATGTACAGTATCTCAGAAGCTGCCTACCTAGCAAAATTAATTGCATGAGCAATAGTATGATGCAGGTGTTTAGCATGTGTATTTCAAAAATTGCTGAAAGTCCTTTTTAGCAAGTGGTATCATGGTAGCAGACATGGGGAAGGCAACACTGATGTCTTGATTGAACAGATGGCCATTATTTAAAAACTAACCACTGTTTAAAAAATCATGGACTGGTTAGGAATAATGTTGGTTACATCTCATTGAGAAACATAAATATTGCACTATAATATTATACTGCACATTCACATTAAATGGGTCCATGGGTCCCTTTTGTTGTCGTAATTAAAGTTTCAGTAGTATAGCTAGGCTTTGGCAGATAGTCCATTATATGTTTCCCCTGACTAGCCTTGTCAAAATGCTACTATCCTATTAACCATCTATGAAAATGTGTGGATCTGAGACTGCTACCATAGACACCCACTTAACCTCTCCTACTCCCTCAGTGCTGTCCCTCAGTACTGGAAATTGGTCAAAGTTCTTCCACTCCACAAGGGGGGGGGCATCCTCTCCAGGTAACTACCAGCCAATCTCTGTCCTCTCCTCTCTGGCCAAACTGCATGAGAAGCTTGTTTACACCATGTTCTCAGATTTCCTGTCCTCCACCAATTTCCTGTTATTCCAGTCTGGCTTCTGGAAGCATCTCTCAACTGTCTCCTCCTTTCTGTGTGTAACTGATTCTATCCTCTCAGGAATGGGTCAGGGAACATCACAGTGCCATCTTCATTGATCTGGCCAAGACCTTTGACTTAGTGTCCCACTCAGTCCTCCTGGGTAAGTTGAGTTCTGCTGACCTCTCAGCCCCTGCAGTTGATTGGTTCTGTTCCAATTTCATGGGCTATCTATAGTCAGTTCAAGTTGGCAGCACCCTGTCATCCCCTCTTCCCATCCAGGTATGGGTCCCACAGTGCTCTATCCTGGGTCCCATTCTCTTCTCCATCTTTCTTGATGACCTCCTGCAGTACTGTGCCAAGTCACATGTTCACTTGTATGCAGATGACACAGTCATCTACACCTCTGGTCCCTCCTTCTTTGCTGTGGGAGGTCTGCTCAAGCAAGACTTCCACAATGCTCTGTGGTTCCAATCAAACAAACTCCATGTCAGCACAAGAAACTGTGTCCATTACTTTTGGTACCAATGAGAAACTGACCAGACTCCTAACTTTGCACAGCTTCACCCCCTTAGATGGAAACCCTCATGAAGTGGTCCATTTCTTCAAATACTTAAGTGTGTTGTTAGACAACAAGCTTGACCTCTGTTCTATATTGAATGGAATTATTGCACATAATGTAAATACCATTTAGAAAATTGCTATTCCTATTATTATATTAATCTGTGTTACCTCTATTTTGCACTCTGTTCCTTGCATTGAATTGTATCATTTCTTGTACAAGGGACATCCTTGCAAATGAGCTTGCTCAATGGATCTAATCCTTTCACAATAAACTTGAACTTGACTTCTTTGTCCACATTGACACCATCCATACAAAACCCTGCCCTGTACTTGGTGACTCAAACTGCAATAAAGATTGTTTGTCTCCACAGGTCTGCCATGAGCTTGTTACAGAAATGGTGCTCCTTGTCTTTCACTATATGGATGTGGTCTATGGCACAGCCCCCTCCACTGCCCTGGACAGACTGGTTACACAATGCAACTCCTTCTGCAACACTGTTACCAACTCTTCTCTTTGTACTCACTATTGCTCACTCTATGCCTCCTTATTTACTCACCCTCTGCCTTCACAGCACCAGATCCATTGTATCTCATACATTTCTAAATATTGGTTTGGGTCCTCCCCCCCATCTCCCTTCCCACCTCTCCCTGATCACATCCACCTCCTGTTCCCTCAAATCCAGGGATCCTCATACCTTCTCCAGTTCTCATTCCCAATCTTCTGTTTGGCAATTAGCCTTTTCCTACTGCCTCCCATCACTCTGAAACCAGCTCCCCTCTTCTGTCCACTTCACTTCATCCTCTGGCTCCCTCATGCACCAGCTGAAACTCCTTCCCTCTCCTATTGCTCTTGTTTTTCCCCTTCCTGACTGATCCCTTTGCATTTGCCTCATACTTTAGTTGAAGTGTTGCTTAATGCTCATTTGCTGCTTATTCCTTGCAGTTTATTTTGCATTCATGTTTGCCTTACTCCAGTATTTAACCATTGGGACCTCGGTGAACAGAAGCAGATGCCCTGTACCAAGGGAAGACTCCATCTGCCTCCCAAAGTGCAGGACCCTTGCAAGCCCTGCAGTTCTATGCAATGCCAGATGTGAAGAATTCGTAGAGCTATCTGGTGGGCTGCAGAAGTGCAGGGCCCTGTGGTCCCTGCACTTCTATATGGCCACAGTTACAGATGCACAGGGCACAAAGTGCATCTGTTAGTGAATGCACAGGGTCCTCTGACATCCACAGGAGGAGAGGTGCAGGACCCTATGCCAAGAAGACAGTTGTCTTCACTATATGGTAGCCAGGTCTGTGCAGACAATTCTGCACCTTTCATTCCCTGGCTGGAGTGCACCATCCCCCACCCTATCCCCATCCAGCTGGGTCACTGATCTCATCTCACTGGCATGGGATCACAACATATACATGATTGGGTCAAGACTGTAACTACACACAAAGTTTGTTAACAATTTTTTTTTTTTTATTTTGGCCCCAGATTTTCAAGATATGCATTTTATGATTCACCTTATAAATATGACACATACCATTTATAGTATATTGAAAGAAATGTAATTTCACACCAGAAGTTCGAAAACACATTTTGTCCAGGATTTTAAAAAAATGACACGTATTGCATTCATGAGTTGGTGTAGAAAAATGTATATGTTGAAAATCTGGAGTCAAAATGTTTAAAATTAGTTAAGTTATGAGTGAACATTTGAATATTTGAGCAGGAACGGGAAGGAGATATTAAAGTAGAGAGCAGGGTAATACATAGCTACGAAGGTGGATTTGAACTAGAAAGGGAATGGCAAGTGGACAGATGGTAGGCATGGATCCCAGAGTGGGAAGCCAAATAAGCTTATCCCCCAGGTTAGTAGGGAGGTACATGGAGCAGTGGCAATGGGAGGAATTAAGACGGGGTATCTCAGAGAGGGGAGGATCAGCGTCAGGTTGGAGAGTGGTCTCACTGAATGCTAGAAGCCTTGGTAATAAATCAGCAGAATTGCAGGCTATTTTGTAAACAGGGAGGGTGGACATTGCCGTCATCATGGAAATGTGGGCCACCCATTACCAGGAATGGGATTTGACAGTCCCAGGTTATAGGATATGCAGGAAGGACAGGGCTAAGGGAAAAGGGGGAGTGTGGCAATATATGTATGGGAGGGGATAAGGTGCATAAGGGAGGAGGGGAGGAAGTCAGAAAAGAGGCCCTATGGATGCAGTTCCAAGACTTACAAAGTAGGACAGTGAGGATGGGGATGGTGTACAGACTGCCAGCCCAGGGGGATGACTTGCATAGAGAGATGGTTGAGCAAATCAGGAGGGTCTGTAGGAAAGGGAATACAGTAGTGATGGGGGACTTCAACCTACCAGGGGTGGAGTGGAGCACCCAAATCACCACAAGTGCAAAGAAGCAGGTCATATTAGAGGCATTCCAGGACAGCCTCTTGGTGCAGTTAGTCTGAGAACCAACCAGATTGGATTGGACTCTAGACCTAGTTCTGTCAAATAGGGAGGTTGTACGGGATGTGTAGGTGGAGGACCCTCTGGCTGGGAGTGACCACCATATGGTATGGTTCATGCTCAACATGGGCAGGGAATCGGGAGGTATGAGTACAAGAGTGATTGAATTTAAGGGGGTGGACTATAAAAGGATGGGGGATATTTTGGGCAGGCATCTAGTGAGAATACGACCATGCATGGATTCTAACCAAACATGGAATATTAAGAATGGACTGGTGGAGGCTACTGGGACATGTACAAGAACAAGGAGTAAGAAGAAGAAGAGGGCAACAAAACCCAGCTGGCTGATGCAGGAGGTCATGGAGGGGGTGATGGCCAAGAAAAAGGCATTTCGGAGACTCGTGAAATTGGGCAGGGAGGACAATAGGGAGGTGTATATTTAGACATCCAGGGAGGTTACCCTGTTGGTCAGAGTGGCCAAGACTTCCAGGGAGCTGACATCAGTGCAGGGCATTAAGCACAGAGAAAAGGACTTCTTCAGATATATCAGCGAAAAACAGAAAATCAAAGATCAGATAGTGAGGATAAAGAAGGATGGGGGCTGGATAGAGAAGAGGAAGGACCAGGCAGAAAAAATAAATGATTGCTTCTGCTCTGTGTTCATGAAAGTGAAAGGGGGGCAGGCACCACCTGGGAGAGAAGGATTGGGCAAGGAGGAGGAGGTGACTTATATAGGGATTACAGAGGATAGGGTGCTGAAAGGATTAAGGGCACTGAGGGGGGATAAAGCACTGGGTCCAGATGGCATTCACCCTAGGATACTTAAGGAATTAGCTTTGATCCTGGCAGGAACTTTGACTGACCTGTTCAATATCTCCTTGGACACAGAATGTGTACCACTGGACTGGAGGATGGCCCATGTGGTACCCATTCATAAAAGTGGACCTAAGGACAAACCAGGCAACAACCAACCAGTGAGCCTCACATCAATTGTGGGAAAACCCATGGAGACGATCCTAAAAGAGAGGCTGGTGACCTTTTTGGAGAACAGTGGTCTCCAGGATGGTCAGCAGCATGGGTTTGTCTCAGGAAGATACTGCCAGACAAACCTGATTGAGTACAATGACTGGGTGACAAGGGAACTGGACAAAGGCAACACTGTGGATGTCCTATATTTGGATTTCAGCAAGGCCTTTGATTCCATGCCACATAGGAGGCTGGGGGGGGGGGAAGCTGGAATATATAAGGGTGGGAACAAAGATAATAAATTGGATCACCAATTAGCTGAATGGAAGGCAGCAAAGGGTAGTGGTGGTGGGGAACTCTCATCACTGAGGGATGTGATGAGCAGGGTGCTGCAGGGATCAGTGTTGGGATTGCTGTTGTTCGAGATTTTAATTGCTGATATCTCCTAAGGGGTCCGGACTGAGATCAGTCTCTTTGCAGATGACACAAAGATGGAAGCTGTGGCAGATGACTTTGAAGGGTGGAGGGGACTGCAGGAGGACCTGCCCAAACCACAAGAGTGGTCAGAGGCATGGCAGTTGGGGTTTAACACCAAAAAATGCAAGCTATTGCACTTCAGAGCTAAGAACCAGGGGTGAAGTACAGCTGGAATGCACTGAGGAGGTGAAGGATCTATGGGTGCTTATAACAGGGAGCATGAACAGCTCAGCTCAGTGCAGGAAGGATGCAGCAGAAGCCAACAGGAAGCTGGGGTGCATAGCAAGGGGAATCTCCTTTAGAAAGAGGGAGGTGATCCTGACCCTCTACAGGTTGCTTGTCAGGCCGCACCTGGAATACTACATGCAGTTCTGGCACCCATTCCAGATGAAAGACATCAGATTGTTCCAGGGTGTACAGCAAAGGGCGACAAAGATGATCCAGGGATTAGAGGGATACTCCTATGAGGAGAGGCTGGGTGAGCTGAATATGTATTCCCTGGTGGAGAGGGGGGATAGAGGGGACATGATCAAAACCTTTCACTACCTAAAGGGGATAAACAAGACTAGTACAGAAGGGATTTTCCAGATCAGAAGGGGGGGGTCATGAGGGACACCAGCTGAGATCAGAGGGGGAATGATTCAAGAGGAAAATCAGGAGACAGTATTTCACAGAGAGGGTGGTGGACAAGTGGAATACTCTGCCTGAGGAAGTAGTAGCCTGTAGCATGGTATACATCTTTAAGAGGGGATGGGACAGAGCGACGGGGGGTTAAGTATGAAGAGGAGAGGGGTGGGTGGGGCAGCTGTAAGGTGAGGGGTTAGCTGCACAATCGAACAGACTCGACAGACTGTGAGGTCTGTATCTCCTGGCATTTTTATTTGTTCATATGGTCACATGTAATGTTGAAATATACTGCAATGTTTGCACATAACCTGGGCATTTTACCTTATTGGAGCACCACATTTTCAGTATAGCCTTCTTATTACCCCACCTCATGAACCTGGTAGTTGAACATTTTCAAATCCCTGCTGAAATGTCTTTCTGCACCACTGAAATGTTATTCTGCACCACAGGTGTGAAAACATATTTTGGCCAGTATTTGAAAAGTGACAGCTGTCACATTCATGAGGGTGTGTGAAAAAAGGCTATGTAAAAAATGTGGGGTCAGAATATTTAAAATTACCAAAGTTATGAGCAAACATAGAAAAATGTTAAGGTCCAGTCATTACTTTGCCATTTTTAGATACTTTGACCTCAAATTTTCAACAGAGACTTCTTATGATCCCACCTCATTAACAAGGTGCTGAACATCTTCAAATCCTACCCAAAAGGTGATTTTGCCAAGCGACCACAAATTCACCTTTTGTGCCTGATTTGCATTATTCTACCAGCACTGGTCATGTGTGGGATCCCAAAAAGGCCATATTGAAAATCTTGGTCAAAATATGCAAAAATAACAAAGTGATGCAGCAATTTTCACAACCCCATTGAAATACGTTGAACTTTACTTACCTTATTTTCTCATATTGCAGTTGGCGATTCCAGCAGCAAGAGTGTCTTTGACCAGAATGATCGTCACTATGGGATATGTTCAGGTGAATGAGGGTGTGTGGGAGATGTGGGGGGATGCAGGCTGGTGGGTGCTCAGTGGGAGGTCTTGGTGGGGCGGGATTGGTTCAGTGAGGGATTGTTTTACTTTTTGCAGGTTTAACAAAAAATCCAAGAAATGGTTTTCTTTATTCCATGTAACATTAATGCAAGGGTTGCAATTGTGGGGGTGCCGCTAGACACCAGGAGAAAAACATGCATAAATGGATGGCAATTGGAGGATGGGGGGCACCACTAGACACCTGGGAAATATTATAATACAAAAGGGGATGGTGATGGGAGGGTGAGGGCAACCCTAGACAACAGGCATACATAAGGGGACAGCGATCAGTGGGTGGGGCTGCTACTAGACACCAGAGACACATTAAATAAGGCTATGGTGATCTGAGAGTGGGGGCACCATTTGACACCAGTGAACATTATATAAATAAAGGGATCACAATCAAAGTGCAGGGGTGACCCTAAGACACAGAATTTTTTCTGTTGTATCAGAACATTATCCCAAGAACATTACTGAGTTTGCTCAGAATAGAAAAAACACAAAACTTTAAAGCCTTAAACCTCTGGAACCATTTAATACTTTTTCACGAAACCTTTCAAAGGCACTACCTTTGGACATTATGCCTGTACCCTGAAAGATTTGGGGAAAAATTCCATTCCATACAGACTGTAGGTGACAGCAAAAAAAATCCAATGTTTAGTATAGGAAAAAAAATTAGACATCTACAGAAAAATGATATATGTGGCTTCTTGAAACCACATAAGCTGCCATTACAAAATTTTCCACAGATTTACATATTGCCTGCTAGATAACATATGTAAAATTTCAGCTGATTTCATCAAACAGTGTCAAAGCTAATAAGGTGCTAAGTAAGGAGTTTAACATTGAACACCATTCTCAACTTTTGCGATAGTGGCACTACCGTGCCATATAATAAACTGCACCATCACCAAGCTGTAACCAAATCATGCTGTAATTAGAAACCAAGGTAAAAGAGTCCATGACTTAACAGTGTATCCATTTCTCATGAATAAAATTATTACATTCTTTTTCTTAAGAGTATGTAGTCTAAAATACTAAAATTTGTAAAAAATGGATTATGGAAAATGGCACATAGGGGCTTTATAACCATTATGCCAGCATTCTTCCTGAGCAAATATTCATAGAAGACCATGCAGGAAAGCATTCAAGGATAACAGAAGTGCTGGCAGGCTCAGCAAATAAAATGAGATTATGATAGAACTGGCACAAAGTTGACAGACATGATCCCAGCAAAAAACATGTAGCATTAAGTTGGATGAGAAACTTATTGCAACCTGGAAGTGCTGGCTAGCGATGAAATGGACATCTCACTCACCAAATATAAAAGCAAACATAATTTGTCATTTTTCCATGGGTGGTGGCAACTTATAGAAATGTTTCGCTGTACGTTTTAGCCTCCTTGGTTTAAAGGAGTACTACAGTCAAAATTTTCAAAAATGTAAGTTACACAAAGTGTTTTGATTTGTGTGTTCAGTCCTGGTGTGTCCTTCCCTTTGTTTGCTATTTGGAGTTTTTTCTCAATTTGCCTACTAGTTTTATAAGCTCTCCTACTAGTTTTATGGCCTCTGGGGATCTCCATATTACTATGGTTTATTACTCTTCTTTTTCCTGCAATACCTTCCTTCCCATGTGACTGTGGTGTACCCAGTACCACAAATTCAGCAAGTGCCCACTTATAGTCAATTTTAAAGCATTGCATCTGTCATTTTAAGTCCATTTCCTTATCCAGTAGCACTGAAGGCTACATTTTGCAGCTTAGCAATCACTGGAGGCCTTACTTTGTGAGTATTCTGTAAGAGAGCAGCTGGAATCTTTACTAATTATAGCACTGATGGCCTAGGGTGATCTGTGTTTTTTTATGGCTGGGTGTAGTTCAATGAAATTAAAAGCTTTAAAAGCAAAATGTTTACTCCTCCTGTTAGACCTAGACAAATACATAGAAAACAATAAGATTAATTTATTTAGTTGAGGCAAGAACATCATATTTCTATCTTCCAACTACTGCTGCAGAACTTTACATCATTGAATCAGTGGCCCTAGATGCATCACTAACGCATAAGACAGGAGGCACTGTAGGACAAAGAAGAGAAATAAAACATTCTAACTTGGAGAGCCCCAGAGGCCATAAAACTATTAAGTAAATTTAGAAAAAACTTCTAGTAGCAGGCAGACAGAAGGACACACCCGGACTAAAATCACAGAACTTCAGAACATGTTTTTTGCACATTTTGACTATAGTACTCCTTTTAGTGGTACTGACCTAAAATAAATATTTAGTAAAACAAAAAGTAATATTAAATGCATAATGAAAACATAAAATAGAGTTAAAACTGATATTTCAATGTCAGGAATGTGGACATTGATAAACCCACTGTATTCCATTTAACCTCCAGGGACCATAATGTCAATGATCCTTCTATTTCTGTCCTTCAGCAGGGCTTCTGGGATGCTGACCAATGAAAAATCACAGGAACTAATCTTATCATCTGTCTAGGCTCCCAGCAGCTCTGAGGTTTTATGGATATATTTATTTTCTACTACCATGATTCAGCCACCTCATGGTTAACCACTGTAGTCTGTCCTGTGTTCCCCACTCCATCATTTTTATTTATTTATTTATTACTAGGATCACAAATACCTTTGAACCAAGGGTTCTTTTACAAAGGTTCCGCATCAGCAATGGTGCAAGCAAAACAGTGGTAAGATACAATACAAGGTCAGGAGGTAAATATAGAAGTAAGCAGAGATAAGATACAATTCAGGTCAGGAGGGTAACAAAAGACAGTACATGTGTATAGATAAGCACAGTAGCAAAACAGTGTTTATAACAATGCACAATGCACAATTAACAATACTGGTGTATATACAGCAAGCCACAGATACAAATGAAAACCATCAAGGGGTGACATAAGTGGAACAAGGGGATAGAAAGAAGAGGGGTGGGGAAAAGGGGGGTAGGCAGTCAAGGATTTGACATTATCGTAAGTGCAAAAACAGAAAGATAAGTACTAGGTAGTCTGGGGGTGGAGCAACAAGAGATAGGGTGATAGGGAGGGGAGACAGGAGGAGAGGACTGGGAGAGGGGTGGAATGGTAGGTGGGACGTGAGAGGGGGTAGAATGGTAGGTGGGGGATGGGAGAGAGATGGGGAGTAGCAGGGGATGGAGGGGCAGAGAGAAGTGGGAGGGTAGCAATGGAGGAGAGAAGAAGATGGAGAGGTAAAACAAAGCCACAGGCCTAGGCAGAGCAGTCACAACTGCTGAGGTCAGTGAGGTGCTGGCAGAGTATACATT
The DNA here is from genome assembly GCA_016271365.2 of Neoceratodus forsteri. NCBI lineage: Eukaryota > Metazoa > Chordata > Ceratodontiformes > Ceratodontidae > Neoceratodus > Neoceratodus forsteri. The sequence goes on from CM057455.1 coordinate 625,231,331, forward strand.
TGAATGGGCCAAGCTTGTCTTCAGCTGCAATTTCAGGGGGAAGGTTGTTTATCAGCAGGAGGGCCCTGGTGTGGAAAGCACGTTGAGCATGGTTGGTACGGCAGAATGGAACAATAAACGTTGCTTTGAGGGAACTGTGCATAAAATGTGCAGTTACTGTGGGCAACATTAAGGCATGAATTGCAGGGAGTGTGCAGTTAAGACAAATTTTCTTAGCCAGTATGCACATATCTGGAATGTGTAGTACGGTATGGGCTGCATGCCCATTGGCTCACACTGTGAACCAATGGGTGTGCAGCCCTACTGAGCTGTCAGTCGGCGGGCGGCGGGGTGGCAGGCGTGTGGGGTGCTGCCGCCCGGCAGCTGACCGGGGGAGTGGGGTAGTGGGGCTCAGTGGGCTGGTGGGGAGGGGGGGTACCACTAGACCACCAGGAATATTGGACAGGGGGTTTCTTTTATTACAACAGATGCCCACGATCGGGCAGAGTGCGGTCCACTGGACCACCAGGGATATTGGACGGGGGGGTTCTTTTATTACACAGATGCCCACGATTGGGCAGAAAGCAGTCCACTGGACCACCAGGATATAGGACAGGGAATTTATTTTAAACATATGCCCACAATCGGGCTGCAGGGGGTGTCGGTCCCCGATGGCTGCTGCCTGACAGGGCGCCAGGCGCAAGTCATCTGGGATCGGCGCACCTGCATGCAAATGGGATGCAATAGGTCATAATGACATTCAAATGGTCTACAGGTGTCTGTATAAATTATGGCCTCATTTGCATGTCACCTTTTGAATATCATGGTGATGGAATGGCGCAATGGCACTTGCGCTGAGCGCATCTCCATGCTCCCTCTGGCCACTTGTGCTGGTGCAGTGTTACTGCGCCATGCACAGTGGGGGTGGCCAGGGTGCGATATTCAAAGCTGCTGAGCCATGGCACAGCTCCTTTGAATATTGCTTAGTCCACGCCCCTGCGCAGCCATGTTGAGCTGCGCCCAAGCTTGCGCCACAGCCTGGCACAGTTTGAATATCTGGGCCATTGTATTTAAACATACTACAAGTTAGAAAATCATTAAGGGCAGATTAGTATTCAGGCAATATCTTTATACAGAGGAGCTGTCTCCATTTATCATAAGGTTGGCAAGTAAATAAAATTGGACATAAGTGTTCAAAGTGTCCAAAATCACAAGGAAAGTAAAATCATCTATAAGAGGCTTAACCTTACTGTCTCTACTCTGTGTTCCTTGTTGGAAATATTCCAGGTTTTAATTGCAATATAAGACATCTGTCTGTGATGAAGAGATAATGTTGATTACAATTTAAGATTATGGGAAGATTTATTAGATGAGTTGCAGCATACCTCATGACCTTGGCTAGTTAAACAGATTAGCCTTGATCACATTTTTAAAAGAAAGAGATATGCTAATGCTTTTAAGGGAATCCTCCTGTTGATGGTCCATGTTTCTAAGCGTATGGATAGTATTTAGTGCTTTTAACCATGGTGAGTTCTGATTCTTATTACTCAAACATATGTTTTAGTAAAGTGCAGGTAAGATTCTTTTTTTTTTTAAATTCAGGTTCAGGTTTTAATTTTTTTAATTCACAATTATCAATCAGTAAACAAATAAGCTTAGGCAAAATATTCTGTTTTAATTCTTCCAAAATCAGCCCATTCTATTGTAGCTCCGCTAGAGTCTGGGATTTTCAACAGTGCATGACAAAATGAAGAAAATGGTTTCCCCAGTTGTTCCCTTGGGATATAGCCCAATAAAGAGCAAGCTAATTAAGCTTCACTCCACTGGTGTATAAGTCAGGAGAGACAGAAAGCCTCCCCCTCTCCCAATATCTGGCATACATCTTCAATATGGCAACAGTTTTTACTGATTGATCTTTTATGACTGTAGTGGCAAATGTTTGGTGTAATTGCAAGTAGATGAAAAAGCAACTTCCAAATAAACTTAGTCACTAACAATTTCAATCTTGGTATAAATTTAGCGTACAGTAGTTTAATTTACTTAATTATAACTAAGCCTGGTGAAACCTTAGGCTAAAACCCCATTTTCAATGGTAATCAGGAACAAAGAAAATTTACAAACATACAAAAAACAAATTAGCATAACTACAATAAATTCATATAAAAGTATAAACATTTTGAAGTAACATTTGATTCTTGAGCAAATATTTAAAATTCTGTAACGAATTTGATTCAAATACTACACATACGGCTTTCTGAAACCAAATGTTAATATTTTGGTTTTAGACAAGTTGATTTCATTTTTATTTCATTTTTATTTTTTATACTTGTTGGCTGATGAGCAAACTGTCCATTCTCACATGCGACAAGTCTTTAAGACACACAAGATTAATACAACACAAACATACACATTGATAATATACAATTACAAAGTAAGTTGACATTTAATTTTAGATCAAGACAAAAATTGTTAAATACTGTACTGAAGCCTTATCAGCAATAAAGAAAATAGTATGTCATCTGCATAGGCCAGCATAATGCACTCAGTGCCATCTATACTCAGAGGATAAAACTGAGGGTGTGAAGGATTTAAAAGATTATCATTAGCATGAATGCTAAATAAAATTGTGTCAAGCAAGCATCCTTGTTTTACACCCTTGACCCTTAGATACATAGATACATAGACAGTGTTGGCAGATAAGGACCTATGGCCCACCTAGTCTCCCCATTTCAGTTTGTAACTTCAGTTTATGTTTTCCTAGAATTCTATTGCCCCTTACCCCTGACCTCCAGAATTCCTTTATGTCTAGCCCATGCATTCTTAAATCCTGCATGGTTTCAGCCCCCACCACTTCCTCAGGCAGGGTGTTCCACTTGTCCACCACCTGTTCTGTGAAGAAATTCTTCCTCGCATTTCCTCTGAATTGTCCTCCCTCCAACTTCATCCCATGCCCTCTAGTCCTGGAACATCATTTTCACTTAAAAATAGTGTATTCTTGCACCCTGTTCCTCTCTGTAAGATACTTGTATGTCTCTATCATGTCCTCTCTCTCCCTCCTCTCCTCCAGGGAGTACATATTCAATTCCTTCAACCTGTCCTCATAGGACTTGTGATGCAATCCATGTACCATCTTTGTTGCCCTCCTCTGAACCTTTTCCACCCTATGTCCTTACGTAGGTAAGGTCTTCAGAACTGTACACTGTACTCCAGGTGGGGCCTCACTAGTGTCTTGTATAGTGGAATCATGACCTCCCTTTTCCTGCTGGTGATGCCCCTGCCTATGCATCCCAGCATCCAATTTGCTTTACCTGCTGCCTTGTCACACTGTTTCCCTACCTCGAGGTCATCAGAGATGATAACTTCAAGATCCCTTTCCTGTTTGGTGCATGCTATATCCTCACCCCCCCAACTGATATATTGTGCCAGGGTTTTTGTGCCCCATATGCATTATCTTGCACTTCTTTGCATTGAATTTCAACTGCCAAACCGCTGACCATTCTTCAAGTTTCTGCAGGTCCCTTCTCATTCTGTCTACACCCCTTGGTGTGTCTACTCTGTTACAGAGCTTTGTGTCATCAGTGAACAGTGAAATTCTGCCTTCTAGGTCCTGCATAATGTCACTGATGAAGATGTTGAATAGGACCGATCCCAGCACTGATCCCTGTGGTACCACACTGGTCACTCTTCCGAATTTGAAGTGACAGCCATTTACCACCACCCTCTGTGTCCTGCAGCCTAGCCAGTTACCTACCCACCACACTACTGTCCTGCCCACACCCATATTCCCTAGTTTGTGTAATAGTCTTCTATGTGGCACAGTGTCAAAGGCCTTGCTGAAGTCCAGATAGGCCATGTCCACTGCCCTCCCCTGATCCACCTCCCTAGTCACTCAGTCAAAAAATTCAATGAGGTTGGTCTGACATGACCTCCCCCTGGTGAAACCATACTGCCTTGGATTCTGCAGTCCATTGACAACCAGATGTTTCACCAATCTCTCCTTCAGTAGTGCTTCCATGATCTTCCCCACTACCGAGGTGAGGCTGACTGGTCTGTAGTTCCCCACTTCCTCTTTGTTCCACTTTTGTATAAGGGGACTACATCTGCTGTCCTCCAGTGTTTGGATACCTCCCCTGTTTCCAGTGATTGGCTAAACAGGATAGCCAGAGGATCAGCCACCAACTCTCTGAGTTCTTTAAGGACCCCGGGGTGCACCCCATCTGGCCCCATTGCTTTATCAACTCTTATTACTTCCAGTTCCTTCAGGACCCTTTCTCGTGTAAAGGGACTTGTGTCCATTTCTGCACCTTTCTCACCCCTTGTACTCCCTTCAGACCCATTACCCTCCTCTTCCTCAGTAAAGACTGAGCAGAAATACCTGTTCAGTATGTCAGGCTTACTGTTGTCATCCTCCACACGGCCCCCATCCTCCCCATTCAGTCTCACTATCCTTCCCTTTGCCTTTCTTTTTTCTCTTATGTGCCTGTAAAAGGTTTTGTCCCCTCTACCCACTGATTTTGCAATGTGCTCTTCTGTCTGAGTTTTGGCATCCCTTACTGACCTCACTGCCACCCTTTGCTTCTCCTGGTATTTCTCCTTATCCCCTTCTCCCTGTGTCTTTTTGTATTTCCTGAATGCAATCTTTTTGGCTTTCACTTTCTTTGCTACCTCTTTGGAAAACCATAATGGCCTCCTCTTCTTTTTCCTCTTGCTAAGCTGCTTAATGCATAATTCTGTTGCTCTTGTAATCCCCGTTTTAAATACTGCCCACTGTTCCTTAACCCCTGATTCCTGCCCCATTCCTTAATGCCTCTTTCAAGTATCTCCCATTTTCCCAAAGTCTCCCCCTAAAATCCAGGATATGTGTTTTGTGTGGTTTGGTTCTGCTCCTTCTATGATTTCAAACCACAATGACTGGTGGTCACTGTTCCCCAGGTGCCCCCCACTGTTACCCCCATCACACTGTCCCTGTTTGTGAGCACAAGGTCCACTATTGCCTTCTGCCGAGTTGGTTCCATGACCAGTTGCTTGAGGAAGGCACCTTGAAGGGAGTCCAGGATAAATCTGCTCCTAGTTGATGCTGCTGCTGGGATGCTCCAGTCCACGTCTGGAATATTGAAATCTCCAACCAGTACTACCTCATCCTTGTCTGCTATCCTTTGGATGCCTAGCATCAGCTCCCTATCTGTTTCTTCCTCCTAGGCTGGTGGTCTATAGACCACACCTATGTGGATGGCTGGCCCCATTTTCCTTTCCAGCTTAACCCATGGTATCTCTCCCCCATTTTGTTCCTCCTGGATCTCTGTGGCCCTTATGTGATTTTTCACTTACAGTGCCACTCCTCCTCACTTCCTTCCTGCCCAGTCTTTTCTGAATATGTTGTAGCCAGCAATGGCCATCTCCCAGTCATGGTTATCATTACACCAGGTTTCTGTGACGGCCACAATGGCCAGGTCTGACAGCACCATGACAGCCCCAGATCTTCCATTTTGTTGCTGAGGCTCCTGGCATTGGCACACATGGCTTTCCATGATTTGACCTCCCTAGACTGTTTAGCTGTTCTACTCCAGCCCCTTCCCTGGTTGTCCTTTATCCCTGGTTCTCCTTGCTGTCTGCCCTTCTGCTGATTTTTGCCCCTTTTCTACCTAGCCACCTCTTGGGCACTAATCTTCATCTTTTGCACACTGATTTGTTGAGATATCCACTCCTCCAGTTCACTGGTTCCACTGCTTGCTGTGGGGGGGTGAGCAAGTAGGTACCCTCCTTGCTGGCCTGCCACCCCCCTTAGCTAGTTTAAATGCTTGTCAATGTAGCATTTAAACTTATCATTGAGTGCTTAGATTCCCCTTCAGGATGGATGCAGGCCGTCAGGCTTGAACAAACCTCCATCCCTCCAGGTGGGTCCCCAGTCACCAATGAATCCAAACCCTTCCTCACAGCACCAGTTCTTCAACCATGAGTTAAAGTTCCTGGTGCATGCACCCCTATGCTCTCCCATGCCTCACACAGGTAATACTTCTGAGAAGGTGACAGAAGTAGCTACTTGCTTGAGACCCCTCCACAATTTCCTAAACTCTTCCTGAACTTCCTTTGGCTCCCCATTTGCCAGGTTATTAGTACCTAGGTGGATAATGACATCCAGCTCACCCTCCCGTCTTGCCTTCCCAGTGATCCCCAGGATCTTCCTTCCATTCCTCCGTGCTGTGGCACCTGGTAGGCACCTCACCTCCCGGTCCTCCCCTTCCCCCTCCTGTGTTCCTAGCTGGATCCCTCTTATGATAGAGTCCCCCACCAGGATTCACTTCCTCCTCCTCAGGGGTCCACTGCTCTCCCTGCTGAGGACACCTCCTTGGCTAACCTCCACATCCTTTCCTTCCACTTCTCTGGGTACCTCTATTTGGTACCCCCATTTGCCAGTGTGGCATATGAGTTCTTGAGTGGAATAGGATCTGGGATGTGCCTCTGCCTGACCATCTTAACCTGCCCTGAGCCCACTGTTATCCAAGTGCTCCTCGTTCTTGGTATCCTTTAAGGCAGCGGCATTGGACTGGGTGGTCTCTGGATAGGGGTGATGGTACTCCTGACCCAGTTTACGTCCGCTCTGAGTCTGGCTACCTCATCCTGCAGTCCAGAGAGATGCATGCAGACAGGCAGCACCTCAGTGTCCAGAAGGTCTGCCTGAATATGGCTGCCCCACAGCTACTGCATTGCACCACTCCCCACATTATACTGCAAGTATACTACTATTCCACTATTTGTCTGTTACTGAAGCCCTCCTAGTTCCCTTTTTATTAATTTACTGTCCTAAAAATCCTGCCACTGATCCTCAGATACTTTTCTTTAAAAAAATAAATAAATAAATGAGTCAAAACACTTGTCATGCTGAGGGTGGGCATCTTCCCCTTATGTCCCTCCTACTCCACTCCCCCTACTATCCCCTGTGTTAAGTTCCTGTCAATCAAATTTAACAGGGCATATCATTAAGAGTTGGGGGAAGGGGAGGGGAGCGCAAAAATTTGCAGCAATTAAAGACAGCAAGGAAATACACCACCACTATGTTTTAAATTTTCAACAGCCCAAAAACAATTCTAAGTAAAGAGAGTAAAGAAATTACAGTGCCACTAGAAGCCCACAATTTAAGTTTAATAACAAAAATAGCAATTACCAGTTATTGTAAAGCACTGATATGAATATGTTCCCTTCCCCTTCTGGCTTCTTCTGAGAAAACAAAAATCACTTGATACCTCAACTCTGACTAAGCCCCACCTCCAGTTATCAAGTAGCTGAGGTCAGATGCCAGATAATTAGCACCCCTCACCTAGACTACAGGGCAAGTCAGACAAGCCAAGACTAAATTTGCAGCAATTAAAGACAGCAAAAGAAATACATCACCACTACATTTTAAATTTTCAAGAGCCCAAAAACAATTCTAAGTAAAGACAGCAAAGAAATTTCAGTGTCACTAAAAGCCCACAAATCTAAGTTTAATAACAGAAACAGTAATTACCAGTTACTGTAAAGCACTGATATGAATATGTTTCCTTCCCCTTCATTCATGGGAAGACATTTGTAATGATGCCCTTTAGATCATACTTAACAACTGTGAGATTATCAGTGTGTAGTTGTAATATAGGAGTAAATATGTTTTTGTCCAGGTTGCATCCCGTAAGATTTTATACCAAAATTGTCCAACCAAGTGAACTGATAGCAGCAGAAAAATCATTTAATACTGCCAATAACTTTAATATGTTAATTATAAAATATTTCCCAATCAAGCAAAAGTCTAATTTGTTAATTAAAACATATTCCCAGTCAGGAGATTTGGAGTGAATATATGATCCACAGCCAAGAATCTCACATAAAAAACAATTTGCAAATTATACAAAACTACAGTATCTGAGGACCATGTCTAAATATTCTTCAGAATCATTTAAATGAAAATCTTACATACTGTGTCTAATACAAAGATCAGTCTGATGTTTTGGGGATCATTTATATTGCCTCTTAATGCATTGAACTTATTACATTTGTTCCAAAAAGTGAGGAACAATTTGTCTGTTAAAACTGTGTTATATATTTTAGTAAAAGTGAACCCAAATGTTGATATTAGCCCTTTCTGCATCAATAACAATGCTACCTGGCCCAGGTCTTTATTTAACTTAAATTCCATGACTGATTTAAAGAGGAATATTCCACACTAACTGCCCCACAATCACTTTTAGGGTTGATCCAAATATACAGTTTTTGTGCCAAAACATTTTTTTTACTTACTGTTTTACTTCATAATAGTGAATTGTAGTAGGCTGATTCTGTGGACTCCCAAACTGACATTTGATGTTACCAGAAATTCCAGAATCTCCTTCAGCTAATGCTAGTGTTGGCTAGCAGCAGTGGAAGTTTCAATAGCTTGCAATTCATGATATAACTTCTATAAGCTCAGATCATATGTTTGCTGCTCTGGTTGTTCTCCTGGGGCTATGTACAGTCCTCTATGACTGTTCTTATCCCTGAAAGAACAATGGGAGCAGCAAACAAAAGATCAGTGTTTATAAAAGCTCTAACATGAACTCTAGGTTATTGAATCTCCCACTGCTGCAAACTGGCTCTGGCATCAACTGTAGGGGATTCTGGGATTTCTGGTTACAAAAAAAGCAAGAACTGCTCCACGTAATTGAATGTGCCAGGCTACAAAAGCTAAAATGCGAAACAAAACACAGCCTGCACCAACACATGCATTACTGCACAATAGCATTATAATTGTTCTCAAGTGCATTAGTAATTGTGCAAAACAGCATTAAAAAAAAATAGTAACTGACTGAATCAAGGTGACAGATTGACAAAAGCAACAAACATGACCAGACCCAATACTGACTAGTTTTGCTCTGTGGCTTTTTCAAGAGTCTAGGATATAAGAAGCAAAAAGCTTCTTCTTTGTCTGGATGTGATTATGTGTGTATGTTTTAATCTTGACACTGAATTGTACACACTTGAGAACTGCAAGTTTAAATTCACTGCATTTAAACATTATACTTCTTACATCCTGGACTCTTGAGAAAGCCTGGGGGTGAAACCAGTCGAGTGCTGGGTCTGGGCGTGTTTGTTGTTTTTGCCAACCTGCCACCTTGATGCACTGAGTTACTACTTTTTTGCTGCTGTTTTGCATATTTATTAATTCACTTGCACACTTTAATAAAGCTTGGGAAACAAGAGGTGGCTACTCAAACACCAGGAACCATGGTGCAATGAATCAGAAGTTTTTCCATCTTAGCCCGACTGCCTGGTAATAAAGTACATGGCAGCATAGGCATGGACAAGATACCTTGGTATCTTGTCCACACATATGCTGCTATGTATATTACTACTTTATTTATAAAATAAATAATTGTTAAACCTCAGCCAACATTGTGGATTTGTAATTTTCCAGTACTAGCAGCCCAACTAAGATGCAGTGACTTTAATAAAGCTATTGTACAGTTATCCCTGTGTTTGGTGTTGGCTCTGTTTTGGTTTTTTTTTTGTTACAGATTTCTGGTTACAGAAAGTGTCAGCTAAGGGGTCGGCAAAATTAGCTTGATACAATCAACTATACATTAGTAAACTGTAATTTTTTTTTAAAAAAAGCTTTTTTTTTTTGGCATATAGACCACAAACTGGAACCAACACCACTTGTGACAGTTGGGTTCATAGTGCTGATTTTTCCTCTTTAACAACATTATCCATAAACAGCATATAAAAATTAGTTATTTTGTTCTGATGATATCCATTTTGTATTAATATGCTCTGCCTGAGTATCATTTGTTTGTTTATTTATAAAGATTTAAACCATTGAGTTAAAAACTCATTCGCAATGGTGATCTTACACATTCATACATACCAATTACAATAATTTACATTCAAATAATACAACAATTGATAATAATTGCAGCATTTACACAGGGATAACAAGTGCTTCTTCACAAAGGTAATTGATGCTGGATAACAATAACATTTTCTAAAAACACCTGGAAGTTTATTCCAGTATACTGGGACAAAGAGGCTAAAGCATGATTAAACCCATTTTGACTTGGAGGGTGGGACCACCATTTCTCTTAAATTTGAGTTACGTAGGGAGGGGTCAATTTGCCTAACATTCAAGTGATCATATAAAAAAATGGGCAAATAACTAGTCCTATATTTGTATGCATAAAGTGACTTATTCAATTCTTCCCTGTTATTTAAGGAAATCTAACCTACTGTAGCTGATTATACATATTGCAATGATATGTCAATTTTGGACATTTAAGCACCAAGCTAGCTAATCTATTTAGTAGCACATCCAGTCTAGATAGTCCATCTTGTGTTGAGTTACCATAAAGAGTATCACCATAATCAAATAAAGGGAACATTTTAACTTTCATAATAAGATTTAAGGTTTCAAAATTAAGGCAATTTTTATTCCTATACAAAAATCCTATCCTCCTATTCACCTGAGCTATTAACTTTTCTACATGGGCATTGCCTGATCCAGACTTGTCCAGCCAGTACCCCAAGTATTTATATCAGTCAACACATTCTAAGGCATTTCCAGTTTCATCCACTATAACTAGAGTTGAAATCACCTAAAGGGTATGAGGAGGACTAAACAAAATACATTTTATTTTTGATGTATTAAGTTTTAGTTTTAAATTTGAGAACTAATTTTGCAACATCACAAAACTAGCCTACAAACTATCTTATACATACATGAAAGATTTATTAGAAAAGAAAGTAAATAATGGTGTTGTCTGCAAATAGATGATAGTGAGCCTCCCCCACATACCTACTAATGTCCTTTAAATTAACCAAAAATAATAAAAGGCCCATGACTCAGCCTGAGGAACTCCTCTATAAACAGGCAAAGTGTTTGAGTCACTACCATTCACTGTGGTCACCTGCCATTTGTTTGTTAAATAAGAACAAAGCCATCTTTTAAAAACAAATAATAAAAGTTTCTTCTGGAATTCAAGCTGGCAGGGTATTTTCATAAGCCATGAGATAACAAAATATGCTTGTGTCACTTTCATATACCACCTGAAACATTTTGTTGAACAATCTACCTCAAAATGTCATTTTCTAATCTTTAATAAACAGATTGTTTCTCTTATGTGCTCTGTTTAATAAAGTAATATTCAGATTAGATGGATGTTTTAACCCATTTTATCAATTTCAATCATATTTTTCTTTTGGCAAATCTACATTTTAAATTAAACCAGTTTGAGGAGTTGGATGAAATTGATTTAGGGACATATATAATCTGCATAAATTTAGATTAAATGCTTCTAGTCTTTCGTAATTGCCTTTGACAGTAGAAGATAGAAATGGCTACAAATTCTCTGAGATATTGTTTCTGAGGGTTACATAAAATCTGTATTCTGTAATACAATTGTGTTCACCTTCAGTTGTTTCTTCTCATAAATAGTGAATGGAGATCATTGAGACAGTGGGATTACATACAATTATAAGCACTTATAAATTGAGGATTTAAAGGTACAGTATTTCAAGAAAAACAAGGACTTTCTGTTCCCAGAAAGCATATTAGAAAATGTAAAAAGATTAAAGATAGTAAAGATGCCATAATCAATTAGAATATGCCCTTGTGCAATAAAATATGTGGCATTACCTAATTTAGGTTTGCAAAAATTGAGGATCATGTATTTATTTTCGTCTAAGAATTTGATGAGTTTGTAACCACTTACATTATAACTGATCATTTTATTGACTTCTGGTTCTGTTCAAGCTAAATATTAGTTCATACAAAGTATGAAAGTTGCCAATCCAATAATTTAGGTCTCCTAGTATCAATAACATAGTATGTAAGTGTAATTGTTCTATTTCTGAAATTAGACCTGCCATTATATTCCAAATGTTTTCCTTATAAGAGTTACTGTTCATAGAGGGATACTGTATAAACATTCACAATAACAAAATGGGAATAATCTGTTTCTACAAAAACTTAGAGTATATTGTTATCTGGATCAATCAATCAAAATCTTTATTTTGCCAGGTGGAACATCATTGAGACAAGCTTATTTACAAGATGGAACTGGGGCAAACAATTGCCAAAAGGGTTAAGATATAACAGGTTGTGTGACTTTACATAACAATTACATAAGAGTAATAGTAACAACATTATAACATATAACCATCACATGTAACTAGATACTTCCACCAGAACATAACAATAGGTTCAACAAGAGGTAGTTCCATATAAATACAATTGCATAGCTACAGATATATGGACATAAGGTAATGAGCTAAAGTCTATACAGTAAATATAATTGGAGAAGTCATAGTAAGCAGGAGTGGCAGTTCTTCTACCTTCAAAGTGCGAAGAAGATTGAGATATAAGAGTCCTTTGATAAGTTCTGTAGGCATGGTCTGGCAAGTGGGGTGGGAAGGGGAGGGGTATATAGGGAGTGTGGAGGGAAGGTCAGATAAGATAGAAGAGGATTGGACAGGATGACCTATGGAGGAAGGACTGTTCTAAGGGAGAAACATGACAGATGCCACAAGCAACTGGTGGGGCTTATACTGCATGCAACATTCTTACATTTTAGTAGAGGATCTACCATCAGTAATATTAGAAGCCACCTATTGATTTTCTTTTTTCTATTTCACAGCAGGAACTTGGAAAGCAAGTTAGCCATTCAGGGAAATTTAGTCATAAACACCAGTTTGTTGAAGACATGATATTTTCAGAATCACAAAATACATATGCCTGTTTTGATCTTGTAATATAAGTCCAATACATGTTAAAGTCCATGTTATTCCATGTCATAATTGTAAAGTACTCCATATTTCTTTTGATAACCTTGGGAGGTAAGAATTATCAATAATTACCCACAACTTTTACCTAATCACTATATGTTTTGATCTGTGGGGTGTCTTGCAAGGGGAGAAGTCTGGTCTAGCAAATTAATATTTAGCTTGAGTGAGTACATTGTATTTTTATTTAGATCTGCTATTACAACACCTAAATGATCTAAATGATGTATTTATTTTTATTTATTTGTAATATTTGATCAAGAAAGGTACACTAAACTATTATAGTTTGTTTCCAGGTGCGTCTTCGGGATAGGTGCATAGACTGGTTTTATTGATGGGGGAATGTTGGCAGTGACTCTGGGGCAATGTCCCTGCTCTTGTTTAATAAGTGCTGAAAGATCTTTTATTTTCACTTTGACAATGACTAGAAATGGTCAGAAGGGATCCCGGTTTTAACACCTCGTCTAAATGATTGAGTGCTTTATTAATGAGTTTATCAGTTAGAGACTTAATCCTAATCAAATATGATTTTTTCCACAGTTGCCTTCATTTGGATATCTGAATACTCTTTGAATACCCTTATAGCCAAAGCGTATTGTTAAGACTATACATAGTAGAACACAGACTACAAATGTTACATTATAACAATTATTATCAATAATTTCCCCCATTCTAAAAACTGATGAAATCTGAAAACCCTCTTCCTACTTTGTGCTCTCCATTGAGGACAACATGCCTCAGTTTTCTGCAGAGATTAAGAGAGACAAAGAAAAAAGGAAGAGTGAGAGAGAGAGAAGAAACCAGGGACATATAGATGTTGTGACATCACAACTCTTAACTTCTAATATCATGGTGCTGGCATCAATTTCTAGGAGAACCCTTTTTCCTTTACTGCCAACATGTGAAAAAGTAGTCAGCCAATCCAGAGAACATAGTCCCAATTCAAAAGCAAGATGTTTAAGTGCCATGGTGCTTTTTTTGCAATTTAACATTTATTAACAGGTTTTACAATGTAGAGGACAAGGCAACATAATTATTACAATATAAAGACAGTACCTGAAAATGGAAAGACTTGCCCTCCCCCACCCCATCCCTTCTACCCTCTTTATCCACCCCCCACTCTTGCACATTGTAAACGAATAAGAGTATAAAAGAAAATCAATAATAAATCCATTCAAAATATCATTTTTAGGCAGGCTGTAGGGAATACAGAGCTTGAAAGGGGTCCCAGAGCTTTTTAAACCTGGGAGTGCTGTTACAAAGACTTGCAATTGTTCTTTCAGTTCTGGGATTAGAGAATAATTCACTAAGCCATTCAGTATAGGAAATCACTTCCATATCCTTCCAATGTCTCAAGAATAACTTTTTGACTGACATAGAAATTAAAGCCATATAAAACTTACAAGCCAGAACAGGGATCTCAGAAAAATCTCCAAGTACACAGATTTTTTGGGAGAACAAATCATTAAGACCTAAAAGGGGGTGTACTTTTTGCTTATTAAGGGACCACAGAGGGACTATCTTGGGACAAGGACAAGAAAACATGATATAGGTTACATTCATCTTGTGAACACCTCAAACAGGTGGAAGATGGGACGACACCATATTTGGCTAATTTTTGTGGCGTGTAATATAAATTGTGTAATATATGAAACTGAGTGAGACGAAGCCTATCTTGAGTAGCAAACTTATGGCAACCCTGCCATACAGCATACCAATTAATGTTTTCCTCAGGGAAAAGAGAGGACCAATAATTGGATGGACCAAAGTATTCTGGGTATAGCCAGTCATACAAGGAATTAAATATCTTGGACACAGCATGCTGGAGGCTGGCTAGAGGACCCATCTTGGTTTGAAATTTTCGGTCCATCGAGTGCAGAGGGACTTCCCCCAAAGTTTTACCCTGCAGGTGGCATAGTTGGAAGATTTTAAAAATGTTCAAGGTTGAAATACCTGCTTTGGCAATAATCACAGGAGAAGATAACCAAGGGCCATATCTTGTGTTTGTAAAGTATGAGAGAGGGCAATCTTTAAAGCATGGGAGCCAAGAAGGAGAGAGCATTTTGCAGTCTATATTAAGATTGGGATTGCCAGTTAAAGGTTGTACCAAATCCTGTGAATGTTCATATTTCAAAAATGTGCACAGTTGAGAGTGTACCTTTATGGATGTGGCGATCGAAGTGTTGCGTAGTTGCTATGGTGCTTTTGAGAACTCTCAACAATGACCACTGTAGGAAAAAAAATCAATGTACCTTGTGCCAAAGAGGTAATCATCTGTTTTTTGTAGCTTTCAATGACTGACTAGATGCTATGTTGGCTTCAGATTTATAAACTATGCCAACAGCAGCATTAAAAAGTGGAATTCATCATACAACGTGTTATAAATTATGCAACTAAAGGTATAACAGAAACTTTTTTGAGACAGTTACTTTCAAAATGTGATATGATCATTGACAAACTAATGGATGTGTAACTATTGTGTACATTCAGGCCAAGTGCTCTTTGGCACACAGGAGGAGTGCCTATTCCATCCAAGAAAAGCAACACCCAAGAATGCTTTATTACACTTAGAAAATGGGCCTGTATTAAAATGTTTGGCTTAGAAAAGGCAGCACTGTGCATTTGTGAGTATGTATTGGCATGAAGGGGGCCTGGTTCATCCAACCAGTGGGTAGCAATTATGGCAGTAATTTTAACCCATATATTCTATTTGCTCCATCTACCTATCTACCTGTCTATCTACTGTATTTTAATTATTTTACAATTCATTTACCAAGGACTGTCCATCAGTGATGCAACATCATGTTTCCAGTGGAGTTCTGTTTGTACCCATTTCCAAACATGTGTAAACTAGAGCACTAGGGGGTTAAATTGCTTTAATAAGGTTATACAGTATTTGGTTCTGGACAGATTTAAATCTGTGATCTCTTGATTCCTAAGTCAGTGTTTAACCACTAAACCCTACTGACTGTGTAATGAGGGCTTATCCTTACTGGTGGGAATACATGTGATTATCCCAGTGCAACCAATTTCATGAGTGTTTATTTAATGATGTTTAAAAGGTGCAATTTTTAAAATGACTATTTAATGAAGATTTAATTGATGCTGCATGAGTTCAGCTGCTGAACGCTTTGAAAGCAGCAGGACTATTTTAAGTTATCAAGCATTGTCAAAGCTACTCTCCTTCTAGTTAAGAACATAATTATGCCATACACACAAAAGAAATTAAATTGTATTTTTAAGAATGCATGAATCTCATTAATGATATGCAATGCCTACATAAAATATTTTATTTCTTATGCATATGTGGCATCACGCATAGATAATAGAATTTATTTCACACTGTTTACTCCCACTTCAGTTGTCCTTGTACTGTGTGTACATACTGCATCTATCTATCTATCTATCTATCTATCTATCTATCCATCTTCTATAAAACAGGTAAAAACAGGTAAATAACACATTAGCTTCATTTTGCGGCCCTGTTCCCTTTAATATTTTCACACAAAGAAAGGTTTGTGCTCTTTCCTTTTAAAATTGACTGCAACAGCTGGCAGCTGAGATGTGAGTGACAGCAGCAATTAGCAAATCATGTAATGTCTGTCAGAGCCATCAATCACTCACCTGATCACTAATCATGAATAGTTTCAGTTAAATGTATTGAATGACACACATAAATGTAACGACAATTTAAAAAACAAATACACAATTCGGACATAAAGTAAAAAGTCAGTTGATGCAAATAAAATTAAAAATAGTTTTCTCTTCTTTTCAGTAACCTTAAAAAGAAACACTAATTCATCAAATGGCTTCACATACAAAAGCTCTAAACTTGGAATAATATACCCTGCATACCCCAGAAAAGCAATGATCAACTATTGGCATTACACATTTTAAAACTGTTACGTGCTGTGTGATTCTTTCACAAACTTTTAAGTCTAGATCTCTTTTTTGAATTATTTTAAATATACAGCAATTGCATTATATCATTTATTTAGTCACAGGATAACAAAACAAAAATGGACTATATTATTTATTTGCAATATGCATCAGGAGGCCATTGAAAAAGTATACAAACTCAGGTGACTATTTTCCACCCCTTCCTGTTTTAAATACAAATTTGAGTCTTGAATCACCAGATGACAACAACTAGGCAATCCTTGAGACAATGATGGACTACACAGAAAAAGTCCTGGTGTCTTATATTCAGTTTGTATGCAAAAAAAAAATGCCCACCCTGAAGAACAGCACTCTCTTTTCAATTTATATCTGTATGAAGTGCATACAACATTATGTTTGTGTTAATCAATGCCTCATGCACATACGTACTGCAGCATCTGGACATGAAAGGGAGTAAAATGATAAAAGATGAGCTGAAAGCATGCTTTACATCTTAGTACACTGATGTGATTACTGAGCACCTCTATGCAGTAACTCCTACTGCGAACATCAACCTATGAATACTGTATGCTCAATAAAATCAAAACATGCTCAGTGGCCAATAACAGCCTCTCAATGTCTGAGCAGACTGTATTGATGGTTTTCAGGAAGCCAGGATTACAGTCACACACAAGCAGTGTCTACATTCAATATATGCACTGTAATACAGTCATACTGCATTGTAACATACTTAGTAACAACAGCTTTAAAAGCAAATAAAAAAAAAACAAGTTGGTAATTACTCTCACTTTTGCATTCAGGAAGCAATGCCAAACAGTGTACAGGATTCTGAATCTGACTCTGAGAAAATGAAGGGACCATTAAAAGAAAACACAACATCACTGACATCACTGATACTCATTCTTTGAGAGCAGAGTACTGAGTACCAGAGTTTAAATATTTAAATGTTTGCACTCAAATTAAAAATTGGTGTCTTCTTATTTTCATGCAGCTTTGGCTCCCGTGAATATAACAAGAATATTTGGCAACAAACTTTAACTGTTTTATAGTATATATATATATATATATATATATATAACATAATAGACTTATCATCGCTGGACCCTAGTGGCTCCCCTACTCACATACCTCCTACCACATCTGAGCTGGTGAGCATCACATTGAGAATAGCAGATTGCTTGGTGGGTTCCTTATCCAGCTGTTCCAACAGAGGGTCCCAGAATGTATACAACAGGACCTGATATCTGGTGCTCCAGGCAGCTAGAACATCACAATCAATATTTGTAAAGTTTAGATCTGTCAGTGTCAGTGGCTCAGCAGGTAGCACACTCGTCTGTGAGGCCAGGAGCTCAGAAGACTGTGCATTCTATCCCCACACCAGGCACTTGGGTTAATATCTCAATACTGACACTGTAGTGCAGCATGACGGGGGTGCTGCACTCATGAGGTGCCGTCTTTCAAATGAGATGTTAAACCGAGGTCCCATCTGCCTGTTCTGGTGGTAGTTCAGGTGGATGTTAAAGATCCCATGGCACTTCTTGTAAAGAGTAGGGGAACTTTTTATTGACAAAACATAAAAGCATGAAATCATTACAGTCTTACAGCAGACAAAGCAAATTTTAACAAAACAAATAACAGAAATATGTATTACATCATACATGTGGATAAAAAAAGAAACAAACCATGCCTCCATCTAAAAACCAAAAAGAATAATGTGAATATACAAATTATCAAATAGAAACACTGCAGCAAGAAAGAAAGAAATCAAATCTCACAGTACAGTACAAAAAAATAAAAACAGAAACAAACAAAGGAACCTAAATTACAAAGGAAATGTAGAACAGAGGAATGTAACAGAACGCTTGCAAAGACCATCCATCCTAACAAGGCTAAATCTAAAGAAATATAGATCATAGAATCAGAAACTAACCAACTAAATAACAAAACGTAATTAAGTAATCAGAGCATCAGTATTAGTTATCCAGGGCAAACCCTTCCAAGATTCTAACAATATCCTTTTAGTAAATTTCTGTGACTCTGTGGAATAACAAGTCCTCAAATCTAGTATTACTTTAGTATAAATTGCTATAAAATCACTCTCTTTTTGCTTTAGTGCACAACCACATCTAGACAACCAAATATTCCATTTGAGTATAACCATAATCAGTTGCAGTGTGCATAAATTCCATGAATGCCATTCGGCAGAAAATACTTCATACATTAAATAATTAAATGTAACAGATCCCCAGATTCTCGAGCCCCATTTGTATACTAAAACATTCCAAAAAACCTCAATAAAAGAACAGGTGAAGAATAAATGTTCAGTTGCTTTCTCCTGTTGGATTCAGGTAGGTCTACTACAAAAACGTTCCTCAAGTTGTTTATGTTTTTGATTTGCTTTGACATTTTTCCTATCATGACATGCAAGGCAATGAAAATCCCACATAGTGACAGGTATCCTATCATTATTAAGAAACTTTAGCAGACAATCAGAGCAGCACAATGGGCAGTGCCGATAAACGACATGCTCATGACAAATAACATCTAAAAGATAAAAATATAACTCATTTCTAGGCAACAATCGAATCTGATTCTCAGTCAATTTCTATTGTTTTAGTCTCAGAAAAGTACGTGAGATATTCCAGAATATCAGAAGACATCTTCAAAACAGTAAGCTTGTTAGAATGCCACATATCAAACCAATTCCCACACTTGCGCCTAACAACAATTTCCCATCCCATCCCATTAGAAGCAAATAAATGTCTAATATTAGAATAAAGAAAGAAATTATTGAAAAATAAAACAGGATTAACCATTCTCAAACCTCCCCTCTTCAGAGGGAGATATAAAACATTCCTTATGATAGGGTTCAAACGGCTTCCCCAACAAGCTTGGAAACATATACTAAGCAATTCTGTTTCTCTATGCTTAGGAGGGAGAAATATATAACTAATAAACGAAAAACACAGGAACCAAAAAGGTGAAAACGCATATGCGTAGTGTTGGAAATGAGGAAGGCACCACCCACCCTTGTTCCATGGGACTCTGAGTTTGGCTCTACTATACCTTGAGATTTTATTATCCTACATGAAAGTCCATATTAGATTGTCCACTAACTTAAACCATTTCTTTGGGATCTCAATTGGTAGGTGGGGTAGTATGTAGAACACCCTCGGAGTAATCATCATTTTAATTGCCGCTGTTTCCACCTTTGAGTTTCTACCTTGAGGCTATCAATTAATTGAGAGAAGTTAGTCTCCAGTAGGGAAGACACATTGGCATTTACCTTAATGCCTAGATACTTAATACCTATCTTAGCCCTAACTAAGCCCACTGCTGAGATATCTTCGGATGAAAGTTGCTTATTTAGGGGGAGGACTTCTGTTTTACCTTGATTAATCCTGAGGCCTGAGATGCTTGCAAATGATTGCAATAACTTCAAAATGTGTTCAGCACTGGTATGAAAATCGTCAGTTAGAATGAGACAATTGTCAGCATATAACAGTGCATGATATGACTCAGGGCCTACCCGTATGCCTTTAATATTTGGATGTTCTCTCAGAGCACTAGCCAGTGCTTCTATGACCAGCACAAACAACATCAGGGAGAGGGGAAATCCCTGCCTAGTGCCCTCTGCAATTCAAATTGTTCTAAGAGTGTATTATTAGTTAGCAGTCTGGCCATAGGAGACATGTAAAGAGTTTTCACCCAACCCCTGAACATAACCCCAAAGTTATAGTGCTGAAGCATCATATGGAGAAAATCCCACTCTACTGAATTGAAGGCCTTCTCAAAATCTACTGATATAGCGGCTGCTGGAGTAGGGGCTTTCCCTGCCTTCTGTACAAGGGAGATTAAAGATCTAATGTGATCAGTACTGGCATGGCCCTTCACAAAGCCCACTTGGGAAGTGTGAATCAAACAGGGAAAGATTTTCTCCAATCTAGCTGCTAATACCGTAGCTAGAAATTTGGTATCGGCATTAATCAACGAAATGGGCCTATAGCTTGTAGGCAGGGTGTGGTCTTTACTTTCTTTCGGAAGGACTGTGATAATCGCCTTCCTAAGGGTGGCGGGGAGAATCTCCTGTGCCTGAGATTCTTGTAACATATCCCTCAGGGGGTGAGATACTGTCTTTGGTATTACGTTATAAAAATCAACAGAGAACCCATCTCCCCCTGGTGCTTTTCTAGGATCCATCTTTTGAATTGCCTCCCTTATTTCTTGTGTCTCTATGGGCATCTCTAGTTGTTCTCTCTGGGCATCTGTAAGCCTAGGAAGCTTTGTACCTGCCATAAACTCCTCAAATTTAACTTGTCTCAGGTAGTGTGGGAGCTGTACAAGATTTTGTAGAAAGACAACATAAGCTGGTTAATGACCTCTGGTTTAATATGTTTTTCCCCCTTATTGTCATGTAATAGGGCTATATGCCTCTCGACTTGTTTTTATAGCTGGAATGCTAGGAGTTTCCCATCTTTTTCTCCCCCTGCCCAATATTTATGTTTTAATCTTAATATTTGAAGTTCCACTTTTCTAGATGCTAGTATATTCAATTTCATTTGTAGGGCCAGGAGGTCATGCAGCAGGTCTGGGTTTTGGAGATTAGTGGGATCCTTCTTGTACATGCCTTCTTTCTCTCCCAATGCTCTCTCCAGTTCCCTAGTTTCATTTTCTCTCTGCTTCCTACGGTAGGCAGCATAGCTAATAATGCAGCCTCTGATCGTGGCTTTAAAAGCCTCCCAAATGGCTGCTGCAGTTGCAGACCCACGCGGGTTGTTAGAGGAAAAAGGGTTTTACCTCCCCTTTAAGCCACTCTTTAAAGTCTGTCACTTGCAACAATAATGGGTCTAGCCTCCAACTAACTGGCCTAGTAGTGGGGAGAAAAGGTCCCAATGCTAATGTCAATGGGGCGTGGTCTGAGTAATACAGGGGAGATATTGTGACATTCAGTACCTTATTTATAATGTTTGGGGAGATAAACCAATACTCTATCCTACTTGCAACTTGTTCAGCTTCAGAGAAATATGTATAGTCCCTCTCAACTGGGTGGGCCATTCTCCATATGTCTTGCAGTTTATGCAGGGATAGCATATCCTTTAAAGCCCCAATAGATCAGGGTGGTGCATCCGGCTTGGAGTTAAATCTATCCAGGAGGGAGTCCTTTGTCAGATTAAAATCCCCCCCAGAAGAATGTCCACTTCCCCTGCCACCAACTCCAATAGATCTTGTGAGAGTTTGTGAAAGAAATCGGGGTGTCCTCATTTGGGTCGTAAATGTTAGCTAATAATATATTCCCTGTGGGGGTGCATACTTTGGCTAAGACCCATCTCCCCCCTTATCACCCCTTTGTTCCTGCAAAGTGCATTTTAAGTTTTTATGGCACAATATAGCTACCCAACCTTTAGTTTTCTTGGCCACACTATGGACCTCCCAACCCACCCATTCCCGCCTTAGTTTTTGAGCTTCCATATGATTTAGCTTAGTTTCCTGTAAGAAGGCTGTCTGAGTTCTAAGGGCTTTAAGTCTGGCAAGTACTTTCTTACATTTAATGGGTGAGTTCAGGCACCCTTACATTGCAAGAGGTAACCATCACCATATCTTTACCTGCCATGAGTTATGTCAGTCAGTAAAACCCAAGGCCCCACCTAATTACCAGGAAACCAAGTAGTCTGTATACAGGAAGCTTATCCTTCGAATCAACCCTTAATACCTTCCCCTGTCTGTTCCTTGTAATTCTGCAAACCCCACATAAACTACGGATCAGTTCACATATTGACATTCTAGTCCATATAACAACTTTTGTTTTTACCTTTCCATACCATTCTCCTTGTACCACACCTTCACCTAAGAGGCTCTCCTTATATGACCTGACCATTACAGATGGATATGGTCCATGATCAAGAGAACCCCTCCTGAGCGCGGGGCCTGGTAATTTACCAGGAGCCGCCAATTTGACTATCATCAGATAGTGTAACCAACTCTGCTACTTGACCCAAAGTAGGGCCCTGTGAACCCCCGCTAAACTAACATTGCAGGTAACATCCAATTTTTATAGCAGCAATCATTAAACCTTAAAACTGAGAAACTGATAACATGATGAAACAGTTAAGACATTCTGGATCTGAGATAGTTCCCCTTTTTTAACCACTGGGGGGGAATGCACTCTCTCCAGCCGAGTGAACCCTTGGAGTGCTGTGGAAAACACAAAAAAGGAAAAAAAAAAAAAAAAAACTTTGCACTATTTCTCTCCTGCTTATAGGAACCACCTATCACGGTTCACCAAAACACCATGGCAAGTTTTAGGCCATCTGGCATAGAAAGCCAGGCAGGCCCTAAATATTGCCTCCATGCCATTACCGCCCAAAACATAACATTCTCTGGTCAGGTGCCAGCCTAAAAGGGAGACCCAGCCCATGTAAGATTACTGGCAAGAGGGAGGGATGGGGAGAATAGCACAGCCCCTCCATAGTTATTTGAAACCCAGTGATCTGGGCAGGAATAAGAAATGGTTAGTACCCCTCAGTCCTCTTGCCAGTTGTTGTTCGGTCAACAGCTCCCCCTCACATTCAGCCCAGTCTTTACATTGTGGGGCCCAGTCCGTGAGCAGACTCTGGTCCGTAAGATCTTCTGGCATTGGGCAGTGTGAGATTTTTGGTAAATCCATGGCTTGTGGCACAAGGTCCCCCAAGGGTTCATATCTATTGGACACCTTAACTGGCATAGCTGCTGGGGAGATCGTGCTGTCATCTGACAGGATTTGTAATCTCTTGCAGCTCCTTGATCTGTTCTTCTTGGCCATAGATTTTTTACTTGGGGTATCCCTTCCAGGCTTCTTTGAGCATACCCATTGAACTCTCTGCCAGGCCCCCTCTGGTTCTGTGCCTTTTGGTGCAGTGCTGGTTGCTATATCCATGGATATCGGGGAGTTCTCCCTGTGTGGTCTATTAATGCTGCACAAGGTTTGCGGGGATTTGATCATTCTCCTGCCCGATATTTGTATGTTTTGCAGAAAGTGTTCCACATCTCCAGGGTTGATAAACATGTGAAAGACACCATTATACTGGACTCTTAGCTGCGCAGGATATCTGAGCGAGGTGGAAATACCTAACTTGTAAAGTTGCTGTTTCACCTCTGTGTAAACTCTTCTCCACCTTGCAAGCTACTGAGAGTAATCTTGGTAAAGCTGGATGGAGCATCCTTGCCATGTCAGCATTTTTAGATCTCTGGCTAGGTGGAGGTAGTGCTCCTTCACTGGGTATCATAGAAATTTGCACAAAATGGGGCGAGGGTGCTCCCCTGGTTTAGGTTTGGGAGCAAGTGTGCAGCGAGCTCAGTCAGTCTCTGGCAGGGCCTTGATCTCCATCCCTAGCATCACTGGCAATACATCCTCCAGAAAGGATATCATATCCCTGCCCTCCATGCCTTCTGGAATGCCCACAATTCTGATGTTCCATCTCATGGCTCTATTTTCCATGTCATCAACTTTGGAGAGTAAGTACTGAATCTGGCCATGATGTTCCCTCAGGTGTCCGTAATGTTGTGAAATTTGCTCAGCTTGCTGCTTTCTGTCCTTTTCGGAGCCCTCCACCCAAAGAGCTAACAATCACAGTTCCTCATTTATTTGTGTAGATGACTGCTTTAGTTCTATATTGTTTTGCAAAACATTGCTTAACATCACTGCCATATTTTCAATGTCTTTGGCCACACTGTCAGAGGTGTTGGAGGAGGCCATTGCTCTCCCTGTTGTCTACAGATTGTTGCCTGTTCACCGTGCATCAGGTTGGGGGCTCTGAAACTCGGGTAGTGAATAAATCTTGGCCTGTAGAGAGCGTGAGATGCAGCTGGGCCCGGGCTGTTAAACACAGCTTAGATTTGCGATTCTGCCTCCGATTCCAACAAAAAATGGCTTATTTAGAAGTTCTGGTAATCTGACGTTGAAAGCTTGCTTTTTGGAGCACCGAACTCCTGACTGGACATCGCAGATGGGCTGCTAGGGGTTCACTGGGTATCTCCTGCAAGAGCTAGTGTGCCACCATGTTAGCTGCCAGGCTCCGCCCCCAACCAAAAAGGTTTTAATAAGATATATTCTTTTCTTTTTACTAAGTTTCCATTTATTCCAGGATATCACCTTTTGCTTACCGAAATCCAATTTTCTGTTCCAGTTTAAATCATCCAAATCCCCAGGCCCAAATAAAATTCCCAAAACAGAAATTGGATCTGTAGAAACTGAAATGTTTGCTACAGTTCACACATACCCAAATGCAAATTTCAATTGTAGCCCCTTACACTTCTGCAAATTCAAAGAGGCCCCAGAGATCTTACCAAATTAAGCACAAAGATCTATAGCCTGAGTTAAGGAGTTTGAATCGTGTACTATGAGAGTCATATCATCTGCATATGACATTGCTGTATACGGAAAGGTGGTATCCATGAGTTAAACTGGAAGAAGTAAACTATAAGTATTCAGCATCCGTAACAATGGGTCCAGAAAAAACACATAGAGAATGGAGCTAAGCAGGCACCCCTGTCTCTCACCCCTCTGTAACTGTACCATGCAGCCTTTCCAGCTTTGCATGACCGGAATAACCGTGGCAGTTCTATAAATACATCTCAGCCAGTTAACCACTAAGGGCGGAATTCAATAGTACTACAATACTTCCCAAAGAAACTCATGACTCACCCTATCAAAAGCTTTCTCTTGGTCTACTGAAACCAGAAAACCATCCACCATCCCCCATTTTCTAGACTCCACTTCACTACCACTACTTCACTACTTGTAAAGCGCTTTGGATGTATGAAAAGCACTATATAAATACTGATTCTTCTTCTTCTTCTTCTTCTTCTTCTTCTTCTTCTTCTTCTTCTTCTTCTTCTTCTTCTTCTTCTTCTTCTTCTTCTTCTTCTTCTTCTTCTTCTTCTTCTTCTTCTTCTTCTTCTTCTTCTTCTTCTTCTTCTTCTTCTTCTTCTTCTTCTTCTTCTTCTTCTTCTTCTTCTTCTTCTTCTTCTTCTTCTTCTTCTTCTTCTTCTTCTTCTTCTTCTTCTTCTTCTTCTTCTTCTCCTTCTTCTCCTTCACTTGAGCTATCTGATCAATAAAAGAATGTCCCTTCTCAGCAGACAAAGAGAGCAGCCATTGTAGCTGCAACCTATTTTGTACGTATGTAAAATAGGTCCCATTTGAATTAGCCCTGCTAAAATGCTTACATAGTTTCTGGAGATCCAATTTAGTATCCTCCCACCATAAACAGGGATCATCAAAGAAATCAAAGACTGACTTCCTGGAGTTAATAAAATCCTTGAGCAGGCCCAAAAAATACATATCAGACAAAAAGGAAATATTCATTTTCCAAAACCCAGGTCCTCTCTTGACAACTAAGGGGTTCCCAATTTTAATTCTCACAATCCTATGATCTATAAATTCAACAGGAAAATTCTCCACCCCTTAACAGGCAGATGATGAGACAGAAAAACATAGTCAATAATAGACGTTAGGGAACCTTTTTGAAAAGTAGGAACACACCTTTTAAGGCAGTCATAAAAAGAATCCTTCAAATTTGCCTGTGAAACAAAATAATTTAAAATGTGTGAATTACAATAAGTTTTAGGGGACTTTGCAATCAGAGGACAATTGAAATCTCCAGCAAAAATTAAAGGGTGTGAAGTAAATAAAAAAGGTTGAATCATTCTTAATAAATCACACCTACCTGCCATAGTTTGAGGTGCATATAAAGTAATCAATCTAAAGGCCTCACCCTAGATCACAACATCTAAAACAATCGACCTGCCAGGTAGTAAATCATAGACCTTCAACAGCTTGAACTCAGGCAGCCAAAACAAAATCCCTACTCCCAAACAGGCTTCCTGTCCAAAGGACAAATAGGAAGACCCTACAAACCACTCTCTAGAGGCCAACTGTAGCTCTTTTAAAGTGTGAAATCTAACATCCTGCAAAAAATAAATACCAAAGGACAGAGTTTTCAGAAAGAAAAAACTATCCTACATTTGCTAACCCTCTTAATGCTATTAACATTGAGGGTAAAACAGGTAAAGGGAATTAGCATCATTCAAATCAATCATTCATACTTCCCCCATCTAGTATTCTGTCTCTTTAATTTTGCCTTCCTCTTCTGAGGACCCTTCACAGACATCTGTTGCTCAGAATCAGAAGCAGTCTCTGGCACGGAAGAGGCTACTGAAGAATCCTCAGACTCTTCACCAGTATGATCCTATTGTAGGATGTCACATTTATTTCCAGTAGATACAGGAAGAGAAGTTCCATGTTGTCTCAGAGCAGAAGCCCTTGTATGGTGTTTAAAAATTTGAATCCAGCCCTCTAGTTTATCCAAAGGTTGTGGAGGTAGGGGCATAAGATTCTCAGGAAACCTCCATTGCCGAAGTAGAGGCTACTTCTAAATCCCCATCCCTCACTGCAGATCCAGTATGCACAACCTCCATCTGCTGAGGGAGAATCCCCATAGCCTGCTGCGTAACCTCCCCATCTCCAGTCGTCATTTCAGTTACCTTTGAAGCAAGTGGAGCAAGAGGCGGAGCTACCACAACCTGCTCTGGATCCGCTAAACTCTTTGTGGTACCCAAGGTTTTCTTCTGTGTTAGGGTAATGAGCAAACACTGCTCATCCCCAGCAGCCTGATCAGGAAGATTGTGCGCTGCCCATTTGCAGTTCTGGAAAGTGTGACCTAACTCATCACAAAGATCGCATTTACATTTATTAGTACAGTCCAATCCCATGTGTCCCAGTTCCCCACAAACATTACACCTTGCCTTATCACAAACACTGTTTATATGTGCCACAGACCCACATCTATAACACATTTTTGGTTGCCCCACATAAAATAATATTCCACGATCTCTCCCTAAGAAAAAAGAATTAAGCAAATGCAACACCCCTGTATCAATAGTTTTAAGTAGAACTTTTATCCTCCACCCCCAGTCCAAATGTTCTAAGAGTCCAAAATGGTACTAGTACATCTCTTTTTCAACCAGTAAATTAAGTCATTCACACTAACTCTCTCATTCCTAAATAGTACCGTTATAACCTTCTGCGCAGGTTTGGATAAAGGTATTGCTATAAAAGGTGCCCATATAGGAGATTTCTTCGACTGAGAGTATTTCAACCAAAACCATTCTAAACCAGACACTGTCTTAAAGCTCATGTACTAACATACTAAAATGCCAGCAGAATAGGCCTAATGGTCTTTTGTGTCTGCTCGTTTGGTCAGCCTCCACCCTGGGTGCTGACCTTGCTGCCCCCGTCGCCGCCTCTGGCTTCTCCCTTCCCAGTTCTGGATGTTCTTGCTGCATTGGATTTTGCTTCCAGAACCCTTCCCCTGTACCTGTCCCACCCCCTCTTGAACCCTTCCACTGTCTCTGCCTCCACCAGCCCCTAGGCAGCGCATTCCATGGCTCCACCACCTCTCAGTGAAGTAGCACCTCCTCCTTTCTCCCCTGAATCTTCCCCCCTCCAGCTTCCACCAATGCCCTCTAGTGGCCCCCTACTCCTTCCTTCGAAGCACCCTGACTGTTCCTCCCCTATTTTCGCTCTTCATGTACCTGAAGACCTCTATCGTGTCCCCTCGGTCCCTTCTCTCTTCCAATGTGTACATATTTAGCTCTTCGAGCCTCTCCTCATAGGTCCTGTCCCCAAAGCCCCAAATCATTTTGGTTGCCCTCCTCTGGACCCTCTCCAGGAGGGTAATGTCCCTCTTTAAGTGTGGCCTCCAAAACTGCATGCAGTACTCAAGGTGTGGTCTCACCAAGCAGTTATACAAAGGGAGTATCACTTCCCTCTTTCTGGAGGTGATCCCCCTAGTGATGCATCCCAGCATCCTGTTGGCCTTGGCTGCTGCCCTCCTACAAGTCTCCGGGTTGTTCATCTTGATGTCCACCACCACCCCCAGGTCCTTCTCAGCCATCGAGACTTGTAGCATCTCTCCCCCCAGGGTGTACACTTGGCATGGGTTTCTGGCCCCCAGGTGGAGTACCTTGCATTTCCCTGCATTGAACCTCAGCTTCCACTTTCTAGACCATCTTTCCAGAGCCTCCAGGTCCCCCTGTAGGGCCAAACGTGGTTTCCCCTGAGACACGTTTCAGGGCATACAACTCAGTAGCAAAAAACCTCATTGAGTCCTTTAAGAGAGTTTTCACCACAAATAGTCTAACAGGTGGGTCCTGCATTCCTCCAACATAGGATAGACTGACTGCATTGTGATGTTTAGCAGGATAAATAAGCAGTTTAAAAAGAGAAGAATAAGAGTGAGGAGCAGCCCTCTGAAGAAGATTCAGTGGTCTCTGAGGATTAGGCAATTCAACACAGGGGAGTGCCCCTGACAATGTCGTGCAGACAGGTTTGCAATCAGGCACCAAAGTACATGCAACCAGCAGTACCGGATTCTGTGTCAGTTGAAGTTCCTCTGGCAACTCCATGGCAGAATCTGGAGCATCACACTTCACAGCAGGCATTCGAATAGGTGAATTCCCCACAACCCACTGACCTGAGGACTCCACTCATTCCCAGCCTGCAGCAATGAGAGCCTCATCTACCAACCATGGTTTTGATCTATGCTCTCCAGTCTACAAAGATACTCCAGTGAGTCTTAGGCCAGGCGGTCCAACGCACTCATTGGCCATTCCTGATGCAATAGCTGCTGTCTCAGAGTTCAGCTGCAAATTCAGGCATGTCTCCCATTCCACAGTCTCAGCCCACAATTTCGGTGAAGCATTGCTAACCTCCTTGTTAGTGTTACACAGCTGAACAGAAGTAACAGACTGAAGCCACTTTCCAGCATGTAAGTCCCTAAGCTGCTTCTTTAATTGCATTTTCCGAAACAAAAACGCTCTTTACTTTGCATCCAGCATTTGTAGCAAGTCAGTTTCCTCCTTGTCAAGAGTTCCCCGTTGCGGTAATGGTGAGCAAATGGTTGCTGTATCAACACTGTTGTCTGGCAAACCATCCTCCGGTAAATCTGGATTAGAGCATTCAGGAATCAGTAACGCTGCATCATGTACCCCATCACTCACCCCGGAATTAGTCAGGCATTCAATAAAGGACTTTCAGAATCAGGTCTTCTCACATTATCCTCCATATTCTCCACCTCCATATCTTTCTGTCGTTGTTCACCAACCTGCAGAGCAGCCATGTTCGATGTCAGTCAGGGAGACAAACTCTCCCCCTACTGATGAGTAGGGGAATTCCCTCGGTGCCCTGGCCAAATTTCCCTCATTCACTAAAAATACCACCAACAGCTTACTCTGGTTCAAGGTCAGTTGGCATTTCATCTTTATCCGTCCTCTCCCCGGGTCGTGCCTGAAAATAGGCAGAATCTGCCTAGTGCACTTACCCGGACAACAAAAACTAAATATATAAATAAATAGATCACCAACCTCCACTGACTCTGATTTTGTCATTCCCCTTCCTAGTTCTTCCCCAAGCTCCATATCCCAGTCTTTCCTTTGTCCTGGTGGCTATAGATCACTCCCAACAATAGTTTCTTACCTGAGACCACCATGAGCTGCACCCACAGTGACTTTTGTCTCCCTATTACTTTCACTGATGTATCCATCTTCCACAATCTCAATGTCTTCCATAATTAATAGGGCTACTCCCTCCTTTACCTTTTCATCCATCCCTCCTAAGCATTGTGTAACCAGGGACTGTCATGTCCCAGTCATTAATTTCTGAGGTCCAAGATTCTGTGGTGGCTATGCTGTCCATTTCAATGTCTGCTTGTCATTGCCTGGAGTTTCCTGATTTTATTAACTTCACCCCTGGCATTAATACAGACTCTACTTCCATCTAACTCCTTTATAGAAACATTGTATTCTTTTTAAACTTTCTTTCCTCCGGTAGTCAGCATCTGGGAACTCCCTCAGATGAAGCCATTTGGCAGCTTTTGCCACCTGCCTGATACCCCCCCGGATCAAAGTCCCCTAGAACTCCAACATACAATCATGCTCTGCTTGACCCCCCCAGTTTATACCCCACCCCCCTGAGGCAGGGCCACCAATCACCTTCCTTTTGGTGCTCTTTGAAATCCAATCTGCAGGTGGAGTTAGGCTGGAGGATATCAGGGACTTGGTTGGTGGGAACTGGTGGTGGGCCTGGAGCTGCCATGACTCGTCATCATCCTCCTAGGTGCCAGGGTATTTCCTTTTGCTGCCATGAACATGATCTCTAAGGGCACAGACATGCAATAATGTCCAGTGTAAGGCACGCGTGCCCCTGCACCCTTCTGTGGAATTCTGCCATCATCCCCAAACCTTCCAGATGTGTCCCCCAACTGTGGCACCCCCAGCCTCCACTGAGAGTCAGTGATGCTAAGGAATCTACAGCCCACCCTCCACTGGAGAAGAAAGCAATCCTCCAGATGCTCTATCCTCTCATCCCTGGCTGACCCCCGCTAACCCATGGATGAGAGAATGAGAAAGGATGCTGTTTCATCCGAAATGCGTCAGGTAATAAGTCCTTTTTTATGCCTTAAATTAAAGTATTACTTGTTTTTCTGGGACCTGTGCCTTGTTATTGTTTGAGGATGGTGTGTGCAGGAGTTTTTTGTAGTAACAATACTATTGCACTACAAAGATATGGAATCTGCAGACTTGACAGATCAGGCAAAAGGGGTGTGGTCTGCCTCATCTATGTTAAGGACTCTATTTAGGGAAGTATTCTGCTTATGTTTGATGCCTCTGAGGAGTATGAACTGCTTGTATTTAAGCTCCATATTGGCAGCCATAACAAGTCCCTCATCATTGCCTCAGTCTACGTACCTCCTGGAAAGGCAAGGCTGGGGCTTGATATGGTTATAGGGGTAATCTCAAAAATTAATAGGAACTTTGAAGTCATTGTAATAGATGACTTCAACATTAACTGGCTCAGCAAGGAGTCTGATCTCCTAAAGGACATGGTTACTAATGTGTACCTCAAGCAGATAGTAACAGAACATACCAGAATGAACTACAAAAGTGGTAATAGTACTCTTCTAGACTGGATCCTGACTAGCTGCCCCCTCCAGGATCACAAACTCTACAGTACTCTCTGAATCCCTCAGTGACCGTTTGCCAGTAATCTGTAAATAGTCTAACAAACATAGAAAGGATCCTCCCTCTAATATAGAAAGTAGACTTATCAAGAGAGGGCAACTAAATGCTTTTAAAGCAGCCTTTCTTCAGGTTGACTGGTCCCCTCTTGATGAGAACCAGTATATTGACCTGGCCATGAACTACTTCATGGATATATTTAACAATA
Organism: Neoceratodus forsteri; assembly: GCA_016271365.2. Classification (NCBI taxonomy): domain Eukaryota; kingdom Metazoa; phylum Chordata; order Ceratodontiformes; family Ceratodontidae; genus Neoceratodus; species Neoceratodus forsteri. The sequence continues at coordinate 625,263,249 of CM057455.1, forward strand.
TCTGCAACATTTAGGTAGGCAAACAAAAATCAGAGTATCCTCAAATGGGTGGAGTACTAGGGAACTCCTAGAGTTGGTGAGAGACAGGGACAACCTTTGGATCAGAGCAAGGAACTCAGGTAATTACGTTGACTATCAGAACTACAGGGCAGCCAGAAATAGGTGCACAACCCTTACGAAGCTCACAAAAGTGAAATATTACAAGGAACAAATGGACAGGAACTGGGGAAATGGAAAGAGATTCTGGGAGAATATAAAGAACATGCTGGGGAAAGAAGACGGGAAACACCCCACTATGCTAAACATTAACAGTACCCCTATTCTAGACCCTCGCACCATTGCTGAATCATTTAATGCTGTATTTTCAGACCTAAGCTCAGTAACCCCTTCCTGGCTACCTCAAGAACCCTGAACCCTCACTGAATACTCTGAGGTCTGACTCCAAACAACCAAATTTTTATTTTTATCGTGTCATTGTCAAGGAGGCCAGGACATATGTGAAAAAGATCCTAGGGGGGAAACAAGTCTTGGCAACGATAACATCAATATGAAACTGGTGTCAGTTGCCCTAGATGAAGTTATTGTCCCCATCATGAAAATTTTTAATAAATCACTTGCCTTGGCCAAATTCCCTTCAATCTGGAAGATAGCACTGGTGACCCCTGTACTCAAAAGTGGGGATTGATCCTGCACTGCCAACTACTGGCCCATATCAATACTTTCCCCACTCTCAAAGACACTGGAGAGGATCATAGCTGATCAGATCATGGAGTACCTTCTGAAGTATGATATACAATGTCCCCAGCAAAGTGGCTTTTGGAAGAGCCACAGCATGGCTACTGCCTTGGTTGAAGTTACTATGTTCAAAAGGCAATGGATGGTGGCAAGTTAGTGGGATCTATATTCATAGATCTCACTGAGACCTTCAACACTGTCAACTATACTATATTGCTATAGCAACTGCTTTCCCTGGGGCTGGCCACCAACCCAGTCCATTGGTTCCAGGATTACCTGTCGCTCAGGTCTCAAAGCATCAAAACAGGGATAACTACCTCCAGTGCAAGAGTAGTCTCACTTGGTGTTCCACAAGGATCCATCCTGGGCCCTCTTCTCTTCAGTTTATTCCTGAATGACCTTCCTTAGGCCTGTATGAACAAACTAATTCTGTATGGCAATAGTGTGGTCATCCTTAGTAGTAGCTCCCAACTTGACCAACTACAAAATGAGATACAGTCTACATTTTACCATCTGGAGTAATGGTTCAACTTGCAGAAACTTCTACTCCATTACAAGAAAACAAAAACCATACTGATATCTAGCCACCAGCATAAGAAAGTCAACCCAGTACTGTCTATCATTAACAATAAAGTGAGCCCCCTTCAACAAGAGCACTCATTTAAATACCTTGGGATCATGATTGATGGTACCTTCTCTTTCGCACAGCACATAGATCAGGTTGTAAAAATGGTTAACATCAAGCTGGGAGTCCTGTATAGGCACAAACAATATCTAATGACCACTGTCCTCCAACTATCTGTCTATAGCTCCATCCTGTCAATAATTGAATATGGCCTAGTCGTATATGGTGCAGTCTCTGACTGAGCTCTTAAATGGGTAGTGACAGCCCTTAACAAGGCCTGTAGACTCACTCTAGAAGCTGATAACCTTACACATTCCTGTTCACTTTACGAACAAACCAACTGGCTAAACCTGAGTAACAGGATAATGTATCAGACATGTCTACTTGACAAAAGAGCCCTGCTAGGACAAGCACCCACATGCATTAAAGATTTTCTGCAAACAAATCAGTCCATTTACCAGACTCAGGGCATGGCTCATTATCCTCTGAATGTCCCTTTCAGTAGAACTGCTCTTGGACAATGGTCCTTCACATATAGGGCCCCACTCTGGTTGAATGAGGGCCCAGCTCAGATACTCAACATTGGAAACCTCCCTGCCATTAAAGCTGAATTGAAATGTCACCTTACCAAAACTGGAGCATGTGCTTGCAAGTTGGCGACTTAAACTTCAACTCTTGCTTCATCCCTATGAAGCCACACTATTTCACACTTTCTGCTTTTTAATGTCATGGACTGGTGGAAATGCTGCTCACTGACTCTTAAATTTTGTTCTACACAGCACTAAGTGTAATTTAGTACTGCTGACTTCTCCTCCCAGAGCCCATCTGCTACTCCTTTTTTGCTGATTACTCGCTCCCTCTAGCACCCCAATCTTCCTACGACCTCCTTGTGGCCCTCAACTATTCCTTCTTAACTGATCACTTGCTCCTTCCTACCACCCTCCTCTTTCTGCTCCTCCCCCTTCGTTCCACCCTTCTGCCCCAGACTGACCACTATACCGACAGCAAGCATTGATCTCCTTCCTTTCCCTTGTGTACTCGGGTCCTATACCTTCCCTCTTTTCTTCTTCCCCAAACTGACTGCAACCTCGACAAAGCTTATGCACCTGGCTACTTTTACCTTAACACTTTGATTATTTCAGTTACTCATAGTATTTTACTGTATCCATATTTATCTGATGATATGTTCCTTGAGTATTTCTTTATTGCACCTATGTCTACGTGAATTTTGTAACAATAATTAATTTTCAGTGTACTGTCCTTTGTTTGCTGACGTGGAACCTTTGAAAAAGAGCACTATGCTCAAAGGTGATTTCCAAAGACTGAAATAAATAAAATAAATAAATAAATTACTTTATATAGGTATTTGACTAGGGATTCTGCTTTGTTTCGGCAGATATGATATAACCCTACAATCATATAGCACTTATTACACTACAGTGCCATATATTAGAGGTAACTTACCCAGTTGCTGAGGCTCACTTGATACTGAGGTGTACCCAAGATAAGGAACTGTTGAATTACCTTTTTTCTTTAGGACTGCTGGCTACAGCACCTGAGGCTTATCTGATCCCCTCAAGGGTATAGTCTCCTGTGGGCTAACTACAGACACCACCGAGACAGATGTCCCATATCCACACTGTGCCACACGCATGATGGGAGGAGACACAAGCATGATGGGACATGCTGATAGAAAGAACTAACTAAAGTGAAATCACAATGCAGACAGCTGCTTTACTTCTGCCTAAGCCACCCCACCAATTAATAGTTATCCCCTGAGTTAACTGCAGGGACAATTGTCAGTTGCCTTCCCCCAACTAAGAACAGCACACTGGTACAATAAGTACTGTGCCTTTATACCCTGAATGAATGTCCTAACTTTCCTTGAAGACCCTATACTTCTTATATAGTATTTGTCTATGTATCCCCTGGTTAGACTTGTTCCAACTGCCTCAGTCAGTTCAGCTGTCTGCTTGCTTTTGCAGCAAGTGCTAACTAGAGTGAAGTCAAAATGCAAACAAGTGCTTTACTTCTGCCTAAGCGACACCCCCATTTAACAGTTATCCCTGCAGCTCACAGCAAAGTACTGTGACTTTTATACCCTGACTGAAGTTGCCAATTTGCATTGCAGAGCCTACACTTCTAATATAGTATCTGTCTACTTACCCTCTAGTTAGAAATATTCCATCTGTGTCATTTGGCTCAGCTGCCTCCATGCTTTGATCACAAGAGGACGTCAAAATGCAGATAACTACTTTACTTCCGCCTAAGTCACATACCCAATTAAATGTTAACCCCCCAGTTAACTGTAGGGATGATGTTTCAGCTGCATTCCCCCAAGTCAGATCAGCACACTGCTAAATACTGTGCCTTTTATACTATGACTGAATGTCCCAATTTACCTTGCAGACCACACACTTCTAATGGGAAAGGAAACACTGTTTAACCAGGAGTAGCACACTAAGCGGAAGCTTGTTTCCAGATGTGACCAGGGAGCACAAGGAAGTTAAGTGACTTGCTCAGAATCATACAGTATGCACCTAGGTGGCTGTGGGATTCAAACCCAGGTCTCCAGGTCTGCAGCTCAGAGCCTTAACCCACTGTGCTATGCTGCCTCCTTTATAACATCTGCCTACTTATCCCCTGGTTAGAAAGGTTCTGAGAGAGCCGGACTTTTATAACTTAATTGTTACTCTTACACTCATAAATTATGGTCCTGGCCTCTCACTTGATGATGAAAATGTGGTTCAGTTGGAAGCTCATCCAGCTTAGGGTCAGAAGATCATGTGTAGAGGTGGGCAACGAGGCAATCTCTACTTTGCGTAGTGTTTCATAATGTTGCCACACTCGGCAGAGGCCCTTCCATGCAAGGTGCTGCTTCATGAAGTGTGAAGTGGATAACTTCACCTAAACTTCCCTGGTGTAGTTAGTGGTGTAGCTAGAAAAATAAAATTCGTAAGCCAGAACTCTTTAGTCCTTCTTTGTCACCCCCTTCTTCAATGTATGCTTGCCCATATTTGTTACTCAGTCCCTTTATACACCCCATATTGTACATCAGAAACTGCATAATAAGAGTAATAAATACAACAGTACTTAGTGTTATACATTTGGGGTGGATGTCAGACAGTACTAGGAACCAAAGTTAATAGTCAGGGCCCAGAATGCCACCCACCCAATCAACTTGAAAGTCATGGCTTACTTGGCCTATGCCTTCCTGTACCAATGGGTGTAGTTTCCCACTTTACAGTTTGAAAAATGTCACTTCACAAACATGTTTAAGATGAAGTTGGAGATGTGAGGTCCCAAACAAGTCTAGCTGTAAATAATATACCATGTGACCACAACATCTGCTGTCACATGGTGCAGGGACAGCATTTACATACAGCATAGGCTCTGTTTCAGTGCAGTTTTAGATAGGTTAGCAGTGGGACTAGTTCTGATTTCTCAGTGTATGAGATATTGAAAGAAAAGCTAAGACAGAACAATAGAGAGGCCTTTACCTCACTGACAACTATTCAGATCTGGTTCATGCAGAAGCAGGGCAGCACAGCTAACACATGACAGAGGAAACTATGTTTCTGAAACCCTGCAGCACTGACCCTGAGCTCGTGAGCTATAAAAATGCAGAAAGGCTTACCATATAGGTAGGTAGGTAGAGCAATACTCTATTAGAAAGTGCAGTGCTAGAAAGTGGTCACTCACAAATGATACAAAAGTACAGAGTGCAATAAGCATTGGCATGACCATGGATGCTCAGATATTAAATCTCACTGGCACCAGAATGGTGCAAATATCATGGCAGAAAGCTGACTGGTAACTGGACAGACAGTGTGTATGACGTAGTATGGCATCAATGCACTAATCAGCTGATGTTTCAGCTACACCTTCCTCGGAGCTGATTGCGTGGCCTGCTCAACCCCATTAAATAAGCAGAAATTTGCATACTTATATAAGGTCTGGGCAAAGACAACCAGGGACAGTCGAAAGTGCAAAGAGCTAGTATTAAAAGGTTAAGATTAAATACATGAACATGAAAAGTGAAGTAAAAATTGCCAAAAACATGATCGTAAGCATACAAAGTGCCAAAAAGGGGAGATACACACTATGATTGGGCAAGAGTGTGATGTGGAAAGATTGGTAAAGGAAAGTTGAGTAAAAGACTAATAGCCAAAAAAGCAGAGATAGTAAAGTCCATAAGTCATAGGCACTTGTCAAAGTGCTGCAGTATAAGTCACAATAGTGCCTTGAAGCTGGATAAAAATACAAAAATGCTATAGAAAGCAAAGCAGAGAAAATTCTTCATTTAGACCTCTTGAAGCTAGAATCTGCAACCTGTGGATCCAAAAGCATTCATGTGGGATTTTTTTTCTGTGGATCCCCTCTTTGTGGTCCCACAATGATTTGTGCAATACTGGAGAACTTTAGGTTTGCTCAAGATCCATGTGCTGCTTCAACAAAGTGTCTTGCCATGGCACTTATTTGTACCTGCTTCCGTATAGCCAATATATGTTTGTCAAACCTTCCTTTTAATTGGTGTCTAGCCTGGCTAACTCATCCCATTTCAAGTGAACAGATAAGCATAACGCTCACTCCTACCATAGAACAGTTTATGGAGGAGGCTTAAAAGCAGTATCACCTTCTCGAACATTAGTGAACAATACAAACTAGATTTCCTGTCCTGGGATGCTAGAAAGTTGTCAAATCTGTGGTGTTGCTGCAGTGTACACATCTGCCACATCTGTAGTTACCTTTGGTGCAAGCCATAGTCAGGCTGGTTTTGGTGTTGTAGCGTGGTAGAAACTATGCACCACTGTATCTTTTATATGTTTGCCTCTACGTTAAGTGATTCTTGGCTTGTGCTATTTGCCAGTTGTAAAGGGTGGGTCACTTCTAAGAATAGGTGAGTGTAATAATTCTTGCAATTTGATTGGCATGGCTATAATATACAGTCACAAAAGTTACATTGTTTGGTTGCATTGTGCTCCTTTGGTAACAGTAGGTTCTCTCTTTCTGTGTTTAATGCCATTTGGATGCCATTCCACACATATTTTGTAGTGTTGCCTCGATCCAAAAAGCTACAGGCCACAATCCCTGATTAACAATTGAATTCCTCTTCAGTGCTACATATACATTCGTCACGTAGCATCAGGTTGACTGGAATATTGTTAACTAGTGGACATTGGTAGTTACATACCTTGTAACTAGTGGATTACACTAGATGTCCAAGATGGCAGCAGCCAGGCTGGGCTAGCCATTTGTCCTTGGTTGTACTTGTTCTTTTGGTAGCATTGTCTGCTGTTTTTCTTTGATACCTATGTTTATGTATTTTTATGTTTTATTTTATGTCTTGTGATTTTAATTGTGTGGTTAATGCCTTGTGTGACCTGCGGATTACGACGTAGCTCCGTTGTTCTGTTTTGAAGCTTTCGGTGCATTTTGCGGGCCTCTCGGTCTCGAACCAAGCTCAGTGAAGTAGCAGTGGATGCTCTTGGCCCCTACTTTAGGGGGAACACTGTGTGTACTGTTTGTGAGCCGTTCCTGTCTTTGACCGATATGCCTATTGGGCTTGGATTCTATTTTAGACTCCCCCGGTCAGCCCGTCCCCGGCAGTAACTCTGCATTCTGTTGGGCTTTGACGACTTTAATCAGGGGACCGCTGTCGAGACTTTCAGCCCCTGGCCAAATAGTGCTGTCTATCGCACTGTGTCTAATCATTTGAGTGAGGTCTTTGGATTTTGGATCTTTGGATTAATTCTCAAATTGTTCTGTGCTCATTATTATGAGGATCAACCGGGATCTGTCATTTTTGAGGATATACTAGGACAGAATGATTTTATACTTCTTTGGCTGATTTTTGCACTTCATCTGTGGTGGACTTTTAATCTATGTTTGATCGACCTCGACCAGTCTACTGTTGGAATTGTGGGCTGCTTGAGGGATCTCAGGGTTTTCTGGCACTCACAGGGTTGGGAAGTGGGGCCGGTTGAAGGGTCGGTTCTTTGTTCCCATCTCCTAGATTTGTGGGGTGGTCAACCAGAGGTGTGTCCCATAGTTGTAGTAATGTGCCATTGACTCTTTGAGATATTTTCCCTTGTAAACAGCTGAAGGAAACTGATGGCCATTGGAGGGTCTTTTGTTTTGGAAATCTGAGGTTGAAGACTGGGATTTGCTGAATTCTTGACTCTATTGGATATCTGATTTAGTATAATGAACTTTGTGATCAACTTACTGAAAGCTGTGTGTTGGATGTCTACTGCTACCCTGAATTCCTCTGGACAACAAGTACTTTTAATTTGTGTGTATTGTCAGCCTGAACTTCTCCTGTCGTTAAGCCCTTTTATTTCATATTTATGGAAATTATTTGAGCAGTGAGAGTGCTCAGTAAATACCTGTAATTCCACCCTCATACTGATAATTGTGAGAGATTTATCTGGAGGGTGGTTTATCAAATTATTTCCCTTATATTTATTTATTTTTGGCCTGTTTGGCTTATTTTTTTTCACATTTGATGTGTATTTATTTGTTTATTAAAAATCTGTATAATCATCCCCCACTGATATTTGTGAGAGATCTTTTTGGAGGGTGATCTCTCAGATTATTTTCTATATTTCTTTTAGTTTGTTACTGATAGTAGCACCAGGAAGTGAGAGGCCTGGGTGCTTTAAAAACTGGTTTATTTTATATATTTTGTCCCTGAGATAGTGAGAGGACCTGCGGGCTGAATATAGGCTGTGGTAGGAGGTTAGGTTTTTATATCTTAGGTTATTGAATTTTGTTATTTGTTATTTTTTGTAGTAGGTATAGATTATTTAGTTGGGGGGTGGGAGGTGAAGTTTAAGGTAGGCTGAAATTGTTGGGGTATTATATTATTGTTTTTAGACTGTCTAGTTAGACTTAGATTGTATTGTTAGGTTGTGGGCTTGGGGGGATATGTGTCAGTCTGTTATCCCTCGGTCGTGCACTATTCAGCCTCTGCTTTCCATGCCCTCCACCCTTTTTGCTCCTCTCCCTTGTTTTTTTCCATCTATCAACATTGTTGGGCTTTCGGTATTGCCCGTGGGGGGAGGGGTGGGGGGCATGAACAGTGGAGGCTGGAAGAGCGGGATGCTCTCATTAGGGTGGTTAAACCCAGAAGACACCCTGGGGTGAAGTGGATCTTGGAGCGTGGGCCATCTTGTTTGCTCCCCATACTCAAGGGCACCATCGTTGGTGATGGGTAGGTGGTCAGGGCAGCCCTGGAGTTTTGTCCAACCCGGGCATTGTTGTGCAATGCCAGATCTGTCCTGAACAAGACCACAGTGATTTCCAATCTTGTTGGGTCAACAGATCTGGCTTGTATCACCGAAACCTGGCTGGATGATAATGCGGGCCCAATACTTGAGGCTTCAATTCCAGCCAGGTATATGGTGATACACCGCCTGAGGTTGGATCGTGGGGGGGGGGTGCAGTCTGTTTCAAGACTGAATTGGAACTCATTAGTGTTCCATTTGAGGAGGCCAGTTCATTTGAATGTGCTGTGGTAGCAGTTGTGGGCTATCAAATTGCTCTCATCTACCGTCCACCTGGAGATGGGAAGCAATTCCTTAATGATGTGGCAGACTTTATCATCGATATGGCATTTGAGTTGCCCAGGCTGATGGTCCTAGGTGACTTTAATGCCTGGATCGATGACGAACTCTCACAATTTGGACAACACTTCCTCCAGTTGATGAACTCACTGGGCCTGACACAGGTGATTACCACTGCTACTCATAAGTGTGGCCATTCTCTTGATCTGGTCTTCCTCTTGGGGATTGAGGCCTCTGACATGGGGGTGGAACCAGTCGGTTGGTCTGATCACTATACTGTGAGATTCAATTTTGGCACCCCTCCTTGTAGGCTGACCCCTATGGAGATGGTAAGTACTGACCTTTACGGAATATTACTTTCGATGGCCTCACTGTGGTAATTGACCTATCACAATTTCCTGGGCATTGCAAGGATCCGGAGGCCTTCGTTTTGGCTTATAATAATACCATTACCTCAGCCCTGGATTCTATTGCCCCAGTATGTGTGCATCCTCTCTCCCTTTGACCTCGGGCTCCATGGTTTGATGGAGTCTTGAGGTAGTTGTGGTGACTAGGACGCAGGTTAGAACATTGTTGGTGGAAATCTGGCTTACATTCTGACCATCTTAGACTATTAGAACATTACCAGTTCTATCAGTCAGAAATCTCTCGTAAGAAGGCAGAGTGGGGAAATTTTTGCCACTCAGAACTGACCAGCTCAGCTTTTCAGAACAGTGGACAGGTTGTGCAACCCAGCCTGTCTGCAGCTCTGAAGAGCCTTTTCAAAATTACAGTGTGATGAGCTTGCTCGGTTCTTTGCTGACAAGGTGGCCAACATTAGGTTGGAGATTTGCTTGACACATTCTACATCAGTTGCTAGGGATCAGGGCTTGGTCACTATCCCTCTGTTTTCCTGGAGTACCTTCAACTGTCCGGAATCGTGGATGTTATGCGGATTGTCCAGGGGATGCACCCTACATGCTGTAGTTAAGATCCGGGCCCTACATCCCTGATTATGGGTTGTGGTGATCCTATTGGCCTGGTTCTGGCACAGATAGTCTGCCGTTCCCTTGACTCGGGTGAATATCCCTGTTCCTTGAAAGAGGTGGTGGTGACACCTTTGTTGAAGAAAGCTCCTCTGAACCCAGACTCTCTTGCAAACTACAGGCCAATCTCGAATCTCCCCATTGTGGGGAAGTTGATCGAGAAAGTAGTGGTGGCCCAACTGGAGAACCATTTGACCATCCATAGCATCTACAAACCTCTCCGATCAGGTTTTCAAAAGAGGCATAGTACCGAGACTGCACTGGTTCGGGTGCTCAATGATCTCCTGATGGCGAGAGACCAGAGAAAATGGTCCATTTTGGTACTTTATATCTGTCATCAGCTTTTGACACTGTTGACCATGGGGTTCTGCTTGAGCACCTGAGATTTATCTATGGTCTTTCTGGCCTGGTCCACAGATGGTTTACATCTTACCTCACCAGAAGAACTCAGAGGGTAGTTTCAGGGTTTTTTCCCTCTGATCCTATCTTCCTGTCTTGTGGGGTTCCTCAGGGCTCAGTATTGTCCCCCATGTTGTTTGCAGTGTATATGCTTCCCCTCGGAGACATTGTGAGATGGTATGAGCTGAGGTTTCATTGTAGTGCAGATGATACCCAGCTATACCTGTCTTTTGCCCCCGACCAGGAAGGAGCAGTCTCAGTATTTAACAACTGCCTCAAGGAAATCCAGGACTGGATGAGGTCCAGTTGGTTGAAGTTGAATTCTGGGAAGATGGAGGTGATGGTTTTTGATCCTGATAGCCAGATAGGGGGACATGAGGCAGGCTCCCCTTTAGGATTGTTTCTTGGGGGCGCTGATCTTCAGGTCTCTGAACAGGTGCAAGACCTAGGGGTGATGTTGGATGTGAGGTTGACACTTCGGACTCAGGTGTCAGCTGTTGTTAAGACATCTTTCTACCACCTGAGAAACATCGCTAGGATCAAGCACCTTGTTCTGTCCAGTGATCTGCCTACACTAATCCATGCCTTTGTGACCTCACGTTTAGATTACTGCAACTCACTTTACTTTGGGCTTCTGGGGGTTGATATCTGCCGCCTGCAGCTGGTGCAGAATTCTGCAGCCCGATTGTTGATGGGGACTCCTAGATCTTCTCATATCACACTGGTGCTGCGGGAACTACACTGGCTACCAGTACAGTGGCGGATCACCTTTAAAGTCAGATTACTGACTTATAAAGCCCTACATGAACTGGGCCCTGACTACCTGAAAGAGTTTGATTCCTTATCACCCTGTAAGACTGCTCCACTCGGCCGTCGAGGGGTTGCTAGAGATTCTGAGGGTGACTTTAAAATTTGCCGGGGCCCGTGCTTTTATGTTCATGGCCCCGTCCCTCTGGAATTCTCTACCCAATCAGATTAGGGAGTGCATGACTGTGGAGAGCTTTAAACAGGCCCTAAAATATTTTTTCTGGGTTAAAGCATATGGTAGTGATGATTACTGATCTGTACTGTACATTTTATGATGATGATTCTGTTTTTATTGTGTTAATTGTTTTACTGTACTGCACCTTGATACTTGAAAGTATTATTATTGTTATTATGTATAGTGTAGGAAGCTGTTGCATTTCCTCAGTTTCAAGTATATGGTAGTCACTAATGTTGTTTCTAATCTATAGATTGTCAGGTCTAGAAAACCCAATGATTGCCTACTGTAGGCACATGTAAATCACAAATTGGGATCAACACTGTTGATATATTGAATGAACACTTCTGGATCATTAATGGTACCAGTCCACATCAGTAAGAAGCATTCAACAATATATATTTTCCATAGTAGGACATATATGTTGAAAGTCGCATTTGCATAAACTCAACATTCCTCATAAAGGCCTATGTGCAGGTTCAATGAACTGTATGCAAACATCATCCCCCTCACTGTCCTCTCACAAATCATTTAAAATCTCTCTTTATATATGAAGCACTTGGGTATGAAGACCATATCTGCCATGTCTACTATAACGTCTGTGGATGGCCCCATGTGTTCTTCCATTAGGTTCAGATAGTGAGTGATGGCTTCTAGCCCACCTTGATATGGAATATTTGAGAATAAGCCTTAGACATCTAAAGGTGTAAGGATAGTGCTATCTTGAACTGAGATGGCTCCTATCGTGTTACTCATGTCTGATAAGTACGATGGTAATGCAGTGATTACAGGTCTCAGAAAACAATCCACATATTCTGAAAATGATGCCATTGTATTTCTAATACTCAGTGCTGTGGGGCAGTCAGGTGAAGTGACAGGATCTTTATGTAGTTTTGGTAGGTGGTAGAAACATGGTTTTAGAGGGTCATTCCCTTGTAAGTGTTCTATCTCTTATGGTTTCATCTGTGCCTCTAGTTCACCTCTGGTGACACCAACAAAAAGTTGCACTGTGAAAATTTTGGGAAGAAACATGAATCTTATAGGGGGCTGGTCATCCCAACAGTGGTAAAATCAGCACTTATGCTTTGATGTCAGCACCATCTCTGTTTCTCTATCCCTGCTGCCATTTGGGTATCTGTGCACATCTAAACACTTGAAGTGTCATTATCTGCCTCCCTGCTGCCATTTGGGTTTCCAGAAAGCCACCTCTATTTAATTATTAACTATTTGGAAACCATGGCAATGAAGTGGGGAGAGGGGTCTCAAAAGCCACAGTTCCCATCAAAATGTAATATTTTATCTCTCAGGTATGCAGCATTATTACTGGCTTCAGGCAGTACTGGAATAAAATATTATCTCCATGTATTCAATTTTAATCTGTACATCATTCACCTAATTCAAATTTTGCCTTTTCTATGGGGCCCATACCTTTCCTCTAACAAAAAAAAAGTGTTGCTTAACTATTTTCTTATAAACTAGTTCAGCACTGTGTCTGTAGTCCAGTATATGGCACAATACTCAATTTTTGTCTTTACTATGTCCCAGACCCTTCCTCTAATATTATGTACTGAATGATATTTTTATGTAGTCTTCATCATGTGAGTGACCCACTTAAGAGCAATTACTCATCCTCCTCACTCATTATGGCTCTTCCCGTAACCATAATAAACAAGATGCCTGTTTCCATCTGACCTCTGTTCATAAGCAAATTGTATATAAACACAGTATGTGTGACTTTGTGTTGTGTATTTTTTCTAGCCATCCATGCACTGCTGCCACAGTACTGTGCAGTACTGATTTCTAGTTGAACTCAGTTGTGCTTCCTGTTTGTCTTACCAGACCATGCATACACAAGGAATGTCACTCCGAACAGTGTGTCCATTAATTTACTACCTTTTAAACCTAACACTGTCTTCTCCTCCTGTTGACCACTTATGACTTTCATCTCATAAACCTGTCATCCAACTATGTCACCTGATATTAAATGCAGTTTGAAAGGGTATAGTCAGCATCATGTACTGGAACAAAATACAGTCACATCAAACTATCAATCAACATCCCGTATGCTGCAAGTTGCAGAAACTCTGGTGTGGGCCAATGAATGATGACTTCATCTTGCATGTCACCAGCTGTTCTAGAATCCTGGGTAGATCAATCAATAACATGTGGTTGCTGACAGAGATAGCAATGTTCAGCTGCAGATCTCAGTAAATTCAGATTTTTCACTGCTGCATTAAGGACCGTTTTGTCAGAGTCCTCATGTGAACACATGGAAATGAGAATATTGTTGTTACCACCTACTGGGCTAAAACTCAGTTGCATTACCAAAGTTAGGCCATCAAATTCCCAATGGTAAATAATATTCCTTTCATTTTTTTCCTTAACCTTTCTTTCATTGCAAGTTTTCTCTCCCTTTTCTCTTAATAGGTGCATCCAGATCACAAACAACAAGATGAGCAAAGTAACTGATTAAATCTTGTCTCCCTTTCCTCTTCACAGGTGCATCCAGGTCATGGACAATGTGATGAGCCAGATGACTTACTATATAGTGTATCCCTTTTGTTTTCTTGGGTCTTTCTCACTTCAGTGGCTGCAGGACAGCAGGGCATAAGAGTTCTCCTGCTCCTCTTTGCCTATTGGGTAAAAAGTGCAGCACTACAGAAGCTCCACAACACTCAAACCTCAAGCACATCTTCAGATAGCATCAACACTCAGAATGAAGTCTTCACTCCCTACCTCATCACCTATTGATCTTCAGTTTGCCTGCAGGACCCTTTAATTTCATGCCAGGGGGAGTGAGAGGGAATTCACTTCTTGTGGATTCAAGGGGCAATCCCCTGAAGTTCCTGAAGTTCACAGCTGCCTTAAGTAAGAACAATGAGTAGAATCTGACAGCTACCAGAGAAAGAAATATGCCTTTTGTTCTTTCAGTGACTGGGAGGAAGAAACAACTAATCTGTGAGTGCAGAATTTGAGACTGTTCTCTGAGTTGTGTGTGCCCTAGATAAGGCTAGATCACACAACAGTCAGGACCCCTTTCAATACAACTGTGCTGAATTTTAAGTTAAAGTTGGGAGTCTTTAGCAATTCATTGGGGACTGGAGTCTCATTTGGTGTAACCCTGAAGGAATGGCAGAGGCTGTTTGGGGCAAAGGGTGAGGAACGCCATCTGGAGTTTCAGAAAGGGCTAAGTGGTTTGTGGATGGGCATCAGAGTTCCCTGGGCAATGACCATGCATCATCAAGAGGATTTTAAAGTGTGTGGCACAACAGTACTGCCTAGCAAGGTGTCCTGCAAAAGAGTGTGCCTGTATTGCATGGATAAACATTTGGTGGACCACCCATGCTTTAAGTAACATCTGTAAATAAAGCCATAATGCAAAATCCCAGTTAATGCTTTGGACATTTCACTTATTGCTTCTAGTGTGAATGCTATTGGGGCTCCTCAGCAGTTAGGTCTAGAACTTGCCTAGCATCCTCTGCCCTGGACATGGTTGTAAATAAAAAGGTCCATTTTAGTATGCACCCCCACCACCATCCTCTAGATAATGAGCCTGATATACTCTCCAATGCTAGGGGTGGTACCATGAGTGTAGCTGTGCCAAAAGAAAACTGTATCCCATGTAGTTGTCAGTAGTTCTTTTAAGGGGGGTGCCAGCTAGCCAAAGGTGGTGTGGGGGTTACATACATATGCACGATATTCATACATGGACAGTTTAAGTCTGTGCCACTATGTTGCACATGGTGGCTGTCACATCTGCACTTGCAAAAAAGAAAAGTAGTGCATGAGGAAGTGGGTATGTTTATGTGGCCCACAGAGGGGATGGTCTGCATAAGCAGAATCACTGGAAACTATGCTGGAGCATTGTGGCAGAACATCAGACAGTGGTCCAGTTCCATGCTTCCACAGTGCTCTTTTACAAATATGATGACAGCATAAGATCTGTGGAGCTTGGCACACACAACTGTAAAAATAAGACTCAGCAGGAGACTATCAAAAAACTAGAGATCTGATCTCAGATTTGCTCATCATTACAGTCACTTTCTCATTCTTTTCTAAGCAGTAATTTCTGGTAAATGTGCCTTAATCATATTGATCTCAGTGCTGGTAGGCTACTTCTGGTTTTCCCCTGATTGTATTAGGAGAAGGTAGTAGCAGTCTAGAAGTGGTTGCTGTGAGTGGTGGCATGCTCTGAAAAAAGTGGTCCCCATGCTTGTCTGTACATTTTAGAAATGACCCCTTGAGTTAAAGGGGACAGAAATTGATAACTTATGTGCAGCTGTTTGAAATGTCTCTGTTTTTATAAATTATATTCATACCTCTAAAGAATCTCTATTTGAATTGTGTCTGAATAAAAGCTGAAGCTGTCAGTTGTGTTTTGTTTTGGTTTTAGATTTATAGAACTGTTATTTAATACAACAGCAGATTAGGTACATATGGACACATGTTGAAACATGGACATATTAGGATAACAGTATCTCAATTACAAGGGGGTCTGTGTTAGTTTTGGGTTTTGAATGTACACATACACTGGTCACTTGTTGCAGAATTGCAGATATATCATGTTTAAGATAGTATAAGTTTGACTGTTCATGAGTAATATGGACTTTTTGTACACAGAGTTTAAGAAAAATATATCTGAACAATACAATGAGTAAAATTTTATTGATACCACTGTGTGAAACAGCTGGTTATTGCTTAACTTACAGTAGGGCAGGTTGTCTTCTAACTTATTTTTTACTTAACACACACACACACACACACATATATATATATATATATATATATATATATATATTCATATTTATAAGACTTTAAACATTATTTACTATGTATTGCTTAAAGATCTACTGACACTGCAAAGAAAACTTTGAAAATATAATAATTAGTTAAAATTCTGCTTATATTCCATATATATATATATATATATATATATATTCTAGATTTCTCCTCCTCATTATTTTTTACTGAGAAAATGTGCATGAATACATGATTTCTATCCCTTGCGGTTACTTTAAAGTTAATCTGCCTCTATAGCTTTCTCCCTACTTCAAGTCACAATGCTCTGTTGTGACATCACAATCTGTTGCCATGAGATTAACTGTGATGTCACAAGCAGTGCATTATGACCTCAGGTAAGGAGACAGCAACATAAATAGATGGACTGTTCAGGAGCAAAAAACATGTTTTCACACAAATGACCTCAACAATAAATAATGGGGAGGATGAATAAATATCTAATGTGAAATACAATTTGAACTTTATCTAAATATTATGTTCTTTTAAAGTTCTCTTGAAGGTGTCAGCTGCTCTTTAAGCTTGTTTTCCCTTGTGTTTTTAATCATTGTCGTATACTAATGTTAGCACACACACACAGGGTTTTTAAATGAAGCTTCAGTTGGTTTATAGCTTGTGTCAGGAAGTGAACATTCAAGTCAGCAAAATTTAACCGTGGGTTAGCTTTCTTTTGATGGAACTAATCTTGTCTTGGTGAACTAATTTGCAAAGCTGAAGCTGTTTAGAAGTATAATAGGAGTTACAGTATGCTAAACAAATGTACATACTGTATCTCTAAAACTATACAACATACAGATAATAAACCTGTATGGAAGTTGTTCAGGACAACAAGATCTTTCAAATTAGCCTATGCATAAAGCTGCACTAATTATATTTTTTAAACTATGGCCATCTGATTACCTCAATTTTAATTTTTCAGTGGAGTTATGCCAAACAAATATAAATATCTCTAAAAGTATATGAGTTATGCATATACCATCAGTATGAAAGTTGTTCATGACAAAACAACCTTTCAAATGAGCCTATTCATTAGGCTGCACTAATTATATTTTTTAAACTCTGGCCATCTGATTACCCGAATTGTCATTGTTCATCATAATTTTCATCTTTCGGATGGCTATATTTAAAAAAATCTAATTAATTCAGATTAGTGAGTACCCTCATTTGAAAGATCACTTTGTCCTGAACAACTTTCATGCTGGTTGTATATTGGTAACTTGTATACTTTCCAAGATATTTACATTTGTTTGGCATGACTCCTAGTGTGTTCACTCAGAAAAACAAATGAGGTTGTTTGGAAGACCATATTTTACAAAATATAAATAATTCAGATTAGTGACTACCCTCTCAAAAAAGGTCTTTTTGCCCTGAACAACTTTCACACTGGTTGTTTTTGTGCACCTTGAATAGCTTTAAAGATATTTAGATTTGTTTGGAAAGTGTGCACATTTGCTCTCAGAGAAAAGCAGCTTGGAGTTCTGAGTCCATCATTCTAATTGAACAGAAAGAAGGAAGTATTTATTTAACTGCCATGGAGATTTGCAGAATTGAAGGATACACTGAAAACTCCTAAAAGATGTGTTCCATGGAAACACCTTTTTTCAAGTGAAAACAAGATGGCTGTAGGCTCCGCCCACAGTCATAAAGACAAGTGCAGTATTGCAGATGCACATTATTCACGCCTCAAGCTGGGTCCTCCTCATGCTTACAATTTGTGGCACAAATAGCCTACCTGTCTCTTCTCACTGACTCCATCAACATAAAGTCATACACTTCTTTCCCAACAATGCCATGCATTATGTCCCTGTATATCTAATTGAACACATAAACAAGTGACAGACTGTGCAGTAGTACATTGCTATTCAATGACTTCATTGAATGTCATCATCACACATTTTTCTAGTTTCTTCTTGTGAGTGGTCCCAGTTAGAGATGTGCAAAGTCAGGAAAACTTTGTTTTACCTGAAATTCATGAAGGTTCCTGACTTTATGAAGTTCTCCACCTGTTGAAGTTCCAATGAAGTGGCACTTTGGTTTGTTTTAGGCCAAGTAAAGTGACACTTCCCCTTCATAGAACTACATGATGTTTTTCTACAATATAATCAAATCATTTCTTTAAATGAATTTCCCCTACCCATTTAGTTTTATATAATCCACCTTGTACCATCATCACTCAGAGCCTTGACGTTATGCCTCCCACCCAAACCACCCTGTACTGTAATATACCTAAAACCACTGACCCCCCCCACTAGAGGTGCAGCAAAGTTTTACTTCACAGGCTAATTCCCCACAAATTCACCTACTCCATCTCCCTGTGCCATTTTGCGAAGCTGTCACCTGTTGTGGAAAATTTGGCAAAATGTACAGGGTAACTTCATATTGCTTTTTGTTTTATAGCGAAGATTCCACTTAAAAAAAACAAAAGCAAGGAGCGCCACATCTGTGGTGTCTGTGTCTTTCACCCCACCCCACTGATTGCTGGCCCAACATGAAGAAATAAATCCCCTCAATAGCCAGGCAATCCCCAGTGTCCCACCACCTGCAGTGTGGTGTGCCTCCTTGCTGCTAATCACCTGCTTGTTGTAAAATTAAAAAAAATTATGGTCCACCCCATATCATGGAACACTTATTTGAGATGGTTTCCTTTGTGTCTGGTGAACTCCTCCCCACTCCTGCATCTACTAGTGCCCACTAGTCCACCCCAACCCAAGCAGGCAACCTGTACAGCCCTCTCCATTCTCCTTTATGGCCAGCCACCCGAATGAGCTCAATGAATGAGGATGTGCTTGGGAGGAGGCACACAACACTGCAGGTGGTGGAACACCACGGATTGCCTGGCAATTGAGGGGGATTTATTTTTTTCATGTTGGATCGGCAATTGGAGGGAGATGGTACTACTAGAAATGCCAAAAGCCTGATTTTGCAGAGTTTTGAAGATGGCAAAGCTAGGCTTTGCACACCCAGCAAAGTGGGGAAAATTTTTCATGGAGCAAATTTTCCCCACTTCACACATCACTACCCACTGCTAGCAATGTTCACCAGCACCAGTAAAATAAATCAAGTATCCCAAATGAAATATTCCTTCTCCCACCCACTAGTCCAAATAAACTTTTGTTTGCTTCCCCATCTGACCCAACCCCCATATTTTAGTGAATGTCTTCCCTCGCTACACTTCTCTGTTCTCCACCATCCTCTTTCACATAAAATACACCCCAAATATGCTTTGTACCTATGAAAAAGAAAACAAAATCCCATATTACAGAACATCCTCATCTCCATTCAGTTAGTAGCTGATGCATGAATGAATGAATGAATGACATATTTGTACACAAAAAACCCTGACTGCCCAAGAGCTCAGTCTATATGTGTATATGATTTTAAAGAATTTGTTAAGTTATATATTTTTTATTTTCTCTGTATACCCACCTTCTTTCTTTAGAACCTGCCTCCCCTCACTCAGCAGCTTCCCAGGCACACCAAACCACCAGAGCTCCTACCTGCAATTGCCATCCTCCATGGAGCCATGACTTACCCCCACACCAGGTAGCAATGGGGTAGGGGTATTTACCCAATCACTTGTCTTGTCAGGGAGAACCAGGGGAGGGACCTGAATATAGTGGGATTTGTAATTGTGAGTGCTAGATCCAGTTTTCATGTTCATTCCAGCCCTATAGAACATTAGCACACTAGGGGTGTGGTTAAGGGTTGTGCATGATGGCAGACCAGCCATACACCATCTGTCACTGCTTAACACAGCACTACTATCTGTGCTCAGCACTGCAAAGAAAACAGTGACCCTCCACTCAAAAGCTAGAGAGTGTTCTCTGGAATGCTCAGCCCTACTTTGCCAACAGTTCCTCTGATGATCCAAGCTGATTGCCAAACTTGGATCTCTGGTATTGTGGAACTCTGAAGTGATTTGGAAATGCAAAGGTTTCAGATAATAAAATATGCAGGTACTGTGAATAAAACTTAAGCTCCTCTTTAAGTACATGAGAAAACCCACTGAATGAATGCAAAAAGAATAACTTGAAAAACAAATATATTTTTTAATTATAGGAGAGGGAAGCACATATATTGCTGAAATTTTAGGCAGACTGCCCTAGAAGTCTGAAACTGTGTACTTTAGGCATTAAGCAGATGTTGCATATCCTAATGTTTTACTACTAGAAAAGCTAGAATGTTTGGTAGACTTCAGTTCTGTTGTTTTAACAAGCAGCTGCTTCGTATCCCTTTGCTACCTATCAAATTGCAGGTTTTTTTAAAGTAGTAAACAATCCCCAACAGAAGCAGCTTTTCATATTAATTTTTTTATAGATTTCACTATGCCATCCTTTTCAATGTTGTTGTTGATCTCTGCAATTCATTTTTTATTCCAAATCTATTGCTATGGTGCCAGGTTTCGCTTTATGTTCACTCTGGTAGAACATATGTTTTGTGGCCTAGAGTCCTTCTTGATTTCCCCAATGTTCCACAAGGTCAGGGAGCAGATTATTTTGCATGGTAGTTCAACTCAGACAAATGAAAGAGAGTTTGAACTAGAGATCCCCATTTTCAGTCATGAGTGGTGGTGCCAAGAGGTTGTATTGACCATTAAATGGTGGCAACATGCTCTCATTGAGTTATGATCAAGCTGGTTCACAACCCACTCCCCAATACTTACAAAAGTTATTGTGAACAGTAAGAAATTGTCACTGTCATAGCCATAACAGCCCTGACAAGCCTGGCTACAGCTTTGTTTGCCACCCAGTTTACTGCCCAGTAAAAGCATGCAGCAATGGAAGGTCAGCACTGTAGCTGGGCGAACCAGACCAACAGCAGGACCATAAAATAAGAACTGCTAGACCACAAGGCATGGTATGATGCTTCTCCTGAGAATAGGTTAACCACTAGACTACCATGGTATGCCACATTTGGCAGTACAGCTTTTGTATGCGATCACAAGGACTATTAAGGAATCCTACAAACCCTACAAATGGGAACCAGTGGGCCACCAGTGCCAAATTACCTGTGAGTCAGCTTGTGGTGAACTGGCTATTCTAAGTGGGATATCTATATGGTTAGCACTATAACAGGGTCAAAACATGACCTCATACCATGTGTGTGTCACAACACCATACTACAACCAAGTTACACTTGCAGTCTGAGCTGATTGTGAGGTTTGCCCATGAAATACTAATGGCTGGATTCTTTATTTGAATTGCACCTATGCTGCTGCTTCAAAAATTACTAAGCATGGGGCTCCAGATGTACAAATTTAGTTGTCAATATTGCTCTTTTGCTATTTCAAATCTAAAATTGCTAAAACAGATTCAGAATGAGACTAAAGCACACATTAAAAGACACAGGAAAAGAGGCAATCTAAAATGGCCCCTACGATACATCTCTTGTCCTATCAACCGTGTTGTCTCATGCCTTCTTAGGGTTCAGGAAACATGATGCAAAGATAGTGGTCCACAGTTTGTCTACTTTTGTTTTTCATTTTATGGAATAAAATGCTTTAAACTGAAATCCAGCTATGGTGCCCTCTTCAAAAAATAGCTAATGTTGTACCTGTTTTCCAAGTTGTACCATATGATGCAAAGCTAAACTGTTCTAGAATCCTAAGTAGTTTTGAGAGGAGGCTTCTGATTAGTCAAGAGAGGCTTCACAGGCTACATTCACTTTGTATTAAGTATTTCTTTTTTCCAATCATGAATGTAGTAGCATGTAGATCAATCTGTTGCATTGCTGGCTGCAGCTCAAACTACATAAAATGTACAGACTGTTATCAATGAAGCTAGCACTTTTACTTTGTAAGTTTCAGAATTGTTCTGATAGTCAACCACACACAGCATATACTATAGCTGTTTCCAACCTTGACTCATGCACAAGGGTCAGTTTTGTATTGTTGTTCCAGAATACCTTATGACTCACCAGATAATTTGCCAATGTCAGCACAGGCTAAGACCAGCAACTGAACTTTATTATAACTTAAAAAAAGAGATATCTTCATTTGAATAGTGAACTCAGACATCATGGAGCAAGTTGCCAACTGATGTATCCAGACCAGGTGTATACAGGGAAAGCACTACTGCTCATTGCACTGGTGACAAACGTTCAGAAGCAAGGTCAAGTAATTGGTGGTCAGTTAAAAAAGGATGACTGAGTATCCAGAGGACTGATCTCCTTCAGAAAGGGAGGGCCGTGGGTTCCCCCATTTGACTGCCACCTAGTGAGGACTTGGTAGCAGCATGGCTTGAGTCTTGGCAGGATAGGGGATAGAATGATGCCCATTCCAGAACTAACTATGCAAAAATGGTTGTACAACTACAGTATGTGTGTCATTAAATGGCAGTATCCCTGAGGATGGAATAAAAGAGGAAAACCTAAGCCAAACAAGAGAAACACTCTGAAGACGGGGGTCTATACCAGTCCATTTACAGAAGAAAGGACTCTGAAAGAACTAATAAAATTGAAGGTGGACAAAGCATTGGGGCCTGATGGGATTCACCCAAGAATTCTAAAGGAACTAAGGGTAGAACTAGTGACACCACTGACTACTCTCTTTAACAAATCATGGGAGGATGGGGTGGTACCTGAGGACTGGAGAAGGGCATATGTGATTCCTCTTCACAAAAGTGGGAGTAGGACAGAGGTAGGAAACTACAGACCAGTTAGTTTGACCTCAGTGGTAGGGAAAATGATAGAATCACTTCTGAAGGAAAGAATTGTTGAGTACCTAGAGGCCAGTGGGGCACAGGACCCTAGACAGCATGGATTCATGATGGGAAGGTCATGTCAGATGAATCTAATAAATTTCTTTGACTGGGTGACCAAAGTAGTAGGCCAGGGAGGGGCTATGGACATGGTCTACCTCGATTTTAGCAAGGCATTTGATACAGTCCTACACAAAAGATTAATACACAAGTTAGCCAGCCTTGGAGTGGGTTCCAAGGTGGTAGCCTGGATAAAAAATTGGCTAGACAACAGGATGCAAAGGGTAGTAGTAAATGGAGTCCACAGTGAAGAAAGGCGGGTTACTAGTGGGGTGCCACAGGGTTCAGTACTAGGACTGGTCCTTTTTAATGTCTTTATAAGTGACATTGCAGAGGAACTGGAAGGAAAAGTATGTCTCTTTGCAGATGACACAAAGATCTGCAACAGGGTTGATACACAAGATGGAGTGGAAAGGAAGAGAAGGGACTTGGCAAGGTTGGAGGAATGGTCATATGTATGGCAGCTCAAATTCAATGCAAAGAAGTGCAAGGTAATGCACCGGGGAAACAAAAACCCAGGGGAAGAGCACACAATGGGGGGTGAGATACCGACAACAGTAAAAATGGAAAGGGACCTGGGGATAATTATTTCAGATGACCTAAAGGTGGGCAAGCAATGTGAGAAGGCAGTAAGGAAGACTGGGGGAATACTGGGATGCATAGGGAGAGGCATCAATAGTAGAAAACAGGAAGTTGTTATCACTCTGTACAGACAGTTGGTGAGACCCCATCTGAGTACTGTGTGCTGTTCTGGAGACCCAATCTCCGCAAAGACATAGACAGAGTGGAGGCTGTCCAGAGGAGGGCAACCAAAATGGTGCAGAGTCTGCACCAGAAGACATACAAAGAAAGACTAAAGGAGCTTAATATGTATACCCTTGATGAAAGAAGGGAGAGAGTGGACATGATAGAAACTTTCAAGTACCTCAAGGGAATCAACAAAGTCCAAGAGGACATCATCTTTCAAAAAAAGAGATGTGCAAGAACAAGGGGGCACAATCTGAAGATAGAGGGGGGACGGCTCAGAGGTAATGTGAGGAAGTATTTTTTCACAGAGAGGGTTGTGGATGCATGGAGCAGCCTCCCTGAGGAGGTCGTGGAGTCAAGAACAGTGGGGGAATTCAAGAATGCATGGGACAGACATAAGTCAGTCCTAGTGGGGAGTAGGAGGAAGTACGCTGTTGGTTAACTAGGATCTGCAGCTTATCTGTTAGGTAGGAAAATGGGCAGACTAGTTAGGCCAAGCGGTTCTTATCTGCCATCACATTCTATGTTTCTATGTAAAATATCTGTCAATTAAGATTTGCTAAGTTTTAGTTCACCAGTAAAGTTGGTGTGAACAAGCTAGCCTGCCTCTGGATGATGTTTCTTTTACTCTGTACTATACTGCCTGGCAGGTTTTAAGGCTGTTGTAAATAATGCTTTTCCTTCTTCGATATTGTCTAACCCATGCTTTGTATCATTGTTTATGTATCTTGAACTGCATATTTAATAGTAACCTTACTTCAATACCTTGTATAACCTATTTCTGTTCTTTCTGCTTTGTTTTCTACCTTTCCCAGGTCGTCCCTAAAAAAGGGACTGCAATTGTCTCAGTGGACTTTCCCGGTCACTAAAATTCAATAAATAAAAAATAAGTTTGCAATTAGCTATTTGTAAAGCATCACAAATAAACTGATGGTTGCACCAACATTGCTGGTGAATTTTTATATATAACAAAAGGTAATACTGGATAATATTACCCACTCACCCCAATAATCTACAAACACAGGTAAATATGTACTTTAGATATATTTTTTAATAAAAGTATTTTCCAGCATCAATAAATCAGTTTCGACATTTTGGGATAAACCCTTCTTCAGGAAAGCTGGATATTCTAGTATAAAAAGATATACATGAAAAAAATATATTTTTAACATATTATGCTTCATAATCATGACTAAACAATTGTGTTAAGAACCAGTTAAAAGGAATATTATTTCATTCATTTACCCTGTTTTTATTTGCAGAGCGAGGGACGTGCAAGATCGCAAAATAATATGTCACGAAAGTGAAACAGATGAAAGTTTGAAAAGGTTAGCGTTTTTTGATGGCGTTTGGTAGTGAACTTGTAAACAAGCAAGAAAGTGTGAGGTACATTTAAAAGTAAAGGACAGGTCTTTCTTTAACATGATATTAGTCGAAATATATAAGAATACCAGTACTTTTTTTGAAATGTTTTAAAACTTCATAGCAAGTTTACACAGCTCAGGGGATGAATTGATTTAGTTAAAAAGAAAGCAAAACAGGTTATATTACAGAATCATTTGATTTTGATAAGTATTTTTATCCTTTGGTTTATCAGTGGCCTGTGGTGGGAGTCAAACATGAAAATAAGGTTTGAAAAGTATTGGAAGTACTGGAATGAGCAATATGAAATGTAAGACATGACTCTTCTCATCTTTTTCGACTTTTCATTTGAAAATTGTTTAGTCATGGTTATGAAGCATAACATGTTAAAAATATATTTTTTTCATATGTATTTTTTTATACTAGAATATCCAGCTTTCTGATGAAGGGTTTGTCCCAAAATGTCGATACTGATTATTTGATGCTGGAAGATACTTTTATTAAAAAATATATCTAAAGTATACATTTTCCTGTGTTTGTAGATTATTGGGATGAGTGGGCCATATTATCCAGTATTACCTTTTGTTAGTTAGCAGCAGCTTATACTGGTGTTTTTTGGCCTCTCCCTAAGTTACCAGTAATAACATATTTATGTACTATACATTTCTGTGAGGAACTTGGCTGTACTGGACAAATCCTTTTGCTTGAATTTATATATACAGTATATATTTTTATTTAAAGTTGCCTAAAATCCCTCCTCCAGCCACTGTGGAGTATGTCCACCCCCGTCCAAAAAATGTTATATGTCAAACCACCCTCTCCTCCACCCATTAGCAACCTTATCCCTAATCACCCCTCTGCCTTGGAGAATTTATTTAAGCATCATTAATGTCCTCAGACTGCCCAGAGCAAGTGATATATATATATATATCTATATATATATATATCTACCACTGGGGTGAGAGCTATTCCAGTGGAATAACCTGTGTTATTTTATCTGGAGTGAGGACAAATCCTAATGACATCACCAGAATGAGGATATCACATTTATCCTCACCCTGATGATGTCACTGGAGTGAGAATATCTGCACTGCAGATAGCATTCTAAAGGAATCTGCTTCAGAAAACAGTTCATCTTTTAGCTTTGTTTTACCAGGAGAAAGACACACTAAGCTGAAAGCTTGTTTACAGGTGCAACCTGGGAGCACAAGAAAGTTAAGTGATTTGCTTAGGATCACACAGTATGCAAGTGGAAGCTGTAGGATTCAAACCCAGGTCTGGTCTGTGAAATGTCACCAGATTTGCAGCTCCGAGCCTTAAACCACTGTGCTATACTGCCTCCCTAAAGGAAATTACTTCAGGAAACAATTTCTCTTTCTCACTGAAGCTGCAATGTACTCAAGTTGCTTTGCAAAAGACTATCACCTATGTCCCATTGTGTTTCTAACATTCCTAGCCCATTACTGTGTTGATCTCAGCTTCCAAATGACCTGAATTCTAAATGAAACTCTTTCACAAAGTAGTTTCTGCTTCTTAGTGCTGCCTGCAGCAATTCTTTTTCCTCAGTGAGCCTCTAACTCACTCAATTTGCTTTGCAAAACACTGTGAGCTGTGTTTCTCACTCCCAGTCCATTCTGAACCCCCCCACACACACACACACATAGCAGGAGACACACAGAAACAGAAATAATTTTCCTAATGTTCTCACCCAAGAGGTATAAACTGCACAGCTCATGGGATATGGAAAATATTTTGAATCCTGCATCGTGAGCTGTGCATTCTCGCTCGTGCCTTCGGCACTAGTGAGATTACAGAGCTCACTCTGCAGGAGTCAGAATATTTTCCATATCCCACTCCTGCCCATCATGTAACATATATATATATATATATATATATCTATCTCTATATCTATATCTATATCTATATCTATATCTATATCTATATACTGTATATGTGTATATATATATATATATATATATATATATAGAGCTATATCTATATCTATATCTATATCTATATCTATATCTATGTCTATATATTATACCTGCCAGATAGGGCAGGTATAGTTAGCGTTGGAGGGCCACTTTAATATTAAACCCCAATGTTTGGTTTGCACATTAATAACTTTGGAAATATTTGTCTGATTTGCCTAAAAGTTTGTATGCATGGCCTCTGACAATATATCTCTGGATATGGAAAGTTGTGTTCTTGTCAGATACACGGTTGCAGAACACTAAAGCATCAAAAACATGAAAATTAGTCAACTTTTGTGCATTTTTCAGTTGGGCATAAGGGTCTGAAGAATGCATCTGAGTGGATGCAGATTTGCTTGTCTATATGTGGCCTGGGTTGAACTGGTGCCTTTTGCAGATTTGCTGGAAAAATATTAATCAGTTTAAAAGTTATTCAAGTTTTGCATGTCCCATTATAGCCTATGGGGAAATTTATATGTGCATTGCAAAAGCATCTGCAATCACGTTTTTGTTGTCATGCTCTCTGAATTTCTTGTTGTGCTGCTGCCATCTTGTTTTTCAGTTAGTGAGAGACAAAAAATTTTGTAACTCAAAAAATAATGCCTTGGGAAAACACCAACACTTGTGTTTACCTAATCAGGCCATGAGGAACATGACCCTGGCATTAGTTTTTCACCAGGTGGTCTGGAAATATGTTTTTCAAACTTTTTGCACCATTCTGCGGTTTTGTTAATGAGACAACATTTTTTGTTGCTCAGGCTATAATCTCAATAAAAAAAGGAACCTCAACAAAATTTTTCTGTGCATGACAACTTTCCCACTATAGAGACAGGAGTGCCACAAACACATTAAAGTTATCACAAAAACACTGCACAAACACATTTTCCAATGTGTTGTTTTCTTTGTCACTTCTTTGTGGCAAGGTAGATTGTGCTTTTGGGCTGAAATGTGCAGGGTGGCATGCCCTGGTCCCAAAGAAGTGCCTTTTGGTGGTTTGGTCTCAAAACATACAATGGGCCCCTAGTTAGTGTTCCAAAGCTGAGAAATCTCCCATAGGATAACATTGTGATTTCCATGGTGCCTTTCAGCACCCGTATCTTGAAAACATAGCGAGATAGAAATTTGTCGATACCTGCAGCTTACTAAACCTGCGAGGAAGTTTCAAAGTCAAAGATTACACCTTCAGTGGAATTGTTTTACTAGGTTGTACAGTTACTGATATATTGGCAGATAACTGTTACAAGGGTTCATTTTTGGTACTATGTGGCTGCTGTATGGCTCCAGTTTTATAGTAAGTGAGCAAGAGGGCTGAGGGCCTGTGCTCCCACAGACACATATCATAATGCACAAATGGCCAGGTACATTACACTGTAAATAAATGGTTTGGTCTTTCAACTTGAAATTTGCAGGGTATAAAGGGGTGTCTCAGAGATGTGAATTATGCTGTTTAGGCTTTAAAATTTTATTGATTCCATAGTTACTGTATGCCATAACAAAGTTGAGATTTTTCCATAGGATGACACTGCAGCACCCATAGTGATTTTTGGTGCCCGGATCTTGGAAACAATGTGAGATACAGATTTAGTCAACGTACTCTCATGGAGGTTTTGCTGTCATGATTACAAGCGGTGCTGGAATTTTTTCACTAGCTACTGTTGCTGGGATATTGTAAATTGGTGTTACAAGTGTTCCTTGCCCTACAAGGATGCTATATTGCTTACATATTTAAGTGTAGTGGTGCTTAGGGCCTGGAGGGCCTCTTGCTCCCACATACACATACCATTATGCAAAAATGGTTAAATATGATGGGAGCACAGGACCAGGAGGGCAGCGCCTCCCACAAACACATACCACTAACTACTTACATTATACTTTCTCAAAAGAAGGGAAATTCATTGCAAAAACTCCATTAATGCATCAGTTAGGGTTGTTGTCAAGTGACAAAGTTTGGAAATTCAATGTTAGGGTTATCACTCTACCCCACCCCCACCCTACAGGCACCAACAGGCACTGGGGTGTGCCATGAGGTCATCAGACATAATGCTTACCTCATTCTCCTATACTGTAGAGTGTCAGCTAGTTTTCACTTGCAATGGGGTGAGAGTTGGGTCTGATGTCCCCAAAACATGCTCCAACATCAAATTTCCAAACTTTTGTCACTGTGACATCAACCGTAAACCGTAACTGATGCATTAACAGAGTTTTTTGCACTGAATATATATACACAGACTCATATTGTTATGCAGAAATGGGCAGCTTGGTGGGAGCGCTTGGCCTACCAACACATGCTATTTACTAGTTATATTACACTTTTTCAAAAAGTAAGGAAATTCATTGCAAAAGGTTCATTTAATGCATCAGTTAAGGTTAAAGTGACAACACTTGGAAATAAGACATTAGGGTTAAGCAACTAACCCACTCACCACCCCACCCCACCCATCCTCAACAGGCTGACAGATGCCGGGGTGTGCCATGGGGTTGTGAGGCCTAACTCTCACCACCATTCTCCTTTACTACAGCAAGTCAACCTGTTTACACATGGAATGGGGTGAGAGTTGGGTCTTGACCCATGGCACACCCCAGCATCTGTTGGTGTGTGGAGGATGGGGTGGTGGGGGCTAGGTGCAATCCTAATATCTAATTCCCACTTTTGTTGCTTTAACCTAACTGATGCATTAAACAAAGTTTTTTGCAATGTATATATGTATATATATATATATATATATATATATATATATGAATATCATCTACCATTCTTTTCCTGATATTGGATGGCTCAATGCAATGCTAGCCTCCAATTTCCACACTCTAGAGGACTGGTTTCTTCAGAAGCAGTTTCACATTAATACAAAAAAAAAACAAAGAGCATGTTATTCTCCAACTCATCCACACCAACCTTCCCCCCTCTGGCTGTACTCTCACATACTGGGAATGCACTCGAATTGGTCAGGTTCTTCAAATACTTGGCAGTCACCTTAGATCCCTCACTTACCCTGGATGTGCATGTTATAGCCATCACCAAAACTATAAACCAAAAACTCATTGTCCTCTACTGCATCTGTCCATTCCTTACATTGACCTTCTGCTGCAAGATTGAGGATGCCACACTCCTGACCCTTCTTATTTATGGTGCTCCATTATTGCTCTCTGCTACCACATCTGTACTATCACACCTATCACAGGCCTACCATAGAGTTGGCAGGTTTGTTCCCAGGGGCAATGCATAGCATCATCACTGCAATGTCCTGTCTGCTCTGAGATGGTTACCCTATGAATTGAAATTACTCTATGCCACACTAAGCTTTATACATAAGCTTGTACATTGCTTCACTCCTCCTTGCCTTGCTGATATTGTTCAATGTCATCTCCCTCGATGTGCCCTCAGAGCTACCTCCTTGCCTCTTCTCTCATGCCAAACTTACGACTCTCCATGACTCAGATCATTTGCATTTTCTGTTGTCCTCTCTACCTCCTTCTATACTGGCCTGCACCTCCCTCCTCCCTCTCTCCGTTTCAAAGTTTGCTGTTATCTAACCTAACTGCTCTACCTTGCTCCTGCTTCTGCTGACTCCTATCCCTGTTCACTCCTTGCATGATTCTCCTAGCAAAACTTTCCACTCTTTCTGTGTCTTGCTCTCCATGAAAAAAAATGCTGTAAATGATGTCTGTATGTAAGGTTTTGTTGAATGTGCCTTAAATTGCTTATTTTGCATAACTAAATGCAATTGATGTACTCTCTTACTGTATGACTACTCGTCTAATTTCTTGTATCAATGAATGCACTATCAATGTACTGCACTTCCCAGGTTGCCCCTGAAAAAGGGACAGTATTGTCTCAGAGAGCCTACCCGGTTACCAAAATTCAATAAATAAAATATAAATATATATGTACCTTGAGTCAGCCATGAAGAAGTGCAGTAATTAACTCAATGACATATCACAAAATCTTGCATAACAAAAGGGCTTAATTGTCACTGACTTACAATGGCCCCTGCAGTAAACTGCAGCATTCTGTGATATTCTGCAGCATTTCTGTGTTGTCTCCTGGCTGCTACATCTATATACAGTGTGTGTGTGTCTATATATATATATATATATATATATATATTATGGTAGCACAGTAGTGCTACCATAGTTAGGGTTGAGGAGCCATTTCTATGTTAAACCCCCAAACTTTGCACCTTAATAACTTTGCAACTGTTTGACAGATTTGGCTGAAATTTGGAATACATGATCAAGGACCATAGGCCTTGGCATCTGCCAAGTTTTGTACCAGTTGGATACACAGCTGTGGAGTTATTAAGCATGATTTGTACGCACGTTCGCATTTTCTGGAATTCCCACGTCAAGCATAGGTCGACGGTTTGTGCTAATTGTGCCCAAAATCTTTAGGAACGTGGCGGTTGGGATCCCCGATGCCTTTTTGAAGATTTGGTGAAAAATATTAAACGGTTCAAAAGTTATTCAAAAAACAATTTCCCATTATAAGTCAAAGGGAAAAGTTAACAAAAAGTTCAACACTTTCGCAAATGCATTTTTACTTTCGCAAGTGGGCCTGTTACTTTCGCAAATTGGCCATTTTGTTTTCAGGTGGTGATTATAAAAATGGTTGGCATTTAAATTTGGGACCCTCTAGCAACCTAATTATTTTTGTATTCACCTAGTCGGACCCTGAGGATGCTAGCCATGTCTTTATTTTGGGGTAAAACACCCCAGAAATATGTTTTTCAGATTTCTGAAAAAAGTCCTTTCACAAAGTACTTTCATGCTCATGAAAGTGTCGCAAATTGCGACAGTAATTTTCTAGTCTGTGGGAAAATGACAGCAATTCTTTTGGCACTGCACTGCAAAAGAACGGTTGGGAGTTTTGGGCTGAAATTTGGAGGGAACGCAGCCGACATCTCACAGATGTGCCTTTTAGTGTTGTATTGAAAAAATATTACATGGCGGCAAAGTTATGGCACTCCAAAGTTGACAGTTTTTCCCATAGGATAACATTACGGCGCCCGATGCATTACAGGAATCCTTTGGCACCCTGCTGCAAAATAACGGTTTGGTCTTTTTTCCTGAAATTTGGAGGGAAGACAGCCAACAGCCCACAGATGTGCCTTTCAGTGGTTTGGTGAAAAAATATTACAGGGAGGCAAAGTTATGGTGCTCAGAACTTCTCTTTTTTTCCCATAGGATAACATTACGGCATTTGCCACGCCTTTCAGGGCCCGTATCTCGGAAACGGTGCGAGATACGGACTTTTCGTCAGAAAAATTTTTAGCCCCCTAATGGGGCTAAGTATCAAACTAGCCAGGACAGTCATAAATCATATGACTTTTAAATTTTTTTTCTACGTTGTACGGTTCCTAAGATATAACCTATTTAGTATTCCAAGTCCTCATTTTCTGCTCCGATACCCATTATTATGCATACATTCTTTGTACTCACTGTCTTTCTCTATTCAGCTTTTGGGGAAAACCAGCCTGTGCGCTTACATTACTGTAACCATTGCCCTTTCCGCTTGTGGTTCCATGCCCACTTCACTTACCGTTGACGTCTACGCCACCACGTGTGTCATCCTTTGCATTTTCATTTGCGCTTGCGTTTCTGTTATTTTTTGCCATTTGTGTCTACCGTACTGTTTCTCTTTCTGTTTCACTTTGCGTCACCATGCCCATTGACATTTCCGTTTGCAGGCACCATGTTACTATGTGACAAGACATCACGTGGCACACCGTTCCCGTCTACGCCACCGTGTTTGTTACCCTTTCTGTTCTCATTTGCGCTTGCGTTACCTTGTGCACCACTGTTAGCACTTCTGTTTGCGTTGCTGTTCCTGTTACTATGCCACAAGACATCATGTGGTGGGAGTGTGGGGCCCTTTGGACCTGCGCTCCCGCTGCTACGATAAATGCCGGGCGGGGCTCTATGTGCGTTATCTCTTTGCGTTTTCATTTGCGCTTGCGTTTCTGTTATTTTTTGCCATTTGTGTCTACAGTACTGTTTCTCTTTCTGTTTCACTTTGTGTCACCATGCCCATTGACATTTCCGTTTGCAGGCATCATGTTACTATGTGACAACACATCACGTGGCAGACTGTTCCCGTCTATGCCACCGTGTGCATTGCCCTTTCTGTTCTCATTTGCTCTTGCGTTACCATGTGCGCCACTGTTAGCCCTTCTGTTTGCATTGCTCTTCCTGTTACTATGCCACACAAGATTCATGTGAGTGGAACTGCCAGCCTAAAGGCCCACAGCCTCCCCGCCGCCGCATTACATTCACTATTTCTCATAATCATTCTCAAAAAGAAGGGAAATTAGAGGCAAAAAACTCAATTTAATGCATTAGTTAGGGTTGTTCCACAGCGACAAAAGTGAGGAAATTCGCTGTTAGGGTTGAAAACCCTAACTCCGAATTCACCCCCAGCACCACACACACACACACACACACACACACACACACACACACATGCAAGGATGGGGGAGGACCAAGTCAACACAACCAATGATAGACATCCAGCAGCAGGTGACAGAAATAAACAATTGTCTAAATGTACTACGAGGCATCCCCACCCACCTGACCAGGTACTGCATGCTCAGTGGAGATCAACAGCAAAACTGAGGCCATGTACACCAAACGTACACATCCCTGATTGCAGCTGCACACAACGTACCACACTTAGTAGTTGCATGGCCTTACCTACCGATGCCCCACACCACACCACAACTGGTACTGTGCCGTTAGTCAATATAAATGCTGAAGGTGCATGATGACAGTTGTAGAAAGGTTTTAACACTAGTGAGTATACATTAATTAAGAGAAGTACATAAATTAACTACAAGACACTAGCATGCTCAAGATAAAAGTAGTGTTACATTTAGTATGTGATTTACATAGTAGTACATTTACTGCAACGGTTTACTCAAGATAGAGAGGCAGATGTAAACGTATGGAAAAGCATTGCCTGTTCAACGCTGTGAAATGCGTACTGCCAGTATCAGATGCATTCTTACTGATGAAGGTGTACTGATGATGTACATACATAGACCTTCAGTGTGTTTCAATACTAAAGATGCAGTAAGTATTCTTTGTAAGAAACAGTGTAATTGCATGGATCAGGCCAAGCAACTTCTAAATATCATAGCACTACTGAGCCAACAATGACGTACCTGTATCTGAGATGTATATAGGATAGATTTTCCTGTAGGCACTTACTGAGTATGTTGTACCTGATAAAGACAATCTCATTGCATCTGTGATGACTAACTTATTCAAATAGTAATACATTTATTGTTGTTGCAATGAGTGATCTATGCCACTTATGGACACACTGTAATTTTTTTTAACAATTGTTTCATACTCAGGCTGAATGCCTATTGTTTGGGTTTGCCACACTTCTGTCACTGATGCTATCAAAGTGATAACTATGTTAATTGTGGTACAACAGGAATCAAGTAGGTATGGTGTAGATATAAACAGAATGTCTTTTAGTATTGATTTAACTCACAATGGGGTAAGTGTACTAGGACAGCAGGGTTATTCTCTATCACTGACTCTGTTAGTTATAATCACACTAAGGTTTCAATGACTGTAATGATCAAGTTACACTGTTCATCTTCATGAGTTCATATTCACAGCCATTCTCCAGTAACTAGACAGTGTATAGTGTAACTGGGTGGGACACTGTGTTGCAAAGCTGCTGCAGTGCCTAGCAGAGGGAGAGTATCTACTCATAAAGACAATTAAGCAATAAGGCATGACCAACAGTTATGTTAAATGGTCTGTTAATCACTCTGTAGGGGTTTAATATTGAATGAGGCATAGCCGAGTGCCACATGTCGCTAGACAGTGATAAACTGACCATTAACATAATACCTGGGAGTGACTTATTGCTATCATAATAAAACTGTTTTTTAAACAACATTAAACCATGTTCATCATATGGTTAGGCTCTACATGTATGTTAATAAAAACTAAACATAAGGCTGTTACAATGCTTACAGTCAATTAGAAAGCTGCATTTCTCAAACCCTTGTTATAATCAGAGATATTATACCTGTACAACTCCTTGGTTTTGCTGAACTCTATTGCTCAGGTGGCTCACCACAAGTGGTGTGGTCTGGTGTGTGTGGGGCATCAGTAGGTAAGGCCATGCAACTACTAAGTGTGGTACGTTGTGTGCAGCTGCAATCAGGGATGTGTACGCTTACGACATGGCCTCAGTTTTGCTGTTGATCTCCACTGAGCATGCAGTACCTGGTCAGGTGGGTGAGGATGTCTCGCAGTACATTTAGACAATTGTTTGTTATTTTTGTCACCTGCTGCTGGATGTCTGTCATTGGTTGTGTTGACTTGGTCCTCCCCATACTTGCATGTGTGTGTGTGTGTGTGTGTGTCTGTTTGTGTATGGTGCTGGGGGTGAATTGAGTTGGGTTTTCAACTCTAACAGCAAATTCCTCACTTTTGTCACTGTGGAACAACCTAACTAATGCATTAAACGGAGTTTTTGCCTCTAATATATATATATATCTGATATCTAGATCTATATCTATATCTATATATTTATATATATATATATATATATATATACACACACACACACACACACACACACACACACACAGACCTTGCCCTTGTACTCACCATACTGACTCCCCAGGACCAGACCATTGCACTAGAACACCCCCACCAACACCTCCTCTGCCCCACCATAATTCTCCCCAACAAAATTCACAAACAATCTACTACTGTGACCTTGAGAGAGAGAGAGAGAGAAATTCCTCCAATGCAGAGCATCTGCTCTGATTAGTGTTATCTCGGTAATGGCTCATTAATGAATAGTAATATATTTTCTTCTAGGAAAATTAATTAGTTGAATTTTCAGCCTATCAAGTTTTACTTGGTGCAAAGACATCACCATTGATTATCCATTCACTTGTCAGTGTCATTAGTTCCAGGGACACGGAACAGAGCAGAAGATTGACACACAGAGGAGGGTTCAGTATATAAGTATAACTTGCTCTGGGATGTCAACTTTTTCATACAATAACTTCACAAGGTGGGGGAAGGGTGCTAGCATTAGGATTGGGGGGACATAAGATTTAAAAGTGTTTCAGAAGTAGGGGGTATTATACCATAGTAGGTGGGGGGAGGGATTTTATGTAATTTGGCAACCACAATTCATATATTTTGTGCAAGTGAATTGCACAAATTCCCATTGCAGAAGAATGCAAATTTCCTAATTTGTTCCACAAATTAGCAATCTTCATAGATCTACTATGTGAATTTATGAAATTTTCCAGGCAAATAAATATGCAAATTGCAGTTGTCGGTGAAGCAAATGTGCCAAAATATGTGTTTTTTTTCCATGGAGCTAATTACAATAACTTCCCACACCACTACTGCCAGTTGGGTTGATGATTCCCTGCCCACCCTCCTTGTCCATTGTATGGCTCCCTACATCTAGATCCTGATATGACCCCCAGGGTTCACCTCCACCATCGATGGCTAGATAAAATATGGTGGCGCTGCCATATTGTAGAAGGAGCAACCTGTCTCTGGGAGCTCCAGACATGGGTTCTGGGAAGCTTAGGTTATAAGAGGTCTTGAGGGATAGTAATGTGGCATTGGCAATGGCTAAAGAAGGAATTGACTTGTGATGCCCAAAAGGACAAAAATAAAACTAAGCAAAAAATAATTTGGTAACTGACACTAGACTGATAAAAACATTTACACAGTGTCAAAAATAATATAAGGATTACCTTGAATGAACTATTTTCTTTAACTGAATGATGTATATTGTGTTTATAATTTTAAATACCTGAATGGTGTAACCAACTGTGCTACTGTCTCTGCACCAACCATGTCAATAAGATATCTGTTTTCAATGGGCTTATCACAGAGGGCAAAACATTTTCTTTCCCCCTATAGCTTTTTCTTTCAGGTTTGACTCAGGAGGCTATCAGTCTTGTTCCTGCTGCCACAGATCAACAACCAGCTCCACAAAATCTGCCATCATCCCCAAATTCCCCCACAGATACCCCCAGCGGAGCCAGGGAATGATGAGTCATCCTTCCCTCCCCTCCCCATGAGAAATACTTCTGGATTGGAAGACAGCAGTCAAGTGGTATTTCAGGTCTAGGGAAGGCAGGCAGGACTTGATGCAGCTCGAGTCACAGAACATGCTATGTGAAGGAAAACACATTATGCATCAAACCAGAGCACCTTCCCTTCAGTGGCACCAAGTACATACACTACCACTGAGCCAGCACTCAGATGCAGTCACTAGTGGAGTGCCAAACCCCCCTTCCAGGGAGGGAGCTGTCCTCAGATGCTCAATTTCACCTGACCAACCCCTGACAAGCTGAGTCTGATCCCAAACCTGAGTCATCAGCATAGCATCAAGTGTGTCATCCAGTGCCTCATCCCTCCACACCACTGGGTCCATTCAAAAAGTTTCTTAATATTCAGCCAAGATTGCAAGCCACAAAACCCTCCAGAGCCCACGCTTGCTGCCAGACCCCTACACTACTGGTCATCCGTGGGTTGGAGAGAGCTGCCCAGTACTGCTTTCCACAGTCAGCCAAAATCACAAGCTGCAAAACCCTCTGGAGCCCACGCTCACTGCCAGACCCCTACACTATTAGTACGGAGCTCTGCTTCCTGATATTTTACAAAACGAGTGACTTTAAACTGTTTCAGCAGCAGCAGATTGTACTTTTTCTTTAGGGTTTTAGAATCCCATAGTGTCAGCGTTTATCAGAAAGACTGTCATTTCAAATGGGAGGAGCACTGACTGACTGTACCTTTGTGAACTGTTAACTTATAAAAAGTGCACTGTGAAACTACTTTTAAATTACTTAACAATGTTTTATTATCAGGGAGTGTAGTTAATTTTTTATTTGACCTCAGGTTTTCCTTTTAGTCAGTGCTTTAAAAAATGAAACTTTGTAAGTTTTTTCTTGCATTTTAATTTTTCATAGTAATTCTCCTTATTTTAAACTAAGCTCTGCTTCCTGCCCTGACCTCTGACCCCTTCGTCAATAAATCTTTTTATTGTTATCAAGCAACTAATTATCAAATTCCCACTGCAGCCTATTTGATCCCCTTCTTTTGCTTCTCATTCCTAGGTTATCCATGGGTTTGAGAGAGCTGCCCGGTACTGCTCTGCCCAGTCAGCCAAGATCACAAGCTGATCCTGCCACCACTAGCTTGGTGACTCACCACCCTACCCCTCCCGCCCGCCCCTAACCAAGCATTTTGATTTATAGATTATCATGATCAGGTGATAGTGTCACATGATAAAGAGGAAGGGCAGGCTTTATAATATCTCCTAAAATTTCCATTTGCCAGTTAAACTGAATGTCCACTAGATGGTGCTGTTTTCTTTATAAAGCGCTTGCTTTGTATAGACATTCATTCCTTTTAGATCAATATATTGGTCCTATATGACTATAAAACTGGTATAGAAATTGTGTTTCTCAATTAACTTGTTAGGACTCATAAGATTATGATTTATATAGTTAACATAAGCTGAATAGGAACATCTGTCAGATTGTATTCCTTGTGATTGTGTCCTCTGGTATCAAATCACATTTTCCTATGGTCTGTTAAACAAAAAAAAATCTAACTTGTCCAAAAGCCCAAAGTTCAAACAACCTACACACTAAAGGACAAGAGACTGAGGACTGTTTTTGCTGTGTGAGGCAACAGAGGCTTTGACCTACAGTATCATATCAAATAAAAAATAGAATAATACATGAGCCCTAAAAAAAAAATTAACCAGCTCAGATATTTAATGTGTCTACTGAGACTGATATTTTCCTTGCATGTTCTAATGATAGCGAACAAAACTAATAACATTAGATTAAATAATATGGAGGTAGAAATAAAACGAATGAAATGTACCATGACTTGGCAGAGATCTTTAAAGAGTTTCCAGTTAACAACAATGCCCCCACAAAACCAGCTGTGATACATTTAAGAAAAATCAAAATTAGAAGTAGAGAGGTTCATTATTCTAAAGATCAAGCTAAATGATGGGGGTTTCCTAGTCTATTTGTTTTAAAGTTGCTGCTATTGATGGAGAGTGATGTGGAAAGGAACCATGGACCAATACACACAGAGAGAAAATAATGCACAATAATGCTCAAAGTTTGGTTTGATGGACCTTTTTCTCTTTGGTAGATGTTGAATCTCCTGACATTATCTACCTAACAGAAACTTGATTAAGTTAAAAACTGAAACAGGGTGGTTGCTTTACAAAATTATTATTCCTATGAACTGGACAGATGTATGGGTGGGGGGGTCAAACTGTATATAAAGCATACATTGTGCCAATCCAGCAATCCAGGGAAGTTTTTTCAGATAAAGTTGATGGCATTGAAAGCTTCCTGGTACACTTATACACTAAAGACTTTATATAATTAGAGTAATATGTTCCCCACCGAAGGTTAAAATTGTCTATTTTGAAAAACTTGCCTACATCTTAATTGTTCATGTTGCAAATAAAAATATGGGCCCAGATATTCAAAAGGGTTGCACATGGCACAACAGTGTTACGCCATGCGCAACCCGCTGATGTGCCCCAGTGCGATATTCAAAAGGGAAAAGTGCGCAGCACAAATCCCGATGCGCTGGAGCACATCAGCAATGTATGCAGGCACAGGTAGGTGGTGTGTGCCCATGCATAACCTGCACAGCCCGATATTCAGCCCGGGATGTGCAGAGCCATGCATGCACAACCCCTACCTGTGCCAGCACAAAGTTAAGCCAAAAATAAAGGAACAACTGATGGCCACCCACAGGTGAGCTGCCGCATTGCAGGGCGCAACATGGCAGCTGCCACTGTGGGTGTCCACGAGTTATGGCTGCACCTGGCAGCACCCCCCATGCCTGATCATGGGCATTTGTTTAAAGAAAGCTCCCTGTCCAATATCCCTGGTGGTCCAGTGGACCGCTCTCTGCTTGATCTTGGGCATCTGTAAAGAAAGACGTCCTATATCCCTGGTGGTCCAGTGGACAGTTCTCTACCCGATCTCGGGCATCTGTTTAAAAAAAAAACACCCCGTCCTATATCCCTGGTGGTCCAGTGGACTGTTTTCTGCCCGATCGCGGGCATCTGTAAAAAAAATGTTGTAAATCCTTTTAGTATAGGGTGCTCCCTCCCAATCGCCACTGGCCTCACCACCCGCTCCCCTGGTCAGCGGTGGTGGCAGCACCCACCGCCTGCCGCCCGCCGCCTCCTGCTGACTGACACCTCGGTGGGGCTGCCACCCATTGGTTCCTGGCGTGAGCCAATGGCGCACCTACTACTACATTCAGATATGTGAATGAATCATTCACATATCTGGAATGCTAATACGTTGAGGCTGCACACCATTGGCTCATGCTGTGAAACAATGGGTGTGCAACTCCTGAGGTGTCGTAGGTGGGCGTGGGGTGGCAGGCAGGTGAGTTCTGTCACCCGCCAGCTGACCGGGGGAGCAGGGCAGTGAGGCTCAGTTGGCGGGTGGGAGAACCCAGACCACCAGGGATATACAACGTTTTTTTACAGATGCCGTGATTGGGCACAGAGCGTCCACTGGACCACCAGGGATATAAGACTGGGACTTTTTAACAGGTGCCCGAGATCGGTAGAGAGCAGTCCACTGGACCACCAGGGATATAGGACGCCTTTCTTGCAGATGCCCGGATCGGCAGAGAGCGCCTACTGGACCACCAGGGATATAGGACGGGATCTTTTTAAACAAATGCCTGTGATCGGGCTGCAGGGGCATCGGTCCCGACGGCTGCTGCCTGTTAGGCGCCAGGCACAAGTCGTCGGGGATCGCCACACCTGCATGCAAATGGGATATAATGACATGCAAATGGCCCCATGTGTGCGCTGCATACATTATGGCCTCATTTGCATGTCAGCTTTTGAATATCGCGGTTGCTGTGCATGGCGCAATGGAATTTGCACTAGTGCATCTCCATGCTCCACTCTGACCACTTGTGCTGGTGCAGTGCTACTGTGCCATGTACACTGGGGGTGGCCAGGGTGCAATATTCAAAGCTGCTGAGCCATGGCGCAGCTCCTTTGAATATCACTTAGTCGACACCCCTGCGCAGCCAAGTTGAGCTGTGCCCAAGCTTGCGCCACAGCTGGGCGCAGTTTGAATATCTGGGCCATGGTGTTCACTGGCAACTTCAATGCCGCTTGGGGAGGTAAACAAGGACAAAAACTGGAAGACTCATTACAGACACTGAATTTGGAACAAATAATTGATAAACCTACTAGAAAAGGAAACACCCAGAACACAAGTAACATCTTAGACTCAATCTCTGTGTCACTGGAACTGAAAGTAACAAACACATGTGTAAATCCCCCATACATAGGAGGCCATAATGTTACTGGATGTTCTAGTCACATTCAACTAAACCCCTAAAACTACCAATGTCCCCAAAACATAAAAAAAAGATATTTTAAAAATTACAAGAAACTAGTTTTTGAAAACTTAGTTTCTAGAGCAAAATGATACAGAATCTTGCTGATCCCCGATCTCAGTTTTGCAGTTGAAGAATTTACAAACATGTTTTTAGACCTTTGCAATCAAATTGCTCCTCTAAAAAGACAAACTCAGAAAAAGAGCTGGTTGCCATGGATAAATGAAAAATTAAAAAAATAATCTGCTTAAAAAATTTTCAATGGAACAAAGCAAGCAAAACTTCGAGTCAAGGGCCCAGATATTCAAAAGGGTTGTGCCATGCGCAACAGGGTTCTTGCTCATGCGCAAGTCCTACATTGCGCCATTCTGCGATATTCAGTGGGAGGCAGTTGCGCCACTGAAAACAGGTTAAGCAACAGAGCAATGCAAATGAATGCATGCTCAACAGGAGGGGGAGGAACCATGCATAAACTGCACAACCTGATATTCAGTCGGGTTGTGCAGAGTTGTGCAGGTGCAACCCCCAACCTGCGCCTGCACAACTTTGAGCCAAAAAAAAAGGATCAAGTTGAGGGCCACCCACAGGTGAGCTGCTGTATTGCAGGGTACAACACAGCAGCTGCCACCTGTGGCTGGCTAACTCAGTCCCTGTGTCCCCACCCAGCCCGATTGCGGGCAGAACATGAAAAGAACCCCCACCCAAACATCTCCCTAATGCCCGATCGTGGGCAGAATGTATACTGACAACCCCCAGTGCCCGATCGCGGGCAGAATGTATACTGACAACTCCCCAGTGCCCGATCATGGACAGAGCGTAAAAACAACCCCAAACATCTCCCAATGCCCGATCGTGGGCAGAATGTATACTGAAAACCCCCAAACATCTTTCAATGCCCGATCGCGGGCAGTATGTATAATAACCCCCAAACATCTCCCAATGCCCGATCATGGGCAGAGCGTGAAACAACCCCCAGTGCCCGATCGCGGGCAGAATGTAAAGACCCCCAACCGAATATCTCCCTGGTGGTCCAGTGGACCGTAATCCCGATCGCGGGCAGAATGTCAGTGACAACCCCAAACATCTCCTGGTGTCTAGTGTCCCCACCTCACCCACCCATGAAGCCCACCACCCTGCTCCCCGGCAGCCCGGTGGGTGGCAGCATCCACCACCTCCACCCCACCACCCACCCGACTGACTGTCCAGTAGGGCTGCCGCCCATTGGTGCAGAGCTAGAGCCAATGGGCGTGCAGCCTATACCGTACATGACGGTCCAGATTTGTGAATGATGTTCATTCACATAAATCTGGACTGTCATGTCGTGAATACTACGCCCGTGGCTCACAACTCGCAATAACGTCTGTCTGAACGATCGGTCCGGCGAGATGGAAGGCTGGTGGATGCTGCACGCCCGCCCGGCTGCCAGAGGGGCGGCGTGGTGTGGGCTTCATAGGTGGGTGGGGTGGGGACACTCAGACACCAGGGAGATGTTTGGGGGTTGTCACTGGACATTCTGCCCGCGATCGGTCATTCCGATCCACTGGACCACCAGGGAGATATTCGGGTTGGGGGTCTTTTACATTCTGCCAGCGATGGGCACTGGGGTTGTTTCACGTTCTGCCCATGGATCAGGCATTGGGAGATGTTTGGGGGTTGTCAGTATCGCTCTGCCTGCGATCGGGCATTGGGAGATGTTTGAGGGTTCAGTAGATCGCTCTGCCCATCGATCGGGCATTGGAGATGTTTGGGCGAAGTTGTCATTATACATACTGCCTGCGATTGGGCATTGGGAGATGTTTGGGGGTTGTTTTACGTTCTTCCCGTGATCGGGCTGCAGGTGCATCGGTCCCCAATGGCTGCTGCCTGGCAGGAGGGCCAGGCGCCAAGTCCTTGGGATCGGGGCGCTCACATGCTAATGGCATGCAATGGGGCTATAATCAGATGCAATGGCCCCCCTGCACCTTGCATGAATTATGGCCCATTTGCATGTCACCTTTTGAATATCGGAATTTACGATACGAATGGTACTTGCGCCACCACAAGTTTAATGCTCAACTCTGACAACTTGCGGTGGCGCAAGTTCCACTGCGCCATGCACAGTGGCTGTGGCTGGGGGGTGATATTCAAAGGAGTTGCTCACTAGCGCAACTCCTTTGAATATCGCCTCGGCCACACCCCTGCGCAACTATTTTGAGCAGTGCAAGGGCTTGCACCTCAGAATGGCGCAGTTTGAATATCCGGGCCAAGAAGTCTGGAGTACATTGAAAAGCATAAGAAATAAAGTGTTCCAGGAAGTAAAAAAATTAAAAAGGCAATATTACAAACCAATCAATTAATCAAAATCTTCATTTAACCAGGAGAGCATTATTGAGCAAAGCTCATTTGCGAGATGGACCTGGACAGGATACAAGAACAATCCACAGCACATTGAACACAATAAAATCACACAATATTTAAATAACTAACTAACATAGTCAGGGCTAAATATAATACACAGGGTAACGACAGTGGTAGTGCATGAGTACTATATACAAACATGAGCATCTAAATACAAGTTATAGTCAAGATTGGACACTGTGGTGTGGTGAAGGCAGAAGAACAAACACAGTGAGAGGGGCAACAAGGGAAGTTAGGAAGCTGATAAGAAAAGGAAGGGAGTTGTGAAGGTTAAAGAGAGTAGGCAGGGGAACTAAACATCAAATAAATTTAACTACAGATCCAAAACTTTAGTGGACATTAATTAAATCTTTAACAAAACCTAAAAATACCCTTCCAGAACTAGTTATTGCAGAAAATGGGAAAACTCAAACTCAAAAACAAGCAGCAGATACTGTACATTAAATAGGTATTTTGTTGCTTTCCTTGACCTTGAAAACCTTAACAAAAGTAATGGGGCCATTAATACTAAACCAGCCATAAATACGGAGAACACCA
This sequence comes from Neoceratodus forsteri, assembly GCA_016271365.2. NCBI lineage: Eukaryota > Metazoa > Chordata > Ceratodontiformes > Ceratodontidae > Neoceratodus > Neoceratodus forsteri. The sequence goes on from CM057455.1 coordinate 625,307,572, forward strand.
AAGAAGAGGAAAAAACTCATATACTTAGTTAAAAAGATACTTAAGTGGGACATAATCAAAGCAATAAACAAGTTAAAGGAAAATAAATCCAGTGGCCCAGATAACATTGAACCAAGGTTTTTAAAAGATTCTACAACTGAAATTGCCCAAATATTGACTGACATCTTTAATTGGCATCTAAAAGAGTGTACTTTTCTCTATCATGTGGAAACTGACCAAAATAGTCCTTATATTTAAGGGTTGAGAGTTACCTACCAACCAATTATCAACCAATTGCCCACCTGTCAGTTGTTTCAAATTCAAATTTACTAGAAAGACTGGTTCACAGTCAATTGATAGAATATCTAGAGAAGTATAATAAATTAAACAACTTGTAGGCAGGCTTTAGAAAAGGTTGTCTACTGGCACTGCACTCACACACTTCCTCGACCTTGTTTACTCCACTGGGCATGGTGAGGTCCATGGGTGCAGTGTTCATGAACCTATTCAAAGCTTTTGATCCTGTGGATCATGAAATTCTCTACGTAAGAATAAAGGAAACAGGTATTGCTAAGGAACCCTGCAAATGGCTAATATCTTACTTAACCAGGAGGTCACAAATGGTCTCCATGAATGGAACACTATCTGGAACTCTGCTGAGATGGACTAATCAACAAACCTTATCCTGGGTAACTACATTATTTACATTTTCAAAATCAGGTAATCTACTGGGTGGGAGGGCTGCCATTCAGTAGCTGATATGTTTATCATACAGTCACATAGGTCCTCTGGTGATTTAGTAAACTGCAGAGATTCCAGGAGCACTACAGAGGTCTTGTGGCTGCCAAGTTTGAAAGAGGTGTCAGCATTCACCTAGGAGCTGGTTGTAGCCAGTGCTGAAATACACCTGCTGCAGGGAAGGTCAGAGTGGCATTGAGGGTACTTACTGCTGACTGAATCTCTCAACAGCCTCCCAGGAGCTGCAATGAAGGATGGGGAGCTGTGAGCAGGAAGGGGATGGTAGGATAGCACCAGCTTTTGGATGTTTGGGCCCTTGGATTGTAACTCATGACTGCTTCACCCTGGTATGTGAGGTGAAAAATGTTACTCTGCTAGAATGGGGAGTACATCTTGTTGTATCCATCCCATGGGTGTCATTAAATCAAGTGATGTTTACTTGTGGAGGGACTAGTGAAGCTAAAGGAGAGCAAGGAAGAAGGTCCAAGTAAAATGGGGATCATGACAGGTACCAAGAGGGATGATCTATGCCATGGGAGAGGGTAGTACACTATCTCCTGGGAGGTTACTGCTGTCAGGGTACTTCCCAAAGGTAGAGAAGCTGGTTGAGAGAATGGAAGGTATGTCTAATGTAATTGTCTACTTAGGGATGAACATCTGACATGTCTTCATCTTTGAATAAATGGGAACATTTTTTTTATGCCTTTTTGAGACCAACTCTTATATGTATTATCCATTAACAGCATATCATGTGATGGCTTTCCAAATATCGGTGTATCCCTGGGATATCCCTATCTTGTAATTAATGAGTTTATCTGCCTTGTACAACACACTGATTGCTGTGACAGTAGCTTGTTTTTTTTTTATATGCTTATTTATTACCAATTCTACACATTTATTGTGAGGAATAAACAAAAAATGTTTAAAGTAATTTTACAAAGGTTCTGTTCCATAATATAAGAAATAAACGCCACTGAGTTGTCCTTTAACCATTGCCATATTATTGAACATTGTGTTACTACCTAATATTTATAAAAATCTGGAAGAGCCGTGCCTCCTTGATTCTTGGATCTTATTAATGTATCATATGCTACCCTAGGTTGTTTATTTAACAATACAAATTTAGTTATAAACCTTTTTAATCTCAGGAAATAAGAGTCTGGTAAATGTAGTGGGATACTCTGGAACAAATATATAAATTTATACAGGACACTCATCTTTATAATATTAATTCAACCCAAATTTGTTAAAGGTAAAGTTTGCCATCTACTCAGATCTTTTATTATGTTTCGTATTAATGTATCATAATTTAATTTATTTCATTTAAATTGTTTGCTATATTTATGCAAAAATATGGTATGTTTTGTCTTATATTACATCTGCAAGAAATGTATAGATCAACACATTATTTGTCTTGGAGGCCATAACATCTGATTTTGTCAATTTACAGTGAATCCTGATACATCTCCAAACTCTAATTACCTTATACAGCTCTTCCAATGATTATTTTAGTCAGCTAAAAAAGACAAAGAGCTGCCTGCATTAAAACTAATTTTATGCTACAGTTGTTGAATTTTTATGCCCTTAATATTTAGATTATTTTATACTGAGCATGCCAATGGTTCCATAATTAAGGCAAAAATTAGTGGAGATAATGGACATCCCTGGCATGTTCGTCTTGTTAATACAAAGCTTTCTGATAATATGTTATTTGTTTTAACCCTAGCTTGGGGTGATTGATATATTAATTTTACCCAATTCATATAATTTTGACCTATTTGCATCTTTTCTAGTGTTTGAAAAATAAATTGCCATTCTATTTTGTCAAATGCTTTTTCTGCATCTGTTTACACTAAAAACACATTTGACTGAGCTTTAGTATCAATAATATTAATGGTTCTTCAAACATTGTCACTTATTTTTCGACCTACTATAAATTCGTTTTGATCTTTTTGTACTAACTGGTCTATAACAATGTGTAATCTTGTTGCTAATATTTTGGTGAATATCTTGTAGTCTTTGTTTAGTAATGAAATTGGCCGACATGACTGTGGTACCAGTGGGTCATTTCCTTTTTTTATATATCAAATGAATTATTGCTTTGTTGAATGTTCCTGCGATAGAAGAAACCTTATTAAATGAGTTGAATAATTTTAACAGTATTGGTGAGATTAAATCTGTAAATTGTTTATAGTACTCTGTAGATAACCCATTGGGTCCTGAAGCTTTATTTTTGGGTGCTGGTTTATAGCAGCTATTCTTTCTTCTAGTTTTATCTCTGAGTTTAGATGATTCTGAAAATATTCAGATACAATACTTAGGGGTATGTTTTGAATAAATACCTTCACTTTCTCTGTGTTTATATGTGGTTGTGATTGAAATAACTTTTTATAATATCCATAAAATTGTGTATTTATCTCCTTTGGATCTCTTGTTGTCTCTCCATCTTCTTTCTGTATAATGTTAATGGTTTTTAATTATTTTTCTTTGTTTAATTGCCATGATAGCAATTTCAATGGCTTGACAGAGTAGAGGTAGTGATTAGTTCTCATTTGTAATATCAATTTCTCCACTTGCTTAGAAAGTAAGTTTTCATATTCTATTTTTTAGTCAAATCCTTAAAAATCTTAGCATCAAAATGAAGACTATGTAGAGATTGTAAGTCTCTGATTTGTTGTTCTAATTGTCTCTGTTTTACTCCCCATGCCCACTTCATTTTCTTTTCCTTATTCTGAAGCAGACCCCTTACCCAGATTTAAAAGGTTTCCCAAAGATTATTTAACGTTGTTTTTCCACTATCATTGTTTTGAAGAAACTCTCTGATTTCCTGTTCTATTATTGCAGTCCATTCTTTCTTTTGTAATATAAATATATCCAAATCGCCAGTTATAAGAATACTTAAGTTGATCTGATTTTAAAAACAGAATACATGGCAAATGATCTGAAATATGTATTGCAGAGCATTCCGCTTTCTCCACCAAATGCAATAAGGATTCTGAGCATAAGAAGTAATCTATTCTGAAATAAGTCATATGTACCTGAGAATAAAAGGAGAATATTCTTCTATCTGGATCTAAACAGATCCATGGGTCTATTAATTTTAAATCTACCTGAAAATTCTTAATTACTTTAATTGATGATTTAATGGTTAAACTGTGTTCGATGTTCTGTCACATTTATTTAATACTAGATTAAAATCAACTGAGATTATATATGGTGGGATAAAAGAGGTTAACTGTAAGAAAAACTCACTAAAGAAGCCAGGTGAATTTTCAGTTGGCGCATATAATGAAGCCATAGTAAATTTTTGACAAGATATTTGAGTTTCTATAATCACAAAATGGCCTGCTTGGTCATTGTATGTTCTCTTTATATCTGGTTTTAACCAACCCTTTTTAAAAAGTATCGCAAAACACCTCTTGAGTTATTTTTGTAAAGTGAAAACATCCCTGTTCCCCATCATCTAGAGAACAATTCAGAATCCTGCTGATTAAAATGCATTTCTTGTAAACAAAGGCAATGGATTTTATACCTATCTAAATACTGCATCACCTTACACATTTTGTCTCTATTTTAGCCTTTAATATCCCAGGATGCAATTCATAAACCTTCATCCTTTATTATATATTTTTTTGTTCAATTTCTTTAAATCATACTTTATACTCCTTCTTCTGGACCTTGAATACTAAATAGAACAATTATTTTTCCAAATTGAGTTATAGTTGATACTATTAATATAGCAAATATCCTCTCCAGCATGTTTTTTACATTTGTTTCATTATCCATTCCACCCCTACCCTCTACTGGGAGAATGTAATTCTCCCTCCACCCTTTAGTGTTCCTGTAGATGGCTATTGATGCCATCTATTGTGTTTGAACGGTCAACAGCATCCTGACATCATTTTTTCTCTTGCCCCCACCACAGAATAGTAAAAACCTATTTGTAACTACCCAAAGGTAAGTCACATATGTATTCTAAAGTTTCCATAGTATCCTGCCCCATGTACAAACAGAGGTAACACATATATTGTGAAACTGAAAAAAAATATCAAAAAAGGGGTAAAAAAGAAACAAAAACAGGAAGAAGGGTTTTAAAAAGGGAAACAGCTAACTCAACAAGGCAGGGGGTAGGGAAAGAGGATGAGGGGAGAGGAAAAGGAAAGAGATTAGGAAAACAAGGACAAAGAAGGGAGACAGAAAGATGAAATGGAAGAGAAAAAATAGAAAAGAGGAGATAAAATAAAAAATGGAGAAAGTTCAGTTATGCTTCCATCCCTTTTCTTTCATCTCTATTCAGTTCTTCACATCCCACTCTCCTCCATCTGCTTCATATGAGGTTAAATCATTTTCTGATTTTATGTTGTTTCTTTTTCTGTATTGGTGCTCTGAGTTTGTTCAGGATATAGAGTTGTTCTGGGAGAGTGTGACCGTGTGTTACTTTGTGCATCTGAAGTAGCAGACTCTGAGTAATAGCACTCACATGCTTTCTCAGCCTCCCAAGGATCATCAAAAGTCCGAAGTTTACAATTTACTATAAAGTGAATTCTTGATGGGTATAGCATTGTTGCTCTTACTCCCCTTGCGGGGGTTGGGACAGCATGATGGATACACTGCTGCTCCACTCCACACCATGCTAAGCAGGGACAGTTTGCTTTCAGTTCTCAAGCTCCTTTAGTCTCATATTTTCAGTTCTTGAATGAGTCTTATGTTAATTTGTAACCATTTTTAAAATGTGACCCTGGAGATGGCTGTCACCTAGGTGCAACGCTGTTTGATGCTGATTAAGTAAATGCTCGGGCAGCTTTGTTATTCTGTTATTTAATGTGTCGAATTGAGAATGGCAAGGTTATTTAGCCCATGTTAGATTGGGCATTGTTTCTCAGTTTTCGGGGAGGTAGGGACCCAAAATGATTTGAGGTGGAACCTAATGGAACCCAATGGAGATTTCTTCATGGAGATGAGGATTTGATATCCGAGAAGAAGTTGAAAGGAGGATGACTGGAAGAATGGTGGCATGGAAGCTGGGCGGCATTTTCAAATGCTGATAGGCTAATATTAGCCTTAATAAAGGTATGCCAATGCTGTCAAGGGGATAGGGTTATTTGAAAAGCTCAGAGAAAATGTTTGAAGTTATTGCACTTAGAGGAGCATTTTTTCTGATTTTGTTTTAACAGGTGCCGCATTCGATCCAGTAAGAGAAAATGGAAGAAGGTGATCTCTGGATTTTGGAAAGACCTCTGAAAATATATAATGAACTCCCTGAGTAGGAGACTGGAAAACTCTTTGAAATATGTGGTTCGTACAGTACAGCATGATAAAGTTAATAGGTAGGAGCAGTAGGTGTCTACTTTGCTCACCAGATTTGTGAGTATGCACTTTTGGGGATAAAGGAGAGGATTGTGTCCCCCTGCTTTGGGGTTTACTCTGAACAAGCTTCAGTTGAACAAGGTATGGAACACTAAAATCAATAATGGCTGGAAAAATGGAGTAAGTGGAAGATTTTTGTCCCTGAGGTACTATAGGCTCCCTTGAATTTTGTTAAGAGTGGTGAGCTGGGACTTTAAAATCAAAACTACTATTATTACCACATATTTTTGTAAAAAGGGGATACTGTCTTTGTGCAACAAATAATTTTATAAGGTATGATATAGTCCACACGAACTTCAGAATTTGTTAATGTGGAGTTGCATTCTGAAAATTTTCTGAGTGACTCCTAGATTAGTTGGACCCTTTAAAAATGGTTTGGGTGTTGGCTGCACACTCAAGTGGCCTGATGGATTCCCGGGCCTCTGTTTGCTGGCAAATTTTATTTGTTTGTATGCTTGTATAATATTTCATACAAGTTTATTTTTAAATTATATTTGAAATGTTTAGAAACATTTAGAAATTGTTTAAATGACTAACTGTTTAGGATCATTTTTACAATATGTCTCCGGTTACTCTGTACAAAGTAAGTTTTTGAAACTGCCAAATTGAGACTGGAAAATTTGGCAACTTTTACTGTATGAACGGGTTGCTGCCCATCTTAAGTGAAATACTAAATTGATGGAATTGATATATAAAAGTGATTAACTGTTTGGTAAAGGTAATTGACCACTGGTTCCTGGTTTTACATTCATGGAACTGGTATAACAATACTGAGTATTATAGAACTTGGGTAGGTCAGCACAATTGACTCATGTTAGTATGACCAGGGACATGATCATGAGACTATCAGTATTGGTATGGCAACTGAATAGCGAGTTTAGGTCTCAATCATCTTTTGGGCATAATGAGACCCAATTGGCCTTGTAGCCTAAGAGAAAGGCTTTCCCTCCAGAAAGGGAGCTAATACATAGGTCTAAAATTGCTAACAGGTGACAAAATTTGGAATATTTTTGTTGCTTTGGCTATCCCTTTAGACTGAGGGTCTTGACTGATGGACTTCTGAGTGGTGCTATGGATAGGTTATGATGTCTGGAATCCTCTAAGTATAATCAGAAAACTATTTGTTGTCTAGCAATGATGTTTTAACTGGAGTGCCACCTGGATATTGTCATTGCTTAAAGCAGTTTTTTCTGCTTTTGGATGTTGTTCTACAAGGCGGGATGTAAATTTAAAGGACAGACTTCAAATTTGTGATCATATGTTAAACAGGTGTCAGATTTAAGTGGAAAGATGGATTAAGTGTTAATTGTTATGTAACCCCACTTTTAATTGTAATAACCACTTGATGAAATGGACCGTTTCAGTCTTATATGTACCAAATTTTATATGAAGATTTATTGTATTGTATTTCATGATCTGCTGGGTGATTGTAAAATGTATTATTGATTTTGCATAATGACTTTGTGTCAAATGAATAAACTAATTGATTGATTGATTGATACTACCCTTGCATATAATTTAGATTTTAAGGGGTTAAATAGCTTTCTTTTTGCTGCAGTCTCTTGTGATAAATCTGGGTAAACATTAAAATGAATATCCCATACTTTTAAACCCCTGTCTATTCTAGCTTTAAATAAAATCTCTTTGCAATGCTGAAAATGATGTGGCTTTATAAAAACTGTATGATATATGCTTAAATTGTTTGCATCAAATCTGTTTCCTGCTCTATGAGCTCTATCTAGTGTGACTTTATTTTCTGGAAAAGACCTTCCAACTGCTTCGGTAATGAGTTTCTCAAAGAATTTTAATTGTTTCTGTGTCCATTCCACACCTTTTGGTATCTTACACAGAAATAGGTTTCCCCATCTTGCATGATCCTCTTGTTCAGCTAATTTATTTGTGGGAGATTGAAGTTGCTTTTCATGTAGCATTTGGATTTTTGCAAGGGGTGTAAGATTGTCCTCTATCTTTGAGATTCTATTTTGCATTTCTGTGGATGTCATAATTAGACCATCCATTCATGAAATTAATTCAGCAACTGAGGTTATTTCTTTTATGGAGGCTTTCATTTCTCCTAAAGCCCCCGCTGTGTCAACTTTTATTTCTTTAATTGCTGCTAGAATGGTCTGACTGTTTTCTTCCCAATCCTTATTAGATGGGCCTGTGTCTTTATCTGTTTCAGCTTCTGCCCTATTAGCTGCAATGTTGTCCGTTGCAGCAGTTCCTTCTTTCTGATTTAATGAGGTTTCTGCATTTTTAAATGATCACTATTTTGGGATAGATGCTTTTTCATAGAGGTTTGCCCAGACTCTAATGCTTCAGCTCTGTTCCTATCTTTTTAGTGGCTGTTTGAGATTCTCAATTATATCTCCTGGGGAGGGGGTAACAAGCAACTTTCAGCCTTTTTACCAATATATTGTTTGCTGCCTCAAAGTTCATTTAATCATCATTTGTGGATTCTGAAAGATGCTGACTTTGCTTCCATTTCTCTTGTAATGAGGGTTTGGTAACACAACACTTGTTAAATTTCTCCCTGAATTAAGGGCATTCCAATCTGAAAGCTGAGATATATTTGTCCCAGAAATACCATCTAGATAACTCTTTAGCTGAACAAGTGGTTTTTAACATAACCTCAGCATGCTCTACTGGAAAAAGTGCTTCTGTGTAGTTAGCCTTTAATTTGGAAGACTGCATATTAATGGTGTTCCTAGTGTTTTCTTACTGCCTCATATTATATACTGCATATTTGCCTCAAGTGAAAAAAATAGAAAAATGAAATAAAAGCAACACTGATAGGCTATTCGGTGATTAATCCTTCTTCTCCCTTACTTATGTATGCAGTATAATGACAGGCTCAGTAAATAAATAGGAATGCAGTAAAATTCAGAAAAAGTAGAGTTTTACTTAGCTCAAGTTGTTAGAACACCTCTTTAACACTCTTCTCAATAGTATTGTTGCTGAGAGAAAACTAAAGAGATCAGGAGACAGGTTAAATGAGTGCTAGACATTTAGCATTATTTCAAAGTTTTGTTCCTGATTCAAAACTGCAAATGATGTAACTCAGGATGCTGACTGTGCTCACGTCTCCTTTACCTGGCATCTTGGAACAGTGCTTTACGTTACATGCTGTATCCTCACAGGTGCCTACCTCAAAAAAAAAAAAAAAAAAAAACAGAAAATATATAGGGGTCAAAGAGAATGAAGTGCAGGGTGCCATAGGGATCATTCTGGTGTCCACTACACTTCTACACTTCAGTTTGCTTGTCTGTGGCACTGGAGTAGGGATTCAGAACAACATATTACTCTTTGCTGGTAACACTGTAATCTGTGGCTGAGTTGACAGCAAGGAAGTAATCAGGGACATGAAAGTGACCTTGCAAAACTGAAAAAGTGGTCAAAACGTAGAGATTAAATTCAGTATCAAAAAGTGCAAGATGGTGTATTTTGGAAAGAAGAATAAAAATGCATTATTTAATAGGAGGAGCAGGATAGACCAGTTCTAAGAGAAAAGAGAACTACGGATTGTTATAAGTGACCACCTCAAGATTATTACCTAACACAGCAAGGTTTATGAGAAGGCCCATGTATGCAGAGTCTTCTCCAGTACACATAGGAGGTGATTGTGCACCTCTAAATAGCACTGGGTAGTCCACATCTGGAGTACTGCACACATTTCTGGAACCTTCACCTTAAAAAATGTAGATTATGTGAAGGGGATGCAACCAAAATAATATCTGGACAAAGGAAATGACTTAGGAGGAGAAGATTGGTTGATCTGAATATGTACTCCCTGGAGGCCAGAGGGGGAAGGGAAGATATGAAAGAGACATTCAAGTGCAGTACATGAACAGAATAAACATAGCAGATATTATTTTTTGTACTAGCATGATTGTTTAAATGTGTTATAAAAAAGCAGTGACCCACAGCGAGACATGTAATTCTAGAGAATTAATTCATGCCCAAGCTAAACTGGAAGCATGATGGCAATGGCTGAGTTACTTTCAAAGCACCAAGGAAATGAATTAATCCTCAAGAAACCCATGCTATGGAAAGGGTTATTTCACTTATAAAATCAAAAAAGTGTTTTTAATTGAAAAAGGTTTTATTTTCCTGTAGTTAGATTGTTGATAGGCAGAATTTGTGGGTCAGGTAACAAACACCGAGATCATCTGAATGAGCCATGGAGGTGCATTTATTTTCAAGAAACCTATGTCCTGTTGTGGGGTTTTGTGTTTAAAATGTAAAATGTTTTGTATGTTAATGGAAAAAGTTTTATTTATACTGAGTTAGGCTGTTGCTAGGTATATTAGGGTAAGCTATTTGCCAATGGTCATCGATTATGGAACGGTCTGATGATGTGTATAGACCAATGAATTTGCTAGGATCCTGAAGCACATTTGATAATTAAATAATAATGTATAACCAGGTGTTAGGTTTCTATGAGCTAATCAATCTCCTCCTGAAGTTCTGAACAGCATAAATGGGACACTGAGTGTTACTTTCCCAGGATGGTGATTACAGAATTAACTCAGTCTTTGGAGTGATTTACTGCTTCTAAGGCATTAAACAATAAAATGCAATTTTTTTATTCATTTTTAAGTTTTTAAACACAAATTGCATAGTACATATCACCCTGTGATGTTATGTGAGAGGTTAACATTTCTCTGCAAGAGCAATGTTCATAAATCAGATTTTATTATTACCATCCTGTTCTACAATCAGTGATAACTTACCTGCACTTGCTGCTGTTGTTACTTTACCCTAGGAGCCACATGTGAATTAAATGATATGTTCAATGCTGTTTGTCTTCCAGGACATCAGTTTTCAATACAAAATAAAAGCAATAATAGCAAAGTCCAATTATTTGTTAAACACTGAGACCTAAGTGACTAGAATGGGTGTCATCTTCAGTTCAGTTTCTTTTGGCATGCTATAAAACAGAAAGCACACTCTTTTAACATAGAAACATAGAATTTTATGGCAGATAAGGACCGCATGGCCTGCCTAGTCTGCCCATTTCCCTACCTAATGGATAAGCTGCAGATCTTAGTTAACCAACAGCCTACTTCCTCCTACCACCTACTAGAATTGCCTTATGTCTGTCCAAAGCATTCTTGAATTTCCCCACTGTTTTTGACTCTATGACCTCCTAAGGAAGGCTGTTCCATGCATCTACAACCTTCTCTGTGAAGAAATACTTCCTCACATTACCTCTAAGCCGTCCCCCTTCTATCATCAAATTGTGCCCCCTTGTTCTTGCACATCTCTTTTTCTGAAAGATGCTACCCTCTTGGACTTTGTTGATTCCCTTGAGGTATTTCAAAGTTTCTATCATGTCCCCCCCCCTTTCCTTGAGGCTATACATCTTAAGCTCCTTTAGGCTTTCTTCATATGTCTTCTGGTGCAGACCCTGCATCACTTTTGTTGCCCTCCTCTGGACAGCCTCCACCCTGTCTATGTCTTTGTGGAGATGGGGATTCCAGAACTGTACACAGTACTCCAGATGTGGTCTTACAAATTGTCTGTACAGAGGACCAACAACTTCCTGTTTTCTACTGGTGATGCCTCTCCCTATGAATCCCAGTATCTCCCCAGCCCTCCTTACTGCCCTGTCACATTGCTGGCCCACCTTTAGGTCATCTAATATGACTCCCCCCAGGTTCCCTTCCATTTCTGTTGTTGTCAGTATCTCACCCCCCATTGTGTACTCTTCCCCTGGGTTTTTGTTTCCCAGGTGCATCACTTTGTACTTTTTTGCATTGAATCTAAGCTGCCATACATTTGACCTTTCCTCCAACCTTGCCAAGTCCTTTTTCATCCTTTTCACCCCACCTTGCGAATCAACCCTGATGCAGATCTTTGTGTCATCTGCAAAGAGACATACTTTCCCTTCTAGTCCCTCGGTAATGTCACTTATAAAGACATTAAAAAGGACCGGCCCTAGTACTGAACCCTGCGGTACCCCACTAGTAACCCTCCTTTCTTCACTGTGGACTCCATTTAATATTACCGTCTGTGTCCTGTTGTCCAGCCAGTGTTTTACCCAGGCTACCACCCTGGGACCCACTCCCAGGCTGGCTAATTTGTTTATTAATCTTTTGTGCGGCACTGTGTCAAATGCCTTGCTAAAGTCCAAATAGACCATGTCCACAGCCCCTCCCAGGTCTACTGCTTTGGTCACCCAGTCAAAGAAGTCAATTAGATTTGTCTAACATGACGTTCCTGCTGTGAATCCATGCTGCCTTGTGTCCTGTGCCCCACTGGCATCTAGGTACTCAACAATTCTTTCCTTCAGCAGTAATGCCATCATTTTCCCTACCACTGAGGTCAAACTGACAGGTCTGTAGTTTTCTGCCTCTGTCCTGCTCCCACTTTTGTGAAGGGGGTCCATCCACCCTCATCCAATCCTCAGGTACCACACCATCCTCCATGATTTATTAAAAGGGTAGTCAGTGGTGTTACTAGTTCTTCCTTAGTTCCTTTTGAATTCTGGGGTGAATCCATCAGGCACCATTGCTTTATCCACCTTCAGTTTTAAGTGTTCTTTCAGAACCCTTTCTTATGTGAAAGGACTAATATCAACCCCCTTACCAGTGCTTCTATTGACTGAATTAGGTATCTTCCCGCTTTTCCATTTTGAATACTGAGCAGAAGTATTCATTCAGGTATCCTAACTTTTCACTGTGTCGCTCTCTGCCTACCACCTTCCTCTTTATTCAGCCTTAGTATCCCTGCCTTAGTCTTTCTTTGCTCCTTAATGTACCTATAAAGGTTTTATCCCCTTCTTAACTGAGTTGGCTATCTTTTTCTCAGTTTGGGCCTTTGCTATTCTGACTGCCTTCCTGCTTCCTTCTGCTTTAACTAGTACAGTTCTCTGTCCTGATCCTTCTGTGTCAACTTATACTTTTTGAATGCTATGCTGCCATCTTGTTTTTCAGTTAGTGAGAGACAAAATTTTGTAACTCAAAAAATAATGCCTTGGGAAAACACCAACACTTGTGTTTACCTAATCAGGCCATGAGGAACATGACCCTGGCATTAGTTTTTCACCAGGTGGTCTGGAAATATGTTTTTCAAACTTTTTGCACCATTCTGCGGTTTTGTTAATGAGACAACATTTTTTGTTGCTCAGGCTATAATCTCAATAAAAAAAGGAACCTCAACAAAATTTTTCTGTGCATGACAACTTTCCCACTATAGAGACAGGAGTGCCACAAACACATTAAAGTTATCACAAAAACACTGCACAAACACATTTTCCAATGTGTTGTTTTCTTTGTCACTTCTTTGTGGCAAGGTAGATTGTGCTTTTGGGCTGAAATGTGCAGGGTGGCATGCCCTGGTCCCAAAGAAGTGCCTTTTGGTGGTTTGGTCTCAAAACATACAATGGGCCCCTAGTTAGTGTTCCAAAGCTGAGAAATCTCCCATAGGATAACATTGTGATTTCCATGGTGCCTTTCAGCACCGTATCTTGAAAACATAGCGAGATAGAATTTATGTCGATACCTGCAGCTTACTAAACCTGCGAGGAAGTTTCAAAGTCAAAGATTACACCTTCAGTGGAATTGTTTTACTAGGTTGTACAGTTACTGATATATTGGCAGATAACTGTTACAAGGGTTCATTTTTGGTACTATGTGGCTGCTGTATGGCTCCAGTTTTATATGTAAGTGGGAGCGCAGGGCCTGGAGGGCCTGTGCTCCCACAGACACATATCATAATGCACAAATGGCCAGGTACATTACACTGTAAATAAATGGTTTGGTCTTTCAACTTGAAATTTGCAGGGTATAAAGGGGTGTCTCAGAGATGTGAATTATGCTGTTTAGGCTTTAAAAATTTTATTGATTCCATAGTTACTGTATGCCATAACAAAGTTGAGATTTTTTCCATAGGATGACACTGCAGCACCCATAGTGATTTTTGGTGCCCGTATCTTGGAAACAATGTGAGATACAGATTTAGTCAACGTACCTCTCATGGAGGTTTTGCTGTCATGATTACAACGGTGCTGGAATTTTTTTCATAGCTGCTACGGTTGCTGGGATATTGGCAAATTAGTGTTACAAGTGTTCCTTGCCCTACAAGGATGCTATATTGCTACATATTTAAGTGTAAGTGGAAGCGCAGGGCCTGGAGGGCTCCTGCTCCCACATACACATACCATTATGCAAAAAATGGCCAACATGATGGGAGCACAGGACCAGGAGGGCAGCGCTCCCACAAACACATACCACTAACTACTTACATTATACTTTCTCAAAGAAGGAAATTCATTGCAAAAACTCCATTAATGCATCAGTTAGGGTTGTTGTCACAGTGACAAAGTTTGGAAATTCAATGTTAGGGTTATCACCTCTCCACCCCCACCCTACAGGCACCAACAGGCACTGGGGTGTGCCATGAGGTCATCAGACATAATGCTTACCTCATTCTCCTATACTGTAGAGTGTCAGCTAGTTTTCACTTGCAATGGGGTAGGGAGTTGGGTCTGATGTCCCCAAAACATGCTAACATCAAATTTCAAACTTTGTCACTGTGACATCAACCGTAAGCCGTAACTGATGCATTAACAGAGTTTTTGCACTGAATATATATACACAGACTCATATTGTTATGCAGAAATGGCAGTTTGGTGGAGCGCTGGCCTACCAACACATGCTATTTACTAGTTATATTACACTTTTTCAAAAGTAAGGAAATTCATTGCAAAAGGTTCATTTAATGCATCAGTTAAGGTTAAAGTGACAACACTTGGAAATAAGACATTAGGGTTAAGCAACTAACCCACTCACCACCCCACCCCACCCATCCTCAACAGGCTGACAGATGCCGGGGTGTGCCATGGGGTTGTGAGGCCTAACTCTCACCACCATTCTCCTTACTACAGCAAGTCAACCTGTTACACATGGAATGGGGTGAGAGTTGGGTCTTGACTCCCATGGCACACCCCAGCATCTAGTTGGTGTGTGGAGGATGGGGTGGTGAGGTAGGGGCAATCCTAATATCTAATTTCCCCACTTTTGTTGCTTTAACCTAACTGATGCATTAAACAAAGTTTTTTCAATGTATGTATATATATATATATATATATATATATATATATGAATATCATCTACCATTCTTTTCCTGATATTGGATGGCTCAATGCAATGCTAGCCTCCAATTTCCACACTCTAGAGGACTGGTTTCTTCAGAAGCAGTTTCACATTAATACAAAAAAACAAAGAGCATGTTTTCTCCAACTCATCCACACCAACCCTCCCCTCTGGCTGTACTCTCACATACTGGGAATGCACTCAATTGGTCTCAGGTTCTTCAAATACTTGGCAGTCACCTTTATCCCTCACTTACCCTGGATGTGCATGTTATAGCCATCACCAAAACTATAAACCAAAAACTCATTGTCCTCTACTGCATCTGTCCATTCCTTACATTGACCTTCTGCTGCAAGATTGAGGATGCCACACCCTGACCCTTCTTATTTATGGTGCTCCATTATTGCTCTCTGCTACCACATCTGTACTATCACACCTATCACAGGCCTACCATAGAGTTGGCAGGTTTGTCTTCAGGGGCAATGTATAGCATCATCACTGCAATGTCCTGTCTGCTCTGAGATGGTTACCCTATGAATTGAAATTACTTCTATGCCACACTAAGCTTTATACATAAGCTTGTACATTGCTTCACTCCTCCTTGCCTTGCTGATATTGTTCAATGTCATCTCCCTCGATGTGCCCTCAGAGCTACCTCCTTGCCTCTTCTCTCATGCCAAACTTACGACTCTCCATGACTCAGATCATTTGCATTTTCTGTTGTCCTCTCTACCTCCTTCTATACTGGCCTGCACCTCCCTCCTCCCTCTCTCCGTTTCAAAGTTTGCTGTTATCTAACCTAACTGCTCTACCTTGCTCCTGCTTCTGCTGACTCCTATCCCCTGTTCACTCCTTGCATGATTCTCCTAGCAAAACTTTCCACTCTTTCTGTGTCTTGCTCTCCATGAAAAAAAATGCTGTAAATGATGTCTGTATGTAAGGTTTTGTTGAATGTGCCTTAAATTGCTTATTTTGCATAACTAAATGCAATTGATGTACTCTCTTACTGTATGACTACTCGTCTAATTTCTTGTATCAATGAATGCACTATCAATGTACTGCACTTCCCAGGTTGCCCTGAAAAGGGACAGTATTGTCTCAGAGAGCCTACCAGTTACCAAAATTCAATAAATAAAATATAAATATATATGTACCTTGAGTCAGCCATGAAGAAGTGCAGTAATTAACTCAATGACATATCACAAAATCTTGCATAACAAAGGGCTTAATTGTCACTGACTTACAATGGCCCCTGCAGTAAACTGCAGCATTCTGTGATATTCTGCAGCATTTCTGTGTTGTCTCCTGGCTGCTACATCTATATACAGTGTGTGTGTGTCTATATATATATATATATATATATATATTATATGTCAGCACAGTAGTGCTACCATAGTTAGGGTTGAGGAGCCATTTCTATGTTAAACCCCAAACTTTGCACCTTAATAACTTTGCAACTGTTTGACAGATTTGGCTGAAATTTGGAATACATGATCAAGGACCATAGGCCTTGGCATCTGCCAAGTTTTGTACCAGTTGGATACGCTGTGGGTTATTAAGCATGATTTCTACGCGCGATTTACGCTTTTCTGGAATTCTCACGGTCTCAGCATACAGGTCGCGCGGTTTGTGCGACCAGCCCAAATCTTTAGGAACGTAGGCTGGGATCCCGATGTGCCTTTTGAAGATTTGGTGAAAAATATTAAACGGTTCAAAAGTTATTCAAAAACAATTTCCATTATAAGTCAAAGGGAAAAGTTAACAAAAGTTCAACACTTTCCAAATGCATTTTTACTTTCAAGTGGGCCTGTTACTTTCTAAATTGGCCATTTTGTTTTCAGTTGGTGATTATAAAAATGGTTGGCATTTAAATTTGGGACCCTCTAGCAACCTAATTATTTTTGTATTCACCTAGTCGGACCCTGAGGATGCTAGCCATGTCTTTATTTTGGGGTAAAACACCCCAGAAATATGTTTTTCAGATTTCTGGAAAAAGTCCTTTCGCAAAGTACTTTCATGCTCATGAAAGTGTCGCAAATTGCGACAGTAATTTTCTAGTCTGTGGGAAAATGACAGCAATTCTTTGGCACTGCACTGCAAAAGAACGGTTGGGAGTTTTGGGCTGAAATTTGGAGGGAACGCAGCCGACATCTCACAGATGTGCCTTTTAGTGTTGTATTGAAAAAATATTACATGGCGGCAAAGTTATGGCACTCCAAAGTTGACAGTTTTTCCCATAGGATAACATTACGGCGCCCGATGCATTACAGGAATCCTTTGGCACCCTGCTGCAAAATAACGGTTTGGTCTTTTTTCCTGAAATTTGGAGGGAAGACAGCCAACAGCCCACAGATGTGCCTTTCAGTGGTTTGGTGAAAAATATTACAGGGAGGCAAAGTTATGGTGCTCAGAACTTCTCTTTTTCCCATAGGATAACATTACGGCATTTGCACGCCTTTCAGGGCCCGTATCTAGGAAGCGGTCGCGAGATACGGACTTTTCGTCAGGAAAATTTTTAGCCCCTAATGGGGCTAAGTATCAACTAGCCAGGACAGTCATAAATCATATGACTTTTAAATTTTTTTACGTTATACGGTTCCTAAGATATAACCTATTTAGTATTCCAAGTCCTCATTTTCTGCTCCGATACCCATTATTATGCATACATTCTTTGTACTCACTGTCTTTCTATTCAGCTTTTGGGAAAACCAGCCTGTGCGCTACATTACTGTAACCATTGCCCTTTCCGCTTGTGGTTCCATGCCCACTTCACTTACCGTTGACGCTTCTTCACGCTACCACGTGTCATCCTTTGCATTTTCATTTGCGCTATGCTTTCTGTTATTTTTTGCCATTTGTGTCTACAGATTGTTTCTCTTTCTGTTTCACTTTGCGTCACCATGCCCATTGACATTTCCGTTTGCAGGCACCATGTTACTATGTGACAAGACATCACGTGGCACACCGCTCCCGCTCACGCCACGTGTTTGTTACCCTTTCTGTTCTCATTTCGCTTAGCTACCTTGTGCACCACTGTTAGCACTTCTGTTTGCGTTGCTGTTCCTGTTACTATGCCACAAGACATCATGTGTGGTGGGAGTGTGGGGCCCTTTGGACCTGCGCTCCCGCTGCTACGATAAATGCCGGGCGGGGCTCTATGTGCGTTATCCTTTGCGTTTTCATTTGCGCGTTTCTGTTATTTTTGCCATTTGTGTCTACAGTACTGTTTCTCTTTCTGTTTCCTTTGTGTCACCATGCCCATTGACATTTCCGTTTGCAGGCATCATGTTACTATGTGACAGACACATCACGTGGCAGACTGTTCCGTCTATGCCACCGGTATGATGCCCTTTCTGTTCTCATTTGCTCTTACGCTACCATGTGCGCCACTGTTAGCCCTTCTGTTTGCATTGCTCTTCCTGGTTACTATGCCACAAGAGATCATGTGAGTGGAACTGCCAGCCTAAAGGCCCACAGCCTCCCCGCCACGCATTACATTCACTATTTCTCATTATCATTCTCAAAAAGAAGGGAAATTAGAGGCAAAAAACTCAATTTAATGCATTAGTTAGGGTTGTTCCACAGCGACAAAAGTGAGGAAATTCGCTGTTAGGGTTGAAAACCCTAACTCCGAATTCACCCCTCAGCACCACACACACACACACACACACACACACACACACACACATGCAAGGATGGGGGAGGACCAAGTCAACACAACCAATGATAGACATCCAGCAGCAGGTGACAGAAATAAACAATTGTCTAAATGTACTACGAGGCATCCCCACCCACCTGACCAGGTACTGCATGCTCAGTGGAGATCAACAGCAAAACTGAGGCCATGTACACCAAACGTACACATCCCTGATTGCAGCTGCACACAACGTACCACACTTAGTAGTTGCATGGCCTTACCTACCGATGCCCCACACCACACCACAACTGGTACTGTGCCGTTAGTCAATATAAATGCTGAAGGTGCATGATGACAGTTGTAGAAAGGTTTAACACTAGTGAGTATACATTAATTAAGAGAAGTACATAAATTAACTACAAGACACTAGCATGCTCAAGATAAAAGTAGTGTTACATTTAGTATGTGATTTACATAGTAGTACATTTACTGCAGCGGTTTACTCAAGATAGAGAGGCAGATGTAAACGTATGGAAAAGCATTGCCTGTTCAACGCTGTGAAATGCGTACTGCCAGTATCAGATGCATTCTTACTGATGAAGGTGTACTGATGATGTACATACATAGACCTTCAGTGTGTTTCAATACTAAAGATGCAGTAAGTATTCTTGTAAGAAACAGTGTAATTGCATGGATCAGGCCAAGCAACTTCTAAATATCATAGCACTACTGAGCCAACAATGACGTACCTGTATCTGAGATGTATATAGGATAGATTTTCCTGTAGGCACTTACTGAGTATGTTGCAATGATAAAGACAATCTCATTGCATCTGTGATGACTAACTTATTCAAATAGTAATACATTTATTGTTGTTGCAATGAGTGATCTATGCCACTTATGGACACACTGTAATTTTTTTTAACAATTGTTTCATACTCAGGCTGAATGCCTATTGTTTGGGTTTGCCACACTTCTGTCACTGATGCTATCAAAGTGATAACTATGTTAATTGTGGTACAACAGGAATCAAGTAGGTATGGTGTAGATATAAACAGAATGTCTTTTAGTATTGATTTAACTCACAATGGGGTAAGTGTACTAGGACAGCAGGGGTTATTCTCTATCACTGACTCTGTTAGTTATAATCACACTAAGGTTTCAATGACTGTAATGATCAAGTTACACTGTTCATCTTCATGAGTTCATATTCACAGCCATTCTCCAGTAACTAGACAGTGTATAGTGTAACTGGGTGGGACACTGTGTTGCAAAGCTGCTGCAGTGCCTAGCAGAGGGAGAGTATCTACTCATAAAGACAATTAAGCAATAAGGCATGACCAACAGTTATGTTAAATGGTCTGTTAATCACTCTGTAGGGGTTTAATATTGAATGAGGCATAGCCGAGTGCCACATGTCGCTAGACAGTGATAAACTGACCATTAACATAATACCTGGGAGTGACTTATTGCTATCATAATAAAACTGTTTTTTAAACAACATTAAACCATGTTCATCATATGGTTAGGCTCTACATGTATGTTAATAAAAACTAAACATAAGGCTGTTACAATGCTTACAGTCAATTAGAAAGCTGCATTTCTCAAACCCTTGTTATAATCAGAGATATTATACCTGTACAACTCCTTGGTTTTGCTGAACTCTATTGCTCAGGTGGCTCACCACAAGTGGTGTGGTCTGGTGTGGGGCATCGGTAGGTAAGGCCATGCAACTACTAAGTGTGGTACGTTGTGTGCAGCTGCAATCAGGGATGTGTACGTTTGGCGTACATGGCCTCAGTTTTGCTGTTGATCTCCACTGAGCATGCAGTACCTGGTCAGGTGGGTGAGGATGTCTCGCAGTACATTTAGACAATTGTTTGTTATTTTTGTCACCTGCTGCTGGATGTCTGTCATTGGTTGTGTTGACTTGGTCCTCCCCCATACTTGCATGTGTGTGTGTGTGTGTGTGTGTCTGTTTGTGTATGGTGCTGGGGGGGGTGAATTCGGAGTTAGGGTTTTCAACTCTAACAGCAAATTTCCTCACTTTTGTCACTGTGGAACAACCCTAACTAATGCATTAAACGGAGTTTTTTGCCTCTAATATATATATATATCTAGATCTAGATATCTAGATCTATATCTATATCTTTATATATATATATATATATATATATATATATACACACACACACACACACACACACACACACACACACAGACCTTGCCCCTTGTACTCACCATACTGACTCCCCAGGACCAGACCATTGCACTAGAACACCCCCACCCAACACCTCCTCTGCCCCCACCATAATTCTCCCCAACCAAAAATTCACAAACAATCTACTACTGTGACCTTGAGAGAGAGAGAGAGAGAAGACAATCCTCCAATGCAGAGCATCTGCTCTGATTAGTGTTATCTCGGTAATGGCTCATTAATGAATAGTAATATATTTTCTTCTAGGAAAATTAATTAGTTGAATTTTCAGCCTATCAAGTTTTACTTGGTGCAAAGACATCACCATTGATTATCCATTCACTTGTCAGTGTCATTAGTTCCAGGGACACGGAACAGAGCAGAAGATTGACACACAGAGGAGGGTTCAGTATATAAGTATAACTTGCTCTGGGATGTCAACTTTTTCATACAATAACTTCACAAGGTGGGAGGTGCTAGCATTAGGATTGGGGGACATAAGATTTAAAAGTGTTTCAGAAGTAGGGGTATTATACCATAGTAGGTGGGGAGGATTTTATGTAATTTGGCAACCACAATTCTATATTTTGTGCAAGTGGATGCACAAATTCCCGATACAGAAGAATGCAAATTTCTAATTTGTTCCACAAATTAGCAATCTTCATAGATCTACTATGTGAATTTATGAAATTTTCCAGGCAAATAAATATGCAAATTGCAGTTGATCGGTGAAGCAAATGTGCCAAAATGTGTTTTTTCCATGGAGCTAATTACAATAACTTCCCACACCACTACTGCCAGTTGGGTTGATGATTCCCTGCCCACCCTCCTTGTCCATTGTATGGCTCCCTACATCTAGATCCTGATATGACCCCAGGGTTCACCTCCACCATCGATGGCTAGATAAAATATGGTGGCGCTGCCATATTGTAGAAGGAGCAACCTGTCTCTGGGAGCTCCAGACATGGGTTCTGGGAAGCTTAGGTTATAAGAGGTCTTGAGGGATAGTAATGTGGCATTGGCAATGGCTAAAGAAGGAATTGACTTGTGATGCCCAAAAGGACAAAAATAAAACTAAGCAAAAAATAATTTGGTAACTGACACTAGACTGATAAAAACATTTACACAGTGTCAAAAATAATATAAGGATTACCTTGAATGAACTATTTTCTTTAACTGAATGATGTATATTGTGTTTATAATTTTAAATACCTGAATGGTGTAACCAACTGTGCTACTGTCTCTGCACCAACCATGTCAATAAGATATCTGTTTTCAATGGGCTTATCACAGAGGGCAAACATTTTCTTTCCCCTATAGCTTTTTCTTTCAGGTTTGACTCAGGAGGCTATCAGTCTTGTTCCTGCTGCCACAGATCAACAACCAGCTCCACAAAATCTGCCATCATCCCCAAATTCCCCACAGATACCCCCAGCGGAGCTAGGGAATGATGAGTCATCCTTCCCTCCCTCCCATGAGAAATACTCTGGATTGGAAGACAGCAGTCAAGTGGTATTTCAGGTCTAGGGAAGGCAGGCAGGACTTGATGCAGCTCGAGTCACAGAACATGCTATGTGAAGGAAAACACATTATGCATCAAACCAGAGCACCTTCCCTTCAGTGGCACCAAGTACATACACTACCACTGAGCCAGCACTCAGATGCAGTCACTAGTGGAGTGCCAAACCCCCCCCCTTCCCAGGAGAGGGGAGCTGTCCTCCAGATGCTCAATTTCACCTGACCAACCCCTGACAAGCTGAGTCTGATCCCAAACCTGAGTCATCAGCATAGCATCAAGTGTGTCATCCAGTGCCTCATCCCTCCACACCACTGGGTCCATTCAAAAAGTTTCTTAATATTCAGCCAAGATTGCAAGCCACAAAACCCTCCAGAGCCCACGCTTGCTGCCAGACCCCTACACTACTGGTCATCCGTGGGTTGGAGAGAGCTGCCCAGTACTGCTTTCCACAGTCAGCCAAAATCACAAGCTGCAAAACCCTCTGGAGCCCACGCTCACTGCCAGACCCCTACACTATTAGTACGGAGCTCTGCTTCCTGATATTTTACAAAACGAGTGACTTTAAACTGTTTCAGCAGCAGCAGATTGTACTTTTTCTTTAGGGTTTTAGAATCCCATAGTGTCAGCGTTTATCAGAAAGACTGTCATTTCAAATGGGAGGAGCACTGACTGACTGTACCTTTGTGAACTGTTAACTTATAAAAAGTGCACTGTGAAACTACTTTAAATTACTTAACAATGTTTTATTATCAGGGAGTGTAGTTAATTTTTATTTGACCTCAGGTTTTCCTTTTAGTCAGTGCTTTAAAAATGAAACTTTGGTTTTTCTTGCATTTTAATTTTTCATAGTAATTCTCCTTATTTTAAACTAAGCTCTGCTTCCTGCCCTGACCTCTGACCCCTTAGTCAATAAATCTTTTATTGTTATCAAGCAACTAATTATCAAATTCCCACTGCAGCCTATTTGATCCCCTTCTTTTGCTTCTCATTCCTAGGTTATCCATGGGTTTGAGAGAGCTGCCCGGTACTGCTCTGCCCAGTCAGCCAAGATCACAAGCTGATCCTGCCACCACTAGCTTGGTGACTCACCACCCTACCCCTCCCGCCCGCCCTAACCAAGCATTTTGATTTATAGATTATCATGATCAGGTGATAGTGTCACATGATAAAGAGGAAGGGCAGGCTTTATAATATCTCCTAAAATTTCCATTTGCCAGTTAAACTGAATGTCCACTAGATGGTGCTGTTTTCTTTATAAAACGCTTGCTTTGTATAGACATTCATTCCTTTTTAGATCAATATATTAGGTCCTATATGACTATAAAACTGGTATAGAAATTGTGTTTCTCAATTAACTTGTTAGGACTCATAAGATTATGATTTATATAGTTAACATAAGCTGAATAGGAACATCTGTCAGATTGTATTCCTTGTGATTGTGTCCTCTGGTATCAAATCACATTTTCCTATGGTCTGTTAAACAAAAAAAAATCTAACTTGTCCAAAAGCCCAAAGTTCAAACAACCTACACACTAAAGGACAAGAGACTGAGGACTGTTTTTGCTGTGTGAGGCAACAGAGGCTTTGACCTACAGTATCATATCAAATAAAAATAGAATAATACATGAGCCCTAAAAAAAATTAACCAGCTCAGATATTTAATGTGTCTACTGAGACTGATATTTTCCTTGCATGTTCTAATGATAGCGAACAAAACTAATAACATTAGATTAAATAATATGGAGGTAGAAATAAACGAATGAAATGTACCATGACTTGGCAGAGATCTTTAAAGAGTTTCCAGTTAACAACAATGCCCCCACAAAACCAGCTGTGATACATTTAAGAAAAATCAAAATTAGAAGTAGAGAGGTTCATTATTCTAAAGATCAAGCTAAATGATGGGGGTTTCCTAGTCTATTTGTTTTAAAGTTGCTGCTATTGATGGAGAGTGATGTGGAAAGGAACCATGGACCAATACACACAGAGAGAAAAATAATGCACAATAATGCTCAAAGTTTGGTTTGATGGACCTTTTTCACTCTTTGGTAGATGTTGAATCTCCTGACATTATCTACCTAACAGAAACTTGATTAAGTTAAAAAACTGAAACGGGGTGGTTGCTTTACAAAATTATTATTCCTATGAACTGGACAGATGTATGGGTGGGGGGGTCAAACTGTATATAAAGCATACATTGTGCCAATCCAGCAATCCAGGGAAGTTTTTTCAGATAAAGTTGATGGCATTGAAAGCTTCCTGGTACACTTATACACTAAGACTTTATATAATTAGAGTAATATGTTCCCCACCGAAGGTTAAAATTGTCTATTTTGAAAAACTTGCCTACATCTTAATTGTTCATGTTGCAAATAAAAATATGGGCCCAGATATTCAAAGGGTTGCACATGGCACAACAGTGTTCGCCATCGCAACCCGCTGATGTGCCCCAGTGCGATATTCAAAGGGAAAAGTGCGCAGCACAAATCCCGATGCGCTGGAGCACATCAGCAATGTATGCAGGCACAGGTAGGTGGTGTGTGCCCATGCATAACCTGCACAGCCCGATATTCAGCCCGGGATGTGCAGAGCCATGCATGCACAACCCCTACCTGTTCCAGCACAAAGTTAAGCCAAAAAAAAAGGAACAACTGATGGCCACCCACAGGTGAACTGCTGCATTGCAGGGCGCAACATGGCAGCTGCCACCTGTGGGTGTCCACCGAGTTATGGCTGCACCTGGCAGCACCCCCCATGCCTGATCATGGGCATTTGTTTAAAGAAAGCTCCCTGTCCAATATCCCTGGTGGTCCAGTGGACCGCTCTCTGCTTGATCTTGGGCATCTGTAAAGAAAGACGTCCTATATCCCTGGTGGTCCAGTGGACAGTTCTCTACCCGATCTCGGGCATCTGTTTAAAAAAAAAACACCCCGTCCTATATCCCTGGTGGTCCAGTGGACTGTTTTCTGCCCGATCGCGGGCATCTGTAAAAATGTTGTAATCCTTTTAGTATAGGGTGCTCCCCTCCCAATCGCCACTGAGCCTCACCACCCTCCCCCCTGGTCAGCGGTGGTGCAGCACCCACCGCCTGCCGCCCGCCTCCTGCTGGACTGACACCTCGGTGGGGCTGCACACCCATTGGTTCTGGCGTGAGCCAATGGGCGTGCAACCTATACCACATTCCAGATATGTGAATGAATCATTCACATATCTGGAATGCTCAATGGTAGAGACTGCACACCCATTGGCTCATGCTGTGAAACAATGGGTGCAGCCCAACTGAGGTGTCGTAGGTGGGCGTGGGGTGGCAGGCGGTGAGTTCTGTCACCCGCGCAGCTGACCGGGGGAGCAGGCAGTGAGGCTCAGTTGGCGGGTGGGAGGACCCTAGACCACCAGGGATATACAACGTTTTTTTTTTTACAGATGCCCGTGATTGGGCACAGAGCGGTCCACTGGACCACCAGGGATATAAGACTGGGACTTTTTTTTAACAGGTGCCCGAGATCGGGTAGAGAGCAGTCCACTGGACCACCAGGGATATAGGACGTCTTTCTTTGCAGATGCCCGGGATCGGGCAGAGAGCGGTCTACTGGACCACCAGGGATATAGGACGGGGATCTTTTATTAAACAAATGCCTGTGATCGGGCTGCAGGGGGCATCGGTCCCCGACGGCTGCTGCCTGTTAGGGCGCCAGGCACAAGTCGTCGGGGATCCGCACACCTGCATGCAAATGGGGCCATAATGACATGCAAATGGCCCCATGTGTGCGTTGCATACATTATGGCCTCATTTGCATGTCAGCTTTTGAATATCGCGGTTGCTGTGCATGGCGCAATGGAATTTGCACTAGTGCATCTCCATGCTCCACTCTGACCACTTGTGCTGGTGCAGTGCTACTGTGCCATGTACACTGGGGGTGGCCAGGGTGCAATATTCAAAGCTGCTGAGCCATGGCGCAGCTCCTTTGAATATCACTTAGTCGACACCCCTGCGCAGCCAAGTTGAGCTGTGCCCAAGCTTGCGCCACAGCTGGGCGCAGTTTGAATATCTGGGCCATGGTGTTCACTGGCAACTTCAATGCCGCTTGGGAGGTAAACAAGGACAAAAACTGGAAGACTCATTACAGACACTGAATTTGGAACAAATAATTGATAAACCTACTAGAAAAGGAAACACCCAGAACACAAGTAACATCTTAGACTCAATCTCTGTGTCACTGGAACTGAAAGTAACAAACACATGTGTAAATCCCCCATACATAGGAGGCCATAATGTTACTGGATGTTCTAGTCACATTCAACTAAACCCCTAAAACTACCAATGTCCCCAAAACATAAAAAAAAGATATTTTAAAAATTACAAGAAACTAGTTTTTGAAAACTTAGTTTCTAGAGCAAAATGATACAGAATCTTGCTGATCCCCGATCTCAGTTTTGCAGTTGAAGAATTTACAAACATGTTTTTAGACCTTTGCAATCAAATTGCTCCTCTAAAAGACAAACTCAGAAAAGAGCTGGTTGCCATGGATAAATGAAAAATTAAAAAAATAATCTGCTTAAAAAATTTTCAATGGAACAAAGCAAGCAAAACTTCGAGTCAAGGGCCCAGATATTCAAAAGGGTTGTGCCATGCGCAACAGGGTTGCGCATGAGCAAGTCCTACATTGCGCCATTCTGCGATATTCAGTGGGAGGCAGTTGCGCCACTGAAAACAGGTTAAGCAACAGAGCAATGCAAATGAATGCATGCTCAACAGGAGGGGGAGGAACCATGCATAAACTGCACAACCTGATATTCAGTCGGGTTGTGCAGAGTTGTGCAGGTGCAACCCCCAACCTGCGCCTGCACAACTTTGAGCCAAAAAAAAAGGATCAAGTTGAGGGCCACCCACAGGTGAGCTGCTGTATTGCAGGGTACAACACAGCAGCTGCCACCTGTGGCTGGCCCCCAACTCAGTCCCTGTGTCCCCCCACCAGCCCGATTGTGGGCAGAACATGAAAAGAACCCCCACCCAAACATCTCCCTAATGCCCGATCGTGGGCAGAATGTATACTGACAACCCCCAGTGCCCGATCGCGGGCAGAATGTATACTGAACAACTCCCCAGTGCCCGATCATGGACAGAGCGTAAAAACAACCCCAAACATCTCCCAATGCCCGATCGTGGGCAGAATGTATACTGAAAACCCCCAAACATCTTTCAATGCCTGATCGCGGGCAGTATGTATAATAACACCCCAAACATCTCCCAATGCCCGATCATGGGCAGAGCGTGAAACAACCCCCAGTGCCCGATCGCGGGCAGAATGTAAAGACCCCCAACCGAATATCTCCCTGGTGGTCCAGTGGACCGTAATACCCGATCGCGGGCAGAATGTCAGTGACAACCCCAAACATCTCCTGGTGTCTAGTGTCCCCACCTCACCCACCCATGAAGCCCCACCACCCTGCTCCCCCGGCAGCCGGCGGGTGGCAGCATCCACCACCACCACCCCACCACCCACCCGACTGACTGTCCAGTGAGGGCTGCACGCCCATTGGTGCAGAGCTAGAGCCAATGGGCGTGCAGCCTATGCGTACATGACGAGTCCAGATTTGTGAATGATGTTCATTCCATAAATCTGGACTGTCATGTCTGACTATAACTACGCCCATTGGCTCCTAGCTCGCAATAACGTCGTCTGAACGAGCGGTCCAGGCGAGGTGGAAGGCTGGTGGACGCTGCCGCCCGCCCGGCTGCCAGAGGGGGAGAGCGGGTGGTGGGCTTCATGGTGGGTGGGGTGGGGGACACCAGACACCAGGGAGATGTTTGGGGTTGTCACTGGACATTCTGCCCGACGATCGGTCATTAGGTCCACTGGACCACCAGGGAGATATTCGGGTTGGGGGTCTTTTACATTCTGCCAGCGATCGGGCACTGGGGTTGTTTCACGCTCTGCCCATGATCAGGCATTGGGAGATGTTTGGGGGTTGTCAGTATACGCTCTGCTCTGCGATCGGGCATTGGGAGATGTTTGGGGGTTGTTAGAGGTCGTCTGCCGTCTGCGATCGGGCATTGGAGATGTTTGGGCGAAGTTGTCATTATACATACTGCCCGCGATTGGGCATTGGGAGATGTTTGGGGTTGTTTTACGTTCTTCCCGTGATCGGGCTAAGCGTGCATCGGTCCCCAATGGCTGCTGCCTGGCAGAGCGGCCAGCGCAAGTCCCTAGGGATCGGGCGATCACATGCTATAATGGCATGCAATGGGGCTATAATCAGATGCAATGGCCCCCCTGCACCTTGCATGAATTATGGCCCATTTGCATGTCACCTTTTGAATATCGGAATTTACGATATGCAATGGTACTTGCGCCACCACAAGTTTAATGCTCAACTCTGACAACTTGCGGTGGCGCAAGTTCCACTGCGCCATGCACAGTGGCTGTGGCTGGGGGGTGATATTCAAAGGAGTTGCTCAATAGCGCAACTCCTTTGAATATCGCCCCGGCCACACCCCTGCGCAACTATTTTGAGCAGTGCAAGGGCTTGCACCTCAGAATGACGCAGTTTGAATATCCGGGCCAAGAAGTCTGGAGTACATTGAAAGCATAAGAAATAAAGTGTTCCAGGAAGTAAAAAATTAAAAGGCAATATTACAAACCAATCAATTAATCAAAATCTTCATTTAACCAGAGGCATTATTGAGCAAAGCTCATTTGCGAGATGGACCTGGACAGGATACAAGAACAATCCACAGCACATTGAACACAATAAAATCACACAATATTTAAATAACTAACTAACATAGTCAGGGCTAAATATAATACACAGGAGTAACGACAGTGGTAGTGCATGAGTACTATATACAAACATGAGCATCTAAATACAAGTTATAGTCAAGATTGGACACTGTGGTGTGGTGAAGGCAGAAGAACAAACACAGTGAGAGGGGCAACAAGGGAAGTTAGGAAGCTGATAAGAAAAGGAAGGGAGTTGTGAAGGTTAAAGAGAGTAGGCAGGGGAACTAAACATCAAATAAATTTAACTACAGATCCAAAACTTTAGTGGACATTAATTAAATCTTTAACAAAACCTAAAAATACCCTTCCAGAACTAGTTATTGCAGAAAATGGGAAAACTCAAACTCAAAAACAAGCAGCAGATACTGTACATTAAATAGGTATTTTGTTGCTTTCCTTGACCTTGAAAACCTTAACAAAAGTAATGGGGCCATTAATACTAAACCAGCCATAAATACGGAGAACACCAAGAAGAGGAAAAACTCATATACTTAGTTAAAAAGATACTTAAGTGGGACATAATCAAAGCAATAAACAAGTTAAAGGAAAATAAATGGCCCAGATAACATTGAACCAAGGTTTTTAAAAGATTCTACAACTGAAATTGCCCAAATATTGACTGACATCTTTAATTGGCATCTAAAAAGAGTGTACTTTTATCATGTGAAACTGACCAAAATAGTCCTTATATTTAAGGGTTGAGAGTTACCTACCAACCAATTATCAACCAATTGCCCACCTGTCAGTTGTTTCAAATTCAAATTTACTAGAAAGACTGGTTCACAGTCAATTGATAGAATATCTAGAGAAGTATAATAAATTAAACAACTTGTAGGCAGGCTTTAGAAAAGGATTGTCTACTGGCACTGCACTCACACACTTCCTCGACCTTGTGGTTACTCCACTGGGCATGGTGAGGTCCATGGGTGCAGTGTTCATGAACCTATTCAAAGCTTTTGATCCTGTGGATCATGAAATTCTCTACGTAAGAATAAAGGAAACAGGTATTGCTAAGGAACCCTGCAAATGGCTAATATCTTACTTAACCAGGAGGTCACAAATGGTCTCCATGAATGGAACACTATCTGGAACTCTGCTGAGATGGACTAATCAACAAACCTTATCCTGGGTAACTACATTATTTACATTTTCAAAATCAGGTAATCTACTGGGTGGGAGGGCTGCCATTCAGTAGCTGATATGTTTATCATACAGTCACATAGGTCCTCTGGTGATTTAGTAAACTGCAGAGATTCCAGGAGCACTACAGAGGTCTTGTGGCTGCCAAGTTTGAAAGAGGTGTCAGCATTCACCTAGGAGCTGGTTGTAGCCAGTGCTGAAATACACCTGCTGCAGGGAAGGTCAGAGTGGCATTGAGGGTACTTACTGCTGACTGAATCTCTCAACAGCCTCCCAGGAGCTGCAATGAGATGGATGGGAGCTGTGAGCAGGAGGGATGGTAGATAGCACCAGCTTTTGGATGTTTGGGCCCTTGGATTGTAACTCATGACTGCTTCACCCTGGTATGTGAGGTGAAAATGTTACTCTGCTAGAATGGGAGTACATCTTGTTGTATCCATCCATGGGTGTCGTAAATCAAGTGATGTTTACTTGTGGAGGGACTAGTGAAGCTAAAGGAGAGCAAGGAAGAAGGTCCAAGTAAAATGGGGATCATGACAGGTACCAAGAGGGATGATCTATGCCATGGGAGAGGGTAGTACACTATCTCCTGGGAGGTTACTGCTGTCAGGGTACTTCAAGGTAGAGAAGCTGGTTGAGAGAATGGAAGGTATAATGTAATTGTCTACTTAGGGATGAACATCTGACATGTCTTCATCTTTGAATAAATGGGAACATTTTTTTTATGCCTTTTTGAGACCAACTCTTATATGTATTATCCATTAACAGCATATCATGTGATGGCTTTCCAAATATCGGTGTATCCTGGGATATCCCTATCTTGTAATTAATGAGTTTATCTGCCTTGTACAACACACTGATTGCTGTGACAGTAGCTTGTTTTTTTTTTATATGCTTATTTATTACCAATTCTACACATTTATTGTGAGGAATAAACAAAAAATGTTTAAAGTAATTTTACAAAGGTTCTGTTCCATAATATAAGAAATAAACGCCACTGAGTTGTCCTTTAACCATTGCCATATTATTGAACATTGTGTTACTACCTAATATTTATAAAAATCTGGAAGAGCCGTGCCTCCTTGATTCTTGGATCTTATTAATGTATCATATGCTACCCTAGGTTGTTTATTTAACAATACAAATTTAGTTATAAACCTTTTTAATCTCAGGAAATAAGAGTCTGGTAAATGTAGTGGATACTCTGGAACAAATATATAAATTTATACAGGACACTCATCTTTATAATATTAATTCAACCCAAATTTGTTAAAGGTAAAGTTTGCCATCTACTCAGATCTTTTATTATGTTTCGTATTAATGTATCATAATTTAATTTATTTCATTTAAATTGTTTGCTATATTTATGCAAAAATATGGTATGTTTTGTCTTATATTACATCTGCAAGAAATGTGTAGATCCAACACATTATTTGTCTTGGAGGCCATAACATCTGATTTTTGTCAATTTACAGTGAATCCTGATACATCTCCAAAACTCCTAATTACCTTATACAGCTCTTCCAATGATTATTTTAGTCAGCTAAAAAAGACAAAGAGCTGCCTGCATTAAAACTAATTTTATGCTACAGTTGTTGAATTTTTATGCCCTTAATATTTAGATTATTTTATACTGAGCATGCCAATGGTTCCATAATTAAGGCAAAAATTAGTGGAGATAATGGACATCCCTGGCATGTTCGTCTTGTTAATACAAAGCTTTCTGATAATATGTTATTTGTTTTAACCCTAGCTTGGGGTGATTGATATATTAATTTTACCCAATTCATATAATTTTGACCTATTTGCATCTTTTCTAGTGTTTGAAAAATAAATTGCCATTCTATTTTGTCAAATGCTTTTTCTGCATCTGTTTACACTAAAAACACATTTGACTGAGCTTTAGTATCAATAATATTAATGGTTCTTCAAACATTGTCACTTATTTTTCGACCTACTATAAATTCGTTTTGATCTTTTTGTACTAACTGGTCTATAACAATGTGTAATCTTGTTGCTAATATTTTGGTGAATATCTTGTAGTCTTTGTTTAGTAATGAAATTGGCCGACATGACTGTGGTACCAGTGGGTCATTTCCTTTTTTTATATATCAAATGAATTATTGCTTTGTTGAATGTTCCTGCGATAGAAGAAACCTTATTAAATGAGTTGAATAATTTTAACAGTATTGGTGAGATTAAATCTGTAAATTGTTTATAGTACTCTGTAGATAACCCATTGGGTCCTGAAGCTTTATTTTTGGGTGCTGGTTTATAGCAGCTATTCTTTCTTCTAGTTTTATCTCTGAGTTTAGATGATTCTGAAAATATTCAGATACAATACTTAGGGGTATGTTTTGAATAAATACCTTCACTTTCTCTGTGTTTATATGTGGTTGTGATTGAAATAACTTTTTATAATATCCATAAAATTGTGTATTTATCTCCTTTGGATCTCTTGTTGTCTCTCCATCTTCTTTCTGTATAATGTTAATGGTTTTTAATTATTTTTCTTTGTTTAATTGCCATGATAGCAATTTCAATGGCTTGACAGAGTAGAGGTAGTGATTAGTTCTCATTTGTAATATCAATTTCTCCACTTGCTTAGAAAGTAAGTTTTCATATTCTATTTTTTAGTCAAATCCTTAAAAATCTTAGCATCAAAATGAAGACTATGTAGAGATTAGAAGTCTCTGATTTGTTGTTCTAATTGTCTCTGTTTTACTCCCATGCCCACTTCATTTTCTTTTCCTTATTCTAAGCAGACCCTTACCCAGATTTAAAAGGTTTCCCAAAGATTATTTAACGTTGTTTTCCACTATCATTGTTTTGAAGAAACTCTCTGATTTCCTGTTCTATTATTGCAGTCCATTCTTTCTTTTGTAATATAAATATATCCAAATCGCCAGTTATAAGAATACTTAAGTTGATCTGATTTTAAAAACAGAATACATGGCAAATGATCTGAAATATGTATTGCAGAGCATTCCGCTTTCTCCACCAAATGCAATAAGGATTCTGAGCATAAGAAGTAATCTATTCTGAAATAAGTCATATGTACCTGAGAATAAAGGAGAATATTCTTCTATCTGGATCTAAACAGATCCATGGGTCTATTAATTTTAAATCTACCTGAAAATTCTTAATTACTTTAATTGATGATTTAATGGTTAAACTGTTCGATGTTCTGTCACATTTATTTAATACTAGATTAAAATCAACTGAGATTATATATGGTGGGATAAAAGAGGTTAACTGTAAGAAAAACTCACTAAAGAAGCCAGGTGAATTTTCAGTTAGGCATATAATGAAGCCATAGTAAATTTTGACAAGATATTTGAGTTTCTATAATCACAAAATGGCCTGCTTGGTCATTGTATGTTCTCTTTATATCTGGTTTTAACCAACCCTTTTTAAAAAGTATCGCAAAACACCTCTTGAGTTATTTTTGTAAAGTGAAAACATCCCTGTTCCCCATCATCTAGAGAACAATTCAGAATCCTGCTGATTAAAATGCATTTCTTGTAAACAAAGGCAATGGATTTTATACCTATCTAAATACTGCATCACCTTACACATTTTGTCTCTATTTTTAGCCCTTTAATATCCCAGGATGCAATTCATAAACCTTCATTCCTTTATTATATATTTTTTTTGTTCAATTTCTTTAAATCATACTTTATACTCCTTCTTCTGGACCCTTGAATACTAAATAGAACAATTATTTTTCCAAATTGAGTTATAGTTGATACTATTAATATAGCAAATATCCTCTCCAGCATGTTTTTTACATTTGTTTCATTATCCATTCCACCCCTACCCTCTACTGGGAGAATGTAATTCTCCCTCCACCCTTTAGTGTTCCTGTAGATGGCTATTGATGCCATCTATTGTGTTTGAACGGTCAACAGCATCCTGACATCATTTTTTCTCTTGCCCCCACCACAGAATAGTAAAAACCTATTTGTAACTACCCAAAGGTAAGTCACATATGTATTCTAAAGTTTCCATAGTATCCTGCCCCATGTACAAACAGAGGTAACACATATATTGTGAAACTGAAAAAAAATATCAAAAAAGGGGTAAAAAAGAAACAAAAACAGGAAGAAGGGTTTTAAAAAGGGAAACAGCTAACTCAACAAGGCAGGGGGTAGGGAAAGAGGATGAGGGGAGAGGAAAAGGAAAGAGATTAGGAAAACAAGGACAAAGAAGGGAGACAGAAAGATGAAATGGAAGAGAAAAAATAGAAAAGAGGAGATAAAATAAAAAATGGAGAAAGTTCAGTTATGCTTCCATCCCTTTTCTTTCATCTCTATTCAGTTCTTCACATCCCACTCTCCTCCATCTGCTTCATATGAGGTTAAATCATTTTCTGATTTTATGTTGTTTCTTTTTCTGTATTGGTGCTCTGAGTTTGTTCAGGATATAGAGTTGTTCTGGAGAGTGTGACCGTGTGTTACTTTGTGCATCTGAAGTAGCAGACTCTGAGTAATAGCACTCACATGCTCTCAGCCTCCCAAGGATCATCAAAAGTCGAAGTTTACAATTTACTATAAAGTGAATTCTTGATGGGTATAGCATTGTTGCTCTTACTCCCCTTGCGGGGGTTGGGACAGCATGATGGATACACTGCTGCTCCACTCCACACCATGCTAAGCAGGGACAGTTTGCTTTCAGTTCTCAAGCTCCTTTAGTCTCATATTTTCAGTTCTTGAATGAGTCTTATGTTAATTTGTAACCATTTTTAAAATGATGACCCTGGAGATGGCTGTCACTCTAGTGCAACGCTGTTTGATGCTGATTAAGTAAATGCTCGGGCAGCTTTGTTATTCTGTTATTTAATGTGTCGAATTGAGAATGGCAAGGTTATTTAGCCCATGTTAGATTGGGCATTGTTTCTCAGTTTTCGGGGAGGTAGGGACCCAAAATGATTTGAGGTGGAACCTAATGGAACCCAATGGAGATTTCTTCATGGAGATGAGGATTTGATATCCGAGAAGAAGTTGAAAGGAGGATGACTGGAAGAATGGTGGCATGGAAGCTGGGCGGCATTTTCAAATGCTGATAGGCTAATATTAGCTTAATAAAGGTATGCCAATGCTGTCAAGGGATAGGGTTATTTGAAAAGCTCAGAGAAAATGTTTGAAGTTATTGCACTTAGAGGAGCATTTTTTCTGATTTTGTTTTAACAGGTGCCGCATTCGATCCAGTAAGAGAAAATGGAAGAAGGTGATCTCTGGATTTTGGAAAGACCTCTGAAAATATATAATGAACTCCCTGAGTAGGAGACTGGAAAACTCTTTGAAATATGTGGTTCGTACAGTACAGCATGATAAAAGTTAATAGGTAGGAGCAGCAGGTGTCTACTTTGCTCACCAGATTTGTGAGTATGCACTTTTGGGGATAAAGGAGAGGATTGTGTCCCCCTGCTTTGGGGTTTACTCTGAACAAGCTTCGGTTGAACAAGGTATGGAACACTAAAATCAATAATGGCTGGAAAAAATGGAGTAAGTGGAAGATTTTTTGTCCCTGAGGTACTATAGGCTCCCTTGAATTTTGTTAAGAGTGGTGAGCTGGGACTTTAAAATCAAAACTACTATTATTACCACATATTTTTGTAAAAAGGGGATACTGTCTTTGTGCAACAAATAATTTTATAAGGTATGATATAGTCCACACGAACTTCAGAATTTGTTAATGTGGAGTTGCATTCTGAAAATTTTCTGAGTGACTCCTAGATTAGTTGGACCCTTTAAAAATGGTTTGGGTGTTGGCTGCACACTCAAGTGGCCTGATGGATTCCGGGCCTCTGTTTGCTGGCAAATTTTATTTGTTTGTATGTTGTATAATATTTCATACAAGTTTATTTTTAAATTATATTTGAAATGTTTAGAAACATTTAGAAATTGTTTAAATGACTAACTGTTTAGGATCATTTTTACAATATGTCTCCGGTTACTCTGTACAAAGTAAGTTTTTGAAACTGCCAAATTGAGACTGGAAAATTTGGCAACTTTTACTGTATGAACGGGGTTGCTGCCCATCTTAAGTGAAATACTAAATTGATGGAATTGATATATAAAAGTGATTAACTGTTTGGTAAAAGGTAATTGACCACTGGTTCCTGGTTTTTACATTCATGGAACTGGTATAACAATACTGAGTATTATAGAACTTGGGTGGGTCAGCACAATTGACTCATGTTAGTATGACCAGGGACATGATCATGAGACTATCAGTATTGGTATGGCAACTGAATAGCGAGTTTAGGTCTCCAATCATCTTTTGGGCATAATGAGACCCAATTGGCCTTGTAGCCTAAGAGAAAGGCTTTCCCTCCAGAAAGGGAGCTAATACATAGGTCTAAAATTGCTAACAGGTGACAAAATTTGGAGATATATTTTTGTTGCTTTGGCTATCCCTTTAGACTGAGGGTCTTGACTGATGGACTTCCTGAGTGGTGCTATGGATAGGTTATGATGTCTGGAATCCCTCTAAGTATAATCAGAAAACTATTTGTTGTCTAGCAATGATGTTTTAACTGGAGTGCCACCTGGATATTGTCATTGCTTAAAGCAGTTTTTTCTGCTTTTGGATGTTGTTCTACAAGGCGGGATGTAAATTTAAAGGACAGACTTCAAATTTGTGATCATATGTTAAACAGGTGTCAGATTTAAGTGGAAAGATGGATTAAGTGTTAATTGTTATGTAACCCCACTTTTAATTGTAATAACCACTTGATGAAATGGACCGTTTCAGTCTTATATGTACCAAATTTTATATGAAGATTTATTGTATTGTATTTCATGATCTGCTGGGTGATTGTAAAATGTATTATTGATTTTGCATAATGACTTTGTGTCAAATGAATAAACTAATTGATTGATTGATTGATACTACCCTTGCATATAATTTAGATTTTAAGGGGTTAAATAGCTTTCTTTTTGCTGCAGTCTCTTGTGATAAATCTGGGTAAACATTAAAATGAATATCCCATACTTTTAAACCCCTGTCTATTCTAGCTTTAAAATAAAATCTCTTTGCAATGCTGAAAATGATGTGGCTTTATAAAAACTGTATATGTACTAAATTGTTTGCATCAAATCTGTTTCCTGCTCTATGAGCTCTATCTAGTGTGACTTTATTTTCTGGAAAGACCTTCCAACTGCTTCAGTAATGAGTTTCTCAAAGAATTTTAATTGTTTCTGTGTCCATTCCACACCTTTTGGTATCTTACACAGAAATAGGTTTCCCCATCTTGCATGATCCTCTTGTTCAGCTAATTTATTTGTGGGAGATTGAAGTTGCTTTTCATGTAGCATTTGGATTTTTGCAAGGGGTGTAAGATTGTCCTCTATCTTTGAGATTCTATTTTGCATTTCTGTGGATGTCATAATTAGACCATCCATTCATGAAATTAATTCAGCAACTGAGGTTATTTCTTTTATGGAGGCTTTCATTTCTCCTAAAGCCCCCGCTGTGTCAACTTTTATTTCTTTAATTGCTGCTAGAATGGTCTGACTGTTTTCTTCCCAATCCTTATTAGATGGGCCTGTGTCTTTATCTGTTTCAGCTTCTGCCCTATTAGCTGCAATGTTGTCCGTTGCAGCAGTTCCTTCTTTCTGATTTAATGAGGTTTCTGCATTTTTTAAATGATCACTATTTTGGGATAGATGCTTTTTCATAGAGGTTTGCCCAGACTCTAATGCTTCAGCTCTGTTCCTATCTTTTTTAGTGGCTGTTTTGAGATTCTCAATTATATCTCCTGGGGGAGGGGGTAACAAGCAACTTTCAGCCTTTTTACCAATATATTGTTTGCTGCCTCAAAGTTCATTTAATCATCATTTGTGGATTCTGAAAGATGCTGACTTTGCTTCCATTTCTCTTGTAATGAGGGTTTGGTAACACAACACTTGTTAAATTTCTCTCCTGAATTAAGGACACTCCAATTTGAAAGCGAGTTATATTTATCCCAGAAATACCATCTAGATAATTCATTAGCTGAACAAGTGTTTTTTAACATAACCACGGCATGCTCTACTTGAAAAAAGCACTCCTGTATGTTGGCCTTTAATTTAGGAAGACTGAACATTAATGGTGTTCCTAGTGTTTCGTCTCTTACTGCCTCACTATTATACTGAATATTTGCCTCAAGTGAAAAAAAATAGAAAAATGAAATAAAAGCAACACTGATAGGCTATTCGGTGATTAATCCTTCTTCTCCCTTACTTATGTATGCAGTATAATGACAGGCTCAGTAAATAAATAGGAATGCAGTAAAATTCAGAAAAAGTAGAGTTTTACTTAGCTCAAGTTGTTAGAACACCTGCGCACAACACTCTTCTCAATAGTATTGTTGCTGAG
The DNA here is from genome assembly GCA_016271365.2 of Neoceratodus forsteri. Taxonomy (NCBI): domain Eukaryota; kingdom Metazoa; phylum Chordata; order Ceratodontiformes; family Ceratodontidae; genus Neoceratodus; species Neoceratodus forsteri. Next base: position 625,346,393 of record CM057455.1, read on the forward strand.
AGAAAACTAAAGAGATCAGGAGACAGGTTAAATGAGTGCTAGACATTTAGCATTATTTCAAAGTTTTGTTCCTGATTCAAAACTGCAAATGATGTAACTCAGGATGCTGACTGTGCTCACGTCTCCTTTACCTGGCATCTTGGAACAGTGCTTTACGTTACATGCTGTATCCTCACAGGTGCCTACCTCCAAAAAAAAAAAAAAAAAAAAACAGAAAATATATAGGGGTCAAGAGAATGAAGTGCAGGGTGCCATAGGGATCATTCTGGTGTCCACTACACTTCTACACTTCAGTTTGCTTGTCTGTGGCACTGGAGTAGGGATTCAGAACAACATATTACTCTTTGCTGGTAACACTGTAATCTGTGGCTGAGTTGACAGCAAGGAAGTAATCAGGGACATGAAAGTGACCTTGCAAAACTGAAAAAGTGGTCAAAAACGTAGCAGATTAAATTCAGTATCAAAAAGTGCAAGATGGTGTATTTTGGAAAGAAGAATAAAAATGCATTATTTAATAGGAGGAGCAGGATAGACCAGTTCTAAGAGAAAAGAGAACTACGGATTGTTATAAGTGACCACCTCAAGATTATTACCTAACACAGCAAGGTTTATGAGAAGGCCCATGTATGCAGAGTCTTCTCCAGTACACATAGGAGGTGATTGTGCACCTCTAAATAGCACTGGGTAGTCCACATCTGGAGTACTGCACACATTTCTGGAACCTTCACCTTAAAAATGTAGATTATGTGAAGGGATGCAACAAAATAATATCTGGACAAAGGAAATGACTTAGGAGGAGAAGATTGGTTGATCTGAATATGTACTCCCTGGAGGCCAGAGGGGGAAGGGAAGATATGAAAGAGACATTCAAGTGCAGTACATGAACAGAATAAACATAGCAGATATTATTTTTTGTACTAGCATGATTGTTTAAATGTGTTATAAAAAAGCAGTGACCCACAGCGAGACATGTAATTCTAGAGAATTAATTCATGCCCAAGCTAAACTGGAAAGCATGATGGCAATGGCTGAGTTACTTTCAAAGCACCAAGGAAATGAATTAATCCTCAAGAAACCCATGCTATGGAAAGGGTTATTTCACTTATAAAATCAAAAAAGTGTTTTTAATTGAAAAAGGTTTTATTTTCCTGTAGTTAGATTGTTGATAGGCAGAATTTGTGGGTCAGGTAACAAACACCGAGATCATCTGAATGAGCCATGGAGGTGCATTTATTTTCAAGAAACCTATGTCCTGTTGTGGGGTTTTGTGTTTAAAATGTAAAATGTTTTGTATGTTAATGGAAAAGTTTTATTTATACTGAGTTAGGCTGTTGCTAGGTATATTAGGGTAAGCTATTTGCCAATGGTCATCGATTATGGAACGGTCTGATGATGTGTATAGACCAATGAATTTGCTAGGATCCTGAAGCACATTTGATAATTAAATAATAATGTATAACCAGGTGTTAGGTTTCTATGAGCTAATCAATCTCCTCCTGAAGTTCTGAACAGCATAAATGGGACACTGGTGTTACTTTCCCAGGATGGTGATTACAGAATTAACTCAGTCTTTGGAGTGATTTACTGCTTCTAAGGCATTAAACAATAAAATGCAATTTTTTTATTCATTTTTAAGTTTTTAAACACAAATTGCATAGTACATATCACCCTGTGATGTTATGTGAGAGGTTAACATTTCTCTGCAAGAGCAATGTTCATAAATCAGATTTTATTATTACCATCCTGTTCTACAATCAGTGATAACTTACCTGCACCTGCTGCTGTTGTTACTTTACCCTAGGAGCCACATGTGAATTAAATGATATGTTCAATGCTGTTTGTCTTCCAGGACATCAGTTTTCAATACAAAATAAAAGCAATAATAGCAAAGTCCAATTATTTGTTAAACACTGAGACCTAAGTGACTAGAATGGGTGTCATCTTCAGTTCAGTTTCTTTTGGCATGCTATAAAACAGAAAGCACACTCTTTTAACATAGAAACATAGATTTTATGGCAGATAAGGACGCATGGCCTGCCTAGTCTGCCCATTTCCCTACCTAATGGATAAGCTGCAGATCCTAGTTAACCAACAGCCTACTTCCTCCTACCACCTACTAGAATTGCCTTATGTCTGTCCAAAGCATTCTTGAATTTCCCCACTGTTTTTGACTCTATGACCTCCTAAGGAAGGCTGTTCCATGCATCTACAACCTTCTCTGTGAAGAAATACTTCCTCACATTACCTCTAAGCCGTCCCCTTCTATCATCAAATTGTGCCCCCTTGTTCTTGCACATCTCTTTTTCTGAAAGATGCTACCCTCTTGGACTTTGTTGATTCCCTTGAGGTATTTCAAAGTTTCTATCATGTCCCCCCCCCTTTCCTTGAGGCTATACATCTTAAGCTCCTTTAGGCTTTCTTCATATGTCTTCTGGTGCAGACCCTGCATCACTTTTGTTGCCCTCCTCTGGACAGCCTCCACCCTGTCTATGTCTTTGTGGAGATGGGGATTCCAGAACTGTACACAGTACTCCAGATGTGGTCTTACAAATTGTCTGTACAGAGGACCAACAACTTCCTGTTTTCTACTGGTGATGCCTCTCCCTATGAATCCCAGTATCTCCCCAGCCCTCCTTACTGCCCTGTCACATTGCTGGCCCACCTTTAGGTCATCTAATATGACTCCCCCCAGGTTCCCTTCCATTTCTGTTGTTGTCAGTATCTCACCCCCCATTGTGTACTCTTCCCCTGGGTTTTTGTTTCCCAGGTGCATCACTTTGTACTTTTTTGCATTGAATCTAAGCTGCCATACATTTGACCTTTCCTCCAACCTTGCCAAGTCCTTTTTCATCCTTTTCACCCCACCTTGCGAATCAACCTGATGCAGATCTTTGTGTCATCTGCAAAGAGACATACTTTCCTTCTAGTCCCTCGGTAATGTCACTTATAAAGACATTAAAGGACCGCCCTAGTACTGAACCCTGCGGTACCCACTAGTAACCCTCCTTTCTTCACTGTGGACTCCATTTAATATTACCGTCTGTGTCCTGTTGTCCAGCCAGTGTTTTCCAGGCTACCACCCTGGGACCCACTCCAGGCTGGCTAATTTGTTTATTAATCTTTATGCGCACTGTGTCAAATGCCTTGCTAAAGTCCAAATAGACCATGTCCACAGCCCCTCCCAGGTCTACTGCTTTGGTCACCCAGTCAAAGAAGTCAATTAGATTTGTCTAACATGACGTTCCTGCTGTGAATCCATGCTGCCTTGTGTCCTGTGCCCCACTGGCATCTAGGTACTCAACAATTCTTTCCTTCAGCAGTAATGCCATCATTTTCCCTACCACTGAGGTCAAACTGACAGGTCTGTAGTTTTCTGCCTCTGTCCTGCTCCCACTTTTGTGAAGGGGAGTCACATCCACCCTCATCCAATCCTCAGGTACCACACCATCCTCCCATGATTTATTAAAAAGGGTAGTCAGTGGTGTTACTAGTTCTTCCCTTAGTTCCTTTTGAATTCTGGGGTGAATCCCATCAGGCACCATTGCTTTATCCACCTTCAGTTTTAAGTGTTCTTTCAGAACCCTTTCTTATGTGAAAGGACTAATATCAACCCCCCTAACCAGAGTGCTTCTATTGACTGAATTAGGTATCTTCCCCGCTTTTCCATTTTGAATACTGAGCAGAAGTATTCATTCAGTATCCTACTTTTCACTGTAACTCTCTGCCCTACCTCCTTCCTCTTTATTCAGCCTTAGTATCCCTGCCTTAGTCTTTCTTTGCTCCTTAATGTACCTATAAAAGGTTTTATCCCCCTTCTTAACTGAGTTGGCTATCTTTTTCTCAGTTTGGGCCTTTGCTATTCTGACTGCCTTCCTGCTTCCTTCTGCTTTAACTAGTACAGTTCTCTGTCCTGATCCTTCTGTGTCAACTTATACTTTTTGAATGCTATCTCTTTCTCCCTTATCTTCCCACTAATTCTTTTGAGAACCATAGAGGTTTTTTCTTTCATTTTGATTTGTTTACTTGCTTCACACAAAGGCTTGTTGCCTCTGTGATGGTGGTTTTAATGTTACCCCATTGTTGCTCCACCTCACCTTCTTGCCTGTTTGCTAGTGCTTTTCTGAGGCACTTTCCCATTTTGACAAAATCAGCCCTTCTGAAGTCCAGTACCTTCATTTTTGTGTGGCTTGACTCTACAGCTAAGTTTAACATGAACAACACTGTTTGTTGGTTGCTTGTTCCCAGATGGCTTCCCCCTTCAAGATCAGAGATCCTCTCTCCTTCCCCATTTGAGAGTACCAGGTCTAAGATTGCTCCCTCCCGAGTGGGTTCCAAAACTAGCTGTCTGAAGCATGTCCCCTGTAGGGCATCGAGAATGGCCCTGCTCTTGGATGTGGCTGCAGCAAGGGTGCTTCAGTTAACATCTGGCATATTCAGGTCCCCCATCAGAAATACCTCCCCTTTCTCTGCCATCCCAAGGATGCTTCCATCATTTCCTTGTCTGTTTTCTCCCCCTGAGACGGGGGTCTGTATACAACCCCTGTGCAGATTGTGGAGCCATTTCCAGTTTCCAGGGTGACCAACAGTGCCTCCTCTCCTCCCTGTTTACCCTTTAGTTCTGTTGCTTTTATCCCTTCCCTTACATAGAGAGCAACTCCTCCTCTTCTTCCATCCCTGTCCCTCCTGTAGATTGTGTAATCTGGTATGTTGACATCACAGTCATGGTTCTCTGTGTACCATGTTTCTGTGACTGCCACAATATCCGGGTATCCCTCTTCCATCAAGGCCACCATTTTGGGGAGCTCTTTACCTAGACTACGGGCATTGGTACTCATTACCCTCCATTTTTTATGGCATTATTTCTTTTTGCCCCATCCTTGTCCTTACTGCATTTGTCTTTTTTTTCCATTTACCCATGCCCTTCTCCCTACTGACTGCTCTATCTAGTTGTTTACCTCACTAACTACCCTGATTTTTTGGGGGTGCTAGGATTTCCCCTACTCCTTTTCAGTGCCTCCCCCGTTGGCTAGTTTAAATGCTTGCCAATGAAGCATTTAAACCTATCACCTAGGATCCTGGTTCCTCTCTTAGATAAATGCAGACCATCATGTCTATATAGGCCTGCATCCCTCCAGGTGGAGTCCCAGTCCCCAATGAAGCCAAATCCCTGAGCTTTGCACCAGTTTTTCAACCAGTCATTGAATCCCATGGTGCAGAGTACTCTAGCCTCATCCATGCCATGGACAAGTAGCACTTCTGAGAATGTTACCATGTGTGCTACTTGTCTAAGGCCCTTCCCCAACTCCGCAAACTCCTGTTGCACTGCTCTGATCCCATTCTCAGGAAGGTCATTTGTCCCTAGGTGGATAATGACATCCAGCTCCCTCCCCCTTGCAGCTGCTCCCACAATCCTGAGGATTTGTTTCCTGGGCCTCCAAGCCATGGTGCCAGGCAGGCACCTTACCTCCTTTCCCCTCCCTCCCCCAGTTCTACCCCCTAACAATTGAATCCCCACCAGGAGTTGCTTCCTTCCCCTGTGAGGTCCTGTGCCACCCTCTTGTGGGTCTCCATTGTGGAGGTTCCCAGCGTCCTTCTTGGTCTCCACTGTGGGTGCTTCCATAAAGGAACCATGCTCCGCCAGAGTGGTGAATGAATTGTGGAAAGGCATAACTGGAGGGATGCACCTCTGTTCCACCACCCTCACCCTCCCTGAGTCTACCGTGGTCCAACCACTCATCTTTCTTGGCAACCTCTGAGGTAGCGGCAGTGGTCTGGGTGGTCCCTGGGTGGGGGAGCAGGTTTCCCGAATCCCTGTCAGGTCAGCATTGAGACGAACAATCTCCTCCCTCAGACCAGAGAGGTGTCTGCAAATAGGGCAGCAACACAATCTCCAGAATGTCTCCTGGAAGACTGCTGCTCCACAGCCAGTGCATTGCACCACTCCCCACATGTCTGTGTCCCATTCTGTTACAGGTGCCTTTCTTTTGTTGCTTTTTGTTCTTGTTTTATTGTGTTCAAGCTTGTGAGTGTCTCTACCCCCTATTCAATGTGCTGTGCCTTTAAGGATATGAACAGGTGTATGTTGTTAGCAGTTTTGGGGAAGTGATGTCAGAACCCCTGCTATAAAGGAAGTTGTGCGTTTGGGGTGGGTGGGATGAGGGGAAGTGTGGGAGGGAGTAAACCTATGCTGTCCAGAAACAATAAACGACAGCTCCAACCCTCCACCCCAGAGAGTGCCTTCCTTCCTTTCAGACACCTATTTCACAGCAGTTAAGTACCAGGGCTAGTCACAAATGAGTGCAAATATCTCCCAGCTACAGTTCCTCCCTGACAAATGAAAGTTAAAACAAAGCAAAGTCAACCACAAAAACAAAATCAATACTAGTTACTTACACAGGCCCAAAAATAAATAATTCATTTCAGTGTAGTCTGGAAAATAACCTCCTTATTTCAAGAAAGCTGTAGCTGCTTTCTCCCTCTCTGTGTCTCAGCAGACAGAGCCCACACACAACTCCTGTTATAAATCCACAGTTCACCTAGGCCTCTTTTAGCTCCTCCCCTTAACAAACACCTATTTCACAGAGGTTAAGTACCAGGGCTAGTAACAAATGACTGCAAATATCTCCTAGCTACAGTTCCTCCCTGGCAAATTAAAGTTAAAACTAAGCAAAGTCAACCACAAAAACAAAATCAATACTAGTTACTTACACAGGTCCAAACAGTAATAATTCAGTTCAATGTAGTCTAGAAAATAACCTCCTTAATTCAAGGAAGCTGTGGCTGCTTTCTCCCTCTCTGTGTCTCAACATATTTAGTTTTTTGAGAGAAATCAGTTACCAGTCTCTAGTTTCAGTATCAGCAAAACTATATACCTGAAAACACCTCTATGCTGTGTTACAGAAATAAGGACCTTTTTTAAGCCTCATATACTTTGTAAACTGTGTTTGTGTGTCTGAGCCCTGTTTTCAGTTGGCAGGAAGCAGGAAGAGAGCCAGGTAGTTCAGGCAGAGCTGATCCTGAACTACTAATGGCTGGGAACTTGTAATTTTTAAGTTATTCAAGGTCTAAACCTTGTGCCTGAGCCACACATGAGTGGTGCATGCACAGAGGATAATTATTAGCCATTTTGGGGGATTTTGATTTACAAGCATCTCGTGACCCATAGCCACCATTTCCGGGTCATAAACATACACAAAACTCACCCCTGCAGCGAGCGGGCGCTAGTATCAGAAAAACTATATACCTGAAAACACCTCTGTGCTGTGTTACAGAAATAGGGACCTTTTTTAAGCCTCATATACTTTATAAACTGTGTTTGTGTGTCTGAGCCCTGTTTTCAGTTGGCAGGAAGCAGGAAGAGAGCCAGGTAGTTCAGGCAGAGCAGATCCTGAACTACTAACGTCTGGGAACTTGTAATTTTTAAGTTATTCAAGGTCTAAACCTTGTGCCTGAGCCACGCATGAGTGGTGCATGCACAGAGGATAATTATTAGCCATTTTTGGGGATTTTGATTTTCGAGCATCTCGTGACCCCTAGCAACCATTTCTGGATATAAACATACACAAAACTCACCCCTGCAGCGAGCGGGCGCTAGTATCAGCAAAACTATATACCTGAAAACACCTCTGTGCTGTGTTACAGAAATAGGGACCTTTTTTTAAGCCTCATATACTTTGTAAACTGTGTTTGTGTGTCTGAGCCCTGTTTTCATTTGGCAGGAAGCAGGAAGAGAGCCAGGTAGTTCAGGCAGAGCTGATCCTGAACTACTAATGGCTAGGAACTTGTAATTTTTAAGTTATTCAAGGTCTAAACCTTGTGCTTGAGCCACACGTGAGTGATGCATGCACAGAGGATAATTATTAGGCATTTTTGGGGATTTTGATTTACGAGCATCTCGTGACCCCTAGCGACCATTTCCGGGTCATAAACATACACAAAACCCGCCCCTGCAGTGAGCAGGGTGAGCGCGTGCAGGGCGCGTGGCGAAGTGCACAGAGACACACGTGTCTGCATGTGTCTGCTGTGTCCACTGGGACAGCAGAGATTTTGGGCCTATAAAGATCTTTTAAGAATAAGGTAATTATTGTATTAAGATGAAGCTATGTGTTAGCTGTACTATGCTAACCGAAGGGGAAGCCATGGATGGGCTTACTTGTGATAAATGTAACTTAATAGAGATTTTACAGGCAGAGATACAAGTCCTAAAGCAAAGGGTCCAGGTGCAGATTGATATTAGTAATTTGGAACACTATATCGATTCTGTAGTAGGTGTGACTACGATTTCATGTGAACCTAGTCACCTGAACGAAACCCATGAGAATGATGAGGAATGGAGTCTTGTAACAAACAATACTAATAAAAGCAGAAAAAAGGGTAGAAGAAATATAGGGGGCTCCTCTAATGTATTAACACCAAACAGGTTCTCTGTTTTAAGTCATGATGCAGTGCGTAACATTTCAACACAAGATGACCCTCCCCCCCCAAAAGTCAGGTGATCCCATTACAATACAGGATATTCCATCTTCAAAGGGGAAAAATATTGCACAACTCCCCACCCCGATTACTAAAGAGCAGATTATAAATCCGAAACAGATTACACCAGTAGGGGAGATCATTCAAACTACTGATAATGTAAATAATCTAGAGAAAAAAGAGGAGATTAATATTAGAGATGTTCTGGTTATAGGGGATTCTATGTTGAGATATACAGATCACATTATATGCAAGAATCGTAAACTAACAACTACAGTTAGTACACTCCCTGGAGCAGGTATAAAAGATATTAAAAATCTCCTCCTTGGCTTGAGAGAAAATACTCATAAACCATTGGTTGCAATACACATAGGAACTAATGATGTAGGGAAAAGAAGGCTCCTAGAAATAGAGAGAGATTATGAGGAGGTAGGGAAGATTCTTGCAGAGGATGGTTGTGATCTTATTATTTCTGGGATACTTCCTGTACCTAGGGCATCACGTGATATAAATGACGATATACTACATTTAAACAGATGGCTGAAAAGATGGTGCTTTAGGGAGGGTTACACCTTTATGGAGCATGGTTCCAAGTTTAGGAACCCGCTGCTATATGCACAGGATGGACTCCATTTAAACAGAAGGGGTAAACAAATTTTTGCTTACCAACTTAGACAAACAATAGAGGAAAGTTTAAACTTAGCATGAGGGGGGAGTTAGGCCCACTAGATCTTTTCCAAGTGATCATAAATATGATCATATTTCTCATAACTTCCTCTCATTAAATGCTAAGAGTTTAAATAACAAGTTGGGAGAATTAAAATTATCTATTGAACAACTAAATATTATTATATGTGCTGTCACAGAGACCTGGTGGAGCCCTAATGATCCATGGGAAAAGCAGATCAATGGATTTAATTTGTTCCATAAAGATAGGAAAGAAAAAGAGGTGGGGGTGTGGCTCTATATATATATCCAATAAAATAAATTCTGAGGAAATTGATACATCAAAATGGGATAAAATTGAGGTGCTATGGGTCAAGATATCACTCCACCACTCACATGTTATTAATTTTGGAGTAATATACAGATCACCGAATGTTACACTGGATCAGGATGAACAGTTATTGGATTGCTTAAATACGATTGGTACTACTAAAAGTAAAGTGGTAGTAGGTGATCTAAATTTACCAGGCATAAATTGGACAACATTACAGACAAATACCACTATAGAATCATGATATCTAGAATTATGTTTACTAGCGGGGATGAACCAGTGGGTCAATTCCAATACTAGAGACAATCATATTCTAGATCTTGTGTTAAGTAATTTAGATGGTAATATAACAACTTGTAAGGTCCTTCCCCCTTGGTTCAAGTGATCATTCCATGGTTTACTTCTCCCTAGGCACATTAGCAGACACTATTATAAGTAGGACTAGTAAATACAACTATAATAAAACTGATTTTGTTAGTATGAGATCACTTTTTTAAAAATTGGAATTGGGTAGAGGAATTTCAAAACAAAACACTAGAGTCCATGTGGGATCTCCTGGTGGATAAAATAATTTCAGCTACTCAAGCTTTTACTCCTCTAATTAAGAGAACAGATGGCATTATTAAGACTAAACCTAAATGGACGTCAAAATCCGTACAACTGTTAAAAAAGAAAAATAAGGCTTTTTATAGGCCCAAAAGATCGGGTAGTAACATCTGTTGGAATACATATAAGGATCTCTTAAAAAGTCAAAAAAGTGTATTAAAGATGCCAAATTAAAATGTGAATTGAGCCTAGTAACTAGAGTCCAGGATAATTATAAGTCGTTTTATGCTTATATTAATGACAAAAAAGGGAGTCTGTCGAGCTATTGGCCCATTACATGCGATGGATGGTAGTACAGTTACTGACCAGTCTCAACTAGCCCAAATGTATAATGACTTCTTTATATCAGTCTTTAATAATAAATCTTCTCCAAAATTAGATCACTTGGAAACTGGATTAGAAGTCAAATCATTGATAACGAGAGATGAGATACTTAAAAGGCTGAATAAAATAGATCATTATCAGTCCCAAGGCCTGGATGGAATACATCCAAGAATAATTAAAGAAATGGCAGACTTCCTGGCTGGACCTCTGGCAGTAATTTTTCAAAGCTCATTAAAAAAAGGGCATGTTCTAGAGGCATGGAAACTAGCCAGGGTGGTTCCTATTTACAAGAAGGGGAGTAGACATGATGTAGCAAATTATAGATCAATTAGCCTGACGTCGGTCATAGGGAAAATTTTTGAGGGTATATTAAAAGATTATATTATAGAATATGCCCAAAAAACAGACTCGGTCAACCCAGTACATCATGGATTTACTGCTGGAAGGTCTTGTCAGACCAACCTATTGGAATTCTATTGAAAATTCAGCAGGGCTATGGGGGAGGGTCAGCCTGTGGACATGGTGTATCTGGACTTTTCAAAGGCTTTCAATAAGGTCCCCCCATGGAGAACTTATTGATGCATTAATAGCACATTACCTACCAGGAAAAATAACAAAATGGGTAGAAGCATGGCTTACCTCTAGAAAACAATCTGCTAACAAAAAAGGGACTAATTCTGCATGGGCCGATGTGACTAGTGGGGTGCCCCAGGGCTCTGTTCTAGGACCTTGCTTGTTCAATGCATATATTGCTTCAATGAGTGTAAATAATGAAGTCTGGGTTTCAAAGTTTGCTGATGACACCAGGGTAGGTTTCCCCCATAAATAACCAAGATGATGCCACAAAATTACAAGAAGCATTAAATACACTGGAGTCCTGGGCATCAGATAAAAAATTGTTGTTTAATGTGGAAAAATGCTGTGTTATGCACTTTGGAAAAGCAAATAAACAGTCAACATATACACTTGGAGGACATATATTGAGTACAGTGGAGCAACAGAGTGACTTGGGTATTATGGTTACAAACAATTTGTCTTTTAAAACACACTGTAATTCAGTTATTAAGAGATCAAGTAGTATATTACACTGCATAAATAAACATATTACATCTAGAAGTAGGGAAGTTCTCCTGCCCCTCTATACATCACTGGTGAGGCCGCATTTGGATTACTGGACACAATTCTGGTCACCTAGTGGTAGAGCTGAGATAGTAACACTGGAGAAAGTTCAGAGGAGAGCTACTCATTACACACAGGAGGTAAAGGGTCTAGACTATCAATTGAGGTTAAACACGCTGGGATTATACTCTTTGGAGTATAGGCGTTTAAGGGGGGGCACGTGTTTGATCTATAAATCAACCATTGATCCGGATTTATGGGAACTCCTAGGATTGCGATACAGGGAATCATTGTGTAATACTAGAGCACACCCTTTACAACTATTTGTGGACTGTCCAAAAACAAATAAAAGAAAATCCTGGCTCACATTGAGGGTTACTAATATTTGGAATAAATTGCCATTAGAAGTGATAGCTAGTGATACTGTAAATACTTTCAAGAACAGACTGGATAATTTCCTACTTAAACATAACATCTTGGGGTATTAATAATTGCCGAGCAAAAGGACTATTGTCTATATAGCTCTGTATTTACCTATGAGACCTAGTCTTCTCCAAGATGTTTCTGAATTTACAACTATTGGTACATGCAAATAATGTTTATAGACAATGATTACATGTGACTGTTGAAATCTGACAGTTACTTGTTATAAATTGTTTGAAATTAATACTTTTTGAATTTTTTTCTTACCCAGATCTTATTTCAAATAAACATCTATACAATGAAAGATTCAGAAGGTTGACAGATTTTTACTCTGTATCACTTCCTAAAAGGCTTAGCTATAAGAGACAATATGCAATGAGATATTAAGCTGATGGTTGGAAGCAGTCCACATGAAATGCATGTTGTAAGAGATAAAGATGGATGCAAAAGAAACTGTACGCTTTCAAAAGATAAGAATTTATAAACATGGAAACTCTAGCTATGTAAATGATCATCTGTTAGAAAAGGATTTACAGATCCTTTATATTTAATTCACTTAAGAGTGCACAAATCTGAAAATAAGAACACATCAAATAGGTATTATGCTGTTTGGGATTCAGTGTGGCAGGTGGCAGGCTAAGAGTGCTCTTTCCATCTACAGTACTGTATGTCTTGAATAATTCCCAATCCCATCTGTGAACCCCACTAGAGATGTTTAAAAATTTTATTTCACTGGCAAAATCACCAATTTCACCCAGCAAAATATTTTGCATAATTACATGCGTATGGCAAAATCTTGCCAATTATTATGGCAAAATTTCACTGTAAATTTTACCTTGTGTTAATATTAGGTGAAATTAAGTGAAATTGTGCTTGTCACATGATTTACTCTTTAGAGGACACATGGGTGACTGTAAACAGGCAGGAAGTGACAGATTTAGTTCCTTTGCTTTGTGGCGGGGGATTTTGGAGAAGCAGGCAGCAGCAAAGAGATTGTTCTGTGTGGTACACAGTCTTTAGTTTAAAAAAATAATAGAGCTGTTTCCTTTTCTTTAGTCTATCTGGTGTGTGTGTGTGTGTGTGTTTATTATTTCCTTTCTGTTACTGAGATTTTGTGTGTGTATGCGTGTGTGTGTGTGTGTGTGTGTGTGTATAAAACTCCCTCACTCTCTCCCCTTTCTTTTTCATTTTCGTTTGTAGTAAGGAGTTAGGTGAGGTGTGGGAGAATGGATGGGAAAGGTAGGGACAAAGTGGATACTGGGAAGAAGGCAGCTGGACCACCGCCACCCAGTGTTCACATTGACAGGCTGACCTTTAGGTCTGTGCCCCCCCAACAGAAGGAGCCTGTGCCCCCACCCCCCAGCAGGAGAATGTAGCACCCCACTCCCCAGGAAAAGCATGAGCCCCTTGCTCCCTCCCAGCAGCAGTGTGATATCCAGCAGGAAGAGGCTCTTCCTGTTGTCCAGGGGCAGCATGTGGCCCCCACCCCAAGGCAGCAGCAGCAGGCACCTCCAGATACCATTCCCTCACAGCTGAAGCATGCATCCCCTGCCTTCCCCAAGTAGGAGCATGATGTAGCCACTGGCCCTGGGACATCAGCTGTTGCCCCCCCCCACAGAAAGTGTCATCAGCTATGTGGTGTTTTTTTTTCCACAAAAAATACCAATGACAACACAGTGGTGGTCTGCAACTTATGTGGCAGATCTGTTCAAAGGAGCAAGACCGAGGGTCATTTTGGCACTGGTGGGCAAAGAAACCATCAGCAGCACCACCACCCTGCAGATTGGCTGAAAAAAACAAAAAGAGTTGGTAGCAGCAGGTAGAGGGTCCTGGGATGCTGATCAGTTAGAAGGCCAACAGGAAGAAGGGGACAGTGGTCAGCAGAGGTGCCACATGAGTAGGCAGCATTGGCAGCAGCAGCAGCAGCAGCAGGCAGCTGCAGAGACCCAATCACCCTCATCCCATAGACACAGGTGTAGCCGGGTTCATGGTGGCAGCCCAGCACAGCCTGCAGTGGCTCCAGCCACTCATGCCAAGAAGACCTGACAGTGGTGCGCAGAGAGGTGGGAGCTCTGCACAGTGAGTTTAACGATTTCTGCCAGGAGGTCAGGGGGAACCTCAGAAAATTCCTTGAGGAGCAACATAAAATGCTTGAACCCTGGTGGAGCTGCGAAGTGGTGGTGGTGGTGGTAGGCAGAATGGTGCCTGGCGCCAATGCAGTGTAACAGTCCAGACCAGAAAATATAATGTCAGCACAGCACTGGAAGCATTTTTTTCTTTTCTTTCTCCTGTCCTTGCTTACTGTCACTCTTCCTCATCTGCCTAAAATTAACAAAATGCAAATATATATATATATATATATATATTTCTGTCCTCTTCTATACATTTTTCTTTTTATCCAGTTTTTGTGTAATGCAATGTTTATGTTCCCTCCCTTCCCTCATTCATATGGAGCATACCTGTCCCTGACCTGACCCTACTTGTGCCTCTGTCATGTGTTACTGTCTGATCAGTCACTTTTTAGTCTTACCCATATTCACTGTACCTTTCTACTTGGTTTATGTTAGTCCCTCTGCATGTATTCCTCCTCCTATCCACAAATGTCAAGTATTGTAATTTGTAAATTGTCTTGGCGACCAAATTACTCTCAAAGCTATGTGTGAGGTTATGGTCTGGCAGTTGTTTTGGCTGATTGCAGGATCAGTCTGAATAAATATGTACACAACAATCATAGAAGCATAAGCACTTTTATTGCAAAGTTAAACTTATTGTACATTTTTTTATTTGTGCTTAACACGCGTGTCCCCATGGCTTTCAACAATGTTAACTTGGTGTTATAGTGCCCAACCACACCCCCACCACTTAGTCCAAAATGTGCTCTAGTAGGGCCACAGTTTAACATAGCCTCTTGAAGCCATGCTGTGAAGAGTAGGCATTATAAGACAAGAAATACAGTATGACAGGAAAAACTTAGGATGACATTGAGAATGTAGAGTGATACAGAGTGTTGCCACTGTCTAACGTGGCCCATCAGTCCAGAAATGTTTCACAAAAATTGTTACAGCAAATCAAGACCAAAATTAGGTCTCAGCCATGAAGTTTTATGGTGCCCCCCCCCACCAGGACATTAAATACTGTAGTTGTTTTAGGGCCTGTTTGACAAATATTTTAGCCAGAAACTCACTGCTACTGTTGCCAAACAGTGCCTACAAGTCCAGAAATGTTTACCAAAAAATGTAACATCAAATTGAGACTGAAATCTGTTGTCAGTCCTGATGTTTTATGGTACCCCACCAGCAGCCAGACATTAAAATGCTGGGTTTGGCCACTGTTTACAATAGTTTTTAAGCTACATCTTGTTTCTTTGAGTGCAGCACAGGTAGTTAATGTCCAGAAACATTGCAGGAAAAATAGTGTATTAAATTCAGACAGAAATTTGGTCTCAGCCATGATGTTTTATGGTGCTCAAACCCCCACCCAGACCAAACAATGGTCTTTAGTCCACTGTGTACAACGGTTTTTAGGCCAAATTTTATTTCTGTGAGTGCAGCACAGGCAGTAAATGTCCGGAAGTGTTGCAGGAAAATGGTACATCAAACTGAGACTGAAATGTGGTATCAGTCCTGATGTTTTACGGTGCCCACCCACAGCACCCAGGCATTAAAATGCTGTTTTGGACACTGTTTATAATTGGATTTAGGCCGGGGGGATCACGTGATGAGCTGATCGGGGCAAGACACGCAGAGCAGAGCTCCCGGGCCCAATCGATTTAACTGCGCTATAAAATACAATTTACCCTATGGTAGCTGCAGAAACAAAGTAATCATTCTTCTAGAGTCTCCTCCTAGCCTTGCCAAAACATTTTTTTATAAATTCCAGTCCTGTCACTTACAGAGTTTTAGCGGCGCACGAAAACCAGACGCAGTATCCGAGATGGATTTGAAACCTCCGAGGCCTGGATTCGAGCCCAGCAACAAAGCGCTAAAAAAACCCCCATCACCTGTCCCGGAAGACCAAGGCACAGCGCTGGAGAATGTTGGGAGGAGCTACACGCTAACGACGATATTATGGAAATTAAAACCCTGCTAAAAGGTCTACTTGAGGACTTATCGATAGTAAAGCCTACACTAAAAGCACTTAGCTCAAAGAATAGGGGCCATCGGAAGTGCATAATGGCATTTCAGGAGCACAAAAATTTCTCCAAGAACAGGAGCTAGTGGCTATCGTGAGGCAAGTGAGAAAATTAGAGGAATGCATGGAGGATCAGGAATCTCAAAGAAGAAGGAATAACTTAATCTGGTTGGCTTGCCTGAACGACCGAAGGACCAGACTGCATTACTTTGATCCAAGACATGCTAATGAAACCTAGGCCCAACACCTTACGGCGACTTATAACTTGAAAGGGCCCACGCTTCCTTAGAGAGTTACTCACCAGGGCCAGACCGAGGGTCATTATTATGCACCCAAATTTAAGGAGAAGTCACGTCCTAAATAGAGCTAGAACACTTAAAAATTTACAGTGGAACGGCACCCTTGTTAATGTTCCAGGACCAAACCCCGGTGATTCGGAGAAACAGAAGGAATATGGAAAGAAAGAAAAGCTTTATTTGTCTGGCATGAAGTTTAGGTCCAACACCCTGCCACTTTGGTCGCGAAACTGCAATCTGGAGATAAAAGGTATCTGAACGCGCGAAGGCGATAGAAGGACTGAGACAAGAGCTCCCCGATTTATTTAAATCGAAGACCTGAAAGGCTCTACAGGACGTGCACTAACCAGTTAGCTCTTTTATAATGCCTGGACATTTTCAATGACAGTTCAACAGTAAGGAAGGCCGCTTACACTTTCATTTGGAAGGTAAAGAAGACATGAATGCAAGAAGAGCAGAAGAAGAAACGGAAGACTAGGAGGAAGACAAGGGGAAAAAGAATGGAAGGAAGAACATGTTTTCTTCTTCCTTTACCCCTACCCCTTTCTATCTCTCTAACTCTTCCTCTCCACCCTTCCCCCTTTTTCTCTCTTGCAGCATCTCCTCTGAAGACTTGAAGAAGAGTGTTAACTATGTCCTATTGAGCACTCATACTATATTATTTTTTTAATCTGAGCCAGAGGTTTAGGAGGGACTCACTCACCTTGTTGAAACTGATGAATCATTAAAGATGGCTCAGTCAGGCTGCAGTGGGATTTAGAGGAGATTGTAGATTTATAATATGCCCTTGATGTTAACTAAAACTTAGGGGGATTAGATTTGAAGTTTATATCTTCACGACCAGAATATAAGGACCTGCTTCTGTCTATAAGACCTTTTAAGCATGGTAGGGGTTGTTTATAGTTATGAGGATAATTTGAGGGAGTGATCAGGAGGATGGGCCCTATGTTTAGGGGTAAATATGAAATTATAAAGGTGAATGTGAGATTTTAGAGACGGGCCGTGCTCACCCACAAAACTCATCTACATCCATTTGAGCTGGGAGGTCGATCCAAGGATCAGGGCTGGACTGGGAGGGGACTGTGGGAAAGGAAAAGAGAGAATACAAGGTTTCTATATTTGTTAAGGCAGATTCAGTGGAGTGGAGTTCAGGGAGTAAATAAAATTGCATGATCAACATTAAAATTATCACCTGGAATGTTAAAAGGCCTCAGAGGGCAGAAGAAGAGGATGGTGATATTAAAGCACATCCGCCAACTGGGAGCCCAGATTGTAGCCCTAAGAGACTCACCTCCTTAGGAGGAACTAGGCCTTCTTAAAAATTATGGGTAGGAGCAGGTGCTCAAATGGAAATGCCAAAGCTTCAGGGGGAATCGCCTTTTGATTGGAAGAAATTGCCCATTCATAGTCTTACAAACCAAAATTAGAGAAGATTGCAGAGGGATCTATGTTACGGGTACTATTATGGGCAAAATGTTATCGATTGCCTCTATATATGCTCTCACCTCCCAACCCTGACTTCTTTGCCTCGCTAGAAGTTGACATAGCCCTACTTCCATCCCATCCTCTAATTTTAGCAGGAGACTGAATCTCTGTCTAAATAATAGGTGGAAAAAAGCCCCATCAAAAGACACTTCCATTGCACAAGCACTCACTGGCCAAAACTACTACAGGTTGAGGTGTTGATCGACAGTACGGTCTGTAATATAGGGGAGCACAATATGACTTTCTATTCTGGAGTACACAAAACCCAATACAAGTCGGTGCTTGCAGTTAATAAGAGAAGCAAACTCAAGGAGGTAGTAAGAATATACATACTGGAATCTTATCAGACCACTCCCCAGTCCAGCTAACTTGGGTGATAGAATCCTTCCCAAAGAGACCATACCTAATGGAGGCTTGATGATTCCTTTATTATTGGATAAACATATGCTAGCCAAGTCAAAACAGATACTGGTTGAAACTATCCAGACCCAACTCCCCAGCTTACAGACAGTAGATTAAGGTGGCCCACCAAAGTTTTATATTCGGTTCTGGTTCCAAAGACTGGCAGCCAGGAGAACTTATATAGAGAAGGGCAAGGGAGGAGCTTATCCTGGGTGCTATTAACTCATTGGCTCCCAGAGGGTACTGCAGAAGGGTTAGACTTAGAGCTCAAGGAGCTTAGAGATGAGATGGCAAATATACTTCATGGCAGAGTTGGAGGCGGTGGTCCGAAAAGGTCCATACAAACTATTTGATGCAAGGATGTTCCAGGCAAACTTCTTGCCCATAGAATGAGAGAATAGGAGGCAGCTGGGTGAATTCTGTTCATAAAGCATCGGGAGAAATAATAACAGAACTCCCAGAAAATGGCTGATGCACTTAGCGGCTCTTCAAAGGGATCTATCAGGGGAGCCCCGGGTAAGCTGAGGGGGACATTATGGGGTTCTTGGGAGATATAATTTCTTCCGAGGTTAGACCAAGATCAGCCCAGTGGCTGGCGGCCCCTATTTCTAGAGTCTGAAATATTAGAGGCGACTGTTCTAGCTTCCAAATGGTAAGATACGGGACCGGATGGTCTAACTGCCCAGTTTTATAAATCTCATGCTGCAGTTAAATTATCCCTACTGAAAGAATTATTTATGTAAACATTATGCAGGATGGAGTCACCGCCCACAGTTATACCAGGCTTATATAACACTCATTCTAAAACCAAAGAAACCAAAAGAACTCCCTAGAGCTATGAACCTATTGCCCTACGAACCAGGACTTGAAATTGCTGACGAAGATACTGGCCAATAGAATTCTGATGCTTGCTCCTGGTTTAATTAGCCAAGAACAACTGGGGTTCATGCCGGTAGAGGAGCCCATGATGCACTCGGAAACTCCACCATATACTACATAAGGCCCTCAACCTCTAAGCTACCTATGGCGGTAATTGCTTTAGATGCCAAGAAGGCCTTCGATAGGGTCTCCATGATTTCTTATTTACAGCCATGAAATGTATGGGTTCCGGAGGCCTTTCTTAGGGTATTAAAATTTATACGCTGCCGCTACTGCTAGGATTCTACGTAATGGCTATTTATCGAAGGAAATTGTTTTAGATAATGGGACCAGGCAGGGATGCCCCCTCTCACCAATATTATTCAATATCTACTTGGAACCCTTGCTACGGGTGATTCATAAGGATCCGGTGATACAGGGGATTGTTATTGGGGGGACAGAAACAAAACTATCTGTTTTTGCTGATGACATTTTGTTACACTTACAGGAACCCACAGAGAGTTTCAAGCAGATTCTAGACATAGTTGATAGATTCTCCATGGTGTCAATTATAAGTTAAACTTGGAGTAAGATATGAGTTCTCCCTCTTACTATATTTACTCATAAAGCCGATTTTGAACCGCTCCATGTGAAATGGGTCCAAAAGGCTTAAGTATTTAGGCATTTGGATTCAGTATTAATGAGGATGAAGGCCTTGATGCAAATTTAGGTGAGATACTATCGGTAATTAGAACGGATATAATTAGATGGAATAAACTCCCTCTAAATTGGACAGCAAGACTGGGTCTGGTTAAAATGAACCTGCTACCCAGACTTCTATATCCAATACATTTATCCCCATATATCATCCCTAAATGTTGGTTCACTAAAATACAAAAGCTCATTTCTAGCTTTTTGTGGAGTGCTAAACCCCCTAGAAGAAAGTATAATATACTACTACTACCTTATAGCATGGGAGGTCTCAAAATCCCGGATTTACAAATTTACTATATAGCAGGCCAATTAGGGTTAATGAGTCGGTGGCATGAGCAGGTGAAGCAGGGGGGATATATGCCAACATGGCTTCAGGTTGAGAAGCAAATCCTTTTGAATATGGGCATTTCCCCATAAGCGGTATTGTTTATTAATCCAAAAGAGCTACTGGATGGAGGAAAACAAACCCCAATTTATAAAGCAGTTCTGGCTTGGTGGACTCTTTTGTCCCCAAATCAAAGAAAAACCCAAAAAGGCACCAGAGAACAACCTCTTGTGGGTAATCCAAACATACGCGATTGGAGGGCAAACAATTAAAGGACGAAGGCCACACTCACTCAACTTAAGATGGGCGGATTTTATGAAAGGGATAAGGTGGTTCTCCGGACCAGTGCAAAAAAGTTGAACTTTTAGAAAATACAAATTACAAGTTGTTGCAAAAATGGAAAGGAGCGGATAGATTTCATGATACTTCCATTTACGTGGAATCTCCATAGGAGGTAAATTGTGCAAGAAATCCCCTGTCCAAAATCTATAAGATATTACTTCTATTTTTTGCCGGGTTCTTCTGAAAAGATTTCATACTGGGATAAAACAAGAGGACATTAGCCCTCAGGGACCCTGACTGGAAAGAAGTATGGAAGAGTAGTAGATATATTCCCATTCCTAAATATAAGATCATGCAATTTTTTCAGTAGCTTCCAATCTATATTATACCCCTACTAAACTATGTGCTAGGGGCCTCAGACAGACAGAGACCTATGTTTTAGGTGTAGTGCAGGTCCAGGGGACTTACTCCATGTATTATGGCACAGTTCCAAAACTTTCCCCATCTGGGAGCAAATTCAACATAATATGGATCCAGTGATAAATTATAAGGAACTCATCGTGCCTAAGATCTGTGTTCTAGGGGATATGTCAGATATCCTTAGCATGCTGGTTAAAGGCCACATTTCATTAATGTCCTCCTTGGCCAAAGCATTTGTCTTAAAGCATTGGAAAAGTGAGCTGATCTATTCATATGACCAATGGGTGGGAGACTTGTTGACAATCTTGGCCAGGCTTAGAAGACAAATGCTTCGAACTGGATGAAAGGCATCTTACGATAAGAGATGGAGGACCTTGGAGGCGGTATATACCTTGCAGTCCAAAATTCCCCGGACAAGGGTTTGTCTGTCAGAAGGTATGTAATTAGAATAGCTGAGTAGGGAGTAGATACTCCTGTAATAGTGGGCGTCTTTAAATGCACTTAGTTTACTGAAGCAGGTCAGCCTCGCTTCAATGTTTTTCTTGTTACTGGAACACGGAATCTGCCGGATATTGATATGGGGGGGGGGGACTCTCTCTTTTTCCTTGGGACACAGCTGCAAGATATATCCCTGAGGATCCTTGCGTGTGATATAAGACCTTAAGAGGCACCATAGGACAATTGAGATTTAGACATTGATTTATATATACATTTTTTTTTGGATGGGGTTGTCCTAATTACTATGCTATAAACCCAGGCATGAGGAAGTTGTTAAAGGGTATGCAGTGTGGCTGTGTATGTACATAATTATTGTTTGTACATAGTGGTCACACCCAGTTTTGGGGTGTGGGCCCGGGCATGTCCTGGGCATATGTGTCTGTTTGTCTAATGATCACTGGAAGAAAAATACAATAAAGATGATTTAAAAAAAACAATTGGATTTAGGCCACATCTTGTTTCTGTGAGTGCAGTACAGTCAGTGCATGTCCAGAAATGTTTCCCAAAAAATTTCACAGTATATTCAGACAGAAATCAGGTGTTAGACATGCTGTTACATGTTGCATGCCTTCCACCTGGACCAAAACATGTTGCTTGGCCTACTGTTTAGAAATGGTTTAAGGCCTAATCATGGTGTTGACACTGCCTAACATGGCCCAGAAGTCCAGAAATGTTTCCCATAAAATTGCACAGTACATTCAGACAGAAATCAGGTGTCAAACATGCAGTTGCATGGTTCACATCCACCATGAGGACCCACAGCTGCTGTTTTCTGCACCATTTAAATGCTTTTCAGGCCTAACCATGGTGCTGTCATAGCCTAACATGCCACACAAGTCCAGAAAAGGTTCCCCAAAATTTGCACAGTGTATTCAGACAGAAATCAGGTGTCAGACATGCTGTTATATGTTGCACACCTTCCACCTGGACCAAAACATGTTGTTTGGCCCACAGTTTACCAATGGTTTAAGGCCAAATCATGGTGTTGACACTGCCTAACATGGCCCAGAAGTCCAGAAATGTTTCCAAAAAAATGTTACAGAACTATAGACTGAAATTAGGTCTCAGCCATGATGTTTTATGGCACCCAAACCCCCACCCGGACCAATCGTGGTCTTTGGTTCACTGTTTACAATTGATTTTAGGCCACATCTTGTTTCTGCAAATGCAGCACAGGCAGTACATGTCCAGAAATATTTCCTAAAAATTGTACATTAAATTCAGACTGAAATTTGGTGTCAGACATGCAATTACATTGTTCACATCCACAAAGGACCCCAAATCTGCTGTTTTCTGCACCATTTAATATGTTTTTTTAGGCCAAACCATGGTGCTGCTACTGCCTGACATGCAACATAACATAAGCCAGTTTGCCACTCTGAGAAAAAAAAATCCTCATACAAAATGGCCCTGCTACTTGAAGTTGCACTTGCTCCCTCCTGCAGCTGGTTTCTCAATTGATTGAGAACTGTGCAATTATCATTTCACAATGATGCTGTCCTGGTTTGCTCTCTTGGCTCTGTGGTTTTAAGTCACTGTGGATTGAATAACATTTTGAGTGCTGCCACTGTTACCTATAGCTGCTGCCTGCTGCTCTGGCTAGCTGCCACAAGAAGTAATGCTTTGTCTGCTTACTGGGGATCCTTTTCACATAGTCAATTGCTACTGCTGCTGTTGCACACGTAAGTATCAGTCTGTATTTATTTTTTTCAGGTGTAAGAGAAGGGGAATGGTGGGTTGCTATCGGGATGTCTTGAGTTCTTATATGTTTGTACTGATTTTATATTATCTAGTGTGCTGAGGACATGCATGCCAGGATTCGGATATGGGACGTTGGGATGCATGACATTTCACATTGCACAAGGACAAGGTAAGTATTGAATTTTTCATTACTGGGAGGGATAGGTGACTGCAGCTCAGATATCTGAGTCAGACTGTAATTGTATTATTTTTGCTTTTGTAAACATGCAGGAATTCAGGTGCTGTTAACTCCAGGTGCACTGCTGCTGCTGCTGCTAAATGTGTGTGCAATTCATTAACTTGTAGTAAGTATTTCCTAATTTGTGATGGTCTTTGGTGGGCAGGTGGTAGAGGAGAAGGTGGTTGAGGGCTGGTGTGGGGTTGGTGGATATGGTTAAGTATTAAGTTTGTGGTTACTGCAATACAGAGATGTCAGATTTTGACAGGAACTATGTTCTACATGGGTCTGTCAATACTCAGGAATTCCGCTGCTGGGGCTCATCTGTTACCTCCCTATCTGGCTGCTGGCTATGCTCATCAGACACAGCCTGTTCATGTCAAGGTTTCCAGTTTAATAGCCATTCCCTGATGTAAGTATTGCTTCGTGTAATGATGGTGGTGTTGGGGGGGCACCTAGTTGTAACAAGACTCAAAATGTCTACTTTTTTTTGAAATGGTTGTTTAGCTTTCTGGTGGACATTTGTCAATGAATCCCATCTCTGTAGGGCATTGGTGACTAAATACAGGTCTTCCATCCGGGTGTGTGGATGCTGGATCAAGGTGCTGGACAAGTCAAGTGGTAAGTGTACATAAGTACTTTCAATAAAAAAATAAATCACAAAAGTGATTAAGCAAAGGGGAAAAAGGAACAGAACTACTAGACAGAATGTAGTAACTGTTCAGATAAAGTTACCCGAAAAGGATCAATATGTAAGAAAAATATAACAAATAAGTAGCACATAAACAAACAAAATTATGACTTAAAAGAAATTACAGAAACTCACTCACAACTTGTGAGAAATCTGTCAAGTATTAGGAACTAGCCTGCTCTACTTTCATACACATACACACACACACACATACACACACAGAAAACTGAAAACACTACCTAAGTTTAACTAAGTATTATCCAAAGATACAAAACCAAAAAGATGATCACTAGCAGCAGTAGTAACCCAATTAAGATTCTGGGAGCAATTAACTCCCAGAAATCACAAATAATAGTTTTTTGAAGGGTTTATTGGCTGTGATGCACCACACTGAACTGTTCTCCAACTCAGACAATGTACCGTACAGGAAACAGCCTGCACATGATACTTCAGCTATCTACCCAAAATGCATTGCAAATTCACTGATGAAATTGAAAAACATTGGTGAAATTCAGGATGATGGTGAAATTTTGCCTTTCGTGAAAGTGACATTGGTGAAATTGGTGAAATGTTGCATTACAAAAAAGCAGAATCAGAGATAAAATTACTTTTTCACCTAGGTGAAAAATTTTGCATAATGTGGGAATTACGTGAAATATTTCACTAGGCTGAATTTTCCAATTTTACACATCTCTAAACTCCACAGAAAATTCACAATTGCTGAAATATAGTAGCTACAGGAACATCTAAGTATTATTTTCTATAGCTTCTGTGAGAATTTTAGGTGTGTAACAATGATCACTTTTGAAACAGTAGCTTGACATTTGCAGAGGAACTACCACACCGGGCCTCAGAGGACAGGTGTCTTATTTTCAAAAAGTGTTTCTACTATTCTGCACATTTGGAACATGACCTTGAAAATAAGGCTTCAGGTTTGAAAGCTTTCTTGTAGCTTCAAGGCAGGAACTGAGTGGGAGCCTTTATTAAAGTCATTAAAAGCAGGATTTGGAAAGAGATAATGAAATGAGAAGCATAAATCTTTCAGAGGTACCGTATTAGCACAAATGCCAATACAATAGAAATGCAGGGAGAAGTAGATATCTTAATTTTAGTCAAGTATGAACTGTTGAATAAAATAAACATTGTAAGAAGTGCTTAAATATTCACAACAAAAAGCATAGCTGCAAAACAAATATTAGTGTTTTTAGGCTATAAAGGAGACATGCAGATCTAGAATTGAAAGGGTTACCTTGAATCCTAAGCATTACATGCATTCACATAAAGCACAGTATAAATGTTCAGGAAAACAAAAGATTACAAGCAGGAGACAATGTAATTCCCGTGGAAAGTATAATTCTTCACATCAAATTTATGAAGTCGTTTTGCAATTATAATAAATTAATGGAATTAAAATTACATTATCATAGTTAAAGTAGTTATTAGATGAGGTAGAAAAAATACATACAGATGGAAGATTATTTTTTAGTTGTTTTACCAGGTATAGCACACTAAGCTGAAAGCTTTTTCACAGGAGCGACCTGGGAGCACAAGGAGGTTAAGTGACTTGCTCAGGGTCACACAGTATGCAAGTGGAAGCTGTGGGATTCAAACCCAGGTCTGGTCTGCTGGATGTCACCAGATTTGCAGCTCAGAGCCTTAGACCACTGCGCTATACTGCCTCTACTAAGATTATTTGGGATACTTGGGAAATACTGTATTTGTGTATTCTTTACTGTCAGAATCATAACTGGCATTAAAAACAGATGATCTAGAGTATACAACTAGAATATCAAACTTAAGAAAACATATAAAATATCAGACAAAACAGAGGTGGAGAATTTTGGACTACTTACAAGTAAGGAAATCCATGTGAAATAGGTCCCAGACTTTTCAAAAGACAAGAGGCAAGATTTACAAAAGCCTTAGATGGTCACAAGCCCCGGTGCACCAACGATAATGGAGTTTTCCCCTTTTTAGGGGCAGACCAGGTTGTCCTGGTGCACTCCTTCTCTTTCCATCAAGATGGTGTGCTCAGAAGGGAAGGGGGAAGGAAGGGGAGGGCCAGGGGGACAGAACAATGGCTAAGCAACAGGAAGGGGAGGGGCAAGTGGATGTATATAAGGGGCATCACTGAAGTGGTTCAGACACTTTTGCTGGAGTTTTGATCTAATTGAAACTGCAGCACATCAGATTGGCAACTAGAGAGGTTTGTGCACTAAGATATTGCAGGTAAGAGAGCTTCCAAGAATGAAGTTTAAAAAAAAAAATTATAAGAATAAAATAAACAGCTGATGGGGGTAACAGTGGGGGAGCACCTGGGTAACAGTGACCACCAGTCATTGTGGTTTGAAATCACAGAAAGAGCAGAACCAAACCACACAAAAACACGTATCCTGGATTTTAGGGGGGCAGACTTTGGGAAAATGGGGAGATGCTTGAAAGAGGCATTAAGGGGAATGGGACAGGAATCAGGGATTGAGGAACAGTGGGCAGTATTTAAAATGGGGATTATAAGAACAACAGAATTATGCATTAAGCAGGTTAGCAAGAGGAAAAGAAGAGGAGACCATTATGGTTTTCCAAAGAGGTAGCAAAGAAAGTGAAAGCCAAAAGATTGCATTCAGGCAATACAAAAGACACAGGCAGAAGGGATAGGGAGAAGTACCAGGAGAAACAAAGGGAGGCAGGGAAGTCAGTAAGGGAAGCCAAAGCTCAGACAGAAGAACACATTGCAAAATCAGTGGTTAAAGGGGACAAAACCTTTACAGGTACATAAGGAAAAAAGAAAGACAAAGGGAGGGATAGTGAGACTGAAGGGGGAGGATGGGAGCCGCATGGAGGATGACAACAGTAAAGCTGACATATTGAACAGGTATTTCTGCTCAGTCTTTACTGAGGAAGAGGGGGTAATGGGTCTGAAGGGAGTACAAGGGGTGAGAATGGTGCAGAAATGGACACAAGTCCCTTTACACGAGAAAGGGTCCTGAAGGAACTGGAAGTAATAAGAGCTGATAAAGCAATGGGGCCAGATGGGGTGCACCCCAGGGTCCTTAAAGAACTAAGAGAGGTGGTGGCTGAACCTCTGGCTATCCTGTTCAGCCAATCACTGGAAACAGGGGAGGTACCCAAAGACTGGAGGACAGCAGATGTAGTCCCCTTATACAAAAGTGGGAACAAAGAGGAAGCAGAGAACTACAGACCAGTCAGCCTCACCTCAGTAGTGGGAAAGATCATGGAAGCACTACTGAAGGAGAGATTGGTGGAACATCTGGTTGTCAATGGACTACAGGACCCCAAGGCAGCATGGTTTCACCAGGGAGGTCATGTCAGACCAACCTCATTGAATTTTGACTGGGTGACTAGGGAGGTGGATCAGGGAGGGCAGTGGACATGGCCTATCTGGACTTCAGCAAGGCCTTTGACACTGTGCACATAGAAGACTATTACACAAACTGGGAATATGGGTGTGGGCAGGACAGTAGTGTGGTGGGTAGGTAACTGGCTGGGTGGCAGGACACAGAGGGTGGTGGTAAATGGCTGTCACTCCACAGAGGAAGAGTGACCAGTGGGGACCACAGGGATCAGTGCTGGGACCGGTCCTATTCAACATCTTCATCAGTGACATTGCACAGGATCCAGAAGGCAGAATTTCACTGTTCGCTGATGACACAAAGCTCTGTAACAGAGTAGATACACCAGAGGGTGTAGACAGAATGAGAAGGACCTGCAGAAACTTGAAGAATGGTCAAGGGTTGGCAGTTGAAATTCAATGCAAAGAAGTGCAAGATAATGCATATGGGGCACAAAACCCTGGCACAATATATCAGTTGGGGGTGAGGATATAGCATGCACCAAGCAGGAAAGGGATCTTGGGGTTGTCATCTCTGATGACCTCAAGGTAGGAAACAGTGTGACAAGGCATCAGGTAAAGCAAATAGGATGCTGGGATGTATAGGCAGGGCATCACCAGCAGGAAAAGGAGGTCATAATTCGCTATACAAGACACTAGTGAGGCCCCACCACGGAGTACAGTGTACAGTTCTGAGACCATACCTCGTAAGGACATAGACAGGGTGAGAGAAGGTTCAGAGGAGGGCAACAAAGATTGTGCATGGGTTGCATCACAAGTCCTATGAAGACAGGTTGAAGGAACTGAACATGTACTCCCTGGAGGAGAGGAGGAGAGGGGATATGATGGAGACATACAAGTATCTTACAGGGAGGAACACGTGCAGGAAAACACTATTTTTAAGCGAAAAGATGTTTCAGGACTAGAGGGCATGGGATGAAGTTGGAGGAGGGACGATTCAGAGGAAACATGAGAAAGAATTTCTTCACAGAACGGGTGGTGGACAAGTGGAACACCCTGCCAGAGGAAGTGGTGGGAGCTGAAACAATCACGGGATTTAAGAATGCATGGGATAGACATAAAGGAATTCTAGAGGTCTGGGGTAAGGGGAAATAGACTTCTAGGAAAACAAACTGAACTTACAAGCTCAAATGGGCAGACTAGGTGGGCCATAGGCCCTTATCTGCCGACACCGTCTATGTATCTATGTATCTATGTAGCTAAGTAATAATAATATGTAATGGTATAGATTACTTTGCTCAAAGCAAAAATAAAGTTTATAGTAAAAGAAATCATATTTTGAAGGTGAATAGTATGTGGCTAGTTCATTGGACTTATTGGAAAGAAGTTTTTAGTTTTCTGGTTCGAGTGAATGCATTTGGAGAGTTTGGAGAAAGAGTTTGCAGCTATACTGAGGTCGTATGCCTTGTTTGGTAGTTGACTGGCTTAATAGTTTTTGTCTGGCGAGTTTAGCATTGCTGGACCGAGGTGTGTTTTGGTAGTTTGGACCAAATTTTGCAGCTGCACAGAGGTTGAGTACCTTGGCACAAATTGCAGTTAATAGACACGGGAGGCGCGGTAGGTTAGCTGGATGGGCATGGTGGCCCAGAGAAGGTTTTTCAGTTAGAAGAGATGAGGTTGGCTGGAGAAAAAGCCTGAGAATGTAGAAGCTGGATTGACTGGGGCCTGCACTGGCCTTCTATGAGTAGAGCTGGTAGCTCATGGAGTTGGGAGTCTGACTCTGATACACAAGGTGGTGGGTTTTGGTAAAGAAGGGAGCTTTGGCATTGCTGATTAGGCTGTGGTGGACTCAAGGGAAACAGGTCTCTCGAGGCCCTTGCAGGCATGGTAGGCTGACTGGAATCCTTGCGGGGTCTGCAGCTGTTTGGGCGCTAGGGCACCAGGGATTTTTTTTGCAATGGAGCTGCAGGGATAACAGAGGATCACTCACCCCAATGCAAAATCCTTGGTGCTCATTTTTCCCCACAGGTACCCAGTGAGCTGTGCAGAGCAGCTCTGCACTTGTTACCACATGCCAGCTCGACCGCGTGGCTTACAGATGGAACCCCCCCTCCCTACTACCTCCTCGCATCCCCAGGGGAGATCACTGTGGAGGTACCGCCTGCTTCCAGGCTGAAGAGGCTGATCGAAGGGACAGCATCAGTCTCGCTGCCCAATGGCCCCATGTGGAGATGCGGGAGAAAGGGGGAAGCAGCTGCAGAGGCCTACGAATTTAGGACTAGAGAGTTAAGATAGGAGAGGATTCGGGGGTTATTCGCTGGCTACAAGTCAATCGGTCAAGGAGTAGGGGACAAGGGCCTAAGGAAAGGCCTAGCAACCGGGGGGGTGATGAAGCAGCCAGTTGGCATGATACCACACACTGGGGGGGGCACTCACATGTTGGACAACTGGGAGGACAAGGGGAGGCCTAGAGAAAGGCCAAGCAGATGGGGATGACAAGCGGCCACGCGGCGTGATGTCAAACACAGGGGGGAGCAGACCAAGAGGGAACAGAGGCCCAAGTTGGCCTGGCAGGACTGGCGATAGGCCTAGCGCTCCAGAGGGGGGACATTCGATGTCAGCAAAGGAAGGAGAGGCCTGCCAAGGGGCCAAGGGGCCTAACAAAGGGTGATGATGAGTGACCACACAGCCTGACCGCACACGCCAAGCGAGCAGGCAAAAAATGAGCAGCTGGCATTGCTGCTGGGGCAGGGGAAGGTCACCTAATGGAGAAGGGATAAAATTCCTTTAGGTAGGATGCAAGGCAGGGGCCCTGGGGGACAGAGAGTACCGGGGGAACCATGAGGCGATGTCGAACTGAAACAGGCCAGATGACTGGTGAAAATGGGCCAGGCCATGCGGCGTGACATTACACGCCAGTTGGGTCGGGTCGAGCAATGGAAGGAGACCCAGGAAAGGATGTCGGTGACCAAAAAAAACAAACGAAGGCCCAAAGAGGTTTTGGCCATGGGAAAGATTGTGATCCTGGAGGGGGGGTCATGTTTAAGGGGGGCAGCCGGCACCTATCAACAAGACTAGGGACAATAATTATCTGATGCCCAAGAGTATAAAGGGGCAACAAAAGGCACGTTTGTCGCAGTTATAGGCTGCCTATGGGGCAAAGTGGGCCTGGTCTCACTGGCACAGTTTTAATAATGGAATTTTCTTTTCTCTTCTTCAGCATCTTCACAGTTGGCAAGAAGCAAGGAACATGGCAGAAGGAAGACGCCTACAGGGCTATAATGGAGCTGGCCGAGAAAGCCAATAGAATGTGGAAGTTGGTGGAAGGGGAGGAACCAGGGAGGTCCGGGGAGAAAAGGAAAGCAGTGAAGGGTAATGAGGGCAGAGTGAAGCGGCAGGCCAAGAAGCCACACAGTCCAACCAGGGCACAGCCACTGATAGCGGGACCTACCAAGGTGGCTAGTCCAGTACCTCAGCAACCAGTAGACCCGGTCCCATCAGTACCTCCCCAGGACCAGGTGGTGGTTCCCCCAGTGGAGCCCAGACTGGATCCCCAGTGTACAGTGGTTCCTCCACAGCCACTAGTAGGGCAACCAACCCTCCAACCAGAGGGAAACGTGCTGGGGCACCAGGAGGACAGCAGGCAGCAAAGATCGGACAAGGCCACAGGTAATGCATTCAGCTGTGTTGGTGACAGTATCAAGGAGTACATAGGTCAAATCATTTCAGCACTTGGCTCAGGGGGTTTGGGCCAGATGGAGTCAGCACTGGCCGAAATTAGGGTAGAAAAAGTGGTGCTGAAAGAGAAGGAAGGAGGAGTAGAAAAAGAGGGAAAAGGAACAAGGGAGATAGGAACTCGGGGGATGAGACTGGGAGAACACGTTCCATTGGCCACAAAAGAAAAAATATGGAAGGGAGAGTATGTGGATATTTTTGCTTTAGTAAGCTGGGAAGTGGCTGCGAAATATGAGGAAACAGAATATAAGAAAGAGTGAAATGGCAGCAGCGGTGATTTTGTTAGGCAAGAAAGAGGAAGACAAATTCACTAAAGGGAAGACTTGGGAAGGGTGGTTTGTAGGTTTTGCCACATTCTCAGCCATAGTACTGGAGAAGACACCCGAGTTGGGCATCCCGCTCATCAAATACTCCCTGATAATAAGGAGAGAGAAAGCAAAAGGGGGTGTGGGGTAGATATATTATGATGAATTCTTTCGGCAGAGAATTGCGACATATGGGGATGTAAGATGGGACACGAAACAACTAGACTTGTGGACACACTACGTAACCGATCAGTCCACACCTGAGGGAGAATTTGGGAAAAACGGTACCATGTTACAAAGATGTTGCTGGGCCTACAATAGGGCCTTTTGCTACTGGACACAATGCCGTTTCCGGCACACCTGTTCGAAATGTAGGGGATCACATCTGGCAAGCAGATGCAGGATGACATGGGTCCAAGGAACCCAAGGATCTGTGGGGTAATGGTCAGGTCATCAGTTTTTTGGGAATGGCAGGGATATAAAGGGAAGACATGGAATAGAGGGAGGAGGGGGTAGGGGACATGCAAATAGGGGGAGTCAGAATCATTGACCAGCAAGGCCGGGCATCAACCAGAGAGGGAGACCTTGACGGGAAAAAGAAATGAGGGCAAGGGAGCAATTTAAAGAAGCTAGAACCCCTATCAGGATAGAGGCATGGAGGAATGGTTAGACAGATACCCAGATAGGAAAATGGCAGAAATGATTAAAAAAGGTTTTCACACAGGTTTTTCATTGCAGTGTGAGGGCCCAAGGCAAGCCAGAGAGGCGAACAATCTGGGTTCAGTGAGAGGGAGGGGAGAAATGTTAAGACAAAAAATAGAGAAGGAAAAGGCAGCAGGGAGAATAGAGGAACCATATGATAACCCCCCCCCCATTGCAGAATATGAGGATTTCTCCATTGGATTTGGTCCCCAAAAAACGAAGGGGAATATAGGGTGATTCATCACCTATCCTTTCCGGAAGGTGATTCAGTGAACGATTTTATCGGCGAGAAATATAGTAAAGTGACATATTCCATCCTGGAAGACGCAGTCCGGATTATCTAGGCAACTGCAGATGCATGGATGGCTAAGACAGACATAGAGTCAGCTTTCAGATTCCTTCCGGTTAGAAAAGAGGATTGGGACCTGTTGGGGTTTAAAACTGGGGGACAGTACTATTTTGACAAAGCCATGCCCATGGGTTGCTCTATAGCATGTGCGACATTCAAAGCTGTCAGCACATGTTTGCAGTGGATATTTCAAGAAAGAACTGGTTATAAAACAGTGATTCGCTATTTAGATGATTTCCTTTCTATAGGCAGTGGGAGAAGAGAAACAGAAAAAATGTTAGCCAGCTTCTAACAGCTGTGTAAGGAACTAGGGGTCCCATTGGCACCTGAAAAAACAGAAGGACCCAGTAGAGTGTCAGAATTTCTGGGCATTGAGATAGATGCTCCGGGGGAAATATTTCAGCTGCCAGACAAAAAAGTGAAAAAATTAAAGGAACTGATTAATATACATACCAGTAGAAGAAGTAGAAGAGTACAATTAAAACAGGTACAACAAGTAGTGGGACATCTGAACTTCGCATGCAGGGCTATTGGGCCAGGGAGGGCTTTCACCAAAAGGCTAGCAAGGGTCACAGCTGGAGTGACCAGACCACACCATTGGGTAGACATGACAAAAGGAGTCAAGGAGGATTTTAAAGTATGGGAGGAATTCCTTAGGGAATACAATGGTTGCTCTTTCTGGCAAGAGGAATGGGTGTATAACACAGACCTCGATCTTTACACAGATGCAGCTGGGGGCCTTGGCATGGGGGGCTATCTGAGGGGCAGATGGTATGCAGAACCATGGCCATCAGAGTGGGTAAGGGATGGTAAGGTAAAAGACATAACATTGTTAGAGATCATGCCCATCTGGGCATGCACCCTGGTTTGGAGGAAAGAATTACAGGATGAAAAAGTGACATTTTGGTGTGGCAATAGAGCAGTGGTAGAGGTCCTGAACAACAGAAGAGCCAGGTCAGAATCGGTCATGCAAGTTGTGTGACTTCTGGTGCTAAGGGCATTGCAGTTGAACATGTCATTCAGAGCTAAACACATAGAGGGGGTACACATGACCCTGGCTGACAGTCTTTCCAGTCTGCAGCTGGATCATTTCTGGAGGCTGGCACCAACAGCGGAGGAGCAAAATACGCCCATACTAATGAACATATGGGACGTTGGCAAGAAGGAGCAGAAATGTTGTTCCGCAGTTCATGGGCACCACAGACTCTGAGGGCCTACGATGGGGCCTGGAGAGTGTTTCAAACATTCAGGGCAACACACCACTTGGAGGTAAGTAGGCTGCTCACAGAAGAACAATTGGGGAAGTTCACCATGGAGCAATGGCAAAAGGGAACAGCCCTCGCCACAGTAGGGGTCTACTTAGCAGGGATTAGTGTGATCTGAAGTCTAAAATGATTGAAGGGCCCAACAAAATCAACGTTCATTAGAAGAATGATGCAAGGATGGGGTAGGTTAAAACAAGGGACAGTGGATAATAGAAGACCAATAGGGGAACAGTGGCTGGTGAAACTGAAGGTGGTGTTGCCAGCAATATGCAGATCAAAGGCCGAGGCCCAGTTATTTCACATAATTTATGTGGTAATGTTTGCTGGGGCCATGACAGTGAGTGAGGTGGTAGGCCACGGCATGGAAGGGGGACTAGAATGGGAAGATATAAGCTGGGGGATGAATGAGATACAGGTCATGATTAAGAGGTCAAAGATGGATCAAAAGGGACAGGGTTGCATGGTAACACTAAAGAAGCATGTAGAGGGTGCAGTATGCCTAGTGCAGGCTTTGTGGGCTTTCGCCGCAGAGTGTGGGAATAGGACAGGGAGATTATTTCTGCACGGGGATGGAAGTGGAGTCACAAGTTATCAAGTCACAG
The DNA here is from genome assembly GCA_016271365.2 of Neoceratodus forsteri. Lineage (NCBI taxonomy): Eukaryota > Metazoa > Chordata > Ceratodontiformes > Ceratodontidae > Neoceratodus > Neoceratodus forsteri. The sequence goes on from CM057455.1 coordinate 625,380,622, forward strand.
CATTGCTCAAGAAGGGCATGCAATTCCTGGGGGAGGAACCAATTAATTATTCTTCCCACTCCTTACTTATAGGAGCTGCCTCACAGTGGGCAGCAGCAGGTGAGACGGTGAATAATATTTTGGAGAAGGGGTGCTGGCGGTCGGCCAGTTATAAAAGATACATTCGAACACTGCAGTGTGGAGACTAATGTATCACCTATGTTTTGTTACAGATATGGAGCCACGGGGTGGCAGGGGAGAGGTGATATTATGGTGAGAAAATAAGACCATGTATAAGATATTTATTCTGTTTTAACCCCTATAGGAAGAGGGAGGAACATGGAAGTCTGGATCTGCGGCCACTGTTATATTTATTGGGCAGAAAGGAGAGCTGAGAAAAAGGCTGGGAGAAAGCAACTTTACCAGAATGTGAAATAATGTAAATTGGTATGGTGTGGCATTCGTGGGATGAGATGGGCACAACTGGTCCCCACCTTGAAAGAGCTAAAGGAGCGGTGACCCATTCCAGACTTAATTATTATACATTTAGGGGGTAATGACCTTGGGGGCAAGCCATGGGTAGACACATACATACAGATAAAAAGGGACTTAGAGACAATACAGCAGTGGTGGCCTAAGGTATGCCTTGCCTGGTTGGATATGATACCAAGGAGGGTTTGGAGACATGAGCACATCCATAGAGCTGTGGATAGGTCCAGGAGAAAGATGAACAAAAGAGTAGGGACACTGGTAAAGAAAATGGGAGGACAAGTAATATTGCAGGGTGTGGAAGAGTGGGTCGAAGATTTCTACAGGACAGATGGCATGCACCTGTCAGATCTAGCCATAGATATGTTTAATACAGAGACGATGGGTTTTATAGAAGCATGGAGAAGGCATGCAAAAAAAGATAAAAAAAAAAAAAAAGAAAAGGGAGAGAAGAGAAGGATTGGAAAGTGGTTCCTGGAGGTATGGGGGAACAATACCCTAAGTAAGGGGAAAGCCGGTTATCCAAAGCAAGCTGGAGAACAGCTAATGAGGAAAAAGGGGGGAAAGAAAAAGGAATAAGACAAAAAGAGGATGAAGTGGAAGGAGAAAGAGATCTCGGTTTTTACCGTTACCTGACAGAAAGGAGAAGAAGAAGGCACCCAGGTTTTCACCTGGGGGGAGCAAAAAGAGGAAGAAAGAGGGATGATCAGAGATTGATATATGGATGAAAATAAATGAAATTGTGAGAGATAGAAGAATAAAAGATAAAATGGAACATGGAATTATGTATATAAATAAATTAATTGCCGATCTGAGCACAACAACCAATAATGGTCTCTGTCTTTTTGTGAGGGAAAAGGGGGGAGTCCGGGACAAAGCACATGGTGCTTGCTACAATCTAACAGAATTTTCTATCCCAATTGCCACAAGTTAGACCAACCTTTTCAGGTCTACCTTATGGCAATCCTGGGGGGTCATTTTTATGGAGCTTGCACCAGATATTTGGAGCATGCTGCAGTGATTCATGAAAGCTGTCACAACTGCACCCAAGATTGTAAAATCAGGCTCAGTTGCAGCAAAGGCTTTAGTGCACTGCCAGAACCTAAGTGCAATGGCAAAGGGCTGTATCAAAACCCTGTGCCATGCTTTGAAAATCATGCCCAATGAGCTGAATTGTCTAATAGAGTCACATTTTTAGTGCACTCTCACACAATTGTGACAAAAGTAATGTCACAGACAGCTAGACCACATAAAGTTTGGTCTAACATTTGGCAAAATTAAAATAAATTGTATCAAAATAGTGCCACATGCATTACTATGGATGTGTTGTATATATGGCTTGTAGATGCAAGTGTCTGTAAAACAGTAAACTGTAAACTGTGATGACACAAAAATCAGCAATAGCATGGACACACAGGAAGGGGTGGAGAGAAGGCAATGGGATCAAGGGAAACTAGAGGAGTTGTCTAGGGTGTGGCAACTGGGTTTCAATGCCAAAAAGAGCAAAGTCATGCACCTGCGGTGGGTAAAACAGGGAGCTGTGAGTAAGATTTGAGGGAGGCTCAGAAGACTCAGAAGCTGGGCAAAAATGAAGGCTTTTATGGAAAGGCTTTGCTGCTCAGAGTCTGAGTGCTGACTTTGCAGAGGATGAGTGAGTCCATAATGTGCTTATTGAACTGACAAAAGACTTGTTGCAGTATATAATTGTTACGAGCTATTTCTCATTCACTGTTATACATGTTTTCTCTCTCAAGACAGTATAAAGGAAATCTGTCTGGGAGCAGGCGGGGGGGGCTTGGGCATGAGTTACCATATGCAAGGTATGATGTGGGTGTGATTAGACATAACATTTTACTTCTTTTCTTTCTCAGGGTTCAGGCTGTTTTCTTTACTGGGGGCAATGAATCAAGATGACCACTGCCTTGTGGAGGTTTTTCATTTTGATTGAAGAGCACTACTTGCACACTCTCCTTCCACTCAACACATAGCAGAGGAACTTGCCTAACCCAACATGCCAGCCAACTGTGACGAAGAGTGTTAATCTGCTGAGTGTGCCATACTTCTATTTAATTTCTAAGGTAACTTGTGTGCCTTTTGGAAAACTGTATGTTTAACCATATCCTGTAGATATGCAGGCTTACATGTTCCTTTTAATGATTGCCTCCATAGTTTTTTGCAGACTTTAGTAGTTTTCCAATGGACCATATTAATACTTGAGCCATGTTGCTGTTAGAAATATGCTTTTTCTTAGAGTTCAATATGTTGTGCAGAGGGGTTCTAGTCTTTGGAGCCTCCTGTTTCTATTAATTACAAATGTTTGTGATTTTTGCATGGACGTTTAACGTCATACTGAATGATGTTGATGGTGCTGTGAGCACCTTAACACTTTCTGAAATTTATTATTGATTAAATGGTCCATGGTTTTGCTGCATATAGCTGACACTGGAATTTTTATGGACACTGTTCTATACATTAACAATGTCCTCTATGTTTGGTAACAAAAGGGGCAGAGTCAGAGTCTCCTGATGTAATTATTTGGGTGAAATGTTTTCTATACCCTATAACAAATATATGACTTTTTCTGTATTTGTCAAAAGCAATAAACACAAAGTATAAAAAATATAAATAATAAGATGGGGAGGGGAGTATTTAAAGTCACCAAGCAAGAAAGTGACCATGAGGTAATCATATCTGATTATCTCAAGGTGGCAGGACAGTGTCAAAAGACAGCAAACAAGGCTACTGGGATACTGGGGTGCATAGCGAGGGGGGGGGTTCTAGCAGGAGAAGGGCAGTGGTGTTGCCACTGTATTGCTCACTAGTGAGACCCCACTTACAGTGCTGAGTCCAGTTCTGGAGGCTGCAGCTCTGCAAGGCCATTGACAGGGTGGAAACAGTCCACTGGAGGGCTATTAAAGTGGTGCATATGTTGCATGAGAAACCTTACAAAGAGAGGCTGCAGGACGTCAGTATATATTCCCTGGAGGACAGGAAAATGAGAGGGGACATGATTGAGAGCTGTATGTATCATATGTGGGTGAACAAGGTGCAGGCAAGGAATGACTTTCAGAGGCAGAAAAGCATGGGAAAATGGGGGCATGCAATGAAGCTACTGGGGAGGTTTAAGAGGGATCTGAGCAAATACTTCTTCACAGTAATGGTGCTGGACACCAGGAAAAGCTTGCTAGAAGAGGTGGTGGGACAAAGACAATGGGGAGCTTCAAGCATGCATAGGATGGGCATGTGTGCTTAATAAGTAGAGGAAAAGGGAGACATGAGGGATACCAGCAATCAAATAGTGTCCCGGGTGTCAAAATAGGAAAAGGAAAAAATACAGCAGACTACAAGGGCCTACTGGTCCTTTTCTGCTAACAAATTCTATATTTTTATGTTGCAAATGCACCAAATTGTCTTAAAATATGAAAATTACATTTCAGATGCTGCAGTACTAACTCAAATTGGAAGTTTCAGTTACATTATCACATTTGAAAATTTGCTGAAATACTTCATGATAAGAAGTGTGAAAAACTGGGCTATATCAAAGAAAAGACACTCTGTTCAGCAGTAGTGATTAATATCCATTTATTTATTGATTGATTCACTGGATGTTGATGAATGGGTTGGCTCACTGAAACAATATTGCACTTATTAAGATTTGAGGTTGCACAACTTGTGGACCATTTCTGTCAGCACTCAGTTCTAAGGGACAGTCGAATGCATTTTTTATATAAACCAGTGAACAAATTTATTATTTGCAAATCATCAAACAAAACACAGGCAACATATCTTTTTTAGTGCAGTCTTTAAAGGATCTTCTTCCACACTGTTTTTCATAGATCAATTGTATAATTCAATTGAGTGAAAAGCAATCTGCTGTGCAGGTGTTCTCATGCTTCTTATCACCCGTAGAGATGCAGCGAATTTAAATTCCGCCGGCGAAGTGAACGCGAAGTTGTCACCGCTTTGCCACTCAAGTTACATCGGAGGGCAATGCAAAGTGCTCACTCCACCTTGTCATTATCACTTCACGTTAAGGCCGAATGGCAATGCAAAGTAAGGCAAAGTCATTGTTTTTAATGGACTTTGCGTTCCTCATTATGATTCTAAGTGATCCACTTGGTGTTTCAGATTTGGCAGCCCCGCCACACATCACATTGCTTACAGTACTGTAAGTCACATGCTCTTTAGCTAGGCAGGAAGAAAGTGAATCATACAAGCAGGCCCTTTTACTTTCTCCTGTGTAGACAGAGAGAGGCGTGTGTTTTGTGACTGCTGATACTTTGAGATCAGAACGAGGAGGAGATTTAAACTTTGATTTAGACCCAACAGCTTTTTTAGAAGCTACATTCTTTTGTCTTTTCTGTCCGTACTCTTTTTTACTTAATTTGTTCTTTCTGTAAATTTAATTTTCTTACATAGAGGGACATCAGTTGCAAATTATGTCCATGTTGGAACTGCTGCTGGATCACCATGGGATCTCACATTAGTTTTTTTTTCCTCACACCATGTGCCACCCACACCTTCCTTGCTGTGTTATAAAATGTATTCCTCCACCATCCCCAACCCTTGTATGTAATTATACCCTTTTTTGGTTGTCTTCCATATGTATTCTGAGCAGTGGAAGTTTACTGTGCTAAACTGCATGGGTGCAGTTTTCTTTCCAGTCTCTGTATGTACTGCAGACACTGTTCAACTCCCTGACTTAAAAACACTTATTAATGAGTTCAATGGTGGGGTGGTGAAGCCTGGAGAGATACTACAAAACAGGCTTACAATACATCCAAGTAACTAGTAAAAACATTAATGTTGTGATTCATGACGTAATCGTAAATCATGATTTGTGACTGCATTTGTGACCATGATGATAAAGAAACGCAAATGCCTATGGCTATACTTCCCCGGGCCTGATGAGGCATGGCACAACACTCCCTGACTTAAAAACACTCATTAATGAGTACAATGGTGGGGTGGTGAATCATGGAGAGATACTACAAAACAGGCTTACAATATATCTAAGTAACTAGTAAAAAAAAATTACTGTTGTGATTCATGACGTGATCGTAAATCATAATTTGTGATTGCATTTGTGACCGTGACGATGAAGAATGTGATTTGTATCATGAGTGACTCCTGATGATGGTCCTGACTTAAAAACACATGTTAATGAGTACAATGCCCATGCTGAATTATGCACCACACCTGTCCAGTACTCTAAAGGGAAGCCAAAGAAACAACTGTGACTTAAGTTACAGATGGAGATTGGGCCCTAAAGAGATGCAAATGTACAGACAGATTAAGATTGCGTTGCACACTGAAGAGATGCAGATGCAAAGGCACAACACCTAACCAGTGCTCACCATCAGAAATTCAAATCTGGAAAAGAATATCTTTGCAGATTGGGGTGGACCACGGGGGGGGGGGGGCAGTGTACTGCACTGCTGCAGTAAGAGTCACTAGTACGAGTGCCAGTAAAGATACCACAAAGAAGTACAAAAAATTACACGGCTGCAGTGGATAGCAGGTTCACATTGCTGAAATCATGTGGCACAATAAAAGGTGTCTGATTTGATGACATGCATCACACACATACTCACACACACACTCACACGCTAAGTAATGCGTAGCAAATTGAAAACTTTAGTAATATAACCACATATTTTAAACAAACTAAAAGTATGCACTGCTGCACCACAACAATCAGCAAAAAAATGGCAAGAATTATTGAAAATATTACTGTGTGTACATTAACACAGTTATACAAGAAATATCACCAAAACAGAAAGCACTGTCTTTTTCTCCAAGTTAATCTACCTACACCACAGATACACCCATCCCCCAAAGCACACTTCCACTGTCTCTCAGTACACAGACTGAATGCTGTACATTAACATTCAACATACACATGCAAACAATAAACACTCAATGATATGAGCACAGGAGGGTTTCCTATAATCGATGAACTAAAGTTTCAGCAAAACAAAATAAAAATACTCAAAAAGGCTTTTTTAACAGTTTTCAGAAGGTTTGAATCACAGAGAGCTCTCAGAGCAGATTGTCTCATACAGCTTCCTACACACACTACCCCAAACTGAGGCTGTGCAGAACAATCTAGAGCCCATGTGACCTGAAATCCCATGAATCACTGCAAAATTCGCCTTTGGAGCTTAAAAACAAGGCAAAGTAAGGTGAAGTACATTGAAAACAATGTACTTCGCCTTAAGATTTAGTGGAGTAGTGGTTTGGGAAGGTGGAGTAACGCAAAGTCATTGTTTCCAATGGACTTTGTGTTACTAATTAATAACGCAAAGTACTCCGCTTTGCATTGCAGAGCACTCCACGAATTCTCTTTCACTCTGCATTCCACTTCACAGAGCGAATTGGGGCCAGTTCGCCCATCTTTAATCACCAGCTTAGTTTTCATAGAGTTCCACTAACTCCTTATTCACTGATCTTGCTGCACCCAGTCTATGGGCAACTACTTTCTTGTTGGCTACATGGAGTTAGAAGGTTCTTACAGCAGGCACACACAGTGCTCAAATCCTCAGACCTCACAAGGTGTTTAAATCTCTTTCTCTCTGGTTCCCATGGTTCTGGGCAGATTCTTATGGACAGCACCTGGTCCTGAACCGATGGTTAGCAAAATGTGATGACATTTTAGAGTCAAGTGTCTCCTTCCTCAGATCTGACTCTGTAGTGGGATCTGTAAGTATTTAACCCCACCTGTCCCCTTGGAGACATGCCTGGGCTGAATAGCTCAAGCAACTGAACCCTCTTATGGGGATTTCATATTTATTTAAAACCATTTTATAGTTCCTATGTTAACAGAAAGTGAAAGAACCAAAACTATAAAAAATGAAAATAATCTATGATTAAAAAGCTTTGAAAGGCTTCACACAGATATGATGGCATAAACGTTTCAATTTTCCTGCCCAATTAAAGACTATCACTCATAAATATAATGCTACACCATTAATCAAAATTATTATTCAGTATTAGATAATGCCCTTTATTATGCTGATTTTCTGACTATCAACGTGCACACATAATTATGTGAATTAAAAGCTTAGCAAATTGTCATTCATACCTGGTCCTAGCTTTACAAAATGAAGTTATTCTAAACTGAAAATCTTGTTGTATTGGCAAATCTTGTAAAGTAGGACTCAATCATCATGGAAGAAACATAGAAGTTGACTGTAGGTAAGACCGCTAGGCCCATCCTGTCTGCCCATATACCCTACCTGTATCAACGGCCACTGACCCTACTTGGTCATCGGCTTTAGCTTCTGCTTCCCACCTCTAGGGTTTCCTTAAGCCTACCCCATGCATGTTTGAATCCTGCCACTGCACTTGCTCCTACCACCTCATGGTGCAGGGTATTCCATGCATCCACCACCCATTCTGTGAAAAAATAACTTCCTCACTTTACCCCTTATTCTGCCCCACTCCAGTCTCATATTGTGCTCTTTTGTTCTAATACCTCTCCAGTTCACCACATCATGGCCCACGCCAAGTCTTGCCAACTTATTTACCAGTCTTTTAAGTGGAACAGTGTTAAAGGCCTTGCTGAAATTGAGGTAGGCAACATCTACCATTCTCCCCTGATCCACCTCCTTCATCACCAAGTCAATAAAATCTATCAGATTTGTTTGATATGACCTTCCTGCTGTGAATCCATGCTGCCTTGGATCCTGTGCTCTGCTGTATTCCAGGTGTTCCACAATTATTTCCTTAAGCAGTGCCTCCATAATCTTACCCACTACTGAGGTGAGGCTGACCGGCCTATAGTTTCCTGCCTCCTTTCTGCTTGCATTTTTGTGAAGAGGGACTAGATTTGCCATCTTCCAGTCCTCAGGAACTACTCCTGCATTGAGCAATTCAATAAGCATGGCTGCCAGTGGTGCTGCTAGCTCTATCTGTAGTTCCTTTAGTATCCTGTGATGTATGTGATCTGGTCCCTCCTCCCCTCCCCATGTATCTGTGCCTAGCTGTGGTGCCTGTCCATCCCCTTCTTCAGTGAAAACTGAGCCGAAGGATTTATTCAGTATTGATGCCTTTTTCAGATCTCCCTCCACACATTCCCCTTCCTCCCCTCTTAGCCATACAATCCCACCCCTGGCCTTCCTTTTCTCTTTGATTTACCTGTAGAATGTCTTGTGCCCTTTCTTCACAGTTTGAGCAAATCTTTCCTCTGTTTATGCCCTTTTTCTACCAACAGCTTTCTCTGCCTTGCACAGACAGTTTAGGTACACCACCCTATCCTCTTCCTTCTATGACTCCTTGTTTTCCCACATTTTGACTCTTACTTTCTCTGCTACAGCTTTAGAGAATTGTAATGGTTTGTTCCTTCCCTTGCTATTGTTCCTCAGCCTAATGCACTGGCTTGCCACCTCTACTATGGCTCCAATTAGATGTGCCCACTGCTCCTCAACCCCCAATTTTGCATCCTTCCTTACCAGGGCTTCTTTAATACCTAGCCCCATCCTAGCAAAACCCACCCTCCTGAAAGCAAAGACCATTGCCTTTTGTGTGGCTTGACTGTGACCCTGTACCCATGTTATACCACATTGTGTGGTGGTTGCTGGATCCCAGGTGCTCTTCTTCCAGGACATCTGTAATTCTGTCTCCATTTGTCAATACTAGGTCCAGAATCACCCTGTCCCTGGTGGGTTCTAGCACTAGCTGCCTGAGACCTGCACCCCTTCCCCCTCGCAGGGAGTTCAAGATGTTGGCTCCTGGCTGAAGCTGCCAACAGGATGATCCAATCCAGAACTGGTATATTAGTATCACCTAGCAGCAGTACCTTCCCTATTTGTTGCCATCTAGTGTATTTCTTCCACTAGCAATCTGTCCACCTCTTCCCCCTGAACCAGATGCCTTTAGATCACTCCTGTATGAATTGCTATGCCATTTCCAGGTTCATGGGTGACTCACAGTGCTTTGGCCTTCTGTCTGCCATGTACCACAGTTGCCTTTATAGCTTCTCTGTTGTACAGCCCCCCCCCTTTTTACCCTCCATATTCCTCCTGAGTAGAGCATAACCTGGTACACTCACCTCCCAGTCGTGGTTTACAGTGTACCGTGTCTCAGTTATTGCCACTATGTCCAGTTCAGCCTCTGACTTCAAGGACACCAGGTCTGTGATTTTATTTTCCAGGCTGTGGGCATTTGTGTTCATGACCTTCCATACTTTACTGCCTGTACACCTTCTAATTCCTCCTTTTGCCTTATTGTTTCTTCCCTCCAACCCTGGTTTCCTTCTTTTGCGGCCTCCCTTCCTCCTCTGTAATCCTTGTAACTGGTTCAGGTGTACCTGTCAACAACTTAACTTCTAGATCTTCCCTGCTGACTGCTCTAATATGTGGGGATGGGCTGCTTGAGTCTCTCTGCTCCTATCCACCACCCAGGCTAGTTTAAATGCTTACAAAAGAATAGTTTAAACTTCATTGAGGACTGCCGTCCCCTTCCTGGATGGATGAAGGCTGTCACTGTTGTACAGGCTGTCATTGTTCTAGGTGGGTGCCCAGTCCCAAATGAAGCCAAAACCCTTTTCCTTGCACCAGCCCTTCAACCAAGTGTTGAAACTTCTAATGCAGAGGTTCCTTTATCTGGCGTGTCCAAGAAAGGATTATTAATTGCCCATATCAATATCAGAAGTCTTACCTATCACCATGCGGAACTCGAGGCCTGGGTGAAACTCTACAATCCTGATGTACTCTGTCTCACAGAAACTTGGCAAAAACCCGAAATACCTGATGAAGTATGCTCCATGCCTAACTACTCCCTGTTCCGGCGGGATAGATCCTCAACCAAGCGTAGAGGTGGAGTTGCCCTATTCTTCAAAAACCACCTCAACATCTCTATTGTCCCGGTATCTGCCTCTCCCGAAGTGTGTGAATTCATACAGGCAACTATTGTATTGTGGGAAAAGAAGCTTCATATTATCTGTGCCTATATTCCCCCTGCTGGGGGAATAGTAGGTCTTCAAGAACTCCTTGACATCACCTCCCAGACTGTAAATCATAATGAGGCTGTCATCCTAGGTGATCTTAATCTCAATTGGTTAGGGTCAGCTCAAATATCATTGTAATCACTCACGCTTAGTTATAATTTTCACCAGTTGATCTCTGAAGCAACTAGAGCCACGTCATCCCATCAAATGGGTACACTCCTAGACTGGGTGATGGTTAACCGTATGGAACATGTGTCAAAAGCAGGAATCCTTGCAGATGCACTAACAGACCACTCACCCACTTTTTGTATCCTATCTATGGTTGTGTCTCCATCTCCTCCATCAAGACTAATCACATTTACAAATCTAGCTCATATTGACCAGGATGCATTTCTCTATGATGTCTCCAATATCGACTGGGCAGGTATCTATCAAACAAAGGATGTGGAGGTTGCTCTACAGATATTCATAAATGAATTTCTTACCATTCAATATAAACATGCCCCCAAGACTACTAGGAGGGTCAGAGGAAAACAGACGAGGTGGCTGCATAAAAGACCTCCTTGCTAATCTGCGCCAGAGGGACAAGCTTTGGATTCGCTACAACAAACTGGCCTACAGTCAGATCTTATGGTCTATCGTGAACTAAGGCACAGATGTAAGAGACAAGTTAGTGTTGCTAAAAGCAAATACTGCAAGGACCTTCTACAAAGCTCAGCCTGCAACCTGAGGAAATTTTGGGCCCATGTCAAAACATTTCCGGTACCTCGGGAATCGGTCACTCCTGATGAAATGATCATAAATGGGGCACATTGTAATGAACCTAGAACCATCTCAAACAGTTTTAACAACCTTTTCTCTGATCTTTCATACTATACCTTGGCTTTACAACCTAGTGGATCGCACTCCAATCTACCTACCACACTACCATCAGACAACCATACTGCCTTATCGTATGATGCTCCTTGAGCGCCACCATTCTATTTCAAGGCTATATCAAGAGCGGAAGTTCTGAAATTACTGAGATCCATATCTGCCAATACCAGCTCTGGTTCTGACTCACTGGAACCTCATCTTCTTAAGCTGGCTGCTCCACTCATTGCCTCTCCGATTGCCAGAATCTACACTTTATCCCTTATCCATAGCACTGTGCCAGACCTATGGAAATCTGCAAGAGTAACGCCTGTCTTTAAAAAAGGTGACCCAAAGGACATGGCCAATTACAGACCTATAGCAATTTTCTCTGTCCTTAACAAGATCCTAGAGAAAATAGTTGCATCAAAGATCATTGACTACCTTACACGCTACAATCTCCTCTCAGACTCTCAGCATGGTTTCAGAAAAGGTCATAGCACCACCATGGCTCTTCTTCAACTAACTACTGATATTCTGTCCAACATGGACTCTGGAAAACTCACAGGTGCCATCTTCATTGACCTCACTAAGGCTTTCGACCTTGTTGACCATCCCCTGTTTCTCTCCACTCTCCATAAATTCCATTTCTCTACCCCTGTTGTGGACTGGTTCTGTAGCTACCTGGCAAACAGGTCGCAGCTGTCAAATTTAACTCCTCCCTGTCCAACATGTCTACTGTCAATCTTGGGGTCCCCCAGGGCTCTATCCTTGGGCCCCTTCTGTTCTCAATTTTTATCAACAATGCAGCTGAGGTCCTGGAATCCTGCTCAACTATTCTCTATGCTGATGACCTGATCATCTACACTAGTTCTTCTAGTATTGCCTGCATAAACACATCACTTACTTCAGACTTCAGTAGGGTCTTAGACTGGCTACTAGACCGTAAGCTTGTACTAAATGAAAAGAAAATGAAAGCCATGCTCCTAGGTTCTGCACCGAAGATTAAGACCTGTTCTAGTTTGCTGGAGGTTCTTCACCCAGGAGGATTTCCGCTGCTTGAAAATGTTACTTCCTTCAAGTACCTTGGGATCCTCCTGGACCAGTCCCTGGATTTTAATCTTCACATTCAGTCCTCGTGCAAAGCTGTAAACTCAAAACTAGGAGTAGCTTACAAAACGAGCTACATGCTTACATCCTCAGCCAAATTAGCAATTGCCTGAGGTATTCTGCTCCCAACCCTTACTTATGGTGCCTCTATTCTTATCTATGCCCATAAAACCTCCCTACTAAAATGGGACGTAACTTATAACAATATATGCCAATTTGCGAGGAATCAAAGAAAAAACACAGGGGGTCAGCAAACCAAGGCTATACTGATATCTTTAATACAAACTAGGAACACATGTAAAACGACATGAGGGAAATGCCAGATGCTGCATGGACTAGACACCGAAAATAATGGTAGAAATGCACAAACAGTGCCTGTATACCACATACCACTCCGGTGTGAAGTACTGAATTGGAGCACGTAAATCCACAGAAAAAACGGTAAAAAAACATCAAACGCAGCACCAGCGAAACCCGGAAGAGTCAGGCGAACAACGTCACCGCGTAACCGCGTCACATGGACATCACACTCACGTCTACGTATCGACTCTCGCGTCTTCCTCAGGACGTGAGTAGACTCAAGATTCATGGACTTAAATACATGGGTCAATTAAAGAGAAGAAGCCAATTAGAGACATATACTTAAATTGTACAGAAAAGACACAATATGGAAATTATATAAAAAATAACAAATAAACAAAAAACAGGGAAAAGAGCCGAACAAGTCATAATCCCCGATACACCTGGCCAGAGCACGAACAAGTCATAGCCAAGCATACTACTAAAAGTGCCACCAATTAAAAACCCAAACAACCAAGTGAATATAAATGTTAATTCATTACATAAGAAACAAAGACTAATAAAATATGACTGTTAAATAAGCACCATAAATGAGGACAGAGCAGGAAAAGTCATATCCCCAAGAAATATGGACAGAGCATGTCACAGTCATATCGATATATGCTAACATTAGCTATAAAAAGCTATAAAGGGGAATTTCATCATTTAAGCCATGGGGTGCCATAGTATCAAGTTCAAAAATCCAAAAAGCTTCCCTTTGCAAAATCCTTTGATTTAATATACTGACCCTTAGGAACATTGTTAATAACAGATTTAGGGTGACAGCTCTCGAACCATAATAGAGTATTTCTGGACATAGGTTTTCTGTATAATTTTGTGGAAAGAGAACCATCCCTTTTCTCAATCAGTATATCCAAAAAAGGAATTTTGTCTCTACTTTTGTCATAAGTAAACTTCAAATGTGAACTGGTGTGATTTATGTAATCAATAAAATGTTCAAGTGCAACCTCAGAACCAGTCCAAATCATCAGACAATCATCGATATATTTTTGGTGTCTAGTCCATGCAGCATCTGGCATTTCCCTCATATCATTTTACATGTGTTCCTAGTTTGTATTAAAGATATCGGTATAGCCTTGGTTTGCTGACCCCTGTGTTTTTTCTTTGATTGTTTCACCTTTTCTAACTCCTGGTGTATTGTGCACCACTCTGTCTTTTTGAGCCTCCACGGTCTTTGAGATATTTCTATAGACCCATTGTTTTATGGCTATTTAATATGCCAATTTGCCTCTTCTTAGCCTCGACTCAAACATCACTGCCTTCTTTATAAGAATCTGAATTGGCTCTCACCCTCTGCCAGTAGACAATACTACCTTGGATCACTAATGGACTAGATCATCCGGGAAAAAAAAACATCCCAGCTGGCAGCATTGCTGGTCCCTCAACCATCCTCCCATGGCCTATGATCAGCTGACAAATCCTTGCTCTATGTTCCGAGATATCGGACGACTAACGGCACAGGGGTCTTCCAATTCTCTGCTCCCAGGTTATGGAATGCTCTTCCACTCAACCTCCGGCTGTCTCAGTCTCACATTGGATTTAAAAGTGAATATCATTGTTATCTATCCTTAGCTGATGCTTGTACATGCTTTGACCCAACCTGAAGCTCCTGAGACTTACCAGTAATGTCACCCCTGCTCTAATCCAGCTCCAAGACTGTCTCCTCTTCCTCTCCCCATATTTTTCCTTCTCTTTGTAAATAACTTCTTGACTACTAGCTCTCTTCCTTCTTGAACCTTGTTGCTGACCATCCACTGCTGTTTTGCCAATTACCACCCCTGACCTTCCTTGTGTCAGTCTTTCTTGTTATGTTTGAACATTCCTCACATTTTTCTCTATATAACCTTACTATCTTATTAACCCTTTCACTCCACAGGTCGGGTCCATGGTTTCTGCACTTATTATATATCTTACTGCCATTATCTGTATAATGCTTGCCGTTATTTTTTTGTTGTTTCTACCCATTGTATTTTTGTAGCACTGCTGTACTGTTCCTCTATTTCTATTATTGTACCCATGTTGCTGTTGTTCAACTGTTGTCCTTTTGTTGTACTCTCCCCGGTCATGCCTGAAAATAGTCATTTTATGGCTAGTGCACCTACCCAATTAACGAAAACTAAATAAATAAAAATAAATAAATAATCTGCCACTGCCATGGACCGGTCACACTTCTGAGAACATCATGGTGCTTACTGCCTTCCAAAGGTGCCTTCCTAACTCATTAAAGTCCTCCTCTACTTGCTGTATGTCTGCCTCCTCCATGGCTAGGTCATTTGTCTCCAGGTGGACCAAGACCTCCAGACCCCCTCTCCTTTCTACCACTTTAACAATCATATGGATCTGCCTCCCCCTCCCTCTGAGCTGTGCCTCCTGGAAGGCAGTTAACCCTCTCCCTCTCCACACCACTACCTGTGTCCAAATCCATTCCTCAGACAATTAAGTCCCCCACCAGGAGCAGCTTCCCTTTCCTCCAGCCCTTGGGTCTCTCTCCTGAGGACCCACTCATCCTTCCTGGTTACAACTTTGGGTTCCATTATGAGACTCTTCTGCTCCTCCTGAACTACATAGCAGTTTATAAATTGAACCGGATGAGGATGTGACCCACCTCCCTCAAACACCTTGAGCCCACCATAGTCCATCCAGCTTGCTGCACAGGCAATCATTGCAGCAGTAGCTAGGGACATGGTGGCCTCCGGGTGGGGGTGAAGGTTGCCAGTACTCCTGCCAGCTCGGCTTGGAGCCTGGTAACCTCCGCCATCAGCCCAGAGAGGTGCCAGTAGATGGAGCAGTACTGCAGTGTCCAGAATGTCCTCCTGGAAACTGCTGACCTGCTTCCACTGCACTACCCCAATCCCATCTTCTTTCTATTCTGATCTTCCTCTCCCTGAGTATATGTGCCTTGTTCACTCACACAAACCCTTTAAGTTTGAAATGAATTAAAATAAATCTTCTGCGCAGTGTAATTCTTCTCAGCTTTCAAAATCTTTGATAGTACCTGTATGGCTAGTGAGCCAGAAACACCAACGGTGGCCACCAAACAGGGGAAAGACAGTCATGCCCAGGTAAATAACACTTGCCCAATTTCCCCTCACCAGCAAGACCACCACCGCTGACAAACCTAACCCACCCACTCCCCATTGTGCTAGTCAAACATTTCTTGATACAAATAAGTTATTGTATAATACAATAATGGCTAATTTTGTTTTTAATTTACATTTTTGCATTTTTTCCTGATTTTGATACCCAACTCCAGGAACCCCGCAGACACGGCCATGCATGCACATGGAGGTGCACATGTATGCCAGGTAACAACTCGACCCCTTCCACCCCACCCCACCCCATGCTGTTGCCAGGCTCCATGTTGCCTGAACTGCCACCCATCCTCCACCAGGTGGCAGCCAAGGGACAGGGAAACCCCTCATCCCTCCCCAGGAGAGGAGAGCCACCTTGCAGAAGTTCAGTCCTGTGCCTTGCCCTCCCTGCTGACCCCTGACAACCTGGGCTCATTCCTGAACCCAGGTCACCAGCCTAGCATGAGGTGCAGCATCCAGCACTTCAACCATCAGCACCATTGGGCCAGCTATAAAGGCTGCATTTGATGATTTAAACATAGAGACTTTTAAGATTAAGGAGCACCTACTAACTAACAAAAAAATTACAATTGACTTAACTAACTGTACAATCCACCAATACATAAAAATACCAAGCTAACTCTAGATAACTAATCACTATGCAGTTGCATGAAATGTCAAATTTAAAAAAAGTATAAAAACTCAATGATGTTACAAATAACCATGCAAACAATTGTCCTCATTGGGATCCTGAGGGTACAAAGTATCTAACTTGTATGCTCGTTTCTCCGCTACGTTGACAAGGTGCTTTCTCATTGCAGCTGTTGTACAAGCTGCGAAAATTATTTGCAGGACTATTGTTTTGTGTGACTATTGGAAGAAGTGCCCACTCTACTTGTGCTGAACACAGTGTGAGAGGCTGTGTTAATTCGCACAAACGAGCTGCCAGCTGGAGCTGGAGCTGTGAGAGGGGGGCTATTAGCCGATTGGCTCTGGGAGTGAGAGGCACTGGATAAAACGAGACGCCGCTCGCCAGCGGCATTCTTGTATGCTTGTTTCTCCGCTACATTGACAAGGTGCTTTCTCATTGCAGCTGTTGTACAAGCTGCGAAAATTATTTGCAGGACTATTGTTTTGTGTGACTATTGGAAGAACTGCCCACTCTACTTGTGCTGAACACAGCGTGAGAGGCTGTGTTAATTCGCACAAACGAGCTGCCAGCTGGAGCTGGAGCTGTGAGAGGGGGCTATTAGCCGATTGGCTCTGGGAGTGGGAGGCACTGGATAAAACGCGGACGCCACTCACCAAGCTGACATTCTTATATGCTCGTTTCTCCGCTCACGTTGACAAGGTGCTTTCTGTTGCAGCTGTTGTACAAGCTGCGAAAATTATTAGCAGGACTATTGTTTTGTGTGACTTTTGGAAGAACTGCCCACTCTACTTGTGCTGAACACAGCGTGAGAGGCTGTGTTAATTCGCACAAACGAGCTGCCAGCTGGAGCTGGAGCTGTGAGAGGGGGGCTATTAGCCAATTGGCTCTGGGAGTGGGAGGCACTGGATAAAACACGGATGCCGCTCGCCAGCGGCATTCTTGTATGCTCATTTCTCCGCTACATTGACAAGGTGCTTTCTCGTTGCAGCTGTTGTACAAGCTGCGAAAATTATTTGCAGGACTATTGTTTTGTGTGACTTTTGGAAGAACTGCCCACTCTACTTGTGCTGAACACAGCGTGAGAGGCTGTGTTAATTCGCACAAACGAGCTGCCAGCTGGAGCTGGAGCTGTGAGAGGGGGCTATTAGCCGATTGGCTCTGGGAGTGGGAGGCACTGGATAAAATGCGGACGCCGCTCACCAGCGGCATTCTTGTATGCTCGTTTCTCCACTACATTGACAAGGTGCTTTCTCGTTGCAGCTGTTGTACAAGCTGCGAAAATTATTTGGACTATTGTTTTGTGTGACTATTGGAAGAACTGCCCACTCTACTTGTGCTGAACACAGCGTGAGAGGCTGTGTTAATTCGCACAAACGAGCTGCCAGCTGGAGCTGGAGCTGTGAGAGGGGGGCTATTAGCCGATTGGCTCTGGGAGTGGGAGGCACTGGATAAAACGTGGACGCCGCTCGCCAGCGCGAGCGTGGTGCGAGCGCTGTGAGTGGCGCGAGCGCCACTCGGAGCCAAAATGTGTCTGTTCTGATGAGGGACGGGTGTGAGGTGGGAAATTTGTTTTAATAGCTTTGTATGTCTACCAGTTTTATTATAAAATAGAGTTTTATGTTATTGCCTGCATGTTTTGTATGTGCCATTTGGTTGATTTAGTTAGACATGTGTAGGTTTTCTGACAGACGGCTCTTGGAGCCTAGAATTGTTTATGGGAACTCACAGTTGCATGCGCTGCGTCCTTTTATCCCCCTCCCTGTATCTGATATTATTATCAGACGTTGTAGGGAAGTGGGGATTGGTGGGGATTGCTTTGCGCATGCGCTGTGTGATGACCAGGAGCAGGTTATTCAGATGATCAAGGTGGTTAAGTCCAGGAGACGCCCTGGAATAAATAGAGCACCTAGAAGAAGCCAGACATGGTTGGTGCCTATTTCAAGGGGGGCCACCAGGCCATGTGGCCAGGTGACCTTTAGGGCTGCATCACCCTTAATATCTCTGACGGCAGTGCTATGCAACGCCAGGTCGATCAGAAACAAGACGGCTATTATTGACACTCTGGTTTCATCGGTCAACCTGGCGTGCATTACAGAGACCCGGGTGGGGGATGATGCTGGCCCTGTTTTTGAGGCTGCAGTCCCCCCAGGTTATACTGTGGTGCACTTCCCCAGAGAAAACCGTAGGGGAGGCGGTGTAGCTATTTGTTTTAAATCGAGCCTGGACTTCACCGTGCACCCGGTGGGAACCCCAGGTTCATCTGAATGTGTGGTCATTCGAGGAGGACTCGGTGTTGGCTGCAGGATCCTCCTCATCTATCGTCCTCCTGGACCAATGGGGGGGTTCCTGCAGGATTTCGCCGAGTTTGTTGCCGGTGAATCATTGAATTCCCCAAGATGTATGTTTCTTGGGGACTTCAATGTTTGGGCCGAGGATAGAGGTCAAAGGTGCGCTGACGAGTTACTGCAGAGTATGTCCCTTTTGGGGCTGGTGCAGTCTGTCGGCGTGCCTACTCATCAGGATGGCCACACATTGGACCTGGTGTTCTCACTGGGACTTGAGATCGCTAATCTCGACGTTGGTCGAGTGGCTTGGTCTGATCATTGCAGGGTGAGGTTCATGTTTAGTGCTCCCATTGTGAATTCTTCCCCTCCTGAGATATTTCGCTGCCGCCCATTAAAAGATCTTACCCCTGAGGGTTATTTGGCGGCAGTTGATTTATCAAGGATGTGTGATGCATGCGTCAGAGCAGTTGACACAGGGGTAGATGCCTATAATGAGGTACTATCTGGCGCCATTGACTCCCTCGCACCTGTCCGTGTACGACCCAGAACTTCTTACCTGAGGTCGCCTTGGTATGATAGCGATCTCTGGGAAATGAAGAAGCTGGGTCGGAGATTAGAGCGTCGCTGGAGGAAATCCCATCTGGGGGCTGACAAACTGGTCCTGTGTGAGCATTATTGCGCATATCAGGAGGCAATCAACCGAAAGAAGACAATATTTTTGTCTCGGAAGATTGCTGCTGGGAGAAGCCGACCAGCCTCACTCTTCCGGACTGTTGATAGACTTCTCCATCCACTCTGTCTTCAGCCCGGAAGAGTTTTCTCGAATGAGGATTGTGAGGAATTTGCTCGGTTTTTCTCGGACAGGGTGTCTGCGATCCGGCGGGAGGTCTCCTCAGCCAGTAATATCATTGCTGTCAGTGGTCGCCAGTCATGTTCTAAGAGCACTCTCTCTGGGTGGGGGGAGTTTAAGCCAGTGGAGGTTTGTGAGGTCACTGAGATAGTGGCCAACTTGAGGTATACCTTTTGTGAACTGGATCCCGTGCCAACGTGCTTCTTGATGAGGTGCATTGACACTGTTGGCCCGGTGTTTGCCCTGATTGTCCGGTGCTCCCTGAGTCAGGGTGTCTTTCTGGACGCCTTGAAGGAGGCTCTGGTGAGACACCTTTTAAAGAAAGCTTCTCTGGACCCGGAGATTAGGGCAAATGACCGTCCTATCTCCAATCTTCCATTTCTGGGAAAGATTGTTGAGAAGGTGGTATCACTTCAGTTGGGGGAACATCTCAGGACCCATGAGTTGTACGATCCCGTCCAGTCAGCTTATCAGGCCAGACATAGCACTGAAACTGCATTAGTTCGGGTGCAAAATGACCTCCTCAGGGCTAGAGATCGGGGGGACAAGACAATTCTTGTTCTCCTCGATCTCTCTTCAGCATTTGATACTGTGGACCATAGTGTATTGCTTTTCTGCCTGAGGGAGTTATGCAAACTCACCGGTGTTGTCATCAAATGGTTTGAGTCATTTCTTACTAACAGGAGGCAGCGGATTGTGATGGGTAATTTCTCATCTGCATCCCACCTCCTAGGTGGAAGTCCTCAGGGTTGGTATTGGCTCTCTATGTTGTTCGCAGTCTATGTACTGCCCTAGGGAGATCATTAGGAGGTATGGTTTGAGTTTTCATTGCTATGCTGATGATACTCAACTATACCTTTCCTTTGCCCCAGGAACATCAAATGCAGTGGATGTGTTAAATATCTGTCTGGCTGAGATAAATGACTGGATGTCTTCCAGCTGGCTCGACTGAACCTAACAAAACTGAGGTATTAGTATTGGAGTCGAACAGAGTTCGTGATGGGATGGCCTCTGACTCTGTGACTGGCATTGTGCTAGGAGCTGTGTCATTGATGACCTCCCATGGGTGCGTAATCTTGGTGTGATCTTTGACAGGAATTTGTCCATGGGCTCAAATATCCTCTGTGGTTCATTCCTGTTTTTTTCATCTGAGAAATATCGCCAGGATTAAGCCCCTTGTTCCAGCTCTGGACCTCCCTACTTTGGTACATGCCTTAGTCACTTCTAGGCTTGACTACTGTAATGCCCTCTATCTCGGGGTCTCTGGAACTTCTCTTCGCAGACTGAAGCTAGTGCAAAATGCTGCTTCCCGGTTTTTGACTGGACAAAGTAAGTTCAGTCATATTACTCTGGTATTGCGCGAATTGCACTGGCTGCCGGTCAGGTGGAGAGTATTGTTCAAGGTGGGTTTTCTCACCTATAAGACCCTACATGGACAGGGCCCTGGTTACCTTTCTGATCTCCTGGTACTGTCCACCTCTATTCGTGATCTTCGCTCCTCTAATAGTGGCCTCCTCAAAGTCCCAAGAGCGAGATTGAAATCAGCTGGGGATCGATCGTTTGGAGTTGCTGCTCCAGTTCTCTGGAACTCGCTGCCGTTGGAAGTGAGAGGCCCCTACTATAGAGGCTTTTAAGAGCCGTCTGAAGACCTTTGTATTTATGCAGGCTTTTGGAAATTGAATTTTATGTATGTTATTTTAAGGAATGTATATGGTATGACACACTGTATAGTTTTTGTGCGGCGCCCAGAGCCTTTGGGATTGGGCGTCTTTTTAAATAAAATTGACATTGACATTGACATTGACATAACTTGTGTATCCAATATGCCTCATGCTGCAACATTGTTTTCTGTAAATCACTCCCTCTAATGGACATTTGAACATTTTCTGTCCCTGTATGTCATAAAGAGGCTGTTGCTCAATGTCTTGCTTCACAATAATGCTGTATGGTGGCATAATGTGGATTATTTATACGAATTGCCATTTTGTGCTCACTAATTCTCAACTTCAATGTGCACTTAGTTTGACCCACTTACATGAGACAACTGGGGCATATTAACATATAAATTACCCCCTGTGTATTACAATTGATAAGCTCATTTATATGGTATTTTATACCCATTTGTGGATCATAGAAAGTACTAGTATTTCCTGTGCTGCCACACTGTGAGCAATTGCCACACCTATAATGACCCATTGAGGCAGAAGGCATCCAATCTGGTCTAGAGCACATCTTTCCTTCTACAAATGGGCCCTATGCACTATCATGTGGGAATTACATGCTGGAGGTGTAAATCCAGCCCGTGTAGCTCTGCACCTATGGACAGGTGTGCATTGGTCATATTCATCAATGGCTGCCACCTGTCCATGGGTTCACCCCCCCCAGTATGCAGGTCCATGCAGGGTGGCCACTGGTGGAGTCATGGACCCAGCATGTGCATCCAATCAGATGCCAATTCTGGGTCCCACAGTGGATCCCTTATGAAGCAGGGTGCAGGCCAGGTGTGTGCATAGCTCCATGTGCACCTGGACCAGCACAACCAGACCCCATTGACTGGAATCCTTACTATGTTGAAGGACAGAATCAGGGGTTGCATAGATTAGTGACTGATGTTGATTAGTGGGGAGGAATATTTGTGGACTTTGCATCACTAGACAGAACTGGTCACACTACTGCCATTACAGAATGTAGTTGAGCAGGCTCCAGAATCAGATATCCTGTTCTTGTACTCATTGAAGTAGGAGCCAAACTGAGTTTACTGTATTCTTTCATGAGTCTGTTCAGACTGGTGCAGTGATGGAAATATAGACTGTTGCTTGTAAAGTTCCTGTTTGCAAGAAAGGTATAAAGTCGGGTGAAAATGACTACCGAATATTTAAACTATGTGTTTTTTTATTATAACATCCCACATGTCCTAATAAATTGTAAATTCATTATTCCAAATCCTGCAATGTGTGTTATGGATATCGCTAACAGGTTGTCAAAGTGCTTGAGTTGTTTACATCTGTTCCTATTCGGGCTACCCCTGTTCACTCGTATTTACTGAAGGCATAGTCAAATTCATGCCTGTCAGACAGTAGGTTTTCTTTTATGCAAATACAATGATTCCCAATGACAGACAAGTATGGATAACATTTATTTGCTGTAGATGGAAGCCAAGGAAGTGTGTGGAGGGCTGTACCACTGGCCATTCTGTGGCACTGGATGACAGGTCCGGGGGTCGGGGGTTGTGTTGTCAGTATGGGAAGCCACCACTGACCTCCACAGATTGCCATGTATTGCCTTGAGGGCCACTGCCCATGTCATAATGCCCAGAGTGGCCAGGATTGGGGTCAGGGTAGGGGGGTCTACGATCCTGGGCAAGTGCCCCTATACATGGTGGTGGTGGTGGTGGTGGGGGTTCTGCTTATGCAGGGACTTGGCATGGCTGTTTGCTGGGGCAGTTGATGCTGGGTGGCTCATAGGGATGGCTGCAGGATTCATGTTGTTGGAGGCTGTGGGCTATCTGCATGGACTGGGTGGTGGACTGTTGCATGAGCAGGGCACATACAGGGATTACTGCAGGGTCCCACATGTCATAACCTGCACCCTTGTTCATAACCCCATGGGTTTCACTACATGCCTTAGTGCATGGCGCGTAGTGCTGACATGCCACCCATCTGTTCTAGTGCATTGCTGTCTGCACAGCCAGGGGATCAGTTGCGTAGGGGCTGTACATCCCATGTCATGCATCCCACGCAGGGGTGTAGTCAGTGCAGAGTGCCTATGCACCCAAGATGCACAGCAGGTAGGCACTCTGCACCAATGTGCATAGGACCAATTGTTTTTACCTATATATCTCTTACATTATGTCCTCTTCTATAGCTGAACTTTGGATCCACCTCAATGAGGGGACAGAGCCAGGATTCCACTTTAAGCACTTCCCAATATTTCTTGATTTACAGATATCACATCATCATATGCTGCATTATAAGTGGTACATAACAGAATTTTTTCTCTCCTCCTCATTTTTCTCTGCTCATCCTTCCTATAATTTGGAATGATCCACATTAATCACTGTATCCACTGCTTTTAATAATATGCTTGGTTCATATCCACGATTCAGAATTTTTTGGTAAGTATTAATCATTTCTTTCTGCAATTCTGTATCTTCACTATAATTACATTAACACTTAACAACTGACCATATGGTGTATTCTTTTTAGTATGCCCTAGATATTCACTCTGATAATGTAAAAGTGTGTTTCTGTCAGTGTTCTTTCAAAATAATTCTGAATGCAATCAATTGCCTTTCTAAAGTATTTTCTAAAAAATCATTTTTTCTTTGCTCATATTGGCTGTAAATTTGAATATATCACATAAATTGATGTAATTAATAAAATCTTGTAGTGCAGTGTCTGGCCCTTCTTACAGGAGAAACACATAATCAATAAAACCGACCCTATTCTTAAGAGACTTATGCCATAAATTCCTGATAGTGTCCCAAATATGCGTATATTCTCATTGTCCTACATACATATTTGACAGTGAAGGGGCAAACGTGGAGCCCACTGCAGTTCTGTGTAACTGCTAAAAAAATGAATTCCCAAATATAAAATGATTTCATGAAAGAACAAAATATGTTAAAGCCAAGATAAATTCTGTAGGGAGAAATACATTATCCGGTCTTGTAGCTAACATGTTTTTAATAGACTGCAGACCTCTTTCATGAGAAATATTATTATAGAGAATTTCCACATCACAAGTGACAAGAATTGTGCTATCTCCCACTTACACTCCTTCTATAATTTTTAATACATCTTTTGTGTCACCAATATAGGACTTAATCTTCTTGACACAAGGACAGAGAAAAAAAATCCACAAATTTAGACATTGGCTCAGTTACTGTAACAATACTACTGACTGCAGGATGGCTATGGTGGTTGGTATTATTTTTATGAATTTTAGGCAAGAGGTTAACGGTCGGTTTCACTAGATTGTCCATCAGTAAAAAACATTTTCTCCATCTCTGTTATCCAATCTTTTTCTTAGGCATCATTAATGAGTAGCTCAGTATCATTTCATATTGGCTCTGTTGGATCCCCTTTCATTTTTTTATAATATTTTTCATTCTCCAATTGTGTTTTCATTTCAATCACATACATATCTTTAGGCCACAGAACTACAGCCCCACCTACATCTGCTTGTTTAATAATGTTGTTAGGCATATTTCTGATTTTTCTGAAGGCATCTCTTTCATATTTCATTGTATTCTGGTGTTCTCTGCAATTCTCTTATTTATTTAACAATTGTTCTACATCCTGCTCTACTAATTTACTGATGGTGGTAATGGGCTGAAAGCCAGATTTGGCATAAATGTGGACTTGTTTCGAAATTGAGTTTTTTTTACATGTACAATATACTTCCATTTCTTCTCAGTTAATTGCCATATAACTTCTCCCAGTGGTCCCTGTATGTATAGTATTAATGGCTATTTGTTATTTGGCAAAATGAACATTTAAACGAAGTTGCCAGTACATCTTGAAAATATAAATTTTTAATATTTAGGGCAATAGCTTTATTGGTAGACACTGTCTCCTTTTCTGTTCTCAGGACTTCCTAAGTAAGTTTGACAATCTCCATTTCCTTGTCTGAGTTGATCTGCGTAAGCCCTGTTCTCCCCAGTTCTGACCATAACTGCCTCTCTGCCCTCTTCCTCTCCATCTGTATCCTTTCCATCTTGCCCCAACACCCGGTCTGCTACATTGCCCTCTGCCACTGTTGGGTCTTCCATCGCATCTTCTTGAACATCCTGATCTGATCTTTTCCTTCCTTGACCATTATTTGTCATTTTGGGCTCACTCTTATCTGTTTTATCAAAATTTTCAACTCTAAATTTTCTCTGTTCCTTTAGTATACTATTTTCATGATGCCTCTTTCCTTGCCAGTTGTAAATTGTTCCATCTTTATCCCTTTGGCTAAACCTCACCTGGAGTACGGGGTCCAGTTCTGGAGACCTCATCTGTGGAAAGACATAGATAGCATATAAAGGGTTCAAAGGAGGGTGACAAATATGGTGCATGGTATGCAAAATAAGTCCCATGAGGTGAGGTGGAGAGCACTGGATCTGTACCCACAGGAGACTAGAAGGGTGAGGGAGGACATGATAGAAACTTTTAAGTACATGAAGGAGATAAATAAAGTGAAGGAGTGGATCTTATTTAAGTGGAAGGTGGGGGCCAAAACAAGAGGTCATAATCTAAGATTGGAGGGAGGAAGATACAAGGGCAATTTTATCGGGATATTATTTTAGAAAGAGGGTGGTGGAGACCTTGAACAAACTACATGAGGAGGTGGTGGAAGCTGAAATGATGGAGAAATTCAAGAAGTCATGGGACAGACATAAAGGATTGAGCAGTGGGAGCAGGGAGATATCATCTGATAAAGATGACAAATAGGGGAGTTAGGGGCAGACTAGATGAGCCTGAGTGATCCTTTTCTGCTGTCAGATTCCTATGATTCTATGATTTATCATCTCAGACATCTCTCTCTCATGTTTATACATTTTATATTTTATTTTATCATTTTTTGCGGGGTGATCAGGAAATACACACTTAGCAGAGGCTTGTTTTCATGTGTGTGCTGGCAGCACAGGGAAGTTAAAAGACTTGCTCATGGTCACACAGTATGCAAGAGGTGGCTTCAAACCCAGATTTCCAGGATTGTAGCTCAGTGCTCTTAACCACTATGCTGTACTGCCTCCCATTCTGTTCTGCCTCCTATTAAGGCAGTTCGTCCCTGAATTTCTTTACAATACTCTCCAATTTCTTCAAAATTTCTGGTTATTGTCTAGTAGGTATCTCTTTAAATATTTCAGTCGGCATTTCTCACTATCTCTACTTGTTTTGTTTTTTTTTTGCTTATTTTTATTGTAGCCAGTATTACACCATTTGATGTTTTTTTAAGTCTTTGTTCCCAATCTTGCATGAACAGGTCATTCACGGTATGGTAGGGGGGCTTTGGTATTCTTAATCCCCTTGGTATTTGCGTTTCCCTCCAATTGTGGCTAAGGGAAAAATCATGCATTTATATGCACACTTGTTTTTTTTTGTTTAATATTTCTAAATTATTAATATTACTAATGTAGCTTGGGCTTTCAGTTTTTTTTTTTTTGGCAAAACAATTCTGCATATTCATTGGTTGCAAAAGCTAATAATATCCTCTGCTCTTTTTGAAACATATACATAGAATTTGATGGAAGATAAGGACCTCTTGACCCACCCAGTCTGGCCATTTCCCTACCTAATGGATAAGCTGCAGATCCTGGTTATCCAACAGCCTACTTCTTCCTACTTCCACCCCCTAGAATTGCCTTATGACTGCCTTATTTACTGCCTGTCTTTGAGTTGCCATGTTACCTGTAAAATTGATTTACTGCTTCCTCATTTGTGAATTAATCTCTAGGAGCAAAAACAATTAGGACCACCTTACATAGTCACAAAAATCAGTTGTTAACCAAGAGGAAGGGACTGTTCTGCTCATACAATTTCCTTGTTATGTTCTAGAGATTACCTGGTGTTTAACAGAAGGGGAATCAAGCAGAATTTGAGGTCACACAGCTTGTGAACCATTTCTATCAGCACTCATTTATAAGGCACAGTTAAAGCCTTTTATTATAAACCAGTGAACAAATTTTATTAACTGTAAACCCTCGAACAAAACAGAGGCAACTTATCCTATTTGGTGCAAAGTCTATGCAGGATCTTCTTCCACATTGTTCTTCCTGTCTCAATTGCCTAATCCAAATATGTCAAAAAGCAGTCTGGTGTGCAGGTGTTCTCATGTTCCATATCACCGGAATTGTTTTCATAGATCACAATAACTCTTTATTCACTCCTTTTGCTGCACCCTGGCAAGAGACAACTCTTTTTTTGTTGACTACACAGAATTAGGATGTTCTTACAGTAGGTACACATAGTGCTCACATCCTCAGACCTCACATGGTGCTTAAATCTGTTTTTCTGTGTCTCCCATGGCTTAGGGAAGCTTCTTATAGATGGCACCAGATCCTGAACAGATGGCTAGTATAATACGAAACAGGTGCTGATGTTTTAGAGCCAGGTGGCTCCTGCCTCAGAGCTGGCTGTATGGTGGGATCTGTAAGTATTTAACCCCTACTGTCTCCTTGTAGACACAACAGGGCTGACTAGCCCAAAGAACTGGACCCTCTTATGGGGATGTCATACTTAGTTAAAACCAATGTGCTCACTGGTTTATAAAAAAAAAGGGGGCTTCAGCTGTGCCTTACAGTTAAGGGCTGATAGAAATTGTCTACAAGTTTTATAACCTCAAATCCTAAAAGACTGTCCTGACATTAAGCACCAGGAAATCTCTGCAATACAGTAAGGAAACTGTATGAGCAGAACAGCCCCTTCTTCTTGGTTAACTCGTATTGTGCCTTTTTGCAGGATTGACCCACAGCTATAACTTCATTTTGACTTGGGGCTGTGACCTCAGCAATGATCCAAAATGGAAATTTCCTTTTTGACTTTTGTCATTTTATTTTTTTGATACAAACAGTACCAAGGGGGTTGCAACTTTATTTAATTGTGCCAACCGTATGATCAAATTTCATGGAGTCTATTTGCAAAATTAATTTTGTCTCAGTAATGTGAAATGCACTAAAAGCTTACTGCAGCTCATAGAAAATCTAATCTAAATTATTTTGGAATAGAAGATAACACTTGTGAACACTATTTACTTTGGAAAACATTAACATTCTTTACACTGCACTAAACAGTATACAGAAACAATCAACGTAATAGAGAAGTGAAAAGTAATATTTACAACTTTGTGTCACAGTTAGCGTAGTTAGTTCTAGAAACTTTGACCCAAGATATAATTAGAACCTCACAAAGACCTTCTGGTCCTTAAAAACAAAGGAATACAACATGAAATATCAAGCGAAGGACACTTGAAGGTGGAAGTCACAAAGAATGGCTGGTAAGTTGCTACTCAAAAATAGACAAAAAAAATGAATAAGTAAAAAAATATATTTGTTCTGGCAAGCTACATTTTGTGCTGCAAATATTGATGTTGACACTATTTTTGCTGCTTTATTTTTGTCCACTTTATTTTGTTCTGTGATGTTACTGACCAGAGCCAATGTTTTCTACTCAAATTAAAAGAGTAGTTAAGGTTGTTAACCAGAAATTTGGTGCTTTATATAGGGTCAGGGATTGCCTAACCAGGGAAGCCAGAGAAGTCATATCTAAGAGTATTTTACTATTATCTTTGAACTATAATTCATTTCTTTTTACTAGCCTAACAGTTAGTGATTTAGATCTGGTCAATAAAACACATAATTCAATTTGTATATTTGTTACTGCAAAACCTTACAAAACCCATCATTGTGTTCTCTATAAAGAACTAGGGTGGTTACCACCAAAAAACTAAATTTTCAGTATAGAAACATAGAAACATAGACTTTGACGGCAGATAAGGACCACTTGGCCCATCCAGTCTGCTCATTTCCCTACCTAATAGATAAGCTGCAGATTCTAGTTAACCAACATCCTACTTCCTGCCACCCCCCACTACAATTGCCTTATGTCTGTCCCATGCATGTTTGAATTCCCCCACAGTTTTAGACCCATCAACCTCCCCAGGAAGGCGGTTCCATGCATCCGCCACTCTGTCCATGAAAAAAAATTTCCTCACATTACCCCTGCGCCGTCCCCCCATCTTTAAATTGTGCCCCAATGTTCTTATACATCTCTTTTTCTGAAAGATGCTACCCTCCTTTCATCAAGGGTGTACATATTAAGCTCTCTCAGTCTCTCTTCATATGGTTTCTGATGCAGACCCTGCACCACTTTAGTTACCCTCCTCTGCACTGCTTCCATCCTGTCTATGTCCTTGCGTAGATGACGTCTCCAAAACTGCAAACAGTACTCCAGATGAGGTCTCACCAACTGTCTGTATAGAGGGATAACCACTTCCCTTTTTCTACTTGTGATGCCCCTTCCTATGCATCCCAGTATCCCCCTGGCTCTCCTTATTGACTTCTCACATTGCTTACCAACCTTTAGATCATCTGATATGACTACCCCCAGGTCCTTTTCCATTTTGTTGTTGTTAGTACCTCCCTGCTATTGTGTACTCCTCTCCTGGTTTTTGTTTTCCAGGTGCATTTTTTACACTTTTGCATTGAATCTAAGTTGCCATATGTCTGACCATTCCTCCAACCTTGCCAAGTCCCTTCTCATCCTATCTACCCCCCTTGCATATCAACTCTGTTACAGATCTTTGTGTCATCTGCAAAGAGGCATACCTTTCCCTCCAGACCCTCTGCAATGTCACCTATAAAGATGTTAAAGAGGACTGTACACAGTACTGAGCCCTGAGGTACTACACTAGTGACCCCCCTTTCTTCGGAATGTGTTCCATTCACTATTACCTTCTGTGTCCTATTTTGCACCCAGTTTGCTACCCAGGCTACCACCCTGGGACCCACTTCCAGGCTGGCTAACTTGATTATTCATCTTTTGTGTGGGACTGTGTAAAATGCCTTGCTAAAGTCTAGATAGGCCATATCCACAGCCCCTCCCTGGTCTATTACTTTGGTCACTCAGTCAAAGAAATCTATTAGATTCATCTGATATGACCTTCCTGCTGTAAATCCATGCTGTTTTGGGTCCTGTGCCCTACTGGCCTCTAGGTACTCAACAATTCTTTCTTTCAGAAGTGATTCCATAATTTTCCCCTACCACTGAGATCAAACTTACAGGTCTGTAGTTTCCTGTTTCTGCCTTGCTCCCTCTTTTGTGAAGGGGAATCACATCTGCCCTCCTTCAGTCCTCAGGGACCACCCCACCCCATCCTCCCATGATTTCTTAAAATGTGTGGTCAGTGGTGTCACTAGGTCCTCCCTTAGTTCTTTTAGGATTCTGGGGTGAATCCCATCAGGCCCCATTGCTTTGTCCATCTTGAGTTTTAGGAGTTCTTTCAGGACTCTTTCTTCTGTAAATGGACTGGTGTCAGCCCCCCTACCCAGAGTGCTTCTATTGTCTGGTTTAGGTAACTTTTCCTTATCTTCTTTTGTGAATGCTGAGCAAAAGTATTCATTCAGTATCTCTGCCTTTTCACTGTCTCCCTCTGCCCACCTCTCCTCTCCCTTATTAATCTTCACTATTCCTCCCTTAACCTTTCTATGCTCCCTAATGTACCTATAAAAGGTTTTATCCCCCTTCTTAACTGAATTGGCTATTTTTTCCTCAGCTTGGGCTTTTGATATTCTGACTGCCTTCCCCACTTCTTTCTGCTTTATTTGATACAGTTTCCTGTCATGCTCCTTCAGTGATTCCTTATGCTTTTTGAATGCAGCCTTTTTCTCCTTAACCTTCCCTGCCACCTCTTTTGAGAACCATAGTGGTGTTTTACTCCGCTTTGTTTTCTTTATCTGTTTCACACAAAGGCTTGTTGCCTCTATGTTGGCAGTTTTGATTTTTCTCCATTGTTCTTCCACTCCTCCTTTTTGGCCATTTGCTAGTGTATTCCTCAGGAATTCACCCATTTTGCCAAAGTCAGCCCTTCTAAAGTCCTGTATGCTTGTTTTCCTTTGGCTCGTCTCCATGGTTGTGCTTATTGTGAAGCACACTGTGCAGTGTTCGCTTGTTCCCAGATGTCTACTGACTTCTAAATTTGTGATCCTCTCTCCATTTGAGAGTACCAGGTCTAGTATTGCTCCCTCCCGAGTGGGTTCCAACACTAGCTGTCTAAGGTCTGCCCCCTGCAGGGCATCGAGAATGACACTGCTCTTGGATGTGGCTGCAGTACATGTCATCCAGTTAACATCTGGCATATTCAGGTCCCACATCAACAGTATCTACTTTTTTTCAGCCATTTTGAGAATGTCCTCTATCATTTTCTTGCCCGTTTCCTCCCCTTGAGACAGGGGTCTGTATACAACCCCTGTGCAGATTGTGATGCCATTCCCTGTCTCCAAGGTGACCCAGAGTGCCTTTTGTCCTCCCCTTTACTTTTTAGTTCTGTAGCTTTGATACCTTCCTTTATGTATAGAGCTACTCCACCTCCTTTTTTCCCCTTCCTGTCCCTTCTGTAGACTGTGTACCCTGGTATGTTGACATCCCAGTCATGGTTCTCCATGTACCATGTTTCCATGACTGCCACAATATCCAATTGTTCATCTTCCATCAAGGCTACTAGCTCAGGAAGCTTGTTTCCCAGACTATGGGCATTGGTACTCATTGCCCTCCATTTAATGTTGGTTTATCCTTTTTTCCCCCATGCCTGCTGTTTTTGCCCTTGTCTATTTTTCCATTTACCCCTGTCCTGCCCTCTGTTGAGCACTGTACCTCAGTGTTTACCTTACTACCTGGCATGTTTTGTGGGGGGAGGCTTGAAATTGCCTGCCTCTTATTAGCACCTCCCCCCATAGCTAGTTTAAAAGCTTGCCAAGGAAGCCTTTAAACCTGTCACTTAGGATCTTGGTTCCCTTCATGGACAGATGCAGACCATCATGCCAGTATAGACCTTCATCTTTCCAGGTGTACTCCCAGTCCCCAATGAAGCCAAAGCCCTGTGCTCTGCACCAGTTTTGCAACCATTCATTAAACTGCATGGTGTGTAATACCCTAGCCTCACCCCTGCCATGGACTGGCAGCACCTCTGAGAAGGTAACCATGCTTGCTAGCTGTCTGAGGCCCCTCCCCAACTCCACAATTTCATCCCGCACTGCACTGATCCCATGCCTAGCTAGGTCATTTGTCCCAAGGTGGACAATGATATCTAGTTCCCTCTCCTGTGATGCTGCTTTTATAGTCCTGAGGATTCATTTCTTGTCCCTCCAAGCCATAGCACCAGGCAGGCACCTTACTTCCCTCTCCTCTCCCTTCCCCAGGTCTACCCCTCTAACAATTCAGTCCCCTATCAGAAGCTGTTTCATTCTCCTGTGGTGTCCCTTGCCACCCTTCTGTGGATCTCCCTTGTGGATGTCCTCAACATTCTTCTTGGTCTCCACTAAGGGTGCCATCATAGAGGAACCTTGCTCTGCCAGACTGGCACATGGTTTGTGTAGAGGTACAACTAGAGGGCTTTGCCTCTGTTCTACCACCCTCACCCTCCCAGAACCCACTGTGGTTCAACTGCTCTTCATACTTGGCAGCCTCTGAGGCAGTGGTTGTGGCAGTGGTGCTCTTTGGGTGGGGGAGGCCTCATTAGTCCTTGCCATTTCAGCCTGGAGGTGGGCAACCTCTTTCCTCAGTATAGTTTAGGCTGTTTGCTTAATAACATACTTAGACTTGAACATAAGTCTCCTTTATTCACTCTTATTGAATTTAAGGAAAAAACTAGAATATTACACTCACTTTTCCTTTTTTGCCCTGTTCTACCCAGAATCAGTACTTGTATGGGAGAGAGAACTTTTACAGTTGATTGTTCTAAATTGTTAAAGTAATCGCCTCAGGATTGTAAAATTGTTATTGGTTAGGCTACTTTTTAAAATATGTTTCTTCAATTATTTGGAATCACAAACTATTTGTAATTGTTTTAAAGATATGTTGTTACTGTTTTTATTGTATTAAGTTGTTGTTGTATTACATTTTTTGTACCATGCTTCTTAGTCTCTGTGTGAGGCTCTGGGTCATTCCTGGAAATGGTCTTCGGCCCAGTGTACTTACCCAGTAAATAAAGTAATTGAATTGAATTGAAATTGCCACAACTGTATCTTTCTCAGACAGGCACTTTTTTGGTTATTTAACATAGCCCCACAAAAATATAGCTCAGTAGAACCTTCACCCGAAATATATGCAATGAAGAACTGAAACAAAAAAATCTCAGTTTGTAATCATTGCTAGAATCACTCCAATCATGATCAAATTAAAAATACATGGACATCCACTAGAGGATTCAAACATTATTGAATTAAAGTTGGTTAATACAGTAATACATTTGTCTTAATAGCCCATCACTGCAGTGGCAGTTTGTCTGTTTTTGCAATGCTAGTATCCTGAGTTTGTGGTCTATGCCCGGTGTATTGTAGGACTGCCAGGGAGTGGTGAGGGTGGTGGATTAAATGTCCTGGTGTACACCTTCCATCTCAAGGAAGGGTCATTGCTTCTACTGCCATACTGTCTCGTAATAACCATGGGTAGCAATGACACAGAAGTACTATACAGGAAGGAGTTGCCAGTCATGTATTATGTCCACATGCTATGCATGCATGCATGCATAGTGCCTCCTGCATTTGTTGCTCTGGGGGCAGAGGATGAAAAACATGAAAAAAAGACTAAAGCAGATGATGTGCAGGTATACTTTAACACTACTGTACACTACCATCATCTGCTTGTTTTGTTGAATGGTCTCCTGAGGGTGGACACTGATAAATAAGCCCTACAACAAGGGGAAGGTCATAACGAATGATAGTTGAAAGTAAGATGATGTCAGAGCTTGTAGGTAGCTAGAAGGGAAGAAAAAAGGAAGGCCAGAGAGCGAGAATGCGGCATGAAAAAAATCATAATAAAAAAAGTCTGCTAGAAGATAATCAAATAGTTTCCTTAAGATCCCTTTCTACAGATGACAGAAGCCTACTATCCTGATTTAAAGATAATAAGAATGGTTGTCAGCCAAGATTTGCAAACTGAATAAGGCGTGGAGGATAAATGGAGCTATTAAGCTGTGAAAAAAGAAAGACTGCTTAGCACACTTTCAACTATGGTGACAGTGACCAAAATGGTTGGACAGTTCATAGTATATTTGCTTCAATGTATGGATCCAAAAAAGTATTATAATGAGTAAATTGCATTTAACAGTAAATAAATACAGGTATATGACTATACAGCATGTGGGGTTTAGTTGCAAATATAGACCTCTTTGTCTTTAGTTTATGGTTTTTAAATGCGACTGGGACCTTAGATAGTTCCATGTTTTCTGTAGTTAAATAAAGGAATAATGCATGACAGGGTGAGTGCCGTGCTGGGATAACACCACACCTGGGGTGGGGTTGGTCATGAGGCCGCAGGCTGAGTGTGTCCAATGCCCCAGGCATGGTGTTATCCCAGCACGACACAAACCCTGGAATGCATTATTCCTATTATACAATGGCTTGTTGTTATATGTAAAATAAAAAAAATAATTTTAAAGAATGTTTTTATTAGTGTGAAAAAATATTTTTGTTTCTTAAGAGGAGATGCAAAAAAAAGAGATGCTCTATGTCCATAAGCTCATCTACATTGGTTCACAGTGCTGAGACTAGACCCCGTGGCATTATGCTGGGATAACGCCATGGATCCAGCTCCAAACTGACCAATCACAGTGCAAGATTCCTTCTTGCCATTGTATAATGTAATTTATTGTTTTTATAATTCCCACATGCATAACACTGCAATAGTTAGAGCACCCAGACTAGAGCCTATGGATACAGTTACTACCACTGGTTTAATCCAACAATTTTCTTAGGTGCAAACCCATGTCTCTTATTGTACAATAGATACTAATTTAAAAGGGAACTGTCATCAACAGGGTTTCTTAATGTCTGAAAGACCATAAAAAGCTAATCTGAGTAAGCCATTGTGTTTATCTATTAGTCTTTGATATCCAGAGTTATTCATATGCAAATCACTCTGTAATTAAGGGCTGACGGGGCAGCCATACGTTTTAGGCTCCTGATAGGAAATTATGTCATCGAGGATCTTGGACCTCCATTGACAGTAGGTTAAATAGGAAATCATCTGTTTTATTAAGTGTGTTTTAAAGTGCTATTACAACACTTTCTACATTTATAATAATTGTTTTGTATGTACATTGAAACTAGTGAGTTAACACCCTTACATTTCAAACTGTTAGTAAAAATAGTCCATCTTTAGGATTGTTTTAACTTCTAGGCTATACTGCCAGCTGATCATTAAAAACTACACATCTCTAGGCTGGTTGTGTGGTGCCAACAGGTATTGGGGCCCCATACTGTATCTGGATTTCTAAACCCTGGCTGTGTTCATGTCAGTACAGTTTTCTGGTGCTGCAACAGCACTAACTTCTGTCTTATTCTGTTCTCCCTCTTACAACCTTTTTTCTTACAATTTTGGGTGTGAACTCAGGTTTACAAGATGCAAATGTGGCTATGTACCTACTGGCCTGGCATTATGAGGCCAGCCTTGAAATATGTAGTTTTTGATTAACAGCTTGCAGCACAAACTAGAGGTTGAAGCAAAGAGCTGTGAACAAGCTTCATTCATCCAGCAGAATAGGAATTGATACCAACATGCTCTACTTGTATGTTGTGTGACCAGAGTAAGTCACTTAACCTCCCTATGCTCCCCAAACACACCCAAAAACAAGCTGCAGCTGTGTGGCTTTTTCTTGGACAAAGACAGTAAAAACAATCTGAGCATGTGTTATGATTCTAAAAATATTATGCTCTTTCTATCCAGATTTGACTAGAAAAGAAAAAAAATGACAGCATTAATTGTTTATTAACTGCAAAAACACATGGATGGACAACATTGTTTAAAAAAAGTGTAATCTGAACTGAATTATTACAATATAGAATAATATATGGGTGTTTGTGTGTGTAACCAAACTTTTACATACACCCGAGGTGTGGGATGCTACATTAACCCCATTGGCAAAGTCCGAGTGATTCATAAAAGCATCCCATACTGAGGGTTTGTGCAAAATTCTGTTTTTTACACCCACCCATATCATTTTATTTAATTAATGGTGATGAACGTTTTGCCTTTCAGCACAGTTCAGTTAGAGCAGCATTTCTGTCAGATATATATACACACATACACTTCACACACTTCATATACACACATACACTTCACACACTTCATATACACACACACACACACACACACATGTCACATGCATGCACACTTCACATGCACACACACACACACACACACTTCACACACACCATACACCACACACACACACACACACACACACACACACACACACACACACACATACACTGTCTCTCCTTTGTTTTGTTTTTCTTCCTTTTTTTACATTACAGTGTGAATGGCATTCTGGAAAGTTGTGGACCATCAGCATAGCTGTGGAGCATAAAACATGCTTGAAGGGTATGGGTGGCAGGATCAAACAGATTGATTCTTTTCCCTTTATGGTAGAAAATCCCATTCCATCCAAAGTATTTCATTAAGAAACTGTTATACTTTTAACTTCATCAAAAGAAGTAAAAAACTCTTTTAATAAAGCATTTCGGGTTATGCATGTTTTAACTGTGTTGTCCATCTATGTGTTTTTGCAATTAATGAAGAAGTAATGGTGTCCTATGTTTTCTTTTCAAGTCAAATCTGGATAGAAAGAACATAATATTTTCAGAATCATAACACATGCTCAGATTGTTTTTACTGTCTCTGTCAAGGAAAGGCACACAGCTACAGCTTGTTCCTAGGTGTGTTTTGGGAGCACAGGGAGGTTAAGTGGCTTGCTCTGTTCACACAATCTACAAGTAGAGCATGATGGAATCAAACCCATTCTGCTGGATGAATGAAGTTTGTTCACAGTGCTTTGCTTTGAGCTCTAGACTGTACTGCCAGCTGAAAATCAAAAACTTCATATTTCAAGGCTGGCCCCATGATGCCAGACCAGTAGGTATGTAGCCACATTTGCAATTTGTAGACCTGAGTTCACACCAGAAATTGTAAATGAAAAGGCTATAAGAGAGGGAATGGAAAAAGACAGAAGTTGGTGTTGCAGCAGCCCCAGAAATCTGTACTGGCATGAATACAGACAGGGTTTAGAAATCCGGATATGGGGCCCAAATACCTGTTGGCACCACAGACCCTGCCTTGAGATGTATAGTGTTTGATACTCAGCTGGCAGTATAACCTAGAGATTAAAGCAACCCTAAAGATGGATTATTTTTACTAACAGTTTGAAATGTAAAGGTGAAAATCACTAGTTTCAATGCACATACAAAACAAATATTAAGAATGTAGAAAGTGTTGTAATAGCCCCTTAAAACACACTTAATAAAACAGACAATTTCCTATTTAACCTACAGTCAGTGGAGGGCCAAGATCCTTGGTAACATAATTTCCTGTCAAGATCCTAAAACATATGGCTGCCCCAAGCCTTTAATTACAGAGTGATTTACATATGAATAACTCTGGACTGCAAAGACTCACAGATAAACACAATATCTCACTCAAATTAGCTGTTTATGGTCTTTCAGGCATTAAGAAACCCTGTTGATGACAGATCCCCTTCAAAATCTGGGACCATTTGATAATTATCAAGTAATTATTGACTTGCAACTTAACTGTTTTGGAATATGTTTGTTTCTCATGTGGAAATAATGTTCAAAAGAGTTGTCTTACTAGTGAGGCATAAGGAATAGTGCTTAATTAGGGCTATGTGGAATATGGAATTCCAGCAGCTGATTTCATGTGCTATGGCAAAACATACTTTGCAAAATTTCTTTTTAAATGCCATGGAATTCAAGAACGCAATTTCTTGCAAATCACTCAATATTATTAGGCGGATCATGCAAACCACAAAATACTGTTCTGCAGAATATGGAAAAATAAGCTTCAGTTTATGTAAACTGCAGATTATTAATCCACAAAATAAAATAAAAAATCACTTGAAAATGTCAGAATTCTGCTGCCAACAGAATTCCTTGGAATTTTCAACATTCTGTGGAATTCCATTCTGTTAGAATCTGATACATTCCACACAGCACAATTCTGAAGATTTCTTGATATGGGATGATACAGAATTGCAACTGAGACATCACAAATGTCAAATGGACTGAAAGTTTTAATCTAAAATGATAATATGGAAAAGCTGGGAAGACTTAAGTGCAAACTGAGATGTTATGGCAATGCAACACCTTTCCTGACTCATTATTAAAATATGCTATCTACACTTGCCTCAAACTAGGGAAGACAAAGCATATTCGTTTAGAAAAGGTGTTTTCAGTTGTGATCAGGTCAAACAACAAATTGATTGCATGGAATAACAATGGTAGACAGGGAATTTAATCATATATAATATATTCATGGTTTGTATAGTGCAGTAAAAAATCAACAAAGATTATATATTTGATGAAAATGTAAAGTCATAATTTTACTTCTGGATATACTGTACATGTCTCACATAATGAAAATAAATGGGTAAAGATAGATTCCCCAAGGTTTATTATTCCCCTTGCATATCTGGCAAGAACAAATAAGTGCTGACAATGCTGGAATTTGATCTCCAGTTTAAAATATTGAAGCTATAGTTAAGCAAATAAAGAAATCTGATGTTGAATGTTGGATTACTGAAATGAAATTGACTATACTGAATGTTTATATTCTAAATGGTTCTCCAGATGAGTTTCTTAAGAAAGTGGTAGACTTAATAGTACAAACATGAGAGTATATGCATAAAGTGGGAAGGGATTTGCACTTTCAATGGAGTTTTCAACTAGATAACTACAAAGTAATACTGAGATATCTAATAGTGGTATTCAAAATGTTAACAAATCCCTGAATGATACTGTATGAAAGAAATGACAGCTCAGAGTGCAGAATAAGAAGTAAATGGATTATATATTTTATTGAAATCTGCTCTCTGTATTGTTTGAACACATTATTTCTCACAGATCAATGACCTATAATAGAGGTATGGGCTTCCACATTACAGATATTGAGTTTCCTATCATACTTCAATCTTCTTCATTTTAAATTTAGATATGAAAATAGTAAATTTGATACTAAATGTACCCTTGTTAAATGATAACACATTTACATCCAAATTAAAAAAGGAGAAACAAAAATTCTCATATAAAACTGCATATAAAGGAAGGCTACATTTTTAAAACTAATATGTCCTAACTCTGGTCTGAGAATGAAACAACTAATCTAAAAAAAAAAAAAAAAACATGCACTAGATCCGCAGTTTTAAATGTGAGACATGGGCTGGCTGATGGCGCTGTGCAGCAATATCAGTGACCGGGGTTCAAGACAAGATCCAGGATCCTGGCAATTGCATGGCTCACTGGGTGGAGTGCTGCCCATAGTATCCCAGGAAGGGGAGGGGTGATGTCACTTTCTGTTAGTGCAGCAAATCCCAGTAGCAAGCCAGGAAGATTTCTTCTCCACCAGAGGCACTTTGCATTTTCTTTTGGCTCAGAAGGGATGGTACGTGGTGCTAGGGTCTGTAAGTAATGTTTGGATGAGGTAGAGTCAGATTTGGAATAAACTTGGCAGCTGCCAGTGTGATGACGCCAGCACATTTGTGGCCTGCAATCCTTGTCATTTTCACCAGATTCACATTTTTAGCAGGGGGAAGTGAAGTGCCTGTCTGATATTGTTACCATGGAAAGGGATGCTGTTGAGGAACAAGAACAGGTAAGGGGATTACCAGGGCTGAGTGGCTCTTAGCAGAAGACTGAGATGAGTATAAAGCCAAGAAGGATAGAAACATTGAAGAAAAAAATAAAGCCCAACATCCCTATAAATGAAAACTGAATTCAGAGCCTTTTATTGGAGAAGATAATTTTTTTCAGAGCTTTCATAATGTTCTCTACTCAGATTCTGAGGAAAAATGAGTGATGAGGATGTTGAAAACTATCTTGATCATGTTAAAATTGCAAAAGTATCAGCAAGATGAAGGAGGCTTGTGAACATGAAACATGTTTGTACATTTAAGTTCTGTATTGCACAGTTTCTTTGAATTTTCAATGATGAAGTTAAATTAAAATATTAAAAAAAGATTTGTTGGATTTTGCTTTGTCATAAACTCTTTGTAGTGTATTTGCTAAAACATGTTTCCTTTAACTAAATTTAGCCTGTAATAAAAATATTAGTATAGCAAAATGAAACAATACATGAACAAATAAATGAGAAATGTTTTGTTTTCAATGTTATTATCTAAATTAAGGATCAGTCCCCACATTTTGTTAAATGTATACCACATAGCTCCAACACTTTTTAACAGTTTATCATTAATTACTAGAACTGCTAAAATTGTAAAGCACTTTACAACTTTATTGACTGATTTTTATCATAAGAACAACATATGTACATGTGCTATTTAATGTTGATATTGTCTGTGTAAATCTATTGTCTTTGTTGATGTATTGTTTCTTTATCTGTCAGTCATGACTGAAAAAGGGCTGTGCCCAGTCATTACCTGATAAAAATAAAAAAATGAAGAAAATGAAATTAAAGAAAGCACTCACTCTTCTTATCAAACATTTCAGTGTTTTTCTTTCAGTTTTGGTATCCCACTGTTCCCCCATACCCTTCACACTTCCTCTGGCATGGAGAGTAGATAACTGCTAGTCTTCACAGAAATAGATAATGTTGCTCTGAACTCAACCAGCAAGGAGTGGGAACATGTTGGATCTCCTATTCCCTCCCTCCCTTCCATGGAAGCTTGGAGCTTCACCTCAACTACTGTACATGCCCAGCAAACTGCTGGCTCCAGGATCAGATTCCACTGATCTTCTGCAGAACCCATCTCCATGCCAATGTTTTTAAACTTACTGTTTTTCTAAATGCACATCAGTTATGATGTTGCAAGAGCTTTACTAACAAGTTATTTCCCATATTACTACTACTACTACTACTACCAAGACTACTACCAAGATCAAGCACTCTGTGTGAGATTTTACTATTTATATAATGAGTAAGGATTTTACTGTGCTCTTACTGGCTGAGGAGATTTCAACACCATGTGCCTTAGGAAAAGAAACCCATGGCTTCACCCTTCATGTGCCAACCAAGACCAGTGCACTGAAGTAGCTTACTACCTAAATGCTGTTTTAAAAAAAATAGAGAAGCTGCCATCCCATAGCAGCAGCTGGCCATTTGTCTGGGGCACCCCCCTTCCCTAGACCTAGTCTTATGAGCAGAAGCCACCTCCTGGGATGGACATAGGGCCTGTCAATGCCCCAGAAGGAGGCCCCAACAAGCTACCTTCAGGAAGGGATACATCAGCTGGAAAGAGGAGACAGGGGAGTTACTTTTTAGACTGTGGCCAGCTGATCTCCCTCTCTCACCTCCATCCAGCAGATTATGCACACTCTGCAGGAAGGTGTGTGGCCCCAGACCTAATTCAGAGAGAGAATGGCAGCATAGCCTGATGGTAGAGTACTGAGTTGTTTGTAAGTGTGGTACAGAAGGACTGGGCTTGGTACCAGAGACTGTGGGTTTGAGTCCCTAAGTAGCTGAATACACCCCTCTGCTTTTTCTCTGGAGTACAACCTGGGTTTGACTCCTATGGGTCATTTGTTATGCAACATTGCATGATTGAGATCCAGCAGCCTGGGGGTTTATTTCTGTTCTGTATGCTGGGAGCCACTGGCCATCTTCCCATAAAAAGTACACATTCAATATATGGACAGTGCTTGCCTGGTACTGTAGTTCCTTGTTGGGCTGTCTGGGAGCCTGGGAGTGGGGCCTGAGATGGTAGTTGGGAACATTCCTTAGTAGCTGTTGAGTTGGCTCAGGTGTTGTGGAGGTGGGATCCTGGGGATTTTCCACAGTGGGTGGCAGCTTCGTGGTGGGTCAAGGTGGTCCACATTTTTCTTCAGATTCCTGATCAGTTTCTGGCTCTCCCAGGGGCTCAGGTGTTGGTCAAAGGCCCACTAGGGGCCAGAGCTGGGACCAGTTGCAGCCTGTCAGCTGGAGGTATAGTACAGCATGATCTGAGGATCTAACCCTGCTTGAGCCCCCCCCCCATTGTTGGAGTTCATGGGCTCTGACTCTGTTCTGTGTGAGATCTTAGGTGGCTGGTGACAGGGCAGCCACATCTTGCATGGGGCATGATTCACGGAGGCCATCTTGGTAACGTCATGTGCTGGCCAGTATAATAATAATAAAAAAGAGTATATATTTTATTATTGCTGAGAGATGTGGAAGGGTATGGGGTTTGGTGGCCAGGATTCCTCTCAACTGGGCCCAATTTTACCCCATGCGATGGTCATTAGGCAGGGTGAGGAGTTGAGGGTCTTGGTCATCTGGGAGCTAAGCATCAAACATGGTGCCATGCATTCAGCACCCCCATCTTGTGTGTGGTATTCGGGATCTTGGGGCCTCAACCAGCCAGGGATAAGGTCATGGTACAGCAGGGTGTTACACTCAGTGCTGAGCCAGTGGTTTTCTTAGTAAAACTTCTACTGCTGATGCTTATGCTGCAGGGTTCTAATCTTGCTTATGGCATTCTGGAATTCCCTGCCTGATCAGGGCCCCTCTTCTTGTTGATGACCCTAAATTGACAGAATAAAGCACTTACTTTGAAACTGTTTCCTTTGTTTGAGCTGTATCCTGAATGTTCCCTCACTGAAATGCTTTATACTCTTGAAATCATGTTCCTACTCTTTTATTTGTAACCTGACTGAAATAAACTGTTCCTTCAATGTATTCCAACTCATATTGTTAAATGTATGCAACAGATATCCTTTTTTTTTGTAATGTCTGCAACCTGCATGTTTGACTAATTGTTTTGTGTATGACTTGGAAACTTTGTAAACGAGTCCCAGGACTCAAAGGTATTAATCCTAAAGTGCAATAAATAAATAAATAAATTAATTAAACGTAGCTTGGATTTTTTATGTTTAGTAGTCATCAGTATTCAAAGTAGTTATTTGCCCTGTGTCCCAGGTAGTTTTGAAATCCTTTACGAATAGTTTCCCCAGGTGGCTGGCTGCAGATCCTTTGGGATTCAGGACTCCAGGTCAGTCAGAGGGCTATGTTATGTTTTATGGATCTCTTCTCATTCCCAGTGGTTCACTCTTTGTCAAGGGCAGTACATTATAGGAGGGTCCAGTGGGCCCACTCCCACCCCATCCCCCTGACCACAAAAAAAGAAAAAGACAGAGGTGATGCCCAAGTGGTATGGCAAAGAACTAGTATTTATTTGATTGGGGGGGGCTTATTTGTCATTTTATAGACCATGTCTACACACCAGAAGACTCAGTTGGCTAACAGATAGGCGGCCATTGAGGATCAGTTGTTCCAGATATATAGGCACCTCTTCTTCTCTCTCTCTCTTTCCAATAACTAAGTGTGTTCATTACATATTCCACTTAGAGAGATCCTATTACAGGGGTGCATTCCCTTTATTTATTAAAAAGTTCACAAAGGAAGAGCATTGCTCCTTTATC
The DNA here is from genome assembly GCA_016271365.2 of Neoceratodus forsteri. Classification (NCBI taxonomy): domain Eukaryota; kingdom Metazoa; phylum Chordata; order Ceratodontiformes; family Ceratodontidae; genus Neoceratodus; species Neoceratodus forsteri. Next base: position 625,424,346 of record CM057455.1, read on the forward strand.
AAATGCTTTCCAACTGGGAATAGAAGGTGTGTATGACTGAATAGTAATACATTCTGTTGCTGGTTACACTGACACATGATAAGACTCATTAAAGACAAAATGACGTTGTTTACATTGATAATAAACAGAAAACCACCAGCCTAATTATCAATCATCATTCCACCAAAGTAGTTAAAACAACACTTTGAGGTCAAACAGTCAGTGCAGCGGTAGAGTTACCTCTTGCATCCAGATGACCCGAGTTCACACCCCAAGTCCAGGACATCTTTTGCAGACCAACGAGATGGGGTCAGGTGTCTGTTGGATGCATTCCACCTTGGGGTGGAAGGGCACACCTTTCCATTGCACAACCACCCCCTGGTGATCCATGGGAGGGAGGTGTCATGCAGGAAGGAATAAGTGGACCCTTTGGTGAAACCTCACATTGGCAGATGCCCCATTGCCTGGCAGGTGAAAAGGAGGCATCACCCACTCAGAGTACTTGCCAGTAGTGGACCACCAAAGGTGGTGGGGGCTTACCTACCTTTCCAGTAGCCCTGATAGGCAGATTGCCAGGTCACCTCTCAGTACCACACCCAGGAGTGGGATAAATGGAGGGCATAGCAGAGGACAAAAATATCCCCAGCAGCACTGGGTAGAAGAAGTCACCCATGCCACTGCAGGGTCATTTCAACTCCTCTAATACCTTGCTGGCTCCTTCTCTCAGGCCCTGACCACTGAAAGAAGTATCTCCTCTTGGCTTGGGGAACCAGGTGGGTCCTGCCAATGAGGTACAAGCTATGGGTTATGGTCAGGGTTTCTGGGGAGGTTGTAAAATGAAGGATGGTGTTGACCAGGACCACCAGAGGACTCCTATGGCATGTACAAGGGCTTCAGTAGATGGAGGTCCCAGCAGCCGGTGGGGAAAATTGGGGGACAAAAATAGAAAGTAAAAATAAAAACAAGAAATGAAAACATGCCATATTCTGCCTATATCATAACAGAGCCATTCTTGTGGGATGTGCCTACAGTCTTTCTAAGGCATGAATGACCTAGACAAAAATGTTACTATTTTAGGAGAAATGTATCTTACAGTAGGTTAAGTAAATTCCAATTTGCTTTTGACAAAGAATAATAATAAAAAAATCATGTCAAATGTATATTAATCTTAAATTATTTAACTTAATTTTAAATAATTATGATCTATTGGATTGGGTCCTAGTTACTAAGCCTGACATCATGGCTGCATCAATAGGCCTATCTGATTGCTTTAGTGACCACTGTATAAACCATTGCATGTGGAAATACACCTTCACCAATGCTAGACATTATTAAAAACATTATAATTTCAATATAATTTAAAGTAGAAGTTCAATATAGTGCAAAATGAGTAAGCAATAACACCCAACAGGGTGGGCACTATTGTGCCATACCAGACTGCCCTGGGGCATAATGAGGGCTGATGCAACAGGTGGAGACCCTTATAGCCCATGGAATGTCTGGTATAACACAATACTGCCCACTCTGGATGGTATTATTGAGCTTAGAAAATGGGCATGTGTGTACATTTTAACTAAATAATAAAATTATAAAGGATATCCCTGTGAAAATGAATAGAAATACTGGAAGAGAACCTTTCTTGATAAAGTAGTCCCTCAATTTCTGTGCAGTTCCATCTCCTTTTGAACCACCCCCACACAGAAGTGACAGAGCCATTCTGTCCTGCTAACCCCCACCACCACCAATACCTTCAAACAAGTGATTTTCTTTTTAACTGTCTCTAAGTAGGAGAGACAGAAAATGCTGTACTACTGCAACGTCAAAGTGGTGCCAGAATTTGCTTAATTCAGTTAACAGCTGACCACTTGACCCAGAAGTATCAGAGGGGTTGCGGAGCACCCTACTTAACTGGCTAAAATCTGTTGATCCCCCCAGTAGTGTACTTACTATTATTTTTCTTTAACTGTAGCACAATGTTGTGGAGATTGAGATGTAGTCAGTAGATATACCGCAAGCAGGACCTGGGAGGACACAAGGTCAGAAGCTGCAGTGCACATTGAGTGTTTAAGCATTTTGCCTTTTTGTTTATGAATGAACTGGGGGAATCTGACTGAGGAGCAGTGCAGCTGATGCGCATGAATGGACTGGACAGGTTTTGAGGTAAGAGTACAAAGGCAAATTACCACTCCAGTCTCCACTGTGGTGCTCGGTTTAAACGACAAATCAACAGAAAAAAATCAAAAACCAGCACTCAGTTACTGCTTGAAGATTTAAATATTCAAGCAGTAGCTGAGTGCTGGTTTTTGCTTTTGTATTGTCAATTTGAGATAAGAGACACATTTGTTGAATGAGAGGACTTATCCGAAAACTGCTTTTGGTTTCATGCTGCTGGGTTGTGGCTGCAATGAAAGTGGGTGAGTGGGTTGGAGATCAGGGAGCTGTGAGTGGAGCGCAAGACTGTCAGCATAAGTAACAACCACTAATATGCTGTCTGTTTACTTAACAAACTAATTGAGCAATCTTTTCTTTTGTTTTGGGGGATAGCAGTAGCCAGTGTATAATAAGCAGGTTGGGAAGCAGCACTTGAATTAATGTGTGACTTTTTCTCACTATAAACAGCAGGAGATCAGCTTCTACTGTAGGGCTCCCTTAGTGAGACAAAAAAAAATTGCAGATATTTTAGATCAGATTGGGGGGTTCGCCAGTTAGGAAGCAGAGTGGGCACCAGCATACTGGTGATGGGACAGGCTAGGCTGGTACTTTTAATACCCTGGCTCTTTTGTCTGATAGATCCCACCTTGGCATAGATATCAGCCAATAACAGCCCATAGATATCTTAGCCCATTTTCTAAGTCCGCATATTGTTCATCACTGCAAAAGGTTTTAAAGAACTTTAAGATTGTCTAATTTGTATAATTGTCCAGTTTTTAAATGTTTAATGTTTAGAAATAAACTGTATCTTAAAAGAACAATATGGCCTCGCTCAGCCCCAAATATTTTTTTCAGATTGGAGATGTCAACCCCATCCACTCTGTACTCTCATATGGATCCATATTCTATCCATACCGCTTCTCAACTTTGTAGTTGACCTTTGTATGTCCTGTGCATCCTTACATATCCATATGCATGCGGTACTTACTGCTTTGTGTGTCTCGGCCATAGAACTAGAATCACCATTGTGGTTGGAATTTACAATGTAGAATGCTGGTTCTGCTTAAATGAACTCCCACTCACCTAGTTTTAAAAACAAAATCTCCAAGACCTTTGTCATGTATCAGAATCTAGCTGGCTTCCCTCTACCTTGGAATTCATGTTCTCAAGGAGCCACACCCTTGAATAAGTACCTTACTTTTAGCATCTTGTTTTTTGATGTGATTGAAATATAGAATTGCCCTCCCACAATGATGCTGTGCAAAGAAAGCTCGTCCCAAGCTTGTTGCAATGTATAGCTGTAAGTCTTACCTTTTATTTCTTATATGCTGTGAAGGTTTCCTCAAAGTAATCCTTCCAATGCTTGAAAACGTGGATATAATCTACACTGGTGCCCTCAAATTTATCATTGACAGGCTGGGCCTCCACTTTAACTTTCTGCCATTCTGTCTTTAGCTGCCCACTTGCACCCACCACTGTTCACTTACCTGGATTCCTGCCCCCCCCCCGATGATTGGTGCCATCTCTCAATGTTCTACCTTTCTTGCTAAATACTGGTTCTTTTAATTTCCCTACTACTGTATCTCTCTTCACTCTTAGCCATCTCCCTCCCCATCTCTCACTCTCTTCATAAGTCTAACACAAGTTCCTTCACTATTCCCTGCTGAAGAACCTCTTCTGGGAAATCTGCCTTGTCCTTCCTTCTCCACTGCCTCTGAAACAGACTCTCCCTCCTCATTCCCTCCACATCTTCCACCTTCCCTTTCAAAGCCCTCCTCAATGCACCTTCTCATTTGCTTTCACCTAACAGTTTAGTCCTGCTCCTGCCACCCTCTCATCTTCCCCTCCTTAGAGATCATAGCACCCACCCTCTCCTTAACCTGCATCTAACCATTTTTCCTGCACCCTTCATCCTATTATCTCCCCCTCCTTTCCAAATGCACCAGTCCTGTTGCTGCTCCCCATTTCAAGATCATAGCTGCCTTTATAGTTTTGTTTGTTCACTTTATGTGCCTAGCTAATTTACTTTTTTTAAAAAACACATGGGTACTGTACTGTATTACTGCCAATATATTTGTTTACCATTGTAATGACTTTACATACGGTATATCAAATAATTTGCACTGTATTTCTTCTGACGTACTGTTGTTTTTTAATTGATGTTATTTGTACCATTTTGTTTGCTTTTACTATCATTTCCACTTTGTAACCCATTCCCCAGAAATATCTGGAAACAAGCCTCAAATTGATGTCTCTCTCCTGAACAAAAAATTGAAGTAAGCTAGAAACAGGGTATGGTACTCCATGAAATATCACTTCCAGTATCTTTTGATGAACTCTTGATTGAAAGCCATCATTTAAATAAATTCAGTTTCCATCTCAAATGGTTACAAAGATGTCCCTTTATAAAGGTAATTTATTTGAAATGAAATAACTTTGAAATGGAGGGGCTTTATGGAAGCGATTCTCTTGAAGAGGTACTGTAACAGTTAAATAATTTAACTTTCTTAGCTGGGTTGGGAATCTTTAGTTACTTAGCAACTTAACTGTAACGGTAGATGTTCAAGAGAATCAGTTCATGTAATTTTTTATTAATCTGGCATGAAGGTCATTATAAATAGGCACAAACCTACACAATATAAAAGGGTTATGGAAATATAAATGTAGCCTTATGTGCATTTTGTACAAATTATACAAGAATTAAACTATTAAAGTTTTATAAATGTAAAACTGCAACACCAATGGTACATATTAGGATGATAAGAATTCCAGAGGAATCAAAGAGACATTAGATAATTCTTGGAAACAAGATATGTATTCAAGAGAATCTCCTCCATAGCTTCACTACTTTGGAACTGTAAACCATCAGTGTCAGGGCAAGTAGAAAATCTTTGCCTAAATGGAGATGCTCATGTTGACATTCAACAGTGCCAGCTATATAGCATAGGCAGCCCCATACCTTCACAGTTTCCCACTAGAGACAAACTCCTGGTTGTGCCATAGCAACAGGAGTGGGAGACCAGAAATCTGACTGGGCCAATCGTGGTGGTAGTAGTTCAGAAAAATTATTTAATAAAAGTTGCAAAAAGAAAAAAATAATATATAGTATCAAGTGTGGCTTCCAGAGTATTCAACTTGAAAAACAGAATCTGGTAAGTGATAGGGTAAACTGTGGCTCTGTGGAGAAGCTGCTTGTAAAGATCTACTGCTCTAAATGATCTTTCTCAAGGTTATCTCCCTTCATAGAAATGCACCTGTGGAATGTTTCCTAAGCAGTACAAAACAGCTGAGTAGGAGGAAAGGCAGTTAACAAGAATACAGAAGACATATGAGATATCAGGACTTGGAGGATGGCAAGGTAAAAGCCAGTCCATCAATGGGACACCAGATCCAGACCACAGCATTTTTTTGTTATCCTTTGGTAACAGGGTAAGGCCCATTAGGAATAAGTGCCTTTTTGCACAGGCATTTAGTCAAAATATGGAGAGAACTCAATCTGGAGACAGACCCCATGTCAACTGCTGAAGCATAATAAAAACAAGAAGTAAAAGTTGCAATGGCATGGGTGGCACATTTGCAAACAGAACATGGAAGCTTCAAAAAATGCTTCTGGTAACAAAAGAAATGCAGTAAGCCAACCATTTGGAAAATGTTTGCTTAGAGATGGCGTGTTAACCCCACAGGGTAGAATGAAACTAAATGCTGCAAATACATTCTGCTGCCCTTTGTGTGTTCCAAGTGGAAGGGTAATTTCCTATAGATATTGAGAGAATGCAGGATAACAGCAATCAATGGGTAAGAAAAGGAAAAAGAACTGGAAGGTGGATAGTCCTGTTTAATGTGAACTCAGAAATCACCTTAATAAAGAACATAGTATGTGTACTACAGAAGCCCAATCCTGGTGAAAAACAAGTTATAAAGGATCCACACATGGAGCATTCAACTCAAAAACTTCATATGCAAACACCAATAGAATAACAATTTTCTATAAATGAAAATGCATTTCACAAGTGGCAGCAGGTTCAAAAGGAGAATGTGTAAGAGACTACAAAATCAAATTAAGGTCCCACACTGAATGGGCCTACCAGCCATGGTTGCAAATGCAGGAGCCCTTCAAGGAACCTACAGTACAATGCAACTGGGGCTACAGTCTTACCTCCTAAGAAGGCATAGAAAGCTGAAATGGATCAAAAGGTGTGCTTTCACACAAGAGTACTGGAAGCACAGGGCAAATAGGGAGAGAAGGTAGCCAAATATGTGCCATATCTGATATGAAAAAAGAGTCACGGGAATGAGAGGCAGAGCAAATACTGAAATGTTTTAATTTCAGTGAGTAAATGTGCTGGGTAAAAGGCTTGCAAGCTGATTATCTGGGAGACCCTGGAGTGGAAACGCTTCACACCCTCAGGAGCCAGACTTGAAGCTGCAGGGACTGAAGTTACTGTTACAATAGATGGTCATTTTCCTCTGATAGCAGTCCCGCTTATAGAGGGAGCAGGACAGGAGGATCCACTGAAATCTGCCAGAGCAGTGGAAACCAAATTTGCCTGTGCAAGAAGGGGGGGGTATCAGAATCATTTTGACCCTGTCCACTCAAAACTTGACCAATACTCACTAAATCAGAATGATTAGAGGGAAGGCATACATAAATCTCCCTTTTGAGAAGATTTCCAACCACCCCCATCCATTCCGCCCTTCCAACAAGACATGACTCATTCGGGAGTCCTTACTGCTCTGGGTCAGGCTCAAACAAGTCTTGTCTCATTTGTTCATCTTTATATACATGTCACTCTTGCCAATGTCTTCCTTTGAAGACCTAGGTATAATCAATATGGATGTGATAAGTGGATGCCAGCTAGGAGCAAATATTTTTGATGATATCGGACTTGAATGGATTCAAAATGGTGCTAGGTACATAAATACCCTGGCAGACTCAAACATCTCCCAAATCATCATACTGCCCACCCACTGGAAATACATGACTGACATGGACTGTCATCTTGATTAGCTATTTATCACTTGTCCAGATCAAGTGACTGTAGCTAGTGACCAGCCTGACTTCTGCAGTGTACACTCCCCCACTTACTGAGTCTGGAAAAATCAGAATTCCACCACTCTAAAAAAGCATGCCACTACCAGGTTATACAGAAAACTCAACTGTAATGACTTCCTATATGAATCCAGCTATATTCCCTGTGGAGTATTGGACTGGTGATAGATGTAGACTCTTCTTGGGCTTTCTTCTGGAATGTTTTCATCAATGTTTTTGATATATTGTAAAGTATATGCTTATTTTTGAACTACAATAACCAACCAAATCCCAGGGCCTCCACAGATGCCCATAAACTTAGTGGCCACAGGGATGCTCCTTAGACCAAGTTTAGGAGAAGCAAGGATGCTGTAGATGGTAAATTCTGAAGGGGGCTACAAAACAGCTGCAAAGCTGCCAGTAGGGCTCACTAAGATCAGTACTACCTCAGGATGTGGAGCAACCATGCTTCCAATACCAGGCACTTCTGGGACAGTAATAAGGAGCTTCTTAGCCTTCTATATTGATGCTATCACCTGTATCATCTGTATCCCACATCTCTGGACCACTCAGCTAATAAAAAAACAATGACAAACTATAACTTCAGTAACCTTCTCAAGTGATGCCCACCCCCTCCAAGTATAAAACCATTGGAGTAGGGCATTCAAACTTCTGCCCATGCCACCACTGAGTATGAATCACTGGCACTAGCACCCAGCTAAACTGCAAACTATATTAGTCAGTCTTGATCCCATTAAGAATGTACAGACAGAAAACCTGTAACGAAAGCTCCAATGGATTTCTGTTCAGCCATTGACATACCCATCAACACTCTCTTGTACTTATTCCTCTCTATAGCCTTTCTGACTGTGGTATGGAAAAGCACTAAGATCCCCCCACAGAATGACAGACAGGATATCAAGAACTACTGATGTACTGTATCTTCATCCAGTATGTATGGTCAAAGTTTCTGGAGAGATTAGTTTATGCCCAAATCACAAACCACCAACTCCAAAAATAACTACATACCCTTGTCAATTCAGACTTCCATCTCAAACATTCCTTGCCAAATCACTCATTTAGGTGACAAACAACATTCAGGAAGCTGCTGTGCCTGGCCACATGATTTCAGCAATCTACCTTGACCTGACCAAAGAATTCATCCTGGTTAATGACCAGCTCCCACTGAAGTGTGGGAATATCAGGATTAGCCAAATAGATTTTTTTAATGCAAAAGGCAGGATCAACCAGATAAACATTCAACAAATAATGCCTTACATGCGAGAAGGGTGAGAGGCAAATGACTACTTTGGGCAAGCAGGGCTGGTCCTTGGAGAAGGAGAACTGTACCCATCATGTTTCTTTTTGTTTTTTATTGATTTTTTCTGTGCCTGCTCCCCAAGCCCAGATGGGCTCGTCAGGCTCCAGCAGCCTCCCTCTCATACTCAAGCTCCCCCCCCGAGTGGGGCCACCAACAGGTGAATTCTGGTGGCCAGAGGGGATGGCAATGGAGCTGGATCATTAGCAGGGGCCAGCATGTTTTTTAATGTTTTTTCCATGGCAGTAGGAACGTGCAATGATGACCCACATCCAGCCCGCTCCCCCGAATGTACAGGTGCTGGCCACAGCAGAACTCCTGGCCTTCGCCATAGGGCCAACGTGCATCAGACACTCAACCCCACCTCCCCCCAGAGTAGGACAGCAGTCCACTGGATGCTCAGTCCTACTCCCCCTGGCTGGCCCTCGAACTCCAGAGTCCATTCCTGAACTTGGATCATAAGCACTGCTGACAGCAATCATGCCTCTGCACCAGCGGGCCAGCAGCTGTCATGTTTCTAAATGTACTGTATTTTGCCTGCCTATTAACAGACCAAGGGCAAAAAAGGTGGTGCGCTACAAGTGTTGGAAGCCGGAGGGCACTGGCATTGATGGAAAGTTTTGAGAAATGCCATAATAACTGGGTTTTGGGTAATTAGGCATTTGAAAGACATGTAAACAGTTTGTTAAAGGGGGTCACCAGTAATTATAGAACTAATAATCACCTGGTAGCAGTCAATATTTTCTCAATCAGTCCTCAGACATCTCTAGTGATGTGTTAAGTGTCAATTGATTGTTTAATAAAGAATTGATAATCACCTGGTAGCAGTCACCAACATTCTTCCAAGCATGTGTTCTATATAATAAAAGCACCTTCTCCCCTGCACACCACACTGCTGCCCATTTTAGTACACTATCATGTCATTGTTTAAATGGGTGACAGACAAAGTCTTGAAAGAGATGCTTCAGCATTCAATGTTGACACTGTTGAGCAGGACTATTTGTGCTGGGTAGCTGGTATTTTACCACAGACTGCAGAGGCAGTTGTCTCTGAACTTTGCTCGACTCCACCACAAAGCAAAAAGCAGAGAACAAAGTATGGACAATACTTTACTGAACTCCTTTTCAAACTTGGCAATCATGCTTGTGAGTTTGGTTTAATGAACTCCATAAGAATGTATACAGAAAAATACAAGGGGTCAGTCAATGAAAGCACAATAATAAAATTCAAGCAAGATTACCTGCTGAAATTGCTGTCTTGCTCTGATCAAGAAATGCACCCTCAAGAACTGCCTAAAAAAGCCACAGACTGCCTGACTTTGCTGCTGGAGGATGTGGAGTCAGAGTTAAAACTGCTAATTCACAGCTTGTGAGGTGAAGGAGCGCTGGTTAATGTGAGGGTGGTTCATGCAATAGAGGTTGTGCTAGTCAAAACACACAATCCTCACCTCTTATTGGAGTTCAGTGGAACAATATCACTGTCACATCAGTGGGCTTGGAAGATTTTACACAGGATGGGTTTCTCAAAAAGAAAGGGAACCAAAATTGAGGAAAACTCTCATAGACTTCCCAAGCCTGAAAGAAAAGTTTCTATCTTGAACTGCCTCTGCAGTCAGACTAGAATTGATTCCTGAGGAGGTTGTCCTAATCATGGATGAAACAAGTATACATTTGATTCCATTTTCAGAATGGATGATGGAAGGCAAGGGGCTAAGCAGGTAGTGGTCAATGGCCTGGGTGAGAAACGTCAAATTTCAATGGTACTAACATGCACTCTTGTCAGTGACCTCCTCCCTCAGCAGGTCATTTATAAAGGAAAAAGCAGCAGATGTCATCCATACTGTGCTTTTCCCAAAGACTGGCACATAACACAATCAGAAAATCACTGGGAAAATGAATGCACAATGATCGAATACATTGACTCAGTGCTGTTACCATATTTTAACTGAGTGAAACAAAAAAATATGACCTGCCAGCTGAGCAAAAGGCAATGCTCATTTTAAACCATTTCAGAGAGCATTCAACCGAGCAATTCAAAAGCTGGAGTCCTTGTTCCTATTTATGTGCCTCACTCCTGTACCGACTTATTACAGCCACTCAATATCAGTGTGAAAAAATTCCTGAAAGATGAGTTAAAAATGTTTTATGCAGTAGTATGCAGGACTGATAGCGGACCAGTTAAGCAAAGGCAGTGCAGCATCCCATGTGATGGTGGATCTTAAAATGATGATCTTAAAAGAAAAACACATGGAATGGGTCACCAGGAGCATTAAACATCTGAACCAAAGACATTCTGACATTAGGCTTGGCTTTCAATTGGCAGCAATTGTTGATGCTCGTGGGAACTGCCTTAATGAGCCAGAGTCCTAGAAAATAAAAAGCTGAGCACTGTTATTCCTTAATGCTTCTTGTTTGTTTGTTTTTTTGCCTTTTTTTCTAATTAGCCTTTTAATAATGATGTTGTAACATGCACTCTGTGTTGTAGGTTTGTGCATAAATAAAAATTTCATAATATGAAGCATGGTTGACATTGTTTATGCAGGGGCTGGTTGTGATGCTGACATTGTTTATATCGCAGCATAATATTTTCACTATGTACTTGTATTTGCGGATTAAACTACTTACATAAAAATAGCGAAAATATTTTCCACGCAAAATAATGGTGTTCTACAGTAGAAAAACAAGCACTTCCACCTCACATATTGGAGATAGCAGATGACCATAACCAAAAGCCTGTAAGGCTGAAACGTACTGTATAGAAGACCAGAAATCTACCACTACACAAAAGGAGTAGCTCCCACAACATAGTGAGTGGGTGTCTGGGTTTTAATCACCAAGGTTCTTTACAGGAGCATAAGCCTATCCATATGTATACACCATGTAACAATTCACTGCACCAATATGCTTACAGACCTATGTTGGGCTTTGCTAGACCACAGAATTTAGGGGGAAAAATATAGTGCACTGGATAGAAACTGCTGGTGAATGCAACCTTCATAAATACATGAGCAATAAAGACAAGTACATGTCTATACTTTCTATAGCTGCATGGAAGCAGCATGTATTTATTCAAAAATATGTTATTCCTTTATTAAAAAATATTGGGCCAGATTTTCAAAGGTCCCTTGGAGCGATGCAAGTTGCGTTGCTCCAGGGATGCAACAAACTGGTGTGCAACAGGGACCAAGCACCCAATTCTGCTAAAATCAGCATCCCAGCACCAAAGTCCATGGATTTGCCACACGTAGCTTGCATTACCAAACAGTTGGTGCATCTGGAGAATTGCCACAGTGATCCAGCCCCCCCCCCAACCTGGTGCAACAGTAGCAGGGCAGCAATTGTCTGGGGGGGTCAAACTGCTCACCAAGAGGGGGAATGGGGAATAAGGAATGGGGGGGGGTGGCAGAGGCTGGTCAGAGGAGAGCTGTGACTGCTTATGAGTGCCGTCACCCGGCGGGGTGTGAGTACAGTGGAACACCTATTGTAAAGGCCAGCATGTCCAGATACTGTAATCTAATATACAGGGAGTTGTATCCATACTGTAGGTACAGTGCCAGCCATAATGAAACATAATAAAGGAGGAACCACTGATACAGCAGAAGAATGGGGCATCATCATATTGCACTGAAACACAGCAAGCCATGTGCCAGTACAGTGATACAGACATCACTGTACAGTTGGGGCACTATCATGCCTCATTCTGCTGCTGTATCATTGGTTCCTTCTTTATTATGTTTCATTAGGGCTGGCACTGTACCTACTGCATGGGTACAACTCACTGTACATTATAGTACAGTACCTGTACATGCTAGCATTTACAATATGTATTACATTGTACTCGCACCCCACTGGGTGCCATGGCACTCATAAGCAGTCATAGCCCCCCCCCAATCAGACTCTACCACCATCCAGTCCCTTATGCTCCATGACATCCCAAAGTCTAACCTGTCCTGGTCACTCAAGCCACTTAGACCACCTCCTGGCTGGTCTAAGTGGTGCCTCATCCTGCAGCCACGGTGTGCCTTCTAGAATCCTAAAAAAGGGGATATTGCAGACCCACTGTGCAAACCCCCTTGTGATCTGGTGTACCTGGTTGGTTGCTATTAGTGTGACACAAGGGGGCTTTGGTGCACCTGAGTTGGATATGATGCAGGCTGCCTTTTTGAATCGTGTTTGCGACAAGCTGTGACACAAGTCACAACTTGCATCAAACTCCTGTGATTAAAGTCCCTAGCATCAGTCTAGATGTTTTGAGAACTGGGCCCATTGTTTGCTATGATAAACATCATCATGAAGTATGACTGTCACCTGCTGTAAACACAAAATAAGATCATCATTTCACCTAGCTCATAAATGGAAAAAACATAGCAATGTGTATTTTATGAAATACAAAATCACACATGCCCCCATGATGTGGACCATCATGGCATATGTATGAAATTCACCATGCAAATTTAGGCTAGTTCTGCTTTAAGGAGAAAGGCAATTTGCCAAACGGCCTCTCATACAATCAGCAAAGAGTGAGAACAGAAGACACAGACACATGTAGAATGAAACACGTATATGTATCTTCTGTTCTCACCTTTTTCAGATTGTATGAGAGGCCTTTTGGCACCATGCATTCTTTCTTGAAGAAGAACCAGCCTAAATGTTCATGGTGAGTTGCATAGTGGATATATCCCACAATGCTTTCCATTATGGGGTGCGTGCAGTTTTGTATTTCCTGAAAACCTGGCTTTGTTGCCAGTGCCCTTTTTGGGTAACACTTGCCTCAATGCTTTTGTGCTGTGGTCTTTGTCTTTTTAATGTGTATTTTAGTTACTGTTACTAACAACAAAATTGTGTGAGTTAATAGAATGTAAGTTAAGATCCAAAATAGTGTTAGATCACTAATACTATACAACACTAAAATGCTGTGCAAAGTAACTTGTAATTCGTGGCTAAGTGTTTGCATAATAGTACAGTACTATGTATCAGAAAGTGTTAGAGTTTGTTGTTGGTACTTTAAAATTACATAGCATTGTTATACACCAAGTTATTACCCACTGTTATTGAGAAATAATATATTTAACCAGCTTCATTTGCTGTCATTTTAGTTATCCATAGGACCATAGCTAAGCAAACAGAAAAAAAGGCGTGACAGAAAATATTGCCCTTAACATAATCTTTCTAAATTTGAAACACTGTGTTTTGAGGGTGTGGGGCAGGTGGAGCCAGCCAGCAAGAAGGGAAGACATGTTTTGTACAGCTCCAGTTTAGCATGGCCTAGCTAAGGCTATTTTGGTTATCATAGTCGGTTTGGTGTCCTGTGGGATTTTCAAATAACAGTTGGTTGTTGTGCTACTCTGGTTATGGTGCCAATATATATATAAATATATATATATATATATATATATATATATATTAGAGCAAAAACTCTGTTTAATGCATTAGTTAGGGTTGTTCCACAGCGACAAAAGTGAGGAATTGCTGTTAGGGTTGAAAACCCTAACTCAATTCACCCCCAGCACCACACACACACAGACACACACACACACACATTCAAGTATGGGGAGGACCAAGTCAACACAACCAATGACAGACATCCAGCAGCAGGTGACAGAAATAACAAACAATTGTCTAAATGTACTACAGACATCCCCACCCACCTGACCAGGTACTGCATGCTCAGTGGAGATCAAGAGCAAAACTGAGGCCATGTACACCAAACATACACATCCCTGATTGCAGCTGCACAGCAACGTACCACACTTAGTAGTTGCATGGCCTTACCTACCGATGCCCCACACCACACCACAACTGGTACTGTGCCATTAGTCAATATAAATGCTGAAGGTGCATGATGACAGTTGTAGAAAGGTTTTAACACTAGTGAGTATACATTAATTAAAGAAGTACATAAATTAACCACAAGACACTAGCATGCTCAAGATAAAAGTAGTGTTACATTTAGTAGGTGATTTACATAGTAGCACATTTACTGCAAAGGTTTACTCAAGATAGAGAGGCTGATGTAGCGTATGGAAAAGCATTGCCTGTTCAATGCTCTGAAATTTGCTGCCAGTATCAGATGCATTCTTACTGATGAAGGTGTACTGCTCATGTACATACATAGACCTTCAGTGTGTTTCAATACTAAAGATGCAGTAAGTATTCTTTGTAAAACATTGTAATTGCATGGATCAGGCCAAGCAACTTCTAAATATCATAGCACTACTGAGCCAACAATGACGCATCTGTATCGGAGATGTATAATGGATAGATTTTCCTGTAGGCACTTACTGAGTATGTTGTACCTGATAAAGACAATCTCATTGCATCGGTGATGACTAACTTATTCAAATAGTAATACATTTACTATTGTTGCAATGAGTGATCTATGCCACTTATGGACACAGTGTAATTTTTTTTAACAGTTGTTTCATACTCAGGCTGAATGCCTACTGTTTGGGTTTGCCACACTTCTGTCACTGATGCTATCAAAGTGATAACTATGTTAATTGTGGTACAACAGGAATCAAGCAGGTATGGTGTAGATATAAACAGAATGTCTTTTAGTATTGATTTAACTCACAATGGGGTAAGTGTACTAGGACAGCAGGGGTTATTCTCTATCACTGACTCTGTCAGTTATAATCACACTAACGTTTCGATGACTGTAATGATCAAGTTACACTGTTCATCTTCATTAGTTCATGTTCACAGCCATTCTCCAGTAACTAGACAGTGCATGGTGTAACTGGGTGGGACACTGTGTTGCAAAGCTGCTACAGTGCCTAGCAGAGGGAGACTATCTACTCATAAAGACAATTAAGCAATAAGGCATGACCAACAGTTATGTTAAATGGTCTGTTAATCACCCTGTGGGGGTTTAATGTTGAATGAGGCATACCCGAGTGCCACATGTCGCTAGACAGTGATAAACTGACCATTAACATAATACCTGGGAGTGGTTTACTGCTATCATAATAAAACTGTTTTTTAAACAACATTAAACCATGTTCATCATATGGTTAGGCTCTACATGTATGTTAATAAAAACTAAACATAAGGCTGTTACAATGTTTACAGTCAATTAGAAAGCTGCATTTCTCAAACCCTTGTTATAATCAGAGATATTATACCTGTACAACTCCTTGGTTTTGTTGAACTCTATTGCTCAGGTGGCCCACACATGTGGTCTGGTCTGGGTGGAGCATCGGTAGGTAAGGCCATGCAACTACTAAGTGTGGTACGTTGTGTGCAGCTGCAATCAGGGATGTGTCGTTTGGTGTACATGGCCTCAGTTTTGCTGTTAATCTCCACTGAGCATGCAGTACCTGGTCAGGTGGGTGGGGATGTCTCGTAGTACATTTAGACAATTGTTTGTTATTTCTGTCACCTGCTGCTGGATGTCTGTCATTGGTTGTGTTGACTTGGTCCTCCCCCATACTTGAATGTGTGTGTGTGTGTGTGTCTGTGTGTGTGTGGTGCTGGGGGTGAATTCGGAGTTAGGGTTTTCAACCCTAACAGCGAATTTCCTCACTTTTGTCACTGTGGAACAACCCTAACTAATGCATTAAATGGAGTTTTTTGCCTCTAATTTCCCTTCTTTTTGAGAATGGTAATGAGAAATAGTGAATGTAATGCAGCGGTGGAAGGGCCCCCCGCTCCCACCACATGATGTCTTGTGGCATAGTAACAGGAGCAGCAGCGCAAAACAGAAATGCTAACAGTGGCACATGGTAACACACAAGCATAAATGAGAACAGAAAGTGGCTAACGATTACGCGTAAGACGGAACGGGTTCACGTGATGTGTAGTATTCACATAGTAACATGGTGCCTGCAAATGGAAATGTCAATGTGCATGGTGATGCAAAGTGAAACAGAAAGAGAAACAGTACTGTAGACACAAATGGCAAAAAATAACAGAAAAGCAAGCGCAAATGAAAACGCAAAGGATAACGCACATAGGGCCCCACGCTCACGGCACGTAATGCGGCAGCTGGAGCATGGGGCCCAAAGGGCCCCACACTCCCACCACATGATGTCTTGTGGCATAGTAACAGGAACAGCAATGCAAACAGAAGCGCTAACAGTGGCGCACAAGGTAACGCAAGCGCGAATGAGAACAGAAAGGATAACGAACACGGTGGCGTAGACGGGAACGGTGTGCCACGTGATGTCTTGTCACATAGTAACATGGTGCCTGTAACTCAAAATGGCAATGGGCATGGTGACGCAAAGTGAAACAGAAAGAGAAACAGTACGGTACACACAAATGGCAAAAAAGTAACAGAAACGCAAGCGCAAATGAAAACGCAAAGGATGATGCACGTGGTGGCGCAGACGTCAACGGTAAGTGAAACGGGCATGGAACTGCAAGCGGAAAGGGCAATGGTAACAGTAATGTAAGCGCACAGGCTGGTTTTCCCAAAAACTGAATAGAGAAAGACAGTGAGTACAAAGAATGTATGCATAATAATGGGTATCGGAGCAGAAAATGAGGACTTGGAATACTAAATAAGTTATATCTCAGGAACCGTATGACGTAGAAAAAAATTTAAAAGTCGTATGATTTATGACTGTCCTGGCTAGTTTTGTACTTAGCCCCTTCAGGGGCTAAGAACTTTCTGACGAAAACTCCGTATCTCGCACCGTTTTCGAGATACGGGCCCTGAAAGGCGCGGCGAATGCCGTAATGTTATCCTATGGGAAAAAAAGAGAAGTTTGGAGCACCATAACTTTGCCTCCCTGTAATATTTTTTCACCAAACCACTGAAAGGCACATCTGTGAGCTGTTGGCTGTCTTCCCTCCAAATTTCAGGAAAAAAGACCAAACCATTATTTTGCAGCAGGGATCCAAAGGATTTCTGTAATGCGTCGGGAGCCGTAATGTTATCCTATGGAAAAACCATCAGCTTTGGAGTGCTGTAACTTTGTCGCCGTGTAATATTTTTTCAATATAACACTGAAAGGCACATCTGTGAGATGTCGGCTCCGTTCCCTCCAAATTTCAGCTCAAAACTCCCAACGGTTATTTTGCAGCGCAGTGCCAAAGAATTGCTTTCATTTTCCCACAGACTAGAAAACTACTGTCGCAATTTGCGAAAGCTTTCGCAAAAATTTGCGACACTTTCGTGAGCACGAAAGTAATTTGTGAAAGTACTTTTTCCAGAAATTTGAAAAACATATTTCTGGGGTGTTTTACCACAAAATAAAGACATGGCAAGCATCCTCAGGGCCACTAGGTGAATACAAAAAATTAGGTTGCTAGAGGGTCCCAAATTTAAATGCCAACCATTTTTCTGATCACCAACTGAAAACAAAATGGCCAATTTAGAAAGTAACAGGCCCATTTGAAAGTAAAATGCATTCATGAAGTGTTGAACTTTGTTAACTTTTCCCATTGACTTATAATGGGAAACTGTTTTTGAATAACTTTTGAACCGTTTAATATTTTTTCACAAAATCTTTGAAAGGCACATCGGGGACCCCAGCCACACGTTCTCTGAAGATTTTGGGCCGGTCGCACAAACCGTACGACCTGTAGGCGCGACCATAGAATTACAGAAAAGCATAAACGTGCGCACAGATCACACTTAATAACTCCGCAGCCGTATATCCGACCAGTACGTACTTTGGCAGTTCCCAAGGCCTATGGTTCTTGATCATAAATTCCAAATTTCAGGCAAATCCATCAAACAGTTGTAAAGTTATTGTGGCAAAGTTTTTGGGGTTTAACATAGAAATGGCTCTCTACCATAATATATATATATATATATATATATATATATAAGAGATAGGCAAAACTCATTTAACGAGTAGAGTTAGTGACACAAGTGAGACTGCTGTTAGGTTGACCCCCCTTGATGCCTCACCAGAGCATTGGCGATCATCAGCCCCAACCTCACCCCATGACATGTGTAAAGCAGCAGAAGTATAGAGAATGGGTGAGAGTTAGACCCACGATCCACGCGCACCCCAATGCCGGTTGGGGTGGGCAGGGGTCCAAGGGGGTTTCAACCCTAACAGCGAATTTCCTCACTTTTGTCACTGTGGAACAACCCTAACTAATGCATTAAACAGAGTTTTTTGCCTCTAATTTCCCTTCTTTTTGAGAATGATAACGAGAAATAGTGAATGTAATGCAGCGGCGGGAGCGCGGGGCCCGAATGCTAACAGTGGCGCACATGGTAACACAAGCACGAATGAGAACAGAAAGGGTAACGCACATGGTGGCGTAGACGGGAATGGTCTGCCACGTGATGTGTCACATAGTATTTTATTTTATTTATTTATTTAGTTTTTGTTAACCGGGTAAGTGCGCTAGTCAGCAAGTGACTGTTTTCAAGCACGACCCGGGAGGTACAATTACAACACACAAAGAGTACAGCCAGATTATTAAGACAACGAGTACAAAAAATGCAGAGAGAAATACATAGTAACATGGTGCCTGCAAACAGAAATGTCAATGGGCATGGTGATGTAAAGTGAAACAGTAAGATAAACAGTACTGTAGACAGAAATGGCAAAAAATAACAGAAATGCAAGCGCAAATGAAAACGCAAATGATAACGCACATGGTGGCTCAGACGTCAATGGTAAGTGAAACGGGTACGGATCCGCAAATGGAAAGGGCAACAGTAACAGTAATGTAAGCGCACAGGCTGGTTTTCCCCAAAACCTGCATTGAGAAAGACAGTGAGTACAAATAATGTATGCAAAATAATGAGTATTGGCGCAGAAAATGAGATCTTGGAATACTAAATACATTATATCTCAGGAACCGTACGACGTAGAAAAAAATTTAAAAGTCATATTATTTACAACTGTCCTGACTAATTTGAATCTTAGCCCAATGAGGGGCTAAGAAATTTTCCGACGAAAAGTCCGTATCTCGCACCGTTTCCGAGATACGGGCCCTGAAAGGCGCTGGCGAATGCCGTAATGTTATCCTATGGGAAAAAAGGAAAAGTTTGGAGCGCCATAACTTTGCCTCCCTGTAATGTTTTTTCACCAAACTACTGAAAGGCACATCTGTGGGCTGTTGGCTGTCTTCCCTCCAAATTTCAGGAAAAAAGACCAAACCGTTATTTTGCAGCAGGGCTCCAAATGATTTCTGTTAAGTGTTGGGTGCCGTAATGTTATCCTATGGGAAAAACTGTCAATTTTGGAGTGCCGTAACTTTGCCGCCATGTGATATTTTTTCACCAAACTACTGAAAGGCACATCTGTGTACTGTTGGCTGTCTTCCCTCCAAATTTCAGGAAAAAAGACCAAACCATTATTTTGCAGCAGGGTGCCAAAGTATTCCTGTAATGCTTCGGGCGCCGTAATGTTATCCTATGGGAAAAACTGTCAACTTTGGAGTGCCATAACTTTGCCGCCATGTAATATTTTTTCAATACAACACTGAAAGTCACATCTGTGAGACGTTGGCATCGTTCCCTCCAAATTTCAGCCCAAAACTCCCAACGGTTATTTTGCAGTGCAGTGCCAAACAATTGCTGTCATTTTCCCACAGACTAGAAAATTACTGTCGCAATTTGCGAAAGCTTTAGCAAAAATTTGCGACACTTTCATGAGCACGAAAGTCATTTGTGAAAGTACTTTTTCCAGAAATTTGAAAAACATATATCTGGGGTGTTTTACCACAAAATAAAAACATGGCAAGCATCCTCAGGGCTCGACTAGGTGAATACAAAAAAAATTAGGTTGCTAGAGGGTCCCAAATTTAAATGCCAACCATTTTTCTGATCACCAACTAAAAACAAAATGGCCGATTTGCGAAAGTAACAGGCCCATTTGCAAAGTAAAAATGCATTTGGAAGCGTTGAACTTTTGTTAACTTTTCCTTTGACTTATAATGGAAACTATTTTTGAATAACTTTTGAACCGTTTAATATTTTTCATGAAATCTTGAAAGGCACATTGGGGACCCTGGCTGCACATTCTCTGAAGATTTCAGGCTGGTCACGCAAACCGTACGACCTGTAGGCGCGACCACAGAATTCCAGAAAAGTGTAAACGTGCGCACAGATCACACTTAATAACTCCGCAGCCGTATATCCAACCAGTACAAAACTTGGCAGATCCCAAGGCCTATGGTTCTTGATCATAAGTTCCAAATTTCAGGCAAATCCATCAAACGGTTGCAAAGTTATTAAGGTGCAAAGTTTTGGGGTTTAACATAGAAATGGCTCTCAACCTAACTATGGTAGCACTACCGTGCTACTCATAAATATATATATATATATATATATATATATATATATATATATATATATATATATACTGTATATATATATATATATATATATATATATATATATTTATTTTATTTTAGCTTTTGTTGACCGGTAAGTACACTAGACAAGTATTATGCCTATTTTCAGGAATGACCCAGGAGAATGCAACATAGGGATACAGACAATTTTACAGAAAGAATAGAAGTACATCACGACAATATAACAACATATAGGAGTAGTAACATTATCCAGGAGTGTGGAAGGTCATAATATAACGTATAACTTTATGGTTAATGCACCCCCAGGGTGAGTAAGTCACCGAACAAATTCTAACAAGCCATAAACACATTAGAGACATTTAAGTAAGGCATGACCAGGGAACCTAGGTGTAGACAGTTTTGCCCTTGGTCAAGTACCCAGATAATTGGTAGAATCATGGAAAACAGCAGGAAGTTTCAAGCAGCATCTATGGGAGGCAACTTTGGACTGGATTGATAACAGCTGATAATTACTCTAGGGAGGCTTAGGGCAGTCACACGTTGAGGCTAGTTTCAGGAACCCCCAGAGGGAATTGTGAAAGCACTGATGGGAGGGGTCCAAACGAATATACTCAGGAAGGGATTTCCAGAGTCTGGGCGCACATACGGCAAAGTCCCGATCACCCATGAGGGTACGGGTGGAGGGGACTTTGAGCATCCCTGGGGCCTGGGACCTAAGGTGGTAGGTAGTAGTGTCAACTTGTGGGAGAAGCTGGGCCAGCCCCAGGGGGATGCCAGTTCTGATCACTTTGCCCGTGAGACATCCCACCCCGAAGTCCAAGTACCTGGCTGGGGACAGCCAGCAAAGTTTATCGTATAACTCACAGCGATGGGTGAGACGGGGGGCAGCCAGGGCAAAATGACAGATGTTATTATATGTCATGTGCCTCTGAGTGAGATGAGTCTTGGAAGAGCAAGCAAATTGGTGCAGCCCACAGCTGAGAGAGGGAAGAAGTACACCTCTCACAAGGGCAAGTCTTGCCGCTGGTGTAAGGTTGTATTTGGCCCTGTAGGCCAGGCCCAGCTTGCAGTTCACTGCCCTGCAGATGTTTTGGATGTGACTACCCATGTCAAGTTGGGGGTCAAGTGTGACCCCTAGGTATTTGGCAGAGTTCACTACAGGGAGGGGGGATCCGTCAGGACTGGTAATATTTAGAAATGCTGACGAGGCTTTGATTTTGGCTGTTGAGCCGAAGAGCATAGCCTGTGTTTTTTTCAGGTTCAGGACCAGTTTATTGTTAGTAACCCAGGTCAGGACATTGTTAAAGTCCTCGGACATGTGCTGGTTTAGAGTAGCGACATCCCAGGCGTGAGCCAGAATCACCAGATCGTCTGTGTAAAGGGTGGCTCTGCAGTTGGTTGTCACCATTGGTAATTGGTTGATAGAGAGAAGAGGAGGGGGCCCAGAACTGAACCCTGAGGGACACCAGAGGTCACTGGTAGGGACTCAGAGAAGACTTTATTGAAGCAGGTCTGCTGCTGTCTACCATGCAGGTAGCCCATAAGCCATTTCATAGCAGGTGGAGAGAGGCCAAGTGACCACAACTGCGAGCCGAGCAACGTGTGATCAACAAGATCAAAGGCTTTGGACAGGTCAATAAATATGGCTCCAGAGAGTTTGCCCTAGTCCATAGCTGATCTAATGCTTGATGTGACCGAGATCAAGGCTGTAGTGGTGCTGTGCCCCTTGCAAAAATCATGCTGGGCCGGGGACAGCAACTCATGTGACTGGATGTGCTCCGAAAGCTGTTCAGCCACTACCTTTTCGAGGAGCTTGCTAAGAGATGAGAGAATAGCAATCGGGTGATAGTTATTCTGTAATTTAGGATTGCCCTGCTTCAGTACTGGGACTATCCTCGCCTCTTTCCAGATATCAGGGATAGTACCACATCCAAGGGATAGGATTAAAGATGTGGGCTACTGGGGAGGCAATGTGTACAGCACCAAGCTTAAGGAGCTTGGGTTCCAGGTTATCTGGGCCAGGGCTGGAGTACTGGAAAAGGCCAGCTAAGCGCCTCTGGGTGTCCAAGACAGACACATCCCTGAGGTTAAACATTTGCTGAGGGGGTGAACCTCCCACCGAATTGAGGGGGGAAGGGAGGACGAGCTCTCACCAGACGGGAAGAGTGCAGTGAAGGCCAAGAAATCTGAGAAGTGTGAATTTAGGGAGTTGGCGATGGTGTGGGCTTTAGTGCAGGAGACCCCTTTGATAATCATGTCTAATACCCCTAGTTGGGAGGATCCATTGACAAGAGTTTTTATATTTCTCCAGAATCTCCTGGGGTCGCTGGCAGTGCTAAGTAGGGCGGACTTGCAGAAGTCACTTTTCGCAACCCTAATGGCCTTTTTACACTTGTTTCTAAGGTGTCTGTATTTTTGGAAAATTGTGGGATCACTGTAACTTTTGAAGTGGGCCCAACATTTGTCTCTCTCCCGCATTTGGGCTAAGAGATTCCCATGCAACCAATGGGTAGCAGACCCCCTCACCCTACGGGTCACCTTAGGGGCATGCTTGTCTTGCAGGGTCCCGAAGGTGGTGAGGAAGTTTGAGGTTGCCACTGAGGGGTCAGTGGCTCCTAGCACCCCGGACCAGTCGGTAAGCCTTAGGTCCTCCAGGAACTCCCCAGGGTCAAACCTGGAGTAGTTTCTGACATGCAAGATTTTGTGAGGAATTTTAGGGGGAGGGAATTTTCCATACACAGAAGACCGGGGAGTTGTCAGAGATAGAGTCTGGTAGTGTTCCCACTGAGGAGATCCTGTCCGGGCAGTTGGACATGATCCAGTCCAGTAGGGTGCTGGAGGATCCATTCACTAACCACCTGGTTGGTTCCTGAATAAGTTGAGTCAGGGTAAGGTTAGCAAGCAGGGGCTCAAACTGCTTTACATTACCTCCACCCCAATTGATGTTGGCGTCCCCCATGATTATGAGTTTGTTGTCCCCAACACTGGGACCAACTGAGTCCAGGAGGTGGGTCAATCCAGAGAGCCCTCCCCTAGGTGGGTTATAAGTGCACACCAGGTGCAGTTTCTTTGTGTCCCCAAGTAGGAGTAGCATGTGCAGTACCTCACACGGGGACACGTAGGATTGCTGGTGGGCAACTTGGGAGACTTTGAGATGGCTCTTGTGGTAGATCAGTATGCCTCCCCCCCCCCTCTTGCTCCCAGCTCTGTCCAGTCATGTGAACTCATATCCAGGGATAATACAGGCTGAATCAGGGATAGAGAGTTTGAGCCAGGTCTCAGTCACTCCGAGGATATCAGGTTTATAGAGCGCCATCCACGCAACTAGCTCATCACAGTTTGGTAGCAGGCTCCTGATGTTGAGATGTGCTACTTTTAGGCCCTTGCCCATGTCCCATACAGAGGGGATTTTCTGGGCCGGATTATTTGGACCTGGGTTAGTTTATATATCTCCTGCCAGTAGTAGTGTTAAGAAGAGGAGCCATGGGAGATGCCACATCATGGGGGATCGGCCAGCTGAGAGATTATGAGCACAGATACGCTTAGACCTGGCAGAGTACATTAGGCACCAAAGGTCTAAGCAGCAGGTAAGACAGCAGTGAAACTTAATGGTCACAAGGATATTGGAGAAGGAGAAGTCAGGTACCTCACAGGAGGGAGACCTCTCCCAGGTTCCCCCCAGTGATATTGGAGGGGAAGTGACCATTTGGAGCAGGGTAAGCCCCAGTACAAGACCAGCTAGGACCAGCATCCTGTAAATGGCAGGCAGCACACCCTTATCCTCTGTCATGGAGGTATCCCCACCCACCTTGGGCGGGAGGTGAGTGTGCCTAGTCCACATCTGGGCTGGAGACAATTGGACCAGCTGGTGAGTTTGTACCCAGTCAGCTGGAGAGGCACTGAGGGGAGAGAAAGGGGGCTTGATGCTAAGTAGGAAATAGGAACTTGGCACAGTTAGTGCCAGGCTTGGTAGATAACAAAATGAGCAGTACAGGAAGGACTGAAGGCTAGGGGTCAGTGAGAGACCAGACTAAGCTTCATGGGGGGACGGCACCTACCCAGGCACTGTGTGAGCTCACACGAGACTGTAGTGAGTGCTATACAGTTCGCGCTAGGCAATTAAGGCAGGCTTCACTAGGCACTGTAGATAGGTGTGAGCTTTGGACCTAGGACAGTTATACAACACTGGCCTCTTAAGTCACAATAGGCAGTCAGAGGCTCTAGTGAGTTAGTAAACTACTCCAAATATAACGAGACTTATCCTAGACAGGATCTGTTCTGTAGGGACCAACAAGTATGCTAGCAGACTAAACACTAAAAATAGTCAAAACACAGGCAGTGAAGAACTATCCTTAATCAGTAAATTATACCAACACAGACTGAGAGGTGAAAGTGGGGAGAGCTTCACTGTGGGCACTAGCAAACTAAGCTCCTTGAAAGTGAGCAGGACCTCCCCCCAAGAGCTGATCAGTAGGGATCAGCAAGTATGATAGCAGGCTAAACTCAAGTTAATCAAAGCACAGGCTGTAGAGAACTAAACTTAGACAATAAATTATACCAGCACAGCCTGAGAGGTGAGAGTGGGAAGAGCTTCACAGTGGGTAATGACAAGCTATGCCCATAGAATGCATGTAGGACCTCCCTCACTAGCTGATAGGGTGAGACACCTCACAGGAGGCGGAGCCTTCAGACATTTAATGGGAGGAGGGAATGGGGTGGGCGGGAGGGAAATTTCAAACTCTCTCCTGCACCGGGGCAGGGGTCGGGAAACTTTCTTTGCAGGTTAAGCCACCGAGGAGGCCTGCTGGAGCTGCACAAGCCCACGGCACCTCTCAACTTGGCTTCAGGAGGATTTTTGGTGCACGAGGGGGGGGACCTTCCAGGAGCAGGTCACCCTCACCTCCCCTCCAGCGCGACATCTGGCAAGGCTTAGGGATGGTGGAACAAGCTCTCCCTTTGTTGGGAGCAGTGAGAGCGACACCACCGTCTAGGACCAATGAGGGTGGGCACTTTTTGGCACCAAGTTCAAAAAAATGGAAGTGTCCTATTGTTCAGTTTTCACCGATGGGGTCCTGTATTCTCTCCGACAAATGAAACTCCCACAGCCACCCTCCTTACACTGAGTCCCTGGTCAGCTGGATTCTGGCGCGATGTCGAGCCGATTCTTGGTAATGGTCCGATTAAAGGTAGGGCAAAAAGCAGATTCACAGTTGAAGACTCTCTCCTGCACTGGGGCAGGGGTCGGGAAACTTTCTTTGTAGGTTCAGCTGCCGAGGAGGCCTGCTGGAGCTGCACAAGCCCACGGCACCTCTCAACTCAGCTTTGGGAGGATTTTTGGTGAGTGAGGGGGGTGGGACCTTCCAGGAGCAGGTCACCCTTGCCTCCCCTCCAGCGCGACATCTGGCAAGGCTTAGGGATGGTGGAACAAGCTTTCCCTTTGTAGGGGGCAGTGAGATCATCACCACCGTCTAGGACCAATGAGGGTGGGCGCCTTTCGGCACCAAGTTCGATCTTTCTCTATATAGATAGAGTAGATAGTGTTTTTTTCAATATCTGTATAACATTTTTGTGTATATGGGAAAGTTATTAATATGTGTTTTGCTTTTAGGAAAGCTTTAATAAAAATAATGTTTAACAAAGTGTTATTCCTTACATGATTTCAATGCCTTCCAATTACTGCCACTGTCAATACCATTCCTTGCAGTATTCTGTTTGTTTTTGATTCAAATATGTTTTACTTTTTGTAATGCAAAATATAATTTTAAAATGCAAACATTATCTTCTATTGTTAAATGTGCAGTGTACAAACCAAATCATAACAGTAAGAAAACAAAAATATAAACATTTGCATTTCTAATTGTAATTAATTTAGTTTTGCCAGGTTCACCATTTAGAGATCAGTATACCATTTTAAACCATTAGTGGATAGTGCTAGCGATGATGAGTCTTGCATGTTTACAAAAGACAGCCCCAAGCATGCAGTGTACTTTTGTGATTCATTTATCTTCTAGGCTATACCTGTCACTATATGAAATATTGCAGCTATGATTCTGCATGACAGAATAATGAAACATTGAAAAAGGCCAGTGCAGAGATTTTTTTTTACAGAAATGCTGCCATGAGAAGTAGAGCCGCATTTTAAATAGCCTCTTTTATTTCAGCCAAGCTATTTCTCATTGCTATTTTCAATACAAAAAATGCCTGCATGATGCAAATACATATGTAATTGGCACAACTAGGTTCCAGGCTTTACTTTATACAGTATGTGTGGTTTAAAGAGATATAGAAAAATCTGAAATGTTATCTTTCCTTGGATCCCTTATGGAACAAACATTCTGCTCTTTTTAGAATCTGCATCTCTGGAGTACTAACTTTAAGTTTACTAATCACAGGACTGGAAAAAAAATACTCTAAATTACAGCTTTTTTAACTGAAAATACTTATTCTCAGTACTGTAGTTTCATTCTTGGCTTGTGTAAAACAAAACTATTGTGAATTAGCATTAGAGCTCTTCTTAATTATAAAAAAATAGGATATAAATATGTCATTCTAATTTACCGTAGGTACTGTATCATATGCAGGAAAATATTTATATTGTTACACTATTCTTTGTCGACATTAAATGTGTAATAAGAAGCAACTACCAAAACATTGCAAAGGGGTTGCCATTTAAAATAAGATTTTCACTAGGGCATTATGGAATGTTAAAAATTTGGATGGAATGGAATTTGAGAGAATGTCAAAAAATTGCATGGAACTGCATCAGTAGCAGAACATTGACATTTTTCCTCCAAATTATTTTTTTGCAGATTCACAATTTACAGAAAACTTTGAACTCTTTTTTGCAATCTGCTGACTAATATTCTGTGGTGTATTTAATCTATAGACTATTATTCTGCCATTTACACCAAAAGGCTTTTGAATTTCTTTGGAATTTACAAAAACATTCTGAAAAGCCTTTCAGAAAGAGAATTGCTATTCCATACCAATTACAGTGGTGGAATTCTGCACAGCTTTAATTGTCAGTTGCAGGTCTTTCATAAACTGCATCTAACATTTTGTAGATTTAGTTAAAGCATATAAGCAAATGGCACAATCAAAAACACAGCCCGACAAGAAATGTGGTGTACATAGAGCAAACAAGTTTTACTTACCAAACTCCTTGGCAACAGAGATAGAATAAACACAACAGTCTCCCAAAGTATAATTTCTAGGGTAGTTTGGTGACAGAACGGTGCCTTCAGAACCTGTGGACCGGCTCCCACATGGTGCTAAAAAAATAAATTCTACATTAGGTGCAGTATGATAAATAGCATGCAGGTTTTCAAAATTAAGAGGATACCTCATGAGTCTCATTAAGGATCTGTTCTTTGTTTTAAAAAAAAATATTAAATTCAGTAACATGATTTCTGTGTTTATGTGCACTGCTCACTGTTTAGAAATCCCCTTTGAAAGGTGCTCTATCAATATGCCTGAATGTGTTCCCTGGGACCAGTACACCAACCCAGTTACCAAATAAATAAGCACATACATACCTAAATTAATAAATATTTATTTGAAATATGAATAGATCTTCAGTATCAGAAAGGTCAGCTTTTACCTCTGTTTTCATATTGTATGTAGTCATGTGTGACATATTTATGAGCAAACTATTTATGTCATATTGAGAACAGGCAGCATGAGTGAAACAGACACATGAAACATTATTATGGTATATGAATATGTTTAATGAGGGAAAGAAGTGAGGACAAATGACATCTTTGATGTGAAGGTGCAAAAGAAATCCATTCTTGTGACACATTTGAACATTCTTTTATACTTCCAGTATGTATTCCTTATCAAACTCTACATTTTATGAAGTTCAAGGTAATACAGAAAGAAGAAAAATAAAGCCATTCTGCAATAAGGCTGAAAAGGCACCATGAGCAAGACTAACAAATAACAAGGCCTTGCTATTGTTATGCAGGGTAATTGGGCTCCATATTTTAAATAACTATGGTGGTATATTCTAACTATTTTTATTACAACTAGCTATTGATCGTGAGCATTACAATCCCAGGCTGCTACCCCCATTCCATCTTGTCTATTTTTTTCCTTTATGAGAGATATTTAACTTTTTCCTCAGGCCTGTATGGCAGGCCAGCAGTCAGCTGTCTTTCCCACCAAAGTAAATGCCATTTTAAAGTCAGTCAGCAAGCACTACAAAAAAAGGAAAAAAAAAAAAAAAAAAGGTAAAACTTGGGCAAACTGGGCAAATTGGAAAATCCTGCCAA
The DNA here is from genome assembly GCA_016271365.2 of Neoceratodus forsteri. Classification (NCBI taxonomy): domain Eukaryota; kingdom Metazoa; phylum Chordata; order Ceratodontiformes; family Ceratodontidae; genus Neoceratodus; species Neoceratodus forsteri. The sequence continues at coordinate 625,453,326 of CM057455.1, forward strand.
AAATTTCTAGTTCTAGTAGTTCAACAGTTAGCCATTTTCAAATTAATTGTCTTTAGAAATGGTTAACTTTCACATTGTTAGGGCTAGGGACATAAGTTTTTTTTTTTTTAATGAAAGATTGACATCAGCTTGGCATGGAGAAGCCCTATGGGTTTCCATGTGTCAATACAAATTGATACGCAGCAGGTTTATATACTGTACAGTACATCACATTGTGGTTAAAATGTATTTGTGAATTTCTATCAAATTCTTATGACTTATGGAAACCATATTTATAGGTCAACGCCATAATGAAATGACTCCAGGCTTTCTGACCCCCCCCAACTGCCCTAATACTAATGGAACACCTATTGGCTCTTTTCAAAAGAAGGCACTATATGTTTAGAAAACAGTTAACATTAGAACCTTTTGAAAACCTTTTTTAAATGTTAATTTGGAGTCATGACAGCTTGGATCAGTCATAACTATACAGTTCAATGTGTCAGGACATAATGCTTCACTTCTTGCTTCTTGCTTTTATGCATTTCTGAATTGACATGGCAATATATTTTAATTTGACTCTTTTACCTTTAATTTGATGCACAGTTATCTAGCAATACTTTTATTTAAAATCTGGTGATTAGAATAGACATACTGAGCTGAAACTCAATTTCAGTTGTGACTCTGAAACAATCCTACATATATCAATAGATAACAGTCTCTGGTGAGAGCCAAAACAACTGCAAAAGGACAATATCGATGCAGCCATAAAAAGTGAGAGGCTGCTTCAGACCTGAGGAAAGCTAAAGATGTGATCAATGCATGAACAGGTGCAGATGTGCAGGAGCTTCTGGGCCATGTACTATGGGAAGACTGTCTGCCTATAGAAGTGCAGGGCCTGGCACATTCACTCTTTAGATGTTCACTCTTCACAAATTCATTGCACATTCACTCCACACAATCAGTCTTCACACATTCAGTACACATTCACTCTTTATGCATTCACTCTGGACACATTCTCTCTTTTTTTGTAATGTTGATTCCAAATTTTCAAGACAGCTATTTTATGACTATCCTTATATACAGTATTTGTAGCATTTATATTATATTGGCCAAAATGTCATTTCATACCAGAAGTGTGAAAAGACATCTCATTCAGTATTTAAAAAATGACACCTGTCAAGTTCATGAACTTCATGAACCTCATAGGTGAAAACTATCAAATCCCTGCCAAAATGTGATTCTGCACCACCAAACATCATTCAGTGCCACAGGTATGAGAAAACATTTTAGATAGGAGTTGAAAAACAGCAGCTGTCATGTTCATGAGGTGGTGTGAAAAATGGATATGTTAAAACTTTGGGGTTAAAATATTTAAAATTTCGAAGTTATGATGAAGAATATAAAAATGTCAATGCACACTTGTATCTTTGTTGGTTTTATATATTTTGACCTAAAATTTTTAACATAGCATTCTTATGACCCCACCACATGAACAATGATGGTGAAAATGTTCAAATTCTGCCCAAAAGGTCATTTTGCAAAGTGACTGCAAAGTCACCTTTCAGACCTGATTTGCATAATTCCACCACAATTGGTCATGAGGCTAGGCCCCAGAAAGGCCATGTTGAAAATTTGGGGTCAAAATATACATAAATGACAAAGTTATGCCTCAGAGTTCAAAACCCTGTTGAAATACACTGAACCACATTTACCTTTATTTCTCATATTGCAGTCAGTGGTTCCAGCAGCGAGACCTATTTTTGACTGTAGAGTGAATCTATACTGTGGGACATGTTCAAATGAGATAGGATCTGTGGTGCATGTGCAATGGTGGGTGTTGAGTGGGTGGTTGTGGTGGAGTGTGTGTATATGTGTGTGCAGCAGATCGGCGAGGGACCATGTTCTGTTTTACAGATTAAGAAACCTTGATGGATGATTTTCTTTATTACAACTCACATTTGGATATGGAAACAATTATCCGAAGGTGTGGGTGCCACTAGATACTATGGAAACATGACACATATAGGGGGATGGTGACTGGAGGGTGAGGGGTGCCACTAGATACCAGGGAAACAAAGAAATACAGGGCCAGTGATGAGAGGGTGGTGAGTGCTACTAGCCACTAGGAAAACATTATGTAAATATGGGGCTGGTGATCAGAGGGAAGGGAGTGCCCTTAGACACTTGGAAAACATTACATAATTACAGGAACTGTAAATGGAGGGCAGGAGATGCCACTAGACACCAGCAAAACATATGAATATGGTGATGGTGGATAGGGTTGCGACTAGAAACCAGGGAAAGATATGAATATGGGGATGGAGGGAAGGAGTGTTACTAGAAACAAAAGACATATATGAATATGGGAATGGAGGGGATGGGTGTTACTAGAAACAAAAGAAACATATGAATATGAGGACAGAGGATGGGGTAACACTAGACACCAGGGAAACATATGAATATGGGGATGGTGGGTAGGGTTGCCACTAGATACCAGGGAAACATATGAATATGGGGATAGAGGGGAGTGGTGTTACTAGAAACAAAAGAAGCATATGAATATGGGAATGGAAAGCTGGGGTGCCAATAGACATGAGGGAAACATTAATATGAGGATGGAGGGTGGGCATGTCACTAGACACTAATAAAACATGAATATGAGGATGGAAGGTGGGAGTGCCACTAGACACCAGGGAAATATTTACGGGGATGGCTGGGAGGTTTCCATATCCTTGGAAAATAAGTGTGCACAGAGCACAGAGAAGGAAAACAGTGCACCCGGTGGGGGGTGGAGGGAGTAATAGCATTGTGGTCAATGGAGAGGACCACATGTGCTTCAACTCCTCTGTGGTAGGACACAGTCTAGGTATCTAGTCACATGCTTCCATACCCCCTTTTCTCTATGTATAATAGTAAGACATCAGCATAGTTTCAATATACAGCCAGAAAAATGTATGATGGTTAACTGTTTCAGAATTGTGGTGCTACTGTAGCCTATGTCAAGAGGAACTGAGCCATATATAACCTGCTACACCTTCGTACACCATCAAGTCATGTTATTGTTCTTGAGATCAAAGGCAATTAAAACTAAAGCATGTAAAGCTTATAGAAATGTATTAAAAACATTAAAGTGTTATCTTTAAAATATAGGTGTCAAGTCATGTAAAAATTATAGTTAAAATTGAATTACAGTACTTGGAATTTTGGATTTTTTTTAAATGATTTATACTGGCCTTGCTTTGTTTTACCATTTTTTTTAAACTTTGTTTTACCAGGAGAGATGAACGCTCATCCCTTCATGTTAGTCTTCAAAAGGAGACAATTAATTTGGGCAGTGCTAATCCCTGCCATCATAAACCCCCTAACAGTCTTTCTGTTGTGACTGTAACTTTTTTAAATTGTTTATTATCAACTAGGTAACTGGTCAGAATAGCTCTTCATAAATAATGCTGTCTAAAACAACAATTCCAACACTGCTTATGCATTTACAGTCACAGGGGTAGAATGGCGCATGTCAGGTACCGCTATCCTTGTAGCTGGGAAGTCATAAGGGAGAGTCAAGAAGCTGGAAGTGAGGTGCCTGGTTGAGTCGCTCCTGTGGTGGAGAGGCTAGGGCACTTACATCCAGGTCAGAGGAGACCCAGAGACCTGGGATGTGTTTCTTATTTCCTGGGTTGTGGGCTTGCATTTTAAATTCTGCCCAATGTTGTAAATTTTGTTGGTCCCCCCCCAAGTGTTATTTTTTCCCTGACTGTCTGTTTTACTTGATTCCCCCCCCCCGTGGTTCTCCCCATCCCTGAGATCCACCCCCCTGGCAGTTGATTATATAAAGATGGGTGGGTATAGGGCATGAAGTCCCCAACAAAAACACAAATTTAGTCTTTTACTTAGCCATGGTAGTGGTACTCTGTATGTTTTTGGACTGCTACCACTAGCATTATTTCAGACTGTTTTTTTTTGTTTTTTTCCATGGGCACTATTATTTTTGCTGCTTTTTTTCCTGCACAGTTCTTGACTGCACTGTTGTGACTTACCACATCTTGACCTAGTGCTATCAGCTGTGCATGCTTCACATTGAGATTTGCCATCCTGAGGTCAACATATATGTCTAATGCACAACTAGAAGAGTTAAGTGAAATCTACAAATTTCATTATGCGAAATATTTCGCTAAATGTGTGCATTTCTCAAAATATTTTGCATGTGCGAAATGCAAAATTCTGCAAGTGAAATATGAAATTTTGCCTGTGAAATGCAGAATTTCACAGACGAATGGTGGAATTTCACCACTCGTGGGCAAAATTCCACCATTTGCAGGTGAAATTCCTCATTTTGCTGGTGAAATCCCACCATTTTAATGTGAAATTTCACATTTTGCACCCACAAAATATCTCATGGAATGCATAAATTTCACAAAACATTTCACATGGCAAAATATGCGATTTTGCCTGAATTTTACAGGTGAAATTCAATTTTGCAGCATCTCTAACAGCTACCTTCATTCAACTGTTTTTGTATTATGTTGTGATACTACTCCATGAACAGATCCATAATTAGCATGGCCCTGTGATAACTGGGCAGGTTATTTTTGAATTTTATCAAATGAATATGGGGCTTCTACAACACTATATCTACATATTGACAAATTTATCTTCAGTTGCTTAATAGTTCTATAAATGTGTGATCTGCTAGTCTAGGGGAAACTAAAGATAGGGTGCCAAGTCACTGTTTTCCATTTTAAATCAACTGAGGTGTGAGGTTATCACCGGACAGTATACAAAATAACATGAGTGAAACCTGTTTCTTGTGTCTCAAGCTTGTCCACTCTATTTGCTTTCTACATGTTTTAGTTATGGTCCACTCCCAGCTAGGAATTAGTTTTACCATGTTTTTTCTAAATTGATTAATACCTCTTAAGAAATAAGCTCTAGTATCACGCCAATACTTATGTTCTCCATTAACTGGGCATGCAAAACAGTGTAATCACTTGCTGTTTGGCATTTTGCACTGGTCCCTATCCATTAGGAGGATGCAATTTGTAGAGGATCATTTAGGCAAACCACTTTGAAAAAGACACATTAAATGAAATTCTACCCAAACATGCTGAAACATAGAAACATAGAATTTGATGGCAGATAAGGACCGCTTGGCCCACCCATTCTGCCCATCTCCCTACCTAATGGATAAGCTGCAGATCCTAGTCAACCAACAGCCTACTTCTTCCTACCCCCAACCTGTAGAATTGCCTTATGTCTGTCCCATGCATTCTTAAATTTCCCCACTGTTTTTGACTCCACAACCTCCACAGGAAGGCTGTTCCATGCATCCACAACCCTCTCCTTGAAAAAAATACCTCCTCACATTACTGCTGAGCCATCCCCTTCTATCCTCAATTTGTTCCCCCTTGTTCTTGCACATCTCTTTTTCTAAAAGATGCTACTCTCTTGGATTTTGTTGATTCCCATGAGGTACTTGAAAGTTTCTATCATGCCCCCCTGTCCCTCCTTTCCTTGAGGTTATACATATTAAGTTCCTTAAGCCTCTCTTCATATGTCTTCTGGTGTAGACCCTGCACCATTTTAGTCGCCCTCATCTGGACAGCCTCATCCTGTCTATGTCCTTGCGAAGATTGGGTCTCCAGAACTGCACGCAGTACTCCAGATGGGGTCTCACCAGCTGTCTGTACAGAGGGATTACAACTTCTTGTTTTCTACTGGTGATGCCTCTCCCTATACATCCCAGTATCCACCCAGCCCTATTTATTGCCTTTCACATTGCTTGCCCACCTTTAGATCATCTGATATGAGTACCCCTAGGTCCCTTTTCATTTTTGTTGTTGTTATTATCTCACCCCAATAGTATACTCTCCCCTTGGGTTTTTGTTTCCCAGGTGTATTACTTTGCACTTCTTAGCATTGAATCTAAGCTGCCATACATTGGACCTTTCCTCCAATGTTGACAAGTCCCTTCTCATCATTTCCACCTCACCTTGTGCTTCAATCCTGTGGCAGATCTTTGTGTTGTCTGCAAAGAGACATACTTTTCCTTCCAGTCCCTCTGCAATGTCACTTATAAAGACATTGAAGAGGATCAGTCCTAGAACTGAACCCTGCAGTACCCCACTAGTAACCCCCCCTTTTCTTTAGAGTGAACTCCATTTACTATTACCTTCTGTGTCCTGTTCTCCAGTCAATTTTTTGCCCAGGCTACCATTTTGGGACCAACTCCCAGCTGGCTAACTTGTATATTAATCTTTTGTGTGGGACTGTGTCAGATACCTTGCTAAAGTCTTGGTATGCCATGTCCACAGCCCCTCCCCGATCTACTACTTTGATCACCCAGTCAAAGCAATCTATTAGATTCATCTGACATGACCTTCCTGCTGTGAATTCATGCTGCCTGGGTTCTGTGCCACTCTGACCTCTAGGTACTCAATAATTCTTTGCTTCTGAAGTGATTCCATAATTTTTCCTATCACTGAGGTCAAACTAACAGGTCTGTAGATTCTTGCTTCTGCCCTGCTCCCACTTTTGTGAAGGGGAATCACATTTGCCCTCTTCCAGTCCTCAGGTACCACCCCATCTTCCCATGATTTGTTAAAGAGGGTAGTCAGTAGTGTCACTAGTTCTACCCTTAGTTCTTTTAGAATTCTGGGATGCCCATTAGGCCCCATTGCTTTGTCCACCTTCAGTTTTCAGAGTTCTTTCAGAACTCTTTCTTCTGTGAATGGGCTGGTATCAACTCCCCTATCCAGAGTGTTTCAGTTGTTTGGTTTAGGTACCTCCCCTTCTTCACTTGTGAATACTGAGCAAAAATATTTGCTTAATATCTCTGCCTTTTCACAGTCACCATCTGCCCATCCCCCCTCCCCTTTATTAAGCCTCACTCTCCCTCCCTTGGTCTTCATTCGCTCCTTGATGTACCTATTTCATCCACCTTCTTAACTGAACTGGCTATCTCAGTTTGGACCTTTGCTGTTCTGACTGCCTTCCTTGCTTTCTTCTGCTTTAACTGGTACGGTTCTCTGTCCTGCTCATTCATTGATTCTTTGTACTTCCTGAATGCTGTCTTTTTCTCCCTAACCTTCCCTGCCACCTCCTTTGAGAAACACACTGTTTTTTTTACATCATTTTGTTTTGTTTATTTGCTTCACACAAAGGCTTGTTGCCTTGGTGATGGCAGTTTTGATTATTCCAGATTGTTCTTCCACCCCTCCTTCCAGCCCATTTGATAGTGCATTCCTTAGGCACTCACTGATTTTGGCAAAGTCAGACCTCCTAAAGTCTAGGACCCTTGCCTTTGTATTGCTTGACTGTACTGCTGTGTTTATCGTGAACCTTACTGTTCAATGGTTACTAGTTCCCAGATGGCTACCCACATCTACATCTGTGATACTCTCTCCATCTCCATTTGAGAGTACCAGGTCTAAGATTGCTCCCTCCCAAGTGGGTTCCAATACTAGTTGTCTAAGACATGCCCCTGCAGGTCATCTAGACTCCCCCCACTCTTGGATGTGGCTGCATCAAATGCACTCCAGTTATCATCTGGCATATTCAGACTCTCATTAACAATATTTCCCCTTTTTCTGCCATTCTAAGGATACCTTCTATCATTTCCTTGTCCAGTTCCTTCCCCTGAGATGGAGTTATGTATACAACCCATATGCGGATTGTGGTGCCATTGCCTGTCTCCACATTGATCCACAGTGCTTCCTGTCCTCTCTGTTTACCCTTTTGTTTTGTTGCTTTGATGCCTTCTCTTATGTAGAGAGCTACGCCACCTTTTTTACCCTCCCTGTCCCTCCTGTAGATAGTGTACCCTGGTATGTTTACATCCCAGTCATGGTTCTGTGTGTACCATGCTTCTGTGACTGCCTCGATATCCATATGTTCCTCTTCCATCAAGGCCACTAGTTCAAGAAGCTTGTTTCTTCCAGTTCTCCATCAAAAACAGAGGACACCCTTATGTTTTTCTTAGGTTTAATAGGTGTTGTACAAGCTAAGTAAGGCAGTGTCCATAACAGCTCACATAGTTTCAAAAAGAGTAACCTAACATATTATTCCTTATACAGTACTAATCCAATTTCATTTTAAACTCATACATATTTCTACTTCCTGCAAGTTCTAGTGGAAGAGTATTCCATATTGCCACTACTCTTTGATTAAACCAGGTAGCGCTCTTCTTAGTATAGTATATGTCGCACCTGAGTTGTAATATTTGAGACCTAGTGTCATGATATAGATATATGAACTTCAATCCTACACAATCCCATAGGTCTTGGTTTTTAAAAGCAGTCTATACCAGACATAGGTCTCCTCTGAAATCTGCTATACTCAAGAGGATACAAACCCAGCTTATCAAACCTTTACATATACCGTAGATTTTTGACAACTGATATCATCTTAGTAGCCCTGTTAAACTTTCTCCAGGATCTTAATTTACATCTTTGTACTCAGTGACCAGAACTGTTTGCAAAACTCCACATGCTGCCTCACCAGTGAAGTCAACAGAGGAAGTATTACTCTCCTGCTGCTACTTTAAATGTGCTTTCTAATACTATTGAAGAGAGTGTTGGACTTCTTTGCCATCTAATTTCAATGTTTTTGAAACCTGAATTATTAGAAATTAATATACCAAGGTCTTTTTCATCATCTATTTCTCTTATACTGTGCCATTTTAGTATATACTAAGCCATTGTGTTATTTTTGACTAAGTGCATTACCCTACATTTCTCGATGTTAAAGTCTAATTTGTGTTTTATGGTCCATTGCTCCGATTTTGTTCATTCTGCTTGTAATTTTTCATTTCTATGTGATTACTAACAACTGATTCTAATTTGTTGTCATCAGAAAATTTTGAGAGCCACACTCTATCACTGATAGTTATTGTTGCCACATAGATGTTAACCATAACCGTGATCCTCTGACTAATCAGACCTGCCAGACTGCCATCTGCAGTCCAGGTCGGAAGCCACCAGTCCCTCACAGAAGCTGAGGTAGTCTGAGAGCCACAACCGTGGTTCTCTAATGAACCCAACCTGCCAGACTGCCATCCGCAGTCCAGATCTGAAGCCACCAGCCCCTCACAGAAGCTCAGGTAGTCTGAGAGCCACAGCCATGGTTCTCTGAAGAACCCAACCTGCCAGACTGCCATCAGCAGTTCAGGTCTGAAGCCACCAGCCCCTCACAGAAGCTCAGGTATGGACTTGCTCTCAGGGACTGATTACCTCCAGGAAGGGAGCCCTAGCTGCCTGATTTTCCTTTTTCACATGAGAACAGTTGTCTCTGGGTTTACATCCAGACTCTGATACTGCTGTGGCCCACTGGCTGCAGTTAGCCCCAGGAGCACTCCGATTGGCTCCATATAGCTCTGCACTATTAATGCTTGAATTATATTTTACTGGATTATGATTTCTGTTAATACTGTCTTGCTAGCATTTTAAAGTTCAAGTTTGCTAATTTAATCTAGGTGCCTGTAGAGTGTTCCCTCATATGACCCAGTAGCGATCTCAGCTCAGGCCTTAAACCCTCCCTTTCACCTTTTTACTCTGGTATTGTGTTTTAAATAACCCTGTTCTTACTCTCTTAGACATTGTGGCACCTTGCCTAACATTTTGGTCTGCAACACCCCCCTCCTGTTTAAGCCATTTTGCATTTCTTTTTAGCTCCACGAGCAGCCCCACTACCCTGCCTATCTTATTTAATTTCCCTCTGTCCGTCTCTTTTCAGGTAGTTTGAGAGCCACAGCTGTGGTTTTCTGAAGAATCTGACCTGACAGACTGCCATCCCCAGTCCAGGTCTGAAGCCACCAGCCCCTCACAGAAGCTTAGGTATGGACTTGTCCTCAGGGTCTCATTATCTCCAGGAAGGGAGCCCTAGCTGCCTGATTTTTTGGACCAACCACCCACCCCCTCCACTGGTCCTGTTTAAATACATTTAAACCCTGACCCAGCTTTCTAGCTCACTCCTACAGGCTACTGCCAGCCACTCCCACCCACCCTGCCCTGGCCTCTATTAAATTCTCAAGGGTACTGCACAGTTCTCATCTACTCTGCTTTTATTTGTTACCACTAGACTTATCCCACCTCCTCCTAAAAAGCCCATACCTGCTGCCCCAGAGAACAAAATTTCTGATCTCTCTGTATGCATAAGTATGGGAACCACTTTCCCACAAATGAGCCTGCTTATTATTCTCAATCTAATCATCTAATCTGGAAGGGCTGCTATACTGTGACCCCAAAATACCACCAACCTCTCCATTGAATTCCCATTATCTACCCCAAGGATGATCACGTACAACTACTCCCTAACTCTTGCTCAAAACACACCACCCAGACTGCTTCACCTATGGATGGCTTTCCCATCAAGAACACATGTTCCCAAACTCTTTAGCATGTCTCACCTATTAACAGGTTTCTCTAAATCAAACCGCTATCCCTTTAAAGAGGCTTCTAATACATTAACAGTACGGGGACAAAAGCAGTATATCAAAACTCTCTTAAAGTCCCTAATTCTGCTGCTGATCCTCATCTTGGGTAACGTCCACCCAAACCCTGGCCCCAACAGTCAAACCCCTGTGGTGCGGACAGTTCTGGGGGGCTCCACCATCAATATCTGCAGCCTTTTCAAAAAGCTGGATCTTCTCATTGCCTGGGTCACACTCCATAACCCAGATATAATATCAATAATCGAGACATGGCTATCACCTAAGATCCACAATACTGCAATAACAATTCTGGGTTATGCCATTTTCAGGCAAGACAGATGCTCCAAGAAGGGGGGAGGATGTGCCCTGTACCTAAAGGACACTCCTAATTGGGCACACCCTACCTATAGCTCACCCTGCGAGTGACATCCAGGTTCTTACAACAAAAATACATCTGGGACCCACCATAAAACACTCACAGTGGCATCAGTCTACATACCCCCAAACTCACCAACCAAGAATTTAACTCTGTACTGAATGTCATTCACTCCCTAGATCAGAAATCTGAAACTATCCTTCTCTGGGACATTAATGTAAATTGGTCTTCCCCTACTGCACATAAGTATAAATATGCCTTGACAGCTGACAACTTCTCCCAAATGGTTAAAACACCCACCCGAGTAAACTGCAAAACAGATAACTCAGCTCTTCTGGACTGGGTTCTCACAAACTGCCCTGAACACATTACTAATACAGTAGTTCTCCCTGACTATATAAGTGACCATTCACCAGTCCCACTCTCATGGTCCAACAAATTCATTAAGACCCCACTAAAATCATCTGTAGTAGAAAACTCCTGCCTGTCCACCTGTGGCTGCTAAAAACATGCTTACAAGATCACAACTGGTTACCTATAGATGCAGCCCCAGACATGGACATTGCACTTGACTACTTTGTCGAAAGCTTCAACACAGCCTGTGATGCACATGCACCCTTCATGAAATGCAAGATTAAAGGTCTTAATAACCCTTGGATCGACCTTGATCTCCTTGAGCAAATGAAGGCCCAGGGTCACCTCTGGCAACGTGCTAAGCTGATCAGAAACAGGGTAGACATTTAAGCCTTCAAAGCTACAAGAAATGCCTGCACCCCCGCAATTCAAAATGAAAAAGCCAACTACTACAAAAGAGTGCTAACAAACTCTTGGAAAGACAGAAACAAGTTTTGGGCCAATCTAATGGAACTAACTGGAAAAAAAACAAAAGTCTCACCTGTTATGGTCCACCTAAATGGCCCCATCACCACAGATCATGTCACCGTGGCAAATGCCTTTAATGCATAATTTACCAACCTCAGCCATGTTTTACTGCCAACTTTCTTAGATACCCCTCAAGATACCGTTAACTGAGACAAAGTCAGAAATTTAGAGGGAAATCTGCCATTCTACTTCAAAGCCATCTCCAAGGACATCACAAAAAAGTACCTCCTTCAAATACTTGGAAAGGTTAAATCAAGCAGTGACTTCCTCGACCTGAAACTCCTTGCTCTTACCCTCGAAGAAGTCCTGACCCCCCCACACCAAAATCCTTAACAAATCTCTCATGCTTTCACAGTTCCCCCAAAAATGGAAATCAGCAATGGTGACACCTATCTACAAAAGTGGCGATAAATCTGTTACAAGCAACTATAGACCAATCTCCATTCTCCTCCTTCTCTCAAAAATGCTGGAGCGAATATCTGCCAACCAACTGATAGAATACCTTACTAAGTATTGTAAAACTATTTAGTACCATGCAAACTTTACATCGTGCTCCGACTTTCATGTTTCCAACCACACAAAATTAACATTGCGCTTCGATACTGACCAAATGCTGATGATCAGTTGACACCTGTCATAGTCAAATTCTGCAGTCAGCCATAGCTCTGTTTTGCAGTCTTTGTGTTTTTTCTTCATCTAAGCTGCAACATGTCCCTGGTGAGATGACTAAATACTCCTGCCAAGAAAACAGCCTTTGGAGTTGTCAACCCGAAAGGAGGAGTGTGTCCAGGGTTTCAGACAAGCAGGGATTCTCAGTGCACACAGACACTACCAAGACAGTACAAATATTTAAGACTGCTATTGTTTGTAGTGCCTGTTATGAAATGTACTTATTCTTGACTGTTTACCCTTTATATGCTTTTTACAGTCCACATACCCGAGCTCAAGCAGGATCAGGAGCTGTGCCATAGATTAATTCTATAACAATGATGCAGAATTTTTCCTTTCACTTTGTTTTCTTTTTGCAGCTATGGGTTTCATTTGGTTTTACTTTGTATAACCTGCTATGTCAAGAACAACACAGATTTTGCAAGGGCCACAGCATGACGATGGCACTCCTAGAGCTTACCTCCTACATCCACAATGCTCTGGAGCAAGGGGATCTTGTTGGCACCACCTTCATCGAACTAAGGTGTTCGACACCATCAACAGTTCACTACTGCTTCAACAACTATCTCTAATAGGTCTATCTCTGGACACAACTCTTTGGTTTCAAAGCTACCTCAGTGACCTAACACAGCAGGTAAAAACTGACAAATCCCTCTCAACACCACTCTTGGTCCGATCAGGAGTCCCACAAGGATCCATCCTGGGTCCTATGCTTTTCAGCCTTTTCCTAAACAGCCTCCCTTCATCTTGCTCAGAAAAAATCCTACTCTATGCCAACAACGCTGTCATCTTCACCTCCCACTCTGACCCTTCCATTCTTCAGTTGCTACTACAAAAAAACTTCTCTGATATAGGGGCATGGTTTAAATCCCACAAGCGAATTATTAACTACAGCAAAACCAAATCAGTGCTGTTCCATGATACCCACACCAAGCATAAAAACAGAGACCTCTCTATCTCAAACAACAAAGGGGCCACCCTTGAACAAGTACATCTATTTAAATGTATTGGGGTGATTCTTGACCCAACACTTGGATACTCTGAACATATCAACTACGTAGCAAAAACTTTGAATACCTGCATAAGCCTGCTCTATAGACATAAGAACTGCCTCATGGATGAAGCCCTAAACACTGCCATTCACAGTTCAGTAATCTCTATAATAGACTATGGGCTTTTGATCTATGGGTCTGCCACTGACACAGCTCTCCAACGCATTGCCACAGCACTAAACAAGGCATGTCATCTCCAAACATCTGCAAACCGCCTTACACACACCTGTGAGATCTACGAACATGCAAACTGGCTCCAACTATCTAGCAGAATAAAATATCAAACCTTCATCCTAGCAAAAAAGCAAACATTAGACCTACTACCCCCTGGATCACAGGCACTGCTGAGACCATATAGCATTCCACGACAAACCAAGAATTCAAACAACCTCTCCTTCACTGTTCCCCTTTGCAGTACTACCCAAAGCCAATGATCCTTCTTTTTAGGGCCTCTTTCAGGTTCGACACCCTGCCAGCAGAAGTTACCAGCAAAGCAACCCCTGGTGCCTTTAAGCTCAGCCTACATCAATACCTCATCTCCTGTGCCTCCTGTGACTGCTACACCTAAATGGTTTATCCCTCCACCCTCATATCTTATTCTTCCCTCCCTACTTCTTCCCTCCTCCTCCCTCCCTCCACACACCTCCTCACTGAGCCTGCCCCAGACCTACCACCCTCTCTTTTTCCCTCTTTACACCAGCCTCTGACCTCACCTCCCTCTATCAGATGGCTACATAGATGAATCTATATTGTTTAAATTGCTATAGAAGCGATTTGCACAATTGAGATGTTTTGGTAATTGACAAAGCCCTCCGGCTGCTATGTTTATTTCTCTTTTGCATAAAACTCCTGTCTGTCCTAATGTTTCAAGTAACCTGATGTGGATCCTTTGTAAAAGAGCCCCTGGCCAAAGGTGCACCTGATTCCCTTAATTAATAAATAATAAAATAAAATAAAATAAAATAAAATAAAATAAAACAAAATAAACAGGGTCCCAGGACCGAACCCTGGGTACTCCTCTGGTAACACCAGCCAACCTAGAAACATTTACACATATATTCACAATCTGTCCACCAAGAATTTATCCATGCCACTAAAGTATTATTTTACCCTGTTATTTAATGCCTCTACAAGCTGTTTAAGAATCATGGAATCATAGAAATCTCATGGCAGAAAAGGACCTCACTGGCCCATCAGTTCTGCCTCCCCCCACCTTATTCGTCACCTATATCACGGGTCATCCCCCCCAATCACCAGCCCCATATGTCTGCCAATGCCCGCTTGAATCCCTCCACCATTTCAGCCCCTACCAGTTCCTCAGGTAGTTTTTTCTATGACTCCACCACCTTCTCTGTGAAGTAACACCCCCTCACATTGCCTCTAAATCTTCCACCTTCTAATCTTAAAATATGCCCTCTAGTTTTAGCCCCCTCCTTCCTGTTAAATAAGCTCCCCTCCTTTACCTTATTGATCCCCTTCATGTACTTAAATGTTTCAATCATGTCCCCCTTCTCCCTTCTTGTCTCCAGTGGGTACAAATCTAATTCCTTGCACCTCTGCTCATATGGATTCTCCTGCATACCTTGCACCTTCTTGGTTGGCCTTCTCTGAACCCTCTCAGTCCCATCTATGTCCTAATATAGGTGTAGTCTCCAGAATTGGACCCCATATTCCATGGCTTTAAAAAGAAGCATTAGTACCTCTCTCCTTCTGCTATTTATGCCCCTCACAGTGCAAGTTAACGTTCCATCTGCCACCCCCATTGCTTTGCTGCATTGGTTACCTATCTCAAGGTTATTTGATATTATAATACCCTGATTCGCCTTCTGCTTGGTTGACCTAATAACCTCCCTCTTCCCAGGGTGTATGTGGCTTGCATGTTTTTGTGCCCCACGTGCATCACAGCACACTTTTTGACACTGAATTTTAGCTGCCAAGTTTCTGCCACCCTTCCAGAATCTTTAGGTCCTGGCTCATGGCCCCCAGCCCCCCTGGGGTGTCCACCTTATTGCAGATCTTCATATTATCTTCAAATAGGCACATCTTCCCCTCCAGCCTGTCCGCTATGTCACTGATATAAATATTAAAAAGAAGGGGCCCCAGTACCGACCCCTGGGGCACCCACTCATCACCACCTCACCCTGGAGTGATCTCCATTTACCACCCCCCCTCTGACTTCTGCCCGTCAACCAGTTTTCCACCCACAGTTATTTTCTGTCCCACACTTAAGCTTTCCAACTACTTACCAGCCGTCTGTGAAGGATGGTGTCAAAGACCTTACTGAAGTCCAGAAGGGCTATATTCACTGCTCCTCCCTGATCAACCACCTGTGTCACTCAACTGAAGAACTCTATCAGGTTCATCTGACATGACCTCTCATTTGTGAAGCCATGCTGCCTATCATCCTGCAGGCCACTGTCAAGCAGGTAGTCTACCACCCTTTCATTTATTAGTGCCTCCATCATCTTACCCATCACCAAGGTGAGGCTGACCAGGTGATAATTCTCTGCTACCTCCTTGCTGCCCTCCTTGTGCAGTGGCACCACATCTGCCCTTCTCCAGTCACATGGCACACAACCTTTATGCAGGGGCAAGTTAAACAGCCTCATCAGTGGAGCTGCCAGCTCTCCCTCAGTTTCCACAGTAACCTCGAGTGTAAGCTGTCCAGACCCATTGCCTTGTCCACCTTTAACCTGCCTAGTTCCTCCATTACTCTCTCTTCTCTGAACAGACTAGGATGTATCCTTTCATCTACCATACCCCTCCCTCTCAACTCAGGTCCCTTACCCTCCTCCTCCATGAAGACCAAGCAGAAGTAGCTATTTAGCACCTCTGTTTTCTCAAAGTCCCCTTCCAGTTGTATTCCCCTTCACACCTCAACCTTGCTATCTTCTACCTCACCTTCCTCCTTTCCCCACAAATCTGTTTTATCTCCACTTTTGGCATGCCTAACAATTTTCTCCTCAGTGTCAGCTTTAGCCCTCTTTATCTTTTGCCCTGCTACCCTCAGCTTCTCCCTGCAAGCTTCCCTGTCCTCCTTCCTCTGTGTCTTTTTATATTTTCTGAATGCCCTTTTCCTTTTCTCTGATCGCCCCTGTCACCTCCCGTGTAAACCAGAGTGATCTCCCTTTTTTGTTCTTTCTCACCATCTTAATACAAATTTCAGTTGCTTTCAGTATCCTATCTTTGACAAAATCCCATAACTCCTCCACTTCTCCTATATTTCCATCCCCCTCCATTTCTTCCCTAAATATCCTTCTCATTCTAGTAAAGTCCATCTTGCTGAAGTCCATAACCCTCATGCTCATCTGATTTGACACCCTGCTCATCTTCACCCTGAATCTCACTGTCCTGTGATTGCTTGTTACTAGGCTGTCCCCTACCACCACCTCTTCCATACTATCCCAATTAGTGAGGGCCATGTCCAGTATATTATCACCCCTATTGGGCTCCTTAACCAGCTGTTGCATGAATACACCTTATAGCATCTCTATGATCCACCCCTCCAAGCTGATACTGCTGCCGGGATCTCCCAGTACACATCAGGGAGGTTTAGGTTCCCTACTAGTAGAATCTTCCCCTTGCGAGCCATCCGTGTAACTGCCTGCATCAGCTGCCTGTCCCCTACCTCTCCCTGTGTAGGAGGTCTGTATAACACTCCCAGCCTCAGTGATTCTCCATTTTGTTTATCCAGTGTGGCCCACATATGTGGCACTTTATCCAAGGCCTTGCTAAAGTCTCCCCCAAAAAAACACATCCACAGGTTGTCCATTATCCAGCACCATGTTAGCCATATTTCAGAACTCTAACAAGTTTACATGATCTTTCCTTGCTAAATCTGCCCTATGTTATGTCAGTCATAACTTTGCTTTTAATAAAATCCTCAATTACCTCCTTTAATACTCCTTTATATAGTAAAGCTGGCAGAAACTGTTTGGGGACTGGTACTTTCCACAATTTATTGAGATACTCAGACATAAATGTGGGAATTATGCTGATAACCTGCTTATGTTTATTTCAGTAATGTCTCAGTTCATTCATCCTCCATGCTTGCTAGGAATATTTACAAATGTCAATGTCTGATGTGTAAGTTTGATACTGGTCTGAGTTGCATTTCATGGTGGTTGGAGAATAAAGTTGAGAGAAGTAGACCAGTGATTTCTTTGGTTCTGCTTTGCGACTGAGCCCAGAAATTCAGTTCAACTTTAAAAATTTGGCTGAACCACTTTGACTTCAAGTGCAGTCACTGGCATGGGGTAATATAAAATAAAATTGGGGGGGGGGAGGTAAAAAAGCCTCAAGGTTAACAATGAATATTAATTACTGTAGCCTACTTGTGCCAGGTACTGGTAGCAGGATTATGTTGACTAATGTTTGTGATGTTGTGGCAGTCTTAAAAACTCACTATGACAACAACAGCTCAGTGTGTGCTAAAATAATAGTTACTATTCTTTGCTGACCTGAAGGCATAAACCCCTTTGCAGTCTTTGATTTACCACCATGTGAAATATGATATTCTCTCTGGCTCCATTGATCTTCAAATTTGATATCTCCTCAAAAAAAAAAGTTTCTCATCAAGAAATATAAAATAAAAATCAAAAGGAAATGCAAAAAACATTAAACATAGGGTATAACCATGTCCTTCACAAGATTTTCCATTCAAGTAATGGAAATTTCTTTTATTGGATTTACTGGATAGTATAGGACAAAAGAAGGCACAAGGCCCATCGAGATTGTCCTCCCACAACATAGGGATTCTGTGGATTTTCTTTTGATTGTCCCTTATTATCTGTTTTACATTTTGGGGGGATACTTCAACTGAACTCAGTTTGAACACTAAAGAAGGGCAATGTTTCTAAAATTTGCTCTGTGAAAAAATCTGCACATTTTTAACCAAATTCACAGAGCTGGGTACCGTAATTTGTATTGTTAATTGGCAAGCACATTGGCCAACTTCATGTGGTTAATGACAAACTTGCAGGAGAATTCCAAGATGAATTGGGTGTAAAAAAACTTATCCCCTGCAACACCTACTGGTGGCACCCTCCTCCATTCCATCCCAGCAAACGTCAATCTGTTGCAGCTGTAACAAAAGATAATCCCTTCCCTCCACCAGTGCACCAAATACACTCCTCCACTCCCCAACCTGAGTCCAACTGTCTTTAATACTAACTTCCATTCCCCCACTCAACACTCCTCTGGTCTCCACCACTATCCAGGCCCCAAAGCACCCACAAAATATAACCGGCAAATAAAAAATGGTCCCACAGTGCAGAGTGTCTGCTCCCTTCAGTGTCGACTCCTGTCTCTCGATGGCTTTAATGAATGAATGGTGACATTTTAGCTCCAAGTAAACCTGATTATGATAACTTGTGCAAATGGGCAAACCAGTAACAGAGTAAATCATGGGCTGCTCACAATTGACAAAGAATGCATCACTGACCTAACTTTTCATGCCTTGTCCAGGCCCTTTGTTAAAGGCCTCAATATGCCTTGACGGGGCTCGAAATGTCAGGTCAGGGATGTACTCTCCTGCTAGTTTGCATATTTGCACAAGTTTTAAGTAAATCTTAGAGGACATTTTTGCACTGTATTTCCTGAGTCTGTGCACTATGTTTAGAACTGTCAAAACTGAGGGTGAGTGCTGTATTCTTTTGGTTAAAAATGTCATAACTATGTTAAACTATTAAAAATTGAAACTAACTTGACAGAAACAGCCTTTGATTTTTGCTGTTCTTAAACTTTTTTTCTTTAAACAAAAAACATGCCATACATTTTGATGATTTGCTCTACATTTTAAAGGTCAGTGCTACAGATTTTAATGCTGACAGTTATGGTGCACTCTCTTATCCTCTGCAACAGGATTTCATTTGCCTTCCTAAGTAAAACTACAGTTACTGTACATATAATTAATTCATTAAATCAAAGGATAATACATGATTTTTCTCATGATCTTCTAAATTTGAGGATCAAAATTAAGTATGTTCACATAAAAAGTAAAGGATAGAAATAGTACCAGATGGAGAAAGGGAGACATAAATGTTAAGCAGATGGGGGAGATGCAACATATTGCAAGCATGAGGGAGGAAAGCATGACTGGAGAGAAACTGGAAGACAAGGAGGTGGGGAAGGAAACCCCCTTCAGCAGGGGGGTCAGTACCAAGGATGGGGCCCTAGCTAAAAGGGGACCCACAGAGAGCCTCTGGAGGTACGGGCACCATTACAAGGGGGGAGGATGGCGGTGTGGGGGAAGGGGAAACCATCAGGCCAGGATAAATGGTTCGGATAAGAGAGGGTTAAAGGGGACACCTCTTCAGAGGGTGTCTGAGTTAAGTGGGCAAAATAACGAAGGAGGCAGAAAGGGGAGGGTGACAAGGGGGTCTCTATTAAGGCAGGAAGACTCCCATGGAATTGAGATCATGAATAAAGGGGGGGATGGGGGGCTGGGAGTGCATAGTGGAGGTAACCATAAGGATGTTGGTGGTGTTAAGGTTCTGTTATTGGGACACTAGATGATTAGGGGTATTCAGTGTGAGGGACAGAGGGGTGGATGCCATAGCCAGGTGAAGGTAGTGAGTATCTCTGGGCTGACAGTGCACAGAGCAAAATTCATGGTGTATGAACTGGTTAGGGATTGTGGAGGGAAACCGGATTTCCTGGTGCATTTGGGAACTAACGATCTAGAGGGAAATAGCATTTTGGAAATCCAAGCAAGGTTCCAAGAACTTGCCAGAGTCTGTCAGGATAATGGATGCAACATTTCCTTTTCAGAGATATTGCCAGTACCAAAGGCCTCAGTGGAGAAAAAAATGAAGATCACAGAGGTTAATGACTGGCTCAGGAAGTGGAGGTGAAGAGAGTGGGTTGGGGTGTTAGGCAACTGGAAAGAGTTTGGGAGAATAAGGGACTGTATGCCAAGGACAGCTTCATCTTGCCCCATTAGGGAAGGAAGTCCTAAACAGGAGATGGCTGACTACATTCAAGAAAGGTGGGGTTTATACTTGTGGGGGAGGATAGGGAGAACTGATGACCCTCTCACTCAGATGGAGGTAGCCTTCAAACCCAAGGGGGAAGGGGGGAAATAGACTGGGGTGGAGGTTTCAGGAGGAGCAGAGGAAGGATAGAAGTATAAGGAACCTGGGTGGGGTTCGACAAATGGGATCAGGGATAAGGGGTGGGGGTTGGTGTTAGTAAATGCCAGGAGCTTGGGAAACAAGTTGCCAGAGTTCCAGGCCATGCTGTTCGAGAGGGGAGTGACTGTGGCGGTGGTCACGGAGATGTGGGTCAACAAAAACCATGACTCAGACTTAAACGTGCGGGGGTACACTATGCTTAGGAAGGATAGAAAGGAGTGCAGAGTGGGTGGAGTGGCTATGTTCATTAGAGATGACATAGAAATTGCTAGGGTAGAAGAGGCAGAGGGAAACGTGGAGGCCTTATGGGTCACCATACGATCCCCAGCAGGAGATAAGGTCAAGCTGGGTGTAGTATATAGGCCCCCCGGGATGGGTGATGTTCTGGAGGATGGTTTGCTGGATAACATCATTGCCCAGTGTGGACCAAAAGGGGAAGGAGTGGTGTTGATGGGGGACTTTAATATGCCAGGTACAAACTGGGGAACCATGTCCTCTAAGGTGGCCAAGTAGCAGAGGCTGCTGGATGGCTTCCAGGATGTGTTCTTAACATAGCATGTGATGGAGCCCACAAGGGAGGGGCATGTCCTGGACATGATTCTGGCAGATGGGGATCTGGTAAGGGACCTGGTTATAGAGGATCCCCTGACTGGGAGCGATCACAATACTGTCTGGTTTCAAATAAGCGTGGGGGAAGGGGGGATGAGATCTAGGACACTGGCAGTGGACTTCAGGGGGGCAGACTTTGTGGGCATGGGAAATATTCTCAAGGATCACTTGAAGGGGATTACATCAATGACTACTGTGGAAAGGGGATGGGAGGTCATAAAACGGGGACTTCATGAGGCAGTCAGGACCTGCGCTAAGGTGAAACATAAGGGAGCAAGGTCACATAAACCATGCTGGTAGTCCAGTGAGGTTCAGGTAGTGGTCAGAGAACAGAAGGAGGCCTACAAAAAATATAAAAACAACAAGAGGGGATAGGGATAAGGAAATGTACCATCTTGCATCTAGAAAAGTCACCCGGATGGTGAGGGGGGCAAAGTCCAGTAAAGAGCAGCGGCTGGCACATGGGATACATGGAGGGGAATAGGGGTTCTTCTGGTACATTGGGGAGCAGAGAAAAACTAAGGGCCATCTCAGCAGATTGAGATCAGAAGGAGGGTGGGTGGAAGAGGCGAGGGACCAGGCAGAGGTATTTAACCAGTACTTTGCCTCTGTGTTCACTAGGGAGGAGGATGGGATATCTACAAAGCAAGGCATGATGGGGATAGAAGTGGCAGTGAGTGGGATCAGGGGATCAACAGAAATGGAGCAAGAATGAGGGAGAGGTACCCCAGGGGTGTCACATCAGGATAAGGATAAAAAGGCCAGTAAGGTGGAAGGGATGGATGATGCTATCTCTGCCAAAATGGTGTGGTTAGCCCTCAAGGCCCTAAAGAAATACAAATCTCCTGGGCTGGATGGCATTCATCCGAGAGTACTATGGGAATTGGCCTACATACTGGCTGCACCCCTGGCGGAGCTCTTCAACAGGTCACTTGAGACAGGGAGGGTACCTAGGGATTGGCGAGAGGCACATGTGGTGCCAATCCATAAAGGGGGGTCAAGGGAAGTACCAGGTAACTATAGACCCATCAGTTTGACCTCGGTGGTGGGAAAATTAATGGAGAGTATACTAAAGGAACGATTGGGGGTGTACTTGGAGGAGGTGGGAGGTCTGGATAGTTGGCAACATGGGTTTGTGCCGGGTAGATCATGTCAAACCAATCTTGTGGAGTTCTACGAATGGGTAACATCAGAACTGGAGAGGGGAAAGCCTGTGGATGTATTATTCTTGGACTTCAGCAAGGCGTTTGACTCTGTCCCCCACTATGGTCTGGTGGTGAAACTGATGGGGTTGGGAGTAGGCCCTTTGATGGTCAGATGGATTGAAAGCTGGCTAGCTGGATGCACCCAGAGAGTAGTGGTCTGTGGGGAGCTCTCAAACCCTAGAGAGGTTGGTAGTGGGGTACCACAGGGCTTGGTCCTGGGTCCGATCCTGTTTAATGCATACATATCGGACATCAGGGAGGGTATAGGGTGTGAAATGAGTCTCTTCACTGATGACTCCAAGATGGGAGCAGTAGTTGAGGGAGAAGAAGGGAGGTTGGCCCTGCAAGGGGACCTGGACACCCTGGAAAGCTGGGCTCACACATGGAAATTAAATTTCAATATCACCAGGTGCAAGATGTTACATCTTGGGCTGGGAAACCCTAAACATGGGTACACCCTGGGAGGGGAGGTGCTGGAGGCCTCAATAGGGGAAAAAGACTTAGGGGTCATGGTGGATGCATGTATGAATAACTCTGAGCAGTGCAGGAGAGCGGCTAGCAAGGCAAACAGGATGTTGGGATGCATCGTAAGGGGGATCACCTCTAGGAGCAAGGAAGTGATTCTGCCGCTGTACAATGGACTGGTTAGACCATACCTGTGAGTACCGTGTACAGTACTGGAGACCACACTTGAAGAGGGACATACAGCTCCTGGAGAGGGTACAGAGGAGGGCAACTAAGATGATACGAGGGCTAGGGGATTTGATGTATGAGGACAGATTTGAGGAGCTCTGCCTGTTTTCATTGGAGGAGAGGAGAGCCGGGGGGACGTGATTGAGGCCTTCAAGTACCTCAAGGGAATAAATAGGGTAAACATGGAGGGGATCTTTAGACTAAAGTAGGAAGGTATCACCAGAGGGCATGGTTTGAAGTTGGAAGGTGGAAGGGTGAGGGAGGAAAAGAGGAGGAGGTTTTTCACTGAGAGGGTGGTGGACCCTTGGAATGCACTGCCTGGCGAGCTGGTTCAGAGATCCACAGTGGAGGGCTTCAAGAGAGGGTGGGACAGACACAGAAAGTGGTTATATCAGATGATGGCCTGTCCCAGTGGGGGTGGGGATGGATGATAGGGGTTTCTGGAACACAAGGGGGGGAGGGCCTCGGCACCCAACTAGGGATCCAAGGTTCGAGCAGACTCGATAGACCGTAAGGCCTAATCTGCTGGCAACTAATATGTTGGTATAAAAGGAGCTCATTCAGTAATTAATGTCTTTCCCTAGAAGACAGCACTGGAAATGGCATTGAAGTGTGTGAAACCCAAAGAGTTCTTGATATCTAACATCACAGATTGGCTGTTGCTGGACAAGTGGCTTGCCATCAGTGTGGATATGCTCAATGAGTGCCCCCTGTAACAACTGCTGTGTCATGACATTAAAGTACTGATATTCCAGAGGGAAACTGAGTTCCTTATGACTGGAATTGCCAGTGCCCAAAATGTCAGATTTCTTCATGTTCACTGAATACAAATTTAACATGAACTCATCTTCAGTGAAACAGAAGTTTGCAGTTCAAAAACAGTTGTTTCTGCCATTTTGGCCAGTATGCTGGCAGAAACTAAGTGGACATGAGGCTCAACACCTTGCAAAAAAAAGTCTCTTTTCAGACTTCTGGGGTTTAGCCATCTGAGCAGCAAAAATTGCAGTGTGAGGCAGGAGGCAATCTGTGTTGTGTCAGCAGACAGGTATGTAGGTAGACATTCAAAGTCAGGCTTGTGAGGTACTAGAGATGCCTTTAAGTACTGTAGTACATAACATCTCTATATGTAAATTGGTCAATATTTGAATTAATTCTTTCGATAACTGTATAATGCCAGTTAGGCACAAGAGCCTATTTTCAGCGGTGACCTGGGAGCACTAGGGAGGTTAAATGACTTGCTCAGAGTCACAGACTGTGGAAGTGGAGGTTGTGACAATTAAACTCTGTTCTGCTGGATGTACCAAGCTCATTCATGGTGCATTACACTAACCTCAAGGCTATACTGCCAACCCCAAATATTTATATTTTTTTTATTTTAGTCTTTGGTAACCAGGTAAGGCCCACTAAGTACAATTTCCTGTTTTCAGGGGTGACCTGGGAGCACTGGGTGCTTAAGTGACTTGCTCAGAGTCACACAGTATGCAAGTGGAGGCTGTGAGAATCAAACTCAGGTCTGGTCTGCTGGATGTACCAAGCTTGTTCACTCCTCATTCCTCTAACCTCTAGGCTATCACACACCTGCTTGCATCTGATTGCACAAACAATTACAAGCATGAATTCCTCACTGTGGTTCAAGCAGGAAAAATTCTGCAATGCAAACATAAATGGTTGTACAGCAGTAACATAGTAATATAAGGTTAGAAGAGACACTAAGGGCCTGATTTTCAAAGAGATCATACAGCGATGCAGTTTGTGTCTCTCTAGGGCTGCGGTGAACTCCAGCTGCATCAGGGACCGTGCACCCAATTTTGTAACAGGGTTCCCCGCAACAAAGAAACAGGAGTTGACTCAGACACAGGCTAGTGCCAAACATATGGTGCACTTGCAGAAATTGATGCAGGGATCTGGCCCCCCACCCGGTGAAAGGCTAGAGGGGCTGCGAGGGTTTGGGTGGTGGTGGTGAAACTGCTTGCCAGGAGGCACAAGTACTGCTTTAGTTTAATGACTTCCTTCACACAAGATTGCAGCTTTTTATCCTTACACTGAAACATAGAATCTGTTGTAGATAAGGACCACCATTCCCATCGAGTCTGCCCATTAGCCTGATACCTGATGTTGGCCTCTGACCACATTTGGTTTGTGGCTTACCATTCTGAAACAGCTTGCTTCAAAAACAGAATCTGATACATGGACATATGTATGTATGTATGTATTTATTTATTTAGTCATTTATTATTTACCAGGTAGGGCATGCTAGGCAAATAAATTCCTATCTGAAGGTACACATTAGTCATGGATTTTTCTAATCCCATTCCAATGAAACACACAATACTATTTTTTTCCAGATAACGGTGACTGGTAGATTTGTATCTACACACTGTGACTTAAATAAAATGCATGTCCCCTAAAGAATTCATGTGTGGAAGTAGGTCACTGAAAAGGGTATTGGCACCAAACTCTATCTGCTAACTAATACTAACTACCCAAGATATGCCTATTCCAAGGGTAAGAGTCAGATATAAGATTAATGCTGATCAAGTGCGCGTTTGACCTTATAAGCATCTGTGAGCCCAGTTTCTTACTAAAAGTATTCCTATGGGGCAACTGTTTGCTCATCTAAACAGACAGAACCAGCTGTGCTGAATTCGATAATTATGCTGTTGAGAATTTGAGACCGACACCCACCTGGTACTAGAATGACACTGTAATGCTGACAATCAAACAACACTTCGAACATAGACTATGCACCATGTATTGTGCATATGTACTTCGTAATATAAGTGAAGTCCAGTCCAACTGTCTATCACTGGTATTATACTGTGCATTACTTATTGAAAGCAAAAGCTGAGTTCAAAATAAAACATAACATATATCTTTAAAATAATTTCCTGGTTATTCTCAGATGCAACAGAAAGTTCAAGCAAGCATTTGCCAATGCTGAACGTTCACCACTGGTATAGAAACCCTAGAGGTGCATTGTGGTGCACTGTGTGGGTTATGTATTATCAAATTTAGGAGCCTAAATTTGCAAATATGATTGCAGGCTCATAACTTTGTTTTGTTTTAACATTAGTGTCCCAAATTCTCAACATTGCCTTCTTATGACCCCACCTCATGAAGAAGTGGAGATAAAATTTTCAACTCCATTCTGAAAGGTGATTTCATGCAGGAAATGCAAAATCACCATTCAGGATGCAAACATACATTTTGTGTAAGATCTGAAAACTGACAGCTGTCTCATTCATGCGGTGCTGTAAAGATATGGCTATGTTGTAAATTTGTGGTAAAAATATTGAAAATTACAAAGTTACAAGCCTGCAGTAGCAATGAAAAGAGGAGCGAGAGTGGAGGTGTAAGGTGGGGAATGTCATTAACTTTGATGAGAGGCTGCTCTACTAATCCTATCTGTTCACCAAAAAAATAGTACCAGGCTTGGCGCCCCTGTGCATGTCCATGATCCTCTGCCCAACATTTCCCCCCCATATCTCCTCCAAGCCCTATTTCCATGTACCCAGAGTCAGGACCTTCCTGGCCCAGTGATCCTTTCTCTACAGAGCCCCATCCTGTTTTAACTTCTTCCCTGCTGCCTTCACATCTGAGCTAAGGATTTGGGCCTTTTACAGCAGCACTCCAGCACCATCTCTTCACCTCCCGCTGCTGTAATTGCTCATAGCCGAGAAACTTCTCCTGCCCAATACCACCTCCTTGGAGCCCTCTCCCAACAATGTTTCAGAGCCTTAATTCTATAAGTCTTAGTATTATGTGCTACAAGTGCCTGTTATCTTTGTGTAACTTGTAATGACAGCTTTAACTACTACCCTGTATAGGGAATTTATATCTTTGTAAATCGTGCCCTTGTGTATCTTGCTAAATGTATGTATGCTTGTTTTATGTAATATGACACTGAGCCTTTTAAATGAGTCTCTGACTCAAAGGTTTGCAATTCCGATACCATTAAATAAATAAATAAATAAATTCTCAAAATTCAATGAAGCTTCGTAACTGTTGCTTTTTTTTTTATATTGTTACACCAAACGTTCAACATTTGTATGACCTCACCTCATGAACAAGGGCAGTGAACATTTTCAACTCCTGCTTGAAAGGTGATTTCACAGAAGGACTGCAAAATCACCTTTCGGGATGCAAAAACACATTTTGGGGCTGGATTTGAAAATGACAGCTGTCATCTTGAGGTGCTGCAAAGAAATTGTCTTGTTGAAAACTTGGAGTAAAAATATTGAAAATTACCAAACTTATGAGCAGAATTCAATGTAGGCTCATAACTTTGTTGTTTTTAACAGTTTTACACTAAATTTTGCACATGACCTTCTAGTGGCCCTGCCTCATGAACAAGGGCTCCGAAAATGTTTATCTCCTGCCCAAAAAGTGATGTCACGCAGGGACCAAGAAATCACCTTTTAGGATGTAAAAACACATTCTGGCCAGGATTTGAAAAATGGCAGATGTGTAATAGTATCCTTATTTTACTGTGGGACCACAGGGTCCTTTAGATCCAGCACTGCCATCCCTCCATATGTGTCTATATATATGTAGCTGTGGACCATGCACTTCCATTTATAGGACAACAGTGACCAAATTGACAGCATAGCCTTCTTATTACCCCACCTCATGTACCCATTACAGAAAAGTTTCAAATCCCTGCAAAAATGTAATTCTGCACTACTGTAATGCCATTCCTCACCACAAGTGCGAAAATACATTTTAGGCAGGATTTGAAAATGACAGCTGTGACATTCATGAGGTGGGGTAATAAGAAGGCTACATTGAAAATTTGTTATCAAAACATTTTAAATTTCAGAAGTTATGAGTGGGCATAGCAAAATTGCAACAAATGGGCATAATTTTGACATTTTTTCATATGTTGACCTCAAATTTTCAACATAGTCTTCTTATGACCTTACCTCATAAACTCCATAGATTAACATTTTCAATCCTGTGCCAAAACACCATTCTGTGCCAAAGGTGCAAAAACATGTTTTGGACAGGATGTGGAAAAAGACAGATGTACTGTTCATGAGGTGGTGTTAAAAAATGGCTATGTTGGAAATTTGGAGTCAAAATATTGAAAACAACCAAAGTCATGCATGTGCATATAAAATTTTCAATGGACACTCATAACTCAGCCATTTTGAGGACTTTTTTCACCAAAGTTTCAACATGGTCTTTTTGGGACCCAACCTCATGAACACTGGTGGTGAAATGTCATTCAGTCCAGAACAGTGAAGTCACACAATGACCACAATATCACCTTCCAGGACTGATTAATGAAATGACAGTAACAGTGTTCATGAGGTGGGGTCCCAAAAAGCCTGTGTTGAAAATCTGGTGTAAAAATTAAAAAAAAGATGGCAAAGTTATGAACCTAAGTTTAAAACTCAATTGAAATACATTATACTGCACTTACCTTGATTTCTCAGTTCCTGGTTTGGCTTTGAAGAGTGCAGATGTCTCCCAATCCACAAAAGATGACAGCCTGCAATCTCTGGTGGTATGGATAGGGTAGGGGTGGGGTGGTGGGTGCTCAGTGGGAGGGTTGGGATGGGAGAGGAGAATGGCAAGGATGATGAGTGACTGTTTTCTTTCTTCTGGTAAAAAAATAAAAAGATGTTGGGGGCTTTGTTTTTTACAGGTTTCTTAAAAAAATTTGGGACACTGGGGATTGGCTCCACAGTGTCCAACTTGGCTGGAGGGGTCTAAATGCTGACATGGGGATTGGGCCACCCTAAGTCTGCTAATGAAATAAAACAATGGGAGGGCAGGGGCATCCAACACCTGGGGTGGGCATCCCAGTGTCAGATTAAAATAAATAAAGGGACTGGGGCTTGCAATCAGAGGGTGGGGGTGCCACTCAACACCAGGTAATATGAGGACAGTGATTGCAAAGTCAGGGGTGCTACACATTCTGCAAACTGAATAGTAAGTTCGACTAGAGAGGCTGGCCAGTGAGAAAATTGGCATCACAGAGTTTAGTGATAAACCTGGTCTAGAGAGCTGAGCAAGCTAGTGACCCAATGAGTTTGTTATAGGGATGCCTCTGGGATTCCCAGCAAATAATCTGAGCAAGCTAACGAGCTGATAGTGGAAAGTGTGAAACACCTCTCACAGTATCCCCCAGCCATGAATCCAAGCCAGCTAAGTGCTCAAGAAGTTAATCAGAAATACTTCCAGCTGGAGACCCATTGACACCAGGGCTAATCATTCCATTTAACTTGAATGAGATGGAGCAGCTTCTGGTAAGGGTGATATATGTAGTGGAGGAAGAAATCTGTTATTTTTTTTTTTTTTTAGTCTTTGGTAACTGGGTAAGGCACACCAGGCACAAATTCTTGTTTTCAGGGGTGACCTGGGAGCACTGAGTGGTTAAGTGACTTGCTCAGAGTCACACAGTATGCAAGTGGAGGCTGTGAGAATCAAACCAAGGTCTGGTCTGTTGGATATACCAAGCTCATTCACAGCTCACTACTCTAACCTCTAGGCTCTACTGCCAGCCTGAGATGGACTCTAGGTGTGAGAATGAGTGGGAGCAGTTCAGCAAAATTAAATAAATTCCATTACATTTGGGGGGGGGCAAGTGATCATAACATCTGAACTGCTCGGACATTAATTTCTTTCTCCTATTTTTTTTGGGGGGGGGCACTGCTCTTGCTAAACTGGACACCCAGGATTTTGGGTGCCCAGAAAATACATTTATGGGCACAATTTTCAAAAATGAACATCAGAATATAGCTAAATGGGTCTCATTTAGTTAGGTTCTGATGTTTGTTTTTAAAAATTTCAGCAGTTTTATGTATTTTCCATGTTTTTTTACTTGGTAGATGTAAAAAACAAGATGGACGCTCACAAAAAAGGATTTTTTCCTTTCAAAAAAGTATTTTGTTCTTGAAAAAAAGGAATGGGTCTCACAAGAGTGAATTCTTTTTTGGAGATCAAATCCTTTGTTGATTTTTCTCCCACTATCCTGAAAAGTGATCTTCCCATTGAAAACAATGGGAAATGAAACACATAAAAACTTTGCAACAGATTAATATTTTTACACAAAATAAAGCATGCCTGTTCTGTTACCCAAGTTTTTTCTACTATAAAAAAATCACACTAAAATTTCATGCCATCTGGATGCTGGGTGATGAGGAAAAAATAGCAAAAAGTGGCAACTTTATGCATTTTTGAACAGTCCAGATCTAAGACTCTACACATCCAACTGATATGAAACTTGCCACATAAAGAGATCTACCCCTCGGGACAGCACATAACAAACGTTGAGCAAATCCATTGATTAGTTGCAAAGTTATTAAAGTGCAAAATCTGAGGTTTAACATTAAACATGCTACTCAACCCTGACTAGTACCGCACCCCATAATATATATACAAATATATATTTATTCTTTACAAAACACTTTGTTACTGCTTCAGCTAGGGTGAATACCACAGCAACAAAGGCAGGGAAATGAGGAGTTGGGATTTCCAACCATAACACCCCACCCCCAGGGTTCCCACCCCACCACCCCACTCCACCCCCCCATCCTCCACAACAACAGGTGTCAGGGTGTGCCATTGGGTTATCAGGCTCAACTCTTGCCACATTCCTTGTGTAAACAAGCTGACACACTACAGTATAGGACAATGGGGCGAGTGTTAGGCCTGATGACCCAATGGCACACCCCTATGCCTGTTGGTGTGTGGAGGATGGGGGATGGGGTGGAGTGGTAGGGGTGGGAAACCTGCGTGTGGGGTGTCAGGACTGGAAACCCTAACACCTAATTTCCCTGCTTTTGTCGCTGTGGCATTCATGCTAATTGATGCATTAACAACATTTTTTGCAATGAATTTTCCATCTTTTTCAGCTGGTATAATTGTATTCTCATTTTACTGTGTGAGTGTAGGGTCCTTTGCACCCTGCACTCCCATCTCAATATCCATATAGTACAACAGTGTCCATATGTCATGGTGGGAGCTCCATCTAGATACTAAAACAGTGTCCATAAGTCACAGTGGGAGCATAGGGTCCAAATGATCCTGCCCTCCCATCCCTCCTTTGAGATAGTACAAAAGTACCCATATGTCACAGTGGGAGCACAGTGTCCTTCGGACCTTGAGTTTCCATCCCTCCATCCAGATAGTACAACAGTGTTCATATGTTACAGTGGGAACAACAGTGTCCATATATCATGGTGAAGGGCAGGGTCCTTTGGACCCTGCACTCCCATCCCTCTATCAAGATAGTGCAACAGTACCCTTATTAACTCATCAATTTTACAAGTGTTAGTAGACAAAAATGGTAAAACATGAATATCTGTGGTTTATGAAACATTAATAAATGACAATAATAACAATTTGAATAAACTGAGAAACAATTGGGAAAAACATTTGGGAATAAACATTAGAGACAAATTATGATCCGATGATTCCAGCCTCGAACATCACGGTAAAAAAGATCGCCACACATAACATCACAGGCAAAACATTTCTGCCTGAAATGTTGCCAACCAAGAACATCGGAGGATAGAACTGTGCAGGCAGGTGGCAGGCAGTACATGGTAAATAATCCCTGGTGTCCAGTGGATCCCCATCCCACCTGCTGATGTCCAAAGTAATAGTAATTGTACCAATCCTTCCCCGCCAACCCGCCAACCCGCTGTTGCCATCATTGGCACCATTGTCACATTATATATATGTCATTATATCCCTGGTGTCTAGTGGACCCACTATCCTGGCAGGTCGCTTCCCATCACCCTGCTCCCACCCACCATGTGTGGGTGACCAGCATAGCCCTCCACTCTCCACCATGACTGGCTACCTGATTGAGCTGAAATGAATGAGCACTCAGCAGTGGTGGAGAGTGGAGGCCTATGCTGGTCAACCGCATGGGATGGGGGAAGGAGTGGGGTGGCGAAGAGCTACCTGTTAGGGTGGGGGTGGGGTGTTCACTAGACACCAGGGATATAGTGACATAATATAAATAATGTAACAATGGTGCTGGAGATGACAGCGGGTTGTGGTGAGGGACTGATACAATTACCATTACTGGGGCTATAGGCAGGTGGGATGGAGGACCCACTGGATGCCAGGATTATTTACAATCTACTGCCATCCACCCACCTGCATGGTTCTGTCTGCCAATGTTTTTGGCTGCCGACATTGCAGGCGGAGATATTTTGCCTGTGAAATTACATGCAGGGATGCTTTTTATTGTGATGTCCCAGGCTGGAACTGGTCAATTATAACAAACACATTTACAACAAACATCAAAGCAACCAAGCTACAACAGATTTAGTTAAATACTGCATATAAGACATATTATGCTCCTTCCGAGCTACATCACTTTAATAATATAATACCAGATAAATGCTCTAGATGCACTGGTAAATCAGGTGCATTAATACACCTAATACATTTCTATCAGAACTTAACCAATTTATGATCAACAATAATACAGCTTTTAAATAAAACATTAAACAGCAATATACTATTAACACCTTTATTTACACTGTTAGCAATAACAACAGCTAATAACCAGTCAGATAGTTATCAACAAAGCTTTATGGTAATGGCATCTGTTACAGCAAAGAAATGCATTCTGTTGCGATGGAAGGATCCCAACCCACCTTATGAAGCTTGGATGAATTTAATGATAGATACAATGAATTTGGAAAAGCAATTATATACTAAGACTGAACAAACTGAAACCTTTAATAAAACAGAGGCACCGTTCTACACTATAATACAGCAAGGTATAATGTGCTAAACATGGGACAGATAAATAATTTTAAAAAGATTAGGGACAGTTCCTGGGCCCTGTGGTATTGATGATAAATAGGACCATTTATGCTGATCTTCAATCAGATGATAACTAAGGTCTCAAATTTAATCTGAACCAAAAAAAACTAAGAAAAAAAGAAAACCCAGTAACTAACTGAATCATGATTTTGTTCACACTGATCAGGGTATATCACTGAGAGACAAGCTGTAGACCAGGAGAGAAAAACAATATGGAAAAAAGAGACTTTGTGTCTCAACTCTAGAGATGTGCAAAATTAGGAAATTTTGTTACACAAAATATTTCATGAAATTGGTGCATTTCACAAAATATTTTGCAAGTGCAAATTGCAAAATTTTACCCACAGAATGGTAAAAATTCTGGTGACATTTTGCGTCTCACATGAAACTGTGCATTTCATAGTGAAATTCCATGTTCCATGGGTGTAATTTTGCAAATTCTTACCCAGTGAAAATTTTCATGGAATGGCAACATTTTGCAAAATATTTTGCATGAAAAAATTTCCAATTTTGTGGCAATTTCACCAGCTAAATTTAATTTTACAACATCTCTAGTCAACTCTAATCTTTTGCTTAAAGTTTGGCCAAGTTATAAGTAGTCAAAGACTCCAAAATAATATTATTAACTAAAGTGGAATTTTGTGAGATTTTTTTGAATTGTGGACTGTTGTGATACTTTTGTCAACGCCATGACCATACATTTTAACCAGTCATATATCTGAATTGCCATTGTAGATGAAAGTAAAAGCTGGGAAAAGTGGCAATAAGGTAACTTTCACAGGTGGGGCATTATAGGGCTTGTGTGATTTTATATTTCTTTGAAACTTGGCTTCCTGGCCAATGCCCTTTGGGGTAACCATTTATCTTTCACAGGTGGCTCCATATTAAAAATATAGTGGTGCCATAGTAAAAATATAGTGGTGGCAAGTGTCAGGACACTATCTTGATTGATGAACCATGAAGCACAGTCATGGACATCACTGTGCACTAGCTTCAATTCTTGAAATATGCCAAATAACCACTAGTGCTTACTAACTTAATGACTTGCGGAAGCACATGGAAATGCAGCATTGTCTCTATACAATGCCACCTGCTGACTATTTAGCAATCCTGTAGACAACAGTATATAGTTTCATTAGATTCATTCATTCAGGAAGGGAAGCCACTGACCAGATAGGGTCAGTTGCATAAATCAGCATAGGGCTTACAGGCAGACTAGATGGGCATGGTGATCATTATCTGCCAACAGTTTCTATGTTTCTATAATTATTTGAAAACAGAGGCACCAAGTAACACCAAACCTTACAACTAGCTGTGACTTGAGCCATTGTGACAGAAAAATCTAGATATCCTTTGTCATGATGGAGCATGATGTTGGGTATCACTGTTATGGGAGTATTGGAGGGGTAATGCAGGGCCATGATGCTAGTGCAGGTAAGGTGATTCAGTGTTTATAACTGCTTTGCAAAAGTTAAATTCTACAAATTGAGTTCTAGTGGTATTACTGTTATGAACATCTGAATTGTTCACTAAGTTTTGCCAATTAGTGATTTATAAAATATTCATAATTAATATTAACTTCCTAAAACACATTTACCCACCTTAATTGAATTGAAGAACATATTTAATTTGGTATGCATGGAAAATCTTGAGTGTATACATGCAATTGCAATGGAGCTACAAACAACCAAATATTTTGAAGATTTTGACACAGTTTAACAAATAATTAGATTCTGAAATTTTGAACACCTGTAACTTATAATTTACATAACCAATTACCTCTCTATTTAGTAGTTTCTGTTACTCTTTCAAGAAAACTTCTTGAGAAATGTTCAATTCAAATCCAGTTTCTATGGAATTTAAATTTCAACTTTACCACAAAATTGGAACTTACTAATTTTGCCTTGCCTTACTTAGGGTATTAGAAAATGCTATCATCTTCTTAATTTACCAGTAGATGGCAGTCAGATGTGGTAAAAAAAAAAGGAAATTAGAAATCATAGATTATGGAATCTTACTGAATGCCAACTGGTACTAGTTGATTGTAAAGGGAAAGGGATGACAGTCTAAACCATTACCCCCCCCCCATTCCATTACTAGCAACAGACACTGACACACTACATAGTTTTCAGCCAGCTGTACAATGATAGGCTACTGGGACTGCAGCGTTAGGGGAATGGGAAACATGGATACACTGACAGGTAATAAAGCATCTAAAGAAAATGAAAAATCTGCACTGTCATCAAACAAACTAACACATTCCAACTGATGTACAGGAAAGATACTAACAGCATGAACTGGTGATACAGTTGGCAATGCATTTCTAATAATATTATTTTCCCTTCTATTTAAAGCCAGTCTGAGTTTTCAGTACTGTACTGGCATCCAGATACTAGAACAAATACAGCAAGGAAGTTCAATACAAACCAGAGAAATCAGCTGTCAACATTAATGCAAATGTTTTAGTACTAGCTGATCTAACAGAATATGATAACAGCTTTAAGACTGCTGTTGATTATACTGCTGTTCTTATGATAGAATGTTTTTTCTCTGTCTCTATGTCTTTGTCTGCCTGCCTGCCTATCTATATATCTTTCTTAAGCAGACCAGGGTGCCCACCCCAGTACTGCTTCTTTCTCCCCTTCCCCCCCAGATTGCCCTCCAACCCTCCCCAATTTTTAGTTATTTATATATTATTAAAAATGGACCAGGATGCCAACCCCGGTACCACTTCTCTTGACTCCACTTGAGGTCACCTGCCCCATTCCCACTATATAGGTGATGGCACCAGGGTACCCAGCCCCAGTGCTGCATAACATTAACCTGACACTGAGGTGCCCAATCCTGAGTCTCAGAATTTGTACTACATAAAGAAAACCATCCCTTATTGTTTTTTCCCACACCCTGCAAGAGTGAAAACGGTCCTTCACATATCTCATCCTCTGCTCACACACACACACACACACACACACACACACACACACACACACACACACACCCCGACCTCCAAGTCAGCATCTACCACCTCACACCTCCCACACACCCTCACTCAACTGAACATGTCACATGACATAGATACACTCTCTGATTAGAGACATATCTTGCTGCTGAAACCCTCGATTTTGATATGAGAAAGTAAGGTGAGTCCCATTTAATGTATTCAATGGATTTTGAACTTTTACTCACAATGTTGTAATATTTTTTTTTAATATTTTTACACCAGATTTTCAACAGGACCTTTTCGAGGCCCACCTCATGAACAAGGTAGGTGGAATTGTTCAAATATGTTTCTGAAGATGATTTTCTGGTTGATGCACAAAATCACCTTTTGGGTGGGACTGGAACATTTTCACTTACTTGGTTCTTGACATGGTGTCATAAGAAGACTAAGTTGAGCATCTGGTATAAAAATATGTTAAAATGATCAAGTTATGAGTGAATGTTTAAATATGTCAGTGTTCACTCATAATGTTGCTAACTGTTAACATTTTCCATCAAATTTTCAACATCACCTCTTTGGACCCAACCTCATGAACAAGGCAGTTTAAATGATTCAAATCCATTGCAAAAGGTTATTTTGCAGTTGCTGTGTGAGCTCATATTTCAGGAGCTATTTGAACATTTTCACTTACCTGAGTCATGAGGTGGGGTCATAAGAAGACTATACTGAAAATGTGGTGTATAAAATTTTGTAAAATTTCCAAGTTATGAAGGAACATTGAAATATTTCAATGTTTACTCATAACTTTACTAATGTTCAATATTTTTACTCAAAACATTTTAAATAGCTATTTTTCTACAACTTCTCATAAATGTAATTAATTTTGTTTTTCAAAACCTGGATGAGATGTTTTCACACTTACGGTATAAAATAACATTTTGATCAATATTCTATAAATGCCACATGTCATCTTTATAAGGGGGAGTCATAAAATCACTATTTTCAAACTTTGGGGATGCCAAAAAAAAAATAACTGTTAAGAAACATTGTGTGTGGTACTAGTCTTTACCCCAGTGGTTAGAGTTTTGTGATTCCATGCTTGTGAGCTGATTTTTGGGGGCAAGCTGTATGGGCTGAGTCCAGGGGAACTGTGCTGTCATCCAACAGTACCCCATGGCCTGTGAAGGGTAGGTACAGGGCTGCTTGCCTAAGGCCAACTACCATATAGTGAAGAGAACTCTTCTGTTGGCTTATGGCCCTACACCTCTTCACTCATGGGTGCCAGAGGTCCCATTGCTGTAGCTGACAGATGGATTATTTCCCTGTTCATCTGTGTCTTTGGCCACATGGAAATACAGGATGCAGAAAGCCCTGCAAATCCAAGGTACACCTGATAGCCCCATGAAATCTTGACATCCATTACTCCACTTCCATAGGTGGTGGTGTCATTCCTTGACACTGGGCCCTGAAGGCTCTGTGCATCTATATCTGCTACCAAAGGTCCCAAAATGAGGATAAGAGTCTACTATCTCAAAAAGAAAAGGAAATTCTTTGCAAAGAAAACTGTTAATACACCAGTTAGGGTTCAACTTAATGCCACAAAAGTAGGAAAACGTGTTGTTCAGTTCTAATGCATTTGTGTTGTCTAGAAACAGTTGTATGTTGTTTGTCTTACATGATTATGACTGCCTGGTTGCTTGTGTGGCCATTTCCTTCTGTTGTTTGGTTTGCGGGGAGTTGATGTTGGAAACCCTAATGCCACATTTCCCTACTTTTGTGTTGTTAAGATGAACATAAACACATGCATTAATATAGATTTTGCAATTATATAAACTATTCTTTACAACAAACTGCTTTAATGCATGTAACAAACTGTTTTAATGCACAAGTTAAGGTTCACTTTAATACCACAAAAGTAGGGATATGTGGCATTAGGTTTTCCAACCCTAACTCTCAACCCCAAGCCCCTACCTCCAAACAGCAAAGTGAAAAAAAATGTTTTTGAGGTTTCTGGAGTCTTGATGAATCATTGGTGGGGTCTACCATTTAGGATGGTCAACCCTAATGCTCATCCCCAGCCCATAGTCTCATGTGCAAAGCACAAGATACAGTTCCAACCCAGTGCCTCATAGTGATACACTATTCTAAGGCAGAGAAGTATCTCTCTCCACATGTTGTCAACAGGATCTGTTGTAGCTTTCTTCATGCAGGGCCTTGCATGAAGAAAAGATGTCACATCTAACCATGTTTGTTCAAGGGAGGGAATGG
Source organism: Neoceratodus forsteri (assembly GCA_016271365.2). Lineage (NCBI taxonomy): Eukaryota > Metazoa > Chordata > Ceratodontiformes > Ceratodontidae > Neoceratodus > Neoceratodus forsteri. The sequence goes on from CM057455.1 coordinate 625,491,354, forward strand.
GTATTAGAGTTAACAACACCAAGGAAGATACCACCACTGATTCACTGAGACTCCAGAGACCCAAAACTCTAATATTTGTTTTTTCCTTTTGCTTATTGGGGTGTGGGGGTGGGAAGTTAGTGTTTGAAACTCTAATGCCAAATTTCCCTTCTTTGTTGGTGTTAAGTTGAACCCTAACTGGTGCATTAAAGCAGTTTGTTCCAAGGAATACAGTATGTATAATTATAAAAACCACATTAATACACCCATTAAAGTTCATCTTAGCAACATAAAAGTAGGAAAATGTGGGGTTAGGGTTTCCAGCCTCAACTCCCACCCACCAAGCAGCAAAAGGACAAGGCCCTATCTACATAACCACAGACAACAATCATCATGTAAGGCAAACAACATACAACTGTTTCCAGATAACAATAGTGCATTAGCACTGATGTGCCACATTTTTGGAGTTGTACCTGTAGCTGCAAAACTGCAGGCCCCACAGGGGTCTGTGCTTCTGTAGCCAGAAGTGTATGTGTATGTCTTACAGTATATGTAAGTACCTATGGCTTAAGAAGTGCTTCTGCCTATTGAAGTAGTATTGCAATTTGGGTACCATGGATTTATATAGGCAGCAGCAGCAGAAATACAGACCTCACAGGAGCCTGAACTCCTGTAAACCAATGTCAGTTGCTCAATTGATGTCCCCACAGGAGCCTGTGATTCAGCAGAGAAAATTAGTGTTGTAATTGGAGTATCATGGATTTCTATATGCAACATCATATGTGCAGGACCCACGAGGGCCTGTGCTTCTGCACATAAAAGTCAGGGTGTATGTCTTGCATCTTTAGCTACAGAAGTGCATGGCCCTATGGCACCTGCATTTCTGTAGACAGAAGTAGCATTGCCATTTGGAGATCATGGAATTTGTGGGGCCTACAATTCTGCTCTCACAGCTCAATGTATATTCCTTACACCTGTGGCTGCAGAAGTGTGTGCATGTCTTACAGTAGGCATGAATACCTGTGACTACAGAAGGGCCATCTCCATAGGGTCTGCACTTCTGCAGAAAAAAAGAACTCTTATAATTTTGGTATAATACATTTGTTCTGTGGCTACAGGGGCCTGTGCTTCTGTAGACAGAAGTAGTGCTATCACTCATGACATGAACAACCCATGTTCAGAAGTGAGGGGAGTTGGGGGACCAGCTGGGTGGAGGAGGACTGATTGTCCTATGGTCAGTTCCTGTCCTATGGGAGTGTGAAGCACTTGGTGCTTTAGTGGCGGAGGCTAACAGTAAGACACCTAGTGCTTGTATTCATGGTGGGGCATGCCAGACATTCAGTGTGCACCACCATATCATTACATGCCATGCCACCCCCCACCCCCAGGGAATAACAGCCAAAAAAAACTTACCAGGATGTGCAATGGAGGACATCCTCTTTCCTGGGCCCCACACAGCAGTCTGAGGCACTTGATCCCCTGGATGAGACTCAGACCTTGGTTGGGGAGTTGCAGGACCCTCTCTGGTGATCCTGTGCCATGGGGCGAGCCAGGGTGTGCTCTGGGGGTAGGGGAAAGTCATGGGGGATGGGAGGTGGCAGGTGTCAAACCAAAGGCTAGCTAGCCAGTAGCCCCCAAAAAAGTAGTGTTTTGATTTGAGCATTGTGGATGTCTACCTGCAGCCAGAAATGGGTGTGTATGTCTTGTAGTATGCATGTTGAAGATACAAATACATGAAGGTAGCACATCACTGCTACTGTGTTTGTGTAATCTGGAAACAGCTGCATGCTGTTTGTCTTACCTGATGATGGCTGTCTGTGGTTGCTTGTGTGGTCATATCCATTTGCTGCTTGGGAGGATGAGGAGTTGGGGTGGAAATTCTAACAACACAGTTTCCTATTTTTGTGGTGTTAAGTTCAGCCCTAACTGGTGCATTAACCCAGTGTTTCTGCAATGAATATATATTACACTGCCACTATATTTAGGGTTGAGCAGGGCTTTCTATATTAAACCCCAGATGTTGTACTTTAATAACTTCACAGCCATTCAATGGATTTGCAAAAAAATTTGCATGCTTGGTCTCATTGGATAGATCTCTTTATCTGCCAAGTTTTGCTTGGGTCAGATGTGTGTATTTTGAGCCTCACATAGCAAAAAAAGTAAAACAAAATTGCAGGGTTTTTGCCATCATGTAGCTCCAAGACAGTTTAGAATTTTGGTCTGAAATTTTCAGGGTTTGTCTCAGAAGGATTTCCTTAGCTGGTTTGATGAAAAAAATATAAATCTGTTCCAAAGTTATAAAATGTCAAAAGTTTGGGTTCTGAGCATGCTCAGTAAGCATTTAAAAATAACTGTATAAAGCTTTTATATGGGGAATTCTTTTGGTTAGGTTTTTCATATGCTGCCATCTTGTTTTCTTTTCCCCCCAAAGAAACAGAAAATTGAAAAGTTACAAAAAGGGAATAGTACAGGGAGAACAACACATGTTTGTTGGTCATTGGGACCCTGTAAGCTGGGTTCAGCACTTAACTGCTGGAGAAATCCCCTAGAAATGTTTGTCTTTTAAGTTTACAAATCTTTTTTTGCAATTCATGATACATGAAAAGATTCTTTTTTATGCCATGTGATATGAGAAAGATTCATTTTCTATTGCATGATACGAAAAAATATGCCTTTTCGTATCACGAGTCATAAAAAAAATGTCCAATCTTAAAATAAAAAACAGTTCAAGGGCATTTCTCCAACACTTAAGTTCTGAATCTAGCTAATGAGGTCCTGAAGACCAACATATATGTATTGATCTCCCTGCACTGTGCCATCTTTTTGGCTTATTGTAATCTTTCCCTGGAATCTAGTGCCACCACCACTCCCGGATTGTCATCCCTGTATCTTTACCCAGTTCCCTAGTGTCTAGTGGTACCTCCCACCCCTCTGATGACAGTCATCATGTATTGAATCTTTCCCTAGTGTCCAGTGGCACTCCTCCCCTCTCCAATTGTCATCCCTGTATCTTTAACTGTTTTTCTGGTGTCTAGTGGCACACCCTAACCTTCCTATCACCATCCACATATATTATGACCTTTCTCTGGTGTCCAGTGGCATACCCACACACAGATGCTCTCTTTGTTATTATTTTTATATTCCCTGGTGTCTATTGCCACCCCTCACTATCCCAGTCACTGTCCCTTATACACTGTTATATAGGAAACATTCCTTCAATGTCTTTTTTAACCTGTAAAAAATGTTCCTTGATGATCTTACCCCTATAGGCTGACCACCCACTGAGTACCAACAACCCTGGACACCCACAGCCTCACTCACCTGTACAAGTCAAGGATAAAGATCCACTCTCTGATCAAAGACACATCTTGCTGCTTGAACCATTGACTTCAATATGAGAAACTAAGGTAAATGCAATTCAAGGTATTTCCATGAGGTTTTCAACTTAGATACATAACTTTGCCATTTTTGCATATTTTTACAACAAATTTTCAACATGGTCTTTTTGAGACCCCACCTCACGAATGATGTTGGCATTTTACAAATCCTGCCCAAAAAGCAATTTTGCAGTCACTTGGTGAAATCACCTTTTAAATGGAATTTGAAACTTTTAATCACACTTGTTCAGAGGTGGATTCATAAGAAGGTTATGTTGAAATCTGGGGTAAAAACATGTAACAACGGCAAAGTTATGTGCATTGTTAGTAATTTTGGTACACTTGCTCATAACTTTGCAAATTTTAAATATTTTGACCCCAGAATTTCAACATGGCAATTTTACACCACTTCATGAACATGACAGCTGTCATTTTTCAGTCCTGGCCAAAGTGATTTCACACCTGTGATGTTCAGTGATATTGCACTAGTGTGGAATCATGTTTTGGCATGGATTAGAAAATTTACTGTACCACATACATGAGGTGGGGTAATTAGGATGCTATGCTGACTATTTGGTTGCTGTTGCCCCACAAATGGAAGCACAGGGCCCAGAAGGCCTTGCACTTCCACAGCAACATACATATTCACATCTGTGGAAGGATGGGATGGGCACTGTGCTCCCACATGCAAATAAAGATACAATTATACCTTCTCAAAAAGTATGAAGGGGCGAGAGCACAATGCCTGGATGTCCCTCTGCTCTAAAGGCAAATAAGGATACAGTTATGCTATCTCAAAAGCTACCAACATTCTTTGCCAAAAACTGTGTTAATGCAACATTTAGGGTTCAGGATAAGGCTACAAAAGTAGGGTTGACAACCTGAAGGAAGACTGCATCCCTGATTTGTTTTAGTGGCGGGGTGGGATTTTTAGGGTTGGAAACCATAAAGCCACAGTTCCTTTGCTTTTGTTGATTTAGCCTGAACCCTAAACGTTGCATTAATACAGTTTTTTTTTTTTTGCAAAGAATGTATATTTTACACTGGTGATGTAATGCCAGTATAGTTAGGGTTACATACGGTGTTTAATATGACACCCCAATTGTTGCACAATTGGTGGTGTTCAGCAAAATAGTCCAAAATTCAGCATGCATGGCAGAGTCTGTTAAAAGTATTGTGACAGTATCTTGTGTGGTTCCCAAAATACAGAATGCTGAATTTTAATGAAAAATTATGCTTTTTTCTTATGCTTAATACACTTTGCTCTCATCTACTACCTAGAAGGGTACCGAATTTTTTTTTCTGAAACTTTCAGGGTAGATGCAGTCTGTACTAAAGCAATGTCTTTTGATGGTTTTGCGAAAAATGTGTGAAATATAAAATTTCAACCACAGAATGCTTGTGGAATGTCCATTCTGATTCTGTGGAATTTCACAGAATTTTCATGAAAACTCTGGAATTTTGCCAAATTTCAATTTCAGTTATTTCAATATAATTTTAACAACATGCGTGCAAATAACACCAAATTTAAAACATCAGCATTACACAATTGCTTACGAAGGTGTTCCAAATTTCAGTGCCATAGGTTAAATGGGAGCACAGTTATGGGTGGTTAAACATTTAATCAAAATTTAGCTTTCAGTTATTTTGAGATAATTTTAACATTTCTTATCCAAATTTCTCTATGTCAGGATGTAAGAAAGCATCCAGCATGAGTATATGCACCACATTTTAAGTCTCAAGCTTCAATGGGAGCTGAGTTATAGGTAGCCAAACATTTTGCCAAAATGTAGATTTCTGTAATTGTAGTATAATTTTGATAGTATTCATTGAAATAGTATAACATTTGACAGGTATACAGGTTATCAATACATTTGTATATATACATAGTTTCAGATTTCTAGCTTCAAATGCAACTGAGTTGTAACCTGCCAAACATGTTGCCAACATTTTAATTTCAGTTATTTCCCCTCTAATCTTAAAACAACATATCCAAATGTAACCGGAATTGAAACATTTAAACAACTATACCACATGGTCATTTGTGTAAATGTCCATATTTGCAGCTTCAAATGGCATTGAACTGAAAGTAGTCAAGCATTCACAACATTTAAGAATGACATTTTGCAAGATTGTAAACTACAAATTTATAAACCCTTGAAACTGTAAAACTAAAGCATGCAATAGCATTACATTTGACAGGTTATTGGGCCTTACAAAGGGAATGAGTGTGCCAATTTTATTACTTGCTTGCTGCCAGAAAATGTAAACTAACATCTGTACTTAAAGTCAAATCCCATGAGTCTTTGTGAAAATTGTAGAATTTCATGAAAAAATCCTTAAAACTGGAATTTATTTTCTAATTTCACTAAGCCTTATCTGGGGATTCAACATAAAGGAAATTGACAGCTGAGCTGGGTAGGCTCAACAGTGGTGGATCCCCAATTTGGAGCAAGGAAGCACAAAGTGTCAACAATTCCTACCTGAATGCAGGATATTTAAGGATCATAAGTAGTAAATGTATGGTACTGGGAGCCTGATGTATGTGCAAGTCTGGGTTTTAGTGGTACTCATGAAGATGTACAGTATTGGGGTAGACAATGTCTGGGGCAGCAGGGAAGAAGAATTCTGACTATTACAACAGGGTAGGTCAAAAGGAAAAGGAGTTGGTGACTCACATTTTAAGAGAGTTTGTCATTGTAAAGAACTGTAAAGAAGAATGAGGATATCAGTGGGTTCAGTAGTTCTTCCAAGTCAATCTGGCTTTGCCAAAAGAGAAGGTGGGATGAATAGTCACCCAGAGAGAACAGCAGGACTGCAAAAAGCTTAGCCCAGCTTATCAAATGAAGTAGTGATACGTGCATTGTTAATATTAATTTCCACAAAAATCCTAGATGCTTCATCTACATGCTACCATAAATCTGTGAGAAAATGTTGCCAATATTTTTCTACTGCAGATTTTAAACAGCTAAATCAAATTATCCAGTTGTGTTAGGCACCAGGATACACTGACTGTGGATATGCATGTCAAATGTTAAGTCTATGCCTGCAAGAGCAGAGAAGTTACAAATATCCACATTGTTGATAGTGTTCCAAAATTAACCCCTATAACTTAAAAAAAAACTCTAATCCAATTCTCTCCATGTTACAAAAAGGTTATTCCTGCAAATTTAAACATGTCTAGCTCCAAAGGTGCCTGAATTATTCACAGATGAAATTTTTAAAGACAATTCCAACAAACAATAAAATTACAGATTTTGAGCACATATATTTTTGAGATGATGAATCATATTGTCATGAAATCTGGCACATTGTTAGAACACCTATCATCAAGGAATCATTCCAAATTTAAGATCTCTGATCCAATAAATGGCTGTGGTATATGCAGATAAAAATGTTCATAAAATTTTGCACAAAAAATAAAATGACACATTTTGAGCATCTATAATTTTGAAACTATCCATCCACATGTTATGATATTTGGCACTCTATTGGACCTCTACATAAAGAGTTATGGTTCCAAATGTCAGAACACTTGATTAAATCATGGCTGAGGTATGACGAAATGACAATATGTTTTAAATTCCACAAAAATGCAATGAAATTCCACAAAATGTCATGGAATTTTGTAAAATTTCTTTGAAATTCCATGAATTTAGAACATTCCCATTTCACACAGTTCTATTAATCAGTTCCAGATTTATAAGGATTATTTTGTTGTTTGTGAGTATGCTCAGCAGGATTTTAGGATAACCTTTTGATGTATTGCAAGAGATAAAACTTAAATTAATATTGTTTGTGATGGCCACCATCTTGTTTTATTGCTTGGTTAAAATACATTGAAAATGCTATGAAATTAGGAATCTGAAAAAATAAAACTTGACTCTTGCTAAACGGGATCGGTTAAGAAAGAGCCTGAGTTTTGTTTCTCAAAATGAGCTAAAAATAGCTTTTTGGGACTTTGGCTGTCATTTTACTGAAATGGCCAATTTATCTGTCATGAGCCAAGAATGTATATGTCACACAGTTAAGTGTGACAATAAATTTAAGTATTAAAAATGTATGTGTTACGCATTTTAGTGTTGCACTTACATGTGTAACACAAAAATGTGTGACACAAAAATTTAATTTTTGTGTCTCACATATTTTTACTTATACATGGGCTGCTTTACAATATTTTCATCCCACAATTTGAATATACTGTTCACATGACCAAATTTCATGAACAAGGATGGTGAGAATTTTTAAGTACTGGTGAAAAGATGATGTCAAAGTGTGAAACAAATCTGTGACACATAAATGTATGTGTCACACATTTTAATGTCATACATACTATTACTCTTAACTTGGCCATTTTACAATATTTTAGTCCACAATTTTGAATTCATTGTTCACGTGACCTACCTCATGAACAAAGATGGTGGGATTTTTCAAGTACAGTTGAAAAAGTTATTTTAATGTGTAAAACATTTATTTTATTTAAAACTTTGATAACTTGGTAGGTACACTGATCCCAGGGGCCATTTTCAGGCACAATCCGGGCCATACAATGGCACAGGAGGCAACAAAGCAAAAACAATAGAGTAGTCAAAATACAATAGAGTAAACAAAAATACAATATACAATAGATTATCAAGAGCATAGGATAGTTACAGTGAAGACATAGCGAACACTGAAGAAAACACAAACAAATGGCCCCTGGCAACATTAGGTAAGGAACTTAGTTACACAGGCAAATAAGCATTGAAACAGTTGTCATGGCTGATGGAGGGGAGGAAGGAGGAGAAATGGAAGATACCCAGCAAAGCACCAGCAGCATGACTCAGCGAGGTGCCAGTCTTTGAATCAGGATTTGAACAGGCAGTGTGAATTTGGGGAGCAAAGCTCAGCTGGCAGTTTATTCCATAGCAAGGGGGTTGCCATGGACAGGGCTCTCCCTCCCATGTAGGCAGATACCCTGAGAACATGTAGGGGGTAGTATTTGAGCAGAGGCAGTGGAGCGGGGTTTTGACTCTGAAAAGGGCTGCGAGAGAGGACTCTTGGCCAGTTTGGATGGCCTTATCAATCATGCAGCAAAGTGTAAATTCATAGTGGCATTGGACTGGCAGCCACCCCAGCAACTGATAGAGGGCACAGTGGTGCATGGAGAAAGGGACCAGTAAGGTGAAGCAACAGGCACTATTGTAGGCAGTGGAGAGTTTGGCAGTGAGGGAAGAGGATGACCTGGCATAGATGATGGGACAATAGTCGAGTATGGAGATTAGGTGTTCCTGGACTACAGAAAGCCAAGTCTCTGGGGTGAGGTAGTGCTTGAATCTGTACGGTGCTACAAGCTTTTGGTGTATCCTTCAAACCACATAGTTAATAAGCTCAGAGAAGGAGAGGGAGGGGTCAAGGGTGACACCAAGATACTTGAAGGTATCAACGTTTTTTAGCACCTGGCCATTGGAGGAGATTATGTTCACAGGGGAGGGAGATTTGAACTTGGCAAGAAAGGGCTCAGATCCAAACAAAATTGATTTTGTTTTCTTGACATTTACCAAGAGGAGGTTAGATGCATACCAGTTCTGGGCAGCATCATTGTTTTGGGTGAAGACGGAGGAAATGTGGGAGAAGGAATTGTCACTGGAAAAAAGGACGAGGTTGTCTGCATAGAGGAGGGAGTGGCAGGTAATACAGTCGGGTGGAGGGAATTTATGAATAAATAAAAAAGCAGTGGACCCAAAATGGACCCCTGAGGGACACTGGTAGTGACAGGCAGGGTAGATAGACATAGATTTGCAACACATACATTAATGTGTTGCACATTTTAGTGTCTCACATACAGTGCGTTTACTCATATGTTGGTCATTTTACAATATTGTCATCTCAAATGTTGAATTCCAGGTAAACCATTTACAGGACCCAACCTCATGAACAAGGATGGTGGGAATTTCAAAGTACAGATCAAAAGGTTACTTCAAAGTGTGACACAAATTTGCAACACACATATTTATATGTTGCACATATTACTGTCACAAGCATTTACTCATAACTTGGCTGTTTTGTAACATTTTAGTCCCATATTTTGAATTTACTGTTTACATGACATGACTTCATGAACAAGGATGTTGGGAATTTAAGTACAGGACAAAAGGTGACTTTGAACTGCGACACATGCATTTGCGACACTTAAATGTATATATCACACAGTGTAGTTTCTCACATAGTTTTACTCATAACTTTGCTATTTTGCAATATTTTAGTCCCAAATTTTGAAGATACTGTTTACATACCATAACCCTACCTCATGAACAAGCATGATGGGAATTTTTAAGGACAGGTTGAAAGGTGATTTCAAAGCACAACACATAGATATATGTGTTACACATTTTAGTGTCATACGTACATTTACTTATAACTTGGCTATTTTAGTCCCAGATATTAAATATATGGTAATATATGTAAAAAGGATAAACAATGCAGGCACTGAGGGGCTATTCATGCTGAGGATGGGGAGGGACATGAGAGGGCAAAGGCTTATATTGGAGGGGGGAAGATTTAAGATGACTATGAGGAGGCACTCATTCATGGAGAGGGTCATGACAGAATGGAATACTCTAAAGGAGGAGGTGGTAGCCTGTAAGACATTGGAGAGTTTCAAAAGGGAATAGGAAAAGGATGAGAAGGGGGTAATTGGGAAGGGAAGGGGGTGGGACAGCTGCAAAGTGAGGGTGCTAGCTGCCCAGTTGAGAAGACTTGATAGACCAGGTGGCCTATCTCTGCTGGCAAATTCATATGTTTGTATGTTCATATGGTTTATATGATCCTATATCATGAACAAAGATAGTGGGAAATTTCAAGTGCTTTTAAGTGTGATGCCAAAATGCAATACTAACATTTGTGACATATAAATCTTAGAGTCACAAATTTCAGTGTTGCACTTAAATGTGCAACACTAAAATGTACAAAATTAAAATTCCATTTTTGTGTCTCAAACTTTTTTTCATAACTTTGCCATTTTACATTTTAGTCCAATATTTTGAATATACTGTTTACATGACCCTACCTCATGAACAAGGATGAAGGGAATTTTCAAGAGCAGGTCAAAAGGTGATTTCACTGTCACTCTGTGAAATCACCTTTTGAGCAGGATTTGACACATTCTAGTGACCATGTTCATGACATAGGGTCAAAATAATTTTTGTGTTATACATTTATATGCAAAACTAAAGTGCAACACAAAAATGTGCAAAATTAAAATTTTCTGTTCGCTCCAAAATTGGAATTCTTGGGTTACACTGAAATGCAGAGAGACTTTTTGCTTGTCTTAGAGCACTGAGGGACCTGTGAATCTGCATCTGTGCATGCAGGTCCCAAAGGGACTTGCATTAATGAGGATGTGATTCAACCTTCTCAAAAAGAAAGGAAAAGAAAATTAGTTGCAATAAATTGCTTTAATGCACCAGTTAGGATTCAACTTAATGCCACAAAAGTAGGGACATGTGGTGTTCGGGTTTTCAACTCTAACTCCCCACCTCCTCAAGCATTAAAAGAAACAGACCACACAAGCAACCACAGACAGTCATCATCAGGTAAGACAAACAACATCTAACTGATTCCAGATTACATAAATGCAACAGCCGTGTTGTCGTATCTTTGTGTATTTGTATTTGTGGTATGTACACGGCAAGACATTTGTGGCTACAGACAGCAATCCAGAATGGTCAAATCAAAATACTAATTCTGTCAGCAGTAGCACAGGACTCTGCAGCCATAGATACTAATACACGATACCAAATTTACAAGAGTTCTTTTTTTTGGCAGAAGCTTGTGCCCCTATGGGGTCAGCCATCTATAGTCACATATACTCATGCACACTGTAAGACATACACACACTTCAGGCTGAAGAACTGTAAGCCCTTGAGGGGCCTGCACTTGTACAGCTGCAGCTATATGACATGCACACTGAGCTCTGGCTGCAGAAGCATAGGTCTTCCAAAACCAATGATACCACAATAGCAACAATAATTCTGTCTGCAGAAATACAAATGCTTCAGGGGCCTGCACTTCTGCAGCTGCAGGTATAAGACATACAGATTGACATTTGTTTGTGGAAGCAAACCCTGTGTGGGACCTGCACTTGTGGTACTACGCACAGAATTTTTGTATTTTTTGACCAGAAGAGACACACTAAGCTGAAAGCGTGTTTACAGGTGTGACCTGGGAGTACAAGGAAGTTAAGTGACTTGCTCAGGGTCACACAGTAAGCAAGTGGGGCCTGTGGGGTTCAAACCTAGGTCTCCAGGCTTGCAGCTCAGAGCCTTAAAGCACTGCGTTATACTGCCTCCCAAATTCATGGTACCCAAATAGGAACACTACTTTTATCTGCAGAAGTGCAGGCCTCTGTGGGCCAGTGTTTCTGCAGCCACAGGTGTAAAACATAGACACTGACTTCTGTTTAGTGATTTGCAGGATCCTACGGTGCCTACACTTCTGCTGCTGCATACAGAAAACCATGATGCCCAAACTGTATCCTGTTGGGCCAGTGCTTCTGCAGTCATAGGTCCTCATGCAAACTGTAAGAAATACACAAACACTTCAGTCTTCAGAAGCAATGGCCCCTGTGAGGCCTGCACTTTTGCAACAGCAGATACAAACCTACAAAGGTAGCACATCAGTGCCACTGCATTTGTGTCATCGAGAAACAGTTGTATGGTGGCACCAGTCAGGATACAATGCAGTAATTCTGCAATATATCACAAAATGTTGCAGTTTAATCATGTGTTATGTACTGTCTACACACCTAAGCACTTTTAGCTCATTTTTGCACTTGCACTTTAATGTTCTGAGCTGCTCACAACTTACTTCATTGCACTTATTTTGAATTTGGGTGTCTAACATTTCGGCTTACTATTTATTCACTGTTCATCTCGTCTGCATCAGTATGACTTTTTGTGTGTATGTCTTTAATTGAATGTGATTTTAAACCACACCTTGTAGCCTGCACAGCACTCTCTGATGATGATCTTTTTATTGAAATGTAAGCGTGCTGCTGTCCCACCCAGATACTGACTAGTTCAGGAGTGTGTAATCTTTACTGCACCAGATGCCATGGGGGGTTTTCATTGTTACTTGCATGGGAAGATTTTTTGCTTTAATTAGCATCCAAGCTGATTAGTCCTGTCCCTTAGACCTCTATGCCTGTAGTACTGTACATTCCTTTATTTGGAATTTCAGACTAATGCTGTATGAAATACACTGGACACACTCCTGGTATAGGTGAGAGTTGGACTTACTTATGTATATTAAATCTCTATCAAACTGTAAGACAAGGTACTAGTTACAGTTCCTTACTGAATTTCTAGAGATTGTCATTAACACTAGCATTTGGATTACTGGGTATGGGCATGTGCTGTTCACCTTACTACTGTGTAATAATAAATTGAAGAAGCTTTTTTGCAATAAGAGGGTGTATTGACCTTTTCTAGGTGTGCTGACCTCCCCCCAGTTTCACTGGAATTTGTGTTTCTTTATTGCTCACATACATTTTTAGGTATGTGCACCCCTTTGCCAGTGAGCCCACACACCCTTGTGCTTTGTGAATTTAAAAAACATCTAAGTGTATTTATGGACTAACCAAACATGATGATTGCCACTGAGAAGTGGGGGTAGTCTAGATGTGTCATAAGACTTAATACTAACTCAAAAGACAATAGTATAGTATAAGTATCAGATTAGTATAAACTCTTCAAGGTCAGCCCCTTCACACATAACCTTCTTTATGAAATGGGCAAGGAAAATCCTTTATTTTGATTGGTTAGTAGCCATGCATTAGAAATGTCTAATGTACAGCTACTATCAAGTTCAGGTAACCACAGCCACAGTTAAAAAGTAAGGTATCCTGAGCCAAATCAAATGTTCATATTTTGAATCACCACAATTTTTTCCTTGGCATTAGCCAGCAAGCTGCCCATACCCAGTAAACCTCTCCCCTCTGTACTGCACATTGACTAACCAAACTTTCAAAATGAACACCTCAGCATGACTTATTTTACAGAGTCAGGAGATGCTTTTTTGCCGTCATTTATTTTTCTTTCAACACTGACTGTCCAGCCACTCACTGTCCCTCCCTGCCTCAAACAGACTTCTGCTTGTGCCCCCTCCCACAGTCATTACACATAGATCAAGCAGTTTGAAAAGGTAGTTCTGCGGCTGCAGATTAAACAGACACAGTGGCAGATGGAAGATGGGTAAAGTTTTTATTATGCTTGTTTTAAAATCACTTATTGGTACTCCACTACTGCACCCATGTCTTCCACTTCATCTGACTGACACGCACACTCGCTCACTCCATACAAGCTGCATTTTCATCTGCCCTTACCGCACAAATGTATACAATTATAAAAATGTGCACATATGCTGCTGTGTATCTCGGCATTGGGATTACTGTGTGTGTATGGGGGGGTGGGGATTGAGGATGTGGGAGTCAAGACCATGGGGAGGAGGAAATGGAGTCAAGACTGTGGGTGGTAGCAATTACTACTGCAACCAAATTTAACTACAGTGGCCACAATGGGAAAAAAGTCTTAGGTGCCCCCCCCAAAAAATGCAACAATTTACTGCAGGAGGAGCAACAATTTTACATCAAAAGACAACAAGCATTTTACTTTTTTCTATTTAAACTTAAAAATAATGACTTTCTCAAGCATGTAATATACAAAGGACCATTTTATAAGCACAATAAGACATTCTGGTGTATGCATTAGACATTTCTAGCTGGGGAAGAAGGCACTCAGCCTGTGGCCTCGAGCCTCACTATGCCCCTGGCCATGCATTAAAAATGTCTAATGCCCACTGCCTCATGGTTTATTGCTTACTTGAGGTAGGACACTGTAAATGGAACAACCCTCCCACAGTAAAGCACTCCTGCAAATCTTGACAAAAAGCAGCCAAATTACTTGGTGGAATCCTTCTCAGTCCCTCCTCCAGTCCATATGATTTAACCCTCATTTACATATTGTAGGGAACTCCCTAAATAGGATAGATTGGAAGAACAAAATTCTCCTAACACCCCAACACCTTTTAGATGGATCAGGCATGGTTCTCAAGACTGTTAAACAAGTATAAGAACATGCTGACATATCCAAGCTGCATAATTGGAGATATCTCCAGCTATTACATGGCCTGACCACCATGTTAGGAAACCACTACAAAGCAGATCCCCCATATGTTCTGAACTATGTGCTACACCAATCTTCACCTTCTCAGGTGAGAACAGGATGTATCTACAAATGTCTCCTCCATCTCTTACTAGACCCCTCTGGCACTGTCATATCCCAAATGAGTACAGAGCTGGCATGTGAAATCTCTCCCATAGACTAGGAATTCAGCTGGTACACATTATCTTGTGCAATTAATGATGCTAGGAATGATTCACTCAGCAGAAAATTCTGTATCACTGGCACAGGATGTCAGCTAAATGGCAAAAATGGGTCATCTCTTCCATAGCCAAATGCTGGAGATCTGGAGGATGACCTGGGAACAGTCATGCACATAATCTGGGCATGCCCCAAACTTATACACATTTGAGACACAGTTGAAACAGTATGCAGGCAAATAATTGTAAAACTTATCACACTCACATGCATGCTACTGATGCTGGAAATCAACCTCTCCACTACTCCAGAGTCAAAAAGTTGACTCCTGAGATCCATGGAACAGCTGACTCACTTGGGCCCTCAGTAAGGCTAAGTGGATACTACTCCATGATTGGAGAAACCAGTCAGTGCCAGATCTTTACAGGTGAGTCACTAAACTAAGGAACATATCCAGCTATGAAGGAATCCAGTAATGTACAAGAGGAAAGGAAGATGACTTCACAGCTGTTTGGGGGGGGCTATCTGACCTCCATCCACTGTAAGATGCCGAGTCGGTATTTCATCCCCAGCTATCAAAAAGACTATTATCCTCTCTAACATTCAGCCCCCCTCAGTAGGTCGAGAGAATAAAAAAAAATGGATAAGCACTCCCCCATACTCCAAGTCCCCAGGATTATTTCCACCCCAAATCCAGGGAGAATCCACCTACAGACTGTACTTATCCAGTTACTGAGATCATACAAAAGACCATACTTTCTTTCTGGCTACTACTTTACTCTTATGAGGTACAACTAACTTAAATGTATTTGGGTTCTTAGTATTTCAGTGGAACTAGTTTTGGAAATTCACAAGGTTTACTTAGTGTTGTATATCCATGGAGGAACCCCTCCTCCCAGCAAAGAAATACTACCGTACTGTTTGTGTGTGTATCTCAATTGTTGTCATTTGTTAAAGCCAAAAAAAATACAAACTTTGATAATAAAAAAATAAAACACATCTTGCTGCTGGAACCTGTGACTGCAATATGAGAAAATAAAGGAAGTCAGGTTTAATGTATTTTAATGGCATTTTAACTTTTACTCTTAATTTTCTCAGTTTTTTATATTTTACACCAAAATTTCAACATGGTCTTTTTGGAAACCCTCCTCATGGACAAGGATGGTAAAATTTTTCAAGTCCTTACTGGAAGGTGAGTTTGTGAACACTGCATGACCATCTTTCAGATGTTATTTGAAGATATTAACTCACCAACTGGTATCATGAGGAGGGGTCATAAGAAAGCTATGTTGAAAATCTGGTGTAAAAATATGGTACAATTATAAAGTTACATGTGAATGTCGAAGTGCTGCAATGTTCAGTCATAATTACACTGATTTCAATATTTTTCCAACAAACTTTCAACATTGCCTTTTTGTGTCCCACCTCATGAACAAAATAGTTTACTTTTTTCAAATAGTGATGAAAGGTGATTTCACGTTTGCTGAACAAAATTAGGTTTCAGGTTGTATTTGAAAATTTTCACCTGACAGATACATGAGTTAGGATAATAAGAAGGCTATGTTGAAAGTTTGGTGAAAATATATAGTAAAATGACCACGTTATGAGTGATCATTGAAATAGTTCAGTGTTCACTCATAACTAGAGATCGGCAAAATTGGAAAAATTCACTCTGCGAATCTGCAGTCCGACAGGTACAAAGTGTCATGGCGAACAGTGAAGTTTCAACTTCAAATTACGGAACTTCACCTGACCTACAAATGGCCACTTCATGGGTGAAACTGCATACTTCACATTAAAAAAAGTCACGATTCAGGCATAGTCGAAGTTGCTGAGGGTGGGGAAAACATCTCAATATTCCACAAAGGTGAATTTTGGACACTTCACTGCAACTTTGTTGCTGAATTAAAACTTTGGCACATCTCTATTCATAACTTCAATAATATTCAGTATTTTAACTCCAAACTTGAATACGGAGAGAAAAGGAAGAATAACCACCCACACAGCAACAGGAACAACACGAATGCCAACTTGAATAAAAAGCATTACTTTTATATAAATGCAGACATGCAAACAATAAAGTGGCTAGTGAACAAAGACTGATGTTTCACTTAGTGCACTGCAAGTAATAGCAGGTGTTCATTAAATACATCTCAGGGCTCAACATGAGATTCAAACAGACCTATCACCTTTTCAATTTATTTTTTTTTTACAAATTTTTAACCATTCCATGGCCACCCAAGTAAAAAATCATCACTCACTACAATTTATTTACTTGACCCTACATTACACATCATTCAAATTGATCAAATATTATCTTGGAAACCTCAGTGCCTTCATTACCCATGTTAAGTAGAATTTGTTGAGTCCTCATACACTAACATTTTATTAACCTCTTTGGGATGGGGCAAAATCTAGTACACAGTTTTTTTTTTCTATTTTTCACTTTCATCTAGTGCTAGTCAAGACATATACACTTAGGCCCAGATATTCAAAAGGGTTGCGCCATGCGCAACAGGGTTGCGCCATGCGCAAGTCCACAATGCGCCATTCTACGATATTCAGCAGGAGGCAGTTATGCCACTGGCACCAGGTTGCGCAAGAGAGCAATGCAAATGAATGCATGCTCAACAGGAGGGGGAGGATCCATACGTAACCTCGCCAACCCGATATTCAGTCGGAGTTGCGCCAGAGTTGTGCATGCATGAACCCCAAACTGCGCCCGCACAAGCTTGAGCCAAAAAAGGCTTAAGTCGAGGGCCACCCACAGGTGAGTTGCTGCATTGCAGGTGCAACACAGCAGCTGCCACCCCTGGCTGGCCCCCAACTTGCTCCCTAGTGTCTTCCCACCAGCCCGATCGCGGCAGTACACGACATGTCCCCCCACATCCCACAGCCCGATCGTGGGCAGAACCTGCATAAACCTCCCAGTGCCCGGATCGCGGGCAGAACCTGTATAAACCCCCAGTGCCCGATCGCAGGCAGAATGTAACCTCCCCCAACCCGAATAACTCCCTGGTGGTCCAGGGATCAGAAGTCTTATCACAATGTCAAGAAGACAACCCCCAAACATCTCCTGGTGGTCTTAGTGTCCCCACCCACCCACAATGCCCTCCACCTCGCTCCCCGCAGCCGGCGACGACATCATCCACTCGCTTGCCGCTGTCGGCTTCCGATTGGTCAGGGTTGTCATCGCCAGTTGCGAGTTGTTATCGTAGCAGTTTGTTATCAGAGATGACAGTCCAGATTTGTGAATGATCATTCACAAATCTGACTGTCGCGTCGGTGGTGGGCTGCACGCCCATTGACTGTAGCTCTGCACCACGGGCGGCAGCCCTACCGGACAGTCAGTGGCGGGCGGGCGGGCGGCAGGCGGTGGGATGCTGCGCCCGCGGCTGTGGGGGAGCGGGTGAGGGGCTTCGTGGGTCGGTGGGGGGACACTAGACACCAGGGAGATGTTTGGGGGTTCTGCTGGACATTCTGCCCGCGATCGGGCTTTACGGTCCACTGGACCACCAGGGAGTTATTCGGGTTGGGGAGGGGTTACATTCTGCCCGCGATCGGGCACTGGGGGTTATACAGGTTCTGCCCACGATCGGGCACTGGGGGTTTATACAGGTTCTGCCTACGATCGGGCTGTGGGTGATGTTGGGGGGCGACATATGTGTTCTGCCCGCGATCGGGCTGTGGGAGGTGTGGGGGGGCATGGGACTGTGATGCCCGCGATCGGGCTGTGGGAGGTGTGGGGGGCATGAACTGTGATGCCCGCGATCGGGCTGTGGGAGTGTGGGGGCATGTAACTGTGATGCCCGCGATCGGCTGCAGTGTGCGCGTCCCCGACGGCTGCTGCCTGGCAGGGTGGCCAGAGCAAGTCCTTCGGGATCGCGCACCTACATGCAAATGGCATGCAATGTAAATAAAGAGATGCAAAATGGCCCCCCGCGCCTTTGCATAAATTATGGTGTTCATTTGCATGTCACCTTTTGAATATCGGAAATTTGGCGATGGCGCAATGGTACTTGCGCCACCGCAAGTTGAATGCTCAACTCTGGCAACTTGCGGTAGCGCAAGTTCCACTGCGCGCATACGCGCAAGTGCTTGTGGTTGGGCGTACTAAAGGAGTTGCTCAACAGCTAACTCCTTTGAATATCACCTCGCCACACCCCTGCGCAACTATTTTGAGCAGCGCAGGGGCTTGCGCCTCAGACTGGCGCAGTTTGAATATCTGGGCCCTAATATTTAATTCCAACTTATATGTTCAAACATGGGTATGAAGGCCTGGGGTTTCCAGGCACCTTACTTCATTTCACAGCAACATGAAGAATTAACTGTTATCTTACTAGCTAATCATTGATTCCTACAATGTCAGACCTTTAGCATCTATATTTTTTATGAAATGCTGAGAGATCAATACTCTCATTTAACCCCCATTGGAGCGTGCTCCCAGGGTGAATATCTAAAAGTTCTCTCTTTGTCTTATCTTTTTATTAAGATCTCCTCCTCAGGGACCCAATGTTACTAATTCCGAACCAAGGAAACTGAATATATGTTTTTGTAAATTATTTTGTTGTATTTGCTTCACTATGGCATAATTGGTATCACCCCTTTCGACTGCCCTCACTTGCTCACCTATCCTAACCTTGAATTTGAACACAGTTTGCCCCACATAATATGCCCTACAGTCACATAACAATAAGTAGACTACCCCCACACTGTTGCATGGTATAAAGTCTTTTATTTCAATGATCTTCCTTGTGATGGGGTGTGTTAAATTTTTGCTGCTGTGTATACATTTGCAGTATACACAGTTGCCACACCAAAATTTGCCTTTGGGTCTGGCTGCTAAAAGCTTCCGTCTACTCACTTCCTGGGTTGATACCATATTTGACACCACATAATCCTTTATACTTTTACATTTACGAAAAATTACAGTGGGTCCTCTTTTGGCTATTGCTTCTAACCTGGGTTCAAGCTCCAAAATGGGCCAGTTGTTTGCAATCACCTGTCTAACTTCATTAGCTTGTCTGGGAAGCTAGTCATAAAGGGTCACTCAGGACTTTCCTTTCCAGCTTCCTGTTGTCTGTATTGTAACACCTCACCCCTGTCAAGTGCATTTACTTTTATGATTGCTGACACAATGCTATGTTTGCTGTAGCCTATCTCTAAAAACCTATTTACCTGTCACCCCTCTTATTAATGTATTCTTTCCATTCAGTACAATTTCTTGGGGTTCTAACCAATTGTCCCTTTGGTATGATATGGCAGGTGTGGTAAGGGTGACAACTGTCAAAACTTAGTAAGCTGTTTCTGTCTGTACTCTTCTGAAATAAAGTAGTACAAACTCCCCTTTCCCCATCCTTGTATAATTTTAAGTCTAGGAATGTAATATTTCTCTAAGTTCAAATCTGTACCTTAAGCAACTACTGGTGTGCTCCATCCACTGTATGAAGCACAGAAACACCTTTTGTATACCCTTCCACACAATTAAGATATCATCTATAAAGCACCACCACAAATCCAGATAATGAATGTGTGGATTTGTGGCAATGCAATACAGATGATCTACCTCCCACCTGCCCACAAAGAGGTTGGCATAACTTGAGGCCATCGTTGTACCCATAGCTGTTCCTTGTACCTGGTGGTAAAGTTGTCCCTGGAACAAAAAAATGTTCATCTGCAGAACCAAACCTGCCAACTGAACACGAAAATGTGTGGGAGTCCTAACACGTTCCTCCTCAGTCCTTTTCTCTAGGAAGTTTGAAAGGGCACTTAGCACCTCTTGATGTGATATCCCTGTGTATCAGGAATTAACATCTATCACTGCAAAGTACCACTCTGGTTCAATGTGGAGATCTTTAATAATCTGGACTACTTGGGTAGAATCCCTAAGAAAAGACCTTAGGTTATGCACCATGGGTTGTAAAAATGCATCAAGGTACATGGAGAGAGGTTCTGTTAGACAGCCTCTGCCTGACACATGGGTCTTCCTGGTGGTTGCACCAAATTTTTATGAATTTGGGGTAAGGCATAGAGTGCTGGAATAACTGGATGGTTAACTGTCAGAGTTCTATACTCCACGTCCTTAATGTACGAAGAGTCCCACGAAGCAAACAACCCACCTGCCGACTGGTACTGCAGTTAACATGCATGGAGACAGTCCAAGGGAGTCCATGAATGAAGTCTAGGCAGTGATCAGGTCTGTGATGTCTTAATACAATTGAAGGCTCCTGTCAAAATAAAAAGCAAGTGCTGGCAGAAGCATGAAGGGATGTGTACGCATGTGCTGAAACTCACAGAAGCGCATGAGCCCCACACAGCGCATTCATACACCCAATGCAGATCTGGTGCACAAAGGTCAAGCAGGAAACATGGCACACTGCACTGGGAGTGAGGGCAGAATCAGGGCACTAGCAAGATATTTCAGTCAGCGAACTGTGCAGTAAGTAACATAAAATTACAGGAAGCTGTTATCCTTCTGTACAGACAACTGGTAAGACCCCATCTGGGAGTACTGTGTGCAATTCTGGAGACCCCATCTCTGCAAGGATGGAGGTAGTCCAGAGGAGGGCAACTAAAATGGTGCAGGGTCTGCACCAGAAGACATATGAATAGAGACTTAAGGAGTTTAATATGTATACCCTCGCGGAAAGGAGGGACAGGGGGACTTGATACAAACTTTCAAGTACCTAAAGGTAATCAACAAAGTCTAAGAGGGTAGCATCTTTCAGAAAAAGAGGTGTGCAAGAACAAGGGGGCACAATTTGAAGATAGAAGGGGGACAGCTCAGAGGTAATGTGAGGAAGCATTTTTTCACAGAGAGGGTTGTAGATGCATGGAATGGCCTTCCTGAGGAGACCATGGAGTCAAAAACAGTGGGGGAATTCAAGAATGCATGGGACAGACATAAGGCAATTCTAGGGGGTTGGGGCTAGGAGGAAGTAGGCTGTTGGTTAACTAGGATCTGCTGCATATCCATTAGGTAGGGAAATGGGCAGACTGGGTGGGCCAAGCGGTCCTTACCTGCCGTCAAATTCTATGTTTCTATGTACCTCTTTAAAAAATCTTCATTAAGTACATGGTTTATTTCAGCTTTGAACTTGTCTAAAACATCATGTGAAACCTTCTTGTAAAATTAATCATCACACACTAATCTATTGACCTCAGTAATATACTTCCTGGTATTAAGCACCACTACTGCCCCCCCACCCCCGTCTGCTGGTTTAATTGTTATGTGGCTATTCAAGCTTAAAGATTTCAAAGTGGCACATTCTTCCCTTGTGCAATTATGCCAGAATCTCACATTATTTTCTTCCTGTAAATGCTGAAAATCAAGTTCACATTCCTTACTGAACACAGCAACTGTGGAATTCATAGGGGGACAAAATTCAGATCTGGGTTGTAACCTGGGGGCAGTGTTACTTGTTTCATAATTATTATCCAAACCTTCACAGACACTCTTAAAGGTGAGATTTCTTCCTAGCTTATGTAGGTCTACACAAACATTAAAACAAATTACATCCATAATAGGGCAAAATGAAAGTCCCTTGCTTAACACTGAAATCTCATAATGTGTTAAACTATGATCAGACAAGTTCACAACTGGTACCATTAAATTCTTGTTGTTACCATTGTCAGATGTACTTTCCTGCCCTACTTAAATTGTTACCACTTCCTGTATTTTACTATTGATAACTGGTGCAGAAACAGATGAACTAATATTAGATGGCATAATATCACTTACAAGGGTAAACCCCGTTCTGTGCACTCATTTGACAACACCTGAGGGATATCATTAATGCCATTAATAACACATGCAGGTAAAGAATGAACTGGGGGGACATGCATAGGGGAAACAATCAAAACTCACACAATCTGCAGGAAAGTTTTGGAGAGAAGCTACATTGACATGTGGAGAACAGGAGTCTGATTCATTCAGATTTGTTTGTATTAGTAGTTGTTCATGTTTCTTTTGCCACAAAATTCATAAAAGTTTGGTGCAACCATGAGGGAGACCCATTGTGTCGGGTAGGGGCCGGCTAAAAGAACCTCTCTCCATGTACCTTGATACATTTTTACAACCCTTGGTGCAATCTAAGGTATTTTCTTAGGGATTCTACCCAAGTAGTAGAGATTATTGAAGATCTTCACATTAAACCAGAGTGGTACTTTGCAGTAATAGATGATAATTCCTGGTATAAGTGACAACTCATCAAGAGGCGCTAAGTGCCCTTTTGTACTTCCTAGAGAAAAGGACTGAGGAGGAATGTGTTAGTACTCCCACACATTTTCTTGTTCAATTGGCAGGTTTGGTCTTGCAGATGAACATTTTTTTGTTCCAGGGACAACTTTACCACCAGGTACAAGGAACAGCTATGGGCACACCAATGGCCTCAAGTTAGGCCAACATCTTTGTGGGCAAGTGGGAGGTAGATCATCTGTATGGCACTGCCACAAATCTGCACATTCATTTTCTGGATTTGTGGGGGTGTTTTATAGATGATATCTTAATTTTGTGGAAGGGTATACTAGAGGAGTTTCTATGTTTCATACAGTGGATGGAGCACACTAGTAGTTGCTTAAGGTACAAATGTGAACTTAGTCAGACAAATATTACCTTCCTAGACTTAAAATTATAGAAGTATGGAGAAGGGGGAGTTTGTACTACTTTATTTCAGAAGAGTACAGACAGAAACAGCATACTGAGGTTTGACAGTTGTCACCCTTACCACACCCACCATAACATACCAAACGGATAATTGGTTAGAACCCTGAGAAATTGTACTGAATGGAACTAATACATTAATAAGGGGGGGGGGAGAACAGATACATAGGCTTTTAGAGAGGCTACAGCCAACATAGCATTGCATCCGCAATCATAAAAGTAAATGCACTTGACAGGGGTGAGGTGTTACAATACAGACAACAGGAAGCTGGAAAGGAAAGTCCTGAATGCCCCTTTGTGGTTAGCTTCTCCAGATGAGCTGATAAAGTTAATCAGATCATTGCAAACAACTGGCCCATTTTGGAGCTTGAACCCAGGTTAGAAGTAATAGCCAAAAGAGGACCCAAGGTAATTTTTCTTAAATATAAAAGTATAAAGGATTATGTGGTGTCAAATATGGCATTGACCAAGGAAGTGAGTAGACAGACACTTTTAGCACCCAGATACAAAGGCACATTTAGGTTTGGCAACTGTGTATATTGCAAATATATACACAGCAGCAAAAATTTAACACACCCCATCACAGGGAATATCATTGAAATAAAATATTTTATAACATGCAATAGTGTGGGAGTAGTTTACTTATTGTTATGTGACTGTGAGGCATATTATGTGGGATGAATTGTGCTCAAATTCAAGGTTAGGATAGGTGAGCATGTAAGAGCATTTGAAATGGGTTATACCAGTTATGCAATAGTGAAGTACATACAACAAAATAATTTACAAAAACCTATATTCGGTTTCCTTGGTTTGGAATTAGTAACATTGGGTCCCAAAGGAGGAGATCTTAATAAAAAGATCAGACAAAGAGAGCTTTTGGATATTCCCCACGGGAGCATGCTCCAATAGGGGGTTAAATGAGAGTATTGATCTCTCAGCATTTCTAAAAAAAATATAGATGTTAAAGGTGTGACATTGTAGGAATCAATGATTAACTTCTGAGGTAACAGTTAATGCCTCCTGTTGCTATGAAATGAAGTATGGTGCCTGGAAACCCCAAGCCTTCATACCCATGTCTGAACATATAAATTGGAAATAAATATGAAGTATATATGTCTTGACTAGCACTAGATGAAAGTGCAAAAGAGAGAAAAAAACATAGTGTATTAAATTTTGCCCCTTCCCAAAGAGGTTAATAAAATGTTAGTGTATGGGCACACAAAAAATGCCACTTAACATGGGTAATAAAGGCACTGAGTTTGCCAAGATAATATTTGATCAATTTTAATGATGTGTAATGTAGGAGCCAGTAAACAAATTGTAGTGAGTGATGATTATTTACCTGGGTGCCCATGAAATGGTTAAAAATGTGTAAAAAAAATGTAAAATGGTGGTTGGCCTGTTTGAATCACATGTTGAGGTCTGGGATGTATTTAATGAACACCTGCTAATAGCAATATTTTACTCTGATGAAACCTGGCAGTGCACTAGGTGAAACATTAGTCTTTGATCACTAGCCACTTTATTGTTTGTTTGCACTTCTGCATTTACATAAAAGTAACCCTTTTTATACAAGTTGGCATTCAAGTTGTTCCTGTTGCTTATTCTCCCTTTTCTTTCTGTATTCAACTAACTTTGAATCATAGCACCACCCGAATCCTGGTGCTCCTATTCTTAGTGTTTTTCGTGACTCCAAACTTTCAACTGAGCCCTTTTTCACAACACTTGATAAATGTGACAAGTGTAATTTTTTCTAAAACCTGCAAGACACTTGTTTTACCACTTGTGGTGTGAAATGACATCTTGGCAAATGTACTATAAATGCCACATGTCAAGTTTATAAGGGGAAAATGACTAACTTGAAAATTTAGGTTCAAATTTATAAAAAAAAGAAACGTTGTGTGTAGTGCCAGCCTTTTCCCCAGTGGGTACTGTTTTGTCATACCATGCCGGTGAGGTGAGTGCTGAATTTTAAGTAGTAAGTACAAATAAAATCTGATTGTATGAATATATGATGCATAACTGATGAGTCTAATAAAGATGTCCAAATAGATGAGAAGATAAATTCAAAAATACAAAAAAAAAGATAAACTGAAATGATAAATTTATCAATCACAAAAAGTATAATGCTTCAATTATAATCAGCTGTCCAGTTTAACAGTGTGGTGAACAATGTACAAGAGCAACATAGTATTTATTCCTCTGTGAAGCATATTTGAGAATACTGCTTGGACTCGGAGATCCACCTACTAGGCTGAATTGTACCACTCTTTACATTCCTGGATCCATGCTTGTTACTGTACCAGAACTTCTTAGGTCTCTTATTTCAGTCTTTAAGGGGATGCAGCATTTATATGTATATTCAGGGATGAATAAAGTTCATATTTTTTTAATTATTTATCTCCCACAGATTGCATACATCCCTGCTTCTGCTGTCATCTGGCCATGATAAATGTCTTAACTTCAGCTATGTCTGTATGAATTGTAACTTTTTACAAACAAGTTGATATTATAAGTAGAGCAGCTTTGACATTAATGGCCAAATCTTTTTTTTTTTTTTTTATGATTTTACCTACCTGCCTACATACCTACTTACTTCAATACTAAAGGCTGCCCATTGCGATATCGAACATCCCAACATCAATCCTGCAAGCAAGATGCTTGCCTTCCACAGAAGTTTCAAGGAGTACCGTCATTTGGCAAGCCCAGAGCAGCCCACTCCCTGCCTTATTCAGTAAGTATACACATTAATCAGTGATGTGAGCATAGAGGCTTGGTCATCATTTGACATGACAAGTGGTACTTTTTCTTTATAGAAGTTCCAGCCTCTTCCCTGCTACAAGGTTTCTGCCCTTCCACTAACACTGGCCTCAGGGGAAGGCAGGTGAAGTCAGTTATTGCATTGTTGCCATAATGGCAACACTTACTACAGTCAGCAGTAGGTGCTGAGTTTGAGGCAGAGAAAATCTGTTTCCCTAGAACCTGAGTTTGCAGTCTCTTCAGTGTGGCATTGTCTCCCCAGATCAGAGTAGTGGATTGTGGTCAAAATGCAAACACAAGCCTCCACTGATGTCACTGTTAATATTTTTGTATTACGGAGGTGCTTGTGTGCTTTTAAAACATGCTCTTTGTGGAGAAACTATACTAAATAGTACAGTCCTAATTGTTTTAGTAATAATGATATCTATTGCAGAAGTGTTTATTTTTCTGTGACTCCACCTGCATTTTATAGGGTACAGTCACAATATGAATATTCTTATTTTAAATTCATACAATCTGACAGAGTACTAACATTCTCTGAGATGCTATATACAAAGCAATAACTGAGTAGAGGCAGACTGCATAACACATACTACTTTGTAGTGTGTGGATCCTTCCATTGTAAAGCCAATTTAATTATGCCTTTGTCTAGTAGAAAATAATACCAAGGCAGTAAGAATCAATTGTTCTACATGCCTCCATGCTTCACCAGGATATGAATTGGGAAGGGGTCCTGTGCTCAACAGGACCAGCAGTATTTCTCTGGGTATACTTGGCTATTATTATGCCTGTACCGTGCATACCACATAAAAAATGAACTTGTGTAAAAGGTTTATGATACTGGTTGCATAAAATGTCTATCATTCACATGTCATGTAGCACATTCAAGATGCAATATCTGCTGAGGCAGACAAAAATGGTTGGTCATCATCTTTTGTTATATGAATATTTAATCTACACACTTTAATTACATCCTGTTCTTAACAGCCATCATCCAATGCCAAATGACTTATAGTAGTGCAATAGACTGGATGATCTTTGCATTGCATTCATAATAGAATGTGAATTGTGGACTTGGTTCATGTACCACACTTACTAGAGCAGCTTCAAGGACATTAGAAATATGGAATAGAGCCAAAGGCAAAGCATTCCTGATCAAGTGGATGAAACAGGAAAAAAAAAAAGTTTGGTATTTAATACAGATGTTTTTGATTGATTTGTACAATAAATTTAGTTATGAAGAATGATGAGAGGGTTTGATGGCTGGTACAGCTATAGATAGCATTGTCCTCAGCATTCACTGGGCTCTAAAATGAAGGAATTCCATAGTCAATGTTCCTGTGTCCCTGGTTTATTCTGTCAGTTCAAATGTATGCAACTGT
Organism: Neoceratodus forsteri; assembly: GCA_016271365.2. Taxonomy (NCBI): domain Eukaryota; kingdom Metazoa; phylum Chordata; order Ceratodontiformes; family Ceratodontidae; genus Neoceratodus; species Neoceratodus forsteri. The sequence continues at coordinate 625,518,871 of CM057455.1, forward strand.
GAAGTGAAATTCTCTCTTTATCCTGTTTAGCAAAATTAGGTACCGTTCCAGCCAAGGTAATCAAGCTATGATCTACTGATGGATCCCCTAATCTGGAGGACTCCTGTCACTCCTGGTCTTGGATTATAGTGTAATTGTATAACTAGACAGCCGTATGAAAGTGAAACTGAGCATCCCCCCCCCCACATGGATGCTCTAACATGTTTCTAGTGGAGAAAGACTAGTACTTTGTATCTTCATGTCTGCAACCAATATGCAACCCTTTAAATGTGCACATCACCATTTCAGAAAGTCTCATTTGTCCTAGATCGCAACAGTGAGAGGGGAGAGATATTAGACTGACTATGGAAGTCATATTCAGAGCACTGGAAAAATCATCAGGGATATCAGTGCAGACTTATGCATGCAGGTAGAAACTGGAACTGTAAGTTGAGTGGAGGCTGTTTAGAAGAGCGCAACCAAAATGGTGCAGGGTCTGCACCAGAAGAAATATGAAGAGAGATTAAAGCTGCTTAATGTGTATACCCTCGAGGAAAGGAGGTAGAGAGGAGACATGATAGAGACTTTCAAGTAGCTCAGGGAATCAACAAAGTCCAAGAGGGTAGCATATTTCAGAAAAAAAGAGATGTCAAGAACAAGGGGGCACAATTTGAAGATAGAGGGGTGACAGCTGAGAGGTAGTGTTAGAAAGTATTTTTTCACAGAAAAGGTTGTGGATGCATGGAAAAGCCTTCCTGAGGAGGTTGTGGAGTCACGAACAGTGGGACAATTCAAGAATGCATGGGACAGACATAAAGCAATTCTAGGGGTTGGGGGTAGGAGGAAGTAAGTTGTTGGTTAACTAGAATCTGCAGCTTATCCATCAGGTAGGGAAATGGACAGACTAGGTGGGCCAAGCGGTCCTTATCTGCCATCAAATTCTATGTTTCTATGTTTCTATGAACACAAGAAAAGCTTTGGTAACAGATGTTGCAGTATGCATGCAAGGCTACACAGGTTGTTAAATGATATACTGCAATAGCAGAAGCTCTGGCTATAGTTAAGGGCACTGAGCTGCAAACCTGGAGACCTGAGTTAGAATGCCACAGCTTCCACTTGCATACTGTGTGACTCATAGTAAGTCACTTAACTTCCTCGATCTCCCAGGTCAGCCCTGGAAACAAGATTCAGCTTAGTCTGCCTTTCCTGGTTAAACAATCTCCCCTTCCCTTTCCCTTGAAGGGATGTTCTAGAAGTCCTACAATAATTACAGGATGCTGGCGGACTGAAGTAGGTTGAAAGATGGCACTAAACAGTGTAAGGCTTATGGAGAAATTCACACAAGTAAACATGAACAAGAGTATTGCAGCATTTAAAAAACAGTAGTAGTATTTAAAATTCCATTTTATATTACACCAGTAGACAATGAACTTGTCCAGGACAGAAGTTAAAATATATGATCACATTTTCCAGATTCAGAAGGCAGTCTAGCAGCAGCATTTTGAAATAATTGTAAGTGCTTAATAATTTAGTACATAAGTCAGCCAAGATGGAATTGCAAAAACAAATGGTGCAAAAATGAACAAATGAGTTTAGGTTGCTGCACCATCATAGTTTGGTATGAACACACCTTAGCAATATTGCACATACAGTAAGTAAAAGGGTTGCAAAGAAGAATAGAAACATAGAATGTTTAGGCTGAAAAAGACCTGTGGTCCACTTAGTTTGCCTTTTCTCTACCTTATTCCTTCCAGACTATACTGGTAGGGCCTGGGCAGTGCTCATTGCTGGTAGCTCTGTGTTGTACAATGTCAGACCCCCCCCCCCAAAAAAAAATCCCTGTCATCATTTTAAACAAACCAATGTGACTATCCACCCTGGTTTGAAGCCTGTAATTGTCTTCACATTAACCACATAACTGGGTAGACAATCCCAGAAATCCAATATCCTCTCCATGAAGAAATACTTTCTCATGTCCATCCTGAATGTCCCTGACTAATGTTAAGGTGTACCCTCTTGTTACAGTACCCTCTCCTTCACAGAACAGTTACTGGCAAGGCACCCTTTTTATTCCATTCAGGTATTTGAATGTTTTCATCATGTCCCACTCTTCCTTCTGTCTCCCATGGAGTGCAAGTTCAGATTAGCCAATCTCTCCTCATATGTCTTCCTCTGTTGCTTGTGCATCATTTTAGTTGCACTCCTCTAGATTAATTCTGAATTGTCCTGATAGCATTCTGAGATAACCATTAAATAATATGACTTTATCAAAGCAGACCCCAAGGATAAGTACACAGAGTTAGGACAAAGTGACATTAAATTCAATCTGTAAACCTAAGTCAGATAATTGCAAATATTACACCTTAACATTTTTGTCAAATAATTGGAATTTTCAATTTATGGTAAAGGGAAGCTATGGATGTCAAAACCTAGATTTAATTGAGGCAGCGGGGCACCTGGAAATGGCAAGGACACATCAACAGGGGTGTAAATATATGTCTTTGGTACAGTGTAATATGATAGTCCTGCTTGTGAAGGGTTCCTCTGTCTCTGTCCCCTCCTTGATTGCCACTCACTTCAATGAATTCTCACCACCTGTGCCCTCCAGCTTCCTTGCCAGTTTGCTGCCTGTCCCTCTATCTCAATAATCCTCTTTTCTACATCTGTCTAACTGGTGTCACTTTTCTTATATTATTCCCCTGGAGACCTTGCAGGCTATATCTCCTAACCTCTCCAAGGTTAGCCCTGATGAGCTTGATCCTAAATTAATCCACATCTATGCCCTTTCTATTGCTATTTCCTCAGCCACCTTCTCAGCCCCTACTTTTCTCTCTGTGCAATTCCACAGTCTTGGAAGTTCACCAAGGTACTCCCACTCCACATAATGGGTGACTCCACTTCTGAAAACTTCCAGCCCATCTCTCTCCTTTCTTCACTCACCAAGCTTCAATAGAAGTTTGTCTGCACCTGACTTGCTGACTTTCTCTACTCCATTGATTTCATCTCTCCCTTCCAGTCTGGTGTCTGCAAAACCGATTCCACAGTCTCTTCTGTGTTGTGTGATTGTAATAGAGGCTTAGTAACCACCCACCCCCATTCTTTTTCTTGTTTATTTATTTTTAGAGGTTTGTGTTGTCTAAAGTATAGATTTCACTTTTGTAAACCTCTAGTATTATAGAGATAATCAGAATTGGCTTTGGTTCCCTTTTTGAGACCAATTATTAAATATTTGGACCACTTAGAGAGATTTTTCCTTCTTTCAAACAAATAAAAACTGTTGCAACAGTGCGTGTATCTTTCCTCTTACTATCTTTTCAGTCCTGCACTTTCCCTACCTACATCCTGGCCATGTGTAGGTAACTTGCTGTCCCTATTGCACCTTTCAAGCCTCTCTGAAAGTCCTAATGCCTGCATATTAAGCTGTTTTGGTGCCCCCTTGTTAGTAAAGAAGAAAAAAGAAGCAATTATAAAAGTGGGCTTCTCTGAAGCCAATGAATACTCCCTGTTTCTCTCGGTTTATAACTTTCAACCTTAGTACTAAGCAACAAAATGAGCCAGGCATAAAACAAACTATTCTGCTGCCTGACAATTAAAGAATTCTCATATTCTTTTAATTTTAATAAACACTCCAATCCCTTGAGAGAAACTGAACAGGAACTAATATTCACAAAAGCACAATTGCAGGTTATACATGCAGCTTGCATGTAGAGTGAAGTTCTGGGCTGCATTAAAAGGCATATGTAACAAAGAATAGTTGCTGCCAGCTTTTAAACAAGCTTAAAAATAATTATAATGTGTTCTCTTCAAGTCATATTGTACTCATTGTTTGAAAGGTTTGTAAAACTAGTAGTTTTACCTTTTTCCTTTTTTAATTTCATGGTTCAGGGCTTCCAGAACCTCCCCTCTGTTTTCATGTTGTTCTAAGGGCTGGCCAGCCATGACTCTTCCCCTTTTATGATGTTAAAGAGGGGGCGGTGCCTGAACCCCCAGCATAAGCTATTTTCTTTTGTTTACCTTACTAATTATTGCCTTGCTGTGCCTAAAATCCTTTTCAAATCTGTGTGATAGCAATATTAAGGTATTGTATTAAGAACTTAATCCCTGTAAAGGATAATTTTGTTTTTCAAGCTAGGTATGGGAGGGACTATGGTGGACATGTGACTATGTTTCAGTATATAAGCACAGCCGACTGTATAGTGAATCAGGTGGTTGGTAGGAGCTGTTCTCTGCAAGTCCCCTAGCTTGATACTAGATGGATGAATGAATCTCTGTTTGAAACTGACTTAAGTTCTGTAATTTTGATTTTACTTTATGCCTTTATTATTTTCCATGCTCAGTCTACTTATTTTTGTCTGTTGGAGAAATAAATTCAGTTCTTTTGTTTTGAATCCTAAAACAACGTTTGGACTCCATTTGTTTACACGTCCACAGTGATACTGCCCCCATTCTAACTGGGATTGACCAGGGACATATCATAGACACTGTCTTCATTGACCTGGCCAAGGCCTTTTATTTGTAGCCCCACTTCTTCTGGAGAAGCTGAGATCCACTGGGCTCTCTCTGTTCCAGCTGATGACTGGTTCAGATTCTGTCTCTCTGGCCATCTCCAGTCAGTGCATGTGGCAATTCGCTGTCCCCCTCTCCTAATCCAGTCCAGGGTCCCCAAGGTTCCATCTGGGTCACATCCTATTTTCCATCTTTTTAAATTACCCCCACCCCTTCCATCTGTGTAAACTTACATATTCACATGTATGTGCATGACATTTATCCTTGCTGCTCAACGAAGCTTAAGCTGGTTCCAGTCAAACCAACACCGGGTTTTTCGGCATCAGGAAAAATCTGTCCAGCCCCCCCCCCATATTCACCAACCTGAATGGCTTTCCCCTCAAAGTAGTTCCCTGCTTTAAATACCCTGATGTGTAGCTGGATAATAGACTTGCCTTCTTCAACCATAACAGTGACATTCACTCAAAGCACTTCCCTAAACCTGGTGCCCTATACTGCAACATGGACTGCCTCACTTCCAAAGTCTGCTGCAATCTGGTCACCAAAATGATGCTTCCAGTCTTTGACTATGTGCATATGGTCTATGGTACAGTTCCCTCCTCTCCAATCACCAGACTGGATACCCACTGTAGAGCCTTCTGCTGCTTTGCTGCTAATGACCCCTCCCTTATTCATCACTGCTTCCTCTGTCCCTCTCTCTCTTGATCCCTCCTCTTTAGTTTCTTCATGTCACCATCTCACTGTGCTTCCTTCATCTGCAAATATTAGTTTGGGTCTCCCCCCTTATACCTCCTCTTTCCTCTAGTCTATCCCCCTGCTTTGAATACTCTTCACTCTAGAGATGCATCCACCTTCTCTCTTCCTTATTCAGACTCTGCTGCTGGACAATTCACTTTCACCTATTTTCTCACCTCCATCTGGAAGAAGCTCCCCTCTGTTTTTTGCATCTGTCTTTCCCATCTCTCCCTCAAACACCAGCTCAAACATTCATGTGCTCTTCCTCCCCAATGCTGCTCCTAATTGACTTCAATTCTCTCCTCACTTCTCCTGCTTAATGTTTTGCTGTATTTCATATTTAGTATATGGTGGCCTGCTGCTGCTCTTAAATAATGCTTATCACATTACCTGAAATTTTGATTTTTGCCTACACCTTATATTCTACCACTGTTTATGCTTTTTACCACCTGCAATTTTGATCTCTTCTGCACTGTACATTCTACAATTGTGTCGCTTTTATCTTTTTATTTAATGGCCCTCCCCCTCCCTAGGAGACACCTGAAAATAAACCATGGGTCAGTGCACCTTTCGAGTCCCTAGTTTTCAAAATAAACAAACATAAAATAGTCCATGTAATGATATTATTTATGTGTTTATTGACTTATTTTTCAAAAGTTTAGCCAGGAAAGGTATACTGATCTGATAATAGCTCATTTCCAGATGAGTTTGGTGGTGGGGCAGTGGGAGAAGGAAGAAAATGCAATAAAGTAAAGAAACAAAAAGTAATTACAAGATGCATCATTAAGTAAATGCCCATCAATATAGTGCCTCCGTGGGAGTAAGGTACAATACAGACATTCATTCTTTATTATCCTAAGTAACGTAAAACAGCACTGGGTGCATAAGTTAGATAAAACATGAATTTAAGCAGCAACAGTGAATCAATTGCACTTGAACAGCAGCAGTGCAACAATACAAGTCTGATATGATGATGTCTCCAGTTGGGGCCATTGAATAAAATTAATTGAAAGAGACCTTAAACAGAACCGTGTAGGACATCTGACACCATAGGCTTGAAAGTGGAGGTGGAGGAGGAGCTGGTAAAGATGACATTTTGTGAGTTATCTAACAAGTAGCTATGAATCTGACTTAAAATAGTATCATGAAAGTAAAAGGAAATTATGAATTCTGATTTTAGAAAAATATCTCAAGTTCCATCTTTGGTGAAATCCAAATCCACCAAATGTGTTCTGTGAATTTTCATACAATTCCATGACATTTTCTATCTGAATTGTAGAATGATACAGTACAATTTAACTGTGGAATGGCAGACCAGGGGTGGTGGGGTAGCCATTTATGTCAAGGTCAAATATACGGTCACTACCATTGACTCCTTCTCTATCGCAAATGGCTTTGAATGTCTGTCCCTTAAGGTCAAAACATCCCACTCAATGCCTATCAGGGTAATAGGATGTTACATGCCTCCATCTGCTGGGTCCCAGCTCCTGTCTCACTATCAACTATTATGGGACATGAGATCCTCAAAACTATTATTCTAGGGGATCTCAATCACGACTGGTTATCCAAGGCTTCCTTACCCCTCAAATCCTTCTGTGACTCTCTTGGACTCACACAACTCATTGAAAAACCTACATGTCCTAACAAGAAAAACCTCAGGAATAGCACCCTATTGGATTTCTTTCTTACAAATAAGCCACAGTCCTTTTCCTAAGCTGGAATATTCTTCTCGGATGTCAGCGATCACTGCTTCATCGCCGGTGTAAGATCTGACTTCAATCCCTCCTCCACATCTAAGTTCTCCAACAGAAGGTACAGACGCAACTTTGACCCATTTGCCTACATCGATAAACTAAAATCATCTATACACTGGCAGAACTTTTACCTAGCCAAATCGGTCAGTATGGCATATGACATTTTTCATGAAATAGTGTTTTGTGCCAGAAATAAACATGCTCCCTTGGTAAAAGTCTGTGTAAAGACCAGAACTTGCTGTTGGTTCTCTGCTGAACTCAAGGCTGCATTACTAGCAAGAGATAAACTCTGGAAAAAAGCCTACAAATCAAAAACTGCCAAGGATTGGTTCCACTTCAGGAAGGCTAGGAAATCCTGCACCAAATTGGTTAGAGAGGCTAAGGCCAACTTCTACTGTTCTGAGCTTGACTCTACCTCAAGGTGCCCAACTAAATGTTGGTCCACAATCAAAGAGCTGTCTGGTCATACAGCTGGAAATGTACTTCCCTCGAAAATCATCTCCAACAATGTTACTATCAATGATAGCAAGGAAATTCTCCAGGCCTTCAACAACCACTTTGATACAGCAGGCCTAGTATTCGACAATTCACCAGCATCCGTGTTATGTTCTTAGGTTAGTGCACAGATTACTGAACCTAGCACCACTAATGCGGTCTTCTCATTCCTTCCTGCTTCGTTGAAAGAGGTCGAAGACCTCCTTCTACAGTTGGACACCAAGAAAAGCACTGGTGCTGACTCTCTCGACCCCTACTTCTTGAAGATTGCATACCACATCATAGCTGTACCAACCACACACCTATTTAACTTGTCCTTGTCCCAGGGGACTCTTCCACACCTATGGAAAATTGCCCACGTCATTCCTCTGTTTAAATCAGAGGATCCCTGTGACCTAAATAATTACCGGCCTATATCTCTCCTACCAATATTGTCTAAACTGTTGGAAAAAAATTGTGAATGCTCAGTCGAGAACCTACCTAGATAACAAGAACCTTCTAAACCCTATGCAGTCTGGTTTCAGAGCCAAGCACAGTACCATTACGGCTCTGTCCAAAGTGACTGATGACTGGCAACGAGAGCTGGAAAACAAAAAAATTTGTATGTGCCAATTTCCTGGACCTTAGCAAGGCCTTCAGCACTGTCGACCACTGCCTACTTCTTTCTACCCTAAAAGCGATAGGTCTGGACCCGACCTCTCTGTTCTGGTTCAATAATTACCTTACAGATAGGCTTCAGCAGGTCAGGGTTGAAGGGGAGCTCTCTCCACTCAAACCAGTAAAAAGAGGCGTTCCACAGGGATCCATCCTGGGTCCTCTGTTGTTTGCCGTTTATATAAACAATATTGATGTTGGCATCAAGGAGGCCAATCTTCACCTTTCTGCTGATGATACAGTGTTGTACCTAAGCTGCCAAACTCCGGATGCCGCTTGTGGAGATTTACAAACAGAATTCAACTTCTTGCAGAATCAGCTCCTGCATAACAAACTCTTACTCAATGCAAAAAAAACAAAAGCTATGCTGTTCTCTCTGGCTACTCATTCAGCGAACCCCACTATCTCTGGATCCTTACCTCCCATAAACACTTTACTAGGAGAGAGGATGAAATTTGTTATGAAATTCAAGTACCTAAGGGTCTGGCTAGACCACAGACTCTCCTTCATGGAGCATGTAGAGGATCTGCTGAAAAAGTTGAGGCAGAGGCTTGGCCTCTTTAGAATAAACTGCCTCCTGACTAAAGATGCCAAGATGCAGTTAGTTCAATCCACATTTCTATCCCTAATTGATTATGACAATTTCATTTATAGTCAGTGTAATGCATCCTGTCTTATTAAACTGGACTCCTTATATCACAGAGCCTTGATATTCATAACTGACCTATCACCACCCACCACTGCTCCTTATATGCAACTGTGGGGTGGACCTTCCTTTAGTACAGAAGGAATAGAAATGCAGCTCTCTGGACTTACAGAGCTCTTACCAACAAATTACCCCAATACATTTTCAACTGTTTGCCGTTATACATGGTAGGCAACTACACACTGAGAAGCTATTCTCTGCTTCTACTGAAGGTACCTAGGGCCAATACATGCTTTGGGAGAGCGGCCATAGGCTTTGTGTTGCCCTCACTCTGGAACAAACTACAGAAATCTATGAAACTGAGTCTCCCTGCTAGTCTTACCACCTTCAAGACCTTGTATACCAAGGCTGTTAAGGAGCTACACAGCTTTTTCCAGCATGCTTAGCATGCTAGGTTGCCTACTGCTTACCTGCCCACTACATCTCCCCCTAACCCAGCCCCTTGATTGTCTCCACCTATATCCCCCCTTTTCTTCTGCAAATCCTCTACCTTTCTTACCTTCAGACTCTTAACATTTATGTCCCCAGCCCATCTACCATAGCACCCTTCCTAGAACAGCTGCAATCCTTTACCCCTCACCTCCATATCTGCCCCTTACATGTGTATATGTCCTGACCAATGATATGCTGCGCTGTTTGAAAATGTTTTAATATGCTGGCTGCTTCAGAATGTATTCATTCCCTTCTCATACCTTTCTCCCTAACCTTGTTAACGCTATACCTGGAATACTTTTTAATACTCTGTTTATTATTTTTCTATTTCTGTATAATTATGTCTTTTTATTATCTGTACATAAAAGTGCTATTATTGACCTTGTGTAACACAGGTCCACCTTGTAAATGAGCCTGCTCAACGGTGCTCACCTGGATAAATAAAGACTTGATTGATTGAGTTCTGCATCAATTACAATCCGCAGTTTAATACATTAGACCACAATACAAATATTCATTCAAAAGTTCAAAGTCAGAATTTTGCAAAGGCTGACAATGTGCATTCAGAAATATCACAAAACAAAAATTAAATCTTTCAACAATTTGCCACATGCAGGATTTTATTTTCAAACAACATTAGTCAAAGAGAAAGTAAAGTCAAGAGAGCAGTAATAACGGTGTCAAAAGTTAAGAAAATGTCAAAAAAGGAGAATAGGAGATCTTCTGTCAATGTACACTAATAAAGCATTAGAAACCTTTAGGAATGTGGGTTCCATGATAGGTGCATGGTGGAAATCTGATTTAAAATGGGGGTAATGATGTAGGATAGTCAGTTGTTTGACTGGTTACAGCTCTTTTTAAAACTATGGAGATAAATGTCAGCTGAGCAGCTGGTTGAATATCAATGTTCAGTGTGAACTTTCTGATATTGGAATGATGACTGCAGAATTGAAAGATATTGGGAAGAAGAATAAGAAGAAAAGAGAAGAAGAAAAAAACTACAGACCTGTTAGTTTGACCTCAGTGGTAGGGAAAATGATGGAATCACTTCTGAAAGAAAGAATTGTTGAGTACCTAGAGGTCACTGGGGCACAGGACCCAAGGCAGCATGGATTCACAGTGGGAAGGTCATGACAGACAAATCTAATAGATTTCTTTGACTGGGTGACCAAAGTATTAGACCAGGGAGAGGCTGTGGACATGGCCTACCTAGACTTTAGCAAGGCATTTGACATAGTCCCACACAAAAGATTAATAAACAAATTAGCCAGCCTGGGAGTGGGTCCCATGGTGGTAACCTGGGTAAAAAAATGGCTGGACGACAGGACACAGAGGGTAATAGTAAACAGAGTCCACTCTGACAGAAAAGGGAATTACTAGCAGGGTACCACAGGGTTCAGTACTGGCACCGGTAATTTTTAATGTTCTTTATAAGTGACATTGTATAGGGACTGGAAAGAATAGTTTGCCTCTTTGCAGATGACACACAGATCTGCAAAAGGGTTGATTTACAAGGAAGGGGGTGGAAAGGATGAAAAGGAACTTGGCAAGGTTGAAGGAATGGTCAGAAGCATAGCAGCTTAGATTCAATGCAAAGAAGTGCAAAATAATGCACCTGGGAAACAAAAACCCATAGCAAGGATACACAATGGGAGGTACTAATAACAACAAAAATGGAATTAGACCTGGGGGGTAGTCATATCAGATGACATAAAGGTAGGCAAGTAATGTGAGAAGGCAGTAAGGAGGGCTGGGGGGATACTGGGATGCATAGAGAGAGGCATCACCAGTAGAAAACAGGAAGTTGTTATCCCTTTGTACAGACAGTTGGTGAGACCCCATCTGGAGGACTTCATGCAGTTCTGGAGACCCCATGTCCACGAAACATAGACAGGATGGAGGCATTCCAGAGGAGGGCAACTGAAATTGTGCAGGGTTTGCACCAGAAGCCATACCAAAAGAGAGACTAAAGGAGCTTAATATGTATACCTTCAAGGAAATGAGGGAGAGGGGGGACATGATAGAAACTTTAAAGCACCTCAAGGGAATCAACAAAGTCCAAGAGGGTAGCATCTTTCAGAAAAAGAGATGTGCAAGAATAAGGAGGCACAATTTGAAGATAGAGGGGAATGGCTCAAGGGCAACATAAGGAAGTATTTTTACATGGAGAGGGTGGTGGGCACATTGGAATTGCCTTCCTGAGGAGGTTGTGGGGTCAAAAACAGTGGGGGAATTCAAGAATGCATGGGACAGACATAAGGCGATTCTGGTGGAGGCTAGGAAGAAGTAGGCTGTTGCTTAACTAGGATCTGCAGCTTATCAAATATGTAGGGAAATGGGAAGACTGGGTGGGCCAGGAGGTTCTTATCTGCCATCAAAGTCTATGTTTCTATGTAAGAAGAAGAAGAGGATGAAGATGAAAAAGAATTTCATATGTAAATCTATTGCCTCCAGCCCCAGTTTTTCTCATTTCTGCATTCCTTACAAACACTGTGGCTGGCCTTCTTTCGTCTCCTGCACTATTTATTTTACCCTCATCAGTTTTAGATAATTTCAAAAATGCCTGATTTCATTTTTGTTTGTGGCTGATACTAGCCCGAACGCTGACTCACCGAGTACTAGATCTGCTCATGCTCATTTCATAAGACCCCCACTCTTCTGTTCCTCCCTGGGCAAATGTTCTTTTATTTATAAAGTCATTACATTCTAGAATAATTTACTTGCTTCATTACACTGTATCAATTCACAGAATGTTTAAAGTTGTGTTAAAAATATTGTTTAGACTTCTCTATGAGCAAGTGTAATATAACCTGATTACTGTCAACTGTCTACATGGATGTATTACATATTTATTCTGTCTTGTATGATAGTGTACAGTGGAACACTGCTAAGCATAGAAACCCATGCTTAGAACTGTGTTGTACTGCAGTAGTGTAATCAAAATGCTGTTCTGCTGCACTAGGTATATCAGTACTGCAGCACAACAAGATCATACACTTTCTCCTACTCCCTCCATTGAGCCACTCTGGAAGATGACTAACTCTATGCACAGCTAGCCTATTACAGGCATCATGAGGTTGCCCTGGCAACCAGTGATCCTCATGAGTGAAGCTTGAGAGGTTCTTTGTTGCCAGGTTGAACTCAAGAAACCTATTCAGGCTTATTGTGTTTAGATGGCCCTACATTTTCTTTAGTAGTGTATGGTTAGTCTAACACAAAAAGCCTGAGTCAGTTACATTTAAAAATGGGTGTGGGGGGGAGGGGTACAACCTAATGCCAGCAGTGCATGATAGAGTGCAATTGTTAGTGTTAATAGGGCAGAATACCCTTATCTGCTGACAATTTCTATGTTCCTTTGTAACTCCTGCCCACCTCCACATCCTATCTATAACCCAGAATGGATATAGATAGTGTGATCTAAAATGGTGATTCTTTTTTTTTTCAATCTCCCTGCAGAGCTTCATTCAATAGTGGGATATTTTTGAGTCACAGTGAATGCATTTGTGAAGTGGCCACACAAGTAGGACAAACCATTTTTAGTTTTATTGTGAAACAGACTGTTGTCCAACTTTTTCATTACTGACACCCATTGTAGTCCCAGTTCACCCGATCCTTCCTAGTGATAATAAAAATACACATTTCTTAAATGTAATTGACTCAGACGTTTTGTGTCTTGTGACTAACTATACACTACAAAAGAAAATATATAGCCATCTAAACACAACAAGCCTGAATAGGCATGTCGAGTTCACCTTGGAAACCAAGAACCTCTCGAGCTTCGTTCATGATGTTTACTGGTTGCCAGGGCAACCTTGCAATGCCTACAACAGCCTTGCTGAGTGTAGATGGCCATACATTACCTCTATAATATATCTGTATTATTCTGGATTGCATATTTATTTTGTATAGTTGCTTTTGTTATATTTCTGAGGGATATATGTCAAAAGACTGAAATGCGAATTCCTGAGATTCAGGAGACCGAGAGTGAGTGCCTTAAACTTGTTATCCTGAAATTCTGTAATTGTCCTCGGAAGAGGTTTTATTCATGTTTTGGGAGGCTTTGCCCCCTGCACCACCCTTACTATAGAGAACAAACTCTGCACTGGGCAATTACAGAGTGTCAGGATAACAAGTTTTGGGCAATCAGTTTTGGTCTCCTGAAACTCGAGATTCCGTATTTCGGTATCTCAAAATACTTCCTCTCAGAGTACTTGCTGAAAATGGGCACTTAATAGTCTTGGATCCCACCTGGTTAACAAATTACAAATAAAAATTACAAAAGAAGATGATGAAGAGGAAGATTAGGATTTATATAATGATTTTTATGCACATTTGTGTCCCAAAGTGTTTTACAAGTAATGGGGTCTATGCACCAATGCATGGAAACTGTGCTCATAAGTGCCATAGCAGCAGTGTACAGATACACACCATGCAGGCATGGAAAGGTGTTTGCTAAGTATGAACAAGCATTCACAGCAGGCATAGGCAAGTACGTGGTATACAGATGTGCACAGAGCCATGCAGAGCAGGCCACAGGTGGGCCTACAGAACATGGCCACAGCCCTTGACCCTGTCATATATAAGCATCCACTGCACAGAAACACGGAAGTGCATACTGTTATGGAGGATGGGAAGCATAGACAGACAGAGGTGAGACCATATACACCCAAGGATCCTAGTTCACCTCTGGTGTTTGATCACACTGACTGTGGCCATGCTGGGACATGGGGACCTGGCTGGACACATGGCAGAGGCTGAACACAGCCCATGAATTTCACTGTTGGATAGGCGTCCACCATGGTTTTAAAACATAAGGCAACATTATATCATCCTGTATGGGGCAGAATCACTGAAGACAATGGCCAAGACTAAGGCCAAGCTGTGGCTTGACATGCAGGCAGCATCAGCAAGGCTGGGCCTGAGGCACACACTATTGGCCATGAAGCACCAATGGCAGGACATGTGATCAACTGTCAAGTGAAAGCTGGTCACTGACAAACATCAACAGATCAGCATGGGTGTGGTCCACCCATACAGGAGTGCAGTGTGATCCTACAGAATGGAAAATGATGGAGATCTTCACTGAGATGTCCCTGAACAAGGAGAATGGCATGGACACCCTGCCCTTTAGGTACTACAATGCACGGATGGATGGAGAAATGTCCAGGACACCATGTATATGTCAACCACCCAGTGTTGCATGCTACAGACCCTGGGATGCCGCACACTCCCAAAGAGGAGGATGCAACCTAAGATGAGATCACCACAAGTCCAGAATATGGAACAGGTAACTGGGGAAGGGAGGTCTGGGTAAATAGGTGGTATCATACATGAACCACAACAAAGCCCAATAAGTCTATAGCAGTGGCAATGCCTGTAACACCTACCCTATCTCTCACCCTCAGGTACAATGCAGGTGCCCATGTACATGGCTGAGGAGGAGCAAGTGCCAGAGGACATCCCTGGTAAAGATACAGTGGAGGAGACCAAGGTCGATGAGGAGAAGCTATACTACCCAACCAAAAGCTAACCTACAAATGCCCCCAGGTGAATCTCCTGCCACAGTCCCACCCCAGGCAGCCACTGTGGGATGTCCCTCATGCCACAGGTGACATTTCTGTCTAGTCACATGTGATAAGGCTGACAGCATGGCTTTCCAGCACTGCCAGTAACACATGGGACACAGGTGGTCTGCCCACAGTCAGCAGCCAGCAGACAACAGGAGGGATGAGAGGGAACACACAACACAACAGTGGTAGCGATGATGAAGGCCTGTCAGTGCACCTGACACAGAGGACTGGGAGGACAGCCTCACAGGGTAGACTCTATATTTGCTACCCCAAGGTACAGCATCTGAAATGTGACTGCCTCTAGGCACAGTGCAAAAACATGGTGGCACTCAAAGACCTGATGGTGTAAGTGAAGGGGCTCTACCACAGTATAGATAGTCAAGAGGACCTGCTGGAGAGGCTGACAGAGTACATTGTAGCAAGAATGGCCAAAGCCACACTGACATTCCCTGAGGCACCCTTGGGGTCCCCAATGCATCTCACACCTGCATCCCCAGTTGCCCCAAAGATTTGGAACATGGCTAACTACAACAGGAGGCAGACACATAGCCTGACAGGTGACCAAATGGAGGGGAAAAGGTGACAGCAAAGACCCATCATGTCGGCAAACAGTCATCTACATGACGTGGGGAGCAGCAGGCAAAGGAAAAAGTGATGCCTGCAAACAAAGCAAGTGACACAAAAGCATATCCCATACATATTACCTATACATAATTCCCCCACCATAGATGCCTACTCAGCTACGTACACCCCCACATGTCTCACAGCATAGATACCACAACTCTCACAGATATTACCAAGCATGAACCCAATGCCCCCTGGTGGGTGATATACCACTCGGGGTGGGGCCTCATTACTATGCCACGCCTTCCCACTGACCCTCTAATGGTTGAATGACCCCTGTGTGAGTCTGTGATCTGCCACCCATCCAGACAGGGACTCTGCACCACTCCCTTGGAATGCTTCCCCTCCCTGTCACTCAGAGGGTCACCCACTGTACAACCTATGGCATAGGTAGCTGACACCACACTGCCATCTTGTTCATCATGGCACATATGGTGAACACTCTGTATGCCCTCCCAGGGGCAAGCATCATAGTGCTGCCTGTCATATCCAGGCACTAAAACCCTCATCTTTTGTAGCCATAGCATCCTCTCGACCACTGACCATGTCTTCTTGTGGGCCCCTATGTATGCCCCTTCCTTTGTGCTATATGCCTTCTGGTACAGTGTCATTAGGTATGGCAAGAGTGGATATCCACTGTCACGTATGCAGTGGTAGATCAACAGGATTAGTACAGTGCAGGGTCACTACATAGACAACAGTACATCTGTGTGGTGTATGTATACCCACCTATCAGTCATCCATCCCTGACCCTTGATGCACAGAAGAGGGCATCCAGCGTGGAATTAACAAAGATGGAGGAGTCATGACAGGAGCCAGGGTATTTGGAAAACACATCAGTAATACCTATTGTATTACATACTGTCTGGCTGTTTATGCTGCAGAAGCCCTTGTGGTTCTGGTATGCCTCCTTCTCCACTGATGGGGTCAGGATCACCATATGCATGCAGTCTATGGCTCCCAGTACATGGGACATACCATGCATGGCATAGAATGCCTCCTTTGTGGACTGTTTGTCGGCCTGTGCTGTGGTGAATGTTATGAGCTAATGCATCTGTGGGACCAGAGTGTTGTTGACCTGGTGCAGTGCCCTGCACATGGAAGACTGGTTGACACACAAGTTATCCCCCACCACCCTCAGGAAGAACCCAATTGCATAGTAAACCAGTGCACATAGCACCTTTATCTCCACAGACATGACCCATGACCCATGACCATTATTTACTTGGGTCCACGTGGGCCTGGACCACAATACATTGCCCTGTGATCGTGGCATAATCAAGATGGAAGTGCTCAACACAGTGTGTCTCACAGAGTTTTGGCATTCAACCATGGCCAGAATACACATGAACATGGCCTCACCCTCAATGTCTGCCCATGATCCCTCTCACCTACCAGCAGGAAGACATTCAATAAAAGCACTGGGTATATCCACTGTACTCCTGTGATGTTGCCCTTATAGGCTGCAATGTATTGTGTGCATACACATAGGGTGTGTAGAGGTGCATGAATCAACTCATGCATAGTTTCACTGTGGCAATACTATGCATGGGCTGAGGGGCGTGGCCACACAGTGTCATGTAATCACCATGCATATGTGCATGCAGGTAGTGCAATACGTTGTGCAGTCGATTTGGACTACAGGTGTTGCACTGCACCAGGTGGAGGACTGCTATAAAACAGCATGTGTACAGAGCTGGCATGGAGGGCATACTGTGTGCAGGATGAACCACAAAGACTGTAAGGGCACTAGAAGGGGTCATAATAGACCACCACTGCCAAATACTTGTAGTGCCAAAGATTACCAAAACTGGCAGGGTGTCAAGGAACCAGTGTGAGATATCCCAGAATGCAGCACCAACATGTACATAGAGTAGAACACTAAGGAACACGGAACAGCCCTTCCCCATACACAGGTGGACCCACCACCCCTGGCACAGTACAGGCACATCATGCACACAGCACGCCACACAGTGCCACAGCACAGTCACCTGCCCCACAACATGACCCATAGCAGGCGCCTCCATAAAACCACAACCACCATGGACATGTCAGTTATGACCAGCAGCATTCACCAGCTAACAAGACTGACATAGAAACACAGAATTTGCTGGCAGATAAGAACTGTTGGCCCACTCAGTCAGCCCAGTTGTTCCTGCCTCTAGTATCACACAGATCATACTTGATCTCTGGCCCATTTACTCCCTCCTTCCCTATCCCACAGATTACCTTATGCCGATCCCATGCATTCTTGAACCCCGCTATTGTTTTCACCCCACCACCTCTGATAGAAGACTGTTCCAGGAATCCAACAACTTTTTCTGTGAAGAAGTCCTTTCTTACATCTCTTTTGAATCTACCCCCTCCTATAGCATCTCATTGCCCCTCCCCCTTGTCCTTGAACACCTTTTGTTCTGAAAAATACTTCCCTCTTGTACTTTGTTTACCCCATGACCTATTTAAAGGTCTCTGTAACATCCCCCATCTCTCTCCTCTCTTCCAAGGTGTACATATTTAGGTCCTTTAATCTTTCCTCATAGGGCTTCTGATGCAGAGCCTGCACCATTCTAGTTGTCCTCCAGTGGACTGTTTCGACCCTGTGTATGTCCTTTCTGAGACATGGTCTCCAGAACTGGACACAGTACTCTAGGTGGGGTCTTTCCAACTATCTATACAGAGGCAACAGCACTTCCCTCTTTCTACTGGTGATACTCCCTCCCTATGCACCCAAACATTCAATTTGCCCTCCCAGCTGCCTTGTCACACTGCCTGACCACCTTTGTGTCATCAGATATGATCAACCCCAGGTCTCCTTCCTTCTTGGTTGTTGTCAGTAACCCCCCCCACATACACACACACACATTGTATATTCCACCCCCAGATTCTGTGCCCAAAGTGCACTATTTTACTCTTTTTCACACTGAAACCCAGCTGCCACACCTTTGGTTACTCTTTAAGTTTTTTTCAGGTTGCTGCTCATCCTGTCCATCCACCCCATGGAGTGTCCAGCCTATTGCAGAGTTTGGTGTCAACTGCAAAGAGGAAGACTTTCCCTTCCAGCTTCTCTGCAATGTCACTTACAAAGACATTAAAGAAGACCAGTTCCAGAACTGATCCCTATGACATGTTCCCTTTCTCTGAGTGAACTCCATTTAAAACCACTACCTGCTACCTGTCCCTTAACCAATTTCTTACTCATTTGCCACATTTACACCTATTACAAAGCTACTCAGCGTGCATACTAGTCTCCTATGTGGAACAGTGATGAACTAAAATCTAGGTAGACTATGTCCACCACTCCACCCTGATCTAGTTTCTTGGTCATTCAGTCATAGAACTCAGTCAGACTTGGTTGACATGATCTTCCCCACATGAATCCATCCTGCCTCAGGTATTGTAACCCACTGGAATCTAAACATTTCACAATCCTTTACTTTAGCAATGATTCCATTAACTTTCCCACTACTTAAGTGAAGTTGACTGGCCTATGATTGTCAACCTTCTCCCTGTTACTACATTTGTGAAGTGGGACTGCATCTGCCTTTCTCTAGTCCTCCAGGACCATACCTGTTTCCAATGAGGTTTTAAATGGGACCATCAGAGGTGTAGCCAGTACCTCCCTGAGCTCCCTCAATACCCTTGGGTGGACCGCACCTTACCCCATTGATTTACCCACTTTAAGATTGGTGAGACCCAGCAGTACTCTCTCCCACCTCCCTCCAGTGATCCTGTTACATTTTTGTGTTCCTTTCCAGACTCTTTCCTCTGAGAACACTGAACAAAAGAGAGGGGCCTTTGAATAAGCTGGAAGCTGCTTAGGGATGGATATGAGGTGTAAGAATGTGCAGTAATAGCCATTCTTCAACTTTGCATGGAGAAGCAATGTTGGAGGATCAGAAAACTTGTAAAAAGTTTTTATCCTTCTCATAAAAAGTATAATCCAAAAAAATCATACCTGTACTACAATTTCCTTAGACTAACAGAACACTAGACTCCTAAAATACTAAAAGCCTTTACTGACAGTTCAGCTTTTAAGAAGTGAATACAGTTTTATGCAATTTTAGGTAGCACTGTGCAGATTGCAGAATTCAACCAGCAGAATGGTCATTGGATTTTGGAATTTCCCAGTCCATTCCATAGAATTCCAAAAGCAATCGGTGGAACAGTATTCTGCTAATCTGTACTATTTCACAGATAGCAATTCCATGAGCATTACGTGCAATTGCCAAGGAATCAAGTGAATGAATTGAACTGACAATTCACCTACATACCTCCTAATGGCCATGACTCACATAATTGTGGGTCCATAAAGGTGTTCTGAAAGCCAATAGTCTCATTTGAACCTATAGCCAAATTTAGCTATTTACACCGACTAAAAATGAATCTTAATTACAATTCTTCAGGAAAGTATTCCATGATTGCTTAGTGACACCACGTGGTTGCCATTTAGATGCAATCCCTAATATGTGACTCCTTGCAGTCTTCCACAATGCTGAGTATTCAAGAGAGGAAATTGTGCTCTGATGTTGTATAGAGCTGCACATTTTTTAGACACTGTGGGTAGGATTTTCAAACATGGCGCAGGGTTTGCATCTAGCTTTGCACCAAAACACTTTGGTTCTGGTGGTGTGCCAAACATCTGGCCACAGCTGTGCCCAATATTACAATCTCTGGCATAGGTGCGACAGTTTTCACAAAGTACAGCAGCTTGCACCAAGCTCCATAAAACAGCTCACAAGGATTGCGGCACGTTAGATCAGAAAAAGTTGGTCTAACTTGTGTCAATTGCTGCACGGGATAGAAATCCCATTTGATCACTGCAAGCCCCATGCACCATATTGCTGGAGTGCTGGGGCTTGCTGTGATCTAGGACATTTGAAAATCCGGCCCTGTGTTTTGTGATTTTGGGTTGCACAAGGGACGGCTAGGGACTGGAACACATTCTCTTTTTTTTTTTTTATACTTTTTATTTATAAGTTTTAAAAGTAATACAAAGCATTATAATATGTGATACAATGTAGTACATCATCAGGTAAACAGCATTAAAAGGATATACAGATTCGGAATCCATTGTTACAGGTGGTACAAGATCGGGGGAATTCCTGCTCCAGAGCTGCTTCCAACACAAATATTTTTCATTTAGCTATAAGCTATCAATGGTAATTGTGGCAATTGTATTTATATCAACAACGTATATGAAAAAACATCTCCTGGGTTATAATGCCCATAATTTTTAAAAGTCTAAATAGTGCAACTCCTGATAACCTCCCATAAACACTCCCCCAGCATCAATCTACCAAACAAAAATTTTACTTAGGGATAATTATAACATTTCCCAAACAGCTTCCACATTACTATATCGTCCCAGAAAGTCTCATTTAAGTCTCCTGCCAGTTCAGCGAAGTAAATAAACAGAAGAGAGGTGATTAAAAAGAAAATCAAGGGCTGGAGACTTTTAATAGGACCCAGTGTCTCTGAACTTTAACTCAGAATTGTTAAGTCTCTTGGCCCAAGAAAGCCACAGTATGTCCCGCTTCCCTTAGGAGAATTAAAGCAGAGTACCTTATCACCCCAATAAAATCAAAACAACTGATCATTTGGCATTTTGACAAAAGTAAAGCTCACTCATTAAAATCATGTTAAAGTATCCTCTCCTTCTGAATCCGATGCTGAGTCACCCTCATGAACTGCTCTTTCAATCTCCAGCTTGTCGGCCATTTTCATGGCTTCTTTAGGATCTGTGTAGATGTAGGATTTCCTTCCCACTGTAACATGCAGTTTGGCTGGCATTAACATATTATTGGGGACATCTAGTGCTCACAGGCATCTGCTGACCTCATCAAATCCCTTCCTCCTAGTACAAGTCGAGTAGGACAGGTTGGGGAAAAACAGAACTTTAGAGCCCTCCACAGTAATATTACATTTTGCCCGCATTGTTTGTAAAATGCGGTCCCGTACCATCACTGATGTAGTAATAAGCATAACAATCCTGGCCTCATCAGGAGACTGCAGTCAGCGAATATTCACCCTATGGGTTCTTGCAATCTGATCCTGCAACTCCAGCCCAAAGTTCTCTTGCAGCCAATCCAGCAGATAGAGAAACAGATCGTCCTTTTCTGCTCCTTCAGGAAGCCCAATAATTCTTACATTAGCTGCTCATGAGATTCTCTAAATGCTCCAATCTTGAGCGCAGAAGGGTCTGCTCTTTTACACATGTAGCTGCTGTGGCCTTGGCTTGGGATGAAGATCGCTCTGCTTCTCGAGCAGTTTCAACAAGGCTATCAAGTTTTTGTTCTGCCTGTACAAGTCGAGTATTATAGCTGTTCATTTTTCCATCAATTCGTTGGATAGTTTTGGCTACATTGAACATCCTTGTTTGTAGAATCTCGAGGGTTGTCGGGCCAGGCTCCCCAACCTCAGCTTCAGCAGTTGGGAGATTTACAGGTGCGAGTGGCGGCTGGAAACCCCACCATGTGGAGTGAAGAAATTGGCTTTTTACCCGGTGTTCTTCCTTCCCATCACAACAAATTTAGTATCCCCAAAAACAGCAGAACACCCCAAGACTAGGAGATTAGCTTTGAACATGAAGTCAAAAGGCAAAATTGTTAAATAAACCATGAAAGTAGATGCTGAACAGGGAGCTCTCTGGAAGTACATCTGTTCAGGCAGATAGATAACTACACCCCCAACTGGAACACATTCCTATTGCCAGAGGTAGGTCTGTTCAACTTTTTAAATAAAAAAAATAATAATACTCAACTACTGTATAGAATTTGAATGTGATGCTTTACTGGTGAGAGTGCTTGTGGTATACATGGAAGAGGAGTTAGTGTTGGTAGTGTTACTACTGCTGCTGTGATTAATCTTGTTGACTTCAGATTCATCACCCACCCTTCCACCAAGGCCAAAAAACAGTTTGATTCAATTCAAACTGTGCATCTGTTTTAATGCTGCAGCCACTTAATAACATGTTTGTTTTTATATGACTACACTGACTGGTAATCTCAAGCCATGACCCAACTTTGCCATGGAAGAATCTAGCTTTGCAGCCATGACATATGGCAAAGCTCTTATCTTTTGGATCATGAGCAAAGAAATCACATACTAAGGATGTTTTGGATACTGGTTGCTTCTGGGCTGTTTCCCAGTGATGAGGGGCATAACTTGGCCTGAATAATAAAAACAAACACTTCCACTGCCACTGTATCTGCCTTATCCCAGTCCTTTAGCAGTTCCTGTTCTTAGCCCCTACTCTAACTTTTCAAAAGTTGCTTGCATATGGCATTTTCAGTGTCACTCTTCTTATACCTCTCCTCCTCGACTTCATTGATTTTATGTTCTTAAACTGATTTATGAGTCTCTCTATAGCTCTTAATCCACATCTAGCACCGGATCATCTAAATCTGAACAAAAGTCACTGCTGCCCACATCAGTATTCTCCATCCCCTTGTGCTCTACTTCTTTTGGTGGCATTTCTGTATTGCTTGAATTGACTATTTAACTGGGCAAATACTTACGAATCATTGACAGTCTCCTACACTCCTTCAGCTGCCTCTTCTCATGCCTTCTCTAACACCTTACACTAAGCCTTCACCATGATCTCCTGGGTTTCTGACTTCAGAGTATTCTGAGGTTCCTCTATTACTGAGGGTAATCCCTGTAGTCTGACATCATTAGAATGACTGCTACATCAGTAGTATTTTTTTTAGTAGGAGAGTAAGCTGCACAGTCACCCATTCCAGTCACTGTTGACTTTCCTTCCCCATCCTCAGATACACAGTAGCACTACATGAGTCATTGTTACTACAGGAGATGCTGCCAACATCTACAGCATACAAAAGAGGGCTGTGCAGCAATATAGTAAATGCTAATGCTGTTCCTGATGAACTACTAATCACACACACAGTTCTTCCCTTGCACTTTTCATGTAAGGATGAGTGGTCAATCCCATGCCCATGTCCATGACCTGATCTTCTTTTATTCATATTGAACTGAAATAAATGTGTTTTCTTACTGTAAAAAACTATTGCTCACCCCTGATTTAATAGGTTTTTTCTCTTTTTGTCCCCACCTCCACCCCCCACGGTACAACAGAGAACCTGGGCTACTGTTGTTTGCGATGAACAGCACAGTTAACATAGAAACATAGACTTTGATGGCAGCTAAGGACCACTTGCCCCACCCAGCCTGCCCATTTTCCTACCTATTGGATAAGCTACAGATCCTAGTTAACCAACAGACTATGTCTTCCTATCCCCCACCAGAATTGCCTTATGTATGTCCCATGCATTCTTGATTTTCCCCACTGTTTCTGACACCATGACCTCCTCAGGAAGCCCATTCCTTGTGTCCAACACCCTCTCCATGAAAAGATACTTCCTCACACTGCCCTTGAGCTGTCCCCCTTCTATCTTCAAATTGTGCCCCCTTGTTCTTGCTCATCTCTTTTTTCTGAAAGATGCTACCCTCCTGGACTTTGTTGATCCCCTTGAGGTACTTGAAAGTTTCTATCATGTCCCCCCTTTCCCTCCTTTCCTCGAGGGTATACATATTAAACTCCTTTAGTCTCTCTTCATATGGCTTCTGGTGCTGACCCTACACCATTACAGTTGCACTCCTCTGATATGTCTCCATCCTGTCTAGGTCCTTGCAGAGCTGGAGTCTCCAGAACAACACGCAGTACCCCAGACAGGGTCTCACTAATTGTCTGTACAAAGGGAAAACAACTTCCTGTTTTCTACTGGTGATGCCTCTTCTTGTATATCCCAGCATCCCCCCAGCCCTCCTTACTGCCTTCTCACATTGCTTGCTTGCCTCTAGGTCATCTGATATGACTACCCCCAGGTCCCTTTCCATTTTTGTTGTTGCTAGTACCTCCCCCCAAATTGTGTACTCTTCTCTGTGGTTTTTGTTTCCCAGGTGCATTACTTTGCACTTCTTTGTATTGAATCTAACATGTCATACTTTTGACCATTCCTCCAACCTTACCAAGTCCCTTCTCATCCTTTCCACCCCACCTTGTGTATCAACCCCGTTGCAGATCTTTGTGTCATCTGCAAAGAGGTATACTTTTCCTTTCAGTCCCTCCACAATGTCACTTATAAAGACATTAAAAAGGACTGGACCCAGTACTAAACCCTGAGGTACTTTGCAATTAACCCCACTTTCTTCAGAATGGACTCTGTTTACTATTACCCTCTGTGTCTTGTTGTCCAACCAATTTTTTCCCCAGTCTACCACCCTGGGACCCAGTCCCAGGTTAACTAATTTATTTATTAATCTTTTGAGTGGGACTGTGTCAAATGCCTTGCTAAAGTCTAGGTAGGCCATTTCCACAGCCCCTCCCTGGTCCACTACTTTAGTCACCCAGTGAAAGAATCTATTAGATTCATCTGACATGACCTTCCCACTGTGAATCCATGCTGCCTTGGGTCCTGTGCCCCACTGGCCTCTAAGTATTCAACAATTCTTTCTTTCAGAAGTGATTGCATCATTTTTTCTACCACTGAGGTCAAACTAACAGGTCAGTAGTTTCCTGCCTCTGCTTTGCTCCTACTTTTGTGAAGGGGAATCACATCTGTCCTACTCCAGTCCTTAGGTACCACACCATACTCCCATGATTTTTTAAAAAGGGTAGTCAGTGGTGTCACTAGTTCTCCCCTAAGTTCTTTTAGAGTTCTATGGTGAATCCTATCAGGGCCCATTGCTTTGGAAACCTTCTGTTTTAGGAGTTCTTTCAGAGCCCTTTCTTCTGTGAATGCTTGCTTAGAATTTCAGGGTATGGATACTATACAATTGAAGCCTCCAGTGAGCAGGACATTTTGCTAAAGTCAGTTTGCTGTCTGCTCTGCCCAGTTGTAGCTCCCACTGATATACCAAAGTGCTTGTGCAAAGTTTATTTCTGTCAGTTTGATGTATCTAACAGAGCCCTGCTGTAATCCTTATACAGGAAGAGGGACTTGTGGTCCAAATTCATTTTTAAACATTACAGAGACACTTAAGTGCTTTTTTTCTGTGTTTCAAGTTGGTGCTTCTTTTAACAGCACTACTATATCTGAAGCAGCTTACAGAGCTTCAGCTCTGTCATTAATTGCATAGAATTTCAGGGTGGGGATACTATACAATTGAAGCCTGCAGCAATCAGGGTGATCTTGGGCAGGGTGCGCTCACTGCACGCGAAGACGCGTGCAAAGACACGCGCATTTCCGTGCGTGTTTTGCTTGTTTAGCATTGTTTAAGTATTACAGGGGGTCTCTAGTAAAGCAATCATAAACACAAATCCTCTGTGGTTAAGGATGGTTCTGTGATCACTCAGCTTGTAGGTAATATCATGGGCTACTAGACATCCAGTTCATATTGTTTGCTGTATTTCTTAAAGTACTCGGCCAATAGAGATCTTGCCCTGCACTTTTGAATATCATTATAAAGCACTAAAATTAAATATTTGCTCTAGGAAGATGACTACAGAACAAGTAGTTAACATCCATATGCTTTTATCTGATTTCAGCCCGTGTTTTCTTTGTTTGTGATACCATTTCAAGTAGCTCAGAGTTGCTGAAAGCTCAGTCAGAAACAGCAAAGAACTAACAACGTCTGTCTTTAAAATCTTTAATGTTGCCTACTGTGGTGAAAGTAATTTGAAAAATTCTCACATTTTGGGTTAAAATTAAAATATTAAATTATTATTTCTGGTAAGCAGTACATAATACTATCAACAGACTTCTTTGGAATTTGGAGCTTTGTTTTCAAAACTTAATCAGGAAGTTGAGTCTTCTCTAGGTATCTTAAGAACTATAATTACGAAATCTGGTATTAGTTTTTCACACCTCTTTTCTTATCACCTTGTTTGAGACTTTAACAACTGAAGGATAGATACCATGGAAACATTCATACAAACCAAAAATGGTGAAAAAGCTATACTATGTAAAACATGCAACATGTTTATGATAGTACCTGATTATCCATTAGACAACTTATTTACATGTATGAAATGTATTGATAATCATGAAATGTCAGTCCTTTTAGAGCAGTTTAATAAAAGGATAAGTGAAATTGAGACAAGTCAGAAGGATATGGCATCTCGCTTTCAAGTACGACTTCAAACTGACATATACCAATCTAACTCTATTACTACACCTGTACTAAAAAATAAAACCTGCACTGATGTTCTTGCACCTACAAATAATACCCTCCCAACTAAAAAGGGTAAGGGAAGAAGAAGAAGAAAGTACTGACCCTGAGGATGCTTGGTATCAAGTCCAACACCTGAAACATCAAAAAAAAGGGGAGGAAAGCCAAACAATTCAACCTTGAAATCACTAACTCGTTTGATCCCCAAAATTTAGACATCACTCAAGAAGAGTCAATAGCTATGACTACTTCTGTTAAGGAAGTGATAACATCAGACTGTACTATACTATCATATAATGAAAATCAATCTACCTGCATGAATCAGAATATTAATTTAGACCCACCATTAATATCTTTTTATACTACTTCTATCAATCCACAGCAAGTTGAGCAAAATATGGAAATCCAGGTTTCTCAGACTAATGAAACTGAAATATATGTCTTAGGTGACTTTATAATTAAAGGACTTGACCGTGCGATATGCGTCACAGACAAATCACATCACACCCTATCATGTTTTAGGGGTGCTAAAATATCAGATATTACAAAAATGATTAATGATGTTGTTTCCGAAAAAAATCCTAGAAAATTAGTTTTAATTCACACAGGAGCCAATAATGTTCTACACCAAAATCCTCAACAAATCAAGCAGGAATTTGTTAATTTAACAAATAAGGTGGTAGATTTGGGCTGTGACATTTTATTTTCTGAAATACTTCCAATTCCTGGAGCAACATACAAACAAAACTGTATATTAAAAGAAACAAACAATTGGCTCACACAATGGTGCCTGAGGCAAAATCTTAAATGTATAACACATTGGGAAGAATACAATGGCAACTATGACATGTACAGTCAAGATGGACTACATTTAAATAAAGTAGGGTCACAATTACTCAGCCTCCAGTTTAACAACACAATAGATGCAAATTTAATCTATTAAATGGGGGAGGGTGCAACTGTTATACACAAAACACATTCAGCAGAATATACTTCTGTAAGCAATATGTGGAACAATAATAATGATTGCAAAAACAATAAAAAAGCAAAACTAAGAAAAAAAAAGAAGAGGATATCAAAACCTGGTTTGAGTAATAAAAAAAAAATCCACCAAGTCAGGAAGATACTACACAAAGTGAAATTGATAATAACAAAGTTAAAGTTAAGGGAATATGAATTCTACTAACTAATGTCCCTAGCTTAACAAATAAATTAGATGAGCTAAGAAATATTCTTGCTAATAAGGAAATTGACATCTGTTATATTACAGAAACATGGTTGACTGAAAATGATTGGAATTCTGATATAAGTGGTTTTACAAAATTCTTAAAAAACAGACAAAATGTTAAAGGAGGTGGGTTAGCTTTATACATATCTAATAAATACAATTGCCATGAGATAATATGAGGACTCTCCAACTGAGATACTTTGGGCCAAAATCAAATTAGGCAATGAAAGCTTAACTATAGGCCTTTGTTACAGATCACCTAATTTAAACCAGGAAGATAACCTAGTCTTCTTGAAGCAGTTAGACAATATCGAAGTGAAAGAAGACTTAATAATTTTGGGTGATTTCAATTTCCCAAATATAAACTGGGAAACACTTGATACGCACAGTACTATTGAACGACAGTTTTTAGAAATTACATTTAAACATGGACTGGATCAGTTAGTAACTATACCCACTAGAAATAATAATATACTTGACTTTTTTTTTTTTTTTTTACAAACAATGTTGGTCTCCTCTCCACCCCTGTTATCATACCCCGTCTGGGTGACAGTGATCACAACATGATTGTATGTGACATCTTAAAACAAACAAATTATAACAAAGGAATAAGTAAGTTTAAAATTTATCATAAAGCCAATTATAAAAACATAAAAAAGTGCCTGACTTCATGGCAATGGTTAAAAGACCTAGGTAATCTTGACTTCGAACAAGTGTGGGAAACAATACAGACCCATGTGGTGAGCTAAAGATATAAAGCGTATAATAAGAAAGAAACATTGTGCCTATAAAAAATACAGTAAGACTAAAAAGGCTTCTGATTGGGACAAGTTTAAGATACTTGCCAAAAAAACGAAACAAATAATTAAAAAATGAAAACAAAAAATGGAAATAAATTTAGCCAAAGACATCAAAGACAATAAAAAACAGTTTTATAACTATGTAGATTCATTAAAACAAACATGTACAGGAATTGGACCACTAAAGGTAAATGATGAATTAATAACTAACGAAAAAGAAATGGCTACTAAATTTATCATTATTTTACAAGCACATTTAATCCAATGGATTTTACTCATCAAGATACATTACAATCATCAAATATTAAATTATTCTTTCTTGAACAACACACATTAGAGGCCATTAACAAAATCAAATGCAATACATCTCCAGGCCCTGACAGTATTCACCCCAAGTTCGTAAAAGAGGTATCAAAGGAACTTGCTGGACCATTTACCTATTTGTTCAATATGTCTGAAAATAATGGGAAAGTTCTTCAGTCTTGGAGAGAAGCAAATATTACCCCTATACATATGGGAGGTAATAAACAGTTAAATCTAATTATAGGCCTATCAGCCTTACATCACTTGTCAGTAAAATTATTGAACGGTTAATACATGTTAAAATTTCCACTCATCTTAAAAATTTCCAATTGTACTGACATTTCCCAGCATGGCTTTACTACTGGTAGGTCATGTCAAACAAACCTTATTAGTTTTTTTGAACCTGTTAGTGACACCCTAGATAAGGGCCTTCCAGTGGACATCATATTCTTGGATTTTGAAAATGCATTCGGCACTGTTTCCTATAAAATTTTGATCAAACAACTTAATATAAATTTGGATATGTATTTAATTAAGTGGGTATCAGCATGGTTATACAACAGACATCAAAGTGTGGTTGCACAAGGGCATAAATCCAACTGGAGCCCTGTTACCAGTGGAGTACCACAGGGATCTGTTCTTGGGCCTTTACTTTTTAATATATTGATAGCAAGTATGCAAACAACAAAAGAAATTTGGATAAGTAAATATGCAGATGATTGCAAATTGGGCTGTATTGTGAACACTACTGCATCTGCAAACACTCTCCAAGATAATTTAAATAAATTAACATCATGGGCAGTAAACAATAAAATGAAATTTAACCCAGCAAAGTGTAAGGTAATGCATATGGAGAACAATAATAAGAGACACCCATATTTTATTCAAAATGTGAAATTAACAATCACAACAGAGGAAATAGATTTAGGTATAACTATAACTGATAACTTAAAATTTAACACCCATACCAATAAAACTGTTAAAAAAATGTCACAAGATTATAGGTTGTATATTGAGACATATCAAAAGTAAGGAATCATCTGTCATCTTGCCCCTATAAACAAGCATGGTTCGTCCACATTTGGACTACTGTGTTTAATTTTGTGCTCCAACTTCCATTGGCTATTTAAACATGACAGAAAGAGTTCAATGAAGAATAACTAAAAGTATTGTTAATATGTCCAAACTTGATTATGGTTCTAGATTAAAATCTTTAGAGCTTTACTCTTTGAAGTACAGAATACTAAAAGGCGACTTAATCTATACTTACAATGCATACAATAACGATTACTTGTTAAACAAAATAGGATTGGAAAAGTTTTCAATAAGTAATCCCACTAGATCCCACAATTCAAAACTAAAATCATCCTCATGTAAAACCAATAAACGATCTAGATTTTTTACACAGAGAATTCCTCCAATCTGGAATACATTGTCTAGTAATAGTATAAATAGCAAAAACATAGAACAATTTAAAAGAAACCTTGATAAATATATGGGTGACAAGAAATGTTCCTTCCACTGCTAATTTAGCTTGTGGTGAGTTCATAAATGGGCATGTGCTTTCTGAACTTGTATCAATCTATGAAGCTATGAATCTATGACCCCTCTATCTAGAGTGCTTCTACTGATTTGATTAGGTATCTCCCTCTCTCAAACACATCTGTAGCACTAAAGCACTAATAAACATTCTCAAAATTCTTGAGTGAAAAAGAATCACAAAACACAGTTCTTAATACGTACCATTAAACCAGGCAATTATCAGTCTGTACCTTCACTGTGTGTTTAATACTGTGATTAAGTCAGACAATCTCAATCTTAAATTCCAGACTCGACCGTGTGTGTGTGTGTGTGTGTGTGTGTGTGTGTGTGTGTGTGAGTGAGAGTGTGTGTGTGTGTCTGTGTCTGTGCCTGTGTGTGTGTGTGTGTCTGTGTGTGTGTGTATGTTTGTATGTCTTCAAATTCAAATGATATACCAGCATTATCAAACTTTACACATCCAAGTATTCATAAGACATGCATATATTACAGTGGGATTTTACATATCCATATTGTATTTCAAAGTTGGTGACAGGATGTTATATAGCTTGTAGCCATTTCTGCTTTATATTGTTTCTTTCTCCTAGCAGTTTACAAAGTTTAGTATTATCTTTCATGTGCTTGAAATCTGCTGTCCTTTGTGATAGTTCTAGAAAGTTTTGTTCTCCTATACAGTTATCTACCTCCCTATCCCTCATCCCCTCTCACTATATCTCTCTGTCTCTCTTTCCCTCTTCTAATGTTGAGCACCCATCCCCCAGGACTAGAAAAACAGAGTTGCAGCTAACTGGTCAAAAACAACACTAAAATAATAATACAAAGTAAACACCACTAAACACATACCACATTCACAACCATCTCTTAAATTACCTGGCTCCACAGAGCCCACCAGTCTGTTGGTGAACAGGTATTCACTGTCTAGCAAGGATGTTTGTTATTCTTACTTTTACTTAAAGAGCCCCTGACACCATTAGAAAACATAAAAAATATTGAGATGTAGCCACAATTTAGTTAATATTTCATATATGTTCTATAATTCTTTCCCTCTGTTCTTTATTACTGATGACAGGACAGTTGTATGAAGAAGATTACTGTTCCATAGACTCTTCTGCTCTTTCTGCTTGCCTACACCAGACATCATAATCCTCTGTTTACGGTATCAATTATCTCCACAGCAATGGCTTGTGCTGTCATAAACAGAACTGTGATGTCAGGTGTAGGCAAGCAGCCAGAACAGATAAGACAGTGATGCTGTTTACATGAAAATGCTCTTAGTGGTAAAGATGCAAAGGTGAGAATTACAGAAAAAAATCTGAAATATAAGCTGAATTGTGTCTAAATATTGCATTTTTTTCAGTGCTGTCACAATGGCATCATGGGCTCTTTAATGGAAAGTTGATGACCAGACAGTTTAATTCAACTGCTAAATACTGCTTAGCTAGAGTGCATTTATATTAGCAGAAGGGTCTATTGTTACTGCTTTTGTTGCAGATGGAATTGCTTGATCTAGCCTTGATATAGATGTCAACTGCTCAATCAGGGGAGTGTAGCACCCCAGTATTTGGGGGCTTACCTGGCTCCACAAAGCCCTCCAGCCTTTTGCTTGCGACCTTAGGTTCCCTGTTACTAGCCTTGGTATAAGTGGTGTGCAAACAGAAAAAGAGATGTTCATTTCTTTGACAAGTCCTGTACCATCTGGTTTACTGCTCAAAGACATATCAAAGAGTTCCCTCCTGTTAAAATATGAAGTGCATCAGCACTCCCAGCAAACTGGGGTACTTTCCTGATGACTGACCCAACTGAACCAGATACTAGCACAACCATTCTAATTCGACATTGGGGTATAGAAATCTTTTTTAAAGGAGAACTGTACTAAACTCGTAAGTTGTTTTTCTCAGTAGAAGCTGTTTTTTACATTGGCTCAAATTTTTTTTGTTCCATCTACAGTGCACAGGCCTTTTTGTAACCTTGGTGGGTATTTATGGTTAACACTCAAGGATAAGTACCATATGTATAATTTACAGAATGTCCCTCTTAACCAGATAATTCTGTTGTAGAACACTGATGTGCTGTGACAACAGTGTAAAAGCTTAGGAATGACATACAATACAACACAGAGGTCTAAAATAGTCTTTAACAGCAGTGTTTGCAGTAAATAGGAAACACTCACTGGGCTAACTAAATAACACATATTCTATAGATAGAACAATCACAGAATTTGAGCCAGTATTTAAAAAAAAAGCTTCTACTGGATTCAATGACTTTCAGGTGCAGCACATATCTCCTTTACAGTTAGAATAATTTTAAAATAAATACCTAGGTTTAACTATTCTTAGTACAAGGGGGCAGTTTCTGAGTCACCTCTTTCTCAAATCAAAAGAGCTATGAGGCAGATGATGGAAGAACAGTACATCAGGCCCCAAAGCCTGTCAAGGAGCCACAGAGGGCTCCTGGTATAAGAAGAACATCATTGATTTACCCAGTAGTCAGACTACCAATCAGTCATCATGAATCAGCCAGACAGATCCTCCACTGTAACTCCACTGTGACTGAAAGAGGGTATCAACCTATGGGAGGGTTGTATCCACCACTAAACAGCATGAGTATTATTTTTAATTTTTTTATTTTATTAACTCTAGGATTAACACCTTTGAGCAAGAACAGCTGATTTACAAAGGTTCCACATCAGAGTGTTGGTAGACAAACAGGGTGAACATCATTACAAAAAATAATTCAGAGGTTACACAGATGGTAGAGAGCATACAAGGGTGTGCATCATTAGGTTAGGTAGGAGTAGAGCTAGGACTAGTGAATAGATATGGAGAGACTGGCTCAGACTGAGAACTAAGCAGTGTATCAGTATACTAGATGTGATGGCAAGTGGGGAAGAACATTAGGGAGGATAGCCACAGAGGAGAGGGCAGGCTAGAAGGCCATTGTCAGACAGGGAGGAGGGAGTGAGATGTGCTAGTTGGGTAGGGGTAGAGGTCAGGGGAGCTATAAGAGCTGGTGTTGGCTGGGATGGGGTGGGGGTAGCAGTGGGTAGCAGAGAGGAATGAAGAGGTGGACTAGGTAGCAGAAATTTATTGGAGAGGAGCATGAAAGTCTGGAGTGC
Organism: Neoceratodus forsteri; assembly: GCA_016271365.2. Taxonomy (NCBI): domain Eukaryota; kingdom Metazoa; phylum Chordata; order Ceratodontiformes; family Ceratodontidae; genus Neoceratodus; species Neoceratodus forsteri. The sequence goes on from CM057455.1 coordinate 625,552,441, forward strand.
TAAGGGAGGTGGAGCTCTAAGTGAAACAATCACAGCTACTAGAAGAGGCGAGGTGTACCCAGAGCAGCTGTTTGAATGGATAAATTTTGGGAACAGTCAGGATATCCCAATTGAGAGCATTATACCAGTGTGGAGGCCTGTAGGCAAACAATCTCTGTTCCATAGAGGTCCGACATCTGGGAACCTGGAAGGTTTGATTGCTGGCATTACAGGTATGCTGAGTGGTACAGTGCATGTTTAGGAGCTTTTCAACACATTATGAGTCTTAGGAGTACCTTTTTTGTTAGCAGGCAGGTCTGATACTGGATCCTACAAAGGAGTGGGAGCCATCCAGATTGGGCAAATAGTTCACAAGTGTGAGTAAGGTGGTCAGTGCCAACATGTAGTCTACAGGCTTTGTTTAATGCCACCATTACCCTACAGAGGGCAGTAGGTGAGGCAGAGCCATAAATGGCTAGACCATAGACAATGATGGGGGTGACTGAGCTGTGGATTGCCAGAAGCAGAGCATCTGTAGTCATACAATGCTTGTGCCTATGTAGCATTCCAATTTGAATGTTTACGGCCTTGGCAAGATTCTTGATGTGTTGTGTGTAGGAGAGGAAGTTATCCAACGTGATCCCATGGTATTTGAATTGCTTGACCTGCTCGAGCTGGGTCACAGAGCAATTCTGAAAGATGAGGGAATGAGCTTTATATTTGCTACGCACACTGCTGAAAAGCATAACCTAGATTTTGCTGAGGTTCAGGATCAATTTGTGAGCAATGAACCATTTTTCTACCCTTGCAAAGTCAAGCTGTAGATGATGCTCAATGAAATTCTGGCCCTGGTGGCTGGTAAAGATGACAGCATCATCTGCATATAGTAACATTCTCTGGTGACAGACACTAGGGAGATTATTCATTAACAGACTAAACAGTAATGGCCCCAGGATGGAGCCCTGGGGGACTTCTGAGAGGACTGGCTTCCAATTCTAGGTGGAATTGGCAATCCTGACTTGTTATAACTTGCCCACAAGATAACTCTAGAACCATTTTAGTGCTTCATTGGAGAGACCAATGGAGGACAACTGTCTGAGTAGAAGTGGGTGGCTGACAGTATCGAAAGCTTTTGTTAAGTCAATGAACACCACTTATTAGAGACAGCTCCGAGGCAGTGTTGCTGCCTAAGCATATCACAACATGAAGGCCTAATGGAGGCTTCCACAGACAGAACCAGGGGTTTAAAACACAGTACAGATCAGACTGCTACATCCAGAAAGAACAAGATCCTGAACCAAGTAGCTGAAGGGAATAGTCTGCAATGGAATTGCTCTGAAGCTGAGCATTGTCCCCCAAGAGACATTTCAAGAGACAGACCTGTGGTTTCTGAACTGTAACAGAGACAGCAAGGTCTGGGATCATCATTCTAGCTACCAAGCCAGGTGACAGCCTGCAGTGGGAGTTATCTTGGACAATGCAGAAGGTGAGCTTGCTGCCTTGCATCCATCTCACAACTTGATAAAGTGAGTAACCAATGGAGGAAGAGTCCAGCAGATCAGCAAGGTACCAGAAGAAAACCAGCAGAAGACATCCAAGGGACGTATTGGAGGTATTAGAAAATCTGCAGATGAGAGTTGGCACACCTGCCAGGACTGCAGAGATCAGTTGGAGACTGCTGCCACTGAGGGAAAACTGTGAGTAACTTATTAGGGCCTTCAGGGTCAGCACTACACTACATCGATATCAATAGTTTGGAACAAGCGACAAAGATGGGTTACAGTTAAGGCTGTGCAATTACAGCAGAATTCTGGTAAAATTACGATCTTGCTTTCATGAAATTTAGCAAAATGTTGCCAAAAATTGTGATTTTAGTTATTTTTGATTGATTAAAGTGTTTGTCACATTGCACCAACTTTTGTATGAAGACTTTCCCAATGTCCGAACAGATGTTTACCAAGTTTCAGATCTCTGTCTTGAAAGGTGACTGATTTATAAGCCTCCAAACATTAAGAAATTTTAAAATTATACTTTGCAGTTATGTAAACCGCAAGAATTTTGAGTTCCTGTAACTTTAAAACTGGAGAATAGAATACAATACCACCAAGTTTGTTAGGTTCATTGGTCCCAAATAGTAGATTTTGAGGCCACACCCATGCCCAGCAGCAGAGCATTGCACTGCCATGTTGATGACTAGGGTTTTAAAGGAAGTCCAGGAAGTCATGTAGGGAGGTAGGCCATGACCTAGACAGCTTCCACTCAGCAATGTATCTTGGTCAGGGAGGGTTGGCAGTGGGTTCCACCAATGCGGTGACCCCTTTGACTGGATCAGGGAGCTTACTCCTGCTACAGGGAAAGATTTATCAGCACAAAGATGACAAAGGCATTTCCCCACCAGGAGAGATAGGAGGAAAAAATATTGGAGAAAACCCCCATAGCCAGCTGAATGGTGGCTGGTTTCAGCCTGATTAGGGCATAACTTCTGGCCTGATTAAAAAAAAAAAACAATATGGGAAAAAAGAAAGAGGCTCTATGTGTCAACTTTCTCATCTCTTGTTCAAAGGCTGGCAAAGTTATAAGCGGCCAAAGATTCCAAAATATCATCAGTAATTAAAGTTGAATTTCATGAGAGTTTGTGAAACTGTGGAATTTTGTAATAATTTTGTCAAACCCACGTCCATACATTTTACCCAGTCATACTCATTAGTTGCCATTGTAGAGGAAGGTAAATGCCAGGTAAAATGGCAATAAGGTAGCATTCATAAAAGGCGCCATAGTAAAAGTATTGTGATACCAAGTGCCAGGTCACTATCTTGAGGGACAAACCATCAAGACTAGTCATGGCCATCACTACACAAGCATTAATTCTTGCAATAGACCAGATAACCATTAGATCTTACTGATGTAATGACTAATGGAAGAACATGCACATGCAGCATTATTTCTGTATGATGACTCTTGCTGACTTTTTAAGAGCCCTGTAGATAACAATATATATTTTTACTTTTTGAAAAGAGTGGCACCAAGTGATGCCAAGCCATATAACTAGCTGTGACTTAGACCAGTGTGACAGAAGGATCTGAATATCTTTGATAATGATGTAGCATGATGCTGTATGAAAACAGTGGTGTGGTTTAAGAATGCATGTGATAAGCACAAGAGAATCATAGTGGAAAAGAAGAGGGGAGGGAGAAGGAGCTGTAGATCGGGCATCTTCGGTGGTAATATAGAAACATAGAATTTGATGGCAGATAAGGACTGCTTGGCCCACCCAGTCTGCCCATTTCACTACCTAATGGATAAGCTGCAGATCCTAGTTAACCAGCAGCCTACTTCTTTCTACCCCAACCCCTAGAATTGCCTTATGACTGTCCCATGCATGCTTGAATTCAACCACTGTTTTGACTCCACAACCTCCTCCTGAAGGCCGCTCCATGCATCCACAACCCTCTCTGAGAAAAATACTTCCTTACATTACCTCTGAGCTGCCCCCACCTTCAATTGTGCCCCTTGTTCTTGCACACCTCTTTTTGAAAGATGCTACCCTCTTGAACTTTCTTGATTCCCTTCAGGTACTTGAAGTTTCTATCATGTCCCCTCCCTCCTTTCCTCGAGGCTATACATATTAAGCTCCATTAGTCTCTCTTCATATGTCTTCCAGTGCAGACCCTACACCATTTTAGTTGCCCTCCTCTGGACAGCTTCCATCCTGTCTATGTCCTTGTGGAGAGTGGGTCTCCAGAACTGCACACAGTACTCCAGAAGGAGTCGCACCAGCTGTCTGTACAGAGGGATAACAACTTCCTGTTTTCTACTGATGATGCCTCTCCCTATGCATCCCAGTATCCCCCAGCTCTCCTTACTGCCCTCTCACATTGCTTGCCCACCTTTAATTCATCTGATATGACTACCCCCAGGTCCCTTTCCATTTCTGTAGTTGTTAGTATCTCACCCCCTATTGTGTACTCTTCCCCTAGGTTTTTGTTTCCCAGGTACATTACCTTGCACTTCTTAGCATTGAATCTAAGCTGCCATACATTTTACAATTCCTCTAACCTTGCCAAGTCCCTTCTCATCCTTTCCACCCCACCTTGTGCATCAACTCTGTTGCAAATCTTTGTGTCATCTGCAAAGAGACATACTTTTCCTTCCAGTCCCTCTGCAATGTCACTTATAAAGACATTGAAGAGGACCAGTCCTAATACTGAGCCGTGCGGTACCCCACTAGTAACCCCCCTTTCTTCAGAGTGGACTCCATTTACTATTACCCTCTGTGTCCTATTCTCCAGTCAATTCTCTACCCAGGCTATCATCTTGGGACCCACTCCCAGGCTGGCTAACTTGTATATTAATCTTTTGTGTGGGACTGTGTCAAATACCTTGCTAAAGTCTAGGTAGGCCATGTCCACAGCCCCTCCCTGATCTACTACTTTGGTCACCCAGTCAAAGAAATCTATTAGATTCATCTGGCATGACCTTCCCACTGTGAATCCATGTTGCCTTGGGTCCTGTGCTCCTCTGGCCTCTAGATACTCGACAATTCTTTCCTTCAGAAGTGATTCCATCTTTTTTCCTATCACTGAGGTTAAACTAACAGGTCTGTAGTTTCCTGCTTCTGCCCTGCTCCCACTTTTGTGAAGGGGAATCACATCTGCCCTCCTCCAGTCCTCAGGTACCACCCCATCCTCCCATGATTTGTTAAAGAGGGTAGTCAGTGGTGTCACTAGTTCTACCCTTAGCTCTTTTAGAATCCTGGGATGAATCCCATCAGGCTCCATTGCTTTCTCCACCTTCAGTTTTAAGAGTTATTTCAGAACCCTTTCTTCTGTAAATGGACTGGTATCAACTTCTGTATCCAGAGTGTTTCTGTTGTTTGTTTTAGGTACCCCCCTTCATTTGTAAATACTGAACAAAAATATTTGCTTAGTATCTCTGCCTTTTCACTATCACCCTCTGCCCACCCCTCCTCCCCTTTATTAAGCCTCACTATCCCTCCCTTGGTCTTCCTTCACTCCGTGATGTAACTAAAAAAGGTTTTATCCCCCTTCTTAACTGAGTTGGCTATCTATAATAGTGTAGATAGGGAGAAATGGGCAGACTGGATGGGCCAAGCAGTCCTTATCTGACATCAAATGCTGTGTTTCTATGTTTCTGTGTCACAGGAGTGTTGGAGGGATATTGCAGAGCCAGAGGCTATGCAAGTAAGGTAATCCTGTAGGAATAAGTACTTTGACAAAGTTAAATTAGACACGTGACATTCTAGTGGCATTACCTATTATAAGCCTATGAATTTTTGAGCTCATTTTGCTAATTAGTAATTTTTAAAGTAAGCACAATAAATTGTAACCTACTAAACCACATTTATTAGGCTTAATTATATTCCATGACATATTTATTTTGGTATACATGCCAAATCTTGAGTGTCTACTTGCAGTAGCAGTTCCGCAATAAATATCCAAATAGTTTTGAACATTTTCACACAATTTAACAGACAATTAAATTGTGAAATATTTAACTCCTGTAACTTACAATTTATGCAATCATTTGCCACTCAATTTAGCAGTTTCAATGACTCTTCCAAGAAATTATGTATATCAGTTGTTTATTATCTAGCTTCAAAAGTGGTGAAGTTGTAAGCATAGAAATATTTTCATAAATTTTCACATGAATAATAAATTGCCAGATTTGAATGTGTATAACTACCCCGTCCCTCAGCCAAATCTCATGAAACATGGGATACTGTGAGAGCATTGTCCAAACAACATGACGCTAAATTGCAGACCACTAGCTATAAAACTGAACATGTTATTTCCAGTTAGAAAGTCAGAACATTCCACAACATTTTGAGAAATTTCACAAAGTTTTGTGGCATCAATCAGAATTAACTAATTTCATCCAGCCCTAGTACCAGATAATGCACAAGGTTATTTAGTAGAGCTATACAATTGAGAGTTTGAAATAAATATTTTTTGTTGTTTGTGCACCAACACCAGCCAACCATGTGCAAGTGTCAAGCCTGCTACACTTCACCACCTGGGTAACCTAGCTTCCCCAGGAAGTACCTAGGACAGGAATAGTAACATTAGTAATAGTGGGGTGTGGGTAGTGCCCTACTACACCATCAGGCAGGGTAGTGTGTTGGGGACTGAGCTGTGCAAAGGAGGGAATTGGTAAGAACAAAAGAACATAGGAAAGAGTCAGTAAATAGGGAGCACATGATCCATCTAGTCTGCCCATGGTGCTACCCTCCTCAAATATCATTCAACCTAATTTTGCCCAGAATGCCTGTCCCATGTGAGTTTGAATTCTCATACTGTCTTTGATGCCACTACTTCTTGTGGCAAGCTGTTCCATAGGTCTATCACTCTCTCAGTGAAAAAGTACTTTCTAAGATTGCTTTAGAACCTACATCCCACCAGACACAAGTTGTGCCCTCCAGTTGTCCTGGAAGACATTTCCCACCTGACTTGTATTAATTCCCATATCGTATTTAAATGCTTCTATCTTTATTTCTTCCTTGCTTCAGAGAGTATAAATTCAACTCCTTGAGTCTTGTTTCATTTGGCTCATGATGAAGCCCCTGAACCATTTTTGTAGACCTTATCTGTACTGTCTCTAAATGGTCAATGTCTTTTTCCAGGTGAGGCCTCCAGAACTAGCCACAGTGTTCTAGGTGTGGCCTCACTGAGGACCTGTAGAGTGGAATAATTACCTTGTGCTTTCTACTTGTAATACCCCTACCTATGCATCTGAGGATGCCAATTTCTTTTTGAGCTGCTTTTTAACATTGTTTTCTACCTTTAAGTAATCTGTAATGATTACTCTGAGATCCTGTTCCATCTTTGTGTTCTCTAATTGAAGCCCTCCCAGTATGTACTTTTTTCTTGGCTACCATTTTCCAAAGTGCATTACCTTACATTTTTGGTGTTAAAAGTTAACTGCAAATTCCTGAACCATTCCTCCAGTCTTCTAAGATCAGTTTCCATACCTGCTGCTCCCTCCTGTCTGTCCACTCTGTTGCAGAGTTTTATATCATCTGCAAATAGGCAGACCTTCCCCTCCAGTCCATTAGCAATGTTTCTAATAAATAAGTTGAAGAGGATTGGGCCTAGCACTGACCCCTGTGGAATGCCACTGGTCACTCCCTTGATAATGACCCATTGACCAAACCTCTCTGGGTCCTATTCTGAAGCTGGATGTTAATCCAGTTGACTATCTTTTGCCCGATGCTTGTGTGTTCTGGCTTATTTGCTAGTCTCCTGTTGGGGGTGGTATCAAAGGTTTTGCTGAAGTCAAGGTATACCATATCCACCGCCCCACCTTGGTCTACTGTTATGATAACCCAATCAAAGAAACTGATCATGTTTGTCTGACATGAGCATCCTGCTGTGAAGCCATGCTGCTTACTTTTAAGTTTTCTGCTTTCCTTTAGGTAATCCACTACTGTATCCTTAAACAAAGACTCCATAATTTTTCCTACTACTGAGGCCAGGCTGACTGGGTGGAAATCTCCTGCATCCCCCATTTCCACTTTTGTGCAAAGGCACAACTGTTGCTCTTTTCCAGTCTTGCATTATTCTGCCACTTTCTAGTGACTTGTTGAAAAGCTCAGCCAGTGGTGTGGCAATGTCTTCACAAAGTTATTTTAGTACTCTAGGGTGGATACCATTTGGCCCCATGGCTTTGTCCACTTTCAATTTACTCAGCTCTTCTAGGACCCTTATGGCCCTTTCCCTCATGAAAGGGCTTGTGTCCACTCCTCTATTATCATGCATTGTTCTACCAGCCATTACCAACAGCTACACCGGTACATATCGGGCTTAAATGTGGATAAATCCACAGAGCCAGATAAAATTATCCAATGGTCCTTAAAAAGATGACCATGGAATTAGTGGATCCCCTGAGCAACTTAGTTTGTTTATCTCTTGAGACACAGAAAATGCTCAGAGAGTAGATTGTTCAAAAACCAGTACATAGGTAAGCAATCAAATTGTAGACTGGTCAGCCTAACTGAAATCTTATGTAAAATGATTGAATCTTTTATGAAGGCAAACATAAAGAAGAAATCAAAAGAAATAAAATTTATGAACAAATCAAATCATGGTTTCACAAATAGTAACTTGTGTCTGACCAAACTATTAGCCTTTTTCAAGTCAGTAATTAAAAAGGATAGAATGAGGCACACCTGTGAATATTATATTTTTGGAATTCAGCAAAGCATTTTATATCAGTTAACTAATTAACAAACTTGATGCAATTGGAGTTAATTATAAGATAGCAAATTGGATAATAATATCTGTCCTCATTTATCCTTAATCTGCAAAACATTAAATTCTAAGCTAGGCTTGGCTTTCAGGAAAATAAATTGCTTATTCCCTGCTTCCTAGTTGTCCATAGATCAACTACTCCTTCCAGGACTCACCTATGGCTTTCTGCATTTCTAAGAGGGGATAAGTCCATCTTGTCAAGATGGGATATAACCTACAATAACACGAGTCTCTTTGCCTTAGTTTCCCCCAAGGCTAATGCATCACTGCCTTCATTATATTAGTTTGGATTGAGCCTCCCCTGCTAGTCAAACTTCCCTTGCACTGGGCATTTTGTCTACAAACTCCTTCAGTCAGCATCAAAATCCTCCCTTGCCACCTACCTGCAGTGCTCTGTCATGTTGTATTCGCTGAGATATGTGAACTCTCAGCCTTTCCTTGAACTCAGGTGTTCTACTGGTCTTGGAAAACTGGCTTTTGAAATTTATACCCCAATTTACTGGAACTCCCTTCCCCCTAAATTATACCTCTCCACCAGTTGCTTGATCTTTTGCAAAGCACTGAAGGACTCACCGTGTCTGTCAGGTCCATGCTCCTTATCTTCTTAGGACTAGGAATTGAGGCCTAGCCTGTCCTAATACTGCACACTGTATCCACTAATCATTGTGATGAGTACTGCTTACCTTTTACCATGTCAATTGCCAATACAGGTTTAAATAAGCAATTTTCTCTGTTTTACTGCCACATAATTCATTGTTTTTTTCCTCTGATATAATTACTTATTTATTTACTCCTTTATGGTTGTATCCATTGATGACAATGCCACTTATATCTGTGTTTTCAAATATATTTTTTAATTTATTGTGTATTGTAAGTACTTGTGGCTGCACCTCCTTTTTTTTTTGCATTCTTGCTAGGATGCTGTTTACTCATGACTCCCTACTGATGTCCTTTTTCATAATCTGTATTTTACCGTGCATCATTGGTGATGCAGGTTTTGTAATTCTCTCAGGTAGTGTCTGCAAATAGGCATAAGTATGCTTAGTGTGTCTTATCTGTTATAAAAAAATAATAATAAATAAATAAACAAATAAATGACTGGTTGAATAATAGAAAACAAAGTATGAGAATAAATGGCATTGTGTTCAAGAATGGGGACATGATCAGTGGAGCACCACAGGGGATGGTGCAGGGTCAGATATTGTTTAGCATACATACCGTTTATCTCAAAGAGCTCAATGAAGGAGCAGAAACTGGTTTATGAACTTTGTAGAAGACACAAAATTGAGAAGAGCACGAGGAATGGAAGAAGGGACAAATAACATACAGAGGGGCACACAAAGGCGATCTAACTTAACAAATAGTTGGAATATGAAAGTTAACAAATGGAAATACAGGGTTACATTTCAGAAAAGGAATTAGAACAGAAGATTAATGAGATTATTACTCAAGTGGGAAAAAAATGAAAGAGGGTGGAGGAAGAAAGATTTAGCGATTATAATTACATCATTCAAACAGGGACAGCAATGTGAATCAGCCACAAAGAAAGCATTCTCAAGTAGTATGTTGTATAAAGAAATCCTTGTATGCAGATCAAGAGAAATAATCTATATAGAGCATACTGTATACGAGGCCTCAACTAGAGTTCTATTGCAAATTCTAGGCTCAGTTTTCCAGGAGTGATGCAGACAGATAGGAAAGAGTACAAAAAAGGAAAAAATGTATGACAATGGGAGAACACAGAATGGAATGTGGAGATACTTTTGACATGTTTAGTTTAGAAAAGAAGAATATAAGATCAGGACTAATTGCACCATACATTTTTTAAGAGAACCAAATGTGTGTCAGGAGTTGGGACTATATCATAATGAAAATGTCTTAACAACCAGGGGTAAGAGCATGCAACAACAACGAGACAGGAGGAAGAACTGGTTCTCACATAGAGGGGTGGCAATTTGAAACTCACTCTCAAGCCATGTAGTGAACATAGAAAGAATGGAAACATTTAAGAAAAGACCACATACTGTAAGTATTGGACAGTAGCAAATATTAGAAGGTATTACCATTGAAAAGTGTGTGTGTGTGTGTGTGTGTGTGTGTGTGTGTGTGTGTGTGTGTGTGTGTGTGTGTGTGTGTGTGGGTGAGAGAGACAGATTAGAAACAGTCTTGAAGGGCAACAAACAGTTTTCTCATTATTTTTTGTCTGTTCTTATACACATACATATTTACATTGCTTAACATTTTTCTTCTCTCGAACCTTGATCCTACTTACCCTCAATAAACCTCTTTTTATTTTTTTTCATATCTGATTTGTGAGAGTAGTATGTGGGGGTGTGAGCATATGATTTATAGTGTGACAAATTATAGCATTTCGCATAAACTGTTGCATTGCATTTGAGTTGGATGTTGTGTGCCACTGGGTACCATAGCAGGTTGATACTGTTTCCCAGGCAGAAGTACTATCAAATGAACAAGCTCACATAGAATTTCCCTTGGTGGAGGCACCACACAATTTACATTTGATCTTTAACTAATCAACTTGGCATAACAAATCCCCTCAGGAGTTATTGACCCAGGACCCTCAACATTGCTTGAGCCCATAAGGCAGGTGGCAGCACACTGAACCCTATGGTAGCCCAATGTGCATATGTGGGAGAGGTTCAGTTTTATGGAAAACCCCATTTTTCATTACAGAACTGAGGCAAGATCTCCAGTAACCAGTTGAGCCTGAGTTCTAGCAACTGTGAAATGCTGATTACCACCTCCCCAGTTGTCAATGTTCCAGTCATGTGTTGTCATCACTGAGGAGCAGTACACTCAAACAATGCTCTGAGTGAGTGACGCATTCAATCAGCAGTAAGAACTCATCACCAGGGAACAACACACTCAAGCAGTGGTGAAAGTTCATCACCCAGGAGACACCTAAGATCTGGTGTTACTGTCCAGCCAAGCAAGGAGCATGTATTAACTTAATCTGTTTTTTTTTTTTTTTTTTATTTTTTTATTTTGTTTAATATTTACCTTTTGGACTGACTGAACAGACAGATCCTCTGGGATGCAGATGCCCCAGGACTCGCTCTGTGGGGAGAACCAGGTATAACGGTGAGAGTATTGTATTGTAGGAATTTAAAAACTGTTTATCTGTGTGCATTAAGTTCTATGCTATGTTCTTATCCATTAATGGCTTAACAACTATCTCTATGTTTCTGGTAACTTACTGTAGTAGTAGTAACCCTTTATTGTGTTAGCTTTTAGCCATTGTATAACACAGACTTCACAACTATAAACACTTGAGTTACCTCTCTGTTTCCTTGTCAACTTTCAGCCTCAGGCCAGTACCCATTCAGGCACTTGACTCTTGACCCACGGAGTACCCCTCAGATGCTACCTCTTACTCTAATACAGACAACCTTGTTGCTCCCCAAAGAAATAAAAACATGCATATTTGTTTGTGTGTAACATGCTAGTTAATAAAGTGCAGCAATGGAGTACAACATAAGAACATGGCACAATACATTCTAAAACTCTAACAAGACTGAGCACCCCTATGTTTTACCTCACACTGAGGTTTCAACCTGTGACTCCTCCTGCCCTGGAATAGGGCTTACCTCCAACAAGAATTTAGTGATACAGAAGGTAGGGATCATCTGAGGTCAGTGGCTGAGATATTAAACATGGGAGTCTGGGTGGCATCATCCTGCAGTGCTGCTCCTTGAGCAGTTTTACCCCTGCTTTCTCTCAACCACTTCCAAGACACAATCAAATGTCTCCACCCCCTGATGTTATTCTTTAAGGTGCAGGGAGCTAATGTTGCATGATCACCCAGGAATAGAGATGCAGTGAATTTAAAATTTGCAGGTGAAGTCCACGTGAATCACTGAAAATTCTCACTTCGCCGAATCTGCGAAGTCTGCCCCGGCATAACAAACTTCAGCTTCATGTGGATTACATGAATTTTAACTCAAATTTCAGAGCAGAATGCAAAATCGGCCATGAAGTGTTAAGTTTGTGAGTACAATTTCACACTCTGATGAATTTTGCATAATTTTTGGTCTGCGAATTCAGATTACTCCATGGAGTGAATTTTGTGGACTTTGCACATCTCTACCCATGAATTGAGGTCTAGGCTTTCCTCAGTCCACTGTAACTGAGGACAAGAATACCAGTACAGCACTTCAGCATAACAATTTACAAACCATATTACAAAGATGAGAAACTATCAATACTTTTTTTGCCAGGAAATCCTTGACATCCATTGGCACTGCTCTCATTTCACCCTCCCCATAACAAGAGGCACCTAATGTCCAGTTGTAGTATACCCCCTACTTCATCTCATACAAAGTAGACCCTGATATATAGTGTAGTGATGATCCGATGATGCTGTTCTGTTTGTTGGACCAACCAAAAACTGTTTGACTCTGATAATTAGATTGCCAAAGTTTGCTGAATTTCCTTCAGCTCTTTTGTACCTCAACAACATGATGTAGTGTTTTTTTGTTTTGTTTTGTTTTGTTTTTTCAAACAGGGATGACACACTGAGCTTTCTGTCAAAAAGGTGATTTAAAATGTGTTGCTCTAAATAGATGTAAAATATTTGTAGTTGTTTAAAAAATGTGATTCCTAGTTGTTTTCTTAATTGTTACTATTATCACTCTGCATTTAGCTCTAGGGGAACCAGTCATGGTAGCAGGAAGCCCCATGATGTACCTGATATTTTCTCATATCCTTTAATACCCACAGTTCTATGTTGCACTTTGTCATTAGGAACATTTTATTACTGGGAACCCATTTTTGTATTTGTTTTTATTTTGCAATTTACCCAGGACAGCAGGGATGAGAGGCAATATGTCCTTTTCATTTGAGACCTGCTTCTTCCCATTAAACATGGAAACATGGGAGATGTTGGCAGACAAATTCACTTGGTGAATCCAGGCTGCCCTGTTATACCATATCCTACCCCAACACCTAGTAGTATAGTAGTTTGTCCCCCTAGCTTCCCCCCTTTCCTCCTGCTCTACTGCTAACCCGATGAGTAACCATTATTTTTTTTTTTTGCTTTGTACTAACAATACTTGAAACCACCTCTGCTGGAAGGCTGTTTCATGGCTCAACTTCTCTCACTGTAAAGTAGAACTTTCTCATGTCCTTCCCGAATCCCCCCACCAGCTTCATCTCATATTCTTGATTCTCCATTCCTATTGAGTATTTCCTCATGGCCTACCTTGTTTATTTATTTCAAGAATTTGAACATGTCTATCAAATCACCACTCTCTCTTTTAGCCTCCAGTGAGTACATGTTCAGAGTGTAAAGCCAGTTCTCATAGGCCTGCCCCCTTGGTCCAGAATCATTTTGTTTACCCTAGGTTGCATCATCTCAAGCCTGTCTGTTTTTCTTGAGGTGGGGACTCCAGAACTGGACACATTTGTCCAGATATGGCCTCACCAGTGCTCTATAGAGAAGTAGTATTACCTCTCTTCTCCTACTGTCTAACATACTCCCGGCACACTTCAGCATTCTAGTTGGCTTGCTGTAGACCTTGTTGCATTATTTAGATTGTTTTAGGGGATTTGCTTATGATGAAACCTGGTCTTTTTCTTTTGATGTAGTGGCCAGCTTACACCCTGCAATCCAATATTCTTCCCTTGGGTTTTTCTTCCCTATGTGCATCACATTGCACATTTGGCATTGAATTTCAACTGCCAAACCTTGGACCACCTCTCTATTCATTGCAGGTCCATCTACAACTCCTTTACCCCTTTCTTTCTGTCTAACCTGCCACAGAGCTTAGTGTAATCTGAAAAGAGATGCAACTTGCCCTGTATTCCTTCTCTTATGTTGTTGATGAACATATTGAAAAGAACTAGACCCAGAACTAAACTCTTTGTCACCCCACTTATGACCTTCTCTCCCCTGACTTGACCCTGTTTTCCACTACCCTGTTGTCTCCCAAAGTCAGCAACCCACCCATCCAGCTATGTTCTCTAATCTTTTGGAACCACCCTTGACTGTTGCTATTGAGATATTGAATATCCAGACAGGAGTTCAGCTAATTACAATGCCAGTCCCCTGAGTGCACTCAATTCTATCCCATCTGTCTCTGGAGCCCTAACCATATTCAGAGCTGTAAGCCCTTTTCTGACCTTTTTTCCCATAATAAGAACCTGCCCCATATCTGTTATCCCCCTTGAAGCAGATTTAATGCTTCTTTCAGGCAAATGCCCACAGCTGGGTAGAGTTGAGTACTGCAAAGTTAAGTGACTTGTTCAAGGTCACATAATATGTACTTTTCTCTACTGTGCTCTGAGTCTGTGATTTCCTGGTTTCCAAGCCAGTGTTCTAACCATTAGATCATACTGCCTTCTCAAATATTTTAAATTAGTATATTTATAGAGCACACATATTCTTCCCTGTTTATTAAGAAGGGAGTGAGGGGTGGTGGGGAACATAATGAGCCTTTGAGTCTCTTCAAACCATAAATTACTATGGTACTATGTCACTGTACTTACACTTCCATTGAAATTATATTGTTTGCTGCAGCAACTCTACTGCAGAATTATGCAGTGCTGTGCTTCATCATGGTTGGCTTCACTGTACCTTCTGTGAGATTGAATTCAATGTCCTGGCACATTCAGATGGAATCCTACTATCCCAATCACATCATATAGTCTTGTTAGTTATGCAAATCTCAAGATAAAAGTACTGTAGAAGTCATTTTAAATTCCCTTGAGTGTATCTGTCTTTGTTCAAGGTCATAGAAACATAGAAATTGTCGGCAGATAAGGACCTCTTGTCCCACATACAGGTTGTCTGCTCTGTTTTCCCTACCTACAGTGGCACTACAGACCTTACTCAGTCTCTGGTCTTCAACAGAACATAGAAGATACTGAAAAAAAAGGCTGCAAATGAGCTCAACTAGTCCATCAGCTGCAATTTCAGTGGTGATATCTTTTAATCCCCATTTCTCCCATATGCCTATGAAGATTATTTTAAAATAATTTTACACTCCTGCACACCGCAATTGTTGCTGGCAGGGCATTCCACATAATACCACCATTGGCACTAAAAAAATTCCACTTCTGTTCACTATTTACAGGGGGTCAGATATTCAAAAGTTGAAAAAATAGTGCATGTGTGGCAAAAAAACATCGTGCACGGGTGGGTACAGTTGCTCAACAAAGGTTTTTTCTGCATGCATGTACTTTTCAAAAAGGTTGCATTTTTCTTTCCTTTTCCACTTTATTTTACAGCAGATTATGCTGACTTTTTTTCTTGCTGCACAACAATGCTATGCCTGGCATTTTCACTTGTGCGAGGCTTTTCACCATGCAGTGAGTTGCACAAAGGGGCATTGTCCATGGGTCATGCCAAGCCAAAGAAAATTGAGCCCTTCTTTTCCAGCTAATTGGTGCCCATGACTTCTTTTATTATGCTCTATAACTATATTCAGCAGCAGTTTCAAACATTGATTTAATTTTGAATTTCTGGTAACTTTGAAAATTAGATTGTGTCTCTCCTCAGTCTTCTCTTCTCCAGCAAAAACAACCCAAGTTCCCTCAGTCTAGTTTTACAATCCTCCATTTCTCTGATCATTATAGTCACACTTTGCTGTCCTCCCAACCAGCCTTGTAACATGATCTCTATAGTATATTGACCAGACCTGTACACAGAAGTACGGATGTGGCGACACTGGTGATTGAAAGACCACTTCCATATCTTTGCTTGCAAAGTTCTTCTTTATACAGCCCACAATCCTCTTGAATGTTTTAAAGGAAACTCATTATGCTGTACTCCCTGCATCCTAAACCTAACCCCTCACTCCCTACCCCACCAGGTTAGGGTTTTTGCAATACAAAATATTTTTTTTAAGCTTTCCAATAATTCTCACTCTCAGACAACATGGTGGGCATTGTATGGCCTCATTTCCTTGTGTAACATGGCTCTGTGCTGCTTGCTTGTAATGAAATCATACACGTGAGCAGTGCTGAGCATTACGGTAACAAGAGATGGTACCACATAGCACCTCCCATGCTGTCTGATTATGGATATTTCAAAAGTTAAATGTAATGAGTTGGAATGTTTATTAAAAAAATAAACATTTTGTATTGTGAAAATGCTTAGGGGAGTGGAATTTAGCTTAAAGAGGCAGTATAGCATAGTGGTTAAGGGCACTGAGCTGCAAACCTGGAGACCTGAGTCTGAATCCTATCAGCACCCACTTGCATACTGTGTGACCCTGAGCAAGTCACTTAACTTCTTTGCACTCCCAGGTTGCACCTGGAAACAAGCTTCAGCTTAGTGTGCATTTCCTGGTTAAACAATTTATCCTCCACCTTAAAGACCTAGTAGAACAAAAAATGGCAAACAGAGAAATATTACAAATTTAAGTAGTAGTGAGTTGTAACTTTATTTCTAAAGTATTTTTCTTTTTATGTTTGTTCTTTATAATATTTTCTGTCTAACAGTATTATGCTGGATATGTGGAAACACACTCTGCCTGGCTGTCATACCTAGTTCAACTCCCCCAACTACATCATCCGCATTGTGTGACATCAGTTGTGACTTACCTGACAGCTACTGTGTGGTTCTTCCTGAGTAGCTGTGATGTCACAGTCAGTGAGGCCACAATGCTGATGATGCAGTGGGGGGAACAGAACTAGATACTGTATGTCAGCTGCCAGGCAGAGTGCTGTTCCACATATCACACCTACTAACATCAGGTAGAAAAAGAAAAAGCACCTCAGATATAAAAGGTAATAGTCAATTGCTTTTAAAAACTGGTATTAATTGTAGGTAGTACATTAGCTCTTTAATGACAGGTATCCATTATTTGTTGTTTCCCAGTGTGGAACCTTCTAATTGCTATGGCCAGTTGTAGAGTTTTAGTGAGAGAGTTCATAGGTCTCAACCTGAAATAGGTGATGCAGCTTCACTACTATGTATGAAGGAATATGTAATAATCTTGCTTACACTGTGATGTCTTGTAAGTCAAATTAGAGTTACGGGTTTCATCACAGCTGTATTTGTGAAGAGAATCTCAACTGTAAAATTCATAAAGAGGAGAATACTGTGGAGGGCAATTCTACAAAAAATATTACCCTTAATATAATGGATCTAACCATGCCCTTGTTTCACAAAGTGTTGGCCATGACACATGACAATGGAGTAGCGTTGTGTAATGCTTTTCAAAAAAGAATAATGACATCATACTGTTGAAATTAACTTAGCTCCTAGTATACTGTACAAACAGACCCAATATTGTACAGTATTACAGTTCTCCATGTACTATATTCCACTGTTACAAGGATTGCACCAGACGGCAGGCATCAGGGTCGAGATGCTCACCGAGCAGCCCCCCCTGAAGTGCTCAACTCACAGATCTCTAGCGCTAACTCATTCCAAACAACAGCTGCTTCCAGGGACTGTACCAGACAGCAGGTTCCAGGGTCTAGAGGCTTACCAAGGAGCCCTCTCCCAGAAGTGCTCAACTTACTGATCTGCAGACCCAACTTGCTGCAAACAACAGGTGGCTGCAAAACAACAGATGCTCCCAGAGATTCCACTGGATGGCAAGTGTCAGAGTCAAGAGGCTCACCAAGCAGTCCTCCCCCACTGAAATGCTCAACTCACCGATCCCCTGCCCCAACTCGCTCCAAACAACAGATATCTGCAAAACAAGGTAAGTGCATTAGGTTCCTCGGTGGGAGGTGCAGAGCCACAAAGCAGCACCGCATAGTAGTACTCACCATTGATTTCTGAATTATACAAACTGCTGTTCTATGCTTATTTTACCATCATCTTTACTGCTTTTTTTAAACTCTTTTTTTTACCTTGCTCGTCTCCCTCTAGCCCCTTAGGGCTCTTTCTGGTGTGATCAACACACACCGGCTTTTTCCCCCAAACTGCCCGTGATCCTCTTGAGCCATGCCTCCATCCTGGAAACTCTCTCCCACACATCTATGGCCTCCCTGCACCCCAGGGTGGGACCGCCAAACTCCTCTGGGCACTCTGTCTACATCTAAGTGGGCTGATGCAGTGCAGGAGGAGATTTGGAGGCCTGGCAGATCCAGAATTGTATGAGGGATCCATTCCCTGGACCCACCATTAACTTCCTGGGTGCCGGGTATTTCTGTTTCTGGTGACCTCAAGGAAGTGATGCTACGCCATCCAAAGTGCAAAGGACTCCCACATATGCCTCAGGATGAAAGCCGATGCCAGCCTCCTACATAGGTTCCCAACAGCAGTGCACCCGGTCTCCACTGGGCACCACTATCATTGCAGAACATGGACCCCCTTCCCTCTCAGAAGAAGAAAGCAGTCTGGCAGATGCTCAATCCTGTCCTCCCTGGCCATCTCCTGGTGCCCTGAGCTCATACTCAAACCCGAGTCACCGGTGTGGTGTGAGGTAAGACAGAGACCTCAACCCTCAGCACCACCGGGCTGGCTATCTGCACTGCTTTTTCCTGCTTTTATGCTTTTATCAACTGTATTGCTCAATACATTGAGTTCTGCCTGTTTATCAGTTGCACTGTTGATCTATTCAGCTTACCTCTAGAACTAGGTGTCTCTGGTAAAACAGTATGATCTTTCTGTTTTAGGGCTTAGCATTCAGGTTGAATTTGTTGAATTTGCCCTTATCTTGAGCCAGTGTTTGTTGGCTCAGTGCCGGGGGCAGGGGGTTTATCATCCTCTAGTTTGCTAATCACTCTAGCCCCGACTCATGTTGCACTTGTGCCATCCTACTTGAGCCCTGATTTCCCACTGTCCAGCCCACTTACCTCCCTTATATTGTCCCTTTCTTTTAGCTGCTCCCAGACATTGCATCAGATGACAGACATCAGGATTAAGATGCTCACTTAGCAGTCCCCCACGAAAGTGCTGAGCTCACTGATCCCCAGCCCCAACTCACTCCAAACAACAGGTAGCTGTACCAGGTTCCTTGGAAGGAGGTGCGGTGCTGTGAAGTACCTACCCACCCACCCAGGGAGTAATCTCTTTTTTGTACCATACGCTGGTGCTATGGAATTAAACAGTCAACTTTCAACCCCCTCTCTCAGCCCAGGTCTGGTACACTCTCCCATCTCAACGCTATATCAATTGGTTTCTTCCAGTCATGCCTGTATTAACCCTCAACTATCAGTGTAACCTAGCATCCCAAATACAAACCTGACATCTCTCATTTTGAAGTTGCTAATGTTTATCTAAACTGCTCCTCTGAAGCTTTCTGATTCCTATTGTCATTATCCACAATTTTCTCCTTCCCCTCCAAGGTGTTCCTGTAACCCCTGATTGCAAATCCTAATTTCAGATCCCTGAGTAATCTCCCCCAAAGTTTGACCCAAGAGGCTAAAGATCCAGTTTCCACATCCTCTTGACTCAACTTACTCAGACATGACTGCCTTAGGAATAGGACGGGCCTCCCTATATGCTCTCCTGTTTCTGGCTTGTGATCTCCTTGTAGCAGGTGCATTGACCTGTAAACATCACCATACCCATGACTACCTTCCAACTGCCCCCTCCCATGGGCTAGCAACCCACGGACAACATGTCCCAATATCATCATATATTATAGGCTATATAAAAATTGAATCTGCTACTACTTCTTCCTAGCTTATATTGAACATTCCCAGATACCCATGTTACCTTCCCTTCCCCTAAATACCCATGTCCCCATCACTTATAAGTCTCCTGTTGGCAGGAGTCATCACACCATACCTAGGCCCCACCATGAATACTCATAAGGTCTTTCCTCCCCCCAGAAAAATTAAAAATTGCCCATATGAAAATAAACAGTCTCCTTCCTAAATTACCAGAACTTGAGGTATGGGTTTCGCACTATACCCCAGATATTTTAAGCATCTCAGAAACCAGGCTAAAACCACATATTAAAACTCATGAAATCAATATCCTTGGTTATTCTGTTGTTAGGAAAGATTGTCTAAAAAATTGGGAGGGTGGATTCCTCTACATCTAGTCCACACCGCAGTCAAGCGTGATTGACTTATCTTACTCTGTTTATTGCCCCAGAGATTCACTTTTAATTTCTTTAACCCTTGGTAAGATTAAAACTATTTACATTGGTTGTGTGTATCACTCCCCTAACTCTGCGGCCCAGGCCCTAGCGGTCCTTGTCCACAACATAGAAAAAATATAGGAAATGTTGGGGGACCCTTTGAAGTAAACACTCTTCGCTCAAGTTATAGTTCTTCAATCTTTCTTTTTATTTCTCTTCCCCTTACGTTTCACTCAACTTGGAGCTTGTTCGTAAGGATCATTCTTTGTTACACATCTGTAAATACATTTATTTTAAGTCATTGATCAGCATTTTTTTAATATAATATTGTTACCTTTTAATTCTTTTGTATATATACATACCATTCAATAAAGATTATTGCTTGTGCACCCTTGTATATATTCTTAATTTTTCACAGGGTTAATTTATTTGTACTTGTTTAGATCCTAAGTTGCATCCTAAAAATACATACACAGTATGTTAGTGAACACAGTGCTGCTAACAACTTGGAACAAGATTTAACTACTGCCTGTAAGGCTTATTCCCCATATTTCTTGGTTTGCAGCATACCTTCTATATATATATTACTTAAAACTTCTTGTCTTTCTTGTAAAGAATAATTTTGGGCCTGTAATGACATAAACATAATTTTTTGTAAAGCTTTGCTGTTATTATGTTGTTTAATATTATAATGTGGCCACATTGTGGCTTCTATTTACTTATTTTGTTAACAGCATACTTAAAGGAGGCTATGAGCTTCTTAGAGTGGAATTAGAGTTCTTTGTAGTCTGTGAAAACATAATCATAGTGTTCCCCTATTGGTCTCATAGCCATCATTTTACTTTTATAATTAATGGTTCTAATACCAGCTTCTAAATATTCTTTAATATTTTAACTGCTTACCCTCACTCATTCTGGCTCAAGTTTCTCCTTTTTGGTTAAGTTCCTCTGCATGTAAGCACTGAAGCCCAACAAATGTTCATGGTAGCTACTTCCTGATAACCTCGCACCTGTTTTTGTAAGATCCCATGGTGTGACTAATCATGTTGTCACACCCAGTTGATCACACCTGTGCGATCTCGGTTGCTAAGCAATTGAACACTACTGCACTGATCAGTGCAGTCGGGTGCTCACAAAAACGGGCTATTTGTTCCTAGTTGCTGCACCTCTGTGTTAGTTTACTTTTTTATTTATTTTTTAACTTTCTTGTGAGGTTATTAAAATGAAAACACATTGTTCTCATACCATGTTTTCTTTTCACAGGGTGACATAAGAATAAAGAGGATTTTTTTTGCTAATATCAACAGTTCTCTTGCCTTGATTTAAAATGCTGCAAATAAATTCCAGGTTTCTCAGAAGTATTATTTGTTATTATATCACCTTACATTACTGCTTTCTGCAACCCAAACTGTGATATTCATAATATAATACAAACAGTCATTATTGTTTACTTGCTGAGGGGTCAATTGCAATTTGACCTTCCTATTCATTAAATACTTATCAATCACTCAGTGACTTAAAATTGCCTTCTCAGATCAATTCTCTAGCTCACATTATACCAAGTTTGGTAAACACCATAGTATTGTTTAAACAATCATTATTCAGATAATACTGGGGTCAAATGCAACTTGACCTCCCTGTCATAAATACTAAAAGTTGATCTGGAGGTAAAACATCATCTTTACTGTTTTAGATAGTGATTGTACTATGTTATTTATAATGTCCCTATATTTTAACTTCTCTTAGTACATTTGCTATAACAGCATTACTTGTTATCTCTCTGGGATCGATCACTGCTTATTTATTTTGCTGAGGGGCCAGCTGCTATTTGGCCTCCCCCTTCATTAAATACTTGTCACTCACTTCATGGTTTAAGATTTTCTTCACAGATCATTTCTCTAATAATAAATACAAACATTTATTATTTTCTGGGGGTTAAGTTGCAATTTGACCTTCCCCTTCCTTAGGTACTTGTCAATCACGCCATGACTTAAATTTATCTTCACAGATCAATTTTCTACCTCACATTCTACCAAACTTGTAAATACCATAGTATGGTTTAAACAATAAATATTTAGATACCACTGGGGTCAAATGCAACTTGACCTCACTGTTAAAAATACTGAACTTGCTGCTTATTTATTATGCTGAGGGGTCAGTTGCTATTTGACCTTCTCCTTCACAATCACTCCATGGTTTAAAATGATCTTCATAGATCAATTCTCTAGCTGACATGAAACCAAACTATTAAACCACCATAATACTGTTTAAAACAATCAAATAACACAGGGGCTAAATGCAGCTTGACCTCTCTGTTGTCAATACTGTAAGTTGTCCTGGAGGTAAAACATCATCTTTACTCCTTTAGATAGTGATTGTACTGTTATTTAGAATATCGATGTGTTTTGACTTCTCATAGTACATTTATTACAACAATGGAGTTTGCCCTTTAAGGGGCAGACCAGTTTGTCCTGGTGCAATCCTTTCCCTTTCATTAGGATGGTTATGCTCAGAAGGGAAGGGGAGAAGGAAGAGGAGGGGACAGTGGATAGAACAATGGCCAGACAACAGGAAGGGGAGGGGCAAGTGGAGGTATGTCATGGACAACACAGAGGGGTTTCAGAGGGGGTTTCAGCCACTTTTTGCTGTAGTTTTGATTCACACTTAACTGCAGTGAGTTGGATTGGAATATTAATTGGAGGTTTGTGCACAAAGAGAAAGAGTAAGGAATTAAAGAACTAATTTGGTGGAGAATATTTGAAGTTTGCTTTAAAAAGAGAGAAAAGAAGGAAGCAGGTGGCTAATAAAATTATAAGATGCTGTGTAATAAAAAAGGAAAAAATGCATTGTTTATGGCTTGGGTACAGCGATAACAAGGCTGTTTTGTAGAGCAGAGGTGAAGTGCTGAAGAAAGGAAGCTGATGTGGAATTGTGCATCTCCAGTTTAGAGGGATTTTTTTGTACTGAATGCAACAGTTACGGAGATTGCAGCAGTTACAGCAATAACAAGGCTGTTTTTGTAGAGCAGAGGTGAAGCACTGAAGAACTGAAGAAGCACTGAAGAAGGGAAGCTGAGGTTGACTTGTACAGTGCCAATTAAAAAAGTTTTGTGCAGAATGCAACAGTGTTTGCCCAGTGGGGGGCCTAGCAAGAGAAGAGGCATTGGGACAGTTTTGTGGATCAAGAGATTGGAGTAGTGTGCAAAAAGTTGCAGCGTTGAGGTTGGACTAAAAAGCCTGGGACTTTGGGCTATTTTTATCACCTCAGATGAGTTTAGTTTGTGTAGAGGAGGCCCAAAACATGAGGGTAGCATGAACCCGACATGGGCAGCCATGTGGTGTGACGTCACACGCCGCTCAGCAGCTGTGATATAAGCAGAGACTAAAAAAGAATAATGGGGGCCAGAAAAGGGCTATGGGGGGTGAGCACTGTGGGAATGCAGGAGAGGGGGAAGACATTGCTTACAAGGGGAAAGGCAAGCGAGATTAGAGGCTGGACATGGAAATACTCAGAAATGCATGGTGTGACATCATTGGACAACGGGAGAACTACTGCGAGAGCTAAAGAAAAGGGTTTGACAAGCTGGGGAAAGAGCCTAGGATGGCAGACAGGGTATACAGGGTGCAATGTGGAGAAGCAGCCCAAGCTGGCAGGATAGCAGCAGACAAAAGGGGGAATGCAGCCAGAGGCATGTGAGGTCATGCAAAAGGGGGAATGTATGGGCCAAATAAAGACCACAAGAGGCAGTGCAATGGATGCAGCATGGCCACAGGTGGTCAGACACTGGCTATGGGGGCACAAAATGAGATGTGGGCCCAACAGGGCAAGAGCATGGTGACGGAAGCTGGGGGGGAGTAGGAGCAAAATGGGGTCCTCAGGGAGAAGGGGCAAGTGTTTTTTAAGCTGAAAAGGCCATGTGACATAGCCAGAGAAAAATGAGACAAAGAGGAAGGGGAATGGATATGCCTCGGAGGGTCAGCAGCCATAGTGAGGCCATGCAGGGGGAAAAAGGTTTAGGCCTGGAAGGCCACAAGAGGCAGCACTTAAGATGTTTTGATGGCCATGAGCTTTCTGAGACCTGGGGGGGGCACAGAGGGGGCCCTGGTACTGAGGGGCCTGGCCAGGTGGTGTGACGTCACATGCCAGGAGGGCAAAATGAAGAAGAAGGCCCAAGAAAAGGTTTGTTATTTGGGAACAGGGATCAATAATAGGAGGAAGAGATCTGCCATAGAAGGGGACCATGGCCTAGAGTGGGAGGGGTACCATTTGGGGGACAAGCAGCACCCAGCAACTGGCGAGAGGGCTGGGGGGGCAGTGCATGGGAAGGGGATCAGAGAAGCCAGGGAAGGCTTAGCAGTCATAGCATGGCAAGGCATGCAAGGGGGTAGAGCTAGGCCTGGACAGCCACAGGAGGCAATGTTTTTTAAGCGTTTTCAAGGCCTGGGAAGGGGGGCAACAAAAAAAAACACACAAAGCGACATTGGTTTACTGTTTCTCTCGAAAAATGGGGCTGGGTCATAGGGGAGGTTTATGGGACAAGTTGTCTAACAGAATTTTCATTTTTTGTCTATGGGGGCCCTTCCACATGAAGGCATGCTGTAAACATAAATTAACAACAGAATCTTGTTTTCTTCCTGTCAGTTGTCTTCACAGTTAAAAGGAGCAAAGGACATGGCACCAAAGAAGAGCAGACCATCAAAGGAAGACGCTTACAGGGCTATAATTCAGTTGGCAGAAAAAGCCAACAGAATGTGGGAACTGGTGGAAGGGAAGGAACTGGGGAGACCCGGGGAGAAAAGGAAAGTGGGACCGGGAAAAGGGGGCAGAGGGAAATGACCAACTGAACGGTCACGCAGTCCCACTAGGGTATGACCACTAGCAGTGGGACCCACCAAGGTGACTGATCCAGTACCTCTGCAGCCCATAGACCCGGTACCGCCAGTACATCCTCAAGAACAAGTCAGGATCCCCCTTGTGGAACCCAGACCGGATCCCCAGAACATAGTGATTCCTCCACAACCCCTAGTGTTTCACCCACCTCCTCAACCACAAGGTGCTATACTGGGGCACCAGGAAGATGCCAGGCAACAAGGTTTGGACAAGGACACAGGTAACACACCCAGAGCAGTGGGTGACAGTATAAAAAGAATATATAAGTCAAATTGTGTCGGCACTGGGGACAGGAGGTATAGGGTAAATGGAATCAGCTCTGGCAGAGATTAGGATGGAGAAAGAGGTGCTGAAAAAAAATGAAGAGGTACAGAGAAAGAAGGAAAAGGTACAAGGGAGATAGGTACCCCCGGGATGACGGTAGGCCAGCATCTTCCACTGGCCACAAAGGAAAAAATATGGAAAGAAGAGTATGTGAATATATTCACTTTGGTGAGCTGGGAAGCAGCAGCGAAGTATGAGGAAGCAGAGAACATAGGAAAGAGTGAAATGGCAGAAGTGGTAGTGTTGTTAGGGAAGAAGGAGGAGGACAAATTCACAACAGGGAAGACTTGGGACTGGTGGTTTGTAGGTTTTGCCACCTTCTCAGCCATTGTCCTGGAGAAGAAGCTGGAGTTGGGCATCCCGCTCATCACATACTCCCTAATAATAAGGTGGGCAAAAGCAAAAGGGGGTGGGGTGGATATACTATGACAAATTGTTTCATCAGAGAATGGCAACATACGGGGATGTAAGATGGGATACGAAGCAGCTAGACTTATGGACAGATTATGTAATGGATCAGTCCACACCCGAAGGGGAGTGGGGAAGGAAAGGAGTTACGCCCCAGAGGTGCTGCTGGGCTTACAACAGGGCCTTTTGTTCATGGCCTCAATGTCATTTTCAGCACGCATGTTCAAAATGCAGGGGAACGACCGGCAAGCAGATGCAGAACAACATGGGCTCAAGGGGCACAGGGACTCAGGGGTCATAGTTCAGGTCAACAGTTTTTTCGAGAGGGACAGGGGTTTAAAGGGCAGGCATGGAACAGGGAGGGAGGGGTAGGGGGAACACGAGTAGAGGAGGTCAGAATCACTGACCGGGAAAACCAAGCACTAAGCAAGAGGGAGGGACCGGGGAGGGTAAACGGGAGGAAAGACAGAGAGCAGTTTGGGGTGGCCAGAACCCCCATCAGGTTAGAGGCATGGACAGTTTGGTTGGACAGATATCCGAA
Source organism: Neoceratodus forsteri (assembly GCA_016271365.2). Classification (NCBI taxonomy): domain Eukaryota; kingdom Metazoa; phylum Chordata; order Ceratodontiformes; family Ceratodontidae; genus Neoceratodus; species Neoceratodus forsteri. The sequence continues at coordinate 625,578,861 of CM057455.1, forward strand.
CAAAAGAGTGGCGGATATGATCATAGAAGGTTTTTTGCACAGGTTTTTCACTGCAGTGTGAGGGTCCCAGACAAGTGAGAGAAGCGAGCAACCTGGGGTCGGTCAAAGGGAGGGAAGAGATGTTAAAACAGAAGATAGAGAAGGAAAAGGCAGCAGGGAGAGCAGAAGGCCCATTTGACACCCCCACCCCATTGTGGAACATGCAGATTTCACCATTGGGCTTGGTACCCAAGAAATAAGAAGGGGAGTACAGGGTGATTCACCACCTATCCTATTCAGAAGGGGATTCGGTGAATGATTTTAACAGGGAGGAGTATAGTAAGGTGACATATGCGACATTAGAGGATGCAATCCAGATAATCCAGGCTACTAAGGATGCATGGATGGCAAAAACAGATATTGAATCTGAGTTCAGACTGCTGCCAGTTAGGAGAGAAGGCTGGGACCTATTGGGTTTTAAAATTGGGGGTCAGTACTATTTTGACAAAGCCATGCCTATGGGATGTTCTATAGCATGTGCAACATTTGAAGCATTCAGCACCTGTTTGCAGTGGATATTCCAAGAGAAAACTGGTTATAGAACGGTCATCCACTATTTGGATGATTTTCTTTTCATTGGTAGGGGGGGGGGAAGGGAGACACAACATATGCTGGTCAAGTTTCAAGAACTGTGCAAATAATTAGGGGTTCTGCTGGCACCAGAGAAAACAGAAGGGCCCAACAGGGTGCTTGAATTCCTGGTTATTGAGATAGATGCTTCGAAGGAAATATTCAAGTTGCTGGACAAAAAAGTGAAAAAAATGAAAGAACTGATCCAAGTACACACCAGCAGGAGAAGGGTACAACTAAAACAAGTACAGCAGGTACTGGGGCACCTGAACTTTGCCTGCAGGGCTATTGGACCAGGGAGGGCATTCACAAAGAGGTTAGCAAGGGCTACAGCTGGAGTCACCAGACCACATCATTGGGTAGACCTGACAAAAGGTGTCAGGGAGGATTTTAAAGTATGGAAGGAATTCCTCAGGTAGTATAATGGCTGTTCTTTCTGGCAAGAGGAGTGGGTGTATAACACAGACCTCGATCTTTACACAGACGCTGCTGGGGGGCTAGGCATGGGGGGCTACCTGAGGGGCAGGTGGTTTGCAGAACCATGGCCTGCTAACTGGGTAAGGGATGGCAAGGTGAGAGATATAACATTGTTAGAGATCATGCCCATCTGGACATGTACCCTGGTTTGGGGGGAAGAATTATGGGATCAGAGAGTGACATTCTGGAGTGACAATAGAGCAGTGGTGGAGGTCCTAAACAACAGGGGAGCCAGGTCAGAAACGGTCATGCAAGTATTGCGATGTTTAGTGTTAAGGGCCTTGCAGCTGAACATGTCATTCAGAGCAAAACACATAGAAGGGGTGCACTATACGCTGGCTGACAGCCTTTCCCATCTGCAACTGGATCATTTTTGGAGGCTGGCGCCAACAGTGGAGGAACAAAAAACACCCATACCAACGAACATCTGGGACATTGGCAAGAAGGAGCAGAACTGTTGTTTCACAGCTCATGGGTGCCTCAGACTCTGAGAGCCTACGATGGGGCCTGGTGAGTGTTTCAAACATTCAGGGCAATACACCAGATGGAGGTAAGTAGGCCACTTACAGAGGAACAATTAGGAAAGTTCACTGTGGAGCAGTGACAAAAAGGAACAGCCCACACCACAATGGGGGTCTACTTGGCAGGGATTAGTGTTATCTGCAGTCTAAAGGGATAGAAAGACCCGACAAAATCATTGTTCATTAGAAGAATGATGCAGGGATGTGGTAGGTTGAAACAAGGGCAAGTAGACAATAGAAGACCAATAGGGGAGCAGTGGCTAGCAAAACTAAAGGATGTGCTCCCGGCAATATGCAGATCAAAGACCGAGGCCCAGCTATTTCACACTATTTATGATGTAATGTTTGCAGGGGCCATGAGAGTGAGTGATGTGGTAGACTATGGCAAAAAAAGACAAGGAAGAGGGATTAGAATGGGAAGATATAAGCTGGGGGATGAAAGAGATACAGATCAAGATTAAGAGGTCAAAAATGGATCAAAGGGGACAGGGTTGCATAGTGACACTAAAGAGACAGGTAGAGGGTGCAGTATGCCCAGTGAAGGCTTTGTGGGTTTTCGCCGCAGAGCATGGGACCAGGACAGGGAGATTATTTGTTCATGGTGATGGGAGAAGGGTCGCCAGTTATCAAGTCACAGCATTGCTCAAAAAAGGCATGCAATTCCTGGGGGAGGACCTAGCTAATTATTCATCCCACTCCTTGTGGATTGGGCCTGCCTCACAGTGGCAGCGGCAGGTGAAACTGTGAATAATATTTTGGAAAAAGGACGCTGGCGGTCTGCCAGTTATAAGAGATACATTTGAGCACTGAAGTAAGAAAATTAACATATTGCCTTTGTTTTTCCTTACAGATGTGGAGACAAATGGGGACGGTGGGAGGACAGGGAGGGGGATACTACAGTGAGGAAACTAAGAGCATGTATAAGATAATTATTTTTGCTTAAATCCCATAGGAAGAGGGAGGATCATGGAAGTCTGGATCTGCAGCCACTCCTATATTTATTGGGCAGAAAGGAGAGCAGAGAAAAAGGCTGGGGGAAAGCAGCTGTACCAAGATGTGAAACAGTGTAGGTTGGTTTGGTGTGGCATCCGGGGGATGAGATGGGCACAACTGCTTCCCACCTTGAAGGAACTTAAGGAACAGTGACCCAGTCCAGACTTAATTATTATACATTTGGGGGCGCAACGACCTTGCTGGCAAGCCATGGGTAGACACACACTTGCAGATAAAAAGGGACCTAGGAACAATACAGCAGTGGTGGACTCAGGTAAGCCTTGCCTGGTTGGATAGGATACCAAAGGAGGGTTTGGAGGCAGAAGCACAGCCACAGAGCTGTGGATAGGGCCAGGAAAAAGATGAACAGAAGGGTAGGGACATTGGTAAGGAATATGGGAGGACAGGTAATATTGCGGGGTGTAGAAGAATAGGTAGAAGATTTCTACAGATCAGATGGGGTGCACCTGTCGGATCTAGCCATAGACATGTTTAACACAGAAATGATGGGCTTTATAGAGGCATGGAGGAGACACCCAAAAAATGGAATATTAAAAAAAAAAAGGAAAAGAGAAGGATTAAGATGGATCTTCCCTGAGGTAAGGGAGAATAATATCCTAAGTGAGGGGAAAGACAGTCATCCAACGCAAGCTGGAGATTGGCTAGTGGGGAAAAAGGGGGGAAGGAGGGGGGAAAGAAAAAGGAATAACACCAAAAGAGGAAGAAGGTGAAGGAGAAAGCGTTCTCAGTTTTCACCATTACCTAACAGAAAAGGAGAAGAAGAAGGCACCCAGGTATTCACCTGGGGGGAGAAAAAAAAGAGGAAGAAAGAGGGATGATCAGAGATTGATATATGGATGAAAATAAATAAAATTCTGAGAGATATAATAATAAAAGATGATGAAATGGAACATGGAATTATGATATATAAATAAATTAATTGCCAATCTGAGCACAACAAACAATGGTCTCTGTCTCTTTGTGAGGGAAAAGAGGGGAATCCGGGACAATGGATTTTGCCCTTTAAGGGGCAGACCAGGTTGTCCTGATGCACCCCTTCCTTTCATTAGGATGGTTGTGCTCAGAAGGGGAGGGAAGGATGGGGAGGGACAGGGATAGGAACAATGGCCAGGCAACAGGAAGGAGGGGCAAGTGGAGGTACATAATGGACAGCACAGAGGGTTTCAGCCACTTTTGCTGGAGTTTTGATCCTCCCACCCACCCTACAAGGCAGAGCAAGAGGAAGACAGTCAAGAAGGGACTGTATGGTGGGTCTGTCAAAGGTGTCAATGTCAATGTCAATGTCAATTTTATTTAAAAAGAGCCAATCCCAAAGGCTCTGGGCGCCGCACAAAACTATACAGTGTGTCATACCATACATTCCTTAAAACAACATACATAAAATTCAATTCCCAAATGCCTGCATAAATAAAGGTCTTCAGACGGCTCTTGAAAGCCTCTATAGTAGAGGCCTCTCTCTTCACACGGCAGCAGTTCCATAAGACTGGAGCAGCAACTCCAAAGCGATCGGTCTCAGCTGATTTCAATCTCGCTCTCGGGATTTTGAGGAGGCCGCTATTGGAAGAGCGAGATCACGGACAGAGGTGGACAGTTCCAGGAGATCAGAAAGGTAGCCAGGGCCCTGTCCGTGTAGGGTCTTATAGGTGAGACAACCCACCTTGGACAATACTCTCCACCTGACCCGGCAGCCAGTGCAATTCATAATACCAGAGTAATATGACTGAACTTCTTTGTCAGTCAAAAACCGGCGTGACATTTTGCACTAGCTGCAGTCTGCGAAGAAGTTCCAGAGACCCGAGATAGAGGCATTACAGTAGTCAAGCCTAGAAGTGACTAAGGCATGTACCAAAGTAGGGAGGTCAGGCGGGAACCAAGGGTTTAATCCTGGCGATGTTTCTCAGATGAAAAAACAGAGCGAACCACCGAGGATACCTGAGTCTCCATGGACAAATTCCTGTCAAAGATCACACAAGATTTCGCACCATGGGGAGGCCATCAATGACACAGCTCCTAGCACAATGCCAGTCACAGAGTCAGAGCCATCTCATCACGAACTCTGTTCGACTCCACTACTAATACCTCAGTCTTGTTAGGGGTTCAGTCACAGCCAGCTGGAAGACATCCAGTCATTTATCTCAGTCAGACAGATATTTAACACATTCACTGCATTTGATGTTCCAGGGCAAAGGAGAGTATAGCTGAGTATCATCAGCATAGCAATGAAAACTCAAACCATAGCTCCTAATGATCTCCCCAAGGGGCAGCATGTATACTGTGGACAACATAGGAGCCAATACCGAACCCTGAGGGACTCCACATGGAAGGAGGTAGGGTGCAGATGAGAAATTACCCATCACAATCCGCTGCCTCCTGTTAGTAAGAAATGACTCAAACCATTTGATGACAACATCGGTGAGTCCACATAGCTTCCTCAGGCAGAAAAGCAATACACTATGGTCCACAGTATCAAATGCTGAAGAGAGATCGAGGAGAACAAGAATTGTCTTGTTCCCCCCCCCGATCCCTAGCCCTAAGGAGGTCATTATGCACATGAACTAATGCAGTTTCAGTGCTATGTCTGGCTCGATAAGCTGACTGGAAGGGATCATACAACTCGTGGGTCCTGAGATGTTCCCCCAACTGAAGCGATACCACCTTCTCAACAATCTTTCCCAAAAATGGAAGGTTGGAGATAGGACGGTAATTTGCCCTGATCTCCGGGTCCAGAGAGGCTTTCTTTAAAAGAGGTCTCACCAGAGCCTCCTTCAAGGCATCTGAAAGACACCCTGACTCAAGGAACACCGGATGATAAGGGCAAACACCGGACCAACCGTGTCAATGCACCTCATCAAGAAGCGCGTTGGCACGGGATCGAGTTCACAAACAGTATGCCTCAGATTGGCCACTATCTCAGTGACCTCACGAACCTCCACCGGCCTAAACTCCCCCCAGCCAGAGAGAGTGCTCTTAGAACACGACTGGCTACCACTGACAGCAATGATATTACTGGCTGAGGATACCTCCCGCCGGATTGCAGACACCCTGTCTGAGAAAAACTGAGCAAATTCCTCACAATCCTCATTCGAGGAAACTCTTCCGGGCTGAAGACAGAGTGGATGAAGTAGTCTATCGACAGTCCGGAAAAGTGAGGCTGGTCGGCTTCTCCAGCAGCAATCTTCCAGACAAAAATATTGTCTTCTTTCGGTTGATTGCTCTGATATGCACGATAATGTGCACACAGGACCAGTTGTCAGCCCCCAAATGGGATTTCCTCCAGCGACGCTCTAATCTCCAACCCAGCCTCTTCATTTCCCTGAGATCACTATCATCAAAACCAAGGCGACCTCAGGTAAGAAGTTCCGTCGTGCATAACGGACAGGTGCGAGGAGTCGATGGTGCCAGATAGTACCTCATTATAGGCATCTACCCCCGTCAACTGCTCCGGCGCATGCATCACACACCTTTGACAAATCAACTGCCGCCAAAAAACCCTCAGGGGTCAGATCTTTTAACGGGCAGCAGCGAAATATCTCAGAAGGGGAAGAATTCACGATGGGAGCACTAAACATGAACCTCACCGTGCAATGATCAGACCAAACCACCCGACCAACGTCGAGATTAGTGGTCTCAAGTCCCAGTGAGAACACCAGGTCCAATGTGTGGCCATCCTGGTGAGTAGGCACGCCGACAGACTGCACCAGCCCCAAAAGGGACATACTCTGCAGTAACTCATCGGCGCACCTTTGACCTCTGTCCTCAGCCCAAACATTGAAGTCAAGAAAAATACATCTTGAGGAATTCAATGTTTCATTTCAACCAAACTACGGCGAATTCCTGCAGGAACTCCCCATCGGTCCAGGCGGACGATAGATGAGGAGGATCCTGCAAGCCGACACCCCAGTCTCCTCCTCGAACGCCACACACTCAAAGAACCTGAGGTTCCCACGGGTGCACGTGAAGTCAGGCTTGATTTAAAACAAATAGCTGCACCGCCTCCCTCGATTTACTCTTGGGCAGTGCACCACAGTATAACCTGGGGGGACTGCAGCCTCAAAAACAGGGCCAGCATCGTCCCCTACCCAGGTTTCCATAATGCACGCCAGGTCGACCGATGAAACCGGAGCGGCAATAATAGCCGTCTTGTTTCTGATCGACCTGGCATTGCATAGCACTGCCATCAGAGATATTAAAGGTGATGCAGCCCTAAATGTCACCTGGCCACATGGCCTGGTGGCCTCCCTGGAAATAGGCACCAACCACGTCTGGCTTCTTCTGGTGCTCTATTTATTCCAGGGCGTCTTCTGGACTTAACCACCTCAATCATCCGTACAACCCAGTCTTGGTCATCACACAGCGCATGCGAAAAGCAATCCCCACTAATCCCCACTTCCCTACAACGTCTGACAGTAATATCAGATACAGGGAGGGGGATAAAAGGACGCAACGCATGCAACTGTGAGCTACCATAAACAATTCGAGGCTCCAAGGGCCGTCTGTCAAATGACCTACACATGTCTAGCTTAAATAACCAAATAACACATTAATAACATGCAGGAAAAACCTAAAAACTCTATTTTATAATAAGACTGGTAGACATACACTCTATTAAAACAAGATTCCCTCACACCTGTCTCTACAACAGAACAGACTGAATTTCGACTCTGAGTGCGCTCGCCATTCTAGCTTCGTCTGCATGCTAGGCAAGCGACGGCGCTGTCTCCAGTGCCTCCCACTCCTTGAGCCAATCGGCTGGTAGCCCCCTTTCGCCACTCCAGCTCCAGCTGGCAGCTCGTCAGTGCGAATAACACAGCCTCTCATGCTGAGTTCCGCACAAATAAAGTGGCAGTTCTTCCAACAAAATCAAGTAGTCCTGACAGTAAATGCAGCGTATACAACAGCTGCAATGACACAGCACCTTGGCCACACAGCGAGGAAATAACCAAAGAAATGCCGCTGGCGAGCGGCGATGGCGTTATATCCAGTGCCTCTCACTCCTTGAGCCAATCGGCTGGTAGCCCCCTTTTGTAGCTCCAGCTCCAGCTGGCAGCTTGTCAGTGCGAATAACACAGCCTCTCATGCTGAGTTCCGCACAAATAAAGTGGCAGTTCTTCCAACAAAATCAAGTAGTCCTGACAGTAAATGCAGCGTATACAACAGCTGCAATGACACAGCACCTTGGCCACACAGCGAGGAAATAACCAAAGAAATGGTGGATGACAGACACGTCCTGTCGGACAGTTTGGACTGCCAAAGGTGGATGGCAGATAATAATATGGTTATGGACTGCCAAAGGTGGATGGCAGGAGAAAAGGGGAAAAGGGGGGAAGAAGGGGAGGGGGGAAAGAAAAAGGAATAACACCAAAAGAGGAAGAAGATGAAGGAGAAGGCCATCTCAGTTTTCACCGTTACCTAACAGAAAAGGAGAAGAAGAAGGCACCCAGGTTTTCACCTGTGGGGAGAAAAAAGAGGAAGAAAGAGGGATATCAGAGGTTGTTATATGGATAAAAATAAATGACATTCTGAGAGATATAATAATAAAGATGATGAAATGGAACATGGAATTATGGTATATAAATAAATTAATTGCCAATCTGAGCACAACAACAAACAATGGTCTCTGTCTCTTTGTGAGGGAAAAGGGGGGAATCCGGGACAATGCTATTTGTATCATCTTTTGGTAAATTGCTACTTGATCTCCCTGTTGTAAGTGTTACAAGTTGCTCTACAAGTTAAATCTCTACTTCATTTAATATATCCCTGTACTGTTAACTTCTCATAGTTTACTTTGTACAGTAACATTATTGTGATCATACTGGGGTCAATTGCTATCTGACCTCCCTATTGTGAATGTCAAAAGTTATTTCTACTGGTTAAATCTCTACTTTACTAATTTACTAATTGATTTCTGTATAATGTTTATTTGTTTTTACAATTTATATCTACCCTTTCAGTTCTATACTATCTAAATGCATGCCTGCCAGTTTGTTTCTACATTCATCACAATCCTGTTGTCTAATGTGTTCATGTGAAATATCCACCTCATTTCAGCTCTTAAAAGATAATCCCAGTTATTACCTCCTCTTTCTGGTGTCTGTACTTTTTCAAGTCCCCAGAACCTTAAAGAAGCTCCATTATGGCCTGCTTGTTCAAAATGTGTTGCTACTGGGGATGTCTCTTCTTTTCTTCTTATATCTCCTTATGTTCTTGTGTGCGGGTCTTGAGCATCCTGTTAGTTTGTTCAATATACAGCTTATCACAAGGGCATTGTATATATATGTTACCCTTCTGTCATACAGTTAATATGCTGTCTAATTGGATGACCATGCCTGTATGTGGATGTATGAATGTTTTTTTTTTGATGTATGACGACGTACTGAGCACTTGCCACAAGGGACCATGCCTGGTGCTAATGGTCCCAATAGTAGTTGTGCTTCCTTGTTTTCTGGTAATTTAAATTGAGATTTTACTAATTGATCCTTAAGATTCTGTACTCTTTTTTCAGCTATTATGGGCTTATTTAAACGTTCTGGTGTTTGTTCACTCTCAATTCCAACTAAAGGCCAATATTTGTTTATTATTTGTCTAATTTTTTTTTAACTTATGATTGTGTTTAGTAGCAAATACAATTCTTTGTGGCTTTGTTTTGGGTCCTTTACTTTTTAATAGGTCCTCTTGTGTCTTATTTTTTTTTCTTCTGCTTGTTTCAATGTCTTAGGCTTATATCCTCTGTCTATGAACCTATTTAACATGATTTTTGATTCTTTCTGTGCCTTTTGTATTGCTGTACAGTTTCATTTTACTCGAGTTAACTGAGAGTATACTGAGAATACTCTGTTTAAGCTTGGTTTCATGGAAACTATTACCAAGTAATATGGAGAGTGAACAAATACCAGAACTTTTAAATAAGCCTATAATAGCAGCAAAAAGAGTACAGAATCTTAAGGATCAATTAGTAAAATCTCAATTTAAATTACCAGAAAACAAGGAAGCACAACTACTACTGGGACCATTAGCACCAGGCATGGTCTCTTGTGGCAAGTGCTCAGTATGTAGTCATACAACAAAAAAAAAAAACATTCATACATCCACATACAGGGCATTGTCATCCAATTAGACAGCATATTAACTGTATGACAGAAGTGGTAATATATGTAATACAATGCCCTTGTGATAAGCTGTATATTGAACAAACTAGCAGGATGCTCAAGACCCGCATACAAGAACATAATGGAGATATAAGAAGAAAAGAACAGACATCCCGAGTAGCAACACATTTTGAACAAGCAGGCCATAATGGAGCTTCTTTAAGGTTCTGGGGACTTGAAAAAGTACAGACACCAGAAAGAGGAGGTAATAACTGGGATTATCTTTTAAGAGCTGAAATGAGGTGGATATTTCACATGAACACATTAGACAACAGGATTGTGATGAATGTAGAAACAAACTGGCAGGCATGCATTTAGATAGTATAGAACTGAAAGGGTAGATATAACATGTAAAAACAAATAAACATTATACAGAAATCAATTAGTAAACTAATAAAGTAGAGATTTAACCAGTAGAAATAACTTTTGACATTCACAATAGCGAGGTCAGATAGCAATTGACCCCAGTATGATCACAATAATGTTACTGTATAAAGTAAACCATGCGAAGTTAACAGTACAGGAATATACTAAATGAAGTAGAGATTTAACTTATAGAACAACTTATAACACTTACAACAGGGAGGTCAAGTAGCAATTGACCCAAAGGTGAAAAAAATAACATTGTTGTAGTAAGTGTACTGTGAGAAGTCAAAACACATGGATATTCTAAATAACAGTACAATCACTATTTAAAAGGGTAAAGATGATGTTTTACCTCCAGGACAACTTACAGTACTGACAACAGAGAGGTCAAGCTGCATTTAACCCCTGTGTTATTTGATTGTTTTAAACAGTATTATGGGGTTTAAAAGTTTGGCTTCATATCAGCTAGAGAATTGATCTATGAAGATAATTTTAAACCATGGAGTGATTGTGAAGGAGAAGGTCAAATAGCAACTGACCCCTCAGCATAATAAATAAGCAGCAAGTTCAGTATTTTTAACAGCGAGGTCAAGTTGTATTTGACCCCAATGGTATCTAAATACTTATTGTTTAAACAGTACTATGGTATTTACAAGTTTGGTAGAATGTGAGGTAGAGAATTGATCTGTGAAGATAATTTTAAGTCATGGCGTGATTGACAAGTACCTAAGGAAGGGGAAGGTCAAATTGCAACTGACCCCTCAGAAAATAATAAATGTTTGTATTTATTATAAGCTAGAGAAATGATCTGTGAAGAAAATCTTAAACCATGAAGTGAGTGCCAAGTATTTAATGAAGGGGAGGCCAAATAGCAACTGGCCCGTCAGCAAAATAAATAGGCAGCGATCGATCCCAGAGAGATAACAAGTAATGCTGTTATAGCAAATGTACTAAGAGAAGTTAAAATATAGGGACATTATAAATAACATTGTACAATCACTATCTAAATCAGTAAAGATTATGTTTTACCTCCAGATCAACTTTCAGTATTTATGACAAGGAGGTCAAGTTGCATTTGACCCCAGTGTTGTCTGAATAATGATTGTTTAAACAATACTTTGGTGTTTACCAAGCTTGGTATAATGTGAGCTAGAGAACTGATCTGAGAAGACAATTTTAAGCCACTGAGTGATTGATAAGTATTTAACGAATAGGAAGGTCAAATTGCAATTGACCCCTCAGCAAGTAAACAATAATGAGTGTTTGTATTACATTATGAATTTCAAAGTTTGGGTTGCAGAAAGCAGTAATGTAAGGTGATATAATAACAAATAATACTTCTGAGAAACCTGGAATTTATTTGCAGCATTTTAAATCAAGGCAAGAGAACTGTTGATATTAGCAAAAAAAAATCCTCTTTATTCTTATGTCACCCTGTGAAAAGAAAACATGGTATGAGAACAATGTGTTTTCATTTTAATAACCTCACAAGAAGTTAAAAAATAAATAAAAAAGTAAACTAACACAGAGGTGCAGCAACTAGGAACAAATAGCCCGTTTTTGTGAGTACCCGACTGCACTGATCAGTGCAGTAGTGTTTGGTTGCTTAGCAACCGAGATCGCACAGGTGTGATCAACTGGGTGTGATGACATGATTAGTCACATCATGGGATCTTACAAAAACAGGTGCACTGTTATCAGGAAGTAGCTACCATGAACATTTGTTGGGCTTCAGTACTTACATGCAGAGGAACTTAACCGAAAAGGAGAAACTTGAGCCAGAATGAGTGAGGGTAAGCAGTTAAAATATTAAAGAATATTTAGAAGTTGGTATTAGAACCTTTAATTATAAAAGTAAAATGATGGCTATGAGACCAATAGGGGAACACTATGATTATGTTTTCACAGACTACAAAGAACTCTAATTCCACTCTAAGAAGCTCACAGCCTCCTTTAAGGTATGCTGTTAACAAAAAAAGTAAATAGAAGCTACAATGTGGCCACATTATAATACTAAACAACATAATAACAGCAAAGCTTTACAAAAAATTATGTTTATGTCATTACAGGCCCAAAATTATTATTTACAAGAAAGACAAGAAGTTTTAACTAATATATATATAAGGTATGGTGCAAACCAAGAAATATGGGGAACAAGCCTTACAGGCAGTAGTTAAACCTTGTTCCAGTTGTTAGCAGCGCTGTGTTCACTAACATACTGTGTATGTCTTTTTAGAATGCAACTTAGGATCTAAACAAGCCCAAATAAATTAACCCTGTGAAAAATTAAGAATATATACAAGGGTACACAAGCAATAATCTTTATTGAATGGTATGTGTATACACCAAAGAATTAAAATGTAACATTATCATATTAAAAAAATGCTGATCAATGACATAAAATAAATGTATTTACAGTTGGGTAACAAAGAATAAACCCCATGAACAAGCTCCAAGTCAAGCAAAACGTAGGGGAAAGAGAAATAAAAAGAAAGATTGAAGAACAATAACTCGAGCAAAGAGTGTTTACTTCAAAGGGCCCCCCAACATTTCCTGTATTTTTTCTTGAATTTGAAAGCCTAGATTTGGGGCTCGAAGAACCTAGAAGAGAACCATTACCCACTAAACAATATTTACACTTGTCCACAGCATCCCTGACCTATCCCACAATGAAATAATAATATGTGGTGACTTCAACTTAAACTAGCTTAGCGCCCAGGTGAATGATCACAAATCCCTCCTCGCAACAGCCAACCTGACTCAGATAACAACTGACCCTACCAGGTTAAACTCCAAATCTGGCAATCAATCCCAGTTTGACTGGGCCCTCGCCTCTAGGTCAGACAGAATAAGGACATCAGGAATACTCCCAGAATCCTTAAGTGACCATTCCCTCATTTTCTGTATATGAAGAAACTGCCCCCCCCCCCCATGGTCTTCGCTGCTAGGGATCTAACTGACTTCAACAGGAATGCATTTATTGATAGTCTAAAAGCAGTAAACTACTACCAATAACTGACCTCTCAGACATTAACCAATCCTTAGACTATATAATTCACAATCTTAATAGTGTGGTCAAGACATTTTCTGACATTCCAAAATACAGGGTTAATGGTTACTGTGCCAAATAGACATATAGGGACCTCCAGAAACTAATGAGGGGTAAAGAAAGAGTCTGGGAAAAGTTCAAAATAACTGGTCAGCTGGAAGATTGGCAAATTTATAGGAATTTAAGAAACAACTGTAAGAACCATCTCAGGGGTGCAAAAGACAGTACCTCAAGTCGCAATAAATGTGCAGTCTAGCCAACCCCACAACCTTCTGGGCTCAAATTAATCAATTATTAAAGGGCATTTCGAACACACATTTAAGAGAGCTTTTCATTAATGATCAAGCCACTGCTGACCCCACTATCATTGCACACAGCTTCAATGACATCTTTACAGATCTGGAAAGATACACAGCCCCTCTACTGACACTGTGACCTGCCTTGACTCTTCACCTATCCACTGACCCTCCCACCTCAGCCCAACTTCCATTTCAGATTAGCTATGAGAAGGGAGGTCCTGAAGGAAGCTCAGGGGACCAAAGGGTGATGGCACACCTGGTTTTGATGAGTTTGAACCCAAATTCCTTAAAAGTTCTTCACCTGTTATTGCTAAACCTGTTGTGCAACTCATTGATAAATCACTCTTGCCAGAGGCTGTCCCTGACAAATGGAAGATAGCAATAGTCATTCCAATAAACAAAAACATTTTCAAAGACCTAATCAAAAACTACTGCCCAATCTCCTTACTTAGTGTAGTAGGTAAACTCTAGAAAAGATTGTTATTTGACCAACTGCTTAAATACTTTATTCGTAACAACTCCCTCACACATGCTCGGTACAGCTTCTGAAAAAAAACATGGCATCAACCCAGCCCTGAAGCAGGTCTCCACTGACATTCTCAGAGCTATGGATGCAGGCATGGCTAAAGGGGAGGTCTTTGTTGACCTGACCAAAGCCTTTGACTTGGTCAGTCATGATTTGCTACTGGTCAAGTTGAGGAAATTTGGGCTAGACAACCTTTCCCATTAGTGATTTACTGACTACCTAACAGAGAGAGAAAGCAATGCGTTAGATGACAGGGCAACACCTCTGCCCTAAAATGGATAACTGCTGGTGTACCCCAAGGATCTATTTTTGGTCCCGTACTGTTTTTGCTATTTATTAATGACCTTCCTCTCCATTGCAGGAATGCATCCCTACAGTAATATGCTGCTGCTGATGCCATTCTGTACAGGTCTTTGGCTGATGTCAGTAAGATCAATCTCCAAATAGCCAATGACTCCCAGCTCCTGGATAGCTTTCTCTCAGAAAATAAACTAGAACTTTATGATAAAAAAACCAAAGTCATATTGTTTGGCAACAAATAGTTGGGGGTCTGTCGGGAACACCTTCTCAGGCTCGCCACTAAATCAGGAACCAACCTGGAAGTCGTAAAATGGTTCAAATACCTTGGCATGCTGTTAGACCAGGAAATGTCCCTCAAACTGCATGTTGATGTCCTCTTCAAAACCATAAACCAACAACTTGGGCTACTTTACAGGCTCTCCTCCTACCTCTCTGCACCCTTGTAGTTTGTAATATCAAGAAGCACTTTATTGCCAATTATTTTCTATAGTGCCCCATTAATACACTCTGCTTGTGATTCAGTCATGGTCAAACTAAGGGCACTCTACAACAAAAATATCATGCTACTCTGCTGGTGCTCCTCTGAGGGGAGCACCACTGCAATGTCCTGGCTTCACTAGAGTGGCCCACATTTGAGGCAAGATCCATACTGCTCCACACAGCCTCACAACACTGTGCCAATTTAGGTGACCTAACAGGTCACTAAGATCAGTATACAACTGTCTCTTAGATACCCTCATGGTCTGAACTTCACTTAGCAGTAGGTTGTTCAATGCAGTAGTGCCAGTGCTATGGAACTTCCTTTCTTTAGATTTATGTTTGAGCCAGTAATTTTTTCAATTTAAAAGAATACTAGAAACTCTCATATGAACCCAAGCATGTTATCAATGTTATTCTCAACCTTGAACTCTAAAATCTACTTGGACTAGAAAGCATGTAACAAGTTTTGTTTGTGCTTCCCTTTACTACTGTGTAATCTACTGTACTTCTGTACAGAATCTGAGTGTACTTTTGCTTTGTAACTAACCCGCATCACCCCTGAAAAAGGGACTCCATTTTCTCAGTGGGTGTACTCGGTTAACAAAATTCAATAAATAAATAATAATCAAATGTGCACACTCTATGCTGTATCACCTCCCCCAGCTCACCCCTGGAAATTAGCTCTAGTTTACTGTGCCTATCCTGGTAAACAAATTTTAAATAAACAAAGAAAGAAATAATCTTCACAGACATTACCCCCCCCCAAAAAAAATTGTTATGGTCTTGAACAAAGTACTACAAGATTTGTTGCTTTTTCATTCATAATCTTCAGTTTGAAGGAAAATACATTTATATACTTTGAAAACAAATTCCTGAAATGTACTTGATTTGTTTTTTAATGCAAATCAGCTAATTTTGAGAAAAGTCTAACATTTTATTTTGAACTGGTGCAGTTTTTTTTGTTTAATGAAAATAGATTTCATGCTACTTTTTCAAAAAGAAAAATGTCACACAGCTCTACTAATAAAAACATCTTGGTTAACATCAGTGTATTAATGATTTGGGATATACAGTGGCTGAATCTAAGCAACATAGCATGTGAAGAAACTGAATATCTCATATCGCTCCCTCTTAACTAAAGATCAGCTCTAAGTATTTTGAATATGATATCTTACTAGAGGTTTGGTGAAAATTGTGAATTCCGCTTTCACAGAACTTCCGTGAAAATTCAGAAATTTTGTAAAGTTTTCTGAATTTCTGCCATTGGCGAGATTGGAATTTTTGCTGTGTTCCTTAGAAGTTTTAGGCTGAACTGCAGAAAAATACACATGAACTGTTGAATAACAGTTCTGAGGAATTTTTTATGCAGTTTGATGAATGATTTCGCAATACATGTAATTAATCTGCAATTCAGTGATTTTCGCGGAAATTCCACAGGCGGAATTTTCTTTTCTGTACACCTCTACATTATACGTGGAAGACTTAATGAAGTATTCTGTATCAGGTGCCAGCTGCAGCTAAGTCAGATTTCTGTCATCTGCAAAACATGGTAAAGTTACATCCCTATTTGCTCCCTGATAATCTATAATCTGTAGTGCATCATAAAGATTTGCTTGCCTAATCAAAGCAGAGAAAACCTTTTACCATTTATCATACTACCACTACACTATTGCAACTGATGATATACTTTTCTTATCACAGTAATTGTTTATATTTAGGCTAAATCTAAAAATCTTGATATACACAATGGATGTTGAAAATGTATGCCAATCTGTGTGTCAGTTTAATAATAGTATTAATTCACAAACACAATTTTTATTCAACAGCATTTAAAACACATATTACTTCTAGTCTGGCAGAACAGAAAGATAGTTCCTACCATGGCAGCTTGGTAAAGCTCTGTTCCATTCAGGCCTCCCATCATCTCCTATTATGCATGTAAGGGTGGAGTAACCTTGAAGAATGTAACCTGCATCACAATGGTATGTAACTGTAGACCCCAGTTTATAGTCAGTTCCAAGTCGGGTGCCATTCATTATATTTCCAGGATCGAAACAGGACTCTCGCAGTTTTGCTGGCAAGAGAGAAAAGTGCAAGTATATTAGAAATTGTAATATAGTGTATTCTACTTGTATGCCATTTGGATGTATACACAAAAAATTGAAGTCCCAATTATTGCCCTATTCCAGCAGTGTTAATTATTTTGTTTGTATGCACACAATTTTTCAGTTATATGCACATTTTTTTCATCTTGAAATGCTCCCCAGCAGGTCCCCATAAGGTCTTTGTCACCTCTGTGGCAGTTGCTTTCAGTTGTCATTTCCTTGCAGCCACTAGATTGTCCCCTGTAGCTAATCCACTAATCACCTGACAAATGCCAGAGCCCAGTTAAACCTGTTCCCCTTGCACCATAGTTATGGTGATTGCTGTTAGTTTTCAGTTCTGATTAACTCACAGAGGGTGACTGACTGATGGCAAAAGATCTGACTTCAACGTTCATGCTACTCACGGAAAGCTGCATTCACTCTCACTTGCTACAGTGGAACTGGGTTGGCATCAGTGAGTATTTAGTTTAGCAAAAAAATGGATTTGCTATGGTAAAGGCTGTCACTTCTCATATCACTTAAAATAACATTTAACAGCATTTAAGATGGCTTAGGTGTAGTTGTGAGCATGTGAATTACATTTTAAATGGGTCCCCATTGATTTCAATATGCCCTCATTTCATATGACATTCTAGGTATGGCACATTCAGTTGTATGCACAAATTCAGCTTGAACATGTGCATATATCAGAATCCACTGTACTATTAAGGATAGGTTTCAAAGCATTTGCATGTGCAATAAGGTTCCCAAACACATTTTTCAAAACTATTTTTGTGGACAGAGTTACTTCTTATATATCCCACACTTTTCCTTTTTCCCACATTCAAGAGTCATACCTTACTTGAGTGATGAACGGCTAAATGTTGTGACTGCAGCTTACACTAAAGCTTTGCAAATCATTAGAAGTGTAGACCTAGTAAGCATTGCACCAACGGTATTACTAAGCTGTTATGCATTAAGATAATCTTATTGTCAGTGCAGCCCAAGAAAAATAACAAACATAATTGTCGCAAAATAGCTACAATATAAGAATAATTTATGAATGCAATATAATGCAATGCGTAGATCACAGAAAAGTTTACTAGCATAACAAAAGCACAATAACAGAATACACACTAATGGGACATAGTTATTTATTATTTATTTATATATTCATTTATTTCAAAAGATTTACCAGGAAAGACATAATGGACTGAAATTAATTATTTCCAGATGCGTCCTGAGGGAAGTGAAAGGGAGGAGTACAACAATAATGTATAAAAAATTGGTTAAATAATCAAAACAGTACAAATTAAAAATAAATAGCAAAAACAAGAACAAATTATACAATAAAGTGTAAATGGCTGCAAGCACCAGTGGGTTCTGCAAAAAATGCAGATGTAGGCCACAACTGTATGGATAAGGTGCCACTGGAGTATAGCAGGTAGGTGAGAATCGTGAAGTAAGGGGTGATGGGAATGACTTAGACAGGAGCAGGGGCAAGGGGGATGTGTGGTTGGGGGGCAGTAAAAATAAATAAAGCCTGAACCAGGGTCAGGGGAAAATATAGGTGTGAGAAGAAAATTCACCTAGGATAGATTTGAGTGAGTGGAAGGAAGAAGCAGTGTGAATCTGAGGGGGAAGTGAGCTTCACAGTTTAGGGAGGCAGAAGGAGAAAGCAACTTGACTTATGCAAGATTTTGCCAAGGGGAATGCCAGGGAGTGAGAGCCAAAGTTGAAAAGGGAGTATGAGGTGCTATATGAGGGGGAATTGAGGTGGGAAGAAAGTTAGGGGGAAGAGCCCTGAACCAGAATTTAGAGATAATGGTAGCGCTCGAGGACAACGGATCAAAATATGAAGCAGGAGGGGGGGAGATGCAGAGGAAATGTGAGGAAGTGCTACTTCATGGGAAGGGTTGCTAATGCATGGAACATCCTCCCAGAGGAGGTGGTGGGGGCTAAAATGGTTACAGAATTCAAGAATGCATGGCATAGCTACAAAGGGATATTAAAAGTAAGGCGGGGGGTAAAACCTAGAGATCAGATAGGGTCTGTGATGGAACTGGAGGTAAGGAAAATAGGGCAGACTAGGTGGGTCAGGAGGTCCTTGTCTGATGACAACTGTAATGTTTCTATGTTTCTAATGAGTAAGGTGCCTAGCATCAAGATATAGTAAAGAAAGGAGGAACATAATGATCAGTTGTGGTTCCAGGGATAATCAAGAGGAAGACCGCAGAAGGAGGAAAGATGGAGTCCAGTCTTGCTAAACAGGACTTGGGAGCAGCACTGTAAACAATGTCACCATAATCAAAGATAGGAGAATCATCTTCAAACAATCTATCTGCAAGCAGAAAGTGGGATACATACTTTATTCCTGTAACATGCACAAAGTTTCTGATGAAGCTTCTGATGAATGGCATCCACATGGACTGAGAAATCAAGTGATGATCCATTCAAAACCCATGGTATTTAAAGGAGGAGATATCCTCAGTCATAACACCATGTGGAATAAGGAAGGAGGAGAGCCTAGCAAGTCTCTGCCTTGAGAACAGTGTCTGTGGCTCAGTAAGTTGCACACCCTTCTTTAGAGCCAGAAGACTGTAGGTTCTAGCCCCAAATCAGAATGTAAAATCAATACTATAGTAGTAGCTCCACACAAAAACTTTCTTGGTTTGGCTACAGAGTGGACTGGAGACACACCTGGAGGGATAAATACCTATACGGGGTGATGGCCTTCACCTATCTAGGAGGGGAAGCACAGTCCACAGTGGACAGTTTAAATGTTACTTTGATGAACATTTGT
This sequence comes from Neoceratodus forsteri, assembly GCA_016271365.2. Lineage (NCBI taxonomy): Eukaryota > Metazoa > Chordata > Ceratodontiformes > Ceratodontidae > Neoceratodus > Neoceratodus forsteri. The sequence goes on from CM057455.1 coordinate 625,598,534, forward strand.
AGTAGTTGAGAGGGGTGGCAGAAGGAATTGGGGAGGAAGAAACTGCCCCCCCCCCACAAGCTTTAGTAGATTGTAAGGAGAACTATAGGGGAGAGGAATCCTCTGGGATGCAAATTTATAAAGGAAGCAGGGTGATAGAAATGAGGGGGGATAGGAATAGGATCATTAAAAAAGAGATGGGGAAGGAAGGAAGAAGGGTAAAAGGAAAAAGTTGGGTAACAAGCAGAATGTTATCAAATGTGGAAGGCCATGTGTATATATGCCAGAAGTCTAGGAAATAAGATTCTGGACATTGAGGACACTATGGAAGAGGCAGACATGCATGTCAAGACCATTACTGAATTACAGTGCATTGAAAGCGATGACTGTGACATGTCCATACTAGGCTATACTCAGTTCAGGAAGGATGGGGTGGTGAGAAAAAGAGGGTGTGTGCTGCTTTATATGAGGGAAAGCTTAAAAGAAATGGAGATACAGGGAAATTGGGGGGGGCATAGGTACTGTGGGTAACCCTGGAAATGGAGAAAGGAGCCACTATTCACATTGGCATGACTTACTGAACTCCAGTATGGTGGGAGGAGTTAGATTAGGTATTGACTGAAACCATTGGAAAGACAGCAGAACAAGAGGAGGTGCTGCTGGTGAGGAACTTTAATCTGATGGATATAGCTTTGGATACTCCCAGCTGTGGCTTCAGCTAGAAACAGGGACATCCTGGACTCCCTACAGGAGTATTCCTCAAGCAACTAGTCAGTGAACCCACTTGACATGGTGCAATATCTGAGCTTGTACTCACTAATAGGGATTGTGTCAAGGTGTGAGGCAACCAGGGGTCCATATAGCACCATACAGTGTGGTTCAATATAAGGATGGTTGCAAAACTGAATGGCACAACGGCGAGGGTCCTGTACTTGAGGATGGCACATTTTGTAAAGATGTCTGAATGCCAAAGGGATGACCTGGCAGGGGGTGGTGACCTGGGTGGGGGTGGAGGAACAGTGAGTGAAGCTAAAAGGGGGCATATATAAAGCAACAAACCTCTGCAAGCGAGCAAAAGAAAGAGGACAAAGAGACCACTATGGTTCTCAATAGAGGTGGCTGAAAAGGTAAAGGCTTAAAGGGTAGCATTGAAAAGTTGTAAGGAGACACAAAGGGAGGAGGATAGGGAGGTGTATCAGGAGAACACGGAAGCAGAGAAAATAGTATGGAGCATGATGGCAGACTGAATAGTGAACAGCCCAGCTGGTAATGAAAGGGGACAATATATTACCCTTAAATGTAGTTGTGAGTGAATCAAAGTTAACATTCAAAAATAAATTAGACAATTATTTGTTGGAAAACAATTATGGTGATTCCAGGTAATTGACAGGAGCTATATATGGCTTTAGCCTTCTGCCCTTTTCATGTCCTAGTGAATCCTAATAAATTTTTAGGTGCGTAATTGAAAAGGGAAGACCAGGAAAGGGACTGTAAGGTTAAAATGAGAAGGTTGCTGGAATCAAAACCCATTTCTGAATCAAGTGCTTCACGCAAGATTGGATGCCCTGATGTTCTAATTTAATAATTAGATTTAAATCTGCATAGTTCTGTGAACTTTAACATGAACTTGAATATGTTTGAATTAAAAAAAAATTAAAGAAAAAGGGTTTATATAATCACAAAATGTTGTTATGATGTCACTAGACATTGATTGTCTGAGCAACAGCCCGTAAAGTGAAGAAGAAGAGAAGAGAAGAAGAATCAGCATTTTCATACACAGTGTATCCCAAAGTGCTTTACAGGCAATGTTAGACTGGTAGTGAAGTGACTGAATATGAAGTGGTGGCCATATTGCACATCAACACCCACACACAGATTGGACAATTGCATGAACCGGTTTTATGGGAAGGGGAATGTTGGCCAGGACACAGGGAATGTCTCCTACTCTTTGCTAAGAATGCCCTGGGTTCTTTTACTTCGACCTGGACACCCACCAGGACAGCAGCAGGGTGGGTAGAAGAGAACCTCAGTTTAACATCTCATTTGAAAGATGGCACACCCTAGCAGTACAGCACCTCTCAATAGTTCACTCGGGTGCCACCCCTGCGAGTGGGCACCAGTAGGAGGGCAGCTCATGAGGCATCACACATACTGAACTGTGGTGGCATTTTTGGAAAGATCTTTTACTCTTTTTAGCTATTATTAGGGAATATATTTCATGTGTTTATTCTTCAGATTAAATTATGAAAGTACCAATGTATATCTGTCTATGAAAGAATAGATAATGTTATAAAAATATTTTCTCATCTTGTAAGATCTTGTGTCCCAGAAAGTGTAGAGACAGGAGACATTTGCTTTAGAGTTTAGTGAACAGAAAACTCCTTAAAGGCATAATGGTTGTTACAAGAGAGTACTGGAGTACAACTATTCATATAATGTATGGTAAGTGCCTATTAACCACCATAATCAGCAGTCACACAGCTTTGTTATGCACTGTCTAGAATTCCAAAAGTTGTTAACCACACTTTGGAACTTCCAAACAGTGGCATAACAAAAAAGAATGCACCAGAGTTCCATAATTCTCACACATAGAATGCAAACAGTATTTTTTTGACCGTACGCTATAAAAGATGATGGCTGGGGATCAGGTGACAGCCACGCTGAACATCTTCTCGTGGTTGCTAGGGCTACAGTAAACCTCTCGAGCTGCACTCATGAGATTTAGTATGTTGCCCCTAGCAACCACAGGAGATGATTACAGCGTGGTTATCACCCGATCCCCAGCCATTATCCTCTATATATTCAACATTCTAAAGTGTAATTGAATATTATGAGAATACCTCACTCAAAACAAATGTGAATATAGAGGTGGTTTTGTCAGAGAACAGTGAAATTCAACTGACAAGAAAGTGGGAACTTAGAGGGTTGGCATTCCCTGAAATGGTCTGATCTGTATATATCAGGCTCAGTCTTCATGATATTAAATCAATATCCTTATATTTCCATGTTTCAGTTTTTATACACTGCATACTCATTGTCTTTGGCATACAATCTGAGGAAAAATGTACACTGACATAACAATACATTTACTCAAAGTAAATGGTATCAGATACAAGACATTGAAAATGCAGACCAAGATAGGGAAATGAACAGTCAGCCAACTGAGTAATGAATAGACAGGAAGGTGACAAGCATTATTATCGATTTTTGACAGGGAAGGGCATACTGAGTGGTGACATATTTCCTTACAGATGCTTTACTGGCACAGAGAATATTGCCCTATGTACTGTACCAAGGAAACCTCCTACTCTTGCTGAATTCACAGCCTTCCAATCTTCTAACCCCAGAGGTGAGAGTGGAACCTATTGGTTCACTGATATTGACATTTACTGAACCAACATGAAATGTAATTTACTATCTAGATGAGAGATATTTTCTTCAAAATTATTAGTTTCTGTAGGAAGACCTGGTCAAGCTGAACACCTGAACAGAGTGGTATACAAGGTTAAATGTGGATAAATGCAAAGGGGTCCAATTAGGTCACTAAAATAAAGAGAGAAGTAACCATCTTTTTTTACCCCTGTGATTATACACTGACTGCAGACCAGGCCCTCTGAGTCACATTGTCCTACAACCTGAGGTGCTTCCCTCAGTCTCCATTTTCTTCCATGTTGGGATCCCCAGGGAGCGCAGGTTCTCCAACACGTTTAAGATCCACTGTGTAACCAGATACATAGTTGGTGATGAGAGCTTCAGGGGCAGGGCATCATCCTGCTGTTCACAGGTTTTCTTATTTCCTGCCCTTGAAGGTTACCAGAGTGCAGTAATGTGTGGATGTGATGTGTTAGCATCTATTGCTGTCCCTCTTCTGATGTGTGCCTCCACTGTGTTACCACCCAGCTTCCACCAGGTGGTAGATGAACTTCCCTGAAAGAGGAGCGGTATCCATGGGCCACTCCTCCCCTCTCTCAATATGGCTCACAGCTAGAGATGCAGTGAAAACAAACTTTGCTGTTCAAATTGCCATGAACTGGCCAAAATGCTCTTTTGTTAAGCTTTTTGATGTTTCTATCGCCCTTGGCAACTTTAACTTTGCCAAAATGTGTAATGTTTCACCTCAAAGTGGGTAAATTGGCCACATCACAGATGGGGGCAGTTCAGGGGCAATGTGAGGAAGTATTATTTCACAGAGAGGGTAGTGGATGCATGGAGCAGCCTTCCTGAGGAGGTTGTGGGGTCTAAAACTGTGGGAGAATTCAAGAATGCTTGGGACAGACATAAGGCAATTCTTGTGGGGGGTAGGAAGAAATAGGCTGTTGGTTAACTAGGATCTGCGGCCTATCCTGTAGGTAGGGAAATGGGCAGACTAGATGGGCCAAGCGGTCCTTATCTGCCGTCAAAGTCTATGTTTCTATGTTTCTATGAATTTCTGCCACTTTGCAGGCAAATTTAGTGTACTTTGCCTACAATCCACACTTCACAAAATGCAAACTTCACGAATTCACACTTTGTGAATTTTGTGAAATTCACACGCTACTTCACAAAGCAAATTTCAGCAATGTCACCCATCTTTACTCACAGCACCTGATCCTGTTCCCAAACTTGTGTTAGAAGAGCAGCAAGCATATGCACTACTACTGCACTACCTGATTGGCAAGTTTCTTTTCTTTTTTGATCCTCCTGCTCCCCCTGGCCTGCCACCCTTTTGAGCCACCTGGACTCTATGGCCACCCTCCTCCACTAATCACCATCCTGCTTCCCCCGGAACTGTCTATTGATCTCCCAGGTGACCCGACATGACCCTTTGTTGGGTGGGTACCCCCTTCAGGGGAGACGGGCCCAGAAGGACAACTTAATTAGCCCTGGGATTGGCAGTGGGGTGGTCAGTGTGGGGCTCTCCTGGCCTTCGTGGCATGCTGGGGACAAGTGGCCATCATCCAGCCAGGCCAGGGGGCATTTTTCTGCTTTTCTTCAGCCCACCCACTCAACCCTGATTGGGTTCTGTGAACGGTGACCTGTGGCATGGACGGCGGGTGTGTGTCATGGCTGCATGTTTCCTAGCCTGTCTTAAATCTACCTGCAGGTGCCAAGGCAATGCCCACCCTCCAGGAAAGAAGCATCCAATGGATGATGTGGATCCCTCTCTGCTGGTCTCTGCTCCTGGTACTCAGGCTCAGGGCATGAACTTGGGTTGACAGCCTGCAGAGCAAACCACTTCACTCAGCACCATAGAGACAGCTTGGCAAGTTTCAATCTGTCTGGCAGGCATCTGGCAGTAAAAGGCAGAAAAACCTTGAGTTCTTAATCTGCAACTGTCTTAGGTCCTTCATATACTGTTTTTCAGCAGGGATAAAAGCTAACAAGACATTATAATACAGTAAGAGAAATTCTGTGAAATGAACAGGAGATTATACTGTCATTGTATAAAGTGCTTTTCAGATCCCCATCTAGTAGTGTTTAGTTTTTATGGTATGTGTCACATTATAGTAAGATCTAGAGATCTCAAGAGGAGAGCACTAAGGTTGATGCCAGGCATGGATGGAAGGAGGTACGAGCAATGACACTAGTTTTCGGTGTTTCAAAATGTCACAATATATTATTATAAAATGGCAAGTACAAATCTTGAAATCTGACTGGTCAGCTGAGACTTTGGCCTTTGATGTTTTCTCAGCACAACATCAGTAATCATGTCTCAGTACATTCATGACCACATCAAATGTTAACAACAACAAAAAAAAATTAATCCACAAGCCATATCCCAGTTGTCTACTCATGGCATGGCTATCCCTGCTTCTGCCAGTACTTCCACAATTTTTGTAAAAATAAACTCCTCCCCCCCCACTCTCTCAAATCAGTGCCAAAACCAGAAAGAAAAGAAGTAATGTATCCAAAATTACACAAAAACACATTAATTGTGCTACATTTACATAGTGTTAAATACAGAACCAAAAGTTAAATGAAGTCATCATCTCGACCAGCTTCAGACACTCACTGCCTGATCAGTTTCAGATGAGTTTCCCACCAGCTCATCTCAGCATATGTCTTTTCAAAGCACACTGCACTTCTTACTTGTCACTGTTTTTTGGTTTGCCTTCTTCATTCTTTCCCCAGTCAAACACGCACCCAGTGTGCCAGGGAAATATGTACAACAAACCATGATCATGGTGCACGGAGCCTGAAAGTAAGAGTAGATTGAAGGAGGGCATCTCCAGGCATGGAGCAACAGAGTCAGAGGCAAATACAGGACACAGAAGTAAATGTCCCAGCCAGAAGCTGTTCAAATAAAAACAAGGAGGGAGGAGGATGAGACTGGGGCTCAATAGTTAAAGAGAAAGTTCAGTTAAAAGTATTACATTGCAGAATTTGAATTAGTGTATCCTCAATAATCCTATACCAAAAATTGGCTCTCTAATTTAATTTATTTAAACATTACAAGCCTCTTAATAATCCTCATTTCAACCCATGATTTGAGGTGGGCAAATTAGCAAATTTTGAATTTGTGTAATTTTCCTAAATTCTATAATTGGCGGTACCTTTTATTTTTTTTTTTTTTTAGGTTCGATCTCAAATGTGGTATGTATATTGTCTGCTGTTGGCCCTAAAAGCTTCCAAGTTTCATGACAGTTGGTTGAAAGGTGGGAAATTATAGGACTCAAATTCTAGTAATTTAATATTCATGAGAACATTTCAGAAAATATTTTTATGCTTACAACTTAGTTACCTTTGGAGCTACTTAATTGGAAACTTTGATGCATACTTTCTTGGAAGATTCATAGAAACTGCTAAATACAGATTGTAAGGTTTAGCTATGACCTGCTTCCTTGACACAACTTCCCTGGCTCGCTTCTGAACCCGGTCATCAGAATGGCAGCATGATGTTCTGCTGATGGACCATGGTGGTTGCCTTAAAGCCTAATATTTAGTGTCAGTGAACCTAACAACACTGGTGATGTTCTGTTCTCTAACTTTAAACTTATAGGGGCTTAAAATTCAACAGCTTACATAATTGCAAAATGTAATTTTAAAATCTCTGAAAGTTCAGAGGCTTATAACTCAGTGACCTCTAAAGCTAGAAATCTTAAACTTGGCACACATATGTATGGGCATGGGTAATGTCAACATGCCAAACATGGTGCAATTTGAACAAATGATTTTAGTTTATGTAGTTAACTGTAATGTAAACATTTCTGAATGTTTGGAGGCTTATAACTCAGTTTTAAAGACAGAGATGTGAAACTTGGTACAGTTCTGTATGGGAACTGTCAAACCCAATATGCCAACTTTAGTGCAATTTGGATAAATAGAAAACTAGATGGAAATAACCAAAATCACAATTTTGGCAACATTTCATAAAATATTGCTGAAGCCAAATCAGCATTTTTGCAGAATTCCACTGGTGGAAGATAAATTCTGCCCATCCATACCCATGTTAAAAAAGTTGGTTTCAATGATGAGCAACTGACAATGTCATAACTTGGACTCACAGCCTAGTCCTCCCTGTCAGCAGCCTCACATGACTAATTTCACTGATGTTTAAGAAACGGTTGTTGTAGTAATCTTTGAAAAAACTGACACAGGGTTGGCTGCAGTGCCTGTGTTTATAAAATGTTCAGATGCATGGTATTGTACTTTAAAATGTAGCAGGAGGTGGTTTTTGAATGCAGCATTGGTCAAAGTTATTGAATGTTAAGGTGGTGAATTTCAGAGTGCTTGGGGACATATAATCTCAGAAAGTGGTAGGGATGAGCAGTCTTGAAATGTGGTGGTGACAATCTTGCAATATGACAGGGACACACATCAAGGAGTTTAGTGGTGACTGACAATTATGCAATATAGTGTGGCTGCATACTGTGGGTATGTAACAGGAAATACTGTTTCATTCTGAAATTACTTGCCCCTGCCACATTCCACAATTATACATGCCCACCCCATTTCAAAACTGCACATCACATTCCTGCCACATTCTCATATTGTATGCCACTTCCACATTCTGACATTATGCACACTTTCCACGGTCTAAAACTGCATGTTCCTGCCAGATTCCAAAATTGCATGCCTCTGCCACATTTCAAGTTGTGTATCTATGCCACATTCTGAAACTGAGTCACCACTACATTCCAAAATTGTGTCAACACCACATTCCAAAATTGTGTATCTCTACCACGCTCAAAACTGTGCATCACCACCACACTCAGAAATTGCATGTCCCCACTGCTTTCTGACATGGTGCATTCTGGCTACATTCCAAAACTGCACATCCCTAGGCATTCAGAAATTGGGTCATCACAGCATTTAAAAATTTGGCATCCTCACCATATTAGAAAATGATGCATTTGTGTCATATTGTGAAACTGTGTTTCCTAGCCACATTCCAAAACTGTACATCACTTCACCACTACATTCTAAAATTGTGTCCCAGCCACATTCAGAAATTGTTCCTTCCCGCCACATTCTGAAATTGTGTGTCACAGCATCATTTCAAAATTGCCCATCTTCATCACATTCTGAAAATGTAAATCCTCATTATATCTGAAAATTGCAGTCTTACAACATTCTGAAAATGAGTGTCCCTGCCAAATTCCTAAATTGCATTTTCAAGCCACATTCTAAAATTATGCATCTCTGCAATATTCTGAAATTGTACATCCTAGCAATGTTCCAGTATTGTGCTTACTCATCACATTCCAAAAATGCATTTTCCTTCCATGCTCCAAAATAGTATATACCACCACATTCTAAAAATGTGCATTCCTGCCACATTGTGAAATTGCATGAAACCACCACATTCTGAAACTGTGCATCCTCCATGGTATGAAATTTGAGTCCACACCGCATTGTGAAATTGCATATTGCCACAATAATCTGAAATCAACCATCCCCACAACATTCTCAAATGTGCATTACAACCACATGCTGAAAATACGACACGGCATTGCATATACCAGTACACTCCTCAACTAAGTGTCTCTCACATTTTGAAATTGCACATCTCTGCAACATTCTAAAATTTATAACACCACTACATCCTGAATTTCAGTGTCCCTGCCACATTCCATCATTGTGTGGCTCTGCCACATTCTGAGACTGTGCTATTGCTGCATTCCACAATTGCAGCCTGGTGGTTGCTTGAGAGGGCTGGCATTAGGCAACTGGTTCAGGAACCTATCAAGAACTGAGCAATCCAGGATCTGGTGCTGACCAATGGGGACAGGGTATCGATCTTAGGGTGGAAGGTCAGTTAGGTCCAGTGACCACATTATGGTGTGGTTCAAAGTGGACAAATGGATCCAGTCAATTGATACAAAGGCAAGAGTCTTAGACTTTAAAAGGGCAGACATTACCAGTATTGGACTACAGCTAAAAGAAACCCTGGAAAAGAGGGGGATAGGTGGGGACATTGAGGAGAAATGGGCACACATCAAGGAGGCAATAGCAGAAGTAACAAAACAATGTGTTGGGTAAACAGACAAAGTAGAAGAAAAGCACTTTGATTCTCGGGGGGGGGGAGGCAGAAAAAGGAAGGGCCAAGAGGCTAGCCTTCAGGAAGTATAAGAAGACAAAAAAGGGTTGAGGACAAGGAAATGTACCAGAAGTGTCTGAGAGTGGCAGGAAAGGCAGTGAGGAGAGATAAGGTGCAAACAGAGGAGAGAATAGCTCAATCGGTTAAAAAAGGAGATAACACATTCTTCAGCTACATTAGCGAGAGAAGGCAAAGGGGGGAGTAGCAATGCTTAGAGGGGCCTGGGGGAAATAGTGGAGCGAAACAGGGAAAAAAAGTAGTGATCCTGAATGAATATTTCTGTTTAGTCTTCACTGTGAAAGGGGATGGGCAGTGCCCACAGCTGGACTTCAAAGAAGCTAAGCATAAGGAGGTAAACACCACTCCATTCACAGAGGAGAGGGTCCTAGAAGAACTGGTGAAGCTAAAGGTGGAAAAATCCATGGGTCTAAATGGCATACATCCCAGGGTCCTAAATGAACTGAGGACTGAACTGGCAGCCCCTCTGGCAGCTCTGTTCGATGAGTCCTTAGACACTGGAATGGTCCCAGAGGACAGTAGAAGCACAAATGTTGTCCCTCTTCACAATAGCAGTAGCACAGAAGTGGAGAACTACAGGCCAGTTAGTCTAACCTCTGTAGTCAGAACATTAATGGAGGTACTCCTTAAGGAAAGAATAGTGGAATACCTGGAAGCCAAAGGACTGGTGGATCCCAGGCACATGGGTTCACTGCAGGACAATCTTGTCAAACTACTCTGATAGATTTCTTTGACTGGGTGACAAAGGCAGTAGACAAGGGGGGTGATAGATATTGCCTACCTCATTCTCAGCAAAGCCTATGATACAGCACCTCCATACTGCAGGAGACTGGTCACAAGCTAGGCAGCCTGGGGTTGGGACGCAAGGTGGTGAACTGGATTGGAAACTGGTTAAGGGACAGAAAATAGAGGATAGTGGTGAATGGAACCCAGTCAGAGGAAAGGAGGTGACCAGTGGGGTACCTCAGGGTTCAGTTCTGAGGCCAGTCCTCTTCATTGTCTTCATCAGTGACGTTGCAGATGGGCTGAGGGAAAGGTTTGCCTGTTTGCGGATGACACCAAGATCTGCAACTGGGTGGATACTCAAGAGGAGATGGAAAAGATGAGAAAATAACTGGAACTGCTGGAGAGATGGTCAGGGGCATGGCAGCTAAGGTTTAATGCAAAGAAGTGCAAAATCATGCATGTGAGGAGCAGGAGCCCTGGGGCGAGCTACACATTGGAGGGGGGGAGTTGCTGACAGTAGCTAAGGAGGCAAGGGACTTGGGGGTCATCATCACAGATGACTTGAAATCTGCAAGGCAGATGGCAAAGGAGGTGGGAAAAGGCCAGTGGGATGTTGGGGTGTATTGGAAGAGAAATCACAAGCCAAAGGAAGGAGGTAATAGTTCCACTGTACAAGACCCTGGTAAGACCTCAACTTGAATAAGGTGCACAGTTCTGGAGACCACACCTTCGAAAGGACATTGACAAAATAGAGATGGTGCAGAGGAGGGTGACCAAAATGGTGAAGGGATTATATCACAAGCCTTATAAGGAGAGAGTGATGGACCTCAATTTGTACATGCTGGAACAAAGGAGGGAGAGAGGTGACATGATAGAAACGTTCAAGTACCTCATGGGCATTAACAAGGTGGAAGGGGACAGCATATTCCAGATTAATAGTAGTGCCAGGACAAGAGGACACAAAATGAGACTGAGGGGTGGCCGCATAAGGGGAATGGCAGGGAGTTCTTTTCTATGGAAAGGGTTGTGGATGCATGGAATAGTCTGCTCCAGGAGGTGGTGGTAGCCCATACGGTGGCAGGCTTCAAACATGCATGGGACAGAAACAAAGGAATAATAGAGACTGGAGGAAAAAGCTAAAGCCAATGACCAGATAGGGTGACTTGGCACTTTGTTAGGCAGCTTAAATGAGCAGACTGGATGGGCCTAGCGGTCCAGATCTGATGACAACATCTATGTATCTACATGTGGTGATATTCTAAAATCTCATCCCTTCAGTATCCTAAAAATTGCACACAACTTTACCATTCTAAAGCCATGTCTGCTGCTGCTTTCCAACCCCTATTACATTCTGAAGTACCTTGCATCTCCACAACATGAAAATGCATGCCCCATACCCACCCAGTGTTAGCTTTCCTTTTTCAAATGTTTACTACATCTGCAGTTTTATGTAAAGTGGAAACAATGAATCCTATAAGGTAGCTTGCATGGAGGACTATGCTGTGAGTTGTGATTATGACATCATCAGTACCTCTTTACTGCAACTGGCATTTTTCAACAGGCAGTGACATTAGGGTTACTAAATGATTTGTAACTTTTGAGCAAAGCAACTTAGATATCTGATTTTTAGCATGAGTCTGATTGGGGATATGATGATCTAAATTCTGAATTTATTAGTGCTAGAAATTCTGACATGACTCCCTCTTGAAAGAGAAACACAGAAATGGGGGGTGGGCAATAGGAGAGAGAGAGAGAGAGAGAAAGAGAGAGAGAGAGCGAGAGAGAGAGAGAGAGAGAGAGAGAGAGAGATCACCAGAACTAGCACCACTTGCTGGACATATAGAACTTGTGGACTTTTCTGCCCTTACAGAAACTGAGATAAATGTATTGTGAACACATTTTTACTTTTTTTAACAAACAAGCCATTGTAGAATCACAATAATGCACTCCAGGGATGTGTGTTGTTTAGACAGTGTCATTTCTGAGGTGTTGAACACACTCGCCTGCAGCCTGAGGCTTTAACCACCCAAAGCATGATGTTGTCCCCACACGACACACACCTGTTGTGCATTATTTGTTAATTAAAACATAGGATCAAGGTATTTGTGGGTGTTGCATGCATTTCTCAACAAGGTTTCTGCATATTTGATTTGTTTTGTTGTTTTTCTTTTCTGCCTTATCTCCTCAGCTGGGGGTGGGCCTATTGTTCTCCTCTTCATGTCTGTCCCTGGCAGCTCCAGCACTGGGAACCATGTCTGAGTTTCTACCTCCTCGTCTTCACCCTCTCTGAGGTCACGTCACACACCCGCACAGCTCAGAAAACTGCGGTGTCAGGTCCAGAGGGAGCTCCTGGGAGTGCCTGGTGTAGCGCCTCGGGGGTAGACCTTTCAAGCACGCTGGAAGATTGGGGCTATTTTACTTTGTATCCCACACCCACATGGCATGAGCATACAAGGACATCAATGACACTGCAGCACACACTTTCGCACACCATACATCGGACATCTGCCCACACTGACCCCTCCAATTGCACTGTGGCTTGTACCACCTCCCAACCATTGCCAGGAGCCAGCACATTTGCGGGTGTCCCTCTCTACCCTCCCCAGAGGAGGAGAGTAGTCCCAGTGACGCCAAATTCTTCTCCCCCCCAGCCGACCCACTGACACCAGAGGTCGCTCCCGACCCTAGGTCATCAGTGTGGTGCAAGGTATGGCATCCAGTGCCTCAATCCTCAGTGCCACTGGGCCAGCACATATTTGATTTTGGAAAACATTATTTTCTTAATACATTGCATTGTACCGATAAATATAGGTAAACAGTGTAGTGATGCAGTACATAATGTGGCTCTGCACTGCAAGTAGACACCAGTGGCATTGGGTCTCAATTTGTTTTTCCCTGAGGTGAATTGTACTGACAAAACTGCTGCTCTGTCACCTGTGTTAATGGAGATGAGTTTCAATGTGTCCTGTATGAAGATATATCTGTACCTTTGACAGCTGGTATGCAATTAGGTGCATTTATATTTGGTCTTGCAAGTTTTGTGCCACAGTGTGAGTTATGCTAGTTTACATTGTTGGCCCCTGCATCCCTTTCTAAGAGGATTTGATCATGGTACAGAAGATCAGTGAAAGTGGATTACATTGAGCTCTTCAAAATGGTCAAAGGAATGTGCCCTAGAGGACCTCCATATGCATCACACAAAAATTTAATTCTGGAACACTTCTACATGTGTCAGAATCAAGATTCATTGGCAATCTATACACCACAGTCATGGTTTTAAAACTATGTTAGCTTATCATGCTAAAGCATCCATAGTCTTAGAAAATCATGTTTTAACCCTTTAAGTTACTATGGATGTAAACTATAAATCCCAAATTTCATTTCTGTATTACTGACTTAATAATGCTATTCTTAATTCAAAATTAGTTGCTATATAACCAACCCATAGTATGTTATGCAATGAATATAATAAAACATCTGAGACTCTAGAAAGCAGAAACAAACTAAAGAAACAAATGTATTACTGTATAATCAATGTGCTTTTCTTTTAAATGGGAGAGCAACAATGGCCAAACGATGGCACTGGGGATAAGGAGTAAACAGATCCCCTCTACAATGAATAGTAAGAAACTGAGTACTGCTGAAACGTTATTCACCTATATTTAAAGAAATATCTCTTAGCAACCTTTCCTTGGCAGTGAAGGGGTTACCATGCTAATGTTGCATCCACATTGCAGCGAAGAGCATGCTGTATTCTGTGTTAGCCTTCAAATAGTGCTTTCCTGTGGATACCTATGTATCACGAAGTACATTGCGCTGTGAAAGCACCCATCCTGGTGAAGGAGTCACTTATGGTATGGTTGAGTGTCAACACCTGTAAGTAGAACCATGTCACACAGAAACCATTTTTTTTCTACACCATGCAAAAGACTAGACAGCTAGCAAAGTTTATGTGTCGCTTCTTGAAGGCCCTGTGCACAATAGGATTTTAAAAAAGGCAGGGACCACTCGGCCATCACGGAAGGCTTACTCGGTAGCTTCCACAAACTTGAAACCTAGTTCTGCCAACACAAACTGCTACTAAACCATAAAAAAAACCAAAAGCATGCTGTTCACGGTCCCTCTGAACAAAAGGGATTTCTGCCCACTTTGAATTCAGAACCTTAAAAGGTGACACACTAGAACAAGTCTCCTTGTTTAAATATCTGGGTGTTTACCTAAACAACACTCTCAATTTCTCCCACCACATTGATCAAGTTGTCAAAACTGCCAACATGAAACTGGGCATCCTCCACAGAAACAAGCACTCGATGACACCTGCGGCCCTCAAATTAGCCACAAGCAGCATTGTACTGTTATCCATTGACTATGGATTAGCAATATATAGCAGGGTCAGACACTGCCCTAAACAGTATAAAAACACTCGTTAACAGGGCTTGTCATCTGGCACTTGGGGCAGACTGCTGGACTCACACCTGTGTCCTCTACTCCGAGACTGGCTGGCTCCCTCTGCACTTAAGAGCCCAATACAAAACCTGCCTGATCATAAAAAAAGCACAACTAGGCCTCATGCCAGAATCCCTGTGTCGTCTGTTCAAGAAGGCAGTGCAAACAAAGCAAACCAGAAGCACGTCAAAAGGTGGACTCCAAGTCCCTTTCAAGCAAACATCATTGGCCCAGAAATCCATTACCTTTAAGGGCCCAAAATGGTTTAATGAACTACCCAACACGCTGACTGGAGGCACAAAGCTGAGCCAGTTCAAAAGAAGGCTGTGGTCCCATCTAAAGAGTGTATCAATCTGTAACTATGCAAACAAATGATCTAAAGATCCTCTTGATTTACCTGTCTTTCTACTACCCTCTCTCACCCAATGCTTCCATAAATCTATTTACCCCTCCCACCACCTTACCCTCCTCATTTTTGCTACCCACACCACCTCCTTTTGACACCACCATTCTAGTTGCTTACCCCTCCCCTATCATCCTCTTCCATAACATTGCTATAATGCTGACATGTGATTTCTACCAGGCTAGTCTTCCTGACTGCAACAACTGGATGCAATGTACTTTATCTATTGCTAAGTTGTATATGAAACTAACAAGTCTTGAACCTCATGTGACACTATTTTGATTTCATGATGCCTACCCTGTGATCTCTGCTATCTGTATTGTATTGTATTTTATTGTATTGTATTGTACTGTTTGTCCCTGACTTGGAACTTTGAAATGAGTCTCTGACTCAAAGGTATTAATCCTAATCAAAATAAACAAATAAATACATATCTGAACTCTTTAAAAGCATCTGCAAGTTTATTATAGTTTTGTTCATATGAACTTCTTATTTGATAATGACACTTGAGTAAGCACAATTGCTTTCCCATTTCTTTCCTTTTGGTTGACAGAATACAATCAAGCTGATAAACAATGTTTTATAGTGATGGACTCACAGTTGCTAAAATTGCTTAACTCTATTTAGATAGAAACATAGAAGCTGGCAGCAGAAGGAGACCACTAGGTCCATCTAGTCTGCCCATTTGTTTTAGACCTATTTTGATACTCTAGTAGCCCTTTGTAGTCAGGACTCCCTTGTATCTATCCCATGCATTCTTGAATCCCCCCACAGTGTTGACCACCACAACCTCTTGGGGCAGGCTGTTCCAGGTGTCCACCACTCTTTCTGTGAAGAAAACTTTCCTGGTGTTGGAACAGAACCTCTTCCTTGCAGCTTGAGGTCACGTCTTCTTGTCCTGGAACCCTTCTTGAAGTAAAAACGTTCCTGTGCCTGTATCTTGTTAATGCCTTTTACGTACTTGAATGTTTCAATCATGTCCCCTCTTTCTCTTCTCAGCTCCAGGGAGTACATATTCAGTTCCCTAAGTCTTTCCCCGTAGGACATGTGCTGCAGACCCTGAATCATTTTTGCTGCCTTTCTCTGTACTGTTTCTACCCATTTAATGTCATTCCTGAGGTGAAGCCTCCAGAACTGAAGTTCGCATTCCAGGTGAAGCCTGACCAGCAATCTATTCAGTGGTAGTAACACCTCTCCTTCTGCTCATGATTCCCTCTCAATGCAGTCCAGCATTCTATTTCTGTTACAGAGACATTTACCATACTGTTCCTAAACAGGGTTAAAATAGATGTATTTCTAAAATAGTGAGATATCCCTGCTCATGGCAGAATGTGGCCTTTCTTGCAATGGATATAGGTTTTTAATGTTTAGTATTTATTGGAATCCCCCCAGACGAAGTAACAACTGAAAGATCACCTCAAATCTCTAACTGTAAAAATTCTGTAAAAAAATGTTTAAAATGTTTGCATCCATATTACAGCACAATAAATACAGTGCTACAAACCTTGCTCTAAAACTGTGCTCACATCCTACTCAAAGGTAGGCTAGAGCATGGTTTTAGGTAAATATGTTTCCCATAACCCATTTTAACAACAGGGTAGACACTATCTGTACTGTAACACCTGCTATGGAAACCATCCACAGCAAGTGATGGGTGAAGTCAGAATTTTGCTTTGTAAAGTGCTTCAAGAATTTTATCCAACTTCATTTTACTGGTGGTCACAATTCACTCACACCAGCCAATCTGATGTTACTACAAGTTGAATTATACCCTTGACTCATTCAGACAGCTGATTGTGTGAGTGATTGAGTGAGCAGTTTCAATCTTATAATAATAAAAATAATCTTTTATTTATAATAGAAACATAGAAACATAGAAACATAGAATTTGACGGCAGATAAGGACCGCTTGGCCCACCCAGTCTGCCCATTTCCTTCACTACTGGATAAGCTGCAGATCCTAGTTTACCAGCAGCCTACTTCTTTCTACCCCCACCCCCAGAATTGCCTTATGACTATCCCATGCATGCTTGAATTCCACCACTGATTTTGACTCCACAAACATCCTCCGAAGGCCGTTCCATGGCATCCACAACCTCTCTGTGAAAAATACTTCCTTAAATTACCTCTGAGCCGCCCTCCCTCTATCTTCAAATTGTGCCCTCTTGTTCTTGCACACCTCTTTTTGAAAGATGCTACCCTCTTGGACTTTGTTGATTCCCTTGAGGTACTGGAAAGTTTCTATCATGTCCTCCCTCTCCTCCTTTCCTCAAGGCTACATATTAAGCTCCTAAGTCTCTCTTCATATGTCCTCCGTGCAGACCCTGCACCATTTTAGTTGCTCTCCTCTGGACAGCTTCCATCCTGTCTATGTCTTTATGGAGATTGGGTCTCCAGAACTGCACACAGTACTCAGATGGGGTCTCACCAGCTGTCTGTACAGAGGGATAATAACTTCCTTGTTTTCTACTGGTGATGCCTCTCCCTGTCATCCCAGTATCCCCAGCCCTCCTTGCTGCCTTCTCACATTGCTTGCCACCTTTAGGTCATCTGATATGACTACCCCAGGTCCTTTCCATTTTTGTTGTTGTTAGTATCTCACCCCCATTGTGTACTCTTCCCTGGTTTTGTTTCAGGTGCATTACCTTGCACTTCTTAGCATTGAATCTAAGCTGCCATACATTTGACCATTCCTCTAACCTTGCCAAGTCCCTTCTCATCCTTTCCACCCCACCCTGTGCATCAACTCTGTTGCAGATCTTAGTGTCATCTGCAAAGAGACATACTTTTCCTTCCAGTCCTTCTGCAATGTAGCTTATAAAGACATTGAAGAGGACTGGTCCTATACTGAACCCTGCGATGTACCCACTGGTAACCTCTCCTTTCTTCTGAGTGGACTCCATTTACTATTACTGTCTGTGTCCTATTCTCCAGCCAATTCTTTACCCAGGCTGTCATCTTGGGACCCACTCCCAGGCTGGCTAACTTATATATTAATCTTTTGTGTGGACTGTGTCAAATGCCTTGTTAAAGTCAGGTAGGCCATGTCCACAGCCCTCCCTGATCTACTACTTTGGTCACCCAGTCAAAGAAATCTATCAGATTCATCTGGCATGACCTTCCCGCTGTGAATCCATGCTGCTAGGGTCTTGTGCCCTCTGGCCTCTAGATACTCGACAATTCTTTCCTTTAGAAGTGATTCCATCATTTTCCCTATCACTGAGGTTAAACTAACAGGTCTATAGTTTCCTGCTTCTGCCTTGCTCCCACTTTTGTGAAGGGAATCACATCTGCCCTCCTCCAGTCCTCGGGTACCACCCCATCCTCCCATGATTTGTTAAAGAGGTAGTCAGTGGTGTCACTAGTTCTACCCTTAGTTCTTTTAGAATTCTGGGATGAATCCCATCAGGCCCCATTGCTTTGTCCACCTTCAGTTTTAAGAGTTCTTTCAGAACCCTTTCTTCTGTAAATGGCTGGTATCAACTTCTGTATCCAGAGTGTTACTACTATTTGTTTATGTACCTCCTTCTTCCTTTGTAAATACTGAGCAAAAATATTTGTTTAGTATCTCTGCCTTTTCACATTCTCCCTCTGCCCACCCTCCTCCCTTTATTAAGCCTCACTATCCCTCCCTTGGTCTTCCTTTGCTCCCTGATGTACCTATAAAAGGTTTTATTCCCCTTCTTAACTGAGTTGGCTATCTTTTCCTCAGTTTGGGCCTTTGCTGTTCTGACTGCCTTCCCAGCCTCCTTTTGCTTTAACTGATACAGTTCTCTGTCCTGCTCCTGCTGCGATTCCTTGTACTTCCTGAATGCTTTCTTTTTCTCTTGAACCTTCACTGCCACTTCCTTTGAGAACCATAGTGGTTTCTTACATCGTCTTGTTTTGTTTATTTGCTTCACACAAGGCTCGTTACCTCTGTGATGGCAGTTTTATTATTCCCATTGTTCTTCCACCCTCCTTCCCACCCATTTGCTAGTGCATTCCTAGGCACTCACCTATTTTGGCAAAGTCAGTCCTCCTAAAGTCCAGTACTTTGTCTTTGTATGGCTTGACTCTATTGCTGTGTTTATTGTGAACCATACTGTTCGATGGTCGCTAGTTCCCAGATGGCTACCCACTTCACATCTGTGATCCTCTCCATCTCCATTTGAGAGTATCAAGTCATATTGCCCCTCTCGAGTGGGCTCCAGTACTAGTTGTCTAAGGCATGCCCCTGTAGGGCATCTAGAATAACTGCACTTCAAAGTGGCAGCTGAAACTGTGCTCCAGTTAACATCTGGCATATTCAGATCACCCATCAGCAATATCTCCTTTCTGCCATTCTAAGTATAATTTCTATCATTTCCTTGTCCATTTCCTCCCCTGAGAAGGGGTCTGTATACAACCCTGTGCGGATTGTGGTGCCATTGCCTGTCTCCAAATTTACCCACAGTGCTTCTTCTCCTCCCTGTTTACCCTTTTGTTCTGTTGCTTTTATTCCTTCCTTATGTAAAGAACTCCTCTCCCTCTTTACCCTCCCTGTCCCTCCTGTAGATAGTGTATCCTGGTATGTTTACGTCCCAGTCATGGTTTTGTGTGTACCATGTTTCTGTGACTGCCACGATATCCAGATGTTCCTCCTCCATCAAGGCCACTAATTCAGGAAGCTTGTTACCAGACTACGGGCATTGGTACTATTGCTCTCCATTTTTGATGGCCTTACCTTCTGTTGCAGCATCCCCACTGACCGTTCTACCTTGGTCTTTTCTCATTTAGTACCCTGTTTTGTAGTGAGAGGCTGGATTTTTCTGCTGCTTGTCAGTGCCTCCCATTGACTAGTTTAAAAGCTTGCCAATGAAGCATTTAAACCGATTGCGCCTTTCAAAATCAAGGTGCAGTACATATTTAAAATAAATTCACAATAAAACATCATGATAAAATAGCTAAAACAAGTTCAATCAATCCATGTCGACACCATCCCCATAAGCCTTATTCCATAAAAGACTTCAATGCTTGTTTAAAGCCCCTCAGTCATGCACTCTCTGACCCAACAGGGTAGAGAATTTCAGAGGTCGGTGCTACGAACATAAAAGCCCGGCCCCAGAAGATTTTAAAACTACCCTCAGAATCTCCAGCAACCCCTCATTGGCTGAGCGGAGCAGTCACTCCAGGAGGTAAGGAACCAGAAGCTCTTTTCAGGTAGTCAGGCTCAGTCCATGTAGGGCTTTATAAGTCAGTAAACTGACTTTAAGGGTGATCCACCGACTGAACGGCAGCCAGTGCAGTTCCGCAGCACCGGTGTAATATGGGAGGAACGAGGAATCCCATTAACAACCAGGCTGCGAGTTCTGCACCAGCTGTAAGCGGCAGATATCAACCCCTGGAAGCCCAAAGCAAAGGGAGTTGCAATAATCCAAATGCGAGGTCACAAAGGCATGGATCAATGTAGGCAAGTCCCCAGATAGAACAAGGTGCTTGATTCTAGCGATGTTCCTCAGATGGTAAAAGGATAACTTAATGACAGCTGACACCTGAGAATGTAATGTCAGCCGGTCATCAAGAATCACCCATAGGTCACGCACCTGTTCAGAGATAGGGAGCTCAACATCCCCAAGGAATAAACCTGTCAGGTGATTTGTTCCCCCTTCTATCCGGTGACCAGGATCCACAACCATCACCTCCGTCTTTCCAGAATTCAACTTCAGCCAGCTGGAGCTCATCCAACCTTGATCTCGCCAAGGCAGTTATTAAACACCGAGAGTGCTCCATTCTGGTCGGTGCAAAGAGAGTAGAGCTGCGTGTCATTGGCATAACAATGAAACTCCAGCCCATATCATCTTAAAATGTCTCCAAGGGGAAGCATGTACACCGCAAACAACATGGGAGACAGCACTGAGCCCTGAGGCACCTCACAGGAAAGAGAGGTAGGATCGGAGGAAAACACCCCCGACACCACCCTCTCAGTTCTACCAGTGAGGAAAGAAGTAAACCATCTGTGAACCAAACCTGAAAGCCCACAGATGCAACTCAGGCGCTCAAGCAGCACCCCATGGTCCACGGTGTCAAATGCTGATGACAGATCAAGCAGAACTAAAATGGATAATTTTTTCTGGTCTCTCGCCATCAGGAGATCATTGAGCACCCGAACCAGCACAGTCTCGGTGTTGTACCTCTTTCAAAAACCAGATTGAAGACGGTCGTAGATGCTATGGATGGTCAAATGGTTGACCAATTGAGCAGCCACTACTATCTCAATTACCTTCCCCACAAAGGAAAGGTTAGAGATAGGCCTATAGTTAGTGAGAGACTCTGGGTCCAAAGAAGCCTTCTTCAACACAGGTGTCACCACTGCCTCCTTCAGGGAGCAGGGGTGCTCACTAGAGTCTAGGGAGCACCAGACTATCTTCACCAGAACCGGGATGATAACCTCCCCACAGCCCATTATCAGGGCTGCAGGACCTGGGTCTAAACTACAGCATGTAGTGCGCATACCCTGGACAATCCTCATAACATCCACAATTTCTGGCCTTTCGAAGGAACTTCAGGAGAAAAGAGGGATAGTGACCAGCGGCTGGTCTACAGCAACTCCCATAGAGTGCTGCATGGGGCTCCTCTGATGTCGTCCACCTTATCTGTAAAGAACCAAACAAACTCCTCACACTGCAATTGTGGAAAGGCTCTATGAACCTGTAGACAGGCTGGGTTGCACAACCTGTCTATGGTTCAAAAGAGCTGGGCTGGTCGGTTCTGAGCAGCAGCAATTTCCCCGGACAGGAATACTGCCTTCTTACAGGCAATTGCTGACTGATAGAGTCGGCAGTGCTCTAGCAGTCTAAGATGGTTGGCCTTTAAGCCAGATTTCCACCAGCACCTCTCTAACCTGCATCCTAGTCACCGCATCTCCCTCAAGTCCCCCTCAAACCATGGCGACCGAGGCTAAGGGAGAGGATGCACATAGATGGAGCAATGGAATCCTGAGCAGAGGTAATGGCCTTATTATAAGTCAGAACCAAAACCTCTGGATCCAAGCTCACCAATGGAAATTCTGATAGATCAAGCACAGCAGTTAGGCCATCAGGGGTCACACCCCTTAAAGGGCGGTACTTGACCATCTCCACAGGGGCTGGCCTACACAGAGGGGTGCAAAAATTGAATCTCACAGTGTAATGGTCAGACCATCTGATGGGTTAGTTTGAGGGATAGTTTTCTTCATTTATTAAAACATTATTATGGGGGCATAGAAATATAGAATTTGTCAGCAAAAGGGACTGCTTGGCTCACCCAATCTGTCCAGATGATACCATGGGGGTAGAAGGAGGTTGGTGGCAGAGTGTGGGTACTGAAGGGGGATTATCATTGTATTATATTAAAACATCAAAGGGACTGGGCTTGGGAGGTGAGTGGTGTTTTGCTAATGACACATGGGTTGAGGGAGGAATGTGTTAATATAACAACTTCAGCAGGAGGGAGAAGGGTGCTAGAAGGGGGATGGGAAAAGAGTTACTTTTGACAGCTATCTGAGAGGAGGGAGGGGGTGGGGAATTTATGCACAACAGTTATGGAAGGGGAATTCATGCCATTTGTGTTTTTCCTTTTACAAATGGCCATCAGAACTTTTGTAAAACATTGTTAAACTTTGACAGTGTAGTAAAAATTCACTACATCCTCATCCTTACCCTTGACCAGCGCAGTATAAATTTATAACCTCAGTTGATATGAGCTACTTGTAAGACAATCAGCTACTTGTAAAAATGCTGACCTTTTTATTTTCGTACACAATAGTGATTATCCTGGCATGCAATGTGGTGCCAATAGTGTGCTGTGCTCAGTGGCAGATCTATCCAACCTGCAGGTCCTGTGGGAGCAGGACCCTTCCTGGCTGGCTGCAGAAAAAAATTTAATGTGCACTGCTGCAGTAATTTAACCCCTTACACCTAAGAAAGAGACACTTTTGAAACTTACTTTGCATTAACTTTATCTAATTCAGGTGTGAAGGGGATAAATTGACAAAAAAAAAGTACTGTCTACTTGCAAAGTTAATCAGCATCGCGTTATGGTCTGTGACCGTGGGGATTATTCTCCACTCAGATTTACAGCCAACCTTGACTTGAGTCTGTAGCTGCTTAAAAGAGACTGCAATTCCTTTAAACAAAATTGAAGGACCTGGGTGCAGTCAAGTCCATAGTCAGTTGGGTTGGTAACTGGCTTAGGGACAGAAATCAGAGAATAGTGATCAATTGCTTGATGTCTGTCAAAGGTACAGCCACTAGTTTTGTGCCCCAAGACTCAGTGATGGGACTAGTCCTGTTTATTGTCTTTATCAGTGACATCGGCATAGGTATTCAGGGCAAAATTTCCCTATTCACAGATGATATCAAGCTAGGAGGAAAGGTTGACAGTGAGGAGGTGGTTAAGGACATACAAAAAGACCTACAGAGGTGGAAAAGGTGGTTCAATGTCTGTCAGCTGAAGTTCAATGCAAAAATGTAAGGTGATGCATTTGTGTAAAGGAACACAGCAACAGAGTACCAGAGTCCAGCTCAGCACTATACAGGAAGAACGGTAACTTGGTGTCATCATAACCAGCATCCTTAAACAGATAAGCCAATGCAACAAAGCTTGTAGCAAGGCCAACAAAATTCTGGGGTTCATAGGGAGGGTCGACAGCAAGAGGAAGGAGGTAATGCTGCCACTCTACAGGTCTCTGGTAAGGTCCCATCTGGAGTACTGTGTCCAGTTTTGAGTTTACATCTGAAAAGGATATAAACAGGTTGGAGGCTGTTCAGAGAAGAGTGATCAAATGATTCAGGGTCTTCAAAGGCACTCATACGAGGAGCATCTGGAAGCATTAAATATGTTCTCATTGTAGACAAACAGGGAGATGGGAGATAAAGTATGATTGAAACATAAAAGTTCCAGAGCAAACAATAAGGTGCCATCCTTGGACTAGGTCAACAGAGTATCTGACTCTAACATTAGAGGGCACGAGTAGAAGTTTGGGGTGGAGCTTCTAGAGGGAGCTTAGAAAAAACTATTTTATAAAAAGATTAATGGAGCCATGGAATAAACTGCTAGTTGAAGTAGTGGAAGCAAAATCAGTGACATCATTCAAGCTGGGGTGGGACAAGGCTAAAGCATGATCAAACGCAACAGGAGCAGTTGTAGGCATTAGGCAGTAGGGTGGGGTTAGGTCATGGAATCTAAGAAAGTCCAAGGAACATATGGGCAGACTAGATGGGCCCTTGGTCTCCTTCTGCCAACTTTTATTCTATGTTTCTAAAGTTTTTGCTTTCTTATTCCCTTTTTTTCTGATTTCAAATCAGGTTTCTCGATATCAGATGTCAGCTGAGATATTAAAGGGAATGCAGTTCAACTGTATAATTTAGGCAATTGTGTGTTCTAGGGCTGTGCTGCTGTATAACATATTTTACTCAATATGTCACAGAACTTTCTATGTTTCATCTTGATATGATTTATCATGTCAAAATCTGCTGACCACCACCCTGCAGCCATGGCTCTCCCTTGCCCAGCATTTGCATTGTGTACACATCCACCCATCCACATCACTAATTTACAGTACTGTTCCTACGTTGTACTTGTATTACTTTCGTACATTTGCAAACTTATTTAACTTTATGCACCTTATTGTATTGTATTTCTCTGCATCTGGTATATGCTTTTTGAACAATTATTATTTTGCATTTATTGCACCTTGCTGGTTTTTACTCTTCCCCCATGCCTCCCTATCCTCAAATAAAGAAATACATAAATAAGAAAGTGTGCATTGTTGCTTTGTTTCCTTACTTTCTACCCACGTGTTTCCCTCTCATGGATGGCACCTAGAAATGAGCTTTAGCTCAGTGTGCCTTTCCATTACCAGTAGTTTAAAAATAAATGACATGGTATGCCCAAATATACAGTGTTTAGAAAATGCTTTAAAAGTCATGTGACACAAGGCTTTGCACTGTATGCTTTGGTATGATTAGTTTTACTAAGAAAACATGGGCTACACAAACCAATGAGTACTGTTCAGTGCAGTGTGCCTTCCAACTGACCCACTGGCATACATTATACATGTATTTAAAATAGCAGCAGATAGTTCTCGATCAAAACTTTTATGAACACCCTAGCTCTGGATCTATAATTCTAACACTGATTTCAGCTAATGCTTGAAGGAGCCTGCAGTGGTGGCATTATGGAGGGATGAGGGAGCTGGTTCCAGAAAGTTGAAAGACAATAAGAGAAGGCAGATTGGCTGGCATTAGTGGAGCAAGGGTGAGGAGTGGATAAAGTTCACTGGTTCCTGGAATGGAGAGAGCATGGTGCAGGCATGACTGGAGAAAGAAGTGATGACAGGTAGGAGGGAAGGGAACCAAACCAATATTTGGAAATAAAGGAGGAACAGTGTGGCTGGTGATGATGTGCTGGGGGAAATGGAGAGGGAGGAGTAAAGGGAGCAATGGTGTGTTCAAGGATGTGAGTTTGTTGAACCTAAAAAGCTTTACAGAGGATGTGCTTTCTAGCAAGGGAAGTGGAAGGGGCTGAACCAAAGATTATTATCTATATAGTCAAAAACCAGAGCACAATTTTGATAAGCTCATGGTGGATCAGCAGGGGAGGCAATCCTATTACTGCAGATCTTTGCAACAACCCAATGTTCACTGCTAGTGGAGAAAGATCACTTTCCTCCATTATGTTTCTGAAGAGCTACCATCAATCAACTATGACAGAAAACAGATTGACAGGTCTTGCTTTGCTTTTATACAGCGAGAATTCACAGAAGACAAAGAGAAAACTATTAATATACTGATTGCTTGCTATGCCTTACAACCACACAGAATAAAACTGATTTTGTGATTTTTATTCGATTGTGGTGTGGTTGTGCAAGGAAGTGATAGACAAGGAAAAGTAAATTGTGAAAAGTAACGGTAAAGTTTAAATGAATTTGACTGTTCCTTATGTCTTTAAATCTTTTCACAATTGAAATGTTTCAAAAATATGTAGCATATGAGCAAATAAACTGGCTAATGTGCTTTGGTGTTTATGCGGGTATTGTGCACATACTGTGTATGTATGTATATGTGTGTGTGTGTGTATATGTGTGTATATATATATATATATATATATATATATATATATATATATATACACACACACACATTACAGTGTCACGGTTGTGCCAGTATAGTTAGGATGAAACTTCACATCTATGTTGAAGTCCAAGTTTTGAAGCTTAATAACTTTGGAGCTATTGAACACATGTTTATGAAATCTGGCATGTATAATATCTAGGAGTTGGTCTCTTTAGCTTCCACATTCCATGGGAACCGTTGAGTGGTTTCTGAGATACAAAGTGTTAAAAAAATAGACAAATCTGTTCTGTTTTTACATTACTTTCTACAGCTGCATCTCAGAAATGGCTTTATGTTGTGGTCTGAAATTTTCAGGGTATAAAGCCTTTGGGTCACAGATGTGCCTTTTGAAGGTTTGGTGAAAAGATAGGAACCTGTTCAAAAGTTAAGACATATAAAATTTTCCCATTATTTCCTCTGAGAAAATGTATATGTCAGCCACAAAAAATATTATTTTTGCACAATACAGTACTGTGCACAAAATACCAGCTTTTCTTTTGCAAAGAAGGCTGATATTGTGCACATAATGCAAATACTGTGCACCCAATACCAGCTTCTTTTCACAAAGAAGGCTGGTATTGTGTGTACAGTTCACAGAGGTTTGATCGATTGAACTGTGTTGCGTTGCTATCTTGTTTGCTGCTTAGCAAGGATGCTGAAGTACCGAATGTTTTAAAAAGAAACCAAAAAAAAACATCAGAACACAACTAAAGAGGTATATTCTGATTTTTGGTTTTTTTTCAGCTGAACCAAAAAATTTTTTGTTGGGTGCCAGCTTATACAGAGAACAGCATCACATCTTGTCTTCAGTACACCAATATACACATATATATATATATATATATATATATATATATATATATATACACACACACACACATTATATGTGTATATATATATATATATATATATATATATATATATATATATATATATATATATACATATATATATATATATATATATATATATATATATATATATATATATATATATATATGAAACACACACACACACACACACACATATATTCATGGCCAAAAACTTCATTTAATGATGTCAGTTAGGTTGTTCCACAGTGGCAAAGGTGAAATTTGCTGTTAGGGTTGCCACCTTGCACTCCAAGCCCACCCCGTTCCCACCAGCAGACATCGGGGTATGCGTTGTGGTTGTCAGTCCTAACTCTCACCCCATCCCATGAGTAAACAAGCTGAGGTGGTGCATTATAGGAGAACGGGGTGAAAGTTCGGACCAACTACTCCAACGCACACCCTGATGCATGTTGGTGGGGACAGGGTGGGCTTGGGGTGCGTTGGGTGTCAACCCTAACAGCAAATTTCCTTGCTTTTGTCACTGTGGAACAACCCTAATTGATGCATTTAACAGAGTTTTTTTGCCATGGATTTCCATTCTTTTTGAGAATGAGCACTATAAATAGTGAATGGAATGTGGTGGTGGGAGATGGGGCCCGTGTTACATAGTAACACTAACAGTAACGCAAACGCAAGTGCAAATGGTAATGCACATGGTGACACAAACGTAAATGGTAATGCAAATTGTAAGAGAAACGCAAGTGCAAACGTTAATGAAAATAGAAATGGTAACGCAAATGCTAACAGCAACAGAAACACAAATGTGAATGAAAATAGTAATGTAAACGCTAACGCCAATGGAAACACAAATTATAAGAAAAATGCAAATGGTAACACAAACGCAAACAGTAATGCAAATGATTAAGGCAACGGTGCTGCAGAAAGAAACAGTAACACAATCGACAATGGAAACACAACCGAAAACGCAAATGCTAAGGGCAACAGAAACATAAGCGGTGATGAAGATGCAAACAGTAATGGTAATGCAATTGGAAATGTAAACAGTTACAGTAACAGCAACAATGGCCAAAGTGAACAGTAGCATGAGCTGAAATGCAAACGCAAGTGCATACAGAAACGCAAATGGTAACGTGCACAGTCACAGAAATGCAATTGGAAATGCAAATGCTAATGGTAACAGCAACAATGACACCAAAGGAAACACAAAGGAAAATGCAAATGCAAACAGAAGCATGTAAAAGATCAAAATGTACTTCTTGTGACCCACCACAGCCATTGTATTGAGTACACAGTAATTAATCCATAAGCATTATTTCATCCAATAGCCACACCCTTTGGCTCCACCCTCAGATTTGGCCCTGCCCTTTTATTCCTCACAGTACCCTTCTTAAAATCCTGGCTGCACCCCTGGTTGCACTAGTACCACAATGATGCATGGGAACTCACTTGGGCTAGCATCGTGTTGGAGTACAGTCTGGATGCTCTGATATCTGTGCTTCAACACGATAATTAAACTTTTTAAAACATTTTAAAACCTTCACTTGGAGGGGGAGGGCTTTGAACCAGGCAAGATGGCAGCATATTGTAACAGCAGAGCTCTGTCCAGCCTTCACCTTCCATATTTGTTTTCACCAGCTGTACTCGCTTGATCGTGGTTCCATGGCATGGTTCCAATCTGTTCTGACATTAAGCACACTCTGGGAAAATCCTTTCCTCTGTGCCACCAATCACAAAAAAAATCACTGAGTGCCCTCTGGTACTCTTGGAGTGATTGAGCTTAGCAACATGAATGTAAGAATCTGACAAAGATGATGGCAGGGGGTGGCTGGTCATAAACAGCGTACATGACCTCCCTCGAGGAGTCGCTAGTGGTGGACATGATCAATTCAAAACCTCACTCACTTCAGCCAAGAAGGGCATCCATTTTCTAAATGGCTTGGTCAATACTACCAAGCTGCACATAATGGACCTTTAAGATGCGCAGCACATGATCCTTCATTGCCTTAAGGAACATAACTGTTGACTGGGGTGGCTATGGAAATATGCCAAAAAGCAGAACAAGGGCACAATAAATAATATCCAGATCATAACAGTGTCAGATATGATAGAGGGGTCCAGCATGGAATGACATTAATAGGACCTTTTGTGATGACTAGTCATCCTTACCTGGTGCGGCCCACTTGAAGTGTAGCAATCCCACTGCACTAGTGGCCTGGCACCATCAGCAGGGTCATGGTCCTGTCCAATAATAGCCTACCTCCTTCATTTTGCTGCCAAAAAGAAGCTTCTTTCAATGAATATCCTTTGAGTGGTGTAATTCTTGATAGTTTTCTTTTGAAAACCACACTAGTAAGTTGACTAAAAAATTACATCAAAGGATGGGCATATTGAATTGACTAAAACACTTTTTAATCTCTTAGACAGTGACTATGATGGCTTATAGTTTATTGCTTTCTTTAATATATTATGGTTCATTGGTCTATTCCTCAGCTGATTCCAAAACACTGGGAAGATTAAGATCAGTGTACTTTTGTATTATTCATTTTGTTACTGGGCTCCCAAGGTCTACTCACCATTGTGATTTATATAAGGCCATGAACTGGTTTTCTTTGGAAGATAGATTTAACAGTAGGGTTTTGATATTCCTCTATAAACTTCATTATGGTAAGATGCCCAACAGTATTGTTTCCTTATTTCAGAGGCCTTTTAATCGATGCTCCAGTAGGTTTAACATATATTTATTTCAAATTCCATTCTGTTACTCCTCTCATGCAACTTTCCTTGTACAATGTCCTACTGCATTTACATCTAAAAACAATTTAAAACATTTACTTATCAGAAGTGTGTGTAAATGTTTTTAATGTATTGTTTTACACATGTTTGTATATGTTTGTATTAATTTGTTTTTTTTTGGTATTATTAAATGTTGATAAATTGACATTTGTGAAAACAGGCAATTTTGCTCACATGCCTTTCCAGTATAAAAATAAAAATGAAAATAAATGTAGAAAATGGGAACAGACTAACTTATGCATTATCCAGAGTGACCTGGAGTAGAAGTACAAGAGCCCACAAGAAGCCAGGGCCTACATCCGACAGTACAGGATAGAGATCCAGATCGGGACTACAGTACCAAGAAAGCTCCAGGTGGCCCAAGACTCCAATATTGTGCATGGTGATGGACAACTGTAGAACCACCAGCTGTAGCTGCAAACACAGCAGAGAAACCAGGACTCCAGAACTGGCAGGACAACAAGGAGGCAGCCATAGCTTTTGCTTAATAGCAGACCTAGTCCTGACAGCAGGGTAAATTGGGACCAAGGTGAGGTGCCCCTGTAACCACTAGGACACCAACCACAGTAACCAACTCTGCTCTGAGAGCAACAGGGAAAGAAGCCCTATCAATCACACAGCCTGCCTCCACACATGCACCTCAGCCAGTGAAGAGTATTTGTGAATCACTTGATGATGTCCACCAGCCTCCTCTGAAGCAGAACCTGAGGACCAAAAGAATCCAGATGCTGCAGCCTGCAATCCACTGCCCTCCTGGACAAGCACTGTGGGGAACAATTACACAATGGATACATACCCATGGGCTGAGACTGAGAGTATAATGCAAGGGCGAGTGATCCAGCACCTCCCCGACAGGCAGGCCAGACTGTGAGAATACCATTACATTTACGACTTTTTTTATCAAAATGTTGATTGCTTGTTTTGTTAGGTTTTGTGTAGCTGTGGGGGTGACTGTCTATCATGGATACATTTTTGGGGATACACTGTGAGGGGAAGGAGGTTGCCGTATGACTTGAGGACCATCCGCAAACAAAAACAAAAAAGTGCCTACCCACACCCCTGAGCCCTCCTCTTCTCCTCTCTTTGCCTTATGGGAGGATTATTTATTTGGAAGAGGATCCCCTTCATTCTTCTGCTGGTACCAGTACATCATGTAATACATTACCAGGGTACCCCCTCCACCTTCTACATTCCCACTGAGGCTATTTGGTGCTAGAAATACCCCCCCAGTCTGATGCCCTAATACTGGGACACCAGGGGGCCACACCAGATAAAATACACATGGGTGGGGGGTGGAAGTCAACATACGGGTGCCTGTGTGAATAGGTTCACCAGCACAGATGCACTGATCTCTTCTAGGGTGCAGAGAAGTGGCCTGAATTGATCTTCTCCACTATACTTTGACCATCTCATGGCTCTGGAACCAGTGGGTTGCTTTGACTGTGGTACTTTCACTAGCTGGGGAATGTCCTAGGTCCTCAATCTTGCAATCCTTCGCCAGATGGGGGCAAGGGCATGGCACTGCAGGACATCAGCTGTAAGCCAGAACAGGAGACCCTTTTCCATGATGTGACATTACAGGTCATATGGTCCCACCATCACTTTCTGTATCCTTGCCAGGAAGCATTCTGACTAGTGAGGTCATGGAATCTTCAGTAGGTAGTAGGTATGCTTGGGTGAATGGGCAGGACCTTGTATGGATGCTGTTCCTCATTGTCCATCTCACACCCTGTTATGACCTCTATGACTGGGAATGGAGACAGGCTCTTTCTCTCACTACTTCATACATGGTAGGCCTCTTGCTTCCCTGAACTAGTCAGTGCCTCAATGTCCCATCTCTCTGGCTGTATTTGGGTTGTTTTCTCTGTTCATCAATATTATCGGCTCATTCTTTAATCAGCTGTATTAATTGTCTTTAAGCATCCACTTGAGCATTGTTCAATACTGTTGTTAACTGCAGATTTTCCCAGTTATTTCTGAGTGTTTTCACATTCTAGCTTTATACAGTATAGCCCACAGTAGCTGTCAGTCTCTGATCTCCCTATTGCAGTCTCCATAGAACATTTGCAGATTGCCGATCGGTGGGGGGTGGGGTGGGGTGGGCACTCTGGTTAGGTTGGTCTTCTGGAGTGTTAAGGTTTTATCCACCCAGTTAAGAGAAACAAAATTGTACAGCATCTAAAATCTCAATGGGACAATCTAGCCCTCCTCCAGGAGACCCACCTCACCAGATAGAACATTCATTGACTTCCTAAGTGCTGGGTGGAATTACTGGTCCCCTGTTTATCATAAAATGAAACAAATGGAGTGGTAGTATTACTGCATAAATCCCTCCCTGCGCAATAGATAAGGTGCAACTGGTCACTCAGTAGTGGCAAATGGTGTGAAATTGGAAGTCTCTAGGGAATGGTAACAGTATTTAAAGCAGCAGTGCAAGGAAACTGTGGAAAAAATGGTATTCGTTAATAAAGCAACTGCGACTGACAGTTTTCAAAAAGAGTGACTCAATCACGGTGCTTTTCCACAGGGCTATCTGGCAGGGAGGGTGACCGGATAGGAGGTTTGACAACTATAACAACAGGATGTCACTATATATACATGTGCACTGGGGGGTGGGGAGGGACCACACTGTGTCACAGGCAAAATGGGAGGTAGGTTTTGTGGGGTGTAGCACAGTGGTGGGCTGCTGAGCTGACTGTGTGGCATGGTGGGTTGGTGGCAGGCTGGGTTGGGAGGGTGTCGGGTTCAGTTCTGCTGTACGTTTTTGCGCAGGGTCACTTTTTCTTTTTTTTCAATTTGCACTTCCAACATGCACCCCTGCAGTTCAGAATCCTTTAGTAGGGTTGTGCGGGCAAGCCCTTGCAAAAGAAACTGAAATCCCACATCTCAGGTGCTGTTTTGCTTTTGCCGTGAGTCTACATTACATAAATTCATTTTCAGCGATGTAGATCGCCACAAACAGTGATCACTATTACATGGTTGCAGTTATCACAAGGAACCAAAAATGTACCCTAACTTTTTTTTCACTATAAAAGTTTCAGGCATCTTCCAGTTTTATTTTGTGGTAGCATCTTCTAGTTCCACTGAAATCTGAGTATTTTATAACTGTTTTCATTTAGCTTTATTTTTCTCAAGAAAAAAGATGGACACCACATTTGGCTTAGAAATAGCGTTGCAGACCTGGCAAGGGTTAGGACTGAAAATATTAAACAAACTCATGATACACAGTATAGAAGGTACATGGAAAAGCAAATGTGACAGATATGTCAATATTTTTATTAATTGTAGCTGACACTAACTTTTGGAAAAACATTTTATTTTCTTGCACTGCTGCTTTGTCATATTCCTCTCATGCAGACAAGGCTGATTTCTTCCCACACCTTGCAGTCTATTGAAGATCTCATGGGGATATACATGCCCCAGTCCTATTGAGGAATGACCTCAGATTAGTACTAGATTTCTTTCTGGACAACTCTAAAGTGGTTTCTGACAGCCACTCCAGGGCTAGGGCAGCATTGGGATTGATGGTTTTATAATGGGGATTGTTGGATGTCTGGCAGCAGAAAATCTGCTGGCAATGACCACACTGCTATTCTCATATTCATGTCTCCCACATCAATATTGTGTACTAGGTTGTGGAAGCTGCAGTAGCCGCGGGTGTGGGTAGCCCTGCAATCAACTAAATACTGGTTTCAATCAATTAATCAATCAATCAATCAAAATCTTTATTTGTCCTGGCCAACATCAATGAGCAAGCTCATTTTCAAGATGGACCTGGTTAAGACAGAGCCAAGTAGTAAAGTACATATAAAATATTTACAATGTGCACAATAGTACAAATGGATAACAAAAATACAAATAAGTTCTCAATATAACAACAAACATTACAGCTTAATGAGATCATCAGTTGGGTAAAGTGGTCAGCAGCCCAACACAATAGCTGGCGCAAGCACAGAAGTTAAGAAGGGAGTGCAAACCCATGGTATTCCATAAATTATAGTTGAGACATAAGGATAAGTGCTCTATAGTCATGAAAATAAGTGTTTAGGCAGAAGATCAGATTTAAATTTGGTTTAGAAGGAACACAGAGGTGGACTAGGAGAACCAATCAGGAACCAGCAACAAAGAGCGCTCACATTCCAATTGGACGAAGGCTGTTGCCATGTCTAGCTGGTGAAGGATCCAGGCTTGTAGCTTACAGAGGTAGCTAAAGCGGCACCGAACACCCGGTGACTAAGCTTTCCTTTGCTTGTGGGACGGGGAGCCCATAGGGGTCTTGTATATGGCAGGGAGGAGGAGAAGGAGTCCGGAACTGATGACACCAATAGAGAGGCAGAACAATGAGGCAAGTAATGTAATTCCTTCAGGACCTAAAAGTTCAGCTCAAGTACAAATTTACAGAACGAAGTGTAGTCACCCTGAATCCATACTCTGGCACACTAAGCAATGTAACATATGGGTCATGCAGTCAGTCAAATAAGTGATTCAATCATGTTAGACCAGGTACAGTGATCAGATTTTTGCAGGGTTTAGTGAGAAGCACAGGGGCAGACTATGGGAGCCTATTGGTAGCCACAGCTGAGGAGTGCTCACCTTCTGATTGGTTAGTGGCTTTAGCCATGCTTTGCTGGAGGGGAATCTAGGCCTGGGGTCTCAGGTGGCGGCTACGGAGGCTTTGACCACCCAAAGACCAAGAATCCCATACCTATGTGCAGGGAACACCTGTAATGCTTGACTTTGGCCAGGGCAAGAGAACAAGGACCGGAGAAGGGAAGAACATTTAGGGTTATGGGTAACTTGTAACACTAGAGTCTCCAAAGATTTCAGGCATGCATGGCTAATACTGACTACAGGAAGCAGAGAACTGACTACAGGTAGCAAAGAACTAACTTCAGGCAGTGCTTAGGGACTGGGGAAGTAACTGCATGGATCACACACATATCTAGTATATATGGACTTAAAGGAGCTAATGCTACAAAGGCAGATCAATTTCAGTAGTTTTTTCAAGTTATTTCACAAGGACGGCAGCATAAAGCTAATGGCAACTCTGCCAAAATGGGATTATGCCTTGGGGATACAGAATGTGATGTAGGATGCACTTCTTAAGGCATACGTTCCTGACTCAGTCTAATATATATCATGTGAGTGATTTCATAACGACTCTGTAAGTCCAAATGGCTGCATTTCTATTACTCCTGAACAAAAGAGAGGACCAGCCATCAGCTTTATACAAGGAGCAATGATGTGTGGAGATGGGGATGGGGAGACCGGTAATAAATCTGATGTCCCTATGACAAAGCATATCAAACCTTACAAGCAAGGCTTTAGGACATTGACTGTATAAGAAATCTTTGTAATCGATCAGTGAGAGAAAATTAGTTTGGACAAGGTGCAATTTTGCATCTCGAATGAGAAACTGGATTATTGTAAAGAATAGCCCCAACCTCTGCCTTAGTTTCTTTACCAGGTCTTCTACATGCTTGGCGAATGAGAGATTATGGTCTAACCACACTCCTAAGTATTTAAACTTTGGAAACATACTTCAATTTTCACTAATTGTGTAGCAATCAGAGGCAATGCTCCAGAGCTGGCCAGATTTATCCACAGCCAGAGGGTGAGAACAACATTGCCTTTGTCTTTTTGCATTTAAGAGAAGTTTTTGTGAAGTAGCTGGTTCTAAAGCTGGTTGAATTCTTCCTGTAGGTCATCACAGGTGGCTTTGGGGGTCGGACAACCTACATATACCACTGTGTCATCAGCGAACAGGTGGATACTTACCTTATTAATGCTTTCATCAATATCATCAACATATATGGCAAAAAGTAATGGGCCAAGTATGGATCCTTGTGGTACTCCTCTCAGTAAGGGTTTGAGTGGATAGAATAGTTTCAGACTATGCCCCAATCATCAAACACTGTCAGCTGATTGGTGGCTGTCCTGGACACCATCACTGGAGATTAAACCCCACATTCTTATGCCAATATGGATTTAAGGTGGGGTATCTCATTAATCAAACCTTTATTTTAGCACAAATTCCTCCACAGAGGTGTCAGTGGGCATGATCTGAGAAGCTGTGAAAGGGTTTTCAATGGGGATAAATAATTTTCTTTTCTGAGACTAAAAAGAAGAAGAATTAAGCAGCAGAGACTGAGGGCAAACATAAGCTGGATCAAACCGAGTCCAAACTGAAAGAGATCACTGGGCACAGGGCCCCTATGATAGCTGAGATCAGTGGCCCATGCTACAATGTAATTCCCCCCTCTTATGCCGTAAGGCAGTGTGACACCTCTTCAGATAAAAGCATAACTTTTGAGAATCATGGGGAAAAAGGGGCAGGCTGTTGGCAGTAAGACTGAGGATGTAACAGGCAAAGTGTCAAATTCCCACACTATGGAGGCCAGATGGAATGGTTACCAGATGCACAAAAGTGGTAAACATGGTTATGCAAAGTTTTGTAGGAGGTTAAATTTCTCAAAGTGTAGAAAGTGCACCCATCCCAGGTTGACAACCTGCTTCCTTCACTCCCAACTCACATCAAGGCAAAGCTGGAAAAAAAGATAACTTAGCAGTAATTACAAACCACCTTAGGGAAATTAGCCAAGGAATAGCCTCAGGAAGGAATGGCTTCTTGGTCAATCTATACCAACCAATGTTGAATTTAATCACCCCACCACAACCACTGTTTGCTGTGCTACAAGAGGTTCAGGCCACCAGCCAGCTTCCACTGACAATGGGAGAAACTGTTGTGACCCCACTTCTAAAGATGTTCAGTGACCCCCCTGTACTGCCACAACGATCAACTCATAGGCTTGATCTCCAGCAACATCAAAATTCTGGCCTAGACTCTTGTCACCCAGCTAAAGAGGATGCTTTCCTTTCTTATTGTTGTTGTCTGTAACCTGTAAATAACTTGCTCAACTTGGACACCATTGAAAAATGTCCTTTGAGCTCAAAGGTCTTCCAGAAACAATCAAATAAATAAATATATTATTCATACTCAGATGGGGTTTCCAAAGGGGAAAGCAGGGGCAGATAATGTCTTCTGTGTATTTAATTTGGTGTGGCATGCACACTCATAAAGTACATCCATGGTGTCTCTGGCAGTCAACTTCAGGAAAGCCTTCAATTCTGTTGAATCGGACTACGTTTGTGTAACTTTGGAGGCCTTTGGGTTTTGCTGGCACTTTACATGATGGGTTTTCACACTGTACTGCAACCCCACAATGGTGGTAATGATCAACAAGGTTCTTTTTTCCTCTTCACACTGCAGAGGGGAATGCAGCAGTGGTGCCCCTTTCCTTTCTCCTCATTCTTCTTGCCCTAACCTCTTAACAAAAAAATGGTAGATTAAAGAACATCAAGGGGATTCAAGCAGGAAACACAAGCTATCAAGTGAACTCTTATGCAGATTACCTACGAGTAACCCTTTTTACATCTCAATACCTCCCTACCACTGGTATGGCATTACTTGACCCTTTACTACGGCATCAGGGTTGGCAGTCAGTTGGAAGAAATCTATATCATCTCCTCTCAGTAAAGAGTACATTGGGACCAGCTGTAATGAGCTGCAGATTAGCGGAGATGGGGAAGGATTTAGATATTTTGAATACATGTGACCACCAAATGGACAGAAACAGTGAAAGCTATCATTAACCCCCTTATAATGGAGCTGGAACATGAGACTCTGAGGTGGCTAAAATTAAATCTCACTTTAACGGGGAACACAGAAGTGATCATAATGTTTGCTCTTCCAAAAATCTTTTATCTCTTCTGTAATCTCTCCTGATCATTGAAGATCGTTGCTTCAACAAAATGTAGCATACACTGGCCCATTTACTCTGAAGACAAGCTTCCTTACATAAGTCAAGACAAGCCCAGTGCTTACTAGAGCAAAAGGGGATTGGGCATGCCTTGGTTCAAGAAGAATGCAGTGGCATAATGCATGGCAAAGGCGATCAGGTGGCTCACCCTTTCACCAATACCTGCCTTCAATGGGTGAAGTTAGAAAGAGATCTGGCACAGAAATCTCTTCTCAGCTTACTCCTTGGCTTGAACCTCTCTCACAGGGGTATCATGTCAAATCGTCACAAACAAAACAGTGCACGCATTACAGCACAGATATAATAGAGAAAACCAATTAAGTGTAAATGGTATTTCATCGCATGTGTCAGCTCAGCGGAAGCAGCAGGAAACACTAGTGCACAAGTCACAACAGTAATCCATTAAGTCCACAGGGCATTCATCGGGTTAGTAGAAACATGCAGAATTCATTTAAAATCCCTTTATTAGTTAAAAATTAAAATCAAATTAAAGCAATACTGTGTCTTCAGACTTGAAGTTGAAAGTTATGCGCCACTCCTCGCAGGTAATCAGGACAAGGAAACAAGGAAACAAGGGAGACTAAAATAATTAATTGATTTTAATGCACTGCTTGACTGATTAACTGGCACCTGTGACTAATTAACTGTGCATGATTACGTCGATATTGTGGAGGACAACCAATTAGTGTGTGGCAGAATGAATCTCTAGCATTTGTATTCGATGAGGTGACTATGCGGCGAATTAGTGTTTAGCTGGTTTTGCATGTGATGACATTGCCACGCGGTAAATGTAAGCACTGAAATATTTTGTGCTGAGTTGAGATGGAACCCTCACGGGTACCTTTCCAGTCCAGTTTTATTTGAAACCATGAAGGCATTGGACAGGTGCATGGTCTTGACCTTGGTTCCCAAGGATCACAGAACCCCTTCCCCCATCTCCTCACCTCTCATGTATCTATGGCACAGTCCCACAATCCTGGGGTATCCTGTGAGTATAGTGAACCAATATGGGCACCATATTAAAACAGCAATCGTGATAGGCTATACTCCTGGGCTAAACTGCAAGGGTAGTGACCCTACACAAACGCTTAGGATAATGAATGGTGACAGGAAGAGGAGGATAGCGAGGGACGGGAAGGACAGGGAAGGGTTTTGAGGGACTGGTGTGCCTGCTGCCACTGAGCTAACAAGGTGGTGTGGTGGTGTGGGTGGCTAACTTTGGTGCAGCAGGTACAGGGTTCGAGACCGGGTGCTTGGAAATTTTGCTGCTGCCTGCGGCTGCAGCACTTCATTTTTTTGTGATATATGGATTTTTCCCTTCCCCGACATGCACCCCCCTGGATTTGAGAATCTATACCAGGGGGGTGTGAGGGGCACAGCCCCCCTCAGCAAAAACTCTTTTTAATTTACCAGATGTGGGGTCACCTGGAAGTGTATATCGCTTATTTGCTTTTTGGCGATATACACTTGCCATAATAGCAATCACTATTTTGCAATCGCTATTATGACATGGAATCAAATCCTGGTTGATAACATGAAACTGGAGGGGAGGGATTGGAAACAACAGGGGATATGGATATTGGCAGACCAACTTCTGCCTGCATCCACCACCTTTCTGTTGTTCAGACAGCAACAGACCAAATCTGGCCTCCCTGAAACAAGTTTCTGGAAGTACCAGAGCTGAGAGCTACTGTGCAACCTCTGGGCAGGTCTCCTCAAGCCCCACAGGCCTGGACCTCACTACCGCAGGTGGCTACCTTTCCTACCCTCAGGGTAGAAGTTGTGGGCAAAGTGTACTGCACTATTATGGATGGGAAGCATGATGTCTTTTTGGGGTATGTGGTGGTCTGGCACAAGGAGCTAGTGCCGCACATAACTCAGGAGGGATGAAGATCCTGTATTACAATAACCCACCATGCCTATAGGAACACCAGGACAAGTTAATCCATATGAAGATTCTCCATCAATGGTACAGGACCGCTTGGCCTCACAGAAAATGGGGGTCCTCCACCACTCTGACTGCTGGCTGTGCATGCAATCTTATGCAAGCTTACTGCAAATTTTATAGGCTTGCACATGGCTTGAGTCATTCTGAAGGGAGGAAATGAGGGATTTTACTATCATGTTTGGAACCAATATTCCTTCCCAAGCCTGATTTTTATCCTTTTGGGTGACACACTCTCTATCATTGATGTGCCCAGACAATGGCAAAGCCAGCTACTGGTTGCTCTGATGATAAGGCAAAGCAAGGCAATTTATTTGTTAGGCACATATCCAAAGATCTGGGAAGTTTACATAATAATAGTTTAAAGGTCTTAAAAACACAATTGAAATAGGTGTCTGGTCAAGATAGAATAGGAATAACAGTACTGTAAAATCTGCACAAACAAAATAGTGTGACTGAAAAAAGCTACATGGAAATTATAGCACAGACATTATAGTGCTATATATGTAGTTGTTTTTGGTGAGGCCGAGCACTGTCATGTTCACGACTGTGTGCTGGCTCACCATCCTGGCAGCATGGCTTAGAGGTTAGAGTGACAAGCTGTGAATGGTGTTGCTATGTCCAGCTGACCTGGGTTCAAGTCTCAGTTAGTCATTTTCCTTTTATATATTTATTTTGCTGTCACCCTCCTTGCCCCCCCAGAGTTATGCTAGTAAATCCCCCATTTTGCCACCCTGGAGTTAGTATAGTAAATCTTCCCCCATCCTAAATTTCTCCCTCCCGAGTTGTGTCCCCATGGAGTTCCTTTAGTCAATCTTCCACCCACCCAAATTTCTCCCTCCCTGAGTTTCATTCCCCCAGGGGTTAACAATAGTAATCCACCCCTTGCCTTCCCCAGGTTCCATCCCTCCCCGGACACCCTGGACAGTGAATCGGCTCACTGCTTGTGCGCTCCTGGCTACTTGATCTATTGCCGTGTGCATATTTTGCTATTGCCATTTTGTCTCGTGCTCAAATTGTCTCAAGCATATTCCACACTATATTGACCTAGACCCATTGAATTAAAAAAAGATAAGAAGCAGCAACCATAACACACTCTACTCAATGCTTTGTTCTAAGTGGTCCCACATGGCAAATTAAACAAATGGGTTTTAAGTAACACCTTAAAATGTTCCAAGAATGAGGCTTCACTGATATAAACATACAACAAATTCCACAAGACAGTCACACTAATGGCTCTGTCTCCTGATGATTTCAAACGGGGATGTGTATACATGAGGAGGCCCGCCTCAGAGGAACAGAAGTGGTGGAAGAGAGTGCATATGGTCAGACGATCTTTCAGATACACAGGACCCAATCTGTGCAGGGCTTTGCAGATTAACACATTTTACTTCTGCCGTGCCACCTACTGCTAGCGAATGCAGTTCCCACAAAACCAGCATGATGTCCCCCGACCATTAGGTCCCTGCACTCAGCCAGGCTGCTGAGTTCTGCATAAGCTGCAAGTGACAAGCAAGTGCCATAGACAGCCTTGGGTAGAGAGCATTGCAATAATACAGTCTGGAGATGACAGATGTGTGTGCTAGTGTTTCCAGTTTAAGATTTCCTGATAGGCTCAAATTCATGTTATAGTGTATGGTCAAATGTTGTCAGGGATGGAAATCTATTCCTCCGGTAACCTTGTTATGCAGCACTAGCTAGGTCAGCTAGTTTGTTATGCTAAGCTAGCATACCTAGTGCAGCATAACAACAAATAATAGTCATGCATGCACGTACTGATGGGACCCAATGATCCTTGGGAAACGCCGCAGCGGTGAGCTGTCAATGAAGGTGAGTGGAGATAAAAAATGAAAAAGTAAGGACACCCATTTCCTTTTGAAAGACCATACACTATAAAGACAGTGTATGATTGCTCCTATACTCCAAGAATATTTTTAAGTTCAAGGTTTCCATGCTAACTAGACCCCTTTTGAGTTGTGCTCATGAGGTTCCAGTTACCATGGAAACCAATCAAAAAAATATCCTTGCTGTATATCAGTGATCATACACTATGCTCTATATTATGCAGTTGATAAAATAATGGGAGGCAGAATAGCCCAGTGGTTTAAGGCTCGGAGCTGCAAATCTGCTAACATCCAGCAGACCAGACCTGGGTTTGAATCCCACAGCTTCCACTTGCAT
This sequence comes from Neoceratodus forsteri, assembly GCA_016271365.2. Lineage (NCBI taxonomy): Eukaryota > Metazoa > Chordata > Ceratodontiformes > Ceratodontidae > Neoceratodus > Neoceratodus forsteri. Next base: position 625,640,312 of record CM057455.1, read on the forward strand.
ACTGTGTGACCCTGAGCAAGTCACCTAACTTCCCTGTGCTCCCAGGTTGAACGTGTAAAAAAGCTTTCAGCTTAGTGTGCCACTCCTGGTTAAACAACTAAAAAAAAAAAAAGCCAGTGCAGACAACATACGACACCTGATTTTCTACTGTCAATCTGCTGTCCACAGAGATGCCAGATTTCTTACCCTATCAGCAGCTCATAGTGTAATACCATTTAATGACGGCAACAGGGCATTATCGCTATTCATTGCTGTCTCTACATAGCCTGATTTCACCAGTATCACTGCTGTCTTCTATGAGTTTAGTCTCAGCCAGGTTGAGGCCATCCAGTTTGGGATCTCTTCCAGACACTCATCTGCAGCTCCAGTAACACATTGTGATAATCCAGAGCTGCAGTAGCACACTGTGGTAATGCAGGTACATTTGCTTGATAAAGGAGGTGCTGGGTTTGAATCCTGCAGTTTTTGTTTTTTTTTGCAGTAAAGGAAAAGGCATTGAGGGTGAGGCTGGCTACATCCCTCTGTGGGACCCCTTCCATACTTGCACGATGTGGCAATAGATTGACTTTTATGGCTGCAAACCATATCCAGCTATCTTCTGGAGTGGAGCCGCAATTGGCTGAACTGCAGCATCTGGAAGAACTGAAACAGGCTGCTGAGCCAATCAGGAGAGGCTCTGAGTCTTGCGCCCATTTTTGAATTTGAAAGGGCCATGGGGGGGTTTAAAAAGCACATTAGTACTGATTCTGCAGCAGTAAAGGAAAAGGCAGCGGGGGTAAGGCTGGCTTTGTCCCTCTGCAGGACCCCCTTTACCCCTGCACCGTGTGGCAACAGATTAACTTTTTTGGCCCACCCACCCTCTTCCTCCTCCACACATTTATTAAATGTTCACTTAGGAGGGTGGAACAATAATTAGGCTCTGCCCAGAGGCACACATTTAGAAAAAAGGACAGAGACATGATGTCTTAGAGTTGCTCATAGTACAGTAATGAACTGTGCCTATAACTTTTATTGTAATTTTTTTTTTATAAGCTGCTGAGCTCATAAGCGGGTCAAGGGAAAGTTTTGGAACAATGTTAGAGTTGCTCACAGTAATGTTATGACTGGTTGTCTATGACTTTTGTTGCAATTTATTGAGCTCATAAAGAGTTCAAGGGAAAGTCTGAAACAACATTTAGTAATTAAGGGGAGTACTGAAAATTACCTTTTGCTGCCTATAACCATTGTTGAAATAATTTATTTTTCTTTTACGAGCTGCTTCAGCTACTGAGGGTCAAGAGAACATTTTTCAGAACATAAACAGGCCAAGGGAATGTTTTGGAACAATCTTTAGTAATTAAGGGATAGATTGAAATGACTTTTTGCTGCCTAGAACCTTTATTGAAATATTTTTTTCTTTTCTGAGCCACATAAGCTACTGAGAGGTAAAGGGAACATTTTTCAGAACATCATACCATTATTAAGGGGTGGATTGTAATAAAATTATTTGTGTAAGAGTGCTGAAAGAGTGCAGGGATAGGTGAGTAAAGGGGGACAAATAGAGAAGGGGCATAGAGAAGATGTGGAGAAGTCAGGACTGTAGAGGGATGGGGAGAGATTGGGTGGAGAAACCAGGCAGTGGGTGGGAAGTGGTCCTAGCAGGACTGTGAGATGTAATGGATGTCATTTATTTTTATTTTTTATTTATTAAATTCTGGATTACAATACCTTTGAGCAGAAACTGCTCGTTTACAAAGGTTCCATGTCAAAGGATGAGGGTCAACATACATACAGAGGTAGTAAAAGAATGTACAATAAACAACCAAAACAACTAAAAGAAAAATAAAGATACTCAGTTATAACATACTTTGAGATAATATTCATAAAAATGAGCAGCTTGAGTAGGCAGCTGCTGGCAGGTAACAATAAGAGGAGGAGGGCACCATAGGCAGTTAGTATTGCAGGCATGCGACCGGAGAGGAAGTTGGCAGGCTAATGGGCCACTGTCCGATGGTAGTGGAAAATGTCTTGTACCAGTGGAGATGTGAAGCAGGAAAGGAGTCACAAGGAAGGCCCAGTGCCAGAGGAATGAGATGGGAAAGGGCGGGCTGTGAGACATGCGTGAGCTGGGAGGTGTTTAGAGATCTCTGTTCAACAAAGCAGTCACATTGAGTGGTAGAGGTGAGGTAAAGTTTGAGATTCCTTTTGAAGGGTCCAAGTGTAGTAGAGGAAAGTGACTCATTGAGGGAATATTGAGGATGTGGTGCAGCTGTGCATATGGATACACTCTGGAGAGTAGGAGTATGTTCTATCTGTGTGAAGATGTTACACCCGGAAAGGGACATTTAGGAGTTAAGGAGGGAGGTGGAGAGATTAGTCAAGGGGGCTGGAAATGGGGGGAGAGGTGGAAGAGGTTTTGCGGCCAGGGGAGAAACATTGAGAAGCCATGTGCGAGACAGAAGGGGGTAAATGGTGAGGAAATTAAGCCAGGTTACTGGAAACACTGCAGTGATCAGGAAGAGGGTGATTATACCACACTGACACTAAAACACAGGAGTGATCTGGAAGAAAGTAGAAAGAGTGGGGTACATGGGATGGCAGGAAGTTTGTCGGGGGGGTGGTGGTGAAGAGAGGTGGAGTTAAGAGAGTATGGGAGTTCAGCCTTGGTAGGGTCAGGGTGGAAAACAACATCAGAGCTGTAGGAGGTGTGGTAGTGATAAATAGGTATACCTGACTACAAAATAGAGGAATACAGGGGATTGAGGGGAAAGGTGGTGTCTGTGTATGTAACAGGAGGACAGACGAAAGGGGGAGAAAAGACAGGGATAAACAGGGATCCAGGAGGAATAATGGAGGATGGGAGTGTAGGGCTTACGAGAGAGGAGGAGGCATGGAGAGGATAAGCATAGTCTTGGGGTTCAGTTAGGGACAAGAAGAAGGAGGAAGGGCATGACAAGAAAGGGGAGTGATAGGCATCAAGGGTGAGGGTGGTTAATGGGGCAGGGAAACACAGGACAGGGGAAATGGGGGGTGAGGTAGGCTCAGAGGAGGTGGCAGTGATGTTAAATAGGAGAAGGTAGCTGATGATAACTACAATATGCAACTGCAGAGGAAGCCAGGGTGCTAATATTGGGGGATTCCATAGTCAGGGGAATCAAATGGGGGAGTAGTGGTGATGGCAGAAAGAGCTGTATTAGGGTTGAGTGCCTGCCAGGTATGTCAGTGCATGAAGTCGCACACCATGCACTCATTAGTGGTGCACTTAGGCACAAATGATCTGGCAGAAAAATAGCGTGAAGGAGGTGAAAGACATTCAGAGAGATGGCGAGATTATGTACTGCAAAAGGAACCAGTGTCTCCTTCTCAAGAGCCCTGCCAGTACCTGAGGGAACTTTAAAGAGAAAGCAGAACATTTGTCAGTTCAACAAATGGATTAGTGGGAAATTGGGGTGATACTTGGGACAATAAAGATCTCTTCGCTAGAGATAGATTGCACCAAAGCAAAGCAGGAAAGGAAGTCCTGAAGAATATGTTGAGGGATTATATAGGTACCAGGTAGAATTTAAACTGATAAAAGGAGGGGCCTGAAAACAGGAGGCAGTCAACAAAGCACACTGGGAGGCCAGAGGCCTCTCTCCAATACCAGCAAAAGAGAAGAAGGCAGGGTCGAACTCAAAAATAGGAAGGGGTTAGGGAGGATGGATAGGGATAGGGGGACAAGTTGGAAGGTAGTCTTGATGATCGTAAGAAGCTTGGGGAATAAGAAGCCTGAACTAAAGCTCTGATTGCAGAGCGATTGCATGGGCAGCAGCTCTGTCAGAAACCTGGGCCACACAGCAATATGTCTGGGACCTGATGCTCCCAGGGTACCCAATTTATAGGAAGAATAGGATGGTTGGTAAAGGTGGGGGGTAGCTTTGTTCATTAGGAAGGGGATGGAGTGAAGCCATGATGAGAACAGACAGGGGAATGTGGAAGCATTATGGGCCAACCTACAAGATAGTAAGGGAAGGAGGGTCAACCTGGGTGTGGTATACAAGCCACGAATGCAATTGGAAGAAACAGCCAAGGAGGTGGTAAACAGTATTAGCACATAATGTAGAGGAATGGGAGAGACCATGGTACTGGAGATTTTAATATGCCAGGGCAGATTGGAGGACCATGGCGCAGCATCTACAAAAGGACAAAGGTTAATGGACACCTTTCATGATGAATTTCTAAATCAGCTGGTGGGGGAGCCGACTAGGGAGTGTAGCATCCTGGACTTGGTATAGTCGGATGGGGATCAGGTAAAAAAGTTGGTCATGGAGGACCCATTGGCAGGAGTGATCATCTGCAGTATGTTTTATCCCAGACCTGGGGAAGGAGTGGAATCAAACAAAGACCACAGTAGTGGACTTTAGGATGGCAAACTTCAGGGAAATGCCTGCTATCCTCAGAGACCATATAGGGAAAATCAGACCAGAGATGGGCACGGAGAGGCAGTGGGAAATTCAGAAACTGGGCATCCTGGAAGCCATGAAAACCTGCATGAGATCCCACAAGAAGACAGCTAGGGCTAGGAAACCTTTCTGGTAGATTAGGGAACTGCAGGAATTAGTGAGAAACAAAAGGATGGCCTTTGAAAGGAACAAATGCTCCTATACTGAGGAAGACAGAGAGGAGTACCACAGGATCTCCAGTGAGATCAGTAGAAGGGCAAGAGCTGCCAAGACTGAAAAAGAGATAAGGTTAGTGCAAGGAATCAGGGAGGGGAGAAGGAATTCTTAGATATATTAGGAGTGAAAGAAGTGTGGGGGCAGATAAGCAAGCTGAGGAAGGAGGGGGATGGGTAGAGGGGTGGTAGAGCATGCTGAATTGCTAAATGATTATTTCAGCTCAGTCTTTAATAGGGAAAGATATGGGCCACTGCCAAAGGGGTGGTAGTAGGGGCATGGGGCGGGAGGCACCCAAAGATTGTGAGATCCGGTGAGGAGGGTGAGGGAAGGCTCAAGTCTTTGAAGACAGATAAAGCCCAAGTCCAGACAGCATCCATCCATGGTTCTGAGGAACAGGCAGATGTAGAAGCTGAAATAACTCAGCTGGGAGGCGTTAGACTGAAAATCTAAAGGTCCCTGGTTCCATCCTGTGTTATGGCAGATCATTGCTGTTTTCAACAAAGTCCAAGAGGGTAGCATCTTTCAAAAAAAGAGGTATGCAAGAACAAGGAGGCACAATTTGAAGATAGAGGGGGGCAGCTCAGAGGTAATGTAAGAAAGTATTTTTTCACAGGAAAGGTTGTGGATGCATGGAACAGCTTTCTGGAGGAGGTTGTGGAGTCAAAAGCAGTGGTTGAATTCAAGCATGCATGCGACCATCATAAGGCAATTCTAAGGAGTGGGGGTAGAAAGAAGTAGGCTGCTGGTTAACTAAGATCAGCAGCTTATCCATTAGGTAGGGAAATGGGCAGAATGGGTAGGCCAAGCAGTCCTAATCTGCTGTCAAATTCAAAGTCTATGTCCTAGCGGTTCCATTGACAGATCTGTTCAATTCCTCCCTCCAAATAGGATGTGTCCCTCTGGACTGAAGGATGGTACACGTAGTGCCTCTCCACAGGAGCAGACCTCAGGATGATCTGGGGAACTACAGAACAGTCAGCCTGACATCCATAGTGGGGAAAATGATGGAGGCCATATTAAAAGAATGGATGGTGGAGTTCATGGAGGCAATTGGTTTTTAAAATGAAAACCAACATGAGTTTGTTCAGGGGAGATCATGTCAAACCAACCGTGTTGAATTCTTTGACTGGGTGACAAGATGCCTGGATGGGAGAAAGCCTGTTGATGTTCTGTACCAGGACTACAGCAAGGCTTTCAATTAGGTTTCACACGGAAGGCTGACTTGGAAATTGAGGAACCTGAGAGTGGGAGGAAAATGGGTGGGGTGGTTAAAAAACTGTCTTAACAACAGACCGCAGAGGATGGTGGTAGGGGAAGCCTCGACTCCGTAGAGTTATCATCAGTGAGGTCCTGCAAGTTCTGGTGTTGGGCCCTATCATTTTCAATGTGTCTACAGCAGACATCGGGGAGGGAGTTAGAGTAAAATTAGCCTGTTCTCTGATGAATCTAAATTGGGAACTGTGGTAAACAGTGAGGAGGGAAGGGGAGCACTCCAGAAAGACTTAAAGAGGCTGGAAAACTGGGCTCACAAGTGGTAGTTAGGGTTTAATGAATGTAAGTGTAGTCTCTGTACCTGTGTATTAGGAACCCTGGGTATAGCTACCAGTTGGGGAATAAGGCTCACAGTCTCCAATGATGGAAAAAGGATCTGGGGATAATGATTGTCGCCAAGTTGAACAACTTGAAGCAGTGCAGGAGAGCAACTGCTAAAGCAGATAGAATGTTTGGGGGTATATCTAGGGGTGATAATGTCCAGGAGCAGGGAAGCTATACTCCCATACAATTCACTGGTGAGGCCACACCTGAATATTGTGTGTGTGCCCTGTGTCCCTGCTTTTAAAGAAGAACATAACACTGCTGGAGAGAGTCCAGAGAAAAGTGACTAGGATGATCAGTGGACTGGGTGAAATGTCTTATGAGGACAGACTTAGAGAGCTAAACATGTACTCCCTGGAAGACAGAAGGGATAGGGTAGATATGATTGAAGCCTTCAAATATTTGAAGGGAATCAATATGGTAATAATGGAGGGACTGATCAGCTTGAAGGGGGGGTATACAAGAGGCCATAGTCTGAAACTGGTATGGGGGGTACTACAGAGGGAGTTGAGGGATCATTATTTCATGGACAGGTGGTGGAATCAATATGGTAAAAATGGAGGGACTGATCAGCTTAAGGGGGGATACGAGAGGCCATCATCTAAAACTGATATTGGGGGGAGGTACAAAGGGGAGTTGAGGGGTCATTTCATGGAGAGGTGGTGGCACCCTGGAGCACACTTCCAGATGAGCTGATAAAAACGGAAACTGTTGGAGGTTTCAAGATGGGTTGGGACAGGTACAGGGTCATGGTACAGGTGGGGGAAAAGCAGAACAGCAGTGGTCTTTTGGGAGGGGAGTATGGGATGAGTTAAGAAAGGAGGTAGAACATCTACTGTACCTTACCAGTGAGCTGTGTTTGGGCAGACATGATAGACAGTTAGGCCTAATCTGCTGGCAAATATGTATGTATGTAACACAACCACAGCACTGACTCCATCAGGTGCAAATGACAGGTAGATCTGGATGTCATCTGCATAGCAGTAAAGACCCAAACCATATGACCTTATGATCTCCACAAACGACAATATGTACATGGCAAAAACATAGAGCTAAAACTGACCCCTGTGGTACTCTACAGCAAAGGGCAGCAGCCTTTGAGCTGTTGCCACCCAACACCACCTGCTGTTCTCTCGCCAGAAAAATAGGACTCAATACACCGCATCATCATCCCCATGTGCCCTATATAGTGCCTCAAATGAGTGACTAGCACCCCATGATCCTCCATGTGAAATGCTGAGGAAAGATCTGGCAGTACCAAGTTGGAACACCAACTGCTGTTTCTCACAGAGGAAGATCCCTGAACACCATGACTAGTGCTGTCTCCATGCTATAATGAGAGGTACACAAAAGTGGTAGCAGGAGAAGGCTGGCAATTATAGGCCAGTCAGCCTGACATCAGTCATAGGAAAGTTAAAGGAATCACGGCTAAAGGAAAGGATTGTGGAATATCTTGAATCCAGAGAGATAAAAGGGCCGAGGCAGCATAGTTTTACATGGGGGAGGTAATGTCAAAGGAATCTGATAGATTTCTTTAACCAGGTGATCATGGAACTAGATCAGGCTGGAGCAGAAGACATGGCCTACCTACATTTCAGTCAGGCATTCAACACCATTCCACACAGGAGACTAGTAAACAAGTTGGGCAGCTTAGGAGTGGATCAAAAATTGGTAAACTGGATAAGAAATTGGTTAGGGGATAGGAAAGAGATGGTGTGGTAAATGGAGTTCACTGCAAGGAAGGGAAGGTGACCAGCAGGGTGGCTCAGTGATCAGTTATGGGGCCAGTCCTCTTTCATGTCTTTGTAACTGACATTGCAGAGGAGTTGGAAGGGAAGGTCTGCCTCTTTGCAGATGACATCTGCAATAGGGTAGACACTTGGTGGGGAGGGTAATGGAAAGGAGGAACAGACTCCTGAGAAAACTATAGGTGTGGTCAAGGGTACAGCAGCTGAGTTTCAAAGTGAAAAAGTGAAAAATAATACACTTAGGACACAGAAACCCAGGGGAAGAGTACAAAAAGAGTGGAGTGCTACTGGCAACCACAAAGCAGGAAACAGACCAGGCAGTAATCATATTGGATGAACTAAAGGTGGCCAAGCAGTGCGACAAGGCAGTAGAGAGGATGAGTGGGACACTGGGCTGTATAGGAAGGGGCATCACCAGCAGAAAGATGGTGGTGGTGTTGCTTCTGTATAGATCACTGTTAAGACCTCACTTAGAGTACTGTGTTCAGTTCTGGAGACCACATCTCCAGAAGGACATAAACAGAGTTGAGGTGGTCCAGAGGAGGGCAACTAAAATGGTACAGGATCTGCATCAAAAGCCCTATAAGTAGAGACTAAAGGACCTCAATATGTATACCTTGGAACAAGGAGGGAGGGGGGTATCATAGAAACCTGTAAATACCTCACATGGGCAAATAAGGCACAGGAGGGGAGTATTTTTCAGAGGAAAAGGTGGGCTCAAGAACGAGGGGGCATGCTATGAAGTTGGAGAGGGGTAGATTCTGAGAGATGTAAGGATGTACTTCTTCACAGCAGTGTGGTGGGTTCCTGGAAGAGCCTTCCAGTGGAGGTGGTGAGGGCAAAAACAGTGGTGGGGTTCAAGAATGCTGTGATAATCACTCAAGCAATCATAGTAGAAAGGAAGGGAGATGGAGAAAGAGCTGTAGATTGGGTGCAGTCTGAGGTAATGGTGTAGGTAGGGAGGAATGGCAGATTGATGGGCCAAGTGGTCCTTATAAGTCAGCAAATCTGTTTCTATATTTCTGTCTCTGATATGCTATAATGAGATCTAAACCAGGACAAAATTGGATCATAGATATGATAAGAAATATAGGTGATGAGCAGAAAAAGACCAAAGGTCCCTCAGGCTACCCTCGATTGCCTATTTCTCCCAAGACCTAGTGTCCCTTTAGGGACCCATCCCCTTCACAGATCCCCTCTCCCTGCACTCAGTGCAGAGCTTGCTATTATTTGCTTTATTCTGTCCAACCTATGCTTAGAAGTCATCCACAGTTTTGGCGCCCACCACCACTTCACACACAGGCAAGTTTATAGTTCCACCAATTCTTCTGTAGTAATATAATACTTCCTCAAGTTCCTATTAAAGTTCCTTCCTTTCAGTTTCAAGTCAAGCCCTTGTTTCTCTGAGCTGGTGCTCCTGCTAAATAATTCTGCACAGTTCACTTTGTTAATCCCTTTCAGAAAGTTAAAAGTCTCAGTCATATCACCCCTCTCCTTTCTGTCCTGCAACGTTATAATGCCTATCTCATTACCTTCTGAGCAGCCATTTTATGTCAAGTAAACAATGGATACTTCAGACTTCATATGGAGCTATTGGAGATAATGAGCTATAGCATTTCTCCTGTTTACTAAAGCAGTTGATTTCTTCAGAAGTGTTGTCTAACATGATATTCATGATTTCTCTTAACAGAGACCATGTTTGAAGACTTTAACCCTGTTTTGTTAAATATCCCCACTTGACCTGTATAAATACATTATAAACTGTTTCTTTTACTTGGTGTTGACTGATCTGTAATATTCCAGTATGCTGTTCAACTCCGGATCCCTGTTGCTTTGAACCATTCTAGTGTTATTCCTGCAGGCCCTACTAGTATATGTTCCATGCTCAATCTCAAATAACAATACTCCTTTCTTACATTTCATATGAACACTGAAGCCACAAGCATTACTATGTACGACACCTGGGAGAAGTTGCAACTGAATACATGTTGTTATAGCAAGTACTGTACATCTAACTAGTAAGGAACAGGGGATGAACAGGTTCACAGTTAAAGTACACGAGCTGATGCAAACCTAGGGAAATGATTTCAAACAAGAATGTATGAACCTTTAACACAGATTATTTTCCTTCTTCTGTGAATGTAGGCCTTGATTATGGTTTCACAAAACTAGGGATAATAAGGTATTCTGTTGACAGTTTGGAATAAACCCAGGTTTCACAATTTGGGGGCCGGAGCTTTTAAAACAGATATTGTTGGCTTGACACTGAGAAAATCCAAAGTCTTATTTCTGGAGCGCTCACCTGGGAGCATTGGGTTTTATGTGTTTGATATGATAGGCATGACGGACCTTTCCTGACGTGTTTCCAGATCAAATATGCTAGCAGGTGTGTTATTCACTATGCTAAAACTGGTGCATGGTTCTTGCAGAGAGAGAAAGAGGGAGAGAGGTGTTTTTTTTTAATGTTATTGTTTACAGGTCTTTACAACAGAGCATGTTTAGTTAGAAAAACATTTTTGTCATAAAATGTAAAGAAAATGTAGGCATTGTAGAAGTAGGACATAACATAAGAGTGCATGTTGACCTTTCCCTTTCCCTTTTAGCAAAATATTTTGCATTTTGAACATTAGTCAGTGTTGTGGAGGGGAGAGGACTTCCATTTACTGCATAAATAAGGTGCTAATTTGATGGACTGGGATGACCAAATACCTTTTGCAGATGTACTTTTAAGGAGTGAAAATATTCATCTGCAGTATTTTCTTACTGCTGTTATACATTTCATATAGACACCTAGGCAGGCATTGGGAGTGGAAGCCTGGGAAACAAGCATTGCAGCTGACTAGGTTCCTCTTCTTGCAGTTAATTATGCTAAAAAATATGAACACACTAACATACAAAAATGCCAGCAGAAACAGGTCATAATGGTCTATCAAGTCGGCTTGAGGTGTAGCTCAGTCTGTTTTACTGGAGATGCCCCTCCCCTTTCTCCCCAGTTAAATCCTCCCCACACCCTTTCTCCTCTAGCCATCCTCCATCCAGTTATGACTCTCCTTATTACCCTTACCCACTTTTGAAACTGCCCACCATTTTAATGAGACCACCTCCTCTGGTAGTTCATTCCACTTTGACACCACCTTTCTGAGAAAAAGTGCCTACTCATTTCTTTTTAAATATACCCCACTAGTTTCAGACTGCCTCTTGTGGTCCCTCCCTTTTAAATTGAAAATGCTTTCTGTTCCAATCTTGCTTATACCTTTAGGAACTTGAAGTTTCTACCCCATCCCCCTCTCCTTCTGTTCTCCAGGAATGCATATTGAACTCCTTTAATCTCTGCTTGTATGGTTTGCCCCAGGCTCTGGATCATCTTGGTCACCCTGCATTATACCCCTCCAGTAGTTTGACATCCTTCTCAAATAAGGTCACCAGAACTGCACACTGTACTCTATGTGTGGTCTCACCAATGACCTGTACAATGGCAGCTTGACTTTTCTTTCCTGGAGGTGATTCCTCTGGCAATGCATCCTAGCATTTTATTTGCTTTGGTTGCTGCTTTATGGCAATGCTCAGAGTGTCTCATGTTTCTCCAGATTATCACCTCTAGATTATTTTCCTCCTCTGAACTGGTCATCTGTGCACCCCAGTAGCTGGCCCAGGGTTCCTAGCTCCCAGTTGCATGACCTTGTACTTCTTGGTCTTGAAACCCAACTGCCAGATGCCAGACCAGTTCTCGAGCCTAGCCAGATCCTCCCTGAATTCCTGTCTTCTCTCCCGTGTCCACTCTTCCACAGAGCTGGCAGTAACAATCACAATAATAAAATGGTTGTGAGTTGAAAGGACGACTGACTGAGGGCTGGAGAACAGGCAGCTTGCTATACTGTTGAGAAGAAACAGCCATAGCGGAGTCAGCAAAAGTCTTATATTTTTATTAACAGGTATGCCACCATTGCCACACTAAAGATTTAAATTTGCTGACCTTTTCAGACAAACTCGTGTCTGTTGCCTCAAAACAAAGATATGCGCAAGGAAGAATGCTCCAGGCCCTAAGCATCCTACTGTTTGGCAGAGTCCTTGGTGGTGGTGAGGAGCCCTGACAGTGGTGACAGTCCCAGTCGGATCGGCGGGGGTCTGTCAACTTGGAAAGCCCATCCATGTTAGGCCTCAGTCTTGGTCTTGTGAAACTGCTACTTTCACCTACTTACCTTACCTTCTCTAAAGAATATCTATAAAATCACTTATTCTAAATGTCATGTTTAGAGAAATAAAGTGAATACTTACTAATGACAGAAAGAAATAGTGAGAGTGCAAGAAGCTGAACACTGAAACATTGCACATACTTGTATAGAGTTGACATGAATAGATTTTACCCTATTTCTAATTCTGAAAGCTGAGTTTTATATTAAGATGTGGTTTGCATTACTATTCCAATTAAACGCAGAGCTTGTTTCCAAAATAAAAAGAGGGTTTACTGCACCTGATGGTTTGTGAGGGCTGCTGGAGCCTAGGAGTTCAGAAAATGAGGACACGAGAGCCGAGTGCTTATTTTTCCTTCTCTGTTTCACTTTTGTGGCCAAACCACAGCTAAAGGAAAGTTTGTAGAAGTTGATAAACTGAATTTAAAAACACAAAATAGTTAAAATAAAGTTAGAAACCTAGGCAAAAGAAACCAGGAAGTAGCATTTGGGTTGGCCAGTGGGGGTCACGTGATATAAAGATATATAAGAGCATGCGCTGGTGTGCTAGCTTTAAATTTGCCACTCGATGAGCAGCTGTGGAGTGGAAAGCAAGCAACTTGGCTACAGTGACCCTTTTATTCCTCTTTGGTCAAAAAAGCAAGTTAGCAGCTATCATGCCTGCTTCCTCCTTTTAATAGTAGTGAAGCATGATATGCAAGTGATAGCAGAAAACACTGAGCTATCTCATAAATATAACTAGAAAATATTGGTTCTGTTACTTGTGTCTCTGTATTGAAAACAAACTTGCTTACATAATTGTCACAACTGTAAGAGCTGGAAGAAATTGATATGATTCAATCTCTTACCAGAAAAAAGTAAGTAAGTTGTTTATGTGGTCCATTGAGATTATGTGAGGGGATGTTATTGGGGGAATATTTAATATCAGATTTTACATATGGTTTTATAGTGGTGTCCATACTTTTAACTTTTTAGTGGAAATATCAAGAAGGGAACCCAGAAGAAGATTTGGGACTCTACGGCCCTGGACACACTACAGAACTGTTTTTGAAAAATGTTTTTAAAACCAGTTTAGCTAAACCATTTCAGTGCAGCCACACTACTCAGTAACCATTTTTGATAACTGTTTAGTGTAGCCACACTGCTAGTGTTAAACCTCTTCTCCTTGTAACTATTTTAAGTCCAACACACAGAACTGTGCTTGCCTGGATACACTGCAGCTAGAACAGTTTTAGTTAAACCATTACAGCTTAAAACACTTTTACTCCTGGACAGACCTGTGAGTAAAACCATGCTAGCTCCAAAACATTTTTAAAATGGTTTTAAGTCTAGGTATCTAGTAGGGTTTAAAAACACTTTTGTTAAAATGTTTTAAGGGGCTTGTAGTCTGTCTGCAAACAGTGCTAGGGAGATTTAAACCATTTTAAGGCACTTAAACCATTTTAAGTTCCCCAGTGTGTCCAGGGCCTAAGTCCAGAACTGTTTGAAACATCCAGCAATTGGAGAAGACAAAGTATATTAAAACACCTATGATTGCAAGATTCTGGTTTCTATTTAGAACTAAAGAGGTTAAAGAGACCAAAACTGTTTAATGAAATAAGGTCAGGCTAATACAAAGGAACTGCACCATTCGTTTGAACTTGTTGGTATCAGACTGGATTGTCAGGAAAGATTATCTCCTCATTCTTCTTTTGACCAGAAAAAGGAAGGATCCTGAGATAAAAGGGGGAAATGACTCAGCACAAGGACCCAAGATTGTAAGATCAACTCTATTGGTTTGTCTATTTAAATTGACACACAGATATCACTGCCTGTTGCACCTATTTGAAAAAGCTAAAGTACTGTGACTAATTTGTTTATTGTCTTATATTTGGAGCTTCTGTTTTAGCAGTTGCATGCAATATTTTCTGATCAGTTGTGGACAGCTAATCTGAATGTTTTAGGAATTCCGAAACTTCTCTGGGAAATCCTAGACAAAGTGCAATTTATTTTCATTTGTCCTTTTCCCTCTATCTTTGGGGTGATAAAACACCCTTAATTATAATGCCCTTGAAACCCAAAGTGGAAAGGGCTTGGTGATTTAGTACTTCCACACGAACATGGGAAAAACTATATTCATAACCTGGTTAAATGGGAATGAAACCCAGAGGGAGGCCAAACAAAACAACTAAAAATCAGAAGCCAGCAGAGGAAGGGATGCAAGGCCATTAAGGATAGGAAAAGAGGGAAAAGAACATTTTGAAGGTCTCACATTTACTTCTCTGGATGACAGTAAAGATGGGCAAAGTCATATGAATAAACAATGCACATCTAGAAACAAATTGTTTCAACCTTTAACATTAGATGTGTTTAACATAAAAAAGGCAAATGGAAAAAATAGTGAAAATGTTTGTGAAACAAATAAGTCTGAGGTATGTAGACTTGATTCTATTAACAAGGCAATCATGTGATGACATCACTAAAGAACAATCAAAACCACTAAATTTGCAGGATATGGATTTAGGTAAGTTAGTGAATAAGGAAGTAAATAAGACAATTGAAGAAATCAGAGAAACAATTCAAACAAACAAATGAACAGAACAAAAAAATAATGATTATAAACAAGGGCTGAATGGCTCTGTGTTTATGTATGAGAATGCAGAAAATATACAGACTAAACATGTAAAACATATAACAATGCCCAACTGGGAATCAAGTTGGTCATCAGAAGACACCACACAATTAATGAGCCCAATAGAGAGTGATATACCAAACATGTACATCCTAACTAAGGAAGTAATGCACTGAGAGATCCTTTGGCTGCAAATACTATGATGTATGAACAATTATTGGCAATCAAACAAGATTTATTTTTTGTTAAAGGTATATGTATTGAAAATAAGAAACAAATAATGCTATCGACTAGCAATTTAATCAAGGGAAGGAGTACCTGGAATCTTCAGAAAAACAAGAGGTACCTAAAGAGAAAAGTAATCAAGCAAGAGATGGTAGAAATTCAAAATATAATCAGAGATCAGCACAATCAATGGATCTAAAGGACTTTGCTGCCACTTTAACTGATACTGGCAAAGAAACAACAGAATTGGATTCTAGGTTTGATTCATACTCATACTCCGAGTTAGTAATGTTACCAGCAGTTGAGGTCAGAAATTATAGTATAGCAATGGAACTCAGAACAGCTAATAAAAATAAATGGGGTAAAAGGAATCAAGCAAAGAAAGAAAACATAGAAAATTACAAATAAAGAAAAAAGAAGCAATAAGGCTCAAAATAACAGTTGCATAGAACAAAAAACTACTTTAACATCAGAAAACATAGATAAACTGGTGGAAACAAATAATAGAAATCTAACTAAGGAAAAAGAAACACAAGACCCTTTTAGATTAAAGGAAAATGACAATGCGGGGGAAAGACAAATAGACAAGGTAACAACCTGCAAGTTAAAAAAGAAAAATGATGGTTGCGTTCCCCCCAAAAAAAAATAATAATTAAAAAAAAGAGTAGGACAAAAACAGATAAATCTAAAATTCAGAAAAAAAAAACAAAAAAAGACAAAAAACTAAAAAAAAAAAATAGAGAGTTGCCAATTAACATGGCAGACAAAAGTAAAAAGACAATTACTTCAGAAGAAATAGAAGACCACACACAATTTCAACATAACAAGACTCAAGATAAAAAAAAGGTACCAAGACAAAAGGACCCAACAGCTGATAATGGAAGGAGGGAATTGGAGAGACAAGTTAAAAAAACGAGTTAATTTACTCAAAAGAATGATGGAGTTTGATTATCTGTTGCCTTTATACAGAGTGGGTATAATTCTGGATGAGACAGAAGAAAAGTTAAATTTACATCTGAAACAATTTATAGCGTCTGTGTTGCAGGGAACCAGAAATTCAGTACCATAGATACATAGATACATAGACAGTGTCGGCAGATAAGGGCCTATGGCCCACCTAGTCTGCCCATTTGAGCTTGTAAGTTCAGTTTGTTTTCCTAGAAGTTTATTTCTCCTTACCCCTGACCTCTAGAATTCCTTTATGTCTATCCATGCATTCTAAATCCCGTGATTGTTTCCAGCTCCACCACTTCCTCTGGCAGGGTGTTCCACTTGTCCACCACCCGTTCTGTGAAGAAATTCTTTCTCATGTTTCCTCTGAATCGTCCTCCCTCCAACTTCATCCCATGCCCTCTAGTCCTGAAACATCTTTTTCGCTTAAAAATAGTGTTTTCCTGCACCCTGTTCCTCCCTGTAAGATACTTGTATGTCTCTATCATATCCCCTCTCTCCCTCCTCTCCTCCAGGGAGTACTTGTTCAGTTCCTTCAACCTGTCTTCATAGGACTTGTGATGCAACACATGCACAATCTTTGTTGCCCTCCTCTGAACCTTCTCTACCCTGTCTATGTCCTTATGTAGGTATGGTCTCCAGAAGTGTACACTGTACTCCAGGTGGGGCCTCACTAGTGTCTTGTATAGCGGAATTATGACCTCCCTTTTCCTGCTGGTGATGCCCCTGCCTATACATCCCAGCATCCTATTTGCTTTACCTGATGCCTTGTCACACTCTTTTCCTACCTTGAGGTCATCAGAGATGACAACCCCAAGATCCCTTTCCTGCTTGGTATGCTATATCCTCACCCCCAACTGATATATTGTACCAGGGTTTTGTGCCCATATGCATTATCTTGCACTTCTTTGCATTGAATTTCAACTGCCAAACCCTTGATCATTCTTCAAGTTTCTGCAGGTCCCTTCTTATTCTGTCTACACCCTCTGGTGTGTCTACTCTGTTACAGAGCTTTGTGTCATCAGCGAACAGTGAAATTCTGCCTTCTAGATCCTGTGCAATGTCACTGATGAAGATGTTGAATAGGACCGGTCCCAGCACTGATCCCTGTGGTACCCCACTGGTCACTCTTCCCCTCTGTGGAGTGACAGCCATTTACCACCACCCTCTGTGTCCTGCCACCCAGCCAGTTACCTACCCACCACACTACTGTCCTGCCCACAACCATATTCCCCAGTTTGTGTAATAGTCTTCTATGTGGCACAGTGTCAAAGGCCTTGCTGAAGTCCAGATAGGCCATGTCCACTGCCCTCCCTGATCCACCTCCCTAGTCACCCAGTCAAAAAATTCAATGAGGTTGGTCTGACATGACCTCCCCCTGGTGAAACCATGCTGCCTTGGGTCCTGTAGTCCATTGACAAACAGATGTTCCACCAATCTCTCCTTCAGTAGTGCTTCCATGATCTTCCCCACTACCGAGGTGAGGCTGACTGGTCTGTAGTTCCCTGCTTCCTCTTTGTTCCCACTTTTGTATAAGGGACTACATCTGCTGTCCTCCAGTCTTTGGGTACCTCCCCTGTTTCCAGTGATTAGCTGAACAGGATAGCCAGAGGTTCAGCCACCACCTCTCTTAGTTCTTTAAGGACCCTGGGCTGCACCCCATCTGGCCCCATTGCTTTATCAGCTCTTATTACTTCCAGTTCCTTCAGGACCCTTTCTCGTGTAAAGGGACTTGTGTCCATTTCTGCACCATTCTCACCCCATGTACTCCCTTCAGACCCATTACCCCCCTCTTCCTTAGTAAAGACTGAGCAGAAATACCTGTTCAATATGTCAGCTTTACTGTTGTCATCCTCCACGCGGCTCCCATCCTCCCCCTTCAGTCTCACTATCCCTCCCTTTGTCCTTCTTTTTCACTTATGTACCTGTAAAGGTTTTGTCCCCTTTAACCACTGATTTTGCAATGTGTTCTCTGTCTGAGCTTTGGCTTCCTTTACTGACTTCCCTGCCTCCCTTTGTTTCTCCTGGTACTTCTCCCTATCCCTTCTGCCTGTGTCTTTTGTATTGCCTGAATGCAATCTTTTGGCTTTCATTCTTTGCTACCTCTTTGGAAACCATAATGGTCTCCTCTTTCTTTTCCTCTTGCTAACCTGCTTAATGCATAATTCATAATACCAGTATTAGAATGGTTAAGTATCATAAGACCACTGGAGGATGTGGAGATGGTCTTGTTGATATCAGATCAGTACTTCATATTAAAGGCAAAAGAAAATCAGAAAAACAGGATAAAATCATTAGACTTTGAAATGGAGAGTGTGGTGAATATTAAAGTCTTGTTCCCAGAGTACTTTGAAGGGTTGAAAGACCTGGCAGACAGCAACACTGAGTTATCTATTTCCATATTTGGAATAAATAATTTTTTTTAAACAAGACCAGAGAAATTGGACAATGAAAGTGGTGGAATTACTCCAGAATGTATTTAGAGCCAAAGATTTAAAACAGGCACTAAAGAAAGTGATAAGATAGGAGAAAAAAGGCCAAACGAAAATCTGGGTCCAAAATGAAGCTGATTATCAGTTAATTCTGTCGAAAGCATACATATTATATAAAGTAGAGATTTACCTACATGGAGAAGTGGAAATTCTAAGATCTAGTAAAGCGTCTCCAAGCTTAGAACAATTGCTAAGTTTAAATAAGACATCAAATAGATTCCAGATATTACAAGATCGGGGAAGAATGACAATCAGATGGAAATATATTGAACAATATAACACAGAAAAGGGGGACAAGACTATAATATTTTATCATGGAATGTTGAACGGTTAAGGGAAAGATTAGCCAACCCTTTTGTTGATTATGTGAAGAATTTTGATTGCACTTACAGTATATACAAGAAACATGGATAAAGATGATAATAAATATTAATGGGTATAAGACGTTCTCTAAAACAGCAATGAGTGATAAGAAATTTGGTAGACTATCAGGAGGTCTTATGATATGGTGTACCAACACGAGGTTTAAACCACCACTGTAAGACCAACACACTGACAGATTTCACCTGAAAGTGGTGAGTCATTGTCCTGGTACATGCAGACACCAGTGGTGTGGCTCCCGGTGTAGCACCCCCTCTCCAGTCCAACTCCAACTTGGAGTTAGATATGTAGAGACCATGGGGTGTGGGGGTGGAGCCCCCCACATGGTGGGTTCAGGGATGCAGCCCCCCGATAGAAACACACTGACATCCCCGACAGTACAATGCCAACACTCGGCATTGTGTCTGTCACTGTTGGGGATATTGACGTGAGCGCTATCGCAGTGCTATAGTACAACCCATGATATAATGCAAAATAAGCAAGGAGTATAGCCTTTTTGAAATCAAGATTGATTCTAACCATATATTGGGCATAACGTTGACAAGGGAAGATAAGGTGTAATATTTATATATATATATATATATATATATATATATATATATATTCCTCCTGTAAATTTTAGCTATACTGAAACAAGTGTATTGGATAACATGGATACAGTAATTGTTGAATGCACCCAAAATGACCCAGATTGTGATATAATTATTTGGGTTATTTTAATGCCAGGGTGGGACGATGCCTCAAGCTCACGGTGGAAATAAGAGAAGCATGTGCAGCACAGAGCCAGAACTTTATAGCTACTAAATGTAACCTCTGACCAAAAAGAAACTGTTAGGGGAAAGAATTTATGCACCCTCTTAGAGGATAAAAATGTCCTATTATTAAATGGGAGATCAAAGGGAGACCCCTCGGGGGCAATAACCTAGCAGGGAATCAGGGGGTCCTCAATACTGAATCTGTGCTGTATAGGGTATAATATAATTTCTATATTTAGGGACTTAAGGATAGGAAACAGAGTTGAAAATGAACACAGCCCCTTAGAGATTAAATTAGTAATATGGCCCAAAAAATTCAAATAAAATTAGAAATGGTAAAATAATGAGGGTAAAGAAAGGGGTTAAATGGGAGATGATTGGCAATCTTTCATCCAAGCAATTACTCACAGAATGTGGAGCAACGGATGAGATAACAACTATTACTTGTTATAAAGACCCAAACAATTGCTTACAAGAACTAGAAATAACTTTGAAAAAATATCATCTATCTTAATAAAAGCATCATTTATTAAAGAAAAACAGGAAGCAAATGGTATGATAGCGACTGCAAAGCAGCTAGAAAGAAATTTATAAGGCAATAAGAAAGGTGGGAGTTAATTAAACAAAGGAGACTAAAACTAAATTAAACTCAGAAAGAACTACAAACTATTATTAAATAAAAAAAGGGAAAAGTATAGAATAGATTTGTGGAAAGAGTTTGAAAAAGCTGTCTGGACAAAGGATAATAAGAAGTTTTGGTGAATGGTGGTACATGGATGGGATAGTTATTCAGATCAGACTGAAAGCTACATAGATCCATTCACATGTGATGCGGATAGTAGTAGCTACAGACATGGCCAGATATTTCCAGATATTTCATAAAATTTCTAAAGAGTTTCTCTGCTGCCCTACTGTGTAAATGGAGAAAGCAGGAGATTTCTCTGAAATATCACAGAAATTCCCATAAATATCTGGCCATGTCTTTGGCTGGGACTATATTTTAGAAGATTATTTTTTGATCTAGAGATTGATCCCACAGACTCATTCAAAAACATGGGATTCCCTTTGAATGGGAAATAGGAGAAGAGGAAATAATTACTGCAATAAGCCTGGCAAAAAGACATAAGGTTCCAGGCCCAGACGGGATTCCTGTGGATATAATCCTGAATGATATAGAATTATGTGTACCATGTCTAAAAAATATACATAATCATATCACCAGAACAGGGTAGAATTGCTCCACTTGGAGAAAGAACAATATAATCCCAATTTTTAAAAAGGGAGAAAGAACTAATCCAGGACATTAAAGATCTATAAGTCTCTTGGACACCACTCAGAAATTATTTACAAAAATGTTATATGCAAAAATATTGGAATGGGTCCAGATGTTAGATATCATGGATGAGGCTCAAGCAGGATTCCTGCCAGGACACTCCACTGTTGACCAGTGCTATGTTTTGGCACACTTGATATACAAGTATACCATTATTAAAAAACATAAACTCTATTGCGTATTCATAGATTTGAAAGCTGCATTTGATACAGTAAGAAGAGATAAATTATGGAAAGTTCTGGAGGGTTATGGGATAGATCCTGCTATGCTAAACATATTGATAACATTATACACAAATAATAGCACAAGTATTAAGTATAATAAGGAAGGAGACAATACAGTTAAATTTATAACAAAATATAGGACTGAGGCAAGGATGTGTTTTGTCTCCTATATTATTTAACTTATATTTGAATAAAATTATGGAAAGGCTGTATGACCCTGTACTGCACATGCCAATGTAGGGCTTGAGGCATTGCCCTACCTGGCTAATGCAGTTGATATTGTCCTAATATCCTGATATTGTTCTACTAGTTATTTGGGGGATACAAAGAAGTTTAAAACATTTTTAAGGTTACATTGAAGCATCCTTAGAGATAAATTGAGAGAAGACAAAATATTTGATATGCCACAAATCTGGCAGAGAAAGGGACAGAATGTATCTTAACATGTAACAATAATAAAATAGAGAATGTTAATAATTTTTGTTGTTTAGGAATTATATTTACAAATAACCTGAAATGGAATAAACATATACAACATCTAGTACAGAAAACTAGGAGATTCATACCAGTTGTGGAAAGATTCTCCTACAGATATGGGTGGCACTCTGTAATGGGATGAATTAGGGCATTAAATGCTAAAGTAAAAAGTCAAATATTTTATACATAAGATTTGGGGCATCAGAATACAGATCTGGCAGAAGCCCCAATGAACATATTTTATAAAGATTACTTGGCCTTCCTAATCAATCAATCAATCAATCAATCAGTCAATCAATCAATATCTTTATTTATCCAGGCGGGCACCATTGAGCAAGCTCATTTACAAGGTGGACCTGCGGTTCTACAGTAATAATACAGAAAGACAAGTTACAATAGTACAAACAGTAAAAATAACTGCTATTATAGTAAAAATGCACATTTACAGGTAATATACATTGAACATAGAACTACAAGGAGTCGTGGATAATGAACTTGTGCTGGATCCAAGCCCCAAAACTGTGCATTTTGTAGTGGGAAATGTTAGGGAGAGGGTAGGCATACCAGATAGAAGATATCAAGTGCATAATAATAATAATAATAATAATAATAATAAGTTTTATTTATAGGGCCCCTTTCAATTGCCAAGGTGCCGTACATAAATAACAGATCAAACAATAAAATCATTAAAAATACAGCTAGATCAAACAGTCATTTCAGTCAATGTTCTAAAATGCCGCTTTCCATAAAAAGTCTTCAAACCTCTCTTAAGCCCTCCACAGAAGTGCACTCCAGAACGAACGGAGTAGAGAGTTCCAAAGGGTGGGGCCATATGCAAAGCCCGAGCACCAAGATTTCAAATTCACCCATGGAATCCTCTAGCAACCCCTCATCAGCTGAGCGGAGGATCGATTAGGGCGATAAGAACCAGAAGTTCTTTCAGATAGACTGGGCCCAGATCGTGAGAGCTTTGAAAGTCAGCAATCTGACTTTAAAGGTGATCCGCCACTGAATTGACAGCCAGTACTACGCGAGCACCGGAGTAATGTGTCAGGATCTACTACAACCCATCAAAAGCTGGCTACAGCATTCTGCACTAGCTGCAGGTGATGGATTTCAACCCTCAAAGCCCTAGATAAAGGGAGTTGCAATAATCCAGGCACGAGGGACATGAAGGCATGGACTAATGTTGGCAGGTCGGCAGATGGAACAAGATGCTGAATCCTGATGATGTTCCTAAAATGGAAAAAGGAAGTCTTGATGACTGCCGACACTGCAAATGCAGTGTCAACCCATCGTCAAGAACTACTGCCAGGTTCCGCACCCGTTCAGAGGTCGGGAGAGAGACGCCACCAAGAAAAATTCCAGAATATGCACCAGCACCCGACCCCCCTATCTGTCGACCCAGGTCCACAACCAGTATCTCAGTCTTATCAGAGTTCAAACTCAGCCAGCTAGAATTCATCCACTCCTGGATTTCTTTTAGACAGCTATTAAAGACCGAGAGAGCTCCCTCAGGTCGGGGGCAAAAGAAAGGTAGAGCTGGGTGTAGGGATGTCGAATAATAATAATGTAGGAGAAGTGGGGAATAGGGGTGCAAGCAAAGAGCACCCAATTGTTAGAGCAGAGTGAGGGATTGAAGGGAGAGAACCATACAAAAGGCAAAGAAGTGATTTTAGCCCCAAAATGCGCCACATAAGGAGGAGAAAAGATGTGTGTACTAAGTGCAAGAGGAGAAATATAGTAGTAGGGGCATAACAGGGATGGTCCTGGAGGATGGGGCAGAGGAGGTGTTGGATGGACTAGGGACCGAATATTTTTGGGGTGAAAGATTGCAATTATCCCCAAGTGCGGTAGCATGTGTTAGAATCAGGCTGCAGCTGTTCAGAGTGTCAAAGAATAAGATATGGGAGTTCAGCAATAAATCCTGTGGATCTGTTGGAGGCATGCTAGAGGCAGAGGCACACATTTCAGCTGGGGATCACCATTTGCAGGCCGCCATTTGAGGGAGGAGGTTAGTTAGTGTCTAGTAAAGCAGTTGCAAATTTCCAAAATGCCATCATGGTTAAGCCTTTTGAACAAAAGGGTACTTACTGGGGTTTTCAGCTTAGTATTTTGGGGTTTTATTCCATATTGATGGGAGTAGAATCAAAGGTGGCTCTCCCTACTCACGGAGTGCCCTGGGTATATTTAGCAGGAGTTGTGAGCAGCTTCTAAGGGAATAATTTCTGTGCACAATCAGAGACAGACAGTCGATGATGTATTGAGGATTTTGCCATTGAAGGCTGTAAGTGTCCATAGTGATGCATTAATGTTGCGCCTATAGTGAAGTGAGGTCCAGCCCATGGCAGCATGTAGTGCACAATGATGGGTAGAGAAGAGGAGATCAGTGATGAAGCGAAGCTCTGTGGTAGAGAGTATGCAACTTTTCAAGATAGGAAACCACAGCTACTGTAAATGAAGTCTACGTAGTCAATTAAGACAGGAATGTGGCTTGGACTAGTCATTTCTTTGCGTCTGCTGTAAGAAGTCTTCTTATCCTGTAAAAAAGGCCAAGTCTTTGCCTTAATTTTTTTAGCAAGTCATCCAGGTGGCCAGTGAAGGAGTGTTTACAGTCAATCCAGACCCCAAGATATCTGAATTTTGGAACGTACTCTAAGCACTCTCCCAGCATCGTGGTTATTGGGGGGAGGGAGTCAGTAGCACTTCTATAGTTTGCGGGGGAAAATAACATGGCTTTAGTTTTCTTAACATTTAATAGCAGTTTTTTATTGATTAGTTGGAGTTGCAGGAGGTTGAAATCTTTTCGTAGGTTAGTACAAGCTTCTTTTGGTGTGGGTCGACTCAGGTATAGCACAGTGTCATCTGCAAATAAGTGAATACTTGCAACCTTGATTCCTTGTCAATGTTGTTGATATACACCGCGTAAGAGGAGGGACGATATGGATCCCTGAAAGACACCTCTTTGTAAGAGTTTTAGGGCAGATAGTTCACCAGCAGCTTTTACCGGCTGGTATCTGTCTGTCAGATATTCAGAGAACCAGTTTAGAGAAGTAGCATCCAATCCTAGTGTTTTTAGCGAGTCGAGGAGCAGGTCATGATCGACTGTGTCGAATGCTTTGCTGAGGTCAAGAAACA
Source organism: Neoceratodus forsteri (assembly GCA_016271365.2). NCBI lineage: Eukaryota > Metazoa > Chordata > Ceratodontiformes > Ceratodontidae > Neoceratodus > Neoceratodus forsteri. The sequence goes on from CM057455.1 coordinate 625,665,070, forward strand.
CAGCACATACTGACTTTTTATGCTCCAACTCCAGTTGCCAGTCATTGGTTACTTTAGCTATTGCCAAGACTGTACTGTGGTTGGCTCTGAATCCAGATTGAAGGGGGTTTAGTAATTTTTCTGTGTCGATGAAGGATCTTATTTGGCCATTTACTATTTTTTCCAGTAGCTTCGAGAGTGTGGGTAGGAGAGAAATTGGCCTATATAAGGTCGCAAGGGTTCCAGACGAAATAGCAGGATAATGTGTGCTATCTTCCATATTTGAGGGAGATTACATTGTGCTAGGGACAGGTTGAATAAATGAGTAATAGGCACGGCCAATACGTGGCATGCTATCTTTAGGAAGTATGGTTCAAGTGCATCTGTGCCGGCACTTTTCTTAGTATCCAGGTGGAGAATCAAGTCTTCCACTTCCTTGAGGGAAACTGATAAGAATGGGAAATGTTGACTAATGGAGCCAACATTTGGTGGGGTCATGCCAAGTTGGGTGCGCAGGCTACATGGAGGTGAGTTATCGAAGGCTAAGCCTGCTGTGGTAAAGTGCATGTTGAATGCCTGCAGTATGTCTTTTTTGTCATTGATTACTGTATTGTCAGAGGTAATTTTGTAGGGAGCATATTTTGTGATGTGGCTCCACCAGTTCTTTGATTGTGTCCAGAATTTGGAGGAACAATTGGCTGCAGTATCTAGTTCTGCTTGGTAATAGCTGGCTTTGGCTTCCTAATCAGTTTGGTGCAGTGATTTCTGGCTGTTCTAAAGAGGCACCAATCTTCCTCTTTGGGATTTGCAGGCAGTTTTCCAGAGTTTATCCCTGGACAGTAGTGCAGCCTTGAGATCTTGAGTGAACCAATGGCACTAATGGGGCCTTATCCATATTAACTAGATTAGAATTAGGACAACTGCCTGTCAGATGCAACATTGATCAAATAATCTCCATATACTGGTTAAAGGTATATAATATGAAGGAGTCAAGATTACCAAGAATTTGCTTGGAAAAAGAAATAAATTATATGCATGCTGATTTTTCTTTTCAAAGCACACATGCCTTAGAGAGCATTCTGAAACCCCAGGGATTATTTAATTGTTTATATGAAAGTGGAATAACTCCCAGGGAATATATAGAAATACATATTAAAGAGAGAATAAGGGATAATTATTATCATAAGGAAATAGAGATGGGAAAAAGTTGAAAAATTAGTACCTGGTTGGCTCACAGTAACAGAGGAGCTAAGAAGATAGAACCCTACCTAAATATCCTGAAAGATCAGAAAAAAAACTCTCGCGAGATTCAGATTTGAATAAAAGGATAGCCAATGGCTAAGAGATATTTTTGACAAGACAAAAGGAAGAAATTGCAAAGGTGAGCTTGGAGAAGATAATCTGACTCACTTGTTAATTATGTGTCCATTGTATGGTTTTGAGAGAAACCTAAATCTGGAGATAATATTAAAATTATTAGATATGGAACCTAGATATCAGGTTACTTACCTTTTAATATCTAGAAATATGGAATTGTTGATAAATGTAGCCAAACCTTGCAGGAAAATAGAGGCAAAAAACTGCATATAAAATAGAAATATGAAATGAAAGATAATAGTAAAATAAACAAATAGAATTAGGTAATCTATGAAATGTGCAATAAATGTGATATGGAGAATTAAATACATATTTGTAAATGGTTATAATTCAATATGAATTTTAAAATATGTTATTGTGCTAACAAATTTTAATGCATAATTGTGTGTTTTACTGTGTCAATTTTTGATAATGTACTGCTTAAATTTTTTTATTAATTTTGTAAAGACAATGTTATCTGTCATGCAATAAAATTGAACTGAATTGAACTCCAACAGAGTTTAATATCATCTGTGAATAAGCTGTTAAGCAAAGAACTATTAAGCAAAGAAAAAGAGGCATATATAGTAGCATAGTATTTGCTGCTAATATACAGCAGCAGTTTTAGGTTCTGTGTTAGTGACATCAATCTGCTTCACACAAATCATATGTATTAGTAGTCAGTGGGCAATTTTCTTCCATATGTTTTTATATTATGAATTTCTGTGGTCAAAAATGCTCATTTTTGCTTTCACTTTTATGAAAACGATTAAAATATATCCACTATGCAGGAAATAGCTTCACTAATTAGTAAATAACTTCAAGGGGCTAATTTAATTTCTAGGATAATCAGTTAATTCATAGCAGGTGTATGGTTATCAGGAAAGCTGTGTGTGTGTGTGTGTGTGTGTGTGTGTGTGTGTGTGCGTTTCACAGCACAGGCAGCATGGGGTTTACACTGCAGGAGCTTAAGGAAAGAGATTCAGTATGTCATTACTCCATGGCTTTTCCAGTAGTTTAAAGCAGCAGTATTTGTTAGTGAATATATCTGTAGATGTATATATATATATATATATATATATATATATATATATATATATAAAATTTGTTTTCTTAGGACTAATGTTTGTCTGGCAAAAATATCAAGACAAACATTATTCTTTGTTTTCTTTCATCCCTGAACCAAGATACAGGGCCCAGATATTCAAAGGATTGTGCCATGCACAACAGGGTTGCACATGCGCAAGTCCTACATTGCTCCATTCTGCGATCGATATTCAGCAGGAGGCAGTTACGCCACTGAAAACAGGTTGAGCAACAGCGCAATGCAAATGAATGCATGCTCAACAGGAGGGGGAGGAACCACACATAAACTGCGCAACCCGATATTCAGTGGGGTTGTGCAGAGTTGTGCAGGCGCAACCCCCAACCTGCGCCTGCACAACTTTGAGCCAAAAAAAAAGGATCAAGTTGAGGGCCACCCCACAGGTGAGCTGCTGTATTGCAGAGTAGCAACACAGCAGCTACCACCCGTGGCTGGCCCCAACTCAGTCCCTGTGCCCCCCACTAGCTGCACAGCGGGCAGAATGTAAAACAACCCTCCCCCCACCCAAACATCTCCCAATGCCCGCATCTGCAAGAACATATCATGATAGTCTTTCAGTGCCGATCGCGGCAGAATGTAAAGACCCTCACTCGGTTTTCAGGGTCCAGTGACCATAATGCTTGACGGTGAATGTCTGCGATACTTCTGGCAGCCCTCATTTCACTTCCACCATTCCCACCACCGCTTCCGGCAGTCGGTGGCATCCCACCCACTCGCCTGCCGCTGTCGATCCGGCACGCTTGCTGCGGAGCCAGAGCCACTGGCTGCAGCTTCATACGTCATGACAGTCCCAGATTGGTGAATGGGTTCATCTGACAAATCTGACTGTCATACGGCGGCCGCACGCCCATTGGCCCAGCTCTGCACCACGGGCGGCAGCCCCACCGACAGTCAGTCGTGGGCGGCGGGGTGGCAGGCGGGTGGATGCTGCCGCCTGCTGGCTGCCGGGGAGCGGGTGGTGGGGCTCAGGTGGGTGGGTGGGGGACACCTGACACCAGGGAGATGTTTGGGGGTTGTCACTGACATTCTGCCCGGATCGGCATTACGTCCACTGGACCACCAGGGAGATATTTGGGTTGGGGGGTCTTTACATTCTGCCCGCGATCGGCACTGGGGGTTGTTTCACATTCTGCCCACGATCGGGCATTGGGAGCTGTTTGGGTGGGGGGTTGTCGGATACATTCTGCCCGCCGATGGGCAATGGAGATGTGGGATGGGGGTTGTTTTCACGCTTGTGCCCACGACGAGCGTAGGGTGCGCCGGTCCCCGATGTGGCTGCTGCCTGGCAGGGCTGCCAGGTGCAAGTCTTCGGGATCGCGCACCTACATGCTAATGGCATGCAAATGGAGCCATAATCAGATGCAAATGGCCCCCTGTGCCTTGCATGAATTATGGCCCCATTTGCATGTCACCTTTTGAATATTGGAAATTTGCGCGTGGCGCAATGGTACTTCCGCCACCGCAAGTTTAATGCTCAACTCTGACAACTTGCGGTGGTGCAAGTTCCACTGCACCATGCACAGTGGCTGTGGCTGGGGGGTGATATTCAAAGGAGTTGCTCAATAGCGCAACTCCTTTGAATATCGCCCCGGCCACACCCCTGCACAACTATTTTGAGCAGCGCAAGGGCTTGCGCCTCAGAATGGCGCAGTTTGAATATCCGGGCCAGGGTTTTTAAGTTTCTAAAAGTTCCCATTCCCATGCCTTGCCAGCCATGAAATAATTAAGTATCTTGGTGAACAGACAAAAAAAGACAGAAAGAGACTGAAGATTTCAGCTTTTGGTTAAAACAATGGTTTAAAACTAAACAATTTTTTTTTGTATGTTATGGGGGAGTCTACTGGGAAAGAAGATTTTTCAGATACAGTGGACTGCACCAAACAAGGGAAGGAGTGAGGGTGCTGAAACAAATGTTTGACATCCATATTGGATGTTTAAACTTGCCAAGGGGCACCAGGAGGCTAGGGAGGCTATCATTAAAGAGGATGGGAACCTAGCTGACCTCCACCCCCCAAATAAGGATCAATGTCGATCAAACTCAGCTTAACCTCACTACCCAAAATGGGAATACCAGAGGCAATAAAGGAAGCGAGACAAATGTTGCATGACTTGAAGGTCAGAAAGGCACTAAAGCAAGTGTCCATTCAGGTTCATGGAAGACAGTTTGTCTAAATGCAAGGAGCCTGGGGAACAAGATAAGTGACCTGCAAGCATTTATAGTAGATACCAACATTGACTTTGTTGCTTTAACTGAGAAATGGGCCAGAAGTACAATGAATGGGACATCTCATTCCCAAGCTATAGACACTACAAAAATGATAGGAAGAAAGCAAAGGGGGGCAGCACTCTATGTTCATGAAGGCAACGAGGCCACAGTCAATGAAAGTTACAGTAACAAGGATGTTGAATCCTTGTGGGTTCAAATAAATTCAACATCAGGTAAGACATTTCACTTGGGGGTGATATACAGACCTCCAAGTCAGGAGGAAGAGATGGATAAGGAGCTCACAAATGACATTAAAAGAGTTTCAGGAAAGGGAGCAACAGTGATTGTCAGATATCTGAACTTACCTAAAATAGACTGGGATGTACCACTGGCAAAATCCACTAGAAGTCAAACCATCCTGGACTCCCTCCAGGACAGCCTGCTTACCCAGTTGGTAAAAGATCAAACAGGCAGGAGGCAATCCTGAATGTAGTTTTCACTAATTCAGATGCAGTAAGGGCAGCTAGGATTGGGAAACCTCTAGCCAACAATGAAAATAACTCCACATATGGTTTGAGATTTCCTTTGTGGGAAAAAAAAGCCTCAATCTCAGACTAAGTTCCTGTACTTTAAGGGGGCAAATTTAAAAAAAGATTATGACAGTTAGTCAGTGACAAACTGTCAAATGTCAAAGAAAGAACAGAGGTAGAAGACATCTGGGGGGGTTAATAAAGGAATCAGTTCTGGTAGCAACAAAATTCTAGATCAAAATTGTGAAGAAAAGAAATAGACACAAGAAACCTGTTTGGTTCACAGCCCAGGTCCAAAAAGCAATCAGAACCAAAAGGGAGGTCTTTCGACAGGTTCACAAAGAATCAAGGTGTAGGCAAATGCTAAGAATATACCCAAATAAATATGGAAGCAAAAGAGGTTTCAAGAAAAGCCAAAAGCTGAAACCAAGTATCAGATTGTTGCAAGGAGAAAATCAGGGGAAAAACACTTTTTCCATACATTCAAGAAAAATGAAAAAGGGGGAGGGGTAGCTAAATTGTTAGATGGTGACAGAATGTTAGAGGAAAATGGACAAAATGCTACTGTCCTATTTTACTTTTTCCTGCTCGGTATTCACCAAGGAGAATACCTGTTCAGTGCCAGAAAGTGGAATTAAGGCAGGTGATAGAGGGATCCAACAAATGGAAGCTTCGCCATTCATATCAGATAGGGTCCTGGAAGGGCTGCCTTCCAAGCACAGGGGCCTGACAAGATACAGCCGAGAGTGCTAAAGGAATTGGCAGAAGAATTAACTGACACCTTGGCTCCCTGGCACACTTATTCAACAACTCACTGCAGACAGGAGTGGTGCTGGGAGATTGGAGAAAGGTGGATGTAGTGCTAATCCACAAATGAGGGGGTAAAGAGGAGATGGAGAACTGCAGACCAGTTAGCCTGACTTCTGTTGTGGGTAAAGTAATGGAGACCTTAATTAAACAGAACCTCATGCAATACCTATAAGAAATTGATCTCCAGGACAGCAAGCAGTATGGATTCATGGCTGGGAAGTGAAGCTAGATGAATCTTATTACATTTTTCGATTTGGTAACTAAGGAACTGGACTAGGGTCATGCAGTGGACCTCCTCCACTTTGATTTCAGCAAGGCATTTGATTCAGTGCCACATCAATGCTTGTTGAAGAATATAGACGATCTTGGTACTTCAATGATCAGTTCCACCTGTCCAGAGTGCCAGCGGCAGTGTGCTTGGTCATTATGGCACCAAGTGGATAAGCTGCTGCCATCACTTTTAGTGGAGGGGGCTGTGCCCCCCACTCACCCTCATTTGGGGGGCTGCACCACCCATACTGCTTCTTTCTAATTATACTAACTCCAGGATGGGCGGACCTCAGGGAGGGTGAGACAAATCCTGCATTTGGTGCTGTAATGACCTGGTGCTGTTATGCCTGCACTCTGAGTGCCATAAGGGGCACTGAACATAATCAGGTGAGTGGGAAACTGGCTCAGGGACAGGAAACAAAGAGTAGTGATCAATGGGGTGAGATCAAGTGAAAGTCACAAGTGGAGTACCTCAGTGATCCATGTTGGGCCCTGTCCTCTTCAACATGTTCATTGGTGACATAGATGAAGGAATCCAGGCCAAGCTTACCCTGTTTACGGATGACATCAAGCTAGGCAGAAGGGTGGACAGCCTGGAAGGGGTTAGAGTCCTGCAAAAGGCCTTCAAACACTGGAAAGGTGGTCTAATATGTGGCAGCTAAAATTCAACATGAAAAAGTGCAAAGTAATGTACCTGAGAAAAGGAAAGCCTTGGATAGAATATTAGCTTAATGGGGTTAGACTGAGAACTTCCCAGGAAGAGAGGGACATACGGGTCATCATTAGAGACACCATGAATCAAGCAAGCCAATGCAATAAAGCATATAGCAAGGCAAATGGACTGTTGGGGTGCATAGGCAGAGGGAGCAATAGCAGAAATAATGAGGTGATCATACCCATCTATAGATCTCTGGTAAGATCGCAACTAGAGTACAGTGTTCAGTTTTGGAGCCCACATCTTAAGAAGAATAGCGATAGGCTGGAGTTCATCCAGAGGAGAGCAATGAAGATTATCCAGGGCCTACAGAGACTCACCTATAAGGATCAGCTGGCAGCACTGAATATGTACTCTCTGGAGGCAAGGAGACAGAGGGGGGCCATTATTGAAACTTTCAAGTTCCTGAAAGGCATAAGCAAAGTGCTAAGCACAGAAGAACTTTCCGGTATGTTTCCCTGCTCAATGACAAGAAAATATGAAAAGAAATTGAGGGGGAGGAGTTTCAGGAGGGAACTAAGGAAGCAGTACTTTACCAAAAGGGAGGTGGAACATTGAAATGGCATGCCTGCTGAAGTGGTGGGAGCAAAGACTGTGATGAGTTTTGAGGATGGGTGGCAGAAAGCTAGAGCTCAAGTAAGGGACAATACAACAGGTAAAAATAATAAAAACATAAAGGGGTAGCCTCTGGATCATCAGTACATCCTGGATATCTCATGGGCAGACTCAGTGGACCCTTGGCCTCCTTCTGCCATCATTTTCTATGTTTCTATGGTGCAGAGTTGTGCTATTTACCATCAGAAGTGTAATAGTGACATTCTATTGCATTCACAGTATGAATCTAGCATGTACATTCAGCAGGTATCCTAAGCAGAAGAGATTTTTAAAAATTGCAGGTGGTGGCCGTATTTAATGATGTGAGTCATTAACTAAAATATTAGCTGCTAAAGCTGTTTTAGCAATATCTAAGAAAACTAACATTACAGTGAGCATAAAACTTAGGATGCCAGAAATACATTTTTTGCTGAAAAAACTATATGATGTATTTTTTCAGATTAACAAATATTGTTGTTTTAAAAGATTATTTAATTTATTAATTTTTTAATAAGCCATTTTTGTTCTTCGGTGTTTTGCTGTGTTTCAAAAAGCTGACTTGAAGTGTTTAGCATTTTTTTGCCATTGACTCAGAATGCTGGAAAATTAGAGATTTGCTTTGTGTGTGTGTGCTGGGGTGGTGGTTGATATTTCTATTGAGATCTCTTGGTCTGTGCTGTGCATGGTTTAAACCAACATGTCATGATGAAAACCTTTTTTAAAAAAGTTATGACTTTGATGTTAAGCTAGATAATTTAAGATAACTGGGACCAATTGTCAGCCTCAGAGGGTTTTGCTATACCACTGAGACATCCGCCACGCCGACATCCCCGACAATGACAGCCACAATGCCATGTGTTGGCATTGCACTGTTGGAGATGCCTCTGTGTTTTTATTGGGGGCTGCACCCCCAAACCCCTCATGTGGGGGCTCCACCCTCCACACACCCCTGGTGTCCTGGGATATGACTATGAGTCGGAGTTGTCCTGGGGGAAGGGGCGCTGCACTGGGTGATGCAGTCCTGGTGCCAGCAGAGACCATCACAGCGACGTGAAATTTTCACATGATTCCTGCCACTGTGATTGTCTTTGTGCTAGGGGGTTCACTGTACCATCAGCATACACCTCAGAGCACTGTAAGAAAAGCATTGTGAACCAATTTGGTGACAGTCCCTTGACCAGAATCCCCTCAAGCTATGCCTAGAGTGGGTCTCAAGGGCCATCGGTGCCAGCACCTGTAATGGTGCACCACTGCACAGATGGGGTATGGTAGGCTTGTGAATGGCACTCAATGCAACTTATAGACAAATTGCCCTGGTGCATCCATCACAGCACTTTTGTTATGACCCCTAACTACTGCATGTAAATTCTGTTGATAGGGATCTGTGAGAGTGCTAAATGGATGGTGCACTGACATTTGATGTCCATCATCTTCATGGGACCAGCGATCATAATGGCTGTGCTTAGGGAAAGAGTACCACTGGACTATCAAGGAAAAACTAAACATGAGGATTGTGTTGGGGGGCCCACTGGACTGCCATGGAGACCAGTGAGGAACAGAAGGATGATGGTTGTTATTAGGCTTAGAAGCAGATCTAAAGTTATGGGTCATGGGCAATTGGGATAAGTACAGCCAACAGAACACACAAATATGTATGTACATGGCAGCATGCCATGCACATTCAAGTATGTGGTTGTTCTGTTTGCTTTTTTGTGTACAAACAATATTTACGCATAGTAAGTGCACTGGCACTATGGAGTGCACTTTACATCCTGTCTACTGATGTAAAGAACTAGTATTGTGAATCAGGCCCATTGTGTTTTGGCCTCTTTTTTACAAGATTGCTTATTTCGTAACAAGTGTAACAGGTATAAGGGGGGGCATGGAACTTGATATTTATTTTTATGTTGTTGTTAGTTGTGATCACATGTTTTAGGCTATGCTAGGGAAGGGGTTGATTTAAACCAGCATGTTGTGAACACCTTTTTACCAGGGTTCTAGCTTGTGGCTGAGCTACAAATTTTAAGAAAGTTGTGGTTTGACTATTTTTTTTTACTGTAATGCTTGCTTGTTTGTAAATTTGCAGGAGTAATTGTTGGTAGGTGCAGTATAACAGTCATATGAAGTTAAACTTGTATATTCTTACATTTAAATCCTCTGTCTGATTAAATTTTACCACACAGGATAGCCTTTGTTCCTGATGATTCTGCTGTACCTGTCCCATTTGCTTTTGAAATTCAAGATGGAGTTCACATTTACTACCTCCTCCAGTAGCTCTTCCATTTGTCCACCACTCTCTCTGTTAAGAATAACCATCTCACATCCTATTTTAAACTCCTCTCCACCAATCTCAAATTGTGATGACTAAGATTTCCCAACCTCATAATTTGAATAACTCACTTGTATCCAACCTATTAAATCCTCCTAAGTATTCTAATATCTTAGTCCTGTCACCATCTCTTTTGAGCTCTAGAGAATACATATTCTGAAATCCTTACCAACAGCTGCAGTGCAATCTGCATTACAACTGTCTCATCAATTATCTGGTAGGGGTGTGTGAAAAACAATTTCGCCAGCAGAACTGAAGCAAAAGTCAGGCTTTCACAGAAATTCTTCCTCCCCTATAATTCAATTAAATAAAAGCTTTCCCCATAATCCCTGGTGGCTAGCGACCCTTCCCCCACCTGCCCCACAAGAAAGCAACATATCCCTATTCTCCGGTGGCTTGTGGTCCCTCCACCCACTGGATCACCCTCCTGACTTAAAAAAAAAGTCTCCTTGTTTTAAATAGTGATCTCTCCTGCCATTCCCTGCCCAACTGTTCCCACAGCCCAACAAATGCCCTGATGGCTAGTGGTCCCTCCCCTCCACCTGTTCACCCTCCCAAAGTGTACAGTAACCCCCCTTCTCTGTCAGTACTGTTTAAAAAAAATCACTGGTGTTCTACTGGTTTCAATCAACTCCAGCCCCTACCCATCCCCGATCAACAGTCCCGGAATAAATTTTTAATTCCTGGAGGTCTAGTGCCCTCCCCCCTCCAGCAGGTGTCCCACTCTGCTCCCACCCCACTGTAAAACCCCAGGGGTGGACCAGCACATCCCTCCATGGCTAGTCCACCTATTGACCTGTCAATGAATGAGCACATTCCTGCATAGGAACATGCTTATTCATTGACAACCCAGTGTGCAGTCTAGCCATGGTGGAGCGAGGAAGGCTGTGCCAGTCTGCCTGCTGGGGTTTACGATGGGGTGGAGGAGGAGTGGGGTGATGGGACACCTGCTGGGGTGGGGATGGGGCACTAGACCACCAGGGAAATGGGGACTGGGGTTGGGAATGGGGAGGGGTTGGAAATCACTCAGACCACCAGGGAATTATTTAATAAAAAGTATGGATGAAGACGGAATGGGTGGTTACTGGACTGGACTATTACTTTGGGTGGTTGAGGTGAAGGAGGGACCACTAGCCACCGGGCATTTGTCTGGCAGGGATGGGATGGGGTGGGGAGGGATCGCAACCCAGGGGTGGATATTTTTTAGGTCAGGTGGATAATCTGTTGGGGAGGACCATAGCCACAGGATATTTATATGTTACCTGTGCAGCAGATGGGGGAGGGGCCACTAGCTACCAGGGCTTATTTGAAAAGGTAACTGGCTTAAATGATGCACCATTTTCATTTCTCACTCCTCTCCTGTGCATGTGGCAGACAGAGGGTGAAAGACCCTTAGGACAGACCCTTTTTCTGATTGTGGTTCTTTTTTTTTTTTAAACACTTGTACCTCAGGTGCTTGGGAGATCAGATGGAAATCTAAGCAGGGAGGAGGGCGAGAGCTGGGAGCCATAGTGACTTGTAGGGTGGAATGAAGTAGGAGAGGGACTTGCATTAGACCACAACTATGGAAAAGGTTGCTCCAACTTTTATACACCATCCTGAACCTGAGAGAAACTTGAACTGTTGCTTAATCGCAGGAGTCTGTGAGAGCCCAGACTAACTGAGGAGTACAAAGGTAACTGCCATGTGGCCTGCTCAAACACTGCACTATACTGTTTTCTTACTCCGTTACATTAGGACAGACCAAAGGAAGGGTGAAAAGGCATCTAGCCTCTTTTTCTAAAACTTGTGGGTCATTTTAACACTCTTGTACTTCAATAGAATAAATGGGAATGGGGTGATGTTCATACGGGCAAAATTTCACTAATAACTTTTGCAGAAGTTTTCCACCCGGCAGAAGCTCAAAAACTTCCACGAAAGTTCCCTGCTTTCCACAGAAGTTCCACGGTGGCAGAAAACCACACTTTCACCCATCCCTATAATCGGGTTTTGTATTGGTGTTTTGAAAGTTGTCAATGAATTAACAACTTATGTTGTTTTTTTAACAATTAACCAGTTCAGGAGAAACCTATATAAAATGTTTTTGCAACTCTAATGGAATGCATGTGCATTTCTGTCAAAATAAAATGCAAACCTGAGTGGGAACTCTTAAGGAAACAATTTTTGTGTGGCTTTGTTCTGGATCCAACAACACTTACAGTATGCAATTTAGAGATATGCTTAAGCTTCTAGTTGGAGTGCCAATTTAATAATAATTGTACTGTCCTTTGCAGCCCCTGTGTAAGTCGTTGTCCTATGTTGTATCCTCTCTAAATTATACTACACCACAGGTATCTACTCTTAGCCAATCAGAACACAGGACAGCTTTCAATTATTATTCCACAGATTACCACAACCAAATTTTGTACAAGCCCAGAGTATATTATAAACATTTTACACATGCCCACATTATGTTATGTACATTTTAGACACACCCACAGTATGTTATCCATATTTCAAACACACTCACAGTATGTGGGGTGCAAGCACCAGAAAACTTGTTCATGACTGAGGTTTCACTTTCTAAGTGCAGCCAGCTAAATTTACTTTTCTAAAATTGCCTTCTGTTTTGAGTTTTTCTATGCAACTCAGAATCACAAATGAGCAGTCTAACTGCATAAAATGTGGCTTTAAAAAGTAAGGCTATGACTCTTGACATAATGCACATGCCCAGGGTCATGGATTTACTTTTCAAAGTGAGATTTTGTCCTCTTAAACCACTCATGTTTCATTCCAAGTTGGAAAAAAACTCCTCCTGGCATGATAGTAACAACATTCAGTTAGTTGGAATATGTACACAATAACTGCCTTCTGTGGGTTATTAAAGGCCTCGGCCTTCAGCTTTGGCACTTAATCACCCACAGGAGCCAATTATTGCTTTATATACTCCAACTAACTGATTGGTATTACTTAACTAACCTAGTCTTTCCTAAGGATGTGATTCCAGAGCTGTAGATATTACTCCAGGTGCATCCCGATCAGCAGCTTGTGTTGTATAATGGCAAAATTACTGTCTCATTATACCCTCCCTTATGTATCGCACCTTATTACCTTCCCACAAGCTTTTTCTCATTAGTTATATGCCTTTAGGCTTGGGTGTATTATGACTCACCTGTCTCGTTCCTCTTTTCTGTCTTCCACCATTACTTTATCAATGTATTTATTTTGCCTATGTTCATTATCATGCACTTTTTGACATTGAATTTCAGTTATCAAATGTCTGATCATTACAAAAAAGTTTTGTCATCTATCTTCATGCTTTCCTGTACCTGTGCTCTGCCCATCTTACTGTACAAGCAGTATCATCATTGAATAAGTTAACCTTGTTGTTAAGTTCTTCCCTTATACAGTATCACTAATAATCAAAGCCAGATTTAGCTCCAACCCCTGTGGGACACTGGTAGTGTCTCTCTTCACATCTAAGGGTTTGCAATTATAAGACACATTTTTGAGTTCTACCCAGTAGCAAGCTGTCTACCTATTTCATAATTTTCTCCACAAGCTCCATTTACTTTATTTTTCTTACAAGTCTTCTGTGTGTGACTGAGTCAAAGGCTTTACTAAAATCCTGATACAAATTATTTACTGCATAGCCATTATCTTCACTGTGTGTTACTGTATTAAAGAAGTCAATCAAGTTGGTTTGGCATGACTGACTTATTTTTAACCAATGTTGATTTGAGTTGGTAAGTTTGTAGTTGTTTAGGAATTCTGTAATTGTTTTCCATGAGTATACAGCCCCTCAGGTTTCAGAGATGGAAATCAGACTAACAGGCTTATTGTTCCCAGGTTACCTCTATCCCACTCTGAAAATGGATATCAAATAAGTAAGTCCTCTAATCTTCAGGTACCACTTCAGAACTGAGCACTTCACGAACATGTCTGAAGGGATACTGCCAATGATGCACTTGAATCACTCATTATCCCTGTATGTCTTCATCGCTACTTAGTGATTTGATCACTTTAAGTCCCTGTAATCAATTCCTAATTCTATCAGCTGAGATGATCCCAATGTCAAGTCTGCCTTCCTTCAATCATGGGCACCTTTTGCTGTAGTTAGTGAGTGGCATTGGCTTCTCCACAGTAGACATAGTGCTTCAGAGATCATTAAGCATGTCTACTATATATTTTTTATTTATTTATAGAACGATCTTCTTTTCCTCACCTTCTTTTATGTGTTACATAACCCTTTCCAGCCCCTCCATTTTTTCTGGAGTTGTCTTATTCTCATATATGTATTAGCAAAAAGGATGTATTGCTCAGTTTAAATCCATCGGCTATACTCTGACATATGTTAGAGATTGCCTTTGTGGTCATTTCTTTAAAAGCCCCCACCTTCTCCTTGTAGACAGGCCTGTTAGTTTTTGACTGCTCTTTCTTGTGTTTTCTAAATATGTTCTGCTTGTCTTTAACTGCCCTTTTCATCTGTTCTCTGCCTTTGTTGACACACTTGCATATTGTGAGTGTTGGATTGCTTCATTTATTACTTTCCTTATTTCCACCATTTATTTTCTACAACTGAACTCACTGCAGGTCCTTGAGGTGTATTTGTAGTATGGTGTTTATTTCTTGTAGCCACATTCCTGAAATATGCACCATGGTACTGGATTATTTTAGCTCTCAGTCAAGCATTGCATCTTATTTTATTGTATTTTGTTTACTGTTTTTTCCTAAATTCTAATGTCTATAATAAGTTCTTAATACTCAAAATAAGATTAAGTATGGGCACTCCACTGTTGTCAGTAAGGTATGGCTTCAGACCTGTAGTTTTTCCTTGAGCCAGTAAAGCTTAGTGCTGGGATGGACACTGTGTGCTAGGGTTGAAAAATCATTAAAACAATATTTGCCTCCTTTTGTGGTCCTCAAAAGCTAAGAATACAGAAACATATTATTATTTTACAATAATATCCTTACTTATGACAGAGGTATGTCCTTACATGCTTGAGCCTTATGTGAAGCATGTTGGCACTGGAAAATTGCAATGCAATTATTTCCACAATTTCCTCAATTTTCACCCCCTCTGCACAAAATCCACAATTTCTTGCAGTTTCTTATATTTATTGAATTTGTGACTGAAATTGTATAAAAATATTTAAATACTCAAAGAAATCTACTCAAATATGTTAACAATTTAGAACACAGACTTGGATTAGACCAAAACAATCACTGTGAGATGAGGAGAGGTCCAATGTGACCGCTTTCATTTGATTCGCTTCCCTGCTTTGGTTTCAAAATCCTCTGGCCATTCATATGATCATTTGATAGCTTAAAATCTTTGTTAAAGTAGACTATCAGAGAACTTTCTGCTGACTTAGAAACTAAAACAATAGGTGTGAGAGGAGGTGCAAATTGCCCATTCACCTAAATCAGGGTTCTCAAATGGGAGGCTCAACTTGTTCCAGGGAGGCTCAAGCACATCTGAAAAGTACTTATTTAAATTTTGAGTTTTGTGTATTTATGTGAAGAGATAAAGCAAACTGAAAGAGGATAATAGTAGGTGGATTTTATGTATTTATTTACTAATAGGTGACAAGGGAAGGTGAATGTGCAAGGTTCATTTCAGGTGTACCGGGGAGGGTAGGGAGGAATACATTTTAAAAGGTAACTGCAAAACAATCAAGAAATACACAGTGAACAACAGTGTAAACAAATATGAACAATAAACTAATAATGAGTTGTGGTAATTGATCAATTTGTAGACTGATGGCAGAACAGCCCAAATTCAAGGGTTGAGCATAGAAGTGCTCACAGCAATAGCAGGAAGGTGCAAAGTATTCCTAGAGAGGTTGCTTTGGAGCAGAGAAGGAGGGAGAGCGACAAAGTATGTAGGAAGGTTATTTCATATAGCGAGGAAACATAAAAAAGCAGTCTGACCCATGAAGGTACTGCAACAAGGGGTAACAATGGTTCAAGAATGAAAATAGCGGAGTAAGTAGGCTGGCCTGTGTGTGTGTGTGTGTGTGGGAGGGGATTACAATGAGCTGAATAATAATATTTGTTTATTTTATTTATTTGTTATTCAGACAACACCTTTGAACACAGGAGCTCTTTTTCAAAGGTTCCACATCAGTATAAGACAAAGAACTGAATGAAAGAACTGAATGTGAGCCAAGTACTCAAAGGGGTTTCAATTTATTCAAGCTGTACAGCGCAAAGTACAGTATGTTATTTTTCTTTGGGGTGGCCCAAGTTTATTTCAGTTTTTGGGGGAGGCTCAAAATATTTTCCATGGATTTGGGGAGGCTCACTGTGACAAAGTCTAAAAACTATTGACCTAAATGAAGCATTGACCACAATGCTTCCTCTTGAATGGTAGGTAGATTTTCCTTGCATACATA
This sequence comes from Neoceratodus forsteri, assembly GCA_016271365.2. NCBI lineage: Eukaryota > Metazoa > Chordata > Ceratodontiformes > Ceratodontidae > Neoceratodus > Neoceratodus forsteri. Next base: position 625,681,341 of record CM057455.1, read on the forward strand.
CTTTTATTCTGAAAGGATTTTGATACAGATGTGTGAGGAGTTTGGATGACCCTGCTGATTATAAACTTGAATTTCCCTATGAGGGGGTTAGTGACAGTGATTACTTACATGTCAATCTGCCAGAGTTTCATACTCACATAAAAAGACTAAAAAAAGTAACAATAATTTCTGAAAGCATGCTGAACAGGCTAATTATTTTTAAACAGTTACCTTCAAACAGACAAAATCATTGCAACCCAAGTAAAATCACTACAAACTGAGTAGAACAACAGTGCCATATATTAAAAACTATTACATGATGTAACGGAAAGCTATTGGTATGATTTTATACTTTTATGATGTGATTTTAAAATGTGCTTACAGTGCTACTTAAGAACAGTAATTATTTTAACAAAATAAAACATTTTTTACTAGAACGTTATAAGGCACCCTGGCTATTTGTCAATTTTTTTCTTGTACCAAAGCAAGTAGTTGCTAAATAGGATGTGGACATGGCCTACCTAGACTTTAGCAAGGCATTTGACACAGTCCCACACAAAAGATTAATAGTCTAATTAACCAGCCTGGGAGTGGGACCCAGGGTGGTAGCCTGGGTAAAACATTGGCTGGACAACAGGACACAGAAGGTAATTGTAAATGGAGTCCATTCTGAAGAAAGGGGGGTTACTAGTGGGGTACTGCAGGGTTCAGTATTGGGTCCAGTCCTTTTAAATGTCTTCATCGGTGACATTGCAGAGGGACTGGAAGGAAAAGTATGCCTTTTTGCAGATGACAGAAAAATCTGCAACAGGGTTGATACACAAGGAGGCGTGGAAAGGATGAAAAGGGACTTGGCAAGGTTGGAGGAATGGTCAGAAGTATGGCAGCTAGGATTCAATGCAAAGAAGTGCAAAATAATGCACCTGGGAAACAAGAACCGAGGGGAAGAATACACAATGGGTGGGGAGGTAGGAAAACAACAAAAAGGAAAGGGACCTGGGGTAATCATATCAGATGACCTTAAGGTTAGCAAGCAATGGAGAAGGCAGTAGGGAGGGCTGGGGGTATACTGGGATGTATAGGAGAGGCATCAGCAGCAGAAAACAGGAAGTTGTTATCCTCTGTACAGACAGTTGGTGAGACCCCATCTGGAGTACTGTGTCCAGTTCTGGAGACCCCATCTCCGCAAGGACATAGACAGGATAGAGGCAGTCAGAGGAGGGCAACTAAAATGGTGCAGGGTCTGCAAGTGAAGCTGTATGGGAGAGACTAAAGGAGCTTAATATATATACCTTGAGGAAAGAAGGGAGAGGGGGACATGATAGAAACTTTTAAGTACCTCAGTGGAATCAACAAAGTCCAAGAGGGTAGCATTTTTCAGAAAAGAGACTTATGAGAAAAGGAACACAATTTAAAGATAGAAGGAGGGCAGTCTAGGGGCAATGTGAGGAAGTATTATTTCACAGAGAGGGTGGATGCATGGAACAGCCTTCCTGAGGAGGTTGTGGGGTCTAAAACTGTGGGAGAATTCAAGAATGCATGGGACAGACATAAGGCAATTCTTGTGGTGGGTAGGAAGAAATAGGCTGTTGGTTAACTAGGATCTGCGGCCTATCCTGTAGGTAGGGAAATGGGCAGACTAGATGGGCCTAGCAGTCCTTATCTGCCATCAAAGTCTATGTTTCTATGTTTCTCTCAATTCCTAATGTGCTGTATGTCACCACCTTTTTTTATGAAAATGGTACACTGTCATTTTATTCCTGTACACATTGTCCTACTCTGCATTATTTGATATTATTTGCACAGCTCTATGTAACTAACTCCTGGTCACCCCTGAAAATTGGACCTTCGGGGTCCAGTGTGCTTATTTGGTTAACAAAATTTAATAAATAAATTAAGCTGTCCCTCTATCTTCCTTTTATTGCACCTTTCACTTATTTGCTCCTTCTTGGTACCCTCTGGGTTGCAATCTTCTCCACATCCCTGGTTTTACTACTCAGATATGGTATAAATTGCTGAATTTTCTTATTTAATTGCAGCTTAGTATTTTGTTACTTGATCGTCTTCCAGACATGTAATTTTAAGTAATTTTAATTGCTTTGATTGTTGTCTTTTCCCTATTACTTCTCCCCCCAGGATGCATCTAGAAATGAGTTGCTATCAGATCAGTATGTCTTTCCTGGTAAATCTTTAAAAATAAAGAAATACAAAACAAAAGATTTAAAGAGGGACTGATGCCAAAATGTTTGGCATCAATAAATTCAGAATTTGGATCAGCATATGCTTAATCAGCCCAATGCAAAAGTCAAATGTTTAAGTGACTTCATTTAAAAGTTACAAGTCATTTTGTAACCCTTAATTCACTGCCTGTTCAAAAATGCCAGTTTCAGTGAAGAGCTGCTGCTGATGTCCTCTCCAGAACTCTAAACCTAGTTCTTCCTGCTTGCTACCCTATATGACTTATTTCTCATATGTTACTTAAAATTGCAGGTGTAGTAAACATCTGAAAAAGGAAAGCTGACATGGGGTGGGGGGCAGCACATGCACTTCCATAATGTGCAGATGCAAGGTACAGTAATTCAGAATGAGATGGGGGATGGAATGTAGTGGCAAACATGGCTTTAGAGTGATAAAATCTTGTGCAATTTTCAAAATACTGCAGGTATGAGATTTTGAAATGCTACCAGGCTGCAATTATGGAATTCAGCAATGACACAGTCTCAGAAAGTAGCTGGAATACATCATTTCAGAATGTGGCAGTGATGCACAATTTCTGAATGTGGTGGTGACACACAATTTCAGAATGCGGTGGTGATGAGAAATTTCACAATACAGAAGTGACACACAATTTTGGATTGCGGCAGTGAAGCACATGTTTGGAATGTAGTGGTGATGTACAGGTTTAGAATGGGACGGTGACGTACAGGTTTGGAATGCAGCGGTGATGCACAATTTTGGAATGGGGCGGTGACGCACAATTTCAGAATGTGGTGGTGACGCACACATTTGGAATGTGGCAGTGATGCACAATTTTGGAATGCAGTGGTGAAGCATACAATTTCAGAATGTGTCAGTGATGATTAATTTCAGAATGTGGCAGTGACGTACAATTTCGGAATGTGGTAGTGATGCACAGTTTCGGAATGTGGCAGTGATGCACAGTTTTGATATGTGGCAGTGACACATAGTTTTGGAATACAATGGTGATGCAATATTTTGGAATGTGATGATGATGCTCAAATTTAGAATGTTTCAGTGATGCTCAATTTTGAATGTTGTGACGCATAATTTCAGAATGCAGTGGTGACACAGGTTCAGAATGAGGCAGTGATGCATAATTTTGGAATGTGGTGGTGATTCACAGTTTTGGAATGCAGCAGTGATACAAGGTTTCTAAATTTGTCAGTGGTGCACAGGTTCAGAATGTGGCAGTGCCACACAATTTTGGAATGTGGCAGTGATGCAGAATTTCAGAATGTGGCAGTGAGGCACAATTTTAGAATGTGGCAGTGACGCACAATTTTGAAATGTGGCAGTGATGCACAATTTTTGAATGTGGCAGTTATGTACTCATTTGGAATGTAGCACTGCTGTACAGTTTCAGTATGTGGCAGTGACACACAGTTTCGAAATGAGGTGGTGTTGTATAGTTTCTGAATGTAGTGATGACACATTTTTTCAGAATGTGGCAGTGATGCTCAATTTCAGAATGTGGCGGTGATGCATAATTTCCAAATGTGTTTTATGCACAATTTATTACTGTCACGAACATCTGAATTTGCCAGCAGATGATAAAACCTAGAGGTCTATCAAGTCTGCTCGAATGTGCAGCTAGCTAGCATTCTGCAGCTGCCCTCCCTTCCACCCTTCCCTTCATTAACCTCCCCTTGTCCTGTCCCATCCTTGTTTGAAGCAGTCCACTGTTCTACTGCATACCACTTCTGCAGGTAACATTCCACCCAGCCACCACCTCTCTCTGTAAAAGTGTCTCCTCATCTCCTCCTGAACCTTCCTCGCTCCAGTCTCATATCATGGCCCCTGGTGGCCCTCCCTCCCTTACTTTGAACAGCCCCTCTGTACCTGTCTTGTTTATTCCTTTCATGTATTTAAAGGTTTCAATCATGTCCCCTGTCTCTCCTCTCCTCCAGTGAGTACATGTTCAACTCCTTCAACCTCCTCTCATAGATAAGTCCCCAGACCCTTGATCATCTTTGTCACCCTGCGCTGCCTCCCTCCAGTAACTTAAATGTCCCTTTTCAGATACGGGCGCCAGAACTGCACGCAGTACTCCAGGTGTGGTCTAACTAATGACCTATACAGTGGCAGAATCACCTCCTCCTCCTTGAGGATATACCCTTGCAATACAACCCAGCATTTTGTTGGCCTTGCAGCTGCCTTCCTACACTGTGCCGAGTTGTTCATTGACCCTGTGATGAGCACATCCAGATCCTTCTCCTCCTCTGTCTGGGCTAGCTGCACTCCCCACTTCACATTTGTGAATGTGGCAGTGACAATTTTGGAATGTGGCATTGAAACACAACTTGGCATGGATGTGCAATTATGGGATTTGGTGAGGATGTACCATTTTGGAATGTGGCAGGGATGCACAATTTGGGAATGGGGAAAGGATGTGCAAATTTGGAATGTAGCAGAGATACATATTTTTTGAATGTGGCTGGGACACATAATGTTGGAGTGCAGTGGGGATGTGATGCACAATTTTGAAATATGGGGTGGGTGCGTACAATTCTGGAATGTGGCACAGACAAGCAATTTATGAATAAATGGAGTGTCACATTCTGACAGTGTGCATTCCCACTATATTCTGAAATTGCTAGTCCCCACCAAATGTCTCAATATGTGTCCCTGTCGCATTCTGAGACTGATTGTCCTGTCACATTTTGAGATGGCACATCCCTGTCATATTCTGAGATTGCGTGCCCCCCCAAACATTTTAAAATGTTGCACCACCTTGACGTACCTTGACATTCTGTGCCTCGGTTCAGTGTTGTATTCCAAAACCACCTTCTGAGCCTTTCTAAAGTACAATACCATGCATCTGAACATTCTGAAAAAGCAAGCATTGCAGCCAACCCTATGTAATTTTTTTTAAAGGATTACTATAGCTACAGTTTCTTAAACTTTTGAGAAGCTGGCCCTATAAGATTGCTGGCAGAGAGGATAGAGTGTGAATTCAGGAGATTACATCATCAATGGCTCTTAACTGAAACAGTATTTTTTGAATAGGTAGTGAAATCAGTGTTACAAACTAAATCATAACTTTAAAACTAAGTAACTTAGGAACCTAATTTTTGGTATGCGATTTATTGAGGGTATGCTTATTCTAATTCTGCAATGTTGCACTTTTGATGGGCGTCCCACTTTAAAATTGCCTTTATTACTGACTTGTGTTTTTTTTTATATTGTCTTCTAACCCCATCCCTGATGAAGCCTCATTCAAAACATAGCAACAGATAATTTTGTGGCAGATTAGGATCACTTGGCTGACCTGGTCAGTCCCTATTTTCCCTGCCTATTCTGCCACTGCAGACCCTACCTGGTCTCTAGTACTCTTCACCCCTCACCCCCAACTTTGATACCAGATTTTCTGTATACCTATTCCATGCTGCTTGTAGGCTAGCTCTTTTTAACCCAACCAACTCTGCCGGAAGATTGCTCCAGGCATCCATCACCCTCTCAGTGAAGAAATACTTTCTCACATCACTCCTAAACATACATCTCTATCTTCATCACATACCCTCTAGTTCTTGTACACCTTCTTTTCCAAAAAATGCTTCCATCCTGTACCTCATTCACCCCATGAGGTATTTAAAGTAGGGGTCAACCTTAACTTTTTTTGGCACTAGCTAGCTGGGCAAGTTGATTCAAAATTGCACTAGCCCGCAGATGATTGCACTAGCCCTTAATTATTATGGTAAATTTTGATCACTTATGCAGGAAACAATGCAAGCAAAGCCAAGAAATACTCTGATTATTGCACATTTATCCTGCTCCCACATTGCTTCCAGCTCCCCAGCAGAAAATAAAAGACTGCATTGCCATCACGGTGAGCCCCCCCACCATTGTTTTGTACCATAACCTCCTCTCTTCCTCTTTCTGCCCCCCACACCAAACAGAGAGAGGATATCACAAGAGCAAATGTTCGATCAAGCAGTCCTAGCTCTGCTCACACAATAGCTGACATCATCATGCATCTCACCACACTGTCACCACCACCCACAGGGCAATAAACAGAGTCAGGCAGAGAAAGACACTCTTGGTCCCCACCTTATAGACAGCTGGAGACCTGCACTTTTGAAAGTTTTTGTACAGTCTCAAGTGAGTCAGGATCAAATCTAAGATTTTTTGGGGTGGGGGCTAGACAAACTTAAGGGGCTTGGGAAATAGAAAACTATGAGATTTTTATTTGTAAAAGCATTGATTTTAATATGCTCTGCCCCAACAAAACAGATTTTTCTTAAACATTGTCCTTTCATCAGCCCAGGGTAAACAGTATACAAGCATAGTGCTATACTATTTCTATTTCTGTATAGGATGATCTATGCACCCCAGGAATGCCTATTTCAAGGTTTCAAATTATGTATTTTATCAAGGTTTATTTTTGTACCATACATGATCCAAAGCTTTGTTTTTAGGCTGAAAGGACATGCTGAGTGGGATAAGGGTGAAACTGTGTAGAGGTTGACATTGAAACATAGAGGTTGATGGCAGATAAGGACCGCAAGGCCCATCCAGTCTGCCCATTTCTTTTTCTACCTTATAAATGAGCCATCAGCCTTTGCTCTGTCAGTGGCCTGTCTATTCATACTCATCTGTATTGCTCCCTTATGCCTATCTCATGCCTGTTTGAAGCCCTGCACTGTATTCATAGCTACCACTTCCTGAGGTAGGCCATCCATTCATTCACCACTCTTTCTGTGAAAAAGAAATTCCTCACATTCCCCCTTAATCAGCCTCCCTCTAATCTCATGATGTGTCCTCTTGTCCTGCTATTTTTCTTATATTTAAACATGTTAGACTCTTTCACCTTGTTAATGCCCTTAAGGTGTTTGAATGCTTTGATCATATCACCTCTCTCCCTCCTTTGCTCAAGGGTATACATATTGAGCTCCATTAATCTGTCCTCATATGTCTTCTGATGCAGTCCCTTCATCCTTTTGGTTGCCCTTCTCTGGACTGCCTCAATTTAGTTACTGTCTTTGTGAAGGTGTGGCCTCCAGTACTGCTCGCAGTACTCCAGACGGGGCCTAACTAGTGTCTTGTAAAGAGGGATTATTATCTCTCTCTTATGACTTGTGATACCCCTACTAATACACCCTAACATCCCCTAGCCTTACTCTACTGCTTTAGAGGTCTGCTTGGATGATTTCAGGTCATTGGTGATGACGATGCCCAAGTCTCTTTCTTCCTTTGTGACTGCCAGCAACTCCCTTCCAGCCTATAGGTGGCTTCAGGTTTCTCTTCCCTATGTGCATGATCTTGCACTTCTTTGCATTGAATCCAGTTGCCAATCTTCTGACCATTTTGCTAGCTTATCCAGATCTCTTCTCATTCTGCCCACCCCATCTGGATCATCTACTCTGTTGCAGATGTTGGTGTCATCTGCAAACAGACAAGCCTTACCCTCTAGTCCATCTGCAATGTCACTAATGAAGATATTGAAGGGACTGGCCCCATGATTGATCCCTGAGGTACCCCACTTGTGACTTGCATTTCTTCTGACTGTATACCATTTGCCACCACTCTCTGTTTTCTGCCTGTCAACCAGTTTGTCACCCAGTTGACCAACTTCTGACCCACCTAGAGCCTACCCAGCTTATTTATCAATTTTCGATGTGGAACAGTGTTGAAAGCTTTGCTGAAGTCAAGGTAGGTGATATCAACTGCTCCCCCTTGGTCCTCCACTCTGGTTACCCAGTCAAAGAAATCTATGAGATTAGTTTGACAAGACCTTCCTTTTGTAAACCCATGCTCTCTTGGATCCTGTGCCCCTATGGATTCCAGATGTTGCACTATTCTTTCCTTAAGGAGTACCTCTATAATCTTGCCCTCTGTTGAGGTAAGACTGATTGGTGTGTCGTTCCCTGCCTCCTCCCTGCTACCACTCTTGTGGAGCGGGGTCACATGAGCCCTTCTCCAGTTTTCTGGGACCTCTCTTGTTCTCAGAGACTCACTAAACAGTTCTGCAAATGGCTCTGATAGTTCCACCTTTAGCTCCTTAAGGACCCTGGGATGTATGCCATCAGGTCCCATTGCCTTTTCCACCCTGAGCTTAGTGAGCTCTTGTAAGACCCTTTCTTTTGTGAAGGGAGTAGTGCTCATCTCCCTTCCCCCTGTGTCCGTGGTGCTGAGCTGTTGGCCCTGGCCTACCTTCTCTTCAGTAAATACTGAGACAAAGTATCTATTTAGGATAGATGCTTTTACAGGGTTCTCCTCCTTACATGCCCCCTTTTCTCCTTTGAGTTTAGCAATACCCCCTCTGGACTTTCTCCTTTCACTAATATATCTATAGAAAGTCTTGTCACCTTCTTTCACTGTTTGTGCTAGTGTTTCCTCAGTTTGGGACTTTGTCTGCCTTACTGCCTTCCCTGCTTCCCTTAGGGCAGTTTAGTATGCCTCCCTATCTTCATCCCACTGTGTTCCCTTATATTTTCTGAAGGTCAGCTTTTTGGCTGTGACCTTTTCTGATACTGTATTTGAGAACCAAAGTGGTTTCCTTCTTCTTTTGCACTTCCTTTTCTGTCTGACACAATGGGATGTTGCTAAGTATTGCTTCCTAATGTGCCCACTTGCCTGTACCCCCTCACCTGTGTTTCTTTTGCCATGCTAAGCATACTCTGTTGGCCATCTCATCAAAGTCAGCTCCTCTGAAGTCCCATATTTTTGCCCTGGAATTGGATGATTTAGATGTAGTGGCCAAATTGAACCATACCATGTGATGGTCACTGGCTCCCAGCAGACCTTCTACCTGGAGATCTGTGATCCCTTCCCTGTTAGTCAGTACTAGATCTAGGATGGTGATGGCTGGCATGGTCCATTTAGAAGAGCTCTGGACCCCCCACACTTGCCAGTAATTGCAGCTATGGATGGTCACTTCAGAGTATGGTCTGCAGTGGTGTCCAGGGAAAGAACAGAGTTAAGAGATTTGGAGGGGAGAGGAAAGTTATGGTGAGGCTGGGATAAATCCCACTACCTGCAGGGCCGATCCTGTATACCTCTTGGCATTTTGTCACTGAAATGTTGGATACAAACACTCAAAATGTAGAGAAATGAGGGGCACTGGTCTTAATAATATTGGACAAATTGTTAGACATAGACACATTCAGAAAACTGGAACCTAGTGCCTTAAAAGCACTCTAACCTTGATCATACCCTGAAGACTAGCTGAAAGTCTTAACAGTGGAGTGATAATGACTCACATTGAGTCTTTCCTGGGATCCGTCTCTTGAACTGCCAGATAATTGCAGCTCTTAATGAGCTGTTAATCACACCTGGCCATCTGGAACACTGAGAGAGATTAGCATGAAGACTACAGAATGCTAAAGTAGAGACATTTTTAACTTCACTAACAGCCATGAAAATCTGCACTAGTCAAGGTGGGCTAGTAGAGAGTTAGCTGCACTAGCCCTGGTCAATTTTCACTAGTGTTTGGGCTAGTAAAACAATGTTAAGATTGACCCCTGATTTAAAGCTCTGCATCATGTCCCTGCTTTCCTTTCTCTCTTCCAGGGAGTGCATTTTCAGATCCCTCATTCTTTTCTCATTGGACATTTGATACAGTCCCTGCTCCATTTTTGTTGCCCTTCTTTCTATAGCCTCTACCCTGTCTGTCTTTCCTGTGTTATGGTCTCCAGAATGGGACACAATACTCCAAGTGTGGTCTCAATAATGACTGATAGAGTGGGCAACACCACCTCCCTCCTTCTGCTAGTGATACCCCTCCCTATGCACCCTAACATCCCTCTAGCTTTCTACAGTGCTCCATATTTGAGAGGCACTACAGAGAGGCTGTTAGCCTGACACCCATACAGTTTAGAGCATTGCATGTGTGAACTTTATATTGAGTTCAAGTTCAAGATCAAGTTCATTGTAGGAAAACTCCATTGAGCAAGCTCATTCACAAGAAGGTCCTTTGACATAGACAGGTAGTTACAGATTGCATAATCAAAAAAACAGTACAAATTCAAGTGCAGAATTATGGTCAAGCATTAACATGTTGCATAAAAATGACAATGACACAGAAAAATGCAAGTATAGAAAAAAGGTACTAAGTGCTTGTTTCAGAGTAACAAGGCAGCTACTTTCTAGGTAAGTAAGAGGAAGCAGTGAGCTAGGATTTAGAAGGAGCTGCACATATCTTTTACTATTTCTGCAACCAACCTTTTAAATAGGCTAACAGGGACAGTACCGGGAAACTTCAGTACACCTTGGAACTGGTTCCTGATAGTTGGGAGTATGCTCAATATGGCCCACTTGCTGAGTGAGGTGCGAGCTCTCGGTGCATCGAGGAGGAGGAGGTAATTTTCCCTAAGAGAGTAGGTGCTATGGGAAATAAGGAAAAGGGTATTGAGATAGCTTGGGAGCTTGTTCAGGAGTAGCTTAAGAGTCCAGATACCAGCATGAAGTGTACGTCTAGTTGAAAGTGATGTCCAGCCAGCAGCTAGGTATAAATCGCAATGGTGGGTTCGGTAGGGAAAGTTTGTCATGAACCATATGGAGCAGTGGTAGGGGATGTCTAGTTTGCTGAGTCCTGAGGCTGCTACAGAGGAATAGATTAGATCTTCATAGTTAAGTAGCGGCAAGAAAGTGGCCTGAACCAGCCTAGTTCTGGTATCCAATGGAAAGAGGGACTTGTTACGGAAGAAGAAACCTGGCCTAATTTTTAGCCTCTTTGCCAGATCATTGAGGTGGTCTTTAAAGGAAAGATTGTTGTCTAGCCACATACCAAGATATCTGAATTTGGAGGTGATTTCAAGGTGTTTACGTAGGGAGGTAGTGATTAATTATTTGTGCATGTTTGCAAGGGAAGTGGAGGTGGTGTTTGGGGCAAAGATCATGGCTTTAGTTTTCTTGGCATTGAGGAGAGTAGTTTGGCATTAATTAGGTTGATTTCTAGTTGTGCAAAGTCGGCTTGGAGTACATCCCTCACTTTAGCCAGTGTAGGGCAAAATGTATACAGTACAGTATCATCAACAAGAAATGCAGATGGGACTGGGATATATGTGCATCAAGATTATTGATATACAGAGAGAAGAGGATGGGACCTAATATGGAGCCTTGTAGGACTTCACCAACAACTGGAAGGGATGCAGAAAAAGAGGCCACCAGCTTTTACTTTCTGGGTCATTCCAGATAGGTAGCTGGTGAACCACTGGGCAGCAAGGGAGGGTGGCACCTATTTTATTAGGCTTGATACAAACAGATTGTGGTTGACAGTGTCAAATGTTTTGCTGAGATCTAGAAATACTGCACTAGTAACTTTCTTGGAGTTCATGGCTGTGATCCATTCATTGGTAACTTTGGCTAGAGCAGTGACTGTACTAGGGTTGGGCCGGAAGTTGGATTGTGAAGGGTTGAGGATTGAAGATGATTCTATATGGAGTTTCATTTGGGAGTAAACTATCTTTTCACGGACTTTGGAGAAGACAGGTAAGGTTGAGATGGGCCAATTGTTGTTTAGATCACAAGGGTCCCCTGACTTGAATAATGGGAGGATGTGGACAGATTTCCAGCAGGAGGGAACAGTGGCAGTGGAAATGGAAAGATTGAATATGTCGAGGATAGGGGCAGTGAGGGTGAGGTAGCCTAGTTTAAGAAAAAAAGACTGTAAACCATCATCCCCTGCACCATTTCGAATGTCTATGTTAAGAAGTAAATCTTCGACTTCTTTATAGCTAAGTGGGAACAACTAGAGCAGGTGGGTCGAAGTCAATATTATTACAGTCTTGGTTGCTACCACAGGCTGCATAAGGAGAAGAGTTGAAAGCTAGGCCAGCAGTTACAAAGTGATTGTTTATTTCCTTGAGGACTATTCAGCTGTTTTCCACAGCCCTACCATTGCTGAGGATCTTCAGTGGGATAGACGGGGCTACAGGCTGACCTTCTATGGACTTGAGTGTCTTCCAGATTTTTGAGGAATTCCCTTTTGCCTGTTCAAGGGTGAAGACATAATAGTTGGCTTTGCTTGCATGGATTTATTTAATGCAGGTGTTTCTAGCTGCTCTGAATGCTTGCCAGTCAGCTTGGCTTTTGGATTTTCTAGCCTTAGCCCAGAGTTTATCATGGCATAGGAGTGTAGCCTTGAGATCTGATGTAAACCATGGGTTGAATGTTTTACACACTCTGACTTTGATCAAAGGGGCATGCTTGTTGGCCAGTGTCATGAGTCATGGTGTGTGTGCTGTTTTTTTTTTTTTTTGTTATGTATATTGCTATGGGCTTACAAGAAGAATTACAGTCTATGTGTCTTAAAAGGATATTTAACTATTCTTAAGAAAAATAGCAATCACAGTTATCACTGCATGTCAACAACTTATAAACCACTGACAAAACATTTGTTTATAAGATCACATTCAGATAATACAAAAAGACACAGGCAGAAGGGGATAGAGAGAAGTACCAGGAGAAGCAAAGGGATGCAGGGAGGTCAGTATGGGAAGCCAAAGTTCAGACAGAAGAGTGCATCACAAAATCCGAGATTACACTGCACAAAACCCTTTACAGGTACATAAGTGAAAAAGAAGGGTGAAGGGTTGGATAGTGAGACTGAAGGGGGAGGTTGAGAGCAGCATGGAGGATGACAACAGAAAAGCTGACATAGTGAACAGATATTTCTGCTCAGTCTTTACATAGAAACATAGACTTTGACAGCAGATAAGGACCACTTGGCCCACCCAGTTTTCCCAATTCCCTACCTATTGGATAAGCTGCAGATTCTAGTTAACCAACAGCCTACTTCCTGCAACACCCCACTACAATTGCCTTATGTCTGTCCCATGCATGTTTGAATTCCACCACTGTTTTAGACCCAACAACCTCCCCAGAAAGGCAGTTCCAAGCATCCACCACTCTTTCCGTGAATATTTTTTTTATCACATTACTCCTGAGCCGTTCCCCCCTCTATCTTTAAATTGTGCTCCTTTGTTCTTACACATCTCTTTTTCTGAAAGATACTACCCTCCTGGAATTTGTTGATTCCCTTGAGGTAGTTGAAAGTTTTGATCATGTCCCCCTTGTCCCTCCTTTCATCAAGGGTATACATATTAAGCTCTCTCAGTCTCTCTTCATATGGTTTCTGACGCAGAACCTGCACCATTTTAGTTGCCCTCCTCTGGACTGCTTCCATCCTGTCTATGTCCTTGCATAGATGGGGTCTCCAAAACTGCACACAGTATTCCAGATGGGGTCTCACCAACTGTGTGTACAGAGGGATAACCACTTTCCTTTTTCTACTTGTGATTCCCCTTCCTATGCATCCCAGTATCCCTTTCTCTCCTTACTGACTTCTCACATTGCTTACCCACCTTTAGGTCATCTGATATGACTATCCCCAAGTCCCTTTCCATTTTTGTTGTTGTTAGTACCTCCCCTGCTATTGTGTACTCTTCTTCTGAATTTTTGTTTCCCAGGTGCATTACTTTGCACTTCTTTGCACTGAATCGAAGTTGCCATATGTCTGACCATTCCTCCAACCTTGCCAAGTCCCTTCTCATCATTTCTACCCCACCTTGTGTATCATCTCTGTTACAGATCTTTTGTCATCTACAAAGAGGCATACCATTCCTTCCAGACCCTCTGCAATGTCACCTATAAATATGTTAAAGAGGACTGGACCCAGTACTGAGCCCTGAGGTACTCCACTAGTAACCCCCCCTTTCCTCAGAATGTGTTCCATTCACTATTACTTTCTGAGTCCTGTTGTGCAGTCAGTTTGCTACCCAGGCTACTACCCTGGAACCCACTCCCAGACTGGCTAACTTGATTATTAATCTTGTGTGCGGGATTATGCCAAATACCTTGCTAAAGTCTAGGTAGGCCACATCCACAGCCCCTCCCTTGGTCTATTACTTTGGTCACCCAATCAAAGAAATCAATTAGGTTTGTCTGACATGACCTTCCTGCTGTAAATCCATGCTGCTTTGGTTCCTGTGCCCCGCTGGCCTCTAGGTAGTCAACAATTCTTTCTTTCAGAAGAGATTCCATCATTTTCCCTACCACTGAGGTCAAACTTACAGGTCTGTAGCTGCCTGCTTCTGCTTTGCTCCCACTTTTGTGAAGGGGAATTACATCTGCCCTTCTACAGTCCTCAGGTACCACCCCATCCTTCCATGATTTCTTAAAAAGCATGGTCAGTGGTGTCTCTAGGTCCTCCCTTAGTTCTTTTAGGGTTCTGGGGTGAATCCTGTCAGGCCACATTGCTTTGTCTACCTTGAGATTTAGGAGTTCTTTCAAGACTGTTTCTTCTGTAAATGGACTGGTGTCAACCCCACTACCCAGAGTGCTTCTATTGTCTGGTTTCGGTAACTCCTTCTCATCTTCTTTTGTGAATACTAAGCAAAAGTATTCATTCATTATCTCTGCCTTTTCACTGTCTCTCTTTGCCCACCTCCCCTCTCCTTTATTAATTTTCACTATTCCTCCCTTAACCTTTCTATGCTCCCTAATGTACCTATAAAAGGTTTTCTCCCCCTTAACTGAGTTGGCTATTTTTTCCTCGGTTTGGGCCTTTGCTATTCTGACTGCCCTCCCCACTTCTTTCTGCTTTAATTGACAGAGTTCCCTGTCGTGCTCCATCTGTGATTCCTTATACTTTTTGAATGCAGTCTTTTTCTCCTTAACCTTCCCTGCCACCTCTTTTGAGAACCATAGTGGTTTTTTACTCTGCTTTGTTTTCTTTATTTGTTTCACACAAAGGCTTGTTACTTCTATGATGGCAGTTTTGATTTTTCTCCATTGTTCTTCCACCCCTCCTTTTTGGCCATTTGCTAGTGCATTCCTCAGGTAATCACTCATTTTGTCAAAGTCAGCCCATCTAAAGTCCAGTATCTTTGTTTTTGTATGGCTTGTCTCCATGGTTGTGCTTATCATGAAGCACACTGTGCAGTGGTCACTTGTTCCCAGATGTCTACTGACTTCTAAATTTGTGATCCTTTCTCTATTTGAGAGTACCAGGTCTAGTATTGCTTCCTCCCAAGTGGCTTCCAACACTAGCTGTCTAAGGCCTGCTCCCTGCAGGGCATCGAGAATGACCCTGCTCTTGGATGTAGTAGTAGTAGTAGTAGTAAAAATGTTTATTTTTATACAGGATAGCAAACTTTAGGTCATAGACCTATTTTCAAAGTTGTCCTGTGTCAAGAACAAATTAAATTCAATATAACATACAAAGATTCAGACTACATAGAACAACTAATAAACAATTTTTGACATTATATAAGACAAAAATCTTCAATCAGATCAACAACTAACACATTTATCCGCATTTAAAAAACAAGTACATTCATCATAAAATACAGTGCTCAATCCTAATTTAAACTAGGATAGTTTAGTTGCTTTCCTTAATTCAGGGGGAATATTATTCAAAATATTTGCAGTCTGAGCCTCAAGTGTCACAGTACCATATCTTGTATTAGTTTTTGGAAAAGTGTATCCTCTATGCTTTACATCCCTTAAAATATAAGGATAATATTTAATAACAGAAGGCAAGTCCATGTTTCCATCAATCATCCCATTTATTATTTTATAGATAAATACTGAATATTGTTTTTTAAATCATACTGATAAACTGTCCCATTTTAGGTCTTCATACAAAATGCAATGATGAGTATTATAGCTACAGTTCAGGACAAATCTTGCCAATTAATTATATGATATGGATAATTTATTTAAATGTGTTTGACCAGCAAAATTATACACCATATTTCCATATTCTAATACAGGCATTATTAATTGATTTGCAATTAACCTCCGGGTTTGTAGATTTAATATCCTTGATGACCTACGTAGTGCCCCTATCTTATTATTAATTTTCTTTATTGTATTAATAATATGAGCTGAGAAAGATAAAGTATAATCATTCTGTACACCTAAATATTTATATTGATCTGTGATTATCAATTTTTTTCCCATTCCTTATTGGTATTTCCCTATCTCTGATCTCTTTTTTATTAACCTTTATTTGTTTTATTGAAAAACATAACCGGGGTTTTTTTTATCACTTATCACTAATTTAGAGCTGGAAAACCAATCCTGCAGAACATCAAAATCCATTTGTAATTTAGCCATCATTTCATTTTGAGATTTGGCTGATGCTAAAAGTACTGTATCATCAGCATATAACCTGATTTGTGTTTTTATTTTGGTAGGTAATTCATTAATATATAACAAAAACAATAATGGCCCCAAAATTGAACCTTGAGGGACATCTCTTAGTATACTACCCACTTCAGAAAATTGACCATTTATTACTACCTGCTGTTTTCTTTGACTCAAATATGATTTAAACCATAATAATGACCTAGGGGCTATACTAATCCTCTCCATCCTCTCATACAATAAATGGTGGTTGACCAAATCAAAGGCTTTGAACAGGTCAACAAACACTGTGCCCATGGACTCTCCCTTATCCTAGGCCACTGCCACTTTATCAACAAAGTCCACGAGCGCAGTGCAAATTGAATAACCTGCCCTAAAGCCATGTTGGTATTTGGTCTATTTTGAATATTTTTTTAAGTAACTATGCAAGTGGCCGAACATCATTCATTCCATAAACTTAAAGAGGATGGAGAGGATTGCTATTGGTCTATAGTTTGAGGGGTCATTTGAGTCCCCACCCCTTAAATATAGGTACTATTTTGGCTATTTTCCAGATAGAGGGAAAAACATTTTCCATCAAACTTTGATTAAATAAATCAGTCAGTATTGGTGATAAGACTTGAACTGCATCTTTAATAAATTTATCCTCAATATTGTCCATACCATATGATTTATTTTTATTTAATTTTAAGATCTCCCGCCTAACTTCTGAGATTTTTATGTTTTTTAAATAAAAAAGAGGACAATTTTAAGTATTAGTTTCCTTATTTGCTAAATCTGTACTTGTGAACCAGCTGGGATGGTAATATCAAGCAATGTTAAGAAATATTTATTCAACAACTGTTTTCTTTGAGTCAAGGAGCTCACCCTTATTATTAGACATTTTTGTGCAAGATTAGCTCTCGAAGTGTTTTCCAATTCATTTATCATATTCCAGCATTGTTTATGATAATGAGTTGTCTCAATTTTAATGTTGTAAAATTTTTTCTTGCAGATCTAATTAACCTTTTGCATTCATTTTGCTTAATTTTGAAATGAACCCAGTCTTCCTCCCTTTTTGTTTTATTTGCTCTTTACCAGATTCTATCTCTGATACAAATTTTCTTTTTCAAATATTCATTTATCCATGGAAGATGCTTTTTCTTTGTTTTAGTTTTTTTAAATGGTGCATGCCAATTACAGGCCTCTAAATAAGTTTTTGAAAATTCTTCAACCGCCAACTTTATGTCTGGAATTAAATTTAACCTTCCCCACTCTATACAATTTAAATAGTAAACAAAATTATTTGGGTGATAGTTCTTAAAATTTCATTTTAGGGTAATCTTTTCTTCCTCAATTATTTTATTTAAATCTTTTCCAACACTATATACTGAATTATGATCCCCCAAATTTAGAGATAAAATCAAACATTTTTTGACATGAAAGCTCCTAGAGAGAAAAATTAAGTCCAAAATACTCCCCTGACTTTTAACCTCACTTTTCCTAGTACTTTGATTTATTGTTTGATTGACATTTAGTATCTCAAAACTTTGTTCCAATTTTAATCCCCTTGGCTTGCCCCAAGCAGCGTTGAAATCATCAATTAGTATTAAATCTTTACCATCTGACACTAATGCTAATTTAGATGCCAATAATTCAAACTTGGTAGTATTTACTTTTGGAGGGGAATATACTATACTAATTAAGAGCTGCAATCTTTCAAATTAAACACAAAGACATTCAATTCCCTCTAAATTACCCTGAAAAACAACTTCTCCCAAACCCAGTTTCTCTGTGATATATAAAAGAACCCCACCACCCCTCTTTCTCCTATCTAATCTAAAAAGATTATAACCATCCATTAATATTTCCTTATCCTGTATGATTTGAGATAATCATGTTTCAGTTAATCCTATCACATCTGGTTCATAACTTTTAGTCCATATTTGAAATTCATGCATCTTGTTTATAACACTTCTTGAGTTTTCAAGTGAAATTTTTAAATTTTGTTTATTTACTCCTTTGGGGCTGGGATTTATCTCCACATCACCTGCAAGCAGTATTACTATGCTACAAAAAAATGGTGTAGTTAATTTGAAGTGGAATTTTCTAGGTGAAAAACATTGGATTCTAACCTGATTAAATAATCTCCACTGCCTAGATAATCCATTTCTTCTGGTTCTGTGAATAAGTTCTGAACCCGATGACATAAATAAATGCCACAACATATTTTTTCTTGCTGTCTTTCAGGTGATGGAGCGCCCCTTCCTGATTCCAACAGTCGATCTTCTTCCATTGATTAACAAGTATCACAAGTAAGATACAGTACATGTGGCTGCAGTACATGTCATCCAGTTAACATCTGGCATATTCAGGTCCCCCAGCAACAGTATATCCCCTTTTTCAGCCATTTTGAGAATGTCTTCTATCATTTTCTTGTCCATTTCCTCCCATTGAGATAGGGGTCTGTATACAAACCCTGTGTGGATTGTGATGACATTCCCTGTCTCCAAGGTGACTCAGAGTGCCTCTTGTCCTCCACTTTACTTTTTAGTTCTGTAGCTTTGATCCCTTCCCTTATGTATAGAGCTACTCCACCTCCTCATTTACCCTCCCTGTCCCTTCTGTAGACTGTGTACCCTGGTATGTTGACATCCCAGTCATGGTTCTGCATGTATCATGTTTCCATGACTGTCACAATATCCAACTGTTCATCTTCCATCAGGGCTACTAGCTCAGGAAGCTTGTTTCCCAGACTATGGACATTGGTACTCATTGCCCTCCATTTAATGTTGGCTTTATCCTTTTTCCCCCATCCCTGCTTTTATTGTCCTTGTCTATTTTTTCCATTTATCCCTGTCCTGCCCTCTGTTGAGCTCTGTTACCTCAGTGTTTACCTTACTACCTGCCATGTTTTGTGGAAGGCTTGAAATGTCGCGTACCTGTGCTCACCACTTCCCTCAAAGCTAGTTTAAAAGCTTGCCAAGGAAGCATTTAAACCTGTCACTTAGGAGCTTGGTTCCTTTTGCAGACAGATGCAGACCATCATGCCAGTATAGACCTTCATCTCTCCAGGTGTACCCCTCAACCCCCAATGAAGTTAAAGCCCTGTGTTTGGTGCACCAGTTTTGCAACCATTCATTAAACTGCATGGTGCACTACCTTGCCTCACCCCTGTCATGTAATGGTAGCACCTCTAAGAAGGTAACCATGCTTGATACCTGTCTGAGGCCCTCCCCAACTCCACAAATTCATCCTGCACTGCACTGATTCCATGCCTAGCTAGGTCATTTGTCCCAAGGTGGACAATTATATCTAGTTCCCTCTCCAGTGATGCTGCTTCTGCAATCCTGAGGATTTGCTTTTGTCCCTCCAAGCCATTGATGAACGGGAGGGTAATGGGCCTGAAAGAAGTACAAGGGGTGGGAAGAACACAGAAATGGATGCAAGTCCCTTTACATGGGAAAAGGTCATAAGGAATTGGATGGAATAAGAGTTAATAAAGCAATGGGGCTGAATGGGGTGAACCCAGGGTCCTAATGGAACTAACAGAGGTGGTGGCTGAACTTCTGGCAATCCTGTTTAGCCAATCACTGGAAACAGGGGAGGTACCCAAAGACTGGAGGACAGCAGATGTAGTCCACTTATACAAAAGCGGGAACAAAGAGGATGCAGGGAACTACAGACCACTCAGCCTGACCTTGGTAGTGGGGAACATCATGGAAGCACTACTGAAGGAGAGATTGGTGGGACCCAAGGTAGCATGGTTTCACCGGGGGGGGGGAGTATGCCATACCAACCTCATTGAATTTGTCAACTGTGTGACAAAGGAGGTGGATCAGGGGAGGGCAGCTGACATGGCCTATCTGGAGTTCAGCAAGGCCTTTGACACTGTGTCAAAGAAGGCTATTAAGTAAACTGGGGAATATAGGAGTGGGCAGGACAGTGGTGAGGTGGGTGGGATAGTGGCTGGGGGGCAGGACACAAAGGGTGGTGGTTAATGGCTGTCACTCCACAGAGGGAAGAGTGACCAGTGGGGTGCCATAGGGATCAGTGCTGGGACTGGTCCTATTCAACATCTTCACCAGTGACATTGCACAGATCTAGAAGGCAGAATTTCCCTGTTCACTGATGACACAAAGCTCTGTAACAGAGTGGACATGCCAGAGGGTGTAGACATAATGAGGAGGGACCTGCAGAAGCTTGAAGAATGGTCAAGGGTTTGGCAGTTGAAATTTAAAACAAAAAAGTGCAAAATAATGCATATGGGGCACAAAAACCCTGGAACAACATATCAGTTAGGGGGTAAGGATGTAGCATGCACAAAACAGGAAAGGGACCTTGGAGTTATCATCTCTGATGACCTCAATGTAGGGAAACAGTGTGACAAGGTTGCAGGTAAAGCAAAAAGGATGCTGGGATGCATAGGCATTGGCATCACCAGCAGGAAAAGGGAGGTCATAATTCCAGTATGTCTGACACTAGTGAGACTCCACCTGGAATATAGTGTCCAGTTCTGGAGACCTTACCTATGTAAGGACATGGACAGGGTGGAGAGGTTTAAGAGGAGGCAACAAAGATGGCAGAGGCATTGCATCACAAGTCCTATAAAGACTGGGTGAAGGACTTGAATATGTACTCCCTAGAGGAGAGAAGGGAGAGAAGGGATATGATAGAGACATACAAGTATCTTATGGGGAGGAACAGGGTGCAGGAAAACACTATTTTCCAGATAAAAAGATGTTCCAGGACTACTGGGCATGGGATGGAGTTGGTGGGAGGGTGATTCAGAGGAAATGTGAGGAAGAATTTCTTCACAAAAGGGGTGGTGGACAAGTGGAACACCCTGCCTGAGGAAGTGGTGAAGGCTAAAACAATCATGGAATTTAGGAATGTATGGGATAGACATAAGGGAAACCTGGAGGTCAGGGGTAAGGGGCAACAGACTGTTAGAAAACTTAAATTGATCTTACAAGCTCAAATGGGCAGACTGGGTGGACCATAGACCCTTATCTGTCAGCAGTATCTATGTACCTATGTATAAATACTATAGTTGAAATTCACTGACAAAAAACCTTAAACATTATTCCTCTTGAAAACCTATGCCAGTATAAACACAAAAAGTCAGAAGGGGCTCACAGTATAGCCCAGAGGTTAGAGTAACGACCTGAGAATGACTTTGTTACTTCCAGCAGACTTGGTTTTGATTCCCACAACCTCCACTTGCATGCAGTGAGACCCAGAGCTAATCCTGAAAACCAACATTGTGCCTAGTGGGGTTTACCTGGTTACCAAAGAATGAAAAATAGTTAGCATTTGAAGTTTTTTTCTGTTAGCTTGGTAGGTAATTGGGAATTAGGAGAGCTGGGACAAGGGAAGAGGATCGCAGCGGGAGGGGTCTGAGAGCAAGAGTACAAGAGTTGACCTGCAGCTGCCTGGGTGGAACGCTGAGCCATGTGGTGCTGGGAAGCCAATATGGTTGGATCCAGAAAGAACTACAGAAAGGGCTGCATTGTACTTCTGGGCCTCTCACAATGTGGAGTGTTACCTGAATGGAAGGAGAAGAAGGAGAGGGGATAAGCACTGCTGTTTTCCTACTGTGCCGCTTTTGTTGGTTGGAGCATCGTGAATTTTGAAGACACCAATGTGCTAATCAAATATTGTGTGGGAATGCTGGAGTTGGGAGGAGGAAGAGGACTGCAGTTGGAGGGTTCTGAAGAGAGGATCTCAGGAGTTTACCAGCTGCTGACTGGCTGGAACGTTGATCCACATGGTGCTGGGAGGCCAATAGGGTCAGAGCCAGAAAGAAGTACAAAGGCTACAATGTAGTTCTGGGTCTCATGCACCACTGATCGCTGGCTGAAAAGATAGAGGGGAAGGAGGAGAGTTAACTACTGTTTGTGTTTACAGAGTTGAGTTTGTGAGATAGGAGTATTTGAATTTGAGGGATGCAAATGTGCTGATTCCACATTGTGTGGGAATTGGGGAGGTGGGAGAAGGGTGGAGGACTGCAGAGGGAGAGTTCTGAGGGTGGGAGCTCAGGATTTAACCAGCAGTTAACTGACTGAAACACTGAGCCACATGGTACAGGGAGGCCAATAGGCTTGTAGCCTGACATACATAACTCCAAGTAGGCCAAGCAACTCCTCAAGTGAGTGACCCTGACACAAGAGCATCATGAAGCAGGAGTGCAGCCTTTACTTATGAGGCATCTGGGATATTGGTAGGGTGTCTGCAGGGAGGACCGCAGGCCATAGGCCTTGCTGATCATGGCAAGGAAGGTGAATGCATAGCAGGGGTGGTGAAGAGGGGTATAGAAATGTACATATAGGGTCAACAATAAAAAAGCCAATAACCAACAGATTAAGGGGCTAACAACAAATCCCTAGCCAAGACTAGCCTTGTATGTTGGAAAACCAGCAGGTTGGGGTAGCAGCTAAACTCTATTTAGGGTTAATCTAGTTGAAACGATCAGCAGAAGAACAGAAAGCAGGTGGTGGCAGGTGTGTTTGCTAACCAGTAGGTAGAGGGGTAGCAGCTAAACCCTATTTAGAGTCAACCTAGTTTGCAATAATCAGCCAGAGAACAGGAAGCAAGTGGGGGAGGGTGAAGAACAACAAAGAATAGGTTCAGATGCATAACCAGAAGAAAAGCCTACCTTCACAGACCAACAGGGAAAGGGGATTGCAGCAGAACTCTATCTAGGGTTAGCCTATGCTGTACTAACTTCCAGCTGAACAGGTAGCGGGTGGGAAAGGGTGAAACAGGGGGACATTAGGAAAAGCAGGGAACATAATTAACTGGAAGTGCATAGGACAAGGATCTGGAAGAGAGAGAAACAGGGCTGAGAGAATGTGGGGGGAAGGGGAATGTACAGGCAACAAGATAGGGCAGGGAGGGTAATGTGCTGCGATAACTGTGGGGCAGCTGTCTTTCTGGGAACATTATGGAACATAGGGAACTGTCCAGTGTGTAGGATCATAGAGTAGCTAAGGGCAGAAGTCCATCAGCTCAGATGGGAGCTGAGGAGTACGGGGTGGTGGGCTTATGGAGCAGGTCAGTGGGGTGGGAGGCATGGGGATGGTGCCCTGGGAAGTGAGGGTATCAGACAGGGGATTGGATCAGCCAAGATCATTCATTCCACAGGAGTAACCCTTCCTCAGAAGGCCAGAGTGCCCAGAGAATGAGAATGGCAGGTGGTAGGGGGAAGGGGTGGGAACCCAAGAGTTCCAAAAGGAGTGAGAACACCTGAAAAAGTGCCCATTAAAACAAGCAGATTTGGACCTCTACCAGGAAGAGAGAAAGGGGAATCAGGAGGTGATGTAGGAAGCCTGGATAGGCCTACAAATGTAGGGAGACATGAGAGGGGATCAAGCCAAGCAGAAAAATCCTGGAAGACAGGGGAAGAAGCTGGCCTAGTGGAGAAGAAGGAGACAGGGAGGGAAAAGGCTTGGTAAGGAGGAGGAGCGTTAGTGGGATGAGCAGAACCAAGAGGAATGGAGGGGCTTTGAAAGGAAGGGAGATGCAGTTGGGGGTACAGTGGAGAAGGCAGAGGGACACTAGCCAAAACCTGGGAGAGGTAATGCAAGATGGCTAATTCTACAGTATTAGGGAAGGGAAGGGAACATGGATGTAAAGGAAAGGTGATAATCATTGGGAACTCCATGATTAAGGGCATTAACTAGGGAAAGAAGGGGACAAGAATGACAAAACAAAAGTGGTGTGTATGCCAGGGATGACAGCAGGGATGGTAGGTCTTAAAATAGGGGAGGTGATAACAGGGAGTGGTGGGAACCATGCCTAATTATGCACCTAGGCACCATCGATCTAGCTGGTGAGAAGGTGGTAAAAAGTAGATTCAAGGAGTTGGGGAGGACCTGCAAGGAACTGGCAAGATCAGTGGCAATATTGGAGGTGATCCCAGTGCCAAGAGCTAGCACAGTAAGGAAAATTAGGATAGAGCAATTCAATGCATGACTGAGGGATTGGTGCAAGGAGGAGGGGTTTGACTGCATAGGAGACTGGGAGGAGACCTGCACTAATAAATCTCTCCATGCACCTGACAGACTACACCTCAACAGGGACAGCTCAAGGGTATTCAGGGACAAACTGGGGGGATACATTATTCATATGCTCAATTTAATCTACTGAAGCAGGGGCAGGTGGACCTAAGGTCACAAATACCCCGGGAGGTAGACATCAATGGTCCTCTCTCCCAGAACAGTAGAGGGAGACTGGATAGGGAAGCAGGAATAGGGCAATTTGAAAAAAAGGGACTGGCATATGGAAAGAGAAGGAGTAAAAAGAAGAAGTAAAGAGGGAGGACCAGACTCAAGGTGGAAGGTGGTTTCCCTGAACTCATATAGTCTCAGAAACAAGCTGGATGACCTGCAAGCACTACTTGTGAAAGGGAGAGTAGACACTGTGGCATTAACTGAGACTTGGGTGACACCTAACAATGACTGGGACCTCTCAGTTCTGTGTTATAAACCTTACAGGAGGGACAGAGCAGTAGGGAAAAGGAAGGGGTGACAGTATTCATTAGGGGGGATATAACAAACACAAGGGAGGAGTTGGAGGAGGGAAAGGCGGAAGCAATGTGGATCCAATTACATACCTGCAGGGTAAGGATGGTGAGGTTGGGGGTGGTTTACAGATCACCCAGTCAGGATGAAGAAATGGACAAGGACCTAAGCTCATAAATTATAAAGTCCTCATAGAAGGGGGAAGTGGTAATAGTGGGGGACTTCAACCTGCCCACATTGGACTGGAGTGCACAGACCACAACATGTGCCAGGAGTAAGATAATTCTGGAAGTGATTCAGAATGGGTTCCATACTCAAGGCGTCACTGAACCCTCCCTGGAAGAGGCAATCCTTTACCTGATGATCATGAACTGAGGGCACATACAGGATATACTCTAGCCTGGCAGTATAGCATAAAGGTTGGAGTAAAGAACTGTGAATGAGCCTGGTACATCCAGCAGACCTGGGTTTGATTCCCACAGCCTCCACTTACATACTGTGTAACTCTGAACAAGTCACTTAACCAGCCCCAAAGCTCCTGGGTTCCCTCTGAAAGCAGGCACTTGTGTCTAGTGGGTCTTATCCTGGTAACAAAGAACTAATAATAATAATATCAATAATAGTAATAACAATAATAATAAATCAGTAAGGGAGTCACTGGGTGGAAGTTATCATTGTTCAGTGTAATTCCTACTAGACATGGACAGAGTAAGTGTTCTCAATAAGACCATAATCCTAGACTTTAACATGGCAGACTTTAAGAGAATGGGCAAGGTACTGAAGAGTCATGTAGTGAAAATTAAAATAACTAAGTAAGTGAACCAAAATGGTCTATTATTAAGAATGAATTACGGTCTGCAATGGATGAGTGTACTAGCTATGGGGGAAGAACTCAAAGATCAAAGCACCCAGCTGATTCAGCTCTGAGGTAGCACAGATAGTGATGAACAAGAAGCTGGACTATAGGAAATTCAGGAGGAACAAGAGGGAGGACAGAGAAAAATTCCTGGGCTAGGTGAGGGAAGCAGGAAGAGTGGTTGAAAGATCTATGGTGCAGAAAGAATTACAACTGATGAAGGGTATTAGTATGGAGGAAAAGGCTTTCTTCCTCTACATAAGTGAGAAGAGAGACAAGAAAGATGGGATAGTTAGACTAAAACAAGAAGACAGGTGGGTGGAGGAAATAGGGAGAAGGCAGAGTTAATGAACAAATTCGTCTGCTATCTCTTCATGAAAGAAAATGATGAACCAGTGCTGATAGGGGGGAAAAGGATCCAGAAAGGGGATGGGGTCAGGTGGGATAATAGAATGGGACAGAGTGAAAAATGGGTTGCTAGCTTAGAGGAAAGAGAAATCACCCAGCCCAGATGGAATACACCCTAGGGTGCTGAAGGATTTGGCAGGGGAGCTTGCAGAACTGCTGGCAGACCTGTTGAGCTGTTCACCGGAGTCAAGCATGATACTGCATGATTGGAGGATGGCACATGTGGTACCCCTCCACAAGAGTGGTCCCTGGGATGACCTAGGGAACTACAGACCAAACAGTCTCACTTCAACAGTGTGCAAGCTTATGGAGACCATACTGAAGGAAAGATTTATACAGCATGTAGAGGAACGTGGTCTCCAAGATTCAAGGCAGCATGGATTTATGAAAGGGAGGTCTTGTCAAATGAATCTGATTGACTTCTTTGACTGGGTAACCGAAACAGTGGACAGGGGCCAAGCAGTGGTCATCCTCTACCTGGATTTCAGCAATGCCTTTGACACTACATCCCAGAGGATGCTGATCAGAAAGATGTTTGATTCTGGAGTCAGAGATAAGATGGTTAGATGGGTACAAAACTGACTAGAGAACAGGACCCAAAATGTGATGGTGGGAGAACAGTTGTCTTTAATTTTTTATATTTTATTAGAATTTTGGATAAATATCTTTGAGCCAATGGCTCTTTTACAAAGGTTCTATGTCAGTATACAAAGTATAGAATTACAGTTTATGTGAGATTATCAAGCAAGCAGTTTGAATACAAAATTCAGTACAGGGTATACATGGTCTAAAGCTACAGGTGATATAAATAATAGTTAGAACAACATAATAAGGCATACATGTAAGAATGATGAGTCACAGCAAGTAATATTTCCATGAATTAAAGCTGCCAGGAGGACATTGTCAAAGGGAAAGGTAGAGTGGAAAAAACTGAGTTGCTGCCAATTGTGCCTGTTAGTGTAGGAAAGTGGAAGAGAGAGTGCGTGTAGAGGGGTAACTGGGAAGGAGGTAGAAGGAGAGGTGGGTGGTAGGTAAGGATCGAGGAACAAGTGCAACATTGGGTGGGATGAGCAGATTAGAAAAGGGGAGAGAAGAAGGGAGTTGAAGAAGGGTAAGAGAGGAAGGTGGTGGACCTGGGCTAGGGAGAGATGCAGTGGTAGATATGGGGAGGATGGTAGCAGGCAGAGGTGGTGATAGTAGAGAGGTGCAAAGAACAGATGTGACTACCTGGGAGGATAGGAGAAACAGTCACAGGTGGCTCTAGACACAAGTGTTGACATAGCTTGTGTTTGAACGAGCAGAGGGTGACTAAGTTGGTGAGTTGGCTGCCTAGGGAGTTAAACATCTTAGGGTCTCTACCAGCAAAAGACCATTGGCCTTGGGCAGTGCAACAGCAGGGAACAGCCAGAGAATAGTTGTCAGAGCTTCTTGTGTAATGGGGATGGTTGGCTGGGCTTAAGAGAGACTGAACCCAAGGGGGCATGCATCCCATCAATTACTTTTTTGCTAGTAGGCAGGTTTGGAAAGTAATCCTTCCTTGAAGTTGTAGTCAGTTTGACTGTTCGTAGAGGTCGCAGGTATGTGTGCTGTGGACAGCACCAGGAAGCAGTCTGCAGGCCCTATTCAGTGCTGTAATGATTCACCGTAGTGCTGTAGCTGTGGCAGCTCCATAGATAACAAGCCCATAATCAATGATGGAGACAATAGAGCTGTGTATTGCTAGCTTAAGGGCATCAGGTGTCAGGCAGTGTCTATGTTTATAGAGAAGACCTATACGGATATTTACAGATTTTGCAACTGAATCGATATGGCTGGATAAGTACAGAGTAGGGTCCAGGGTTATGCCAAGGTATTTGAAAGTCTGCATCTGGTCCAGGGTCACACCCGAGCTGTTTTTGATTGACAGCTGTTGGTGTTTATGTTTGTTATGTATGCCATGGAACAGCATAGTCTTTGTTTTCTTGTAATTTAGCACTAGTTTCTGTGAGACGAACTAGGCTTCAGCTTGCTTTAAAAATGTTTCTGCAGTTGTTTCTCCAAGAGGGATGGGTCAGAATTCTTAGAGAAAATCACTGCGTCATCAGCATACAGAATAACGTTTTCAACACAGGTAGAAGAGAGATTGTTCAGGAAGATGCTGAAAAGAAGGGGTCCCAATATTAACCCTTGGGGAACACCTGCCCGGACAAGTAGTTTGTAGAAGAGGGAGTCACCAATCTTAACTTGTTGTGACCGGTTGGAGAGATAACTGTTGAACCATTGTAAAGTGTCATGAGAAAGCCCTAAGTTGCCAAGTTGTTCCAGTAGTAATGGATGGTTGACTGTATCAAAGGCCTTCGAGAGGTCTATAAAGGTGGCACCAGCAAGTTGTCCTCGGTCTAATGCTAGATGAATGTGGCTTGTAAATTCAAGAAGGGCAGAGGTGGTGCTATGTCCTTTGTGAAAGCTGTGTTGCTATGGGCATTGCAAGTTGAATTTCTCCAAGTACTCCACCAATTGGTCTGCAATGATTTTTTCAAGAGCTTTGGATGAAGGGGGTAGGATGGAGATGGGCCTGTAGTTACAGATTAATGTCCTAACCCCAGACCTGTGTATTGGGGTCACCAGGGCAGACTTCCACTTGAGCAGGAACTGGGAGAGCATGAGGGACCAGTTAATAATCTTGGTAAGAGGGTGCAGGACATTTTCAAGGGTGAGGGTGATGAGCTTCAAGTCAAGTGTGTCCCCACTTGATCTGGATTTTCTGAGCATCTTGAGCAGGTATTTTTTGGCATCCCTTTCTGTAACTGCCTTGAAATAGAAATGTGGATAATTTGTATCCTGAGTCTGTT
This sequence comes from Neoceratodus forsteri, assembly GCA_016271365.2. Classification (NCBI taxonomy): domain Eukaryota; kingdom Metazoa; phylum Chordata; order Ceratodontiformes; family Ceratodontidae; genus Neoceratodus; species Neoceratodus forsteri. The sequence continues at coordinate 625,710,251 of CM057455.1, forward strand.
GATATTGGGAGGCTGTGGTTGGTGTCCAAGAAGTTAAAGGGAAGCATATGGCTGAGGTCAGTGAATGCCAGATTGAAAGTATTGACAATTGTGGTGGGGTCGAGGGTGTTGGTGCCATCAATCTTTAACATATTAAGAGTTGCTTTGGCCTTTTTCTCTATCACTTCAGAGAGACTTTGCCAGAATTTCCTTCCATCTGACCATGAGTTTGATAGGGTGCTGCTGTAGTAGCTAGCTTTTTCAGTGCAGATAGCTCTGGTACAGGCATTCTTGGCAGCCCGGTATGCCTGAAAGTCTGCTTGGTTGCCAGTAGCTGTAGCACAAGCCCATAGCAGGTCCAGAGCTTTTAGTTGGTCTAGGAGTTTGCCTGTGATCCAAGGGTTGTCAAGGCCTTTCATTTTGCATTTCTTAAAGGGGGCATGGATATCACACACTGCATTGAACTCTGAGATGAAGTATTGAAGTGCAGCATCAACATCAAGAGCGGTGTCAATCGGGGACCAGTCTTGTTGTCGCAGGAGTGCCTGAAGTGATGCAAGGTGTCCCTTGATTAGCATCCGATTGTTGATAGTTTTCATGGGGGGGGGTTATTGAATTTATTTGACCATGTGCACTGGACTGAGGAATGGTCATTAATGGCATCAAGGAGAACTGTAGTGTGGGTAGTAAGGTCAGGGTGATTTGAGAGAACCCAGTCCAATAAGGTACTGGTCTCTGTTTTATAGTTGATCCTAGTAGGTGAGGTAACTAGCTGTGTAAAATGTGCAGCTGCCAAGGCATCCTTTTAGTTGCTTGCACTGGAGGCAAGCCAGTTGACAATAAAATTCCCTAGCAATATAACTTCTGAGTTAAGCTTTAGACTACTGATGCAGGTAAGGAATGGGTTCAGGCTTGTTGTTGTAAGTTTGGGTAGGATATATACAGAGGCTATTGCCAGAGCTTTGTTATGGGCCCCAATAATGACTTTAATAGCAAGGAACTGAATCTCATCTCCATTAATGGGTATGGTCAGGGCATGCCCTGTCATAGAATCCTTAAGATTAAGGGCACAGCCACCCCCTTTTTTGGATAGTTGATCCTGCCGAAAGATAGTATATCCAGGTATCGCCACGGCAGTGTCAGGGATAATTGGAGACAACCAAGTTTCAACTACAGATAGTACATCTGGGCTGTGTTGTGCTGTCCAGGCAGTGAGGGCATCTAATTTTTTGGGAAAGCTGCAGATGTTGATGTTAGCTAGTGAGAGGGTTCCTGTTCTTCCTTGCTCCTTGGGGGTAGCCAGGGGTGGTCCAGGGTTGGGGTGAACATTGCCTGATATTAGCAGGAGTAGCAGTATTAGTCTTTTTAGGAATTCCTTAAGATATCGGCAGTGACTGCTATGTGCACTTTTTCCCTTAAACTTATTCTTAGTTGTTGTCTGTCGTGTTCTGACTCCTGATAATATGAACAGGGAGAAATAGTATAATGGTAGGGTTGACCGTGGGCACAGTAGCATGTTCATGTATCCTAGTATGTGGGAGAAAAGATGAGTGTTGTTGCAGCTGAGACTACTGGTAACCATTCCACTTCTGTGCAAGGAGTTATCAACAAGGCAATCAGAGACTGGTTGCAGTGGGCATTTAGATGTATTGGTAGTGTGAGATGCCAGTAGGGTCAGAAGGAGCAGGTGCAGCAGGAACAGGTTAGGTTGCATTCTCGATGTAATAATATTAAACCATGCAGGTAGTTATGTTCAGGGATATGCAGTATAGTAAACTTGGCCAAGGTACCAGTAGTCAGATGATGAAAAGTAATCAAATCCACAAGAAATGGTGAACTACTGGGGACCAGAAAACTGTTGTTACTGTAGATCAAAAGACCCAGAATGTGTTAAATTCCTGAAGGTGATGAACATTGACTTGGGGCATATGTAGGATGTAAAAATCCTTTGTTAATATCGTCCCTTTGTTCTCCAAAATGGTTGTGAATAGATCTCAAAGACAAGCAAACATCCTTTAAGAACAAGACAGACAGAAATGTGGATTCAATGCAGCACTCCATAACTCAAGAGCTTGTATAACAGATTTACTGACCTTACTTTTGCTTCTGATGGCTTCCAAAAAAGTTGATTTATGATGAGAATGCCAATACCTGGTGGTGATGTTTTGCAGTTTTTTAGTCCAGGAAATGTTCATAGATGTCTAGTTCCAGGGTGGTCACAAGTGGCATCCAGCAGGGTTTGTTACTGAGGCCAGTGCTATTCAACATTTTCATTAACGACATTGGGGGTGGCATCAAGGTCAAAATGTCTCTGTTTGCAGATGACACCAAGCTCTGCTGGAGGGTGGATTCAGCAGAGGGGATACAGGACCTTAAAGAGAACCTAAGAAGACTTCCAAAGTGGTCTGGGACCTGGCAATTGGTTGTCGGTGCCAAGAATTGCAAGATTATGCACATGGGATGCAAAAAACCCAGGACAAAGTAGTACCTGGGAGGGGTCTGGGTATCTCCCATGGAGGAGAAGAAAGATTTGACAGTGATGATATCTAGTGACCTGAAGCACTCCATGCAGTGCAAGAAGGCAGGGTCAAGGACAAACAGGATATTGGGGTGCATTGCCAGAAGGATCAGCACTAGAAGAGAAAAGGTGGTATTGCCCTTGCACAGGTCACTGGTGAGGCAGCATCTGGAGTATGCAGTGCAGTTCTGGTGCCCTCACTTTAAAAAGGACAGCAACCTGATAGAGATGGTCAGGAGGAGGGCTACAAAGATGAATGTGGGGCAGCAGTGCAAAATGTATGAGGAGAGACTGAGGGCCCTGAAAATGTACTCCCTAGAGGACAGTAGGGAAAGGGGAGACATGGCTGAGACCTTCAAGTATTTGAAAGGGTTTAATAGAGTGAACAAGAATGGTCTGTTCAGGCAAAGATGCAGCAAAAATATGATGAGGCACAGCCTTAAGTTGCGGGGGGGCGTTAGGAGGAAGGCTAGGAGACACTTCTTAACAGAAAAGGTGGTGACCAACTGCAATGCAGCCTGAAGAGGTTATCTCAGTGAATATGGTGTGCATCTTCAAGAGCAGTTGAGATAGATAAAGGGGGAGGAAAAAGGTCATGGGGGAGGAGGGGGATGGAAAGGTCAGGGAAGTGGGAGGAGGGAAAACAGCCTGAGCTGTGAACCCAGCACATAGAGCACACTAGATAGACCAGAGGGCCTACTTTTGTTGGCTAGTTTGTATTTTCATTTATTTGTATATACTTTTTTTATGAGTATCTGATACTGTACATGTAAACCCTAATGTATACAATGGGGTAGCTTAGTGTAGTGTCTTCTACAGTACATGTAATGGGAGTGAACATCTCAAGTGATCTCTCTGATGATCCCAGTTTAAATACATACAATAAATGAAAATCTAAGAAGACTAAAATTCCCTTTTCAGAACACCACTGACTGGGGAATTAATGTATTATAGCAAAGATATACCGCATGTAAAAATATAGTCACATTGTATGCAGATACATTATTTCTTTTTTTTACCAAAATTATTAAGAAGCAAAATGCATGTACCTTTATACTCCAGGTGAAAACCAGTAAAACTAACAGACCCATCACTTCGAAAAGCCAAGTGCATTGTGTTTGAACTGCTTTCTATCCGCTCAGGTAGCTTGCTGTCTTGGAAACTTCCAATTAATTGGCTGTTGCTGTCTGGTCCATCATAGATATAGAGGAAGTCATAATTGGGTTCAATACCAAAGCTGAAAAGCAATCCATAGGAACAACCTATGAGTAACAATCCTAATCCCAGGCATGTATAATTTTTGTGTTAACAAGGATGTGTATCTGCAACATTGCCTTTCAAAAAGGCCTTTACATATGCAACAGTTCTTGATGGTTGAGTAAATTATTATTGCTTCTGCCAAACCAATTCACACATTTTTTTTCAAACACTGGATTCTTGCATTAAAATGTGAATGTTTCAAGATAAAATCCAATTGTAATGCAGCATTTTGTCTTCTCATTTACCATTTTCTGAAGGATGAAAACTGCTGGAGAGACAAATAATATTGTGGCTGGAGACTGTTGATTACAGTGCTTGCAAAGGCCACATATTTATTTCAAGAGCTTTACATTTTTGGAGCACATGCTATGCAATAATGAGTGCATAATAATGTGGCAACAAAGCTTTAATTACTATAAATCACAAAAGTAGTTTCAAATGTACTAACATAATTTCCAAGTGTTAAGCTTGGCATTATTTCTGTCTGATACATTGCAGTAGTTTTGCTATCCATGTACAGTAGGTAAAAGCTCATAAAGCAGTTACTTATTTTGTATTTCATAAATATGATACAGTGAAACTCATACTACATATTTATATTGACATGTATTTTACAGCAAATAATTTATAGTAACCGATTATGAAGTGTTTCATTAGCATATTTCCTACTGAGGTCTAAAACTGATAAGCAGGGTCACTTGACAATTGTATCTGCAAATCTGCAATTTCCACCTTTCTCCACAAGATTTCCACAATTTCTTGCAAATTTGGAAGTGTTTCCCAAATGTGTGCTAAAATACTAACATTTGCAAGGAACAATTCTCAAACATACTGACAAATGTGCTGATAATAGAGCATGCAAAACTAGATTTAGCAACAATAATACAATGTGAGTTGAGGAGGGAAGGAAGGGGTTTGTAAGGGATTTTTTGTGATGCTGCTTTCATTTGATTCACTCTCTGCTTTGGTTTAAAAATACACTGGCTAACCATGTGTGACTTAAACATTTAACACCTGTTTTGAAGCAGCCAAAATTGCCACAACTAAAACAATGAGTAGCAGTAAAAGTGTGAATTGAGCCATTCACTTCAATGGGGGGCAAACTTCAAACTTTGCAATTGGAAGGGTTTATTATTCTTTGGTGTATTCCATTCTGAATCAATCTCTTTTCAAAGAGCTGAGGATTTAGGATGGCCATGCTGTTTCTAAAGTTTAATGCGCTTGTGAGTGGCCCCTCCCTTGACACTCTACCACTTATATGTTCACATCCAAAGGCTGAAAGAAAAAACATTCTTTTTTTTTTCATCAAGTAAGTGCACTAGGCATGCAGATGTCTACTTTCAGGTACAAACTTAGAGTAAATCAAAAGTGCATTACAAACCACTGTATGATGCAGTAAAAAGACACATTGGTATTAATTGTTAACCTTTTTATATTTACAACTAGGCATTTACAAAATATGTTGCTTTTGAATTTAATACTGTCAAGTTCTGGATCACTAAATAAAATGTAATTTGCACTGCATGATGTTTATGTTTTAGACATTGTTTGTGTTTATTTTACAGTATTAATTTTACAAAGAAAAAGCTTAATTGGCCAGTGCTCATTTGCAAAGAGGTCCTGGATAGGACAGTTGACAGACAATAAGGCAATTGTATTACAAAGTGAAGAATGACAGAGCTGTACATGAAAAATATAAGCAACATAGAAGTATTCTACATATTGACAAACGTTCAGCATCAGAAATCTTTCTGCAAGCTGTAAGCATATAGAAATGACAATATATGTATTTAACCATTTTATCTAGCCATTAGGTGTTTCAGAAAACAATAATAGATACATTGTGGAGCACTAGGAATGTATAGTAGTACAACTGTTGAATTTACTCATAATTTTGTAAAAAAATATATATGTATGTATGTATTTTGGGGAGTGGGGGGAATTTTTCCCACATTTTCAGTGGCCCTGCTGATGAGTTAATATGAACATACAAAATTGCCAGCAGATACAGGCCATTCAGTCTATCTAGTCTGCTCGAGTGTGCAGCACTTCAGTCCATTAGAATGCAGCTGCACCCCCCCATATGCCACCCTCCCATCTCCCGCCCCCCTCCTGGTCTGTAGCCTCCTCTTGAATCTGTCTGAGCATTGCCATAGCTTGGAATCGTACGCAGGTTTTTGTTTTTTTTGCATTTCATTTAACTGTTTTTCTTTTTATATAAAATACTTTTTTAATTTTATATATTTTTAAACTTTTAGAAATTGTAGTTGTTTTACAGTCACAGTAGCTTATTCCAGGTTATGGGCCAGTGTAGGATTTACCTTCTTCTTGGGTGGTTAAAGACACAAGGCAAATACCCAAGTTGTAGGTAATCACATGAGAAACATCTCATTGTACCTTATTGCTTAAGTAACCTGACAATAATAAATATTAATTAGACATACATTTTAAAGGTAATGAGTAAATGTGCCTCATTGTTTGTTATCTACTATCTACTAAAATAGCCCTTTGCAGAGGCAAGCTGAATGAGCTATATAATTTACTTTTAAGTAAAATACATGTTTTGCACTTTTGTTAGATATTATTCCAGTTGAGCAGTACTATTACCATGCCTGAAAACTTATAATTAACTGTTTTCACACGGAATTTGTGAATATTTGCAACTCTAGTGTATTCCCTTTACATAGGGGAATGGTATTAAAACATTAGGTGTATCACTTTAATTATATTGTAACAATGGTGTTATATATTAAAATCTGGACAAAGAGTATAGCTATTATTAACATGAAAATAAAATAAAGTACTATTTAATAACATTGATTTTATTTTACACAATATAAAATCATTCAGACAATACATTATTCCTAAACATTTTACAAAGACCCAAGAAAAATGCATATTAAAAAATTACAATGAGCATTAAACATACAAAACCATATATATGAAATAAGGTATGACAGGATGTGGACTTTACAATGCAAACTACATGCCCATTTGTATTGTAAGGCATGGGGCAACATGAGGAAGTATTTTTTCACTAAGAGGGTGGTGGACTCATGGAACAGCCTTCCAGAGGAGGCAGTGGGGTCAAAAATAGTGGGAGAATTCAAGAATGCATGGGACAGACATAAGGCAATTCTAGTACGGGGTAGGAGGAAGTAGGCTGTTGGTTTTCTAAGATCTGCATCTTATGTGAAAGGTAGGGAAATGGGAAGACTGGGTGGGCCAAGTGGTCCTTATCTTCTGTCAAAGTCTAAGTTTCTATAGGCGCTTTTACACACAGGTTTATGTAATGAATAACTGTTATGGAAACAGTATTCTGTTACATCCCTTGTGTGTAAAGTGCATCTGTTTTGTGTCCATAGGTGAACATTCGTCCAAACCACAATCTCTGCTTTTCATGGTTTGCACCGTTGTGTTCCATTTCGTCTGGCTGTGTAAAACAGCCATTCCAAAGTGGTGCACAAACAGCAATAGAGCAGCAAGCTCTGTGGGGGTGCTAAAACACAAATGGAGGTGGGAGCTGCCAGAAAACTCGTGGAGTGTAAAGAAATCCTAAAAACGCAACAGAGCACAATGGCGCCACAGGTAACGCTCATTTTGTTTTAAAAACCTGTGTGTAAAAGCGCCTTATGTTTCATTTATACAGAATGCCATCAACCACCTGGAAGCACAGTTGTCACATAGTAACACACAAACTGGAGTGTCTTACTGCACTTATGAAATGGGTAACAAAAAAAAGAAGTGTTTTTGTACAATTAGTCTCTTTTAATTTTTTTTACAGTGAAAATAAAAGCTGGCAATCATTAGGAAGCCTCAGACATGGATTTTGAAGGGCCTTACCACTAGAGAAAGGCCTAGGCTTAGTTAGCCCTCTATCTTCTACAGATGTTAATTTGTTCATGTATAATTTTCTTTAAAAAAATGGCCACTTTGCCAGTGTATGCTTTCTCTCTTGTTGAGTGGGGGAGGTTTAGTTTTTGTACTATAGCTTTTTATAGGTTTTTTGTAGGATTTCTCCTGCATCCCCCTCTGGGGCCCTGCACGTGGAGGCATGCACACACATTGGAAGCCAGCTCAGACCGTTCCGCCTACCCGTTCTGCTGCCCCAGCCCACCTACATTACCCCACTGGACCTCCACCTGGTAGGAGCGGGACTATTGGAGGAGCAACAACCCATGCCCACCACCCTCAGAAGAGGAGTGCAGCCTGAAGACTCACTCAATCCCACCCCCACCAGGACAGCACCCCAATGACCTGAGGTCATTCCTGAACCTGGGTCTCCAGTGTAGTACTAGGTGAGGTGTCCAGTGCCTCAACCCTCAGTGCCCCTGGGCCAGCCTATTGGGGGAGATTTTTATAAGAAACTGGCAGGTCCATTGTTTTCATAGAATCATAGAAGCTGACAGCAGATAAGGACTGCAGGGCCCATCCAGTCTGCCCACTTTTTCTATCTTATGAATGTGCCATAGGCCTTTACTCTGTCAATGGCCTATCTATTCATACTCATCTGTATTGCTCCTTTATGCCTATCCCATGCCCATTTGAAGCTCTGCACTGTATTCATATCCACCACTTCCTGAGGTAGGCTGTTCCATGCATCCGCCACCCTTTCTGTGAAAAATAACTTTCTCACATTACCCCTTAATTAGCTTCCCTCTAATCTCATGCTGTGTCCTCTTGTTCTGCTATTTTCTTATATTGAAACTTGTTAGACTCTTTCACCTTGTTAATGCCCTAAGATTTTTGAATGTTTCTATCATATCACCTCTCTCCCTCCTTTGCTCAAGGGTATGCATACTGAGCTCTGTTAATCTGTCCTCATATGTTTTCTGATGCAGTCCCTGCACCATTTTGGTTGCCCTTCTCTGGACTGCCACCATTTTATTAATGTCCTTGTGCAGGTGCAGCCTCAAGTACTGCACGCAGTACTCCAGATGGGGCCCAACCAATGTCTTGTAAAGAGGGATTATTACTTCCCTCTTACAACTTGTTTTCTACTCTTTCCTTTTGGGAAGGAGGTGTAGGATAATAAATAGTGTTGACATGGCCACCCTCAGCTCTCCCCAAACAGGTGAGAGAAAGATTTTTAAAAGAAATGCTTGCTCAGCAAACCTGTGGTCTTGCGCCCCCTCTCACACACACACACTCTCACTAGCTGGAACAGAGAATAGTTAAACAAAATTGTGGCTGTGGTGATCTTTTAGGTGCAGTGGTACCACTACCAATAACAACACAATTGCCCCTAGTTCAGAAGTGATACTGAGTCACTGGAGGTTGGTCAGGGACTGAGCATCCCAAAGAATTTTCTGTTTGAGTGCCACCATGCCACCGCCTTCTGGGTGACCAGAGCTAGCAGTGCAAGTGGGAGACACTATGGAGTGGTGGAAGCATCCTGTTGACAAAGGGAGCACACTTGCATGCTCACATGATGGCTGCCCAAGCCCATGAGGCATCCAAGGGACTTAAGAGAAGAAAAGTAGAAAAACTCCTTGGACTGTGGCAGAGTGATATGGCAGCTATTTTTTGGCTCCCACACCACATACTGGGCACATTGCCTTGCCTCTGACCAAACACAATGACCTGAGGGGGCTTGGGGAACCCCCAAATAGCCCTGATATGAGGGCAAGCTGTGGAGGAATAAAGGTATACTATGTAAGTCCTAGAGACAGTGGGTGATGGAGCTGTGAGTGTTTGTCAATGAATGTTGGCCTGCTGGGTAGACAGGGATCCCAAAGTACAGTAAGTGAAAAAGGAAAATTATACATTAAAACACAGAAACAGAGAATCTGATAGCAGATAAGTACTGATTGGCCCATCCAGTCTGTTCAGCTACTGAGGGAAGGGGGGGCCAAGCAGTGAGATGGATGCTCTGCCGCTCCAATCTTCACCACTCTCTTTGAATATACTTTTTTTTTCTTCTTATAATAGCAGTTCACTTGATAATACATGCCTTTCTTGTCTCTTTACCTTTGGGCCAATAATCTATGAATATTTGTATTCTCCAAAGTTAAAAGCTGGGTAACTGTTAAACTAATTTGTTTAACTGGCTGCTGATTTTCAACATTCTGGCATGCTTAAATGTATATGACAAGAGTGGAAATTTTTGCAGTGAGTGATAATGGAAGACAGGAAATGAAGATTTAGAGAGTATCTGGTGGGAGAGAGAAAAATGGAGGTCAATCTGCTTTGGGAGGATGGAAGACAACACCCCAAGGAGAGAGCACAATATATGCCAATATGCACTATGTCCATCTACTACAGGGATGCTGTTGTTGCCTGGGGAAAGTGGGGATATCTCCTTTCTAATTAGTATAAAAGACGCTATGCTCAGATGAGCAATATTTTCCTGGAGTCTCCACAGAACTTGGTTGATAAGACGAGTAGAGAACTTGAAGTACTTAGAGCTTGCAGTACTGAGATACATTGACTTAATGTGGACCCGAGATGGGGGCCTAGATGTTGTATAAACCCTTAGCCAGTCCATATAGACATGCTATTTTAATGACAGTGGAAGTTTGTTCTTGAGGTAATTCCTTTAATTTTTTTTTGCAATTAAATACACTTTATTAAAACTTTTAACAATACAATGCATCAACAATTCAGCAACAGCATACAGTATTGACAAACAACACTAATGAATGGGGTAATTCATTTTAAAAGAAGCTCACCGACTAGTTAAGGTGGGGTCTCAAGATAGTGACTTAAAGCCAGATGCATTGAGTTGGGCCTTTTTGATATGGACGTATGTTGATGCATCAAAAATACATGAAAAACCCTATATGCAGGTATTCCTTTACCTTCAGCAAAATGGAGAAACGTATTTGGAAGGTGCTTTGTGGGCTAGAGGCACCTCTAGTATTTTGCCTACTGAGTCTGCTAACTTTATTTGTGCATTTCTATTGCTCTCTGATATAATTGCCACTAGTTTGGCTAATATACAACTGAAGTAGAAATTACAAACTAAAATCAAAGTCAGACATTGCTATTATGCAGGGAAACTTGCATTTAAATTTTTACTGAAGGGAGATCATTTGAATGGTGTTTTCTGGACTCCATTTGCCCCTGCTTACAAGTTGAGGGACTCTTGAGCACTCTTTAACATGAACATAGCCTTCTAGCACCTTATATTAATGTATTCACTCCCAAGCCAATGGAGCCCTGAATGCTCGATTTAAAAACAAGTGGACTCCTGAGTGTAATGGAGCCATAACTCTGTTCAATTGAAACTTATTTTCAACATTTTACACAAAATGTTGTATGACTGGCTTAAAACATTTATGCCTATGGCCTCTATGTCTGTTCAACGGCTTTCAAAAATCTGTGCATCTTGTCCACTTTTAACTGTTCTGAATTAATTATTATTTAATACCATACTTAAATTTACAGGGCAAGGGGGGTTGGTCAATTAATCCCTTAACAGAGACAGTTTAAATAGTTTAATTATCACAGACCCATGGTAACTCACACTCTATTGCTGATATTCAGTGGAATTGCTTGCTGACAGCTTTTTTACAGTTTTAATGTGTTGCTCACTAGCCCTGGATAAAGAGTAGTAAAATTTTTCTAGGACAAGGGTACTTCTTCTAATATTATGCAGTCATTAAGTGTTCACTACTTATACCATTTTTCTTATGTTGGCTGTATTAGGTAAATAAGTCTGGATTGTTAATCAGATTCACTAAAAATACCACCAAACAGCTTAATCTGGTTCAAGGTCAGTTGGCATTCATCTGTATCCCCCTCCCCTGAGTCATGCCTGAAAATAGGCAGGATTTGTCTAGTGCATTTACCCAGTCAACAAAAAATAAATAAATAAAATAAATAAAGATTAACAGGTGCTTTGATTATGTCTTTTAAAGCACCTGTATATAAATATAATTGAGAGGAGAATGAGAAGGTCAATTTTAGTTGATTCTTTTTAATAATATTGTATGATTCTCTATGCTAAGGCCCACAAAACCAACAAAAGATTTGGATTCTTATGTTGTCCAAGGCTTTTTATGTATTTTTAAATATTGCCATAATTAGCAGATTGGTATATACATTTTTATACATTGATATAATGGGTACTTAGAAGCATTTCAATATTGAAATCCTTTTTTGAGAATGTTTATATGTTTTATTTTGTACTTCTATTTATGTAAAATTGTAATGGCCTGAATGGCCGAAACAATAAAACACTGAACCTAAAAAAGGAAAAAAAAATACTGAGGCTGGGCAAATCAGATACTGCTGACTTGCTCAGCCTCAGCTCTCCCTGCTGGAGTAAGATAGATTTCTGAAACTGAAACATTGGAAAAACTTACTTAAAAAGCAGTATATGATAGTGCTGGTAATTCCTGAAGCTCAGGGTAGAACTGTAGAATAATAATTAGGCAGGTCTTACTACTCACTATTAAAGGGTTAAAGAAAAAAGGCCAAGTCTAGGGAAAAATAGGGAGCAGAAAATAAGGTTTTGTTCCCACCACAAGTCACAGTACTAGAAACATGGGAGTTTGTTAAGGAGAGAGCCATCCAGTGTTTTGAAGACATGGGTGTTGTGGAGTCTAGTGAGTCTCTACTTGTTCCCAAAGGTAATGGATAGTGTTTTGTTTGTATTTAATACAGACTTGGTTAGAGATTAACATGCCTTGGACTTTATTAAAGTTGCACTTAAAAGATGCTTCCAACCTGGCAGACAGGGCTCCATTGAAAAGTACAGTGCCAGTCATATATATATATATATATATATATATATATATATATATATATATATATATATATATATATATATATATATGTATATGTTAGTGTGTATATATATATATATATATATATATATATATATATATATATATATATATATATATATATATATATATATATAATGTTATAGGGTGTGGTGGCGCCACTATACTTTAGGGTTGGGTAGGCATTTTAATGTTAAATCTCAAATTTTGCAATTCAAAAACTTTACAACTATTTAATGGATTTGAACTGTTTTGCATGTGCAATCTTGTGTGGCATATCACTTGAATTGCCAACTTTTGTTTCAGTCAGACTGTCAGGTTTTGAGCTGTGCTTAGTGTTAAAACTTTAAAATTCACCTTTTTTTGTGTTTTTTTTTTGTCATCATGCTGCAACTAGACGGTTTGGAATTTGGACTGAAATTTTCAAGGTAGAAAGGGTTTGCCCCACCGAAGTACCTTTTGCTGGTTTGGTGAACACAGAAGTGCCTTTTGCTGATTTGGTGAAAAATATTAATCCATTCCAAAGTTATTTTATTTTAAAGTTCTGGGTTCTGAACATGCTCAGTACAGTCTTTTGGATAGCTTCCTGGAACAACAAAGGAATTTGGTCTAAAAAAAGAATATTTTTCATGAGGGGCAGATCCTCTTTCACGAGGAAAATGTCCTGTTTCATGAGCAGCCATCTTGTTTTCTGTTCTTTTCAAAATAAAAAAAAATGAAAAGTTACGAAAATGATATTGTGCCCACAAACCAACACATGCATCTTGCTCATCAAGACTCTTTTAGGACATTCTGTGGTTATCTGGTGGAAAAATTACCTTGTAATGCATTTTTTTAACATTTCAAATTGTTTTCATGACTCACTAACTTCCTTTTTCGTGACCACGAAAAATTATTTGTGAAAAAGGATCCTAACTTGTGGAAAAGTATTGAAAAAATAATAATAAGTCAAAATTGTTTTCTGTGAGTGAGTGCGTGAGGGGGTCTAGGGGTGGGGGATGTGTGTGTGCAGTGGGAGGTTGGTTAGGGTGTGAGTCTGATCAGCAGTGGACTATTTTTACAGGTAAAATATACAAGACATTGAGGGACCATTTCTTATTTTCAGGCTATGAGGGACGGGGGATACCACTGGACACTAATGCATATGAAGTTATCATTTTCTGAATTTTAGGATATGGGGGACTGGGGGGTACCACTGGATGACACCAATGGAAATATTAAATAAAACAGTACACAGCAATGGAGGGGCCACTACAAACCAGGGCTACTAAATATGAACTAATGGGACCAGGGGCACAATTCGATGGTTGGGAGTACCACTGGACACCAGAGATTATAATAGAAATGCACTGGGAAAATAAAACAAATTCTGCATGTGGGGCTATCACTGCACACCAATGAAAATATAATAAAACAAAAGATAATGGAAATTGGAGGGTGGGGGGTGCCACTATACACTAGGGCTATTACTTAGAAATTAATGGAAAATGGGGCACAATTGGAGGGTAGAGGGGTGCCACTGGACCCTAGTGAAAATGGTTATTAAAGTTTCAGTATCACATAAATTATTGTGCATGGTTACAGTATCTGAACAACTCTATATGGATGGGAGGGACCCTGCACTCCCACATCAAAATAAAGCTATTACAAAATGATCAATGGATGGAAGTGCAGGGTCCAGAGAACACTGTGCTCCCACAGCAACATAAAGATACTGAAAAAATATGCATCATTGGTAGCAGAAAAATAAAGATACTAAAAATTAAGGATTGCAAAAAAATGTTGGTAATGCATTAGATAGGGTCAAAGTGACAAAAGTTGGGAAATGTAGAGTTAGGGTTTCCAATCCTAACACCTTCCCACAACCAGACAGCACATCAGATGTGGGGGGGGTGCCTTGGGGTTCTCCAGCCCTAACGTTCACCCCATTCTCTTACTGTTTATATATCTGACCTTATTTATAGATCAAATGGGGTAAGTGTTAGGCTTGAGAACCCCAAGGTACACCCCACACCATCTGTGCTGCCTGGTTGTGGGGGGATGGTGTGTTAGGGTTGGAAACTATAACACTACATTTCCCAACTTTTGTTGTTTTGACCCTAACTAGTGCATTAACAAAGTTGTGTTGCTATCTATCTATCTATCTATCTATCTATCTATCTATCTATCTATCTATCTATCTATCTAGCTATCTATCTTTATGAAATACATGGATGTGACCTGAATCCCATTATGAAAACCATCATTTATTTCCCCTTATAAAATGGGTTACATAAAACATACTACCACATTGGTGGACTGGGTCTGTGTGGTCATTCATTAATCCCCTAGTAAAAGCACAGCTACTGTGAAAGGGCTACATACAGTTGGATCCTGGGGCAGACCGGCACTTCTTACCTTGTGGCCATAAATGGGGAGAACCGAAACAAACAAAACAAACAAAATACACAAAAGCAGGATCAACCAGATGTTCTAAAAAACTTAATAAAACAGCTACGAGGATTCCACGTATAAACCCTCTTGCTCAGTGAGAAATAGTGCCACCATGTTTTTTTATTTTCAAAAACCTGCCCACAAGCAACTGGCAACCAATGAAAGCCATCGCTAGACAGGAAGGGACATCTGTGCCCTAATGAGCTACTTTTCTTGGTGGACAGACACAGTTAAAAGAAAGACAATTTTTGAACTATATTAAGCAGTAATGATTATTTTATTCACTCAAAAAATGTTCCATTATTTTAAGTTCAATAACTCAGGCCCAGTGGCACTGAGGGGTGAGGTGCTGGATGCCTTACCTCGCGCCATGCTGGCAACCAGTATTCAGGAATGAGCACAGGCCACTGGGGGTTGGCAGTGGAGGAGAAGGAATGAGAGTCTGATGGACTGCTCTCCTTCTCTGGTGAGGAGGGGTCACCAGTGGTTGGCTTTTAACTGGCCCCTAGCGGAGGCTGGGGGACAGTGTGCCAACACCGTAGAAAGGGGAGGAGATCAGGCAAATGCTCTCTCCACAGGTGTAATTGCATGTCTCATCTCCTGGGGAGAAAACCAGGAAAAAGGATGCCATGGTGAACGATGGAGGGTGCCTCACAGGCTCTGCCCTGGCTAGCCACGGTGCTGGCCATACTGGATCCAGTCTCCGGTGGGGGTTGGAGAACCCCTCCAGAGGGGTAAGCCATGTGGGTATGGGCCAGTGCTGATGCTGGGAGATGGGGATGGGAGCGGCCCCCAGAGAAAAGAGGGCAGCAGCATCAAGGAATAAAGAAAATAGCTAAAAATAAAATAAGTGCAATAACCCACTCCAGCCCCGTGTGTGTATTGGGGCACTAATGCACTTCCCATCTGGTTGAAGTCACTCAGGCAAGCCCTTGTGCCTCACAATTTATTTATTTATTATGCAAATCAGAATTACAACCCTTTGCATCAAGAACTCATTTCCAAAGGCTCCACATCAGTTCTGACAGATTCAACACATAGACAGTAACATAGATGCAATATAATAAGCAGGAGGTTACAAGCAATTTGTTACCTGCCAAGCAGCGAGATAGCAATGGCATTCATATATTTGCAGATGTCAGAACAGACAACATAGAGTACCGAGCCATCCAGTGCCCAGATAAGAATAATAGTTTACAATAGCAGTACAGAAGTCTATACAGTGCAATAGCTAGACTCCATGGACATATACAGTAATGCTCCAAGGACATATACAGTAATTCAGAAGTGCAGCCTTAGATAATGCAATTGTCGTCATGAGTCTAGATAAAGGCCCAGAGAGGGAGCGGGACACCAATGGGCTAGGATCCCACTAGTGGAGTACATTTGCAGCTGCAGGTGGAGAGAATGAGGCTCTTGAGAGCTGCCTTAAAAGGACCAATTTTAGTGAGTGAGGAGATCAAGGGTGGGAGGGCGTTGAACCAGTGTGGTGCCCTGTAACAAAAGAATCTCTGGGCAAGTGATGTCCGCATCCTCAGGACTCTGAGAGTGGTCTTAGTGGACCCACGAGTAGAGGCAGAGGGGGAAGCAGGGTGGAGGGAGGCGGTCACCTCTGATGGGGAGAGACCTAGCAGTATTTTCTTAACCAGGATGCAGGTCTGATATTGTAACCGCTCTTCTAGATTGAGTATATTGGCCAGCAAGTATAGAGTGCATGCATGAGTCCATTTATCTACACCAGTGAGGAGCCTGCAGGACTTATTTAGGGATAGTTGGATTCTCCTGAGGGTGGTGGCATCAGCAGCAGTGTAGACAGGGAGGCTGTAGTCTACAAGAAACAGGACAGAGGAGGAGACAACCAATCTGAGGGCATCTAGTGGGAGGCAGTCCTCATGATGGTAGAGAAGGTCTATGCGCATGTTAATTGCTGAGGTGAGCGGTTGATATGCGAGTGAAAGGAGAGGGCAGAATCGAAGGTAGTGCCCAGGTATTTGTAGCTGATAACTTTTTCAAGTGGGTGGAGTGAACTGGATAGTATATGAAGGGGCACGTTTTTTGCCTTATTTTGATGTTGGGGAAACAACATGGCTTTTGTTTTTTTTAATGTTAATGACCAGTCTGTGGCCATTGAACCAGTTTCCAATTTGACTGAAAGAGTGCTGGAGGGAGGCCTGATGAGAGGAGGGGTCAGGGTGGGAGGAGAGGAGAACCACATCATCTGCATATAGTAGGACCTTGCTGGAGCTGGAGTTGGGTAGGGCATTTATATAGAGACTAAAAAGAAGAGGGCCCAAGATGGAGCCCCGCGGGACCCCGGAGAAAATGGGGTGGGTGCTGGAGAGGGTGCTGTTTATTTTGAGACACTGGGACCTAGAAGAGAGATAGCTAGAGAACCAGTCCAGTGGGCCTTGGGAGAAGCCTTGTTGAAGGTGAGTGTCCAGTAGGAGTGGGTGACAAACCGTATCAAAAGCCTTGGAGAGGTCAATGTAGACATCCCCAGCAAGGTGGCCTTTGTCAAGGGTTTTGTGAAGGAAGTTTACGATCTCCATGAGCACAGTGGTTGTACTATGACCTGGATGGAAGCAGTGCTGCTCTCTGCATAAGAGATTGTTGGAGGCAAGATATTCAGATAATTGGTCTGCCACTATTTTTTCCAGGGCTTTAGTGAGAAGGGGGGGAATAGAGATCAGCTAATTGTTTCCAAGGGAGGAGCTGTCACCACTTTTGAAGATGGGAGTGTTCACAACCTTTTTCCAAGCTAGGGGGAACTGGCCCAGGCAGAGGGAGCGGTTGAGTAAATCAGTCAGGGGGTTAAGTACTACATCAAGGACCTGCTGTAGGATCCTAGTATCCAGGGGGTCAGAGGAAGGGCTGGTAACACTGAGGACTTTTGTTAGGCAGTGCCAAGAGTTTTGTGGTGAGATGGTCCTCAGGTAGAACGGTGGGTGATGGGGATCTGTGGCTGGGGGGGAGGTATGGTCGAAGAAGTTACTAGGTAGAACTGCACTGAGGTCTGAGAAGGTGGTGTTAAGGCAGTCTGCAATATTAGCAGGGTCAGTGATATCCGTTCCATCAAAGTTGAGTACAGACTGGGAATGAGACTTCCCATTTAGCTCCTTTAAGTTGTCCCAGAGGTTCCGGGTGGACCCCCAGGAGGAGGCTAGTGTGGATCTGTAGTACTAAGCTTTAGCCTTATGAGTAGCCCATGTACATCTGTTGTGCTCAGCATTGTAGGACTGCCTGTCCCCAGGCTTGCCTGAGGAAATGGCTCTATGCCAGAGATTGTCTCTGTGGTGGAGCTGTTTGAGCAGAGATGGTGTGATCCATGGTACACTACGTTGCTTAGTCTGGGTTTTGACCAGCAGGGTAAAGATGTCGCAGGCCTTATTGATGGAGTGGGTAAAGTAGTCGAGTGCTTTGTCAATACTAGGAGCCCAGTTGATTGGTGACCAGTCCCACTGGGTGAGGTACTGCTTAAGCCTAGCGAGGTAACCTGGTCAGATAAGTCAGCGGGAGACAATGCTGGGCACAGGTTTTGGTAGATGGCAAGATCATGTGAAAGTTACTGGTGAGTGATCACTCAGGGAGTTAGGATGGACAATGGTGTCCACAATTCTGTGCAGGCGGTTGGTAAGGATGATGTCCAATAATGTGTACAACCCATTGGAAGGGTTCAGATGGGTAGGCTGGCTTACCAGCTGTGTTAGGTCCTGGGCTGCAAAAGTATCCTTGGCAAGGGCAGATGAACTGGCAAACCAGTTGGTGTTGAGGTCACCCACTAGTATCTGCTTGCCCTTTTGTGGAGGCTGGAAAGGGAGTCAGTTAGAGATTGTATTGCTTGGGTTTGTTTCCACGGGGAAATGTAAGCTACTGAGAGAGTCAGAGGGGCCCTGGAGGGGTCTGAGGTGATCCTATGGGAAATGGCTTGGGTACATGTTCGAGCTTTGGGATAGGTAAAGCGTGGCCCATTAGGCAGTCACGCATATATAGATGGCACAGCCGCCACCACGCTTACCAACTCTATCTTCCTTAAAAAGGGAGTAGCCAGGAAGAGTGACAGCAGAGTCCGGGGTAGACTTAGACAGCCAGGTTTCCACAATTGCCAGAATGTCAGGCTGATACTGCGCCATTCAGCACTGGAGAACAGCATTTTTTTTAAGAGGCTACAGATGTTCATAGAGACTATGCATAGCCCTGATGTAGAGGGGGTCTGAGTTTGGAGGGAAGGAGACGGGCCCAGATTGGGATGAATGTTGCCGGATTGGAGTAGGAGCAGGAGACAAACCTGATGAGAAAGGACATACGTTGTTTGTGTGAACCGAGGTGGTAGTAAGCTGAGTTAATAGGAAGAGAGCATGGGATGGCAGAGCATGTATGGTGGGGTAGCATGGTGAAGCATTGCAACGGTGTGTTGTGAGAGACAAGATATAGATGGAGCTGGGCAGGATGGGGTGGGGGAGGGTGATGTGGTGGACAGCGTGGGGGTGGGGAAGTGGATAGAGGGGTGAGGAGGAACCTCAGTGAGTGGGAGGGTGGGTAGCAGGGTTGGGAGAATCTTAGGGTTATTAGCAGTTGACGTTGGTGATGGACATAGGTGGTGAATAAAGACTGCTAGGACCAGTAGAGGGACTGACAGATGTGGTCTTAATAAGAGGCCCATGATTGTCAGTGGGTGATGCGAGTTCATAATAAGTAAAGCTGGCTGAGAGCCACTCAGAATACTCCCCTACTTAGCAAAGAGGCCAGTCAGAGAAGAGCAGGAGCAGAGCCACAGAGTATTTAATAAAGGAAGGGGGGTAGGGGTTGGGTGAGTGCACAAAAAAAATCAAGCAGGCAGGAGCTTAAACAAGAAGCTCCCTGATTTAAATTACAGGGCTGCCTGAAAAAGGCACCAAGATTTAAAAACAATAATATCTCATCTGTAGTCTGATGCTCCAAGTTCCATACCTTCCAATGTGGCAGTGTTTCGGTGGCTTGCAGCGAGGGACTGGGCAGGGCTGACAACATCGAGCCATCAGACCCTTTCGATGTGGCAGTGTTTCGGCGACTTGCAGCGAGGGGCTGGGGAGGGCTGACAACATCAAGCCCTCAGACCCTTCTGATGTGGCAGTGTTTCGGTGACTTGCAGCGAGGGGCTGGGAAGGGCTGACAACATCAAGCCCTCAGACCCTGGCACCCTGAGTGCGCAGTAATACCCCAATATACCCATGGTCTGTCATGGGCTATAGCATACATGTACAACACCACTCAAAGTAACTTATGCTGGCAATTAAACTGAAATACCGCAGCAATGAAACTCATGTACTACAACTAAAAAACCTCAAACACACAAATATTCCACACATACAATTTAAAACACATACAGTACTTCCAATCAACACCAATTAACCAAATCCAATAGCCAATCAATCCCTACAAAATACCCACAATACCCAAGCCAAACTAGAAGCAAAATTGCTAAAAGTTAAACTGTTCAAGACTGTCTGGAATTTATAAAACAGCAAGGAAATAAAAATATATTTTTTATACAGCTCTTTGGTCCCTGTCGCCTCCTCCCACCACCTGGAGATGGAGACACATATGCATTTTACAGGTTTTCTCCACTGAACCCCCCTGCCGAGGCCCCAGCATATGGCCATGCAAGCATGTGGAGGAATGCTTCACACCCAGTGGTACCAGCTCAGCCCTGTCCACCTCCCAATACACTGCCACCCCTTCTCAACCTATGATACCAACCGGACCTCCGCCTGGTGGAAGTGGAACTATGGGGGGCACCAATCCACCCTCACCACCCTCAGGAGATGAGATCTGCCCACCAGCATTCTCAATCCTACTTCACCCTCCCCCCAACCACCACCCCGATAACCTGAGGTTGTTCCCGAATCTGGGTCACTGGCGTAACATAAGGTAAGGTGCCAGCACCTCAACCCTCTGTGCCACCGGGCCAGCAATAAAAATACATTTAAAAAAAAAATTGACATCAAAATAATTAAAACCTACCGTACAAACCATGGAAAAGAAACAGCAACTTGAAAAGACAACAAGGCAGATTTCCTTCTTTCTCATAAAGTCTGTTTTATTTTTATTGTATTTATTTTAGTTTAGTTTTTATTGACCGGGTAAGTGCACTAGACAAATTCTGCCTATTTTCAGGCACGACCCGGGGGAGGGGGATACAGATGAATGCCAACTGATCTTGAACCAGATTAAGCTGTTGGTGTTTTTTTAGTGTTTGGCTCTTTAAGGCTAAGAACCTCTTCCTTGGCTGCTGTATACTTTGGTCTTGCTGAGATTCATTCAGATTGCCCTACTCCAGTTCAGAACTCAGACTAGAAACCCTTCTGCAAGACACAGCACCTTCACATGATATCTCTCTCTCTCTCTCTCTCTCTCTCTCTCTCTCTCTCTCTCTCTCTCTCTCTCTTCTCTGGAACTTTGATCGGATCTAATCTATCTAACTCTGCAGGGCTCCCTTTTATTCCATCCCCAGACATCAGGTGATCTGTCTTGTTGTACCTAATTAACATCATTAGTACATTTTGTTACTTTTATAATGGTAACCTGTTAAGCAAACAAATTTATTTATTTAAAAGTTGATACCCGGGAAAAGCACCAATGAGCCGAGACGCGTTTTCAGGTGTGACCCAGGGAAAGGCAACATGGGAAAACAGTACATTTTCATATAACAAAAAAATACATCAGTAACAAGAAACAAGGGTCATGGTTACAAGACTCATAACAGTAGGTAACATCAAGGTACAGGAGTACAACATTAAAGCAAACAAAAAACATTAACAAATAAACAACAGTTAAATCACACATTTGCACATTTAAAAAATATCTCCCATATCACCAGTATTGACAATTCAATCAATCAATCAATCAATCAAATCTTTATTTATCCAGGCGATCATCATTGAGCAAGCTCATTTACAAGACGGACTTGCTGTTTTCCAATACAGTTATACAAACATAGATAGAAGATACAAAATACAACATGTGCAAAGAGTTACAAACAAATTTACAGAAAAGTGGTAGGTGCATGGTATACATTCCAAGCGTTCTTGTAGGAACATACATGCATCACACAACTTTGTTATGGTATATACAGCCTCCATGTATACAGAAGTTGAGGTGGTATGTTTAGTCATTCTTAGTCAAGCCTCCATCAGAGGGTACAATTCTTTGCATTTCAGCCCTCAGTGACCATTTAACATACTTGGGTGAGGTCCCTAGGCTGCATACAGGCCCCTAATGAATTGTATCTTCACTTAAGCGGTGAGAGGAGAGTAATATGGGAGAAAGTGGTGCCATGGGTGCTGAGGGCGCTATGACAGCTGACTAGTGGACTTAGTTAAAATAGGAAGGGGAAGAACTAGGCTCATGGCTGGATGCGGTAAGGATAAGGAGTGAACTGTCAGCAGGACTGCTAGGAACTATGGAAACACTTACAGATTTCGGCAAACGTTTTGTCATAAATGATCCTAAACAGGGCAAAACTGACAGAAGAGCTGAGTCTCAAGGATCTTTGTACCCTGTTCCAGAGCATGGGCAAAGCGTGGCTTATGGCAGCCCTGCCAAAGTGGTTATTGATCCTGGGAATTTTCAGAGAAATTAGCGAGTGGCTTATTAATGCGTAGCTACTGATTGGGCTTGGGGGCAGGCAAGCAACAATGCAATCTGGGAGTTTGTTGGTAAGGGCTCAGAATGTCCAAAGTGCTGCATTTCTACACCGCCTATATTGAAAGGAAGGCCACCCTACGGTTGCGTATAGAGAGCAGTGATGTGTGGAGGATGGGAGACCAGTTATAAATCTTAGCGTTCTTTGGTACAGGACATCCAGTTTTGCAAGATGTGAGACAGAGCATTGGCCATAGATAATGTCAGTGTAGTCGATTAATGAGAGGAAAGTTGATTGAACAAGCTGTCTTCTTGCATCTGCAGTCAGAAGGTGTTTAATTCTGGAGAAAAGGCCAAGCCTCTGCCTAAGCTTTTTCATCAATTCTTCTGTGTGCTCCACAAAAGAGAGTTTGTTGTCCAGCCATATACCCAGATATTTGAATTTTGGCACAAACTCAAGATTTTCACCTAGAAGGATAGTTATGGGAGGAAGGGTACCAGAAGCAGCAGAGTAGGCCCTAGTGCTAGATGGTGAAAAAAGCATGGCCTTAGTTTTTTTTTTGCATTTAGCAGTAGCTTTTTGCTGAGAAGCTGATGCTGCAGTGTATTGAATTCAGTTTGTAGATCTGTGCATGTGGCTCCAGGGGAGTCACAGCTTAGATAGAGCACCCTATCATCAGCAAACAAGTTGGATACAGGCTTCTGTAATGCCTAGGTCTAAGTTGTTAATGTAGATGGCGAACAGTAGAGGGCCCAGTATAGAACTCTGTGGGACACCTCTTTTTATTGGGTTGAGAGGAGAGAGCTCACCTTCGGCCTTTAATTTGTTGCTGCCTATCAGAGAGATAGTCCTGGAACCAGTCTAATGAGGTTGAGTCCATGCCCATGGTTTTTAAGGTGGAGAGAAGTAGGCAGTAGTCGACGGTATCGAAAGCCTTGCTGAGGTCTAAAAACACAGCACAAACAAATTTTTTGTTGTCAAGGTCCCATTGCCAGTCATTAGAGACTTTGGTCAGCACCGTAACAGTGCTATGCTTTGCTCTAAAGCCAGACTGCATGGGGTTAAGCAATGTGGAGTTGTCTAGAAACGATCTCAACTGTAAATCCATGACTTTTTCCAGCATTTTTGAAAGGATAGGTAGAAGAGAGATTGGCCTATAATTGTTCAGGTCACATGGGTCCCCTGCTTTAAATAAGGGGATAACATGAGTGGTTTTCCATTCTGCGGGGATAGAGCCCTGGGCTAGGGACAGGTTGAATAGGTGTGATATAGGTAGGGCAAGTATGTGGTATGCTATTTTCAGAAAGTAAGGGTCGAAGGAGTCAGCTCCTGCACTTTTTCTGGTATCTAGTCGTAGCAGATAATTATTATAAATTTGTCTCCATGAGATCCTCAGACTTTTGTACCCTCCCCAAATTAGCATTCATTTATTCCAAGTTTGTGGCTGACTATCACTACGGCATCAGCACCAGCTGCAGGCGAGTGAGCTAAAATTGCAGAAGCCATGCACTGAAACAGTCTCACATTTCATTTGCCTTTAGTAATCATTTCTCTTTTGAAAGTGTCTCAGGGGAACCAGACCATCAATGTGCTTCAAAATGTCAACTAACAGTGTAACATAAAACATTTTAACTGTTCTTTTGTTTAGCTGTTTCCATGTTAGTTTTAAGTCAAACTAAAACTAAAGGAAAGTTAATGTATATATCCTACAGGTATACTAAAATGAAGCACCTTCATTCATAAAAGAAGGGTTCAGAGTTTAGCACATTCAAATTATGTAAGCATGCTTTTAAAATTTTTCCATTATTCCTGATTCCTTTTTTTTTGTATGCTCATATGGTCAAGGTGGAATATGAAAAGAAAAAATGGATTAAAGCTACAAGGAAGGAAAAAAAAGAGGGCAGATAGATTGGGGTGGGCACAGTCTGACCTTCAAGGTGATCAGATCACGGGTCATAGAAAATACTGTTGCAACAGCCTGCACAGAAAAGTAAAAGGATAGCTAGATATAGAAATATATTTATTTCTTAGAGCATACTTTTCCTGGCATTCCTATAGCCAGCATCATGGCAGGGCTCACCCTATCATATATATATATATATATATATATATATATATATATATATATATATATATATCTCTCAAAGATCCTTATGTATTATATAAAACAAATCCTAAGAAAGTGTGGTACATGAGGATATAAAGCCATCTTGGGAGCTAATTAGCTTAATAAGCCCACTCCTCCTTTGGGCTTGTTGGTTATTAGCTGCTTAGTCTCCTTGATGGCATTATATCCTCATATACCACACTTTCCTAGCATTTATTCTCTCTCTACATATATAGATGTACTGCATGTATGTGTGTGTGTGTGTGTGTGTGTGTGTGTGTGTGTGTGTGTGTGTGCACAATTTTTCTTCCCCAAAAAAACTATGTTAATGCATCAGAGTTCAAGACAAAGCAATAAAATTGGAGACATTTTATGGTAGGGTTTCCAAATCATAACACCCCTGCTCCACCCTTGAAGTGAATGAGAAGTGAAGTTTTCCTTGGGTTTGTCAACTCTAATGCTCACCCCATTATAATAACAGAAAAGATGAGATGTGATGGGGACAGGTGTTTATGTTTTATGAATGCATACAATGGGGTGAGCGTTGCGATTGACAACCCCCAAGGAAGACTCCACCCCCATTCATTTCAGGGTCTGGCAGAGATGTTAGGGTTGAAAACCTTAACATCAAATTTCCCTAATTTTGTAGCTTTATCCTGAATCCCAACTGATGCATTAATATAGTTTTTTTGCAAAGAATTCCCTTACTTTTTGAGCTAGTCTAATTGTATCCTTAGTTGCCTGTGGAAGATGCATGTGATGTATATCAGTAGAAGTTTAAATGTATGTTGCTGTGGAGGGCCCTGAACTTCCATTTGTAGGAAAACTGCAACCAAATTTGCAGAATAGCCTTCTTATTACCCCATATCATGTATCTGGCACTGAACATTTTCAAATCCAAGTCAAAACATAATTTCACGCACCTGCAAGGCCAGTCCATGCCACAGGTGTGAAAACACATTTTTACCAGGATTTGAAAAATGACAGCTGTGACATACATGAGTAGGTGTAATAAGAAGACTATATTAAAAATTTGGGGTCAAAATATTTTACATTTTCAAAGATATGAGCATGCATAGCAAAATTTTAACAGATGCTCATAACTTTGGCATTTTTTCATATGTTGACCCCAAATTTTCAACATAGCCTTTTTATGCCACCAACTCATGAACAAGGACAGTGAGAATTTTTAAATCCTACCTGGAAGGTGATTTCACCAAGCAAATGAAAAATCAGCCTTTATGCAGGATATACCTAATTCCACTGAGATTGTTCATGAGTGGGGTCCTCAAAAGGCCATGTAGAAAATCTGTAGTCCAAATATAGAAAAAAAGCCAAGTTATTCAACAAAGTTGAAAACCGCATTAAAAACATTGAACAGCATTTGCCTTAGTTTTTCATATTGCAGTCGGCAGTTCCAACAGCAAGACGTTTCTTCCATAAAAGAGTGGATCTTCACAAAGGTATCTGTTCAGGTGAGTGATGGTGTGTGGGGGTGCACTGTGTGGTGTGGGGTGTTGGGTGCTGAGTGCGAGGTGGGTTGGGGGTCTGATAGGTGAGTGACTGTTTTCTTTTTTGCAGGTCTGAAAAAAAGAACATTGATGAACCATTTTCTTTATTTCAGCCATGGGCAGCAATTGGGGCTGGGGGTGCCACTAGACACCAGTGACCTATAATTTTATAACAGGGGTGACATTCAGTGGATGGGGGATGCCACTAGACACCAGGGATATAATAATTTGTTAAGGGAGGGAAATTGGTGGGTGGGGGGTGCTACTAGACACCAGGGATGTAATCATTTATTACATGAGGGTAATCAATGGATAGGGGTACCACTAGACACCAGGGATATAATAACTGTATTTTGGGAGGGCAATCAGTAGGTAGGGGGTGCAACTAGACACCAAGGATATAATAATTTATTATGAAATGGCAATCAAAGGTTGGAGGGGGGACACTAGTTATCAGGGAAATACTTCACATCTAAAAAAAAGAAAACAACTGTCAGTTCCTGAAACCAAAAGCTGCACTGTCACCAAAACAACAGGTGAAAAAAAGCTACTAGTTTTAGGCTAAATCAACCAACAGCATGTTTCCCAAGCAAGCAACAACTCCTTGTCAGCAGACTACCAAAAGAGTTCACTGCTCAAATCACATACAAAAATAATATAAGTTTCACTCAAGTAGTTTAAAAAAGAGAAGAAATAAGGAAGTTTCAGCAGAAAGATATCAACGCCCAAACAAACACAGAGCAACAGTGAGCGGAATAGCATTGCTGTCATCTTGCTGCTCCAACCCCTACATATGAAAGAAATTGATTATCAGAAATTTGTGCCATTGATTTCTGAAGAGGGAAATCTTATTGAATTAGGGGAAAAACAATCAGAATGGTGGTGGGTGCTGCTAGATACCAGGGAAGTTTAGTTTATCATGGGCACCGATCACTGGGTGGGGGTACCACTAGAAACCAGGGACATATTATTTTATTCTGTGACACAATCAATGGATGGGGGGTGCCACTAGACACCAGGGAGCTATTACAATTTGAATGTTAATAGACCTTTATTGTTAACAGTATTTTCTGATCAAACAGAATAGGTCCAGCTGTAAAAACCTTTGAACTTTTATTTTCTGATCAAACTATTCTTACATAAGTGAGTGACAGGTGACATTATTCTCGTCAAACATTTGCCCACTACATTTTTTTACTTGTAAGACAAAAATCTAACAAAGTATGTGAAAGAGATCTAAATACAGGTCTTGTTAACTCCTTACCAGGCAGTACTTCTTTTGAAACTCACTTTTAAAATAGAGGGAAAAAAGCAAGATGGCTGACATCATTAGCAGTATTTCTCATTTTATTTCATCCTATATCTCATGTTTTGCTTGATTCTTTATTTAAGCTTCATAAGGCCATCATTTTTGTATTAGTGATTCTGAATCAAACGTAAAGCAGCCATTGGATACTGGCAATGGCAACACTCAAATGTGTCCAAATGGGAGTGGAACAAATTATTAATTTACAAAACAAAAATTTCAGCACACTGTCCCCTAAATAGATAACTGTTTTAGAGCAAGCTGGAGTCACTGGGAAATCAGTTTTCTCATTAACATGTTAAATCTGATTTACTTGTCATGTTCCAAATGGAAGATAACTTTGAGGGATATTCATTAATTCAAACACAGCAGGTGCCAAGAGTTCACTTCATGTTAAATGGTACATTCTCTTTCAATTACAAGGTTAACACCAGGCACATACAGACAACCTAACTTCACCACTAGAAAAATAAGTGGAATGTTAGTATTCCTTTCCATTCAGATTAATGCTAAATCCGATATTTATATGAATCGGTCACCCTTTTATTGAAATGATAATAGTCTGGACATTTGTACAAGACAGAAAGGTTACATTTATGACAAAAGTCATTAATTTTTATTTTCTGTTGTAAGGAAAATGATAGCATCCCTCAAGTGGGAAAACCTGAAATCATCATACTGTAACCACTGAAATTTTTTAGCAGACTTGTAAACCTCCTACTTTCTAGATGTGGTCACTGATGGAGTAATGGAATAGATGTTACTAAAAGATTAAAGGCTAGCCAGATGTGAGTGGAGATGGATTATCAGAGGCTGTTAGTATGGAACACTTTGCACGCCTGTCAACAAAATATGAAATACAACATTGGACATCCCAGACCAATACAAAAGTACTGTATACAGTTATATGTTAATCACATAATTTAACTGCAACTTGAATGTATGTTCTTCGGTACACACAGACTGTGCATAATCCTGCAGTATGATAGATTGGTAGGTAGAGATTAGTTATGATATGAATATAAGAAATATGTTGCTGCATTTACCTATTAAGTTATAAACAGCTATTAGCCCCATACATATAGAACCACTAGCATAGATAATTGTCATACATACAGACAGCCTCCTCACCAATTGTAATAGAAATACATAAGGAACTACATGGAGAGCCTGCAGCCCCATTCTCCTACCTACCATGCATCATCAAAGTGCTGTATTTGGGGTGAGGCAGCAGCGCTCAGCGATCAGTGGGCTGTTTTACCAGAGTCACAAGTGGAGCTAAATAAAGTTAAATTAATGCCTTTCTATTAGGTAAAAAAATGTTCTTACTGGCTCATTTTGCTAATTGGGCAGGCAACTCCCTTGAATGAGTTGCCTGCCCTAATCATGTCAATGACTGTTTAATGACTTCCCCTTTGTCTGTGTCAGCTGCATATCATATGTTTGCAGATAATACTGTACTTTATGCCTCAAGTGCCTTGGTATCTGCCCTGAAAGCATTGCTGCATAGTGACTTAATTAATGCCCAGTGCTGGTTCCAATTACACAAGGCAATGGGACCAGAGAGGATGCACCCTAGAATATTAAAATAACTAAGGGAGGTGCTGGCAGCACCACTGGCGGCCCTGTTTAATGGTTCACTGGATACAGGACTGGTTCCAGAGAACTGGAAAAGGGCAGATGTAGTCCATCTCCACAAAAGTGGGAGCAGAGTGGAGACAGGTAACTATAGACCTGCCAGCCTAACCTCAGTAGTGGGAAAAATTATGGAATCACTGCAAAAGAAATAATTTATTTATTTATTTAAAGTTGGTAACTGGGACAGGCACACTGAGCCAAAACTCATTTCCAGGTGCGACCAGGGGAGGAGGAATTGAGGTATAAAATACAACAAAACATGGTAAAAAGCAATTTACAGGAGACAGGCAAAACATACAGTACATGAGTACAATAACATACAAAAATTGACAGAGTAAATGAACAAGATACAAAGAATGCCCTGGAAGAGGCAAGTGTGAGGTACATGTATGCAATACATTGAGCAGCAGTGCTAACAAGCAGGGTTCTACCTAGCTCAAAAGTGCAGTGCAGAAAGAGCAGGAAGTACAAACTAAAGGGGCTCACACAAGAAGCAGGAATCAGAGAGGTCAAATTTGAGGGGAGGATACCATGGGTAGTGGGATGCCAGCAGTGGGTACATCGGATTGGGGCCATGAGCAGGGTGGAAGTGGCTAGTGAAAGAGGGTCCTTTTAAATAGGTTAAGTGATGGTAGCATTTGGAGTGAGGAGGGGAGGGAGTTCTGCAAATTAGGGAAGTGAAAGGAGAAGGCTTCGTTACCGGAGTTGGAGTGAGGTCGAGGAAGGGTGAAGGAGTGAGGGTCCCACATGCAGAGGTGGTAGGAAGTGTGAGGGGTGGGAGATAGGAGGGAGGCAAGGAAGGGAGTGAGTGTGCTGAACCAATACTTGGCAGAGATGATGGAGGTGTGATGGTCACAATGGGAGGATAGGGAGGAGAGTGATAGGGAGAGTAGAAGGTTCAGTGATGTGTTCTGGGAGGCATTTAAGGTGAAGCAACA
This sequence comes from Neoceratodus forsteri, assembly GCA_016271365.2. Classification (NCBI taxonomy): domain Eukaryota; kingdom Metazoa; phylum Chordata; order Ceratodontiformes; family Ceratodontidae; genus Neoceratodus; species Neoceratodus forsteri. The sequence goes on from CM057455.1 coordinate 625,740,294, forward strand.
AAAGGCATTGAAAGACCATCCAGTCTAGACAGGGTGGATGCAGAGGCAGACCTGTATACAAAATCTGCATAACTGAAAAATTTAAGGATTGTCCTGGTGAGGAGGATCTGTTGAACAGGGTGGGAGAGGGCATCTTTATTTCTGTAAAGAGTGCCCAATTTAGGGTGGAGCTTGGAGTGAATGTGGTTAATGTGAGTGGTGAAGTCATTGTGGATGTCGATCCAGACTCCTAGGTACTTGTATGCAGGGACTATGTCTAAAGTAGTTCCATCAAGAGTGGAGAAGGGGGGGTGGAGTTCAGCAAGTTTTGGGGATGTACCAAAGTTCATTGAGACTGTTTTAGTAGTGTTTACTTTTAGCTGGTTATCCTGGAACCAGTTCAGGATGCCATTAAAATCTACTTGTTTTAGGGAGAATACCTTAGAGGCTAAGGGGCCAGAGTGTAGAGGATAGTATCATCTGCATAGAGGTGAATGTGGGAATGAGAGAGCACTAGAGGGAGACCATTTAGGAAGATGGACAAGAGGATGGTACCCAGGATAGAACCTTGAGGTATGCCTACATGGATTGGGAGGGGGGAGAGCATTTCCAGTCTGGATACATTGAGAATTGCCTGAAAGGCAGGAGCAGAACCACTGGACTGTCAAAGGGAGGAGTCCAGCTATTTTAGCTTGGTGAGATGGAGCAGATGGGAGACAGAGTCAAAGACCTTGGCAAGGTCTACAAATATGGCTGAGGAAAGTGTCATTGGTCCATGCCAGTGAAAATGGCATCTGTCACCTGGAGTAAAGAGGAGACAGTGGAGTAGCTCTTCTAAAACCTGACTTATACAGGGATAGGAAATTTGAGGAAGTGAGGAAATTGGAGAGTCTGGCTAGGACAAGGGATTTCTAGTGCTTGGCCAAGACAGGGAGGAGGTAGATCGGGTGGAGGTTTTCTGGTTGAGCCCAGTCACTGCCTTTATGAAAGGGGGGTTACTATGGCAGATGTCCAGGCCTGGGGGATGAAGCCAAGGGTGAAGGAGAGATTAAGAAGATGTGACAGGGGGTGGACAATGGCTGGGGCAGAGATCTGAAGAAGGAGAGGGTAGAGTCCATCGGGACTGGATTTGTGTGGGTGTAGGGATTGGCAGGCGTGGAGTGCCTCCTGGGCTGAGACAGTGGAAAAATGAAATTCCTTTGGGGAAGGGGAGATGGAGGTGCTGTGGGGGAGTATGCAGGAGGGACAGGAGATGGAGAGGGCTGGGGAGAGGAGGCGTGGTAGGGGTTGAGGGTAGGCCAAGTCATAAAGAAATTGCTTAGTGTGGTGACAATAGTGAGAGGGTCTGAGACTATGGTGTTGTTGATGAAGAGAGAGGGGGAGGAGGAGCTACGTGGGGAGTTGAGAAGGGAGGAAAGTGTATGCAAATATTTATGGGGGAATTAAGATTTTCATGTAGGGTGTCCTTGAAATAGTGGGATTTAGCTGCCCTTATAGTTTTGGTAAATGCATTTCTAAGGGTCCAATAAGTTGAGAGGTAGTTTGGGGATAGGGATGCTTTGTAATGAGCCCAAGCAGAGTTGCATTTGTGCAGAGTTTGATGATGTCAGGTGAAATCCACAGGTGGTGAAAAATGTCTCATCCTATGCTGACACAGGGGTGCATGTTTGTTCCAGACATTATTTGATATGACAGGAGAGGAAGAGTGCAGAGCTGACATCTGTAGAGATGTGAAAAGGGGACCAATCTGAGGGAAGCAAGATTGTGGAGTAGATGAGAGGTATTTAGGGAGCACCTGGAACATGTCCAGTGGTAAACTGTGAGGGAGAAACTGAAGTTTACGATAGGTCTTAAGGTGGTCGCTGAATAAGTCAGGGCGAATACCAGTGGCAGAGATACAATGCAGGTGTGATGACAGGATCCAGTCCAGAAGGGTATGATTATGGGAGTGGTGGCTGGGTCTGGTGGGTTCATTGATGAGCTGGTGTAGGTTGAGAGACTCTGTTTGTTGGTTGATAGGTTTAAAGGCAGTGGAGGACCAGTTCAGGTTGAAATCCCGGAGTAGGATGAGTTCACCTGAGCTGGCAGTGGATGAAAGGGAGGAGATAATATGGATCACAGAGGAGGAGGAAGCTTTAGGGGAGGAGTAGAGCACACCAATGAAAATAGGGAGTGAGAACGGGACTAGCATCTTAGTAAGGAGGAGTTTGTGGGTCTTAGGGACCGCCTCACTGGTGACGAGGGAGATTGATAGATTTTGGTGGTAGTAGATTGCTTCTCTGCCACCTTGCTTAGAGTAGTCTTTCCATAAGAGGTGGTAGTTGGGTAGGACAATTAAGGAGTTAGGGATTCTGCATGATAGCCATGGTTCTGTGATGCAAAGTACATCCAGGGAGTGCTGTGACACCCAGACTTTGAAGAGATATTTCTTGGGGTGTAGGCTCCTGGCATTGAGGTGGAAAATGGTTTGACCTTTGTAGGAGTAGGGGTTACAGGGTGTGAACAGGGTCTGGCTGGATGTCTCTGGCTAGTAGGAGGAGGTAGTGGAAGAAGAATTTGCTGAGGGTTTATATAGTTTCCTGTCTGCAATGGTAGGCCCATTGGTGAGTAGTTGTAAGGGTGAAGTGGAGCAAATGGGTGAGTTCCAAGTTGAGAAAGGGTAACAGTAGGATGCCTGGTATGGGGATTGGGAGGAAAGTGAGCGGAGAGGGTGTTACAAGGTAGGGGAGAACTGGTTATGGAGATGGTCTTAGGTGGTTGTATATAATGAAGAGGGAACAGAGTGGGAAGCGGGAGATTGGGGGGAATGTGAGGTAAAAAGGAAAGTGAAGGGGGGAGGGAAGAAGAGGGTGAAGGATGGCTGTTATAAACAGCCAGGTATGCACAACTAGCATTTTGAGAGCAGGATGTGCTGGTTGGGGAGTGTGGTGTTTGGGACGGGGTACTGAGTAGACAGACCTGCTTAGAATCATGCAGCTAGTACAGAGAGATGTTTACTTTCCTGTTTTTTTTTATGCCTGGTGGTGGAGAGGGAGGTACCACTGCTATAAGCCTAGTGGTGGTGGGATGTTCCACTGCTAAGTTAGGGGGACTAGAGGTAGAGCAAGTTGTGATAGGATCTAACCATATACAAGTAGCATGGGGGTGAAGGAGTAGGCTGATATGATCAAGCTGTAGAGGGTTACAACAATGAAAGTACCAAGTGCGTGAATATAAAGGGGTGTATGAGTAGACCAATTCATTAAGTTAGTAGAGGGTAACAGACAATAGAAGATACCAAGTGGTGTGTAAAAAGGGGAGAGGGCTAGGGTGATATAGAATCACACCAGGTGGAAACAGTAACAAGCTAAGTGGCCTAGTGGATTGGGTTGCCGACTTCTAAAAGGCCTGGGCTTGCAGGCCAGGGTTCAAATCCCATGGGGGGAGAAACAATCAAAGAAGGGAAAAAGATAAGGAGGGGAGATTGGTGGGTGGAGAAACAATTAAAGAAGGGAAAAAGATGAGAGGAGATTGGTGGGTGGCAAGACAAATGTGAAAAGAGTTGGGGAAAGAGGTGGAGTAAGCAGTGGGATGGCAGTGGAAGGGGCACTACAAGTTAAAAATTTATAATTGGGTGGTGGTAAAGCACAGCATCCTCTGGTGGTAGGGCTGTATAATCTGCTTAGGGGGGTCAGAGGACATCGAGAACAGCTGCAGTTGTCACGTGACACAGGCACATGACCTAGTGTACCTATAAGAGAAGTATCCACCCAGGGTGGGAGAGGGGTGGGTGAGGCATCTGCCATGGTAGCGGCAGCAGGACTACCCAGAGCAGTTCTGCAACTGTTCGTAGTTGAATACCTGCAAAGCTGGAAAAATGCAGGCTCCAACTGCTGCTGGGAGGGAGGGAGGCAAGCAATCACAGCATCTTTGGAGCAGTGAATTGTTTCAGCATACAGCAGCTTGTGCAGAAACAAAATGGAGACAGTGAATAGGGATTAACGGGTCAAGCAGAAACATAAAGGAGGGATCAGGGCAGGAAGCAGGACAAAGTCAGCAGGGGAAGGAGGGAAGGATAGTGGAGCACCTTGAAACCAGTTGAGCACAAGACACAAGGCAACATGGATTTATGTCAGAAAGATTGTGACAAACAAATCTGATAGATTTCTATGACAGGGTGACCAGGGTAATGGACCAAGGAGGGGTGGTGGATGAGGCCTACCTGGACTTCAGGAGGGCATTCAACACTGTTTCTCATAGTATGTTTGCGAACAAGCTGGACATCCTGGGATTAGGTCACAAAGTGGTGGACTGGATTTCAAATTGGTTTATGGATAGAACGCAGAAGGTGTTGGCAAACTGAGCTAAGTCTGAGGAGGGGAGGGTGACCAGTGGGGAGTCACAAGGATCAGTTCTTGGGACAGTTCTGTTCAATATCTTTATCAGTGATATAGCAGAGGGATTGTAGAGGAAGGTATGCCTTTTTGTAGATAACACAAAAATCTGCACTAGGGTAGGCACTCCAGGAGGGGTGGAAATGATGAGGAAGGACCTTGCTAAACTGGAGCAGTGGTCTAGAGTGTGGCAGCTAAGTTTCAATGCTATGAAGTGCAAGATCATGCACATAGGGCACAGAAACCCAGAGGAGGATTACATGATGGGTGGAGAATTACTGTTGGTCACCAAACAGGAAAGAGATCTGGGAGTGATCATACCTGATGACCAGAAGGTGACCAAACAATGTGCCAAGACAGTAGGGAAAGCTAGTGGGATGATGGGGTGCATAGCAAGGGGTATCTCCAGCAGAAGAAAAGAGGTGTTAATGCCACTGTACAAGTCATTAGTGAGGCCTTATTTGGAGTACTTCGTCCAGTTCTGCAAACCGCCTCTATGTAAGGACATAGACAGGATAGAGGCAGTTCAGAGAAGGGCAACAGAAATGGTGCATGGTCTGCAACAGGGGAAGTATGAAGAGAGATTAGAGGTGTTCAGTATGTACAATCTGGAGGAGAGGAGGGAGAGGAGGGAGAGAGAAGACATGATAGAGACCTTCAAGTACCTGAAGGGAATAGATAAGGTTCAGGAAGACAGCATTGTTAAGAGAAGGAAGAGCTCTTGAACTAGAGGTCATGACATGAGATTGGAAATGGGGAGGCTAGGGGGCAACATAAGGAAGTACTTCTTCACAGAAAGGGAGGTGGAGGCATGAAACAGCCTCCCAGGGGAGGTGGTAGGGACAAAGTTGGTGGGGGAATTAAAAACTGCATGGGATAAACATATGGGTACTTTTGTCATGACAAATGGGGAGGTAATTGACTTAAGAAATAGTAGACTCTGCAGCAATTGTTTTCATCAAGTAGGGAAATAGGGTAGACTAATAACTATTGGTTATCTGCCATCAAATTCTGTGTTTCTATGTTTCTAATATCAAGAATACAGTGTCCATGGACTTTGTCACACGCCATAGGCTTGCAATGTTCTTCTCCCTTTCCAGTCTTCTCTACCCTGAATTACATCCCCTTGAAGTCATTTCCCACTTCAGCTAACTAGGTGTGTGCTGTATGTGAGACTTGATTTTCCACCAATCTCAATGCCATCCACAAAGCTCTGTCCCAAACTCAATACCCTCTGTGGGAACAAGGACTGATTACCACTACCAGTCCACAAGGAAACTGCTACTAAGATGGTGCTCACAGTGTGTTTATTATTTGGATACGGTCTATGATGCACTGCCTTCTGCTGTTTCACTTGAATACTCCATCTCGTACCCATTACTGTTCCTTTCCACTAACCCCTTGATTCTGTCTGTTGCCTCCTTCTGGTTCATTCATATTCATCTTTTCTTTCTAAATACTGATTCTTGTCTCTCCCTCCTTACATCTTCTTTCTCCTCTGTTTTGACCCTTCTGCCTCCTTCTCTCTTCACTCTAGGGAGTCCCAAACCTTCTCCATTCCCTACTCTAAATCTTCTGCTAAGATATCTGGTTTCTTCTCCCATCTTCCCTCATCTGGAACAACCTCACCCCCATACTTTATCTGTCCTACTCCTTTCATTCACTCAGGCATCAACTTTCCATTTCACTCCTGCCCTGGCTATTGTGTACTGTATCCTCTAACTTCTGTTGTGTGTGCCCTCTGCGCACCTTCAACTAATTTATACTTTCATCCTGACTCATGCAACTCCTAAACACTATTTTTTCACTCTTTCCTGCCTACACCACAATTGTTATATAGTTGTATTATATTTATTATTAGAACAACCGCACTGTGCACATTGTTAAATCTCTCTCTTATACTACTAAGGATCATACTACTAAAGAGTTTTAGGAGCAAGGGGGCTGGTTTAGCCCATATCTGCCCCTTTATGCATTATTATGAAGACATTGAGTAATATTGTAACCTATGTCCAGATAGTAACAGGGTATCAAGTCATCCTTTAAATAGAGATTTGGTCTCACTGATTACAACATCCAAAGGTAAGCAATTATAGGGGCCAATAACCCTTAACGTGAAAAAGAACTTCCTGCAAATATAATTAAATCTTTTACCCACAAGTTGTAGTGGTGCCCTCAAGTGTTGTAGGTGTTATCTTTAAATACTAGCTCCAGTTCAAACATTAGGTAGGGGTCTTGTATTATATCATATAAGAACAGCAGATTGCCTCTAAGTCTACCAGTTTCTAGGGACATTAGGTTTAAATTAAATAGTCTAGTTTCATTGTTGTCATAATGTAGACCATAAATGTGCTTAGTGAAACTTCATTGCACTTTTTCAAGTATCTTACATTAATCCTTTTTAAATGGGAACCATAACTGAGAAGCATACTCTAACTGTGGTCTAACATATGCTCAGTAAAGAGGTACCAAGACTTTCAGGTCCCGTGATCTGATATTTCTCTTGATGGACCATATAACACTGTTAGATGTATTAATTACTTCATTTACAAGCTCCGTGTGTTTTAAATTACTAGTAATAGAAATACCCAAATCTTTTTCCTCCTGAGTAGTGTTTAATATAACTCCAGCTAATGAGCATTTAGCAATGGGATTTTTTGTACCCAAGTGCATGACCTTGCATTTATCTTTGTTCAGTTTCATTCCCCATCTTTTGATCCAAGCTGAAATAATATCAAGATCTCTTTGAATGGTATGAGTCTTCAAGACTGAGACAGGCACCACCTAATTTAACATCATCTGCATATTTAATAGTCAGCTGATGTACAATCTGAAGTTAAGTCAGAAATAAATATCTGAAACAGATAGGGATTAAGAACAGATCCCTGTGAGACACCACTGGTTACAAATCCTGGGGTAGACAAATGACCGTTAATCAACACATTCTGAGATCTGCCTGAAAGCCAATTACAAATTCAATAAATGATGCACTGATTTATAAGTATGTTGTTAAGTTTAACTTGCAATGGTCAATGTGGCATGACATCAAATGCCTTGCTAAAGTCAATACAAATTACATCACGTGGGATTTTTTTGTCTAAAGTGGCACTAATGTGCTCATAAAACACATTAGGTTGATTAAGCAAACTCTTCCCTTTTTAAAGCCATGTTGTGCAGAATCTTGTGCATTCACAGCAAACAATCTTTAATAAGGCCTTACATAATATTATAAATAGCAGAGGTCAGAAGAATAGTGCAGTAATTTCCCCATAATGATTTAGAACCTTTTTTGTGCAATGAGATCATATTTGCTCTCTTCCAGTGAACCGTCATAAAATTTTGTTTTAAACAGCCCTCAAACAAGAGTTTTAGGGTAAAATCAAGTTGTCTGCAAGCAGGTATACAAAATGACCTGGGGTATTATCTGGTCCAGAACTGGTTTTACCTTTTTCTGCCATTAACTTATCTCCGATAGTTTCACTGGTGAAAATGATGTAGTCAGAATTATGCATGGAAGGTGCATCAATAGTAGTGGTAATGCCATTTTGTGTTGAAAAAACTTCACAGAATTTTTTATTAGAGAGGTCAGCCATCTCATGTGGATCATAGATCAACTCACTGCTTGAATTTAGTGGACATATTTTGTTGACTACTTTTCTAGGGACTTAATATAACAGAAAAACTATTTACTATAATTCTTAGAGGCTGTTTTTGCTAGGTTTAATTCCCACTTTTATTTAGCTGTTTTATTCTGCTTTTACATTGTTTTTGAAGTTTTTTGCATGCTATCCCATTACCATTACTTTTAATTTTTAAATAAATACTGTATTTTTTTGTTGTTCCTTTTTATAAGATTCTCAATGGATCTATCAAGCCATTTTGGCGGGTAACCTTTTTTGTTGTAATCATGCTTTGATGGGACACATGTATCTCTTATTATAGTGCAATGAGTTATTCATTTTGACTGTTCTTATTTTTACTGTATATATTTACTTGTTCTCCCTTCTTTTTATTTTGAATTTTGGTCATCTATTTTTCCAGTACACTGTTTTTGTTAATTTGACAGCACTTTTCCATTGAATGAATGTCTCCATGTACCACCTCCCCCGGTCACAGCTAGAAACAGGTCTTGCTAGGTGTGCCTTTACCAGTTACCAGTTTTCAATAAATAAATAGATACACCCTATACAGTATTATAGGGGTGCAGTAGCACCCCTATAGTTAGGGTTGAGTAGGCACTTTAATGTTAAACCTCAATTTTGCACTTTAATAATTTTGCAGCTGTTTAATGGATGTGCACATGTGCACAAAATGTTGCACGCACAGTGTTTTGTGGTAGATCTCTTGACTTGTCAAGTTTTGTTTTGGTTGGATTGGCAGATTTAAAGCTGCACATAGAGTTAAAATATTAAAATTCACCTTTTTGTTTGCTTATTTTGTCATCGCACTGCACCCAAACAATATGGAATTTTGGTTGAAATTTTCAGGATACAAAGTGATTGCCCTACAGAAGTGCCTTTTGCTGGTTTGGTGAAAAAATATTAATCTGCTCCAAAGTTTTTTGAACTTTAAAGTGTTGGGTTCTGAGCATGCTCAGTACAATCTTTTGAAAAGCTTCCTGGAATGACAAAGGAATTTGGGCTCACAAAAAGGATTCTTTTTCTTGAGGGGCCAATCTTTTTAATGGGAAAAATATTCCTTTTTTGGGAACCACCATCTTGTTTTTGTTTTTTACGCACAACAAGCCATCATAACTCTGCAGACTGATGTCTTCCACAGACACCAAAACAGGTATCTTGCTCATGGGGTCTTGATGAACCTTATTCTGTACTTTTTAACACATCCCAATCCCCAAAACATTTGCCTTCTATTGTTTAAATCATTTGTCACAACTTATTAACAACCTTTACCATTAATCATTTTTCATTCTCACCAAAAAGGGGATTGAGTCTTCCTAAAAAGGATTTAAAAGTCCAAAATCATTTTTCATGACTTAGGATCCTTTTTGTGAGAAGGAAAAAGAATGCATGAAATGAATCCTATCTCTTGAAAAAGATTTAAAAATGAAGTCCAAAATAAATTTTCGCCACTTGGGACTATTTTTATGAAATGAAAATAATTCACAAAAGGATCCTATCTCACAAAAATGATTAAAAAACCCAAGTCCAAAATCCTTTTTGTAATTTGATCCTTTTAGTGAAAATGAAAAGGATTCACGAAAAATGATCATATGTCGCAAAAGGATAAAAAATCTAAGTCTGAAACCTTTTTTGTGACTCATGATCTTTTGTGAAAACAAAAATTATTCATGAAAATATCATTTCTCACAAAAGTATTCAAAATTATCTAAGTCCAGAATCCTTTTTCACGAGATGGAACCTTTTCATTAAAACAAAAAGGACTCTTCATAAAGGATCCTTTCTTATGAAAAAATTACAAAAAAAAGTTCCAAATCCTTTTGAATGAAAATAAATCCTTTTTTGAGTAAACACACAAAAACAAAATTATGAAAAAGGATTTACTGGCATGCAAAATGGTTTCTCTATCTGAGGCGGTATATTTAATTTACTTCCATTGTTGTCAGTGGTCCCCCACCCTTCAATTGTGCCCGGTCCTATTTTTTAAATTTCTGTAGCTCTGGTGTCTAGTGACACCCTCCCATCCTCCACGCTCCATATATATATTTTTTAAATACATCTTTGGTGTTCAGTGGTACCACCATCCCATGTCAGTCTTAGCCTGTAAATAAGTAAACGGTTCCTCTATGTGTTTTAACCTGAAAAAAAGTCCATCGTGATCATACCCACACACCAACCCTGTGCACCCACCATCCTGGAACCCCTGAGCCCCCCCATCACTACCTCACCTGAATTGCTCACAGTGAAGATCCATTCTCCAATAGAAGACACGTCTTGCTGCTGGAACCGGCGATTGCTGTATGAGAAATAAGGTAACTGCAGTTCAATGTATTTTCTGACAGCAGTTACCTTACTTGTCAGACAGCAGTTGCCGGTTCAAGCAGCAAGATGCATCTTCAATCAGAGAGTGAATCTTCACTGTGGGAACACTTCAGGTGAGTGAGGGTGTGTGGGGATGTCTAGGGGAGTGCAGGGTGGTGGGTGCACAGTTGGAGGTTGGGAGGAGGTGCGGGTCAGATCAATGGTGGACTTTTGTTTTGACAGGTTGGAAAAAAAAATAAAGACACTGAGGGACTTTTTTTATTTGCATCTTGACACTGACATGGAAGGGTGGGGGGTTCCACTGGCACCAATGGGGACATGAAATAAAACTAATACCGGATTGAGGGAGGGGGGGTGCCACTAGGCACCAGGAATAAAAATTGTGGGATCATAGGAAGGGGTAAAATTGAGGGTGGGAGGTACTCTGACACCAATGAACATATGAAAAAATATATAGAACTGGAGGGTGGGGTGCCACTAGACACAAGGGACATAAACTATAAATAAATGGGGACTGGGGCACAATTGCAGGGTGGGGGTTACCACTGAACACCAGTGAAAATATAATACAACATATATGGAAATTGAAGGGGGGCTGTCAATGAACACCAAGGATAGTAACTTAAAATGAATAAGGACAAAGGCACAAATGTAGGGTGGGGTGGGGGGTTCAGTGAATACCAGGGAATAGGCAACAGCTTGAGAACACCAAGGCATACCCCACACCTGCTATGCTGCCGGGGGAGGGATGTTAGGATTGGAAACTTCAATGCCCGCATTTCCTTACTTTTGTCACTTTAACCCTAACTGGTGCATTAACAAAGTTTTTGTAATTTATATGAACTATACAGTAAGCAGAAATGTGTGTAAATAGTTTCATGTCACAGGTTCTCTAAATATTATGCCGTTTGTGCCCTGAAAAATTGCATGGTAGTGGTTTATCTTCTACAAATCTGTTGTTTGTGTAACCCATCATTTGATTGATGAGCTCATATTTACAGTGCAAGTGGACAATCCAGTGATCTGAAAACAGTAGCCATTTTGGATTATGAATAGAAACTTGGGAACATTGAAAATGCCAAATGAAAAAGACCAAGGACTAGATATTCAGAACCATGACACAGCTTGCAAGACAGCATTTAAGACATAGCCTGCATAATGGCAAATGCAACAAAACACTTACAGTATATTTTTAAATGTTTTGATAAATATGTGACATTTTCTCATTTTACAGTACACCAATGACTTATTCTGACACATGCATCATTTTGGGAATGCATTTTGTAGCATTTGCTACATGAAGTTGGATCATATATTCTGTGGCAAGTAGTTCTGCAAACATGCTAAAAATCTTTGAAAAGCTCACTCCAAAGGTGCATCATGTTTATGTGACATAGGTGTGGAAATTGTTTCAAGGGAACTGCTACCAGTAACTATGGACTTCACTACCACAAAGAGTAAAAACAACCTGTATCAGTAAATGTCTGGGCACCTGAGGTGAAGTGATGTGCCTTTTTTTATCCCAGGTATAATTGCACAACATGATTTTGTCCATTGCACTCTTCCTTCTTTATTGAATTAAATGCTGTAGCCTGTAGTTTTATTCTTTACAAGGAACACATTCAAACTGAGTTTAAAAGATTCAAACTTTGTACGTGAGCTTGGGCCATACATTTACCAATCTCTGTGTGAAAACACCTTTCACATATAATCTCTAATTCAATTCCCATTAAAGCACAGGGTATTCCTTCTAGTTGTACTGCCTAAAGAACCTGGTAAAGTGTTCCCTGGTCCATTTTACTATATCTGATCCTTTAAAATAATTGGACTACCAGTGAGTGTGGCTAAAGAGCCATTGGGGAAAGGGGGCACTGAACCAAAATGGCCCAAATCAGAAATGCATTGTTACCTCACAAAATGTCTCATTGAATTTTTATTATGATTTTGTGTACCAGGTAGGTTCACAAGGACCAGGATCCTCTGCTATTAGGTGTGACAGAGCAAAATGGGTAACACCAGCTAAGTACCATAATCTACTAATAAGCTGGATTGCCTTATGATTGGGTTGCAGCCTTGCAGAAAGGAAGTGTACCAAGCACATGGTGCAGTAATATGTTGCAAGGCAATATCATTATAGTGAACTGGGGCACTCTGTCTGGAAAAAGGCTCCCTGCATAATCCATGCTCACAGAATTGGCACTTAGTCACTTCCAGCTAGTCCAGTGGACCTCCTCCCCAACAGCTTTAAAAATGATATAGAAACATAGATTATGACAGCAGATAAGGACTGTCTGGCCCACCTAGTCTGCTAATTTCCCTACCTACTTAAACTCCAGATCCTAAATGATCAGCAGCTTACCCTCTCTTTCCTATCATTAGGGTTGCCTTCTGTCTATCCCATCTGCACTTCCGGGTGGGATTCTATCCAGGGGCAGCCTTGCAGTGGTCACAACTGGGTCCCAACCCAGGAGAGGAGAGCAGCTCAGTGGCTTCTCAATCCATCTCCTGCCCCCTCTTCTGCTGACCCCCAATGATCGAGGCTCTTTCCTGAACCCGGTCGCCGGCATGGCACAATGTGTGACATCCAGTGCCTCAACCCTCAGCACCACTGGGCCAGTGGCTCTACTTGTTTTCATGGTGCAATACTCAGCCTCAAATATGATGATGGTGCTCTGAAAATAAAATAGAGTCTGGTAGGACCAGTGATCTTATGTAATCTCACAGATCCTGGAAACACACAAGTAGCCCCAGAACAATGTCTGAGTCTGGTACACACGTTTAGGATGCATATACATCAGATTATCTCCTTGTTAATATGGGTTTCAGTGTGGGGTGAGAGAGTAGTCACCAAACTTCGTCATCTACAGTGCATCTTCTCAAAATCATAACAAAATATATCAGGAATGGTGAAGCTATAAAATGTAGTACATTTCCAAGCACCATCATGGAAGCATTGGAAGTACAAGTACAGCATAACAGAAATTTTTATAAAATGATTGTTATAAAATGATTTACTGTCAAAAGAAAAAAAATCTTTCTCCATATTAAATCATTTTATAAAAATTATTTTAGGGGTCATTAAACACTGAGAGCAATATGGCTGGATATGTAAATAAGGAATTTTAGTTGCTGCCTGTTGGAACTGCATACATAAATTGAATACAGAGGCAGTGTGGTCAAGAGGTTTGAGCAGGGTACTGAGAGATTACAAGACAAAATGCCACTAAAGACAAATATTCACTGTGTGATCTTGGCAAGTTATTTAACCACTCAGAGCTCCAGTCCAGCAAACTGTGGTAAAGGGTAAAAGCAAGATTTGTCTGGAAATGAAATGTTACATCTCGGCTGGGTTCTCCTCAGGGGTAAGTAACTACGAAAGAAACCTGTACAAATCTTTTTTTTTTTTAAACTGAGGTCCTAGTTCTCAGTAGTAAGGGACTGGAACAAAATAACAGTGGCACAATTTATCACCAGTCCCTGACTGAGACCCCCTCCCCTTTAACTATGCTTAGGGGAATGGACAGCCCTTCTATCCCAGGGCACATCAGAGTGGTCTGGTATGTAGGAGGGAGGGCTGGCAAGCAAATGTCACACAGTGAGATTCACATAGACAATTACTGTCAATTCAGAGGGTGAAACAATTTTGTGAACTAATTATTAATTCTTGTTTTAAGGGTGTCAGAGAGCTTCCTCCACTGTGATGAGATATCAGGGGTCTGAACTTTCAAATGGATACATACAAGGAATTGGGCTACAGGGGGTAGTTCAAATAGACTACCATGGCCTGCCAGTATGTGAGGTCTGGGGCTAGGGAGGGGGGCTTTTCTTCCACTGAAAAGTGGACTATAGCAGTAGCATGAGATAACAGCACTGGGGAATAGGTGCCTACAATAACAGCCACCCAATCCCCAGCGTATGTCTCCTGGGCTACCATAAAGTAGGGCAGCTGGATGAGGGGAGGAGTTGATGAATATAGCGACAGGATGTCACTATATGTATGCATCCGGGGGAGGAGCAAGCATGCACAGTGAGGGGCAGGAGGGAATGTGAGGAGTGGTGCCCTGGTGGGTTGTTGAGCTGACCTGGTGGTGTGGTGGTGGGTTGGCAGTACTGGTCGGCAGGGTACTGGGTCTGAGTCAGGGCACTGGTGTGTTTTTCTGTGACCAGCCAGAACCTTTTTTTAAATGTTTTCACCCCTCCAACATGCACCCCTGGAGTTGAAAATCCTTTAGTAGGGGGTACAGGTGATGAATCTCCCATGGCGTAGGGTGTGGGGGCACAGTCCCTGCATAAAACAGTAAAACTGTACTTCCCTGGCACCATTTGCTGTGCACAGGGTGTCATAGTGCCTAAAAAATTTTCGACACTTTTGACTTCTTGATAACGGAGATCGCCTTTAGGGTTTTGCGTACATTCAGATGTAACCACTATAGCAGTAGACCCACAAACAGGCCAAAGGTATAGGTCAGGTAGGTTGGGGAATAGGTTTCAGGCACCATGCACAGACGTGCATGAGCATGTAAAGGCCCCATTACCACATACAAATACAGCTTGCATATAATTGCATCTGGAATGCCTCATTTGTATTTCAAGATTTGTGCTGGGGGTGTGTTTTCCAACCTGGCACACATCATATGTTCTCAGAATATCAATTTGTTGGGTCACTACAACATGATGCCTCTTTGCTTCCTGTTGTATGGCCCATGAAGCTGTGACTTGTAATTTTGGACCGAGATTCTTCATTAAAACTTATCAGTTTTAAGAAGCTTTTCACATAATACAACAGTGCATCAAACAAATGTAATCTGAAAATGAAATCCAAAGCAAATTACTTGTAGGACTCCCAAATTTGCAGAACGGTGGTGGAGAGTGGGTAGTATATGAAAATGCATTAAAGTTACTGTTTTAATGCTTATTAATGTTTAATTGTAGGTACAATGGTCCCTCATTTAACGAACACCTCCAGAGCCAAGGATTTTGTTCTTTATAGTAAGTACTAGTCATAATGAGGAAATTAATTTTTCAAAATCTGAAACAGCAAAAAGCACCAGCACCAATCTTAAGGAATAGTGGTGACTAGAGGTGTTGTGAAGTTATACTTCGCCCACTAAGTTCACACGAATTGCCAAAAATTTGTGCAACATGAAATTCATGGACTGTTCAGAACACTCTGAATCTTTGATTTGCACAATCATGTGAAAATGTTGGACTTAAATTCACCTTTTTCTAATCAGGAAGTGCAACTGTGGGTGGAGTGGGAAATTTGCAAGTCAAATTTCACACTGTGGCAAAAATCCATGAAATTCATGGCTGCAAAATCCACTAAATATGCAAATTAACTCAGAGAGCGAATTTCGTGGACTTCGCACACCTCTAGTGGTGACTCCTGATTTTTTGTCCACTGCTGGTATTTACTTTATGTCTGGCATTTGAAACTAAATTAAAGCTGAAAGTAATACCTGCAGCTTGGTGCTGGTGATTTTTGCTGTTTCTGAGTTGTTATTATTACCAGGAACAGGTGGGTAGTGAGTAATGTGGAGTGGCTGTTCTTACAGTTTTCAATTTTTTCACAACTGGTAGCTGTGCAGTTAGTGCTTCAAGGAAAATGAACCAGAGAGAGCATTTTTAGGAGACCTGAAATTGGGAGATGCACTGGATTTTAATGAGTGTATAAGGAAGGTATGTCATTAACGGCTGGAATGAGTACAAAGAGGGTGTCTGAATTTTACAGTTAATTTTACAGCAATCATAGTAAAAATCATGGTAAAACTGAAGCGCCAGTTGCTTAATTTCTAATGTTTGCTGTCATAAGTACAGTACTGGAGTAGTGATACAGAGGGTCACAAAGTCTGGCAATTGGAAACTTAGGAAACAGCTGTGATGGGTTCTCATTGTTTTCAACAATACCTATAACACTTGCCCATCAACACCATTAACACCTACTAGCTGAAAACAATGGGAGCCACCATAGCTGTTCCCTATAACTGAGATTCGCTATAACAAGGGACATTATAGCATGGGAGCACTGTATTTATGTTAGTGTCTTGTATTCAGTACAGGCTGTATTTTCCTGTTCCTTCCTCATGTCACCCATGAAGGGAACTAGATCCCCCGAGACTCAGAAAGGCCAAAATGGTCAAGCAAAATGGATGGCTTTGGTTTTACTCTGCACTTTCTTGCAATGCATAATTTTAATCCTTGGTGCCCTCTCCCCAACATCATTACTTACATGGCCACCAATGCAACTCAGTTCACTACCACGAATGCCAACATAAGCCCTCTGGTGTGCAAAACAGTAACCCTTTTGAAGGTTAGTTGTCAGGGTTACTCCAGTAGAAGCAGTACAACACATACCCATGAAGTTTTAAGTGTGCCGGCAGCTGGCAATTATTCCTCTCAACTGCCACCCTCTCCTGATATTATTCTACCACACAATTCATGTTTCTGGAAAAGTAGTCAATAGATCTCTAATTAGCTTGCACATAATGCAGAGGCTGGGCTGTGGGCAATTACTTTCTCACTTGCTTATCTATCCCTTTCATTAGTATCTGTATTGTGGCTGGCAACCATAGTAATTATATTAGTTTATTAGCACTTTAAATGTTATTGCATTTTTGTCAGATATAGGTCTGGAAATTAAAAAGTTTAGTGCTGCGCTAAGAGTATTAGCTCCATGTTAAGTGTTAACAGCATGGCTGACAGCTGTTAGCACAGCTGCTGCTACCTTAAAAGATACATCAAAGCCTTGTCCACACTGGCATTCTCATAACATTACCAGCAGTCTGTAACATTATAAGATCGCCAAACATGGGTCATGTCCACATTAAACACACTTGCAAACCTTGTTTTAAAACTGCATTTCAGCCAGGATGAAACAAGGGTTTTAGCTAGGTTTTAAAATTATTTTACAGTGTAGCATGGTTGAGACACCTGAAGGGACAGGAGTTCATATCATTCTTGGGTTTGCTTGTCCTCCTATGGCCAAGAATGCATTTTGGATCCATCCCATAATTGTGTGCCTGCAGTCGTACGTGCCCAGAAAACAGCAGAAATGGCAAAAGAGGAAGTAAGACAAAGTAAATGAGCATGACCAACTCTTTTCCAAACACTTATATTCAGTATGTTAGTGATTATTTAACAACACTGAAGATGAATGGCAGCATAGCTGGTGTTTTGCTGTGCATAATGAGCACAGAAGCCATCATGTTGTTTCCTTTGTTTTCATGACAACCCCCAGTGCTTCATGGGAAACATCTACATGCATCTCAATGTCCCATCATCAAGTGTGATGTCATGCTAGGAATTGAGGGACTGAGCTGGCCCAGTGGCACTGAGGGTTGAGGCGCTGGATGCCACACCTCCCGCCACGCTGGTGACCTGGGTTCAGGAACAAACTCAGGTCATTTGGGGGTTGGCAGGGGTGAGGAAGGATTGAGCATTTGTAGACAGCTCTCCTTCCTCAGAGAGAGAGAGAGAGAGAGAGAGGATGGTATGGTGCTCTGTTTACCTGACACCCAGCAGCGGTTGGGTGTCAGCACATGCGCGCCATCAAAAGGGGAGGTCCCCATGTATGGCTGCCTCCATGGAGGTGGAGTCCAGCCATCTCTACCCATTGCACATATGGGGGCCTGGGGAAAAAGGTGGCAGAAAATACCAAGAGCCGGCAGGCTCTGTGACAGCCTGATCTGCCACTGTAACAACAAGCCCTGATTCTGGATAGTGCTCTAGGGTGGGGAGTAAAGCCAATGCTCCTCTCCCTGGCCCTGTCGGCCGGGGGTAATCCAAGGGGGAACTCTGGGGCATGACTGGTGCGGGGTGATCAAGGCAGAGAACTAGGCCCACTGAGGGAGGGACAGATCTGCCTGCCAAGCTCTGCAGGGAAAAAAAAAAGGAATTGAGGGACTGGGGAAAGAATGGACAGCAGCATGGATGGCGTGCAGTGTGAAAGCATGTTCCCAGCAGACAGGAAATGCTGCAAGTGTGGACGGGTAGCTACCATTTTTAAACATGGTTCTGGCATAATGTGGATGTGCAAGCATGGTAATTGCAGTAATGGTTTTAAAACCGTCACTAAGTTACAATCATCAATGTGGGCAGGACCTTGGCTCAGTGCTTTTCTATGCCAGGAGCCGATGCAAATGAATGCATACAGTGTGCAATAACAGAAGTTTATTTACTAGTTCTTGGAAATACTAACAGGCTACCAGCACAGAGCTAGTTAATGCTTCCTGGAACCAGGTTATACCATACAGTAATACATGGGGGGGAGTGCATAACTAGAATTTAATGTACACCCAAGGTGTGGATGCTATAAACCCCGAGGGAAAAAGTTTGAGGGGTTTATCAAAGCATCCCACACTGAGGGTGTGCATTAAATTTGAATTTTGCACTCCCCCCATGTATTGTTTTATGTAATTGCTGGGGAACATTTTTTTCTCCAACCAGATTTCCTTCAATAAAAACTGTGTTTTTTTAAGAAAGTGTTGTGTCTGTTTTTCATTTATCAAAATATGAAAACGTTTACTTAGGAAAGTTAATAAAACATGGCATACTCTTCAAAGGTAAGTATTTTGCTGCTTTTGAGGATTTTTATAAATGTCAACAGGTTCACTTACTTTACTGACTTTCAGAATGGCAAGGGGTTCATGTTAATTTTGTACAGTGAAAATGGCCACTAGTGAAATGTGTTGAAAAACAATTAAGTCCTAGTATGGGAGAGTATAAAATGTTAGAAAACATGTTTACAAGCACTGAAGAGAAGATTTGTCTGTTCATATTTAAAATATTTTGTTATGTCTGGTCATGAACTCTGCCATATGCAAGTAAGTGGGAGAGAACAGAGCGGGGCTCAGATGAGAGCTGCTGTGTTGAATCTCGCTATCTGAAAAACTGCCAGTAACTGCTGTGGCAAAGGTTAGTGAGGACTACATATTTGTTTAGTGGATTTTCAATTCAATAGCAGGTTTGTTTTTTGCCAGAGACCAAAATGGTAAACAGTTTGTTTTGCATCATCGGTAGTTGTGACAGTGCAGTGAGTGAGCTTAGGGGTTGAGGTGAAGCTGGTATGTGTTCGCTGTTATAACCCATGGGTTATAACTGCGATTTATAACCAACTTCTCCAAAGAGAAAAAATATCCCCCGGTTATTGCAACCTGCTAATAATTGTATGTTGAAAAAATATGGAATCTAGTGTCCGCCCTCATCTGATCACCAGACTCGCTGCACGACATCACTGAATTAATTCACTTGTGCCAGTGGTACCACCTCCCTCACCCAATCTCTGAAGGAAATATACAAAATCCCTGATGTTATTCCCTAGATGTCAGTGTTCCCATACCCAATAACTGTGCTGTAATAAAAACACTCTGATAGTTAGAGTGAATGTGAAATTTGGCAACTTTGGTTTAGTTTCAGTTTAGACCCTTGTCTTTAGCTTGGCTTCAGCACTTCAGCAAAAGACACTTCAGGTCCTTGATATTGAGGTGTAGCAGGCTACAAATAGGAGTAAGTGAAATCTCTTAGATACTCTTCACCAAAATCCAGTCAATGCCTACCTCTTCCACACTTCATTGGTCCTCCAGTCATATGTAAAATATAAACTCAATCAGCACTTGGCATGGAGCCAGAAGCCAAAAATGTTTTTATAAAATTAAATTTCTAGGGAGTGAGGAAAAGGGTGGGAAATGAACCAGGTGGGTAATGAGATAGTCGTGCATTCATGTACATGGCCCCTACCCTGTGGAATTCTCTACCCAGTTGGCTGTGGGAGTGCACGATGGTGGGAGGCTTTAAACAGGCTTTAAAGACCTTTTTATGCTGCCAGACTTTTGATGGCACAGAATAATGAACCTTGTTAAAATTTTGTGATGGCTCTGGATCATATTTATTGATTTTATTACTGTTGTTTTAAGCTTTTGTAAAACGCCTTGGTACTCTGAAAGGCGCTAAAGTGAAATAAAGATTATTGTTATTATTATTATTATTATTATATTAATCATGGGACTAACCCTGGCCTAGGTACTTATTTTAATTAACTAGTCAAAGGTCACACATGTGCAGTCTTGATAAAGTAATTTGTACTGCCACAGGCAGTACTTTTGTGAATGAAATGGTCGCCAGCAGTGGAGGCAAGAGTAAGGCGAGTACTGACTGTTACCTCAGTCCATGGTGGACAACAGTTGATGGCACTGGGATGGGGTTGGGCCACATGACTACCAATGAGGATTCTATTTTTTAATCTCTTTATATTCCCCATCTCCGATCATGCCATCTGCATGCTGGCCTCCCTAACCCTGTCACCCGGCTTCTCCTGGACTTACCCTGCAACTCCATTCTCCCACAGAAGGGGTGGCAGGGCTGTTCATCTCATGCTAAGGACAGGATCCAGTTGGAGGAGGGGGCCCAGGTCACTGGTGCAAGGCTTGTGAAATTATAGAATTCATCCTGCTCTGGTCAGGCGTTGTCCTGGTTTTTGGGTGCATGACCTCAGAACACTGGTGAGGAGGGTGTGCAATCATGAAAACTTGTGTAGCCAAGTACAGTAGCTGTCATCCCCCTCCTTATCTGCTTCCATTTACTGCCACCTGTGGTGATAGTGCTGCAGCAGAGCCAGATGCCCTCCATCCTCAGAGCAGGAGAGCATCTTCTGGTATGCTCAGTTCTCCTTCCCCCGGCCAACCCTTGATGAGCAAAGCTTGTTCCTGAACATGGGACACAACTGGCATCATGAGTGATAGCCCTACCACTGTGCTGACAAGTCAGCCTCAGGTCCCACAAAGTGTTTTTATGCTTACACAGTTATCAGTTGGGTGGGATGCCACTGGCACCAGGAATGTGTATATGTAAAGCCCTTTCAGGACACAATGCCACTGGGTGACCTTGAGCAAGTAACTTGACCTTTCACTGCACAAGCTCATCAAACAGGGCTGCAGCAGGCCAGCAGTGGAAAACTGTATGCTGCAACTCAATTAGGCTATCCTGACCTGGTTAGCAAAACTGTATTACAAATCAGCAAAAGTACAGGCAGCTGGGTGGAGCTGTGTCAAAAAAGAGTGCTCAGCCTCCATGCAATCAAAGGTAAAAGAATTGCTCCTTGTGCTCACTGCAAAACCAACTGCTGAAAACTGTGTTCACTTATGAAATGTCATCCTGTAGCTGTTGTGTAACATTTTGGATTGTCTGCCTGTAATTAACCCCAGGTCACAGCTGAAAAAGGGACTGTCATGGTCTCACTGGGTTTACCCAGATACCAGGTTGAAATAAATACATAGATAAATAAATAAATCATGACAAAATAGCATGCAAATCACCTGTTAAGTCCTTGGCTGTTACACAGGTCATTTGCAAGAGATCTTGAATACAGCAATTTAGCACGTAATCACTAACATGTTTCTACAGTCGTAAGTGAGTTTCTCCTTCACAGCCTGTATGTTTTCAGTATCCACATACTCTCTCGATTGGCAGGGGAAGTGCACTGTACCAATCTGAATGTTTAGTACTTCAGTTAGAGTTTTGCTCTAGAGGGATGTATTCAAACATGTTTAGGGTGTTCACACTTTCTCCTAACTGGTGTGAATATAGCTGGTTAAAGATATTGCACTAATCTGCACTCAGGATAGGAACTTTGCAAGGAGCAATCTAAGACCTTTGACATGGGGCCATATAGTTTTGATGCCTTATTTTTGAATTACTGTTTTATTGTACTTTTACATCATCTTTATTCTTCATTCGTTTCAACTAATTTCTGTTTTTATTTTGATCTTTTGCACTTTTATAGCATGCTGTGGTATAAAATACACACACTATTAAACAGTCATAGTTCTTGCACTATTAGCCTATAAATCAGCAATGTATAACCTACTGTAGATAAAATTGAAACCAGTTTGTTTTTTCAAAAATGACTCCCTCATGTTATAAAATACAAGCCAACCCTCTCATATCAAGTTTTTTTTTTCTCAGGCCTAGCATACTACTTACTGTCCATGTAAAGTGTTCTAGGCCTAGCATACTATTTACTGTCAATTGACACAAAACTTTCTGGAACAGGTACACCAGATTACACCTCATCTACTTCAGATGCATGGACATGTACTTTCCCATGGAGCACACAAAGTCCATTTCAAGACATTTGAGGAGGGGATGTCATCATGCTCCTCACTGATGATCCCAAATTACAAAAGGAAAATGTGTGTACAGCATTTATGAATGTCTGTGCCTTGAACTACCACTCCTAATACAAGGAACACAAGACAATCCTTATTTTCCATCCACATCTGGAGTTCACAGAGTTTATAATTTATAGAATATGGACCATGCATGTGTCTAATGTAGTTGCTACAGCACCATTATAAAATGGGCTGAAAAATTCCAGTAAGCTGATTTATTCACTAATAATCACATCTGGTGTGAAAATGGTTGTCCAATTACACACCAAATTCAAATGTACATTCTGGAAGAAAGAACTACTGCCAGAAAATCTTTTCTCTTGAAACAATGTTTTCCTTAGAAAACTAAATTTAACAAAACAGCAAACTACGTTTTTAAATATTTTATGTTCCCTTGATAAACATACCCAATATATAAGCTGGATAACACATGTCAGGGTGTGCTGTAATGGACCTTCACCATAGGTCTTGAGGGAGAATGGGGATTGGTGACTTGGCAATCCCCCCCTCCCCACACCTAACTGCTGGACAATGAATTAGAGGCTAGGCCTCCATAGACAGAGTTGTCCCTCCTCCATTGCATCACCTGTGGCCCAGATGGGCTGGGATTGGAAACCCATTGTCTGGGGGAAATAGGGGGTCCATGACACAGAGAAAAAGGATTGGATGAGCCATAATAGGGGCAGAGAGGTGCAGTGAAGGATAAAAGAGGCTGCAAGTGCTGCTGAGGTCTTATTTCCCTGCATCTGTCTGTGAGAAGAAACCCACCCACCCTTAAAACATAGTTCAAGATTACTGCCCCCACAGGGGAAATCGCTGACAGGAGTTGTGCAGGAATTTTCCTATGTTTTTCCCTAACAAATTTTTTTTTTCCCTGGGTTTTTCACCTCTGCCAGTACAGATTCTGGTGATTTTACCATCTGGGTAAGGTGGTAGCATTGATGCCACAGCCTCTTTGTAAGTGGATAGGGAGTGTCTCCAAGATTTGCTTCAGGGTGACCTGGATCAGCCTAGCTTAGAAGTTGGGGAAAGGGGTGGCACCAAAACCTGGCATGGACAGTGACCTTTCTTATGGGTTATCTCACAAGGATCATGGCTTGCACCCAGCACAGATGGGCAAAGGTTACCAGGAATGTGCCCCAGGGATGCACTTTGCCCACGGGGGAGGGCACCATGTTAGGCTCTCAGGTTGGCATTCCCATTGGACGTCCATGATCTGAGGTGCCAGATGGAGGGTGGGAATGCTGAGAGCTGTGCCCAGCATGGACAGCGCTAGGTTACCCATGCTGCCATTCTGGCACCATGAATAATAAAGTAGACCACAGCATTGCTGAGGGGGACAGGCGTTGAGGTAGGGAGCCCTCTCCCCTTGTGGAGATGAGGGGAGGGCTGGGAGGCTATGAATCATGGAGAGACTCCCTTCTGTGTACGCCTAGCCTGTAATATGAATTTTCTTAATAAACATATGGCTGTGGCCATTCAAATCCCAACATGATGTGTTTATTGTCTAGAATAGTGAAAATGTGTGTGTGTGTGTGTGGGGGTTCTGGGCACCAATTAGAATAGTCCCACTTATTGGGTTGTTAAGGTGTTTGCCAAATACCTAACAAGAAGGTTATGCCTATTGCCAAAACAGCCATGAGGCATGGTTTCAATGAACACACACTCTGTTGTGTGTTACCTTTACTTAGCCTAAACTCTGTCACTTAGTGGTCATATGTAATTTAAATAACAGCACTTTTGAGTATTGAGCTAGAACTATTTAAATCTGTAGATCAGAATACCTAAGGGAAACATTGTAGTCTGCTGTTTAATGTGCTGTAATATGAGCATGGAGACTCAAGGTTCATTTCCTCAACAGTCCCTTACTCGCTCTAGGTTTCTGAAAAAAAAAATGTCATCTCCATTTCCAGAAAGAGATTTTCCAGTTTGCAGAAAAAAAAACAGTTGGCAGCAGTGAACTTGGTTGCAAAATCCCTTCAAAAATGTGAATTTCAAGATTTTCCCTTCGGAAAATATTTCTCATTAAAAATGGATATTTTTGACTTTGAGTTCATCACCTCACAATGATCATTCCTGCTGTGAGTTCATTGTCTGTTTTGACAGAAATGATTGTGATGTCACAAGCATGGGATAATTTATTAATTCTTTGATTACTTAATTTATTTAGTTTTTGTTGACAGGGAAAGGAGAGCTAGACAGTTGTGCTTATTTTCACCAATGTCAAGGTGGATTGGGGAGATACAGATAGACTGTATGAAATGAATTATGACTGTAAAACAGGAAAAGCAGCTGGAACAAATGAAGCTGGAGGGGCAAAAATGTGTTTTGTAGAAATATCTTAAGTAATAAAGAATTAAATATCCTGGAAATAAATTGCTGGGGTCCCCTTGATGCCAACTGTTTTGGATTTACAAGAAACTGGAAAAATCTAACCTCCATCAGCCTTACTTCCTCTCTGTGAATACTTAACGACTGCTATACCTCTCATGATTAGTCAGTGTTTTGATCAATAATGTGTATGAAAGGTTTCTATAAAAAACAAGCTACTTTCCTTTCTACAATATTCTTACCTCTGCCATGTAAGTTAAAGATCAGCCCCACAAGCACCATAAGTAAGAGATTATGTTGTTGAGTACTTAGATCCACTCCACAGCATGAACAGTAAGAGTACATGATTTCTGTCACTGTGTGTGATCCTCTGCACTATTTCAAACAACACTCTGACACTTGAAATTAGTGGATTTTTCACTGATTCCTGATGTGTGCTCTGGCCTCAAAATTCCCCTGCTGTCTGCCTCCTAATTTGTTGAAACTGATCTGACAGGCTGCTGACAAAAACACTTGCAGACCCCCACCTAACCATGCAGTTAAGCACTCCCCACCCTACAAAATCTAAGTTTAGTTTAAATGATTCCTCATTCTTCTTCTATAAAAAGTTTACTTTCTGAAAAGGTTCATTATGCTCCCTTTCATTGGTGACACTTGAACTACAGTATTTGCAATTCAGGTTCAAAGATCACTGGAAAAAGCATAATGCAGGTTTTCAGAAAGTTAGCTACTGTATTTTGAAGGGACAAGGAAGTCATGATTTAACTAATTTCAGATTCTGAGAGGGTAGGAAGTTCTTAGCTGAGTAGCTGGGGTACTTGAATGTTACATAGAAAACATTCATGTACTGTATGGAGATAGACAAAGATGATCTTCGGAATGGGGAGACTTAGAAACAACACCTTGTTAAATATAACAGTATGAGAGATTTTTCAAATTCTGGTAGTATGAAGTGACACTTTCTATAGTTCTTAATCTGGTGAAGTGCACACATTGCCAGGTGAAGACTATTCATAGCAGCACTTTGCAGGCGAAGTGCCACACTACATGTATTTATTTTTTTGTTTATAAAAATGATTGAAACAAGCAAAAAAAAACACCTAGATATATTGTCCCCCTGTTACCACACATTTCTATGAAATATCCCTTAAGCCACCTCATCCTCATAGCACCCACTTCCCTCCTCCACAAAAACTGTTTTTTTTTTTACTTGTATCATACAATCTATCCCCCAACCCAGCTGAATAACATTATGGTGAACAATCAGATGTTACTAGGACATATCTTCAAACCAAAAATTAGTTCAAGAAGAGCCAGCAAGCAGAAAGGCAGGTCAATTAGTGTAGCATGGGATGTTTTTCTTTTACTGGAGTCTAAACTATATCTTTTGGGGTGACTGGGGAGGAGGATGATTGTGAGATCTAGAGGGTGGTGGGTTGGGGATATCATGAATTGACTCCATAACATAACGCCCACACTGTACCAGAGTTAAGCAGCAAAGCAGATTTTTTAAATATATTTCAGTTTTCTTCAAAACTCTGACTTAAACCTTATATCATCTTTCAGGACATTTAGTTCTTCATTTTTAAAGGCATTTGCAATAAATCAGGTTCTTTGCCCCTTAGGCTTCATCTGGTCCTGCTGCTTTTCCTTTCTTGAAGTCATAATCCTCTGCTGTGACATCACAACCTCTTAATGATTCTGATGCCACAAGCAGAGGACTGGAACCTAAAGGCAAGAAACGCAGCTGGAAATGATAAAGTCTAAAGTGCTAAGGCTTGATTTAATGCAAAATGTATTCAGTAATAAAAGGAAAAAGGATGCCCAACAAATTTAAATGTAGGTGGAAATTTGTGTAACTGAGTTCTGCTGATGCAAACTGTACATTGTTTTGCAGCAAATCAGAAAGTCACTCAAAGCAACAGACTTTATCCTCCTGGAAACACATCAGTGATGGTTCTTCCCTGTGACCTCAAGGGAGAATGAGGATTGGTGCCTGGGCTACCTCTCCCTCCATACCTCTCAACCAGCTCACATTATGAGGAACATTTCTCATTTTACTCACAAAGCTCCTGTTCCACATTGTGAGGACTTGTTCCACATTCAAAGTCAACATTTTAAAGCAAAATCCATAGTAAATGATGCAAAAATATATTATTCAATTAATAACAGACTTTCTGAACATAAATGCAACATTTAACAGTGTTTTGAGCTTCTTAGGTAAAGATTTGATTAAGTGTTCCACATTTTGGCCATTTGTTACACATTTTGTCAGGCAATGTTCCACATTTTGGGGACAAAGGGTTGAGAGGTATGCTCTCGCTACTACCTAACCCATCGGATAGTGGAAGGTGGCTGGGCCACCTGAAATGAGTTACTCTATACCCTCCCCAATCCATCAACTGTTGCCCAGGTGGGCTAGTGACAGAAACCCAGTTGTTGAGGGGATTGGGGGTAACCACGCTACCAGATGAGGACTGGATGAGCTACAGTAGGACCGAGAGGTGCAGGGAAGGTTTACAAAGAGCAGCAAGAGGAGCTGAGGTCTTCTTTTCCTGTATCTCTTCATAGAAGAAAGTTTGCTTCATGCCATGGCAGAAACTCAAGTGGATTCATGGCGGATTTAATGGTGTGTACCTTGACAGGCAGCAAGTTAAGCAATGAGCATAAGGCAGGTAACTAGTAGCATGGGGTAAGAGTACATAGAAACATAAACTTTGATGGCAGATAAGGACTGCTTGGCCCACCTAGTCTGCCCATTTCCTAACTACAGGTAAGCTGCAGATCCTATTTAACCAACAGCCTATTTCTTCCTACCCCCCACAAAATTGCCTTATGTCTGTCCCATGAATTCTTGAATTCTCCCACAGTTTTAGACCCCACAACCTCCTCAGGAAGGCTGTTCCATGTGTCCACCACCCTCTCTGTGAAAAAATACTTCCTCACATTGCCCCTGAGCTGTCCCCCTTCTATCTTCAAATTGTGTCCCCTTGTTCTTGCACATCTCTTTTTCTGAAAGATGCTACCCTCTTGGACTTTGTTGATTCCACTGAGGTACTTAAAAGTTTCTATCTGCCCCTCCTCCTTTCCTCAAGGGTATACATATTAAGCTAGTTTAGTCTCTCCTCATATGGCTTCTCTTGCAGACCCTGCACCATTTTATTTGCCTCCTCTGACTGCTTCCATCCTGTCTATGTCCTCATGAGATGGGGTCTCCAGAAACATAGAAACATAGAAACACAGAATTTGACAGCAGATAAGGACTGCTTGGCACACCTAGTCTGCCCATTTCCTACTTGATGGATAAGCTGCAAATTCTAGTTAATCAACAGCTTACTTCCTCCTCCCCTACTCTCTGAATGCAGTACTCCAGATGGGGTCTCACCAACTGTCTGTACAGAGGGATAACAACTTCCTGTTTTCTGCTGGTGATGCCTCTCCCTATGCATCCCAGTATCCTCCCAGCCTTCCCTACTGCCTTCTCACATTGTTTGTTAACCATAAGGTCATCTGATATAATTACCCCCAGGTCCCTTTCTAATTTTTGTTTTGTTACTACTCTCCTTGTGTAATCTTCCCTGGTTTTTCTTTCCCAGGTACATTATTTTGCACTTTTTGCATTGAATCTAAGCTGCCATACTTGACCATTCCTTCAACCTTGCCAAGTCCCTTCTCATCCTTTCCATGCCTCCTTGTGTATCAACCCTGTTGCAGATCTTTGTGTCATCTGCAAAGAGGCATACTTTTCCTTCGGGTCCCTCTGCAATGTCACTTATAAAGACATTAAAAAGTACTAGACCCAGTACTAAGCCCTGCGGTACCCCACTAGTAACCCCTTTTTCTTCAGAGTGGATTCCATTTACAATTACCTTCTGTGTTCTGTTGTCTAGCCAATGTTTTACCCAGGCTACCACCCTGGGACCCACTCCCAGGCTGGTTAATCTTACAATTAATCTTTTGTGTGGGACTGTGTCAAATGCCTCGCTAATGTCTAGGTAGATCATGTCCACAGCCCCTCCCTGGTCTACTACTGTGGTCACCCAGTCAAAGAAATCAATTAGATTCATCTGACATGACCTTCCCGCTGTGAACCCATGCTGCCTTGGGTCTTGTGCTTCACTGATGCTCTAGGTACTCAATAATTCTTTCCTTCAGAAGTTATTCCATTACTTTCCCTACCACAGAGGTCAAACTGACAGGTCGGTAGTTTCCTGCCTCTGTCTTGTTCCCACTTTTGTGAAGGGGAATCATATCCGCCTTCATCCAGTCCTCAGATACCACACCATTCTCCCATGATTTGTTAAAGTATGAGTATGAGTATGAGGATTAATCTGCAAGGGCAGTCCAGGGGCTCAGGAGTTCCAGTCAGAATCGAAGAACATGGCCATGGGGGCAAACCACTGAAAACAGCTGTGAGCTTGGTACATTCAACAGACTTGTGTTTGATTCCCAGAGCCTCTACTTACACACTGTGTGATGGTGAGCAAGTCCTAACTTTCCCAGCGCTCCCAGTTTAAAAAAAAAAGAGGCTAATTAAAAGGGAACCACGAGGGTAGGATCCACCAGATGAGTGTAATGAGGGTGAGTGGGGGGGTCATGTGAGCCAGGCAATCCAAAGGACACTTGCTCACCAGAGGAAATGGCCCACAGAACACAGGTGAGGTGCTAAAGGTGAAAAATAGGCCCTTTCTTGGGAGAGTCAGTTGAGGGGTGAGGCTGAGCAGATTTGGAAGGTCTTGGAAATTCTGTCCCTTGAAAAACAGTAGGAGGGGCCTAAGGGGCCTTGAGAAAGGGGACTTCCAGGTACCTTCTGAGGGGGGCCTTAAGATAGGGGGCAACCATGGGAGCGCCAGAGGGGCTAGCTGTGTGGCCTAGAGGTTGAAGAAGTGAACTGTGGGTGAATTTAATGTATCCAGAGTTATCAAAGAATTAGACTATAAATCACAAAAAAAAAAAAGAAAACAAAGCTCTGAAGCACCTAGAGACAAGCTCCAGCAGAAGCTCCAGGGTGCTGGCAGGATAGCTCTAGAGTTAAAGTAAACAAGCCATTAATTAGCTTGGAACATTCAGGAGAACATGGATTTATTCCCACAACCTCCATTTGGCAGAGGGAGTCAAAAAAAAATAAAACCCTTCTCCTGGGAGAATCAGGATGGAGTAAGTTTATGATAAAGGGGGTGGTGACTAGGAGATACAGCAGGTCTAGGAAAGCAGCAACAGAAATGATGGCAAGCGGAAGCCCAGGAGGGAGCCAGAGCCAAAAGGCCCTTTTGGCAGAGTTGGAGAGGATGGCAGATGCCTGGGGAACACCATGGCTGGAAGCATGCTTGGACACACCAGAGGGTCACCAGAAGAGCAACAAGGACTGGAGCCACTGGCGGAGAAGAAAGCTGGGAGGTAAGCCAAACCTGGGTCACAAAGATATTAGGACACATTTATGGGTGCTGGGAGGTTTCCCATTTGACCCACCTCAGGGCCACTAGGGTGCATGTCCAACCTCGGATGAGGACAAAGGCCCCCAGAACCCAAGTCGCAAGCCCTGGGGCAACCAAGGGTAGTGGCAGAGAGGAAAGCAGGTGCCAGGAAGGACAAAAAGGGCTTGAGGAAAGGCCTCACCCAGTGGAGGATCTGAAGACCTAAGAGAGTGATTCAGATGGGGATCCCTCATGGCCCGTTGACTCAATCAGGCCATGTAGGCCAAGGCAACCATTACCTAGGCCATGAAGGCCAAAGCATCAGTTACCCAAGAAACCCAAATGGGTGGTGTGGGTTGGACTTGGAAGGAGAATGGGGGTCGAGCCTATGGCAGCGAGGAAGAGGAGCAGGAGGCCCAGAGGTCATAACCCTCACCATCAGCTGTCAACCCTGAGGTATAAGTGGGTCAGATCACAGCCCTAGTCTAATTGTAAGTCAGAAGTTGAGCCACCCAGGGGCGGGAGCAGAGAGCAAGGAGACCACTAATATCCTTTGATACAGAAGTGGAAGAAAGGGGTGCCCACGGGGTTGGTCCAGAAGGCAACAAGATGGATGAGGTCCTGGGGCAGTGAAGAACCTAGCGACCATCCTGGCAGGCCAGGGAAAGGCAGCAGGGAAAGGCAGCAGGGATGGAGCTGCAGTGGACAAGACAGCAGTGCCTAAGCAGTCATACTGCAGTGTAGATGAGGAAGTAGAGGCACATCTGTCAGGCAAGACAAGAGTGGCTGTTGGCTACAGAGAATTCATAGATGTCTTCACTTTGTTGCACGGGGGGGAGGGTGACACAAAGGAAGGTGAAAAGAAGGAGAAGAGCATGGACAGCAAGAAGCCCCAGGTTGAGAAGATTTTTTTAATTCACCTTTATTGACAAAATAGGTACAGAACAATTACCGAGGAAGAAGTCACATTACAAAGATCTCACATTGTTACATCAACTCATTACAGTATAATTGTCAAGGAGTTTAAATTTCATCACCAGTAAGAACACCCTGACTTCCATAGGGAGGTTGACAAATCTCTGTGGACACCAAATCATTGCAGCCAGTTTAATTATGTACAATGTGTCAACAGTCTTTAGTTGACAGGCAGGGAGGAGCTCAGGTCTGGGTGTGCATCCAGCCATAGATGCCACTTAGACCATTTACTGGATGTAGACATGGGTTTTTTGATTCACCCTATATGTTATTTCTTTCAAATCTGAGATCCCTTGAATTATTTTCACCCAGTGGTGAATTGAAGGCGATTCAGTCTTAAGCCAGTTTTGGGTGATAGTCTCATGAGCAGCTGCTATTAAAATGGCCCACAAGTATAATGAGTCTGCGCCCCTCAGTCCCTGAGGAGGAAGGCCCAGGACTCCATGTGACATCTCTAATGGGGAGTCCAGGGAAGACAGATCTTTTAAAAAAGTATTTATCTCCTGCCAAATGAGCTGGAGAATGGGGCAGTCCCAGAAAATATGTGTATGGTGCACTATTTGTTCCCTGCAGTCTCTCCAATACATCCGAGAAAGGGAAGGGTCCCTCCTGTGCTGCAATGTTGTTGTGAGAAAGAAGCATACTTTAACTTTCCATGCAAACTCTTGCCACAGAGGTGACAGAGTAGTTTTGGAAGTTATGTGGAAATTTTTACCCCAATCAGATTCAGACAGAGCTAAGTCCCCCTCATGCTGCCATCTAGTCTTAATGTTCATTTAATGTATTACCATCCAGCTCCCTTAGTGTTTTGCAAAGCACAGAAATTAAACCTTTATGAATCTGGCCACCAAGTATTTTCTGAAGGGCCTCTAGGACAGGGGCTGCTCTGATCTGGCCCTGATCTAGTTTTTGACATTGATTAATGTATGAGTGCAGCTGTAAGAATTGGAAATGATCAGAACTGTGAAGTGTAAAGGTATCCCTGTCTGTCCTGAAGTCCAGCATTGTGCTAGCTGGAATTAGCTGACCCATCAATCTCAGGCCCCATTTATCCCAATCATGGAATGTGTGGTCTAGTCTGTTGGGTAGGAAAGAGGGATCCTAGGCTAACCATTTAAGAGACCATATTGAATTGGCCAGTTTGTATTTTGCCATGCCCTTTGGACTGCTCTTAAGGGTGTCTCAGGTAACTGTCAGTGGGGATTTGATGTTGTGGCTTTATCGGGGTTCATTACTCTGGCTCCTAAAGGGTGGGCCCTCCTCCTCCCTTGTTCTATTGTTTTCCAGTTGGCTTGGTAAGAAGGGACTGACTACAGGAGGGCTGTCTTCAGCTGTGCAGCTAGATAATAGTCCTTCAAGTTCAGGAGGGACCTACTGCTCCTAGGCCTGTGTGTCTGGAGGATCTAGTTTTATCCTGGGTTTTTTCTTGTCCCAGATATATCTGGAAAGCAATATATGGCAGGTTTGAAACTGGGTTTCAGAGATAAATATGGGAAGACATTGAAATAGGTATAAGAATTTTGGCAATATATTCATTGTAATCGAATATATTTTAGAATACACAGGGATGTTTATTAGGGACCATTTTTCTAGGCCTTTTTGTATTTGGCTAATCAGTGGGGTGTAGTTAGCTTTGAATAAGTGGGATATGTTCTTGGTGATGATAGTTCCTAAGTATTTAATTTTTGAGGCCTTCCAATCCAGGGGGAACATTTGGGTGATGGACTGTGAGTGATTATAGTAGAAGCTCAAGACCTTCATCTCAGTTCTGTTGAGAGTATAACCTGCATGCCTTATGAACTCTTCCAGCAAAGACCAGACTGCCTGAATTGATTGGTCTGGTTGGGAGATGCAGAGCAAGATGTAGTCCATGTACAATGAAATCTTATGTTTCACCCCCCCACAAACTCGACTCTCCTCACCTCCTTAGCTGTGCGAATTGCTTCAGCAAGAGGTTCGATGTACAATGCAAAGAGCAGGGGTGACAAAGGGCAACCCTGATGGGTGCCCCTACCTATTCTAGGTTGAGAAGAATTTTGAGAGCTGGTCGATGTGGTAAATGTAAGTATTGTGTTTTGACAAGCCAGAGCTGTGCTGCGGCCTCCTCAGTCATTGGTCCAGGGTAATGAGACTGCACATGGCCTGGGTGGGAGGAGAACAGCCTGGCCTCACTACAATGAGGTATTCCACCTCGGATACATAAAAACCCAGGAAGGGAATGGGACCGGGTGGACATGCTTCTGTGGGTGGATGTTATTATGGACAGGGTTTTCATCCATCAGACAGACTGTGACCTTCCTGTTAAGTTTGACCGTGTGGCAGGGAGCAAGGAAACAGGGGAGTTAGGCAGGGCAGGGAACCATTGTTTTCATTACAACAAAGGGACATGCTCACAAGATAGGTGCAAGTTCGCCCATGAGTGTTTTGCATGCGGTAAACCCCACCTCTTCACAGAGTGCCCAGGGGGCAAGCAGGGAGGGGGGCATAGAGGAAACAAAGGCAGATCTGCCAAGAAAAGGTACTCTAGATCTGGCAGGAATGCCAATACAGGTAAATGAAATGATGTGGTGGCTGCAGAGATACCCCATCAGGAGGAAACACTTTATGGTAAGGAGCTTACTAGGGGTTTAGGATACCATACTCAGGCCCCCACTGGGACTTCGAGGCCCAAACTTGAAGTCAGCAAGAGAAAACCACTGGGTGGTGCAGGAGAAGACTGTGAAGGAGAGGTGGCAGGGGCAGATTGCAGATTCATTTTGGGAGCCACCCTTAAAGAACATTATGTTCTCAACAGTGGGGTGGTACCCAATAGCACCCCAGGTGAATTCCATGTGATCTTCCACTTCTCATTTACAGAGCATGGGTCTGTAAAGGATTTTATTGACCCAGCCTTGAAATCAGTTCACTATGCTTCCTTTGACAGGGCAGTGAGCAAAATGGTGAGGTTTGGCCAAGGAGTATCCATGGCAAAGGCAGACATTGAGTCCACTTTGGTTACTACCGGTTCACCCTGCCAATTTTAATTTGCTGAGAATGAAAGAGATGATGCATATTACATAGATAAATGCATGCCAATGGTGTGCCATTGTGTGTGCATACTTGAAAAAATTCAGCACCTTCCTGCACTGGGTAGTGGAGCAAGCGGCCCCAGGAGGAGGGGGGGTCATCTATTGTTTAGACAATTGTTTGGTGGTAAGACCACAGGACAATGACACTTGTGGATGGACCCTAGGGGCACTAAAGGGAATCTGTTGGGTATTTGGTATACCCCTCACTTAGGACAAGACAGTGAGTCCAGCTATGGTGCTGTCCTTCTGGTGGATAGAAATCAATTCGAGGGCAACGGTATGTAGGCTGCTAAGGGAGAAGGTCAATGCCCTGTGGCTGATGGTCAATCAGATAAGGGAGGAAAGGAAGATGACATTGCAGAAGGTACAGCAGCTGCTAGGTTATCTGAATTTTGCTTTCCAGACCATATCAATGGATCAGACCTTTGTGTGGTGGCTGGCAAAAGTTACAGCTGGGATCCTGCAGCCTCATCACAGGATAAGCATAATTTCTTTCGGTGAAGAAGGATCTGGTAGTCTGGGTCACCTTCTTAGATGAATTTGATGGGGTAATGGCATGGCCAGAGACTGAGATGTCCAAAAAAGACCTGGAGCTGTTTACAGATGCCTCTGGGTGCCAGGGGTTTGGGGCATACCTGCAATGGGCCTGATTCACGGGTGCACGGCCAGCATCTTGGGTGAACCAGGATTTGACAAAGAATATCACCTTCTTGGAATTCTTCCCAATAGTGGTAGCTCTGGTTGTTTGTGTGTGGGAGGAGGGTTGGGGGGGCCACCTAAAGGATAAGAAAGTGCTCTTCCAGTCAGACAATACAGGGATGGTGCACATTTTATCAATCAACAGTGGGGAGCTCCTGGGTCGATTGGCGATTGGCTCCAGGTATTCATCATCAGGTGTTTGCTACATAACATACAGTTTAAGGCTAGGCACGTACTGGGTGAGTGCAACAATATAGCTGATGCTTTATCTTGTTTACAGTGGGAACATTTCAGGACCCTGGCACTGGAGCAGACAACATGTTGGAGGAAATCCGCAGTTCCTCTGGAACCAGGGGATTCTTGATGACTGGGGGTTAATGTGCCAACTCGGTGCCCAGCACTCGGAAAGTGTATACATTGGTGAGTAGAGAATTTTGAGGATTCAAGAAGTTCACAGATGGGAGGAGATCTGGTCAGTACTAGAGAACACTGGTTCATGGTGGCTCTGAAGGCCCTTTTGATATTTTATATGGCACTTACCACTATATTTGCCTCTGGCTCTTCCTGCTCCCCTTCTTTCTTTTGTTTTGCACTCCTGTCTGTCTATGCCCTGCTACTCCCCTAAGACTCTCTCGCTTGCACCTTTTTCCCTCCTCATCCTACTTATCTTCGACTATTCCTACTTCATCTTATGGATCATGCTCTACCTTCCACCTTACCTCCTTCCATTCCAATCATATTTTGCAGTTAGCTGCTTGCACCTAAGTAGATATGTAAAAATCTGAGTAATCTGACTGTACTTCATTATGTATTACCCACTGTATTGTGTGAACTATTGTATACATCTGTAGTGTTTTCCTTTTATGTATACTATGTGTGTCCCCCCAGGAACACCTTGCAAATGAGTATCTCAATGGTGTATTTCCTGGTTAAAAATAAAATTGAATTGAAATTGAACTGAATTGAATTGAAGGAGGAGGGCAGCTTGGCGGCAGCGACAAGCCGCCATCAGTCAGGTATCAGCTGGTTTAGCAGGGCACTGGGGTTGCAGGATTTGATGCAGACTTTCAGCGTCAGAAAATTACTGGAGGGTGGGGAAGGATGCAACCCAGGTCCCTGGATGGAAGAAGGCCATTGAGACCTCAGACTCTCAAGCACATGGTGGGGAATTTACTGACACTGTGTGCAGTCTGGCAGGAGGCATGATTGTTCAGAGCAGCATTTCTCTTGACCTTCTGTGGGGCCTTTCGAGTGTCTGAGGTCATGACAGCAAGGAGACAGGATCAGTCTAGGAGGGGCTTGCATGTGGGAGACATGGTGCTGTCAGGAGATGGAGCACTGGTGTGGATCCAGAGGTCAAAAAACAACCAGCGGGCACATGGGCAACAAATCAGGACTGGGTTGGTGGGATTGGAGGATCGGGGGGTACTTGCAAAATATGAATCAGGTACACAAGCTAATCGGTGGGCCTACTTCAGGCATAGGGATGGGTCACCACTGACTCAGTTCCAGTTCACAAGGCTGTTCCAAAAAGCCCTACAGTAAGTGGAGCAGGAACCAGGTGATTATGGAACTCATTCACTCTGGATCAGGGCAGCTGCATGCCAGCCAGCAAGGAGATGTTGCAGTCAGAGGTTAGAGAGATAGGCAGATGGAAATTCCTAGCAGTTAGGAGGTACGTACACTGACACAGGCTTTAACATGTTTTGTTTTATTAATTAGATTTTAGGGGAACAAGGAAATGGATGTGGATATGCAGACACTCTTTCATTCATTGGGCAGAGGTTCAGGACCAATCTTGAGCAAGCGGACCAGTTGTGTGCTTCAGCCACATTCCTGACAAAGTGCACTCTGGGTCACAGGGGTATGCGCTGGGAACAGCTGATCCCCAGATTGTGGGAATAGTGTGGAGAGAACCACACTAGGATATCCTGGTCATCCACTTTATGGAAACAACTTGAGTGCAGCTAAGTCTCTCACATTGTTGCACATGATGAAAGAAGATATATCCACAATCCCTGTAGCCTGTCAGGGGCCAAGGTACTGTGTTTGCATATCATACAGTGACAAAATTGGTGAGGAGTGCCAAGAGCAAGACAATGAACTGAACCAGAAGGAAAATCAATAGGCAAATGGGAACATTAATGTGCCAGCTGCCTGAGGTGTGGTCAAGCATGATCACATCACACTGGATTCTCTGGATTTGATTCTACCAGATAGCATACACCTGACTAAAGCAGGAAGTGACCTGTTTTGCAAGGACATTATGGGGCCATATCTCCATTCCTAAAAGTAAATGAAAAAGGGGACAAAGTCAATGGAGGTGATTTGATGTTTGGGTACTGGGCATGGGTGATAGCCTAGACTATGCTACGACATGCTGTAGGGACCTGATCATTGATCAGGTTTGTGGCAGATAGGTACTGCCTCCAAGGTTTGCCTCAGGGTAAGCTGGGTCAGCCTGGCTTGGAAATTGAGGAAAGGGTGGAAACCAGCACCTGGCACAGACTGGTGGCTCTCTTATGAGTGATCTCACAGGGGTCATTGCTTTTTCCCATCATGGACAAGCCAAGGTCACCAGAGATGTACCCCATGGATGTGCCATGCCCGCAGGGAGATCTGTCACATTGGGCCCCTGTGGGCGGGATTCCCTGTTGTAGGTCGATGATCTCCATTTCCAGATATGGGGGATGCCAATGGCTGTGCCCAGCTTGGACAAAACTGGGCTTCCCACTCTGCCATTCTGGCACCAAGAAAATCAAGTAGCCCATAGCCTTGCTGAGAGGGGCAGGCTGGGGTGGGGCTATGGACCTTGGAAAAACTCCCTTCTGTGCAAGTCTAGCCTGTATTAGGAATTTTCTTAATAAACTTATGACTATGGCCATTCAAATCTTAATGTGGTGTGTTTATTGTCTCAGAGGTAAGGAAGATGTGTGTGCGCACGTGTGTGCAAGTGTGCGTGTGTGTGTGTGTGTGTGTCCTGGGCAACCAGTGAGACTTCTTCTTGCATCACAAGGGAGAAAGAGGATTGATGTATGGACTACCCTCTCCCCTTCCCATCATTTAAACAATCTGGGCAGTAGATGGCGGCTGAGCCACCTGAAAATGAGTTGTACCCTTCCCACCCATCACCCGTGGCCTAGGTGGGCTGGGAACGGAAACCCTGTTGGTGGGGTGGGGGGATTGGGAGATGGCCTATGCTACCAGATGACGATTGGATGAGCCATGGGAGGGACAGAGAGGTGCAGGGAAGGTTTAAAAGGGGCAGCAAGAGGACCTGAGGTCTTCTTTTCACTGCATCTCTTCAAGGAAGAAATACACTAACCCACCTGTAAAACATAGTGCGAGATCACTGCCCCAACAGGGGAACTGCCAATAGGGGTTGTGGAGGCTTTTCCCAGGTTTTTCCTAATAAAAGGGTTCTTTTCTCCTGGGTTTTTGCCTCTGCCAGCACAGATCTAGGTGATTCAACCAACTGGGTGTGGTGTTAGCATCAATGTCACTACCTCTCTTCTAAGTGGATAGGGAGTGTCTCTGAAGTTTGCTTCAGGGTGAGCCAGGTTTGCCTCAGGGTGAACCAGGTCAGCCCAACTCAGAAATTGGGGAAAGAAGGGGCACCAGTGCGTGGCAATGTCTGGGGTCTTTCTTACTGGTGATCTCACAGGTGTCATGGCTTACATCCAGCACAGATGGGCCTAGGTCACTGGGGATGTGCTCCAGGGATGGGCCGTGCCTGCAGGGGATCCAACACATTATTTATTTACTTTTTCATTGAAATGTTTCACCAGGAAAGGTACACTGAGCAACAAGATGCTCATCTCATGATGCGACCTGGAGGGGGGGGGTTACAGAGGAGAGCAGATGAGTACATGATACATAGAATTGAGTTACGCATTGGAATATGAAATAAGAGTAACATTACATAAATTGCCATTTGGAATTTGAGTTACACATTGGTACAAGGAGTGAGAGTAACATTGTACAGGGATTTCCAAACAGCCTTACATGCAAGGGGAGAAGCTACATCAAAAAGTGATACAACATGGGTTAGGTTTAAACAATACTATATTGTCAGCCATGGAAGAACATGGAATTAAATTATGACCTGGATTATGTTTTCACAATACATTGGTGACAGCCAATATCTACGTGTAACACGTTAGACAGACAGACAAGGCTAGAAGTGCAGTAGGGGGTAAGTGCAGAGGTTGGTGGATATATGCCAGCATTTATAGCCGATTGCTAAAGCCACGTCAGGCCGCATGGGATATAGGGGGGAGCAGTGGGGTAGGAAGTAAGAGTGGGGAAGGGGATTGGGCATGTGAGGGAGAAGAGGAGGTCAGATACATGAACAGTTTACCACGTAGAAGTTTGTCAGGACATAGGATAGGGAATGCCTAGAGAAGTAGTGTTGGATTTGGACTGGCAGGTCATTCCAGACTTCGGGAGATGGTAGGAGAAGGCCAATTGGTCTGAAGTGGTCTGACAGTGAGGGCTTACCAACAGTCGGGAGTCAGTAGACCTAAGGGCATGAGAGGGGGTTGTAGGAGATGATAGAGAGGAGGCGAGGTAGGGTGAGAGGGACACAAACCAGAGGTTAGAAGCAAATTTAGCACTGGGGTATAGGCACTGGATGTCAAGGCTAGGGGAAGGCCAGGGAATAGCAAAGCTCACAGTGGTGCATGTGAGTGGGGCATCGAGGGCAAAATGACAGAATGCATTAAAGAGGGGACCCAGTCTGGATAGGGTAGACTTGGGAGCAGCACTGTAGACTACATCACAGTAGTTGAAGGTAGGTAATATCATTTTCAGCACAATTTCACTTCTCACAGGTAACGGGAGGCTACTGCAGTTCCTATAGAGCGTGCCAAGCTTTGGGCACAGTTTTATCAGGATAGCGTCCACATGGGCAGAGAAGGATAGGTGTCGGTCGAGCCAGACACCTAGGTACCTAAAAGTTGTCATGTCCTCAAGGACTGTCCTGTCAAGGGTGTGGATATTCGGGGGTGTGGTAAGCCTGGATAGTCTCTACCTAGTGCCAAAAGTCATGGAGACTGTCTTCTTGGCATTGAGGGAGAGTTGGTGGGAGCTAAACCAGAGCTGAACTTTATTGAAATCAGCCTGTAGCGGGGTAGCAACCTCCTCGAGGGTCCGGCCAGACGTAAAGAGGACTGTGTCATCTGCATACATGTGAATTGAGGTAGATGAATAGGTTTGTGGCAGGTCATTTAGCAGGATGGAAAAGAGAATGGGGCCAAGTACTGAGCCCTGGGGAAAACCAGTGTCAATTGGGAGTGGCGGTGAGGTGGAATCAGCAATTCTTATAGACTGAGTTCTGCCTTGCAGGTAGGCTCTGAACCAGTTGGTGGCAGTCATGGATAAACTAGCTTCAGAGAGGCAGGATAACAACAGGGGGTGGGAAACAGTGTTGAAAGCTTTGGCTAAGACGACAAAGATGGCTGATGAAATAAGACCTTTGTCCATCCCCGAGATGGTGGAGTCAGAGAGTCTTAGTAGGGAAGTGGCGGTAGAGTGTTTTTTCCTAAATCCAGACTGGAAAGGCATGGAGGAGAATATGAACATTAGGCTGTTAAGGGCTTGAGTCCATGTCAGAAGTCTGTGATCTCCAGTGCCAGATGGGTTGGAATGCTTAGGGCTGTGCCCAGCATGGACGGTACTGGACTTCGCACTTTGCCTTTCTGGCCCATGAACAATCAAGTTACCCACAGCCTTGCCGGGGGGGGGGGGCAGGCTGGGGTGGGGCTACAAACCTTGCAAAAACTCCCTTCTGCACACATATAGCCTGTATTAGGAATTTGCTTAATAATCATATAACTGTGGCCACTCAGATCCCAACATGGTGTGTTTATTGTCTCGTAGGTAAGGAAGGTAGATGTGTGCGTTTCTTGGGCAACCAATGGAATTCGGCTCCAAGGAAACTGAGATAGATGACTAACTCATTTACATCTTCCTCTTCTACTCATGCATAACATATAGAAGGATAGTTCTATCCAGGAAATAAGTAATGTAGTTAAAAGGCAATGACACTACAGCATAATACTGGCCCTTTATATATGGGCATAAATAGCCAAATCTGAGCACATGGAAATCATTATGCTCTAAAGCAAAGTCCATTTAGAACACTCAAAGTAAGCATACTAGAGGCAATTTTCAGGAAAGCAGAGTAAGGGATCTACAAAAAGGTGTAAGGAGGGAAGAAATATCCATATTTTGTTGCTTTTTTGTGCATCTCTCCTACATATACCGGGTCACACCTGGAAACAAGGTTCGGTTCAGTGTGCAATTCCGTCACCGATTTTAAATAAATAAATATACATACATTCTTATGCTCATTCCCAAGGTAAGCCTTGTCAACCCAACACACACAAGGATTTGTGTGCTCATGATGCCTTGATCTGAGAATGATCTCACAAGGATTTTAAGTGCATAAAATAAACTGGCAGAGTTTCTGTTCAGATTTAGTAAGTATAAAGTTGATTCATAATCTACATAGGTGTTCTATTTTCAGAGAATGATACAGCCAAAATGTGGAAACATGTTGCTAGTGTTCTCCTTGTAGAAGAAAAACATATACTGTAATAAATGTAATCCACTGTTTAGAAATATATGCATGGAAGAAAAGCAGGATATGAATGTGGGGTGCACTGTGATTAAGTACTATAGCCCTTAAGGAAAAAGATAGCATTATTAATTCATGTCTTTCTTTAACCCTGCAAAATGTGAGGCTTTTGGAACATCTTTCTGTAGTGAGGGCTTTGTAGTAGAAATATGAGCATTCAAGTCCCACAGTGTGCAAAACATTCATTAACAAATATATTATAAAAAATGTTTCTGTTTGTGGCTGGTCAGAAGCTAACAATATTGAATTGTTTCACTGGGTGGTTACATAGAAACACAGAAACATAGACTTTGACGGCAGATGTACCACTTGGCCCACCCTGTCTGCCCATTTCCCTACCTACTGGATAAGCTGCAGATTCTAGTTAATCAACAGCCTACTTCCTGCAACCCCCCACTATAATTGCCTTATGTCTCTCCGATGCATGTTTGAATTCTCCTACTGTTTTAGACCCAACAACCTCCTCAGGAAGGCGGTTCCATATATCCACCACTCTCTCTGTGAAAAAAAATGTCCTCACATTACCACTGAGCCATCCCCCCTCTATCTTTAAATTGTGCCCCCTTGTTCTTACACATCTCTTTTTCTGAAAGATGCTACCCTCCTGGACTTTGTTGATTCCCTTGAGCTGCTTGAAAGTTTCTATCATATCCACCCTGTCCCTCCTTTCATAAAGAGTATACATATTAAGCTCTTTCAGTCTCTCTTCATATGGTTTCTGCTGCAGAACCTGCACCCTTTTAGTTTCCCTCTTCTGGACTGCTTCCATCCTGTCTATGTCCTTGCGTAGATGAGATCTCCAAAACTGCACACAGTACTCCAGATGGGGTCTCACCAACTGTCTGTATAGAGGGATAACCACTTCCCTTTTTCTACTTGTGATGCCCCTTCCTATGCATCCCAGTATCCCCCTGGCTCTCCTTACTGA
Organism: Neoceratodus forsteri; assembly: GCA_016271365.2. Classification (NCBI taxonomy): domain Eukaryota; kingdom Metazoa; phylum Chordata; order Ceratodontiformes; family Ceratodontidae; genus Neoceratodus; species Neoceratodus forsteri. The sequence continues at coordinate 625,782,825 of CM057455.1, forward strand.
CTTTTCACATTGCTTACCCACCTTTAGGTCATCTGATATGACTACTCCCAGGTCCCTTTCCATTTTTGTTGTTGTTAGTACCTCCCCTGCTATTGTGTACTCTTCTCCTGGGTTTTGTTTCCCAGGTGTGTTACTTTGCACTTCTTTGCATTGAATCTAAGTTGCCATATGTCTGACCATTCCTCCAACCTTGCGAGTCCCTTTACATCTTTTATTAGAGATGTCACATGGAGTCCTGGGCCTTCCTCCTCAGGGACTGAGGGGCGCAGACTCATTATACTTGTGGGCCATTTTAATAGCAGCTGCTCATGAGACTATCACCCAAAACTGGCTTAAGACTGAATCGCCTTCAATTCACCACTGGGTGAAAATAATTCAAGGGATCTCAGATTTGAAAGAAATAACATATAGGGTGAATCAAAAAACCCATGTCTACATCCGTAAATGGTCTAAGTGGCATCTATGGCTGGATGCACACCCAGACCTGAGCTCCTCCCTGCCTGTCAACTAAAGACTGTTGACACATTGTACATAATTAAACTGGCTGCAATGATTTGGTGTCCACAGAGATTTGTCAACCTCCCTATGGAAGTCAGGGTGTTCTTACTGGTGATGAAATTTAAACTCCTTGACAATTATACTGTAATGAGTTGATGTAACAATGTGAGATCTTTGTAATGTGACTTCTTCCTCGGTAATTGTTCTGTACCCTATTTTTGTCAATAAAGGTGAATTAAAAAAAAATCTTCTCAACCTGGGGCTTCTTGCTGTCCATGCTCTTCTCCTTCTTTTCACCTTCCTTTGTGTCACCCTCCCCCCCGTGCAACAAAGTGAAGACATCTATGAATTCTCTGTAGCCAACAGCCACTCTTGTCTTGCCTGACAGATGTGCCTCTACTTCCTCATCTACACTGCAGTATGACTGCTTAGGCACTGCTGTCTTGTCCACTGCAGCTCCATCCCTGCTGCCTTTCCCTGCTGCCTTTCCCTGGCCTGCCAGGATGGTCGCTAGGTTCTTCACTGCCCCAGGACCTCATCCATCTTGTTGCCTTCTGGACCAACCCGTGGGCTCCTTTCTTCACTTCTGTATCAAAGGATATTAGTGGTCTCCTTGCTCTCTGCTCCCCCCTGGGTAGCTCAACTTCTGACTTACAATTAGACTAGGGCTGTGATCTGACCCACTTATACCTCAGGGTTGACAGCTGATGGTGAGGGTTATGACCTCTGGGCCTCCTGCTCCTCTTCCTCGCTGCCCATAGGCTCGACCCCCATTCTCCTTCCAAGTCCAACCCACACCACCCATTTGGGTTTCTTGGGTAACTGATGCTTTGGCCTTCATGGCCTAGGTAATGGTTGCCTTGGCCTACATGGCCTGATTGAGTCAACGGGCCATGAGGGATCCCCATCTGAATCACTCTCTTAGGTCTTCAGATCCTCCACTGGGTGAGGCCTTTCCTCAAGCCCTTTTTGTCCTTCCTGGCACCTGCTTTCCTCTCTGCCACTACCCTTGGTTGCCCCAGGGCTTGCGACTTGGGGTCTGGGGCCTTGTCCTCATCCGAGGTTGGACATGCACCCTAGTGGCCCTGAGGTGGGTCAAATGGGAAACCTCCCAGCACCCATAAATGTGTCCTAATATCTTTGTGACCCAGGTTTGGCTTACCTCCCAGCTTTCTTCTCCGCCAGTGGCTCCAGTCCTTGTTGCTCTTCTGGTGACCCTCTGGTGTGTCCAAGCATGCTTCCAGCCATGGTGTTCCCCAGGCATCTGCCATCCTCTCCAACTCTGCCAAAAGGGCCTTTTGGCTCTGGCTCCCTCCTGGGCTTCCTTGCCATCATTTCTGTTGCTGCTTTCCTAGACCTGCTGTATCTCCTAGTCACCACCCCCTTTATCATAAACTTACTCCATCCTGATTCTCCCAGGAGAAGGGTTTTATTTTTTTTTGACTCCCTCTGCCAAATGGAGGTTGTGGGAATAAATCCATGTTCTCCTGAATGTTCCAAGCTAATTAATGGCTTGTTTACTTTAACCTCTAGGCTATCCTGCCAGCACCCTGGAGCTTCTGCTGGAGCTTGTTCCTAGGTGCTTCAGAGCTTTGTTTTCTTTCTTTTTTTTTTTTGTGATTTATAGTCTAATTCTTTGATAACTCTGGATACATTAAATTCACCCACAGTTCACTTCTTCAACCTCTAGGCCACACAGCTAGCCCCTCTGGCGCTCCCATGGTGCCCCCTATCTTAAGGCCCCCTCAGAAGGTACCTGGAAGTCCCCTTTCTCAAGGCCCCTTAGGCCCCTCCTACTGTTTTTCAAGGGACAGAATTTCCAAGACCTTCCAAATCTGCTCAGCCTCACCCCTCAACTGACTCTCCCAAGAAAGGGCCTATTTTTCACCTTTAGCACCTCACCTGTGTTCTGTGGGCCATTTCCTCTGGTGAGCAAGTGTCCTTTGGATTGCCTGGCTCACATGCAGCCCCACTCACCTCATTACACTCATCTGGTGGATCCTACCTCGTGGTTCCCTTTTAATTAGCCTCTTTTTTTTAAACTGGGAGGCGCTGAGGAAAGTTAGGACTTGCTCACCATCACACAGTGTGTAAGTAGAGGCTCTGGGGAATCAAACACAAGTCTGTTGAATGTACCAAGCTCACAGCTGTTTTCAGTGGTTTGCCCCACATGGCCATGTTCTTCGATTCTGACTGGAACTCCTGAGCCCCTGGACTGCCCTTGCAGATTAATCCTCATACTCATACTCATGCTTTAACAAATCATGGGGAGAATGGTGTGGTATCTGAGGACTGGATGAAAGAAGGATGTAGTTCCCCTTCACAAAGTGGGAACAAGACAGAGGCAGGAAACTACCGACCTGTCAGTTTGACCTCTGTGGTAGGGAAAGTAATGGAATAACTTCTGAAGGAAAGAATTATTGAGTACCTAGACGCCAGTGGGGCACAAGACCCAAGGCAGCATGGGTTCACAGCGGGAAGGTCATGTCAGATGAATCTAATTGATTTCTTTGACTGGGTGACCACAGTAGTAGACCAGGGAGGGGCTGTGGACATGATCTACCTAGACATTAGCGAGGCATTTGACACAGTCCCACACAAAAGATTAATTGTAAGATTAACCAGCCTGGGAGTGGGTCCCAGGGTGGTAGCCTGGGTAAAACATTGGCTAGACAACAGAACACAGAAGGTAATTGTAAATGGAATCCACTCTGAAGAAAAAGGGGTTACTAGTGGGGTACCGCAGGGCTTAGTACTGGGTCTAGTACTTTTTAATGTCTTTATAAGTGACATTGCAGAGGGACCCGAAGGAAAAGTATGCCTCTTTGCAGATGACACAAAGATCTGCAACAGGGTTGATACACAAGGAGGCATGGAAAGGATGAGAAGGGACTTGGCAAGGTTGAAGGAATGGTCAGAAGTATGGCAGCTTAGATTCAATGCAAAGAAGTGCAAAATAATGTACCTGGGAAAGAAAAACCCAGGGGAAGATTACACAAGGGGAGGTAGTAACAACAACAAAAATTGAAAGGGACCTGGGGGTAATTATATCAGATGACCTTATGGTTAACAAACAATGTGAGAAGGCAGTAGGGAAGGCTGGGAGGATACTGGGATGCATAGGGAGAGGCATCACCAGCAGAAAACAGGAAGTTGTTATCCCTCTGTACAGACAGTTGGTGAGACCCCATCTGGAGTACTGCATTCAGAGGTAGGGGGGAGGAGGAAGTAAGCTGTTGATTAACTAGAATTTGCAGCTTATCCATCAAGTAGGGAAATGGGCAGACTAGGTGTGCCAAGCAGTCCTTATCTGCTGTCAAATTCTGTGTTTCTATGTTTCTATGTTTCTGGAGACCCCATCTCCGCAAGGACATAGACAGGATGGAGGCAGTCCAGAGGAGGGCAAATAAAATGGTGCAGGGTCTGCAAGAGAAGCCATATGAGGAGAGACTAAACTAGCTTAATATGTATACCCTTGAGGAAAGGAGGAGGGGCAGATAGAAACTTTTAAGTACCTCAGTGGAATCAACAAAGTCCAAGAGGGTAGCATCTTTCAGAAAAAGAGATGTGCAAGAACAAGGGGACACAATTTGAAGATAGAAGGGGACAGCTCAGGGGCAATGTGAGGAAGTATTTTTTCACAGAGAGGGTGGTGGACACATGGAACAGCCTTCCTGAGGAGGTTGTGGGGTCTAAAACTGTGGGAGAATTCAAGAATTCATGGGACAGACATAAGGCAATTTTTGTGGGGGGTAGGAAGAAATAGGCTGTTGGTTAAATAGGATCTGCAGCTTACCTGTAGTTAAGGAAATGGGCAGACTAGGTGGGCCAAGCAGTCCTTATCTGCCATCAAAGTTTATGTTTCTATGTACTCTTACCCCATGCTACTAGTTACCTGCCTTATGCTCATTGCTTAACTTGCTGCCTGTCAAGGTACACACCATTAAATCCGCCATGAATCCACTTGAGTTTCTGCCATGGCATGAAGCAAACTTTCTTCTATGAAGAGATACAGGGAAAAGAAGACCTCAGCTCCTCTTGCTGCTCTTTGTAAACCTTCCCTGCACCTCTCGGTCCCTGCTGTAGCTCATCCAGTCCTCATCTGGTAGCGTGGGTTACCCCCCAATCCCCCTCAACAACTGGGTTTCTGTCACTAGCCCACCTGGGCAACAGTTGATGGATTGGGGGAGGGTATAGAGTAACTCATTTTCAGGTGGCCCAGCCACCTTCCACTGTCCCGATGGGTTAGGTGGTAGCGGGGGGCATACCTCTCAACCCTTTGTCCCCAAAATGTGGAACATTGCCTGACAAAATGTGTAACAAATGGCCAAAATGTGGAACACTTAATCAAATCTTTACCTAAGAAGCTCAAAACACTGTTAAAATGTTGCATTTATGTTCAGAAAGTCTGTTATTAATTGAATAATATATTTTTTGCATCATTTACTATGGATTTTTGCTTTAAAATGTTGACTTTGAATGTGGAACAAGTCCTCACAATGTGGAACAGGGAGCTTTTGTGAAGTAAAATGAGAAATGTTCCTCATAATGTGGTACGGTTGAGAGGTATGGAGGGGGGAAGGGGTAGCCCAGGCACCAATCCTCATTCTCCCTTGAGGTCACAGGGAAGAACCATCACTGATGTGTTTCCAGGAGGATAAAGTCTGTTGCTTTGAGTGACTTTCTGATTTGCTGCAAAACAATGTACAGTTTGCATCAGCAGAACTCAGTTACACAAATTTCCACCTACATTTAAATTTGTTGGGCATCCTTTTCTTTTATTACTGAATACATTTGCATTAAATCAAGCCTTAGCACTTTAGACTTTATCATTTCCAGCTACGTTTCTTGCCTTTAGGTTCCAGTCCTCTGCTTGTGGCATCAGAATCATTAAGAGGTTGTGATGTCACAGCAGAGGATTATGACTTCAAGAAAGGAAAAGCAGCAGGACCAGATGAAGCCTAAGGGGCAAAGAACCTGATTTATTGCAAATGCCTTTAAAAATGAAGAACTAAATGTCCTGAAAGATGATATAAGGTTTAAGTCAGAGTTTTGAAGAAAACTGAAATATATTTAAAGAAATCTGCTTTGCTGCTTAACTCTGGTACAGTGTGGACGTTATGTTATGGAGTCAATTCATGATATCCCCAACCCACCACCCTCTAGATCTCACAATCATCCTCCTCCCCAGTCACCCCAAAAGATATAGTTTAGACTCCAGTAAAAGAAAAACATCCCATGCTACACTAATTGACCTGCCTTTCTGCTTGCTGGCTCTTCTTGAACTAATTTTTGGTTTGAAGATATGTCCTAGTAACATCTGATTGTTCACCATAATGTTATTCAGCTGGGTTGGGGGATAGATTGTATGATACAAGTAAAAAAAAAAAACAGTTTTTGTGGAGGAGGAAGTGGGTGCTATGAGGATGAGGTGGCTTAAGGGATATTTCATAGAAATGTGTGGTAACAGGGGGACAATATATCTAGGTGTTTTTTTTTGCTTGTTTCAATCATTTTTATAAACAAAAAAATAAATACATGTAGTGTGGCACTTCGCCTGCAAAGTGCTGCTATGAATAGTCTTCACCTGGCAATGTGTGCACTTCACCAGATTAAGAACTATAGAAAGTGTCACTTCATACTACCAGAATTTGAAAAATCTCTCATACTGTTATATTTAACAAGGTGTTGTTTCTAAGTCTCCCCATTCCGAAGATCATCTTTGTCTATCTCCATACAGTACATGAATGTTTTCTATGTAACATTCAAGTACCCCAGCTACTCAGCTAAGAACTTCCTACCCTCTCAGAATCTGAAATTAGTTAAATCATGACTTCCTTGTCCCTTCAAAATACAGTAGTTAACTTTCTGAAAACCTGCATTATGCTTTTTCCAGTGATCTTTGAACCTGAATTGCAAATACTGTAGTTCAAGTGTCACCAATGAAAGGGAGCATAATGAACCTTTTCAGAAAGTAAACTTTTTATAGAAGAAGAATGAGGAATCATTTAAACTAAACTTAGATTTTGTAGGGTGGGGAGTGCTTAACTGCATGGTTAGGTGGGGGTCTGCAAGTGTTTTTGTCAGCAGCCTGTCAGATCAGTTTCAACAAATTAGGAGGCAGACAGCAGGGGAATTTTGAGGCCAGAGCACACATCAGGAATCAGTGAAAAATCCACTAATTTCAAGTGTCAGAGTGTTGTTTGAAATAGTGCAGAGGATCACACACAGTGACGAAATCATGTACTCTTACTGTTCATGCTGTGGAGTGGATCTAAGTACTCAACAACATAATCTCTTACTTATGGTGCTTGTGGGGCTGATCTTTAACTTACATGGCAGAGGTAAGAATATTGTAGAAAGGAAAGTAGCTTGTTTTTATAGAAACCTTTCATACACATTATTGATCAAAACACTGACTAATCATGAGAGGTATAGCAGTCGTTAAGTATTCACAGAGAGGAAGTAAGGCTGATGGAGGTTAGATTTTTCCAGTTTCTTGTAAATCCAAAACAGTTGGCATCAAGGGGACCCCAGCAATTTATTTCCAGGATATTTAATTCTTTATTACTTAAGATATTTCTACAAAACACATTTTTGCCCCTCCAGCTTCATTTGTTCCAGCTGCTTTTCCTGTTTTACAGTCATAATTCATTTCATACAGTCTATCTGTATCTCCCCAATCCACCTTGACATTGGTGAAAATAAGCACAACTGTCTAGCTCTCCTTTCCCTGTCAACAAAAACTAAATAAATTAAGTAATCAAAGAATTAATAAATTATCCCATGCTTGTGACATCACAATCATTTCTGTCAAAACAGACAATGAACTCACAGCAGGAATGATCATTGTGAGGTGATGAACTCAAAGTCAAAAATATCCATTTTTAATGAGAAATATTTTCCGAAGGGAAAATCTTGAAATTCACATTTTTGAAGGGATTTTGCAACCAAGTTCACTGCTGCCAACTGTTTTTTTTTCTGCAAACTGGAAAATCTCTTTCTGGAAATGGAGATGACATTTTTTTTTTCAGAAACCTAGAGCGAGTAAGGGACTGTTGAGGAAATGAACCTTGAGTCTCCATGCTCATATTACAGCACATTAAACAGCAGACTACAATGTTTCCCTTAGGTATTCTGATCTACAGATTTAAATAGTTCTAGCTCAATACTCAAAAGTGCTGTTATTTAAATTACATATGACCACTTCGTGACAGAGTTTAGGCTAAGTAAAGAGTAACACACAACAGAGTGTGTGTTCATTGAGCCATGCCTCATGTGGCTGTTTTGGCAATAGGCATAACCTTCTTGTTAGGTATTTGGCAAACACCTTAACAACCCAATAAGTGGGACTATTCCTAATTGGTGCCCAGAACCCCCCCCCCCACACACACACACACACATTTTCACTATTCTAGACAATAAACACATCATGTTGGGATTTGAATGGCCACAGCCATATGTTTATTAAGAAAATTCATATTACAGGCTAGACGTACACAGAAGGGAGTCTCTCCATGATTCATAGCCTCCCAGCCCTCCCCTCATCTCCACAAGGGGGAGAGGGCTCCCTGCCTCAGCCTGTCCCCCCTCAGCAATGCTGTGGTCTACTTTATTATTCATGGTGCCAGAATGGCAGCATGGGTAGCCTAGCGCTGTCCATGCTGGGCACAGCTCTCAGCATTCCCACCCTCCATCTGGCACCTCAGATCATGGACGTCCAATGGGGAATGCCAACCTGAGGGGCCTAACATGGTGCCCTCCCCCGTGGGCAAAGTGCATCCCTGGGGCACATTCCTGGTAACCTTTGCCCATCTGTGCTGGGTGCAAGCCATGATCCTTGTGAGATAACCCATAAGAAAGGTCACTGTCCATGCCAGGTTTTGTGCCACCCCTTTCCCCAACTTCTAAGCTAGGCTGATCCAGGTCACCCTGAAGCAAATCTTGGAGACACTCCCTATCCACTTACAAAGAGGCTGTGGCATCAATGCTACCACCTTACCCAGATGGTAAAATCACCAGAATCTGTACTGGCAGAGGTGAAAACCCAGGGAAAAAAAATTTGTTAGGGAAAATATAGAAAATTCCTTAATAACTCCTGTTTATGATTTCCCTGTGGGGGCAGTAATCTTGAACTATGTTTTAAGGGTGGGTAGGTTTCTTCTCACAGACAGATGCAGGGAAATAAGACCTCAGCAGCACTTGCAGCCTCTTTTATCCTTCACTGCACCTCTCTGCCCCTATTATGGCTCATCCAATCCTTTTTCTCTGTGTCATGGACCCCCTATTTCCCCCAGACAATGGGTTTCCAATCCCAGCCCATCTGGGCCACAGGTGATGCAATGGAGGAGGGGACAACTCTGTCTATGGAGGCCTAGCCTCTAATTCATTGTCCAGCAGTTAGGTGTGGGGAGGGGGGGATTGCCAAGTCACCAATCCCCATTCTCCCTCAAGACCTATGGTGAAGGTCCATTACAGCACACCCTGACATGTGTTATCCAGCTTATATATTGGGTATGTTTATCAAGGGAACATAAAATATTTAAAAACGTAGTTTGCTGTTTTGTTAAATTTAGTTTTCTAAGGAAAACATTGTTTCAAGAGAAAAGATTTTCTGGCAGTAGTTCTTTCTTCCAGAATGTACATTTGAATTTGGTGTGTAATTGGACAACCATTTTCACACCAGATGTGACTTGTGTGAATAAATCAGCTTACTGGAATTTTTCAGCCCATTTTATAATGGTGCTGTAGCAACTGCATTAGACACATGCATGGTCCATATTCTATAAATTATAAACTCTGTGAACTCCAGATGTGGATGGAAAATAAGGATTGTCTTGTGTTCCTTGTATTAGGAGTGGTCGGTTCAAGGCACAGACATTCATAAATGCTGTACACACATTTTCCTTTTGTAATTTGGGATCATCAGTGAGGAGCATGATGACATCCCCTCCTCAAATGTCTTGAAATGGACTTTGTGTGCTCCATGGGAAAGTACATGTCCATGCATCTGAAGTAGATGAGGTGTAATCTGGTGTACCTGTTCCAGAAAGTTTTGTGTCAATTGACAGTAAATAGTATGCTAGGCCTAGAACACTTTACATGGACAGTAAGTAGTATGCTAGGCCTGAGAAAAAAAAAACTTGATATGAGAGGGTTGGCTTGTATTTTATAACATGAGGGAGTCATTTTTGGAAAAACAAACTGGTTTCAATTTTATCTACAGTAGGTTATACATTGCTGATTTATAGGCTAATAGTGCAAGAACTATGACTGTTTAATAGTGTGTGGTATTTTATACCACAGCATGCTATACAAAGTGCAAAAGATCAAAATAAAAACAGAAATTAGTTGAAACGAATGAAGAATAAAGATGATGTAAAAAAGTACAATAAAACAGTAATTCCAAAAATAAGGCATCAAAACTATATGGGCCCCATGTCAAAGGTCTTAGATTGCTCCTTGCAAAGTTCCTATCCTGAGTGCAGATTAGTGCAATATCTTTAACCAGCTATATTCACACCAGTTAGGAGAAAAGTGTGAACACCCTAAACATGTTTGAATACATCCCTCTAGAGCAAAACTCTAACTGAAGTACTAAACATTCAGATTGGTACAGTGCACTTCCCCCTGCCAATCACAGAGGAGTATGTGGATACTGAAAACATACAGGCTGTGAAGGAGAAAACTCACTTACGACATGAAAACATGTTAGTGATTCGTGCTAAATTGCTGTATTCAAGATCTCTTGCAAATGACCTGTGTAACAGCCAAGGACTTAACAGGTGATTTGCATGCTATTTTGTCATGATTTATTTATTTATCTATGTATTTATTTCAACCTGGTATCTGGGTAAACCCAGTGAGACCATGACAGTCCCTTTTTCAGCTGTGACCTGGGGTTAATTACAGGCAGACAATCCAAAATGTTACACAACAGCTACAGGATGACATTTCATAAGTGAACACAGTTTTCAGCAGTTGGTTTTGCAGTGAGCACAAGGAGCAATTCTTTTACCTTTGATTGCATGGAGGCTGAGCACTCTTTTTTGACACAGCTCCACCCAGCTGCCTGTACTTTTGCTGATTTGTAATACAGTTTTGCTAACCAGGTCAGGATAGCCTAATTGAGTTGCAGCATACAGTTTTCCACTGCTGGCCTGCTGCAGCCCTGTTTGATGAGCTTGTGCAGTGAAAGGTCAAGTTACTTGCTCAAGGTCACCCAGTGGCATTGTGTCCTGAAAGGGCTTTACATATACACATTCCTGGTGCCAGTGGCATCCCACCCAACTGATAACTGTGTAAGCATAAAACACTTTGTGGGACCTGAGGCTGACTTGTCAGCACAGTGGTGGGCTATCCTCATGATGCCAGTTGTGTCCCATGTTCAGGAACAAGCTTTGCTCATCAAGGGTTGGCCGGGAAGGAGAACTGAGCATACCAGAAGATGCTCTCCTGCTCTGAGGATGGAGGGCATCTGGCTCTGCTGCAGCACTATCACCACAGGTGGCAGTAAATGGAAGCAGATAAGGAGGGATGACAGCTACTGTACTTGGCTACACAAGTTTTCATGATTGCACACCTCCTCACCAGTGTTCTGAGGTCATGCACCCAAAACCAGGACAACGCCTGACCAGAGCAGGATGAATTCTATAATTTCACAAGCCTTGCACCAGTGACCTGGGCCCCTCCTCCAACTGGATCCTGTCCTTAGCATGAGATGAACAGCCCTGCCACCCTTCTGTGGGAGAATGGAGTTGCAGGGTAAGTCCAGGAGAAGCCGGGTGACAGGGTTAGGGAGGCCAGCATGCAGATGGCATGATCGGAGATGGGGAATATAAAGAGATTAAAAAATAGAATCCTCATTGGTAGTCATGTGGCCCAACCCCATCCCAGTGCCATCAACTGTTGTCCACCATGGACTGAGGTAACAGTCGAGTACTTCATGCCTCTTGCCTCCACTGCCAGAGCCATTTCATTCACAAAAGTACTGCCTGTGGCAGTACAAATTACTTATCAAGACTGCACATGTGTGACCTTTGACTAGTTAATTAAAATAAGTACCTAGGCCAGGGTTAGTCCCATGATTAATATAATAATAATAATAATAATAACAATAATCTTTATTTCACTTAAGCGCCTTTCAGAGTACCAAGGCGTTTTACAAAAGCTTAAAACAACAGTAATAAAATCAATAAATATGATCCAGAGCCATCACAAAATTTTAACAAGGTTCATTATTCTGTGCCATCAAAAGTCTGGCAGCATAAAAAGGTCTTTAAAGCCTGTTTAAAGCCTCCCACCATCGTGCACTCCCACAGCCAACTGGGTAGAGAATTCCACAGGGTAGGGGCCATGTACATGAATGCACGACTATCTCATTACCCACCTGGTTCATTTCCACCCTTTCCTCACTCCCTAGAAATTTAATTTTATAAAAACATTTTTGCTTCTGGCTCCATGCCAAGTGCTGATTGAGTTTATATTTTACATATGACTGGAGGACCAATGAAGTGTGGAAGAGGTAGGCATTGACTGGATTTTGGTGAAGAGTATCTAGAGATTTCACTTACTCCTATTTGTAGCCTGCTACACCTCAATATCAAGGACCTGAAGTGTCTTTTGCTGAAGTGCTGAAGCCAAGCTAAAGACAAGGGTCTAAACTGAAACTAAACCAAAGTTGCCAAATTTCATTCATCTAACTATCAGAGTGTTTTATTACAGCACAGTTATTGGGTATGGGAACACTGACATCTAGGGAATAACATCAGGATTTTGTATATTTCCTTCAGAGATTGGGTGAGGGAGGTGGTACCACTGGCACAAGTGAATTAATTCAGTGATGTCGTGCAGCGAGTCTGGTGATCAGATGAGGGCGGACACTAGATTCCATATTTTTTCAACATACAATTATTAGCAGGTTGCAATAACCGGGGGATATTTTTTCTCTTTGGAGAAGTTGGTTATAAATCGCAGTTATAACCCATGGGTTATAACAGCGAACACATGCCAGCTTCACCTCAACCCCACTAGCGCTCACTCACTGCACTGTCACAACTACCGATGATCGCAAACAAACTGTTTACCATTTTTGGTCTCTGGCAAAAAAACAAACCTGCTATTGAATTGAAAATCCACTAAACAAATATGTAGTCCTCACTAACCTTTGCCACAGCAGTTACTGGCAGTTTTCCAGATAGCGAGATTCAACACAGCAGCTCTCATCTGTGAGCCCCCGCTCTGTTCTCTCCACTTAACTTGCATATCGCCGAGAAGTTCATGACCCAGACATAACAAAATATTTTAAATATGAACAGACAAATCTTCTCTTCAGTGCTTGTAAACATGTTTTCTAACATTTTATACTCTCCCATACTAGGACTTAATTGTTTTTCAACACATTTCACTAGTGGCCATTTTCACTGTACAAAATTAACATGAACCCCTTGCCATTCTGAAAGTCAGTAAAGTAAGTGAACCTGTTGACATTTATAAAAATCCTCAAAAGCAGCAAAATACTTACCTTTGAAGAGTATGCCATGTTTTATTAACTTTCCTAAGTAAACGTTTTCATATTTTGATAAATGAAAACAGACACAACACTTTCTTAAAAAACACAGTTTTATTGAAGGAAATCTGGTTGGAGAAAAAAATGTTCCCCAGCAATTACATAAAACAATACATGGGAGTGCAAAATTCAAATTTAATACACACCCTCAGTGTGGGATGCTTTGATAAACCCTCAAACTTTTTCCCTCGGGGTTTTATGGCATCCCCACCTTAGTGTACATTAAATTCTAGTTATCACCTCCATGTATTACTGTATGTATAACCTGGTTCCAGGAAGCATTAACTAGCTCTGTGCTGGTAGCCTGTTATATTTCCAAGAACTAGTAAATAAACTTCTGTTATTGCACACTGTATGCATTCATTTGCATCGGCTCCTGGCATAGAAAAGCACTGAGCCAAGGTCCTGCCCACATTGATGATTGTAACTTAGTGACGGTTTTAAAACCATTACTGCAATTACCTATGCTTGCACATCCACATTATGCCAGAACCATGTTTAAAAATGGTAGCTACCCGTCCACACTTGCAGCATTTCCTGTCTGCTGGGAACATGCTTTCACACTGCACGCCATCCATGCTGCTGTCCATTCTTTCCCCAGTCCCTCAATTCCTTTTTTTTTTCCCTGCAGAGCTTGGCAGGCAGATCTGTCCCTCCCTCAGTGGGCCTAGTTCTCTGCCTTGATCACCCCGCACCAGTCATGCCCCAGAGTTCCCCCTTGGATTACCCCCGGCCGACAGGGCCAGGGAGAGGAGCATTGGCTTTACTCCCCACCCTAGAGCACTATCCAGAATCAGGGCTTGTTGTTACAGTGGCAGATCAGGCTGTCACAGAGCCTGCCGGCTCTTGGTATTTTCTGCCACCTTTTTCCCCAGGCCCCCATATGTGCAATGGGTAGAGATGGCTGGACTCCACCTCCATGGAGGCAGCCAGCCCTAGGGACCTCCTTCTGATGGCGCGCATGTGCTGACACCCAACCGCTGCTGGGTGTCAGGTAAACAGAGCACCATACCATCCTCTCTCTCTCTCTCTCTCTCTGAGGAAGGAGATGTCTACAAATGCTCAATCCTTCCTCACCCTGCTAACCCCCAAATGACCTGAGTTTGTTCCTGAACCAGGTCACCAGCGTGGCGGGAGGTGTGGCATCCAGCGCCTCAACCCTCAGTGCCACTGGGCCAGCTCAGTCCCTCAATTCCTAGCATGACATCACACTTGATGATGGGACATTGAGATGCATGTAGATGTTTCCCATGAAGCACTGGGGGTTGTCATGAAAACAAAGGAAACAACATGATGGCTTCTGTGCTCATTATGCACAGCAAAACACCCAGCTATGCTGCCATTCATCTTCAGTGTTGTTAAATAATCACTAACATACTGAATATAAGTGTTTGGAAAAAGAGTTGGTCATGCTCATTTACTTTGTCTTACTTCCTCTTTTGCCATTTCTGCTGTTTTCTGGGCACGTGCGACTGCAGGCACACAATTATGGGATGGATCCAAAATGCATTCTTGGCCATAGGAGGACAAGCAAACCCAAGAATGATATGAACTCCTGTCCCTTCAGGTGTCTCAACCATGCTACACTGTAAAATAATTTTAAAACCTAGCTAAAACCCTTGTTTCATCCTGGCTGAAATGCAGTTTTAAAACAAGGTTTGCAAGTGTGTTTAATGTGGACATGACCCATGTTTGGCGATCTTATAATGTTACAGACTGCTGGTAATGTTATGAGAATGCCAGTGTGGACAAGGCTTTGATGTATCTTTTAAGGTAGCAGCAGCTGTGCTAACAGCTGTCAGCCATGCTGTTAACACTTAACATGGAGCTAATACTCTTAGCGCAGCACTAAACTTTTAATTTCCAGACCTATATCTGACAAAATGCAATAACATTTAAAGTGCTAATAAACAATATAATTACTATGGTTGCCAGCCACAATACAGATACTAATGAAAGGGATAGATAAGCAAGTGAGAAAGTAATTGCCACAGCCCAGCCTCTGCATTATGTGCAAGCTAATTAGAGATCTATTGACTACTTTTCCAGAAACATGAATTGTGTGGTAGAATAATATCAGGAGAGGGTGGCAGTTGAGAGGAATAATTGCCAGCTGCCGCTTACATAAAACTTCATGGGTATGTGTTGTACTGCTTCTACTGGAGTAACCCTGACAACTAACCTTCAAAAGGTTACTGTTTTGCACACCAGAGGGCTTATGTTGGCATTCGTGGTAGTGAACTGAGTTGCATTGGTGGCCATGTAAGTAATGATGTTGGGGAGAGGGCACCAAGGATTAAAATTATGCATTGCAAGAAAGTGCAGAGTAAAACCAAAGCCATCCATTTTGCTTGACCATTTTGGCCTTTCTGAGTCTCGGGGGATCTAGTTCCCTTCATGGGTGACATGAGGAAGGAACAGGAAAATACAGCCTGTACTGAATACAAGACACTAACATAAATACAGTGCTCCCATGCTATAATGTCCCTTGTTATAGCGAATCTCAGTTATAGGGAACAGCTATGGTGGCTCCCATTGTTTTCAGCTAGTAGGTGTTAATGGTGTTGATGGGCAAGTGTTATAGGTATTGTTGAAAACAATGAGAACCCATCACAGCTGTTTCCTAAGTTTCCAATTGCCAGACTTTGTGACCCTCTGTATCACTACTCCAGTACTGTACTTATGACAGCAAACATTAGAAATTAAGCAACTGGCGCTTCAGTTTTACCATGATTTTTACTATGATTGCTGTAAAATTAACTGTAAAATTCAGACACCCTCTTTGTACTCATTCCAGCCGTTAATGACATACCTTCCTTATACACTCATTAAAATCCAGTGCATCTCCCAATTTCAGGTCTCCTAAAAATGCTCTCTCTGGTTCATTTTCCTTGAAGCACTTAACTGCACAGCTACCAGTTGTGAAAAAAATTGAAAACTGTAAGAACAGCCACTCCACATTACTCACTACCCACCTGTTCCTGGTAATAATAACAACTCAGAAACAGCAAAAATCACCAGCACCAAGCTGCAGGTATTACTTTCAGCTTTAATTTAGTTTCAAATGCCAGACATAAAGTAAATACCAGCAGTGGACAAAAATCAGAGTCACCACTAGGGTGTGATAAGTCCACGCAATTCGCTCTCTGAGTTAATTTGCATATTTAGTGGATTTTGCAGCCATGAATTTCATGGATTTTTGCCACAGTGTGAAATTTAATGCAAATTTCCCACTCCACTCCACAGTTGCCTTCCTGAATTAGAAAAAGGTGAATTTGGAAGTCCAACATTTTCACATGAATTGTGCAAATCAAAGATTCAGAGTGTTCTGAACAGTCCATGAATTTCATGTTGTACAATTTTGGCAATTGTGAACTTAGTGGCGAAGTATAACTTCACAACACCTCTAGTCACCACTATTCCTTAAGATTGGTGCTGGTGCTTTTTGCTGTTTCAGATTTTGAAAATTAATTCCTCATTATGACTAGTACTTACTATAAAGAACAAAATCTTGGCTCTGGAGGTGTTCGTTAAATGAGGACCATTGTACCTACAATTAAACATTAATAAGCATTAAAACAGTAACTTTAATGCATTTTCATATACTACCCACTCTCCACCACCGTTCTGCAAATTTGGGAGTCCTACAAGTAATTTGCTTTGGATTTCATTTTCAGATTACATTTGTTTGATGCACTGTTGTATTATGTGAAAAGCTTCTTAAAACTGATAAGTTTTAATGAAGAATCTCGGTCCAAAATTACAAGTCACAGCTTCATGGGCCATACAACAGGAAGCAAAGAGGCATCATGTTGTAGTGACCCAACAAATTGATATTCTGAGAACATATGATGTGTGCCAGGGTTGGAAAAACACACCCCCAGCACAAATCTTGAAATACAAATGAGGCATTCCAGATGCAATTATATGCAAGCTGTATTTGTATGTGGTAATGGGGCCCTTTACATGCTCATGCACGTCTGTGCATGGTGCGCTGAAACCTATTCCCCAACCTACCTGACCTATACCTTTGGCCTGTTTGTGGGTCTACTGCTATAGTGGTTACATCTGATAACGGCAAAACCCTAAAGGCGATCTCCGTTATCAAGAAGTCAAAAGTGTCGAAATTTTTTTTAGGCACTATGACACCCCGGTGCACAGCAAAATGGTGCCAGGGAAGTACAGTTTTACTGTTTTATGCAGGGGACTGTGCCCCCCACACCCTACGCCATGGGGAGATTCATCACCTGTACCCCCCTACTAAAGGATTTTCAACTCCAGGGGGTGCATGTTGGAGGGGGTGAAAACATTTAAAAAAAAAAGGTTCTGGCTGGTCACAAGAAAAACACACCAGTGCCCTGACTCGAACCCAGTACCCTGCCGACCAGTACTGCCAACCCACCCACCACACCACCAGGTCAGCTCAACAACCCACCAGGGCACCACTCCTCACATTCCCTCCTGCCCCTCACTGTGCATGCTTGCTCCTCCCCCGGATGCATACATATAGTGACATCCTGTCGCTATATTCATCAACTCCTCCCCTCATCCAGCTGCCCTACTTTATGGTAGCCCAGGAGACATACGCTGGGGATTGGGTGGCTGTTATTGTAGGCACCTATTCCCCAGTGCTGTTATCTCATGCTACTGCTATAGTCCACTTTTCAGTGGAAGAAAAGCCCCTCCCTAGCCCCAGACCTCACATACTGGCAGGCCATGGTAGTCTATTTGAACTACCCCTGTAGCCCAATTCCTTGTATGTATCCATTTGAAAGTTCAGACCCTGATATCTCATCACAGTGGAGGAAGCTCTCTGACACCCTTAAAACAAGAATTAATAATTAGTTCACAAAATTGTTTCACCCTCTGAATTGACAGTAATTGTCTATGTGAATCTCACTGTGACATTTGCTTGCCAGCCCTCCCTCCTACATACCAGACCACTCTGATGTGCCCTGGGATAGAAGGGCTGTCCATTCCCCTAAGCATAGTTAAAGGGGAGGGGGTCTCAGTCAGGGACTGGTGATAAATTGTGCCACTGTTATTTTGTTCCAGTCCCTTACTACTGAGAACTAGGACCTCAGTTTAAAAAAAAAAAAGATTTGTACAGGTTTCTTTCGTGGTTACTTACCCTGAGGAGAACCCAGCCGAGATGTAACATTTCATTTCCAGACAAATCTTGCTTTTACCCTTTACCACAGTTTGCTGGACTGGAGCTCTGAGTGGTTAAATAATCTCACAAGATCACACAGTGAATATTTGTCTTTAGTGGCATTTTGTCTTGTAATCTCTCAGTACCCTGCTCAAACCTCTTGACCACACTGCCTCTGTATTCAATTTATGTATGCAGTTCCAACAGGCAGCAACTAAAATTCCTTATTTACATATCCAGCCATATTGCTCTCAGTGTTTAATGACCCCTAAAATAATTTTTATAAAATGATTTAATATGGAGAAAGATTTTTTTTCTTTTGACAGTAAATCATTTTATAACAATCATTTTATAAAAATTTCTGTTATGCTGTACTTGTACTTCCAATGCTTCCATGATGGTGCTTGGAAATGTACTACATTTTATAGCTTCACCATTCCTGATATATTTTGTTATGATTTTGAGAAGATGCACTGTAGATGACGAAGTTTGGTGACTACTCTCTCACCCCACACTGAAACCCATATTAACAAGGAGATAATCTGATGTATATGCATCCTAAACGTGTGTACCAGACTCAGACATTGTTCTGGGGCTACTTGTGTGTTCAGGATCTGTGAGATTACATAAGATCACTGGTCCTACCAGACTTATTTTATTTTCAGAGCACCATCTATCATATTTGAGGCTGAGTATTGCACCATGAAACAAGTAGAGCCACTGGCCCAGTGGTGCTGAGGGTTGAGGCACTGGATGTCACACATTGTGCCATGCCGGCGACGGGTTCAGGAAAGAGCCTCGATCATTGGGGTCAGCAGAAGAGGGCAGAGATGGATTGAGAAGCCACTGAGCTGCTCTCTCTCCTGGGTTGGGACCCAGTTGTGACCACTGCAGGCTGCCCTGGATAGAATCCCACCGGAAGTGCAGATGGGATAGACAGAAGGCAACCCTAATGATAGGAAAGAGAGGGTAAGCTGCTGATCATTTAGGATCTGGAGTTTAAGTAGGTAGGGAAATTAGCAGACTAGGTGGGCCAGACAGTCCTTATCTGCTGTCATAATCTATGTTTCTATATCATTTTTTTAAAGCTGTTGGGGAGGAGGTCCACTGGACTAGCTGGAAGAGTGACTAAGTGCCAATTCTGTGAGCATGGATTATGCAGGGAGCCTTTTCCAGACAGAGTGCCCCAGTTCACTATAATGATATTGCCTTGCAACATATTACTGCACCATGTGCTTGGCACACTTCCTTTCTGCAAGGCTGCAACCCAATCATAAGGGGCAATCCAGCTTATTAGTAGATTATGGTACTAGCTGGTGTTACCCATTTTGCTCTGTCACACCTAATAGCAGAGGATCCTGGTCCTTGTGAACCTACCTGGTACACAAAATCATAATAAAAATTCAATGAGACATTTTGTGAGGTAACAATGCATTTCTGATTTGGGCCATTTTGGTTCAGTGCCCCCTTTCCCCAATGGCTCTTTAGCCACACTCACTGGTAGTCCAATTATTTTAAAGGATCAGATATAGTAAAATGGACCAGGGGAACACTTTACCAGGTTCTTTAGGCAGTACAACTAGAAGGAATACCCTGTGCTTTAATGGGAATTGAATTAGAGATTATATGTGAAAGGTGTTTTCACACAGAGATTGGTAAATGTATGGCCCAAGCTCACGTACAAAGTTTTGAATCTTTTAAACTCAGTTTGAATGTGTTCCTTGTAAAGAATAAAACTACAGGCTACAGCATTTAATTCAATAAAGAAGGAAGAGTGCAATGGACAAAATCATGTTGTGCAATTATACCTGGGATAAAAAAAGGCACATCACTTCACCTCAGGTGCCCAGACATTTACTGATACAGGTTGTTTTTACTCTTTGTGGTAGTGAAGTCCATAGTTACTGGTAGCAGTTCCTTGAAACAATTTCCACACCTATATGTCACATAAACATGATGCACCTTTGGAGTGAGCTTTTCAAAGATTTTTAGCATGTTTGCAGAACTACTTGCCACAGAATATATGATCCAACTTCATGTAGCAATGCTACAAAATGCATTCCCAAAATGATGCATGTGTCAGAATAAGTCATTGGTGTACTGTAAAATGAGAAAATGTCACATATTTATCAAAACATTTAAAAATATACTGTAAGTGTTTTGTTGCATTTGCCATTATGCAGGCTATGTCTTAATGCTGTCTTGCAAGCTGTGTCATGGTTCTGAATATCTAGTCCTTGGTCTTTTTCATTTGGCATTTTCAATGTTCCCAAGTTTCTATTCATAATCCAAATGGCTACTGTTTTCAGATCACTGGATTGTCCACTTGCACTGTAAATATGAGCTCATCAATCAAATGATGGGTTACACAAACAACAGATTTGTAGAAGATAAACCACTACCATGCAATTTTTCAGGGCACAAACGGCATAATATTTAGAGAACCTGTGACATGAAACTATTTACACACATTTCTGCTTACTGTATAGTTCATATAAATTACAAAACTTTGTTAATGCACCAGTTAGGGTTAAAGTGACAAAAGTAAGAAATCACAGGCATTGAGTTTCAATCCTAACATCCCTCCCCCGGCAGCATAGCAGGTGTGGGGTATGCCTTGGTGTTCTCAAGCTGTTGCCTATTCCCTGGTATTCACTGAACCCCCCACCCCACCCTACATTTGTGCCTTGTCCTTATTCATTTTAAGTTACTATCCTTGGTGTTCATTGACAGCCCCCGCCCTTCAATTTCCATATATGTTGTATTATATTTTCACTGGTGTTCAGTGGTAACCCCCACCCTGCAATTGTGCCCCAGTCCCCATTTATTTATAGTTTATGTCCCTTGTGTCTAGTGGCACACCCCACCCTCCCAGTTCTATATATTTTTTTCATATGTTCATTGGTGTCCAGAGGTACCTCCCCACCCTCCAATTTTACCCCTTCCCTATGATCCCACAATTTTTATTCCTGGTGCCTAGTGGCACCCCCCCCACCCTCCAATCCGGTATTAGTTTTATTTCATGTCCCCATTAGTGGCCAGTGGAACCCTCACCCTTCCATGTCAGTGTCAAGATGCAAAACAAAAAAGTCCCTCAGTGTCTTTATTTTTTTCCAACCTGTCAAAACAAAGTCCACCATTGATCTGACCAGTTTTTCCTCCCGGTCTCCAATCAGGTACTCCACCCTGCACTCCCTTATCTCATACTATCACTCACCTGGAAGTGTTCCCACAGTGAAGATTCACTCTCTGATTGAAGATGCATCTTGCTGCTTGAACCGCAACTGCTGTCTGACAAGTAAGGTAACTGCTGTCAGAAAATACATTGAACTGCAGTTACCTTATTTCTCATACAGCAATCGCCGGTTCCAGCAGCAAGACGTGTCTTCTATTGGAGAATGGATCTTCACTGTGAGCAATTCAGGTGAGGTAGTGATGGGGGGGCTCAGGGGTTCCAGGATGGTGGGTGCACAGCGGGAGGTTGGGTGTGGGTGTGGGTATGATCAGCGGTGGACTTTTTTTTCAGGTTAAAAAAACACATAGAGGAACCGTTTACTTATTTACAGGCTAAGACTGACATGGGATGGGTGGTACCACTGAACACCAAAGATGTATTTAAAAAATATATATATGGAGCGTGGAGGATGGGAGGGTGTCACTAGACACCAGAGCTACAGAAATTTAAAAAAATAGGACCGGGGCACAATTGAAGGGTGGGGGGGACCACTGGACAACAATGGAAGTAAATTAAATATACCGCCTCAGATAGAGAAACCATTTTGCATGCCAGTAAATCCTTTTTCATAATTTTGTTTTGTGTGTTTACTCAAAAAAGGATTTATTTTCATTCAAAAGGATTTGGAACTTTTTTTTTTTGTAATTTTTTTTCATAAGAAAGGATCCTTTATGAAGAGTCCTTTTTTGTTTTAATGAAAAAGGTTCCCATCTCGTGAAAAAGGATTCTGGACTTAGATAATTTTTGAATACTTTTTGTGAGAAATGATAATTTTTCATGAATAATTTTTTGTTTTCACAAAAAGATCATGAGTCACGAAAAAAGGTTTCAGACTTAGATTTTTTTTATCCTTTTCGCGACATATGATCATTTTTCGTGAATCCTTTTTCATTTTCACTAAAAAGGATCGAAATTACAAAAAAGGATTTTGGACTTGGGTTTTTTTAATCATTTTTTGTGAGATAGGATCCTTTTTTGTGAATTATTTTTCATTTTCGCAAAAAATAGTCCCAAGTGGCGAAAATTTATTTTGGACTTCATTTTTTTAAATCTTTTTTCAAGAGATAGGATTCATTTTCATGCATTCTTTTTCCTTCTCACAAAAAAGGATCCTAAGTCATGAAAAATGATTTTGGACTTTTTTTTTAAATCCTTTTTAGGAAGACTCAATCCCCTTTTTGGTGAGAATGAAAAATGATTAATGGTAAAGGTTGTTAATAAGTTGTGACAAATGATTTAAACAATAGAAGGCAAATGTTTTGGGGATTGGGATGTGTTAAAAGTACAGAATAAGGTTCATCAAGACCCCATGAGCAAGATACCTGTTTTGGTGTCTGTGAAGACATCAGTCTGAGAGTTATGATGGCTTGTTGTGCGTAAAAAACAAAACAAGATGGTGGTTCCCAAAAAGGAATATTTTTCCCATTAAAAAGATTGGCCCTCTCAAGAAAAGAATCCTTTTGTGAGCCCAAATTCCTTTGTCATTCCAGGAAGCTTTTAAAAGATTGTACTGAGCATGCTCAGAACCCAACACTTTAAAGTTCAAAAACTTTGGAGCAGATTAATATTTTTCACCAAACCAGCAAAAGGCACTTCTGTAGGGCAATCACTTTGTATCCTGAAAATTTCAACCAAATTCCATATTGTTTGGGTGCAGTGCGATGACAAAATAAGCAAACAAAAGGTGAATTTTAATATTTTAACTCTATGTGCAGCTTTAAATCTGCCAATCCAACTAAAACAAAACTTGACAAGTCAAGAGATCTACCACAAAACACTGTGCGTGCAACATTTTGTGCACATGTGCACATCCATTAAACAGCTGCAAAATTATTAAAGTGCAAAATTGAGGTTTAACATTAAAGTGCCTACTCAACCTTAACTATAGGTGCTACTGCACCTCTATAATACTGTATAGGGTGTATCTATTTATTTATTGAAAACTGGTAATTGGTAAAGGCACACCTAGCAAGACCTGTTTCTAGCTGTGACCGGGGAGGTGGTACATGGAGACATTCATTCAATGGAAAAGTGCTGTCAAATTAACAAAAACAGTGTACTGGAAAAATAGATGACCAAAATTCAAAATAAAAAGAAGGGAGAACAAGTAAATATATACAGTAAAAATAAGAACAGTCAAAATGAATAACTCATTGCACTATAATAAGAGATACATGTGTCCCATCAAAGCATGATTACAACAAAAAAGGTTACCCGCCAAAATGGCTTGATAGATCCATTGAGAATCTTATAAAAAGGAACAACAAAAAAATACAGTATTTATTTAAAAATTAAAAGTAATGGTAATGGGATAGCATGCAAAAAACTTCAAAAACAATGTAAAAGCAGAATAAAACAGCTAAATAAAAGTGGGAATTAAACCTAGCAAAAACAGCCTCTAAGAATTATAGTAAATAGTTTTTCTGTTATATTAAGTCCCTAGAAAAGTAGTCAACAAAATATGTCCACTAAATTCAAGCAGTGAGTTGATCTATGATCCACATGAGATGGCTGACCTCTCTAATAAAAAATTCTGTGAAGTTTTTTCAACACAAAATGGCATTACCACTACTATTGATGCACCTTCCATGCATAATTCTGACTACATCATTTTCACCAGTGAAACTATCGGAGATAAGTTAATGGCAGAAAAAGGTAAAACCAGTTCTGGACCAGATAATACCCCAGGTCATTTTGTATACCTGCTTGCAGACAACTTGATTTTACCCCTAAAACTCTTGTTTGAGGGCTGTTTAAAACAAAATTTTATGACGGTTCACTGGAAGAGAGCAAATATGATCTCATTGCACAAAAAAGGTTCTAAATCATTATGGGGAAATTACTGCACTATTCTTCTGACCTCTGCTATTTATAATATTATGTAAGGCCTTATTAAAGATTGTTTGCTGTGAATGCACAAGATTCTGCACAACATGGCTTTAAAAAGGGAAGAGTTTGCTTAATCAACCTAATGTGTTTTATGAGCACATTAGTGCCACTTTAGACAAAAAAATCCCACGTGATGTAATTTGTATTGACTTTAGCAAGGCATTTGATGTCATGCCACATTGACCATTGCAAGTTAAACTTAACAACATACTTATAAATCAGTGCATCATTTATTGAATTTGTAATTGGCTTTCAGGCAGATCTCAGAATGTGTTGATTAACGGTCATTTGTCTACCCCAGGATTTGTAACCAGTGGTGTCTCACAGGGATCTGTTCTTAATCCCTATCTGTTTCAGATATTTATTTCTGACTTAACTTCAGATTGTACATCGCTGACTATTAAATATGCAGATGATGTTAAATTAGGTGGTGCCTGTCTCAGTCTTGAAGACTCATACCATTCAAAGAGATCTTGATATTATTTCAGCTTGGATCAAAAGATGGGGAATGAAACTGAACAAAGATAAATGCAAGGTCATGCACTTGGGTACAAAAAATCCCATTGCTAAATGCTCATTAGCTGGAGTTATATTAAACACTACTCAGGAGGAAAAAGATTTGGGTATTTCTATTACTAGTAATTTAAAACACACGGAGCTTGTAAATGAAGTAATTAATACATCTAACAGTGTTATATGGTCCATCAAGAGAAATATCAGATCACGGGACCTGAAAGTCTTGGTACCTCTTTACTGAGCATATGTTAGACCACAGTTAGAGTATGCTTCTCAGTTATGGTTCCCATTTAAAAGGATTAATGTAAGATACTTGAAAAGTGCAATGAAGTTTCACTAAGCACATTTATGGTCTACATTATGACAACAATGAAACTAGACTATTTAATTTTAAACCTAATGTCCCTAGAAACTGGTAGACTTAGAGGCAATCTGCTGTTCTTATATGATATAATACAAGACCCCTACCTAATGTTTGAACTGGAGCTAGTATTTAAAGATAACACCTACAACACTTGAGGGCACCACTACAACTTGTGGGTAAAAGATTTAATTATATTTGCAGGAAGTTCTTTTCACGTTAAGGGTTATTGGCCCCTATAATTGCTTACCTTTGGATGTTGTAATCAGTGAGACCAAATCTCTATTTAAAGGATGACTTGATACCCTGTTACTATCTGGACATAGGTTACAATATTACTCAATGTCTTCATAATAATGCATAGGAGGCAGATATGGCTAAACCAGCCCCCTTGCTCCTAAAACTCTTTAGTAGTATGATCCTTAGTAGTATAAGAGAGAGATTTAACAATGTGCACAGTGCGGTTGTTCTAATAATAAATATAATACAACTATATAACAATTGTGGTGTAGGCAGGAAAGAGTGAAAAAATAGTGTTTAGGAGTTGCATGAGTCAGGATGAAAGTATAAATTAGTTGAAGGTGCGCAGAGGGCACACACAACAGAAGTTAGAGGATACAGTACACAATAGCCAGGGCAGGAGGAAATGGAAAGTTGATGCCTGAGGAATGAAAGGAGTAGGACAGATAAAGTATGGGGTGAGGTTGTTCCAGATGAGGGAAGATGGGAGAAGAAACCAGATATCTTAGCAGAAGATTTAGAGTAGGGAATGGAGAAGGTTTGGGACTCCCTAGAGTGAAGAGAGAAGGAGGCAGAAGGGTCAAAACAGAGGAGAAAGAAGATGTAAGGAGGGAGAGACAAGAATCAGTATTTAGAAAGAAAAGATGAATAGTGAATGAACCAGAAGGAGGCAACAGACAGAATCAAGGGGTTAGTGGAAAGGAACAGTAATGGGTACGAGATGGAGTATTCAAAGTGAAACAGCAGAAGGCAGTGCATCATAGACCGTATCCAAATAATAAACACACTGTGAGCACCATCTTAGTAGCAGTTTCCTTGTGGACTGGTAGTGGTAATCAGTCCTTGTTCCCACAGAGGGTATTGAGTTTGGGACAGAGCTTTCTGTGGATGGCATTGAGATTGGTGGAAAAATCAAGTCTCACATACAGCACACACCTAGTTAGCTGAAGTGGGAAATGACTTCAAGGGGGATGTAATTCAGGGTAGAGAAGACTGGAAAGGGGAGAAGAACATTGCAAGCCTATGGCGTGTGACAAAGTCCATGGACACTGTATTCTTGATATTAGAAACATAGAAACACAGAATTTGATGGCAGATAACCAATAGTTATTAGTCTACCCTATTTCCCTACTTGATGAAAACAATTGCTGCAGAGTCTACTATTTCTTCGTCAATTACCTCCCCATTTGTCATGACAAGGTACCCTTATGTTTATCCCATGCAGTTTTTAATTCCCCCACCAACTTTGTCCCTACCACCTCCCCTGGGAGGCTGTTTCATGCCTCCACCTCCCTTTCTGTGAAGAAGTACTTCCTTATGTTGCCCCCTAGCCTCCCCATTTCCAATCTCATGTCATGACCTCTAGTTCAAGAGCTCTTCCTTCTTAACAATGCTGTCTTCCTGAACCTTATCTATTCCCTTCAGGTACTTGAAGGTCTCTATCATGTCTTCTCTCCCTCCTCTCCCTCCTCTCCTCCAGATTGTACATACTGAACACCTCTAATCTCTCTTCATACTTCCCCTGTTGCAGACCATGCACCATTTCTGTTGCCCTTCTCTGAACTGCCTCTATCCTGTCTATGTCCTTACATAGAGGCGGTTTGCAGAACTGGACGCAGTACTCCAAATAAGGCCTCACTAATGACTTGTACAGTGGCATTAACACCTCTTTTCTTCTGCTGGAGATACCCCTTGCTATGCACCCCATCATCCCACTAGCTTTCCCTACTGTCTTGGCACATTGTTTGGTCACCTTCTGGTCATCAGGTATGATCACTCCCAGATCTCTTTCCTGTTTGGTGACCAACAGTAATTCTCCACCCATCATGTAATCCTCCTCTGGGTTTCTGTGCCCTATGTGCATGATCTTGCACTTCATAGCATTGAAACTTAGCTGCCACACTCTAGACCACTGCTCCAGTTTAGCAAGGTCCTTCCTCATCATTTCCACCCCTCCTGGAGTGCCTACCCTAGTGCAGATTTTTGTGTTATCTACAAAAAGGCATACCTTCCTCTACAATCCCTCTGCTATATCACTGATAAAGATATTGAACAGAACTGTCCCAAGAACTGATCCTTGTGACTCCCCACTGGTCACCCTCCCCTCCTCAGACTTAGCTCAGTTTGCCAACACCTTTGGTTCTATCCATAAACCAATTTGAAATCCAGTCCACAACTTTGTGACCTAATCCCAGGATGTCCAGCTTGTTCGAAAACATACTATGAGAAACAGTGTTGAATGCCCTCCTGAAGTCCAGGTAGGCCTCATCCACCACCCCTCCTTGGTCCATTACCCTGGTCACCCTGTCATAGAAATCTATCAGATTTGTTTGTCACAATCTTTCTGACATAAATCCATGTTGCCTTGTGTCTTGTGCTCAACTGGTTTCAAGGTGCTCCACTATCCTTCCCTCCCTTCCCCCTGCTGACTTTGTCCTGCTTCCTGCCCTGATCCCTCCTTTATGTTTCTGCTTGACCCGTTAATCCCTATTCACTGTCTCCATTTTGTTTCTGCACAAGCTGCTGTATGCTGAAACAATTCACTGCTCCAAAGATGCTGTGATTGCTTGCCTCCCTTCCTCCCAGCAGCAGTTGGAGCCTGCATTTTTCCAGCTTTGCAGGTATTCAACTACGAACAGTTGCAGAACTGCTCTGGGTAGTCCTGCTGCCGCTACCATGGCAGATGCCTCACCCACCCCTCTCCCACCCTGGGTGGATACTTCTCTTATAGGTACACTAGGTCATGTGCCTGTGTCACGTGACAACTGCAGCTGTTCTCGATGTCCTCTGACCCCCCTAAGCAGATTATACAGCCCTACCACCAGAGGATGCTGTGCTTTACCACCACCCAATTATAAATTTTTAACTTGTAGTGCCCCTTCCACTGCCATCCCACTGCTTACTCCACCTCTTTCCCCAACTCTTTTCACATTTGTCTTGCCACCCACCAATCTCCTCTCATCTTTTTCCCTTCTTTAATTGTTTCTCCACCCACCAATCTCCCCTCCTTATCTTTTTCCCTTCTTTGATTGTTTCTCCCCCCATGGGATTTGAACCCTGGCCTGCAAGCCCAGGCCTTTTAGAAGTCGGCAACCCAATCCACTAGGCCACTTAGCTTGTTACTGTTTCCCACCTGGTGTGATTCTATATCACCTAGCCCTCTCCCCTTTTTACACACCACTTGGTATCTTCTATTGTCTGTTACCCTCTACTAACTTAATGAATTGGTCTACTCATACACCCCTTTATATTCACGCACTTGGTACTTTCATTGTTGTAACCCTCTACAGCTTGATCATATCAGCCTACTCCTTCACCCCATGCTACTTGTATATGGTTAGATCCTATCACAACTTGCTCTACCTCTAGTCCCCTAACTTAGCAGTGGAACATCCCACCACCACTAGGCTTATAGCAGTGGTACCTCCTCTCCACCACCAGGCATAAAAAAAAACAGGAAAGTAAACATCTCTCTGTACTAGCTGCATGATTCTAAGCAGGTCTGTCTACTCAGTACCCCGTCCCAAACACCACACTCCCCAACCAGCACATCCTGCTCTCAAATGCTAGTTGTGCATACCTGCGCTGATTTATAACAGCCATCCTTCACCCTCTTCTTCCCTCCCCCTTCACTTTCCTTTTTACCTCACATTCCCCCCAATCTCCCGCTTCCCACTCTGTTCCCTCTTCATTATATACAACCACCTAAGACCATCTCCCATAACCAGTTCTCCCCTACCTTGTAACACCCTCTCCGCACTCACTTTCCTCCCAATCCCCATACCAGGCATCCTACTGTTACCCTTTCTCAACTTGGAACTCACCCATTTGCTCCACTTCACCCTTACAACTACTCACCAATGGGCCTACCATTGCAGACGGAAACTATATAAACCCTCTAGCAAATTCTTCTTCCACTACCTCCTCCTACTAGCCAGAGACATCCAGCCAGACCCTGTTCCGACCCCTGTAACCCCTACTCCTACAAAAGGCCTAACCATTTTCCACCTCAATGCCAGGAGCCTACACCCCAAGAAATATCTCTTCAAAGTCTGGGTGTCACAGCACTCCCTGGATGTACTTTGCATCACAGAACCATGGCTATCATGCAGAATCCCTAACTCCTTAATTGTCCTACCCAACTACCACCTCTTATGGAAAGACTACTTAAGCAAGGTGGCAGAGAAGCAATCTACTACCACCAAAATCTATCAATCTCCCTCGTCACCAGTGAGGCGGTCCCAAGACCCACAAACTCCTCCTTACTAAGATGCTAGTCCCTGCTCTCACCCCCATTTTCATTGGTGTGCCTCTCCTCCCCAAAAGCTTCCTCCTCCTCTGTGATCCATATTATCTCCTCCCTTTCATCCACTGCCAGCTCAGGTGAACTCATCCTACTCCGGGATTTCAACCTGAACTGGTCCTCCACTGCCTTTAAACCTATCAACCAACAAACAGAGTCTCTCAACCTACACCAGCTCATCAATGAACCCACCAGACCCAGCCACCACTCCATAATCATACCCTTCTGGACTGGATCCTGTCATCACACCTGCATTGTATCTCTGCCACTGGTATTCGCCCTGACTTATTCAGCGACCACCTTAAGACCTATCGTAAACTTCAGTTTCTCCCTCACAGTTTACCACTGGACATGTTCCAGGTGCTCCTAAATACCTCTCATCTACTCCACAATCTTGCTTCCTCAGATTGGTCCCTTTTCACATCTCTACAGATGTCAGCTTTCCTACCTTCCTCTCCTGTCATATCAAATAATGTCTGGAACAAACATGCACCCTGTGTCAGCATAGGATGAGACATTTCACCACCTGTGGATTTCACCTGACATCATCAAACTCTGCACAAATGCAACTCTGCTTGGGCTCATTACAAAGCATCCCTATCCCCAAACTACCTCTCAACTTATTGGACCCTTAGAAATGCATTTACCAAAACTATAAGGGCAGCTAAATCCCACTATTTCAAGGACACCCTACATGAAAATCTTAATTCCCCCATAAATATTTGCATACACTTTCCTCCCTTCTCAACTCCCCACGTAGCTCCTCCTCCCCCTCTCTCTTCATCAACAACACCATAGTCTCAGACCCTCTCACTATTGTCACCACACTAAGCAATTTCTTTATGACTTGCGGCCTACCCTCAACCCCTACCCACGCCTCCTCTCCCCAGCCCTCTCTCCATCTCCTGTCCCTCCTGCATACTCCCCACAGCACCTCCATCTCCCCCTTCCCCAAAGGAATTTCATTTTTCCACTGTCTCAGCCCAGGAGGCACTCCACGCCTGCCAATCCCTACACCCACACAAATCCAGTCCCGATGGACTCTACCCTCTCCTTCTTCAGATCTCTGCCCCAGCCATTGTCCACCCCCTGTCACATCTTCTTAATCTCTCCTTCACCCTTGGCTTCATCCCCAGGCCTGGACATCTGCCATAGTAACCCCCCTTTCATAAAGGCAGTGACTGGGCTCAACCAGAAAACCTCCACCCGATCTACCTCCTCCCTGTCTTGGCCAAGCACTAGAAATCCCTTGTCCTAGCCAGACTCTCCAATTTCCTCACTTCCTCAAATTTCCTATCCCTGTATAAGTCAGGTTTTAGAAAGAGCTACTCCACTGTCTCCTCTTTACTCCAGGTGACAGATGCCATTTTCACTGGCATGGACCAATGACACTTTCCTCAGCCATATTTGTAGACCTTGCCAAGGTCTTTGACTCTGTCTCCCATCTGCTCCATCTCACCAAGCTAAAATAGCTGGACTCCCTCCCTTTGACAGTCCAGTGGTTCTGCTCCTGCCTTTCAGGCAATTCTCAATGTATCCAGACTAGCGATACTCTCACCCCCCCCTCCCAATCCATGTAGGCATACCTCAAGGTTCTATCCTGGGTACCATCCTCTTGTCCATCTTCCTAAATGGTCTCCCTCTAGTGCTCTCTCATTCCCACATTCACCTCTATGCAGATGATACTATCCTCTACACTCTGGCCCCTTAGCCTCTAAGGTATTCTCCCTAAAACAAGTAGATTTTAATGGCATCCTGAACTGGTTCCAGGATAACCAGCTAAAAGTAAACACTACTAAAACAGTCTCAATGAACTTTGGTACATCCCCAAAACTTGCTGAACTCCACCCCCTTCTCCACTCTTGATGGAACTACTTTGGACATAGTCCCTGCATACAAGTACCTAGGAGTCTGGATCGACATCCACAATGACTTCACCACTCACATTAACCACATTCACTCCAAGCTCCACCCTAAATTGGGCACTCTTTACAGAAATAAAGATGCCCTCTCCCACCCTGTTCAACAGATCCTCCTCACCAGGACAATCCTTAAATTTTTCAGTTATGCAGATTTTGTATACAGGTCTGCCTCTGCATCCACCCTGTCTAGACTGGATGGTCTTTTCAATGCCTTTTGTTGCTTCACCTTAAATGCCCCTCCCAGAACACATCACTGAACCTTCTACTCTTCCCTATCACTCTCCTCCCTATCCTCCCATTGTGACCATCACACCTCCATCATCTCTGCCAAGTATTGGTTCAGCACACTCACTCCCTTCCTTGCCTCCCTCCTATCTCCCACCCCTCACACTTCCTACCACCTCTGCATGTGGGACCCTCACTCCTTCACCCTTCCTCGACCTCACTCCAACTCCGGTAACGAAGCCTTCTCCTTTCACTTCCCTAATTTGCAGAACTCCCTCCCCTCCTCACTCCAAATGCTACCATCACTTAACCTATTTAAAAGGACCCTCTTTCACTAGCCACTTCCACCCTGCTCATGGCCCCAATCCGATGTACCCACTGCTGGCATCCCACTACCCATGGTATCCTCCCCTCAAATTTGACCTCTCTGATTCCTGCTTCTTGTGTGAGCCCCTTTAGTTTGTACTTCCTGCTCTTTCTGCACTGCACTTTTGAGCTAGGTAGAACCCTGCTTGTTAGCACTGCTGCTCAATGTATTGCATACATGTACCTCACACTTGCCTCTTCCAGGGCATTCTTTGTATCTTGTTCATTTACTCTGTCGGTACACTGTATGTTATTGTACTCATGTACTGTATGTTTTGCCTGTCTCACTGTAAATTGCTTTTTACCATGTTTTTGTTGTATTTTATACCTCCAATTCCCTCCTCCCCCTGGTCGCACCTGGAAATGAGTTTTGGCTCAGTGTGCCTGTCCCAGTTACCAACTTTTAAATAAATAAATAAATTATTTCTTTTAGCAGTGATTCCATAATTTTTCCCACTACTGAGGTTAGGCTGGCAGGTCTATAGTTACCTGTCTCCACTCTGCTCCCACTTTTGTGGAGATGGACTACATCTGCCCTTTTCCAGTTCTCTGGAACCAGTCCTGTATCCAGTGAACCATTAAACAGGGCCGCCAGTGGTGCTGCCAGCACCTCCCTTAGTTATTTTAATATTCTAGGGTGCATCCTCTCTGGTCCCATTGCCTTGTGTAATTGGAACCAGCACTGGACATTAATTAAGTCACTATGCAGCAATGCTTTCAGGGCAGATACCAAAGGCACTTGAGGCATAAAGTACAGTATTATCTGCAAACATATGATATGCAGCTGACACAGACAAAGGGAAGTCGTTAAACAGTCGATGACATGATTAGGGCAGGCAACTCATTTCAGAGAGTTGCCTGCCAATTAGTAAAATGAGCCAGTAAGAACATTTTTACCTAATAGAAGGCATTAATTTAACTTTATTTAGCTCCACTTGTGACTCTGGTAAAACAGCCCACTGATCGCTGAGCGCTGCTGCCTCACCCCAAATACAGCACTTTGATGATGCATGGTAGGTAGGAGAATGGGCTGCAGGCTCTCCATGTAGTTCCTTATGTATTTCTATTACAATTGGTGAGGAGGCTGTCTGTATGTATGACAATTATCTATGCTAGTGGTTCTATATGTATGGGGCTAATAGCTGTTTATAACTAATAGGTAAATGCAGCAACATATTTCTTATATTCATATCATAACTAATCTCTACCTACCAATCTATCATACTGCAGGATTATGCACAGTCTGTG
This sequence comes from Neoceratodus forsteri, assembly GCA_016271365.2. Lineage (NCBI taxonomy): Eukaryota > Metazoa > Chordata > Ceratodontiformes > Ceratodontidae > Neoceratodus > Neoceratodus forsteri. The sequence goes on from CM057455.1 coordinate 625,816,348, forward strand.
TGTACCGAAGAACATACATTCAAGTTGCAGTTAAATTATGTGATTAACATATAACTGTATACAGTACTTTTGTATTGGTCTGGGATGTCCAATGTTGTATTTCATATTTTGTTGACAGACGTGCAAAGTGTTCCATACTAACAGCCTCTGATAATCCCATCTCCACTCACATCTGGCTAGCCTTTAATCTTTTTAGTAACATCTATTCCATTACTCCATCAGTGACCACATCTAGAAAGTAGGGAGGTTTACAAGTCTGCTAAAAAAAAATTTCAGTGGTTACAGTATGATGATTTTCAGGTTTTCCCACTTGAGGGATGCTATCATTTTCCTTTACAACAGAAAATAAAAATTAATGACTTTTGTCATAAATGTAACCTTTCTGTCTTGTACAAATGTCCAGACTATTATCATTTCAATAAAAGGGTGACCGATTCATATAAATATCGGATTTAGCATTAATCTGAATGGAAAGGAATACTAACATTCCACTTATTTTTCTAGTGGTGAAGTTAGGTTGTCTGTATGTCCTGGTGTTAACCTTGTAATTGAAAGAGAATGTACCATTTAACATGAAGTGAACTCTTGGCACCTGCTGTGTTTGAATTAATGAATATCCCTCAAAGTTATCTTCCATTTGGAACATGACAAGTAAATCAGATTTAACATGTTAATGAGAAAACTGATTTCCCAGTGACTCCAGCTTGCTCTAAAACAGTTATCTATTTAGGGGACAGTGTGCTGAAATTTTTGTTTTGTAAATTAATAATTTGTTCCACTCCCATTTGGACACATTTGAGTGTTGCCATTGCCAGTATCCAATGGCTGCTTTACGTTTGATTCAGAATCACTAATACAAAAATGATGGCCTTATGAAGCTTAAATAAAGAATCAAGCAAAACATGAGATATAGGATGAAATAAAATGAGAAATACTGCTAATGATGTCAGCCATCTTGCTTTTTTCCCTCTATTTTAAAAGTGAGTTTCAAAAGAAGTACTGCCTGGTAAGGAGTTAACAAGACCTGTATTTAGATCTCTTTCACATACTTTGTTAGATTTTTGTCTTACAAGTAAAAAAATGTAGTGGGCAAATGTTTGACGAGAATAATGTCACCTGTCACTCACTTATGTAAGAATAGTTTGATCAGAAAATAAAAGTTCAAAGGTTTTTACAGCTGGACCTATTCTGTTTGATCAGAAAATACTGTTAACAATAAAGGTCTATTAACATTCAAATTGTAATAGCTCCCTGGTGTCTAGTGGCACCCCCCATCCATTGATTGTGTCACAGAATAAAATAATATGTCCCTGGTTTCTAGTGGTACCCCCACCCAGTGATCGGTGCCCATGATAAACTAAACTTCCCTGGTATCTAGCAGCACCCACCACCATTCTGATTGTTTTTCCCCTAATTCAATAAGATTTCCCTCTTCAGAAATCAATGGCACAAATTTCTGATAATCAATTTCTTTCATATGTAGGGGTTGGAGCAGCAAGATGACAGCAATGCTATTCCGCTCACTGTTGCTCTGTGTTTGTTTGGGCGTTGATATCTTTCTGCTGAAACTTCCTTATTTCTTCTCTTTTTTAAACTACTTGAGTGAAACTTATATTATTTTTGTATGTGATTTGAGCAGTGAACTCTTTTGGTAGTCTGCTGACAAGGAGTTGTTGCTTGCTTGGGAAACATGCTGTTGGTTGATTTAGCCTAAAACTAGTAGCTTTTTTTCACCTGTTGTTTTGGTGACAGTGCAGCTTTTGGTTTCAGGAACTGACAGTTGTTTTCTTTTTTTTAGATGTGAAGTATTTCCCTGATAACTAGTGTCCCCCCTCCAACCTTTGATTGCCATTTCATAATAAATTATTATATCCTTGGTGTCTAGTTGCACCCCCTACCTACTGATTGCCCTCCCAAAATACAGTTATTATATCCCTGGTGTCTAGTGGTACCCCTATCCATTGATTACCCTCATGTAATAAATGATTACATCCCTGGTGTCTAGTAGCACCCCCCACCCACCAATTTCCCTCCCTTAACAAATTATTATATCCCTGGTGTCTAGTGGCATCCCCCATCCACTGAATGTCACCCCTGTTATAAAATTATAGGTCACTGGTGTCTAGTGGCACCCCCAGCCCCAATTGCTGCCCATGGCTGAAATAAAGAAAATGGTTCATCAATGTTCTTTTTTTCAGACCTGCAAAAAAGAAAACAGTCACTCACCTATCAGACCCCCAACCCACCTCGCACTCAGCACCCAACACCCCACACCACACAGTGCACCCCCACACACCATCACTCACCTGAACAGATACCTTTGTGAAGATCCACTCTTTTATGGAAGAAACGTCTTGCTGTTGGAACTGCCGACTGCAATATGAAAAACTAAGGCAAATGCTGTTCAATGTTTTTAATGCGGTTTTCAACTTTGTTGAATAACTTGGCTTTTTTTCTATATTTGGACTACAGATTTTCTACATGGCCTTTTGAGGACCCCACTCATGAACAATCTCAGTGGAATTAGGTATATCCTGCATAAAGGCTGATTTTTCATTTGCTTGGTGAAATCACCTTCCAGGTAGGATTTAAAAATTCTCACTGTCCTTGTTCATGAGTTGGTGGCATAAAAAGGCTATGTTGAAAATTTGGGGTCAACATATGAAAAAATGCCAAAGTTATGAGCATCTGTTAAAATTTTGCTATGCATGCTCATATCTTTGAAAATGTAAAATATTTTGACCCCAAATTTTTAATATAGTCTTCTTATTACACCTACTCATGTATGTCACAGCTGTCATTTTTCAAATCCTGGTAAAAATGTGTTTTCACACCTGTGGCATGGACTGGCCTTGCAGGTGCGTGAAATTATGTTTTGACTTGGATTTGAAAATGTTCAGTGCCAGATACATGATATGGGGTAATAAGAAGGCTATTCTGCAAATTTGGTTGCAGTTTTCCTACAAATGGAAGTTCAGGGCCCTCCACAGCAACATACATTTAAACTTCTACTGATATACATCACATGCATCTTCCACAGGCAACTAAGGATACAATTAGACTAGCTCAAAAAGTAAGGGAATTCTTTGCAAAAAAACTATATTAATGCATCAGTTGGGATTCAGGATAAAGCTACAAAATTAGGGAAATTTGATGTTAAGGTTTTCAACCCTAACATCTCTGCCAGACCCTGAAATGAATGGGGGTGGAGTCTTCCTTGGGGGTTGTCAATCGCAACGCTCACCCCATTGTATGCATTCATAAAACATAAACACCTGTCCCCATCACATCTCATCTTTTCTGTTATTATAATGGGGTGAGCATTAGAGTTGACAAACCCAAGGAAAACTTCACTTCTCATTCACTTCAAGGGTGGAGCAGGGGTGTTATGATTTGGAAACCCTACCATAAAATGTCTCCAATTTTATTGCTTTGTCTTGAACTCTGATGCATTAACATAGTTTTTTTGGGGAAGAAAAATTGTGCACACACACACACACACACACACACACACACACACACACACACACATACATGCAGTACATCTATATATGTAGAGAGAGAATAAATGCTAGGAAAGTGTGGTATATGAGGATATAATGCCATCAAGGAGACTAAGCAGCTAATAACCAACAAGCCCAAAGGGAGGAGTGGGCTTATTAAGCTAATTAGCTCCCAAGATGGCTTTATATCCTCATGTACCACACTTTCTTAGGATTTGTTTTATATAATACATAAGGATCTTTGAGAGATATATATATATATATATATATATATATATATATATATATATATATATATATGATAGGGTGAGCCCTGCCATGATGCTGGCTATAGGAATGCCAGGAAAAGTATGCTCTAAGAAATAAATATATTTCTATATCTAGCTATCCTTTACTTTTCTGTGCAGGCTGTTGCAACAGTATTTTCTATGACCCGTGATCTGATCACCTTGAAGGTCAGACTGTGCCCACCCCAATCTATCTGCCCTCTTTTTTTTCCTTCCTTGTAGCTTTAATCCATTTTTTCTTTTCATATTCCACCTTGACCATATGAGCATACAAAAAAAAAGGAATCAGGAATAATGGAAAAATTTTAAAAGCATGCTTACATAATTTGAATGTGCTAAACTCTGAACCCTTCTTTTATGAATGAAGGTGCTTCATTTTAGTATACCTGTAGGATATATACATTAACTTTCCTTTAGTTTTAGTTTGACTTAAAACTAACATGGAAACAGCTAAACAAAAGAACAGTTAAAATGTTTTATGTTACACTGTTAGTTGACATTTTGAAGCACATTGATGGTCTGGTTCCCCTGAGACACTTTCAAAAGAGAAATGATTACTAAAGGCAAATGAAATGTGAGACTGTTTCAGTGCATGGCTTCTGCAATTTTAGCTCACTCGCCTGCAGCTGGTGCTGATGCCGTAGTGATAGTCAGCCACAAACTTGGAATAAATGAATGCTAATTTGGGGAGGGTACAAAAGTCTGAGGATCTCATGGAGACAAATTTATAATAATTATCTGCTACGACTAGATACCAGAAAAAGTGCAGGAGCTGACTCCTTCGACCCTTACTTTCTGAAAATAGCATACCACATACTTGCCCTACCTATATCACACCTATTCAACCTGTCCCTAGCCCAGGGCTCTATCCCCGCAGAATGGAAAACCACTCATGTTATCCCCTTATTTAAAGCAGGGGACCCATGTGACCTGAACAATTATAGGCCAATCTCTCTTCTACCTATCCTTTCAAAAATGCTGGAAAAAGTCATGGATTTACAGTTGAGATCGTTTCTAGACAACTCCACATTGCTTAACCCCATGCAGTCTGGCTTTAGAGCAAAGCATAGCACTGTTACGGTGCTGACCAAAGTCTCTAATGACTGGCAATGGGACCTTGACAACAAAAAATTTGTTTGTGCTGTGTTTTTAGACCTCAGCAAGGCTTTCGATACCGTCGACTACTGCCTACTTCTCTCCACCTTAAAAACCATGGGCATGGACTCAACCTCATTAGACTGGTTCCAGGACTATCTCTCTGATAGGCAGCAACAAATTAAAGGCCGAAGGTGAGCTCTCTCCTCTCAACCCAATAAAAAGAGGTGTCCCACAGAGTTCTATACTGGGCCCTCTACTGTTCGCCATCTACATTAACAACTTAGACCTAGGCATTACAGAAGCCTGTATCCAACTTGTTTGCTGATGATAGGGTGCTCTATCTAAGCTGTGACTCCCCTGGAGCCACATGCACAGATCTACAAACTGAATTCAATACACTGCAGCATCAGCTTCTCAGCAAAAAGCTACTGCTAAATGCAAAAAAAAAACTAAGGCCATGCTTTTTTCACCATCTAGCACTAGGGCCTACTCTGCTGCTTCTGGTACCCTTCCTCCCATAACTATCCTTCTAGGTGAAAATCTTGAGTTTGTGCCAAAATTCAAATATCTGGGTATATGGCTGGACAACAAACTCTCTTTTGTGGAGCACACAGAAGAATTGATGAAAAAGCTTAGGCAGAGGCTTGGCCTTTTCTCCAGAATTAAACACCTTCTGACTGCAGATGCAAGAAGACAGCTTGTTCAATCAACTTTCCTCTCATTAATCGACTACACTGACATTATCTATGGCCAATGCTCTGTCTCACATCTTGCAAAACTGGATGTCCTGTACCAAAGAACGCTAAGATTTATAACTGGTCTCCCATCCTCCACACATCACTGCTCTCTATACGCAACCGTAGGGTGGCCTTCCTTTCAATATAGGCGGTGTAGAAATGCAGCACTTTGGACATTCTGAGCCCTTACCAACAAACTCCCAGATTGCATTGTTGCTTGCCTGCCCCCAAGCCCAATCAGTAGCTACGCATTAATAAGCCACTCGCTAATTTCTCTGAAAATTCCCAGGATCAATAACCACTTTGGCAGGGCTGCCATAAGCCACGCTTTGCCCATGCTCTGGAACAGGGTACAAAGATCCTTGAGACTCAGCTCTTCTGTCAGTTTTGCCCTGTTTAGGATCATTTATGACAAAACGTTTGCCGAAATCTGTAAGTGTTTCCATAGTTCCTAGCAGTCCTGCTGACAGTTCACTCCTTATCCTTACCGCATCCAGCCATGAGCCTAGTTCTTCCTCCTATTTTAACTAAGTCCACTAAGTCAGCTGTCATAGCGCCCTCAGCACCCATGGCACCACTTTCTCCCATATTACTCTCCTCTCACCGCTTAAGTGAAGATACAATTCATTAGGGGCCTGTATGCAGCCTAGGACCCTCACCCAAGTATGTTAAATGGTCACTGAGGGCTGAAATGCAAAGAATTGTACCCTCTGATGGAGGCTTGACTAAGAATGACTAAACATACCACCTCAACTTCTGTATACATGGAGGCTGTATATACCATAACAAAGTTGTGTGATGCATGTATGTTCCTACAAGAACGCTTGGAATGTATACCATGCACCTACCACTTTTCTGTAAATTTGTTTGTAACTCTTTGCACATGTTGTATTTTGTATCTTCTATCTATGTTTGTATAACTGTATTGGAAAACAGCAAGTCCGTCTTGTAAATGAGCTTGCTCAATGATGATCGCCTGGATAAATAAAGATTTGATTGATTGATTGATTGATTGAATTGTCAATACTGGTGATATGGGAGATATTTTTTAAATGTGCAAATGTGTGATTTAACTGTTGTTTATTTGTTAATGTTTTTTGTTTGCTTTAATGTTGTACTCCTGTACCTTGATGTTACCTACTGTTATGAGTCTTGTAACCATGACCCTTGTTTCTTGTTACTGATGTATTTTTTTGTTATATGAAAATGTACTGTTTTCCCATGTTGCCTTTCCCTGGGTCACACCTGAAAACGCGTCTCGGCTCATTGGTGCTTTTCCCGGGTATCAACTTTTAAATAAATAAATTTGTTTGCTTAACAGGTTACCATTATAAAAGTAACAAAATGTACTAATGATGTTAATTAGGTACAACAAGACAGATCACCTGATGTCTGGGGATGGAATAAAAGGGAGCCCTGCAGAGTTAGATAGATTAGATCCGATCAAAGTTCCAGAGAAGAGAGAGAGAGAGAGAGAGAGAGAGAGAGAGAGAGAGAGAGAGAGAGAGAGAGATATCATGTGAAGGTGCTGTGTCTTGCAGAAGGGTTTCTAGTCTGAGTTCTGAACTGGAGTAGGGCAATCTGAATGAATCTCAGCAAGACCAAAGTATACAGCAGCCAAGGAAGAGGTTCTTAGCCTTAAAGAGCCAAACACTAAAAAAACACCAACAGCTTAATCTGGTTCAAGATCAGTTGGCATTCATCTGTATCCCCCTCCCCCGGGTCGTGCCTGAAAATAGGCAGAATTTGTCTAGTGCACTTACCCGGTCAATAAAAACTAAACTAAAATAAATACAATAAAAATAAAACAGACTTTATGAGAAAGAAGGAAATCTGCCTTGTTGTCTTTTCAAGTTGCTGTTTCTTTTCCATGGTTTGTACGGTAGGTTTTAATTATTTTGATGTCAATTTTTTTTTTAAATGTATTTTTATTGCTGGCCCGGTGGCACAGAGGGTTGAGGTGCTGGCACCTTACCTTATGTTACGCCAGTGACCCAGATTCGGGAACAACCTCAGGTTATCGGGGTGGTGGTTGGGGGGAGGGTGAAGTAGGATTGAGAATGCTGGTGGGCAGATCTCATCTCCTGAGGGTGGTGAGGGTGGATTGGTGCCCCCCATAGTTCCACTTCCACCAGGCGGAGGTCCGGTTGGTATCATAGGTTGAGAAGGGGTGGCAGTGTATTGGGAGGTGGACAGGGCTGAGCTGGTACCACTGGGTGTGAAGCATTCCTCCACATGCTTGCATGGCCATATGCTGGGGCCTCGGCAGGGGGGTTCAGTGGAGAAAACCTGTAAAATGCATATGTGTCTCCATCTCCAGGTGGTGGGAGGAGGCGACAGGGACCAAAGAGCTGTATAAAAAATATATTTTTATTTCCTTGCTGTTTTATAAATTCCAGACAGTCTTGAACAGTTTAACTTTTAGCAATTTTGCTTCTAGTTTGGCTTGGGTATTGTGGGTATTTTGTAGGGATTGATTGGCTATTGGATTTGGTTAATTGGTGTTGATTGGAAGTACTGTATGTGTTTTAAATTGTATGTGTGGAATATTTGTGTGTTTGAGGTTTTTTAGTTGTAGTACATGAGTTTCATTGCTGCGGTATTTCAGTTTAATTGCCAGCATAAGTTACTTTGAGTGGTGTTGTACATGTATGCTATAGCCCATGACAGACCATGGGTATATTGGGGTATTACTGCGCACTCAGGGTGCCAGGGTCTGAGGGCTTGATGTTGTCAGCCCTTCCCAGCCCCTCGCTGCAAGTCACCGAAACACTGCCACATCAGAAGGGTCTGAGGGCTTGATGTTGTCAGCCCTCCCCAGCCCCTCGCTGCAAGTCGCCGAAACACTGCCACATCGAAAGGGTCTGATGGCTCGATGTTGTCAGCCCTGCCCAGTCCCTCGCTGCAAGCCACCGAAACACTGCCACATTGGAAGGTATGGAACTTGGAGCATCAGACTACAGATGAGATATTATTGTTTTTAAATCTTGGTGCCTTTTTCAGGCAGCCCTGTAATTTAAATCAGGGAGCTTCTTGTTTAAGCTCCTGCCTGCTTGATTTTTTTTGTGCACTCACCCAACCCCTACCCCCCTTCCTTTATTAAATACTCTGTGGCTCTGCTCCTGCTCTTCTCTGACTGGCCTCTTTGCTAAGTAGGGGAGTATTCTGAGTGGCTCTCAGCCAGCTTTACTTATTATGAACTCGCATCACCCACTGACAATCATGGGCCTCTTATTAAGACCACATCTGTCAGTCCCTCTACTGGTCCTAGCAGTCTTTATTCACCACCTATGTCCATCACCAACGTCAACTGCTAATAACCCTAAGATTCTCCCAACCCTGCTACCCACCCTCCCACTCACTGAGGTTCCTCCTCACCCCTCTATCCACTTCCCCACCCCCACGCTGTCCACCACATCACCCTCCCCCACCCCATCCTGCCCAGCTCCATCTATATCTTGTCTCTCACAACACACCGTTGCAATGCTTCACCATGCTACCCCACCATACATGCTCTGCCATCCCATGCTCTCTTCCTATTAACTCAGCTTACTACCACCTCGGTTCACACAAACAACGTATGTCCTTTCTCATCAGGTTTGTCTCCCTGCTCCTACTCCAATCCGGCAACATTCATCCCAATCTGGGCCCGTCTCCTTCCCTCCAAACTCAGACCCCCTCTACATCAGGGCTATGCATAGTCTCTATGAACATCTGTAGCCTCTTAAAAAAAATGCTGTTCTCCAGTGCTGAATGGCGCAGTATCAGCCTGACATTCTGGCAATTGTGGAAACCTGGCTGTCTAAGTCTACCCCGGACTCTGCTGTCACTCTTCCTGGCTACTCCCTTTTTAAGGAAGATAGAGTTGGTAAGCGTGGTGGCGGCTGTGCCATCTATATATGCGTGACTGCCTAATGGGCCACGCTTTACCTATCCCAAAGCTCGAACATGTACCCAAGCCATTTCCCATAGGATCACCTCAGACCCCTCCAGGGCCCCTCTGACTCTCTCAGTAGCTTACATTTCCCCGTGGAAACAAACCCAAGCAATACAATCTCTAACTGACTCCCTTTCCAGCCTCCACAAAAGGGCAAGCAGATACTAGTGGGTGACCTCAACACCAACTGGTTTGCCAGTTCATCTGCCCTTGCCAAGGATACTTTTGCAGCCCAGGACCTAACACAGCTGGTAAGCCAGCCTACCCATCTGAACCCTTCCAATGGGTTGTACACATTATTGGACATCATCCTTACCAACCGCCTGCACAGAATTGTGGACACCATTGTCCATCCTAACTCCCTGAGTGATCACTCACCAGTAACTTTCACATGATCTTGCCATCTACCAAAACCTGTGCCCAGCATTGTCTCCCGCTGACTTATCTGACCAGGTTACCTCGCTAGGCTTAAGCAGTACCTCACCCAGTGGGACTGGTCACCAATCAACTGGGCTCCTAGTATTGACAAAGCACTCGACTACTTTACCCACTCCATCAATAAGGCCTGCGACATCTTTACCCTGCTGGTCAAAACCCAGACTAAGCAACGTAGTGTACCATGGATCACACCATCTCTGCTCAAACAGCTCCACCACAGAGACAATCTCTGGCATAGAGCCATTTCCTCAGGCAAGCCTGGGGACAGGCAGTCCTACAATGCTGAGCACAACAGATGTACATGGGCTACTCATAAGGCTAAAGCTTAGTACTACAGATCCACACTAGCCTCCTCCTGGGGGTCCACCCGGAACCTCTGGGACAACTTAAAGGAGCTAAATGGGAAGTCTCATTCCCAGTCTGTACTCAACTTTGATGGAACGGATATCACTGACCCTGCTAATATTGCAGACTGCCTTAACACCACCTTCTCAGACCTCAGTGCAGTTCTACCTAGTAACTTCTTCGACCATACCTCCCCCCCAGCCACAGATCCCCATCACCCACCGTTCTACCTGAGGACCATCTCACCACAAAACTCTTGGCACTGCCTAACAAAAGTCCTCAGTGTTACCAGCCCTTCCTCTGACCCCCTGGATACTAGGATCCTACAGCAGGTCCTTGATGTAGTACTTAACCCCCTGACTGATTTACTCAACCGCTCCCTCTGCCTGGGCCAGTTCCCCCTAGCTTGGAAAAAGGTTGTGAACACTCCCATCTTCAAAAGTGGTGACAGCTCCTCCCTTGGAAACAATTAGCTGATCTCTATTCCCCCCCTTCTCACTAAAGCCCTGGAAAAAATAGTGGCAGACCAATTATCTGAATATCTTGCCTCCAACAATCTCTTATGCAGAGAGCAGCACTGCTTCCATCCAGGTCATAGTACAACCACTGTGCTCATGGAGATCGTAAACTTCCTTCACAAAACCCTTGACAAAGGCCACCTTGCTGGGGATGTCTACATTGACCTCTCCAAGGCTTTTGATACGGTTTGTCACCCACTCCTACTGGACACTCACCTTCAACAAGGCTTCTCCCAAGGCCCACTGGACTGGTTCTCTAGCTATCTCTCTTCTAGGTCCCAGTGTCTCAAAATAAACAGCACCCTCTCCAGCACCCACCCCATTTTCTCCGGGGTCCCGCGGGGCTCCATCTTGGGCCCTCTTCTTTTTAGTCTCTATATAAATGCCCTACCCAACTCCAGCTCCAGCAAGGTCCTACTATATGCAGATGATGTGGTTCTCCTCTCCTCCCACCCTGACCCCTCCTCTCATCAGGCCTCCCTCCAGCACTCTTTCAGTCAAATTGGAAACTGGTTCAATGGCCACAGACTGGTCATTAACATTAAAAAAAACAAAAGCCATGTTGTTTCCCCAACATCAAAATAAGGCAAAAAACGTGCCCCTTCATATACTATCCAGTTCACTCCACCCACTTGAAAAAGTTATCAGCTACAAATACCTGGGCACTACCTTCGATTCTGCCCTCTCCTTTCACTCGCATATCAACCGCTCACCTCAGCAATTAACATGCGCATAGACCTTCTCTACCATCATGAGGACTGCCTCCCACTAGATGCCCTCAGATTGGTTGTCTCCTCCTCTGTCCTGTTTCTTGTAGACTACAGCCTCCCTGTCTACACTGCTGCTGATGCCACCACCCTCAGGAGAATCCAACTATCCCTAAATAAGTCCTGCAGGCTCCTCACTGGTGTAGATAAATGGACTCATGCATGCACTCTATACTTGCTGGCCAATATACTCAATCTAGAAGAGCGGTTACAATATCAGACCTGCATCCTGGTTAAGAAAATACTGCTAGGTCTCTCCCCATCAGAGGTGACCGCCTCCCTCCACCCTGCTTCCCCCTCTGCCTCTACTCGTGGGTCCACTAAGACCACTCTCAGAGTCCTGAGGATGCGGACATCACTTGCCCAGAGATTCTTTTGTTACAGGGCACCACACTGGTTCAACGCCCTCCCACCCTTGATCTCCTCACTCACTAAAATTGGTCCTTTTAAGGCAGCTCTCAAGAGCCTCATTCTCTCCACCTGCAGCTGCAAATGTACTCCACTAGTGGGATCCTAGCCCATTGGTGTCCCGCTCCCTCTCTGGGCCTTTATCTAGACTCATGACGACAATTGCATTATCTAAGGCTGCACTTCTGAATTACTGTATATGTCCTTGGAGCATTACTGTATATGTCCATGGAGTCTAGCTATTGCACTGTATAGACTTCTGTACTGCTATTGTAAACTATTATTCTTATCTGGGCACTGGATGGCTCGGTACTCTATGTTGTCTGTTCTGACATCTGCAAATATATGAATGCCATTGCTATCTCGCTGCTTGGCAGGTAACAAATTGCTTGTAACCTCCTGCTTATTATATTGCATCTATGTTACTGTCTATGTGTTGAATCTGTCAGAACTGATGTGGAGCCTTTGGAAATGAGTTCTTGATGCAAAGGGTTGTAATTCTGATTTGCATAATAAATAAATAAATTGTGAGGCACAAGGGCTTGCCTGAGTGACTTCAACCAGATGGGAAGTGCATTAGTGCCCCAATACACACACGGGGCTGGAGTGGGTTATTGCACTTATTTTATTTTTAGCTATTTTCTTTATTCCTTGATGCTGCTGCCCTCTTTTCTCTGGGGGCCGCTCCCATCCCCATCTCCCAGCATCAGCACTGGCCCATACCCACATGGCTTACCCCTCTGGAGGGGTTCTCCAACCCCCACCGGAGACTGGATCCAGTATGGCCAGCACCGTGGCTAGCCAGGGCAGAGCCTGTGAGGCACCCTCCATCGTTCACCATGGCATCCTTTTTCCTGGTTTTCTCCCCAGGAGATGAGACATGCAATTACACCTGTGGAGAGAGCATTTGCCTGATCTCCTCCCCTTTCTAAGTGGTTACACACTGTCCCCCAGCCTCCGCTAGGGGCCAGTTAAAAGCCAACCACTGGTGACCCCTCCTCACCAGAGAAGGAGAGCAGTCCATCAGACTCTCATTCCTTCTCCTCCACTGCCAACCCCCAGTGGCCTGTGCTCATTCCTGAATACTGGTTGCCAGCATGGCGCGAGGTAAGGCATCCAGCACCTCACCCCTCAGTGCCACTGGGCCTGAGTTATTGAACTTAAAATAATGGAACATTTTTTGAGTGAATAAAATAATCATTACTGCTTAATATAGTTCAAAAATTGTCTTTCTTTTAACTGTGTCTGTCCACCAAGAAAAGTAGCTCATTAGGGCACAGATGTCCCTTCCTGTCTAGCGATGGCTTTCATTGGTTGCCAGTTGCTTGTGGGCAGGTTTTTGAAAATAAAAAAACATGGTGGCACTATTTCTCACTGAGCAAGAGGGTTTATACGTGGAATCCTCGTAGCTGTTTTATTAAGTTTTTTAGAACATCTGGTTGATCCTGCTTTTGTGTATTTTGTTTGTTTTGTTTGTTTCGGTTCTCCCCATTTATGGCCACAAGGTAAGAAGTGCCGGTCTGCCCCAGGATCCAACTGTATGTAGCCCTTTCACAGTAGCTGTGCTTTTACTAGGGGATTAATGAATGACCACACAGACCCAGTCCACCAATGTGGTAGTATGTTTTATGTAACCCATTTTATAAGGGGAAATAAATGATGGTTTTCATAATGGGATTCAGGTCACATCCATGTATTTCATAAAGATAGATAGCTAGATAGATAGATAGATAGATAGATAGATAGATAGATAGATAGATAGATAGATAGATAGCAACACAACTTTGTTAATGCACTAGTTAGGGTCAAAACAACAAAAGTTGGGAAATGTAGTGTTATAGTTTCCAACCCTAACACACCATCCCCCCACAACCAGGCAGCACAGATGGTGTGGGGTGTACCTTGGGGTTCTCAAGCCTAACACTTACCCCATTTGATCTATAAATAAGGTCAGATATATAAACAGTAAGAGAATGGGGTGAACGTTAGGGCTGGAGAACCCCAAGGCACCCCCCCCACATCTGATGTGCTGTCTGGTTGTGGGAAGGTGTTAGGATTGGAAACCCTAACTCTACATTTCCCAACTTTTGTCACTTTGACCCTATCTAATGCATTACCAACATTTTTTTGCAATCCTTAATTTTTAGTATCTTTATTTTTCTGCTACCAATGATGCATATTTTTTCAGTATCTTTATGTTGCTGTGGGAGCACAGTGTTCTCTGGACCCTGCACTTCCATCCATTGATCATTTTGTAATAGCTTTATTTTGATGTGGGAGTGCAGGGTCCCTCCCATCCATATAGAGTTGTTCAGATACTGTAACCATGCACAATAATTTATGTGATACTGAAACTTTAATAACCATTTTCACTAGGGTCCAGTGGCACCCTCTACCCTCCAATTGTGCCCCATTTTCCATTAATTTCTAAGTAATAGCCCTAGTGTATAGTGGCACCCCCCACCCTCCAATTTCCATTATCTTTTGTTTTATTATATTTTCATTGGTGTGCAGTGATAGCCCCACATGCAGAATTTGTTTTATTTTCCCAGTGCATTTCTATTATAATCTCTGGTGTCCAGTGGTACTCCCAACCATCGAATTGTGCCCCTGGTCCCATTAGTTCATATTTAGTAGCCCTGGTTTGTAGTGGCCCCTCCATTGCTGTGTACTGTTTTATTTAATATTTCCATTGGTGTCATCCAGTGGTACCCCCCAGTCCCCCATATCCTAAAATTCAGAAAATGATAACTTCATATGCATTAGTGTCCAGTGGTATCCCCCTGCCCTCATAGCCTGAAAATAAGAAATGGTCCCTCAATGTCTTGTATATTTTACCTGTAAAAATAGTCCACTGCTGATCAGACTCACACCCTAACCAACCTCCCACTGCACACACACATCCCCCACCCCTAGACCCCCTCACGCACTCACTCACAGAAAACAATTTTGACTTATTATTATTTTTTCAATACTTTTCCACAAGTTAGGATCCTTTTTCACAAATAATTTTTCGTGGTCACGAAAAAGGAAGTTAGTGAGTCATGAAAACAATTTGAAATGTTAAAAAAATGCATTACAAGGTAATTTTTCCACCAGATAACCACAGAATGTCCTAAAAGAGTCTTGATGAGCAAGATGCATGTGTTGGTTTGTGGGCACAATATCATTTTCGTAACTTTTCATTTTTTTTTATTTTGAAAAGAACAGAAAACAAGATGGCTGCTCATGAAACAGGACATTTTCCTCGTGAAAGAGGATCTGCCCCTCATGAAAAATATTCTTTTTTTAGACCAAATTCCTTTGTTGTTCCAGGAAGCTATCCAAAAGACTGTACTGAGCATGTTCAGAACCCAGAACTTTAAAATAAAATAACTTTGGAATGGATTAATATTTTTCACCAAATCAGCAAAAGGCACTTCTGTGTTCACCAAACCAGCAAAAGGTACTTCGGTGGGGCAAACCCTTTCTACCTTGAAAATTTCAGTCCAAATTCCAAACCGTCTAGTTGCAGCATGATGACAAAAAAAAAACACAAAAAAAGGTGAATTTTAAAGTTTTAACACTAAGCACAGCTCAAAACCTGACAGTCTGACTGAAACAAAAGTTGGCAATTCAAGTGATATGCCACACAAGATTGCACATGCAAAACAGTTCAAATCCATTAAATAGTTGTAAAGTTTTTGAATTGCAAATTTGAGATTTAACATTAAAATGCCTACCCAACCCTAAAGTATAGTGGCGCCACCACACCCTATAACATTATATATATATATATATATATATATATATATATATATATATATATATATATATATATATATATATATATATACACACTAACATATACATATATATATATATATATATATATATATATATATATATATATATATATATATATATATATATATATATATGACTGGCACTGTACTTTTCAATGGAGCCCTGTCTGCCAGGTTGGAAGCATCTTTAGTGCAACTTAATAAAGTCCAAGGCATGTTAATCTCTAACCAAGTCTGTATTAAATACAAACAAAACACTATCCATTACCTTTGGGAACAAGTAGAGACTCACTAGACTCCACAACACCCATGTCTTCAAAACACTGGATGGCTCTCTCCTTAACAAACTCCCATGTTTCTAGTACTGTGACTTGTGGTGGGAACAAAACCTTATTTTCTGCTCCCTATTTTTCCCTAGACTTGGCCTTTTTTCTTTAACCCTTTAATAGTGAGTAGTAAGACCTGCCTAATTATTATTCTACAGTTCTACCCTGAGCTTCAGGAATTACCAGCACTATCATATACTGCTTTTTAAGTAAGTTTTTCCAATGTTTCAGTTTCAGAAATCTATCTTACTCCAGCAGGGAGAGCTGAGGCTGAGCAAGTCAGCAGTATCTGATTTGCCCAGCCTCAGTATTTTTTTTTCCTTTTTTAGGTTCAGTGTTTTATTGTTTCGGCCATTCAGGCCATTACAATTTTACATAAATAGAAGTACAAAATAAAACATATAAACATTCTCAAAAAAGGATTTCAATATTGAAATGCTTCTAAGTACCCATTATATCAATGTATAAAAATGTATATACCAATCTGCTAATTATGGCAATATTTAAAAATACATAAAAAGCCTTGGACAACATAAGAATCCAAATCTTTTGTTGGTTTTGTGGGCCTTAGCATAGAGAATCATACAATATTATTAAAAAGAATCAACTAAAATTGACCTTCTCATTCTCCTCTCAATTATATTTATATACAGGTGCTTTAAAAGACATAATCAAAGCACCTGTTAATCTTTATTTATTTTATTTATTTATTTTTTGTTGACTGGGTAAATGCACTAGACAAATCCTGCCTATTTTCAGGCATGACTCAGGGGAGGGGGATACAGATGAATGCCAACTGACCTTGAACCAGATTAAGCTGTTTGGTGGTATTTTTAGTGAATCTGATTAACAATCCAGACTTATTTACCTAATACAGCCAACATAAGAAAAATGGTATAAGTAGTGAACACTTAATGACTGCATAATATTAGAAGAAGTACCCTTGTCCTAGAAAAATTTTACTACTCTTTATCCAGGGCTAGTGAGCAACACATTAAAACTGTAAAAAAGCTGTCAGCAAGCAATTCCACTGAATATCAGCAATAGAGTGTGAGTTACCATGGGTCTGTGATAATTAAACTATTTAAACTGTCTCTGTTAAGGGATTAATTGACCAACCCCCCTTGCCCTGTAAATTTAAGTATGGTATTAAATAATAATTAATTCAGAACAGTTAAAAGTGGACAAGATGCACAGATTTTTGAAAGCCGTTGAACAGACATAGAGGCCATAGGCATAAATGTTTTAAGCCAGTCATACAACATTTTGTGTAAAATGTTGAAAATAAGTTTCAATTGAACAGAGTTATGGCTCCATTACACTCAGGAGTCCACTTGTTTTTAAATCGAGCATTCAGGGCTCCATTGGCTTGGGAGTGAATACATTAATATAAGGTGCTAGAAGGCTATGTTCATGTTAAAGAGTGCTCAAGAGTCCCTCAACTTGTAAGCAGGGGCAAATGGAGTCCAGAAAACACCATTCAAATGATCTCCCTTCAGTAAAAATTTAAATGCAAGTTTCC
This sequence comes from Neoceratodus forsteri, assembly GCA_016271365.2. NCBI lineage: Eukaryota > Metazoa > Chordata > Ceratodontiformes > Ceratodontidae > Neoceratodus > Neoceratodus forsteri. The sequence continues at coordinate 625,834,019 of CM057455.1, forward strand.
CTGCATAATAGCAATGTCTGACTTTGATTTTAGTTTGTAATTTCTACTTCAGTTGTATATTAGCCAAACTAGTGGCAATTATATCAGAGAGCAATAGAAATGCACAAATAAAGTTAGCAGACTCAGTAGGCAAAATACTAGAGGTGCCTCTAGCCCACAAAGCACCTTCCAAATACGTTTCTCCATTTTGCTGAAGGTAAAGGAATACCTGCATATAGGGTTTTTCATGTATTTTTGATGCATCAACATACGTCCATATCAAAAAGGCCCAACTCAATGCATCTGGCTTTAAGTCACTATCTTGAGACCCACCTTAACTAGTCGGTGAGCTTCTTTTAAAATGAATTACCCCATTCATTAGTGTTGTTTGTCAATACTGTATGCTGTTGCTGAATTGTTGATGCATTGTATTGTTAAAAGTTTTAATAAAGTGTATTTAATTGCAAAAAAAAATTAAAGGAATTACCTCAAGAACAAACTTCCACTGTCATTAAAATAGCATGTCTATATGGACTGGCTAAGGGTTTATACAACATCTAGGCCCCCATCTCGGGTCCACATTAAGTCAATGTATCTCAGTACTGCAAGCTCTAAGTACTTCAAGTTCTCTACTCGTCTTATCAACCAAGTTCTGTGGAGACTCCAGGAAAATATTGCTCATCTGAGCATAGCGTCTTTTATACTAATTAGAAAGGAGATATCCCCACTTTCCCCAGGCAACAACAGCATCCCTGTAGTAGATGGACATAGTGCATATTGGCATATATTGTGCTCTCTCCTTGGGGTGTTGTCTTCCATCCTCCCAAAGCAGATTGACCTCCATTTTTCTCTCTCCCACCAGATACTCTCTAAATCTTCATTTCCTGTCTTCCATTATCACTCACTGCAAAAATTTCCACTCTTGTCATATACATTTAAGCATGCCAGAATGTTGAAAATCAGCAGCCAGTTAAACAAATTAGTTTAACAGTTACCCAGCTTTTAACTTTGGAGAATACAAATATTCATAGATTATTGGCCCAAAGGTAAAGAGACAAGAAAGGCATGTATTATCAAGTGAACTGCTATTATAAGAAGAAAAAAAAAGTATATTCAAAGAGAGTGGTGAAGATTGGAGCGGCAGAGCATCCATCTCACTGCTTGGCCCCCCCTTCCCTCAGTAGCTGAACAGACTGGATGGGCCAATCAGTACTTATCTGCTATCAGATTCTCTGTTTCTGTGTTTTAATGTATAATTTTCCTTTTTCACTTACTGTACTTTGGGATCCCTGTCTACCCAGCAGGCCAACATTCATTGACAAACACTCACAGCTCCATCACCCACTGTCTCTAGGACTTACATAGTATACCTTTATTCCTCCACAGCTTGCCCTCATATCAGGGCTATTTGGGGGTTCCCCAAGCCCCCTCAGGTCATTGTGTTTGGTCAGAGGCAAGGCAATGTGCCCAGTATGTGGTGTGGGAGCCAAAAAATAGCTGCCATATCACTCTGCCACAGTCCAAGGAGTTTTTCTACTTTTCTTCTCTTAAGTCCCTTGGATGCCTCATGGGCTTGGGCAGCCATCATGTGAGCATGCAAGTGTGCTCCCTTTGTCAACAGGATGCTTCCACCACTCCATAGTGTCTCCCACTTGCACTGCTAGCTCTGGTCACCCAGAAGGCGGTGGCATGGTGGCACTCAAACAGAAAATTCTTTGGGATGCTCAGTCCCTGACCAACCTCCAGTGACTCAGTATCACTTCTGAACTAGGGGCAATTGTGTTGTTATTGGTAGTGGTACCACTGCACCTAAAAGATCACCACAGCCACAATTTTGTTTAACTATTCTCTGTTCCAGCTAGTGAGAGTGTGTGTGTGTGAGAGGGGGCGCAAGACCACAGGTTTGCTGAGCAAGCATTTCTTTTAAAAATCTTTCTCTCACCTGTTTGGGGAGAGCTGAGGGTGGCCATGTCAACACTATTTATTATCCTACACCTCCTTCCCAAAAGGAAAGAGTAGAAAACAAGTTGTAAGAGGGAAGTAATAATCCCTCTTTACAAGACATTGGTTGGGCCCCATCTGGAGTACTGCGTGCAGTACTTGAGGCTGCACCTGCACAAGGACATTAATAAAATGGTGGCAGTCCAGAGAAGGGCAACCAAAATGGTGCAGGGACTGCATCAGAAAACATATGAGGACAGATTAACAGAGCTCAGTATGCATACCCTTGAGCAAAGGAGGGAGAGAGGTGATATGATAGAAACATTCAAAAATCTTAAGGGCATTAACAAGGTGAAAGAGTCTAACAAGTTTCAATATAAGAAAAATAGCAGAACAAGAGGACACAGCATGAGATTAGAGGAAGCTAATTAAGGGTAATGTGAGAAAGTTATTTTTCACAGAAAGGGTGGCGGATGCATGGAACAGCCTACCCAGGAAGTGGTGGATATGAATACAGTGCAGAGCTTCAAATGGGCATGGATAGGCATAAAGGAGCAATACAGATGAGTATGAATAGATAGGCCATTGACAGAGTAAGGCCTATGGCACATTCATAAGATAGAAAAAGTGGGCAGACTGGATGGGCCCTGCAGTCCTTATCTGCTGTCAGCTTCTATGATTCTATGAAAACAATGGACCTGCCAGTTTCTTATAAAAATCTCCCCCAATAGGCTGGCCCAGGGGCACTGAGGGTTGAGGCACTGGACACCTCACCTAGTACTACACTGGAGACCCAGGTTCAGGAATGACCTCAGGTCATTGGGGTGCTGTCCTGGTGGGGGTGGGATTGAGTGAGTCTTCAGGCTGCACTCCTCTTCTGAGGGTGGTGGGCATGGGTTGTTGCTCCTCCAATAGTCCCGCTCCTACCAGGTGGAGGTCCAGTGGGGTAATGTAGGTGGGCTGGGGCAGCAGAACGGGTAGGCGGAACGGTCTGAGCTGGCTTCCAATGTGTGTGCATGCCTCCACGTGCAGGGCCCCAGAGGGGGATGCAGGAGAAATCCTACAAAAAACCTATAAAAAGCTATAGTACAAAAACTAAACCTCCCCCACTCAACAAGAGAGAAAGCATACACTGGCAAAGTGGCCATTTTTTTAAAGAAAATTATACATGAACAAATTAACATCTGTAGAAGATAGAGGGCTAACTAAGCCTAGGCCTTTCTCTAGTGGTAAGGCCCTTCAAAATCCATGTCTGAGGCTTCCTAATGATTGCCAGCTTTTATTTTCACTGTAAAAAAAATTAAAAGAGACTAATTGTACAAAAACACTTCTTTTTTTTGTTACCCATTTCATAAGTGCAGTAAGACACTCCAGTTTGTGTGTTACTATGTGACAACTGTGCTTCCAGGTGGTTGATGGCATTCTGTATAAATGAAACATAAGGCGCTTTTACACACAGGTTTTTAAAACAAAATGAGCGTTACCTGTGGCGCCATTGTGCTCTGTTGCGTTTTTAGGATTTCTTTACACTCCACGAGTTTTCTGGCAGCTCCCACCTCCATTTGTGTTTTAGCACCCCCACAGAGCTTGCTGCTCTATTGCTGTTTGTGCACCACTTTGGAATGGCTGTTTTACACAGCCAGACGAAATGGAACACAACGGTGCAAACCATGAAAAGCAGAGATTGTGGTTTGGACGAATGTTCACCTATGGCACAAAACAGATGCACTTTACACACAAGGGATGTAACAGAATACTGTTTCCATAACAGTTATTCATTACATAAACCTGTGTGTAAAAGCGCCTATAGAAACTTAGACTTTGACAGAAGATAAGGACCACTTGGCCCACCCAGTCTTCCCATTTCCCTACCTTTCACATAAGATGCAGATCTTAGAAAACCAACAGCCTACTTCCTCCTACCCCGTACTAGAATTGCCTTATGTCTGTCCCATGCATTCTTGAATTCTCCCACTATTTTTGACCCCACTGCCTCCTCTGGAAGGCTGTTCCATGAGTCCACCACCCTCTTAGTGAAAAAATACTTCCTCATGTTGCCCCATGCCTTACAATACAAATGGGCATGTAGTTTGCATTGTAAAGTCCACATCCTGTCATACCTTATTTCATATATATGGTTTTGTATGTTTAATGCTCATTGTAATTTTTTAATATGCATTTTTCTTGGGTCTTTGTAAAATGTTTAGGAATAATGTATTGTCTGAATGATTTTATATTGTGTAAAATAAAATCAATGTTATTAAATAGTACTTTATTTTATTTTCATGTTAATAATAGCTATACTCTTTGTCCAGATTTTAATATATAACACCATTGTTACAATATAATTAAAGTGATACACCTAATGTTTTAATACCATTCCCCTATGTAAAGGGAATACACTAGAGTTGCAAATATTCACAAATTCCGTGTGAAAACAGTTAATTATAAGTTTTCAGGCATGGTAATAGTACTGCTCAACTGGAATAATATCTAACAAAAGTGCAAAACATGTATTTTACTTAAAAGTAAATTATATAGCTCATTCAGCTTGCCTCTGCAAAGGGCTATTTTAGTAGATAGTAGATAACAAACAATGAGGCACATTTACTCATTACCTTTAAAATGTATGTCTAATTAATATTTATTATTGTCAGGTTACTTAAGCAATAAGGTACAATGAGATGTTTCTCATGTGATTACCTACAACTTGGTATTTGCCTTGTGTCTTTAACCACCCAAGAAGAAGGTAAATCCTACACTGGCCCATAACCTGGAATAAGCTACTGTGACTGTAAAACAACTACAATTTCTAAAAGTTTAAAAATATATAAAATTAAAAAAGTATTTTATATAAAAAGAAAAACAGTTAAATGAAATGCAAAAAAAACAAAAACCTGCGTACGATTCCAAGCTATGGCAATGCTCAGACAGATTCAAGAGGAGGCTACAGACCAGGAGGGGGGCGGGAGATGGGAGGGTGGCATATGGGGGGGTGCAGCTGCATTCTAATGGACTGAAGTGCTGCACACTCGAGCAGACTAGATAGACTGAATGGCCTGTATCTGCTGGCAATTTTGTATGTTCATATTAACTCATCAGCAGGGCCACTGAAAATGTGGGAAAAATTCCCCCCACTCCCCAAAATACATACATACATATATATTTTTTTACAAAATTATGAGTAAATTCAACAGTTGTACTACTATACATTCCTAGTGCTCCACAATGTATCTATTATTGTTTTCTGAAACACCTAATGGCTAGATAAAATGGTTAAATACATATATTGTCATTTCTATATGCTTACAGCTTGCAGAAAGATTTCTGATGCTGAACGTTTGTCAATATGTAGAATACTTCTATGTTGCTTATATTTTTCATGTACAGCTCTGTCATTCTTCACTTTGTAATACAATTGCCTTATTGTCTGTCAACTGTCCTATCCAGGACCTCTTTGCAAATGAGCACTGGCCAATTAAGCTTTTTCTTTGTAAAATTAATACTGTAAAATAAACACAAACAATGTCTAAAACATAAACATCATGCAGTGCAAATTACATTTTATTTAGTGATCCAGAACTTGACAGTATTAAATTCAAAAGCAACATATTTTGTAAATGCCTAGTTGTAAATATAAAAAGGTTAACAATTAATACCAATGTGTCTTTTTACTGCATCATACAGTGGTTTGTAATGCACTTTTGATTTACTCTAAGTTTGTACCTGAAAGTAGACATCTGCATGCCTAGTGCACTTACTTGATGAAAAAAAAAAGAATGTTTTTTCTTTCAGCCTTTGGATGTGAACATATAAGTGGTAGAGTGTCAAGGGAGGGGCCACTCACAAGCGCATTAAACTTTAGAAACAGCATGGCCATCCTAAATCCTCAGCTCTTTGAAAAGAGATTGATTCAGAATGGAATACACCAAAGAATAATAAACCCTTCCAATTGCAAAGTTTGAAGTTTGCCCCCCATTGAAGTGAATGGCTCAATTCACACTTTTACTGCTACTCATTGTTTTAGTTGTGGCAATTTTGGCTGCTTCAAAACAGGTGTTAAATGTTTAAGTCACACATGGTTAGCCAGTGTATTTTTAAACCAAAGCAGAGAGTGAATCAAATGAAAGCAGCATCACAAAAAATCCCTTACAAACCCCTTCCTTCCCTCCTCAACTCACATTGTATTATTGTTGCTAAATCTAGTTTTGCATGCTCTATTATCAGCACATTTGTCAGTATGTTTGAGAATTGTTCCTTGCAAATGTTAGTATTTTAGCACACATTTGGGAAACACTTCCAAATTTGCAAGAAATTGTGGAAATCTTGTGGAGAAAGGTGGAAATTGCAGATTTGCAGATACAATTGTCAAGTGACCCTGCTTATCAGTTTTAGACCTCAGTAGGAAATATGCTAATGAAACACTTCATAATCGGTTACTATAAATTATTTGCTGTAAAATACATGTCAATATAAATATGTAGTATGAGTTTCACTGTATCATATTTATGAAATACAAAATAAGTAACTGCTTTATGAGCTTTTACCTACTGTACATGGATAGCAAAACTACTGCAATGTATCAGACAGAAATAATGCCAAGCTTAACACTTGGAAATTATGTTAGTACATTTGAAACTACTTTTGTGATTTATAGTAATTAAAGCTTTGTTGCCACATTATTATGCACTCATTATTGCATAGCATGTGCTCCAAAAATGTAAAGCTCTTGAAATAAATATGTGGCCTTTGCAAGCACTGTAATCAACAGTCTCCAGCCACAATATTATTTGTCTCTCCAGCAGTTTTCATCCTTCAGAAAATGGTAAATGAGAAGACAAAATGCTGCATTACAATTGGATTTTATCTTGAAACATTCACATTTTAATGCAAGAATCCAGTGTTTGAAAAAAAATGTGTGAATTGGTTTGGCAGAAGCAATAATAATTTACTCAACCATCAAGAACTGTTGCATATGTAAAGGCCTTTTTGAAAGGCAATGTTGCAGATACACATCCTTGTTAACACAAAAATTATACATGCCTGGGATTAGGATTGTTACTCATAGGTTGTTCCTATGGATTGCTTTTCAGCTTTGGTATTGAACCCAATTATGACTTCCTCTATATCTATGATGGACCAGACAGCAACAGCCAATTAATTGGAAGTTTCCAAGACAGCAAGCTACCTGAGCGGATAGAAAGCAGTTCAAACACAATGCACTTGGCTTTTCGAAGTGATGGGTCTGTTAGTTTTACTGGTTTTCACCTGGAGTATAAAGGTACATGCATTTTGCTTCTTAATAATTTTGGTAAAAAAAAGAAATAATGTATCTGCATACAATGTGACTATATTTTTACATGCGGTATATCTTTGCTATAATACATTAATTCCCCAGTCAGTGGTGTTCTGAAAAGGGAATTTTAGTCTTCTTAGATTTTCATTTATTGTATGTATTTAAACTGGGATCATCAGAGAGATCACTTGAGATGTTCACTCCCATTACATGTACTGTAGAAGACACTACACTAAGCTACCCCATTGTATACATTAGGGTTTACATGTACAGTATCAGATACTCATAAAAAAAGTATATACAAATAAATGAAAATACAAACTAGCCAACAAAAGTAGGCCCTCTGGTCTATCTAGTGTGCTCTATGTGCTGGGTTCACAGCTCAGGCTGTTTTCCCTCCTCCCACTTCCCTGACCTTTCCATCCCCCTCCTCCCCCATGACCTTTTTTCCTCCCTTTATCTATCTCAACTGCTCTTGAAGATGCACACCATATTCACTGAGATAACCTCTTCAGGCTGCATTGCAGTTGGTCACCACCTTTTCTGTTAAGAAGTGTCTCCTAGCCTTCCTCCTAACGCCCCCCCGCAACTTAAGGCTGTGCCTCATCATATTTTTGCTGCATCTTTGCCTGAACAGACCATTCTTGTTCACTCTATTAAACCCTTTCAAATACTTGAAGGTCTCAGCCATGTCTCCCCTTTCCCTACTGTCCTCTAGGGAGTACATTTTCAGGGCCCTCAGTCTCTCCTCATACATTTTGCACTGCTGCCCCACATTCATCTTTGTAGCCCTCCTCCTGACCATCTCTATCAGGTTGCTGTCCTTTTTAAAGTGAGGGCACCAGAACTGCACTGCATACTCCAGATGCTGCCTCACCAGTGACCTGTGCAAGGGCAATACCACCTTTTCTCTTCTAGTGCTGATCCTTCTGGCAATGCACCCCAATATCCTGTTTGTCCTTGACCCTGCCTTCTTGCACTGCATGGAGTGCTTCAGGTCACTAGATATCATCACTGTCAAATCTTTCTTCTCCTCCATGGGAGATACCCAGACCCCTCCCAGGTACTACTTTGTCCTGGGTTTTTTGCATCCCATGTGCATAATCTTGCAATTCTTGGCACCGACAACCAATTGCCAGGTCCCAGACCACTTTGGAAGTCTTCTTAGGTTCTCTTTAAGGTCCTGTATCCCCTCTGCTGAATCCACCCTCCAGCAGAGCTTGGTGTCATCTGCAAACAGAGACATTTTGACCTTGATGCCACCCCCAATGTCGTTAATGAAAATGTTGAATAGCACTGGCCTCAGTAACAAACCCTGCTGGATGCCACTTGTGACCACCCTGAACTAGACATCTATGAACATTTCCTGGACTAAAAACTGCAAAACATCACCACCAGGTATTGGCATTCTCATCATAAATCAACTTTTTTGGAAGCCATCAGAAGCAAAAGTAAGGTCAGTAAATCTGTTATACAAGCTCTTGAGTTATGGAGTGCTGCATTGAATCCACATTTCTGTCTGTCTTGTTCTTAAAGGATGTTTGCTTGTCTTTGAGATCTATTCACAACCATTTTGGAGAACAAAGGGACGATATTAACAAAGGATTTTTACATCCTACATATGCCCCAAGTCAATGTTCATCACCTTCAGGAATTTAACACATTCTGGGTCTTTTGATCTACAGTAACAACAGTTTTCTGGTCCCCAGTAGTTCACCATTTCTTGTGGATTTGATTACTTTTCATCATCTGACTACTGGTACCTTGGCCAAGTTTACTATACTGCATATCCCTGAACATAACTACCTGCATGGTTTAATATTATTACATCGAGAATGCAACCTAACCTGTTCCTGCTGCACCTGCTCCTTCTGACCCTACTGGCATCTCACACTACCAATACATCTAAATGCCCACTGCAACCAGTCTCTGATTGCCTTGTTGATAACTCCTTGCACAGAAGTGGAATGGTTACCAGTAGTCTCAGCTGCAACAACACTCATCTTTTCTCCCACATACTAGGATACATGAACATGCTACTGTGCCCACGGTCAACCCTACCATTATACTATTTCTCCCTGTTCATATTATCAGGAGTCAGAACACGACAGACAACAACTAAGAATAAGTTTAAGGGAAAAAGTGCACATAGCAGTCACTGCCGATATCTTAAGGAATTCCTAAAAAGACTAATACTGCTACTCCTGCTAATATCAGGCAATGTTCACCCCAACCCTGGACCACCCCTGGCTACCCCCAAGGAGCAAGGAAGAACAGGAACCCTCTCACTAGCTAACATCAACATCTGCAGCTTTCCCAAAAAATTAGATGCCCTCACTGCCTGGACAGCACAACACAGCCCAGATGTACTATCTGTAGTTGAAACTTGGTTGTCTCCAATTATCCCTGACACTGCCGTGGCGATACCTGGATATACTATCTTTCGGCAGGATCAACTATCCAAAAAAGGGGGTGGCTGTGCCCTTAATCTTAAGGATTCTATGACAGGGCATGCCCTGACCATACCCATTAATGGAGATGAGATTCAGTTCCTTGCTATTAAAGTCATTATTGGGGCCCATAACAAAGCTCTGGCAATAGCCTCTGTATATATCCTACCCAAACTTACAACAACAAGCCTGAACCCATTCCTTACCTGCATCAGTAGTCTAAAGCTTAACTCAGAAGTTATATTGCTAGGGAATTTTATTGTCAACTGGCTTGCCTCCAGTGCAAGCAACTAAAAGGATGCCTTGGCAGCTGCACATTTTACACAGCTAGTTACCTCACCTACTAGGATCAACTATAAAACAGAGACCAGTACCTTATTGGACTGGGTTCTCTCAAATCACCCTGACCTTACTACCCACACTACAGTTCTCCTTGATGCCATTAATGACCATTCCTCAGTCCAGTGCACATGGTCAAATAAATTCAATAACCCCCCCCCATGAAAACTATCAACAATCGGATGCTAATCAAGGGACACCTTGCATCACTTCAGGCACTCCTGCGACAACAAGACTGGTCCCCGATTGACACCGCTCTTGATGTTGATGCTGCACTTCAATACTTCATCTCAGAGTTCAATGCAGTGTGTGATATCCATGCCCCCTTTAAGAAATGCAAAATGAAAGGCCTTGACAACCCTTGGATCACAGGCAAACTCCTAGACCAACTAAAAGCTCTGGACCTGCTATGGGCTTGTGCTACAGCTACTGGCAACCAAGCAGACTTTCAGGCATACCGGGCTGCCAAGAATGCCTGTACCAGAGCTATCTGCACTGAAAAAGCTAGCTACTACAGCAGCACCCTATCAAACTCATGGTCAGATGGAAGGAAATTCTGGCAAAGTCTCTCTGAAGTGATAGAGAAAAAGGCCAAAGCAACTCTTAATATGTTAAAGATTGATGGCACCAACACCCTCGACCCCACCACAATTGTCAATACTTTCAATCTGGCATTCACTGACCTCAGCCATATGCTTCCCTTTAACTTCTTGGACACCAACCACAGCCTCCCAATATCAACAGACTCAGGATACAAATTATCCACATTTCTATTTCAAGGCAGTTACAGAAAGGGATGCCAAAAAATACCTGCTCAAGATGCTCAGAAAATCCAGATCAAGTGGGGACACACTTGACTTGAAGCTCATCACCCTCACCCTTGAAAATGTCCTGCACCCTCTTACCAAGATTATTAACTGGTCCCTCATGCTCTCCCAGTTCCTGCTCAAGTGGAAGTCTGCCCTGGTGACCCCAATACACAGGTCTGGGGTTAGGACATTAATCTGTAACTACAGGCCCATCTCCATCCTACCCCCTTCATCCAAAGCTCTTGAAAAAATCATTGCAGACCAATTGGTGGAGTACTTGGAGAAATTCAACTTGCAATGCCCATAGCAACACAGCTTTCACAAAGGACATAGCACCACCTCTGCCCTTCTTGAATTTACAAGCCACATTCATCTAGCATTAGACCGAGGACAACTTGCTGGTGCCACCTTTATAGACCTCTCGAAGGCCTTTGATACAGTCAACCATCCATTACTACTGGAACAACTTGGCAACTTAGGGCTTTCTCATGACACTTTACAATGGTTCAACAGTTATCTCTCCAACCGGTCACAACAAGTTAAGATTGGTGACTCCCTCTTCTACAAACTACTTGTCCGGGCAGGTGTTCCCCAAGGGTTAATATTGGGACCCCTTCTTTTCAGCATCTTCCTGAACAATCTCTCTTCTACCTGTGTTGAAAACGTTATTCTGTATGCTGATGACGCAGTGATTTTCTCTAAGAATTCTGACCCATCCCTCTTGGAGAAACAACTGCAGAAACATTTTTAAAGCAAGCTGAAGCCTAGTTCGTCTCACAGAAACTAGTGCTAAATTACAAGAAAACAAAGACTATGCTGTTCCATGGCATACATAACAAACATAAACACCAACAGCTGTCAATCAAAAACAGCTCGGGTGTGACCCTGGACCAGATGCAGACTTTCAAATACCTTGGCATAACCCTGGACCCTACTCTGTACTTATCCAGCCATATCGATTCAGTTGCAAAATCTGTAAATATCCGTATAGGTCTTCTCTATAAACATAGACACTGCCTGACACCTGATGCCCTTAAGCTAGCAATACACAGCTCTATTGTCTCCATCATTGATTATGGGCTTGTTATCTATGGAGCTGCCACAGCTACAGCACTACGGTGAATCATTACAGCACTGAATAGGGCCTGCAGACTGCTTCCTGGTGCTGTCCACAGCACACATACCTGCGACCTCTACGAACAGTCAAACTGACTACAACTTCAAGGAAGGATTACTTTCCAAACCTGCCTACTAGCAAAAAAGTAATTGATGGGATGCATGCCCCCTTGGGTTCAGTCTCTCTTAAGCCCAGCCAACCATCCCCATTACACAAGAAGCTCTGACAACTATTCTCTGGCTGTTCCCTGCTGTTGCACTGCCCAAGGCCAATGGTCTTTTGCTGGTAGAGACCCTAAGATGTTTAACTCCCTAGGCAGCCAACTCACCAACTTAGTCACCCTCTGCTCGTTCAAACACAAGCTATGTCAACACTTGTGTCTAGAGCCACCTGTGACTGTTTCTCCTATCCTCCCAGGTAGTCACATCTGTTCTTTGCACCTCTCTACTATCACCACCTCTGCCTGCTACCATCCTCCCCATATCTACCACTGCATCTCTCCCTAGCCCAGGTCCACCACCTTCCTCTCTTACCCTTCTTCAACTCCCTTCTTCTCTCCCCTTTTCTAATCTGCTCATCCCACCCAATGTTGCACTTGTTCCTCGATCCTTACCTACCACCCACCTCTCCTTCTACCTCCTTCCCAGTTACCCCTCTACACGCACTCTCTCTTCCACTTTCCTACACTAACAGGCACAATTGGCAGCAACTCAGTTTTTTCCACTCTACCTTTCCCTTTGACAATGTCCTCCTGGCAGCTTTAATTCATGGAAATATTACTTGCTGTGACTCATCATTCTTACATGTATGCCTTATTATGTTGTTCTAACTATTATTTATATCACCTGTAGCTTTAGACCATGTATACCCTGTACTGAATTTTGTATTCAAACTGCTTGCTTGATAATCTCACATAAACTGTAATTCTATACTTTGTATACTGACATAGAACCTTTGTAAAAGAGCCATTGGCTCAAAGATATTTATCCAAAATTCTAATAAAATATAAAAAATTAAAGACAACTGTTCTCCCACCATCACATTTTGGGTCCTGTTCTCTAGTCAGTTTTGTACCCATCTAACCATCTTATCTCTGACTCCAGAATCAAACATCTTTCTGATCAGCATCCTCTGGGATGTAGTGTCAAAGGCATTGCTGAAATCCAGGTAGAGGATGACCACTGCTTGGCCCCTGTCCACTGTTTCGGTTACCCAGTCAAAGAAGTCAATCAGATTCATTTGACAAGACCTCCCTTTCATAAATCCATGCTGCCTTGAATCTTGGAGACCACGTTCCTCTACATGCTGTATAAATCTTTCCTTCAGTATGGTCTCCATAAGCTTGCACACTGTTGAAGTGAGACTGTTTGGTCTGTAGTTCCCTAGGTCATCCCAGGGACCACTCTTGTGGAGGGGTACCACATGTGCCATCCTCCAATCATGCAGTATCATGCTTGACTCCGGTGAACAGCTCAACAGGTCTGCCAGCAGTTCTGCAAGCTCCCCTGCCAAATCCTTCAGCACCCTAGGGTGTATTCCATCTGGGCTGGGTGATTTCTCTTTCCTCTAAGCTAGCAACCCATTTTTCACTCTGTCCCATTCTATTATCCCACCTGACCCCATCCCCTTTCTGGATCCTTTTCCCCCCTATCAGCACTGGTTCATCATTTTCTTTCATGAAGAGATAGCAGACGAATTTGTTCATTAACTCTGCCTTCTCCCTATTTCCTCCACCCACCTGTCTTCTTGTTTTAGTCTAACTATCCCATCTTTCTTGTCTCTCTTCTCACTTATGTAGAGGAAGAAAGCCTTTTCCTCCATACTAATACCCTTCATCAGTTGTAATTCTTTCTGCACCATAGATCTTTCAACCACTCTTCCTGCTTCCCTCACCTAGCCCAGGAATTTTTCTCTGTCCTCCCTCTTGTTCCTCCTGAATTTCCTATAGTCCAGCTTCTTGTTCATCACTATCTGTGCTACCTCAGAGCTGAATCAGCTGGGTGCTTTGATCTTTGAGTTCTTCCCCCATAGCTAGTACACTCATCCATTGCAGACCGTAATTCATTCTTAATAATAGACCATTTTGGTTCACTTACTTAGTTATTTTAATTTTCACTACATGACTCTTCAGTACCTTGCCCATTCTCTTAAAGTCTGCCATGTTAAAGTCTAGGATTATGGTCTTATTGAGAACACTTACTCTGTCCATGTCTAGTAGGAATTACACTGAACAATGATAACTTCCACCCAGTGACTCCCTTACTGATTTATTATTATTGTTATTACTATTATTGATATTATTATTATTAGTTCTTTGTTACCAGGATAAGACCCACTAGACACAAGTGCCTGCTTTCAGAGGGAACCCAGGAGCTTTGGGGCTGGTTAAGTGACTTGTTCAGAGTTACACAGTATGTAAGTGGAGGCTGTGGGAATCAAACCCAGGTCTGCTGGATGTACCAGGCTCATTCACAGTTCTTTACTCCAACCTTTATGCTATACTGCCAGGCTAGAGTATATCCTGTATGTGCCCTCAGTTCATGATCATCAGGTAAAGGATTGCCTCTTCCAGGGAGGGTTCAGTGACGCCTTGAGTATGGAACCCATTCTGAATCACTTCCAGAATTATCTTACTCCTGGCACATGTTGTGGTCTGTGCACTCCAGTCCAATGTGGGCAGGTTGAAGTCCCCCACTATTACCACTTCCCCCTTCTATGAGGACTTTATAATTTATGAGCTTAGGTCCTTGTCCATTTCTTCATCCTGACTGGGTGATCTGTAAACCACCCCCAACCTCACCATCCTTACCCTGCAGGTATGTAATTGGATCCACATTGCTTCCGCCTTTCCCTCCTCCAACTCCTCCCTTGTGTTTGTTATATCCCCCCTAATGAATACTGTCACCCCTTCCTTTTCCCTACTGCTCTGTCCCTCCTGTAAGGTTTATAACACAGAACTGAGAGGTCCCAGTCATTGTTAGGTGTCACCCAAGTCTCAGTTAATGCCACAGTGTCTACTCTCCCTTTCACAAGTAGTGCTTGCAGGTCATCCAGCTTGTTTCTGAGACTATATGAGTTCAGGGAAACCACCTTCCACCTTGAGTCTGGTCCTCCCTCTTTACTTCTTCTTTTTACTCCTTCTCTTTCCATATGCCAGTCCCTTTTTTTCAAATTGCCCTATTCCTGCTTCCCTATCCAGTCTCCCTCTACTGTTCTGGGAGAGAGGACCATTGATGTCTACCTCCCGGGGTATTTGTGACCTTAGGTCCACCTGCCCCTGCTTCAGTAGATTAAATTGAGCATATGAATAATGTATCCCCCCAGTTTGTCCCTGAATACCCTTGAGCTGTCCCTGTTGAGGTGTAGTCTGTCAGGTGCATGGAGAGATTTATTAGTGCAGGTCTCCTCCCAGTCTCCTATGCAGTCAAACCCCTCCTCCTTGCACCAATCCCTCAGTCATGCATTGAATTGCTCTATCCTAATTTTCCTTACTGTGCTAGCTCTTGGCACTGGGATCACCTCCAATATTGCCACTGATCTTGCCAGTTCCTTGCAGGTCCTCCCCAACTCCTTGAATCTACTTTTTACCACCTTCTCACCAGCTAGATCGATGGTGCCTAGGTGCATAATTAGGCATGGTTCCCACCACTCCCTGTTATCACCTCCCCTATTTTAAGACCTACCATCCCTGCTGTCATCCCTGGCATACACACCACTTTTGTTTTGTCATTCTTGTCCCCTTCTTTCCCTAGTTAATGCCCTTAATCATGGAGTTCCCAATGATTATCACCTTTCCTTTACATCCATGTTCCCTTCCCTTCCCTAATACTGTAGAATTAGCCATCTTGCATTACCTCTCCCAGGTTTTGGCTAGTGTCCCTCTGCCTTCTCCACTGTACCCCCAACTGCATCTCCCTTCCTTTCAAAGCCCCTCCCATTCCTCTTGGTTCTGCTCATCCCACTAACGCTCCTCCTCCTTACCAAGCCTTTTCCCTCCCTGTCTCCTTCTTCTCCACTAGGCCAGCTTCTTCCCCTGTCTTCGGATTTTTCTGCTTGGCTTCGATCCCCCTCTCATGTCTCCCTACATTTGTAGGCCTATCCAGGCTTCCTACATCACCTCCTGATTCCCCTTTCTCTCTTCCTGGTAGAGGTCCAAATCTGCTTGTTTTAATGGGCACTTTTTCAGGTGTTCTCACTCCTTTTGGAACTCTTGGGTTCCCACCCCTTCCCCCTACCACCTGCCATTCTCATTCTCTGGGCACTCTGGCCTTCTGAGGAAGGGTTACTCCTGTGGAATGAATGATCTTGGCTGATCCAATCCCCTGTCTGATACCCTCACTTCCCAGGGCACCATCCCCATGCCTCCCACCCCACTGACCTGCTCCATAAGCCCACCACCCCGTACTCCTCAGCTCCCATCTGAGCTGATGGACTTCTGCCCTTAGCTACTCTATGATCCTACACACTGGACAGTTCCCTATGTTCCATAATGTTCCCAGAAAGACAGCTGCCCCACAGTTATCGCAGCACATTACCCTCCCTGCCCTATCTTGTTGCCTGTACATTCCCCTTCCCCCCACATTCTCTCAGCCCTGTTTCTCTCTCTTCCAGATCCTTGTCCTATGCACTTCCAGTTAATTATGTTCCCTGCTTTTCCTAATGTCCCCCTGTTTCACCCTTTCCCACCCGCTACCTGTTCAGCTGGAAGTTAGTACAGCATAGGCTAACCCTAGATAGAGTTCTGCTGCAATCCCCTTTCCCTGTTGGTCTGTGAAGGTAGGCTTTTCTTCTGGTTATGCATCTGAACCTATTCTTTGTTGTTCTTCACCCTCCCCCACTTGCTTCCTGTTCTCTGGCTGATTATTGCAAACTAGGTTGACTCTAAATAGGGTTTAGCTGCTACCCCTCTACCTACTGGTTAGCAAACACACCTGCCACCACCTGCTTTCTGTTCTTCTGCTGATCGTTTCAACTAGATTAACCCTAAATAGAGTTTAGCTGCTACCCCAACCTGCTGGTTTTCCAACATACAAGGCTAGTCTTGGCTAGGGATTTGTTGTTAGCCCCTTAATCTGTTGGTTATTGGCTTTTTTATTGTTGACCCTATATGTACATTTCTATACCCCTCTTCACCACCCCTGCTATGCATTCACCTTCCTTGCCATGATCAGCAAGGCCTATGGCCTGCGGTCCTCCCTGCAGACACCCTACCAATATCCCAGATGCCTCATAAGTAAAGGCTGCACTCCTGCTTCATGATGCTCTTGTGTCAGGGTCACTCACTTGAGGAGTTGCTTGGCCTACTTGGAGTTATGTATGTCAGGCTACAAGCCTATTGGCCTCCCTGTACCATGTGGCTCAGTGTTTCAGTCAGTTAACTGCTGGTTAAATCCTGAGCTCCCACCCTCAGAACTCTCCCTCTGCAGTCCTCCACCCTTCTCCCACCTCCCCAATTCCCACACAATGTGGAATCAGCACATTTGCATCCCTCAAATTCAAATACTCCTATCTCACAAACTCAACTCTGTAAACACAAACAGTAGTTAACTCTCCTCCTTCCCCTCTATCTTTTCAGCCAGCGATCAGTGGTGCATGAGACCCAGAACTACATTGTAGCCTTTGTACTTCTTTCTGGCTCTGACCCTATTGGCCTCCCAGCACCATGTGGATCAACGTTCCAGCCAGTCAGCAGCTGGTAAACTCCTGAGATCCTCTCTTCAGAACCCTCCAACTGCAGTCCTCTTCCTCCTCCCAACTCCAGCATTCCCACACAATATTTGATTAGCACATTGGTGTCTTCAAAATTCACGATGCTCCAACCAACAAAAGCGGCACAGTAGGAAAACAGCAGTGCTTATCCCCTCTCCTTCTTCTCCTTCCATTCAGGTAACACTCCACATTGTGAGAGGCCCAGAAGTACAATGCAGCCCTTTCTGTAGTTCTTTCTGGATCCAACCATATTGGCTTCCCAGCACCACATGGCTCAGCGTTCCACCCAGGCAGCTGCAGGTCAACTCTTGTACTCTTGCTCTCAGACCCCTCCCGCTGCGATCCTCTTCCCTTGTCCCAGCTCTCCTAATTCCCAATTACCTACCAAGCTAACAGAAAAAAACTTCAAATGCTAACTATTTTTCATTCTTTGGTAACCAGGTAAACCCCACTAGGCACAATGTTGGTTTTCAGGATTAGCTCTGGGTCTCACTGCATGCAAGTGGAGGTTGTGGGAATCAAAACCAAGTCTGCTGGAAGTAACAAAGTCATTCTCAGGTCGTTACTCTAACCTCTGGGCTATACTGTGAGCCCCTTCTGACTTTTTGTGTTTATACTGGCATAGGTTTTCAAGAGGAATAATGTTTAAGGTTTTTTGTCAGTGAATTTCAACTATAGTATTTATACATAGGTACATAGATACTGCTGACAGATAAGGGTCTATGGTCCACCCAGTCTGCCCATTTGAGCTTGTAAGATCAATTTAAGTTTTCTAACAGTCTGTTGCCCCTTACCCCTGACCTCCAGGTTTCCCTTATGTCTATCCCATACATTCCTAAATTCCATGATTGTTTTAGCCTTCACCACTTCCTCAGGCAGGGTGTTCCACTTGTCCACCACCCCTTTTGTGAAGAAATTCTTCCTCACATTTCCTCTGAATCACCCTCCCACCAACTCCATCCCATGCCCAGTAGTCCTGGAACATCTTTTTATCTGGAAAATAGTGTTTTCCTGCACCCTGTTCCTCCCCATAAGATACTTGTATGTCTCTATCATATCCCTTCTCTCCCTTCTCTCCTCTAGGGAGTACATATTCAAGTCCTTCACCCAGTCTTTATAGGACTTGTGATGCAATGCCTCTGCCATCTTTGTTGCCTCCTCTTAAACCTCTCCACCCTGTCCATGTCCTTACATAGGTAAGGTCTCCAGAACTGGACACTATATTCCAGGTGGAGTCTCACTAGTGTCAGACATACTGGAATTATGACCTCCCTTTTCCTGCTGGTGATGCCAATGCCTATGCATCCCAGCATCCTTTTTGCTTTACCTGCAACCTTGTCACACTGTTTCCCTACATTGAGGTCATCAGAGATGATAACTCCAAGGTCCCTTTCCTGTTTTGTGCATGCTACATCCTTACCCCCTAACTGATATGTTGTTCCAGGGTTTTTGTGCCCCATATGCATTATTTTGCACTTTTTTGTTTTAAATTTCAACTGCCAAACCCTTGACCATTCTTCAAGCTTCTGCAGGTCCCTCCTCATTATGTCTACACCCTCTGGCATGTCCACTCTGTTACAGAGCTTTGTGTCATCAGTGAACAGGGAAATTCTGCCTTCTAGATCTGTGCAATGTCACTGGTGAAGATGTTGAATAGGACCAGTCCCAGCACTGATCCCTATGGCACCCCACTGGTCACTCTTCCCTCTGTGGAGTGACAGCCATTAACCACCACCCTTTGTGTCCTGCCCCCCAGCCAATTATCCACCCACCTCACTACTGTCCTGCCCACTCCTATATTCCCCAGTTTACTTAATAGCCTTCTTTGTGACACAGTGTCAAAGGCCTTGCTGAACTCCAGATAGGCCATGTCAGCTGCCCTCCCCTGATCCACCTCCTTTGTCACACAGTTGACAAATTCAATGAGGTTGGTATGGCATACTCCCCCCCCCCGGTGAAACCATGCTACCTTGGGTCCCACCAATCTCTCCTTCAGTAGTGCTTCCATGATGTTCCCCACTACCAAGGTCAGGCTGAGTGGTCTGTAGTTCCCTGCATCCTCTTTGTTCCCGCTTTTGTATAAGTGGACTACATCTGCTGTCCTCCAGTCTTTGGGTACCTCCCCTGTTTCCAGTGATTGGCTAAACAGGATTGCCAGAAGTTCAGCCACCACCTCTGTTAGTTCCATTAGGACCCTGGGTTCACCCCATTCAGCCCCATTGCTTTATTAACTCTTATTCCATCCAATTCCTTATGACCTTTTCCCATGTAAAGGGACTTGCATCCATTTCTGTGTTCTTCCCACCCCTTGTACTTCTTTCAGGCCCATTACCCTCCCGTTCATCAATGGCTTGGAGGGACAAAAGCAAATCCTCAGGATTGCAGAAGCAGCATCACTGGAGAGGGAACTAGATATAATTGTCCACCTTGGGACAAATGACCTAGCTAGGCATGGAATCAGTGCAGTGCAGGATGAATTTGTGGAGTTGGGGAGGGCCTCAGACGAGTATCAAGCATGGTTACCTTCTTAGAGGTGCTACCATTACATGACAGGGGTGAGGCAAGGTAGTGCACCATGCAGTTTAATGAATGGTTGCAAAACTGGTGCACCAAACACAGGGCTTTAACTTCATTGGGGGTTGAGGGGTACACCTGGAGAGATGAAGGTCTATACTGGCATGATGGTCTGCATCTGTCTGCAAAAGGAACCAAGCTCCTAAGTGACAGGTTTAAATGCTTCCTTGGCAAGCTTTTAAACTAGCTTTGAGGGAAGTGGTGAGCACAGGTACGCGACATTTCAAGCCTTCCACAAAACATGGCAGGTAGTAAGGTAAACACTGAGGTACAGAGCTCAACAGAGGGCAGGACAGGGATAAATGGAAAAAATAGACAAGGACAATAAAAGCAGGGATGGGGGAAAAAGGATAAAGCCAACATTAAATGGAGGGCAATGAGTACCAATGTCCATAGTCTGGGAAACAAGCTTCCTGAGCTAGTAGCCCTGATGGAAGATGAACAGTTGGATATTGTGACAGTCATGGAAACATGATACATGCAGAACCATGACTGGGATGTCAACATACCAGGGTACACAGTCTACAGAAGGGACAGGGAGGGTAAATGAGGAGGTGGAGTAGCTCTATACATAAGGGAAGGGATCAAAGCTACAGAACTAAAAAGTAAAGTGGAGGACAAGAGGCACTCTGAGTCACCTTGGAGACAGGGAATGTCATCACAATCCACACAGGGTTTGTATACAGACCCCTATCTCAATGGGAGGAAATGGACAAGAAAATGATAGAAGACATTCTCAAAATGGCTGAAAAAGGGGATATACTGTTGCTGGGGGACCTGAATATGCCAGATGTTAACTGGATGACATGTACTGCAGCCACATGTACTGTATCTTACTTGTGATACTTGTTAATCAATGGAAGAAGATCGACTGTTGGAATCAGGAAGGGGCGCTCCATCACCTGAAAGACAGCAAGAAAAAATATGTTGTGGCATTTATTTATGTCATCGGGTTCAGAACTTATTCACAGAACCAGAAGAAATGGATTATCTAGGCAGTGGAGATTATTTAATCAGGTTAGAATCCAATGTTTTTCACCTAGAAAATTCCACTTCAAATTAACTACACCATTTTTTTGTAGCATAGTAATACTGCTTGCAGGTGATGTGGAGATAAATCCCAGCCCCAAAGGAGTAAATAAACAAAATTTAAAAATTTCACTTGAAAACTCAAGAAGTGTTATAAACAAGATGCATGAATTTCAAATATGGACTAAAAGTTATGAACCAGATGTGATAGGATTAACTGAAACATGATTATCTCAAATCATACAGGATAAGGAAATATTAATGGATGGTTATAATCTTTTTAGATTAGATAGGAGAAAGAGGGGTGGTGGGGTTCTTTTATATATCACAGAGAAACTGGGTTTGGGAGAAGTTGTTTTTCAGGGTAATTTAGAGGGAATTGAATGTCTTTGTGTTTAATTTGAAAGATTGCAGCTCTTAATTAGTATAGTATATTCCCCTCCAAAAGTAAATACTACCAAGTTTGAATTATTGGCATCTAAATTAGCATTAGTGTCAGATGGTAAAGATTTAATACTAATTGATGATTTCAACGCTGCTTGGGGCAAGCCAAGGGGATTAAAATTGGAACAAAGTTTTGAGATACTAAATGTCAATCAAACAATAAATCAAAGTACTAGGAAAAGTGAGGTTAAAAGTCAGGGGAGTATTTTGGACTTAATTTTTCTCTCTAGGAGCTTTCATGTCAAAAAATGTTTGATTTTATCTCTAAATTTGGGGGATCATAATTCAGTATATAGTGTTGGAAAAGATTTAAATAAAATAATTGAGGAAGAAAAGATTACCCTAAAATGAAATTTTAAGAACTATCACCCAAATAATTTTGTTTACTATTTAAATTGTATAGAGTGGGGAAGGTTAAATTTAATTCCAGACATAAAGTTGGCGGTTGAAGAATTTTCAAAAACTTATTTAGAGGCCTGTAATTGGCATGCACCATTTAAAAAAACTAAAACAAAGAAAAAGCATCTTCCATGGATAAATGAATATTTGAAAAAGAAAATTTGTATCAGAGATAGAATCTGGTAAAGAGCAAATAAAACAAAAAGGGAGGAAGACTGGGTTCATTTCAAAATTAAGCAAAATGAATGCAAAAGGTTAATTAGATCTGCAAGAAAAAATTTTACAACATTAAAATTGAGACAACTCATTATCATAAACAATGCTGGAATATGATAAATGAATTGGAAAACACTTCGAGAGCTAATCTTGCACAAAAATGTCTAATAATAAGGGTGAGCTCCTTGACTCAAAGAAAACAGTTGTTGAATAAATATTTCTTAACATTGCTTGATATTACCATCCCAGCTGGTTCACAAGTACAGATTTAGCAAATAAGGAAACTAATACTTAAAATTGTCCTCTTTTTTATTTAAAAAACATAAAAATCTCAGAAGTTAGGCGGGAGATCTTAAAATTAAATAAAAATAAATCATATGGTATGGACAATATTGAGGATAAATTTATTAAAGATGCAGTTCAAGTCTTATCACCAATACTGACTGATTTATTTAATCAAAGTTTGATGGAAAATGTTTTTCCCTCTATCTGGAAAATAGCCAAAATAGTACCTATATTTAAGGGGTGGGGACTCAAATGACCCCTCAAACTATAGACCAATAGCAATCCTCTCCATCCTCTTTAAGTTTATGGAATGAATGATGTTCGGCCACTTGCATAGTTACTTAAAAAAATATTCAAAATAGACCAAATACCAACATGGCTTTAGGGCAGGTTATTCAATTTGCACTGCGCTCGTGGACTTTGTTGATAAAGTGGCAGTGGCCTAGGATAAGGGAGAGTCCATGGGCACAGTGTTTGTTGACCTGTTCAAAGCCTTTGATTTGGTCAACCACCATTTATTGTATGAGAGGATGGAGGATTAGTATAGCCCCTAGGTCATTATTATGGTTTAAATCATATTTGAGTCAAAGAAAACAGCAGGTAGTAATAAATGGTCAATTTTCTGAAGTGGGTAGTATACTAAGAGATGTCCCTCAAGGTTCAATTTTGGGGCCATTATTGTTTTTGTTATATATTAATGAATTACCTACCAAAATAAAAACACAAATCAGGTTATATGCTGATGATACAGTACTTTTAGCATCAGCCAAATCTCAAAATGAAATGATGGCTAAATTACAAATGGATTTTGATGTTCTGCAGGATTGGTTTTCCAGCTCTAAATTAGTGATAAGTGATAAAAAAAACCCCGGTTATGTTTTTCAATAAAACAAATAAAGGTTAATAAAAAAGAGATCAGAGATAGGGAAATACCAATAAGGAATGGGAAAAAAATTGATAATCACAGATCAATATAAATATTTAGGTGTACAGAATGATTATACTTTATCTTTCTCAGCTCATATTATTAATACAATAAAGAAAATTAATAATAAGATAGGGGCACTACGTAGGTCATCAAGGATATTAAATCTACAAACCCGGAGGTTAATTGCAAATCAATTAATAATGCCTGTATTAGAATATGGAAATATGGTGTATAATTTTGCTGGTCAAACACATTTAAATAAATTATCCATATCATATAATTAATTGGCAAGATTTGTCCTGAACTGTAGCTATAATACTCATCATTGCATTTTGTATGAAGACCTAAAATGGGACAGTTTATCAGTATGATTTAAAAAACAATATTCAGTATTTATCTATAAAATAATAAATGGGATGATTGATGGAAACATGGACTTGCCTTCTGTTATTAAATATTATCCTTATATTTTAAGGGATGTAAAGCATAGAGGATACACTTTTCCAAAAACTAATACAAGATATGGTACTGTGACACTTGAGGCTCAGACTGCAAATATTTTGAATAATATTCCCCCTGAATTAAGGAAAGCAACTAAACTATCCTAGTTTAAATTAGGATTGAGCACTGTATTTTATGATGAATGTACTTGTTTTTTAAATGCGGATAAATGTGTTAGTTGTTGATCTGATTGAAGATTTTTGTCTTATATAATGTCAAAAATTGTTTATTAGTTGTTCTATGTAGTCTGAATCTTTGTATGTTATATTGAATTTAATTTGTTCTTGACACAGGACAACTTTGAAAATAGGTCTATGACCTAAAGTTTGCTATCCTGTATAAAAATAAACATTTTTACTACTACTACTACTACTACATCCAAGAGCAGGGTCATTCTCGATGCCCTGCAGGGAGCAGGCCTTAGACAGCTAGTGTTGGAAGCCACTTGGGAGGAAGCAATACTAGACCTGGTACTCTCAAATAGAGAAAGGATCACAAATTTAGAAGTCAGTAGACATCTGGGAACAAGTGACCACTGCACAGTGTGCTTCATGATAAGCACAACCATGGAGACAAGCCATACAAAAACAAAGATACTGGACTTTAGATGGGCTGACTTTGACAAAATGAGTGATTACCTGAGGAATGCACTAGCAAATGGCCAAAAAGGAGGGGTGGAAGAACAATGGAGAAAAATCAAAACTGCCATCATAGAAGTAACAAGCCTTTGTGTGAAACAAATAAAGAAAACAAAGCAGAGTAAAAAACCACTATGGTTCTCAAAAGAGGTGGCAGGGAAGGTTAAGGAGAAAAAGACTGCATTCAAAAAGTATAAGGAATCACAGATGGAGCACGACAGGGAACTCTGTCAATTAAAGCAGAAAGAAGTGGGGAGGGCAGTCAGAATAGCAAAGGCCCAAACCGAGGAAAAAATAGCCAACTCAGTTAAGGGGGAGAAAACCTTTTATAGGTACATTAGGGAGCATAGAAAGGTTAAGGGAGGAATAGTGAAAATTAATAAAGGAGAGGGGAGGTGGGCAAAGAGAGACAGTGAAAAGGCAGAGATAATGAATGAATACTTTTGCTTAGTATTCACAAAAGAAGATGAGAAGGAGTTACCGAAACCAGACAATAGAAGCACTCTGGGTAGTGGGGTTGACACCAGTCCATTTACAGAAGAAACAGTCTTGAAAGAACTCCTAAATCTCAAGGTAGACAAAGCAATGTGGCCTGACAGGATTCACCCCAGAACCCTAAAAGAACTAAGGGAGGACCTAGAGACACCACTGACCATGCTTTTTAAGAAATCATGGAAGGATGGGGTGGTACCTGAGGACTGTAGAAGGGCAGATGTAATTCCCCTTCACAAAAGTGGGAGCAAAGCAGAAGCAGGCAGCTACAGACCTGTAAGTTTGACCTCAGTGGTAGGGAAAATGATGGAATCTCTTCTGAAAGAAAGAATTGTTGACTACCTAGAGGCCAGCGGGGCACAGGAACCAAAGCAGCATGGATTTACAGCAGGAAGGTCATGTCAGACAAACCTAATTGATTTCTTTGATTGGGTGACCAAAGTAATAGACCAAGGGAGGGGCTGTGGATGTGGCCTACCTAGACTTTAGCAAGGTATTTGGCATAATCCCGCACACAAGATTAATAATCAAGTTAGCCAGTCTGGGAGTGGGTTCCAGGGTAGTAGCCTGGGTAGCAAACTGACTGCACAACAGGACTCAGAAAGTAATAGTGAATGGAACACATTCTGAGGAAAGGGGGGGTTACTAGTGGAGTACCTCAGGGCTCAGTACTGGGTCCAGTCCTCTTTAACATATTTATAGGTGACATTGCAGAGGGTCTGGAAGGAATGGTATGCCTCTTTGTAGATGACAAAAGATCTGTAACAGAGATGATACACAAGGTGGGGTAGAAATGATGAGAAGGGACTTGGCAAGGTTGGAGGAATGGTCAGACATATGGCAACTTCGATTCAGTGCAAAGAAGTGCAAAGTAATGCACCTGGGAAACAAAAATTCAGAAGAAGAGTACACAATAGCAGGGGAGGTACTAACAACAACAAAAATGGAAAGGGACTTGGGGATAGTCATATCAGATGACCTAAAGGTGGGTAAGCAATGTGAGAAGTCAGTAAGGAGAGAAAGGGGGATACTGGGATGCATAGGAAGGGGAATCACAAGTAGAAAAAGGAAAGTGGTTATCCCTCTGTACACACAGTTGGTGAGACCCCATCTGGAATACTGTGTGCAGTTTTGGAGACCCCATCTATGCAAGGACATAGACAGGATGGAAGCAGTCCAGAGGAGGGCAACTAAAATGGTGCAGGTTCTGCGTCAGAAACCATATGAAGAGAGACTGAGAGAGCTTAATATGTATACCCTTGATGAAAGGAGGGACAAGGGGGACATGATCAAAACTTTCAACTACCTCAAGGGAATCAACAAATTCCAGGAGGGTAGTATCTTTCAGAAAAAGAGATGTGTAAGAACAAAGGAGCACAATTTAAAGATAGAGGGGGGAACGGCTCAGGAGTAATGTGATAAAAAAAATATTCACGGAAAGAGTGGTGGATGCTTGGAACTGCCTTTCTGGGGAGGTTGTTGGGTCTAAAACAGTGGTGGAATTCAAACATGCATGGGACAGACATAAGGCAATTGTAGTGGGGTGTTGCAGGAAGTAGGCTGTTGGTTAACTAGAATCTGCAGCTTATCCAATAGGTAGGGAATTGGGAAAACTGGGTGGGCCAAGTGGTCCTTATCTGCTGTCAAAGTCTATGTTTCTATGTAAAGACTGAGCAGAAATATCTGTTCACTATGTCAGCTTTTCTGTTGTCATCCTCCATGCTGCTCTCAACCTCCCCCTTCAGTCTCACTATCCAACCCTTCACCCTTCTTTTTCACTTATGTACCTGTAAAGGGTTTTGTGCAGTGTAATCTCGGATTTTGTGATGCACTCTTCTGTCTGAACTTTGGCTTCCCATACTGACCTCCCTGCATCCCTTTGCTTCTCCTGGTACTTCTCTCTATCCCCTTCTGCCTGTGTCTTTTTGTATTATCTGAATGTGATCTTATAAACAAATGTTTTGTCAGTGGTTTATAAGTTGTTGACATGCAGTGATAACTGTGATTGCTATTTTTCTTAAGAATAGTTAAATATCCTTTTAAGACACATAGACTGTAATTCTTCTTGTAAGCCCATAGCAATATACATAACAAAAAAAAAAAAAAACAGCACACACACCATGACTCATGACACTGGCCAACAAGCATGCCCCTTTGATCAAAGTCAGAGTGTGTAAAACATTCAACCCATGGTTTACATCAGATCTCAAGGCTACACTCCTATGCCATGATAAACTCTGGGCTAAGGCTAGAAAATCCAAAAGCCAAGCTGACTGGCAAGCATTCAGAGCAGCTAGAAACACCTGCATTAAATAAATCCATGCAAGCAAAGCCAACTATTATGTCTTCACCCTTGAACAGGCAAAAGGGAATTCCTCAAAAATCTGGAAGACACTCAAGTCCATAGAAGGTCAGCCTGTAGCCCCGTCTATCCCACTGAAGATCCTCAGCAATGGTAGGGCTGTGGAAAACAGCTGAATAGTCCTCAAGGAAATAAACAATCACTTTGTAACTGCTGGCCTAGCTTTCAACTCTTCTCCTTATGCAGCCTGTGGTAGCAACCAAGACTGTAATAATATTGACTTCGACCCACCTGCTCTAGTTGTTCCCACTTAGCTATAAAGAAGTCGAAGATTTACTTCTTAACATAGACATTCGAAATGGTGCAGGGGATGATGGTTTACAGTCTTTTTTTCTTAAACTAGGCTACCTCACCCTCACTGCCCCTATCCTCGACATATTCAATCTTTCCATTTCCACTGCCACTGTTCCCTCCTGCTGGAAATCTGTCCACATCCTCCCATTATTCAAGTCAGGGGACCCTTGTGATCTAAACAACAATTGGCCCATCTCAACCTTACCTGTCTTCTCCAAAGTCCGTGAAAAGATAGTTTACTCCCAAATGAAACTCCATATAGAATCATCTTCAATCCTCAACCCTTCACAATCCAACTTCCGGCCCAACCCTAGTACAGTCACTGCTCTAGCCAAAGTTACCAATGAATGGATCACAGCCATGAACTCCAAGAAAGTTACTAGTGCAGTATTTCTAGATCTCAGCAAAACATTTGACACTGTCAACCACAATCTGTTTGTATCAAGCCTAATAAAATAGGTGCCACCCTCCCTTGCTGCCCAGTGGTTCACCAGCTACCTATCTGGAATGACCCAGAAAGTAAAAGCTGGTGGCCTCTTTTCTGCATCCCTTCCAGTTGTTGGTGAAGTCCTACAAGGCTCCATATTAGGTCCCATCCTCTTCTCTCTGTATATCAATAATCTTGATGCACATATATCCCAGTCCCATCTGCATTTCTTGTTGATGATACTGTACTGTATACATTTTGCCCTACACTGGCTAAAGTGAGGGATGTACTCCAAGCCGACTTTGCACAACTAGAAATCAACCTAATTAATGCCAAACTACTCCTCAATGCCAAGAAAACTAAAGCCATGATCTTTGCCCCAAACACCACCTCCACTTCCCTTGCAAACATGCACAAATAATTAATCACTACCTCCCTACGTAAACACCTTGAAATCACCTCCAAATTCAGATATCTTGGTATGTGGCTAGACAACAATCTTTCCTTTAAAGACCACCTCAATGATCTGGCAAAGAGGCTAAAAATTAGGCCAGGTTTCTTCTTCCGTAACAAGTCCCTCTTTCCATTGGATACCAGAACTAGGCTGGTTCAGGCCACTTTCTTGCCGCTACTTAACTATGAAGATCTAATCTATTCCTCTGTAGCAGCCTCAGGACTCAGCAAACTAGACATCCCCTACCACTGCTCCATATGGTTCATGACAAACTTTCCCTACCGAACCCACCATTGCGATTTATACCTAGCTGCTGGCTGGACATCACTTTCAACTAGACGTACACTTCATGCTGGTATCTGGACTCTTAAGCTACTCCTGAACAAGCTCCCAAGCTATCTCAATACCCTTTTCCTTATTTCCCATAGCACCTACTCTCTTAGGGAAAATTACCTCCTCCTCCTCGATGCACCGAGAGCTCGCACCTCACTCAGCAAGTGGGCCATATTGAGCATACTCCCAACTATCAGGAACCAGTTCCAAGGTGTACTGAAGTTTCCCGGTACTGTCCCTGTTAGCCTATTTAAAAGGTTGGTTGCAGAAATAGTAAAAGATATGTGCAGCTCCTTCTAAATCCTAGCTCACTGCTTCCTCTTACTTACCTAGAAAGTAGCTGCCTTGTTACTCTGAAACAAGCACTTAGTACCTTTTTTCTATACTTGCATTTTTCTGTGTCATTGTCATTTTTATGCAACATGTTAATGCTTGACCATAATTCTGCACTTGAATTTGTACTGTTTTTTTGATTATGCAATCTGTAACTACCTGTCTATGTCAAAGGACCTTCTTGTGAATGAGCTTGCTCAATGGAGTTTTCCTACAATGAACTTGATCTTGAACTTGAACTCAATATAAAGTTCACACATGCAATGCTCTAAACTGTATGGGTGTCAGGCTAACAGCCTCTCTGTAGTGCCTCTCAAATATGGAGCACTGTAGAAAGCTAGAGGGATGTTAGGGTGCATAGGGAGGGGTATCACTAGCAGAAGGAGGGAGGTGGTGTTGCCCACTCTATCAGTCATTATTGAGACCACACTTGGAGTATTGTGTCCCATTCTGGAGACCATAACACAGGAAAGACAGACAGGGTAGAGGCTATAGAAAGAAGGGCAACAAAAATGGAGCAGGGACTGTATCAAATGTCCAATGAGAAAAGAATGAGGGATCTGAAAATGCACTCCCTGGAAGAGAGAAAGGAAAGCAGGGACATGATGCAGAGCTTTAAATCAGGGGTCAATCTTAACATTGTTTTACTAGCCCAAACACTAGTGAAAATTGACCAGGGCTAGTGCAGCTAACTCTCTACTAGCCCACCTTGACTAGTGCAGATTTTCATGGCTGTTAGTGAAGTTAAAAATGTCTCTACTTTAGCATTCTGTAGTCTTCATGCTAATCTCTCTCAGTGTTCCAGATGGCCAGGTGTGATTAACAGCTCATTAAGAGCTGCAATTATCTGGCAGTTCAAGAGACGGATCCCAGGAAAGACTCAATGTGAGTCATTATCACTCCACTGTTAAGACTTTCAGCTAGTCTTCAGGGTATGATCAAGGTTAGAGTGCTTTTAAGGCACTAGGTTCCAGTTTTCTGAATGTGTCTATGTCTAACAATTTGTCCAATATTATTAAGACCAGTGCCCCTCATTTCTCTACATTTTGAGTGTTTGTATCCAACATTTCAGTGACAAAATGCCAAGAGGTATACAGGATCGGCCCTGCAGGTAGTGGGATTTATCCCAGCCTCACCATAACTTTCCTCTCCCCTCCAAATCTCTTAACTCTGTTCTTTCCCTGGACACCACTGCAGACCATACTCTGAAGTGACCATCCATAGCTGCAATTACTGGCAAGTGTGGGGGGTCCAGAGCTCTTCTAAATGGACCATGCCAGCCATCACCATCCTAGATCTAGTACTGACTAACAGGGAAGGGATCACAGATCTCCAGGTAGAAGGTCTGCTGGGAGCCAGTGACCATCACATGGTATGGTTCAATTTGGCCACTACATCTAAATCATCCAATTCCAGGGCAAAAATATGGGACTTCAGAGGAGCTGACTTTGATGAGATGGCCAACAGAGTATGCTTAGCATGGCAAAAGAAACACAGGTGAGGGGGTACAGGCAAGTGGGCACATTAGGAAGCAATACTTAGCAACATCCCATTGTGTCAGACAGAAAAGGAAGTGCAAAGAAGAAGGAAACCACTTTGGTTCTCAAATACAGTATCAGAAAAGGTCACAGCCAAAAAGCTGACCTTCAGAAAATATAAGGGAACACAGTGGGATGAAGATAGGGAGGCATACTAAACTGCCCTAAGGGAAGCAGGGAAGGCAGTAAGGCAGACAAAGTCCCAAACTGAGGAAACACTAGCACAAACAGTGAAAGAAGGTGACAAGACTTTCTATAGATATATTAGTGAAAGGAGAAAGTCCAGAGGGTATTGCTAAACTCAAAGGAGAAAAGGGGCATGTAAGGAGGAGAACCCTGTAAAAGCATCTATCCTAAATAGATACTTTGTCTCAGTATTTACTGAAGAGAAGGTAGGCCAGGGCCAACAGCTCAGCACCACGGACACAGGGGGAAGGGAGATGAGCACTACTCCCTTCACAAAAGAAAGGGTCTTACAAGAGCTCACTAAGCTCAGGGTGGAAAAGGCAATGGGACCTGATGGCATACATCCCAGGGTCCTTAAGGAGCTAAAGGTGGAACTATCAGAGCCATTTGCAGAACTGTTTAGTGAGTCTCTGAGAACAAGAGAGGTCCCAGAAAACTGGAGAAGGGCTCATGTGACCCCGCTCCACAAGAGTGGTAGCAGGGAGGAGGCAGGGAACGACACACCAATCAGTCTTACCTCAACAGAGGGCAAGATTATAGAGGTACTCCTTAAGGAAAGAATAGTGCAACATCTGGAATCCATAGGGGCACAGGATCCAAGAGAGCATGGGTTTACAAAAGGAAGGTCTTGTCAAACTAATCTCATAGATTTCTTTGACTGGGTAACCAGAGTGGAGGACCAAGGGGGAGCAGTTGATATCACCTACCTTGACTTCAGCAAAGCTTTCAACACTGTTCCACATCGAAAATTGATAAATAAGCTGGGTAGGCTCTAGGTGGGTCAGAAGTTGGTCAACTGGGTGACAAACTGGTTGACAGGCAGAAAACAGAGAGTGGTGGCAAATGGTATACAGTCAGAAGAAATGCAAGTCACAAGTGAGGTACTCAGGGATCAATCATGGGAACAGTCCCTTCAATATCTTCATTAGTGACATTGCAGATGGACTAGAGGGTAAGGCTTGTCTGTTTGCAGATGACACCAACATCTGCAACAGAGTAGATGATCCAGATGGGGTGGGCAGAATGAGAAGAGATCTGGATAAGCTAGCAAAATGGTCAGAAGATTGGCAACTGGGATTCAATGCAAAGAAGTGCAAGATCATGCACATAGGGAAGAGAAACCCTGAAGCCACCTATAGGCTGGAAGGGAGTTGCTGGCAGTCACAAAGGAAGAAAGAGACTTGGGCATCGTCATCACCAATGACCTGAAATCATCCAAGCAGACCTCTAAAGCAGTAGAGTAAGGCTAGGGGATGTTAGGGTGTATTAGTAGGGTATCACAAGTCATAAGAGAGATAATAATCCCTCTTTACAAGACACTAGTTAGGCCCCGTCTGGAGTACTGCGAGCAGTACTGGAGGCCACACCTTCACAAAGACAGTAACTAAATTGAGGCAGTCCAGAGAAGGGCAACCAAAAGGATGAAGGGACTGCATCAGAAGACATATGAGGACAGATTAATGGAGCTCAATATGTATACCCTTGAGCAAAGGAGGGAGAGAGGTGATATGATCAAAGCATTCAAACACCTTAAGGGCATTAACAAGGTGAAAGAGTCTAACATGTTTAAATATAAGAAAAATAGCAGGACAAGAGGACACATCATGAGATTAGAGGGAGGCTGATTAAGGGGGAATGTGAGGAATTTCTTTTTCACAGAAAGAGTGGTGAATGAATGGATGGCCTACCTCAGGAAGTGGTAGCTATGAATACAGTGCAGGGCTTCAAACAGGCATGAGATAGGCATAAGGGAGCAATACAGATGAGTATGAATAGACAGGCCACTGACAGAGCAAAGGCTGATGGCTCATTTATAAGGTAGAAAAAGAAATGGGCAGACTGGATGGGCCTTGCGGTCCTTATCTGCCATCAACCTCTATGTTTCAATGTCAACCTCTACACAGTTTCACCCTTATCCCACTCAGCATGTCCTTTCAGCCTAAAAACAAAGCTTTGGATCATGTATGGTACAAAAATAAACCTTGATAAAATACATAATTTGAAACCTTGAAATAGGCATTCCTGGGGTGCATAGATCATCCTATACAGAAATAGAAATAGTATAGCACTATGCTTGTATACTGTTTACCCTGGGCTGATGAAAGGACAATGTTTAAGAAAAATCTGTTTTTGTTGGGGCAGAGCATATTAAAATCAATGCTTTTACAAATAAAAATCTCATAGTTTTCTATTTCCCAAGCCCCTTAAGTTTGTCTAGCCCCCACCCCAAAAAAATCTTAGATTTGATCCTGACTCACTTGAGACTGTACAAAAACTTTCAAAAGTGCAGGTCTCCAGCTGTCTATAAGGTGGGGACCAAGAGTGTCTTTCTCTGCCTGACTCTGTTTATTGCCCTGTGGGTGGTGGTGACAGTGTGGTGAGATGCATGATGATGTCAGCTATTGTGTGAGCAGAGCTAGGACTGCTTGATCGAACATTTGCTCTTGTGATATCCTCTCTCTGTTTGGTGTGGGGGGCAGAAAGAGGAAGAGAGGAGGTTATGGTACAAAACAATGGTGGGGGGGCTCACCGTGATGGCAATGCAGTCTTTTATTTTCTGCTGGGGAGCTGGAAGCAATGTGGGAGCAGGATAAATGTGCAATAATCAGAGTATTTCTTGGCTTTGCTTGCATTGTTTCCTGCATAAGTGATCAAAATTTACCATAATAATTAAGGGCTAGTGCAATCATCTGCGGGCTAGTGCAATTTTGAATCAACTTGCCCAGCTAGCTAGTGCCAAAAAAAGTTAAGGTTGACCCCTACTTTAAATACCTCATGGGGTGAATGAGGTACAGGATGGAAGCATTTTTTGGAAAAGAAGGTGTACAAGAACTAGAGGGTATGTGATGAAGATAGAGATGTATGTTTAGGAGTGATGTGAGAAAGTATTTCTTCACTGAGAGGGTGATGGATGCCTGGAGCAATCTTCCGGCAGAGTTGGTTGGGTTAAAAAGAGCTAGCCTACAAGCAGCATGGAATAGGTATACAGAAAATCTGGTATCAAAGTTGGGGGTGAGGGGTGAAGAGTACTAGAGACCAGGTAGGGTCTGCAGTGGCAGAATAGGCAGGGAAAATAGGGACTGACCAGGTCAGCCAAGTGATCCTAATCTGCCACAAAATTATCTGTTGCTATGTTTTGAATGAGGCTTCATCAGGGATGGGGTTAGAAGACAATATAAAAAAAAACACAAGTCAGTAATAAAGGCAATTTTAAAGTGGGACGCCCATCAAAAGTGCAACATTGCAGAATTAGAATAAGCATACCCTCAATAAATCGCATACCAAAAATTAGGTTCCTAAGTTACTTAGTTTTAAAGTTATGATTTAGTTTGTAACACTGATTTCACTACCTATTCAAAAAATACTGTTTCAGTTAAGAGCCATTGATGATGTAATCTCCTGAATTCACACTCTATCCTCTCTGCCAGCAATCTTATAGGGCCAGCTTCTCAAAAGTTTAAGAAACTGTAGCTATAGTAATCCTTTAAAAAAAATTACATAGGGTTGGCTGCAATGCTTGCTTTTTCAGAATGTTCAGATGCATGGTATTGTACTTTAGAAAGGCTCAGAAGGTGGTTTTGGAATACAACACTGAACCGAGGCACAGAATGTCAAGGTACGTCAAGGTGGTGCAACATTTTAAAATGTTTGGGGGGGCACGCAATCTCAGAATATGACAGGGATGTGCCATCTCAAAATGTGACAGGACAATCAGTCTCAGAATGCGACAGGGACACATATTGAGACATTTGGTGGGGACTAGCAATTTCAGAATATAGTGGGAATGCACACTGTCAGAATGTGACACTCCATTTATTCATAAATTGCTTGTCTGTGCCACATTCCAGAATTGTACGCACCCACCCCATATTT
This sequence comes from Neoceratodus forsteri, assembly GCA_016271365.2. Lineage (NCBI taxonomy): Eukaryota > Metazoa > Chordata > Ceratodontiformes > Ceratodontidae > Neoceratodus > Neoceratodus forsteri. The sequence goes on from CM057455.1 coordinate 625,868,965, forward strand.
CAAAATTGTGCATCACATCCCCACTGCACTCCAACATTATGTGTCCCAGCCACATTCAAAAAATATGTATCTCTGCTACATTCCAAATTTGCACATCCTTTCCCCATTCCCAAATTGTGCATCCCTGCCACATTCCAAAATGGTACATCCTCACCAAATCCCATAATTGCACATCCATGCCAAGTTGTGTTTCAATGCCACATTCCAAAATTGTCACTGCCACATTCACAAATGTGAAGTGGGGAGTGCAGCTAGCCCAGACAGAGGAGGAGAAGGATCTGGATGTGCTCATCACAGGGTCAATGAACAACTCGGCACAGTGTAGGAAGGCAGCTGCAAAGGCCAACAAAATGCTGGGTTGTATTGCAAGGGGTATATCCTCAAGGAGGGAGGAGGTGATTCTGCCACTGTATAGGTCATTAGTTAGACCACACCTGGAGTACTGCGTGCAGTTCTGGCGCCCGTATCTGAAAAGGGACATTTAAGTTACTGGAGGGAGGCAGCGCAGGGTGACAAAGATGATCAAGGGTCTGGGGACTTATCTATGAGAGGAGGTTGAAGGAGTTGAACATGTACTCACTGGAGGAGAGGAGAGACAGGGGACATGATTGAAACCTTTAAATACATGAAAGGAATAAACAAGACAGGTACAGAGGGGCTGTTCAAAGTAAGGGAGGGAGGGCCACCAGGGGCCATGATATGAGACTGGAGCGAGGAAGGTTCAGGAGGAGATGAGGAGACACTTTTACAGAGAGAGGTGGTGGCTGGGTGGAATGTTACCTGCAGAAGTGGTATGCAGTAGAACAGTGGACTGCTTCAAACAAGGATGGGACAGGACAAGGGGAGGTTAATGAAGGGAAGGGTGGAAGGGAGGGCAGCTGCAGAATGCTAGCTAGCTGCACATTCGAGCAGACTTGATAGACCTCTAGGTTTTATCATCTGCTGGCAAATTCGGATGTTCGTATGTTCGTACAAATTGTGCATAAAAACACATTTGGAAATTATGCATCACCGCCACATTCTGAAATTGAGCATCACTGCCACATTCTGAAAAAATGTGTCATCACTACATTCAGAAACTATACAACACCACCTCATTTCGAAACTGTGTGTCACTGCCACATACTGAAACTGTACAGCAGTGCTACATTCCAAATGAGTACATAACTGCCACATTCAAAAATTGTGCATCACTGCCACATTTCAAAATTGTGCGTCACTGCCACATTCTAAAATTGTGCCTCACTGCCACATTCTGAAATTCTGCATCACTGCCACATTCCAAAATTGTGTGGCACTGCCACATTCTGAACCTGTGCACCACTGACAAATTTAGAAACCTTGTATCACTGCTGCATTCCAAAACTGTGAATCACCACCACATTCCAAAATTATGCATCACTGCCTCATTCTGAACCTGTGTCACCACTGCATTCTGAAATTATGCGTCACAACATTCAAAATTGAGCATCACTGAAACATTCTAAATTTGAGCATCATCATCACATTCCAAAATATTGCATCACCATTGTATTCCAAAACTATGTGTCACTGCCACATATCAAAACTGTGCATCACTGCCACATTCCGAAACTGTGCATCACTACCACATTCCGAAATTGTACGTCACTGCCACATTCTGAAATTAATCATCACTGACACATTCTGAAATTGTATGCTTCACCACTGCATTCCAAAATTGTGCATCACTGCCACATTCCAAATGTGTGCGTCACCACCACATTCTGAAATTGTGCGTCACCGCCCCATTCCAAAATTGTGCATCACCGCTGCATTCCAAACCTGTACGTCACCGTCCCATTCTAAACCTGTACATCACCACTACATTCCAAACATGTGCTTCACTGCCGCAATCCAAAATTGTGTGTCACTTCTGTATTGTGAAATTTCTCATCACCACCGCATTCTGAAATTGTGTGTCACCACCACATTCAGAAATTGTGCATCACTGCCACATTCTGAAATGATGTATTCCAGCTACTTTCTGAGACTGTGTCATTGCTGAATTCCATAATTGCAGCCTGGTAGCATTTCAAAATCTCATACCTGCAGTATTTTGAAAATTGCACAAGATTTTATCACTCTAAAGCCATGTTTGCCACTACATTCCATCCCCCATCTCATTCTGAATTACTGTACCTTGCATCTGCACATTATGGAAGTGCATGTGCTGCCCCCCACCCCATGTCAGCTTTCCTTTTTCAGATGTTTACTACACCTGCAATTTTAAGTAACATATGAGAAATAAGTCATATAGGGTAGCAAGCAGGAAGAACTAGGTTTAGAGTTCTGGAGAGGACATCAGCAGCAGCTCTTCACTGAAACTGGCATTTTTGAACAGGCAGTGAATTAAGGGTTACAAAATGACTTGTAACTTTTAAATGAAGTCACTTAAACATTTGACTTTTGCATTGGGCTGATTAAGCATATGCTGATCCAAATTCTGAATTTATTGATGCCAAACATTTTGGCATCAGTCCCTCTTTAAATCTTTTGTTTTGTATTTCTTTATTTTTAAAGATTTACCAGGAAAGACATACTGATCTGATAGCAACTCATTTCTAGATGCATCCTGGGGGGAGAAGTAATAGGGAAAAGACAACAATCAAAGCAATTAAAATTACTTAAAATTACATGTCTGGAAGACGATCAAGTAACAAAATACTAAGCTGCAATTAAATAAGAAAATTCAGCAATTTATACCATATCTGAGTAGTAAAACCAGGGATGTGGAGAAGATTGCAACCCAGAGGGTACCAAGAAGGAGCAAATAAGTGAAAGGTGCAATAAAAGGAAGATAGAGGGACAGCTTAATTTATTTATTAAATTTTGTTAACCAAATAAGCACACTGGACCCCGAAGGTCCAATTTTCAGGGGTGACCAGGAGTTAGTTACATAGAGCTGTGCAAATAATATCAAATAATGCAGAGTAGGACAATGTGTACAGGAATAAAATGACAGTGTACCATTTTCATAAAAAAAGGTGGTGACATACAGCACATTAGGAATTGAGAGAAACATAGAAACATAGACTTTGATGGCAGATAAGGACTGCTAGGCCCATCTAGTCTGCCCATTTCCCTACCTACAGGATAGGCCGCAGATCCTAGTTAACCAACAGCCTATTTCTTCCTACCCACCACAAGAATTGCCTTATGTCTGTCCCATGCATTCTTGAATTCTCCCACAGTTTTAGACCCCACAACCTCCTCAGGAAGGCTGTTCCATGCATCCACCCTCTCTGTGAAATAATACTTCCTCACATTGCCCCTAGACTGCCCTCCTTCTATCTTTAAATTGTGTTCCTTTTCTCATAAGTCTCTTTTCTGAAAAATGCTACCCTCTTGGACTTTGTTGATTCCACTGAGGTACTTAAAAGTTTCTATCATGTCCCCCTCTCCCTTCTTTCCTCAAGGTATATATATTAAGCTCCTTTAGTCTCTCCCATACAGCTTCACTTGCAGACCCTGCACCATTTTAGTTGCCCTCCTCTGACTGCCTCTATCCTGTCTATGTCCTTGCGGAGATGGGGTCTCCAGAACTGGACACAGTACTCCAGATGGGGTCTCACCAACTGTCTGTACAGAGGATAACAACTTCCTGTTTTCTGCTGCTGATGCCTCTCCTATACATCCCAGTATACCCCCAGCCCTCCCTACTGCCTTCTCCATTGCTTGCTAACCTTAAGGTCATCTGATATGATTACCCCAGGTCCCTTTCCTTTTTGTTGTTTTACTACCTCCCCACCCATTGTGTATTCTTCCCCTCGGTTCTTGTTTCCCGGTGCATTATTTTGCACTTCTTTGCATTGAATCCTAGCTGCCATACTTCTGACCATTCCTCCAACCTTGCCAAGTCCCTTTTCATCCTTTCCACGCCTCCTTGTGTATCAACCCTGTTGCAGATTTTTCTGTCATCTGCAAAAAGGCATACTTTTCCTTCCAGTCCCTCTGCAATGTCACCGATGAAGACATTTAAAAGGACTGGACCCAATACTGAACCCTGCAGTACCCACTAGTAACCCCCCTTTCTTCAGAATGGACTCCATTTACAATTACCTTCTGTGTCCTGTTGTCCAGCCAATGTTTTACCCAGGCTACCACCCTGGGTCCCACTCCCAGGCTGGTTAATTAGACTATTAATCTTTTGTGTGGGACTGTGTCAAATGCCTTGCTAAAGTCTAGGTAGGCCATGTCCACATCCTATTTAGCAACTACTTGCTTTGGTACAAGAAAAAAATTGACAAATAGCCAGGGTGCCTTATAACGTTCTAGTAAAAAATGTTTTATTTTGTTAAAATAATTACTGTTCTTAAGTAGCACTGTAAGCACATTTTAAAATCACATCATAAAAGTATAAAATCATACCAATAGCTTTCCGTTACATCATGTAATAGTTTTTTAATATAGGCACTGTTGTTCTACTCAGTTTGTAGTGATTTTACTTGGTTGTAATGATTTTGTCTGTTTGAAGGTAACTGTTTAAAAATAATTAGCCTGTTCAGCATGCTTTCCAGAAATTATTGTTACTTTTTTAGTCTTTTATGTGAGTATGAAACTCTGGCAGATTGACATGTAAGTAATCACTGTCACTAACCCCTCATAGGGAAATTCAAGTTTATAATCAGCAGGGTCATCCAAACTCCTCACACATCTGTATCAAAATCCTTTCAGAATAAAAGTATGTATGCAAGGAAAATCTACCTACCATTCAAGAGGAAGCATTGTGGTCAATGCTTCATTTAGGTCAATAGTTTTTAGACTTTGTCACAGTGAGCCTCCCCAAATCCATGGAAAATATTTTGAGCCTCCCCCAAAAACTGAAATAAACTTGGGCCACCCCAAAGAAAAATAACATACTGTACTTTGCGCTGTACAGCTTGAATAAATTGAAACCCTTTGAGTACTTGGCTCACATTCAGTTCTTTCATTCAGTTCTTTGTCTTATACTGATGTGGAACCTTTGAAAAGAGCTCCTGTGTTCAAGGTGTTGTCTGAATAATAAATAAATAAAATAAACAAATATTATTATTCAGCTCATTGTAATCCCTCCCACACACACACACACACACAGGCCAGCCTACTTACTCCGCTTATTTTCATTCTTGAACCATTTACCCTTGTTGCAGTACCTTCATGGGTCAGACTGCTTTTTTATGTTTCCTCGCTATATGAAATAACCTTCCTACATACTTTGCCGCTCTCCCTCCTTCTCTGCTCCAAAGCAACCTCTCTAGGAATACTTTGCACCTTCCTGCTATTGCTGTGAGCACTTCTATGCTCAACCCTTGAATTTGGGCTGTTCTGCCATCAGTCTACAAATTGATCAATTACCACAACTCATTATTAGTTTATTGTTCATATTTGTTTACACTGTTGTTCACTGTGTATTTCTTGATTGTTTTGCAGTTACCTTTTAAAATGTATTCACTCCCTACCCTCCCCCCCGGTACACCTGAAATGAACCTTGGCACATTCACCTTCCCTTGTCACCTATTAGTAAATAAATACATAAAATCCACCTACTATTATCCTCTTTCAGTTTGCTTTATCTCTTCACATGAAATACACAAAACTCAAAATTTAAATAAGTACTTTTTCAGATGTGCTTGAGCCTCCCCTGGAACAAGTTGAGCCTCCCCATTTGAGAACCCCTGATTTAGGTGAATGGGGCAATTTGCACCTCCTCTCACACCTATTGTTTTAGTTTCTAAGTCAGCAGAAAGTTCTCTGATAGTCTACTTTAACAAAGATTTTAAGCTATCAAATGATCATATGAATGGCCAGAGGATTTTGAAACCAAAGCAGGGAAGCGAATCAAATGAAAGCGGTCACATTGGACCTCTCCTCATCTCACAGTGATTGTTTTGGTCTAATCCAAGTCTGTGTTCTAAATTGTTAACATATTTGAGTAGATTTCTTTGAGTATTTAAATATTTTTATACAATTTCAGTCACAAATTCAATAAATATAAGAAACTGCAAGAAATTGTGGATTTTGTGCAGAGGGGGTGAAAATTGAGGAAATTGTGGAAATAATTGCATTGCAATTTTCCAGTGCCAACATACTTCACATAAGGCTCAAGCATGTAAGGACATACCTCTGTCATAAGTAAGGATATTATTGTAAAATAATAATATGTTTCTGTATTCTTAGCTTTTGAGGACCACAAAGGAGGCAAATATTGTTTTAATGATTTTTCAACCCTAGCACACAGTGTCCATCCCAGCACTAAGCTTTACTGGCTCAAGGAAAACTACAGGTCTGAAGCCATACCTTACTGACAACAGTGGAGTGCCCATACTTAATCTTATTTTGAGTATTAAGAACTTATTATAGACATTAGAATTTAGGAAAAAACAGTAAACAAAATACAATAAAATAAGATGCAATGCTTGACTGAGAGCTAAAAATAATCCAGTACCATGGTGCATATTTCAGGAATGTGGGCTACAAGAAAATAAACACCATACTACAAATACACCTCAAGGACCTGCAGTGAGTTCAGTTGTAGAAAATAAATGGTGGAAATAAGGAAAGTAATAAATGAAGCAATCCAACACTACAATATGCAAAGTGTGTCAACAAAGGCAGAGAACAGATGAAAAGGGCAGTTAAAGACAAGCAGAACATATTTAGAAAACACAAGAAAGAGCAGTCAAAAACTAACAGGCCTGTCTACAAGGAGAAGGTGGGGGCTTTTAAAGAAATGACCACAAAGGCAATCTCTAACATATGTCAGAGTATAGCCGATGGATTTAAACTGAGCAATACATCCTTTTTGCTAATACATATATGAGAATAAGACAACTCCAGAAAAATGGAGGGCTGGAAAGGTTATGTAACACATAAAAGAAGGTGAGGAAAAGAAGATCGTTCTATAAATAAATAAAAAATATATAGTAGACATGCTTAATGATCTCTGAAGCACTATGTCTACTGTGGAGAAGCCAATGCCACTCACTAACTACAGCAAAAGGTGCCCATGATTGAAGGAAGGCAGACTTGACATTGGGATCATCTCAGCTGATAGAATTAGGAATTGATTACAGGGACTTAAAGTGATCAAATCACTAAGTAGCGATGAAGACATACAGGGATAATGAGTGATTCAAGTGCATCATTGGCAGTATCCCTTGCAGACATGTTGCGTGAAGTGCTCAGTTCTGAAGTGGTACCTGAAGATTAGAGGACTTACTTATTTGATATCCATTTTTCAGAGTGGGGATAGAGGTAACCTGGGAACAATAAGCCTGTTAGTCTGATTTCCATCTCTGGAAACCTGAGGGGCTGTATACTCATGGAAAACAATTACAGAATTCCTAAACAACTACAAACTTACCAACTCAAATCAACATTGGTTAAAAATAAGTCAGTCATGCCAAACCAACTTGATTGACTTCTTTAATACAGTAACACACAGTGAAGATAATGGCTATACAGTAAATAATTTGTATCAGGATTTTAGTAAACAGCTTTGACTCAGTCACACACAGAAGACTTGTAAGAAAAATAAGTAAATGGAGCTTGTGGAGAAAATTATGAAATAGGTAGACAGCTTGCTACTGGGTAGAACTCAAAAATGTGTCTTATAATTGCAAACCCTTAGATGTGAAGAGACACTACCAGTGTCCCACAGGGGTTGGAGCTAAATCTGGCTTTGATTATTAGTGATACTGTATAAGGGAAGAACTTAACAACAAGGTTAACTTATTCAATGATGATACTGCTTGTACAGTAAGATGGGCAGAGCACAGGTACAGGAAAGCATGAAGATAGATGACAAAACTTTTTGTAATGATCAGACATTTGATAACTGAAATTCAATGTCAAAAGTGCATGATAATGAACATAGGCAAAATAAATACATTGATAAAGTAATGGTGGAAGACAGAAAGAGGAGCGAGACAGGTGAGTCATAATACACCCAAGCCTAAAGGCATATAACTAATGAGAAAAAGCTTGTGGAAGGTAATAAGGTGCGATACATAAGGGAGGGTATAATGAGACAGTAATTTTGCCATTATACAACACAAGCTGCTGATCGGGATGCACCTGGGTAATATCTACAGCTCTGGAATCACATCCTTAGGAAAGACTAGGTTAGTTAAGTAATACCAATCAGTTAGTTGGGTATATAAAGCAATAATTGGCTCCTGTGGGTGATTAAGTGCCAAAGCTGAAGGCCGAGGCCTTTAATAACCCACAGAAGGCAGAGATTAAAGTATATTCCAAATCAACTGAATGTTGTTACTATCATGCCAGGAGGAGTTTTTTTCCAACTTGGAATGAAACATGAGTGGTTTAAGAGGACAAAATCTCACTTTGAAAAGTAAATCCATGACCCTGGGCATGTGCATTATGTCAAGAGTCATAGCCTTACTTTTTAAAGCCACATTTTATGCAGTTAGACTGCTCATTTGTGATTCTGAGTTGCATAGAAAAACTCAAAACAGAAGGCAATTTTAGAAAAGTAAATTTAGCTGGCTGCACTTAGAAAGTGAAACCTCAGTCATGAAAAGTTTTCTGGTGCTTGACCCACATACTATGTGAGTGTGTTTGAAATATGGATAACATACTGTGGGTGTGTCTAAAATGTACATAACATAATGTGGGCATGTGTAAAATGTTTATAATATACTCTGGGCTTGTACAAAATTTGGTTGTGGTAATCTGTGGAATAATAATTGAAAGCTGTCCTGTGTTCTGATTGGCTAAGAGTAGATACCTGTGGTGTAGTATAATTTAGAGAGGATACAACATAGGACAACGACGACACAGGGGCTGCAAAGGAGTACAGTACAATTAATATTAAATTGGCACTCCAACTAGAAGCTTAAGCATATCTCTAAATTGCATACTGTAAGTGTTGTTGGATCCAGAACAAAGCCACACAAAAATTGTTTCCTTAAGAGTTCCCACTCAGGTTTGCATTTTATTTTGACAGAAATGCACATGCATTCCATTAGAGTTGCAAAAACATTTTATATAGGTTTCTCCTGAACTGGTTAATTGTTAAAAAAACAACATAAGTTGTTAATTCATTGACAACTTTCAAAACACCAATACAAAACCCGATTATAGGGATGGGTGAAAGTGTGGTTTTCTGCCACCGTGGAACTTCTGTGGAAAGCAGGGAACTTTCGTGGAAGTTTTTGAGCTTCTGCCTGTGGCGGAGTGGAAAACTTCTGCAAAAGTTATTGGTGAAATTTTGCCCCGTATGAACATCACCCCATTCCCATTTATTCTATTGAAGTACAAGAGTGTTAAAATGACCCACAAGTTTTAGAAAAAGAGGCTAGATGCCTTTTCACCCTTCCTTTGGTCTGTCCCAATGTACGGGAGTAAGAAAACAGTATAGTGCAGTGTTTGAGCAGGCCACATGGCAGTTACCTTTTGTACTCCTCAGTTAGTCTGGGCTCTCACAGACTCCTGCGATTAGCAACAGTTCAAGTTTCTCTTCCAGGTTCAGGATGGTGTATAAAAGTTGGAGCAACCTTTTCCATAGTTTGTGGTCTAATGCCAAGTCCCTCTCCTACTTCATTCCACCCTACAAGTCACTATGGCTCCCAGCTCTCGCCCTCCTCCCCTGCTTAGATTTCCATCTGATCTCCCAAGCACCTGAGGTACAAGTGTTTAAAAAAAAAAAAGAACCACAATCAGAAAAAGGGTCTGTCCTAAGGGTCTTTCACCCTCTGTCTGCCACATGCACAGGAGAGGAGTGAGAAATGAAAATGGTGCATCATTTAAGCCAGTTACCTTTTCAAATAAGCCCTGGTAGCTAGTGGCCCCTCCCCCATCTGCTGCACAGGTACACATATAAATATCCCTGGTGGCTAGTGGTCCCTCCCCCCACCAGATTATCCACCTGACCTAAAAAAAATATCCACCCCTGGGTTGCGATCCCTCCCCACCCCATCCCATCCCTGCCAGACAAATGCCCTGGTGGCTAGTGGTCCCTCCCTTCACCTCAACCACCCAAAGTAATAGTCAGTCCAGTAACCACCCATTCCCGTCTTCATCCATACTTTTTATTAAATAATTCCCTGGTGGTCTAGTGATTTCCAACCCCTCCCCATTCCCAACCCCAGTCCCATATTTCCCTGGTGGTCTAGTGCCCCATCCCCACCCCAGCAGGTGTCCCATCACCCCACTCCCACTCCCACCCCCATCGTAAACCCCAGCAGGCAGACTGGCACAGCCTTCCTCGCTCCACCATGGCTAGACTGCACACTGAGTTGTCAATGAATAAGCATGTTCCTATACAGGAATGTGCTCATTCATTGACAGGTCAGTGGGTGGGCTGGCCATGGAGGGATGTGCTGGTCCACCCACTGGGGTTTACAATGGGGGTTGGAGCAGAGTGGTGGGACACCTGCTGGAGTGGGGGGTGCAGGGCACTAGACCTCCAGGAATTAAAAATTTATTCGGGGACTGTTGATCGGGGATGGGTAGGGGCTGGAGTTGATTGAAACCAGTAGAACACCAGTGATTTTTTTTAAACAGTACTGACAGAGAAGGGGGGTTACTGTACACTTTGGGAGGGTGAACAGGTGGAGGGGAGGGACCACTAGCCATCAGGGCATTGTTGGGCTGTGGGAACAGTTGGCAGGAATGGCAGGAGAGATCACTATTTAAAACAAGGAGACTTTTTTTTTAAGTCAGGAGGGTGATCCAGTGGGTGGAGGGACCACAAGCCACCGGAGAATAGGGATATGTTGCTTTCTTGTGGGGCAGGTGGGGGAGGGGTCGCTAGCCACCAGGGATTATGGGGAAAGCTTTTATTTAATTGAATTATAGGGGAGGAAGAATTTCTGTGAAAGCCTGACTTTTGCTTCAGTTCTGCTGGCGAAATTGTTTTTCACACACCCCTACCAGATAATTGATGAGACAGTTGTAATGCAGATTGCACTGCAGCTGTTGGTAAGGATTTCAGAATATGTATTCTCTAGAGCTCAAAAGAGAGATGGTGACAGGACTAAGATATTAGAATACTTAGGAGGATTTAACAGGTTGGATACAAGTGAGTTATTCAAATTATGAGGTTGGGGAAATCTTAGTCATCACAATTTGAGATTGGTGGAGAGGGAGTTTAAAATAGGATGTGAGATGGTTATTCTTAACAGAGAGAGTGGTGGACAAATGGAAGAGCTACTGGAGGAGGTAGTAAATGTGAACTCCATCTTGAATTTCAAAAGCAAATGGGACAGGTACAGCAGAATCATCAGGAACAAAGGCTATCCTGTGTGGTAAAATTTAATCAGACAGAGGATTTAAATGTAAGAATATACAAGTTTAACTTCATATGACTGTTATACTGCACCTACCAACAATTACTCCTGCAAATTTACAAACAAGCAAGCATTACAGTAAAAAAAATAGTCAAACCACAACTTTCTTAAAATTTGTAGCTCAGCCACAAGCTAGAACCCTGGTAAAAAGGTGTTCACAACATGCTGGTTTAAATCAACCCTTCCCTAGCATAGCCTAAAACATGTGATCACAACTAACAACAACATAAAATAAATATCAAGTTCCATGCCCCCTTATACCTGTTACACTTGTTACGAAATAAGCAATCTTGTAAAAAGAGGCCAAAACACAATGGGCCTGATTCACAATATAGTTCTTTACATCAGTAGACAGGATGTAAAGTGCACTCCATAGTGCCAGTGCACTTACTATGCGTAAATATTGTTTGTAATAATAAAAGCAAACAGAACAACCACATACTTGAATGTGCATGGCATGCTGCCATGTACATACATATTTGTGTGTTCTGTTGGCTGTACTTATCCCAATTGCCCATGACCCATAACTTTAGATCTGCTTCTAAGCCTAATAACAACCATCATCCTTCTGTTCCTCACTGGTCTCCATGGCAGTCCAGTGGGCCCCCCAACACAATCCTCATGTTTAGTTTTTCCTTGATAGTCCAGTGGTACCTTTCCCCTAAGCACAGCCATTATGATCGCTGGTCCCATGAAGATGATGGACATCAAATGTCAGTGCACACCATCCATTTAGCACTCTCACAGATCCCTATCAACAGAATTTACATGCAGTAGTTAGGGGTCATAACAAAAGTGCTGTGATGGATGCACCAGGGCAATTTGTCTATAAGTTGCATTGAGTGCCATTCACAAGCCTACCATACCCCATCTGTGCAGTGGTGCACCATTACAGGTGCTGGCACCGATGGCCCAGAGACCCACTCTAGGCATAGCTTGAGGGATTCTGGTCAAGGGACTGTCACCAAATTGGTTCACAATGCTTTTCTTACAGTGCTCTGAGGTGTATGCTGATGGTACAGTGAACCCCCTAGCACAAAGACAATCACAGTGGCAGGAATCATGTGAAAATTTCACGTCGCTGTGATGGTCTCTGCTGGCACCAGGACTGCATCACCCAGTGCAGCGCCCCTTCCCCCAGGACAACTCCGACTCATAGTCATATCCCAGGACACCAGGGGTGTGTGGAGGGTGGAGCCCCCACATGAGGGTTTGGGGTGCAGCCCCAATAAAACACAGAGGCATCTCCAACAGTGCAATGCCAACACATGGCATTGTGGCTGTCATTGTCGGGGATGTCGGGCGCATGGATGTCTCAGTGGTATAGCAAAACCCTCTGAGGCTGACAATTGGTCCCAGTTATCTTAAATTATCTAGCTTAACATCAAAGTCATAACTTTTTAAAAAGGTTTTCATCATGACATGTTGGTTTAAACCATGCACAGCACAGACCAAGAGATCTCAATAGAAATATCAACCACCACCACACACACACACAAAAGCAAATCTCTAATTTTCCAGCATTCTGAGTCAATGGCAAAAAATGCTAAACACTTCAAGTCAGCTTTTGAAACACAGCAAAACACCGAAGAACAAAAATGGCTTATTAAAAATTAATAAATTAAATAATCTTTTAAAACAACAATATTTGTTAATCTGAAAAATACATCATATAGTTTTTCAGCAAAATGTATTTGGCATCCTAAGTTTTATGCTCACTGTAATGTTAGTTTCTTAGATATTGCTAAAACAGCTTTAGCAGCTAATATTTTAGTTAATGACTCACATCATTAAATACGGCCACCACCTGCAATTTTTAAAAATCTCTTCTGCTTAGGATACCTGCTGAATGTACATGCTAGATTCATACTGTGAATGCAATAGAATGTCACTATTACACTTCTGATGGTAAATAGCACAACTCTGCACCATAGAAACATAGAAAATGATGGCAGAAGGAGGCCAAGGGTCCACTGAGTCTGCCCATGAGATATCCAGGATGTACTGATGATCCAGAGGCTACCCCCTTTATGTTTTTATTATTTTTTTACCTGTTGTATTGTCCCTTACTTGAGCTCTAGCTTTCTGCCACCCATCCTCAAAACTCATCACAGTCTTTGCTCCCACCACTTCAGCAGGCATGCCATTTCAATGTTCCACCTCCCTTTTGGTAAAGTACTGCTTCCTTAGTTCCCTCCTGAAACTCCTCCCCCTCAATTTCTTTTCATATTTTCTTGTCATTGAGCAGGGAAACATACCGAAAAGTTCTTCTGTGCTTAGCACTTTGCTTATGCCTTTCAAGAACTTGAAAGTTTCAATAATGGCCCCTCTGTCTCTTGCCTCCAGAGAGTACATATTCAGTGCTGCCAGCTGATCCTTATAGGTGAGTCTCTGTAGGCCCTGGATAATCTTCATTGCTCTCCTCTGGATGAACTCCAGCCTATCGCTATTCTTCTTAAGATGTGGGCTCCAAAACTGAACACTGTACTCTAGTTCGATCTTCCAGAGATCTATAGATGGGTATGATCACCTCATTATTTCTGCTATTGCTCCCTCTGCCTATGCACCCCAACAGTCCATTTGCCTTGCTATATGCTTTATTGCATTGGCTTGCTTGATTCATGGTGTCTCTAATGATGGCCCGTATGTCCCTCTCTTCCTGGGAAGTTCTCAGTCTAACTCCATTAAGCTAATATTCTATCCAAGGCTTTCCTTTTCTCAGGTACATTACTTTGCACTTTTCATGTTGAATTTTAGCTGCCACATATTAGACCACCTTTCCAGTGTTTGAAGGCCTTTTGCGGGACTCTAACCCCTTCCAGGCTGTCCACCCTTCTGCCTAGCTTGATGTCATCCGTAAACAGGGTAAGCTTGGCCTGGATTCCTTCATCTATGTCACCAATGAACATGTTGAAGAGGACAGGGCCCAACATGGATCACTGAGGTACTCCACTTGTGACTTTCACTTGATCTCACCCCATTGATCACTACTCTTTGTTTCCTGTCCCTGAGCCAGTTTCCCACTCACCTGATTATGTTCGTTGCCCCTTATGGCACTCAGAGTGCAGGCATAACAGCACCAGGTCATTACAGCACCAAATGCAGGATTTGTCTCACCCTCCCTGAGGTCCGCCCATCCTGGAGTTAGTATAATTAGAAAGAAGCAGTATGGGTGGTGCAGCCCCCCAAATGAGGGTGAGTGGGGGGCACAGCCCCCTCCACTAAAAGTGATGGCAGCAGCTTATCCACTTGGTGCCATAATGACCAAGCACACTGCCGCTGGCACTCTGGACAGGTGGAACTGATCATTGAAGTACCAAGATCGTCTATATTCTTCAACAAGCATTGATGTGGCACTGAATCAAATGCCTTGCTGAAATCAAAGTGGAGGAGGTCCACTGCATGACCCTAGTCCAGTTCCTTAGTTACCAAATCGAAAAATGTAATAAGATTCATCTAGCTTCACTTCCCAGCCATGAATCCATACTGCTTGCTGTCCTGGAGATCAATTTCTTATAGGTATTGCATGAGGTTCTGTTTAATTAAGGTCTCCATTACTTTACCCACAACAGAAGTCAGGCTAACTGGTCTGCAGTTCTCCATCTCCTCTTTACCCCCTCATTTGTGGATTAGCACTACATCCACCTTTCTCCAATCTCCCAGCACCACTCCTGTCTGCAGTGAGTTGTTGAATAAGTGTGCCAGGAGCCAAGGTGTCAGTTAATTCTTCTGCCAATTCCTTTAGCACTCTCGGCTGTATCTTGTCAGGCCCTGTGCTTGGAGACAGCCCTTCAGGACCCTATCTGATATGATAATGAAGCTTCCATTTGTTGGATCCTCTATCACCTGCCTTAATTCCACTTTCTGGCACTGAACAGGTATTCTCCTTGGTGAATACCGAGCAGAAAAAGTAAAATAGGACAGTAGCATTTTGTCCATTTTCCTCTAACATTCTGTCACCATCTAACAATTTAGCTACCCCTCCCCCTTTTTCATTTTTCTTGAATGTATGGAAAAAGTGTTTTTCCCCTGATTTTCTCCTTGCAACAATCTGATACTTGGTTTCAGCTTTTGGCTTTTCTTGCGACCCTCTTTGCTTCCATATTTATTTGGGTATATTCTTAGCATTTGCCTACACCTTGATTCTTTGTGAACCTGCCGAAAGACCTCCCTTTTGGTTCTGATTGCTTTTTGGACCTGGGCTGTGAACCAAACAGGTTTCTTGTGTCTATTTCTTTTCTTCACAATTTTGATCTAGAATTTTGTTGCTACCAGAACTGATTCCTTTATTAACCCCCCCAGATGTCTTCTACCTCTGTTCTTTCTTTGACATTTGACAGTTTGTCACTGACTAACTGTCATAATCTTTAAATTTGCCCCTTAAAGTACAGGAACTTAGTCTGAGATTGAGAGCTTTTTTTCTCCAAAGAAATCTCAAACCAATGGAGTTATTTTCATTGTTGGCTAGAGGTTTCAATCCTAGCTGCCCTTACTGCATCTGAATTAGTGAAAACTACATTCAGGATTGCCTCCTGCCTGTTTGATCTTTTTACCAACTGGGTAAGCAGGCTGTCCTGGAGGAGTCCAGGATGGTTTGACTTCTAGTGGATTTTGCCAGTGGTACATCCCAGTCTATTTTAGGTAAGTTCAGATATCTGACAATCACTGTTGCTCCCTTTCCTGAAACTCTTTAATGTCATTTGTGAGCTCCTTATCCATCTCTTCCTCCTGACTTGGAGGTCTGTATATCACCCCCAAGTGAAATGTCTTACCTGATGTTGAATTTATTTGAACCCACAAGGATTCAACATCCTTGTTACTGTAACTTTCATTGACTGTGGCCTCGTTGCCTTCATGAACATAGAGTGCTGCCCCCCTTTGCTTTCTTCCTATCATTTTTGTAGTGTTCATAGCTTGGGAATGAGATGTCCCATTCATTGTACTCTGGCCCATTTCTCAGTTAAAGCAACAAAGTCAATGTTGGTATCTACTATAAATGCTTGCAGGTCACTTATCTTGTTCCCCAGGCTCCTTGCATTTAGACAAACTGTCTTCCATGAACCTGAATGGACACTTGCTTTAGTGCCTTTCTGACCTTCAAGTCATGCAACATTTGTCTCGCTTCCTTTATTGCCTCTGGTATTCCCATTTTGGGTAGTGAGGTTAAGCTGAGTTTGATCGACATTGATCCTTATTTGGGGGTGGAGGTCAGCTAGGTTCCCATCCTCTTTAATGATAGCCTCCTAGCCTCCTGGTGCCCTTGGCAAGTTTAAACATCCAATATGGATGTCAAACATTTGTTTCAAGCACCCTCACTCCTTCCCTTGTTTGGTGCAGTCCACTGTATCTGAAAATCTTCTTTCCCAGTAGACTCCCCATAACATACAAAAAAAATTGTTTAGTTTTAAACCATTGTTTTAACCAAAAGCTGAAATCTTCAGTCTCTTTCTGTCTTTTTGTCTGTTCACAAGATACTTAATTATTTCATGGCTGGCAAGGCATGGGAATGGAACTTTAGAAACTTAAAACCCTGGCCGGATATTCAAACTAAGCCATTCTGGCGCAAGCCTTCCGCTGCTCAAAATAGTTGTGCAGGGGTGTGGCGGGCGATATTCAAAGGAGTTGCGCTATTGAGCAACTCCTTTGAATATCACCCCCCAGCCACAGCCACTGTGCATGGTGCAGTGGAACTTGCACCACCGCAAGTTGTCAGAGTTGAGCATTAAACTTGCGGTGGCGCAAGTACCATTGCGCCACGCGCAAATTTCCAATATTCAAAAGGTGACATGCAAATGGGGCCATAATTCATGCAAGGCACAGGGGGCCATTTGCATCTGATTATGGCTCCATTTGCATGCCATTAGCATGTAGGTGCGCCGATCCCCGAAGACTTGCACCTGGCAGCCCTGCCAGGCAGCAACCACATCGGGACCGGCGCACCCTACGCTCGATCGTGGGCACAAGCGTGAAAACAACCCCCATCCCACATCTCCATATGCCCATCGGCGGGCAGAATGTATCCGACAACCCCACCCAAACAGCTCCCAATGCCCGATCGTGGGCAGAATGTGAAACAACCCCCAGTGCCGATCGCGGGCAGAATGTAAAGACCCCCACCCAAATATCTCCCTGGTGGTCCAGTGGACCGTAATGCCGATCACGGGCAGAATGTCAGTGACAACCCCCAAACATCTCCCTGGTGTCAGGTATTCCCCACCCACCCACCTGAAGCCCGCCACCGCTCCCCGGCAGCCAGCAGGCGCAGCATCTCACCCGCCTGCCACCCGACACGCCCAGGCCTGACTGTCGGTGGGGCTGCCGCCCATTGGTGCAGAGCTGAGCTACTGGGCGTAGCCTATACCGATATGACAGTCCAGATTTGTAGTGAACCCATTGACAATCTGACTGTTATGGATGGTATGGGCTGCACGCCCATTGGCTCTAGCTCTGCACCAATGGGCGGCAGCCCTACCGGACAGTCAGTCGGCTGGCGGCGGGCGGCAGGTGGGTGGATGCTGCCACCCACCGCTGCCGGGGAGCGGAGTGGTGGGGCTTGTGGGTGGGTGGGGTGGGGGACACTAGACACCAGGAGATGTTTGGGGGTTGTCACTGACATTCTGCCCGCAATCAGGCATTATGGTCCACTGGACCACCAGGGAGATATTCGGGTTGGGGGTCTTTACATTCTGCCCACGATCGGGCACTGGGGTTGTATGATATGTTCTGCCCACGATCGGGCATTGGGAGATGTTTGGGTGGGGGGAGGGGTTGTTTTACATTCTGCCCGCTGTCGGGCTGGTGGGGGGCACAGGGACTGAGTTGGGGCCAGCCACGGGTGGTAGCTGCTGTGTTGCTACTCTGCAATACAGCAGCTCACCTGTGGGGTGGCCCTCAATCCTGATCCTTTTTGGCTCAAAGTTGTGCAGGCTGCAGGTTGGGGTTGCGCCTGCACAACTCTGCACAACCCCACTGAATATCGGGTTGGCGCAGTTTATGTGTGGTTCCTCCCTCCTGTTGAGCATGCATTCATTTGCATTGCGCTGTTGCTCAACCTGTTTTCAGTGGCTAACTGCCTCCTGCTGAATATCGATCGTAGAATATACTGTAGACTTATGCATGTGCAACCCTGTTGTGCATGGCACAATCCTTTGAATATCTGGGCCCTGTATCTTGGTTCAGGGATGAAAGAAAACAAAAGAATAATGTTTGTCTTGATATTTTTGCCAGACAAACATTAGTCCTAAGAAAACAAATTTTACATATATATATATATATATATATATATATATATATATATATACATCTACAGATATATTCACTAACAAATACTGCTGCTTTAAACTACTGGAAAAGCCATGGAGTAATGACATACTGAATCTCTTTCCTTAAGCTCCTGCAGTGTAACCCATGCTGCCTGTGCTGTGAAACGCACACACACACACACACACACACACACACACACACACAGCTTTCCTGATAACCATACACCTGCTATGAATTAACTGATTATCCTAGAAATTAAATTAGCCCCTTGAAGTTATTTACTAATTAGTGAAGCTATTTCCTGCATAGTGGATATATTTTAATCGTTTTCATAAAAGTGAAAGCAAAAATGAGCATTTTGACTACAGAAATTCATAATATAAAAACATATGGAAGAAAATTGCCCACTGACTACTAATACATATGATTTGTGTGAAGCAGATTGATGTCACTAACACAGAACCTAAAACTGCTGCTGTATATTAGCAGCAAATACTATGCTACTATATATGCCTCTTTTTCTTTGCTTAATAGTTCTTTGCTTAACAGCTTATTCACAGATGATATTAAACTCTGTTGGAGTTCAATTCAGTTCAATTTTATTGCATGACAGATAACATTGTCTTTACAAAATTAATAAAAAAAATTTAAACGTACATTATCAAAAATTGACACAGTAAAACACACAATTATGCATTAAAATTTGTTAGCACAATAACATATTTTAAAATTCATATTGAATTATAACCATTTACAAATATGTATTTAATTCTCCATATCACATTTATTGCACATTTCATAGATTACCCTAATTCTATTTGTTTATTTTACTATTATCTTTCATTTCATATTTCTATTTTATATGCAGTTTTTTGCCTCTATTTTCCTGCAAGGTTTGGCTACATTTATCAACAATTCCATATTTCTAGATATTAAAAGGTAAGTAACCTGATATCTAGGTTCCATATCTAATAATTTTAATATTATCTCCAGATTTAGGTTTCTCTCAAAACCATACAATGGACACATAATTAACAAGTGAGTCAGATTATCTTCTCCAAGCTCACCTTTGCAATTTCTTCCTTTTGTCTTGTCAAAAATATCTCTTAGCCATTGGCTATCCTTTTATTCAAATCTGAATCTCGCGAGAGTTTTTTTTCTGATCTTTCAGGATATTTAGGTAGGGTTCTATCTTCTTAGCTCCTCTGTTACTGTGAGCCAACCAGGTACTAATTTTTCAACTTTTTCCCATCTCTATTTCCTTATGATAATAATTATCCCTTATTCTCTCTTTAATATGTATTTCTATATATTCCCTGGGAGTTATTCCACTTTCATATAAACAATTAAATAATCCCTGGGGTTTCAGAATGCTCTCTATGTGTGTGCTTTGAAAAGAAAATCAGCATGCATATAATTTATTTCTTTTCCAAGCAAATTCTGGTAATCTTGACTCCTTCATATTATATACCTTTAACCAGTATATGGAGATTATTTGATCAATGTTGCATCTGACAGGCAGTTGTCCTAATTCTAATCTAGTTAATATGGATAAGGCCCCATTAGTGCCATTGGTTCACTCAAGATCTCAAGGCTGCACTACTGTCCAGGGATAAACTCTGGAAAACTGCCTGCAAATCCCCAAAAGAGGAAGATTGGTGCCTCTTTAGAACAGCCAGAAATCACTGCACCAAACTGATTAGGGAAGCCAAAGCCAGCTATTACCAAGCAGAACTAGATACTGCAGCCAATTGTTCCTCCAAATTCTGGGACACAATCAAAGAACTGGTGGGAGCCACATCACAAAATATGCTCCCTACAAAAATTACCTCTGACAATACAGTAATCAATGACAAAAAAGACATACTGCAGGCATTCAACATGCACTTTACCACAGCAGGCTTAGCCTTCGATAACTCACCTCCATGTAGCCTGCGCACCCAACTTGGCATGACCCCACCAAATGTTGGCTCCATTAGTCAACATTTCCCATTCTTATCAGTTTCCCTCAAGGAAGTGGAAGACTTGATTCTCCACCTGGATACTAAGAAAAGTGCCGGCACAGATGCACTTGAACCATACTTCCTAAAGATAGCATGCCACGTATTGGCCGTGCCTATTACTCATTTATTCAACCTGTCCCTAGCACAATGTAATCTCCCTCAAATATGGAAGATAGCACACATTATCCTGCTATTTAAATCTGGAGACCCTTGCGACCTTAATAACTATAGGCCAATTTCTCTCCTACCCACACTCTCGAAGCTACTGGAAAAAATAGTAAATGGCCAAATAAGATCCTTCATCGACACAGAAAAATTACTAAACCCCCTTCAATCTGGATTCAGAGCCAACCACAGTACAGTCTTGGCAATAGCTAAAGTAACCAATGACTGGCAACTGGAGTTGGAGCATAAAAAGTCAGTATGTGCTGTGTTTCTTGACCTCAGCAAAGCATTCGACACAGTCGATCATGACCTGCTCCTCGACTCGCTAAAAACACTAGGATTGGATGCTACTTCTCTAAACTGGTTCTCTGAATATCTGACAGACAGATACCAGCCGGTAAAAGCTGCTGGTGAACTATCTGCCCTAAAACTCTTACAAAGAGGTGTCTTTCAGGGATCCATATTACGTCCCCTCCTCTTCGCAGTGTATATCAACAACATTGACAAGGGAATCAAGGTTGCAAGTATTCACTTATTTGCAGATGACACTGTGCTATACCTGAGTCGACCCACACCAAAAGAAGCTTGTACTAACCTACGAAAAGATTTCAACCTCCTGCAACTCCAACTAATCAATAAAAAACTGCTATTAAATGTTAAGAAAACTAAAGCCATGTTATTTTCCCCCATAAACTATAGAAGTGCTACTGACTCCCTCCCCCCAATAACCACGATGCTGGGAGAGTGCTTAGAGTAATGCCCAAAATTCAGATATCTTGGGGTCTGGATTGACTGTAAACACTCCTTCACTGGCCACCTGGATGACTTGCTAAAAAAATTAAGGCAAAGACTTGGCCTTTTTTACAGGATAAGAAGACTTCTTACAGCAGACGTAAAGAAATGACTAGTCCAAGCCACATTCCTGTCCTTAATTGACTACGTAGACTTCATTTACAGTAGCTGTGTGGTTTCCTATCTTGGAAAATTGCATACTCTCTACCACAGAGCTATACGCTTCATCACTGATCTCCTCTTCTCTACCCATCATTGTGCACTACATGCTGCCATGGGCTGGACCTCACTTCACTATAGGCGCAACATTAATGCATCACTATGGACACTTACAGCCTTCAATGGCAAAATCCCTCAATACATCATCGACTGTCTGTCTCTGATTGTGCACAGAAATTATTCCCTTAGAAGCTGCTCACAACTCCTGCTAAATATACCCAGGGCACTCACGTGAGTAGGGAGAGCCACCTTTGGATTCACACTCCCATCAATATGGAATAAAACCCCCAAAATACTTAAGCTGAAAACCCCAGTAAGTACCCTTTTGTTCAAAAGGCTTAACCATGATGGCATTTTGGAAATTTGCAACTGCTTTACTAGACACTAACTAACCTCCCTCCCTCAAATGGCGGCCTGCAAATGGTGATCCCCAGCTGAAATGTGTGCCTCTGCCTCTAGCATGCCCACCAACAGATCCACAGGATTTATTGCTGAACTCCCATATCTTATTCTTTGACACTCTGAACAGCTGCAGCCTGATTCTAACACATGCTACCGCACTTGGGGATAATTATCGTCTTTCACCCCAAAAAATATTCGGTCCCTAGTCCATCCAACACCTCCCTCTGCCCCATCCTCCAGGACCATCCCTGTTATGCCCCTACTACTATATTTCTCCTCTTGCACTTAGTACAACGACATCTTTTCTCCTCCTTATGTGGCCGCATTTTGGGGCAAAAATCACTTCTTTGCCTTTTGTATGGTTCTCTGCCCTTCCAATCCCTCACTCTGCTCTAACAATTGGGTGCTCTTTGCTTGCACCCCTATTCCCCACTTCTCCCTACATTATTATTATTACGACATCCCTACACCCAGCTCTACCTTTCTTTTGCCCCCGACCTGAGGGAGCTCTCTCGGTCTTTAATAGCTGTCTAAAAGAAATCCAGGAGTGGATGAATTCTAGCTGGCTGAGTTTGAACTCTGATAAGACTGAGATACTGGTTGTGGACCTGGGTCGACAGATAGGGGGGTCGGGTGCTGGTGCATATTCTGGAATTTTTCTTGGTGGCGTCTCTCTCCCGACCTCTGAACGGGTGCGGAACCTGGCAGTAGTTCTTGACGATGGGTTGACACTGCATTTGCAGGTGTCGGCAGTCATCAAGACTTCCTTTTTCCATTTTAGGAACATCATCAGGATTCAGCATCTTGTTCCATCTGCCGACCTGCCAACATTAGTCCATGCCTTCATGTCCTCGTGCCTGGATTATTGCAACTCCCTTTATCTAGGGCTTTCGGGGGTTGAAATCCATCACCTGCAGCTAGTGCAGAATGCTGTAGCCCAGCTTTTGATGGGTTGTAGTAGATCCTGACACATTACTCCGGTGCTGCGTGAAATGTACTGGCTGTCAATTCAGTGGCGGATCACCTTTAAAGTCAGATTGCTGACTTTCAAAGCTCTACACGATCTGGGCCCAGTCTATCTGAAAGAACTTCTGGTTCCTTATCGCCCTAATCGATCACTCCGCTCAGCTGATGAGGGGTTGCTAGAGGTTCCATGGGTGAATTTGAAATCTTCGGGCGCTCGGGCTTTTGCATATGTGGCCCCCACCCTTTGGAACTCTCTACTCCGTTCGTTGCGGGAGTGCACTTCTGTGGAGGGCTTCAAGAGAGGTTTGAAGACTTTTTTATGGGAAACGGCATTTTTAGAACATTGACTGAAATGACTGTTTTGATCTAGCTGTATTTTTTAATGATTTTTATTGTTTTGATCTGTTATTTATGTACGGCACCTTGGCAATTGAAAGGCGCCCTATAAATAAAACTTATTATTATTATTATTATTATTATTATTATGCACTTGATATCTTCTATCTGGTATGCCTACCCTCTCCCTAACATTTCCCACTACAAAATGCACAGTTTTGGGGCTTGGATCCAGTACAAGTTCATTATCCACGACTCCTTGTAGTTCTATGTTCAATGTATATTACCTGTAAATGTGCATTTTTACTATAATAGCAGTTATTTTTACTGTTTGTACTATTGTAACTTGTCTTTCTGTATTATTACTGTAGAACCGCAGGTCCACCTTGTAAATGAGCTTGCTCAATGGTGCCCGCCTGGATAAATAAAGATATTGATTGATTGACTGATTGATTGATTGATTGATTGATTAGGAAGGCCAAGTAATCTTTTATAAAATATGTTCATTGGGGCTTCTGCCAGATCTGTATTCTGATGCCCCAAAATCTTAGCCTTGTAAAATATTTGACTTTTTACTTTAGCATTTAATGCCCTAATTCATCCCATTACAGAGTGCCACCCATATCTGTAGGAGAATCTTTCCACAACTGGTATGAATCTCCTAGTTTTCTGTACTAGATGTTGTATATGTTTATTCCATTTCAGGTTATTTGTAAATATAATTCCTAAACAACAAAAATTATTAACATTCTCTATTTTTATTATTGTTACATGTTAAGATACATTCTGTCCCCTTTCTCTGCCAGATTTGTGGCATATCAAATATTTTGTCTTCTCTCAATTTATCTCTAAGGATGCTTCAATGTAACCTTAAAAAATGTTTTTAAACTTCTTTGTATCCCCAAATAACTAGTAGAACAATATCAGGATATTAGGACAATATCAACTGCATTAGCCAGGTAGGGGCAATGCCTCAAGCCCACCATTGGCATGTGCAGTACAGGGTCATACAGCCTTTCCATAATTTTATTCAAATATAAGTTAAATAATATAGGAGACAAAACACATCCTTGCCTCTGTCCTATATTTTGTTATAAATTTAACTGTATTGTCTCCTTCCTTATTATACTTAATACTTGTGCTATTATTTGTGTATAATGTTATCAATATGTTTAGCATAGCAGGATCTATCCCATAACCCTCCAGAACTTTCCATAATTTATCTCTTCTTACTGTATCAAATGCAGCTTTCAAATCTATGAATACAATAGAGTTTATGTTTTTAATAATGGTATACTTGTATATCAAGTGTGCCAAAACATAGCACTGGTCAACAGTGGAGTGTCCTGACAGGAATCCTGCTTGAGCCTCATCCATGATATCTAACATCTGACCCATTCCAATATTTTTGCATATAACATTTTGTAAATAATTTCTGAGTGGTGTCCAAGAGACTTATAGATCTTTAATGTCCTGGATTAGTTCTTTCTCCTTTTAAAATTGGGATTATATTGTTCTTTCTCCAAGTGGAGCAATTCTACCCTGTTCTGGTGATATGATTATGTATATTTTTAGACATGGTACACATAATTCTATATCATTCAGGATTATATCCACAGGAATCCGTGCTGGGCCTGGAACCTTATGTCTTTTTGCCAGGCTTATTGCAGTAATTATTTCCTCTTCTCCTATTTCCCATTCAAAGGGAATCCCATGTTTTTGAATGAGTCTGTGGGATCAATCTCTAGATCAAAAAATAATCTTCTAAAATATAGTCCCAGCCAAAGACATGGCCAGATATTTATGGGAATTTCTGTGATATTTCCAGAGAAATCTCCTGCTTTCTCCATTTACACAGTAGGGGCAGCAGAGAGAAACTCTTTAGAAATTTTATGAAATATCTGGAAATATCTGGCCATGTCTGTGGCTACTACTGTACGCATCACATGTGAATGGATCTATGTAGCTTTCAGTCTGATCTGAATAACTATCCCATCCATGTACCACCATTCACCAAAACTTCTTATTATCCTTTGTCCAGACAGCTTTTTCAAACTCTTTCCACAAATCTATTCTATACTTTTCCCTTTTTTTATTTAATAATAGTTTGTAGTTCTTTCTGAGTTTAATTTAGTTTTAGTCTCCTTTGTTTAATTAACTCCCACCTTTCTTATTGCCTTATAAATTTCTTTCTAGCTGCTTTGCAGTCGCTTATCATACCATTTGCTTCCTGTTTTCTTTAATAAATGATGCTTTTATTAAGATAGATGATATTTTTCAAAGTTATTTCTAGTTCTTGTAAGCAATTGTTTGGGTCTTTATAACAAGTAATAGTTGTTATCTCATCCGTTGCTCCACATTCTGTGAGTAATTGCTTGGATGAAAGATTGCCAATCATCTCCATTTAACCCCTTTTTACCCCTATTATTTTACCATTTCTAATTTTATTTGAATTTTTTGGGCCATATTACTAATTTAATCTCTAAGGGCTGTGTTCATTTTCAACTCTGTTTCCTATCCTTAAGTCCCTAAATATAGAAATTATATTATACCCTATACAGCACAGATTCAGTATTGAGGACCCCCTGATTCCCTGCTAGGTTATTGCCCCCGAGGGGTCTCCCTTTGATCTCCCATTTAATAATAGGACATTTTTATCCTCTAAGAGGGTGCATAAATTCTTTCCCCTAAC
This sequence comes from Neoceratodus forsteri, assembly GCA_016271365.2. Lineage (NCBI taxonomy): Eukaryota > Metazoa > Chordata > Ceratodontiformes > Ceratodontidae > Neoceratodus > Neoceratodus forsteri. The sequence goes on from CM057455.1 coordinate 625,895,115, forward strand.
AGTTTCTTTTTGGTCCAGAGAGTTACATTTAGTAGCTATAAAGTTCTGGCTCTGTGCTGCACATGCTTCTCTTATTTCCACCGTGAGCTTGAGGCATCGTCCCACCCTGGCATTAAAATAACCCAAATAATTATATCACAATCTGGGTCATTTTGGGTGCATTCAACAATTACTGTATCCATGTTATCCAATACACTTGTTTCAGTATAGCTAAAATTTACAGGAGGAATATATATATATATATATATATATATATATATATATATATATTTAAAATTTCACCACCTTATCTTCCCTTGTCAACGTTATGCCCAATATATGGTTAGAATCAATCTTGATTTCAAAAGGCTATACTCCTTGCTTATTTTGCATTATATCATGGGTTGTACTATAGCACTGCGATAGCGCTCACGTCAATATCCCCAACAGTGACAGACACAATGCCGAGTGTTGGCATTGTACTGTCGGGGATGTCAGTGTGTTTCTATCGGGGGGCTGCATCCCTGAACCCACCATGAGGGGGGCTCCACCCCCACACCCCATGGTCTCTACATATCTAACTCCAAGTTGGAGTTGGACTGGAGAGGGGGTGCTACACCGGGAGCCACACCACTGGTGTCTGCATGTACCAGGACAATGACTCACCACTTTCAGGTGAAATCTGTCAGTGTGTTGGTCTTCACAGTGGTGGTTTAAACCTCGTGTTGGTACACCATATCATAAGACCTCCTGATAGTCTACCAAATTTCTTATCACTCATTGCTGTTTTAGAGAACGCTCTTATACCCATTAATATTTATTATCATCTTTATCCATGTTTCTTGTATATACTGTAAGTGCAATCAAAATTCTTCACATAATCAACAAAAGGGTTGGCTAATCTTTCCCTTAACTGCTCAACATTCCATGATAAAATATTATAGTCTTGTCCCCTTTCTGTGTGTTATATTGTTCAATATATTTCCATCTGATTGTCATTCTTCCCCGATCTTGTAATATCTGGAATCTATTTGATGTCTTATTTAAACTTAGCAATTGTTCTAAGCTTGGAGACGCTTTACTAGATCTTAGAATTTCCACTTCTCCATGTAGGTAAATCTCTACTTTATATAATATGTATGCTTTCGACAGAATTAACTGATAATCAGCTTCATTTTGGACCCAGATTTTCGTTTGGCCTTTTTTCTCCTATCTTATCACTTTCTTTAGTGCCTGTTTTAAATCTTTGGCTCTAAATACATTCTGGAGTAATTCCACCACTTTCATTGTCCAATTTCTCTGGTCTTGTTTAAAAAAATTATTTATTCCAAATATGGAAATAGATAACTCAGTGTTGCTGTCTGCCAGGTCTTTCAACCCTTCAAAGTACTTGGGAACAAGACTTTAATATTCACCACACTCTCCATTTCAAAGTCTAATGATTTTATCCTGTTTTTCTGATTTTCTTTTGCCTTTAATATGAAGTACTGATCTGATATCAACAAGACCATCTCCACATCCTCCAGTGGTCTTATGATACTTAACCATTCTAATACTGGTATTATGAATTATGCATTAAGCAGGTTAGCAAGAGGAAAAGAAAGAGGAGACCATTATGGTTTTCCAAAGAGGTAGCAAAGAAAGTGAAAGCCAAAAAGATTGCATTCAGGCAATACAAAAAGACACAGGCAGAAGGGGATAGGGAGAAGTACCAGGAGAAACAAAGGGAGGCAGGGAAGTCAGTAAAGGAAGCCAAAGCTCAGACAGAAGAACACATTGCAAAATCAGTGGTTAAAGGGGACAAAACCTTTTACAGGTACATAAGTGAAAAAAGGACAAAGGGAGGGATAGTGAGACTGAAGGGGGAGGATGGGAGCCGCGTGGAGGATGACAACAGTAAAGCTGACATATTGAACAGGTATTTCTGCTCAGTCTTTACTAAGGAAGAGGGGGGTAATGGGTCTGAAGGGAGTACATGGGGTGAGAATGGTGCAGAAATGGACACAAGTCCCTTTACACGAGAAAGGGTCCTGAAGGAACTGGAAGTAATAAGAGCTGATAAAGCAATGGGGCCAGATGGGGTGCACCCCAGGGTCCTTAAAGAACTATGAGAGGTGGTCTGAACCTCTGGCTATCCTGTTCAGCTAATCACTGGAAACAGGGAAGGTACCCAAAGACTGGAGGACAGCAGATGTAGTCCCCTTATACAAAAGTGGAACAAAGAGGAAGCAGGGAACTACAGACCAGTCAGCCTCACCTCGGTAGTGGGAAAGATCATGGAAGCACTACTGAAGGAGAGATTGGTGGAACATCTGGTTGTCAATGGACTACAGGACCCAAGGCAGCATGGTTTCACCGAGGGAGGTCATGTCAGACCAACCTCATTGAATTTTTGACTGGGTGACTAGGGAGGTGGATCAGGGGAGGGCAGTGGACATGGCCTATCTGGACTTCAGCAAGGCCTTTGACACTGTGTCACATAGAAGACTATTACACAAACTGGGGAATATGGTTGTGGGCAGGACAGTAGTGTGGTGGGTAGGTAATGTCTGGGTGGCAGGACACAGAGGTGGTGGTAAATGGCTGTCACTCCACAGAGGGAAGAGTGACCAGTGGGTACCACAGGGACTGCGTGCTGGGACCGGTCCTATTCAACATCTTCATCAGTGACATTGCACAGGATCTAGAAGGCAGAATTTCACTGTTCGCTGATGACACAAAGCTCTGTAACAGAGTAGACACACCAGAGGGTGTAGACAGAATAAGAAGGGACCTGCAGAAACTTGAAGAATGATCAAGGGTTTGGCAGTTGAAATTCAATGCAAAGAAGTGCAAGATAATGCATATGGGGCACAAAAACCCTGGTACAATATATCAGTTGGGGGGTGAGGATATAGCATGCACCAAGCAGGAAAGGGATCTTGGGGTTGTCATCTCTGATGACCTCAAGGTAGGGAAAGAGTGTGACAAGGCATCAGGTAAAGCAAATAGGATGCTGGGATGTATAGGCAGGGGCATCACCAGCAGGAGAAAAGGGGGTCATAATTCCGCTATACAAGACACTAGTGAGGCCCCACCTGGAGTACAGTGTACACTTCTGGAGACCATACCTACATAAGGACATAGACAGGGTAGAGAAGGTTCAGAGGAGGGCAACAAAGATTGTGCATGTGTTGCATCACAAGTCCTATGAAGACAGGTTGAAGGAACTGAACAAGTACTCCCTGGAGGAGAGGAGGGAGAGAGGGGGGATATGATAGAGACATACAAGTATCTTACAGGGAGGAACAGGGTGCAGGAAAACACTATTTTTAAGCGAAAAAGATGTTTCAGGACTAGAGGGCATGGGATGAAGTTGGAGGGAGGACGATTCAGAGGAAACATGAGAAAGAATTTCTTCACAGAACGGGTGGTGGACAAGTGGAACACCCTGCCAGAGGAAGTGGTGGAGCTGAAACAATCACGGGATTTAAGAATGCATGGATAGACATAAAGGAATTCTAGAGGTCAGGGGTAAGGAGAAATAAACTTCTAGGAAAACAAACTGAACTTACAAGCTCAAATGGGCAGACTAGGTGGGCCATAGGCCCTTATCTCCGACACTGTCTATGTATCTATGTATCTATGGTACTGAATTTCTGGTTCCCTGCAACACAGACGCTTATAAATTGTTTCAGATGTAAATTTAACTTTTTCTTCTGTCTCATCCAGAATTATACCACTCTGTATAAAGGCAACAGATAATCAAACTCCATCATTCTTTTGAGTAAATTAACTCTGTTTTTAACTTGTCTCCAATTCCCTCCTTCCATTATCAGCTGTTGGGTCCTTTTGTCTTGGTACCTTTTTTATCTTGAGTCTTGTTATGTTGAAATTGTGTGGTCTTCATTTCTTCTGAAGTAATTGTCTTTTTACTTTTGTCTGCCATGTTAATTGGCAACTCTCTATTTTTTTTTAGTTTTTGTCTTTTTGTTTTTTCTGAATTTTAGATTTATCTGTTTTGTCCTACTTTTTTAATTATTATTTTTTTTTGGGAACGTAACCATCATTTTTTCTTTTAACTTGCAGGTTGTTACCTTGTCTATTTGTCTTTCCCCGCATTGTCATTTTCCTTTAATCTAAAAGGGTCTTGTGTTTTTTTCCTTAGTTAGATTTCTATTATTTGTTTCCACCAGTTTATCTATGTTTTCTGATGTTAAAGTAGTTTTTTGTTCTATGCAACTGTTATTTTGAGCCTTATTGCTTCTTTTTTCTTTATTTGTAATTTTCTATGTTTTCTTTCTTTCTTGCTTGATTCCTTTTACCCCCATTTATTTTTATTAGCTGTTCTGAGTTCCATTGCTATACTATAATTTCTGACCTCAACTGCTGGTAACATTACTAACTCGGAGTATGAGTATGAATCAAACCTAGAATCCAATTCTGTTGTTTCTTTGCCAGTATCAGTTAAAGTGGCAGCAAAGTCCTTTAGATCCATTGATTGTGCTGATCTCTGATTATATTTTGAATTTCTACCATCTCTTGCTTGATTACTTTTCTCTTTAGGTACCTCTTGTTTTTCTGAAGATTCCAGGTACTCCTTCCCTTGATTAAATTGCTAGTCGATAGCATTATTTGTTTCTTATTTTCAATACATATACCTTTAACAAAAAATAAATCTTGTTTGATTGCCAATAATTGTTCATACATCATAGTATTTGCAGCCAAAGGATCTCTCAGTGCATTACTTCCTTAGTTAGGATGTACATGTTTGGTATATCCTATTGGGCTCATTAATTGTGTGGTGTCTTCTGATGACCAACTTGATTCCTAGTTAGGCATTGTTATATGTTTTACATGTTTAGTCTGTATATTTTCTGCATTCTCATACATAAACACAGAGCCATTCAGCCCTTGTTTATAATCATTATTTTTTTGTTCTGTTCATTTGTTTGTTTGAATTGTTTCTCTGATTTCTTCAATTGTCTTATTTACTTCCTTATTCACTAACTTACCTAAATCCATATCCTGCAAATTTAGTGGTTTTGATTGTTCTTTAGTGATGTCATCACATGATTGCCTTGTTAATAGAATCAAGTCTACATACCTCAGACTTATTTGTTTCACAAACATTTTCACTATTTTTTCCATTTGCCTTTTTTATGTTAAACACATCTAATGTTAAAGGTTGAAACAATTTGTTTCTAGATGTGCATTGTTTATTCATATGACTTTGCCCATCTTTACTGTCATCCAGAGAAGTAAATGTGAGACCTTCAAAATGTTCTTTTCCCTCTTTTCCTATCCTTAATGGCCTTGCATCCCCTTCCTCTGCTGGCTTCTGATTTTTAGTTGTTTTGTTTGGCCTCCCTCTGGGTTTCATTCCCATTTAACCAGGTTATGAATAGTTTTTCCCATGACGGCCAATGAAGTACTAACATCCACCAAGCCCTTTCCACTTTGGGTTTCCAAGGGCATTATAATTAAGGGTGTTTTATCACCCCCAAAGATAGAGGGAAAAAGGACAAATGAAAATAAATTGCACTTTGTCTAGGATTTCCCAGAGAAGTTTCGGAATTCCTAAAACATTCAGATTAGCTGTCCACAACTGATCAGAAAATATTGCATGCAACTGCTAAAACAGAAGCTCCAAATATAAGACAATAAACAAATTAGTCACAGTACTTTAGCTTTTTCAAATAGGTGCAACAGGCAGTGATATCTGTGTGTCAATTTAAATAGACAAACCAATAGAGTTGATCTTACAATCTTGGGTCCTTGTGCTGAGTCATTTCCCTTTTATCTCAGGATCCTTCCTTTTCTGGTCAAAAGAAGAATGAGGAGATAATCTTTCCTGACAATCCAGTCTGATACCAACAAGTTCAAAACGAATGGTGCAGTTCCTTTGTATTAGCCTGACCTTATTTCATTAAACAGTTTTGGTCTCTTTAACCTCTTTAGTTCTAAATAGAAACCAGAATCTTGCAATCATAGGTGTTTTAATATACTTTGTCTTCTCCAATTGCTGGATGTTTCAAACAGTTCTGGACTTAGGCCCTGGACACACTGGGGAACTTAAAATGGTTTAAGTGCCTTAAAATGGTTTAAATCTCCTAGCACTGTTTGCAGACAGACTACAAGCCTTAAAACATTTTAACAAAAGTGTTTTAAACCCTACTAGATACCTAGACTTAAAACCATTTTAAAAATGTTTTGGAGCTAGCATGGTTTTACTCACAGGTCTGTCCAGGAGTAAAAGTGTTTTAAGCTGTAATGGTTTAACTAAAACTGTTCTAGCTGCAGTGTATCCAGGCAAGCACAGTTCTGTGTGTTGGACTTAAAATAGTTACAAGGAGAAGAGGTTTAACACTAGCAGTGTGGCTACACTAAACAGTTATCAAAAATGGTTACTGAGTAGTGTGGCTGCACTGAAATGGTTTAGCTAAACTGGTTTTAAAACATTTTTCAAAACAGTCTGTAGTGTGTCAGGGCCGTAGAGTCCCAAATCTTCTTCTGGTTCCCTTCTGATATTTCCACTAAAAGTTAAAAGTATGGACACCACTATAAAACCATATGTAAAATCTGATATTAAATATTCCCCCAATAACATCCCCTCACATAATCTCAATGGACCACATAAACAACTTACTTACTTTTTTCTGGTAAGAGATTGAATCATATCAATTTCTTCCAGCTCTTACAGTTGTGACAATTATGTAAGCGAAGTTTGTTTTCAATACAGAGACACAAGTAACAGAACCAATATTTTCTAGTTATATTTATGAGATAGCTCAGTGTTTTACTGCTATCACTTGCATATCATGCTTCACTACTATTAAAAGGAGGAAGCAGGCATGATAGCTGCTAACTTGCTTTTTTGACCAAAGAGGAATAAAAGGGTCACTGTAGCCAAGTTGCTTGCTTTCCACTCCACAGCTGCTCATCGAGTGGCAAATTTAAAGCTAGCACACCAGCGCATGCTCTTATATATCTTTATATCACGTGACCCCCACTGGCCAACCCAAATGCTACTTCCTGGTTTCTTTTGCCTAGGTTTCTAACTTTATTTTAACTATTTTGTGTTTTAAATTCAGTTTATCAACTTCTACAAACTTTCCTTTAGCTGTGGTTTGGCCACAAAAGTGAAACAGAGAAGGAAAAATAAGCACTGCTCTCGTGTCCTCATTTTCTGAACTCCTAGGCTCCAGCAGCCCTCACAAACCATCAGGTGCAGTAAACCCTCTTTTATTTTGGAAACAAGCTCTTGCTTAATTGGAATAGTAATGCAAACCACATCTTAATATAAAACTCAGCTTTCAGAATTAGAAATAGGGTAAAATCTATTCATGTCAACTCTATACAAGTATGTGCAATGTTTCAGTGTTCAGCTTCTTGCACTCTCACTATTTCTTTCTGTCATTAGTAAGTATTCACTTTATTTCTCTAAACATGACATTTAGAATAAGTGATTTTATAGATATTCTTTAGAGAAGGTAAGGTAAGTAGGTGAAGTAGCAGTTTCACCAAGACCAAGACTGAGGCCTAACATGGATGGGCTTTCCAAGTTGACAGACCCCCCGCCGATCCGACTGGGACTGTCACCACTGTCAGGGCTCCTCACCACCACCAAGGACTCTGCCAAACAGTAGGATGCTTAGAGGCCTGGAGCATTCTTCCTTGCGCATATCTTTGTTTCGGGCAACAGACACGAAGTTTGTCTGAAAAGGTCAGCAAATTTAAATCTTTAGTGTGGCAATGGTGGCATACCTGTTAATAAAAAATATAAGACTTTTGCTGACTCCCGCTATGGCTGTTTCTTCTCAACAGTATAGCAAGCTGCCTGTTCTCCAGCCCTCAGTCAGTCGTCCTTTCAACTCACAACCATTTTATTATTGTGATTGTTACTGCCAGCTCTGTGGAAGAGTGGACACGGGAGAGAAGACAGGAATTCAGGGAGGATCTGGCTAGGCTCGAGAACTGGTCTGGCATCTGGCAGTTGGGTTTCAAGACCAAGAAGTACAAGGTCATGCAACTGGGAGCTAGGAACCCTGGGGCCAGCTACTGGGGGGTGCACAGATGACCAGTTCAGAGGAGGAAAATAATCTAGAGGTGATAATCTGGAGAAACATGAGACACTCTGAGCATTGCCATAAAGCAGCAACCAAAGCAAATAAAATGCTAGGATGCATTGCCAGAGGAATCACCTCCAGGAAAGAAGAAGTCAAGCTGCCATTGTACAGGTCATTGGTGAGACCACACATAGAGTACAGTGTGCAGTTCTGGTGACCTTATTTGGAGAAGGATGTCAAACTACTGGAGGGGGTATAATGCAGGGTGACCAAGATGATCCAGAGCCTGGGGGCAAACCATACAAGCAGAGATTAAAGGAGTTCAATATGCATTCCCTGGAGAACAGAAGGGAGAGGGGGGATGGGGTAGAAACGTTCAAGTTCCTAAAAGGTATAAGCAAGATTGGAACAGAAAGCATTTTCAATTTAAAAAGGGAGGGGACCACAAGAGGCAGTCTGAAACTAGTGGGGGTATATTTAAAAAAGAAATGAGTAGGCACTTTTTCTCAGAAAAGGTGGTGTCAAAGTGGAATGAACTACCAGAGGAGGTGGTCTCATTAAAAATGGTGGGCAGTTTCAAAAGTGGGTAAGACAGGGTAATAAGGAGAGTCATAACTGGATGGAGGATGGCGAGAGGAGAAAGGGTGTGGGGGAGGATTTAACTGGGGAGAAAGGGGAGGGGGGCATCTCCAGTAAAACAGACTGAGCTACACACTCAAGCCGACTTGATAGACCATTATGACCTGTTTCTGCTGGCATTTTTGTATGTTAGTGTGTTCATATTTTTTAGCATAATTAACTGCAAGAAGAGGAACCTAGTCAGCTGCAATGCTTGTTTCCCAGGCTTCCACTCCCAATGCCTGCCTAGGTGTCTATATGAAATGTATAACAGCAGTAAGAAAATACTGCAGATGAATATTTTCACTCCTTAAAAGTACATCTGCAAAGGTATTTGGTCATCCCAGTCCATCAAATTAGCACCTTATTTATGAGTAAATGGAAGTCCCTCCCTCCACAACACTGACTAATGTTCAAAATGCAAAATATTTTGCTAAAAGGAAAGGAAAAGTCAACATGCACTCTTATGTTATGTCCTACTTCTACAATGCCTACATTTTCTTTACATTTTATGACAAAATGTTTTTCTAACTAAACATGCTCTGTTGTAAAGACCTGTAAACAATAACATTAAAAAACACCTCTCCCTCTTCTCTCTGCAAGAACCATGCACCAGTTTTAGCATAGTGAATAACACACCTGCTAGCATATTTGATCTGAAACACGTCAGGAAAGGTCCGTCATGCCTATCATATCAAACACATAAAACCCAATGCTCCCAGGTGAGCGCCCAGAAATAAGACTTTGATTTTCTCAGTGTCAAGCCAACAATATCTGTTTTAAAAGCTCTGCCCCAAATTGTAGAAACCTGGGTTTATTCCAAACTGTCAACAGAATACCTTATTATCCCTAGTTTTGTGAAACCATAATCAAGGCCTACATTCACAGAAGAAGGAAAATAATCTGTGTTAAAGGTTCATACATTCTTGTTTGAAATCATTTCCCTAGGTTTGCATCAGCTCGTGTACTTTAACTGTGAACCTGTTCATCCCCTGTTCCTTACTAGTTAGATGTACAGTACTTGCTATAACAACATGTATTCAGTTGCAACTTCTCCCAGGTGTCGTACATAGTAATGCTTGTGGCTTCAGTGTTCATATGAAATGTAAGAAAGGAGTATTGTTATTTGAGATTGAGCATGGAACATATACTAGTAGGGCCTGCAGGAATAACACTAGAATGGTTCAAAGCAACAGGGATCCGGAGTTGAACAGCATACTGGAATATTACAGATCAGTCAACACCAAGTAAAAGAAACAGTTTATAATGTATTTATACAGGTCAAGTGGGGATATTTAACAAAACAGGGTTAAAGTCTTCAAACATGGTCTCTGTTAAGAGAAATCATGAATATCATGTTAGACAACACTTCTGAAGAAATCAACTGCTTTAGTAAACAGGAGAAATGCTATAGCTCATTATCTCCAATAGCTCCATATGAAGTCTGAAGTATCCATTGTTTACTTGACATAAAATGGCTGCTCAGAAGGTAATGAGATAGGCATTATAACGTTGCAGGACAGAAAGGAGAGGGGTGATATGACTGAGACTTTTAACTTTCTGAAAGGGATTAACAAAGTGAACTGTGCAGAATTATTTAGCAGGAGCACCAGCTCAGAGAAACAAGGGCTTGACTTGAAACTGAAAGGAAGGAACTTTAATAGGAACTTGAGGAAGTATTATATTACTGAAAGGGTGGTGGAACTATGAAAAAAACTTGCCTGACGAAGTGGTGGGCGCCAAAACTGTGGATGACTTCAAGCATAGGTTGGACAGAATAAAGCAAATAATAGCAAGCTCTGCACTGAGTACAGGGAGAAGGGGGGATCTGAAGGGGGGGATAGGTCCCCTAAAGGACACTAGGTCTTGGGAGAAATAGGCAATCGAGGGTAGCCTGGAGGGACCTTTGGTCTTTTTTTCTGCTATCATCACCTATATTTCTATCATATCTATGATCCAATTTTGTCCTGGTTTAGATCTCATTATAGCATATCAGAGACAGAAATATAGAAACAGAATTTGCTGACTTATAAGGACCGCTTGGCCCATCCAATCTGCCATTCCTCCCTACCTACACCATTACCTCAGACTGCACCCAATCTACAGCTCTTTCTCCATCTCCCTTCCTTTCTACTATGATTGCTTAGTGATTATCACAGCATTCTTGAACCCCACCACTGTTTTTGCCCTCACCACCTCCACTGGAAGGCTCTTCCAGGAACCCACCACACTGCTGTGAAGAAGTACATCCTTACATCTCTCCAGAATCTACCCCTCTCCAACTTCATAGCATGCCCCCTCGTTCTTGAGCCCACCTTTTCCTCTGAAAAATACTCCCCCCTCCTGTGCCTTATTTGCCCATGTGAGGTATTTACAGGTTTCTATGATACCCCCCTCCCTCCTTGTTCCAAGGTATACATATTGAGGTCCTTTAGTCTCTACTTATAGGGCTTTTGATGCAGATCCTGTACCATTTTAGTTGCCCTCCTCTGGACCACCTCAACTCTGTTTATGTCCTTCTGGAGATGTGGTCTCCAGAACTGAACACAATACTCTAAGTAGAGGTCTTAACAGTGATCTATACAGAAGCAACACCACCACCATCTTTCTGCTGGTGATGCCCCTCCCTATACAGCCCAGTGTCCCACTCATCCTCTCTACTGCCTTGTCGCACTGCTTGGCCACCTTTAGTTCATCCAATATGATTACTGCCTGGTCTGTTTCCTGCTTTGTGGTTGCCAGTAGCACTCCACTCTTTTTGTACTCTTCCCCTGGGTTTCTGTGTCCTAAGTGTATTATTTTTCACTTTTCACTTTGAAACTCAGCTGCTGTCTCCCTGACCACACCTATAGTTTTCTCAGGAGTCTGTTCCTCCTTTCCATTACCCTCCCCACCAAGTGTCTACCCTATTGCAGATGTCATCTGCAAAGAGGCAGACCTTCCCTTCCAACTCCTCTGCAATGTCAGTTACAAAGACATGAAAGAGGACTGGCCCCATAACTGATCACTGAGCCACCCTGCTGGTCACCTTCCCTTCCTTGCAGTGAACTCCATTTACCACACCATCTCTTTCCTATCCCCTAACCAATTTCTTATCCAGTTTACCAATTTTTGATCCACTCCTAAGCTGCCCAACTTGTTTACTAGTCTCCTGTGTGGAATGGTGTTGAATGCCTGACTGAAATGTAGGTAGGCCATGTCTTCTGCTCCAGCCTGATCTAGTTCCATGATCACCTGGTTAAAGAAATCTATCAGATTCCTTTGACATTACCTCCCCCCATGTAAAACTATGCTGCCTCGGCCCTTTTATCTCTCTGGATTCAAGATATTCCACAATCCTTTCCTTTAGCCGTGATTCCTTTAACTTTCCTATGACTGATGTCAGGCTGACTGGCCTATAATTGCCAGCCTTCTCCCTGCTACCACTTTTGTGTACCTCTCATTATAGCATGGAGACAGCACTAGTCATGGTGTTCAGGGATCTTCCTCTGGCGCGAGAAACAGCAGTTGGTGTTCCAACTTGGTACTGCCAGATCTTTCCTCAGCATTTCACATGGAGGATCATGGGGTGCTAGTCACTCATTTGAGGCACTATATAGGGCACATGGGGATGATGATGCGGTGTATTGAGTCCTATTTTTCTGGCAGAGAACAGCAGGTGGTGTTGGGTGGCAACAGCTCAAAGGCTGCTGCCCTTTGCTGTAGAGTACCACAGGGGTCAGTTTTAGCTCCTATGTTTTTTGCCATGTACATATTGTCGTTTGTGGAGATCATAAGGTCATATGGTTTGGGTCTTTACTGCTATGCAGATGACATCCAGATCTACCTGTCATTTGCACCTGATGGAGTCAGTGCTGTGGTTGTGTTACATACATACATATTTGCCAGCAGATTAGGCCTAACTGTCTATCATGTCTGCCCAAACACAGCTCACTGGTAAGGTACAGTAGATGTTCTACCTCCTTTCTTAACTCATCCCATACTCCCCTCCCAAAAGACCACTGCTGTTCTGCTTTTCCCCCACCTGTACCATGACCCTGTACCTGTCCCAACCCATCTTGAAACCTCCAACAGTTTCCGTTTTTATCAGCTCATCTGGAAGTGTGCTCCAGGGTGCCACCACCTCTCCATGAAATGACCCCTCAACTCCCTTTGTACCTCCCCAATATCAGTTTTAGATGATGGCCTCTGTCCCTCAAGCTGATCAGTCCCTCCATTTTACCATATTGATTCCACCACCTGTCCATGAAATAATGATCCCTCAACTCCTCGTAGTACCCCATCACCAGTTTCAGACTATGGCCTCTTGTATACCCCCCTTCAAGCTGATCAGTCCCTCCATTATTACCATATTGATTCCCTTCAAATATTTGAAGGCTTCAATCATATCTACCCTATCCCTTCTGTCTTCCAGGGAGTACATGTTTAGCTCTCTAAGTCTGTCCTCATAAGACATTTCACCCAGTCCACTGATCATCCTAGTCACTTTTCTCTGGACTCTCTCCAGCAGTGTTATGTTCTTCTTTAAGCAGGGACACCAGAACTGCACACAATATTCCAGGTGTGGCCTCACCAGTGAATTGTATACGGGAAGTATAACTTCCCTGCTCCTGGACATTATCACCCCTAGATATACCCCCAAACATTCTATCTGCTTTAGCAGTTGCTCTCCTGCACTGCTTCAAGTTGTTCAACTTGGCGACAATCATTATCCCCAGATCCTTTTCCATCGTGGAGACTGTGAGCCTTATTCCCCCAACTGGTAGCTATACCCAGGGTTCCTAATACACAGGTACAGAACACTACACTTACATTCATTAAACCCTAACTACCACTTGTGAGCCCAGTTTTCCAGCCTCTTTAAGTCTTTCTGGAGTGCTCCCCCTTCCCTCCTCACTGTTTACCACAGTTCCCAATTTAGATTCATCAGAGAACAGGCTAATTTTACTCCTAACTCCCTCCCCGATGTCTGCTATGAACACATTGAAAATGATAGGGCCCAACACTGAAACTTGCAGGACCTCACTGATGACCTTTCTGCGAGTCGAGGCTTCACCCCCTACCACCATCCTCTGCGGTCTGTTGTTAAGACAGTTTTTTAACCACCCCACCCATTTTCCTCCCACTCTCAGGTTCCTCAATTTCCAAGTCAGCCTTCCGTGTGAAACCTAATTGAAAGCCTTGCTGTAGTCCTGGTACAGAACATCAACAGGCTTTCTCCCATCCAGGCATCTTGTCACCCAGTCAAAGAATTCAACACGGTTGGTTTGACATGATCTCCCCTGAACAAACTCATGTTGGTTTTCATTTTAAAAACCAATTGCCTCCATGAACTCCACCATCCATTCTTTTAATATGGCCTCCATCATTTTCCCCACTATGGATGTCAGGCTGACTGTTCTGTAGTTCCCCAGATCATCCTGAGGGTCTGCTCCTGTGGAGAGGCACTACGTGTACCATCCTTCAGTCCAGAGGGACACATCCTATTTGGAGGGAGGAATTGAACAGATCTGTCAATGGAACCGCTAGGACATAGACTTTGAATTTGACAGCAGATTAGGACTGCTTGGCCTACCCATTCTGCCCATTTCCCTACCTAATGGATAAGCTGCTGATCTTAGTTAACCAGCAGCCTACTTCTTTCTACCCCCACTCCTTAGAATTGCCTTATGATGGTCGCATGCATGCTTGAATTCAACCACTGCTTTGACTCCACAACCTCCTCCAGAAAGCTGTTCCATGCATCCACAACCTTCCTGTGAAAAATACTTCTTACATTACCTCTGAGCTGCCCCCCTCTATCTTCAAATTGTGCCTCCTTGTTCTTGCATACCTCTTTTTTTGAAAGATGCTACCCTCTTGGACTTTGTTGAAAACAGCAATGATCTGCCATAACACAGGATGGAACCAGGGACCTTTAGATTTTCAGTCTAACGCTCTCCCAGCTGAGTTATTTCAGCTTCTACATCTGCCTGTTCCCTCAGAACCATGGGATGGATGCTGTCTGGACTTGGGGCTTTATCTGTCTTCAAAGACTTGAGCGCTTCCCTCACCCTCCTCACCCGGATCTCACAATCTTTGAGTGCCTCCCGCCCCCATGCCCCCTACCTTACCACCCCCCTTTGGCAGTGGCCCATATCTTTCCCTATTAAAGACTGAGCTGAAATAATCATTTAGCAATTCAGCATGCTCTACCACCCCCTCTACCCATCCCCCTCCTTCCTCAGCTTGCTTATCTGCCCCCACACTTCTTTCACTCCTAATATATCTAAGAATTCCTTCTCCCCTCCCTGATTCCTTGCACTAACCTTATCTCTTTTTCAGTCTTGGCAGCTCTTGCCCTTCTACTGATCTCACTGGAGATCCTGTGACTCCTCTCTGTCTTCTCAGTATAGGAGCATTTGTTCCTTTCAAAGGCCATCCTTTTGTTTCTCACTAATTCCTGCAGTTCCCTAATCTACCAGAAAGGTTTCCTAGCCCTAGCTGTCTTCTTGTGGGATCTCATGCAGGTTTTCATGGCTTCAGGATGCCCAGTTTCTGAATTTCCCACTGCCTCTCCGTGCCCATCTCTGGTCTGATTTTCCCTATATGGTCTCTGAGGATAGCAGGCATTTCCCTGAAGTTTGCCATCCTAAAGTCCACTACTGTGGTCTTTGTTTGATTCCACTCCTTCCCCAGGTCTAGGATAAAACATACTGCAGAGTGATCACTCCCTGCCAATGGGTCCTCCATGACCAACTTTTTTACCTGATCCCCATCCGACTATACCAAGTCCAGGATGCTACACTCCCTAGTCGGCTCCCCCACCAGCTGATTTAGAAATTCATCATGAAAGGTGTCCATTAACCTTTGTCCTTTTGTAGATGCCGACGCCATGGTCCTCCAATCTGCCCCTGGCATGTTAAAATCTCCCAGTACCATGGTCTCTCCCCTATTCCTGCTACATTATGTGCTAATACTGTTTACCACCTCCTTGGCTGTTTCTTCCAATTGCATTCGTGGCTTGTATACCACACCCAGGTTGACCCTCCTTCCCTTACTATCTTGTAGGTTGGCCCATAATGCTTCCACATTCCCCTGTCTGTTCTCATCATGGCTTCACTCCATCCCCTTCCTAATGAACAAAGCTACCCCCCACCTTTACCAACCATCCTATTCTTCCTATAAATTGGGTACCCTGGGAGCATCAGGTCCCAGACATATTGCTGTGTGGCCCAGGTTTCTGACAGAGCTGCTACGTCTATGCACCGTTCTGCAATCAGAGCTTTTAGTTCAGGCTTCTTATTCCCCAAGCTTCTTGCGATCATCAAGACTACCTTCCAACTTGTCCCCCTATCCCTATCCATCCTCCCTAACCCCTTCCTATTTTTTGAGTTCGACCCTGCCTTCTTCTCTTTTGCTGGTATTGAGGAGAGAGGCCTCTGGCCTCCCCTGATGTGCTTTGTTGACTGCCTCCTGTTTTCAGGCCCCTCCTTTTATCAGTTTAAATTCTACCTGGTACCTATATAATCCCTCAACATATTCTTCAGGACTTCCTTTCCTGCTTTGCTTTGGTGCAATCTATCTCTAGCGAAGAGATCTTTATTGTCCCAAGTATCACCCCAATTTCCCACTAATCCATTTGTTGAACTGACAAATGTTCTGCTTTCTCTTTAAAGTTCCCTCAGGTACTGGCAGGGCTCTTGAGAAGGAGACACTGGTTCCTTTTGCAGTACATAATCTCGCCATCTCTCTGAATGTCTTTCACCTCCTTCACGCTATTTTTCTGCCAGATCATTTGTGCCTAAGTGCACCACTAATGAGTGCATGGTGTGCGACTTCATGCACTGACATACCTGGCAGGCACTCAACCCTAATACAGCTCTTTCTGCCATCACCACTACTCCCCCCATTTGATTCCCCTGACTATGGAATCCCCCAATATTAGCACCCTGGCTTCCTCTGCAGTTGCATATTGTAAGTTATCATCAGCTACCTTCTCCCTATTTAACATCACTGCCACCTCCCCTCTGAGCCTACCTCCACCCCCCATTTCCCCCTGTCCTGTGTTTCCCCCTTGCCCCATTAACCACCCCTCACCCTTGATGCCTATCCACTCCCCTTTCTTGTCATGCCCTTCCTCCTTCTTCTTGTCCCTAACTGAACCCCCGAAGACTATGCTTATCCCTCTCCATGCCTCCTCCTCTCTCGTAAGCCCTACACTCCCATCCTCCATTATTCCTCCTGGATCCCTGTTTATTCCCTGTCTTTTCTCCCCCTTTCTCGTCTGTCCTCCTGTTACATACACAGACACCACCTTTCCCCCTCAATCCCCTGTATTCCCTCTATTTTGTAGTCAGGTATACCTATTTATCACTACCACACCTCCTACAGCTCTGATGTTGTTTTTCCACCCTGACCCTACCAAGGCTGAACTCCCATACTCTCTTAACTCCACCTCTCTTCACCACCACCCCCCCGACAAACTTCCTGCCATCCCATGTACCCCACTCTTTCTACTTTCTTCCAGATCACTCCTGTGTTTTAGTGTCAGTGTGGTATAATCACCTCTTCCTGATCACTGCAGTGTTTCCAGTAACCTGGCTTAATTTCCTCACCATTTACCCCCTTCTGTCTCGCACATGGCTTCTCAATGTTTCTCCCTGGCGCAAAACCTCTTCCACCTCTCCCCATTTCCAGCCCCTTGACTAATCTCTCCTCCCTCCTTAACTCCTAAATGTCCCTTTCCGGGTGTAACATCTTCACACAGATAGAACATACTCCTACTCTCCAGAGTGTATCCATATGCACAGCTGCACCACATCCCTCAATATTCCCTCAATAAAGAGTCACTTTCCTCTACTACACTTGGACCCTTCAAAAGGAATCTCAAACTTTACCTCACCTCTACCACTCAATGTGACTGCTTTGTTGAACAGAGATCTCTCTAAACACCTCCCAGCTCACGCATGTCTCACAGCCCGCCCTTTCCCAATCTCATTCCCTCTGGCACTGGGCCTTCCTTGTGACTCCTTTCCTGCTTCACATCTCCACTGGTACAAGACATTTTCCACTACCATCGGACAGTGGCCCATTAGCCTGCCAACTTCCTCTCCGGTCGCATGCCTGCAATACTAACTGCCTATGGTGCCCTCTTTCTCTTATTGTTACATGAGCCAGCTGCCTACTCAAGCTGCTCATTTTATGAATATTATCTCAAAGTATGTTATAACTGAGTATCTTTATTTTTTCTTTTAGTTGTTTTGGTTGTTTATTGTACATTCTTTTACTACCTCTGTATGTATGTTGACCCTCATCCTTTGACATGGAACCTTTGTAAACGAGCAGTTTCTGCTCAAAGGTATTTGTAATCCGAGAATTTAATAAATAAAAAAATAAAAATAAATGACATCCATTACATCTCACAGTCCTGCTAGGACCACTTCCCACCCCACTGCCTGGTTTCTCCACCCAATCTCTCCCCCATCCCTCTACAGTCCTGACTTCTCCACATCTTCTCTATGCCCCTTCTCTATTTGTCCCCCTTTACTCACCTATCCCTGCACTCTTTCAGCACTCTTACACAAATAATTTTATTACAATCCACCCCTTAATAATGGTATGATGTTCTGAAAAATGTTCCTTTACCTCTCAGTAGCTTATGTGGCTCAGAAAAGAAAAATATTTCAATAAAGGTTCTAGGCAGCAAAGTCATTTCAATCTATCCCTTAATTACTAAAGATTGTTCCAAAACATTCCCTTGGCCTGTTTATGTTCTGAAAAATGTTCTCTTGACCCTCAGTAGCTGAAGCAGCTCGTAAAAGAAAAATAAATTATTTCAACAATGGTTATAGGCAGCAAAAGGTAATTTTCAGTACTCCCCTTAATTACTAAATGTTGTTTCAGACTTTCCCTTGAACTCTTTATGAGCTCAATAAATTGCAACAAAGTCATAGACAACCAGTCATAACATTACTGTGAGCAACTCTAACATTGTTCCAAAACTTTTCCTTGACCGCTTATGAGCTCAGCAGCTTATAAAAAAAATTACAATAAAAGTTATAGGCACAGTTCATTACTGTACTATGAGCAACTCTAAGACATCATGTCTCTGTCCTTTTTCTAAATGTGTGCCTCTAGCAGAGCCTAATTATTGTTCCACCCTCCTAAGTGAACATTTAATAAATGTGGAGGAGGAAGAGGTGGGTGGGCCAAAAAGTTAATCTGTTGCCACACGGTGCAGGGTAAAGGGGGTCCTGCAGAGGGACAAAGCCAGCCTTACCCCCGCTGCTTTTCCTTTACTGCTGCAGAATCAGTACTAATGTGCTTTTAAACCCCCATGGCCCTTTCAAATTCAAAATGGGCAAGACTCAGAGCTCTCCTGATTGGCTCAGCAGCCTGTTTCAGTTCTTCCAGATGCTGCAGTTCAGCCATTGCGCTCCACTCCAGAAGATAGCTGGATATGGTTTGCAGCCATAAAAGTCAATCTATTGCCACATCGTGCAAGTATGGAAGGGTCCCACAGAGGGATGTAGCCAGCCTCACCCTCAATGCCTTTTCCTTTACTGCAAAAAAAAACCAAAACTGCAGGATTCAAACCCAGCACCTCCTTTATCAAGCAAATGTACCTGCATTACCACAGTGTGCTACTGCAGCTCTGGATTATCACAATGTGTTACTGGAGCTGCAGATGAGTGTCTGGAAGAGATCCCAAACTGGATGGCCTCAACCTGGCTGAGACTAAACTCATAGAAGACAGCAGTGATACTGGTGAAATCAGGCTATGTAGAGACAGCAATGAATAGCGATAATGCCCTGTTGCCGTCATTAAATGGTATTACACTATGAGCTGCTGATAGGGTAAGAAATCTGGCATCTCTGTGGACAGCAGATTGACAGTAGAAAATCAGGTGTCGTATGTTGTCTGCACTGGCTTTTTTTTTTTTTAGTTGTTTAACCAGGAGTGGCACACTAAGCTGAAAGCTTTTTTACACGTTCAACCTGGGAGCACAGGGAAGTTAGGTGACTTGCTCAGGGTCACACAGTATGCAAGTGGAAGCTGTGGGATTCAAACCCAGGTCTGGTCTGCTGGATGTTAGCAGATTTGCAGCTCCGAGCCTTAAACCACTGAGCTATTCTGCCTCCCATTATTTTATCAACTGCATAATATGTAGAGCATAGTGTATGATCACTGATATACAGCAAGGATATTTTTCTTTTGATTGGTTTCCATGGTAACTGGAGACCTCATGAGCACAGCTCAAAAGGTCTAGTTAGCATGGAAACCTTGAAAGTTTAAAAATATTCTTGGAGTATAGGAGCAATCATACACTGTCTTTTATAGTGTATGGTCTTTCAAAAAGGAAATGGGTGTCCTTACTTTTTCATTTTTTTATCTCCACTCACCTTCATTGACAGCTCACCGCTGCGGCCGTTTCCCAAGGATCGTAGGTCCCCAGTACGTGCATGCATGACCACATTCTAAGTTGTTATGCTGCACTAGGTATGTAGCTAGCGCAGCATAACAAACTAGCTGACCTAGCTAGTGCTGCATAACAAGGTTACCGGAGGAATAGATTTCCATCCCTGACAACATTTGACCATACACTATAACATGAATTTGAGCCTATCAGGAAATCTTAAACTGGAAACACTAGCACACACATCTGTCATCTCCAGACTGTATTATTGCAATGCTCTCTACCCAAGGCTGTCTATGGCACTTGCTTGTCACTTGCAGCTTATGCAGAACTCAGCAGCCTGGCTGAGTGCAGGGACCTAATGGTCGGGGGACATCATGCTGGTTTTGTGGGAACTGCATTCGCTAGCAGTAGGTGGCACGGCAGAAGTAAAATGTGTTAATCTGCAAAGCCCTGCACAGATTGGGTCCTGTGTATCTGAAAGATCGTCTGACCATATGCACTCTCTTCCACCACTTCTGTTCCTCTGAGGCGGGCTCCCATGTATACACATCCTCGCTTGAAATCATCAGGAGACAGAGCCATTAGTGTGACTGTCTTGTGGAATTTGTTGTATGTTTATATCAGTGAAGCCTCATTCTTGGAACATTTTAAGGTGTTACTTAAAACCCATTTGTTTAATTTGCCATGTGGGACCACTTAGAACAAAGCATTGAGTAGAGTGTGTTATGGTTGCTGCTTCTTATCTTTTTTTTTAATTCAATGGGTCTAGGTCAATATAGTGTGGGAATGTCGCAGACAATTTGAGCACAGACAAAATGGCAATAGCAAAATATGCACACCGGCAATAGACTGCGCAGCCAGGAGCGCACAAGCAGTGAGCCGATTCAATGTCCAGGTGTCCGGGGAGGGATGGAACCTGGGGAAGGCAAGGGGTGGATTACTATTGTTAACCCCTGGGGGAATGAAACTCAGGGAGGGAGAAATTTGGGTGGTGGAAGATTGACTAAAGGAACTCCATGGGGACACAACTCGGGAGGGGAGAAATTTAGGATGGGGAAGATTTACTATACTAACTCCAGGGTGGCAAAATGGGGGATTCTAGATAACTCTGGGGGGCAAGGAGGGTGACAGCAAAATAAATATAAAAAAACTAACTGAGACTTGAACCCAGGTCAGCTGGACATAGCAACACCATTCACAGCTTGTCACTCTAACCTCTAAGCCATGCTGCCAGGATGGTGAGCCAGCACACAGTCGTGAACATGACAGTGCTCGGCCTCACCAAACAACTACTCATATATAGCACTATAATGTCTGTGCTATAATTTCCATGTAGCTTTTTCAGTCACACTATTTTGTTTGTGCAGATTTTACAGTACTGTTATTCCTATTCTATCTTGACCAGACACCTATTTCAATTGTGTTTTTAAGACCTTTAAACTATTATTATGTAAACTTCCAGATCTTTGGATATGTGCCTAACAAATAAATTGCCTTGCTTTGCCTTATCATCAGAGCAACCAGTAGCTGGCTTTGCCATTGTCTGGAGACATCAATGATAGAGAGGTGTCACCCAAAGGATAAAAATCAGGCTTGGGAAGGAATATTGGTTCCAAACATGATAGTAAAATCCCTCATTTCCTCCCTTCAGAATGACTCAAGCCATGTGCAAGCCTATAAAATTTGCAGTAAGCTTGCATAAGATTGCATGCACAGCCAGCAGTCAGAGTGGTGGAGGACCCCCATTTTCTGTGAGGCCAAGCGGTCCTGTACCATTGATGGAGAATCTTCATATGGATTAACTTGTCCTTGGTGTTCCTATAGGCATGGTGGGTTATTGTAATACAGGATCTTCATCCCTCCTGAGTTATGTGCGGCACTAGCTCCTTGTGCCAGACCACCACATACCCCAAAAAGACATCATGCTTCCCATCCATAATAGTGCAGTACACTTTGCCCACAACTTCTACCCTGAGGGTAGGAAAGGTAGCCACCTGCGGTAGTGAGGTCCAGGCCTGTGGGGCTTGAGGAGACCTGCCCAGAGGTTGCACAGTAGCTCTCAGCTCTGGTACTTCCAGAAACTTGTTTCAGGGAGGCCAGATTTGGTCTGTTGCTGTCTGAACAACAGAAAGGTGGTGGATGCAGGCAGAAGTTGGTCTGCCAATATCCATATCCCCTGTTGTTTCCAATCCTCTCCCTCCAGTTTCATGTTATCAACCAGGATTTGATTCCATGTCATAATAGCGATTGCAAAATAGTGATTGTTATTATGGCAAGTGTATATCGCCAAAAAGCAAATAAGCGATATACACTTCCAGGTGACCCCACATCTGGTAAATTAAAAGAGTTTTTGCTGAGGGGGTTGTTTTCACACCCCCTGGTATAGATTCTCAAATCCAGGGGGTGCAGTCGGGAGGGAAAAATCCATATACACAAAATGAAGTGCTGCAGCCGCAGGCAGCAGCAAAATTTCCAAGCACCCGGTCTCAACCCTGTACCTGCTGCACCAAAGTTAGCCACCCACACCACCACACCACCTTGTTAGCTCAGTGGCAGCAGGCACACCAGTCCCTCAAAACCCCTTCCCTGTCCTTCCCCGTCCCCTCGCTATCCTCCTCTTCCTGTCACCATTCATTATCCTAGCGTTTGTGTAGGGTCACTACCCTTGCAGTTTAGCCCAGGAGTATAGCGCCCAATACGAGTTGCTGTTTTAATATGGTGCCCATATTGGTTCACTATACTCACAGGATACCCCAGGATTGTGGGACTGTGCCATAGATACATGAGAGGTGAGGAGATGGGGGAAGGGGTTCTGTGATCCTTGGGAACCAAGGTCAAGACCATGCACCTGTCCAATGCCTTCATGGTTTCAAATAAAACTGGACTGGAAAGGTACCGTGAGGGTTCCATCTCAACTCAGCACAAAATATTTCAGTGCTTACATTTACCAAGTGGCAATGTCATCACATGCAAAACCAGCTAAACACTAATTCGCCGATAGTCACCTCATCAATACAAATGCTAGAGATTCATTCTGCCACACACTAATTGGTTGTCCTCACAATATCGACGTAATCATGCACAGTTAATTAGTCATAGGTGCCAGTTAATCAGTCAAGCAGTGCATTAAAATCAATTAATTATTTTAGTCTCCTTGTTTCCTTGTTTCCTTGTCCTGATTACTCCAGAGGAGTGGCGATAACTTTCAACTTCAAGTCTGAAGACACAGTATTGCTTTAATTTGATTTTAATTTTAACTAATAAAGGGATTTTAAATGAATTCTGCATGTTTCTACTAACCCGATAGATGCCCTGTGGACTTAATGGATTACTGTTGTGACTTGTGCACTAGTGTTTCCTGCTGCTTCAGCTGAGCTGACATACTGCATGAAATACCATTTACACTTAATTGTTTCTCTATTATATCTGTGCTGTAATGCGTGCACTGTTTTGTTTGTGACGATTTGACATGATACCCTGGAGAGAGGTTCAAGCCAAGGAGTAAGCTGAGAAGAGATTTCTGTGCCAGATCTCTTTCTAACTTCACCCATTGAAGGCAGGTATTGGTGAAAGGGTGAGCCACCTGATCGCCTTTGCCATGCATTATGCCACTGCATTCTTCTTGAACCAAGGCATGCCCAATCCCCTTTTGCTCTAGTAAGCACTGGGCTTGTCTTGACTTATGTAAGGAAGCTTGTCTTCAGAGTAAATGGGCCAGTGTATGCTACATTTTGTTGAAGCAACGATCTTCAATGATCAGGAGAGATTACAGAAGAGATAAAAGATTTTTGGAAGAGCAAACATTATGATCACTTCTGTGTTCCCCGTTAAAGTGAGATTTAATTTTAGCCACCTCAGAGTCTCATGTTCCAGCTCCATTATAAGGGGGTTAATGATAGCTTTCACTGTTTCTGTCCATTTGGTGGTCACATGTATTCAAAATATCTAAATCCTTCCCCATCTCCGCTAATCTGCAGCTCATTACAGCTGGTCCCAATGTACTCTTTACTGAGAGGAGATGATATAGATTTCTTCCAACTGACTGCCAACCCTGATGCCGTAGTAAAGGAGTCAAGTAATGCCATACCAGTGGTAGGGAGGTATTGAGATGTAAAAGGGTTATACGTAGGTAATCTGCATAAGAGTTCACTTGATAGCTTGTGTTTCCTGCTTGAATCCCCTTGATGTTCTTTAATCTACCATTTTTTTGTTAAGAGGTTAGGGAAGAAGAATGAGGAGAAAGGAAAGGGCACCACTGCTGCATTCCCCTCTGCAGTGTGAAGAGGAAAAGAACCTTGTTGATCATTACCACCATTGTGGGGTTGCAGTACAGTGTGAAAACCCATCATGTAAAGTGCCAGCAAAACCCAAAGGCCTCCAAAGTTACACAAACGTAGTCCGATTCAACAGAATTGAAGGCTTTCCTGAAGTTGACTGCCAGAGACACCATGGATGTACTTTATGAGTGTGCATGCCACACCAAATTAAATACACAGAAGACATTATCTGCCCCTGCTTTCCCCTTTGGAAACCCCATCTGAGTATGAATAATATATTTATTTATTTGATTGTTTCTGAAGACCTTTGAGCTCAAAGGACATTTTTCAATGGTGTCCAAGTTGAGCAAGTTATTTACAGGTTACAGACAACAACAATAAGAAAGAAAGCATCCTCTTTAGCTGGGTGACAAGAGTCTAGGCCAGAATTTTGATGTTGCTGGAGATCAAGCCTATGAGTTGATCGTTGTGGCAGTACAGGGGGTCACTGAACATCTTTAGAAGTGGGGTCACAAGCCCCATTGTCAGTGGAAGCTGGCTGGTGGCCTGAACCTCTTGTAGCACAGCAAACAGTGGTTGTGGTGGGGTGATTAAATTCAACATTGGTTGGTATAGATTGACCAAGAAGCCATTCCTTCCTGAGGCTATTCCTTGGCTAATTTCCCTAAGGTGGTTTGTAATTACTGCTAAGTTATCTTTTTTTCCAGCTTTGCCTTGATGTGAGTTGGGAGTGAAGGAAGCAGGTTGTCAACCTGGGATGGGTGCACTTTCTACACTTTGAGAAATTTAACCTCCTACAAAACTTTGCATAACCATGTTTACCACTTTTGTGCATCTGGTAACCATTCCATCTGGCCTCCATAGTGTGGGAATTTGACACTTTGCCTGTTACATCCTCAGTCTTACTGCCAACAGCCTGCCCCTTTTTCCCCATGATTCTCAAAAGTTATGCTTTTATCTGAAGAGGTGTCACACTGCCTTACGGCATAAGAGGGGGGAATTACATTGTAGCATGGGCCACTGATCTCAGCTATCATAGGGCCCCAGCCCAGTGATCTCTTCAGTTTGGACTGGTTTGATCCAGCTTATGTTTGCCCCTCAGTCTCTGCTGCTTAATTCTTCTTCTTTTAGTCTCAGAAAAGAAAATTATTTATCCCCATTGAAAACCCTTTCACAGCTTCTCAGATCATGCCCACTGACACCTCTGTGGAGGAATTTGTGCTAAAATAAAGGTTTGATTAATGAGATACCCCACCTTAAATCCATATTGGCATAAGAATGTGGGGTTTAATCTCCAGTGATGGTGTCCAGGACAGCCACCAATCAGCTGACAGTGTTTGATGATTGGGGCATAGTCTGAAACTATTCTATCCCCACTCAAACCCTTACTGAGAGGAGTACCACAAGGATCCATACTTGGCCCATTACTTTTTGCCATATATGTTGATGATATTGATGAAAGCATTAATAAGGTAAGTATCCACCTGTTCGCTGATGACACAGTGGTATATGTAGGTTGTCCGACCCCCAAAGCCACCTGTGATGACCTACAGGAAGAATTCAACCAGCTTTAGAACCAGCTACTTCACAAAAAACTTCTCTTAAATGCAAAAAAGACAAAGGCAATGTTGTTCTCACCCTCTAGCTGTGGATAAATCTGGCCAGCTCTGGAGCATTGCCTCTGATTGCCACAATAATTAGTGAAAAATTGAAGTATGTTTCAAAGTTTAAATACTTAGGAGTGTGGTTAGACCATAATCTCTCATTCGCCAAGCATGTAGAAGACCTGGTAAAGAAACTAAGGCAGAGGTTGGGGCTATTCTTTACAATAATCCAGTTTCTCATTCGAGATGCAAAATTGCACCTTGTCCAAACTAATTTTCTCTCACTGATCGATTATAAAGATTTCTTATACAGTCAATGTCCTAAAGCCTTGCTTGTAAGGTTTGATATGCTTTGTCATAGGGACATCAGATTTATTACCGTCTCCCCATCCCCATCTCCACACATCATTGCTCCTTGTATAAAGCTGATGGCTGGTCTCTTTTGTTCAGGAGTAATAGAAATGCAGCCATTTGACTTACAGAGTCGTTATGAAATCACTCACATGATATATATATAGACTGAGTCAGGAACGAATGCCTTAAGAAGTGCATCCTACATCACATTCTGTATCCCAAGGCATAATCCCATTTTGGCAGAGTTGCCATTAGCTTTATGCTGCCGTCCTTGTGAAATAACTTGAAAAAACTACTGAAATTGATCTGCCTTTGTAGCATTAGCTCTTTAAGTCCATATATACTAGATATGTGTGTGATCCATGCAGTTACTTCCCAGTCCCTAAGCACTGCCTGAAGTTAGTTCTTTGCTACCTGTAGTCAGTTCTCTGCTTCCTGTAGTCAGTATTAGCCATGCATGCCTGAAATCTTTGGAGACTCTAGTGTTACAAGTTACCCATAACCCTAAATGTTCTTCCCTTCTCCGGTCCTTGTTCTCTTGCCCTGGCCAAAGTCAAGCATTACAGGTGTTCCCTGCACATAGGTATAGGGATTCTTGGTGCTTTGGGTGGTGCAAAGCCTCCGTAGCCGCCACCTGAGACCCCAGGCCTAGATTCCCTCCAGCAAAGCATGGCTAAAGCCACTAACCAATCAGAAGGTGAGCACCTCAGCTGTGGCTACCAATAGGCTCCATAGTCTGCCCCTGTGCCTCACTAAACCCTGCAAAATCTGATCACTGTACCTGGTCTAACATGATTGAATCACTTATTTGACTGACTGCATGACCCATATGTTACATTGCTTAGTGTGCCAGAGTATGGATTCAGGGGTGACTACACTTCTCTGTAAATTTGTACTTGAGCTGAACTTTTAGGTCCTGAAGGAATTACATTACTTGCCTCATTGTTCTGCTCTCTATTGGTGTCATCAGTTCCGACTCCTTCTCCTCCTCCTGCCATATACAAGACCCCTATGGGCCCCCCGTCCCACAAGCAAAGGAAAGCTTAGTCACCGGGTGTTCGGTGCCGCTTTAGCTACCTCTGTAAGCTACAAGCCTGGATCCTTCACCAGCTAGACATGGCAACAGCCTTCGTCCAATTGGAATGTGAGCGCTCTTTGTTGCTGGTTCCTGATTGGTTCTCCTAGTCCACCTCTGTGTTCCTTCTAAACCAAATTTAAATCTGATCTTCTGCCTAAACACTTATTTTCATGACTATAGAGCACTTATCCTTATGTCTCAACTATAATTTATGGAATACCATGGGTTTGCACTCCTTCTTAACTTCTGTGCTTGAGCCAGCTATTGTGTTGGGCTGCTGACCACTTTACCCAACTGATGATCTCATTGCTGTAATGTTTGTTGTTATATTGAGAACTTATTTGTATTTTTGTTATCCATTTGTACTATTGTGCACATTGTAAATATTTTATATGTACTTTACTACTTGGCTCTGTCTTAACCAGGTCCATCTTGAAAATGAGCTTGCTCATTGATGTTGGCCAGGACAAATAAAGATTTTGATTGATTGATTGATTAATTGATTGAAACCAGTATTTAGTTGATTGCAGGGCTACCCACACCTGCGGCTACTGCAGCTTCCACAACCTAGTACACAATATTGATGTGGGAGACATGAATATGAGAATAGCAGTGTGGTCATTGCCAGCAGGATTTTTCTGCTGCCAGACATCCAACAATCCCCATTATAAAACCATCAATCCCAATGCTGCCCTAGCCCTGGAGTGGCTGTCAGAAACCACTTTAGAGTTGTCCAGAAAGAAATCTAGTACTAATCTGAGGTCATTCCTCAATAGGACTGGGGCATGTATATCCCCCATGAGATCTTCAATAGACTGCAAAGGTGTGGGAAGAAATCAGCCTTGTCTGCATGAGAGGAATATATGACAAAGCAGCAGTGCAAGAAAATAAAATGTTTTTTTCCAAAAAGTTAGTGTCAGCTACAATTAATAAAAAATATTGACATATCTGTCACATTTGCTTTTCCATGTACCTTCTATACTGTGTATCATGAGTTTGTTTAATATTTTCAGTCCTAACCCTTGCCAGGTCTGCAACGCTATTTCTAAGCCAAATGTGGTGTCCATCTTTTTTTCTTGAGAAAAATAAAGCTAAATGAAAACAGTTATAAAATACTCAGATTTCAGTGGAACTAGAAGATGCTACCACAAAATAAAACTGGAAGATGCCTGGAAACTTTTATAGTGAAAAAAAAAAGTTAGGGTACATTTTTTTGGTTCCTTGTGATAACTGCAACCATGTAATAGTGATCACTGTTTGGGCGCGTCTACATCGCTGAAAATGAATTTCGGTAATGTAGACTCACGGCAAAAAGCAAAACAGCACCTGAGATGTAGGATTTCAGTTTCTTTTGCAAGGGGCTTTGCACCCCGCACAACCCTACTAAAGGATTCTGAACTGCAGGGGGTGCATGTTGGGGGGGTGCAAATTGAAAAAAAAAAAGAAAAAGTGACCTTGCGCAAAAACGAACACGCCCAGAACTGAACCCGACACCCTCCCAACTCCAGCCTGCCACCAACCCACCATGCCACACAGTCAGCTCAGCAGCCCACCACTGTGCTACACCCCACAAAACCTACCTCCCATTTTGCCTGTGACACAGTGTGGTCCCTCCCCACCCCCCAGTGCACATGTATATATAGTGACATCCTGTTGTTATAGTTGTCAAACCTCCTATCCGTCACCCTCCCTGCCAGATAGCCCTGTGGAAAAGCACCGTGATTGAGTCACTCTTTTGAAAACTGTCAGTCGTAGTTGCTTTATTAATCTAATACCATTTTTTCCACAGTTTCCTTGCACTGCTGCTTTTAAATACTGTTACCATTCCCTAGAGACTTCCAATTTCACACCATTTGCTACTACTGAGTGACCAGTTGCACCTTATCTATTGCGCAGGGAGGATTTATGCAGTAATACTACCACTCCATTTGTTTCATTTTATGATAAACAGGGGACCAGTAATTCCACCCAGCACTTAGGAAGTCAATGAATGTTCTATCTGGTGAGGTGGGTCTCCTGGAGGAGGGCTAGATTGTCCCATTGAGATTTTAGATGCTGTACAATTTTGTTTCTCTTAACTGGGTGGATAAACCTTAACACTCCAGAAGACCAACCTAACCAGAGTGCCCACCCCACCCCTCCACCCCCACCGATCGGCAATCTGCAAATGTTCTATGGAGACTGCAATAGGGAGATCAGAGACTGACAGCTACTGTGGGGCTATACTGTATAAAGCTAGAATGTGAAAACACTCAGAAATAACTTGGGAAAATCTGCAGTTAACAACAGTATTGAACAATGCTCAAGTGGATGCTTAAAGACAATTAATACAGCTGATTAAAGAATGAGCCGATAATATTGATGAACAGAGAAAACAACCCAAATACAGCCAGAGAGATGTGGTACATTGAGGCACTGACTAGTTCAGGGAAGTAAGAGGCCTACCATGTATGAAGTAGTGAGAGAAAGAGCCTGTCTCCATTCCCAGTCATAGAGGTCATAACAGGGTGTGAGATGGACAATGAGGAACAGCATCCATACAAGGTCCTGCCCATTCACCCAAGCATACCTACTACCTACTGAAGATTCCATGACCTCACTAGTCAGAATGCTTCCTGGCAAGGATACAGAAAGTGATGGTGGGACCATATGACCTGTAATGTCACATCATGGAAAAGGGTCTCCTGTTCTGGCTTACAGCTGATGTCCTGCAGTGCCATGCCCCTTGCCCCCCCATCTGGCGAAGGGATTGCAAGATTGAGGACCTAGGACATTCCCCAGCTAGTGAAAGTACCACAGTCAAAGCAACCCACTGGTTCCAGAGCCATGAGATGGTCAAAGTATAGTGGAGAAGATCAATTCAGGCCACTTCTCTGCACCCTAGAAGAGATCAGTGCATCTGTGCTGGTGAACCTATTCACACCAGGCACCCCGTATGTTGACTTCCACCCCCCCACCCATGTGTATTTTATCTGGTGTGGCCCCCTGGTGTCCCAGTATTAGGGCATCAGACTGGGGGGGTATTTCTAGCACCAAATAGCCTCAGTGGGAATGTAGAAGGTGGAGGGGGTACCTGGTAATGTATTACATGGATGTACTGGTACCAGCAGAAGAATGAAGGATCCTCTTCCAAATAAATAATCCTCCCATAAGGCAAAAGAGAGGAGAAGAGGAGGGCTCAGGGTGTGGTAGGCACTTTTTGTTTTTGTTTGCGGATGGTCCTCAAGTCATACGGCAACCTCCTTCCCCTCACAGTGTATCCCCAAAAATGTATCCATGATAGACAGTCACCCCCACAGCTACACAAAACCTAACAAAACAAGCAATCAACATTTTGATAAAAAAAGTCGTAAATGTAATGGTATTCTCACAGTCTGGCCTGCCTGTCAGGGAGGTGCTGGATCACTCGCTCCTTGCATTATACTCTCAGTCTCAGCCCATGGGTATGTATCCATTGTGTAATTGTTCCCCACAGTGCTTGTCCAGGAGGGCAGTGGATTGCAGGCTGCAGCATCTGGATTCTTTTGGTCCTCAGGTTCTGCTTCAGAGGAGGCTGGTGGACATCATCAAGTGATTCACAAATACTCTTCACTGGCTGAGGTGCATGTGTGGAGGCAGGCTGTGTGATTGATAGGGCTTCTTTCCCTGTTGCTCTCAGAGCAGAGTTGGTTACTGTGGTTGGTGTCCTAGTGGTTACAGGGGCACCTCACCTTGGTCCCAATTTACCCTGCTGTCAGGACTAGGTCTGCTATTAAGCAAAAGCTATGGCTGCCTCCTTGTTGTCCTGCCAGTTCTGGAGTCCTGGTTTCTCTGCTGTGTTTGCAGCTACAGCTGGTTCTCTACAGTTGTCCATCACATGCACAATATTGGAGTCTTGGGCCACCTGGAGCTTTCTTGGTACTGTAGTCCAGATCTGGATCTCTATCCTGTACTGTCGGATGTAGGCCTGGCTTCTTGTGGGCTCTTGTACTTCTACCCAGGTCACTCTGGATAATGCATAGTTAGTCTGTTCCCATTTTCTACATTTATTTTCATTTTATTTTATACTGAAAGGCATGTGAGCAAAATTGCCTGTTTTCACAAATGTCAATTTATCAACATTTAATAATACCAAAAAACAAATTAATACAAACATATACAAACATGTGTAAAACAATACATTAAAAACATTTACACACACTTCTGATAAGTAAATGTTTTAAATTGTTTTTAGATGTAAATGCAGTAGGACATTGTACAAGGAAAGTTGCCCATGAGAGGAGTAACAGAATGGAATTTGAAATAAATACTCCATGTTAAACCTACTGGAGCATCGATTAAAAGGCCTCTGAAATAAGGAAACAATACTGTTGGGCATCTTACCATAATGAAGTTTATAGAGGAATATCAAAACCCTACTGTTAAATCTATCTTCCAAAGAAAACCAGTTCATGGCCTTATATAAATCACAATGGTGAGTAGACCTTGGGAGCCCAGTAACAAAATGAATAATACAAAAGTACACTGATCTTAATCTTCCCAGTGTTTTGGAATCAGCTGAGGAATAGACCAATGAACCATAATATATTAAAGAAAGCAATAAACTATAAGCCATCATAGTCACTGTCTAAGAGATTAAAAAGTGTTTTAGTCAATTCAATATGCCCATCCTTTGATGTAATTTTTTAGTCAACTTACTAGTGTGGTTTTCAAAAGAAAACTATCAAGAATTACACCACTCAAAGGATATTCATTGAAAGAAGCTTCTTTTGGCAGCAAAATGAAGGAGGTAGCTATTATTGGACAGGACCATGACCCTGCTGATGGTGCCAGGCCACTAGTGCAGTGGGATTGCTACACTTCAAGTGGGCCGCACCAGGTAAGGATGACTAGTCATCACAAAAGGTCCTATTAATGTCATTCCATGCTGGACCCCTCTATCATATCTGACACTGTTATGATCTGGATATTATTTATTGTGCCCTTGTTCTGCTTTTTGGCATATTTCCATAGCCACCCCAGTCAACAGTTATGTTCCTTAAGGCAATGAAGGATCATGTGCTGCGCATCTTAAAGGTCCATTATGTGCAGCTTGGTAGTATTGACCAAGCCATTTAGAAAATGGATGCCCTTCTTGGCTGAAGTGAGTGAGGTTTTGAATTGATCATGTCCACCACTAGCGACTCCTCGAGGGAGGTCATGTACGCTGTTTATGACCAGCCACCCCCTGCCATCATCTTTGTCAGATTCTTACATTCATGTTGCTAAGCTCAATCACTCCAAGAGTACCAGAGGGCACTCAGTGATTTTTTTTGTGATTGGTGGCACAGAGGAAAGGATTTTCCCAGAGTGTGCTTAATGTCAGAACAGATTGGAACCATGCCATGGAACCACGTACGCTTAGTACAGCTGGTGAAAACAAATATGGAAGGTGAAGGCTGGACAGAGCTCTGCTGTTACAATATGCGCCATCTTGCCTGGTTCAAAGCCCTCCCCCTCCAAGTGAAGGTTTTAAAATGTTTTAAAAAGTTTAATTATCGTGTTGAAGCACAGATATCAGAGCATCCAGACTGTACTCCAACACGATGCTAGCCCAAGTGAGTTCCCATGCATCATTGTGGTACTAGTGCAACCAGGGGTGCAGCCAGGATTTTAAGAAGGGTACTGTGGCAGGAATAAAAGGGCAGGGCCAAATCTGAGGGTGGAGCCAAAGGGGTGTGGCTATTGGATGAAATAATGCTTATGGATTAATTACTGTGTACTCAATACAATGGCTGTGGTGGGTCACAAGGAAGTACATTTTTGATCTTTTACATGCTTCTGTTTGCATTTGCATTTTCCTTTGTGTTTCCTTTGGTGTCATTGTTGCTGTTACCATTAGCATTTGCATTTCCAATTGCATTTCTGTGACTGTGCACGTTACCATTTGCGTTTCTGTATGCACTTGCGTTTGCATTTCAGTTTGCGTTACTGTTCACTTTGGCGTCATTGTTGCTGTTACTGTAACTGTTTACATTTCCAATTGCATTACCATTACTGTTTGCATCTTCATCACCGTTTGCGTTTCTGTTGCCCTTAGCATTTGCATTTTCGGTTGTGTTTCCATTGTCGATTGTGTTACTGTTTCTTTCTGCAGCACCGTTGCCTTAATCATTTGCATTACTGTTTCATGCTTGTGTTACCATTTGCATTTTTCTTAAATTTGTGTTTCCATTGGCGTTAGCGCTATATTACTATTTTCATTCACATTTGTGTTTCTGTTGCTGTTAGCATTTGGCGCTACCATTTCTATTTTCATTAACGTTTGCACTTGCGTTTCTCTTACAATTTGCATTACCATTACGTTTGTGTCACCATGTGCATTACCATTTGCACTTGCGTTTGCGTACTGTTAGTGTTACTATGTAACACGGGCCCCATCTCCACCACCACATTCCATTCACTATTTATAGTGCTCATTCTCAAAAGAATGGAAATCCATGGCAAAAAACTCTGTTAAATGCATCAATTAGGGTTGTTCCACAGTGACAAAAGCAAGGAAATTTGCTGTTAGGGGTTGACACCCACCCCAAGCCCACCCTGTCCCCACCAACATGCATCAGGGTGTGCGCTAGTAGTTGGTCCCAACTTCACCCTTGCTCTCCTATAATGCACCACCTCAGCTTGTTTACTCATGGGATGGGGTGAGAGTTAGGACTGACAACCACAACGCATACCCATGTCTGCTGGTGGGAACGGGTGGGCTTGGGTAGGGAGGCAACCCCACAGCAAATTTCACCTTTGCCACTGTGGAACAACCTTAACTGATACATTAAATGAAGTTTTTGCCATGAATATATGTGTGTGTGTGTGTGTGTGTGTGGTGTTCATATATATATATATATATATATATATATATATATATATATATATATGTATGTATATGTGTATATATATATATATATATATATATATATATATATATATATATATACACACATGTATGTGTGTGTGTGTATATATATATATATATATATATATATATATATATGTGTGTATATTGGTGTACTGAAGACAAGATATGATGCTGTTCTCTGTATAAGCTGGCACCCAACAAAAAACTTTTTGGTTCAGCAGAAACAAAACCAAAAATCAGAATATACCTCTTTAGTTGTGTTCTGATGTTTTTTGTTTCTTTTTAAAACATTCCGTACTTCAGCATCCTTGCTAAGCAGCAAACAAGATAGCAACGCAACACAGTTCAATCGATCAAACCTCTGTGAACTGTACACACAATACCAGCCTTCTTTGTGAAAAGAAGCTGGTATTGGGTGCACAGTATTTGCATTATGTGCACAATATCAGCCTTCTTTGCAAAAGAAAAGCTGGTATTTTGTGCACAGTACTGTATTGTGCAAAAATAATATTTTTTGTGGCTGACATATACATTTTCTCAGAGGAAATAATGGGAAAATTTTATATGTCTTAACTTTTGAACAGGTTCCTATCTTTTCACCAAACCTTCAAAAGGCACATCTGTGACCCAAAGGCTTTATACCCTGAAAATTTCAGACCACAACATAAAGCCATTTCTGAGATGCAGCTGTAGAAAGTAATGTAAAAACAGAACAGATTTGTCTATTTTTTTAACACTTTGTATCTCAGAAACCACTCAACGGTTCCCATGGAATGTGGAAGCTAAAGAGACCAACTCCTAGATATTATACATGCCAGATTTCATAAACATGTGTTCAATAGCTCCAAAGTTATTAAGCTTCAAAACTTGGACTTCAACATAGATGTGAAGTTTCATCCTAACTATACTGGCACAACTGGTATTATAGTGTGTGTGTATATATATATATATATATATATATATATATATATATATATATACACACATATACACACACACACACATATACATACATACACAGTATGTACACAATATACTACACCAAAGCACATTAGCCAGTTTATTTGCTCATATGCTACATATTTTTGAAACATTTCAATTGTGAAAGATTTAAAGACATAAGGAACAGTCAAATTCATTTAAACTTTACCGTTACTTTTCACAATTTACTTTTCCTTGTCTATCACTTCCTTAGACAACCACACCACAATCGAATAAAAATCACAAAATCAGTTTTATTCTGTGTGGTTGTAAGGCATAGCAAGCAATCAGTATATTAATAGTTTTCTCTTTGTCTTCTGTGAATTCTCGCTGTATAAAAGCAAAGCAAGACCTGTCAATCTGTTTTCTGTCATAGTTGATTGATGGTAGCTCTTCAGAAACATAATGGAGGAAAGTGATCTTTCTCCACTAGCAGTAGACATTGGGATTGTTGCAAAGATCTGCAGTAATAGAGATTGCCTCCCCCTGCTGATCCACCATGAGCTTATCAAAATTGTGCTCTGGTTTTTGACTATATAGATAATAATCTTTGGTTCAGCCCCTTCCACTTCCCTTGCTAGAAAGCACATCCTCTGTAAAGCTTTTTAGGTTCAACAAACTCACATCCTTGAACACACCATTGCTCCCTTTACTCCTCCCTCTCCATTTCCCCCAGCACATCATCACCAGCCACACTGTTCCTCCTTTATTTCCAAATATTGGTTTGGTTCCCTTCCCTCCTACCTGTCATCACTTCTTTCTCCAGTCATGCCTGCACCATGCTCTCTCCATTCCAGGAACCAGTGAACTTTATCCACTCCTCACCCTTGCTCCACTAATGCCAGCCAATCTGCCTTCTCTTATTGTCTTTCAACTTTCTGGAACCAGCTCCCCTCATCCCTCCATAATGCCACCACTGCAGGCTCCTTCAAGCATTAGCTGAAATCAGTGTTAGAATTATAGATCCAGAGCTAGGGTGTTCATAAAAGTTTTGATCGGGAACTATCTGCTGCTATTTTAAATACATGTATAATGTATGCCAGTGGGTCAGTTGGAAGGCACACTGCACTGAACAGTACTCATTGGTTTGTGTAGCCCATGTTTTCTTAGTAAAACTAATCATACCAAAGCATACAGTGCAAAGCCTTGTGTCACATGACTTTTAAAGCATTTTCTAAACACTGTATATTTGGGCATACCATGTCATTTATTTTTAAACTACTGGTAATGGAAAGGCACACTGAGCTAAAGCTCATTTCTAGGTGCCATCCATGAGAGGGAAACACGGGTAGAAAAGTAAGGAACAAAGCAACAATGCACACTTTCTTATTTATGTATTTCTTTATTTGAGGATAGGGAGGCATGGGGAAGAGTAAAAACCAGCAAGGTGCAATAAATGCAAAATAATAATTGTTCAAAAGCATATACCAGATGCAGAGAAATACAATACAATAAGGTGCATAAAGTTAAATAAGTTTGCAAATGTACGAAAGTAATACAAGTACAACGTAGGAACAGTACTGTAAATTAGTGATGTGGATGGGTGGATGTGTACACAATGCAAATGCTGGGCAAGGGAGAGCCATGGCTGCAGGGTGGTGGTCAGCAGATTTTGACATGATAAATCATATCAAGATGAAACATAGAAAGTTCTGTGACATATTGAGTAAAATATGTTATACAGCAGCACAGCCCTAGAACACACAATTGCCTAAATTATACAGTTGAACTGCATTCCCTTTAATATCTCAGCTGACATCTGATATCGAGAAACCTGATTTGAAATCAGAAAAAAAGGGAATAAGAAAGCAAAAACTTTAGAAACATAGAATAAAAGTTGGCAG
This sequence comes from Neoceratodus forsteri, assembly GCA_016271365.2. Taxonomy (NCBI): domain Eukaryota; kingdom Metazoa; phylum Chordata; order Ceratodontiformes; family Ceratodontidae; genus Neoceratodus; species Neoceratodus forsteri. The sequence continues at coordinate 625,932,174 of CM057455.1, forward strand.
AAGGAGACCAAGGGCCCATCTAGTCTGCCCATATGTTCCTTGGACTTTCTTAGATTCCATGACCTAACCCCACCCTACTGCCTAATGCCTACAACTGCTCCTGTTGCGTTTGATCATGCTTTAGCCTTGTCCCACCCCAGCTTGAATGATGTCACTGATTTTGCTTCCACTACTTCAACTAGCAGTTTATTCCATGGCTCCATTAATCTTTTTATAAAATAGTTTTTTCTAAGCTCCCTCTAGAAGCTCCACCCCAAACTTCTACTCGTGCCCTCTAATGTTAGAGTCAGATACTCTGTTGACCTAGTCCAAGGATGGCACCTTATTTATTGCTCTCTGGAACTTTTATGTTTCAATCATACTTTATCTCCCATCTCCCTGTTTGTCTACAATGAGAACATATTTAATGCTTCCAGATGCTCCTCGTATGAGTGCCCTTGAAGACCCTGAATCATTTGATCACTCTTCTCTGAACAGCCTCCAACCTGTTTATATCCTTTTTCAGATGTAAACTCCAAAACTGGACACAGTACTCCAGATGGGACCTTACCAGAGACCTGTAGAGTGGCAGCATTACCTCCTTCCTCTTGCTGTCGACCCCTCCCTATGAACCCCAGAATTTTGTTGGCCTTGCTACAAGCTTTGTTGCATTGGCTTATCTGTTTAAGGATGCTGGTTATGATGACACCAAGTTACCGTTCTTCCTGTATAGTGCTGAGCTGGACTCTGGTACTCTGTTGCTGTGTTCCCTTTACACAAATGCATCACCTTACATTTTTTTTGCATTGAACTTCAGCTGACAGACATTGAACCACCTTTTCCACCTCTGTAGGTCTTTTTTGTATGTCCTTAACCACCTCCTCACTGTCAACCTTTCCTCCTAGCTTGATATCATCTGTGAATAGGGAAATTTTGCCCTGAATACCTATGCCGATGTCACTGATAAAGACAATAAACAGGACTAGTCCCATCACTGAGTCTTGGGGCACAAAACTAGTGGCTGTACCTTTGACAGACATCAAGCAATTGATCACTATTCTCTGATTTCTGTCCCTAAGCCAGTTACCAACCAACTGATCTATGGACTTGACTGCACCCAGGTCCTTCAATTTTGTTTAAAGGAATTGCAGTCTCTTTTAGCAGCTACAGACTCAAGTCAAGGTTGGCTTGTAAATCTGAGTGGAGAATAATCCCTACGGTCACAGACCATAACGCGATGCTGATTAACTTTGCAAGTAGACAGTACTTTTTTTTTGTCAATTTATCCCTCTCACCTGAATTAGATAAAGTTAATGCAAAGTAAGTTTCAAAAGTGTCTCTTTCTTAGGTGTAAGGGTTAAATTACTGCAGCAGTGCACATTAAATTTTTTCTGCAGCCAGCAGGAAGGGTCCTGCTCCCACAGGACCTGCAGGTTGGATAGATCTGCCACTGAGCACAGCACACTATTGGCACCACATTGCATGCCAGGATAATCACTATTGTGTACGAAAATAAAAAGGTCAGCATTTTTACAAGTAGCTGATTGTCTTACAAGTAGCTCATATCAACTGAGGTTATAAATTTATACTGCGCTGGTCAAGGGTAAGGATGAGGATGTAGTGAATTTTTACTACACTGTCAAAGTTTAACAATGTTTTACAAAAGTTCTGATGGCCATTTGTAAAAGAAAAAACACAAATGGCATGAATTCCTCCATAACTGTTGTGCATAAATCCCCACCCCTCCTCCTCTCAGATAGCTGTCAAAGTAACTCTTTTCCCATCCCCTTCTAGCACCCTTCTCCCTCCTGCTGAAGTTGTTATATTAACTTACATTCCTCCCCTCAACCCATGTGTCATTAGCAAAACACCACTCACCTCCCACAAGCCCAGTCCCTTTGATGTTTTAATATAATACAATGATAATCCCCCCTTCAGTACCCACACTCTGCCACCAACCTCCCTTCTACCCCCATGGTATCATCTGGACAGATTGGGTGAGCCAAGCAGTCCCTTTTTGCTGACAAATTCTATATTTCTATGCCCCCATAATAATGTTTTAATAAATGAAGAAAACTATCCCTCAAACTAACCCATCAGATGGTCTGACCATTACACTGTGAGATTCAATTTTTGCACCCCTCTGTGTAGGCCAGCCCCTGTGGAGATGGTCAAGTACCGCCCTTTAAGGGGTGTGACCCCTGATGGCCTAACTGCTGTGCTTGATCTATCAGAATTTCCATTGGTGAGCTTGGATCCAGAGGTTTTGGTTCTGACTTATAATAAGGCCATTACCTCTGCTCAGGATTCCATTGCTCCAATCTATGTGCATCCTCTCTCCCTTCGCCCTCGGTCGCCATGGTTTGAGGGGGACTTGAGGGAGATGCGGTGACTAGGATGCAGGTTAGAGAGGTGCTGGTGGAAATCTGGCTTAAAGGCCAACCATCTTAGACTGCTAGAGCACTGCCGACTCTATCAGTCAGCAATTGCCTGTAAGAAGGCAGTATTCCTGTCCGGGGAAATTGCTGCTGCTCAGAACCGACCAGCCCAGCTCTTTTGAACCATAGACAGGTTGTGCAACCCAGCCTGTCTACAGGTTCATAGAGCCTTTCCACAATTGCAGTGTGAGGAGTTTGTTTGGTTCTTTACAGATAAGGTGGACGACATCAGGGCGGAGACCCATGCAGCACTCTCTATGGGAGTTGCTGTAGACCAGCCGCTGGTCACTATCCCTCTTTTCTCCTGAAGTTCCTTCGAAAGGCCAGAAATTGTGGATGTTATGAGGATTGTCCAGGGTATGCGCACTACATGCTGTAGTTTAGACCCAGGTCCTGCAGCCCTGATAATGGGCTGTGGGAGGTTATCATCCCGGTTCTGGTGAAGATAGTCTGGTGCTCCCTAGACTCTAGTGAGCACCCTGCTCTCTGAAGGAGGCAGTGGTGACACCTGTGTTGAAGAAGGCTTCTTTGGACCCAGAGTCTCTCATTAACTATAGGCCTATCTCTAACCTTTCCTTTGTGGGAAGGTAATTGAGATAGTAGTGGCTGCTCAATTGGTCAACCATTTGACCATCCATAGCATCTACGACGTCTTCAATCTGGTTTTGAAAGAGGTACAACACCGAGACTGTGCTGGTCTGGTGCTCAATGATCTCCTGATGGCGAGAGACCAGAAAAATTATCCATTTTAGTTCTGCTTGATCTGTCATCAGCATTTGACACGTGGACCATGGGGTGCTGCTTGAGCGCCTGAGTTGCATCTGTGGGCTTTCAGGTTTGGTTCACAGATGGTTTACTTCTTTCCTCACTGGTAGAACTGAGAGGGTGGTGTCGGGGGTGTTTTCCTCCGATCCTACCTCTCTTTCCTGTGAGGTGCCTCAGGGCTCAGTGCTGTCTCCCATGTTGTTTGCGGTGTACATGCTTCCCCTTGGAGACATTTTAAGATGATATGGGCTGGAGTTTCATTGTTATGCCAATGACACGCAGCTCTACCTCTCTTTTGCACCCGACCAGAATGGAGCACTCTCGGTGTTTAATAACTGCCTTGGCGAGATCCAAGGTTGGATGAGCTCCAGCTGGCTGAAGTTGAATTCTGGAAAGACGGAGGTGATGGTTGTGGATCCTGGTCACCGGATAGAAGGGGGGGGGAACAAATCACCTGACAGGTTTATTCCTTGGGGATGTTGAGCTCCCTATCTCTGAACAGGTGCGTGACCTATGGGTGATTCTTGATGACCGGCTGACATTACATTCTCAGGTGTCAGCTGTCATTAAGTTATCCTTTTACCATCTGAGGAACATCGCTAGAATCAAGCACCTTGTTCTATCTGGGGACTTGCCTACATTGATCCATGCCTTTGTGACCTCGCATTTGGATTATTGCAACTCCCTTTGCTTTGGGCTTCCAGGGGTTGATATCTGCCGCTTACAGCTGGTGCAGAACTCCGCAGCCTGGTTGTTAATGGGGATTCCTCGTTCCTCCCATATTACACCGGTGCTGCGGGAACTGCACTGGCTGCCGGGTTCAGTGGTGGATCACCCTTAAAGTCAGTTTACTGACTTATAAAGCCCTACATGGACTGAGCCCTGACTACCTGAAAGAGCTTCTGGTTCCTTACCTCCTGGAGTGACTGCTCCGCTCAGCCAATGAGGGGTTGCTGGAGATTCTGAGGGTAGTTTTAAAATCTTCTGGGGCCCGGGCTTTTATGTTCGTGGCACCGACCCTCTGGAATTCTCTACCCTGTTGGGTCAGAGAGTGCATGACTGTGGGGGGCTTTAAACAAGCATTGAAGTCTTTTTTATGGAATAAGGCTTATGGGGATGGTGTCGACATGGATTGATTGAACTTGTTTTAGCTATTTTATCATGATGTTTTATTGTGAATTTATTTTAAATATGTACTGCACCTTGATTTTGAAAGGCGCAATCGGTTTAAATGCTTCATTGGCAAGCTTTTAAACTAGTCAATGGGGGAGGCACTGACAAGCAGCAGAAAAATCCCAGCCTCTCACTACAAAACAGGGTACTAAATGAGAAAAAGACCAAGGTAGAACGGTCAGTGGGGGATGCTGCAACAGAAGGTAAGGCCATCAAAAAATGGAGAGCAATGAGTACCAATGCCCGTAGTCTAGGTAACAAGCTTCCTGAATTAGTGGCCTTGATGGAGGAGGAACATCTGGATATCGTGGCAGTCACAGAAACATGGTACACACAAAACCATGACTGGGACGTAAACATACCAGGATACACTATCTACAGGAGGGACAGGGAGGGTAAAAGAGGGGAGGAGTAGTTCTTACATAAGGGAAGGAATAAAAGCAACAGAACAAAAGGGTAAACAGGGAGGAGAAGAAGCACTGTGGGTAAATTTGGAGACAGGCAATGGCACCACAATCCGCACAGGGGTTGTATACAGACCCCCTTCTCAGGGGGAGGAAATGGACAAGGAAATGATAGAAATTATACTTAGAATGGCAGAAAAAGGGGAGATATTGCTGATGGGTGATCTGAATATGCCAGATGTTAACTGGAGCACAGTTTCAGCTGCCACTTTGAAGAGTGCAGTTATTCTAGATGCCCTACAGGGGGCATGCCTTAGACAACTAGTACTGGAGCCCACTCGAGAGGGAGCAATATTAGACTTGATACTCTCAAATGGAGATGGAGAGGATCACAGATGTAGAAGTGGGTAGCCATCTGGGAACTAGCGACCATCGAACAGTATGGTTCACAATAAACACAGCAATAGAGTCAAGCCATACAAAGACAAAAGTACTGGACTTTAGGAGGCTGACTTTGCCAAAAGGTGAGTGCCTAAGGAATGCACTAGCAAATGGTGGGAAGGAGGGTGGAAGAACAATGGGAATAATAAAACTGCCATCACAGAGGTAACGAGCCTTTGTGAAGCAAATAAACAAAACAAGACGATGTAAGAAACCACTATGGTTCTCAAAGGAAGTGGCAGGAAGGTTCAAGAGAAAAGAAAGCATTCAGGAAGTACAAGGAATCGCAGCAGGAGCAGGACAGAGAACTGTATCAGTTAAAGCAAAAGGAGGCTGGGAAGGCAGTCAGAACAGCAAAGGCCCAAACTGAGGAAAAGATAGCCAACTCAGTTAAGAAGGGGAATAAACCTTTTATAGGTACATCAGGGAGCAAAGAAGACCAAGGGAGGATAGTGAGGCTTAATAAAGGGAGGAGGGTGGGCAGAGGGAGAATGTGAAAAGGCAGAGATACAAACAAATATTTTTGCTCAGTATTTACAAAGGAAGAGGGAGGTACATAAAACAAATAGTAGTAACACTCTGGATACAGAAGTTGATACCAGCCCATTTACAGAAGAAAGGGTTCTGAAAGAACTCTTAAAACTGAAGGTGGACAAAGCAATGGGGCCTGATGGGATTCATCCCAGAATTCTAAAAGAACTAAGGGTAGAACTAGTGACACCACTGACTACCCCTTTAACAAATCATGGGAGGATGGGGTGGTACCCGAGGACTGGAGGAGGGCAGATGTGATTCCCTTCACAAAAGTGGGAGCAAGGCAGAAGCAGGAAACTATAGACCTGTTAGTTTAACCTCAGTGATAGGGAAAATGATGGAATCACTTCTAAAGGAAAGAATTGTCGAGTATCTAGAGGCCAGAGGGCACAAGACCCTAGGCAGCATGGATTCACAGCGGGAAGGTCATGCCAGATGAATCTGATAGATTTCTTTGACTGGGTGACCAAAGTAGTAGATCAGGGAGGGCTGTGGACATGGCCTACCTAGACTTTAGAAGGCATTTGACACAGTCCCACACAAAAGATTAATATATAAGTTAGCCAGCCTGGGGTGGGTCCCAAGATGACAGCCTGGGTAAAGAATTGGCTGGAGAATAGGACACAGAGAGTAATAGTAAATGGAGTCCACTCAGAAGAAAGGAGGGTTACTAGCGGGGTACCGCAGGGTTCAGTATTAGGACCAGTCCTCTTCAATGTCTTTATAAGCTACATTGCAGAAGGACTGGAAGGAAAAGTATGTCTCTTTGCAGATGACACTAAGATCTGCAACAGAGTTGATGCACAGGGTGGGGTGGAAAGGATGAGAAGGGACTTGGCAAGGTTAGAGGAATGGTCAAATGTATGGCAGCTTAGATTCAATGCTAAGAAGTGCAAATGCACCTGGAAACAAAAACCCAGGGAAGAGTACACAATGGGGGTGAGATACTAACAACAACAAAAATGGAAAGGGACCTGGGGTAGTCATATCAGATGACCTAAAGGTGGCAAGCAATGTGGAGAAGGCAGCAAGGAGGGCTGGGGATACTGGGATGCATAGGGAGAGGCATCACCAGTAGAAAACAAGGAAGTTATTATCCCTCTGTACAGACAGCTGGTGAGACCCCATCTGAGTACTGTGTGCAGTTCTGGAGACCCAATCTCCGAAAGACATAGACAGGATGGAAGCTGTCCAGAGGAGGCAACTAAAATGGTGCAGGGTCTGCACGGAGGACATATGAAGAGAGACTTAAGGAGCTTAATATGTAGCCTTGAGGAAAGGAGGGAGGGAGGACATGATAGAAACTTTCAAGTACCTCAAGGGAATCAACAAAGTCCAAGAGGGTAGCATCTTTCAAAAAGAGTGTCAAGAACAAGAGGGCACAATTTGAAGATAGAGGGAGGGCGGCTCAGAGGTAATTTAAGGAAGTATTTTTCACAGAGAGGTTGTGGATGGCATGGAACGGCCTCGGAGGATGCTTGTGGAGTCAAAATCAGTGGTGGAATTCAAGCATGCATGGGATAGTCATAAGGCAATTCTGGGGGGTGGGGGTAGAAAGAAGTAGGCTGCTGGTAAACTAGGATCTGCAGCTTATCCAGTAGGTAGGGAAATGGGCAGACTGGGTGGGCCAAGCGGTCCTTATCTGCCGTCAAATTCTATGTTTCTATGTTTCTATGTTTCTATTATAAATAAAGATTATTTTTATTATTATAAGATTGAAACTGCTCACTCAATCACTCACACAATCAGCTGTCTGAATGAGTCAAGGGTATAATTCAACTTGTAGTAACATCAGATTGGCTGGTGTGATGTGAATTGTGACCACCAGTAAAATGAAGTTGGATAAAATTCTTGAAGCACTTTACAAAGCAAAATTCTGACTTCACCCATCACTTGCTGTGGATGGTTTCCATAGCAGGTGTTACAGTACAGATAGTGTCTACCCTGTTGTTAAAATGGGTTATGGGAAACATATTTACCTAAAACCATGCTCTAGCCTACCTTTGAGTAGGATGTGAGCACAGTTTTAGAAACAAGGTTTGTAGCACTGTATTTATTGTGCTGTAATATGGATGCAAACATTTTAAACATTTTTTTACAGAATTTTTACAGTTAGAGATTTGAGGTGATCTTTCAGTTGTTACTTCGTCTGGGGGGATTCCAATAAATACTAAACATTAAAAACCTATATCCATTGCAAGAAAGGCCACATTCTGCCATGAGCAGGGATATCTCACTATTTTAGAAATACATCTATTTTAACCCTGTTTAGGAACAGTATGGTAAATGTCTCTGTAACCCAGAAATAGAATGCTGGACTGCATTGAGAGGGGAATCATGAGCAGAAGGAGAGAGGTGTTACTACCACTGAATAGATTGCTGGTCAGGCTTCACCTGGAATGCAGACTTCAGTTCTGGAGGCTTCACCTCAGGAATGACATTAAATGGGTAGAAACAGTACAGAGAAAGGCAGCAAAAATGATTCAGGGTCTGCAGCACATGTCCTACGGGGAAAGACTTAGGGAACTGAATATGTACTCCCTGGAGCTGAGAAGAGAAAGAGGGGACATGATTGAAACATTCAAGTACGTAAAAGGCATTAACAAGATACAGGCACAGGAACGTTTTTACTTCAAGAAGGGTTCCAGGACAAGAAGACGTGACCTCAAGCTGCAAGGAGAGAGGTTCTGTTCCAACACCAGGAAAGTTTTCTTCACAGAAAGAGTGGTGGACACCTGGAACAGCCTGCCCCAAGAGGTTGTGGTGGTCAACACTGTGGGGGGATTCAAGAATGCATGGGATAGATACAAGGGAGTCCTGACTACAAAGGGCTACTAGAGTATCAAAATAGGTCTAAAACAAATGGGCAGACTAGATGGACCTAGTGGTCTCCTTCTGCTGCCAGCTTCTATGTTTCTATCTAAATAGAGTTAAGCAATTTTAGCAACTGTGAGTCCATCACTATAAAACATTGTTTATCAGCTTGATTGTATTCTGTCAACCAAAAGGAAAGAAATGGGAAAGCAATTGTGCTTACTCAAGTGTCATTATCAAATAAGAAGTTCATATGAACAAAACTATAATAAACTTGCAGATGCTTTTAAAAGAGTTCAGATATGTATTTATTTGTTTATTTTGATTAGGATTAATACCTTTGAGTCAGAGACTCATTTTCAAAGGTTCCAAGTCAGGGACAAAACAGTACAATACAATACAATAAAATACAATACAATACAGATAGCAGAGATCACAGGGTAGGCATCATGAAATCAAAATAGTGTCACATGAGGTTCAAGACTTGTTAGTTTCATATACAACTTAGCAATAGATAAAGTACATTGCATCAGTTGTTGCAGGGTAGGGCTAGCCTGGTAGGAAATCACATGTCAGCATTATAGCAATGTTATGGAAGAGGATGATAGGGGAAGGGGTAAGCAACTAGAATGGTGGTGTCAAAAAGGAGGTGGTGTGGGTAGCAAAAAATGAGGAGGGGTAAGGTGGTGGGGGAGGGGGTAAATAGATTTATGGAAGCATTGGGTGAGAGAGGGGGTAGTAGAGAAAGACGAGTAAATCAAGAGGATCTTTAGATCATTTGTTTGCATAGTTACAGATTGATACACTCTTTAGATGGGACCACAGCCTTCTTTTGAACTGGCTCAGCTTTGTGCCTCCAGTCAGCGTGTTGGGTAGTTCATTAAACCATTTTGGGCCCTTAAAGGTAATGGATTTCTGGGCCAATGATGTTTGCTTGAAAGGGACTTGGAGTCCACCTTTTGACGTGCTTCTGGTTTGCTTTGTTTGCACTGCCTTCTTGAACAGACGACACAGGGATTCTGGCATGAGGCCTAGTTGTGCTTTTTTTATGATCAGGCAGGTTTTGTATTGGGCTCTTAAGTGCAGAGGGAGCCAGCCAGTCTCGGAGTAGAGGACACAGGTGTGAGTCCAGCAGTCTGCCCCAAGTGCCAGATGACAAGCCCTGTTAACGAGTGTTTTTATACTGTTTAGGGCAGTGTCTGACCCTGCTATATATTGCTAATCCATAGTCAATGGATAACAGTACAATGCTGCTTGTGGCTAATTTGAGGGCCGCAGGTGTCATCGAGTGCTTGTTTCTGTGGAGGATGCCCAGTTTCATGTTGGCAGTTTTGACAACTTGATCAATGTGGTGGGAGAAATTGAGAGTGTTGTTTAGGTAAACACCAGATATTTAAACAAGGAGACTTGTTCTAGTGTGTCACCTTAAGGTTCTGAATTCAAAGTGGGCAGAAATCCTTTTGTTCAGAGGGACCGTGAACAGCATGCTTTTGGTTTTTTTTATGGTTTAGTAGCAGTTTGTGTTGGCAGAACTAGGTTTCAAGTTTGTGGAAGCTACCGAGTAAGCCTTCCGTGATGGCCGAGTGGTCCCTGCCTTTTTTAAAATCCTATTGTGCACAGGGCCTTCAAGAAGCGACACATAAACTTTGCTAGCTGTCTAGTCTTTTGCATGGTGTAGAAAAAAATGGTTTCTGTGTGACATGGTTCTACTTACAGGTGTTGACACTCAACCATACCATAAGTGACTCCTTCACCAGGATGGGTGCTTTCACAGCTGCAATGTACTGTGATACATAGGTATCCACAGGAAAGCACTATTTGAAGGCTAACACAGAATACAGCATGCTCTTCGCTGCAATGTGGATGCAACATTAGCATGGTAACCCCTTCACTGCCAAGGAAAGGTTGCTAAGAGATATTTCTTTAAATATAGGTGAATAACGTTTCAGCAGTACTCAGTTTCTTACTATTCATTGTAGAGGGGATCTGTTTTACTCCTTATCCCCCAGTGCCATCGTTTGGCCATTGTTGCTCTCCCATTTAAAAGAAAAGCACATTGATTATACAGTAATACATTTGTTTCTTTAGTTTGTTTCTGCTTTCTAGAGTCTCAGATGTTTTATTATATTCATTGCATAACATACTATGGGTTGGTTATATAGCAACTAATTTTGAATTAAGAATAGCATTATTAAGTCAGTAATACAGAAATGAAATTTGGGATTTATAGTTTACATCCATAGTAACTTAAAGGGTTAAAACATGATTTTCTAAGACTATGGATGCTTTAGCATGATAAGCTTAACATAGTTTTAAAACCATGACTGTGGTGTATAGATTGCCAATGAATCTTGATTCTGACACATGTAGAAGTGTTCCAGAATTAAATTTTTTGTGTGATGCATATGGAGGTCCTCTAGGGCACATTCCTTTGACCATTTTGAAGAGCTCAATGTAATCCACTTTCACTGATCTTCTGTACCATGATCAAATCCCTCTTAGAAAGGGATGCAGGGGCCAACAATGTAAACTAGCATAACTCACACTGTGGCACAAAACTTGCAAGACCAAATATAAATGCACCTAATTGCATACCAGCTGTCAAAGGTACAGATATATCTTCATACAGGACACATTGAAACTCATCTCCATTAACACAGGTGACAGAGCAGCAGTTTTGTCAGTACAATTCACCTCAGGGAAAAACAAATTGAGACCCAATGCCACTGGTGTCTACTTGCAGTGCAGAGCCACATTATGTACTGCATCACTACACTGTTTACCTATATTTATCGGTACAATGCAATGTATTAAGAAAATAATGTTTTCCAAAATCAAATATGTGCTGGCCCAGTGGCACTGAGGATTGAGGCACTGGATGCCATACCTTGCACCACACTGATGACCTAGGGTCGGGGCGACCTCTGGTGTCAGTGGGTCGGCTGGGGAGAAGAATTTGGCGTCACTGGGACTACTCTCCTCCTCTGGGGAGGGTGAGAGGACACCGCAAAATGTGCTGGCTCCTGGCAATGGTTGGGAGGTGGTACAAGCCACAGTGCAATTGGAGGGTCAGTGTGGGCAGATGTCCGATGTATGGTGTCGAAAGTGTGTGCTGCAGTGTCATTGATGTCCTTGTATGCTCATGCCATGTGGGTGTGGGATACAAAGTAAAATAGCCCCAATCTTCCAGCGTGCTTGAAAGGTCTACCCGAGGCTACACCAGGCACTCCCAGGAGCTCCCTCTGGACCTGACACCGCAGTTTTCTGAGCTGTGCGGGTGTGTGACGTGACCTCAGAGAGGGTGAAGACGAGGAGGTAGAAACTCAGACATGGTTCCCAGTGCTGGAGCTGCCAGGGACAGACATGAAGAGGAGAACAATAGGCCCACCCCCAGCTGAGGAGATAAGGCAGAAAAGAAAGAAACAAAAACAAATCAAATATGCAGAAACCTTGTTGAGAAATGCATGCAACACCCACAAAATACCTTGATCCTATGTTTTAATTAACAAATAATGCACAACAGGGTGTGTGTCGTGTGGGGACAACATCATGCTTTGGGTGGTTAAAGCCTCAGGCTGCAGGCCGAGTGTGTTCAACACCTCAGAAATGACACTGTCCTAAACAACACACATCCCTGGAGTGCATTATTGTGATTCTACAATGGCTTGTTTGTTAAAAAAAAAGTAAAAATGTGTTCACAATACATTTATCTCAGTTTCTGTAAGGGCAGAAAAAGTCCACAAGTTCTATATGTCCAGCAAGTGGTGCTAGTTCTGGTGATCTCTCTCTCTCTCTCTCTCTCTCTCTCCTCTCTCTCTCTCTCTCTCTCTCTCTCTCCTATTGCCCACCCCCATTTCTGTGTTTCTCTTTCAAGAGGAGTCATGTCAGAATTTCTAGCACTAATAAATTCAGAATTTAGATCATCATATCCCCAATCAGACTCATGCTAAAAATCAGATATCTAAGTTGCTTTGCTCAAAAGTTACAAATCATTTAGTAACCTAATGTCACTGCCTGTTGAAAATGCCAGTTGCAGTAAAGAGGTACTGATGATGTCATAATCACAACTCACAGCATAGTCCTCCATGCAAGCTACCTTATAGGATTCATTGTTTCCACTTTACATAAAACTGCAGATGTAGTAAACATTTGAAAAAGGAAAGCTAACACTGGGTGGGTATGGGGCATGCATTTTCATGTTGTGGAGATGCAAGGTACTTCAGAATGTAATAGGGGTTGGAAAGCAGCAGCAGACATGGCTTTAGAATGGTAAAGTTGTGTGCAATTTTTAGGATACTGAAGGGATGAGATTTTAGAATATCACCACATGTAGATACATAGATGTTGTCATCAGATCTGGACCGCTAGGCCCATCCAGTCTGCTCATTTAGCTTGCCTAACAAAGTGCCAAGTCACCCTATCTGGTCATTGGCTTTAGCTTTTCCTCCAGTCTCTATTATTCCTTTGTTTCTGTCCCATGCATGTTTGAAGCCTGCCACCGTGTGGGCTACCACCACCTCCTGGAGCAGACTATTCCATGCATCCACAACCTTTCCATAGAAAAGAACTCCCTGCCATTCCCTTATGCGGCCACCCCTCAGTCTCATTTTGTGTCCTCTTGTCCTGGCACTACTATTAATCTGGAATATGCTGCTCCCCTTCCACCTTGTTAATGCCCATGAGGTACTTGAACGTTTCTATCATGTCACTCTCTCCCTCCTTTGTTCCAGCATGTACAAATTGAGGTCCATCACTCTCTCCTTATAAGGCTTGTGATATAATCCCTTCACCATTTTGGTCACCCTCCTCTGCACCATCTCTATTTTGTCAATGTCCTTTCGAAGGTGTGGTCTCCAGAACTGTGCACCTTATTCAAGTTGAGGTCTTACCAGGGTCTTGTACAGTGGAACTATTACCTCCTTCCTTTGGCTTGTGATTTCTCTTCCAATACACCCCAACATCCCACTGGCCTTTTCCCACCTCCTTTGCCATCTGCCTTGCAGATTTCAAGTCATCTGTGATGATGACCCCCAAGTCCCTTGCCTCTAAGCTACTGTCAGCAACTCCCCTCAATGTGGCTCGCCCCAGGGCTCCTGCTCCTCACATGCATGATTTTGCACTTCTTTGCATTAAACCTTAGCTGCCATGCCCCTGACCATCTCTCCAGCAGTTCCAGTTATTTTCTCATCTTTTCCATCTCCTCTTGAGTATCCACCCAGTTGCAGATCTTGGTGTCATCCGCAAACAGGCAAACCTTTCCCTCAGCCCATCTGCAACGTCACTGATGAAGACAATGAAGAGGACTGGCCTCAGAACTGAACCCTGAGGTACCCCACTGGTCACCTCCCTTTCCTCTGACTGGGTTCCATTCACCACTATCCTCTATTTTCTGTCCCTTAACCAGTTTCCAATCCAGTTCACCACCTTGCGTCCCAACCCCAGGCTGCCTAGCTTGTTGACCAGTCTCCTGCAGTATGGGGTACTGTATCATAGGCTTTGCTGAAATTGAGGTAGGCAATATCTATCACCCCCCCCTTGTCTACTGCCTTTGTCACCCAGTCAAAGAAATCTATCAGAGTAGTTTGACAAGATTGTCCTGCAGTGAACCCATGTGCCTGGGATCCACCAGTCCTTTGGCTTCCAGGTATTCCACTATTCTTTCCTTAAGGAGTACCTCCATTAATGTTCTGACTACAGAGGTTAGACTAACTGGCCTGTAGTTCTCCACTTCTGTGCTACTGCTATTGTGAAGAGGGACAACATTTGTGCTTCTACTGTCCTCTGGGACCATTCCAGTGTCTAAGGACTCATCGAACAGAGCTGCCAGAGGGCTGCCAGTTCAGTCCTCAGTTCATTTAGGACCCTGGGATGTATGCCATTTAGACCCATGGATTTTTCCACCTTTAGCTTCACCAGTTCTTCTAGGACCCTCTCCTCTGTAGAATGGAGTGGTGTTTACCTCCTTATCGTAGCTTCTTTGAAGTCCAGCTGTGGGCACTGCCCATCCCCTTTCACAGTGAAGACTAAACAGAAATATTCATTCAGGATCACTACTTTTCCTGTTTCCGCTCCACTATTTCCCCAGGCCCCTCTAAGCATTGCTACTCCCCCCTTTGCCTTCTCTCGCTAATGTAGCTGAAGAATGTGTTATCTCCTTTTTTAACCGATTGAGCTATTCTCTCCTCTGTTTGCACCTTATCTCTCCTCACTGCCTTTCCTGCCACTCTCAGACACTTCTGGTACATTTCCTTGTCCTCAACCCTTTTTTGTCTTCTTATACTTCCTGAAGGCTAGCCTCTTGGCCCTTCCTTTTTCTGCCTCCCCCCCGAGAATCAAAGTGCTTTTCTTCTACTTTGTCTGTTTACCCAACACATTGTTTTGTTACTTCTGCTATTGCCTCCTTGATGTGTGCCCATTTCTCCTCAATGTCCCCACCTATCCCCCTCTTTTCCAGGGTTTCTTTTAGCTGTAGTCCAATACTGGTAATGTCTGCCCTTTTAAAGTCTAAGACTCTTGCCTTTGTATCAATTGACTGGATCCATTTGTCCACTTTGAACCACACCATAATGTGGTCACTGGACCCTAACTGACCTTCCACCCTAAGATCTGATACCCTGTCCCCATTGGTCAGCACCAGATCCTGGATTGCTCAGTTCTTGATAGGTTCCTGAACCAGTTGCCTAATGCCAGCCCTCTCAAGCAACCACCAGGCTGCAATTGTGGAATGCAGCAATAGCACAGTCTCAGAATGTGGCAGAGCCACACAATGATGGAATGTGGCAGGGACACTGAAATTCAGGATGTAGTGGTGTTATAAATTTTTAGAATGTTGCAGAGATGTGCAATTTCAAAATGTGGAGACACTTAGTTGAGGAGTGTACTGGTATATGCAATGCCGTAATTCGTATTTTCAGCATGTGGTTGTAATGCACATTTTGAGAATGTTGTGGGGATGGTTGATTTCAGATTATTGTGGCAATATGCAATTTCACAATGCGGTGTGGACTCAGAATTTCATACCATGGAGGGGATGCACAGTTTCAGAATGTGGTGGTTTCATGCAATTTCACAATGTGGCAGGAATGCACATTTTTAGAATGTGGTGGTATATACTATTTTGGAGCATGGAAGGAAAATGCATTTTTGGAATGTGATGAGTAAGCACAATACTGGAACATTGCTAGGATGTACAATTTCAGAATATTGCAGAGATGCATAATTTTAGAATGTGGCTTGAAAATGCAATTTAGGAATTTGGCAGGACCTCATTTTCAGAATGTTGTAAGACTGCAATTTTCAGATATAATGAGGATTTACATTTTCAGAATGTGATGAAGATGGGCAATTTTGAAATGATGCTGTGACACACAATTTCAGAATGTGGCGGGAAGGAACAATTTCTGAATGTGGCTGGGACACAATTTTAGAATGTAGTGGTGAAGTGATGTACAGTTTTGGAATGTGGCTAGGAAACACAGTTTCACAATATGACACAAATGCATCATTTTCTAATATGGTGAGGATGCCAAATTTTTAAATGCTGTGATGACCCAATTTCTGAATGCCGCAGGGATGTGCAGTTTTGGAATGTAGCCAGAATGCACCATGTCAGAAAGCAGTGGGGACATGCAATTTCTGAGTGTGGTGGTGATGCACAGTTTTGAACGTGGTAGAGATACACAATTTTGGAATGTGGTGTTGACACAATTTTGGAATGTAGTGGTGACTCAGTTTCAGAATGTGGCATAGATACACAACTTCGGAATGTGGCAGAGGCATGCAATTTTGGAATCTGGCAGGAACATGCAGTTTTAGACCGTGGAAAGTGTGCATAATGTCAGAATGTGGAAGTGGCATACAATATGAGAATGTGGCAGGAATGTGATGTGCAGTTTTGAAATGGGGTGGGCATGTATAATTGTGGAATGTGGCAGGGGCAAGTAATTTCAGAATGAAACAGTATTTCCTGTTACATACCCACAGTATGCAGCCACACTATATTGCATAATTGTCAGTCACCACTAAACTCCTTGATGTGTGTCCCTGTCATATTGCAAGATTGTCACCACCACATTTCAAGACTGCTCATCCCTACCACTTTCTGAGATTATATGTCCCCAAGCACTCTGAAATTCTGCACCACCTTAACATTCAATAACTTTGACCAATGCTGCATTCAAAAACCACCTCCTGCTACATTTTAAAGTACAATACCATGCATCTGAACATTTTATAAACACAGGCACTGCAGCCAACCCTGTGTCAGTTTTTTCAAAGATTACTACAACAACCGTTTCTTAAACATCAGTGAAATTAGTCATGTGAGGCTGCTGACAGGGAGGACTAGGCTGTGAGTCCAAGTTATGACATTGTCAGTTGCTCATCATTGAAACCAACTTTTTAACATGGGTATGGATGGGCAGAATTTATCTTCCACCAGTGGAATTCTGCAAAATGCTGATTTGGTTTCAGCAATATTTTATGAAATGTTGCCAAAATTGTGATTTTGTTATTTCCATCTAGTTTTCTATTTATCCAAATTGCACTAAAGTTGGCATATTGGGTTGACAGTTCCCATACAGAACTGTACCAAGTTTCACATCTCTGTCTTTAAAACTGAGTTATAAGCCTCCAAACATTCAGAAATGTTTACATTACAGTTAACTACATAAACTAAAATCATTTGTTCAAATTGCACCATGTTTGGCATGTTGACATTACCCATGCCCATACATATGTGTGCCAAGTTTAAGATTTCTAGCTTTAGAGGTCACTGAGTTATAAGCCTCTGAACTTTCAGAGATTTTAAAATTACATTTTGCAATTATGTAAGCTGTTGAATTTTAAGCCCCTATAAGTTTAAAGTTAGAGAACAGAACATCACCAGTGTTGTTAGGTTCACTGACACTAAATATTAGGCTTTAAGGCAACCACCATGGTCCATCAGCAGAACATCATGCTGCCATTCTGATGACCCGGGTTCAGAAGCGAGCCAGGGAAGTTGTGTCAGGAAGCAGGTCATAGCTAAACCTTACAATCTGTATTTAGCAGTTTCTATGAATCTTCCAAGAAAGTATGCATCAAAGTTTCCAATTAAGTAGCTCCAAAGGTAACTAAGTTGTAAGCATAAAAATATTTTCTGAAATGTTCTCATGAATATTAAATTACTAGAATTTGAGTCCCTATAATTTCCCCACCTTTCAACCAACTGTCATGAAACTTGGCAAGCTTTTAGGGCCAACAGCAGACAATATACATGCCACATTTGAGATCCCGAACCTAAAAAAAAAAAAAATAAGGTACCGCCAATTATAGAATTTAGGAAAATTACACAAATTCAAAATTTGCTAATTTCGCCCACCTCAAATCATGGGTTGAAATGAGGATTATTAAGAGGCTTGTAATGTTTAAATAAATTAAATTAGAGAGCCAATTTTTGGTATAGGGATTATTGGGGATACACTAATTCAAATTCTGCAATGTAATACTTTTAACTGAACTTTCTCTTTAACTATTGAGCCCCAGTCTCATCCTCCTCCCTCCTTGTTTTTATTTGAACAGCTTCTGGCTGGGACATTTACTTCTGTGTCCTGTATTTGCCTCTGACTCTGTTGCTCCATGCCTGGAGATGCCCTCCTTCAATCTACTCTTACTTTCAGGCTCACGTGCACCATGATCATGGTTTGTTGTACATATTTCCCCTGGCACACTGGGTGCGTGTTTGACTGGGGGAAAGAATGAAGAAGGCAAACCAAAAAAACAGTGACAAGTAAGTAAAGTGCAGTGTGCTTTTGAAAAGCACATATGCTGAGATGAGCTGGTGGGAAACTCATCTGAAACTGATCAGGCAGTGAGTGTCTGAAGCTGGTCGAGATGATGACTTCATTTAACTTTTGGTTCTGTATTTAACACTATGTAAATGTAGCACAATTAATGTGTTTTTGTGTAATTTTGGATACATTACTTCTTTTCTTTCTGGTTTTGGCACTGATTTGAGAGAGTGGGGGGGGAGGAGTTTATTTTTACAAAAATTGTGGAAGTACTGGCAGAAGCAGGATAGCCATGCCATGAGTAGACAACTGGGATATGGCTTGTGGATTAATTTTTTGTTGTTGTTAACATTTGATGTGGTCATGAATGTACTGAGACATGATTACTGATGTTGTGCTGAGAAAACATCAAAGGCCAAAGTCTCAGCTGACCAGTCAGATTTCAAGATTTGTACTTGCCATTTTATAATAATATATTGTGACATTTTGAAACACCGAAAACTAGTGTCATTGCTCGTACCTCCTTCCATCCATGCCTGGCATCAACCTTAGTGCTCTCCTCTTGAGATCTCTAGATCTTACTATAATGTGACACATACCATAAAAACTAAACACTACTAGATGGGGATCTGAAAAGCACTTTATACAATGACAGTATAATCTCCTGTTCATTTCACAGAATTTCTCTTACTGTATTATAATGTCTTGTTAGCTTTTATCCCTGCTGAAAAACAGTATATGAAGGACCTAAGACAGTTGCAGATTAAGAACTCAAGGTTTTTTTCTGCCTTTTTACTGCCAGATGCCTGCCAGACAGATTGAAACTTGCCAAGCTGTCTCTATGGTGCTGAGTGAAGTGGTTTGCTCTGCAGGCTGTCAACCCAAGTTCATGCCCTGAGCCTGAGTACCAGGAGCAGAGACCAGCAGAGAGGGGATCCACATCATCCATTGGATGCTTCTTTCCTGGAGGGTGGGCATTGCCTTGGCACCTGCAGGTAGATTTAAGACAGGCTAGGAAACATGCAGCCATGACACACACCCCGCCCGTCCATGCCACAGGTCACCGTTCACACAGACCCAATCAGGGTTGAGTGGGTGGGCTGAAGAAAAGCAGAAAAATGCCCCCTGGCCTGGCTGGATGATGGCCACTTGTCCCCAGCATGCCACGAAGGCCAGGAGAGCCCCACACTGACCACCCCACTGCCAATCCCAGGGCTAATTAGGTTGTCCTTCTGGGCCCGTCTCCCCTGAAGGGGGTACCCACCCAACAAAGGGTCATGTCGGGTCACCTGGGAGATCAATAGACAGTTCCGGGGGAAGCAGGATGGTGATTAGTGGAGGAGGGTGGCCATAGAGTCCAGGTGGCTCAAAAGGGTGGCAGGCCAGGGGGAGCAGGAGGATCAAAAAAGAAAAGAAACTTGCCAATCAGGTAGTGCAGCAGTAGTGCATATGCTTGCTGCTCTTCTAACACAAGTTTGGGAACAGGATCAGGTGCTGTGGTAAAGATGGGTGACATTGCTGAAATTTGCTTTGTGAAGTAAGGTAGACTTCACAAATTCACAAAGTGTGAATTCGTGAAGTTTGCATTTTGTGAAGTGTGGATTGTAGGCAAAGTACACTAAATTTGCCTGCAAAGTGGCAGAAATTCATAGAAACATAGAAACATAGACTTTGATTTGCAGATATGACCGCTTGGCCCATCTAGTCTGCCCATTTCCTACCTACAGGATAGGGCCGCAGATCCTAGTTAACCAACAGCCTATTTCTTCCTACCCCCCACAAGAATTGCCTTATGTCTGTCCCAAGCATTCTTGAATTCTCCCACAGTTTTAGACCCCACAACCTCCTCAGGAAGGCTGCTCCATGCATCCACTACCCTCTCTGTGAAATAATACTTCCTCACATTGCCCCTGAACTGCCCCCATCTGTGATGTGGCCAATTTACCCACTTTGAGGTGAAACATTACACATTTTGGCAAAGTTAAAGTTGCCAAGGGCGATAGAAACATCAAAAAGCTTAACAAAAGAGCATTTTGGCCAGTTCATGGCAATTTGAACAGCAAAGTTTGTTTTCACTGCATCTCTAGCTG
This sequence comes from Neoceratodus forsteri, assembly GCA_016271365.2. Lineage (NCBI taxonomy): Eukaryota > Metazoa > Chordata > Ceratodontiformes > Ceratodontidae > Neoceratodus > Neoceratodus forsteri. The sequence continues at coordinate 625,952,582 of CM057455.1, forward strand.
TGAGCCATATTGAGAGAGGGGAGGAGTGGCCCATGGATACCGCTCCTCTTTCAGGGAAGTTCATCTACCACCTGGTGGAAGCTGGGTGGTAACACAGTGGAGGCACACATCAGAAGAGGGACAGCAATAGATGCTGCTAACACATCCACATCCACACATTACTGCACTCTGGTAACCTTCAAAGGGCAGGAAATAAGAGAAAACCTGTGAACAGCAGGATGATGCCCTGCCCCCCTGAAGCTCTCACATCACCAACTATGTATCTGGTTACACAGTGGATCTTAAACGTGTTGGAGAACCTGCGCTCCCTGGGGATCCCAACATGGAAGAAAATGGAGACTGAGGGAAGCACCTCAGGTTGTAGGACAATGTGACTCAGAGGGCCTGGTCTGCAGTCAGTGTATAATCACAGGGGTAAAAAAAGATGGTTACTTCTCTCTTTATTTTAGTGACCTAATTGGACCCCTTTGCATTTATCCACATTTAACCTTGTATACCACTCTGTTCAGGTGTTCAGCTTGACCAGGTCTTCCTACAGAAACTAATAATTTTGAAGAAAATATCTCTCATCTAGATAGTAAATTACATTTCATGTTGGTTCAGTAAATGTCAATATCAGTGAACCAATAGGTTCCACTCACCTCTGGGGTTAGAAGATTGGAAGGCTGTGAATTCAGCAAGAGTAGGAGGTTTCTTGGTACAGTACATAGGGCAATATTCTCTGTGCCAGTAAAGCATCTGTAAGGAAATATGTCACCACTCAGTATGCCCTTCCCTGTCAAAAATCGATAATAATGCTTGTCACCTTCCTGTCTATTCATTACTCAGTTGGTTGACTGTTCATTTCCCTATCTTGGTCTGCATTTTCAATGTCTTGTATCTGATACCATTTACTTTGAGTAAATGTATTGTTATGTCAGTGTACATTTTCCTCAGATTGTATGCCAAAGACAATGAGTATGCAGTGTACAAAACTGAAACATGGAAATATAAGGATATTGATTTAATATCATGAAGACTGAGCTGATATATACAGATCAGACCATTTCAGGGAATGCCAACCCTCTAAGTTCTCTACTTTCTTGTCAGTTGAATTTCACTGTTCTCTGACAAAACCACCTCTATATTCACATTTGTTTTGAGTGAGGTATTCTCATAATATTCAATTACACTTTAGAATGTTGAATATATAGAGGATAATGGCTGGGGATCGGGTGATAACCACGCTGTAATCATCTCCTGTGGTTGCTAGGGCAACATACTAAATCTCATGAGTGCAGCTCGAGAGGTTTACTGTAGCCCTAGCAACCACGAGAGGTGATTTCAGCGTGGCTGTCACCTGATCCCCAGCCATCATCTTTTATAGCGTACGGTCAAAAAAATACTGTTTGCATTCTATGTGTGAGAATTATGGAACTCTGGTGCATTCTTTTTTGTTATGCCACTGTTTGGAAGTTCCAAAGTGTGGTTAACAACTTTGGAATTCTAGACAGTGCATAACAAAGCTGTGTGACTGCTGATTATGGTGGTTAATAGGCACTTACTCATACATTATATGAATAGTTGTACTCAGTACTCTCTTGTAACAACCATTATGCCTTTAAGGAGTTTTCTGTTCACTAAACTCTAAAGCAAATGTCTCCTGTCTCTACACTTTCTGGGACACAAGATCTTACAAGATGAGAAAATATTTTTATAACATTATCTATTCTTTCATAGACAGATATACATTGGTACTTTCATAATTTAATCTGAAGAATAAACACATGAAATATATTCCTAATAATAGCTAAAAGAGTAAAAGATCTTTCCAAAATGCCACCACAGTTCAGTATGTGTGATGCCTCATGAGCTGCCCTCCTACTGGTGCCCACTCGCAGGGGTGGCACCCGAGTGAACTATTGAGAGGTGCTGTACTGCTAGGGTGTGCCATCTTTCAAATGAGATGTTAAACTGAGGTTCTCTTCTACCCACCCTGCTGCTGTCCTGGTGGGTGTCCAGGTCGAAGTAAAAGAACCCAGGGCATTCTTAGCAAAGAGTAGGAGACATTCCCTGTGTCCTGGCCAACATTCCCCTTCCCATAAAACCGGTTCATGCAATTGTCCAATCTGTGTGTGGGTGTTGATGTGCAATATGGCCACCACTTCATATTCAGTCACTTCACTACCAGTCTAACATTGCCTGTAAAGACTTTGGGATACACTGTGTATGAAAATGCTGATTCTTCTCTTCTTCTTCTTCACTTTACGGGCTGTTGCTCAGACAATCAATGTCTAGTGACATCATAACAACATTTTGTGATTATATAAACCCTTTTTCTTTAATTTTTTAATTCAAACATATTCAAGTTCATGTTAAAGTTCACAGAACTATGCAGATTTAAATCTAATTATTAAATTAGAACATCAGGGCATCCAATCTTGCGTGAAGCACTTGATTCAGAAATGGGTTTTGATTCCAGCAACCTTCTCATTTTAACCTTACAGTCCCTTTCCTGGTCTTCCCTTTTCAATTACGCACCTAAAAATTTATTAGGATTCACTAGGACATGAAAAGGAGCAGAAGGCTAAAGCCCATATATAGCTCCTGTCAATTACCTGGAATCACCCATAATTGTTTTCCAACAAATAATTGTCTAATTTATTTTTGAATGTTAACTTTGATTCACTCACAACTACATTTAAGGGTAATATATTGTCCCCTTTCATTACCAGCTGGGCTGTTCACTATTCAGTCTGCCATCATGCTCCATACTATTTTCTCTGCTTCCGTGTTCTCCTGATACACCTCCCTATCCTCCTCCCTTTGTGTCTCCTTACAACTTTTCAATGCTACCCTTTAAGCCTTTACCTTTTCAATACCTCTATTGAGAACCATAGTGGTCTCTTTGTCCTCTTTCTTTTGCTCGCTTGCAGAGGTTTGTTGCTTTATATATGCCCCCTTTTAGCTTCACTCACTGTTCCTCCACCCCCACCCAGGTCACCACCCCCTGCCAGGTCATCCCTTTGGCATTCAGACATCTTTACAAAATGTGCCATCCTCAAGTACAGGACCCTCGCCGTTGTGCCATTCAGTTTTGCAACCATCCTTATATTGAACCACACTGTATGGTGCTATATGGACCCCTGGTTGCCTCACACCTTGACACAATCCCTATTAGTGAGTACAAGCTCAGATATTGCACCATGTCAAGTGGGTTCACTGACTAGTTGCTTGAGGAATACTCCTGTAGGGAGTCCAGGATGTCCCTGTTTCTAGCTGAGCCACAGCTGGGAGTATCCAAAGCTATATCCATCAGATTAAGTTCCTCACCAGCAGCACCTCCTCTTGTTCTGCTGTCTTTCCAATGGTTTCAGTCAATACCTAATCTAACTCCTCCCACCATACTGGAGTTCAGTAAGTCATGCCAATGTGAATAGTGGCTCCTTTCTCCATTTCCAGGGTTACCCACAGTACCTATGCCCCCCCCATTTTCCCTGTATCTCCATTTCTTTTAAGCTTTCCCTCATATAAAGCAGCACACACCCTCTTTTTCTCACCACCCCATCCTTCCTGAACTGAGTATAGCCTAGTATGGACATGTCACAGTCATCGTTTTCAATGCACTGTAATTCAGTAATGGTCTTGACATGCATGTCTGCCTCTTCCATGGTGTCCTCAATGTCCAGAATCTTATTTCCTAGACTTCTGGCATATATACACATGGCCTTCCACATTTTGATAACATTCTGCTTGTTACCCAACTTTTTCCTTTTTACCCTTCTTCCTTCCTTCCCCATCTCTTTTTTAATGATCCTATTCCTATCCCCCCTCATTTCTATCACCCTGCTTCCTTTATAAATTTGCATCCCAGAGGATTCCTCTCCCCTATAGTTCTCCTTACAATCTACTAAAGCTTGTGGGGGGGGGGCAGTTTCTTCCTCCCCAATTCCTTCTGCCACCCTCTCAACTACTACAAATGTTCATCAAGTAACATTTAAACTGTCCACTGTGGACTGTGCTTCCCCTCCTAGATAGGTGAAGGCCATCACCCCGTATAGGTATTTATCCCTCCAGGTGTGTCTCCAGTCCACTCTGTAGCCAAACCAAGAAAGTTTTTGTGTGGAGCTACTACTATAGTATTGATTTTACATTCTGATTTGGGGCTAGAACCTACAGTCTTCTGGCTCTAAAGAAGGGTGTGCAACTTACTGAGCCACAGACACTGTTCTCAAGGCAGAGACTTGCTAGGCTCTCCCTCCTTCCCTTATTCCACATGGTGTTATGACTGAGGATATCTCCTCCTTTAAATACCATGGGTTTTGAATGGATCATCACTTGATTTCTCAGTCCATGTGGATGCCATTCATCAGAAGCTTCATCAGAAACTTTGTGCATGTTACAGGAATAAAGTATGTATCCCACTTTCTGCTTGCAGATAGATTGTTTTGAAGATGATTCTCCCTATCTTTGATTATGGTGACATTGTTTACAGTGCTGCTCCCAAGTCCTGTTTAGCAAGACTGGACTCCATCTTTCACTCCTTCTGCGGTCTTCCTCTTGATTATCCCCTGGAACCCACAACTGATCATTATGTTCCTCCCTTTCTTTACTATATCTTGATGCTAGGCACCTTACTCATTAGAAACATAGAAACATTACAGTTGTCATCAGACAAGGACCTCCTGACCCACCTAGTCTGCCCTATTTTCCTTACCTCCAGTTCCATCACAGACCCTATCTGATCTCTAGGTTTTACCCCCCGCCTTACTTTTAATATCCCTTTGTAGCTATGCCATGCATTCTTGAATTCTGTAACCATTTTAGCCCCCACCACCTCCTCTGGGAGGATGTTCCATGCATTAGCAACCCTTCCCATGAAGTAGCACTTCCTCACATTTCCTCTGCATCTCCCCTCCTGCTTCATATTTTGATCCGTTGTCCTCGAGCTACCATTATCTCTAAATTCTGGTTCAGGGCTCTTCCCTAACTTTCTTCCCACCTCAATTCCCTCATATAGCACCTCATACTCCTTTTCAACTTTGGCTCTCACCCCTGGCATTCCCCTTGGCAAAATCTTGCATAAGTCAAGTTGCTTTCTCCTTCTGCCTCCCTAAACTGTGAAGCTCACTTCCCCCTCAGATTCACACTGCTTCTTCCTTCCACTCACTCAAATCTATCCTAGGTGAATTTTCTTCTCACACCTATATTTTCCCCTGACCCTGGTTCAGGCTTTATTTATTTTTACTGCCCCCCAACCACACATCCCCCTTGCCCCTGCTCCTGTCTAAGTCATTCCCCCATCACCCCTTACTTCCACGATTCTCACCTACCTGCTATACTCAGTGGCACCTTACTGCCATACAGTTGTGGCCTACATCTGCATTTTTTTGCAGAACCCACTGGTGCTTGCAGCCATTTACACTTTATTGTATAATTTGTTCTTGTTTTTGCTATTTATTTTTAATTTGTACTGTTTTGATTATTTAACCAATTTTTTATACATTATTGTTGTACTCCTCCCTTTCACTTCCCTCAGGACGCATCTGGAAATAATTAATTTCAGTCCATTATGTCTTTCCTGGTAAATCTTTTGAAATAAATGAATATATAAATAAATAATAAATAACTATGTCCCATTAGTGTGTATTCTGTTATTGTGCTTTTGTTATGCTAGTAAACTTTTCTGTGATCTACGTATTGCATTATATTGCATTCATAAATTATTCTTATATTGTAGCTATTTTAGACAATTATGTTTGTTATTTTTCTTGGGCTGCACTGACAATAAGATTATCTTAATGCATAACAGCTTAGTAATACCGTTGGTGCAATGCTTACTAGGTCTACACTTCTAATGATTTGCAAAGCTTTAGTGTAAGCTGCAGTCACAACATTTAGCCGTTCATCACTCAAGTAAGGTATGACTCTTGAATGTGGGAAAAAGGAAAAGTGTGGGATATATAAGAAGTAACTCTGTCCACAAAAATAGTTTTGAAAAATGTGTTTGGGAACCTTATTGCACATGCAAATGCTTTGAAAACCTATCCTTAATAGTACAGTGGATTCCTGATATATGCACATGTTCAAGCTGAATTTGTGCATACAACTGGAATGTGCACACACCCAGAATGTCATGAAATGAGTGGGTGCATATTGAAATCAATGGGGACCCATTTAAAAATGTAATTCACATGCTCACAACTACACCTAAGCCATCTTAAATGCTGTTAAATGTTATTTTAAGTGATATGAGAAGTGACAGCCTTTACCATAGCAAATCCATTTTTTTGCTAAACTAAATACTCACTGATGCCAACCCAGTTCCACTGTAGCAAGTGAGAGTGAATGCAGCTTTCCTTGAGTAGCATGAGCGTTGAGTCAGATCTTTGCCATCAGTCAGTCACCCTCTGTGAGTTAATCAGAACTGAAATCCAATAGCAATCACCATAACCATGGTGCAGCAAGGGGAACAGGTTTAACTGGGCTCTGGCATTTGTCAGGTGATTAGTGGATTAGCTACAGGGGACAATCTAGTGGCTGCAAGGAAATGACAACTGAAAGCAACTGCCACAGAGGTGACAAAGACCTTATGGGGACCTGCTGGGGAGCATTTCAAGATGAAAAAAATGCATATAACTGAAAAATTGTGTGCATACAAACAAAATAATTAACACTGCTGGAATAGGGCAATAATTGGGACTTCAATTTTGTGTATACATCCAATGGCATACAAGTAGAATACACTATATTACAATTTCTAATATACTTGCACTTTTCTCTTTGCCAGCAAAACTGCGAGAGTCCTGTTTCGATCCTGGAAATATAATGAATGGCACCCGACTTGGAACTGACTATAAACTGGGGTCTACAGTTACATACCATTGTGATGCAGGTTACATTCTTCAAGGTTACTCCACCCTTACATGCATAATAGGAGATGATGGGAGGCCTGAATGGAACAGAGCTTTACCAAGCTGCCATGGTAGGAACTTATCTTTCTGTTCTGCCAGACTAGAAGTAATATGTGTTTTAAATGCTGTTGAATAAAAATTGTGTTTGTGAATTAATACTATTATTAAACTGACACACAGATTGGCATACATTTTCAACATCCATTGTGTATATCAAGATTTTTAGATTTAGCCTAAATATAAACAATTACTGTGATAAGAAAAGTATATCATCAGTTGCAATAGTGTAGTGGTAGTATGATAAATGGTAAAAGTTTTTCTCTGCTTTGATTAGGCAAGCAAATCTTTATGATGCACTACAGATTATAGATTATCAGGGAGCAAATAGGGATGTAACTTTACCATGTTTTGCAGATGACAGAAATCTGACTTAGCTGCAGCTGGCACCTGATACAGAATACTTCATTAAGTCTTCCACGTATAATGTAAGGGTGTACAGAAAGAAAAATTCCGCCTGTGGAATTTCCTTGAAAATCACTGAATTGCAGATTAATTACATGTATTACGAAATCATTCATCAAACTGCATAAAATTCCTCAGAACTGTTATTCAACAGTTCATGTGTATTTTCTGCAGTTCAGCCTAAAACTTCTAAGGAACACAGCAAAATTCCAATCTCGCTAATGGCAGAAATTCAGAAAACTTTACAAAATTTCTGAATTTTCACGGAAGTTCTGTGAAAGCGAATTCACAATTTTCACCAAACCTCTAGTAAGATATCATATTCAAAATACTTAGAGCTGATCTTTAGTTAAGAGGGAGCGATATGAGATATTCAGTTTCTTCACATGCTATGTTGCTTAGATTCAGCCACTGTATATCCCAAATCATTAATACACTGATGTTAACCAAGATGTTTTTATTAGTAGAGCTGTGTGACATTTTTCTTTTTGAAAAAGTAGCATGAAATCTATTTTTCATTAAACAAAAAAAAAACTGCACCAGTTCAAAATAAAATGTTAGACTTTTTTCTCAAAATTCGCTGATTTGCATTAAAAAAACAAATCAAGTACATTTCAGGAATTTGTTTTCAAAGTATATAAATGTATTTTTCCTTCAAACTGAAGATTATGAATGAAAAAGCAACAAATCTTGTAGTACTTTGTTCAAGACCATAACAATTTTTTTTGGGGGTAATGTCTGTGAAGATTATTTCTTCTTTGTTTATTTAAAATTTGTTTACCAGGATAGGCACAGTAAACTAGAGCTAATTTCCAGGGTGAGCTGGGGAGGTGATACAGCATAGAGTGTGCATTTTGATTATTATTTATTTATTGAATTTTGTTAATCGAGTACACCCACTGAGAAAATGGAGTCCCTTTTCAGGGTGATGAGGTTAGTTACAAAGCAAAAGTACACTCAGATTCTGTACAGAAGTACAGTAGATTACACAGTAGTAAAGGGAAGCACAAACAAAACTTGTTACATGCTTTCTAGTCCAAGTAGATTTTAGAGTTCAAGGTTGAGAATAACATTGATAACATGCTTGGGTTCATATGAGAGTTTCTAGTATTCTTTTAAATTGAAAAAATTACTGGCTCAAACATAAATCTAAAGAAAGGAAGTTCCATAGCACTGGCACTACTGCATTGAACAACCTACTGCTAAGTGAAGTTCAGACCATGAGGGTATCTAAGAGACAGTTGTATACTGATCTTAGTGACCTGTTAGGTCACCTAAATTGGCACAGTGTTGTGAGGCTGTGTGGAGCAGTATGGATCTTGCCTCAAATGTGGGCCACTCTAGTGAAGCCAGGACATTGCAGTGGTGCTCCCTCAGAGGAGCACCAGCAGAGTAGCATGATATTTTGTTGTAGAGTGCCCTTAGTTTGACCATGACTGAATCACAAGCAGAGTGTATTAATGGGGCACTATAGAAAATAATTGGCAATAAAGTGCTTCTTGATATTACAAACTACAAGGGTGCAGAGAGGTAGGAGGAGAGCCTGTAAAGTAGCCAAGTTGTTGGTTTATGGTTTTGAAGAGGACATCAACATGCAGTTTGAGGGACATTTCCTGGTCTAACAGCATGCCAAGGTATTTGAACCATTTTACGACTTCCAGGTTGGTTCCTGATTTAGTGGCGAGCCTGAGAAGGTGTTCCCGACAGACCCCCAACTATTTGTTGCCAAACAATATGACTTTGGTTTTTTTATCATAAAGTTCTAGTTTATTTTCTGAGAGAAAGCTATCCAGGAGCTGGGAGTCATTGGCTATTTGGAGATTGATCTTACTGACATCAGCCAAAGACCTGTACAGAATGGCATCAGCAGCAGCATATTACTGTAGGGATGCATTCCTGCAATGGAGAGGAAGGTCATTAATAAATAGCAAAAACAGTACGGGACCAAAATAGATCCTTGGGGTTAACAGCAAGTTATCCATTTTAGGGCAGAGGTGTTGCCCTGTCATCTAACGCATTGCTTTCTCTCTCTGTTAGGTAGTCAGTAAATCACTAATGGAAAGGTTGTCTAGCCCAAATTTCCTCAACTTGACCAGTAGCAAATCATGACTGACCAAGTCAAAGGCTTTGGTCAGGTCAACAAAGACCTCCCCTGTAGCCATGTGCTGCATCCATAGCTCTGAGAATGTCAGTGGAGACCTGCTTCAGGGCTGGGTTGATGCCATATGTTTTTTCAGAAGCTGTACTGAGCATGTGTGGAGGGAGTTGTTACTTAATAAAGTATTTAAGCAGTTGGTCAAATAACAATCTTTTCTAGAGTTTACCTACTACACTAAGTAAGGAGATTGGGCAGTAGTTTTTGATTAGGTCTTTGAAAATGTTTTTGTTTATTGGAATGACTATTGCTATCTTCCATTTGTCAGGGACAGCCTCTGGCAAGAGTGATTTATCAATGAGTTGCACAACAGGTTTAGCAATAACAGGTGAAGAACTTTTAAGGAATTTGGGTTCAAACTCATCAAAACCAGGTGTGCCATCACCCTTTTGGTCCCTGAGCTTCTTCAGGACCTCCCTTCTCATGGCTAATCTGAAATGGAAGTTGGGCTGAGGTGGGAGGGTCAGTGGATAGGGTGAAGAGTCAAGGCAGGTCACAGTGTCAGTAGAGGGGCTGTGTATCTTTCCAGATCTGTAAAGATGTCATTGAAGCTGTGTGCAATGATAGTGGGGTCAGCAGTGGCTTGATCATTAATGAAAAGCTCTCTTAAATGTGTGTTCGAAATGCCCTTTAATAATTGATTAATTTGACTAGAAGGTTGTGGGGTTGGCTAGACTGCACATTTATTGCGACTTGAGGTACTGTCTTTTGCACCCCTGAGATGGTTCTTACAGTTGTTTCTTAAATTCCTATAAATTTGCCAATCTTCCAGCTGACCAGTTATTTTGAACTTTTCCCAGACTCTTTCTTTACCCCTCATTAGTTTCTGGAGGTCCCTATATGTCTATTTGGCACAGTAACCATTAACCCTGTATTTTGGAATGTCAGAAAATGTCTTGACCACACTATTAAGATTGTGAATTATATAGTCTAAGGATTGGTTAATGTCTGAGAGGTCAGTTATTGGTAGTAGTTTACTGCTTTTAGACTATCAATAAATGCATTCCTGTTGAAGTCAGTTAGATCCCTAGCAGCGAAGACCATGGGGGGGCAGTTTTTCATATACAGAAAATGAGGGAATGGTCACTTAAGGATTCTGGGAGTATTCCTGATGTCCTTATTCTGTCTGACCTAGAGGCGAGGGCCCAGTCAAACTGGGATTGATTGCCAGATTTGGAGTTTAACCTGGTAGGGTCAGTTGTTATCTGAGTCAGGTTGGCTGTTGCGAGGAGGGATTTGTGATCATTCACCTGGGCGCTAAGCTAGTTTAAGTTGAAGTCACCACATATTATTATTTCATTGTGGGATAGGTCAGGGATGCTGTGGACAAGTGTAAATATTGTTTAGTGGGTAATGGTTCTCTTCTAGGTTCTTCGGCCCCAAATCTAGGCTTTCAAATTCAAGAAAAATACAGGAAATGTTGGGGGCCTTTGAAGTAAACACTCTTTGCTCGAGTTATTGTTCTTCAATCTTTCTTTTATTTCTCTTTCCTACGTTTTGCTTGACTTGGAGCTTGTTCATGGGGTTTATTCTTTGTTACCCAACTGTAAATACATTTATTTTATGTCATTGATCAGCAGTTTTTTAATATGATAATGTTACATTTTAATTTTGGTGTATACACATACCATTCAATAAAGATTATTGCTTGTGTACCCTTGTATATATTCTTAATTTTTCACAGGGTTAATTTATTTGGGCTTGTTTAGATCCTAAGTTGCATTCTAAAAAGACATACACAGTATGTTAGTGAACACAGCGCTGCTAACAACTGGAACAAGGTTTAACTACTGCCTGTAAGGCTTGTTCCCCATATTTCTTGGTTTGCACCATACCTTATATATATATTAGTTAAAACTTCTTGTCTTTCTTGTAAATAATAATTTTGGGCCTGTAATGACATAAACATAATTTTTTGTAAAGCTTTGCTGTTATTATGTTGTTTAGTATTATAATGTGGCCACATTGTGGCTTCTATTTACTTTTTTTGTTAACAGCATACCTTAAAGGAGGCTGTGAGCTTCTTAGAGTGGAATTAGAGTTCTTTGTAGTCTGTGAAAACATAATCATAGTGTTCCCCTATTGGTCTCATAGCCATCATTTTACTTTTATAATTAAAGGTTCTAATACCAACTTCTAAATATTCTTTAATATTTTAACTGCTTACCCTCACTCATTCTGGCTCAAGTTTCTCCTTTTCGGTTAAGTTCCTCTGCATGTAAGTACTGAAGCCCAACAAATGTTCATGGTAGCTACTTCCTGATAACAGTGCACCTGTTTTTGTAAGATCCCATGATGTGACTAATCATGTCATCACACCCAGTTGATCATCACACTGAGATCTCGGTTGCTAAGCAACCAAACACTACTGCACTGATCAGTGCAGTCGGGTACTCAACAAAACGGGCTATTTGTTCCTAGTTGCTGCACCTCTGTGTTAGTTTACTTTTTATTTATTTTTTAACTTCTTGTGAGGTTATTAAAATGAAACACATTGTTCTCATACCATGTTTTCTTTTCACAGGGTGACATAAGAATAAAGAGGATTTTTTTGCTAATATCAACAGTTCTCTTGCCTTGATTTAAAATGCTGCAAATAAATTCAGGTTTTCTCAGAGTATTATTTGTTATTATATCACCTTACATTACTGCTTTCTGCAACCCAAACTTTGAAATTCATAATGTAATACAAACACTCATTATTGTTTACTTGCTGAGGGTCAATTGCAATTTGACCTTCCTATTCGATTAAATACTTATCAATCACTCAGTGGCTTAAAATTGTCTTCTCAGATCAGTTCTCTAGCTCACATTATACCAAGCTTGGTAAACACCAAAGTATTGTTTAAACAATCATTATTCAGACAACACTGGGGTCAAATGCAACTTGACCTCCTTGTCATAAATACTGAAAGTTGATCTGGAGGTAAAACATAATCTTTACTGATTTAGATAGTGATTGTACAATGTTATTTATAATGTCCCTATATTTTAACTTCTCTTAGTACATTTGCTATAACAGCATTACTTGTTATCTCTCTGGGATCGATCACTGCTTATTTATTTTGCTGAGGGGCCAGTTGCTATTTGGCCTCCACTTTATTAAATACTTGGCACTCACTTCATGGTTTAAGATTTTCTTCACAGATCATTTCTCTAGCTTATAATAAAATACAAACATTTATTATTTTCTGAGGGGTCAGTTGCAATTTGACCTTCCCCTTCCTTAGGTACTTGTCAATCACGCCATGACTTAAAATTATCTTCACAGATCAATTCTCTACCTCACATTCTACCAAACTTGTAAATACCATAGTACTGTTTAAACAATAAGTATTTAGATACCATTGGGGTCAAATACAACTTGACCTCGCTGTTAAAATACTGAACTTGCTGCTTATTTATTATGCTGAGGGGTCAGTTGCTATTTGACCTTCTCCTTCACAATCACTCCATGGTTTAAAATTATCTTCATAGATCAATTCTCTAGCTGATATGAAGCCAAACTTTTAAACCCATAATACTGTTTAAAACAATCAAATAACACAGGGTTAAATGCAGCTTGACCTCTCTGTTGTCAGTACTGTAAGTTGTCCTGGAGGTAAAACATCATCTTTACCCTTTTAAATAGTGATTGTACTGTTATTTAGAATATCCATGTGTTTTGACTTCTCACAGTACACTTACTACAACAATGTTATTTTTTTCACCTTTGGGTCAATTGCTACTTGACCTCCCTGTTGTAAGTGTTATAAGTTGTTCTATAAGTTAAATCTCTACTTCATTTAGTATATTCCTGTACTGTTAACTTCGCATGGTTTACTTTATACAGTAACATTATTGTGATCATACTGGGGTCAATTGCTATCTGACCTCGCTATTGTGAATGTCAAAAGTTATTTCTACTGGTTAAATCTCTACTTTATTAGTTTACTAATTGATTTCTGTATAATGTTTATTTGTTTTTACATGTTATATCTACCCTTTCAGTTCTATACTATCTAAATGCATGCCTGCCAGTTTGTTTCTACATTCATCACAATCCTGTTGTCTAATGTGTTCATGTGAAATATCCACCTCATTTCAGCTCTTAAAAGATAATCCCAGTTATTACCTCCTCTTTCTGGTGTCTGTACTTTTTCAAGTCCCCAGAACCTTAAAGAAGCTCCATTATGGCCTGCTTGTTCAAAATGTGTTGCTACTCGGGATGTCTGTTCTTTTCTTCTTATATCTCCATTATGTTCTTGTATGCGGGTCTTGAGCATCCTGCTAGTTTGTTCAATATACAGCTTATCACAAGGGCATTGTATTACATATATTACCACTTCTGTCATACAGTTAATATGCTGTCTAATTGGATGACAATGCCCTGTATGTGGATGTATGAATGTTTTTTTTTTTTGTTGTATGACTACATACTGAGCACTTGCCACAAGAGACCATGCCTGGTGCTAATGGTCCCAGTAGTAGTTGTGCTTCCTTGTTTTCTGGTAATTTAAATTGAGATTTTACTAATTGATCCTTAAGATTCTGTACTCTTTTTGCTGCTATTATAGGCTTATTTAAAAGTTCTGGTATTTGTTCACTCTCCATATTACTTGGTAATAGTTTCCATGAAACCAAGCTTAAACAGAGTATTCTCAGTATACTCTCAGTTAACTCGAGTAAAATGAAACTGTACAGCAATACAAAAGGCACAGAAAGAATCAAAAATCATGTTAAATAGGTTCATAGACAGAGGATATAAGCCTAAGACATTGAAACAAGCAGAAGAAAAAAAAATAAGACACAAGAGGACCTATTAAAAAGTAAAGGACCCAAAACAAAGCCACAAAGAATTGTATTTGCTACTAAACACAATCATAAGTTAAAAAAAAATTAGACAAATAATAAACAAATATTGGCCTTTAGTTGGAATTGAGAGTGAACAAACACCAGAACGTTTAAATAAGCCCATAATAGCTGAAAAAAGAGTACAGAATCTTAAGGATCAATTAGTAAAATCTCAATTTAAATTACCAGAAAACAAGGAAGCACAACTACTATTGGGACCATTAGCACCAGGCATGGTCCCTTGTGGCAAGTGCTCAGTACGTCGTCATACATCAAAAAAAAAACATTCATACATCCACATACAGGGCATGGTCATCCAATTAGACAGCATATTAACTGTATGACAGAAGGGGTAACATATGTAATACAATGCCCTTGTGATAAGCTGTATATTGAACAAACTAACAGGATGCTCAAGACCCGCACACAAGAACATAAGGGAGATATAAGAAGAAAAGAAGAGACATCCCCAGTAGCAACACATTTTGAACAAGCAGGCCATAATGGAGCTTCTTTAAGGTTCTGGGGACTTGAAAAAGTACAGACACCAGAAAGAGGAGGTAATAACTGGGATTATCTTTTAAGAGCTGAAATGAGGTGGATATTTCACATGAACACATTAGACAACAGGATTGTGATGAATGTAGAAACAAACTGGCAGGCATGCATTTAGATAGTATAGAACTGAAAGGGTAGATATAAATTGTAAAAACAAATAAACATTATACAGAAATCAATTAGTAAATTAGTAAAGTAGAGATTTAACCAGTAGAAATAACTTTTGACATTCACAATAGGGAGGTCAGATAGCAATTGACCCCAGTATGATCACAATAATGTTACTGTACAAAGTAAACTATGAGAAGTTAACAGTACAGGGATATATTAAATGAAGTAGAGATTTAACTTGTAGAGCAACTTGTAACACTTACAACAGGGAGATCAAGTAGCAATTTACCAAAAGATGATACAAATAGCATTGTCCCGGATTCCCCCCTTTTCCCTCACAAAGAGACAGAGACCATTGTTTGTTGTTGTGCTCAGATTGGCAATTAATTTATTTATATACCATAATTCCATGTTCCATTTCATCATCTTTATTATTATATCTCTCAGAATGTCATTTATTTTTATCCATATAACAACCTCTGATATCCCTCTTTCTTCCTCTTTTTTCTCCCCACAGGTGAAAACCTGGGTGCCTTCTTCTTCTCCTTTTCTGTTAGGTAACGGTGAAAACTGAGATGGCCTTCTCCTTCATCTTCTTCCTCTTTTGGTGTTATTCCTTTTTCTTTCCCCCCTCCCCTTCTTCCCCCCTTTTCCCCTTTTCTCCTGCCATCCACCTTTGGCAGTCCATAACCATATTATTATCTGCCATCCACCTTTGGCAGTCCAAACTGTCCGACAGGACGTGTCTGTCATCCACCATTTCTTTGGTTATTTCCTCGCTGTGTGGCCAAGGTGCTGTGTCATTGCAGCTGTTGTATACGCTGCATTTACTGTCAGGACTACTTGATTTTGTTGGAAGAACTGCCACTTTATTTGTGCGGAACTCAGCATGAGAGGCTGTGTTATTCGCACTGACAAGCTGCCAGCTGGAGCTGGAGCTACAAAAGGGGGCTACCAGCCGATTGGCTCAAGGAGTGAGAGGCACTGGATATAACGCCATCGCCGCTCGCCAGCGGCATTTCTTTGGTTATTTCCTCGCTGTGTGGCCAAGGTGCTGTGTCATTGCAGCTGTTGTATACGCTGCATTTACTGTCAGGACTACTTGATTTTGTTGGAAGAACTGCCACTTTATTTGTGCGGAACTCAGCATGAGAGGCTGTGTTATTCGCACTGACGAGCTGCCAGCTGGAGCTGGAGTGGCGAAAGGGGGCTACCAGCCGATTGGCTCAAGGAGTGGGAGGCACTGGAGACAGCGCCGTCGCTTGCCTAGCATGCAGACGAAGCTAGAATGGCGAGCGCACTCAGAGTCAAATTAGTCTGTTCTGTTGTAGAGACAGGTGTGAGGGAATCTTGTTTTAATAGAGTGTATGTCTACCAGTCTTATTATAAAATAGAGTTTTTAGGTTTTTCCTGCATGTTATTGCTGTGTTATTTGGTTATTTAAGCTAGACATGTGTAGGTCATTTGACAGACGGCCCTTGGAGCCTCGAATTGTTTATGGTAGCTCACAGTTGCATGCGTTGCGTCCTTTTATCCCCCTCCCTGTATCTGATATTACTGTCAGACGTTGTAGGGAAGTGGGGATTAGTGGGGATTGCTTTTCGCATGCGCTGTGTGATGACCAAGACTGGGTTGTACGGATGATTGAGGTGGTTAAGTCCAGAAGACGCCCTGGAATAAATAGAGCACCCAGAAGAAGCCAGACGTGGTTGGTGCCTATTTCCAGGGAGGCCACCAGGCCATGTGGCCAGGTGACATTTAGGGCTGCATCACCTTTAATATCTCTGATGGCAGTGCTATGCAATGCCAGGTCGATCAGAAACAAGACGGCTATTATTGCCGCTCCGGTTTCATCGGTCGACCTGGCGTGCATTATGGAAACCTGGGTAGGGGACGATGCTGGCCCTGTTTTTGAGGCTGCAGTCCCCCCAGGTTATACTGTGGTGCACTGCCCAAGAGTAAATCGAGGGAGGCGGTGCAGCTATTTGTTTTAAATCAAGCCTGACTTCACGTGCACCCGTGGGAACCTCAGGTTCTTTGAGTGTGTGGCGTTCGAGGAGGAGACTGGGGTGTCGGCTTGCAGGATCCTCCTCATCTATCGTCCGCCTGGACCGATGGGGAGTTCCTGCAGGAATTCGCCGTAGTTTGGTTGAAATGAAACATTGAATTCCTCAAGATGTATTTTTCTTGACTTCAATGTTTGGGCTGAGGACAGAGGTCAAAGGTGCGCCGATGAGTTACTGCAGAGTATGTCCCTTTTGGGGCTGGTGCAGTCTGTCGGCGTGCCTACTCACCAGGATGGCCACACATTGGACCTGGTGTTCTCACTGGGACTTGAGACCACTAATCTCGACGTTGGTCGGGTGGTTTGGTCTGATCATTGCACGGTGAGGTTCATGTTTAGTGCTCCCATCGTGAATTCTTCCCCTTCTGAGATATTTCGCTGCTGCCCGTTAAAAGATCTGACCCCTGAGGGTTTTTTGGCGGCAGTTGATTTGTCAAAGGTGTGTGATGCATGCGTCGGAGCAGTTGACGCAGGGGTAGATGCCTATAATGAGGTACTATCTGGCACCATCGACTCCTCGCACCTGTCCGTTATGCACGACGGAACTTCTTACCTGAGGTCGCCTTGGTTTTGATGATAGTGATCTCAGGGAAATGAAGAGGCTGGGTTGGAGATTAGAGCGTCGCTGGAGGAAATCCCATTTGGGGGCTGACAACTGGTCCTGTGTGCACATTATCGTGCATATCAGAGCAATCAACCGAAAGAAGACAATATTTTTGTCTGGAAGATTGCTGCTGGGAGAAGCCGACCAGCCTCACTTTTCCGGACTGTCGATAGACTACTTCATCCACTCTGTCTTCAGCCCGGAAGAGTTTCCTCGAATGAGGATTGTGAGGAATTTGCTCAGTTTTTCTCAGACAGGGTGTCTGCAATCCGGCGGGAGGTATCCTCAGCCAGTAATATCATTGCTGTCAGTGGTAGCCAGTCGTGTTCTAAGAGCACTCTCTCTGGCTGGGGGGAGTTTAGGCCGGTGGAGGTTCGTGAGGTCACTGAGATAGTGGCCAATCTGAGGCATACTGTTTGTGAACTCGATCCCGTGCCAACGCGCTTCTTGATGAGGTGCATTGACACGGTTGGTCCGGTGTTTGCCCTTATCATCCGGTGTTCCTTGAGTCAGGGTGTCTTTCAGATGCCTTGAAGGAGGCTCTGTGAGACCTCTTTAAAAGCTCTCTGGACCCGGAGATCAGGGCAAATTACCATCCTATCTCCAACCTTCCATTTTTGGGAAAGATTGTTGAGAAGGTGGTATCGCTTCAGTTGGGGGAACATCTCAGGACCCACGAGTTGTATGATCCCTTCCAGTCAGCTTATCGAGCCAGACATAGCACTGAAACTGCATTAGTTCATGTGCATAATGACCTCCTTAGGGCTAGGGATCGGGGGGGGGAACAAGACAATTCTTGTTCTCCTCGATCTCTCTTCAGCATTTGATACTGTGGACCATAGTGTATTGCTTTTCTGCCTGAGGAAGCTATGTGGACTCACCGATGTTGTCATCAAATGGTTTGAGTCATTTCTTACTAACAGGAGGCAGCGGATTGTGATGGGTAATTTCTCATCTGCACCCTACCTCCTTCCATGTGGAGTCCCTCAGGGTTCGGTATTGGCTCCTATGTTGTCCACAGTATACATGCTGCCCCTTGGGGAGATCATTAGGAGCTATGGTTTGAGTTTTCATTGCTATGCTGATGATACTCAGCTATACCTCTCCTTTGCCCCTGGAACATCAAATGCAGTGAATGTGTTAAATATCTGTCTGACTGAGATAAATGACTGGATGTCTTCCAGCTGGCTGTGACTGAACCCCTAACAAGACTGAGGTATTAGTAGTGGAGTCGAACAGAGTTCGTGATGAGATGGCTCTGACTCTGTGACTGGCATTGTGCTAGGAGCTGTGTCATTGATGGCCTCCCCATGGTGCGAAATCTTGTGTGATCTTTGACAGGAATTTGTCCATGGAGACTCAGGTATCCTCGGTGGTTCGCTCTGTTTTTTCATCTGAGAAACATCGCCAGGATTAAACCCTTGGTTCCCGCCTGACCTCCCTACTTTGGTACATGCCTTAGTCACTTCTAGGCTTGACTACTGTAATGCCTCTATCTCGGGTCTCTGGAACTTCTTCGCAGACTGCAGCTAGTGCAAAATGTCACGCCGGTTTTTGACTGACAAAGAAGTTCAGTCATATTACTCTGGTATTATGAATTGCACTGGCTGCCGGGTCAGGTGGAGAGTATTGTCCAAGGTGGGTTGTCTCACCTATAAGACCCTACACGGACAGGGCCCTGGCTACCTTTCTGATCTCCTGGAACTGTCCACCTCTGTCCGTGATCTCGCTCTTCCAATAGCGGCCTCCTCAAAATCCCGAGAGCGAGATTGAAATCAGCTGAGACCGATCGCTTTGGAGTTGCTGCTCCAGTCTTATGGAACTGCTGCCGTGTGAAGAGAGAGGCCTCTACTATAGAGGCTTTCAAGAGCCGTCTGAAGACCTTTTTATTTATGCAGGCATTTGGGAATTGAATTTTATGTATGTTGTTTTAAGGAATGTATATGGTATGACACACTGTATAGTTTTGTGCGGCGCCCAGAGCCTTTGGGATTGGGCCTCTTTTTAAATAAAATTGACATTGACATTGACATTGACACCTTTGACAGACCCACCATACAGTCCCTTCTTGACTGTCTTCCTCTTGCTCTGCCTTGTAGGGTGGGTGGGAGGATCAAAACTCCAGCAAAAGTGGCTGAAACCCTCTGTGCTGTCCATTATGTACCTCCACTTGCCCCTCCTTCCTGTTGCCTGGCCATTGTTCCTATCCCTGTCCCTCCCCATCCTTCCCTCCCCTTCTGAGCACAACCATCCTAATGAAAGGAAAGGGTGCATCAGGACAACCTGGTCTGCCCCTTAAAGGGCAAAATCCATTGTCCCGGATTCCCCTCTTTTCCCTCACAAAGAGACAGAGACCATTGTTTGTTGTGCTCAGATTGGCAATTAATTTATTTATATATCATAATTCCATGTTCCATTTCATCATCTTTTATTATTATATCTCTCAGAATTTTATTTATTTTCATCCATATATCAATCTCTGATCATCCCTCTTTCTTCCTCTTTTTTCTCCCCCCAGGTGAATACCTGGGTGCCTTCTTCTTCTCCTTTTCTGTTAGGTAATGGTGAAAACTGAGAACGCTTTCTCCTTCACCTTCTTCCTCTTTTGGTGTTATTCCTTTTTCTTTCCCCCCTCCTTCCCCCCTTTTTCCCCACTAGCCAATCTCCAGCTTGCGTTGGATGACTGTCTTTCCCCTCACTAGATATTATTCTCCCTTACCTCAGGGAAGATCCATCTTAATCCTTCTCTTTTCCTTTTTTTTTTTAATATTCCATTTTTTGGGTGTCTCCTCCATGCCTCTATAAAGCCCATCATTTCTGTGTTAAACATGTCTATGGCTAGATCCGACAGGTGCACCCCATCTGATCTGTAGAAATCTTCTACCTATTCTTCTACACCCCGCAATATTACCTGTCCTCCCATATTCCTTACCAATGTCCCTACCCTTCTGTTCATCTTTTTCCTGGCCCTATCCACAGCTCTGTGGCTGTGCTTCTGCCTCCAAACCCTCCTTGGTATCCTATCCAACCAGGCAAGGCTTACCTGAGTCCACCACTGCTGTATTGTTCCTAGGTCCCTTTTTATCTGCAAGTGTGTGTCTACCCATGGCTTGCCAGCAAGGTCGTTGCGCCCCCAAATGTATAATAATTAAGTCTGGACTGGGTCACTGTTCCTTAAGTTCCTTCAAGGTGGGAAGCAGTTGTGCCCATCTCATCCCCCGGATGCCACACCAAACCAACCTACACTGTTTCACATCTTGGTACAGCTGCTTTCCCCCAGCCTTTTTCTCTGCTCTCCTTTCTGCCCAATAAATATAGGAGTGGCTGCAGATCCAGACTTCCATGATCCTCCCTCTTCCTATGGGATTTAAGCAAAAATAATTATCTTATACATGCTCTTAGTTTCCTCACTGTAGTATCCCCCTCCCTGTCCTCCCACCGTCCCCATTTGTCTCCACATCTGTAAGGAAAAACAAAGGCAATATGTTAATTTTCTTACTTCAGTGCTCAAATGTATCTCTTATAACTGGCAGACCGCCAGCGTCCTTTTTCCAAAATATTATTCACAGTTTCACCTGCCGCTGCCACTGTGAGGCAGGCCCAATCCACAAGGAGTGGGATGAATAATTAGCTAGGTCCTCCCCCAGGAATTGCATGCCTTTTTTGAGCAATGCTGTGACTTGATAACTGGCGACCCTTCTCCCATCACCATGAACAAATAATCTCCCTGTCCTGGTCCCATGCTCTGCGGCGAAAACCCACAAAGCCTTCACTGGGCATACTGCACCCTCTACCTGTCTCTTTAGTGTCACTATGCAACCCTGTCCCCTTTGATCCATTTTTGACCTCTTAATCTTGATCTGTATCTCTTTCATCCCCCAGCTTATATCTTCCCATTCTAATCCCTCTTCCTTGTCTTTTTTTGCCATAGTCTACCACATCACTCACTCTCATGGCCCCTGCAAACATTACATCATAAATAGTGTGAAATAGCTGGGCCTCGGTCTTTGATCTGCATATTGCCGGGAGCACATCCTTTAGTTTTGCTAGCCACTGCTCCCCTATTGGTCTTCTATTGTCTACTTGCCCTTGTTTCAACCTACCACATCCCTGCATCATTCTTCTAATGAACAATGATTTTGTCGGGGTCTTTCTATCCCTTTAGACTGCAGATAACACTAATCCCTGCCAAGTAGACCCCCATTGTGGTGTGGGCTGTTCCTTTTTGTCACTGCTCCACAGTGAACTTTCCTAATTGTTCCTCTGTAAAGTGGCCTACTTACCTCCATCTGGTGTATTGCCCTGAATGTTTGAAACACTCACCAGGCCCCATCGTAGGCTCTCAGAGTCTGAGGCACCCATGAGCTGTGAAACAACAGTTCTGCTCCTTCTTGCCAATGTCCCAGATGTTCGTTGGTATGGGTGTTTTTTGTTCCTCCACTGTTGGCGCCAGCCTCCAAAAATGATCCAGTTGCAGATGGGAAAGGCTGTCAGCCAGCGTATAGTGCACCCCTTCTATGTGTTTTGCTCTGAATGACATGTTCAGCTGCAAGGCCCTTAACACTAAACATCGCAATACTTGCATGACCGTTTCTGACCTGGCTCCCCTGTTGTTTAGGACCTCCACCACTGCTCTATTGTCACTCCAGAATGTCACTCTCTGATCCCATAATTCTTCCCCCCAAACCAGGGTACATGTCCAGATGGGCATGATCTCTAACAATGTTATATCTCTCACCTTGCCATCCCTTACCCAGTTAGCAGGCCATGGTTCTGCAAACCACCTGCCCCTCAGGTAGCCCCCCATGCCTAGCCCCCCAGCAGCGTCTGTGTAAAGATCGAGGTCTGTGTTATACACCCACTCCTCTTGCCAGAAAGAACAGCCATTATACTACCTGAGGAATTCCTTCCATACTTTAAAATCCTCCCTGACACCTTTTGTCAGGTCTACCCAATGATGTGGTCTGGTGACTCCAGCTGTAGCCCTTGCTAACCTCTTTGTGAATGCCCTCCCTGGTCCAATAGCCCTGCAGGCAAAGTTCAGGTGCCCCAGTACCTGCTGTACTTGTTTTAGTTGTACCCTTCTCCTGCTGGTGTGTACTTGGATCAGTTCTTTCATTTTTTTCACTTTTTTGTCCAGCAACTTGAATATTTCCTTCGAAGCATCTATCTCAATAACCAGGAATTCAAGCACCCTGTTGGGCCCTTCTGTTTTCTCTGGTGCCAGCAGAACCCCTAATTATTTGCACAGTTCTTGAAACTTGACCAGCATATGTTGTGTCTCCCTTCCCCTACCAATGAAAAGAAAATCATCCAAATAGTGGATGACCGTTCTATAACCAGTTTTCTCTTGGAATATCCACTGCAAACAGGTGCTGAATGCTTCAAATGTTGCACATGCTATAGAACATCCCATAGGCATGGCTTTGTCAAAATAGTACTGACCCCCAATTTTAAAACCCAATAGGTCCCAGCCTTCTCTCCTAACTGGCAGCAGTCTGAACTCAGATTCAATATCTGTTTTTGCCATCCATGCATCCTTAGTAGCCTGGATTATCTGGATTGCATCCTCTAATGTCGCATATGTCACCTTACTATACTCCTCCCTGTTAAAATCATTCACCGAATCCCCTTCTGAATAGGATAGGTGGTGAATCACCCTGTACTCCCCTTCTTATTTCTTGGGTACCAAGCCCAATGGTGAAATCTGCATGTTCCACAATGGGGTGGGGTGTCAAATGGGCCTTCTGCTCTCCCTGCTGCCTTTTCCTTCTCTATCTTCTGTTTTAACATCTCTTCCCTCCCTTTGACCGACCCCAGGTTGCTCGCTTCTCTCACTTGTCTGGGACCCTCACACTGCAGTGAAAAACCTGTGCAAAAACCTTCTATGATCATATCCGCCACTCTTTTGTTCGGATATCTGTCCAACCAAACTGTCCATGCCTCTAACCTGATGGGGGTTCTGGCCACCCCAAACTGCTCTCTGTCTTTCCTCCCGTTTACCCTCCCCGGTCCCTCCCTCTTGCTTAGTGCTTGGTTTTCCCGGTCAGTGATTCTGACCTCCTCTACTCGTGTTCCCCCTACCCCTCCCTCCCTGTTCCATGCCTGCCCTTTAAACCCCTGTCCCTCTCAAAAACTGTTGACCTGAACTATGACCCTGAGTCCCTGTGCCCTCTGAGCCCATGTTGTTCTGCATCTGCTTGCCGGGTTCGTTCCCCTGCATTTTGAACATGCGTGCTGAAAATGACATTGAGGCCATGAACAAAAGGCCCTGTTGTAAGCCCAGCAGCACCTCTGGGGCGTAACTCCTTTCCTTCCCCACTCCCCTTCGGGTGTGGACTGATCCATTACATAATCTGTCCATAAGTCTAGCTGCTTCGTATCCCATCTTACATCCCCGTATGTTGCCATTCTCTGATGAAACAATTTGTCATAGTATATCCACCCCACCCCCTTTTGCTTTTGCCCACCTTATTATTAGGGAGTATGTGATGAGCGGGATGCCCAACTCCAGCTTCTTCTCCAGGACAATGGCTGAGAAGGTGGCAAAACCTACAAACCACCAGTCCCAAGTCTTCCCTGTTGTGAATTTGTCCTCCTCCTTCTTCCCTAACAACACTACCACTTCTGCCATTTCACTCTTTCCTATGTTCTCTGCTTCCTCATACTTCGCTGCTCCTTCCCAGCTCACCAAAGTGAATATATTCACATACTCTTCTTTCCATATTTTTTCCTTTGTGGCCAGTGGAAGATGCTGGCCTACCGTCATCCCGGGGGTACCTATCTCCCTTGTACCTTTTCCTTCTTTCTCTGTACCTCTTCATTTTTTTTCAGCACCTCTTTCTCCATCCTAATCTCTGCCAGAGCTGATTCCATTTACCCTATACCTCCTGTCCCCAGTGCCGACACAATTTGACTTATATATTCTTTTATACTGTCACCCACTGCTCTGGGTGTGTTACCTGTGTCCTTGTCCAAACCTTGTTGCCTGGCATCTTCCTGGTGCCCCAGTATAGCACCTTGTGGTTGAGGAGGTGGGTGAAACACTAGGGGTTGTGGAGGAATCACTATGTTCTGGGGATCCGGTCTGGGTTCCACAAGGGGGATCCTGACTTGTTCTTGAGGATGTACTGGCGGTACCGGGTCTATGGGCTGCAGAGGTACTGGATCAGTCACCTTGGTGGGTCCCACTGCTAGTGGTCATACCCTAGTGGGACTGCGTGACCGTTCAGTTGGTCATTTCCCTCTGCCCCCTTTTCCCGGTCCCACTTTCCTTTTCTCCCCGGGTCTCCCCAGTTCCTTCCCTTCCACCAGTTCCCACATTCTGTTGGCTTTTTCTGCCAACTGAATTATAGCCCTGTAAGCGTCTTCCTTTGATGGTCTGCTCTTCTTTGGTGCCATGTCCTTTGCTCCTTTTAACTGTGAAGACAACTGACAGGAAGAAAACAAGATTCTGTTGTTAATTTATGTTTACAGCATGCCTTCATGTGGAAGGGCCCCCATAGACAAAAAATGAAAATTCTGTTAGACAACTTGTCCCATAAACCTCCCCTATGACCCAGCCCCATTTTTCGAGAGAAACAGTAAACCAATGTCGCTTTGTGTGTTTTTTTTTGTTGCCCCCCTTCCCAGGCCTTGAAAACGCTTAAAAAACATTGCCTCCTGTGGCTGTCCAGGCCTAGCTCTACCCCCTTGCATGCCTTGCCATGCTATGACTGCTAAGCCTTCCCTGGCTTCTCTGATCCCCTTCCCATGCACTGCCCCCCCAGCCCTCTCGCCAGTTGCTGGGTGCTGCTTGTCCCCCAAATGGTACCCCTCCCACTCTAGGCCATGGTCCCCTTCTATGGCAGATCTCTTCCTCCTATTATTGATCCCTGTTCCCAAATAACAAACCTTTTCTTGGGCCTTCTTCTTCATTTTGCCCTCCTGGCATGTGACGTCACACCACCTGGCCAGGCCCCTCAGTACCAGGGCCCCCTCTGTGCCCCCCCCAGGTCTCAGAAAGCTCATGGCCATCAAAACATCTTAAGTGCTGCCTCTTGTGGCCTTCCAGGCCTAAACCTTTTTCCCCCTGCATGGCCTCACTATGGCTGCTGACCCTCCGAGGCATATCCATTCCCCTTCCTCTTTGTCTCATTTTTCTCTGGCTATGTCACATGGCCTTTTCAGCTTAAAAAACACTTGCCCCTTCTCCCTGAGGACCCCATTTTGCTCCTACTCCCCCCCAGCTTCCGTCACCATGCTCTTGCCCTGTTGGGCCCACATCTCATTTTGTGCCCCCATAGCCAGTGTCTGACCACCTGTGGCCATGCTGCATCCATTGCACTGCCTCTTGTGGTCTTTATTTGGCCCATACATTCCCCCTTTTGCATGACCTCACATGCCTCTGGCTGCATTCCCCCTTTTGTCTGCTGCTATCCTGCCAGCTTGGGCTGCTTCTCCACATTGCACCCTGTATACCCTGTCTGCCATCCTAGGCTCTTTCCCCAGCTTGTCAAACCCTTTTCTTTAGCTCTCGCAGTAGTTCTCCCGTTGTCCAATGATGTCACACCATGCATTTCTGAGTATTTCCATGTCCAGCCTCTAATCTCGCTTGCCTTTCCCCTTGTAAGCAATGTCTTCCCCTCTCCTGCATTCCCACAGTGCTCACCCCCCATAGCCCTTTTCTGGCCCCCATTATTCTTTTTTAGTCTCTGCTTATATCACAGCTGCTGAGGCGTGTGACGTCACACCACATGGCTGCCCATGTCGGGTTCATGCTACCCTCATGTTTTGGGCCTCCTCTACACAAACTAAACTCATCTGAGGTGATAAAAATAGCCCAAAGTCCCAGGCTTTTTAGTCCAACC
Source organism: Neoceratodus forsteri (assembly GCA_016271365.2). NCBI lineage: Eukaryota > Metazoa > Chordata > Ceratodontiformes > Ceratodontidae > Neoceratodus > Neoceratodus forsteri. The sequence continues at coordinate 625,979,112 of CM057455.1, forward strand.
TCAACGCTGCAACTTTTTGCACACTACTCCAATCTCTTGATCCACAAAACTGTCCCAATGCCTCTTCTCTTGCTAGGCCCCCCACTGGGCAAACACTGTTGCATTCTGCACAAAACTTTTTTAATTGGCACTGTACAAGTCAACCTCAGCTTCCCTTCTTCAGTGCTTCTTCAGTTCTTCAGTGCTTCACCTCTGCTCTACAAAAACAGCCTTGTTATTGCTGTAACTGCTGCAATCTCCGTAACTGTTGCATTCAGTACAAAAAAATCCCTCTAAACTGGAGATGCACAATTCCACATCAGCTTCCTTTCTTCAGCACTTCACCTCTGCTCTACAAAACAGCCTTGTTATCGCTGTACCCAAGCCATAAACAATGCATTTTTTCCTTTTTTATTACACAGCATCTTATAATTTTATTAGCCACCTGCTTCCTTCTTTTCTCTCTTTTTAAAGCAAACTTCAAATATTCTCCACCAAATTAGTTCTTTAATTCCTTACTCTTTCTCTTTGTGCACAAACCTCCAATTAATATTCCAATCCAACTCACTGCAGTTAAGTGTGAATCAAAACTACAGCAAAAAGTGGCTGAAACCCCCTCTGAAACCCCTCTGTGTTGTCCATGACATACCTCCACTTGCCCCTCCCCTTCCTGTTGTCTGGCCATTGTTCTATCCACTGTCCCCTCCTCTTCCTTCTCCCCTTCCCTTCTGAGCATAACCATCCTAATGAAAGGGAAAGGATTGCACCAGGACAAACTGGTCTGCCCCTTAAAGGGCAAACTCCATTGTTGTAATAAATGTACTATGAGAAGTCAAAACACATCGATATTCTAAATAACAGTACAATCACTATCTAAAGGAGTAAAGATGATGTTTTACCTCCAGGACAACTTACAGTATTGACAACAGAGAGGTCAAGCTGCATTTAGCCCCTGTGTTATTTGATTGTTTTAAACAGTATTATGGTGGTTTAATAGTTTGGTTTCATGTCAGCTAGAGAATTGATCTATGAAGATCATTTTAAACCATGGAGTGATTGTGAAGGAGAAGGTCAAATAGCAACTGACCCCTCAGCATAATAAATAAGCAGCAAGTTCAGTATTTTTAACAGTGAGGTCAAGTTGCATTTGACCCCAGTGGTATCTAAATATTTATTGTTTAAACCATACTATGGTATTTACAAGTTTGGTAGAATGTGAGGTAGAAAATTGATCTGTGAAGATAAATTTAAGTCATGGCGTGATTGACAAGTACCTAAGGAAGGGGAAGGTCAAATTGCAACTTAACCCCCAGAAAATAATAAATGTTTGTATTTATTATTAGAGAAATGATCTGTGAAGAAAATCTTAAACCATGAAGTGAGTGACAAGTATTTAATGAAGGGGGAGGCCAAATAGCAGCTGGCCCCTCAGCAAAATAAATAAGCAGTGATCGATCCCAGAGAGATAACAAGTAATGCTGTTATAGCAAATGTACTAAGAGAAGTTAAAATATAGGGACATTATAAATAACATAGTACAATCACTATCTAAAACAGTAAAGATGATGTTTTACCTCCAGATCAACTTTTAGTATTTATGACAGGGAGGTCAAGTTGCATTTGACCCCAGTATTATCTGAATAATGATTGTTTAAACAATACTATGGTGTTTACCAAACTTGGTATAATGTGAGCTAGAGAATTGATCTGAGAAGGCAATTTTAAGTCACTGAGTGATTGATAAGTATTTAATGAATAGGAAGGTCAAATTGCAATTGACCCCTCAGCAAGTAAACAATAATGACTGTTTGTATTATATTATGAATATCACAGTTTGGGTTGCAGAAAGCAGTAATGTAAGGTGATATAATAACAAATAATACTTCTGAGAAACCTGGAATTTATTTGCAGCATTTTAAATCAAGGCAAGAGAACTGTTGATATTAGCAAAAAAAATCCTCTTTATTCTTATGTCACCCTGTGAAAAGAAAACATGGTATGAGAACAATGTGTTTTCATTTTAATAACCTCACAAGAAAGTTAAAAAATAAATAAAAAAGTAAACTAACACAGAGGTGCAGCAACTAGGAACAAATAGCCCGTTTTTGTGAGCACCCGACTGCACTGATCAGTGCAGTAGTGTTCAATTGCTTAGCAACCGAGATCGCACAGGTGTGATCAACTGGGTGTGACAACATGATTAGTCACACCATGGGATCTTACAAAAACAGGTGCGAGGTTATCAGGAAGTAGCTACCATGAACATTTGTTGGGCTTCAGTGCTTACATGCAGAGGAACTTAACCAAAAAGGAGAAACTTGAGCCAGAATGAGTGAGGGTAAGCAGTTAAAATATTAAAGAATATTTAGAAGCTGGTATTAGAACCATTAATTATAAAAGTAAAATGATGGCTATGAGACCAATAGGGGAACACTATGATTATGTTTTCACAGACTACAAAGAACTCTAATTCCACTCTAAGAAGCTCATAGCCTCCTTTAAGTATGCTGTTAACAAAATAAGTAAATAGAAGCCACAATGTGGCCACATTATAATATTAAACAACATAATAACAGCAAAGCTTTACAAAAAATTATGTTTATGTCATTACAGGCCCAAAATTATTCTTTACAAGAAAGACAAGAAGTTTTAAGTAATATATATATAGAAGGTATGCTGCAAACCAAGAAATATGGGGAATAAGCCTTACAGGCAGTAGTTAAATCTTGTTCCAAGTTGTTAGCAGCACTGTGTTCACTAACATACTGTGTATGTATTTTTAGGATGCAACTTAGGATCTAAACAAGTACAAATAAATTAACCCTGTGAAAAATTAAGAATATATACAAGGGTGCACAAGCAATAATCTTTATTGAATGGTATGTATATATACAAAAGAATTAAAAGGTAACAATATTATATTAAAAAAATGCTGATCAATGACTTAAAATAAATGTATTTACAGATGTGTAACAAAGAATGATCCTTACGAACAAGCTCCAAGTTGAGTGAAACGTAAGGGGAAGAGAAATAAAAAGAAAGATTGAAGAACTATAACTTGAGCGAAGAGTGTTTACTTCAAAGGGTCCCCCAACATTTCCTATATTTTTTCTATGTTGTGGACAAGGACCGCTAGGGCCTGGGCCGCAGAGTTAGGGGAGTGATACACACAACCAATGTAAATAGTTTTAATCTTACCAAGGGTTAAAGAAATTAAAAGTGAATCTCTGGGGCAATAAACAGAGTAAGATAAGTCAATCACGCTTGACTGCGGTGTGGACTAGATGTAGAGGAATCCACCCTCCCAATTTTTTAGACAATCTTTCCTAACAACAGAATAACCAAGGATATTGATTTCATGAGTTTTAATATGTGGTTTTAGCCTGGTTTCTGAGATGCTTAAAATATCTGGGGTATAGTGCGAAACCCATACCTCAAGTTCTGGTAATTTAGGAAGGAGACTGTTTATTTTCATATGGGCAATTTTTAATTTTTCTGGGGGGAGGAAAGACCTTATGAGTATTCATGGTGGGGCCTAGGTATGGTGTGATGACTCCTGCCAACAGGAGACTTATAAGTGATGGGGACATGGGTATTTAGGGGAAGGGAAGGTAACATGGGTATCTGGGAATGTTCAATATAAGCTAGGAAGAAGTAGTAGCAGATTCAATTTTTATATAGCCTATAATATATGATGATATTGGGACATGTTGTCCGTGGGTTGCTAGCCCATGGGAGGGGGCAGTTGGAAGGTAGTCATGGGTATGGTGATGTTTACAGGTCAATGCACCTGCTACAAGGAGATCACAAGCCAGAAACAGGAGAGCATATAGGGAGGCCCGTCCTATTCCTAAGGCAGTCATGTCTGAGTAAGTTGAGTCAAGAGGATGTGGAAACTGGATCTTTAGCCTCTTGGGTCAAACTTTGGGGGAGATTACTCAGGGATCTGAAATTAGGATTTGCAATCAGGGGTTACAGGAACACCTTGGAGGGGAAGGAGAAAATTGTGGATAATGACAATAGGAATCAGAAAGCTTCAGAGGAGCAGTTTAGATAAACATTAGCAACTTCAAAATGAGAGATGTCAGGTTTGTATTTGGGATGCTAGGTTACACTGATAGTTGAGGGTTAATACAGGCATGACTGGAAGAAACCAATTGATATAGCGTTGAGATGGGAGAGTGTACCAGACCTGGGCTGAGAGAGGGGGTTGAAAGTTGACTGTTTAATTCCATAGCACCAGCGTATGGTACAAAAAAGAGATTACTCCCTGGGTGGGTGGGTAGGTACTTCACAGCACCGCACCTCCTTCCAAGGAACCTGGTACAGCTACCTGTTGTTTGGAGTGAGTTGGGGCTGGGGATCAGTGAGCTCAGCACTTTCGTGGGGGACTGCTAAGTGAGCATCTTAATCCTGATGTCTGTCATCTGATGCAATGTCTGGGAGCAGCTAAAAGAAAGGGACAATATAAGGGAGGTAAGTGGGCTGGACAGTGGGAAATCAGGGCTCAAGTAGGATGGCACAAGTGCAACATGAGTCGGGGCTAGAGTGATTAGCAAACTAGAGGATGATAAACCCCCTGCCCCCGGCACTGAGCCAACAAACACTGGCTCAAGATAAGGGCAAATTCAACAAATTCAACCTGAATGCTAAGCCCTAAAACAGAAAGATCATACTGTTTTACCAGAGACACCTAGTTCTAGAGGTAAGCTGAATAGATCAACAGTGCAACTGATAAACAGGCAGAACTCAATGTATTGAGCAATACAGTTGATAAAAGCATAAAAGCAGGAAAAAGCAGTGCAGATAGCCAGCCCGGTGGTGCTGAGGGTTGAGGTCTCTGTCTTACCTCACACCACACCGGTGACTCGGGTTTGAGTATGAGCTCAGGGCACCAGGAGATGGCCAGGGAGGACAGGATTGAGCATCTGCCAGACTGCTTTCTTCTTCTGAGAGGGAAGGGGGTCCATGTTCTGCAATGATAGTGGTGCCCAGTGGAGACCGGGTGCACTGCTGTTGGGAACCTATGTAGGAGGCTGGCATCGGCTTTCATCCTGAGGCATATGTGGGAGTCCTTTGCACTTTGGATGGCGTAGCATCACTTCCTTGAGGTCACCAGAAACAGAAATACCCGGCACCCAGGAAGTTAATGGTGGGTCCAGGGAATGGATCCCTCATACAATTCTGGATCTGCCAGGCCTCCAAATCTCCTCCTGCACTGCATCAGCCCACTTAGATGTAGACAGAGTGCCCAGAGGAGTTTGGCGGTCCCACCCTGGGGTGCAGGGAGGCCATAGATGTGTGGGAGAGAGTTTCCAGGATGGAGGCATGGCTCAAGAGGATCACGGGCAGTTTGGGGGAAAAAGCCGGTGTGTGTTGATCACACCAGAAAGAGCCCTAAGGGGCTAGAGGGAGACGAGCAAGGTAAAAAAAAGAGTTTAAAAAAAGCAGTAAAGATGATGGTAAAATAAGCATAGAACAGCAGTTTGTATAATTCAGAAATCAATGGTGAGTACTACTATGCGGTGCTGCTTTGTGGCTCTGCACCTCCCACCGAGGAACCTAATGCACTTACCTTGTTTTGCAGATATCTGTTGTTTGGAGCGAGTTGGGGCAGGGGATCGGTGAGTTGAGCATTTCAGTGGGGGAGGACTGCTTGGTGAGCCTCTTGACTCTGACACTTGCCATCCAGTGGAATCTCTGGGAGCATCTGTTGTTTTGCAGCCACCTGTTGTTTGCAGCAAGTTGGGTCTGCAGATCAGTAAGTTGAGCACTTCTGGGAGAGGGCTCCTTGGTAAGCCTCTAGACCCTGGAACCTGCTGTCTGGTACAGTCCCTGGAAGCAGCTGTTGTTTGGAATGAGTTAGCGCTAGAGATCTGTGAGTTGAGCACTTCAGGGGGGGCTGCTCGGTGAGCATCTCGACCCTGATGCCTGCCGTCTGGTGCAATCCTTGTAACAGTGGAATATAGTACATGGAGAACTGTAATACTGTACAATATTGGGTCTGTTTGTACAGTATACTAGGAGCTAAGTTAATTTCAACAGTATGATGTCATTATTCTTTTTTGAAAAGCATTACACAACGCTACTCCATTGTCATGTGTCATGGCCAACACTTTGTGAAACAAGGGCATGGTTAGATCCATTATATTAAGGGTAATATTTTTTGTAGAATTGCCCTCCACAGTATTCTCCTCTTTATGAATTTTACAGTTGAGATTCTCTTCACAAATACAGCTGTGATGAAACCCGTAACTCTAATTTGACTTACAAGACATCACAGTGTAAGCAAGATTATTACATATTCCTTCATACATAGTAGTGAAGCTGCATCACCTATTTCAGGTTGAGACCTATGAACTCTCTCACTAAAACTCTACAACTGGCCATAGCAATTAGAAGGTTCCACACTGGGAAACAACAAATAATGGATACCTGTCATTAAAGAGCTAATGTACTACCTACAATTAATACCAGTTTTTAAAAGCAATTGACTATTACCTTTTATATCTGAGGTGCTTTTTCTTTTTCTACCTGATGTTAGTAGGTGTGATATGTGGAACAGCACTCTGCCTGGCAGCTGACATACAGTATCTAGTTCTGTTCCCCCCACTGCATCATCAGCATTGTGGCCTCACTGACTGTGACATCACAGCTACTCAGGAAGAACCACACAGTAGCTGTCAGGTAAGTCACAACTGATGTCACACAATGCGGATGATGTAGTTGGGGGAGTTGAACTAGGTATGACAGCCAGGCAGAGTGTGTTTCCACATATCCAGCATAATACTGTTAGACAGAAAATATTATAAAGAACAAACATAAAAAGAAAAATACTTTAGAAATAAAGTTACAACTCACTACTACTTAAATTTGTAATATTTCTCTGTTTGCCATTTTTTGTTCTACTAGGTCTTTAAGGTGGAGGATAAATTGTTTAACCAGGAAATGCACACTAAGCTGAAGCTTGTTTCCAGGTGCAACCTGGGAGTGCAAAGAAGTTAAGTGACTTGCTCAGGGTCACACAGTATGCAAGTGGGTGCTGATAGGATTCAGACTCAGGTCTCCAGGTTTGCAGCTCAGTGCCCTTAACCACTATGCTATACTGCCTCTTTAAGCTAAATTCCACTCCCCTAAGCATTTTCACAATACAAAATGTTTATTTTTTTAATAAACATTCCAACTCATTACATTTAACTTTTGAAATATCCATAATCAGACAGCATGGGAGGTGCTATGTGGTACCATCTCTTGTTACCGTAATGCTCAGCACTGCTCACGTGTATGATTTCATTACAAGCAAGCAGCACAGAGCCATGTTACACAAGGAAATGAGGCCATACAATGCCCACCATGTTGTCTGAGAGTGAGAATTATTGGAAAGCTTAAAAAAAATATTTTGTATTGCAAAAACCCTAACCTGGTGGGGTAGGGAGTGAGGGGTTAGGTTTAGGATGCAGGGAGTACAGCATAATGAGTTTCCTTTAAAACATTCAAGAGGATTGTGGGCTGTATAAAGAAGAACTTTGCAAGCAAAGATATGGAAGTGGTCTTTCAATCACCAGTGTCGCCACATCCGTACTTCTGTGTACAGGTCTGGTCAATATACTATAGAGATCATGTTACAAGGCTGGTTGGGAGGACAGCAAAGTGTGACTATAATGATCAGAGAAATGGAGGATTGTAAAACTAGACTGAGGGAACTTGGGTTGTTTTTGCTGGAGAAGAGAAGACTGAGGAGAGACACAATCTAATTTTCAAAGTTACCAGAAATTCAAAATTAAATCAATGTTTGAAACTGCTGCTGAATATAGTTATAGAGCATAATAAAAGAAGTCATGGGCACCAATTAGCTGGAAAAGAAGGGCTCAATTTTCTTTGGCTTGGCATGACCCATGGACAATGCCCCTTTGTGCAACTCACTGCATGGTGAAAAGCCTCGCACAAGTGAAAATGCCAGGCATAGCATTGTTGTGCAGCAAGAAAAAAAGTCAGCATAATCTGCTGTAAAATAAAGTGGAAAAGGAAAGAAAAATGCAACCTTTTTGAAAAGTACATGCATGCAGAAAAAACCTTTGTTGAGCAACTGTACCCACCCGTGCACGATGTTTTTTTGCCACACATGCACTATTTTTTCAACTTTTGAATATCTGACCCCCTGTAAATAGTGAACAGAAGTGGAATTTTTTTAGTGCCAATGGTGGTATTATGTGGAATGCCCTGCCAGCAACAATTGCGGTGTGCAGGAGTGTAAAATTATTTTAAAATAATCTTCATAGGCATATGGGAGAAATGGGGATTAAAAGATATCACCACTGAAATTGCAGCTGATGGACTAGTTGAGCTCATTTGCAGCCTTTTTTTTCAGTATCTTCTATGTTCTGTTGAAGACCAGAGACTGAGTAAGGTCTGTAGTGCCACTGTAGGTAGGGAAAACAGAGCAGACAACCTGTATGTGGGACAAGAGGTCCTTATCTGCCGACAATTTCTATGTTTCTATGACCTTGAACAAAGACAGATACACTCAAGGGAATTTAAAATGACTTCTACAGTACTTTTATCTTGAGATTTGCATAACTAACAAGACTATATGATGTGATTGGGATAGTAGGATTCCATCTGAATGTGCCAGGACATTGAATTCAATCTCACAGAAGGTACAGTGAAGCCAACCATGATGAAGCACAGCACTGCATAATTCTGCAGTAGAGTTGCTGCAGCAAACAATATAATTTCAATGGAAGTGTAAGTACAGTGACATAGTACCATAGTAATTTATGGTTTGAAGAGACTCAAAGGCTCATTATGTTCCCCACCACCCCTCACTCCCTTCTTAATAAACAGGGAAGAATATGTGTGCTCTATAAATATACTAATTTAAAATATTTGAGAAGGCAGTATGATCTAATGGTTAGAACACTGGCTTGGAAACCAGGAAATCACAGACTCAGAGCACAGTAGAGAAAAGTACATATTATGTGACCTTGAACAAGTCACTTAACTTTGCAGTACTCAACTCTACCCAGCTGTGGGCATTTGCCTGAAAGAAGCATTAAATCTGCTTCAAGGGGGATAACAGATATGGGGCAGGTTCTTATTATGGGAAAAAAGGTCAGAAAAGGGCTTACAGCTCTGAATATGGTTAGGGCTCCAGAGACAGATGGGATAGAATTGAGTGCACTCAGGGGACTGGCATTGTAATTAGCTGAACTCCTGTCTGGATATTCAATATCTCAATAGCAACAGTCAAGGGTGGTTCCAAAAGATTAGAGAACATAGCTGGATGGGTGGGTTGCTGACTTTGGGAGACAACAGGGTAGTGGAAAACAGGGTCAAGTCAGGGGAGAGAAGGTCATAAGTGGGGTGACAAAGAGTTTAGTTCTGGGTCTAGTTCTTTTCAATATGTTCATCAACAACATAAGAGAAGGAATACAGGGCAAGTTGCATCTCTTTTCAGATTACACTAAGCTCTGTGGCAGGTTAGACAGAAAGAAAGGGGTAAAGGAGTTGTAGATGGACCTGCAATGAATAGAGAGGTGGTCCAAGGTTTGGCAGTTGAAATTCAATGCCAAATGTGCAATGTGATGCACATAGGGAAGAAAAACCCAAGGGAAGAATATTGGATTGCAGGGTGTAAGCTGGCCACTACATCAAAAGAAAAAGACCAGGTTTCATCATAAGCAAATCCCCTAAAACAATCTAAATAATGCAACAAGGTCTACAGCAAGCCAACTAGAATGCTGAAGTGTGCCGGGAGTATGTTAGACAGTAGGAGAAGAGAGGTAATACTACTTCTCTATAGAGCACTGGTGAGGCCATATCTGGACAAATGTGTCCAGTTCTGGAGTCCCCACCTCAAGAAAAACAGACAGGCTTGAGATGATGCAACCTAGGGTAAACAAAATGATTCTGGACCAAGGGGGCAGGCCTATGAGAACTGGCTTTACACTCTGAACATGTACTCACTGGAGGCTAAAAGAGAGAGTGGTGATTTGATAGACATGTTCAAATTCTTGAAATAAATAAACAAGGTAGGCCATGAGGAAATACTCAATAGGAATGGAGAATCAAGAATATGAGATGAAGCTGGTGGGGGGATTCGGGAAGGACATGAGAAAGTTCTACTTTACAGTGAGAGAAGTTGAGCCATGAAACAGCCTTCCAGCAGAGGTGGTTTCAAGTATTGTTAGTACAAAGCAAAAAAAAAAAATAATGGTTACTCATCGGGTTAGCAGTAGAGCAGGAGGAAAGGGGGGAAGCTAGGGGGACAAACTACTATACTACTAGGTGTTGGGGTAGGATATGGTATAACAGGGCAGCCTGGATTCACCAAGTGAATTTGTCTGCCAACATCTCCCATGTTTCCATGTTTAATGGGAAGAAGCAGGTCTCAAATGAAAAGGACATATTGCCTCTCATCCCTGCTGTCCTGGGTAAATTGCAAAATAAAAACAAATACAAAAATGGGTTCCCAGTAATAAAATGTTCCTAATGACAAAGTGCAACATAGAACTGTGGGTATTAAAGGATATGAGAAAATATCAGGTACATCATGGGGCTTCCTGCTACCATGACTGGTTCCCCTAGAGCTAAATGCAGAGTGATAATAGTAACAATTAAGAAAACAACTAGGAATCACATTTTTTAAACAACTACAAATATTTTACATCTATTTAGAGCAACACATTTTAAATCACCTTTTTGACAGAAAGCTCAGTGTGTCATCCCTGTTTGAAAAAACAAAACAAAACAAAACAAAAAAACACTACATCATGTTGTTGAGGTACAAAAGAGCTGAAGGAAATTCAGCAAACTTTGGCAATCTAATTATCAGAGTCAAACAGTTTTTGGTTGGTCCAACAAACAGAACAGCATCATCGGATCATCACTACACTATATATCAGGGTCTACTTTGTATGAGATGAAGTAGGGGGTATACTACAACTGGACATTAGGTGCCTCTTGTTATGGGGAGGGTGAAATGAGAGCAGTGCCAATGGATGTCAAGGATTTCCTGGCAAAAAAAGTATTGATAGTTTCTCATCTTTGTAATATGGTTTGTAAATTGTTATGCTGAAGTGCTGTACTGGTATTCTTGTCCTCAGTTACAGTGGACTGAGGAAAGCCTAGACCTCAATTCATGGGTAGAGATGTGCAAAGTCCACAAAATTCACTCCATGGAGTAATCTGAATTCGCAGACCAAAAATTATGCAAAATTCATCAGAGTGTGAAATTGTACTCACAAACTTAACACTTCATGGCCGATTTTGCATTCTGCTCTGAAATTTGAGTTAAAATTCATGTAATCCACATGAAGCTGAAGTTTGTTATGCCGGGGCAGACTTCGCAGATTCGGCGAAGTGAGAATTTTCAGTGATTCACGTGGACTTCACCTGCAAATTTTAAATTCACTGCATCTCTATTCCTGGGTGATCATGCAACATTAGCTCCCTGCACCTTAAAGAATAACATCAGGGGGTGGAGACATTTGATTGTGTCTTGGAAGTGGTTGAGAGAAAGCAGGGGTAAAACTGCTCAAGGAGCAGCACTGCAGGATGATGCCACCCAGACTCCCATGTTTAATATCTCAGCCACTGACCTCAGATGATCCCTACCTTCTGTATCACTAAATTCTTGTTGGAGGTAAGCCCTATTCCAGGGCAGGAGGAGTCACAGGTTGAAACCTCAGTGTGAGGTAAAACATAGGGGTGCTCAGTCTTGTTAGAGTTTTAGAATGTATTGTGCCATGTTCTTATGTTGTACTCCATTGCTGCACTTTATTAACTAGCATGTTACACACAAACAAATATGCATGTTTTTATTTCTTTGGGGAGCAACAAGGTTGTCTGTATTAGAGTAAGAGGTAGCATCTGAGGGGTACTCCGTGGGTCAAGAGTCAAGTGCCTGAATGGGTACTGGCCTGAGGCTGAAAGTTGACAAGGAAACAGAGAGGTAACTCAAGTGTTTATAGTTGTGAAGTCTGTGTTATACAATGGCTAAAAGCTAACACAATAAAGGGTTACTACTACTACAGTAAGTTACCAGAAACATAGAGATAGCTGTTAAGCCATTAATGGATAAGAACATAGCATAGAACTTAATGCACACAGATAAACAGTTTTTAAATTCCTACAATACAATACTCTCACCGTTATACCTGGTTCTCCCCACAGAGCGAGTCCTGGGGCATCTGCATCCCAGAGGATCTGTCTGTTCAGTCAGTCCAAAAGGTAAATATTAAACAAAATAAAAAAATAAAAAAAAAAAAAAAAAACAGATTAAGTTAATACATGCTCCTTGCTTGGCTGGACAGTAACACCAGATCTTAGGTGTCTCCTGGGTGATGAACTTTCACCACTGCTTGAGTGTGTTGTTCCCTGGTGATGAGTTCTTACTGCTGATTGAATGCGTCACTCACTCAGAGCATTGTTTGAGTGTACTGCTCCTCAGTGATGACAACACATGACTGGAACATTGACAACTGGGGAGGTGGTAATCAGCATTTCACAGTTGCTAGAACTCAGGCTCAACTGGTTACTGGAGATCTTGCCTCAGTTCTGTAATGAAAAATGGGGTTTTCCATAAAACTGAACCTCTCCCACATATGCACATTGGGCTACCATAGGGTTCAGTGTGCTGCCACCTGCCTTATGGGCTCAAGCAATGTTGAGGGTCCTGGGTCAATAACTCCTGAGGGGATTTGTTATGCCAAGTTGATTAGTTAAAGATCAAATGTAAATTGTGTGGTGCCTCCACCAAGGGAAATTCTATGTGAGCTTGTTCATTTGATAGTACTTCTGCCTGGGAAACAGTATCAACCTGCTATGGTACCCAGTGGCACACAACATCCAACTCAAATGCAATGCAACAGTTTATGCGAAATGCTATAATTTGTCACACTATAAATCATATGCTCACACCCCCACATACTACTCTCACAAATCAGATATGAAAAAAAATAAAAAGAGGTTTATTGAGGGTAAGTAGGATCAAGGTTCGAGAGAAGAAAAATGTTAAGCAATGTAAATATGTATGTGTATAAGAACAGACAAAAAATAATGAGAAAACTGTTTGTTGCCCTTCAAGACTGTTTCTAATCTGTCTCTCTCACCCACACACACACACACACACACACACACACACACACACACACACACACACACACACACACACACACACTTTCAATGGTAATACCTTCTAATATTTGCTACTGTCCAATACTTACAGTATGTGGTCTTTTCTTAAATGTTTCCATTCTTTCTATGTTCACTACATGGCTTGAGAGTGAGTTTCAAATTGCCACCCCTCTATGTGAGAACCAGTTCTTCCTCCTGTCTCGTTGTTGTTGCATGCTCTTACCCCTGGTTGTTAAGACATTTTCATTATGATATAGTCCCAACTCCTGACACACATTTGGTTCTCTTAAAAAATGTATGGTGCAATTAGTCCTGATCTTATATTCTTCTTTTCTAAACTAAACATGTCAAAAGTATCTCCACATTCCATTCTGTGTTCTCCCATTGTCATACATTTTTTCCTTTTTTGTACTCTTTCCTATCTGTCTGCATCACTCCTGGAAAACTGAGCCTAGAATTTGCAATAGAACTCTAGTTGAGGCCTCGTATACAGTATGCTCTATATAGATTATTTCTCTTGATCTGCATACAAGGATTTCTTTATACAACATACTACTTGAGAATGCTTTCTTTGTGGCTGATTCACATTGCTGTCCCTGTTTGAATGATGTAATTATAATCGCTAAATCTTTCTTCCTCCACCCTCTTTCATTTTTTTCCCACTTGAGTAATAATCTCATTAATCTTCTGTTCTAATTCCTTTTCTGAAATGTAACCCTGTATTTCCATTTGTTAACTTTCATATTCCAACTATTTGTTAAGTTAGATCGCCTTTGTGTGCCCCTCTGTATGTTATTTGTCCCTTCTTCCATTCCTCGTGCTCTTCTCAATTTTGTGTCTTCTACAAAGTTCATAAACCAGTTTCTGCTCCTTCATTGAGCTCTTTGAGATAAACGGTATGTATGCTAAACAATATCTGACCCTGCACCATCCCCTGTGGTGCTCCACTGATCATGTCCCCATTCTTGAACACAATGCCATTTATTCTCATACTTTGTTTTCTATTATTCAACCAGTCATTTATTTGTTTATTTATTTATTATTATTTTTTTATAACAGATAAGACACACTAAGCATACTTATGCCTATTTGCAGACACTACCTGAGAGAATTACAGAAACCTGCATCACCAATGATGCACGGTAAAATACAGATTATGAAAAAGGACATCAGTAGGGAGTCATGAGTAAACAGCATCCTAGCAAGAATGCAAAGAAAAAAAAGGAGGTGCAGCCACAAGTACTTACAATACACAATAAATTAAAAAAATATATTTGAAAACACAGATATAAGTGGCATTGTCATCAATGGATACAACCATAAAGGAGTAAATAAATAAGTAATTATATCAGAGGAAAAAAACAATGAATTATGTGGCAGTAAAACAGAGAAAATTGCTTATTTAAACCTGTATTGGCAATTGACATGGTAAAAGGTAAGCAGTACTCATCACAATGATTAGTGGATACAGTGTGCAGTATTAGGACAGGCTAGGCCTCAATTCCTAGTCCTAAGAAGATAAGGAGCATGGACCTGACAGACACGGTGAGTCCTTCAGTGCTTTGCAAAAGATCAAGCAACTGGTGGAGAGGTATAATTTAGGGGGAAGGGAGTTCCAGTAAATTGGGGTATAAATTTCAAAAGCCAGTTTTCCAAGACCAGTAGAACACCTGAGTTCAAGGAAAGGCTGAGAGTTCACATATCTCAGCGAATACAACATGACAGAGCACTGCAGGTAGGTGGCAAGGGAGGATTTTGATGCTGACTGAAGGAGTTTGTAGACAAAATGCCCAGTGCAAGGGAAGTTTGACTAGCAGGGGAGGCTCAATCCAAACTAATATAATGAAGGCAGTGATGCATTAGCCTTGGGGGAAACTAAGGCAAAGAGACTCGTGTTATTGTAGGTTATATCCCATCTTGACAAGATGGACTTATCCCCTCTTAGAAATGCAGAAAGCCATAGGTGAGTCCTGGAAGGAGTAGTTGATCTATGGACAACTAGGAAGCAGGGAATAAGCAATTTATTTTCCTGAAAGCCAAGCCTAGCTTAGAATTTAATGTTTTGCAGATTAAGGATAAATGAGGACAGATATTATTATCCAATTTGCTATCTTATAATTAACTCCAATTGCATCAAGTTTGTTAATTAGTTAACTGATATAAAATGCTTTGCTGAATTCCAAAAATATAATATTCACAGGTGTGCCTCATTCTATCCTTTTTAATTACTGACTTGAAAAAGGCTAATAGTTTGGTCAGACACAAGTTACTATTTGTGAAACCATGATTTGATTTGTTCATAAATTTTATTTCTTTTGATTTCTTCTTTATGTTTGCCTTCATAAAAGATTCAATCATTTTACATAAGATTTCAGTTAGGCTGACCAGTCTACAATTTGATTGCTTACCTATGTACTGGTTTTTGAACAATCTACTCTCTGAGCATTTTCTGTGTCTCAAGAGATAAACAAACTAAGTTGCTCAGGGGATCCACTAATTCCATGGTCATCTTTTTAAGGACCATTGGATAATTTTATCTGGCTCTGTGGATTTATCCACATTTAAGCCCGATATGTACCGGTGTAGCTGTTGGTAATGGCTGGTAGAACAATGCATGATAATAGAGGAGTGGACACAAGCCCTTTCATGAGGGAAAGGGCCATAAGGGTCCTAGAAGAGCTGAGTAAATTGAAAGTGGACAAAGCCATGGGGCCAAATGGTATCCACCCTAGAGTACTAAAATAACTTTGTGAAGACATTGCCACACCACTGGCTGAGCTTTTCAACAAGTCACTAGAAAGTGGCAGAATAATGCAAGACTGGAAAAGAGCAACAGTTGTGCCTTTGCACAAAAGTGGAAATGGGGGGATGCAGGAGATTTCCACCCAGTCAGCCTGGCCTCAGTAGTAGGAAAAATTATGGAGTCTTTGTTTAAGGATACAGTAGTGGATTACCTAAAGGAAAGCAGAAAACTTAAAAGTAAGCAGCATGGCTTCACAGCAGGATGCTCATGTCAGACAAACATGATCAGTTTCTTTGATTGGGTTATCATAACAGTAGACCAAGGTGGGGCGGTGGATATGGTATACCTTGACTTCAGCAAAACCTTTGATACCACCCCCAACAGGAGACTAGCAAATAAGCCAGAACACACAAGCATCGGGCAAAAGATAGTCAACTGGATTAACATCCAGCTTCAGAATAGGACCCAGAGAGGTTTGGTCAATGGGTCATTATCAAGGGGAGTGACCAGTGGCATTCCACAGGGGTCAGTGCTAGGCCCAATCCTCTTCAACTTATTTATTAGAAACATTGCTAATGGACTGGAGGGGAAGGTCTGCCTATTTGCAGATGATATAAAACTCTGCAACAGAGTGGACAGACAGGAGGGAGCAGCAGGTATGGAAACTGATCTTAGAAGACTGGAGGAATGGTTCAGGAATTTGCAGTTAACTTTTAACACCAAAAATGTAAGGTAATGCACTTTGGAAAATGGTAGCCAAGAAAAAAGTACATACTGGGAGGGCTTCAATTAGAGAACACAAAGATGGAACAGGATCTCAGAGTAATCATTACAGATTACTTAAAGGTAGAAAACAATGTTAAAAAGCAGCTCAAAAAGAAATTGGCATCCTCAGATGCATAGGTAGGGGTATTACAAGTAGAAAGCACAAGGTAATTATTCCACTCTACAGGTCCTCAGTGAGGCCACACCTAGAACACTGTGGCTAGTTCTGGAGGCCTCACCTGGAAAAAGACATTGACCATTTAGAGACAGTACAGATAAGGTCTACAAAAATGGTTCAGGGGCTTCATCATGAGCCAAATGAAACAAGACTCAAGGAGTTGAATTTATACTCTCTGAAGCAAGGAAGAAATAAAGATAGAAGCATTTAAATACGATATGGGAATTAATACAAGTCAGGTGGGAAATGTCTTCCAGGACAACTGGAGGGCACAACTTGTGTCTGGTGGGATGTAGGTTCTAAAGCAATCTTAGAAAGTACTTTTTCACTGAGAGAGTGATAGACCTATGGAACAGCTTGCCACAAGAAGTAGTGGCATCAAAGACAGTATGAGAATTCAAACTCACATGGGACAGGCATTCTGGGCAAAATTAGGTTGAATGATATTTGAGGAGGGTAGCACCATGGGCAGACTAGATGGATCATGTGCTCCCTATTTACTGACTCTTTCCTATGTTCTTTTGTTCTTACCAATTCCCTCCTTTGCACAGCTCAGTCCCCAACACACTACCCTGCCTGATGGTGTAGTAGGGCACTACCCACACCCCCACTATTACTAATGTTACTATTCCTGTCCTAGGTACTTCCTGGGGAAGCTAGGTTACCCAGGTGGTGAAGTGTAGCAGGCTTGACACTTGCACATGGTTGGCTGGTGTTGGTGCACAAACAACAAAAAATATTTATTTCAAACTCTCAATTGTATAGCTCTACTAAATAACCTTGTGCATTATCTGGTACTAGGGCTGGATGAAATTAGTTAATTCTGATTGATGCCACAAAACTTTGTGAAATTTCTCAAAATGTTGTGGAATGTTCTGACTTTCTAACTGGAAATAACATGTTCAGTTTTATAGCTAGTGGTCTGCAATTTAGCGTCATGTTGTTTGGACAATGCTCTCACAGTATCCCATGTTTCATGAGATTTGGCTGAGGGGACGGGGTAGTTATACACATTCAAATCTGGCAATTTATTATTCATGTGAAAATTTATGAAAATATTTCTATGCTTACAACTTCACCACTTTTGAAGCTAGATAATAAACAACTGATATACATAATTTCTTGGAAGAGTCATTGAAACTGCTAAATTGAGTGGCAAATGATTGCATAAATTGTAAGTTACAGGAGTTAAATATTTCACAATTTAATTGTCTGTTAAATTGTGTGAAAATGTTCAAAACTATTTGGATATTTATTGCGGAACTGCTACTGCAAGTAGACACTCAAGATTTGGCATGTATACCAAAATAAATATGTCATGGAATATAATTAAGCCTAATAAATGTGGTTTAGTAGGTTACAATTTATTGTGCTTACTTTAAAAATTACTAATTAGCAAAATGAGCTCAAAAATTCATAGGCTTATAATAGGTAATGCCACTAGAATGTCACGTGTCTAATTTAACTTTGTCAAAGTACTTATTCCTACAGGATTACCTTACTTGCATAGCCTCTGGCTCTGCAATATCCCTCCAACACTCCTGTGACACAGAAACATAGAAACACAGCATTTGATGTCAGATAAGGACTGCTTGGCCCATCCAGTCTGCCCATTTCTCCCTATCTACACTATTATAGATAGCCAACTCAGTTAAGAAGGGGGATAAAACCTTTTTTAGTTACATCACGGAGTGAAGGAAGACCAAGGGAGGGATAGTGAGGCTTAATAAAGGGGAGGAGGGGTGGGCAGAGGGTGATAGTGAAAAGGCAGAGATACTAAGCAAATATTTTTGTTCAGTATTTACAAATGAAGGGGGGTACCTAAAACAAACAACAGAAACACTCTGGATACAGAAGTTGATACCAGTCCATTTACAGAAGAAAGGGTTCTGAAATAACTCTTAAAACTGAAGGTGGAGAAAGCAATGGAGCCTGATGGGATTCATCCCAGGATTCTAAAAGAGCTAAGGGTAGAACTAGTGACACCACTGACTACCCTCTTTAACAAATCATGGGAGGATGGGGTGGTACCTGAGGACTGGAGGAGGGCAGATGTGATTCCCCTTCACAAAAGTGGGAGCAGGGCAGAAGCAGGAAACTACAGACCTGTTAGTTTAACCTCAGTGATAGGAAAAAAGATGGAATCACTTCTGAAGGAAAGAATTGTCGAGTATCTAGAGGCCAGAGGAGCACAGGACCCAAGGCAACATGGATTCACAGTGGGAAGGTCATGCCAGATGAATCTAATAGATTTCTTTGACTGGGTGACCAAAGTAGTAGATCAGGGAGGGGCTGTGGACATGGCCTACCTAGACTTTAGCAAGGTATTTGACACAGTCCCCACACAAAAGATTAATATACAAGTTAGCCAGCCTGGGAGTGGGTCCCAAGATGATAGCCTGGGTAGAGAATTGACTGGAGAATAGGACACAGAGGGTAATAGTAAATGGAGTCCACTCTGAAGAAAGGGGGGTTACTAGTGGGGTACCGCACCGGCTCAGTATTAGGACTGGTCCTCTTCAATGTCTTTATAAGTGACATTGCAGAGGGACTGGAAGGAAAAGTATGTCTCTTTGCAGATGACACAAAGATTTGCAACAGAGTTGATGCACAAGGTGGGGTGGAAAGGATGAGAAGGGACTTGGCAAGGTTAGAGGAATTGTAAAATGTATGGCAGCTTAGATTCAATGCTAAGAAGTGCAAGGTAATGTACCTGGGAAACAAAAACCTAGGGGAAGAGTACACAATAGGGGGTGAGATACTAACAACTACAGAAATGGAAAGGGACCTGGGGGTAGTCATATCAGATGAATTAAAGGTGGGCAAGCAATGTGAGAGGGCAGTAAGGAGAGCTGGGGGATACTGGGATGCATAGGGAGAGGCATCATCAGTAGAAAACAGGAAGTTGTTATCCCTCTGTACAGACAGCTGGTGCGACTCCTTCTGGAGTACTGTGTGCAGTTCTGGAGACCCACTCTCCACAAGGACATAGACAGGATGGAAGCTGTCCAGAGGAGGGCAACTAAAATGGTGTAGGGTCTGCACTGGAAGACATATGAAGAGAGACTAATGGAGCTTAATATGTATAGCCTCGAGGAAAGGAGGGAGGGGGGGACATGATAGAAACTTCAAGTACCTGAAGGGAATCAAGAAAGTTCAAGAGGGTAGCATCTTTCAAAAAGAGGTGTGCAAGAACAAGGGGCACAATTGAAGGTGGGGGCAGCTCAGAGGTAATGTAAGGAAGTATTTTTCTCAGAGAGGGTTGTGGATGCATGGAGCGGCCTTCAGGAGGAGGTTGTGGAGTCAAAACAGTGGTTGAATTCAAGCATGCATGGGACAGTCATAAGGCAATTCTAGGGGTTGGGGTAGAAAGAAGTAGGCTGCTGGTTAACTAGGATCTGCAGCTTATCCATTAGGTAGTGAAATGGGCAGACTGGGTGGGCCAAGCAGTCCTTATCTGCCATCAAATTCTATGTTTCTATATTACCACCGAAGATGCCCGATCTACAGCTCCTTCTCCCTCCCCTCTTCTTTTCCACTATGATTCTCTTGTGCTTATCACATGCATTCTTAAACCACACCACTGTTTTCATACAGCATCATGCTACATCATTATCAAAGATATTCAGATCCTTCTGTCACACTGGTCTAAGTCACAGCTAGTTATATGGCTTGGCATCACTTGGTGCCACTCTTTTCAAAAAGTAAAAATATATATTGTTATCTACAGGGCTCTTAAAAAGTCAGCAAGAGTCATCATACAGAAATAATGCTGCATGTGCATGTTCTTCCATTAGTCATTACATCAGTAAGATCTAATGGTTATCTGGTCTATTGCAAGAATTAATGCTTGTGTAGTGATGGCCATGACTAGTCTTGATGGTTTGTCCCTCAAGATAGTGACCTGGCACTTGGTATCACAATACTTTTACTATGGCGCCTTTTATGAATGCTACCTTATTGCCATTTTACCTGGCATTTACCTTCCTCTACAATGGCAACTAATGAGTATGACTGGGTAAAATGTATGGACGTGGGTTTGACAAAATTATTACAAAATTCCACAGTTTCACAAACTCTCATGAAATTCAACTTTAATTACTGATGATATTTTGGAATCTTTGGCCGCTTATAACTTTGCCAGCCTTTGAACAAGAGATGAGAAAGTTGACACATAGAGCCTCTTTCTTTTTTCCCATATTGTTTTTTTTTTTTAATCAGGCCAGAAGTTATGCCCTAATCAGGCTGAAACCAGCCACCATTCAGCTGGCTATGGGGGTTTTCTCCAATATTTTTTCCTCCTATCTCTCCTGGTGGGGAAATGCCTTTGTCATCTTTGTGCTGATAAATCTTTCCCTGTAGCAGGAGTAAGCTCCCTGATCCAGTCAAAGGGGTCACCGCATTGGTGGAACCCACTGCCAACCCTCCCTGACCAAGATACATTGCTGAGTGGAAGCTGTCTAGGTCATGGCCTACCTCCCTACATGACTTCCTGGACTTCCTTTAAAACCCTAGTCATCAACATGGCAGTGCAATGCTCTGCTGCTGGGCATGGGTGTGGCCTCAAAATCTACTATTTGGGACCAATGAACCTAACAAACTTGGTGGTATTGTATTCTATTCTCCAGTTTTAAAGTTACAGGAACTCAAAATTCTTGCGGTTTACATAACTGCAAAGTATAATTTTAAAATTTCTTAATGTTTGGAGGCTTATAAATCAGTCACCTTTCAAGACAGAGATCTGAAACTTGGTAAACATCTGTTCGGACATTGGGAAAGTCTTCATACAAAAGTTGGTGCAATGTGACAAACACTTTAATCAATCAAAAATAACTAAAATCACAATTTTTGGCAACATTTTGCTAAATTTCATGAAAGCAAGATCGTAATTTTACCAGAATTCTGCTGTAATTGCACAGCCTTAACTGTAACCCATCTTTGTCGCTTGTTCCAAACTATTGATATCGATGTAGTGTAGTGCTGACCCTGAAGGCCCTAATAAGTTACTCACAGTTTTCCCTCAGTGGCAGCAGTCTCCAACTGATCTCTGCAGTCCTGGCAGGTGTGCCAACTCTCATCTGCAGATTTTCTAATACCTCCAATACGTCCCTTGGATGTCTTCTGCTGGTTTTCTTCTGGTACCTTGCTGATCTGCTGGACTCTTCCTCCATTGGTTACTCACTTTATCAAGTTGTGAGATGGATGCAAGGCAGCAAGCTCACCTTCTGCATTGTCCAAGATAACTCCCACTGCAGGCTGTCACCTGGCTTGGTAGCTAGAATGATGATCCCAGACCTTGCTGTCTCTGTTACAGTTCAGAAACCACAGGTCTGTCTCTTGAAATGTCTCTTGGGGGACAATGCTCAGCTTCAGAGCAATTCCATTGCAGACTATTCCCTTCAGCTACTTGGTTCAGGATCTTGTTCTTTCTGGATGTAGCAGTCTGATCTGTACTGTGTTTTAAACCCCTGGTTCTGTCTGTGGAAGCCTCCATTAGGCCTTCATGTTGTGATATGCTTAGGCAGCAACACTGCCTCGGAGCTGTCTCTAATAAGTGGTGTTCATTGACTTAACAAAAGCTTTCGATACTGTCAGCCACCCACTTCTACTCAGACAGTTGTCCTCCATTGGTCTCTCCAATGAAGCACTAAAATGGTTCTAGAGTTATCTTGTGGGCAAGTTATAACAAGTCAGGATTGCCAATTCCACCTAGAATTGGAAGCCAGTCCTCTCAGAAGTCCCCCAGGGCTCCATCCTGGGGCCATTACTGTTTAGTCTGTTAATGAATAATCTCCCTAGTGTCTGTCACCAGAGAATGTTACTATATGCAGATGATGCTGTCATCTTTACCAGCCACCAGGGCCAGAATTTCATTGAGCATCATCTACAGCTTGACTTTGCAAGGGTAGAAAAATGGTTCATTGCTCACAAATTGATCCTGAACCTCAGCAAAATCTAGGTTATGCTTTTCAGCAGTGTGCGTAGCAAATATAAAGCTCATTCCCTCATCTTTCAGAATTGCTCTGTGACCCAGCTCGAGCAGGTCAAGCAATTCAAATACCATGGGATCACGTTGGATAACTTCCTCTCCTACACACAACACATCAAGAATCTTGCCAAGGCCGTAAACATTCAAATTGGAATGCTACATAGGCACAAGCATTGTATGACTACAGATGCTCTGCTTCTGGCAATCCACAGCTCAGTCACCCCCATCATTGTCTATGGTCTAGCCATTTATGGCTCTGCCTCACCTACTGCCCTCTGTAGGGTAATGGTGGCATTAAACAAAGCCTGTAGACTACATGTTGGCACTGACCACCTTACTCACACTTGTGAACTATTTGCCCAATCTGGATGGCTCCCACTCCTTTGTAGGATCCAGTATCAGACCTGCCTGCTAACAAAAAAGGTACTCCTAAGACTCATAATGTGTTGAAAAGCTCCTAAACATGCACTGTACCACTCAGCATACCTGTAATGCCAGCAATCAAACCTTCCAGGTTCCCAGATGTCGGACCTCTATGGAACAGAGATTGTTTGCCTACAGGCCTCCACACTGGTATAATGCTCTCAATTGGGATATCCTGACTGTTCCCAAAATTTATCCATTCAAACAGCTGCTCTGGGTACACCTCGCCTCTTCTAGTAGCTGTGATTGTTTCACTTAGAGCTCCACCTCCCTTAGCACTCCAGACTTTCATGCTCCTCTCCAATAAATTTCTGCTACCTAGTCCACCTCTTCATTCCTCTCTGCTACCCACTGCTACCCCCACCCCATCCCAGCCAACACCAGCTCTTATAGCTCCCCTGACCTCTACCCCTACCCAACTAGCACATCTCACTCCCTCCTCCCTGTCTGACAATGGCCTTCTAGCCTGCCCTCTCCTCTGTGGCTATCCTCCCTAATGTTCTTCCCCACTTGCCATCACATCTAGTATACTGATACACTGCTTAGTTCTCAGTCTGAGCCAGTCTCTCCATATCTATTCACTAGTCCTAGCTCTACTCCTACCTAACCTAATGATGCACACCCTTGTATGCTCTCTACCATCTGTGTAACCTCTGAATTATTTTTTGTAATGATGTTCACCCTGTTTGTCTACCAACACTCTGATGTGGAACCTTTGTAAATCAGCTGTTCTTGCTCAAAGGTGTTAATCCTAGAGTTAATAAAATAAAAAAATTAAAAATAATACTCATGCTGTTTAGTGGTGGATACAACCCTCCCATAGGTTGATACCCTCTTTCAGTCACAGTGGAGTTACAGTGGAGGATCTGTCTGGCTGATTCATGATGACTGATTGGTAGTCTGACTACTGGGTAAATCAATGATGTTCTTCTTATACCAGGAGCCCTCTGTGGCTCCTTGACAGGCTTTGGGGCCTGATGTACTGTTCTTCCATCATCTGCCTCATAGCTCTTTTGATTTGAGAAAGAGGTGACTCAGAAACTGCCCCCTTGTACTAAGAATAGTTAAACCTAGGTATTTATTTTAAAATTATTCTAACTGTAAAGGAGATATGTGCTGCACCTGAAAGTCATTGAATCCAGTAGAAGCTTTTTTTTTAAATACTGGCTCAAATTCTGTGATTGTTCTATCTATAGAATATGTGTTATTTAGTTAGCCCAGTGAGTGTTTCCTATTTACTGCAAACACTGCTGTTAAAGACTATTTTAGACCTCTGTGTTGTATTGTATGTCATTCCTAAGCTTTTACACTGTTGTCACAGCACATCAGTGTTCTACAACAGAATTATCTGGTTAAGAGGGACATTCTGTAAATTATATCACACATGGTACTTATCCCTTGAGTGTTAACCATAAATACCCAAAGGTTACAAAAAGGCCTGTGCACTGTAGATGGAACAAAAAAAATTTGAGCCAATGTAAAAACAGCTTCTACTGAGAAAAACAACTTACGAGTTTAGTACAGTTCTCCTTTAAAAAAGATTTCTATACCCCAATGTCGAATTAGAATGGTTGTGCTAGTATCTGGTTCTAGTTGGGTCAGTCATCAGGAAAGTACCCCAGTTTGCTGGGAGTGCTGATGCACTTCATATTTTAACAGGAGGGAACTCTTTGATATGTCTTTGAGCAGTAAACCAGATGGTACAGGACTTGTCAAAGAAATGAACATCTCTTTTTCTGTTTGCACACCACTTATACCAAGGCTAGTAACAGGGAACCTAAGGTCGCAAGCAAAAGGCTGGAGGGCTTTGTGGAGCCAGGTAAGCCCCCAAATACTGGGGTGCTACACTCCCCTGATTGAGCAGTTGACATCTATATCAAGGCTAGATCAAGCAATTCCATCTGCAACAAAAGCAGTAACAATAGACCCTTCTGCTAATATAAATGCACTCTAGCTAAGCAGTATTTAGCAGTTGAATTAAACTGTCTGGTCATCAACTTTCCATTAAAGAGCCCATGATGCCATTGTGACAGCACTGAAAAAAATGCAATATTTAGACACAATTCAGCTTATATTTCAGATTTTTTTCTGTAATTCTCACCTTTGCATCTTTACCACTAAGAGCATTTTCATGTAAACAGCATCACTGTCTTATCTGTTCTGGCTGCTTGCCTACACCTGACATCACAGTTCTGTTTATGACAGCACAAGCCATTGCTGTGGAGATAATTGATACCGTAAACAGAGGATTATGATGTCTGGTGTAGGCAAGCAGAAAGAGCAGAAGAGTCTATGGAACAGTAATCTTCTTCATACAACTGTCCTGTCATCAGTAATAAAGAACAGAGGGAAAGAATTATAGAACATATATGAAATATTAACTAAATTGTGGCTACATCTCAATATTTTTTATGTTTTCTAATGGTGTCAGGGGCTCTTTAAGTAAAAGTAAGAATAACAAACATCCTTGCTAGACAGTGAATACCTGTTCACCAACAGACTGGTGGGCTCTGTGGAGCCAGGTAATTTAAGAGATGGTTGTGAATGTGGTATGTGTTTAGTGGTGTTTACTTTGTATTATTATTTTAGTGTTGTTTTTGACCAGTTAGCTGCAACTCTGTTTTTCTAGTCCTGGGGGATGGGTGCTCAACATTAGAAGAGGGAAAGAGAGACAGAGAGATATAGTGAGAGGGGATGAGGGATAGGGAGGTAGATAACTGTATAGGAGAACAAAACTTTCTAGAACTATCACAAAGGACAGCAGATTTCAAGCACATGAAAGATAATACTAAACTTTGTAAACTGCTAGGAGAAAGAAACAATATAAAGCAGAAATGGCTACAAGCTATATAACATCCTGTCACCAACTTTGAAATACAATATGGATATGTAAAATCCCACTGTAATATATGCATGTCTTATGAATACTTGGATGTGTAAAGTTTGATAATGCTGGTATATCATTTGAATTTGAAGACATACAAACATACACACACACACACAGACACACACACACACACAGGCACAGACACAGACACACACACACACTCTCACTCACACACACACACACACACACACAGACACACACACACACACGGTCGAGTCTGGAATTTAAGATTGAGATTGTCTGACTTAATCACAGTATTAAACACACAGTGAAGGTACAGACTGATAATTGCCTGGTTTAATGGTACGTATTAAGAACTGTGTTTTGTGATTCTTTTTCACTCAAGAATTTTGAGAATGTTTATTAGTGCTTTAGTGCTACAGATGTGTTTGAGAGAGGAGATACCTAATCAAATCAGTAGAAGCACTCTAGATAGAGGGTCATAGATTCATAGCTTCATAGATTGATACAAGTTCAGAAAGCACATGCCCATTTATGAACTCACCACAAGCTAAATTAGCAGTGGAAGGAACATTTCTTGTCACCCATATATTTATCAAGGTTTCTTTTAAATTGTTCTATGTTTTTGCTATTTATACTATTACTAGACAATGTATTCCAGATTGGAGGAATTCTCTGTGTAAAAAATCTAGATCGTTTATTGGTTTTACATGAGGATGATTTTAGTTTTGAATTGTGGGATCTAGTGGGATTACTTATTGAAAACTTTTCCAATCCTATTTTGTTTAACAAGTAATCGTTATTGTATGCATTGTAAGTATAGATTAAGTCGCCTTTTAGTATTCTGTACTTCAAAGAGTAAAGCTCTAAAGATTTTAATCTAGAACCATAATCAAGTTTGGACATATTAACAATACTTTTAGTTATTCTTCATTGAACTCTTTCTGTCATGTTTAAATAGCCAATGGAAGTTGGAGCACAAAATTAAACACAGTAGTCCAAATGTGGACGAACCATGCTTGTTTATAGGGGCAAGATGACAGATGATTCCTTACTTTTGATATGTCTCAATATACAACCTATAATCTTGTGACATTTTTTTAACAGTTTTATTGGTATGGGTGTTAAATTTTAAGTTATCAGTTATAGTTATACCTAAATCTATTTCCTCTGTTGTGATTGTTAATTTCACATTTTGAATAAAATATGGGTGTCTCTTATTATTGTTCTCCATATGCATTACCTTACACTTTGCTGGGTTAAATTTCATTTTATTGTTTACTGCCCATGATGTTAATTTATTTAAATTATCTTGGAGAGTGTTTGCAGATGCAGTAGTGTTCACAATACAGCCCAATTTGCAATCATCTGCATATTTACTTATCCAAATTTCTTTTGTTGTTTGCATACTTGCTATCAATATATTAAAAAGTAAAGGCCCAAGAACAGATCCCTGTGGTACTCCACTGGTAACAGGGCTCCAGTTGGATTTATGCCCTTGTGCAACCACACTTTGATGTCTGTTGTATAACCATGCTGATACCCACTTAATTAAATACATATCCAAATTTATATTAAGTTGTTTGATCAAAATTTTATAGGAAACAGTGCCGAATGCATTTTCAAAATCCAAGAATATGATGTCCACTGGAAGGCCCTTATCTAGGGTGTCACTAACAGGTTCAAAAAAACTAATAAGGTTTGTTTGACATGACCTACCAGTAGTAAAGCCATGCTGGGAAATGTCAGTACAATTGGAAATTTTTAAGATGAGTGGAAATTTTAACATGTATTAACCGTTCAATAATTTTACTGACAAGTGATGTAAGGCTGATAGGCCTATAATTAGATTTAACTGTTTATTACCTCCCATATGTATAGGGGTAATATTTGCTTCTCTCCAAGACTGAAGAACTTTCCCATTATTTTCAGACATATTGAACAAATAGGTAAATGGTCCAGCAAGTTCCTTTGATACCTCTTTTACGAACTTGGGGTGAATACTGTCAGGGCCTGGAGATGTATTGCATTTGATTTTGTTAATGGCCTCTAATGTGTGTTGTTCAAGAAAGAATAATTTAATATTTGATGATTGTAATGTATCTTGATGAGTAAAATCCATTGGATTAAATGTGCTTGTAAAATAATGATAAATTTAGTAGCCATTTCTTTTTCGTTAGTTATTAATTCATCATTTACCTTTAGTGGTCCAATTCCTGTACATGTTTGTTTTAATGAATCTACATAGTTATAAAACTGTTTTTTATTGTCTTTGATGTCTTTGGCTAAATTTATTTCCATTTTTTGTTTTCATTTTTTAATTATTTGTTTCGTTTTTTTGGCAAGTATCTTAAACTTGTCCCAATCAGAAGCCTTTTTAGTCTTACTGTATTTTTTATAGGCACAATGTTTCTTTCTTATTATACGCTTTATATCTTTAGCTCACCACATGGGTCTGTATTGTTTCCCACACTTGTTCGAAGTCAAGATTACCTAGGTCTTTTAACCATTGCCATGAAGTCAGGCACTTTTTTATGTTTTTATAATTGGCTTTATGATAAATTTTAAACTTACTTATTCCTTTGTTATAATTTGTTTGTTTTAAGATGTCACATACAATCATGTTGTGATCACTGTCACCCAGACGGGGTATGATAACAGGGGTGGAGAGGAGACCAACATTGTTTGTAAAAAAAAAAAAAGTCAAGTATATTATTATTTCTAGTGGGTATAGTTACTAACTGATCCAGTCCATGTTTAAATGTAATTTCTAAAAACTGTCGTTCAATAGTACTGTGCGTATCAAGTGTTTCCCAGTTTATATTTGGGAAATTGAAATCACCCAAAATTATTAAGTCTTCTTTCACTTCGATATTGTCTAACTGCTTCAAGAAGACTAGGTTATCTTCCTGGTTTAAATTAGGTGATCTGTAACAAAGGCCTATAGTTAAGCTTTCATTGCCTAATTTGATTTTGGCCCAAAGTATCTCAGTTGGAGAGTCCTCATATTATCTCATGGCAATTGTATTTATTAGATATGTATAAAGCTAACCCACCTCCTTTAACATTTTGTCTGTTTTTTAAGAATTTTGTAAAACCACTTATATCAGAATTCCAATCATTTTCAGTCAACCATGTTTCTGTAATATAACAGATGTCAATTTCCTTATTAGCAAGAATATTTCTTAGCTCATCTAATTTATTTGTTAAGCTAGGGACATTAGTTAGTAGAATTCATATTCCCTTAACTTTAACTTTGTTATTATCAATTTCACTTTGTGTAGTATCTTCCTGACTTGGTGGATTTTTTTTTTATTACTCAAACCAGGTTTTGATATCCTCTTCTTTTTTTTTCTTAGTTTTGCTTTTTTATTGTTTTTGCAATCATTATTATTGTTCCACATATTGCTTAC
Organism: Neoceratodus forsteri; assembly: GCA_016271365.2. Taxonomy (NCBI): domain Eukaryota; kingdom Metazoa; phylum Chordata; order Ceratodontiformes; family Ceratodontidae; genus Neoceratodus; species Neoceratodus forsteri. The sequence goes on from CM057455.1 coordinate 626,008,587, forward strand.
AGAAGTATATTCTGCTGAATGTGTTTTGTGTATAACAGTTGCACCCTCCCCCATTTAATAGATTAAATTTGCATCTATTGTGTTGTTAAACTGGAGGCTGAGTAATTGTGACCCTACTTTATTTAAATGTAGTCCATCTTGACTGTACATGTCATAGTTGCCATTGTATTCTTCCCAATGTGTTATACATTTAAGATTTTGCCTCAGGCACCATTGTGTGAGCCAATTGTTTGTTTCTTTTAATATACAGTTTTGTTTGTATGTTGCTCCAGGAATTGGAAGTATTTCAGAAAATAAAATGTCACAGCCCAAATCTACCACCTTATTTGTTAAATTAACAAATTCCTGCTTGATTTGTTGAGGATTTTGGTGTAGAACATTATTGGCTCCTGTGTGAATTAAAACTAATTTTCTAGGATTTTTTTCGGAAACAACATCATTAATCATTTTTGTAATATCTGATATTTTAGCACCCCTAAAACATGATAGGGTGTGATGTGATTTGTCTGTGACGCATATCGCACGGTCAAGTCCTTTAATTATAAAGTCACCTAAGACATATATTTCAGTTTCATTAGTCTGAGAAACCTGGATTTCCATATTTTGCTCAACTTGCTGTGGATTGATAGAAGTAGTATAAAAAGATATTAATGGTGGGTCTAAATTAATATTCTGATTCATGCAGGTAGATTGATTTTCATTATATGATAGTATAGTACAGTCTGATGTTATCACTTCCTTAACAGAAGTAGTCATAGCTATTGACTCTTCTTGAGTGATGTCTAAATTTTGGGGATCAAACGAGTTAGTGATTTCAAGGTTGAATTGTTTGGCTTTCCTCCCCTTTTTTTTGATGTTTCAGGTGTTGGACTTGATACCAAGCATCCTCAGGGTCAGTACTTTCTTCTTCTTCTTCCCTTACCCTTTTTAGTTGGGAGGGTATTATTTGTAGGTGCAAGAACATCAGTGCAGGTTTTATTTTTTAGTACAGGTGTAGTAATAGAGTTAGATTGGTATATGTCAGTTTGAAGTCGTACTTGAAAGCGAGATGCCATATCCTTCTGACTTGTCTCAATTTCACTTATCCTTTTATTAAACTGCTCTAAAAGGACTGACATTTCATGATTATCAATACATTTCATACATGTAAATAAGTTGTCTAATGGATAATCAGGTACTATCATAAACATGTTGCATGTTTTACATAGTATAGCTTTTTCACCATTTTTGGTTTGTATGAATGTTTCCATGGTATCTATCCTTCAGTTGTTAAAGTCTCAAACAAGGTGATAAGAAAAGAGGTGTGAAAAACTAATACCAGATTTCGTAATTATAGTTCTTAAGATACCTAGAGAAGACTCAACTTCCTGATTAAGTTTTGAAAACAAAGCTCCAAATTCCAAAGAAGTCTGTTGATAGTATTATGTACTGCTTACCAGAAATAATAATTTAATATTTTAATTTTAACCCAAAATGTGAGAATTTTTCAAATTACTTTCACCACAGTAGGCAACATTAAAGATTTTAAAGACAGACGTTGTTAGTTCTTTGCTGTTTCTGACTGAGCTTTCAGCAACTCTGAGCTACTTGAAATGGTATCACAAACAAAGAAAACACGGGCTGAAATCAGATAAAAGCATATGGATGTTAACTACTTGTTCTGTAGTCATCTTCCTAGAGCAAATATTTAATTTTAGTGCTTTATAATGATATTCAAAAGTGCAGGGCAAGATCTCTATTGGCCGAGTACTTTAAGAAATACAGCAAACAATATGAACTGGATGTCTAGTAGCCCATGATATTACCTACAAGCTGAGTGATCACAGAACCATCCTTAACCACAGAGGATTTGTGTTTATGATTGCTTTACTAGAGACCCCCTGTAATACTTAAACAATGCTAAACAAGCAAAACACGCACGGAAATGCGCGTGTCTTTGCACGCGTCTTCGCGTGCAGTGAGCGCACCCTGCCCAAGATCACCCTGATTGCTGCAGGCTTCAATTGTATAGTATCCCCACCCTGAAATTCTATGCAATTAATGACAGAGCTGAAGCTCTGTAAGCTGCTTCAGATATAGTAGTGCTGTTAAAAGAAGCACCAACTTGAAACACAGAAAAAAAGCACTTAAGTGTCTCTGTAATGTTTAAAAATGAATTTGGACCACAAGTCCCTCTTCCTGTATAAGGATTACAGCAGGGCTCTGTTAGATACATCAAACTGACAGAAATAAACTTTGCACAAGCACTTTGGTATATCAGTGGGAGCTACAACTGGGCAGAGCAGACAGCAAACTGACTTTAGCAAAATGTCCTGCTCACTGGAGGCTTCAATTGTATAGTATCCATACCCTGAAATTCTAAGCAAGCATTCACAGAAGAAAGGGCTCTGAAAGAACTCCTAAAACAGAAGGTTTCCAAAGCAATGGGCCCTGATAGGATTCACCATAGAACTCTAAAAGAACTTAGGGGAGAACTAGTGACACCACTGACTACCCTTTTTAAAAAATCATGGGAGTATGGTGTGGTACCTAAGGACTGGAGTAGGACAGATGTGATTCCCCTTCACAAAAGTAGGAGCAAAGCAGAGGCAGGAAACTACTGACCTGTTAGTTTGACCTCAGTGGTAGAAAAAATGATGCAATCACTTCTGAAAGAAAGAATTGTTGAATACTTAGAGGCCAGTGGGGCACAGGACCCAAGGCAGCATGGATTCACAGTGGGAAGGTCATGTCAGATGAATCTAATAGATTCTTTCACTGGGTGACTAAAGTAGTGGACCAGGGAGGGGCTGTGGAAATGGCCTACCTAGACTTTAGCAAGGCATTTGACACAGTCCCACTCAAAAGATTAATAAATAAATTAGTTAACCTGGGACTGGGTCCCAGGGTGGTAGACTGGGGAAAAAATTGGTTGGACAACAAGACACAGAGGGTAATAGTAAACAGAGTCCATTCTGAAGAAAGTGGGGTTAATTGCAAAGTACCTCAGGGTTTAGTACTGGGTCCAGTCCTTTTTAATGTCTTTATAAGTGACATTGTGGAGGGACTGAAAGGAAAAGTATACCTCTTTGCAGATGACACAAAGATCTGCAACGGGGTTGATACACAAGGTGGGGTGGAAAGGATGAGAAGGGACTTGGTAAGGTTGGAGGAATGGTCAAAAGTATGACATGTTAGATTCAATACAAAGAAGTGCAAAGTAATGCACCTGGGAAACAAAAACCACAGAGAAGAGTACACAATTTGGGGGGAGGTACTAGCAACAACAAAAATGGAAAGGGACCTGGGGGTAGTCATATCAGATGACCTAGAGGCAAGCAAGCAATGTGAGAAGGCAGTAAGGAGGGCTGGGGGGATGCTGGGATATACAAGAAGAGGCATCACCAGTAGAAAACAGGAAGTTGTTTTCCCTTTGTACAGACAATTAGTGAGACCCTGTCTGGGGTACTGCGTGTTGTTCTGGAGACTCCAGCTCTGCAAGGACCTAGACAGGATGGAGACATATCAGAGGAGTGCAACTGTAATGGTGTAGGGTCAGCACCAGAAGCCATATGAAGAGAGACTAAAGGAGTTTAATATGTATACCCTCGAGGAAAGGAGGGAAAGGGGGGACATGATAGAAACTTTCAAGTACCTCAAGGGGATCAACAAAGTCCAGGAGGGTAGCATCTTTCAGAAAAAAGAGATGAGCAAGAACAAGGGGGCACAATTTGAAGATAGAAGGGGGACAGCTCAAGGGCAGTGTGAGGAAGTATCTTTTCATGGAGAGGGTGTTGGACACAAGGAATGGGCTTCCTGAGGAGGTCATGGTGTCAGAAACAGTGGGGAAAATCAAGAATGCATGGGACATACATAAGGCAATTCTGGTGGGGGATAGGAAGACATAGTCTGTTGGTTAACTAGGATCTGTAGCTTATCCAATAGGTAGGAAAATGGGCAGGCTGGGTGGGGCAAGTGGTCCTTAGCTGCCATCAAAGTCTATGTTTCTATGTTAACTGTGCTGTTCATCGCAAACAACAGTAGCCCAGGTTCTCTGTTGTACCGTGGGGGGTGGAGGTGGGGACAAAAAGAGAAAAAACCTATTAAATCAGGGGTGAGCAATAGTTTTTTACAGTAAGAAAACACATTTATTTCAGTTCAATATGAATAAAAGAAGATCAGGTCATGGACATGGGCATGGGATTGACCACTCATCCTTACATGAAAAGTGCAAGGGAAGAACTGTGTGTGTGATTAGTAGTTCATCAGGAACAGCATTAGCATTTACTATATTGCTGCACAGCCCTCTTTTGTATGCTGTAGATGTTGGCAGCATCTCCTGTAGTAACAATGACTCATGTAGTGCTACTGTGTATCTGAGGATGGGGAAGGAAAGTCAACAGTGACTGGAATGGGTGACTGTGCAGCTTACTCTCCTACTAAAAAAAATACTACTGATGTAGCAGTCATTCTAATGATGTCAGACTACAGGGATTACCCTCAGTAATAGAGGAACCTCAGAATACTCTGAAGTCAGAAACCCAGGAGATCATGGTGAAGGCTTAGTGTAAGGTGTTAGAGAAGGCATGAGAAGAGGCAGCTGAAGGAGTGTAGGAGACTGTCAATGATTCGTAAGTATTTGCCCAGTTAAATAGTCAATTCAAGCAATACAGAAATGCCACCAAAAGAAGTAGAGCACAAGGGGATGGAGAATACTGATGTGGGCAGCAGTGACTTTTGTTCAGATTTAGATGATCCGGTGCTAGATGTGGATTAAGAGCTATAGAGAGACTCATAAATCAGTTTAAGAACATAAAATCAATGAAGTCGAGGAGGAGAGGTATAAGAAGAGTGACACTGAAAATGCCATATGCAAGCAACTTTTGAAAAGTTAGAGTAGGGGCTAAGAACAGGAACTGCTAAAGGACTGGGATAAGGCAGATACAGTGGCAGTGGAAGTGTTTGTTTTTATTATTCAGGCCAAGTTATGCCCCTCATCACTGGGAAACAGCCCAGAAGCAACCAGTATCCAAAACATCCTTAGTATGTGATTTCTTTGCTCATGATCCAAAAGATAAGAGCTTTGCCATATGTCATGGCTGCAAAGCTAGATTCTTCCATGGCAAAGTTGGGTCATGGCTTGAGATTACCAGTCAGTGTAGTCATATAAAAACAAACATGTTATTAAGTGGCTGCAGCATTAAAACAGATGCACAGTTTGAATTGAATCAAACTGTTTTTTGGCCTTGGTGGAAGGGTGGGTGATGAATCTGAAGTCAACAAGATTAATCACAGCAGCAGTAGTAACACTACCAACACTAACTCCTCTTCCATGTATACCACAAGCACTCTCACCAGTAAAGCATCACATTCAAATTCTATACAGTAGTTGAGTATTATTATTTTTTTTATTTAAAAAGTTGAACAGACCTACCTCTGGCAATAGGAATGTGTTCCAGTTGGGGGGGGGGGGGTGTAGTTATCTATCTGCCTGAACAGATGTACTTCCAGAGAGCTCCCTGTTCAGCATCTACTTTCATGGTTTATTTAACAATTTTGCCTTTTGACTTCATGTTCAAAGCTAATCTCCTAGTCTTGGGGTGTTCTGCTGTTTTTGGGGATACTAAATTTGTTGTGATGGGAAGGAAGAACACCGGGTAAAAAGCCAATTTCTTCACTCCACATGGTGGGGTTTCCAGCCGCCACTCGCACCTGTAAATCTCCCAACTGCTGAAGCTGAGGTTGGGGAGCCTGGCCCGACAACCCTCGAGATTCTACAAACAAGGATGTTCAATGTAGCCAAAACTATCCAACGAATTGATGGAAAAATGAACAGCTATAATACTCGACTTGTACAGGCAGAACAAAAACTTGATAGCCTTGTTGAAACTGCTCGAGAAGCAGAGCGATCTTCATCCCAAGCCAAGGCCACAGCAGCTACATGTGTAAAAGAGCAGACCCTTCTGCGCTCAAGATTGGAGCATTTAGAGAATCTCACATGAGCAGCTAATGTAAGAATTATTGGGCTTCCTGAAGGAGCAGAAAAGGACGATCTGTTTCTCTATCTGCTGGATTGGCTGCAAGAGAACTTTGGGCTGGAGTTGCAGGATCAGATTGCAAGAACCCATAGGGTGAATATTCGCTGACTGCAGTCTCCTGATGAGGCCAGGATTGTTATGCTTATTACTACATCAGTGATGGTACGGGACCGCATTTTACAAACAATGCGGGCAAAATGTAATATTACTGTGGAGGGCTCTAAAGTTCTGTTTTTCCCCAACCTGTCCTACTCGACTTGTACTAGGAGGAAGGGATTTGATGAGGTCAGCAGATGCCTGTGAGCACTAGATGTCCCCAATAATATGTTAATGCCAGCCAAACTGCATGTTACAGTGGGAAGGAAATCCTACATCTACACAGATCCTAAAGAAGCCATGAAAATGGCCGACAAGCTGGAGATTGAAAGAGCAGTTCATGAGGGTGACTCAGCATCGGATTCAGAAGGAGAGGATACTTTAACATGATTTTAATGAGTGAGCTTTACTTTTGTCAAAATGCCAAATGATCAGTTGTTTTGATTTTATTGGGGTGATAAGGTACTCTGCTTTAATTCTCCTAAGGGAAGCGGGACATACTGTGGCTTTCTTGGGCCAAGAGACTTAACAATTCTGAGTTAAAGTTCAGAGACACTGGGTCCTATTAAAAGTCTCCAGCCCTTGATTTTCTTTTTAATCACCTCTCTTCTGTTTATTTACTTCGCTGAACTGGCAGGAGACTTAAATGAGACTTTCTGGGACGATATAGTAATGTGGAAGCTGTTTGGGAAATGTTATAATTATCCCTAAGTAAAATTTTTGTTTGGTAGATTGATGCTGGGGGAGTGTTTATGGGAGGTTATCAGGAGTTGCACTATTTAGACTTTTAAAAATTATGGGCATTATAACCCAGGAGATGTTTTTTCATATACGTTGTTGATATAAATACAATTGCCACAATTACCATTGATAGCTTATAGCTAAATGAAAAATATTTGTGTTGGAAGCAGCTCTGGAGCAGGAATTCCCCCGATCTTGTACCACCTGTAACAATGGATTCCGAATCTGTATATCCTTTTAATGCTGTTTACCTGATGATGTACTACATTGTATCACATATTATAATGCTTTGTATTACTTTTAAAACTTATAAATAAAAAGTATAAAAAAAAAAAAAGAGAATGTGTTCCAGTCCCTAGCCGTCCCTTGTGCAACCCAAAATCACAAAACACAGGGCCGGATTTTCAAATGTCCTAGATCACAGCAAGCCCCAGCACTCCAGCAATATGGTGCATGGGGCTTGCAGTGATCAAATGGGATTTCTATCCCGTGCAGCAATTGACACAAGTTAGACCAACTTTTTCTGATCTAACGTGCCGCAATCCTTGTGAGCTGTTTTATGGAGCTTGGTGCAAGCTGCTGTACTTTGTGAAAACTGTCGCACCTATGCCAGAGATTGTAATATTGGGCACAGCTGTGGCCAGATGTTTGGCACACCACCAGAACCAAAGTGTTTTGGTGCAAAGCTAGATGCAAACCCTGCGCCATGTTTGAAAATCCTACCCACAGTGTCTAAAAAATGTGCAGCTCTATACAACATCAGAGCACAATTTCCTCTCTTGAATACTCAGCATTGTGGAAGACTGCAAGGAGTCACATATTAGGGATTGCATCTAAATGGCAACCACGTGGTGTCACTAAGCAATCATGGAATACTTTCCTGAAGAATTGTAATTAAGATTCATTTTTAGTCGGTGTAAATAGCTAAATTTGGCTATAGGTTCAAATGAGACTATTGGCTTTCAGAACACCTTTATGGACCCACAATTATGTGAGTCATGGCCATTAGGAGGTATGTAGGTGAATTGTCAGTTCAATTCATTCACTTGATTCCTTGGCAATTGCACGTAATGCTCATGGAATTGCTATCTGTGAAATAGTACAGATTAGCAGAATACTGTTCCACCGATTGCTTTTGGAATTCTATGGAATGGACTGGGAAATTCCAAAATCCAATGACCATTCTGCTGGTTGAATTCTGCAATCTGCACAGTGCTACCTAAAATTGCATAAAACTGTATTCACTTCTTAAAAGCTGAACTGTCAGTAAAGGCTTTTAGTATTTTAGGAGTCTAGTGTTCTGTTAGTCTAAGGAAATTGTAGTACAGGTATGATTTTTTTGGATTATACTTTTTATGAGAAGGATAAAAACTTTTTACAAGTTTTCTGATCCTCCAACATTGCTTCTCCATGCAAAGTTGAAGAATGGCTATTACTGCACATTCTTACACCTCATATCCATCCCTAAGCAGCTTCCAGCTTATTCAAAGGCCCCTCTCTTTTGTTCAGTGTTCTCAGAGGAAAGAGTCTGGAAAGGAACACAAAAATGTAACAGGATCACTGGAGGGAGGTGGGAGAGAGTACTGCTGGGTCTCACCAATCTTAAAGTGGGTAAATCAATGGGGTAAGGTGCGGTCCACCCAAGGGTATTGAGGGAGCTCAGGGAGGTACTGGCTACACCTCTGATGGTCCCATTTAAAACCTCATTGGAAACAGGTATGGTCCTGGAGGACTAGAGAAAGGCAGATGCAGTCCCACTTCACAAATGTAGTAACAGGGAGAAGGTTGACAATCATAGGCCAGTCAACTTCACTTAAGTAGTGGGAAAGTTAATGGAATCATTGCTAAAGTAAAGGATTGTGAAATGTTTAGATTCCAGTGGGTTACAATACCTGAGGCAGGATGGATTCATGTGGGGAAGATCATGTCAACCAAGTCTGACTGAGTTCTATGACTGAATGACCAAGAAACTAGATCAGGGTGGAGTGGTGGACATAGTCTACCTAGATTTTAGTTCATCACTGTTCCACATAGGAGACTAGTATGCACGCTGAGTAGCTTTGTAATAGGTGTAAATGTGGCAAATGAGTAAGAAATTGGTTAAGGGACAGGTAGCAGGTAGTGGTTTTAAATGGAGTTCACTCAGAGAAAGGGAACATGTCATAGGGATCAGTTCTGGAACTGGTCTTCTTTAATGTCTTTGTAAGTGACATTGCAGAGAAGCTGGAAGGGAAAGTCTTCCTCTTTGCAGTTGACACCAAACTCTGCAATAGGCTGGACACTCCATGGGGTGGATGGACAGGATGAGCAGCAACCTGAAAAAAACTTAAAGAGTAACCAAAGGTGTGGCAGCTGGGTTTCAGTGTGAAAAAGAGTAAAATAGTGCACTTTGGGCACAGAATCTGGGGGTGGAATATACAATGTGTGTGTGTGTATGTGGGGGGGGTTACTGACAACAACCAAGAAGGAAGGAGACCTGGGGTTGATCATATCTGATGACACAAAGGTGGTCAGGCAGTGTGACAAGGCAGCTGGGAGGGCAAATTGAATGTTTGGGTGCATAGGGAGGAGTATCACCAGTAGAAAGAGGGAAGTGCTGTTGCCTCTGTATAGATAGTTGGAAAGACCCCACCTAGAGTACTGTGTCCAGTTCTGGAGACCATGTCTCAGAAAGGACATACACAGGGTCGAAACAGTCCACTGGAGGACAACTAGAATGGTGCAGGCTCTGCATCAGAAGCCCTATGAGGAAAGATTAAAGGACCTAAATATGTACACCTTGGAAGAGAGGAGAGAGATGGGGGATGTTACAGAGACCTTTAAATAGGTCATGGGGTAAACAAAGTACAAGAGGGAAGTATTTTTCAGAACAAAAGGTGTTCAAGGACAAGGGGGAGGGGCAATGAGATGCTATAGGAGGGGGGTAGATTCAAAAGAGATGTAAGAAAGGACTTCTTCACAGAAAAAGTTGTTGGATTCCTGGAACAGTCTTCTATCAGAGGTGGTGGGGTGAAAACAATAGCGGGGTTCAAGAATGCATGGGATCGGCATAAGGTAATCTGTGGGATAGGGAAGGAGGGAGTAAATGGGCCAGAGATCAAGTATGATCTGTGTGATACTAGAGGCAGGAACAACTGGGCTGACTGAGTGGGCCAACAGTTCTTATCTGCCAGCAAATTCTGTGTTTCTATGTCAGTCTTGTTAGCTGGTGAATGCTGCTGGTCATAACTGACATGTCCATGGTGGTTGTGGTTTATGGGGGGGGGGCGCCTGCTATGGGTCATGTTGTGGGGCAGGTGACTGTGCTGTGGCACTGTGTGGCGTGCTGTGTGCATGATGTGCCTGTACTGTGCCAGGGGTGGTGGGTCCACCTGTGTATGGGGAAGGGCTGTTCCCGTGTTCCTTAGTGTTCTACTCTATGTACATGTTGGTGCTGCATTCTGGGATATCTCACACTGGTTCCTTGACACCCTGCCAGTTTTGGTAATCTTTGGCACTACAAGTATTTGGCAGTGGTGGTCTATTATGACCCCTTCTAGTGCCCTTACAGTCTTTGTGGTTCATCCTGCACACAGTATGCCCTCCATGCCAGCTCTGTACACATGCTGTTTTATAGCAGTCCTCCACCTGGTGCAGTGCAACACCTGTAGTCCAAATCGACTGCACAACGTATTGCACTACCTGCATGCACATATGCATGGTGATTACATGACACTGTGTGGCCACGCCCCTCAGCCCATGCATAGTATTGCCACAGTGAAACTATGCATGAGTTGATTCATGCACCTCTACACACCCTATGTGTATGCACACAATACATTGCAGCCTATAAGGGCAACATCACAGGAGTACAGTGGATATACCCAGTGCTTTTATTGAATGTCTTCCTGCTGGTAGGTGAGAGGGATCATGGGCAGACATTGAGGGTGAGGCCATGTTCATGTGTATTCTGGCCATGGTTGAATGCCAAAACTCTGTGAGACACACTGTGTTGAGCACTTCCATCTTGATTATGCCACGATCACAGGGCAATGTATTGTGGTCCAGGCCCACGTGGACCCAAGTAAATAATGGTCATGGGTCATGGGTCATGTCTGTGGAGATAAAGGTGCTATGTGCACTGGTTTACTATGCAATTGGGTTCTTCCTGAGGGTGGTGGGGGATAACTTGTGTGTCAACCAGTCTTCCATGTGCAGGGCACTGCACCAGGTCAACAACACTCTGGTCCCACAGATGCATTAGCTCATAACATTCACCACAGCACAGGCCGACAAACAGTCCACAAAGGAGGCATTCTATGCCATGCATGGTATGTCCCATGTACTGGGAGCCATAGACTGCATGCATATGGTGATCCTGACCCCATCAGTGGAGAAGGAGGCATACCAGAACCACAAGGGCTTCTGCAGCATAAACAGCCAGACAGTATGTAATACAATAGGTATTACTGATGTGTTTTCCAAATACCCTGGCTCCTGTCATGACTCCTCCATCTTTGTTAATTCCACGCTGGATGCCCTCTTCTGTGCATCAAGGGTCAGGGATGGATGACTGATAGGTGGGTATACATACACCACACAGATGTACTGTTGTCTATGTAGTGACCCTGCACTGTACTAATCCTGTTGATCTACCACTGCATACGTGACAGTGGATATCCACTCTTGCCATACCTAATGACACTGTACCAGAAGGCATATAGCACAAAGGAAGGGGCATACATAGGGGCCCACAAGAAGACATGGTCAGTGGTCGAGAGGATGCTATGGCTACAAAAGATGAGGGTTTTAGTGCCTGGATATGACAGGCAGCACTATGATGCTTGCCCCTGGGAGGGCATACAGAGTGTTCACCATATGTGCCATGATGAACAAGATGGCAGTGTGGTGTCAGCTACCTATGCCATAGGTTGTACAGTGGGTGACCCTCTGAGTGACAGGGAGGGGAAGCATTCCAAGGGAGTGGTGCAGAGTCCCTGTCTGGATGGGTGGCAGATCACAGACTCACACAGGGGTCATTCAACCATTAGAGGGTCAGTGGGAAGGCGTGGCATAGTAATGAGGCCCCACCCCGAGTGGTATATCACCCACCAGGGGGCATTGGGTTCATGCTTGGTAATATCTGTGAGAGTTGTGGTATCTATGCTGTGAGACATGTGGGGGTGTACGTAGCTGAGTAGGCATCTATGGTGGGGGAATTATGTATAGGTAATATGTATGGGATATGCTTTTGTGTCACTTGCTTTGTTTGCAGGCATCACTTTTTCCTTTGCCTGCTGCTCCCCACGTCATGTAGATGACTGTTTGCCGACATGATGGGTCTTTGCTGTCACCTTTTCCCCTCCATTTGGTCACCTGTCAGGCTATGTGTCTGCCTCCTGTTGTAGTTAGCCATGTTCCAAATCTTTGGGGCAACTGGGGATGCAGGTGTGAGATGCATTGGGGACCCCAAGGGTGCCTCAGGGAATGTCAGTGTGGCTTTGGCCATTCTTGCTACAATGTACTCTGTCAGCCTCTCCAGCAGGTCCTCTTGACTATCTATACTGTGGTAGAGCCCCTTCACTTACACCATCAGGTCTTTGAGTGCCACCATGTTTTTGCACTGTGCCTAGAGGCAGTCACATTTCAGATGCTGTACCTTGGGGTAGCAAATATAGAGTCTACCCTGTGAGGCTGTCCTCCCAGTCCTCTGTGTCAGGTGCACTGACAGGCCTTCATCATCGCTACCACTGTTGTGTTGTGTGTTCCCTCTCATCCCTCCTGTTGTCTGCTGGCTGCTGACTGTGGGCAGACCACCTGTGTCCCATGTGTTACTGGCAGTGCTGGAAAGCCATGCTGTCAGCCTTATCACATGTGACTAGACAGAAATGTCACCTGTGGCATGAGGGACATCCCACAGTGGCTGCCTGGGGTGGGACTGTGGCAGGAGATTCACCTGGGGGCATTTGTAGGTTAGCTTTTGGTTGGGTAGTATAGCTTCTCCTCATCGACCTTGGTCTCCTCCACTGTATCTTTACCAGGGATGTCCTCTGGCACTTGCTCCTCCTCAGCCATGTACATGGGCACCTGCATTGTACCTGAGGGTGAAGATAGGGTAGGTGTTACAGGCATTGCCACTGCTATAGACTTATTGGGCTTTGTTGTGGTTCATGTATGATACCACCTATTTACCCAGACCTCCCTTCCCCAGTTACCTGTTCCATATTCTGGACTTGTGGTGATCTCATCTTAGGTTGCATCCTCCTCTTTGGGAGTGTGCGGCATCCCAGGGTCTGTAGCATGCAACACTGGGTGGTTGACATATACATGGTGTCCTGGACATTTCTCCATCCATCCGGTGCATTGTAGTACCTAAAGGGCAGGGTGTCCATGCCATTCTCCTTGTTCAGGGACATCTCAGTGAAGATCTCCATCATTTTCCATTCTGTAGGATCACACTGCACTCCTGTATGGGTGGACCACACCCATGCTGATCTGTTGATGTTTGTCAGTGACCAGCTTTCACTTGACAGTTGATCACATGTCCTGCCATTGGTGCTTCATGGCCAATAGTGTGTGCCTCAGGCCCAGCCTTGCTGATGCTGCCTGCATGTCAAGCCACAGCTTGGCCTTAGTCTTGGCCATTGTCTTCAGTGATTCTGCCCCATACAGGATGATATAATGTTGCCTTATGTTTTAAAACCATGGTGGACGCCTATCCAACAGTGAAATTCATGGGCTGTGTTCAGCCTCTGCCATGTGTCCAGCCAGGTCCCCATGTCCCAGCATGGCCACAGTCAGTGTGATCAAACACCAGAGGTGAACTAGGATCCTTGGGTGTATATGGTCTCACCTCTGTCTGTCTATGCTTCCCATCCTCCATAACAGTATGCACTTCCGTGTTTCTGTGCAGTGGATGCTTATATATGACAGGGTCAAGGGCTGTGGCCATGTTCTGTAGGCCCACCTGTGGCCTGCTCTGCATGGCTCTGTGCACATCTGTATACCACGTACTTGCCTATGCCTGCTGTGAATGCTTGTTCATACTTAGCAAACACCTTTCCATGCCTGCATGGTGTGTATCTGTACACTGCTGCTATGGCACTTATGAGCACAGTTTCCCATGCATTGGTGCATAGACCCCATTACTTGTAAAACACTTTGGGACACAAATGTGCATAAAAATCATTATATAAATCCTAATCTTCCTCTTCATCATCTTCTTTTGTAATTTTTATTTGTAATTTGTTAACCAGGTGGGATCCAAGACTATTAAGTGCCCATTTTCAGCAAGTACTCTGAGAGGAAGTATTTTGAGATACCGAAATACGGAATCTCGAGTTTCAGGAGACCAAAACTGATTGCCCAAAACTTGTTATCCTGACACTCTGTAATTGCCCAGTGCAGAGTTTGTTCTCTATAGTAAGGGTGGTGCAGGGGGCAAAGCCTCCCAAAACATGAATAAAACCTCTTCCGAGGACAATTACAGAATTTCAGGATAACAAGTTTAAGGCACTCACTCTCGGTCTCCTGAATCTCAGGAATTCGCATTTCAGTCTTTTGACATATATCCCTCAGAAATATAACAAAAGCAACTATACAAAATAAATATGCAATCCAGAATAATACAGATATATTATAGAGGTAATGTATGGCCATCTACACTCAGCAAGGCTGTTGTAGGCATTGCAAGGTTGCCCTGGCAACCAGTAAACATCATGAACGAAGCTCGAGAGGTTCTTGGTTTCCAAGGTGAACTCGACATGCCTATTCAGGCTTGTTGTGTTTAGATGGCTATATATTTTCTTTTGTAGTGTATAGTTAGTCACAAGACACAAAACGTCTGAGTCAATTACATTTAAGAAATGTGTATTTTTATTATCACTAGGAAGGATCGGGTGAACTGGGACTACAATGGGTGTCAGTAATGAAAAAGTTGGACAACAGTCTGTTTCACAATAAAACTAAAAATGGTTTGTCCTACTTGTGTGGCCACTTCACAAATGCATTCACTGTGACTCAAAAATATCCCACTATTGAATGAAGCTCTGCAGGGAGATTGAAAAAAAAAAGAATCACCATTTTAGATCACACTATCTATATCCATTCTGGGTTATAGATAGGATGTGGAGGTGGGCAGGAGTTACAAAGGAACATAGAAATTGTCAGCAGATAAGGGTATTCTGCCCTATTAACACTAACAATTGCACTCTATCATGCACTGCTGGCATTAGGTTGTACCCCTCCCCCCCACACCCATTTTTAAATGTAACTGACTCAGGCTTTTTGTGTTAGACTAACCATACACTACTAAAGAAAATGTAGGGCCATCTAAACACAATAAGCCTGAATAGGTTTCTTGAGTTCAACCTGGCAACAAAGAACCTCTCAAGCTTCACTCATGAGGATCACTGGTTGCCAGGGCAACCTCATGATGCCTGTAATAGGCTAGCTGTGCATAGAGTTAGTCATCTTCCAGAGTGGCTCAATGGAGGGAGTAGGAGAAAGTGTATGATCTTGTTGTGCTGCAGTACTGATATACCTAGTGCAGCAGAACAGCATTTTGATTACACTACTGCAGTACAACACAGTTCTAAGCATGGGTTTCTATGCTTAGCAGTGTTCCACTGTACACTATCATACAAGACAGAATAAATATGTAATACATCCATGTAGACAGTTGACAGTAATCAGGTTATATTACACTTGCTCATAGAGAAGTCTAAACAATATTTTTAACACAACTTTAAACATTCTGTGAATTGATACAGTGTAATGAAGCAAGTAAATTATTCTAGAATGTAATGACTTTATAAATAAAAGAACATTTGCCCAGGGAGGAACAGAAGAGTGGGGGTCTTATGAAATGAGCATGAGCAGATCTAGTACTCGGTGAGTCAGCGTTCGGGCTAGTATCAGCCACAAACAAAAATGAAATCAGGCATTTTTGAAATTATCTAAAACTGATGAGGGTAAAATAAATAGTGCAGGAGACGAAAGAAGGCCAGCCACAGTGTTTGTAAGGAATGCAGAAATGAGAAAAACTGGGGCTGGAGGCAATAGATTTACATATGAAATTCTTTTTCATCTTCATCCTCTTCTTCTTCTTACATAGAAACATAGACTTTGATGGCAGATAAGAACCTCCTGGCCCACCCAGTCTTCCCATTTCCCTACATATTTGATAAGCTGCAGATCCTAGTTAAGCAACAGCCTACTTCTTCCTAGCCTCCACCAGAATCGCCTTATGTCTGTCCCATGCATTCTTGAATTCCCCCACTGTTTTTGACCCCACAACCTCCTCAGGAAGGCAATTCCAATGTGCCCACCACCCTCTCCATGTAAAAATACTTCCTTATGTTGCCCTTGAGCCATTCCCCTCTATCTTCAAATTGTGCCTCCTTATTCTTGCACATCTCTTTTTCTGAAAGATGCTACCCTCTTGGACTTTGTTGATTCCCTTGAGGTGCTTTAAAGTTTCTATCATGTCCCCCCTCTCCCTCATTTCCTTGAAGGTATACATATTAAGCTCCTTTAGTCTCTCTTTTGGTATGGCTTCTGGTGCAAACCCTGCACAATTTCAGTTGCCCTCCTCTGGAATGCCTCCATCCTGTCTATGTTTCGTGGACATGGGGTCTCCAGAACTGCATGAAGTCCTCCAGATGGGGTCTCACCAACTGTCTGTACAAAGGGATAACAACTTCCTGTTTTCTACTGGTGATGCCTCTCTCTATGCATCCCAGTATCCCCCCAGCCCTCCTTACTGCCTTCTCACATTACTTGCCTACCTTTATGTCATCTGATATGACTACCCCCCAGGTCTAATTCCATTTTTGTTGTTATTAGTACCTCCCATTGTGTATCCTTGCTATGGGTTTTTGTTTCCCAGGTGCATTATTTTGCACTTCTTTGCATTGAATCTAAGCTGCTATGCTTCTGACCATTCCTTCAACCTTGCCAAGTTCCTTTTCATCCTTTCCACCCCCTTCCTTGTAAATCAACCCTTTTGCAGATCTGTGTGTCATCTGCAAAGAGGCAAACTATTCTTTCCAGTCCCTATACAATGTCACTTATAAAGAACATTAAAAATTACCGGTGCCAGTACTGAACCCTGTGGTACCCTGCTAGTAATTCCCTTTTCTGTCAGAGTGGACTCTGTTTACTATTACCCTCTGTGTCCTGTCGTCCAGCCATTTTTTTACCCAGGTTACCACCATGGGACCCACTCCCAGGCTGGCTAATTTGTTTATTAATCTTTTGTGTGGGACTATGTCAAATGCCTTGCTAAAGTCTAGGTAGGCCATGTCCACAGCCTCTCCCTGGTCTAATACTTTGGTCACCCAGTCAAAGAAATCTATTAGATTTGTCTGTCATGACCTTCCCACTGTGAATCCATGCTGCCTTGGGTCCTGTGCCCCAGTGACCTCTAGGTACTCAACAATTCTTTCTTTCAGAAGTGATTCCATCATTTTCCCTACCACTGAGGTCAAACTAACAGGTCTGTAGTTTTTTTCTTCTTCTCTTTTCTTCTTATTCTTCTTCCCAATATCTTTCAATTCTGCAGTCATCATTCCAATATCAGAAAGTTCACACTGAACATTGATATTCAACCAGCTGCTCAGCTGACATTTATCTCCATAGTTTTAAAAAGAGCTGTAACCAGTCAAACAACTGACTATCCTACATCATTACCCCCATTTTAAATCAGATTTCCACCATGCACCTATCATGGAACCCACATTCCTAAAGGTTTCTAATGCTTTATTAGTGTACATTGACAGAAGATCTCCTATTCTCCTTTTTTGACATTTTCTTAACTTTTGACACCGTTATTACTGCTCTCTTGACTTTACTTTCTCTTTGACTAATGTTGTTTGAAAATAAAATCCTGCATGTGGCAAATTGTTGAAAGATTTAATTTTTGTTTTGTGATATTTCTGAATGCACATTGTCAGCCTTTGCAAAATTCTGACTTTGAACTTTTGAATGAATATTTGTATTGTGGTCTAATGTATTAAACTGCGGATTGTAATTGATGCAGAACTCAATCAATCAAGTCTTTATTTATCCAGGTGAGCACCGTTGAGCAGGCTCATTTACAAGGTGGACCTGTGTTACACAAGGTCAATAATAGCACTTTTATGTACAGATAATAAAAAGACATAATTATACAGAAATAGAAAAATAATAAACAGAGTATTAAAAAGTATTCCAGGTATAGCGTTAACAAGGTTAGGGAGAAAGGTATGAGAAGGGAATGAATACATTCTGAAGCAGCCAGCATATTAAAACATTTTCAAACAGCGCAGCATATCATTGGTCAGGACATATACACATGTAAGGGGCAGATATGGAGGTGAGGGGTAAAGGATTGCAGCTGTTCTAGGAAGGGTGCTATGGTAGATGGGCTGGGGACATAAATGTTAAGAGTCTGAAGGTAAGAAAGGTAGAGGATTTGCAGAAGAAAAGGGGGGATATAGGTGGAGACAATCAAGGGGCTGGGTTAGGGGGAGATGTAGTGGGCAGGTAAGCAGTAGGCAACCTAGCATGCTAAGCATGCTGGAAAAAGCTGTGTAGCTCCTTAACAGCCTTGGTATACAAGGTCTTGAAGGTGGTAAGACTAGCAGGGAGACTCAGTTTCATAGATTTCTGTAGTTTGTTCCAGAGTGAGGGCAACACAAAGCCTATGGCCGCTCTCCCAAAGCATGTATTGGCCCTAGGTACCTTCAGTAGAAGCAGAGAATAGCTTCTCAGTGTGTAGTTGCCTACCATGTATAACGGCAAACAGTTGAAAATGTATTGGGGTAATTTGTTGGTAAGAGCTCTGTAAGTCCAGAGAGCTGCATTTCTATTCCTTCTGTACTAAAGGAAGGTCCACCCCACAGTTGCATATAAGGAGCAGTGGTGGGTGGTGATAGGTCAGTTATGAATATCAAGGCTCTGTGATATAAGGAGTCCAGTTTAATAAGACAGGATGCATTACACTGACTATAAATGAAATTGTCATAATCAATTAGGGATAGAAATGTGGATTGAACTAACTGCATCTTGGCATCTTTAGTCAGGAGGCAGTTTATTCTAAAGAGGCCAAGCCTCTGCCTCAACTTTTTCAGCAGATCCTCTACATGCTCCATGAAGGAGAGTCTGTGGTCTAGCCAGACCCTTAGGTACTTGAATTTCATAACAAATTTCATCCTCTCTCCTAGTAAAGTGTTTATGGGAGGTAAGGATCCAGAGATAGTGGGGTTCGCTGAATGAGTAGCCAGAGAGAACAGCATAGCTTTTGTTTTTTTTGCATTGAGTAAGAGTTTGTTATGCAGGAGCTGATTCTGCAAGAAGTTGAATTCTGTTTGTAAATCTCCACAAGCGGCATCCGGAGTTTGGCAGCTTAGGTACAACACTGTATCATCAGCAGAAAGGTGAAGATTGGCCTCCTTGATGCCAACATCAATATTGTTTATATAAACGGCAAACAACAGAGGACCCAGGATGGATCCCTGTGGAACGCCTCTTTTTACTGGTTTGAGTGGAGAGAGCTCCCCTTCAACCCTGACCTGCTGAAGCCTATCTGTAAGGTAATTATTGAACCAGAACAGAGAGGTCGGGTCCAGACCTATCGCTTTTAGGGTAGAAAGAAGTAGGCAGTGGTCGACAGTGCTGAAGGCCTTGCTAAGGTCCAGGAAATTGGCACATACAAATTTTTTTGTTTTCCAGCTCTCGTTGCCAGTCATCAGTCACTTTGGACAGAGCCGTAATGGTACTGTGCTTGGCTCTGAAACCAGACTGCATAGGGTTTAGAAGGTTCTTGTTATCTAGGTAGGTTCTCGACTGAGCATTCACAATTTTTTTCCAACAGTTTAGACAATATTGGTAGGAGAGATATAGGCCGGTAATTATTTAGGTCACAGGGATCCTCTGATTTAAACAGAGGAATGACGTGGGCAATTTTCCATAGGTGTGGAAGAGTCCCCTGGGACAAGGACAAGTTAAATAGGTGTGTGGTTGGTACAGCTATGATGTGGTATGCAATCTTCAAGAAGTAGGGGTCGAGAGAGTCAGCACCAGTGCTTTTCTTGGTGTCCAACTGTAGAAGGAGGTCTTCGACCTCTTTCAACGAAGCAGGAAGGAATGAGAAGACCGCATTAGTGGTGCTAGGTTCAGTAATCTGTGCACTAACCTAAGAACATAACACGGATGCTGGTGAATTGTCGAATACTAGGCCTGCTGTATCAAAGTGGTTGTTGAAGGCCTGGAGAATTTCCTTGCTATCATTGATAGTAACATTGTTGGAGATGATTTTCGAGGGAAGTACATTTCCAGCTGTATGACCAGACAGCTCTTTGATTGTGGACCAACATTTAGTTGGGCACCTTGAGGTAGAGTCAAGCTCAGAACAGTAGAAGTTGGCCTTAGCCTCTCTAACCAATTTGGTGCAGGATTTCCTAGCCTTCCTGAAGTGGAACCAATCCTTGGCAGTTTTTGATTTGTAGGCTTTTTTCCAGAGTTTATCTCTTGCTAGTAATGCAGCCTTGAGTTCAGCAGAGAACCAACAGCAAGTTCTGGTCTTTACACAGACTTTTACCAAGGGAGCATGTTTATTTCTGGCACAAAACACTATTTCATGAAAAATGTCATATGCCATACTGACCGATTTGGCTAGGTAAAAGTTCTGCCAGTGTATAGATGATTTTAGTTTATCGATGTAGGCAAATGGGTCAAAGTTGCGTCTGTACCTTCTGTTGGAGAACTTAGATGTGGAGGAGGGATTGAAGTCAGATCTTACACCGGCGATGAAGCAGTGATCGCTGACATCCGAGAAGAATATTCCAGCTTAGGAAAAGGACTGTGGCTTATTTGTAAGAAAGAAATCCAATAGGGTGCTATTCCTGAGGTTTTTCTTGTTAGGACATGTAGGTTTTTCAATGAGTTGTGTGAGTCCAAGAGAGTCACAGAAGGATTTGAGGGGTAAGGAAGCCTTGGATAACCAGTCGTGATTGAGATCCCCTAGAATAATAGTTTTGAGGATCTCATGTCCCATAATAGTTGATAGTGAGACAGGAGCTGGGACCCAGCAGATGGAGGCATGTAACATCCTATTACCCTGATAGGCATTGAGTGGGATGTTTTGACCTTAAGGGACAGACATTCAAAGCCATTTGCGATAGAGAAGGAGTCAATGGTAGTGACCGTATATTTGACCTTGACATAAATGGCTACCCCACCACCCCTGGTCTGCCATTCCACAGTTAAATTGTACTGTATCATTCTACAATTCAGATAGAAAATGTCATGGAATTGTATGAAAATTCACAGAACACATTTGGTGGATTTGGATTTCACCAAAGATGGAACTTGAGATATTTTTCTAAAATCAGAATTCATAATTTCCTTTTACTTTCATGATACTATTTTAAGTCAGATTCATAGCTACTTGTTAGATAACTCACAAAATGTCATCTTTACCAGCTCCTCCTCCACCTCCACTTTCAAGCCTATGGTGTCAGATGTCCTACACGGTTCTGTTTAAGGTCTCTTTCAATTAATTTTATTCAATGGCCCCAACTGGAGACATCATCATATCAGACTTGTATTGTTGCACTGCTGCTGTTCAAGTGCAATTGATTCACTGTTGCTGCTTAAATTCATGTTTTATCTAACTTATGCACCCAGTGCTGTTTTACGTTACTTAGGATAATAAAGAATGAATGTCTGTATTGTACCTTACTCCCACGGAGGCACTATATTGATGGGCATTTACTTAATGATGCATCTTGTAATTACTTTTTGTTTCTTTACTTTATTGCATTTTCTTCCTTCTCCCACTGCCCCACCACCAAACTCATCTGGAAATGAGCTATTATCAGATCAGTATACCTTTCCTGGCTAAACTTTTGAAAAATAAGTCAATAAACACATAAATAATATCATTACATGGACTATTTTATGTTTGTTTATTTTGAAAACTAGGGACTCGAAAGGTGCACTGACCCATGGTTTATTTTCAGGTGTCTCCTAGGGAGGGGGAGGGCCATTAAATAAAAAGATAAAAGCGACACAATTGTAGAATGTACAGTGCAGAAGAGATCAAAATTGCAGGTGGTAAAAAGCATAAACAGTGGTAGAATATAAGGTGTAGGCAAAAATCAAAATTTCAGGTAATGTGATAAGCATTATTTAAGAGCAGCAGCAGGCCACCATATACTAAATATGAAATACAGCAAAACATTAAGCAGGAGAAGTGAGGAGAGAATTGAAGTCAATTAGGAGCAGCATTGGGGAGGAAGAGCACATGAATGTTTGAGCTGGTGTTTGAGGGAGAGATGGGAAAGACAGATGCAAAAAACAGAGGGGAGCTTCTTCCAGATGGAGGTGAGAAAATAGGTGAAAGTGAATTGTCCAGCAGCAGAGTCTGAATAAGGAAGAGAGAAGGTGGATGCATCTCTAGAGTGAAGAGTATTCAAAGCAGGGGGATAGACTAGAGGAAAGAGGAGGTATAAGGGGGGAGACCCAAACTAATATTTGCAGATGAAGGAAGCACAGTGAGATGGTGACATGAAGAAACTAAAGAGGAGGGATCAAGAGAGAGAGGGACAGAGGAAGCAGTGATGAATAAGGGAGGGGTCATTAGCAGCAAAGCAGCAGAAGGCTCTACAGTGGGTATCCAGTCTGGTGATTGGAGAGGAGGGAACTGTACCATAGACCATATGCACATAGTCAAAGACTGGAAGCATCATTTTGGTGACCAGATTGCAGCAGACTTTGGAAGTGAGGCAGTCCATGTTGCAGTATAGGGCACCAGGTTTAGGGAAGTGCTTTGAGTGAATGTCACTGTTATGGTTGAAGAAGGCAAGTCTATTATCCAGCTACACATCAGGGTATTTAAAGCAGGGAACTACTTTGAGGGGAAAGCCATTCAGGTTGGTGAATATGGGGGGGGGGCTGGACAGATTTTTCCTGATGCCGAAAAACCCGGTGTTGGTTTGACTGGAACCAGCTTAAGCTTCGTTGAGCAGCAAGGATAAATGTCATGCACATACATGTGAATATGTAAGTTTACACAGATGGAAGGGGTGGGGGTAATTTAAAAAGATGGAAAATAGGATGTGACCCAGATGGAACCTTGGGGACCCTGGACTGGATTAGGAGAGGGGGACAGCGAATTGCCACATGCACTGACTGGAGATGGCCAGAGAGACAGAATCTGAACCAGTCATCAGCTGGAACAGAGAGAGCCCAGTGGATCTCAGCTTCTCCAGAAGAAGTGGGGCTACAAATAAAAGGCCTTGGCCAGGTCAATGAAGACAGTGTCTATGATATGTCCCTGGTCAATCCCAGTTAGAATGGGGGCAGTATCACTGTGGACGTGTAAACAAATGGAGTCCAAACGTTGTTTTAGGATTCAAAACAAAAGAACTGAATTTATTTCTCCAACAGACAAAAATAAGTAGACTGAGCATGGAAAATAATAAAGGCATAAAGTAAAATCAAAATTACAGAACTTAAGTCAGTTTCAAACAGAGATTCATTCATCCATCTAGTATCAAGCTAGGGGACTTGCAGAGAACAGCTCCTACCAACCACCTGATTCACTATACAGTCGGCTGTGCTTATATACTGAAACATAGTCACATGTCCACCATAGTCCCTCCCATACCTAGCTTGAAAAACAAAATTATCCTTTACAGGGATTAAGTTCTTAATACAATACCTTAATATTGCTATCACACAGATTTGAAAAGGATTTTAGGCACAGCAAGGCAATAATTAGTAAGGTAAACAAAAGAAAATAGCTTATGCTGGGGGTTCAGGCACCGCCCCCTCTTTAACATCATAAAAGGGGAAGAGTCATGGCTGGCCAGCCCTTAGAACAACATGAAAACAGAGGGGAGGTTCTGGAAGCCCTGAACCATGAAATTAAAAAAGGAAAAAGGTAAAACTACTAGTTTTACAAACCTTTCAAACAATGAGTACAATATGACTTGAAGAGAACACATTATAATTATTTTTAAGCTTGTTTAAAAGCTGGCAGCAACTATTCTTTGTTACATATGCCTTTTAATGCAGCCCAGAACTTCACTCTACATGCAAGCTGCATGTATAACCTGCAATTGTGCTTTTGTGAATATTAGTTCCTGTTCAGTTTCTCTCAAGGGATTGGAGTGTTTATTAAAATTAAAAGAATATGAGAATTCTTTAATTGTCAGGCAGCAGAATAGTTTGTTTTATGCCTGGCTCATTTTGTTGCTTAGTACTAAGGTTGAAAGTTATAAACCGAGAGAAACAGGGAGTATTCATTGGCTTCAGAGAAGCCCACTTTTATAATTGCTTCTTTTTTCTTCTTTACTAACAAGGGGGCACCAAAACAGCTTAATATGCAGGCATTAGGACTTTCAGAGAGGCTTGAAAGGTGCAATAGGGACAGCAAGTTACCTACACATGGCCAGGATGTAGGTAGGGAAAGTGCAGGACTGAAAAGATAGTAAGAGGAAAGATACACGCACTGTTGCAACAGTTTTTATTTGTTTGAAAGAAGGAAAAATCTCTCTAAGTGGTCCAAATATTTAATAATTGGTCTCAAAAAGGGAACCAAAGCCAATTCTGATTATCTCTATAATACTAGAGGTTTACAAAAGTGAAATCTATACTTTAGACAACACAAACCTCTAAAAATAAATAAACAAGAAAAAGAATGGGGGTGGGTGGTTACTAAGCCTCTATTACAATCACACAACACAGAAGAGACTGTGGAATCGGTTTTGCAGACACCAGACTGGAAGGGAGAGATGAAATCAATGGAGTAGAGAAAGTCAGCAAGTCAGGTGCAGACAAACTTCTATTGAAGCTTGGTGAGTGAAGAAAGGAGAGAGATGGGCTGGAAGTTTTCAGAAGTGGAGTCACCCATTATGTGGAGTGGGAGTACCTTGGTGAACTTCCAAGACTGTGGAATTGCACAGAGAGAAAAGTAGGGGCTGAGAAGGTGGCTGAGGAAATAGCAATAGAAAGGGCATAGATGTGGATTAATTTAGGATCAAGCTCATCAGGGCTAACCTTGGAGAGGTTAGGAGATATAGCCTGCAAGGTCTCCAGGGGAATAATATAAGAAAAGTGACACCAGTTAGACAGATGTAGAAAAGAGGATTATTGAGATAGAGGGACAGGCAGCAAACTGGCAAGGAAGCTGGAGGGCACAGGTGGTGAGAATTCATTGAAGTGAGTGGCAATCAAGGAGGGGACAGAGACAGAGGAACCCTTCACAAGCAGGACTATCATATTACACTGTACCAAAGACATATATTTACACCCCTGTTGATGTGTCCTTGCCATTTCCAGGTGCCCCGCTGCCTCAATTAAATCTAGGTTTTGACATCCATAGCTTCCCTTTACCATAAATTGAAAATTCCAATTATTTGACAAAAATGTTAAGGTGTAATATTTGCAATTATCTGACTTAGGTTTACAGATTGAATTTAATGTCACTTTGTCCTAACTCTGTGTACTTATCCTTGGGGTCTGCTTTGATAAAGTCATATTATTTAATGGTTATCTCAGAATGCTATCAGGACAATTCAGAATTAATCTAGAGGAGTGCAACTAAAATGATGCACAAGCAACAGAGGAAGACATATGAGGAGAGATTGGCTAATCTGAACTTGCACTCCATGGGAGACAGAAGGAAGAGTGGGACATGATGAAAACATTCAAATACCTGAATGGAATAAAAAGGGTGCCTTGCCAGTAACTGTTCTGTGAAGGAGAGGGTACTGTAACAAGAGGGTACACCTTAACATTAGTCAGGGACATTCAGGATGGACATGAGAAAGTATTTCTTCATGGAGAGGATATTGGATTTCTGGGATTGTCTACCCAGTTATGTGGTTAATGTGAAGACAATTACAGGCTTCAAACCAGGGTGGATAGTCACATTGGTTTGTTTAAAATGATGACAGGGATTTTTTTTTGGGGGGGGGGGTCTGACATTGTACAACACAGAGCTACCAGCAATGAGCACTGCCCAGGCCCTACCAGTATAGTCTGGAAGGAATAAGGTAGAGAAAAGGCAAACTAAGTGGACCACAGGTCTTTTTCAGCCTAAACATTCTATGTTTCTATTCTTCTTTGCAACCCTTTTACTTACTGTATGTGCAATATTGCTAAGGTGTGTTCATACCAAACTATGATGGTGCAGCAACCTAAACTCATTTGTTCATTTTTGCACCATTTGTTTTTGCAATTCCATCTTGGCTGACTTATGTACTAAATTATTAAGCACTTACAATTATTTCAAAATGCTGCTGCTAGACTGCCTTCTGAATCTGGAAAATGTGATCATATATTTTAACTTCTGTCCTGGACAAGTTCATTGTCTACTGGTGTAATATAAAATGGAATTTTAAATACTACTACTGTTTTTTAAATGCTGCAATACTCTTGTTCATGTTTACTTGTGTGAATTTCTCCATAAGCCTTACACTGTTTAGTGCCATCTTTCAACCTACTTCAGTCCGCCAGCATCCTGTAATTATTGTAGGACTTCTAGAACATCCCTTCAAGGGAAAGGGAAGGGGAGATTGTTTAACCAGGAAAGGCAGACTAAGCTGAATCTTGTTTCCAGGGCTGACCTGGGAGATCGAGGAAGTTAAGTGACTTACTATGAGTCACACAGTATGCAAGTGGAAGCTGTGGCATTCTAACTCAGGTCTCCAGGTTTGCAGCTCAGTGCCCTTAACTATAGCCAGAGCTTCTGCTATTGCAGTATATCATTTAACAACCTGTGTAGCCTTGCATGCATACTGCAACATCTGTTACCAAAGCTTTTCTTGTGTTCATAGAAACATAGAAACATAGAATTTGATGGCAGATAAGGACCGCTTGGCCCACCTAGTCTGTCCATTTCCCTACCTGATGGATAAGCTGCAGATTCTAGTTAACCAACAACTTACTTCCTCCTACCCCCAACCCCTAGAATTGCTTTATGTCTGTCCCATGCATTCTTGAATTGTCCCACTGTTCGTGACTCCACAACCTCCTCAGGAAGGCTTTTCCATGCATCCACAACCTTTTCTGTGAAAAAATACTTTCTAACACTACCTCTCAGCTGTCACCCCTCTATCTTCAAATTGTGCCCCCTTGTTCTTGACATCTCTTTTTTTCTGAAATATGCTACCCTCTTGGACTTTGTTGATTCCCTGAGCTACTTGAAAGTCTCTATCATGTCTCCTCTCTACCTCCTTTCCTCGAGGGTATACACATTAAGCAGCTTTAATCTCTCTTCATATTTCTTCTGGTGCAGACCCTGCACCATTTTGGTTGCGCTCTTCTAAACAGCCTCCACTCAACTTACAGTTCCAGTTTCTACCTGCATGCATAAGTCTGCACTGATATCCCTGATGATTTTTCCAGTGCTCTGAATATGACTTCCATAGTCAGTCTAATATCTCTCCCCTCTCACTGTTGCGATCTAGGACAAATGAGACTTTCTGAAATGGTGATGTGCACATTTAAAGGGTTGCATATTGGTTGCAGACATGAAGATACAAAGTACTAGTCTTTCTCCACTAGAAACATGTTAGAGCATCCATGTGGGGGGGGGGATGCTCAGTTTCACTTTCATACGGCTGTCTAGTTATACAATTACACTATAATCCAAGACCAGGAGTGACAGGAGTCCTCCAGATTAGGGGATCCATCAG
The DNA here is from genome assembly GCA_016271365.2 of Neoceratodus forsteri. Taxonomy (NCBI): domain Eukaryota; kingdom Metazoa; phylum Chordata; order Ceratodontiformes; family Ceratodontidae; genus Neoceratodus; species Neoceratodus forsteri. The sequence goes on from CM057455.1 coordinate 626,036,110, forward strand.
TAGATCATAGCTTGATTACCTTGGCTGGAACGGTACCTAATTTTGCTAAACAGGATAAAGAGAGAATTTCACTTCACAGTTGCATACATTTGAACTGACAGAATAAACCAGGGACACAGGAACATTGACTATGGAATTCCTTCATTTTAGAGCCCAGTGAATGCTGAGGACAATGCTATCTATAGCTGTACCAGCCATCAAACCCTCTCATCATTCTTCATAACTAAATTTATTGTACAAATCAATCAAAAACATCTGTATTAAATACCAAACTTTTTTTTTTTCCTGTTTCATCCACTTGATCAGGAATGCTTTGCCTTTGGCTCTATTCCATATTTCTAATGTCCTTGAAGCTGCTCTAGTAAGTGTGGTACATGAACCAAGTCCACAATTCACATTCTATTATGAATGCAATGCAAAGATCATCCAGTCTATTGCACTACTATAAGTCATTTGGCATTGGATGATGGCTGTTAAGAACAGGATGTAATTAAAGTGTGTAGATTAAATATTCATATAACAAAAGATGATGACCAACCATTTTTGTCTGCCTCAGCAGATATTGCATCTTGAATGTGCTACATGACATGTGAATGATAGACATTTTATGCAACCAGTATCATAAACCTTTTACACAAGTTCATTTTTTATGTGGTATGCACGGTACAGGCATAATAATAGCCAAGTATACCCAGAGAAATACTGCTGGTCCTGTTGAGCACAGGACCCCTTCCCAATTCATATCCTGGTGAAGCATGGAGGCATGTAGAACAATTGATTCTTACTGCCTTGGTATTATTTTCTACTAGACAAAGGCATAATTAAATTGGCTTTACAATGGAAGGATCCACACACTACAAAGTAGTATGTGTTATGCAGTCTGCCTCTACTCAGTTATTGCTTTGTATATAGCATCTCAGAGAATGTTAGTACTCTGTCAGATTGTATGAATTTAAAATAAGAATATTCATATTGTGACTGTACCCTATAAAATGCAGGTGGAGTCACAGAAAAATAAACACTTCTGCAATAGATATCATTATTACTAAAACAATTAGGACTGTACTATTTAGTATAGTTTCTCCACAAAGAGCATGTTTTAAAAGCACACAAGCACCTCCGTAATACAAAAATATTAACAGTGACATCAGTGGAGGCTTGTGTTTGCATTTTGACCACAATCCACTACTCTGATCTGGGGAGACAATGCCACACTGAAGAGACTGCAAACTCAGGTTCTAGGGAAACAGATTTTCTCTGCCTCAAACTCAGCACCTACTGCTGACTGTAGTAAGTGTTGCCATTATGGCAACAATGCAATAACTGACTTCACCTGCCTTCCCCTGAGGCCAGTGTTAGTGGAAGGGCAGAAACCTTGTAGCAGGGAAGAGGCTGGAACTTCTATAAAGAAAAAGTACCACTTGTCATGTCAAATGATGACCAAGCCTCTATGCTCACATCACTGATTAATGTGTATACTTACTGAATAAGGCAGGGAGTGGGCTGCTCTGGGCTTGCCAAATGACGGTACTCCTTGAAACTTCTGTGGAAGGCAAGCATCTTGCTTGCAGGATTGATGTTGGGATGTTCGATATCGCAATGGGCAGCCTTTAGTATTGAAGTAAGTAGGTATGTAGGCAGGTAGGTAAAATCATAAAAAAAAAAAAAAAAGATTTGGCCATTAATGTCAAAGCTGCTCTACTTATAATATCAACTTGTTTGTAAAAAGTTACAATTCATACAGACATAGCTGAAGTTAAGACATTTATCATGGCCAGATGACAGCAGAAGCAGGGATGTATGCAATCTGTGGGAGATAAATAATTAAAAAAATATGAACTTTATTCATCCCTGAATATACATATAAATGCTGCATCCCCTTAAAGACTGAAATAAGAGACCTAAGAAGTTCTGGTACAGTAACAAGCATGGATCCAGGAATGTAAAGAGTGGTACAATTCAGCCTAGTAGGTGGATCTCCGAGTCCAAGCAGTATTCTCAAATATGCTTCACAGAGGAATAAATACTATGTTGCTCTTGTACATTGTTCACCACACTGTTAAACTGGACAGCTGATTATAATTGAAGCATTATACTTTTTGTGATTGATAAATTTATCATTTCAGTTTATCTTTTTTTTTGTATTTTTGAATTTATCTTCTCATCTATTTGGACATCTTTATTAGACTCATCAGTTATGCATCATATATTCATACAATCAGATTTTATTTGTACTTACTACTTAAAATTCAGCACTCACCTCACCGGCATGGTATGACAAAACAGTACCCACTGGGGAAAAGGCTGGCACTACACACAACGTTTCTTTTTTTTATAAATTTGAACCTAAATTTTCAAGTTAGTCATTTTCCCCTTATAAACTTGACATGTGGCATTTATAGTACATTTGCCAAGATGTCATTTCACACCACAAGTGGTAAAACAAGTGTCTTGCAGGTTTTAGAAAAAATTACACTTGTCACATTTATCAAGTGTTGTGAAAAAGGGCTCAGTTGAAAGTTTGGAGTCACGAAAAACACTAAGAATAGGAGCACCAGGATTCGGGTGGTGCTATGATTCAAAGTTAGTTGAATACAGAAAGAAAAGGGAGAATAAGCAACAGGAACAACTTGAATGCCAACTTGTATAAAAAGGGTTACTTTTATGTAAATGCAGAAGTGCAAACAAACAATAAAGTGGCTAGTGATCAAAGACTAATGTTTCACCTAGTGCACTGCCAGGTTTCATCAGAGTAAAATATTGCTATTAGCAGGTGTTCATTAAATACATCCCAGACCTCAACATGTGATTCAAACAGGCCAACCACCATTTTACATTTTTTTTACACATTTTTAACCATTTCATGGGCACCCAGGTAAATAATCATCACTCACTACAATTTGTTTACTGGCTCCTACATTACACATCATTAAAATTGATCAAATATTATCTTGGCAAACTCAGTGCCTTTATTACCCATGTTAAGTGGCATTTTTTTGTGTGCCCATACACTAACATTTTATTAACCTCTTTGGGAAGGGGCAAAATTTAATACACTATGTTTTTTTCTCTCTTTTGCACTTTCATCTAGTGCTAGTCAAGACATATATACTTCATATTTATTTCCAATTTATATGTTCAGACATGGGTATGAAGGCTTGGGGTTTCCAGGCACCATACTTCATTTCATAGCAACAGGAGGCATTAACTGTTACCTCAGAAGTTAATCATTGATTCCTACAATGTCACACCTTTAACATCTATATTTTTTTTAGAAATGCTGAGAGATCAATACTCTCATTTAACCCCCTATTGGAGCATGCTCCCGTGGGGAATATCCAAAAGCTCTCTTTGTCTGATCTTTTTATTAAGATCTCCTCCTTTGGGACCCAATGTTACTAATTCCAAACCAAGGAAACCGAATATAGGTTTTTTGTAAATTATTTTGTTGTATGTACTTCACTATTGCATAACTGGTATAACCCATTTCAAATGCTCTTACATGCTCACCTATCCTAACCTTGAATTTGAGCACAATTCATCCCACATAATATGCCTCACAGTCACATAACAATAAGTAAACTACTCCCACACTATTGCATGTTATAAAATATTTTATTTCAATGATATTCCCTGTGATGGGGTGTGTTAAATTTTTGCTGCTGTGTATATATTTGCAATATACACAGTTGCCAAACCTAAATGTGCCTTTGTATCTGGGTGCTAAAAGTGTCTGTCTACTCACTTCCTTGGTCAATGCCATATTTGACACCACATAATCCTTTATACTTTTATATTTAAGAAAAATTACCTTGGGTCCTCTTTTGGCTATTACTTCTAACCTGGGTTCAAGCTCCAAAATGGGCCAGTTGTTTGCAATGATCTGATTAACTTTATCAGCTCATCTGGAGAAGCTAACCACAAAGGGGCATTCAGGACTTTCCTTTCCAGCTTCCTGTTGTCTGTATTGTAACACCTCACCCCTGTCAAGTGCATTTACTTTTATGATTGCGGATGCAATGCTATGTTGGCTGTAGCCTCTCTAAAAGCCTATGTATCTGTTCTCCCCCCCCCCTTATTAATGTATTAGTTCCATTCAGTACAATTTCTCAGGGTTCTAACCAATTATCCGTTTGGTATGTTATGGTGGGTGTGGTAAGGGTGACAACTGTCAAACCTCAGTATGCTGTTTCTGTCTGTACTCTTCTGAAATAAAGTAGTACAAACTCCCCCTTCTCCATACTTCTATAATTTTAAGTCTAGGAAGGTAATATTTGTCTGACTAAGTTCACATTTGTACCTTAAGCAACTACTAGTGTGCTCCATCCACTGTATGAAACATAGAAACTCCTCTAGTATACCCTTCCACAAAATTAAGATATCATCTATAAAACACCCCCACAAATCCAGAAAATGAATGTGCAGATTTGTGGCAGTGCCATACAGATGATCTACCTCCCACTTGCCCACAAAGATGTTGGCCTAACTTGAGGCCATTGGTGTGCCCATAGCTGTTCCTTGTACCTGGTGGTAAAGTTGTCCCTGGAACAAAAAAATGTTCATCTGCAAGACCAAACCTGCCAATTGAACAAGAAAATGTGTGGGAGTACTAACACATTCCTCCTCAGTCCTTTTCTCTAGGAAGTACAAAAGGGCACTTAGCGCCTCTTGATGAGTTGTCACTTATACCAGGAATTATCATCTATTACTGCAAAGTACCACTCTGGTTTAATGTGAAGATCTTCAATAATCTCTACTACTTGGGTAGAATCCCTAAGAAAATACCTTAGATTGCACCAAGGGTTGTAAAAATGTATCAAGGTACATGGAGAGAGGTTCTTTTAGCCGGCCCCTACCCGACACAATGGGTCTCCCTCATGGTTGCACCAAACTTTTATGAATTTTGTGGCAAAAGAAACATGAACAACTACTAATACAAACAAATCTGAATGAATCAGACTCCTGTTCTCCACATGTCAATGTAGCTTCTCTCCAAAACTTTCCTGCAGATTGTGTGAGTTTTGATTGTTTCCCCTATGCATGTCCCCCCAGTTCATTCTTTACCTGCATGTGTTATTAATGGCATTAATGATATCCCTCAGGTGTTGTCAAATGAGTGCACAGAACGGGGTTTACCCTTGTAAGTGATATTATGCCATCTAATATTAGTTCATCTGTTTCTGCACCAGTTATCAATAGTAAAATACAGGAAGTGGTAACAATTTAAGTAGGGCAGGAAAGTACATCTGACAATGGTAACAACAAGAATTTAATGGTACCAGTTGTGAACTTGTCTGATCATAGTTTAACACATTATGAGATTTCAGTGTTAAGCAAGGGACTTTCATTTTGCCCTATTATGGATGTAATTTGTTTTAATGTTTGTGTAGACCTACATAAGCTAGGAAGAAATCTCACCTTTAAGAGTGTCTGTGAAGGTTTGGATAATAATTATGAAACAAGTAACACTGCCCCCAGGTTACAACCCAGATCTGAATTTTGTCCCCCTATGAATTCCACAGTTGCTGTGTTCAGTAAGGAATGTGAACTTGATTTTCAGCATTTACAGGAAGAAAATAATGTGAGATTCTGGCATAATTGCACAAGGGAAGAATGTGCCACTTTGAAATCTTTAAGCTTGAATAGCCACATAACAATTAAACCAGCAGACGGGGGTGGGGGGGCAGTAGTGGTGCTTAATACCAGGAAGTATATTACTGAGGTCAATAGATTAGTGTGTGATGATTAATTTTACAAGAAGGTTTCACATGATGTTTTAGACAAGTTCAAAGCTGAAATAAACCATGTACTTAATGAAGATTTTTTAAAGAGGTACATAGAAACATAGAATTTGACGGCAGGTAAGGACCGCTTGGCCCACCCAGTCTGCCCATTTCCCTACCTAATGGATATGCAGCAGATCCTAGTTAACCAACAGCCTACTTCCTCCTAGCCCCAACCCCTAGAATTGCCTTATGTCTGTCCCATGCATTCTTGAATTCCCCCACTGTTTTTGACTCCATGGTCTCCTCAGGAAGGCCATTCCATGCATCTACAACCCTCTCTGTGAAAAAATGCTTCCTCACATTACCTCTGAGCTGTCCCCCTTCTATCTTCAAATTGTGCCCCCTTGTTCTTGCACACCTCTTTTTCTGAAAGATGCTACCCTCTTAGACTTTGTTGATTACCTTTAGGTACTTGAAAGTTTGTATCAAGTCCCCCTGTCCCTCCTTTCCGCGAGGGTATACATATTAAACTCCTTAAGTCTCTATTCATATGTCTTCTGGTGCAGACCCTGCACCATTTTAGTTGCCCTCCTCTGGACTACCTCCATCCTTGCAGAGATGGGGTCTCCAGAATTGCACACAGTACTCCAGATGGGGTCTTACCAGTTGTCTGTACAGAAGGATAACAGCTTCCTGTAATTTTATGTTACTTACTGCACAGTTCGCTGACTGAAATATCTTGCTAGTGCCCTGATTCTGCCCTCACTCCCAGTGCAGTGTGCCATGTTTCCTGCTTGACCTTTGTGCACCAGATCTGCATTGGGTGTATGAATGCGCTGTGTGGGGCTCATGCGCTTCTGTGAGTTTCAGCACATGCGTACACATCCCTTCATGCTTCTGCCAGCACTTGCTTTTTATTTTGACAGGAGCCTTCAATTGTATTAAGACATCACAGACCTGATCACTGCCTAGACTTCATTCATGGACTCCCTTGGACTGTCTCCATGCATGTTAACTGCAGTACCAGTCGGCAGGTGGGTTGTTTGCTTCGTGGGACTCTTCGTACATTAAGGACGTGGAGTATAGAACTCTGACAGTTAACCATCCAGTTATTCCAGCACTCTATGCCTTACCCCAAATTCATAAAAATTTGGTGCAACCACCAGGAAGACCCATGTGTCAGGCAGAGGCTGTCTAACAGAACCTCTCTCCATGTACCTTGATGCATTTTTACAACCCATGGTGCATAACCTAAGGTCTTTTCTTAGGGATTCTACCCAAGTAGTCCAGATTATTAAAGATCTCCACATTGAACCAGAGTGGTACTTTGCAGTGATAGATGTTAATTCCTGATACACAGGGATATCACATCAAGAGGTGCTAAGTGCCCTTTCAAACTTCCTAGAGAAAAGGACTGAGGAGGAACGTGTTAGGACTCCCACACATTTTCGTGTTCAGTTGGCAGGTTTGGTTCTGCAGATGAACATTTTTTTGTTCCAGGGACAACTTTACCACCAGGTACAAGGAACAGCTATGGGTACAACGATGGCCTCAAGTTATGCCAACCTCTTTGTGGGCAGGTGGGAGGTAGATCATCTGTATTGCATTGCCACAAATCCACACATTCATTATCTGGATTTGTGGTGGTGCTTTATAGATGATATCTTAATTGTGTGGAAGGGTATACAAAAGGTGTTTCTGTGCTTCATACAGTGGATGGAGCACACCAGTAGTTGCTTAAGGTACAGATTTGAACTTAGAGAAATATTACATTCCTAGACTTAAAATTATACAAGGATGGGGAAAGGGGAGTTTGTACTACTTTATTTCAGAAGAGTACAGACAGAAACAGCTTACTAAGTTTTGACAGTTGTCACCCTTACCACACCTGCCATATCATACCAAAGGGACAATTGGTTAGAACCCCAAGAAATTGTACTGAATGGAAAGAATACATTAATAAGAGGGGTGACAGGTAAATAGGTTTTTAGAGATAGGCTACAGCAAACATAGCATTGTGTCAGCAATCATAAAAGTAAATGCACTTGACAGGGGTGAGGTGTTACAATACAGACAACAGGAAGCTGGAAAGGAAAGTCCTGAGTGACCCTTTATGACTAGCTTCCCAGACAAGCTAATGAAGTTAGACAGGTGATTGCAAACAACTGGCCCATTTTGGAGCTTGAACCCAGGTTAGAAGCAATAGCCAAAAGAGGACCCACTGTAATTTTTCGTAAATGTAAAAGTATAAAGGATTATGTGGTGTCAAATATGGTATCAACCCAGGAAGTGAGTAGACGGAAGCTTTTAGCAGCCAGACCCAAAGGCAAATTTTGGTGTGGCAACTGTGTATACTGCAAATGTATACACAGCAGCAAAAATTTAACACACCCCATCACAAGGAAGATCATTGAAATAAAAGACTTTATACCATGCAACAGTGTGGGGGTAGTCTACTTATTGTTATGTGACTGTAGGGCATATTATGTGGGGCAAACTGTGTTCAAATTCAAGGTTAGGATAGGTGAGCAAGTGAGGGCAGTCGAAAGGGGTGATACCAATTATGCCATAGTGAAGCAAATACAACAAAATAATTTACAAAAACATATATTCAGTTTCCTTGGTTCGGAATTAGTAACATTGGGTCCCTGAGGAGGAGATCTTAATAAAAAGATAAGACAAAGAGAGAACTTTTAGATATTCACCCTGGGAGCACGCTCCAATGGGGGTTAAATGAGAGTATTGATCTCTCAGCATTTCATAAAAAATATAGATGCTAAAGGTCTGACATTGTAGGAATCAATGATTAGCTAGTAAGATAACAGTTAATTCTTCATGTTGCTGTGAAATGAAGTAAGGTGCCTGGAAACCCCAGGCCTTCATACCCATGTTTGAACATATAAGTTGGAATTAAATATTAGGGCCCAGATATTCAAACTGCGCCAGTCTGAGGCGCAAGCCCCTGCGCTGCTCAAAATAGTTGCGCGGGGGTGTGGCGAGGTGATATTCAAAGGAGTTAGCTGTTGAGCAACTCCTTTAGTACGCCCAACCACAAGCACTTGCGCGTATGCGCGCAGTGGAACTTGCGCTACCGCAAGTTGCCAGAGTTGAGCATTCAACTTGCGGTGGCGCAAGTACCATTGCGCCATCGCCAAATTTCCGATATTCAAAAGGTGACATGCAAATGAACACCATAATTTATGCAAAGGCGCGGGGGGCCATTTTGCATCTCTTTATTTACATTGCATGCCATTTGCATGTAGGTGCGCGATCCCGAAGGACTTGCTCTGGCCACCCTGCCAGGCAGCAGCCGTCGGGGACGCGCACACTGCAGCCGATCGCGGGCATCACAGTTACATGCCCCCACACTCCCACAGCCCGATCGCGGGCATCACAGTTCATGCCCCCCACACCTCCCACAGCCCGATCGCGGGCATCACAGTCCCATGCCCCCCCACACCTCCCACAGCCCGATCGCGGGCAGAACACATATGTCGCCCCCCAACATCACCCACAGCCCGATCGTAGGCAGAACCTGTATAAACCCCCAGTGCCCGATCGTGGGCAGAACCTGTATAACCCCCAGTGCCCGATCGCGGGCAGAATGTAACCCCTCCCCAACCCGAATAACTCCCTGGTGGTCCAGTGGACCGTAAAGCCCGATCGCGGGCAGAATGTCCAGCAGAACCCCCAAACATCTCCCTGGTGTCTAGTGTCCCCCCACCGACCCACGAAGCCCCTCACCCGCTCCCCCACAGCCGCGGGCGCAGCATCCCACCGCCTGCCGCCCGCCCGCCCGCCACTGACTGTCCGGTAGGGCTGCCGCCCGTGGTGCAGAGCTACAGTCAATGGGCGTGCAGCCCACCACCGACGCGACAGTCAGATTTGTGAATGATCATTCACAAATCTGGACTGTCATCTCTGATAACAAACTGCTACGATAACAACTCGCAACTGGCGATGACAACCCTGACCAATCGGAAGCCGACAGCGGCAAGCGAGTGGATGATGTCGTCGCCGGCTGCGGGGAGCGAGGTGGAGGGCATTGTGGGTGGGTGGGGACACTAAGACCACCAGGAGATGTTTGGGGGTTGTCTTCTTGACATTGTGATAAGACTTCTGATCCCTGGACCACCAGGGAGTTATTCGGGTTGGGGGAGGTTACATTCTGCCTGCGATCGGGCACTGGGGGTTTATACAGGTTCTGCCCGCGATCCGGGCACTGGGAGGTTTATGCAGGTTCTGCCCACGATCGGGCTGTGGGATGTGGGGGGACATGTCGTGTACTGCCGCGATCGGGCTGGTGGGAAGACACTAGGGAGCAAGTTGGGGGCCAGCCAGGGGTGGCAGCTGCTGTGTTGCACCTGCAATGCAGCAACTCACCTGTGGGTGGCCCTCGACTTAAGCCTTTTTTGGCTCAAGCTTGTGCGGGCGCAGTTTGGGGTTCATGCATGCACAACTCTGGCGCAACTCCGACTGAATATCGGGTTGGCGAGGTTACGTATGGATCCTCCCCCTCCTGTTGAGCATGCATTCATTTGCATTGCTCTCTTGCGCAACCTGGTGCCAGTGGCATAACTGCCTCCTGCTGAATATCGTAGAATGGCGCATTGTGGACTTGCGCATGGCGCAACCCTGTTGCGCATGGCGCAACCCTTTTGAATATCTGGGCCTAAGTGTATATGTCTTGACTAGCACTAGATGAAAGTGAAAAATAGAAAAAAAAAACTGTGTACTAGATTTTGCCCCATCCCAAAGAGGTTAATAAAATGTTAGTGTATGAGGACTCAACAAATTCTACTTAACATGGGTAATGAAGGCACTGAGGTTTCCAAGATAATATTTGATCAATTTGAATGATGTGTAATGTAGGGTCAAGTAAATAAATTGTAGTGAGTGATGATTTTTTACTTGGGTGGCCATGGAATGGTTAAAAATTTGTAAAAAAAAAATAAATTGAAAAGGTGATAGGTCTGTTTGAATCTCATGTTGAGCCCTGAGATGTATTTAATGAACACCTGCTATTACTTGCAGTGCACTAAGTGAAACATCAGTCTTTGTTCACTAGCCACTTTATTGTTTGCATGTCTGCATTTATATAAAAGTAATGCTTTTTATTCAAGTTGGCATTCGTGTTGTTCCTGTTGCTGTGTGGGTGGTTATTCTTCCTTTTCTCTCCGTATTCAAGTTTGGAGTTAAAATACTGAATATTATTGAAGTTATGAATAGAGATGTGCCAAAGTTTTAATTCAGCAACAAAGTTGCAGTGAAGTGTCCAAAATTCACCTTTGTGGAATATTGAGATGTTTTCCCCACCCTCAGCAACTTCGACTATGCCTGAATCGTGACTTTTTTTAATGTGAAGTATGCAGTTTCACCCATGAAGTGGCCATTTGTAGGTCAGGTGAAGTTCCGTAATTTGAAGTTGAAACTTCACTGTTCGCCATGACACTTTGTACCTGTCGGACTGCAGATTCGCAGAGTGAATTTTTCCAATTTTGCCGATCTCTAGTTATGAGTGAACACTGAACTATTTCAATGATCACTCATAACGTGGTCATTTTACTATATATTTTCACCAAACTTTCAACATAGCCTTCTTATTATCCTAACTCATGTATCTGTCAGGTGAAAATTTTCAAATACAACCTGAAACCTAATTTTGTTCAGCAAACGTGAAATCACCTTTCATCACTATTTGAAAAAAGTAAACTATTTTGTTCATGAGGTGGGACACAAAAAGGCAATGTTGAAAGTTTGTTGGAAAAATATTGAAATCAGTGTAATTATGACTGAACATTGCAGCACTTCGACATTCACATGTAACTTTATAATTGTACCATATTTTTACACCAGATTTTCAACATAGCTTTCTTATGACCCCTCCTCATGATACCAGTTGGTGAGTTAATATCTTCAAATAACATCTGAAAGATGGTCATGCAGTGTTCACAAACTCACCTTCCAGTAAGGACTTGAAAAATTTTACCATCCTTGTCCATGAGGAGGGTTTCCAAAAAGACCATGTTGAAATTTTGGTGTAAAATATAAAAAACTGAGAAAATTAAGAGTAAAAGTTAAAATGCCATTAAAATACATTAAACCTGACTTCCTTTATTTTCTCATATTGCAGTCACAGGTTCCAGCAGCAAGATGTGTTTTATTTTTTTATTATCAAAGTTTGTATTTTTTTTGGCTTTAACAAATGACAACAATTGAGATACACACACAAACAGTACGGTAGTATTTCTTTGCTGGGAGGAGGGGTTCCTCCATGGATATACAACACTAAGTAAACCTTGTGAATTTCCAAAACTAGTTCCACTGAAATACTAAGAACCCAAATACATTTAAGTTAGTTGTACCTCATAAGAGTAAAGTAGTAGCCAGAAAGAAAGTATGGTCTTTTGTATGATCTCAGTAACTGGATAAGTACAGTCTGTAGGTGGATTCTCCCTGGATTTGGGTGGAAATAATCCTGGGGACTTGGAGTATAGGGGAGTGCTTATCCATTTTTTTTTATTCTCTCGACCTACTGAGGGGGGCTGAATGTTAGAGAGGATAATAGTCTTTTTGATAGCTGGGGATGAAATACCGACTCGGCATCTTACAGTGGATGGAGGTCAGATAGCCCCCCCCAAACAGCTGTGAAGTCATCTTCCTTTCCTCTTGTACATTACTGGATTCCTTCATAGCTGGATATGTTCCTTAGTTTAGTGACTCACCTGTAAAGATCTGGCACTGACTGGTTTCTCCAATCATGGAGTAGTATCCACTTAGCCTTACTGAGGGCCCAAGTGAGTCAGCTGTTCCATGGATCTCAGGAGTCAACTTTTGACTCTGGAGTAGTGGAGAGGTTGATTTCCAGCATCAGTAGCATGCATGTGAGTGTGATAAGTTTTACAATTATTTGCCTGCATACTGTTTCAACTGTGTCTCAAATGTGTATAAGTTTGGGGCATGCCCAGATTATGTGCATGACTGTTCCCAGGTCATCCTCCAGATCTCCAGCATTTGGCTATGGAAGAGATGACCCATTTTTGCCATTTAGCTGACATCCTGTGCCAGTGATACAGAATTTTCTGCTGAGTGAATCATTCCTAGCATCATTAATTGCACAAGATAATGTGTACCAGCTGAATTCCTAGTCTATGGGAGAGATTTCACATGCCAGCTCTGTACTCATTTGGGATATGACAGTGCCAGAGGGGTCTAGTAAGAGATGGAGGAGACATTTGTAGATACATCCTGTTCTCACCTGAGAAGGTGAAGATTGGTGTAGCACATAGTTCAGAACATATGGGGGATCTGCTTTGTAGTGGTTTCCTAACATGGTGGTCAGGCCATGTAATAGCTGGAGATATCTCCAATTATGCAGCTTGGATATGTCAGCATGTTCTTATACTTGTTTAACAGTCTTGAGAACCATGCCTGATCCATCTAAAAGGTGTTGGGGTGTTAGGAGAATTTTGTTCTTCCAATCTATCCTATTTAGGGAGTTCCCTACAATATGTAAATGAGGGTTAAATCATATGGACTGGAGGAGGGACTGAGAAGGATTCCACCAAGTAATTTGGCTGCTTTTTGTCAAGATTTGCAGGAGTGCTTTACTGTGGGAGGGTTGTTCCATTTACAGTGTCCTACCTCAAGTAAGCAATAAACCATGAGGCAGTGGGCATTAGACATTTTTAATGCATGGCCAGGGGCATAGTGAGGCTCGAGGCCACAGGCTGAGTGCCTTCTTCCCCAGCTAGAAATGTCTAATGCATACACCAGAATGTCTTATTGTGCTTATAAAATGGTCCTTTGTATATTACATGCTTGAGAAAGTCATTATTTTTAAGTTTAAATAGAAAAAAGTAAAATGCTTGTTGTCTTTTGATGTAAAATTGTTGCTCCTCCTGCAGTAAATTGTTGCATTTTTTGGGGGGGGCACCTAAGACTTTTTTCCCATTGTGGCCACTGTAGTTAAATTTGGTTGCAGTAGTAATTGCTACCACCCACAGTCTTGACTCCATTTCCTCCTCCCCATGGTCTTGACTCCCACATCCTCAATCCCCACCCCCCCATACACACACAGTAATCCCAATGCCGAGATACACAGCAGCATATGTGCACATTTTTATAATTGTATACATTTGTGCGGTAAGGGCAGATGAAAATGCAGCTTGTATGGAGTGAGCGAGTGTGCGTGTCAGTCAGATGAAGTGGAAGACATGGGTGCAGTAGTGGAGTACCAATAAGTGATTTTAAAACAAGCATAATAAAAACTTTACCCATCTTCCATCTGCCACTGTGTCTGTTTAATCTGCAGCCGCAGAACTACCTTTTCAAACTGCTTGATCTATGTGTAATGACTGTGGGAGGGGGCACAAGCAGAAGTCTGTTTGAGGCAGGGAGGGACAGTGAGTGGCTGGACAGTCAGTGTTGAAAGAAAAATAAATGACGGCAAAAAAGCATCTCCTGACTCTGTAAAATAAGTCATGCTGAGGTGTTCATTTTGAAAGTTTGGTTAGTCAATGTGCAGTACAGAGGGGAGAGGTTTACTGGGTATGGGCAGCTTGCTGGCTAATGCCAAGGAAAAAATTGTGGTGATTCAAAATATGAACATTTGATTTGGCTCAGGATACCTTACTTTTTAACTGTGGCTGTGGTTACCTGAACTTGATAGTAGCTGTACATTAGACATTTCTAATGCATGGCTACTAACCAATCAAAATAAAGGATTTTCCTTGCCCATTTCATAAAGAAGGTTATGTGTGAAGGGGCTGACCTTGAAGAGTTTATACTAATCTGATACTTATACTATACTATTGTCTTTTGAGTTAGTATTAAGTCTTATGACACATCTAGACTACCCCCACTTCTCAGTGGCAATCATCATGTTTGGTTAGTCCATAAATACACTTAGATGTTTTTTAAATTCACAAAGCACAAGGGTGTGTGGGCTCACTGGCAAAGGGGTGCACATACCTAAAAATGTATGTGAGCAATAAAGAAACACAAATTCCAGTGAAACTGGGGGGAGGTCAGCACACCTAGAAAAGGTCAATACACCCTCTTATTGCAAAAAAGCTTCTTCAATTTATTATTACACAGTAGTAAGGTGAACAGCACATGCCCATACCCAGTAATCCAAATGCTAGTGTTAATGACAATCTCTAGAAATTCAGTAAGGAACTGTAACTAGTACCTTGTCTTACAGTTTGATAGAGATTTAATATACATAAGTAAGTCCAACTCTCACCTATACCAGGAGTGTGTCCAGTGTATTTCATACAGCATTAGTCTGAAATTCCAAATAAAGGAATGTACAGTACTACAGGCATAGAGGTCTAAGGGACAGGACTAATCAGCTTGGATGCTAATTAAAGCAAAAAATCTTCCCATGCAAGTAACAATGAAAACCCCCCATGGCATCTGGTGCAGTAAAGATTACACACTCCTGAACTAGTCAGTATCTGGGTGGGACAGCAGCACGCTTACATTTCAATAAAAAGATCATCATCAGAGAGTGCTGTGCAGGCTACAAGGTGTGGTTTAAAATCACATTCAATTAAAGACATACACACAAAAAGTCATACTGATGCAGACGAGATGAACAGTGAATAAATAGTAAGCCGAAATGTTAGACACCCAAATTCAAAATAAGTGCAATGAAGTAAGTTGTGAGCAGCTCAGAACATTAAAGTGCAAGTGCAAAAATGAGCTAAAAGTGCTTAGGTGTGTAGACAGTACATAACACATGATTAAACTGCAACATTTTGTGATATATTGCAGAATTACTGCATTGTATCCTGACTGGTGCCACCATACAACTGTTTCTCGATGACACAAATGCAGTGGCACTGATGTGCTACCTTTGTAGGTTTGTATCTGCTGTTGCAAAAGTGCAGGCCTCACAGGGGCCATTGCTTCTGAAGACTGAAGTGTTTGTGTATTTCTTACAGTTTGCATGAGGACCTATGACTGCAGAAGCACTGGCCCAACAGGATACAGTTTGGGCATCATGGTTTTCTGTATGCAGCAGCAGAAGTGTAGGCACCGTAGGATCCTGCAAATCACTAAACAGAAGTCAGTGTCTATGTTTTACACCTGTGGCTGCAGAAACACTGGCCCACAGAGGCCTGCACTTCTGCAGATAAAAGTAGTGTTCCTATTTGGGTACCATGAATTTGGGAGGCAGTATAACGCAGTGCTTTAAGGCTCTGAGCTGCAAGCCTGGAGACCTAGGTTTGAACCCCACAGGCCCCACTTGCTTACTGTGTGACCCTGAGCAAGTCACTTAACTTCCTTGTACTCCCAGGTCACACCTGTAAACACGCTTTCAGCTTAGTGTGTCTCTTCTGGTCAAAAAATACAAAAATTCTGTGCGTAGTACCACAAGTGCAGGTCCCACACAGGGTTTGCTTCCACAAACAAATGTCAATCTGTATGTCTTATACCTGCAGCTGCAGAAGTGCAGGCCCCTGAAGCATTTGTATTTCTGCAGACAGAATTATTGTTGCTATTGTGGTATCATTGGTTTTGGAAGACCTATGCTTCTGCAGCCAGAGCTCAGTGTGCATGTCATATAGCTGCAGCTGTACAAGTGCAGGCCCCTCAAGGGCTTACAGTTCTTCAGCCTGAAGTGTGTGTATGTCTTACAGTGTGCATGAGTATATGTGACTATAGATGGCTGACCCCATAGGGGCACAAGCTTCTGCCAAAAAAAAGAACTCTTGTAAATTTGGTATCGTGTATTAGTATCTATGGCTGCAGAGTCCTGTGCTACTGCTGACAGAATTAGTATTTTGATTTGACCATTCTGGATTGCTGTCTGTAGCCACAAATGTCTTGCCGTGTACATACCACAAATACAAATACACAAAGATACGACAACACGGCTGTTGCATTTATGTAATCTGGAATCAGTTAGATGTTGTTTGTCTTACCTGATGATGACTGTCTGTGGTTGCTTGTGTGGTCTGTTTCTTTTAATGCTTGAGGAGGTGGGGAGTTAGAGTTGAAAACCCGAACACCACATGTCCCTACTTTTGTGGCATTAAGTTGAATCCTAACTGGTGCATTAAAGCAATTTATTGCAACTAATTTTCTTTTCCTTTCTTTTTGAGAAGGTTGAATCACATCCTCATTAATGCAAGTCCCTTTGGGACCTGCATGCACAGATGCAGATTCACAGGTCCCTCAGTGCTCTAAGACAAGCAAAAAGTCTCTCTGCATTTCAGTGTAACCCAAGAATTCCAATTTTGGAGCGAACAGAAAATTTTAATTTTGCACATTTTTGTGTTGCACTTTAGTTTTGCATATAAATGTATAACACAAAAATTATTTTGACCCTATGTCATGAACATGGTCACTAGAATGTGTCAAATCCTGCTCAAAAGGTGATTTCACAGAGTGACAGTGAAATCACCTTTTGACCTGCTCTTGAAAATTCCCTTCATCCTTGTTCATGAGGTAGGGTCATGTAAACAGTATATTCAAAATATTGGACTAAAATGTAAAATGGCAAAGTTATGAAAAAAAGTTTGAGACACAAAAATGGAATTTTAATTTTGTACATTTTAGTGTTGCACATTTAAGTGCAACACTGAAATTTGTGACTCTAAGATTTATATGTCACAAATGTTAGTATTGCATTTTGGCATCACACTTAAAAGCACTTGAAATTTCCCACTATCTTTGTTCATGATATAGGATCATATAAACCATATGAACATACAAACATATGAATTTGCCAGCAGAGATAGGCCACCTGGTCTATCAAGTCTTCTCAACTGGGCAGCTAGCACCCTCACTTTGCAGCTGTCCCACCCCCTTCCCTTCCCAATTACCCCCTTCTCATCCTTTTCCTATTCCCTTTTGAAACTCTCCAATGTCTTACAGGCTACCACCTCCTCCTTTAGAGTATTCCATTCTGTCATGACCCTCTCCATGAATGAGTGCCTCCTCATAGTCATCTTAAATCTTCCCCCCTCCAATATAAGCCTTTGCCCTCTCATGTCCCTCCCCATCCTCAGCATGAATAGCCCCTCAGTGCCTGCATTGTTTATCCTTTTTACATATATTACCATATATTTAATATCTGGGACTAAAATAGCCAAGTTATAAGTAAATGTACGTATGACACTAAAATGTGTAACACATATATCTATGTGTTGTGCTTTGAAATCACCTTTCAACCTGTCCTTAAAAATTCCCATCATGCTTGTTCATGAGGTAGGGTTATGGTATGTAAACAGTATCTTCAAAATTTGGGACTAAAATATTGCAAAATAGCAAAGTTATGAGTAAAACTATGTGAGAAACTACACTGTGTGATATATACATTTAAGTGTCGCAAATGCATGTGTCGCAGTTCAAAGTCACCTTTTGTCCTGTACTTAAATTCCCAACATCCTTGTTCATGAAGTCATGTCATGTAAACAGTAAATTCAAAATATGGGACTAAAATGTTACAAAACAGCCAAGTTATGAGTAAATGCTTGTGACAGTAATATGTGCAACATATAAATATGTGTGTTGCAAATTTGTGTCACACTTTGAAGTAACCTTTTGATCTGTACTTTGAAATTCCCACCATCCTTGTTCATGAGGTTGGGTCCTGTAAATGGTTTACCTGGAATTCAACATTTGAGATGACAATATTGTAAAATGACCAACATATGAGTAAACGCACTGTATGTGAGACACTAAAATGTGCAACACATTAATGTATGTGTTGCAAATCTATGTCTATCTACCCTGCCTGTCACTACCAGTGTCCCTCAGGGGTCCATTTTGGGTCCACTGCTTTTTTATTTATTCATAAATTCCCTCCACCCGACTGTATTACCTGCCACTCCCTCCTCTATGCAGACAACCTCGTCCTTTTTTCCAGTGACAATTCCTTCTCCCACATTTCCTCCGTCTTCACCCAAAACAATGATGCTGCCCAGAACTGGTATGCATCTAACCTCCTCTTGGTAAATGTCAAGAAAACAAAATCAATTTTGTTTGGATCTGAGCCCTTTCTTGCCAAGTTCAAATCTCCCTCCCCTGTGAACATAATCTCCTCCAATGGCCAGGTGCTAAAAAACGTTGATACCTTCAAGTATCTTGGTGTCACCCTTGACCCCTCCCTCTCCTTCTCTGAGCTTATTAACTATGTGGTTTGAAGGATACACCAAAAGCTTGTAGCACCGTACAGATTCAAGCACTACCTCACCCCAGAGACTTGGCTTTCTGTAGTCCAGGAACACCTAATCTCCATACTCGACTATTGTCCCATCATCTATGCCAGGTCATCCTCTTCCCTCACTGCCAAACTCTCCACTGCCTACAATAGTGCCTGTTGCTTCACCTTACTGGTCCCTTTCTCCATGCACCACTGTGCCCTCTATCAGTTGCTGGGGTGGCTGCCAGTCCAATGCCACTATGAATTTACACTTTGCTGCATGATTGATAAGGCCATCCAAACTGGCCAAGAGTCCTCTCTCGCAGCCCTTTTCAGAGTCAAAACCCCGCTCCACTGCCTCTGCTCAAATACTACCCCCTACATGTTCTCAGGGTATCTGCCTACATGGGAGGGAGAGCCCTGTCCATGGCAACCCCCTTGCTATGGAATAAACTGCCAGCTGAGCTTTGCTCCCCAAATTCACACTGCCTGTTCAAATCCTGATTCAAAGACTGGCACCTCGCTGAGTCATGCTGCTGGTGCTTTGCTGGGTATCTTCCATTTCTCCTCCTTCCTCCCCTCCATCAGCCATGACAACTGTTTCAATGCTTATTTGCCTGTGTAACTAAGTTCCTTACCTAATGTTGCCAGGGGCCATTTGTTTGTGTTTTCTTCAGTGTTCGCTATGTCTTCACTGTAACTATCCTATGCTCTTGATAATCTATTGTATATTGTATTTTTGTTTACTCTATTGTATTTTGACTACTCTATTGTTTTTGCTTTGTTGCCTCCTGTGCCATTGTATGGCCCGGATTGTGCCTGAAAATGGCCCCTGGGATCAGTGTACCTACCAAGTTATCAAAGTTTTAAATAAAATAAATGTTTTACACATTAAAATAACTTTTTCAACTGTACTTGAAAAATCCCACCATCTTTGTTCATGAGGTAGGTCACGTGAACAATGAATTCAAAATTGTGGACTAAAATATTGTAAAATGGCCAAGTTAAGAGTAATAGTATGTATGACATTAAAATGTGTGACACATACATTTATGTGTCACAGATTTGTTTCACACTTTGACATCATCTTTTCACCAGTACTTAAAAATTCTCACCATCCTTGTTCATGAAATTTGGTCATGTGAACAGTATATTCAAATTGTGGGATGAAAATATTGTAAAGCAGCCCATGTATAAGTAAAAATATGTGAGACACAAAAATTAAATTTTTGTGTCACACATTTTTGTGTTACACATGTAAGTGCAACACTAAAATGCGTAACACATACATTTTTAATACTTAAATTTATTGTCACACTTAACTGTGTGACATATACATTCTTGGCTCATGACAGATAAATTGGCCATTTCAGTAAAATGACAGCCAAAGTCCCAAAAAGCTATTTTTAGCTCATTTTGAGAAACAAAACTCAGGCTCTTTCTTAACCGATCCCGTTTAGCAAGAGTCAAGTTTTATTTTTTCAGATTCCTAATTTCATAGCATTTTCAATGTATTTTAACCAAGCAATAAAACAAGATGGTGGCCATCACAAACAATATTAATTTAAGTTTTATCTCTTGCAATACATCAAAAGGTTATCCTAAAATCCTGCTGAGCATACTCACAAACAACAAAATAATCCTTATAAATCTGGAACTGATTAATAGAACTGTGTGAAATGGGAATGTTCTAAATTCATGGAATTTCAAAGAAATTTTACAAAATTCCATGACATTTTGTGGAATTTCATTGCATTTTTGTGGAATTTAAAACATATTGTCATTTCGTCATACCTCAGCCATGATTTAATCAAGTGTTCTGACATTTGGAACCATAACTCTTTATGTAGAGGTCCAATAGAGTGCCAAATATCATAACATGTGGATGGATAGTTTCAAAATTATAGATGCTCAAAATGTGTCATTTTATTTTTTGTGCAAAATTTTATGAACATTTTTATCTGCATATACCACAGCCATTTATTGGATCAGAGATCTTAAATTTGGAATGATTCCTTGATGATAGGTGTTCTAACAATGTGCCAGATTTCATGACAATATGATTCATCATCTCAAAAATATATGTGCTCAAAATCTGTAATTTTATTGTTTGTTGGAATTGTCTTTAAAAATTTCATCTGTGAATAATTCAGGCACCTTTGGAGCTAGACATGTTTAAATTTGCAGGAATAACCTTTTTGTAACATGGAGAGAATTGGATTAGAGTTTTTTTTTAAGTTATAGGGGTTAATTTTGGAACACTATCAACAATGTGGATATTTGTAACTTCTCTGCTCTTGCAGGCATAGACTTAACATTTGACATGCATATCCACAGTCAGTGTATCCTGGTGCCTAACACAACTGGATAATTTGATTTAGCTGTTTAAAATCTGCAGTAGAAAAATATTGGCAACATTTTCTCACAGATTTATGGTAGCATGTAGATGAAGCATCTAGGATTTTTGTGGAAATTAATATTAACAATGCACGTATCACTACTTCATTTGATAAGCTGGGCTAAGCTTTTTGCAGTCCTGCTGTTCTCTCTGGGTGACTATTCATCCCACCTTCTCTTTTGGCAAAGCCAGATTGACTTGGAAGAACTACTGAACCCACTGATATCCTCATTCTTCTTTACAGTTCTTTACAATGACAAACTCTCTTAAAATGTGAGTCACCAACTCCTTTTCCTTTTGACCTACCCTGTTGTAATAGTCAGAATTCTTCTTCCCTGCTGCCCCAGACATTGTCTACCCCAATACTGTACATCTTCATGAGTACCACTAAAACCCAGACTTGCACATACATCAGGCTCCCAGTACCATACATTTACTACTTATGATCCTTAAATATCCTGCATTCAGGTAGGAATTGTTGACACTTTGTGCTTCCTTGCTCCAAATTGGGGATCCACCACTGTTGAGCCTACCCAGCTCAGCTGTCAATTTCCTTTATGTTGAATCCCCAGATAAGGCTTAGTGAAATTAGAAAATAAATTCCAGTTTTAAGGATTTTTTCATGAAATTCTACAATTTTCACAAAGACTCATGGGATTTGACTTTAAGTACAGATGTTAGTTTACATTTTCTGGCAGCAAGCAAGTAATAAAATTGGCACACTCATTCCCTTTGTAAGGCCCAATAACCTGTCAAATGTAATGCTATTGCATGCTTTAGTTTTACAGTTTCAAGGGTTTATAAATTTGTAGTTTACAATCTTGCAAAATGTCATTCTTAAATGTTGTGAATGCTTGACTACTTTCAGTTCAATGCCATTTGAAGCTGCAAATATGGACATTTACACAAATGACCATGTGGTATAGTTGTTTAAATGTTTCAATTCCGGTTACATTTGGATATGTTGTTTTAAGATTAGAGGGGAAATAACTGAAATTAAAATGTTGGCAACATGTTTGGCAGGTTACAACTCAGTTGCATTTGAAGCTAGAAATCTGAAACTATGTATATATACAAATGTATTGATAACCTGTATACCTGTCAAATGTTATACTATTTCAATGAATACTATCAAAATTATACTACAATTACAGAAATCTACATTTTGGCAAAATGTTTGGCTACCTATAACTCAGCTCCCATTGAAGCTTGAGACTTAAAATGTGGTGCATATACTCATGCTGGATGCTTTCTTACATCCTGACATAGAGAAATTTGGATAAGAAATGTTAAAATTATCTCAAAATAACTGAAAGCTAAATTTTGATTAAATGTTTAACCACCCATAACTGTGCTCCCATTTAACCTATGGCACTGAAATTTGGAACACCTTCGTAAGCAATTGTGTAATGCTGATGTTTTAAATTTGGTGTTATTTGCACGCATGTTGTTAAAATTATATTGAAATAACTGAAATTGAAATTTGGCAAAATTCCAGAGTTTTCATGAAAATTCTGTGAAATTCCACAGAATCAGAATGGACATTCCACAAGCATTCTGTGGTTGAAATTTTATATTTCACACATTTTTCGCAAAACCATCAAAAGACATTGCTTTAGTACAGACTGCATCTACCCTGAAAGTTTCAGAAAAAAAAATTCGGTACCCTTCTAGGTAGTAGATGAGAGCAAAGTGTATTAAGCATAAGAAAAAAGCATAATTTTTCATTAAAATTCAGCATTCTGTATTTTGGGAACCACACAAGATACTGTCACAATACTTTTAACAGACTCTGCCATGCATGCTGAATTTTGGACTATTTTGCTGAACACCACCAATTGTGCAACAATTGGGGTGTCATATTAAACACCGTATGTAACCCTAACTATACTGGCATTACATCACCAGTGTAAAATATACATTCTTTGCAAAAAAAAAAAAACTGTATTAATGCAACGTTTAGGGTTCAGGCTAAATCAACAAAAGCAAAGGAACTGTGGCTTTATGGTTTCCAACCCTAAAAATCCCACCCCGCCACTAAAACAAATCAGGGATGCAGTCTTCCTTCAGGTTGTCAACCCTACTTTTGTAGCCTTATCCTGAACCCTAAATGTTGCATTAACACAGTTTTTGGCAAAGAATGTTGGTAGCTTTTGAGATAGCATAACTGTATCCTTATTTGCCTTTAGAGCAGAGGGACATCCAGGCATTGTGCTCTCGCCCCTTCATACTTTTTGAGAAGGTATAATTGTATCTTTATTTGCATGTGGGAGCACAGTGCCCATCCCATCCTTCCACAGATGTGAATATGTATGTTGCTGTGGAAGTGCAAGGCCTTCTGGGCCCTGTGCTTCCATTTGTGGGGCAACAGCAACCAAATAGTCAGCATAGCATCCTAATTACCCCACCTCATGTATGTGGTACAGTAAATTTTCTAATCCATGCCAAAACATGATTCCACACTAGTGCAATATCACTGAACATCACAGGTGTGAAATCACTTTGGCCAGGACTGAAAAATGACAGCTGTCATGTTCATGAAGTGGTGTAAAAAATTGCCATGTTGAAATTCTGGGGTCAAAATATTTAAAATTTGCAAAGTTATGAGCAAGTGTACCAAAATTACTAACAATGCACATAACTTTGCCGTTGTTACATGTTTTTACCCCAGATTTCAACATAACCTTCTTATGAATCCACCTCTGAACAAGTGTGATTAAAAGTTTCAAATTCCATTTAAAAGGTGATTTCACCAAGTGACTGCAAAATTGCTTTTTGGGCAGGATTTGTAAAATGCCAACATCATTCGTGAGGTGGGGTCTCAAAAAGACCATGTTGAAAATTTGTTGTAAAAATATGCAAAAATGGCAAAGTTATGTATCTAAGTTGAAAACCTCATGGAAATACCTTGAATTGCATTTACCTTAGTTTCTCATATTGAAGTCAATGGTTCAAGCAGCAAGATGTGTCTTTGATCAGAGAGTGGATCTTTATCCTTGACTTGTACAGGTGAGTGAGGCTGTGGGTGTCCAGGGTTGTTGGTACTCAGTGGGTGGTCAGCCTATAGGGGTAAGATCATCAAGGAACATTTTTTACAGGTTAAAAAAGACATTGAAGGAATGTTTCCTATATAACAGTGTATAAGGGACAGTGACTGGGATAGTGAGGGGTGGCAATAGACACCAGGGAATATAAAAATAATAACAAAGAGAGCATCTGTGTGTGGGTATGCCACTGGACACCAGAGAAAGGTCATAATATATGTGGATGGTGATAGGAAGGTTAGGGTGTGCCACTAGACACCAGAAAAACAGTTAAAGATACAGGGATGACAATTGGAGAGGGGAGGAGTGCCACTGGACACTAGGGAAAGATTCAATACATGATGACTGTCATCAGAGGGGTGGGAGGTACCACTAGACACTAGGGAACTGGGTAAAGATACAGGGATGACAATCCGGGAGTGGTGGTGGCACTAGATTCCAGGGAAAGATTACAATAAGCCAAAAAGATGGCACAGTGCAGGGAGATCAATACATATATGTTGGTCTTCAGGACCTCATTAGCTAGATTCAGAACTTAAGTGTTGGAGAAATGCCCTTGAACTGTTTTTTATTTTAAGATTGGACATTTTTTTTATGACTCGTGATACGAAAAGGCATATTTTTTCGTATCATGCAATAGAAAATGAATCTTTCTCATATCACATGGCATAAAAAAGAATCTTTTCATGTATCATGAATTGCAAAAAAAGATTTGTAAACTTAAAAGACAAACATTTCTAGGGGATTTCTCCAGCAGTTAAGTGCTGAACCCAGCTTACAGGGTCCCAATGACCAACAAACATGTGTTGTTCTCCCTGTACTATTCCCTTTTTGTAACTTTTCAATTTTCTGTTTCTTTGGGGGGAAAAGAAAACAAGATGGCAGCATATGAAAAACCTAACCAAAAGAATTCCCCATATAAAAGCTTTATACAGTTATTTTTAAATGCTTACTGAGCATGCTCAGAACCCAAACTTTTGACATTTTATAACTTTGGAACAGATTTATATTTTTTTCATCAAACCAGCTAAGGAAATCCTTCTGAGACAAACCCTGAAAATTTCAGACCAAAATTCTAAACTGTCTTGGAGCTACATGATGGCAAAAACCCTGCAATTTTGTTTTACTTTTTTTGCTATGTGAGGCTCAAAATACACACATCTGACCCAAGCAAAACTTGGCAGATAAAGAGATCTATCCAATGAGACCAAGCATGCAAATTTTTTTGCAAATCCATTGAATGGCTGTGAAGTTATTAAAGTACAACATCTGGGGTTTAATATAGAAAGCCCTGCTCAACCCTAAATATAGTGGCAGTGTAATATATATTCATTGCAGAAACACTGGGTTAATGCACCAGTTAGGGCTGAACTTAACACCACAAAAATAGGAAACTGTGTTGTTAGAATTTCCACCCCAACTCCTCATCCTCCCAAGCAGCAAATGGATATGACCACACAAGCAACCACAGACAGCCATCATCAGGTAAGACAAACAGCATGCAGCTGTTTCCAGATTACACAAACACAGTAGCAGTGATGTGCTACCTTCATGTATTTGTATCTTCAACATGCATACTACAAGACATACACACCCATTTCTGGCTGCAGGTAGACATCCACAATGCTCAAATCAAAACACTACTTTTTTGGGGGCTACTGGCTAGCTAGCCTTTGGTTTGACACCTGCCACCTCCCATCCCCCATGACTTTCCCCTACCCCCAGAGCACACCCTGGCTCGCCCCATGGCACAGGATCACCAGAGAGGGTCCTGCAACTCCCCAACCAAGGTCTGAGTCTCATCCAGGGGATCAAGTGCCTCAGACTGCTGTGTGGGGCCCAGGAAAGAGGATGTCCTCCATTGCACATCCTGGTAAGTTTTTTTTGGCTGTTATTCCCTGGGGGTGGGGGGTGGCATGGCATGTAATGATATGGTGGTGCACACTGAATGTCTGGCATGCCCCACCATGAATACAAGCACTAGGTGTCTTACTGTTAGCCTCCGCCACTAAAGCACCAAGTGCTTCACACTCCCATAGGACAGGAACTGACCATGGGACAATCAGTCCTCCTCCACCCAGCTGGTCCCCAACTCCCATGTCAACAATCCAGGGAAACCCTCTCAGATGCCACTTGGCTATCTCCCACCCAGCTTGTGGTTCCCCACCATAGGGTCCCTCCTGGAGCTCTGATACAACACACCTACCTGCTGAGACCCCTTAGCTTGTACCCCCCAAAGCAGGGTTACTTCCACTCTGCTGCTCTCCTTGAAATTGAAATTCTGCATGCCTGGTCTGTGGAAGGGAGGATCGGGACCAAGGTAGTTGGGGTGCAGCAGAGTGTGTGGGGTCATGGTGCATCGTCACCTTCCCATGGATTGGGGGTTTCCTCCCGTGGTGACTTTTTGTCCCCCCCAAGGAGGCATGGATGTGCAATGACATCTAGCGTGGGACATGCATACTCCCAAACACATCTTGCAGATGTCCACTGACACCTCCATTCTAAGTTTCTATGTGGCCTGGCTGTAGTAAGCTATGCCACCAATTGGTGTTGCTGATGCCAGGGAGCCATGACCCACCCCTATTCAAGAGAGGAAACCTGTCCACTGGATCCTCAGTCCTCTCTCCTGGGCCAACCTCTGGTGACCTGAGCTCACTCCAGACTCCGGATAGCTGGTGTGGTGAGAGATAAGTTGCTGACACCAGACCCTCTACACCACTAGAACGACCCTGGTATGTGTGTTTTAATGCCTGATTTATAAGTGAGTACCACACTTGTTCCACAAAGATGGTTTGACAGAAAATCTTTCGACTGGCTTAAAAGCGATGGCACTATGTCAACCATGATCTGATCAGCATTGTGCCGTCTGATAAAAGTATGTTTTTTACTGGGTGCTGCACTCCCCCACCCCTGAACATTAATACAATCAACCCAGGTCAGAGTTGTTTTCAGGAGGTGCAAGACCCATAGAAGCTGTGCTGGGGTCCCGTTTAAGCATTACAGCGAACTGTTGTTGTTGTCATTAATGGGCTTCAAGGAAAATGTTCCTCTGTAGCAATGGTATACCCACCACACTTAGACTCATACCCCCTGATGAAGGGTCATGGGAGGACCTGAAGTGTTAGGATTTAGTGCCATTTTTCTTCTGGAGTGTAACTTCACTTCTGATGTGCAGTACCATGTCAAAAACATTCTGCAATCTATGTATAGGAAAATTGTTTATTATTGCTCCAAATATCTCCCGCATCTACTCAAACTGTCTGTCTTAGTACAAGCATTTCTGTAACTTGCAATATACCTGGAATGTATGGGTGAGTGATGATCTTATTCCATACCATAATCTCTCCAGCATTTCCAGCATACATTTTACCATACTTTTTGGTATATCTATTGTTTTAATTGATCTCAAGATGGTTGGCAGTGGAAAACAGCCTACTGTACATTTATTGCTGTCTGCAAAACCCAGAAGCTTCACTAAATTGAGTGGTAAACATTTACCCTGACTTTGAAAACTGCTGAAAATAAATCCTCAAAGTCTCACATAACACATTTGCCAAAAAGGAGAAAGAGAAGAAATGTGAGAAAGAGAAACCTGCACAAAAGCACAACACTAGATTCTTTCTTTGAAGCTGCAGAATCTGGAAAAGTAAGAGAACAGGAGGCCTATTAAAAAATATATATATCAGTGTTACCTCTGTGGGTAGCCTGGGAAACATTGCCTCAACTATGGCTGGACAAGCCAACACTGAACCGACTAAAAAGGACTTGAAATTTCTTGAAGAGGTTTCAACACAAGAACTGAGAGAATCTAAAGAGCCCATGCTTACTAAAATACTAACATTTGAAGACGTAACAAAGGTAAATCATGCTCATACAAAAGTAATTTCGATGTTTGGAGAGAAATTAGATTCAAATGTGGGATGGTGTCACACCATTAAATGGTGAATGGCTGAACCTGAAAAATTAGCTGACCTTGTTAACAGTGAGAATGCTGATGTACAGCAACAGTTCAGATCTACAGAGGTCCTCTATCCCTCTCTCTCCACTGAGATATAGTAATCTACTACAAAGTTGGAAATTCAAGAATAAGGATACAAATATATTGAAAAATAACTGTGCTTTATCTGAGTGCCTTTAGTTAAAGAAGAAGGACAAATAATTACTTGGGATTTAATTAAAGAGAATCTCATCAAGAAATTCAATTATAAAGAGCACAACATCCCGATTTGTCAAAGTATTTAGAATTCCAAGAAGATCTGACCCTTCATGACAACTCACTATTAAAATGCTAAAAAACCCTACAATTCTTATTACATTCGCCTTAGATTCAAATGAAGAAATAATCATTAAGCAGGCCAGAATCAAAGGTGCTATTCACTAAGTATAAAGATATATGTGTAGTCAAATAAATGTACGGCCCATAAGTGAAGATTTCTACAGCATAAACAAGATATCTCTGAAATGGGGGGGGTGTCACTGTTTTATGCCTATGAAACACAAGTTTGTTCCGAATGATATCAAAAAGATCTTCTTTGACCATTATCAATAGTCAGGATTTCTCTGACTTAGGATGCAAAAGGCACACTAAGAAGAGGAGAGGGTTCATAAGCTGATTCATCAGATACTAATCAACAATGGAGATTCTCAGAATTACTTACCTGTAGCTACCCCTTACTCAGGGGGGAGCCAAAACTGCAAATAACTGAACAAGAAGTAACTGCCTGCAGTCTCCAATAATCCTGAAAAATTCATATCTGAACTGTAACACTGAATTGAATTTTTAAATACTAAAAGATAGTTTCTTAATGAATTTATTTTCTCTCTTTTACTGCTAAAAGTGGAATTTATGACTTTCTGCTATTGAAGGTGCTAAGCCATACTTATGAAACATTTTAAACAATCTTGTGCTTGCACTGACTTTCAAATTATTAACTTGAATTAAATATCCTAATTAGAGTATTAAATATGAAAATGATAAGCATATTTTGTTATACAGAGATATAATGTTTCTAAACAGCCACATGGTAATACAGTATATGGTGATATAAATCATATTTTATCAATCAAATATTATCAGTCAAAGGACAAGAGGGGTATAGAAGAAAGACATGGGGATAGGAGGGAAGTTATTAGGAGAAGAGGCAGCAAGCATTGGAATGCTATCTGCACAAATGCCTGCAGTCTAGGAAACAAAATCCCAGACCTAGGGGCCCTGATGGCTGAGGTGGATCTGGTCATTGTTGCTGTTACTGAGACATCATTCATAGGGAACCATGACTAGGATATGGCAATATCAGGTTACACTCTATTCAGGAGGGACAGGGTGGGTAAAAAGAGAGGAGAAGTAACTATCTAAATCAGGGAAAGAATTAAGGCAACTGAGGTACAGGGGATGTAGGGAGAGGTGGAGGCACTGTAAATCACCGTGGAGACAGGAAATTACACTGCTATTCACACTGGTGTGATCTACAGACCTCCCACAGAAGGGTAAGAACTGGACAAGGTACTTGAAGAAGTCATCCACAGAATGACAGCTAAAGGAGAGGTGCTGCTGGTCCAGTGGAGAAGAGGGTTGAGGCACTGGATGCTTCACCTCATGGCACGTCGGTGACCCTGGTTTGGGAATGAGCCTCGGTCACCGGAGGTCAGCATGGGGGGAGGGCGGAGCTAGATGGCGCTGCCAGCAGGCAACTCTCTCCAGAGGTGGTGGGTGGCATCCTCTCCAATGATGGCCCCCTGGTGGAGGCCAGGAGACAGCGCAGGCAGGGTGCTCTCCACTAAGCCAATGGGGTGGGCAGAAGAGGGTCGGTACCAGGGCTGTAAGGTGCATGCATGCCTCCATGCACATGTGTGCTTCTCCTGGGGCCCTCGAGAGAAAATGTCAGAGAAAAACACCAGTGGCATGATGATACCTGACTCCCCGCAGGCACCACTTCTGGGATCAGGCATAAGGTAAGCCCTGGTAATTCCAGGTGACGGGCTGGGAGCTGGTTAGATGGAACCATCTGGGGGCACAAAAATAGAAGTAAAAAAATAAATAAATAAAGGAGAGGTGCTGCTCAAGGAGACATCAATTTGATGGATGTGGATTGGAGCAATGAGGCTGCTGCCTCTGCCAGGAACAGAGACATCCTGGAACCCTGTGAGGTGTGCTAAAGACAGTTAGTGATGGAGCACACTTGAGAGAGAGCGACTTTGGACCTGTTACTCACCAACAGGGACAGAATTACAGATGTAAATGTGGCTAGCCATCTGGGGTCAAGTGATCACAGTACAGTGTGGTTCAGTGTGAGAACAGAAGAGTCAAACCACACAAAAGAAAAGGTCCTGGATTTTGGTTCAGCTGACTTTGCAAAGATATGGAATGTCTAAGGAAATCACTGGCAGGGAAGAAGAAGAAAAGTGGGGGGTGGAGGAAGAATGGAAGAATCTTAAGGGATATACTGTATATTATGCCAATATGGAGACATATAGACTCACTCAGTGGGATATGTTTTAATATATTTTATTGATATTTCAAAGCCACCAAACTCTGATCAACATTTCATAGTTATCTCACTACTTCCCCAGGATCTAAGATACATCAATTTTGTCACACTTAATGGTGAATTATATTGAAGAAACTTTATCTGGAAACATTCTGTTAGTTTTACATCTTGTGTAAAATCCTTTGAGGTAAAAAACAAATATTTTACTTAATATATTAAAAGTGGTCATACTTCCTGACAAAAACACACTGCATGAAACCTTATATTTATGTATTGCATCACACTTTTATAGTTATGTAATTTAATGTTGTATCACCAGATAATCCTTACTAATTTGTTTTTATTTATATGCATTTCATAATGCCCTCCTTTCTGGTAGATTCAATATTCCCCAATGTTCTATTGTGCTACACAATATCCACTCTTATGTCATGAATCATAAAGAAATATTCAGTTTTAAAATTATTATCCATTTTCTATTGGAATCCTTCTAGCATTAGATTCATAAGCTTTGATAATGTTTCCTCACCTGTAAATAAGGTTCTACCTTAATAATTGGCATTGGCCTATGAAGCTGATAGAATGTTTCATCAAGTTTATCTAATGTATATAAAAAACAGAATGTATTTACTATTCATTTATGTATCCACTGGAGATAATATACATGGCTGACATTACTAACTAGATAAAGTCTCTGACTTCTTTAATGGCTCACACCTATTGATACTGAAAATCCTTTTGTTAGCACATAAACGTTTCTTCAGGGAACTCCTCTCTCTCTCACTTTTTATTTTAATTTTCTTCAAATAGGTATAAGTTCTGTTGAAAAACTATTTTTTTGATCCCTTGCTTTCTTTGTTTTTATGTGGTTATTCACTGACTAGATACTATATACAGTACGTGATCATTCAGAGTTCAATTGGTGGCTGGTTGTTGTGGTGAGCAGTGGGCTGTGCCAGTCGCCAGCTCTGGTATGGGTTGGGGGAGTGTGTTGGTAGGACACTGCAGTGTGAGGGTCCACTAGACCAACAGAAAGTTTGACAACTCTGTGATAAATGGTTCAGGGCAGGGATGGTCTACTTGACTGCAAGGGAATGTATATATGATGTATGTTACAGTAATCATACCAGTGGATCGTTGCTTGGGTAGGGGCACTAGACTACCAGGAATACAATTATACATAATATGGTAACAGTTGGTTTAACAGGTGATCAGGTCATGGGAGGGGGATGCTAGACTACCAGGGAATACAATTATACATAACATGGTACAAGTTGGTTTAATGGATGATCGGGTCTTGGGTGGGGGCCCTGGATGACACTGCTTGTGATATTGCTGCATGACCTCCATGGCTTGCAGCAACCTAGGTGCACCTCTGTTCTGGCATACCACTAGGGTCACTGCAAACCATGAGACTTTGCCACCGTATCCAGCCTGATAGAAATTTAGGCGCAGGGTCCGTGGAGCACTGGTGATTAGTGCAAGTTGCCTTTGGTGCAGCTTATGCTGATATTTGAGTATGGGCCCCAGATGTAAAACAAATAGAATGTTTCCACATATAGCTTCTTCAATATTCCTTACCATTATGAGTGACTGTATTTATGTATCTTAGATCCTGAGGAAGTAGTGAGATGACTATGAAATGCTGATTAGAGTTTGGTGAATTTTAAAAACCAATAAAAGATATTAAAACATATCCCGCTGAGTGGATCTATATGTCTCCACATGTGGCATAGTTTGTACTGAGGGTTTGGAGATTGATCCCTTCTGGAGTTTTCTATTTCATTATATGTACAGGGTGGGCCACATTGCCCCAGTGATTTACAGAATTTTAAGGGAGCCATAGCAGTTTAAAACAAGCAATAGCATTAGGCAAGTAAGCAAAACAAAGAGAAAGAAAAGAACATTATTTTTCTCAAAGAAGGTAGCCGAGAAGGTAAGGACAAAAAGGGTGGCATTCTGGAGGTACAACGAAACACAAAGGAAAGAAGACAGGGAACTGTGTCTGGAAAAGCAGAGGGGGTCAGGAAAAGCAGTAAGGACCACAAAGGCACAAACAGAAGAAAAAATTGCCCAGGCAATAACAAAAGGGAACAAGAACTTTTTCAGGTATGTTAGTGATAGAAAAAAAGACTAAGAGTTGTATTGTGAGACTAAAAAGGGAATGAGGGAAGTGTGCAGAGGGGGACCAAGAAAAAGCAGAAATCCTGAACAAGTATTTTTGTTCAGTATTTGTGAAAGAAGTGGAAGGGGAGAGACCAAATTTAGGTGACCGAAAAACCACTCAGAGGGAGTTGGACACCAGTCCATTTAAGGAGGAGACAGTCTTAAAGGATCTTGCTAATCTGATAGCGGACAAGACAATGGCGCTGGATGGGATACATCCCAGAGTATTCAGAGAACTCAGGGAGGTGCTGACAGTCTAAATGACAGCCCTGTTCAACAGTTTGCTGGAAACAGGTGTGGTACTAAAGGACCTGAGGAGGGCAAATGTAGTCACTCTCCACAAAGGTGGAAGCAGTGAGGAGGCTGGCTATTACAGGCCAGTCAGTCTGATCTTGGTGGTGGGGAAACTAATGGAATCACTACTAAAAGAAAGGTTTGTGATATATCTTAAATCCAACAGAGCACAGGATCTGAGGCAGCATGGATTCACAGCAGAAATATCCTGTCAAACAAATCTGATAGATTTCTTTGACTGGGTGACTAGGGAGATGGATCATTGTTATGCATTTCCAAAGTTTTTCTAGTTAAGAAAAAAAGATAGAGGCTACCACAATCATTTTTTTTCTTTTTGTCAAGACAAGTAAACAATGAAAATAAGCATTCAAGATCTATGTTTCTTTTTACCAGTGAAGCTAAATGGTTATCTAAAAAAATACTTTAAATCCTTATAACTCTGGAACCATATAATATTTTTTTCATGAAAACTTTGAGAGCCACTACCTCAGAAAATACTACTTCTATCCTGAACATTTTGTGAAACAATTAATTTACTTAATTTATGTATATCATTTGTTTTTCCAGGAAAGCAGACTGGATCAGACTCCCTTTTTTATCCTTGGCAGGGGAAAAGGGGATACACAAGGGATATAACAATACAAAATTGCAACTTACTGTGCATAACATCAAATGAAAATCATGCAATTAAATCAATGAAAATCTATATACAGTATGTACATGTTTACATGAGTACATCTGCATCAGAATAGGTTAATGAACATAAGTTCAAGCTTCTCAGGAGTATGTTGACCCGACTGCAACCCCCACACAGTGACATATCCTGCTGTTGGCAAAATATACACTTTGCCAACAGGTCGCTGTTTTGGTGCACCCAAGACGGGCACACTGTCTACCAGTCCTGCAATTATTGAATCAACTCCAACTGGAGCTGATAATACAAAGTATGGGGGAGTTCATGGGGTGAAGCCCCATGATAGAAAAACAGGACAGGGAGACATATGGGGTTCATGTCTACCACAATTTGCGGTCAACATAAATCCTGTTACTGTGATGACGGTTGACAAAAATGCTGTCAAAATGGCATCGCCGAACCCTTCTCAGGTATTATCAGACAACAGCATGTTGACCGTGTCCTTAAATAATTTTGTATATTTCTTTTAAATACAGATTTTGTACTTGAAAATCTTACCCCAATCTGAGGAAGTCATTTGGTAAACAAGGACTGTTATATATTAATAAATATTCAGTTACCTTAGTATTTGTCCAATTTACTTGATAGTATTTTTAATGAAGATGTGCACAAACATGTGTTGCAGTTTGCTTTTGTTAGTCTATTAGTTAAAACTTTTGACACTTCTGTTCTAAGAATTCTATAAAGGAAGTTTAATGCTGAATACTGAATTGTTTGTGTATGAGGCAAAATTTCAAAATTTGATATGTCACTATGATGTACTAACTTACTTTGATTAGTATCAAATCTGACAATGTTGTTAAATGTTACCACATATTTTTAAAGTATTGTATTTGGAATATTAAAGGAACACCGTCAGCTTTGCCCTTCCATTTTGTAACATATGTCAGGAGTGTTCCTCTAGGCCCATATTCATGAAGGATTTACTCTAAAATGCCCCTGTGTAGCATGAAAGTAATTTATTTACCTTTTTCTGGCAATACTAGCATAACTTTCTTTTACTCAGTCCACACTAAACTCTGCTGCCACTGGAAACATATCCACCTCGAGGACTCCTGGCTGTCAGCAAGCGTTGTCCCAAATAGCAACTTTTCCCATGCACATTGTAAAAAGAAGTTAATGTTGTGGAGGTTCTTAACCTCAGTCCCCCTTGATGTCTATAAACTAACAATGAGCACTACTTCTGCTGCAAAATACTTTCACAAATCAGAGCCAAAATCACGTAACAGCACAAGAGGGGCTGGAGCAAAAGATCTCAAGCATGCGCAGGAGAGTACCGCTGCTGCTCAGGTGTGCAATTTCGGCTCTGATTTGTAAAAGTATTTTGCAGCAGAAGTAGTGTTAATTTTTAGTTTACGGACACCAGGGGTGAGTGAGGTTACGAACCTCTACAACATTAACTTGTTTTTACAATATGCATTGGGAAAAGTTGCTATTCAGGACAGCGTTTGCTGGCAGCCATGTGTCTTTGAGGTGGGTATTGCTTCTGGTGGCAATGGAGTTTAGTGCAGACTGACTAAAAAGAAAGTTATGCTAATATTGCCAGACATAGGTAAATAAATTACTTTTATGCTACACAGGGGCATTTTAGAGCATCTCCTTCACAAATATGTGCCTAGAGGCACACTCCTGACATATGTTACAAAACAGAGAGGCAAAGCTGACAGTGCCTCTTTAAGAAATAGAAAGGTATTATATTACAAGGCTGGAAAAAGTATCTGATTTGCTATGATTATTTAGACATGTGATGTTAAGCTGTGTTTGTTTCTGTATAAGTAACCTAATTTACTTTTTACCTTTTTAGTACCATTCATGATATGCTCTTGAATAGTCAATCTTTTGTCTGTCATTACCCCCAAATAATTAAAATTAGATACTTCCTTCAGACTTTGTCCCTTTGTCCCATGTTGTTACCAACTACCTCTAGCCTTTGGTTCAAAAGACCATTGTTTTGGTTTTCTTTTTATTCAGCAAAATTTTGTTTTCTAAAAAACAGCTTTGTAATGCAGAATATGCTGGTTGCATTTTCGCTTCTAGGTCTGCTCCTGTCTTTCCAGTACAATAAAGTACAGTAGCATCTGCATACATTATTGTGGAAACATTATTGCATATTTCAGGTAGATCATTTACAAATAGTGTGTCCTATGCACTAATGGGTGAGAATTACATGTGAAATGCATGTAATTTGCATGTACAGATCTGCACTCCTGCACTGGCATGTGCCAAATGGCATTCACAACCACCAGCCATCTGTCCATGTCCCCATCCCCTTGGCATGCATCGACACAGTGGAGGATCATGGCAGCATGGAGGCTGAGTGTGGGATGCTGGGGGCATCCAATGGGATGCTCATCCTTTGTCCCACAGTGGATCCCCATCAACTCAAGGGAGGGGGCTCCTGGCATTGCAGCACAGTTCACCTGTGGTACACATGAGGCATTTGCATGAATGACCACCCCCATCTCATGCAGGCAGCCCAACTTGCTGGTACAGCTGTGTGGGGGGATCCTGTTGCCACTGCACCCTACTGTTAACATTTGATGACATGTAAATACTTACAGCAGGCTCCCCCCCTTGCACAGGGATATCCACTCTGGAGCTGCATGCATGTACGGTCATGCATATGCATGGCTTGGATACAACCCTGGTATGCCCCTGTCCCACACCCGGCATGGCGCCCCACAGCCAGTCAGGGGATTCAACATGCAATATGCTAGTGCACCTTTGGTGAATGCCACCGGGGTGCCCAAATCACCACCACATGACATTCAGGAGAAGGAATGCCTATGCACTGCACTTATGTGGTGTGCAGATATTCAGACCCATTAGAGCATAGGACCCATAGAGATCAGGATCAGACCAAGAACTGGTCCCTGTGTCACCCGAGTGTTTACTGTCCTCATTGAATATTTTTTGGACTCAGTTTTAACCAATTACTTTATATTTGATAGTTAGTGTTTAAAACCAGTTTAAAGTATAATTTCCCACTCCTGCATTTTCTAACTTACAAATCAGTAAGGGGTGGTCCACTAAGTTTAAGGCTTTGGTCAGGTCAAGAAAAATCCCTCCAGTGATCATTCTGTGATCCATGTTGTCATGTATGTCACTGTTTAACCTGACCAAGGCTGTCACCACCCTTTACTCCTCTAAATCCATATTGATCTTGTGTATACAGGAGATTTTCTTCTAGATGTTCAGTTAGTTGGTTGAAAACCAGCATTCTAAACATTTTGCTATTGTAGCTAAGGCAGAGATGGGCCTATAGTTAATAATTATTTGTCTATCACCTGACTTAAATAGTGGGGTTACAATAGCTGTTCCCAATAATTTGGTACCTGATTGTGCATGGAGATAGAGTAATCAAATATGTTAGTGGTTCATCCAAATGTTTAGCTGCCACTTTTAACAATCTAGAAAAAAAAAATGCGCAGCTGGCCTTTTATTTCCCTTTAGTTTTAACAAAAGATTATAGACTTCCTTTCTTGTCACCCTAAAAAAGTTGACAGTTTTTGAACAAAATTTCCTATAATCTGTATTGCCCAATCTCATAGGTTCATGTTTTATCTGATATTTGTATTATGTCTTATCAGAAGAGAATTTGTGTATCTGCTAGTTCTCATTCATCATTTATTAATTTAACCTCAATATTTAATTTATCAACTTTCACCTGACTTGAAGGATGATAAAAATTTTTGAAAGAATTCCAAAAATGTCTGGGGTTATTAATTCCTTTAACTGTTTTTCTTTATAGTATGACTGATTTCATTTTTTTTTTTTTATTTCAATCTTGCAAGTGTTTTGAGTTCTAGTATATTTGTTGAAATCATTCTGCAAATGCATGTTTTTATTGTGTCCAAGAATAGTGTTTTAATTTAAGCAATTCCAGTTGCTTCACATTTAACCATGGTGATTTCTTTGCTTGTATCCTTTTTTTATCAGTACATAACAATCAATTATATTTAATAGTTGCTTGTTAAAATAAACCACTGCCCTATCTACCTGCATACATTTGGAAAAGAGGACCAATCCAAGTTATTACTTTCTTCTAAAAATATTTAATCAGTTAGATTTTTAAAGGATATAATTTCCTAAATTAAAATCCCATATGTTCTCTCTTTTAAGCTTTTTCTAACCATGTAAACAGGACAATGGTCAGAAATAGCATCGGTTAAAACACTGAACCATTTAAATATTGTATTCTATTTGTTAATACCCAATTTATAGTAGTACCCCCTCTTGTTGTATAGTTCTTTCTTGTCTGTTTTCTAATCACTTGATTAAAACCATTAGCTGTCATAGTATTTTTTTATCCTGTCATTGTCACTTAGACTTGTTCAATCAAAAATCTCCCATTATTATATGTTCTTTGTTCCCCTTGTTTAAAAGTGCCAAGTTGTCTATGACAACTACAAAATCACACATGCCCCCACAATGCAAAGCATCATGGGCTGCATATGCAAATCACCACAGAATGTTATGCTGGTCCAACTTTAAGCAGAATTGCATGGTGCCGAAAGGTCTCTCACACAGTTTGCAAAGGGTGCTAACAGAAGACTTAGACACGTGTTTCATCCTACCAGGACTCATTAGTATGCCTCGTCTGTTTGACACCCCAGTGGAATGGACCAGCTACCCCTAAGGCAGTGTGCCTGGGATATATTGTGGTGAACCCATTAAAATAAAAAACTATTTAAAAGACAAATAACCTCTGTGCATAAACACTGAGGCAAGGGTTACCCCAAAGGGCATTTGGCTGGGAAGCCAAATTCAAGAAAATACAAAATCACACATGCCCCCACAATGCAAAGCATCATGGGCTGCATATGCAAATCACCACAGAATGTTATGCTGGTCCAACTTTAAGCAGAATTGCATGGTGCCGAAAGACCTCTCACACAGTTTGCAAAGGGTGCTAACAGAAGACATAGACATGTGTTTCGTCCTACCAGGACTCATCAGTATGCCTCATCTGTTGAAAATCCTGCTGACAGATGAGGCATACTGATGAGTCCTGGTAGGATGAAACGTGTCTATGTCTTCTATTGCTGCTTGTAATGAGCTTGCCACGTGAGAGGTCTTTCGCACCATGCAATTCTGCTAGTGTTGGACCAGCATAACATTCTGTGGTGATTTGCATATGCAGCCCATGATGCTTTGCATTGTGGGGGCATGTGTGATTTTGTATTTTCTTGAATTTGGCTTCCCAGCCAAATGCCCTTTGGTAACCCTTGCCTCAGTGTTTATGCACAGAGGTTATTTGTCTTTTAAATAGTTTTTTATTTTAATGGGTTCACTATAATATATCCCAGGCACACTGCCTTAGGGTAGCTGGTCCATTCCACTGGGGTGTCAAACAGACGAGGTATACTAATGAGTCCTGGTAGGATGAAACACGTGTCAAGTCTTCTGTTAGCACCCTTGCAAACTGTGTGAGAGACCTTCGGCACCATGCAATTCTGCTTAAAGTTGGACCAGCATAACATTCTGTGGTGATTTGCATATGCAGCCCATGATGCTTTGCATTGTGGGGCATGTGTGATTTTGTAGTTGTCATAGACAACTTGGCACTTTTAAACAAGGGGAACAAAGAACATATAATAATGGGAGATTTTTGATTGAACAAGTCTAAGTGACAATGACAGGATAAAAAATACTATGACAGCTAATGGTTTTAATCAAGTGATTAGAAACAGACAAGAAAGAACTATACAACAAGAGGGGTACTACTATAAATTGGGTATTAAATAAATAGAATACAATATTTAAATGGTTCAGTGTTTTAACTGATGCTATTTCTGACCATTGTCCTGTTTACATGGTTAGAAAAGCTTAAAAGAGAGAACATATGGGATTTTAATTTAGAAATTATATCCTTTAAAAATCTAACTGATTAAATATTTTAGAAGAAAGTAATAACTTGGATTGGTCCTCTTTTCAAATGTATGCAGGTAGATAGGGCAGTGGTTTATTTTAACAAGCAACTATTAAATATAATTGATTGTTATGTACTGATAAAAAAGGATACAAGCAAAGAAATCACCATGGTTAAATGTGAAGCAACTGGAATTGCTTAAATTAAAACACTATTCTTGGACACAATAAAACATGCATTTGCAGAATGATTTCAACAAATATACTAGAACTCAAAACACTTGCAAGATTGAAATAAAAAAAACAATGAAATCAGTCATACTATAAAGAAAAAGGAATTAATAACCCCAGACATTTTGAATTCTTTCAAAATTTTTATCATCCTTCAAGTCAGGTGAAAGTTGATAAATTAAATATTGAGGTTAAATTAATAAATGATGAATGAGAACTAGCAGATACACAAATTCTCTTCTGATAAGACATAATACAAATATCAGATAAAACATGAACCTATGAGATTGGGCAATACAGATTATAGGAAATTTTGTTCAAAACTGTCAACTTTTTAGGGTGACAAGAAAGGAAGTCTATAATCTTTTGTTAAAACTAAAGGAAATAAAAGGCCAGCTGCATTTTTTTTTCTAGATTGTTAAAAGTGGCAGCTAAACATTTGGATGAACCACTAACATATTTGATTACTCTATCTCCATGCACAATCAGGTACCAAATTATTGGGAACAGCTATTGTAACCCCACTATTTAAGTCAGGTGATAGACAAATAATTATTAACTATAGGCCCATCTCTGCCTTAGCTACAATAGCAAAATGTTTAGAATGCTGGTTTTCAACCAACTAACTGAACATCTAGAAGAAAATCTCCTGTATACACAAG
Organism: Neoceratodus forsteri; assembly: GCA_016271365.2. Lineage (NCBI taxonomy): Eukaryota > Metazoa > Chordata > Ceratodontiformes > Ceratodontidae > Neoceratodus > Neoceratodus forsteri. The sequence goes on from CM057455.1 coordinate 626,076,843, forward strand.
ATCAATATGGATTTAGAGGAGTAAGGGTGGTGACAGCCTTGGTCAGGTTAAACAGTGACATACATGACAACATGGATCACAGAATGATCACTGGAGGGATTTTTCTTGACCTGACCAAAGCCTTAAACTTAGTGGACCACCCCTTACTGATTTGTGTTAGAAAATGCAGGAGTGGGAAATTATATTTTAAACTGGTTTTAAACACTAACTATCAAATATAAAGTAATTGGTTAAAACTGAGTCCAAAAATATTCAATGAGGACAGTAAACACTGGTGACACAGGGACCAGTTCTTGGTCTGATCCTGATCTCTATGGGTCCTATGCTCTAATGGGTCTGAATATCTGCACACCACATAAGTGCAGTGCATAGGCATTCCTTCTCCTGAATGTCATGTGGTGGTGATTTGGGCACCCGGTGGCATTCACCAAAGGGTGCACTAGCATATTGCATGTTGAATCCCTGACTGGCTGTGGGCCATGTGCGGGTGGGACAGGGGCATACCAGGGTTGTATCCAAGCCATGCATATGCATGACCTGCACATGCATGCAGCTCCAGAGTGGATATCCCTGTGCAAGGGGGAGCCTGCCAGGTATTTACATGTCATCAAATGTTAACAGTAGGGTGCAGTGGCAACAGGATCCCCACACAGCTGTACCAGCAAGTTGGGCTGCCTGCATGAGATGGGGTGGTCATTCATGCAAATGCCTCATGTGTACCACAGGTGAACTGTGCTGCAATGCCAGGAGCCCCTCCCTTGAGTTGATGGGGATCCACTGTGGGACAAAGGATGAGCATCCCATTGGATGCCCCCAGCATCCCACACTCAGCCTCCATGCTGCCATTGATCCTCCACTGTGTCGATGCATGCCAAGGGATGGGGACATGGACAGATGGCTGGTGGTTGTGAATGCCATTTGGCACATGCCAGTGCAGGAGTGCAGATCTGTACATGCAAATTACATGCATTTCACATGTAATTCTCACCCATTAGTGCATAGGACACACTATTTGTAAATGATCTACCTGAAATATGCAATAATGTTTCCACAATAATGTATGCAGATGCTACTGTACTTTATTGTACTGGAAAGACAGGAGCAGACCTAGAAGCTAAATGCAACCAGCATATTCTGCATTACAAAGCTGTTTTTAGAAAACAAAATTTTGCTGAATAAAAAGAAAACCAAAACAATGGTCTTTTGAACCAAAGGCTAGAGGTAGTTGGTAACAACATGGGACAAAGGGACAAAGTCTGAAGGAAGTATCTAATTTTAATTATTTGGGGGTAATGACAGACAAAAGATTGACTATTCAAGAGCATATCATGAATGGTACTAAAAGGTAAAAAGTAAATTAGGTTACTTATACAGAAACAAACACAGCTTAACATCACATGTCTAAATAATCATAGCAAATCAGATACTTTTTCCAGCCTTGTAATATAATACCTTTCTATTTCTTAAAGAGGCACTGTCAGCTTTGTCTCCTGTTTTTAACTATATGTCGGAGTGTGCCTCTAGGCACATATTTGTGGAAGGATGCTCTAAAGTGCGCCTGTGTAGTATAGTAATTTATTTATTTATGTCGCTTGGTATTAGCATAACTTTTTTAGTCGTTCGCACTAAATCTACTGCCACCACAGCATACCCACCCTAGCACATGGTTGCCAGCAAACGCTGTCTTGAATAGCAACTTTTCCCAATGCATATTGTAAAAACAAGTTAATGTTGTAGAGGTTTCGTAACTCACTCACCCTGGTGTCCGTAAACTAAAATTAACACTACTTCTGCTGCAAAATACTTTTACAAATCAGAGCCGAAATTGCACACCTGAGCAGCAGCGGTACTCTCCTGCGCATGCTTGAGATCTTTTGCTCCAGCCCCTCTTGTGCTGTTACGTGATTTTGGCTCTGATTTGGAAAGTATTTTTGCAGCAGAAGTAGTGCTCATTGTTAGTTTTATAGACATCAAGGGGACTGAGGTTAAGAACCTCCACAACATTAACTTTTTTACAATGTGCATGGGAAAAGTTGTACTTGGGATAACGCTTGTTGACAGCCAGGAGTCCTTGAGGTGGATATGTTTCCAGTGGCAGCAGAGTTTAGTGTGGACTGAGTAAAAGAAAGTTATGCTAGTATTGCCAGAAAAAGGTAAATAAATTACTTTCATGCCACAGGGCATTTTAGAGTAAATCCTTCATGAATATGGGCTAGAGGAACACTCTGACATATTACAAAATGGAAGGGCAAGCTGACGGTGTTCCTTTAATATTCCAAATACAATACTTTAAAATATGTGGTAACATTTAACAACATTGTCAGATTTGATACTAATCAAAGTAAGTTAGTACATCATAGTGACATATCAAATTTTGAAATTTTGCCTCATACACAAACAATTCAGTATTCAGCATTAAACTTCCTTTATAGAATTCTTAGAACAGAAGTGTCAAAAGTTTTAACTAATAGACTAACAAAAGCAAACTGCAACACATGTTTGTGCACATCTTCATTAAAAATACTATCAAGTAAATTGGACAAATACTAAGGTAACTGAATATTTATTAATATATAACAGTCCTTGTTTACCAAATGACTTCCTCAGATTGGGGTAAGATTTTCAAGTACAAAATCTGTATTTAAAAGAAATATACAAAATTATTTAAGGACACGGTCAACATGCTGTTGTCTGATAATACCTGAGAAGGGTTCGGCGATGCCATTTTGACAGCATTTTGTCAACGTCATCACAGTAACAGGATTTATGTTGACCGCAAATTGTGGTAGACATGAACCCCATATGTCTCCTGTCCTGTTTTTCTATCGGGCTTCACCCATGAACTCCCTTACTTTGTATTATCAGCTCCAGTTGGAGTTGATTCAATAATTGCAGGACTGGTAGACAGTGTGCCCGTCTTGGGTGCACAAAACAGCGACCTGTTGGCAAGTGTATATTTTGCCAACAGCAGGATATGTCACTGTGTGGGGTTGCAGTCAACATACTCCTGAGAAGCTTGAACTTATGTTCATTAACCTATTCTGATGCAGATGTACTCATGTAAACATGTACATACTGTATATAGATTTTCATTGATTTAATTGCATGATTTTCATTTGATGTTATGCACAGTAAGTTGCAATTTTGTATTGTATATCCTTGTGTATCCCCTTTTCCCTGCCAGGATAAAAAGGAGTCTGATCCAGTCTGCTTTCCTGGAAAACAAATGATATACATAAATTAAGTAAATTAATTGTTTACAAAATGTTCAGGATAGAAGTAGTATTTTCTGAGGTAGTGGCTCTCAAAGTTTTCATGAAAAAATATTATATGGTTCCAGAGTTATAAGGATTTAAAGTATTTTTTAGATAACCATTTAGCTTCACTGGTAAAAGAAACATAGATCTTGAATGCTTATTTTCATTGTTTACTTGTCTTGACAAAAGAAAAAAGATTGTGGTAGCTCTATCTTTTTCTTAACTAGAAAAACTTTGGAAATGCATAACAATGATCCATCTCCCTAGTCACCCAGTCAAAGAAATCTATCAGATTTGTTTGACAGGATATTTCTGCTGTGAATCCATGCTGCCTCAGATCCTGTGCTCTGTTGGATTTAAGATATATCACAAACCTTTCTTTTAGTAGTGATTCCATTAGTTTCCCACACAAGATCAGACTGACTGGCCTGTAATAGCCAGCCTCCTCACTGCTTCCACCTTTGTGGAGAGTGACTACATTTGCCCTCCTCAGGTCCTTTAGTACCACACCTGTTTCCAGCAAACTGTTGAACAGGGCTGTCATTTAGACTGTCAGCACCTCCCTGAGTTCTCTGAATACTCTGGGATGTATCCCATCCAGCGCCATTGTCTTGTCCGCTATCAGATTAGCAAGATCCTTTAAGACTGTCTCCTCCTTAAATGGACTGGTGTCCAACTCCTCTGAGTGGTTTTTCGGTCACCTAAATTTGGTCTCTCCCTTCCACTTCTTTCACAAATACTGAACAAAATACTTGTTCAGGATTTCTGCTTTCTTGGTCCCCTCTGCACACTTCCCTCATTCCCTTTTTAGTCTCACAATACAACTCTTATTTTTCTATCACTAACATACCTGAAAAGTTCTTGTTCCTTTTGTTATTGCCTGGGCAATTTTTTCTTCTGTTTGTGCCTTTGTGGTCCTTACTGCTTTTCCTGACCTCTGCTTTTCCAGACACAGTTCCTGTCTTCTTTCCTTTGTGTTTCGTTGTACTCCAGAATGCCACCCTTTTGTCCTTACCTTCTCGGCTACCTTCTTTGAGAAAAATAATGTTCTTTTCTTTCTCTTTGTTTTGCTTACTTGCCTAATGCTATTGTTGTTTTAAACTGCTATGGCTCCCTTAAAATTTGTAAATCACTGGGGCAATGTGGCCCACCCTGTGTATATAATGAAATGGAAAACTCCAGAAGGGATCAATCTCCAAACCCTCAGTACAAACTATGCCACATGTGGAGACATATAGATCCACTCAGCGGGATATGTTTTAATATCTTTATTGGTTTTAAAATTCACCAAACTCTAATCAGCATTTCATAGTCATCTCACTACTTCCTCAGGATCTAAGATACATAAATACAGTCACTCATAATGGTAAGGAATATTGAAGAAGCTATATGTGAAACATTCTATTTGTTTTACATCTGGGCCATACTAAATATCAGCATAAGCTGCACCAAAGGCAACTTGCACTAATCACCAGTGCTCCACGGACCCTGCGCCTAAATTTCTATCAGGCTGGATACCGTGGCAAAGTCTCATGGTTTGCAGTGACCCTAGTGGTATGCCAGAACAGAGTGTGCACCTAGGTTGCTGCAAGCCATGGAGGTCATGCAGCAATATCACAAGCAGTGTCATCCAGGGCCCCCACCCAAGACCCGATCATCCATTAAACCAACTTGTACCATGTTATGTATAATTGTATTCCTGGTAGTCTAGCATCCCTCCCCATGACCTGATCACCTGTTAAACCAACTGTTACCATATTATGTATAATTGTATTCCCTGGTAGTCTAGTGCCCCCTACCCAAGCAACGATCCACTGGTATGATTACTGTAACATACATCATATATACATTCCCTTGCAGTCAAGTAGACCATCCCTGCCCTGAACCATTTATCACAGAGTTGTCAAACTTTCTGTTGGTCTAGTGGACCCTCACACTGCAGTGTCCTACCAACACACTCCCCAACCCATACCAGAGCTGGCGACTGGCACAGCCCACTGCTCACCACAACAACCAGCCACCAATTGAACTCTGAATGATCACGTACTGTATATAGTATCTATGAATAACCACATAAAACAAAGAAAGCAAGGGATCAAAAAATAGTTTTTCAACAGAACTTATACCTATTTGAAGAAAATTAAAATAAAAAGTGAGAGAGAGAGGATTCCCTGAAGAAACGTTTATGTGCTAACAAAAGGATTTTCAGTATCAATAGGTGTGAGCCATTAAAGAAGTCAGAGACTTTATCTAGTTAGTAATGTCAGCCATGTATATTATCTCCAGTGGATACATAAATGAATAGTAAATACATTCTGTTTTTATATACATTAGATAAACTTGATGAAACATTCTATCAGCTTCATAGGCCAATGCCAATTATTAAGGTGAACCTTATTTACAGGTGAGGAAACATTATCAAAGCTTATGAATCTAATGCTAGAAGGATTCCAATAGAAAATGGATAATAATTTTAAAACTGAATATTTCTTTATGATTCATGACATAAGAGTGGATATTTGTAGCACAATAGAACATTGGGAATATTGAATCTACCAGAAAGGAGGGCATTATGAAATGCATATAAATAAAACAAATTAGTAAGGATTATCTGGTGATACAACATTAAATTACATAACTATAAAAGTGTGATGCAATACATAAATATAAGGTTTCATGCAGTGTGTTTTGTCAGGAAGTATGACCACTTTTAATATATTAAGTAAAATATTTGTTTTACCTCAAAGATTTTACACAAGATGTAAAACTAACAGAATGTTTCAGATAAAGTTTCTTCAATATAATTCACCATTAAGTGTGACAAAATTGATGTATCTTAGATCCTGGGGAAGTAGTGAGATAACTATGAAATGTTGATCAGAGTTTGGTGGCTTTGAAATATCAATAAAATATATTAAAACATATCCCACTGAGTGAGTCTATATGTCTCCATATTGGCATAATATACAGTATATCCCTTAAGATTCTTCCATTCTTCCTCCACCCCCACTTTCTTCTTCTTCCTGCCAGTGATTTCCTTAGACATTCCATATCTTTGCAAAGTCAGCTGAACCAAAATCCAGGACCTTTTCTTTTGTGTGGTTTGACTCTTCTGTTCTCACACTGAACCACACTGTACTGTGATCACTTGACCCCAGATGGCTAGCCACATTTACATCTGTAATTCTGTCCCTGTTGGTGAGTAACAGGTCCAAAGTCGCTCTCTCTCTCAAGTGTGCTCCATCACTAACTGTCTTTAGCACACCTCTACAGGGTTCAGGATGTCTCTGTTCCTGGCAGAGGCAGCAGCCTCATTGCTCCAATCCACATCCATCAAATTGATGTCTCCTATGAGCAGCACCTCTCCTTTATTTATTTATTTTTTTACTTCTATTTTTGTGCCCCCAGATGGTTCCATCTAACCAGCTCCCAGCCCGTCACCTGGAATTACCAGGCTTGCCTTATGCCTGATCCCAGAAGTGGTGCCTGCGGGAGTCAGGTATCATCATGCCACTGGTGTTTTTCTCTGACATTTTCTCTCGAGGGCCCCAGGAGAAGCACACATGTGCATGGGAGGCATGCATGCACCTTACAGCCCTGGTACCGACCCTCTTCTGCCCACCCATTGGCTTAGTGGAGAGCACCCTGCCTCGCTGTCTCCTGGCCTCCACCAGGGGCCATCATTGGGAGAGGGATGCCACCCACCACCTCTGGAGAGGAGAGTTGCCTGCTGGCAGCGCCATCTAGCTCCGCCTCCCCATGCTGACCTCCGTGACCGAGCTCATTCCCAAACCAGGGTCATCAAGGCACATGAGGTGAAGCATCCAGTGCCTCAACCCTCTTCTCCACTGGACCAGCAGCACCTCTCCTTTAGCTGTCATTCTGTGGATGACTTCTTCAAGTACCTTGTCCAGTTCTTACCCTTCTGTGGAGGTCTGTAGATCACACCAGTGTGAATAGCAGTGTAATTTCCTGTCTCACGGTGATTTACAGTGCCTCCACCTCCCTACATCCCCTGTACCTCAGTTGCCTTAATTTTCCCTGATTTAGATAGTTACTTCTCCTCTCTTTTACCCACCCTGTCCCTCCTGAATAGAGTGTAACCTGATATTGCCATATCCTAGTCATGGTTCCCTATGAATGATGTCTCAGTAACAGCAACAATGACCAGATCCACCTCAGCCATCAGGGCCCCTAGGTCTGGATTTTGTTTCCTAGACTGCAGGCATTTGTGCAGATAGCATTCAATGCTTGCTGCCTCTTCTCCTAATAACTTCCCTCCTATCCCCATGTCTTTCTTCTATACCCCTCTTGTCCTTTGACTGATAATATTTGATTGATAAAATATGATTTATATCACCATATACTGTATTACCATGTGGCTGTTTAGAAACATTATATCTCTGTATAACAAAATATGCTTATCATTTTCATATTTAATACTCTAATTAGGATATTTAATTCAAGTTAATAATTTGAAAGTCAGTGCAAGCACAAGATTGTTTAAAATGTTTCATAAGTATGGCTTAGCACCTTCAATAGCAGAAAGTCATAAATTCCACTTTTAGCAGTAAAGAGAAAATAAATTCATTAAGAAACTATCTTTTAGTATTTAAAATTCAATTCAGTGTTACAGTTCAGATATGAATTTTCAGGATTATTGAGACTGCAGGCAGTTACTTCTTGTTCAGTTATTTGCAGTTTTGGCTCCCCTGAGTAAGGGTAGCTACAGGTAAGTAATTCTGAGAATCTCCATTGTTGATTAGTATCTGATGAATCAGCTTATGAACCTCTCCTCTTCTTAGTGTGCCTTTTGCATCCTAAGTCAGAGAAATCCTGACTATTGATAATGGTCAAAGAAGATCTTTTGATATCATTGAACAAACTTGTGTTTCATAGGCATAAAACAGTGACACCCCCATTTCAGAGATATCTTGTTTATGCTGTAGAAATCTTCACTTATGGGCCGACATTTATTTGACTACACATATATCTTTATACTTAGTGAATAGCACCTTTGATTCTGGCCTGTTAATGATTATTTCTTCATTTGAATCTAAGGCTAATGTAATAAAATTGTAGGGTTTTTAGCATTTTAATAGTGAGTTGTCATGAAGGGTCAGATCTTCTTGGAATTCTAAATACTTTGACAAATCGGGGATGTTGTGCTCTTTATAATTGAATTTCTTGATGAGATTCTCTTTAATTAAATCCCAAGTAATTATTTGTCCTTCTTCTTTAACTAAAGGCACTCAGATAAAGCACAAGTTATTTTTCAATATATTTGTATCCTTATTCTTGAATTTCCAACTTTGTAGTAGATTACTATATCTCAGTGGAGAGAGGGATAGAGGACCTCTGTAGATCTGAACTGTTGCTGTACATCAGCATTCTCACTGTTAACAAGGTCAGCTAATTTTTCAGGTTCAGCCATTCACCATTTAATGGTGTGACACCATCCACATTTGAATCTAATTTCTCTCAAACATCGAAATTACTTTTGTATGAGCATGATTTACCTTTATTCGTCTTCAAATGTTAGTATTTTAGTAAGCATGGGCTCTTTAGATTCTCTCAGTTCTTGTGTTGAAACCTCTTCAAGAAATTTCAAGTCCTTTTAGTCGGTTCAGTGTTGGCTTGTCCAGCCATAGTTGAGGCAATGTTTCCCAGGCTACCCACAGAGGTAACACTGATATATATATTTTTAATAGGCCTCCTGTTCTCTTACTTTTCCAGATTCTGCAGCTTCAAAAGAAAGAATCTAGTGTTGTGCTTTTGTGCAGGTTTCTCTTTCTCACATTTCTTCTCTTTCTCCTTTTTGGCAAATGTGTTATGTGAGACTTTTGAGGATTTATTTTCAGCAGTTTTCAAAGTCAGGGTAAATGTTTACCACTCAATTTAGGAAAGCTTCTGGGTTTTGCAGACAGCAATAAATGTACAGTAGGCTGTTTTCCACTGCCAACCATCTTGAGATCAATTAAAACAATAGATATACCAAAAAGTATGGTAAAATGTATGCTGGAAATGCTGGAGAGATTATGGTATGGAATAAGATCATCACTCACCCATACATTCCAGGTATATTGCAAGCTACAGAAATGCTGTACTAAGACAGACAGTTTGAGTAGATGCGGGAGATATTTGGAGCAATAATAAACAATTTTCCTATACATAGATTGCAGAATGTTTTTGACATGGTACTGCACATCAGAAGTGAAGTTACACTCCAGAAGAAAAATGGCACTAAATCCTAACACTTCAGGTCCTCCCATGACCCTTCATCAGGGGTATGAGTCTAAGTGTGGTGGGTATACCATTGCTACAGAGGAACATTTTCCTTGAAGCCCATTAATGACAACAACAACAGTTCGCTGTAATGCTTAACGGGACCCCAGCACAGCTTCTATGGGTCTTGCACCTCCTCCTGAAAACAACTCTGACCTGGGTTGATTGTATTAATGTTCAGGGGTGTGGGGAGTGCAGCACCCAGTAAAAAACATACTTTTATCAGACGGCACAATGCTGATCATGCGATCATGGTTGACATAGTGCCATCGCTTTTAAGCCAGTCGAAAGATTTTCTGTCAACCATCTTTGTGGAACAAGTGTGGTACTCACTTATAAATCAGGCATTAAAACACACATACCAGGGTCGTTCTAGTGGTGTAGAGGGCTGCGGTGTCAGCAACTTATCTCTCACCACACCAGCTATCCGGAGTCTGGAGTGAGCTCAGGTCACCAGAGGTTGGCCCAGGAGAGAGGACTGAGGATCCAGTGGACAGGTTCCTCTCTTGAATAGGGGTGGGTCATGGCTCCCTGGCATCAGCAACACCAATTGGTGGCATAGCTTACTACAGCCAGGCCACATAGAAACTTAGAATGGAGGTGTCAGTGGACATCTGCAAGATGTGTTGGGAGTATGCATGTCCCACGCTAGATGTCATTGCACATCCATGCCTCCTTGGGGGACAAAAAGTCACCACGGAGAAACCCCAATCCATGGGAAGGTGACGATGCACCATGACCCCACACACTCTGCTGCACCCCAACTACCTTGGTCCCGATCCTCCCTTCCACAGACCAGGCATGCAGAATTTCAATTTCAAGGAGAGCAGCAGAGTGGAAGTAACCCTGCTTTGGGGTACAAGCTAAGGGGTCTCAGCAGGTAGGTGTGTTGTATCAGAGCTCCAGGAGGGACCCTATGGTGGGGAACCACAAGCTGGGTGGGAGATGCCAACCGTGGCATCTGAGAGGGTTTCCTGGATTGTTGACTGGAGGAAAAATAATTGAAATAAAAACACATAGCATTAGCCCTTGAAATTACAACACATTATAATATACAAAAAAAAAAAAAAAACTTTGTGATAATACCAGAGGACTATCACACAGCAACTGTAGGAAAAGTCTGTACACTCTTTTTATCCCAAACCTTAAGTAATCAAATAATATAATATCAAAAATACATTCAGTCAGTATGGGAGTACATAATAGTAGGACGGGGGATAGGAAGACAACAAGTAAAGTTCGGGGGACTGGAGATATATTGTACAGTCAGATGACAGAAAAGAATCATTAAGACAAATCCATTCCAGGCCCTTCAAAAGAAGAGATTTATGCTATACAGTAATAATATAAGTATACACTATCCAAAATGAAGACAGATCATTGTTGAGAAACTGTGCAATGTGCACTCCATCTAGGGGTAATTCAAGTCCCAGATATTACAATTTGAACATGATCCTGAATTTGTGTTTTAAGCTTCTCACAGTACATCCATAGAGCATTTTATATGAACATGTCAAAATTTAAACAAAATCAGAGTCACATCTAATAAAACTGCTTAATCTCTACATTTTTCGCAATCATTACCACAAAAAATGTATCAAAATACAGAGTGTCCATGCTGCCCTTTCACTTTTAGGGAACTTTCTTAATATCTAGGGTCATCCAAAAAAACTGCTCAAATGGTAATAGCTACAGTACCACACAGACAAATGTATCCCTGGAAAGCAGTTAAACATTTCTTTCAAACAATGGAGAAAGGACTGGGCATAATGAACAGGATCTATAAACTGAGTTCGCTGACATACATTATAAGACTGCAGCAGAATACTTGTGATAATAAATGGTTGCTCAAGATAGTATTTATAATCCTAAGGGTAAATAATTTTGTTTCTAAAAGAGGTTTCTGGTTTCCAGCCAATAACTTATGCTTGGCATCAGCAGAACTGAGTTAGAACTTTTTTTCAAAACTAGAATTTCATGAAATTCCATTGCTTTTATTACTGAAAACACTATTTATTACAAGATGTTTTCCCTTAGACTTAATCTGCTCTTATTGCTTATTCCTGCTGGAAAGTTGTAATCCTGCACTTATGACACAAAAGCAGGAGCATTGGAAATGTTCTTATGTCATAAGCAGAAGAGAAATTAATTAGGAACCGATGAAGTCTAATGGGTCAAATAAAAAGAAACATACATAGAGGCATAGACGTTGGCAGATATGGACCTCTTTGCCCACCTAGTTTGCCCTATTTTCCATGACTACAGAACCCACCTCCCTTCCTATTATTCCATTGTTAGTTTTAGGGTATTTAATGTTTCTAGAGTTATAATAATTTTTTAAGCAACATTGGGTTTGTGATGGTTTAGAATTGGATCACAGTGCACTTTATTAACTTGTAATTCAAAAACATTTTTTACCAATTTATGAAGTGCAGTACTATGATGTTACAATATTACATGTTCTATGAGACTGTATTGAAATGTTGGATGTTCATTATATCCTCAGCCTTTGATAAAAGAATATGAATTCTCCAACATGACAGGCAGGATATATGTGTGCTTGTCTGTCTAAATAAATAACTTTTAATTCTATTACACTTTTGGCATCCCTCTTGTGAGATGGTGAGTGCCTGAAACCAGTGTGTTTGTAGTACTTCTCCCAGTTGATACACTGCCCCTGGTTTGTGTGCCCCAAGTGCCTGGTTTTACACTTTTTGTGTTGAAGGCCAGCCACCAACACGTGACCATTCTTCCAGCTTTTTTGATCTTCTCTCATTCTTTCCACCCCATCCCAGTGTGTCTACTTTGCTGAAGATTTTGTGTCATCCACATACCTTCAGTTCCAGTCCTTCTGCAATGTCGATAATAAATACATTGAAGAAGACTGGGTCTAATACTGACCTTGTGGTACCCCACTGGTTACTAGGCAAAATAGCCTGCTTCTATTCAAGCATCTTCAGTAACAGAACCATAGAAACCAATGGCAAATAAGGGCTGCTTGGCCCACCAGTCTACCAATTCTCCTTACCTCCTGTAATACTACAAATCCTACTTGATCTCTGGCTTTTACCCTCTCTTCCTATTGCTCGTGTTCCTTGTACCTATCCCATGCATTCTTGAATCCCTACCATTTTTGCAACCACCACCTCCGCTGAGGCTGTTCCATGCATCCATCACCCTTTCTGTGAAAATATACTTCCTCAAGTTACCCCTGAGTCTACTCCCTCCAGCCTCATATCATTTCCTCTTGTTCTTGAACATTTTTTCTGAAAGATGTTACCCTCTTGTATCTTATTTATGCTATGGAGGTATTTGAAGGTCTCCATCATATCCTACCTCTCTCTCCCATCTTCCAGGGTATATATATTGAGGTCCTCCAGTCTCTCCTTATATGATTTTTGGTGCAGATCCTGCACCACTCTTATTGCCCCTCTCTAAACTGTCTATACTCTGACTGTGTCCTTCTGAGATGCGATCTCCAGAACTGCACACAGTACTCCTGATGGGGTCTCACAAATGATTTGTACTATGATATCACTACCTCCTTTTTTCTGCTGATGATACCTCTCCCTATGCACCCCAACATCACACTGGCTCTCCCATAGCCTTTTCAGAATGCTTGGTCACCTTTAGGTCATCAGATATGAAACCCATAGGTCCCTTTCCTGTTCAGAGGTCATCTGTACCCTCCACCATCATATAGTCTTCACCCTGGATTTCTGTGCTCCAAATGCATGATTTTACACCTTTGCATTGAATGTCAGCTGCCATACCCTTGGCCCTCCTCAAGTCTGCTTAGATCCCTCCTCACTTTTTCCAACCCCTCAGAGTGTCAGCCCTGTTTCAGCTCTTAGTGTCACCTACAAAGAGACATAGTTTCCTTCCAGACTCTCTGCAATGTCGCTTATGAAGACATGAAAGAGGACTAGCCCAGAACTGATCCTTTTGGCACCCCACTGGTCATCCTCCTTTCCTCCAGAATGAACACCATTTACCACCACCCTCTGTGTTCTATCCCTTAGCCAAGTTCTAACCCAGTTTACCACCTTGTGACCCACTCAGAGGCTGCTCAGCTTGTTTACAAGCCTACTATATGGAACACTGTCAAAGGCCTTGCTGAAATCCAGTTAGACCACATTCACCACCCCTCCTTGATCTAATTCCCTGGTCACCCAGTCAAAGAAATCTATCAGATTTGTTTGACATGGCCTTCCACTGAAATTCATGCTGCATAAGAGTCAGTGATCCGTGAATTCAAGATATACCACAATTCTTTCCTTTAGCAGTGATTCCATTAAATTTCACCACTCCCAGGTCAGGCTGACTGTCCTGTAATTGCCAGCCTCCTTCCTGCTCCCACATTTGTGGAGAGGGACTACATCTGCCCTCCTCCAGTCCTCTGGAACCACTCCCATTTCAAAGCGATTTGTTATACATGGCTGTCAAAGTGCTGTGAGCACCTCTCTAAGCTCCTTTAATATTCTTGGATGTTTTCTATCGTCCCCATTGCCTTGTCTACTCTCAGTTTTGCAATTTTCTTTAGAGTCTCTGATCCATAAATGGACTGTGTCCAGCCTCGCTTCCATCGATGTTCCTGTCACTTAACTGAAGTCTCACACCTTTCCCCTCTTCTGTGAATACTGAATGAAAATATTTATTCAGGATTGCTGCTCTCTCTGGATGCCCCTCCACACATTCCCTCCTTCCCTTTTAGCTAACAATTCCACTCCTGGTGCTTTCTTCTTTCACTAACATATCTGAAGAATGGCTTGTTCCTGTTGTTACTATAGTGGGCTATTTTTTCATTCAATTTGCCTTTGTGCTTCTGACTGTTTCCTGCCTCCCTCTGTGTTTTTCTAAATACACTTCCCTGTCCTTCTCCTCTTTGTTTCCTTGTAGCCTCCTGAATATGACCTTTTCACTCTTACCTTCCAGGACACTTCCTTTGAGAATCATAGTGGTTTTGTTTCTGCTTGCTTTTGTCTTGCCTAATGCAAGGTTTGTTTCCTCCTCTATAGCTTCTTTTTGATCTGCCCACTGTTTCTACACCCCATCCTCCCCTCCACCAAGGCTTTCCTGAGACATTTCCCCATCTTTACAAAGTCAGCCCATCTGAAGTCCAAGACCCTAGCTTTCATGTGGTTTGACTCTGCCACTGTTCTCATTGAAACACACCATGTGGTGATCACTGGACCCCAGGTGGCTACCCACCAAGACATCTGCAACTCTGTTCTCATTGGAAGTACTAGATCTAATATCGCTCCCTCCCTGGAGGCTCTCACCACTAGCTGCATGAGGAATACCCCTTCAGGGCACCCCAGATGTCCCTGCTCCTGGCTGAGGCTGCAGCTGTGATGCTACAATCAACATCAGGTAAACTGAAGTCTCCCACCAGAAGCACCTCCTCTTTAATTATCATCTTATTGATGGCTTCTACTAGAACTCTGTCCAACTCTTCCCCTTAAGCTGGAGATCTTTAAATCACTCCAGTGCACATAGCAGTGGCATTAGCAGCTCTAGGGTGACCCACAGTGCTTCTGTCCCTCCCTGCATTTCTAGTACTTCAGTTGCTTTTATATCCTCCCTGACTTAAAGTCACTCCTCCTTCTCGCTTTTACCCACCCTGTCTTTCCTGAAAGAGTATAACCTGGTTTGGCTATATCCCAGTCCTGATTCCCATTGTACCATGTTTTTGGTAATAGTGACAATGTCCAGGTCAGCCTCTGCCATCAAGGCCACTATGTGAGGGTTTTATTTCCCAGGCTGCGAGCATTTATGCACATGGCCTTCAAGTTATGCTCCATCTGACAGCTCCCTCTTATCCTCATGCCTTCCTTCTTTACCCCTCCTGTCTTTACTACCATGTCTCCTTTTCTCTGTCATTCTTACCTTTTTGGTTCTAGGTGCCTTTGGTGATTTCGCTTCCTTAGGGTCTTCCTTCTGACTTCTTCCTCCTGTGGGATGGGGCATATTAATTCTCCTGCTTTCTTCTACCTTCCCCCTTCCCCTTGGCTAGTTTAAATGTTTGCCAATGAGGCATTTAAACCTTTCACTGAGGATCCTGGTTCTCCCCTGGATAGATGCAGGCCATCTCTCCTGTATAAGCCTCCATCCCACCAAGTGGGACCCTAGTCCCCAATGAAGCAAATACATCTGCTCTGCACCAGTTCTTCAGTCTTGCATTGAAACTTCTGGTGCAGATTACACTGTCCTCCTCCTTGTCATAGACAGGTAACACCTCAAAATGTTACTGAGTGTGCTACATGTCTGATGACCCTCCTAACTCCTGAACTCCTCCTGCACTACCCTAACCTCATCACTAGCCAGGTCATTTGTCCCCAGGTTTACAATGACAGCTAGCTTAACCACCTGCCCTGCTGCAGCAGTGATCCTTAGGATGTGCTTTCCATCCTGCTGAGCCAAGGTGCCAGGTTGGCACTTGACTTCCTTGCTCCCTCCCTCCTGTCCCCAAGTCTATTCCCTAATGACATAGTCCCCTCCCAGAAGTTGCCTCCTACTCCTCTGGGGTCCTCTGCCTCCTCCTGGGGTCTCACCATGGAGGATCCCTACATCATCCTTGGTCTCCAGTGCCAGTGCCTCCTTAGGAAAGTCCTTCCTTGCCATAGTGGCAAGGGTTGTGGAGTGGAACTGTGGGAGGATATGCCTCTGTCCCACTGCCCTCATTCTTCTTCAGCCCTGCAGGTCCTACCACTCCTCCTTTTCCACATCCTTTGAGGCAGCAGGGGTCTACTTTCTGGTCCCTGGGTGGGGGTGGAGGATTTTTGAATCCCAGCCAACTTCTTCTGGAGGTGAGCAACCTCTGCCCTCAGCTCTGAGGAGAGGCATGCAGATGAGGCAGCACTGCAGGCCTCAGAAGTCTCAGAAGACTGCCACCTCACAGCCACTGCACTCACCCTCCCATCATGTCTATTTCTGGCCTTCCTGTTGTAGCTTTGCTAGCTTACACCCTTTCTGTTTTAGCTTTGTTAGTTTATATCTTTTTATCCTACACTGGAGACCCCCCCAGAAGAAAGATTCAGTACTGATCACAGAAGATATTCAACATATCACAGCTTCACAAGTGACCCAGTAAAAGTTTTGAGCATAAAGACAGTCACCCAAGTAATCTCTCCAAAAATAGTCAAATACCCTTCTAGCAAGATTCAATACAATCTCAGCTTCACAGCTTCACACCTAGAAAGTGTGGTATCACCAAGACATACAAGACTAGCCACCAGGAGGCTGGATCCCCTGCAAATGACCTGAGGCTGCAGCTTTGGTACACTGACAAGTTCCATCAAGGTGAAGACCATGTCTGTGGTCTGCTATTTCCAGCCTTTGAATATTATTTGTGAGGCAATTTGACACTAAACAGTCCTGCTTAAAGCTGAGCCAGACTAGATTACTTCATGATAATTTGCTTGTACTACCCGATGGCTTGCTCAGTGTTTGACTATGCAGACTCCATCTATGGCTCTGCTCCTGCCACCTTCCTGGCCAAATTAGACACCCTCCAATGCACCTTTTGTGGTTTTCCACAAGCTCCTCTTTTGCACACACACTTCTCCCCTATTCCTAGCTATCAATACCTCCAATCTCCCACCATCACCAGACCCACTCCTTAGCACTAATTGCAAAGTACTGTTTCAGTTCCCTCCCATCTATCTCTTCTCCTGCCTGTTACCCACATGTCCCTCCTCCTATCCACTCCACTCCAGGGATTCCACTACTTCTCCCTTCCCTGCCTTCACTCAACCTCTGGTCAATCCACCTTCTCCTGCAGACTCCCTTTCCTCTGGAATCAACTCTCACCCACCCTTCTTCAAGCTTTGTCTCTCCCTGCCTTCACGCATCTGCTGGGACTTCTTCCTGCTGCTCCTTGTACCTTCCCCAATGCTCCTAACTATACTACAAGACCAGCTGAACTGCACTGAGGCATTGTTCTTACTTGGACGTTATATCCATGCCTCTATGTAGTACTGTGATATGATCATTTTACCTTCAATGTTATCTTTTTCACCTGTAATGTGAAATAAGCCTCAGCTCAAGCGTGCCTTTCCTAGTTCCCAATTTTTAAATAAAATAAATAAAGAGCAAGGGTTTTCCTGGAAGGGATCTGACAGTAAAGCAAAGTTTAAAGAAATATAAAACCACACTACCCCCAATGAAAAGAAAATATGGGTAGTATATCCAAATCACAATTAAATAATTTTGGTTACCTCATATTTAAGAGGGACCGTATATTGCCAAACAGTCTCAGAAACAATCAGCAATGGCTGAAAACAGCAGACTACAGAAACATGTTTCATCCATGTTAGGACTCATCAGTTTTCTACAGCTGTAGCCTCATCCCAGAGAAAGGTGGAACCATCTTTATAATATCAATGGAGAGGTGAAACCATCCTTTTTATCAATGGATTATGTTAAGGTGAGCCCAAACTAAGAAACATTTTAAAACACAGTGACTTCTGTGCAAAAGCACTGATGATGGGATTATCTTTAATGGCATCTGCAAAAGTCTAAGAAGATTGCAGAGCAGGAGGAAACACTGGATAGAAAGAGATACTTATAATAAGTCAAAATAACTTATAAATCATCTTTACAGTATTAACTGCTTTTAATTTCACCTCTTGTATCCTGCAACACTTTTTCATATATATATATATATATATATATATATATATATTTTTTTTTTTTTTTAACAGGTCGATAATTACACTCCTGAAACTGTTACAATTCACCCACCTGAGGGACTATATTTACCCTCCTCTAACCACCCACAGACATCCCTTCTCATTGATAGTGATTAATAGGTGCAGGCCTCTCTGACAGAGACAGGGATATAGTAAGTGAGGTAAAAATAGCCCTTTGTTCAGATTGCCTGAGCAGCTATGGTGGGAAACCAGACTACAGTTACTTTACCCTCTTTCCAGTCAGTCTTTCCTTCAGTTTTCTTCCCATAGACCCCACTATCCAGGAAATGCTTAATTCACTCCTCCCAGCATCACATTTCCTAAACAGCAGAAGACAGTGCTGCAGCAAAGGCAATCACCCACACTGCTTAGAGGTGGTGATGTTTCTCCTCAAGCCCACTGCAGGGTTCTTGGTTTATGATTAGACTCCAGAATTCTGGCATTCTAGCAACTCCCTATCCACATTATCTATTCAGCAAGGTACTGTGTATCTACCAGATTAAGAATAAATCATAATAAAGTTAATATTTTTGCAGCAGCATCTTTTGAATAGTGCTTTCCTTTTCAACACTACAAAACAAATAGTGAAGGTCCATACAGATGTTTGTACTTAAACAAATCTATATCGTTAAGTAACAATTCCTATGTGCACTCTCTATAAAACAAACTGAAGGCTTATAAGAGTTAGTTTTATTCTCAAAACATCCTTTTAATATCCCATAAGAGTCTCATCATAAATCACCATCAAACAATACATCAACAGTACATAACACCTTAGTGCTTTTATTTTACAAATTCCATTGAGCAACATGAAATCTTCAAGGCTCAATTGCCCAAGATCCCAACGTGTTGTATGTTATCCCATTCATTTTTCATGCTTTTTAGTCTTTTATGTCAGCTACATGCTGTAACTATATATTTGGCACAATTTGTTCCTTTGAAATAGTGGCTGCTGGCGATGAGGGGTAGTGACCATGCCTAAGCATGCACCACATGAGTGCTGATGTTTCAGCATCTAAAGGTGATGCCTTCCTGAGAGAAATAAAGTTAAAAATCATGAAGGGCCACCTGGCACCATGACAAATAGTGACACTATAGGAGGATTATGTTTATGCTCTCTACACACTCACAGAATTCCTTCTAACTGCCAGTGATTAGCAGGTGCAGGCCTCTCTGACTGAGACAGGAATATAGTAAGTGAGGGGTGAAAACCACGCTTTGTTCAGGTTGACAGAGCCGCTATGGCTGGAAACAGGATACAGCTAAGTCACCCACTGTTTCTAGTCTGTCATGCTTCCATTTTCTTCCCATTCACCCCTCTCCCTGGAGATGTCCAATTCCTGCCGACCCAGCATCACACTTCCTGAAACAGCAGGGGTCAAGGCTGCAGCAAAGGCAGCCATCCACACTGCTTGGAGGTGGTGATGCTTTTCCTCCACCAGACTGCAGAGTTCTTGGTTTAGATTAGACCCCAGAATGCTGGCACAGCCAGCAAATTCTAACCCTTTGTCTGACCAGGAAGAGTATTATATATCTAGCAGATTTAGAATAGATCATAATAAAGTTAACATTTTTGCAGCAGCATCTTTTGAAAAGGTGCTTTCTTTTCAAAACTTCAAAACAAATAGTGAAGGATTGACTGACACCATGACAGTTAGTAACATCATAATAGCTATTCATTTTTAAAAAGCTTTTCTTTCGGTAAGAGAAATTGGAATCCATGTATTTTATCTAATATAATTGTTGAGATATGTTAGGCAAAGCAAACAAACCTTGAGTATATCCCTTGTGCTAGGTGAAAGGTCCTGGCAGAAATATTGATTCCTTTTCCTGCTTGCACCTGAACACTGTAGATGCATTCATGGTTGTTTCCATAGTTCAGTGGGTAATTGGGAGATAGCAGTATACCTTCATTGTTTCTTACAGATGTTCCACATTCAGCTACAAATGAAAAAGGAACATAATTTATATACTGACTAATGCAGAGATCTTTACAATAAATTGTGAGTTATTTTTTGTGACTGCTCTTTATAATTCTTTTATCTCAATTAACACGAGCAAGTCCCACAGCTCATTTATGAACTATCACTTGAAGTGATACTTAGCTCTCTGGCTTTTAACTAATTCATTGTAGACATCAATTGTGTTTTTTAGGCACAAAATGGCAAACTTAGTGGTTGTTAAAGATGAGAACTGATGATATTAGAGACTGAAGCATCCACGGCCATATTTCACCAAGGCCAAAACAATGAATAGACACTGTGGGACCCATATTCAGATCTGGCCAAATGCACATGCAGAATGGTGTATCACGTCAAATAAGTTATGCTGGCTGGCTCTGTTGTGATATCCAAACAGAATGCATGATGAGAACAGATTAGCATTCTGTTTGAATATTAGACCCTGGATGTGCAGTGCATAGCAAGCCCAGCCACCATGTATGACACAGTGCATCCCATGTGTGGGGCTGAAGAGCACACAGGGGGAATGTGGCACATACCTGTATGCACCACAGCCCACCATGGCAATATTCAGCCAAAACATGCAAATTAGTCCATTAGGCATGCCCAGCGCACAGGGGCCATTTTCATGTCAGTTATGGGTTCATTTACATGGCTGCACGCAGCAGACTGCACCAGTCCACCCCCACTACAGCTGCAAGCACTGTATGAAGGTAAATGATATGCCCTGATTCTCTTGCATAGTGCAGGAACACCCCATCCCCATCCGATCACTGTAAGAATAATAATATATATCCCAGTCCTCTTTTCATAGAGCAGGACCCACCTCTCC
Organism: Neoceratodus forsteri; assembly: GCA_016271365.2. Taxonomy (NCBI): domain Eukaryota; kingdom Metazoa; phylum Chordata; order Ceratodontiformes; family Ceratodontidae; genus Neoceratodus; species Neoceratodus forsteri. The sequence goes on from CM057455.1 coordinate 626,097,871, forward strand.
TCCTGATCACTGTAAGAATAATAATACATTTCCCAATCCCTTTTCCATAGTGCAGGGACCCCGCCTCCCTGCCCGATCACTGTAAGAATAGAAGAACAGAACCCGATCCCTTTTCCATAGTACAGGGACCCCTCTCCCCACCTGATCACTGTTAGAATAATAATATATATTGTGATCCCATTTCCATAGTGCAGGGACCCCGCCCTCCCTGCCTGATCACTGTAAAATAAAAGAACAGAACCCAATTCCCATTTGCATAGTGCAGGTACTCCCTCCCCACCCAATCACTGTAAGAAAAACAAAAACAGTTCCGTTCCGTAGTGCAGTAACCCCTACCCCATTATGACCTGTGCCAGAAACTGGCACAACACTTCTCACCCTGCTCTGGCCAACTGCAGACTGATTGGTAACCGAGCATATACAGTAAAAGTACGTGCCCATTAGTTTGTAAAGGGGTAATTTTAGCAAAACAAAACCATCCCTGATATACAATGTTTTCCACAAGTAAGATTTCATAGTCTGTTTATGGGGAAAGTTGACAAAATTTTATACTCCACATTCACAATCTCTCTGAGCAATTTCTGGTTTGAACCACATTTATTTTTGTTCAGAGTAAAACATTTCTAGTTCGTAAATCACAAAAAGTGGTTTGAACTTGCAAACAGTAAAGTACATACCAATTATATATATTTTTAAAAGTAAGACCTGAACCTAGCTAAATGGAACTCGTTTAGCTACATTATGTTGTTCCTTTGTTAATGTTGCCAGAAATAACCTTTCTGGGCATCCAAAATTCATGGTGTTCAGCTTAGCAAGAGGAACCATTTACACACATTCTCTGTATGAGAACAGAGGGACTGTCTTACTTCTGCAGCCACAGCTGGAAATCATGCAGTGAGTTGCAGTGAAAGCAATGATCCACAATTTTCCTGGTGTCTAGTGGTCCTCCGATTGACATCCCTTTATGTAATAAATGTTGTCCTGGTGTCTAGTGTACCCCCTACCCTCTGAACATCATTCTTATTTTTCTTTACTGTTTCCTGGTATCTATTCCCCCCCACCATCTGATTGCTGTTCCCAATGTGAATTTGTTTTTTTCCTGGTGTCTAGTGGCACCCTCCACCCTCTGATTTCCATCCCCATAATTAATTTTACTTTCCTTAGTGTCTAGTGGCAGCCCCACCCTCCGATTGCCATTCCCATAATACTTTTCCTTTCCATGGTGTCTAGTGGCACCCCCACCCTCCAGTTGGTGTCTTCATATTTTTTCCTTTCCACAGGGTCTAGTGACAGTGGTACTCCCACCTCTGATCGCCATCTACATAATATTGTTTCCTTTCCCTGGTGTCTAGTGACACCTGCCTCCTGATCATGGTCCCCAAAATATTTGTTTTGTTTCCCAGGTGTCTAGTGGCACCCTCCATCCTCCAGTTGCAGTCCCTGTATCTTTTTCTGTCCCTGGTGTCTAGTGGCACCTGTCTGAAATCACCATCCCTATTAGTTCTGTGTCTTTCTCTCATGTCTTGTGGCGTCCCCATCACTGGCCCAGTCTCTAATAAAGAAAACAGTCCCTTGATGTCTTTTTTCACACATGTAAAAGTGAAAATGGTTCCTCACCAATCTCTGACCAACCCCAAACTTGACCTCCCACTAGCACCCACCACCTCAACCTCCCACACACCCTCGCTCACCTGAATAGGTCCCAGGGTGAAGATCCACTCTCCGATAAAAGACACATCTTGCTGCTGGAACCACTGACTGCAATATGAAAAACTAAGGCAAGTGTGGTTCAATATATTTTAATGGAGTTTTCAACTTTGAAACAGAACTTTGCCATGTATGCACACTTTGAGCTCAAATTTTCAAAATTACTTTTGGGACTCCACCTCATGAACAATGCTAGTGGAATTATGCCCAAAAGGAGATTTCACAGTCACTTGGAACAGTCACCTTTGGGCATTATTTGAAAATTGTTACCAACCTTGTTTATGAGGTGGGGTCATAAGAATGCTATGTTGAAAATGTAGGTTACAAATATTTAAAATGGCAAAATTATGTGCATACATTGACATTTACAACACTCACTCATAACTTTGGTAATTTTAAATATTTTACTCAAACTTTTAACAAAGCCATTTTGCACCACCTCATGAACATGACAGATGTCATTTTTCAAACTTCTGTCCAAAATATATTTTTGCACCCAAAACACTGAATGAGTCTTAATGCTGCAGAATGACATTTCGGCAAAGATTAGAATATTCTCAGTACAAGGTTCATGAGATGGGGTGATAACAAGGCTATGCTGATAATTATGTTGCTGTTTCAAAATATGAAAGCGCAGGGCCCAGAGGACCCTGCACTCCCATGGGCAAATGAAGATATGATTATACTACCTAAAAGTAAGGGAATTGTTGGCAAAAACTGTGTTAATGCACCAAACTTAACACCATAAGAGAGGAGAAATGTGGCATTAGGTTTCCAACCTTAATGCTCCACTCAACCTGCCAAGCAGTAAAAGGAAGAAACATTAAGATTTTGGGTCTCCAGGGTCATGGCAAATCAGTGGTGTGATCTTCCATGGGGTTGTTAACCCTAATGATCACCCTTCAATGCTACCTCAAACCTCCAATCCAAAGCACAAGGTACAGCCAAGCCACTTCCTCATAATGGCACACTCTTCAAAGTAATAGTATAGTAGTATGTCTCAGCACAGGTTGCCAACTCAGTTTGTTGTACATTTCTTCATGAGGGCCCACAGCCCAGTGTGAAGAAAGGAGATCATGTGTGATGTTGTTTGCTCAAGAAATGTAGTGGACATTAGGGTTGACAATCCTTGGTAATTTGATTTTGGTACTATTTAAAACTCCAGAATTATAGAGAAAGGGTCTTACATGCTGCTATTTTTGACATAAGAGCTTTGGTTTCAGAGCAAGATACAGCAGTCTAGAACTACAGATTTTTACTGATAAATCACTTCTATCTCAGCAGGAGTCAGTACCTGTTTGGATTAAGCAAATGTATACTTTATTAGAAGAAGGAGGTCTCATTTAAGTAAAAAAGGAAGAAGAAGGTCACTGTGTGTTTCTCTGAGGAAGGGGGCTGCATCAGCTTAATTTACTGAATCAGAACAGAGGTGAATCTAATTGGGGTGTTGCTTAGCAGCTTAGCAGTACTAAAGCAGCTGTCTCAATTATAGCTTCCTGCTTTTTTTGACAGAAAAGGTTTGGTTTCAGAGCAAGATACAGCAGTCTAGAACTACACATTTTGTACTTATTGCCCTCCTTCCCATCCCCTCCACCCCCATCCAAAGCCAGGTCTATTTCTATAGCCACTAGATTTGACTGACAACAGGAAATTCCTGTTTGGCAGTAGGAAGGAAGGATCAATTGAGACACATTAGTTTCATCAACCTTGAAGGAACCTAAAAATAACTCCCCGGCTGCTGGAGGTCTGAATCAAGCACAGAAGAAGGAGACTACTGAAGACTGCAGGAAGTTCCTGTCCCAGAACAGGAAGGGTGAGAGTTGTAAGGGCACATAGGTAGTAATAAAGTAAGTGTAAAAATACATGGAGGGAGGAGACAGTAAGCATACAAAGCAAGAGGAGAGGGACACAAATAAGTCAAGATGGGAGTGGTGCAGTGCAACGGCTGTGGGGCAGCAGTGTTCCAGGAGACATTCTGGAGCTGCGATGCTGCCCTTTGCAGACACCTCTCTGGTTTGAGGGAAGAGGTTGCCCGTCTCCAGGCTGACCTGGCTAGGATTCATGAAACCTCTTCCCCTACCCAGGGACCACCAGGGCCACCACCATTACCTCAGAGGTTGCCAAGAAAGAGGAGCGGTTGGACCAAGGTGGGCTCAGGGAGGGAGAGACTGGTGGAACAGAGGTGCACCTCCAGTTGTACCACTCCACAATTCATATACTGTTCTGGCAAAGAGTGGTTCCTCTATAGAGGCACCTGCAGTGGAGACCAAGGAGGATGCTGGGAACCTCCATAAAGGAGACCCATAGGAGGGTAGCACAAGACCCCACAGGAGGAGGAAACAACTCCTGGTAGGGGACTCAATTATTAGAGGTTAGAAGTGGGGGAGGGAGGGATAGGAGGTAATGTGCTTGCCTGGTGCCACAGCTCAGAGGGATAGGAAGCGAATCCTCAGGATCACTGGAGCAGCTGCACGAGGGAGGGAGCTGGATGTCATTGTCCACCTAGGGACAAATGACCTGGCTGTGAATGGGATCAGAGCAGTGCAAGAGGAGCTTGTGTAGTTGGAGAGGGCCTAGACAAGTAGCATGTATGGTAACCTTCTCGGAGGTGCTGCCTGTTTATGGCAAGGATGATGCTAGGCATTCTGCACCATGGGAATCAATGAATGGTTGAAAAACTGGTGTGGAATTCAGGGTTTTGGCTTCACTGAGGACTGGGGAGCCACCTGGAGGGATGCAGGTTTATACTGGTGTGATGGTCTGCATCTGTCCATGGAGGGAACCAGGATCCTAGGTGACAGGTTTAAATGCTTCATTGGCAAGCATTTAAACTAGCCAAGGGGAGGCACTGAAAAGGAGCCAGGAAATTCCAGCTCTCCACAAAACACAGTAGTTAGAGAGGTAAACACAAAGGTAAAGAAGTCAGTAGGAGCAGGACAGGGATAAATGCAGAAAAAGGTGGTAAGGACAGGATGGGGCTAAAAGGTGAGGCCATAAAAATAAATGGAAGGTAATGAGTACCAAAGCCCGCAGTCTGTGCAACAAGCTTCCTGAACTAGTGGCCTTGATGGAAAATGGATGCCTGGATATTGTGGCAGTCACTGAAACATGATACACAGACAACCAAGACTGGGATGTTAACTTACCAGGATACACAGTCTACAGGAGGGACAAGGTGGGTAAAAGAAGAAGAAGAGGAGGAGACGAGCTCTCATATAAGGGAAGGATTAAACCAACAGAACTAAAGAGTAAACAGGAAGTTAATGAGTCACTATGGGTCACCTTGGAGACAGAAATGGCACCACAATGTGCATGAATGTTGACTACAGACCCCATCTCAGGGGAGGAAATGGACAAGGAAATGATAAAGGGATCCTTAAAATGGCAGAAAAAGGGGAGATATTGTTGATGGGGACCTGAATATGCCACATGTTAACTGGAGTACCTTTGCTGCAGGCACATCCAAGAGCAGGGTCATTCTTTTGCCCCACAGGGGCATGCCTCAGACAGCTAGTGTTCAAAGCCACTTGGGAGGGAACAACCTTAGAACTGGTACTCTCAAATGGGAAGGATAAAGGATCTCAGATTTACAAGTGGGTAGCCATCTCAGAACAAGTGACCACCAAACAGTGCGGTTCACAATAAACACAGCCATAGAGTCAAGCCATACAAAACAAAGTATTGGACTTTAGGAAGGTTGACTTTGGGAAAGTGAGAGAGTGCCTCAGAAAAGCACTAGCAAACAGGCAAGAGGGGGTGGAGGAACAATGGGGAATAATCAAAACAGCCATCGAGAGGGACAAGCCTTTGTGTGAAGCAAATCAACAAAACAAAACAAAGGAAAAAGCCACTATGGTTCTCAAAAGAGGTGGCAGAGATGGTTAAGGAGAAAAGGATAGCATTCAGGAAATATAAGGAATATAAGGAAACACAGAAGGAGCAGGACAGAGAACTTTATCAGTTAAAGCAGAAAGAGGCAATGAAGGCAGTCAGAAGAGCAAAGGCACAAACTGAGGAAAAGATAGCCAACTTTGTTAGAAAGGGGATGAAACCTTTGTAGGTATATTAGGGAGTGAAGAAAGACTAAGGAGGGACACAGAGACATAATAAAGGGAGGGAATGTGGGCAGAGGGTGACAGTGAAAAGCAGGATACTGAACAAATATTTCTGCTCAGTATTCACAATGGAAGAGGAGGGCGAGGTACATAAACCAAACAAGGGAGACACTCTGAATAGGGGGTCGATACCAGTCCATTCACAGAAGAAGGGGTGTGTAATAACTCCTAAAACTGAGGTTGGACAAAGCAATGGAGCCTGATGGGATTCACCCAAGAATTCTAAAAGAACTAAGAGTAGAACAGGTAACACCACTGACTATTCTCTTTAACAAATTATGGGAGGATGGGGTGGTACCTGAGGATTGAAGGAGGGCAGATGTGATTCCACTTCACAAAAGTGGGAGCAGGTCAGAGGCAGGAAACTTACTGACCAGTTAGTTTGACTTCAGTGGTAGGGAAAATGATGTAATCTCTTCTGAAGGAAAGAATTGTTGAGTACCTAGAGGCCAGTGGGGCACAGGACCCAAGGCAGCATGGTTTCACAGCAGGAAGATCATGTCAGATGAACCTAATAGATTTCTTTGACTGGGTGGCCAAAGTAGTAGACCAGGGATGGGCTGTGGATATGGCCTACCTAGATTTTAGCAAGGCATTTGACACAGTCCCCACGAAAGATTAATATACAAGTTAGCCAGCCTTGGGTGGGTCCCAAGATGGTAGCCTGGATGAAAAACTGGCTGGACAACAGGAGGCAAAGGGTAGTAAACAGAGTCCACAGTGAAGAAAGGATGGTAACTAGTGGGGTACCACAGGGTTCGGTACTGGGACGGTCCACTTTAATGTCTCTATAAATGACATTGAGAGCACCTGAAAGGAAAGGTATGTATCTTTGCAGATGACACAAAGATCTGCAATAGGGTTGATACACAAAGTGAGGTGGAGAGAATGAAAAGGACTTGGCAAGGTTGGAGGAATGGTCAAATATGTGGCAGCTCAGATTCAATACAAGAAGTTCAAGTAATGCATCTGGGAAACAAAACCCAGGGAAGAGTACACAATGGGGGTGAGTTAATAACAATAACAAAAATTGAAAGAGACATAGGAGTAATTATATCAGATGACCTAAAGGTGGGCAAGCAATGTGAGAAGGCAGTAAGGAGGGCTGGAGGATACTGGGATGCACAGGAGAGGCATCAGCAGTAGAAACAGGAAGTTGTTATCCCTCTGTACAGACAGTTATTGAGACCCCATCTGAGTACTGTGTGCAAATCTGAGACCCCATCTCTGCAAAGACATAGCCAGAGTTGAGTCTGTTCAGAGGAAGGCAGCCAAAATGGTGCTGGGTCTGCACCAGAAGACATATGAGGAGAGACTAAAGCAGCTTAATATGTATACCCTTGAGGAAAGTAGGGAGAGGGTGACATGATAGAAACTTCCAAATATCTCAAGGGAATTAACAAAGTACAAGAGGGTAGTATCTTTCAGAAGAAGAGATGTGAAAGAACAAGGGGACACAATTTGAAGATAGAGGGGAACGCTCAGAGGTAATGTTAGAAAGTATTTTTCACAGAGAGAGTTGTGGATGCATGTAACAGCCTTCCTGAGGAGGTTGTGGAGTCAGAAACAGTGGGAGAATTCAAGAATGCACGGACAGGCATAAAGCAATTCTAGGTGGGGGTAAGAGAAAGTAAGCTGTTGATTAACTAGAATCTGCAGCTTATCCAACAGATAGAAAATGGGCAGACTAGGTGGCCAAGCTGTCCTTATCTGTCATCAATTCTATGTTTCTATGTATCTATGTACACAAATTTCTTGACTTTGTCAGAGTTTACATCACATTACTATTTCTTTAAGCTACCAATGTTAAACAATTAGGTAGCCCTGAAGGAATTATTAATCTTACCAGGGCTCCTCATTCTTTTATTCTACCTATTTATTGTGCTTTTGAATATGCAATATTTTATTTGTTCTTTCTTATTGACATACTGAAGATCTTCCCTAGTTTTGATAAGAAACAACCATATCATAAGTGTAAAAAGAAATGGAAACATAAGCAAAGCCTGTCATGAAGAAATACCCATTGCACAAGCCTCAAAGTGTGAATAACAAGATATCAAAATAATAAGATAAGACATTTGAAAGACTCTTTAGATATAGTAAATCCATCTGGGTAGTTATTTATTTGTTTTTGGTAACTGGCACAAGAATGCCTATTTTTAGGCACGACTCGGGAGGATACAAGTTGAAATACATGAGCATACCATGTGATGCAGCACATGAGATATGTAACACAGTGAGGAGGGATTAAATACAATCAACATTAGGGCTGGGAAAACATGGTTTGGTTTTGAAATACTTGCTCTATGACATTAAATGATCTTTTAGTCTTACTGTGACATCCTCCACAGCGCATCCCTGATGATCGCAATGCTGAGTGTCAGCATTGCACTGTCGGTAATGCCTCTGTGTTTTTATTGTGGGCTGCAACCCCAAACACCCCCCCATGGGGATCTGGCCTCACACTCTCGGATTCTAGGGATACAACTCTGAGTTGGAGTTGTCTTGGGGAGGGGATGATACACCAGGTGAGGCAGTCCTGACACCAGCAGAGGCATCACAGCAATGCGAAGATATCACCATATTACTGTCGATGTGATGGTCTTCATGCTCATGGGTTCACTGTACCATCAGCATACCTACAAATTATATATATATATATGTGTGTCTTGTGTACAGTACTGGGAGAGACTTGCATCACCTCTATAATAATGGCCTGTAACATCTTAAATGAATAATAAAATGTTTCCATTCTAATACTCCCTAGTATTGTACACTCAATAAGGACATACTATAAATAACATCAGCCTCTGTTGTGTTGCTATTTTGTTGTGGCCTCATCTGGAATGCCACATTTCCCCTTAAGAAAGATGCCATTTTTGACATTGTTCCATGTCTCTCATAGAGTGCCTCATTTCAGTCTCAACATTTACATTTTAAAGAAAAAAAGTTGTATGCTAGTATCTCATAGTTAGCTCTTGTGCTTCTTAAAACATTCTTATTTCTAAATTTATAATCTATGTAGTTTTATATGCCCTTTTTCCTGGTAATGTACAAACCAGTGGTGTCCCCTACAGTACTTTCAGTACTTGTACTTCCCTGGTTTTAAATAGCTGTTTTCTAATACCCCCACCACCAATTGCAGCGTCTCTAACTCTCCTTAACATCATTTCTAATTTTTTTCTTTACTTTGCAGTATTAATTTAGTTTAGTTAGTTTTTGTTGACCGGATAAGTGCACTAGACAAATTCATGATGTTTTAATTAAATATTTGATCCTCCCCTTATGCGTTGCCCTGCTATGTGCAAGACTATGGGTCCAAAAATTCTCCACAACACCAGCGGTCCATTTACAGATCTAAAAGCACTTGTCTGTATTGTTGCTGAACCTTTGAAGGTCTTAAAGCTCCACACCTGCCCAAGAAACGTCCTTTCTACTTCTCATCCCAGTGAGTGTATTTCTTGGTGTCTCCATTCCTCTCACTGTTACATACATGACTTATTGTGGTGTCACTGTTATGTACATGACTGTTTATGAAAAACATATTTTAAATAAATTACACCAAATAATTAGGACAATAAGTTGTGTCTAACTTTTCAGCCAAGTTTTAAATTGCTGAGTAAGAAAAAAGAGCTGTAAAACAAACAGATACGGTCAGCAGGTAAACTTTGACACCTCTGAAGAAAATGCATTCAAAAGTAAATGTTTAAACATAACTATGGTTGCATTATGTACATAAACAAAAGTTTTTCTTATTGCAGGACTGTATCAGATAGTTACACTTATATTTTGCTTTTGTTGGCCCCTGTTAACCACATGACTTGATGTGGTGTCACTGTTACGTACATGACTTTTGGTGTCACTATTACATACATGACTTCATAAAAAAACTGTTCTTGAATAAATTACACTGAATAATTAAGTAACTCAGTGGTGTCTAACTTATACACAAAGGTTACATAGCAGATTAAAAAGGGATGGTAAAAGCAAATGGATACAATCAGCAGAAAACTTTGACATGCCCTGTTTTCACAGCAGTGGTGCCCATGGATAAATTGTATGAATTACAATCAGGTAATGCTTAGAATAAAATAATGAAATGTTACATACTATGGTACCTAAATACCTTCAATAACCATACTAATTTGGAAAAAAACTAAAAGAAATTTAAACTGACAATTCAACAGAAGGGACAAGGTGTTACGTACCTTAACTGATTCATGTGCTAACTTAAAGACCCATTTTCTTATACTTGTAGATGATGAACTATCTTTATATTTGGTATTACATTATTCCATATGCACCCAATGTAACAATTATATAGTTATGGATTTAAGTAAAAAATTTGGGACATGAATGTCGTACTTTGTTTCTCCAGTATCAATACACACACACACACACACACACACACACACACACACACACACACACATATATATATATATATATCATTTGAAATAGATTTTTAAATTGTGTGAACAATTAACAGTTTCTCTATTTGTGATTAAAATAAGAACTATAAATTCAAAACCATATGAGATATTTTAACAACTAATGACTTAAACAAATGCATTAAAATAAGGCAAAACAAGGTTACAATCAAAAGAATCCCTTCTAAAAAAAAAAACATAATACATGTGAAGAGGAGAGTAATGAAAAGAAAAAAATCAAATTCAATATACATAGAGACCAAATATTTTGAATTTATAGGAAAAAATGCTTCCACAGCAATGAAGGAAAAATTGAATTCTATTCCTGTGAGGCCAATAATAGGGGAAGTCAATTTAAATTTAAGAGACAATTCAGAACTCCATTGCCCACCCCCACACACACAAATAGCCCATTCTTACAACAATATGTTAAGACAGTGGTCGAGCCTAATGATTGTGATAAAGTAACTAGTTTGATTAATTCTATGGGCCAGGTAGAGAATAGCTCCTTAAAGATGATGAAAGAGATACAGATTTAAGTCCACTTGAAACATCTGAATTAGCACCAGTAGTTAATGAGTTTTGTACAACAATCAATGGACTGAAAACCTTGCTCAGTCAAGCAAAACAGAACTTATCACCATCCCTTTCAGTCTTTAATTCCAGACTTCTTTAGAATGAAGCTCATATTTCTCTGTCCTGAAATTAGAGAATTGCCCTTACTTAACTTCATATGGAAACCTCTACCCACAATTTGTTTTGAGAAAATAAATATTTAAATCCTTCCTCAGTTAGATATAAATGAATATCCAAATAATACTTCCTCTCAAGAGATCTGTTCAATTACATTAAAATCCATTAATGACAGTGTTATTATTTTAGAAGCATTATAAGAACTGAAAGAAAAAATAATGGGAATAAGAGTGAATATAATGAAAAAAACTTTATATAGAAACACAGAAACATAGAATTTGACGGCAGATAAGGACCGTCTGGCCCACCCAGTCTACCCATTTCCCTACCGAATGGATAAGCTGCAGATTCTAGTTAACCAACAGCCTACTTCTTCCTACCCCCACCCACTAGAATTGCCTTATGACTGTCCCATGCATGCTTGAATTCCACCACTGTTTTTGATGCCACAGCCTCCTCGGAAGGCCATTCCATGCTTCCTAACCCTCTCTGTAAACAAGTACTTCCTTACATTACCTCTGAGCTGCCCCCATCTTCAAATTGTCGCCCCTTGTTCTTGCACACCTCTTTTCTGAAAGATGCTACCCTATTGGACTTGTTGATTCCATTGAGGTACTTGAAAGTTTCTATCATGTCCCCCTTTCCTCCTTTCCTTGAGGCTATACATATTAAGCTCCATAAGTCTCTCAGATGCCGTTGGACTGAATCTGCAGCATTGCCAGTGGTCGCGAGGACCAACCACCCCCGGCCAGAGCCCCACCATTGGACTGAATCTGCAGCACTGCCAGTGGTTGCGAGGACCAACCGCCCCCAGGCAGGAACCCAGCCGTTGGACTGAATCTGCAGGTGCAGCTCAGCACTGGAATGCACTTAGGATTTTGAACTGGAGAGTGTGTGAGAAACAATGGACTCTGAGAAACAGCACCAATATTTCAAATAGAGCCAGTCCTATTTTCAGTCAGCGGAGCAATGCTGATTGTTTTTCAGGCTCCTGCACTTTTAAAACTTCTGCAGTGTTAGGGCTTGTTCGAAGGGTACTTTAATTGTATATCGGACAGTATTAAGCAAATCCATGCACTTTGCTAAGAACTTAACTCTCTTTAAAAGTGTCTAATTTACCTCAGCCTGAACAAAGGTGCTTTACTGAATCACAGTTGCCAGATTTAAGTCGTCTCAAAAGTGCTTTTATTTACCTCGGAGGTTTTACTGCTAGAACTGAATTTCTTTTGTTGTTTTTTTAGCTTGTCCAGCATTTCAAATATTTGTTGATCACAATAGACAGCACTATGTCATATGCCTACCACATTGAAAATATTGCAAAGGCTGTGAACATCCGTATTGGTTTGCTTCATAGGCACAAGCAAAGTCTTACACCAGAGGCCCTAAATCTCACTATCCAGAGTTCAGTGGTCTCTCTTGTTGATTCGACATCATAGTCTATGAGCTCAGCTACAGACACAGCCCTTCACATTATAAAGGTCACCTAAATAAACCTGTCAGCTCTTAACTGGTTCCCACGGCTTACACATACATGTGACCTCTATGACCAGGCTAACTGGCTCCAGTTCACAGATAGGCTCAGGTTCCAATCATGCCTTCAGGCCAAAAATGTCTGGGCCTCATGCCAAAGGATGTCAGGAGGCTCCTTACTCCCTATGATAACAGTCATTCCACCAGAAGCTCAGATAGCACGATCTTTAAAATTCCTAGGTGTCACACTGTCTTGGTCAAAGAGCTTGTGTCTACTATGCTCCATTTGGATTAATAATCTTCCTCCTGCCATCTCCTTGATAACAGCATTAGGCCCCTACAAATGTGAGCTCCTAAAACATCTCAATGCTAACGCTATCTGTGACTGCTTGCTTTGGCCCATAGTGCTATTTTCCATGTCCTAAGCAGCTCTCCCCATGATCTTGCCTCTTGAATCCTGCACTTATTACTTCCCTCTCATGTGCCTTAATGTAATCCCTCCTCCCTCCCTTTCTTTTCTCTTCCTTCCTTCCTCCCTCCCTCCCTCCCTCCGTCAAACTCCCTCTTATCCACCACCCCTCTTTCTCCTACTATCTTCTCTAGGGTAACCACCTTTTAAGAAGCCAAAGTGGGACATTTCTTACTAAAACATGATTTTCACAGGACAGTAGGTAACCTCGACCAATGCAACAGATTTCTTTTCTCTATATAATCAGAATTAAGGCTGAGTATTGTAGTTTCTTAGCTGTTTCTATCATTCTTGTCATTTTAAGGTATTTTAGCTAAGGTATTACAGTTTTCTGCAACATTTAGTGGACAGTCAGAAAATATTTCTCTACTATAACATCAGGACATGTAGTACTTTTCATGTTTTTTGCAGGACACAGCTGCCCAACTCAAGACTGTCCTGTGAAAATCAGACAGGTGGTAACTCTAATCCTCTCCCATCTGCCTTCAGCCCACCCCCAAAAAAAATAGCTTCAACAAGGCCTTCCTGGGCTGATGCTTCTCCATTTCTTGAATGGATGTTGGCAGCCCTGGGCTGCTGTAACCCTGAACATAGCTCTCCATCCTGACAACTCAGTCTGCTGCAGTACCTCCCTATGCCTTACATACCCCCAGTCTAAATTTTCCTCTCTTCCTTAAACTGCCTTAACCCTCACAAGCTTGTTGTACTTACAATGGCCTGCTGACTTAGTCTGTTTGTTTATAGAACTGAATTTCTAAAGTGTTCTAATTTACCGCACAGGTTTTCACTGCTAGAACTGTATTTCTAAAGTGCTTTAATCTCGTCAGAGTTTTTAACTGCTAGAACTGTATTTCTAAAAGTGCTTTAATCTACCTCAGAGGTTTTACTGCTAGAACTATATTTTGCTTAAATAAGGTCTGTTTTAGTGTAATCCGAATTGTGTACATACAGAGACAAAGTGATCTTGCGCTGTCTCGCACTGTCTCGCTGTTCTTTGCCAATAAATAACACGCCCACTCTCTCTCCTCACACAGCGTTGCCAGTGGTCATGAGGACCAACTGCACCATCCGCCAGCTGGAGCCCTGCCTTTGGACTGAATCTGCAGGTGCGGCTCAGCTGAAACAGCGCGATAGGATTTTGAACTGCGTGAGTGTGTGAGCCTGGCCGCTGCACACCAGCTTCCCACCCACCTCACCACCACCCTTGCAGACACGGACTTACATAGTGTGTGTCACGTGAGTGAAATAGCCTATCAAGCCCACTTTTCTACAAGCAGATTATATGCTAGATCCACTAGTGGCCGCTGCTCTCAAATCCCTCTACCCAACCTGTGCAAGCAACATGCTGCCTCTGTTATTCATTATGCCTGCTTACACCCCTGGCTCCCTTCCACCTGCCTCCTATCCTAAAATGCAACCAAACCCAATCTCATTAGACACTGATGTTTCTCTCCAACCCATCATATTACATCCTCCCCAGTGCTGCGACAGCAGCATTACTTCAAATCAACTGGCTTCTAAGTGCCTCCATCCTGCCACCCTCCTTTTATGTTAGTCTATCAGTCCTAATCGCCTCTCCTCGAAACAGCTCTGTGCATATCTAAACAGGTTCCAACCCCCACAAGATGCTATAGGGCTTGTTTAAACCTAAACAATTGATAGTGTTGCTGCTACTCCTGTCCGGGGACATCGTACTCAACCCAGGCCCAAGCCTCCACCTCCTACCCACCCACACATTACTAAGGGTCTACAAATTGTGCACCTCGACATTTGTAGTACACTAAACAAAATCACAGCCCTGCAACCTATCATTCTTTCATTTTGCCCAGATGTGATGATTATCACTGAGACCTGGCTAAGCCCCACCATTTGGACACATAAGTTTCTATACCTGGATACTTGCTCATTCAGACAAGCTTGCCTGGGCAATAAAAAGGGCGGCATTGCCATGTACATCTCCTCTATGCTCCAGTTTACCCCAGTACTCTTCCCCAAACCCACTTAGTCCATCAACTCCTTACTAATCAAACTCTCATTCCATACTCTATTCCCTATACATTGTTGGGTCCTACTGTACCTCCAACACATCCCTGCACGACATGCTGGACCATCTGGGTACCCTAAAGTCAACCGCTTTGGGGGAGCTACATATTCTAGGATTTCAATTCAAACTGGCTTGCAAACAACAACTCTAAACTTCTTAGCCTAGTCACTGCCCTAAACCTCACCCAGCAAATCTCTGAACCCACTCGCCTAAATCACAAATCGTAGAACCATTCCCTCTTGGATTGGGCACTTACCTCACACCCACATCAGATCATCGATCTGGACGTCTCCTGAACTCCCTAAGTGATCACCATATGATCTATGTGGTGAGGAAAATATTCAGGCCCAAGGCACCCACCATGGACACTGCTCACTAGGTCATACAAAGCCCTAAATCTTGAAGCTTTGCTAAGTGACCTGACACATACTGATTGGTCTTTCATCCCCAGGCACCTTCCCTTCACTCAGCCTAGAATTCTTCAAGGATACCTTCCTTGCTGTATGGAACACCCATGCACCCCTCAGAAGGACTTGGGTAAGGGTTCCCACCTGCCTTGGGTCTCTGACAATATTCGCCAATATCACTAAACGTGATGGCTCCATTGCCTCTGAACCAGGGAAGTGGCATCTGTTTTTGATACTTTCTTCACTAGTTGCGCATCCTCTTTCTAGCCTCACTACCACCCCCTTCCAACTATGCCCACCCGAAGACTACATCCTCCCAGGCTCCCAGCTTCTCTTTTCACTGGGTTACCCCAACCATTGTGCTGAAAGCCTCCAGTCACTTAACCCCTCCAGGTAAATGTCCCTCAGGAATTGATTCTAAATGCCACACATATCTGCCCCAAGCTATTGCCAACCCGCTGGCCTCCCTGTTCAATCTCTCATTTCACTTGCCAACATACCTTCCAAATGGAAGCACACCACTGTCATCCTCCTTCTGAAAGGTAATGGCCTCTTCCCAGGAAACTAAGGCCCCCATCTCCCTACTCCCATCCTAGCCAAATTACAGGAGCATCTTGTCCTAGAACAACTCTCCTCCTTCCTTGACTCCTCCCTCTTTCTTCCGCCCTACCAGTCAGGGTTCAGGAAAACAAACTCTCCATAATCTCCTGCTAAGGCTCACTGACACCATCCTCACTGGCATGGACAAAGGGCACCACCTCAGCCATCTTTATCGATCCTATGAAATGCTTTTCACTGTCTCTCCCCACTCGATCCTCCTCTCCAAGCTCTCTAGAGGCGGGACTCTGGATGTTACCACTAGATGGTTTCATTCTTACCTGGTTGGTAGATCACAATCAGTAAGAATTGGACCCCACCTCCACCCCCTCCCCATCACGACTGGGGTCCCCAAAGCTAGGTCCTTGGCCGCTACTCTTCTCTATCTTTTAAATGACCTCCCTCAGTTTCCCTCAAACATCCATTCATTTGGACACTGATGACACCATACTGATGCATCAGGCCCCTTCTCCATGGAAGTGGCCTCTATACTCCAGAATGATTTCAATGCAGTACAGCACTGGTTTCGCTCCAACAGCTCTTCCTTAACTCCAAGCAAACAGTCTCCCTAACTTTTGGAATGAGACAAACGATCTTCCAGCTCCATTCTACCCCTACTTTCCCAACCTCGAGGGGACTCCTCTAGAGACTTGCACCTCCTTCAAATACATCAGGGTCTGGCTTGACCAGCACCTTGACTTTTCCACTGAGATTTACTCAAACTACAAGAAACTGCACCCAAAACTAGAGCCTTATATCGGAACAAGGACAGCATCCCCTGGCTACCCATAAGGAAAATGTTCAGAAGAAGAACCTCCCTATATTTGACAAAGGTGATATAGTCTACAGCGCTGCACCTAAGTCTGCCCTATCCAGCCTGGATCTGCTTTTCCACTCCTTCTGCTGTTTTGCCCTTGACTGTCCACTATGACCCATCACTGTGGCCACTACAAGTCCCTTGATCTAACGTTGCTCCAGGATCGTAGACACACCACTGCATTAGGTCCACAGAAAATTCTGGACAAAATACCCCTACCTCAAATCTGCCCTCACAGGCCTGTCACAGCCCACTTACTCCCTCAGGAGAGAAACTCCTGGCTTCTCCATGCCCCATGCATGTCTACTGCCAAGGCCAAGGAGCCTTCAAATACCTCATGCCAAAGTTTTGGAACACACTTCCTGCAGACATTCAGAGTTTACCAATACTTCCCATCTAAATCACCTCCTCAGGCACATTTCCCTCAACATGCGTTTGCACATAGGGCCACCGATGGGCTGGTGCTGCAGCCCTCCCTCCTATCTTAGGGCCTCTTAAATGTGCTGCACCATGCTACTTGCCTAGTGCTCACAGGACTTTGCCCAAGGCTAGTAATTACTCTAAGTTGATCAGAATTAGGTGTTTCATGCAGCTCCGTGACTGTACTGTAGTAATTTTGGCTCTTCTCACTATTGCCTCTGTGTTTTAATTCTTTCATGCAATGTATTTGTATTCTCCACTATACATAGCCATGCATATGACTATATAGTTGTTCCTGTTCTGTTGGACCTCTCTATGCCCTGACTGTTTTTCTGCATTCTGTATACATTTTACTGTGACTATTATTTGTATGCTCCATGTCCCTTCCCCAGAATGCATCTGGAATTGAGTGGCACCTCTCAGTACACCATCCTGGTAAAACTCTTAAATAAATAAATAAATAAATAAATATGTCTTCTGGTGCAGACCCTGCACCATTTTAGTTGCCCTCCTCTGGACAGCTTCCATCTTGTCTATGTCCTTGAGGAGATTGGGTCTCTAGAACTGCACACAGTGCTCCAGATGGGGTCTCACCAGCTGTCTGTACAGAGGGATAACAACTTCCTGTTTTCTACTAGTGATGCTTTTCCTTTGCATCCCAGTATCCCCCAGCACTCCTTACTGCCCTCTCACATTGCTTTCCCACCTTTGGGTCATCTGATATGATTACCCCCAGGTCCCTTTCCATTTTGTTGCTGTTAGTATCTCACCCCGTTGTTGTACTCTTAGCCTGGTTTTGTTTCCCAGGTGCATTACCTGCACTTCTTAGCACTGAATCAAAGCTGCCATACATTTGACCATTGTTCCAGTCTTGCCAAGTCACTTCTCATCCTTTCCACCCCACCTTGTGTATCAACTCTGTTGCAGATCTTTGTGTTGTCTGCAAAGAGACATACTTTCCTTCCAGTCCCTCTGCAATGTAAACATAAAGACATTGAAGAGAACCGATCTAGTACTGAACCCCTGCGGTACCCCACTAGTAACCCCCTTTTCCTCAGAGTGGACTCCATTTAGTATTACCTCTGTGTCCTGTTCTCCAGCCAATTCTTTACCCAGACTACCATCTTGGGACCAACTCCCAGGATGGCTAACTTGGATATTAATCTTTTGTGGGACAGTGTCAAATGCCTTGCTAAAGTCTAGGTAGGCCATGTCCACAACCCCTCCTGATCTACTACTTTGGTCACCCACTCAATGAAATCGATTAGATTTGTCTGACATGACCTTCCTGGTGTGAATCCATGCTGCCTTGGGTCCTGTGCCCCTCTGGTCTCTAGGTACTCGACAATTCTTTCCTTCAGAAGTGAGTCCATCATTTTCCCTATCACTGAGGTTAAACTAACAGGTCTGTAGTTGCTTGCTTCTGCCCTGCTCCCACTTCTGCTCCCATTTTTGTGAAGTGGAATCACATCTGCCCTCCTCCAGTCCTCAGGTACCACCCCATCCTCCCATGATTTGTTAAAGAAAGTAGTCAGTGGTGTCACTAGTTCTACCCTTAGTTCTTTTAGAATTCTGGGATGACTCCCATCAGGCCCCATTGATTTGTCCACCTTCAGTTTTAAGAGTTATTTCAGGACCCTTTCTTCTGTAAATAGGCCAGTATCAACTTCTGTATCAAGAGTGTTTCTATTGTTTGGTTTAGGTACCTGCCTCTCCATTTGTGAATACAGAGCAAAAATATTTGTTTAGTATCTCTGACTTTTCACAGTCACCCTCTGCCCACCTCCCTCCCTTTATTAAGCCTCACTATCCCTCCCTTGGTCTTCCTTTGCTCCCTGATGTACCTATAAAAGTTTATCCCCCTTCTTAACTGTGTTGGCAATCTTTTCCTCGGTTTGGGATTTGCTGTTCTGACTGCCTTCCCAGCTTCCTTTTGCTTTAACTGATACTATTATCTGTCCTGCTCCTTCTGTGATTCCTTGTACTTCCTGAATGTTTTCTTTTCTCCCTAACCTTTCCTGCTACCTCCTTTGAGAACCGTAGTTGTTTCTTTCATCGTTTGTTTTGGTTATTTGCTTCACACAAGGCTTGTTGCCTCTGTTGTGGCAGTTTGATTATTCCCCATTGTTCTTCCCCATCCTTCCTGCCCATTTTGCTAGTGCATTCCTTAGGAATGCACCCATTTTAGCAAAAGTCAGCCCTCCTGAAGTCCAGTACCTATGCCTTTGTATGGCTTGACTCTACTGTTGTTTTTATTGTGAGCCATATTGTTCGATGTTCACTAGTTCCAGATGGTTACCCACTTCTAAATCTGTGATCCTCTGCGCCATCCACATTTGAAAGTACCAGGTCTAAGATTGCTCCCTCTCAAGTGGGTTCCAATACTAGTTGTCTAAGGCATGCCCTCTGTAGGGCATCTAGAATGACCCACTCTTATTGTGGCTGCTGCAAATTTACTCCAGTTAACATCTGGCATATTCAGATCCCTCATCTAGTCGAGGATAATATTAAATTACATTATGACGAGGATAAGAATGTGTCTTTATATTTAAGGACCACAAAAGGAACCTATTTAGAAAAATCTACTAAGTGTAATCAGGTCAACCTCCGACCCCTTTCCAAAGAGAGGAAGTAGTTAACCTGACTAACACACAAGTCTTATAACTCTAAGGCAAAAGTTAAAAAGTTAAAATAGAAAAGGAACAACAAAGACACAGATACATAAAACTAAAGAGCAGAAGGAGACTAAACTTAGAAACAAAAGGAAAGAGGATATGATATGTTACAATTAAAATTCAGAACACAAACTAAAAATCAGACTTTGATAGGATCACCACCAAGAATGCCCTATCACTCAAAACTTAAGACACACCCTCATGATGGCCAAAACAATTTCTCAATAGAGTGGAGTGAGTAATAAGCTATGAACCTGGAGACAAGCTGACTTGGGTTTAAAACCCACAACTGGCACTGTCATATTGTGTGCCCCCGAACAAGTCACTTAACCTTCTTGTACTCCCAGGATGCACCTGGAAATGAACTTCAGTTCAGAATATGTATTTGCTGTCCAAAAATTCTAAAAGAAAAATATTATTCTAGGTAGTCGGACCTCAAAACATGTAGGGCCCTGTAAGTAAACAATGTAATTTTAAAGGTGGTGCTCCACCTTATTGGGAGCCAGTGCAGCTGCCCACAAAAGGCATGATATGATCTGAGTAGAATGATCCAGAGATCAACTTGGCACAGCATTTTGCACAAGCTGTGTGTAGTGCAACAACATCCTCAATAGCTCCAATTAAAGAGTATTACTTATCCAACCTTGTACACATATAAAGGGTTCCTAGATCCTTCTGCATCAAATAGAATCTACACCTGTAGATATTTCTATGTTGGAAAAATCCACTGTGCACCACAAATACATGCTATCTAAGATCATATACTGACTCCCAGATGTTTTACCTCATCCACAGCTGTCAGAATGTTACTGTTTGAAGATGGCCTCACTATAGCATCCCATCAAACAGCTGATTCACAAAGACCTGGTTCCACCGAAAATACTTGTCTTGGTTGGGTTTAAGCTTAGTCAGCTGGAAGCCATCCAGTCTACCATATTCTACATGCATTGTTCTGGAACCAGGGCTGCCCCCTCATCGAGTGTAAAAGAAAGGTACTGCTTAGTGTCATTAGCATAGCAGTGAAAACTCATACCATACCATCTAATGTCTCATCCTAATGGTAGCACATACCTCACAAATAACATGGGTAACAGAACTTGACCCTTGCATACCACAACAGCTGATCACTACCGGCCATATTGACAAAGTCCCTATCATGATTCTTTGTGTTCTACTAAACAGCAATGAGTCAAACCATTTCAATCACATCCCAGTGAGTCCCCTGTAATACGTAAGGTGCCCATCAGCAATCCAAGATCAAAGTGTCAAACACTGACAAGAGATCAAGAAGAATAACAATTGCACAAGCTGTAGGTAGTGCTCCAACCTCCTTAATAGCCCAAATTAAAGAGCGTTGCAATAATCCAGCTCTGAACAAATATAAAAGTGTCACTAGTTCCTATTGTGTCATATTTCTTATCCAGGAGATATTTCTAAGCTTGAAAAGTCCACTGTGAAGCACAAACAAAACATGTTGTTCCTGAGTCATCCCATAATTTATAGTGACTCCCAGCTGTTTCATCCATCCACAGCTATCAGAATCTTGCCATTCAAAGATGGCCACAATATAGCATCCCATCTGACAGCTAACCCTTTAAGACTTGGTGCCACCCTGAATAACTTTGTCTTGGTCATGTTTAAGCTCAAACAGCTAAAAAACATCCAATCCATCATTTCCTGCAAGCACTGCTCAGGAACTGAGACCACCCATACCCATCAGATGTAAAAGCCATGTATAGTTGAGTGTCCTCTGCACAGCAGTGAAAACTCATGCCATACTATCTAATGACCCATCCCAGTGGAAGCATGTACATCACAAATAACATGGGTGACTGAACTGACCCTTGTGGACCACAACAGCTGACCACTACTGGCTGCAATGCGAAAGTCACCATCATGATCCTCTGTGATCTGCCAAACAGAAATAACTCAAACCATTTCAATTAAGTCCAAATGAGTTCCCCATAATCCTCAAGATGCTACATCAATACTTCATTATCAAAGGTGTCAAATATTGACAAAGATTAAAGGAATGAAAACTAAGCAGTCTCCCCATCCATTATCAGGAGCTGGTCACTGAACACTTTTAACAGCATGGGCTCCATGATGTGGTGAGGCTGGAATCATGACTGGATGGGCTCATAGATGTAGAATTTCTCAAGGTGTGCCTCAAGTTGTGTCGCCACAACCTTCATGATAACCTTTCCCAGAAGGGAAGATTTATCTAAACTGTAGTTTGCTAACATCCCTGGGTGCAGTGATGGATTCTTCAGGAGTGATCTCACTGAGAGTTTTCTTAGAGCCTTAGGACAGCAGCACTCTGAAAGGAAACACTGGACAATAACCACAAACACTGGTCCTAGGGTCTCACGGCAGGCCACAAACAACTGCATAGGACCTAGGTCCAACTCACAGCAATTGGGATGCAGAAACTGGCTGAGACTCACTCCAGATCATTGGAGTGCTCATGTTCCTCTCAACCTGATAACTACTGCTGGCCCCTTACAGGCCAGCTGTAGACATATCTACTCTAATGGAGAACAATCTGTCCAGGAAGAAATGGCCAAACCTGTGACATTTCTCTTAAGGCAAAACTCCAGCAGACTGCCAACAGGCTGGATGATTTAACCTGTTAGGCCAGCCTGTTTTAACTTGAGGCAATAACCCGTGACAGGAATTTCTCCTTTTTCTGAGTTATTACCTCTGAAACTCTCTATAATGATACTTTTGGGTCATCTTATCTAAAAGAGCTGGACCTGTTCCAGGGATGTGCCAGTCTCTGCCCTGTTGCCTTCAACTGCCTAAACCCATGATTATAGTATGGCGAGCTCCTGCAGAAGGCCAATGGGTGGACATGGACTGGTGCAATGGAGTCAGGTGCCACTGAGAAGGATGAATTATAGCCTGCAGAGGCGGCCACTGTAATCCATCACATGCTGCCTTCATGCCTGAGATGTGCAGTTAAGCCAGGAGTTTCTCTGGTGATACCAGATCATCTCTGTTTGGGGGGCTGATTGCAAGGAACTGAACAGCATGTCGATCTGACCACCCCATTGGATCCACCTTGACATCAAATAATTCTGGTCCCCGAGAGAAAACATGGTCTAAGGTGTGGCTGTGTTCATTGGTAGCAGTGGAAACCACCTGTGTGACACCCAGTGATTCCATCAACTGGAAGAATTGATGAGCAACTTGCTGTGATTTATCATCAGATAATACACTGAAATCCACCAGCACAATTAGGTTGGAGACATTCTATGAAAGGTCATTAATGATGTCTTCAAATTCCCTTAGCAACTTCTGCTCTCTCACCAAAGGCTGTTGCACCAAGAATATTCTACACCTCACACCCGCAGCAGCCTCCACAGCCACTCATTCAAATAACTCTTGTCTCCTTCAGTGGAAAGTCAGATGACACAAGATCTAAAACAAATGGCCATCCCACAACCTCAATACCCCTCCTTGGGCAGTGAAGCACCAAGAACCCATCAAGGATGGCCACCTCCAGGATAGGCCAAAAGTTATCTCCTAACCAGGACTCAGTGAGACATACTAGATCTCTTGAGGAATCTATGATGCAGACCAAAATCATGTTTGATTTGCTCCTCAAGGATCTGTTACTACACAGCTTGCCATAAAGTGGAAGAGCTGTGGTAGCTAAGCTATTGGCTACCTACCATCTCTTTCCTGAGAGATCCCTGAGGATCAGGACAAACCAGGGAGGATCCTGCTCTATGGCCCTATTAAACCTAGGGTGTCTATTTGGACTGACACTCCAAATCTGACTCACCCCAACACCTTCCCTTGGGTCATACATCTGAACTATGCACAGCCTCTTACAATGGTTGTAAACCATCTCTGAGAGAGGTGGTGTTTGTGTGTGTGTGACTGCTCCCATATTAAGCATGCATTTTCCTGTAACTGCAGGGCAATTTTCCAATGTTTTCCTGCTGATTACATTATTTCCAATGGAAGCCAAATTCCTCTGTTTTCCGTATAACTAATGCAAGTCTATGGGAAGAAATTCCCTTTAGATGGCTTCAATCCCTGTAAAATACTAGAATCCTAGTAGATCTGGGAGCCCTGGAGTATGAGTGTGTGTGTGTGTGTGTGTGTGTGTGTGTAATAGGCTCTAGTGCTGTGAAGAGCTATCAAATGACCAAAGTTATTTTCTTGTTGGTGCCATATAGTGCAGTTTAGTCATAATTATCAAAACTGCCATGCTGCTAAATCAGTCCTCTTGAATTTATTTAGTCAGAGTAAATGCTGTGTGTGTGTGTGTGTGTGTGTGTGTGTGTGTGCTTGTGTGCAACCTGTCCTCCCTAGGAATGACAGCTAACAGACTGCAATTGCACTGTCTGTAATCTGACACTGAGTCTGACTTTCACTTTCACAAAAGCCAGAGAAAATAAGTTATCCCCTAGGTTGCTGAAAGAAATAGAACAAATCTGTTAGACTGAGCTGGACAGATGATAAACAGCAATTTAAAAGTTATTTTGTTAATATCCTGAGATGTTCTCCCCCAATGCCTTTAACATAGAGCAGCAAATAGCAAAAATCAGAGGGGAGTGCACTAATTTGCAGCTGTGGAGGAATACATCCAAATGTCTAAAAGGGAGTTCCACAAAATGCCATTTTATAACTATAGTCTGATTGATGACAGAAGGGCTGTAGGCTCTGCCCGCAGCCCTAAAAATAGGGGGCAATAAACATGATCTGTCAAAGTACACAAACAAAGATTCCAGCAGAAATTATAGTACTACACATGAAGCTAAAATCCAAAACTAATTAAGATTAATAATAGAAGACCCTCTCACTGCCACTGAGGGGGGAGAAAACGCCCTTGCAATCTCAAAACCACAGGTTAGATCACCCAGTTTCTAGCAGAAAAAAGGTAATGTGTGTCAAGATCTCTGAACCCTTCTCTCACCAGCCCCAAATCTTAAGTGCAGTTTGAACAGCAGAGCAGGAAAGTCTGCTTAGGAATGGAAATAACTTCAGTACTCTCTCACATTGCTCCTCCATACTCCTTACTGAAGCACTTAACTGCAAATAAGCATCCTTTGCATTAATATTTGCATTCATCAAGGGGTACAATATTAGTCTGTTTAAAATGACTCTTTCAGTCTGGGGTTAGATGGGACTACTACCTCAGCTGGTAGAGCAACCTGATGGTATTCCAAGGTCCAAGGTTTAATTCCTAGTTAGGTCTCATTAATTAGCCTCTTTTATCTGGGTCCCAGTTACATTACTTCCTGCACCCATATACTCCACACAGCCCTCTGCTCAAATGGGAGAGTCTTCTGAAGTTATATAAACCTCACTGAAGTTTTCTGGAACAGAGTCTTCATTATGGCTGCTCCTTGACTGTGGAATCTATTCTATTTAAATTGTGCTGTTTCTTCTTAGCAAAAGCTTTCAAAAAGCCCCCAACCCAACTTTTCTCCTTGGCTTTTTATGATCTTGTCAAACAGTGTGATTTATTGAGCCTGTTTTATCTGTGCATAATAAATGTTTCTTTAATTACTGCATGCTGATTTTTTTGTCTTCTGTTTTCATATGCAGCATCTTGAGTCATTGATGGCTTAAGGCACTATATACATAAAATATAAATAATGCTACATAAATAAAATGATAGTGTTCCTTCAAACTGCAAGTTGTGGTTCCAAATGCTTATCAGTTGTTTGTACTACACCAGGAAATAATTACTGCCTCCATGTTTTCATAGATGGTCGGTTTGTAGTATAATAATGAAAGTGACCACACGAAGCACAGGCTAGCCAAGGGAGCCAGGTAGCTCAGTCTGGTAGAAAACTGGAACAGTACACGGGGGTTGGGCTCTAGTATAAGCTTGAGCATATTACTTTTTCATTACTGTTTGAAATCCAAATAATTCAGCTTAGTTATTACTAAATCACTACTGAATTGCTATCCGATTTGCTCCTACAATAGCTGCAGGATTTGCAGTCTGAGAAGTTTTATTTTGTTGCACTACATGTAAGTTGTCTTGCATATGCATACTTTGTACCATGCCTGTTTTTGTATTATCCTGTTGTAACCTCCAGAATTGAGCCTGAAAACAGGCAATTCTTTCTAACGAACTTACCAGCAAATAGAAAATCAATCAATCAATCAAGGAAACTCAGGTTAGCCATGCTGGCCAGATAGCTCATGTGGTAGAGCACCTGGAAAGTAAACCAGGGGTCTGTTGTGTTTAATTCCCAGTTATGTCACATATTGTATGTATTTCTAAATATTAGATTGCATTTATTTGTTCCACTGGAATGAATAGGATTGGCCGCAGCATTTGTAGACCTCTTATACAGCCTTCCACGGTCTTCATGCGCTGCTCCTGGTGACTGCAGCAGCATTCTAGATTCTTTTTCATTTTCAGACACATACAGCCTGCCACCTAGTTCACAACTAACCTCTGTACGGATCAGATCAAAGTGAAAGGGCCAAATGTCTTTGAAACAAAACTCACTAAATATTTACAACATTTTCACCAACTTGTAATAAATTTAAAATCCCTGAACAAACTGTTTGAAAGTAATCATCGGCTCTGAGCATGTGATCATATCTTGCCTGGTATAAGAACTCACACTTCGTTTAAAAGTCAGATAGCTAGTAATCCCACACATAATTTAATGCAGCATTTTTTATCTCAAAGTACGCAAGCAAAAACAATTAATGAGGAGAAAAGAAAAGATAGTGACCAAAAGAAATTCATAACAACACTGCATGATATATAATTGCCGAAAACTCTCACTAGAGCTGAGATTTCTTTCTCCACACTTTGGTCATAGGTCGTGAAGTGAGTCACATCACGCTGACTTTAATGTCAGTAAATAATCTGGTAAGATAAATGTGACAAACAAAATGCATAATAAAAATAAAAGAGTTGTCCAAGATGTCTCTTGGCTTACTAGCATCATCTCAAGACATCTTTGATTCTAGAACTGCTCAGTTTCGCTTCACAGTTTTCAAACAGAAAGATGTCTTGAGATGACACTCTTAATTAACAAAGAGACATATCAGACTAATTATATAAGATTTAGGTTAGAAAGGGTTAAAATATTAATATATAATTACTGATGACCCTCTTTATCAACTGGATTATGTTTAATGTCAAATGCCGTAATAACCAGATTTGGTTATTATGACTCAAACACTGTAATAACC
Organism: Neoceratodus forsteri; assembly: GCA_016271365.2. NCBI lineage: Eukaryota > Metazoa > Chordata > Ceratodontiformes > Ceratodontidae > Neoceratodus > Neoceratodus forsteri. Next base: position 626,124,897 of record CM057455.1, read on the forward strand.
TGAAATCTGGTTATCACGGCATTCTCCAAACAACTTTCATTGTCATTTTCTCCAGGATTACAATAACTTTTCCCTGCTCACTGTAGCATGATTTACTGTTTAAAGAGTATGTTAAAGTTTAGACAGGAAGGTTTAGTCAGTATAATGTTTGTTTTGATAAAGATTTTTTTACTTTTTCTGCAAATGAAACTGCTCAGTATATAGGAGGACAATGAGTGAATCAGCACTTCAGGAAACTCCATACAAGTGTGAGTGAGTGTCGCTATAGCAACACTTGCTCATGCTTGCATGGAGCTTCTGAATCTGCCGAGACACTCGCTCTTCTTGTCAGATACTCAGCAGCTTTATTTGCAGAAAAGTAAAAAATACCTTTTCCCAAAACAAGCAGCATACTTTTTACACTAAACCTTCCTGTTCCTACAAATTTTATAGCATTCTCTTTACAACAGTGAATGCCGCTCGGTCACGCCACAATACTGGACCTTCCAAGTCACTCGTCCTCAACTCCTTTACTTCTACATAGCAAGTCCCTGCACCAGCAATTATAAAAAAATCAAAGATGGGTGAGTGTCATGGATTTTTTCATACCTTCCACGCAGATGACCACACAAACCCTCCCAAGCTTTGTTCTCGAGGTTTATCGGTCATCACACACCCAGGCGTGTGAAAAAATCCATAATACACACTCACCTATCCATTATTCTCTTCTAACAGATGGATCAGCTATTAGACAAATACTATAATAAACTATGTATAGTAACTGATGGCAAATTACATCTTGCTTAAAGATATGAGAGCCAGTGCACGTAGTTGTAAGCTTGAGCTTCAGATTAGTAAAGATTATTACTCTAGGCTGAATAAGATATGCCAGCCTCAAAAGAATAGCATGCCATATAATCTGACATTTCTGTATAATTGCCACTAATTGTTTTCTTAACAGATAAAATATATACTATGGTGGTATATTATTACATCAATTCCTGTTCAGATCAAACTGTTGTGGCTTTCTCTTCAAGCTTTCCAGCATGGGAATTGTATGTAGATCATTTCCTTTGGGTAGTGCATTCTGATGGAATGTTAGAAATGGCTTACTGTAAAACTTCAAATTTCAAACTACATAACATACATATCCAAGTTTAACAAATAGAAAAGATTGCAGCACATGTGTTTTTCTGTCTTTAAATATTTGATGCATGGCAGTATGGATGGATGCTTTCATACTGGAAACTATGTATTGTTTAAAGAAGTTATTGTATATACCAGGGCAAAGTGGAATAGTTTGCAAAATAGGGGAACCCCTAAAAGTCATGAGCTTGATTCTTTAGAGAGAAACAAACATTAGGGGAGTCTTGTGAACCTACAGTATTTTAGAAAAGCTAGTCAGAGTCTCACAGGCCAGTTGAGCAGACTCAAACCTGTTTACCCACCAAAATGCAAATACCATAGGTCATGCATCACTAGCTCTTCCCTGCTGATCAGTTTTCTTCTGCATCAGTTCTGCAGCAGTCTCATTATGCTCCATGAGCTGAATGAGGGACCACATTGGGCATGGCCGAATTAATTAGGTTGTATGATTTATAAATTTTCAGACTGAAAACTAAAACAGCTGTGTAAATATGCTCTGCATTTAGGAAGCCGTGAACTTAATGTGCTTAATAAGTTTAATGTGCTGGTAGAACTTCTGTAAGATTATGCCTCCTTTGATGCAATGTTTTTTTTTTAACAGTAAAGTCACCTCTGTACAGAACACTATGTAGATATAGTAGTGTGAGTGTGTTAATTATGCATTGTGAAATTCTGTACATTGCATGAATCAAACATGACTATCCCTTATGAGACTCAAGCATGTTTCTGTAAAATAAGGTTTATTTTCTTGCAGAGCAAAGGCAGCACTAGTACATTAAGTGGTAGTGAGTTGTGTTTCCCTTATTGCTAGGCATCAGAAAAGGTGCAGTAGCTTAGCTGGTTTAGGCCTGCCTGAAAATGTCTCAAGACACGATGTTGGGCATACATCTGAAGGACTGGGGACTGGAAGAGTGTGGAGCCATCAGGAATTTTTTCACTTTTCTAATGGAACAATGAAGAATTAGGACAGTTTGAACCAGGGTGCTGGAACTACAGAACCAGGAGCAGATTGTTTGTGCTGGGAATGAAGCAGAGAGGAAGGACCAAGAATAATTGGAATAAGGAAGCTGGTTTGAACCAAAATATCTTTTCCTTTTCCCACAATGTTTATAGTCTTATGATTCAGTGAGACAGAGGTAGTTGGACCAGTGTAATAGGATAAAGTAATTTGAGTATGTCTTCAGCCTCAGTCTATAAACAAAGATAACATGGCAGTGGAAGGGGATCATTCAGAAGTAGGTGTTGTGGAGGCTGCTCCTGCTGCTTACTCATAGGAGGTGGTGATCAAATATATGGGCAGTCAGAACACAGGAGAGCTGAGTAACCTAATGATAATAGGGATAAGGTTATGATCCCAATGAATTGTATGCTGCCAACCTGACCTTGATGTTGAAAGAACAATTTTGATACATATTTTAGGCACTCAAGATTGATAAACAGGTAAGATAACAAAGGGCATAAGCACATAGAGCTACTGTACTGTGGAAGGCAGCATAGGTTAATGATTACATCACAGGCCTTTGAAGATGGACTTCAGGTTAAAATCTCATCAGAGATACTCACAGTACAATTTTTATAAAACTGTCAAGCCAATGAGTATGTTTAGCAATGTTGTTCAAAGTTGACTATAAACTAGCAAAGCACATTGTGTTGTTACTCAACACTTCATCAGATCAAAAGCAACTTTTAAGCAATGATTTTGCAACTCAACTGTAATGCATCTTCTGTTCTATCACAATGCAAAGCAAATCTGAGTTGCAAACTCTTAGACAACAGTTTTGGCAATACTTTGTTCTGGAGCCAGAAACACATGTGCAACTCATCAAGAATAAACACAACTCATTAGCATGAGTTTAATGTAAATTATATTGTATTGTACTGTGTGACATTGAGTAATGTACTTGCCCTTTCTGTGTTTCAGTCCTCACTGCATTTAAATTTGACAGAAGCAAGGTCCTGTTGCAAATAAAATGTTGTATGTTAGCTGGCTAATCCTGGGTAAACATAGAAACATAGAATTGATGGCAGATAGGACCAATTGGCCCACATAGTCTGCCCATTTTCCCTACCTACAGTATCACCACAGACCCTAACTCATCTCCAGCTCTTTCTCCCACCTTCCTTTCCACGGAGATACCCTTATGTTACTCATGCATTCTTGCCCCTCCCACTGTCTTCTCTCCCACCAACTCCACAGGAAGCCTATTCCAGGAAACCAGCACTATTTCTGTGAAAAAGTACTTCCTGCATCTCTGCTGAATCTACTCCACTCTGGTCCATAGCATGTCCCCATGTTCTCATGCTCATTTTTTGAAAAATGCTTCCCTCATGTACCTTATTTTCCCTGAGAGATATTTAAAGATCTCTATCATGCCCCTTCTCTTCCAGGGTGTACATAATGAGGTCCTTTAGTCTCCCTCATAGGGCTTTTCTTCAGACTCTACACCACTTTTGGTTGTCTCCTCTGTACTGCCTCCACTCTGTCTACAGTATGTCTTTATGGAGATGTGATCTCCTGCACTGGACACAGTACTCAAGGTGAGGTCTTACCAGGGATCTATAAAGGGTAACAACACCCCTATTTCTGCTGTTAATATCCCTCCCTATGCACCCCAGCATACCATTCAGCATCCCAACTGGTTTGTCACACTGGCTGGCCACCTTTAGGTCATCTCATATATTACCACTACATGCCTTTCCTGCTTTGTTATCAATAACGTGCCACCAATGTTGCTCTCCAACACCAAATTTCTGTGCCCTGAGTGCATTATTTTGCACTTTTCACATTGAAACCCTGATGCCATAACCTTGACCACTCCTCGAGTTTCTCAGGTCTCTTTTTATCCTTTCCACCACCACCCCAAGTGTCCACCCTGTTGCAGATTTTAGTGTCATCCGCAAGAGGCAGACCTTGCTTTCCAGCTCTTTTGCAATGTCACTTACACAGACATTGAAAAGGACTGGTCCCAGCACTGATCCCCGATGTACCCTACTGGTCTCCCTATATTCATGGGAATGAACTCCATTTACCACAGCCATCTGCCGCCTATCCCCAACTAATTTTTACCCAGTTTACCACTTTTGGTCACTATTCCAACCTACCCAACTTACATACTGGTATCCTATGTGGAACAGTGTTGAACGCGTAATTGAAATCCAGGTAGGCAACATCCACTGCTCCACATGGATCTAATTCCATAGTCACTCAATCAAAGAAATCAATAAGAATCATTTGACATTACCTCCACCCCCATCCCCATGAATCCATGCTGCCTCGGTATTGATATGGGTATATAAGTTAAAAACAATTACACTACATCCTCATGATCTGAGACAGCATCAAGGCTTTGGTCAAGGTAAATGGTCAAAAGCAAAACTGGATAACTATTGCTTCTGCCACTGCATCTTAAGCATCAAGGCAAATATGTCAGCCTTTGACCAGGAGAGTGTCCAGACCTTGGGCTGGGTAAGCTGCATACCAACAGAGGCAGGTTAATTGTTGCTACTGCCACTGGATCTTAGACACCAAAACAAACATTTCAGTTAGCCTGTGGGCCATTCAAATCTCTCTTGCTTTTTCTGCATAGGTCATAGTGTAGCCTGCCCTTTCTGGAGGGAGTTGATAGGGAATTCTGGTGCAAGCAATGAAACTTTAAAAGACCTGTTATTGAAGGATTGCTGTAAATAGTTAAATCCAATACAGACAAAATTTAATTTCAGAATGAAAACAGACCACAACTGAACCTTGATTTAAGTAAAATAGGAAACTAAGTAGGGTCCATTATACTAACATACATACTAACATACTATTTGCCAGCAGATTAGGCCTTGTCTATCGAGTCTGCTCAAACCTCAAATCCCTAGTTGGGTGCGAGGCCCGCCCCTTGTGTTCCAGAAACCCCTATCATCCATCCCCACCCCTGGGACAGGCCATCATCTGATACATCCACTTTCTGTGTCTGTCCCACCCTCTTGAAGCCCTCCACCACGGATCTCTGAACCAGTTCACCAGGCAGTGCATTCCAAGGTCCACCACCTTCTCAGTGAAAACCTCCTCCTCTTTTCCCCCTCACCCTTTCACCTTCCAACTTCAAACCATGCCTCTGGTGATACCTCCCTGCTTTAGTCTAAAGATCCCTCCATGTTTACCCTATGTATTCCCTTGAGGTACTTGAAGACCTCAATCATGTTCCCTCTGTCTCTCTTCCTCCTCCAATGAAAACAGGCAGAGCTCCTCAAGTCTGTCCTCACACGTCAAATCCCTAGTCCTCGTATCATCTTGGTTGCCCTCCTCTGTACCCTCTACAGGAGCTGTATGTCCCTCTTCAAGTGTGGTCTCCAGTACTGTCACAGTACTCAAGGTGTGGTCTAACCAGTCCATTGTACAGTGGCAGAATCACTTCCTTGCTCCTAGAGGTGATCCCCTTCACGATGCATCCCAACATCCTGTTTGCCTTGCTAGCCACTCTCCTGCACTGCTCAAAGTTATTCATACATGCATCCACCATGACTCCTAGGTCTTTTTCCCTACTAAGGCCTCCAGTGCTTCCCTCCCAGGGTGTACCTGTGTTTAGGGTTTCCCCACCCAAGATGTAACACCTTGCACTTGGTGATATTGAAATTTAATTTCCATGTATGAGCCCAGCTTTCCAGGGTGTCCAGGTCCCTTGCAGGCCAGCCCCTCTTCTCCCTCAACTACTGCTCCCATCTTGGAGTCATCAGTGAAGAGACTCATTTTACACTTTACTTTACATTTTACATTTTCCGATATGTATGCATTAAACAGGATCGGACCGGCGAGCCCTGCAGTACCCTTACTACCAACCTCTCTAGGGTTTGAGAGCTCCCCACTGACCACTACTCTCTGGCTGCATCCAGCTAGCCAGTTTTCAATCCATCTGACCATCAAAGGGCCTACTCCCAACCCCATCAGTTTCTCCACCAGACCATTGTGGGGGACAGAGTCAAACTCCTTGCTGAAGTCCAAGAACAATATATCCACAGGCTTTCCCCTGTCCAGTTCTGATGTTACCCATTCGTAGAACTCCACATGATTGGTTTGACATGATCTACCTAGCACAAACCCATGTTGCCGACTATCCAGACCTCCCACCTCCACCAAGTACACCCCCAATCGTTGCTTTTAGTATACTCTCCATTAATTTTCCCACCACTGAGGTCAAACTGATGGGTCTATAGTTACCTGGTACTTCCTCGACCCCCTTTATGGATGGATTTATAGATAAAGGCGTAATTTCTAGAGTTGTTGCAAAATTAAACTTTTCAGTGAAGTGACCACAAAGTGGCCAAAATTTGCCCTTTGTGAAGCTTTGTGAAGTTTTCGAAAACCCTAAAATTTTTACTTCACCAAAATTGAAAAGTTTGTGCAACAGATTGGCTATTTTCTTTTGCCAACGTGGCCCTCTTCATAACAAATTTTGGTAAATTCCTGAGAAAATGGAAACATTACCATTCAAAACTTCATGAACTCAGCAAATTCACACTTGCAAAGTCTGTGGAATTCATAACTTTTGTTCACTTTGCACATCTCTAATCATTTCCCACTTATATTCTTGACAAAATGATGTAATTCAAAATTACTGTCATTTTCTAAGAGAAATGAGACAATATGGAGATAGAAAGGTATAGGTAGGTAGATAGATAGATAGATAGATAGATAGATAGATAGATAGATAGATAGATAGATAGATAGATAGAGACAGACACCATGAACGATTATATTTGTGTACTTATCATCCAGTAGTTTGTATAGTACAGTAGTATAATTAGAGTAAGCAGATAGAACGTAATAATTGTGTAAAGGGCTCTGGATGAATTCATAGTGAACACATACACAAGCAATTACCATTGGAAATGGCTAGTCAAAAGGTTAATGCTGAAAGACTCTTGAAGATCATATGAATCCTACTGAACACTCATCTATTCACTTGTAGTGCTACTATCCAGCACCCCACAAACATCATAAGAGCATGCTCACTACTACATAATACCTTCTCTATTGTTCCATTCAAAGCTTACCTTTATGAAACTCTTTGTAGAGATTTTAACAGGCCCAAGGAAGGCAAGCCCCATATTGTGTTCCATGGCAACACTGTAACTCCATCACCACCTGCTAGTGCTGGCAGAATGAGGAATTCCACCAGTGGAATTAGTGCAGAATGACTATTCCACCGCGGAATTTCCACCAGAATTTCATTGGTTCTTCTGTGAAATTCCACCTACTGTGATCCATGGAATAATATTCCATGGAACAGCATTTTATTCCATGGAAAATTACTCTGTAACAATTTCTACAGAAAATATTGAGGTCTGGCAAATAATATTCCACAGAACAGCATTTTTTCTATGGAAAATAATTCACAACTATTTTCTGCTGTGGAATTGCACCATTCCATTCCTGTTGGAGTTGCAGCAGAATTTTGAAAATTCTGTGGAATTTCGCTCCACCGAATTGGTAAATTCCACACAGCACTACCACCTGCCCTTGCCCCACAGTTTTAAATCAACATCTGTACATCCTGTAAATATCCTACTCATTTAGTCAGTCCTGCCTCCTCATGTAGTAACTTAAGAAAAGGGCCTCCTGGACTCCTCTTTAGTCTACCCATCTCTGCTTTGTTGGCCAGGGTTGGTGCAGTGGTAACAACATGAATGATTCCTTCTCTCTACGGCATCATGCTGGTTGAGGCTATACAAGTACAACACATTCACTACTAGTCAGGCAGGACTTCATCTGCATAGGTCCACTGATAGGATACACTTACTGGAGCTCTATCCAAACTGCCGGAAATATCTTTGGTTTCACTTGTATACAGCAGTCCAGTTTAACAATTAAGTGCTGAAAGAAAAGTGCCTGCAGCTTGTTGCTACTATGTCAGCCCAATCAATTAAATGAACTTGGGGTATTGTTGAAATGGCACCAGAGGAATTCTCTATTAAATATAGTACAGGTAGGGGTAGGATCTGGCTAAGCTTGAGGAGGTAGACAGGATAGTAACATAATACTTAAAGCTCAGCTATGTCTCTAGTTCCATCATGCCTATGGAGATTATGGAAGATGCAAGATGGCCGCGCACTGGGTGAGCTGTGAGTTCTTCATCTCTGTAACTCTGTAATTCTACTTAGGCTAGCGTATTTGTACAGAGTTACCTGTTTTTGTCTTTTGATCACTGTTTATCATTTAATTCTTTGGGATTTTCTGCAGCGTTTTGTTTTCAGTGATTAAAGGTGTTATTGAGGAGATATCACATTTAGCATTTTCAGTCTCAGTGCTAAGTGGTGAGATGTTTACAGCTAGTAGCTTGGGGTTACTGTAGAGATGTTCATGTCTAGCAGCCCAGTGAGAATTTCTAGCTTGTGGCGTATGTTTTTTTTGTTATTGTGGAACAGTGATACATGCAGTCGTGATTACATTTATTGAACTGTTGCGTATTTCTGGACAAGTCATTCACCTTGGGACATAATCACATGAAAGGTTTGGTGGTTTAAAGGGGCTCTGTTAGCTCTGCCCTCAGTTTCTCTCAGTTTTCAAGAGTGATTCCACAGGCACATACTTGTACCAATGTTAGATTACCTGTTTTAGTAAAATATGCATTATTTCTGCTTACTCATGGACCAAGTGAACCCCGGCCCACAAGAAGCAGATCCTGTGATGAGAATTGGCATCTAGTGGGGCGCAGAGTCAAGTGCTCTTTTATGGTCCCCATCGCAAAAATATATAATGCAGTGGAGCTCCTTAATGTGAAGTGCTGCTGGTATTTAAAATGTAAGCCCAAGCACCGGTTCAGCTACAAAATACTTTTAAAGTGTGGAGCCGAAACCCCACACATGAGCATAATAGCGGCACATTCTCACTCATGCGTGAGATCATTCCTCCGGCTGCTATTGCACATGGTGGGATTTCATCACCACACTTTGAAAGTATTTTGTGGCTGAACTGGCACTCGGCTTACATTATAAATACTAGCAGCAGGTTATATTAAACAATGTGAAACATGGTGGTGCACCCTGTGGGGGACACCTCATCATTTGTGCGCATGTCAGTGTGTGTAGGTCCAGGCACCAGGTGCAAGATCCTGCTCATATCATCCGTCTGGACAAGAGGAGGCTTTCCTGCAGGAGACTGTGGAGTTTGTCACTAACAGGGAGTTAGAATCCCCAGAATGGATTATTTCTTTGTGATTTCAATGTCTGGGTTGAAAAGAGCTCTTATGTTTTGGTCAAGAGTTCCTTCAGAGTATAACAGCTCTGGGCCTGGCACAAGCAGATGCTACTGTGACTCACCAACACAGACACATGCTGGATCTGGTGTTTCAGATGGGGCTTGAGGTGGTGAAAATCAGGATTGATCGGATCAGTTGGTAAGATCACTGCACTAACAGTTTAGAGTTCAGGGCACCCCTCTGTAGTCCACCCCTGTGGAGGTGGTCAAATATCACCCTTTGAAAGGGCTGAGTCCTTGTAGACATTTACCAGTATTCGGCACATTGGGTATGAAGGCAGCTTGTGCTGAGGATACAGGAGGAAGCTTTGGCAGCCTATAATAGAGCCATCAGTGTGGCCTTTGACCTGGTAGCATGAGTCCTTGTTCACCCTGTAGTGTCTCATCTCAGCTCACTATGGTTTGACGGTGAGCTGAGGTCGATGACAGACTATAGAGTGGAGGTTAAAATGGTGTTGGAGGAGGTCCAGGGCCCAGGAAGAAAATCTGGATTTGAACAGGGAAAGGGAAGGAAAGGAACATTGTTTAACCACGAGTAGCACACTAAGCTGAAGCTTGTTTCCAGATGTGACCTGGGGGCACAAGGAAGTAAAGTGACTTGCTCAGGATCACACAGTATGTGCCTAGGTGGCTGTGACTACTACAGTGAATATCAAAGTGCAATTTCTTGTAAGAGGCAAATTTCAGTCAAAGAGCTTTCAACCAGGAATAAATGACCTGCTCAACTGTTTTGGGCAATGGACAGGCTTTTACCTCTGGCCTGCACTGAACCCATGAAGGTTGTGTCACCTGCAATATGCAAGGATTTGGTTTGGTTCTTCTCAGACAGAGTGCCTCTATTAGGGATGGAATCTCTTCTACTGGACAGTTATTGTCAAGCAGTGTTAGGACTGGATGTTACAATGGTGGTCAGTAGTCAATGGATGAGTTTCGCCATTGACGATGGAAGAGATTGTTAAGGTCATATCAGGGCTGCAAGCAACATATACTGTGAATTGGACCCTGCCCCAACATGACTTTTGGTGGGCTGGACTGAGCAGTTGAGACCAGTGTTCTCTGGGATCATTTAGTGTTCCTTGTTGGAAGGGGTCTTCTCAGTTGAACTTAAAAGTGCCCTGATGAGGACCTGCTTGAATAAAAAACAATGTTGGATGGGGATGTACTGGTGAACTACAGGCCTGTCTTAACCTGCCTTTTTATGCAAGGTTATCAAGAAGGTTGTTGTGTTGCAGCTAGAGCCTCACCTGATAACCTTGAACATATATGAGCTCTCCAGTTGGGGTTTCAGACAAAGTTCAGCACTGAGACTGCTCTGGTCAGGATGCACAATGATTTGCTTATGACGAGGGATATCCGAGAATGGTCAGTTCTTGTTCTTCTGGATCTCTTCTGCATTCAACACCATTGACCATGGGCTATTATAGGACTGTCTCAATGAATACATGGAACTCACTGGCATAGTCATCAGCTGGTTTTAGTCTTACCTCAGTGGCAGATTTCAGCAGCTTGTGATGGGTAATTTCTCATTGCACCCATGGGACCTGCACTTGTGGGGTGCTGTGAGGGTCGGTACTTTTCCATGTTGTTCTAGGCATATGTGCTGCCCTTGAGCAAGATCATTAGTCAGTATGGAGTTGTGTTTCACTGTTATGTAGAGGATACCAAGCTCTGTTTGTATTTTGCATGCCGAGCCAGGTAGTGGTTGATATGATGAATAATTATCTTGCTGAGATCCAGGGCTGGATGTCTTTGAGCTTTCTGAATCTCAACCAAGACAAAACTGAACTACTGGTGACTGAGCCAGGTTGAGGGCAGGATTGCCAATGCCGAGAGATTATTGGTCCTCTGTCTTGGTACCTCTAGGCTTGACGCTGCCAGAAAGGTGAAGAATCTGGGTGTCATTCTGGACAAAAGGCTGATATTTGAGGCTCAGGTGTTTGCAGTTGTCCAGAATGGTTTCTACATTTTAGAAATAGCCAGATTTGCACTGTTTTCCCCTGAGGACTTGCAATCTCTAGTACATGTCTTTGTGATGTCTCAACTTGATTACCGTTACGTCCTCTACCTTGGGGTCAGTGGAAGTACGCTGTGAAACCTGCAACTAGTGAAGAACATAGCTGCAAGGTTGTTGACTAGCCTTCCTAGGATGAGTCACATCACCTCTGTACTACAGGAACTGCACTGGCTGCCAGATAAGTGGTGTACCATAAGGCTGGTCTGCTAACATAAAAGGCCCTATGTGGGCCGGGCTGGAGACTATCTGTAGGAACTTTTACTTCTTTGTCTCCCCATTTGTACCATCCATTCTGCCAAAGAGGGCCTCCAGGTTGTCCCCAGGACTAGATTTAAAATGTCAGAGGCAGATTCTTCTAGGTGGCAGGTCCATTATTGTGGAATTCATTACCAAAGGCTTTTAGGAAGGCCCTTCGTGAAGTTTTTTTAAAATGGACAGAAAACATTTTTATTTGCTCAGGCATTTGGTGTTTGCATTGTCTTTTGAAATGATTGTCTGCGTGTCTGTAAATTCACTTCAGTGCAATATTGGTATATAGGGGTCAAATTACATTCTATTTTGTATTAAGATTTTATTGTTAATTACTATGTATTGTGATACTGTTGTGTTATTTTCACTTTGTAATGTTGCCCTGGGCCTCTGGGGAAGGGCACCAAAAGTAAATGAACCTACTTCTACTATGCCCACCACATGATTCGGAAACAGAGATGAAGTAAGTATAGTGTGCTGTGCAAACAGGTAATTGCAAAATATTTATTTTTTTATTTAGGGATTCATTTTAAAGAAAGTTCATTTATAGCATATCCAAATACTAATTTAAATCTCAAAATTGCTTTAGCTGGGTGGAATGGGTATGACCTTGGGAAAAAGGGCACTTGTGAACTGAACTTTTAAAGTGCTCTGCAATCTCATCTGGGCTGTCCTGAAAATAAATAAATAAACTGTAATATAAAATAAAACACAACTTACATTCAATTGAGAGGTATAATGGCAAGACTAATTTGAGGTTGAAGAATGTTATCTTTGACAGGGATTAGAATCTCATACTAGGTAGATAATATAGATAATAATGCATGGGTAGGACTGCGTGATGATTTTTTTAAAACATTCTGAGGTTTATGATGACAATGAATCCTGACAATAAGCTTGGGGGTTTATTAAGGAATATTTTTTTTTTTTTTTATATTTGTAATTTTGTAATGACCAGAGGTCAAACAAATACAATTCTGAAAATGAAATGAAAAGCATCACACAACAAATGGTGTGTAAAAAAAAAAGAATTACACTCCCACCCGTACAGTACTGCATTATTTTATAATAGCTGACTCTACTGATGTGGGCTCCAGCTTGTTTTTCTGATTTTCTGAATGCTTCTTTTTCCCAGCCCTGCTACTTTCCATGGAATTGAGAATTTTTCTGAGTGTGTTTTCTCCTGGAGTCTGGGAAACTGACCAAATAATGCTATCATCACCATTTTCAGAGCATTCCTGATTTTGATTTCAGTGTTGGTTTTGGTGGTATCCTGTGAACATGGCAACCATGATTGAGTGACTGCAAAAGGTAACTCAATCATGGCGCTATTCTGGGCTACCTAGCAGGAGTGTGACAGGATACCATGGTGCAAGAAGCCGAGCTCTAGCGACAGGATGTATACATGTGTGGGGAGGATCACACCATGTGAGGAGGAAGGAAATTATGTGGGACGTAGTATGGCAGATGGCTACTGAGCTGGCCATGTGGCGTGGTAAGTGGGTGGCAGGCTGGGGTTGGAAGGGTGCCAGGTTCTGTTCTGGGTCTGCCATCGCTTTTGCATTAGGGCCATTTTTTCTATTTTGTAAGTTTGACACCTCCAACATGCACCCCCTGGAGCTGAGAATCTTTAATTAGGGTGTGTGGGCAAAGCCCTCCATGGGGAGGCATAGCCCCAGCATATCTTGTAAGATGAATTTTGTTTGTCATTATTACTGGTCAGTTATAACATTATAATACTCAACAGTTATCCAGGTGAAATTGCACATAGTCAGTAATTATAAATGGATAACATATTGTTTTTGTGCTTCACAGTGAGGCTCTGGACATTGTAAAGATAGTTGACTTAATCATATCAAACTCCAGCACAACTCTACAATTACATTATTAAACTCATTAAACACAGAATTGAAATATTGAAGTTCTAATAAAATAATATAATGGAGCAGAGAAACAAACTGGTAAAGAATGTCTGTTTTTGAAAAGTGTAACGTATGCTCCGACTCCTGTTTGCAATTTCAGTTCAGTAAACCCTTGTGAATTTATACTATCCACAGCAGTGAACATCTGCAAAGGCTGGTTCCTAGCCAGTTTTATGATCTAGATGTCAGAGACACTATAGCAATAAATGCAGAAGGGTGAGAGAGATTGAGAGTTGGGATGTATTTACAAAAAAAATATTTTTCATGCTGTCCTTTCCCACTTTTCATTCAAAAATTTTAAAGGACAATGCTTAGGCACTGAAAACCACAGTATTGTCAAACAACTGAGTAATACATACATTTTTTTAAATTTGCTATTAATGCCATATATCTGCAGCTCCATAAACAATGACTAGACATATACAAGCAAATGAAAGCAGCTGACCACTGCACCCACACACCTTGGCAGAGGTGCACTCCACACACGCCGCCACCCCAAGACAGGTAATTTCAGATGACCCTTCTAGACGGTATCCAGAAGAACAGGAAAATATCAATGTGTCTCCTATGCCAAATGAAATCCTGATCGTCTGCCATATGCTGGCGTTCCTGGGTCCTCACAGGGCTCCAGATTATACTCTGTCAATTTATGAAACAAGATAAGACATATTAGACTATTTTTTAATATTGTAAATGTTACAAAACATGACCAACCTGCATAGAAATATTTTTGCTGTTCAGATATAATCAGAAATGCCCTTCAGCTGTATGAAATCTATTTAACAACAAATGGCATGGATAATTGTTCCTAAGAGTTGATTTGGTGCAGTGCTGCTAAGATTAGTTGTGCTCTGTAGTGTCCTTGTTCTTAACAGAGCTTCCTTCAGGCCACATCAAAACATTAAAAACCCTGTAAATCAGGTAAATGTCTGTTTACATGGAATTCTTTTTATCATTATGATTGGGATATACAAAGGCAGGGATTAAAACTTGCACTGGCCCAGTAGTTTTAGGGTTCTGATTTTGCACAGTAAGTTGTTATACTAATAGTTCAAGGAAACAACTGAGCTTCTTGTTTTTTTGTCTGTTACTATGTAAACTGTGATATGGATTTGGTGTTAGGATCTTTTACATTTAGACACCAATACTACAGAGGCCCTGGTGTGGTGATAAAGGTTAGAACTGTTACCTCGTTCACATGGCAAGTGATGTAAACCTGTGCCGTATAATTAACTCTGACCATTCCTGCTGAAACACTTTGGAGCAGCATTCAGACAACATGACCCTGAAGTGCTAGATTAATGCTCCCTGAAGTTTAGCATTTAGAAAAGGTTCCAGCGGGGAGGGAAGTCGAGTTAGGGGTGACGGTGCCACATACTGTAGATTGCTGATGGGTCTTCTGACCCGGAGTTCAGCTAAAGATTGTTTCTTGTGATGTAAACATAGTTGAACTAGGGAAGTGATTCTTTGAAAATGAGGACTAAAATGGGAAAAAATAAGGTTGAGAGTCGAGCTGTGACACTGGGCATGCTGTCATACATGCATAAGCACATGCCCAGTTATGGTTTAACTCTCAGACAATATTTTTCAAAATGTTTAGCTCTCAGTTTTCAAAAGAATAACTTCCTGAGTTCAGCTATGTTTACACTACAAGAAACAATCTTTAGCTGAACTCGGGTGAGAAATGTAGTGTGCCTGCTAGCCAAAGGAACACAAGTGCAGGATGGGAAAAGCCTGTCACAATGCTGTGTGTGGTGCAGGCAGTTCAGATGGTGGAGTAAAATTGTACAAAACACCCGCACCATGACCTGATCCCAAGAAAACAGGGATTGCTGACAGAATGAAATGCAACCCTAAATGGCAAAACTGTGGTGTTTAGACATGCACAGTTGCAACAATCTTGCTGCTGTGCACCACCAACACACTGTAGATTTGTCCGTGTGAATGGGATTAAGTGGCGTTCTGGTCACTTAACAGCAAACCATCACATTGCTACCTGACTGAACTATGCTCAATGCTGTCATGACCCCTTCCTGCAAGATCACAAAAGTGTCTGCAATCAGGAAAGAAATGCAGAAGGGTCTGCCATGGTAATGCTCACAGAAACATACAGTACACATAATATTGGTAGTCCAACACTGACAATCACAATGTCTTACAACCCCCTACCTGGAGAATAACAGCACTCCAATACATATGGTTTCTTACTCATTTTAACTCTAAAATGCCTAGAAATACAGAAAATAGAAACATAGAATTTGACAGCAGATAAGGACTGCATGGCCATCCAGTCTGCCCATTTCTCCCTGCCTACACTATTACTGCAGACCATGAGTGATTTACAGCTCTTTCTCCTCCTCCTTCCTTTTCACTATTTATTTATTTATTTTAATTAATTCATTTATTTATTTGTTTGTTGTTTGGAATCCTTTGTGCTTATCTCATGCATTTGTGAACCCCACTACTGCTTTGCCTCCACCACTTCCACTGAAGGCTGATCCAGGAATTCATCACTCTTTTGTAAGGAAGTACTTCTTCACATCTCTCCTGAATCTACCCCCACCAGCTTCATAGCTGTCCGTTTGTTCTGAGCTCCATTTCTACTGAAAAATATTTCCCTCCTGTACTGTATTTATCCCGTGAGATATTTAATGATCTCTATCATATCCCCTTCTGTTCCAGGGTGTACTATTGAAAGGCCCTTAAGTCTCTCCTCATAGGGCTTTTGATTCAAACCATGCACCCTTTTATTTGACCTCCTCTGTACCACCTCCATTA
The DNA here is from genome assembly GCA_016271365.2 of Neoceratodus forsteri. Taxonomy (NCBI): domain Eukaryota; kingdom Metazoa; phylum Chordata; order Ceratodontiformes; family Ceratodontidae; genus Neoceratodus; species Neoceratodus forsteri. Next base: position 626,141,227 of record CM057455.1, read on the forward strand.
TATCTATGTCCTTCCAGAGATGTGGTCTACAGAACCATTGTACTTTAGGTTGAATATTACCAACAATCTATACAGAGGCAAAACCACCTCCTTTTTTCTGGTGATACCCTCCTCATGCAAGCCAGCATCCCACTAGGCCTCCCTACCACATGTTGCACTGTCTGGCCACCATTATGTCATCCAGTATGATTACCCCAGATCTGTTTCCTGCTTAGTGGTTGTCAATACCACTGCATCCATTTTATACTCGTCCCTGGGTTTCTGTGCCCCAAGAGCATTATGTTACACTTTTTGCATTGAGTCCCATCTACTGTACCCTTGACCACTCCTGTAGTTTTCTTAGATATCTACCCATTCTCTTCCCCTCCCCATCGTGACCTTCCTATAGCAGATTTTGGTGTCATCCACGTAAATACAAACCTTCCCTTTCAGCTCTGCTGCAATGTCACTTACAAAGACATTAAATTGCACTGGTCCCATCACTGCTCCCTGAGGCAACCTCCTGGTCACCGTCCTTGGTTCAGAATGATCTCTGTTTACCACCACCCTCTATCGCCTATTCTCTAACCAATTTCTTATCTAGTTTACCACCTTCAGACCCACTCCTAAGCTACCCAGCTTGCTTACTAGTCTCCAGTGTAGAATGGTGTTGAATGCCTTATTGAAATCTAGGTTGGCCCGTCCACCACTTCACCCCGGATCAAAATCCTTTGTCACCCAGTCAAAGAAACCATCAGATTCATTCGACATGGCCTCCCTCTGTGAAGCCATTCTGCCTCATGTCTTGTAACTCACTGGATTCAAAATATTCCACAATCCTTTCCTTCAGCAGTGATTCTATTAACTTTCCCACCACCAATGTCAGACTGACTGGCCTATAATTGCCAGCCTCCTCCCTGCTACCATGTTCGTGTAGTGGGACTGCATCCACCCTCCTCCAGTCCTCCAGAAGCACTCCTGTTTCAGTGAGCTGTTAAATAGAACTGTAAGAGGTACAACCCATATTTCCCTGAGCTCCCTAAATACCTTTGGATGCAGTCCATCTAGCCCCATTGCTTTGTCCACCTTCAGATTAGCAAGTCCCTTCAGTACTCTTACCTCCACAAAGGACTAATGTCCACTTCCATCTGTGAACACAGAACAAAATTATTTGTTCACAATGTCTGCCTTTTCCTGGTCCCCACTGCACAGCCCCCCTTCCTTTTTAACATTATAATTCCAGCCCTGGCTCTTCCTCTTTTACTTATATACGAAAAAAATTCTACTGTTATTGTACTTATGCCAGGATTTCCTGGGCAATGACTGAGTGCTCAATGGAATTTTTCCTAGTAAAACAATAAAATCAATCAACTGGCCTGTGATTGATGGTTGCAGTACTGTTACTGGATGAATGGTAACAGCTACTGAAACATTTGGGGAGAGGCATGGCTTTACTTAAAGCTATCATTATTAAGGGATGCACTGAGGAAGGGCAGTAGATGGGTGGGATACTGAACTATCAGGGCATAAGTTCATTAAGCAGTGAATGGAAGAAGCTACAGGCCCACTGGGTTTTCAATGTGGAGGTTGGGTAGGGAAGGGATGGGCACCTTTGTTATGATGCCCATTTACTATAGATGCACAGAATGGCACACTTCCATGCAACTGATGCATTGCCATCATGCTACATTGAGACTGTCACTAACCATGCTACTGCTGTAGGTACAGACCCTTTAACCCCTGTATTCCTGAATTTCACACTGTCGTTGGTGTATTCCTCTTCCTTGGCAACCTGTTTTGGGAATAGTACAAACTGCTGGCTTAGCAGTAGTGTGACAGATCGCAATTGTTTTGTGGGGTCACCTGTTGCATCTCAGAATGGGGCCACAGATTATTAAATGCAATCAGCCTGGACCTTATGATCTCATGAAACAGTTATGTTAATGGTAACCAATGAGAGGACATTACAAATGGTCTCCTTTATTAAAATGTCAGATACATTTTAAAAACTAATGGATAGAATAATATTATCACAGTGAAGCTCTCATGACTAAACTAGCAATAATCTGGATCTTAACATGCACAGCTGGTAATTACCATAATTCACCATTTAGAAGCCATGTCTTGTCATTCGTATTAGCAATTTCAGCCATGGCTACTAAACTGTGGTAGCGATTAGCGGGGTGGTTTCAGTTCACTAGGCTTCTCTGCCAAATCTGCCCAATCTTCCAGCTGCTCATGGAGAAACAAGTTCTCTCTTCTCCCATTTATCTCCCTTCTGGGTTTCACTAAACTGTTCTGTCAGCTGTGCCCAATCTCCTGGCTAGTTTCAGAGAAGCAGTCTTTCAGGGGCCAGGCTGCTGAACTCAGGCATTACATAAGTGTTGTGTTTCAAAGTCGTTGCCTTTTATTACTGTGATCTGTGCTAAAGTGGTCACATGACATAATAGAATCCCACTTTTGTCTAGTATTGGGACTTAGAATATAACAGGGAGGTTCAAAGGTTAGCTGCTAATACCTGGGCCTGTGACCGCCTGAAACTCAAGCTGGTCTGTCTATATTTTGTGCTGCAGTAAGGGCTGTCCTTACAGGCATTATAGATACAAGAAAAAAAATGGCAACTCAGAGCTTTACTGGTTTCTCTGGTACCAGTGTGTAACTGGGGAGTAGAAGCACACTAAGGTACACTTTGTTGGAGATGGGATTACTTAAGATCAATTTTCTGAGTTTAGGTATTCAATTTTAGTGTAGTGAATTTCTAAAGTCTACTTTGCTTGTCATATTCTATTGCAAAGTAATATCTCACAGAAAAACAGTAGCATGTTACTGTACAAATACAGTACTACTGCAGATATGTATATGCTGCAAGTGATATCATTTTCATCATATACTGTTTTCAGATATTTTGTGCAAGCCAAATGAGATCATTTTGAGATTGTTATTGACAATTTTATTTCTGAGGGCTGCAATTGTTACATTGACTCTTCATGTCTGCCCTGTTTATTGTCAGAGCATCTCTGTCATCTGACAGTCTGTTGCCTTCTGTTGCCACACTTGTGGCTAACACCATCACCATAGCAAAGCTTCATTCTTCCCACCAAGGGCAAATTGATTGGCAGGACTACTGGAGCTACATTATGGGCCATAGTTGTATGGCAGAAATTAAGGGAGGGGGAATTATCCTGATAAGCCTGAGTGCTTAAGTCACATTCTTCTGCTCTTTGTCCACTTCCTACTGTATAGGATAGTTGCCCCTCCACAATTGGTTTCTTTGTTAACATGGCTGATGCCAACCATATAATCACCAGTAGCATCACTGTTGCTCCTAGTCTCACTAAAGGAGGAGATACTCATATGATGGGATAGCCAGCAACCTACCACTAAAATCAGAGTGGGCTGCCTCCACAGTACTTATTGCATTCTAACTGCCCAGGGTAGGGAGTTGTTTTCTTTAGGCAAGAATTCTTGGCCAGATGTACAGTCCCCTGAAATCAGTGCAGGTGCCAGGAAAACTGCTGCAAGTGGGGCTTCACTTGCAGAGTCACAGTTTTTTCTGCACACAATATTTTAAAAAGCACGAGTCAATATAAATACCTCATGGGGTAAATAAGGTATGTGGGTATTTTTCAATAAAGGAAGGTGCTCAAGGACATGGGGATGTACTATGAGCTAGGTGGAGGCAGGTTCATGGGAGACATGAAGAAGTACTTCTTTGCAGAAAGAGTGGTGGACTTCTGGAACAGTCTTCCAGCAGAGGTAGGGGAGTGAAAACAGTGGTAGGGTTCAAAAATGCCTGGTATAGGCACAAGGGACTTGTAGAGGCAAGGAGGGGTGAGGAAGAAGTGCCGTAGACCAAGTAGTGCTGGAAGTAAAAAAAAGTGCCATAGAGCAAGTGGGGTTGGAAGTAAAAATGAACGTGAAGAAAATGGGCAGACTGGGTTAGTCAAATGGCCTTTATCTGCCATCAGATTTTGTGTTTCTGTATGTCTATGTTTATGACCAGCTCCCTGATTTATAGCAGCTTGCAGCCATTTTTGTGGCACAGTTGTGCTGAAATGCTATGCCTGGTGGGAACAAGTGTAATATCTCCATAGCTGTGCCTGCCACCTGTGTGGAACTTGGGCTAAAAATAGTAAAATCTGAAGGTGCAGAGAATTTGTTCCAAACTGGCCACTGTGGAGTGGGACTTACTCCCAGGATGGCTGAAAATTCAGACACATCCAATATTTCTACCGACCTACCACAAGGGACGGGTGCAGCTATGAAGGCAGAGAGCCCCAAAATTACTCACTGGTGAGGTCACAGGTGATGGTGTATTTAAATCAATGCAACCTGCTTTCAGAACCATGCCAATGATGAAGGCCTAATTGCCGAAGTGCTGGGGTCTGGTGTGGCTTGGCTCTGCCAAAATAAAACGTTGCTATTCAGCTTTATATTCTTTGAGGCATTTTTCTCTGTAGCATGCAGCTATTCTGTGTAACTGTGAAATTTCAGCCCTTATCTCAAACATGGTCATTCAAAATTCTACTCTAGCACCATTAAAATTGGTTAATAATTGTATCCCCTTGGAAAATTGTTCTACATTCAATGCATAAAATGTGGCAATTCTGCTCAAGGGACTCACATGATGCCACTGCAAAAATACATAAAGAAAGCAAGAACACAGCTCAGCACCTGCTCCAAAACACAAAGCACATTAGTCCTTAATATTTAACTTGTGGCACATACTATAAAAATACACTCACATGAAAAGCAGCCCCACCACCTGGAAAACAGCAGCAGATGCCCCACAAACTTCCAACATTTCTCTTTGTGACTACAGGTGCTTTTGACAAGGTTCCCAAGTGCTGGTGTTGCTTTCTTATGTGTTTGTATTTTCATTATGTGTCCCAAACTAATAGCACTATGCAGGAGTTCGCTTTATGTTCAGGAGCAGGTGCTAGACTGTAATCTGTTTTCTTTTACTGTCAATGCCTAAATCCCACTTCAGAGTTTAGCATCGAATCTGTATGTTTCTATCGTTCAAGTAGTGAAAATGAAAGTAAAATCATGAGCTATGTAATAAACTGACAATGTCAAATGAGGACGAAATGTATATTTCTGCTTATTCATGTTATGGACTAAATTTTTAAAACCCTCATAAAATACATTTATGACCTACAATGATATTGCTACAATACGTAAATATTTAGAATGTATAGAGAGTTTCCAACTGCTATACTACTTATAAAGATTACTTTCATTTAAAAGCAAACTAAAGTGGTTTCACCTTTTCATGTGTACATGATACTCATTTCAATTTCTTACCAGAAAAGTAATGTTAAATCCTTCATATGATATTGAAAAATCTGAAATAAAGCGTAACTGAGCCCTGAAATTTCCATAGAGACCAGCGTTGATTGCTGCGGGAGTTCTGAACCAGTCAGGGTGCCAGTGGCTGAGTAAAGCTGCCATTCTCGGTGATTAGTAAGTAGTCATGATGATCTTCCAAATGGAATGTGTGAAAGGTGAATTGCACTCTATTAAAGAAAGCTAAATTTAGTCTTGCTGATCACATCATTGATACACATGTAAATTGGTTTCCTGGATTAGATATTTTCTTGAATAATATATTTCTATAACATTTGTGTAGCTCAGAAGATGACAGGAAACATTAGTCATGCACTTAGTATAAACACGTTATATGGTTAGATTTTGCATAATGATGGTCTGCAGCATTTGCTCTTGTTTTAATTGAAGGCAGAAAGGTGATGGAAATGAAGTGTTCTCTTACATGATCATAGCTGACATCATAGTGATGTTTAACTTTTTGGCATGTCAATTTGCACATATCTTTTCTTTCAGGAATAGAAACTGCTGGTGCTTTCAAGTGTTTCCTAATAAAGTTGTCACATACAGTACTTATAATATATGCCTTAGGTTTCTTTTGCTGTTAATGCATAATTTATTTTAAAACAGTTGTAAATTTTGCTTTCAGGCAATCTTAACACTTGACCAATAACAGACTTGCAATAAATAAAATCACTTTTAGTATGTCATGGGTGATATATTCACAGAGGCTCAGTTCATTACTAAAGACTTGTTCCTTCACTATTTCTGGACATCAATATATATTATCCAATTTTTCATGATTTAGAAGTCACAGTCTGTCAGATTTGGGTTTGTATCATCCTTATGAAATCTGGAAAGCATATGTATATGACATCAATGCTGTTTACAGAAATTCTCACTACTAATCATTACAAAACAGTTTATACTGTACAAGAACATTTAAGTATGTACCAAGAATAACTCTAACAGATTCACATAGTGTATGCAGCTGAATTGCTCTTGTGAAGTGCTTGTTACCTTTCCCATGGTGACTTACAGTCCACGTGCAGTTCAGATTGTTGGGGTAAAACTCAGGGTATCCAGGGGACAGAATTGTACCACTAGGGCCTCGGACATCCCCACCACATAATGCTAGAAATGATAAAAAAATACTGTAACTACTGATTTCATAACAATATTATTAAAAGATTATGAAACAAGGCAGTATGTTTTAACATAGTACTTTTATTTGAAAAAGTCACACATGAATAAACCTCTGAGGAAGAAGTATCAACCAACACTTCTTTCTTGTGTTTTCAATTGCAAAAGTATTGTGTAGTGCTGATGTTTAAGATGTAGTTTACTTTACCCTTCATAGGGATTGCCAATTCAGTGTGTCTGAAAAATCACATATTAACTACAAGACATACTGAGCAAGTGGAAGTACACAGTTGTTGTTTATGTGTACTGTTATGTTATACCTTACACTGCTGATTAGAAATTGCAAAATAGATTACACAGTGTTCTACAGGAGGCATGGATACAAGCTGAATTTGGGGTGCAGAATGGATGTAAAGAATCAGGTTTTCATGAAACAATTGGTGCACAAATGGAATGGGTTGTCCAGGAGGTGGTTGAAATGGAAATAGTGGTAAGCTTCAAGAGGGGAAGAGCAGACAGAAGGGGCTGATATGAAATGGTGAGATGATGGGGAAGGGAGCTGAGTTACCATTGGGGCTCAGCTATGTCTGAACTATGATAACCCAATGAAGCAAAAGTTATAATGGAATAGAGCAAAGTGGATAGATTTCATTCTTTTCTCTATTTCCATGTTTCTATGTCTGTGGTTTGATTTTGAAAATCTGCAAATCTACAAATGGACAGCAAAAACTGTGTAAGGGGCTTCCCTTGCATACCCTGTAGGTTTGCCACATGTGCAGAATTTTAATATCTTGAGTCATTTAAGACTGGCGCTACAATTTGCAGTGACTTGCTGTTCTTTCTCTGTGAAGCTGCACTGACATGCTACACCTGGTAATACCAGGTGTTGCATTCCTACCAGTGCCATAAAGAGCAAAATGTGTTCTGATTGCTCTTTGGAGTTTACACAACACAACCTCCAAATGTTGCAACAACGTGTAAGCACTCCTTCACATCACCGGTAACTAACACTATTCTATTTACCACATTCATCTATCTATCTATCTATCTGTCTATCTATCTATCTATCTATCTATCTATCTATCTATCTATCTATCTATCTATCTATCTATCTCAGGGTTCTCAAATGGTGAGGCCAGCCTCCTGGGAGGCTCCAACCTGTTCAGGGAGGCTCAAGCAAGTCTGAAAAGTACTGTATTTAAATTTTTAGTTTTATATATTTTGTGTGAAAAGATGAAGCAAACTAAAAGAGGATAATAGTAGGTGAATTTTATGTACTGTATTTATGTATTAATAGGTGACAAGGAAGGTGAATGAGCAAGGCTCATTTTAGGTGTGCCCAGCTGAAGGGTAGGGAATGGATATATTTCAAAAGGTAACTGCAAAACAATCAAGAAATACACAATGAACAATAATGCAAACAAATATGAACAATAAACTAATAATGACTCGCTAATCAATGTGTAGACTGATGGCAGAACAACTCAAATACAAGTGTTGAGCATAGAAGTTTAAGAGCAATAGCAGAAAGGAGCAAAGCAATCCCGAAGTTGCTTAGGAGCAGGGATGGAGGGGAGGCAACTATGTAGGAAGGTTATTTCATATATAGAGAGGAAACGGAGAAAGTAGTCTGACCCATGAAGGTACTGGAATAAGAGGTAACAATGGTTCAAGAATGAAAATAGTGGAGCAGGTAGGCTGGCGGGGGGTGTTACAATAAACTGAATAATAATATTTGTTTATTTTATTTATTTGTTATTCAGATAACACCTTTGAGCACAGGAGCTCTTTTCAAAGGTTCCACATCAGTACAAGACAAAGAACTGAATGTGAGCCAAGTACTCAAAGGTGTTACAATTTATTTATAGTGTACTCAAGTGCAGTATGTTATTTTCTTTAGGGAAGCCCAAGATTATTTCAGTTTTTGGGGAGGCTCAAAATCTTTCCATGGATTTGAGGAGGCTCACTGTGACAAAGTTTGAGAACTATTGATCGATCGATCTATCTATCTATCTATCTATCTATCTATCTATCTATCTATCTATCTATTTATCTATCTATCTATTTATCACAAATGCCAACTAACATGATCCCTCAGCTGCACCCACTGCTCATGGCCAAAAGTAGCACATTTGCTTGTGCAGAGTTTTTCTCTGTACCGGCAGGATGCGGCATGAGACTCAGTCTCAGGGCTATGGCAGACCCTTTGAATATCTGGCCCTGGTGTTTTATTATCATAAAGAGCTGCCCCAAAAACCAGACATACTTCCTGATATCATATTCAAACATGCATGCTATTATTGTTCACAACAAGAAAAATCTTTATTGTTCACTGTTGTTAACCACCACCTTCTATATTTGATTTACTTGTAGCTCCACCTTTATAACTTTGACTCTTCTAAGTGCATATTGAGAGAAGAGTTGCACCTCAAATAATCATATAATTTCCTCAATGGCTTATCAATTTTTCACACAGCTGAATAAAGCAGGTGAGGATCTATAAATAAGACAGTGTTTAAAAGGTAAAATTATCATGGAGCTCCAATCGTAGGTGAAATGCTGATTGCAGAGCATGTACAACTTAAAATGTACACTCACCAGCCATAGTCTTGAAAAGAAATGGTACTACAAACCACATGCTTTTGTACTCCTCTATGTTCACTGTCCTTGATGGATCACATAACTTGCTTAAAGTCACAGCACTTACATATGTAGTTATCCCAATCAATAGATCATATAGCCTCTTGCACTAATAGAAGCATTCTGATGTGCTGCATCTTAATCACACTGAACAAAAACATATGGTTTGTTATTCCCTCGAGATAGGTGTAGCTTTTGATTATCTTTCTCTTGCTTGGCTTTGGCCAGCATGTCTACCTTTTGAACATGACAGTGTCTGATTTATAATGTCTACAGAGGTTGAAGGTGAAATTAAACTAGATCATCCATGGGTGTTTGTCACAAAATTGCCTAGCAACATGAAAATGAAATAGCAAATTTATATAAATGGGAAGGATCGGGTCTATAACATCGCGGATCAAATACCATGGAAATAATAAAGCAGAAGCAACACCATGGGGCAAAATATTACAGCATACTCAACAAAGCCAGAAGGAAATGTCACCAAGGGAATGTTGTAAGCTGCAATAGTGCAGCAGTGGATGAATGAGTGGACGTGGGAACTGAGTGGAGCCACCAGAGCAGGCAGCCGGGGCCCGCCATCAGGGCCAGCAATGGGAAAAAAACAACCACGTTCCAAACCGAGCAGGCACCATCATCATGCTTAACTCTGAGGAAAAAACAGTGCGGGGAACACAATGGAACCCACATACTGACATGGATGCTGCAACAGAGGTGAAACCCTATTAAACGGAGCCCATGGGATGGACATGGCACAAGAAGCAGTGACAGCAGCAAAGGATAATGGCCACAGCAGGTGCCTGAAGAACAAGGCAGAGAGGTACAGGCAGGATGGGGGAGGCAAATAGCCTGCAGACAAGATGGAGGTGGGGGTGTCAGTGCCCAGGGAATACACAGGACATGTGCCCACTGCAGTGAGTCACAGACAGTGGCCACCAGCTGCCTGGGAGAGAGCTACCATGGCCACAAAAGGATGACCTCAGGATGCAGGAGGCAAAGGAATGGCTACCAGCAGCCGGTTTGGGGAGCTGGTGTGGCCACACATTGGATGGCTGTAGATGCAGGTAGGCACAGGACTTTGAAGGGGGTGAGAGGGATGCTAATGGTTTGTGGATGACACACAACAGTGGGACACAGGAATTGGGTGCAGGAGGATTGTGGAAAGCAACCCAGAATGGAGTGTCCATGCATGGGTGGGGAGGGAGTCAAGGACCACAAGAACAGGTCCATTGCAGGACACATAGGTGGAGAGTGGCCTGCCACCAGCCCAATGCCTGCAACCTGCTGTGTGTGGACTCCACCCCAACAACAGAGACACACAGACAGGGGTGGGGTGTGGCTGCAGCTCACTTATATAATGGTAACAGGCAACACCTGTGTGCAGGGTAGGGGCTGGCCTGGCCAGGTAAGAGCATCACGCATCCAGTGGTGGGCCCATAAAGCATCCACACACAGAGAACATGCATTCCTGAGAGGGCCAGACACAGTGACACTGCTGTATGTGAAAGTTAATTAACCTGTGTAATGGAGATACCACTGTAGGTTGTAACCAGCTAGAAGAGGGAGAGCTTGCTACAGCACAAGGGCTTCATGTGTACTACAAGGAGTGTAGAGCTGCAGACAAAGTGTAGTGGAAGTGCTCCAAATATTACAAGGAGCAATGTCGAGGTGTGTGCACACCACAGGGGAGGAGGTGGTGAATGTAGTGAACAGCAACAACCATGTTCCTGACTGTGGGGCCATATGCATCTGTAAGGCTGCAACAGAGATGAATCAGAGGGTGGCACAGTCAGACAAGACACTACACCAGGTGGTGGCAGCCATTCCAATGGCCATGGGGTAGATTGCACAGTGTGCTTCTCTTGAAGTGAAGGGTCTACCTGTGGAGGACAGCAGCCTGCCACCCCAACCCCCACTGATATCACTACAGGACCTGAGCATTGTGGAGAAGCACACACTTGCACACTGAGCCCCTTCCTGCTCCTTGACAGCAGCAGTGCTGGCAGATCCTAATCTTCACTATGGGCACCAACTTACAGTACATGTTCCAGTGCACCACCTGGTATGTGGATGGTACGTTCAAGACTATGCCACCACACTTCATGCAGCTGTACACCATCCAAAGGGTGAAATACTGTTCAGTGGTCCTTGGTGTGTACATACTATTGCCGAACAAGATGGGGCAACATATATGCAGGTGTTCAGCAGCACTGAAGGAGCTCCTTTCTTGCCTGAAGCCGATAACCATGTTACAGACTTTTCTTTATTTATTTATTAAAATGTTTCACCAGGAAGGACACACTGAGCAACAAGATACTCGTCTCATGGTGTGACCTGGGGGTACAGTGGAGAGCAGATGAGTACATGATTCATAACATTGAATTCACATTGGAGTCATGAATTAAGAGTGTCATTACATACATTGTTTACATACATACACATGTTTACATTACTTACATTAAATTGAATTTAGAGTTACAAAATGCTGACAGCTTAGAACTTTGCCTTGAAAGCATTGAGAACAGGGAGTAGGGTTTAGGTCTGGATTAACTTACACTATACATAGATGACTGTCACTGATTAACCAATACGCTTGACAGGGAGATAAGCAGAAGTGCAGTAAGGGACAAGGTGTTGATAGAAAACATATGCCAGCATTTGTGGTCGTCAGCTAAAGCTACTGGTCAGGCAGCATAAGCTGAAGTGGGAAATGATAAGGGGTTAGTAGCAGGAAGGGGTGAAGGGGAGAAGGTCAGGGGCATGAACAGTTTGCCACGTAGTAGTTTATGAGGGTGGAGGATAGAGAATGCCTAGAGGAGGAATGGCGGATTTGGGCCGACAGGTCATTCCAAAGCTTAGAGAGATGGTAGAAGAAGGCCGATTGGCCTGTAGAGGTCCGCCGGTGAGGGATTACCAATAGCCAGGAGTCAGTAGACCTGAGGGCATGAGAGGGGTTGGTGGAAAGATATGGAGGAAGCGAGGTCAGGTGGAAGGGAACTGAGCCAGAAGTTAGAAGTAAATTTAGCACTGTGAAGTAGTCACCAGTTGCTCAGGGATGGTAGGGTCAGTGAAAGGAAAAGCTCACAGTGATGGGTACGAGGGGGACATCAAGGGCAAAATGGCAGAAAGCATTGGAGAGGGGGTCCAGTCTTGATTGGGCGGACTTAGGGGCAGAGCTGTAGAGTATATCACAGTGGTCGGAAGGAAGGTAGTATCATTTTCTGAACAATTTCGTGTCTCACAGGTAGTGGAGATGATCATGATTTCTATAAAGAGCGCCAAGATTAGGACACAGTTCTTCAGGTTAGCGCCATATGGGCAGAGAAGGAAAGGTACTGGTCAAGCCAGACTGCTAGGTACCTAAAGTAGGACATGTCCTCTAGGACTGTTCCATCAAGGGTGTGGAAGATCAGTGGTGAGAGTAAGTCTGGATAATCTCTGCCTAGTGCGAAGGTCAAGGAGACTGTCTTCTTGGCATTGAGGAGAGTTGGTGGGAGGTTAAACCAGAGCTGTACCTTGTTGAAATCAGCCTGGAGATTGAAGCAACTTCCTCTTGGGTCCAGCTGGATGTAAATAGGACTGTGTCATCTGCATACATATATATTGAGGTAGTAGAGAAAGTTTTGGCAGGTCATTTAGGAGTATGGAAAGAGAATGGGCTGAGAACTGAGCCCTGGGGAACACCAGTGACAATAGGGAGGTGGGGTGAGGTGGAATCAGCGATTTTACAGACTGGTTCTGTCTCAGGTAGGGTTTGATCCAGTTAGTGGCCATGGCGTGATAACCCAGCATCAGATAATAACAGGGGCGGATACAGTGGTCGAAAGCTTTGGCTAAGTCAACGGAGATGGCTGAAGTAATTTAACCTTTGTCCATCCCAGAGCATGGAATCCATGAGTCTTAGTAAGGAGGTGGTGGTAGAGAGGTTTTTCCTAATCCAGACTGCAAAGATGTGAAGAAGTTGGTTTCAGAAAGGAAGTGGGAGAGTTGTGAGAACAAGAGGTGTTCCTGAAGTTTCGTGAGGACTGGGAGAAGGGAAATGGGTGGTAATTTCCGCAGTGGCGAGGTCCCCTCCTTTTGGTAGTGGTAGGACTGTGGTATGCTTCACCCTTGGAATTGATTCAGTGGCAAATGAAAGGTATAGAAGGGCAGTGAGGGGAGATGCAATGGCTGGGGCAGATAGGAAGAGGAGTTTGGTATCCAAACCATCAGGTGACTTTCCCTTAGCGGGGTTCAGGATGAGTAGAGCATCTAAAGTTTCCATGGAAGAGTTGTATCTGAAGGAGAAGGTGTTCAGGCCAGGTGGTATAGGGTTTCAGCTTGGTGAGTGGGCAGAGTTACTGGTGGAAGGGAGGCAAGGAGGGTTGTAGCCATGTGGTGAAGTAGGACTTGAACCGGAGGCGACTGAGAAAGGGTCTGAAAGGGAGTCCTTATGGAGTAGAAAGGGGGATTTGTTGATGGGGAAAAAGGGAGTTGATAACTTTCTAAAATTTAGATGGTCTACCAAGATTGGCGTTTAGGGTGTTGTTAAAATATTCGGCCTTGGCAAATCGGGTGGCCTTGTGCAATTTGTTTCGAACATGCGGTAGGTGATGTTGTCACCTTGGAGGAGCGTAGATTTGTAATTTCGCCATGCCTTGTCCCGGCATTTTGCATGCTATTAGCTTGGGGAAATCCAGGAAGGTGAGTCCTCAGACCCTAATCGCGACGAGGGGCATGTTTATTCAAGATGCTGAGGAAAGTGTTTCGGAATGTGAAGGCATCATCCAGCATACTTCTACAGGAAAGTCCCAGCTTGAATGAGTTAGTTCTTCAAGGGGGTGAGGTTTAATGTTTTGTATGACTGTTGAAATTTGAGATGGGATTTAATCTGATGGATTTTGCAGACTAAATAGGTGATGTGATGTTCGCCACAGAGTCTGTAAGCAGGCCGCAGCTGACGACCCGGTGGGGGTGAGAGGTGAAAGCACAGTCAAGTAGGGAGTGGTTGCCAGTCTTGGGGTTTGAGCTTGTTGGTTCCAAGATGGTTTAGGAAAGATTGAGGCTGTTATCTCTGGAGCGATCTTTGTTGAAGGTGGGGGATGGCCAGTTGTGATTAAAGTACCCCATAATAAAAAGTTCACCTGATGGGGCTAGAGAGGCTAGGTTGCTTAGGATGCCAGGGACTGTTTCGGTTGGGGTGCCAGAGCAGAAGTAAATTCCAGCCACATAGATAGAGAGTTAGAAAAGTGGGGACAATTTGAGCATGAGCAGTTCATAGGCTTTGGGCTCTTATTTAGCGAATGCGACAGAAAATGCAAGTCTGAGTTGGTGTAGATAGCCACTCCTCTGCCACAGGTGAGTCAGTCTTGCTGAGTGATATTAAACCCGGAATGGCGATGGCTGGGTCCTGAAGGTTAGGTTTAGCCAGGTCTCAGATACAATGATAATGTTGGGGGCATGTTATAGGCTAGTACCTGGAGCAGATTGAGCTTGAGGTTAGGCTTTGAATGTTTAGGTGGAGTAATCATAGCCCCAGGAGGGAGCCAGCCCAATTATCAGTGGTGGCCTTGACAGGTGGGTTAATCATTGAGTTAGAAGGACGGGGCTGGTGCTGGGCCAGGGTTTGGGTGTATGTCTCCCATAAGAGTAATAAGGCAAGGGTTAGGTGGTGAGGAAGCGTGTTAAAACACCTTGATTTGGGCGAGCGCTGCTTGAAGAAGCACTTTAGGGCAGACAGCATGGGAAACATGGAGTAGTTTGGTGGAGGGTCGGCAAAAAGTAGGCATAGTGTAGGCGGGGGGGCTCATAGGATAGAAGGACCGGGTAGTGGCTGGAAGAGATGAAGTGGCCATTGGGGGCGTGGGAAGGATGAGTTAATTCAGCCATAAGGGAGACGAGCAGGGTAGCAACTTATGGGAGGTATTGGGGGTATGCAGAATAGGAAGGAGGAGATTAGGAGTAAGTTCCTTGCATCTGTGCTATAACTAATAGTGCACAGGAAGCACAAATTATGCCCGTGGTTCATAGGAGAAAAGAGGAGTGGCCACAGGGACCACTAGGATAACACTAGGATAACAGCTATAGGGATGGTGGTAGGCAGGAGAGATGATACTGGGCACCAATAGTATTAGAGCAGGTATTAGGGATGGGGCAAGTAGTGTATTTAATAGGTGGTCTGGGAGGGGTGGCGGGGAGGACAAAAACAGGCTGACTCTAAGATTTTTGTATTCAGCTAGTGACCACTAAAAGCAATCCGGCAGTAGGGCTCCAAAGCTGTACAGCAGCTTGCTAGCATAGTCTTAGAAGGCGCCAGTTTAATCAGGAGCCATCATATCAGCAGGTGCACCAATCAGGGAGCCGCAAAAAGCCATGCAGCTCTGGGAGTTCTGGTGGTGTAGTACCTGAAAGGTTGGTCTGGGAAGCAGGACCAGGAGGGCTGCTGTAGATTTCCTTGGGTTTGTTGGGGTGGCCAATAATGCTGCTGGGGTCCTGAGGCACCTCTCGGGGTGCAGGAGTGATCTGTGAGGAAAGAGGGAACAGCGTTAGTAAAAGGACAATTTAAGTTGGGAACAATAGATAGGTGGGGAACAGATGGGAGATCGTGAGGGGTCGGGTGCTATTTCAGGACAAAGGGAAAAATTAGCAATTCAAAGTAGGAGAGGAGAGATTTAGAGAGACAGAGGGAGCAGGTTTAGAATAGTCAGAGAGAATAATTACTGGGGGCTGTCTGCTGATAGCTTTCTTAGTGCAGGAGTTAAGGGTAGGTGTAAATGGAACAGAGAAGAATGGCACCAGAGGAGCATGGTTTGAGTGAGTTTAAAACACAGCCAGTAGGAGGAAGACTGACTCCCAGAGATCCTGGGCAGTGAAGAAGTAGCAGAGGTCAACAGGGAGCAGAAAGCAACACAGGAGCAAGGCAGCTTGATCAGTGTGCTAAACTAAGGTGTACTGTAGCGAGATTGAGGGCATGCAGCTGACTAGAAATTCCACAATAGGGCAGCAATAAGTCCTTCTCCATGGTATTCCTGTCGCCAAGCCAGCATGGCTGTTTTTTCACATGTGCCAGGCCATGTGGTGGCAGATACAGGGTACCCAATGTCATGGTTTTTTCCCAATTGTTCAACCAGGTGAGACACACTAAGCTGAAAGCTTTTTAAAGTGCAACCTGGAAGCACAGGGAAGTTAAGTGACTTGCTCAGGGTCACACAGTATATGCAAGTGGGGCTCTGGGATTCAAACCCAGGTCTCCAGATTTGCAGCTCAGAGCCTTATACCACTATGCTATACTGCCTCCTAAACCCTAAATGTGGCATTTTGTTTTGGAGGAGGACTTCACCTCCATGTCTGCCTGCTTCCTGCCTTGGCATTGTACCCCAGGAGAGTGTCCACTGTCTTTGAGGTGTTGTGGTCCTGGGAATTCTAAATGCATCTTGATGAGCTGCTGGCTCCTGTACTGGACAACTTCAAGGACACTTGGGTTGACCAGCCTATCCATGGTGGTGTCAGACACCATCCAGTGTTTCCAGTGGAACTGTTTTGAGTCTAGCAGGTTTGACAATACCCACACAAACAATTCCATCAAGGGTTGGCACTGTGCATTCTGCACCCTCCTTGGCACCTGTCACCCAAGTCTATGGCGCTCATAGACACCCTGAAGACCAAACAGCAGATGAATGAGCTCAAGATAGAGCAGTGCATCTCAGGATGGTATGTGCTACCATCGTTGAAGAGGTACAAGGACTCCACCAGCCACATCCAGCAGATTGTGCTGGAGTATGGCCTCGTGGAGCACATATGACTATCTGCATGGCATCGCCTACAGCTTTCAATCGCAGGTGTGAGTGACACACTGTCCACACACCCATACTCAAGGGTAGATACATTGCCTCACTGTCTGTGCATGGGTATTGACTGTACCCATGGCATGGTGCAGGTACCTGTGCTTGACTCTGACCCATGGCATGACACCCCTGACTGTCCATGCCTTGTATGGTTACACACACACACACACACAGTCACCCTCCATGGCCACCATTGCACTGTGTTTCACAGAGCTGTATGTGTGCTGTGCACCCTGCAAACCTGTCACGGTGGTCTACGAGCTCATGGGTGGGGGTGTGCCCATGTGCCACTGGTCTGCTCCTGGCATGGGCATGTGTGCAGGTGTGGGGACTGGGATGTTCCATGGACAAGGGGGGCATTGTCTGCCACTGTTCAGCGGGTGGAACAATCTTGCATTCAGGGTGGGTTGGGTTACGTAGTGCTGGGCAGTGGTTCTTGGGTGTGGGTTTGTGGCCACTGGCTCCGGGAGGGCAATGCAGGGTTGTTGGCCCACAGGGGCATTTCAGCTGCTGCTCATGGACCATGGTATTTTAGTATCCTCTCCCACTGGGTCATCTACTGCCATGGGTGCACTCCTGCACCATGGGTGTTGGCCTCCATGCTAGGTGTAATGGAGGGTTAGTCATCATTCTGGGTGCCAGGGTGTGTTGACAGGGATTCTTGATATGTCCATCTGCACCATTTCCCTGTGTCCCTCTGTTCCACTGGCCGCTGACCAAGCTATGCTCAACTTCATCCTGGCACTGTTCCTCTGTCCTGTGGGGTGCTGGGGCACATTGCGGTACAGTTGCAGTGCCTCTAGGGCCACAGCCAGGTTGATTAGCATTCCCATTGCTCTCCCAATCAGCCCATCCCAACACCCCTTAGGTGCACTGTGGCCACCTCATGGCATTCCCTCTGGATGCTGCTCTCCATGTGGGTAGTCATGCCTGTTTGCTCACATGGTGGTTGTCCTGTGTCCCTGCTCACCCCAGTGGTGGATGCCCCTGCAGTGTTCCATCCCCATGCCCCCGTGGCATTTTGGGCAATGGTGCCTTCAGCTGTGCTGTGCCATTCAGGGTGTTTTCCACAGAGAGCAATGTTTGCTGCCTAGTTGATGCCTGACCTGCTGTATTCTGTCCTGCAATGTGTTCTACTGCCAACATTGTGGACGGCGATGTTATTGCCACTTTGTACTGTCTGGCGATATTTTGTCCCATGATGTTACTGGCCCAATCCCATGGGAACATCAGCCTGTTCAAAGAAATGGCATCTGCTAGTAAAATTGTGAATAACAGCTGAAGCAGCCAGACTGTTAGTGCAATTTAGTGCAATGGTAGCTCTTCCATTTGGAACATCAGTGACCTGAGTTTAGAAATTAGCTTTCATCACTAGGGGCCAGCTGGGGGAAGAAGTATACAGAATTTGACTGGAGTGTTCTTCTCTTCAGGGGTGAGGGTAGATAGATCCACCATTCATCTATCACCTAGCAAAGGCTGGGTGGCAGCATGGCTGGATCAGTTGATGCAAAGGATGGTTGGGAAGTGGTCAGTGCTGGCAAACCAGCATAAGCATGGTGTGTGCCCTGGCATCACTTCATAAATGCATCTCATTGGAGGGAGAAATGGAACAAATCACCACTGGCTGGGCAGATGAAGCCACTACTGGGCTTACCACCCTGGCTCCTTGTATACTACTGACTCCCTCAGCCATGGAAGCTTGAATATTGGGGGCTCAGCTGTTAAGGATCTGAATGGTAGGCTTCACTACAGGGGACACAAGCAGAGGTTATGTAGCAATGAGATGCATGTAGCCCAAGGAGTCAAAATAGCCCAAGTAAGAGGAAAGCAGGAGGTGCGAGCAAGTGCAGGAAGGCGGTCACAGCAAGAGGGTTGGGGAGTTGAATTAAAAAAAAGAAAAAAAGAACAAATAACATCATAAGCACTGCTGTGTAACTGAATCAGCAAAAGAGACCTGCAGTGTTGTCCATGTGAAGTTTGGAAATTCTAGAGGAATTATCATCTGTTGACATGAACGTCAGACTGCTTGTCTCATTTACAAACTATTCACTCAGATACATAAGAGTCACTGAATTTAATGATATGAACTTAAAGGAAGGATCCAGACTGGTATTCTGATCTGGACTGGCTGATGCAGCCAGTCACCCAGTCAAGCTACTAGTCATGCAAAACCACCAGCAGCAATAATGGAGGGCTGCTCCTTTTTTGCTTCCACCCTCTCTCCCAACATGGAATCAATGAGTCACAACTCCATATCAACATAAACAAGAATACAGGACCAGATAACTGGAAAACAAACTCTTAACAATCACTAGCACAATACTTAAGCATGCTGTTACCATTCTGTTTATAGAAACATAGAATCTGACAGGCGATAAGAATCACTTGGCACATCCAGTGTGCCCATTCTCCTACCTACTCTATTATATCAGACAGTGCCTGATCTACAGCTCTTTCTCTCTCCCCACTTCCTTTCCACTATGACTGCTTTGTGCTTATCCCATGCTTTCTTGAACCCCACCACTATTTCTGCCCCCACCAGAAATCCAGCACTCTTTCTGTGAAGAAGTACTTCCTCACATTTCTCCTAATCTGTTACTTATGAACTGGTGAATAGAGATGTTGTGAAGTAAAACTTTGCCTGTTACATTCTATAGCATAAATGAAGAAGCTGCTACTCTCACCATTTCCAAAGCAAAGCAATGTGTGTTCATTCCAGATATTTAAAATGTTATCCTAACATCTTCTTCAAGCTCACATGAATCTGTTTTAGAATAGGACAGTCTCTTAATACAGTCATAGTAAAAGATACTCATGATGCCCTTATCACTATAGACAAAAGATAGCATACTTCAATAATTTGTAATGACTGTACTGAAGCTTTTGATCCAGTGCATAATTAACTACTTACCAAAACAAGTATTTGATGACTGGAGCAGAATCCCCAAACTCATTTGCATCTTATAAAACAAGCATTTGTCAATGCGAAGGTTAACTTGCAGGTATTTGCAGTGGTGTTTGGCACGTATGGTGCTTTACCCTAATGCCCTGTTACGATTGCTGGTATTTGCACAATAAATTTTCAGCATGATCTTTTGTTACCCCATTGTGCACTACATGGTGGAAACAATGTTTGGGCAGGATGTTAAAAATGACAGCTATACTGCTCATAAGGAAGTGTGGTAAAATGGCAATGTTGAAAATCTGGAGTGGAAATATTGAAAATTCGAAACCTACGAGCGCAGCATGGAACTGTGCAACGACGCTTGTAAAACAGTCATTGTTAGGAATTTGTTCACCAAATTTTCAACATTGGCATTATAAAACCTCTGCTAATGAACAGTGTCACTGTGATTGTCTTACTGTGTCCCATACATTGATTTTGCACACCGACTGCGCCATTGTGCACTATCACGGCGGAAACACGTTTTGGGCAGGATGTGAAAATGACAGCTGTACTGCTCATATGAGGTGGTAAAATGGCAATGTTGAAAATCTGGAGTGAAAATATTGAAAATTCGCAAACTTACGAGTGTATGTAGGAACTGCACAACGCACTCCAGAAAACAGTTATTTTTAGGAATTTGTTCACCAAATTTTCAACATAGCCATTTGAAGATCTCTGCTCATGAACAGTGTCACTGTGATTTTCTTAATGTATCCCATACATTGATTTCAAGACAACCGACTGCGCCATTGTGCGCTACATGGGCGGAAACATGTTTTGGGCAGGATATGAAAATGACAGCTGTACTGCTCATGAGGAGGTGTAGAAATGGCAATGTTGAAAATCTGGAGTGAAAATATTGAAAATTCAGAAACTTACGAGTGTGCGAGGAACTGCGCAACACACACTCATAAAACAGTCATTTTAGGAATTTTTCTCCAAATTTTCAACACAGCCATTTTAAGACCTCTGCTCATGATCAGTGTCACTGTGATTTTCTTAATGTGTCCCATACATTGATTTGCTTTACCGACTGCACCATAAAGCAAATAGGATGCTGGGATGTATAGGCAGGGGCATCACCAGCAGGAAAAGGGAGGTCATAATTCCGCTATATAAGACACTAGTGAGGCCCCACCTGGAGTACAGTGTACAGTTCTGGAGACCATACCTACGTAAGGACATAGACAGGGTAGAGAAGGTTCAGAGGAGGGCAACAAAGATTGTGCATGGGTTGCATCACAAGTCCTATGAAGACAGGTTGAAGGAACTGAACATGTACTCCCTGGAGGAGAGGAGGAGAGGGGATATGATAGAGACATACAAGTATCTTACAGGGAGGAACAGGGTGCAGGAAAACACTATTTTTAAGCGAAAAAGATGTTTCAGGACTAGAGGGCATGGGATGAAGTTGGAGGAGGACGATTCAGAGGAAACATGAGAAAGAATTTCTTCACAGAACGGGTGGTGGACAAGTGAACACCCTGCCAGAGGAAGTGGTGGGAGCTGAAACAATCACGGGATTTAAGAATGCATGGGATAGACATAAAGGAATTCTAGAGGTCAGGGGTAAGGGAAATAGACTTCTAGGAAAACAAACTGAACTTACAAGCTCAAATGGGCAGACTAGGTGGGCCATAGGCCCTTATCTGCGACACTGTCTATGTATCTATGTGTTATGGCTACATGGTGGAAACACGTTTTGGCAGGATGTGAAAATGACAGCTGTACTGCTCATGAGGAGGTGTGGTAAAATGGCAATATTGAAAATCTGGAGTGAAAATATTGAACATTCATGAACTTACGACGTCGCATAGGAACTACAAACACACTACATAAAACAGTCATTTTAGGAAATTTTTCCAAATTTTCAACACAGCCATTTTAAGACCTTGCTCATGATCAGTGTCACTGTGATTTTCTTAATGTGTCCCATACATTGATTTCACACCAACTGCACCATTGTGCGCTACATGGCGGAAACATGTTTTGGGCAGGATGTGAAAAATGACAGCTGTACTGCTCATGAGGAGGTGTGAAAAATGGCAATGTTGAGAAAATCTGGAGTAAATATTGTAAATTCACAAACCTATAAGCGTGCGTGAGAATTGCACAATGCAGCGCTCGTAAAACAGTTATTTTAGGAATTTTTTCACCAAATTTTCAACATAGCCATTTTAATATCTCTGCTCATGAACAGTGACACTGTGATTTTCTTCATGTGTCCCATACACTGAGTTTGCACACCGACTGTGCCATTGTGCGCTACATGGGCGGAAACACATTTTGGGCAAGATGTGAAAATGACAGCTACACTGCTCGCCAGGAGGTGTGGTAAAATGGCAATGTTGAAATGTGGAGTGAAAATATTGAAAATTCGCAAACTTCGAAGCATGCATAGGAGCTGTGCAATGAGCGTTTGTAAAACAGTCATTGTTAGAATTTTTTTCACAAATTTCAACACAGCCATTTTAAGACCTCTGCTCATGAACAGTGTCACTGTGATTTTCTTACTGTGTCCCATACATTGATTTCACACACCGACGCGCCATTGTGCGCTACATGGTCTGGAAACACGTTTTGGGCAGGATGTGAAAAATGACAGCTGTACTGCTCATAAGGAGGTGTGGTAAAATGGCAATGTTGAAAATCTGGAGTGAAAATATTTAAATTCACAAACTTACGAGCCTGCGTAGGAACGCACAATACACGCTTGTAAAACAGTCATTTTAGAATTTTGCAAATTTTCAACATGATTTAGGACCCTTCTCATAAGTGATGTCACTGTCATGGTGTTATTCAGTCCAAAGGGTGATTTTGCGCAGTGACTGCACACTGACCGCGAAATCACCTTCAGGCCTGAATAATGCCATGACAGTGACATCATTCATGAGAAGGGGTCCCAAAACCCCATGTTAAAATTTGGCACAAATTCCAAAAATGCCTGAGATATGCAATAAAGTTGAAAACCCCCATCTAGCCCATTATACAGCTTACCGCATTTCCTCAGTTCGCGGTCGGCTTTGAAGAGCTCAGGCGTGTTCCTGGTCCACCGATGACTGCCACGCCAAGCTCCAAAGGTAAGTATGGGGTGAGGGGGTGGGGAGGCAGGGTGCACAGTGAGTGGGTACGGGTTGTGGGGGGCGGAGACTGCATGGGATGGTTTTAATTTACAGGTTTGTTTTTTTACAATTGACGACGCGGACATTTGCCATGCTGGGTGGGCTCCTGGCATGGCAGAAGATGGCTGGGGGCTGTGGAGCCGACGGGGATTGGGCACCCCGCTGGCTGACAACCCGGATGTTTGCCATGCTGGGGTGGGCTCTCAGTGTGGCAGAAGATGGCTGGGGAGGCCGAGGAGCTGACGGTGGATTGGGCACCCTCGTAGGCAAACAATGGGACGTTTGCCACGCTGGGGTAGGCTCCAGCAGCACCAAAGCTTTGGGGGCGGCGGACGGGGTGGTGTGGACGGGGGCGGCGACGCTGGTAGCCTGTATGACAGCGTGGTTTCTTTGAAGCGAAGACCACCGCTGTCACACACAGCTCCTGCACCCATTGGTGCAGGACCGCCACGCCTGTTCAATTGAGCAGTGGATTGCAAGGAGAGGCACACCTCCAAAGTGTGCTACTCCTCCCAAACGCTCCTTGCGATATGTGCAAACGAACGAAAAGCAAGTGCTCAACTACGAACTGAAACCTTCCAGTGTTACTGACTGCTTTTTTCTTTGCATATACAGTATGGGCAGGATTATCAGAAGGATCTATCTATCCATCAGAACTGTTAGATCATCTATTGTATGATGTAACCATAGCTGACGTTTATAACAAGAAGGTTGCAAATAAGGTAAAAAATGACACAAACTACATCTACATAATTTTTTAATCACAAATTGTAACTTTTCAGTGTTAATGGAAGAATATTTTCTAAACAGCAGCAGGCCTACTTGGACACATTCAAGCTAATGCAGGCACAAGATGCAGTTCCATCCAAACTAATCCTTTTTAAAATCCTTCCCGATGTTTTTATTCTTATATGTAGCCCCTCTCATTTGAGAGTGGCTTTTATGCTCAGTTTAGGGTCCCCTTTTCCTCTTCCCTCAGGTTTAATTTTGTTTGATAGGTGCCTGGAGGAAGCAATTTCCACTGGCCACCACTTGGTGGCAGCAGGGATCTGGGAAGTATAAAGGGTAGGAAAGAACTGAGTCATGGAGAGCAATGGGAGTAGTGGAGATAGGAGAGAGGGCAGAAGTTCATCAGTACTGCATGGGCAGTATGGAGACCCTCCATTTAGTCAGGACGGCCTTCAGTGGCGGAGCACTGTGTCTTGGGTCTGGCCATTCCTGCATAACGGAAGGCAGTTTAGCCAGCGTTATTTGGGGTCCTGGGTCTAAAGGGTTTGGAGTGGTAGTAGAGGAATGTAGGCCTGGAAGGAGTTAAGGGGCTCCAGTAGGAGGTAGGGCACTTGGTTTGCCAGTGCTGTAAGGGCTGTGGCAGGGCCTTTGTAGGAGGGACCGTGTGAGGGTCTCTCTCTCTCTCGCATGGCATCAGCATTCCAGGGAGTATGTGAGTGGGCTGTAGCGTAGCATCTACCTGCTATAGGCCTGTTTGGAGGAACAAGCCCTGGGGCTGCGGATTTGCCGAGTGGACTGCAGAGAGCCTTAAGGTTGTATTCCCCATCTGTGCAAGATAGCTCAGCTAAAGCATAGGAGGGAAAAATTTGGAAGGAGACTATTTGGGGCTGGCATTTAGGTCACAGCTTGAAACAATGGCAGCACCTAAAAGCCAGGAAAGCATAAGAGCAACATATAGGGCCTAGGCTTCAACAGGGCCTTGTGGACCAGGTGGTCAAGCCAAAATTCTAAGGGTCACAGAGGTGGTGTGATGGAGGAAATGGTGGCAGATGATGTACTGGCAGGCTGCACCATCCGTATCCCGGGATGCCGGTTTAGAGCCCAGGAATGGTGTGAGGGAAGCTGCTCACTTCTCATTGGGAAAGGACTAGCACTCCAGTGAGGATGAAGGTTAAGGGCCCTAAAAGGGGGAAACGTGGGGTTTGTTTGTGGGTTGGTACTTACCAGTGCCAGAGAGTTCTAGGAGCTTCATGCTCCAGGTAACAGTCATGTTTGGCCTTCAGGAAGCATCATCCGCTGTATGTTACAGACTGTTTAATATCTGCCTGTCTAAGATGTCTGCCTTGCCAGCTCTTCTTATTAGTACTTTACATAGCAGATAGTTAGCCCCATGGAGATGAATTATGAGTTGTAGGCAAATGGAACCCTTGGGCTCTCAGAAAATCATAGAGGGCCCAGGTGAATAAATTTACTTGTCATAAGGCAAGAGGATTCCTTGATTTTATGTTTTAATCTTTTAATAAATTGAACTTTGTTTTAGTAGAAACCAGGAGCCCTTAGAGTCTTAAGCCTAGTTTAGAGGTGAACCTTCTTGGGAGCCAGAGGAGTCGAAAAGAGATTCCTGCTTCAGCAATGCGTTTGGTTATTTCTCTGGTCCAGTGTCATAGTGGTGAAGGGCCTGCAACTGCCCAGTAAGATCAAATTCATTTATTTATTGCAATGAAATGGTCAGTGAGAAAATGTTCAGAGAGAGGTTTCTATGGTGTAGCCAGCCTTCTTTGGAACATAGTGCACCCCTAGATGTATGAGGAAGGTGGGGTTACATGTATAGTTTTGATTTTAGCTGTTGGTATCTGTCGCATTGTCTGCATATATACTTGATATCTGTTATGAAACCAAGGTGCTGCATCTCATGAGATTGTCAGAGTGAATTAAACTGTAAAGCACTAAATGAATAAATAAATAACTGGTTGAAAACATATGAATACACAAATGTGATTAGCACAGTTATGATTCACTGCTTATGGTATGGTGATTATAAAGAAATGTCATACTACTGAAGCATGCCATCATGTGACTGGAAAAGTGAAAAAATTCCACTGAAGAGAATAGAGGAGTTACATCATGGAGCACTGTACCTTCTTGTGTTCTCTAAAATAACAAGAGAAAACATTAATCTTGATCACTCCTATATGCACTTCTGAACTTTAGCTCTCTGATGCATACCCTTGCTGCTGGCAGTTACCCTTAATCTGCCCAGCTGCTAGGCTTGTCACATTCATTTTGTAGTTAGGTACACATTTTCTTAAAACAAAAAGGTTCAGAAACATAGAACTTGTCAGAAGAAAAGGACCACTTGGCCCATCCAGTCCACCCCAATGTTCCCTACTGAATCTGTTCATGCTCACCCTAACTGCTCTCTGGTAATGCTCCTTCCTTGCTGCCTTTTTCTAATATACCTCTATGTCTATCCCACACATGCTTGATATTTCCCATTGTTTTGCCTCTGTCACATCTGCTGACAGTCTGTTCCAGGCATCTACCACCCTTTCAGTGAAGAAATACTGCCTCACTATTATTTCAATCTTCCTCAATCTAACTTTCATTTTTAATTTTAATTTTATGTTTGCTTGCAAGAATGTGCAAGAAACATAGTGCCATCATCAGAGTTTTCGGAGTGTGGCAGCCCTCTTCCAATTCAGGCAGTGAGTTTGCAGTGGCTGCAGTTCTTCAATGCCTGCTCGAGCTGTCTATGACCAGTCCAAAATACAGTGGCGTAGAAGTTGAAAGGGGGAGCTACGCTCAGTGATCAGCGATAAGATATCATCTGCTCATGCACGCCCCCTACAGACACACACACACACACACACACACACACACACGCAGGCATACTGCATGCTCGCCCCCACACTGTGTAGCCGGCTGGGGTGCCCAATCCCAAATCAGCTGTGCCGCGCCCCCAAAAACAGAGTTCTATATGCCGCTGGGTGCCAGCCTAGCGTGGTTATCATATAGCTGACGGGGTGCCCAATCCCCGCCGGCTCCACTGGTTCCTGCCCTCCCTCGAGTACAGGGTGCCACGCTGGAAGCCCACCCCAGCATGGCAACATATGCTAACGACGACGGGGCAACTCAATCCCCATCGGCTCCATGTCCCCCACCAGCCATCCTTGTGCCACACTGGGAGCCCACCCCAGCGGGCAAACGTCCCCGCATCATAGTCATTTAAAAAACACCTGAAACCCAAAAACGGTCCTCAGTGTCTCTATCCCCACCTGCGCCCACCCACTGTGCACCCTACCTCCCCACACCCCCTCACCCCAAACTTAACTCTGGACTCCGCGGCGCGATCTTCAGTGGACCAGGAACTCGTCTGCACTCTTCAATGCCGACTGCGAACTGAGGAAATGCTGGTAAGCTGTATAATGGGATAGATGGGGTTTTCAACTTTGCTGCATATCTCAGGCATTTTTGGAATTTGTGCACCAAATTTTCAATATGGGTTTTTGGGACCAGTTATCATGAATGATCTCACTGTCATGGAGTTAATCAGCCCGATGGGTGATTTCACAGTCACCGCGCAAAATCACCTTTTGGGACTGAGTAACGAAATGACACTGCCACTGTTCATAAGGTGGACTCTCAAAAGCCTATGTTGAAAATTTGGTGGAAAAATTCTCAAAATGACTGTTTTACGAGCGTGTGTTGTGCAGTTCCTACACACGCCATAAGTTTGTGAATTTTTAATATTTTCACCCAGATTTTCAACATTGCCATTTTACCACACCTCCTTATGAGCAGTACAGCTGTCATTTTCACATCTTGCCCAAAATGTGTTTCCCATATGTAGCGCATCAATGGCGCAGTCAGTGTGTGAAATCAATGTATGGGACACATTAAGAAAATCACAGTGACACTGTTCATGAGCAGAGGTCTTAAAATGATTATGTTGAAAATTTGGTAGAAAAATTCTAAAAATGACTGTTTCTGATGGCGTGTTGCGCAGTTCTACCTGCGCTCGTAAGTATGATAATTTTTATATTTTCACTCCAGATTTTCCACATTGCCATTTCATTACACTTCCTTATGAACAGTACAGTTGCCATTTTTCACATGTCGCTTAAAATGTGTTTCCCACATGAAGCATAATGGTGCAGTCGGTGCAAAAAGCAATGTTTGGGACAGATTAAGAAAATCACAGTTACACTGCTCATGAGCAGAGGTCTTAAATGGCTATGTTGAAGATTTGTTGGCAAAAGTCCATAAAATTACTGTGTTAGAGTGAGCATTGTGCAGTTTCCAAGTACCATCTTAAGTTCATGACTTTGTAATATTTTCAGTCCAGATTTTCACCAGTGGCATTTTTCCACACTTCCTTATGAACAGTACAGCTATCATTTTTCACAACATGGCCGAAATGTGTTTTCACACTTTCAGCGCAGAGATGCATGGTCACTGTGGGAAATCATTGTTCGGGACAGATAAAGAAAATCATAGTGACACTGTTCATGATTGGAGGTCCCAAAATGCCTGTGTTGACAATCTGCTGTAAAAATCCCCAAACTAATTACATTACGGTGTCGTTGCACAGTTTCTATGCACACTCGTGACTTCACTAGTTTTTTAATATTTTACTGCAGATTTGCAACATTGCCATTTTACACCTCCCATGAACAGTATAGCTATCATTTTCACATCCTGTTCGGAATGTGTTTTGCACCTGTGGTGCTAAATGCCGAGTCGCGTGTGCATATGCAGCTTGCCAACAAATGGATATTGCCACTGTTCATGAGGTGGGGTCACAAAAAACCATGTTCAAAATTTGGAGTGAAAATACCAACGAATGCCTGAGGTGTTAGGGTTTCCAACCAACACCCCCTCTGTAGAGAATGACAGGCATCAGGGGTGTGACTTGGGATTCTTGCCTGTAATGCTTATGCCATTCCACACCCTGCAGCCAGTGAGAGGCATCGAGGTATGCCTTGGACCTGGAAGTACCCAAAGTTTACCCCATTCTCCTATACTGCACCCATTTCACTGTATTTCCTGATGGAATGGGTGCGATAAGGGCCAAAGACCCCAAGGCACACGTGACACTTGTCAGTGTCTGCAGGGTAGAGTGTGGTGAAATGGCATGGCCGTTATGCCTGATGACCCAAAGGCACACCCCAATGCCTGTCACTCTCTACAGGGTGGTGGTGGGGTTGGCTTCAGTTCAATACTTCACTGCCATTTCTGTTATGCAGCTCTGTAACTTCTACACTACCGATGCCAATGCCAGCAAGCAAACATTCGGCATTGACAAATGCTTTTATACTTGTAAACCAGATGAGCAAGAACTGCCCATTTTCACAGTTGACATGTTATAGCTAAGTAAAACAATACAATACATATTATTGACACAGAATTTCAGAGCAAACATCTCTTTCCACAAAAGTGCAAGTGCAATAAGTAGAACACAAAGAGACAAATACATTCATGCTTGAGAAAAGAGCCACTGTTTTAAACTTTTTGAAACACAGTATATAATTGCTTTCAACAATTCCAGTAGGTATCTTGTTAAAAATAAATGGTGCTCTGAATAACAGAGACCTCTGTCCAATGGTCTTTTAAATAGGGTATTTTAGAGGTAAAGTTATACTGGGACCTAGTAGAGAGAGCATTTAAGGCCCTGGGAAACATTATAGAAACAGAAGGAGGAGGAGCCCTATTTTTACTTAATATAAAAAAAAATACCCATTTTAAAACAAACTCGATTATCAAAAGATAACAGTGAGAATGTTCATAAATCAGATTGATGGCATCAATATGGCAAATTTAGCCAAAATCTCAGGACAGAATGATAAGTAACTTGAAGACAATTTAAAGCACTACTACAAGAAGTATATATTAGAATACCATAATCTAACACTGAAAACAGACTGTGGACCTAGACTCCTCTAGATTCAGATGTCAAAAATAGCTTCATCCCATATAAAGAACTCAACCTTTGATGTAAGATTTCATAAGATTTTGAATATGTGGCTCAAGGTAAACTGACTATCTAATATTATTTTAAATACATAAAGACTGAAACAAGTTCAATAACATTACCCTATTATCAATAATAGGAGGAAGATTAGAGATTACTTTTATTGTGGGAAACAAACATTACTTTTGTTTTTAGAATTAAGTGGCAAGTGATTTATGGTTAACCAATCCTAGGTGCCCAAAATCAGTCTGAAGACTGAGGAGGGCAGTCTCAGAGCTGGAACTAGAACAAACTAAAATGGCATCATCCGATAGTCATCTCAGTTTGAGTACAAATACTAGGGCCAAATTCATGTAAAAGAAAAATGAGTGCCCCAGGATTGATCCCTGGGAACATCACAAACTGAGGAAATAGTCTGAAAAATAGTTGAGCCAATAATTGTTCTATGATGTTTGTTACATAAGTAACTTTGATACCACCTCCTGAGAGAACTGTAATCCCCAGAGAACACCAGGAAGAAGGTCAAATTCAACCAAATCAAAGGCCTTAGTGAGGTCCACAAACAAAGCTGCACATGCATGCCCTCTGTCGAGAGCACTGTGTATGCTGCCTCAGAAACCCACCAAGGCTGTTCAGTATAGTAACCAGGCTTAAACCCATGTTGGTTACTGGAAAGGAAAGAATATTTCCCAAGAAAAGTAAGGGTTTGATTCATTATACTTTTTCAAGAATTTTGAAATGGGTGACAAAAGAGATATTTGTCAATAATTTGGAACAATAGAAGGACTTCCACTCTTCAAGATGGGTTTTATTGTTGCTAACTTCCAGCTGGAGGAAATACATTATAACACAATGAAAATTAAAAATATGAGATAAAGGAAATGCAAAACAATTAATACCTAATTTAACAATCCTATAATCTACTCCATCTTGACCCTGGAAAGGTTTTGGATTATTTTCACAATATATTTCTTAACAAGAGAAGGAGTAACATACTTGAAATAAAACTTGGGACTAGTATCATTACAAGCATCCTCAAATGTAATACCACTTTCTGGGACTATGGGAGTTCTATAAGGGCCAAGATTCTCAAAATGTTTATTAAAGACATCTGAAACCAAGGAGGGATCACTTATACTTTGTCCATCCTGGAGAACAGTGGGAGGGGACATCTTTTTTCTCTTCCCATAATTTTATTCAAAATCCCATTTTTGGGGGATTACCCATGGAATTCCTTTGTTCATTTAAAGAAAAGATGACCTAAGACTTCCTAATTTCAGATTTACATTTGATTCTGAGTGTCTTATACTCTTGAAGGAGAGCAGAATTTTGTGTTGCCCTATGTTGCTTCCAACATTTATCTCATTTGTCATTAAATGAATAAGATCCCTTGTCACCCATTCTTGTTTGTGGGATCAAATTCTTATATTCTTTAAAGGTGCAGCTTTATCGGCAAAAGCATTATGGGCAATACAAAAAAATCCCACATTGCATCAGTCTTGGTACATGAGAGAAAAAGATGTTCAGTTTTCTGGGGGTTAACTTAACAAAGTTCCTACATTCAACTTATTTGGGGGCCCTCTAGGTACCCTAACCAACCATTTACATTTGATAGGGTGATGGTCACTCATGATATTAGGCATAACCTCCCAATTAATTATCCTTTCTACATGAGTGACCATAATCCAATCAAGAATGATCCCTCCACCTGATTTATAATTGGGCCTTGTGACTTCCTCTATTAACTGCTTAATACCCAGGTCAACCAATATTTCTCTAACTTCACTTTTAAACTTTGGTCCCAACTACAATTAAAATCACCAAAGGTAATCCATTCTCTATTTGTGGGCAAAACCTTTCAAAATGAAATAATAATTCAAGATCCTGGGATATTCTTCCGGAGGAAAATAAACAGTACTAAGAGTCAGATGCTTACTTTGTCCTAAGATCAGGTCTATAGAGATCATATCATACCCTGAGCTCCCAAAGGATGATCCAAAACAGTATAATCAAGATTACTATGTATAAACATTAAGACTCCTCCTCCCTTTTAACTAATCTGTCCTGTCTAATTAGATTGTAAACAGGAAGATAAATCTCAGAATCCTTTATACCATCATGCAACTAAGTTTCAGAGAGGGTAATAACATCAAATACATGGAGCTGAGAACATGCTACAAATTGAGTCCATTTAAAGGGCAAACTCTGAACATTTAAAAGTACAATCTGAAGTGTGGGAAGACTGAACCTGGATAAAATTCACTGAATGAAATATGGGTTCATCACCTTGGGTGGGGTGCACAGTTCCTGACATAAGCAATAACAACATTAATAGCATTTTATAGTTAGTCCTACTCAAATATTGTCTCTCCCTTTTAGTAAGGGCCTTAAACAATTTACACACTGGATGACTCAATTGAAAACTGAGGGCAGAACAAACCCCCACAAAGGACTATCAGCTGACCATAATAAAGGACCAAATTCTGAAAAACCTCCCAAATATAACCATTTTCTTGACTTGTGCAATATGAGCAAGAAGAAAACAATTGATAGCTGTTTTACTTTCAGCAGAAGAACTGGTTAAAATTGGCCATAGGGAAAGAAATAAAGTCACATAAATTAACAACATTTTAAAGCACTAGCATAGAAAATAAACTAAAACAATCAAATAAACTAAACTTCAGCAAAACAAGAGTGTAATTATGTCTATAGCCAATACAGCAGAGGTCCTCTGAATGATAAGGCAAACACCAGAAAGGAATTCTTCTGATGAGTGGTGCTCATGCCACTCACTACCGCTCACGCTACCGCTTGCTAGCAAGAAGCATGAAGATTTAAATGCAGGGAGATCCCACCTCCGATGACATGCCCCAGCTGCAAGCACTCACATGTCCCTAAACAGCAAGGTGTTCGTGAAACAGTACCTTAGGGAGAGGAATCTTCAGGCAAGGGAGGCAAACACAGCAGAATCCCAAAACAGCTCATTGCACTGTAAAGACGCCCACCTGATCCGGATGCTTCTTCTCATTTGAAATAAACTTTCCTTCTGTTCATCTCTGTGAGGTACTTGTAGGACTTTATCATGCCAGCTCTCTCTCTTCACTCTTCCAGAGTGTACATGCTGAGATCCCTTAGTTTCATCTCATAGGGCTTCTCATGCAATCCCAGCATAATTTTATTTGCCCTCCTCTGGATTACCTCCACCTTGTCTATGTTCTTTCTGAGGAGCAGCCTCCAAAACTGGATATACTGTAGTATTCCAGGTGAGGTCTCACCTGTGAGCGATACAGTGACAACACAAACTCCCTTCTATTGCTAGATATACCTCCTATTCACTCCAGAATCCCACTAGCCCTACCCACTGCTTTGTTTTTCACCTTGAAGCTGGCAAACATATCTCTAAGGTCTGTTTCCTTTTTAGGAACTGTCAGTACATCCCCCATCCATTCAACCCCAACTGCCATGCTTTAGTTCACTCTGAGATTGCCTAGATCCCTGCTCATTCTCTTCACCCTCCTGAGTGACAACCATATTGTGGATTTTGTATCTTCTGCAAACAATGCATACCTTTCCTTCACACTCTTCAGTAATATCACTTTGACGACATTGAAAAGTACTAGTCCCAGTACTGATACCTGTGATACCACGCTGGTCACTCCTCCATCATTTGAGTGAGTACCACACTACACCTCTGACTCCAATTTGTTAACCAGTTTCTAACCCATTTCACCACTTTGAATGCAACCCCAGGCTGCTCAGTTTATTTATCAGTCTCTGTGGCACAGTGTAAAAGTCCTTGCTGAAGTCCAAATATGCCACATCCACTACCTTTCCCTAATCTATTTCTCAGGTCACTCAGTCAAATAAATCCATCAGATTCATTTGGCATGAACTCCTCCCAATGACTCCATGCTGCCTCTGGTCTTACAGCTCATTAGATTCAAGATACTGTACCAGTTTTTCCCACACTAGGGTTTGCATTAATGTTCTCACACTGAATTCGACTGATCAGACTATAGTTGCTATCCTTCACCCTGTTGCCACTCCTATGTAATGGAACCATGTCAGTTCTTTTCCTGTGTCTCAGATTCATGCCTGTTTCCTGTGAGCTACTGAACAAGGCTATCAGTGGGGCAGCTTACACCCCTGAGCTCCTTTAGAACCTTTTGATGTATTCCATCCAGTCGATAGCTTTGTCCACCTTTAGAGTTGCAAGTCCCTTCCAGATTCTTCTAAAAATGAACTTATGCCACCTCTGTCCCCCTCATTTCTGCTATTCACTGATTATCTGTCCCCATCTCTCCACTGTGAAGACTAAGCAGAAATATCTGTTCATTCTCTCTGCTTTCTTGTGGTTCCTTCTGTGCAGTCTCCAGCTCTTCCTTCTAATCCTCACTAACTCTCCATTTGGTTTCCTCTTTTCCTTACGTATCTGAAGAAAGTGCTATTTCCTTAATTACCTCTTTGGCAATTGTTTCCTTTGTCTGTGTCTTTCCTCCTCTCACCACCTTGCCTAGTATACTTCTCTGTACCCTTTACTCTGTGTTTCCTTAAACCTACTAAATGCCATCCTCTTTTCCTTCACCACTTTTGCC
The DNA here is from genome assembly GCA_016271365.2 of Neoceratodus forsteri. Classification (NCBI taxonomy): domain Eukaryota; kingdom Metazoa; phylum Chordata; order Ceratodontiformes; family Ceratodontidae; genus Neoceratodus; species Neoceratodus forsteri. Next base: position 626,175,504 of record CM057455.1, read on the forward strand.
ACTTAAATAACTGTAATGGTGTCTTTTCTTCTGCTTTTAATCACCTCCTTCATGCATAGGTTAGTTGCTTTAGTTATGCCCTCCCTTATTTTTTGCCCACTATGCCTCCACTCTTCCCTGAACCCCACATGGAGGCAGTTTCTGATGCAGTTCCCAATTTCTTTACAATCCACACTCCTAAAGTCCAGGCCCCTCATCCTCATCCTCATGTAATTAGCCTCTGTCCTGGTCATAATGTTAAATCAAACTGTACAGTGATCTCTGGTACCCAGGGGACTACCCTCTGTGATGTCTGCAATGCTGTTCCTGTTTAAAAGCACCAGATACAGCACTGTACCATCTCTAGTGGTCTCTGTGACTAGTTACCTGAGAAGTGTTCATTGTAGGGAGTCAAGGATGGCCATAGTCCTTGCAGAGCTGCAGGTGAAAGGCTTCACTTTATGTCAGGCAGATTCCTTTCCATTTTGATGATAGCTTCCCAAGTGCCTTATGATGTTTCTCCTCCTCCTGTTCTGGATTCCTGTACTCTATCCCAGTACAAATACTAGCCCTAGAATCTGTCTCCAGGGAAATCACAGCACCTTTAGCCAGGTTTACATACCAACTGCTTTGAAGCAAGTAAGAGTGCACTCAAAGGCTGAAGTGAAAAAAAATGTATAACTTCAAACACACATTAGTGGCTACTAACCATGCTCCATGGACATTAAACTTTCACATATTTTTTCAGCTCAGAATGGATTTTATCCCAGCTCAAAGTTGGTGAGCTGTTTTAAATTGCTGATACTGATGTCTAGATTATACCTGGCAGAAATGGCTCCACCGACAAAGCTCTGTTCTGGAGTGAAGTGCCAGGACAGGCAAGTTGGCAGCAGGCGGGAGGTGTTTATACTTGCATTGTTTTGCATGTTTTATTATTTTACCCACTTTAGCCTCTGGTGCACTCTTACTTGTGTCAGGGCAGTTGAATTTGTTACAGGGCTTCAGCAGCCCCTAAGAGAGAATTAACCTACAATGAACTGCGCCAACCTCACAATTTGGAACAGGCAGGTTTACATACCATTTACAGCCTTCTGATCTAAACATAGTAAACCGCCTCTTTATAACTTTCTTGATGTCGGTAGAATTTTGTCACAGATTTTGGCATCCAAGCTGGACACTACTGAATTAGATTAATTATATACCACATACTGACTCTGGATTAATAATAGCCCACTGAATAATACATTGGCTTTTGTATAAGAATGGGGCTTCATATCTATTCCCCAGGGTTCCATACTTGGCCATCTACTTTTCCATATTCATTAATGCACTCCCCAGCGATAGCCTCAATTGTAAGGCCCTCCTATACGTGGACAATCTAGTCCACTACCATAGCGACAAAGCTATCGACTCCATCTCCTCCACCATTACACAAATCTATGGCTGCCTCAACAGTGGTTCCTCTCAAACAAGATCCTAGTCAATGAAAAGACTAAATCAATGTATTTGGCTCATAGTACTTACTCCAGCAGCCCCAACCCGAGAATGTCCTATTCTTCAAATACCTTGGTGTTATCCATGATCTCTGCCTCTCCTTCTCTGAGCATATCAACACTGCTGTGAAGGAAGATACACCAGAAGCTAGGCATTGCATACCAACTTAAGCATCTACTGTCTGCTGACACATGCCTTGCCATTGCACGTAGTAACCTGATACTCCTCCTTGATTATTGCTCCACTGTCTACTTCCTCATGCTCTCTACCTACACTCACAACTAAACTCAACATACAGCTCCAACTGTCACTTCATCCTACAAGCTGTACACCATACCCATCACTGTGCACTCTACCAATCCCTAGGGTGGCTCTCCTACAAAGACATTTCAATTATGCAATGGGCTGCCTAGTGGACAATTCACTCAGAAACCAACACATGTCCCCCTACTTATCCCTCCTGGCAAGTAGAGTAGTTCAAGGAATCTTAGGCTGTTCTCAGTCCCTACACCTGAAGTTCCATGCATCAACAGTGCTATGTGAACCCAAGCTTTCTTCATCTCCGTGCCTCCCTGTGAAATAAACTTCCTTCATCCATCAGCTTGTCCCCTCCCACCAGGTTTTCAAACAGAATCTAAAAGCCTGGCTTCTGACTGCAGCCACCTGTCACTGTACCCCTGCTAAAGGACTAAGGCCTACTTCACTGCCCATGCTAATTGTGCAGGCCTCCACCTCATCCCCCTTTTCATACCGCTTCCTTTTACACCTCTGTCTTCTTTTACCCTACTGCCCCTACCCTATTACAATCCTTCATGCCTGCCTCTGATTGTCTAAGCAAACCATGGAATTGATTGTCTGAGTCTGCACAGTTTGCCATTGCTGGCACCTGATGCACAGATTTTGGCAGCTAGTGCCTGATGTGTATATGGAAATGGATTGTGTAATGTAATTTTGACACTGACTGTAAATGAAACATAGAAACATAGAAACATAGACTTTGATGGCAGATAAGGACCGCTAGGCCCATCTAGTCTGCCCATTTCCTACCTACAGGATAGGCCACAGATCCTAGTTAACCAACAGCCTATATCTTCCTGCCCCCACAAGAATTGCCTTATGTCTGTGCCATGCATTCTTGAATTCTCCCACAGTTTTAGACCCCACAACTTCCTAAGGAAGGCTGTTCCATGCATCCGCTACCTCTCTATGAAATAATACTTCTCACATTGCCCTGAACTGCCCTCCTTCTATCTTTAAATTGTGTCCCTTGTTCTTGCAAGTCTCTTTTCTGAAAGATGCTACCCTCTTGGACTTTGTTGATTCCCTTGAGGTACTTGAAAGTTTCTATCATGTCTCCCCTCCCTTCTTTCCTCAAGGGTATACATATTAAGCTCCTTAGTCTCTCCTCATATGGCTTCTCTTGCAGACCCTGCACCATTTTAGTTGCCCTCTCTGGACTGCCTCTATCCTGTCTATGTCCTTGCGGAGATGGGATCTCCAGAACTGGACACAGTATTCAGATGGGGTCTCACCAACTGTCTGTACAGAGGATAACAACTTCCTGTTTTCTGCTGCTGATGCCTCTCCCTATACATCCCAGTATACCCCCAGCCCTCCCTACTGCCTTCTCACATTGCTTGCTAACCTTAAGGTCATCTGATATGATTACCCCAGGTCCCTTTCCTGTTTTGTTGTTGTTACTACCTCCCACATATGTGTATTCTTCCCTGGGTTCTTGTTTCCCAGGTGCATTATTTGCACTTTTTGCATTGAATCCTAGGTGCCATCGTCTGACCATTCCTCCAACCTTGCCAAGTCCCTTTTCATCCTTTCCATGCCTCCTTGTGTATCAACCCTGTTGCAGATCTTTGTGTCATCTGCAAAAGGCATACTTTCCTTACAGTCCCTCTGCAATGCCACTGATGAAGACATTAAAAGGACTGGACCCAATACTGAACCTCGCGTGCCCCACTAGTAACCGCCTTTCTTCAGAAGTGGACTCCATTTACAATTACCATCTGTGTCCTGTTGTCCAGCCAATGTTTTACAGGCTACCACCCTGGGACCCACTCCCAGGCTGGTTAATTTGACTAATAATCTTTTGTTTGGGACCGTGTCAAATGCCTTGCTAAAGTCTAGGTAGGCCATGTCCACAGCCCCTCCCTGGACTACTACTTTGGTCACCCAGTCAAAGAAATCTATTAGATTCGTCTGACATGACCTTCCCGCTGTGAATGGCGCCATTTGTTGTGATCACATCTGTTCTTAGTCAATTACTGTTGTCATTGTATAATCCAATTATCTACTGTACTTTCATTTTCCTCTCCACCCATATTGGAGGTGTTTTTCTCTTTGTGCTATGTAAGCTGCTCCTTTATACAGTAATATGTTCTTATATGTGATATGTTACTTATGTAATATGTACTAATATATTGTACTGTTGTCACTCTGTGACCTGGATCATGACTGAAAATGGTCCTTTGGATCAGTACAACTACCCAGTTACCAAAGACATAAATAAATAAATCAACATTCAGTTCCTTTGCAAAGTAGCTTACAGTAATAGACATACAATCCATGAGTACAAATTACACTACTGCAAAAGCTTCATGAGTACCCAGTAATGTATACTGTAGGAATCACTTCCCATCAACTGGTGCAGCAATTATTGTCAATTGCCTGATATATTAATTCCACTAATGGACATAAGCGTGAACTGCAGATCTTGACCTCCAATATATTTGTAACCTTTAAAACTAAAATCTCTGACAAAGGAATGTTTTGTATTTTACCGTATATTTATAGTTGCTGTATCATCACCTGCCTTTTGCACTGAAGCCATATACAGTCAGAGATGTTCAGTTTGGAGACACTTTGTATATAATAAACATATGCTCTGAACCTCATGCGATCTTCTTGGCTTTGATGCATTGCAGATGGAGATGTGTGTTGCTTTGCATGAAAACAATTTGAAATCCAGAAGTAACCAAAACAGGAAATGCAAAGCACTGCAGACAATATATTTTCCTTATTTTGAATGCAATGGTTATCTTAAACTATGATTGGTAGTACTAAGAGTAAGGGAACTATACTAAAAGCAGCCAGCATAATTCCAGTACAACCTTATATATTTAAAGAATTCTTGATTTTGGTTTGAGGTTTGCTCACAGAAAGTTTAACAAAGTTCCTGAGAACTTATAATGCATGCATAGAAACATAGAAGATTATGGCAGAAGGAGACCATAGGCCCATCTAGTCTGCCCAAGGGTTTCCAAGGCATTCTATGGGCTCCAGGACCTAACTTCCCTACCCTTTGTACTTTGTTGAGCTCTTATTCTGTCCCATCCTCTCTTGAAAGCCGCAGCAATTTTAGTGCCTGCCACCTCAGCAGAGCAGTGTATTCCATGGTTCAGTGATTCTTTCTGTGAAGTAATGTTTCCTCAGATCCTTTTGAAGCTCACACCCTATAGCTTCCATTCTTGTTCCCTGGTGATTGATCCTCCTATTCTTTTAAAAATATTTGAGTATGGCATTTTGGTAATGCCTATCATGAATTTGAATGTCACAATCATATCACCCGTGTCCCTTCTAGTCTCTAGAGTATATGTTCAATGTCTTTATTTAATCCTTGTAAGATAGCTCCTGGAGGCCCTGAACCATCTTGGTCACCTGCTGCACAATCTCAAAATATCCCTGTCCTTCCTATGGTGAGGGCTCTAGAACTGGCCACAGTATTCCACGTGAGGGTCTCACCAGGGACCTGTATAATGGGAGGAACACTTCCTTGTCCCTTCTGTAGAAACCTTTCCCTATACACCCCAGCATTTCATTTGCTTTGGAATAAGCTGTGTTGCATTGGATTGACTGCTTAAGGGTGTCACATACAATGGCCCTGAGATCCCTTTTCTTGTATGAGGTGTTGAGTTGTACCACATTGAGCCAGTACTCTCAGGTGCAAAACCTTGCACTTTTTGCATTGAACTGTAGCCACCAAATCTTGGACTATCACTCCAATTTTTGAGGTCTTTCTGCAGGTCCTTCACCACCTCGGCACTGTTAACCCTACCACCTAACTTGATGTCATCAGTGAAGAGGGCTATTTTACCCTGAATGCCTTCTCCAATGTCACTAATGTACATATTAAAAGGACCAGTCCCAAGACCGATCCCTGTGGCACTCTGCTAGCGACCTCCCTCTCACCTGACCTTATGCTGTTGACAACCACTTTCTGCTGCCTGTTCTTCAACCAGTTTCCCGCCCACCTGACTATGCTCCCAACAGTACCTAAGTCATCAAGAGATCCACTGGGTGGCCTTTATTTAATTTCTTAGTCACCCAGTCAAAGAACATAATATGGTTTGTCTAGCATGACCTCTCTGCTACAAACCCATGTTGTCTGCCATCCTGAAGTTCATTTTTGCAGGTATTTGACTATGTCATGTTTAATTAATGTTTCCATTAATTTTTGACTATGGATGTGAGGCTCACCAGTCTGTAATTGCCAGTCTCCTCCTGCCCCTCCCTTGTGGAGAGGTACCACATCTGCTCTTCTCCAGTCCCAAGGCATGGGAGAAAATCCAAATTCAAATGCATTTTTCATATGTGCCATCAACCCATCTTTATTTTTTCCCTGTAAAGAAAACTCTTCCTCACCTAAATGACCCTCCTAGTCTGACCTCCTACTGAACACCCACCACCCCACAACCCCGTACACAGCCTGACTCACCTGAACAGGATTCAAGCAAAGATCCACTCTCCGAATGAAGAGACTTTTGCTGCTGGAACCACTGACCACAACGTGAAAAACTAAGGTAAGTGCAGTTCACTGAATTCCAATGGGGTTTTCAACACTGATTCAAAACCTTGCCATTTTGCATATTTTGATCCCAAATTTTAAACATGGCATTTTTGGGGCCCCATCTCATGAACAATGGTGGTAGAAGTATGCAGATCAGGTCTGAAAGGTGACTTTGTAGTCATGTACTGAAATTGCCTTTTGGGCAGGATTTGAAAATGTTCACCACCCTTGTTCATGATGTGGGTCATGAAAAATCCATTTTGAAAATGTGGGGTCAAAATATGCAAAAAATGGCAAAGTTACATAAATACATTGAAATTTTACTACACTCGCTCAACAATTTGGTAATTTTAAATATTTTGCCTCCAACTTTTCATCATCGCCATTTTATTACACCACCTCCTGAACATGATTTCATTTTTCAAATCCTGGCCAATATGTGTTTTCACCTGAGGCATGGAATGACATTTGATGCCATGAAATAATGTTTTGGCAGGGGTTTAAAAATTTTCACTACTGGGTTTGTGAGTTAGGGTAATAAGAAGGCTATGCTGACAATTATGTTGCCAGGCACTGCACTTCTACTGCACCATAAATGTATGCATCTATGGAGGGATGGGTGCACAGGGCTCAGAGGGCCATGCAATCCCCAGACAAATAAGGATAGATTTATACTACTGTATCTCAAAAAGTAAGGAAATTATTTGCAAAAAAAAAAAAATTCCTATGTTAATGCAACATATAGGGCTCAGATTAAACTGAAAAAGTAGGAAATGTGATGTTAGGGCTTTAAACCTAATGTCCCCATCCCACCCTGAAGCAAATGAGGGGTGGAGTCGTCTGGTTGTCAACCTAACGCACCCCACTTCAGTAACAAATAAATCATAGATGTGATGGAGATAGGTTTGTATGTTTCATGAGTGTATATAATGGGGTGAGTGATAGGGTTGATAACTCAAAAAAATCCACAAATCATTTGCTTCAGGGGTGAGGCAGAGTGTTACAGTTTGAAAACCTAACATAGCATTCCCTACTCTGTTAGTTTACTCTGAGCCCTAACTATTGCATTAATGCAATTTTATTGCAAAGAAGATAGTGGCATGGTAGCACCACTATCGTTAGGGCTGAGCAGGTGTTTAATGTTAAACCTCTGACTCTGCATTAAATAACTTCCTCCCCTTCATTGGTTATGCACCAAAATTTTGCAAGGCCAGACTGAGGGATGAAGTCTTTTGACATGTCAAGTTTTGTTTTGGTCAGATCGCAGTTCTGAAATCTGTATAGTTTGTTTTAGGAAATTTTTTTGTTTTTTTTACTGTTTTATTGCCATTGCTTAGCACCAAGATGGTTAGGAAGTTTGGTCTGAAATGTACAGGATAGAAAGGGCTTCTCCTAGAATGATGCCTTTCTTTGGTTTGGTAAAAAAAATATTAATCTGATTCCATGTTGTAAGGATTTGAAATTTATAGAATACTGTCCTCCATCTTGGCCTCAAAGTGTCCCTAGTTTAAAAATACATTTTATGATTGTTCCCATTTGATAGAGACTGCTGATGTAGCAGGTTGTTTAATTCAGACTCCTTTTCCGTTTAAAAGTAAAAACTGAATGTCAACCAGACTGGTGTTACCACATCAAAACATGTTTGTTTACATTTCTTGACCAGTTACAGCTGTATCTTTCTGGACTCAGGAACACCCCCAACACTATCTAAATACTCATTATGCAGTGGAAGTAGATGAGGCTATTGTATCTCAAGAGGCTGCACTGTTTGAGGATGTTTCTAATGTTCAGGAAGTATGCAGTAAGCATAGGTAAACAATTTGGAGCAAAACAAAGCTATGTATAACTATACATCTCCATGCATTTTAGATCTAATTAGCAAGGAGGCAGATTAAACAACCAGCAACATTAATGAATTTTAGAAGGCAGGCAATCATAAAATGGGTTTTACCTGCCAATAATATGATGCAAAAAGGTTGACAGTGTCCCTTTAAGAGTTAAGCAGGCATTGTAGGATCTTTTGGACAACATACACAATTCAAAGGAGAAGGGCACTTGAGTGATTGCACTGAAAGTTAAAAACTGGCACACTAAAAATAGATGATCGTTTTCATTGCTTTTATTTTTAGTGTCACTAAACTAAACAAAGTGGGGGCTGGTGTTAGCCACTTGGCGCCTGCACTTCAACCACAATCTTCATCAGGGGTCTTTTGGATAGATGTTTGATAATCCACTGAGCATGCTCAGAGTTGAAATTTTAACTCCTTATAACTTGGGAACACGTTAATATTTTGTCACCATCTGATGCAAAGCACCATTCTGTGGCAAGTCCTTTCTACCATAAAAATTTCAGAGCACAACTCAAAATTGTCTTGGCTATATGTATATTATAGTGGCACTACTTTTGCCACTATATTTATAGTTAAGTAGCTGTTCAGTATTAAACCTTAACTTTGCACTATATTAGCGTCACCATTGTTCAGCAGATTTGCAAAACATTTTGCATACTCAGTCTTGGGGAGGCAATGTCTCTTGACATTCAAGTTTTGTTTTAGTCAGATGTGTGGGTTCCAAGATCTGTGCAGTGTGTTTTAACAAAATTTGCTTTTTTTCTGCTGTTTTTGTTGTGATTGTCTAGCTCCCAACTGGTTTGGAATATTGGTCTGAAATTTTCAGGGTAGAAAGGGCTTGCCCAAGAATGATGAAATTTCAGTTCAGGGTATGCTCAGCAGTCTTTTAGATCTTTTGGATATATGTTTCAGACACTACTGAGCATGCTCTGAACTGCAATTGAAATTCTTTTAACTTGGGAACAGATTAATATCTTTTCACCAAACCAGTGAAAGGCACTACTCTGGGACAAGCCCTTTCAACTCTGAAAATTTCAGACTGAAATTCTAAACTGTCTGGGCTGTAGGCAATGACAAAGGCAGCAAAAGAAAAAAATCCCCAAAATGCATTAAAATGATCTCTTAAAAAACATCTGAACCTAGCTAAATGGCACCCATTTAATTAGAGTGTGCTGTTTTTTTTGCACTACCTGAAATACCTTTTCTGTACACCCAAAATCAAGGTTGCCGAGCTTAGAGAGAGTCATTCACCCATGTTGTCTATATGAGAACAGCAGGACTTTCTTGAGTGCTACAGCTAGAAACTGTACTGTGGGCTGCAGTGAGAGCACTAAGCTGCCAATCCCTGTTCTCTCTACTCTCTCTTTCTCTGTCGGTCTCTCCTTCTGTCTATCTGTCTATTAACCAGACCAGGGTGCCCACCCTCAGTAGTACTCCACCCCAGTCACCCACCTGCCATTCCAAATGTTTATTTTTATAATACATAAGTGGACTGGGGTGCCCACTCCTGGTACCACTTCTCTGCACCTCCCTTTCCTCCAGACTGACCAATCTACATTTCCTGAAATGTAGCCCAATACTAGGCACCCAATCTCGAGTGCTGGAATCTCAGCTGTAATAAAACCATCTCCTAATGTTTTTTTTAACTTGTACAAAAGAAAAAATGGTCTCTCATTTATCTGAGTTCACCTCACTGACCTCCCAGTCAGCATTTACCACCCTGCATCCCCCATACACCCTCACTCACCTGAACATATCCATGACATAGATCAACTCTCTGATCGAAGGCACATTTTGCTGCTGGAACAAATGGCTGCAATATGAGAAACTAATGTGTGCCACCACTGTCCATCTCCACATCTGTAACCTGTTCATCCCTCAGGGTACCTCAACATCACCTACCACCTGCACCCTCTTCCTTATCACACAGCTACACAAACCAAGCAATTCTTTCACTCAGAGCCCTGCAATCCATACATTAACCAACTCTCCTCTTTACACACACTGACAAGGCCATCTTCAGCTGTTACTGCCTCTTTACATCTCTCCACTTTTGATTACTCATGACCCGACCAGCTTTGTTGCTTGCCTTAACACTCTATTTATGTTACCTGCTTAAGTCTACTCAGAAAGCATTGTACCACACTTGTGCTGCTGTAACTAAATAGTACTTATGGTCCACATTTGTTGTAACCAAATAATGCTGCTGTAACTAAATTGTACTTATTGACCACATTTGTTTGAACTCTGTTTGTAGCACTGTTGATGTCAGTATGAACTTGCTTGTACTCCTGTGTTGTCTTCCTCTGATCGACTTGGAACCTTTGTAAATGCGCCTTCCAGCTCAAAGGTGTTAATCCAAATCTTAAATAAATAAATAAATAATGTGAATGTGATTCAATGTATTACAATGGGGTTTTGTACTTTGATGTAGAAATTTGTCATGTGCATATTTTCAACCAGATTTTCAACATTGCCATTTAGGGCCACAACTCATAACCAGTGTTGGTGAAAAGATACAAATCAAGCACAAAGGTGATTTGTGGTCACTTGTTGAAATCACCATTTGGGTGGGATTTGAACATTTCACTACTATTGTTCATGAGGTGAGGTCATGTAAGGCTGTGTTGAAAATACAGGGTCAAAATATGTAACAAAAACAAAGTTATGAGTGTCGCTGACATTTCTATCTTGCTCATAACTTCAGTCATTTGTATTTTATCCAATTTTAACATAGCCATTTTTCTTCACACCACGTCATGATAGCAGCCATTTTCAAATCTCAGCCAAAATGTGTTTTCACACCTGAGAAATGGAATGACATTCAGGTGGGCCCAATGATGTTTCGGCCAGAATTTGAAAATGTTACCTACCTGGATCTTGAGGTGAGTTAATAAGAATGTTATGATGAAATTTGGTGAATGAATATGGTTAAATGCATAGGTTATGACTGAACATGGCAGTATTTCAACATTCAATAATAAATTTGAAAATTGTTTAATATTTTGACTCAAACATTCAATACAGTAATTTTCCACACCACCTCATAAATGTAACAGATGTCATCTTTTAAATCTAGAATGACACATCTTCTCACACTTCAGGTGTGAAATGAAATTTAGGCCAATATACTGTAAATGATACATATCATGTTTACAAGGGCAGTCATAAATGATTATCTTGAAATCTTGGAAACAAAATTAAAAAAGAGACCGTGTAAAGAGTGAATGTGTAAAAATTGAATGTGTCAGGCCCTGCACTTCTGTAGGTGGATGTAGTCACCCTTGGTGCATGGCCCAAAGGCTCTACTCATCTGCACCTGTTTATGTAGGTCCCGATGAATGAAGCTGTGATTCAACTATCTCAATAAAATGGAAATTCTTTGCAAAAAAAAACTCTATTAATTCACGAGTTAGAGTAACTTAATGGCACAACATAGGGAACTGAGGCTTTATGGTTTCCAACTGTAACTCCCCCCCTATGCCCCAATCAACAAAAGAGAAAAAACATTAGGGTTTGGGTGTCCTCACTCTTGGAAAATAAATGGTGGGTTCTTCCTTAGGGTTGGCAACCCTAATGCTCAGCCCTTCCCCCAGCCCACAGCTTCCAGTCTAAAGCATTAGGTACAGCTCAAGCCAGAGGCTCATAAAGTTGCACTCTTCAAAGGTGAAGAAGTATTTACAATATTTCCCAATTAAGTGTAAAGTTTATTATGCCAGTGCCAGTAAAATGTACACACCTCTTATTGAGTTTCAAAATAAAATTCCTTTTCAAAGGATCTGTGGAAATGAATCAGGACACACCTTAAATACCAATATGTATGATGTCATAACAGGTGGCAATGAAATGTTAAAAAAATATAAAGTGCCAGTACAAAATATCCAAGATGCTTATTTAAAAGTGACAGTGAATATATATATATATATATATATATATAAAAACAACCACATACCAATGAATAAATACATAAATACATGTAGCACAACATATGGTATGTCAAACAATTATCACTATTTAAAAATATGAAATCTAGATTTAGTAGTTGCCGTATTAGTCCTTGCAAGAATAGATCCAGAAGCAAATGATTTAATACCTTTTAATGGACCAACATAGATGTAACAACAAGAACAAAGCACTCTAGCTTTCGGACCAACCAGTCCTTCTTCAGAAGCTCATGGCAGTTGTTTAGAAAATACAATACTTATAACAGCTAGATAATGCAGAGAAAAACAGAAAAAATCCCCATTGGTTTAAAATACTCATTTAAAAAAAACAGAAGATGATGTCAGAGAAGTTTAACAGTACAATACTGCCCTCAGTCCGAATGAACCTTGGGTTCAGATGTGCAATTGTAACACATACAAAAGAATCCTACTGCACATACATTTAATTGACATAAGATAACACTGCTGAAGCAGATAACTCCCAAATCAAGCCATGAGTGTCACAGTCAGTATAAGGATGTGATTACTGAAAGGCAACCCCACCAGCTTAAAGACAAACTAAGATAGTTATAGGGCTCATGAAATTACAATGTATGCATTAAAGACAAAATTACCAGTAAAGTTGTCTAAAAACATCAGTGCACACTGTGTGATGTGTAAAACCTAGCTGGACATGCCACCCAGCTGTATTCTCAAGCTAAATAAAAGGCCCAAGAAATTACAAAACCTCAGGACTATATAAATGATAATTTAAATATAAATTGATAATATTAGTGTTAAACAAAAACTCTAGTCGAGGAACCTCAAGGAATTCAGACCATGTAGCCAGATATGTACTGATGTCAATATATACTGAGAATGTAGCAACTTCATGTACTATCTTTTTCAGATTCCCTAGACACTTGTGGTACATGAAGTTGCTACATTCTCAGTATATATGACAGTGCAGGGCCAAGTCAAAATCCCAAAAGCTGCCTCCAAAACGGATCATTTTGCATTTTTCAGCATTTAGTATGCAAAGACCGTAAGTCTGATTGAAGCATAATTTGGCAGATCAAGAGAACTACTATGCCCTACCGTGCATATCAAAGTTAAGGCAAATCCATTGAACAGGTCCAAAGTTATTAACATGCAAAATTCTGAATTTAACATAGAAGTGACAACTGAACCCTATCTACAGTAATGCAACCACACACTATAATATATATATATATATATATATATATATATATACACACACACACACACACCCATACCTGTGAGAAAAAAAAAATCATGTATCTGTGATATTTGCAACTACAGGGAGCTAGAGTGAGAATATTTGTGTTATTCTCACTTTAACTCAACTATCCCATACTGGCAATGGAGCAAAAGCCATTTAAAAATTATAACCTTTATACATGAGCTTGTACTGAGATAAATTTACTGCTGAAGGTGTCGGCTGAACAGTAAGGACACAGGATTGTTTCATGCCACTTTATAATAAAAGGCATAACAAAGTATTTGGAGATGTGAATATCATTTCTGTAAACAGAAACTTCAAGTAGCATTCAGTAGCACTAATACTCTGTCCTCTTTGATCAACTGAAGTACATATTTCAGGTCAAAACCCATATGCATTCACAGAGTGCAATTTGTGTTGATTGCTTTTTGACTGACTCGGATGCAATTTGTGGGGTTTGAGTTAAGCACTCAGACAAAGGAAAGAAGGCTGTTGGACATTGAAGCAAGCAGACATGCAGCAATTATGCTATGTACAGTACTTAACATTTTGATAATTAAGAAGTGTGACACTGTTCAGCATTTTATGCATTAACAAGTCACTAGGAGTTATCAAATCAAGGTATCAGAGAAAAGAACTTCTGGGTTTACAAAGCACCTATTCTTTTAACAGTGGAACACTAAACTACTTAATTTAGTCTAGTTCTTTCATATGATTCTTTAAAATTTTTGACTTACACTAGTCTCTTTTTAAAATAAGGGTTATAGAAGAGATTCAGATTTGTTTCACTAGATACAGTAAGACATGCACGGATCTATTTATGACCACTAGTAATAAATGTAAATTGGCATTAGGTTTCATGTAGGTCATGTCGGAAATAAATGTCACTACAAGAATGAATAAGCCAGGCTGCAAAACTAATAAATATCAAGGCAGTCTAACTGAACATGTTGATAGGTATAGCCTGTTTGTTAAGGTAAATGTTATATGGGTTTTGACAAAGTACAAGTAGGAGCCAAGACATTGGAGCCACTCACTGCAGACAGATTTGCATATTTTAACATTGTATGTGCCCTATTCTTGTTCATCAGCTATCATTTTCCAGGCTTAACATAGCAGGGATTATATTCAGTGGCTATCCACATTAGGCGGCCATTAATGAATGTGAGCTGCAAAGCTGTATGCACTGTGAATGTAAATGCCAGACCCCCAGGCTAGCAAGCTTATGCGAAATGAAAAAATATTTTTGACTGTATGTGCATAATGTTTTATCTGTCTACCTGTCTTCCTGTCTGTCTGTCTGTCTGTTCCCCCATATGTCTGTGTGTGTAGCTGTCTATCTATCTATCTATCTGTCTATCATGGAGCATAGTGTCTAGTTCCATCATGACTAAAGATACCCTAATACTACTATCACAATATCCTCAGCTGTAAATAGTTGTATAGCTTTGTGTCACTGTTTTTATATGTTATAAATAAACATCAGTGTCTAAATGGTTTTAAAGAGCTAGTAGATTACACAATGCAGAAATAGTGTTGTGCCGTGTGTTACATCTGCAGGCTGCTTAGCCTGATGGCTCTGGTAGTCAGCTGACAAACTACAAGAAGATTGGCAAATGCAAAGTGATGGCCTTGGCTATTTTTTATTAATCCTATAAGTTGACCGTGTAAGTAATAGCAATGACCTCAGGGTGTAGTAAGCCACAAGGCTGAAGGCTTAGAGTCCTTACATCCCTGGGAAGACACTCCTTGATAGTAGACTATGGACATGCAATTAGTAGTATAAAACGAAGTGAAGTTTTGAACAGATTCCTCAAAACCATATGTGGTGGTATGCTTAGCAAGTGAACCACTAAGAACAGTTGTTGTTTTGTTTTGTTTTTCTTTTTGGCACAGCCCACAGAAGTCAGTGGCAGTGTAGTTTGTGAAAAGTTTGTGTTTAGTTTATAAGAATTTAGTTTGTAAATCTGTGGTAGTAAAATATTGAATTTTAATATGATGGCTACTGGCTTTATTTTACTTTCTTTTTATCACAACTACTGCAGTATTTTTCCACCTCAGCGGAGCAACCCCATCATCTTCATCCACTGACACCTGCACTCCCAGACCCAGTTGTGCATGTGGGTCACACGAAACCACCCCACAGGGTCTGGCCTGTCATCAATCCATACCGCTGGGATAGCACCCCTCTCAGGTCTCAGGGTTGCAGGGCATGGCCATCAGCCACAGAGATCACCCCATGCAATTTTCCTTTCTTTTCACCTTGAGGAGTCAGATGTGCAATGGCATCCAGGCACGTAGTGCTGATGCCTGCTGCAGTCTTGTTGTGCATGCCACTGTAGTGTGACTGGCCTCTGCAAGTCGCCACTGCAGGGTTATGTGATACCCTCCTACCCACCCACAGGAAGGAGAGCAGCCATTGGATGCTCAATCCTTCCTCTCCTGCCAGACCCAGGTGACCTGAGTCCATTCCTGAACCCGGGTTGCCGATGTGGCTCAAGTGTGGCATCAGTGCCTCAGCCCTCAGCGCCACCAGGCTGGTGGCTTTATTTTACTTTCTATTTGTTGGTGTAGTGATATTGTATATTGAGCAGACTTTTGAGAGGAAATAAGATTCAGTAACTGACCTTGTCTTTTATAGATTCAATACACCGTCAGCTGATGTTTCTCAGCCAATTAAGTTATTAGATCTTTTTCTTGACATTTTATAGACAAATTTAAATCACAGTAGACATTTACATAAATGTGTCACTTGGTATTACATTACACTGGCAGTAGTAAAACTTCTTCCCAGGATGATATTTTCATTGGGCATGGTATTATTGAAACATATAACTCAATGCACAATAAGTGTCACATACTGTAGAGGGACCCAAGACAAACTATAAAGGTCTAAGACGATTAATCAAGTTTAATATAAGCATGTGATCCAATGAGTCCAAAAATGTTATACCTGTGCCGTATTCTATTGCCCCAGATCAATCCCAGCAGAGACCATTTCCATGATTATAGTAATGATTTAACTTGGATTGTTACAACACTGAACTTCACAGTACTGATAACTAAAACAATTCACCCTTATAGTTCTATATAACTGTAAACCAGCAAAAACATGAACAAGATAACTCAAGCAGTTGAGAGTCCCCTGTGCTGCAAACTGAACCTAAAATGAGAAACTATCAATAAACACTCTCCATCATACATTCCAAGAACTCCATTCATGCGCCACTGTGGGGGATGAATTATTGCTTCCATCGCGGTCAGTACAGCATTACTTTATGCCTCTCTAATACACACTAGCAATGATTATGTACAGTTTTCTTGAACTATAAATGAAGCATTATTATAAATGAAATACCTTCATAGTCCCACTTGCCTTGCATTCTGAGCCTACCCTCTTACATCGATGGGGAAAATCTGTATTCCTTTCTTTATTTTAAAATAATTATTCAATTTAACTAGTTATCACCTCCTTATGGCAGCTACTGATTAAACAAACCCTTTATGATTTTAAAAGGTTTTATAGTTGCAATCCCTTGTCTTCTTTCCTTTTCCATGTTCACATGTCTTCTTTAAAGTAGATCTACCAGGAAACTAAAGTGAGCCACCCTAGTATATATTGTGGCTGGAGAACCCTGATCCCCCTGTAATTGCAAAATATATTCAGTAGTTAAATTACCTTTACACTCATAACATTCCACTTTACCCTGGTGCAGCAGGCATTTTGGTAAACATGATCCAGCTCTCCAGAGATCACACTGACAAAAACACATTATGCTGACGTGGTTTTGCACATTCTGGTCTATTGCCCTTATATACAGAGATATAAAAATCTCCATTATTTTCCGTACCCTGCTCTATTTTTACAAGGTTGCCTGTACACCATGTTTGTGCTGGCACAAAACTACAAAAAATTTTGATTTTAGGGTTTTTGTACTATCTGGATTTCAGAATCTGCACATCCAACTGGAACAAAACTTGGCACATCAAGAGATCTACACCACAAAACAATGCATGCCACATTTCATGCAAATCCATTGAATGGTTGCAAATTTATTAAATTGAGAATGTGAGGTTTAAAATTAAACTGCCTACTGAACCCTAACTATAGGGACATGACTGCGCCCCTATAATGTGTGGGTATATATGTGTGTGTGTGTGTATATATATATATATATATATATGTATGTATATTTCTTTACTTTTAAGAAAAATTGTGTCCTACCCAAAACTAGCTGTATCTTCTGTTCCAAACATATATTGCTGTCAATGCTACCTGCTGATACTTTGTATGTACTGTATTATTGTTTCTCACTTTATTTGTATTATTACTATTTTCTTGTGTGTTGCATCCCATGTATATTGTCCCTTGTTCCTTGTTAACAAACCCAGGTCCACCTCGAAAATGAGCTTGCTCAATGGTGATCGTCTGGTTAAATAAAGACTTTGATCGATTGATTGATTGATTGATATATATGTGTGTGTGTTGTAAAAAATGTAAGCTCAATTAGGGTCAAAGTAACAAAAGCTGGTAAATGAGGCTTTGGGTTTTCCTAAAACTCCACCCTCCCATACTAGGTTGGAGAGCATGTGTGGGGTGTGACTTTGGCTTTCAAGCCTAACACTCACCCATTCAATTGAGTGTTAGGCTTGAAGCCAAGGCACACACACACCTGCTCTCCTGCCTGATTTGGGTGTGTGGAGTGTTAAGGAAACCTAACACCTCACTTCCCAACTTTTGTTGCTTTGACCTAACTGGAGCATTAACAAAGATGTTGCAACTTATTTCCTTACTTTTTGAGATAGTGTAATAGTTTTCTTCTTTTACTGTGGGAGTGCAGGGTCCTTTGGACTCTGTGCATCTATCCCTCCATAGATGCATATATATATATATATATATATATATATATATATATATATATATATATATATATATATGTAGCTGTGGAATCACAGGGCCCTCAACCATGCTTCCATTTATAGGGCAACAGTGACCATATTGTCAGCATAGCCATCTTATTATCCCATCTCATGTATCTGATAGAAAATGTTCAAATCCCTATCAAAATTGTAATTCTCTTCAAATGCAATGCCATTACATACCACAGGTTTGAAAAACAGTTTTGGCAGGATTTGAAAAATGACAGCTGTCATACATGTGGAGGGTAATAAGAAGGCTATGTTGAAATCTGGGGTCAAACTGTTTACCATTTCCAAAGTTATGAGTGGTTGTAGCAAAATTACAATGAATGGTCATAACTTTGGCATTTTTCCATGTTTCTGGTTCAGCTTTGAAGAATGCAGACATGTCTCAGTCCCCAGAAGATGACAGATTTTGACATCAGCTAGCAAGTATAGGATAGGGGTGTGGGGATGTGAGTGCTCAGTGGGAATGTCAGGAGGGGCCAGCAGTGATGATGAGAGACTGTTTTCTTTGTTTCAGGTAAAGAAAAAAAGATGTCAGGGGGTTGAGTTTTCTATTGCAGGTACCAATACAATTGATAAACCATCTTAGGACACTGAAGGTGGGGTCCTTAGTGTTCCACACTGCTGCGTAGGGCTGCTAAATGATGACACGAGGATTGGGCACCTCGATGTTGGCTACAGTTAATAAAACAATGTGCTGTGGTGGTGGGGGTCATCTGACACTTGGGATGGGCATCCTGGTGTCAGATTGCATAAATATAAAAAAATAGGGACTAAATAAAAATTATAGGCACAGCCATCGGAGGGTAGGGGTGCCACTAGACACCAGGAATATATATTTTATTTGGGGGACAGTGACTGGGGTGAAAGGGTTACTAGACACCAGGCCAGGGGGCTTACAACTCACACTGCTGCCAAAAGCATGAGTTCAGCTGCCACTGCAGAAGTCGAGAAAATCCATGATTCTCATACAGAGAACACAGGAAGCACTCCTCATGCTATGCTGGGCACCCGTGACTTTGGGTGCTGACAAAAAATATTTCTGTCCTTAACTGTGAAAACAAATATCAGAATCTAGCTAAACTGGACAGGTTTAGCTAGGTTCTCAAGTTTAATTTGTAAAATTACAACATTTTTATGTATTTTCTGTGCATTTTATTTTATGGAAAAAAACAATTTGGCGGCTTATGAAAAGGAATTTTCTGGTGAAAAGATTGGCCCCTCACAAAAGAATACTTTTTGTGAGGCCTAATCTTTGTCAAACTTTCTCCGTCTTTCTTGGAAAGTGATCTTCTTATTGAAAACAATGGAACTTAAAAATTTTATAACTTTGCAACAGATTAATATTTTTTCACCAAACAAATGCATGGCAGTTCTATTACCAAGCTGTTTCTATTATAAAAACATCACATGAAAATTTCACACTGTCTTGGCGCAAGGCGATAAGGAAAAAAACTGAAAAAATGGCAACTTTTAAGGTTTAGCACTATCCAGATGTCAGAATTTGTACATCTGACCGAAGTGAAACTTGCCACATCAAAGATCTAGCCCACAGGACAGTGCATGCCTAATTGTGTTCAAACCCATTGATTGCTTGCAAAGTTATTAAAGTGAAAAATGTGAGGTTTAACATTAAAAATGCAACTCAACCCTTACTACA
This sequence comes from Neoceratodus forsteri, assembly GCA_016271365.2. Lineage (NCBI taxonomy): Eukaryota > Metazoa > Chordata > Ceratodontiformes > Ceratodontidae > Neoceratodus > Neoceratodus forsteri. Next base: position 626,195,377 of record CM057455.1, read on the forward strand.
GGAGCACAATTGCACATATATATATGTATATATCTGTATCTATATCTATATCTATATCTATATTTATAAAATAGTGGCACAGTAGCTCCACTACCGTGCCACTATAGTTAGAACTGAGTAAGCAGTTTATTGTTAAACCCAAAATTATGCACTTTAATAACTTTGGAACCATTCAACAGATTTGCGCACAATTTGGCATGTGCTGTCCTGCAGGTAGATCTCTTGACATGCCAAGTTTTGTTTTGACTGGATGTGCGGTTTTGTGCAGCACATATTTTTTTGCCTTTTCACAATTTTATGCTGATTTATGCCATCATGCTGCAGCCACACCATTTGGAATCTTGCTCTGAATATTCCAGGGTGGAAAGAGGTTTCCCAAAGAACAAGTCAGTACTGGTTTGGTGAAAAATAATCCTTTCAAAGTTATTAAATTTTGAAATTTTCAGGTTGCTTGCTCAGTTCAATCTTTTGGACAGGCGTATAAATTACAAACAAGGATTTACCTCACGAAGGATTGTAATAGCTCACAAAAAAAATGATAAAAAAAATCCCTGTTTGCAAGCCACCATCTTGTTTTCAATTTTCCTCATCAAACAAAATGTTATACATTGAATCAGGGAAGTGTTGTGAGGTAAACCAAGTATGAGTTTTGTTCAGGGCAACATCCTTTAGAAATCCATGCCTTTGGTTTACTGTAGCTTGGCCCAAAATGTGGTTTTGAAATTTTAAAATCCTAGTTTGAGATTCATTTCGATCCTTGTTTGTGAGGTGTCAAAATCCTATGAGATGATGACCAGATGGCCCTGTCGAAGCCGAACAGAACAGAGACCTGACACCTCCTAAACAGAGATTTAACTGATGGACAGGATTTTGACAGTTCATCAACAGGGATTCTAAAAGGAATCCTTATTCAAGAGGTGTCAAAATCCCTATTCATGAGCTATCAAAATCCCTGCTTGTGAGATGGCTACCAGATGGTCATACCTCAAGAACAGGGACTGGCTCATGAACATGGATTCTGACTCCTCATGAACAGGGATTATGCTCATGAACAGGGATTTTTAAAGGTTGCTGTTTCTTTGCCACTTCACTGCAAAGAAATGGTTAGGACTTTGGGCTTGAAATTTGCAGAGTAGAAAGGGACAGTTTCAGAGATGTGACTTATGCTGGTTTGGTGTAAACATTTGCATCTGTTACATAGTTATGGCATTCTGAAGTTGAGAAATTTCCCATAGGATAACACTGTGCCAAATGCAATGCCTTCTGGTGCCTGTATCTTGAAAATGATTTGAGATATGGATTTTTACTAAGCACAGCTTAATACACCTTTAGGTGTATTAAGCATGCATGTAAGTTACCAGTCCAAGACTACATCTGCAGTGGAATGTTATCCAAGATTGCTATGGTTACTTAGATATTGCACCATTTGTAGCACAAGGGTTACTTTGAATGTGTCTAGGGCAGCTGTGTCTCTACAATTATAGATTGGATCCTGGCCCTGCGCTTCCACGTATGGATACCATTATGCAGTAATGGGACTGCTGCCCTCCACAAGGATATGACAGTTCATTACAATGTCTGTACACTTATGAATAGATGGGGACCTGAGCTCCAAAAACTGATATCATGGGAGCACCAGGCCGGATGGCATGCACTCCCAAAACCATATAAGGGTAAGATTATGCTTTCTCAAAAGTAAGGAAATGTTAATGCATCAGTTAGGGTTGAAGTGACAAAAGTAGGGGAAAGGAGGCATTAGGGTTGAGACCCTAACACAAATCCACCCTACACACCCCATCCTCACTCTCCACAGACCAACAGGCAATGAGGTGTGCCTTGGGGTAATTCAGCCTAACTCTCACCCCCTTTCTCCTATTCTGTACTATGTCAGCTTTCTTACATGTGGAATGGGGGTGAGAGTTGGGGCCAGCCAAGGCACCCCTGTTGGTCTGTGAAAGGACATGGGGTGGGGTGGGGTGGATTGGTAGGGTGGGGGTGTGTTAGATCTCAACCCCTAATGCCCTCATTTCCTACTTTTGTCACTTCAGCCATAACTGATGCATTAACAATGTTTTTTTGCCATAAATATATATATATATATATATATATATATCTATATATAGACACATATATATGTGCACATTATAGAGACACAGTCGTGCCCCTATAGTTAGGGTTGAGTAGGCAGCTCAATGTTAACTCAAACTTTTGCACTTTAATAACTTTGTAACCATTCAGCAGATTTATGCAAAATTTGGTATGCCCCTTCCTGTGTCAGATCTCTTGATTTGGCAAGTTTCTTTCTGGTCAGATTTGTAGTCTCTGAGCTTCACAGAGGTGAAAAAACATGTTTTTCACTCATTGACTTTACTAGGATTTTCTTTGAGCTTGCCTATAGCCCAGAGGATTTGTTTTTGTGTGACATTTTCAGAGTAGAAAGGACTACCCACAGATGTGCCTTTTGGTAATCTAATTTGGTGAAAAAATATTAAGCAGTGTTCAAGTTATTGCAATTTAACAATTTAGGAGGCAGTATAGCTTAGTGTGCTATACCTGGTTAAACAACTAAATAAATAATAATAAAATAAATAAATAAATTTGAATAAAACATTTATGAGCATGCTCAGAAAGCACTTCATAGGATAACTTACTTGGTCAATTAGCATCATCCATACGAGACCTGCACAGTTTAAGTTATGTATTGGAAACACCTATTCCCGTGATAATTATCCATTGCATTTTAAAACCTCTCATAGTGTCACTAGATACTATCTCAGATGGCAAGGCATTACACCTTGCCCCACTCACTGGAGAACCAGTGCTCTCTCTCTCTCTTTTTTAAAAGGACCTCTTCTGAATTGGAACTGATGCCCTCTAGTCTTTGTGGTCGTGATTCTTTTTAGAGTCCATTGCATTCACACAAATCACTTTGAGACACCTGTGTGAAACAAAGTAGGAATCCTGCTTCATATGGAGAAATTCCTACTTTGTATGGCTGCCATCTTGTTTTCATTTATGCCTAAAAATTTCAGAAACCTCCCAAAATTATGTTCTGGGAGGAAACAACACATGTAGCTTGCTTATAGTGGCCCCTTAGGTGCATTATGCACTTTACTGGACTAATTATGCCCTAAAATGTTCTTTATTTGAAAAGAAAATCCTAATTTGTATCTGTGTGGTACAACCTAAGATACTACTTTCTTATGGTAAGGCGTAAGTAGGATCCAACTTCATCAGCCAAAATCCCGGAAATAAATGTTTATGCCAATATGTGGGTGCCCAATCCCCATGTCAGCACTAGATGCCCAACCCAGTAAGGGACACTGGGAAGCCCATCCCAGTGTCTCCTACAGAAGAAAACCTCTCTTACATTTCTGACAATGGGGTGCCCAATCTCCATGTTGGCAGCCCTCCACAAGATGGGACATTTGGGAGCCCTCCCAGTGTTCCCAGTAATATATACCCCTCCACCAGTACTAACAATAGGGAGCCCACTCCCAGTGTCAAAAAATAGATTAAAAATAACTGCATACCTGCAAAAAGAAACAATCCTCCAATGTATTTTATTTTTCAATCCTCTAAAAAGAAAATGATTCTTCATCATCTCCCCATCTACCCTCCCCATGCCCACCCTCTCTCTGTGCACCCTCCTCCCTGCACTCCCCTTACCCCATACTTACCTCTGGAGATTAAATGCTGTCATCTTCTCTGGACCAGGACACATCTGCACTCTTCAGAGCTGAACCACAAACTGAAGAATGCAGGCAGTATAGCACAGTGGTCTAAGGCTCTGAGCTGCAAATTTGGTGACATCCAGCAGAGCAGACCTGGGTTTGAATCCACAGCTTCCACCTGCATACTGTGTGACCCTGAGCAAGTCACTTAACCTCCTTGTGCTCCCAGGTCACTCCTGTAAAAAGCTTTCAGCTTAGTGTGCTATACCTGGTTAAACAACTAAATAAAAAAAAAATCAAACTAAGTGCCATATAATGACAGTCTATGGCATTTTGAACTTAGGTTGCTATCATGGGCATTTTTCAAAATTTTTCACCAAATGTTCAACATGAACTTTTGGGATGCCACCACATGAACACAGTCACTGTCATATTGATAGCTGTGTCAATAAGGTGATTTCACAGTTGCTGCATGGAATCACCTTTTGGGACTGATTAATGAAATGACAGTGTTAATATTCATGAGGAGATCCCAAAGGCCATGTTGAAAATTTGGTTCAAAATTTTGAAAAATGTCCATGTTATAAGTGTGCATTGTGCAGTTTCCATGCACACTCATAACTTCACCAATATTTTATATTTTCACTCCAAATTTTTAACATTGGCATTTTCATACCTCCTCATGATCAGTACAGCTGTCATTTTCACATCCTACTCAAAACATGTTTTCTCACCTGTGCACTGAATGGTGCGGTCACTGTGTGAAATCAACTTTATGTATGGATCAATGAAATGAAAGTGCCACTGTTCATGAGGAAGGGTCTCAAAAGGACATGTTGAAAATTTGCTGAACAAATTCCTGAAAATGCCCGACTTACTTGTGTCTGTTGAATGTATTCTATGCCGTGCAAAACTTTGCTACTTTTCTATCTTTTGATGACAAATTTTCAGCATAACCATTTTTCACACCACCTCATGAACAGTATAGCTGTCATTTTCACATCCTGCCCAAAATGGAATTTTGCACCTCTGACACAGAATGGCATTGCAGTTGCACATAATTATTTTTGCCTTGCATTTCACTATTTCTTACATGAGGTGGGGTAATAAAATGGCTATGCTGGCAATTTGGTCACTGTTGTTCAACACATGGAAGTGCAGGGCACAGAGGGCCATCTTGCGTCCACCTACATACATATGTGTATCCACACTCTCAAGTTAAAGTACAGATACTATTATTCAGTCTCAAAAAGAAATTCATTGCAAAAGTCTGTTAATGCATCTGGTAGGTTCCTATTACAGTGACAAAGTATGGAAATTCAGCATTAAAATTCCAAAACCCTACTATTCCATCCTCACCATCCACACACCAAATGCCATTGGGGTGTGCCCTGGAGATTGTTGGGCATAACTCTCACCCCACTCTCCTGTATTGTACCATGTCTGCTTATTTACACATGGAATGGGATAAGAGTTAGAGCCAATGACTGCAAGGCACACCCTGATGGCTGTTGGTATGCGGAGGTGGGGGCAGGGGTGTAGGGTTGGGAACTCTAATGCCAAATTTCCATACTTTTTGTTGCTGTAATAAGAACCCTAACTTATGCATTAATGGACTTTTTGGCATTGAATGTATATAAATGTATATATATATATATATATAGTTTTTTCCTTTAAGTTATTGGTCTTTTCAGACATTTCTCAGATCATGTTAGTACTTTGCTCTGCTGCTTTTAAGACTTGCTCATTATGTTTCTACTGGTTTTTATCTTATCTGCCTTCACCCCCTTGCTGTTCTATACATATTACTATTTAACCTCTTTTTATGTTGACTTTCCCCAGTTCTGCATTTCATTTCTCTTATACTGTCACATATTTTCCACTTTATGAATTTTATTAAAGAAACCATGATTTCAAGTGTTTATTTTCCATACCACTGTTATTTCTAGTGCATGATGTGCATTGCAACAGTTTTAAAAGGTAAACACATATTTCCTGTACCTTTAAATATTTTTGTACTAAAGGGTAGTATAAATGCTGTCAAACCATGCTCCCTGTTGATGAGTCATAGTTACTGGCTTTTGTGCTGTGTTGCTTTATTTTGTTAATGTCAGACTACTGCACATTATTTTTATTGTCCTGCCAACTGAGTCCCTCTCAGAGTGTTGTCTCCCTCATACTTTGCACTTTGATTTTTCCCACTTACCTCCATCTAAGTACAGTTCGGTGAAAATCTAGCTTTTAATCAGAATCATCCTTATCATTGTCACATGGTTTTCAAAGTCTATCTTAATGTGGGATATGATTTCCCACCTTCCTGATGATCTCCAAAGATATACACTTTACTCAGGTATGTAATCTTCTATTTAGTGAGATAATGCAGTGAATGTGACACTCCCATTTCCTGCATAGAGGCCTATAGAGGTTCAGAATCTTTCTACTGGCATAATGCTGTGAAACTCAGATCAGGGAAAAAAGAAACTCTGGTCCTGTCTACTCTGTTACTAGAACCAATGGCTTCCAGAATCCAGTCTTTCACATGGGCTCCTGAAAGCAAAACAAAGGTCTGATGATGCTGTGTTGAATCATGCCATTTTTTGCTGGTGATTCTGTAAGTGTTTGAATTCTGCTGGCTATAGGGTTGCCACCTTTGGATAAGATGAAAACCGAATACTAAACCACACCCCAAACTCCACCCCTAATCCCGCCCTTTTATGACTAATGAAGGCATCGCTTGGACTCTCATTCACTTGATTTATTCAGAATTGCTGCTGATACAACATTGTGTACAACTTCTTTAAATTACATCATGATTATTATTTTTGGTTTATTTGATTTAGATCTAAATATTTTAAATTTCAGTATGTGTTAACATTTGGTGGGGTTAGGGGGTCAGCGGACTTTCCATCCTGTGTACACAGCTTAGCTGAAAAATCGAGTGACTACAAGGAAACCGCTGACAACTGGCTAGTTTGGATCAGGGTATTTTCTGGTAAAACTCTTTCAATAAATAAATAAACTACACCACCAGTCATGGTGGACGAGATGTAATTACAAATATCATCTGCCATTTTAAGATGTGCTACTGTCCCTCCCATTGCTCCTACTCAAAAGTTATTTGTAATGTCAGATAAGTTTTAAAAGTGGTAGGAACTATTCTATGCTGTTAAATACCCTATTTTGTTTTCCATGTCAGTCATACACAGCAGATAGCATGATATGTGACATGTAGCATGGAGGCAGTACAGTGCAGTGGTTTAAAGCTCTGAGCTGCAATTCTGGAAACCAGGGTTTGAATCCTACAGCCCAAACTTGCATACTTTGTGATCCTACACAAATCATTTTATTCCCTTGTGCTCTCAGGTTGTACCTGTAAACAAGCTTTAGCTTAGTGTCTCTCTTCTGGTATAAAAAAATAATGTTTTGAAAAATTTTGATTGCCTAAATTTGCAGTGCCATCAAATGTAGATTGTGTTCCTGTCATCTCATCAGCTACTGCTCTCTCTCTTTTCCTTTTCTCATTTCTGTAGCTTAGCATGACATGAGTCATATTATTCTGTGCTGTTGATCTGAAAGGCCTGGATTGGTCTTCCTGGAATATCCAAGTAGTATGAAAATTGACAACAGTAACTACTGAGAGAGAGAGAGAGACATAGTATTGCTAGAAATTAAATAAAATATTAGATTAATAATTTAACAAAAGGGTAACAAATATTAAAATATAGGACAGACCCTAAAAGAAAAACTGGTGAACATTTAAAGGTATAAAAGTATTCCTTATCACAGCAGTCAAAGACTATACTCACAATGCAGCCTGGAAACGATTAGTTTGATTTGCTGCTAATGGTTTTAATAGCCTTACTTTACACCTCTCAGACTGACTGGTATACAAACAAAGGTCTGCATGACATCAGAATTTGTTTGAATCTGACCATGCAAGTAAAATGGTGAAGGATTTAACATAATCTGTTTTACAAGCATGTGAGCATTGAAAATGACTGAAAAGTACTACCTCTGAATAAAACTGGATTAGCAGGTAAAGTTTCTGAAACCCATTGTACAGTCCATACTGGGACAGGAAGCTACCCTAATGTGGTGCCTCTGGTTTCAGAAAATGAAGGCATTAATAAGGTGGTATTGTTTGACCTTCCCATGAATAATCTTCCAATTTGCTGGTGTGAAGTTAGAGGTGACAACTGAGCAGACAGGGACACATTTGGCTCTTTAAGTGCCCTGCTCTTGAAGGCACTTCCTGATTAGCATGCACTGCAAGCAAGCAATCACACTAAAATGTCAGATACTTGGTTACAGTCAGATGAGAAGAAAATGAAACAGTGGGGAATCTAACAGGTGCTGCTTGACCTACCATAAAACCGAATTTGCAATGTGGAAACAGGAGGACCGAATCTGGACCTAGAAAATCGAATCATTCGTCAAAACCCAGTAGGTGGTAACTGTAGCTGGCTATAAATTGTGGATTTACCCCAGTCAGGTGCCTCAGAAGGTGATAGTACCTGCTTCCTCTATGTCTTCTAGCATACCAGGAGCCACAAATGCACCGTCCAGATCTGGTTCATTAGGTTTTCAAACGGTAGTGAGAATTTTTCTCTTTGATCGAGTTCGATGGTGCTGGCATGACCTTCAGGGCAGAACTGACAGTGTCGTTAGCATCCACCAGTGCAGCTGATGATAACTGTCTCTAATATATAAACAGCTGTGTTTAAAAACACAAAGCTTTTTGATCAAGTGCTGGAGCTGAAATGAAGCATGTCCTCCTTCATTAGCTGTAGGTTTAGTCCCCTCCCTCAGCCTTTACTATTCCTAAATGTTCATCACTCAAGATACCTATTCACGTGCAGACATCAGGGTATTTGTCACTGTGTACCAATGAATGGGAAGGCAGTAAATTTAGTCTATTTGGACTTCAGCAAGTACTTTCATGTTGTGATGCAAAACAAGCTTATCGTCAAAGTAAATCAGTGTGGTACACAAGAGGCATATTCAAGGTGAACTGCTAACTGGCTTGAGGGAAGAAAGCTGAGGGTTAGGGTGGACAGACCCTTACTCATAATCAGTAGCATCCCTGTGGGATCAGTGTTTGTGTCATTGTTCATCAACTTCTTCATCCACAATCTAAGAAAAAAATGAATTCTACTGCTGACTGCTTAAGTTTGTGGATTAGAGTAAATGAGTTCAGATAGTGGACTCCTCTAGGATAAGGACAAATATCATGAAGATCATAATAAGTATGATGACTGGTCCAACTCCTGGAACCTTAGAATCAATGTAGCAAAATTAAATGTCCTACACTTAGGGAAGGAATAACAGTGGGTCTCCTTCAACTGCAGGTGAGGATTAAAATGACTCCACTACTTCTCAGGAAAAAGTGGCTCAGAATCATACTTAAAATATTTGTTTTATTTTTTTATAATTCACAATATCAGAGTTGCTTTGAAAAAGTCAAAGTGAGTACAAAACACATAAGACAAGCATTTGTCAATGCTGAATGTTGTCTTGCTGGCATTGGCATTGGTAGTGCAGGAGTTAGAGATGCATAATAGGAATGGCAGTGAAGTATTGAACTGATGCCAACCTCACCCCACCCTGAAGAGACACATTTTCAACTTAGGCATTTTAGACCTCCCTCATGAACAGTGGTGCTGTGATTTTGTTCATCTGTCCCAAAAGTTGATTTCCCACAGTGACCATGCCATCCTGCACCACAGAGTATGAAAACACATTTTGGGAAGGATGTGAAAAATGACACCTGTACTGTTCATAGGAGGTGTGAAAAATGCCGTTGTTTAAAATCTGGCATGAAAATATTGCACATATGCAAAGTTACAAGGTGCGTGGAAACCGCGCAATGCATGCTTGTAACATAGTCATTTTATGGACTTTCATCACCAAATTTTCAACATACACATTTAGGACCCTCTGTTCATGAACAATGTCACTGTCATTTCAGACTGTCCTAAAACTGATTTTGCATAGTGACCACACTATTCTGTGCAGGAAGTGTGAAACACATTTCGCCAGAATATGTAAAATGACAACTGTACTGTTCATAAGGAGGTGTGAAAATGCCAATGTTGAAAATCTGGAGGAAAATATTACAATTAATGGGTTATGAGTGTGTGTGTGAAACTGCACATGCACACTACAAAACAGTCATTCTTTTGTATTTTTTTCATTGAATTTGCAATGTGGGCTTTTTGAGAGCCCACCTCATGAACAGTGGCACTGTCATTTCGTTAATCTGTCCTGAAAGGTGATTCCATGCAGTGACCACAAAATCACTTTTGGGAGTGAATAATACCACGACAGTGACTGCATTCATGAGGAGGGGCCCAATAACCCCATGTTAAAAATGTACAAAAATTTCAAAAATGTCCGAGATATGCACCAACGTTGAAAAGCCCTATTTATGCCATTATACAGCTTGCCAGCATTTAATCAGTTCACGGTCGGCTTTGAAGAGTGCAGAGCTTCACCATACTCCCGGGTAAGTATGGGGTGAGAGAAGTATGGGAGGCAGAATGCGCGAAGGTGGGAGCGTGTTGTGGGAGGGAGCATTACAGACCATGAGGACAGTTTTCTTCTTTACAGGTTAAAGAAAAAATCCTGCGATTTCTTTTTTTTTACAGGGGCATTGGCATGCTGGGGTGTGCTCAGAGCATGCCATCTGAGTGTTGGAAGGCTAGCCAATGGGGATTTGGCACCCCATTGGCAAACACAAAGAGGGGCTAGAGCTGAGGGGGATTGGGCACCTCTTGGCAAACAACAAATGGGGAGGGCATTATGCCAATGGGGAGTGGGTTCTCCCGTCGGCACATGAACTGGGTCAGAGTATGCCGACAGGGGTATTGGGCAATTCCTGAAGTCAGCATTGTGGCACGCGGTGGCGGCAGTCACTGCAGCCATGTTTACTATAATGCTTCACCAGAAAAAGCACATCTGTAAGTGCCGCTGCTTGAAGAGCTTGGCTGTCACTGCAGTGGACCTATTCTTAAATGTGCTCACCACATTGCGTTTTGCTGGTGTGGCGTCTACATGCTGCCTTACTGGGGAATGAGAGGCACCTACTGATGCATGCCCTGCATTCACCCACGGTGACTGCACCTCCAAATCTGCAACTACTGCAATATGTTGGCTGCGCACAAGCACCAGACAACATAAAGAAGTGCAGCAATTCAAGTATGGGTAGCAGGTACAAGCTGAAATTACACTGACTTATAAAACAGTAGCAGGGAAGCAGGTGCAAACATCTAGCACAGCAAGTCTATGCATTCAAAGCGGTCCAGCACTAAAATGGCTTGGATGTTTGGACCAGAGATCTAGTAATTAAAATCTTTTCCATCTGCTCAAATTAGCTTATTTTGTAGTTTATTTATTTATTTATTCTTGGATTACAAGTACCTTTGAGCCAAGGCTCTTTACAAAGGTTCCACATCAGAAAACCAAACAACAAGGAACAACAGTGAAATAACAGTAAACAATTCATGTACAACAGTGCTATTGAGAGGGGTCAATTATAGGAAGAGTAAAGTGTAGAAGAGGAGGAGAAGTGTAGGTAGTTAACAGAGGCAGCTATAGTAAAATGGTGCACACAGCTAGGACACATGTGCCTGAAGGAATAGTTAGGGTCAGGCACCCAGTGGTGGCAGAGAAATAGGGATGAGAGGAGAGGGAGGATGAAGATGCAGCCAGAGGCATTTGTCCAAAAATAAATGGAAAGGGTGACAGAAGAGAAAAAGGGAGTTTGGTGAGGGAATAAGTGCTATAATGGGGCAGGAGAGACTAATGAGGTGGTATGAAGACCTGAGATTTGAAGTGGCACCTCAGAAGCTGGGGGACTGGGGTGCCTGGGTTAAGCAGTAAATAATTTAGGATTAAAGCTGTGTAGGTCATCACCTAGGAGAGGCAGTCACAGGAGCTAGAGGCAATGAAATGGGTCTGGAGCCTGGTTTTGAACAGACCTAGTGTTGAGGAGAGGGAGATGGTGTAGCTGGGACCATTCATCCATAGAGGAGCCCTATAGGTGAAGGAGCATTGGCCCTGCATAGTTTGACAGCAGGGAACTGTAGAATCTGAGCTGTCAAGCTCCTGGTGTTCTGTCAGTTGGTGTTTTGATGTAACAAGGTAGTAGCAGCAGGGGGTGTGAGGCCAAGGTTGATTTTCCTGCCATAGCACACGTGAGATACTTTATATGGTTGGAGAGTTGGAGCCATCCAGATTGTTCATAAAGAGCACAGGTGTGGGTGAGGGGTGGGCACTAGTTGTGAGTCAGCATGCTTTGTTAAGTGCAGTTGTTATACGTCAGAGAGCAGACAGCATGACAGAGCCATAGATAATGAGGCCATAATCAATAATTGACACCACAGAGCTCTGGACTGCAATCTTCAGAGCCTCTGTGGTGAGGTGCTGCCTGTGCTTGTAAAGTAATCCAAGGCATGTTGGCAGCTTTAGCCACGCTGTCAATGTGAGCCATATAGAGGATATTGGGGTCAAGCAGAATCCCTAGGTATTTGAATGAGTAAACTTGTTCAAGGATAGTTCCCTGCTTCATGAAGATGGCAAGGGGTGTTGCTTGTAATGGTTATGTGAACTGCAGAATAGCAATGACTTGGTTTTCTTGTGATTGAGGACTAGTTTATGATTGAGAACCATGTTTCAATGGCACTGAATTTGAGTTGGAGGCTGTGTTGTAGTGGTGAAAGGTCCTTGTGTGTAGAAAAGACAACAGCATCATCTGCATCAGGATGATTTGTTCTGAGCAGGATTGTGGTAGGGACTTTAAAAAGAGGCTGAAAAGAGAGGCCTAATATGGACCCCTTAGGGACTCGGAGCCGGACAGGCAAGGTGTCTGAGATAGCATTGGCAATTTTACTCTTGAAAGCGGTTGTTAAAGTAGCTTCTGAACCAGCTGGCTGAGTCCGTTTCAAGGCCAGGAAGAAGTAGTTAGTCATACAGCAGCCAATGATGGACCATGTCAAATGCTTTCTGAGAGGTCGATGAAGACAGCCCCCTGTAAGAAGACCTTTATCAAGAAACTATGCACTGCATCAGTAATTTAAGCAGGGCAGTAGCGGTACTATGCCATTTTCTAAAATCATGCTGTTGTGTGCACAGAATATTATATTTGTCCAAATAATCAGTGAGCTGGTCTGCAACAATACGGTCTAGGGCCTTGGATAGTGGTGGCAATATGGAGATCTGGTGGTATTAGAGTGGCAGGTCTTGTCCCCACTTTTGTGGACTGGGGTCACAGTGGCAGTTCCCATATTTCAGGGAATGTACTGGTGGAAAGAGATGTTAAGAATTTTAGTTGGGGACTGAGGAACTCGTCAGGTGTAAGTGATAGCAGCTTAAAGTCCAGGGTGTCACTGCTGATTCTGGAAGGGAGATGACTGAGGCAATGTGTCGGTCAGCTTCATTGATCTTAATCTCCCTAAGTAAAAATAAGTGGTATGACAGAGTGCAGGGTGTGTTAGAGGGGTGTGACTGACTGTGAAGAAATCAGGTGGTAGAACAGTACTGAGGTCAGTAAAAGCTGTGTATTTGCAATGACCATGGGATCAAGGGTAGTGGACCCTTCAACAATTAACATGGCCGGAGGGACTTTGATTGTTTCCCAGTAATGTCCTTGATATTGTCCCTGAAAGCATGACCATTCCCAGGTGTTGGTGAGGACATTCTTATAATATGAGCTTTTCATGAGACGAATGGATTGTGTGCAGGCATTATGGGCATATTTGTATTTTGGATGTCAGATTGTTTGCCTGTGGCTTTAGCCGCTGCCCACCGGTGGTCCCTAGATTTCAGCTGGGAAAGGAGCTCCACAGTTATCCAAGGGTTACAGAGGGCTTTTGTTTTCTGGTTTTTGAAGGAGCAAGAGGTCACAGGCCTTATTGAAGGCAGTGATGAAGTAGCCGAGGGCTAGGTTAACATCCGCGCTTTATAGATGGGCAGGCAGTCTTGCAAGGATAGGAACTGTTTGAGATGAGTAAGTTGGCCACAGGTGAGAACTCTGCTGGTAATGATTATAGGGGTGGCTTTAGAAATTTATTAGACCATTCACATATAACAGGGAGTGGTCACTGAGAGAGTCTGGGAGAACGGAGGTATGAGAGATCCTGGTAGGGTGATTGGTGAGAACCCAGTGCATCAGGGTACTGGTGCCAGTTTTGTAATTTATCGAGTTAGTGTGATGACCAATTGTGAGAGGTTGGCAGCTGCAAGGACATCCTTATGAGTTTAGACATCAGATGCAAGCCAGTTTATATTAAAATCACCAAGCAGAATGTGTTCAGAGCCAGGAGGTTGGGAGCTGATGAAGTTAAGAACTTCTTTGATGCCAAGATCTTGATCTCGAAGTGGAATATATACAGAGATGATGGTGAGGGCTTTTTGATAGGGACCTAGAAGAATTTTAATGGGTAGAAGCTGGGCCGAGGAGGCAGGGACGGGTTGGAACAAGGTGCCCCAGGAGATTATCTTTAATGTAGATGGCACAGCTCCCTCCCATTTTAGACACATGGTCCAGTCTGAAAACATTTTATCCCTGTAAGGTAATTGCCAGATCAGGAACTTTTGGTGTCAGCCATGTTTCAACTACAGCAAGGATGTCAGGATTATGTTGGCTGATGAAGGCTTGGAGTGCATCAAGCTTTGGAAACAGGCTGCAGTTGTTGATGGTTGCGATGGTGAGGCTCCTGCCTTTTTCAGAAAGACTGAACAGCCGGGCCAGGGTTCAGATGGACATTGCCCGAGATCAGTAGGAAAAGTAGGAGGAGCTTCATTGAACAGAGGCACAGATCCAGTAGTGATAATTTGTGTTTCCTTTAGGGTAAGGGCAGTAGGTAGAGTCCATATGACAGTCCCAATGATATGCAATGTGGTACAGTAGGGATAGGCTGGCATTAAGACCAGTCTTAGTGGTGTTAAGCAGCCTGATATTTCAAAGTGGAGGGCATGGGAGGACTGGTCTAGAAGTGGAGCATTCCCAAGGTGCTACTGGTATTGATTAAGTAGATAGCAGGTACGGAGTGAGGGGTGGCAGGGGCCTGGGAGAGAGAACACGGGAGGAAGGACAAGGAGGAAGAGAAGGGAAGGAGCAGGTGAGGAGGGAACTCATAGCTGATGGAGCGAAAGAAAGAAAAAAAGAAATAGGCAGGAGGGTAGTTAAAAGAAAAATCTCAGCAAAATAGGATTTAGTAGGGAGGCAGTACAATGAAGGTATATTGCAAGTAAAGCAACAGTGACTTTAAGAGGTAGACTTTTTAAATGAAAGAACAAGATCCCTCTAGGGGCAGATATGTATAACCTGCTAATGGAAAACTAGTCACTTAGAAAAAATACAGAAAACAGTAATTTTAAGTATAAGGAGCAATTGTGTCATCAGGAAGAATTAGCCAGGAAAAGCCACTCGAGATGCAGCAACAGAGGGCAATGTCCAATCAGGATGTGGCTATGGAACGCGCCAAAATTGAACCTGATGGCTTAGTCCTGTCGTGACCTTTGCAGGGTAGAGGAGCTTTCTTCCAGGCAGACCAGCTGAGCTGGCACAGGTGGAGGCTTATTTAGAGCCAACCAACTGGGCAAGGCTTCAGAAGGCAGCAGAGACAGTATTCATGCTGGAGGCAGCACCCAATTTGGGCCTGCACTGAGGGGAAAGAGACAAGCAAGTTAAATAGAAGCTAGGGAACTCTGGGTCTTACCAATCAGAAATTCCTTTGCTGAGCTTACTGTAGATTGTGAACTGCAGATGGAAAATGTTTCAAATCAAAATTGATACCTGCAAATCCCATTCATTTCATACTGCTGAGACCATGGACTAACCCAACATGTGATATAAAATCTCTGCCTGGGGCACAACCTGTGGGTCTCCTCCAACTGCAGTTGAGGATCAAAAGACCTGGCTCATAATAGACAAGGTGCTAATGCAGTACAGACAGTGAATAGTCACTGTCAGGAGAGCCAGCAGAATGTTGAGGTGCATGAATAGTGTGGTGGACTGCAGATCATGGAAGGTAATCATGCCATTTTATCAGGCCCTGGTAAGATCTCACCTGGAATACTGCATGTAGTTTGGGGTTTCTTAACACAATAAGGACATTGAGGCTGTTGATGTGGTGTAACACACAGCCATCAAAATGATCAACAGTATAGGGTGCAAGAGTTATGAAGAGATGCTGAAGGCCCTTTGCATGTTACCCTTAAGAAAATGAGGAAATGAGGGGCATGAGGTCAGTTTTCTTTGCATTCTCAAGGAGATTCCGAAGACAGAACAGTCATAGTGCTAATACAGTGTTCTGCAGCAGGATATGGGATGCACACTGAAACTCAGGGTGTTAAATTCAGGGATAACAATAAGAGGCACATTTCACCCAGTGAATACTAGCAGAGGTAGTGGTCATGAAGGCGTTATAAGCTTTTGTGGAGTGCCTTGACCAACTTTTGGCTAACAGAATCTCCAGGCACCCTCAGTAGTAGAGTGAGTGGGAATCCATATAAATTGGTATCTGTTCTGGATACAGTGTTTTGCTGCCAAATGTGATTAAATTATCCACGTTTCATTTTGTTTTATGTGTTGGAAGACAAAAATACAAATTGAGAAATACAAGAAAATATTCTTACTTTGGTTTCACCATTTTTAGTACAAACAAAACACAAATACATGATTCCTTGGTATTGATTTAAGTTATGGTACTGCAATCCATACTAAAATGTATTAAATTAAAAAATGTGCACAGTACTTACTGGCCTAGGAAACATCTGAGTATAACAGAGATACTATTTCCAGAAACTTCATATAAACAGCTACCAGTAGTTAATTTTCTACTTTAATGAAAGTTTGTTTCTCTCTTACAATACATTTAAAAATCAGAGAAGAAAATAATTTTATTTATTTTTGTATTTAACTGGGTAAGCTCAATGGAGAAAATATTCCTTTCACCGAGCAACCCTCAAGTGTAAATAATTAAAAAAGGCAAACATTGTGTAGGTAATACAAGCAGGTTAATAAAAAACACACAAAACAGAGAATGTGAGTAAACTACCAGGCAGCAACACATACAGTTGTTTAATAATATGCAAACACGCCCGGCCTGATGGTGCTGAAAGCTGAAGCACTGGACACCTTACCTCGCAACACGCAACCCGGGTTGAGAGCGAGCTTGGGTCGGCAGAGAACAGCAGTAGAGGGGAGGTGGAGCTGGATTGAGCTGCCAACAGGCAGACTCTTCTCTCCAGGGAGGTGAAAGGGCATCCCTTGGCCAATGGTAACCCCCAGTGGAGGCTGGGAGTGTACGGGCTGGAAGGGCCAGGGCATTAGGCCATGGGGTGGAGGAAAGGAGCTGTAACAGGGCTGAAGGGTGCATGCATGCCTCCACGTGCATGTGCTCCTACTCCTGGGGATCCTGGGTGATAACCAGAGGGAAAACACTGGCGGCAGCAGGATGAGGACCCGACTCCCTCCAGGATCCGCTCCCGGGCGGGTACAAAGTAAGCACCAGCTATTCCGGGGGATGGGGCTGGGTGAGTCGGTCAGAATGGGGCACCTACCAGAGGAGACAAATAAATATGTGATAAAAAAAGTATGCAACCAGAAAAAGAACATATTCTTTTAGTATAAACTTGAATACGGTATGAATCTCAATTTGTCTTAAATGAAGAAACAACTAATCCCTAGTCTTTATATCTAAAGTCATCCGTCCCAAGTTCATTTTTTTAAATAAAGGAGTAATTCAGAAGATTTTATTAGTTGGCAGTACAGCAAATCAACAAATTACTCTATTACATCATTAGTTAATACTTTGTGCACTATGGTAGAATGTTTAGTATTTTTGCCAGGCGCCAACCAATCTTACAATATTATACGAACATATGAACATGCGAATGTGCCAGAAGAAACAGACCTCCTGGTCTATCATGCCTGCCAGGTTGTGCAGCTAGCACCCTAGTTTGCAGCTACCCCACTCCCCCACCCTTCTCCTTTCTCCCTGGTTGTCCCCTCCTCCACCCCTTACCCTCTCTCACTGTCTATCCCATGCCCTCTTGAAACTATCCACCTTCTTGCTTGATAGTACCCTTTCCAGTAGGGCATTCCATTTCATCACCACTCTTTCTGAAGTAATGCCTCCTCATCTCTCTCCTGAATCTACCCCCTCTACTCTCAGCTTGTGCCTCTGGTGTCCTTTCCATTACATAACTTGAACAGTCAGACTTCTCCCCCTTGTTGATTCCCTTCCGGTACCTGAAGGTTTTGATTATGTACCCCTATCTCTCCTGTCTGCCAGGGTGAACAAATTCAGTTTATTCAACCTTTTCTCATAGTCCTTACTGTACATCCCTGAATCATCCTTGTCGTGCTCCGTTACACTCCTCCAGCAGCTTGACATCAACGTTTCGGTATGGCCTCCAGAACTGTACAGTATTCCAAGTGCAGCCTGAACAGTGACCTGTAGAGGGTAAGATCACCTCCCTCCATCTGGATGTGAACCCCCTCACTATACACCGCAGCATCTTGTTTGCTTTGCTTCCAATTTCCTGCAATTGGGCAGTATTGTTCATGATCACTGTTGCCATCCCCAGGTCCTTTTCTTCCTCAGTGATCCCCAGTTTCACCACCCCAGCCAGTACTCTCTATGTGGGTTCTTTCTCCTGAAGTGCATTACTTTGCACTTCTTTGCGTGAACCCCAGCTGCCTGTCTAACCACTCCTCCAGCCTGGTAAGGTCCTCCTGTAGCTGCTTCCACCTTCTCTCTGTCCACTACTGCACCTATTTTGGTGTCATCTGTGAATAGTCTGACCCTGCTCACCACCCCTTGGGCAATGTCCAATATGAATAGCCCAAAAGCGGCACCAGTCTCAGCATTGTTCCCTTTTGCACCCGCTCACCACTGGCCTAGGTTCAAGACTTCTCCACCCAGCTCCACCCATTGTAGCCTACCACTTAACCAGTTAGTAATCTGTCATGCCATCTTGCCCGACTCCCTCCAGTGCTCTGCCCCCAAGCTACCCGTG
Source organism: Neoceratodus forsteri (assembly GCA_016271365.2). NCBI lineage: Eukaryota > Metazoa > Chordata > Ceratodontiformes > Ceratodontidae > Neoceratodus > Neoceratodus forsteri. The sequence continues at coordinate 626,214,078 of CM057455.1, forward strand.
GGGCACTGAATTGAAGGCCTTGCTAAAGTCCAAGTACAGGACATCCACTGCATGGCCAAATTCCAATTTTCTTGTTACCGTGTTGCAATGCTGAATATGGTTAGATCTGCAGGATCTCCTGAAACAAATCCATGCTGCTTCCAATGCTGGAGGTTGTTGACCTCCAGAAATGCCATGAACCTTTCGTTCAGTATCAACTCCATGAGCTTGGCCATTACAGACATGAGACTGACCAGTGTAAGTTCCCTGTCTGGTCACTTAGTCCACTTTTGTGTATCAGCACCACATGGGCCGACCTCCAGTCCAGTGGCACATCACAGATTTCCAGTGAGGGCTGAACTTGTCCCCTAGTGGGTCTGCCAGAACATCAGCCATCTCCTACAGCACCCTGGGGTGTATACCTTCCAGCTCAGTTGCCTTATCCACTTTTAGTGCCCTCGGTCCCTCTAGTACTTTATCACTCACAATCCTGCCATCTGCTACTTCCTCCCCTCCCTTCTCCTTGCATCCAGGGTGGTATAGGTTCCCCTTTTTGAGCATGAACACTGAGCAAAATATTCATTCAGTGCTTCACTTGTTCATGCCCTTTTCCACCCTCCTCCCACTGTTTATTCTCACTATGCTATCCCTGCATGGCCTTTTCTCCCAAATGTATCTAAAAGTCCTTCTCCCACGTGGCTTTGCTCATCTTTCCCATCTAGTCATCTCCCTAGACTATGTTGCATATTCCTGTCTGTCCTCCTCCTTCCCTGTCCTTCTATACTTCAGGTACTCCACTTTTTAGCCCTCATCCCTCCCTCACCTCCCTGTTTAGCCAGCATGGCTTTTGCTCTGATCTTCTTGCTCTGTCACTTGGTACATGTTTCCTTCACCTCCATGAGTCCTCTTTAATTATGTCCGTTTCTGTTCCACTTTCTTCCCCTGTTTTATGTTCTTGAGTCTCTCCTTCACCAATTCCCTCATCTTGATGAAATTCACCCTCTTGAAGTCCACTACCTTTGTTACTGATCCCTCTGGCTCCCTGCTCATCATGATATTAAACTACACCATCCGGAGATCGTTCAGCCGACTAATGGGTCCTCTAACCTTACATCCTGCTTCACCATTTGATAGAACAAGTCAAGCGTTCCTATCCTAGTGGGCCGTCAACCAGCTATGTAAGAATCCCTCCTGGATCACATCCAGGGCACCGTTCCTATGGCACTGGAGGTGACCGAATACTCCAGTCCACCCTGGCAGATTGAATTCCCCACTACGACTCGTTCCCCTTCCTACATACCCATCTGATTTGATCTGCCAGCAGCCTGTCTAATTCTTCTGCCTGGGACAGTGGCCTGTACACCACAGAGCCTCAGCTTATGAACAGGTGGCAATGAGGCTGATACTATCTTGCTGAAAGTGCAAATATGCCGATAAGGTTGTATAATACAGTTTTCTGTTGCAGCACTCTTACCAAATCCTCATCCTTATCTATAGTAGGAAAGATACAGCACAAGGCACATTAAAGTGCCCGCCAATGAGTTGATTCAGCATTGATTTTATAGCTGGCAATGCATTCACAACTGATATTGCATTATTTTTCAGTGCTTAACCAGCTTAAGAACAATGTTTGTAAAATATTTTTGCAACTCAATGCATCTTCATTCCTACCACAATACAATGACAATCTGAGTTTTAAGAAACTGATTGAGCATGACTTTGCAATGAATCCAGCAACAAATATGCAACTCTATCAGAAATGCTAAAGCAGTTCACTAAAGGAATGGTTTAATGTAGATTGTACTGAATTCAGAAACTGGCAATAAACTGCTCTGAGTGACTGCTTTTCTTATTTTGTTTGTCATATATGTACTAGTCTTATACAAAGCATCAATTATCTGTTGTATACTTTTGTTATTTTAGTATACATCAAAGGATAAACTGGAGTCAAGATAGACTCCTGAATTATTTAACATATTAACCAGATTCAGTTTCAAGCAATCTATAGTTGTAACATACAATATTAACTGGACCTTGTACACTTTGGTTTAGTGCCAAACAACATGTGGTCTTATTCTCCTTAAGTAATAATCTGTTTGATAAAACCACATCTGTGCTGAGATATTAAGATGTAAGGAACAGGCACCCCCATGTGTCTACTGACTGAGGGTAATGATTGCATTCTCTTCAGAGTTCCACCTGCTTCATACCACAGAGTCTTTACCTGCACCATTTACCTTTGGCACCTAGGATCTGTGGCACAGGGTAGGGACACCATCAACATACACTGAAGCACAAATAACATGAGACCACACAAACTGAGTCCAGTCCTGGAGCTGGAGTTGAGCTGTGAGCATTTATAAATCTGCCTAGGAGGTATGGTACACAGTTACTAGGGCGTTCCCTTGCCACTTCATCTCCCCACTTTCTGTTCTTAATAAAGCATGTTACTACCTGCATCACATTACTCACCATACAGTACACTTTGAGGCACCAATCTCCATTCCCACCATTTCCAGGATATATCTTACTTGCACTACTTCCACAAATGATGTTGCCAGGTTCCACCATTGATTTAATGGGCTTTAAACTTAGCTTTCACTGGATCTGGTCCAAGTACATTTCAACAGTTCTGTTACAATCCCTAACCTCCCTATGAAATCCCTAAAACCCTGGCACTCTCAAGACTATTTGTACAAAGGCCTTCTCACAGGTAGCACAAGCATGTCCCTGAGGGTATTCTGTGAGCATATGTCTTACTGTGCCCTAATGGGATAACAATAAGTAAGAGCAAGTCAGCCATATGACATTACTACTAACTAATTTGAATAGCTTGGTCCAGCCATGCCTGCTTCCTCCAACACTGCAATGATAGCCCTAATGGTACAATGAAACAGGATTCCATTAATAGCCCAAGCATGCAGACTTATTAACCCTAACTCTTGCCAGGCCCCTCCTTCTGATGACCCGTGAGCTCAGCTACCTGCTGGGGAAAACACACTGTATTACCTGAGGTTCCTAACACTTTACATGGCATCCTTAGAGCAGGGATTACTTACAAATGTGCCCTTTTGAATTGTGCTCCCTTTAATGCTTAAGCTCCATGGCAGACTTGGATCAACATTAATCTCAGTCTCCTTGAGTGTTGACTCTCCACAATTTTTGATGGTGCCATGCTGATTCCTGTTCTACTGGTGTACTCAAAGCCACTTCTGGGATGCCATCTACCTGGCTGTGCCTGCTGATATTGCTTCAGTGATCTCAACAAGGGACCAGTTCCCTACTGACCAAGGATTCAGCCACTATCCCATGGACAGAGGTCACCTACTTCAGTCACAGGATGAGAGCTGAACTCTCTCTCCTCTGGATTCTGATCTCACCAGGATTCTATTTTTCCAGGCTTGCCTTATCTTCTGAGAAACAATTGGATGAGGGCAAAACCATGAATATTCAAAAGGCATTCTCGGTTTCCCTGAGCCAGAACACTCTATACATAATCGCCCAGACATCATGTCTCCAAGTACTATCCGTAGAATACAACTCTCAGTGTGAAGCTTAACCTTTCAAGAGTCCTCTAGTAACCGTCCTTGAGCTAAGTGAGAGAGAGGTTGATTACATAATAGACTACATGCAACTGCATCACCTGCGTAAATGTATACTGTAGCTTTTGATTTATTGTAGCAGGATGGCAATTGATTAAAAAGGAAAATAAATGTGGGTCTAGGCTTGTTCCTGGGGTACACCATATTTTAAGGAGCAAGAATAAGAAACAACACCATTTAACTTTACCACTTGGGAAGGTTTATAAAAATAATTGCTAAAATAATTAAAAGAAGCATGACCATTCCATGTTCCTTCAAATTCATTAAGGGGTTTATGAACAACCAAATTGAATGCCCTGATCATGTCCAGAAAAATCAAGCCAGTTAACCTTCCATTTTCTATAATCTCATTGAGGTAGTTTGTAAGCCTGATCAATGCAGTTGTAGTACTATACTAACCATGTTTGTCAGGTTTAAGGATTTTATAATCTTAAATGTATTTTATAAAATTTACACTATTTTTTCTGTCACATTGCATGACATGACAGCATTAAAGGGAGTCTAAAATTTTCTTTTTTTAACATGCTTTATTTTCCTTGGGTCCACCTAATGAAATCTCCTTCCTGGAGTACTTGCCCAAGTACATTCCCCAAACTGAACCACCCTCTTAGCCCTATACTTTCTTAGATCCAGCCCTCCATCTGTGGGACCTCATCATTCCTGCCACTTAAATGAATATTAAATCCTTTCATATCTGTCTGACACCTTCAAAAGGAGCACATGCCTCTGTGAGATTGGATGTACCCAAAATAATTAAAATGCAAGGTGGCTGTGGTGGGTGTACCAGAAGGGTTTAATTTGCCTGAGATCGGCTAATGTTGTTCCAGTTTTAAGTGCCCTACCACAAGAGCTCTTGACATGTCACAACGTGCCAACATACACCAATGCCTTCCCACTCTGTCTACTTATTTGTGCCTTTGACTGCTCCAGCACTGTGGTCACCGAGGTGGCAGTAAAGAAGTGTGACAATAAGCACTACCTTCCTTCCTGGCTGAAGAGATCATCCAATGGGACTCTTTGTCTTCTGAGACCCAGGAACAGCATAACCTGACCTACTCACTGGAGACATATTTTAGTATTCATAGTATTCTAGAAATGACATCTCAGACTTAGGCCATACTGTATGTGCCAGTGTTTTATGATGTCCCCACCACTTCTTCAGGGAGCCTAAACATTATGTACCATATATCATACATCAATATTTTAACTAGCTCTCTTTCTTACTCCACACCAGTTCTCTCTTGAACTCGAGACACAAACATGTGTCATTGGTGTCACAAGTGACAGCGCTGCCACTTTGAAGGTGGGCTGGTCGAGTCTATAGTTTTCAACTAGATTTTTATGACACCTTTGTTAATTGATGTAATGTTTGACTGTTTTACTGTTGGGGATTTTGACCCACGATAAAAGAAAAATCAAATATATTCATCATGTTGACTGCACTCACAGGTCTGTTTGTACAATATTAAGAGCTGTTATTCGCTACGGGCCGCTGAGTGGAAACAGCCCATAATAAGGGTCAGGCATGACTGACTTAATGGAATATCGTCAAAGAGGTTATGAGCACATTAATGGATAATTTAAGGACGGTGCTGAGACATTTATGGGGAGATCCTACAGGAGGCCAGAGGGACAACTGGAAAAATAAGGCCTAGGAATAGAAATTTTGTACTCTCTAGCTAACTGATGATTTGTATGAATTAGAACATAGCATTTAATGTGACTATCATATATCAGATCCAATCAATTTTGTAAGTGTTTAACCTGTCAATGTTGTACCTGTGGATATGTATGTACTTGTCTGTCAAAAAGTTAAAAATCTGTGTTCCTTTTTAATAAAAATGAGATTTACAAAAAAAAAAAAAGAGCTGTTATTCAATATCATCTTCACATGATGCTTTAGCTATTTCAGTTTGTCTGTACTGATCTATTCAAATAACCAAATCATTGTAGTAAAATATCATGATTTAGTTCATTCAAAAATGGATTACTGTTTACTTAACAGTTGTATATTATTTAATGATATAACAAAAACAACAAGATCAGCATGTTCTGTGCTAAGGAATTGTCCCAACACCCTGCCATATTAGCTTTTTCTGGTTTGTACTGCTCAGCATTGTGAGAGATGAATTAAGGGACTATTCCCAGTGAGAAAAGTCATGCTATATTGAATAATATACCCAATACAACATATGTATTGTGTCTGTTATGTAGAATTCTTACATACTTTAATTAGTTGAAGCACTTGTACAGTGTTATTGGACCACAAATGTTCTATTTATTTCTGGGTATTTTCTCCAATGACAAATATTTGTGGGGGATTTAATTAATTAACTTGTAATGAAAATGATACTAAAAAAGTGAATAAAAGTAACGTTTAAAAAAAAAATGGTACTATGTGGTCATAGGGAACACTTTGTGTCACCTTTGTCTTTTTGGCCCTGTTGTACTATACTCAGTGGGGGTAACAACCACTTCTTTCAAGGTCACAAAATGTTTGTGACCATGCTAGTTAAGGAGTGGGGCCATAGAAACTTAAACTCTTTGATGGCAGATAAGGACCACTTGGCCCACCCCGTCTGCCCATTTGCCAACCTATTGGATAAGCTGCAGATCCTAGTTTTACCAACAGCCTACTTCCTCCTAGTTCTCAATAGAATTGCCTTATGCCTGTCTCATTCATTCTTAAGTTCCCCACTGTTTTGAATCCACCAACTTCTCAGGAAGGCCATTGCATGCATCCACCACCCTCTCCATGAACAAATACTTCCTTATGTTGCCCCTGAGTCATCCCCCATCTTCAAATTGTGCCCTTGTTCTTGCACATCTCTTTTCTGAAAGATGCTACCTCTTGGAATTTGTTAATTTCTTTGAGGTACTTGAAAGTTTCTATCATGTCCTCCTCTCCTTCTTTCCTCAAGGGTATACAAATTAAGCTCTTTTAGTGTCTCTTCATTAGAGATGGGTGAAGTGGCCTCAATTCACTCTGTGCAGTAATTTGCGGAGGAAGGTGGATTCACAGAGTGCTCTGCACAATGCAAAGCGGAGTACTTTGCGCTATAGAGGTAACGCAAAGTCCATTGAAAATAATGACTTTGCATTATTCCGCCTTCCCAAACCACTACTCCACAAAAATTAAGGTGAAGTACATTGAAAACAATGTACTTCACCTCACTTTGCTTTGTTTTATGCTCCAAAGTCAGATTTTGCAGTGATTCATGGATTTCAGGTCACATGGGCTCTAGATTGTTCTGCACTGCCTCAGTTCAGGCCAATGTGTAGGAAGCTGTTGGAACAATCTGGTCTGAGAGCTCTCTGTCGAGTCAAACTTTCAAAGGCTGTTAAAAGCCTTTTTCAGTCATTTTTATGTTGGCAGACGTTCGCAGCCAACATCTTACGTGCAGTGGATATTTGGGGAGAAGTCGCTGTTGGGCAAATGGGGCACACACCAGTAGGTGCATCCTCATTCCCAATCAGCCTGCTGCCGATGCCACCACGATGCATACACTAAGCTGGCGAGCACATCTAAGGAAAGGTCCACTGCAATCCCAGCAAAGCTCGCCATACGTAGTGGACCCTTCCTAATGCGCTCGCCAGCTAGTAGCATGGTGGCACAGTGGCCGCTAACACTGCTGACAGCGCCGACTGAGGTGCCCAATTTTCCCAGTCGGTTTGCCCTACCCCATGAAGTAATGTGTTGATGGGGAGCCCCTCCCCATTGGTAGAATGTCCCCCACCTTGTTGTTTGCCGACGGGGTGTTCAATCCTGTCGGCATCCTCCCCATTCCCGTTGTACTGTGCTGATGGGAGCCACTCCCCATCGGCATCATGTCCCCTTCTTCTGTGCTGATGGGGTGCCCAATCCCCATCAGCTACTGTATCCCCCAAAGAAAAGAAATGACCTGTGAAAGAAAACCATCCATTTTTTTTCCACCTCGGTAACTGTAAACTGAAAACGTCCTCGTAGTTTCCCTACCCACCATCCGCACTCCACCCACTGTGCAACCTGCCTCTCCATGCCCCACCCCATATTTACCTCCAGAGTCTGGCACAACGATCTTCGCTGGACTAGGAACACATCTGCACTCTTCAAAGCCGACTCCGAACTGAGGAAATGCCGGTAAGCTATAATGGACTAAATAGGGTTTTCAACTTTGTTCCATATCTTTTGGCATTTTTGGGAATTTCTGTACCAAATTTTCAGCATGGGGTTTTGGTACCTCCTCATGAATTCTGTCACAGTTTTGATGTTAATTTTGTCCCCAAAGGTAATTTCACAGTCACTGCGAAAATCACCTTTGGGACCAATTGCTGAAGGACAGTGACAGTGTTCATGAGGTGGGCTCTGAAAAGCCTATGTTGCAAATTTGGTGGAAAAATCTAAAAATGGCTGTTTTATGAGTATGTTGTGCAATTGCTATACAAGCTCATAAGTTTGCAAGTTCGCAATATTTTCATGCCAAATTTCCAACATTGTCATTTTCTACACCTTCTGGTGAACAGTATAGCTGTCATTTTTCACATCCTGGCCAAAATGTGTTTCCGCACTTCCAGTGCACAATACCGTGGTCACTGTGGGAAATCAGTGTTCAGGTCAGTTTGTAAAATGAAGTGACACTGTTCATCAGCAGAGGTCCTACAATGCCTATGTTGAAAATTTGGTGATGATACTCTATAAAATGATTGTATTATGAGCGTACATTGCACAGTTTGCACGCACGCTCGTAACATTGTGCATTTGTAATATTTTCACTCTGGATTTTCACCATTGGTATTTTTCCACACCTCTTGATGAACAGTAAAGCTGTCATTTTACATATCCTGCCGAAATGTGTTTTCTGGCGTCAGGTGAAGAATAGCGTGTGGCGCTGTGCAAAATCACTTTTTGAGACAGCTCGAGGACACAACAGAGACACTATACATGAGTAGAGGTGCTAAATGCCTATGTTGAAAATCTGGTTCCAAAACTCCATGAATGCCTGTGTTACAAGAGTGCATGCGCATTTCCATGCACCCTTGTAACCGCATATCTGCAATACTTACATGCCACATTTTACCACTGCCATTTTTTACACCTCCTTATGAACAGTACAGCTGTCATTTTTCACATCCTGCCAAACATGTGTTTCCACAATGCACTACCGAAGGCAATGCCAAGCCCGACAACATTAGTCATTGACAAATGCCTTGGTTTTTTGCTGAAACTTTAGTTCATTGATTGTAGGAAACCCTCCTGTGCTCAAATCATCGGAGTTTGCTGCTTGTGTATGGATTTTGAAGGTTAATGTACAACATTCAGTCTGTGTACTGAGAAACAGTGGAAGTGTGCTTTGGGGAGGGGTGTATCTGTGGTGTATGTAGACTTAAGTAGGAGAAATAGGGAGTTCTTTGCTTTTGGTTATATTTTTCTTATATAACTGACTGTGTTAATGTACACAAAAGTAATATTTTAAGTAATTGTTGACATTTTTGCTGATGGTGTATTGTGGTCTGGAAGACCTATCGTTATATATTACAACGTTTTCAATTTGCTACGCATTACTTGTAGACAAATTGTGTGTGTCTGTGCATGTGTGTGAGAGACAGAGAGAGAGAGAGAGAGAGAGAGAGAGAGGTGTGTGTGTGTGTGTGTGTGTGTGTGTGTGTGTGTGTGTGTGTGTGTGTGTGTGTGTGTGTGTGTGTGTTGACATCATGCTGGAGGCAGTATAGTGCAGTGGCTTAAGGCTCTGAGCTGCAAATCTGGAGACCTGGGTATGAATCCCACAGCCCCACTTACATACTGTGTCACACTGAGCAAGTCACTTAACTTCCTGTGCTCCCAGGTTGCACCTGGAAACAAGTTTTCAGCTTAGTGTGCCTCATCTGTTTAAAAAAAATAATAATAATACACCTTTATTGTGTCACAGTGTAATTGCAGGCACAGCAGTGTAAACCTGCTATCCAGTGCACCTGTGTGGTTTTGTACTGCCATTTTGGTATCTTTTCTTGGTTTTGCACTGCTGTAATCTGCAGTCAGTGTCACCCCCACACTGGCAAAAAGTATTCTTTTCCAGATTGTTTGTGACTTGAGAGCACCACTGGTTAGTTAAGGTGTTGTTGAACTTGTGCCTTTGCATCTTTATCTCTTGTTGAAGCCACAGTTATTTTATTGGCTTCACATTCAGCATCCCTCACCGGCTTCCACTCAGAGTGAACGTTCCAAAATCTAAATTTGTTTAGAATATTCTTGTGGATCCCAGAAAATGCCCACAAAGAGACATGCAAGCAAAGCTGTTTTCTCACCATGGCACTGCTGCCTGTGGTAAGATTGTCCATGGCATGGTAGTACGCAGTCACAGAAGTGCATTGCTGGTGTGAGAAGGTATTTCTCCTTCAATGTTTTTACAGTGCAATCAGTAGCTTCACTCATAGTTGAAGGAGATGATGTTGTCCCAGCTGGTGGTGTTAGTGCAGTTGCTGGTGGTGGTATGAGTGTTGCTGCCTCAAGTTCACCTTCTGACTAGTTTATCATGTCCAAAATATAGTGCAGTGTGAAGCAGTGCCAGTGGTGACAGTGTAGATGATGTCATACTCCCCAGTAACATGCCAGTAACTGAACATGAGGATTCTGATCATCCTATCCTCAGAGAGATGGTGAAAAGCTCCGCCAGGGTTTCGCCAGGACATCCACAAGTTCCTTCAGCACTCTGAGATGTAATTTATCTGGCCCCAGTGCTTTCTCTGTCTTAAGGGACCTGAGAGTTTCTCCACTCTCTGTACTGTGACTTCCACTCCGCTACCTTTTCTCCCTGCTTAGCCTTCCCTCCTGCCAGTAATGCCTCCCTCTCCCAGACCTGCTGATCGGTAAGGTCCTCCCTCCTCAGTATCACTGTCTCCTCCATGTATGATGCAGCACCCCATTTTTCTTGGTGAAAACTGAGGTGAAGTACTCATTTAGTACCTCAGCCTGCTCCCCTGGGTCTTGTGCTCATCTGTTCCCTGTTTTAATCCTGATAATCTGCCCCTTCACCTTCATTTTCCCCAATGTATCTAAAGAACCCCTTGTTCCCTCTCCTAAGTTCCCTGGCCAGGTTCTGCTCCTTCCTTGCCTTAGCCGCCCTCACCACCCTAGTGGCCCTTCTAGCCATCAGCTTGTACTCCCCTCGATCCCTTTCACTCCTTGAGCACTTGAATTGCCTATAGGCTGCCTTCTTTCCCTGCACCACCTCCTGGACCTCCTTGGTCCACCAGCAGGAATTTTCAGGCCCTACCACATTTTGTCTTACTCTTGCTCAGGTGCTGGTAGCATCCTGCACCCTCTCCTGATGATTTCCCACCTACTATCAGCGTCCATGTCTGACCAAATCCCATCCAAATGCTCCTTAAGGATCCTTTCCATTTCCTTAAAATCTGCCCCTTGAAGTCAGTTACTCGTCTTTGTGCAGCCTTCTATCTCTTCTAGGTCCAGGCAGAACCAGACCATGGCATGGTCACTCCCGCTAATTTCTCTTACCTCCAGGCCCCCAATCTAGTCACTGTCTGCCAGGACCACATCCAGTACCCGTGCCTCCCTGGTCAGTTCCCCCACCTGCTGAGTTAGGAATGCCTCTTGAAAGATATCCAACAACCTCTGTTCCCTGGCCATGGAGGATGTCATAGTCTCCCAGTCTGTTCCTGGCATGTTTAAGTCCCCAACACCACCACTCTTCCCCTGCCCCATTTGCAGTGTCTCCCAACATCTGCCACCAGACCTCCTCTAGCTCCTCCACCAGTGCAGGGGTCTATACACCACTCCTATTTTTACTCTCTTGCCCCCCTTGTTATCAAAGGTGACCCAAATCGCCTCTCTGGTTCCCTCCCCAAGTTGCATTTGTGTGGTTGTGAGCCCATAATGTCACAATTAAATTATAAATTAAAAGCAGCAGTGCAACAATGTGGCGAAAATTTTGACCTACTTTTTTATGCTATTTTAGTTGGTTACCTCCTGACTTGTAGCAATGATCCCTTCTTTTCATAGTTATGTCTGCTTTAGTACTTTTCTCATGTTCGAAAAATAAAAAGGAGCACTCCTTTAATATGGCTTGGACCAGGTTTTCATCACTATTTGCAGCTGTTTTTGAACAAATATTGTTCTGTGAGGTCAGAAAATACTGCCTGCTGCATAATTGTTAATTTTACTCATTACAAAAGTGATATATAAACAACTGATGGACAAAAACAGCAGAAAATACTGATGAAGGACTGGTCAACACTGTATTAAAAGGAGCTCTCCTTTTATTATTTCAGACATGAAAAAGTACTAAAAGCAGACTAAAATACTAGAAAGAATGGTATCATATAAGTCAGGAGCTAAGTAAAGTGGCAATGTAAAATAGCATGAAAAGTATAGGTCAAAATGTTCACCAGATTGCTGCACTGATGCTTTAATGTGTGTTTTAAAAATAAATATTTCTGGAGCCTCAGTAATGTTTACTTTTGTCCAGGACTCATGAGGTGTTTGTCAATAAGCAGGACTGAGCAGTGCAAGTATGCTGTGCTAAACTGCATGTGTGCTGTCGGTGTTCCTTTTGCAGTATATAAAGAATAAAGATAAGAAAGCATATATGATGTATATATTATTTGTACCATCAACACCGGCAGAGTAAGTGATATGATATTTTTTCAGAGGTCTCAGGTTACTGTGCACCTCAGTCATTCACTCACAGTGCACACATGACTTTGCACTGAAGCGCAGTGCGTCACCACACCTTTACATAATGGAGCCCCCATAGCATTCGCCATACTTCCGGTCGTAGACTTTCTCTATTAAAATAAAGTATGTTGCAACATATGAGTAAAATGTCGTAACATACTTCAAATGCTTAACCAGAGGGTAAGCTTTGCAGGAGCGAGAGTTGCTGTTGCTGATCACTTCCTTTTAAACTACTACTGTGGCCTTCCCTCTGTCTGTTATTAAACATAAACAAAAGACAAAACACTACAGCAGTGGGGATGGTGCTGACAAAAAAGCTAATGGGGGATCCCTGATGGTCCAGCAGCAGATGGAGCATCCACACAATCTGTAACTGGTGTTACTCTATCTGCACCCACTGCTGCTGGACAGCACCCACCCTCTCATTATTCTCTTCCCATGGCTCACAAAGTCATATGTCTGCCTGAGTTGCAGGCATTATGGAGTCCACTGGTGAGGAACACCAGATAGATGCAGTAGTGAGGATGGTGCCCTCCAGCTGTGACAAAGCACAACAGCAGCACCCTCTGCCACTGCCACAGAATGGCAAGGAGGTGGAGGCCTGGCCTGTTCTGTGGCAGCCTGCCACTCCACCTTGTGGTGGTTCAACATACAGTAGCAGCCAGAGACACTGCCAGCTATTTCCCCAAATTTCTGTGATATTTCCAGAAAAATTTCCTGCTTTCTGCATTTCCACAGTAAGGGCAACAGAGAAAACTCTTCATAAATTTCACAAAATATCTGGAAATAGCTGCCGATGTCTGTGGCTACTGCTGTTTGGGTGCACTGGCCCTGGTCCCCAGATGTGTCCCTGGGGGTGACGGAAAACCTGCACCCACAAAGCAGACACAAAACAAGGTTGCTGTCCCCTGACACAGTTAAAAACTGAAAACTAGGGAGCTCGTGGGAGGACCAGGCACTGGAGGGGCAAATGCACTGCTGGCAGCATGTTCACTGACCTGGAGCTCCACCTGCTGCTGTGGAGATGGTGCTGCTGGAGCTCCTGCAGCTGCCACTGGTGGTGGTGGTGGTGGTGGATTTGCGGATGTGGCACTGGTGGTGCTGCTGCTGCTTCTTGAGGGGGACAACCAAACACTCTGTACTCGTCCAACACCACCTGGCTATGCCCCCATCCTTGTGCACTGCTCCCCTGCCATGGGCCACATACTGTCCCTCACTCCTTCCCTCTCTGATGAGTTCCAGCTTCACACACACACACACTCACTAAACACAGGTTCACACACAGAATGAGGGCTGTGCTGGTCCGCCTGTTGGGGTTTGGGATGGGGTAGGAGCTGGGAGGTGGAACACCTGCTGGGGTGGGGGCACTAGACCACCAGTGAAATAATAGGACTGAGGACTGGGGATGGAGAGAGTGTGGGAAATCACTAGACCACCACGGAATCTATTTTAAAAAGTACAGGTCAGATGAAGATGGGGATGGGGGAGGTTTATTCGTTAAATGCCTGTGGACAATTTTAATTTTGGTAGGTGAGGTGGAGGGAAGGACCACTAGCCACCATGGCATTTATTGTTGGGCAGGGATGGGGTGGGGGAGGGATGCATAACTTGACAGGACTGGACTGGGCTTTTCAGTGGCAAGCTGGGCAACTGGATTGGGTGGCAACCGTGGGCAGAATTTCTGCGGAGTTCAGAAATCAATTTCTGAACTTCCACAGAAGTGAAAGTCAGACTTTAGCTTGAATTCCACCCATGGAAATTTTTTTTGCACATCCCTATTTCAACCACTTGCCTTGATCTTCCTTCCACTGTTCACTTACATTAATATATTCCATTTAAAAAACCCTGCTATTCTCAATTTGCCTTTCTGAAATATTGTAACCTACTCCCTAGTCTAGACATTGCTGTAGTAGTGGCCACTCCCTTCTCTCACTAATCCCTCCTAAGGTAAGTATGTTCACACTTTGCTGTCCTGCTTTAGCTGCTCTAAGCAGTACACAGATTTGATTTTCCAGTTCTGGAATCAGGTGACACCTAGTCAGTACTTCTCTACTGCAGCTCACAGGCTGCTGTGTGGAGTAGAGCATGTGCCTGCTTGCAGAACAATGTTCCAGCTGCCATTAAAGGCTCACTGGTCTGTACAGTCAGTGGTCTCTCAGAGATTTTACATCCTGCTGCTTAAGACTAGGATCTCTAGTACTGCATGGCTTTCTACACCTTTCAGTCTTCACCAACAAGCAGCTTAGTATCTTACAGGCTGTTAAATAACAGCTACTGCTCTCAATCCATATGATAATTTGATAACCAGTGAAGCTATTTTATTCTGTATATCACTACATTTAACAGACTCTGGTCTGAGCCAATATGGCTGTGCAGAGCTTTTACTATGCATGTGCAGTGCTGGTGAATGGCACAGTATGCTATTCACAAGATGGCAGTGCTGACAGAGCTGGGCATGCTCAGTACTTGATCATGAGTATTTCAGTAGAATTGCATAATATGCCATTCCCAAGATGGTGTTGACAATAGAACTGTGCATGTGCATGTGGCCCACTAGCCAAATGCTTGTAGATTTTGTATTGGGCTTGTAAGATTTTCATTTAAGTAGCCCTGTGTGCTTGTACTGGAGAAGGCAACACTTCAGTATGTACACTAACTGGGCCAATGGAAACATCTGTGGGGCCACTGGATTTTCCCAGTCACTAGCTCTACTTGCTAGTGGCTGAAAAACTAATTTCAATCCCTGAAACTATGTACTATGTGCCATCTATATGGCCTGGTCATGCCTAAACATGGTCCCTGGGATCAATGTACTTGCCCGTTTAACAAATAAAAAATAAATAAATACTAGAGAGATTATTCAACTCCTGCTTTTTTGGCATTACTACTTCAACATCTTTAATCTTACTAAACATGAATATCTTATTTCCTAAATGTTGATAACTGTAAAAAATAGCAGATCTATTCATGTCTGTATTTTGGGAGTGATATTCTGAAACAATTTACTTGATCAAAAAGTGGATTAAATCCACTTGGTATTTTACCTAAATTCTTCTAACTTTCACATCCATCAGAAAAGAGGTCAGGAGTTCATTTGTACTGTAACCTTCCTGTCTTTTTAAGGTTTTCCAAAATTGCAAGATCTAGTGTGACTACTATCATTTAATTCTCACCTACCATAATCTCTTTATCAGCAGAAACCATCCATAAATTTAAGCTATGGCCAAATAAAGCACTTACAATATGTGGTAGTATAAATGGCTAGAGGTGGAGAAGGTGAATGAGTAAATGAATGTCCACTTAGTTGATGGGGTGAGGATAAGATAAATATCTTTATTATGGCTAAATTCCCACACACACACTCCAGCATTGGACTGAACACAAAGAAATACCTGCATGAAGCAGCCGGATTACACCAGGTAAGGAGATGCATTCTTAAAGATAATCCCAACTTTTGGGCCTCCTGTAAAAGCCAACCTTCCAAGAAACTGCTTTCACCTGTACCCAACTGTGTTTGGTGTAACAGAATTTGACAGTGTTTATGTTACATTCGGCCACTGGACTAAAAGATGACCACTACAGCAGTCCCTTCCTGCCAGGGCTAAACTACTTTTATAACTTGGTAGAAAGTTAGAATTCATAATGTTTTACATATCATGTGTAAAAAGCCTACGCTGTTGGGAATCCAGCTGTTTGTTTTCTCAAGTTGTAGTTTCAGCCTGAAAGTCACGCTGTCCCTCATTGGCTGGGAAAGGCCTACTCCTACTTCACAGATCTATGATGTCATGGGTCAAAAGGATTATTGGCACTGATAGAACGGCAACATGATGACATCTAGTTGGAATCAGAAAATAAATAAATCGGGACTCTGATGGCAGTGCAGATAGCAACAGCAACGAAGGCAAGCAGGAGGAGAAGAATGAGTGGTTTGGCTCTAGGCTAAGTGAAGCAACCAAGGCAAAGAAATGGTTACTGATTTTAGTGGTAAACATTCTGCAAAACCTGTCTACTGCTCCTCATCTGTTCTGTCCCATTTGGAAAAGGTTTACCCATGGAGAAGATAGAAGATGCTGTAATCTCAGACATTAAAGAAAGCAATTCATAGTACTGTATCTGTACTGTCTGGGGGTCTGGGGTATGGGGGTATGGGTGAATTCTTGAACTGCCTGGATTAATTTAACCACCTGGTCTAATTTGTACATGATAATCTTTGCATGTCAGAGATGTTCCTCAGCATGCATAGTTTGTGCAATGGCACATGCATGCCATTACCAAAATGGTGACTCTGAGAGAACTGAGCATGCATGATGCTTGGGCATGTGTAGTTCTGTCAATGGCATAATAAGCCATTCTAAAGATGGCATTGATGATAGAAATGTACATGTCGACATGCATGCATGCAGAGTTCTGAAATAAAATGCAGGAGTGCTTCATGAAAGTAGTGCACCCATGGAGGGGTACTGATCGTGCCATGGAGGAAAGGGTTTCTTTCTATCAAAGAAAGGAATGGAATCAGCACTGTGTAAGAATCACCACATCACTGTAGGAGAACACAGGGACAAATTCGCTCACAGTCCTTTTCTCTCCAGCTGTGACAAAATGACTGATGAGCTCCTCCACACAGCTATAATAAATGACCAAGCACTACATCTGTGAGTATGTAAATCTCTTTCAGGTGGTGAGTACAACATTTTACTTACTTTGCACAGTTCTCTACAGGCATTGAGTCACTTGAAAATAACTGAGTTGCTTTATTGCAAGTGTTTATGTTTCAAGCTTTTATTTAGAAATGAGTAGCATAAAATCACATGAATATTGCACTCACCACATAGAATACAATAAATAAAAATACTTCAAAACCTACATAAAACATGAATTTATATTATACAAGAATTATCTTAAAAATGACTTTCATCAATTTATAGTACTTTTTCCAACCAGTACAACAGAGCAGGAGCATACAAACCTAACACTGATTGGGTTCTTATAACACATTTTATGTTATGGCTCGGCGCATCATCAATGACATAATACAGTAATGTAGATTTGGAGGTCACGGTCACTGTTAGGTGAATGCAGGGCATTCATCAGTAGGTGCGCCCTTATTCCCTCAATCAGTCTGCATGCTGGTGCCACAACTATGCATACTTATTGTAGCAATCACATCAAGAGAAAGGTTTGCTACAATGCGAGCAAATCTCATCTCATAACGGACTTCCTGATGTGCTTTCTCTGGTGGTGAAAAAGATTAACATGGTGGCACACTGCCTGCCATACTGCTGACTTTGGGGTGCCCAATCCCCTGTTGGCATCCTGCCCCAATGTGTGTGCCAGTGGGGAGCCCACTCCCCATCGACATAATGCCCCCATTTGTTATGTGCCTAGGGGTGCTCAATCCCCCATGGTTCTTGCCCCACCCACTTTCATTGTTTGCAGATGGAGGTGCCTAATCCCCATCAGCTACAGCATCTCCCCAAAACACTTATGTGGCATGCTGGGAGCCCACCCCAGTGTACCAAATTGCCCTGCAAAATAAAAACCATCCTGCAAGTTTTTTTCTTTTTCTTTTTAAACCCTGTGAAAAAAAGAAAATGGTCCTTGCCATCTCCCTGCCCCCTCTCCCGCAACCGTGCCCACCCACTGTGAAAACTGCCTCCCCACCACCCCACCCCATACTTACCTCTGGAGTCCGGAGGATGATCTTCGTGGACCGGGAACAAATCTGAGCTCTTAAAAGCTGACCACAAACTGAGGAAATGCTGGTAAGCTGTATAATGGAATAAATAGGGTTTTTCAACTCTGATGCATATTTCAGGCATTTTTAGAATTTTGGCACAAATTTTCAACATGCGGTTTTGGACCCCTCCTCATGAATTTTGGCACTGTCATGGCTTTAATCGGCCCAAAAGGTGATTTCATGGTCACTTACTGGAATCACCTTCAGGACTAATTAACAAAGCGACAGTGCCAGTGTTCTGAGGTGGGCTCTCAAAAAGCCTACGTTACAAATTTGGTGGAAAAATCCCAAAATGACTGTTTTATGGGCGTGCATTGTGCAGTTTCCATGCATCCTGGTAACTTCATCAATTTTCAATATTTTCACTCCAGAGTTTCAAAATTGGCATTTTGCACTCCTCCTTATAAACAGTACAGCTGTCAATTTACATATCTTGGTCAAAATGTGTTTTTGCACATCCAGTAGCAGAATAGCTTGGTTGCTTCATGAAATCAGTTTTCTGGACAGTTTCAGGAAATAACGGTGACACTGTTCATGAGCAAAAGTCCTAAAATTCCTATGTTGAAAATTTGGTGACAAAATTCCATAAAATGACTGTATGTTACAAGTGTGCATTGCACAGTTCCCACACCCTTGTAACATTGCAAATGTGCACTATTTTCATGCCACATTTTTAATACTGGCATTTTTACCTCACTTATGAACAGTGTAGCTGTCATTTTCACATCCTGCCCTACATGTGTTTTTGCCTGTGGCACACAATGGCGTGGTCACTGTGGAAATCAATGTTTAGGCATATTAACAGAATCACACTGCCAATATTCATGAGGGAGGTCCCAAAATGCCTCTGTTAAAGATGTGGTTTAAAAAAATTGGGTTACTGACGTGTGTTGCACAGTTTCTATGCATGCTCATATCTTCACCAATTTTTCATATTTTTACTCTAGATTTTCAATGTTGCCATTTTTACATCTCCTCATGAACAATATAGTTGTTATTTTCCACATACTGCCCAGAATGTGTTTTCATCTCTGTGTTGCCAAATGGCATAGCCACTTTGCAAAACCAAACTGATTGTGCTGTTTTTCATGAGGTGGGCTCACAAAAGCCCATGTTTAAAATTTGGAGTGAAAATACCAACACTCACCTACAGTGCTAGGATTTTCAACTGTAGCACCCTACCCTGTAGAGACTGACAGGTGTCAGGGTGTGACTTGTGGATCATCGGCTGTAATTCTCATGCCACTCCACCCCACCATTCAGCCAGTGACAGGCATTGTGGTGTGCCTTGCACTGTTTGGCCACAGAGTTCACCTCATTCTCCTATACTGCACCCACCTCAGCATATTTCCTTATGGAATGGGGAAGGATAACACCCAAAGATCCCAAAGCACACCACAACACTTGTCAATATCTACAGGGTGGGGTGAGGTAGATGCCATGAGTGTTATAGCTGATGACCCAAAGGCACATGCCAATGCCTGTCAATCTCTACAGGGTGGGGTGAGGTTGGCGCCACTTCAATACTTCACTGCCATTCCTATAATGCATCTCTAACTACAACACTATCAATGCCAATGCCAGCAAGACAACATTTGGCATTGACAAATGCTTATTTAAAGGTTATACACATGCAGAGCAAATGGTGTAGCAACAACATTTATATGCAGTTTGTCTGGAAAAGCAGTCTTCAAGATTTTCTGTCCATATACCTGTGATAAATTATTGATATTGCTTTGGGCCTCTGTATTTAAAAGTGGAATTAACCACTTTCTCCTTATGTAGTAAAATCTTGAAGAATCTAGCAAAATATGTTTTGCATACAGCACATCTCACACATTACATAGACAGTTAACTTTGGACTAATTATCACTTTTACAGACATAACAAGAAAATGATTCCTATCCATAGCCATACCCATTCTAAACATACATAAGGCCTTTCTAGGTGAAATGTTATTGCAGAAGCCCAAATGTGGCTCCATCCTCCAATTAGTTAATTTGGGGAATAGCTATGGGGTATTAGTGCTTATGTAACTTGTAGTACTTTTTGTGTCTTTACTCTATTCCCACCCTTGAGTAGTAGGTATGTGAGTAGGAATTGTAGGGAATAGAATTTCTATAAATAAGGGTGAGAAGAACACAGGAGAAGGAGGAGGAGGGATGGTGGTGGACAAAAACTCTCCCTAAGCAAAGGAGGTGTGTGAGTGATGGGAGTAAAATAGAGTTTATGGAAGGAGCTATTCCCACATTGAACATTGAGCTTAAGCCTCCCATTCAATATTTGAGGAATAGCGATGGGATATTAGTGCTTATGTAACTTGTAGTACTTTTGTGGCTTTATTCTATTCCCACTCTTGAGTAGTAGGGATGTAAGTAGAAAATTTGTAGTGAATAGAAGTCCCAAAAGATATCTTCTCAACTCACAGAGACTATGACCATTGGCACTCAGGAAGGAAACCCCCAGGTGGCAGAAACCTCTGAGGACCCATGGTCATTGGTCTGCCCATCCTCTGTGCATAATAAGAAGAGAAGGACCTAGGTTCTAGTAACCATAGCTAATTTTGAGGAAGGTGAGCTTCCTGGAGATAATAGTCCATCATCAGTCCATGGATGATGTAGTATGGAAGATGATACTGAGGTTGAAAGTAGGTCTTTTCTGAAGGAGCAGTAGAATCCTGAGTGTGAAACAGATCCAGTAGAAGAAGGGTGAATAATGTCCAGATTTCCAAGGTAATGATGGATGATTGTCCAAAAGATTACAGGGATGCAATGAGCAGGAGAACATGATTTGATAGATAATGTATGCTACCAGACAGTGAATCATAGGAAATGCAATGGTTTGTGAAGTCATAGGTGAATGATCCAACTTGTGGAAGGTTTGACATTCACAATAAAGTCTGGAGGTGAGAAATTCAGTGGTGAGAGATACATTGCTAAATAAGCATCCATGCAGTGTAAGAAGAGTCAAGCAGAGTCTTTGAGTGCCTGATAAGAGAAATGCCATAAGTGATTTGCAGACAAATACAGGAAGATTGGCATATGCAGTCCAGATGGTAACTGAATATATATATAGATATATATATCTATATATCTATATATATCTATCTATATCTATATCTATCTATATATATATATATATACACACACACACACACACACACATATATATATATATATCTATATAGAGATATATATATATATATATCTATATCTATATATATATATATAGATATAGATATATATATATATATCTCTATATATATAGATATATATATATCTATATATATATATATATATATATATATATATATATATATATATATATGTAAAACAAATGATTGGACGTTCAGTACAAGGAATTGTATAGCTTATTTGGGCATTGATGTCATAACTATACTTGTACATGATCTGCTGGTCCACTGGTTGAAGTAAATATGGATATTTCTGTGAGTGTAATTGCCCATGAGACACCCTGAGGTTGCTATGGCTGGTTAGGTTTACAGGTAATCCAATGCCTAAATACTTGAGACAACCTTGAAGTGGATATGGAAGATCCTATAGACTGGGTTGGTAGTGAGGTCAAGTAGCCTGGAATGTCAAAGGATCCTAGTGCTATAGTTGATTAAGACCTGTTGGGAGGCAAGACTGGGATAGTGACTTTGCCTTAATGATTGCATATTTCTGAATTGAGAAATGGAGGACCCTGTTCTCGGTAAAAGTCTTCACTGGAGGGAGTAATAGTAATAGTACAGTGTATTCTACTCCTAAGGTGAACACAGAAAAGTTTGGGGTGTTGGCATCAAAAGTAGCATCCTTGTCAGAGGAAAAGACATAATACTAATTGGTGATTTCAATGCCTCCTGGGGTAAACCCAGGGATTGAAATGGAAAAATGTTTGAGATTTTAAATGTAAATCAGATAATAAATCAAGTCACAAGGAGAAGTGGGGTTAACAGTCAGGGCAGTATTTTAGACTTAATGTTTCTCTCAAAGGATTTAATATTGAAAAGTGTCAAATTTTATCCCCTAACCTGGGTGTTCACAACTCTGTATATTGTGTCATAACTGACACAAATCAAAATAGTGAAGGAGGAAAGACTATCACAAAGAGAGATTTTAAAAATTATCACTCAAATAATTTTGTTCAGGTCTTGGAACGTTAAAGTAGAACAGGTTGCAACTAATCCCAGATGTAAATTTGGGGCTTGAAGAATTTTCAAAAACATTTTTGGAGATCTGTAATAGGCATGCATCAATTAAAAAACACTAAAATGAAAAAAAAACTCCCTTAGATAAGTGAATTTTAAAGAAAAATACATATTAAAGACAGAGCTTGGAAAAATCCTAACAAAACAAGAAGTGAGGACAACTGGGTCAACTTTAAAATGAAAGGAATGAATGTCAAAGACTAATTAGACTAGCAAGGAAAAGATTCTATAACACCAAAATTGAAACCACTCAAGATCCAAAACAGTACTGAATTTAGTAAAAGAACTGGATAACCCTCTAAGAGCTAAGCCACATGTAAAAATGTTTAACAACAAGGGAGGGCCCCTCAACTTGAATGCTTCAGCTCAGCTGTTAAATCAATATTTTATAACATTACCAGATATTGCTATTACAGCTGGCTTACCAATGTGGACTGATTCTGTCAACAAAATAAGTAACAATGAAAATCTTCCCTTTTTATTTTAGGAAAATAAAAATAAAAGAAGTCAGGGATGAGATTAAAAATTAAACACCAAAAAATCATATGGTATGTATAATATTGAATCCAAACTTATCAAAGATGCAGCAGAACTTTTTCACTAATACTGACAGACTTATTCAACCAAAGTTTGATGGAGAATGTTTTCCTTCTAGTAGGAAGGTAGCAAAATTGTCCATATATTCAAGGAGGTGATTCTAACAAACCCTCAAATGATAAGCCAATCAGTCCTCTCCATCCTCTCTGAGTTAATGGAGGGTGGTGTTCAGCCAACTGTATAGTTATTTGGAAAAATATTCTAAACTAACAAAATTCCAACATGGTTTTAGGACAGGCTATACAACTAACACTGCACTTGTGGACTTTGTGGATAAAGTGGCAGCAGCCCTGGATAGAGGGAGTCCACAGGTGCAGTGTTTGTTGACCTGTCCAAAGTCTTTGATTTGGTTGACCACCATTTGCTATATGGGAGGATGGAGGACCGATTTCTCCCAGGTCTTAACATTGGTTTAAATCCTCTCTGGGACAAACTAAACAAGAAGTAGTAATTGATGGACAGATTTCTGATGAGGGAAGTATATTAAGAGGTGTGCCCCAATGATCAACTCTGGGGCCATTACTGTTCCTGATTTATATAAATGATTTACCCACAAATATTAATAATATACACATAAGGCTCTATGCGGATGACACCATACTTCTAGCATTAGCTAAATCACATGGTGAAATGATGGCAAAGTCACAACTGGATTTTGACATTCTTCAAGACTGGTTTTCCATTTCAAAACTTGTATTAATTGACAAGAAAACTCAGGTCATGTATTTTGACAAGAAAGTAATAAGGTAACAAAAATTGGTGACAGACAGGGATATATTAATGAGGGATGGGAAAAAATTGTCAATTACAAATCAATATAAATATTTAGGTGTTGTGATAGACCATACCCTATCTTTTTCAGTCCATATTAATAATACAACAAAGAACAACAGAATTGGGGCATTGCATAGGTCATCAGGAATACTAAATCAACAAAGCTCGGAGGTCAATTGCAAATCAGTTGATAATGCCCATACTTGAATATGGCAACATAGTGTACAATGTGTGGGACAAAACATTTGGACAAACTAGTCAAAACATACAATCGACTCACAAGATTTGTCCTGAATGTAGCTTTCCACCCATCATTGCACCATGTATAATGATTTAAATTGGGATAGTTTAACAGTACAGTTTAAAAAACAATACTCAATATTTATATATAAGATAAACAATGGGATGATAAAGGTAATATGGATTTGGGTTTCGGTTGAAAGAGTCATCCTTATGCATTAAGGGATGTGAAACACAGGAACTTCACTTTTCCAAAAATTAATACAAATCATGGAATATGACATTATAGGCCCAGGTAGCAAACATATTTTGAATGAAATTCTCAATTAAGAAAAGTGACAGAATTAAACAGTTTAAAACAGATCTGAATAATATATTCTTTACTGATTGTATCTGTATGAAGTGCTGTTTTATAAGGAGGGGTATGAAGTTAATGTTTGACACACAATTGGAATGAAGTATTTTATTCTGTATTTATGATTTATACTAAGTATCTCAAATGTGATTTGTGTATTGTTGTATGAAAGAGTATTGCTATATGTTTGTAATATTTTTGATATGTATCTCTGTAACCTGATTGTTTTAGCACAGGACAATTTTGAAAATAGGTCTTTGGACTTAAAGTCTTGTATATCCTGTATAAAAATAAATATTTTTACTACTACTACTACCAATGGAGATAATTTGTGAAGGATATACTAGAAGGGCCACTGGCTGGGCAGCTAACTTGACTGATGGTAATAAGACAATGAATGCAGATGATTGTATGAGGTATGGTGATGTCCAGGAGTTAGACAACAGTGGTTTGGATAGCATGATGTTAATAAAGCAGCTATGCATGTGAGATCCAATGATGGACGTTCTGGGAAAGCAGTTGTTAAGGTCTTAGGACAAGCAATGGCTGTTGAGAAAGTAGAGTCAAGCAACATGGTCAACAGAGTCGATGTTGGTAGAAGAGGCTGCAGAAGGTAAAACGGATGATGTCTGTAGTGGTATGAGTTATCTTGTGATTCCCGGTATCCATAGCAATGATAATGGTTACAGAGTCTGAGCATAACAGAAGAATTTAAATCCTTTCCATGTACAAGGATAGCCTGTGAGACATGATAGACAGGGAAGCCACAGAGATGGAATAGACAGGATTCATATAGAGTATCCAATAGGGATGGATGCAATCTTTCTATTGTCCAGTTGAATGGGATTCCAGGACTGTTCCTGAGGAGATGATTGTGCAGTATAGAAAACTCCATGATAATGTAAGTGTCTAAGAGGCATGTTATCTGAGGGATGTTTGCTAGAAGTATTTTCCTCAGGTGAAAGAACAAGTGTTCCATCGAGTAGTGGATGGGAGCTGTTAGAATGGCCAGAGTAGGAGTATGAGATAGATAAACAGGAGGAGTAATTGACCAGTTAGGAATACTGGCTGGTGAACGGTAATATGCTCAAAGAGCCAAACAGGATGAAGCCCCAAGCTATTAAGGCAGAGATGAGAAGGCAGCTACCCAATAATGGAAGGACAGTCTGGAGTGAATCATAACGGAAGGAGGAATGATTCCAGGAAGGCATAGGCAAAGTTGTATGACAATGCAGTCAGGAAGGAACAGGACCGGGTCAGCTCCTCAACAAACAGAAGCAGAATGCGGGAAGGTTGCAGCAAGATACGAGAGGATAATCCACGGATGGCCAATGAGCAAAGCCAAGTACCAAGAGCAACAGAGCTGAGATACAGGAGCACATCTGACTAAGGCTTCAAACGATAAGTGGAGAGGACAGAAGGTGCTGCAGTGAGGAAGGATGAGGTTCCACTTGAAGGACACAAGGACATTAACAAAATGGAGGCAGTCCAGAGAAGGGCAACAAAATGGTGCAGGGACTGCATCAGAAAACATATGAAGACAGTTTAATGGAGCTCAACATGTATACCCTAGAGCAAGGAGGGAGAGAGGTGATATGATTGAAACATTCAAACACTTTAAGGGCATTAACAAGGTGAAATAGTCTAACATGTTTCAATTTAAGAAAATAGCAGGACAAGAGGACATATCATGAGATTAGAGGAGTCCGATTAAGGGGTAATGTAAGGAAGTTCTTTTTCACAGAAAGTGTTTTGGATGCATGGAAAGGCCTATCTCAGGAAGTGGTGGATATGAATACAGTGCAGGGCTTCAAACAGGCATGGGATAGACATAAGAGAGCAATACAGGTGAGTATGAATAGATAGGCCATTGACAGAGTAAAGGCGATGGCACATTCACAAGGTAGAAAAGAAATGGGCAGACTAGATGGGCCTTGTGGTCCTTATCTGCTGTGAACTTCTATGTTTATCGTAAGGAGAAAACAAACTTGTACAGCAGCTGGAAGGGTGAGCCACAGCAGGGAAGTTCATGAGGTAGTCAAACTGGATTGAGATAGAGATGGAACAATCTGGCATGATCCCAATCATGAGTGAAAGTAGCATAAAGGCGGCTTTGATTGCAATGGTCTATGGAAGTGATAGGTGAGGAAAGATGTGAGTCAATCGCAGCAGAGGTCCCATTCCTGGAGGAAGCATTAATCAGGTAGGAGGTAGAAAATGCAAAAGGATGAACAGTCTGTTGCAGACAGAGTCTCCAAACTGAGCTTGTTGAGGTGAGACAACCTGGATATGACACACCAGATAATGTATGATGGTGAAGGTGAAATTGGTAATTGAGTCCAGTCCAGGAGGGAGCAGCAAGCGTTGGTCTGGTAGAGAGCACATAATAGTGAAACAGTTGATTGCAGATAAAAGCTGCCTGTCCTGGTAATCGAGAAGAGATGACCTGTATCAATACCACAGACAGAGGTAGGAGGATGGAAAAATTGAGTGGATGAGGTCTAGCTCCAGACAGGAGTGGTAACCAGGTATGAGGCAAAGATGGATTGAGCTAGCGGAGTCATATAAACAGGCTACCAAACCAGGTAGTTAGTGCAAAATAAACTTCAGACAATGCGGTAGGTAGAATCAGGAGGTGAAGGCAAGTATGGTATAGAGCTCCGTTCCCGAAGGAAGTGGCAATCTGCATCAGGTATAGGATGCAGAAGGTTGAAACAGTCAAATGCAGATTTGTCTTCTAGCCATGGAATTCAGCATGAAAGGTCTGTGAATCAAGTCTGCAGACCAGCTAGGATGGAGAAGGCAAGTGGGACAAGCTCATGTTCCTGAAGGAAGTAGCATCTGGGTAACAGAAGATTGAAGCAAGGAGCGGAGACTCGGGCACCCATGGGCAACAGTTGAGGCAGGATGAGCTTGACTTGAGGTGGCTAGGCATAAGTAGGAGGATGAGGGCACATGGGAGAAGAAGTTCCATTCCTGAAGGGAAGAGGCAACTGGCATGAGGTAGAGAAGGCATGGTATGATACAGTAGATTGTAGACATGGCTCCCATCCCTGGTAGTCAGGGTGAGCTAATCTGCACTTGATGCTGACAAGCAGAGTTAGGGATGGAGGATGACAAGTTGGTAAGTAATAGGAGGTAGTGATTGTAATGAAATCCCATCCCTGGTAGACAAGGGTAGACAACCTTCGCTCAGCACCTCAGAAGGTACAAGTTAGGGATGGAGTCTGAAGTACTGCTGATATGGGCTGGCAGAAGGCACAGAACACTGCTGTAGAAAGAGATGAGTAGGAAACTGAAATGAGATAGGTATGATGAATAGTACGTAGGTATGGTGAGATATACATAAGCATGATAGGAATGGCAGGCACATAAATAGACATTGCTATATAGAAGCAAGGGTCTGGCCGGAAGCTGTAATGCTGTAAGGGAGGACACCACCATAAATGGACACATGTACTAAGGAGGAATAGATATGGGAGTGTAGGTGACAGAGGTTGTAGGTAGCAGAGGCAGTAAAGTGGGACCAAACCCCAGGGAACGTAGAATTGGAGTATCCCACTTCTCCCCCAATAATATCCTGGAGATCAGGAAGTGCAGCGCAAGGTGCCCCTCAATGCACAAAGACAGGCACACATAAAAGGAAACCGAGAACAGAATTTGCCCAGCGGTGTACATCACTTGCCTAGAGAAATACAAGAACATTAAAACCCAGTATGGAGCCACACGGATGTAGTGCACTAAGCGGAGTTGATAGAGCAGCTGTATCACAGGGCCTGTAAATAAGAGAATCATATACAGAGCGCCAAAGGAAGCCAATCATTCCATCAACAACCCGAATGTGGAGAAGGAAGCATGAGTAGTGGGGGAAAATTGTACTGGAAGCTAAACAACTGTGGTGGGACTTTTGACAACAGATGAGGTAGTGCCCCTCTTTCCCTTCCCCATGGAGAAAATCAATCAATTGCAGCATGGTCTGGCAGAGCATGTTCATGAAGTGCTATTCCTCACCTAGCAGAAATAACAGGGATCTGTAGTCAGGAGTTACTGCCAAAATCACATTCAAATGAAATCACCTGTTAAATGGCCTTCGGTAGTATCCTGAGCAAGTAAGTGCAGTGGAGTGCAGTCTGTCTGTTATGGTGTTGGAAGACAGCCAATGGTTAAACATTTAATTGTTGAATGTTGCCAGAGCATGAGAATGAACTGAAAGGCTTCTGGATGACTGAATAACTGTATGGTCCGTAACTCAATGTAAGGGGCAACAGCTCCCCACAGATATGGCAGAGCAAGGAAGCTCTCATCATACTGGAATTCACTGTATGCCATGAGTTTAGTAGATACTGACTGAGAAGCAGCAATGGATTGGAGGAAGGAGGCTGCAGGTAGTGCAGGTCCAGGAGGAGAGGGCAGCGCCTGGCGAGAATGAACACGCTGACCTGCCTGGAGAGACAGCATACTTATAGCGTCAAAGGGGAACAAGGGAGCAGAGGAAGGGAGAACCATGGCCTACAGGGATGGACAGGAAGTAGGCCCACATCTGGAAGGACCCAGGAAGCAAGACCTGGAAGAATGCAGTGTAAGGGGCTGTTAGATGCAGCAAAGGTGCCAGTGCATTACAAAGGCGATGGAAGGCTGGTGCAGGAGGTGATGGAAAGCTGGCGAGAGTCCAAAGAAGGAACCAGAGGAAAACCCAGATACAGTGGGAGAAACATAGACTTTGATGGCAGATAAGGACCACTTGGCCCACCTAGTCAGCCCATTTTCCTACCTACAGGATAAGCTACAGATCCTAGTTAACCAACAGCTTATTTCTTCCTATACCCCACAAAATTGCCTTTTGTCTGTCCCATGCATTCTTGAATTCTCCCACAGTTTTAGACCCCAAACCTCCTCAGGAAGGCTATTCCATGCATCCACCACCTCCCTGTGAAAAGATACTTCCTCACATTGCCCCTAAACAGTCCCTCCTCTATCTTCAAATTGTGTCCCCTTGTTCTTGTACATCTCTTTTTCTGAAAGATGCTACCCTCTTGGACTTTGTTGATTCCACTGAGGTACTTAAAAGTTTCTATCATGTCCTCCCCTCTCCCTCCTTTCCTCAAGGGTATACATATTAAGCTCCTTTAGTCTTTCCTCATATGGTTCCTCTTGCAGACCCTGCACCATTTTAGTTGCCCTCTTCTGGACTGCCTCTATCCTGTCTATGTCCTTGCAGAGTTGGGGTCTCAGAACTGGCCCAGTACTCAGATGGTGTCTCATCAACTGTCTGTACAGAGGAATAACAGCTTCCTGTTTTCTGCTGGAGATGCCTCTCTATATGTCCCAGAGTCCTCCCAGCCCTCCTTGCCTTCTCACACTGCTTGCTAACCTTAAAGTCATCTGATATGATTACACCCAGGTCTCTTTCCATTTCTGTTGTTGTTACTACCTCCCCCGATTGTGTAATCTTCCCTGGGTTTTTGCTTTTCAGGTGCATTATTTTGCACTTCTTTGCATTGAATCCAAGCTGCCATACTTGAACATTCCCCAACCTTGCCAAGTCCTTTCTCATCCTTTCAGAAGAAGGAGAACAGGGAAAAGCAGCGGGAAGAAGAATGGAGTGGGCCGGGAGGTAAGTACCAAATAAACAAACAAACACAAAAGCAAGCATCCAAACAGGGGAAAAATGGGAAATCAATGGGAAGGAAGGGGATACACTCAGGAGGAGAGGAGCAGACCAGACAACAGCAGCAGGAGGGAAAAAGAGAAGGCACAGCCACACAAGCCATGCAGGAGCTTAGGAGAAAAACACTCACTAAGCAAGGGTGGCATGTGAGTGATGGAGTTAAACAGAATTTGTGGGAGGAGCTATTCCCACATTGAACCTCAGGCTTAAGCCCTCTAATTGTACACCTCTGATAAAATCAAGGCTTATGATGTCTGTAAGTCTGGCAAAGTCCTGTTGCTTTGTTACATCCTTAGTTCTCTGCACAGTACATTCTAAATACAGCTTAGGGTTTCTTTGAATTTCCACTGCACACAAATCCACAGGATTCAAGGACTTTACATTCTTATTAAAGAAAATACCAAACCATGTTCTGCTTTTTATGATTTCTACCAGGGTTAATTTTGGAAGGCATCTATCCTCCATGGTATTCGGTTTAAGCCAATGATTTGCCATTATTTTAAGAACATCATTTTGACTGTTTACTGCTCTGCTTCAGATCTGGCTAATGCTTTACAGATATCTCTTGGCAGCAATGCATTAGAAAGAGCAAAGAGTGGAGCCTGCTAAATCTCTTCCTCCACCCTCTAATTCTGCAACCAATGTAGCTAAAGAGGAGGGACCTGGAACTGAAAAAGTCTCATTATTTTCACCTAGATACATTTTGTTTCTGATTTCAGAAGCAGTGTATTGAGAGAACAGAGGGCAGAGCCTGCTAAAGCTCATTAGGTTTTACAGTGAGTAAATCAGTTTTTGGGACTGTGAGCACTCTTCTCCATTGATCTGATCTGGATCATTGCAGAGCTCCATCCTTAGCTGGATCCTGTGAGGGAAGAAGTATCTCCTGCATCACCAAATCAGCTGGAGTCCCATCCCACACCCCACCTCCAGCGATCCTATGGTTCAGGGTGGGGTGGAGGACTGTGAGATGGGGAAGAGGGAAGGTGTCAGGGGCAGCCAGAAGGAGGTTAAACAACTCACACAATTCCAATGGCAAATTATGTTCAATCCCTGGCAGAGACTCAGGAACCTGACTCCACCTGGGGAGACTCTGTGCCAGTTAGGTAGGATGGGAATGATGACCTTGTGGCATCCAGTGTTGACAGTAAGGAAAGATCAGCTACAAGAGTCTTAGGCCCTATATACACTATACTTTTTAAAATGTTTTTGGTGGTTTATAACATTTGAAAAAGTAAAAACATGGTTTGCATCAGCACCTAACTCAGTTTGAAACCTTGTTTAAAATCGTGCTCAAACCCTGCAAGGGACCTAGGCTTAAACCAGTTTTAAATACAGTTTCAAACCAAAAACATTTTACCTTGTGGTGTGGATGGGTGAACACATTCGATTGAATGAAAACCATCCTACAGAGCAACCACAGATCTCTTCTCTTAAATGTTACTGGACCTGTCATGTGGATGCATCTTCACCAGATTACAATATGGTGACTACCGGTGCAGACAGGTGGGTGGGTTTGAAACTGCTTTTAGAACGGTTTCAAAATCATTACTGCAGTGTATGCATAGCCTTAGTGATTGTAGATTTTATGATTCGGGGCTTATAGAGAATGGTGGATGGGGGAGGGTCCACAAACAACAAACAAAGTTCTACAATTATATAGGGTCTTTAAAAACTGTCAGGAAGGCATTGGAACAATAGAGACCACAAATTGCATAATTAATGATGACAAAGATAAATCCTTGGTCTTTAATCACTATTTTCTAAGTGTATTTACAAATAAGGTAAGTAAAAAGAATTCTATATAAGATCTGATGAGGGTGCCCTCAATTTAATGTTCAAACCGTACATAAAGTAGCAGTGAACTGAAACATAATTGCTCCTCAGGTCCAGAAGGAATACATCCAAAATTTCTGAAAGAAACAATCAATCAAATTAAGGGCCACTTACAATTCTCTTTAACTATTCCTTAAAAGAAGGACTGTACCACCAGTATGGACTACGGCACATGTCACTCCAATACATAAAAAGAAATAAGAAACATATAAATAATTACAGACCATTAAGTTTAACCATAGTTATTTGCAAACTTTTGGAGAAATTACTGCAACAATATATAATAATACATATTCATCAAAATGGTTTTAGTGACATAAATCAACATGGTTTTGTTACAGGAGATCCTTCCTTTCAAATCTCTTGAATTTTTTTGAACCAGTGAGTGTAGCCTTGGAGAAAGGTTGCTCTATGGACATCATATTTCTAGATTTTTCCAAGGCTTTCAACAGCGTCTTTCATAACACCTTACTTGAACAATTAGTTAAGATGGGATTCCATAATAACATCATAAAATAGATCAGCTCATGGCTCTCAGGAAACAGAGGGAGGTAATAAGGTGCAGCTATTCATCTTGGTTAGTGTGACAAGTGAGGTCCTTCAGGAGTCAGTCTTGGGACCTACACTCTTTAACATTCTCATTTCCTCAATGCAAGTAGATAACAAGGCATGGGCTACCAAGTATGCGGATGACTATAAAATCGGTGCCATGATAAATAACAGACAAGATGCATACTGCTCCAGGGGAATTTAAATAGACTAGGGACTAGGGCAAATGAAAATCATTTACATTTTAATGAAAGTAAATGCAAGGTAATGCATCTAGGAGCTAAAATCAGAACTTTAAATACAAAATAAACAATCAGGATTTAACAGTAAAGAGAAAGAAAAAGATCTTGGAATAATCATTAATAATAAATTAAATTCAATTCACATACTACAGCCAGTGTATTGACTTTTGAGTCATTGTTTCCTTGTGTACATAGTTTCTTTTCAGATAGTATTAACCATTTGTTTTATCTGTTCTTAAATTAAAAGTTTTTATAGCTAAGACATTGTCACAAAATATTAACAAAAGGTTTCCAGAATATGATAAAACATGCTTACCATCACAGGTTGGTAGAGGATGACTCCACCAGTGATTTTTCACACAACAGGGGTTCTTCATGGCTTAGTCTATAACCTGATGCACAACTGAAAGAAACAGTAGAGCCAATAGAAAAATCATGACCGTATACGCGTCCATGGACTGGTATTCGGGATCCAAACAAGAGTATGAATCAACTGTGACACCTAGGAAATTATGTTATATGTGTGAATATTTAAACAGACATTTCTATTTGTACCTACAATGTTTGCATTTTAAACATACCATCAATATAATAAATATTAATCAACTACTTCATGATACAGAACATTTAAGCAAAAGGCACTCCAGACATTGTGGCATAGGCAAATGTTTTAAACCTCTTACTAATCTGCTGAATCTTATAATGTCTCACGCCCTTCAGTGCCATATTGTGATTATATAATAAACCCAATCAAAGGTTTGCAAAGAGAAATATTATGTTTTATATATTTTTTATTTATTATATTAACTTTTCCCTTGTATTAGCATTCTTCTTGGGAGTTTCTTAAACCTTAGCACTGCAGAACCACTCTTAGGCCAGCATCTAATTATGAGCACTCTCTTTTAGAAATTAGCTGTTTAAACATACAGTAGACACTAGGGACAGTTCTTACTCCCTGATGAAGAGACAGTGCTCAATAATATATAAGAGATCTGCTTTCAAGCTGGACACAGCAAGTGTTGGCCATTTATTGCATGTTTCCTCACTAGTTGAATAAAATATGTATGCAACTTTCTGGCAGGTGTGCTGCCTTTTTCTTTGCTTAGTAAAGCCTCCACCCCAAAGAGAAACAAACTCCTTAATTCTTTTTATAATGTACAGGAACCCTTCCTCAACCCACCTTTGATTATGTTAACTCTATTTTTTTATTTCACAATGTTTCTTTCCCATTTACTCTAGGTCAATTCCTAGCTTTTTGTATGCTCTTGCTCCCATGTTTTAGTCTTTACTACTGACCCACTCCTCTAATCACCTCACCACTGTCACGAGCTCTCCTGAAAACACTACACAAGATTATCCCTTCATAGCAGAATGTGATCCAGTTAAGTTAACAGACCATGAGTGAATGTAGGCTGTTGAGTCACCAGGGGCCTGGAGAGAAGCAGGTATAGGCAGGTTTATACAATAGTAATAGGCAAGCACAATCCTCATCTGAATGGGCTGCTATTGTATGGTTATATACAACATCAAGGTCCCTCACTGCCCACAGGAAGGGCACATTCAGTGAGATGGAGATGCATCCTCCCCCACCAGAGCCAGAGAATGCTACCTCTGCAGCACACCCATTGCTCCATCAGCCCAAGCCAGGTAGATGGGGTCACACTGAGTACTTGGGATGCCCACATGTCAGCACTGCATGCTCTATCAGTGCTATTAGGCCAAACTGTGTAGTACCCATTTTTCCTAACAATCCTGCCCTCAGTATATTTAAACAAAAACTGTCTTCTGGCCTCCCAGCAAAGACAGCAAGCTGATTCTGCTATGATATCTGTTCACCAATCAAATAGAAGAAGCCCACCCAAACTCAACTGAATGATCATGTGTGCCAGTTAAAATGTTACAAACCAGACCACCCAGCTGCTGAATAAACACATTCCAGTGTAATTTTCCTACCACATAAATATGTTATACAATAAGTGGTTTAAATGTAAAATGCTCTTGAGACATGAGGGCAAAATCCTATCAATCATTTTGTCATTTGATCATGCTTCAGATAAAAAACACTGCATGATCAAAGATATATAAAAATGACTCACAGTGTAAAACATCTTTTTTTGTCCAGACCCGACCACAACTGGTGGGTTGCCAGTCCTGTTCTGCCTCCACAAGCACCGCCTCCAGCCACCTACCCCATGCACCCCGGATTACCCCCAGAGGCAGAGCCACTGGCTTCCTGGCAAATCTTCAACAGTACTGGGGTAGGGGTTTACCCGACCTGGATTACCCCTGGTTGGGGCCACCAGCATCCTGGCAATGCTATAACAGTGCAGGCAGATAAAGGACCCAATCCATGATGTGGGACCGGAACTGATGCCATTCTTCAGCAGTCATATTTTTGCAAATGCTGGACCTCTGAGGGTGGGGACGTGAAAGGATGTCCAGCATCCACCCTCTCCCTAAGGTAACAGTGCCGTCCACAGTGGTACTGCCAGCCTCTGCCAGGGGTCCATAAAGCACTGGACACTCTGCCCCACTGCACCCCGGAGAAAAGAGTGGTCACCAGGAAGCTCAATACTTCTCCCCCTTGACAAGCCCCCCAACTCCCAAATCTGTCACCAAACCGGGATGTCGGCAACACAAGCAGATGCCTTGCTGCTGTACCAGTGGGCTGGCCAGATTGTGAAACATCTTTATAAGGAAGGAAATACATAGGAAGGGTGTTTCTCTGAAGTTCCTATTTGGCTATTTAACACTTTAGGGAATGCCATATTTTTCAGTTAAGCTCACATGGGCTTTCTCAGGTGGGAGGAAAAACTGGATATCATAGCACAGACAAGATAGCACTTTTTGTTGGGAATGAAGACGAGGCAATTTTCCTTTTAAACATGTAATGACTACAATGATTCTGTAGGGTGGGCACCAACATGAGTGGTGAGAATGTTACAAGAAACTGTACACAGTGTTAATATTTTGGAGTGGGTGGTGGGTTTAGCCAAGAGCTACTAGAATCAGTAATTATAATTTTCCATAAATCTCAGAGAAATTTCAGTTTTTTTCCATAGACTGTTATTTTCTGTGAATCACAAATTGCTTTTCCACTAGGATAAATAGTTCACATAATTCACATCTATAATCACATTTTCACTGCAGGCTTCCTAATGTTCTTGAAAAGTCAGGGATCCAACTAAAACAGGGATCCCTGTTAGCAAGGAAAATGCAGTTGTGTAAAGGTTGAAGGTTCCAAGTGGATCTATGGATTTCAGTGATGGTGACTTGACTGACTGGTCCTTTATCATTGGTTTAATGTAGGTCTTATTGTGCCTAAGGGCCAATCTGATATGCTGAATAATCAAGGCCATTGTGTATGTTTTATTAAATTATTAGAATGCCCTGTTTATTATCAATGAACATGACATGACTTGTCTTAGCATTTTATTTATAAGGCACCTTTTAATAGTCAAAGAACAGTAACAAGATGCAAATACACATGACAACAAAACTTTGTCACTACTTGTGATACAGAAATAAGTGTGGGCCAGTAAAACTTAGATGTATTTTTGAGCTAGTCACACAGCCTAAAGACTTTAATTAAGATAACTGAAGTACTCAGTCCTCTTTAAATGCTATTCGAATAACAGTAACATCACACATAAAAGCAAATGCCTTTTAGTACATGTAATGTAAACATAGTCAACATGATTTAAGACATGTCATTTATTTTATATGTAACAAAATGACTTACTTTCATAGTGCAGCTTAAAACCACTGTTAGAACGACTGCTATCAGTAGTAAAGAGAAGATAGAGGAAATTGCTACTACTAAAACAAACTGTGGGACTTGTGTTCCATTGTATGACCCCAGAAGTGGAGATAAACACATTTGGTCCATCATGAATCTCTAGGACATCATAATTTAATTCAGTCTGAAATCTAGAACAAAATGAATATAGTTAAACAGCAGTGCATGTCATGCTGGACATTTTAATCCTATACCTTTTACTCTATTACAGATTATCCTTTTTCTGCTATCATATAAGAGACCTTTTATCATTCTGAATCTACTTTAGCATTGTTTTAACATTTCAAATTAAAATAAACACTCCTTTTAATATGGATTTTCCAAGATTTTATCAGTATTCTCTGTTGTTATTGAACATTTAGGGGTGAGTTTCAAGTACTAAAATAATTCATCTCATAATTACATCACTGTCTGGAACTGATTTGGTATGTTTAGATCACAGTCTATCTGACTGGAGCTACTCTCAGTGGTTGGACTAATCGCAGCATTTCACACTGTGGTATTTTAGTAAACACATTATTTCAAATAAAAAATTGCTAAAATAGATGTAAATAATAGACCAGGTTACACTTATTCCATTAGTTGTGTCCCAGCACGACTGTATTTGAATTTTAATAACTGGACATATTAACAAAGTAAAAGTTTCCAAAACTGGACTTACAGTAACTATATCCTAGCTTTGGAGAGTGGACAAAGAGGCAATTTGTTCTTATGTAAAAATGTGTACACAGTAAGAATTGTATCTGAACATAGGCTTTGAACCCTCCTTCCCCATTGTTTAACATCACTCTTACTGTGACAAGGACTACTGATATGGCAAGATATTGAAAATCTCAGGTGCACACACAGCTGCCACTAGGTATTTTACTGCTATTAATGCAATTGGTACTATGCTTGAAACCAGTGCCTATTTTAATGCATTAGTCCTATCATACTCTTTATACTAAGTATTTAACAATTTCCCATGTTGCTATTTAAATGAAGCTTTGCTAAATCAGATTAGTAAAGGAAAAGTAAATTGGTTTCCAGCACTAGAACTGGTACTCATAAATTTATGCTCAAGTCCATTTGGGACCATTGGATGTAGTTTCTGGTCACATGCATCCAACTTCAGATGCATTACCCACTGTGGTCTAAGCCAGGCTAACCCACTGCAAAGTTATCCCAATAATTTAGCACCTTGTCCCTTACTGCATGTGATAAATGTGAAGAATTTGTCCTGGACCCCTTGAATGGACTAATTGAAAACTACCAAATGCAGCCCTCTGAGCATTGCCCTGGATGTAAGTTATGCGAATCCTGCTCTCTGATTTCATGTGACATAAGAGCTATTAGAGATACCTTCACACAACACAACTTAAGGTTTCAGATGGTAACATATAATGAAATGATGTAAGAGGCAAATTTATTTGAATTTTACAAAATAGACAGCAGGGATCAAAACTGAGATTTAAAGGGAGTTCATAGTTAAATTTATTAATGATCTAAGATGACTTAGAGATTTATTGTCTATGAAATCTTCCTGAAAATGCACCAGAGTATGTTAGCACAAAATGTTTATTTATTGAGTCTTGGATTACAACACCTTTGAGCAATACAACACATTTACTAAGGTTCCACTACAGTAGTACAAAAGCAAAACAAGGTAAACAATAAATAAGTAAATAGCAGATATCAAGAATATATTTAAAAATTAATACTTCAAAAGCAATCAAAATATAATGTTGCTCAATAAAAAAGTAGCACGGGCTAGAAGAAAAGGCAGCCTGGGAGGCCTTGTCAAAATCTTGAGAGAAAGTAATGAGGTGTAAGGTGGGGGATGGGAGAAACAAGAGGGAGAAGGAGATGAGTTGCACAGGAGGTGGAGGGGAAGGAGCAGAGTTGCAAAGGAGGAAATGGAGATAAAGAGATGAAGATGAGGTGGTGGAAGGACGGAAATGGGGTGAGTGTAGAGAAGGAGGGAGTGCTGGTGAAGTGAGGGGGGAAGACAAATTAATAGTATAAGGAGAAGAGGTGGTGTTTAGTCAGGAGAGGGGCAGCCTAGCAGGCATTGCTGAAAACCAAGAGAGAGAGTATTATGGGTGGGAGAGAGGTAAAGAAAGAAATATAGGGAAGAAGGGAGAAGAAGTTTTAAAGAGGTGGCATGAGATAAGAGAATGGGTTTAGGGTGGAAGAGAGAAGGTAAGGAGGAGCAAGGGAACAACCTGAAGATGTGTGAGCAGAGAAGAAGCAGGGGTGAGGGTGGATGGGAAAAGGCGAGGGTAGGATTGAAGTGAAGTGCCAAGAGTTAAAAGTGCCAAAGGTATAAGTACAATGATAAAATAAGCAGAAGGCTGCTAAGGGATGCAGTCACATACATTGTTTGCTAATAGATGTTGTCAGAGTTTGTGTTAGAAAGGGCTGAGTTTTGACTTAGCAGAGATGTCCCTACACAGGGAGTTGAGCCGGGGGCTCTGTAAGCAAAAGACCTCTGATCTAAGGTGGTGCAGCATCTGGGAAGAGTAAGGACCTGAGTTGCCAAGCTGTGAGTATGTTGGGTACTGTGACAAGGGCTAAGGAGCTGTTGGACCCAGTGGGTAACAAACCAAGGTGTGCCTTCTTGGCAAGTAAGCAGGTTTGATATTGGATCCAGCTGAATAATTGAAGCCACGTAGTCTGAGCATATAGGTCACATGTGTGTGTGTGTGAGGTGGGCAGCCCCAGTAAGGAGTTTGCATGCTTTGTTAAGAGCAACAGTGATTCTGTGAAGGGATGTAGCAGAAGCAGAGCCATAAATAACCAGTCCATAGTCGATCATGGTAATGACAAAGCTGAAAATTGCTATTCTTAGTGCCTCGGGAGTGAGGCTATGCCTGTGCCTGTGGAGTAGGCCAATCCTTATGTTGACAGCTCAAGCTACATTATCAATATGTTGCAAGTAAGTGAGTGAACTAGCAACAGTGACCCCTAGATATCTGAAGGAGTGAATCTGTTCAAGTGGGTGCCAATGCAGTTTGTGATAAACAAGGGTTTGGGCTTGTGTTTCTTATGGGCATTGTTGAAAATCATCACTTGGTCTTTTCATGCAGTGGTAGCCACAGACATTTCCAGCTATTTCCAGATATTTGTGAAATTTCTGAAGAGTTTCTCTCTGCTGCCCTACTGTTTAAATGCAACAAGCATCAGATATTTCGGAAATATCACAGAAATTTCAGGAAATGGCTGGCAGTGTCTGTAGCTACTACTGTAGTTCAGCACCAGTTTTGAGTTCTGAACCACTTTTCCACTTCTGAGAAACTGTGTTGAAGGTTATCCTGGAGGCTGTTAGGGTCAGGGTTACTAGAGCAGAGCACAGCATCATCCGGTAAAGCAGAATCTGTTCATGACAGGCTCATGGGAAGGGGCCCCAGCATAGATCCCTGAGGCACTCCAGAATGGACTGACTTCCTTTGAGAGGACATTAGTTATATTGACCTGCTGCAAACGGTCTTCTAAGTAATTTTTGAACCAGCTGACAGCATCATTCGACACCCCTGTGAGATATAATTACCTGAGTAGCAGTGAGTGGTTCACAGTATCAAAGACCTTCATTAGATCAATAAAGGCAGCCCCAAACAGATGGCCTTGGTCAAATGTGTTATGTATGAAACCAGTGAATTCTAACAGTGCAGTGGTAGTACTATGACTTTTACGAAAGCCATGCTGCTGGGGACATTGGATATTGCATTTGTCCAGGTATTCCAAAAGCTGATCTGCAATTACTCGCTCCAGTACTTTCAAAAGAGGAGGTAGAATGGAAGTTGGCCGCCACCGGTTGTGCTGCTATCTCCACCTTTGTGCCTCAGGGTTACTAGGGCCTGTTTCCATTTTGGGGTTAATTGCCCAAGCCTTAGAGAAAGGTTCAGAATCTTGGTAAGAGGTATAAGATTTTTCTCGAGGTTGAGGGCAAGAAATTTGAGCTCTTGATTGTCTCCACTGAATCTTGCTTTACAGAGTACTTCACATATGTACTTTCTAGCCTCATGCTTAGTAACCTCTGTGAAGTAAAAGGGGGCTGCTGCTGAGCACCACAGACTGGGTGGGGTGGCAGGGGCAGATATCGTGAAAAAATCAGGTGGGAGGACACTGCTGAGGTCTGTAAAGTCATTGTTAAAATATTGGCTATCACCATTGGGTCAAGTGTCAGGCTTCCGTCAATGTTAAGCATGGTGGGTGCTCTCTTGAGGTCTTTGCCAGTGACTTCCTTTATGTTGCTACATAGATGCATAGATACATGGATACATACATAGACAGTGTCGGCAGATAAGGGCCTATGGCCCACCCAGTCTGCCCATTTGAGCTTGTAAGTTCAGTTTATGTTTTCCTAGAAGTGTGTTACCCTTCCTTGACCTCCAGAATTCCTTTATGTCTATCCCATGCATTCTTAAATCCTGTGATTGTTTCATCCCCACCACTTCCTCTGGCAGGGTGTTCCACTTCCACCCTTCCAGAAATGTTTACTGTCACCCCACAAGTTGGAAAGTGCCTTCATAAAGTATTGATTTTTTGCAAAACAGATGTCTCTGGTCAAACATTTCTGGATTTTTATAAGTCTGAATATCTGCAGAATGTCATGTTATGTTCTTATGGAGCCTCTGCAAAAGATATGTTGGCATAGTAAGAGGAATTTCAAATCAACATACAGATGATTTAGACTTTTGACAGAAAACCAGTCCTCAGAATTTTGGCCCACATAGGTTTAGCCTGACATGATTTAGCTTAACTTATGCAAATGCACAAATGTATGTTATGTTTCTTTTCTAAAAAGAATCTTAATGCAGATGCTTGGGAAGAACATAATGTAGTTCAAAAACAGGAAGTTTTTTCTTTAGGTTAAATGTGTTACACTTCTTTTTATTGCTTTGTTAAATGTGATATGATGTACTTGTTTCCTCTACTTAACATGCCAATTACTTATTTCTGTTCTTCTAATGTTCCAGCAACTTTTATTTTATTAATGAAAGAATGAATATGTTGTGTCTTCTGTCAAGCAGAAATGGCGGCTTATATGTCTTGGAAATGTTCTTTCCTTTTCTATGATTCCTTTTGTTCAGTGATCTCTGAAGGACCTTTTCAACTCCACTTCCTCCACACAGTTTTGTGTAGGTTGAGAGGGAGTGCAAAGAAAGTGAGAATGAATAGGAAAATGGTCATCAGGGCAGTGTAAGTGGGTGCTTACACATCCTACTCTGGCAGCTATTCCTAGATGCAATTAACAGGAAAACTGATCAGCAGTACCACTTCTCAGCAGTGCCTCTTTCTGAAGCATTTATCCTACTAATTACTTTCATGCTGTTATAAATTGGATTGGGAATTTTCGGCCTTCTCATTGGCCAAAATGTTCTGAATCCATGTCATTAAGGACAAGAAACCCACAGTTTCACATTTCCATCAACACAGACTTAGGGCTGTAAGACATTAATACTTTCCAGAAACTTTAAAACTTAAAAAAATCTGCAGCCATTTTCCTGCTATGAAAAGCTATCCCCTCCTACCAACTTTTACTTATTGTCTTTTTACTTGTGTAATAGGACCACAGGACCTCTGGCACCAATTCATCTGTTTTGTGAACTATTGCTATATACAAAGCCTTCTCCATTAAAACATAGAAGCATAAAACATAGAATCTGATGGTAGATAGGACCGCTTGGCCCACCTAGTCTGCCCATTTCCTACCTAATGGATAAGCTGCAGATCCTAGTTAACCAACAGCCTACTTCCTCCTATCCCACTAGAAATGCCTTATGCCTGTCCAATGCATTCTTGAATTCTCCTACTGTTTTGCCTCTACAACCTCCTCAGGAAGCTATCCCATTCATCTAAAACCCTCTCTGTGAAGAAATACTTACTCACATTGCCTCTGAGCCATCCCCCATCTTCATATTGTGCCCCTTGTTCTTGCAAATCTCTTTTCTGAAAGCTGCTATCCTCTTGGACTTTGTTGATTCCCTTGAGGTATTTGAAAGTTTCTATCATGTCCCCCTCTCCCTCCTTTCCTAGAGGCTATACATCTTCAGCTCTTTTAGTCTTTCTTCATATGTCTTTTGTTGCAGACCCTGAACCATTTGGTTGCCCTCCTTTGGAC
The DNA here is from genome assembly GCA_016271365.2 of Neoceratodus forsteri. NCBI lineage: Eukaryota > Metazoa > Chordata > Ceratodontiformes > Ceratodontidae > Neoceratodus > Neoceratodus forsteri. Next base: position 626,256,437 of record CM057455.1, read on the forward strand.
AACCTCCACCTGCCTATACCTTTGTGTAAATGGGGCCTCCAGAACTGTACACAGTACTCCAGATATGGTCTTACCAACTGTCTGTACAGAAGGACAACAACTTCCTGTTTTCTACTGGTGATCCTCTCTCTCTCTCTATGTATCCCAGTATCCCCCAGCCCTCCTTACTGCCTTCTCATTGCTGGCCCACCTTTAGGTCATCTGATATGACTACCCCAGGTCCCTTTCCATTTTGTTGTTGTCAGTATCTCACCCACATTGTATACTCTTCCCTGGGTTTTGTTTCCCAGGTGCTTTACTTTGCACTTCTTTGCATTGAATCTAAGCTGACATACATTTGACCATTCATCCAACCTTGCCAAGTCCTTTTCATCCTTTTCACCCCACCTTACGTATCAACCCTGTTGCAGATCTTTGTGTTATCTGCAAAGAGATACTTTCCTTCCAGTCCTTCTGCAATGTCACTTATAAAGACATTAAAAAGGACCAGCTGCAGTACTGAAACCTGCGGTACCCCACTAGTAACTTCCTTTCTTCACGGTGCACCCATTTACTATTACACTCTGTTTCCTGTTGTCTAGCCAGTGTTTTACCCAGTCTACACCCTGGGACCCACTCCCAGAGTGGCTAATTATTTATTAATCTTTTGTGTGGGACTGTGCCAAATGCCTTGTTAATGTCTAGGTAGGCCATATCCACAGTCCTCCTTGTCTACTACTTTGGTCACCCAGTCAAAGAAATCAATTAGATTTGTCAGAGATAACTTTCCTGCTGTGAATCCATGCTGCCTTGGGTCCTGTGCCCTACTGGCCTCTAGGTACTTAACAATTCTTTCATTCAGAAGGATTCCATTATTTTCAGTTCCACTGAGGTCAAACTGTCAGGTTTGTAGTTTTCTGCCTCTGTTTTGCTCCCACTTTTGTGAAGAGAATCACATCGCCCTCCTCCAGTTCTCAGGTACCACACCATCCTCACATGATTTGTTAAAAGGGTAATCAGTGGTGCTACTAGTTCTTCCTTAGTTCTTTTAGAATTCTGAGGTGAATCCCATCAGGCCCCATTGCTTTATACACCTTCAGTTTTAGGAGTTCTTTCAGAACCATTTCTTCTGTGAAAGGACTAATATCAACCCCTATCCAGAGTGCTTCTACTGACTGGATTAGGTATCTCCCCCACTCTTCCTTTGTGAATACTGAGCAGAAGTGTTCATTCAGTGTCCCTGCTTTTTCACTGTCACTCTCGCCCAACCATAGAAACATAGAAGTTGATGGCAGATAAGGACCACAAGGCCCATCCAGTCTGTCCATTTCTTTTTCTACCTTATAAATGTGCCATCGGCCTTTGCTCTTGTCAGTGGCCTATCTATTCATAGTCATTTGTATTGCTCCCTTATGCCTATCAATGCCTGTTTGAAGCCCTGTACTGTATCCATAGCCACCACTTCTTGTGGTAAGCCATTCCATGCATCCACCACCCTTTCTGTGAAAAAGAATTTCCTCACATTCCCCTTAATTGGCCCCCTCTAATCTCATGCTGTGTCCTTTTGTCCTGCTATTTTTCTTATATTTAAACATGTTAGACTCTTTCACCTTGTTAATGCCCTTAAGGTGTTTGAAAGCCTCGATCATATCACCTCTCTCCCTCCTTTGCTCAAGGGTATACCTATTGAGCTCTGTTAATCTGTCCTCATATGTCTTCTGATGCAGTCCCTGCACCATTTTGGTTGCCCTTCTCTGGACTGCCTCAATTTGGTTAATGTCCTTGTGAAGTGTAGCCTCCAATACTGCACGATGTATTCCAGATGGGGCCCTAACCAGTGTCTTGTAAAGAAGGATTATTACCTCCCTCTTACGACTTGTGGTACCCTACTATTACACCCTAACACCCCCTAGCCTTACTTACTGCTTTAGAGGTCTGCTTGGATGATTTCAGGTCATCAGTGATGATGATGCCCAAGTCTCTTTCTTCCTTTGTGACTGCTAGCAACTCTCCTCCCAGCCTATAGGTGGCTTCAGGGTTTCTCTTCCCTATGTGCATGATTTTGCACTTCTTTGCATTAAATCCTAGTTGCCACTTTTCTGACCATTTGCTAGTTTATCCAGATCTCTTCTCATTCTGCCCACCCCATCTGGATCATCTACTCTGTTGCAGATCTTGGTGTCATCTGCAAACAGACAAGCCTTACCCTCTAGTCCATCTGCAAGGTCACTAATGAAGATGTTGAAGAGGACTGCCCCAGGACTGATCCCTGAGGTACCCCACTTGTGACTTGCATCTCTTCTGACTGTATACCATTTACCACCACTCTCTGTTTTCTGCCCATCAACCAGTTTGCCACCCAGTTGACCAACGTCTGACCCACCCGAGCCTACCAGCTTATTTATCAATCTTCTATGTGGAACAGTGTCAAAAGCTTTGCTGACGTCAAGGTAGGTGACATCAAGTGCTCTCCCTTGGTCCACCACTCTGGTTACCCAGTCAAAGAAATCTATGAGATTAGTTTGACAGGACCTTCCTGTTGTAAACCCATGCTGTCTTGGATCCTGTGCCCTATGGATTCCAGGTGTTGCACTATCCTTTCATAAGGACTGCCTCCATAATCTTGCCCACTACTGAGGTAAGACTGACTGGTCTGAGTTCCCCGCCTCCTCCCTGCTACCACTCTTGTGAAGCAGGATCACATAAACCCTTCTCCAGTCTTCTGGGACCTCTCCTGTGCTCAGAGACTCACTAAACAGTTCTGCTAATGGCTCTGCTAGTTCCACCTTTAGCTCCTTAAGTACCCTGGGATGTATGCCATCAGGTCCCATTGCCTTATCCACCCTGAGCTTAGTAAGCTCTTGTGGGACCCTTTCTTTTGTGAAGGGAGTAGTGCTCACCTCCCTCCCCTGTGTCCATGATGCTGAGCTGTGGGCCCTGCCCTACCTTCTCTTCAGTAAATACTGAGCAAAAGTATCTATTTAGGATAGATCCTTTACAGGCTCCTCCTCTCACATGCTCCCTTTTCTCCATTAAGCTTAGCAATACCCCTCTGGACGTTCTCCTTTCACTAATGTATCTATAGAGTCTTGTCACCTTCTTTTACTGTTTGTACTAGTGTTTCCTCAGTTTGGGACTTTGCCTGCCTTACTGCCTTCCCTGCTTCCCTTAGGGCAGTTTGGTATGCCTCCCTATCTTCATCCCGCTGTGTTCCCTTATATTTCCTGAAGGCCAGCCTTTTTGGATCTGACCTTTTCTGCTACTGTATTTGAGAACCAAAGTGGTTTCCTTCTTCTTTTGCACTTCCTTTCCTGTCTAACACAATGGGATGTTGCTTCAAGTATTGCATCCTTAATGCTTGCCCCTTGCCTGTACCCCCTCACCTGTGTTTCTTTTTCCAGGGACAGCTTAACTCTGTTGGCCATCTTATCAAAGTCAGCTCCTCTGAAGTCCCATATTTTGCCTTGGAATGGGATGATTTAGATGTAGTAGCCAAACTGAACCATACCATGTGATGGTCACTGGCCCCAGGTGACCTTCTACCTGGAGATCTGTGATCCCTTCCCTGTTAGTCAGTACTAGATCTAGGATAGCCCTGTCTCTTGTGGGTTGCTGTACCAGTTGTTTGAGGCCCTCCCACTGCAGGGAATCCACTATGTGTCTAGTTCTGGCAGATGTTCCTGCTGGTGTTGACCAATCTGTATCCGGCATGTTGAAGTCTCCCATTATCAGAACCTCCCTTTAGCTGTCATGTTTTGTATATCTTCTAACAGTAATGTGTCTATGTCCTCCCCGGTCTGGGGCCTGTAGACAACCCCAGTTCTTATGGCTGTCCCATTTCCTGTTTCCAGGGTGACCCACAGTTCTTCTGGCTCCTTATGTGTATTCTGAATTTCTGTAGCTTTGATATTTTCATTGACATGCAGGGCCACTCCTCCCCCCTTTTGCATCTCGCTCTCTTCTGAACAATACATAGCCAGGTACTGAAGTCTCCCAAGTGTGGTTACTGGTAAACCACATCTCACTAATTGCTACTATGTCCAGTTTAGCCTCGACATTATTGCCTGCAGGTCTGAATCTTATTTCCCAGGCTGTGAGCATTTGTACATGATTTCCATTGGCCAGATTTTGGTGTGTTAGTTGTTGGGTGAGGTTTGGCATTACCCTGTGTGTCGTATGGGGAGACAAACCTTTTTCTTACCTGGTGATGCAAATGAACTGGCCCATGCCAAATCCCTGTTTGACCACTAGCTGAGGGGAGGGTGTTCTTCCATTCGATGTGGGGTGCTGCACCCCTCTCCCCATTGCTGGTTTAAATATTCTGCAAAGGGTATCAAACTTCTGCCCCAATGCACTGACTCCTCCTTAGTCAGATGTAGTCCATCAAATTTAAAGAACTTTCGCTCCCAGAACTGTTGCTAGTTCCTCACAAATCTATGTTCTTTTTCCTGGCACCAGCCTTTGAGCCACGTGTTTAGCTCCCTATCTCCCCTTCTCTGACTTTCCGTCCATCTGCTCCCCTCCCAGACTGGCAGAATCTCGAGAAGGTGATGCTGGACGAAATAGATGATAGTTTGTCAAGCAGTCTTAGACCTGATACTCTCAAATGGGGACAGAGGAGATCTCAGATCTAGAGTGGGTAGCCATCTGATAACAAGCGACCACCAAACAGTGTGGTCTTCCTCTTAATTCAGCCTCAGTATCCCTGCCTTAGTCTTTCTTTGCCCCTAATGTACCTATAAAATGTTTTATCCCCTTCTTAACTGAGTTGGCTATCTTTTCCTCAAATTCTGGCCTTTGCTATTTTGACTTCCTTCCCTCGTCCTTCTGCTTTAACTTGTACAGTTCTCTATCCTGCTCCTTCTGTGTTTCCTTATACTCTTGAATGCTATCTTTCTCCCTAACCTTCCCCACCACTTCTTTTGAGAACCATCTTTTTTTCTTTCATTTTGATTTGTTTTTCTTCACACAAAGGTTTGATGCCTCTGTGATGGCGGTTTGATGTTTCCCATTGTTGCTCCACCCCACCTTCTTGCCTGTTTTCTAGAGCTTTTCTGGGGCACTCTCCCATTTTGACAAAATCAGCCCTCCTGAGTACAGTACCTTCACTTTGTATGGCTTGACTCACAGCTAAGTTTCATTGTGAACCACACTGTTTGGTGATCGCTTGTTATCAGATGGCTACCCACTTCTTGATCTGAGATCCTCTCTCTGTCCCCATTTGAGAGTATCAGGTCTAAGACTGCTTCCTCCCAGTGGGTTCCAAAACTAGCTGTCTGAAGCATGCCTCCTGTAGAGCATCGAGAATGACCCTGCTCTTGGATGTGCTGCAGCAAAGGTGGTCTAGTTAAAATTTGGCATATTCAGGTCCCCTATCAGCAATATCTCCCTTTCTCTGCCATCCTAAGGATGCCTTATATCATTTCCTTGTCCATTTCCTTCCCTGAGACAAGGGTCTGTATGCAGCGTCTGTGCAGATTGTTGTGCCATTTCCAGTTTCCAGGGTGAACCACAGTGCCTCCTGTCTTCCCTGTTTACCCTTTAGTTCTGTAGCTTTGATCCTTTCCCTTACATAGAGAGTTGCTCCTCCTCCTTTTCTACCCTCCTGTCACTCCTGTAGATTGCGTACCCTGGTATGTTGAAATCCCAGTCATAGTTCTCTGTGTACCATGTTTTTTGTAGATGCCACGATTATTCAGGCATCCCTCTTTCATCAAGGCCACCATTTCAGGAGCTTTTTACCTAAACTATTGGCATTGGTACTCATTACCTTCCATTTTTCATGGACTTATTTCTTTTGACCCATCCCTGTCCTTACTGCCTCTGTCTTTTCTTTATTTACCTCTGCCCTTCTCCGAATCGACTGCCCTATCTTGGTGTTTACTGACTAACTACCCTGATTTTTGAGCGGGGCTTGGATTTCACTTCTCCTTTTCAGTGCCTTCCCCTTGGCTAGTTTAAATGCTTGCCAATGAAGCATTTAAACCTATCACCTAGGATCCTGGTTCCCCTCCTGGACAGATGCAGGCCATCGTGCCAGTATAGGCCTGCATCCATCCAGATGGAGCCCCAGTCCCAATGAAGCTGCAAAGTCAGTCCCACTTCCTCAAGTAATAAAGCCCTTCAAATCTCATTTAAAGTTGTCTGTGTCATACATACAAATCTAAATAGGGAAGCTGACTGGAGCATTGAAATATTAATAATCCACTCTCTCACACAGGAGTGAGCTGGCAACTCAAACTGGTTATGTGAAATATTCAAATCACTTTCCCTCTGAGAGAAGTAGACACTCCTCTGCACCACTGTGTACAGCAAAACATTTTAATCTCCCTCCACCAGAGGAGTGGCCAATCTGCCCCACTAGTAGTTTTCATCCACACTTCTCTCAGAAATGAGCAGCAATCCCCAGAGACTTTATTTTTAACACTGAAATCTTGCTTTTGACAGCAACTGTGTATAGAGAACAAATAGGCCCAATGCATAAGCTACAGAGCATAAATCTTGCTCGGTCCATCAACAGAAGCCTCGGAGGTATGGAGGGTTGTTACAGATACTGAGGCTGTAGGGAATTGTAAAGTACACAGGGCAGGTCTCACAGGGTTGTGATGGGCAATTTCTCATAGCACCTAATAGAAACATAGAAATATAGAAGCTGACAGCAGACAAGGGCCACATGGCCCATACAGTTTGCCTTTTTCTGTTGCATGGTTTACAATGTAGACCCTTCCAGGTCTATGGCACTTTGTCTGCCACCCCCTTACCTATACTATATGACTCCTTGTGCTTATCCCAGGCTTTTTTAATCACATCACTGGTTTTACCTCCACAAATTCCACTGGAATACCATTCCAAGCATCCACCACCCATTCTGTGAAGAAGTATTTCCTGACATCTCTTATAAACCTACCCCCTCCAGGTTCATATCATAGGCCACTTGTTCTGAAACAGCCTTTCCTCTGAAAAATACCTCCATCTTGTACATTATTCACCCCTTGAGGTATTTAAAGGTCTTAGTCATATCCTCCTCCCTCCTTCTCCTCCAGGGTGTACTTATTTAATTCCTTTAGCCTCCTCATAGAACATTTAATGTAGACCATGTACCAACTTGGTAGCCCACATTCTGGCCACCTCTATCCTGATTATGTTCTTCCTCAGATGTGTATTTGTACTGCGATGGACTCCAAGGGTTGGTCCTTTCACCAATAATGTTTTGGTGCATATGCTGCCCTAGGCAGGATCATCAGGTGGTGTAGACTGGAGTTTCATTGCTAGGCTGATGATACCCAAGTCTATCTTTCTTTTGTATCTCAGAATCATGAAGCAGTAGATATGATGAACCAGTGTCTGACTGAGATCCAGGGCTGGATGTCATTGAGCTGACTGAGACTCAACCTGGACAAAATTGAAGTACTGGTGATTGAGCCAGGTAGGAGGATGATGACAATGTCGTGGAGGAAATGGGGCTTTGCCTTGGTACCTGCAGGCATGATGCTGTCAAAAGTTAAGAATCTTGGTGTCATCCTGGGATGAAGGGCTGACATTCAAGGCTCAGGTATCAGCAATTATCCAGAATGGCTTCTAGCATTTGAAGAATATTAGCCAGATTTGTTCCCTTATCCCTCCAAAGACTTGCCCTCTCTAGTACATGCTTTTGTGCTCATCTCGGCTTGATTACTGTGATACTTTCTATGTTTGTGTCAGTGGTGGTATGCTGTGTGCCTGCTACAGATGTTTGAAGTCAAAATTCACTCTGCAAGATAATTTGTGGATTTTAGCGTAATGATTTTGTGAAATTCGCTGTCATGAACTTCATGGATTATGTCACAAACACTAAATTTCACCTGCAAATGATATGCTTCAACAGTGAAATTCATGCTTTGCAGTACAAAGTGGTGAATTTCAGTGAAAATTTTATTACAATTGCACAAATCAAAGTTTCAAAAGATCAATAATACTTTCAAATTCAGAAGAAGCACAATTTTGGCATAACTAAAATTCACTGATGAAGTTTAACTACAACATCTCCAGTGCCTGCAGCTACTGTAGAATCCAGTTGCAAGGTTGCTAACTGGCATCCCGAGGATGAGACATAATACACCACTGCTGCGCGAACTGCACTGGCTGCTGGTTAAGTGGTGGATCTCCTACAAGTTTGGTTTGCTAACCTATAAAACCCTACATGGTCTGGGTCCAGGCTACCTGTGTCCTTATCATCCTGCTTGTCCCCTTCATTCTGCTGAGGAGGCCCCTTGGTTGTTCCCAGGACCAGACTTAAAATGTCTGGGGACAGAGCTAAGTAGCTGGTTCACTACTGTGAATTTGTTACCAGTAGCCCTCAGGAAGTCCCCTCAGTGGAAGTCTTTAAAAGGACTTAAAATCATTTGTTTACTCAGGCTTTTGATGTATGCATTATTTAGTCATGATTTGTCTGTTTATTTGATGTGCAGTCCAGTTTCTCAGTTTTATCTTTTGGTGTAGTTTTTTTTTCTTTTTAATTTATATTTAAACGTACTATTGTCAATTCTTATGTATTCTGGTAGCCATTTATTTGCTATTTTCTCTTTGTAGTGGTTCCTGGGACCACCGGGAAGAGTGCCATAAATAAATTAAAGTGCTACTACTACTGCTACAGTGGTATAAGAGGAGCAAAACAGAGTGACTTTGAGGCATTATACACACATGATAGGTGCGTTGCAATAAGATTTCATCTTGGTTTTGTTAATTTTATCTTGGACATACTTAAAAAGACATTTTAAAATAGCAATAGTGTACTCCAGGAAGTGATTATGGTGAGATTGTCACACATTTCAGGTGTATTTACTGGCATTAGGTGCAGCCTAGTACTGAACCATGTACAATATTACTACTATATACTTTGCTTACATTATGTTTTCTGTAGCCCAGAAGGCTATACTTGCATTTACCTCTGTACAACAGCAGCATTAATTGACAATTAATTAATGTTTCCACCTCTTTATACTGACATGCTTAGTCTATATTAAATTTCTTTGGAAAATGTCTTTTATTTATTTATTGAAATGGAAGCACCAAGTTATCTCATTGGCGAAAATGCCGACCTCCCCTACAGCGGCACAAAGCGATGCAGGTATTAGTGCCTCCTCTTACATGGTTGTTTTCTGTGGGGGCTCTGCCCCAACTCCAATGTGGGGGTTCTGCCACCACATCCCCAGACTCTTGGATTCTAACTCCAGGTCAGGTTGGTCTGGGGAGGCGACGCTAGGGAACAGAAAAGTAATCACCAGCCTCTGGAATGTCGCCGACGGTTTTTTCTGTGTCGCTGTTGGGGTGTCGGTATAACAAGGGGTGATATGGCAGAAACAGGTTTAGTCCAGTATGAAAAGTTACATACAGGCTAAAATACATAAGGCAAGAACAAATTGTAAAGGTACAGTAAGTACAGTACTTCTGAACAGTAATCAAAACAAACTAACAAAGTGGGATTGCAGTAAATAAAGGTATGATCATTGGGATACAACATGATCATGATTTGGGAGGTGGGATAAAGGACCACAACAAATATAACAAGTTCTAAGGTATTGAGGAAGACTGGACTTTAGCACTTGAAAGTTGGACATATTTCTCAGCTGGAAAGAGGTTTTCTTAATATGTGGCACTGTGAATGCAAAGGTCTTTCTACCAAATTTACACATCATGGAAATTGAGAAGGTGTTGCTGTAGAATGGAGTGAGTACAATCTACCCGTGTGAGATGAGCTAGGAGTTAATCAGGAAAACTTCCTTGTGTGCCATTGTCGTCAACAAAATCCAGTGGTACTTGTGGCTGAATCAAGGACTTGGCCAGATAAGCTGGTTCATACAAAAGATGATGATGGGTAAACCATCCACAGAAGAGGACAGCACACACAAGTTGTACAAATGATCTGACCAAGGTCAGCAGAGTGATTTAGTTTGCAAAGTATTACTGTATGGTATAGCAAAGGTTGCTGCAATGCTTTCTATGGGACTTGTTGCTTCTACCCTGGGGACTGGAAACATATACAAATAGACCTTTATTGTAGTAGCACTGTAGCAGGAAAAAGGTCTTGTTTGGTCACAGCTACTAATTTAGCACAGCTGACCTCTGATGGAGTATGAGTTCTGCTAGGCCCCTAGCACTGGTCCTCATAGGTGCTAGAGTTCACACTGATGTTGGCTGAAGTTGGTGTAGGAAGGCATCTCAGGCAGGTGAAGCATAGCAGGAGTGCAGGCTCACACTGTATTCATCACTGGCTGGCTTTCTACTGGATCTGCTGGTGCCTTAAAAGCACACTGGATCATCTCAGACTGATACATTCATTGCTTGTACTGCTGGGCCCTTGATCTTCATGTTAACACTCATGCAGACTCAGGCAGGCTGGAGACAGATGTTAATTTGGCTTTGCCCTGTAGGACTAAGGCTCGAGATGTTACTAGATCAAAACTTTACTCAAAATTGACCCATTCTCTTCATGTCTGTATAACTTAGCCAAGATTTCCAGACTATCCCATCATGGTCTATGATGTGTAAAGGCCTGATGTATAGTAAATAGCCTGTGCCACTGCCACTCTGAAATCTTGCCTAGGTGATGTCACCTGAAGTCACAGTGGCAGCAGCATTTGCAGTTGCCTCACAATGGCTACAGGACAGCTGCTATACAGTTATCCATTCACCATCAGAAGGACAGTTGGGGCCGATTCTAAAATGGGTTATGTATGTCACAAGGTGACTTTAGCGAACCAATGGTGCAAGTTACTTACGACATGCATTACACCATGCCTATTCCAAGATGCATTCTGTGCCATGGCATGGGTGGCATGCACCCAAGTGGACCTCTTCCAGCTGCAGCACTTATGGCACAGTGGAAAGTGGGTAACAGCAGCATCTGTCCCTATTCTGAAAGGGCGGCTTCTGTAATGCATTTACACCATTCCAGGACACACTGCACCATTGCAGGATTAGACCAGTAGTTAGCTGGTCTAAGGGCATCCGTCCTTGCCAAATGGCAGCTTCTCCCCTAAGTGTCACATCACACACACAGACATGCCTCACAGACACCCCCATCGCATGGATGCCCCCAATTCGGGGTGCCACCGAGTCAGGTTTCTGTGATGCCATCCTCATGGCTGTGCCACACTGCAACCCCATATCCCCTAGGGTCTTGCACACTCATTTCAGGGCTGGGGGGCTCAGTAGGAGCTCTTCCCCATGGACAGCAGCTTACAGCACCCAGGTCCACTGCACCATTCCCATGGCTCAAACTTGCGGCTGCCACACAGTGCAGGATGCAAGTGCCGGGAGACCTGCCTGTCTTGGAATTGGGTGCTGTGTCACTGGCATAGTGGTGCATGTTGCAACTCACATATGCCTGTGAGTTGCAACATACATCTTAGAATATGCCACTTTGTGTCCACAATAGCTCTGACCTTGCAGAAAATCACTCAAAACGAAGATAAAACCAGCGTGCTCAGACCAAAATGAAATAAAACAGAGTAAAACAAAATGTAGCTCTACTAGTGCTCAGGCAGCTCACACACAGTCACCATTTTGCCATCCATCTTGCTGTCCAGGAGCACCCTAGCATCCTCTGCATCACCACGTAAACATAGTACACAAGGTGACTTACGCCAGACCCAATGGTGCTAGAGTTCACACTGATGTTGGCTGAAGTTGGTGTAGGAAGGCATCTCAGGCAGGTGAAGCATGGCAGGAGTGCAGGCTCACACTGTATTCATCACTGGATGGCAAACCCAAGGTTTGTTAGTTACTATGTTTACATGTGTGATGCAGAGGATGCTAGGGTGCTCCTGGACAGCAAGATGGATGGCAAATGGTGACTGTGTGTGAGCTGCCTGAGCACTAGTAGAGCTACATTTTGTTTTACTCTGTTTTATTTCATTTTGGTCTGAGCATGCTGGTTTTATCTTCGTTTTGAGTTGGATGATTTGTTCTCATGTCTATGATGCCAATTGAAATAAATTACTGTGATGCTGTTACGCTTAAATTACACGTGTTGGAACATCATTCTTTTACTGTAAATTAGGCACCACTTTTTATATTTAATCGTTATCTCATTTGTCGGGTTTTCTAACTTTCTGGTGTTTTTGCCACTGGACTGACATCAGCGATTGTTGCTTGGAAGGCTATATCTGATTAACCTGGCTGAGTCCCAATGGATGGAGTGTGTACCTCATTAAAGATCTGCTGAGGAGCCTCTGGAGTTTGATTGTGGTGAGAGCATAGCCGAGAGAAGCGACTAACAGGCTTCTGACTGCAGTGAGAGCACAGTCGGGAGAAAGAAACTGTCTGAAGAGTTTTACTGCTCTTTGGCTAATTACCTGATGAGTGGGGAGTGTGTTCCATCCGAGATTTGTTGAGGAGCCTCCGGAACTTTGCAGGAGCTTTTCCTGGGGTTTTACAGGCTAATTGAATTTCAAGCTGCAAATGTGGTGAGAGCACAACCGGAAGAAAAATTGTTTGAAAGGTTTTACCGCTCCTTGCAATGGGGACTATTGCTGTTTGGTTTGGTCTGGAGGTGGCAATAGGAATCAGTGTCTGAAGCAGAAGAGGCTGATTACTGCTGGACTTCGTTGGAATTTTATCTTGCGAAGTGTTTGGAGCCAGATTTGTGTGGAAATAGGGGTTTTGAACTGTTGGGTGCCCGGTTTTGGGATTCCATGTCGGGTTGAGGCTACCAGTCGGTGGGCTGGTGAGAATCTTCCTCCATGGCTCCTCACAGCCCTCCTAGTTTGACTGGGTGGCTTTGGTGGGCTAAGTGGGGTGTCTCTTGATCCAGGCCCCCCTTTTTCCTTTGCCAGCATTATTGGTACCATTCTTTCTGGATTTAACTATTAAGGGTTTGCTGTTTTCATTTTCACCACCCCACGTACTGTAATTTTATTTACTTTTGGAAAGCAGTGAGAGGCTTTTCATTAATTATATATAATTTAAACTGCAGTTGGTGGTAGTGAGAGTCTACAACTTTTTCATTTTGGATTTATTATTATTTGTTTATGATTTTGAAACGAACTCAGTAATTCATGAAGACACTGGACATTATGTCATTTGAACAATAACAGATGTTCAGACTATTTTGTAGTTTTAAAATCATATTTTATTGTATTGGGGTTATATTTTGGGTTGGATTTTTTATTTTCTTTAATATGTAATAGCGTTTGTTTTTGTTTGTTTCCTTCCTCTGTGAGAGAGTGAGGAGTGCATTTATTTATTTTCTTTTAAGTTATCTGATATTGATAGGTTTTTGTTAATTTATTTTATTTTATTTTAATTTTGTTTATTATGTGTTGGGGAGGTCTAGCGACTGTTGGGCACTATTCCCCACCAGGCTCAGGGAATTACGTCCCTTTGAATGCCCTCCTTTGTCATCTGACACCTATTTTAGGTGTCGTGCTTTAGGCATTCTCAGGAAGTGTAGACAAAAGTGAGAGCTGGGCCTGTTGGGGGACAGGAGGGGTGGGCGGATTGGGGTTTTGGGGTTCAGGAGACACCCTGGAGCAGAAATCAGGTCAGGATAGGGGTTCCTCATGTCTTGTCCCCATACCCAAGGGTTCCGATTCTAATGGAGAGGTGCCGAGGTCTTCCTCGACAGCTCATCCAACCATGGCGGTGTTATGCAATGCCAGATCTATTAAAAAACAAGACAGCTATTATAGCTAATCTTGTTGGATCAACTGATCTGGCTTGCATCACCGAGACCTAGCTCGATGAAAACCCAGGTCCTATATTGGCCTTAGCAGTTCCAGCTGGTTTCTCGGTGATACATCGTCCAAGGTTGGATCACAGGGGTGGGGTAATAGCCATTATGTTTAAGACTGAGCTGGGCCTTGTGGATGTGCCAATGGGAAATACCAGATCCTTGAATATATCCTGGGAGAGGGTGTAGGTTGTGGTATTCTCCTTGTTTACCGTCCACCAGGTGACGGTGGAATTCCTGCAGGAGATAATAGACTTCATCGTCGACATGGTGTTGAGATTTCCCAGACTGATAGTTCTGGGGACTTCAATGCCTGGGTCAACAATGAACTCTCACATTTTGGTCAAAATCTCCTCCAGCTAATGATGATGCTGGGCCTAACACAGGTTATTACCTCCTCGACCCATGTAAAAGGTCATTCATTGGATCTGATCTTCCTTTTGGGTATGGAGAGCACTGATTTGGGGTAGAACCAGTCAGCTGGTCTGACCATCACACCATAAGGTTCAGTTTCAGGGCCCCCAATAGGTCTGCCTCACGGAGATGGTTTGGTACTGCCCTTTAAGGAGTATAGAACCCATTGACCTAACGGCAGTACTGGACCTATTGGGCTTGTCTAGTGAATTCATGAGTCCAGATAGTCTGGTATTAGCCTATAATAAGGCTGTGGGAGATGCCCTGGACAAGATTGCTCCTGTTCGTGTTCGCCTCTCGCCATCCGTCCAAGGAGCCCTTGGTTGATGGCTCCTTGAAGGAGTTAAGGTGCATTGGCCGAAGGTTGGAGAGAGTCTGGCGGAAGTCTGGAAATGATGCTGACAGGCTTAGGCTGATGGCACATTACGATGGCTATCAATCAGAAATCACCGTAAGAAGGCAGAAATCCTGTCCAGGAGATTTCTGCTGCACAAAACCGACCAGCTCAGCTTTTCGGACTGTGGACAGATTGTGCAATCCAATCTACCTCCAGCCCAGAGAAGCTTTTTCTCAGTTAAGATGTGAGGAGTTTGCACGTTTCTTTGCAGATAAGGTTGCCAGCATCAGGTCTGGCATCAGTCCGACCTCTCCTATAGGGGTTGCAGTGGTCGACATGAAGTGACATGTACTCGGTCTGTCTGGTCAGAGTTTTGCCAGCTGGAGTTCAGTGACATTGTGAAGATCATCCAAATACTGCAACCAACCAGTTGTAGTTTGGATCCTAGTCTACACCTCTTTAGTAGGATGTATGGAAGTTATCTGCCGAACCTTGTACATTGTCTGGAAGTCTTTGTAGATGGGGTCTTTCTTGACTCCTCAAGGAGGTGGTCATTCAACCACTTCTTAAAAAATCCTCCTTAGATCCAGATTGTCTAGTTAACTACCAGCCTATCTCTAACCTGCTGTTTGTTGGTAAGGTTATTGAAAAGGGTTGCATTGCAATTGGATGATCATCTTATAACTCACAATGTCTATGATAATCTTCAGTCTGGTTTTAGGAAGAAGCATAGCAAAGAGACTGCCCTTGTCTGGGTATTGGTGACCTCCTAATGGCCAGAGATCAAAGGCATGTACCATTCTGGTCTTTCTCGATCTCTCTGCTGCATTTGACACTGTAGACCATGGTGTGCTGTTGGATCACCTGTGGGTTTATTGCGGCTGTCTGGTACAGTCCTAAAATGGTTTCATTCTTACCTCACAGACAGGTTTCAGAGAGTTGCCAATAGAATTTATTCCTCTGGCGCTCACTCTCTGCCTTGTAGGTACCATGAGGGCTCCATTTAGCTCCCATGTTGTTTGCAGTGTATATGCTGCCATGGGAGAAATCATAAGGTGATACAGTTTGGGATTTCACTGCTATGCAGATGATACCCAGCTATATCTGTCCTTTCTGCCTGGCCAGGATGATGCACTCTCCGTGCTAAATAGTTGCCTTGCTGAGATCAGACTTTGGATAAGTTCCAGGTAGCTGAGACTGAATCCGGACAAGACTGAGGTATTGGTAGTGGACCCAAGTCATCCGAGGCGGGTTTGGGAGCTGGACAACCATCAGGCTTGTTACTTGGTGGTGTGTCGCTCCTACCTCCTATCAGGTGCTAAATCTGGGCATTATTTTGATGGCGACTTGACCCTAAAATCTCAGATGACAGCTGTCTCAAATCCTCTTTACCATCTGAGGAATATCCCGGGTGAAACACCTGGTTCCTCCGGTGATCTTCCAACATTAGTCCATGCCTTTGTCACTGCCCGTCTTGATTACTGCAACTCCTTTACCTAGGGCTACCTGGGGTTGATATCCGCCACCTGCAGCTGGTACAGAAAGTGGCGGTCAGGCTCCTGACTGGTACTTTTAGAACCAGTCATATTACACCTGTGATCCATGAACTGCACTGGCTGCCTGTTAGGTGGAGGATCACCTTTAAGGTTGGTTTACTAACCTTTAAAGCCCTACATGACCAGGGACCTGGTTACCTGAAAGATCTCCTGATTCCCTACTGCCCCTCCGTCCTCTCCGCTCCACCAATGAGGATTGCTAGAGATTCCCATGGTTCGATTGAAGACATCAGGATCTCATGCTTTGCTTTCTCAGCATCAACCCTGTGGAATTCTCTACCTCGTTGGTTGAGAGAATGCCCAACCATCAAAATTTAAAACTGGTTTGAAAACATATTTATTTAGTTTAGCATTTCTTTAATTAAGGTTATTATATTTTAATGCTGTTTTAAAATTCTTATTAGTATGTATATGTTATATGTAAATCACCTTGGTTTTGAAAGGCACTATAGAAATAAAGTTGACTTGACTTGACTTGACATGATCGGGAACAGGGATCGGTGCTGGCAGATCTGGTCTAATGCTGTTCTGTATGTATGAACAACTTATTCTAGTTTCAGAGACATGATTCAGTTTACATGTGTGCCTCTGAGATACCAGCAGTGGACCAAAATTAATGTGAGCAAGGTCAGTACATGCTGTTGTGGGTTGCAAGGGAGGACTGATCAAAATTTCATGCATTCAGGAACAATCAGGCAACTGATGCATTTACACATGGAACACAGTCAGGTTCTACAGGCATTGACTCCTGTGAACTGCATACTTTCAACCAGCTTTCTTAGTCATCTTGGTTGGTGTACCAATTGGGTGTATAATGTAAATGAGATGAACAACATGTTTCAATAGTCAATGAAAGGAAGCAGAAAGTGGGAAACACAATGTAAATTCACGTCAGCATTGAGGCAGCATTTAGAACTGCAGAGAAAGTTTACTTTGGGCCCCATAGTTTGTCAAGAAGTGATCAATGTACCCACTATGTAAATGATACATCAAGCCACTTCCTTAGATTTCTAAATACAGTGGTTTGCTAAACAGTGTTGCCATCTGTTGCTATGACCACAGGTGGATCATCTGAATGAGTTAGCAAGTTTTGGATCTAAACCCTATAGACTTAGTTCTGGTTACACTAAGGATCAGACAGTTGTTGTCAAGACAGGAGGAGATTATGTTGAAACCAGACAGGGATAGTGAATTAATCTCAGACATTGTCACTGTACTGTAGTAATGTATGGTGTCATCTGCATACATATGTAGATGACACTTCCCACTATGATTTTTAATAAAAATGGAGAATTGTAGAGGGCCAATGTGTGAGCCTTGAGGAACCTTAAGATTTAAAACAGCAAGGTCTGAACTAATCCCTTGTATGGACACTAACTGGGTTTAGTTAATTAGATAGTTTTGGAACCATTTGATATCTGGTTGACTGAGAACTAGGGTCTTGAGCTTGAGCAAAAGTATTGAATGATCCTCAAAGTCAATGGCCTATGAGAGGTCCACAAAGATGTTACAGTGAAGAAGTAAAAAACAATGGATATGTGTAGATCATTTTGACTTTGAGCAATGCTGATGTAATGAAATCCTCCATTTTGAAGCCAGATTGTATGGGAAGAACACATTCTGCAGACTGAGATGCTCAGTCAGCTGTTAGTGAATGCACTTTTCAAGAATGTTGAGAGGGCTGGAAGGACCAATATGGGTCTAAATTTATTTAGATCCTGTTTAGCCTCATCTCTGTTGAAGGGCACAACTTTGCCATGTTAGTAGACAAATCAGTATCTCAGACATTATCATTAGTCATTTCTGAAATGCTACTTATGATAATGGAGTTTGCTCCTAAGGGCAGACCAGGTTGTCCTAGTGCACCCCTTCCTTCTTCATTAGGATGTTGTGCTCAGGAAGGGAGGGGAAGGAAGGGAGGGCTAAGGATTAGAACAATGGGCAGGCAACAGGAAGGGAGGGGCAAGTGGAGGTACATAATGGACAGCACAGAGGGCCTTCAGCCACTTTTTGCTGGAGTTTTGATTCTACATTCAACTGCAGCATGTTGGATTGGCATATTGATTGAGGTTTGTTCACCAGAGAGAAAGGTAAGGAAGCAAACAACTAATTTGGTGGAGGATATTTGAAGTTGGTTTAAAAAAAAAGATATATAATATATTTTAATAAATATAGTTGGGCAGAATGACATATAAGATATATGATAAAGACAGAGAGAAGCAGGTGTTTAATAACCAATAGGATGCTATGTAAAAAAAAATGTGATGTGGTTTATGGCTGTTTAAAATGTCCAATTCATCCAGTTTGGTTTGGGGGTAATGATAGTAGTGCTTGGTTTCAAGGTGCTTGGCAGGCATGTTGGGGTTATAATTATCTTGGCAAAGGTTATGGAGATGCAAGGTATGGAGATGGATAGTATAATAAATCACTAGGTACTGGGCAGCTGAAAGGATTGTTTCTTGGGGCCAGTTTAATGTTTGCAGTATACCACGCCAGTCCCCAGGTGGTGGGGCTTAGCCACATGTAAGTTGTGGTGATAAGGGTGTGTGTAGGTGGTTTTCCTGAGATTTTGTGGCATGGTACAGTTGCTAAGGTGATTAGGTGGAACTTGTAAAATCAAGTATTGGTAACGCACCAGAGGTTGAAAGCGGTAGCAATGGAGGCTGAGTAATGAAGCCTAGGGTAAGGGTGAGGGTTTTGAGAAGCTTCTGAGGTATAGTAGGCCTGGAAGAGGCCCTGAATCAGAGTGGGGAGAAAATAGCAAGAGCACAGAACCAGCGACCATGTGGCATGATGTCACACGCCGTAGTAGTCGTGATAAAACCCCTTCCGGTTTTGCCATTTACTGTGTGTGGTCCTGGTCTGTTGCCACAGTACAGGCTTAAGAGGGCTGAATCCTCCATTTGGAGGAGTTCCTGTTGCTATTTAACCCTGCCATTGAGGCAGAGTTTGTGTAGTGGATGTGGGGTGTGATGCTGATGTAATGGGTTTTGTGGGTTTGAAACCCACAGTAGAACTTCCCTATGAGGGAAGCAGTGCAGTAGAGGGCCAACAGAGAGCCCTGAAACAGGGGAGCAGAAGCATGCTAAAGTGACCACGCAGATGACATCACACACAGCATAATAGTCATGAGGACAGAGGGGTTGGAAGGAATGGAGCAGTGGGGGTAGGAGAGGGCTAAAGGCGAGTGAGGTGGGTGCGTTTTGCAGGGGACCCTGGCTTGCAAGGGACAAGGGGAGGCATGAATGCGCCACACGCCAGCAGGGTCACGGGGAGAAGCGGACACTCCCCACCCCAAAGGAACCTCGTGGCTGCCTCCCATTTGTTTTCATGGGGAGAGCAGACCCCTGAAAGAAAATGTTATTCTAGCCTGGCATCACCACAGGGAGGTAATTCATTGATTGGCCAGCAGCAAAATTTTATTGGCCCCATTAGATGGCACTGGAGAAGCAGGGATGCAGTGGGGAATATGGATAGAGAGGAAGGGGCAGGGCACAAAAAAGGGCAATACTGAGAAGCGGCAGTTTAAAAATATATAAAAGAGGTCAAGGGAATGCTTAAATGGGGTCAGTGGAGAGGCTCAGAGGGGCAGCAGTGGCCCACATGGAGTGGCGCCACATGTCAAAGCGTGGCAGGAAACAGGCAACTTGACATTGTTGCCTATTTGAAGGTGAAGCCCTATATATATATAATTAGAGGCAAAAACTCTGTTTAATGCATCAGTTGAGGGTTGTTCCACAGCGACAAAGTGAAATTCGCTGTTAGGGTTGAAAACCCTAACTCGAATTCACCCCCCCGGCACCACACACACACAGACACACACACATTCAAGTATGGGGAGGACCAAGTCAACACAACCAATGACAGACATCCAGCAGCAGGTGACAGAAATAACAAACAATTGTCTAAATGTACTACAAGACATCCCCACCCACCTGACCAGGTACTGCATGCTCAGTGGAGATCAACAGCAAAATTGAGGCCATGTACA
The DNA here is from genome assembly GCA_016271365.2 of Neoceratodus forsteri. NCBI lineage: Eukaryota > Metazoa > Chordata > Ceratodontiformes > Ceratodontidae > Neoceratodus > Neoceratodus forsteri. The sequence goes on from CM057455.1 coordinate 626,276,425, forward strand.
CCAAACGATACATCCCTGATTGCAGCTGCACACGATACCACACTTAGTAGTTGCATGGCCTTACCTACCGATGCCCCACACCAGACCACACCACTTGTGGTGAGCCATCTGAACAATAGAGTTAAGCAAAACCAAGGAGTTGTGCAGGTATAATATCTCTGATTATAACAAGGGTTTGAGAAATGCAGCTTTCTAATTGACTGTAAACATTGTAACAGCCTTATGTTTAGTTTTATTAACATACATGTAGAGCATAACCATATGATGAACATGGTTTAATGTTGTTTAAAAACAGTTTTATTATGATAGCAATAAGCCACTCCAGGTATTATGTTAATGGTCAGTTTATCACTGTCTAGCGACATGTGGCACTCGGCTATGCCTCATTCAACATTAAACCCCTACAGGGTGACTAACAGACCATTTAACATAACTGTTGGTCATGACTTATTGCTTAATTGTCTTTATGAGTAGATACTCTCCCTCTGCTAGGCACTGCAGCAGCTTTGCAACACAGTGTCACCCAGTTACACATACACTGTCTAGTTACTGGAGAATGGCTGTGAATATGAACTCATGAAGATGAACAGTGTAACTTGATCATTACAGTCATCGAAACCCTAGTGTGATTATAACTGACAGACTCAGTGATAGAGGATAACCCTGCTGTCCTAGTACACTTACCCCATTATGAGTTAAATCAATACTAAAGACATTCTGTTTATATCTCACCATACCTACTGACTCCTGTTGTAACAGAATTAACATAGTTATCACTTTGATAGCATCAGTGACAGAAGTGTGCAAACCCAAACAGTAGGCATACAGCCTGAGTATGAAACAACTGTTAAAAAAATCACACTGTGTCCATAAGTGGCATAGATCACTCATTGCAACAATAGCAAATGTATTACTATTTGAATAAGTTAGTCATCACAGATGCAATGAGATTGTCTTTATCAGGTACAACATACTCAGTAAGTGCCTACAGGAAAATCTATCCTATATACATGTCCGATACAGGTACATCATTGTTGGCTAAGTAGTGCTATGATATTTAGAAGTTGCTTGGCCTGATCCATGCAATTACAATCTTTTTACAAAGAATACTTACTGCATCTTTAATATTGAAACACACTGAAGGTCTATGTATGTACATCAGCAGTACACCTTCATCAGTAAGAATGCATGTGATACTGGCAGTACCAATTTCACAGCGTTGAACAGGCAGTGCTTTTCCATACGTTTACATCAGCCTCTATGTTGAGAAACCATTGCAGTAAATGTACTACTATGTAAATCACCTACTAAATGTATCACTACTTTTATCTTGGGCATGCTAGTGTCTTGTAGTTAATTTATGTGCTTCTCTTAATTAATGTATACTCAGTAGTGTTAAAACCTTTCTACAACTGTCATCATGCACCTTCAGCATTTATATTGAATAACGGCACAGTACCATTTGTGGTGTGGTGTGGGGCATCGGTAGGTAAGGTCATGCAACTACTAAGTGTGGTACGTTATGTGCAGCTGCAATCAGGGATGTGTACGCTTGGTGTACATGGCCTCAGTTTTGCTGTTGATCTCCACTGAGCATGCAGTACCTGGTCAGGTGGGTGGGGATGTCTTGTAGTACATTTAGACAATTGTTTGTTATTTCTTTCACCTGCTGCTGGATGTCTGTCATTGGTTGTGTTGACTTGGTCTTCCCATACTTGAATATGTGTGTGTGTGTGTGTGTGTGTGTGTGTGTGTGTGTGTGTGGTGCTGGGGGGTGAATTCGGAGTTAGGGTTTTCAACCTAACAGCGAATTTCCTCACTCCAATAAGCTGTGGAACAACCCTAACTAATGCATTAAACTGAGTTTTTGCCTCTAATTTCCCTTCTTTTGAGAATGATAACAAGAAATAGTGAATGTAATGCAGCGGATGGGCCTTGGTGCCCTCTGGGCCCCACGCTTCCGCCACATGATGTCTTCGCGGTATACTAACAGGGACAGCAACGCAAACAGAAATGCTAACAGTGGCGCACATGGCAACACAAGTGCGAATGAGAACAGAAAGGGTAACGCATTACACGGGCGTAGGGGAACGGTGCCACGTGATGTCTTGTCACATAGTAACATGGTGCCTGTAAATGGAAATGTCAATGGGCATGGTGATGCAAAGTGAAACAGAAAGAGAAACAGTATGGTACACAAATGGCAAAAAGTAACAGAAACGCAAGCGCAAATGAAAACGCAAAGGATGACGCACGTGGTGGCATTGGGGTGTGCATTGGGATCATCAGCCCTAACTCTCACCCCATGACATGTATAAAGCAGCAGAACTATAGGAGAATGGGGTGATGGTTAGGACCCATGATCCCAATGCACACCCCAATGCTGGTTGGGGTGGGTGGGGTGCAAGGGGTTTCAACCCTAACAGCAAATTTCCACACTTTTGTCGCCTGGAACAACCCTAACTAATGCATTAAACTGAGTTTTTGCCTCTAATTTCCTTCTTTTGAGAATGATAACAAGAAATAGTGAATGTAATGCAGCGGATGGAGCGCGGTGCCCTCTGGGCCCCACGCTCCGCCACATGATGTCTTGCGGTATACTAACAGGGACAGCAACGCAAACAGAAATGCTAACAGTGGCGCATATGGTAAACACAAGCACCAATGAGAACAGAAAGGGTAACGCACATGGTTGTGAGACGGAATGGTCTGCCACGTGATGTGTTGTCACATAGTAACATGGTGCCTGCAAACAGAAATGTTAATGGGCCTGGTGATGTAAAGTGAAACAGAAAGATAAACAGTACTGTAGACAGAAATGGCAAAAATACAGAAACACAAGCGCAAATGAAAACGCAGAGATAACGCACATGGTGGCGCAGACGCAACGGTAAGTGAAATGGGTACGGAACCGCAAACGAAAGGGCAACAGTAGCAGTAATGTAAGTGCACAGGCTGGTTTTCCCCAAAATCTGCATTGAGAAGACAGTGAGTACAAATAATGTATGCAAAATAATGAGCATCAGCAGAAAATGAGATCTTGGAATACTAAATACATTATATCTCAGGAACCGTATCATGAGAAAACAAATTTAAAAGTCATATTATTTACAACTGTCCTGGCTAATTTGAGTCTTAGCCGCATTGGGGGCTAAGAATTTTCCTACAAAAAGTCCGTATCGCGACCGTTTCGAGATACGGGCCCTGAAAGCGCGAATCGTCATAATGTTATCCTATGGAAAAAAGAAAAGTTCAGAGCGCCATAACTTTGCCTCCCTGTAATGTATTTTCACCAAACTACTGAAAGGCACATCTGTGGGCTGTTGGCTGTCTACCCTCCAAATTTCAGGAAAAAAGCCAAACCGTTATTTTGCAGCAGGGATCCAAAGGATTTCTGTTATCGTTAGGCACCGTAATGTTATCCTATGGGAAAACTGTCAAATTTGGAGTGCAGTAACTTTTGCCGCTGTGTGATATTTTTCACCAAACTACTGAAAGACATATCTGTGGGCTGTTGGCTGTCTTCCTCCAAATTTCAGGAAAAAAGACCAAACCGTTATTTTGCAGCAGGGTGCCAAAGTTTCTGTAATGAGTCGGCGCCATAATGTTATCCTATGGGAAAAACATCAACTTTGGAGTGCTGTAACTTTGCGCCATGTAATATTTTTTAATACAACACTGAAAGGCACATCTGTGAGATGTCGCTCTTGTTCCTCCAAATTTCAGCCCAAAACTCCCAACGTTCTTTTGCAGCGCAGTGCCAAAGAACCGCTGTCACTGTCCCACAGATGGAAAACTACTATCGCAATTTAAAGCTTACATAAAGTTCGACACTTACTTCGTGAGCACAGTAATTTTGAAAGTACTTTTTCCAGAAATTTGAAAACATATTTCTGGGGTGATTTACCACAAAATAAAGACATGGCAAGCATCCTCAGGGCCCGACTAAGTGAATACAAAAGAATTAGGTTGCTAGAGGGTCTCAAATTTAAATGCCAACCATTTTTCTGATCACCAACTGAAAACAAAATGGCCGATTTGTGAAAGTAACAGGCCCATTTGCGAAAGTAAAATGCATTTGCGAAAGTGTTGAACTTTCTGTAAACTTTTCCTATTGACTTATAATGGGAAACTGTTTTTGAATAACTTTGAACCGCTTAATATTTTTTCACCAAATCTTTAAAGGACACATTGGGGACCCCGGCCGCACGTTCCTGAAGATTTTAGACCAAGATACTGCACAAACTTCTTTACGACCTGTAGCGACCATAGAATTCCATAAAAGTGTAGCGCGCACAGATCACACTTAATAACTCCACAGCCGTATATCTGACCAGTACAAAACTTGGCATATCCTAAGGCCTATGGTTCTTCATCATAAATTCCAAATTTCAGACAAATCCATCAAACAGTTACAAAGTTATTAAGGTGCAAAGTTTTGGGGTTTAACATAGAAATGGCTCCTCAACCTAACTATGGTAGCACTACGTGCTACCATAATATATATAGATATATATATATATATATATATATATATATATATATATATATATATAAACCTTGGTTGTTCAAGAATACTGGGTGGGGGCACTTGGACATCAAAGGGCAAATGGAGCAGGATGGAGGCCTGTTACTGGGGTCCAACTGGCTTGCTGGTGCATGGCAGAAGGGACAGAGGGAAGGCATAAAAAAATATATATGTATTTAATAACTCTTGTTCTCTTCCGTAGTTGTCTTCACAGATAGAAGGAGCGAAGGACATGGCACAAAGAAAAGCAGGCCGTCGAAGGAAGACACTTACAGGGCTATAATCGACTTGGCAGAAAAAGCCAACAGAATGTGGGAACTGGTGGAAGGGGAGGAACCAGGGAGACCCAGGGAGAAAAGAAAAGTGGGCCCGGGAAAAGGGGGCAGAGGGAAATAACCAGCCTAAGGGCTCATGAGTCCCACTAGGGTACCACCGCTGGCAGTGGGACCCACCAAGGTGGCTGATCAGTACCTCTGCAGCTTATAGACACGGTAATGCCAGTACCTCCCCGATCAAGGTGGGATCTCCCTTGGTGAACCGGACCAGATCCCCAGAACTTAGTGTTCCCTCCACAAACCCTAGTAGTTCACCCTCCTCCTCAACCGCAGGGAGAAAAAGGGACACTTGGAAGGCGCCAGGCAGCCCGGCCCGAACAAGGTTACAGGTAACACACCCAGCGCAGTTGGGGACAGTATAAAAAGAATATATAGGTCAAATAATGTCGACGCTGGGAACAGGAGGGTTAGGGTAGATGGAATCGGCTCTAGCAGAGATTAGGACAGAGAAAGAGGTGCCAGAAAGAAATGAAGGAGTTCACAGAAAGAAGGAAAAGGTACAAGGAGATAGGTGCACCTGGGATGAGGATAGGTGAGCATGTTCCACTGGCCACAGAAGAAAAAATATGGAAAGGGGAGTATGTGGATATATTAGCCTTGGTGAGCCAGGAAGTGGCAGCAAAGTATGAGGAAGCTGAGAACATAGGTAAGAGTGAAATGGCAGCAGCGATAGTGCTTTTAGGAAAAAGAGAAGGACAAGTTCACAAAGGGAAGACTTGGAACAGGTGGTTCGTAGGTTTGCCACTTTCTCAGCCATTGTTCTGGAAAAGAGGCTGGAGCTGGGCATCCGCTCATCACTTATTCCTTGATAATAAGGAGGGCAAAAAGCAAAGGGGGGTGGGGTGGTTATACTATGATGAATTTTTCAACAGAGAATGGCAACATTCAGGGATGTAAGATGAGACATGAAGCAGCTAGACTTATGGACAGATTATGTAACAGATCAGTCCACACCAGAAGGGAATGGGGAGAAAGGGGCTATGCCCCAGAGATGCTGCTGGGCTTACAATAGGGCTTTTGCTCATGGCCTCAATGTCGTTTCGGCATGCTTGTTCAAAATGCAGGGGAAGGCACCGCAAGCAGATGCAGAACGACATGGGCCTAAGTGGCACAGGGATGGGGCCGGGCGGGTCAGGTCAACAGTTCTTTTGAGAAGGGTAGAGGTTTAAAGGGCAGACATGGAATAGGGGAGGGAGGGGAGGGGAACACGAGGAAAGGGGTCAGAATCACTGACGGAAAAACCTTGCACAAGGCGGAGGAAGGGGCCGGTGAGAAGTAATGGGAGAATGACAGGGAGCAGTTTGGGTGGTTAAAACCCCATCAACTTAGAGGCATGGACAGCCTGTTTGGACAGATATCCGAACAAAAGAGTGGGGATATGATTATAAAAGGTTTTTGCACGGGTTTTCACTGCAGTGTGGGGGCCCAGACAAGCGAGAAAGGCGAGCAACCTGGGGTCGGTTAAAGGAAGGGAAGAAATGCTAAGACAGAAGATAAAGAAAGAAAAGGCAGCAGGAGAGTAGAGAGCCCATTTGACACCGCCCCATTTCGAGACATGGATTTTGCCATTGGGTTTGGTACCCAAGAAACAAGAGGGGAGTAAGTGATTCACCACCTGTCCTATCCAGAAGGGATTCGGTGAATGATTTCATCATGGAGGAGCATAGTAAGGTGACATATGCGACACTAGAGGATGCAGTCTGGATAATCAGGGCTACTGAGGATGCATGGATGGCAAAATGGATATTGAATCAATTTTCAGACTGCTGCCAGTTAGGAGAGAAGACTGGGATCTATTGGGTTTTAAGATTGGGGGCAGTATTATTTCGACAAAAGCCATGCCGATAGGATGTTCCATAGCATGCGTGACATTCAAAGCATTCAGCACATGCTTGCAATGAATATTTCAGGAAAAAAGTGGTTATAGAATGGTCATTCATTATCTGGATGATTTTCTTTTCATTGGGGGAGAAGAGAGACACAGAGGATGCTGGGCAAGTTTCAGGAATTATGCAGGGAGCTAGGGTTCCACTGGCACCAGAAAAACAGAAGGGTCCAGCAGGTGATGGAGTTCCTGTGGATTGAGATAGATGCCCCAAAGAAATATTCAGGCTGCCGGACAAAAAGTGAGGAAACTGAAAGAATTGATCCAAGTACACGCCAGTAGGAGAAGGGTACAACTAAATCAAGTGCAACAAGTACTGGGGCACCTGAACTTCGCCTGCAGGGCCATTGGACCAGGGAGGGCATTCACAAAGAGGTTAGCTAGGGCTATAGCAGGGGTCACCAGACCACATCACTGGGTGGACCTGACAAAAGGTGTCAGGAGGATTTTAAAATATGGGAGGAATTCCTTGGGAGTATGACAGCTGCTTTTATGGCAAGAGGAGGGTGTACAACACAGACCTCGACCTCTACACAGATGCTGCCCGGGGCTAGGCATGGGGGTTACCTGAGGGGCAGGTGGTTTGCAGAACCATGGCCTGCTAGCTGGGTGAGGGACGGCAAAGTGAGAGATATAACATTGTTGGAGATCATGCCCATATGGGCATGTACCCTGGTCTGGGGAGGAATTACAGGATCAGAAAGTGACATTTTGGTGTGAAAATAGAGCAGTGGTGGAGGTCCTAAACAACAGGGGAGCTAGGTCAGAAACGGTCATGCAAGTATTAGATGTTTAGTGTTAAGGGCTTTGCAGCTGAACATGTCATTCAGAGCAAAACACATAGAAGGGGTGCACAGTACCCTTGCTGACAGCCTTTCCCACCTGCAGCTGGACCATTTTTGGAGGCTGGCACCAGCAGCGGAGGAGCAAAAACACCCATACCAATGAACATCTGGGACATTGGCAAGAAAGAACAGAACTGTTGTTTCAGAGCTCATGGGCACCTCAGACTCTGAGGGCCTATGATGGAGCCTGGTGAGTGTTTCAAACATTCAGGGCAGCACACCAGATGGAGGTAAGTAGGCCACTCATAGAGGAGCAGTTGGGAATGTTCACCATGGAGCAGTGGCAAAAGGAACAGCCCACACCACAATGGGAGTCTACTTGGTGGGATTAGTGTTATCTGCAGTCTAAAAGGTGGAAGGACCTGACAAAATCATTGTTCCTCAGAAGAATGATGCAGGGATGGGGCAGGTTGAAGCAGGGGCCAGTAGACAATAGGAGGCCAATAGGGGAGCAGTGGCTGTCAAAACTAAAGGACGTGCTCCGGCAGTATGCAGATCAAAGTCCGAGGCCCAGCTATTTCACACAATTTATGTTGTAATGTTTGCAGGGGCCATGAGTGAGTGAGTGAGGTGGTAGGTCATGGAAAAGAAGACAAGGAAGGGGATTAGAATGGGAAGATAAAGCTGAGGTTGAGAAGAGATGCGGGTCAAAATTAAGAGGTCAAAAACTGATCAAAGGGACAGGGTTGCATAGTGACACTGAAGGGGCAGGTAGAGGTGCAGTATGCCCAGTACAGGCTCTGTGGGTTTTCACCGCAGAGCATGGGACCAGGACAGGGAGATTATTGTGCATGGTGATGGAAGAAAGGTCACCGGCTATCAAGTCACAGCATTACTCAAAAGGGTATGCAATTCATGGGGAGGACCGGGTCATTATTCATCCTATTCATCCGGATTGGGGCTGCCTCACAGGGGGCAGCAGTGGAATAACTGTGAATGATATTTTGGATAAAGGACGCTGGTGGTCCACCAGTTATAAGAGACATTCGAGCACTGAAGTAAAAAAGTAATGTATTGCTCTTGTTTTCATTTACAGATCTGGGGTGGCAAGAGGTGATGGGGAGAGGGCAGGGAGGGGATACTACGGTGATAACACTAACAGCATATATAAGTTAATTAATTTTGCTTGACCCCCATAGGAAGAGGGAGGACCATGGAAGTCTGGATCTGCGGCCATTCCTATATTTATTGGGTGGGAAAGAGAGCAGAGAAGAAGGCTGGGGAAAGCAGCTGTACCAGGATGTGAAGCAGTGTAAGTTGATCTGGCATGGCATCCGGGGATGAGATGGGCACAACTGCTTCCCACCTTGAAGGAACTCAAGGGCGGCAACCCAGTCCAGATTTAATTAATACATTTTGGGGGCAATGACCTTGCGGGCAAGCTTTGGGTGAACACATACTTGCAGATAAAAGGGACCTAGGAGCAATACGACAGTGGTGGCCTCAGGTATGCCTCGCCTGGTCAGATATGATACCAAGGAGGGTGTGGAGGCAGGAACACAGCCATAGAGCTGTGGAGAGGGCCAGGAGAAAGATGAAGAGAAGGGTTGGGACATTGGTAAGGCAGATGGGAGGACAGGTAATACCACTGGGTGTAGAAGAATGGGTGGAAGATTTCTACAGGTTGGATTGGTTGCATCTGTTGGACCTAGCTACAGACATGTTCAATACAGAAACGATGGGTTTTATAGAAGCATGGAGGAACATGCAAGAAGCGGAAAAAAATATAGAAAAGAAAGACAAGGAGTAAAAGGATCTTCCCTGAGGTAAGGGAGAATAATTCCCTAAGTGTGGGGAAAGCCAATCATCCAACTAAGCTGGAGACTGGCTAGTGGGGAAAAGAGCTGGGGGAAGGAGGGAGGGGAAGAAAAAGGAATAACACAAGAAGAGGAAGAAGATGAAGGAGAAAGCTGTCTCGGTTTTCACCATTACCTAACGGAAAAGGAAGAAGCGGCACCAGGTTTTCACCTTGGGGAGAAAAAGAAGAAGAGAGATGATCAGAGATTGATATTTGGGTGGAAATAAATGAATTTCTGAGAAATATGATAATAAGAAATGATAAAAGGAATATGGAATTATGATGTATAAATAAATTAATTGCCAATCTGAGCACAACAACAAACAATGGTCTCTGCCTTTTGTGAGGGGAAAAAGGGGATCGGGACAATGTTTTAGTCATTAGTTTCAATTCATATTAAAATATATTCAGTTTATGAAAATGTTTCAATGAGAAATATAGTAACAACAAGGAGACAAGCAATAACCTGCAATTGTGTGTTGAAAGACAGATCTAGCACACTGCAGGTAGGCTGTGCCTTTATATCTGAATTTATCTGTTTTACCAGGAGAAAATCTTTATTGAGTTGTGCTCAGTTAGAAAGAAGTCCTGGTTATGACAGTCAATAATAAACAAACTAAAAATAAGAAATCACAAAGACCAAAGGCAACAAATTGTGAACAATACACAGCAGTAGATGCTTCATACAGTTTACAGTGTAATATAGAAAAAAGAAGCATTATTATGGGGCATAAACTAAGAGTTAAGTTGCCAACTGAAAATACAGAGGGCTGTTCACAGCAACAGCCATGTCTAATCATGAGTAGGACAGCACCTAACAATACTAACTTATGAGCTCTACCAACAAGCACATTTGTTCACACAGTGACTTTCCAGTAAGACTTGAATGAATTGAAACTTGACAAAGAAATCCGTTTGTGAGGTGACTTGCAACTCTTTCCAGAGAAGAGTGGCAATTATCTGGACAGTGCAGTAAAATCTGTTTTGGCGCACACCATGGAGTTCATTATTTGCCATTATAAATTTGATTTTTTAAGCAGAGAAATCTCAGAACAAGACATTTTAAGTGTTTAAATAACAACTGATACTATAATCTGATTGCCAACTAACCATGAGGACAGATTTTATTGCAGTGTCACATGAAAGGTATAGCCAATCACATTCCTTCTTTTATTACTGCTTTTTATAATCGTACATTCTTATGGTAACTATATTAACTAAATACAATATATAGTTGAAAACACCAGTGTACAAATAAAGCAGTTGTGCCAGCCATAGCCTTACCTCATACAAAATAAACATTTCATAGTGTGATTAACCTTAATATGACAGTTGTGGCCAACTGATTAAAGAACAGAATTTGACCTCAGTTCAGGATTCAGTCCTACAACTATGTAATAACATGGCATGGCTTGCAATATTGCTACAATAATCACATATGCTGGGTTGGTTGTGAAACATGTGGCACAGCTGACTGCCTGAAAACATTCTGGATGTGCAGGTAGTATGACATATATACTGCAGTGAATTATCAGGCTTAAAAATTGTGAAAGAGGATTCAAAAGCTAAAGAGAAAACATTTTAACTGTAATAACCACACAGTCATGTGAATGCATTCCCTAGTCACAGTATAGGATTTCTCTTACTTATTTTATAATTGCCAATCTTTGTCAGCGTTATGCAACCCTGAGCAAACTGTTCACCTTCTGAGTGTAACCTCTGTGAAATCACTCTGATTTGAATCTCCATGTTTACTGAAACTGGTAATAATGTTCTCCCCTCTACCAAACTGTAAAGAGCACTGAGATACAGTTTATATGCAAGGTCAAGGCATGATTTAGCACCTGAAACTGGTATTAACATGCTCTTCCCTCCCCAGCATTGCAAAGAGTTTTTAGATAGTTAATATGAAAGACACAATTTAAATACAGATTCTGTTCCTTCCCCACGTCATTCCTTAATTTAACTGTTATACTTATGAAATCCTAAATAACACAATGTTGTACAAAAACAGTTATAAACAGCTGCATGAAATAAATTTAAAAGATACCTTTCAAACACAAGTTTGATGGAGTGTCCCTGTTCTGCTTCAATCACCCATTCACAGTTCAAGGAGTCTTTATAGTATCCAGGCCAGCCTGGAGAGAGTATTACACCAGTGGGAGCAGAGATGTGGCCACCACATGGGGCTAAAAGAACAAGAATCCAGGACAATCATTGGTTAGTTGTGTATGCTAGCTGCAGGAAAATTCACCACAATCTGTAGAAATTATCTGTTTGAGACTGCAAATAGTTGTATTCCTACTACAGAACTGCTGCTACAGTGGTGATCATACAAAAGTGTATTAGTACTGAGTTATACCTCGAGGTATACCTCAGTGGTACTGAGGCAGAACCACATTACAGTCAATGCAGATTGAACGTGAGTGCCTCAGTGGTACCTGGAGGTATACCTCAGTATTGATAAACTTTTATAAGTGTCCACCAGATTTAAATGTAAGATGTGCATATGCTTGTGCAACTTGCATTTATGTTGATGGTGGATTACCTAGTTGGATATAGTTATATGTTGGTTAGTCATTACTCTCTTCCTTCTAAAGATCCAGTGTGTCACCTCTGTGACAAAGCTACAGTACTGTACAGCTCTGTTGTTCTGATGAGGAAGTCTAAATCTGCATTTGGATCTGTATTTCTATATGGCAGAAGTAGCTACTGGACTTACAGTTGTTAATAACTTTGTCAAATAAAACAATTTATTTGCAAGACAGAGAAAAGTACATTTCAAGTTCCAGTATTGTATATCCATTTCTGATATTCAGACTTAAATCAATTACTTTTTTATTTATTTGCAATTTTGACCAGGAAAGGCACACTAAGCTGTGACAGCTTGTTTTCAGGGGCATTCTGGGGTGGGTTATATGAACCTGTTTCCATTGATGAGGGAGTGTTTGGCCAGGACACTGGGGAAATGGAGGATTGGATTCCCAGATTTATGCAGGATACCATATGGCTACTATGCCATTGTAGGATCGGGATTCAGGAAAATCATAAGGATAAACCTGTTTCTCAAAGATATTGCCCTAGAGATGCTTGTAATGGTGTTTTCAAACACAGTGGCATTTATTTATTTCTAGTTCATTTATTGTTTCATTTTGGAGTTTTGTGGCCCCATGAGTGAATTTTCCTGGCCTCCATTTTATGTCATATGAGGTCCTGCTTTTGGGAATTTATACGAGGCTGTCTCAGAAATACCCCTTACACTTTGAGGGTTTTATGTGGTATTCTTAAATATTATCTATGGCAGATAAGCTGCCAGTTGGCTTACAAGCAACAGTGTTTGGGACACAATTAATTATTGGCTTTATTTACATGCAAGTGAAGGCAGTTTATTTTATGATATGCAGAGCTTCCCTGACCAGTAATTATGGCAGTTATGGAATCACTATGTTGAGTGGGTGAGTTAGAAAACTTGTCTTTTGTTTACTGATTTATGACTTGCTTATGTTTTTATGTTTCTCATTCTTTTCTTGATTAGTGTTTATTGTGCTCTGGCAGCATTTCTTGTATGGTACTGTATTTGTCCCTATATGATGTATGATTTCTTTTCAATAAAAACATTCCCAATTCTTCTTAGGATAGACTATACAGTTTCTTTCTTTCTTTCTTTCTTTCTTTCTTTCTTTCTTTCTTTCTTTCTTGATGTATGAGACAGTCCTCTTAAACCCATTAAACATGTGATCACTTACCAGGGCTATGATGAGGAGGAGTCCAGATGTTAAATCCTATAGGTGTTATGCACAGTCATTTTCAGTATGCAAACTTCTACCCAGCCATCACAGGAAAAGAAAATCATGAAAGAACCTTTTAATGGACTGGCTCCTAACCATAAAGGTCTAATGAGATAGGGGAGCTTTAATGTACCTAACGATATTCCTGATTTTGGATTATCCTCACTGAGAAAGTACAGCAATGGAATATTCCTTTACATATTTTTTCTGCACAGACCAGAAAGCAGTTGTATCACACTGTTATTTCAGAGAATGTCTCTGTTAGTACAGTTACCTGATGCCCACTGGGAAGAGAACAGGAAGTCTTTTCTCAACTCATTGTTAGCATATATGCAAATATCATTGGATTTCTGGAACAAATCTTGACTAGTATACCAAGGAAAATGGAATAAAAAACTCCTTGAAACAAAAATCCATAGATGAAAAATGTGACCGGGTCCCACGTGTTTTCAAACACTGGAAAATTAAGTGCACTTCTTATTAGACTCTCCAGTTTCTGTAAAATTCTGGACAAAATTAGCTGCTTTAGCCCATTCTTAAGAAGACCAAAATTATTTAAGATATTATTTAACTTGGACTTTATCCTGAATCTCATTGTTGTACATCTAACCATACGAAGATCAATCTTTGCCACTTGTCAGCACTATTTACTGCAGGCTTAACGTGCCTGGGCAGTACAAAAAAAGATATTGTGGTTCTAGAAATAGTGATTTCAGTAGCAGCTGCAGTTGTTAAAAGTACGTACTGTACACAGGATTCAAGTCCTTTGGAATCACTGTGGCTGTCTTTTTACATTAACCACATTGTAAATCATGAATATTTTGTATCACTGCAATGGTCTATTATAGTATTAGAGGTGTAATTTCATTGCTTGACCAGGTCAGAATTTTGTTCAAATCATTCCTTTCTCATTGTTTCTGATTATCAATATGTTGTCCTCACTATGGCTTTTGGAGTTTAATTTTGCATTTGTGTAAATATCATACTATATAAATTGTGTAAATGTTAATTTAGTTTATGTAACTGCATTTCAGTTTGTAAGTGTGAATTTTTTTTTTGTCAGATAAAATTTCCTACTCTTCCTGGCAGTGGGCACTGTTAATCTGCTGACCAAGATGGTGGAACCAGCTGCAGTAGCAGATGATGGCATGCTGCCGCAGGCTGGGGTCATGTGCCCCTCCCATCTTGTGTTTCCAAGTAGGACAGTTCAGTGGAAATGATTTCTGAGATACCTGAACTTCAGAATGAAATGGATACATCTGAAGGCTTAGCTGAGACAGAACTGGCAAACATTAAAGCAGCAGTGCAATAAAAATATTTTTTCAAAAAGCTAGTTTCAGCAAAAATAAAGAAAATATTAGCATACCTATCAAATGTACTTTCTAGGTATCTTCTCCACTGTGCATCATAAGTATCTTTATTTTTTTATTCTAACCCTCGCAAAGGTATACAGTGCTATTTCTATGAAAAAAGTGGCAGCCATCTTTTTCATGAGAAAACAAATCAATTAAAACATTTATAAAATACTCAAATTTTGGTAGAATTAGAAAGTTGTACCACCAAATAAAATGGGAAGATGTCTGGAATACTTTATAGTTGAAAATGGGTAAGGTCAAATGTTTTGCAATTTCATTGCACTGCTTCTTTATGGATGCTGAGACACTGATGGAGCTTGAAATGGCTGAGAAGACTCATCTTTTGCTGAGTATGCAGGCTGAGGATGAAGATCTGTATAAGAGGAACACTATCTTCAAGTCCAGAGAATGTTCTGCAATACCTGTTACCCCAGCTACAAGCAGATGAATTGCTGAGACTGACAGTTAGCTGAGACCTGGAGATCAAAACTAGCTGCTGACTATGAAGAAAAGACTGATGAAAGTCTTCAAACTGATTACTACCGAGACAGAAGACCTGAATTGGTTGGCTGACAAGGTGCTGTGGGCTGCTGACTGGATGAAGGATGCAGCCAGTGTTTGTGTCCAAGATCCTAATTAGGACCTTTCACAGTGTTTTCAAATCTCTAACTCCAAATCAGGAACAGCTGTTGGTTTCCTCTCCAGTGGCGGCCCAGAGTAGCACTATTTCAAAACTTACTGCAACATATTTATTTATTTATTTATTAGATCATCGGTTTACAGACCTTTGAGTCATAGAATTATTTACAAAAGCACCTCATCAAGAGAGCAATACATCACAGCAAACAAAACAGTACAGTACATAACGCTTAGATTAAAAAGCAACCAGTGTTACAGGCATTCACTGATGGTACACGCCTGGTAATAGGTAGATCACAGTAGTCATAATATAGGTACACTTGTATCCGTCAGGTAGCAACCAGAGATATTTTATTACATTAGTCAGCAGATGTTGCATGAGATTCCAGGTATATACAGCAAAAGTAGATAGGGCAGGCCCAGACTAGGGGTGAAGGTAAGGGGCAGGTGGGGATTATGTGGAGTTGCAGCAGTGAGTACTTGTCAGATGGCTTCTCAGGGAGACCTTGAAGGACCAAGCTCAGTGGAATCAGCTATATTGGCTGAGAGGAATTGAACCAGGAGGAAGCCGAACAGAAAAAAAGCTCTGGGCCTAAGAGGTCCTTACCCTGGAGACAATAAGGAGGTTTGACAGTACAAGTGGAGACTGAGGGAGAGGCAAGCTGCAGGGAGGTGGCAACCCCAGGGGCGAGCCCTAGCAGGGTCTTTTTTACAAGAAGGCAGGTTTGGGGAGTCTTTCTTCAAGGTTGAGCAAGTTGGTGGTGGAGTACAGCAGGCATGTATGGGTGTGCCAGGGTTCCCAGCATTAGCCTGCAGGCCTTGTTTATAGACAGCTGGATTCTTGCAGGAGCAGTGTTGTAGGCTGCAGCATAGATGGGCAGCCCATAGTCGATTAGTGGCAGAACAGAGGAGGTGATCATCAATCTAAGGGCCTCTTCTGGTAGGCAGTCACTATGGCAATATAACAGTCCAATCCTGACATTGGTGGCAGCAGGAAGGGTATTGATATGGGAATGGAAGGAGAGTAATTAATCAAAAGTAATGCCCAGATACTTGTACAAGGAAGCCTTCTAGGACCTTGGGGTGGAGTCCCTAAATCAAGGGAGGCCAGAATTGCTGTTGGGATGTTCTCAATCCACAGTACTCACAGAAAACAGACTAGGCAACAGGAGGCTGATCCAGGTAATATGGTATCCAGAACCAGTCCAATGAGCATATCCAAAGTTTCACAGGAAGAAGCACTTGCTACAAATTGCTAACCAAGTTTTCAAGTCCTCCATTTGCTTCTACAGCTGTTAATACCACGGTAAATAATGGTATACAGCTACTGACTGCTGGATCGACTGAACCTCAAAATCCTGAGACTCCACAAGCTCACAGCCAGACAGGTACAACAAATAAGGAAACTGAGGCTTCTTAAGGAAATAAAAGGGAAGATCTGAACTCTGGAGTAAATTGGTGGTCAAGGATTTGTTGCAAGATAGTGGACATGATGAGAATGGACATATTTTAGAAACTAGCATCGCAGTGCACCCCTCCGATTTTAATGTAGAATCTGAGGAGGATGCTATTAAAGATGGAACACAGGCATTACAGTCTGACATTCTAGATGCTAAAGCAGAAGATAGGACCATGGGCACTTCTGAACCTCAACCAGAACCTTGTGAACCCCATCGCTGAACCTCAAAACTAAAGACATGGTATATCCCACCAGGGAATGGTGATCAGGCTCATCCATCTGATCAGTTTTGTTCAGAGGATGAGGTTTCCAGGGAGCACAGTCTGCCTCTCAAAGCTGGTCCCCAATTTGCTCACACCTATTCCAAGGATGGTTCGAGCCAGCACCAAGAAAAAAATGCAGTTCACTTATGTTATAGTGAAGGGATGACTGAATGTCCACACTGACTCTTTGTTGCCAAACAACTACCTAAGGTTTCTCTCAAGATTTTGGCATCAGAAATATACACCCTGATTCATATATCAGGTGAAGAGAACTATGGTGTCAGCATTAAAACTGCACTGAATCTTGAATGATTTGGATTAATAATTAATCAGGTGAAAATACCGCTTTGTGGATACCTTTTGTTGCAATTCCCTAAAAACCTCTAGTGTAAATAATTATAATCATGTTTCATAATGAAGGTAAATGTTGGGTATATTTATTATTGCCTTTGTCAGAGATGTGATATTCTGGATCCATCTGAGCCATTTATTGACTCTGAAATGATATAGATGAGGGATTGAAGTTTTGAGCAAAACTCCAGCAGTCAGAGTCCATGGTTATCCACTTCTCCAACAGTTTTTTCTTTGAATGTGACAGAAGTGTGTGTTTTACTCTGGGCAGCTGAAAAGGTGCTATAATTGTGGGGACAGATCTCATTTGTCAAGCATTTGTGATCAGCTGTGCTGTGGATTGTGCAGATAATCTGGGCATATGAGTATGACTTGTAGGAATTAGTACCATTGCTATTTGTGTGAGGCACAAAGACTCATCTTTCATAATTGCCCTTGGGCACCCTCATAACCAGTCAAAAGAGTTTGATCAGGATAATATGGTAAAGAGGGTACAACAATCTGGAGACAGAATCCCTTGCTAGCCTCACAAAATATCTGTACTCTGCACAGAGACCCAGAATCTCACTCTGCAATCCCTGACCCTGAACCACATACGCTGAGGAATAGCAACCTCCTACTAAGAGCCCCAAGCCACTGGTTAGGATGATCAGCTGGCTTCTGAATATGGCACAAAAGAAAGGCAAACCCAGGATCCTGTTAATCCCCTCAGAGGGATATACCTACTTCATTTTCTCATGAGAAAGACAAACTGCATGCCTTGATAGAAAACTGTGGTCCCTAAGAAGAAGCTTGCAGCTAGCCAAACCTCTGCAGTACCCTTCAGAAATATATATTTCAAATAAATTTGAGGTTTTGTAGGAAAATGTCTTAGGAAAATTCAGATCCAGGTGAAATAGACTCGACACTTCTTCTGCAAAATTGTCTGCCTCTCATCTGTCTGCACAACCTGATAGATTAAGCAGTCATCAAAGACCATGGCAGAATTGGGATTTATCTGTTTCAGAAGATATTATTTGATGTTATGTGTTTGATGTATGACGCTCCTATGAATAATTTTTCATAGCTCAGTTACAGGTCACCTTCCTAAATGTACGATGCAGTATCAAGAATCAGAATAAAGTGATGCATTTTTTTTTGCACAGGAAACTTTGATGGCCTTGACATGTGACCTCTTGCAATATTGAAAAGACTGGATTTGGGGACCTTCCTTGTGGTCCTTTGGGAAGGATAGGGCAGGTGGTGTGCAAATTTTGTTTTAGGGCACAAAATTTAATGTGAAGTGACTAGTAGATATCTCCCAGAAGAGCTTTGCTCTTAAATTTTCAGTAGAAAAACAGGAAATTTGGGTGCATACATATTTATGAACCAGAGACCAATCCAGGTAAGGTGGCTCTTTTGATCTGATCTAGCACTTTTCAGCCACTTCCAGACATTTGCATTAGGGGTGCCTTTAACTGTACTACGGATTTTCTCTATTTCATAGTTGTGGGAAAGAGGTTTATCATGGTTTGATTGTATTAAAGAAAATTGCCTCAGTAGCTGTATTAACTGATGCATATAGGTCTACCCATCCTGCTGGAGGTGCTTCTTATCTAAGAGAGTCAGTTAGCCACTAGAGTAGATTTTTTGTTTCTCTCAAAATCACTTGTTGTTCAGCATGTCACCCCAATCCTGAAGGAATTTTCTAATCACTTGTTCTTTGGAGGATGGTGTTTGCAGATTCACCTTCTCCTCAGCCTACACATGGAGAATGAACTTTCAATCTTACCTCTGCAGAGGTAACTAGGAAGAGTCATATAATGTCCTAACAGCTTGAACATAAGTCTTATGCTGTTAAGCCAGCAGACTGGTTGGAACAAGACACATCAAGTTTGATTTTAAAATTTGGTCAAAATAGTATGATAAAGGAAGAAAATAATTCCTATGTTCAGTATTTAAAATAAAGGTGACAGCTACAGAGGGTAATCTCCATGCATAGGATGGTACTGATAGTATGCTGAGCAGACTCAACAGCTAAAGCTGATGATCATGTGTTAGTAATATTATAAGGCATCATAGTTAGAAGCCAAATTAAAGTATAGAACTCAAAAGTCACCTTATGGAGATCCTTTCGTAATCTCTCAGGAATGGATAGCTGCTTCAAATATAACTGGGTGTGGGACTATATTGGGTCCTTGGTCACAGGTATACCTGATTTATTGAATCTGGTATCTCAGCATGTACAGGAGACCTTTGAATTCCCCTCAGATATCAACAGTCTGAAAACTTCCAGGGTTACCACACCACTGCCTGATTTAAACAGACACATACTTATGGCACTAATTTCAAGAGATGAAGTTATAGCAGTTACTTTAGCCTTGAAAAAGGAACATCTCCAGGTTGGGATATGATCCACAATGAATTTTTAAGGCTTTTACTTTGGAATTAGCTGAATGTTTGGCTATTGTTTTCAATCACATGCTACAGGTGGCATCAGGTCCTTGGACGTTTAACAGAGGACCTCTTATTTTCCTTTTAAAAAAGGAAAGAACTGATTAACTTAACTGGAGACTGATTTGACTTTTGAATTCCAGTTTTAAAATTCTGACAAACTTAATTCATCAAAGTTTCATTCAGACTAGAAATCATTTCATTGATCCAGCCCAAACTTTCTCCATGCTATCTAGATCTGTTCAGAAAATGGTGTTCATTTTGCATTGTGTTTTTTAATCTCAAAAGTTAATTAACATCCTGGCTATTTATTAACCCTTGATCAAAGAAAGGCATTTCATAGGATAGACCATAAGTATTTAATTACAGAAATAAGATGGCATGATATTGCTTCAGTATTTTTTTTCCTTGGTAAGTGCCTTGTATAAACCCACATCTGTAACTTTACTTATACATTGTTATTTAGGTAAGTTCATGGAACTGCAGTAAGAGTTCTCCAGGGATTCCTCCTTAGTTCTCTCCTATATGTTTTGGCACTGGACTATTTGATTAAGAGTATTAGGAAAATCAGCAAATACACAAGATATCTTCAAGTAGTGGTGATCCCTAGATAATATATGCAAAAACATTGCAGCTGTACCATCAGGAAAAGTTGTGATTCTGGGTCTGGATGTATTCTTGAGTGTTTCAGTTTTTGTTTAATTTGGACAAGAGTATTGACATATGTTTTGGTAACCTCCAATGAGGTAGAGAATGTGAATGGTATTAAAATTTCACAGCAGCTAATAAAAATTTTGGGAATTAAGTTAGGCTCTGGTGATAGGGCACAACTGAACTGTTTCATCGGGTTACTTTATGTCCACAAAACATAAATATATATATAAGTCATGGAAATTATTTTAATTTTACTCGATTCATATAATTAAGTAATTCTTTGTTCCCCTTTGATATATTTAAGTTTTATTTTTCCTCCCAGTTAATAAAGAAACCTAGCTTTTCAGATTTCTTTTTTCCCAAAACCTCTGTGATAGCCAGCTCAGCCATGTCAGAAGAGAGCTGACTTATTTTCCAGGGAGAAAGGAGGCACCAATATGGTTAATCCTGTGGGATTTTTCCATACAGTTTTTGTCATGTTGTCCTTAAATTAGGATGCTGGGGACTGTTTCTCTGGCACAATATTGGATGCAAAGTAATTTGTAAACTTTCTGACAGTATGGCAAAGTGGATCCTCTAAGGATTATTTGTAACATGAGCCTACCCACAAATGTAGTTAATTATTTGCAGAAGTTGTACAAATGGCAGTAAAGTGATAGTTTGTCTCTTCCCAGTGAACAGTTGTATCAGGAAGTATTATCAAGTACTTGTCCACAGGGACCTCAATTTAAGAACTGTACTGCTGCTAAAACCCTGCTAGTTATGAAACAACTGATGGACAAATGTTTATCAGAAAGGCTATGGAATGCTCTGTGGTTATGTTCCCATGGCAGGATAGAGGTCTGAGGAAAACACAAGCATAAGTCGACAGAGAAGTGCTCCTGACCATAACCAGAATGTACAATACAGATTCACATGGTTGAACATTTTTGTTAGAATGTATATGTGCAAAATATTTCTGACATTATCTTCCTCTTTGATGGAAACCTCCTTATTGGAAAAAGTCACCAATAAGTGTTAGGTCTAGGTGATTTTAGGCATAATTATGGAAGTATAATAACAGCACCCTGACAGCAATAATTTTCTTGCTTGAAGTATTACATATGGCAAGCTCACATATAGCCATTAATATGGAATAATATTCCAGTACATAATAGAGGCATGGATAGTTATGGATTATTTACAGCAACTTTGAAAACACACTTTATGCATTTATCTAAGTGTAGCTGTTTTCTAAATTGATACTTACTGAATATTAGCTATGGAACTGACGGCCCTGTTACACAGATCTGTGTAACAGCTTAAACGCATTAGGGCTTTTAAACCAACATTTAATTGTGATTTTATGTAGACGTGGAATTTGTATTCCTATTAATATGTTTTGTATTAAGTATAACCTTGTCTGACGTAATTTGTGTATGTATCTGATTGACCATGGGTACTACCTGTAAAAGGGATTGTATCCATGTGTGCTTACCATATACAAACAAAAATCAAATCAAACAGTCAAGTGGAGCTACAGCAACTTAACATGTCCCATATGTCTTTAGCAAGAACATGTGAATCTGCAAGATATTTTGAGGACAGAACAGCAAGGTGTCCTGCAAAGTTTACTTCCTTGTGGAAAGGGATAACATGGCTAAAATATTTCAGTGGACTGGAGCAAGTTGTCACATTGTATATCTTATAATTTGGTTGGTTTTGTTTTGGTTGCGTATTTGAGTTTTTGGTAAATTAGTTCTGTTTTATTTGACACTTCAAGTCTAACTTTTAAGCACATATTGTGGTCATGCATGGTCTTTTATACATTTTCAGTCAAGTTTAAGGAGAACTTTTGCATGTGTGAGTGATGAGCCGTGCATCAGGGTTATCTGACTCAGAACTTAAGCTGATTGATCTGTCATGCTGTAGGCCTGGTACTAGACAGAGCCATGCCAGTGAATAATTATCTCAGAGGATCAGCCTGGAGAATTAACACTTTGTGGTGAAGCATTGAAATTTCACTGCAGTGCAGACACAACAGGAACCTCCCAATCCCCGATAAAAGTTGGGGCCATGCAGGCAGTGGAGTTAGAAAATTCTAAAATATTAAGAAGCTGGATGGAAATAGTGGTGTTGAAGAGAAGCAACAGGGGATTGGTGCAGCAAAGAATCTGCTGTATTCTTCAGGCACATCAAAAATTCTGTTATGTAAGCAAGTCAGGTTGCTCAAAAGGCAATGCTGTTTTGGTTTACTTCATCCTACAGCTTTGGTATGATGTATTAAAAAATAAAATTCATGCACTTTGTGTATCTTTTTTCATATCTATCCTGAGCCAGCTGGCAATAACATCGCTCAAGAAATGACGCTAAAGGAAGCTGCACTTGAAAATAACAGAGCGTGATTTGAGACGCTAGCTTGTTTTCCAGGCAGAATTTCTTTATTTGTTGGTCATGTACTTATAATTAAGAGAAAGATCCTTGCTTTGTTTTACATAAGTGAATGAACCGAAATTAAAAAAAGCATTGTACCAAACAGTTTTGTATGCTAAATGCTTATATGGGAGTGAAAACTCTCTGGCAACGGAATAATGGCAGGAATAATAGTTTTGTTCACTTGTAAAGATCGCTTTATTTTAAGTATGAATAGGTAGCACAGTCAAAACGTAAAATCTGCAGACATGGTATGCTATGCACCACAATAGTGAGAACCTGCAATTCCACAGGTTTTACATCAGGATGGTAGCTTCTCACTATCAGGATGCCTATAAGTATTACTTTTGACTGCACTACCAATCTGTATTAAAAAATACATCTTTACAAGTAAACAAAAATTTGACTGCTCCTGCCTGTTATTTATTTACCATAACCACAGGTGTGACTTTTCCCTCCTCTAGAGTTTGCTTAAACTAATGTCTGCTAAGTGACTCCTCCTGTGTGGATAGGCAGGGGCATCACCAGCAGGAAAAGGGAGGTCATAATTCCACTATACCAGACACTAGTGAGGCCCCACCTGGAGTACAGTGTACAGTTCTGGAGACCTTACCTACGTAAGGACATAGACAGGGTAGAGAAGGTTCAGAAGAGGGCAACAGAGATGGTGCATGGATTGCATCACAAGTCCTATGAGGACAGGTTGAAGGAACTAAACATGTACTCACTGGAGGAGAGGAGGAGAGAGGGATATGATAGAGACATACAAGTATCTTACATAAGGAGGAACAGGGTGCAGGAATACACTATTTTTAAGCAAAAAGATGTTCCAGGACTAGAGGGCATGGGATGAAGTTGGAGGAGTATGATTCAGAGGAAGCGTAAGGAAGAATTTCTTCACAGAACGGGTGGTGGACAAAGTGGAACACCCTGCCAGAGGAAGTGGTGGGGCTGAAACAATCACAGGATTTAAGAATGCATGGGATAGACATAAAGGAATTCTGGAGGTCAGGGTAAGGGCAACAGACTTCTAGGAAAACATAAACTGAACTTACAAGCTCAAATGGGCAGACTGGGTGGGCCATAGGCCCTTATCTGCCGACACTGTCTATGTACCTATGTATCTATGTACTTCCAATGTTTGTAAATTTCTTGTATGTTACATGCTAATTTTTAATACACCCACAAAATTCTTCATTCCAACCAGCTCTCAGTGCACTGTATGCTGTCTTTGTGGAGTTTTTTTTTTTTCTTAGGCAATAGTACCTGTGGGATAAAAGTTATTTGATTCTGCGTGGGATCTGATGAGTGAACAGTTCAGAGATGGTGTCATGTAGCACATATTGATAGTGCTAAAATATCTTCCTGTTGCGACAGCCTGCATAAATTTTGCCATTATGTCTTTCCATCATGCACAAGAAAACATTTACACACAATTCGATAAACTGCCAGTTTTGAGTCTGACAACTGTGAAGCCTTAATTTTCATTGAATGGCTGTTAGCAAACATGCAGAAAAATCAGCCCCAATCTTTTGAACATATGGGAAGAGAGGTATATCAGTAATGCAATGTAGCTTCTAAATATTGGAATAATTTTTATGTAGAGGTAGAGGTTTTGTCCTGATTGTATGCAAGGTATTACATGCCTGACACTAAATTCAGGTGCTGTAAAAAATGCAGATCCAGATGGACAAGTTCTATACCAAACAAGCATGTGTCAATGCTGAATGTTGGCAGCTGATATTGTACACATTTTTATTATATATGTATCCAGAATACAGCAGATGAGATGCAATATCTCATTTTCAGTGGTGTCCTGCTTTTGCACATTGTTAGACTGTAATTACCCAGGATAGGGCAGCAGATAGATAATATTTACTTTAACTGGGCTCCACATTTTAACTCCAGAATGTACAATAGTATTTTCATGACCAGACACTAGGATCAAGACAGGTGAATTTTTAAAATCCCATCTGAAAGGTGATTTCTTCTTGTGACTATGGTAACAAGTTTTGAGGGATTTGAAAATGATATGTGCCATGTTCAGAAGGTTGGGTAACACAAGGGATATGCTAAACATTAGGGCCAGAATCTGAAAAAATAAAGTTATGATTAAATGTTGGAAAATTTGTTTCTTCATAACTTAGTTGGTTAACATTTTACCCTAAATTTTCAAAGTAATCATTTTATGACCACTCCTTTGGAGCATGACCAGTGTCATTTATAAAACAATGGCTGAAACACTGTTTTGCACAACAACTGTTAAAACACATTTTGGGTAGGATTTAAGAAATGACAGCTGTCACATTCATGAGGTGGTATGAAAAATGGCTATGTTGAAAGTTGAGGTAAAATATTGAAAAGTACCACAGTGAAGAGGGTGCATTAAAAATTACACTGTAGAGTCACAACTTTGTTTTTTCATATAATGTATTTACCCACATTTTCAAAGAGTCTCTTATGACCCCCGCGATAGTCTTCTTATGAGCCCACAAGGGCAAAGAAATGTTCACATCCTGCCAGAAAGGTGGTATTGTGATATAAGTGCAAAACACATTTTGGCTAGGATTTGAAAATGACAGCTATCATTCATGAGGTGCTGTAAAGAAATGGCTATGTTAAAATTTAGGGTCAAAATATTAGAAAATTAAAAAGTTACAAGCCTGCATTTATAAATTTCAAGAGTAGGCTCATAACCTTTTTTTTTTTTTATATTTTACCCGATTTTAGCATAGCCATTTTATGACCACACCTCATGAACAAGGGTGGAGAAAATGTTTAACTCCTGCCCGAAAGGTGATTTTGCACAGCAACCAAAAAATCATCTTTTGGAAGAGACTTGCCTAATTTTATTGCAACTGTTTATGAGGTAGGGTCCCAAAAAGGCCTGTTGAAAATGTGGGCAAAAATATTCAAAATGACCAAGTTATGCCACAAAGTTCAAACTCCATTGAAATTCCTTGAACAGCATACCTGGTTTCCTCAGTTCATGGTCTGGAGTTGAAGAGTGAAGACATGTCTGCAGTCCAGAGAGGATTGCAGCATTGGACCCCAGATGCGGAAGTAAGGGCTTGGGGTTGTGGGTGGTGGGTGTTGAGTGGATGGGTCAGGTGAGGGACTAATGGTGATGGCAGCAACAGACATCATTGGACTGTTTTCTTTTACAGGGTATGTTGCAAAACTAAACAAACCAAAAAACTACAAGGGACAGTTTTTTCAATCTAAGTGGCAAAACTGGGGCATTGGGCACCCCAGTGTCAGTGTTATGATTGTTTGGTTGGGGTGGGTGGGGTGGTGGGTGCTGAGTCGGAGGGACGGGTGAAGGACAGCAACAGTGGTGGCAGCAACAGACATCGATGTACAGTTTTCTTTTTAAAGTATATATTAAAAAATTGCTAGGGTTGGTTTCTTTATTTCAGCTGGTGACACTGGGATTGGGCATCCTCAGTATTGGTGTTATGTTTGTGGGGATAGTGTGGGGTGATGGATGCTGATTAGGAGGGTCAGGTAGGGGAACAGTAATGGCAGAGGCAGTGACAGACATGAAAGGATTTTTTTTGCAGGGTATAATTCAACCTTAGCATGCTATTCATGACAGATCAGCTATGCTTGCTGGGCGGTGGATATGTAAATCACAGGAAATAGCCAATCTATGACCGAGTCAGCTCTCTCCTTTGAACTACATAAAGTATCTCCCAGAAGCCAGAATAGTGTCATGATCAGCCTGGCTGATAATTGGTGTAACACTGATAAGCCCTTGCAAACCACTCAGCATTGGACTGACAGTGCCACAACCCTCAAAAGTCACTATTCTAAAGAATGTTCACTACACGGTACACATGACGAACATAAAATAACCTTTATAGGTGCACAAAATTTAAACGAGCCACATGAACATTAATGCTTGAAGCAGAAAATGATTCTTCTTCAGGTGGCAGTGACAGACCCAGACTGGATTTTGTCTAGATAATTGAATGTGTCATGAAATACAATGTAGTGTACTGTGCTTTTCAGAACTGCAGTTGGAGGAGCCCTGCAGACCACTTGCTATCGATACGCACTCCTCATTCTTTGCAACTGAACAACATGTTGGATTGTGAACACAATTGTCTTCATGTCTGTGAAGCACCTGCTCACTGTTTCTATAAGCAGTTGCACTGCACTATTTGAAATCCTTTGTACTACTCCCCTGTCCACTACCACGCATGAGCAGTTATTTGTGTAGCTTTTTTCCTTTTACTTTAATTATTGTTTCCTGCCCCATCCAACCCTCCCCTCAGCACTCACCACCTGCTCACTCCCCAGAATCATGATAATGATACTGGGGTGCCTAATCTTCCAGTGTCCCAATCACAAAATCATCATATGCTCCCCAATCCACTACCACTCATGCATGGTTATTTGTGCCAGATTTTGTATTTATTTATTGTTTCCTCTCCCAACCTGACCCTTCCTCTCAGCACCCAGAAACCAACTCCCCACCCCAGAATGTAACTAGTGGCACTGGGGTTTACCAATCCCAGTGTAGAAATCCTCATTTGTTTGTTTTTTTGTACCTGTAAAAATAAAAATGTTCATCTGTGTCTTTGCAGCCATTGCACTACCCTCCACCTGACTATCCCACTCAGCAACCACCCCCAAAAGCCCTTACTTCACATCAGGGTTCAATACCATAATACCCTCCGACAGCAGACACGCCTTCACTCTTCAAGGACAGACAGCAAACTGAAGAATCAGGTATGTGGTTCAATTTATTTCAATGGAGTTTTGAACTTAGTGGCATAACTTGGGCATTTTGCATATTTTTGCCCAGATTTTCAACATGCCTTCCTTGGGACCCTACCTCATGATCAATCAAGCTATCATTATGCAGATATGTCCTGAAAGGTGATCTTGCAGTCCCAGTGTATAATCACCTTTGGGCAAGAGTTGAACATTTCCCCACCCTTGTTCATGAGGTGGGTCATCAGAAGCTATGTTGAAAATTTGGTGTACAAATATTCAAAAACAATAAAGTTAAGAACCTACATTCAATTTTCTGAATGCTGGCTCGTAACGTTGGTAATTTTCAATATTTTGACCCCATATTTACGACATATCCATATAGTTATAGTACCTCATGAATGTGAGAGCTGTCATTTTTCAAATCCTAGCCAAAAAGTTTTTTATAACCTGAAAGCTGATTTTGCAGTCCCTACATGAAATCACCTTTAAGGCAGGAGTTGAAAATTTTGTCTGCCTTTTCATGAGATAGGGTCATAAGAAGGTTATGTTGAACATGGTGTACATTTGAAAAACAACAAAGTTATGAGCTTACATTGAATTTTGCAAATGCAGGCTCATAACATTGGTAATTTTCAATATTTTGACCCCAAATTCACAACATAGCCACATCTTTACAATACCTCATGAATGTGACAGCTGTCCTTTTCTAATCCTGGCCAAAATATTATTTCACATCCCAAAAGGTGAGTTTGTGATCTCTGTGGAAATCACCTTTCAGCCAGGAGTTGACATTTTCTCTGCCATTTTTCATGGGTGGGGTCATAAGAAGGCTATTTTGAAAATTTGTTGTAAAAATATTAAAAAACAACAAAGTTATTATGAGCTTATATTACATTTTGTGAACACAGGTGCATATCGTTAGTAATTATCAATATTTTGACCCCAAATTTACAACATAGCCATTTCTTTACAGCACCCCATGTATGTGACAGCTGTCATGTCTACAAAATGACCAAAAAAAAGTGTTTTTACATCCCAAAAGTTGACTTTGCAGTCCCTGTACGAAATCACCTTTTGGCCAGGAGTGGAACATTTGCTCTGACCTTCTTCATAAGGCAGGGTAATAACAAAGTTTATTGAAAATTTGGTGTACAAATATTACAAAACAACAAATTTATGAGCCTACATTACATTTTGCTAATGCAAGCTTGTAACTTTGGAGATTTTAATATTTTTACCCCAAATTCCACCGATGCAGCCCTATCAGCTCTGGCCAGATTGTGATTCAAAAGAATACAGTTTTACTAGGAAATGCACCAAAACACAGAGTTCAAACAGCTGACAGTAAATTGTAGTCTCAAGGAGGAATTAGACCTACTGATATGGTAAGCAGAATCACTCTCCATGGCATTTCTTAATGTGACATGACGCCTTGAGTTTTTAAGTTTTACCTAATTAGTGTGAATAAGATGATAATATTTTATTAATGAAGTATTTAAATTTGTTGGACAGGAATGTGACTGCCTTATATGGGAAATAGGGGATATGTGATGGGGGCTGTGGGATAAAGGAATTATTTTCTTGAGTCCCTGGTGACCTTGGGTAACCTCACAAATGGAGGAGCATAGTAGAGCCATGAATGATTTACCCAAGGTCACTGGTGGATGAGTGAAAATAACTCCTTTAGTCCCATGGCCCTCATCACACATTTGATTTATGCAATAGGGATATGATTTTGGGGAGCAGATTTTTATATATATATTTAATTTAGGGTTTTTTTAATAGTAGAGAATTTGTTTGTGATGTAGCATTTGTCAGTGCTCCATTCACACAAGTCTTTCAAGGTGTCGCTTTATTGGCTCTGCCCTTTACATTATGTTCTTCAGTGCATCACTTCATTGGCTACAATTTTATGTGAGAGAGGGCTGAACAGTTAGGAGAAAATGGTGGTTTTGTGTCTCACTTAGCAAGCATTACAGAGAGAGAGAGAGAGAGAGAGACTGCTGTGGTGGTGGCATTTTCTGGGTTTGTTTTTCATTTTTTTTAAGTAAATGATATATCTGGTTGCTCCTGGATTCACTGTGCAGTTGTACATTAGGTTGCAGTAAAAAACAACACATATATATATATATATATGGTGCAGAGCAGAGATGGGAGCCAGTTCAGTGTGTTGCTGACAAGTGGAGACACAGAGTAGAAGTGAGTATATGTGGCAGAAGAGCATAACGGATATGGAGTTATTTTCATGGTCAGGTGTGGCTGTGGGTCTGTTATGTTGCTGCAGTCCTTGAGAAGTATTCTTTAAAAAAAGTACTGTTTTGTTACTGGGCTAGTTGTTGGTTTGGTGTGATTTAAGAGGAGTGAGTGGCTTCCGAGCTGCTGAAGGACAAAATGGTTTCTGTGTTGGGAAGGAAGAGGAAGTAGTGTCAGCTGGCTTCCAGGAGACTGTGTCTGTTGGGGGTTGATTGACAGTTTGCTTTTATCCCACATATGTGGATACATTTTGGGTGATGAGATGTATCCCACATATGCGGAGATAAATTGATTTATGCAATGGATTTTGCCCACACCTATTGCATAAATGCCTCTATTTAATTAGATGTTCAAAAATACAGCATTCTAGAAATTCATTAGCTGCATCAGACTATAAATAAAAATTAAATCAGGTAAATGTATGCATCCAAAATCTCCAAACTGTATGCTCATATTTATGTTATTTACATTTTTAATATTGTCAGTACTTTTTGTATATTTAGAATCTCTCGTGGGTCCATTTTTGTGTGCAATGCAACTCATTCGTTCTTTCTTTTTCATCTTTGTCACATCACAATGAGGGAAACCAATTAAAATACAGGATACCCAGTCATATTCAGAAATGCCATGGAGAATGATTATGCTTGCCAGCTCCATGGTATTTGTTTTTATGGCTAAAATGGCTACAAACAATTCTCTACAGCTCACTGAGGCCAATTCCTCCATGATATTGCAATTTGCTGCCAGCTGTTTGAACTGTGTTGTGGTGCATTTTTCTAATCCTTTCATCTGAGGCTGGTCAAGCCAAAGGAGGTTCACCCTCCCAAAGTCCTTAAAAACAGGGGGCTCAGGGAGGACCTGATGGGTCCACCCTAGGCAATTGAAGGATGGAGCTCCTGCCCTGGCCAGACCTTGACCTGGCTCATTAACTAATCCTTGCAGGAGGGTGCCATCCCAGACCAGTGGAAACAGGCCCATGTGGTCCCTATCCACAAGGGGCCCTTTGGAACCTATTGGCAATTACAGGCCAATTTTCTTGCTCTGTGTCTGGCAAAAATCCAGGAAACATAGAAACATAGAATTTGGACGGCAGATAAGGATCGCTTGGCCAGCCACTCTGCCCATTTCCTACCTAATGGATAAGCTGCAGATCCTAGTTAACCAGCAGCCTACTTCTTCCTACCCCACCCCTAGAATTGCCTTATGACTGTCCCATGCATGCTTGAATTCTACCACTGTTTTTGACTCCACAACTCCTCCGGAAGGCCATTCCATGCATCCACAACCTCTCTGTGAAAAAATACTCTTAAATTACCCTGAGCTGTGCCCTCTATCTTCAAATTGTGCCCCTTTGTTCTTGCATGCCTTTTTGAAAGATGCTACCGCCTTGGACTTTGTTGATTCCCCTTGAGGTACTTGAAAGTTTCTATCATGTCCCCCCTCCCTCCTTTCCTCGAGGCTATACATATTAAGCTCCTCAAGTCTCTCTTCATATGTCTTCGGTGCAGACCCTGCACCATTTTAGCTGCCTCCTCTGGACAGCTTCCATCCTGTCTATGTCTTTGCGGGAGATTGGGTCTCCAGAACTGCATGCAGTACTCCAGATGGGGTCTCACCAGCTGTCTGTACAGAGGGATACTAACTTCCTGTTTTCTACTGGTGATGCCTCTCCATGCATCTCAGTATCCCCCAGCCCTCCTTGCTGCCCTCTCACATTGCTTGCCCACCTTTAGGTCATCTGATATGACTACCCCCAGGTCCCTTCCATTTTTGTTGTTGTTAGTATCTCACCCCCATTGTGTACTCTTTCCTGGGTTTTTGTTTCCAGGTGCATTACCTTGCACTTCTTAGCATTGAATCTAAGCTGTCATACATTTGACCATTCCTCTAACCTTGCCAAGTCCCTTCTCATCCTTTCCACCCCACCTTGTGCATCAACTCTGTTGCAGGCTTGTTCATGGGCAACTCTGTGACTACTTAGAGGTTCAGCAGCTTCTTGCACCTCTCAGCACAGCTTAGAAATCAGACATGGGACTGACACTGCCCTGACAAAATTCTCAATGGACATACTCCAAGACGTGGACAAGGGAACCCCTATGGGAGCAGTCTTCATAGACCTTTCCAAGGCCTTTGACCTGGTTAACACAGATTACTACTAGCCAACCTGGGTAACGAGTTCTTGATCTACATGCACTACAGTGGTTTGAAAGCTACTTAACTGGTCGCACACAGAGGGTAAAGTGGAAGGATATGACATCAGACGACTTCCCCAAAAAAAGGAGTACTGCAGGGTCAATACTGGCCCCCTTCTTTTCTCCCTGTTCACAAATGAACTGAATGACTACTGCAGGGAGAGCTCTGTTGTCCAGTATGCTGACAACGCCATCATCTATCATTCCATCGACAAGCTAGGCTTTCGGGACAATCAAGCAACTGAAGCAACACAAGCAGCTCACCTGAGTAGCTGAGGAAGCCGAATCTCAAGCCTGATAACTTTGGAGGCAGCTCCCCACCCCAAGCTAGGCACTCGGACAATCAAGCAACTGAAGCAACACAAGCAGCTCACCTGAGTAGCTGAGGAAGCCGAATCTCCAGCCTGATAACTTTCGAGGCAGCTCCCCGCAAGCTAGGCACTCGGGACAATCAAGCAACTGAAGCAACACAAGCAGTTCACCTGAGTAGCTGAGGAAGCCGAATCTCCAGCCTGATAACTTTCGAGGCAGCTCCCCAAGCTAGGCACTGGGACAATCAAGCAACTGAAGCAACACAAGCAGCTCACCTGAGTAGCTGAGGAAGCTGAATCTCCAGCCTGATAACTACCAAGGCAGCCTCCCCAAGCTAGGCACTCGGGACAATCAAGCAACTGAAGCAACACAAGCAGCTCACCTGAGTAGCTGAGGAAGCCGAATCTCCAGCCTGATAACTTTCGAGGCAGCCCCCAAGCTTAGGCACTCGGGACAATCAAGCAACTGAAGCAACACAAGCAGCTCACCTGAGTAGCTGAGGAAGCCAAATCTCAGCCTGATAACTATCGAGGCAGCTCCCCCAAAGCTAGGCACTCGGGACAATCAAGCAACTGAAGCTAACACAAGCAGCTCACCTGAGTAGCTGAGGAAGCCGAATCTCCAGCCTGATAACTTTCGAGGTAAAGAGAGCTCTCTCTTCATTTGGATGCCTGCAGAGGTGCAACCTGATGAACACTTATACTTTATGAACTTTGTTCCTGTTCACCACTGGGTGGGCTTGTTATTGCTTCTCTTTGTGCTACTAAGGCTGAAGTGTAAAGCTAGGGACTCATTGGTTTCCCTAGAGTTGCCTTGCTGATTACACCTTAAGACAGATATATAAGCAGCTAATATAGATCAGACTTGTTTAATATGGTGGTATTTGGAGCTAATTGCTGATTACACCTTAAAGCCAGATATACCAAGCAGCTAATATAGAGCAGACTTGTTTAATATGGTGGCATTGGAGCTAATTGTGCTTGTAACTGAAGGCATTAGGTTAGCTGGGTCCTAGTGTGACCTCATTTTGGAATAGCCCTGTTTGCTTAGAGTGGGCTCCTTTGTTAAAGTCACAACATATTCTCCCGCTGCATAGTAATGAGAGGCTGTGTTTTCTCCACTACATAGGCAGCTCCCTCCCCAAGCTAGGCACTCGGGACAATCAAGCAACTGAAGCAACACAAGCAGCTCACCTGAGTAGCTGAGGAAGCCGAATCTCCAGCCTGATAACTTTCAAGGCAGCTCCACCCCCAAGCTGGGCACTCGGGACAATCAAGCAACTGAAGCAACACAAGCAGCTCACCTGAGTAGCTGAGGAAGCCGAATCTCCATCCTGATAACTTTCAAGGTAAAGAGAGCCTTCTCTTCTTCTTCATTTGGACGCCTGCAGAGGGGTGCTACCTGATGAACACTTATATTTTATGAACTTTGTTCCCTGTTCACCACTGGGAGGGCTTGTTATTTGCTTCTTTGTGCTACTAAGGCTGAAGTGTAAAGCTAGGGACTCACTGGTTTCCCTAGAGTTGCCTTGCTGATTACACCTTCAAGCCAGATATACCAAGCAGCTAATATAGATCAGACTTGTTTAATATGGTGGTATTTGAGCTAATTGCTGATTACACCTTAAAGCCAGATATACCAAGCAGCTGATATAGATCAGACTTGTTTAATATGGTGGTATTTGGAGCTAATTGCTGATTACACCTTAAAGCCAGATATATCAAACAGCTAATATAGAGCAGACTTGTTTAATATGGTGGTATTAGAGCTAATTGTGCTTGTAACTGAAGGCATTAGGTTAGCTGGGTCCTAGTATGACCTCATTTTGAATAGCCCTGTTTGCTTAGAGGGGAGCTCCTTTGTTTAAGTCACAACATATTCTCCCACTGCATAGTAATGAGAGGCTGTGTTTTCTCCACTACATAGGCAGCTCCCTCCCCAAGCTAGGCACTCGGACAATCAAGCAACTGAAGCAACACAAGCAGCTCACCTGAGTAGCTGAGGAAGTCAATCTCCAGCCTGATAACTATCGAGGTCAAGATAGCCTCTTCTCTTCGTCTGGATGCCTGCAGAGGGAGCTACCTGATGAACACTTGTATTTTATGAACTGTATTCCTGTTCACCACTGGATGGGCTTGTTATTTCTTCTCTTTGTGCTACTAAGGCTGAAGTGTAAAGCTAGGGACTCACTGGTTCCCTAGAGTTGCCTTGCTGATTACACGTCAAGCCAGATATACCAAGCAGCTAATATAGATCAGACTTGTTTAATATGGTGGTATTTGGAGCTAATTGCTGATTACACCTTAAAGCCAGATATACCAAACAGCTAATAAAGAGCAGACTTGTTTGATATGGTGGTATTGGAGCTAATTGTGCTTGTAACTGAAGGCATTAGGTTAGCTGGGTCCTAGAGCGACCTCATTTTGAATAGCTCTGTTTGCTTAGAGTGGAGCTCCATTGTTTAAGTCACAACATATTCTCCCGCTGCATAGTAATGAGAGGCTGTGTTTCTACACTACATAGGCAGCTCCCCCGCCCAAGCTAGGCACTCTGGACAATCAACAACTGAAACAACACAAGCAGCTCACCTGAGTAGCTGAGGAAGTCGAATCTGCAGCCTGATAACTTTCGAGGTCAAGAGAGCCTTCTTCTTCGTCTGGATGCCTGCAGAGGGTGCTACCTGATGAACACTTATATTTTATGAACTTTATTCCCTGTTCACCACTGGATGGGCTTGTTATTTGCTTCTTTTTGTGCTACTAAGGCTGAAGTGTAAAGCTAGGGACTCACTGGTTTCCCTAGGTTGCCTTGCTGATTACACCTTAAAGCCAGATATACCAGGCAGCTAATATAGATCAGACTTGTTTAATATGGTTGTATTTGAGCTAATTGCTGATTACACCTTAAAGCCAGATATTCCAAGTAGCTAATATAGATCAGACTTGTTTAATATGGTATTTGGAGCTAATTGCTGA
The DNA here is from genome assembly GCA_016271365.2 of Neoceratodus forsteri. NCBI lineage: Eukaryota > Metazoa > Chordata > Ceratodontiformes > Ceratodontidae > Neoceratodus > Neoceratodus forsteri. The sequence goes on from CM057455.1 coordinate 626,311,627, forward strand.
TTACACCTTAAAGCCAGATATATCAAGCAGCTAATATAGATCAGACTTGTTTTATATGGTGGTATTTGGAGTTAATTGCTGATTACACCTTAAAGCCAGATATACCAAGCAGCTAATATAGAGCAGACTTGTTTAATATGGTGGTATTGGAGCTAATTGTGCTTGTAACTGAAGGCATTATGTTAGCTGTGTCAAAGTGACCTCATTTTGGAATTTTTCCAGTTTGCTAAGAGTTGAGCTCCTTTGTTTAAGTCACAACATATTCTCCCGCTGCATAGTAATGAGAGGCTGTGTTTTCTCCACTTCATAGGCAGCACCACCCTCCCAAGCTAGGCACTCGGGACAATCAAGCATCTGAAGCAACACAAGCTGCTCACCTGAGTAGCTGAGGAAGCCGAACTCCAGCCTGATAACTTTCGAGGTAAAGAGGCTCTTCTCTTTGTCTGGACGCCTCGGAGGGTGCTACCTGATGAACACTTATATTTTATGAACTTTGTTCCCTGTTCACCACTTGGTGGGCTTGTTATTTCTTCTCTTTGTGCTACTAAGGCTGAAGTGTAAAGCTAGGGACTCACTGGTTTCCTAGAGTTGCCTTGCTGATTACACCTTAAAGCCAGATATACCAAGCAGCTAATATAGATCAGACTTGTTTAATATGGTGGTATTTGGAGCTAATTGCTGATTACACCTTAAAGCCAGACATACCAAGCAGCTAATATAGAGCAGACTTGTTTAATATGGTGGTATTGGAGCTAATGTGCTTGTAACTGAAGGCATTAGGTTAGCTGGGTCCTAGTGTGACCTCATTTTGAATAGCCCAATTTGCTTAGAGTGTAGCTCCTTTGATTAAGTCACAACATATTCTCCCACTGCATAGTAATGAGAGGCTGTGTTTTCTCCACTACATAGGCTGCTCCCCAAGCTAGGCACTCGGGACAATCAAGCAACTGAAGCAACATAAGCAGCTCACCTGAGTAGCTGAGGAAGCCGAATTTCCAGCCTGATAACTTTCGAGGTAACGAGAGCCTCTTCTCTTTGTCTGGACGCCTGCAGAGGGTGCTACCTGATGAACACTTATATTTTATGAAATTTGTTCCCTGTTCACCACTGGGTGGGCTTGTTATTTGCTTCTTTGTGCTACTAAGGCTGAAGTGTAAGCTAGGGACTCACTGGTTTCCCAGAGTTGCCTTGCTGATTACACCTTAAAGCCAGATATACCAAGCAGCTAATATAGATCAGACTTGTTTAATATGGTGGAATTTGGAGCTAATTGCTGATTACACCTTAAAGCCAGACATACCAAGCAGCTAATATAGATCAGACTTGTTTAATATGATGGTATTGGAGGTAATTGTGCTTGTAACTGAAGACATTAGGTTAGCTGGGTCCTATTGTGACCTCATTTTGAATAGCCCTATTTGCTTAGAGTGGAGCTCCTTTGTTTAAGTCACAACATATTCTCCAACTGCATAGTAATGAGAGGCTGTGTTTTCTCAACTACATAGGCAGCTCCCCAAGCTAGGCACTCGGGAAAATCAAGCAACTGAAGCAACACAAGCAGCTCACCTGAGTAGCTGAGGAGCCAAATCTCCAGCCTGATAACTTTCGAGGTAAAGAGAGCCCTTCTTCGACTGGACGCCTGAGAGGGTGCTACCTGATGAACACTAATATTTTATGAACTTTGTTCCTGTTTACCACTGTGGCTTGTTATTTGCTTCTCTTTGTGCTACTAAGGCTGAAGTGTAAAGCTAGGGACTCACTGGATTCCCTAGAGTTGCCTTGCTGATTACACTTAAAGCCAGATATACCTAGCAGCTAATATAGATCAGACTTGTTTAATATGGTGTATTTGAGCTAATTGCTGATTACTCCTTAAAGCCAGATATACCAAGCAGCTAATATAGAGCAGACTTGTTTTAATATGTTGGTATTGGAGCTAATTGGGCTTTTAACTGAAGGCATTAGGTTAGCTGGGTCCAAGTGTGACTTCATTTTGAATAGCCCTGTTTGCTTATAGTGGAGCTCCTTTGTTTAAGTCACAAACATATTCTCCCGCTGCATAGTAATGAGAGGCTGTGTTTTCTCCACTACATAGGCAGCCCCTCCAAGCTAATCACTTGGGAAAATCAAGCAACTGAAGCAACACAAGCAGCTCACCTGAGTAGCTGAGGAAGCCAATCTCCAGCCTGATAACTTTCGAGGTAAAGAGGCCTCTTCACTTCGTCTGGACGCCTGCAGAGGGGTGCTACCTGATGAACACTTATATTTTATGAACTTTGTTCCCTGTTCACCACTGGGTGGGCTTGTTATTTGCTTCTTTGTGCTACTTAGGCTGAAGTGTAAAGCTAGGGACTCACTGGTTTCCCTAGAGTTGCCTTGTTGATTACACCTTAAGCCACATATACCAAGCTGCTAATACAGATAAGACTTGTTTAATATGGTGGTATTTGGAGCTAATTGCTGATTACACCTTAAAGCCAGATACACCAAACAGCTAATATAGATCAGACATGTTTAATATGGTGGTATTTGGAGCTAATTGCTGATTACACCTTAAAGCCAGATATACCAAGCAGCTAATAAAGAGCAGACTTGTTTAATAATGGGTATTGCAGCTAATTGTGCTTGTAACTGAAGGTATTAGGTTAGCTGGGTCCTAGTGTGACCTCATTTTGAATAGCCCTGTTTGCTTAGAGTGGAGCCCTTGTTTAAGTCACAACATATTCCTCCCGCTGCATAGTAATGAGAGGCTGTGTTTTCTCCACTACATAGGCAGTCCCCCCAAGCTAGGCACTCGGGACAATCAAGCAACTGAAGCAACACAAACAGCTCACCTTAGTAGCTGAGGAAGCCAATCTCCAGCCTGATAACTTTCGAGGTAAAGAGAGCCTCTTCCCTCATCTGGACGCCTGCAGAGGGTGCTACCTGATGAACACTTATATGTTATGAATTTTGTTTCCTGTTCACCACTGGGTGGGCTTGTTATTGCTTCTCTTTGTGCTACTAAGGCTGAAGTGTAAAGCTAGGGACTCACTGGTTTCCCTAGAGTTGCCTTGCTGATTACACCTTAAAGCCAGATATACCAAGCAGCTAATATAGATCAGACTTGTTTAATATGGTGGTATTTGGAGCTAATTGCTGATTACACCTTAAAGCCAGATATACCAAGCAGCTAATATAGAGCAGACTTGTTTAATATGTTGGTATTGGAGCTAATTGGGCTTTTAACTGAAGGCATTAGGTTAGCTGGGTCCTAGTGTGACCTCATTTTGAATAGCCCTGTTTGCTTATAGTGGAGCTCCTTTGTTTAAGTCACAACATATTCTCCCGCTGCATAGTAATGAGAGGCTGTGTTTCTCCACTACATAGGCAGCCCCCCTCATGCTAATCACTCGGGACAATCAAGCAACTGGAAGCAACACAAGTAGCTCACCTGAGTAGCTGAGGAAGCCAAATCTCCAGCCTGATAACTTTGAGGTAAAGAGAGCCTTCACTTTGTCTGGACGCCTGCAGAGGGTGCTACCTGATGAACACTTATATTTTATGAACTTTGTTCCTGTTCACCACTGGGTGGGCTTGTTATATGCTTCTCTTTGTGCTACTTAGGCTGAAGTGTAAAGCTAGGGACTCACTGGTTTCCTAGAGTTGCCTTTGTTGATTACACTTTAAAGCCACATATACCAAGCTGCTAATATAGATAAGACTTGTTTAATATGGTGGTATTTGGATTTAATTGCTGATTACACCTTAAAGCCAGATACACCAAGCAGCTAATATAGATCAGACATGTTTAATATGGTGGTATTTGGAGCTAATTGTTGATTACACCTTAAAGCCAGATATTCCAAGTAGCTAATATAGACTCGGACTTGTTTAATATGGTGGTATTTGGAGCTAATTGCTGATTACACCTTAAAGCCTTATATATCAAGCAGCTAATAAAGATCAGACTTGTTTAATATTGTGGTATTTGGAGTTAATTGCTGATTACACCTTAAAGCCAGATATACCAAGCAGCTAATATAGAGCAGACTTGTTTAATATGGTGGTATTGGAGCTAATTGTGCTTGTAACTGAAGGCATTATGTTAGCTGTGTCAAAGTGTGACCTCATTTTGGAATTTTTCCAGTTTGCTAAGAGTTGAGCTCTTTTGTTTAAGTCACAACATATTCTCCCGCTGCATAGTAATGAGAGGCTGTGTTTTCTCCACTTCATAGGCAGCACCACCTCCCAAGCTAGGCACTCGGACAATCAAGCATCTGAAGCAACACAAGCAGCTCACCTGAGTAGCTGAGGAAGCCGAATCTCCAGCCTTATAACTTTCGAGGTAAAGAGAGCTCTTCTCTTTGTCTGGACGCCTGCGTAGGGGTGCTACCTGATGAACACTTATATTTTATGAACTTTGTTCCCTGTTCACCACTTGGTGGCTTGTTATTTGCTTCTCTTTGTGCAACTAAGGCTGAAGTGTAAAGCTAGGACTCACTGGTTTCCCTAGAGTTGCCTTGCTGATTACACCTTGAAGCCAGATATACCAAGCAGCTAATATAGATCAGACTTGTTTAATATGGTGGTATTTGAGCTAATTACTGATTACACCTTAAAGCCAGACATACCAAGCAGCTAATATAGAGCAGACTTGTTTAATATGGTGGTATTGAGCTAATTGTGCTTGTAACTGAAGGCATTAGGTTAGCTGGGTCCTAGTGTGACCTCATTTTGGAATAGCCCTATTAGCTTAGAGTGTGGCTCCTTTGTTTAAGTCACAACATATTCTCCCACTGCATAGTAATGAGAGGCTGTGTTTTCCACTACATAGGCAGCTCCACCCCAAGCTAGGCACTCGGGACAATCAAGCAACTGAAGCAACTCAAGCAGCTCACCTGAGTAGCTGAGGAAGCCGAATCTCCAGCCTGATAACTTTCGATGTAAAGAGAGCTCTTCTCTTTGTCTGGACGCCTGCAGAGGGGTGCTACCTGATGAACACTTATATTTTATGAACTTTGTTCCCTGTTCACCACTGGGTGGGCTTGTTATTTGCTTCTTTGTGCTACTAAGGCTGAAGTGTAAAGCTAGGGACTCACTGGTTTCCCTAGAGTTGCCTTGCTGATTACACCTTAAAGCCAGATATACCAAGCAGCTAATATAGATCAGACTTGTTTAATATGGTGGAATTTGGTGCTAATTGTTGATTACACCTTAAAGCCAGACATACCAAGCAGCTAATATAGATCAGACTTGTTTAATATGGTGGAATTTGGAGCTAATTGCTGATTACACCTTAAAGCCAGATACACCAAGCAGCTAATATAGATCAGACATGTTTAATATGGTGGTATTGGAGCTAATTGTGCTTGTAACTGAAGGCATTAGGTTAGCTGGGTCCTAGTGTGACCTCATTTTGGAATAGCCCAATTTGCTTAGAGTGTAGCTCCTTTGATTAAGTCACAACATATTCTCCCACTGCATAGTAATGAGAGGCTGTGTTTCTCCACTACAGGCTGCCCCCAGGCTAGGCACTCTGGACAATCAAGCAACTGAAGCAACACAAGCAGCTCACCTGAGTAGCTGAGGAAGCCAATTTCCAGCCTGATAACTTTCGAGGTAACGAGCCTCTTCTCTTTGTCTGACGCCTGCAGAGGTGCTACCTGATGAACACTTATATTTTATGAAATTTGTTCCTGTTCACCACTGGGTGGGCTTGTTATTTGCTTCTCTTGTGCTACTAAGGCTGAAGTGTAAAGCTAGGGACTCACTGGTTTCCCTAGGTTGCCTTGCTGATTACACCTTAAAGCCAGATATACAAGCAGCTAATATAGATCAGACTTGTTTAATATGGTGGAATTTGGAGCTAATTGCTGATTACACCTTAAAGCCAGACATACCAAGCAGCTAATATAGATCAGACTTGTTTAATATGATGGTATTGAGGTAATTGTGCTTGTAACTGAAGACATTAGGTTAGCTGGGTCCTATTGTGACCTCATTTTGAATAGCCCTATTTGCTTAGAGTGGAGCTCCTTTGTTTAAGTCACAAACATATTCTCCAACTGCATAGTAATGAGAGGCTGTGTTTTCTCAACTACATAGGCAGCTCCCCCAAGCTAGGCACTCGGAAAATCAAGCAACTGAAGCAACACAAGCAGCTCACCTGAGTAGCTGAGGAAGCCAAATCTCCAGCCTGATAACTTTCGAGGTAAGAGAGCCTCTTCTCTTCGACTGACGCCTGCAGAGAGGGTGCTACCTGATGAACACTAATATTTTTATGAACTTTGTTCCCTGTTTACCACTGGGTGGGCTTGTTATTTGCTTCTTTGTGCTACTAAGGCTGAAGTGTAAAGCTAGGGACTCACTGGATTCCCAGAGTTGCCTTGCTGATTACACCTTAAAGCCAGATATACCTAGCAGCTAATATAGATCAGACTTGTTTAATATGGTGGTATTTGGAGCTAATTGCTGATTACTCCTTAAAGCCAGATATACCAAGCAGCTAATATAGAGCAGACTTGTTTAATATGTTGGTATTGCAGCTAATTGGGCTTTTAACTGAAGGCATTAGGTTAGCTGGGTCCAAGTGACTTCAGTTTTGGAATAGCCCTGTTTGCTTATAGTGGAGCTCTTTGTTTAAGTCACAACATATTCTCCGCTGCATAGTAATGAGAGGCTGTGTTTTCTCCACTACATAGGCAGCCCCCCCGCTAATCACTTGGGAAAATCAAGCAACTGAAGCAACACAAGCAGCTCATCTGAGTAGCTGAGGCTTGAATCTCCAGCCTGATAACTTCGAGGTAAAGAGAGCCTCTTCACTTCGTCTGGACGCCTGCAGAGGGGTGCTACCTGATGAACACTTATATTTTATGAACTTTGTTCCCGTTCACCACTGGGTGGGCTTGTTATTTGCTTCTCTTTGTGCTACTTAGGCTGAAGTGTAAAGCTAGGGACTCACTGGTTTCCCTAGAGTTGCCTTGTTGATTACACCTTAAAGCCACATATATACCAAGCTGCTAATACAGATAAGACTTGTTTAATATGGTGGTATTTGGAGCTAATTGTTGATTACACCTTAAAGCCAGATACACCAAACAGCTAATATAGATCAGACATGTTTAATATGGTGGTATTTGGAGCCAATTGCTGATTACACCTTTAAAGCCAGATGATACCAAGCAGCTAATAAAGAGCAGACTTGTTTAATAATGGGGTATTGCAGCTAATTGTGCTTGTAACTGAAGGTATTAGGTTAGCTGGGTCCTAGTGTGACCTCATTTTGGAATAGCCCTGTTTGCTTAGAGTGGAGCTCCTTTGTTTAAGTCACAACATATTCTCCGCTGCATAGTAATGAGAGGCTGTGTTTTCTCCACTACATAGGCAGTCCCTCAAGCTAGGCACTGGGACAATCAAGCAACTGAAGCAACACAAACAGCTCACCTTAGTAGCTGAGGAAGTCAATCTCCAGCCTGATAACTTTCGAGGTAAAGAGAGCCTCTTTCCTCATCTGGACGCCTGCAGAGGGGTGCTACCTGATGAACACTTATATGTTATGAATTTTGTTCCCTGTTCACCACTGGGTGGGCTTGTTATTTGCTTCTCTTTGTGCTACTAAGGCTGAAGTGTAAAGCCAGGACCCACTGGTTTCCCTAGAGTTGCCTTGCTGATTACACCTTAAAGCCAGATATACCAAGCAGCTAATATAGATCAGACTTGTTTAATAGTGGTATTTGGAGCTAATTGCTGATTACCTTAAAGCCAGATATACCAAGCAGCTAATATAGAGCAGACTTGTTTAATATGTTGGTATTGAGCTAATTGGGCTTTTAACTGAAGGCATTAGGTTAGCTGGGTCCTAGTGTGACCTCATTTTGGAATAGCCCTGTTTGCTTATAGTGGAGCTCCTTTGTTTAAGTCACAACATATTCTCCCGCTGCATAGTAATGAGAGGCTGTGTTTTCTCCACTACATAGGCAGCCCCCTCATGCTAATCACCTCGGGACAATCAAGCAACTGAAGCAACATGTAAGTGCTCACCTGAGTAGCTGAGGAAGCCAAATCTCCAGCCTGATAACTTCGAGGTAAAGAGAGCCTCTTCACTTTGTCTGGACACCTGCAGAGGGGTGCTACCTGATGAACACTTATATTTATGAACTTGTTCCCTGTTAACCACTGGGTGGGCTTGTTATTTGCTTCTCTTTGTGCTACTTAGGCTGAAGTGTAAAGCTAGGGACTCACTGGTTTCCCAGAGTTCCTGTTGATTACACCTTAAAGCCACATATACCAAGCTGCTAATATAGATAAGACTTGTTTAATATGGTGGTATTTGGATTTAATTGCTTGATTACACCTTAAAGCCAGATACACCAAGCAGCTAATATAGATCAGACATGTTTAATATGGTGGTATTTGGAGCTAATTGCTGATTACACCTTAAAGCCAGATATTCCAAGTAGCTAATATAGATCAGACTTGTTTAATATGGTGGTATTTGGAGCTAATTGCTGATTACACCTTAAAGCCTTATATATCAAGCAGCTAATAAAGATCAGACTTGTTTAATATTGTGGTATTTGGAGTTAATTGCTGATTACACCTTAAAGCCAGATATACCAAGCAGCTAATATAGAGCAGACTTGTTTAATATGGTGGTATTGGAGCTAATTGTGCTTGTAACTGAAGGCATTATGTTAGCTGTGTCAAAGTGTGACCTCATTTTGGAATTTTTCCAGTTTGCTAAGAGTTGAGCTCCTTTGTTTAAGTCACAACATATTCTCCCGCTGCATAGTAATGAGAGGCTGTGTTTTCTCCACTTCATAGGCAGCACCACCCCTCCCAAGCTAGGCACCGGGCAATCAAGCATCTGAAGCAACACAAGCAGCTCACCTGAGTAGCTGAGGAAGCGAATCTCCAGCCTTATAACTTTCGAGTAAAGAGAGCCTCTTCTTTGTCTGGACGCCTGCGAGGGGTGCTACCTGATGAACACTTATATTTTATGAACTTTGTTCCCTGTTCACCACTTGGTGGGCTTGTTATTTGCTTCTCTTGTGCAACTAAGGCTGAAGTGTAAAGTTAGGGACTCACTGGTTTCCCTAGAGTTGCCTTGCTGATTACACCTTAAAGCCAGATATACCAAGCAGCTAATATAGATCAGACTTGTTTAATATGGTGGTATTTGGAGCTAATTACTGATTACACTTAAAGCCAGACATACCAAGCAGCTAATATAGAGCAGACTTGTTTAATATGGTGGTATTGGAGCTAATTGTGCTTGTAACTGAAGGCATTAGGTTAGCTGGGTCCTAGTGTGACCTCATTTTTGAATAGCCCTATTAGCTTAGAGTGTAGCTCCTTTATTTAAGTCACAACATATTCTCCCACTGCATAGTAATGAGAGGCTGTGTTTTCTCCACTACATAGGCAGCTCCACCCCAAGCTAGGCACTCGGACAATCACAACTGAAGCAACCCAAGCAGCTCACCTGAGTAGCTGAGGAAGCCGAATCTCCAGCCTGATAACTTTCATGTAAAGAGAGCTCTTCTCTTGTCTGGACGCCTGCAGAGGGTGCTACCTGATGAACACTTATATTTTATGAACTTTGTTCCTCGTTCACCACTGGTGGTGTGTTGTTGCTTCTCTTTGTGCTACTAAGGCTGAAGTGTAAAGCTAGGGACTCACTGGTTTCCCTAGAGTTGCCTTGCTGATTACAATTCTTAAAGCCAGATATACCAGCAGCTAATATAGATCAGACTTGTTTAATATGGTGGAATTTGGTGCTAATTGCTGATTACACCTTAAAGCCAGACATACCAAGCAGCTAATATAGACAGACTTGTTTAATATGGTGGAATTTGGAGCTAATTGCTGATTACACCTTAAAGCCAGATACACCAAGCAGCTAATATAGATCAGACATGTTTAATATGGTGGTATTTTGAGCTAATTGCTGATTACACCTTAAAGCCATATATACCAAGCAGCTAATAAAGAGCAGACTTGTTTAATAATGAGGTATTGCAGCTAATTGTGCTTGTAACTGAAGGTATTAGGTTAGCTGGGTCCTAGTGTGACCTCATTTTGGAATAGCCCTGTTTGCTTAGAGTGGAGCTCCTTTGTTTAAGTCACAACATATTCTCCCGCTGCATAGTAATGAGAGACTGTGTTTTCTCCACTACAGGCAGTCCGCCCCCTAAGCTAGGCACTCGACAATCAAGCAACTGAAGCAACACAAGCAGCTCACCTTAGTAGCTGAGGAAGTCAATCTCCAGCCTGATAACTTTCGAGGTAAAGAGAGCCTCTTCACTTCGTCTGGACGCTGCAGAGGGTGCTACCTGATGAACACTTATATTTTATGAACTTTGTTCCTGTTCACCACTGGGTGGGCTTGTTATTTGCTTCTCTTTGTGCTACTTAGGCTTGAAGTGTAAAGTTAGGGACTCACTGGTTTCCTAGTGTTGCCTTGTTGATTACACCTTAAAGCCACATATACCAAGCTGCTAATATAGATAGACTTGTTTAATATGGTGGTATTTGGATTTAATTGCTGATTACACCTTAAAGCCAGATACACCAAGCAGCTAATATAGATTAGACATGTTTAATATGGTGGTATTTGAGCTAATTGCTGATTATACCTTAAAGCCAGATATACCAAGCAGCTAATATAGAGCAGACTTGTTTAATATGGTGGTATTGGAGCTAATTGTGCTTTAATCATGAAGCATTAGGTTAGCTGGGTCCTAGTGTGACCTCATTTGGAATAGCCCTGTTTGCTTAGAGTGGAGCTCCTTTGTTTAAGTCACAACATATTCTCCCGCTGCATAGTAATGAGGCTGTGTTTTCTCCACTACATAGGCAGTTCCCTCCCCCAAGCTAGGCACTCGGACAATCAAGCAACTGAAGCAACACAAGCAGCTCACCTGAGTAGCTGAGGAAGCTGAATCTCCAGCCTGATAACTTTCAAGGCAGCTCCACCCCCAAGCTGGGCACTCGGGACAATCAAGCAACTGAAGCAACACAAGCAGCTCACCTAAGTAGCTGAGGAAGCCGAATCTCCATCCTGATAACTTTCAAGGTAAAGAGAGCTCTCTTCCTTCATTTGGACGCCTGCAGAGGGTGCTACCTGATGAACACTTATATTTTATGAACTTTGTTCCTGTTCACCACTGGGAGGGCTGATATTTGCTTCTCTTTGTAGCTACTAAGGCTGAAGTGTAAGCTTAGGGACTCACTGGTTTCCTACAGTTGCCTTTGCTGATTACACCTTCAAGCCAGATATACCAAGCAGCTAATATAGATCAGACTTGTTTAATATGGTGGTATTTGGAGCTAATTGCTGATTACACCTTAAAGCCAGATATACCAAGCAGCTGATATAGATCAGACTTGTTTAATATGGTGGTATTTGGAGCTAATTGCTGATTACACCTAAAGCCAGATATATCAAACAGCTTATATAGAGCAGACTTGTTTAATATGGTGGTATTAGAGCTAATTGTGTTTGTAACTGAAGGCATTAGGTTAGCTGGGTCCTAGTATGACCTCATTTTGAATAGCTCCTGTTTGCTTACAGTGGAGCTCCTTTGTTTAAGTCACAACATATTCTCCCACTGCATAGTAATGAGAGGTGTGTTTTCTCCACTACATAGGCAGCTCCTCCCCAAGCTAGGGCACTCGGGACAATTAAGCAACTGAAGCACACAAGCAGCTCACCTGAGTAGCTGAGGAAGCCGAATCTCCAGCCTGATAACTATCGAGGTCAAGATAGCCTCTTCTCTTCGTCTGGATGCCTGCAGAGGGAGCTACCTGATGAACACTTATATTTTATGAACTGTATTCCCTGTTCACCACTGGATGGGCTTGTTATTTGCTTCTCTTTGTGCTACTAAGGCTGAAGTGTAAAGCTAGGGACTCACTGGTTTCCTAGAGTTGCCTTTCTGATTTGCACGATCAATGCCAGATATCCTCAAGCAGCTTATATAGATCAGACTTGTTTAATATGGTGGTATTTGGAGCTATTTCTGATTTCACCTTAAAGCCAGATATACCTACTGACTAATATAGACTGAGACTTGTTTAATATGGTGGAATTTGGGGATAATTGCTGATTACACCTTAAAGCCAGATATACCAAACAGCTAATAAAGAGCAGACTTGTTTAATATGGTGGTATTGGAGCTAATTGTGCTTGTAACTGAAGGCATTAGGTTAGCTGGGTCCTAGAGCGACTCATTTTGGGAATAGCTCTGTTTGCTTAGAGTGGAGCTCCATTGTTTAAGTCACAACATATTCTCCTGCTGCATAGTAATGAGAGGCTGTGTTTTCTCCACTACATAGGCAGCTCCCCCCCGCCCAAGTTAGGCACTCGGACAATCAAGCAACTGAAGTCAACACAAGCAGCTCACCTGGAGTAGCTGAGGAAGCTGAATTCCAGCCTGATAACTTTCGAGGTCAAGAGCTCTCTCTTCGCCTGGATGCCTGCAGAGGTGCCACTGATGAACACTTATATTTTATGAACTTCTATTCTCTGTTCACCACTGGATGGGGTTTAATTTGCTTCTCTTTGTGCTACTAAGGCTGAAGTGTAAAGCTAGGACTCACTGTTTCCTAGAGTTGCCTTGCTGATTACAATCTTAAAGCCAGATATACCAGGCAGCTAATATAGATCAGACTTGTTTAATATGGTTGTATTTGGAGCTAATTATTGATTACACCTGAAAGCCAGATATTCCAAGTAGCTAATATAGATCAGACTTGTTTAATATGGTGGTATTTGGAGCTAATTGCTGATTACACCTTAAAGCCAGATATATCAAGCAGCTAATATAGATCAGACTTGTTTAATATGGTGGTATTTGGAGTTAATTGCTGATTACACCTTTAAAGCCAGATATACCAAGCAGCTAATATAGAGCAGACTTGTTTAATATGGTGGTATTGAGCTAATTGTGCTTGTAACTGAAGGCATTATGTTAGCTGTGTCAAAGTGTGACCTCATTTTGGAATTTTTCCAGTTTGCTAAGAGTTGAGCTCCTTTGTTTAAGTCACAACATATTCTCCCGCTGCATAGTAATGAGAGGCTGTGTTTTTCCACTCATAGGCAGCACCACCCTCCCAAGCTAGGCACTCGGGACAATCAAGCATCTGAAGCAACACAAGCAGCTCACCTGAGTAGCTGAGGGAAGTCAATTCAGCCTGATAACTTTCGAGGTAAGAGAGCCTCTTCTCTTTGTCTGGACGCTCATGGAGGGGTGCTACCTGATGAACACTTATATTTTATGAACTTTTTTCTCTGTTCACCACTTGGTGGGCTTGTTATTTGCTTTCTTTGTGCTACTAAGGCTGAAGTGTAAAGCTAGGGACTCACTGGTTTCCCTAGAGTTGCCTTGCTGATTACACTTAAAGCCAGATATACCAAGCAGCTAATATAGATCATGACTTGTTTAATATGGTGATATTTGGAGCTAATTGCTGATTACACCTTAAAGCCAGACATACCAAGCAGCTAATATAAGACAGAACTTGTTTAATATGGTGGTATTGGTTGCACTTGTGCGATAACTGAAGGCATCAGGTTAGCTGGGTCCTAGTGTGACCTCTTTTTGAATAGCCCTATTTGCTTAGAATGTAGCTCCTTTGTTTAAGTCACAACATATTCCCACTGCATAATAATGAGAGGCTGTGTTTTCTCCACTATATAGAGCTCCCCCAAGCTTAGGCACTCGGGACAATCAACAACTGAAGCAACACAAGCAGCTCACCTGAGTAGCTGAGGAGTAATCTCCAGCCTGATAACTTTCGGCGTAAAGAGAGCCTCTTCTTTGTCTGGACGCCTGCAGAGGTGCAACTTGATGAACACTTATATTTTATGAACTTTGTTCCTGTTCACCACTGGGTGGGCTTGTTATTTGCTTCTCTTTGTGCTACTAAGGCTGAAGTGTAAAGCTAGGGACTCGCTGGTTTCCAGAGTTGCCTTGCTGATTACACCTAAAGCCAGATATACCAAGCAGCTAATATAGATCAGACTTGTTTAATATGGTGGAATTTGGAGCTATTTGCTGATTACACCTTAAAGCCAGACATACCAAGCAGCTAATATAGATCAGACTTGTTTAATATGGTGGTATTGGAGCTAATTGTGCTTTTAACTGAAGGCATTAGGTTAGCTGGGTCCTAGTGTGACTTCATTTTGGAATAGCCCTGTTTGCTTATAGTGGAGCTCCTTTGTTTAAATCACAACATATTCTCCCGCTGCATAGTAATGAGAGGCTGTGTTTTCTCCACTACATAGGCAGCACCCCCAAGCTAATCACTGGACAATCAAGCAACTGAAGCAACACAAGCAGCTCACCTGAGTAGCTGAGGAAGCCGAATCTCCAGCCTGATAACTTTCAAGGTAAAGAGAGCTCTTCACTTCGTCTGGACGCCTGCAGAGGGGTGCTACCTGATGAACACTTATATTTTATGAACTTTGTTCCTGTTCACCACTGGCTGGGCTTGTTATTTGCATCTCTTTGTGCTACTTAGGCTGAAGTGTAAGCTAGGGACTCACTGGTTTCCCTAGAGTTGCCTTGTTGATTACCCTTAAAGCCACATATACCAAGCTGCTAATACAGATAAGACTTGTTTAATATGGTGGTATTTGAGCTAATTGCTGATTACACCCTTAAAGCCAGATACACCAAGCAGCTAATATAGATCAGACATGTTTAATATGGTGGTATTTGGAGCTAATTGCTGATTACACCTTAAAGCCAGATATACCACAGCCAATAAAGAGCAGACTTGTTTAATAATGGGGTATTTCAGCTAATTGTGCTTGTAACTGAAGGTATTAGCTTAGCTGGGTCCTAGTGTGACCTCATTTTGAATAGCCCTGTTTGCTTAGAGTGGAGCTCCTTTGTTTAGTCACAACATATTCTCCCGCTGCATAGTAATGAGAGGCTGTGTTTTCTCCACTACATGGCAGTCCCCCAACCTAGGCACTCGGGACAATCAAGCAACTGAAGCAATACAAGGGGCTCACCTAGCAGCTGAGGAAGCCAAATCTCCAGCCTGATAACTTTCGAGGTAAAGAGAGCCTTCTCCTCATCTGGACGCCTGCAGAGGGTGCTACCTGATGAACACTTATATTTTATGAATTTTGTTCCTGTTCACCACTGGGTGGGCTTTGTTATTTGCTTCTTTGTGAAACTAAGGCTTGAAGTGAAGTTAGGACTCACTGGTTTCCTAGAGTTGCCTTGCTGATTACACCTTAAAGCCAGATATACCAAGCAGCTAATATAGATCAGATTTGTTTAATATGGTGGTATTTGAGCTAATTGCTGATTACACCTTTAAAAGCAGATATACCAAGCAGCTTAATATAGATCAGACTTGCTTAATATGGTGGTATTTGGAGCTAATTGCTGATTACACCTTAAAGCCAGATATACCAACAGCTAATATAGAGCAGACTTGTTTAATATGTTGGTATTGGAGCTAATTGGGCTTTTAACTGAAGGCATTAGGTTAGCTGGGTTCTAGTGTGACCTCATTTGGAATAGCCCTGTTTGCTTATAGTGGAGCTCCTTTGTTTAAGTCACAACATATTCTCCGCTGCATAGTAATGAGAGGCTGTGTTTTCTCCACTACATAGGCAGCTCCCCCTCAAGCTAATCACTGGGACAATCACAGCAACTGAAGCAACACAAGTAGCTCACCTGAGTAGCTGAGGAAGCCAAATCTCCAGCCTGATAACTTTCGAGGTAAAGAGAGCCTCTTCACTTGTCTGGACGCATGCAGAGGGGTGCTACCTGATGAACACTTATATTTTATGAACTTTGTTCCCTGTTCACCACTTAGGTGGGCTTGTTGTTTGCTTCTCTTTCTAAAGCTACTTAGGCTGAAGTGTGTGCCATGACCCACTGGTTTCTAGAGCTGTCTTGTTGATTACACCTTTAAAGCCACATATACCAAGCTAATATAGATAAGACTTGTTTAATATGGTGGTATTTGGATTTAATTGCTGATTACACCTTAAAGCCAGATACACCAAGCAGCTAATATAGATCAGACATGTTTAATATGGTGGTATTTGGAGCTAATTGCTGATTATACCTTTAAAGCCAGATATACCAAGCAGCTAATATAGAGCAGACTTGTTTAATATGGTGGTATTGGAGCTAATTGTGCTTGTAACTGAAGGTATTAGGTTAGCTGGGTCCTAGTGACCTCATTTTGAATAGCCCTGTTTGCTTATAGTGGGAGCCCTTTGTTTAAGTCACAACATATTCTCCCATGCATAGTAATGAGAGGCTGTTTTTCTCCACTACATAGGCAGTTCCCCCACAAGCTAGGCACTGGACAATCAAGCAACTGAAGCAATACAAACAGCTCACCTTAGTAGTTGAGGAAGCGGAACTCTAGCCTGATATCTTTCGAGGTAAAGAGATTCTTCCCCTCGTCCTGATGCCTGCAGAGGGGTGCTACCTGATGAACACTTTATATTTTATGAATTTTGTTCCTGTTCACCACTGGGTGTGGCTTGTTATTTGCTTCTCTTTGTGCTACTAAGGCTGAAGTGTAAAGCTAGGACTCACTGGTTTCCCTAGAGTTGCCTTGTTGATTACACCCACAGTTGGATATACCAAGCTAGCTAATATAGATCAGACTTGTTTAATATGGTGGTATTTGGAGCTAATTGCTGATTACACCTTTAAAGCCAGATATACCAAGCAGCTAATATAGATCGGACTTTTTAATATGGTGGTATTTGGAGCTAATTGTTGATTCATATCAAAGCCAGATATACACAAGCAGCTAATATAGAGCAGACTTGTTTAATATGGTGGTATTGGAGCTACTTCAGCTTGTAACTGAAGGCATTAGGTTAGCTGGGTCCTAGTGTGACCTCATTTTGGAATAGCCCTGTTTGCTTAGAGTGGAGCTCATTTGTTTCAGTCAAAACATATTCTCCCACTGCATAGTAAGGAGAGGCTGTGTTTTCTTACCACTACAGGCATCTCCCCCAAAGTTAAGCACTGGGACAATCAAGCAACTGAAGCAACACAAGCAGCTCACCTGAGCAGCTGAGGTGGTAATCTCCAGCCTGATAACTTTCGAGGTATAAAGAGCCTCTTCTTCTTTGTCTGGACGCCCTGCAGAGGGGTGCTACCTGATGAACACTTATATTTTATGAACTTTGTTCCCTGTTCACCACTGGTCGGGCTTGTTATTTGCTTCTCTTTGTGCTACTAAGGCTGAAGTGTAAGCTAGGGACTCACTGGTTTCCTAGAGTTGCGTTGCTGATTACACCTTGAAAGCCGAGATATACCAAGCAGCTAATATAGATCAGACTTGTTTAATATGGTGGAATTTGGAGCTAATTGCTGATTACACCTTAAAGCCAGACATACCCAGCAGCTAATATAGATCAGACTTGTTTAATATGGTGGTATTGAGCTACATTTGTGCTTGTAACTGAAGACAATTAGGTTAGCTATCCTAATGTGACCCTCATTTTGAATAGCCCCATTGCTTAGAGTGTGGAGCCCTTGTTTAAGTCACAACATATTTCCAACTGCATAGTAATGAGAGGCTGTGTTTTTCAACTACATAGGCAGCTCCCCCAGCTAGGCACTCAGGAAAATCAAAGCAACTTCAAACCTTTAAGCAGCTCACACTGAGTACCTTGAGGCCAAATCTCCAGCCTGATAACTTTTTGAGTGAAGAGCCTCTCTCTGTCTGGACGCCTGCAGAGGGGTGCCACCGATGAACACTAATATTTTGTCGAACTTTGTTCCTGTTTACCACTGGTGGGCTTGTTATTTGCTTCTCTTTTGTGCTACTAAGGCTGAAGTGTAAAGCTAGGGACTCACTGGTTTCTAGAGTTGCCTTGTTGATTACACCTTAAAGCCAGATATACCTAGCAGCCAATATAGATTGGGACTTGTTTAATATGGTGGTATTTGGAGCTAATTGCTGATTACACCTTTAAAGCTAGATATGACCAAGGCATGATATAGATCAGACTTGTTTTTATGGTGGTATTTGGAGCCAATTGCTGATTACACTTTAAAGCCAGATATACCAAGCAGCTAATATAGAGCAGGACTCTGTTTAATATGTTGGTATTGGAGCTAATTGGGCTTTTAACTGAAGGCATTAGGTTAGCTGGGTCCTAGTGTGACTTCATTTTGGAATAGCCTGTTTGCTTTATAGTGGAGCTCCTTTGATTAAGTCACAACATATTCTCCTCTTGCGCATAGTAATGGGAGGCTGTGTTTTCTCCACTACATAGGCAGCCCCCAAGCTAATCACTCGAGGACAATCAAGCAACTGAAGCAAACACAAGCAGCTCACCTGAGTAGCTGAGGAAGCCTAATCTCCAGCCTGATAACTTTCGAGGTAAAGAGAGCCTTCACCTGGCCTGACGCCTGCAGAGGGGTGCTACCTGATGAACACTTATATTTTATGAACTTTGTTCCCTGTTCACCACTGGGTGGGCTTGTTATTTGCTTTCTTTGTGCTACTTTGGCTGAAGTGTAAAGCTAGGGACTCACTGGTTTCCTAGAGTTGCTTGTTGATTATACCTTTGAGCCACATATACCAAGCTACTACAGATACGAATGGAACATTTAATGGTGGTATTTGGGCTAATTGCTGATTACACCTTAAAGCCAGATACACCAAGCAGCTAATATAGATCAGACATGTTTAATATGGTGGTATTTGGAGCTACTTGTTGATTACACTTCTAAAAGCCAGATATACCAAGCAGCTAATAAAGAGCAGACTTGTTTAATAATGGGGTATTTCAAGCTAATTGTGCTTTGTAACTGAAGGTATTAGAGTTAGCTGGGTCCTAGTGGTGACCTCATTTTAGAATAGCTCTGTTTGCTTTAGAGTGTGGAGCTCATTTGTTTAAGTCACAACATATTCTCCGCTGCATAGTAATGAGAGGCTGTGTTTTCTCCACTACATAGGCAGTCCCCCCACCCAAGCTAGGCACTCGACAATCAAGCAACTGAAGCTCAACATGCAGCTCACCTTAGTAGCTGAGGAAGCTGTAATCTCCAGCCTGATAACTTTCGAGGTAAAGAGAGCCTTTTCTCTCATCTGAGCCTGCAGAGGGGCAAGTACCTGATCAAATACTATATTTTATGAATTTTGTTCCCTGTTCACCACTGGATGGGCTTGTTATTTGGTTTCTTTGTGCTACTAAAGGCTGAAGTGTAAAGCTAGGGACTCACTGGTTCTCTAGAGTTGCCTTTGCTGATTACACTCTCCAGCTTCAGATATACCAAGCAGCCAATATAGATCAGACTTGTTTAATATGGTGGTATTTGAAAGCATTGCTGATTACACCTTAAAGCAGTAGTGTACCAAGGCAGCTAATAGATTGACTTGTTTAATATGGTGGTATTTGGAGCTAATTGCTGATTACACCTTAAAGCCAGATATACCAAGGTCCAATATAGATAGACTTGTGTTTAATATGTTGGTATTGGAGCTAATTGCGCTTTTTAACTGAAGGCATTAGGTTAGCTGTGTCCTAGTGTGACCTCATTTTGGAGATATCCCTGTTTGCTTATAGTGGAGCTCCTTTGTTTAAGTCACAACATATTTCTCGCTGCATAGTAATGAGAGGCTGTGTTTTCTCACTACATAGGCAGCCTCCTCAAGTTAATCCTCGGGACAATCAAGCAACTGACACATGTAGCTCACCTGAGTAGCTGAGGAAGCCAAATCTCCAGCCTGATAACTTTCTAGATAAAGAGAGTTCTCACTTTGTCTGACGCCTGCAGAGGGGTGCTACCTGATGAATACTATATTTTATGAACTTTGTTCCCTGTTCACCACTGGGTGGGTTTGTTATTTGCTTCTCTTTTGTGCTACTTAGGGCTGAAGTGTAAAGCTAGGGACTCACTGGTTTCCTAGAGTTGCCTTGTTGATTATACTCTTAAAGCACATATACCAAGCTGCTAATATAGATAAGACTTGTTTAATATGGTATTTGGATTTAATTGCTGATTACACTTTTTGCCAGATACCAAGCAGCTAATATAGATCAGACATGTTTAATATGGTGGTATTTGGAGCTAATTGCTGATTATAATTAAAGCCAGATATACCAAGCAGCTAATATAGAGCAGACTTGTTTAATATGGTGGTATTTGCTAATTGTGCTGTAACTGAAGGTATTAGGGTTAGCTGGGTCCTAGTGTGACCTCATTTTGAATAGCCTGTTTGCTTATAGTGGAGCTCCTTTGTTTAAGTCTGTATATTCTCCCTGCTTAGTAATGAGAGGCTGTGTTTTCTCACTACATGGTGGTTCCCCCCAAGCTAGGCACTCCAGGACAATCAAGCAACTGAAGCAACACAAGCAGCTCACCTTAGTAGCTGAGGAAGCCGAATCTCCAGCCTGATATCTTTCAAGTGAGCCTCTCTCTCCCTGGACGCCTGCAGAGGGGTGCTACCTGATGAACACTATATTTTATGAATTTTGTTCCCTGTCTACCACTGGGTGGGCTTGTTATTTGTTTCTCTTTGAGAACCATATTGAAGTGTAGTTAGGACTCACTGGTTTCCTAGAGTTGCCTTGCTGATTACACCTTAAAGCCAGATATACCAAGCAACTAATATAGATCTGGTTTGAATATGGTGGTATTTGGAGCTAATTGCTGATTACACCTTAAAGCCAGATATACCAAGCAGCTATTATAGATCGGACTTGCTGTAATATGGTGGTATTTGAGCTAATTGCTGATTACACCTTAAACTGAATATGCCAAGCAGCTAATATAGAAGCAGACTTGTTTAATATGTTTAGTATTGGAGCTAATTGGGTTTTAACTGAAGGCATTAGGTTAGCTGGGTCCTAGTGTGACCTCATTTTGGAATAGCCCTGTTTGCTTATAGTGGAGCTTTTTGTTTAAGCCACAACATATTCTCCCGCTGCATAGTAATGAGAGGATGTGTTTTCTCCACTACATAGGCAGCCCCCCTCAACAATCACTCGGGACAATCAGGCAACTGAAACCTTGGCCTGTTAGCTCACCTGAGTAGCTGAGGAAGCCAAATCTCCAGCCTGATAACTTTCAGGAGTAAAGAGCCTCTTCACTTGTCTAGACGCATGCAGAGGGGTGCTACCTGATGAACACTTATATTTTATGAACTTTGTTCTCTGTTCACCACTAGGTGGGCTTGTTATTTGCTTCTTTGTGCTATTTAGGCTGAAGTGTAAAGCAAGGCACCACTGTTTCTAGACAGGCGAAGATTACACCTTAAAACTACATATACTCAAGCTGCTAATATAGATAAGACTTGTTTAATATGGTGGTATTTGGATTTAATTGTTGATTACACCTTCTAAAGCCAGATGCAAGCAGCTATTATAGATCAGACATGTTTAATATGGTGGTATTTGGAGACTAATTGCTAGGTGTATACCTTAAAGCCAGATATACCAGAGACAGCTTGTATAGAGCAGACTTGTTTAATATGGTGGTATTGGAGCTAATTGTGCTTGTAACTGAAGGTATTAGGTTACTGGGTCCCAGTGCACCTCATTTTGGAATATGCCTCATTTGCTTATAGTGGAGCCTCCTTTTGTTTAAGTCACAACATATTCTCCCGCTGCATTGTAATGAGAGGCTGTGTTTTCTCTACTTACATAGGAGTTCCCCCCAAGCCAGGCACTCGGGACAATCACAACGAAGCAACACAAACAGCTCACCTTAGTAGTTGAGGAAGCCGAGTCTCAGCCTGATATCTTCGCGGTAAGAGAGCCTCTTCCCTCGTCTGGATGCCTGCAGAGGGGTGCTACCTGATGAACACTTATATTTTGTGAATTTTGTTCCCTGTTCACCACTGGGTGGGCTTGTTATTTGCTTCTCTTTGTGCTACTAAGGCTGAAGTGTAAAGCTAGGGACTCACTGGTTTCCTAGAGTTGCCTTGCTGATTACACCTTAAAGCCAGATATACCAAGCAGCTAATATAGATCAGACTTGTTTAATATGGTGGTATTTGGAGCTAATTGCTGATTACACCTTAAAGCCAGATATACCAAGCAGCTAATATAGACTGTACTTTTTAATATGGTGGTATTTGAGCTAATTGCTGATTACATCTTAAAGCCAGATATACCAAGCAGCTAATATAGAGCAGACTTGTTTTATATGGTGGTATTGGAGTTAATTGTGCTTGTAATTGAAGGCATTAGGGTAGAAGTCCTAGTGTGACCCTCATTTTGGAATAGCCCTGTTTGCTTAGAGTGGTGAGCTTCCATTTGTTTAAGTAAAAACATATTCTCCCACTGCATAGTAAGGAGAGGCTGTGTTTTCTCCATAGGCATCTCCCCCAAGCTAAGCACTCCGGGACAACTCTCAACACAAACAGCACAAGCAGCTCACCTGAGCAGCTGAGGAAGCCGAATCTCCAGCCTGATAACTTCTGAGGTAAAGAGAGCCTCTTCTTTGTCTGGACGCCTGCAGAGGGTGCTACCTGATGAACACTTTATATTTTGTGAACTTTGTTCCTGTTCATGCATCGTGGGCTTGTTATTTGCTTCTCTTGTGCTACTAAGGCTGAAGTGTAAAGCTAGGGACTCACTGGTTTCTAGAGTTGCGTTGTTGATTACACCTTTAAGCCTGATATACCTAAGCAGCTAATATAGATCAGACTTGTTTAATATGGTGGAATTTGGAGCTAATTGCTGATTACACCTTAAAGTCAGACATACCAAGCAGCTAATATAGATTGAGACTTTGTTTAATATGGTGGTATTGGAGCTAATTGTGCTTGTAACTGAAGACATTAGGTTAGCTGGGTCCTAATGTGACCTCATTTTGAATAGCCCTATTTGCTTAGAGGAGCCTTTGTTTAAGTCACAACATATTCTCCAACTGCATAGTAATGAGAGGCTGTTTTCTCAACTACATAGGCAGCTCCCTCAAGCTAGGCACTCGGGAAAATCGGCAACTGAAGCAACACAAGCAGCTCACCTGAGTACCTGAGGAAGCCAAATCTCCAGCCTGATAACTTTCGTGAGTAAAGAGAGTTTCTTCTCGCTTGACGCCTGCAGAGGGGTGCTACCTGGATGAACACTAATATTTTATGAACTTTGTTCCCTGTTTACCACTGGGTGGGCTTTGTTATTTGCTTCTTTTGTGCTACTAAGGTTGAAGTGTAAAGCTAGGACTCACTGGTTTCCCTAGAGTTGCCTTGCTGATTACACCTTAAAGCCAGATATACCTAGCAGCTAATATAGATCAGACTTTGTTTAATATGGTGGTATTGAGCAATTGCTGATTACACCTTAAAGCCAGATATACCAAGCAGCTAATATAGATCCAGACTTGTTTAATATGGTGGTATTTGGAGCTAATTGCTGATTACACCTTAAAGCCAGATATACCAAGCAGCCAATATAGAGCAGACTTGTTTAATATGTTGGTATTGGAGCTAATTGGGCTTTTTAACTGGAAGGCATTAGGTTAGCTGGGTCCTAGTGTGACTCATTTTGGAATAGCCCTGTTTGCTTATAGTGGAGCTCCTTTGTTTAAGTCACAACATATTCTCCTGCTGCATAGTAATGGGAGGCTGTGTTTTCTCCACTGGGCTAGCAGCCCCAAGCTAATCACTCGACAATCAAGCAACTGAAGTAACACAGCTCACCTGAGTAGCTGAGGAAGCCGAATCTCCAGCCTGATAACTTCTCGAGGTAAAGAGAGCCTCTTCACTTTGCCTGGGACGCCTGCAGAGGGGTGCTACCTGATGAACACTTATATTTTATGAACTTTGTTCCTGTTCACCACTGCGGACTTGTTATTTGCTTCTCTTTGTGCTACTTAGAGCTGAAGTGTAGTTAGGGGACTCACTGGTTTCCCTAGAGCGTTCTTGTTGATTACACCTTAAAAGCCGCTATATACCAAGCTGCTAACAGATAAGACTTGTTTAAATATGGTGGTATTTGAGCCATTGCTTGATTACACCTAAAGCCAGATACAAATTCACAGCTAATATAGACTAGACATGTTTAATATGGTGGTATTTGAGCTAATTGCTGATTACACCTTAAAGCTAGATATACTCAAGTTGCTTATAAAGAGCAGACTGGTTAATAATGGGGCATTTTCCAGCTAATTGTGCTTGTAACTGAAGCTGGGTATTAGGTTTGGGCTGGTCCTAGTGTGACCTCATTTTAGAATAGCCCTGTTTGCTTTAGAGTGGAGCTCATTTGTTTAAGTCAACATATTCTCCCGCTGTATAGTAATGAGGGGCCGTGTTTTCTCCACTACATGGCAGTCCCCCACCCAAGCTCGGGCACTGGGACAATCAAGCAACTGAAGCAACACAAGCAGCTCACCTTAGTAGCTGAGGAAGCCGAATCTCCAGCTCTGATAACTTTCGAGGTAAAGAGCTCTTCTCCTCATCTGGACGCCTGCAGAGGGGTGCTACCTGATGAACACTTATATTTTGTGAATTTTGTTCTCTGTTCACCACTGGATGGGCTTGTTATTTGCTTCTTTGTGCTACTATGGCTGAAGTGTAAAGTTAGGGACCCAATTGGTTTCAGAGTTGCCTTTGCTGATTACATCTTGAAGCTCAGATATACCAAGCAGCTATTATAGATGACTTGTTTAATATGGTGGTATTTGAGCTAATTGCTGATTACACCTTAAAGCCAGATATACCAAGCAGCTAATATAGATCAGATTTTGTTTAATATGGTGGTATTGAGCCAATTGTTGATTACAATTTAAAGCTTGTAGATATACCTCAAGCAGCTAATAGGTAGAGTATAGACTTGTTTAATAGTGTTGGTATTGAGCTAATTGCTTTAACTGAAGGCATTAGGTTAGCTGTGTCCTAGTTGTGACCTCATTTGAATATCCCTGTTTGCTTATAGTGGAGCTCCTTTGTTTAAGTCACAACATATTCTCCCCGCTGCTTAGTAATGAGAGGTTGTGTTTTCTCCACTACATAGGCAGCCCCCTCAAGCTAATCATCGGGACAATCACAACTGAAGCAACACAAGTAGCTCACCTGAGTAGCTGAGGAAGCCAAATCTCCAGCCTGATAACTTTCGGAGATAAAGGAGAGCTCTCTTACTTTGTCTGGACGCTTGCAGAGGGGTGCTACCGATGAACACTTATATTTTATGAACTTTGTTCCTGTTCACCACTGGGTGGGCTTGTTATTTGCTTCTCTTTGTGCTACTTAGGCTGAAGTGTAAAGCTAGGGACTCACTGGTTTCCCTAGAGTTGCCTGTTGATTACACCTAAGCCATATCAAGCTGCTAATATAGATAAGACTTGTTTTATATATGGTGGTATTTGGATTTAATTGCTGATTACACCTTAAGTTGGGAATACCAAGCAGCTAATAGACTGGGGATATGCCTATATGGTGGTATTTGGAGCTACCATGATTATACCTTAAAGTCAGATATACCTGCCAGCCAATATAGAGCAGACTTGTTTAATATGGTGGTATTGGAGCTAATTGTGCTTGTACTGAAGGTATTAGGTTAGCTGGGTCCTAGTGTGACCTCATTTTGAATAGCCCCTGTTTGCTTATAGTGGAGCCCTTTGTTTAAGTCACAACATATTCTCCCTGCTGCATAGTGTTGAGAGGCTGTGTTTTCTCCACTACATAGGTAGTCTCCCCCAAGCTAGGCACTGGGACAATCACAACTGAAGTGACACAAGCAGCTCTCACCTTAGTAGCTGAGGAAGCCAATTCTCCAGCCTGATATCTTTCGGGAGGTAAAGAGCCTTTTCCTCCTCGTCTGGACGCCTGCAGAGGGTGCTACCTGATGAACACTTATATTTTATGGAATTTTGTTCCCTGTTCACCACTGGGTGGGGTTTGTTATTTGCTTTTTGGAAATCTAAGGCTGAAGTGTAAAGTTAGGGACTCTGGTTTCTAGAGTTGCCTTTGCTGATTGGCACCTTTAAAGCCAGATATGCCAAGCAGCCATTATAGATCAGATTTGTTTAATATGGTGGTATTTGGAGCTAATTGCTGATTACTACTTTAAAGCCAGATATACCAAGCAGCTATATAGATCGGACTTGCTTAATATGGTGGTATTTGGAGCCAACTGTTGATTACACCTTAAAGCCAGATATACCAAGCAGCTAATATAGAGCAGACTTGTTTAATATGTTGGTATTGGAGCTAATTGGGCTTAACTGAAGGCATTAGGTTAGCTGGTCCTAGTGTGACCTCATTTTGAATAGCCCTGTTTGCTTATAGTGGAGCTCCTTTGTTTAAGTCACAACATATTCTCCCGCTGTATAGTAATGAGAGGCTGTGTTTTCTCCACTACATAGGCAGCTCCCTCAAGCTAATCCACTGGGACAATCACAACTGAAGCAACACATAGCTCACCCAGTGGGCTGAGGAAGCCAAATCTCCAGCCTGATAACTTTCGAGGTAAAGAGAGCCTTTCACTTGTCTGGACGCATGCAGAGGGGTGCTACCTGATGAACACTTATATTTTATGAACTTGTTCCCTGTTCACCACTAGGTGGGCTTGTTATTTGCTTCTTTGTGCTACTTAGGCTGAAGTGTAAAGCAAGGGACTCACTGGTTTCCCAGAGTTGCGTTGTTGATTACACCTTAAAGCCATATACCAAGCTGCTAATATAGATAAGACTTTGTTTAATATGGTATATTTGGATTTAATTGCCGATTACACCTTAAAGCCAGATACACCAAGCAGCTAATATAGATCAGACATGTTTAATATGGTGGTATTTGGGGCTAATTGCTGATTATACCTTAAAGCCAGATATACCAAGCAGCTAATAGAGCAGACTTGTTTAATATGGTGGTATTGGAGCCAATTGTGCTTGTAACTGAAGGTATTAGGTTAGCTGGGTCCAGTGTGACCTCATTTTGGAATAGCCCTGTTTGCTTATAGTGGAGCCCTTTGTTTAGTCACAACATATTCTCCCGCTGTATAGTAATGAGAGGCTGTGTTTTCCACTACATAGGCAGTTCCCCCAAGCTAGGCACTCGGACAATCAAGCAACTGAAGCAACACAAACAGCTCACCTTAGTAGTTGAGAAGCCGAATTCCAGCCTGATATCTTTCGGGTGAAGAGACTCTTCCCTGCCTGGATGCCTGCAGAGGGTGCTACCTGATGAACACTTATATTTTATGAATTTTGTTCCTGTTCACTACTGGGTGGCTTGTTATTTGCTTCTAGCTACTAAGGCTGAAGTGTAAAGCTAGGGACTCACTGGTTTCAGAGCTGCCTTTGCTGATTACACCTTACAGCTCAGATATACCAAGCAGCTAATATAGATCAGACTTGTTTAATATGGTGGTATTTGGAGCTAATTGTTGATTACACCTTAAAGCTGTATATACCAAGCAGCTCATTATAGATCAGACTTTTAATATGGTGGTATTTGGAGCTAATTGTTGACATCTTAAAGCCAGACATGCCCAAGCAGCTAATATAGAGCAGACTTGTTTAATACATGGTGGTGGCTTGGAGCTAATTGTGCTTGTAACTGAAGGCATTAGGTGTAGCTGGTCCTAGTGTGACCTCATTTAATAGCCTGTGTTTGCTTAGAGTGGAGCCTCATTTGTTTAAGTCAAACATATTCTCCCACTGCATAGTAAGGAGAGGCTGTGTTTTCTTCACTACATAGGCATCTCCCCCAAGCTAAGCACTCGGACAATCAAGCAACTGAAGCAACACAAGCAGCTCACCTGAGCAGCTGAGGAAGCCGAATCTCCAGCCTGATAACTTTCGAGGTAAAGAGAGCCTCTTCTTTGTCTGGACGCCTGCAGAGGGTGCTACCTGATGAACACTTATATTTTATGAACTTTGTTCCCTGTTCACCACTGGGTGGGCTTGTTATTTGCTTCTCTTTGTGCTACTAAGGCTGAAGTGTAAAGCTAGGGACTCACTGGTTTCCCTAGAGTTGCGTTGTTGATTACACCTTAAAGCCAGATATACCAAGCAGCTAATATAGATCAGACTTGTTTAATATGGTGGAATTTGGAGCTAATTGCTGATTACACCTTTAAAGCCAGACATACCAAGCAGCTAATATAGATCAGACTTGTTTAATATGGTGGTATTGGAGCAATTGTGCTTGTAACTGAAGACATTAGGTTGGCTGGTCCTAATGTGACCTCATTTTGAATAGCCCTATTTGCTTAGAGTGGAGCTCCTTTGTTTAAGTCACAACATATTCTCCAACTGCATAGTAATGAGAGGCTGTGTTTCTCAACTACATAGGCAGCTCCCCCAAGCTAGGCACCTCGGGAAAATCAAGTAACTGAAGCAACACAAGCAGCTCACCTGAGTACCTGAGGAAGCCAAATTTCCAGCCTGATAACTTTCGAGGTAAAGAGAGCCTTCTCTTCGT
This sequence comes from Neoceratodus forsteri, assembly GCA_016271365.2. Taxonomy (NCBI): domain Eukaryota; kingdom Metazoa; phylum Chordata; order Ceratodontiformes; family Ceratodontidae; genus Neoceratodus; species Neoceratodus forsteri. The sequence goes on from CM057455.1 coordinate 626,339,992, forward strand.
CTGGACGCCTGCAGAGGGTGCTACCTGATGAACACTAATATTTTATGAACTTTGTTCCTGTTTACCACTGGGTGGGCTTGTTATTTGCTTCTCTTTGTGCTACTAAGGCTGAAGTGTAAAGCTAGGACTCACTGGTTTCTAGAGTTGCCTTGCTGATTACACCTAAAGCCAGATATACCTAGCAGCTAATATAGATCAGACTTGTTTAATATGGTGTTTTGAGCTAATTGCTGATTACACCTTAAAGCCAGATATACCAAGCAGCTAATATAGATCAGACTTGTTTAATATGGTGGTATTTGGAGCTAATTGCTGATTACACCTTAAACAGATATACCAAGCAGCTAATATAGAGCAGACTTGTTTAATATGTTGGTATTGAGCTAATTGGGCTTTTAACTGAAGGCATTAGGTTAGCTGGGTCCTAGTGACTTCATTTTGAATAGCCCTGTTTGCTTATAGTGGAGCTCCTTTGTTTAAGTCACAACATATTCTCCCGCTGCATAGTAATGGGAGGCTGTGTTTTCCACTACATAGGCAGCCCTCCCCAAGCTAATCACTCGACAATCAAGCAACTGAAGCAACACAAGCAGCTCACCTGAGTAGCTGAGGTAGCTGAATCTCCAGCCTGATAACTTTCGAGGTAAAGAGAGCTCTTCACTTCGTCTGGACGCCTGCAGAGGGGGTGCTACCTGATGAACACTTATATTTTATGAACTTTGTTCCTGTTCACCACTGGGTGGACTTGTTATTTGGCTTCTTTGTGCTACTTAGGCTGAAGTGTAAAGCTAGGGACTCACTGGTTTCCTAGAGTTGCCTTGTTGATTACACCTTCAAAGCCACATATACCAAGCTGCTAATACAGATAAGACTTGTTTAATATGGTGGTATTTGAGCTAATGTGGATTACACCTCAAAGCCAGATACACCAAGCAGCTAATATAGATCAGACATGTTTAATATGGTGGTATTTGGAGCTAATTGCTGATTACACTTAAAGCCAGATATACCAAGCTGTTAATAAAGAGCAGACTTGTTTAATAATGGGGTATTTCAGCTAATTGTGCTTGTAACTGAAGGTATTAGGTTAGCTGGGTCCTAGTGTGACCTCATTTAGAATAGCCCTGTTTGCTTAGAGTGGAGCTCTTTTGTTTAAGTCACAACATATTCTCTCCCGCTGCATAGTAATGAGAGGCTGTGTTTTCTCCACTACATAGGCAGTCCCTCCACCCAAGCTAGGCACTCGGACAATCAAGCAACTGAAGCAACACAAGCAGCTCACCTTAGTAGCTGAGGGAAGTCGAATCTCCAGCCTGATATACTTCGAGGTAAAGAGAGCCTCTTCTCCTCATCTGGACGCCTGCAGAGGGTGCTACCTGATGAACACTTATATTTTATGAATTTTGTTCCCTGTTCACCACTGGATGGGCTTGTTATTTGCTTCTCTTTGTGCTACTAAGGCTGAAGTGTAAGCTAGGACTCACTGGTTTCCCTAGAGTTGCCTTGCTGATTACACCTTAAAGCCAGATATACCAAGCAGCTAATATAGATCAGACTTGTTTAATATGGTGGTATTTGGAGCTAATTGCTGATTACACCTTAAAGCCAGATATACCAAGCAGCTAATATAGATCAGACTTGTTTAATATGGTGGTATTTGAGCTAATTGCTGATTACACCTTAAAGCCAGATATATCCAAGCAGCTAATATAGAGCAGACTTGTTTAATATGTTGGTATTGGAGCTAATTGCGCTTTTAACTGAAGGCATTAGGTTAGCTGTGTCCTAGTGTGACCTCATTTTGAATATCCCTGTTTGCTTATAGTGGAGCTCCTTGTTTGTGTCACAACATATTCTCCCCTGCATAGTAATGAGAGGCTGTGTTTTCCACTCACATAGGCAGCCCCCCTCAAGCTAATCACTCGGGACAATCAACAACTGAAGCAACACAAGTAGCTCACCTGAGTAGCTGAGGAAGCCAAATTCCATCCTGATAACTTTCGAGGTAAAGAGAGTCTTCACTTTGTCTGGACGCCTGCAGAGGGTGCTACCTGATGAACACTTATATTTTATGAACTTTGTTCCCTGTTCACCACTGGTGGGCTTGTTATTATTGCTTCTCTTTGTGCTACTTAGGCTGAAGTGTAAAGTTAGGACTCACTGGTTTCCTAGAGTTGCCTTGTTGATTACACCTTAAAGCCACATATACCAAGCTGCTAATATAGATAAGACTTGTTTAATATGGTGGTATTTGGATTTAATTGCTGATTACACCTTAAGCCAGATACACCAAGCAGCTAATATAGATCAGACATGTTTAATATGGTGGTATTTGGAGCTAATTGCTGATTATACCTTAAAGCCAGATATACCAAGCAGCTAATATAGAGCAGACTTGTTTAATATGGTGGTATTGAGCTAATTGTGCTTGTAACTGAAGGTATTAGGTTAGCTGGGTCCTAGTGGACCTCATTTTGGAATAGCCCTGTTTGCTTATAGTGGAGCTCCTTTGTTTTAAGTCACAACATATTCTCCCGCTGCATAGTAATGAGAGGCTGTGTTTTCTCCACTACATAGGCAGTTCCCCCAAGCTAGGCACTCGGGACAATCAAGCAACTGAAGCAACACAAGCAGCTCACCTTAGTAGCTGAGGAAGCCGAATCTCCAGCCTGATATCTTTCGAGGTAAAGAGAGCCTCTTCTCCTCGTCTGGACGCCTGCAGAGGGGTGCTACCTGATGAACACTTATATTTTATGAATTTTGTTCCTGTTCACACACTGGGTGGGCTTGTTATTTATTACATCTTAAAGCCAGATATACCAAGCAGCTCAATATAGAGCAGACTTGTTTAATATGGTGGTATTGTAGCTAATTGTGCTTGTAACTGAAGGCTTTAGGTTAGCTGGGTCCCAGTGTGACCTCATTTTGAATAGCCCTGTTTGCTTAGAGTGGAGCTCATTTTGTTTAAGTCACAACATATTCTCCCACTGCATAGTAAGTAGAGGCTGTGTTTTCTTCACTACATAGGCATCTCCCCCAAGCTAAGCATCGTGGACAATCAAGCAACTGAAGCAACACAAGCAGCTCACCTGAGTAGCTGAGGAAGTCGAACTCCAGCCTGATAACTTCGAGGTAAAGAGAGCCTCTTCTCTCATCTGGACACCTGCAGATGGGAGCTAGCCCCGACGGCACCACGCCCGCCTGCCCCACCCACCCCAACCACCCTCCCACCCAGGGGCGGCTGTCAATTTAAGGATCCTCTCCGTGACATCACATCCGTTGATATCACGTCCTGTTGCCCAGAACCTACTTCTTCCACTTTCCTATTTGCAGATTATACCTGTTGTCCACTAGAGGGACCTATGCTCCTCACTGCTTCCTACTCCTACCTCTACAGCACTACTTCCCTGGGATCTTGCTCACCACAATGTACTGGCCCTGCCTCATGCTCTGCCTGTGCCCTGTCCCCACTAGCAGTGCACTTACCCACTTACCCATCTGCTAGTCCGCACTGTGCCCTCGCACCCTCCCCTCCCCCTTGCTCCTGAATCTGTTTCTCCTGCCCTTGGGACCTCTGTTTGTCCCCTTCTCCTCCCTGCCCTCCCCTAGCTTTCTCTTCACCTCAGGCACATCTGGGTGTCTTCTTATTCTTGTTTCCCTTCCTGTACCTCCCTGCCCACCCCCTGCTCTCTTTGCCTCCCTCCCCCCTCTCATGTCAATCATAGGAAAACCTCTCACCATCTCCCAGCCAGTGTATTAGTCATGCTACTACTCCTGTCGGGGAACATTCATCCAAACCCTGGCCCGGTTCCCAGGAGCTCCCCAACCTCGCACCACAGGCCTCATGCATGGTCTCCATGAATATCTGTAGCCTCCTAAAAAGTTTGACCCACTACAATGCCTGGTCACATCAATTAACCCTGATGTCATCACCCTGGTTGAGACTCTGGCTGTCAAATCCTCCCCTGACTCCCCTAAATCTCCCTTCCTGTTTTCACCCTTTCCGTTCTGACTGTGTTGGGAGATGGGGTGGCGGCTGCGCCTTTATGTCAAGGAATCTCTCCCTGTACTAGCCCTGCCCGCCTCCCATCCTTGACTCCAGGGCCCAGGCACTTATGCTGAAACTAACCCCTGACCCTTTAAAGGACCCCTTTATCTGACTACTGCATATGTGCCCCTAGGGACCAAACGCAGGCCATTGCCTCTCTTACAGAATACCTTACCTCTCTACCTCCTTCTGCTGATCAAATTCTGGTGGGTGACTTAAATGTCAACTGGCTCAGCCCCCTCCTCCTCCTTCTACCTGAGACTCCTTTTCTGCTATAGACCTAACGCAACTAGTTACCCAACCTTACCAGGACTAACCCCAAGAGATGCTCCAGTACCCTGCTTGATGTGGTACTCACCAACCGCCTCTAATCAGATCCCCAATGTACAAGTCCTCCCAGACTCTCTCAGTGATCACTCCCCATTCTATTCCACTGGTCATCCTCAGTCCCCAAACCCACAGCACAGTCCACATGCCGTGGCGTCTAATACCTGGTGGACTGATAAAACTTAAGGAACTTCTGTCCCAAATTGACTGGTCTCCTATACAGGCAACTCCTGACATCAACACAGCTCTCTCCTTCTTTACCCAAACTTTTAATAATGCCTGTGATATCTTAGCCCTCATGTTGACCCGCCATTCTAAAAGGCCAGAATGCCCCTAGGTAACCCCAGCTTTGATCCACCAGCTCAAACATAGGGACAACCTATGGCACCGTGCCATTGAGACTCACGGCCCAATGACAGGTGGTTATATGCTGCCACCGAAACAAGTGCACTCAGGCCATCAGAAAGGCCAAGTCTGGAGCACTATCGGTCCTCACTCACTGCCTCATGGGGAACCCCAGAACCTTCTGGGATAATATTAAACAGTTAAATAGACTGCACACCCTCCCACCCACCCAGATCAACATTAATGGTGTGATCTCCTCAGACCCAGCCCTCATAGCCAACCACCTCAACACCTCATTCACTGACCTTAGCCCTATCCTCCCTACAAATTTTTTTGACCATCCTCCCCAGCACCTGCCGTAAATCTTTCTCACCCTTATTTTCTCCTCTGCTGTGTTTCTGCCCAAGAACTTAGGCCACACCTTGTCACTGCCCTCAAGAGTAATAGTACAGGCAGTGACACCCTGGATCTGTGTATCCCACGGCTGGTCTTAGACACAGTCCTTACCCTGATCACATGCCTCATCAACCACTCTTTTGCCTGGGAAGGTTCCAACTGCCTGGAAAGTCACCACTGTCACCCCTATCTTTAAAGGTGGTGATAAGACTGTGGCTGGAAACTATCGACCCGATCTCCATTCTCTCTCCCTCTCCAAGGCCTTGGAAAAGCGGTGGCCTCTCAAATCTCTGACTACCTCTCCACCTACAATGTCCTTTGTCCTGAGCAGCATGGCTTCCAGCGGGCCACAGTACCAACACAGCCCTCCTAGAGTTCTCCAACTTTCTCCACTCCTCCTTAGACACTAGTTCTCTGGCTGGTGCAGTCTTCATTGACCTCTCGAAAGCTTTCAACACTGTCTCCCACCCCTCCTTCTTGATGCCCTTAGTCTGGTTTTGCTGTTGGGCCTATCTCCTGGTGCACCAGTTATCTATCTGACTGCTCACAGCGTGTAAAAATTAATGGGACCTACTCAGACATCTGTCCCATCTTTTCTGGGGTTCCCCAGGGCTCCATTCTGGGCCTTACTATTCTCCCTTTACCTTAACACCCTTCCACGCTCTTGCTCGGGGAACATTCTATTGTACGCTGATGATGCAGTCATCTTTGCCTCAAGTCGTAACCCTATTGCCCTCCAGGACTCGCTGCAGAAGTCCTTCACTGAAGCCGAGGGCTGGTTCAAGGAACATAGATTGGTGATAAATCTAAAAACAAAACCATGTTCTTCACTCATCCCCAAAACAAGTCCTGCAACTTAAAACTCCTCATTCACTCTGGGTCCTCTTTCCCACTGAACAAGTTTGCTCCTATAAATACCTAGGGATCCATTTTGACCCCTCCTCTCCTTCCATGGACACATCGCTGCCCTAGCCACTGCCACTAATATCCGATTGGGCATCTTACACCGTATAAACATTGCGTCCCCCGAGGCTCTTCGACTCGCAGTCACCTCCTCTATCCTGTCCCTAGTGGACTATGGTCTGCTGGTGTATGGTGTTGCTGATCAGACCGCACGCCATAAAATTTGCACTACTCTGAATAAGGCCTGCAGGTTAATTACTGGAGCACCTAGGCTGACACACACCTGTCTACGTACGCTAAAGCGCTGGTACTTGATCTTGACGAGCGCCTCAAATATCTGACCTGTACCCCTTACAAAAAGACCCTCCTTGGGCTATCCCACCAGGATTGACCACCACCATATGCCGCTTTGTCCCACTAGTTCATACTGGACCTCTGGGAAAACCTCTTGTTATCCCTAGAGCTAGGACCTCTCACGCCAAAGAGCCTTCAGCTTTAGGGCCCCTCCTGGTTCAACACACTGCCACCCTCCATCTCCAAGCTCCAACTATATCGTGCTTCAAAACTTCATTACGTAAACCACCTTTATTAACACCCGATGCTGTAATTGCCATAGTCAAAGCCGCACTCAGTACTTATGACAAAGCTTATTACTAAGCTGCTAAGGACAACATAACTCTGGTATTGTTTGCATCAATCCTACCTGTACCAGCTTGTTTGTATCTATGTCTTAAGTTACTGTTATACTTATGTTTTGTACTGTTATACTGTGTATTTTCGTTTGTCTTACTGTGACAAGGTACTTTTGTAAATGAGCCTATGGCTCAAAGGTTTTCAAACTGCTGTTTAAATAAAATAAAAAATAAAAATAAAACTTGGCAGGCCTCAGCTCCCTACTACAGGTGACCTGCAGTCTCTAGAGAACTGACTAATTGAGAACAGAATGGTCCTTAACACTACCAAAACCAAGGTTATGCTATTTGTATCAAGATCCCTCGGCCAAGACAGAACCCAACACCTACAACTTACCTCTGTCTCTGGCAACTGTATTGAAGTGGTGGCCTCCTAAAATATCTCAGCCTCACTTTGGACCAAGGGTTCACCCTTAAAAGCCATGTTGACCAAGTTACTAAAATCTTACATGGGAAACTAGGCAGCCTGAACCACCTGAAGGACCAGCTTATACCTGAAGTCAGGATCTCCACTGCCATTAGCATCCTTATCCACACACTCATTTATGCTGCCCCAGTCATTCAGGGCATTGTGAAACATGAGGCAAACAGACTTCAGGGATTGTACAATAAGGTGGCTCACTTTGCCCTCAGGTTCACTCCAGGAGTCACCAATGTGACACCCAGCCCTATTAAACTGGCCCTCACTGGATGCTTGCCTTCAGAACCCATGTCCTCCTCCAAGTCTCTCTGGATTCATGGCCACAAAGCCTAATCCCCGGCTCCTCTGGACCACAGGCCAGACTCTTCTAGATGTTCCCAGTGTAAGGACCGAGGCTGGTGGTAAGTCCTTTCCCCACATGGCCCCTTCAGTGTGAACAATCTTCCTCCTCAGGTGTAGGAAGCCCCCTCCATCATGACCTTACACACAAGGCTTAAGGCTCACATGATGGGAACCAGTACTTGCCACTGCTCTGGCACCTGAGACCTCATCTCAGCTCCCATGTGTGCCACTTTCAGCCTACCAGTTGAGGCCTCCTCCAGATAAGTACTACCATTCTGTACTTGACTCTCTATAGTTATTGCCTATTTACTGGTATAATTCTTAATGCATTTAGGTCTGTATGATGTTTGCTTAACCTGTAAATGAGCTGAATGTTTTCTCTGTGTAACATATTATACAATGTAATCCCGGTCACCCTGAAAAGGGACCTCCGGGGCCCAGTGGGCCTACCCGTCACCAAAATTTAATAGATAAACAAATGATAAATAAATACATCAATAAATAAATAAATAAAACTGTTTGCTCCTCGGGTGTCTGATTGTGAAAACATGGTAATTTACACTGTAGTTAATGACAGTGAGGATATCTCCTCCTTGAAGACTGCAAAGCATTATAATGGTGACACTGTATTTTGCCACCAGGTATTTGAATTCTGTGTTGTGATGCATTTTCCAATAAAACTGTTTGCCTGTAAAAACTGCATCCCCCTTTAGTTTGGCAGTGCACACTTTGATCGGAACTCTGTACTTCTGAAAAAAAATATAGTACACTAAATCATATTTCATTACAAATCAATTTATTTAGACAAAATCCAGTCTGTGACAGCCTGATTTAGTTGGTAATTCAGTGTGGTGTTACAGTCTGAAAGCACCGTGACAGCCTTTCTGAATCAGTATGTTTCCTACCAAGATGTCACTTCTGATCAGCATAGAGGTGTCCTTCCCTGTCTGCTTGCTAACCAAAAGCTGCTGAACCTATTAATAAATGTTCTCATTATGAGAATGTGTGCAACATTTTAAAATTAAATTCATATTAACAAATAAACATAATGAAAATGCTCTCCAGTTTGAAACTTAAAAAATCCCAAACCACTAGCTCTTTAAGCTGGTTTGTTGTGATTTTGAGGTTGTGACTCTGTATGGGATAACTGCATAGCACATTTTGTGTTCACTGGCTGTGTTATTGGCTTTAGTCTTGCTGCTTTGATTCTGACAAGGAGATACATTTTTGGGGTCTTCATAGTTCAGATATTTTGCAGATAAAGGGATGAATTCTCACGCCTTGTATATGGGTAGGCATTATTTATCATTCACTGTATTTATTATAGCTAATCTCTTTCAAGGACAGTTGTTATATTAGTTATGCCAAAGTAATAAATATAATAAAATGTCACAGTGCAGAAGATAATCTGAACCTTGTTATCATAAGACTTATTCTAGGCACCATGACTATATTTATACAAGTTTGCAATAGAGATATAAGCTTAACAATATTTAGCTTAGATAACAACCAAATACTGTATATTTAGCTGACACAGCTCACTGTTATTACAGGAACACCTTTGTACTCTTTGGCCTGGATACTCAAAGGTTGCTGGCACAACAGAGCTGCACATGGCGCAACCCACACTGCACTCCGGTGGATATTGAAAAGGCTGCCAGGTGCAGTGCAAATCCCAATGCACCAGGGCACAATGGTAATGTATGCGACGCAAATGCAGGGAATTCCATGCATATGCGTGTACATCCCAATATTCAGCCTGGACGTCGCGGGCGCATTTGCGGGCACAACCTGCATTGCGCACATAGGGGCTCAAAGATGAGCCTGTGAATAGGAGAAACAACTCCTGGCCTCCCACAGGTGGTCTGCTGTGTTGCAGGGCACAACACAGCAGCCGCCAGCTGTGGGTATCCACCTGACCACCCAGAACACTGTCCACAAGCACCCATATCTCCCTAGTATTCTAGTGGTACCCCTTCCTTCCGGTTCCACGATCACTGGTAAATGTCCATAAAAACATTCCCTGTTGATCCAGTGGCATACCCCCACTGCTCCCACCACAAGACCCTTGCACCCTGCTCCCTCCTGACATCGGCGTGGCAGCTGCAACCCAGCCGCATACTGCCTGGTTACCGCCAATGAGACAGCTCACAGTATGTGCTGTAGCCCATTGGTCCACACTGTGGACTAATGGACGTGTAGGGTATACTCATGCTAGACAGTCACAAATATGTGAATGACTTCATTCACATATTTCTGACTGTCTAGTACAGTATATGTCTAGCAGCCCATTGGTCCACAGTGTGGACCAATGGGCTTACATCACATACTATAAGATGTCATTCGGTGGGCAGCTGGGTGGTACGCGAAGGTTGCAGCCACCAGCCGATGATGGGGGCTGGTAGGAAAGGGGTCCTGTGTGGTGGGAGAGGTGGGGAGGGTACCACTGAATCACCAGGAATGTTTTTATTGACATTTACTGGCAATCAGGGAACCGGGAGGGGGGGGGTACCACTAGACCCCAGGGAATGTTGATATGGACTTTTACCAGCAATTGAGGAAACAGGAGGGAGGGGGGTACCACTAGACCACTAGGGATCATGTGGTCAAATGCATACCCACAATCGTGACTACGGGGTGCAAGTCACTTGGCTGCCCTGCTCAATGCATGCAATGGGGTCATAATGACTTGCAAATGGACCTATTTGTGCCTTTACATATATTATGGCCTCAATTGCATGCCCCTGCTGAATATCGTGGGTGCTGTGCCCAGCGACCTGTGTTTGCACTGGGCATCCCCATGCTCCTGATCTGTGACTGGCCAGCACAGTGCCACTGCGCCATGTGCAGTGCCACTGTGCAATGTGCGGTCTGTGCCATATTCAAGAGTGCTGTACCATGGTGCATCACCATTGAATATCACCTGGTCCTGGCCCCGCACAGTTGCCAGGCACAGTCTGAATATCCTGGCCTTTGGGTTCAATTCTCAATACCCTGAATTTGACACAAGGTACCTGCATCAAACAGAATTGATTCAGTGGGTAACCATGCATCAAAACTCATGGATTTCCCAATTCTCAGATGCTGACTGAGGCAAACCTGGGACACCGTGCATCAGACCATCTGTGTGCCAGACCTGCATCAAGAACTGGCTTGCAACATGTTGGTAGGGGCTTGCAGCAAGCACAAGCTGCACTATCCCCATCCCTGTGATTAGGGAAGTCAGACGGACCTGCCAGGGCTTAGACCATCCAAATGCAGCTCTAGCAGCCCATGTGCCACTTCCATAGACAGCACTGGGTGGAAGCATGGGCTTGAATAGTTTCTGGACTAGAGACATCCATGAGAAACACAAAGAATGTGGACTGCAGATATGCGGCTGGGTACAGATCGCATCATACAGACACTCGGCACCCTGCCCTGTGACGGCACTGACTGCCATACATTGACACTGCAGTGGGTAGCAAACTGACATGAGCCCTGCCAAGTTAGACATCCACTGCTATAAAGTACAACATAGTGGCAGACTTTCCAGGGTTGTGAGATGTCCCATAGCTGTGCCCTCACCTGTCCATAGTCCTACTGTCTCTTTGCAGCGACTGCCCATGACCTGACACATCTCTCATACCACCTGTCAAATGTGCCTGTGATCTGCCAGTGCAGAGTCCATTAGGACAGGATCTGCCTCAGGTAAGCACCGTCATATCCGGGTGTTCTGAGTCTCAACACTGTGCCCCCATCTGCCATCTTGACACCTGTCTCCACTCAGACATGGCAACCTGTGTCAGCTACCTGGGACTCCAACCTGCCCCTGTGCCATGCAGTGGGTATGCTGTGGGATCACCTGTCCATGCCTGCATGCAGCACCCTCTGTCAAACTCCTGCCATGCACTGTTTGTGTGGTGCACAGGAGTGGATGCTATAAACTGGGTTTTTGGCACTGGGCCTCTCCAGTAAAAGAATTAAGTGCAGGGTTCTAGCACACCAGCAATCAATGCAAGCAGCTGTTTAAATTGATCATAGGGCTGGTTTGAGAACTGAGTCAACTTGGTCTGTAAATACTTTTAAGCAAAATAAGGTTACAGTCTATATAAACACATGGGGCTGGATATTCAAACTGCGCTATTCTGTGGCACAAGCCCTTGCGCTGCTACAGAATAGTTGCAAGAGGGAGGGGGAGCTGGAGATATTCAACGGAGTGCGCTTATTGAGCAACCTTTGAATATCACCCCGGCCACAGCCACGTATGGCGAGTGGAACTTGCGCCACTGCAAGTGGTCAGAGCGAGCATTCAAGATGCAGTGGCATAAGTACCATTGCGCCATGCGCAAACTTCCGATATTCAAAAGGTGACATGCAAATGGAGCCATAATTCATGCAAGGCACAGGGGACCATTTGCATCTATTTATGGTTCATTTGCATGCCATTAGCATGCAGGTGCGCCGATCCCTGAGGATTTCGCCTGGCGCCTGCCAGGCAGCAGCCATCGGGGACCGACGCCCCTGCAGCCCGATCGCAGGCATAAGTTAAAAATCCCCCACCCCGACTGGCCCGATCGCGGCAAAAGTTAACACGCCCCACCCCCGACTGGCCTGATCGGCGGGCATAAGTGAAATAAAATCCCACCCCCACAGCCCTGATCGCGGGCAGAAAAGGTTAAGCCCCCAAGACATATCCCTGGTGGTCAGTGGACTCAAGCCGATCGGGCAGCAAGTAACTTCAACCCCAAGGACATATCCCTGGTGGTCCAGTGGACCTCAAGCCTGATCGTGGGCAGCAAATGCCTTCAAACCCCCCAAGGACCACCTACCCTGGTGATCTAGTGGCCTCCCACCCCACCCACCAAAGCCCCACCACCCGCTCCCCGTCAGCGGCAGGCGGCAGCATCACTGCCTGCCGCCCTGCTGCCCGCTGACGACTGACTGCCGGTAGGGCTGCACGCCCGATTGGTTCAGAGCAAGAGCCAATGGGCATGCAGCCATACCTCTAAGGCAGTCAGATATGTAATGAATTCATTCACATATCTGGACTGCCTTGTATGGTATGGGCTGCATGCCCATTGGCTCTTGCTCTGAACCAGTGGCAGGCAGCCCCACCAGACAGTCAGTCGGCGGGCTGCAGGTCGGGAGGCAGGTGGATGCTGCCAGCTGATGGGGGAGCAGGGTGGTGGGCCCGTGGGTGGGTGGGTGGGGCCACTAGATCACCATGGTAGGTGGTACTTGGGGGTTTGAACGCATTTCTGCCCACGATCGGGCTTGAGGTCCACTGGACCACCAGGGATATGTACTTGGGGGTTGAAGGCATTTCTGCCCGCGATCGGGCTTGAGCTCCACTGGACCACCAGGGATATGTACTTGGGGGTTGAAGGCATTTCTGCCCGCGATCGGGCTGGAGGGGGTGGGATTTTTATTTCCCTTATGCCCGCGATCGGGCCAGTCGAGGGTGGGGGATGTTTGAACTTCTGCCTGTGATCGGGCCAGTCGGGGTGGGGTTACATATGCCCACGATTGGGCTGCAGGGGGCACAGGAGAGGTTGAGGGCCACCCACAGGTGGCAGCTGCTGTGTTGTGCCCCAAATGCTGCAGCTCACCTGTGGGTGCCTCGACTTACCCTTTTTTGGCTCAAAGTTGTGCAGGCGCAGGTTGGGGTTGCACTCAGACAACTCTGCACAGCCTGCTGAATATCGGGCTGTGCAGATTATGCATGGTTCCTCCCCTCGGTTCAGCATGCCTTCATTAGCATTGCGCTGTTGCTCAGCTTGACTTGGGGACACAACTGCCTCCTGCTGAATATGGCAGAATGGTGCAATTTCAGACTTGCGCAGGCACAACCCTATTAGCATGGCACAACCCTTTGAATATCCAGCCCATGGAATTTATCTGTATTTTTTAAACTGCAGCACTCACCTACTAAAATAATGATCAGCATTCCTTTACACTTTACAGGCAAGTAAACACAGTGTGATGTCTAGTTAGTTGTGTGATAAGGAGTGCTTTTAATAAATAAACTGAGATACCCAGTCTGTTATTAACTGGTCATTTTAGGTACCAACAAGTGTAGCTTGTACACATATTGTGATCATGTGTCCTCTTTTGTCCATTTCAGTCAAGTTTAAGGAGTCCTTTACATGTGTGAGTGATGTGCCATCTGTCAGCTGTCAGACTAAGAAGGCTGCCTAATCTCCTATGCTGTACATCTGATCTGCTGGAGAGGGTTGATTGATTGACAGCTGGTGAACAGAAGTCTGTGAGTGACTCTCATTGCAGGAATAGTGCCTATGCTGCACCAGCACCAAGAAGTGAGAGTATGACTTTCTGCAGGTTTGACAAGGATTTCATCCACCATGCCTGTTCCGTGCAATGGGAGTGTTGGTTTCTGGGAGAGGATCTGGTGAATGCCCACCCACTAAGTGAGCAGGTCATCTCTTGAGCTTTCTGTCTGGGATTTTGAGTGTCAGTGTGGCACACAGGTACAGTACACAACAAAGGAATTAAACCAGGTCCAGATGATTGCAGGCCACAAAACGGAGGTTTAGTGAGTTGTTACATCAAACGTGCAGAAGTGATCCTCCTCAAACATAATTCTCTTTCTTCCCCTTCTCACTCTCTCTCACTCACTCTTGCTCTCTTTCTATCTCTCTCTCTCTCCCCTCTATCTCTCTCTTGTTCTTTCTCCCTCTCTCTCTCTCCTCTCTCTCCTCCTCCCTCCTCCTTCTCTCTCCCTCCTCCCTCTCTCTTTCCTCTCTCTCTGCCTCATTCTCTCCCTCCCTGTCTCCCTATCACATTCTCCTTCTCTATCTCCCCTTCTCCCTTTATGTCTCTCTCTCTCTCTCTCTCTCTCTCTCTCTCTCTCTCTCTCTCTCCTCTTCCCTTTATGATAGGTATCTAACCCTGGACATTAGTGGCAACCTTGGAAGGTTTGCATCTACAGGTGCTGGTAACAGATGCAGTCAGATAAGTGCCTCACGGGTCAGTTCCTGTGTAGAAGATGCAGTGCTTGGGAAATGCTGCTACTTGTGAAACAGTGATTTTGCAGGAATCAGAGGCAAAGTGATTTAGATCACGATCAGGGCATTATTTCATATTAAATAAACTACAGCATATATGCTGAATTATATTTGACATTTGCAGTTTGGGAAGTGGGAAGGTGAGAGGGTTTAATCGCATGATCTGGTGTATGCAGTGGAGGCAAAGTGATCAAAGGCAGTATTTAATATTAAATATATTATATAAATATTGTATTTGGCTTGCAGTTTGCAAAGGTAAGGAAGTGTATTGATATTACTGAACTGGTGTTTGTGTGTATTTGAGTTTGATGGCCATCAGGCAACTAAATCACATTCTTTAAAGTTCAAAGCCCCATAGTGGTGGCCATTTTGTAGAGTTACTTGAGATGGGGTCTGCAGGCACTGGAAGCACCTCAAAACTGAGTAGCCATATGACTTTTGGCAGTAAAACATGCATAATGGTCTAGGATGATTTTTTTTATGTATATCCAGTGGTCACCTGGTCACTGTCTTTTAAGGCACCAACAGCATAACTGTAAGCACCTGTTGTATATGTTATATGTACTCTTTGTGTTTTCAAGTTCAAAAGTACATGTAGTAGCCAGTAGTGGCCTGAGTTTGATCCACACAGTGAAACATTTCTTTTCTTTCTATTTTTTGACCGTATAACTTTATTGAAAGTTTAAAAATAAAATACATAACATAAATATAAAACCAAACATACAGTTTCAGGTGAATACATTTTCAGTCTTATAAGAATTTTACAGTAAACATTAACTTGTTATAAGTATTCATCTATCAACTTCCAATATTATTAAAATTATAAAAATGACTCTATCAGTTCACTTGTTCATCAATTGATCTATTTCTGATACAGTATCTCAATTTATGAAATGTCTCCTAAGAATTTTGGCATATTATTTCTTTGCAAATCTCAAAAAAGGGCATACAATTTGTGGATGTTGTTTCAGATCCCATCCCTGAGTCACTTCATTTAAATTGCCAAAGGAAGCCTGTCAGACTTCTTTTGATAGCATAATTATTTCATACAAACTTTCTTCAGCACCTTTAGTACCATTGGTAGTTTGATTAGTTCTTTGTTGTGACATCCTGTAATGTATTATCGTTTTGTCTGATTTTCTTTTCAATGAAATTCCCTACTCTTTTGATAAGTGGCATGGATCTTTTATTTCCACCTGGACAGTGACCAGACATGGGCAGATGGCACCTCAATTTAATATCTCATCAGAAGGATGGCACTTCAACAGTACAGCACCTCCCTCATACTGCACTACAGTTTCTGTTATGACTATTATCTCAAGTGGAGGCAGGGGATAAAACCCTCGGCCTTCTGATTTTCTAGTTTCAGAACTGAGTATGTTACCTACTGAGCCACTGACACGTTAATATGGAGCTGTCAATTCTCTGAACATAAACAAAATTACTTTAATTTAAGATCATTATTTTATTGAAATGACAGCTTCTTTTTGATGACATGCTTCTGAATTTGTTAAAGCAGAGGATTCTTTTGTGAGATTTTAATGATTTTCATTGTGCTTGGGTGGTGCTATATTGACAGTACTGTATAGTAAGAGTGAACAAATGAGAAAATTGGATAAATCATTTTGGCTTCGATTCTCATCTCCTGTCTTTGGTTATACTAAGGTATTTTGGTTCCGTGGCCCTACTCCACCACCCTTCACCCACCATATTCAAAATCAACTTCTCAACCTTTTCCATTCCCCACTGGTCCTCCAGTCTGATCCATTGAAAAACTGTCAGCAGCAGTCTGTACAGCTCCAGGAGCCAGAATTGTTTTCTTTACAAAACAAATATCTGGGGAGGAAGGAAAAGGGTGGAAAATGACTGGATTGAGTGAAGGTGTGTTCATTGTACTAGCCCTTGCCACCAGGAAAGGGCAAAGATGTTATTTATTAATAAACTGGTCAAGGTCAAAGTGATCCCAAAGTGACTCAAAGTTTGACCAAGTCAATTCAAAGGTGATAATGCCCAGTATTAACACACTCAATAAATACAAATTCAGGATTGGTTAATCCTTAATGTGGAGACCAAAGTCTTCTTTTTCAGCATTATATGCACCAACAGGCAAACATAGTGTAGATTTCATACTACTGCACTAAAGGTGCAACAACACTGATCATGTACGGATGACTTCTAGTAAATGAGAGTGCAACTCAGACTCTACACCTGTTGACCCACAGTAATAAAACTGCCAACAAAGGTGCTGATTAGTTACTATTCTGACAGTGTTTTCTGATTATACTGAAACCTGTCTGCCAGGCTCTAGACTGAGAAAGTCGAAACTCATTTCCTATAGGTCACTGACTAGCCACCCAGTTCTAGCAGTTTACAGAATAGCTGGGAATGTCCAGACTGAACCAAGGACATTGAGGCAACATATTCTGTAATCCAGTGCAATAATTCACTGAATCATTCACCCGATAGCAGACTCTATCATTTGTAGATTTGAAATTCACTTCACTTCACTAAGGCCTTCCTCTTTTGGACTGTAAATGGAAAACATATCAAGAACATTCTGCAGTATATAGTCTACAGGATAGACAAGTGGACAGAAAATTGTCTGACATGTGAGAAGTAGCAAGAGATAGTGTCTAGGCATCATTAAGAGTGGGTAAATTTACTATGCTGACTACCCAAGGTGTTGATGAAAAAGTCAATCTTAAGTAGAGAAGTTACAATTTAAACTTCACTGGCGGAAGTGGCACAAAGGGTCTAAAATTCACCCACAAAGCTTTGAAAAGTTTATGCAAACCCTAAGAACTCTGAGTGTACCAAAACTGTAACATTTTTACCATGAATCATGTATGTCGCTTTTGGCAAAGTGGACAATTAGCCAGCAAATTTTGGTAAATTCACCAAAAAAGGCAACTTTGCCATTCAAAACTTCACAAATTCACACTTTGCAAATTTCCTGCCATTCTCAAATTAATTTGCAAAACACATTTTGGAATCTTCTCCCATGCCAAGTTACAAGATGTTAAAGATTGCTGATTGGCTCAAACATGGAGTGCAGTAGAATTGGTTCAGACATGGGAATACAGTAGAAGAAGACAACGTGGGCAGGATTTTCAAACGTCCTCTAGAGCAGCACAAAGTGCACCTAATTTCTGCTTGCAGCAAACACCTGTGCTCCAGGGACCCAGCAATATATTTTGATACAACAGGGTTCTGGTGCCAAAGTCCCCAGTGGTTCTGCAAGCCATCTCTTATGCCAGACAGAAGGCACACCGGAGGGTTAGACAGAACATTCCATTGATTACTGCAGCAGATGAACTGACTCAGGGAAAGTGTTGTTAAGTGTATTGGACAGTACAGGCTCATACAGTAGGGGTGACATCAACACAGCATCCACACAATATGCACCATAATGTATGCTGCCAGGCTGCTCTACTAATCATGGGCCATCCTGTCCTGTAATGTTCCCAAGGGATGGTGCTGCCATAGGGCTATTAGACCAGCTCAGGGCTAATCTAACCATTGCCCTGACTTGCGGCAATGGTGGAGCTGTCAAATTTCAAAGTAAGGGGATGATGCAGTCCCACCATGGGGCACACCCCTAGCACCATGGTGCACAGGCATTTCAGGCACAAGGATGGTTTAAGACCTCTGAGGTGCAAGGGTCCCAAGTTGGCTGCAGCTGCTTCTGTCAATTCTGTTTGCCTGCAAGCACCTTGTACAATTATTTAGGCTTTGAAAATCCGGCCACATATTTCTAGGGAATCTGCATGCACTGGGGTATGAGCAGGAAAATGGGGCTTATCTTTAAAAACAACGCTAATAAAAAGTTCAAAACCACTAGATTTACACCAGTTATGATTTAACTTTACTGGTTTTTAGTTAACAGTCTTTTTACTTTTCCTGTTGATTTTCTAAATATTATAGACAATGCAGTACTTATTTTATTGTATCTTTCACAGTCTATGTGGCTCTCCTTGCTCACCTCACAATTGCTGTTTTTTCATATCACTGACTACTGACATGGTGAGACAAAGGCACCATGTGGTTAATAGGGAGAGGCCAATGTTTTTCAGACAAACTTTTAAAATAGACTACCAAGGTGCACTGAAAGCCTTAAGAAGGAACAATGAAAATAAAATAAAAACAAGCAAATGTCAATGCTGAATGTTTGCTTGCATTGGCATTGGTAATGCAGGAATTACAGAGATACATAATAGGAATGGCAGGGAAGTATTAAACTAATGCCAACCCCACCCCCCACCCTGCAGAGACTGACAGGCATTTGGGGTGTGTCTTTGGGTCATTGGCCATAACACCCATGCCATTCCACCTCACTCCACCCTGTAGACACTGACATGTGTTGCGGTGTGTCTTGGGGTCTTCAGCCCTTACACTCCACACATTACATAAGGAAATAAGCTGAGATGGGTTCAGTAGAGGAGAATGGGGTGAATTTTAGGGCCAAAGACCTAAGGCACACCACAATGCCTGTCACTGGCTGCAGGGTTGTGGTGGGGTGGAATGGCATGAGCATTATGGCAGACGACCCCAAGTCACCCCCGATGCCTGTCAGTCTCATAGGTGGGGCATTAGGCTGGAAAACCCTAATGCCCAGGTGTTTGTTGGTATTACTCCAGATTTTCAACATGGGCTTTTGGGACCCCACCTCATGAACAGTGGCACTATCATTTCATTACTCAATCCAGAAAGATGACTTTGCACAGTGACTGTAACATTCAGTGCCACAGGTGTGAATACACATTTTGGGCAGGATATGAAAAATGACAGCTATACTGTTGATGAGGAGATTTGAAAAATGACAATGTTGAAAATCTGGGTGAAAATATTTAAAATTGGTGAAGTTATGAGCTCGTAGAAACTGTGCAATGCATGCCTGTAACATAATCATTTTTGGAATTTTTTCACAAAAGTTTCAACATGGGCATTTTGGGACCCCCATGAACAGTTCCACTGTGATTTTGTTAATCTGTACCAAAATTTGATTTCCCACAGTGAATGGGCCATTCTGTGCCACAGGTGCAAAAACACATTTCGGGCAGTATGTGAAAATGACAGTTGTACTGTTCATAAGAAAGTGTAAAAAATGGCAATGTTGAAAATCTGCAGTGACAATATTAAAATGGCGAAGTTACAAGGATGCATAGAAACTGTGCAAAGGACTTGTAATGCAGTCATTTTTGGAATTCTTTCACAAATTTGCAACATGGGTTTTTGGGACGGTTTCTCATGAACAGGGCACTGTCATGTCATTAATCAGTCCCAAAAGGTGATTCCATGCAGCAACAGCAAAACCACTTTTTGGACTGAGTAACCAAATGACAGTGACAGTGTTTATGAGGCAGGGTCCCAAGAACCCCATGTGGAATATTTCTTTCCAAAATTCCTAAAAAATGGCTGAGATATCAACTAAGTTGAAACCCCTCCTTTGACTCCCATTATGCAGCTTACCGTCATTTGTTCAGTTTGCTGGTCGGCTTTGAAGAGTTCAGACATGTCTCAGTCCATAGACGATCACTGCTCCCTAACTCCTGAGGTAAGTATGGGGTAAGGGGGAATGCAGGAGGTGGATCCACAGAGAGGATGGGGGATAGGGGAATGGGGGAGATAATGAGGAACCGTTTTCTCTTTTACAGGGAAAAAATACTTTGGGGATGATTTTCTTTATTTTACAGGTTGCCAAAATATTTAGGCACACTGGGGTGGGCTCCCAGTATGCTACAATAGTGTGTGTGTGTGTGTGGGGGCATGCTGACATGGTAACTGGGCACCCTGATGTTGGCACTTAAAATGTTCGAGTGGGTGGAGTGGTCATCTGACACCAGGAGTGGGCATCCCAGTGTTGGAAACATAAATAAAAAAAATTTTGGCTCACTGGGGTGGGCTCCAAGTGTGTCACATTAATGGGGGATGCATGCCAAAACAAGGATTGGTCACCCTGATGTCTGCTTTCCGGGAGTGTGTGGTGGTGGCAGTATCTTTCAATGTGGAAAGCCACACGCGCTCATTTATTTATTTATTGAAATGATTCACCAGGAAAAGGCACACCGAACAAATAAGGTGCTCAGTGGCAGGAGCCGACAAGAACTGTAACTCTAGCCATGTGGATTACTATGCACTGTAATGGGCATGGCTAGAGTCTTTCAACTACTTCCAACAGAGAAAGATATGTCTGTGTGCCTGGTTGTGAGGAGGGAAGGTCCGCTGCAATGAGGAAACTGTCCTCATTGCAGCGACAGATTTCTTTCAAGTGCTGTCCTCTCTCAAACTGCTGTCATAGACCACTCACTGATTCACTGGTACCTGAGGATGAGCCCCATAAAGCATCAATTCGTAACCATCCCTAATTGGAGCAGCACTTTTCTTTCAAGTGAAGACCACTTCTCTCAAACTGTCATAGACAGCTCATAATTATTGATGCCTGAGGACAGGCCCCATAAAGCATCAACTGCATTGGGCAGAAACTCACACACCTCTAAAATGATGTACTGTCCCAAGATGGCCATGCGGCATGCACGCAAACATAAACATTAGGACATTGTAATGGCTCATGATTTCAGAATGCTCATGCTAAAGTACAAAGTTATTCAATAGTATAGGGAAGTGTAAT
The DNA here is from genome assembly GCA_016271365.2 of Neoceratodus forsteri. NCBI lineage: Eukaryota > Metazoa > Chordata > Ceratodontiformes > Ceratodontidae > Neoceratodus > Neoceratodus forsteri. Next base: position 626,361,101 of record CM057455.1, read on the forward strand.
ATACTGTACTTCCCAGAGATGAGGTGCCCAATTTTAGAAGGGCTATAGATCGATGCAAGGGACTTGCATCACAGAGTTGGACACAAGGAGTGACTTATGGCAGGCATTAGCGGTATTGCAAGTGAGCCAGCCACAAACTCCAATGTGAGTCCCTTGCACCATAAGCAGGAAGCTAGACCAGCTCCCCAGTCTACATTTCTGCCATTGGTTGGAGACATTTTATTGGACTTACTCCAAGGGTTTGGTGCAAGCTGATATAAAGAGTGACAAATGTTGCAACCGTGCCTAACCCTTCCAAATTGGGCTGCATTGCATCCAGGTAGTTTGGTGCAGCTGTGTTGAACATTACGGTTGATGCAGGCTCTGACACAAACCCTGCATCAACCTTCTAAAATTGAGCCCCAAGAATCCAGATAACATATACACACTGTGTGGCCCTCAGGCAAGCTTATACGAGTTTAAATGATCTATAGACCATGAGGAGAAGAGAAAGATAGGGAACTCTGGAAAGAGCCAGTAAGGGAGTGAAGAAAGGGAGATGATAGTGATAGGTGATATGAAGCTGCTGGATATTAATGGGGACAATACAGCAGCCAGGTGCACCAGAAATCAAGCCCTTTTAGACACATTGCAGGACTACCAGCCAGTGATGTCCTTCATCTGGCTTGCATCGATTCACTTGAGCAGGTAGTTAACTGTGTGAATCTATTTAATGACCCCAGTGAGCTGGTAGCTCCTAGCTCCATTTCTGCCACCAGTGCCAATCTCCATTAAAATATTTTTATTTTCTGTGAATGTCTTTAATTCTATTATCAAGAATAGCCTCAGAGTAATGGAGTTGGTCAAGTGACCCATGGTGCACAGCAACAGACCATAGAGTGTGTGTTTACTGTGTTATCCATCCCACCTCCTGATTTGATCTCAAGTTTCACCTCCCAGTCCCTACCACTGTTGTTTTCCATTTCCAGGTTTTCCCCTCCTTGCACACTGTAGTTATTAACACTTTAACATGTTATCCACCATGAGATGAAAGGACATTGATATCTCCTGTATAACAAGTGTAGAGTCTGGACCAATCTCGATGAGTCCCCACCCCCAGCCACCTTCCCACCTCATGTCAAGAGAGCAGACATGGTCTCGTCAGAGTTAGTAGTTGTGTTGTACATTGAGTCAAGCAGGTGCATTCAGGCAGTGTTTGTTGGTGGCAAACGGCAAAGCTGAAGGGCCTGAAGGAGGAGGATGCATTTTGAAAGAGTCAGCTTCAAAAACATGTGGCAACATCAAGAAGTCCATGCTGACCAGTCAGTCATGTCTCCTGATCCCCACCCATATGCAGTAGTTCCCTAATCCATGCTGCACAGTGCAGTCCATACCCTGCTGTGTGTTTAGGCCTCACCATCTTTAGGCCCACCAGGCCAGCCTGACTCTGCCACCTTTATCATGACTGACAGTCTGACCACTACTCTGGTGGCATGGGACAGACATAAGGCAATTCTTGTGGGGGTAGGAAGAAATAGGTTGTTGGTTAACTAGGATCTGCAGCTTAACCTGTAGGTAGGGACATGCTCAGACTAGGGTGGGCCAAGCGGTCTTTATCTGCCGTTAAAGTCTATGTTTCTATGTTTCTCTAACTCAGACCCCCACCTCAATCTCAGTGCAGTGGTGCAGTCAGGATGGTGCTGTACATGCCACAGTCCATCTGGCCCCCTCTGCAACTCTCTCCAGACTTGGCCAGCACACCAGTGTGGGCATCCTGAGATACAGTTCCCAAACAGGTGGCCAACACCATCCCATACTTGGCCCATCTAGTGTCTGAGGAGGAGCCACATGCAGCTAGGCCAAGATTATAAGACAGCAGCAAAGTAGGCCTCTGCAGGAAGTTACTTTCTTTTGTACATTGATAGATGCCTATAAAATTAAAAAGGCTAGCTAGGGAGCTTAAAAGGTATATAGATGGTATAAGCAGGACTGGGTGGTAGCGGGGGGCAGGCTTAAGGACTACAATAAAGTACAAATAGAATAACATGGAAATACTATAGCACATGGCAGTCTGTAAAGAATACCCTCATTTGTGGCAGCTTAAGCTAGTAAATACATTTTGTTCAAGTGACCCATGAGTGATGGCTGGAGTAAAAGATGTGATATGATGCAAGTGGCAAGTAAGGTACTGTAGGACTGCAGCTCAGCAGCATATGAAAGCTTCTAATGAGGAGCTAGGAAGTAGTAGCAGTGCAAGGAGTTTTCTCCTGAGCTACAAATGGGTGGGGTGTAATGTAACCTAGGGTGTGTCAAAGTTGCTCCCTCCCTTTCTCAAAGGAACGTGGGCATAGATTTTCATATACAGTATTGGGGAGGGTGAACTGTAGGGTTTTCAATGTCAATTCATTGTGCCCAGTCCTGATAATTCCATGATGGAAACACTGGTAAGTGTTATGTCTAGAACAAGTAACTGAAGAGGCATACTTAAAAGCGGTGAACAAAAGGACAGGAGCTTTAAATCAAATGAGAAAGAAGACGTGCTCTAACTACAAAGATTTATTTGTACTAAGCATTGAGATTAGCATTAAATCAGCTACTAGCATGTTACAGCATTAGAAAGCTCTGGGATGTGCTGTGCCATTGCAGTGGCAGCTACTAATTAGCTTCTGCTACTCATTATACATTATACATGACCCAAATGACCACTCTCGGACCAAATTATCTGTTGCGGATTCGAGCTAGTGTTGCTTGCTCAGTGGTTTCTTTTAGCAGAATCCATCAGGTAACAGTCTGTTACAAGATCAGAAATGTTCTACTGTGCCTGACTATAGTAGTACTGCAGTGCAAGCATCCCTTATCTTAATGTGAGTGTGTCTATATGTGTGTGTGTGTGTGTGTGTGTGTGTGTGTGTGTGTGTGTGTAGTGCAATGTATTATCCTCAAGCAAGTTGCATAATACAGCAGTGCAAACCATTGCAGTATTGTAACAACCTTAATAGCAGTGGTACAATACAATGGTAGTCAGAGAGACCACTCTGTGGGAATGATTGGGGAGTGTGGCATGTGGAAAGGGGTGGAGCAGGGGCATGTCTGCTGTGTAGATGGGGAAGGGGCAGAGACCCAGAGACAAGGAAGGGTGGTAGTTAAACATTTGGTGGCACATCACTGCTGCCTGCTGGTATAGCTGGTTAAGGAACCCACTAGAAAGGTAGCCATTCTCAATATGGTGCTCACAAACTCAGAAAAGATGGGAGGAGTGAGGGCAGGGACCACTGAGGTTCAGCATCCATAACTCCATGTGGTTTGGGCAGGTCCTTGGGACCAGAATACCCCTATCAAAACTGAAGTCCTAGATTTCATAAGAGCAGACTTCAACCACATGAGGAAGCTACAGTAGTATCATAAGTTATATATAAGAGATTAGAAGAAATTTGTCCATATTGTTCGCCTCAATTTCAGGTGTATTCAAAAAGCCCTTTTGCCTGCAAAATTCATCAAGCTTTAATTTGAACTCATTTATCGTAGAACTTCCAACTACTTCTTCTGGCAGTAAATTCAAAAGGATACCACTCTTTGACTATACCATTTCTACCATCTTATTAAATGCCACTTTTCCCTTTTAATTGCAGAGTGTGTGCATGTGTGTTATAGGTTTGGGCTCTAAACTCCAGACAACCTTTCCTACAACTCAATGACCGTTAGTGCTTTAGCAATAGACACATCGCCTCTTATCCTTCTGTACTCCACGAGTACATGTTCAACTCCTTAATCCGACCTCATAGCTCTTTCCCTTTTGATCTTTTTATTATTCACGTAGCTCTCCTCTGAACCATTTCAATCTTTTGAATTTCTGTTTTTAGTATGGTGACCTAACTTGGGCACAGTATTCTAAATTTGGTCTAATCAGCGATATATACAGTGGCACCATACTCTGTTAGCCTTTTGGACAATGTTTCTATAGTGTGACTTAAACTTCAGATCACTTATTATAGTTATCCCAAGTCTCTGTCCTCTATGACACTGTTAGGAGGAGAGCTATTTAGAGTATACAACACTTTTGGATTTTATTTCCCAAGTGCATTACTGTGCACTTTTGCATTGCAATTTAGTTTATACTTAACAGACCACACTTGAAGAAAATCTAATGCTTCCTTAAGCTTTACAGCATGTTCTATGGTATTTATTACTGCCCCAGTCTGCAGTCATCTGCAAATTTGTCAACCATATGCAATCGATACATTGCATAGAACTGACATACAGATTAAATTAACATGGTCCCAGAACTAAACCCTGAGGGACCCACTTGTACCTCCTGTACATCCAGTACAAGCAAACCCCTTGTATGTTCACTCTCTATCTCCTGTCAGATAGCCATGATGATATCCAGCTAACAGTGTTCCTCTGTATGCCCATGTTAGGCAAAACTTCAATTAATTCTTGTTGGGGTAGTTTATCAAGCACCTTTATGAAATCCAAATTAATCACATCCACCAAATTACCCAGATCCAAGGCCTTGCTAACTTTGCCATCAAATTCAAGCATATTTGTTTGGCAAGATCTGCCTCTTGTAAAACCATGCTGTGTTTTATCATTATTATTTGAATCCTGTATATATATATTTAGCTATGAAATCTTTAATGATACCCTCTGTGATCTTACAGATAATAGAAATTAGACTTACTGGGTGATAATTTCCTGGGCTCTTTCTATATCCTTTTTATGTGGGAATCAATATGTGAAATCCAGTATTCAATTACTTCACCCTTGTCTAAAGACGCCTGAAATATGAGTCAATGGGGACCACTTTCTGTGCTAGTTCCTTAATAACTCTGGGATGAAGTCCATCTGGGCCAGGCAACTTGTTGGGATTTATGTAACTCATTCTGCACTTTACATCTAATATATGTATATCAATTGGACTAGTCATAAGTAGCTGCTGAGAAGCCCTCGCTGTATTCTTTGGTTTTCATTAAATACTAGTGATAAATATTTATTCTGTATTTGGGTTATCTGCTTAGTCGCTGTTACCACTGAACCATTGAAATCAACTAAAGGCCCATCCTAGTATTACTCTCCTTTTGATTGTTAATATAAGAAAAAAGCGTCATTTTTTATAGTTTTTACTGACAACTTTTCTCATTGTTACCCTTTCATTTCTTTGTTACCTTTTTAAAACCCTTAATAAATTCCTATAATGACTCCATCCACCTTCATTGTTACTTTTCTTTGCATTTCTATAAGCTCTATTTTTCTGCTTTATCAAATTCCTGACTTTTTGGTCATCCAATTTGGTACTTTACCCACCTTATTATATTTCTGTTTCATAGGTATATTGCTGTTTATTACTAGGTTAAGTTTAGTACTAAACAAATCCCATATGGTACTCAGTGGCATTTCATGAAAATCTTGCTGCCAATTTCATTTTGCCAAATCGTGTCTCATTTGATTAAAATTGGCCTTGCCTAAGTTCAAAACCAAATTTTCCCATTTGTGATCTGCACTAACTTCCTGAATTTTAAATGTCACCATAGCATGATCACTATTTCCGAGCAATACAGTTACCTGGCAATCTTTTATTGTGTCTCCCATGTTACTTAACACAAGATCTAATGTGCTATTACCCTTGTATGCTCCTTGAATTGATATACACCGACTTGCTCAAGTGCTTTAAGGTATCTTTCTTCTGTCCTTCTTGAACCCTGTACATCTTTTCAATTAACTCCAGGACAGCTTTGTCCTTGATTGTCTCCTCCATTATATTACACTCTAGGGCCCTCATTGCCCACAGCTTGGCTGGCAGGTATTTCACATTCTAGTTAATTTTAAACCTTGAATTTAGCTTAGGGAATATTGCTGTACGTACTCTGCTGGGTTGGGATTTGAACTGTATCTAATGTGATTGTATAATATTGTTGGGAGTGTACTGTTTATTCAGCTAGGTTGGGGATTTGAACTGTACACAAGTGACTGTGTTGATATCTCTTCTGCTTCTCTTGCTTGATCTCTGCCCTCTGTTTTCCTACTCTCTCCTGCCCTCAGCCCTTACCTACAGTTCTTGACACTGACCTGCACCCCACCTTCACATTTTCCTCAGTTTCTGTCTACAGCTCTGTGCTCTGTCTGTCCCCGCTCCTGCTATGGGTTTCTATGGCTCTCTGCCTACCCTGCATCCTCCCCTAGCTATTAATCTCTATAGCACTGCTCTTACTAAACTCTTCCCACAGACACCAGAATTAAGTGTTCTGATTTTAGCTGCCTGGCTGCCCATCCCTCCATTCTCACCTAGCCTGCTCTTTTTCCAATTCACTTTATCCACACCCCTCAATTTAGCTCTCTGCCTGCCTCTGGCCCTATATCTAGCCATTTCTTTTCTTTTCTCCCTCTCTTCGGAAATCCCTTACTGGGCAACCTACCTTCTCCAGCAGTCGTGGCTGAGAAGCCAGCCAAGGCTGTTCCACCTGCACTTCCCAGGCTGCAGCCTTCCTGCTTAGTAAGCTTGCAGACTAGCTCCGGGAGGTCTCTGTGGAGCTCCGATTGGCAGCCTGGTGCTGTGCTCCCTCATGATTGATGGTTGCCTGATGACTTTGCCCTTGATTGGCTGCTCCATTACATTGCACTCTAGGGCCCTCATTTCTCATGGCTTGACTGTCCAGTATTTGAATTCCTAATTAATTTTTTAACCTTGATTTTCCCGCCCCTGGCCTGAATTAAATACACCTTAGCTCCTCCCTTACTCCCCATCTGCACCCATTGGTGTTCACAGCCCTCCTGCATTGGCTGCCAATGTCTCCTCCTCAGTCTCATAGCTTCTGAAAGTTGCTTCTGCTTTTACCTCAGTCCCAAGGTTTCCTGAGTGCCAATCTCTTCTTATAGCATCTGTCAATTGATCCTTTGGTCTTCGGTCCTACTTAATTTCCCTGAGTTTCTTTTCTCCCTCACTGTGCTCTGTCATGGCTACCCAATTTCTGTCCTTTTTGCCACTCCACCCCTTTTTTACTCTTATTCACCTATTCATTGCTCCATGGCTATTCTTGGTTGGTCAGTAACCTAACCTGCCTCATTCTTCTTGGCTGTGCTGATCAGTTTATCACATACTCCTTATGACTGCATCCTCAGATTAGAACATCTCCACCTCTGTGTCATATCTGGCCAAATCCCCAGCATAATTTTGTGTACCCCTTGCCTTCTAAACTTGCCACTGCCCACCTAGGGTTCCAGCCATTTTCCTTTGCTTGAATGAAACCATCCTATGTCTCGTTATGGGTCCATATTTCTGCACTCCTTGTCCCTAGCTGGGGATATTGAGCTCACCCCTGGACCCCTCTGTCCTGTCCCAGCTCCCACCCTGCTCCTATCATGGTTACCAATACTCAGGCCCTTCAAAAGGTGTGAAAGTCACTCACATGAATATCCACAGCCTCCACTCTAAGAGGCTGAATTAGAAGCCTGGGTTTCCCAGTGGAACCCTGATATCCTTTGCATCTCTGAATCCTGGCTAAAGCCTGCCATCAAACAACATGAGGTGACGCTACCTGATTTTAATTGCTTCAGGAAGGATAGGGTGAACAAAAGGGCTGGTGGTGTGCTTATGTATGCATGGGCTGACCTGGATGCTGTAGTACTCCCTTAGTCTGACTCTGGATCCCCAATTATAGAAACTATATTCCTCTCCTTGATGCTTGGAAAAGTCAAATATTAATTGTTGGGTGCATCTACCTGCTGCCAAGCAAGTCTTCTGCTGCCCTCCCTCCCTTCCTTAACTCCTTTACCAACCTCCCTCATCATGATCTTGTTCTCTGTGGGGAACAAATATTGAGTGGCTTTACCCTGTAGCTGGAAAAGTACATTCTGCTCTTGCTGACTCTAATCTAGAACAGCTTATTCAGGACCCCACATGCCTCAATAACAAAACTACTAATCACACCCTACTTTACTGGGTGATAACTAACTACCCCATAAGATCAAGGTTGCCAGAGTTCTCTCTCACTGCATAGGTGACCACTCCCCTACACTCTGAGTTTGAAGGTACAACTGCCCTAATCCACCTCCCAAGATCTCCCTTGTTAGAGGCATGACCAAGTTTGATGCCAGTAGTTTCTGTACCTCAATCAATAATACTGACTGGAGCCTGATTAAGTTCCTCCCAGATATCAATCAAGCATTGGATTAATTTATTACCATCCTCTCTCAAATCATTGATAACTATATACCTTTAAAAATGCAGGTCCGAGGCTGACAGCGCTCCTTGGCTTTGCAAGGACATTAGAATGCTTATGACCTCCAGAGATCAGGCTTGGAGGACATAAAGTTAATTGGAGCTGCCCTCTGGCTGGCAGGTCTATAGACAGGCAACTCCATAATAAATGTAAACATATCCTCCACAAAGCAAAATGCCACCACTACAAATCCTTGTAAACTGATGCCTCTGCCACCCTAAAGAATTTTGGAGACAGGTCAATTATCTAGTCAAAGGGAAAGTTGCTGAACTTCTGAACTCCCTCACTGTATGGGGCTTCACCTAACAGACCCCTCATCTATTGCTAATGGATTTATGAATTTTTACAGACCTGCACAAATACACTTCTCTCTACCAGAACTCTCCTGTTCCCCTCAGCCCCTTCAACATCCTCCCTGCCAACTGTGGGACTAAGCCTCTGTTTCATTTGAAGCTGGCTCTCTCAAAGAGATCCAGAGGATCCTCAGTAATCTAAAGCTGAGAGCTCCTGGACATGATATCCTGGACCCCAAGTGTCTTAAACTGGGTGCTTCTGCCCTTGCCTGCCATGTCCACAACTTATTTAAATGGTCATTCCTCTCAGGTACAGTTCCTGACAAGTGGAAGGTCACTGTTGTTGTACATAAAGGGGGCTAACTCTGTGGCCCAAAACTTTCAGACCCATATCCATTCTGTGCCCCATGTCCAAAATTCAAGAACGCATAGTCTACAATCATCTTCAGAATTATCTAGAACACCACAACTTGTTATCTCCCTTTCAACATGGGTTCAGAAGAACCACAGCACCCTCACTGCATTGAAAAAGTAGCTACTGATATTTTCCAGGCCATGGACTGAGGTGCTGCCAATGGTGCTACATTCATGCCCTCCTTTGGGTTTAAAGTTACCTTTCCTGTCGGTCCCAAAGGGCCAAGTGGGCTGTCTCTCTCTCTCTCTCCAGTCTCCTACCCATCACACATGGTGTTCCCCAGGGTTCCATATTAGACCCTATATTATTCTCCTTATTCATTAATGACCCACTCAGCAACTGTAAGGAGCCTTGGTGCATCTCCATGTGGATGATGCTTCATCTACGCTTCTCTCCAGATGCTGATTGGGTAAACAGAGAACTCACTTCTGACTTCTCAGCTCTTGAAGGTTGGTTTAAACAGAATCAACTCATCCTTAATATGAAAAACAAAACAAAAGTATGTTGTTCTCCACTCAGACTCCTCCTACTTGTGTCCCATCTCCCCTCTGTATAACTCTCTTAATGGAGATACCCTTGAGCCCGTTACTACCTTCAAATATTTGGACATCTGTTAGATACCTATCTCTCCTTCATGTGCATGTGTCAGTCATAACATAATTGCTTAACCAGAAACTAGGTATCCTTTATCACATCCGCCTCTTCCTTACTGCTGCCTTGCCATAAGATTGCCTCATTGTCCCTCCTACCACTGCTAACTTACAGTGCTCTCTACTGCTGTCCACTAATGTAGTTGCCCTGTCTCTCCTTATGCAGGCCTATCACAGGTGGGTAGGGTTCACCTTTTGACCAATGCATGCCCCCACCACTGTGACATCTTTGCTTACTTGAAATGGTTGCTCTATGAATCTAAGTTGAAGTATATCACCCTATGTTTCATCCACAAGCTTTTAGTGTAAACTACCCTTCTTTGACTTACTGAGATCATCCATCTAAGACTAGACCCGCATGCCCAATGGTTAGCCTGCCTCCCTCCTTGTTGAAGCCAATGCGAGATTAGCCTTTGTCCAGAAGTCCTTCTCATATGCAGCAGTGTCTGACTAGAACTCCCTTCCTCCTTCCACCTTATCATGCTCCTCGCTACCTAAGTTCTAATCCATCCTACTTTCCTTCCTCTCTGCCTCTACAGGCCACACCTGCTTTCACTGATGACAGTTCTTCTCTTTCCTGTCCTATATCCTTTCCCAATCGTGCTACCTGCCCCTCCCTTGCATCCCTTCCCTCCTTGGTTTTCTTTCATCATCTCTCTCCTGCACTAAGATCACTATCCTGTCTTTGGATTGTATTGCCTCTGCCATCCTGATGCTGACTTGCTATAAGATTTTACCTAGTATAAATTTCTGTGGTTCTGTTGGATTTTTTTACTTTCTCTGTTTTGCTGCCTGTCTAAAACCTGTAACTGACTCACAATATGTAATCTTCAGCATGTATATGTTTCTTCTTAATGTTATTTTTTAAGTTTATATTTCTGAATGTAATGTTAACTCTTTTTGTTTATCATTGGAACAGCATTTACTTGCTGATTTTGCACTGTACTATATTGTCTTTTGCTGCACTCCTGGTCAACCCTGAAAAGGGACTGTAGTTGTCTTCAGTAGACTTACCCAATTACCAAAACTCAATAAATAAATAAAATACCTTATTAATATTATCCTATCAGCTGGATTAAGATCTTTGATCCACCTATAGAGAGCTAAATCAACCTCCTGTTTTATTGATGGAACCTATAAATTACTCCCAGTATAATCTTGGGGCTTTATGTGGGGTCAGTTTGATCCATAATTGTTCTGTATCGCTCACACCTATATCAATTTCTTCTGTTTTAATATTATTGGTCATGTACACGCTAGTCCTCTCCTTTCCTATGTAATCTTGATTTATTATATAGCATGTATCATTTTATGTTCTTATCCCATTCATCATTTGCATCCCACCATGTTTCAGTGATTGCATATTTGGATTGACTGTGATTCCAATATATGTTTCAACTCATCAAATTTATTCACCACACTATTAGCATTTATCAAAAAGCCATTCCACCCTCCCATGGCTTTACTTGACATGCTTTCTGGTTTAGAAACTTTTGTTTCCATTGTAAGTTTTCCACTATACCATATCAGTTTAAACAATGTTGTAAATTCTCATTAAATATGAGGGTGAGGACTCTAGTACCTATTTTGTTTAAAATGAAAACCATCAGCCCTAAGGAGCCTTTCATCTTGAAGGTGTCCCAGTGATCTATAAAGACATAGCCTTCATGGGTATGCCATTTCTTCAACCATCTGTTTACTGTAACAATGCCTCAAAATTTGGAGAACTGATTCCCATGTACTGGTAAAATAATTTGAGATGATAATATTGTCCCCTTTCTCCTTTATTTTGGATGCTATATCCTCAAAGTCTTTGCAGATCTCATACATCTCATTCTACCAATGTCGTTTACTCCAGCATGTATTATTGCCAGTGGTTTGTCAGAGCGCTCCAGTAATCCATTTAATAGATGCTTCACATCACTAATCTTTGCCTTTGGAAAACCTACTAACTGTGGTATGTGCTTTTCTCCTCCTATAAACCATAGTTTAAGTACCTCTTATTATAGAATACCCCATTATTATTATGTTTCTCTTTAAGTGATTGGGAGGACCTCGTGTTTCACTTTATGCTTGTTGTCTTTGGTTTAATTCACTACTACTCTCAGTATTTATTTCCATGTCTTGGGCATTCTCAGACCTGAGTTCCTGTTTCACCAAAAGTATTTCCCATATTAGTTACACTGTTATGTAAAATGTCTTTCTCTTCTGGATTTTTTTCCTCTTGTCCAATGAAATTATATGGTTTGCATTGTATGCTGAAGCATGCATACTCTGATTTGTATTATTTCTACTCAACTACAATTGTTTTCTGTAATAGTCTCCTCCAAGCTTTCTTTCATCATCTGTTGCCTGTTCCAGTACATCAAATCTATGCTGTAGTACCAGTGGGGTGCTATAAACTGCACCCATTCTCTGACTCTTTGTAGTGGTTTGCACAGTGCTCCACTCCTCAGTTTCTGTCTGTACCTGCACTACATAATCCTCTCCTCTTTTTCTTTTATCCTGTTTTGTATTTACTATCAGGTCATTACCTTAATTACCTTAATTAATGGATGGCTGTACTACAATAAACTCTTCAAAACCATAATTTTTGATTGCACTGATCACCTTTTGTTTAAAATAATTTAATTCTTCAGTATTTTAATAAGCAAGCATTGATCACACACAAAGTATTGAATAGGGTCATCTTCTCTAACTATAGTAGTAGATAAGTGCCATGGTGAGATTTAGTCTACTTCAATTTCAGCAAGCTGTTTAACTCTGTGCCCACACAAGTTTGTTGAAAATGTTAGACAACCTGGTGCAGCTAAGAACATAAATGGATAGGAACCCTGTTGAAGGAGAGTCAACAGAGACTGGTGGTAATTGGGGTTAAATTGGAAGAGAAGAAGATCATGGTGGGGTGCTTCTGGGACTTGTCCTGGGTCCATCCTGTTCAATATGTTCATCAGTGACATTGGAGAGGGCATCTGAGGCATACAGTGGCTCTTTGTAGAAGGCACAATGCTCTGTAGTAGAGTAGATAGTGACAAAGGGTCAGGGAGATGAAAGTGTGTGGTCTAAGGTTTAGCAGTTGATATTCAACTCCACAAAATGCAAGGTTATGCACCTAGGGAAAAAGGACAGAATCCTGGATGGAGGGTTTAATCTGAGCACTGTGGTGGCACTGTTAGGATAGCATTGTTGTTTGTTTTCCAGGGGCTGTACTTACCTGCACACCAACACTAAGAATTCTCACTCCGGGGAACGGATCATGAGGAAAGTTAAAATTTGTGGAGCCATGGAGTACTGTTTCCACGGACCCACATACAAAAAGTGTAAGTCCCGAGTGCCAAGAAAGTGTGACACCAGGAGTAGAACCCAGGTCTCCACTGCTGCTGGCCAAGTGATCTATACACCAGCCTCCATGCCATGGAGCAGCTCTGCCTGCCTCCTGAATTCTGGTGCTCTTGTGCTGTTCAGAGCACCATGGACAGTGACCAGGGGAGCACTTACTGAAAATGCTGTATCCCCTCTCACTGTCCATGTTAACACTACATGAACTAGACTCTATAGAGTGATGCTATTCATGCAGCACTAATCTAACTGGGTACTCACTGCAGCAGAGGGAGAGAACTGGGAGTCATCTTTAGTGACTCCTCAAACAATCAAGCCAGTGTAACAAGGCCTATATGGAGAGTAGTTGGGGTATATCAGAAGAGGCAATTGACAGTAGGGAAAAATGAGGTATTACTACTTCTATATTGGTTGCTGGTCATGACACACCTGGAATATTGAGGTCAGTTTTGGAGTCCTCACCTAGGGAAGGACAAGGACAGGCTAGAAACACTGAAATGCGGAAAACCAAGATGATTCAGGGCCAACATGGCAGATCATATGAAGGTCATATCAATGCACTGAACATGTACTCACTGGAGACCAGGCAAGAGAGGGGATATGTTAGAAACCTTCAAGTTACTGAAGGAATAAACAAGTTGAACTGCAGAGAACTATTTGGCATGATTACAAAGTCAAGAAATCAAAGTCATGAGTGGGAAACAGGTGGGAGATGTTTTAAGAAGGATGTGAGTAAGTTATATTTTTAAGGAAGAGGTGAAGCCATAGAACAGTCTGCCGAGGAGGTGGTGGGCACCAAGACCATAAATGGTTTCATGCCTAAACTGGGACAGAGTGAAGGGTTTAGTGATTTCACAGATTGGTAGCAGTAGGGATTGGAGTATGGGGTGGACTGGAATGAATAAAACCGGCATGGATGACAGATCCTGGTACAGGTAGGGACTTTGGAGACTAGTTGGACCTGTGGTCTTTCTGACATCACCGACTATGTTTCTATTGTGCAAAGGTGGACAGCAAAATGAAGGAAATTATTTGGGGATAATTATGGACAGTAAACTGAAGCCTGAAGACAATGTGCTGATGCAGTTTAAAAGAGCATGTATAGTATTGGAATACATTAGAAGGGTTAAGGAGCATGTCAACTGAATGGTCCTCCCCTCTGCAAGGTCTTACTGAATAACCATGGAGTACTGTAAACAGTTCTGGTCACCACAGTACATAAAGTATATTGAAGTAATAAGGGTCTAGCATGGGACCATTAATCTGATAAGCAGTCTAAGGGCAAAAGTAACATGGAAGAAATGATTGGGTTTATTTTAAATCATTTAGTCTATGGAAGAGAAGGTTGAGGGAGACATGATCATGCAGTTGCAAATGCTGCTGTAAACTGAATAGGGTTATGCATACTGTATGTAGCTTCTTGAGCTGGTGACTGCAAACAGATCCCAAATGTATGCACTCAAAGGGGTGGCAGAGTATGGAAAATCATCATAAAGCATTACTTCATACATAGGGTAACCTGCATGTTAAATAGTCTACCCAGTGAGGTAGCATAAACTAGTGACTTTCATGCTTTTAGAGTAGAAAGACAGCAATTCCTTTGAAGAATAGCACTCTGGTTAATACACAGTATGAGTGGGATTACTGCCATTCAAACAACAAATGGTAAGTAAGATGCAACCAAAGTTCTTTCAAACAAGACATAGTGTGTTACTACAGTATGTCAGCATGTTAAATGGCTGTACATAACTAATGGAATAAGATTTTACTCTTGGTTATTTACATTTATAACCCTTCAACAAACCTATGGTTAAAATGTTAAATCTGAAAAGCAGTGGTGTTGAGATTGTAAGCAACTTGGATTTATAACACTTACTCTTTTCTCTTGCTGTTGTCCATAATGAGGCCCAACATACTCGGCTGGCAGTATAGCACACAGTTTAGAATAGTTAGCTGTGAATGAGCTTGGTACATCCAGCAGACCTGGTTTTGATCCCAGCTCCACCTGCACACTGTGTGACTTTGAGCAAGTCATACTTACTGCCCCAGTGCTTCTGGGTGACCCTTGTAAATGGGCCTTTGTGCCCAGTGGGCCTACCAGTTACCAAAAGAATAAATATATATATATGTATTTCACTGTGCCCGATAGTGCTGTGCAAAGTATAGTGTTCATAGGTTCATAGGTTCAAAGGTGTAGTATGAGTTTAAGGACATGCCCATATAGAACTCATTGCCTATTGGAAAAAGTTAAATTTCTTTTCACTCATATATTCATCCAATCTGTACTTGAATTCTATCAAGCTATTACTAGTAACAACTTCTGTTGGTAAGGTATTCTAAATAGCAGGTACACACTTGGTGAAATAATTATTCTGTTTAGAGGTCTTGTTAGCAGTGGTTTTAACCTTAAATTATGTGCTTTGGTGTTTGAAATAACCACATGTTTTCAGAGACAAATAGCCTCACATAAGGCAGGATCCTTCAATGCACTATAAACTAGACACAGGTCACCCCATAAGGATCTATATTCTAATGAAAATAGGCCAAGATATTGTAACCTGTTATTGTAGTAAGTGTTTTTCAAGCCTCTGATTTCTTAGTAAATCTTCTTTGCACACTTTCAATAGTGATTTTACATCCAAGGGAAGTAGGGTGCAAATGATACCCGATAATTAATATGAGACCTAACCAAACTTATGTATAGAGGGATTATGACTTCTGGTTCCCTACTCTAATATGTTTCAATATGCAGGATAGTATACCATGAAATTTCCTAGTTATATTGTTAGTATGAGTTGTAAACTTTTAAATCAATAGTGATAGTAATACCTAGGTCCTTTTCAGTTTTAATGTTATCTAAGATGTTGTTTTCAAATTTTAAGTAACTTGCCTATTATTTCTACCTAAGTGCATCACTTGCACTTAGCTGTGTTAAAGGTCATTTTATTCTAACTGACCATTCAACAAGCTTGTCCAGGTTTAATTGTAAATTTTAGCTGTTTCAGGATGGTTAACAACACAACTTAGTTTACAGTCATCAGCGTATTTATGTATCCATATGCCTTATTAACTAGCATGCTAGTTATTAATATGTTAAACAGCAGGGGGCCTAAAACAGAGCCCTGGGGTACTTTACTACTAACTACCACCCAATTTGACAAATGCCCTTAATACTTACTCTCTGCTGCCTATTACTCGCCAAGAGTTTACCCATTTAATTATACTGCCACAAAGCTGTACTTACTAATTCCTCAATTAAAATTCCATGAGGAACAGAATTGAAAGTCTTCTCAAAATCCAAGAAGATAACTTTAACAGGGAGTCCCTGGTCTAGTGCCTTGCTAACCAGTTCAAAAAATTTACTAGATTTTGCTGACAAGATCTTCCCTTAACAAAATCATATTGTGAAATGTCTATAATGTTCATAGTTTGAAAATGGCACAGTAATTAGCATGTTGGTTGTCCAGGGGTATATTCATACATGCATTACATCCCTGTCCAGTGCATGCTTCTTGTATAAATTGGTGCTGTGGTAGTACCACTGAAAGTGCAGACTCACAGCACAAAACAGAACCCTGCTGGCAACAGCCACCCATGAACAAAGGGGTAAGTGTATCACAAACAGATTAGCATATTTACTCTGTGCTTCCACATTCAAATGATAGCATGCTAATGACCACATTAGCCATGCAAGGCATTAATAGTCCTTTTCATGAAATGAAGCTACAGTAAATTGAGGAAAAAAGGAAGAAGGGAGGAGTATGTTAGGCTAAGGGAGGAGGTACTAGAGGAAGATGAACAAAAGTAGCAATCCTGTCTGAAAGTGGCATCAAGGCAACTGAAAGTGGCATTCCTAAAATAAGACAGCTAGTGTTTACCAGATAAAATTGTTCAGAAGAGGCTTGAAGCCCTACATGTAGATAAAAGTCCCAAAGGCTGGATGGGATGCACTCAAGGGTGCTCAAGGAACTTGCTGCAAAATGGTTGAACCCTTAGTAGTGCTATCCAGTAGCTCACTTCAGACAGGGGTAGTTGCCAAAAACTGGAGGGTAGCAGAGGTAGTCCCACTACACAAGGAGAATAGGACAAGGAGCTACTATGAAATTACAGACCTATCAGCCTTACCTCTGTAGTGGGTAAACTTATGGAGTCACTGATCAAAGTGGATCTTATGAACTACGAGCAAGCAGTGCTCTGCAGGGTAACAGTATGGGTTTGTGGTAGGGAGGTCTTGGCAGACCAACCTGATGGTTTCCTTTGACTATGTAACAAAAGTAGTAGATAAGCACCATACTGAGGATTTAGCCTAATTCAATGTCAACAAGGTGTTTGACTCTGTGCCACACACAAGTTTGCTGAAAGTTTACAGAACCTGGGTGCAGCAAGAATATAGATGGATAGGAATCCTGTTGAAGGAGAGTCAAAAGAGACTGGTGACAATTGGGGTTAAATCAGGAGAGGATGCCTCTGGGATCTGTCCTGGATCCTATCATTTTCAATATGTTCATCAGCGACATTGTAGAGGCATCTGAAGCAAGCTGTGTTTCTTTGCAGAAGACACAAAGCTTTGTAGTAGAGTAGATAGTGACAAAGGTGTCAGGAAAATGCAGAGGGATCAACAAGTCTAGAGAGGTGGTCTAAGGTTTGGCAGTCGATACTCAACTCAACAAAATGCAAGGTTATTCTCCCAGGGAAAAAGGACAGAATCCTGGAAGGAAGGGTTAAACAGAGCAAGGTGGTAGAGGAAAGAGACCTGGGAGTCATCTTTAGTGACTCCTCAAACCATCATGCCAGTGTAACACAGCCTATAGTAAGACTAAGAGTATGTTAGGTGTATCAGAAGGGCACTGACAGCAGGAACAATTATGAGGGGGATATGTTAGAAACCTTCAAGTTACTGAAGGGAATAAACAAGGTGAACAGTGAGGAACTATTTAGCATTAATACAAAGTCAAGAACTCAGGAGTGAAAACAGGCAGGGAGAAGTATTAAGAAGGATGTGAGTAAATTCTGTTTTATGGAAGAGAGGTGAAGCCACGGAACAGTCTGCAAGAGAGAGTGGTGAGCACCAAGACCATAAATTATTGCAAGCCTAAATTGGGACAGAGTGAAGGGTTTGGTGGTTTTCCAGATTGGTAGCAGTAGGGATTGGGTAGCATGGGTGGACTGGGAGGAATAAAACCCTGCATGAATGACAGATCCTGGGGCAGATAGGGACTTTGGGTAGACTATTTGGACCTGTGGCCTTTTCTGCCATCATTGACTATGATTCTATGGTGCAAATGGACAGCACAATGAAGGAAATTATTTGGAGATAATTATGGATAGTAAAACAAAGCCACAAGGCAATGTGCTAATGTAGTTTAAAGAGCATGTACAGTACTGGGATACATTTGAAGGGTTACAAAGCATGTCAACTGAATGGGTTCTCCTCCCTGCAAGGTCTTAGTTGCACCATGCATGGAGTACTGCAATCTGTTCTGATCACCACAGTACTGAAAGTATATTGAAGAATCCTAAAGGGTCTAGCATGGGACTGCCAGTTAGATAAGCAGTCCAATGATTAAAGCAACAATGGAGGAATGACTGGATTTATTTTAAATAATTTAGTCTATAGAACAAGCGGTTGAGGGAGACATGGTCATGCTGTTGCACATACTACTGTGAACTGAATAGGGTTACATGTGTAGCTGTTTGACTGTTGAGTGCAAACAGAACCCAAAGGTATACACTCAAACAAAGGGGTTGGCAGAGTAAGAGAAAACAACATAAAGAAATTCTTCATACCCTGTGAGGTAGCGAAACTAGCCCATTCATGCTTTTAGAGTAGAAAGACACCAATTCTTTTGGAGAATAGTACTTGGGGTATTACACAGTATGAGTGGGGTTAGTGCCATGTAAATAAGTGGTAAGCAAGATGCAACCAAAGTCCTTTCGAACAAAACATACTGTGTATGACAGTATGCCAGCATGTTAAATGGCTGTACATAACTAATGCAATATGATTTTACCCCATGTTATTTACATTGATAACCCCTTCAACAAACATATGGTTTAAATGTTAAATCATACAAGTAGGTGGTATTGAGATTATAGGCAATTTGACTTTATAACACTTAGTTTTTTCTTGTTATTTTCCATAGTGAGGCCCAACATACTGGGCTGGTAGTATAGCAGACAGTTTAGATTAATTAGCTGAGAATGAGCTTGATACATCCGGCAGACATGGTTTTGATTCCACTTCCACTTGCATACTGTGTGACTCTGAGCAAGTCCCTTAACCACCCTAGTGCTCCTGGATGGCCTTTGTAAATGGGCCTTGTGCTCAGTGGGCCTTTATATATATATATGTATATATATATATATATATATATATATATATATATATATAAACTTGTCTTCCCAGCCAAAATGCCCTTTGGGTAACCCTTGCCTCAGTGTTTACGCACAGAGGTTCTTTGTCTTTAAATAGTTTTTATTTTAATGGGTTCACCACAATATATCCCAGGCACACTGCCTTAAGGGTAGCTGGTCCATTCCACTGAGGTGTCAAACAGATGAGGCATACTGATGAGTGCTGGTAGGGACGAAACACGTCCTGTCCTCTGTTAGTACCCTTTGCAATAGTGGAGAGGCCTCGCACCATGCAATTCTGCTTAAAGTTGGACCAGCATAACATTCTGTGGTGATTTGCATATGTAGCCCATGATGCTTTGCATTGTGGGGCATGTGTGATTTTGTATTTTCTTGAAACTTGGTTTCCCAGCCAAATGCCCTTTAGAAATCCTTGCCTCAGTGTTACGCACAGAGGTTCTTTGTCTTATATATATATATATATATATATATATATATATATATATGATGATTCATGGCAAAAACTCAATTTAATGCATCCAGTTAGGGTTGCTCCAGTAACAAAAGTGAGGGAATTTGGTGTTGGGGTTACCACCCCTTGCACCTACACCACCCCGCCCTCACCAACAAGCATCAGGTGCGTTGGGTCATCGGCCCTAACTCTTACCCCATTCCATGTAAATATGCTGAGGTGGTGCAGTATAGGAGAACTGGGTGATAGGCCCGATGACCCCAACCACACTCGATGCCTGTTGATGAGGGTTGTGTGGGCATGGGGTCAAGGGGTGGCAACCATAACACCAAACTTCCTCACTTTTTTCCTGTGTAACAACCCTAACTGATGCATTAAATGGATTTTTTTGCCATGAATTTCCTTCTTTCTGAGAATGCACTATAAATAGTGAATGAAGGTAGTAGGAGTGGGGCCCTTGGGCCCCACCTCCCACCATGCTTCCCATTTGTTAGTTAGTTAAACCTTTATTTTTAAACAGGAATTCAGATGGAAAAATTCACATCATTAGGACAAAGTCCTATTTTCAAGATGGTCCTAGAAGTACATGATTCATAAGTTATAACAACAATACATTCACAATATACATAAACCAGTCATTCAGAATATAATACACAAAAACACTTTTGCTATATAACCTAATAGTAATGGTAACCTTACTGTAACAGTAACAGTAACGGCAATGGTAATGGTAATCCTAATGGGAATGTTAATGCTAACAGTATCACTAATGGTAACAGTAACAGTAACAAGAACAGTAATGGTAACAGAAAGGCAGACACAAATGGTAATGAAAATGCAAATGGTAGCATTAACACGAATGCAAGCAGAAATGGTAAAGCCAATGGTGATGTGAAAGAAAACAGTACAAATCAATGCAAAATGCAAGATAAAAGCTGAACAGAAATGGTAACTCAAATTGAATTGAAAACGCAAGCGCAAACATGAACACAAACATCAGATGGTAATGCAAATGGCAATGAAAATGCAAATGGTAACGTAAAGCAACCAGAAATGCAAATGCAAGCACAAATACAAACACAAACAATAACGCACATGCTATGTATGAAAACACTAATGAAAATGGTAACCGAAATGCAAACGGTATCGGTAATGCAAACACAAACGTAACACCAATGGTGATGCAAAGGAACAGTAACGCTTAGCATGTAAACGTAAGCGCAATGCAAACGGTAATGCACACAGTGATGCAAACAGAAACGATAATGCAAACGATAATGAAAACGCAAATGCAAATGTAAACCTAAACACTAATGCTAACGAAATGGTAACGGAAGCACAAACAGTAACGCCAAACAGTAACACAAATACAAACACAAATGATAACGAACAGCAAAGGTGAAGCACCAGGAAACAGTAATGCAAGTGACAGCAGAAACGCAAATGCAAACACTAATGGTAATGGAAACACAAAAGCAAATGTTAATGCAAACAGTAACGAAATGCAAACGGTAATAACACAAATGGAAACACAAACAGTAATGGCAACAGTATATGCCAAAGGAAACAGTAATGCAAACGGAAATGAAATGCAAGCGGAAACTCAAATGCAAATGGTAATGCACACAGTGACGCAAACGGAAATGCTAACAAAAACAGTAACAGAAACGCAAATGGTAATGGTACACGAAATGGTAATGGTAACAGTAATGAGAACAGTAACGGTCATGGAAATACACATACAAATGGTGAACACAAATGGTAATGGAAATGCAAACAGTAACAGTAATGCAGACACAAGTGAAAAATGGTAACGCCTATGGTGACGCAAAAGCAAACAGTAACACAAACGGTAATGCAAATGCAAGCCCAAACAGAAATAGTAAGGAAATGGTAATGGAAACGCAAGGAAAATGTGAAACCAAACGCAGATTGTAATGCAAATGGCATCAGTAATGGTAACACAAACAGACACGCAAATGCAAGTGTAAATACAAACACAAATGGTAACTAGCACAGTGTTGCAAATGGAATCGATAATGCAAATGGTAATGGAAATGCAAGCACAAATGTAAAAGCAAACAAACATGTTAATGCAAACGGTAATGGAAATGCAAACAGTAATGGTAGCATAAATGCAAATGGTAAAGTCAATGGGAATGGCAATGCACAGGAAACAGTAATGCAAGTGACAATGGAAACTCAAGCGTAACGGAAACAGTAACAGAAATGCAAAATGGAAATGGTAATGCAAAGGTAATGAAAATGCAAATGGTAACACAAATGCAAATGCAAACAGTAATACACACGGTGCTACAAACGGAAATGCTAAATGAAAGTGGTAACGGAAATGCAACAAAGTAAACGGTAACGCCAATGGTGACACAAAAAGAAACAGTAACACAAACGTTAATTCAAACACAAGCACAAATGCAAATGGTAATGCACACAGTGATGCAAACAGAAACACTAACACAAATGGTAATGTAAGAGCAAGTGGAAACATAACACAAATGCTAAAGGTAATAGTAATGTAAACACACATGCTTTGTGTTCAAAGAGGTGCATCCAGAAGCAGAGTGAATGCAAAGAATGTGGGCATAAAAGTGGCCCTCAGACAGGAAAATAAGCACTGGAATACTAAATTGCTTATACAGGTATCTCAGGAACCATATGACATAGAAAAAAATTAAAATATCATATTATTTATGACTTTCCAGGCTAGCATTGTGCTTAGCCTCCAGTGGGGACTAAGAGGTTTTGTGATGAAAAGTCTGTATCTTGAACCATTTTCGAGATACGGGACCTGAAAGGCACAGCAGATGCCATAATGTTATCCTATGGGAAACATCATCAAATTTGGAGTGCTGTAACTTTGCAGCCCTGTTATATTTTGGCATCAAACACCAAAAGACACATCTGTGTGATGTTGACTTTCATCCCTGCACATTTCAGCCCGAAAGACCAAACTGTTGTTTTGGAGCAGGGGCAAAAGATTTCTATTGTTTTGGGCATAGTGTCACAAATTACTTTCACAAATCAAGACACTTTTGCAAAAAATCATGAAAGTATCACATTTCAAAGTATGTTACGATACTACTTTTTACAAAAATTAAAAATAAATTCTGGGGTGTTTTACCCCCAAAAAAAAAGACATGGCTAGCATCCTCAGGGCTCGACTAGGTGAACACAACAAGATTTGTGTCCCTAGAGGGTCCCAAATTTTAAAAATATTTTCTGGCCACCAACTGAAAAAAAAAAGGCTGAATCATGAAAGTAAAGGGTAATTTGTGACAGTAAAACGGCATTTGTGACACTTTTGCATAGTAACTTTTCCATAGACTATAATAGGATTCAATGTTTTTGAATAACTTTGAACCAATTAATATTTTTTCATGAAATTTTCAAAAGACACATTGTGGATCCCGGCTGCATCTTCCTTGAAGTTTTGGACTGATCGCACAAACTTTGCAGGCTGTAGGCATGAGCAAAGAAAGATGCAAAACCCATAATTTATGTGTTTTTGGTGCTCTGTAGCTCCACAACGTACATCTGACTATAGCAAAACTTGGCACTTCAAGAGACTGATGGTACCAGACTGTGCATTCCAAATTGCAGGCAAACCTGTCATATGGTGGCAAAGTTGTTAAGGTTCAAAATTTGAGATTTAACCATAATAGGTACTCAACCCTAACTATAGTGGCACTACTGTCACCCATTCTCCTACACCTCTGCTTCTTTACACATGTGATGGGGTGAGAGTTATGGCAGACAACCGTGTAATCGCACCCGATGCCAGTTGGGGTTGTGGGCAGTGGGGGCCAAGGGGCTTTCAACCTAACACCGAATTTCCTCGCTTTTGTCGGTGTAAAACAACCCTAACTAATGCATTAAATGGAGGTTTTTGCCTCTATTATATATATATATATATATATATATATATATATATATATACAGTATATAGGGTTGAGTTGCACTTTTAAGGTTAAAGGTGAAACTTTGCACCTTAATAACTTTGCTAACATTCTATGGATTTGCCTTAAATTTGGAATGCATGGTTGGGTATGGTAGATCTTGGGATCTCCAAATTTAGTACTATTCAGATATATGGCTGTGGAGTTATTATGCAACATCTGAATGTACAATTACACTTTTTCACATTCTTTGCTCTCACCTACAGGTCGCACAGTTTGCTGGACTGGTCTGAAAACTTCAGGGAATGTGCGCCAAGGACCCTGATGTGCCTTTTGAAGATTTTGTTATTCAAAAATAATTTCCCATTATAACTCAATGGGAAAAGTTAAAAAGTTCAACACTTTCATAAATGCACTTTTTAGTGTCGCAAATGGCCTTAGTAGTGTCACAAATCTGCCATTTTATTTTCAGTTACTGATCAGAAAAATGCTTGGCATTTAAAATTGGGACCCTCTAGGAACACAATTATTTTTGTGTTCATCTAGTCTGACCCTCAGGATGCTAGCCATGTCTTATTTTGGGTTAAACACCACAGAAATATATTTTCAAATTTCTGGAAAGTAGTGTACTTCCTGTGACATTTTACTTAAATTTCTTGACTTTATAAATTAAACACTACTTTTCAAGACTAGGCCAAAATGACAGGAGCTATTTGCCACCCTGCTGCAAAAGAATGGTTTGGTCTTTTGAGCTGAAAGTTGGAGGAAGGCAGCCAACATATCTCAGATGTTCATTTTGGTGATTTGGTGACAAAATATTGCGGATGCCAAATTCCGGTACTCAAGTTGACTTTTTCCCCATAGACTAACATGGTGGCGTTAGCGCTCATTTTAGGGCTCGTATCTGGAAACAGTGCGAGATATGGAATTTCGTTGCAACAATGTGCAGCCCTATGGGCTATGCATCTAGTTAAAACCTAGCCAGGAAACTCATGAATCATGTCAATTTTAATTTTTGTTCTACGTCGCATGATTTCTGAGATATAAGCAATTTAGTATTCCTACAGCTCATTTTCTGCTCCGGGCCCCATTAATATAGCATACATTCTTTGTACACACTGTGTTTTCTATGCACTGTTGGGCAAAACAAGGTGTGCACTTCCATTACTGTAGCAGTTAGCATTTCCACTTGCATTTCCATTTCAGTTTAGCGTTACCGTTCCGTGTACTCCTCCATGTCGTTACCCTCTGCATTCTCATTTGTGCTTGTGGTTGCATTACTGTAACCATTTGTGTTTCCACTACTGTTTCTGTTTGTGTTTCGATTTGCATTTCCGCACCTTTCATTTGTGTTTGCGTTTCTTTTTGGTTTGCGTCTTTATTGCTGTTACTGTTATCATTTGCATTCAATTGTGTTACTGTGCCCATGCACATTACGGTTTGCGCTTCCATATGCGCCCCATTTGCTTTGCATTTCTGTTTCTTGGCGTTATTGTTGCTGTTACTGCTACCATTTGTGTTTACAACTGTTGTACATGACCGTACATTACGGTTTATGCTTTCCATATGCGGTTCAATTCTGTTTCCGCTTTCTGTTTCCTTTGGTGTTATTGTTCATGTTAACTTTACCATTTGTATTTATAATTATAGTACCATGACCGTATAACGTTACAGTTCGTTTCCATATGCACTTGTGTTCACATTTCTGTTTCGGTTCTTTTGGCATTATTTATATATTAACTTTACCATTTGCATTTTCAATTGCTGTACTGTGACTGTCCGCATCCACGGTTTGTGTTTCCTACACGGTTGCATCTCCCTTTTGCGTCACTGTTCGGTTTGGCATCACTTTGCACTTGCATTTCTAATAATGTTTGCTTTACCATTTATGTTTCTGTCACTATGTGCACAACCATTAGTGCCTGCATTTCCCTTGCACTTACTGTGGCCCCTATGCCTCACCACCACATTCCATTCACTACTTCTACTGCACATTCTCAAAAAGAAGGGAAATTAGAGGCAAAAACTCTGTTTAATGCATCAGTTAGGGTTGTTCCACAGTGACAAAAATGAGGAAATTCGATGTTAGGGTTGAAAACCCCTTGACCCTCCCACCCTGCCCCCAGCCAGCATCAGGGTGTGTGTTGAGGTCAATGGTCCTAACTCTTATTTGCAGCGGGCTGCAAATTCTTCCACTACCAGATTCTTTGATCGCGATCGTGCATCTGGAGAGAGGGATGAGATGGCCAGATGAAAAATCAATTTTCTGAACTCAGCGGTGTCCTAGGAAGACAAATGAGGGTGAGTTTTACTCATGGGGACTCATTCTGATGAACCATGGTGGTGGTTTACACATAATTGTGTTAGTTTTGTAAATTACACAACTTTTTATTCTTTGGTCATGACATGCAAATTCTTTGATCAGCGAGCCTGCAAATTCTTTGATCGCGAGATTCTTTGATTACGATCATGCATCGTGAGAGAGGGACAAGATGGCCAATTTAAAATCTATTTTCTCAGCCCAGGGGTGTCCTAGAGTCAAATGAGGGTGGTTTTTTCTCAGGGTGCTTCATTCTGTTGAACCGTGGCAGTGGTTTACCACAATTCCTTCAATTTTTGTTTATAAGGTTTTAATTCTTTGTTCATGGCCTGCAAATTCTTTGATCATGAGCCTGAAAATTCTTTGATCGTGAGATTCTTTGATCACCATCTTTGATCCTGAGGGTAGGACAAGATGTCCAGATTTTTCATAATGGAATAGATGGGGAAATTGTACTAATCTTTGACATTGAATATGTTGGAAATGGTTTGGGCTTTTTACTTGAGATTTGGAGGAAGAAAGGCAACATCCTACAGATGTGGCTTTTGGTGGTTTGGTCATAAATTATTACAGGGCGGCAAACTTACAGTACTACAAAGTTGATGCTTTTTCCCATAGGATAACATTACAGCATCTGTTGCATTACAGGAATTCTTTGCCGCCCTGCTGCAAAATAACGGTTTTGTCTTTTGGGCTGAAATTTGAGGGAAGGAAGCCAACATCCCACAAATGTGGCTTTTGGTGGCTTAGTGAACAAATACAGGGCAGCAAACTGACAGCACCCAAAATTGATATTTTCCCATAGGATAACAGTATGGTGTCTGTTCCGCCTTTCAGTGCCTGTATCTCAGAAGCGGTGAGGGATACAGACTTTTCATCCAAAAATGCTTAGCTCCCAAAGGGGCTAAGTACAAAACAAGCCAGGAAAGTCATAATTCATATGAATGTTTTTTTTTTTTTTTTTTTTATGTTGTACGGCCCTGAGATTTGCAATTGTGGTATCGTGTCCGTATGCCGTTATGGTTTGCATTCCATACATGCTTGGACGTTATGCTCCGTTCTGTCTCCTTTGGTGTTATTGTTGGTGTTACTGTTAGCATTTGCATTTCCAATTGCAGTACCATGAATGTGCATGTTACCAGTTGTATTTCATATGCAATTCCATTTGTGTCTCAGTTTCCATTACTGTTTGCTTTGGTGTCACTTTGACTTGCATATATATTTCCGTTTTTGTTACCATTCACGTTTGGAGCACCATGTGCATAACTTGTTTGCACTTGTGTTTGCATTGCACTTACTGTTACTATGTCACACAAAATCATGTGGTAGAGTTGCGGGGTCACAAGGGCCCCAGCTCCCACCAACTGTGCTAACTTTCTACTTTTCTATTCTTTCTTAAAAAGTAAGGAAATTATATGCAAAAATCTGTGTTAATGCATCAGTTAGGTTCTTATACAGCATAAAAGTGAGGAAATTCGATTTTAGGGTTCCACCCCTTGCACCCCACCCAGCCTGCCCACCAACAGACATTGGGGTATGCATTGGGATCATGGGCCTAACTCTCACCACATCCAATGTGTAAACAAGCTGAGGTGGTGCGGTAGGAGAGAATGGGATGAGAGTTAGGACCAAGCACCCCAAGGCACCCGATGCCTGTTGGTGGGCAGCTGGGTGGGGTAAAGGGTGGCACTCTAAATCAAATTTCCTCACTTTATTTGCTGTAGAAGAACTGATAACTGATGCATTAATGAAGTTTGCTTGCATTATATATATATATATATATATATATATATATATAGTCATGGCAAAAAACTCAGTTTAATGCGTCAGTTAGGGTTGTTCCATAGCAACAAAAGCAGGAAATTCAGTGTTAGGGTTGAAAACCTAACTTCTCATTGCCCCCACCCCACCACCACCACACACACACACATACATGCAAGTAGGGAAGGACCAAGGCAATACAACCAATCACACACATCAGCAGGAGGTGTATACCTGTGTTACTGTAGGAGTGGAGAATCAACTTCAGATGTCATACGTTATTTACAAAGTTGTTCTTCAAGGTTAGTTCACTAAATGTGAACCAAGCTGGTAGTAGCATAAATGGTGTACCTCGCTGCACTTTCAACATATGGGTGGCGAAAGGCATGATGGGTGCCTCAATGTTAGTCTATGGCAAATTGCTCCAATTTTGGAACAGTGTAAATTTGCAATCCTTAAGTATTTTAGCACAATAGCAGCAAAAAGCACATATGTGGGACCAGGTCTTGTCATCCTGCAAATTTTAGGCCATAGGACCCAACGTTTGCTTGCAGGATGATAGCAATGATGTACAGTCATTAGGAGCATACTTTCACCAAATACAAAAGTGTCAAAGCACAACACTTTCGCATTTGTGAAGTGATTTAAAAAATATTTCAGGGATTGTGCAAAATCCTGTTTTGGATCTTGAACCCAAAATACCATATGTGTAGTGTGTGTTATGTGTTGGTGACAATGTGGCCCAAGATATCCAGTTGTCTATAGTGATATGCATTTAATGAGTGCGTGGAATGTCTGGGATAAGAGTTAGCAGTGATGACATAATGTGACAGTCTGCGATGGGAGCATGGGTGTGTGGTGTAATGGTTTACATAGTTGTATATTATTCCTGTTACCTGCTGGTGGTTGTGTGTGATTGGTTGTGTTGCCTTGGTTCTTCCTCTACTTGCATGTGTGTGTGGTGGGGGGGGTGGGGAGAAAATGCAGTTAGGGTTTTCAACCATAACACCAAATTTCCTCACTTTTGTTGCTGTGGAACAATCCTAAATGATGCATTAAATGGATTTTTTGCCATGAATTTCCATTCTATTTGAGAATAAGCACTATAAGTAATAATAATAATAAATTTATTTATAAGGCACCTTATCTATTGCCAAGGCGCCTACCAATATAAAACAGAACAACATCATGCAAACATCAGACATCAATTCAATTCAGTTAAAATCACATAACAATAAATCAGAAACAAACATTCAGTTGACTAAGAAGGCTTGTTGCACAGAAGTTTTTAAGCCCTGCTTAAATCCCTACAGTATCACTACCGTAACTGACAGGGTGAAAATTCAAGAGGCGGGGCTGCATAAGCAAAGCTCTTGCACCAGATGATTTCAAATTCACCCTTGGGATCTCTAACACTCCCTCATCAACAAAGCAGAGTGATTGGCCAGGGCAGAAGGGGACCAGAAGCTCTTTCAGATAGTCTGGGCCCTGTCCATGTAGGGACTTTGAAAGTCAGTAAGCTGACTTTAAAGGTGATCCAGCCACTGTACAGGCAGCTAATGCACGGTTGCCGAACTACAGTAATAAGACAGGATATCCTGTCAAAGCTGGTCCACCGCATTCTGCACCAGCTGCAAGCGATGGATTTCAACCCCAGAAAGCCCTAGATAAAAGGAGTTGCAATATTCCAAGCGCAAGGACACAAAGGTGTGGACCAATGTGGAAGGTCATCAGACGGAACCAGATGAATAATCTTGGCAATATTCTTAAAATGACAAAAGGCTGCTTTGATGACAGCCAACACCTGAAAATGTAGGGTCAGTCCATCATCAAAACTAACTCCAGGTTATGCACCCATTTAGAGGTCGGAGTGAGACACACAAGAAAAATTCAGAGGCGCACCAACACTCGACCCCTCTATCCGATGATCCGGGTCCACAACCAATACCTCAGTTTTTATGAGTTCAAGTTCAGCCAGCTGCAATCCATCCACTCCTGGATTTCTTTCAGACAGTTATTAAAGACCGATAGAGCTCCTTCCTGGTCGGATGCAAAAGAAAGGTAGAGCTTGGTATCATCTGCATAGCAGTGAAACCTCAGCCCATACCTTCTTACAATGTCTCCGAGGGTAGCATATACACTATGAACAACATGAGTGACAGCACTGAACTCTGAGGCATCCCATGACAGAGGAATTGGGCTTGAAGAATGAACCAATAAATGAGTAACAGAATGTGGTGGTGGAGCGCTGAGCCCACTATGTGATTTTTTTGTCATCAGCTGCACAAAAACTGTATGATTGAGTGAAATGAAAATTGGGTAGACAAACAGAAATGCAAACCGGTAATGGCTATGGCAATGCAGAAGGAAACAGTAATGCAAACAATCAACAGAAATGCTACGAAAATGCAAACACTAAGGCTAACAGAAATGCAAGCGGTAACAAACATGCAAACAGTAACAGTGGTGAGAACTGGAAACAAAACAGTTATGGTAACACCAACAATGAAGCCAAACAGAACAGTAAAAACACAGGAAGTGCAAATGCAAGCATG
Organism: Neoceratodus forsteri; assembly: GCA_016271365.2. NCBI lineage: Eukaryota > Metazoa > Chordata > Ceratodontiformes > Ceratodontidae > Neoceratodus > Neoceratodus forsteri. Next base: position 626,391,369 of record CM057455.1, read on the forward strand.
TACACAAACACAAATCATAATGTGCATGGTAATGCAATTGGAAATACTAGCAGCTTATGGTAACACTAACAACAATGATGCCAAAGGAAACAGGAAACACAAGCAGTGCCTGCATGAAATGGAAGTAATTAGCAGCACATGGTGATGCAAAAGGAAATGCAAATAAAAACAGTAATGGAAATGCAAATGGTAACAGTAATGCAAACACAAGTGCAAACGCAAATGTAAAGGGTAATGCACATGGTGATGTAAATGGAAACACTAACGCAAAACCTAACGGAAACTCAAGCAGAAATGCTGACTGTAACAGTAAGGAAATGCACACCCTGCTTTTCACCAAGATGCATTCAAAGCACAGTGAATACAAAGAGTGTTATGCCTACTAATGGGCCTCGGAGCAGAAATGAACACTTAGAATACTAAATTCTTTATATCTCAGGAACCGTATGACGAGAAAAAATAAAATGTCATATTATTTATGACTTTCCTGGCTAGTTTTGCACTTAGCCCCTAATAGAGGATATGCATTTTCTGACAAAAGTCCATATCTCAAAGCGTTTTGAGATACAGGGCCCAAAAGGTGCGGTGGACGCTATAATGTTAGCCTATAGGAAAACATCAGCTGTGGAGTAACGTAACTTTGAGCCCTCTAATATTTTGTCACCTAACCTTCAAAAGGCACATCTGTTGGATTTTGGCTTTCTATCTTCAAACTTCAGCCCAAAAGACTAAACCGTTCTTTTGCAGCAGGGTGGCAAAGATTTCCTATTCTTTTGGGCATAGTGTCACAAAGTAGTGTCGTGATTTGTGACACTTTCACAAAAAAAATCACGAAAGTGTCAAATGTGCAACACTATTTTGTGACACTACTGTTTACAAAATTTCAAAACATATTTCTGGGGTGTTTAACCCCCCAAAAGACATAGGCTAGCATCCTCAGGACTCGACTAGATGAACGCAGCAAGAATTGTGTCCTTAGAGGATCCCAAATTTAAACACAAGCATTTCCATGACCACCAACTGAAAACAAGATGGCGGATTTGTGACACTACAGGGTCCTCAGGACACTAAAACTGCATTTGTGACACTGTCAAACTTTTTGTTAATCTTTTCCCATTGACTATAATGGAAACTTGCTTTTGAATAACTTTTGTACGCTTATTATTTTTCACGAAATCTTGAAAGGCACATTGGGGACCCTGGCTGCATGTTCTCTGAAGGTTTTGGACTGGTCTCACAGACCATGTGACCTGTAGGTGCACACGCAATGTGCAAATGCATAATTGCTGCACATTCTATATGCCATGTAGTTCCGCAACTGTATATCCAACCATTTCAAAACTTGGCAGATATAGAGATCTATGATGCTGCTCTGTGCATGCCAAACTTCAGGTAAATCTTCATATGGTGGCAAAGTTATTAAGCTGTTCAAAAATGAGTCTCACTCTACCCAAAAAATGTGCTTCATATCTTAATGTCCTTTATTTAAGTATTCAAGTTCCACTTAATTCAGAGTTTCTTTTTATAAACCAAAATTTCAAGTTCACATGCTCCTGAAAATATTTCTGATAAATAACATTTCAGAACTTTAATTTTGTTCCTTCATCAGACTTGGAGCTTTATTTAACACTGTTCTAAATAAAAACAAATAAAATTATACTGATGTCATAATTAATTCATGATATAAAGGATATTAAGATAGAAGCACATTTTGGGGTTGAGTGAGGCTCATTTTTGAACAGTTGTTAGTATCCATTTAGTCTCACTCCCTACTTTTCTTTAAAACAAAAATGACACGTGAGAGACTTACAAGTGGATCAGATTCAAACTTATTAAGCTGCCAAATTTCAGAGTTTAAACTTAAATGGGGTACTCAACCTAACTACGTGGCACTAGTGTGCCACTATAATATATAAATATATATATATATATATATATATATATATATTAATTATAGTGGCTGATAGTGCTGTGCAAAGTGTGAGTGGCACACTAATTAGCATGTTGGCTGTCCAGGGTGTATTCATACATGCATTACATCCCTGTCCATTGCATGCTGATAGTATAAATTGGCACAATGGTAGGTACCACTGAAAGTGCAGACTAATAGCACAAAACAGACCCTACTATTAACAGTCAGCCTGGATCAAAGGGGACGGTGCATCATCAACAGGTTAGCACATTTACTCCACGTTTATATATTCAAATGATGACATGCTAATGACCACAATAGCCATGCAAGGCATTAACAAGTCATTTCATGAAATTATGTGACCATCAGCATCTCTGTGCAATGTTTTGTGCTCTTGTATACATGGAGACATTCAGACCCCCTCCACCCCCCTCCAAACTGGTTGTATCATAATAAACTCCCAATACTAGTGGTACTCCACTCCCTCAGTCAGTCCTCAAGCATATATAAAATAAATGTAACTATCTGGTGCTAGCAATACTTCCTTCCTCATCCAACTCTCACTTATGTGATAGAAAGCTCCCGAAGTCCTTTGGACCCTCTTCCCCTCATTCCCTCCCTGTAGCCTCCTGTCTGCTACACTCTGATACCAAGCTCCTTTCTGATGGTGGCTAGCATGTATTCTTGTGGCTGGACTTGTCACTGAACATGAACAAAGAGGGAGAAGTAGTAGTAGTACATTTTATTTATATAGGCACCTTTCCTTAGTGGCACTGGGTGCCTTACAAAACAATACAAAATTAATGATAGTAAACTAAATTTAAATAGAACAATACGGCAACTTGGGCCTGCATTTGGTGGTACTACGCATGTGTGCAGGCTTAGTTCATTTTCATAGATCTACTACTATTAGTGATAGTAATAACTTCCCCATACAAAGTGGGAAGAACAGGAGATCAGGGTTAAGTGTATAGTGCAGAATCAGATAAAAATAAAAGCAAGACAGTTAAAAAGGTGAAACAGGAGACATCCTGTCTAGGGTATGGTTATGAAACAGTTTCAGGGAATATAGGGATGAGGTGGTAGAAACAATGGCTTATTAAGGAGGTAGAATGGAAAACCAAACTTGTACAGACACTAAGCAAGGGAAGGTGAGGATCATAGGAGTAGTGCAGTGCAATGTTTGTGGCAGGCCCGTAGCTAGAATAGCGAGGCAGGGGGCAGAAAAATGACTGGTTCAGCTACCTGTCATGCTTCCTGTCACATGATTAGTCAAATATGCAGTGTCAGTCAGGTGCCAGAACTTGTAAACTACTAGTATGTAAACAAGTAAGTGCTGTGCAAGGTTAAGAGTCTTGATAAAACAACAGTTGAAGTCTTCTTGGATAGTGGCATTTGAATTCTTCCAAAAGATATCTAGGTTGAGACTTTAAGTCATATCATTTTTATGGCACTTACTAGCCTAGCTCCCATAATCCTGATCGTCTCAGTCTATTCCCTACCACTAGCACATTCTGCTCTCTTCTTCCACCTCCATCACTGTGTTTCTCCATTACTACCTAGTACTTATTATCATTAAGATACTAGCTTTTACTTAGTGGAGACTATCTAAGATTGTCATCTCTTCTCACTCCTGTAAACTTATCATGATGTATCGTAGCATATTAATTATGTTAACTGGTATGTATAGGCCTATATTGACCGACACCTGCACAATGTTTTTGCACTGCTGACTGTTGTAACTGTAACTATGTATTGTACCATATTGTATTTAGCATCAAGGACCACTTTGAAAATGAGCTTGCTCAATGGTGTTTATGCCTGGTTAAATAAAATTGATTGATTGATTGATTGATATGACAGGAGAACAAGGTTTCTCTTTTCTTCATGGGTGATGCTCAACCTCTGATCTTATAAAATTATTTTCAAATAAGAAAAGGAATTCTCACAAGCTGCAGTTGATGCTACAAATAACATGACTGCAGTACAATTTCAAAATACATGGGAAAGTCTCCTTTAATTCCTTGGCAACACCAATAACTTCTTCCAAATCCTTTGCACTGTTTCTTATCCATTAGTGCCTTAAATACAGCCATTTCAGCCTTCACCTTCAAAATATCTAAACTGAGCAATTCAATCAAAGCATGTAGAGATTCCATATTCAAAAGTAGGGAGAGCTACTATAATACATTGCTGACAAGCTTTTGTATAACTGGGAGTTCCTCTCAGAAAATCTACTTTGCAATTCAGTAGTGGTTTCATCAATCAGTTCATGATAAATCTGGGACCACTGATGCTCATTTAAAGTTTGGAATCCTAGTAAATGCTCAGAGATGACTGAATCTTGAAACTTTCTGGGCACACTTGCTCTTTTGGTGGCACCCACATGACCTAATGCCAATGTTTCATCCAGTCATTTTCAAAATTGAGTGCTTGGATGAAATATTGGTAACAAAAATCTTCAAACAGTTCTCTCATCTGTTGAAGTGTTTTACAAGAAACAGTAACTAATTCAAGTCCCTTAGCAAGATGCTTTCATTCCTTTTGAGGTAATTATTCACGAGCAAAACATTCAAAATCATTCTCATAACCTCAGCCAAGAACAGGAATTGAGATGAGTTTGTGACTTCAATAGCCCTCTTGCTTCAAGTGACAGTTCACCATAACCATTTGCAAACTGTGACAGAACACTCAATCTCTTACAAATTATTCAGGATTACTTCAAGGATTTTTATGTGACCAGTCCATCTTGTGTCTATGAGTCTTTGTAAGTTCTGACCTTTGTATAGTACACTCACTTCATGTCGGGGATAAAAATTTGTATAGAGAGTTGCAGTTTAAGAATGCATCTGCCACTGCTGCACTCTTCTCACACATGAGTAAACACCAGATGCAATTGGTGATTCAAGCAGAGTGTGTAAAATTTCCTTATTTAATGTTTCTTGCAAATGCTTTTGTACACCTCCTTTGCACCTCACATAATGGAGGTACCATCAAAGCAAGAAGATAAAATATTTTGAGGTTTACACCCAGTTCTTAGATGTTTTCAAGATCTGTTTTGTAATATCTTCAGCAGTGAGGCCATGCAGTTGTGATAATCCAATAAGTCTCTCCTTTGGTTTTCCATCAACAGAATATTGTAAAATAATAGACACATTTTCAACATTCACATCATCCCTTGTAGTGTCACATTTCAGGCAGAAGAACTTGACATCACTATTATTTTGAATATCTGCACCAATATCGTACAAAATCAATTTCTTCATAATGTTAATTATTTCATTCTGAATTTCAGCAGAAGTGTACTTTGCATTTCTCAGAATGGTTTTCAGAATAGCTCTGAACAGTGGATCTCAACCTGCAGTAAACTTAATTAGGCTAATGAAAATTCCTGATGAATTGTTCAGTGTGAGATCTAACTCATCAAAGTTGATGATATCTTTATTTCCTCTCAGAGACAGCTCATTTAGGACAGCAAACTGAATTTTTTTCCCAAGGTTTTTACATAGTACCTATTTCTTTCAATTTGTGCAGATGGCACCAAAGCAGCAATTGTGGCACCTGTGGCCTCTCTTTGCTATGCTGCAGTGCAATCAGCCATTGCATTCAAGTGGACTAAGCTATGTTCATGTTTGTTGAGACCTTTGCCATGACAAAGAGCATTTTTTCAGTTGTAAAATCCAGACATTATAAAAGCCATATTGGTTCCCATTCCACCAGCATTGCCAGGGCATGCATATATGCTACAAGGAAAACAGAAGGCCTTATTTACCAGAAATTAGTATTCCAGCCATGGTTGGTTCACATACCATTTTCACTAAAACTATGCAGCACTCCTCCAATGTTAGTTTTAGAAAAATAATTTTAGGTTGCACTGGTTCTTGAGGTTCCAAGATTTGACGTATTAATGAATCATTTTGTTTGTAATCTCACTGTGTTCAATAGCACATGTTGAAGTAGATGGTAAGCTTGGTTGAGTCTCTCTACGAGATGCATGATCACGAATAACAAATTTGTCCATTTTGAAATCTAACTACACTACTGTGGCAGTGTCAATGAGGAATGGGTCCAGCAGCTGTCAGTCACTAACCTAGGGCAGTGAGTCACACAGTTAAGCTCAACCAAGTTGGCTGGGGCAGTGGAACACTTGGAAGTGGTACTTACTCTCTGTTATTGTTTTTATTATACAACTTTAGAAGTTAGAACTAAAAGAATACAGTAGAGGCTGGAATATCACATAAGCACAAGTAAGAGATGGCCACTGGGGCTTGGAGGGACTGAGTTTTAAATAAAATGTGTTCAAAATGAACTGTGTCTGTCTGTGTTTTTATTTGTGAGAACACAACTCAGAAGAGATGGGCCCTGGGTGGGGCTGTGTTTTTAATAACATTTGTTGCAGGCTCCAAAAATGGACATTGTCTGTTTTATTTACTTAATTTTTTTAATATTTATTTTAGATACACACACACACTAAATACACACAGCCACTGATGGACTGACAGAATCACTTTTCTCTTTCCAGAAAGCAGCCAAGCTGGTACTAGGTACTGGTAGCAAATTAATTCTGTTCTTGTTCTAGACTAGTACTAATCACTCCATATACAGTGCCAGCAGCAGTCAAAGAAAGTACAAATCTAGCTTGTCCTTCAGAACTAAATTTTCCCTCTGTCTCTTCCCTATAGATTGATCTCTCTCTCTCTCTCTCTCTCTCTCTCTCTCTCTCTCTCTCTCTCTCTCTACAGTTTTCTGCTTTTCTATTAATAACAGTACAGTGGTGTTCCTGGAATATCATTGTCCCTCTGATTGCTCCCCAGCCTACCAGCTGTACAATGCAAACTACCTCTTACAGAGTTCAGGCTAGCACAGTTTGTACCCTGTCTTGGCTTTACTTATGGGCAACATAAGGAAGCCTCACAGATCCTTTCTTCTAATGCTCTAGTCCTTTTTTTTTTTTCTCTTAGGCAAATTAGCAGTTACCTGTACTTATAGTTTTTACTTATGTGGGCAACAATTACAAGTTGACAAAAGCATCATAGCCCTTGGTCTCTTCTTCTTTTATGTATCTGTTTTCCCTTAGGCAAACAGGCAGTTAGTCAGTTTAGTCAAACTTGCCCTTCACTTAAGGGCAACACAAAAAAAAAAAAGCCCTCTTACTCTCTTCCTCCTTTGCTGCTGCTTTTTCTCTTTATTTTTGTGTCTTTCTGTAAGTTACCCTTGTCTTCAGTTCTGCCCAGTGCAGCAGTGCTCACTGGCCTCCCTTTACTTAGTTTTTTTAAGCAGCAAGGTCTGGCTAGTACCTGCAGCAGTAGTAGTAGCAGTCATAAAGTTAAGCCACTGGCCCAGTACTCTTTTGTTTCTCTGACTGACTCCTGCTTTGGCCTGTTAGTGTGTCTTCTGTTGTTACACCTCTTACTTATTTCTTATTTGTTAGGGTTTATTTCTTAATCAATCCCTTTTATTTGTTTTAATAATATTCTTGCCCTTAAGGATAGGAAAGAACACAAACAACAACCCTAAAAGTGTTTTCCTTCTTTAGTGGTCTCTCATCTAGTCCTTTTTAATGTGTCTTTTATAATTGTTATACCTCTTAGTTACAACTTTTTTCTTATTGTTAGGGTTTTATTCCTTAATCATGCCCCTTTTATTTGTAGACTTTCTCTTATAATAATCGTACTCTTTAGTTCCACACTAGTAGGTCATTTCTATTACTTATATTTGCTAATTGAATGAAAATCAAACATCAGCAGCACTTCTTCATTTCCTATCCCTACCCTAAGTCTTGGCTATCTGATCCCTTCCTCTGCCTTGCTTCTGGCATTATTTTATTTTATTTTCTCCAATCTAATCTCTCCTCAGATAAGCCTGAACTCAAATTGTCCCCTTTGTTCTATCCATCAGGCTCAGACTATGTGTTTAATTCAGTCAGTGCAATGCTCCCTCACACTCACAAGTGTATATAGCTTGTGATGATGTGACCACTGAATGACTGACTTCACTGACCAACCCCCAGAAAACTAATTTGATTTTTAATGGTTATGGCATAGAAACTAAATAAAGAAAACAGAAACCCTCCTGTGTTGTGTTCTTATAAGTTCTGTCTCCAACAGCAGCTGTTGGTAGAAACTCTCAGTTCAGGCTGATGGTGGACTGAAGACAAGTGATCCGTTCTTTTCCAAAATTCCTCCATTTCACATGACACCAAAAATAACTTAAAATGTGTTCTGCCTTCTGCTTAGCAGAAAAGAATATGACAGAAGAGATGAAGTCAGAGAACTGTCGATATTTTTCCTCTACCTGTGCAGTGGCTGTGACCCAACAAAACAAATCCTCCAGCCCCAACTCAACTCACCTTAATTATTCCAGCAGGCCTGACCTTCACCCTTCCCTTTTACTGTTCTCTGACCCCTCCACTGAGCAGCGAGCAGCTGATGGGCTGCGTGAGGCAAGGCCTGAGGCAACCACCGCATAGGCCAGCCTCCCCACACAAAAAATAATGCATTGTTACTAATATAATTAATTAAATTTTCCTTCTTTGTGTGTGGTGCAGGTATGGTGCTGACTAGAGTGGCGATGAGGCATTAGAAAGAAGAAGATTGATGGAGGTTGGAGGATCAGCTGAAAGCCAACAAGTTTTTAACAGTGTCAACCCTCTAGACTCCCACAGACCAATGAAATGGTGCTTTCTTTCAAGAGCTGAAGAGCCGAGCATCTGCATCCATCTTTAGTCTCTGCCTCCCGCCCACCTCAACTCAACGCTGTAGTACAGCCATTGTTTCCAAACTAGAAGGGTGGGCTGAGCAGGCAGAAAGCAGCAGTCTCCATTCAATGTGTCACTGACTGCCTCAGTCAGTCAGGATTACTGACAGATTGGAGGCATGTCACCTCTGCTTTCAACTCCATCAGTGGTCAGTGGCTCCACTCGGCTCTTGTTGGTGACTGCTCCGAGTCCTCTGACCCCTATGTGGTGAGTACATTAGTTCATCATGTGGTGGTAGTGGTGAGTTCTGGGAGCAATTTAAATGCCCACTGAGTTTCAGTTCTCTGACCAAGCTCAGCCCAGTCAGCCATGTTGCAGCACAGCCCAGGTTGTCGATTTCACTGTTTTCAGTGACCTCTCCTCTCCTCTCCTCTCCTCTCCTCTCTCCTCCAGACTCCAGTAAGTACAATTAGAAGACTGCAGTCAGAAAAAGAAGTAGGAAAATCTGGACTGGGTCAGTCAAGTGGAGAGTCAGACAAGAAGTACTATGAATGAACTGCAACATTATTCAAAACCAATTTCATAAAAAAATTGATTTGATTAAAATTTACAGAGGGTAAAACAAATTACAGTGGGAGCAATGCCCTCCTTTGCCCCTTCACAGCTACAGACCTGGTTTGCAGTGTAGCAACCTTTAGGAAACATTCTGTGAGGCTGAGGTACTACGACATATGTGCTCACCTCTCACCTCTCTGGATTGCAAGCAAAGGTTGTTGGACGTTGTGCAAACTGGTGAGGATACTGTGGACATTATGCTTTACCCAAGATACACTAAGTCTGCAACTGCTCCCCACAGGATGCCTACACAGAGGCAGAGAAGATGGACCATGGTGGGTAAGGATGGCGGGAGGGTGCACACTTTTCACTTGTATCACTGCATAAATCCTTTGCCTTACTGGCAGAAAGAGGCAACCAAAATAAGGTACTCATCACAATAGGAATGGAGGTGGGGTCCTCAGAAGAAGTGGTTCCAGTTTTAGCAGAAATCCCTCAGCCAAGGAGGAAGCAGATGCTGGTGGGTGACTCAGCTGTGAGGGAGATAAACTTGGTAGCTAGAGAGGCGAAAAATAGGAGAAGAAGTGCTTGAGAGGTGCCTAGGTTGGAAGAGATGGAAAGCAGACCCTGTGAATCACTAGGGCAATGGGAGTGGATATCATTTTCCATACTGTCACAAATGATATAGCATGGGAGATGGTAGGAATAGTGAAAGGAAATTTCATGGAACTGGAGAGGGCCTCAAGCAAGTATCACACATTGTGGCATTTTCTAAAGTGCTACTTGTGTACAAGTGAGGAAAGGCAAGGAAACTCCTCACCAGGACATTGAATGGTTGAAGGCATGGTGCTTGCAGGAACATTTTGGTAACATCAGGGACTGGTGGCCAACTTGGAAGGACATGGTCCTCTGTGGGAGAGATGGCCTGCATCTTTCAGGAAGAGGACTAGAGGTTTTAATGCTACATGGATGAGAGTTAAACCATATGGGGAGTGAAGGTGAAACAAAGGAGGCACCACTTACCTCCTTCCCGGATGGTAAAGTGGATGGTAAAGTGTTAAGGGGAAGACCATTGTGGAGAAAACTCCCTAGAACAGATGCAAAAAGACAGGCAAGAAAGAAAATTTGGTAATATAATTCAGGTAATGGAGGACACATGATTAAAGGAGACCAGATATGGTTAAAGTAAAAAGGGAAAGGGTGATTCAAAGGGTAAGGCAGGCACCAACACATACATAGAAACATAGAAGTTGATGGCAGATAAGGACCTAAAGGCCCATCCAGTCTTCCCATTTCTTTTTCTACCTTATAAATGTGCCATCGCCTTTGCTCTGTCAGTGGTCTATTTATTCATACTCATTTGTATTGCTCCCTTATGCCTATCCCATGCCTGTTTGAAGCCCTGCACTGTATTTATAGCCACCACTTCCTGAGGTAGGCCGTTCCATGCATCCACCACCCTTTCTGTGAAAAAGAATTTCCACACATTCCCCTTAATCGCCTACCTCTGATCTCATGATGTGTCCTCTTGTCCTGCTATTTTCTTATATTTAAACATGTTAGCCTCTTTCACCTTGTTAATTCCCTTAAGGTGTTTGAATGTCTCGATCATATCACCTCTCCCTCCTTTGCTCAAGGGTATACATATTGAACTTTCTTAATCTGTCCTCATATGTCTTCTGATGCAGTCCTTGCACCATTTTGGTTGCCTTCTCTGAACTGCCTCAATTTGGTTAATGTCCTTGTGAAGATGTGGCCTCCAGTACTGCACGCAGTACTCAGATGAGGGAGCCCTAACCAGTGTCTTGTAAGAAGGATTATTACCTCCCTCTTATAACTTGTGATACCCTACTAATACACCCCTAACATCCCCTAGCCTACCTACTGCTTCAGAGGTCTGCTTGGATGATTTCAGGTCATCGGTGATGATGATGCCCAAGTCTCTTTCTTCTCTTGTGACTGCCAGCAACTCCCTCCCAGCCTATAGGTGGCTTCAGGGTTTCTCTTCCCTATGTGCATGATCTTGCACTTCTTTGCATTAAATCCCAGTTGCCACTCTTCTGACCATTTTGCTAATTTATCCAGATCTCTTCTCATTCTGCCCACCCCATCTGGATCATCTACTCTGTTGCAGTTCTTGGTGTCATCTGCAAACACACAAGCCTTAGCCTCTAGTCCATCTGCAATATCACTAATTAAGATATTGAAGAGGACTGGCTAAGGACTGAACTCTATGGTACCACTTGAGAGTTGTATCTCTTCTGACTGTATACCATTTACCGCCACTCTGTTTTCTGCCCGTCAACCAGTTTGCCACCCAGTTGACCAACTTCTGACTGACCTCAAGCCTACCCAGCTTATTTATCAATCTTCTATGTGGGACAGTGTCGAAAGCTTTGTTGAAGTCAAGGTAGGTGACATCAACTGCTCCCCTTGTCCACCACTCTTGTTACCCAGTCAAAGAAATCTATGAGATTAGTTTGACAGGACCTTCCTGTTGTAAACCCATGCTGTCTTGGATCCTGTGCCCTATGGATTCCAGGTGTTGCACTATCCTTTCCTTAAGGAGTGCCTCCATAATCTTGCCCACTACTGAGGTAAGACTGACTGGTCTGTAGTTCCCTGCCTCCTCCCTGATACCACTCTTGTGGAGTGGGATCACATCTACCCTCTCCAGTCTTCTGGGACCTCTCCTGTGATCAGAGACTCACTAAACAGTTCTGCTAATGGCTCTGCTAGTTCCACCCTTAGCTCCTTAAGTACCCTGGGATGTATGCCATCAGGTCCCATTGCCTTGTCTACCCTGAGCTTAGTGAGCTCTTGTAGGACCCTTTTTTTGTAAAGGAAGTAGTGCTCACTTTCTTCCCCCTTTGTCCATGGTGCTGAGCTGTGGGCCCTGCCCTACCTTCTCTTCAGTAAATACTGAGCAGTGTACTCTGCCCTTTGTTTGATTTCAGAGATAGAGGCAGATACCTGTTTGTAGTGTTTATATGGTTTTGGAGGTAATATGTTGGAGATCATAGGAATGGGAGTGAGAAGTAGTGTAGTAGATGGAAGGTGGGAGAGAAAGTGGTGTGCACTAATGCAGGGAACTTTAGTAACAATTTCCAAACCTGGAAGTCATCATGGCAGAGGTTCATCTGGATTTAGTGCCTATAATGAAGTCATGATGTATTCAGCACCATGGCTGGGATGGAAATGACAATGACAATATTAGGCAACACTCTGTTCAGGAGAGACAAAATGAGGAGAAAGAGGGAGGTTATACTATATGTGAGGGGGTATAAAGACCACAGAGTTATAGGGGACAAAGAGGAACATGAGGGACTTGAACTCCTGTGGGTTAACCTGAGGCAAGCTCTGGTCCCTATGCATACTGGAGTAGTCTACAGACCTCCAGTACAGGGCAGGAAGATGGATAAGGCACTTGGGGAAGCCATCATCAGAATGTCAAGTGAAAGGGAAGTGTTGCTAGCTGACATCTTCAATCTGCCAGGTGTGGAGTGGAGCCTTCCAAGTGCAGCAAGGCACAATGCAATATCTGACTCTCTTCAAAGGGCTTTTCTCAGGCAGTTAGTCAAAGAACCCATTAGGAGGGGCAGTGCTGATCCTGGTGGTTAAAAAACAGTGACAGCATTAAAGACACCATAGTGGGCAGTCCCATCAATATCATTGATCACCATGAAGTGTGGTTTAACATAAAGACAGAAGCAGAGGCAAACCATGCAAGGACTAGGTTCTGGACATTAAGACAAGGAGTTTAAAGAACTGGTGAGTGCATCAGAAACTGCCTAAGAGGGGTACAGGAGTGCCGCCAAGGGTAAAAGACACAGTGGGGAAGAATAAGGCATGGCATAACTAAAGCATTCAACCTCTGAATGAAGGAATTAAGCAAAAGCACAAAGAAAAGTAGACCAGCATGGTTCTGCAATGAAGTGGCATGGCGGTAAAGAAAAAGGTTTGCACTCAAGAGGTATAAGGAAAGGCTGAAGGAGATGGACAGGGAAGTATATATAGCAAAGGAGATGTAAGCAGGTAAGGTGGTGAGGGAAAAGGTGCAAACAAAGGAAAGGATTGTCAAATTGATCATTACAGGAAGAAGACTTTCTTCAGGTACAGAAGTGAGAGGAGGAAAGCAAAGGTAGGCATTAGAGTGCGCCCAAGGGAGATCAAGTAGAAGGAGAGCAAGAAAAAGCTGACATCATAAACAGGTACTTCTGCTTAGTTTTCACAGTGGAGGATGGAGGACACTGACCACCAGGGAGAAGCAGGGATAAGGTAAGGAGGGATGGACATAGGGCTATTTTCAGAGGAAAGAGGTGCAAAGGACTTACAGCCCTGAAGTTGGACAAGGCTATGGGACAGGATGGGATTCACCCTAAGGACTAGAAGAATGTAGGAGATTTTGGCTGCCCCACTAACAGTCTTGCTCACAAACTCACTAGAAACAGATGTGGTTCTGTAGGACTGGAGAAGAGGCCGATGATGTCACACTACATAAGTGCAGTAGTAGGGAGTAGGCTAATAGGACCATGTGGAATGTAGAATTCACCAATGGAATTCATGTGGAATGGCAATTCCACTTCCGATTTGATTTTGTAATTTCTTTAAAATTTCACAGAAAAGCATTTCTTCTTAAACTGCATAATAATTTTGCATGAATTACGTTATCAAATAATAATTTCCCATGGATAAAACAGAAAGAGAAACTGCAGTTTATGTAAACTCCAGATTAATAATACTTAGGAAACATTTTCCATGCAGAACGTCAGAATTTACTGCTGACAGAATTTCACGAATTTTCTAAAATTCTGCAGAATTCTATTCTGTTGAATTTGAAGATTCCACCCAGCACTAGAGGCTAGGAACTATATGAAAGTCAATCTCATTCAGTGGTGGGAAAATTGAAGGAAAACACCACTGACAAGGCTGATAGAGTATCTTGAACCCAATGGGCTGTAAGATCATAAACAACACGGATTCATGTACGGGCTCGAGGGTGGGGTCATGCAAATTAATCTAATAGCTTTCTTTGACTGGGTGAGCAGGAAATTGATCTGGGGAGAACAATGGACATGGCTTATTTATACTTTAGCAAGGCTTTTGACACTGTTGAAAATAAGGCTGATTAGGATGTTGAACAACCTAGGTGTGGGATCCAAAATGGTAAACTGGAAACTGATTAAAGGTCAGGAGACAGAGGGTGTTGATTAAAAGCTCTCATTCTAAAGAGGGGCATGTAACAAGAGAGGTACCACAGAGCTCAGTACTAGGGCTAGTCCTCTTAATTTCTTTATAGGCAACATTGCCCTAACAATAAAAGATAAGCTATGCCTTTTGCTGATGATGCCAAAATCTGCAACAAGGTGGACACTGAGGCAGGGGTGGAAACATGCACGGGATTTTAGAAAACTCTGAAGAATGGTCATAAACATGGCAGTTGGGATGCAATGCCAAAACATGCAAAAAATACACCAAGGACATTAAAAGCCCAGCAATGAGTATAATAATATGGGGGGTTACTAATAGCCATCAGGCAGAATTGGACCTCAGGGTTATCATATCTGAGGACCTCAAGGCAACAGTAGAGTATGACAAGTCAATGAGTAGGGCAAGTGAAATGCTGGGTTGCATGTGGGAGGACATCTCCAGCAGGAGTAGGAGATGGTGTTGCTATTACATCACTCACGGTGGGGACACACTTTAAGTACTGGCTTAAATTTTGGAGTTCATACCTCAGAAAGGACATAGTCAGATTAGAGGCAGTCCACAGGAGGGTGACAAAACTGAGGCATGGTTTGCACAAGAGCCTTATGAGGAGAGACTGTGGGATCTTAACATTGCACACCTAGAAGAAAGGAAGCAGAGAGAAGAGAGAGAGATGATTCATAGAGACCTACCAAGTACCTCAAAGGGTGAATAGGTACAGGTGGGGAGTCTCTTTCAAATGAGAACAAGCAGCAGGACCAGGGGCATGCACTTAAACTGGGTAGGGGGCCACTAGAGTGATGTGAGAAATATTTCTTCACTGAAAGAGCAGTGCATGCCAATAGATTGGCAACAGAAGTGGTGAAAGCTCGAACAGTGTGGGGCTTTCAGTATCAAGACTGGGTCATAAATGTCATATGCTTAATAGTGTATGACATTATAGTTAACCTGGGATAGCACTGTCTAGGCCAGTGAATGGTACAATACCACTTATACTGCTGTGTGCGGTATTGTACCATTCACATACTCCCAGGCAGAAGAGAAGACCTCTGCTGGGGAGTGGATTCTGCTAGGCAACTTCCTTGGCCTCTCTGGATAGAGCCACAGCAGCAGAACAGGCATTGCATCTGGGACCGGGTTTAATTCCGGTCCCAGAATTTTTTTACAGACTTTGTGCAGCTCCCTGAGTGGGACCTCCCCTGGAGTTAAGAATCTTTAGTGGCGGGTCTAAGGGGCACAGCTCCTCACAACAGGGGTGTGTGAGGGATGGAGCTCCCCACAGAAAAAGAGTTATGCCACAGGACATAAATTGTGCTGTACTGGAAGTGCGATTTAGCTATGTGGCATAATGTCTTATGACATTATGACCCGTGCCTTCAAGCATGCATGGGAAAAGCATAGGTGTATATTAAATAGGATGCAGAGAGGTGGGAGGGTTGACAGAGAGCAAAAGGGATCTGAATAGACAAAATAGGAAGGAACATCTTGTCAGACTAGGTGAGCTAAGAGTTCATTTCTGCTTTCAAATTTTATGTTTCTATGTAGCTTGGCAAATGCCAAATGTTGTCACCATCTGTGGGTGTCAGCTTTGTATCACCCCATCACAACAACATGAGTGGTGCCACATAACTCTGACCAAAATGTATGTGTAGCACTTTGCAATCAATTAGGAAACACTTACATGTCTTCTTCCACTGCAACAAGAGGAGCTCCATACACTGTAGTTCTTTTTCAGACACTGTGGACCATGGTGTGCTTTTGGAGTATCTGCAGCTTTTCTGTGGACTGTCTGCAATGGTCTTAAGTTGGTCTTGATCTTTCCTTATGGGTAGGTCGCAGTGGGTTGTCACTAGACTCTATTCCTCTGATGTTCTCCCATTGTCCTGTGGGGTGCCTGCAGGGCTCCATATTGGCACCCATGTTGTTTGCAGTGTATATGCTGCCATTAGAAGATATCATTAGGTGATACAGTTTGGGTTTTCACTGCTATGCATATGATATCCAACTGTTATATGTCCTTATAACCCAGACAGGATGATGCAATCTCCATGCTTAACAACTGTCTGACGAAATCAGAATTGGATGAGCACTGGCTGGCTGAGTTTAAATCCAGATGAGACCGAGGTGTTGGTTGTGGACCCAGGTCATCCGGAGGTGGGTCTTGGGGCTGGACTTCCTTCAGGCTTATGCTTGACGGTGTCCAGCTCATGACCTCAGACCAGGTATGTAAGTTGGGCATTATTTTGACAGCGGTTTGACCCTGAAATCACAGGTGTCTGCTGTTGTCAAATCTTCCTTTACCATCATAGAAATATCGCCGGTGAAACACCTAGTTCCTTTGGCTGACCTTCCTACATTGGTCCACACCTTCACGACCACCGGCCTTGATTACTGCAGTGCCCTTTACCTATGGCTTCTGGGGGCTGATATCTGTTGCTTTCAGCTAGTGCAGAATGCGGTGGCCAGGCTCTTTAATTGGTACATTCAAGACTAGTCATATTATGCCTGCGCTGCACAAACTGCACTAGCTGCTGGTACAGTGACGGATCACCTTCAAGGTCGGGTTACTGACCTATAAAACCACATGAACAAGGACCCCAGTATCTCTAAGCTCCCTCCTTACTCCCTACTGTTGCTCCTCCGACTACCCGATCCACTAATGAGGAATTGATAGAGATTCCCAGGTTTGGTTAAAAACATCTGGGGCACGTGCTTTCTCTTGTGCTGCCCCTACCCTGTGGAATTCTCTACCTCATCAACTAAGGGAATGCCTGACTGCCCTTAGTTTTAAATCTGTGCTCAAAACTTATTTGTTTTATCAGGATTTTCAGAAGGCTTTTAAAATTTTATGTATGTTTTTATTTGATTACAATGTTTATTCATTTTATTGTACAGCTCCTTGGTATTCTAAAGGCGCTTAAAAATAAAGTTTTACGTTACTTTTACTTACCTCTCTTTTCTTCTCCAAGTGCAGCAACTTGCAATTGATGTAGAGTAGCTACAGTGCATTCGATTTGAGAGTCCAGGAGTCAGACCAATTAACCAAACTGTTCAGACCCTCCAGTAGTTTTTCTTCATCCCCAAGTGAGTCCACTACCATGATCAGCTTATTGTCATCACTGAACTTAAATAGCCATGACACATGCTTCAAACTTTGAAAATGTAATGTTTGTATACAGAGCAGTTCATTTTCTCTTTATCTCTGTACTTCTTATCCCTTTACTTTTTCTGAGGTCATATGCATGACAACAGAATTGTTCTTGGGGCTACATCATCTCCTCTTTTTCTTCCCAACCTGATGCCATAATAATGTGTTTATGACATCACAGTTATTCCCATGGGAATGGACTGTGATTTCACAACAGAGCATTTTAATTTTAAGCAGGGAATAAGCTATAAACCATGATGGAAAAGATAGTGGTTTTGTGAAAATATCTTCTGTAATAAATAATGAAGGAGAGATATATAGAAAATACACGAAATGTAAGCTGAATTGTGTTTAAATATTTTTCCAAAGATTTCCAAAGGCATCAAACGTTTTTAAGCATTCTGCCAAGACCCCAGTTTCAACATCATTTATAAAAATATTGAACTACAGTAGTCTTAGTACTGATCCCTGAAAGATGCCACTCAGTAACCCCACCACTCAGAATAGTGCCTACCATAACCCTATGCTAAATGCCCCAGGTTAGTTAGCAAGCCAACTTAGTTTATATTTTCATCATCCTGTTTGGTTGTGCTTTGCACAGAAGCTTTTCACTATGAAAGGCCACACTAGTCCAGAAAGACTACATATACAATCTTGCCACCTTCAACCTCCTGGTACCCTCAAAGAATAGCCACACTTAGACAGCATTCATTGATAAGAAAATACAGTATGGATTATTTCTATATTTCACTATTAGAAACATAGAAACATAACAATTATTTGAAGATAAGGACCACTAGGCCCATCCAGCCTGCCCATAGGCTCTATACATTGTTTGTGGCCACTGACCCTATGTGATCAGTGGCTTTTCATCACTCCTTCACTCTCAATGCTCCCTTGTGCCTGTCCCAGGCATGTTTAAACCCTCCATTATGCTTGCTCCCACTACTTCCTGTGGCAGACTATTCCAAGCATTGACTACCCTTTCTGTGTAGAAAAACTTCCTCACATTACCTCTTAATCTACACCTTCCAATTTCATATTTTGCCCTTGTTCTAGTACTTTTCATAAATTGAAAAGGTTCCCACCTGCACCTTGTTTATGCCCTTGAGGTACTTGAAGTTTCAATCATGTCCCCTGCTCTCTCCTTTCCTCCAGTGAGTACATATTGAGATCCCTGAGTCTCTCCTCATATGTTTTGTTGTGCAAGTCCTGTAACATCTCTGTTGCCCTTCTCTGGATAGTCTCCATATTATTTATGTCCTTGCACAGGTGTGGCCTCCAGAACTGCATGCAGTACTCCAGGTGAGCTTTACCAATGTTTTATGCAATGGCATCATCCCTCCCACATCCTGCTAATAATACACCTGCCTATGCACACTAGCATGCCACTGGCCCTCTCTTCCACCATTGTACACTGATTTGATACCTTAAAGTCATCAGAGATGATAACCCATAGGTCCCTTTCCTCTTTGGTGAGCTCCTCCCCTCAACCTGTAGCTCTCCCCAGGGTTCCCTATACCCAGGTGCATTATTTTGCACTTCTTTGCATTGAACCTCAGTTGTCACATTTCTGTCCATCTTTCAAGATTCTCCAGGTCCCTCTTCATTTTCTGCACCCCTTCAGGAGTATCCACCCTGTTGCAGATCTTGGTGTCACCTGCAAACAGGCAGAGCTTTCCTTCCAGTCCCTCTGAAATGTCACTAATGAAGACAATGAACAGGACTGGTCCAAATACTGATCCCTGTGGTATCCAACTGGTCACCCCTTCCAGATTGTACTCCATTTACCACCACCCTTTGTCTCCTGTCTGTTAACCAGTTTCTAACCCAGCTCACCACCTTGTCTCCCATGCCCAGACTACCCATCTTGTTAATCAGCCTTCTCACGTGGAAGGTGTCAAAGCTTTGCTGAAATCTAGGTAGACGATGTCTACCACCCCTCTCTGATTTACTTCCCTAGTCACCCAATCAAAGAAATCAATCAGATTCATTTGACATGACCTTCCTGCTGTGAATCCATGTTGCCTCTTAATGAACAGAAACTTAGAAACAGAATTAATTAACAAAAAGACTGCTTGACCCACCCAGGCTCCCAGAAGGTTCCTGCCAAGTCTGTCTCTACAGACCCTAACTGGTCTCCAGTAACTTTTCCTCCTCCTTGCTCATTTCTAGTATTCCCTATATCGGTCCCATGCATGTTTGAAGCCCTTGCAGTTTTGCCTCCACCAATTCTGCTGTAGTATATTCCAGGTGGCTACCACTCTTTCAGTGATGTAATCCTTCCTCACATCCCTCTAATCTCCCCATCCCATGGCTTCACAGCAAGGGTAGTGGAGGCACAGAATAGATTGCCATTGGAAGTGGTGGAGGAAGCTAAAACATTGGGAGCTTCAAGCATGCAAGGGTAGACATAGGTGTATATTTTAATATATATATATATATAGAGGTGATCTCCTACAGTTATTTAAGATTATTCAATCCACCCGTTCTGATGCAACAGTCTTCGGTATAACACTCCACAAGACAAATTGTGCCCAAGTTACACACCAAATAACTAGAAGTTAAAAGAGCAAACAATAACAAAGGCAACATTTCTTCACTATTAGAGCACTTAGGCTATGGAACACTTTGCCACAAGATATAATAGATTGTTTGAATATTACAATTTTAAAAATAAACTTGATAAATGGTTATTTAACTAACACTGGGTCAATGTTCCACACCTGTGGAGGACAATCTCAATAGGCAATTGCCTTCTTTAGTCCATAAACCAAGTAACACATAGTAGAGGCAAAAACTTCATTTAATGCATTAGTTAGGGTTGTTCCACACCGACAAAAGTGAGGAAATTAGCAGTTAGTTTCGCCCTTTTCATTACCCTGTCAGTATCGCGCAAGATTACGTTGCTGGCCACCTCACCCCATCACGTGTAAAAGAAGCAGAGGTGTAGGATAATAGGGTGAGAGTTAGGACCAACAACCCTAATGAGCACCCGATGCCGGTTGGGGGTGTGGCAGGGGGCAAAGGGATCTTTTCAACCCTAACACCGAATTTCCTCACTTTTGTCGTGTGGAACAACCATAACTAATGAATTAAATGGAGGTTTTGCCTCTAATTTCCTTCTTTTGAGAAATGTAGAAATAGTGAATGTAATGTGGTGGTGGCGGGAGTGTGGGACCCGCCACATGATGTCTTGTTACATAGTAACGTTGTGCCTGCAAAAGCAAATAGTAATGCATGGTGACTAAAGCAAAACAGAAAAGAAACAGTAGTGTAGACAGAAATGTTAAAATCAACACAAAAGCAAGCGCAAATGAAAACGCAAAGGGTAACGCATATGGTGGCATAGACATGAACGTTAAGTGAAGCGGAACGGAACCACAAGCGGAAATGGTAATGGTAACAGTAATGTAAGCGCATAGGCTGGTTTTCCCCAAAAGCTGCATAAAGAAAGACAGTGGGTACAAAGAATGTATGCATGATAATGGTTCTCGGAGCAGAAAATGAGTTGGAATACTAAATTGCTTATATCTCAGGAACCTGACGACGTAGAAAAAATGTAAAAGTCATATGATTTATGACTTTCCTGGCTAGTTGCACTTGGCCTGGTGAGGAAGGCTAAGCAATTTCCGACGAAAAGTCCATTATCTCGCACCATTTCGAGATATGGGCCCTGAAAAGGTGTGTGAACGCTGTGATGTTATCCTATGGGAAAAAGATAAGTTCAGAGTGCCATAACTTTGGCCCTGTAATATTTTTCACCAAACTACAAAAGGCACATCTGAGGATGTTTGCTGTGTTCCCTCAAATTTCAGCCCAAAGACCGAACCATTATTTTGCAGCAGGGCGTAAAAGGATTCCTGTAGAGTCGTCAGATGCCATAATGTTATCCTATGGGAAAAGTGTCAACTTTTGAGTGCCGTAACTGCCGCCATGTAATATTTTTTCAACAAGACACTGAAAGGCACACCTGTGAGATGTCGCTGCATTCCTCAAATTTCAGGCCAAAACACCAAACCATTCTTTTGCAGGAGGGTGCCAAAGAATTGCTGTCATTTTCCACAGCCTAGAAAAGTACTGTCAAAGTTTGTAAAAGCTTTCAGAAAGTCATTCGCAGTGGCGCAAGTGCGACAGTACTTTGTGAAAGTACTTTTTCCAGAAATTTCAAAAACATATTTCTGGGGTGTTTTACCCCAAAATAAAGACATAGCTAGCATCCTCAGGGTCCGACTAGGTGAATACAAAAATAATTAGGTTGCTAGAGAGTCCCAATTATAAATGCCAAGCATTTTTCTGATCATTAACTGAAAACAAAATGGCGGTTTGTGAAAGTAAAGGGCCATTTCAAAAGTAAAACTGCATTTGCAACACTGTCAAACTTTTGTTAACTTTTCCCATTGACTTATAATGGGAACTTGTTCTTTGAATAACTTTTGAACTGTTTAATATTTTTCATGAAATCTTCAAAAGGCACATCAGGTACCCTAAGCGGCACGTTTCCTGAAAATTTTGGACCAGTGCACAAACCGTACAGACCTGTAGAGACAACAGTAAAATTCCAGAAAAGCATAAGCATGCAGCATAGATGGAACTTAATAACTCCACAGTCATATATGCAAATGGTACAAAACTTGGCAGATCCCAAGGTGTATGGCTCTTGACTGTGTATTACAAATTTCAGGCATATCCGTTAAACAGTTGCAAAGTTATTAAGGTGCAAAATTTTGGGTTTAACATGTAAATGGTTCCTCAACCTAACTATAGTGGGACTACAGTGCCACTAATATATATATATATATATATATATATATATATATATATATATATATATATATTTATATAATGTTATGGTTACCACCCTTTCCCCATGCCCACCTGCCCCCACCAACAAGTATGTCGGGGTGTGCGTTGGGGTTATCAGCCTAAATCTCACCCCATTCCATGTGTAAGGAAGCCAAGGTGGTGCAGTAGGAGAATGGAGTGAGAGTTAGGTCAACAACCCCAACACACACCCCGATGCCTGTTGGTGGGGCAGGAGTGGTCTGGGGGGCAAGGTGATAACCCTAACACTAATTTCCTCACTTTTTGTTGTTTTTGCCATGAATGTCCCTTCTTTTGAGAATGTGCAATATAAATAGTGAATGGAATGTGTTGGTGGGAGTGCAGAGCTCTTTGGGCCCTGCACTCCCACCATCCTGCCCATGTCTGTGTTACAGCCATAACAGTAATGGTAACACTAACAGTAACAGTAACAGTGAGTGAAACGCTAATGTTAATGCAAAAGCAAGCGATAAGTGTTACGGTAATGCAAATGGAAATGCAAACACAAGTGTTAATGCAGCTGTTATCACAAATGCAAATGGTAACAGTAACAATGACGCAAATGAAAATGTGAAACTCAATGTTAATGGTAAAGGTAATGTAACTGCAAATACTAACAGTCATAGTAACAGTAAAAGTCAATAGAAACACAAATGGTAACAGAAACACAAGTGCAAACCGTAACACAAGCGTTGATGGAAACACAGAGATGGTAACAGCAAGCTCATGTAAGGCAACAGTAGTGAAAAGTCTGTATCTCACTAGTTTCTGAGATAATGGCACAAAGGCGATGTGATCCAACAGTGGTGAGAACTCTGTATCTTGCTTCATTTCTGAGATAACAGCACAACTGCGATGTGAGTCAACAGTAGTGAAAAGTCTATCTTGCTTCATTTTCAAGATAATGATGCAAAGGTGATCTGAGCCAACAGAAGCCGAATAGTCTGTCTCTTGCTTCATTTCCGAGATAATGGCACAAAGGCTATGTGATCCAACAGTAGTGAAAAGTCTGTATCTCACTTCATTTCTGAGACAAGAGCACAAAGGCTGATGTAACCAAACCACTGAACGACATCTACATACCACTAGGGCTACCTACACAATAAATTTCAAGCCACTAGCACCATGCATAACGCTATGCGCAAAAATGTTACATACATCGCACAGTATTTCTGAAATTATTGTCCCAACATGTAAACAGCATAATTTACATCTCAGGACATCCACTCAGCACCTTCAAATTTCGTATTAGAAGACCAAACCGTTCAAGAGATATTCAATTTTAAAGTGTGTGCACCTTTAAGAAGTCTTCCACCACAAAATGGCGGAACTTACGGTCGAAAATGTTCTAAAATGACAGACCTGGCAGTCAAAAATCTTTAACTGCAAGGGTGCCAACTTCCAATGGCAATAACGCTGGAACAAAATAACATTTTTCACCAAACAAAACTGCCATACTCCTTGAACAATGGGTTTCCATGTGCCAAAGTACAGACCAATAAACCACAGAGTAGCTGCGTTATCGTCACATAAGCTAGTACAAAAATATAGCAAAAACTGTATTTTTGCACTTTACTGTACAAAAACTGTATGTACCAGTGAAACAGAAATTGGTAAATAAATAGATGTACCATTCCACTCCATGTATACCAAATCTTATCCAAATCTCTTCAATGGTTGCAGAGCATCACGAGTAAAACTGCATACAAGTGCCAAAAAATAAATTTTGGTGCTTCATTGTATAAAAAACTTATGCAGATGTCAAATGAAAATTGGTAAATGCACTGAAGTACCATAGTAGACTAAGTATTGCAAATGTCACACAAATCCGCTCAACAGTTGTACAGTTATAATCACACAAATAATGTGCGTTTAAGTGCAAACACAAACAGTAATGCCAACATTGATGCAAACGGAAACAATAATGCAAATGGTAACAGAAACACAAGTAGAAGCGTAAGCATAAAATGGTAATGAAAAAGCAAATTTTAATGATAGCAGGCATAAACTGTAGCAGGCGAAAACTCAAACGCTAACAGTAATGGTGACACAAGTGTAAATAGTAAGACAAACATTAACAGTGATATAAGCATAAGTACAAAAGCAAAAACCAGTAATGCTTGTTTCCATAAATGCAAATGCTCATGAAGCAACGCTAACAGTAAACAAGCAAAAATGTTAACACAAATGGTTATGCAAACTAAGGATAGACACAAACTTAAATGGTAATGTAAACAGAAATGCTAACTATAACAGTAACAGTGACACAAATGGAAACTGCAATGGAAATGCAAGTACAAATGCAAACCATAATGGTAATGCTAACGGTAACAGTGGCGCAAAGGAAACAGTAGCAGCTAATGGAAATGCAAGCAAATGGTAGCATTAACATAGCATAAATGCTAAGGGTAACACTAACAATGATGCAAACAGAAATGCAAACACAAGCGGTTCACAGTAAAAGCAAGCGCAAATGGAAGCGGTAAAGTTAACGTAAACAGAAACACTAATGATAATCGGTAACAATGATGCAAACGTAAAATGCAAATGGCAATGGAAATGCAAGTACAAATGCAAATGGTAATGGTAATGCTAACGGTGACACAAAAGGAAAAGGTAATGCAAATGGTAACGTAAATGCAAGTGCAAAGAAAACACTAATGGTAACAGTAACAGAAACAGAAAGCGGAAATGGTAATGGAAACAGTTACAGTTACGCAAATGCAAGTGCAAACACAAACAGTAACGGTAACACAATGCAAATGGTAATGAACAGTGTGACGCAAACAGAAACAGTAATGCAAACAGTAATGCAACGCAAAGCACAAACGCAAAACAGTAACACACATGTTGACATAAATGTTAACAGTAACACAAATGGTAATGGAAGTGCAAGCAGAAGCGTAAACACAAATGCTAACAGTAAAAGTAACAGTAACACAAACGCACATGCCTTTTGTTCCCAAAAGATGCATTCAGAAGCACAGTGAATATAAAGAATGTCATAATAATGGCCTCATACCAGAAAATGATCACTTGCAATACTAAATTGTTTATATCTCAGGAACCATATGCGTAGAAAAAAAAATCTCATATTATTTATGACTTTCCAGACTAGTTTGCACTTAGCTCCCTAGTGGGGGCTAAGTATTTTCTGATGAAAAGTCCATGTCTCAAACCATTTTCGAGATACGGGCCCGAAAGGTGCGATGGAGCTGTAATGTTATCTATGAGAATAATTGTTAATTTTGAGTGCTGCAACTTTGCAGCCCTCTAACATTTTGTCAGCAAACCACAAAAGGCACATCTATTTGGATCTTGGCTTTCTTCCCTCAAGTTTCAGACCTAAAGACCAAACTATTCTTTTGCAGCAGGGTGGCAAAGATTCCCTGTTGTTTGGGGCATAGTGTTGCAAAGTACTTTGCATAAATCATGAAACTTTCACAAATAAAATCACAAAAGTGTCATATGTGAAAGTACTTTGATACACTACTTTTTACAAACATTTTAAAACATATTTCTTGGGTGTTTTACCCCAAAAAAGACCGGATAGCATCCTCAGGGCTAGACTAGGTGAACACAACAAGAATTGTGTTCCTAGAGGTCCCAAATTTAAATGCCAAGCATTTCTCTGACCACCAACTAAAAAAAGACTAAATCACGAAAGTAAAGGGTCATTTGCAACAGTAAATCTGCATTTGTGACACTTTTGAATATTTTGTTAACTTTCCCATATACTATAATGGGGAACAGTGTTTTTGAATAACCTTTGAACCATTTAATATTTTTCAAGAAATCTTTAAAAGGCACATTGGGGACCCTGGCTGCATGTTCCCTGAAGGTTTTGGACCAATCGCGCCAAACCATCGACCTTTAGGATCGAGCAAAGAAACATAACCCCATAATTTATGTGTTTTGTGGTGCTCTGTAGCTCCACAATCGTACATCTGACCGTTAACAAAACTTGGCAGGTCAGTGATCCGTGGTACCAGACAGTAGATTCCAAATGTCAGGCAAATCTGTCATACAGTTGCAAAATTATTAAGCTGACAAATTTCAGATTTAACCTTAAATGGGGTTCACAACCCTAACTAAAGTGGCACTACTGTACCACTAATATATATATATATCAAGGAACCTCTGTGCGCAAGCACTGAGGCAATAGTTACCCAAGGAATTTGCTGAAGCACACACCTTGTTCAGTCTCCCTCCATATATATATATATATATATATATTCATGGCAAAAAACTCAGTTTAATGCATCAGTTAGGGTTGTTCCACAGCGACAAAAGTGAAGAAATTGGTGTTAGGGCTGCAAGCCCTAACTCACATCCCTCCACCCCACCACACACTCACACATATACATGCAAGTTGGGGTAGGACCAAGGCAACACAACCAATCACACACATCCAGCAGGAGGTGTATACCTGTGTTACTGTAGGAAGTGGATAAATGCAACTTGAGATATCATAGATTATTTATAAAGTTGTTCTTCGAGATGTGTGTGTGTGTGTGTGTGTGTGTGTGTGCGTTTTGGTGGTGGGGAGAAGGGAATGCGCAGTTAGGGTTTCCAACCCTAACACTGAATTTCCTCACGTTTGTCACTGTGGAACAACCCTAACTGATGCATTAAACTGAGTTTTTGCCATAATTTCCTTCTTTTGAGAATGCGCACTATAAATAGTGAATGGAATGTGGTGGTGGTGAGGTCGCGGGGCCTACCATATGATTTTGTCACTTTGCTGCACAAAAACTGTATGACCAAGTGAAATGAAATTGGGTACGCAAACAGAAATGCAAACGGTAACAGCAACACAAGAAGCAACTGCTGAGACCAAGACTGCCAGTACAAAGGAACTGAATATTTCATTTACTTTCTTTGGACTTCAATTTACTGTGGACTTAAGGTAGACTTTAGATAACAGTTATAGTGCATTTTTCATGTATATTTTTCCACTTTTATTTCTGTTATTCTGTGACCAAATTAGAACATCTTTTAATTGCAACTGTAAGATTCTTACTTAAGTATTTTAGTAAAACATTTGTTTTTAAGAAACCTGCCTGACTGACATTGTTTTAAATTGTATGTGAATTGGGGGACAGTTATTAATAATCTGTGACAAACTGTTTTTGCTAAGGGTGCCTCCATAAGCAACCAATCGAGCAAGAGTCAGTAAGGGATACCTAGGTACAGATAGGAAGAATACCAAAGTCTCAAGGAGGAGTCTGTAGGGATTTTGAACCAGGTTGTTGCATGTCCTGTTGGAGAAAATGAAATCAGGAGCACACTGCTACCCCAAAGAGTGTGATGCCTGGATCTTCTACACTTGTGTAACAACCAAGAAGGTTTATATTTGGCTACAAAACTTGAAACTGGTATTGTGTCCTTATCAAGGTTTAGAGGAATGCCCTGGGTCTGTGTGGTGAGTGTTCTGTTGTGACCTCTGCAAGCATTCTAAAAAGGATTCAAGGAGGAGAATGCAAAGCAAGGCAAACTCCATTTTCCAGATGCCCAATCCCAGAGGTTCTGGGTGTGTACACTAACAATAGAACTATCAATAAAACAATACAATTATCAGCAATAGAAAGGAAGATCATACAAATAATAAATTAGGTCTAACTAAAAACAGTAACTAGTATGGGCTATCCCAAACTAGATTTAATATACAGTGTCCGGGAATGCCAGATGAAGAAGGTGGGTCTTGAGGTAAGCCCTGCCCCCCATCATGGATTGCATAGGGGTGGGCACTATGAGCTAGAAGGACCTGACCCTCAGGAGTGGGTTTGTGACTGACCAGGTATGCAGCACTGTGATCCAAGAGATCTGGTTGCACAGTGTTGCGATTTGAAGATACTGGTGGCACATGCATAACAGTTGGATTTGATCCCAGTGTATCAGATTGATAATCTGAAAACAGTCCACACACAATCAAGGCAGATATTTGAAAAAAAATACATAATTGGGTTACAGTAGAAAGTTCCCTAGCTGTTTGTTTTTTCAGTGTAAGCTAGTGTAGCAGTAGTTAGGGAAGAAGATGGCTTTCATCTACAGTGAATACATTACAGACTATGTAAGGCAGTTGTGTCAGGAAATAAGGGTCCAGTATGAGGGTGAACCACAAAGCACCTCATGGAGGCTCTCATGGCAGCTGATGAGCAAGCAGTTGCCTCAAAACTCAAGTCACAGCAGATGACTGAAATGGACTAGACCTTGGGCCTAGTGGTGTCAAGGGATGTTGCAGAGTCCAGTCCCAGGAGGAGGATAGACTGACCAGAAGGAACCCAGAGCCACAGTGCCAGGGGAAGGCCACCACAAAGCTGGAGCTAGAGTTGAGGAGATTGGAGCAGGAATTCAAGCAGAAAGGTTTGAAGCCCAGCAGCAAAGCAAATCTGAGCAGAGGATGTTCAAGCTGGAGAAGCAGGAAAAAGAAACCAGCGTTGGAGAGAGACCAAGGAAAAGAAAAATGGCTTCAGAGAGAGCAGAGGAAAAGGAAAAATTGCTTCAGAGAGAGGCTGAGAGAGAGGAAGGAGGTGCCAGAGAATTTGTGCTGGAGGCTAAGACTGCAATTACCAACACCAGAGGAGGTAAGTGGCAGGGGTGGGACTAAACTCCAGGGCTGGGGTATACATTACATTCAAAAATTAATAGCTGAATTTAAAAGGAGTCCTGGAGCTTCCATCTATTCCCACTGCTTACTGGGACAGGCGTGAGGTGCTAGGTCAAATGAATAATCATGATAGCCAAGATTATGAAAACTTAAAACTGCTTTACGTAAAAATATGAACTAACTCCTGAAGCATACAAGATTAAGTTTCATAGACTCTGGAGAAGCCCTGACATGAGCTATGAGGAACTCACCACAAAGCTTTGTCAGTTTTTAAAATGTTGGTAGTAGGGAGTAGAAGCAAATTCTGTGGAAAAATTGAGTCAGTTATGATGTTAGAGCAGTTCTTTGGGCTTGTCCAGCAGTGCTAAAAACCTGGTTAGAGGACTGAGATCCAAAAACAGAGCAGCAGGCTGCTGAGGTCTTGGATTGCCTATGCCAGGAGCAGTCTTGCTCTGAAAGGGATTGAGGTGGGTATGGCAGAGCATAAAGGGAAATTCAGGGCAGCTAAAACCCTCACTGCCTCCACAGAAAATGAAAAGCCCCAGGTTCCAAAAAGGATTTCTCAGATAAAACAAATGATGACTCTTGGTTTTGCAAACAGACAGGGCATCTTACTAGACAGTGTCCAAAAAGGCACTGAGTGGACAAAGTGGTGATAGAATGGAGTTGGGTGCACTGTGTATTCCGAAGCATGCCTATAAACATGAGGAGCACATACACTGAGTTACTGTAAATGGTGTGCAGCCCCATGGGTTAAGGGACATGGGGCGTCTCTTACTTTAGTAAAGGGGATTTGGTTGGGTCTGAACAGCTTATACCTAATCAGTTTGTAACAGTAAGGGGATTGCTGGGGAGGAGATAACTCAGCCACTAGCTAGTGTTCTCCTGGACTGGGGTGAGACAGGAGAGAGGTTACAAAAATTGTCTGTGGCAGACAACCTCACCCTGGATGTGATTATGAGAACAATCTCCAGAAGGGTGGTGTGTGAGGTTACCCACAATCGGACGGCCAAGGCAGCTTGCAGTTCCCTAGACCTAATAGAAGCCCCTGTGTGAAAAAATGGGAGGCTTGTTCCCCAGCCTGGGTCTCCTGAAATGGAGAGTAGTGAAAGGGAGGAGGATAAGTAGCAGTTCACAAAACAGCTATAGAAGGTTACTCCGAGGGAGAAGTGGTAACAAATGATCAAAGGTTAGAGATGGCAGTGGCCCTGAATGCCCTGATTCTAGAGCTATTAATGTAATTTTAGGAACTGAAAGGAACATTTCCATGCCTTGGGAAAATGTGAAGATCTTGCAGCTGCTCAGAGAACTGACCCTAGCTTGGAGATGCTGAGGGCTTGTGAAGAATCTGACAAGACACAGGAGTGACATGACACATAGGGTATTTTGGGATAATGGACTGTTGTACAGGTATACTCAGGACATGAGGACAGAGGGAGGGTGATGGGCAGGCATCTTGTGATTCCCTAGGGGTATTGTGAGTGATTTCACAAGGTTGCTCATGACATCCCCATGTCCGGACATCTGGAAATTGTGTGAAACATGCAGCGATTTGCCCAAAATTTATATTTTCTCAACCTCACCCAGCAGGTGAAGGAACATTGCATGTCTTGTCACTGGTGACAACAAATAGGAAAGGCAGGTAATAAAACTGAATCCTCCTAATTTCCCTTGCCCACTGTGGAGGAGCCATTCCAGAGGGTAGGAATTGATATTGTGGGACCTTTGAGTACCACAAGCTCCTCTGGGAAGAAGTTTATCCTGAAGATGGTAGATTACACTACCCGATACCAAGAGGCGGTCACCCTCTCCTCACTTAGGACAGATAAAGTGGCAGACACCTTGCTAGGGATTCTGTCCCATATTAGGTTTCCACGGGAGGTTATCACTGATCAATGGGGTATCTTCATGTGGGACCTGATGAAGTGTTTGTGGAAAATTGTGGGTGGTAAAGAGACAAACAACACTTTTTCACCCACAAGCCAATGAGCTTGTAGAAAGGTTTAGTGGTGTCCTAAAATCAATGCTCCAAGTGTTTGATGAACAGCATGTGAGGGATTGGGAGAAATATCTTTCCCACCTGTTCACATACAGGAGGTACCCCAAGAGTTGACAGGGTTCTCCCATTTCAAACTCTTTATGGATGTAGGGTGTGTGAGCCTCTAGACTTGATCTGGGAAGACTGGGAAGGCAAGCACACACCCAGGGAACTCCAATAGTGGAGTATGTCCAAATGTTTAGGGATAAGCTGCAGGAGCTTATGGGGTGGCCAAAAGCAACCTGTCAGCTGCTCAACAGAAGAAAAAGGTCTAGTATGGCTGCAGAGCCAGAGGCCAGCCAGTACAGTGTAAGTCAAGAAGTCATGGTCATAATACTAGTCCAGAAGGACAAGCTGCAGGCTGACTGGGCAGGATCATACAAGGCAGTCATACAGGTTGATGATGTGAACTATATTGTAGAACTGCCAGGCAGGAGACATACTCATAGGATGTACCCTGTTAATATGATGAAACCATATTAAAATTGGGCTGACATAGTATTTGCAGTGTGTAGTCCTGGGAGGGATGGATTAATATGACCCCCTACTGGACTTGTTAGGGGAAAGCAAATGGAAGTCATCTGTGGAGGCCATCAAACTGTCACCCAGTTGACCCCAGAACAGTCCTAGAAATTGAGGGAGGTTTTAGAGGACTTTGCCCCTTTGTTTATGGCCAAGCCTGGATGAACCTCCTTAGAGACACATGATGTAGACACAGGGATGGAAACACCCATACGGCAAACAGCCTACCAGGTGTCTGAGGCTGTCCTAAATGACATTAGGAGTTAGGTGGAGGAAATGCTGGATTTAGGGTAATCCAGAAATCCACAGCCCCTAGGCATCACCACAGTCCTCGTTCCCAAGCAAGATGGCTCTACCGCTTTTGTGTTGTCTATCATGGACTCAGTGCAGTCATGAAGTCTGATGCCCACCCAATGCCATGGACCGATGAACTACTGGGCAAGTTGGGAGTGGTCACATACTGTACCATGATTTACTTGACAAAAGGGTATTGGCAGGTGGAGTTAACTGCCAGCCTTCATCACTCTAATAGAGTTATTTGAATTCTGGGTAATGCCTTTTGGAATGAAGAAACGCTCATCCTTCAAAGATTGGCCAACCAGGTGTTACATGCCACTGAAGAGTAAGCAGTAGCATATCTGAATGATACTGCCATCTTCAGTATCAGCTGGAAGGAACACTTGTCCTACCTGAAGGAAGTTTTGGGCAGGATACAGAGGCAGGACTTAGTGTCAAGGCTGAAAAGTGCCAGATGACTAAGGTGGAGGTGGCATACCTAGGCCATGTAGTGGGGCGGGTTGTTTCTTCCAAATCAAGCCAAGACTGGGGCAATAGAGGCATGGCCAACACCTGAAACCCAGAAGCAGGTTTGAGCTTCCAGACCACAGGGTACTATTGAAAGTTTGTTCGAAACTACAGTACCCTGGCAGCTTCCTCAATCTGGCCTGCTAAAGAACTGAATGCACAAAAGGTAAAGTGGGAGCCAACCTGTGAATGAGCCTTGCATGGCTAAAGGAGGCACTGTGCAGTGTCCCTGTTGGCCAGTCCAGATTAAAGTAAACCATTTGTTGTCCAGACAGATGCCTCAGATGTCAGAATGCAGCAGTCCTCAGTCAGACCTCTAATCAGGAAAAGATCACCCAATAGTGTACCTTAGCAAAAGTTACTTCCCGGGGCAGGCATATTCCACAGTTGAAAAGGAATGCCTTGTGCAGGTATGGGCCCTGAAGAAATTATAGCCATTACCTCTATGGGAGGCACTTTGAGGTACAGACTGATTATAACTCCTAGTGTTGCTAGATCAGAAGGTAAAACAAATGGTTATCTCTTAAGGTGGAGTATTTCCTACAAGCCTACAATATGACCATAACTCACAGGATCAGATTGGCCATTGCCAATGCAGATGGGTTATCTCACCAGTAGAACAGCAACAGAATTTGTGAAACCTTACCATGCATTGAGGGTTGTTCCACAAATTCAGTCTATGAGGGAGGGATGTGCGAACTAGCCAACTGCCAGTCATTATTTGCAGATATAATTCTGTTATATATTAGGGCTGGGCGGAATGTTCTGTGGGAGATCTGGACCCCGGATTGAACCCCACAATCCACAGACCCAGATAAATATGGACTTCACCACAGAAGTCTGGCTCCATGTCCATGGAAACATCATTTCTGCCATTTGTTACTGTTGCCATTTGGATACCATCAACATGCTCCTCCACATACAGGCAGCGGCATCCAATCTGGCAACAGATAGTCACGTGATGCACTCATGGTATATAACCATGCTAAGTGCTAACATGGCCCAGATGAGAGAGTAGGATGGTCGGAAGAGCAGGAGCACCTCAGCAGAGACGCCGATAGAAAATGTTGTGAAACAAAGCCAAAAAAAAAAAAAGAAATATAAATATAAAAAAAAGTTCTATATGAAGGGAGGAAAGAGAAACTGGGGAGAGTAAGAGAAGGAGACTTACGGAACGAAGGCAGTGGAGAGAACTGATCATTGGGGAGGATGACAGTGGGTCGGGAGTCAGGACTGGAGAAAGGAGGAACCTGGAGGGACTGGAGAGATAGTGGTGGCCTGGGTGACTGCAGATGGGGATGCAAAAGGCAGGCAGTGTGGCAGTGTGATTGTACGTACATGAACAATGGCAGGCTGGCAAAATCTTTGACTTTTGCCATTGCAGAAGATACAGAGGAGAGGGGAGAGACTACTAGAGCCCCAAGAGAAATTTACAGTTACAAAAATCCCAAATGAAAGCTTTTTGTTTTTCTGGCCTCAGATAGTGTAGCTGTGTGGGCATCCTGTGAACACAGCAACTGTGATTGACCAACTGAAAAAGGCAACTCAATCACAATGCCTGTATTCTAGGCTACTTGCAGAGTAGCAACAGGAAACAGGAGTAGGTAAATATGGTGAGAGGATGTCTACATGTATACAGGCATGGGGAGGGACCACACCACATGATGGGTGAAAGGGAGGAGGGTATGTGACAGGTAATGTTGTGGTCAGCTGCCTAGTTGGCCATGTGGTGTGGTGGTGGCAGGCTAGGGTTGGGAGGGTGCTGGGTTCAGTTCTGGGGCAGGATCACTTTTGTGTTGTGCCAGGTTTTTATTTTTGTAAGCCCCCAACATGCATCCTCCTAGAATTGAGAATCTTTAATTAGGGGTGTGTGTGGGGGGTGCAGCTCCCTGCATATCATGTAATCCCATCACTGGTTTGAAGTCACCACAGTGTACATCACCATTATTTATTTTTGGAGATGTACACTCACTCAAACAGCCATTGTCACTGGCAATTGCCTTTATGACATGGAACTCCTGTGTACATGAGAAATTAAGACTGGCAAAATCTTTACTTGTGCCATTCTAGATACAGAGGAGAGAGGAGAGAATACTGGAGGCCATCTCTTCTGTTTTGTCATACTTCTCCAGTAGTGCTTCCAATGAGTTGGTACCCATCTGGCACTATTTGTAAGCTGCCAATCATCAGAGGTAAAAAGAACAGAGCATTGGGAACTTCAACACTGAAAAGGTTCCTAGACAGATGTCATAACATTACTGAGAAGATCAGTTGTGAGTCTCAAGAGAAAGCGACAGTGATAGCTCACTGCACTCAGTGGTAAGTCCAATAGATGAAAGCAGTGGCCCCAACAACACTGAAACACCTCCACTACCACTTCCTGCAATTTGAAGGATTTCTCTGCCTGTTACTGAAAGTGACCATGTGTTCAAAAGCTCTCCTCCTTCAAGGAGACAGCATCCCACCTCAGAAACATATGAGCTTGAAGCCAGATATGCCTTGGCTCACCCTGTTGCTGTTACAATAACCAAAAAAAAATAATTCAGAAATGATAGCTGTTGATTTGCTACCATATAACATGGTTGAACATATAGGATTCAGATGGCTACTTGAGTACCTTGAACCTGATATAGTATACCATCACGGAAATATTTTTCAACCACAGGATTCAGATCTTTACAATGCCGTATGTAAAAAATTAAGATGCATCTTGTGCAATGCTATTGGGAGGGTGATGCATCTCATAACAGGTGTCTGGACAAGCTGTCAGCCTGAACCCTTCATGTTTATCATGGCACATTGGGCACGTTTCAATAATTCACATGGGACTGGGGACAGTGAAGCATCACAGTTTGCTGTTCTAAGAATGTTTTATTTTCCATCTGAACATACCTCATACAATATCAATGAAACATAGAAACATAGAAACATAGATTTTGATGGCAGATAAGGACTGCTTGGCCACCAAATCTTCCATTTCCCTACCTAATGGATAAGCTGCAGATCCTAGTTAACCAGCAGCCTACTTCTTCCTACCCCCACATCAAGAAGAGCCATAAAACCAATACAGTAATGGCTCACTTCACAGGGACTGTCAGTTGGCTTTATAGGTGCAGATAATGGGTCCAACATAAAGAAGGCCTTGGATTAGGGGGCTTTGTTCACATC
The DNA here is from genome assembly GCA_016271365.2 of Neoceratodus forsteri. Lineage (NCBI taxonomy): Eukaryota > Metazoa > Chordata > Ceratodontiformes > Ceratodontidae > Neoceratodus > Neoceratodus forsteri. Next base: position 626,426,855 of record CM057455.1, read on the forward strand.
CACTGCCTTGCACATTGCTTAAATTTAATAGTTCACAGTTTTCGATGATGACAGGAAGATTAAGGTTCTCATTAGCACTGCTGAAAGAATATGCACTCATTTCAGTCACTCAAGCAAAGCCGTCACTTGTTTGAAAAAATACAGCAGGACCACAGTTTACCTTTGCACAGACTGTTCCAAGACAGTTCTACTTGATGGAGTTTGACCTTTTATATGTCCCAAAGGCAGCTGGAACAAAGAAAGCGGTCAGGTAGTATACCTTAGGAAATAACATTGGAGATGCAGACATCTATATTACTCCACTACAGTCGGCCATGCTGGAGTTTCTCATTTTCCTGCTCCAGCCATTTGAAGAAATCACCAGAGAGGTTAGCACAAACACAACTCTCAGCTAGGTGATACCCTAATAAAATTTTAAAATTCAGATTGAATCTGATTATGGAAAAGTTAGAGAAGCAAGACAGTTCCATGATCACACAGGCTGCAAATGATGTGTGAGACACATGGAGGTTGACACCAGAATACAACAAGACCTAACATCAAAAAGTATGATCAAAAAGTTGAAGAAGATGACAAATTAGGTAAAATGCTTCATTCTGAGTACTACATTAAAACAACGATTTTGGACACACGATATAAATTGAGCAACTATTGAGTGATAATGATGACACTTGTTTCAAGATAAAGAAGCACGAAATAATTGATGAGGTGCATACAACAGTAGCACCATATTCAGAATCATCTTACGGTAGAACACAGCATCAGGTGGCCCATCCTCTACTGTTGCAGCATTGTCTCCTTTTCCTCCTCAGCCACTGCAGCGAATCCTCTTCTTCACCACCAACAAGCATAGCACGGTCCCACAGACACTTGATTCAGTGTCATGTCTCTGGAGTCTCTTAGAAGATGTAATTGTAACATATTCTTCATCTGCCTCTTGTAATACAGCCTCAGAAAAGACCATTGTAGGGGCGCCACAGAGAGCTAGATGAACGCCTATGTTTCTGCTTGTCTGCCTACAGTCAAAGTGGAAATCTGCTTCAATTACTGCTTCAATAAAAAACATTCAGCTTACTAGCTTCTTTGTGAACTGTAGGAACTTACATTGAAGGCTTTGAAGTTGAAGGAGGCAGTGAAGCTTGAAAATTATGGATAAATTCATCTCTCCCAAAATGAATATCGGCAAGGCCGCTCTGCCTCAAGGGGCAGCAAGTGGGCAGCTCCCAATTGAGAGATGTCCTCCCAGTTATATTGTGTGCAGAAGACACAAAGGCAAAGAATCCACAGAAGCCGACTTTGGCTTCATTGCGAGTTTTTTAGTAGAGATGCAAGGGGATATGAGGGAATCATTCAGCAAAGTCCATTCATCGCTAATGAGATATCGGATCATTGTAGAAATATAGAAGAGAAGATGAGTAAGATTCAAGAATGAGTGGAGTTGGTAGAAAAATGGCAGAACAACTGGCTGCAGGGTTTTAACAGTGGAGGAGATATAAATGCCTCACCCACGAACAAATAAATACTATGTCAAAGCTGGAAAAATGGAGAATACCTTGTTATTGAACAACTTGAGGCTGACTGGGCTCACAACATGTATTCCTTCTCCAGAATTAAAATTGGAGGTTGAAAAATTCTGACTATGGCTTTTCTCCTGCCCAACAGGTGATATTGAGTCTGTATTCAGACCGCAGTCAAAGTCTAGCAATACAATGGACACTTTACCATGATATGTCATTTGCACTTTTCGTCTATGGATCAAAGAAATAAGATGTTACGTGCTGCCAGGTCAAAGAAAGGTTTTATTTATGAAGGTCAAAAACTCATTTATATCCAGATTTTATTTGACGACACAGAGGAGAAGGAAACGTTTCTTCAATCTGAGATGTGAATTTCATCAATCAGGGGTTACTGCAGTGTTGCAAGCCCCTGCAAGGTTAAAAGTTTCATTTCAGAATAAAGATTACTTTTTCAAAGATGTTGATGTAGCTAAAGCTTTCTATGATAAGAACATTGCTCTTCCCACTGAAATGGATTCAGAGCTTTCTGAAGAGGAAGATTTGGTGGACAACATACAGTATATTCCGTGTCAACATGAACTTTTTCTTTTCATTTTTGTTGACTGATTTGCTGCGTGATTTACTTTGTTTTTAACTTGCCCCATTATTAATGATTCTTTCTTATTGCCACATAGATATTTCTCTTGATAATCTTTTAAAGGAAGTTATAGCTTGGATTATGGGAACTAGAGATAATAAAAGGAATAGCTACAGATGCTCTTAGCATAAATATGGGAACAACGATAGAATTTATTTTTATTTCCCCAAAATGTATTTTATACTTTTCAATATCACTTTTTTTCTTTTTGAAGATGGATTCTGTTTTCTTCATTGTACCATTTATTAAAATACTTTCACTCTGAATAAAATAAAGTATAAAAAAAAAGAAAAGGCCATTGTTGAAATGTACCTGGCAGAGCCTAATATCAGCTGGAATGCTGATCCTTTGTAATACTGGAACCAAAGAATGTGGCTTGCTTTAGTAAACATTGCAATGAAGTACATGAATTGCCCTCCGACTAGAGTGTGTTCAGAACATTTGTGAAGTTCAGTTGGTAATGTCATTATTGACACATGCTCCTGTTTGACACCAGAAAATGCTGAGCACCTCACATTTCTCAAAGTCAACATTCCTCACTTTAATTTCAAATATGATACCTGAATAAAGCATACGCTGACTGCTCTGAGCAATCCCTATCCAAAAATACTTTCAAAATTGGTGCCTGTGGTGAAAATCTTTGTGAATACAGGTCTACTACATGAGGTCAGGACGGACTAGACCAGGCCACTATTACTTAAATGATCACATGACCAGAAAGAACAGAATAGAAACAATTATAGAATAACATCAGTGGGTTCAGAGTCCAAATACAGAAAACAATTGCATTTCATGTCACAAACTTACTTGGTGGTACCTGATACCACTATCTGATCTGGAAGGCAAGGTACTGCTGTCTACCACTACTACTATCACTTTTTGTCCTTACTCCAGTCCTTACTACTACTACTTGTCACCTTTTACCCTCAGCAACTGATCCTGACAGTACTGTTTTCATTTTCATACAGAGCATGGCTAAGCAGATGCCTGAAACCCAGAAACAGAATACTGTTTGTATATTTCTCACATCCCCATAGCTGGCTATGAATACTTCACAGAAAAAATGCTACGAAATTAAAAATTCATATAATTTCTTTATTATTTGTGTATGGTAGTATGCTAGCCAGTTACATCTCACCTACAGTAACTGGGCTGAGATTGTTATACTACTATATTTTATTTTTGATGCTTAAATTACTTGGCAGTGGCTGGCAGAAATTGTGGAACTAGGGAAGGATGTAATTGTAGGTGTCTGTCATCAGGTCTTCAGTGGCAGGGGCAAACTGCTTTATGACTGCACTGCACTTGACTGATGTGATGTGTGATTGGCTGCCTGCCTGAGTAGTGGTGATCACTATATCTTTCATTTTCCTTCTTTAAGGATTCAGTGAGTTGGTCAGATTCAGTAGAAGTAGTCATAGTACTAGAAAATATTACCACCTCTTGGACCAGGTAGTGTACCTTATACCACAGTACACTGGGGCATGTGAAGCAGTTGCATCATTCACATGGGTTGGGTGGGTGGGTGGGTTCTCTAGTGCTGCTCATTTGATCATTAATATCCATTTCTTTGACAAACAACAAAATATACAGTAGCATTCCAGAGCCAGGAACTAGCGGCTACAATGAAGTATAAAACTCAAGTCTGAGTGTATAAGCAAGTGTTTTGATTAACTTGCTATATTAACATTAGCATGTGTGCAAACACAGGCCCCTGATGAAGCCTTATGTGGTGAAGCACAGGGCACCTGACATACAGAGTCCACCTTGGTTAATTTGCGTTTACACATGCTATCGCTAATATAGCAAGTTAAAACAAAACACTTTGCTTATACACTTGGACTTTGAGTTTATACTTCACTGTGAATGACTAGTACTGTGCGTACTGCAGGCCCATTGGTCCACAATGTGAACCAATAGGCTTACAGCTGCTACTGTTAACTGTCATTTGGCTGGTGGCAGTGCAGTATGTGGGCTGGTTGATGCTGTCCGATGAAGATGGGGGCTGGGTGGACAAGGGTGCCTGCGAGGGTGGGGTTACCACTGGACCACCAGGTGTTCTTATATCATCATTTACAAGGATCAGACTTGGAAATGGGGACCATCGGACTACCAGGGATTATTGTGCAATTGCATTTACGAGGATAGGGACTCATGGATGGGATGGCGAACAACTGGACCACCAGGGCTTCTCTCATTCTAACAGTTTCAGGGATCGGGAGCCAGGGATGGGAGTGGGGCTACTAGACTACCAGGGATCATTATATTCTGACATTTAAGGGATTGAGTCTCGGGAGGGGCCACTAGACTACCAGGGCATATTGTTTTTAAATGACTGAATGCAATCGTGCTACCAGGAGGGAGGGGCATTACCACTAGACCCAGGGATTTAATACATGTTAAGAGCATCTACCAGGGCACCAGGTGCATTTTGATGGGCTGCCCTGTGCAACGTATGCAAATAGGGGCCTATAATGACATGCAAATGGCCCCATTTTTGCTTGCATATATTATGTGCCCATTTGCATGCCCAAGTCTGAATATTGCAGGTGATGCACCCAGCACAACGCACTTGTGCTGGAGCATTCCAGTCATCCCTGTTTGGGAATGTGCCAGCACATTTTACTTTGTGCCATGCACATTCTGTGCCATATGCAAAGGTGATGTGCCATGGCTCATCACTATTGGATATCACCCTGTCCTAGCCCCAAGTGCATCTCAGTTGTGCTGCACCTCCACTTGTGCCATTGCCCGGTGCAGTCTGAATATCTCCCCATAGTGTACACATCACTTCTAAATATCACCACAGTGTACACATCACATAGTAGCAGCTGAACTACATTCCCTATCATAAAAATATAAAGTGAAGCCACTGAAAACCATTATCCCCAAAATGAAAAAATACAAGTATACCTGATAAAATAAACTGGACAGAAATATATAATAGAAAATAGATATGTCCCTGTAAAGTGAATCCATAGAAATAGCAAACTGAAACACATACCACATATGTACTGCTCCAGTGCACCGACACGATGACCACACTCATCATGAAATATCCACAGTAAAAGGTGCAAAGATACCTCAAAATACATAAGATAATGCCCTCCTGAACAAAAAGTATACAATATACCAAAGGGAAATATGAAAAGTGCCACAGACACTACACGCCGACAGTCGGACACAAACCCCACTCACAAACCACAACTACCAATCACAAATGAACATAGAATACTTCAGCCAATCAACTTTCAAACAAAATGTAAAAGTACCCAATCAAAACCACCATATGCCCCATTAATAAACTATGATATACACCACTATCCAATCAACTGGCAATATCACATGATGATTTCGCATTCACTACTCAATGAAACACCAAAATCATACCCCATTCACTGAAAGCACCATTCATAACCTACTACCAAGTCCCATTCACAAACACAAACACAACACTGCAGAAGAACACCAAACAAAAAGACAACACTCAAGAATATAGCGGTAAACAATAAATAAATGAAAGAATATAGTACTACAAATCACAGTAAAATGGAACCCCTATTGTATAAAAACGCATACGTGATGAATAGTTGTGTGATACAAGATACATATGAACTTGTGGCAAGTGAGCTTGGGGAACAACAATGATGGCTCCACTATGATCCACCAATTGTGAGATTTCCCCAGCTCACTTGCCCTCATTCAGATATAAAAACATAGAAACATAGAATGTGACAGATAAGGACCGCTTGGCCCACCCAGTCTGCCCATTTCCTCGTCCTACTGGATAAGCTGCAGATCCTAGTTAACCAGCAGCCTACTTTTTCCTACTCCCATCCCCTAGAATTGCCTTATGACTGTCCCATGCATGCTTGAATTCCACCACTGTTTTTGACTCCACGACCTCCTCTTGGAAGGCTCGCTCCATGCATCCACAACCTCTCTGTGAAAAATACTTCCTTAAATTACCTCTGAGTCACTTCCCCATCTTCAAATTGTGCCCCTTGTTCTTGCACACCTCTTTTTGAAAGATGCTACCCTCTTGGACTTTGTTGATTCCTTGAGGTACTTGAAAGTTTCTATCATGTCTCCCCTCTCCTCCTTCCCTCGAGGCTATACATATTAAGCTTCTTTAGTCTCTCTTCATATGTCTTCCGTGCAGACCTGTACCATTTTAGTTGCCCTCCTCTGACAGCTTCATCCTGTTTATGTCTTTGTGAAGACTGGTCTCCAGAACTGCACGCAGTACTCAGATGTGGTCTGACCAGCTGTCTGTACAGAGGGATAATAACTTCCTGTTTTCTACTGGTGATGCCTCTCCCTATGCATCCCAATATCTCCCCAGCCCTCATAGCTGCCTCTCCATTGCTTGCCCACCTTAGATCATCTGGCATGACTACCCCAGGTCCCTTCCATTTTTGTTGTTGTTAGTATCTCACCCCCATTGTGTACTCTTCCCCTGGTTTTGTTTCCCAGGTGCATTACCTTGCACTTCTTAGCATTGAATCTAAGCTGCCATACATTTGACCATTCCTCTAACCTTGCCAAGTCCCTTTTCATCCTTTCCACCCCACCTTGTGCATCAACTCTGTTGCAGATCTTTGTGTCATCTGCAAAGAGACATATTCCTTCCAGTCCCTCTGCAATGTCACTTATAAAGACATTGAAGAGGACTGGTCCTAATACTGAACCCTGCGGTACCCCACTAGTAACCCCCTTTCATCAGAGTGGACTCCATTTACTATTATCTCTGTGTCCTATTTTCCAGCCAATTTTTTCACCCAGGCTGTCATCTTGGGACCCACTCCAGGCTAGCTAACTTGTATATTAATCTTTGTGTGGGACTGTGTCAAATGCCTTGCTAAAGTCTAGGTAGGCCATGTCCACAGCCCCTCCCTGATCTACTACTTTGGTCACCCAGTCAAAGAAATCTATCAGATTTGTCTGGCATGACCTTCTGCTGTGAATCCAGTGCTTCCTTGGGACCTGTGCCCTCTGGCCTCTAGATACTCGACAATTCTTTCCTTCAGAAGTGATTCCATCATTTTCCCTACCACTGAGGTTAAACTAACAGGTCTGTAGTTTCCTGCTTCTGCCTTGCTCCCACTTTTGTGAAGGGAATCACATCTGCCCTCCTCCAGTCCTCGGGTGCCACCCCATCCTCCCATGATTTGTTAAACAGGGTAGTCAGTGGTGTCACTAATTCTACCCTTAGTTCTTTTAGAATTCTGGGATGAATCCCATCAGGCCACATTGCTTTGTCCACATTCAGTTTTAAGAGTTCTTTCAGAACCCTTTCTTCTGTAAATGGGCTGGTATCACTTCTGTATCCAGTGTGTTTCTACTGTTTGTTCTAGGTACCCCCTCTTCCTTTGTAAATACTGAGCAAAATATTTGTTTAGTATCTCTGCCTTTTCACAGTCTCCCTCTGCCCACCCTCCCCTTTATTGCCTCACTATCCCTCCTTGGTCTTCCTTCACTCCTGATGTACCTATAAAAATGTTTTATCCTTTCTTAACTGAGTTGGCTATCTTTTCCTTGGCTTGAGCCTTTGCTGTTCTGACTGCCTTCCAGCTTCCTTTTGCTTTAACTGATACAGTTCTCTGTCCTGCTCCTTCTGCGATTCCTTGTACTTCCTGAAAGCTTTCTTTTCTCTTGAACCTTCACTGCCACTTCCTTTGAGAACCATAGTGGTTTCTTACATCATTTAGTTTTGTTTATTTGCTTCACACAAAGGCTTGTTGCCTCTGTGATGGCAGTTTTATTATTCCCCATTGTTCTTCCACCCTCCTTCCTGCCCATTTGCTAGTGCATTCCTTAGGCACTTACCCATTTTAGCAAAGTCAGCCTCCTAAAGTCCAATACCTTGCCTTTGTATGGCTTGACTCTATTGCTGTGTTTATTGCAGACCATACTGTCTCGATGGTCGTTAGTTCCCAGATGGCTACCCACTTCTACATCTGTGATCCTCTCTTCATCTCCATTTGAGAGAACCAGGTCTAAGATTGCTCCCTCCGAGTGGGCTCCAATACTAGTTGTCTAAGGCATGCCCCTGTAGGGCATCTAGAATAACCCCACTCTTTGAAGTGGCTGTGGCAACTGCACTCCAGTTAACATCTGGGTATTCAGATCACCCATCAGCAATATCTCCCTTTTTGCCATACTAAGATACTTTCTATCATTTCCTTGTCCATATCCTCCCCTGAGAAGTGTATACAACCCCTATGCGGATTGTGGTGCCATTGCCAGCCTCCAAATTACCCACAGTGCTTCTTCTCCTCCCTGTTTTCTCTTTTGTTCTGTTACTTGATTCCTTCCCTATGTAAAGAGCTACCTCCTCCTCCTCTTTTACCCTCTCTGTCTCTCCTGTAGATAGTGAATCCTGGTATGTTTACGTCCCAGTCATGGTTTTGTGCGAACCATGTTTCTGTGACTGCCACGATATCCAGATGTTCCTCCTCCATCAAGGCCACTAATTCAGGAAGCTTGTTACCAGACTACGTGCATTGGTACTATTGCTTTCCATTTTTGATGGCTTTACTTTCTGTTGCAGCATCCCCCACTGACCTTTCTACCTTGGTCTTTTTCCCATTTACTACCCTGTTTTGTAGGGAGAGGCTGGGATTTTCCTGCTGCTCATCAGTGCCTCCCTTTCACTAGTTTAAAAGTGCCAATGAAGCATTCAAACCGATTGCTCAAAAGACTTGTTCCCTTCCTGGACAGATGCAGACCATCCTGCCAGTATAGGCTGGTGTCCTCCAGGTGGAACCCCAGTCCCCAATGAAGAACCCCTGTGCTCCACACCATTTTTCAACCACTCATTAAACTGCATGGTGCAAAGTACCTTGCCTCCACTCATGCCATTTACAGGCAGCACCTCTGAGAAGGATACTGTGTGCTACTTGTCTTAGGCCCCTCCCCAGTTCTAAAAGTCCTTCTGCACTGCTCTAATCTCATGTTGAGCCAAGTCATTTGTCCCTAGGTGGATAATGACATCCAGCTCAGACTCCTGCAGCTATTCTCGTGATCCTGAGGATGCGCTTCCTGTCCCTACAAGCCATGGCACCAGGCAGGCACTTTACTTCAGTTTTCCTGCTCCCCCAGTTCTATCCCTAATAATTGAGTCCCCCACCAGGAGCTGCTTCCTTTCCTTGTGGCATCCTCTGCCTCCTTCGTGGGCCTCCTTGTGACAGGTGTCCTCAGCCTCCTTAATCTCCTCCATGGGTGCATCCATGGGGAGCTGTGCTCCCCAGAATGGTGTGTGGATTGTGGAGTGGAACAACTGACTGGGTGTGCCTTTGTTCCACCCTCCTCACCCTCCTGAGCCCACTGTGGTCCAACTGCTGTACTCTTTGCAACCTCTGAGGTAGTGGTGGTGGTTCTGGTGCTCCCTGGATGGGGGTTCCCTTCCTACCATCAAGTCTGGCCTGGGGAAGGTTCTCTTACTGCTGTCCAGTGTGGCCTGAAGACGGGCAACTTCCTCCCCTCAGGGCAGAGAGTTGTCTGCAAATGGGGCAGCATCTCAGCCTCCAAAAGACTCCCGAAGACTGCTTCCCCACAGCCATTACATTGCACTACTCCCTACATGACTATGTACTTTTTTTTTGTGTGTGTGCTTGTGTGTGTGATTGGTTTATTATATAGAAATATATATATATTATACAATGTGTATGCGTATATTTTCAGTGCTGTGTGCTAGAGAGGATATGACATTGATATGCACTTGCACACTCTTGAGGAAATGATGTCAGAACCCTAGGTATAAAGGAACTATTTCCAGGGTGGGTGGGGTGAGGGTGGGAAGGGGTTGGCCTAAACTGTGCCTCACAAAATAATTAGCTAAGAGCTCTGACCCACCACTGTGATTTGTGCCTTCCTGTCTGCAAGATACTATACACAACAATTTGACAGAGAAAATCCCATGCTAATCAAACAGAGAAAATCCAGACATCCAAGTCAGACACAGGTAAACCTCCCCAGCCCCAAAACAGCCTGGTAGTTGTGCTCTGAAAGCAGTCAGCCCCAAAATAAATCAGCTGTGCTTTGAACTCTTCCTGCACTGAAAATCTTAAGAATTGTAACAAGACTGTCTTTTCCTGATAATTGTAAATTCCTTATTTCACCTTTCAGTTAGAAGCAGCCTCCACCTGCAGTATATCTGCTAAAACCACAGGCAATTGAAGGTTCCCTCCCTCTGTTGTGAGCACAACTCGCTTTCTTGCAAATCCTATATTCAGTATTGCAGCTCCCAACAAGAGATAGTTTGACTAGGAAAAATATTAGCTGTTCTGATGAGTTTGCTATAAACACTTGCTTATAATACTATTCTTCTCAGGTCTGTTACCAAAGCTATTGGCTATATCATATATCACACAACTACCCATCATGTATTCATTATATATATGTTTTCCTGGCAAAAAACTCAGTTTAATGCATCAGTTAGGGTTGTTCCACAGCAACAAAAGTGAGGAAATTTGGTGTATTAGGGTTGCCACCCCTTGCACCCCAAGCCCACCATCCCCAACAACAGGCATCAAGTGTGTGTTAGGGTCATCAATCTAACTCTCACCCCATCCCATGTGTAAACAAGCTGAGGTGGTGCAGTATAGAGAATGGGGTGAGAAGTTAGGACCGATGACCCCAACGCACACCCTGATGCCTGTTGGTGGGATGGGGTGGCTTGGTAGTAAGGTGAGAACCAGAATAATCGACTTTCTCCTCAGTTTTGTCGTTGTGGAACAACCCTAACTTTATGCATTAAACTTAGTTTTTTGCTATGAATTTCCTTCTTTTGAGAATGAGCACTATAAATAGTGAATGGAATCTGGTGGTTGGATCGTGAGCATTCCCCACCATGTGATTTTGTGTCACACAGTACCACTAATGGTAACGCAAATGCAAGCGAAACGGTAATGCACATGGTGATGCAAACATAAATGGTAAAACAAACGGTAAGAGAAACACAAGCACAAATGTTAATGAAAACAGAAATGGTAATGCAAATGCTAATGGCAACAGAATTGCAAACGTTAATGAAAACAGTAACATAAATGGTAATGCCAATGGAAATGCAAAGGGTAAGAAAAATGCAAATGGTAACACAACGCAAACAGAAAATGCAAATGGTTAAGGTAATGGTGCTGCAGAAGGAAACAGTAATGTAACTGACAACAGAAACACAACCGTAAATGCAAATGCTAATGGCAACAGAAACACAAAAAGTGACAAAGATGCAAACAGTAAAGGTAATGCAACTGGAAATGCAAACAGTTACAGTAACAGAAGCGATGATGCCAAAGCGAACAGTAATGAAAAGGAAACACAAATGCAAGGCATAGGAAATGCAAATGGTGACATCGCATGGTCACGGTACCCAATTGAAATGCAAATGCTAATGGTAACAACAACAATGATGCCAAAGGAAACAGAAAAGCAAAAGAAAACTCAAATTGAAGAACATACCAAGCGCTAAATGGTAACAGTAATGCAAACTCAAGTGCAAACGAAACGCAGGGTAACACACAGTGGCATAGACAGGAATGGTAATGCAAATGGTTACAGAAATGCAAGGGAATGCTAACTGTGACAGCAACGAAAGGGCACACCCTTTTTCACCAACAGCTGCATAGAGAAACACAGTGAATACAAAGAATGCACATGCACAATAATGGTCCCTGGACTAGAAAATGAGCACTTGGAATACTAAATTGCTTATATCTCAGGAACCCTACACATAGACAAAAAAATCTATCATACAGTGGCAAAGCTTTTAACTTATAAATTCACACTTTAACCTTAATTGGGGGTACTCAACCCCTAACTATAGTGGCACTACCATGCCACTATATATATTCTTAGTAAAAAATTGATTTAATCCATCAGTTAGAGTTGATTCCGCAGCAAAGTGAAGAAATTGATGTTAGGGTTCACCCTTGCACCCACCCCCTCTGTCCCCACCAACAGGCATCGGGTGCTTGAGGTCCTGGTCCTAACTCTCACCCCATCCCATGTGTAAACAAGCTGAGGTGGTGCAGTATAGGAGAATGGGGTGAGAGTTAGGACCAATGACAAAGCGCTTACCCCGATGCCTGTTGGTGGGGGATGGGCAGCTTAGGTCTGCTGGGGTGGGAACCCCACACCAAATTTCCCTACTTTATGTGCTGTGGAATAACCCTATGATGCATTAAACTGAGTTTTTACTATAAATTTCCTTCTTTTAAGAATGAGCACTATAAACAGTAAATGGACTCTGGTGGTGGGTGTGAGGCCCTCCCACCATGTGATTTTTTGTTACATAGTAACACTAACGGTAAATGCAAAGCAAGTGCAAATGGTAACGCACATGGTGACGCAAAAGTAAATGGTAACACAAACGGTAAGAGAAACGAAGCACAAATGTTAATGAAAACATTAATGGTAACGCAAATGGTAATGCAAACGCTAATGGCAACAGAAATGCAAACGTTAACAAAAACAGTAACGAAATGATAACACCAATGGAAACACGTAAGGGTAAGAAAAATGCAAATGGTAGCACAAACGCAAACAGAAATGCAAATGGTTAAGGCAATGGCGCCACAGAAGGAAACAGTAATGTAACCGACAACAGAGAAGCCACCATAAACACAAATGCTAATGTCACTGGAAATGCAAACGGTGATGAAGACGCAAACAGTAAAGCTAATGCAACTGGAAACACAAAACTTACAGTAACAGCAATAATGACACCAAAGCGAACAGTAATGCAAATGGAAATGCAAATGCAAGTGCATACGGAATGCAAATGGTGATGCGCATGGTCACGGCACCACAATTGAAATGCAAATGCTAATGGTAACAGCAACAAAGATGCCAAAGGAAACAGAAAAGCAAACACAAACTAAAATTGAAGTAAGTACGCAAATGCAAATGGTAACAGTAATGCAAACGCACACAAAAGAAAACGCAAAGAATAAGCACATGGTGGCATAGACGGGAATGGTAATGCAAACAGTTACAGAAACGTAAGGAGAATGCTAACTGTGACAGTAAAGAAAGGGCACCTATTTTTCACCAACAGCTGCATAGAGAAACACAGTGAATACAAAGATTGTATGCATATAATGGGCCTCGTACCAGCAAATGAGCACTTGGAATACTAAATTGCTTATATCTCAGGAACCATATGATGTAGAAAAAATCTGTCATACGGTGGCAATGTTTTTAACCTGACAAATTTCACACTTTAAACTTAAATGTTGTACTCAACCCTAACTATAGTGGCACTACCGTGCCACTATAATATATATTCATGGCAAAAAACTCTATTTAATGCATCAGTTAGGGTTGTTACACAGCAACAAAAGTGAGGAATTTGATGTTAGGGTTCCCACCCTTGCACCCACACCCACCCCACCCCCACCAACAGGCATTGGGGTGTGCTTTAGTCATCGGTCCTAACTCTCACCCATTCTCCTATACTGCACCACCTCAGCTTGTTTACACATGGGATGGGGTGGAGAATTAGAATGATGATTCTAAAGCACACCCCCCGATGCCTGTTGGTGGGGACAGGGTGGGGGGGCAAGTGATGGGAACCCTAACATCGAATTTCCTCGCTTTGTCGCTGAGGAACAACCCTAAGTGATGCATTAAATGGAGTTTTTGCTATGAATTTCCTTCTTTGAGAATATGCAGTATAAATAGTAAATGGAATGTGGCCGTGGCTTTGACTGGTGTGGCCCTTCGGTAACAGTAATGCTATTGGAAACAGAAACGTTACGGTAACAGCAAGGAGGACACCAAAGGAACAGTAACAGAAATGGAAGAAGAAATGCAGGTGCGTAAGCAAACACAAATGGTTACGCACGGTCACGGTAACACAGTTGGAAACCAAATACTTACGGAAACAGCAATGGTGATGCCAAAGGAAACAGAAACACAAATGCAAGCCCATGCGTGAACGCAAATGGCAATGCATATGGTGATACAAAATGAAACAGAAACACACAAAAAACAGTAATGGAAATGCAAATAATAACAGTAATGCAAACGAAGCCCAAAACGCAAACGCAAAGGGTAATACAGACGGCGACGTAAACAGAGATGGTGATGCAAACAGTCATGGAAATGCAAACGAAAACACTAACTGTAACAGTAATACAACGCACCCACTTTTTGTCCCCAAAAAGTACATTCAGAAGCACAATGAATACAAAGAATGTATGCATAATAATTGCCCTCGGAGCAGAAAATGAACAGTTGGAATACTAAATTGCTTCTATCTCAGGAACCGTACAACATAGAAAAAGTTAAAATTTTCGTATTATTTATTACTTTCCTGGCTAGTGGGGGACAAGCATTTTCCAATGAAAGCTCCGTATCTCGAAGCATTTTTGAGATATGGGCCCTGAAGGCGAACAGATGCCGTAATGTTAGCCTATGGGAAAATAGTCAACTTCAGAGTTCTGTAACTTTGTAGCCCTCAATATTTTGCCACCAAACCATTAAAAGGCACATCTGTGGGATGTTGGCTTTCTTCCCACCAAATTTCAGTCTAAAAGACCAAGCCATTCTTTTGTAGCAGGGTGGCAAAGAATTCCTGTGATTTTGGCCATAGTGTCGTGATTTGCAACACTTTCACAAAAAAATCACAAAGTGTCAAATGTGCGAAACTACATTTAAAACATTTTTGAAAACATATTTCTGGGGTGTTTAACCCCCAAACAAGACATGGCTAGCATCCTCAGGGCTCGACTAGGTGAACACAGAAATAATTATTTCCTAGAGGGTCCCAAATTTAAATGCCAAGCATTTATTTGACCAGTAACTGAAAACAAAATGGCGGATTTGCGACACTACAGTGGTCATTAGCGACACAAAAACTGCACTTGAGACAATGTCAAATAGTTTATTAACTTTCCCATTGACTATAATGGGAAACTTGTTTTTGAATAACTTTTGAACCATTTAATATTGTTTTACAAAATCTTCTGAAAGGCACATTGAAGTCCCTGGCTGCATGATTCCTGAAGTTTTGGACCTGTCTCGAAAACAGTGTGACTTGTAGGTGGAAGCAAAGAATACAAAAAGCTTAAATACAACTTTCTACGGCACTATATAGCTGTGCAACCATATATCCAACTATTACGAAACTTGGCAGATCCAGAGATCTTGTTTTCAGTTGGTGGTCACAGAAATGCTTGGCATTTAAATTTGGGACCCTCAGGGACACAATTCTTGCTGCGTTCACCTAGTCAAGTCCTGAGAATGCTAGTCATGTCTTTTTTGGGGGTTAAACACCCCAGAAATATGTTTTGAAATTTTGTAAACTGTGGTGTCACAAAGTAGTGTACGCATTGACACTTTCGTGATTTTTTTGCGAAAGTTTCGCAAATCAGTGACACTACTTTCTACACTATCCCAAAAGAATAGGAAATCTTTCCACTCTGCTGCAAAAGAACAGTTTGGTTCTTTTGGGCTGAAATTTTGAGGAAGAAAGCCAAGATCCCAAAGATGTGCCTTTTGGTTGTTTGGTGACCGAATATTAGAGGGCTGCAAAATTACATCACTCCGAAGTTGACAATTTTCCCATAGGCTAACAACATGGCATCAGCTGCGCTTCGGGCTCATATCTCGAAACGCTTCAAGATACGGATTTTCATCAGAAAAATGTTTAGCCACCCCCACTAGGGACTAAGTACAAAACTAGCCAGGAAAGTCATAAATAGTATGACATTTAAATTTATTTTCTATGTCTTACGGTTTCTGAGACATAAGCAATTTAGTATTCCAAGTGTTCATTTTCTGCTCCGAGGCCCATTATTATGCATACATTCTTTGTATTCACCGTGCTTTGAATGCACATTTTGGGAAAAACAGTGTTTATGCCTTACTGTTACAGTCAGCATTTCACTTATGTTTCCATTACTGTTTGCGTCAGCATTTCCGTTTACGTCACCTTGTGCATTACACTTTGCGTTTGCATTTGCACTTGCGTAACTGTTACCATTTGCATTTCCATTACTCTTTTTATTTGCATTTCCTTTGCATCAATGTGTGCATTACCATTTACGTTTGCGTCACGTGCTTCCATTTGCATTTGTGCTTCTCTTTCCTTTGGCATCATCGTTGGTGTTACCATAAGTGTTAACGTTTCAATTGTGTTACTGTGACCATGCGCATTATGATGTGCATTTGTGTATGCGCTTGCATTTGCTCTTCCATGTCTCTTACTGTTCCGTTTGGCATAATCGTTGGTGTTACCATAACGTTTTCCATTTCCAATTGCGTTACCATTACTGTTTGCATGTTCATTACCATTTGCGTTTCTGTTAGCAGTAGCGTTTGCATTTTCGGTAGCATTTCTGTTATTGATTGCATTACTGTTTCCTTCTGCATTGCCGTGGCTGTTACCATTTGCATTTCTGTTTGTGTACCCAATTTTCATTTTACTCGGTCATACAGTTTTTGTGAAGCAAAGTGATAAAAATCACATGGTGAGCTCGCGCTCCACCACCACATTCCATTCACTATTTATAGTGCACATTCTCAAAAGGAGGGAAATTCATGGCAAAAAATCCATTTAATGCATCAGTTAGGGTTGTTCCACAGTGACAAAAGCGAGGAAATTCAGTGTTAGGGTTTTATATGAAGGGTGTTAGGCATTTTATATATATAATCATTGCAAAAACTTTGTTAATGCACTAGTTAGGTGTAAAGCTACAAAGTAAGGGAACTATGGCTTTAGGATTTCCAACCCTAACACCCCACCCCACCTCTGCTGGCAGCAACAGTAAAACCATTATGGTTTCACCTCTTTGCATCATCACAAATCTGTTGTTAGGTGTGCCTTGAGGTTGTCAACCCTAATGCTGTCCCATAAGCTGGGATGGGTACAGCATATGAGAATGGAATGAGTGTTATGGCTGACAACCCCAAGACACACCCCATGCCTGATTTGCTAAGAGACAAGAAAGGGAAACTGTAATGTTTTTCCTGTTGTTGTCTGCAGGTGAGGGTGGGGTGCTAGTGTTAGAAGCCATATTGCCACATTTCCTACTATTGTCACTTTAACTCTAACTAGTGCATTAATGAAGTATTTTGCAATGAATTTCCTCACTTTTTGAGATAGTATAATTGTATCCTTATTTGCCTGTGGGAGTGCAGGGCCCCTCACCCTTTTAGGAAATGTAATCGCATTCTTATGCCATGTCACCACAACCTCATTCTACACCAGAGGAACAAATCACATTTTGGTGAAGATCTGAAAATGACAACTGTCATGTTTATGAGTTTGTGTAAAGAAATGGCTATGTTGAAAATCTGGGGTGAAAATATTGAAAATTATGAAAGGTGCGGGGGTGTGGTTTAGCTGCCAACATGATGGCTGCTTAATCTGTGAGCTGTCTCCTGGCCAAGGACCATCAGAGCTTGGGCGCTGTGATCCCATGGAGTTGAAACCTCCCCACTACCAGATAATGTTTGGGTGACTGTCTACCTACCGGCGGTGCTCCTTTAAATGGATTTCAACATGGTTTGTGGTCTCCTGCAGTGCCATTATCTGTGGTATCCTCAGTGGAGCTAGGCCGTACAGGCCCCACACCAATTCTAAGTTGCTGAAAAAATGTAGCTACTCGCATTTGCTCCAAGGGCACTGGGCTGTCTCGGGACCCCAGAACTATTCTTCCCAAACTTTCTGGATTAACCTCAGTGACTATGGATCCCCAGCAACAGCTTTATCACTGAACCTGAGTAGCCCTCCCTCTACACAGCAAGCCTCAGTGAGAGAGTCCCTCAATGTATCACAAAGATGCTCAAGCACTTCTACTGTACTTCAGGTGGATGATATTAGCCTCTCTCTAACAGGCACAGTTACTGAAGTCCAGCAGCTCCAAGACCAGATGAATGTTTGGGAACAGCGGGTGAAGACTTGCGAGTTACAACAAATGCAGATATGGCAGCACCTGCAACAACACGAGGAGCGTTTAGCAGCTGTATGGGATTGAGCCAAGATCAAGAAAATAGGGACTGCTGGAATAACCTGCAGATTCTTGGACTCCCAGAAGGGGCTGAAGGGCAATCGATGGAAACATTTCTTAATGACAACCTCCCTCTTATGCTGGGAGAATGCTGGAGAGGCTGTGTAGAAGTGGAGAGGGCGCATCGGGTCTCTACCCCACACAAACCCTCCTGATGCATCTAGACCAGTGGTGGCTTACCTTCTTAAGTATTCCACTAAAGAATGGATCCTCCATGCTGCCAGAGACCTCAGGGAAGTGCATTGGCATGAGGCCCAGATTTCTTTATTCTGGGACTTTGCTCAAGAGACTGCAGCAAAAGGAGAGCCTTTGGCCCCTCAAAGGTTTTCTCTACCAGTACGACTTTTGTTTTAAATTTAAAAACCTTACCAGGCTGTGTGTCTCCAAGGATGGATGGAAAATGACTGCTGACCACCATGCAGAACTCAAGCGCTGGCTCGCTAAATTCTGGCCGCCTGCATGTCCCACTACAAATCCCAGGAGGCTTTGTGAACCTAACCAGGCAGTACCTCCTAGCCAGAACCAATTTTCTCCTTCGGGGCTCTGAGGGATGTATTACCAGCTGGACCAGTCCCTCATCAACCTGGTCCCCATCAGTTCATGGCACCCTTCAGCTTCTCCTGCCTTGTCTACAGTAGCAGATCTGAACCCTCAGCCTCATACATCCTCTCTTCCTCAGTGCCTGAGCAGCTCCTTCACTAAATCCAGACAGCAAGCCAGAAGCAGACCCTGCACTCACCCAGCAAACATTCCATGGCTCCACCAGCTAAAATATGCAAAGAAGAGCATTCTCCTATCAGCGATCTGGTAAATCGGAGTTGCTTGACTCTCAAGAGATGGATATTGCACAGCCGGTGGACTTGGCTGATTTTCCGATGCCTCCCTCATAGAAACAGTAGATAATGCATCCCTGGTGTGACCTGGGTTGATCAGCTATGCGGCTGTGGTGGTGAATACTCCTATGGACTCTGGTGACACCCTCGGCTTCCCTGGGCAGGCCGAAGGACTGAATTCCTGAACTGTTTATACCTGCTTCTCTTATTGACTTTCCCATATTATGGACAACAGTTTTTATCAAGGCATCAACACGTTCACCACCCCTCACTGTTGTGCCATTCAGAGGCACAGGGCAATGACAGGCTCAGTCTTTGACTGACCCATTTATGACTACTGATCCCTAGGTTATGGGCTAATCTAGTACCCTGGTGCCCTCTGGTCATGGTTTACTTTGTTGCGCCTTGTATGCTATTTTGGTCTCTTTCCAGTTATGCTCATGGTTAGCTATTTTGCTGTTGTAGCTTGTGTTGCCTTCGGCTCCATATTTGGCTCTTGGGCTTGATTGCCCCAATGATGCCTTGCTTTGACTGGTAGGTGGGCATGGCCACCCCTCTTACCCCTTTTTGTCCCTTTTCCCTTCCCTCCCAAGTTCAAACCTGCCCCAACCCAGTTTTCGGACACCTGACCCTGGGCTGCTCTCTGGTTCAGGATGACTCCACTTGGTTGGACACACCTACTATCCCCCATATTGAGCTTTGGAGATAGCATAGCTGTAGGGCTGACTTTTTACCCTCGTCTTCTTGACCTCCTCACTCATAGCATGGTTACGATGTTGTGCCTTTGTTAACACCAGTTTGTTTACTTTTGGGCTGCTTAGCCTTATAGTATTTTCAATATCTGTATTTCAATCTCTACTTTTGCTCCTTTTCACAGCTCCTCGTCCATAAGGACAAGTACTCAGATCCTCAGTGATGCTTACACCCTCTCTAGTCCTGGGTTACAGATTTGCAGTCTTAGTATATTTCAGGTGCACCCCTGAGCTTTCTATGTATTTGCTCCCTTCCTTGACTCATAGTAAGTACCTTTTTGTTTATTGGGTGGGATATGGCCAAATAACCCTATGGTCCATGGCTATCATCTGGTCTCTTGAAATGTAAAAGGCTCCATCACCCAATCAAGTGCACAAACGTTCTCCAGCACCTGAGATCTCTTCACACGGATGTTGCATTTTACAGAAAACCCATTTCTTGACCCAGGCAACATCTTGGCTAAGGAAATCTTGGGTGGGAGATGTCCTGGCTAGTTCCTCCTCAACTAAGGCCTAAAGATTGGCTATCCTTCTTCATCATGCTTCTCCTTGGAAAAGAGAGGATGCTGGGAAGGATACCCATGGCAGGTAGGTGGAGGCCAAAGTGTCTTCTCCAGAGGGACCTATGCTGCTCAGCAATGTCTATGCCCCCAATGATGAGCATGTTGACTTTTTCCTGTGATTAGCCAGGCCCTATCCTCATTACATCTAGATGGTCTACCTATCCCACTCTTATTAGTGGAGACTTCAAATGGTTGATGACATTTTCCTTGACAAATCACATCTCACTCCACATGCAGGTCCCAACGCAGACAATCCCTTCGGGATATGATTGAGGAGTGGGGCTTGATGGACATCTGGCAAGAGGCCATCCCACGGTCATGACTACACATATTACTCACATGCCCACTGTTCACATAGCCACATTGATTTTAGCTTGCCAATGGAATGGCAGCACGGGGATGTCAGATAGTACTATAGGCTTGATTATAATTTCTGACCATGCACCCATCCAGGCCACCTACACCCCCCGCAATCATCCCTCCGGTACTCGCTGGAGGTGTAACCCCTCCTTTTTAAGGACCCGACTTCTGTCCCCATGTTAGCTCAAGCTGCTAAAGATTTTTCTCTCCCTCAACTGTAACTGCGGTTCTCATGGTATGGTATGGAAAGACTTTAAGGCGGTCATATGCGGCCGCATTATTGCTTTATCTACTGCTTGAGACAGAGCCCGTGAGAGTGAACTTAACTAAGCTGCAAGCCAATCTGGTCACCCTAGAATGTCATTTCAAAGCCACCCCATGCTACTAATGATAGCTCCTGCACTGTCAGATCATAGGGCTCAAGTACCAGATTAATGTCATTCTACATCAGAAGTCTGAATGGCTCTTGCTCCGGTCAAAACATGATTACTGTGATGTTGGGGAGAACAGTGGAAGGCTCTTAACTTACGACTTCAGAAACAACAGGCTGCCATCTGGATCCATGCCCTTTGTACCAAGGCAGACTCTATAGCCTCCAGCCCCAGTGACATCAATGGTACCATGAGACAATTTTAGGAATCACTTTATCAGTCTTGCTCCATCACCACAGGTCAGCAGCTCTCACAAGGGTTCACAAACTTTGTCACTCTTCCCCTTACCCATTCTTACCCTGACCAGGTTGCCTACCTCGATTCCCCTGTTACCTGCAAAGAACTATGCTTGACACTGTCAAAGATGGCTAGAGGAAAGGCTCCCGGCCCTGACGGCATGTCAGTGGAGTTAATCAAGCCATAGGGCCTGATATCATATGGCCACTTCAAGTCACCCTACAAGCCTCCCATGCAGCGGGCTCCTCCCTCCCGCTATGAAGGATGTTCTCATCACTCTACTCCCCAAAATCTATTGACCCTTTGGATTGTGCCAACTTCTGGCCCATATCTTTGCTGTCAGTGGACACGAAGATATTAGCTAAGGCCCTGGCCATCAGAATGATGTCTGTCCTGCCTTCGATAATTCACCGACACAAGCCAGCTTTATGCAAGGCAAGGCTAGGGTAGACAACACCAGACTTCTGCTAATCTTAAATGGTTTGCTTCTAAATCACCCTCCCTATGGCCACACTAGCAGTCGATTTTTCCAAATTGTTTGACTCTATCAAATGGGACTGCCTGCATGAGATTTTGTGCCTTTATGGCTTTGATGAATACATCAGGCAATGGGTCTAGACACTTTATTGTTCCTCCATGGCCTGCATTCTCACCAACAGTGATATTCCCTCCTTTCCCCTTCAAAGAGG
This sequence comes from Neoceratodus forsteri, assembly GCA_016271365.2. Taxonomy (NCBI): domain Eukaryota; kingdom Metazoa; phylum Chordata; order Ceratodontiformes; family Ceratodontidae; genus Neoceratodus; species Neoceratodus forsteri. The sequence goes on from CM057455.1 coordinate 626,448,893, forward strand.
CGCTAGACAGGGCTCTCCCCTTCCCCTCTTGTTCCTGGTGGCCCTGGACCCATTGCTCTGAGTTCATATTACTTCCCAACAGACCCATGGCATCGAGGTCACAGATCATTCATACTTAGTGGCGGTGAAGGAGATGACCTCCTTCTACCCTGTCCCATCCCAACAGTCTATCCTGGAGGTGCTCATGGTCCTTGAAAATTTCACTGCTCTATCTGGCTGTATGTCAACCAGAAAAGACCACTCTGGCCCTCTGAATGATGGCTGTACTAGTGCATATCTCCAAGACACAAATTTAACATGGCCACCTGAGGCTTTACTTACCTTGGTGTCCAGCTTTCCACCAAATGGTACACCCTTGAGTTGGCTAGCTTCTCCCATACTGTTACAACTCTCCATGGAGGTGGAATGGTGGCACAAGCTGCAACTCACGCTGCCTGGAAGAGTGGCTACAGTTTGAATGCTTCTCCTAGCCCAGATCTTATATTTATTTAACAACTTGCCAATATTCTTTTCTTCTAAATTGTTCACATCCTTGGAACATCTGGTCTCTCGATTCCTGTGGGATAACAACGCTCCCAGATGGAGTAAGCTTAAGTTGAGAGTGCACTGGTCTTGAGGGGGGCAGAATGTTCCTTGTTTTCTGGGCTATCATCTTGCCAGTATGGCTGCCCATGCAACCAAATTGTTTGTACCCATCCCTTTGGGTTCCTCACTCTGAGTTCAGTTGGAAACTGACCTGGCATGTGGGGCTAGTCTTTATGCTCTCCTCACACAATGGCCTCGGGTGGGTCAGCTCTCCTCCTACCAAACAGACACAGCTCACAATTGGGGATGCCTTATGTCAAGGTCGCACATGCCCATGCAAGCCTGGTCCCCTACAATACATTATGCCCCCATTGTGGCATAACAATAGCTTTCAAATAGATGGACCCTGCACTGGCCTTCTTGGTTGGCCCATGGCATTCAAACTATACAAGACATTTGTCCTCCTGACTCTGTGTCTCTATTGTCCTTTGAGCAGTTACAGGCCAAATTCTCCCTACCACACAAAGACCTCTGGAGATACCTCCAAATTCACAGTGCCATACACTCTTTTGCCACTAACCACACAGTCACTTTTAAAATACCTGGAGGGATGCCCAGCCAAATGCAATGACCCTGTGTTGACTAAAATGATCTGAGCACCTCAGACATGACATCTCTGAGTACCAGTGGAACCATTACTTACAGGGTATCCGTTGGGTCCACAGAGACACCAAAAGTCATTTTTCCAGCTCAAAATATTACTTTTCTGGCATCGCACACTGGCAGCCCTATACACCTGCGGTCTGCTAAGTCACACTATCTGCGGGCACTGTTTGAAACCTGGCACCCATCTTCTACATGTACTTTGGTCCTGTCCACAACTTGTCTCGTTTTGGACCTCAGTGGCCTCTGACCTATCTAAGGTGCTAAACATCCTGACTGCCATCACAGATCCTAAGTTGCTTCTGGGCAATACATCCTTACTGGCCGACCTACCCAAACCTTATCAAGACTGGCTACTCCTTGCCTTCTGGGAGCTAAATACCTGTCTCTTATGCATTGGCACCAAGAGGTGCTACCCACCCAGAGATCTTGGCATGCAGCTTTAGCCAATCTATCGCTCCTTGAAAGGTGTTCCCATGTACAGGGGTAACATGTGCTACTATCAGTCTAAATGGGAGGCATCTTTAAAGTCTGACCTATGTAAACTTCCCATGCCACCTGCAAATCCCCTGCATAACCTTGATGTTGTGGTCATCCACCATAGCATCTCTGACTGCTGTTGGTACTTGTGGAGGGTGTAAGCATCTGACTCATTTGCCTCTATTGACCTTGTAAATTTTCCTTATTGAGCTCCATGGTTGTCCTCTTGTTAGTTCTGGAGGTACAAAGTAGCCTTTTATTGGATATTTCTTGATTCACGTCCATTTCTCTGTACTGTTGTACTGTGGTACTATTTGCTGCATGCTGTGGTGAGGTCTGTATTCTTTAAAACTCAATAAAACCTTATACAATAAAAAGAAAATTTGAAAGTTGTGAGAAGTGTAGCATTGTGCTGTATGTAGCAAATACAACTTTGTTGATGTTTAATGCAAAATTAAGATGAGGAGAAAAACTTGTCAACCTGATATAAGTAAGTTTGGGGCTATGTAAATTTATGAAAGTACATGCTGAAGTGAAAAGGTACCCTTCAAAGTAATACCTATTTGCACTGCCAATGTCCTAGAATCTAAACAGAGGTCTAAAAGAGACCTGTCTAGGAAATATAGAAAATAAAGTAAACCTTAAGTTCAATGAAATTCCATCTGAATGGCTTTCTGCGAAGATAATACCTGTTCTAAAAAGGAAGTAAATTGAACTGCAAAAATTATAGACCAATAAGTTTAACTTCTGTACCAGGAAACTACTGGAATCCATCATCAAAGATCAGATAGTTACACATTTACAGAAAAACAATTTAATGGAAGATGAACAATGTGGCTGTAGAACTGGCAGGTCATACACAACAAATCTGCTATGTTGTTATGAAAATACCTGATGCCCTTGATAATGTTACTAACACTGGTTTCATTTTCTTTGATTTTGTAAAGGTGTTTGATTCAGTGCTGCACTGGGTCATTATTCCAAAATGGACAGATGCAAATATAAATCCTTTTTGATTAGCTGGGTGTGTAAATGGTTGAATGACAGAATGCAGAGGGTGTGTATTAATGGGTAATTCTTGGAGTACAGAAGTGTGATAAGTAGAGTGCTAGAGAGATCAGTCCTGGGGCCATTCCTTTTTCAGATTTTTATATCAGATATGCATAACAAGGTATTAAATTGGGCCATTAAATATGCAGACGATACAGAATTAGCTGGAGTCATTGGTACAACACTAGAAAAAGAGTCATTACAAGCTGATCTTAATGTTATACATATAACTGGGCAAATGAGTGGATATGAGGTTTAATATTGATACATGTAATCATATACAGATGGGTAAACAACAACCACACACATATTTTATATATTATGTAATATACAAATTAAGCAAGTTAAATAAGAAAGGAATCTAGGAGTTATTATGAACAATAAACTCTCATCCACTGACCACTGTTCCTTGGTAATATCCAAGGCAAATCACATGCTGTGGTTAATAAAATAAACCTTAAAATTAGGAGCACAGAAGTGATTTTACCTTTGTATCAAGCATATGTGAGACCAAGTTTGGATTATGGTAGCCAATATTGGAACCATCTATTAAAAGAGGATACCAAAAATTGAGATGATACAATGAATAGCTACTAAATTAATACATAATATTAAAGATTTAGACTATCAAGACTGCCTCAGCCACCTTCACTTGATGACACTGGAGGTGAGAAGGCAGAGAGGGATTTATTGTTGTGCTATGATATCATGCAGGATGAATACCTATATAACAAACATGGATTAGATTTTAAAAACAGTCATATTGGAACAAGGGACCATCCTTTGCAGCTAAAACCCAAACTTCTTAATTCAAATAGAAGGAAGGATTATTATTCAGAGCGTACTGTCAATCCATGGAACAGACTGCCAATGGATATAGTTGTAAGCAAAAATAAATCAGAGTTTAAAACAAAATTAGACAGATATATTCTTGCAAAAATTATCTTTCCTACTATGGGTGATTGATGGAGCACCCCCAAGCTAACCACCTTCTTTGCTGTTACACACTTCAATATGCACATTTAATTCGAAATTATTTGGGATCAAACAGATTTGTTCAGTTGGCTGAAGTAAAAGATCTGCCACCAACAGAATTTTAGGATAAAATTACCACAGGAAATTCATAGAGCATGATTAAAACTGGGTTTATTTTATTACAAGTCTGTTAATCAGAGCACAACATATTGGCATAGTAAGAAGGTGTGATACTATAAACTGAAGAAGTTTAGAACTTTTACAAGACAATTTGATTTTTTGTCCCTCAATTGCTAGTTGTATGCAATATGTTGCAATAGCAAACTGCCCTTGGCCAAATCATTAGGCACTTCCTGGTTTGTACTTTATTTGAAGTATCATGATTAAATGGATTGCTACAATATGCATCCACTGTAATAGGATGGTACTTCTTTTGCTGAGTGTTTGAAGACAGTTGGATAGGTACAATTATTTACATTTTAATTTGGGAACAGATGATGTCTGAAGAAAAGACTTGGGCATCAACATCACCGATGACCTGAAATCATCCAAGCAGACCACTAAAGCAGTAGGTAAAGCTAGGTGGATGTTAGGGTGTATTAGTAGGGTATCACAAGTCAGAAGAGGGAGGTAATAATCCTCTTTACAATACACTGGTTAGGCCCCATCTGGAGTACTGCATGCGGTACTGGAGGTCACACCTTCACAAGGACATTAACCAAATTGAGGCTGTCTAGAGAAAGGCAACCAAATGGTGCAGGGACTGCATCAGAAAACATATGAGGACTGATTAACAGAGCTCAGTATGTATACCCTAGAACAGAGGAGGAGAGAGGTGATATGATCAAAACATTCAAACACCTTAAGGGTATTAACAAAGGTGAAAGTGTCTAACATGTTTCAATATAAGAAAAATATCAGGACAAGAGGACACAGCATGAGATTAGAGGGTGGCCGATTAAGGGTAATGTGAGGAAGTTCTTTTTCACAGAAAGGGTGGTGGATGCATGGAACAGCCTACCTCAGAAAGTGGTGGATATGAATATAGTGCAGGGCTTCAAACAGGCATGGGATAGGCATGAGCAATACAGATGAGAATGAATACATAGGCCATTGACAGAGCAAAGGCCGATGGCACATTTATAAGGGCAGAAAAGAAATGGGCAGACTAGATGGGCCCTGGGTCCTTATCTGCCATCAACTTCTATGTTTCTATGTTTCTAAGTAAAATGAGGTAAAAAAATCAATAGCAAATGAGTTTGCCTAGGGTTGCTGAGACGTTAAATGCAAACATTAAATAACAGTAGGAGATGCATGGCTAAAATGAATTCCTACTTCATAAAATTATATTAATTCCTATGTGTCTGTCTATATAAAAAGTGTTTGCATAGTAAAACCTGTAAATGTAGCAATTGAGATTGTTCAGCTATGGTAAGAACTTTAAAAAAAATTTATTACTTGTATCTTGCGTAATAAAGGCAACTACTTTATCTTCTGTATTTACTCCTGCTGTGATATTAGGACACATATAAGTAATATGTATATGTTAGTATGTATTTGGTTGAAATGATGTAACAGTTGATTTAAATAAAGTTTTTAGTCTCGATGCTGCTATCCAGCCTAAAGACATGTTTGTTGTGACTGAGAGGTTATAATAGGGAAGAAAACAATAGTGTCTTGGATCATCTCTAGAGCTGTTGTGTATGTTCTCAAATGACATTTCCTTAACAGTTGTGTGCTTTGTCTCATGGACTGGGAATGGTGTGAGGTGAGGTGGAATCCTGGGTGGAATGTTCAACACTGGTGTCTGAGGGGAGTGATACTGACCAGTGCTTGCTGCATGGGTGCTTTTATCCAATGTCAAGTGTTAAGGGTCTAAAGGCTGTGATGCTATGACAGTTACAGTGTATCAGAAGATAACAGGGGTTATATAAAAGTTTCATGATGAACTGACACATACAGACAGTAACTTCTGAAAGTGTTCTTTGACAATACTTCCACCACTTTAAGGTTCTCCTAGGAACTGTATTGTAATATGAGGATTGTTTTCAAGATTTTTTCTTGCCTCTGTTGGATCTGAAAGATATACGGTGCAACTGACTATGCATCACAAATTGCAAAACCAAACAACTAAAGTTATTTCAGTATTTAAACAAAACTCCTGTTTGCTGCTCTTCTGCTTTCTGTACTGATCTGAAACTAAAAATACTTAACTTGATGTTAGACTTTGTATACCAAAACATTATATAGATGTCACTTCTTTCTTCCGCTTTCTGTTCTGTACTGTTCTGAAACTAGAAAATGTAACTCAATGTCCGACATTGTATGAATGTCAAAGTCAATTTATATACATGCTTTAAACTATGTATGTAGTGTAGATAATGGAGTTTGCCCTTTAAGGGCAGAGCAGGTTGTCCTGATGCACCCTTCCCCTTTTCATCAAGATGGTGTGCTCAGAAGGGAGGGGGAAGGAAGGAAGGGAGGCTAGGGATAGAACACTGGCCAAGCAAACAGGAAGGGAGGGCAAGTGGAGTTACATAATAGGCAACATTAAGAGTGGTTCAGCCTCTTTGCTGGAGTTTTTGATCTAATTGGAAACTGCAGCACGTCAGATTGGCTGAATATCAGGATAGGTTTGTGCATTGGGATATAACAGGTAAGATAGCTCACAAGGAACGAAGTCTGGAAAAGAATATACAGATCTAAAGTAATATAGTAATATATAGAGATATAGTAAATTAATAATGAGATGTAATGACAGGGTGCATTAATTGATAAGTAAGAAGCATGGAAGACCGATTGCATGTGAATGGCTTAAGAAGCTTTGATGGTGAACCTTGTGGTGTGACGTTTTTAGTGGGATCCCTGTCAGAGAGAAATTTTGCTGTAAACTGAATAAGGCTGTACCACTTTGTGCTTAATTCCCGCTTGGTGGTGAAACTTGTAGAGGTATAGCTTTGGGCATTTAAGCGCCAGCATGCTTTAACTCTGAATTGCTGTATCTGCAAATACATCCTGGATAAGAGGAGATTACTAGCAGGAAAGCTAGTGATTTTGTGTTTGTTTAGGGCATCGCCAGACAAACAAAGCGAGCTGAAACCACGCCACTGCAATGGGTGTTGGAACGCCATTAAGGCAAAGGTGCCAGTAAGGGCCTGGTTTGGCAGTTTGTGAAAGGGTCTTTGGCTGGTTTTGTGGGCAAGCGAGGAACTCATGGCAGAAAGGGAAGTGAGCAGGCAAGGCCTTAGCCTGCAAGGGTTTATTTCCCAGGATCAGTTTTTGATATGGCAGGAGTCAACTGGAAGCCTTTCGAGCAAGCTGGTGATGTGAACACCACTATGGGCTGACATGGGGAACGCCACTAGGGCAGAGAAGCAAAGATCAGTCTTTTCACTCAAGCTTTAGGGATTTCAGGGGCTTTCAGCTCTTCTGAAATGGGGAATCTCACCGCCGTGTGAGAGCAGGTCATTTTCAAAAGGGTCTTGGGAGTGGGGCCGGCCAAAAGAAGCAAGGCCAGCAGGCATTGTTTGATGGTGGCAGAAGCGCCAAAACAAATGGGAGCTGGAAATACACTATGGTGGGGAAGGCATCCGACAAAGGATGTGAGGAGGATGGCTCCTGGGGAACAAGGAGACTGGGCAATAGAGACAGGGGATGGCTGGGGAAGCTGGAGGATTGAGCAGGGGAGCCGATGGTGGGCAATAAAGAGGGAGTCTGGAGGCCTGGACCCAGGATAGCACTGGAAAAAGGCATGTGGTATGATGTCACATGCCAGGGCAAACCATGCAGAGACAGACAATTGAAGCATAGGTGCAGGAGAGCACTGAAGAAAGATGTCAGCATGATGTCACACTCCAGGGAGCCACTCGGTGGAAACAAAAGGAAGTCCTGGGGAAATAGGAAGGGCCTAGGGATGAGTAAATACTGGGCATCGGGCACAAAGAGGAAAAGAAGCAACCTAATCAAATGGGGCAACAGAAAGAAGGGGACACGGGAGCGAGGATGTGAGGACATGGAAAAGGGGCTGTGTAGGTCTCTGAGGCCACAAGCAAGGGAACAATGGAGGCAGTGGGATGCCATCCCAGCAGGCCAAGTACATGATGAAGGAGGCCAGAGGGAGAGTAGGGACAAGGAATGGGGTCTCTAAAGGAAGAAGGGACAGTGGATTTTTTCAAAAAAAAAAGGGAAGCCACTGGTAACGTTTTAAAAAAAAAGAAAGAAAAGGAAGAAACAAGAAGAAGAGGAAGAGGAATGAGAGGCCTGGGAAGGCATGGCAGCCATAACAATTGACATGAAGGAACCAATGGGGTCTAGGGACAGGGTTGCGAAGGCATGCAAGGGAATAGGGTAGGCCTGGACAGCTACCAGGGCAGCTGTGTGCTGGCCTGTGGGGATGAGAAAGAGAGGTGGATGGAAGACAAGAGGACAAAAAACCAAAAAAAAACCAACACAATCACCATGGGTCGACTGTTTCTATTGAGGAACAGGGGCTGGGTCATGAGGGGAATATTATGGGTGAAGTTGTTTAATGAAATCTCTTTTTCTTCTTTTCAGTTCTTTTCACAGTTTGCAGACAGCAAGGAATATAGCTCCAAAGAAGAACAGGCCTTCAAAGGAGGACACCTACAGGGCTATAGTGGAGCTGGCAGAGAAAGCCAATAGAATGTGGGAACTGGTCAAGGGGAGGAATTGGGAAACCTGGGGAGAAAAGGAAAGCAGAGAAGGGAAAAGTGGCAGAGGGAAGTGACTGGCTGAGGGGCCAAGCATCCCGGCCAGGATACAGCCACCACAGAAGGCCCCAACAAGGTGGCTAGTCCAGCACCCTGCACCCCAGCACCCCTGCACCCTGTTAACCCGGTGCTCCAGTACCTCCCAGGACCAGTCTAGTTTTCTCCCAGGGGAACCCAGACCAGGACAGGGATACAAAGGGCAGACATGGAGGGTAGGAGATAGGCAAATAGAGGAGTCAGAACTATTGACCAGCAAGGCTGGGTATCAACAAGAGGAGGAGATCTTGGCAGAGAAAAGAAATGAAGACAAGTGAGCAATTTAAAGAAGCTATAGACAGGATGGAAGCTGTCCAGAGGAGGGAACTAAAATGGTGCAGGGTCTGCACCGGAAGATATATGAAGAGAGACTTAAGGAGCTGAATATTTATAGCCTCGAGGAAAGGAGGAGGGGGCGGGCATGATAGAAACTTTCAAGTACCTCAAGGAAATCAACAAAGTCCAAGAGGGTAGCATCTTTCAAAAAGAGGTGTGCAAGAACAAGGGGCACAATTTGAAGATAGAGGGGCGGCTCAGAGGTAATTTAAGGAAGTATTTGTTCACAGAGAGGGTTGTGGATGCATGGAATGGCCTTCCAGAGAGGTTGTGGAGTCAAAAACAGTGGTGGAATTCAAGCATGCATGGGACAGTCATAAGGCAATTCTAGGGGTGGGGGGTAGGAAAAGTAGGCTGCTGGTTAACTAGGATCTACAGCTTATCCATTAGGTAGGGAAATGGGCAGACTGGGTGGGCCAAAGCGGTCCTTATCGTCCGTCAAATTCTATATCTCCAGCTCACAGTGGTTCCTCCACAGCCACTAGTACAGCAGCCAACCCTTCAACCACAAGGCACCATACTTGGGGTGCCAGGATGACGGCAGACAACCTGAAGTGGACAAGGCCACAGGTAACACAGCCGCTCCATGGGATAGCATCAAAGAGTATATAAACCAAATTGTTTCGCACTAGGGACAGGGAGTCTGGGCCAGATGGAGACAGCACTAGCAGAGATTAGGTCAGAAAAGAAGCACTGAAAGGAAAAGAGAAAGGGTAGAGAAAGAAGGAAAAGGACGCGAGATATTGGAGCTCCTGGGACGAGGGTAGGCAAACACGCACTCTTGGCCACGAAAGAGAAAATATGGAAGGAGAGTATGTGGATATCTTCTCCTTGGTAAGCCATGAAACGGCAGTAAAATATGAGGAGACAGAAAATATAGGGAAGAGTGAGATGGCAGCAGTGGTGGTTTGTTAGGAAAAAGGAGGAGGACAAATTCACCAAAGGGAAGACCTGGGAAGGGTGGTTTGTAGGTTTCACCACATTCTCAGCCATAGCATTGGAGAAGATGCCTGAGTTGGGCATTCCACTCATCACATGCTCTTTGATAATAAGGAGAGCAAAAGCAAAGGGGGTGGGGTGGATATACTATGATGAGTTCTTTTGACAAAGAATGGCAACATATGGGGATGTAAGATGGGATACCAAACAGCTAGACTTATGGACAGACTACGAACTGATCAGTCTACGCCAGAGGGGAGTTTGGGATAAAAGGTGCCATGCTGCTGAAATGTTGCTGGGCCTACAATAGGGCCTTTGCTCCTGGCAACAATGCTGCTTCCGCACGCTTGTTCGAAATGTGGGGATCACATTCAGTGAGCAGATGCAGGACGACATGGGTCCAGAGAGCCCAGGGAGCCAGTGGGCAAGGGTCAGGGCAACAGATTTTCATGAAGGACAGGGATATAAAGGGCAGACATGGAATAGAGGGGGATGGGTAGGGGACAGGCAAATAGAGGGAGTCAGAACCATTGACCAGCAAGGCCGGTATCAACAAGAGGAGGAGATCTTGGCAGAGAAAAGAAATGAAGACAAGTGAGCAATTTAAAGAAGCTAGAACCCCATCAGGATAGAGGCATGGAGAGAATGGTTAGACAGATACCCAGATAGGAGAACAGCAGAAATGATTAAGAAAGTTTTTGCACAGGTTTTTCTTGCAGTAAAGAGAGCACAAGGCAAGCCAGGGAGGCAAACAATCTGGGTTCAGTGAGGGAGAGGGAAGAAATGTTAAGACAAAAATAGAGAAAGAAAAGGCAGCAGGAGAGTGAGGGACCATATGATAACCCCCATTGAAGAATATGAGGATTTCTCCTTTGGGTTTGGTTCCCAAAAACAGGAGGGGGAATACAGGTGATTGATCACCCATCCTTTCTGGAAGGTGATTCAGTGAACAATTTTTCAGTGAGAAATATAGTAAAGTGACATATTCCATGCTGGAAGATGCAGTCCGGATTATCTGTGCAACTGTGGATGCATGGATGGCAAAGACAGACATAGAGTCTGCTTTCAGATTACTTCCAGTTAGAAAAGAGGATTGGGACCTGTTGGGGTTTAAGATTGGGGGACAGTACTATTTTGATAAAGCCATGCCCATGGGTTGTTCTATAGCACGCGTGATATTTGAAGCATTCAGCACATGTTTGCAGTGGATATTTCAAGAAAGAACTGGGTATAAAACAATGATTCACTATTTAGATGATTTCCTTTTATAGGCAGTGGGAGAAGGGAGACAGAAAATGTTAGCCAGCTTCCAAGAGCTGTGCAGAGAACTGGGGGTCCTATTGGGACCTGACAAGACAGAAGGGCCCAGTAAGATGTTAGAGTTTCTGGATATTGAGATAGATGCCCCAGGGGAAATATTTCGCCGCCGACAAAAAGTGAGAAAATTAAAGGAATTGATTCAGGTACATACCAGTAGAAGAAGAGTACAACTAAGATAGGTACAACAAGTGTTGAGACATCTGAACTTTGTGTGCAGGGCTATTGGGCCAGGGAGGGCTTTCACCAAAAGGTTAGCAAGGGTTACAGCTGGAGTGACCAAACCACACCATTGGGTAGACATGACAAAAAGGAGTCAAGGAGGATTTTAAAGTATGGGAGGAATTTTAGGAAATACAATGGCTGCTCCTTCTGGCAGGAGGAATGGGTATAAACATGGACCTTGATCTTTACACAGACGCAGCTGGAGGCCTAGGCGTGGGGGCTATCTGAGGGGCAGATGGTTTGCAGAACTGTGGCCATCAGACTGGGTGAGGGACAGTAAGGTAAAAGATATAACCTTGGTTTGGGAGGAAGAACTACAGTATCAAAAATGACATTTTGGTGAGACAATAGAGCAGTGGTAGAGGTCCTAAACAACAGGGAGCCAGGTCAGAAATGGTCATGCAAGTTTTGCACTTCTGGTACTAATGGCATTACAGTTGAACATGTCATTCAGAGCGAAACACATAGAAGGGACACAATAACCTGGCTGACAGCCTTCCGCCTGCAACTGGATCATTTCCGGAGGCTGGCACCAACAGCTGAGGAGCAAAAATGCCCATACCAATGAACATATGGGGCATTGGCAAGAAGGAGCAGAAATGTTGTTCCGCAGTTCATTGGCACCACTCACTCTAAGGGCCTCACTGATGGAGCCTGGTGAGTGTTTCAAACATTCAGGGCAACACACCACATAGAGGTAAGTAGGCCACTCACAGAAGAACAATTGGGAAGTTCACCATAGAGCAATGTTAAAAGGAACAGCCCACACCACAATGGGGTCTACTTGCAGGATTAGTGTTATCTGCAGTCTAAAAGGATGGAAGGACCCAACAAAATCAATGCTCATTAGAAGAATGATGCAGGGATGGGGTAGAGTTAAAACAAGGGATGGTGGATAATAGAAGACCAATAGGGAACAGTGGCTGGCAAAACTGAAGGATGTGTTACTGGCAATATGCAGGTCAAAGGCCGAGGCCCAGTTATTTCACATGATTTATGTGGTAATGTTTGCAGGGGCCATTAGAGTGAGTGAGGTGGTAGGCCACAGCAGGCAAAGATGAGAAAGGGGATTAGATGGGAAGATATAAGCTGGGGATGAAGGAGATACAGATCATGATTAAGAGATCAAAGAGAGGATCAAAGGGGACAAGGTTGTATGGTAACACTAAAGAAACATGTAAAGGGTACAGTGTGCCCAGTGCAGACTTGTGGGCTTTCGCCACAGAGCGTGAAATAGAACAGGAGATTATTTGTGTAATGGGTGATGGAGTAGAGTCTGGTTATCAAGTCACAGCATTGCTCAAGAAAGGCATGCAGTTCCTTGGGAGGATCCGTTAATTATTCTTCACACCTTATGGATAGGGCTGCCTACAGTGGGCAGCAGCAGGAGATGTTGAATAATATTATGGAAAGGGTGTTGGAGGTCTGCCAGTTATAAGAGATATTCTAACACTGCAGTGTAGAGACCAACATATCACCTATGTTTTGTTACAGATATGGAGTCACGGGGGCAGGGAGAGATGCTATTATGGTAACAAACTAAGACCATATGTAAAGATATTTATTTTGTTTAAACCCTATATGAAGAGGGAGAAGCACGAAGTCTGGATCTGAAGCCACCTTATATATATATATTGGGCAGAAAGGAGAGCTGAGAAAAGGCTGGGGAAAGCAACTTTACCTGGATGCGAAACAATGTAAATTGGTATGGTGCGGCATCCTAGGGATGAGATGAACAACTGCTCCCACCTTGAAAGAGCTGAAGGAGCGGCAACCCATTCCAGACATAATTATTATACATTTAGGGGTAATGACCTTGGGGGCAAGCCATAGGTGTACACACACATACAGATAAAATGGGACTTTGAGACAATACAGCAGTGGTGGCCTAGGTATGCCTTGCCTGGTTGGATATGATACCAAAAATGGTTTGAGACAGGAGCACAGCCATAGAGCTGTGGATAGGGCTAGGAGAAAGATGAACACAAGGGTAGGGACACTGTTAAGAAAATGGGAGGACAAGTAATACTGTGGGTGTGGAAGAGTGGGTAGAAGATTTCTACAGGTCAGATGGCATGCACCTGTCAAATCTAGCCATAGATATGTTTAATATGGAGATGATGGGTTTTATAGAAGCATGGAGGAGGCATGCAAAAATAATGGATAATAAAAAAAGAGGAGGACTGGGAAGGAGGTTCCTGAAGTATACAGAACAATACCCTAAGTAAGGGAAAGCCAGTTGTCTGACGCAAACTGGAGACCAGCTGATGGGGAAAAGGGGAGGGGAGGAGGAGGGGGAAGTAAAAGGAATAAGACGAAAAGAGGAAGAAGCTGAAGGAAAAAGTGGTCTTGGTTTTCACTGTTACCTAACAGAAAAGGAGAAGAAGAAGGCACCCAGGTTTTCACCTGGGGGAGCAAAAAGAAAGAAAGATGGATGAGCAGAGATTGATATATGGATGGAAATAAATGAAATTGTGAGAGATATAATAATAAAAGATGAGGAAATGGAACATGGAATTATGATATATAAATACATTGATTGCCAATCTGAGCACAACAACAACAATGGTCTCTGTCTTTTGTGAGGGAAAAGGAGGGAATCTGGGATAATGGAGTTGCCCTTTAAGGGCCAGGCCAGGTTGTCCTGGTGCACCTTCCCTTTTCATCAAGATGGTGTGCTCAGAAGGAGGGAGAAAGGAAGGGAGTGCCAGGACAGAATAATGACCAAGCAACAGGAAGGGAGGGCAAGTGGAGGTACATAATAGGCAACACAAGAGTGGTTCAGCCATTTTTGCTGGAGTTTTTGATCCTCCCACCCACCTTGCAATATAGAGCAAGAGGGAAGACAGTCATAAAGGGACTGTGTGGTAGGTCTGTCGTTGTGGATGACAGATGTCCAGTAGGATGGTTATTGGATTGCCACAGGTGTATGGCAGAAAATAATATGCTTATTGGACTGCCAAAGGTGGATGGCAGAACAAAGGGAGAAAAGGAGGGGAAGGAGGGAGGTAGAGAAAGAAAAAGGAATAAAATGAAAAGAGGAAGAAGCTGAAGGGGAAAAGCGGTCTCGGTTTCAATTCTACCTAACAGAAAAGGAGAAGAAGAAGGCACCTGGTTTTCACCTGGGGAGCAAAAGAGGAAGAAAGATGGATGAGCAGAGATTGATATATTGATGGAAATTAATGAAATTGTCAGAGATATAATCATAAAAGGTGAGGAAATGTAACAAGGAATTATGATATATGAATAAATTGATTGCCAATCTGAGTACAACAACAAACAATGGTCTCTGTCGCTTTTGTGAGGGAAAGGGGAATCCAGGACAATCACATCATTTCAAGAGTCTGAGATGGTCTCAGTCATTGGGATCATCTTTGTTAGAGAATAAAGAAGCATTCCAAGAAAGTAATGAGAAAAATATGTTCTTGCTGAAAATATTACTAAACTTGCTCCTCAAGATCACTTGAGTGAGGTTGGTACTGACATTTTCAGCATGGCAATGCGCTTTCTCATTGTTTTCTTGAAATACTTCCTTATTCACTTACATTGATGTTTTCCATCCTGAGATGCTCATGCATATCATCGAAGGTTTAGTTGCAGGGGACCAGGGAATTCTTAACTCCATCTATGGCTAGCAGCACTCACCAGGGTCAGTCAGATAAGATGTTAATTTTCTCTTACCATGACTACAAAAATATATATATTTTGTGAATTATGTACCAAATCTGGACCTCAAGGAATCTAACTGTTAGCAAAGGCATTCTGAGAGTTTCCTTTAAATCTGTCTTCAGTATTTTAGTAATCGCTAATTTTAGGTATATGGCAACTTGAAAATCAATTGTCTTGTACCTAAATTCTAAAGTGATACCAGAAAAATAGAAGTGATTTTTACAAGAACATACAGTGTATGTAGTTTGATAATGAATGGCATAAACTCACCTTCACATTTTGGGATAGGACCACTCCACATAACTTTTCCATCTTGCAGTAAACATGTCACAGTTTCTGTCCCTCTGCTTTGATAAACCCTCTTCACACACAACAGAAATTGAATTTCCTAACTGGAAGTTGTCACCAAGCGACGGCATTGATTGGAATTCCTGGATCAGGACATTCATTATGCCCAAATGCTAGAAAAGCATAAGAAACATTATTGTAAAATTTCAATAAAACATAAAATACCACCCTAACCTAACATGCACCTCAAAGTGTCCCTAGGTTAAAAAATGGATATTATGATTGGTCACATTATGTAGTGATTGCTCATGTAACTGGTAGTTTCATTATGATTCTTTTTTTTTTCATTTTAAAGATAAAAGATAGTCTGCAGTACTGGTGTTACCACACCAACAATGTGTTTCTTTACATTCTTTGAACAACTTCTACATTATCTTTTCTGAATTTGGGAATGCCTTTAACACACAATTTAGCCACTTGTGGTGCTGTGGGAGGAGAGGATGCTATTGCATCATGGGTGGCTGCACTATTTGAGGGTGTTCCTAAAGTTCAGGGTGTAAGCAGAGAGACAAGATGAATGATTTGAAACAAAACAAGGTTGGGTAAAATGCATCATTCCCATGCATTTCAATTCTACTAAGAAAGAAAGCAGATCTAACCACCAACAACTTCAGTGAGTTTTAGAGACGTTAAGCACTCATAAAATGTGGGTTTTCCAACATGAAATAATGTGATGCAAAAAGAGTTGAAAGTGTCCTTTGACATATAATGATCACAATTATATACAATATGGTTACAAATTATTCAACAATATTATTTATTTAGTTTTTGTTGACCAGGTAAGTGCACTAGACAAATCCTGCCTATTTTCAGGTACGACCAGGGGAGGGGGATAGATGAATGCCAACTGACCTTGAACCAGATTAAGCTGTTTTTGGTATTTTTAGTGAATGGGAAATTTGGTCAAGACACTGGGAAATTCCCTACTCTTTTCGATAAGTGCAATGGGATCTTTAACATCCACCTGAACTACCACCAATCCAGGCAGATGGGAGCTCGGTTTAACGTCTCATTCAAAAGAAGGCACCTCAGAAGTGCAGCACCCCTCTCATGCTGCAGTACAGTGTCAGTACTGGGATATTAACCCAAGTGACAGATGTTGGAACCGAACCCACAGTCCTCTGATCTCCTGGCCTCAGAGGTGAGTGTGCTACCTACTGAGCCACTGACACAGTCTCAGTGTTCTTTTCTTTCATCTTACTACAGCCATGCTCTTTAAACTGTGCTCAGAATTTGTGTTAACTAAACTGTCATTTTTAAGTCATCAAATTTCCCTGTTAAATGTGATAATGCACCTCAGGGTGTGTTGCACAGTCACCCTCTGATGTAAACACACATCAGGAGTGTCGTTAGCATGGGTTAAAGTTGAGTGCCTTCAACCAACTGAGAAGTGCTTATATCAAACATGACCACACACCTTGTAGTGTGTTATTACTTATAAAATGGGCACAAAATGAATACACAGGAACAAAACAGATAAAAAGTTGGAGGGTGCTGTCATTTAGGAATAATGGATGATCATGTGATGTGTTTCACTGATAGTAAAGTAGTATTTTTCTTACCCATTTTAAAATTAAATGTATTCAGCTCATGAAATAAGGTGCATGATAGGCGGACAATTGTCAATAGTGACAATTCTCTTTTCCTTTCCTTTCCAATTTTCCTTCCCAGGAACCAACTTACCAAGTGCATATCAAGAGTGATCTATGAATGCATTGCTACCAAGTTCAGAGTTGTTTAAACTGTCAGTTGATTTTAAATAAAAAATCAAACCCTCACTGCAGTGGAATTAGAATTCACTGGCATTTGCTTGATGAGCAATCTAGATGGCTTTAGTTGACTTTATTGTTTCATATCTTAGTTACATGTCAAGAAGATCATCGAATGCAGTACATATGAATGCAATGCAAAACTGTGGCTTCCATTGGATTCTGCGAAATATATTTTCTCTTAAATTATGCATTTACAAGGTTTGGGCAGGAATGAACATGCAGCCAGAGCTCATATCTTGGTGGAGCCTGGATAGATGCATAGTATTTATGGAAAAGAGTCACACCATAAAATCCTTATGGTCTACCCTTGCTCTGTAGACAGTGGTAGGGAGAAAGTGGAGAGGGTCAGTGGAGATCAGGTTGCGTCTATAGAGACTGAATAAGCAGGGGAAATCTGAGCAGACTGGGGTGGCCAAGCAGTCCTTTTCTGACAACAAATTCTATGTTTCTACTACATGCTATGCTAGTCACCTGAGTTGGAGAATTAGCTGAAGTCTTAAACTGGATTTATAAAGGGCAGGCAAGTGGCAAACAATCTCCATATGGTGATCATAGAAACATAGACTTTGATGGCAGATAAGGACCACTTTGCCCACCCAGTCTGCCCATTTCCTTCCTATTGGATAAGCTGCAGATTATAGTTAACCAACAGCCTACTTCCTGCAACCCCCACTACAACTTTCTTATGTCTGTCCCATGCATGTTGAATTCCCCACTGCTTTAGACCCAACAACCTCCCCAGGAAAGCGGTTCCATGCATCCACCACTCTCTGTGAAAACATTTTCCTCACATTACCCCGCGCCGTCCTATCTTTAAATTGTGCCCCTTGTTCTTACACATCTCTTTTCTGAAAGATGTTACCCTCCTGGACTTTGTTGACTCCTTGAGGTACTTGAAAGCTTCTATCATGTCCCCCGTCCTCTTTTCATCAAGGGTATACATATTAAGCTCTCTCAGTCTCTCTTCATATGGTTTCTGATGCAGACCCTGCACCATTTTAGTTGACCTCCTCTGACTGCTTCCATCCAGTCTATGTCCTTGTGTGAGATGGGGTCTCCAAACTGCACACAGTATTCCAGATGGGGTCTCACCAACTGTCTGTACAGAGGATAACCACTTCCCTTTTTCTATTTGTGATGCCCTTCCTATGCATCCCAATATCCCCTGGCTCTCCTTACTGACTTCTCACATTGCTTACCCACCTTTAAGTCATTTGATATGACTACCCCAAGTCCCTTTCCATTTTGTTGTTATTAGTACCTCCCTGCTATTGTGTACTCTTCTCCTGGGTTTTGTTTCAGGTGCATTACTTTGCACTTCTTTGCATTGAATCTAAGTTACCATATGTCTGACCATTCCTCCAACCTTGAAAAGGCCCTTCTCATTCTTTCTACCCCTTGTGGATCAACTCTGTTACAGATCTTTGTGTCATCTGCAAATAGGCATACCTTTCCCTTCAGACCCTCTGCAATGTCATCTATAAAGATGTTAAGAGGACTGGACCCAGTACTGAGCCCTGAGGTACTCCACTAGTAACCCCTTTCTTCAGAATGTGTTCCATTCACTATTACCTTCTTTGTCCTGTTGTGCAGCCAGTTTGTTACTCAGGCTACCACCCTGGAACCCACTCCCAGGCTGGCTAACTTGATTATTAGTCTTTTGTGCAGGACTGTTTCAAATGCCTTGCTAAAGTCTAGGTAGGCCATATCCACAGCCCCTCACTGGTCTATTACTTTGATCACCCAGTCGAAGAAATCAATTAGATTTGTCTGACATGACCTTCCTGCTGTAAATCCATGCTGCTTTGGGTCCTGTGCCCCACTGGCCTCTAGAGACTCAACAATTCTTTCTTTCAGAAGTGATTCCATCATTTTGTCTACCACTGAAGTCAAACTTACAGGTTTGTAGTTTTCTGCTTCTGCCTTGCTCCCACTTTTGTGAAGGGAATCACATCTACCCTCTTCCAGTCCTCAGGTACCACCCCATCCTCCCATGATTTGTTAAAAGTGTGGTCAGTGGTGTCACTAGGTCCTCCCTTAGTTCTTTTAGGATTCTGGGTAAATCCCATCAGGCCCCATTGCTTTGTCCACCTTGAGTTTTAGGAGTTCTTTCAGGACTCTTTTCTTTGTAAATGGACTGGTGTCAACCCCTACCCAGAGTGCTTCTATTGTCTGGTTTAGATAACTCTTCCTCATCTTCTTTTGTGAATACTGAGCAAAAGTATTCATTTAGTATCTCTGCCTTTTCGCTGTCTCCCACTGCCCACCTCCTCTCCTTTATTAATCTTCACTATTCATCCCTTAACCTTTCTATGCTCCCTAATGTACCTATACAAGGTTGTATCCCACTTCTTTACTGAGTTGACTATTTTTCTCAGTTTGGTCCTTTACTATTCTGACTGCCTTCCCACTTCTTTCTGCTTTAATTGATACAGTTCTCTGTCATGCTCCTTCTGTGATTCCTTATACTTTCTGAATGCAGTCTGTTTCTCCTTAATCTTCCCTGCCACCTCTTTTGAGAATCATAGTGTTTTTTTACTCCACTTTGTTTTCTATATTTGTCCCACACAAAGGCTTGTTGCCTCTATGATAGCAGTCTTGATTTTTCCTATTGTTCTTCCATCCTCCTTTTGGCCATTTGGTAGTGCATTCCTCAGGTATTCACCCATTTTGCCAAAGTCGGCTCTTCTAAAGTCCAGTATCCTTGTTTTTGTATGGATTGTCTCCATGGTTGTTCATATTGTAAGCACACTGTGCAGTGGTCACTTCTTCCCAGATGTCTACTGACTTCTAAATTTGTGATCCTGTCTCCATTTGAGAGTACCAGGTCTAGTATTGCTCCCTCCCAGTGGGTTCCAACACTAACTGTCTAAGGAATGCCCCTGAGGGCATCAAGAATTACCCTGTTCTTGGATATGACTGCAGTACATGTCATCCAGTTAACATCTGGCATATTCAGGTCCCCCATCAACAGTATCTCCTTTTTCAGCCATTTTGAGAATGTCCTCTATTATTTTCCTGTCCGTTTCTTCCCCTTGAGACAGGGGTCTGTATATAACCCCTGTGCAGATTGTGATGACATTCCCTGTCTCCAACGTGACCCAGAGTGCCTCTTGTCCTCCCCTTTACTTTTAGTTCTGTAGCTTTGATCCCTTCCTATGTA
The DNA here is from genome assembly GCA_016271365.2 of Neoceratodus forsteri. Lineage (NCBI taxonomy): Eukaryota > Metazoa > Chordata > Ceratodontiformes > Ceratodontidae > Neoceratodus > Neoceratodus forsteri. Next base: position 626,469,121 of record CM057455.1, read on the forward strand.
TAGAGCTACTCCACCTCCTCTTTACCCTCCCTGTCCCTTGTGTACACTGTGTACCCCGGTATGTTGACATCCCAGTCATAGTTCTCTGTGTACCATGTTTCCGTGACTGCCACAATATCCAATTTTTCATCTTCCATCAGGGCTACTAGCTCAGGAAGCTTGTTTCCCAGACTACGGACATTGGTACTCATTGCCCTCCATTTAATGTTGGTTTTATCCTTTTTCCCCATCCCTGCTCTTATTGCCTTGTCCATTTTCCCATTTATCCCTGTCCTACCCTCTGTTGAGTTCTGTACCTCAGTGTTTACCTTACTACCTGCCACGTTTTATGGGGAGGCTTGAAATGTCCTGCCTCTTATCAGCACCTTCCTCTTGGCTAGTTTAAAAGCTTGCCAAGGAAGCATTTAAACCTGTCACTTAGGAGCTTGCTTCCATTCGTGGACAGATGCAGACCATCGTGGCAGTACAGAACTTCATCTCTCCAGATGTATCCCCAGTCCCCAATGAAGCCAAAGCCCTGTGCTCTGCACCAGTTTTGCAACCATTCATTAAACTGCATGATGTGCAGTACCCTAGCCTCACCACTACCATGGACTGACAGCACGTCTGAGAAGTTAACCATGCTTGCTACCTGTCTGAGGCCCCTCTCCAACTCCACAAATTCATCCTGCATTGCACTGATTCCATGTTTAGCTAGGTCATTTGTCCCAAGGTGGACAATCATATCTAGTTCCATCTCATGTGATGCTGCTTCTGCAATCATGAGGATTCACTTCTTGTCCCTTAAGCCATGGCACCAGGCCGGCACCTTACTTCCCTCTCCTCTCCCCAGTTCTACCCCTAACAATTGAGTCCCCATCAGAAGCTGTTTCTTTCCCTGTGGTGTCCCTTGCCACCCTTTTTTGTGGTCTCCTTGTGGATGTCCCCAGCATTCTTCTTGGTATCCACTGAGGGAGCCATCATAGAGGAACCTTGCTCTGCCAGACTGGTGTATGATTTTATGTAGAGGTACAACTAGGGATCTTTGCCTCTGTTCCACCACCCGCACCCTCCCAGAACCCACTGTGGTCCAACTGCTCTTCATACTTGGCAACCCTCTGAGGCAGTGGTTGTGACAGTGGTGCTCTTTGGGTGGGAGGCTCCTTAGTCCTTGCCAGTTCAGCCTGGAGGTGGGCAATCTCCTCCCTTAGAGCTGGCAGTTGCCTGCAAATAGGACAGCAATGCAGTTTCCAGAATGTCTCCCAAAACTGCTGCTCCACAGCCAGTGCATTGCACCACTCCCCACATGTCCCTTTCCCTTAAACAAACAGTAGTAACACTCTGGTACAGAGGTTGATACCAGCCCATTTACAGAAGAAAGGGTTCTGAAAGAACTCTTAAAACTGAAGGTGGACAAAGCAATGGGGCCTGATGGGATTCATCCCAGAATTCTAAAAGAGCTAAGGGTAGAACTAGTGACACCACTGACTACCCTTTTAACAAATCATGGGAGGATGGGGTGGTACCCGAGGACTGGAGGAGGGCAGATGTGATTCCCTTCACAAAAGTGGGAGCAAGGCAGAAGCAGGAAACTACAGACCTGTTAGTTTAACCTCAGTGATAGGGAAAATGATGGAATCACTTCTGAAGGAAAGAATTGTCGAGTATCTAGAGGCCAGAGGGGCACAGGACCCTAGGCAGCATGGATTCACAGCGGAAGGTCATGCCAGACAAATCTGATAGATTTCTTTGACTGGGTGACCAAAGTAGTAGATCAGGGAGGGCTGTGGACATGGCCTACCTAGACTTTAGCAAGGCATTTGACACAGTCCCACACAAAAGATTAACATACAAGTTAGCCAGCCTGGGAGTGGGTCCCAAGATGACAGCCTGGGTAAAGAATTGGCTGGAGAATAGGACACAGAGGTAATAGTAAATGGAGTCCACTCAGAAGAAAGAAGGGTTACTAGTGGGTACCGCAGGGTTCAGTATTAGGATCGTCCTCTTCTAATGTCTTTATAAGCGACATTGCGAAGGACTGGAAGGAAAAGTATGTCTCTTTGCAGATGACACTAAGATCTGCAACAGAGTTGATGCACAGGGTGGGGTGGAAAGGATGAGAAGGGACTTGGCAAGGTTAGAGGAATGGTCAAATGTATGGCAGCTTAGAATCAATGCTAAGAAGTGCAAGGTAATGCACCTGGAAAACAAAACCCAGAGGAAGAGTACACAATGGGGGTGAGATACTAACAACAACAAAAATGGAAAGGGACCTGGGGTAGTCATATCAGATGACCTAAAGGTGGGCAAGAATGTGAGAGGGCAGCAAGGAGGGTTGGAGGATACTGGGATGCATAGGGAGAGGCATCACCAGTAGAAAACAGGAAGTTATTATCCCTCTGTACAGACAGCTGGTGAGACCCCATCTGAGTACTGTGTGCAGTTTGGAGACCCAATCTCCACAAAGACATAGACAGGATGGAAGCTGTCCAGAGGAGGGCAACTAAAATGGTGCAGGGTCTGCACGGAAGATATATGAAGAGAGACTTAAGGAGCTTAATATGTATAGCCTCGGGAAGGTAGGGAGAGGGGGACATGATAGAAACTTCAAGCACCTCAAGGGAATCAACAAAGTCCAAGAGGGTAGCATCTTTCAAAAAAGAGGTGTGCAAGAACAAGAGGTCACAATTTGAAGATAGAGGGGTGGCTCAGAGGTAATTTAAGGAAGTATTTTTTCACAAAGAGGGTTGTGGATGCATGGAACAGCCTTCCGGAGGAAGTTGTGGAGTCAAAATCAGTGGTGGAATTCAAGCATGCATGGGACAGTCATAAGGCAATTCTGGGGTTGGGGTAAGAAAGAAGGCTGCTGGTTAACTAGGATCTGCAGCTTATCCAGTAGATAGGAAATGGGCAGACTGGGTGGGCCAGCGGTCCTTATCTGCCATCAAATTCTATGTTTCTATATTTCTATACAGTATGTAATATATATATATATTTTTTTTTTGGTGCTGTACTTACCCTTTATGCACTGTGTTGGGTTATTAAGAATATGACAGTTCTGCCCCAAGACCTGTTGAGGAAGTGATGTCAGAACTTTGGCTATAAAAGAAATGCCACGCCTGGGTGTGTGTGGGGAAGGGGCTGGGTAGTCCACAACCACAGGTGACAAATACACCACTGCTCCAACACCCTAGTGAGTACTGCCCTTTATAATAATTCAATTAAGCTCCAGTAACTTATTTAACAATAGTTTAACTATCACAAAATCCTACACACCAGTAAATTATTTAAAAATAATTTCTGTCCCAAAATCCTAGTAGTCAATCCAGCTACCCCAAGGGACAACCAAAATGCAGTATTCAAACCCTTGTGAAGTTACTTCCAAGATAAGCAGAGTTTGCAAGCTCCTTATTCACCCTCAGCCACCTGTAATTTATTTAAAATGGTTTAACTGTCAGAAAATCCTAGAAGACAATCTAGCTACCTCCAAGGGTCTACCCACATTTTTAATTTTTATTTTTATTTTATTGAAATCTAGGATTACAATACTTTTGAGCAGGAACTGCTCATTTACAAAGGTTCCATGTCGAAGGAATGGGGTATACATACATACAAAGGTCAACATAATAATATATAGTTACACAATAACAAGAAGTAAGAGACTGAGGCTTAGGAAATTACAGTAATTCAAATGTGCCAAATGTTAGGTAGCATGACATAACGAGCCAAGGCAATCTTGGAAATAAGCACTGCAGGTGAGAGGGAAGGGGTATGCAGGCAGGAAGGCCATTGTCGGAGGGTAGAGGGTGAGGGTAAGAGCTCTAAAGGGAGGAGAGGAGGGATAGAAGTCAGAAAATGCCCTGGGGAGGAAAGGGATAGGGGGCAAGGGGGTAGGCAGGTAGAAGGAGGCAAGGCGGGAGAGATAGCTGTCAAGACTGAAGTGGAGGGCGCAGTGAACGTGGGCCCCCATTAGGGCGTAAGCAGTCACAACGACTAGTTGAAATGAGATGAAGTCAGAGTTGTCTCTTAAAAGGGCCAAGAGCAGCAGCAGTAAGAGTTTCTTTGTTGAGAGTATTGTACCACTGTAGTGCTCTGTGGGCAAGGTCCTCTGGCCCATGGTGGTCCGGCATCTGGGGACAAGGAAGGTTAGTTGTTGTGAACTTCTAGTTCTCTGGGTGCTGTAGTGGTCAATAAGTAGCTTTTCAATGCAGTATTTAAATCCTTCAGTTACTCACAAGATAAACAGAGTTTGCAAGACCCTTTTGGTTAAACACTAAATAAATATGTAAATTAAAAGCAATTATCAAAGGTAGTTAGTTTCACCTCACACAGAATTGAACAAAAGTGCACGTTGTTGCAGATATCAAGTGCAATATAGAATTTCTCACACAGCTCACAGCTGAATAAAGAAGTAGTGTCCTTCCAGGTCAAGAAGATGTGCTTTGTCTTTATCAACCTTATGCACCTGGTGACACAGAGCAAGAACTCAGCAACTCAAGCAGCAATCAATACAGAAATGGCATTTTAATCAGTGGAGTGGACTACCTATGACATGAGGGAGGCAGTATAGCGCAGTAGTTTAAGGCTATGAGCTGCATATCTGGTGACATCCAGCAGACCAGACCTGGGTTTGAATCCCACATCTTCCACTTGCATACTGTGTGACCCTGAGCAAGTCACTTAGCTTCCCTGTGCTCCCAGGTCGCTCCTGTAAAAAGCTTTCAGCTTAGTGTGCTACTCCTGGTTAAACAACTAAACAAAAATACCCTTAAAGAAGCAAGAATATGGCCAAACTTTATTTCCTGGATCCAGATAGTTTTGCTCTGATCGGAAAGCCATGGTCCTTACAAATGACTTACTATTCTTTGAGTTAACAATCCACTGAGGTACCAGGCAGCCCACATAGGCCACTTCTCTTTGAACTAGCAATGGATCCTCTAAATGCAGCCATAACATAACATTCTGAGATAAATGGATGTCCATGGATCTCAATTCTGTGACACACCCTTGTATGTAGATTGTTTACTCCTCACAATAAATGAGGTGGGAAAATCCCTGGACAAAGCTCTGGCAGTATTAGAGGAATTTTGTAATATCTTGAACTCAGAATCAATTAGCAAAAGTCTGAAATCCTACCCTTCAAAGGAGGCACTCCACAATAAGAAAGGACTGGAAAGTATGAAATTATGTGGGCACCAGAGGGATTACGTATCTGGGAATGACTATTACTCCAAGTGTGCAAGCCTTAGTGGTTAAGTCTCTCTCCCTGTTAGAAGCAATAGAGCTGTACATGAGCAGGTGAAAGAAGCTGAATCTGAATCTTCTAAGTAGAATAGCAGCTTTTCAATTGGTGACCCTACCCAGACTGATTTACTGTTTCACAAATCTCCCAGTATTAATTCCAGCTAATTCATGAGGGTGTATTGATTCACTTCATATAACATTTCATCTGGGATAAGTAAAGACCCAGATTTAGCAAAATAATTTTAAGGGTCCTCTATAGGGTGTGGGGGTTAGGCTGCTGAACCTACCTTGGTTATGGACGTACTCATGGCTACCATCATAATGCAGTCCCTGGAGGAATAATTGGAGCTAGGAAAGAAACACCCTCATGGGCTGAGGCAGAGCAAGAGATACTAGGAGCCTTCCTCTGAGTCTGGTACTGCAGGAGCATATCCCAGACCATTGAAGGTTACCCCAACTGTGAAATTCACAAGACGAGTTTGGTAGAAACTGGAAAAGCTTAACAAGTGGCACCACCTGCCTCTGGGGTAACTCTGTGCTCTATGGAAGAAGCCCAATCTGAAGCTAGAAGACCTCCTGATACAATGGAGTTCCTGTGAGGCCCAGGTAACCACCACCCTTGCACACCTACTGATCCCCAGATGGGTGTACTTAAATCATTCTTACAGCTTCAGGAAGAAATTTATCTGCCCAAACAGCATCATTAGAAAGTCCTGCAAATAAGACATGCAATGCAACACTAGTTAGGACCAACCAGATGCTGAACAATGATAAGAGGACAGATATAATTAATGTTTGGATGCAATGGAGAAACAGGGTAGGGAGTATTATTTATAAGAATATTCTATTCCATTATTTCTTGAACTGGGATCCCCAGAGAATGAAATGGCAACAGGACATAAATGTGAACATAGCCTACCAATGTTGGGAAAATGCTGAGGCATGCATATAAAGAAACTCAGACACCAAGTATCAGCTGACACAAAAAAGAAAGATTCTCGGTCAGTAGCACAGAACTCCCACAAAGCTGGTGTGCATGGGAATCAGTATCCCTAATGAGTGCTGAAGGTGCAATCATTCTGATGGTACAATAGTTTACATCCTCTAGACAGGACCCCAGTACAGAAATTCTGGTAGGAGATTTTTCAAGGATAGGACAAATACCAGGACAATTTCCCTCACGCACCCTTCTGGATCCTAGGGGACACTGGATTGTTACAATGGTCTGGAATTCCTATAGAAAATTTCCGTATTTGTAGCAATGGTGGCAAAGTGACAGGTGCTCGTGAGCAGGAGGAAGACTGCAATCCCCCATTAAAACACTGGGAGCAGGGATTTAACCAGGACCACCATATACTCACAAATACTGTATTTAGCAGAAATAGAAGAAGTAGAAGATTCACAGTGGCCAGATAACCTTGCTGTCTATTGTATAGAAAGAGGCAACACAAAGGTCCACAAACTATCACTCACAGGAACAGAAGCATCACCCATTCACCAAAGGTGCACAACAATAACTTACACGGAACTAACATATACTATATAACATATAACACAAGAAGGGTAAACAGAATCACACTTTATTTCAGGCACAAACAAAAGCTATATATTATATAGAAAGGTAGCATAGATATGCATGCATGAGGTTTGCTGCACATAGTGCTCAAGTTAGCTTGTCCAAAACATGGGAACTGTTACAATTTAGTAATAATGCACATTTACATGAAAAGAGTCATATTATTGCATGGCTATACATGTAAATAACATCAGGTAGGCATTACTTAAATAGAGAATAATGGATAGGCAAGTGTGTTATGAATATTTTTCCACACCTAAGGTGTGTGATGACCCATAAACCTCAAGAGCGAAGCTCTAGAGGTTTATGCAGTTATCACACACCGAGGTGTGAAAAAATATGCATAGGCACACACTCTGCCTATCTTTTGCTTTTATAATTGCTGGTGCAGCCTTATCCAGCCGCTTTTTCTCATAGGAAAAAAAGATATCAGAAGTCCAAATGTCCGTGAAAAGTCGTCAGAGACATCCGCAGGTGATCACAGTCAAATGGTGGATGAGTGAAAGATGAATTAAAATTTAAGAGACTGTTTTGTAAAGCGAGAAATTTAAAATATTGAGCTCATTTTAAATTGTGTGTTAGCAGTGCACCAAGCAGGAAGTGTTGTGGTGGCCACGAAGATCTTCTGGTTGCTGTGGTGACCTACGAGAGAGAGTGTCTTGAAATTGCAATATTTTGTTCTACACTGTTTTTCTGATGGATTTTAAATAACAACCTGAATGGAGGCAGTTGGTAAGCAGAAGCACTTTAGCTGGGGAAAATCTGAGTTAGCGCCTGAGCTGTCTCGAGCACAGAGTACAGCTCGAGAGTGACTCTGAGATTGTGAAACGCTGTAATAACTCGATTTCAGGTTATTACGGTGTTTTCACAGTGTCTGAATCAGGTTGTTAAAGGCTCACCAGTAATTATTTAAAGGTAATGCCTGACTAAAATAGCAAAGCTTACAATTAAGGTGAAAAGAACAAACATATAGATTGTGCCGTAATTACAAGAGCGAAAATAATCATATGCTGTTAAATGAGTTATGCTACATAAGGAAATGTTTAATAAATGCAATAACAAATTTGTTTAAATATAGTTTGAATGTGAAATGATGTACTGATAAAATGACTTTTTATGTACACGTTTTTATTCATGTGTCCATTAGAGTTTATTTCAAAAGGTTTGCCCTGGCCAGGAATGTTGATAAATTCTTTATTGGTACTGTGCTGTGTTGAAAATCTCAGTAAACTTTGTTTATTAAAGAGAGAGAGACAGAGAAAGCGGAGAGAGTGGTGAAACCATGGAATAGCCTACCAGCAGAGGTGGTGCATGCAAGAATGGTTTCATGGAGCAGTTAACAGGTTTTATGAAGACTGTAATCAAAGTCTCCAAAGTACCCTTGAGAATATGGATAAGTTCAAGGTCCAATCACAAGTGGTGCAACTTAAATGGAGGCCACCCTTTGACATCTATAATCAGAACATGGTATGATCATGCTATTAATCTCTCTGACTCTATTCCTGTCATCAATTTCTATGTCATCAGTAGCAACATGATCCACAGTGCCAATAATGTTGTATAGCAGGAAATATTAGCTTTCAGTTTATTTTCACTATATTAGCTTAACTGACAAAAACGCTAAATGAGCTGATCGCTATTGCTACAGGGAGCATAGTGCTGTAACTGGACATGAAACTGATGTGCTAATTTAACAGGGTGCTAAATAGTACTGCATCCAGGACTAGAGGGCATGGGATGAAGTTGGAGGGAGGACGATTCAGAGGAAACGTGAGGAAGAATTTCTCACAGAACGGGTGGTGGACAAGTGGAACACCCTGCCAGAGGAAGTGGTGGGGCTGAAACAATCACGGATTTAAGAATGCATGGGATAGACATAAAGGAATTCTGGAGGTCAGGGTAAGGCAACAGACTTCTTGGAAAACATAAACTGAACTTACAAGCTCAAATGGCAGACTGGGTGGGCCATAGGCCCTTATCTGCTGACACTGTCTATGTATGTATCCCACTCTGCACTAAATAAAGAGGGCACCAATATAAGCTGCTATACAGTATTGTCCTTAAAAACATCATAAATTCAGTCCAACCACAATCCTGGATAAAGTACCTCTGCTTTGAGATGCCTCTCCATATTCCCTCCAGATAATCAAACTTGACACCTCTCATACACTGATGAATGAACAGTACTTCCAAAGAGCAACTTTAGAAAGATTAAGTTTTCATAGAGTCATAGATTCATAGAGTATTACAGGTCAGGTGGTCTCATAATGAAACCCTTAATGACCAATACTAATCATTGAAATGTCTACTCCTATCCTTGCCTATGAACCTATCGAATGAATTCTTGAAGCTTTGTTCCTGAGAATATTTCAATTATCCTTTACACATACTGTAGTGCTTCATGTGCATATGTAAATAATTATGCTGCATAAATATGTTATTATATTATTCTTATAGCGTTTGAAGGATCTTTGAGCTTAAGCCCATTTTCAAAAGTGTTTGAGTCATCAAGTTACATACAACAGATGAACAAGTTACATTTGACATCAGACCAATGCAATAGAATGCAATACAATACAATACATAATAGTTTTAATAATAATTATCATGCTACAAAGAACAGTGAGTTAGCAACAGACTTTCACAATTGCTGGAGATATCAACAATGGTGCATGCTAATGCAACTAGCAGATAGAGTTTAGGTACACATGAGCAATGCAGTTTGTAGAAAAAGATGGTCAGTGACATGGTCCTTAAAGAGGTAGAAGTGAGGAGAATGGTGATGGTGATAGCAGGAGGTCAAGGCTTTGATTGCTCTAGTTGCAAATGAGCATTGGTCAAGAATAGTTCTTTGAATGACAGAAGTGTTTGATTCTCCCATGGATCGAGCTCCATACTTGCTCATGATCAGGGAGAAGAGATTGTAGACACCTAGCAGCATTTGACCAAGACGTGCTCTCTTACATAGAAGGACTTCATTGAGTTTAACTCTGAGGTGGAAAGGAATCCAGTTTGTGATGAGGTACAGGTCACAGTGGTGGGAGTCTGGTTTCATGTTGAGTGCAAATCTGCAGGCCAAACTCTCAGAGCTTTATGATTAGGAGGTCATGGCTAAATAAGTCAAAGACATTGGAGAGATAAAGAAAGGCTGCACTGACATATTCACCTTTGTCTCACGGCATTATGGAGTTCTTCAGATTGCTCAATTATGGCGGCTGAGGTACTGTGCTGTTTTCTGAAGCTGTGTTGTTCAGCAGCAGGAAGGTTGTGATCCATGATGTAGGACACCAGTTGCTTTCTGACAATCTTTTTAAGGTCTTAGAGAGCAAGGAGAAGATAGAGATGGGCCTATAGTTAGAGACTGCCATTCTGTCACCGGATTTAAAGACAGGGACTAAGATAACTTGTTTACAGATGTCTGGGAAGGAACAAAATTGAAAGGAAAAGATAATAGTTTTTGGATAGGTAAGACCAGTTCCAAATGGCCATTTTTGTATCATTATGTCAAAGCAGTCAGGTTCAATGTTTCTTTTGGTTGTGATCTTAGCAAATACTTTTAATCTGTATTGGTATTTACCCACTTAAAACTGAATTTTGGTCTGTTTGTGCTGGAGGAGATTGTGGGTATGGGGACAGGTGTGTATGCTGGTGCCAGTGGCAGATCTTTGCCCACAATCATGAAGAAAGAGTTAAACATCTTGGTGATGGCTTGAGGGTTGGTGGTGTTCTCTCATGTATATTAAGGTTGTTGGGGTGAAGTGGCTTTTCCACTCTCTGACTTTGTTGATAGAATCCCAAAGACTTCTGGATTGTTACTGGATTCAATGATGTTTGTTTTGAAGAATTTTCTTTTGATTTGTGAATAGCAGATTTACACCAGTTTCTCAACTCTTTGTACTTCTGTAGGGCCTGGAGAGAGCCTGATTCTTTGTGCATAATAATTAAAAGTGGTTCATTACCCACTCTCCTTCTGAGGGTATGTAGTTATTCCCTTGGTAAGCATCCATCTGTCCAGGCTTACCTGGATGCCTGTATTGCTCCATGTTTATTTTTTCCACTGGTAAGCAGTTCCCTAGACTTACCACCATGTGGTTGAAGAAGCACTTCATAACTTTATCATTGAATTTACCACCTCTGAATCTCAGAACATGTCCACATGTCCGATTGGAAGACACTATATCATGCATCTCTTTTATTCAGTCTTGTTGATACCGCTGAGTAGGGAGACAACTTAGATAATTACCTATGTCAGCCACTTTATATTCTAAACCATAACTGCAAAGTGGTGAGTCAGCACACTTCATGAAGTTTCTAACTTCCTAAACCATTTTGTTACATGAAATTCTGCACATCATTATGAAATTGGAAAAAATTGAAAAGTTCTTTTTGCAAAAACAATTGCATCATTTCACTTTGCACAGACATGCTTATGACTTAGTTATTCATGTACTAAATTATCAGTAATGCTACAAAACACAAACACTTCAGAGATGTTGATTCTAGTAGTAGTAATAATAGTACAGTGTATTTATTTCTTTGGTGCCCAATCCCACAGGCTCTTGGCACCTTACATATCAAAATACGTACAGTAACAGCAACACAATAAATAACATTCAATAAAGAGTGCCATTTGGCTGTTTCAAGAGTTTGCACAACCAAAAACTCCTGCAGTTGTTGATTTTTTCTTTTTAGTATTTACCAATGAATGTATGTGATTATGTTATTGTATTAATTTTTAAGTGTTTATGCAATCTGTGTACTTATGTTGTAAACTTATTGTATTACTTGTTATGAAAGAATAGGGATCCCACTGAAAATGTGCTTGTGGTCAGATGGGCTATCCTTTCCCTTGAAATGTCCTTAGGAATAAACTTTTACAAACAAACAACAAATAATTTACATAATAATGGTTTAGGAGTCACTTAAGTATGTTCTTATAAAACGTTAATGCTTTAACCCATGTTTAAAACTATCAACTGAAGGGCGTTCAAGTTCTCATCACAACTGGTTCTAGAAAACTATAGCAGCCACCAGAAAGGCATGATCCCCAGACAATTTTAAAGAGATCTGGGGACTTTCAAGAGGCCCACCTCTGAAGATAGGAAAGGGTGTTCAGCAATATATGGACACACGAGCTATTTTAGGATGCCAGGACCCAGGTCATGTAGGGTTGAAGGAAATGTGTCACCTCACTGGAAGCCAGTGCAACATCCAGAAAGCAGGAGAGGTATGCTTGGAGCTGGAAACTCCCACAGTCATTTGAGCTGTGCTGTTCTGTACCATTTGCAAGCAGCACATCAAACCTCCTGATATCCTGAGATAAAGAGCATTACAGTAGTCCAGTCTAGACTGATGAAGGCATGCACCAGGGACTTCAGGTCCTGAAGGCCGTGAAAGGGCTTGATCTGGGTTATGTTCCTAAGATGAAAGAAACCACTATAGACCACAGCAGACACCTGATATTCAAGGGTCACTTTGTATAGTAATGCCCAGATTCTTCACCTTATCTCTGTCTGTGTTTAAGTAAGCCCTAGATGTAAACCAATTACCCCTCCACACAGTCCTGCTTGCCTTTGATACCAGAGCCCCAGTAGTACTTCAGTCCTGTCTGGGGTCATTCTGAGACAGCTGGAGGTCATCCAGTCATTGATCACAGATAGGCAGTCATTTAGCATGTCCACTGCATTTTTCAAAAAGGGCAAACTATAAGTACAGCTGAATATCATCTGCATAACAGTGAAATTGCATATTGTACCTAGATATCACTTCACCCAGCAGCAACACATACACTGCTAATAACATTGGAGGCAAAATCAAACCCTGAGGGACTTCATGTATCAGGACAGCTGTCCAAGACAGTATACTCTCCCTGTAACCTGCTGCACTGTACTAGACAGGAAAGACTCAAACCACCTCAATATAACCCATTCAGCCCCACAAAATCCATTAGTAAAACTATTAAAATCCCATGATCTACAACGTTAAATGCTGATAAGAGGTAAAGGTAATAAGGATGGAACATTTTCATCTATGGCAGAAGAAGATCATTCTGCACCCTAACAAGTACAGTCTCCATGGCATGATGCCCTCTGTATCCAGAATGAAATGATTCACTGATAAAGAAAGCCTCCAGGTGCATCTCCAGCTGCATAAACACCACCCTTTCAATAACCAATCCCAAAAAGGAAGATTAGAGATGGACCTGTAATTTTCAAGACACCTGAGTCCAAAGAAGGTTTCTTGAGAAGGGTTTCATGAAAGCTCCTTTCAATGCCATCAGAATGCAACCTGCCAAGGAACACCGCAATCTCAGCAATCACCAGACCAATAGACTCCTGATGGTCTAACAAAAGCCAGGTAGGTCCATGATCCAGTGAACAGATAGTGGGATGCAGCTTCATGAGCACCCAAAGGATCTCTTCAGCTGACAATGGGTGAAATTCTCCCATACAGATGGAAGGCCTTCATTAGTCATAGACTGTACCATTCTGTGCCATAACAGCCCAATTGAAGAGACTGAGGATTGAATATATGATATGCTTTCAAGGAAAAACTGGCCAAAGTCCTCTCATCACTCTCATGTCAATACTCCAGTAGGCTGTAGGCAGACCGGATGTATTTGCATTTGTAAATTGTATTTGTATTTGCAAATTGTTTGTATTTGTCTTCTTGAGTTATCTGTTCACCATGCCTTGTATTGTACCCATCACCCCTCTCTCCCTGGATGCATCAGGAAATGAGCTGACTGCTCAGTATGCCATTCCTGGTGAAATATTGAAATAAATAAGTAAATAAATAAATACATAGCTTGTCCATATTATGAAGAGGTGAGCTGGCCTGTTAACCCCCAGCAATCACTCATGACAGGAACTTTACCTTTCTGAGAGTGATTGTCCCCTGATATTCTTTATAATGAGTTCTCAGGGTTGATCTATCCTCCAGTGAACCCGATATATGCCACCAATGCTCCAGTTCTGCCCTTTGGCCTGCAGCCATCTGAGCTCCTCACTAAACTAGAATGAGCTTGGTTTGGAGACTCTTGGGCATGCATGAAATGGTGCAAGTGAGTTGAGAGCTACCATGATATCCATTTTATAAGCTTCCACTGCATTCTGAACCCCATCAGCACACACCTGTAACAGGATCATGCAGCTCATAATTGACATGAATCTACAAGAGTTCACATTTCTTAAACATCAACACTGAACAAAATCTACCAGGGGTTTAACATCTTGAGGGGCCATGGTCGGAAAACTCACAGTGTGATGGTCAAACCAACTGACTGGATCAGCCTTTGACGTTAGAAAGTCAAGTCCCACTGGGGAAACTTGTTCTGAAGTGTGACCAAATTGCTGAATGGCAGAGGTAACAACCTGTGCAAAGCTCAACAGGGCCATTAGCCAGAGGAATTGCTGAACAGGCAAAAGGGATTTGTCATCAGACCAATTACTGAAGTCAGCCAACAACAACAGCAACCTAGAGTATTCCTGTGTCAGGCCAATGACAAACTCTCAAATTCCGGCAGGAATCCACCTCACAACCTGGAGGACAGTAAATGAGAAGGATCCTGACCCCCACAACTGCATCACCTCAACAGCCACACACTCAAATAACCTGGTATCACCCACTGGGCAAGCTGCAAGTCTCAAGCCAGATCTTAAACAGATGGTCACCCTCCTTGCGCTACCACCTAGGGTAGTGCACCACTGTATAGCCCTGCAGAATGGCTGCCTCCAGCAAAGGGCCAGAGTTGTCCCCAACCAGGTCTCAGTGATGCACACCAGGTATGCCTAGGAATCCATGACATAGTCCACTACTTTTGTGTTCTTATTCCTGATAGACCTAACATTACACAGAATTTCCTCAGGAGAGGAACTGTGCTAGTGGCCTCTGCTACCACATCAGGTTAAGTTTCAGGAGCACGCTGGATAGGAATCAGGTATGACCATCCCATTCCAAATCTATTTTGACCCAGGGTGGCTCATTATTCTACCCTGATCCTGCCCTCCTGTCTTTCACCGAAGGAGAAAAATGAAATCAATGGGACTGCCTTCTATTTTTTTTGTTCCAACTTGCTCACACTCAGTCCATTGCCACCTCACATAATCCCGGGACATACCTGCTGTGACAAGTGTTCACCCTGGACTACCATCCCCACCAGGGTGAGGCTATCAGGGGAACCACCTCACAACTCTCCAAAAGGTGGCAGAGAGTGTTAGTCCAGTGGTAGAGCACCAGCCAGCTGTGTCGGTCGTAGTAATGGACGCCTTCCTGCCACTGCTGGAGGGTTTTCTCCATTGTTGTGAAGACGGTGATGTGCAATGATATAAGGGTGCAAGCGCCTACATCTGGCACGCCCTCCAGATCCTGAAAACTTTGGCTGCAATGCCCTGGCCTCCTCCAGATGTTACTCAAGCATCAAGTGTTACCCCACCATCCCTCAGAGGAGGAGCAGTCCATCACATGCTCCATCCTCCTTCTACTGGCCAGCCCTCTGCCCCCGGGCTCACTTCTGAACCGCTGCACTGGACGGCTGGTGTTGGTCTCCTTCTCACTATCCCCACTTCTCTACAACAACAGAGAGTCACTGCAGAGATTGGTCGGCAGCCAAATGGGCACAGTCAATGAACCTGCTCCAGTGAACAGGAGATGCAGTATTACTGGCACCCTAAATCATCTAAAATTAACTTAATAGCTAAACACTAAAAATAACCCCCACCACAAGCAGTATTCCAAACCCCAACAACCAACCAAAGCACCTCACCTCCACCTCAGTCAATCTCTCAAAAACAGTCACACATCAATCACATTTTTTGTCTGAAATTGTTCATTTTAAGACATCTTAAAGTGTTTCTTGTGCATGTTTTAGCATAGTACTTTTTTTTTTGCAGATTAGATCTGTGAAGATCTCTAACTTGTTATTTCTGATCTGTAGTGGGATGTTGCCCAAAAAGCAAGTACTTGTTTTGTGGTACAATAGACCCTATGCTGTAGTTAAGAGTGAGAGTGCACTTCCACCTGTAAAATATTCAAAGCAGTTGCGCATGGGCGCAGCTAGGTTGCACTAACAAATGGACTTAGCCAAGGAGTGATATTCAGTGGGAGTCATTGCATGGCGCAAGTCCCATTGCACCACAATGCGCAACTATAATGAACGTATGCACAAGAGCAGGGCATGCCCATGAATATTCCGCGCAGTGCGATATTTAACCATGGATCCATGGTGCAAGTGGAGCAAAGCCTGGAGCAAAACCTGGATGCACTGAGCAGACTTGAGCCTATAAATGCAGGGTGCAAGCACACAGACAGCACGTGTGCCTGGGGAGAGGGAGAGACAGAGAGAGAGAGAGTGGCAAGGAGGGTGGAGCAACAGAGAAAGAGACAGAGCAGGAGACAGAGCCAGTGAGGGACAGAGTGACTGTCACAGGTAGTCATAGAGGTAGAGGGAGAGAGGTGGCAGTGAAGAGGAGCCAGGGGCTGAGAGAGTGAGAGGAACAGGCATAGTGCCTCAAAGTGCACCAGGTTGGCATACAGACCACAGCAGCTGACCGCCCAGGGGGACAGGACATCAGGGTCATGGATAGTGCCCCTTCCTAATGGAGTCCATAATGAGGGGTGTGATGAGGCAGGAGGAACAGCAGGTGGGTTGATGAAGGTACCTGAACAGGTAGTACTGCGCCTACATACCTTTGAGAATTACAAAGATACAGAGATTGTGGGATGGTATTGCCTGAACATGGCTATTGTGAGGCAGCTCTGTGAGCTGTGCAGTGAGGAGATGCAGGCATCCACAAGACAGAGCCACGCAATGTCTATGGAGACCAAGGTGACAGCAGTCATGTGCCTTCTTGCAATGGGCATCTTCCAGAGACAACAGGGGACACCACAGACATAACAGAGTCGGCCACGCCATGCCTCTTCACACAGTTCCTCAATGCCCTGCTGCCACATGCTTTGGAATACATCCATTTCCCCAGCACACAGGCAGAGCATACAGCAACCATGCAGAACTTCCACAGGTAGTACCCATGACTGGCATGCTTGGGGCCACTGACTGCACCCACGTGGGCATCCACACGCCACCTGGCCCAGAGGGTGTGACCTATGTGAACAGGAAGGGTTCCTAAGTTTGAACTGCCAGGTAGTGTGCAGTGCCGAGGCGCATCACCAATTTCTGTGGCACATACCCCAGGGTGCACATTATGCATTCATCTGGAATAGCTCTTTGCTGTGCCACAGGTTCGAGTGTGGGGACATCCCCACAGGCCAATAGTGGGTGAGTATGGGATGGGCAAGGATGCCAGGCAGTGCAGGACATGGGATGGGGGAGGTAGAGGGGTGTCTGGCAAGGGTGCCAGGGACAGGCAAGGGCACAGGAACAGAGGACACAGGGCTAACCATGTCACTTTTCACATAGGAGACAGCGGCTATCCACTGAGGACCTGGCTGCTCACCCCTATCAGTGCCCATCATCCCCAGCAAAGGAACGCTTCAATAAGGCACATGCCAGCACATGAAACATCATTGGGAGTGTCTTTGGGATGAAGGCATGGTTCTGTTGCCTAGACAGGTCTGGCGGTGCCCTACAGTACAGCCCTCGAAAGCCTGTGGCCTATTTCTGGCATGCTGCATACTGCACAACATGGCCATTGATCATGGATAGCTGTCGAGGCTGATGATGATGACAGTGGTGGAGATGATGAGGGAAGTGGGTCTGAGGGTAGTGGACAGCCACCCCTGGGCTGAGGGATCCCCAGCTGCAGAGGATGGCACAGCAGCATCAGGACACCATCGCACAGGAGCACTATGGTGCCTGCAGGTAGGTGATGCCACACCCACAGGTATAGCACACAGGCAGGGGTGGCATGCCAATGGGCATTCACACACAGAGGTGTGGAGCAGGGTGGGGGGTGTCAGTGCCACACAGCCACACACAACTGCACACAGCAGTGAACAGCAACACACACAAACACACACATGTGCCCAGGCACTGGCTAGTGGTGGATCAGATGCATTGCACCAGTGCGCAAGCACAACCAGTGCAGAACTGCTCTCATCATGCCCATACCACACCTGTGGTATGCACACACACACACACACCACCCATGGCCGACAGGGCAGCAGTAGACCGCGCCAGGGTGGCATGCACATCAGGTCTGCCGTGCGGAACCGGGGCTGCATTAGGCTGATCGGCAATCACAGGCTGCTCATCGGCCACAGGTGGTGTTTGCAACAGCCCCCAGGGGTTGTACTGTGGGATCACAACTGGTCCGCACAGGGGTGCATAGGCACCCAAACAGGCCCACCTCAGGCATGCCTGGGATGCCAACAGTAGAGCCCGGTATTGACATGGTGGGTGTAACCCAATGCCAGGATCATGGGGTGGACAGTGCATTATGTGATGTCTGTGGTGGCCAGCCGTGCCCTGAGGCAGCCAGCTGTGCAAGGCCATCTGAGATCACATTGGCTATGTGTGATCCTGGAATGCAGTCATGTCCTCCCAAAAGCACTGTACAGCTTCCAGGAGTTGCACAGTATCCCTCTCACACTGCTTAGCTGCCTGGCACCTCTGCGTGCAGTGCACACACCTAGTTGCAAGCAGCACCTGTTGTTCCACAGAGGCCTGCAGCAAGCGGGTGTGCTTTGCCAATGGGTAGACACCCAGGGGAAGTTGGGCAGGGACTGACCTCCTGTGGTGAACGACCATGCTACACAGCCCTCTGCTCACGTGGACACTGCACAGTGGGGTCCCCATGGGTAAGTCCCTATCAGGTACCCCTGCAGTGGACCCGTCTGGCTGCCCTGTGGCCCTGCATGCTGCTGATGCCCAACTGGCTGCTGAATGCTGCCCAGCCCTTGCACAGCCACACCACCACCACCACATGGCACTACCATGGCAGTGCATACAGCAGCTCCTGCAGTGGTGGTGGGCAGCTGTCCCAACAATGTCAGGCTGCTGGGTGACTGCCTGTGATGGTAAATGTGGTATGGTTTTCTCCCCACAACACCACCCAAATTGTCCAGGATCAAGGTCAGGTCATCATCGAGTCAGACCCCGCCCGATCTGTGTCTCCAAGCATAGGATGCGTGGATGGCATTCAGCAGAAACACATCCAGGGCCTCAGCCGATCCCATGCCCAGGACATCTGGCTGGACAGTGGTGGTTTGCTGCAGCTGACTAGGCCCGGATACCCATGGAGGTGGATGGCAGGTCATCCGGGAAGGCCTGCCTTCATGGCTGCTGCTGGCTCCCCATCCTCTGAATGCAGGCATACTGGTGCAGAAAGACAAATTAGATTTGTCAGTGATGCAAGGCCCCATTCCCCTCACCACTGCATGATGTGCATGACCAACATAGGTACCATGCAGTGATGGGCTTCCACCATCTGAAATCCTCCACCTTGTACACCATCCACAGTGCTGCAGAGCATGATAGCTGCCACTAACTCCTCCTGCGCTGTGAGCTATGGCACATCAGCAGGCCTCCCTCCTGTGGCAGTCTGGGCTGTGCAGACGGCTGCCACCTTCTCTTTGATGCACCTCTTATCGGTGCCCACCTTTTGCAGCACTCCTGCGCCAACTGCTGGTGGCTGCCCTGTTGGTTGACACATGCCACCGCCTCTTCCCAGGCCTCAGCCCTGTCTTGTGGTGTGCCTGGCACCACTCAGCAGTGGCTCCCTGTCAAAGGTAGGCCTCAAACAGGGCATTTGGCCTCTGTTTTTGTGAAGTTAGGCCTGTATTTGCGAGTGGGCCCACAATCCACAACCACTTCACGTTCTGACATTGTGCCACCTGTGTACGTGGACAGGTGTGTCAGTGTCAGCAGCAGCCTCTCTGTCCCCCTGCTGTGCTGGCTGGGCTCAGCAGCATGTGCAACTTACCTCAGATGATTGCAATACTGGTCCATAGCCTGTGCTGGTCCATGGTGCTTTAGAGTGCAATGCATGCAAATGAGCATTGGTGCAATGGTAATGATGTGCTAATTTCCCCAGTGAGCCACGCATTGGTTGATGAGCTCGTTTGCATGTGGCAGCTGAATATCCGTACTTGCTCCATGCACAATGGAATTGCTCCAGAGCAAGTCATGGTGCAATGTCAGGCATGCACACTGTGTCTGGGACTGCAGTGCTGTCGCGTAGTGGTGTCCTTCATACAGCTGGCACTGTGTGCCCACTGCGCAATAGGGACCATGGCACATGGTGTGCAATTCCAGCAATTGCACACTGTTACACTGCTTGCCGGCTGACTCCTGACCCCTAGTGTGACCTCTGACCCCATGGTACTCCCCTGCCACGTGTCAGTCTGGCCACATCTATGGCGTGCATCTCTGGCATTGCGCGATGGGCGGACATAGGTCTCCTTGAGGTGTGCATCCCGTGCATGTTGTGCACACTTGTGCCTCTGACCACCATTTTGCCTTAACAGATTGTGGTTCACATAATGGCACAGCGAGGAGTTCACCAGGCCGTGGTGGACTGATCTGGAGCTGGTGAATCTGGTGGCCTGTGTGCAGCCCCAAGCAAAAAGCTCTTTGGCTAGGTGCCCCTGCAACAGCCATGGACTGATGTCTGGAAGGGGATTGCTGCAAGCCTGCAGCAGAGTACTGGGGTGGCCAGAAGAGGTAAACAATGCCGCCACGGATGTGGTGACCACATGAGGTGGGACCTGGAGCACTGTGACAGCTGCAGGTACCGTACAGCTTGGGGCCGTGCCACAGCCAGGTAGGTCAGCCCATTCTGCATGTGTGCCCTAGTGCTGTCCTATGGTGTTGGCCTGGTTGCCTGGCATGCCCTGCAGTGGGGTACACTGTAATCATACACATTGGCATTGCCAGCTGCAGCTTTCATTGTGATACAGCTGTGCAGGATGTGTTGGGCAGTGGCACACCCTGTGCACAAGTGTTGAGGGTGGTGTGCACATGCTGTGGATGATTCCTGATGTGTATCTGTCTTTGTTCCATTCCCAAGACCTGAGGATCACTGCAAAGCAAGGGCAGAAGGAGTGCCAGGGGAAGCCCAGTAGGCCGTGGCAGGCCACGGAGGTGGTGCTGCAGCAGGACTGGCAACAGCAGGGCTGCAGAGGGCAGGTATGCACTGTTTTGGTCCTGTGAACAGTACAAGGGGTCAGCGGGGGTAGGTGTAGCCATGGCCACCTGTGCTATGTGCCATGGCAGCTGTGTCGTCACACTGTGCGTGTTGCTAGCCACTGTGGGGTGGCCATTGCACACATGTGCCAGCTGTCAATGTGGTGGGTGTGCACCCAGCTGCCATTGGTGTTGCTGTGGTGCTGCTGGTACCCTGTGCCATGTGACTGTTGTTGCACAGTCGGGTGGCCATTGGGCTGCATTGACTACCTCTGAACACTGTCCTTGTGTGCCAGGTTGCTGGCAGTCATTGGACCACCCCTGTGGCTGGCTGTGGTGCCACCCAGGGGTGTGTGTCCCACTGTCCATTGCACACAGTGGGTGGTCATGGTACCTTGGGACCTTGCACTGATCACCTGTCCTGTCCCAATCATAGGTATCTGGTGGAGGGGTGGCTGCCCGTATACTGTTGGCTGCTGCACCAGATAATCCTTATCACGCCCACCACCATGGAAATGGTCTGTCAGGTGTGCTGGCTTTTATTAGCTGAACAGCAACAGGGAGGCACCAGAAAGAAGCAGGGCATGGCCGCCCTTAGTTCAAGCCCTGGCTTTTACCTGTTTCCCTGCTTTACCTCCCCATCTGTTCTCCTTCCCACTGCAGTCCCTGTTCCCTTCCCTCACTTTCCAACCCTTTCCCACCCTCTTGCTCTTGTATATTGTTCTGTTCAATATGCATTTTTAACATACATACCTACCTGTGTCAGTGTCTGCTTTGCAGCTAGCATGTGGAGCCATGCTGCAGTGGCACAGTGTCTGTGTGGTGTGCATGTGTCGGTGCATGTGTCATGCATCTGTGGTGCATAGTTGTGTGCTGTGGTGTGTCCCACAGTTTTGTTGTCCTTCCCTTGGTCGGTGGCTGTGCCTTGGGTGACAATGGGGTGGCTGTCGGTTGTGTGTGGCATGTGTGTGCTTGGGAGCATGATCCTGGGTGTGGTATTCTGGGGTCTGAGTAGGTAGGGGCACAGCATGTGGCTGGGGAACTCCATTGGTGGTCCTCTGTTGGTCATTGGTGCCACCTGTTGCCTGCTTTTTGTGCCACTGTTGTGTTCTGGGTGGGGGTGTCTGGGTGCCTGTGTGTGCCCTGCTGGTGGTTGCCACCTGTGGCCTGACACTGTGCTTCCCTGGCACTGTCCCTGGGACTGTTCCTGTGCCATGCCCTCTGCTGCTCTGCTTCTGTGTTCCCATGGTTGCCTGGGGCATCTCTTTCTGCATCTTGGTGCAGGTCTGTTTATTGCCATAGCACATGTCTGGTTGCACTATGGTACAAGTCTGGTTGTGCCATGGTGCATCTCTGCCATATTCAGCTGTGTTGTGCTGGTGCAGTTTGGCATGCACAACCTCTGAATATGGCGCTTGCTGTGGAGACTTGTGCCGCCTTTGGCGCATATCTGAATATCTGTCCCTGTATATTTAATTGCTTTTAATGTGGATATATTTTGAGCTTGGGACTCACAAATTGGTATGGACAATCGTCATTGCGGAGGTCAACAAGCCCTGCAAATTTTCTAAAATATGGTCTGTTAGTAATAAAGAGAAAGAACTGCAGTTATATGTGTTGTATATTACTCACCTACATTACTGTATCACACTGTTGTTGAATGCTTAAATCCTGTTATTGAATAATCCGTTTAGCTAGTGACAATTGTACTGTGCCCAATGCCTGTTTTCCCACCCTTTTGACATGGAACCTTTGCAAATTAGCGGTTCCTGTTCAAAGGTATTGTAATCAAAATTGAAATAAATAAATAAATAAACACATAAATAAGGAAGGAATGGCGTTACAGAAAATATACACATTTTAAGATGCTATTTTTGCCAAAGAAGAAAGGAAAAGGATAAGACTAAACCTGGAATGCTGTTTATTAGATTCTGCCAAAATGTTTGAGCTTTTGTACTGTTTAAGGCAAAAGATGTAAACTAATAAGGCTATAATGGACAAAGGATTACTTGTCTTAGGGCAGTAAGAGGAAGGAGAGCCTGTGAACATCAGGCAGTGCTAGGTATGGGATGATAAGAGGAAGAAAAAATGGTGTCATTAGGCTCCATGCTGTTTTTAAATACATTTGTTGTTAGGAAAAAGCCAGTTGAGCTTCCTAAAATGCATGGTGTGAAACACAGAAACACAGAAATTGTTTGCAGATAAGGACCACCAGGCCCATCCAGTCTGCCCATATACCCTAGTTTTATTAGTGACTGCTGACCCTACATTTGTGTGTGCATTTCTTATTAAATATCCTTTGAAAAAGGAAGGACATTAATATCAAAAAACTGTTTAGGAATCAGTTAATGATGAATACAAAGCCATGAAAGAAGAACAACGTGACAGGTGAAAACAGCTTCTGAATGTTGGTGGTTGTGTAATGTGCTCTTCCTAAGATTTGTATGATTGTTCAAAGACACATTGTTGTTACACTAACTTCATGTCAGTGCCCTCTCACAAAGCACAATAAATATTTGTTGGAATTAGGGTACATTTCCACGCCTTCGCTGACAGCTGAATTTAAAGAAGCAGTGCAACAACGATTTCAGATGAGATGTTAAACCTAGGTCCCATCTGCCTGTTCTGGTGGTAGTTCAAGTGGATGTTAAAGATCCCATGGCACTTCTCAAAAAGAGATGGGGAATTTCCCGGTGTCCTGGCCAGATTTCCTCCCATTCACTAAAATGCCACCAACAGCTTAATCTGGTTCAAGGTCTGTTGTCATTCATCGATATCCCTCCCCGGGTCGTGCCTGAAAACAGGCTGAAATTGTCTAGTGCACTTACCAGTCAACAAAACTAAATAAATAAATTGGGCAAAATATGTGACCCTACTCTTTCTTCACTGTAGAAGATTCCAGGCATCTTTGGGTTTTATTTAGATTCATAGCTTGGGGATCGAGTCAGTTGGCAAAAGCCCATTATGACTCACCACATATCACTGGTAGGGTCTTGTACATTTAATACCCATAAAGTTGTCCAATGATCTTTACACATCTTTATTTGAGGTACTAAGAAGTTCTGACTCAGGTAGATTATTCCAGGTCAAAACTACCCTTTGACTAAACCACCCCTCTCTTACTGGTTTATAAATCTCATCCTTTAGTTGTAGCCTATGTATCCTAGTGGTTCTATTAACTGTAGTTGTCTATAACCCTCTGCTTTCCTATAATTCTTCATCATGGAACTATTAATATATAAAACATAAGTCCACCTCTGAGTCTCCTGTACTCCAATGAGTATAGGCCCAACTCTGCCAACCTCTCCCTTTTAACCTATTCTTTAAGTTATTGATTTTCTTTGTTGCTTTCCTCTGTACTTTCTCAATAATTTTATACTTCCCATATTTTGTAGTGCACTAAAGGGAAAACAATACTTTAAATTGGGTCTTACCAGAGAAAATAGAGTGGAATATTTACTTTATAGTCTCTACTTTTAACATGTCTGAATATGCACACAAAGATTTGTTTTACAGCTTTGCTGGCATGATTATCAAAGGATAAATTGTTGGTGTTGGTAACTCCAAGGTCCCTTTCCCCAACAGTAGTGTCTAGTGCCTTGCTATTTAACTTGTATTCTTCCATTATATTATTGTGGCAAAATCCATAATTCTGCATTTATCTTCATTAAGCGTAAGTCTATGTTTATTGCCTCAGTTCTAATTGGTACAGATCATTCTGCAACTGTGACACAGCTGACTGATTGTAAACTATAGCCCCTAAGTTGGTATTGTTGGCCAATTTGCATATCCATGATCAGTCTAATGTCTACATGGAGGAAACCAACACATTAAATAGTGTGG
The DNA here is from genome assembly GCA_016271365.2 of Neoceratodus forsteri. Lineage (NCBI taxonomy): Eukaryota > Metazoa > Chordata > Ceratodontiformes > Ceratodontidae > Neoceratodus > Neoceratodus forsteri. The sequence continues at coordinate 626,493,846 of CM057455.1, forward strand.
ACCCTTCAGCAAGCCCGGCAGCACACCACTAGTCACACTACCAAGTCAGATTAATATCCACAGATACATACCCTTTGATGCCCTAACACTCAGCCATGATTCTACTAAAGCTATGACTTGTGGGTGACATTTTAGTTCCATAAGCTTAGTTACCAGTTCCTGTGTGAGATAAGATCAAAGGCCTTTGTGTAGTCAAGGTAAACTACATCCACAGGTAGGCCTTACCAAGGGCACTACTAATCAGTTCACAAATTTGCAGATTAGTAAGGCATGATCTCCCTGATAGAAACCCATGTTGGGTAACATCCATTTATCCTTTAATTGTAATATGTTTTTCAGTTATCTCCTATTAAATTCTTCCCTAGTGTGGATGTGAGTCTGACTGGACAGTAGTTCCTAACATCCTGTTTGTTTCACTTTTTGAAAATTAAGGTCACATTTGGTTTCCTCCGTTCTGAGATTGTCTTTCATTCTCCCATTGAAGCATTAAATAGTGAAGCTATTGGTCTAGCCAATACATCTGCCAACTCTCTAAGAATTCTGGGATGAATACCATCAGATTCTATAAACATATTTACTTTAATTTTTCACAGTTTTTCTAAAACTTTTGTTTAAAGTATTTCTTTATGTATGCACCATTATGGTCCCTAGATCTTCAAGGGTGTCATGAATTGTTTTTGTTGAAATACACTCCAGAAAAAATTATTAAACCTTATTGCCAGTTCATGTTGAGCCTCAACTAGTGCATCTCCTTCTTGCAGTGGCCCTGTTGTTCTCCGTCAACCTTTTAAACTACCTATAGAGTTAAAAATTGTTTCTTATTGTCTAATGTAAGGGATGCCATTTTTGTCTCAGCATCAATTTTGCTTTTGAATACATGTTTTACATTTGTTAGCCGAGCCTTATATATGGTACACTTTTCATGAGTAGTATTTTTTATATATCTTTTAAAGCTGCCTTCCTTTTCCTAATATTTCTTTTTATATTCCTGCTGAACCAATTTGGAATTCTTCCAGATTTGTTATATTTTACAAATTCAGGTATAAATGTTTAGTTACAATAATTAAGTTTATGTTTGAAAAACTTCCATATATAATCTAATGTCTTACCCTGCAGGTCCTTTTCCCAATCCCAGGTGCTAAGATATGAGTTAATTTCATCATAGTTAGCTGTGTTGTTACATTTCATCATGGTGTCCCCACTTATAGCACTCCAGTTCCCTCTGATTAAAAGTTTGACCATATTGTGGTCACTTTCACCATGTGGTTGTATTACCTTTAAATTGCTGATTTCTTCTTCAAAGTTACTGAATACAAGGTCCAGTGTGTTGATTCCCTATTGGTTTCATGCACTAATTGCTTGACGTTTTTATGCAATTTGATATCTATTTACCTGTTTTCTATTGGGTTAGATCCATAACATTAAACCAGTCAATCTTAGGAAGACTGAAGTTCCCCACAGTATATATTTTCCTTCTAGGTCAATTTCATTAATGGAATCCAAGAAGATTATGTTTTCCTCACTATTAAGACTTGGAGATTGACAACAGACTGAAACTGTTATTTTCATGGTATTCACTAGGAGTTGGAACAAGGATTTATTCTAGTACAACCTTACCCTGACTTTGAACAGTGAGATCCATTGCTTTTATTCTGTCTGAGACTTAAAGTACAACTCCACCATCTCGTTTATCAGTACACTCTTTGGGAAAAGGTTAAATCCTTGTATTTCCAGCCCCAATCATCATTCCTCCACCAAGTCTCAATCACAGCACATATCTGATTCCATCTTTATATAATATGTCCTTCAGCTCATATAGTTTATTTTGAAGGCTTTATGCATTAATTAGTAATGCTTTTAATTCACCAGTATCACTGTTTGGGGTACTAGATTCTGAAGGTGCATTTTGGAGCTTTTAACATCAATGTTCCTTAATGACTTACTGTGCATAATAGGTTCCTTCTCCTCTATCTAGTTTAAAGATTTACTTATGACATTTTGAATATGTCCCTAACAATTGGCTCCCACTTCTGTTAAGGTGTAGCCCATCCAAACAGAATAGGTTTCTTTTCCCATTGAATAACTCCCAGGTCTTTATACATTTGATTTCCTGAAACAAGATAACACTGCCTTAGCCATTTGTTAATTTTGACTATTTTTTCTTCAACGTATAATTGGTTCTAGGTACAGGCAACATTTCAGAAAGGATCACATCGCATTTAGACCCTTTCAGATATGCATATACTGCCTTTAGATCATCAAAAAATTGCTTCTTCTCTTTTATGCTTAATGTCAGTTGTTCCAGCATGTATCAATACTAAGTGGATAGGTTGAGCATGTTTAAAAATACTGGGCAAAAGAAATTGAATATCAACTGCTTCAGGGATGCTATTTCTTGTAACACAGTTTTTGGTGGTATAATTGTTGGTGTATTTTATCAGTTAGTCATCCAAAATAAATATTTGATGTTTGGATGTATCATTGCTTACACCATCCATGTTATTGCTTTCTGAAATTTCATTTGTTATTTCAGTTACTTTCTGGGAGTCTTTATTGGTGACAGTGTTCAATAATTCTAGGGACTGTTCCTCCAGACTATCTATTAGGTTTAACAGTGGGGTAAACTGATTACTGGTAGGTACTGCAAAACTGATGGTTCTTCTACCTTTTTTTATATTAATAGACCCTTCTTTATTACAACAGTCATCTCCTTCCTCAGTTTCTCTTTGTCTTTTCCAGCTCCTTCTATATTGTTTTCTAATATGTAAGTCTCACTGGTTCCTTGCCCTTCTGATAAATGATTGATAAGGTTTTTTTCTATTGAGGTGTTAATCTCCTTCTCTCCTGGTTGCCCCCATTGGACTGAATCCCTAGCCCCATCACACGGCATCTCTGGGACTTACCTAAACCAGTGCCCTCAGCCACAAGGCTATGATTGTGCCCAGTTGCCAAAAGTGGAGCTTGCGAGGAGGCTTATCAATGTCCATGAAAGTCCTGCAGCGCCTCCTTCATCAGTGTCTTCAGTCATGTACCTCCAAAAAGCCTCCACCTGGGAGCAATCATTCAACAGGAACAGGAGCCTCCATTCTCAGGAAAGAGGATTATCACAGCTGTCCTCCAGATGCTCAATCCTCTCCCTCCCCAGAAGACACCCACCAGCCCACTCTCAGTGAAAACATGGGTAGTTGGCATGGCAGGAGGTAAGATAGAGGTGCCTCAGCCCTCCACGCCACTAGGCCTGCTAATAGATAAGCTTTTTAAACATTTTATTTCCAATTCAAGTCCAATTATCTTGACTCTTAATTGTTTGAGTTCTGAGCATTGTTTACAAGTGAACTGGGTAAAATCCATGGTCTCCTCAATTTATTTTTTTATTTTTTTATTTTAGCTTTTGTTGACTGGGTAAGTGCACTAGACAATTCCTGCCTATTTTCAGGCACAACCCGGGGAGGGGGATACAGATGAATGGCAACTGACCTTGAACCAGATTAAGCTGCTGGTGGTATTTTTGGTGAATGAGGAAATTTGGCCAGGACACGAGGAAATTCCCTACTCTTTTCGATAAGTGCCATGGGATCTTTAACATCCACCTGAACTACCACCAATCCAGGCAGATGGGACCTCGGTTTAACGTCTCATCCGAAAGACGGCACCTCAGAAATGCAGCACCCTCTCATGCTGCATTACAGTGTCAGTACTGGATATTAACCAAGTGCCAGATGTGGGAACTGAACCCACAGCCTCTGATCTCCCGGCCTCAGAGAGGTGTGTGCCTACTGAGCCACTGACACTGACAATACTAAATTTATTATGTCCATTAAATTTAATGCCAATCACACCATTAACTAAGGTAATGCTTGTGTAATCCATTTATATAACTTAGATTGAGTGTCTAGATAATATATTGGAATTATAGTACTAGTTTAGTGATCTCAGTATGTTACAAGTGGCCAGGAAATTTACATTAGCTCTACAGCAGTGCTCCCTAATTACACACGGCTGAAATCATCAGGACAGAACTTGATCACACCCCAACCCATAGAATGTGGTTATAGCATGTAACCCAGTTTTGTTAACCTGACTCCTTTTGTCAGCCTGGTTTCAAAATGATTTAGTGACCTTGCTTGGGTTTGAGTTTGTTACCAATAACTTTGTAAGTAAAATGCTTGAGTGCTGCTTTTAGTTGAATCCCAAAAATTAACAAATCACAACTCTAAGTTATGATATAAACTCACTTCAAAATTTGTTTCAGCGACAACAAATAAAGATTAATTACTAAAGTGGTATTGTCTCTATTGGATACCCCAGGAGAAACAACCATGTTAATAACTCAAAAGTAGAGCATATCATTCTCACCCAAGATTAAACATTCAGCGATACTTATTAAATTAAACAGAAACCCACTTAGGAATAAAACTAGAGAACACAGCAATATTAAGTTATGACTGTTGTTGCCTAGTGACACTTATTATTGCTCACCATTTGATTAATGTCAATGCTTTACACACAGCCCTGTCATATTCTACAGAGAAAGCAACAAGAATCTACAGTAGTTTTAATAGTGAACTTGGTAATAATGTTTTGATGGAAAACTTTGTGAACCTTGTTTCTGATCGCTATTCTGTGACCACTGGAAACTATGTAGCATACAATTAAGCATTTAATCTAATGACCGACTGCAATATTATGTGGCCACTTCCCACCTTCCCCTGCTGATGTCGGCAGATGGTGTTTGCCTCTGTCCACCTCGCATCTGCTTTTGGATGCTGAACTGTTTATACCTGGCTACTGGAAGTAGGACAAATAGCCCATTCTCAAAGTCAGGCACTCAGCTGTTGGCAATGATTCTGTAACAAAGTGCAAATTAACAAGAGTATTTGCCAGCCATTAAAACAACTGGAAAATCCCCAAGTAAATGCTAAGGGGTTTCCTCAGCACAGTTCACAGACATGCATTTTCAATTAAACCACTAAAAATGCTGCAGTAGTCTGCTTCAGATCCAAATGACAGGTACCCTTCAGGTAGACCAACAAAATCCGCACTCTCTGTTCTTATTCCACCAAAATTTAAGTACATTATAAATGTTTTGATTTTTTTTTTCAAGAATAAAGGATGGCCCCCACATTTGGCTCAGAAATATAGCTTTGTAGACATGGCATAGGTTGGGATGAAGAAAAAAAACTCATGGTAAGCAGCCTAGCCAGTATATAGAAGAGTAGATGTCATTGGCATGGTAATATTTTTATTAATTGTAGCTCAATCAAGCTATTTGAAAAAAAAAAAACATATAAATATATATATATATACACACACACACACACACACACACACACACACATTATATAGATATAGATATTTCATTGCACTGCTGCTTTAAGGTACTGCCAACATTGCTTCAAGCAACCATTTATACCATAGGAATATCATAACACACATTCACCAACATTCAGGTTAGTTTTGCTCCAGGGAGAGATTTACATTAAGTGCGGCTTAGCTCAACCCTACCTGACACCTAAACATAGTTTTTGAAAATGAGAATTATTATTATTATTATTTATAAAGTTAATCATTTTATGTCTAAGTTAAGGAAATTATCCAGAAAATCCTACAGACAAACCTTAAAGGTACAAAGGAAGGTCCAGGACATATGGAAGTAATCATCTACAGGACAGGAGACCTCCATGCATTTTCATACAGTTGGGAATCACCCAGGGTGTACCTGACCTGATACATCATTATACAGCATGTGGGATATTAGGTTGAGTCCACAAGTGAGGTATATTGGCATTCCATGGGAATTTAAATCATGAGCTGCACATTGTGGAAGCAGAAGAAGAGTTAACAAAGGCAACCCAAATGAGTCACCAGCAATAAACCTTAAGTACCCTCCTGGGCTTGTCATCCTGAACAGGTTTGAGACCCAAATGGCCCTATTCATTTTACCCAGCCCTCCAAGGAGGCAAGGGAGGGCAGCATGGTGTTTTTAATACACTGTTAAGTTTTCACTAGGATCCTAGACCTCTATTTTCTACAATCTTCTGTCCGCAAAATGGCAGGATTAACTCTCTGTTTTACTCAGGCATCTGATTGGATGCCTGGTGTCTAACCACTCTGCCACTGCTCCATGTATCAGGATGAACAGAATGGGCAGTTCTGTGATGTGTGAAACTAACCATGGATGATACTCCACTGATCAGCAATGTGTAAATGTACTCTGCTGCCCCATAGTGGACTGGGCCCTATGTCTGTAAAAAATATCTATACATTTTGTCTTCACTCATTCTATCTGTCTCTGTCTCTGTCTCTCTTCTCCTTTCTCTATTCATGTAGTTAGCTAACTATGCTGTACTATACTATATTATATTGTAGTGTACCATACCACACCACACTGCACTGCACCACACCACAAGCCACTATACCCTGCCGTACGGTGTCATGCCATACCAGACAACACCACACAATACCTGTACAGAGCTGTTGTTGGTTGATGTTTATTTTTTATTTATTGAAATTATCAGAATTATAAATCTGTAAGTCAAGGACTCCTTTACAAAGGCTCCATGTCAGGAAATGCAAAGAATTAAGGTGCATACATACAATAAGGAGGAACCAAATAATACAGTGTATAGACAAACAATAACTCACTGACGCACAGTGAGACAGCTGGTAAATAATAAACAAATAGTACATTCTACACAGTTAGGCAAAAATCAGGCCATGCAAGACCGGTACGAACCTTTCAGAACTATAGTATTCAACAATACTTGAATCTGAGGGTTGAAGGAGTGGGTGGGGTAGACATGGGATGCAGAGAGAGATGGAGGGACTGATGCAGGCAAAGAAGACCTCATTAAAACCTAGACGGGTGGTGGAGGGGCTAGAAGCAATCACATTGACTGGAGGAAAGAAGGTGCTCCCTGATATTTGCTTTGAAATTAAAAACTAAAATAAAAATTTGCAAAATCCATCCTCCTCTAAACATACATATAAAGGCTATCAGGCACAATTCCTTTAATGCCCTAAGATGCTTAAATAATTTTATTGTAATTAAGAGCCTCTGGAGATGTCACAAGAGAAAAGGCATATAAAACTTCAATCAAAATGAGGTAAAGTGGAAAACACAAAAGAATGAAAAATCCAATCTGCAAAACAGCAGTTTGATAAAGCAAGCAGACATGACACATGTCACAGTTAATTTAATGTCAATGGTATGCAGTTATGTTTTGACAACTTGTTAGTGAAAATATCCACTAATACTGTCAGGTTGGAAAGACACTATACTTATATTGTTATTAATTACCCAAACCAGTTACTGGTGAAAGTATTTTTAACTAAAGTGGTAAAAGGAAGAGACATTTACTCTGACAATTGTACATAACAAGGAACATTAAACAGCTTACATGATCAGTGGCTTTTAAAGTAGTCCAAGAGAAGGCCCAAATAAAAATAAAGTACTCTATAATTTTCTTTAAAAATACATACACTTTGTCTTGTAATCTGTAACTCAAATATTAGCCATATAGAAAACATGTATAAAAGACTGGTGGGAAATTAATGTGGCAATACTTCTCCACCTCTCGACATTGAAACTCTTTGCACTGGCCTTCATAATTCAGAGCAAATGGCCAGAATGTGTATAACTTCTTATTTTAAAGAAAAAATGTCTAAGAATAGTGGTACCTATATATTTAGTGTTAAGGAACATTTCTATCAAGATAGCTCAATATTTAATGTGTCCAGAAATAGCTCTAACATTATGAGGAACATCTGTAAACCTTTGCAGTGCAAGGGTACATTTGAGTGTATTTGAAAGGTCCCTTTCTGCCAGACAATGCAAGGACAATGGTTCTTTGCATACCGCTCCCCTTTGGATAAATGCCTTCCCGGACATAGTGAATGAACCCAAGCTGGGTCTTTTCAAGACTAAGTTATGCCTTTACTTCCCACACTTAGTAGCTGCGACTGTTAGCCCCAAACAAGGTCCCACTGGTCATTCTTAATAAGCTCTGCCTTTCATCCCAAGCACTAACAGCATTTACTGCCCTGTCCTCTCCCCTTTCCTATGTACCTTCACCCCTCCTTTTGCCCCCCACCACTAGCCCGCATTCATATCCTTCCTTCCCACCTACCCCACTCCTGACAAGATTGATTTTCAACCACTATGAAATGTCTACTACATCTACTAAACTTATTTGTCTACTCGTCTGAATTGCTTGTCCTCCGTATTGAAATAATTATTCAAGTGTACACCTGCCAAAATGTTAAAGGCTGCCTTTTATCTATATTGTTCCATTTAGTTAATTTCAGAAGTTTATGTTCTACTGTGTATCTCTGACATGGAACTTTTGTAAACAAGCTTTCAGCTCAAAGGTATTGAATCAAAGAATCTAATACATAAATAAAGTCATAGCACTATACAAAATTCAGAGCAGTTGAGAGGTATGAGCGTGGCTTCTTGCAAATATATCAAAATTACCTGTTTATACTTTTATTCTGAAGTCAGTGATTTGGTTTATGGTCACTTTTTGTTTGAGTATGTAAGAAAATCTCAAATATGGTTCAGGATTGTTTGGTCCCATTAATTTAAAATTTATGAAACCTTATGTTTCTTGCTTATGTATATATATTAATAACTGAATCTGGTAGCTTGACTATAGACACAGCTGTCCTTTTGAAATTATGAGTTAAGCTGAATAGGATGAAGGAGATAGCATTTACATAGAAACATGCTGCCGATTTTCAAAGCCCTGATGCAAGCTGCATCAATGGGAGCTACGCCAGGTGTGGGTGTGTCTGGGACCTGCACCTATTTTCCCATCCACAGAGTCCCAGGGCCTAAGTCCTGCAGCATGTGGCAACAGTGGCAGGGTGCCAAATGGATGGTGTACTCACCCAGAATGCTGCAATGGCTGTGGGGTGTCTCTGGCACCCACAGACAGGGGCAAGTTACTGGTCACAGCACCCACCAACACTACCGTGCCACAGGCCCTCACCCAACCCACACACCGGGACCCTGGTGGCTTCCACCCCAAGGTAGTGTCCAGAACCCCACTCCCACCCCTCCATGCCACCCGATGCAGCGACAAGCACAGCCCACCTCACACCACCACGACTGGCCACCAAATGAACTGTCAGTAATAGTACTGTATACAATGCGCACACTGACAACTCACTAACAGCGATCATCGTGGTGAGGAGGCTGTGCGTCACGGATATAGGTATGGGAGGGGTGGGAGTGAGGAACTGGGCTCCACCTGCCATGGGGGGCACTAGACTACCAGGGGGATTCTGAAAGCAACAGTGGGGCAGGGAGGGGGGACCACTGGACTACCGGGAGACATACTTTAAATAATGCAATGGTGTCTGGGATCAAGATGGGGGTGGGGACCACTGGACCACCATGGATCACCCATTGGGGATGGAGCAGGGCAGGCCACACAGTGGTTCATCTGGACGATCCTCTCAGGTGGTGTCTAAGTACCATTAGACCAGCCCTTTGCTGGTCTAACAGTACTAGCATTTAGTTCCTGGAGAGTCTTTGAAAATTGGGAATTTGAGGGTTGTGGCACTTTGGATCGTCAGAAGCCCCCAGCGCCCATGCCACTTTCATGGTGCAGGGTGGTGCTAGCAGAGTTTGGCGCAGGCAGTCTGCTGAGTGGCGAGGCTGCCTTTGAAATTTGCTCTTGGTGCAGCTCTTAGTGCAAGTTGCCTCTTGTGTCACACTTGTTTGACGCAAGCACCTTGCATCTTTACAAACCTTTGAAAATCCAGCCCTAGACTTTGATGGCAGATACAGATTGCTTGGCCCACCTACAGTACTATGCTCATTTTCCTACCTATTGGATTAGCTGCAGATCCTAGTTTACTAACAGCCAACTTCCTACTCCCCATTATAACTGTCTTTTGTCTGTCCCATGCATTCTTGAATTCCCCACTGTTTTTGGCCCCATGATCTCCTCGGGAAGGCTGTTCAATGCATCCATGACCCTCTCCATGAAAAAAAATACTTCTTCACATTGCCACTGAGCTGTCCCCACCTCTATCTTCAAATTCTACCCCTTGTTCTTGCACATCTCTTTTCTTAAAGATGCTACCTTGTTGGACATTGTGGATTCCCTTGAGGCATGTGAAAGTTCTATCATGTCTCTGTCCCTCCTTTCCTCGAGGGTATACATATTAAGCTCTTTTAGTCTCTAAAGCAGAAACAGATTGAAAAACAAATAGTGCCCTCAATCTTTGAGGTTCAATTGTGTTCAAACATAACGTAATACAGAATAAAATTGAACTTTGGGGCCAATAAATTATGCAAACAGCTAATCAATTCAAAACATTTGAACCAAATGAATTGATTCAAAGTTTATTATTATACTGTTTGAAACCTCACAGAATGTAATCCCATATATAAATAAAAATGTAGTTTTTTATCCATAGTCAAAGAGATTTATGGGGATTTTGGAAATTATCCCTTGGACTTGCATTACTTTTTAATCCCAGAAACTGCACATACAATTAAGGTCACTTAAAAGTGATGTGATGTCCATGTTCAATTGTCAGATGCTGCACCATTTAAGGTCCACATGTGTCACAAAAGCGATGCCTGTATCATGTTTTTAAGGACACTGCCTCTTAGGTATCAAAGTGTCCCTAGTTTAGAAAGCAGATTTTATGATTGTTTACATTCTATAGAGACTGTTGATTCAGCTGGTAGTTTGATTCAGATCTTTTTTGTTTTAAAAGTGAAAAACTGACTGCCCACCATACTGATGTTACCACACCAAAACATGTTTGTTTACATCTTGACCAACTCTCACTGCCTTTTCCTGGATTCAGAAAAGCCCCAGCACAATCTAGCCACTCATTATGCAGTGGGAGTAGATGAGACTGTTGTATAATGAGTGGCTGCACTGCTTGGGGGTTTCTAATGTTCAGAAAGTGTGCACTAAAAGTAGTTCAATGATATGAAGCAAAACTAAGCTGGGCACAACTAAACATTACCGTGCATTTTGGTTCTAATAAGTAAGGAGGTCGATAAAACAACCAGCAACATCAATGAATTCTGGAGAAAGGAAGCAATCATAAAAGTGGGTTTTACCTAAAAATAATATGATGCAAAAAGGTTGACAGTGTCCCTTTAAGCAAGCTGTGTAAAGTGTTTAATATTCTTAGATGTGGTAAAATGATTTAAAATAGTCTAAAGTCATCCTAATTTCCATGAGCATTTGTTACACATATTCTGTATATGGTTTGTCCAAAATTCTTTCAGTATATAAAGTTGCAGCCAGTGACAAGTAGCAGTACAGTCATCACTTTGTCAGTGGGATGCAGGTGTTGATCAGTACAGTAATATTTATGCTGTCGTCTGTCTCATAGCATGTGCATCTGATTCAATTGGGAGAAAACCAGAAGAAAAACCTGCTGGCAATCAAGATGATGTCTGCGACCACGCAGGCCCCACACCACCAACAGGGACCCACTCAGCCATGGAGGTAAGATGTAGTGAGTTTTCTACAGATGGTGAGTGATGGAGCTGGAGGTCACAGGCACAATGAGGCTGCTAGAGGCAGGTAAAGGACAAAACTCTAGGTGAAAAAAATCAGCATCCAACATAAGTTAGTTGTTTAAGCAGGCCTGAAATTAGCCTTGAAGTCTATTAAATAATACATTGAATGATTTTTTATATTATCAATGGTTCTTTGTAAACTGGACTTTTGAGGTACTGAACCATTGAGAGCTAATATTGGGTTAGTAATTGTAGCATTCTTGAGTCACGTGATGTGCCTGGAGGAATAGCAGTAGCTTTGGGACTCTCCCGCTCCGGTGTCAGAAATCTGCTTTATTTTACATTCCAGTGCAATTTCTGCAGCAAAGCTACTGAGATCAAGCCAACTTTAAAATAACTCCTTTCGGCTGTCGGGTGGGAAATGGAGCGAAACAGCAGGAGCTCGGCGAAGCGAGCCTGGCGCAGCTCGTCACCAGCAGACCCTGAGGAGAGATAACTCCTACTCGGGTTTACACCGAACTTTCAACTATAAAAGAAGCTTTATTTAAGCTAATAGAGGAGGTAGCGAATTCAAGCCTGCATTAACTCAACTCCCGATGAGTCACTGGCCTTGACATGTATCTCATCCCTGGAGAAATACCGACAAACTCGCCCAGCTATGGTTGAGTGCAAGAAGCGGTGACCAAGCTGGAGGATCGTCTCGACGACTTGGAAGGAAGGAACCAAGCGTAACAACCTGGATCTGTTGGGGCTCCCAGAGGAGAAGAGGCCGAACACAATCCTCTTTTCTGCAAAAATGTCTAAAGAAACAGTAGGGCCTCGCTTAATGGGCCGGAATACATCATTGAAAGGGGCCATCGGGCCTTAAGGAAAAACCACCTTCAACGGACCCTCCCAGGCCTATAATATTCAAGCTCCTTAATTTTCTTGATCATGAGCATATTTTGAAGGAGGTGAGGAAGTTACCAGTGATCCTATGGGAGGCAAGAAGCTTGGGTGGTTCGATTTAACCCTCAAAACCCACCAGGCAAGGTCTAGTTTCCGACCCATTACGACGAAGCTGTGGGCCGCAGGAGTCAAACACCATGTTATACCCAGCCAGGCTGGAGATTTCACTAAGGACAGCACCAAACACTTTGATACTCCAGAGGAGGCTATAAAACACCTCAACAAGATATAATGATTTATTCGAAAGGGTGAAAAGATCAGCAGCTGGACACTTCTGTATTATTTTGGCACCCAATGACTTTAGTTGTTCCCTTTTTATTTTAGCGAGCAGAGATCCACTTGATGCTGCTGTACTTGGACTCTTTTGAAGTGCATTTATTTTTCATTATAAAATGGAAAGTGCTTATTATGCTCGGGGATGTTATTAAGGAAACAGAGTTACCTAATAATTTGTCTTATAACCTGAAGAGGGCCAGTAACCTAAGGTTATGTATGATTTGTTTCATGTCCCCGTATAAGCTTCTTTTATATAATAATCAGGACTCTCGAAGGACAATCATTTAAATGCAAGCCTGCACTAGATATATTTTAGCTTGGGACATGCCGATCGGGTACGGCCAACTTCGATATAAAAACTGGTTAACACTCAAACTGTCTATTTGAAGGACTCTTGGTGCTTTTACTTTAGGAAAGGCTGTATGATGTTTGAGTCCTTATGATTTCTTTTTAGGTATTATTAGGGCACCCTTTGGTGTACCCTGACTGGTTGTCAGGTCGTTTCCTATCTCAATGGGACTTATTCTGTTATCTATTATTATCTAGTTCAATCTGTGATATGAAAGGGATATAATTCTCTGCAAGATTACGTTTACTATATACTTAAAGGGGTATACCCTATTCTGGGGTTCTGTACAGTTTGTGATAGAGTTCTCTGGAATGTGATGTCTATTCCTTTTTGACTGAGGGGGCCGTGCTTCAGTGCACGTCATGGTCGGTGGTATTGAAGTTGGCGTGGAGATGGTGGTTGGCGCTTTGGGGTTTGGTTAGGGTATTATTTAAATGTTTTTTTTCTAAGGTTTGGGTATTTGGGGATATTAGGGTGGGTGCAGGCAGCTTCCTAGTGGCTCTATATCTCTTTGTTGAATTTCCTCATGGTTAGTAACCTGAATATCATTTCCTAGAATATAAAAGAGGAGAGACAATAAGAAAAAATATGTTATTTTAAATCATCTGGCACATTTTAATCTGTCAATAGTTTTTCTTCAAGAAACACATATGCTTCAGGAACAGCTTCACCATTTTAGGAAAAGGTGGGTAGGTCAGGTTTTTGGGGCAGGGATCTCTTCTAGCAAAAGGGGTGGCCATTTTAGTGGCTAAAGGAATCCTTTTTCCTTCAGAGATTCTCTCTGATCCTAATGGTAGATATGTCATAGTTTCAGGAAAGCTGGCGGGAGTTAATTTTATTGGGATCTATATGGCCCAAACCAAGAGTCACCCTCTTTCTTTACCCAGCTGGCTGTGTTAATTGCCCTCCTAGCAGATAGTCCCGTTATTTTAGGAGGGACTGAAATCAAGTACAGTCCAACCATATCGACCGCTCGTGGTCTAGAGCCTGACGTCTGTCCCGTCTCAGAGGCGCTGGCCGAGTTACTTCTTCCTTGGGCCTAATTGACCCTTGGAGAATGCTTAATCCCACTGCCAAAGAGTTTACTTTCTACTCCCCTGTCCATAGAAGCTATTCTCGGATTGATTTTTCCTGATTAGCTACCAGTTCTTTCCTTTATTTATGAAGCTTCCATAGAGTGGGTAATCTCAGATCACTCACCCATTGGTTTTCGATGCCGACCATTGTCTGCTCCACCCAGATCTTATTCATGGTCCTTGAATAACTCTTTATTGAAGGATCCCCAAATGCTAAGCCATTTCAGTTCCTTTATGTCTTTTGCAATCACATCTAATTGGGGTTCTATCAGTACAGTGGACGGGCATGAGTCGGCCCTGAAGGCCATATGGAGAGGTGTGCTAATTAGACTTGCATCAGTTCGCAAAAGAAAAGCGTCACGCCTTCTATCTAATTGTTTTAGAGGATTAAAGCTTTGGAGCTTATGGGAGATGAAGGAGATCTATGGGACATGACCAAGAATTAGCCACTCTCAGGGCCTGAGTACGTGGTACCTTACGGGAAGGAGTTGAGAATCGAGCCTCTAGACTGAAGGCTTCATATATAGGCAGGGTTGCAAAGCTGGCAAAATTTTGGCATGGCAGTTGAAACAACGTGCTTCGGCTAAGAGTGTGGCAGGGTTGAGACACCCTGAGACTGACAATATGGTCTCTGATCCAGAGGGCATATTAGCTATCTTTCTTGACTTCTATAAAAGTTTATATTCTAGTCGCCACCCTTTTCGGACGTGAATACCAAGGTAAGGAATTTTAGCAAATGTTCCCTTCCCTCACTCTGGAAAGAGAGTGGTCAGAGGCTAGTGGCTCCTTTTCTCCAAAAGAGATAACAAAGCTATTGATGCGTTAAAGTTAGACAAGGCCCGGGACTGGATGGATTTACAGCCCTCTTCTTCAAATCATTTAAAGATCTTTTGGTACCGCTGTTGCAGCAACTCTATACATTTGGCAGGAGCATGGGATTAAAGACCCATCTCTTTTGAGGCGAGAATTATTTTACTACCCAAACCTGGTAAACCAGTAGATATGGTTGGCAACTACAGACCAATCTCACTATTGAATATAGATATTAAAATTTATGCAAAATCTTGGACCAGAATCAAATCCTTGTGGTTAAACCTAGTGAGTCCGGAACAGGTTGGTTTCGTGGTGGGTCGCTCGTCAGGGGACCATTTCAGGAAATTATTTTATTTAATCTCTGCATTCTCATGCCCAGATATGGAAAGCATCTCTGGTGTCTCTAGATGCAGAGAAAGCTTTCGATAGGGTGGAGTGAATTTCATGTTCCAGGTATTGTCTAAATTTGGTTTCCCAGAAAAATTTTGGATTATATTCGGGTCCTCTATATTTGCCCTACAGCAGGATTCAATGCAACAATTTGATTTCAGTTGTTTTCCCTGCTGCGAGGCACGCGTCAGGATGCCCTCTTTTCCCCTACCTGTTTAACTTGTATTTAGAACCCTTAATCAGGGCCATTAATAAAGATAAACATGTCCAAGGAATTTGTATAGGGAAGTTTGAGTATAAGCTATCAGCCTTTGCTGATGACATACTCCTACATCTTCGTAATACCGGAAATCGCTTCCCGTTTATTCCAAATCATTTGGTTCAGTATAATTCGGGTTATAATTTGAAAAAAAGTAAAACTGTGGTTCACCGCTTTCCCCCTCCTGCAACAAAGCTGGTGTGCATCCCTGGGCCTACAATGGCAGCCTAAGTCTTTGCAGTACTTAGGATTACAAATTTCATAGGACGTAACCGAATTGGTAGATTTAAATTATAAACCCTATTTAAATCTATTAAGGAAACCTGGAAAGGTGGTCTAAGCTCCCGCTATCTTTCTGGGGAAGAATTAACACAATCAAGATGATGATCCTACCAAAATTTTTACCCCATTTATAACCTTAATTTATACCTTCCCAGGTCCTTTTTAATCCGATTTACAAATATTGTACAGATTTTATATGGAAGGAAACCCCTCGTAGAACCTAAAGAAGCTTACTCGCTTAAGGACGGTAGGGGTCTTCAACTCCAGATTTTTATATATACTATCTGGCCAGCCATGTTGCCAGGGCGGCCCTATGGATGACAGGTGAAGATACAGCTTCGGAGGGGCTTGAGCTTGACTGGTCGTTAGCCCATAGTGCTAATTTAGACCTTGAAGCATGTCTTTATATTCCATGGTCAAGGTTCCTGCCAAAATGAGATAAATCCCCAGTGGGTTGGGATATAAAAGCTCTTCACCAATTGATTCATTTTGAGCATCCCTATGCAAAAGATTTAATGCAGCCCTTTTGAAGAATCCTAATCTTCTAGTTGGTAAGCAACCAATAAAAGAGGTGTAGGTAACGTCCCTCAAGCCCAAAATAAATGATTTTACTTCAAGAGGTTCAGTTACCTCAGTCTCTGTGTTGGCGGAGAAGCTTAAAGTGAAACCCAGCAACCGACTACGGTTGTACCAGAACCATAGATGTATCAGTTCTCTCCTAGGGGCGGTAAAGGATCGTGGGCTGGGGAGTTTCTAAGGAAGTTGAGGGATTTGACGTTATCCGATAAATCAGTTTCTAAATTATCTGAAAGCAATTATAGCTAAAAGAGATAGCAATATCTCTCCAATACCTTATTACTGGGAGGCTAACCTATCGTTGGGGTGGACTGAGGAGGACTGGCTCAAGGTTTGGTCGGATTTATATGCATATGTCAAACAAAAGATAGATTAAGGGGCCTTCAATTTAATCTTTGCATAATCTCTATCTCTTCCAGCTAAACTTTCTCGAATATACAGCCTTAGCTCCCCAGAGTGCAAAGTGTGTGGCTGCCCTGTTGACACTACTTATCACAAATTATGGGAATGTCCTAAGACAGTTAAATTTTGGGAGTCAGTGAAGAAGTGGATAGGCCCATACTCCAACATTTCTGGTTATTTTAATGCCGATACATGCATTTTTGGCATGTTGTCTCATATTCTACGGTAGTTCAGAAGTTGCACGTAGCCCTGGTGGCTTTGGTGATGAAGCTTCTCCTCCTCCGCTATTGGCATAGTGATAGATCTCCTCCCACAAAGAATGGTGGGACGAGTTCCTAACTGCTTTAAATGCGGAGAAGGCGGTAGCAAATTTCTTTAATTCAAATAAAAATTTATCAGGCACTGGGGTAATTTTTCTCAAGTGCCTGAAGGCTAAATATGGTTACTAAGGAGTAGGATCCTCCCTCTTTTGGGTACATAATATACCTTGATACCTGTAATTAATCTTCCTTTCTCCCCTTGACCATATTTGGAACAATTTGGAAAAGAAGGTACTCCCTCTTTCCCTCACATTAAGCATTCAGTGTGAATAATCCTTCTAGGGCAACTTAATACAGAACTATCTTGGTCCTCTATTTTGTTTTTGTTCAGGTTGCCAATATATTCTAGTTTATTATCTGGTTCTCATGTCTCTCTTTTCCACAAGGAATGCTGCCTGCGGGTTGGGGGTGGAGTTGGGATGGGTGGGGAGGGGTTGGAGGTACCCTTCTTCATGTGTTGCGACCGATGATAATTTACTGTATGGAAAATTTCTAGGGGTATTTTTCTTTTGGTGGGGGTTATGTATTTCTATTGTTGTTTGTCATAAAATAAAGTTATTTGCAAAAAGTAATTGTAGCATTCTTGACTTGTTTAGAATGTGAACAGAATGCTTTGCATCCTACCCAGATTAATTGAGATATGGCTCAGAGTCATTCAAAATTGTTGACTACAGTAACTCTGAATTGATAGTCTTTAATATGTTGTCTGGAGATTTATCTGCATGCAGAAGAAGAGTGTTATCCACACTCAAGAAAATATCTGAATAAATGCATGCATGCACTGGGGAGATCATTTATAAGCAACAAATAGCTGAATTTGAATCCTTTGGTACTTGTGGAATGATGGAACACAGGTGAGATTCAGCATTTCTAGCAACCAATATTTGGTTTCTTTCACAAGGCAAACTAATAAACAATTTTATGATTCTTAGTTATTTGTTTGTGGATGTGTTGATGTTCGTAAATATACCAGTAATTGACAATTTTCTATAGATATGGGAAGAGACTGAGATATTGTAGGACGATGTAGGACAGAAACTGTTTCTTTCAATTGTATTCCACAGTTCTATAGTTCCTAGAGGAAAGAAATAGGAATATATATATATATATAGATATATATATATACGTATACATATGTGTGTGTATGTGTATATCTATATATATTTATAGAAGTCTATTCAAAAACTTTGTTAATGCATCATTTAGGGTTAAAACACAAAAGTCAGGAAATGAGACCTTTAGGGTTGCCTCTCCCCCTCATGTACCCCCATTTTCCCGAGATTGACAGATGACTGGGTGTGTCATTGGGGCTGTGAGGCCTAAATGAAACAAAACAAAGTTTCATTCATCAAAGTACTATCATTGCTTCAAGTCAAGGTCTTAACATCATGATTTGTTACTGCTTTAAATTCTGGACTTAAACCTTAACCATTGCCTGAGGTATGATTTGAGTCCTCCTTCTGTCATTGTCCAAATCAAGGTCCCAAAGTCACATCTGTCATTGCTTCAAATATTGGACTTAAACCCCAACCACTGCCTGTGGCATCTGTCATGTTTCTCTCTTAGAACTGTCCTTCCTCTTTAGGCCATCATGTACAACCCTCTCCTGTCTCATCTGACCTTCTCTCCCCACTCCCTATACCCCCTCCTTCCCAACCCACTTGCCAGGCCTTGCCTACAGTACTTATCAAAAGGACTCTTACATGTCAATCTACACTTTGACGTTAGAGGAACTGCCACTCCTGCTTACTCTGACTCCTCCAATGATGTTTACTGTATAAACTTTAGCTCATTACCTTATGTCCATACATCTGTATCTATGCAATTGTATTTAAATGGCACTACCTCGTATTGAACCTATTGCTATGTTCTGGTGGAAGTATCTTGTTACATGTGATGGTTATATGTTATTATGTTGTTATTATTACTACTATGTAATTGTTATGTACGTTCGCTCAATCTGTTATGTCTTAACCCCGTTGGCAATTGTTTTGCCCCAGGTCCTACTTATTAAATGAGCTTGTCTCGATGTTCTGACTGGCAAAATAAAGATTTTGATTGATTGATTGATTGATTGAGAGTGGCATAATTCCATACCTGTTTACATGTCAGACACCTAACCACTGAAAATTATCTCCATGGCGGTAAGGCTAGGTACCCTATGAATGTGAAGCCACTCGACAATGCAAAACACTATATGCAAAGCGTAAAGTGTGTCACTAATATCTCACAGCAAATTAATTTTCCAACATTGAAACACCATAATTTACATATGCAGGACATCTCCTCAACACCCTCAAATTTCAATTTAAAAGACCAAACCGTGTCAGAGATATAAAATTTTAAGCTTTGAGATTTTCATTTGTCTGAGTGGCAGAATTCACACCTATTTACATTTTACACAACTAATGACTGAAAAGTATGTCCATGGCAGTAAGCTATCTACCCTATAAATTTCAAGGCACTACCAATGCGAAATGCTGTCCATAAAATGTAAACTGTGCCATGCAATATCTGCACAACAAATGTATTTTCCGACACCTACGCCAAAATTCTCATCTTCAGGACAGCCCATCAACACCCTCCAAATTTCAAGTTAAAAGACCAAACCATTTCTGAGATATTCAATTTTAAAAGTTGTTAAAACTGGGCTATCTGGTCCATCCAAATCTGGCCATCTAGTCCCTCTCTCGTGAACAAAGATCGCGATCAAAGAATCTCACAATAAAATAATTTGCAGGCTCATGATCAAAGATTTGCAGACTCATGGTCAAAGAATAAAAATGTTAAAACTCAATTTTGACACATAAATACATGAAATCACAGCCATGACTCAATAGAACGAAGACCTCAGGTAAAACCCATCCTAGTTTGTCTTTATAAGTCACCACTAGGCTGAGAAATTAGTTTTTAATCTGGCAATCTAGTCACACCTCACGATCAAAGATTGAGGTCTAAAATCTGCGATCAAAGAAATTACAGGCTCGTGATCAAGGATTGTAGTGGGCCACAATCAAAGAATTAAAAACTTAAAACTCTGTTTTTGACATTTTACAAGTAACCAATGGCATGGCTTGTTAGAGGAAGACCCTGAGTAAAACCCAGCATAGTTTTACTTCAGAAGTGACCCCAGAGCGAGATATTTGTTTTCTTCCCCAACAGCAAAATGAAAACAAGACGGCAACCATCGCTATCAAAGAATTCCTCATGATCAAAGATTTTTTGATATGAGCCTGAAAATTCTTTGATAGTGAGGAGGATCAGATGGTCAAAACCCCATTTTCTTTTGCAAAATAACCATTAATTTTCCCATAAACTCATAATGGAAATGAAAACTTTAATAACTTTTGAATGGATCAATATTTTTCACCAAACAAAAGTGGCATGTTCCTTGACCCATGCTCTTTCAAAGTGCCAAGTTGCAGAGCAACACGCTTCACAACAGCTGTGCAGCACCACCGACAAAATCCAAAAACTGCCCACATAACTGGCGAAAAGTGCATTATTCAGCATTTTGGTGGGCAAAATCATAAGTCCAACAAAACAAAATTGCCAAATCAAGAGATCTACAATGTCCCACCATGCATACCAAATTTCATGCAAATCCATTGAATGGGTCTAAAGTTACTAACGCACAAAATTTCAAGTTTAACATAGAAGTGGCTTCATAACCCTAAATACAGGAGTACGACCACTCCCCTACTATATATATATATATATATATATATATATATATATATATATATATATATATATATATATACACACACACACACACACACACACACATACATACATATTTATATAGGTAGATAGAGATTGTAAAAACTTTGTTAATGCATACGTTACAGTTAAAGCAACAAAAGTAGGAAATGAGGTATTAGGATTGACACCCTAACATCCCCACCACCTTACCCCATCCCACCACAACAGACCAACAGGTGAGGTGTGTGCCTTGGGTTGTCAGCCCTAACTATCACCCTATTCCATGTGTAACAAAGCTCACATAGAGCAGTATAGGAGAATGGGGTGAGAATTAGGCCCGATGACCCCAAGGCATACCCCATCACATGTTGATCTGTGGTGGGTGGGGGGTAAGTCATGGAGTATTAGGTGTCAACTCTAACTCTCATTTCCTATTTTTGTCACTAACCCTAACTGATGCAGTAACAACTTTTTGCAATGAATTTCCTTACTTGTTGAGAAAGTGGAATGTAACTGGTAAGTGTTGGTGGGGCGCAATCCCACTGGTCTTCATGGTCCCTTCAAGCTACCCGTTTTTGCATAATGATATGCATCTGTGGGAGCATGGGCCCACTGGCCCTGCGTTCCCACTTACACATAACTATGGACATACAACAGCCCTATAGGGCTGAAAAGGAACCCTTGTAACATGAATCTGGTAATATCTCAGTAACTGTAGCAGCTATTAAAAATTTCACTACATTTGTAAACATGACTTCAAAATCTCCACACATTCTTAGTTCACCTAAGCTGCTTAGTGCAAAAATCTATATCTGAATCATTTCCAAGATCGTGCACCAAAAGCGCGGTGTGTGCCACAGTGTTATCCTATGGAAAATATCTCAACTTCGTAATGGCATAGCTATAGAACCAATGACAGTTTTGTACCTAAATAGCATTATTCACATATGTGGACTCCCCATTATACCCTGCAAATTTCAAGCCAAAAGACCAAACCATTTATTTGCAGTACACTAGGAAAGTTTAAAATTCCTAGTTTGTGAGATGTCAAAATCCCTGTTCATGAGGTCAATCCCCATTCATGAGCCATCAAAATCCCTGTTTGGGAGAATTCCTTGTTTGCAGATTCTGTCCATCTGGTCTGAAATCAAGATTAAAGATTTTGTCAGCTCACGAAATGGGATCGGATTACAAAGAAATTTTGACAGCTTTCGGAAGGATTTTGACAATTCGTGAAAGAGGATTTGTCATGGGGTTCAATTCAGGAAGACAGCAGGAATCATAAAATATTGTGTAAAACACCCTGAGGTGCTGTTCCAGGTTTGTACTGTTGGCATTTTCAAATGTAAACTTTTGTCAGGTTACTATAAGAAAAACAATAAAGCATATGGGCTGGGAGTTTATCTAGGATACCTCTCACTAGAACATTGCAGTTGGACCTTACAATGCCCTCTAGAGACCAGGAACTGAACCCATCGCATGGTATGGTCACCCTGCCAATACCCCTGGGTTTCTGCAAGTTCCTCTGCAGTCTGAGTATCTTCCCAAACAGGCCTCTGCAACTTCTCACCAGTCTGAGTCCTCTCTCTTTGGTAAATTCCAGGTGAGCAGCTTCTAGCATCCAGGTAGCCCAAACCTGACCTTTGGAGGTCCAGGGCCTATCCCAGGCCACAGTGATTCCTCCTTGCTTTTAGGCTTTACAGGACTTTCAACCTGAGCTTCACCTTAAGCTTGCCTCACCTTCACCTTTGGGTAACCAGGATCTCAGTAATTCAACACTACGTGTCTCTCTCACATGTGGCTGCTTCTTTGGCTCCACACTGCTTCTCCCTGAGGTTCCTCTCTGGTCCTCAGCCCAAAGTAAAACTAACTGTAGGTTACCTGAGCATCCCTTATATACAGCTCAGGTGTCACATGATTATCAGTCATGTTCTATTAAACAATTAGAGGAATACCAGATTTATAATTCACACAACTGCATTATTTTCAAAAGAAATATACAGGATACATATATAGGGCAATTGTTACACAATGCTAAACCCCTTACAAAAGCATAAACACAAGAACATACAAACAAATATCAGTGTCAGAAAGTTCATCCCTCTAAACTAATCACTTCTTGGCAGGACAAGACCCAAGCCGTCCTATATACTAATGCAATTAAGGGCCAGCCCTTCCCTAAGGAATATCTTTCTAAAATGGCTGCAGCTGCTGAGATAGCAGCAGCAGAAACACAGTCCCAGGTGCTTCTGAACTCCCAGCTTCTAGGTACAAGCTACCTTTATAAAGCATAGATTCTTCTAGAGATGAAGTCAACCTTTAACTGTTATCCTGCATGTACTTTTATAGTTTATACACATCTTTTTTCTAAAGCCATCAAATGCTTCCTTATATCATGTTTTGTTTCACAGAAATATAGTCTCAACTGTTTCCTAAAATCAGCAGCAGCCTGCAAACAGCAAACTATTTAGCACAGGTATATTTGCCTGGATTTACTGCCCAACACGTTGTTACACTTGTACTGGGGGTTGCATCCTCCCATTAAATAGCCAAATTGCCATGCTCAGAGTTTCTACAGCAAGGAGAGCTTTATTCATTTGTTAACTGGCAGATTACACCCTTGGGCAGTTTCTTTTACTCTTATTTAAAAGCAAAGCCCTCATGTAATGCTTCTTATGGTGATCTCTATATACCAGCATGCCACATTCTTTGGGGGATTGCAGAACATGAATTAGATTGAAGACTACCCTGATAGTGGCCAGCTAGCAAGGCTCAAAGATAAACAACAAAATATAAAGTACAACAGACTTACATAGAGGAAGGAAAAGGTAAGTACAACTTTATTTTACTTCCAGGGACTACTGCATGCTATACATATCCTTAATTTGGCATCATTGGGTAAATTTTGTTGAAGCTGAGCTGCTTTAACCATCACTACAGTTTTCCAACTGGGATAGGGTCCCCACCCTATCACATATACCCCCAGTTTAAAGAGGAACAAGTTCTTGCAAGGACTGGTTTCCATGCCTTTCTTCAGAAGTTTTGATTTAACTAACCTGGTAGTGACTCCTCTTCCACTTTCATTTTATTTTCATCCCTTTCTCTTTTAATAGAATCATTACCTTACTTTATGTTCAAGTATGACTCAGCCAACTGACTGTACTATTAATAGAGAACTTCTACAACATGGTAATTCCTTTAACCACATCTTCCTACTCTTGAGTCTAATACCCTCACATTCCTTTGCTTTTTATCTAGAAGTACTCATTTTTTCCCAGCATTATAATGTGATTAAATATTTCTTCAGAACACACATTATCTTTTATGCTTAAAGAGAGAACTATATCTAGGAGGTACTTCCACCTCAAGAATCTCTCCCAGTCTTAATGTCAAATGGATATAGGACTCCACCAATCCTGACACCTCCTACCATAAAATTCATTTTATTCCTTGAAACTATTCTGACTGCCACCCTGCTGGTTGCCACCACACTCTGACATGTTTTACAGGTCTTGCCGAACTTCACGACTTGTTTAATTACCCCTGGCCAGTAGAAATAGGATAGTATGTGATTTAACATCCCATAGCATCTCAAATGTCCTTTCTTGGGATCAAAATGTGCTGCCTGAAGAACCTGCAGTCAAAGTACCTTGGGCACCACCAACTGATCTTCAGTACATTATTCCCCAAATTTCTTGTGACGCCTATACAGGACCCCATTCTTTATAAAATAAAAGGGTCAAGCACTTTCCAGCCTTTCAACATTAATAGGCCCATTATCAACCATGTTTACAAATGCAAATAACCTACATACACAGGTATCATTCATTTGAGCGTACTCCACATTTGAAAGTCAGTATTATTTTAAGGCATTAAACACTCAGTCATTTCTGGTCTTAAAAGGACCACTGGTTCTTCATACCTGCAATCTGTTGAACTTCCAGAACCCTTCTGGATGTCAGCACAGAAGTCCTTAAAATGTTCACATGGCTAACTCAGCTCTCCCTCTAGCTTTTCAAGCTCGGTCAGTTCAGACAATTGTACCTGTACTCTTTGAGCATCACCCAACTCTGGCAACTCCACATTTTCCAAAACATAGCACAAATCTGCAGGAGTACACCACTGGACAGTTCTTCTGGGACATTGTCATCATTCTCCTTAGCAAAATTAGATGGCACTGTTCCTTCCCCATTGTCTTCATGGTTCCCAAACAGTGCTTGGTTAACAGTCACAATCTTCCATCTGCTTCAGTGTCTGGATTCATTGCTCTGCCACAGAACATCATTCCTCAACCTCTAGTCACTTTTAAGTCAGCCATTGCACCATCTTTGCGAGACTCATCAGCATCTCTCTCTCAGACAGCTCCTCCTCTGGTTCACTCTGCGAGTTCATTGCTGCCTGTTCCACCAAGGACTTCACTATCTCATACACAATTATCACAGGATCAATTATTCAGTCAGCAAACTGTTCAGACTTTTAGCACTAGGGCTTCCTGACATCTCGCTTTCTTCAGTACCAGCACATCTAATACGTGACCAGCCACACTTCCCTGTCAGTGTGTTCTGGCAACCTCACTTCTGACACCAAATGTCATGGGGTTCAATTCAGGAAGACAGCAGGAATCATAAAATATTGGTAAAACACCCTGGAGTGCTGTTTTACAGCCAGGTTTGTACAGATGGCATTTTCAGATGTAAACTTTTGTCAGATTACTATAAGAAAAACAATAAAAGTATGGGCTGGGACTTTAGCTAGGAGACCCCTCACTAGAGCTGCAACTGCAGTTGGACCTTACAATGCCCTCTAGAGACCAGGAACTGAACCCATTGCATGGTATGGTCACCCTGCCAATACACCTGGGTTTCTGCAAGTTCCTCTGCAGTCTGGTATCTGCCACACAGGCCTCTGCAGCTTCTCACCAGTCTGAGTCCTCTCCCTTTGGTAAATTCCAGGTGAGAGCTTCTAGCATCCAGGTAGCCCAAACCTGACCTTTGGAGGTCCAGGGCCAATCCCAGGCCACAGTGATTCCTCCTTGATTTTAGGCTTTACATAACTTTCAACCTAGCTCCACCTTAAGCACCTCACCTTCACCTTTGGGTAACCAGGATCTCAGTAATTCAACACTGCATATCTCTCTCACATTTGGCTGCTTCTCTGGCCCCAAACTGCTTCTCCCTGAGGTTCCTCTCTGCTCCTCTGCCCAAAGTAAAACCTACTGTAGGTTACCTGAGCATCCCTTAAATAAAGCTCAGGTTTCACATGATTTATCAGTCATAGAAACATAGAAACATAGAATTTGATGGCAGATAAGGACCGCTTGGTCCATCCAGTCTGCTCGTTTCCCTACCTAATGGATAAGCTGCAGATCCTAGTTAACCAGCAGCCTACTTCTTCCTACCCACACCCCTAGAATTACCTTATGACTGTCCCATGCATGCTTGAATTCCACCACTGTTTTTGACTCCACAACCTCCTATGGAAGGCTGTTCCATGCATCCACAACCCTCTCGTGAAAAAATGCTTCCTTAAATTACCTGTGAGCCGCCCCCCCATCTTCAAGTTATGCCCTTGTTCTTGCACACCTCTTTTTTTGAAAGATGCTACCCTCTTGGACTTTGTTGATTCCTTGAGGTACTTGAAAGTTTCTATCATGTCCCCCTCTCCTACTTTCCTTGAGGCTATACATATTAAACTCTTAAGTCTCTCTTCATATGTCTTCGGTGCAGACCCTGCACCATTTTAGTTGCCCTCCTCTGGACAGCTTCCATCCTGTCTATGTCTTTGTGAGTTGGGTCTCCAGAACTGCACGCAGTACTCCAGATGGGGTCTGACCAACTGTCTGTACAGAGGAATAACTTCCTGTTTTCTACTGGTGATGCCTCTCCTATGCTTCCCAGTATCCTCCCAGCCCTCCCTCGCTGCCTCTCACATTGCTTGCCCACCTTTAGGTAATCTGATATGATTACCCCAGGTCCCTTTACATTTTGTTGTTGTTAGTATCTCACCCCCCATTGTGTACTCTTCCCTGGGTTTTGTTTCCCAGGTGCATTACCTTGCACTTCTTAGTATTGAATCTAAGCTGCCATACATTTGACCATTCCTCTAACCTTGCCAAGTCCCTTCTCATCCTTTCCACCCCACCTTGTGCATCAACTCTGTTGCAGATCTTTGTGTCATCTGCTAAGAGACATACTTTCCTTCAGTCCCTCTGCAATGTCGCTTATAAAGACATTGAAAGGACCAGTCCTAATACGAACCCTGCGGTACCTCACTAGTAAACCCCCTTTCTTCAGAGTGGACTCCATTTACTATTGCTCTCTGTGTCCTGTTCTCCAGCCAATTCTTTACCCAGGCTGTCATCTCAGGACCCACTCCCAGACTGCTAACTTGTATATTAATCTTTGTGTGGGACTGTGTCAAATGCCTTGCTAAAGTCTAGGTAGGCCATGTCCACAGCCCCTCCCTGATCTACTATTTTGGTCACCCAGTCAAAGAAATCTATCAGATTCGTCTGTCATGACCTTCCGCTGTGAATCCATGCTGCCTAGGGTCCTGTGCCCTCTGGCCTCTAGATACTCGACAATTCTTTCCTTCAGAAGGTTCCATCATTTTCCCTATCACTGAGGTTAAACTAACAGGTCTGTAGTTTCCTGCTTCTGCCTTGCTCCCACTTCTGTGAAGGGAATCACATCTGCCCTCCTCCAGTCCTCAGGTACCACCCCATCCTCCCATGATTTGTTAAAGAGGATAGTCAGTGGTGTCACTAGTTCTACCCTTAGTTCTTTTAGAATTCTGGGATGAATCCCATCAGGCCCCATTGCTTTGTCCACCTTCAGTTTTAAGAGTTCTTTCATAACCCTTTCTTCTGTAAATGGGCTGGTATCAACTTCTGTATCCAGAGTGTTTCTACTGTTTGTTTTAGGTACCTCCCCTCTTCATTTGTAAATACTGAGCAAAATATTTCTTTAGTATCTCTGCCTTTTCACAGTCACCCTCTGCCCACCCTCCCTCCCCTTTATTACGCCTCACTATCCCTCCCTTGGTCTTTCTTCACTCCCAGATGTACCTGTAAAGATTTTATCCCCTTCTTAACTGGGTTGGCTATCTTTCTCAGTTTGGGCCTTTGCTGTTCTGACTGCCTTCCAGCTTCCTTTTGCTTTGACTGATACAGTTCTCTGTCCTGCTCCTTCTGTGATTCCTTGTACTTCCTGAATGCTTTCTTTTCTCTTGAACTTTCACTGCCACTTCCTTTGAGAACCATAGTGGTTTCTTACATCGTTTCATTTTGTTTATTTGCTTCACACAAAGGCTAGTTACCTCTGTGATGGCAGTTTTATTATTCCCATTGTTCTTCCACCCATCCTTCCTGCCCATTTGCTAGTGCATTCCTTAGGCACTCACCCATTTTGGAAAAGTCAGCCCTCCTAAAGTCCAGTACTTTTGCCTTTGTATTAAGCTTGACTCTATTGCTGTGTTTATTGTGAACCATACTGTTCGATGGTCTAAGTTCCCAGATGGCTTCCCACATCTACATGTGTGATCTCTCTCATCTCCATTTGAGAGAACCAGGTCTAAGATTGCTCCCTCTCAGAGTGGGCTCCAATACTAGTTGTCTAATGCATGCCCCTGTAGGGCATCTAGAATAACCCCACTCTTCAAGTGGCTGCTGCAACTGCACTCCAGTTAACATCTGGCATATTTAGATCACCCATCAGCAATATCTCCCTTTTTCTGCCATTCTAAGTATACTTTCTATCATTTCCTTGTCCATGTCCTCCCCTGAGAAGGAGGTCTGTATACAACCCTGTGCAGATTGTGGTGCCATTGCCTGTCTCCAAATTTACCCACAGTGCTTCTTCTCCTCCCTGTTTACCCTTTGTTCTGTTGCTTTGATTCCTTCCCTTATGTAAAGAGCTACTCCTCCTCCTCTTTACCCTCCTGTCCCTCCTGTAGATAGTGTATCCTGGTATGTTTATGTCCCAGTCAAGGTTTGTGTGTACCATGTTTCTGTGACTGCCATGATATCCAGATATGTTCCTCCTCCATCAAGGCCACTAATTCAGGAAGCTTGTTACTCAGACTATGGGCATTGGTACTCATTGCTCTCCATTTTTGATGGCTTTACCTTCTGTTGCAGCATCCCCACTGACCTTTCTACCTTGGTCTTTTCTCATTTAGTACCCTATTTTTTAGGGAGGCTGGGATTTTCCTGCTGCTTATCAGTGCCTCCCTCCTTGACTAGTTTAAAAGCTTGCCAATGAAGCATTTAAAACGATTGCTCAAAGACTTGTGCCCTTCCTGGACAGATGCAGACTATCCTGCCAGTATAGGCTGGTGTCCCTCCAGGTGGAACCCCAGTCCCAACAAGCCAAACCCTGTGCTCCACACCAATTTTAACCATTCATTAAACTGCATTGTGCAAAGTACCCTCGCCTCACCCATGCCATTTACAGGCAGCACCTCTGAGAAGGATACTGTGTGTGCTACTTGTCTTAGGCCCTCCCCAACTCCACAAAGTCCTCCTGCACCGCTCTCATGTTCTATTAAACAATTAGAGGAATACCTGATTTATAATTCACACAACTGCATTATTTTCAAAGATATATACAGGATACATATATAAGGGCAATTGTTACAATGCTAAACCCTTACAAAAGCATAAACACAAGAACATACAAACAAATATCCTTTTCAGAAAGATCATCCCTCTAAACTAATCACTTCCTGGCAGGACAAGACCCAAGCCTTCCCTATAACTAATGCAATTAAGAGCCACCCCTTTCCTAAGGAAACATCTTTCTAAAATGGCTGCAGCTGCTGAGATAGCAGCAGCAGAAACCTGACCAGGAGATTCTGAACTCCCAGCTTCCAGGTACAAACTACCTTTAAAAAGCATAGATTCTTCTAGAGATGAACTCAACCTTTAACTGTTATCCTGCATGTACTTTTATAATTTATACATCTCTTTTTTCTAAAGCTATCAAATGTTTTCTTACATCATGTTTTGTTTCACAGAAATATAGTCTCAACTGTTTCCTAAGATCAGCAGCAGCTGCAAACAGCAAACTATTTAGCACAGGTATATTTGTCAAGATTTACTGCTCAGCACTTTGTTAAACTTGTACTGGGGGGCTGCATCCTCCCATTAAATAGCCAAACTGAAATGCACAGAGTTTCTACAGCAAGGAGAGCTTTATTCATTTGTTAACTGGCAGATCACACCCTTGGGCAGTTTCTTTTACTCTTATTTAAAAGCAAAGCCCTCATGTAATACTTCTTATGGTGATCTCTATATACCAGCATGCCACATTCTTTGGGGATTGTTTAACATGAACTAGATTGAAGACTACCCTGATAGTGGCCAACTAGCAAGGCTCAAAGATAAACAACAAACTATAAAGTACAACAGACTTAAATAGAGGAAGGAAAAGGTAAGTACAACTTTATTTTACTTCCACGGTCTACTGCATGGTATACATATCACTAATTTGGCAACATGGGTAAACTTTGTTGAAGCTGACCTGCTTTAACCATCACTACAGTTTTCCAACTGGGGTAGGGTCACCAACCCTATAACAGGATTCAAAAACCAATCCCCTTTTGTGAACTATCAAAATCCTTTCACGAGCTGATCCCTTTCATGGGGTGACAAAATCCTGTTCGAGCTGACTCTTGTTTGTGAGATAGGGCCATCTGGTCTGGAAATCGAAATCAAGGATTTTGACAGCTCATGTACAAATCCGGCTCACGATCAAGGATTTTGTCACCTCATGAATAAAGATCGAAGAGAGTGATGAACAATGATTTTAACATAAAAACATCCTTTTTTCAGAGAAATTAAGCAAACCAAAACCATGGATTTGTAGAGGGCAACACCTTGAACAAAACCCATGCTTCAATTACCACACAACACATCCATGGGGCAGGTTATAACATTTTGCTTGTGGGAAAATGAAAAAAAAATGGTGGCTCACAAACTGGGATTTTATAAATCCCCATTTGATAGATGACAAAATCCTTGGTCATGAGCCCAATCCTCTTTCACAAACATACATATATTCCAAACACTGAACCGAACATGATCAGATCCTGAAAATTAAAAATTAAATAACTTTGGAATGGTTTAATATTTTTCTCCAAACCAACTCTGAATTATTCTTTTGGAAATTTCTTTCTTCCTAAAACAATTTCAGACCAAACTTTCAAACAGTGTGGCCACAGCACAATAGGTAAAGATCATAAAAATGGGCAAAAAAAGAAAAATGCTTTATTGGTACTTTGCTGCATGAAACCACAAATCTGATCAAAGCGCAACTTGGCATATTCAGAAATCTGCAATCTGAGACTGTGCATTCTGAATTTTATTCAAACCGGTTGTACGTTTGCATATTGTTAACGTGCAAAATTTGAGGTTTATCATTAAACTACATACTCAGCCCTAACTATAGGAGCATGATTGTGCCCTATTATTTATACATACAGTATATATATATATATATATATATATATATATATATATTTATATATTTATAAAATGGATAAAAAGGAGTGGTCCAAATCCAAACTTCTGATTGCATAAACACATCACATGACCATGCATATATCAGAGTGTGACTGCACACCTGCACTTTTACCCTCCTCCAAAACAGTATTTGACATTTTATAAGATAGATAAACCACTCTGAGATGTGCGGTCATGCTCTGGTTAACGCACACCTGGGTGGTTGATGCACACCAAGGTGTGTATGTCAGAGAGCATCAACACATCTCGAGTGGTTTATCTATTACATATATATATATATATATATATATATATACACACATATACATATAACTATACATACACACACATATATATATATATATATAACATGCAAAAAGTTCATTAATGCATCAGTTAGGGTTATTCTACAGTGAAAAAAGTGAGGAAATTCAATTTTAGGGTTCCCACCCTTGCAACCCACCCACAGCCCACCCCCACCAACAGGCATCGGGGTGTGCATTTGAGTCGTCAGTCCTCTCAGATCATTCTCCTACACTGCACCACCTCAGCTGTTTACACATGGGATGGGGTGAGAGTTAGGGCCGATGACCCAAACACACACCCTGATGCCTGTTATTGTGGGTGGGCTGGGATGGGTAAGGTGAGAAATCAAAATCGAATTTCCTCTCTTTCACTGTACAATAAACCTTAACTATACATTAACAAAGTGTTTTGAATTTAATTTCCTATTTTTAAGAAAGAATAGAAAAGTAGAAAGTTGCACAAGTTGGTGGGAGCTCCCACCAACTTTTAAGTGAGCCACATTATAGAGCTAATGACTAAAAATACATTGTCAACAGCACAACCAGCCACTAAACAAATGTTAATGTACTAGAACAATAGAAAATGCTGTCCAGAAAATGTAAACTGCCACACAATATGTCTACAAAAAATATTGTCCAACACGTAAACATCTCTTTTAAATATACAGGACATGCCGTCAACACACTACAAATTTGAAATAAAAAGACCAAACCATTTCCAAGATATGACATGTCAAAATTTGAAATTTTAATTCGTTAGAGCGCCACATTTCCACACCTGTTGACATTTAGTACACACAGAAAGACTGAAAACGACATCCATGACACTAGGGTTAAGTATCCAATGAATTTCCAGCCACCACCACAAGCAAAACTCTGTCCATAGAACATAAACTGTGCCTTGCCATATGTCCACCAAAAATATTTTCTGACATGGAAATATTGTAATTTACATCAGAGGACATGCCATCAACACCATCAAATTTCAAGTGACAAACCGAACCATGCCGAGATATAGCATTTTAATGTATGAGATTTTCATTCATTAGACTAGCACAGTTCCACACCTGTTGACATTTAACAGACACAATGACTGAGAACTACGTCCATAACAGCAAGGCTATGTATCCTATCAATTTCAAGCCACTACCACAAGCAGAACACTGTCTGCAACACATAAAGTGTGTCACACAATATCTCTGAAAAACAAATGTTGTCAGGCACATAAATATGATGATTCACATGTACAGGACATGCCATAAACACCCTCCAAATTTCAAGTAAAGAGACCAAACCATTTCCGAGATATTCAATATTGAAAATTGTTCAAAATTCCCTATCTATTCCATTATAAAAAATCTGGCCATCTTGTCCCTATCTCATGATCAAAGATGGCAATCAAAGAATCTCACAATCAAAGAATTTGCAGGCTCCAAACAAAGAATTAAAAATTTTATAAATCCAGAAATTGATAGAATGCGGTATACCACCGCCATGGTTTGACAAAATGAATCTTCCTGAGTAAAACCCACACTCATTTGCCTTCCTAGGACACCCCTGGGGTAGAAAATATATTTTTAATGTGGCCATCTAGTCCCTCGCTTGAAATGCATGATCGTGATCAAAGAATCTTGTGATGAAAGAATTTGCAGGGGCACAATCAAAGAATGAAAAGTCTTCAAATTTAAAACAATAACAGAATTGATGCAAACCACCACCACCATGGTTCATCAGAACAAAGCCCCTCACGTAATATACATCCTTATTTGTCTTCCTAGCACACCCCTAGACTGAGTAAATAGATTTTTAATCTGGCCATTTCATCCTTCACTCTCTATGCATGATTGTAATCAAAGAATCTTGCGGTCAAATAATTTGCAGGCTCGCGATCAAAGAATTTGCTAGCTCATGGATAAAAGCAAGTGATGATATGGCAAGATTTTAAAATCTATTTTCTCCATCAAGTACCCTATAAAGCGAAATGATGGTGG
This sequence comes from Neoceratodus forsteri, assembly GCA_016271365.2. NCBI lineage: Eukaryota > Metazoa > Chordata > Ceratodontiformes > Ceratodontidae > Neoceratodus > Neoceratodus forsteri. The sequence goes on from CM057455.1 coordinate 626,527,539, forward strand.
GTTTTGCTGAAGAGGCTTTGTTGTGCCCATTTCAATAAAACAAAAAAAGTTTTTATATCCCTGGTAGTCTAGGGCCCCCGATCATAACATACATAATGATCTCTCAATCCGTGGTAGTTTAGTGGCCCCCAATGTGTCTTTCATTATAAACTGTTTGGTTTTATCCCTCGTATCTAGTAGCCACCCCTCAATGTGTATTTTATTAAAATTTCTTCTTAATATCCTGGAGTCTAGTGCCCCCAAGATCTGTATTGAAGTATTATTATTCTGATGTCCCTGGTAGTCAGCGCCCTTCATAATAAAATATATAACACACTGTGATTTATTGGTATCCTAGTGGCCCCTACCCAGCCTTTAGCAGCCACCAGCACCCCCTCACCCTTCCTGAGCTGGCGACTGGAACAGCCACCTCTCACCTCCACGGCCAGTCACCGACTGTTTGCATTATGAGCTCTAATTCAAAGAGATGCTCTGAAATTATTTCTGAACACCTGTTTGAATTAGTGCTCATAATACAAACAGTCAGCAGCTGGCCATGGAGGTGAGAGGTGGGCTGTGCTAGTCACTGGTCTAGGAAGGGTGGGGGTGCTGGGTGGGCTGCCATGTCTGGGTGAGGGTGGAGGCCACTAGACTACCAGGAAATCACAGTTCATTATATATTTTATTATGATGGGGGCATCTAGACTACCAGGGACATCAGGAATAATAATACTTCAAACAGATTGGGGGCAATAGACTACCAGGATATTAAGAAGAAATATTGATGAAATACACATTGGTGGAGCACTAGACTACCAGGGATAAAACAAAACAGTTTTATAATGAAAGACACATTGAGGGGCCACTAGACTACCAGGGACTGAGAAAGCATTATGTATGTAATAATGAAGGGGGGGCCTAGACTACCAGGGATATACAAAACGTATTTATATTTATTGGAGATGGGGCACAATGAAGCCCCTGATCAAACCCCTCATTTAACTGTCTAGGGCACCTAGGCTGTAAAAAGCAATTTTAAAATCTACATCTCATCCTTGACTCATGGTGCAAGATCATGTTAGAAGAATCTTGTGATCAAAGAATTTGTAGGCTTGCTATCAAAGATCATTATCGAGCCACGAATCAAAATTTTTAAACCTCATAACTCTATTTTTAGACCAAGTTGGATAAAACCAAAGGCATGGTTCGATAGATGGGGCACCTATGTAAAACCCATCAAGTTTTACCTCGAAGTGACCACTGAGCCGAGATATTTGTGTTTTCTGATCGGAAAACTTGAAAACAAGATGGCGGACCTCACGATCAAATAATTTTGAAAATCCTCGGGGACAAATATTCTTGAACTGCAGACTGCAAATTCTTTGACCGCCAGGTGGGACCAGATGGCCAGACCACCATTCTTTGTTCAGAAAATATACATAGAAATTTTCCCATTGACTTATAATGGGAACTTAAAAGTGCCATACCTTTTGAATGCCTTAATATTTTTCACCAAACAAAAGCACCATATTTTGCCACCAAAGCTCTTTCAAATGAGCCATCTCACAGAGTGGTACACTCACGATGGCTGTGCAGGACCACATTCAGAATCCTCAAAGGTGCCTCCAAAATGGATAATTAAGCATTTTTCAGCATTTTCATACACAAAGATCGTCATGCCGACTGAAACACAATTTAACAAATCAAGAGATCTACCATGCCCCACTGAGCATACCAAATTTCAGGCAAATCCATTCAATGGGTCCAAAGTTATCAATGCCCAAACTTTTGACTTCAGTATGTAACTGACCACTGAACCCTAACTATAGTGGCTGGACCACACCACTATAATATATATATATAATATATATATATATATATATATATATATATATATATATATATATACACATATACATACATATATACATATATGCATATATACATACACATACACATACAGTATATATTAAATGGCAATTTTACAGGATAGATCAGAGTAGTTCCATAAATTAAGGTGAAACAGCACATGCTGATCTTTGTACTAAAATTGAATTCTTCACACATTGAGGGGATTCAGATATTGATTATGGAATACAGTAAGGCAAGTGTTGCATCCTTGGTTATTCTGCCTTCCTCCGCTAGTTTAAATGCTGATCCAGATAGCATGTAAATCTCCCAGAGGAATGCAGGCTGTCTCCAGGTCTCCATCACCCCAGATTTACACACAGGCAAACACAGCTCAAAAATGCTGCAGGCTGAATCCTATTCTTTGATGTAGCCAAAGCTGTCCTCCATGCACCATGCTAACCAATTGTTAAAGGTCCTGTTGTGAAATTACCTTGTCTGTCCTCTACCCTTCAGAAACAGCACCTCAGAGAATGCCACTGTGCTTGCTCTTTGCTTGAGGCCCCTACCTAGCTCCCTGAAGTTACCCTGAACTATCCCTTCTCTATCTCTAGCTCGAGTTATTTGTCCTGAGATGAACTATGACATCCAGCTTCTGCCCTGTTATCATTGCTCTAGTGATTTGTGGGATGAACTCCTCATCCTTCAATACCAAGGCACCTCATAAGCACCTCATCTTCTTATTCTTCCCAGTCCCAGCTTTTAATTCTATACCATTCATTATGAATTTCCCACCAACAGCTGCTTACCCTGGCCTGGGAGTCTTTCTTGTAATCTTCTTTGAGGGTCCCTCATCCCATTCTACTGAAATGAGGAACTCATCCTGATTGTCCTGTTCTGCCAGTATGGTGAGGGAGTTCAACAGTGTACCTGTAAAGGAGGTAAGGGCAAGACAAGACAAGGCAAGGCAAATTTTATTTTCTAGGCACCCAATCCCGGGGTCTCTGGGTACCGTACAGTAAAAGCAGAACTCTATATAAATAAATAAATAAATAAATATAAATTAAAATCACTATACAGTAATAAAGGTCTGTGGCGACACAAGACCCCACACACAGAGTCCAAATAAAGGCAAGGGCACCCCAACAAGACTACCACACAGGGTTTGGGAAAGCTTGGTTAAACAGGAAAGTCTTGGGTGGGCCTTAAAACCACAACTGAAAGGGCCACCATGATAGAAACAGAAGTTGTCAGCAGATAAGGACTGCTAGACCCATCCAGTTTGCCCATAAGCCCTATGCATGTAAGCATCCACTCACCCTAAATGGTGAATGACTTACTCAATGTAGATGGAAGATCTACTCCAATGCATTGGCAACTAGGAGCAACCCTCTTCTCCTCCACTTGATCCACCCCTAACGGAATATGTCCAGGGCAGATACAGTGCTAACCATATCAGAACCCTACTTAATTTAATCCATGCGGCCAAATGTCTTCCCTTGGCTACAGCAGCAAGGGTGATATATGACTGAACGAGCGAGTTCCAGCCTCATCCTGGCACCACTAGGAGGCCCCTAGAGGAGGACGGAGGGAGTGGACCAAGGTAGCAAGTGTAAGAGGGTTCAACAGATAGCCAGGGCCCTGCCCATGTAAGGCCTTAATGGTTAGCAAGCCTACCTAAAGAGGATCCTCCACCTGACTGGCAACCAGTGCAGTTCGTGCAGTACTGGGTGATATGGCAGAGGTACCCTTACACCCACCACTGCCCTACAGAATCACAACTGTGTCCATCTGCTCTCCTTTATCTGGGCATCTTCTAACTGAGCAGTGGCAGTACTGGTGGTGCCTTGGATGGGGCAGAAGGTCTGCTTCTTCTTTACCAGCTTGGCTCAGAGTTCAGTTGTCTGTGCCTACAAGTAAGTGAGGTAAGTGCAAATAGGGAGGCACCTCAATCCCAAAGGGTCTCTTGAATGACTGCTATCCACATCCATTGAACTGAAAATATACCATGTTTCTCTTTGCCCTCCACTGATCTTGCTATTGTAATACCACAGATAGGATAGTATTTTCTGCTACCTCTTTTCTACCCCTTTGCTACTCCTGTCTCTTTCTTTGCCCTCCACTGATCCCTCTTGTTGACCTACCCCAATCCTTAATATTGGTGTTACCACATAAATCATGTTTGCTTCAAGTCTTTTGTCTATGGCTACATATTTTCTGAATCTTTGGACTACCACCAAAACATTCTGCCAACTAATGATGCAGTGGGTGGAGACTACTGCATAAAGTGTGGTTAGATGTCTTGGGGATGTTCATAAAGATTACTAAGTATGCAGTCAATGTACAGCAAGGATTTGAAAAAAATTTATATGATTTCAATAATCATGTTTTTCATCTTTACAAAGAATCCACTCATGTTTGCTGTGCAGAATAACAGATTGAAGATTAGTGTATAAAAATGTGCTGTAGAAAAAACACTGTGTTCAACATATTTAAACCACCCAAAGCAATATCCAAATAGAAGACTCCTCATTTAATGGAGTTCAGCCTGCTACCCAGAGACACTTGGAAAAGCAGCTATACAATTCATTTCTAACTGCTTAGGGAGGTATGCATAACTAAAATCATCAGAACTAAACATGATTTAATTAGGAAAATCATTTTTTCTACTCATGTGCCACCGCTTCCATTGAGTAACTTTCCTCATCCAATTTCTAATTGAACTTCCCTACTGAATAATGCCATGTTCCCTGATCTAAAAGTAAATATCCCAAATTTTGCATGGGCCATCAGTAACAGTAACCCCTGCTATTGTATGGGCAGACAAGTCATGTTCCATGCATTGCCAGAGGGATCACCTCTAGAAAGGAGGAGGTCATACTGCCCTTGTATAGATCACAGGTGAGACCACACTTGGAGTACTGTGTGCAGTACTTGTGCCCATACCTCAAAAGGATGTGAGATTATTGAAGGGGTGCAGCGTAGGGCTACAAAAATAATAATGGGTCTGGGAGAATTGCCATATGAAGAGAGATTGAAGGAGCTCAACATGTATTCACTGGAAGAGAAGGAAAGTGGGGACATGATAGAGACCTTTAAGTACTTGAAAGGCATCAACAAAGTCAGAGAAGGAGGATTGTTCCACTTAAAGGGGATGGGTCACTGGGGCACAGTCTGAAGTTGGAAGAGGGAAGGTTCAGGAGGGAGATGAAGAGGCAATACTTTATGAGAGAGTGGTGGTGAGATGGAACACACTGCTGGAGGAGTTAATTGAACTGAGGACAGTGAATAGATTTACGTGGCAGTAGGGATACAGTCAAGGGCAGGATTAGTACAGACAAGTACACAAAGGGAAAAAGACCAGGAAGGGAGGGAGGAAGGAAGGGTTTGGGTGGGGCTGGAGCAGCTGCAGTAATATTAAACTAAGAGCTGTACAATCGGGCAGACTTGATAGACCTGTGAGCCTTTTGCGCTAGCAATTTTGTATGTTCATATGTACTCAGACAGCAGCTTATTTGAAAGTTAGTAATTGAATCTGTAATATCTGAAAATGCCTGAAGAATATTTTTAGCTGCCTCATTGGAGCTATAATCAGTAACTAAAAGGCACAAATTGTCAGCATATAACAAGGTTCTAATGATACTAGTGATATAGGCTAAGGAAATACCCATGACCTGTGGAGATAAGTTCAAGGTGCAAATTAAGGGATCTAATACTATGCTATACAAAAGAGGGCTAAGGGGCAACCCTGTATGACCCCTACTGAATCATACTTTCTGAACCCAACTGGCTGTTGACATATGAGAAAATAGAAGCAGAATGGTAACATAGCTGAATCCAATAAACAAATTGTGTCAGAATTCCAAAAGCATTTAAACATTTCCATGTCCACCAAGAAGTCACATCACAGATGGATGTCCACCAGACGAGTAACATTAATATCCAAGTGTTTAAAACAATTCTCACACCTCTGCACAAATCCTGTCCTAGACACCAAAGGACCCCACCCCCATAACCAGGCTGAAGATGCACTTTGAATGTCCGAGGTGTATCAAAACATGGTGTCCTGTAAAAAGTAATATAAATATACTGTTCCAGTACAGCAAAAGTAGCAACCTTCTTTTAACTGCTTTAATGCTGCTGACATTTAAAGAGGCCAGAGCCAAGGCAGGAAAAGTGGACATAGGAGGAGATGTGGAAATTAATTTATAGGAGCATGCTTGGTATGAGATCTCATTCCCATTTCTTTCTCTGAGGTCACGGGTGAGAGGAACAAGGTTCCTCAATGTCAGATGAAAGATCCTTCTGTAGCAATTGTATTGAGGAGGCATCATATCCTCTCCATACTAATTTTGCTCCATTGCATTGTCTCATACCAGTTCTCTAAGGGAATGGGATCATGTGGAAGTGCTGTTTTTCCTTTGACTCTGTCTTTCCCCACAGTTGGGAGAGAGTCAGAGGAATAGGCAGAGGGAGCATGTGAGGTTAGACCTCCATCGGGAGGAAAGAGAAAGTGGAAAAGTGGAGTACTCAGGAGACTGTTCTTGGGCATCAGTAGAATTGGTGCTGGTCAAGTTAGAGTTGCTGGGTGCAGTGGTCAGTGACCTGTTCGAAGGAGGCTGCGGGGTGGATAGCAAGCAGTACTAGGGGAGGTCTAGGAGCAGCAGGAGGGGCAGAAGCTGTAAACTTCATCACTTTATGAATGAAGTCCTGCTTCACGTAACCAGAGTTGGTGATATTGTGGGCAGCCCAGAGACATGATCTAAAGTATGGCCTCCTCATTGCACAGATTACACTGTGGAGCCAAGCAGCAATGGAAACTAGAGTGACCAGGAACTCTACACAATGTGCATTTGACTTGATCGCAGACATTACTGATTTACTGAAGAGATCTGCATTTGTAGCAGGATATGGGCTGTCCTGGGTAAAACAGGATGCATTTGTCCCATCCAGAAAAACAGCTTAGCAAGTGTGTACACTAGATTCCATGTAATGGAGCATTACACAAAATCTCTAGCCCCCTGTCCAAAAGTGTTCAAAGTGCATAATAGGATCCAGCTTACCATGTATCTCACATTTTTCTCCAACCAATAAATGATGTCAGTAATATTAACTCCTTTGGTGTGAAAAAGAATGGTCACTGTCTTAAATGAGGGTTTTGTAAGGGTATGGCCAAAAAGGGTCCATAGTGGAGTGTCATTAGGTGACTGATATAGGCTCAAGAATCATTCCAGTAGTGGGGCAGTCTAAAAACTGATATAAAGGAGTGATGCCTGGGAGCATGAATAAAAGTGTAAACATCAGACAGTGAGAACTGCAAAGATTTCTTAATAATTTCTGAACATAAAATCTTTCTGTAGGAGTTTCCAGCCCTTCTTTTTACTGGAGATGAACTGCATGTTTCCTTTTAGCTGATTCAACCGGATGATGAAAAAGACTAGCAGACTGGTAGGATTTGGTCTGCCATTAACAGTGACAGAATCAGTAATGGGAGGTATCAGGAATACTAGTGGATGGGATCAGATCAATAGCCAGGTCAGTTACCATGGCAACCAGGCATGCAGTGGAAGACTGGTGCAAGGTAGAAATCTGGGCATTAGTAGCAACCTATCTGGAATTATCAGGGTATGTAGTAGGACCACAACCAGTATCAAGGGAGCAATCGGACCAGCTGGAATGGGCTCTCTAGAGCCACTCTCGGGCACACCATGGCTACAGTAGCTGGCTGTGGTGATCCTTGAAGATTAGGCAGCATAGCAGTGCTATCAGTGGCATCTGTCACAGATGACATGTCCAAGCCAGAGCCAGAGAAGGAAATGGCAGGATTCAGAATCCAAGCACCTATATCAGTTTGCAGCCAGCCAGCATTTTCAAAGCAACATTTGGTGGCCATGGTTCAGCAGGCATAGCAGTTAAATTCATATCCTTGGAAAACTGTGGGTTAGGGCTCTCAGGTCTGGGGTCGAAGTTGAAATTGAAGTGTGCAGCTGAAACATTTTGCCAGACATGTCAGGCTACAAGGTTGCCGTTTACAATTTTCTCCTCCTCCAACTTACACTTCTCGCTGAAAAATTGTAATTCTGTGTCAGTCATCATTTCCAACAGGTGCCATTTTTTCACTTCAAGGTACTCTGGAGTTTTCTTTCCAACCACAATTAAGTCTTCGTCTTGGACATCCTCAAAACTGATACCAGTTACTGGGATTGAAGTAGGAGCTGGGGCAGTAACTGCTTCCCATTCACTAGCACTCCAAAACTTTGACCATCCTCATTCACTTCATCAGGATCCTCCATCTCCCCACAGAGAGCAGACTGCACCCCAACAGAAACAGTGGGGAATTTTTATTTCAGAAAAAATATATAAAACAAACAGGCCTGTGTGGAGCCAAACTGTAAGGAAGTATAAAGGAAAACAAAGACAAAATAACTAATACTCTATAGTACAGGAAAACTAAGAAAACAAGAACTAAAAACCAGAAAAGTAGCAGTACAGAGGCACAGTAGTTCTACATTACTCTTGTAGTGTCAGAGCAAATGAACACAGGAACACCATAACTGGTGAACTTTATGATGAGGATAAGACTGTTCATCCTGATCATATACTTTGTAAAATCTGAACTGTACATTCACAGACATTTCTTGATTGGGTACAACCATTTGCTGGAGAATCCAAGAGCATCGTGATTGCCAAATATAACATTTGCACAGTGCCAACGGGATCTGTAAAGTAGAAAATTGTGCAATAGCCATGCAGGAGAAACACTACGCTGGTAAGGGAAAGAAAATGGGGTACTCCATGTAGTAGCTACATAGGTCCAGAACTGTTGGACATAAGGGCAAGTAAAAACAAATGTTCCTGTGTCTCCAGCATGATGCTATAGCCATTCCAAAAGCAATATTACTCAGATAATGGTTTGTGTTTATGTGAATTTGAGCTCCCATCTTGCCATAGCAGTCCAACCACACCAAGTCCTAAGAAAAGGAGGTAACCTAGAATTATTCCAGTGTGTAAAGATCATGGACAAAGCAAGTACTGGACACTGAGGGACAAAAGTTAGGCTAAAATGGACTGGCATGATACACTGGTAAATTGACTTTTATTAGCCATCACCAACATGCAATGCAAGAGCCTCCACTTTTTTATTTTCAGAAAAGCTGCTATCATATATTCAGGATAAATTGTGGCTTTCAAATGTTACACAAGCCAGTGGACAGCCACTCTGGGAGATGCACCAACAGCCATTCCTGGACAGCAGCCAGCCACATTTTAGTGGTCTTCCTCAAGATTGCTATCACATTTGATATGAGAAAATAATGAAAAAAAAAAAACAAGCAGGTTCAACATTGTCAAGCCTCCTGCTTCTTGTGTCTATACAGGTTATCCATCATGCGGTTAAGCCTGCTCCCCAAACAGCTCGGAAGAAAACAATGTAAAGTCTAGTTTCCAGGATGGGGTGGGGATATGGTTGATGTATAAAAATACAGGTACTAAGAGAGATTTATTTAAAAAATATTCTTTTCAATTTGGAGATGCACTTGTCATTCCAATGGTTTACTTTAAGCATATCATTTTGTAATCAGGAGTCCTAATTCTTAATATTCATTTCTGTAGTGCCAAAAAGTAAGCCTAGGATTTTTATATCAGAAGTACAAAGCAGAACTGAAGCAATGTCTGGAGATTGTGTGAGAGCAGCCCTCCCCAGCGGTTCTCTCTACGCTTGTTAAAATTTATACTAGAGGCTCAAAGAGCAAAATAAGTCTCAAAAGGTGTCTGAGGGCTGGCCCTGCTCGGCCCATTTTAGCAAATAGCAACAAAGTCATCTCCATAAGCTACAACCTCCAGGGGTTAGTCTGAGGGTGAGTAGCAGCCCAGTGATGGATGGGCATGAATGGATGTCTAATATCAGGGATCTAAACAGAGGATATAAAGTAGAAGGCTCAGGGTACAGCCTTGTCAAACACCTCACCATAAGTCACAGGAGACCCAAACCAGCCTTTAATCAAAAGGTGAACAGATGCCTGACTACAGAGGCACTGTATCTATTGTACAGGGGGCAAATGAAAGAGTCCCAAAATCTGGAAGAGGTATTCAGACCCTGTAAAAGTATTTTATTGATCTAAGCTGAGGACAAACTGTCTATCATGTTGTTCACTCCACGAGTAAAGAGAGAATCAAATTATCCTGGATGTTTCTCCTGGAGATGCAGCATGTTTGAAACAGCTCTTCAGGAGGTTAATTTTTGTCAAAATGTTGTAGTGTGCATTAAGGAGCTCAGGGTTTCCAGTTGTGAAGAGCCACTTTATCGCCTTTTTTAAAAATGTAGCTGAGAATAGCCTATGTCATTGGTTTGGGAAAGGTACCTTTGCAGGCAATGTTTGTACACATTGACAAGTGACAGTGGAAGCAAGTCCTGAAGGTTTTATAAAATTCAGGGCTGAGATCATCTTTATCCGAGCCAAGTCCTTCAAGTATTCGATGCCCCAGAACACCTCTTCAACAGTAATGGTGGGCAATCAGAGATTGGGCTTCTGCTTCTGGCTAGGTAACTGAATGGAGGTGGGAAAAAAATGGACAAATCAGCTGAAGACCATGGAGCAGAGGCAAAAGTGTCCCTTGTGAAAGCTGCAGCAACCCATACACAACAGATCTGGAGTGCACCAATGTACCAGTAGCATCATACAGGGATCGACTAGCCATGCTGTCCATGTATTTCTTACGATCCTTAAATGGGTCAAAAGTCAGGGCTATACACTGCATGCCAAAGGTCATCTCCTGCAGCAAGGACTGAGCTTGGTCATATTGCAGTTTCCTCATTTCAGATTGTGGTGAACAGATGTGGGCACTATAGTCATTTCCAGTGAGCTCAGCTCTCAAAGGACTTTCTGCAACTGATTTGGATGGACAGATACCAAAAGTACTGTCTTAAGGCCGTGTGAAGTGTGGGATTTGAGCAGTTCCTTATAATCAGCTCTACTTGCCACCCACCACTAATCAGCTAGGTCATTGTACATACATTGAAAAGACTTGCATGTAGTCCACAAAGAATTCAGGTTTCTGAGCAATAGTGGGTCTTGCAAGATTGTCACATTCAGTCACCAGGGACCCTTCCCTGGGTGGGGCCTCATCCAAGTAAAAGTGCAAGTCAGAATATTATGGTCAGAGAATTCAGTTCCCAGGTTCTTACATCTACAACTTTGTTTTCAAAAATATTTTTATTGACAGATTTTTCATATAATCATAAAATTAAAATCATTGTTACTTATTCAATTATCGTTCTATAAATAATACATGTTCATACCAGATTTATTACCTAACCCACCCTTTTACCTTAACTTTATTTACATAATCCTGCAGCTGCATCATACACTATTATATCAATAAATAGGGCATAAAATAAATTCACTTAAAATTATCTTTATCTTTGATATTCCCAGGACCTCCACAATAAGAGTTACTACTAAAGGTTATGAGTAGAATTTGCCTTAAATTTTAACTAACTGTGGATATTTCTAATAATTTCTTTCCAAGAGCCCCCTTGGATCATCTAAGATGGGGTCAACTGTAAAGATTAGCTCTTCTTATTGAAGAGACTCTCTAAACAGTTGCCACCACTTATGATAATCACATTCTGGCATATTTTCATTTTTCCAATTTTCCAAAATTAAACATTTAAGGGCCATAGTGGCCAATACAAACATCCTCTTTTTGGTTCCTCCTTTACTATATGCCTTATATTATTTATATAGATATAATAACCAGCTTCCTTTTTTCCCATAGGGAAACCGTGGTGTAATTTGCCGTTATAAAGGAGTGTTTATAATGGCAAACATGAGCACAATTTCCCTTGCTGTGTGCATCTTCAGCAGCAGCGCCACCACTCAAGACCGCTGACCACTTCCATCTCTCTCTGAACAGCACCGCCACCGCCAGAAGAACTCGGTGGTGTTATTTTTCCACTCTACACAGTGAAAACCTCACAAACCAGGACAAAACAAAATGTTTTAAAATACGCCAATTCAAATTGGCACCTGAGAAGCCACGCAGCAGATGCACTCAAGTTTTTTATTTTATATAATTGCTGAGGCAAAACGATGAAACCAGCAATTATATAAAATAAAATATGGGTTAGATGTGTGTCAAACTCATTCTACACACACCCTCATTGTGGATGCTTTTCACTAAACCCCTCGGGCTTCGCCTCAGGGTTTATTTAGTATCCCACAACTCAGGTGTGTGTAAAATCTGTTCACACCAACCCATACTTTTATTCTCTGTTTTATCTATTTCCAACAGGACACTCATTCTTAATAGCTTACTCATTATTGATTGTAAACTAGTCAACAGATCAGAATCTTAGGACAGGACCATAGGCAGTGCTCTATTAATGCCACGATGGCTGCATTTCTGCCAATAATAGGATGAATACTCTAGATTAATCTTGGCTAAATGGACTGGTGTCAAGTATGCCCTATTCATAATTTTATATTGTATTGCTTTATTTCTTGCTGATACATACATTTTAATATTAAATATTCTCAGATGTTCCCTTTCATAATAACTTAGCCGTTCCTCTTTTCCTTCCATTTATTGTTAATTTCTTGAAATAATTTTTGAGCTATCTAACAAAGTGGGGTATATTTTGGATAAAAATTTCTCTGTCCCTTTACTCTTTTGGACTTTCTGAATTGATGTATGTTTAGATGGAACACCTCCTTGGATGTCATATAGAGACATTAACTTCTGTAATTTGGGCACTAGGGCAAAGTGAAACATCTGGTTCCAACTTTTATCACCCAATTTCAGTATGGCCTGTTCAAAAGAAGGAATTGTATCTTCTATCAATAAATCATGCCATGTTATTATTTTATTTCTGTTAAGTAATTTAAAGTTAAAATCAATATGGTTCCCCACAATCTTTTATTATATTCTATAGGAAGACAACACCATGGAACTTGTAATAATGATGGATCTGGCTATGTATTTCTTAACAAAGTGAAACCAGGAAGATAATAAGAGATTAGACCTTTTATGTAGTTCCAAATGTAACCAGATAAATTGTATCCTACTCTGTTTGTCAGGGCCATATACATTGCCTGATGTAAATATTTCTCTTTTCTGGAAAAAATGTCCATGTATAATAATTTGATAGTATGTTTGCTTCTATATATTTAACGGGTTTCAACAACCCATTCCTCCCAGTTTCCTAGGAGTACACATTATTTTTCAGGCAGTATGCAGTTTGTCACCTCTCCATAAAAGTTACTAAATATTCTCTTAATATACAATAACCATTTGGAATTGGGACTCTCTATAATATTTTTGATAACAAATATCAAATGAGGTAAGGCCATCATTTTATTGTATCTACCTTACCCCAAAGGGACAGGGATAGATTTTTCCAATTGCCTAATAATGAAACTATCTTCTCTTTAGCTTTATTTTAATTTAACTTAATATTATCTGTTTGATTATTAGTCAAATAAATACCCAAGTATTTAATAGAATCTTGTTGTTTAAAGTATTGATTAGCAATTACCTTGAGTCTCAGATGTTCTGAAAAGTCTCATAATAATTGACTTACTCTTATTTAACCGATAACCTGAGATAATGGGCAATGTTTTGTTAAATCCAGAAAAGCTTTTAATAATGAATTAATATTCTTGAGAATCAGAAAAATATAATCCACAAAGACACTAATTTGCAACTGAAAATTCTTGAATGTAAATCCCTCTACTTTCCGTTCATTTGTCCTTACTCATAGAAAGGGTTAGGAAACTCCTGTCTCACCCATTATTCATTGAAAAGTTTTCTGTAAGGAAATTTTTAATCTGAAATCTAATTAGTGTATTCTTGTATAACTTCTTTATCAGTGTTATTAATTGATTAGAAACCTCAAGCCATAAGAACCTCATACATATATTGTTGGTTAATCAAATGAAAAGCTTTGCTTCCATCCAAAGCCACTGCATAGTAAATTTATTTTTGATATGATGGGTCTGTATTTAAAATATGATTGAATACTTGAATTTTTTTTATTAGCTTGAAATACATTCCTATTTTGATAAAGCCATATTGGTCTTCCTTAATAAACTTATTTAAATGTATCTGAATTATATTATGAATAAGTTTCACTATTAATTTATAGTCAGACTTAAGTAGGGTGATAGATCTATAATTGTCAGTTGATTCTATTGGTTTATCTTCTTTAAGAACTAATGTATCCTTTGCCATCTGCAGTGATATCAGAATGTTATTTTCTGCCTACTTATTTAGTAATTCTTCCTTCATTCTAAATAACCAAGATGTTAGTTCTTTCACAAACACTTGATAGAATTCATTAGACAAACCATCCATTTCTGGATCCTTTCCCTCAGTAATTCCCTTATTATTAATTAAATTTCTTGTTGTGTAATAGACACAAACTTAAAGTGGTTGTGTACCAATTTAGCTTTCAGAAAAATATTTGTAATCGATCCATGTCTAGATAGAACTCATTGTGATAATTTTTTGGTATGTCTTAAAAAATTCCTACGCTATGTCTTTATCAGATGTTACTGTATCACTTTGTTCGTTAATTATTTTTGTAATTTTGTAATCAGATTCCTTTGCTCTTCCACTTTTAATAAGTTTGCCAGTAATTGATCCAATTTGTCCATATGGTGGTATTTATATTTTTCATAAACATTGTCATTCTAATTGTATCTTGACGAATTATGTTTTGCTTTTTATCTTAAGTGCTTGCCATTCAGAATAGTACTCGTCATGGTCTATCAACAAAAGCCCAACCAATTGTTGCAGTCTCTTATCTAAATGGTAATTTTCCTTATGTTTAATCTTATTTATATTAATTTGGTATGATATAATAGTACCCCAATAGTAGCTTTAAAAGCATCTCATTAATGAAATAATTGTTTCTGCCCTGAAAAATTGTAAAACCAATAATCTCTAATTGCATCTTTAATTAGTTCAATAAAGACTGGGGCCTGTATTCAGAAAGGTCTGCCACAAGTTGTGGCAATGGCAGCTTGTGGTGACCATCCCTGCGACCTGGTCCGTGCACCCAATTTAGGATCATAGCAGGTGCAGTGGTCTGCATCCTGTGACTTGTGGTAGTTGGGTGCTAAGGTATGGCAGCACCTGGGAATGCCGCAGAGGTCGCAGGACAGGGCTGGTCATTGCACCCCATGCCCACCTCCAAGGACCCATATGATGTGGGCTCCAGCCCCAATCCCTACCATGGACCCACCAGATCAAGGACCTACCTGCCCTGGTAGCCCAGTGGTTCCCCACCCTCACACACACACACACAGTGGGTGAGTTGGCGACTGGCACTGGTGGTGAGGGAGGGCTGTGCCAGTCACGGTGGGGTATTGGCAGTATGGGGCTTGCACTGTGGTGCAGGGGGAGTGGGGGCCACTAGACTATCAGGGGGTTATGGGGATGGTAGAGGGATTGTGCCCAAGGGCATGTGGGGGTCTCAACATGTGTGTATGGGGATCTGGGTATGGGGTGTGCCACACACCTGGCCTGGCAGCATGTGTGTCATGCCCAGGACCCGAGTCCATGGGGCTCTGTAACCTACAGGGGTTGTGGGACTGGGGCACAGTGACAACCTCCAGTGAACAGCACAGACCAGTTAGACCACCTTTTGTTGGCATAACTGGTCTTTGACAGATGTTCACTGGTGGTTTCTCTGAATCCCATTTGTGGACATAGTGGCCACCTTACCTGAATAGGGTGCAAATGATGCCAGAAAACCCCTTATGTCATGTTGCAAGGGGGTTTCAGGCACATAGGTGCTGTTGGCCTCAGGCAGCCTGCAGCATGTCTCAGGCTGCCTATGTGAATCCACGGGGACACAACGCAGGATACAAGTGCGACTTGCACCATTTTTTCCAATGCAAGTTGTCTTGCATCCTGCTTTGCATTTCTGAATCTAGCCCTCGGTCTTTGAGCAAGGCATTATTTAATGACCATGTCTTGGTGGTCTGTCTCTCATGACCACAAATAATTAACCCTAATGACATCAAAGCATGATCTGATAAGCAAATTGAGTCTATCTAAGGGAATTCACTTTTGCACTAAATTTTTAGAAACAAATAAGTAGTCTAATCTAGTAAATAATTTTTGTTTTTATCATAATTGATAAACGTTTTATCCAGACAATTATTATGTCTTCAATTATCTATGAGATTCTCTTGATCTTGTACTATGATGTTCTAATTATCGTGCACATATACCCTTGGCAAAAAAGACCTCAAGTATATTAAGTAGACCTGGCTGTACGGATATCCTAACAAACTGGCCTGTCTTCTGACATGGTCCCTATAGGGACACACTTGCATTTATTATAATTAATGTCTGTCTTTGTGACTGTCAAGAAAGTCTGCACAATTATTCCTGCCGCCATGCCTGATGCCTGATCCACCAGCAACAGGCACATTATCTGCATAAGATATTGATTTTATTTTTGATCTTCACTATATATTGTGGCACCTGTGATATCATCACAATGTTGTAGCCTAAAAAGTAGGGCTTGATAACCAGTTTGTATAAAGAGGTACTAAGGGGACAACTTTGTCTCACTCCTCAAGATACTGAGCATTTCCACGTGATCAGAAATAGCATTAGCTTATGTTTTAGTATATTGAACTTCCCTCATCTAGAGAGAAGATGTAATCTGTTCTAGTGGAAATAGTGTTTCTAAAATAAGTATAACCTCCTGAAGCATGGACATGTCTGAAAGAATCAGTCAAATCTGCTGTTTGTAAAATAGCTTTAAGTGTATTGGTATCACAATATAGTTTAACAGTGGTACCAGTTTTATCTTGAAGGTCCATAGGTCAATTGAAATCACCGCCTAATATGATGAATTTTGCAATATGCAGGTAAAGTTGCAAAATCTTGAAGAAATATATACAGCCCATTTTGGTTTCTGGGGCATAAAAGTGCCAATTCTCATGGGTATATTTTCACAAAGTACATCTAATAATAATAGTCTGCCTGGTACAATATCCATGACTCTGATAATATCTACTTTCAAAGATTTAAAAAGAATGCCCACCCAAGAACAGGCCTCCTCCCTATAGACCATAGGGATGTACACAAGGGTCAAGATTTTATTGTGTTGGAAATATTATTTTGTGCCCTGAGTCTGATATCCTGTCAGAAAAAAAGTGAGCCTTAGTTGTAGGGATGAAAATAATATCTGTCTCCTTTTAATGTTCCTAATACTGTTTACATTTAAGGTGATTATGTTAAATGTGGAAACAATCAGGGCAGATGTTTAAGCACGTTTTTTTTCTTCTGAGTTCTTTTGTAACTTTTCTCTTTTTTCCCAGAAGTCTCTGATGCCTCTTCACCCTACGAGGCTTCTCTCAGAGAAGAAGTAATAGAAGATAAGTCTGGCTCTTCACCATCATACTCTGTATTATTTTGAAGTACTGCATAACTAGTTCTTGTTTTAATGGAGCTTCTGGGCATTTTAGGTTTAGGTTGCTGCTTATTTTGATTTCTATTACCACCAACCACTGTAAAGTCATCATGGGAATTTTTTGGGGAGGGCATATCCTGTAGAGTTGCCATCAGAGGAATATCTTCATTTTGCTGTGGAGGGAGAGTAATGTCCATAGAAGGTTCATGTGCTGGTTCTTCAAAACCGGTTCTTCTTGTTTTGTTTTTCTCAGGTGGAGGCGGCTGGGGAATACGGGACTGATTTTTCTCTCTCTGTTTTGTGCTTCTAGAATCATTTCCTCTTGGTTGTAACATGAGCTTTTGTTGTGTGCAGCCCAAGGATGGGTTTTATATGAGTGTCCTCATTCATCACACAAATTACAGTGAAGGGGTTAGGGCAGAGATAGTGGGAATGATCAACCTCAAGCTAAAAATCACAGACTTGTACATTGCAGGCATTACTTAGGTGAGAGAGGAGCCACCCTTATGACACATTTCAGTTGGCAGGATAAAACAAAACCCTCAGTCTCTACCAGTGTAGAAGCTGCTGGGCAAATGTTGTAAGCCAGCCTCAGTGTTTTTAATTTGACTTTTATGCACCATCCACCAGTCCATATTTTCAGTGTCCATGATTGGCTAAGGTCTTTCAGTCACCTTAACCCACTGTTTAACCCAATGCAAAATGTCAGAATATTAACACCTTCATTTTTAAACAGCATGTTTATAGTTTTCCAAGTGGGTTTAGTGAAGGGTATTACAATAAAGGGGACCTAACCAGTGAATTTTTAAGGATTGATATTTCAACCAGAACCTGTCCAACAAAAAGACAAATGAAAACTAATGTCAGATTGAGTGTCCTCTGAAGTGTGGATGAGAGCAAATACTTCAGTGGCTGTAAACTGCATTGTTTCTTTCAAAAGACATCTGATGACATAAGCCCTGTCAGGCAGCTCCTCTAAATCCCTCTGTATTTTAAACGTTCTGCATTCCTTCTTTTAGCTGATTCACGAAGATTTGAAAAAGATCAGATCATTTAAAAGTATGTGGTGGTAGAGTTTTGAATTTTGTTACTCTTTATTACCATTTTAATCGGTTGTGTGGAAGTTCTAAGAGTATTGGTTGAGCATCCATAATATCGGCCCAAGAGGTAGAAGGGAATGGTTTTACCTTTTCATGAACTTTTTATTTAATGACATTTTGTCAGTGTCACCAACAGAATCATCTACAACAGGCAAATTACTTACAGGGGAATCTTTTGGAAGGTCTGAAGCCATCTCAGCCTATATGTTTGATGGATGTCAGTCTGCTTTCGAAGCAGAAGCTTGCTGGGGTTTGGCATTGGGTGCAGTGTCAGTTTGACTGCCACATAGAGTTGCCTTAGTATCAGTCCATCAACTTGCTGAGGCATATCATCTTTGTAACTTACCAGCAACAACAGTGGGGAGATAGCAGGATTAGATTCAAGCTTAGTAGCTAGTTTTTGAATGTCATTTGCTGTGAGAGTCATTGTTGAAATCCAAGTGGTGCCATCAGCTCCTGTTTCCCAGATGGCAGCTTGCAAAGCGTGTTCTGGAGACCAAGACTGTTGTTCAGCGTTAGGTTTACTAGCAAGTCCTGGAGATGAACACTGCTTGAAGGTATGTTGGGCTTCAAAGTAACATTCAGAATATTACCCGATGTATTTTCCAAGTTTTGCAAAGCTTCTTCTTGGCTTCTAAGAGATTTAACAGTTTATTCCGGCATTGTTTAATTTCAGTGATTCTGTGTGCTGGGTCTGGATCCTGCAACCTACTAGTAGCTCGCAAGAATGTCACTTTTTAAAGGCATTGCAGAGATTAGAGCTGCAGCTGTTTGCTTCTGGAAATCTTGTATCTTAGGAAAAGTAGTGTTGTAGAATATTAGAGTGAGCTCCGACAGTGTAATCTCCATATCTTCCATGACATCTTCAGAATAATTCCTTATATCTGGATCCACAAAGATTCTTTTCTCATAATCTGAAGTAGTCTGATGGCTGAAAGTCTCAACTCCAGAGCCAGGTCTTGTTTTTCCTGTTCCTCTGTCGGCCATCTTGTCATCCGGCAGCTGGACAAGGCCCCCCTACTGCAAGTAGGGTGTTTTTAATATAAATAATAATACAGAAACAATGTACAATGAAAAATTTAAGAATACAATAACATAATCAGGAATACAAAATAAACAGTAGCAATCTCCTAAAAAAGTAGAATTAGGAAAATACAATAATAAAGAGAAAACAAAACTCACTCTACCTCCAGAAAACTGAAAAAATGAGGATACAGCTATACCTCAAGTAGCATGCTTCCGTCATGTTGTCTCATTCAAAATTACTTAAATTTAATAAAAAGGAAAGACTTCTCCACGGGATCGTGTAACAGAGATACAAGTACCGAATTTCCTTATCCCAAATATCATGCAATGCATTTTCACATAATACTTTAAAACCATAAAGGGCATTTGTCTCTGTCATAAACCCATTGTACTCTAGCATTCCAGAGATAATATTTCAATACTGTAAAGAACATTGACAATGTATCAATGTTATACTTTGAGAATGTGTACCCATAATCCCCCAATAGCAGAGTTTCATAGGATAAGTTTCACAACCGCAGTAAATTCCATATGGTTGCCAAAAAATCCACAAATTGCTGGAATAAATGCAATGCAACACAAAATGTTCCATAGTTCCTCTGGGGCACCACACCCCATATATGGACAACATTATTCATTGATCGCTTTATGTTTATTAGTTCCCGAACATTGAGTTTCCCATAAGCACTCAACCATAAAACCTCCCACATTTGATCCAGAATTCATTTCACATTGAGCATTGTAAAAACCTTACCATTATTTTCTAAATAACAATTCTTAAACTCCAAAGTCAAAGGTCCCACTTTGTCCAGAATAAAATGATATAATTGTGTTCTGGTTTCCCCAAAAATACGGTTTTGATAATGCCCCATTTATACAGTTTCTGCATAGCAGACTTCAGGGACATGGGTATACCTAACAAATTAGATGGTTTCAGAGGTAGATCTATCCATCTAGATATGAAAACAGACCAATTATTTAAGAACCATTTATAGACTATGGTATCAGTCAAAGCCTTGGGGCCCATAATGAATGTACCCAAAACAAAGAGTGGAAACAAAATGACTGGGTCCACCATACCTAAACCCCTTTTCCTTTTTGCAGATAGGTATACCCTCACTTCACTGGTTAAGGTGACTACCCCATAACATGATAAAGAATATGCTATACAGTCGAGTTTCCAGTGACAAGGGTAAGGGTATATGGTACTAATATAGGTCAAGCTCGGGATCAGGAATTGTTTAATAATAGCAAGCCATCTCAATTTAGATAATTTCCAGCCTTTTCAGGCTGCCATCTTCCCCTCACACTTTTGTAGATAAACAGACCAATTCAAAATTGCCAAATCCTGAGATTCAAACATAACTCCCAAGATTCAAATGGGTTCAGAGGAAACTGGGAATGTACCCACTAAGAATGGGGGACTCCAGATCCCATCAATACTGCACTACATTTAGTATGCTTAATTGGCCCCTGAAACAGTAGAAACCTATAACATCTCTAGTAGCTTCCATAACACTGTCTACATCATGAAGAAGTAGGCACACATCATCAACATATGACAATATCTTGACCTCATCCCCAGGAGTATTGCCTGTCAAACCCTGAATCCCTGGGTTATTCATAATGTGCTGCATTAAGTGTTTGAAAGAAAAAGATACAATAATGGGCTTAGGAGGATTCCCTGATGCACCTCTGTAGGGAACCTTACAAATTGGACTTATAACTCCTTTCACATATGGGCAACAACTGGAATTATGGTTAAAGCATTTTAAGATTATCAATAAAGAACCTAGGGATACCATGTGTTTGCAATACTTCAAACAATAACCCTTGGTCCACCAGGCCAAATGCTTTTCCTGATCCAAAGAAATAATCCAGCCATTATAATGCTGTGACTGATAAAATTCCATAGTTCTCTTAAAATAATCAGAAGGTGATGTATAGATCTGTCAGAAGTCTACAAAACTGAAGAGGATGCATAATATGTACTGCCAGAGCCATAAACGAAGATGTAGAATTTGAGAGAGGATTTGAAATCCCCATTCAGCCAACTGATTGGCCTCCAATTCCAGTGTAAGGATCAGTTTCCTTATCTGAATAAAAAAAAAATGTGAGGCTCTGTGAGAAGGGGGCTGGAACGAGGTTCTATGAAAAAATAAAAACTCAGTCAAGACAACAGCCCATTTCTGATGGAAACGTTTTATAGGTTGAGGCTCACTATGCATGTCAGTGCCTGTGGAGAAGTCACTGATAGCAGGACTGCTATGCTCATTTCAACTTTTGAAGAGGTATGCCATCTATGCAAAGTGCTTGCGGTCTTACAAGTCCATCTTTTTGTGAGCCCTTGCTGGGTTTGTTTCTCCCTCCGCTTCTCTTTTGTTGCCCTAATTTCTCTACTGACTGCTACAGTGATGGCATTTGAGCAGAACTAAGGTCATTGAAGAGACGCCGCTCGACAGGTGCTATGGAGGAGTCCGATCCATTGCTGCAAGGTTTCTGGCAATCAGAAAGAAAAGAGCTCGAATCCTCTCAGAAAACTGGATTTGAGTGTAGATTTAGTATACAGGGGACATTATTTTTTTGTTTGTGTCAGTTTTTTTACTTGTTATATCAATGTTACTGTTTGTTTATTTTTGTGGCTATTTGTTTTTGTTAACCTCAAGGAGGAATTATATGTTTGTATTTTGATATTTTAAAACATTTTAAACATTCAATATAAATCTTTTCTTATTGATTTTCATGGGGTCATAAACTCTCATGACCCTGAGAACCAATTAAAATGCTACTACCCTGTACAAGGTACTAATAGAGCATGCATGGCATCTACGCTCTGGAATTCCAGGATACATAGTGATTTTCTAAGAGTTGAGAAGAGTTGGCAGAGCGATTCACTCCATGCTGCGCTTACTAGGATTCAGTTTTCCTTTTTATATCATACCGAGTATACCCGTAAATCTTGCACTCCTTGTGTCTCTAGTTCTGAGGGCTGATAAGTGCAAATGGGTTAAAAATCTCTGGTGGGCAGTTCAAGAAATCCATACCTTTCCAGAATGATGGAGTAGCAGAAGGCTAGGAAATCCTGGAGTTATTTTCAGATTCACCTGACTTCAGTTGTATACTGTACACTCTAAACTATTTTATGAAAGTAAGTACCTCTCTCTCAATATATGATATATGAAGGGGTTCATAGCAATTTTTTTTACTTAATAGATTGATTACTTAGGTTTGTTTCATGGCATTTTATGTAATTTTGTAATATTGCATGGCTGCACTATCACTGTAGCACTCAAATACTGTTTTATTGTGCTGTTAGGTTTCATAGGTTCAATAAGCCCTGTGTTTACTGTTAAATAGCTGCTGGATCACAGTCTGTGGCTATAGGCTACTATTATTTTAAAACAGACTTCTACTTTTTAAATAAGTATTTTTTTTCTAGTGTCTACGTTTCCCTTTGGATTATTTGAGCCACGATTATATTGCTCTGGGGAACTATGAACAGACTCTTAGTGCTTTAGTGCGAGCATCATGAAACATTTTTGATTGGTATTTGCCCTGGTCTGCAACATTTGCTTCCGTCTATTATTGGGTGAGACCCACTTCATACTGGATGTTGGAGGAATGATAAAGGAACTAAAGATTTAGAAAAAGAAGGAGAGATAAAAAAGGCGAAATCGTAGAAGTCTCATACAGCCTTTCTTTTAAAACTTAGTCTTTAGGATAACAATGTTTATGGTCACTTTTTGGACTCTTACTTTCTGCCTTTTGAAGAATATTTAGCACTTAGGCCTTCAGGCTTCTGACATTAAACGGACTGGACAGGAAATTGTAGTCCAATACTTTTGGTCATTTAATGTCCATCTGATTAATGTAATATTGATATCTGATATTAAAACTATTAATTAATAATATAACTATGTATACCAGGAGTGGGAGAGTCCTGCTTAAAAGAATAAGCCTTCTTCAAAGTCTCTTAAAAGAATAGCAAAATGGCTGTGTTTACTCCCAAATTGTCACTCTCAGTATCACCTTCCTCATCTACGCCTAAAGTGAATATACATGATTCTATATCACTAATAAGGAGGAAGTAAACTACAATTACAGACAAACACCAGATCTTTCTAATTCCATTATTACTACTAATGCTATGTCCTATGCTGCGATTCCTTCAGATCACTCCCAGCACTTTTGTGCCCTTTTTACACCTACAGCATGTTTTGTAGAGCAAGCTGGGGAAACACTGAAATTTGTCAGACTATGCACAATTAAATCTAGCTTTAAAAGTTGATTCCTCAGACCATGGTAAATTATGGGTACCCAAAAGTAATTCATACTCCATTGGAGAACACAAGTAAATTATGTAACACCGACTTTTCATTTTCTCCTATTTTACCTTTCTCTAAATGACATAAGCAAGGAAAATTACTGATTTGTTTACTCATTAAAAAGCAGGACCTTTAACAAATGATAGTTCTAATAATATTATGAATACAATAAATGGAAGCAGGCAGCCTAGGAGAACACTCAAGGAAAAGTTACAGACATAGATAAGGGTCAACATCAGTGGAGGATATACTATCCTTACATCCTACAATGTTAAATCTTTTCAACCCAATGAAGTCTAGTGTTATTACATTAAGTGATGTTACACCTACTTTCCCTTCATCCCACCCCCAGAAAACCATTCCATTCAAGCAGGATCTCCAGATGAAGTATTTGCAAGATTGGATCAAGAAGTTGAAAAATTAATATTTCACCTGAGATTTTAGCACAATGTCCGGAAACTATTTCTAATTATACAATTAAAGCCCTAGCACACCTAATAATGGCCAGCTTACTATTGCTTGAAGCTTGTAATGAGCTAAAACATCATATGAGGGACCTTTCAAGTTTATTTGCTGAAACTCAGACTAAACTTATACAGAGAACAGATGATTTGGAGAAAGCATTTATGGAAAAAAACCTCATCATTTATCATTTTCATCAATTTATATCCCAATACTCTGAAAAAAAAGAAAAAAAAACAAAAAGGGGATAAAAGAATAAGAAAGCTAAGAAAACCAGGAAAGAACTTATAATCTTCTCCCCCAAATGATGAAAATTCAAAAAGGAAAATGAAAATAAATTGAAGAGTCATAACCATAAATTAAAGGAAAATGTGGAGCCTCATACTGTTAACTCATACAATGGCCTGGTAAACAACATTATAACAGAGTCAAATATAGAGTTAAATTTAAGGGAGGCAGTATTGTGCAGTGGTTTAGGTGCTGAGCTGCAAATCAAGTGATATCCAGCAGATCAGACCTAGCTTTGAATCACAACTTCCACTTGCATACTGTGTGACCCTGAGTAAGTCACTTAACTTCCTGTGCTCCCAGGTCACTCCTGTAAAAGCTTTCAGCTTAGTGTGCTACTCCTGGTTAAACAATTAAAAAATACAACTAGTTCCTCCTGAAAGGATTCCAAAGGTGGAAGACAATCCTGTCAATCCAGCCGTGTTTAGGTGTTGCTCCTATGGCTCCTGCCATCTCTGTGTATAAGACAAGTACCACTGTTGGAGCTTCATATTTCCCAGTCAGTCAGGATTCCCCATGTGCAGTTAATAGCAAACATTCTTCTAAAACTCAATCTAAGTGTTTAGACATAAATGGAGGAGAGGTTGTTTTAAATTTGAAAATATATTTGTGAAATCATATGAAACAACTGAAAACTGACTGAACTTATTAAGCTTTTGTTTAGATGTGAACTTGTTTTGCCTGAGACTGCCTGACACATGTTTATAGAGATAGTTTAGCAGTCACAAACCCTGTTTATGTAAGCAATTTTTAAGCAAGTTTTAATCAAGTGGTAAAGAAGAGAGGAAATGATTATAAAAAAATGAATAGAATTAGCAAAAAAAGTATTGAAAAAGTAGTCCATGTTTCTTTAAGGCTATTCCAGCTCCTGTTGCTCCTCCCACAGCTATCACCCCCAAACAGCAGGCACACATGCACCTGAACAACATTTTGTAGTAAAAATCACCTAGCAGTCTATGGGCATCATTTTAAGTTCTCTGCCCTTTTGCAAGATTTCTTTTTATTT
The DNA here is from genome assembly GCA_016271365.2 of Neoceratodus forsteri. Classification (NCBI taxonomy): domain Eukaryota; kingdom Metazoa; phylum Chordata; order Ceratodontiformes; family Ceratodontidae; genus Neoceratodus; species Neoceratodus forsteri. Next base: position 626,553,006 of record CM057455.1, read on the forward strand.
GTTTGTGGCTGGAAACTGTGTTTGGTAAGCACGTGATCTGAAAGAAGGTGGCTAGAAGTGTATCTGGCATGAGCGACATCCCTGAGGTCAATTATTTATTTTAAATCCATAGATTAACTGTGTGGGAATTGTGCTAAACTGTGTAGGCATTGTGCTGTGAGGAGTTTCAATCTCTGTGGAGGCATACAAGTGTCAGAATTCTGCTTCTCACTGAGAAGCTGTTCAGAGTGATGGCTTTGTTTTATTTTCTATTGAGTGTGGCATTATGAGACCACAGTCGGAGGAGTGTGGCTGTGAGAGAAAAACTATTTTATCACTCTTCCTGACAGTAGAATAACTGCAGTGTGTGTTTTTATTTTATTAAAGTTTTTACTTAACAGAAGCTGATACTGAAGGGAGGAGACCAGCAGCTCTCGCTAAGCGACAGAAAAACATGGTGGGATTTCAAATTCAATCAAGTGATTTCAGCCAATGATAAACCAGGTTGGGTACCCCTGTACAAGGGTATGTGGTGAGGTGGCATATGGGCTGGTACTTATTTTTAGCTGGGCATCTATTGAGAAATAAATGCCCAGCTTGGAGGCTATGTTAGCAATGAGGATTAAGAATTCATTCTTGCCATTTTCTAAGTTCTATTATCTGATATGGCTAGAGCAAAAAAAAAAAAAATAAAAATAGGGGCAAAACAAAGAGATTTAGATAGACTGGAAATTTTGACATCCTCCCCAGTAAATTGGACTACAATTTGGAAACATGTTTACGGAGAGAAACAACTAATGACTAATCTCCCATAGAAATCATATGGGATACTTTGTCTATCTTGAACTGGAATTTTGATGGTATAGTTATGAAAACTCTCTCTATATTTGGTATAGAACATCTTCAGGGAGAAATTGTCAAATGCTGATTTCCTATATTAGTAAACTACTGAGGTTCTGTTTAAATATTGATATCACTCCTTTAGATTTTAAATCAGTATATAGAGTCCATTCAATACCTCTGAGACTCAAATCAACATAGTAATAAATCCAAACCTCTATTCTATTAGAATGCAACACTTGACTAAACTGTGCTGTGCCCAACTTTATATAGTGAACTTCAGAGATGGAGTAAATCCACTGAATCAGAATGGCACTTCTGAAACTAGTTAATTTAAACCATTCATATTCTGATCTGGCTCCAGAGGAGTCACAGCTGTCTGATACTTATAAATCAAAATTCACATTTTTATCCTGGAATATAATAGGACTCACTGCAAAATTTACAGATTCTGATTAGTGGAAATTTTGCCAAAAATTGAAATTATGCTTTTCAGGAAACCTGGGGCATGGAATTAACTTTGTTAAATGGATATGACTCTTATTTTGTTCCTGCAAAAGCAAAGCATAATGGCAGGCCAAGGAGGGTCTGTCTATATTTATAAAAATACGTAAGAGCCTTTTAGTTTTAGATTATATCGTCCCGACCAATGAAATGATGCTGCATGTTATAAAATGGGATAATTTTATATTTCTGGTAGTAAATATTTATATTCCACCCAATTATTTTCCTCAACTCAAAATTATATATGGTTTAAATTAGCTGCAGAGTTAGATCAAGTTATGCTAAAACACCAGATTGACATAGTCTTATTTGGTGGAGATTTCAATGCCCAAACTGCCAATCCAGATAATTTATCAATGCTGCAATCTACAATTTATTTAAGTGATTTAGTATAAGGAATTCTGCCAACGCTGTTTTTAACAGTGCTGTGAGGAAACTGTTTGACTTTATTAATAATAACCATTTATTAATCTTTAATGGTAGGATAAAGGGAGATCTAAAGGGACATTGTATGTATTTTTCATCATTAGGGAAAAGTGTTATTGATTATATTCTCATATCTTCTGAAAGCTATGCACATTTTTTCCCTAGTGGTTTTAATGAGATCTGAAAGTGACCATGCAGCTTTGGTAACTGAACTTCTAGGAAATAAGGAAAAGATTGAAATAAAAGAAAACAACCATATTCAATTAGAAGTAAGAGGTAGATTAAAATTATCATTAAATTCAATAAACATGGCAAGGGTGTTAGATCTGATGTATTCTCCACAGATGTCCATGTTATTCTCAGCACAAAAGTCATGCTCTCCCAGAATTTATATAACACACTTGAGAATTCATATCAAATGATTAGATTTAAAATATATGATTTTAAGACTGAATCATTTACTCCTATTACTTGATTTTATAATCAATATAAAAAGAAAACATAAATTAGGGAAAATTATGAGGTATACTAAGAAGTTTCCAGTAAAGAAGAATTTTGTTTTTCTAAAAGGAACCAGGAAAGAGTATCATACATTTCTTAAAAAAAAAAAAAATAGAATATAAGCAATAACAATGGGTCAAAATGCATGATATTATTGGCTCTAATGATACAAAGCATTTTGGCAAAGGGTTTTAAAGGGGAAGGAAAAATAATTCCTCTTTATCAGTATACATCCCAAAAGATGGTTAGGTTACTTATTTAAAAAACTGTTTACTATAAACCCCAAACACTCATTTCATACTAAACTCCAAAATGGATTTGTTCGGTAGAATATGAGCCATTAGCTGTTACTCTTAATGACGTTGAATCTGTTCTGCCTAAATTAGTTAACAACAAAGCTCCTGTCCCAGATTCTATTCCTGGTAAAATATACAAAAATCATAAGTATTATTGGGTACCTTTCTTTACAATTATTTTTATTGATGTCTTAGAGAGGTAAGTTGCTAAGGGGATGACCCTCCTCCCTGGCAATCACAGGCCAATTTCACTCCTCCCCTCATTTGCTAAGCTTCAAGAATCCATTGTGTACTCTAGCTTGCTGACTTCCTTGACTCTTCAACTTTCCTCTCACTTTAATGGTCTGGTTTTAGGAAGAACCACTCTTCCATTTCTTCTCTGCTGCACGTAACTGATTCTGTTCTTTCGGGGATGGATCAAGGACTTATCACCTCAGCCATATTCATTGATCTAGCCAAAGCTTTCAACTTGGTGTCTGACCCACTCCACCTGGACAAGCTGAACTCTGCTGATCTTTCAATCCACTGTAGACTGGTTTTATTCATATTTTGTGGATTGTCAACAGTCAGTTCAGGTGGGCCATGTTCTGTCCCTCCCATCCCTGTCCTAACATGGGTCCAAAAGGCTTCATCCTGGGTCCAATACTATTATAAATGTTTCAAAATTACCTCCCCTCTGCCTGTGTCTCTTTGCATTTTCAAATCTATGCAGATGACATAATCACCTATACTTCTGGCCCTTCAACCTCAGCTGTGGAGGTCTACTCCAGCATGACTTCCACAATGTGTTGCACAGGTTTCATGCCAATCAGCTCAAGGTTAACACCAAGAAGGCTGTGTCCATGACCTTGGCACCAGCCAGAAACTGACAAGGCTCTCGCATTCCACTGTCTTCCACCTTTGGATGGCAACCACTTGGAGGTTGTCCCTGCTTTCAAGTACCTTGATGTGTTGTTAGATAGCAAGCTTGACTTCTCTTCCCCATGGATGCCATTCATGCCAAACCTCATGCAAAGCTTGGTGCCTTACACCACAACAAGGACTGTTTATCCCTAAGGTCCACCAGAGACTGGCAACCAGAATAATACTCCTGGTTTTTGACTATGCCGAGTTGTCTGTGGAATTGCTCCTCCTCTTCCCTTGCCATGTTGGACACCCTCTGTAATGCCTTCTGTAATTTCACTACCAACTCTGTACTCTTTACTCAGTGTTGCTCCCTCTATTACTCCCTTTCAATCCTCCTGTTACCCTCACAACACCAGTTCCACTGCTCCACCTTTATTGCCAAATACTGGTTTGGCTCCCTTCCCTCCCACCTCGCCTCACTTCTTTCTCCCGCTCCCTCCTGTTCCTACTCTAAGCTCCAGAGATTCCCCACCTTCTCCATTCCCCATCCTCACTATTTCTGGCAAGCTGCTTTCTCCTACTGTCTCCTCATCTTCTGGAACCAGATATCCTCTTCCCTTCATCTCTTCCCTCTCCCCATACCTTATAATGCAAACTGAAGCATAGACATGCTTCCCTGTACCTATCCTCCTCCTCTTGAACTAGCCATCCTTTTCTTACAGTTTTTTCATTTCCACCTGCATATGACTCACTAACCTGAGCTAACTATGCTTGTGGCCCTCAGTCTATGCTTTCTTCACTGGGAGGTTCATTTATATACTGTAGCATGCTTTGGTCAGTGTATCCATGTATTGAGTACAAGAGCTGTTCATTGTATTCAATGTATAATTTCAGTACTATTTTTTCATGTAGACCATCTTAGTATCCTCACTTAGACTGCCCATGTATTTTGCGCTTTGTGTTTTTTGCACTATGGATGGTTGTATTGCCTTTATGTCTGTATTTCCATTCTCCCCACCTCCCAGGACACACCTGGAAATGAGACTTGTATCAGTGTGCCTTTCCCAGTTATCAGATTTTAAATAAATGTATACATTCATGCATACATAAATAATAAATAATGTAAATAAAATAAATGAATAAATAACTATGGATCCCACAGGGGTTATGGTGAGGTTATAGATTTCTCCTGAACAAGATTACCCATCTCATAATTTAAGTATTTTATTTTTAAGAACTACATTGTTCTTTTAAATAGTTATGGTCTGCCTTTGTCATTCACAGTAAGTGTATTTTCTCATCTTTCTACCTCTGTCTTTACATTATTTTATTTATTTAAATGTCATGGCCAGGAAAATCATACAAAGGTACAGTATAAACAGTTAATTCCAAGGTACATCTGAGGGGAGCGAACATGGAATATAATTATAACAACAAATAACATTAAGTGAAAATAAATAATCAGAAATAAAATAGTCAATATGTAGGAATTCATAAAACTGATATGCAAAACAGTAGAATACCTTTATTTCAAAAACAAAACCTTACTGACTAACAGGAAGGGATCACAGATCTCCAGGTAGAAGGTCACCTGGCGCCAGTGACCATCACATGGTATGGTTCAATTTGGCCACTACATCTAAATCATCCCATTCCAAGGCAAAAATATGGAACTTCAGAGGAGATGACTTTGATAAGATGGCTACCAGAGTTAAGCTAGCCCTGTGCAAAAAGAAACACAGGGGAGGGGGGCAGGTAAAGTGGGCAAGCATTAAGGATGCAACACTTGAAGCAACATCCCATTGTGTTAGACAGAAAAGGAAGTGCAAAGAAGAAGGAAACCACTTTGGTTCTCAAATACAGTAACTGAAAAGGTCAGAGCCAAAAGGCTGGCCTTCAGGAAATATAAGGAACACAGCGGATGAAGATAGAGGCACACCAAACTGCCCTAAGGGGAAGCAGGAAGGCAGTAAGGCAGGCAAAGTCCCAAACTGAGGAAACACTAGCATGAACAGTAAAGAAAGTGACAAGACTTTCTATAGATACATTAGTGAAAGGAGAAAGTCTAGAGGGGTATTGCTAAGCTCAAAGGAGAAAAGGGCATGTGAGGAGGAGGGACCCTGTAAAAGCATCTGTCCTAACAGATACTTTTGCTCAATATTTACTGAAGAGAAGGTAGGCAGGGCCCACAGTTCAGTACAATGGACACAGGGGAGAAGATGAGCACTACTCCCTTCACAAAAGAAAGAGTCCTACAAGAGCTTACTAAGCTCCAGGATGCACAAGGCAATGGGAGCTGATGGAATACATCCCAGAGTACTTAAGGAGCTAAGGGTGGAACTAGCAGAGCCATTAGCAGAACTGCTTTAGTGAGTCTCTGAGCACAAGAGAGGTCCCAGAAGACTGGAGAAGGGCTCATGTGATCCTGCTCCACAAGAATGGTAGCAGGAAGGAGGCAGGAACTACAGACCATTCAGTCTTACCTCAGAAGTGGGCAAGATTATGGAGGCACTCCTAAGGAAAGAATAATGCAACACCTGGAATCCATAGGGACACTGGATCCAAGACAGCATGGGTTTACAAAAGGAAGGTCCTGTCAAATTAATCTCATAGATTTCTTTGACTGGGTAACCAAGTGGTAGACCAAGGGGAGCAATTGATGAAAGAGTCTACCATGTTTCAATATAAGAAAAATAGCAGGACAAGAGGACACAGCATGAGATTAGAGGGAGGCTGATTAAGGGGTAATATGAGGAAGTTCTTTTTCACAGAAAGGGTGGTGGATGCATGGAATGGCCTACCTCAGGAAGTGGTGGCTATGAATACAGTGCAGGGCTTCAAACAGGTATGGGATAGGCATAAGGGATCAATACAGATGAGTATGAATAGATAGGCCACTGACAGCAAAGGACGATGGCACATTTATATGGTAGAAAATGGGCAGACTGGATGGGCCTTGCAGTCCTTATCCCCATCAAATTCTATGTTTCTATGTTTCCTTGGCAAATGCAGCCAAAAAGATAAATTTTATATGGTGCTATCAGTAAAAGTCTGGAACTGATTACCTCATAAAATGGAAAACCAAAATATGGTTTTAAAAGGGACTTGACAACCTGTAGTCAGAACTTCTCTGAATCAGTATAAATTGCCCATGGGGTCTGGGGACAATCCTGATGGCTTATAAGCTTTCTTTTGTCCATTCCAACCTTGTATATCTAGTAAAACTAATAATAATAAATAATATCAACAGTAAAAAACTCAAAAGAACAGAGACTAAGGGGATATTTATTGGAAACAGAACTAGTATGGATATGGAAGACCTAAACAGGTCTAACTAGGCACCAAGGTGCTTAAAGATGTGAAATGGTCCAAAGGGAACCATCATAGGTCTTACACTATGGACAGGAAGTATTCTAAGGTTTGCCAGTGTAGGATTAGCACTCAAAGGTCATTGCTACATTTTTATCTAGCATTCAGGGTCAGCTAGTTTGAACAGAACCACCAACAAATGACATCAAGTTCCAGCTGGACAATAGCTACAAGGGAGGAGATACTATCTGAAGCTTTGACAATAAAAACTATATGATCTGCAGAAGTCAGACTGAAGGTAGATCATTTCAAAATATGAAGAAGAGAACATGACTGAGGACAGATCTGGAAACACCCTTGTTAACAGGAAGGAAAAGAAGATACACCCCAAACAAGAACAGATGGGACTCTGTTAGACAGGTATGAGTTGAACTAGGAGTTTGCTTGCTTGGGAAGAGTCACACAGGACAACTTGTACAATAGATTGGGTGGCACACTGTGTCCAAGCCAATAGGGAGGTCAAACAAAATGGCAGATGTAAGGAGTCCCTATGTCCAACCTTCTTCACCCTTTTCTCTCTGTTCTCAGCATTCAATGAATGGAATGTTTCCCACGGAATACAGAATTCAAAATTCTACAAAAATCTACTGCTGGATTTTTCACCTCAAAGCACATATAAAATACAAACAACAAAATACCTTGTGTGGCTACTAACATGTCCCAGTCCTAAGGTGGTTATTATGGTGAGATGATTACACACATTGTAAAGCCTGTTAGCCAATCAGATGGTTTAATTTTTCATAGCTATTCGATGTAAATTATAGTCACCTGAAACAATACAGAACTCAGTAGTGCAGTGGATAAAGGGCTAATACAAAGTTATATGGTTATGTAAGAGACTCGGCAAGAATTTGCAAGGGTTAACTCTGATATAAGCACAAAATGGGATGGGACAAATATGGAACCTGACAAAAATGGGTAGTTACATTACATCAGAATTTAATATTAAGAACAACGTGACAGTGGTGGATTACTGGAATGGGGGTCATAGTGGAAAGCAGAAGATGGTTTCAGTGAAGCTGTAATCCATGGGCAGGATGATAAAAAGAACTAATGAAACTCAAAGTGAGTAAATCTCCATGGTGAGATGACTGTCACCCAATGATTTTAAAAGAAGCTGAAACTGAGTTACTAGAGCCATTAACTAGAATTTTCAGTATTCTACTAAGTATAGATTGGTACCAGATGATTCAAAGGTGGCCAGCATGGTGGCCTTAAACAAGAGAGGAGGTGGCAAGACAGAGGAACTAGGAAATTAAAGGTCTGCAAGCCTGACATTAGTTGTTTACAACAGGAAATGGTGTTAACATATAATTTACATAGTTTCTTGCATTAAAAAGGGTCTATACTAAACAGTTATCATTACTGAAGAGCAAGAAGATCCAGGAGAAGGTATCTAGGGAGATGAAAAGGGTAAGCAGGAAGATATGGTGCATGAACATTAACAAAGCTTTTGATAGGGTGTGCATGGGAGCTGATCAACCAAATGCTTGGAGCAGGTTTACTAATTATCATAATATGAAGTGTGGATTGCTGGCTATGGAGTAGGAGAGACAGGTTGTGTGTGGATTGTGTGAAGTCAGAATGGTGCAACACAGGTAGCAGTGTACCTCAAGAGTCGGTGTTCGGACCATCTGCTTTTAATAGATTTGAGCCTTAGACACTAGAATGAGTAACTAGGTTTAGAAATTCACAGATGGTATAGTGGAGAGGTATTTGGATATAGTGCATCCATGAGCAGCATAATGGGGTAAGAGGTTTAATGTGGATTAACGTAAGATTATACACTTTAGTTATGGTAACAAGAATCCACAGTGCAGCAGTGGGGAAGTCTTTTGGGTGCAATAGAAGATAAAGGACTTGGGTGTCATAACTACAAAATACCACAAAATAAAAGCAGTATTACAAGTAGGGGTGGGCAAAAAAAATCTTCTGTGGCTGGAATTCCAGCGTGTCTGACTTTCCTTCTGTGAGAAAGTTCGGAAGTGATTTCCAAACTTCCGTGGAAATTCTGCCTGTGATTCGCTGTTCAAGTTTCAAGTGCCAGTTGCCCCCAAAAGCCCTGGTGGCTAGTGGTCCCTCCCCACCTACCCAGCAAGTTAAAAATACCCTGGGTGGCTAGTGGTCCCTCGCCTCCACCCGGTAACCCACCCCAAAATGTACAGTGTCCAAAATCTGTGGTTGTCTAGTTCCCCTCACCCTCCCCAGCAGATGTCCCACCACCCGGAGCCCACTCCCAGTGTAACCCTGGCAGACAGTACCAACACAGCCCCTCTCTCTCCTCCACGGCTGGCCTGCCCACTGAGCTGTCAATGAATGAGCCCATACCTGCCCGCTGTTGGGGTATGTAAAGAGGGTGGGAGTGGTGTGGTGGGACACCTGGCTGCTGGGGAGGCTGGGTGGGGCACTGGACCACCAGGATTTGGGACTGGAGATGGGGAGGGTTTAAAATTAAAACAAAACCCACTAGATCAGCAGAGATTTGTTTTAAACTGGAAGTGGAAATAATTAAGAATGTGGGGGTTTCATTGGTTACTGTACATTTCAGGGTAGGTTACTGGGTGGAGGAGGGGACCACTAGCCACCAGAGATATTTTTATATGCGGGGGTGGGGGAGGGACCACTAGCCACCAGGGTTCCTTATTTTATTAGTACCAGGCAAAATTTCACTTGGTAACTTTTGTGGAAGTTTTCCACTCTGCCACAGTCCAAAGTTTGGAAACTTTTGCAAAAGTTATTTGATTTCAAGGAAGTTCAGTGGGGCAGAAACGCAGTTTCGTCCACCTCAAATTACAAGGTTAGAAGGGCATGGGACTGGGCAGAGCAATATAAAGAGAATATTGTTAGCAGAAACAGAAGCATAATTGTACCACTATATGTGGTACTGAAATTGGCATACTCTGTGTAGACATGGTTTCCATATACTGTAACTTAGGTAAGACCTAATTTTTTTTTTTTTTTTGTTATTTAACCAGGAGTAGCACATACTAAGCTGAAAGCTTTTTACAGGTGCGACCTGGGAGCACAGGGAAGTTAAATGACTGTCTAGGGTCACACAATATGCAAGTGGAAGCTATGGGATTCAAAGCTAGGTCTGGTCTGCTGGATGTCACCAGATTTGCAGCTCAGACCCTTAAACCACTGTGCTATACTTCCTCCCCTTCCTAATTGAACTGACAGTGTAAATGGAAGGGCTACAAGGATGACTGATGGAATGGGGTGATGGACTATCAACAGAGATTTGAATATATGAGATTATTTACTTTGGAATACAGTCAATTGAGGAGAACCTGAATATAGTTTACAAAATAATGGACAGGAAGGGTGTAAGGTAGTGAGGAATTCTGGACTCACTATACTGATGGTCAGACCTGGGGATATTCATTTTAGACTGAGACAGAGGGTTTAAGAATGGATATAAACAATATGTTCTTTACTGATAGGGTGGTGAGAACATGGAATCCTGTGACAGTTGTAGTAGTGAAGTGGTAGTGGTGGAGGCAAATATATAGGGATATTCACAGGTGGGTGGGTTGAAATTCTTGGAGTCAAGAAGTATTGTTAGTCATAAGAGATAAGCAAGTAGGAGTACAGACATGATAAACTCAGAATCCTACTATGATTAGCAATGTAATATAATGAAACAGACATTAACTGATAAAATATTAGATCTGAACTAACATCTTTGGGTCAATATGCTTCCTCTCTACTCTTTAACAACAGGGCTACTGGCAGCTATTTGATTACATTAGGGAGTGCTCTTTTAAAGCCCCAACCACACAAAAGATATTAATATCCTCTAATAGCATTCTACTGCTGACAACTGTAAGGAATGCAAAGGGTGTGTTTTATGTCATTTAAACTCCCTGCTTCAAGAGATGTCTGCTTTAACAGTTGGACAGAAAGTTATAGTTTGGGACCTGGGACACTGAGTGTGCTGATGGCAATGATAATGGGGGAACATACACTGAGTGCAGGGGTGGGGCTACCAGAGTGCATAAGGAATTTTAAATAACCTTGAGTGCAGGGAAACTACCCTGAAGGTGAGCAAAGAACACCTACAGTACATGTAAACTGAATCTTTGCCTTCTACAGCTCAGTACCAGCTGCAGCATAATCAGGCGCCAAAGGTCATAATTGTCTACTAGTGACATCACAGACTGTTGCTGTGGAAAGGAGTATGATGTCACAAAGGTATTGAGACCTTGCTCCTAATAAACCTCAGCTGTAGATGAACTATACTGTTTTCATACGCATGTATTTGGTATTTAAGGACAGAGTAGCCTTCAATTCATGTTTTTTGAAAGAAAAAACTGTTTACTTAAGTAGGACTTTCACAAATACTGAAAATCATGCATTGATATCAAAATGTGTGCTCAATGGGGAGCTTCCCTTTGTGCATGCACAGGCTGATCCACAAGTACTGTACTTTCATGATGGAGCCACTGTTCAAGTGGCTCATAGCATATAACAGCTTGCTCCCATTATTATGCTTGACCTAATCTCCTCTGCATCTGTGCATGCTGCCTGTGTGCACTATGGAACAAAATTAGGAATGTCCAGCCAGCCCTCTGGCACAGTGGTTGTGCAACTGCTTGCGAGGCCAGTGTCCTGAGTTAGGAAGTGGTCTCAGGAAGTAGGAGGGCTTACCAAGGTGAAGTGGACTGAGTCTCCAGTAGGCTGCCCTCCTCCTCTGGGGCAAAGCAAGAGAAGACGGCACTGTCACCAGGATTCCAGAATAAAATACGATTTATTACATAAACCAATTCCAGGAAAAGGCAACAAGAGGCAACCACAAGGATCAAAAACCTTACGGTTTCACTTGTAAGTGCCTCCTCAAGGGTGTCTCCTGCTTGTAAGTTACACTTCCTGTTAAGTACTTTCATTTTAAAGTGACAGTGCTGATATTGTAGTACAAAACACAATACAAGTGCTTAAGTGCACAGTGGAAGGAGTGATTAAAATCAAAGTTACATTAATTCAGAAAAACGGCCAACAAATATACTATCAAATATGGCTGACTTATAACAATTATTATCAAAATAGATTAATTTATAATAACTTTATAATCAGCTAGTAAAAAGGATCCAATAGTCAAAATATTAAGAAATGATATTTTTACTGCAAAAATTGCTAATGTCATTTGGCTACTTTCAGTTCATTTGGTACAGAAAAATTCATCCCACAATTAAATAAAGCCTTGACAAAAGCAAAATATTCAATACTCAAAGTCCAAGAATCTTCAGATGGAACCGAAGGCATTAATACAATAAATATGGCATCAAAATTCAAATACAACATACATCAGAGATTACATACATACAGCAATTACACAAGCAAAAGTAAACAGATTAATAATATGGATTAATCATTTTCCTTTTAGGTATGGTGAGGTTCAAAGGCATCATTAAGGCCTGGGTAATCAAGGGCACCTAATTCATAAATCGAAAGACTCCTTTCTGAGTAACTTATTTTCCAAGTCATCCCCTTGGACCAATACTAGCCTTTTCTATCCCTAGAAAAGTGAAAGAATGATCATTACCATGATCTCTAACATGTTTATACAAAGCATTTTTTCAACTTTGCACCGAAGGGCACTAAGATGTCTACCTACTCTCTCTTTAAGCTTAAAGATGTCTTACCGACATAAAAACTTGGTGAGGTATACAACCCATGTGGTAGTGCAACTTATTGTTTCCCTAATTACAAACAACCTATCACTGTTAGTGCTAGAAAAATGTGTATTTTCTCAATCATACTACAAAATGTGCACCTACCAAATGGGGAGCAACCACTGCAGGAGATGGCATCCAAGTAATCTGTTTACTAGCCATTGGTTGTAATGAGTGAACCAAATGGTCACCCACATTTCTGCCTCTTTGTAGACCATTCTGGGGGTTCCTTGGTTTCTAAGTCCAGCAATGGTTTTGCTGTAAAATATTCCAGTTTTTAGTAATGTTCCCTAACTTTATTTGATAAGGAACCATAAATAGTAATAACATTTAAGGTGCCTTTTCTTACATTTTGCCTCTCAGGTATTTTAATAATTGCTCTCTAGGCATACTAACTCCTCTGGGGAGGCTTTACAGTGCTTGGTGCATGTCTGGACCCTAATGAAGTGCTGGAGACAGGCCTCTGAGCCTGCTGAGACAAGGGTGGAAGGGTGGGCAGGCATTGATGTCCTCCTCCAGGTGTGAGGGCTGATGTCTTGGTGTCATTGCATGTCACATCCTCCTGGGAAACTACAAGAAAAAGTCCCTGACCCTAAGGACCTCCAGGTGCTGGGCTCCCACCCCATTCTCCACTGCCACAGGGGTACCCTGTGCATTACTGCACTAAGAGATGGCCCTCCATGAGGGATAACTCATGGGATTGGAAGTCCTTTAGTTGGTTCTGACTGCTGCAGGGTACCCTGGGCATTACCATCCTGAGGAGTAATTCTGCCATGAGAGGGTAAACTCATGGGGTTGGAAGTCCCATGGCAGAGCAGCACTCAGGGACTGGGGCCAAGTTGGCTGTGGGTGAAGCACCTGCCAGGTAAATAAAGAATAAATTGGAAAAATGGGAATGTCCACTAAGGCAGAGGTTGTTTCTGCAGTAGTGGGCTGTGGTACAGGACACAGTCCCTGTACCATTTTGACCTTGGAGTTTGAAGGATGGCATCTGGGAATTTAATAGTGGTGACAAGACCCTTTATTAATATATCTTTGAGGACATTTCTTGCACAGCAAGAAACATTACAAATGTAGAATCCTGGGCTCAAACTAGCCATGTGCAGTATGTGGCATTGCCTAAAAGGCCTCCTCAGCATTCCTAAGTGGACAGAGAAGGGACAAGGTCATGCTGCAGGACATACAAATAGGTCTATAGATGAATGGACAGAAGCACAGACTATGCTAATTGATGCTTTATTGGTGCTGCCATTCTCTGCAAGGTGGGCAATGATAAACTGGAAAACAAATTAAAAATTGAACACTGGTATGTATGACTAATAGCACTCTTAAAGGTAAATTTTCAATATATCAGTGAGTTATGTTATCTTATACAGTTACATTAGCTAATGTCATCTTCTGATTGTTTAGGGCATACACTGATATTTATAATACACATTAACATCAGGAACCAGATTCACAAACCATTGCCCCAGCATGTAAACTAAGTTTTCGCTGAGTTGGTATTCACAAAAGCCTGGTTTGCATGCTCAAACCAGGTTTGCACCAGGGCAAAGTCTGGAGAGAGCTGCAATTCAAATGAGGGAGGGTACCTGCATATTAGCACAGTCCAATACACGAGCATTTGCTCCACATAAGGGCCTTTTGCTGGGGCCCTTTTATGGACCTAATGGTTGGTGGACATATTGCTGTGCCCCCAGTGATCACTGAACACTGGCCAAACATGCCAAGTATATAGTCCCTGGAGCAAGTGGTCCCCTCTGGTGAATGCCGATCACTGGCCAGATATGACAAGTATTCCCTGATGTTAGTGGTACCCCACTCGTGATCACCATCCCAATCACATATATAGATACAAATTCCTGGTGGCTAATGGTCCCCCTCACTGGTTGCCCACCCAGAATGACAGATAGAGCTTCTCTGGTATCCAGTGCCCCTCCCCCCACCAGAACCCTTGCCTGAACTGTATAACAGTTTCCTGGTGTCTAATGTACCCTCTCCTCATCTTATCCCCTCCCTGGTGTGAAAGCCCCCCAAACATAGCCCTGTCCCGCCCTGTCATGTGATCTCTACCCCCACTCAGCCGTCTCTTGTGGTGGTTAGTTGCCCCCATCCTTAATCCACTCCTCATCCCTAATCCACTCCTCTCTTCCTCCCTAGATATATATATATATATATATAATTACTTCCCTGATGTCTATTTGATGCCCTCCCAAACCCCAATCTGGTGACCCCCAGTAAGCACAGTATTCCCTGGTGTCTGTGGACCTCCGCCCCCCCACCCTGGCAAGTAGTGCCACCACCTGCTCTCCCCATCCTGAACTAGAGCAGGCAACAAGCACAGCCTCCACTCTCCACCACCACCTGCCACTGATTGAACAATCAATGAGTGCATAATCTATGCAGTATGTGCTCACTGATAGCTTAGTCAGTGGCCAGCCACAGTGGAGCATAGGGCTATGCCAGTCACCTGCTCAGGTTTGGAATGGGGGAGCAGGGTGGTGGGGTACTACCAGCCAGGGTGGGGGTCCACTAGACACCGGAATACTATATGGTTATTGGGCGGTCACCAGATCAGGGTCAGGTAGGGTGTTCCACTAGTTTGTATCTATATCTCCTGATCAGGATGGCGATCACGGATGGGGAACCACTAGCAACAGGGAATATTTACTTTGCACATTGGGCCAGCAATCAGTGATCATTGGGGGGCACTAGCCACCAGGGATATTTCTTATTTATTCTGTACTCGGATCAGTGATCATGGGGTGACACCACTGGCATTAGAGATATTTCTTATTTATACTCAGGCTGGCATTTAGAGGGTGATCATGGGGTAGGGGGACCACTGCACCAGTGACATTTCTTGTTATTTGTGGGCCAACAATTGTCGGTGATCATGGGGAGGGACTAGCAACAGGGATATTTTTATTTATATTCAGGCTGGTGATCGGCAATAATGGGGGACCACTAACCACCAGGGACATTTATTTTTTATACTCGGGCTGGCTATCAGTGGAGGGCACAAGGCAGCAGGTACATGGGGCTGCCTCTGAAGCTGGGGATGGAGGGTGCACTAAACTGCTGTGCAGCATAACGAGCATGCAAATGGCCACCTAGTGCCTTGCATGCCCATTGGGCTTATCTGCCTGGCTGCTTTTGTGAATTTGGGCTAGTTCACTTGCACTATGCTTTGTGGGGATGTAATCCTGGCTGCATGTTGTGGCTGCACGAGTGGGGTAGAGCTGGCAGTACTGGGGTTACCATTGACTTGACCTAGCCATATTCACTGCTGGATAGTACACCATACTATTTGTCTGTGAATAGAATTTTTAACACCTGGGCAAATGCAAAGTGCAATGCAAAATTTTGCACTGTGCTTTACGATTTTAATGAATCTAGGCCCAGATCTGTAAATGCCTGTAAATGCCTCTGGTAAGTTTGAAGGATATTGAATACAGAACTGACTGACTGTATGCAGTACTCCTGTCATATCCTGGGTGCTCTCTGGAAAGGAGATGAGGTGTTTATTATATTGGCTCGTGCTTGTGCATGGGTCAACATATTGCAAGTAGTAGCAGATTTGGAGGTGTGGTCACTGGAGGCGAATGCAAGGGATGCATCAGTAGGTGTGTCCCTCATTCCTCAATCAGCCAGCATGCAGGCACCACACCAGCAATTCGAAATGTGGCCACCAGATCTAAGAAAATGTCTGCGCAATGAGAAGCACAATAACACATCTCCCAACATAAACATGGAGGCACTGACTGCCACTGCCCGACTTCAGGAGTTCCCAATTCCTGTTGCATGCCCCAACCCACTTCATTTGCTGAGGGGAAGCCCACTCCCGTCAGTATAATGACCCTCAAGGGGTGCCCAATCCCCCTCAGCATCATGCGCTCCCCTCAACAGTCTTTCTTTGCTGATGGGGGTCCAATACCCATTGGCTACAGTCCCCTTCCCTATTTGTTTTGCCAATGGAGCCTACTCCCGCCTGCATAATGTCTCCCACTTGTTGTGTGTTGAGGGGTGCCCAATCCTCAGCTCTGACCCCCTTTGTATGTGCCAATGGGGTGCCTAATCCCCGTCGGCTAGAGCCCGCCTCCCAAAACAATCAGGTCCAGCATGCCAAATGTCCCTGAAAAAAAAAAACATCCCACGATCTTCCTTCTTTTTTTTCACCTGTAAAACAGAAAGCGGTCCATTGGTCTCCTGCCCCCTCTAACCACCCCACCTTCTGTACATCCTGCCTCCCCACCTCTCCTCACCCCATACTTACCTCCGAGTCCAGCACGGCGATCTTGATGGACCAGGAATACGTCTGCACTCTTCAAAGCCGACCACTACTTAAGAAATGCTGGTAAGCTGTATAATGGCATAAATAGGTTTTTTCGACTTTGGTGCATATCTCAGGCATTATTTTGGAATTTTGACACCAAATTTTCAACATGGGGTTATTGTGACCCTCCTCATAAATTCAGTCATTGTCATGGCATTATTTGGTCCCAAAATGTGATTTCGCAGTCATTGCATGGAATCAACTTTCAGGACCGATTAACAAAATGACAGTGCCACTGTTCATGGGGGCTCTCAAAAGCCTATGTTGCAAATTGATGGAAAAAAATCAAAAATGGCTATTTTTAGCGTGCATTCCGCAGTTTCCATGCACGCCGTAACTTGGGAATTTGCAATATTTTACCCAGATTTTCAAAATCGGCATTTTTCCATACCTCCTTATAAACAAGTACAGTTGTCATTTTACATATCCTGGCCGAAATGTGTTTTCACATGTGCAACACAGAATAGCTCGTTCACTGCTTGAAATCAGTTTTTGGGACAGTTTGAGGAAATGACGGTGACACTATTCATGAGCAGAGGTCCTAAAACGCCTATGTTGAAAATTTGGTGATGAAAGTCTATAAATTGACTGTGGTACAAGCGTGCATTGCACAGTTCCATGCACCCTTGCAACTTTGCAAATTTTCAAATTTCACAATATTTTCAAGCCACATTTTAAACACTGGCATTTTCCACACCTCCTTATGAACAGTACAGCTGTCATTTTCACTTATTTCCCAAAATGTGTTTTTGCACCTGTGGCGCACAATGGCATGAGTAGCTGTGGAAATCAACTTTTGGGATAAATTAACAAATTCGTGCCACTGTTCATGAGGGAGAGTCCCAAATGCATATGTTGAAAATGTGGTTATAAAACCCCAAAAAATTGCTTATGGATGTGTGTAGCACAGTTTCTATGCATGTCTGGACTTTCCATTTTTTCATATTTCACCCAGATTTTCAGTGTTGCCATTTTTTTCACCTTCTCATGAACAATACAGTTCTCATTTTTATACTGCCCAAAATGTGTTTTTGGACCTGTGTCACCAAATGGCATAGCCACTGGGCAAAACCACCTTTCAGCTAACAAACTGATAGTGCCGCTCTTCATGAGGTGAGGTCACAAAAAGCCCATTTTGAAAATTTGGGTGAAAATACCAACACACACCTACAGCGTTAAGGTTTCCAACTGTAACACTCCACCCTGTGCAGACTGACAGGTGTCAGAGGCGTGACTTGGGATCATTAGCTGTAATGCTCCTATTCCATCCCCACCCCACCCTGTAGCCAGTGACACACACATTGTAGTGTGCCTTGCAGTGTTTGGCCACAAAGTTCACCCATTCTCTACTGCACCCACCTCAGCATATTTCCTTATGGAATGGGGTAAAGCATAATGCTTAAAGATCCCAAAGCACACCATGACACTTGTCAGTGTCACGGTGGCGTGAAGGTAAAATGGCATGGCGTTATAGCTGATGACCCAAAGGCACACCCCAATGCCTGTCAGTCTCTGCAGGTGGGGTGGGTGGTTGGCGACACTTTAATACTTCACTGCCATTCCTATTATGTATCTCTAACTCGGCACTACCAATGCCAATGCCAGCAGACAACATTCAGCATTGACAAATGCTTTTTTAATTTGGTGTTGATTACTCATAGCAATTAAAGAAATATGCCCTTGATAGTTAACTACTATATGGTACATTTCTTTGCTTAATGTAAATCAAAAATAGATGAACACAGTTAGTTGCTGTTCAATTCCTTAGACACAGCAATGACATGTCTATCATCCATGCATTAGACTATCCATGTTATAAAGTGAAAAATTGACAGTAACGAGTTTCAGGTACTATAAATAAGATAAGGTTACATTTACATTTTAAAAGATGTTAATAATCGTAATTGAAAATTGTGGTTCTCAGATCTACAATGTAGGTATTCTGTGGTTTTGAACAATATACAGGCGTCTTACAGTATCTTGCTTACTCAGAAATAAAGAGCATTAATCATGTTAAGGAATAATGGCCCCATATTCAAAGGACTCAGTTTGCTCCTGCAACTCCCTACCCTGAGCATAATTTAGAACATTGCCCTAAAGCTGCTATAGTCAAACAAGTTTGGAGCACAGTGTGAGTTTGCAAACTTATTTAAACTGGCCATGGGAGTGGAGCCAGGAGGGTCAGGAGGCTTAGTAACCCCCCCAAAGGGCACATGCAGGAAATTAATTTGATGGTGAGTACAACAGAAGTTGCCAGAGTGGAGACCAAAGAGGTTAAATCAGGAATACAGAAGAAAGGTAACTGGGGTTGGGTAAGGAAGCAGGAGAGCAGTAAAGGGGCACAGGAAGTCACCTAAATGCACAACATGGGAGGTCATGGTAACTAATGTCTGAAGGCTTGGAAATAAACCTCAGACCTGGAGGCCTTGATAGTAGAAGAAGACCAGGACATAATAGCATTAACTGAAACCTGGTACACTGCAAATTGTAGGTTGGAAATCAATGTGCCGGGTTATGCTCTGTTCAGGAGGGACTTGGAGGGTAAAATGGGGAGACACCCTTTATATCAGGGAGGGTATAAAGGCGACATAGGTACTGCATAAGCAGGGGAGGCTGAGGCACTGTTGGTCACACGAACCTGGAAATAGCACAGTAATATGCACAGAGGACATTACAGACTTCAAGAAAGGAAGGAAGCTGACAGGGAACTAGTAGATGAAATACATGAAATGGCAATGAAAGGTGGAAATTCTGCTGATAGGAGTTTCAATATGCTAGGCATGGATTGGACCACCTGGCAGCTGCTTCATCCACAGCAGACCATCCTAGCTTTCCTACAGGAGGCAGGACTCAGGCAGCTCATGATTGATCTCACCACAGAAGTTATTCTGGATCTGGTGATGATCAATGGGATAGAATAACTGATGTCCAGGTAGAAGGCAGCAGGAATCCAGCAATTACCAAATAGTGTGGTTCAGCATTGGGATGGGGAGTCAGTCAAGTGCACTACATCAATGTTTTTGGATTTCAAAAGCAGACTTTGATGAAATGGGAGGGTAACAAAATAGCCCAGGAGAAAAGGGGATAGCAAAGGAGTGAAAGATAAGTGGGATCACCTAAAAGGAGCCATAGTGGAAGTGATAAACCAATGCATCAGATTGGTATCAAAAGGCAAGAGAAGGAGAAAGCTGCTATGATTCTCGAAAGAGGTGGCAGACAAAGTAAGGGCTAAAAGGGTAGGGTTCAGGAAATAAAAAGGAGACCCAAAGGAAGGGGACAGGAAGGTGTAACTAGAGTGTCTAAAGAAGTGGGGAGGTGGTAAGGAAAGCAAAGGCACAGACTGAGGAAGAATTAGTGCAGACATAAAGAAAGGGAACAAGACATTCTACAGGTACATCAGCAAAGAAGGAAAACTAGGAGGAGAGGATTGTTAGGCTCAAAGGAGAGGAAGGGAGTGTAAGGAGGGAGACATGGATAAGGCAGAAATATTGAATAAATACTTCTGTTCTGTAGTCACAGAAAGGGGTGGCAGGGACCACAGCTGAGCAACAGATGCCAAGGGTGGGATGGACAGCAGTCCATTCACCTGGAGAGAGAGAGAGTCCTGCAAGGTTCACTAAATTGAAGGTGGACAAAGCAATGGGGCCAGATGGCATACCGAGAAATATTAAAGGGAACTGTGAAGCTAGCAGAACCTCCAGTGGCCTTGTTCACCAAGTCACTCAACAGTGGAGCGGGCTGGAGGTTTGGAGAAGGGCACATGTGGTCCTCTACACAAATCTAGCAGTAGAGACAAGGCAGTGAACTATAGGCCAGTCAGCCTCAACTCAGTAATGAGAATGTCATGGAACACTGCTTAAAGAAAGGATAGTGGAACATCTGAATCTATCAGTGCCCAGGACACTAGGCAGCATGAGTTCACAGTGGTAGGTTGTGTCAGATGAATGGATATATTTCTTTGACTGGGTGGCGAAGGAAGTAAATTGGGAGGCGGTGGATGTCACCTACCTCAATTTCAGCAAAGCCTTTGACACCGTCCAGTAAGAGGCTGGTAAATACGATGGGTAGCCTGGGCATGAGTGACAAGGTGGTAAACTGGGTTAGGAACTGCAAACGAACAGGAGGCAGAGGGTGGTGGTAAATGGGGTGCCAATCAGGGAAAGGGGTGACCAGCGGGTACCTCAGGGATCGGTCCTTGAGCCAGTCCTGTTCAATGTCTTCATTAGTGACATTGCAGAGGGGCTGGAAGGAAAGGTCTGCCTGTTTGCAGATGACACCAAAGTCTGTAACAGGGTGGATACCCTGAAGGGGTGTAGAAAATGAGGAAGTACCTGGGAAGCTTGAGAAATGGTTTGAGGAGTGGTAACTGAGGTTTAATTCAAGAAGTGCAAAATTATGCAACTTTGGCAGAAAAAACAGGCAGAGAGCTGTGGGATGGGGTGTTGCCGACAGTCACCAAGGAAGGAAGGGACCTGGGTGTTATTATTTCAAATGACCTGAAAATGTCAAAGCAGAGTACAAGGGCAGCAGGAAGGCAAGTGGCATGCTGGGGTGCATAGGCAGGGGTATCACAGATGGGAGGTAGTGATGCCATTATACAAAGCCCTGGTCATACATCACATGGAGTACTGTGTGCAGTTCTGGAGGCTATACCTTGAAAAGGACATTGATTGGCTGGGGAAGGTCCAGAGAAGGGCAACTAAGATGGTGCAGGGCTTGCACCACAAAACTTACAAGGAGAGATTAAGGGACCTCAATATGTACTCACTGGAGGAGATAATGGAGAGGCAGGATATGATAGAAACATTCAAGTATCTTAAGGGCATAAACAAGTGCGGGGGACATCTTCAATATAGAAGGAGTATAAGAACGAGGGGCATGGCATGAAACTGGAAGGTGGTAGGTTAAGAGGAATATGAGGAAGTTCTTCTTCACAAAGAAGGTGGTGGATGCATGGAAAGCTCTGCCACAGGAGGTGGTGGGAATGAGCACTATGGTTGGATCTGAACGTGCATGGGACAGGCATAGGGAATCATAGAGATAAAGCAGAGGGAGGGTCAGAAGCTGTAATCAAGCACAGGGCTTAAGGGCATACTTAGGTGGGCTGGCAGTCCTTATCTGCCAACAATTTCTATGTTTCTATGTTTGTTTGAATACATAGTATCCCCACAGCAAAGCCTGAACCAAGACATGAAAAGATATGCTCAGCACTAAGCAAACTTCCCTTCATGGCTGCAGTAAGGTATGTGCCTGTAATTTGCCATAGGCTGACAATGTGCAACAGCAGTTATCAGCATTCCAAAACTTGTTGGCACACTTGCATTAACTTGCTATATTTACAGGTCACTATGCAAATGCCCCATTAGTATATACAAGTAGCTAAGCGGTGATTTGCATACAATCATGGCTTCATTTACTTGAGAGGTACTGTACCATCTTGGCTCTGTTAAAACATGGGTGACTTCCCCACATCAGTGGTGCTATATATATATATATATATATATATATATATATATATATATATATATATATATATATGGTATGCCAACTGGACAATGACTCGGATATGAAATCCCTCACAGCGACAATCTTGACAAGTTTCAAGATTGTCGCTGTGAAGAGTCAAAAGACAAAATTTCACCCTTTCACATCTTTGCCCCCTTCAAAATTACTCTGACTCGAGTTAGATATCTTTAGAAGTGGGAAGGGAGGATGCTGCCCACCAATAGAAAACACACAATGTCTGATAAGCAAAATTTTGCCTGTTGACATTGGGAAACTCTCCACTCTGAACACTGACAACACTGTTGTTGATTTGGCATGGTAAAACCTATATAAATATATATATATCAAAACAACAAAAGTGCCAGGGTCCCTCTCCTGCCCTGATCTCCTTTCCCCATAGTAAATACTATTCATTTCTTTATCCTTTCCTGGTTATTGTGTGGATCTCTTAGTCATCCGATCCCTGTCATAATGGTTGCTTAATATTTAATCATCCCTGATAGTCAAGTTTACCTCTTCAAGGTCCATGTATTGATGTCCATCCCGTTGCCAAATGTAATGGTAAAATGAGTGATACAGACCCATTTTCCATCTTCATAGCCAGACATTGTCTGCCACATGTAAAGTACTATATTACCATAACACTCTGTACAGCTATAGAATACTTGCTGGACACCTGCAAGCAAAAATAATAATAAATAATCTATATGACGAGATGTTGGATGCCTTACCTTGTGCCAAGCCAGTGACCCGGTACAAGAATGGACTTGGGTAATTGGGGTGCCAGCCGGGGAGGGTCTGAGCAGGATTAAGGAGCCAGAAGGCAGTACTCCTCATCGGAGGGTGGTCACCCCCATTGTAGTCCAGCTGCCACTGGGTGGAGACCCAGTGGTCGTAGGTGGCAGGGCAACACATAGTGGGTGGGTACCTTAAGATATGGCATACATACACCCTTTCATGCATCTGAGGTAGGGGCTGGGTTATGGGAGAAAATGGAAAATATCACAAAACTACATACAGAAAAAATAACCAATATGATGAGGATCGGGTAGGATGGGAGGGGACATTAGCACTTTTTATTTGGCACCACAGATGAGATGGGGTGTTGCTCATCATTTGTTTTCTTGTAATAATGGGCTCATGAAAATCTAAACAACACTGCACAAGCAGCTGGTTAGCACTTCAAAATACATAGGATATACCACTGCACTCTAAGCATTCTTTGCATAGGCACATTGTATAAGTAAGTTCTACCTCACTTACAGATATAGCATAGCAAAAAGTATGTGTCTAAGTATAGCAGTGGGTAAATTAACAGGCTGTTGGTCACATTACAGTACTCACACATAGAGTGATGTTTATCCTGTTTGTGTCACACTAATAGAGATGCAGCAAAGTTTTATTTCGCTAGTGAAATTTCGCTAAACTGGGAATTTCGCACCACAAAATATTTTGTGAAATTTGTGCATTTCTCTGAATTTCACTGGTTTTGAAATGTGGAATTTCATGCATAATATTTTAAAAAGCCTTTACCCCTCCCTAAAGACCCTACATCCCTGGTGTCTAGTGGTCCCACACCCGCACACAATAGAAGAATCCCCTCTGTCAAGATTCAGCCCTGTCCCCAACCCCCTATCCACATAATTTAAAATAATAATACATTTCTGATAACTAGTGCCCTTCCCTATGTCGATCACCAGACAAATGAAGAATGAACCCACCACCTAGAGATTCATACCTGGCCCCCTCTTCAACCCCATTGTCCATAAATGCCAACATCTAATGACCCTGAGAGTTCATTAAATAAATAATGATAAAAACTTTCCCAGGTGTCTAGTGGACCCCACACCCTGTCCGGTAGTAGGAAGTAATACTAAACCCACCTGAGCCGCCCCTCCATACACCTGTGGGCCACTGGCACAGCCTCCACTCAACTCCAGGGCTGGCAGCTCGACTGGGCTGTTCAACAAATGAGCCTGAGTGAGGAGGCCCTTTCATGAATGATTGTGAGGACGTGTCTAAAGAGCTCAGTCAGGTGACTGGCATTGAAGGTGAGTGGAGGGCTGTGCCAGTGGACCACAGGATGACGGGGGTACAGAGTAGGGTTAGTAGCATTACCTACTATTGAACAGGGTGGGGGTCCACTAGACACCAGGAAAGTTTATTTATTTATTTATTTAATGAACTCATCAGAGTCATTAGATGTCAGCACTTATGGTACAGGCAATGGGGTGGCAGGTGTGAATCTCTGGGTGGGTGGTCATTCTTCATTTGGCCAGTGATTGGCTGGGGGACAGGGCCACTAGTCACCAGGGAAATGTATTTTCATTTTAAATTATGTGGATGAGGGTTGGTGGATGAGGCTGAATTTTGGTGGGGGGTTCTTCCTATTGTGGGCCGAGCAGTCGGACCACTAGACACCATGGATGTGGGGTCTACTCTTCAGGGTGGAAACTTTTTTTTTATCAAGCTGTTCCCCATCTCTAAAATATGGAATTTCACCCACGGTTGCAAAATTAGCATTTCACAGGCGAAATTTTACATTTTGCTGGGGGGTTTCGCATTTTGCACCCAAAATATTCTTGTGAAGATAGGTAACATAGGTATATACAGAGCTGAAAAAGACTCACGTCCATTATGATATCCACATCTAATTTATAATGACCCCAGTTTGTGTAGGTTGTCCAATTTAACTTTAAAACTTCCCAATGACATACTACATGCTACTTCCTTGGGCAAAGAGTTCCACACAGAGACCACTCTTTGATTAAACCATCTTTTTCGTTGCCATGTTTAGCAATTTTCACCACTAATCTGAAATGAATGTGCTCTGGTGGAGTAAGTTTGATCTCTGAATATCAATCCTAGCCACTCCCAAAGATCTTAATCTTTCAATGCTTTGAACAGCAGACACAGATCTCCTCTTAGCCTTCTAAACTCCAGAGAAACAGGTTTAATTCCTCCAACCTAGCATTGTAATCCTTATCTTTCACACTTCTCATAGAGGTGTTGCTCTCCTCTGAATCCAGCTCCATCCTATCTATCTCATTTCTATGAGGTGGTGACCATACCAGCACTCTGTACTCAAGTATGGGCCTCACCAAAGATCTGTAGAGAGAACCGCAACCTCTCTGTCTCTGCTTGCTACACTTTATAGAATACAATTTAAGAACCTATTTGCTTTTTACACACATTTATGCAGTGAATCTTAAATGTCAGATCATTCGTAATGGTGATACCCAGATATTTTCTTCTGTCACTGATCTAAGAGTGGTGTTGCTGATATAGTATGTGTGATTGGGATTTTTTGCCCAAATGTATGACTGTGCATTTATTAGGGCTAAGGTGAGTTTAGATGTATTAAACTATTCTTCTATGAAGTTTAGGGCCTCCTCTAGAGATACATGGCCTCCTTGGTCGGATAACTCAACCCCAACCAGCAGTTATCTGAAAACTTGGTCATCCACCCACTACCGTGTTCATATTGGAGTGAGGTTACGTAGATATTGAATAGGCATGGACTCAATACTGAGCCCTGTGGCACTCCACTAGTTATCCTGGTCAAATCTGAAAGAACCCCTTATTATTGATCCATTGTTTTCTGTCTCCCAGCTATGAATGAATCCATGACACTATGTTGTCATGGATGCCCATCATTTTATTACCTATAAGCTCTTGAAGTGTTAGCTTATCAAAAGCCTTTGTGAAATCACATAATCTGGAGATTACATGAAATATTTTGCTGGGCAACATCTTTTAATTTCGTTCAACACTACACACTAACTGAGCATCTGGGCCAATATAATTGCTCTTTTGACTGTATCTGTGATAAATCTGTTGTATTGACTTTCCATACCCTAATTTTAACAGTATGTATGTGTGATTAACTGTTGTGTTGGCTCTATAACCTATTTTATCAATATTATGATCCAACATTCATATATGTATTTTGTACCTGCTATGGCAATTGTGTATGTATCCTTTCCCACATGTACCCCTGCCCCAAGGGCGTGCAGTGAGATGAACAAATTCAGTTGCTCAGTGTACTTTTCTGGTGAAACGTTTCAATAAATAAATAAATACATCTGCAGGAAAACACAGTATATAATTATTATTTTCATCTGTGGTAACAGGCCTATGCTTCCTGTATTTAGGAAGGCAATTAAATTGTGTGGTTTAGAGCTCACTCTGCATTACTTACAGTACCATGATTTACAAATCAGTATTTCAGAAATATTCATGAAAATACCCTTATCAGTTATAGATCCAGTAATTTAAGATGAACAGAGTGCAGGCAGGATACAGAGGGCTTTTGCCTGAGCATACAGGAAATTTAAATCCAGATCCCGTTGACAGCAATGTATTACTGCTGTGGCACAGCTTGAGCACAGTATATTTTTACTAGGGCATGAGCCTTGTCTGGCCCTGTTCTGGAGTTGTCTATGACCCTTATTGAAATAAATGAATCCTGAATCTACTATATTCTTCCTATATTTGGGTATACAGTCCACAAACCCCTTGCGGTCTGCATTCTCTTCCCAGTACTGTACATTCACATATTCACAAGTCTTGTGCATCACTCTGAGTGGTAAAGAAACTGATAGAACTTTTATTATTCTTATACTAATTTATCTGTTGTTTGGAAATTGATAACCAGGAGAGGTACACTGAACTAAGGCTCATTTCCAGTGCCACCTGAGAGGCAGGTTTCAAGGAGTAAAAGTACAAACAAAATAACTGTGATATGTAAATCAAATAATAGTAAAGTCATGGTAAGTGATAAAATAATTAAATGAGGTGTGGATGACTGAATGATTACAAGCAAGTTCAGGCATACATAATAATTAGTAATATTAGCTGGGTACAGAGAACTGAAGATGGAGAACCATTGTGCAATAAATATTTACAGAATTCAGTCAGCTACAATGGAAAAACTGAGGCAACAGAAATTACATGGAGGAAAATGAAGTGCATTACAAATTATAAGGATAAAATTCAGAATGTGTATTGTGAAACAGCTGCAGTAGTCTGAAATGCAATCACCAGGGTACAGAATGTGTTAAGATACCAAGTAAGGTTTTGAATATTCATTAGGTAAATAGCTAGAGTGCTCTCGGGCAGATAGACAGAGATGTAGTGCATGTGACAGACAGGATGTGAAATCAGACAAGCAGTCTAGGTGAGACAGAACAGTTTTCTCATTTGCATGAAAGCCAAGATAAGCTAATATAGAGCTGTTAAAAATAAGAAATAACCCACTTCTTGAGCCATTACAAATAGGACATAGTGCTAGAAGTAGTTTGAGACTTTTGAAGCTGTACTACTAACTAAGGTGAGCTTGTGTGTTGTAGAGGAAGAACAGCATTCACCTCAGCAGTGGCTACAGATTAAGTGATTTCAAATTTTGCCTACTTGTCTCAATACTGGAGTGATTTTAAATGGAGTAGCTATGACCACCACCAGAGATAAGGTTTATGGGCAATTTAAAATGAAACAAGGAGAAGGTTCAAGTAATGTTTAAAGATCACCGATCCTCAAGAAGAACTTTGAAAATATAATATTTGGACACAAAGCAGTTTGTATTTACCATTAACTCTATATTTCTTATCAGTTATTAGTTACTGAAGTCATATGCTTGAAAATGGGATAATTGTTCTTTGAGGAATTTCTCATTAGCTCCTATTCCATTGTCCATGGTAATAGACTGTGATGGTTATACGTGAGATGGTAAGTGGCTCAATTAAGCTCTGTGAATTAGGCAGCGAAGTGAAAGTTATTTCCGGAGTAATCCACAACCTGAGCAGAGTATTCGTCAGTGTGTGGGTAGTGAAGTTCATTGAAAACAATGACTTCACGTTACTCCATTTCCAAACCACTACTTCACTATTTTACAAGGAAGTATTGAAAACAATGTACTTCGCCTTGTTTTAAGCTCCAAAGGTGAATTTTGGCAGTGATTCAGATTCAGATCACATTGGCTCTAAATTGTTCTGCACAGCCTCAGTTTGTGGTAGTGTGTGTGAAAACTGTAGGAGACAATCTGCTCTGAGAGCTCTATGTGATTCAAACCTTCTAAAAGCTGTTAAAATGCCTTTTGAGTCATTCTTTTGCTGAAACTTTAGTTTATCGATTATAGGAAGCCCTACTATGCTCATATCATCGAGCGTCTATTGTTTATGTGTGTATTTTGAATGTTAATATACAACATTCAGTCTGTATACTGAGAGACAGTGAAAGTGTGGTTTGGTGGAGGGGCGTATCTGTGGTGTAGGTAGATTATCTTGGAGAAAGGGACAGTGCTTTCTGTTTTGGTGATATTTTTCTTGTATAACTGTGTTAATGAGCACACAGTAATATTTTAAATAATTCTTGCCATTTTTGCTGATTGTTGTGGTGCAGCAGTGCATAATTTTAGTTTGTTTAAAATATGTGTTTATATTTGAAGTTTTCAATTTGCTACACGTTACTTAGTGTGTGTATGAGTATGTGTGTGATCGTGTCATCAAATCAGATAACTTTTATTGTGCCACATTATTTCAGCAATGTAAACCTGCTATCCACTGCAGCTGTGTAATTTTGTGTACTTCTTTGCGTATCTTTACTGGTACTTCGTACTAGTGACTCTTACTGCAGCAGTGCAGTACACTACCCCAGCCCACCCCAACCGGCAAAGATATTCTTTTCCAGATTTGAATTTCTGATGGTGAGCACTGGTTAGGTGTTGTGCCTTTGCATCTGCATCTCTTCAGTGTGCAGTGCAATCTTAATCTGTCTGTACATTTGCATTTCTTTTAGGGCCCAATCTCCTTCTCTAACTTAAGTCACAGTTGTTTCTTTGGCTCTTCAGCGTACTGGACAGGTGTGGTGCATAATTCAGCATGAACATTGTACTCATTAATTGGCATTTTTATGTCGGGACCACCATCAGGAGTCACCGTAATACAAATCACTTTCTTCATCACCATGGTCACAACTGCAGACACAAATTACAATTTACGATCCGTCACGAATCACAACAGTAATTTTTTTTACTAGTTAATTGGATGTATTTTAAGCCTGTTTTGTAGTATCTCTCCATGCTTCACACCCCACCATTGTACTCATTAATGAGTGTTTTAAGTCAGGAGTTTTGTGCCACACCTCATCGGGGCCCAGGAAGTACAGCCATAGGCATTTATGCTTTATCATCACGGTCACAAATGCAGTCACAAATCAGGATTTACAATTACATCATGAATTGCAACATTAATATTTTTACTTGTTACTTGGATGTATTGTAAGCCTGTTTTGTAATATCTCTCCAGACATCACCACACCACCATTGTACTCATTAATAAGTGTTTTTAAGTCAGGAGTTTGACAGTGTCTGCAGTACATACACAGACTGGAAACAAACTGCACCATGCAGTTTAGCACAATATACTTCCACTGCTCATAATACATACAGAAGACAACAAAAAAGGCATAATTACTTACAAGGGTCTGGGATAGTGGATGAATACATTTTATAACACAGCAAGGATGGTGTGGGGGGCACATGGTGTGAGAAAAAAACTAATGTGGGATCCCATGGTGATCCAGCAGCAGTTCAACATGGATATAATTTGCAACTGATGTCCCCATGTAAGAAAAATAAAATTTACAGAAAGAACAAATTAAGTAAAAAGAGTACAGACAGAAAAGGCAAAAAATGTAGCTTTTAAAAACCTGTCGGGTCTAAATCAAAGTTTAAATCTCCTCCTCGTTCTAATCTCAAAGTATCAGCGGTCACAAAACACATTCCTCTCCCTCTCATTCTGCACGGAAACAGTAAAAGTGTCTGCTTGCATGATTCACTTCTTCCTGCCTAGCTAAAGAGCCTGCGACTTACAATACTGTAAGCCATGTGATGTGTGGGGGCTGCTAAATCTGAAACATCAAGTGGATCACTTAGAATCATAATGACGAACACGAAGTCCATTAAAAACAATGACTTCACCTTACTTCTCATTGCCATTCACCTTAAAGCGAAGTGGTATGACAGGCAGATTGAGCACTTTGCATTGCCACTCCACTTAGCAAGTACCAATGCAAAGTGCTCACTTCATGTTCACTTCACCAGCGGAATTTAAATTTGCTGCATCTCTAGTTCTATGTGATAGTGGCAATCACACAAAGTCAAGCGCCATTACAGCAAATGTACATGTGAAAATCAGTTTGCCGATGTACTCCTCAGCATTACAGTAAATGGGCACCTGAGACTTGCTTTTTTTTCTTTATGTGGAGGCTGTACCCCCACATCTCCCTGATAGGCTTTCCCCTGCACCCCCTACTAAAGTTCTCAACTCCAGGGGACTGCATGTCGGGGCAGCAAAGTCAGAAACATTTTCAGGCGGGTGCAACAAAATGTAGGCACGCCTGGACCTGAACCCAGAACTCTCACAGCTGTAGCCTGCCACCCACCAACCATGTCATGGGGCCAGTTCAGCAGCCCACCACTGCACCATGCCACACAACCCTACCTCCCCTTCTGCCATGCTATCTCCCCCGCTATACCCACAGTTCGCCCCTATCCAGTAGCTCTCTGAACAGGCATAATTGAGTCACCCTTTTGTGAGTGCTCAATAGTGAGCACCCTTATCACTGGAGACCAACAGTGATGTCACAAGAGAGTATAATTTCAAGTGGGAATAAACTACAGAGGCAGATGAACTATAAGGGATAAAGAACTTGTTTTTCGTGGGAATTTCTTCAATAGTAAACAATGGAGAGAAGACATTTATAGAAGATATATAAATACATGGTGATTTATGGCTAATTATTGTGTTTTCCAAAGTTTTCCCAAAGGCATCAGCTGCTCATTAATCTACATTTAAAAGCAACAGGGGTAGACCAGAAGGAGGGCACTTACTGTGTGCTTAGAAAATGAGACCCATGAAATATATATATTTAGATCTCAAATGCAGGAGGAGCAAGTGATTATAGCAGAATATGTTACAGATTTCAAATGAAAAAGCTAAGTCTTGTAACTTTGATATTCTTTGCAATTATTTGATAACAGACCAGATTGTTATGGGCTGTTAAAGTAAAGAGCATTCACTGACAGACTGTGATCTCACAATGAAAACCATCTTTGAAGAAATTATTAACATATGCAAATCGACCATTGTCACAAGCTAACATCTTCCCAGTTTATCTGAAAATGTTTTTTCATTTTTTCTATGTCAGCATTGTTTTTGTTTTCCTAGTATTATACAGGGTGGGATTTGATCCCCAGAAAGAAATCTCTTCTCTATATACAACCTGTAGTTCTACCCACTTGACCATACTACTAGTTCCTGTTGTGTACCAGTGATATGTGTTAGTACATTAGCCCCATCCCTCTGTTTTGGTATATACCCAGAAGCTGCCAGAGTAATCCATTAACACTCCCCACCCTGGCCTTAGACACATTGGGCCGGATATTCAAACTGCGCTATTTTGTGGCGAAGCCTGTGCTCACAAAATAGTTGTGCAGGGGTGTGTCAGAGTGATATTCAAAGGAGTTGTGCCCTTGAGCAACTCCTTTGAATATCCCTAACACAAGCCACTGTGCATGGCGCAGTGGATCTTCACCACCACAAGTTGTCCAGAGTGGATCATTCAACTTGCAGTAGGCAAGTAAAAATTAAACCATCGCCAAAATCTATATTCAAAGGTGACATGCAAATGGGGCCATAATTCATACAAGGCACAGGTGGGGCCATTTGCATCTGATTATGAACCATTTGCATGCCATTAGCATGCAGGTGCGCCGATCCTGGGACTTGTGCCTTTCACCCTGCGAGGCAGCAGCCGTCAGGACCAACGCCTACAGCCTGATCATGGGCAAAACAGTGTAGAATCCTCCCCACCACCCCACTGGCCCGATCACGGGCATAGTTTAATCCCCACCAGCCCGATCTCGGGCAGCAATGTAACTCCCCCCTGACCATATCCCTGGTGATCCAGTGGACCCGTAAATCCGATCGTAGGGCGGTAGTGGTTTAAACAAACCCCTCCTCCCGAACACATCCCTGGTGGTCCAGTGGACTGAAAAGCCTGATCGTGGGCAGTAGTGGTTAAACCCCCTCCCGAATTCATCCCTGGTGGTCCAGTGGCAAATCCTGATTGCGGGATGTAAAGTTGAACACCACCCCTGAACATAGCCCTGGTGGCTAGTGTCCCCCACCCACCCACCCACGAGCCCCACCACCCTGATTCCTCCCGGCAGCCAGCGGGTGGCAGCATCCTGCCTGCCACCCGCCACCCGCCGACTGACTGCCCAGTAGGGCTGCATGCTCATTGGTGCAGAGCAAGAGCCAATGGGCGTGCAGCCCCTCCCACCTATGACAGTCCAGATTTGTGAATGAATGCATTCATTCATTCACAAAACTGGACTGTCTTATGTATGGGCTCTGCGCCATGGCTCTGCTTTCTGCGTCAGGCATGCAAGCCTACTGGCAGTCAATTCGTGGGTGGGGCGCGGCGGGTGGATGCTGCCGCCCACCGGCCGCCGGGGAGCGGGTGGTGGGTGGGATGGGGACACTAGCCACCAGGGCTGTTGAGGGTGTTAAACTTTACATCCCGTGATTGGGTTGCCACTGGACCACCAGGGACTGAATTCGAGGAGGAGGAGTTTAAACCACTGCTCTCGATCGGGCCTTGTCCACTGGACCACCGGGATGTTTCGAGGAGGGGGTTTGTTTTAAACCACTACTGCCCACAATCAGGATATATGGTCCACTGACTACCAGGGATATGTTCGGGGAGCTACATTGCTGCGCATCAGGCTGGTGGGGATTAAACTATGCCCACGATTGGGCCAGTGGGGTGGTGGAGGGATTCTACACTATTTTGCCGCAACCGCTGCAGGGGGCACAGTGGAGGTGAATAGCCACAGGTGGCATGCTGTTGCACCCTGCAATGCAGCAGCTCACCTGTGGGTGGCCCTTGACATATGCTCTTTGGGCTCAAAATTGTGCAGGCGCAGGTTGGGGTTACGCCAGCACAACTCTGCACAGCCCGGCTGAATATCGGGCTGTGCAGTTTATGCATGGTTCCTCCCCTCCAGTTCAGCCGCATTCATTTGCATTGTGCTGTTGCTCAGCATGTTTTCTGTGGAGCAACTGCCTCCTGCTGAATATCGCAGAATGGAGCAAGTTCAGACTTGTGCAGGCGCAACCCTATAGCATGGTGCAACCCTTTGAATATCTGGGCCATTATATTGATCTTGAGCTACCACTAGATAACTAAGGTGACTTATAATATGAAATATTTAATTGTTTTAGGCAAAAGGTGTTGCACAAAACTGCTGCTAATTACATTGAAGAAGGCTTAGCAAACATATAAAAGGGTTTGTAATTGTAGATTTTAATTATTGTTAACAATAGTGTCCTGTTTTTATAGAATTTAGTTTTTAGTAAAATTAGCCGTTTGTGTTAAAATATAATTAATTTGCATTGGAGTATGATTATGAAGATGTGGAAAGTAGTACAGGGATGCTTGGACTGTTATGCCTCTTGTCATGATAAGCCAATTAAGTGGAAAGGAAACAAACTGGGCAAGATAATTTGAATATTTTATCTATACAGGGACAATATTGGAAATCTGGTTCTTATACAGAGTCATTATTTTATATTACAGAAGTATCTAAAGGGTATGTAAATGCACTAAATTTGGAAGATTGTATGCTAAAAAGTTAGCTGTCAATCTAGAGACTCAATCTAGAGGCTCAGACCAGACATCCATTTGTCTATGTGAGGGAGTGGGGGTAAGAGTATCCTGAATTTTAAGGAGTTCTAAAGGTATTAAAGTAATCACTAAAACTAAATACAATGTCAATTGATGTGTGGGGACATTGATCCAAATCCTAGTCTATTAGACACTGTAAAAGATGTTATTGGGAAAAATGGTGTCTCCTTTTCCATGCAAATGTTAGAAGTTTAATGCCTAAAATGGATCTGGTTAGAGTTTTATTATAGAAAACCTTCACAGTTTCATGGTAATAATGGAATTATGGCTAAGTAAGAGGTTGGTGATGAATGTTTATAAATTGAGAAATATAATATACACGAACAGGATAGAAATAAGTGAGGTGGGGATATTATTATTTATTCCAAAATAAATTAATTGAGGAAAATGAGCATGGATATTCGTAGTGATGATTTTGAGGGTTTGGGGTTCAAAGTAAATATGTATGGAGGAAACCAGTGTTATTATTAGGATGTTACAGCCACCAAAACTGTCATCATTGAAACTGGAAGAGTTATTGAATATTTTGCTGCATATAGTGGATCCCACAAACTTCTTCACATAGATTTTAATTTTGATTGGGCAAACATGATTAAATCATCACATTTACAGAATGTTACACTGAAATTCTGAAATTGGGATTGGAAAAATTAATATTAGAGCCAACACATTTAATTCTTAAATCAATCTCCTCATAATCAATGTTGGCTATAATTTTCACTTATTTACCACATCTTTTTGTTTAAGCAGGTATAATGGGCAATATAGCTAGTGGCCATCATGTTGTTTTTTTCTATGAGAGGTAGGGTGAAGGTACAAGGTCCCCAAAATAGTACAATTTAGATTCATGAGGACATTTGATCATTTTAAGTTGATGGAAGATCTAGATAGCCTAATTTGGGATAGGCTATATTTAATACCAGATCTGAACCATGCTTGGGACCATTTTGGGGTGAAATGAGTAGTGCATATGATAAACATTGTCTCTTGATAACATAAAAGGTTAAAAAGAGTTCTGTGGTTTGGGTTAATTCATGTTTACAGAAATTATGGAGGTAAAGAATAACTGTTGGGAACTTCTAGGAAATCAAGTTTTCCTGTTGATTGGTTAAATTACAGAAAAGCCAGGTATGAGTTTGTTAAAGAAGTGTGATTGGCCAAGAAAATGATTTTAAGAACAAGACCAGTGAATCCATGGGATCCCCCAAAACTTTGGACTACTATTAACATGGTAAATGGGAAAGTAATAACAGGAAACTATTAGAATATCAGAGGATGGGAACAACTTTATTCTGGATGAAGAACTCCCAGATCGATTTAATAGATTGTTAATAATGAAGGACAATTTATTGGGGATCTGGAGAAGGATGAGAAAATAGAAGTAGTAAACTTGTACAGGAAAATGGTAACAAATTTCATTTTCCATTAAATTACAGTTGGACAGGTCAGAGAACAGCTTTTTGAAATTAAAGGAGGGTAAAGTTGTGGACCTGATGGACTGGACTCAAAATTCTTAAAGTTTGCAGTGTTACAACTTGAGAAACATCTAACATATATGTTTAACTGGTCATTGGGAGAAGGAGAGATACCTCAGAGATGGAAGAGAGTGCCGGGGTTGTTCCCATTTTTAAGGGGGCCACCCTGATCAAATGACAAACTATAGGCCAATATCCCTACATTCTGTAGTAGCCAAAGTCCTGGAAAGGTTAATCAGCACACAGCTGCAGACCTATATAGAAAGTGAGAATCTGGCTGATAAATACCAATTGGGGATCTATAAGAACCATAACACAGTCACTGCTGTGTTGAAGATCCTGGATGATGTCAATGGAGCAATGGAACTCGAAAAGATTACCTGGGCCATCTTTGTTGACCTCTCCAAGGTTTCAACATGGTGGATTGCAAAATATTGAAGAGACTAGGATATCTGGGATTGGAATGGAGGCTCTGATATGGTTTCAGAATTATTTGATTGGACATCAGCAAAATACAGTTGTGAATAGACAACATTCTAAGGTTATAAACCCTAAGAAGGGAGTTCCACAGGGATCTGTTTTAAGTCCCTTACTGTTTACTATTTACCTGAGGTAATTGAGGAGCAACACTGGAGGTGTTAACAATCAGAGTTACACTGATGACATTGTGGTGTATTCCTCTGGTATTGCAGTTAAGGGTGTCCAGCTGATGGTACAGCAAGTGTTTGATAAATTACAAGACTACTTTCATGAGTCCACTTAAAACTGAATTTGTCTTAAACAAATGTGATGTTGATTGGGTCTACAAAGAAACAGTATGGTTCCTTCAACAGTCCACTAGAAAGCTATACACTGGAACATGAAAAATTAAAACAAGTAGAGGAATATAAGTATTTGTGGGTACTGGCTGGCTATAGTAGGGACAGGAATATACATGTAGCTAAGTTAATAAATAAGGTAGGGAAGTGTTTAGGAACATTATAGCGTCACAAAGGGTGTCTGGATACAGAGACTAGATTAAAAGATAGTACACTGACAAATTCTTCAAATTCTAGATTATGCATATATTGTGTCTGAGTATAGCACAAAGGAAAATTATTAAATTAGAGGCATTGTATAAAAAGATGGCAAGATTTGTGCTTAGGGCTCCCTATGATACACATGGATGCAAACTATACAAACAACTAGGATGGACTTCATTACAAGAAAGGTGTCGGTTACACTGAATATTGTTTGCATCCATGTGTACAGGGAGATGTTCCTGATTATTTGTTAGAATGTTTAGAGTATAGGATATGGAAAGGATGTCTGAGAAGTTGTAATTTAGTGGAATTGACAATCCCTTGGTCTAAAATATTGAGAACTAATAATTTTTCATCACATCATTCCTTATGAATGGAATTCCTTGCCAGATAGATTTCGATCAAAGAGCAATGAAATACCATCACAAGCCATCATAAAGACATAGTTTATGACTACTGCAACATGTTGTGAAAGATGTAAACACTGTATTGAAGGGATAACATAGGATTAAACTATGCAATATATTTTTGGTAAGTGTTTTATATAAATTTGTATTGTGGAATTTGATCTGTTTTATTTTTATTTTTTTTTGTATATTCTAATTATACCCACGTCATGCTCTGGAGCTGCCTCTCCTTTGGGCTGCCATGACCCTCAGACATCCTCCTACTATCTCTCCCAAGCCACCTTACCTCAGATCTGCAGTCATCCTCAGGATAGCCCAGTGTAACCCAATACCGGGTGGGTCCTCTAATCTGAGGGGAAGGCACTGGTGGGGAGAAGACTGGCACACTATTTTTCCTCAATCCTGTGCACTGCTGAGGCTTTCCATGGCTTCCTGGGAGTCTTCAGAGGTGTCCAAGGCCAGCAGCCATCATCTGGCCAGTCCCAGAGTGGTGTTTTCCATTTTCTGGTGTTCCCTTAATGTAATCCTCTGCTGTGCTCTCAGTCTCCACTGGGGCTGCTGCAGAGTGGTCATGCAGCCCCAACCCACCCCAGGGGAAGAGAGCAGTCCTATGGATGTTCAATCCTACCCCTTCCCTGCCAACCTTGGTGCCTGAGTCCATTCAGAATCCGGGTCTCCGAGTGGTTCAAGGTGTGGCATCCAGCACCTCAGCCCTCTGTGCCACTGGGCCAGCAGTTTTATTTGTTGATGTATTATGTATCTGTTGATATTTGTATTTTATGTGACATTTTTTGATTT
The DNA here is from genome assembly GCA_016271365.2 of Neoceratodus forsteri. Lineage (NCBI taxonomy): Eukaryota > Metazoa > Chordata > Ceratodontiformes > Ceratodontidae > Neoceratodus > Neoceratodus forsteri. The sequence continues at coordinate 626,590,733 of CM057455.1, forward strand.
GTACAACTGGACATAATTGTAAATGAGCTTGGTCAATGAAATTATCTCAAATAAACAAACTTGAAACTTAAACTTTATGCAGATATGCCAGGCTGCTGACCAAGTGAGGATGAAAATGCAAATGATTACTAGTAATAAAGTAGAAAGGAAAATCCTGACTTATAATTTTGGCCACCTGAGGGGTTGTAGGGGCAGGTTTCAGGGTCCTTGTGCTTTATCATCCCCTGGAGTGCATGGGGATTTTCTCACTGAGGTTGAGAACTCTTTGCTGGTCTGGTGTTGGAGTCTTCCTGGTGGTTGATCCTGGGGACATCAATGCCTGGGTCAATGGCGGGCTTTCAGGTCTTGTAAATTATCTTCTAGGAGACATGGGGGCACTGGTCCTGTCACAAAAGTAACAACAGCTACGCACTCGGGTGGCCACACATTGGATTTGATTTTTCATTAGGCTTAGATATTAATGACCTTAGTGTTGATCCTGTATTTTGGCTAGATCATAACACCATGAGGTTCATGCTTGGTGGCACCCATAGATGGTCCTGCACTTTGGGGAGATGGTCCTGTACCACTCATTAAGAAGAGTTTCCTTAGCAGGACTATCTGCAGTGCTGGACCGGGGCAGCTTGTGTGATTGGAGTGGATGAAGCAGTGGTAGCCTATAATGGGTGGTTGCTGCAGCCTTCGATTCCATCTCTCCCATTCATGTCCATCCCTTGTCTGCTCACCAGAGATCTCCTTGGTTTGATGGGGATCTCTGGAGTTTAAAGACTAAGGGACAGAGTTAGAGAGATGGGGAGGAGATCTGGCCTGTTGGAGGACAGGTTTGCCCTGAGGTTGCATTATACTAACTATCAGGGAAATCTCTAGTAAGAAGGTGGAATATCTGTATAGAGAGCTTGCTGCAGCAAGGAACAGACTGGCTCAGTTTACCACACAGTGGATGGGCTATTACATCCTGCCTGTCTCTGTGTTTGGGAGCAAGTTTGAGCACTAGATGCAAGAAGCTGTCTGTATTCTTTTCGGCAAGGTGTCATCTATCAGGGATGAGGTCTCCTCGAGTATCTCTCAAAGGGATGCATGGACTGACCTGGAGAGTGCTAAAATGCCCCTCCTGTCTGGGAAGAGTTTAAGCAGGTTGGGGTGGAGAGGTAGTGAAAATAATCTTGAAGCTGTGGCCAACCAAATGTGAACTGGACCCAGGTCTAACCCAACTGCTGGTTGGATGTTTCAACCTGGTGGGGCCTGTGATTGCTGGAGCTTTTGAGGAGGGGTCTTCCCAATGGCCTCGAAAGAGGCTTTGGTTAGACCCATTGAAAAACCTTCCTTGGACCTGGATTGCCTCAGCAATTACAGGCTGATTTCAGACCTCCCATTTTTAGGGAAGGTTATTGAAAAAGTGGTGCCATTCAGCTTGAGAGACATCTTGCCTCTTCCTCCACCAATGAGCCTTACCAATCTGGGTTTCATGCTGGGCATGGTATGGAACCACCCTGGTGAGGGTGCTTAATGATCTGCTTGTGGCGAGGGGCAGGAAAGACCAGACTATCTTGTTCCTCCTGGACCTTTCTGCAGCGCTTGACACCGTGGACCATGAGGTGCTACTTTACTGCCCGTGGTTCTGATGTGGCTTGTCTGGTAATGTCATCAACTGGTTCAGGTCATACCTGACAGGCAGAGTGCAGAGGGTGACGATGGGGCTAGCCCCATCTAACACAATCCTCTGTGCTGTGGGGTAACACAGGGTTGAGTCTTGTCGCCCTTGTTGTTCACGGTGTACATGCTGCCACTGGAGGACATTATCAGGCGATGCGAGCTGGGTTTTCACTGCTATGCAGATGATACCAGCTGTACCTGTCCTGTGTGCCAAATATTCAGGAGTTGGACTCTGTATTTAACAGCTGCTTAGATGAGATCCAACCCTGAATGACTCAAAATTGGCTTAAGCTCAACCCAGATGAGAACAGAGGTACTTGTTGTGATCCTGTTCACTGGGGGCGGAGGGCGCTGTGAGGGGTTACCACCTGACCTTGTGTTGGGAGGTGTTCTCCTTAATCTGTCTAGACAGGTGAAGGATTTGGGCATGGTCCTGGATGATGGTTTGACGCTTGATGCTCCAGTGTCAGCCATCATCAGGAGTGATTTACCATCTACAGAACATTGCAAGAATCTGAGCCCTGATCCGCCTGAGGATCTGACCACACTTATGCATGTTTTCACTTCCAGGCTGGACTATTGTAATGCCCTGTACCAAGGGTTATCTGGGACAACCTCTGCAGGATGCAGCTGGTGCAGAATGCAGCGGCAAGATTATTGACTGGGGCAAGATGGAGTGAACATATCACCCGGTCCTCCACAGACTGCACTGGCTGCCATTCAGGTGGAGGATTGTATTCAATGGGGCTCCTGACCTATAAATCCCTACATGAATGGGGACCTGTCGATCTACAAGGTCTTCTTGTCCCTGCTGTCCACCCTGGCACTCTGTTTTGCTGGGGAGGCCTCTTTGGAGTTCCCAGAGTGAGGTTGTGGCATTCTGGGGATAGAGCACTCTCGGTTGCTGCACCCACTCTGGGGAACTCCTTTCCTGGTTATTTAAGGTAGGCCCCTTGGTAGAAGCCTTTAAGAAGATACTAAAATGTATTTGTTTAGCAGGCTTGTAATGATCAATTTGGGTTTAATGGGATGGAAAGATTTTAAGTTTGTGCTGAGCTACTGTTTATATGTATTTTGTTATTGAACTGTTTTGTATAGCGCCCAGAGTCTCCAGGCATGGGTGCTTTATAAATAAAATATCTATCTATCTATCTATCTATCTATCTATCTATCTATCTATCTATCTATCTATCTATCTATCTGTCTGTCTGTCTGTCTGTCTGTCTGTCTATCTATCTAGCTATCTATTAATCTATCTATCTAAGTAATGCAAACTTCACAGAAACAGATGAGAAAGACGCATGCAAATTTTATGAGGAAAAAGTAAAACTAAAAGTAAAGGACAAACTGCTACCATGCAAAAAAGTTAGCAAACAAAGCATGCAGCAAATATGGAAGTAGCCCTTGAAAAAGGGAAATACCACTCACATCATAATAAACAAATTCTGGCCAGAACTGGTATGGCTGCAGCCAAGGTCATGGAGAACACAGCACTGTCTGCCATGTCCAAGATGGTCACTGGAGTGCTCAGTGCATGGCAATGACTTGCGCATGTGATCTGTACTTCAGCGGCATGGTGGCACAGTCCAGCATGTCCAAGATGGCTCTCGGAGTTCTCTGAACATGCACCACGACTCATACATAGGCACTGGGCTCCAGCTGCTGTCTCGGACGCGCGCAGACTGTGCTGCCATGCCACTGGAGTTCAGTACACATGCAGGAGTCATCGTGCATGCACAGAGAGAGACTGTAGTGGCCATCTTGAAATGGTGGACAGTGCCATGTTTCACCGATGGACAAAATAGTGCGGTAGAGTAGACATGCAGTGATTGCCATTCACCTTCACTATTTAAAAGTCCTTTTGGTATCCGGTAAGATCTTTTTTCTCTACTGTGCTTGAAGCGTCTGCAGGCTACACCCACAGCAGCCATAAGAAACATGAAAACATAGAATTGATGGCAGAAAAGGACCGCTTGGCCCACCTAGTCTGCCCATTTCCTACCTAATGGATAAGCTGCAGATCCTAGTTAACCAACAGCGTGCTTTCTCTACCCCACTAGAATTGCCTTATGTCTGTCCATGCATTCTTGAAAACTCTCTGTTTTTGACTCTACAGCCTCCTCAGGTAGGCCAATCCATGCATCTACAACCCTCTCTGTGAAGAAATACTTCCTCACATTATCTCTGAGCTGTACCCTCTATCTTCAATTGTGCCCCTTGTTCTTGTGCATCTCTTTTTCTGAAAGATGCTACCCTATTGGACTTTGTTGATTCCCTTGAGGTATTTGAAAGTTTCTATCATGGCTCCCCTCACTCCTTTCCTCGAGGCTATACATATTAAGATCCTTTAGTCTTTCTTCATATGTCTTCTGGTGCAGACCCTGAACCATTTGGTTGCCCTCCTCTGGACAGCCTCCACCCTGTCTATGTCTTTGCAGAGATGGGGTCTCCAGAACTGTTCACAGTACTCAGATGTAGTCTTACCAACTGTCTGTACAGAGGGCCAACAACTTCCTGTTTTCTACTGGTAATGCCTCTCCTATGCATCCCAGTATCACCCCAGCCCTCCTTACTGCCTTCTCACATTGCTGGCCCACCTTTAGGTAATCTATTATGACTACACCCAGGTCTCTTTCCATTTTGTTGTTATCAATATCTCACCCCATTGTGTACTCTTCCTCTGGGTTTTTGTTTCCCAGGTGCATTACTTTGCATTTCTTTGTGTTGAATCTAAGCTGCCATACAATTGGCCATTCCTCCAACCTTGCCAATTCCCTTTTCATCCTTTCCACCCCACCTTGCGTATCAACCCTGTTGCAGATCTTTGTGTCATCTGCAAAGAGACATACTTTCCTTCCAGTCCCTCTGCAATGTCACTTATAAAGACATCAAAAGGACCGGCCCACTACTGAACCTGTGGTACCCCACTAGTAATCCCCATTCTTCACTGTGGACTCCATTTACTATTACCCACTGTGTCTTGTTGTCCAGCCAGTGTTTTACCAGGCTACCACCTGGGACCCACTCCCAGGCTGGCTAATTTGTTTATCAATCTTTGTGCGAGACTGTGTCAAATGCCTTGCTAATGTCGAGGTAGGCCATGTCCACAGCCCCTCCCGGTCTACTACTTTGGTCACCCAGCCAAAAAAATAAATTAGATTTGTCTAATATGAACTTCCCACCGTGAATCCATGCTGCCTTGGTCCTGTTCCCCACTGGCCTCTAGGTACTCAACTATTCTTTACTTCAGAAGTGATTCCATCATGTTCCTACCACTGAGATCAAACTGACAGGTCTATAGTTTCCTGCCTCTGTCTTGCTCCCACTTTTGTGAAGAGGAATCATATCCACCCTCCTCCAGTCCTCAGGTACACACCATCTTCCCATGATTTATTAAAAGGTAGTCAGTGGTGTTACTAGTTCTTCCTTAGTTCTTTTAGAATTCTGGGGTGAATCCTATTAGGCCCCATTGCTTTATCCACCTTCAGGTTTAAGAGTTCTTTCAGAACTCTTTCTTCTATGAAAGGACTAATATCAACCACCCTATCCAGAGTGCTTCTATTGATTGGATTAGGTATCTCCCCTGCTTTTCCATTGTGAATACTGAGCAGAAGTATTCGTTCAGTATCCTGCTTTTTCACTGTCGCTCTCTGCCCAATCATCTTCCTCCTTATTCAGCCTCAGTATCCCAGCCTTAGTCATTCTTTGCTCAATAATGTATCGATAAAGGTTTATTCCTTCTTAACTGAGTTGGCTATCTTTTCCTCGGTTTGTGCCTTTGCTATTCTGACTGCCTTCCTATTTCCTTCTGCTTCAACTAGTACAGTTCTCTGTCCTGCTCCTTCTGTGTTTGCTTATACTTCCTGAATGCTATCTTTTCTCCCTTACCTTCCCCACCACTTCTTTTGAGAACCATAGTGCTTTTTTTCCATTTTGATTTGTTTATTTGCTTCACACAAGGCTTGTTGCCTCTGTGATGGTGGTTTTGATGTTTCCCATTGTTGCTCCACCCACTTTCTTACCTGTTTGCTAGTGCTTTTCTGAGGCACTCTCTCATTTTGTCAAAAGCAGCCCTCCTGAAGTCCAGTACCTTCACTTTTGTGTGGCTTGACTCTACAGCTACGTTTATCATGAACCACACTGTTTGGTGGCTGCTTGTTCCCAGATGGCAACCACTTCAAGATTGGAGATCCTCTCTCCATCCCATTTGAGAGTACCAGGTCTAGATTGCTTCCTCCCAAGTGGGTTCCAAAACTAGCTGCCTGAGGCATGCCCCAGTACGGCATCGAGAATGGCCCTGCTCTTGGATGTGACTGCAGCAAGGTGCTCCAGTTAACATCTGCATTTAGGTCCCCATCAGTAATATCTCCCTTTCTCTGCCATCCCAAGTTTTCCTTCTATCATGTCCTTGTCCATTCCCCCCGAGACAGGGGTCTGTATACAACCCTGTGCTGATTGTGGATCCATTTCCAGTCTCCAGGGTGACCCACAGTGCCTTCTCTCCTCCCTGTTTACCCTTAGTTTTGTTGCTGTGATCCCTTCCCTTACATGAGAGCTACTCCTCCTCCTCTTCTTCCCTTCCTGTCCCTCCTGTAGATTGTGTACACTGGTATGTCGATATCCCAGTCATGGTTTTCTGTGTACCATATTTCTTTGACTGTCGCGTTATCCAGGCATCCCTCTTCCATCAAGGCCACCATTTTGGGGAGCTTTTTACCCAGACTATGGACATTGGTACTTATTAACCTCCATTTTTATGGCTTTATTTCTTTTGCCCCATCCTTGTCCTTACTACCTTTGTCTTTTTCTCCATTTATCCCTGCCCTTCTCCCTATCGACTGCTCTATCTTGGTGTTTACCTCACTAGCTACCCTGATTTTTGAGGGGTAGATTTCCCTTTTCCTTTTCAGTGCCATCCCCTTGGCTGGCTTAAATGCTTGCCAATGAAGCATTAAACCTATCACCTAGGATCCTGGTTCCCTTCCTGGATATATGCAGACCATCGCACCTGTATAGGCCTGCATCCTCCACGTGGACCCAGTCCCCAATGAAGCTACAGCACTGAGCTCTGCAACAGTTTTTCAACCAGTCATTGAATCTCGTGGTATGGAGTACCCTAGCTAATCCATGCCATAGACAGGTAGCACTTCTGAAAGTTACCATGCATGCTGCTTGCTAAGCCCTCCCCAACTCCACAAACTCCTGTTGCACCGCTCTGATCCCATTCTCAGCCAGGTCATTGGTTCCTAGGTGGATAATGACATCCAGCTTATTCCCCTTGCAGCTGCCCCACGATCCTGGAGTTCATTTCCTGTCTCTTCAAGCCATGATGCTAGGCAGGCACCTTACCTCCCTTTCCCCTCCCTCCCCAGTTCTACCCCCTAGCAATTGAGTCCCCACCAGGAGTTGTTTCCTTCCCTTTGGGGTCCTGTGCCACCCTCCTGTGGGTCTCCATTGTGGAGGTTCCCAGCATTCTCCTTGGTCTCCTGCTAGTACCTCCATAGAGAAACCATGCTCTGCCAGAGTGGTGAATGAATTGTGGAGAAGCACAACTAGAGGATGCACCTCTGTTCCACCACCTTCACCCTCCCTGAACCAACCATGATCCAACCACTCCTTTTCCTTGGCAACCTCTGAGGTAGTGGCAGTGGCCTGGGTGGTCCCTGGGTGGGGAGCAGGTTACCAGATCCTTGCCAGGTCAGCATGGAGACAAAATACCTCTTCTCTCAGACCAGAGGTGCCTGCAAATAGGGCAGCAATGCAGTCTCCAGAATGTCTCCTGGAAGACTGCTACTCCACAACCAGTGCATTGCACCACTTCCCACATGTCTGTGTCACCTCCTGTTACAGATGCTTTTCTTTTGTTTGTGTTTTTGTTCTTGTTTTAGTGTGTGCAAGCCTGTGAGTGTCTCTACCCCTATTCAGTGTGGTATGTTTTAAGGATATAAACAGGTGTATGTTGCTAGCAGTTTTGGGAAGTGATGTCAGAACCCCTGTTATAAAGGAAGTTATGCCCTTGGGTTGGGTGAGGTGAGGGAAGGGTGGGAGGAGTAAACCTATGCCATCCAGAAACAATCAACTACAACTCTGACGCTCCACCCTGGGAGTGCCTTCCTTCCTTTCAGACACCTATTTCACAGAGGTTAAGTAATAGGTCTAGTTACAAATGATTGCAAATATTTCACAGCTACAGTTCCTCCTTGGCAAATTAAAGTTAAAACTAAGAAAAGTCTACCCCAAAACAGAATCAGTACTAGTTACTTACACAGGTCCAAAAGTAATAATTCAGTTCAGTGTAGTCTAGAAAATAACCTCCTAGATTTAATGAAGCTGTGGCTGCCTTCTCTCTCTCTCTGTCTCAGCAGACAGATGCCACAAACAACTCCTGTTTTAAATCAACAGTTCAACTAGACCCTTTAAGCTCCTCCCTTAACAGACACTTGTTTCACAGAGGTTAAGTAACAGGTCTAGTCACAAATGACTGCAAATATCTCCCAGCTACAGTTCCTCCCAGGCAAATTAAAATTAAATCTAAGAAAAGTCTATCCCAAAACAGAATCAATACTAGTTACTTACACCAGTCCAAAAGTAATACTTCAATTCAGTGTAGTCTAGAAAATAACCTCCTTGATTTAAGGAAGCTGTGTGTGCTTTCTCGCTCTCTCTATATCTCTCTGTCTCAGTAGACAGAGACCACAAACAACTAATGTTTTAAATCCACAGTTCAACTAGGCCACTTTCAGCTCCTACCCTTAACAGACACCTTCACAACTTATAGTATACAAAATGCATCTTTATTCATGAAAAGCTGGCAAGAACACAAACAACTATTAAAATCGCACTGTCCATTGTGGCTGCCAGCACCAAAAAGGAACAGCCTAGCATTTCACATGGTGCTTTATTAGAGATTATACCATCCAATGCAAACAGTGTTTAATTAGAATTTGAAGTGCTGCTACAATATCTAAAATTATAAGTAGATGGCGACAAACATATTGACTGTAGTGAGGGGTGTCACAGGAATTGCAACAGGTCAAAATACTGAAGCAGACCTAAATTTATAATAGTGCCCTCAAAGCTATGTGCTAGTGCACCCCCTGCACTACAGGTTTTATCAAGTATGTAATATGGAAGGCACAAACACGTGCTGTGGTGTCATTAATTTCTGCATGGCACCACTTGTGACTTCCCAATTTTACTACTCCATCTAAATTGTTTGTATATCCTTTTTAATTAGTGTCCCTCTGCATTGTGCACTAGCACATAATTTGGAGGCACTATTATTAATTATGTCCATTTAGTAATTTGACCTTTGCAGTTCCGTGCCATTCCACAGTTATTGTGTCACAGACTAATGCCCTTCATTATATGAACTGCCATAATTAATAATAAAGGTTACATCACTATAATCTATGTGATCAGGGTAATTGTCTCATTACATTGCTGACCCTGGTGACCTCCCTTCAGCATATAGTACTTTAAGTTCTACACTGTTTCTGTTTTCCAACTGTATTTGGAATTATTCCTTAAGTCTCTGAAATCTTGATGAGCTCTGAACAGTGCATAGCTATTGTGATTAATTTGTTCCATAGATTAAGATATCAAAGAGTCTTTTAATAGTGTTGTAAATACTATAGATGAATATATGTGACTAATTATTGTTTTCATTTTTCAGATTCACTGGCAGTGCCTTGATTTCACACCTTGAATTGATGGAATTGATAAGCCTGTTTATGTAATTTATGGTCCACTGTGTTAATAGGTTTTAATGCTACATATGTTTGGTACCATCTATTGCTAATTTTAGATATTGCTTCAGCACATCAAATTCTATTTAAGGACTGTCTGCTTTTGTGGCATCACCTCTGATGAAGCATCACACAAAATGTTAGGTCATCTCTATCGGTGATGGCAGCCTTGTTGAACAATGTGATTTTAAAAGTTGTTTGTACTATCAACATCTTTTCATGAATTAAGTGATATTTTGTAGAGTAAAGTGGTGAGTATATTCACCCTTTTTTTACTAACCTGGTGCTGCCCATCCCCTCCTCCTTATGGCAATGGGGCAGACATGGTATTTGTATTTTCTCCATCTTGTTCCCAGGACACCAGAACGTGGTTGTGCATGTGCATGGAGGCATGCAAGTGCCCGTGGCTCAGTGATGGTCCCAGCTATCCTACTGGCTTAGCACCTAGATGCCCCAGTCTGGCACTGCCCCTAGCCTCCACCTGGTGGCTGACAAGAGTTGAGAAACCTCACATCCCTCCCCGGAGAGGAGAGCTTCCTGGCAGCTTCTCAATCCTGGATCCTTGCCCTCCCTCCAGCCGACCCTATGGTGGACTGAACTTGCTCCCAAACCCAGGTCACCAGCACTGGCACAATGTGTGGAGTCCAGTTCCTCAATCATCAGCATCACCAGGCTGGCATATTCACCCTTTTATTACAGAGTAAGTCCTATTTCCTTTAATCTGAATTACATTATCTGTTTGTTGAGATTCAGCACCAGGGACAGACTTGAGTGGCTCTTTGTTTTTAATTTTAGGAAGGAGCTTGTCTATGAAAATTGGCCAGCTTTTGGTCAGCACTGCAGATCCCATAGAAAGTTTAATAATTTTGCAAGAAATTGCAAGCAGAAGGGCATGGCTAGAGCAACAGCATGGTCGACATGCTTTAGCTTGGTACCGGGTCAATACCACACATGTAAGAAAGCGCTTTATTAACTGCACTGTACTTTGCAGTGCTTGAAATCACAGCTGCAGGGGTAGAATAGTGATAGGGATTTACCACTATCACTGTCGTCGCTGCACACTGATGTAAGAGAGAGCAGAAGGTGCCATGTGCTGGGTGCCTGGTCAAGCAGCTCCCGTGGTGGAGTGGCTATGGCACCAGCACATGGCACAGTTAGAGACCTGGGACCATGGCTCAGTTCCCCACAGGTGTCCCCTCCTGCAACTTTTGCCAGCATGTTTTTTTTAAATCAAACTTCCCTTCTGAGTTTCTCCCCATCCTCAAGGTCACCCACCCGAAGTTTGTTATTTAAGTTTCCGGGGGTGTGGGAGGCAAAAACAACATAAACACCCATTGTTGTGAATGGGTGCAGTGCCTGGAACAGGTCAGTGTTTTGCCCAACTCTGTTTTTGTGCCTGCTGTTTTGCTGCGGCATCATCAGCCACAGTTTTGTCATATGACAGTATGACCCTGTGCCTTATCTCTGCTCCTCTGGGCAAATTTTCTAATGATGCCCATAAAGTAAGAATTTGGGGACGGAAGAATCAGACCTATATGTATACCTCAGTTGGAGTAAATGGCAATGAATAAGCAGAAAAGTAAATCAGCTGAAGTTAAACTTTGAACCAGTGGAGTTACATAAAGAACAGCGCCCACATGAGGTGCTCACTAGACTCCAGACCATAGCTAGTCTTAAAGATAGGCAAACTAGGAGGCTGCCTAGGCGCCATTCAGTGGGGGGTGGCATCACCTTCAAACAAAAAACATTTTTAAATTATTTATTTATTTTTTACAAGTGACCTGGATGGAATGAAAATTAAAGAGCAGCTGACACCTTCAGGAGAACTTTAACAAGACATAGTATTTAGGCACAGTTTAGCTTGTTTTTCACATTAGGTTTCTATTTCTTCTCCCATTATTTATTACTGAGGTCACCTGCAGAAAAATTGGATCTTTGCTCCTGAAGATTTTATCTATTCCTGTTGCTTTCTCCTAACAGAGGTCATAATGCACTCTTTGTGACATCACAATTACTCTCATGGCAACTGAATGTGATGTCACAACAGAGTATTATGACTTGAAGCAGGGAGCCAGCTATAGAGGCAGATGGACTCTAAAGAACTCTAAGTGATAAAGATCACATATTCATGTAAATTTCCACAGTAATAAATAACATGGAGGAGAAATCTAGGGATATAAATAGAATGCAAGCAAAATTGTTCCTAATTATCATGTTTTTAAGTTTTGCTTGTGGTGTCAGTAGCTCTTTAACATGGCCAAATTTGGTGTCATTTGGGGGATTGGGGTGAAGACCCTACCATCAGATTTGTGGCTGCATGCCTGCCTGACCCACCCATAAAAAGAGCCACCCCATTTCTATTAGGTCTCTGCTGCTTGGCTGTTTTTGTTTGGTGCCAGAGCGGCTGGAGTGCATGTGCAGAGTGGTGTGTACTGGGAATGGCTGGCATGTGGTATAATCAGTTCTAGTGATGCATGTAGACAGCCATGAGGCAGTAAGGGATTAGTGGCTGTGTTAATGAGTGTCAAGGAGAGCTGAGTTTGGTTTTAATTTGCAAGAGAACGAGACAAACCCCAAAGAGGAATGGAGGGTCAGTGTGTAGGGCAGGGGAGCTACTGGAAAGGAGAGTGCAGGGGTGCTGTGCTGCTGAAGGCACCAGAGCTAGCTTGCTGTTACATGGGAAGGATAGAAGCCAGCAGCAGCCAGGACTTGCTGAGTCCAGATAGAAACACAGAAACATAGAAGTTGATGGCAGAGAAGGACTGCAAGTCCCATCCAGTCTGCCCATTTCCTACCTAAAGATAGGATCAGGGAGAGGACAAGATCCGAAGGGTTAGCATGGACGGCGACGGATGGTATCGGACCATTGTGGGGTTGCAGTCATGGAGTGGTTCCTCATCACCATTGGTGTGTGGCTATGCAGTGAGTGGCCTGGTAGTCAGTCAGAAAAGTCAGTAGAGACCCCTCGAGAGCAGGGACTGGAATGGTGGAAGTAAGTAAAAGTACCCACTACCAGTCTTGAATAAGACCTGCATGTCAGTGACTGCAGAGAGAGGGAACAGCAGCAGCCAGCCAGGAGGGGTGGAGTAGAGAAGGCCCAGGCAGCAGGAAGAGCCTGGATTTGGCTGTGTGGAGGAGACTGGCAGTCCACCTCACCCCCGGCATCCTAGAGGAGGAGATTTTTATCCCAGACTCTGGCCAGAGGAAAACAACTGCCTATTGTTGGAGTCAGGGGATCCTGCGGGTCCACTGAGTGTATCTGTGTATCTGGTCCTGGACTGGCATCAGTCATGTTGTTTCCTGAGGGCAGTCAGACCAGCAGAGCAGCAATTTGGCAAGAGGAGGACCATTATGTCTAACAAGGTCAGTGACAGACTGAGTGATGATTCTGAAGTGATGCAGCAGTCAGCTGAGCTAAAACAAAAATTGCAATTTCCTAACATTTTGTTTCTTGTTCTTGAACTTCCTGGACTGTGGACCCTCAGCCCCAGTTCTGACTTGTCGCAGTTCCCCATGGTGGAAATGCTGTGCAATATAAGATGATTATGTAGTACTTTGTTGTGTAAAATAAAGCCGTCTGTGCCATGTGGCAAGACACAGTTGTGAGGTGCTGTATTAGTCCCTGCCTGGTAGAAAGAGGGAAGGAAAAACAAAGTTTTTTCCTGGTGTGTTGCTGTCAGAAAGTTTATTATCTGCAGGAAACTTGGCCTAAAACAAAATGCAAACTCTTGCAGGCAAGTTGCAGTTGTGTTTCAGTAAATAGAAATGGATACTAACTAGCCTGCTGAATCTAGTTGGGATTAAAGAATATAGTGTTTTGTGACTAAATTGTTAAAGGAAAATATGTGTTGCTTGAGCAGGGTTTTCCAGTGTTTGGGTCTGCGACATTTTTCATAACCATATATTTTCATTGTGAAGTAATTCTCTCCTCCCACCCCTTTAGTGTATAAGATGCCCTTGAAAGATAACAAAACTTTGTTTTGTCTTCAACATAAGCCTTAAAATGCACCAAAAGCATATAAAACCACAGAGCTTCTGGGGACTAACTGGCCCCCAGACTCCTGGCTTTTACAACATTTTTACACACTATGTGGCAATATACTTTACCACTCATTAAAAGACTTCTCACAGAAGAATCCAGGTAACAGGCCTGTCAGGAGGGCCCCATTTGCAAGTTTGCCTAGGGTGCCACATTCCCTAAAGGCCAGCCCTGTTCCAGGCCCAGGCAGCCGCTGAACAAGAGTGCAACATGATCGAGCTAGAGGAGGCACTGGTAGGTGTCCCAGCTACCTTATTTGCTATGCAGGCAGAAATGAAGGCCGGATTCACTAACATTGCTGCACAGATCATACACATACAAGGAGTCGTAACTAGCCTTCCCTAAACATCTACTGTTTACACCACCCACATCAATGAACTAGAATGATGGGTAAGTGAGTTGGAGAACATTATCACATCAGTGTCTTAGGAACATAATGCTTTTAAAGAATCAGTGGAAGACTTAAAGGAGAGCTGATGACCATGAAAACTAGTTGCGGAGGTCTAATTTGTAAATTGTGGGTCTACCGAAGGCATCGAAGGCAAACCCAGAGAGGGATTACCACAATGGCTACTTAAAATTTTAAACCTTGACCCTAATGACCTCAAGTACAAAACTGGGAAGGCTCACATGGCTGGCCCACCAACCAAGCTGGGCGATCGGCTCTGTCACTTCCTGATCAAGTACCTAAGATTGATAGATAAAGAGGTGATGTTATGAGTGGCAAACATGCAGGGCCCCATTTCAGTTGAAAAAGTAAGTTCCTGATTTTCAGGACTACAGCAGAGACCTACAGTTAAGGCACCAGAAATTCTATCATGTCAAATCCAGTTCTACAATAAAATGGAGCTTTGCCTTTATGTACTCTGCTAAACTGTGAATCGATAAACCAGTTAAGCCATCACAATATTTTACTAATTATCTGGATGCAGAATGGTTTACTGCAAAGCATCAGCAGCCAAGGAGGTCTGCTCTGCTAATCGATCCACTGCACCTGCAAAGAAGTGAAACTTTTCTTTGGTGCTGTCTTCACTATTTCAACAGACACAGCAACCTGTTAGCTAGGGCTAAACTCCACAATGCTCTTCCAGTGGGTCTGAAGCAATGACTCTAGTTCTGCTTTTGCAAGTTTGTTCTTTACATTTTTTATCAACACAGTGGGACCCTGCTGGAGTGGGAAAGGAGCACCCTTAGAGGATAGGGAGTGCGAGTTAAGCCCTAGTCACCTGCATAACTGGTGGTGCCACATTCTGTGGCATTTATCTCTGTGAGTTCTTAAATTGTGCATGGGGTACTGATGAGCATCTGGACTCCATTATGTAGAAGAATCTTGGCTCATAAGTTATGCCGCTTCAATCTATTCTGTTCCCTGGTTATCATTGCCTCTGGTAAAAATGTCCTGTGTTTAGTGGATTATGTTCATGTTCAGAGCTGCCATTAAATGGCTATGGATCCATGCTGGCCTGGTGGCGCTGAGGGTTGAAGTGCTTGACATCACAGCTTGCACCATGCCGGTGACCCAGGTTTAGGAACTGACTCAGGTCATCGGAGAATGGCAGTGGAGGGAATGATCAAGTGTCTGGAGAACAGCTCTCCTTTCCTGGGAGAGGGGGATGTAGGTGTCACCATCTGGCAACACCTAGTGGTGACTGGGGGGTCAAAATCAGCAGTCAGGACCCTTCCGTGTGCAGGGGAGTGGCTACAGCGGCACTTCTGTGGGTGTGAGTGTGAGTGTTCATGTGCTGTGCTGGAGGCGAATTGCACTGCAGGGTCAATGAGGAGACAGTAACATTAGAAATACCCTTCCACATTTGTAGGCGAAGGCAGGCCAAGGGGCTTTGGCACCATATCCAATTCTAGGCCTAGACATCCTCCCTATTCTCCTCTCATCCGTCCCAACCAGATACTGTAGATAAAGCATTGGATGGCGTGGGGTCCTTGCTGCTAGGAGACTTAGATCTGCGGGGTTGGGAGATGTGGCGATGAGGAGGCATGCATCAAGAGAGACTGAAGGCTTCAGGAGGATGGGATAAGCCAACTACTCTGAACAACCACACTGGAGAGAGTCCAATGGGGTAGGCTGCAAAAATAAAGTTGAAAATAAATAAATAAATAAATAAATAAATGGCTTTGGAATCTTACAGGTTAACCCACTTTCCAGTTCTGCCATCATGACCACATCTGGGGACATGGTGTTCAGTGGGATCCTGCTTGGATGTGGCCATTTTGTCGCCATTCTTCCTCCCCTGAAAATGGGTTTATCAGCCATCTAATTACAGTACTCCATGCTTTAATGTGAGAGGCAGGACAGCTAACTTGCCCTTTAGCAACATAATGTAAGCCTGCTATACTCCACTGGGATAACAAAATTATTGGGTCTTCTCATTGGGTCAGAGCAACTGAGTTTTGTAGCTCTGCAATGCCCTGGTAAATGTCAGCCCAGTCTTCAGTCAGGGAAATATGTTCTACACCAGTGTTCAGGGGTGTGTCTTGACAGCAGCAGCCCTCTGAGACTTATTCCCTATGTTTGAGGTGTCGGGGTGGAAAGTGATCAACCTCATTGGGATCAAAGTCACCTGAATTAACTCTGCTTTTGATATTGGCCCATTTCGTAAGGTCCTAATGCTGTCCAGGACACTTGTCATATAAGTTTATCCTGTTTTTATCACTCAGCTGAGGTCTTTCATTTTGCTCCAGTAATAGATGTCTTGGACTAACATTGGACAGCTCTTTACTTTGGGGTTTACTTCTAAGCTTTATTAAATTTCCTGACCATGTCTAGGGACATGGTGACAATAGGAATACTCTTGCAAGACTAACTGCAGCCATCATCCTTTACTCACTGGTGTACATCTTCCTACACTTACCCACCTCCCATTTAACATATAACACATAGACAGATTGGAGGCTGTCCAGAGGAGGACAACCAAATAGTGCAGGATCTGCACCAGAAGACATATGAAGAAAGACTAAAGGAGCTTAATATGTATACCCTTGAGGAAAGAAGGGAGAGAGGGACATGATAGAAACTTTCAAGTACCCCAAGGAAATCAACAAAGTCCAAGAGGGTAGCATCTTTCAGAAAAAATATGTGCAAGAACAGAAGGGCACAATTTGAAGATAGAGGTGGGTTGGCTCAGAGGTAATGTGAGGAAGTATTTTTTCATGGAGAGGGTTGTGGATGCGTGGAACAGCCTCCTGAGGTGGTCGTGAGAGTCAAGAACAGTGGGGAAATTCAATAATGCATGGGACAGACATAAGGTAGTCCTAGTGGGAGGTAGGAGGAAGTAAGCTGTTGGTTAACTAGGATCTGCAGCTTATCTGTTAGGTAGGAAAATGGGCAGACTAGGTGGGCCAAGTGGTCTTTGTCTGTGGTCAAATTCTATGTTTCTATGTTCTATGTTTCTATATGTGTAAACAAGATGTTGATGAGAACAGGCTTTGTTGCGCTGTGGTGAGGTAACTGCATGCAGACTTCATATTGGAGGACTGAAGGTGGAATATGAACTGCTGAATGGATTCATGTAACCTGTTGTCTTTTTGTTTTCTTTTCTCTTTCAATTCAGTTGGACTGCCACTCAGCAAGGGTGCTGCAATATCTTACTTATGGGGCTAAATATGATGTTGAATTTGGCATTAGCAGCAGCAGGGCATACCACTGTAGAGCAGTCACAATGAGGTTTCTTAAATATCAGATCCCAGTGTTGGGGAGGAAACTTATTAAGGAGACACTGGTCTGGCCCAAACATTATTATGGTCACAAAATAGAATTTGCTATTGCTCTAAAGTGATTAGAAGTGAAATATAATTATTAAATATTATTGTACTTTCTCCCAATGATAACAAATGTTCTGGGGCTAGTGGGGGTGACTGGAGGTTCCCCACTAAGCTGGAAATTGCCTATACTTTGTTACTGGGCATTATTTATAAATTATTTCTTAAAGCTGTGTGCCCACACTACTGTAAGATGTAGCTACCTATCTGCTATAGGTTTGAAGGGAAACTTAGCTGGGTGATGCTAAGCTCAGTGAGAAAAGTGAATGGAGGGTTACACATGCTTGCTGTTTTTTCACCTGTTGTTTCAAAGTGTTTTAGTTTCTTCCCACCAGTTTGGGGTGGGACAGTGTGCACTGTTTTTTATTAGGGGCTGAGGGTGGAAAAATTATTTGTGTTCTGAGTGGGAAAGGTGGGAGAGAGATTAAAAGAAGAAAAGTTATGTCAACATTGGCTGTTTTTCTACTTAATAATCTTGTTTCTATACGAGTGTGGACTATGGTATGTTAGATGGACTACATTTCCTACTTTCACATACTTGTTTCTGGGACCAAATGGAAATACAGTTAATGTAGCAACCTGGAATGTAAATGTACTTAAAAATGCAGTTGAAAGAAGGCGAGTGGCAGCAGAAGTCAAAATATCTGGGGTGAGGTTTTATTATTACAGAAAACTCACATGTTCACCATTGAGGCTATGAAAACTGGGGACTGCATGGGTGAGACATGGATTGCCTCCTGCTTCTCCTCCAAGGTGTGAGGTGGCCATCTGTTTTCCCTTGAGGAACTCAGATAATTATCACACAGTAACTGGTGGACTCGGCTAGTAGATATGCCCTGACACAGGTGCACTTCACTGAACTGGGTGACATCTCAGTGGAATCCATATATGCCCCTAACATGAAGGACCCAGGATTCTTCCAGCAGTTAGCTATAGACTTGGTCTTTATGCTGGGACTGTGGATACTGGGGGCAAGTTTAACTGTGTCAGGACACTATCCTTGATAGGTCTAACCTCACCCCAGTATCCCTCTTCAGAAATGCAAGGCGTTGGGTGAGTTGGGGGCTATGTACAATATGATGGATGTTTGGAGACATACACACCACACTGGCTGCGAATATAGTTTTTCTCCTCATCCATCACTCCTATGCTAGGCTAGACAGGCTCCTAATCAGTACCCCACTACTCTCTACCACCTAATCTACTAATTGTTCCCCATTTAATCTCCGATCATGCTTCTTTGACAATGACTTTCACAGAAATTGTCTCGAACTAGGTTTGCCACCCCTAAAGGATAGGCCCCTTGTTACTAAGGACCAGAAATTCATCTCTCATATATCTGACTTAATCAAAGAATTTCTTCAACACATCAAATGGGAGACACATCTCTTGGATGTCGCTGGAAGCCCTGAAAGTGTACATCAAGGGTCAGGTAATAGTATTCTTGGCCCACATCAGAAAACACAGAGCCTGAGATTAACCAACTCAGAGTGAAAATTGTTTCTTGTGAGGGAGGCACATATGCAAAGGCTTACCCTAGGCTTATACAGTATAGTGTAAAACTGAAATGGTATTTAAAACATGCTTCATAGCTCAGGCATTGAATGCTCTATACTTCTGGCACAGGCCAGCACCTACTTTGATGGGGACAGAGGAGAAATACCTTACATGGAATTATGCAAAGAGAGGTGAATGCACCATAGAACAAATATGTATGTGGTCTGGCTTCCTGACATATGACTTGCTAGAGTGGGGTTGGAATTTACAACTTTTTATAAATTCCTTTACATTTCTGAAGTGTCTCCCACAGCCCACTAAGTGGATAGTTTTTGGGAGGGCCAAGATCCAGTTCATAAGCTCTGCCAAGATTCACCAGTTGGATTTTCCTTAAGTAAAGAAGAGATATATAAGAGAAAAGAGAAAAACCAAGGGGTGAATAGTAAGAGTTGCAGCTGCCAGATGGTATCTAGTAGAAAAGGACAGTGAAAAAGCAGAGGTCTTAAACCAGTACTTCTGTTCTGTGTTCAGTAAAGAGGATGCAAGGGATGGACCTAACCTACTAAGCAAGCAGTAGCACCCAGGAACAGGGGTCTACAAGCCCCTTTAAAAAGGTCAAGTTTTGAAGCCCTAAATAAACTGAAAGTAGTGTTAGGAGGAATGCAGAATTCGGCCAGTGGAACTAGTGTAGAATGACTATTCCACCAGCAGAATTTCTGCCAGAATTTCATGTTTTCACCTGCGGAATTCCACCTACTGTGATCTGCAGAATAATATTTCATGGAACTGTATTTTTCTGTGGAAAATTATTCAACAACAATTTCCACTGAAAATATTGAGATCCATGGAACAGTGATTCTTCTGCAGAAAATCATTCTGCAACTATTTTATGCTGTGAAGTCCGCCATTCCATTTCTGTCAGATTTCAGTTGAATTTTGGCAGAATCTTGAATACTCTGTGGAATTTCATTCCTCTGGAATTTGAAAATTCCACGTAGCACTAACAGAAAGTAATCAAGGCCATGGGGCCAGAAGAAATTCACCCAAGACTTCTCAGGAGCTGGGGAGCATACTGGCAGCTTCTATAGCAGAACTCTTCACCAAATCAGTGGAGTGTAGCAAAGTACCAGAAGACTGGAAAAGGACAGCAGTGGTCCTACTTCAAAAATCAGGGAGCAGAGAGGAGGCTGGCAACTACCATCCCATAAACCTCACGTCAGTAAGGGAAAACTGATGGAGGCAATGCTAAAACATAGGGACAACAGCATATCTGAAACCAGTGGTCAACCAAACCCAAAACAGCACAGTTTCATAACAGGGAGATCTTGTCAAACAAACCTGTCTGACTTCTTCAACTGGATTACAATGGCAGTCGATCAGGGAGCTGCGCATTATGTGGTCTACCTGGACTTTAGTAAGGCCTTTAACTCTGTACCATTCAGAATGCTGTTAAAAAGCTGGACCACATATGGAGTGGGTAAGGAGGTGTTTGGGTGGGTGAGCAGGTGGCTGAGAGGAAGAACACTGTGGGTACAGGTAAATGTTGCAGTATCTCTCTGAGAGAGAGGTAACTAGCGGTGTACCACAGGGGTCAGTGCTTGGGTCTTTACTCTTCAATGTTTTCATATACGACATCATGAACAGATAGAGAGAGAAAGGTGTGTCCATTTGAAGATGACACCAAGATATGCAACAATGTGGACTCCCTGAAGGAGTAAGAATTATGAATTAAGATCCAAAGAAACTGGAGGAATGGTCAGAGGCTTGGCAGTAAAATTCAGCACCAAAAGTACAAAGTCATGCATGTAGCAGAGGCAATCCCAAAGAAGAGTACTACTTGTTGGGGAAGCTAGCTTCCACCAGACAAGAACATGACCTGAGAATCATAATATCAGAAGACATGAAGGTGAGGAAAGAGTACAAAACACAGCTCTAAAGGCCAGTGACATGTTAAGTTGCACTGGGAGGGACTCGTGAGTCAGAGGAAGGAGGAGTGCTGCCACTCTTCAGGTCACTTGTGTGCCCCATGTGAGTACTGCATACAGCACTGGAGGATGCACATCAAAGGGACATCTACAGACTGGAGATGGTGCAAAGGAGGTCAACGAAAATGATTCTGGGGCTGCACTAGATAGCATATGGGGATAGGCTGAAGGAGCTCAACATTTACTCCCTGGAACAAAGGAGGAGAGGGGGACATACTAACATACTAATTGCCAGCAGATTAGGCCTTATGGTCTATCGAGGTCTGCTTGAACCTCAGATCCCTAGTTGGTGCTGAGGCCCTCCCCGTGTTCCAGAAACCCCTATCATCCATCCCCACCCCTGGGCCAAGCCATCATCTAATACATCTGCTTTCTGTGCCTGTCCCACCCTCTCTTGAAGCCCTCCACTGTGGATCTCTGAACCAGCTCATGAGCAGCGCATTCCAAGGGTCCACCACCCTCTCAGTGAAAAACCTCCTCCTCTTTTCCCCCTCACCCTTCCACCTTTCAACTTTAAACCATGCCCTCTGGTGATACCTCCCTGCTTTAGTCTAAAGATCCCTCCATGTTTACCCTATTTATTCCCTTGAGGTACTTGAAGGCCTCAATCATATCCCTCTGTCTTTCCTCTCTCCAATGAAAACAGGCAGAGCTCCTCAAGTCTGTCGTCATACATCAAATCCCCTAGTCCTAGTATTATCTTAGTTGCTCTCCTCTGAACCCTCTCCAGGAGCTATTTCCCTCTTCAAGTGTGGTCTCCAGTACTGTACACAGTACTCAAGGTGTGGTCTAACCAGTCCATTGTACAGCGGCAGAATCACTTCCTGCTCCTAGAGGTGATCCCCCTTACGATGCATCTTAACATCCTGTTTGCCTTGCTAGCCACTCTCCTGCACTGCTCAGAGTTATTCATACATGCATCCACCATGACCCCTAGGTCTTTTTCCCCTGTTGAGGCCTCCAGTTCTCTCTCCTCCCAGGGTGTACCTGTGTTTAGGGTTTCCCAGGCCAAGATGTAACACGTTGCATTTGGTGATATTGAAATTTAATTTCCATGTATGAGCCCAGCTTTCCAGGGTGTCCAGGTCCCCTTGAAGGGCCAACCTCCCCTCTTCCCCTCAGCTGTCAGTGTCAGTGGCTCAGTAGGAAGCACACTCGCCTCTGAGGCTGGGAGATCAGAGGGCTGTGGGTTCAGTTCCCACATCTGGAACTTGGGTTAATATCCCAGTACTGACACTGTAGTGCAGCATGAGAGGGGTGCTGCACTTCTGAGGAGCCATCTTTCGGATGGGATGTTAAATCAAGGTCCCATCTGCCTCGAATGGTGGTAGTTCAGGTGGATGTTAATGATCCCATGGCACTTATCGAAAAGAGTAGGGAATTTTTATTAAATCATAACAAAATATATACAAATCAGTATCATGTCAGACAGAAACAAGGAAAGAAAACAAAATCAAACATAAATAAGTATTCAGTCATACAAAATCCCCAAAACAAAAAAAACATAATGAACAATATAAACAACTTAAATTCCCCCTACTATAAGAGCAGGGAATTTTTATCTCACATCTTTATAAGAAAAAAGGAATCAAACAACATAAATAGGTATTAGGTCATAGGAATACCCTAAACATAAAGAAACAGTGTACTCTCACCTCTTCCTCCCTACTATAAAAGTAGGACATTTGTATTAAGATCATAACACATCAGAGATAAATTATATACAAAGCAATATTTTATCATACGCTTTTTTATATATAGAAAAATATACCATCAGGAGTTTGTCTTTATTGGGTGAGAGAGCTAGGAGTGTCAGAAGACCCTGATCTATGGAGGAAACTCTGGTTATCAATGTACAAATTCATAAAACAGGACAGAATCAGATTAGTTCATTTTAACATTATGCAGAATATTTATCTCATGCCAGCTAAGCTCTTCAAGTTTGGGACATTAAATACTTCCATATGCAGCAAATGCAAGGGGGCGTCAGCTCCCTTTATCATATGATATGGTTGTGCCCCTACGTGCAGACCTTCTGGCAATCCGTTAATAGTGCTTTAGATCCTATCCTTGGTTTGAAGACCTTATTTACCCTGAAATCTGCTTAATAAATTATTTCCCAGGTGATATTCCCAAAGTTAGGAAAGCACATATGATACTTATCTCTGCGATAGCTAAGCTGATAATTATGAGGCATTAGATGGAAGATAAGTCTCTAATGTAATGGAGTGGTACAAGGAAATTGGCCAGGCATTACAATTGGAAAGACACATTGCATCTATGTATAATAGATTAGAAGCTTATTTCTCTCTCTGGGGTAGTCTAGAGACTCTACTGATAGCTTGGAAGCCATAGTAACGTGTAGTCATATTATAGTGTGACATACTAAAGATATTGGATAGTGTGTAGTCAGGGTGGGGGTAGGGTGTGGTTTTAAGTTATGGTATGTATTTAGCCTATTACTCTGGTATGTTCATGTACTATCTAATGTACTGTGACTGGTGCTCAAACTAATAAAACTTGTTAAAGCAAAAAATATATATAGAAAAATAACCCTCATACCTCAATAATATTTAAATAAACCCATATCTTCCACATAAAAAGTCCAAAAACAATATTATATTTCATTTGTTCTATCTGCTTCAAATGACATAAATCTGAACACAACATAAAAATAACTCCTCAGTAGAAATCAGTTGCTGTTGTAATAACAACCTACATCTACTAATCCACAACCAATATAAAAATGCCCATGTATCACTCTTAAAGTACTGAGGCTACCTTTTGACAAAAACCTTCATGAATACCATAAAACAATAGTTCCAGAGATAGGGTATAAAGAAACTATTTTTCCAACGATTTTTAACCACATCCCAGAAACTAATTGCATACGGACACTGAAAATAAAGAAGCAACATGGTTTCTAATTTTAATTGGCAACATTCTCTTGGACAATAACGTTCCTGTAAGCTTTTATGCTTCTGATTACTACTGACATTCACCCTATAATGTAGTTCTAACTAAACTGTATCCCAAATATGTTTTGGTATCCGCTTATCCATTATGTAAGCTGCAATTTCTTGTTGATGTATCACTGAAAATCCAGAAAAGGAGAATAAAAACATATTTGTAAAACATCTGCACAGAGAGCTTTCCTAGCAATATGACCATCTGATAACCAACTTATATTCCAAGCTTTTATTTTATCAAACACACCTTCCCATTGCATAGCCAATCTTGGACGCCTTTTGTTCTTATGCTGAAAAGAATTTAATCTCCATTCTGCAAAACCCCAGACAAACGCTGTTTTACAAAAGGCTCCAATTATGCTAACAGTCAGTCATTAAAGGTACAATATTACAGTATAAGAAAACCATGAAGAAAAATAATACTAGATAAATCATATTAACCCCTCCTGCCTGGACTGGTAAATATAAAACATTCACGTATTGGATTCAAATGACTCCCCAAAACAACTAAAAACAACCCATCAACTGAGTCTCTAAATGTCGTGGTAACAAAAAATATAGCTCAAAACAGAAAACAGGAAGCAGAAAAGTTCTAATCATATAAATTCTTTTCAATTTCAATAACTTCCATCGATTCCAACCTGCTACCATCTTTTGTCCTTTAAATAAAGCATTTTGCCAATTATATTCTGCCATATCTGAACCCCAAAATAAATCCCAAGTATACAACACGGAGCCCTATCAACTTGAAATCCTCCACCATTGTACTCATACTGAAATCCATTTAAACATAAACAATGTGTTTTCTCCAAATTAATTCTAGCTCCTATAATACTACAAACTTTTGTTATTAAAGTACACACTATGCTAATTGACTCACTATCCTTAAAAGTAAACAAAGATCATCTGCATATGCTACAATCTTTGTAAAATTCCTCCTATTTCCTTAATTCTAGGAGACCTAACCACTAATTTTAATAACAGGTCCAATGCAAAACATATAGAAGGGGACTGAGCTGGCACCCTTGATGAACTCCTCTTAAAATCAGATGTCTGGAACCCAACCTCCCATTTTCATATGGTAATACTATATGCACGCATAACATAATTTTACCCATTGCACAAATAATGTTGGAATATCATAAGATTCTAAACAATTCCACAAATGAATATGCAAAACTTCATCAAAAGCTTTGGCCTGATCCAAACTCACCAAATACCCTAAATTTGAATCCACCAAACCTAACTCATTCTGATATTCCATCATCTCTAATTAACAACAATGCTTATGAATTTGCCTACCTGGAACAGAACAATATTGATCCCTACTTATAAGATCTGGTATAACTAAAGATAATCTATTCCTAATAACTTTGAGAACATTTGAAAATCAACATTCAATAATGTCAGTGGCCTCCAATTGTTGATATCAGCCTGATCCCCATTTTTGAAGAGAAAGACCATTAAACCTTCATACATTTGTGTAGGCAAAATCATATCTGTTATAAAAATTATATAACAATATCAACATTGATGGCATCAACGCTACAAGAGTTTATATAGCTCACTTGGTAAACCATCCGAACCAGGCGAACCATTTTATGTAAAGATTCAATTACCATTTCTATTTCTTTAAAAGTAAAATCCTGAAGCAATGCTTGCTGCCAATTTCTAAATAAACACGGAAGGTTGGCTGCCATAAACAATTGATGAAATTTATCAGAGTTTCCACTGGTATCCCAAATTTCTGTTCAATATAATTATCCACTATTTTCATTATACCTGTATTATCCCAAACCTTTTCACCGAAGATGTTACTAAACTAACAAAAACTCTTTTCTCTCCCTATCCTTACATGCCAAAAGGGATTAACATATGCAGATTTCCTTGTGTCCCAAAAGACTGTTCTTTATGTAATGAGTAATATCTATCATATTGATATTTGAACATAGAATGCTTAACCTGAGAAATTTCATCAGTCAAAGCTTCCTTCCCTTCTTCTTGTCTTGATAATAAATCCCTAACAAATTTCTAAAAGAAAGATACTCCTCCATCCTTGTGCTAGCCCGCGATTTCCTATAGCCTGAAAAAAACAATCAAGCAGTTTTTAATCTCTTCCCACCAACATCCAATATTCTCATATAATTCAAGAGTTGTAATTTTGTCTTGAATAACAATCTTTAAATCTTCTTCTATACCTGGCAATACTAGAGAGAAGTGTTGAGTTGCCACACTCCAAAGCCTTTCATCCTTCTTGGTGGATTCTCAACACTTATCTCTATTAGAGTGTGATCAGATGTTTCTACAGGCATATTCTTGGTTTTAATAACTGTCAAAGTTTTTGTGCAAAATAAAATCTATCCTGGAATGCAAAAGACCCTTAGAAAATGTTGATTTTCCTTTTAAACCCACTTTAGCATTCACATCCACTAAACCTGGTTGAGAAAGAACATTCTGCAAAATAACTTATCGACAATATTGTTTACCTCACTCTGTTCATTCGTGACAATTAATATTAAAGTCCCACAAAAAAAAATCTGTCTACTGGTGTATAAATATGGTGTATTTTTTCAACAAAGCTATTCTTTGTACCTCAGTCTGTGGCCTATAAAAAGAAATTAATCTACATTGTAGACTATTAATAACCCCATCCAATAACAAAATTCTCCCTGGTTCAACATCTACTAATCGAAAAATCTGAACGTCCTTTGATAAAAACATATCCCTATACCACAACAGGTATCTTCCCCATAGACCAATATGTTTTTCCCCAAGGCCAATCTATAATAGCCTGGGTAACCTCTCTCTGAGTATGTAATCTTGTATCCTGTAGTAGAAAGACATCATAATCTAGTTGTGATAATACCCCAAAAGTTGCTAATCATTTAACTGTAGACTTGATACTATTGACATTTAAACTTGCTACATGTAAAGAGGGTGGCTCAGGGAAGGGGTTAAATATTTTCCACTTGATCTAGTAATCCTCTTTTCCCTTTCAAACTCTAGGCCTTCTGAGGATGTAATTTTGCCCACCTAATACATCCACAGAAGATTCTTGAATTCCATTTACATCTAGCAAAGACTTTTGTTGTCCACTTGGTCACCCCAAGTAGAGAACATAGAATATCTATTGGATAGGGCAGGGGACAGGGAAGGACCCGGACTCTACACTCTCTTTGTACTCTCTACCTCAGACTGTGCCTGGGCCTCCTCTTGGTCTGACATTGCAGACTTAGGAAGTACCCCACTTACTGAGGGAACTACCAATTGACTTATTCCTAATAAAGAAGAAGTCAACAAATTCCTAATACCTCATTGAGGAGAACCCTGTGGAGTCACAAAGGGGTTTCTGTTCTTCTATCCTAGAAGATTCTACAGAATGACTAAACAACATATTTGTAGCCTGGGAAGAATCCTAACTATAGAAGGCACGGCTATAGGTGGTACAGGAACCCATCTCTTATCCTTCCTAGCCCCTCCACATCCTCTACCTCACCTCCTACCTCTCCCTAAATGATCCACCTCTAACTCCATGGGCTAAAACGGTCTTCTGGCCTGATACAGGAAATATTCTGGTCAGAAGAAGCATCATTATCATGTAGCCCACGGGCACTCAGCAAAAGTGTGGTGCTCATCCCCACACAAATGACAAACTGGGAAGCAGTACAATGTGCAGCAGTATGACCCAATACCCCACACAAAAAACACTTTACTTGGTCACAGGAGGTATTCAAGTGTTGTAAGGAGCCACATCAATAACAGCTTTTGGCTGGCCTGCATAAAAACAATACCCTATCTCTACCCAGAAAGAATGAACTCGGAAGGTGTTGAATACCTTCCTCCGTTTGGTGAAGCTGTACCCTTATTGTCCACCCACGTTCCAAAACCATTTTCATCTATAATAGGCTTAGGCTGATCATACACAGAACATTGTTTTTCTAACCAAAAATAATATTAGCAATATTAACTCCCTCATTTGAAAGAGAATAGTTACTGTTTTTATAGAAGGTTTAGTAATTGGAATAGCTATAAAATCTTTCCAATCTTCAGTGTCTTTCACCTCATAATATTTTTTCCAAAATTTTCTAAGGATTTCATTGTTACAAAACTAACATCATATAAATGATCTCAGGGAGGTAAATGAATGCATACACCTCCAACACTGAAAAACTTTAAGAGTCAACTAGAAGCGTTTTCCCCATCCAAACTCTGTCTGGGACTACAGGGCCTTCCTTTATATTTAAGCCTGACCAAGAAATGCCACTTTGCCGCTTCTGCTGGTTTGCAAAAAGTCCCATATGTTTTGGACTAGAGTCCTTCTGTGGAAGAGAATCTCCTCCTGATGTATGATTTGTAGGTAAATCTTCCAATGGGACAATAACCGGTTCAGTTTATGTCCTATCTTTCTCATTCTCCATGTCAGAGCTATTTTCTAAACCCACTGTATCCAGCATATTTTTAGTACCTACAGTTCCTTTATGCATAGCAGGTAACGTGGCCTGGGGAGTTGGTATTTGAGATTCCACCAAAGTCTCTTTATCCACAGGAAAGCTCAACACCTCTCTCTGCATTTCCTATTCAAAATTCTGTACTTACTGACCCAGGTAGCGGAATTTGCGGATCAGAAATCAACATCCATTCTAACCATAGCCATCCTGCTTGTTGTAATGCTTCTCCAAATTCCAATCAGGTGAAGAACATTCTCATCTGTCTCTCTGAGATGTATGGGAACAGTCTGAATCCAAAAGACTAGACTCACAGAAGTTGAAGGTGTTAACTCTAAAGGTATCCGCTTCCTCCGCTCTATGAGGGCTTGCCGCAGAACGCTCCTCTTATTCTGTTCTGCCTCCAGCTGTTGGTGGCAGGATTGAAAATCATTTTCAGCCAACGAGATAAGATTTAACAGCTGCAATTTTTTCAACTCCAGCTCATTCTGTAAGCGTTTTCAGCAGCTACATCCTCCATATCCATTGTAGAAGAAAAACTTTGTTCCAAAATAATCATATTCTTATCATTCTGTGTGTACCCACTTTATCCCTCAGATATTGAGGGATGCACAAAAACTCCTGTGCCTCAAACACACAACAATCCTCTTCCACTACCTCCATCGAACTGAGGTCCGCCATCCCTGCAGACAGATGGGAGGACAGCCACCCCTACAGGGTAGGGAATTTCCCGGTGCCCTGGCCAAATTTCCCTCATTCACTAAAATACCACCAACAGCTTAATCTGGTTCAAGGTCAGTTGGCATTCATCTGTATCCTCCCCAGGTCGTGCCTGAAAATAGGCAGGATTTGTCTACTGCACTTACCGGTCAACAAAAAATAAATAAATAAATAAATAATAAAAACTACTGCTCCCATCTTGAAGTCATCAGTGAAGAGACTCATTTCACACCCTATACCCTCCCTGATGTCTGATATGTATGCATTAAACAGGATCGGACCCAGGACCGAGCCCTGCAGTACCCATTACCGACCTCTCTAGGGTTTGAGAGCTCCTCACTGACCACTACTCTCTGGGTGCATCCAGCTAGCCAGTTTTCAATCCATCTGACCATCAAAGGGCCTACTTCCAACCCTATCAGCTTCTCTACCAGACCATTGTGGGGACAGAGTCAAATGCCTTGCTGAAGTCCAAGAATAATACATCCACAGGCTGACATGATAGAGACCTTTAAGCATATTAGAGGTATAAATAAGGTTAAGGTACAGGAGCTGTTTTAGGTAAAGGAGAGTGGTAGAACTAGAAGGCACAATATGAGGCTGAAGGATGGGAGGTTCAAGAGCAATGCTAGAGAGTTCTTCTTTACAAAGAGGTGCTAGACCCATGGAATAGCCAATCCCAGCAGGTGGTGGGGGCCAGAACAGTGAGAAAGTTCAAAATGCATGGGATAGGCATTAGGGTACCATTTTATAGAAAGACTAACTGGTGGGGACAGAATTCTATTAAAAAACTGTTGGACAGACTAGATGAATCTTGTGGTCTTCTGTTTTGGTCACTTTCTATGTTTCCATGTTTTCATTTTTCAACACTGGATGCATCATCTAGATTTTGTCAAATACCACTGACACTTGAAAGTGCTCACTGTTTTTAGGAGATGAAATACTGTAGCTTCGAGCATGAATGCTTCAATCATCATTTTGTCTCATGAAGACGTAATTGTCTCCATCATTACTAGATCATCTTAAGCCAAATTGTCCAAAATAGCCAAAATGGTTGCTAAATTGATTCAAATTTGTTAGGATAATTTTCCAACAAATAAATGGACTTGTCTACATTACCATGACCAAGCTTCTTCTGGATTCATTCCTTATAGGTTGGGGATACAGTCTTTTTCAATTTTATAAAATTATTTTGATAGCACTAAGGTACCAGTATTCCACAGGGTTTTCTGAAATCTCAGTTGATCTTAAGGTTCAAATAGTGATCCCCGGATTGAAGGGAAAATCATACCCCAACACTATAGATAGAATGGACCAGACAGATGCCCAATATACCTCAATCTGAGGACAACCTATTAGCATGTGGTAGAAGGTCCTCCTCTTTTACATCTGTGATCTGGCATCAAGTTTATGAAGTTTAACAGGAGTGAAATAGGTTCTTTGTAAAAGATTGAAGTAAATTTGCAATAACCAATGATTTCTAATCATAGTGTTTTCAAGGTTATTAATGTGTGACCAAGTCTCTTCTGAAATATAAGTACTTAGTTCCTTTTCCCAAGCTGTTTTAGTAGGCAGAGATGCAGACACAAGAGATGGCTCTTCAGATAGGGTCTTATAGTCTGGAGATCAGATGCTTATTAGCTTCTAAATTTGAAAAGGTTCTTCCAATGGGAAATCGAGAGACAGAATGACGATGGTTACTTTTATAAACATAATTTTAACATGTAAGTATTGCCATCTGTGAGTAGATGGAATATCATATTTATTCTGAAACTGTTCAAAATACATTAAAGAAGAACCTTCACAAAAATCTCCAATAGTACAATTTGTTTACAAAACACCATTCTTTGAAAATAATATCTCCAGTAGAAGGTGGGAAGTATTTATTATTATACTGGAGTCAGGCTACCCCATCCTTCCATCCACACAGAAACCCTTGCCCCCCCACCCCTGTCATTGGCAGCAGCTGCAGTGCCGCGCAATACTGGGTAGCCCGCCGAATGACGGGTACACTGTAGACACTGGGGAATACTGCTAGACAGTCCCAAGCCAGATGAAATTGTTCCGTCCATTTGGGGATTGTCGGCAGTATGCCCTGCAGCTCCTCCTGGTACCATCATTCAAGCGGTGTTGGAGTGGTATATGGAAGGGTTTGTAGCTGCCTGCCGATGTTGGTGGAGCGGCACTACAAGGGGTCCTGTGTGGGTAGGAGGGAGAGGTGAGGGTGCCACTGGATCACCAGGAAGTTATTTTACAGTGATGTACCCTGATCAGTGTTAGGGCAGGAGAGACCACTAGACTACCAGGGAATGAATTAAAGAACAATTATCAGTGATCAGGGAATCTGGAGGAAGGGATACCACTAGGCTACCAGGGAATGAATTAATGTACATTTACCAGCAATCAAGGAATTGGGAGGGGAACCACTAGAGTACCAGGGATTTGTTCTACAGTGATTTACCATGATCATGGCTACAGGGCGGGATATGCCCTGGGACCTCCACTAGTGCACACATCATTCTGTGCAGGATGCAAGGTGCAATTTGCTGGGCTGCTCTGTGCAAAGCATGCAAGTGGGACTATATTGACATGCAAATGTCCCCATTTGGGCCTTGATATATTATGGCCTCATTTGTATGCCATCTGCTGAATATTATGGGTGATGAGCCCAGCACCACTGTGTTTGCGCTTGGTGCATCCCCATGCTCCCTATCTGTGGCTTGCACCAGCACAGTGCCACTGCGCCTTACGAGCTGTCCATGCCATATTCAATGGTGCTTCACAATGGCACATCACCATTGAATATCACATGGTCCTGGACCTGGCTCATCCCAGTTGCACTGCATTCCATGCTGCGCCACTGCCAGGCGCAATATGAATATCCAGGTCAATGAGTTTAACAAGCCAAGAGGCTAGAGTATCAGCAACAGTTTTATAAACTTCGAAGGGGAAGCCAACTGGTCATGGATATTTTCCATTAAGTAGATTTTTAATAGTTTCTAGGATCTCCTTGATAGTAATTTCTGCATTCATATCTTTTAGTTCTTGCTCGAGTATCTAGAGTAGGTTAGCATTAGCAATATATTCCCTGATCTTATGTGTGTCTGTCTCTACCTCCGGGTATATAGGTCACTATAGAATGAATGGAAGGTTGATTTATCTCTTCCTCTGACAAAACTAAGTGATCATCTTTATTTTTAATATTATTGATCCTGTTTCGGTTTTGTTCTGATTTAAGCTGATATGCAAGTAATTTCCTGGAGTGTCTCCATAAAATAATATTTGGCTCTCACTTTATACATTTCTCTTTCAATTTTATTGTGAAGTAATTTCTCTAACTTATTCATTATTAACATTACATTTATTTCTGTTTGATCTGACTCTAAGGCTATATGTTCTACTTGAGCAGAAGCCAGTTCATTTTCTAATAAGGTTATCTCATAATTGAACTTCTTCCTCTGATCCCTATTTGTGAAGCTGTCCATCCCTTAAATAAGCTTTCATGGCATCCCAAACTATTTGGATACTAATACCATGATGCATATTTTGCCTCATGAAGGCCACAATTTCCTCTTGTAATTTATTCTTGAAATCTTTACAAGACCAGAGTCAATTGTCAAATTTCCCCTAGAACATCGAGACCAAGCTCCAAAATTACCAGAACATGATCCATGATTCTTATTGGTTCATAAGAAACCTGGGAAAAGGATTTGCACAGTTCCACTGAAACTAAAAAATAATCAATTCTCATGAATGTTTTATGTGATTTAGAATAATGGAGACTTTTTTAGAGAGGAGAGAGGCATCTAAATGGATTGTATAAGTTTAAATCCATAATTTCTTGTTTTAGCACAAAGAGGGTTTTCTTCTTTCTCCCCCTATAGGGGTTTTCTATCAATTGGCCCAAGTGACAGATTAAAGTCCCCTATATTAATGTTGGAATCAAATTGAGACAATTCCAAGAAAAATCTGTGAAGAAGGCTGGATCTTCCTGATTAGGCCCATACAGAGAGGCCAAAGAGAGTGGTTTACCATGTATCTGCACATCTACAGTTACAAAGTGGACTGACCAATCTATAGCAGTTTTACTAAATTGTATCCTAAACATTTTCTAATAAAGATGGCTGTACTGCTTTCTTTGTCAGAAAAATCAGTAAAGGCTGAGGACATGGTCCAAAGACAACATGTGATGCATGTGGAAACACCCTCTCCATTAGAGGGCTTCAAGTTATCAAAACTTAACTTATTTTGTGCCAGTGCTAAATACATTAAAAGTACAAATAAGCTTTAATAATAAATTAAAACTTCTTATCAGTTCCTTAAACCACGTGTAAACATGAATATAAAACACATCTGATAAATAACAATAAATAGTGCATAAACATATGAAAACAGCACCAAATTGAAAGTTCTAATGGTCAATGAAAAGTATCCATCTGCCCAGAACAAATTACCAAAATAAGAGACATCTCTTTGTCGAAGTGTGTCTCTTGTAATAAAAGACAATCTGTATCCCTCTTTCTTGCTAATTGAACAATTTTCCTTATTTTAATCCTTTGTTTACATCGATTAAGATTCCAAGGCATAGTTCTTAATGACTCCATTTGAAGAAAAGAGATATCCACTAAAGATGTCCTGACCCTTTTCTGCCACAGGTATCTCCTCCTGTTGGGGGAGTACTCCACCACCATTCAAGTCGTATACATTTAATGATTAAAGTAGAACTCATATTGGCATTTTCAGTCTCCATATCGGTGTTACCATTTAGCAACACTGCACCCATGCAGTCCTTTCTTTTGTACAAATAAGCCCATTAAGAGAGAATTTTTATATTTTTACAGTTTTTTATATTTTATCAGCTACCCTGCCCTCCATCCCATATCCAGACCCAACTGGAAATGATCGAAGAACTTATTACCAGCACAAGAGAAAAAGAGAATGAAGCATCTAATATCTTCCAGTAGTGGATCTTAAAAAGCTTACCCTCCATCTTCTCCATCCCTTTCTATTAAATTCAGCCCGTTAGTTGAGAGGATGAACTTGAAATGCTTAATGAATAGGCTGAATTAGAAATAACCAAAAAAATGTGACCCAGGTGTCTTAGTTTCAGTGGACAGCTTTCCTTTCCCCATTGAGGATGCTGAATCCTCTGTGGGCAAAGACATAGAAAAAAAGTGGGCAGGATATACCAGTCCACCTTTCTACCCAACAAATCAGATGCCCTACTCAAACCTTTCCTCCTAGCATTATGACTACCAGAATTTATAAAATTATAAGTAGCCAATACTGATAATTCTGTGTGTGAGTTCCGATCTTATCCTATCCCCCTCATTCATCCCTCAGCCTAGCTTTACAGTTTGTTTTATGGAGTGTATCTACTGTCCTGATGTACTAGACGATCCTCCTGGATCAGGATTTTCCGGGATGACTTGCTCTTTTCTTCACAAATCTTCTATCTCAGAGGAGGACTTGGGGTGAAACTTACAAAATCTGTTACCAACCATTAGAGACAAAAATAGCTATTCACATTAATATAATTAAGAATTTGGGAGCTGTCTCAACTGAGATGTGAAAAACAATTGCAGAGACAGCAACTTGATGAAATTTTTCATGCAGCTCATTACAAAAGCACTGCATAGTGGTTAGAAAGAATAATACATTCCAGACAGTTCTGTGTCATTTCAAATTAAATTATCTATGGTTGATGGGATATTGCTGAAATATGATAGCATTGTGGTTCATAATACAGTTATAAAGTAAATGTAGCATACAATTCATGAAGGAAATATGTATTGAGAAATGTAAACACAGAGCTAGAGATGTAGTGTACTGCTCAGGGATAACTAAAGATGTGGAAAACTGTTGGCTTGTGACATTTGTCAAAATGCAGACCAGCACTGTAGAAAGAACATCTAATTTCAGAATCAGAAAATGCTAGTTTGGGAAAAATAGGTGTGGATTTGTTCAATTGAGGCAGAGACTGCATGGCTGTGATTCATGCATTCTCTAGTTGCCCAGAGGTTTTCAACCAAGACATCAAACATGTAGCTATATGGTACAAAAGTTAAGGGAACTCAGTTTATCAGATTCCCACCCTCCAAAGTTTTCCTCCCGTTAGGCTTTTCATAAACGAGGGTAGGAGGTTAGATTATTTTATATTATTTTCCCAAACTCGACAGTCAGGTAACATGCTGGGTTCAGCACAGTGCCATCTTGTGTTAGAGGACAGCACCATGCTGCTTACTTGTATTGAGAAGCATACAGGTGAGCAGCGAGTGCCGCACTCTAACTCAAGATGACACAGTGCTGCACCCTCCATGTTACGTGACAGCAGAGACTGTGAAAATAATATCAAGTAAGTGCAAGCACTTACAGTTTGTTTTTTCATTTGGAAACCCCAACGGGGGGGTGTTATGCTTTGGGGGCTGGTGAGTGTGGATAAACTTGAGTTTCCTATAAAAGTAATTTTGTATGACTTGGAACACCACAACTTATGTGGACTGACAATGGACCTCAGATTTGAGTAAAGAATTATCAGCTTTTGCAACAGCTTATAATTTCTATCATGTCACTTCTTGTCCTACATACACAAAAGAGAATAAGTAAGCAGAGTGTGGAGGAAGATGATTAAGCTTTATGGAAAAAGGCTAAGATTCTGACACTGACCCATCACTTATTTGCTGAATTACATAGCAACACCATTCGAATGTGGCAAATCACCTGCTGAATTGCTCTTGGTTGTCAAGTTCATACCTGATTACCACACTGGAAACTAAATTACAACACTGCTAATAAATGCATATTGAGGCAAAAGGCTATTCAAATTTAAGAAGCAACATCAGATATATGACAACATATCAAAAGTAAGATACCACTGAAAAGTGGGGAAACAGTGTGAGCTGCAAGTGGTGATTGCTTGGGAGCACTTGAAATTGTACAGATACTTGTGGCTATACAAACCAGTCTTGTACTAAAAGAATCACTGTACTTGATAAAGCAAAATAGGAGACAGACTATGCTTGTACCTGTAGTACCAGTGAATTAACCTGCTAAACAAATTAATGTACATGAAAAATCGCCAGTATACCAGGAACAGTGTCTTAAGAGTCAAGTTCCTTGACTTGACTTATGTGAACAAGAAAGGGATTTAGTTTCCTATGTATTACTATACCTGACTCTCCTGCAAGTTCTAAAGAGAACACTGAAATGAAGCCTTGTGCTCAGATGTCCAAAGGAAATGTAATTGTTAAGGATACTTGACAAACGGTCATCTATGGAAGAGGTAGGCTGATGAAAGCCACAGAGATTCATTGAATCATGCTAAATCACCATTTATTAACAAATGTTTTTCCTAAAGAATGAAAAATGTTGTAACATACTGTAGTTCACAATTATATCAGTGGCATAAGAAAAATATAATACAGGAATGTCTGCTTGTGTTACAATTAAAGAAAAAAGATCTGAACGTTTTTGTTTAATTTAGAAAATGTTACTTACAAAAGGGATGTGTTGACAAAATACCAATAAAGGTTATGAATACCCATTATGTAAATATCTAGACTACTGTCAGGCATGTGGACAGAGAACTAGTGCATATCACTGACAGGATGTGAAAGCAAACAAGCAATCTGAATGAGATAGAACAGTTGGCTCTCTGTATGCAGTACAAGTCAAGCTGAAGTAAAGAGTTGTTAAAGTTGTAAAAGAACCCATTATTTGATATATTATAAGCAAGAAAAGAAGAAGGTTATACATTGTAGAAAAATTGAAAAGTGATCTTTGGTGGACAAGATAGAAGTCAGAGCCTAGAGGCTAGGGCAGGACTGGGTGCAGGAACAGTAGTGAAGTGACATCTGAAGAGAATTTGAGGAATTAGTAAGGGGTGAAATAGAGATGAGGAAGGAGGCAGTTTCAGAGAGAAAACAGACACACAGAAAAGGCAGATTGTCTTGCAGAAATGTTATAGCAGGGATGTCTGATGGTGGGAATCTGAGGACTAGAAATCATATAGGTAGAGAAAGAATGGAATGGGGTGGGAAGGAAGGAAAGAAGGTGAATCGGTGCTTTTGTAGGATGGCATTACTGAGAAAGTGGCACCAAAACTTAAGAGATGGACAGGGGAGGCTTTGGTAAAGGAGCAGTGTTGAGGGTGGGAAGGGAATCTGTCACACCGCGGCAGAAGGAGTGAAAAGGGGTATTTTGGGATAGGATTGGTCTTAGAGGCAACATGGTAGCCCACATCTGTACACTGTTAGTACTGCTGAGCAGGTATCATGCTCATCTCATCTCTGAGTCCAGAAGATCAGAAGGTTGTAGTTCTACCCAATACCAGGTAATTTGGGATAATACCCATAACTGACAATGTTATACAGGATGAAGGGAGCTCTATACTATTAAGGTACCATCGCTCAGATAAGATGTTAATCTGAGGTCACTTCTGCCCATTCCTGGTCATGGTCTAGAAATGAAGATTGAAGTTAAAGATCCCAATTCATTTAGGAAAGAAGAGTAGGAGAGTATCTCTGGTGGCATAGACAACACTCTCCTACCAGTAGCATAGGTCCTCATAATAAACCTACAAGGATGCAACTTGGAAAGAGTTATCATAGCTCCATGTTTTTCCTGCTGAAAATTACAGATAAATTAATAGTCACATGTTGGAAAGTCTACTGTAAAGATGATCTTCCAGCAGACCAGGAGAGGTAGGCAAGACTTTTTCTTATAGAGCTCTTCAAGCTTAGGGTGTAATTTTTGAAGATACATGTGATGTGAGTGTAGAAAATCTGATTTATTCCTACCAGAGCCAAGTACATGCTGAATATTTGATGGAAAGACCTCTATAAGGGGAACCCAGCAAGGATCCAAAATAAAGTGGTAGAACTGAGGTTGTTTAGATGCTGCTTTGTGCCAAAGGACATGACAACAGTCTATTTTGCATTAAGTGTCAGTATGTTTGAGTGGAACTAGTGTTGTATATGTTGTCAATCTCATGCTGAAGTAAGATTTCCAGCTCAGGGACCCAGGTATTAGTGAATGACTGTCCTCAGCATGCATGTATATATTAAATAAGACACATGCCATGGGGTGAGCATTGTGAAAGAGAGAAAAAGGACTGGCTCCAGGATGTAGCCTTGGACATACAGGAATTGATAGGAAAAATTGGATAACGTGATTGCCTAGCTGGAGATGACCCTTGCTGCCAGTGAGGTAGGAATGGACCATCTGGCCACAGCTCTGAACAAGCCATCTCCAATAAACTTATTGAGGGAGTATGGGGTGACCACACTACTAAAGTCCTTCACCAGGTCGATCAATATGATGGCTATTACATTTCCCTGATCAGTCCACTTCATTATGGTATTAGTAAAGTGGTAGAAAAGGTGACTGTGGAGTGGGCTTTATGGAACCCAGAAAACCATAAAATAACTGCACTTACACTGTGAGGATGCTACATGGAATCCTTTTATTACATGCCAATGTAGAGCAAATACAGCCAAATGTCAGATAGTAGTCTAAGCACTCAGAGCCCCCCAAAAAAAAAAAACCCCAGCACTTCATTCCAGAGAACTGTCCCAGGATAGAAATAAGGAATGAAGAAAAGTGGAGAGCAGAGAAAAGATTAACTACTCCTGAAGATTAAAAGAGTAGGATGCAGGAATATGGGATAGTTCCTGGGGAAAAGTTGTCAATCTTTTATGGATAGCAGGACTTTCACCAGCTTTCATACATGAGGAATAATTGTTAGTTGAATGGATAAATATATCTGGGGAAATCCTCTGCAATAGCTGAAGCCAAGAGGTGGAGGTGTTTTACAGACATTCAGGGTTGGGCCTTGAAGGATTAAAACAACAGAGTACACAGAGTATTGATTCAGGAAATGTAAGAACAAGAATGTAGGAGTAGAGGAACATGGAGAGGAGTAAGGGAGATGAGAGGAATAATGGTGCAGGTGTTAAAATGCTGATTCAAAGCAGCTGCAGATTCATAGAGGTTAGAGTGACCAAGGAAATCGACAAGATGCATAGTACATGGTTCCGTTTCTTGGAGCTGATCATATAATAAACTTAAAATGATGGCACAGTTCTCGATTCATATAATGTAGCTCCAATTCATCAACAATTAACTGATGGCACCCACAGCAGTGCAGGCAAGATTTTGTTTCAAACCTTACAAGTTTAATGTAATTCTGTTATGCATACTGGAAAATATACTCACTGTTATATGTGATGTTAAATCCTCGCCAGACATTGAATGATCAGCCTGAAACCCAACGCAAATATGACTGTTACTGGTAAGGTGGAAGGGACATCAGCACCTGTAAATGTCCCCAATATAGGTGAATCTAATGAATCTCCATCTTTAATAGCAAGAAAATCAAATTGGGATTCCAAGTCAAAGTCATTTAAAGAGAGGTGAATGCGACTCCCTGGGTCTGAGATTATAACCAGACACAATTTAAGTTGTTACCATAACCTTCAGGATAGTCAGGTGAAAGAACGCTCCCCATTGGTGCAGTAAAATTTGAAAGGCAAGGAACTGCAGAAAAAAAAACATAAAAGTAAAACAGTTACATTCTGTAATGGTTTTGGAGTATTTTTTTATCTCTACATTATCTATATCCCTTGATATTCAACAGCAAAAGCAGACAAATTCCCTTTATTTATGAATTCAGTTCCTTCAGGACACGAATTGAAACTCCGATCACTAAATACTTAAACACTGAGGTCATGTTACATGATAAGAGTTCTTTTATGATACCACAGTGCAATTCA
Organism: Neoceratodus forsteri; assembly: GCA_016271365.2. Taxonomy (NCBI): domain Eukaryota; kingdom Metazoa; phylum Chordata; order Ceratodontiformes; family Ceratodontidae; genus Neoceratodus; species Neoceratodus forsteri. Next base: position 626,630,335 of record CM057455.1, read on the forward strand.
TGGTAACACATGGGGTTGCCACATATTCATTGAAATACTAGTAAGTACTTAGAACAGAGGCTGTGATTGCTTGTTGTCAGTGGCGGCATTCATTGTATGCAAGACATATACTGCATGCCTATACACTTGTGTGTTAGATGTTTTATTTTTTGTATTTTTTTCTTTCTTACAGTACAGCAGTCATAGTCCAGTAATCCAGTCTGTTTGCCATTGGGACTCACTAATGGGGTCCAGGAATGCCAGCAGTGCCAATGTCAGGAGTTGTACTGGGAAGGGCACACAACCTCCAAGTTGCATCCTGTTGCCTAGGTGATGGTGACACCTACACAGTGCAGCCCTCTCTGACTCACCTGCATTGCCTTGGAAAGTGGTCAAGGCATGCAACTTCAGAATTTAATCAGGAAGGGAAACAGAGCAAGAGAAAGGAGAAGAGATGTTACCTCCTTTGTACAATCAGAGTGCAAGATCTCAAAATGCTTGCCATTTCATATACCAGGCTGAAGGAGCAACAGGACTGGAGCCTAAAGACAGTGATTGGGGGCAGAGGGTAGTTATTTTTTCAAAAGTAAGTGTTGTCCTGCATGTGCTGTGGTGGCAGACAGTAGTGCTGCAATCCCAGAGTGAAAGCAACTGTCCAGAAATACCACGGCAATTTCGAGGAGCTGCACAGAACCTCAGTGTGCTCAGAAGACAAGACTAAAGTGAAAGTGAAAGAGGTGAGAAGGGCTGGCAGGCAGCAGGGATGGGAGGTTCTGGCAGAGGCACCAAATGGAGGATGAATAAACAGTTCAAAAGTTATTGAGTTTGAAACTCAGTATCTTGTTGAACTAATTATTAATTTGAGTTTGCTGTACTACTTGCCTCAGAATTATGCATTGTGACCCTTGATGGCTATAAGGGTTAATTTACTTAATATCTGGCTGCTATGGATGGTGGGTTACCCAAGTCAGCTCCAGCTCCTTTATCAATTCAGTAGCTAGACTATTTTCCCAAAAACAAATTGAGCATGTAACCTTAAAATGCCATTAAAATGTTCATAGTGAGGAAAAGAAGGCAGGCAGGAAACATATTCTCAGTCTTTCACATACTTAAGGAACTAACAAGGTCAAATAGATTATGAAGTTTAATCAGGTGCCCTCCAACAGGATGTGGCCCACCCCTGATGTTCAGAGGTTGCCAATTCTGGTGCACAATTAGGAGGCACTGTTTCTTCTAGTAAGTGGTGAAGCTGTGGAATAGTCTACCAGTGGAGACATTGCATATGAGTACAGTACAGGCCTTCATCTTAATTCTGGACATATTTCTGATAAGGAAGGGAATTACAGGGTACCCTGGTAGAGGAAGGGGTGGAGTTTCCATGTGAATTAGTATATGTTTGTACAACATGCCTGTGTAGTATTCCTAATTATGAAAAAGGGTAGGTGACCTTATAGAAATAGAGTCTTTTCCAATGTTATACTGCTATGTACTATATTTATACATTATATGACATTATATTTTAAATGCACAGTTAAAATACTTCAATTGATAACTCAGGAGAAAACACAGAACATTTGTTATCCAAAATTTGCTGACCTATCATTTTTATAGCATTTGGTAGTGACTATCAGAGGATATTCATTTTAACAAAATAATTGTGTGGTACATGCTGAATCTTTTAATTATGTTATAATAGCATGCTGTAATGTTGATCTAAATACTGTAGCAGACTGTATAAAATGATTCAGTAAGAGTAATATTTAGTTTTAAAAGTAACTTTCAGCATTCATGACAATCTAAGTAATTTTTAATAAAGTTTCTTTTATCTCATAAATTAAATGATTAATGGTTTAATAGATTTGAAAACATGACACAGAAAATACTTCACTGGTACATTAATTATACATGCCCTGCAGTAAAACTCTAGGTACTCACAAATGCAGATCGGTATGTTTGCAGACCACTGATTGTTCTCCTGGCAAACAATGGATTTTTCTCCAATGAGTTCAAATCCAAACTGACATTCAAATCTTAAAACACCTCCATTTGAAAATCCATTGCCATTCCTGATGCCATACATAGGGGTTCCAGGATCACCACAGCTTTCTTTTCAATTTCTGTATGGAAACAATAAAATACATTTACATAAATATAATGCCAAATAGAAGTGGTAGTATTATTCACAAACCTTACTTTGTACATAAGACACTGAGCAATTCTCAGTTTTCAAGACAAAGCCAAGAAATTAGGATTCCTCATACTCTTTGACCTGAAACCTGTCTTCAAAGAAAATATCCATGTTTATTCTTTGCTGTACCTCAAGGCTAGGCAATATGTTGGCTGCAGATCAACCAACTGTCATATGAACAGTAATGGCTTTGCTAATGAACAGTTCAGCAGTACACCTACAATAAATCCACATGCATGTAAGCAAAAGTGATATTCTGGTGTCTGCTGTTTGTTAGGGTGCCAGTAGATTCAGAATCTACAGTATTGGCATTCAGGACATGAACAGAATTCCATGAGCAATGCTTTGACATGAGATTTATTCATTGCAGAAACATCCAGTTTCCTGAGCAGTCTTGTGTTTTTATTTCAATTATTCCACACTGCGTGTTGGGAAATGAAACTGATGCAGCAATAGTTACCAAAAATTCATTGACCATCTCAAGTTATCAGCAGTTTTGCTGTCATCCTCAAGCAGCTTGGTCAGAACTCTTATTTTTAAACATTTTAAAAGTAAGTCAGTATTAAAATAGTGCTGATACATTTTCCACTTATGAACATATGAACATACGAAACTGCCAGCAGAAACAGGCCTCATGGTCTATTGAGTCTGCATAAACCCAAATTATAAGTTAATGTAGGAGTATAGGGTCCATTTCACCTAACAGATGCTGAACACACAATTAGGCTGATTAGCTAACCTACAGTAGACTCAATGAAACCAACACTGGATTGTCAGACTCATTGTCCCTTCCTATCACAAACAAAATCACATACAGTATCTTGCTGGAGGTTATACTGTATATATATATATATTTTTTTTTTTATTTTATCTTTTTCCATGGCAGGATTCCGTCATTGATCGGCCCTGGTCACGGCCCTGAAACCTCCACCACCATCTATGGCTGCTGAGGTTCCCCAGTCACCCCTGGCTTGCACCCCAGAGGGTAGCGCCGGCCACCTTCTTCGGTGACCATGGAACCAGTATTTAGTCAGGGGACCTGCAGCGATGGTGGTGAATTGAGGTCTTCTGGGAGGGCTTCATGTAGATGGTGGTCCTTGCCCACCTCGATTTTCTGCCATTTTTTCCTTACGGAGGCGGGGACGTGCAATGACTCCAGCATCCGCCCTGCCTCCCAGAGCTGTGAGTATCAGTCACCTGAGATCCCCAGCCTCCATCAGGAGTCCTCAGTGTGCAGATCGCTTCTCCTCCAGAGAAGGAGAGCAGTCCTGGGCGTCCATCCTTCTCCCCCAGCCGCCCTCCGATGATCCGGGTCCGCCCGAACCCGGGTCACCAGTATCGTGAGAGGAAATCCCACCGCTGCGCCAACGGGCCGGCACTATACTGTATATATAATAATGTATAGCCACAGTCATGTGTTTATTTATGCAACAAAGTAACAGTGACCCTAGTATATTTTCTTAGATCAACCTAAGAATTACTATAAGCTTTAGAGACATTGATGGTCTTGTCTTCAAGCATAAAATAAGAATATCTATGTAACAGGAAAGGTGTATACATGAGAGGCTGAGACTTTGACATAAATCAAGTATAATATCATGGACTTCACTTCATCAGGTATGAAACCCTTGTCTGTTTCCTACGTGAAGAAAAAATATAAATAGAGTATTTTCTAGGAACGCTAATGAAGTCTTCTTAAGCATGACAGGTAGGTTCGTTTTAACTTCAGTCTTTACTAAAAGCTTTCATGTAACTTACACGCATGAGCTGCTCCAACAAAAGATCCAATTTTAAATGATAGACTAATAACAGCCCAATCCATTGAAATATATATTGACCAAATTTAATACCTCCTATATATTTTAGCAACCAACAGAATCAAAGAATTTGTCAGTAGAAAAGGACCTGTGGGTCCATCTATTCTGCCCTATTTTTCCTTGCCTATTACTGTACCCTGAACCCTAATTGCTTGCTGTGCCCATCCCTCCTCTGTTTCTCTATGATGGCCATGGCCCTATCCCATGTATACAGTACTTGAAGCTCCCCACTGTCTTCACTCCCACCACTTTCTGGCAGCACACACCACACACTATACACTATACAGTATTTCTAATGTTTCTATTTCTATACAAAATTGATTGAAAAAACTGTTTAGGCATCAATTAAGGTTCAAACACAATGCTACAAATGTAGGGGCATTTGATTTTATGGTAAGAATGTTCCTGCAACTCTTGGAGAATGTGTGGTGTTCCTCTGGATTTAGAACAACTGCTTAACATAGCTTTACGTTACTGTTACTTTGATGGCTTTTCAAAGAGCAACAATTTTGCCTTAAAAACTCCATGTAGCTTCCTTACCGCACTCAAAGTTAAGTACTCACACTGCCAACATTTTTTCAAACCTATTTAAAGGAACAGAAAGGAATCACATTTTGACTTCAATGAGCTGTCCAGCTGGTCATTTCCATAGTCTGATGAGTGCCCTGCACCGTAATACCAACTTTTTTTTTGAAATCGTAATTTATCCTCCTCCCTCAGCCTGCCTCCTCTGACACTTGGATGACCGCGAACATCCCACTACCCGCAACCCTATACAGACAGTCCACAGGCCCCCATGGAGCCACGGCTTACCCAGGCGGGCAGATGAGGACAACCCCCGTAACAGGTGTTTGGCGGCCCCGTGGACTGTCGAAAGGGCGAGGCAAATCAGCGGGCACGCCCCGGTCCTCACTTCCTCCCGGACGAGGCAGGCTCTTTTTCTCCCATTTTTCTCCCTCCCCAGCAGACTGCGATCCCCCCGACATCATGACGCATACGCCGATGTCCCGCCTCTGCTCAATGGCCACCCGCCAATCCCTGCAAGGACTTGCACTTCCTCGAGCTCCACTGGGCCTTCCATAAGTGCCAGAATGCCAAATCCCACCCCGGGTAGGCGAGCTGTCGCCGGACGCCAAGCCTAGCTCCCCAGCCGACCCACCGGCTACCAGAGTCCGCCTCGAACCCGGTCGCCGGCATGGAGCGAGGTGTGGCTCAACCCTCAACCCTCTGTGCCACCGGCCAGCTAATACCAACTTTTATGATGCTGTTTTTCTGGACAGTGTGGGTGACATTCAATTGAAATCAGTATTGAAGAGTTTAAGCAAACTCAAAAGTATTTGTCAATTTATGTGGATTGCAAATTTTAATTAAGAATACCATATGGTGCATTGAATATTACTCTGACTATTCCTCTGTATCATATGTACTGACTTGTACCTAGGTCACTCCTGTAACATGATCCTGGTGTCAGTGAGCCCGCCAGGAAATCAAAACAAATAAATAAATAAAAAAGGAGTTTAACTCAATTGTAATATGCTATATTCAGATGACCTGTTGGTTCAAATCAAAGTCACAGCTTAACTGATGAAAGTCTTGTTAATCAAGTGGTGGCTTTGCTTGAAACCAAAGGGCAATAGCAAAAAAAGAAAAGTAACCCTGAAGTTAAAACTAACTTCCATTTATTACTATGGAGTTCCCCACACTCCAGAGTCTTACACCACAGGACATCAACATATCTAGGAACAGGTGCTCAAATCAAGAAGAGGAATGGACTGGCTGACTGATTTATTCTCAGAGCTTCCTTTAGACTGAAATGAAAATGATGGCAGTTTGAGCCTTTAACACCAAGTCAGGTAAGGAACTGCTCTACATATGGTTTGGGGACTTTGTTTTACAATTTGCATGATTGGTTCTTTCTGAAGCACAGAAATGTATTTACTCACCAATGGTCTATGACAGAGTAACAATATTACAGTAATGCCAATGCTTCATTGAGCAATCAGTCAGACTCAAAAATCACACTCATCCCCATTTGTGCAGAAGATTACAATGAATTTCCTTTCTTTCTTAGACAGAATTTTAATCACAGATGCACACCAATTTGTTAAGCCAGAATTGTCAATACATTCTCTGCCAAGCACTCTCTGCTGTCCATTGGTACCCTTTGCCTCATCCCACACATAGCAAACAGTCCATGGTGTGAAGTGGCACCTACTCCTCCTCCCTCCTTCCCAAGCAGTTTCTGGAGTCTAGTGGAAATATCCTACCTCACCCCAACCTATGCCAGGAGCTCCTAGTACCTAGAGGTAGTCCCTGCTGTACTCCGTGATAAACAGTCCCTGTGATCCAGTGGTACCACCTTCCAATCCCATCCCTTGACTAGCAATCTATTGTGTCTAATGCCACCCTTCCCTCACTGTTCTTTAATCCAGGCAGTAACTGGCACCCACTTCCTCACCCTGTCCACTTCTAAGCATGTAGAAGAAAGAAGAATGACAAATATGATGCAGGGAATACTTTTACTGGATTAACAAAATTGTTTTTGAGACTAACTTTGAGGCTTATATTGTCTTCCCAGGTCAGTGAAAGCAGAGTTGAGTTCTATGTCAGATATACAGATTTATACAGGGATCCAAATGAGAGATGGTGTAGGTTTTAAAAGGCAAAGCCTTACAGTACATACTCAACTCACATTCATAAAAACAGACAGGAAGAACTGCACAATATCTCATTGTCTTTTATGCACATGCTGCAGATACAGCTTCAAGATCAAAGTGATGGTTCCATTTTAGTCCAGGGGTAGGGTGACTGATTTGGTGGTTATATGATGAAAGGGGAAGAGATAAACATTTGAAGAGTTTTATTTTTCTCAGGGGGGATATGAATTTATTTCTGGTATGCCAAGGAGTTAACATCTTTATCGAGTCCTTTATCTTTAGTGTCAAAAGTTGGATAATTTGCTGTTCAAATGTTGTTGTTCCTAAATATTCTTGAAATTATCTTCTAATACTCTGACAGAAAGTCAAGATCCAAGTAGTCTCTTGAGTCTGATGGCTTTCTCCAGTTTTCCCTGCTCCAATTCATCAGTCCCTGGCATCTAGTGGCACCTTGTGTCACACAATGACCCATGCTGAGCACTTCTGGCATGCTGTGGAGCACATTTTCCTCACCCTCTTCCATGTCAATTGATCTCTTGCATACAGTGGGACCCCCATGTCCTGTCCCAAGCCAATCTGCCCCTGGCATCATGTTGAATCTCCCTCAAGTGAAGTTAGAAAAACCCTCCTCTCATGTCCACAGCCAACTTCCATCTGAATATGTTTTTGTGAATTTCAGTACACTGTAGGAAGTATTTGCAGTCTGCATTTATTTTCTACTCTACCATTTGTGATTACATTTTACGTGATGGTTTTCTGAGGAGAGGAGAGGAGAGAAGGGCTTTTGCTGACCACTGTCTAGTAAGAGATTTCCAGAGTGCCAGTGATGTAATCCTAGTGCCTCAATGACTTATGCTGTGGTGGTGGGACTTTCATTTTACTAACTAGATTAACTCTCAGGATGGGGTCCTGGTGCTGGGATCAGTTGGCATTGATGTGTGAGAGTGTTGTTTATCATTGCTGATAGGCTCCTGTGTTTTAAAAAAGTTGACATTTATGGCATTGAGGATGGGCTTTCAATGCCAATCTAACTCATTAAATAAAGTTGTAAACTATATGAGTACTAGAATTGGACTGCTGTGCCACCATCAGCAACAAAAAGCTGTATACCATTTGTGGCACTGGAAATGTACTACCAGAGCTGTCATAAATAAAAATGGTAAAACTGTGCATAATACCAGGAATGGCTCCTGTTGTCACCATGAAAAGTGGAGGCAGAATGGAATCTGAAAACTGCTGGCCACTTGCATTTCATGTGCCTGTTATTGCTAGAGTTTAAATACAGGTATGTGAAAAAGCCTTATAAAACAATGCAGAAAAACTGTTCGGTCACAGCTCAGGTGGTGATTTTAAATGTTTTTGACTTAATGCTTTTTTCATACTGTATCTTTGAAACAAAGCAACAAAAGCATCATATTTTGGGCAATACCTAATTAACCTGAAGGTTTAAGGTTTCAAATCTTTACTGGTTTTAGTTATTGGAACAATAGTGTCTTAAAAGTCATATATTCTAGGTATTTGATCCTCTAACTCTGCAACAGCTGGATAAAGTTTCCCAAATTTGGGAGGTTTGGTGAGCCTTACAAGAAAGGATGTCTTGGGCATGCCAATTTTCACATCCCTAGGTCAAAACTGTGATGGTATTAGGGAAGTAATTTATAAATATTGTAAACAATGGTTCAAGAACTGAACTCTGTGACTTCAGCAATACCTCCAGTGGTTTGATAAGGAATTACTTATCTTCACCCAATACACAGTTGTTTAAGTAACTCATAAACCACACCAAATTTATATTTAATATACCAGTTTGATTCATCTTACTTAACAATATCCTGTGTTCTACCATTTTGAAGGCCCTGCTCAGGTCAATGAACACTACAGCTGTCATTGAGCCAGCCTCACAGTCAGCTGCTATTATTGTTTATTGAAATTGAGTGGAGCTGTGGCAGTTGATTGTAGTTTATCAAAATTTTGTTGACCTGGTAGGTCCACTGAGACAAGATGTCCTTTTTCAGTGGTGACCTGAAATTAATTACACTTAATAACATAAGTATACATACAGAGTCAAATAAGATGTACAGGAGAAGATCATGACCTTACAAATGCTGTTAAATAGGAACAGTAGTACACAAAAGATGCAAAAACTGGTACTGGGTCAGACAGAATGACAATCTACAATGAGTACAAACAACTAGAATATAATAACAGGTGAACAGTACAAAAGCAGGTGCACAAGTTATGGTATAGAATCAGAGTTAATTTTCATTAGGATCACAACTGGTAAGAAAATCTAGAAGAAAGAAAGAATATGTGCTAGCTTGGATGGTCCCGTGGCATCCACCTACTAGGGAGATAAGGACGATTACGAGAGTCATCTGGTGCAACTACAACCACAGTAAAATAGTAGATGAGATTTCAGGGCATTTTGAATGCAGCTAAAGAAAGACAGTTTACGCTTCTAGTGGTTGGATATTCCAAAGGGTAGGGAAGAAATAGCAAAGGACCTGTCACCAGTGTAGGTTCTGGATTAGGGTGTGTGAAAAAATCTTCTGCTGGTGGAATTTAAGCTGAAGTGTGACTTTCACTGCTGCGAATGTTTGGAAATCCATTTCTGAACTTTTGAGGAAATTCTTCCTGCCCTGCTGCCTGATATAAATGAAAATAAATAACATACATACCTGATGGCTAGCACACCTCCCCACCCGATCACCCTCCTGTATAACTTCAGTAACACACCCCATGGGTAACGAGCCCTCCCCACCCGATCACCTGCCTTGTGGTATTTCAGTAACACTGCCTCCCAAGGCTAGTGGTCCCCTCCCCACAGGATCACCCACCAGTATACAGCAGTTTCAGAGGCTGAACCCCTCTGCCATGGCTAGCAGTATCTCCTCCCACCTGATCACCAGCCCAATATCATTTCAGTAACCCTCTCCCCAGGTAGCAGTCTCCCACCACCACCACCACCAGATCACCCACTGGTATAGTTTCAGAACTCCCTGCCATGGCTACTGGTCCCTCCCCTACCTGATCAGTCTCTGTCCAGTAGTAACCCCCAATCCCTTTCCTGTAGATAATAAAATATTTAATTAACCTGGTGTTCTAGTGAACCCCCTCTCCTTGTCCCTGATCCTAGCAGCCAGTGTTTTTATTTATTTTTATTTTTAACATTTTGCTGGTAGTCTAGTAGCCCTCTGCCCCCACCAACCCAAGCAGATAGTGTTCCCAGTACCACCCACTCCCCATCCCAAAAGGGTGAGGCAACCAACCCTACCCTCTGCTCTTCTCCAGGCTGGCTGCCCACTGAGTTGTCAGTGAATGAGTATGTGCTTGTACAAGCATGGGCTCATTCTGTTGATAACTCAGTGAGCAGCTGGCCATGGGGAGGCAGGAGTCTGTCAGTTGTCACTCCTTTTTCAGGGTGAGGGGTGGATCGATTGAGAACACTACCTGCTGGGGTGGGGGCAGATAGGCTAGACCACCAGCTAATAAATTTAGAAAATAATAATAAAAAAGCACTGGCTGCAAGGATCACAGACAGGGAGGGAGGTTCACTAGACTACCAGATCAATTAATTATTTCACTGTACATGGAAAGGGATGAGGGATTACTACAAGAACCCATTATGGGTGGGGTTCTGAAACTATATCAGCAGGTGATCCAGTGGGTGGGGACCACTAACAACAGGGAGTATTGAAATGACACTTGGCTGGTGATTGGGTGGGGAAGGACTGCTAGCAAAAGGGAGGATTAATATGTTTTGGTGGGGTGGAACAGGGCAAAATTTTGACCAAAACATTCTGAAGTTTTCTGATTTGCCACAGGAGGCAGCTCAGAAACTTCCAAAAAAGTTGCCCAGTTTCCACAAATGTTCCACTGAGGTGGAAATGGCAACTCCACTCAACCCTATTCTGAACGTTGAGCCTCCAGAAGTAAACATTTATATATATATATATATATGCTTTTTCTCCCTGCTTGTTCTCAGGACCCCAGAACATGGTCATGCATGAGTGTGGAGGCAAGCATGTACCCCATGGCTTCAGTGATAGCCCCTTCCCCAGCCTAGCCTAATACCGAGTCTCACTTGGGGCTTGGCCAGCATTTAGCTGCCACTGGGTGGCAGCCAAGAGACCAGGAGACTCCAAATCCTCCCCAATAGAGGAGAGCTGCCTTGCAGCTACTGGGTTCAGCTCTTCCCTCCTCCTAGCTGACGCCTGGCAACCACAGCTTGTTCCCACACTCAGATCACTGGCATGGTACGAGTGTGGCATCCAGCACCTCAACCCTCAGTGCCACTGGGTCAGCAGTAGATGTGAATATTTTGAAGACTTAAGCATCCTCTTCTGGGTTTTCATCTGGAGAACATTGCTAAGACTAAGAGGGGCAGCAATTTTGGTCAACTTGAAGGCTAGGCAGAGGACTGGGTAAGTTAGTCTTGCTTCCAGGGAGGGCCACTTTACATAGGAGAGCACATGACTGCGGTGATATCGAGGCTGTGCAGCTGCCACAAGCATGCTACCTTGTGGTACAGCATCTTCAGTTTACACAACTCAGGACCATGCAGGGGTTTCAGGGAGGAGCACCCACAGTAAATACAAAATCACATGCCCACACAATGGAAAGCATCATGGGCTGCATATGCAAATCACAACAGAATGTTATGCTGGTTCAACTTTAAGCAGAATTGCATGGTGCGAAAGGCTCTCACACACAGTTTGCAAAGGGTGCCAACAGATGACATAGACACGTGTTTTCGTCCTACCAGGACTCATCAGTATGCCATGTCTGTTTGACACCCCAGTGGAATGAACCAGCTACCCTAAGATGGTCTGTCTGGGTTATGTTGTGGTGAACCCATTAAAATAAAAACTATTTAAAAGTCAAAGAACCTCTGTGCACAAACACTGAGGCAGACATGGCATACTGATGAGTCCTGGTAGGACGAAACACGGTCTATGTCATCTGTTGGCACCCTTTACAAACTGTGTGGAGAGGCCTTTCGGCAGTATGCAATTCTGCTTAAGTTGAACCAGCATAACATTCTGTGGTGATTTGCATATGCAGCCCATGATGCTTTGCATTGTGTGGGCATGTGTGATTTTGTATTTTCTTGAAACTTGGCTTCCCAGCCAAATGCCTTTTGGGGTAACCATACAGTAAGATGAGTAGTAGTGTGCGGTGGCAATGGCTAACAGAGCTACACTAGTAAGGTTCTCTCAAATCTATATAGGAGATGATTTTCTGATGCAGAGACTTTGTTCCTGACTTAACATGGGATTTCAATGTAAGCTCCTGGTGAAAATGCATCCCAGGATACTTAATGGTGTCAGATACTTCCAGTCCAGTATGTGCTCATTAACCCAGTCAGAGTTGTTGCTGTGTGGTGCCCTTCTTGAATCCATGTTGCTGTTCAGACAAGCAGATTGGTGTCTCATTCTCACTCTTAATGACCATGGGGCTTGGGCCTATTCCAGCAATCCCCTTCTCATGAAAAGTATCCTGCATAAGAATTTGCCCCTAATGGCAGATCCAAAACAAATGGGGACACAGGTAAGTAAAGATGGATCTCAACCTCCCCAACTGCAGGAATAAGTCATAATTGCCTTGTTCCGTGCCACTAGAGGATTTGTTTCTCCAAAGGTTACCAGGAAAGGTAAACAGCTTACACCCATTTGAAAGAGCTTGCATACTTACTGGATAATTATCCAAAACAGTTGTGCTGAACCATCTGGATTGGGTATGGGTTTCAGCTAGCTCTCCTTCACTGATCAAGGAAAGACTTGTTTAGAATAGGCTCAGGTACCATCCCTCTATATGACCTCAAGTATGCCAGATACTCCCATACCTCAATAAGCAAAGCCTACCCTTTGGCTATGAGCCTAGCTGGAATTTTGGGAGCAGTTCAGTTCCTTAGGTATGAATTCTGTCTAAATACAACTCTGTTCATTGTCTACATTCAGAAATATTGACATAAACTTTGGGTACAATATGTGGCACACAAAACATGATTATGTTAATTTAGTATAATTTAGTATAGTTTTAGAGTACCAAAAATCATTGTTTTGTACATTGAAAACATATCACCATAAATATTACTCAGATATTTATTTTATGCCCCAGAAATGTGCTTACTATAGGACCTCAGAGTATATCTGATTATTATTTAGAGTATGTTCCTCACATTTGATGTCCCTGTAATCCAGACACTAATATCACCTTCCCAATTTATGAGAAATGTGAATCTGAGGTAAAGTCCTGTCTTACCTTTTACACCTAGTTAAGATAACAACTCACAGAACAGACATGCGGTCCTCAGCTTTTGTGCTATTTAATTTTGGATTGTGTAAGTGTATTATTGACTGTGGTGCTGCCTTCTTTTGCTGATCCCTGATTATGATATATCTTGCTGTTTGTGAACTTTCCTATTGGTAACCAGCCTTTCCTTCTCAGTATTAAAGCACAGTTTCCAAATCAACCTACAGGAATTTTCCATGCCTAAATTGCTCTATTTGTTGTATAGTCTCATAAGTATATGTTTGTTTATAACTGAGCTGTAGTATGTTGTATATACATGTATACTATATGTATTTATTTCTCAGTAGGAAACTGTGTTATGTATTAGTGACATTTATTGATTACTGTTCTTTTACTATTGTGTACTATGATCTAAGTTCTTCTGGAGCCATTCACTGTAAAATGATTTACTGTATTGCTGAATTGGCTGTCTTCCTCCCAAATGAACTTATTTTACTGCTATTACTGCTGCTACTACTACTACTACTATATTTGGGGTTGGATTTTAAAGATCCCTATTTCTCAATTCAGAGAGCAGGTCCATTTTGAAAAACCTGGATGCAGATGCTTCTCTAAGCTACATCTGCATCCAGTGGCATCTGCTGCATTTAGCAGCTGCCTGAAAGCAGGGAGTGCTGTTTTTGAAAGTGTGCCCTATTTATGGCAGCGTGAATCCAGAGTTTAACACATGCTGCCAATACAGGATGTACTAAGTATGAGACCAAATCAAAATAATCAATATGCATGTAATTCTATGGCTCCTGTCTGCTAGCTGGAGATTTCACTCTGGTGTGTCAAGGACAAAGCAATGCCAGAGTGAACCCATGGGAAATCCTCCTGCACACTGTGGAGGACAGCACTGAAAATCCTGCCCTACATTAGCAGCTGCTGTATTATGCCTCGAATGTCTTCTTTTACTGCAATGCATTTTCAATGTTCAATATATTTTAGCATTTCAATCAACTTTATGCTGAATGCAAATTAGGCTAGATTGTAAATGTTGGAGCAGGTTATACTTGAATGCAAATGCAAGTATTTCTGAGTTTTGAAAATTGTGTATGAAGCACCCATGTCCAAGCTTTGAAAATTGGACATGAACGTAATTACACTAATGTTCAAATGTATTAAAGATGGAGAGGGCAGTTAGGCCTGGTGGTTAAGCAAATTACAACATTGACTGTTACGCGCTATGCACATGATGCCTAAATGCATACTGCAGGTAAGACCAAGACAATCAGGACCCTTTGAAAGGAATTCTGGGCCTCAGGAAATGTTCAGACTCTGGGGCCCCTACTAACTCAGAGCCTTTTCCTGCATACAGTATGCTGGGTGGCTTGGGTCCCTCTTGACACTGGGCTCCGGAATTATCCTCTGCTCCCCTACCCTTTCAAAGGCCCTGAAGACATTTTCTTGATGCTGTCATTAGAGTGATTCTTGGCTGAAATAAAAACTGGCTGGCTTACAACTAGCTGACTTCTAAACTGAATGAGACAGAATTGATCTTGGTGGTGTGGAATAATAGGTCTCTGCTTTTAAAAGTAGCTTCGATGCTCACCCTGGATAGGGTTCCTTTAGTGGCAGAAATGCTGGTCAGCAACGTAAATGTTGTTCTTGATGGATGGCTAACTCTGGAATCCCATATTTGAAATGCTGTATTGATTTGCTTCTATTATTTAAGAAATATCACCAGGTTGTCCTCCTTTCTTGAAACAAATGATCTGAAAACACTAGCTCAAACATTTTTATAACATGGGAGAGAAAACTTGCTTTCTGATTGGTTGTAACCTGTGCATCAAATCTGTTAAATGCACAGTTAATAACAAGTACCCAAAAGCAGGAACACAGTGAAAAGAAAGAGAAATCAGTCAGCCGTTAGAATGTTGGTTTTTAATGCTGCCATTTTTTGTGTTAGCGATGAAAACAGTAACCAAAAAGGCTACATTAATCAGTTTTATACCAATTAAATGTCAATAAAACAATTTGAGACTTAAATTTCAATAAAATAAGTACTGATGTATGCTGTCTCACATTAAGACCGTGCACTCACTCTCAGAGAAATGCTGCTCCTCTCTGTGCACTTCAATGGATGACACAAAACCCATTTATTTCTTTGCCTGTTTCTCAAGATTTATATATTGGCAGCCACTATTCCTGAATGTTGGGGTGGAACAATTTGAATACAAACAAAATAATGTAAAGAATCATGTTGTCTTGTCTCACCTAATGCTAATGGCTTGTGCTGTCTCTTCACATGGTCATGGTAGCAGTCCAGTATCATGCCAGCTCCTGATGTCTCCTTTATCAGTAGCACTACCAGCCCCTCACAGGTTTTAACAAAAAAATCTGTTTCTTTCTTTTGTTTTGTTTTCTTAATGCTAATACTGTAAATGAACTTTTGTATGGCAAGACATTGGATAGAAATGAGCACTTCTGCTCTTCAGCTGGATGTAGTAACCACACTCACTCCATAATGGGGAAGGAAGGGACCACTATGTAGTACAGTTGTCCTTAAATCATGCTTAAAAAACACAGAAAACACACTTATGCTCTTCATTCACCTTTAACAGCTGTTGTTCAAACTAGGGTCACAGAAATGCCTGTTTCTCAAATGGCTTCTCTTGGAGGCAGATAAGTGAAGGTGGACTGAAGAAATGAGTCAGCCCAGTTCACTTTGTTAAAAAAAAAAAGAAAAGTGTGGGGGCCAACTATAATGTCATTTTGTACCTGGTAGAAGGACTATTTTATCATAGATACTAAGATACCATTTTGTATATATATATATAAAAATGTTTCTTTGATAAGTAGAAACATTTTAAAAAGTAGCCCATTCTATAAGCTCAATAAGACACTCCGGGATGTGCAGTGAACAAATATTACTGCACTTCCAGGGGCTGAAGGCACTCAACCTGCAGTCTTGTGCCTCACTACGCCCTTGGGCATGTGGTAATATCTGTTCAATGCACAATCCATTGCATCTTATTGCTTACATATCTTCACTCTTGATTACTGAGGTGTGCTCTATGAAGGCATAACTTGTCATCTGATCTGGCACCTGCATCTAGTGCAGAATGATATAGCTTGCTTTCTGTGATCCTTATGGATGTCAGACCATCTTACTGAGGTACTACACTATCTGTACTGACTGACCGTGAGGCAAAGGATTGACTATAGGGACTTTTAAGACCCTATCTGGATGGGGTCCATTCAACCCTACTGCTTGGGAGGAGTCCCTTAATCCAGGAACCAGAGGCTGGTCATTGCCCTTCATTCAAACATTAGATCAGCAGGGTATAGGGTGTTTCCAGTAGCAGCCCTTGTCCAGTGGAATTTTTTAGCCATATGTCCGCAAATATTCAGAACTTGGGCCACTTCAAGACGGGTTAGGGTCTAAATCCGACCGTTAAAATCCCGATTGTCAAATGCCCATTGTTTTTTCCCCATAATTCAAAATACCAATGAACAGAGAATACAGAATAACAGAATCCTGACATGAACAGTTCTGTTAGGTCTGGGTTTGTCTCTTTGCCTCTTCAGGGAGTATGTGCCTAAGGGTGCCTGGCAGTTTTGCATTTTCAAAGTCTTTTATCAAAATATACAATAAATACAAAGGCAGATGGGGAGCAAGTCTGTTGTAGTTGTCATATGTGTTTGCTCTACACAGTGCTCTTTGCTACATACAGTGGTGCCTATAAATAAAACATCTTATCTTAACCTTTCTAACAGTTCCAAGCTTGAACTATAAATGCAATACAGAGTATTGCAGTCCTTACTTATTCTCTGTGTTACCCTACACAAACTACTTAACCTCCTTTAGTTTAACATCTCTGTAATCTCTGTGGTGTTTTGATTCCCCACAGGTAATTAAAATGGCAACTACATGTTCTCCTATTCTCTCCTGGATTGTAAAGTGGTTTAGCAAGTAGTTTGTGTAAATGGCACTAAATAAAACCAAATTCTTTTTCTTCTTAGACATTTGCTTTCACATTCCCAAGTGATGAACAACATACTACATATTTATCATTTAAGTGAGTGGTAGGGTTTCCTTTCTGGGGATTTTCAGACACCACACCTTTTCATACTTGTTTGGCAGGATTTTCAAAAGATCTTACAAAAAGAATTTCTCACCATAGTTATAATATTTATTCTAGAGAGCTTAATAAAGATGCATACAATCTGCATCATCTCAGCCATGTGTCATTGCCCTGGAGATGGAGTTTAGAATAATCAAATTCAAACTCTGCTCTATTGTCAGTTGTCACACTCCACCTAGAGTTCTAACAGCAGATTTATAGCTGAAGACCAGAAGAGAACAGTGACCACCTATCACATATTAAGTTTTCTTACCAGTATGAGTAGAAATAGAATGCAGAAAGAATCACACATTTAAGTTGTAAACACTGCAAGGTTTGCAACAACAAAATGTTCAAGCCATAAACAAACTTTTAATTTATTCTGAAGAACCTTTGACTAAGGTTCTAGAACTGGAGGTAGGGAAAGGTTTACATGAATCACCAGTAACCCCCGTTAAAAGAAATATTCGACAGTGAGTATGTTTTTCTTCTAGCAATGAGAGTTTGCAACTGCTCAAGAAAAATAAAATTAGTGGTCCCGCCAGTGAGCTTGCTGGCCAGTGAGAAAGGCAATCAGGAATGGATGTTCAGACTATTGAGGTGCACACATTTACATTTTCTAGCAAGGGTATGGCAAGCGTTGTTGAAGCAACCAGCATGCTGTGAAGGAACATGATTCCAAGGATGTAGTGCACTTTGGATATTCAGTTTGCAATTACATCTGAATGCACTGTTGTTGAAGTACAGTAAGGTACTTCTGCCTCCATCCCCAGTCAAAGCCACACATCTTAAATGGTGACTGGTACATCTGTTTGCATGGCCATGAATTTTTGAAAGTGTACTGTCACAAGGTGATAAAAATAAACATTGAATTACATCAGAAGGTCTGGAAGACTTGTACTTTTATGTTGTCTTCCACATGCACAAGCAACATCTCACAGTAGTAGAACATTCAGAGGTATGTCAGTGTTGGAGAATGCAGGGAATGCTTTGGTGGATGCTTCCTCAGCCACCAATTAGTGATCATGCTAGCGATGACAGCAGTTTCAAAAGAGCCACGGAGCTGATTGGAGCATCAGATGACAAGGTTCCATTACGTGCCTTTCCGGAGAGACATTCCAATAAATATGTTGGCTCCTGCCACCTGCCATACAATCTCCACAAAGCTGAGCATCGGGATGCCCAATCCCCATGTCGTCATGTCCCCCAGTTCAATTTGTTTGCCAATGGAGGTGTTCAATCCCCGCCAGTATCATGTCCCCCAACACACACACTTTCTTTACTGATGGGGTGCCCAATCCCTGTTGGCACTATGTCACCCCCAAACTTATGTGCACTGGGAGCCCACTCCAGTGTGCCCCAAATCATTTTTACCTGTAAATAAAGAAAACTGTCCCCTGAAGTCCAGTTTCTTTTTTACCTGTAAAAAAACTGTCCCTTGTCCTGCCACACCCTCCTCCAACCTGCACCCACCCTCTGCACACTACACCTC
Organism: Neoceratodus forsteri; assembly: GCA_016271365.2. NCBI lineage: Eukaryota > Metazoa > Chordata > Ceratodontiformes > Ceratodontidae > Neoceratodus > Neoceratodus forsteri. The sequence goes on from CM057455.1 coordinate 626,648,832, forward strand.
CCCACACCCCTCACCCCATACTTACCTCTGGAGGCCAGTGCTGTGATCTTCCGTGGAGCAAGAACAGGTCTGAACTCTTCAAAAGCTGACCAGGAACTGAACAAAAAATGCGGTAAGCTTTATAATGGCAGGTAATGTGGGGTTTCAACTTAGGTGGATATCTCAGGTATCTTTGGGAATTTTGGTATCAGATTTTCAACATGGTGTTTTGACCCCACCTCATGAGCACATGCAGTGTCACCTGTACTCGGTCCTGAAAGGTAATTTTGTGGTCACTGTGTGAAATCACCTTTCTGGACCAATTAACAAGATGACAGTACCACTGTTCATGAGGTAGGGTCTCAAAAGCCCATGTTGCAAATTTTGTGAAAAATTCCAAATAAATGACTGTGTTATGAGCATGCATTGCATAGTTTCCACGCACGCTCGTAACTTAGACAATTTTAATATTTTCACTCCAGATTTTCAACATTGCAATTTTAACACCTCCTTATGAACAGTATTGTTGTCAATTTTCACATCCTGCCCAAAATGTGTTTTCACACCTGTGGGCACATTGTGCAGTTGCTGTGGGAAATAAACTTATGGACAAATTAACAAAATCACAATGCCACTGTTCACAAGGAGGTCCCAAAATGCCTATGTTGAAAATGTGTTAAAAAATCAAAAGTAATTCGTTACAGGCATGCATCGTGTAGTTTCTATGCATGCTAGTGACTTCACCAATTTTTCATATTTTCATTCCACATTTTCCACAGTGCCATTTTTTAAACCTCCTCATGAACAGTATAGCTGTCATTTTTCACATCTTGCCCAAATGGCTTTCGTGAGCTGTGGCCACAAATGGTGCAATCGCCTGCAAAATCACCTTCGACTAACGAATTGATACTGCCACTGTTCATGAGGTGAGGTCACAAAAGCTCATGTTGAAAATTTGGAGTGAAAATACCAATAAACACCCAGGGTGTTAGGGTTTCCAACTGTAACTCCCACCCTGTAGAGACTGACAGGTGTCAGGAATGTGACTTGGGATTGTCGGCTGTAATGCTCACGCCCACCCACCCTACTCCCACCCCTGCAGCCAGTGACAGGCATCAAGGCATGCCTTGGAGTCTTTGGCCCCAAAGTTCACCCCATTGTCCTATACTGCACCCATCTCAGTGTATTTCCTTATGGAATGAAGTGAGTGTAATGCCACAATACCTCAAGGCACACCGCGACACTTGTCAATGTCTGCAAGGTAGGGTGAGGTGAAATGGTGTGAGTATTATGGCTGACTGATCTAAAGGCACACCCCAACTCCTGTCAATCTTTGCAGGGTGGGGTGGGTTGGCATCAGTTCAATGCTTCACTGCCATTCCTATTATGCATCTCTCTAACTCCTGCACTACCAATGCCAATGCCAGCAAGACAACATTTGGCATTAACAAATGCTTGTTTATACTCTGGCAGCAGCACTGACTTGCTTCCAAGGTTTTGGATTATATGTATTGTGACTATAGAGGCTGTTTACCTCTTTCTGCCAGTCCAAGACCTAGCACGCTTTTGTGTGACTGGGCCTGTTGCTTTATTAGAGTATGAACCTCAGGCTTTTGGCGTTTGTTACCCTCTGAAGAGAGAACACTGCTTCTTCTCTTGTTTTTACTACTTATTAGTTAGTTGTTTTACAGTAGTTAGGAATACCACTATCCCCTGCCTTCGCAAGTGTGCTGCCACTGCAGCTGAACACTTTGTGAACACTCTGGGAGAAAATATTAGGCAAAAGGGCACTGTTTTGAACTGATACTGAGCACTGGCCACTCTGAACTTCAGAAATGTTCTGTGACTTGTTTTAGGGGTATGGAAATATGCATTCTTAAATCCAGAGACCTCACACATTCTTCCTGTTGCATGGATAGCATTACTGTTTAAAGTGTTACCATTCTGAACTTTTCTTTTTTTTTATTTTCCTCCCGGCTACAGTCAGCTTGATCATCCCAACCAACCCCTAGCCCTGTCTCCGACATCAGGCCAACCTTCTCACCTCCATGGATTACCCCCATGGCAGGGTGGTGAGGAGCTTCCAGCTTGACCCACTAGAGCAGGATCCAATTGAGAAGGCACCATTTCTGCAGACGGGGTGGGGTTGGAAACTCATGCTGCCCGACTGTAGCCAATTTCCGCTTTATCCACTTTGCAGAGTGGGCCTGCAATGATGCTTAGGCACAGCATGCCAATGTCCGCCGCACTCAGCCCCTTTACTACACTGCTCTAGTAGCACCCCGGTAGTCACCAGGGGCTGCTGCAGAGTGGTGGGTCCCTGGTCCTTCCCAGGATAGGAGAGCAGTCCTCTGGATGCTCCATCCTATCCCTCCCTTACCGACCCTGGTGGCCCGGGCTTGTGTCTGAACCTGGGTCACCAGTGTGCTACAAGTGTGGTGTCCAGCGCCTCAACCCTCAGCACCACTGGCCTGGCCTGAACTTTTCATTTTTTAAATGTTTGTTTAGAATACTTGAGTCCAGAATGTGTCACCATTCCTCATTTTTAGGGTGAAAGTATCTGGAAAGATGCCTCTTCCGAGTGAAACATGAACTCTTTCCATTGTATTTAACAGCATCAACTTTGTCACCTCCAAGTCCTAGAGATTTTCTGCTGTGCCTTATGACCTGGAAACACTTGGTTCTTATTGGTTTTGAGAATTAAACAAACTATATAGTCAGTCCCATTGCCACCGTCTCCAGGATCCACTTGTCTGTGGTTATTTTCCCCACTCCTGGAAACAATAAGGCAGGTGATCTCCTACTAGAAATGAATGTATAGTGACATAAACAGAACCATTAAGAGGATGGGCTTTGCTTGTGCTGGAGGAGCTGGGACAGTCTTCTGCCTTTCTCCCTCCTATCTCTGAATCTCCTGTCCCTTTCTGAATAGGGTACTCATAGCACACATAGGATCTGCTGTAGTGGGCCCTTTCCTGTTCCATGTCACAAGGCGATTGCCAAAGGCGGTCTTCATTATGGCCAGTGTACATTGCTGAAATTCAGTTTCAGCGATGTACATCCCTTAGCGGAAAACAAAACAGTGCAAAGGACTTTTATTTAATGTCATGCAGGGGGTTGTGCCCCCCCGCAGCCCCCACTTTAGGATTCTCAACTCTGGGGAGTGCATGTCAGGGGTGCAAAATTTTAAAAATATAAATAAACTACTCAGGCCAGGTGCAACAAAACATACCTACAAACGACCCAGACCCAGCATCCTGGCCACCCCAGCCCAGCACCCACACACCATGCCATGGAGCCAGCTCGGCAGCTCACTGCAGCACCACCCTTTACAAACCCTCCCTCCCATTCCACTCCTTGCTCACCGTGCTTGCTCCCCCATGCACATGTACATATAGTGAAATCCTGCTCGCTATTTAGAACCCACCCCATCCAATCTTTTCCTGCTCCCTCGCCCTGTTGACATATTGCCACAAGTGGGTCACCGTTTCTGTCGATGCCCCCTTGCAATTACGCACGCTCACAGGATACTGCCTTCCCATACCTTCCTTCTATAAGGCCTATAGGAAGAGGATGCCATTTTTTCTGTTAATTTTTAAATACTGACTTCAGTTAGTCAACTTTCTTCATGTAGGCTTCTTTCATATCATCAAGTGAGAAGTACCTTTGAGGAAACCCATAGCTTTTCCCTATATGTCCTGAGTCAGATTGGTTGCTCTTAGCCATGCAAACCTTGCAACAGCTACTGAATGGGCCTAAGCCATAGATGCTGTGTAATTTACAATACTGTACACATATTGCCACCTTGAACTGGTATCTAGCAGCCTCCAAGCCATTTTTCACTGTTTGTGCAAGGTCAGCCTGCTCCGTGCTGGCAAACTATCACATAGTGACAGAACTGCATTCCACAGTGCCTGCTAGTAATGGTCTGTATAGCAGATAACCAGCCTGCCTCAACAATAGTGTTAAGGTAGTCTAAGCTTTTCTGGAAAGATCTTGTCCAATTTAATTGTAATCTTTTTCTGGGGAATTGAGCCAGAGGGACCTTAACTTTCTCATAATCTGTTGAGTGTACTACTCCTCATGATCAAGATGGGCTTAGAGGTACTCTGAACCTCCTGACTTGAAGTTGATTCAGGGATGGGCAAAACCCAAGGAAAGCAGTGCGTGGTCTCATGGGCACATTACAGCAGCAACAGCAAATTGCCACTGTAATGTACTTTGTTCTCGAAATGTCGCGTGCTGGCATACACCCTCCTTGTCCATCTGATACATTTTTCCACTTTCTTGTTGATAGCCAGTGCAGTGGCCTTTAGAAAGACTTATGTGTTGGGAACTGGTAGCCTTTAGGAGCAAGTCAGTCCCAACATGCTTATACATACAGCCTCTCAATGTGCACTTCAGTTTCTGTGACTTTGTGATTCAACACAGTAGACGTTTGGTCTATTAATGATGAATATGATATGAAATTCTCATTTACTTTTGGAGGGGAACCAAAGTCCTGGTTAGTGGCTACCATAGGTTCCATTGCTTCATCATTTTTCTCTTCATCTCACAGACACAGAGAATAGGGTGGGGGCAGAAGCAGGGTTCCCTGTAGCCTACATTGCCAGGCAAAAAAATGAGTGCTTTTTGCATCCACTTCAGCACTTGCTAAGGAACATCTTTGGGATAATATGGGAAATGAGAGGTGTGTCACTGCCAAGCCAATTACAGCTGAAACTGCAATGGTTTTGGCAGTGTACACCAATGACCAGACTCTGTGGCCATGACTCATTTTCAGCTCGGCTGATGTGGCACGTCCTGACTTGAAAAAATGAGCCACTCAATGGGAGCACATAATTTCTTTCTGTAGCTGCAACTCTGGCCATGTGCATTACAGTTGACACTAATGCGCATGATCAGGCGTTCGGTTCCTATCACTCTGTCTCTTCATCAAGTTGCCATTGAGGTCTTGACAATATGCGTATCTGTTGAAAGTTAGGTCTACTTACTATAATTTCATTTCCATTTTCCATTAAAGTAAGTTTAACCTCAAATTGAGCATCCCTTTCCCTTTGCTAGTTGTTAAACTCTTTGAACCCAGCACTCCACTGGAACAGGTAACCAAAAGAATCTGAGTCTACAACCCTGTGCTTGTTATTTCATAGACGTAATTCCTACCTCTACTTGCCAGGGAGATTATCGGAGTGGCACAGAAAGACCCACCGCCCAGGCTGTTCAGAGAGGCATGATCATCCAAGGCGGCTGCTACTGTTGCTTCCTCTGTAAATCCTCAGTTTACAATAGGACAGAACAGTCAAAGACTGTAAAACACTGCTTTCTGCTTCCAAGCAATAAAACAGGAGTTGATAATCTCTCCCTAAGTTAAGACACTGGCAGCTGCTTCCACTGCATTGAGCAGGCATGCAGAACAGGCCTGTTAGGGGTTGTCCATGCAACTGACAGATAATGGAACCATTTTCTCAGCTGGAACTGCTGGCTATACTTACCTAACCTGCTACCTACTGCTGAGCTCAGTCTCTCTCTCTCTCTCTCTCACACATACAGTATACACACACACACACACACACACACACACACACACACACACACACACACACACACACTCTCACACCACACGATGGCAATAGTAAGGAAAAGCACCAATTCTTTCCAGGATTATCTGATTCCCTAAAATGCTCACTCAGTTAGCACTTGAATCACATATAGACAAATGTCTGCTTGGCTTCTAATGTCCTTTACTGGACTCTTTCACAATGGCTTACTGGAGAATCCTTTTGCTTAGTAGATACTACCAGCTAGTGCCTTTCTGGTGAGCTGTACAGTTCTGTGCCTCCTGTACCCTCTGATTTATGTCTTATACATAAAATATTGGGTTCTTTAATTTTTGTTGTAAACAGCAAGAAGCTAATTAGGCTGACTTTGTAGTGCTGGCAGCAGGGCTCGCTTAAACTGTTCTGCTGCAATGGTTAAGACTATCATTTGGAGGTAAAAATGTATCATGGGGAGATGGGTGGTTGAAAGCACATATCCTACCTTTTCTATTCAGCTGTCACATTCCAGCAAACACGATGGTCTCAGTGAGGACAAAATTTCATTACCAAATATGCAGTAATACAAACAGTTTTCAGTAAGCTGAAACCTGCTCCAATGATTGGTAGAGCACAAGTACTCTGCAGTATACAGTATGACGGTCTCTGCAGTTCAACCTATGATTGTGTGGCACACTGGGAGCCCACCCAGTGTGCCTCCTGTGATCAAGCTGACCATGTCGGCATGTTCCTGCCCCACCCACCCCCATTGGGTGGCACACTGGAAGTCCACCTCCAGTGTGGCCAACATCACCCCCCCAAGGTCATTGGGCACACTGGGAGCCCACCCCAGTGTACTGAAACGTTCCTTTTTCTTACACCTGTAAAGAAAGAAAAGCATCCACAGTTTTCTTTTTTTTTTTCACTTGTTCGTTTTTTTTTTACTGTTCCTGAAACAAAGAAAACGGTCCCTCACTGCTGGCAGCGACCACCCTCCCCAACCTGCACCCACCCTCTGTGCACCCCACCTCCCCACACCCCTCACCCTATAATTACCTCTGGAGGTCTGGTGCTGTGATCTTGGTGGAGAGGGAACATGTCTGCACTCTTCAAAGCCGACTGTGAACTGAGGAAATGCTGGTGCTGTATAATGGCATACATGGGACAGGGTTCAACATAGGTGGATATCTCAGTCATTTTTTGAATTTTGCCTCTGAATTTTCAACATGGGGTTCTTGGGACCCACCTCATGAACACATGCACTGTTATCTCATTATTCAGCCCCAAAGGTAAGTTCCGTCAGTGCACAGAATCACCTTTGGGACCGATTATAAAATGACAGTGCCACTGTTCATGAGGTAGCATTCCAAAAGCCTATCTTGCAAATTTGGTGGAAAATTCCAAAAATTACTGTGTTACTAGCGTGCATTGTGCAGTTTCCACGCACACTAGTAACTTCGATAATTTTAATATTTTCATTCAAGATTTTCAACATTGCCATTTTTCCACACCTCCTTATGAACAGTACAGCTGCCATTTTTCACATCCTAACTGAAATGTGTTTTCGTGCATGTGGCACACAATGGTGCAGTCACTGCATAAAATCAATGATCAGGACACATTGCCAAAAGCACAGTGATGTTGTTCATGAGCGGAGGTCTCAAAATGCCTATATTGAAAATTTGTTTAATAAAATCCCCAAATAATTGTGTTATGGGTGTGCATTGTGCAGTTTCTACGGAAACTCGTGACTTCACCAATTTTTCATATTTCCTCAGATTTTCAACACTGCCATTTTTTTACACTTCCTTATGAACAGTACAGCTGTCATTTTTATATCCTGCCTGAAATGTGTTTTCGCACATGTGGTGCACAATGGTGTGGTCGCTGTTGGAAATTAATGTTCAGGACAATTAACAAAATCACAGTGACACTGTTCATGAGTAGAGTTCCCAAAATGCCTATGTTGAAAATTTGTTTAATAAAATCCCCAAATAATTGTGTTACAGGAGTGTATGCAGTTTCTATGCACGCTTGTGACTTCATCATTTTATATATTTTCACCAGATTTTTAACTTTGCCATTTTTACACCTCCTTATGAACAGTACAGCTGTTATTTTTCACATCCTGCCTGAAATGTGTTTTCACACCTGTGGTGCCAATGGCACACTTGCTGTGCAAAATCACCTTCGGCTAACAAACTGATACTGCCACTGTTCATGAAGTGGGGTCACAAAAGCCCATGTTGAAAATCTGGAGGAAATTACCAACACATGCCAGGGAATAACATTTTCCAGCCATAACACCCCACCCTGTACAGACTGACAGGAGTCAGGGTGTGACTTGGCATTGTCGGCTGTAATGCTCATGCCATTCCCGCCCTCACCCACCCTGCATCCAGCGACTGGGCATGGAGGTGTACCTTGAACTCTTCATTTAAAGTTCATCCCATTCTCTACTGCACCAGTCTCAGTGTATTTCCTTATGGAATGGGGTGAACGAAGGTCCAAGACCCCAAGGCACACCATGACACCTCTGGTGTCTGCGGGTAGGTGAGGTGAAATGGAGGAAAATTATAGCAGATAACCCAAAAGCACACCCCAATGCCTGTCAGTCTCTGCAGGGTGGGGCCAGGATCGGCATCAGTTCAGTACTTCACTGCAATCCTATTATGCATCTCTCAACTCCTGCACTACAATGCCAATGCCAGCAAGCCAACATTCAGCATTGACAAATGCTTGTTTGCTGAGAGAGACAGAGGGAGAGAAGAGGGGAGGAGAGAGAGAAAGAGACAGATGGGGAGAAGAGAGAAAGACACAGGGGGTTAAGAGAGAGAGAGAGCAGGATGGAGAAAGACAGAGAGGCAGTGGAGAGAAAGAGAGAGAATAGGGGGGGAGAGAGAGAGAGAGAGGCAGTGGGGGAGGGGGAGAGAGAGGAAAAGAGGGACCATACCTTTCAGCTTTCCCTGATTTTTAGGGATGTCCCTGATTTTGCCTCAGAATGTTCCTATTCCTCTTATAATTTGTGTTTCTGTGACTGAACAATGGGTACCCTGTATGCTCACAATATTGTCAAACAGAGTTACAGACTTGATCTTCTGCAGACAATGTCTTTTACACCAATACTCTTACTGCCTGATTCAGGGGCAGAACTATTTGTTAAACTGTGTCCCTCATTTTACTTCTTTGTCACTGATTTTAAACCATGTCCAAGTGCCAAACACCACTGCAAATACCTGCAAGCAAACATTTGGCATTGACAAATGCTTGTTTCTTATGTTCTTCAGGGATAGTACTGTACTTTGCTCCTGCACTGATTACCCTGATTGCTTTCTGAGGTGGGTGGAGGGAGACAGCATCTGTGTTTCTCCTTATGTTTTATGTTTTCAAAGATGGAAGATAAGGGCTACTGGAAGAACTACGCTATCTTCTTAGAGCAGTTGATGACTTAGCAGTCCTTTTAGTTTTCTTTGACAAAGATGATTGCTTGCAGCATTTTTCAGTCCTATTTGAAGTCAGAGACCACTTCCAGGGTGAGGGACCTTCTGATGCATGCTTCTACAATTAGGGATATCCCCTTCATGTTTATGTTAGTGTTTTTGATAGGAAAACACAGTAAGGACACCACTGCTGAAGTAAGAGCCAACAGATACTCCATTTTGGCTGCTTCATTTTTTTCTTGGTTTAGGGTAGAAACCACTGCAGAGAGAACAATTTTCAAAATTGTGGTCTAGGCCCAAGCATATAAAATAGAGCTTGTGGCAATCTGCCTTCACAAAAGATTCCCTCAGGATCTGCAGTTCTTATTTCTGTTGGATCTGTTTATTTCTTAGGCCATTCAGTCATACCAACCAACTTAAATATATGCCAAACATGGTGTGGTGAGTGCCATTTTAAAGAAAATGCAACTGTTTAATAAATAAGCCCAATAAAACAGTTTTTTTTAAATAGCTTTTATTGCCAATGGCATTAAATCATCAACAGGAGAAAATGAGTGTTCTTTCAGTTCTAGTGACTCAATTAAAGTCAATAAAACTGTTAAAATACCAAGAACAATATCTTCACTAAACTAACATAGAGGGCCTGATTCTCAAAGCTCCCGGCATTGTACAAAGGGCTTGCACCACAAGGAATGGGGCAAAGTGCCCTGTTCACCAAAAGATGTACCAGGAGTTATTCTCAAATACAGCCTGCCTCAACTGCAGGCTGCATGCACCTAACCGGGCTTTCACCATCTATTTCCACAAAATGGCGGCAGCATGGAACTAGGGGCGTGTGACAGATGCAAGCTGCTACATCTTCTAAATTGGGATTCTCAGAACCCTCCCAGATTAGAAAATCTAAGTACCCATAGATCAGCCTGGGCTGGTCTAAGAGTACTTAGAATTTCACCCTCTGTGAGGGTATTACCACTGCACCACTGTTGGAGCACTCCTCACCAAGTGCCATTGCTCACCCCTGCTCTGATGTGCCTGGAGAGTATAATGTGAATAGAAAACATTCCTGGTGATCTAGTGGGCCCCGCAACCCCGATCCCATGCAAAGAATACATTAATAAATTATTTCCTGCTGGTCTAGCGGTCCTCACTCCCTAGTCCCAATCAGCCTGTAATTTAATATGTTGCTGATTCTTTCCCTGGTGGTTTAGTGGACTGACCCCAACCCAATCAGTAGTGCACACCACCCCACTCTCCCCCATCCTGAACCCCAAGCCAGTGACTGGCACACCCTCCTCTCATCACCACAGCTGGCTGCCGACTGAACTGTCACTGAGCACGTACTGTGCAGAGTACACACCACTTACTGACAGCTCAAGAGTGCACTGTCAGTCAGTGAGCATGTACTGTATACAGCATGCACTGAGTGACAGTTCAGTCAGCAGATGGTGATGGTGGTGACAGGAGGGCTGTGTCTGTCACTGGCTTCTGGGTTCAAGATGGAGGGGTAGGGTGGTGGGCACCTGCTGAGGTCGGAGGTGAGGGTGATCACTAGGAAAACATTTATCTGCATATTAAATTACGGTACATGGGGCTGGGAGAACACTAGACCCACAAGGGAAAGAATTTATAAACATATTATTTTATGGGTGAATCGGGGCTGGGGGGCCACTGGGATAGGGGCTTAGGGATCTGCTTGATGACCAGGGACTGATTAGTTTAATATTAAGGGATTGGGGTTGGGTTCCATTAGACCACCAGGGACTGATTCACTTAATAATAAGGGTTCAGGGGCTTGGGGTCCGCTAGCCCACCAGGGACATCCTGGCGTGGTGCACGGCCACCCCTCGAATTGTGGCAAACCCTCTGGATGTGCCATTTGTTTGGTGCACAGCCAAGTTGCCACAAGCCATGGGACTTCTGCCACCAGGACCCTGCCTGATAGAGAATCAGGGTGCAGGGTCCCTGCACACAGTCTTGATGCAAGCTGCCTGTTGCCACAGCTTGCATCAGTCTATAATCCCTTCGAGAATCAAGCACAGAGTACTAAATTATTAAGTAAAATAACATTTAGAATGCTAAAAGAAATGTAAAAGCCAAACTTAGCAACTAAAGCAATAAAAAAACTGCACACAGGGTCCAAATGAAAATATACAAAACTTACTTTATTAAAAATAACAAAGTAGTAAAACATCACAACTACAATCAGCAAAAGCACTGTGCTTCAGCACTTCGAGGGAAGATACCTCTTCTTCAAGAAGCTGTGCTTTTAAACCCAGCCACTAAGACTGGAATACTGCTCAGGGTTGTCTGTACTCTTCAGTGAAGAGACAAATCTTCCATTAGAATGCCATGGTGAACACGACCACAGAGCAGGGTATGACTTTGATAATTCCAAATTCCATCTCCAGGGCAACCACTCACAGTTGAGATGATGCAGAATGTATAACATCACTAGTAAACTCTTGTTAGAAGTTGGCACATTTGAAAATTGGACTGCAAAGCATAGGCAGGACAAAGACAGCCTAGGATGACTTTGAAGTGGCCTAGCAGTTATGTCTGAATTTAGCAGCATGATGCTGAAAAGTGAGTAATACTAACATATGAACATACTGAAGAAGGCAGCAGAAGAAGGACATTTGGTCTATCAAGACTGCTTCATATTGCAGGGTCCATAGCTTGAGCTAATGTCCCTGCTCTTCCTCTCCACTCTCCCATCCTCCCTACCCATGACACATACCTCCCCTATGCCTGTCCCAGCCTCTCTTAAAGCTGCCCACTGTCTTCAACAAGATTGCCTCTTTGGCAGCACATTCCAAGTGTCCACCACCCTCTCTGTGAAGAAGTGTTTCCTGACCTCCTCCTAAACCTCCCACCTTCCAGCTTAAGACTGTGCTCCCTCATGTTATGGTTGCCACTCAGCTTAAAGAGACTCTCCTTGTCAACCTTATTTATCCTTTTCAAGTACTTGAAGGTCCCAATCATGTCCCCTCTCTCTCTGTCTTTCAGGAGTACATGTTCAGTGCCCTCAACCTCTCCTCATATGCCTTACCCTGCTGACTGGCAATCATCTTTGTAGCCCTCCTCTGAACCTTCTCCAGCAGGTTAATGTCCTTTTGAGGTGTGGGCACCAGTTCTGAACTCCATACTCTAGATGTGGCCTTACCAGTGACCTGCACAAGGGCAGAATAACCTACTCCCTCCTACTACTGATCCCCTAGATATACATCCCAGCATTTTGTTTGCCTTGCTGTTGCTTTCTTGCACTGTGTGGAGCGCTTAAGGTCAACAGTGATCATCACTCCCAGGTCCTTCTCCTCCTCTGGAAGCAGATACTCTGACTCCATCCAGGTAGTACTCTGTCCTGGGATTCTTGGCTCCAATATGCATAACTTTGCATTTCTTGTCATTAAAGCCAAGCTGCCATATCCTGGGCCACCTTCTTAGCCTTTTCAGATCATCCTGTAGGTCCTGTATCCCTTCAGCTGTGTCCACTCTCCCACAGAGTTTAGTGTCATCCATGAATAGGCACATTTTGCCCTTACTGCCATCTCCAATGTCATTGATGAAGACATTGAACAACACCGACCCCAGCATCGAGCTCTGGAACCTCACTGGTTACCTGTCTGGTGCCAGATAACTCTCCCCACAACCACCCTTTGGGTTCTGTCCTTCAGCCAGTTTTCCACCCATCTGGCCATCTTTCCCCAACCCTGAGATCCACCAACTTTCTGATCAACTTTTGTGGGACACAGAGTCAAAGCCTTGCTGAAATCAAGATTGAGGATGTCTACCACGTGGACCCTGTCTACTGTCTTAGTGATACAGTCAAAGGGTCAATCAGATTTGTTGACATGATCCCCTTGAAGCCATACTGCCTGTATCCTGGAGACCATACTCCTCTAGATATTCCATCAACCTCTCCTTTAGTATGGTCTCCATGAGCTTGCCCACAATGGAGTTCAGACTGACTGGTCTGTAATTCCCAGGGTCATCTTTGGGACCACTTTTGTGAGCGGCACTACATGTGCTATTCTCCAGACCTGTGGTACTATGTCTGTTTCTAGTGAACTATTAAATAGGTCTGCCAGTGGCCGTGCAAGCTCCTCAGCCAGTTCCTTTATTACCCTTGGATGTACTCCATCTGGGCCTGGTGATTTGTCTACCTTCAATGCCAGCAGACCATCCCTCACTCTATCCTCCTCTATCACTACATCTGTGTTCCCCTCACCACCTGCTCCTCTTTTCCCTGCTGAAGGCACTGGTCCATCCTTCTCCCTGGTGAAGATGGAACAGAAGTATTCATTTAGTATATCTACTTTTCCTCATTATCCTCCACCCTTTCCTAAGCCTAAGAATCCCTTCCTTCTTTTCCTTTTCTTACTTACATAGTGAAAGAAAGTATTCTCCCATCTTTATTCCTTCAGCTTTCTGCAGCTCATCCCATGCCTTTGCTCACTTGACTTTCTAACTTGCCTCACTAGCCAACTTTAGGTAATTTTCCTATCCACCTCTCTCTTGGTCTTCGTGAATTTCTATAGGCCAACCTCTTTTCCCTTACTGCCTGAGCAACCCCAGAACTGAACCAGATGGGTGCTTTTGCCCTTGTGTTCTTCCTCCGAGCCTAATGCACTCATCTGTGGAAACCAGTATTCCTTCCTTAATGATGGACCACCTTTGTTCCACCTCCATATCTGATCTGATGCCTGCCAGATGGCTCCTTAGAACTTTGCCCATTTTCTGAAGTCCACCCTCCTGAAATCCAAGATTTTGGTCTTAGTCAGGATGCTTTCCTGTCCAAATCCAACTGGAACCACACAATGCAATGGCCACTTCCACCCAGTGGCTCCTGACCATTATTTCCTGTACATGCTCACCATTTGTGAACACCCAATGAAGAACTGATTCAGCTCTTGTTGGTTCAGTGATGCCCTGAGTCAGAACCCACTCTGCAGTTCTTCCAGGATCACCTGACTCCTAGCACATGTCATGGATGGTATACTCTAGTCCACCTTGGCAGGTTGAAGTCCCCACAATTACCACCTCTCCTTTCCCCGCAGCTTCTGATATTTGTGAGCTCAGTTCCCTGTCCCTCTCCTCATCCTGACTGGGTGGTCTATAAACCACCCCAACCTCACCTTTCTCCTCTATTGGACCTTAACTGAACCCATAATGCCCCACCTCTCCTTCCTCTGACTCCTCCATTGAGCAAGTTATTCCCTCCGTAAAATAAACTGCCACCTTCCCTTCCAAACTATTCTGTCCCTCCTGTATACTTTATATCCAAGGATTGCAAGGTCCCAGTCATGGTGTTATGTTGCTCAACTCTCAGTTACTGCAGCTATGTCTACCCTCTTGTCCACTCAATAGTGCCTGCAGGTCTTCCATCTTGTTTCCAAGACTCCTTGCATTCAGAGACACCACCCTTCACCTAGAATCTGACCTTCCTTCTCTTCCTCTATTCTTCTATTCACATTGATCCCCTCTGTGTGCACCCTCCATGTCCCCTTGTTATGTGTTCCTCACCCTCTCCACCCTTTGCTAACTGTGTTCTTACCCTTCCACCGCCTCCTTCCACCTCTTCCATCACTGTGGTGGGGATTCACTGACCTCCACCTCTCGGAGTCTGTGGGCCTGCAATCCCGCTGTCCCCACCCCTCAGTAGTTTAAATTAAGTGTAGGTTATGTATTCCCACAGTTTGTCTCTGAGTACCCTCAAATCCTCCCTACTGAGGTGTAGCCTGTCTGGAGAAAAGAGTGCTTTGTTTGACCAGGTCTCCTCCCAGTCCCCAATACAGATGAACGCCTCTCCTGCACCATTTCCTCAGCCAGTCATCGAAAGCCTCTATTCTTCTTTTCCTGGTTGTGCTGGCCCTTGGTACTGGTATCACCTCTGAAAAGGCCTGCAAATTTCCTTCCTCCTGCAGATCTTTCCTGACTCTCTAAGCCTACTTTGCACTCACCTCCACCTCCTTCCCAGCTAGGTTGTTGGTTCCCAAATGTATAACTAAATTAGGTTTTCTCCAACCTCCTTACTATTTCCCTTATTCTTCAACCCACCTTCCCAGCTGTCATCCCTGGCATATAAACCACCTCCTGCTTGTATTTGGGTCCTTGCTTTCCCCAGTGAATACCCTAATTATGGAGTCCCCTGTGATTGCCACCTCCCATCCCCTGCATCCATGCTTCCTTCCTTCCTTTCTTCCTTTGATATAACTGCTTCCCACCTAACTGCTCCTCTGCACCCTGGTGAACTTATCTCTACATCCACAGTTTATCCACTTAACTGTTTTTCCATCTCTGAATCTGCCCCTCCTGTTTTGACTATCTGTATCTGCTTTCAGTTTTCCTCCCTCTTCCTTTCCTTTTCTCTTCCTCCTTCCTCCACTCTTATTTTACCTTCTCTTCCTGGCCACTGATTAGTTCCACCCCTCCCCTGCCATGCTCAACCTGACCTCCCACCTCACATCTTGCTGCCCTCCTCCTTCCAGACAGTGGTAAAATCTATTCAATAAAGACACCCCTTTAGAATTTCCCACCCCTGATGCTGCATTTACATTCCCACCCCTTCCCCTCACCACTTGCCATTCCTCCATGTGGGCTCCCAATTCTTCTGAGAAGAGATACTCCTGTATACTGGTGTTCTTCCCCACTCCCATTCCCTGGCAGATGTTGTCACTCCTTGGGCATCACCCTCTGCCTTTCCCTCCATTGCTCTGCTTCTCTGACTATCCCCACCATATTTCCCAGCTCCCATCTGAGCAGCCTTATTTCAACCCTTAGCAGCTCAGGCTCTTATACACAGGATATCCCCCTTTACTCTACATCACCCCCAGAAAGACTGCTGCCCCTCAGCTATTGCAGTTTACCACTGTCTTGCTTCCCATACATGTACCTATTCCCCACTTCCTCCAAGCCCACCTTTCCTAGCCTCCAGTTATACATAACAATAAAACACACTATAACATTCAAAAATATATAAATTTCTATCTCACTTTACTATCAAAAGGTAGCAACAACCACACTATTCTTCCTTCTGCTAATACAGATTCTGTCACAGAACCACAACACAATGCAAAAACATCTGCTACTTAGCAACAACAAACAGGTGACAACATAACAAGCTGATGTAGCTTTTTAAAACATAGAGCAAAAAATGTAATCTTTTAAACCAGTAGAAATTAGCAGCCCCAAAATACCTTGAACTACAAGAAAGAACACAGTACCACACTACTGATAAGCTGCCACAGTAAACAGCTCAATAAGATTGGAGAAAGAAGAAAAATCAGAGACAACACAAAAAGATATAATGTATTGTAAAGTATCAGGCAATAGATATACTTAGTTGTTTAACAGAGATAAATAAAACACCCACCAAAACAGACAGAATAACCGCAAAATGACACTTAGAGTCTCAATATCACACACCACCAAAGGCACATACAGAAAAGGGTCTAAACTATAGTATTAAAATTAACCACATCAGAGTTGAAAGATCACACTAAAGAAATGTAGTGATCCTTCTAACTTCCAGCCAGTATCTACCACACAAATGTTATATCTTCCTGGAGCCTACAGAGTTATCTTTCATAGTTACCTAAATTTACATAAACAAAACAATTTTTGTACTGAAAAATGTAGTAAAAGCATTTAACTTTGGGAGCTCTTCTCAAACACAGCCACTCAGCTCAGAGTTCTAGAATGAGAGAAACTAATAACAATTATATAATAATAACAATTTCAGTGTCTCTAATGCAAACATCCTAAGAAAAGAACCCAAAGACACCTGTGCAAGGTTTGGGTGGATCAGAGACCAGTGTAGTGGTGACAGCATTACTGTAGATGCACCCCTGTGAGATTTTCAAATCCATCTCTCTGCCTTTGGGATCCATGGTCCATTATTCAGTTCTGACTAAACAAATTTGCTCTATTCCTGTCTAAAGTGCAATACATAGGTACTGCAAGTCTGTATGTGGACTCTGCCAGATATAAAAATATAACTCAAAGCAGTATGGTCTGCAGTGTTAGCACTGACTTAGGAAACAGATGATCACTGGTTTAATTCCCATTATTGCCTCTATATTGAAAACTACTTTTACTTTTCTGTGCTTTTGTTCTACAAGATGTAAAATTATGTAGGAGCAGGTCTTAGTAAAAATCTAATGATATACCTTTGTTGGGCTATCTTGGATAAATATAGCAAACTGTAAATAATATATATATATATATATATATATATATATATATACATATATAGTTGCAACTGAGCTCAAAATGATGTTTCAGTTACTGAATTCTCCAGTACTATGATGAACGTACAAAATCACGAACCCCCAATATATAAAGTAATAAAAGGGACCATATATGTTAAACTTAGTTATCTCTTTATCATTCATATAGCTACTGTACATATGCATACAATTAATACTCATCCCAATCAGTCTCCAAAGTATATAATTAACAATTCATGTAAAAAGGAGTCCAAATGATTACATTTTAAGTTTTTAATTCAATTCTATAATTTGTTTACCATCCTGCTTCTACCCATTTGCATAGGTAGGTGGACTTGAGGTTAATTGACTTGCCCAATGGTCACACAGTGAGTATTTGTCTCTGCTGAGGTTTGAACTTATGATTTCATAGTTTCCAAGCCAGTGTTCTAGCCACTAGACTACACTGCTCCTAAGTGTTCTATAATATCAACAGTTTTCATATTATCCAATAATTCTATAAAATTATAAATTATGATTTTTCTCAATGTGCAAATGAAATAAATGAAAGGATTCATCTGGAAACTAGTTGTTACCAGCTCAGTATGTCTTTCTTGGTGAAATTGTTGAAATAAATAACTAAAAGAATAACATTTGTATTATAGCGGGCACCTTTTCCCACTGTTGTAAGCTAAAAGGAAACCATGAACCACAAGAAGACTCAGGCTGGCACCCTTATAAAAAGTAGAAAGACCCTGGAAAATTATGCAGGCATTATAGACACCACTATTCTTTTATTTATGTTTGTATTATAACTAATTTAATCCATATGTATAGAAAAGCTAAATACCAGTTAATATAACACAATGCTTGTTTTAACTAGTCACGAGCAATCCTGAAAATGTTCAGGAGGATTCTGTAGACACTTGTATTTTAATTATTTGAAACTGTAATTCCAAGTAAAAGATTTTTAAGGTTATGAGATAATATTATAAAACTTTTTTTTTGATTAGAAATGGAAAATGTATCCTTTGAGCATAATCAATTAAAATTGAAAACCGGAGTGGCAAAACAGGCTATGTTCTCTACATAATAGTGGCTTTCAAATTAATTTCATTTTATCTATTTGTTTAAAAGTATATACTACACTGTACAAAGAGTTAGAACATATACATAATAATATAAAAAGAGGCATATTTATACCAATGGTTAAGGATCACTATGCCTTGAGAAAGCTTTATAAAATGTCAGTACCTGATCTTCTCTTGACCATGCCTTAATACAGAACAACCAATTCTTAAACAAACAAACAAATATCCTTGTTATCTGAACACATGACAAAAAAAAATTATGGTACAGACTTTGTAACTCTGAAAATTAAATTGGTAGCACTTTTTGCCACATATAAAGTTTTACATCATTTTTGTTTACAATAATTTGGTAAGTATCTAACTCCACCCCACCTACACCAAACTTGAGGACTTCTAGGAAAGTTTGGTGTAGATAGTGGTTATATACTACCAAATTATTGTAAACAAAATGATGTAAACTTATACACTTATAATAACTGGCTGCAATTTTCCCATTGTCTGATGGCAAACACATGCCATGTCACTCCAACAAGAGCTGCATCCTGATTGGTGTTTACTCATCCTGGGAGGCTTACTAATTTTGAAAACATGGCGACTCCTCTGTACACGCTTAGCGAGCCGCCACACAGAAACTGAGCACGTGCATTTAAGTTCTAAAAATGTTTTCATCCTGTAATTATATCTGGCTAATCCTGGCTTTTTAATCCTACTCTGCACACTTCAACCCTTTGCTGGAGAAAAAACTGCCACTTGAGAATACCTCAGACACGTTTCCCAGGTAAGCGCCAGCAGGAGGGACAAAATAAATTACAAAAGCGCGTCTAACTACTAAAACCCTTGGGGCAGAAATTGCTGAATAGCAATTATAATAATAGAGATGGGGTAGTGTAAACTGGATTTTATACATTACCTCTTTCAATTGTGGATGCTTTCTATAAACCCTGTCAGGCTTTGCCCTCGGGGTTTTGTAGCATCCCACAATTGGTGTGTGTAGAATCTCGTTATACTCACCACCCCATCCATTATTGTATATTTAAACATCCTTTTAAAAATTCATTTCAAAGGATTTTGTTCATCAGTGGATCATTTAACAAATTCAGTGTCTACATTAACAAATGGATCAAGACAACAATTAAAACGAGCATTTGTCAATGCCAAATGTTTGCTTGCTGGCATTGGCATTGGTAGTGTAGGAGTTAGAGAGATGCATAATAGGAATGGCAGTGAAGTATTGAACTGAAGCCAACCCCACCACCACCGTGTAGAGACTGACAGGCACTGAATGTGCCTTTGGGTCATCAGGCATAATGGTAATGCCATTTCACCACACCTTACCCTGCAGACACCAAGTGTCACAGTGTGCCTTGGAGTCTTTTGGCTTATGATCACCCCATTCCATAAGAAACACAGTGAGATGGGTGCAGTATAGGAGAATGGGATGAACTTTGGGGCCAAAGAGCCCAAGGCACACCTTGATGCCTGTCACTGGCTGCAGGGTGTGGGTGGGGGTGGAATGACAAGTGACAATCCCAAGCCACACCCCTGATGCCTGTCAGTCTCTACAGGGTGGGTGTTATGGTTGAAACTCTAACGTCCTGAGGCATTCCTTGGTATTTTCACTCCAAATTTTAAACATGTTTTTTTTGCCCCTCACCGTGAAAAGTGGCAATATCAGTTTGTTAGCGGAAAGCTGATTTTGCACAGAGACTACACCATTTGGCACCACTGGCGAAGAAACACATTTCAAAAAGATCTGAAAAATGACAGCTCTACTGTTCATGGGAGGTGTAAATGGCAATGCTGAAAATCTGGAGTGAAAATATAAAAAACTGGTGAAGTCATGAACGTGCATAGAAACTGCACAACGCACACCCATAATGTAATTAGTTTGGGGATTTTACGGCAGATTGTCAACACAGGCATTTTGGGACCTCCACTCATGAACAGTGTCATTGTGAGTTTCTTAATCTGTCCTGAACACTGATTTCCCACAGTGACCATGCATTTCTGCGCAGGAAGTGCGAAACACATTTTGGACAGGGTGTAAAGAATGACAGCTGTACTGTTCATAAGAGTGTGGAAAATGCCAGTGTTGAACATCTGGACTGAAAATATTACAAATTCATGAACTTACGAGAGTGCATGGAAACCGTGCAATGCACACTACAACACAGTCATTTTATGGACTTTTGTCACCAAATTTTCAACATGGCCATTTTAAGATCTCTGCTCATGAACAGTATCACTGTGATTTTCTTACTCTGTCCCAAACATTGATTTTGTACACTGACTGTGCCATTGTGTCTACATATGAAACACATTTTGGGAGAGATGAAAAATGACAGCTGTACTGCTCATAAGAAGGTGTGGTAAAATGACAATGTTGAAAATCTGGAGTGAAACAGTAAAAATACAGGAAGTTATGAGTGTGCATAGGAATTGCGCAATGCACACTCATAGAACAGTCATTTTGGGAATTTTTTACCAAATTTTCATCATAGGGTTTTTGGGTGGCAACTCATGAACCAGTATCTGTTATTTTGTTACTCAGTTCCAAAAGGTGGTTCTGCACAGTGACCATGAAATCACCCTTCGGACTGAATAACAAAATGACAGTAACTGGGTTCATGAGGAGGGGCCCCAACAACCCCATGTTGAAAATTTGGTGAAATAATTCACAAAATGACCAAGATATGCATCAAAGTTGGAAAAAAAACATTTATGCCATTATACAGCTTACCAGCATTTCTTCAGTTCACAGTCAGCTTTGAAGAGTGCAGACGTGTTCCCAGTCCACCAAAGATCATCGTGCTGGCCTCCAGAGGTAAGTATGTGATGAGGTGGGGTGTGGGGTGGGTGCACAGATGGTGGGCATGGGTTGGGAGGGGGCAAGCTAGTCAACGAGGGACTGTTTTTGTTTATAGTTTTTTTTTTTTAACAAGACAATGCAGGACTTTGCCACGCTGGTGAGCTCCCAGTGTGGCACCAGAAAATGTGTTTTGGTGAAGCAGATGCATGTTTGCCATGCTGGAGTGGGCTCTCCCAGCATGGCACCAGGGTGGCAGCAGAGCCGACCGGGGGGGCACCCCATCGGCCATTGGTGTAGGGGGAGGGCGCATGAGCATGCTGGGGTGGGCTCTCAGCTGCACATATGTATTGTGGGAGGAAGAACTGTCTATGACAGTTCTGATTAAACACTGATGTAGTCAATTTGCATACTGCCGGCAGTGTTTTCCTTACAACTGTACACCACTGCATCTGAACGGCTGTCATAGACAGCTAGGACATTCACTGGCATGGTGCAGCTGCCCCTGCAAAAGGAAGCAGGACATTGGAAGTGGGGAGGCACACCTACAAAAACTCGTATGGTGGCACTATGTTTCTTACACATGCATGCAAGCAAACATAAAATGGAAACTTCTATAGCAGCTTCACAACACACAGGAAGCCAGCCATCCAAACAGCAGAAATCTGACCCACCAACGGATCACCACACTGACGTCAACCCTATGGATTTACTCACAGACAAACTAGATCATTTCTTCAGTGAAATAACATCAGTCAGATTATCCCTAAGCGATATGGCTGCTGACATAAACACTTTTAAAGCAAGATTGAAACACTCTCTAAGATGGTCTCAGATGCTAAATCCAGAACAAGCACAGTGGAAGATAAGCAAGTCAAAGATGACAGAAACATCATGGAGCTCTGAAAAAGATGGGAAAACTAGAAGACAGGATAGAGGACCTAGAGCAGACTAAGGTGAAACAATCAGTTTGGGTTGGGTTACCACAACATGCAGAGGGAGCCAACCTACTGTCCTTTATCCAAAACCTTCTTGTTGAAGTCATAGGACCCCGGAACCCTGGGGCTGAGTACAACCTGGAATACATAAACTGATCTTTCCGTGCCCCACAAAAACTTAGAGAAGCCAAGAGTGATAATATTCCAGTACTCTCACTCAAAGACAAGCTGCACATCCAATCTCAAGCCAGACTAAAAGGAGCTCTGTCCTGGAAAGGGCAGCTCCTCCATATCTATGGGGATGTGACTCCGGCGGTAAAAGACAAACAAAGGGCTTATAATGACATCAAAAAGGCGCTGCATAAAGCTAAAATCCTTTTCAGAATGCTACACCCGTCCACGTGACAATCACCAACACAACCAGCACGCAAGAATTTGCAGATGCAGAAATTGCCAGAAAAGAGCTACCAAAGTGTCTACCACAGATCTTCCCCATGGTAAAGAATAACCCAGGGCATTTATCGGACAAGCAGCGAAATTTGGGACAGTGGGCTGGCATGTACATCATCTCATATCTGATCCTGATGACTATTAATTCACCTGCCTACGGATCTGGCTCCTCTGCACCACCTGAAATTGCCATTAACTAACCCCACTGGATAAAATTGCTGGAAGCTGTGTTGCTATAGTGAAAGACATTCAGAGAAACAAGGAATATGCAAGCCCACATGAGTCAATTCTTAACCTAAAATCTTTTACTAAGCTTGGGTACTTGATTACACAATAATGGTGGGGTGATACTAATAACAGCAGCCACAACCAACAGCCTTCTTCTCAACCTAATTTCCCACTGGACAGTTTATTGCCTTTGTTCACAGGACAAGAATAAATCAGGACAATGCCCAAGCATAGGACATCAGTGCATAACCACAACATGACTCCCTATCCCATTTTTGACTACGGCACTCCATCCTGAAACCTACACCTCAGCTAACACATGTCTTCCCTCCCTGTGCCTAACAGCTATGCAGACAGCCTGGACATACTGTAGAGCGCCCTCAATCAGAACCAGACTCACTACTGCCCACCAGGAACAATGGAGAGTTACACACCAGCAGACGAACATTCCCCATGCATGCAGCTAATACTGTACCATTGATCAAACATGATCACACAAAAAGTATGAAAGGCCAACACAAAGCCCAAGCTACACCTCCATGAACTCCAGGCAGCCTTATACTAACCTGGCAGTCAGCAGCAGTGCTAGGATGACCAGCAATGGCATAACACACCAACAAGCATCGCTCTCATGGGAGTGTCCGCCACTGCCCTTCTGTCTGGTAGAAAAGGTATAATCTTCTACTGTTGTTTCCAAAGGCACAACCATGCACATAACAATCTGGGAAAGGGAATGCTTGCTGCTTTTACTTGGTATAACAAATATATAGTAACCATATTGGGGAGGGGCGGAAATGGGCAAGGATATCAAGTCTTTCAAGCCTGTAAAGTGTCAGTTGAAGGAGGGCAGTTCGCGGGCAGCTCTAACTCAACAAGGTGGTCAGGTATGCAAAACATGAAAGCTTACCAAATATTAACCCCCACTGGTGATAAAAGACACCGCAGCTTAAGGGCCAGCATTAAATCCTAAATGGCAGTAGCTGGTGGTACAGTGTTATGCATGCACCCTCACTCATGCAGAGCCTGATCCCAAGCAATGCCCTCCAATAAGGACACCTCATACCCAAGGATAGACCGGAAGCCCAAAAGAATAAACAGAAAGTGAACCCCAGGAACAAGCTCCCTATGGGAGTGAAACATAGGAAATAAAAATAAAAAATTTGGAACATATTGTGAGTCTTTCACATTATTTAAAGGGCCCCCCACCTGCATAAATACAGTTGACTGAAGATCCAAAGATATCTCAGCAGTCTTCAGCGATTTCTTCACAGAACTATATGTGGAAGGTAACCCGGCACCCATTGAGGACATACGGCTTTTCATTCAAAAGGCCCAGCTACCCAGAGTGGAGCAGGAGTCCTTAGATAGGTTGGGTGCTCCAACTCACAACAGGAAGTAGAGGCAGCAATCAGCTCACTGAAAGTTGATAAGGCACCAGGTCCAGATGGGTTCACCTTCAATTTCTATAATGCACTGGTGCAGGAGCTTTCTGGGCCAATGACAAGCCTCTTCAACAAGGCCAAAGAAAAGGCTGACCTAGACCCCAGTCTACAAGAGGTCCTCATCATACTTCTTCCAGAACCATACAAGGACTCAACCATGCTCATAACAGTCAGGGCAGGGGAACACTTGCTGTTTTACTTGATATTACAAATGTATAGTTGACATATTGGGGAGGGGTGGCAATGGGCATGGGATATCAAGTCTCAAACCTGTAAAGTGTCAGTTGAAGGATGGCAGCTCACGAGGCAGCTCTAACTCACCAGGGTGGTCAGGTAACAAAACATGAAAGCTTATAAAATATTAACCCCCACTGGTGAGAAAGAAACCATGGCTTAAGGGCGGCATTAAAATCCTAAATGGCAGTAGCTGGTGGTACAGTGTGATGCACACCTCTCACTCATGCAGAGCCTGGTCTCAAGCAATGCCTTCAAGAAAGGACACCTCATACCTGAGGATAAACCAAAAGCCCAAACCCCACTTTGGACCCCCACCCATCTAAATGGCTCAGGGTGGTGAGCTCTAGCCATTTGGTCAATGCTCTGGAAAAGGGAAATGGGGTCGATGAGTACTTTGGTAATGCAGTGCCCCACACCTGCATCTATCACTACCCACCAGGCATGCACTATTCCTCTAGCCAGGATCGACAGTACCGCTACATCATAGGTGTCCATCAATGGGTGCCTGCCATCATGTATGATGTTGCGGAGTGCACAAGAGGGCTGAAACCAGCCGAGGACTAACTCTGATGTGGAGGGGTACATGCCATGGTCAAAACTGAAGGCCAAGATATTTCTGAACTTTGAGGTGGAACCCTCCTCCCCCAAACAAAATACCGATGCCTAACCAAGCCGGAGGGTTGGGATTAGGTTAGGTTAGGATGCTATGGGGAAATTCAACCAGATGCTGGTTGGGGGAGAAAGGCTCACTAAGACACTGTGGGGGCAGCTCTTTATTATAATAAAAGCACCTGAAATACTAGATATATGTGGTACATATTTTAACTTTACTGTTTTCTTATTCTTTGTTATTTCTATACCTTCCCTGTAGATGGGCAATTCAGTAATGTGGACAATACTGCAACAAGTTTGGTGAGTTGCTCAGAATGTATCTGGCTATCCCTGCCACACAGTTAGTTGCTCATGACGTCACAGTCTATTGTCATGTTGAGCACTGTGATGTTGTGAATGGGTGCAATGGGGTTTTGAGGAGATGCAATCATTTTCAAATGTTTCTATACATATCTGTGGATGGACCACCAATACGGGCTACAAATCATGGTAAAGAACAGTGAAAGCAAGGGGAGAGAACAAAAAAGGAAAAAAATATATTCTCTTGTGAACCATAGCAGCTGAAACATCTTAACTAGTAGGGACAGATCTGCTTGGAATTAAGTTGGATACTTGTTACATACCAATTATGTTAGAAAATCCTTGACCTGGGGTGGAGGACAGTGGCACTCATGGAGGCCCATCATGGTCTGAGAACTGGGAGCTCACCGTGGCCCATGGGAAACCCAATGTATTATTCATTGGGTAGCGGGCAATGCTGAGCTCCTGCTCTTACCTAACTCAATGTATACAGTAGCTAGGTGAGTAGTTTTAGTCTTATGTGTGTGTGTGTTTATTTTAGCTTAGGTTTTGCATGCACAACAGGAAATCACTGTTCTGAATACTGAACTGCTGACACTATGCTATGAGTTCATGCCCCCATCTGGGTAAACAGTGTCACTGTAACACAGGATACAAAGCCATTGCCTGTCATCCTAAATGAATCAGCAGATTCCTAAGTCAACACAGGCTTATCCATGATTTAAGAACAGTCATGGGCATACACATACCAGATTGGCATAAGAAATGTCACCTGCCCAATATACCTGCACCACATGGAATATTAAAGGGCACAGGCCAAACAAAAAGACTTGATCTTGAGACACCATAAAACCATGAAAACTCAGATTGCCTTCATCCAAGAAACATGTACACTGGACACCAAGCTCTACTCTGGAGAGGAAAGGGGGTCAGGTATTTGTGGCTTGAGACAGCAATAGAAAAGCCGGAGTTGCCATCCTCATACACAGGAGCACCTCATTCCAACCCATAGAACTGCATGAGGACCCACAGGGTAGATACTTTTTACTGAGGGTGAGCTAGATGGGAAGGACATAAAATTTGCTGCAATTTATAGGCCGAACAAGGATGAGCTAAGTTTCTTTTTAAACCTTTTCTCAATCATATCCTCCATGCCAAGCTGCCCAACTGTTATGGCTGGGGACTGGAACCTAGTACAGGTCATTACACTGGAAAAATCCAAAACAAGAAGGGTGGGGCTCTCCCCAGTTCAAAGGGCACTTAGAGAACTCATGGACTACATCAGCTGGTGAATGTCTGATGGATTCTACACTCCGACTCCAGGGAACACACCTTCCTATTAGCCCTCATGCATCATCATCATCCAGACTCAACTACTTCCTGACAAACCAATCCATTCTCAAAATCACTTCCACTTGTGAAATATGCCATCATGTCTTATCAGAACATGCACGGTGACCCTAACCTTGTTAGCACCACAGCAGATAGAACGTGACAGGATTTTAGAGTTAACAACAACCTGCTAAAAGACCCACAGTGCTTGCCTAAAATAAAGGAATGCTTTAAATAATACTTTGATATAAACATTAGTTCAGACTCCTCTCAAGCTCCACTGTGGGGTGCTTTTAAATGCGCACTCAGAGGTGAGCTTATCTGTCCGCATCCACCAGAAAGAAGAAAAGAGAAGCAAAATGCATGCAACTTCTAGGTACAATCCAGGAACTGGAAAGAATGTCATCTGCCCCCCACCCCAGTATCACAACTGTCTTCCAACTTAACGTGCCAGGGCCAAGTACAGGGAACTTGTCAGAGTAAGCAGAGTTTGCTAAACTCACAGCAAACATATGCTATGTAGATCAAGGACAGAAGGCAGGAAGCTACTAGCAGTCAGAATCAAACAGCAAGAGGCATGTTGTACAATCACCCTGATCCAATCCTCGTCTGGCACCCTCATATCCCAACCCAAAGACATCTCATAGTAAATACTGGATTTGGTGGGAATGGAGCCACTTTATTGTTCTTCTTAGAACTTTTCATCCCCCAAGGCTCTAAACATGTTCAGGACAGGATAGGATATGATGATATGTGTTAACAGAAAACAAAAAAGAAAAACTAAGAAAGTGAACCTTGAAACAAGCTCCCTGTGGAGTGAAACATACATAGATACATAGACAGTGTTAGCAGATAAGGGCCTATGGCCCACCTAGTCTGCCCATTTGAGTTTGTAATTTCAGTTTATGTTTCTAGAACTCTGTTGCCCCTACCCCTGACCTCCAGAATTCCTTTATGTTTATCCCATGCATTCTTAAATCCCTTGATTGTTTCGCCCCACCACTTCCTCAGGCAGGGTGTTCCACTTGTCCACCACCAGTTCTGTGAAGAAATTCTTCCTCACATTTCCTCTGAATCGTCCTCCTCCAACTTCATCCCATGCCCTCTAGTCCTGGAACATCTTTTTCGAGGGGAATAAAACAAAATTTGGGAAATATTGAGCATCTTTGACATTATTTATAGGGCCCCCACCTCACCAGTACAATTGACTGAAGATCTACAGGCATCTCAGCAGCCTTCAGCAATTTCTTCACAGAATTATATGTGGAAGGTATTCCTGCACCCATTGAGCACATTCAGCTCTTCCTTCAGAAGGACCAGCTAGCCAAAGTGGAGCAGGAGTCCTTAGATAGGCTGGGTGCCCTGATCTCACAATGGGAAGTAGATGCAGCAATAAGCTCACTGAAAGTTGATAAGGCACCAGGTCCAGATAGGTTCACCTTCAATTTCTATAAAGCACTGGTGCAGGAACATTCTGGGCCAATGACAAGCCTCTTCAATGAGGCCAAATGAAAGGTCAACCTAGACTCCAGTTTAGGTTGGATAAAGACTCAACTAGCCTGGGCAGTTATGGCCCATATCCCTCATAAACACAGACCTCAAAATCCTAGCAAAAGTGCTGGCGACCAGGCTGAGCAGCACAATTGGCAAACTCATGGGTCCACAACAACTCAGCTTTATGCAGGGCAGACTGGCCTTGGGCTACTTATGGAAACTAATGCATATTCTAGTGGCATCCATGGACTCAACTTCACCAGCGGTAGTTCTGTTGCTAGATGCAGAAAACAATATGGTTGATAGGGTATTCTGGGCCTTTCTTTGAAACCCTATAGGAGTTTGGTTTCCTCAAGACTCTATAAGTTGGGTCAAACTACTCTACTCCCACCCAAAATCCAGGGTACTGTGCAATGTGATCCTCTCACCCCGACTGGAGCTAAAGTCTGGCACTAGATAGGGCTGCCCCTATCCACATACTGTATCTCTTTAACCTATACATAGAACCTCTAACAAGAAGGATCCTGGCAGAGGATGCCATCAGAAGAATCAGAGTTGGAGAGTTCAGCTACAAAGTCTCCACATATGCAAATGATGTGTTTTACATGTGGAGGATCCCACCGAATCAATACCACAAACCCTTGCCCTTCTCAAGAATTCAGACACATATCAGGATATAAGCACAATCCTGCATTATTCTACTCATCCACCACACATTTAATTCTCAAGTAATGTACGGGTGGGAGCGTGGTGTCCCAACTCAATCAAATACCTAGGTATTGCAATCTCATAGAGCCATGGTGCCTGTAGAATGCTGAACCTAGACTCTGTTAGGACCAGAGTCAAAAGGACTTAATTAGATGGTCCACACTTCCTCTAACACTCTGGGAATGCATAAACTTTTTAAAATGAACATCCCTCGCATCCTATAACCAAATCAACATGGGGGCAGCTCCCTACCCATCACTTGGTTCACTGAGCTGAAGACCACAATATCTTCCTTTCTCTGGTAGGACAAACTACCGGAGGGCATATCACAAACTTATACCTGCCAAGGAGGAAGGCGGTCTTCAACTGTCCAATTTTCAGCTATACTACCTCTTAGCACATGCCACACACTTCCTTTTGGGAGAACTTTTGTAGGGTTTACTGAAACCCAAGAATACATCCCACAGTGGAAGCTGATGGAATTGAACCTGTACAAAATAGCTAGAATTAAAATCCAAGCACAGACTAGCATACCACAAATCTCTGCCTACATTATTGAAAAACTCCCAGATAGGAGTTTCAGATCAAGTCAGCAAGCAACTCCGCGCCTATTAGGCACATGCCCCAGTCTGGATCCTGCCCAACCTCTGGCAGGAAACCCAAATTTCAAAATACAGAATAGAACAATCCTTACAAAATTTATGGGAATGGCAAACCCTCAAAATCTTGTCAATCTCCTTGATGGCAACTCATTGCTCCCATGTCACAAATTTCAGCAACGTTATGCCCTGGCCAAAATACCAACCTTCCCTGCAACATATGCTTACCTCAGCCCTAGGCCCTCAACCCTGGAGATGGGGTCATTTAATAAATGGGATGAACTGTGTTCTTAGTAAACCAAAGACATGCAGTATCCCTGGTCTACAAGCACCTACTATTCTTGACAGCCCTCAAAGCAGTGCCCAGTGCACATATTAGCAGAAAGAATTTCTAGAACTAGGATCCCAGGTAATACTGGTTGACTTATGGAAGAACACACAAGCTCCTAAAGTTTGACAGTCTTAAGCTCATGCAATACTGAACAAACCATAACATGTACTACACACCAGTCAAGCGATTCAAGATGGGCAAACTCGACTCGAACCTCTGCTCCTGATGCAAATGAGACAAAGGTTCTCTAAAACACATCCTGTGGGATTGCTCAAAAGTGAAACCTCTTTGGGAAGTGATTCAAATGAGCCTAGACACCATACTGAGTCTGTAAAATGCCTTCTTCCATCAGGTGTGCCTCTTGGGCTCAGTCTAAAATGGATTCTGGGGACAAGGAAATACAACATATCTCTAATTGCAGCCATAGCCAAGAAAATGATCCTTAAACACTGGATGGATGAAACAACCCATCCTATCAGGAATTGCATAAGTCCATGCTAAAAGCACTCTGCATGGGAAAAATGATCAATCATATCCGACACACCCCAAACCTTTACCTTACAAGATGGGGACACTTGAATCTCTTTTATCAACTACTCAGTTAAGCTCAGAACCTACATAGCCTATAGTTCTGCTACACAAATGTTAATGCCCTTATTTGTTAATCTATATG
Source organism: Neoceratodus forsteri (assembly GCA_016271365.2). Classification (NCBI taxonomy): domain Eukaryota; kingdom Metazoa; phylum Chordata; order Ceratodontiformes; family Ceratodontidae; genus Neoceratodus; species Neoceratodus forsteri. The sequence continues at coordinate 626,679,233 of CM057455.1, forward strand.
TAATAGTTTCTCTTTGGGGTTTAGAACCACTGTGATTTACACAATGTCAGTAAATTGTTGCTGCTGCACCCTGGATGTTGATGGGGTCATCAGCACTCCTCCTATTTGCATGCAACTGTAGTCTTAGATGTCACTCTGTCCTGTCTGTATGAATTTCTCACAAAACTATAATAATGCTTACTATAAAAAAAGTGGCATTGAAGCTGGAGGGCCAGCGTGGAAAGGAAGATGATGCCAGACTTTGGGAAGGGTGGTACACTCTGCATGGCAGCACAGGCCTGAAGTCATAGCACAGTGGTATTCTCAAGGGCAAGAGAAAACAAGAGGAAAACAAAACAGCCTCTGATGGATGATGCTGACTTCATGCCTAGTCCCCAGATTATACACTGTGGAAATCCTCCTGGAATCCTGGATTAAGTGAGTCAAGGGGCCAAGGGTAAGCCCTAATGATACAGATCCATGGAAGGTAAGCTATGGGGCCCCAAAGAAAAAGGAGGTGAATCCATGGATGGTAGGTGATATGCAGGGGCAGGGAGAAGGGAACAGGCCAGAGACAGGTTCAAAATAGAAAGTACAAGAAAAGTCCTAGACATCTACCTTTTTGTATCATTTTATATTTTTCACCTCTTCTCCACTTTGACTGTCCTACACCCTGCCGGCTCCTACTTTTCAGAAGTTGGGATCTCACCATGGCTTGTCAGGGTATCAGCCAATATGCTGTCTATTTGTTCAGGTTACATGTAGAACCAGCTTCCTAGCTATGAGCAACATAGCCATAATATAGAATGGGTCTGTCCCTCCACTGTGCAATTTCAAAGTTATTCATGAAGTGTCATTGCACCACTGGCAGATTTGAAATGCCATCCTTGGTCAAACTGTCCAGATGTTACATTATTGCCAGCATAGCATGTGACCCCAAGAATTTTGATTGTGCCTGTATTGAGGTGGTGACTGGGGTGGCCACTTCTGGACCCTCTAACCACTAGGCCCTCTAGGTCAGCTCTGATGTGGGAAATTGAGGTTGAACTATTAGTGATCATTGCTGAATGACTTCCCATCCCCCTGAGTCACTTAGGGCAGTCCTCAGCAAGGAATGCAGGGACTTTTCCAAGGTTGTGTGAGTGTCCCACAGATATGTTCAACACTACCTGCCACAGGTTATTAGGATCATGGTTGCTGGACAGGAACCAATAGTTCTCTGAGCAGAAGGTTAACACCTTATCCATTAGACCATCGGGTGGCCTTGATACCTTATTTTATTAGAACTGCACTAATGTTAGTGTTTGTTAACTTAAAAGTTACAACAATATTTTTCTCCATATGAATAAACTGATTCCCATTTGTAATTTGTTTACATTTAGCCAGAATCCTTCAAACATCAGCCATTTACACAAAACCTACTCTGCAGGGCCTCATTGACATTTTAAGTGTGTCTTTAGTTGAATTTTCATGTTCATTCACTAACATAAAGATGTTTTAAGTTAATTTCTAGAACTTTGCCTCCCATAGATACTCATGTGTTCCAAAACCTGTTGAGAAATACTGTAGGAGCACCCATACCTCCTGGAGTTATTTTCTTAATCAGCAATACCAACAGTACTACAGTACTATCGCAGATTATTAACAAACTTAAAATAACACCTGTGGTGAGATTGTTTGGTGCCATTTGAAGGACTGCTGTCCAAGCATTCTATGGCAACATTGGCTTGTCCAAAGTGGCCCCAGTACTTAAGTGTGTATGAAGGTATATAGTTAAGCATTGTCTGGTACACTTTATCAGTACAATATGCAAATAAATTAACTTTTGGCAAACTTTGTGTAGTACAATTTGCAAAATATATTCTCAGCTGATATTAATCAACCAGGTTAATACAGTGCACCCACACATATATCTGCACAGTCTCTATAGAGGGGATGAGGAGAGAGTAGGTTGAATAGTGGGAGTTGGTAGTAGAGGATGAGGAGATAGTGATTGAATAGGGAGTTTGTAGAAGAGGGGAGAGGGTAATTGGGGAGGGCAATTATCAGTGGAGCACTATTGCAGTCAGCCTCACCTGTGGTGGGCAGCATTGGGCTGCAGAAGACTGAGACAAGTCATGTCAGGGGTAGTACAGACAGTAGGTGGAGGTTAGGTCTGGAAGTTGCAGTGTTCTGGTGGGGTGAGGGATTTTGGAGTGCTACTTTGAGTGGAACAGGCAGGAAATACACACGTCGGCATGTATTCCACCTGCGCAGCTCCACACCCTAGATCCACGTAGAGGCTACATTCACAAACATTGGTCCCAGCTCAGCTCCCACACACTGCCCCACTCCCCAGGTGTGCAGATCTGCTGGGGCAGGCAGGCGGAGTGGATCCGGCGACAGCCAATTGGCTGCCTGGTCCTCATTCTACAGTGAATCTCTTGCACCTGTGGGGCACAATGTTGACCGCCGCACAGGGCACCCATCGTGACATTGGGGATACCCTTGTTGACTGCCCCAGCCTCCCAGTGTGTCCTGATGAAAGGGCATACCTGTTGGGGCAATGCCCTGCCATTACTACCATGGCCAGCAGCTGCTTTTCTGGGGGTGCATAACTAGCTGCTTGTGTTACGGATGCCCTAATTGGCATAGCTGCTGGTACACCATGCACAGCACTCTGTGGTTTAGTGAATCCAGTGGAGTGCTGGCATGGATCCTGCACCCCAGCCCATCCTGGTGCAGAGCTGTGCGATCGGCCAGGGATTGGGTGCATGAGGGGCAATATTAGTAACAGCATACCACATTAGGGGCGCAGTGGCCACAAGAAGGTGGGGGGTGGGATATGCATGCAGTATTCGCAATGTACCCTCCCACCTTTGTGAATAGCCCGCAATGTGCATGAATGGAGCTAATGGGAACATATATATAAAAATAGATCATGGGAGCATGAATGCAAGGGGATGGGCATGCATGCAAGGGGAAACCTGACTAGAGAGGATCTAGTGGATGCCTGGGACTAACTTTAGTCTTAGGTGGAGAGGGAGCACTAGAGAACCAGGAAAACTGCTACAGGACTGATAAGTGAAAAATTGCTTAACCCATAAGCAGGCCTAAAGATGCAGGTTTGGTTGATGATATGCAATTTAGGCAGTAACTCAGTAACCCATGTACCATGAACCTCTTTTGGGTGGCATAGCTCCATTGGACTGGTTCTGTACATCCACAGAAGTGTGTGGGTGTTCTTAATCCAGTGTTATTATATACAAAACCTAATAATGGATTACCTAATTTGTAACCCAGTTTAGATGTAGGGTGAATTTCTTCCCACAATAACTAAGTCAACCCTTTGTGGATAGCTATTGAGTGTAGGTACACCCATTTTGTGAATTTGTGCTAGTTACTGTGAAATGGGCCTGCCAATATAAGGAACAAGCACTTTGGTCTGCCCTTATCTGCTTAACATCAACAGTTTTTAAGTCAGCTAGAGAAAACAGTATGGATAGAGCACTGAACAATGAAACAGGACAGTTGTAAATCCCTACACAGTTACTGACTCATTCATTGCCTTAAGCAAGTCAGTTGACCTCACTGAGCTTTGCTCTTCTGAGCTGTAAAATTTAGTAGCGCATTTCAAATCTCTCAGATGGTTCAATTTAACAAGTTTGTGTAGGGCAGTATCATGATTCAAAATGACAATGGCAGCTGACTCATCAGTTATTTCTTAGATGGCTGTGTCATCACATACAGTAGGTATTTCACAGGTTTGCTTTTCTCCAGCTGCCAGAGAAAACAAGCATTTGTTAATGCTGAATGTTTGCTTGCTGGTACTAGCATTGGAAATGCAGGAGTTAGACAGATGCAGAGGTAGGAATGGCAGTGAAGTATTGAACTTCATCCTAACCCCACCTCCACTCTGCAGAGATGGACAGGCATTGGGGCATGCGCTTGGGTTGTCCATAAAGTTCATGCCATTTCACCTCACCCTATCCTGCAGACACCGACAAGTGTTGAGGTGTGTCTTGGGGTTCGGCTTTACAGTCACCCCACTCCAATAGGACATATGCTGAAATGGGTGCAATATAGAATGGGGTGAACTGTGGGGCCGAAGAGTCCAAGGCATAGCTTGATGCCTGTCAGTGGCTGCAGGGTGGGTGGTGGGTTGGAATGGCATGAACATTGCAGTCGGCAATCCAAAGGCACACCCCTGATGCCTGTCAGTCTGTAAAGGGTGGGACGTTATGGTTAGAAACCGTAATACTCAGGCTTCTGTTGCTATTTGCAGTACAAATTGTCAACATGGGCATTTTATGGCCCCCACCTCATGAAAGCATTTGGGACCTCTTCTCTGAACAGTGGCACTCTGATTTTGTCAATGTGTCCCCAAATTTGAGTTTCCACAGCAACCATGCCATTGTGCACCAGATGTATGAAAACACAGATTGGGCAGGATGTGAAGAATGACAGCTGTGCCATTCATAGGAGGTGTTAAGAGATGGCAATGTTGAAAATCTGTAATGAAAGTATTAAAATTCTCAAACTTCCGAGGCGTGTCGGAACTGTGCAATGCATGCATGTAACACGGTCACTTAGTGGAATTATTTCACCAGATTTTCAACATAGGCATTTTGTGACCTCTGCTCATGAAAACTGTCACTATGACTTTCTTAATCTGTCCCAAACATTGATTAAGCAATAATGCCCGACAGGGTGTGTGTCATGCTGGGATAACGTCATGCCTGGTGGTTGGGCAGCGCAGGCCGCAGGCGATAGGCCCAACAACTGAGGCGTGACGTTATCCCAAATGACACACACCCTGAAGGGCATTATTGCTATTATACAATGGCTCGTTGTTATATATAAAAGTAAAAAATAATTTTAAAGAATGTTTTTATTAGTGTGGAAAATATTTTTGTTTCTTAAGAGGAGATGCAAAAACTAATCTGCAATATGCTCATCATCCAAAAGCTCATCTGCAGGTTCACAGTGAGGCTGAGACTAGACCAGTGATGTTGTACTGGTTTACATCACAGGTCCAGCCCAAGACTGACCAATCAGAGTCCAGGATTTTTCTTGCCATTGTATAATTTCCCACAGCAACCTGAGTATTGTGCACCAGATGTATAAACGCATATTTTCGGGCAGGATGTAAAATTGAGAGCTTTACTGTTCATAAGGAGGTCTTAAAAATGGCAATGTTGAAAATCTGGAGTGAAAATACTACAAATTTGTGAAGTTACAGAGGTGGAAACTACATCATGCACTCTTGTAACATAGTCATTTTATGGACATTTGTCACCAAATTTTCAACATAGGCATTTTAGGACCTCTGCTCATGAACAAAGTCACTGTGATTTTACATACGAACATACAAATCTGCCAGCAGGACACACCAATCGGTCTATGTAAGTCTGCTCGAGTGTGCAGCAGCACTTAGACTGCAGCTGTCCCAGCCTCCTCTCCTCAGTTCCTTCCCTGCTTGTTCCAGCCCCTGTCCCCAAGTCTTGCTGTTGCTTTATCCCACTCCTCCTTAAAGCTATTGACTGTCCTACATGTTACCACCCCTCTGGCAGTGCATTCCAACTAGACACCGCCCTCTTAGAGAAATAGTGTCTCCTTAGTTTCCTCTTAAATCATCCCCTTTCAACCTTAGTCCATGCCCACTGTCTCTCTTCCACTCTTCAGTTTAAACACCCTCTCAGTGCTAGGTTTAGTTACCCTCAGGTATTTAAATGCTTCAATCATATCCCCTATCCCTCCTCTCCTCCAATGTGTACATGTTCAGGTCCTTCAGCCAAACTTCATATTTTTCCTTCCATTCCCTTTAACAGTTTTGTTGCCCCCTTAGCACCCCTCCAGTAACTTTATATCTCTCTCAGGTATGGCCTCCAGTATTGCACACAGTACTCTAGGTGCGTTCTGACCGATGATCTTAGAGAGGTAGGATCACATCCCTTTGTCTGGATGAGAACCTCCTTCGATGCACCCCAGCATCCTGTTTGCCTTCATTGCTGCTCTCGTGCAGTGGGATGAGTTGGTCATGCTCCCAGTTACCAAGACACCTAGGTCCTTCTCCTCTCTGATCCCCAACCAATAGTCCCTCTTCTGATTCTTAGCCCTGAAGTGCATCACCTTACACTTTTTGCATTGAATCTAGCTGCCACTCCACTGACCATGCCTCTAGTTTGGTTAGGTCCCCTGCAGTTTTCCCCATCTGTCCTCTTCATCTACCACCGCCCCAAGTGTTGGTATAATGTGTGAACAGATTAACCCTGCTCCCCACTCTGTGTGCTATATCAGAGATAAACGCCTAACTAGCACTAGGCCCAGCATTGACCGCTGCGGCATCCCGCCACTGCTCTGGATGCTGAGAGCCCCCCCAGCACCTCTGCACCTCCCTGTAACCAGTTCTCTATTCATTTAGTCAGCTTTTTCCCTATCCCCACTGCCATCAGCTTGCCCCCTAGTCTCCCATGAGGCACTGTATCAAAGACCTTACTGAAGTCCAAGTACTGGACATGTACCATATGGCCCTGTCCAAATCCCTTGTCAGCCAGTCACAATACTCTGTTAGGTTGATTTGACAAGTCCTCCCTGAGATTAACCTATGTTGCCGCCCATCTTGGAGGCCATTACTGTCTAGGAATGTCACCAGCCTCTCCTTCAGTATTGGCTCCATAAGCTTACCCACTATGGACGTGAGACTTACCGAGCGATAATTTCCTGGCTTCTCCGGAGGCCCACTCTTGTGTATGGGCACCACATGGGCCACCCTCCAGTCCTGAGGCACACCCTGTTTCCAGGGATGTGTTGAACAGATCTGCCAGTGACTCAGCCAACAGCTCTGCCATCTCCTGAGCACCCTGGGGTGGATGGCATTGGGCTTGGTGCCTTGTCCGCCCTTACTGCCCTCAGCCCTCTAGCACCTTACTTCCTGTGATCACTTTGTCCGTCACCTGCTCCCCTTTCTCCACCCCCAGCCCATTCTGGTAGTGGGTCATCCCTCTCCTTAGTGAAAATGAAGCAGAAGTACTTATTTAGAATTTCCACTTGTTCCTCTCCCTTTTCCAGCCAATCCCTCCCGCTTTATTCTCACAATATGTTCCTTGCACTTCCTCTTTTCCCTGACATACCTAAAAGTCCTTTCCCCTTCCTTTTATGCCCGTGCAGAACTTAATTGCCTGGAGGCCTTAGCATTTTCACTTCCTGGCAACCTCTCTTGACCAACTCCTGAAAGCCTCCTTACCCTCTGCCTTCCTGTTCTCCTGTACTTCCGGTATGCAGCCGTCTTTGCCCTCACCCCTTGCAGCACTTCCTTGTTCAGCCAGCATGGTTTCTTGCTTCTGCTCTTCTTATTCCTGGCCCTGGTGCAGGCTACTATGGCCTCTGTTAGCCCAGTCTTTATGATTCCACACTTTTGTTCTGCATCCATTCCCAGCCTCATATCATGGAGTCTTCCTTGCAGTATTGCTCCCATCCCCCCATGTCCACCTAATAAAGTCCATCACCTTAGTTCCCGTGCCTCCTGTCTCCTTGCCCAGTGCAACAACAAGCCACACTGTTTGGTGGTCGCTACCTGGTAGTGGGTCCTCCACCCTTACCTCCCTCACCACCTCCCCATTTGCCAGTACTAGGTCTAGAGTGCTACAAGCCTTGTAGGCCCACTTACCAATTGTGAAGAAGGCCATCTTGAATGCATCAAGGAGCACCTGCTCCCTGGTACCAGGGTGGGACAAATAGAGTCACCAGGTCGCCAAATGTGACCTGGCTAATCATTATGGCCACCAGTTTTCTTTAAAAACTCGCCATTCTGGTGAGTAGTCAGAGCGCTATCCCTGCGCATGTGTGGTAGCTCATCATGCTTCTCAGTCAGTTGTGAGCTGAGCTACCACTGCCGCACATGCACAGGATCAGAACTCCATTAAAAACATGGTCACAGAATAGCCACACACAGCGAACTCGATCCCATCCAGTGTCAGTCCGGCCAGCAGCACCCACCTGTGAGTCTGCACAGAAGAACACCAGGGAAGGAGAAGTCACGAGGTAAACGAATGGGTGCTCATGTGGGTGGTGGGAGCTGCATTTCTAGGGAGCGTTTAACTGAAGTGTGCTATTGTGAGGAGACAGAGAGAAAGAGCATACCTTTGCTCTCTGGGGAAAAAATCAAATAGCCAAGCATCGACTTGCACAGTTCCACCAAAAGCTCTTTTAAGGGCTGCGAGTGTGAAAGCCTATCTCAGCACTTGAGTCCATATCGCACGCTTTGTTCAATCAGGGACATATGTAATATTTTGTGAAGCCAGACGATTTAGATGGTCACAACGTATTGACTGGGGAGGGGAAGGACAGCCTTCTTAGTGGTCCAGGGAGCCCTGTAATACGGCTTGTGTGGACAGACTGTGAAATAAGTAATGGCTGTGTGTGAGGAGGAAAATGTAAAGTCTTCAGCAGTATTTTTTCGCTGTGCTGTCACACAAGATGACGGTTGGCTGGGGAGGGACGAGAGCCTGCTTGCCTTGGTTAGGGAGTAAGGGTCGGGAGCCCTGACTTTAGTCCTTCTGTGGAGGAAAATAAAGAAAAACTATTACTTGTTGAAGTTGCTGCAGTGCACTGCTGTTTCTTGTAGGCTTGGTTTAAAACTAAACCTGTGCTGTGTATTTAGCGAGTGAGTCTCTTACAAAACTGACTTCAGCTGAGCTAATAGTTTTTTCTGTTACTGTGAGTCTTCAGTTTTGATTGCACATTAAAAGTGAGAGAACTTTATCCAACAGAAAGACATAAAAAAACTTACAAGACAAAAAGTTTATAAAACATTTTGGTTCATCATGATTGAACTGAAACATCTGCTGCTGAATGAAGTAGGATGGAGAGGGGCTTGCTGTATAAATCTTGTTGAAGTGAAAAAAAAATCAGCTTAGTGAAATTAAAAGTCCACAACCATATTCAACCCTTGTGACTGTGCTGCATATTAGTGAATAGTGACACACTGACAGCGTCTCTGGTCAGGTGGTTGTGTAGTCCATTGTCCATTTTCTCATAGTTGTGTGCCTTCCTTTTGGATTAGAGGCAGGAGTCAGGAATTTCAACTTGAACTTTATAAATTCTCCCTCCTGTGTAATACTGCTCTGGCAAGCTAATTCTCATCAGGATCTTTGGTAAAACTTTCCCAAATGTAGGTTAATGGGCAATTCCTTGATGAAAGGCAAGTTAAAAATGGCCATCACATTTTGTAGTCTAGCGCCATAAAAATTGGCCACCTAAAAATTTTGGCCACCAGATTTTGAGGTTTGGTGGCCAAACTGGCCACCAGGTCAAAAGTGATTTGTCCCACACTGCCTGGTACTGCTAGTGACGGGTGCTCCAGTCAGCCCATGGTAGGTTAAAATCCCCACTATCACCACACTTCCCTTCTACACACCCTCCTTATCTGCTCTTCCAATTCCCCATCCAGTTCCCTGGATTGGGCTGCTGGTCTGTACACCACTCCCAGCCTCATCTTTCAGCCCTTAGAGTCCAGGAGCTGCACCCAAAGTGCCTCTGTCCTCCTCTTCTCCCTCATCCCTTATGCATTTAATCCCTTCCTCATCTAGAGTGCAACCCCCTCTCTTCCAACCCCCCACCCGGTCCCTCCTGTGTATCCTGTATTCCAGGATTGTCAAGCCTCAGTCATGGTACTCTGTGGCCCAAGTCTCTGTCACTGCAGCAATGTTCACCTTCTCATGCTATTTCACACTAAGGGTTACATTTCTTTCAAGATACCTGTTCAAGATTAGCAAATTATACATACTAAAAATATTTTCATAATATCTTTAAACAGACTGGATTCCTCTGATTTGACACCAACTCTTTTTTTTCCCTTGAGACATTTATATAGTATCCTACCCTGACATTCTTGTTAGCTGGAGCCAGTAGTTAACCTTCCAAGTGTCCATAACTGAGTTTATATTGTCTAAGCCAAACTGAGATCTAATGTAAATTACAGGGCAAGAATGACCCATCCCATTACTAACCTCAGAAGCTTTTGGACTGGTTCAGTAACATCTCTATCTCTAAGATCCTAAATCTCAGCCCCATAAAACAGTTGCCAAAAATACTTAACTTTAATTACTTCCTGTAAGGGCTCATAGTATTTCCACTATAAGCACAGTTAAACTTCCTGAGACCAAGCACCATTTTCTCAATGCTTTCCATGATTTTAAAGACACGCTTTTGTCCAGGAGCCATTTAACGAAAAATCAAACCCATGTATACATAACTAGCAGTGGTTTCTAATCTGTGACTCTAATAAACCAATGACCTTTTGATTTGTTTGGCCCAAAAATCATGACTTTGGCTTTAGTGTAGTTAGTATTAAATCTAAATTGTGGGGTTTCAGATGGGGCCCCTTAAATTACCCCTTCTGCCAAGACTATCTGGTGTCATCGAAAAATTAAATTGGAGCCTCACCAACTCCAGGAGTTGCTTGATGTCTCAAGTTTGATGCTAGCCTGTGCTCACGGTTCAGAGGCTGGTGGTGAGGCTTATAATACAGTCTTGACTGAGGCCCTGGACCTGATTGCATCTTTTTACACTCGCCCTTGACCTCCCAACGTTGCTCACTGTGGTATTGTGCTGGGCTGTGTCGGTTAAGACTATAAGATAGGTTAGAGCATGCCTGGAGGAGGTCACGCTCTGGGAAGGTTAAGATGGTGCTGAGGCTCCATTATTTGGAGTATCAACAGGCAGTTGATCTTAAGAAGACTGAATTTTTGTCTCGATTGATTGCTGTGGCAGAAATTACCCAGCTGCCCTGTTCTGCACTGTCGACAGTTGTTTAAACCCTCTTGTCTGCATTCTGGGACAACATTTTCCACAGAAAAGTGCAAGCAGTTTGAATGTTTCTTTGCCAACAAGGTGTCCTCTATCAGGGTGTGTATTGCCTCCTCTGGTTTAGCTTCTGCTGGAGGTGATCGACCTGCTGGTGAAGATAATTTGCTGAGCTGGAGAGAGTTTCAGCTGGTTGTGGCAACTGAGCTCTTCCAGTTGCATACTAGCATGCATCCCACCAGCTGTGCCCTGGACTCAGGTCCAAGGTGGCTTGTTATCAGCTGCTTGGATTTCCTGGGCCCAGTATTTGTGGAGATCGTTAATGGGTCTTTAAGTAAGGGTGTCCTTTCTACGGCCTTATAAGAGGCTGTGGTGAGATCCCTCCTTAAAGTTAATTTTAGGCACTGATGTTCTTTTGAACTACAGGCCTATCTCTAATCTTCTCTTTTGGGAAGGTTATTGAGAAGGTGGTGGTTTACCAGCTGGTTGAGCATCTGGAGAGTTTTTCTATCTACTGTATGAATCTCTTAGTAGAGTTTTCGGCCCTGGCACAGCACTGAGACAGCTCTGGTCAGGGTGGCACATGATCTCTTCATGGAGCAGGACCAAGGATACTCTACCATCTTGCTGTTCTTGGATCTATCTTCAGCGTTTGACATGGTGGATCATCGGGTGCTTTTGGACCATCTTCAGAACTATGTGGGTGTTACTGGAGAAGTTATGTGCTGGTTTAGCTCATATTTAACCAGAAGATAACAGTGCATAGTCCTTGGGTATTTTTCCTCTGGACTTTTGCACTGCCCTGTGGTGTTCTGTAGGGTTCCATCTTGGCACCCCTGTTGTTTTCCATGTATATGCTTCCGGTGGAGATCATTATGGGGTACAATCTGGGGTTTCACTGCTATGTGAATGATGCCCAGCTGTACCTGTCTTGTGCCCTAGGTGACCTTTCCATCTTAGATATGCTAAGCCAGTGTTTGGCTGAGATTAATGACTGTATGTCTGCAAACTAGCTATGTGTCAGCCCTGGCAAGACAGAGGTTATAGCAATCGTGCCGGGTCATGGAGGTGTCTTCACTGACAGGAGACTGCTTACTCCAGTAGTTGATGGGTGCCCCGTTGGTGATCAGTGCATTTAATGATCTTATTTTTTCTTGATGACCATCTTACCCTTGAACAACAGCTGTCATTGGTCATTAAATCTGGATTTTTCCATCGCCAGAATATTGCCAGGATTCACCCATTCTTGATGCCTGCTGACCTGGCTATGGTTATCCATGCCTTTGTTACCAGCATACTTGATTACTTTAATGCTCTTTACATAGGGCTGTCTGGAGGATTGATGCTGACTGCAGCTACTGCAGAATGCTTCAGAAAAGATGTTGACTGGTACCTCAATGATGGATCATGTCACTCCTGTTCTGTGCGCGTGCACTGGCTGCCTGTGAGTTCACACATCACTTTAAAGATATGCTTGTAAACTTACAAGGCCCTACATGGTTCAGGACCTGAATACCTTAAAGAGTTTCTTTCCATACTGTCTTATCTGCCCCTATGCTCCACTGAGGCTGGCTTGCTTGTTGTATTCTTCTCTCTCAAGAGATCTGGTGATAGAGCATTTGGTACAGCTGCACCATTGCCGTGAAATTCTCTAACACCCTATATTCATGCAGCCAGCATGGTGAACGCCTTTAAAGCCTCATTAAAATGTTTTTGTTCAAGAAGGCTTTTAATTTTATCTGAAATACATGATTTTATTTCTTAGGATGTTTTATTGTAAAGTTCTGTCCACCCCACACACAGAGGATGAGCCAAAAAGTGACACGGTAGAATTGAATGACACTGGAGATGAAAAAGCTCAGTGAACACCGTAATAACTCATTTTTGGGTTATTATGGCATTTTGGAGACACTTGTAAACAGGTTGATAAAGGGCTTCACCAGTAATTATACATTTATTATTAGTGAGCATCATGGGTTTACACCACAGCGGGTGTTACATAGGTAAATCTCAATTGGAATTTTGTCTGGTCCTGGAGCTTTTCTTAATCTTAAGGACTTGATTGCCATATATACCTCTTTTCTATCTATCAGAGGGAACCCACTCTTATCTGTGATTTGCATCTCTGAGGGGCGGGATTTTTGGTTTTGAATAGAAAATAGTACCCAAAATAATTGTACCCACTGACTTTCAGGAACATATGAATCTATACTCTCTTTATAATTATACTTCTTGTCATAACCAATTTCCAGAAGCCACTAGTGCCCTTTTCATTAATAACCTTAAACATCTTGCCCCATTTATGTTATAATATTTTTAATTTTGTCTCCTTCAGGAAAGAATTGCATTTCTTCCTTTCCTGATTAAGATTTTAAACAAATTCCTGCCCTTACTATTTTTAATATATTTAATCATCTTTATTAAAAAGCTTTATAACACCTACATTCTGAATCAAACCATCTAATCTGATGCTCGTGTCCCGGGCTGTAACCTCTTGGTAGAGAATTCTATTATTGTCTCAAACAGGTGAGAGATTTCAGTCCATAAAAATTTACATCTAAGTTGTAAAAATCTTCCCAATCCTTACTTGCAAGGGCTTCTTCTGTGAAGTTCCTGATATGCTCCTCCAGACTGCAGTCACATACAATTCTTCTATTCATTTTGAGCACACTAACTGGGAGCAAGACCTCTTAAAAGTAAGGCAAACAAGCAATCACTTTCCAACCTTACAGGAATATGTAGGTTTTCCCAAGCATATAGTTGTCTTGACCAAATAGCTACAGTAGATCAGGGAGCAAAATACTAGTGGATTTTACATATGTACAGTTTCCTTCTAAATCTCCTGACAGTCTACCAATCAAAGGGTATAAATTCCATTCTTTTAGTATTGCAGCCAAATTTAGTCCTGCCTTATTAGGCCACTTATCTTTTGTGTTTCTAAAAGGCACTATTGGAACAGTATTTATATATATTCATGAACTGAATTATCTACTAGGCTATCAAATTCACCAAATGTAGCATTTAGATCACCCATTATCAGAATATCTCTAAGAAACCTGAAGTAGACATCCTGCAATAACAGTCTAAAGGATTCCCATTTGTTTTGCTGGAGAAACTTGGATCCTCTTGGAGGAACACAGCTATTGATTATTAAACATTTATATTTCTGATTTTTCAATAAGAATAATAAAGTTGGATGAAACATAATATCTCTGTGTATTAATAAAATAGCAAATTGCACTTAAAACAAAGCACTTAAACAAACAAAGCAAGGCAAAGTCACAAATTGTGAATTTCCGATCTAACATCAACCCTGAAAATTTTGTGAAATGATCTATGAGGCAGATTTGGTGACTTTGCAGGAAATTCACCTGCAAATTAAAACATGATTGCATTCTGACATGATACTAGAATTCACAATTGGAGCTTTTATACTGAAATCTACCAAGTGCACTCACACTTCATCCATCACATCACATTGTTGCATAATTATTTCTGCCATTAGTCTGTTTTTGCTATTCTAACAATTTGATTTCGATGCTGCCTACAACTAGCTCTTAAAATACCATTCTTGCCCAAGTCTTCACTAGAGAGAAGGAAGGGCTATCACCACAGAGGAACAGGGGTTGGGGAATGGAGGGAAAGTCATGGATGGTTTCATCCATGCTGATGGGGTACTAAGGTTTAAGGACCCTGACGGCAGGTAATCCCAAGAACCAGATTTTATGCAGACAAACGTCCTTAGGGCACTGGTGGTGGCCCTGACAGGTCCCCTGTCAGACCTGTTAACACCTCTCTGGAGTCAGGGATCTTGCCCCAGGACTGGAGAACTGCACATGTGGTGCCATGCCACTAAAGTGGGCCAAATGATGAATCAGGGAACTATAGGCCAGTCAGCCTGAGCCCAATTATGGGCAAACTGGTGGAGTCAATCCTGAAAAAGAGACCAGTGAGCTTTCTGGAGGATAATGGGCTCTAGGACATTAGGCAGCATGTTTCTATGGTGAGGAGATCCTGTCAGATGAATATTATCGACTTTGTTAACTGAGTCACCAAGGCAGTGGACAAGTGGTTGAGATCCTGCATCTTGACTTCAGTGAGGTCATCAAAGCTGTTGAGGGTGGAGGGATTCTCAGAAGCTACTTCTATAACCAGTGGGGTCTCACAGAGCTCTCTACTTGGCCTCTTCTTGTTTAACATATTCATATGTGATATTGCAGATGGAATTAGTGGTTAGATATGCCTGTTCACAGATGACACAATGCTCTGTGAGAGGGTAGACATGGAGGAAGGAGACAAGAACTCAGGGAGGACCTGGCTAGTCTAGAGAAGTGGTCTGACATTTGACAACTGGGGTTCAATGCTAAAAGTCCAAAGTTATGCACTTGGGGGCAAAACACCCAGAGAACAAATACTGGTTGGGTATAGTACAGGAAATCAGGTCAAAGGAGAAAAAGGACCTGGGTGTAATTATTAGAGCAACCTGAAACACTTTGCCCAGTGCAGAAAGGCTGCAGTCAAAACAAATCAGATGCTGAGTTGCATAGCTACTGGAATCACCAGTTGGAAGGTTGAGGTAATTTTCTGCTATACAGATCTCTAGTAAGCTTGCACCTGGAGTATCGTGTGCAGTTTTGGTGTCCTTCTCTCAAAAGGATATCAACTTGATGGACAAGGTCTAGAGAAGGCCAAGCAAGATGATCCAGGGACAGCAAGGCAACATCTATGAGGAAAGGCAATGGAGGAGCTCTACAAATACTCTCTTGAGGACGGTGGGGGGACAAATTGAGACTTTCAAGTACCTTAAGCTTATAAAGTGTGAGCACTGAGGGCACCTTCAGCCTTACTGGAAACAAAACTACTAGGTGTAACAGTGTGAGTCTGGTTGGAGGAACATGTAGAAGGGAGATGAGCAGGCACATTTTCACTGAGAAGGTGGTGGCTAAGTGGAATGAGTTGCCGGAGAAGGTTGCATCCTTAAAAACAGTGGCCAGCTTGAAGACAGATTAGGATAGGGTGAGGGAAGTTACAAGTGGAGAGGGAGGGTTGTTGGACAGGGCTCGAGGAGATATATGGAGAAGGAGCAGTTCCTTGTAAACACAGGGGTACTGCACATTCACGCAGACAAGAAAACTGTAAGGCCTTTATCTGCTGGCATATTTGTACATTTATAGCTGATGTAGTCTGTGGATGCTCCACCTTTGAAAATACAAACAAAGTAAGCTGATTATGAGTTCTGTGGAGGGTTGGATCAAGATGTGAGTGATTAAACAAACAGGTGAGAGATTTGCCAGTTATTAGAGTATCAATTTTAAGAAAGATAGGGTCAGAGAATCAAGACCAGGACCTTTAGTGCAATCTCATTTTCTGAAGTTCCCTTAGAATTCATGTTCACTGATTTCTTTAGATAATAAAAACAGTGAATAAGGCAGTAAATGAGGAAATAGTGAAAGATGAATATGAAACCTTATGGTGTTCAAGATTAAAAGCCAGAGACGCTTTTAAAATGGATTATTAAAATATATAACTTGTAGTTGTTAATCAGTAAGTACTATAAAAATTAAACTGAAGAGAAGTTTGATAACCTTCAGAGGAATGGCAGAGTGTGAATGATTTTATATTAAATGGAATGGGCTAAATTAGACTCACAAGTAGACTTTAACTTGTCTGTTCCAATACTTCTTCTTTCAGAGGTATTTATCAGTCAATATGTTAATTTATTTATATTGCATGTTTCATGTAGCAGTATCTAAAAATGCTTCACAAAAGAAAATGAAAACAAAGACAACGATAAGCATGGGGGGAGACAGAGACATTGGTGTAAGCCATGGATCTTACCTTGTTTATCAGCAGACTCAGTAGACCAAATGGTCTTCCTGATGGTTTTTTGTACACTCACATGTACAGTACATGATTGGAAGAAGAGACAAACATTCACATTGTATAACAATAGTACTAAGGAAAAGTTTAATAATAATAATAATCTTCTTCATATACACCTTTCAAAGTACCAAGGTGCTTTATAAAAGATTAAAACACAGTAGTAAAATTGGGTCTCACGATAATTCGTTCCCAGCTACTTGCTCCTTACATTCTCGCCCCTGGTGTATGCTCCGCAGAAAATTCATCCCCATGCTAACATGCTCCCGAACATTTTGCTCCCCAAGCTGTCAGATACCGCCTCCTGAACTTGCTGCCACAACTGTTTTAATTTCTTGTCTCCTCGCTACTAGCTGTCAGCTCCTGAACTTGCTGCTCAAGCTGTTTTAATTACCATTTTCCTCACTACTAGCTGTCAGCTCCTGAACTTGTTGTTCAAGCTGTCAGCTACTCGCTCTGAACTCACTGACACAAACAGTATAAATTACTATTCCCTTGATTTGATTGGAAGAGCGGATGTCAGGACTCATTCAATTGGGAGAGCAGTGAAGCTGAAGTGATTTGATTTGGGGAGCAGTGCTTGTGCAAAGTACATTATAAATTGTTCAGTCATTACGATCAGTATTGTGACAGCTTTGTGTAGCAACTTGTATAGCAGCAATGAGGAATGCACAATGAAAAGGGACTATGTGCAGTGTAGGTAGATGTGATTGGGAATGAGTAGCCAGTACAGAAAGAGCTTTTGTGCAGTTTTTTTTTCTTGTCCATGGAGCAAATCAGTATGGAGCAAATTGTAAAGGGGTGATGTGTAGTTAGATGTGATTGGAGCAAGTAGCCAGTACATAAAGAGCTTTTGTGTGCAGTTTTTTTCTGCTTGCCCAGGGAAAAAATCAGTATGGATTGAATTGTAAAGGGAGCAATGTGTAGTTACTTGTGATTGGAAGTGAGTGGCCAGTACCGAAAGAGCTTTTTGTGCAGTTTTTTCTGCTTGTCCAGGAAGTAAATTGGTATGGAGCGAATTGTAAAGGGGTGAATTGATATGGGAACGTGTCTGGGAGCGAGTTTGTAAGGAGGAGCAGTCTGAGTGAATTGTCGCACAGCAAGTAAAATCAATAAATACGATCCAGAACAGTAACAAAAGTCTAGCGAGATTCATTATTCAGTACCATCAAAGGCCTAGCACCATAAAAAAAGTTTTAACACCTGTTTACAGCCTCCCACCATCGTGCACTCCGCAGCCGATGGGGTAGAAAATTCCAGAGGGTAGGGCCACGACATAAATGCATGGGCACCAGAAGACTTCAAAGACACCCTCAGAATCTCTAGCAATCCCTCATCAGCAAAACAGAACTGTCACTCAGAGTGATAGGGAACAAGAAGCTCTTTCAGTAGTCAGGGCCGAGTCCATGTGGGCTTTGTAAGTCAGTAAACCGACTTTAAAGGTGATCCACTACTGAATCGGCAGCCAGTGCAGAGTGAGCAGCACAGGGTGCTATAAGAACTTTGAGAAGTCCCCATCATAGCAATCTTGCTGCGCATTCTGCACTAGCTGCAGGCGATGGATATCAATCTCAGGAAGTCCTAAGTATATTTAGAATTGTCCCTTCAGCTTAAGAAGCCACAAAATAGAATATTAGTCCATATTAGCTCAGTTCAGTGAGGAAGAACTGAAACAAGCCCCAAGGGGAAGCTATTCCCATCCTGGGATAACAACAGCCATTGAGCAATCACCCTTGCCAGGCAAAGAGCCTGCAACTGAGAGACACATCCATAGGGGAACAAACCAATGGTATTCCACCCCAAGACAGTGCCAGTATTGTTAAAAGAGGCTAACACTGCAAAGACTCCATTGCCAAGATAGTCCCTATCCAAGGCAAGGTAAATTGCTGCAAACACTCAACATCCTCACTACAGATTAAAGAAGGATGCCGCACTGAGGAGACTTTGATCCTGTGTTAGACTCACTCCCAAAATAGGGAGACAGTTGCTGTGGAAATTATAATCCCACTGAGCTCCACTCTTGGACCAGGTTTGAATTTAGCTACACTGGATAGAGCCATGCTAAAGTGAATACCAATCCAAAACCACACTAAACTACAGGAGATGGAGTCAAACAGTGCCACGGTAGAGAACATAATAAAATAAGACAAAAAGATAAACTGCCTTACAATACTAATGGTGGTGGCAGTAACAGAAAAGCTACTTTAGATGGGAGTCAAAACTTCTACTTAACTCTCATTGATGTCTTTTTGTTTCCAATCTAAGATAGAACAGAGAACGCCTGTCTCAGGTGCTCTAGGCAAATTCAGAACTTGACTCTCAACCTATTCACATACAGTTGCAGCCACTGACATGGTCACAGAATTCCAGCTATTTTGCAGTATTTCTAAAAGATCCTTTCTAGTGACCCTAAAGCAGTGCTACAGGCAGGCATGAATTTCTAGAGACAGCAAAGACATTTCTTGAAATATCTGACCATGACAACTGTTGCAATTGTAGGCATCTGTTCTCCATCTTTACAGGCATGCATGAGTTTCATGCACGATACACATAATTCATATCTCTGCTTCTATGCATCACTGTTTTCCACAAGCAAGGCTGCAGTCAAGCATTTGCTGACCATAGACACCACTGGCAGTGAAGACTAGGTCTGTGTGGAAAGAAGGATGGCAAGGATGATGACCTTGGATTACATGGGACATCCAATAAAAATGCCATGTCAGGTAACCACTGGATCTCCTGTTCCATATGAATAGGAATTATAGGGCATGGTGTTTCACAACCATGACTGCAGTTATGTTCTCACTGAGAATGTGATGTTGTTTTTACCAAACATAATAAAAACAAGGGACTTGCTGCCCAGCTCAGTCAACCATTAAGGATGATGAATAAATGGTGATTGATGGGCTCATTAGAACACCTTGAATGGCCAACAGAATGCAGAGGGATTGATTAACGTTACTGATGGTGTTTTCTTGGCATAATGGGCATTATGCATGAAAGGTGCGAGGCTATGCATAGTGTATCTGGGGTACGGGCACCCACTGCGCCCCCCTGGCGGCATTGAGGAAGGGTGGGCACAGCCCACCACACCCAATCTCCACCATCCATGGACAGTTTCTGCACAGGGCATCCCAGGGTATGCCAGCACTACATGTGACTCACTACCTGGCTAGTGCTGACCACATGGTGCATAGGGTGGCACAGGTGTGCCATGGAGGACCCTGCCATAAACCCACTATGTTCCTGTGCACACCCTGCTGGACAGGGTGAACAGCCCACCAATCCACCAGGGTCATATGACTTGGATGCTGGATGCCACCCATCCACCCCAGCTCACAGGGTGCATTTTTGACCCCCACCCCACATCGCACGATCCCACACTGAGGCATGGGCACTGGCACAGAGCTGCTACCCCACCTGCACCACACAGTTACCTCCCTTCCAGTGGTGTTGTCACCCGCCCCACCTCCACCCAGAGGCATGTTCTCCACCAGTCCCACCATATCGATCAGAGCCAGTGGCATTGCCTGCCCTCAACTGCCACTGCCATTGACCATCAGTGTTGCATGGGGTGTGCTACCAATGCATGCCCTGCCATGCAAGGGATCCAGTGTGGGTCCCAGTCCGGCATCTGACTGGTGCCCGCCCAGACTAGCGATCCTGCCCCCAGCTACACTGCAGAGTCCTGCATGCTGGGGCAGGGTCAGGCCATGGACAGGTGTCTAGCAGTTGTGCATACCACCAGCAAGCATCTGTCTGCTGGTGCGGAGAGGTGCATGTGGGGAAGCACATTTTCCACATACCTCTGCACCCTTTGTGTAAAGCACCCAGTGTACCCACTGTTGTAAATCGCCCACCTGCTTGCCAAAAAGCTTCATTTATTGATTAAGACAGGATGTTCTGGGGACATTAATAGCCAGAAGGAGGGATGGTAAATGTTTTGATGTACCCATATTCCTAGAAATGTTCCAATTAAGACATACAGAAGTCTATAGGAAATGTTAAAATCACTTATCCAAGTAGCCTGAGTTTTATCACTCTTTCATTGACTTGGCCATCTCCTCCCTTTCCAATAAATTGACACTGTTGGTACCCTGACAGATTTCATCAGCATATCTCTCAATCCTTGCTTCATAAATCAGGGACAAAAGCAAAAATCATGGACACATCTTACAAATTGGTGGTACTCACAAAAGAAACTAGTGTAATTAGGGACTTACTCTAAAATACATTTTCTGAAGAAGAATAAGAAAGTAACTCAATTGTTTGACATTATTTTATGCTTACAGTCTCTACTGATCAATAATGGAAACACAACTTTTAGTAAGGACTGATGTAAATTGAAACAAAATCATGGATATCCATGAAAATCTCCAGCAGTTGAGATTGTAGTCCTCAGTGACAATCAAATGGCCTATTATGCTCAGAAAATCAGCTGCCTAAAGTCCCTTTCTGAAGAACATTTGACCTAGATCATACAGGTTTCATAATTTACCCTGCCACCTGGGTGATCTTCGAGTCACCACATTATCTGTCTGTCTGTCTATCTATCCATCTATCTATTTTTTTATTTTAGATTTAATTTAAAAATGTGGTTACTGAAATAGGCTAACGGAGACAACGCCATTTTCTGATGTGACTCATGGGAGGTGTGCAGCAGGAGACAAAAAGCAATAACAAGAATAGTGATAATAATGAGTGCATGGACATGAACAAAAAATATAGCTAAATTAAAAAAGTCCCCCGACAGAAAAACAATGTAGAGTAGTATACAAAGTACATACATAGCTTTTGGCAAGTGAGGAGGCGAACTCAGAAGGTGCAGCTAATGTATGGCAATATATTTGTGACAGAATCATGATATAAAATTCAAATCATTGAGCAAACTGAGCTTTAAATTTATACAATATAGTAAAAGCAAAAAGAATAAATAGTGGAAGGATGAATCGGGCATGGGTCATAATGGTGTGGAGAGATCAGGAATATAGCTGGCTCCAGGTGCATGCTTTTGGAAAGTGTGTTAGAGTGGTTTGACAGAGGCCATGTTTGGGTCAAAATAAGGTCAGTCATTGAGAGGAGGATTGAGTCCCAGGGACTGCTCTCCTTCTCTAGGGTAGGAGGTGGTGTGGCATGTGGCATTGGCTTGGTCCTTAGCAGTGGCTGGAGGGTGGAGGAGTGCCAGCCATTCAACATACTATGTACGGAGTGTGTGTGTGCTGCCATTGACAGCAATGAATGTTGCTTCACCACAAGGGAGAAAATTGGAAGAAGATCACACTAGCCGGCAGGATGATTCCTGAACCCTTGCAGGGCCCATACAGCTGCAATCTTGCCGAGGCTCCACTGTATCCTTGAAAGGGAGGGCTGAGCAAGGCCATCCTTCACCCTGCCGCTGGAAGTAAGCCATGAGAGAAGGAGCTGGTAAGTGTGGAGTTGTTAGCTGATGGGGCTGGGGAGTCAGGAGAATGCAGACAGCTGGGGACAGAGACAAATAAATACAGGCACAAAAAAGACCTCTCATGAGGCCCCTGATTGTTTGGGATGAAATGTTAGGTCTATAGGTTCTGTCTTGCACTTATTGCTACCTGTGCACCTGTCTTGGACATTTGTGGAATAAATAATGAGAGGCACAAGTTCCATTTCCTAGTGTATTTCTGCTATCAGACGAGTGGTGAGTGAAATCCTTTATCTAGTTTAGAAAAAAGATTGGTCTGAGAGAGTGCATGGAGGGTGTGAGATGAAAGTAAAGAGGAAGGTTGTTAAACAGTGTTGAAGGTGGATAGAGATAGCAGACTAGCCTGCTACAGATTTATAGTAATCAATATGAAAGGAACAACTATCAGATGAATGGAGAGAGCAGGACTGGTTGGCAGGTTTATTGAAAGAGGAAGCATAAGTGGGAACAGTGGAAAGTCAGTATTTGGCCGGAGGGATGAACATGTGAGAGATGCTTTAACTCTGTGGACAGACTGTGTTTCTCTAGCCATATCTACTAATACAGATGATGCCGGTCTTGTTTCCAGTCAAATTTCACCTTGTGTGAGATAAGCATGCTCTAAGAGGGTTTAAAGGTGAGAGACCCACATTTGTTGGATTACTTTAGAGCTCATCTCTCTTCAAGGCTAATGACTAAGCTTGTTATTTACACAAGTCCTCATGCTCCCTGAGGACTACATAGATTTACAAGAAACACCAAATGTCAGCAACTAAGGGCACCTGTGTTACAATAAATACTGTACATTGCATCCCAACCTGTCTAACAACTTTAAACTACATCTGGCAGCACTGTCACCCATTTTGTACCTCCCACCTGTCTCCATCAACAATATTCAAGAGTATACGCCTACAGTAGCTTTCATTTCAACCCATCTGAAATTGCTACTGCCTGCAACCACTATTTTTCTGCATGTGCTTTCTCCATCAGCCCTGGTTTTGTCTTCCTCTTTCCAGTTTTCTTTAACCTTCTTCCTCCTGCTCTTTCTTCTCCTTGTTACTCGCATTGATACTTTGTTCACTCTTCATCCTCTGAACCCTCTATGTGGCACAGTCTGGATGGCTTGGACCTGAATCATCTCACACCTTCTGCTTTGCCTAAAGCTGACCACACTCCTAAGCTGTTGTTTTAGCTTGGTGCTGTTCCCAAAATTTATAAGCAGGTGACAGTACTTCCTCATCAGAAGGGAAGACACCTGTGCACTAATCTATTCGCTCTCCATCCAACTCCCTTTTGCACTTTTCACAGTCTACTAATTCAGTCTACCCTGTTCCTGCAGAAGGTAGCAAAAATAAATAAGCAAAAATAAATATGAATTTATGTGCCACTATACCACCTGCATTTTGTAAAAAAAGTGTTAATATCTTTCAAAATCCACTTCACAATTTCCCAGTCTGCCAAAGACACTCAACTCTGACCTGCTCCTGTTGCAGTTAGGGTATACATCTACCAGTGCAGGCTCAAATTATTCATTCTGTCCTCTTCTCTTCCTTTCAGTGTGATTTCACCAGCCTGCCTGCCTGAAACTATAGTTAAATATAGTGAGTATCAGCTAACTGGAATAATAATGCACAATTCACAGATGACTGCCCTAAGTCCCTTCTGACACTGCAGTGCTATAATACTATGTACTATAACAACCTACTTCACTTATTGCAAAACAAATATTTTACTTTCATATGAATGCCACGTAAGTACTGCATATAATGTGCTGAGAGTTGTGATAGGAATGTGAAAATTATTGTATGTGAGAAAGTTTGATCCGTCATGTTCCCCTTCTGCCACCCAGATAGCTGCAGAATTTAATATTATGAGAAATAGTTCTCATTATGAGAAATAGTTCATTATTGTTTTATGGGAAGTATTACAATGAGATTTTATTGATCATGGCACATAGACAACACTATAGGTATCCAATAAATTGCATTTTTGGAAGTTTTCTTTAATAACAGCATTCACCGGCAAAGTTGGTGCACCTACAGGAAAAAAATTGCAATATTTTGTTATTTGCTATTAATCTTTTATCGGTATATCTCTTTTACGGTGCATAAATGTGTATGTTTCAGTGAAAATGCCATAAGTATAAGACACTGCCTTAACTATGGATACAAAGTCAAATGAAGTACAGTGGCACAAGACTCTATGATAACATGGATGTTCCTATGATTATACATCAGACTATATATGGCTAATACACCAAGGAATAGTACTATATAATGAAAACCACTAGTAACAGAAATTCAAAAAGAAAACTACAAGCAGCATAACACAGATGTGAGCAAAGAAGAGAAAGACATTCAATTTCCTAAACTGTTCCAGTCCCTGGTTATCAAAGGTGGCCAGTCCTGTGTAGAGGGATAGGGTGTAGTATCAACCCACCCCATTTGAGGGTGCGATACTTCAGGGAGGCTTGCCAGCAGGTATTAGAAAATGGGCTGAATATTTCCTGGTCTCTGATTATTAATACCAATGCCGGGGCTACATTAACTAGCTATAGAGACCAGGAAAAAGGTATAACCAACTGAGCCACATGTGCTACTGTACAACAGAAATCACCGCTCTAACTAGAAATCAAAACAAAACTGCAGCCATGTTTTGTGTTACCTCACTTAGTGAGTGACCCTCCCCAAACTACAATCACTATGACCACCCCATCACCTACCACTGTCAACCAGATTCTAACATGCCTGGCTACTTACAAAAATTAATTAATCACTAAAAAGAAACAGAGACATATTTCATTGTTTCAAAGAAACTGCCAAGATAGAAGTGTCTGTTTCTTGCAGAGCTAGGCTAGCAATATTCCCCTACTTGGCCAGACTGTTTTCCATGCTGAGAAAAAAAGCTACACATAAAAAAATAACCTCCTCCTCCTTTTGTATCTCTGATCCATAACTGCCACGACACATAGACGCCTCTGACCAATCTACATCTAGTGAATTGTGGTGTTACAAGGTATGCCAATGACCATAATTTGCATTCATGGAGTAATGGAATGGGGTGGGGAGTCAGATTTAGAAAGCTACACCTGTGGTTCAATGGACAAGCAGCTAGCCAATCCCATCCTGTGCTATATAAGCAGTTCTTCTGAGCCTCTCTCAAGCACTTTTTCTTTATCTCACCATCCTCCCTCCTCCTCCAGTGGCATTGTTTCTCTCCTTGGGATACTTCCAAGGTACTGTACCTTTAGCCAAGGGAATCATCCTGCAGAACCTCTAGTTTGTTTAAGGGTTCCTTGCCTTGGTACTTCTACAGGGTGGTAATTCCTCTCAACAGAGATCGTGAACGGCCAAAGCAAGTAGCACAGTTGCAGAAGCATAACATCATACTGGCTTCGTATGCCATGGAACCATAATTAAAATGGAGCATGGTGGTAAGGGAGCATGGGATAGACACTGAGACCTTTCTTTAAAGAAAACAGCTGGGGAGGAGAGTATTGAAAACAACTGGAAGCACCATTGAAAGGAAAAAAAACACCTGTCAAGCACTACAGTGCCTAGTACTGAAGACATACCAGTAGAGGACTCTTGACCAATGAAAGTTAAAAAAGTTAATAAGTTTAAATTTCTTGTACTGCAAAGTTAAACATTTGAGTCTGTATTTTTTTCACATACAGTGTGTTCCACTTGTGCACAACCTCGGGACCAGCTGAAATTGTGCATACAGCCAAAATGCACTAAAACCAAAAATGCAAGAAGAATGCCCACAGTCAATCGACGGTTAAGTGTAAAATCATTTTATTACACAGCTCCAAAAGGAAAGTAGTGTAGCAAAGTTTTAAAAGCACAAAACAGTAACAAACATTGATAAATACCATGCTGTAACTGAAACTTAGACATGTTGATAAATCAGTTAATCTAATTTCAGAATTTTAAATAGTCTGTTGAATATTAACATTTCTTTTCCCTTACTTGCACCAGCAGCAGGATAAGGACCAGCGGGTCAGCGGAATGAGGAGGGACGCTGCATTGGTGTTGGTAGTGGATCACCAGACGTGGTGGCAGTGAGGAGAGTCACATCGGTGGCGGGAGAGAAGAGGACATCAGCTGCATCAGTAGTGCAAGACAAGAACAGGAGGCCTTCAAGGACTTTTGTGGCTGGGCTTTAATAACAGCACAAAGCCACAGGACTGGAGAGCTCAGAGAAAAGAGCTGTTCTTGCTTTGAGTTCTTGCTTGGAGGGTTGACGAGGAGGCCGCCAGGCAAACACACAGCAGGGTGCCAATTTATGAACTGCGGCAGGGCTTATATAGATTGGAAGCTCAACCACTGGGTTTTGTTATTTCAGGACAGCTTCGGACGAAGGTGCATCAAAAGAAAATAAGCCATCAATTGCCTCATCTTACACCTTGCAGCTGCATTTGGTCCCACTAATTAATACTAAATGTGTGCACACAACCAAAACTGTGTGTGCACACAACTGATTCTTTTAACATTGATCACTATAGGGAATGAATTGGGACCTGGTGATTTTGTGCACACAACTGGGAAGTGCACACAACTGAAATGCACACATGTGGAATACACAGTACTAGCCCATTTTCTAAACGCAATAATGCCCTCCATGGTTGGGTGGTATGGGCAATCTGGATCTTCCAGGGGTATAAAGCCTACTCCCTTGGTGCCAGGCCTCATTATGCCCCTGGGTGGTTTGGTGTTGCCCAATAATGCTCACCCTGCTGGGTATTATTGCTGTTTAAATCACTTGAGGGTGTCTGTGGTCATCTGGGATAGCCAGTCCAATGTATCTGCTTGTATTAAGCTTGACAGTAATTTTGGTAAAGGGTACATCTGTGGAAGGCCATAACAGCAACCTTTTGCCTGCATGCTGAGCAGGGCCAGCCATTTATGCCAGCACATGGGTATATGTGGATCAATACTTGTGAGGCTAAGAGGTCGGTCTCTGGATGCATCTTTTCAGTACTTGATCCCATATGGTACACCTGTTCTCAGAAGGGTGTGTAGAATTGCAGGACCATAGTTTGTGGAGTAGATTTCACACAGAGAGCTACATCTTCAACAGGCATCAGTGGGAAGGAGTTGCATACTACATAAGGCTGCTGGTGTTCTACACCAGGAATGAAGGATCTTATTCCGAATTAGTTTACTATGGCATCTTTAAAAGTCTTACAAGAGAAAGACAAACACCTATCCAGTTCCTGCTCTTTATATGCTATATTGAGCATGATTTTCCAGTTTCTGTTGTAGCAAAGGAATTGGTTGGGGAATTACTTTGGCCTTCCCATATATTATGCCATGAAGACCTTTTGTGGCATACTAATCGTGCTATTGAGGGAAGGTGGAAGATGGGAATGCAGCTGGTTTAAGGAGGTACTGACTGAGCTGCATATTTGTAAAAAGAGTCAGAAATCAGATCTGGGGATATCTCATGTGTTTTGTAACCCCGACAAATATTCACCACTTACAAACTGTTATCTAAGGAATCACTGATATACCAAATTCATTGAGCTTTCCAAGATGGCCAGGAAAGAGGTAAGTTACTAACCTTCATATCAGGGTCATCCCACAAAGGAGTGAAGGCTAGGAGTTTTGGGTTGGTCCCCAGCCACTTGTTGAATTTGTACCAATAGGAGATAGATGATAGTATCATGAAGTGGGTCTTTAGGGATTTTAGAGTGGGGCAGTACAGAAGGTAGGTAAAGGACAACCACTGTTTAAGCTTCATTCCATTTGCTCCTATTGGGGAAGCTTGGAACTTGTGTGAAGAAACCACTGTAAAGTTTGTGTCACCTGGTAGGCTCATATATAGCTTGTGATCCAAAGTAAACTCAACCTCCTTAACTTGTTTCAGCTGTACCAGGGTGGGCCCATTCCTGAATGAAATTACCCATGATCTTACAACCAGGGTCATCCACTTGGGAGATATAATAGGAAGGAGATGAAACAGAACATAGGAAGGTTTTGGGACTGGTAACATTTTTATGGCTGTAGTTTTACCTGGCAGCTTAAGTTGCAGGGTTGTCCACCTATCCCACTCCATTTTGGGGTCTGCAAGCAGGGCAACAGGTTGGCTTTGCACATTTTTGGAATGTCCATGGTGACTTGGATGCCTAGATAGGTTAAGGTTTTGGGTGACCATCTAAGACCTAAGGACTCAAAGGGGTGGGTTAACACTTGCCATTTAGGAGCATCACCCAGTCTTTGACTGATTTGCCTGAGCCTTGACAGATGTGACAACAGTGTCAGTATAGGTTGCGTGGACATTGAGGCCATGTAAGACAGTGTACCCATATGCTCCATGGATATTCTCTTAATGTCTGCATGTTGTCGAATTGCAGCAGCTAGAGGTTCCACTGCCAGCCAGGGTGGGCTAAAGTGCAGATTTCCACCATCGTGGAAGTTCCGCGAAATTTTGAAACTTTTGAGAAATGTTCTGCTCTTTTCGCCGGACGGAAGTCTGAACGTTCGTCAAATACTGTAACAGCAGATTTATACCTAGTAGTGCAGAATTTAATTATGAACTGTGGACTTTTAAATGACATGTGGAAATAAAGTCTCTTGATTAGTAATTCACCATATATCATGTAATTGTATGTGGTTTGCATTACTTCATGGGGAATCTTCAGTTTAATAAAAAGCTGCAGAACTGAACACTGACAGTGATCAGTTCTGCAGAGTTTTTTTCCACAGTTTAATACTTCAACATGCATTTCTTACATTTATTCCACAGCTTTTGGCAAAATTTCTGTGAAAGTTGGTGAAATGATTTCAACTTTCATGGAAGCAAAATCCGATTTTCACTGAAATTCCACCAGCAGGATTTTTTTTTGCGCACCCTACTGCAAGCACAAACAGCTGTGGAGACAGTGGGCACCCCGCCTTGTGCCTTTGGCCAAGGGAAGAACTCTGAGAGGAGGGAGTTGATGAGCACTCTAGTCATGGGGAAGAGTACAGGACATAGCCCAGGAGCAGAAGCCGGAGCCCAGTCCTTGGTAGGCTAAGATAAGATGGCAGTAGCTCCATTTGTCTAAATTAAAAGCCTTTTGAAGCCTATAGTGACTGCAGCAGCTGGTGTGGGATAGGAACTGGCTACCTGTATGAGATTCATCAAAAACTGAATGTGATAGGAGCTCACCCTCCCTTAACAAAGCCCACCAGGGAGGGGTGAGCTAACATAGACAAAAAGAGGTTTAGTCAGGCTGACAGGCTTTTGCATATACTTTATTGTCCACATTACATAAAGAGATGGAACTGTAACTGGCAGATAGTGTTTGATCTTTTCCCTATTTTGGGATGGCTGTGATCGTAGCCTCCTGGATTGTGGGAGGATACATCAGATCATGGGAGGATGCATGCCATTATGGTCCCCTTCGTGATATACCTGGTTCAAGATAGGGCAGATTAGGGCTACCAGGGAATTAAAGAATTCTGCAGGTAACCATCCTCTCCTGGAACCTTGTCAGAGTTAAGGAAAGGAAAGCCTTAAAGATTTCCCTTGGAATATGTGGGGCCTCTAGTAACTTGGCCTGGTCTGCACTGAGCTTGGGAACTATTTGTGAGGACATAAAATCTATTATGATCTTAGGGTCCCGTTGGCAGGAGAATATAAGGTGGCATTGTATTGTCTTATGATGGTGCTGACTTCTTAGGGAGGTTTGCACTGTTCATGAGGAGTCCTGTAGGCCCACAATAAATCTTTTGGCCTGCTATTTATGGAGGCGCTAGGCCAAACCCCCTCGTCCTCCCTTCCTAGTATTTATGTATAAGGCATAATACTGCAATCTCCAACTTGCAAGAAAATAGGGTGTTGCTTCCTAGTATGAGTGGTAGGATGCAATTGTTGACATTCTTGTGAGGGTAAGCATTTTTAAACAGAAAACTGTAAACTGGAAGAATTGATCACATGCAATACCACATTTGTGGTCTATGCAGTGTGGTGTAGCTGTAGAAAATATTACATTGGTAAAACTATAAGAATATTTTTTAAAATAATTCAGGAGCATGTAAGAGCTATCATAAACCAATATCAAAGAAATGCATTTGTTATCATTTTAAATGCTACCAGGGTCAAAGATGAAGTAAATGACTTGCACTTTATGGGTATAGAATATACCCTCTCCAAGGGGTGGCAATCGATAGGACCTGCTTTTACAAAAAGAAACAAAGTAGATTATGATGTTTGATACTGTAACACCAAAAGGTCTCAATGAGGAAGTTGGCTATCGGCCATATTTGTAGTGATATATTTACTGCATTTCACCATTTATGATAGGGATGTTTTTGCAACAACAATGTTTACAATTATATTTTTCTATTTTCCAAATTCATTGCCCTCTATAATTGTCTACATTTTCTACTAACATTCCAGTTTTGTCTTTCGAGAAAAAATATGTTTTAAGCTAAATAACTGAAGATATCAAATATTTTGAATATTTTGTATAGGTGTGTATATTTGATTAATGTAATATATTCTCAGATTTACTACATACAGGTTGTGGATAGGGTTTTAAGGTTTAGTATTAATTGTGCATTTTTTGTACTGTTATTAGA
This sequence comes from Neoceratodus forsteri, assembly GCA_016271365.2. Classification (NCBI taxonomy): domain Eukaryota; kingdom Metazoa; phylum Chordata; order Ceratodontiformes; family Ceratodontidae; genus Neoceratodus; species Neoceratodus forsteri. The sequence goes on from CM057455.1 coordinate 626,709,884, forward strand.
TACTGCACCTTAGATGGCACTATAAAAGTAGAGTCTGTCTGTCTGTATGGACATTCCCCTAATGAAGACCCACATGGTTGAAATACCTGGGTCAGCAATCAGCGTTCAATTTCATTTCCTGAGTAAACTCACTTTTTGCACTGCAATACAAGCATCATAGTTTTCATTCCAGAGTGCCATCTTTGCCTTTATTCAGAGATTTGGTTGTGGGGCAACTTTGTAAAGGCCTCTTTGTCTTGTAACTTCTGCTGCAGCGTATGAAGTTCATGTTCTCATTGTAGCCTGTGGTGAGCTGTGTAGACAATTATTTTGGCCCTCAATGTAGACTTATAAGACTCACATGTGTTCCTGGTGAGGTATTCTCTGGATCATTTGTTCTAGAAAGAAGGAAGTTTCCTTCTGAGTCCATGGGATAAATGTGGGGTCCTTTAGAATGAGTGTATCAAGTCTCCAAGAGGGAAAGTGAAGTGGAGTTGAACTGAGTAATGGTCTGAGAGAATCAGTGGCATAATAGCGGAGCTAATTTCAGATTGTGTTATTTGAGGGTGGTAAGCCAGAAGTCCAAGTGACAGTAAGGTCTTGTCCACACTGAGCCAAGTTTTGCTGTAACAGTTTTAAAACAGATTGGTTCCAACTGTGCTTCAGTGTCCTCATTGGCCATTGGCCATACCATGTTTAAGCATGGTTGTAAAGCATAGTCCACACTGGTGAGGAGATTCACGGCAGGAATCTTGGTTTCAGAACCATGCTGCATAGTGTCTCTAGGATTTTTGTATTCTTTATTAACTGCGTAAGGCCCACTAGGCACAAGTGTCTGTTTTCAGGAGCTTTGGGTTGGTTAGTGGACTTGCTCAGAATCACACAGTATGCAAGTGGAGGTTCTGGGAATCAAACCCAGGTCAGCTGGATGTACCACGCTTATTCACAGCTCATTGCTCTAACCTCTAGGCTATACTGCCAGCCCAAGTGTTGATGGTGCAATGTGACTCCCAGCATGCACATGGATGTTGCCATGCAATGGATGTTGAAACATGACTGTTCCCACCGCTACTGGAGTGTAAGACACAGACAGAGCAGGATCAGTCAAATAACTAAGAAGAAAAGAGCCTGCCCTCAGTTTAAAAAAATGCAATCACTATTTTTGGGAACTCTGGAGGTATGGGAGGAGGGAGGTCACTAGCAGTGTGAGGTACCGTGTACAAACAGCAAGCCAGTAGTGAGAAGCACTGCATTCTTGCTCCTTGGAAGACCAGCAATGGTTGTAGTACAGTGAACATGGCACAGACTCCCATCCACACTGGTCAAGTAACCATGTTCAGTTTCAAACTGTGTTGAAAACCATGCTGAAACCTTGATATTATCAGGGCTTAAGCATGGTTTTCTAACACAGTTTAAAAACATTACTAGTGTGCAAGTGAACCATGCTGAGGAGCTCCTGTAATGTTGTCACATGCCTTTAACGTTATAGGAGCCCTAGTTTGTACAGGGCCTACAGTAAGTGTTACAGATCACTGTGTGGCATGAGTTATCCCTATCTGTATAGTGAATGAGACACCAGATATCTGCTAGCCCTGGTCCTACATGAAAAGAGCAACTGTTTGAATGCTTCTATGGTATAGTTCTGTGCTAGACTGGCTCTTATCAATACAGGGGTCAGGACCAGGTTAAAGTAGCCTCCAACCAGTATCTTCATAGTATCTGCATAGTGGGGTGGTAAGTCCAACTGTTCTTTATGCAAACAGGTGAAAAAGCAGGGCCATCCTCATTAGGGATTGATGTTCACTACGCAGATGGGATCAGTAAAGGTATTCATCAGGGTCAGAACTCAGTGCCTTGGGGATCATATTACATGGGAGCAATCATCTAGCTGAGTGCGCAGTGCTATATGATGGCAACACTTCTTCCAAGACTGAGCTGAAGCATGCCTCATCAGTCCCACCTAATACTTCTGAAGGCAGGGGTGGTTCACCTCCAGTAGCTTCATCTCTTCCAAAAGGCTATTCTGGTCTTAAGTCACTTTAGATGTCCAAGGATTTCATTTTATAGGGATGTCAGATCTTGAACATTCCATATGTGGCACCCTATATCACTGATTATCATGTGCAGAGGTAAATACTGGTTGAGAGGGTGTTGAGGATGTCCCAGTAGGAGGTAACCAGTAGGTCTGAACTCAGCTGCCATACAAGCAGATGGGGAGGATCTGGGGATATATGTGCTTGTGTGGGGAGGGGGGGCAGCAATGGTATACCAGGGGTGGGTGTCACTTAGGGACCAGTAATGAATAACACCTCTATTTCTACATAGCAAAACAGAAGAGCTAAACATCAGTATAAAAATGATATAAATAGAACTAACAACTAAATTCATGGAGAAGGGTGAGCAATTAGCTTGCTGTAAAAATATATGGATTTCACAGAATTCATGCATGGTTGAATGAGGATTGTTATGCACCGCAACAGTCAAATCTGTAGCAAGACAGGTAAAAAGGAAAAAACTCCAAACCTGGGAGACCTATATTAACAAGAAAGTTGCAGTACCCCTCCCTCACCTATTAACAACTGCTTATAACATGTGGCTCACAAGACCATCACAGCGGTAAACAAGAGCAATGTTAGCCCAGTGTGAATTGCCCAGAAGCCAGTGGCACATGGATGAGCTGTGCTCATGGGAGGAAGCTGCATGGCTAGACTGCCTTCTTTCATTTGTCAAGGGAAATGGGGAGATAGGTTAGAGTCTTGGGAGTTAAGTATTTGTATCTGTATCTGTAGGGCTGACCTGGCTATCTGGACCTCTCAGAGTAAGACCTGCATCTCCTATAATGAATTATTTGCAAAGACCAAGATCAGTAGTCTGCCTTAGTTGGCAATGGGAGGAGCATAGCAGGTTGATAGGGTGGTAGAGTTGGCTATATGACCTTGAACATAGCAATTATCTAGGTATACTGGTTCTGCTGGGTCTGGAGCAATGGCACTATCTACGGTTGGTTACCTGTTGCCACCTGCATTTACTGGAGGAAGCTGCAGTAGGTCAAGAATGCTTAAAAGAAAGAGAGAAGAACAGTGATTTTACCATTATCAGCATATCTTTATGATCAGAGCAGCAGTAGCAGTCGTCACCTCAGGTATTCATGCTGTTCTATTATTAGTCCATAGGGTCAGTGCATTGAGAGACACTTTGGTGACACAGAAAGTTCAGAGTATGCTATCTAGTGGGAAAGAAGTAACATTTTCCCCTCACAGACTACAGTCATTCAGGGTAGGATGGTATCATTGTTCATGAAGGGAGATAAGCTCAAGCAAGCTGCTGCCTCTTGAGGGTACAGTTAGTGCATGAATGGGCAGATCAGGCTTTGAAAGTGCTAGAATTTGGGATGGGCAAATTCAGTCTATTGATAGTGAGGTGTTAGGGGGGCAGGGGCTACTACATGGTGTTTTCAAAGAACTGGGAGACCATGATGAATTAGGTGGGGAGACTGGAGAGAGAGAGAGAGATGCATAGGAGAAAGGAGCAGGTCTACATTTGTGGGATGTATGACCTGGCGTCCCACAGTGCACCTTGAGGCCCACCCCACCAGAGTCCTGCTGTCCATCTCTCCCATCCCTGATCGTACCCTCCTCTCAACAGTAGAAAACAAGAGTACCTGTAGTAAATCAGCTGCCCATTCATCCTGATTTGGGCAAGGATCTGGTCAGTGGGTGCTGTAGAAGGAGTCTGTTCACAGTAGCAGGCACCCACTAGTCCTGGTTTGGGAGCCAGAGATAGTAGATGTGTGGCTGCACCCCAAGGAAAAGTCCATCACTGATTCAGCCAAGACTGCAGAGACCCAAAACCTAATGTTTTTCAGGGGAGGTGGGGTGCACAGGCAGTGCTGGAAGCCCTTACAACACTTTTCCTACTTTTCTAGCATTAATCAGAATCCTAACTGGTGTATCAACACAGTTTGTTTTTTTTAACTTTATTTCTGGTACAAGGGACAAGGCATCTCTCAATGTGTACCAACATAGCCATGGCCTTTACTCTCTGTCTGAAAACACTTCCATTGGGAGTACAATGGCTGAGCACCCCTCCCCAAGCCCATGGATCCATCCAGCCCCCCAGTTCTAAGCCCCTGGGGCATGACCACCTCTCCTACCTAATGACCTTTCTAAGATTAGAGGGATGGTCCTAGGTTGGCATGAGTGGCTCAGGAGAGCTGGTGGAATGGTGCTCTGACACCAGGATGTGGGCATTGGCTGCTGGGGTCACCATCACCTCCTTAGGTCCTCCAGGGTTTTTTTCTCCTTGCTGTTTGCCCCTGGGCCTGATATGCAACAACATCTGTGCACTACTGTACTGACGTCCACCACCACTCCCCCATTATGGTGTCACTCCTGTAGTGCCCCTGTCTCTATCTGGGGCTGTCGAGAGCGACGCGAGGCCTGCTACCCATCCAAGAACAGGAGAGCAGTCCTTCAGACACTCAATCCTCTCCTCCCCTGCCAACCCCAGCAGCCAGAGTCTGTTCCAACCTGGGTCATCAGCGTGGCACGAGGTGTGACATCCAGTGCCTCAACCCCTAGCGCCACTGGTCCAGCTGCATTAATATATTTTTGTGCAAAGAATATTATTAGATAGATAGTAGTTGTGCAGACTCTTCCACCTGAAATCAAAACTTCTGGATTGAACTCACTTACCCATGGACCAGGATAAATATGGACTTCACTGCAGAAGTCTTGTTCCGGGTCCATGGTAAGTTGAGGAGCACATCTTTCTGTGCTTTAGCTGCTTGAAGAAGCCACAGAGCACCTGTTTTACAGTTCATTGACTGTTGCCATGGGGATGCCGTGCAGTGCTTGCTTCCAGTGCACAGAGCCAGCGGTATTCAATCAGGCAACAGTCATCATGTGATGTTTCCAGTGAGGGACATGTGGCACTCACTTACAGACTATAACTGCGGTGAGTACACAGAGTGGCCCAGACTAAAACAGAGAGAAGCAAGGTGTGAGCCAGACAGAGGGGAATGTGTTTTCTGAGTGGCTATGGATTTCTTTGTGGTTTTTGTTTTTGACTCTGCAAGGAAGTCATCATCAGGACTAGGAGGAGGATGGAGAGAGAGAGTGACTTACAGGTGGGGGGTCAGAGAAAAGAAAACCTAGTTTGGTTCTGTTTATTGTTCCAGACTAATGATCATCACCACGAGAGAGAGAAAAGACAGAGAAAGAGATAGATAGAGAGAGAGAGAGAGAGAGAGAGAGAGAGAGACTCATGAGCCAAAATAAAACAAAGTCACAGGATCACACAAATGAAAAAATAAAATCATATCTTTTTCAATAATTTATTTGATTCTTGTCTGTCAATTGAGAGGAGCCATGAGACAGAAAGACAGAGAGAACATATTGGCATGGTGGGGCTACAGATTACAGGGCAGTCAGGTAAATAAAAATATAGCTAAATTATTCTTATTGGTCCATTGAGAGGAATTGGGGGGATTAGTGGCCTGGTGGAGCTTTAGATTACAGATCAGGCAGGAAAATAAATCTTTGACTTTATTCTTGCTCCATCCAGAGGAGTCACCATACGAGAGAGAGAGAGAGAGAGAGACAGACAGACAGACAGACAGACAGACAGACTTCTGGGAGCCAAATAGAATACAGTAATAGAAATCACAAATAAAAAATATAGCTTTATTATTCTTGTTGGTTAATGGAGAAGATAGAACCAATGGAGAGGGAGCGGAGAGAGGCTTAGTGGCCTAGAAGGGCTATACATTACAGGTTAGGCAGAAAAAATTTTGACTTTATTCTTGTTACATCCAGAGGTGTCACATGAGATAGAGAGAGAGAAAGAGAGAGACTGACTACTGTGGGACAAATAGAATTACAGTCACAGAAAACACAAATCAAATAAATACATCTTTATTATTCTTGTTGTTCTATCAGGAGAAGGACAGAGAGAGACCTATTGGGGCCATCAATTACAGTCACCAATCACAATTAAAATAAATCTGTTTTCTTGTTGTTCCATCGAGAGGAGTAACAACTCTGAAAGAGAGAGAGACAAAGAGAGAGGCTTGCTAGGGCCATAAAAAAAAGAAAAATATATTATTTGGAATCAAAGGCAGACCCTGTTGCAGTTACAGCACTGTTGACTGGGGTGGCCCCATGGAGGGCAAAGTGACAGACTGGTATTGCTGGATGTCAGACAGACTGGGTGCTGTCTGGTGTGGGCCATTGTATTCATTTCTTTGGCCTGGTCTACTCTGACTGGAACATCCATCAAAATAATATACCCACACAGCAACATTCTCATTCCTCATCTCTCTCTCTCTCTTTCTCTCATTTCTCTCCTCAAACCATGAAATTATGGGCCTGAGCAGGATATGCCACCAGAACAGGCCAGCTTTGAAAGAGCTAGTAGTGACTGCTTTTATTAGCAGTTTTACTTTAATTTTTATACAAATAATGCATTCAATTATTTCATTTGGGCTCTAAATTAAAGATGACCAACTTTGGTCACTTTTATGCATTTTACTGTATTTTTCAAATATTTCTAAATAATTGGGACTAATCATATCTAATCAAAATAAATCAAAACCCCACCATGTTCTAATTCTTATTTAATAAGGGTCAGAACTTCACCGAGTTCTCCAACCAAGATAGATAGATACATACATACATACATGTATACATGCATGCATACATACATACATACATACATGCATGTATACAGACAGACATATATACATAGATATAGACAGACAGACAGACAGACAGACAGACAGACAGACAGACAGACAGACAGACAGATAGATAGATAGATAGATAGATAGATAGATAGGCAAAAAGATAGATAAGGGCATTGAATTTTGTGAAGAAGTAAAAGCATCACAATTTTGTTTTTAATCTAAAACAATAATTACAGAAAAGGATAGCTTTATTTCAAAAACTAATAAATATAAAGATTTATTTATTTAGGTTTTATTTAAAATATGGAGACCAGGATAGGCATTTGAGCCAAATCTCATTTCTGGGTGTGACTCAGGGAAATTCTGAAATACCAAATGGAGGATCCAGTCATAACAAATGTAGTTACAACAATAGGTACATGTGCAAAAACAATAAAGGCAAGGTAAATGTACTGCAGTTCAGATTTAAAACAAAACTGTACAAAGTATATATGTTGTGGAGGTAGAAAGGATGAGCACTAGGATTGTTTGCAATCTACAAATAGCAACATGCTTATAATGGTTTCATTTAGTAGTTCACCATCTCCATTAAAGGTAAATGAAAGAATAAAATGAATAAATGCAACATTTAAACAGGAGAATTAAGTGAGCATGTGAAAGTACGATACGGACATGAGAACAGAAAAAACTCAATGAGTGAAAGCAGCTGTGGTCCATGGAGAGTATGAAAATCTGCAAGGCAAGAAACAGCAATTTTAGAACTGATCATGCATTGCTAAGGAGATCTCTGCTCTTTATTATTGTGACACATTTTAGGAAAATATTAAACAGAGCAGTTGCCATAGCACTTAAAGCATGTGAAATAAGATTAAATTACACGTAATGCAGTTGAGCAAGATAAGATGCTTGAGATTAATTTATGGTGCACATTTAGAGGTCTTATATTTCACACCTTGAAAAGGAAACCTACCCTAGCAGACATACAGAACTACCACAGGACCAGTATTAATTCTATATATCGAAGTTCACTTGTATAGGAATTAACTACAAGATTCTTCCCTGCTTTGAAAGACATGGGGATTTTCAAAAGGGTCTGTTGGAGATGCAAAAGCATGCTGTGCTTCCATCTGCATCCAACTAAATGCATTTGCTCAGTCCTGCTACTAGTTTTAAAAGATGAGTCTATTAGTGAACATAAGTGACAATTAGTAGCCAGTAGAAAATGACACAAATATGATTTACACCATCTTGTGCCTTAGTTGTGCCTGACAAGACCTCCTTACCACAATCCCATACCATCTACTGTTTTATTGACTGTTGCGCTTTACTATAAAAATCTCAGGAGGAAAGAGAGCTGTGGTACATGAAGAGCATGAAAATCTTTATGATGTAAGAAACAGCAATTCAATAACTCACAAAACTTTGCTAAAGATATATCTGTTGTCTTACTAAAGTGACACCTTTTAGAAAAATGAAACAGATAGGTTGTGGGTAGCACTTACAGTATGATGAATAAAAGTCAATTTTAAGTTTGCACATGCAAGTCGAACATCTTGGGATAAGTGACTTTTGACTGGTGTGACACTGTTCGTCCAATGCAGAGAGCTCTGCAAAGGACTCGACAGTATCACATCAATTATCAGACAGGATGATTGTGACACTGTTTGCCTGAAGTGGTCTGCAATCGAAAAGAAAAGATGCACCAATCTTGTGGTGGCTTTTTCCTTTATTCTGCAGGTCACCACGCAGCAAACAGCTGTTTGCGTCCCAATCAACCTGGGTGACATCTCTGCCCCTCCTTACCACCCCTACTGGCCCCTTCCTGGAAGGTGGGAGGAGGTGTTTTCCTCCCTGCATCCTCCACTTCCTGCTGACTCCTTTGCTCTTCTTCTCCTCCCACCCATGCAGATTAGGCCACAGCCTATTCTCCTCGCACGGCTGGGAGAATACAGTGCCCAAAGGCACTTTCACTTTAAGCATGATCATGCTAGTGGATTCTTCCCCACTGTTGACATCAGGGTGCTCAATGCCCATGTTAGCATTTATCCCCCTCCCTTTAATATGGCACACTGGGAGCCCACCCTAGTGTGCCAAAAACTACCTCTGATGTTTCCAACACTGGGATGCCCACCCTGGTGTCTGATGCACCACCCCCATGCCCCTATATTCTCAGCCGACCACAGGGTGCCCAATTCCTGGGTTGGCATTGATCCCCAGTACTCTGGCACATTGGAAGCCCACCCAGTGTTCCAGAATCCATGCTGTTAACATTTTACCTGTAAAAGAAAACAGTCCCACAAGGTCTTTTATTTTTAAACCTGAAAAATAAGAAACCGTGCCTCCTGCCCCTCCCCAAACCCGCACCTCCTCTGTGCATCCTATATCCCCATGTTCCCCTCACCCATACTTACCTTCTGAAGTTGGGAGCAGTGATCTTCTGTGGATCGGGAACATGCATGCACTCTTCAAAAGCCATCCATAAACTGAAGAAAATCACAGTAAGCCCTAAAATGGCAGTCAATGGGGGTTTCAACTTAGGTTGATATCTCAGCCACTTTTTGGAGTTTTGGTCCCAAATTTTCAACATGGGGTGCTTGGGACTCCACTTTGTGAACACTGTCACTGTCATTTGTTTCTTGGTCCAGAAAAGTGATTTCTTGATCGCTCGCAGAATCACCTTTTTGGGACCAATTAACAAAATGACAGTGCCATTGTTCATGAGGTGGGGTCCCAAAAGCCCTTGTTGCAAAATCTGGTGAAAACCCTGTGATGACTGTGTTATGAGTGTGCATTGCACAGTTTCTATGCACACTCATAACTTCATCAATTTTATATTTTCACTCTAAATTTCCAATATTGCCATTTTGTCACACCCCTTGTGAACAGTACAGCTGTAATTTTTGCATCTTCCCTTAAATGTGTTTTTCACCTGTGGCATAGAATGGCATGGTCACTGTAAAATCAGCTTTCACGACAAATTAATGAAATCCCGTGCCATTGTTCATGAGGGAGGTCCCAAAAGGCAATTTTGAAAATCTGGTGAAAACATTCCAAAAATTACTGTGTTATGAGTGTGCATTGCACAGTTTCTATGCACACTCATAACTTTGCACTTTTTCATATTTTAACTCCGCATTTTCAACATTGCCATTTCTTCTCACTCCTCATGAACAGTACAGCTGTCATTTTTCATATCCTGCCTGAAATGTGTTTTGCACATGTGGCACTGAATGGCACACTTGCTGTGCAAATCACCTGTTGGGATTGAGTAATGAAATGATGCTGCCACTGTTCATAAGGTGGTGTCCCAAAAACCTGTGTTGAAAATTTGGAGGAAAATACCAACAAACGCCAGGGTGTTAGGGTTTCAAAATGTAATGCTCACCCCTGTTCAGACTGACAGACATTGGGGTATGACTTGCTGTCATTGGCCATAATGGTCACCCATTCACCCCACACCCCATCCTGCAGCCACTGACAGGCATCGAGGTGTGCCATGGGGTCTTTGACTCTAACACTCACCCCATTCTCCTATACTGCACCCATTTCTGCTTATTTCCTTATGGAATGGGGTGAGAGTAAAGGTTAAAGACCTCAAGGCACACTGTGACACCCATCGGTGTCTGCAGGGTGGGTGAGGGAAAGGCATGAGTGTTACGCCGACGACCCAAAGGCACATCCCCAACACCTGTCAGTCTCTGCAGGATAGGGTAGGAGTTGACTTACTTCAATACTTCACTGCCATACCTGTTATTCATTTCTCTAACTCCTGCACTACCAATGCCAATACCAGCAAGCAAACATTCAGCATTGACAAATGCTTGTTTTCTAATGAAGTAAAACCAGTGCTAGAAGAACATAAGAAATTGGTGTTGAGAGTAATGCCTTAAAATACAAGGCAAAGGCATATACACAGAAAAATATGGGAGGCATGTATAACAGCAATACCAACAGTGAACTTTCAGCATTGACAAAAGCTTGTTTTATACAGGAACATTCACATTAGAGCATGGTGCAGTGCTTACAACTAAAGGCCAGTGCAAATTAAATACTAAAACACATAACCTTAAGTACAAATATACTGAACAACAAATAACATTTGAAATCCACAATCTGGGTCCTGACAGGTGACATCAACTCAGTATTATTACTCTGTCAGGTGCCTTATTGATACAATGGCCACAGTAAAGTATTCATGGTGTTTTGTTTGTGGAGCCATCTATATTGGTAACAAACAACTGTAAGAGTTGTGGAACATCTAAGAGTCATCCAGAGTAATAACCCTAACAATGCCCTCTCCCTACATGTGAACTCCCACTGGTATACAGAGAACCACAGATTCAGGTTCTTTGGAATTGAAAAGTCACACTGGGGATACCCTCATATTTCTAGTGTGATGGTTTCGGGTACTTCCATGGTGTTGTCTGGTGTACAGATGATATCCTGTTGCACATTACTAATCTCCTGAATCTTTTCCTGCTGTTTTGAAACCTTCTCACAGTTTAGCAGCTTTGCCAATTACAAACTTAATATAGATAAGTCCACGATCATGCCTTTAAATGTGGGGTTTTCAAATCTGATATAGTAAAATTTGGTTTGTCTTGGTCTCCTTCTAAAATTAAATGTATTGGGCTTTTTCTAACCAAATATGAGTCACAACTTGGATGATCTAAAAATAACAATTAATCAGGATCTGGAAAGAAGGAAGACACTTCTGATGACATTATGTGGTAGGATAAGCATAATTAAAATGAATATTCTTCCTTGACTTTTTATCCCTTACACATGCTTAATTTGGTTATTTCTTTATTTATTTGGTTAGATAAATGCCCCCAGAGAACATACCATAGACTAGCTGCACTTAGAAAACAAGGTGGTCTCAAGTTACCCCATTTTGCTCTATTTTATTTTGCCAGTCATATGAGCAAATACTTAAATGGCTCTGTTGTAAACAGGATCATAATTCTCAGGCTTATATTCCTATTTGGTTAGTCTGAATTGGTATTAATGGAGAAATCGATCTCCCTTTATCAATGCCCTATATTAGATTTAGTTCCCTACCTAAAACTTTACGTGATTCAGTGCTGGGTGCCTCCTTAAAGTACAATTAGGTAAAATTTTAAAGTATAATTTTAACCATGATATCTCTTAGCCTATGTTTAGTAACCCCAATTTTAAGTTAGATTGCAAGCAGATTCCTAATGATTGGTCCCCAATTTATAGAAATTAGGTTGTTCCATTTTTAAAGAGGGTCACCTTAGATCTCACAAGATATCAGGAGCATTTTCATATTGATGCCAAAGCATATACTAGACTATTTGTATTAAAAATAATTCTAATGGATTATTTTGGATCTGGTCCATTAAATTTGGATTATGCTCAATTTCTAGAGCCAGGGATTAAATTTGCCTCCCAACCACACTCCTCTAATTAATACAAGATAATTTTACCCATATGTATCCTGATCTGAATGGAACTTGTAAATACTGGATGGAAATGTTCTCCAGAGAGACAGTTAACTGGGATCATTTATGGCAAGATCTGTATGCCTATATTAACAGTGATAGATTACGTTTAATCCAATTTAATATCTTGCATAATTTACATTACTTTTTAAGTTAATTATTTCTCATTCTTATCAGTGTTTTAGATGTAATATATCTGAGTGTTCTCCTTTGCATGTTTTTGGGGGAATGTAATAAGGTTTCCTCTCTATGGAGAACCATCCAATCATATTTAAATCCTTCCTTGATCATCACTTAGTTTTTTTACTCCAGAAATCTGTGTATTAGGTGACTTTAATAAGATTATGGAAAGATAGTACAGATATTACATGTCTATGATATCCTTGTCAGTAAAAAGATTAGTAATAAGGCACTGGAAAGAACAAGAAGTAATCTCTTTCCAGGAATAGCTCATCAAATTACTTGTTAATTTATGACTTTTTTATTTAGTTGTTTAACCAGGTATAGCACACTAAGCTGAAAGCATTTTACAGGAGCAACCTGGGGAGCACAAGGAGGTTAAGTGACTTGCTCAGGGTCACACAGTATGCAAGTGAAAGCTGTGGAATTCAAACCCAGGTCTGGTCTGCTGATGTCACAGATTTGCAGCTCAGAGCCTTAGACCACTGCGCTATACTGCCTCCTTGAAACTTGAAACCTCCTTGAAAAGGACTTGAAAGAATGATAGCGAGTATACACAACAAACAAAAGAACTATATAGAGTGATGGTCTAGGTTACATGACAGTTTGATGACTTGACTTCTTGGCCTGGGCTCCTCACTTTATTTTATTGTTTTGTTATCTTACCCCTTAATGAATCTTTTCTTTCTCTTAATCTTGTTATACCCTTATTGTTTTTATTATACATCAATGTAACCTCGTGTAACCTCATTAATGTAGGGTGTAATGTTTTAGTTCTCTATTACAAGCTCTGGTTTCAGTGTTGGATTGGGTTCTGGGAGAGTGAAGTAGTATGGTTGGATTCATATTGTTGTTTTAGTAAGTCTTGTTTTAAGCATTTTTCATGTTTTTGTTTAGTATGTTGTTCCTTCTCTTTGTATTAAAATCAATAAATATGTTTTCAATTTTTTTAAAAGAGTCACATTGGGGATGAGGGTGGGGATCTAGAGAAGCTAATACTTAGATGTGAAGCAATGTGGATGGCACAATTAGGAGGTCATTACTTACCAGGGCTGAATGAATGAATAGAGGATCTGACACTAATAAAATGACTTTCATACACATATCTTGGAGCTCTATAACCCCACTGATTGCATTTTCTGATTTCTTCCAGATACCTGTACTTTCTCTGATGGGCTACCTTGAGTCACAGACTGACGAAAAGGAATGGATAGCTATTACTTTAGTGGGCACTCATACCATATGGCTCCTTTAGTGCCATTAAGTGTAGGACTGGTTATATGTGTTTCTTTTTTGTAAAATTAACTTTTATATAAATATGTAATATGGAAAGGAAATATGACAGTAAGTGCATTGATATGGTTACAGCATTTATTTGTAACAGTAAGTGGTCACCTACTCCTTTTGTGTTTTTTAATTTGGGCATTGTCCATTTAAATCTCAGAGTCTAAATGGTACTCACTTCTTGGTTGTCGGACTCTTGAAGAAGCATCAAGCAAAAACAGTAGACTCACTGGCATTTTTAAGTGCACTCTCTATTATTAATTCACTGCCTCTTTGGAACTAGCCTGTAAGTGTGTCTTTATTTTTATTATCAATAAACTGAGACATGTTTTAGTTAGTTTTTGCTCGGTGCCAGTTCTTTTCTACCTGCATTATTAGTTTTACCAGGCATGAGCATTCCGAGTGGAACTGTGGTTTATTTGCAACCAAACTCAAGTTTGGCTACCATTGTATAGTGTGCTTTGCTGCCATGGTCTGCAGCTGGGAACATCACTTCAAGACACTGTCTGCATTAAACTGGACTCCCATGGAGGGGAGGCTTCCTCTCCCTGTCCTATCTATGGCACACAAACTCATTTCCTCTCCCAGAACAATCTGGCTTGCATCATTGACTTCAAACCCCTCAGAAGGCCTACCAGCTCTGCTGGACTGAAACTTGTTACCATGCCAAGAACACTCTGCTGCTGATCAGCAATCCTTTGTGACCACTGCACCAAAGCTATGAAACAATCTCCCACCTAGGTCATGGAATGCCTGTCCTTTGCATTCTTCAGATCAGCCATGAAGGAGTATCATTTTGTTATCAAACCCTTTGACTGCTTTAGTTAGCTTGTCTCTTAATTCTCACTCACTGTACTTGACACTGAATATTGCCCTTGTTTACTGTAGAACCAATTGCCTCTGAGATGCCATCTGTATCCTGTACCTAACTACTCCCCTTATGTATATTCACTGCCTGCACCATATTTAGCAATTCACTTACATACTGTTTTGTTTTTGTATTGTCAGGATGTTTCTGCAATACATTTTTTTGTGTGATTAATTCCAGGTTATGCCTGAAAAGGAGTAGTTTGTCTCAGTGAGCCTACCCAGTTAACAAAATCAAATAAATAAATTAATAAATATTTATTTTCTGCCTTGGTAATTGAAAGATTTTCTACCTGACAGTGCAAGGTATGGTGTGTAGAACAGCATTCTATCTGTAGGCTGACATATTCAGTTCTGTTCCCACCAATACCTCATCAGCATTGTGACTTCATGCTCAGCAACATCACTGGTAACCAAAAATAGCTAATATCCTACTGATTGGTTGATAACTTGTGACATGTGTTACAAATCAGGCAGCAGGTCTTGTGATATAACAATGAGTGAGATCATATGCTATTGATATCTGTTGGAAGGATGTGATAGGGTCAGGGATCCTATTCCACTCAAAAAGTTGTAGTGATGTTTAAAACAACACTCAGAAAACTGAAATGATGTTTAAATCAGCCCTGCTTTGACAAAGCTTCCCGCATAGTGTCAAGTTAGGGATATCAAATGTATAAGGTAATCTCTAGCAATAAAATAAACTTGTATTTACCTTTTACTTCTCCTTTGTAAGTCTATTGCATTCACATTCTTTTCTTTAGTATCTGTTTGTGCCTTATTAGCTAGCCACTGTCAGAATGTTTTCTTCTTCGTCTATCTAGTTTTCTTCTGTGTTCTGTGACCCCTCCCAAGAATGCAGCAGACATACTGGTCTGCAGAGATCACCAAAGCAAGACTGGCATGAGGGTTGTGCTTTTAAACAATGCTGCAAAAATGAATAAACTCTCCTTGCTGCAGCAGAAAATGTAAGTGCAAGCATGGTCAGTTTAGTTACTAATTCATGTTTACAGCAGTCCCCCAATTCTGGAATAAAGGCATATGATATAGTTTTGAACAGTAAATAAAACATGTCATAAGGAAATACTTGACAGCTTTAGCAAAGGAGATGTAAAAATATATATACTATAAAACTACACACAGGATACAGGTAGAACAGGTTGGGTTTTCTGTCAAGAATATATGTTTTATAAAAAATATTTTCACCTGGAAGCTGGGAGTTCAGAAGCTGCTGGCTGTGTGCATTTACTGCTACTGCAGCTACAATGTGGCCACTTTGGCAAGGTGTTGCCTTTGGGAATGGTTGCCCATAACTGCATCAGAATATAGGGAAGGCTTGGGCCCTATCCTGCCAGAAAGTGGCTAGTCTACATGGAGGAACTTCTTGAAAATATTTTTTTAATAAATATATTTTCTTCTGTTTATGCTTGTGAAAGGGGTTAGCATTCTGTAACAATCACCCTATGTATGTCTCCTTGAGATTAATGCAACTGTGCAGCTATGAGAATTGTAAACCTAGTAATCCTCAAATTGTTTTTTATGTAACATGAGTGACAGATCACATGACGTCTGAACAGTATATACTGGCTGCTGAGGTAACCTGCACTCAGTCTACTCTGGGAAGAGGAACAGAGAGGCCCTATGGGAGAAGCAGTGTGGAGCAGGAGAAGCAGCCAGTCAAGGTGGAAGGGACATGCCAGTGCATGGTTACTGAGTTCCTGGTTGCTCAAGGGATGAAGGGCAGTACTGGAATTACAAGGGGACATGCCAGGGCTCCCTCCCAGCTCTAAAGTGAATCCCAGTAGCTCACATCACTGTTACTGACTTATAATGGGGAGGTGGCTCAATTTAAAAATAGACCCCTAACTCCCAAAGCTCATAAAGTGTAATTCCAACATAGGATGAAGGTGAGGCAAGTTTAAGATGGAGCTCAGGTTGAAAATCCTGTAAAGCCAAGAAGAGAAAGGAGTAATCATTCAGGTCTTGGATTCGCCCTGGACCTCCAAAGGTGAGGTTTGGGTTACCTTGTTGCTAGTGGCTGCTCACACAGAATTCACCAAGGGAGAGGACTCAGGTGAGAAGCTATAGAGGACCGAGTGTGTGGATATTCAAACTACAAGGGAACATGAAGAAACCCTAGGGGTGTTGGCAGGGTGGCCATACTCTATTATAGGGTCAGTTCCTGGTCTCTAGAGGGCATTGTAAGGTCCACCTGCAGTGCTTATAGTGAGGGTCTCTAACTAAGGTCCCAGTCCATTCTCTTTTTGTTTCTTCTTAGTTTCCTAACAAAAATCTGCATCCGAAAATATTATCTGTATGTACTGTAACTGGCAATAAAACACCTCATTGTGTTTGCCCCATAATTCTTGACTCCTGCTCTCCTCTATAACTGAACCAAGTGACAAAGTAACAGAACTAGATACTGTATATGTCAATTTCATGGTAAAAAGTTGTTTTTCACATCACATCCAGTACTTTTAGATAGAAAGTTGTCCAATGAGCACACAGAAAAGGAAAATCACTTCAAAAATAAATAAGCACTGTGACTACTTTTTAAAAGTACCATTCTTTACTTAATGCAAATTGTCTCTGCAGCATTTGTAAGTTGTGTACTTTCTATAGTTGTAAATTTGTAATGCACTTGCTTTTGATATTTTTCTTGCCTGTATGTTCCTCCTCATAACACTTAAACTGGGTCATGCCTGAAACAAGCTTCAGTTCAATGTACCTCTCTTGCTCATCAAATTTTAAATAAATCAATTAATTTATTTATTTTATTTATTTAGTTTTTTGACCAGGTAAGTGACTAGACAAATCCTGCCTATTTTCAGGCACACCCAGGGGAGGGGATACAGATGAATGCCAACTGACCTTGAACTAGATTAAGCTGTTGGTGTTACTTTCTGTGAATGAGTGAAATTTAGCCAGGACACCAGGAAATTCCCCTACTCTGTGGTAGGAGGCGCTGTGCTGCCTAGGCAGGATGGCAGATGGTGTCGGGCCACTGGTGGAGGTGGATGTGCTATGTGACCAGCAGACTGAGGTTTCTCCCCGACCTCGGATTTTATTCTTAATGGGGATGTGGATGAGCATTAGCTACTGAATTGGGTGATTGTGTTAAGCAAGTAAACTCACTTGCTGCTTGAGATGAAGAGAATTCTACTGTTTCTTGTTTGGAAACCCGAAATCTTCTGTAGCCGCAGCTCTCTTGGAGTCGGTTGGTGATACGGTTGGTCTCTCGCTGTCTGCGGACAAGACAGTGGATGTTTCTTGAGTGATGACGTGGTTGAGGATGGTATGCGAAAGTGCGTGTGGCAGACTCAGCTCCTTCTAACTCTCAGTGGTCTAAGGAGCAAGCTCTTCTGGATGCCAGCTGGGTTTGCCCGAATGGCAAGTGGGTGCGGATACCAATTGGATTTATTTTTCTACTCCTCCAGTGGTTTCACGGCCACAGATCTTGAAGGGCAAGTACTTACTTCCAATCAAGGGATAAACATTGGGAAGTCGTTAATCCTTCAGATAACATGTTGCATTATTCTGGCCATAGTACTGCTCCTGATCCTCCTTCTCAGTCTCCTAGGAGAGAGTGTGCTGGACCAGGACCTTGATTTTCAGATCTTTTTCAAGGAATGTTTAGAACAAGCACCTCATCGTAATGCAGTTTGGCTGCAGTACCAGGGTGCTTACAGGAACATACTGATAGGCTGTATGTGGCACGACAATTATTGAAGGACTCAATGCAATTTTGGCTTCTGCCATTTATGCTTTAATTAATGTGAGGGAAGACACTTTTGACATCAGTTTTAAAACGTTTTACAGCTTGGATACATTTTGGGCTAAATATGAAAATTGTAAAGCTTACTCCCTTAGGGCCCCTTTTTGGGCCATACCTCTTACTAAACCTATATTTAAAATGATTATTGTCCTGTTTCGAATGAAGGGTAAATGTGGGGATATTCAGTTCTGGCTGGAAAAAATGTTCTATGTTAGGGCTCCTGAACCCATTTTGATGATGAGGGAATCTGGACAGACAGCTGGAAATTTAAGGTTAAGCTAAATATTATTAATAATGAGGTACAACATATACCCAATAGCTTCTTTTTAGGTAAAGATATGGGGGTTGCTTTTACCCGGACCACCGAAAGCTTGTTATAAGTGTGGGAGTAGAAGGCATCTCAGTAGTGCTTGTGACAAAGTGAAGTGTATCCTTTGTGGAGATTTTGACCATGACAGTAGTACTTGTAGGAATGTATTCCAACGTAATTTATGTGAGGAAAAAGCCATGCCTATCATCAATGCCCTGGGCTGGACAAAATAATCGGGGTGGGTTAAATAAGGAAGATTTATTAAACCGCGTACAGACAGATTTCGGACAGGATTTTCTAGTAGGGCCCCACCCCAAACAAGGCCTACTCTCTGACTGTAGTACTACCACCCCTGACCCTCCCGAACCTACTCCCCAGTCTGATGATTCTAGCTCCACACAAACTGTAGTTCCAGCTGCTATTTCTACCTCTATAATTGATCCTTTGGTATGCCCCCTTTGGATGGGAACTTTCAGGTCCACATCCAAAAAAGTTACCAAACTTCTAACAGGAAGCATCAACACCCCTGGGCTTTCCCACTCAGAATGTCTTCTCTGTTCTACAAGACCTGAGGGTGGATCAGAGTCTGATGTTTCTTCTGTTTCAGGGAAATGGAATGTGAAGAAGAACGGAGTTTTGAGGTTTTACTTACTAAAAAAAGTGGTCAGAAAAGAAAGAAGGACAGACTCCTTGACTCCTTGTAGATATCCACTCTTCATTTGGTTTCCTTAATACCTGCAGCATTAAAAGCTACAGGAAATGTTGGGCTTGCATCCACATTTACCTCTTTGGCTGCAGATATTTATTTTCTTCAAGAGACTCATCTTACGCCTTTGTAAGATGTTTCCAGGCTAAACAGGAGTGGCATGTTGGGCCTTCACTTTGGTCCTTGTTCAGACCAAGCTGATGAATTGGGTAGTTTGTTTGGTACTACAAGGTCCAGGTTATAAGACTGGTGAATTTAGTTCCTGGGGGGGTTCTCATTCTAGATTGTTTCTATCAAGGTTTTTAACTTAGATTGATTAAAATTTATGCTCCCAAGTGAAGTCAGCCCAGATTGACCTCTTTAATCAGGTACATTCCTATGTGTGTACCGGAACATCTTGTTTGGGGTGGGGATTTTAACTGCAGTCTAGATATGAAGATAAAGATCATGTGCAACAGAAAGTCTATTGTGATACACATGCATTATTGGGTATCTTGGGTACTTCTCGGTTGATGGATGCTTATAGATCTCTATCTTCAGATTCCGGCTATACATATTCTAGAAACATCTTTAGGTCTAGGATTGATTATTTTCTCTTCTAGATATTTAGTTCCTGCTTCTTCTTGTTTACGATTTTGTGCAGTTTCTGATCATATGGCCTTAGTATGTCAGGTAGGACTTCCATCCATCTCTCCTCATTTTTCTTTGGTTTCTAAAAATGGAGATTGAATTCAGCCCTTTGGATCAGGAAGAGGTTAGGAGTCAGTTGACACATTTGTTTTAGCTTCAAAATCTGTGGCTGAGTTTTATGAGGATTGGGCTACTTGGTGGGTAGATACTAAACAAGAAATGTGTTTATTTTTATGAGGTTTGGTAAAACTGTAGGTACCAATAATTATATTTAATACGTAGATTATCGAAATCAATATTATAGGTTGTTGTCCTTCCCTAATATTTCTGATCTTACTCTTCAAGATCAAATTAGTAGGTTGAAGGATTTTATGAAATGCTATCAATATGATAGGGCAGCATCCTTACAGGCAGAGATGTGATTCGCTTACAAAAACGCCTTATGCAGATCCATTTTCTGCTTGTATGCATCGCTTGGACACTAAACTGATGGAGGCTTATTGGATGATCATGGCTGTGTCAGGTATTCTGAGGTGGAAATGCTGGACATTGTTTCTCAGCAGTTGAAGTCCCAGCATGTGGTCCCCTTTTCTGAAAATAAACAGTGGGAGGATTTTGTTTCTTTTCCAGTACCAGTAGTTTCAGAGAATCAAATTACTGATTTGGGGAAACCTATCTCTTTAGCTGAAGTTAAGGATGTTATTTTGCACCTTAAAACTGGGATTTCACTGGGCAAAGATGGGTTAACAAATGAATTTTATAAGTGTTTTTGGATGAAGTTAGTGAAATTTTGTGTCACCTTTACAATGAGATCCTGGGGTCTGTGGTTTTCCTCCATCCTTTTCTGAGGCACTAGTTATATTTTGTATAAAATAAGGGTTCAGAACAGGATTTTGGAAATTGGAGCTCTATTAATCTTCTAAATGTAGATTACAAAATACTGGCTACTAGTTTGTGTCATAGATTACAATCTGTTGCAGAACAGGTAATTTGTCCTGTCCAGACCTGTTAAATTCGATAGGAACATACAACAAAATTTGCTTTTTCTTAGTGTAACCCCTTGTTACCCAGGGTTACTAGAATCCCAGTAAGACCTAGTGGTAGCCAGGAAGGCAGCTAGAACTCCAGTTAAATGGGTTTCACTGTCTCACTCTGTTTTCAGTCTCAGCTGAGACTGGGGATGACATCACCATAGAACTATCACAGCTGTATGAGCCACAATGAAATCTGCAGGGAATTGGAATAGAATGTTGGGAGGTTTGAATGGTAGTCTGTAGGTCAGCTGGGTTGGGAGCTTGCTGTGAAAGCAGCACAGCAGCTCAGTGTAGGCTCTTGGAGCCTCAGCCCTGACAGAGGGCTACATTTAGGTGTAGGGTGTGTGTCTCCACCAAAGAGAGACACAGAAGTAGTTTGATGTGGTGGAGACTGCTGTTTGGGTCTCAGTGCCCCTACCTCGGGATGGGGCAGGAAAGGGTTTCCTGCATATTCCTAGGCAACCCCCTGGTTCTGCTACTTATGGAGAAGCTGTGTATTTGTTCCAGAGTTTTGGGAAACAAGAAGATTCGTGAATTGCCTGTGGGGCACCTGGAATCAGAGGGTGAGTGTCTGCTCTTCCTGAAAGGGCCTATGTTTTTCACCCTGGGACTTGTGTGACATGTGGGGATTGGACTACTGAAATAGTGGGAGGCCTAGAGTAATAAACAGCCAAAAAATAAAAGTAGGTTCAAGTCCAGTGCTTATCGGAAATCAAAGACATGTAGAGGAGATGTGACATACGTCTACCCAGGAATCTACATTGCCAAGCTTTCAGTAAAAGAGTTGTTTAGTTTCTAGAGAAATGGCCGGGTATGGACTGTGGGAGCTGGAGGTGGGAGACCCCCATCTTTAGTGACCAGGTCCCACCTCTATGGATTTGCTCTGTGGATTTCTACTTTGCCTCATGCACTTGGCCAATGATGAGGAAGTACCCAGATGTGGGATTGGAAGGAAAATTCCCTCTAGGAGTCAAAGGCTCTAAGGTGGTTTAGGAGCCACAACAGAAAAACTGGTTCATTTCCCAAAATGGACCATGGATCAAGAGTAGCCAGAGAGGCTGGGCCAGTGTAGAAAACCTAAGTAGTGTATAAGTCAGGCTGTGTACCCAAAGCTGCGTGCAAGTCCAGGCTGTGTGCCTGGTGGTTCAGAGCCTGAGGGCTGGAAATAGGATAAAGTGTTCTGTTGTCTCATCTGCATTACCAGGAATGTAGCCCGTGAGGTCCATCTATCTTTGTTTGTTCAGCTTGGATGTGAATAAAAGCCACACTGTAGAATCCCATTGCTGGTTCTGGACATTACAGTTATTGTTTCCTGTGTTTGGATTTACTTAGGTGCCCTGTGCAGAGCAGCCAAACCTAGGTCCCCTGTGCTGAGTAACCTCATCCGCCCTGAACCCAGTCCCCACCAGGTACTGCTCAATTTCAATAGCATGCCACCTGTCATTTTGCAAAAGGCAAGGGTGAGGGTTACACTAGAAACATTTGTGAGTTTGGCAGACAAAATAAGCTAAGTGGGTATCTCATAGCTTTGGATCAGGAAAGGCTTTTGACAAGTCTCTCGGAATTTTTGTATAAAACACTGTTGATGTATGGCATTCCTAGCAAATGTAGGTCTTGTTGCAGTATTTACATAAAGGTGCAGTCATTTTCCTTTAATCAATGGACTTATGGATGGTAGTTTGCCTTTTCTAAGAGGTGTCAGACAAGGGTGTCTTCCCAGTCCCTTATTATATACTTTTGTGTTGGATCCAGTTGTTCAATCCATTATTCATAATAATAGCATTTATGGGCTTACACCTGATGTCTCTCTAGCACCCCAGAAATTAGCAATGTATGCTGATGATATCTGTCTTATTGTCAGGGATCAATAGTCAGCTGAGAGGGCTTTACAAGTTTTTTCTGATTATGCGGCAGTTGCAAGAACCACTGTGAATTTTCATAAATGTTTTGGGGTTTGTATTGGTCAGTGTTCTTTTCTCATGTTATTGGACCCATACAGATTTCTGACACATCCATTAAAGTGTTAGGGTCCTTTTGGTTCTGGGGATTTAGCCTTTCTCAACTGGGAAGAAAAACTTAAACAGGGAGAAGCGAAGGTTCAAAGGTAGAAGACAATGGGCTGGATATTCAAACTGCACCATTCTGTGGTGCAAGCCCTTGTGCTGCTCAAAAGTTGTGCAAAGGGGTGTGGCGGGCGATATTCAAGGGAGTTGCACTGCTGAGCAACTCCTTTGAATATCGCCCATCCCCAACCACTGTCCATGGCGCAGTGGAACTTGTGCCACCGCAGAGTGGTCAGAGTGGAGCATTCAAGATGCGGTGGTAGCAAGTTCCATTGCGCCATGTACAAATTTCGATATTCAAAGGTGACATGAAATGAGGCCATAAGTTATGCAAGGCGCGGGAGAATTTGCATCTGCCCGACATTTGCATGCTATTAAGTATGCAGGTCGCGCGATCCCCGACAACTTGCGCCTGGCGCCCTGCCGGGCAGCAGCTGTCAGGGACCCGACGCCCTGCAGCCCGATCATGGGCATGAAGTAAATCTCCCTCCCCACTGGCCCGATCGTGGGCATACTGTATAAGAATCCCCTCGACTGGCTGATTGCGGGCAGAACGGAGTTCAACTCCCCCAAATACCAATATCCCTGGTGGTCCAGTGGACCACGAAGCCCGATAGCGGGCATTAGAGTCAAACCCACCCCTAAAGTCCAATTTTCTGGTGGTCCAGTGGCCCCCACCCCACCCACCCACGGAGCCCCACCACCCCGCCTCCATCAGCCGCGGGCGGCAGCACTCACCCACCTGCCGCCTCATCGTCACTGCTGACTGGACAGTTTCTGCAGTGCTGCATGCCCATTGGTTCAGAGCAAGAGCCACGGCGGCAGCCCATACCGCATAAGGCAGTCCAGATATGTGAATTCATTCATTCATGAGCACCTTTCTCAGGCACTGGGCTAGGGCTGGGGAAAGTCTTGATCCGCAAACACCTTCACGCCATCGAAACTCAAATTCTTCTTTGCCCATGCCAAACGTAGGATCTTATCTTTTGTGGGATACCTCAGAAATTTTATTATAATAGCTCTGGGGGAGGGCCCTGCTTGGGTTTTGGGGCTGAGATCCCTATGTGTCCTTTCAATCTCCAATGGGACGTCCTCTTCTATTTGCAACTCTGTTTTCAGCCAACAGTCCATAAACATCACCATGTCAGCTTGCTCAGCCCCTTCAGGTACTCCAACCACCTAATATTATTACCCTAGAAGCACCTCAGCATCTTCAGCTTTGCCTTCGACAAGGCCCTTCTCTCTACCATATAAGTATACTAGCGATCGTCCGTGGAAGCCCATATGTTGACCTGTAGCCCCTCAAGTGCTGCTCCACCGCAGTAGTTCTAGATTCCAATTTCTAAAGTCCCTCTGAATATCTGAAACCTTTAGCTGCCTATTTTATGTAGTAGCTTGATGATTTTCCTTGATTCCGCTCTGGTGCTGGTGGAGCCAGAATCGAACACGAATCTTCCGCCCCTGAGGCCGAGAGCACTGATGAGCACAAAGGAGCTGGGCTAAGGCCTGTCATCTGTCTGTCTTGCGGAGTTGCAGATGTCATTTTGGCAATCAATGAGCCTCTCTTCGTGCGGACCATCACGGATCACTTCCTGTACCTTTAACACAAAGCAAATGCTAAGGATGCCACCAGAAACAACTGGATTCCCTATATTTTAATGTGTGGAGAGCCAGAAGCGATAAGTTAAGCGGCCATTCCTGCTCGCTCGTCACCAGAAGTCCAGATGCAAATTTTCTTTTGCATCATATTGATACACCTGTAAGTATTCTGATTAAACAGCATGAAACTGTTAATTTGTATCATAAGCAGAAGGAGCAAGCATTGTTTGCAGCAGGGTATCCGTGGCATAGTTGCTCATGGTCCTATATGCTATCTCGATGTAACACTTGTCATGCATCTGCATTGTTTAGGGCTCACTTGTGGTTATGCATCCCCACCCACTTAGCCATGCATATCCCATCCTCCACTCATGTATGCACATGCAGTTTCTACATGCCTGGGTGTTACATTCATGCATGCTGCCAGACCACTGTGAGCGTCATTGTTTCGTATGTATGCCCCTACATAGTGCTGTTACACACTGCATAGTGCTGCCTGTCCAATAGTGCATTGGACCCATTATGCATAAATCCTTAACATTACAAGAAAAGGAGAGGAGTTTTTATACTGATGTTTAGGAGATTTGCTGGTGTGAAATATTTTGGATATACTGCACCAGCAAGATGTAATTACTTAGCTAACTGATGCAGCAGCAGTGTGAAAGTAATGAATGACCTAAGCTGTTTCAAATCTGCATTTTACTTTGGCTGCACTTGCACAACGCCAATATTTTGTGGTTGTATCGGATTTCAGGGTGTGTCCCTGCCAAGCCATAGCAGTTCATGAAAGCTAGAACCCTGTACACCAATGACCACTCAGTGTGATCCTGACACAACTCACTGATACGTGGCTGAACAGTCATGCACTTTAAAGGACTGAAGCCACTCCAATCAAAGAGGGTTTCATCCTTTCATTTGCATTAAACCAGTCAGGAAACAGCTGAGCAGCTTCCAACTTCAATAGCATGTCTGTAAGAAAGAAAACAGTTCATCACTGTCTGTTGCTGGCCCTCTGGTAACTGTCCACCCTGCACACCGACCCTCTCTCTCAGCACCCTCCTCAACATAACACTGACACTGGAGTTGCCCAATCCTCCAGTGTCCTTCCTCTGAGTTTTTTATTTATTTTATTCCTGCAGCAAAGAAACCATCCATCTATGTCAGTTACAGGAGCCCCAGGCCATGAGTGTTTTCCATCCCACCGACTCACCATCTCAACACTGCCCCCCATGAATATCACAGTGATACTGAGGTGCCCAATCCCCCAGTGTCATCCCGAAAAATAAAAACATCCTCATTGTTCTTTGTTTTTCCCCATTTTCCGCCCTGTAAACAGAAAACCATCCATCATTGTTAGTTGCACCATTACACTCCACCCCCGCTACCAGGCCCTTAGGCCCTTACTTACTCAATGGCTGCCTGATGCCATAATCTTCTTGGACCGTGCAAACACATCTTTGCTCTTCAAAAGCCGACAGTGAACGGAGGAAATCAGGCATATGCCTGGTTCAATTTAAACAAGCAGTCAACATTCGGAATTGTCAAATGTTTGTTTATATATTGTACTGTAAGTTGGGTGGATGCTTAAAGGACACTGTCAACCTTTTACATCATGTTATTTCTAAGTAAAACCCACATTTTATGATTGTTTTTGTTCTCTAAAACTCATTGATGTTGCTAGCTTTATCTGCTTCCTTTCATAGTAGAACTAAAATGCATGCTAATGGTGTGATTATACCCAACCATGTTTTATTTGAAATCATTGATCTACTCTTATTACTGTACATACTTCCAGAACATTAAGAAAACCTGTAAACAGTGCAGTCACTAATGATTCAATAGACACCTCTCCTCCCACTGTATCATGAGTGGATAGACTGTGTTATGGGTGTAGAGTTGTGCAAAATTGCAAATTTCATTCTGCAAAATATTTCACTAATATCTGCATTTCAGAAAATATTTTGTGGGTGCAAAATATGAAATTTCACTGCATGAAATGCAAAATTTTGCCACTCACAGGCAAATTCCGCTGCTTGGTGGCAAAATTCCACATTTCGCCAGTGAAATTCACATTTCACAGGTGAAATTTTGCATTTTGCACCAGCAAAATATTTCACAGAATGCACAGAATTTTGCAAAATATTTTGCATGGCAAAATTGTGAATATGTGTAGGGACTCATTGAGGCTATAGGTGAGAACACTCTGGGAGAACTGGAGAAGGTGTTTCAGGAGCTAAAAGGTAATGAAGGGGGCAAGGTGGGGGAGAGGACAAGGGAAGAAGACAGGGGATTAAGGGATACCGGGTGTTACAGTGGGGATCACATTCCTCAGGCTCTAAAAAGATAAAACATGAAAGAGAGAACACATCGACATCTTTGCGCTGGTAGATAAGGAGGCAGCAAAGAAGTATGAGGTGAAAGAGAGGCTAGGTAAGATGGAGATGGCTGCAGTTCTGTGTTATTGGGAAGACGTAGGATGATAAATCACTCACAGGTAAGACCATGGAAGGATGGCTTATGGGTTTTATGTATTTCAGCACCATCATGCTACTGAAACAGCTGGAGCTATCCGTTCCATTATTGTGTATTCATTGATTATACGTAATTCATATAAGATGCAGGGAGATTTATGGGTGATTACCATATCGACAAGAATGTTCATCAAAGGATGGCTTCCCATGGAGTTGTAAGGTGGGATAACAGGCACCCAGACATCTGGCTCTGAAATGATGACAGTGCAGATGAAAGGTGGGGAGAGGGAGTAAAACAGAGCCTGAGAATCAGCAGAAACAGTCCTGGGGCTATAAAGGGCTCAGTGCATTTGGGCGAACTGCATGTTTAAACGCATTGTTCAAAATGCACTGGGACACACCCCATAATGCTGCAGAAATGGGGGCAGGTTCAGGGACAGGTGCATGTGGGACAGGAGCATGAGGGCACCCCTTCTAAGTGGTTTTGAAGGGGCTGTGGGAAGGATGGGGCCAGGAGGAGAGGCAGGGATTTAACAGTGATGGGGATTTGGGTTAGGCAACAAAGGACATTGAGGGGCAAGGAGCAGAGCAAGAGGAAGAAAATATATAAGATGGTCAGGATCCCAATCAATACAGAGTTGTAGATAACATGGACACAGGTACCCAGATAAGAGGACACAGGATATTTTGCAGGAGGGATCTACAACGGGGTTCAGTTTGCAGTATGAACGGTGGCAGAGAGCGATGAGGGCTCATAATCTAGGGTCAGTAAAGGGAAGGAAGAGACTGTGGCAAAAAATCTGGAAGGAGTTAAGAGTGGCAGGTTGAGGTCCCGTTTAGGGAACCCTCATTCTAGAACCTTAGGTATCACCCCTTGGGTTGGTGCAGAAAAAGTAGTTGGGGGAATTCTGGCTGATCTACCATTTGTCATACCCAGAAGGTGAATCAGTCAATGATTTTATTCGGGAGAAGCAGAGGGCAGTCTCATATGTGACACTAGATGAGGTGGTGGAAATGATTAGAGCAGTAGAAGGGCATGGCTGGTACACACAGATACTGAAGCTGAATTAGGCTACCTCATGAGAGCTGAGGACTGGGAACTGATGTTATTTAATAAGTTAAACCAGTGGTATTATTCTGATAAAGTCATGTCAATGGGATGATCAATGGTATGTGCCACATTCAACATATTTAGTACTTGGCTGCAGTGGGCATTTGGGAAGCAGTATGGGTATAGGCGGTAGTACACTATTTAGATGACTTCCTCCTGATAGGACAGGGGAAGAGAGAACAGCAGAGATGCTGCAGTCCTTGCAGGAAATATTAGCTGGGTGGGGATACCTCCAGCAGAAGGGAAGACTGAAGGTCCTGCTCGTAGTTAGAATTTTGAGATAGAAGTGGACATAGAGGAAAGGACCTTCAGGTTAACAGGGAAAAGGTTCAGAGGCTGAGGAGTTGATAGCAATGGTTAATGGCAAGCACAGGGTGCCCCTGGTGGTGGTTCAACAGTTTCTGGGGCATTTGAACTTTGCATGTAGGGCAGTGACCCCAGGCAGGACTTTCACCAACATATTGGCAAGGGTAACAAGAGGCTAGGCAGCCCCATCATTGTTGGACATATCAAAGCGGATGAGGCAAGACCTGGAGGTGTGGGAGCAGTTCATGGACAGGTACAATAGGGTCACTATCTGGCAGAAGAATTGGTTATACAGTACAGACCAGGAGTTGTTTACAGATGTAGTAGGGGCATTAGGGATGAGGGTATCCATTGAGTGAGAATGAATATCAGAGAATTGACCAGACAAGTGGCAGGAGATGGGATTTATGTGGGACATCATGTTCCTAGAAATTTCCCAATATGGGTGGCTTTCATGATTTGGGGAGCAGCTCAGGAATCAGAAAGTAGTGTTTTGGTGCGATAATATGGCAGTGCTTAGAGGTAATGAACAGGCAGACAGCCACAGCTGATACAGTGATAAAGGGTATTGAGGCAGTTAGTGTTACAAGGGCTGAGACTGAACCCATCTTTTAAAGTGAGGAACATAGAAAGGGTGAGGAACACAGTGGCCGAGAACCTTTCCTGTCTTCAGATATACATGTTCAGGTGCCTCACCCCAGGGTCAGCAGCCAGGAGAATTAAAGTCCCACCCCACTTGTGGAGAGTGGCTGGGAAGATACCAGTTGTTGTTCAGGAACCTTTGTCCACAAGAATGTGCTGAACGATATGAGGGATCTTGGAAAGTGTTCCAAGAGTTCTGAGAGAGGGCTGAAATGGAGGTAAGTGGGTCAGCGACAGAGGAGCAGATAATGAGGTTTATCATCCAGAAGTGGGGTGAGGGTCACAACTCAACTATTGTGGTTCATCTGGCAGGGATATGGCTAGTATGCAGCCTGAAGAGATAGGAGGAGCCTTCAGGGCTCTAGTGGTTAGATGGATGATTCAAGATTGGCAAAGGATAAAAGGTAGAAGCTCAGACAGAAGATTGCCCGTATTAGTGAATTTTCTAGGTAGGTTAGTGGGGTGATCATCGTAAAGGATTTGAAAAGTAACAAATTGTTGTTGTCCTTTCCCCTGATGTGGACCTTAGGAGTAATGTGTGGATTGTGGGCCGATACGTTCATTTGTTGGACGGAAAGAAGAGTGGCAGTGAGGTCTGGGGGAGACAGCTGTAATGGATATAGGCAAAGCAAAGGTGCTCTGGAAAGAGATAAGGAGGCATGCGATGGGCCCAGTTGCTGCCACTTCTGGAAGATTTACAACTGAAGCTGCCAACTCCAAAGTTATTGACATTGCATTTGAGGGGAAATGATATGGAGGAACGACCTTGGTTGGGCATTATAAAGGAAATAAAGAGGATTTGGGGATAATCTAGAGATGGTGGATGAAGGCAGTGATTGCCTGGTTAGAGAGATGATTCTGAGGGTGGTATGGTGGCATGCAAGGGAAATAAGAGCAGTGGAAGAGGCCAGCAAGAGGTTAAACAAGAAGGTGGTGGCTATGGTGAAGGAGGTAGGGGGCATATACATGACACATAAAGACATATCATATGAATGCACAGGGCTGTATAGAAAGGTTAGGTAC
Organism: Neoceratodus forsteri; assembly: GCA_016271365.2. Lineage (NCBI taxonomy): Eukaryota > Metazoa > Chordata > Ceratodontiformes > Ceratodontidae > Neoceratodus > Neoceratodus forsteri. The sequence continues at coordinate 626,740,014 of CM057455.1, forward strand.
ATCTGACACACATGTGGTTGGATGTTTAATCTACAGCTGGAAGAGACCTGGAGGAATGGGGTAAGAAAGGAGGTATGGGGGGGATCCCATCATCTGGCACAATAGCTGGAGATGGGCTAGTGGAAGGAAGAGAAAAAGGGGGATAATAAAGAAACACAGGAGAAGGATATTGGGGTCTCAGGAGGTACTGGGCCAGGAATCCAGGACATGGGCTGGGCTTGCACTAGCCATGTTTGTAGCCTGTGGGGTTTACCCCAGAGGGCCAAAGGTGGGCTTTGTTATGCACCCAACCTAGAATGCTGTCAAAATGGATGAAGGATCACTTGATGTATATAATGTATATATGGATAAAAGGAAGTTGGTTATGTGAATAAAAGTCGTGATGGATTTATTTGGATGTAAATCAAAATGGTGATGGATTTTGAATAAAATATGGCCAACTGAGCACCCATCAAGACTGTGTATGGTGGTTATCTTAGGAAGAGGGTCACCTGACAACAATTAGACTGTAACAAGCCAAGGAGGGTAGTATTACTTCTAGTATGTTAAATGGGGTCCAGCTACACCCTGGTGTTTGCAGAGCAAAACCTACTGCAGTACATTGTTTTCCTTAGTGTGGATGGTTAGGAGCTATTCAAAATATTTTAGGGGGTGCCAAAATCTAGGGCTTGATCTTTGTGGCATTCAAACTGAGGTGGACCTCACTGAGCCAATTTTCTCTATTTTAGAGTTGGTATGCAGATGTTTTTCCACACATCCCTTTGTAGAGAAACAGCAATCATTGGACCCTATGCACCAATGTGTGGAGTGCCTATGTGCCGTGCAGCTGCAGAGCATAGCCACTTGCACTCATTGCACCCCCCACGCTGGATGCACAAAACCGGGTGCGCAGACCTGAGACACCCAATCCCTGGCAGAGTGGATAGAAACACGCTGTGGGCTGGGGTGTGCCTGCACTATGAGCCATGCACAATGGCACATAATGCCATCCATGTGAGGATGTAACAGTCTGCAGGATATGGTAGGGGAACCCTGTCATAAGTGCTGTACATGCTGTGATGCACACAGACCCCTACCCTGTCCATCTATCATGGTACCCCTACACCTATCCCCTTTGCCCGCCCATCCACCCAGCACACCCATGGCATTCCCCATCACTGCAACCACCCCAAAAGGAGCACCAGCCCGAGAATGCAGTGCATACCTCCAAGATCCACTGCCTAAGCCATATACATTGCCACACACTCCCCATGACCTGTACCACTTTCCACGGTAGATGTCTCCACATAATGGACAGTGGCCACATGCACCAGGGGCTGTGGTGTGAAGGACACCCCGACACTGTTCATATGCTGGCAAACCTCTTGCGGAGGCACTGCCTGGCCAGTTCCATATGCCCCCGGTCCTGACCCCCAACCCTCAATGGTATTCCGTGGATCCCCCACCTCACACGGCACCTTCATCCCCACCCGCACTTCGCGTAGTTAGTGCTTGACCGGTGGCCAGTGGCACAGCCTTCGCACTCCTCGGCTGCTGGCTATCTGAGTGATTCTGGGAATGCACTGACTATTTATTGGGGCACATTCCCATTATCAATTGGATGGTTGGCAGCCGATGAGGGTTCATGGAGGGTTGTGCTTCTGGCCATCCGGCCGTGGCAACGACTATGCAGATATGGGTGGGGATGTTGGTGCACGGGCAGGGTGGGGGGAGCCACAGACTCCATTGAGGGTCAGGAACAATAGGACTGGGGTCAAGTGTGTGGGACCAGGGCACATGTGTGCTTGTGTGGGGACCTGATGAACACCAGGACGGGGGCAGCAGGGTGGTGGGGGCTGTGATGCCACACACCAGACAGCCATGTGGGGGCAGGGAGTGCTTCATTCACATGAGGGATGGAGTGGCATGTGTGTGGGTGTGGGGCTTGCTGCATGGGTGCCAATATTGCTGACAGTGCATTTCTTGCAGCAGGTTTGCTTAGGCTTTGAGCCCTACCCTTCCAGCCCAGTACGGATAATCAAAGAAGCCAGGGTCAGTCTCAGGACTTGAGTAATTGTTGGCAGGGGCTACTATCTTTAAATTCTTGGCTCCAGCCACTCATGCCCATCCTAGAGATGCTGCAGCAGCTGCCGTTTGTTGGAGGGAGGTGCGCAGTGCAGCAGGAGGCACCCATGCTCCAGGGGCTCGTCATGGGGTCTTCCACCAGATGGGGCATAGCTGCATGGGTCTGGGGTCTGCTGGTGCAATTCACATCCAGACCACTGCCCTGCCATGCAAGGGATCCACCCAGGACCCAGGATGGGAATCTGATTGGATGCCTGGCTGGGTCCGTGACTCTGCCCCTGTCTGCCCCAAGGAGACCTGAGCACATGGGGGTCATATCCATGGTCTGGTGGCATCTGATGGTGAATGCCAGCCGTGTACACCTATCTTCAGGTGTGGAGCTACACAGGCGGGCAGGATATGTACCTCTGGGGTGTATTTCCCACCCGATAGAGCATAGGGTCCATTGCTTTTTTTGAAAGTACTATAACATTTTAGTAGATAATGCTAGAAAAGTGTACTGTATATATATTTATCTTTGCATACTATAGTCCATAAAAAATAAATTACACATTTGCTCAGTTTGAATTAAAACGCTTTGCTTTGTTACACTATTTGTATTCCAAGCATATTTGTTTTCATCTCCTAAAGCAGAACAATGGAATCAATGTTTCTACTATTTTGACTGTGTAAAACAAAAATGCATTTTTCAGCATATTTAGTCATACCCTCAGTGTGATGATGCTAGCTTTGTTTTGAATTCTTAACAAACCGTTAGGTTATATAGGTGTGAACTTTATTAATTAATTCAGTGTCCTCTTACAGCCTCCCAAGCCTACAGCAAAATAAAGCTCTTAAGATATAAACAAATAGTTTACCATAATAATACTAATCAGTGCATGAAAACGATTAAGCTATTCTCTCCTATTATTGGAATAATTTGAGAGGCTAACGATATGGTAATTGATTTCTTGAAGAGTTATACTTCTCAACATATGCAACACTCAACAGCATGCCTAATAAAACTGATAGGGCTTTTGTACTTGTTACTGATGTGATTTTTCATGGCTATTTGGTATTGTTACTAATACAAACTAGAAATAAAAAAACAGGTATGTATCTATTAAAAATCAGCTGAGAACATAATACACTGGAGTTATCATAGCTTGCACACATTGTCATACAGACCTGAACATAATGCCTATAATTTGTCCAATATGTTAATATTTAAATACATTTAAAATGTGGATATTACTAATAAGAATTTAAAATTGAGGACTAATGTTATATGATGGATGTTTTAACATGGAAATTATAAAGATGTGTATTTGATTGAATTTTAATCATGTATTTTAATTGTAATGACTTGAATAAGTCGGTCAATAAATTACTACTACTACCTGAACATAATTTGTTAATTTATCACCTTTGACCTAAAAAAGGAAGAAAATTATATTCTTGCAATGTGCATGGTTCTCATAGGAACCCCATAAAAATGTTTTCTACACATCATTACCGAATTGAATTTTTGGTGATGTGCCACCTTAAAAACACAAAAGTAGCTCAAATAATTTAATAAAACAACAATAGATACTAAGGGCAAAGACTAGAAACAGTCATTTGCAACCATCAAGTACTATAGGAAGCACTGTAGTTCAGTCAATAAAGTATAGCCTTGGGAACGAAATGACCTAGTTTCAGATTCCACCAGAGCCACTTCCTTGCTGTGTGACCCTGAGAAGTCATATATGACCAGATTTTTAAAGGGTTGGAGGTTGACACTCATGTTATTTTGGCATCCATCAGAATCCACCAATAACTAACACTTGTGAAATCAATTTTCAAAAGCAAACAGGTTTGACTACATTTTCATAATAAACAGCAGCTTGCATAAAAACATTATGAAGGCATTTGCCTTCTATTCAGATGACATCTAGAGAACAGGGTTCTCATTTCATGTTTAGATGCCTGTTATAATGCAAAAGGGAAGCTAATTACAAAATTAAACAAGCTGACATGTCTAAAATTATGCTTTCAAAGTTTCCTTGTACAATTAGATGTTCGTTATAAACTAATGAGGTTCAGTGGCTCTGTCTGCCCTTCCACATCCTCACCCAGGATTGCAGCCATTCTATTGCATTACTGGCTCTACTTCATGTTTTGTTAATTTCTGAAGAACATGACTAGAAGTAGCTAATTTAGAGATGGGCAAATTTTGTGTATTTCATGAAATTAATCTGCAAAGCGAAATCACCTGTAAGATGTAATTGATGAATGTGGAAATCCACAAGGTGAAGTCGCACTTAGCCTGAAAGGAGGAATTTATGAATCTGGAAAAATTACAACTTTGACTAACTTCCCCAAGGAACAATGGTCTTAAGGCAAAGTTAGCAAGGATTCATGGGATAGAAGGTAACAAGGGATCTTTTTGAGTTCTTCTTAGCAAAGCGTAGACTAACTCATTGAAATGAGACTTGCTATATAGGGTGTGAAGGAGTCTGTCCATTGGAGAGCTCAGTTCAAGTGGCAGGTCAGCAGCAGGTGAATCAGTAGGCAGGCTGGTGATGACTCACTTTCTGTTTTTGGGGTGGAGTTGGCAAACTTTTCAAGGACAGAGCCGAACCAATAATGGTGCGCTCAGTCCTTTGATGTAAAGACCTGCATTATATTGACTTCCTGTTTGAGCATTTACACTGCCGTAGCACTTACAGTGTGAACACGCTAAGCCTGCCCCTGCTCCTGTCCTCCCTCCATTCTCATTCAAGCCCCCCCAGAAATCACTCCCTCCTACTTCCTACCACTGCTCCTATCCTCCGCACACCTCGTTCTGTTTGAGGCCCCCACCAGTATATCAAACCCTCCTTTCCCTCCCTGCTACTACCGCCACACACCCTCATTATGTTTCAACTCCCCAGACACACACAGCAAATCCCTCTCTCCTTCCCACTGCTGCTGTCCTCCTTGCACCCTCTGTTCTCCATCCTCCCGGACACTGGGGAGCAAACTTTCAGTGTCCAGAACTGTTCACATCCTCTCCTATAAAAGAAAACCATCCCCAATGTCTTTATTTCTTTAAACCTGAAAATAAAAGTTCCTTCATTGCCTCCCCATCCCCTCTCCATCCCAACCATCCCACTGTGCACCAACTATCCCACACACTCCACCCTTACTTACCTACTTACCTCCGGAGGTCAGAGCAATAATCTTCTGTGAAGCAGAACACATCTACACTCTTCAAAGCAGACCAGTAAAGTGAAAATTTCAAGGTAAGCTGTATAATGGGAATCAATGGGGGGGGCACAGGTTGATATCTCAGCCATTTTAGGAATTTTGGCCTCAAATTTTCAACACTTGGTTCTTGGGACCCCACCTCCTGAACACTATCACTGTAATTGCATTACTCTGTCCCAAAAGATGATTTATCAGTCACTGTTTGAAATTACCTTTCAGAACCGATTAATGAAATGACAGTGCCACTGCTTATGAGTGGGGTCCCACCCATGTTGCAAATTTGGTGAAAAATTCCCAAAAATAACTGCATTATGAGTGTGCATTGCACAGTTTCTATGCAGGCTCTATCTTCACCAGTTTTTAATATTTTCACTCCAGATTTTCAACATTGTCATTGTTTCACACCTCCTTATGAACAGTATAGCTGTTATTTCTCATATCCTGCCTGAAACTTGTTTTCCACGTGTGGCACAGAATGGAATGGTGGCTCTGCAAAATCATCTTTAAGGATGAGTGAACAAAATAACTCTGGCATGTTTCATGAGGTGGGGTCATAATAATGCTATATTGAAAATCTGTGTGAAAATATTAAACAACAAAGCTACGAGCATTCACTTAAATTAACAAATGCAGGCTCATACCTTTCATACTTTTCAATATTTTGATCCCAAATTTTCATCATAGAAACATAGAAACATAGACTTTGATGGCAGATAAGGACCGCTAGGCCCATCTAGTCTGCCCATTTCCTACCTACAGGATAGGCCTCAGATCCTAGTTAACCAACAGCCTATTTCTTCCTACCCCCACAAGAATTGACTTATGTCTGTCCCATGCATTCTTAGAATTCTCCCACAGTTTTAGACCCCACAACCTCCTCAGGAAGGCTGTTCCATGCATCCACTACCCTCTCTGTGAAATACTTCTCACATTGCCCCTGAACCACCCTCCTTCTATCTTTAAATTGTGTCCCCTTGTTCTTACAAGTCTCTTTTCTGAAAGATGCTACCCTCTTGGACTTTGTTGATTCCACTGAGGTACTTAAAGTTTCTATCATGTCCCCCCTCTCCCTTCTTTCCTCAGGGTATACATATTAAGCTCCTTTAGTCTCTCCTCATACGGCTTCTCTTGCAGACCCTGCACCATTTTAGTTGCCCTCTCTGGACTACCTCTATCCTGTCTATGTCCTTGGAGATGGGGTCTCCAGAACTGGACACAGTACTCCAGATGGGGTCTCACCAACTGTCTGTACAGAGGGATAACAACTTCCTGATTTCTGCTGATAATGCCTCTCCCTATACATCCCAGTATACCCCAGCCCACCCTACTGCCTTCTCACATTGCTTGCTAACCTTAAGGTCATCTGATATGATTACCTCCAGGTCCCTTTCTTTTTGTTGTTGTTACTACCTCCCACCCATTGTGTATTCTTCCCTGGTTCTTGTTTCCCAGGTGCATTATTTTGCACTTCTTTGCATTGAATCATAGCCATCTCTTGACTACACCTCATGAATGTGACAGCTGCCATTTTTCAGATCCTGGGTAAAATGTTTTTGCATCCTGAAAGATGATTTCAGCCACCTGTGAAAGAACCTTTTGGACGGAGTTGAAATTGTACTCTTCCTTTCTCATGTGAGGTGTCATAATAAAATGGCTATGTTGAAAATGTGGTGTATAAATATTAAAACAATGAAGTTATGAACCCATGTTGAAATTTGCTAAACACTGGTTGGTACCCCTCCCAAATGGCACCAGTGCACACAATGAACTTTTTCATTGATAAATGCTTGTTCAATGCTGAGGCTGACTTCAGAGTGATGTGTGAAGCAAAGAACTGGAGTCAGTTGAATTCTCAGAGCTGTGTCAATAAAAATCTTTTAGAAGCCCTCAAACTGAAGAGTTTGTTGTCCAAAATCAGCATATTTAGGGTGTGTGCCTTGTGCCGGTGGATCATTGACCATATACTGATTGTTTGCTAATTTTCCTACTTTAATTAGTACTTTCAGTTTCTGTCATGCAGACAGTGCTGTAGTGTACTTTGAGGGAGTGGTTTCTGTAGATCCAGTCCTAAAAGCAGCAGCAGGCTTGCCTTATAAGTGTCTCTAATGGTGTAGTGCTTTTTTTTTGCTTCATGGTTATTTATTTCTGTGTTCTGTGTATTGCTACTTTAGTTGTGTAGAACAGTGAGGTTTGTTTACTGAACTATTTCTGAGTACACTTAGTTCAATCATTGTTTCTATTGCTTAGAAGGTAGCTTTATTTTGCGTATGTGTAGTGTCTTACGGTGTTGGAGTCTGAACCTAGAAATCCCTTATGTACTGTTTTTCATAAATGCACACACAAAAATATACCTTGTGTTGTTTGACTAAAATGTTGTGTAGTTGTCACTTGTGTGTGTCACCCTAGTCCCAATTGTCCCACTTCAGTATTGGTTTGTGTTGAAACCCAAAAGAAAAAAAGTATATAAAAATTCTGGTGTATTTGTTTCAGTGTAAAGTCCTGTAAAGTCTTATGCAGTCTTGTGTTAGGTGCACCCCTCAAGTTTCAGCCTTAAATCCCTCTTGTGTATTGACTTGTTAACCCCTCCCAACAAAGCAAAAATATTGCTGTTGTTCTTCAACTGTCTGTGTAAAGTGTTTTAAGTGTTGTTTGTAGTTTCCTAATCCCTAACACCTTAAAATATCCCTGTTGTGTAGTGTGGGTGCTGCTGGTGATTTATTTATTTATTTAAAAGTTGGTAACCAGGAAAGGCACACTGAGCCAGGGCTCATTTACAGTGTGACCAGAGAAGGGTAAAGTGAGAAACATATTACATGTACAATACAGTACACAGAAATACAAGTCAAAAGTCAGCAAATTAAATAAAGGGAGGTGGTAGACTCTGAGGAAATTGCAAACATCATGGACAATCAAGGTAAATAACTGTAGCAGTGATGGGTAATGTAAGTAATAAAAAAATGTAGCATTGACAAGGATATACCAACAAGAGTGTCTTTAGCTATATCGCTCAATTAAACAGGTATCTCAAGGCTCCAAAACAAACCCATGGGATCAGCTTTGTGGCTGAACCTAACTTTAAAATATTGTGCAAAACTCTTCTGAAACCACTCTGGCAGAGCAAAGACATTACAACACCCTCTCGGCTAATACATAGTTCTAACTGGATTCTCTTTGTTTGCTTTGCAAGAAATGAATGCATTAGATGTGAAAAGCTTCTTTTATTATCAAATCCGCCATTTACTTTCGTCCAAACTGGGTAAGACCACACCTGCATAAGACTTCTCAATCTCTCTGGTAACCCTAGGGAATTAAGCTTGGAGAGACATGCCATATCCAAGGTTTACAGGGTTCTATTACAGGCGTGTGCACACAGATATGGCTCACCCCAAGTACAGGCTGACAGCACTGGGCTGGACACCCAATGACTTACAGTGGACAGCTGTGTGGCAAAACATCTACTGTTATATCAAGCTAGATGGCTATCCTTACACTCAATTTGAAATTATACATGCTGTTTATAATACCCCACAAAATTACACAAATTGGGACTTTTGGGTTCATCTACCTGAAATAGATGTAATCAGGGTGAAGGTTCTCTTTTGCACATTCTTTGGGACTGCCCCAAGGCTCCAACCACTTTGGTAGAAAGTTAAGGAGGTGCATAGGCCTTAGAGATGGTTTACGACAAGGAACTGTATCTTAGGGTTGGACATACAGGACCTATTGGTTCCCAGCACTACTGTTTTGTTCTACTAGCCATGCCAGTCAAAATGATTATTTTGAGGAATTGGCTAGATCAAAATATTCCGTCTTTTATTGAATGCTATTTTATTTAATTTTATTTTTTTATTGAGTGTTCAGAAAGTACTCTGAGTCAGAGAATTCTTTTAAAGGTTCTACATCACAGAAATTGCATACAAAGACATACAAAATTAGATACAAAGGTATACAGACATGCTTCAAAGTCTACATATAGAGTATGTTAGGCTATTTGGAACTTTTCTAAACCTTTGTACAGCAGTGGAACCCTTTAGAAGCCTGGCTGTCCAACCTAGCACCATAACTTAGTCAATTCCACTGCATATAATCCATTTGTTTTGGAATTATGCTTCTTTCTGTACCTAATCTTTATTGTAGTGGTAAAGGGATTGAGGAGGCGAGTGGGATGCTGGAGATATATCTCTGACTCACTGTCTTTGTTGCATTGACAGAAGTGAGTTTTCTTGTATTGGATGAAATGTTAAAGTTTACTCAAGTTAAAAAAAAAAAAATGTAGCAACTGTGGTGGAAAAGGGTGTACATCAAGCCTTTGTGAAAGCAAATCAACAAAACCAAATGAAAAAAAAAGCCACTCTGGTTTTCAAAAGAGGTGTCAGGAAGTTTAACAAGAAAAGCATTCAGGAAATATAAGGAAACACAGAAGGAGCAGGACAGAGAAATATATCAGTTAAAGTAGAAGAAGGCAGGGAAAGGCAATGAGAATAGCAAAAGGTCCAAACTGAGGAAAGAGATAGCCAATTATGTTAAGAAGGGGATAAAACCTTTACAGGTACATTAGGGAGTGAAGAAAGACCAAAGAGGAGAGATACTGAGGCTTAATAAAGGGAAGAGAAGTGGGCAGAGGGTGACAGTGAAAAAGCAGGGATATGGAACGAATAATTCTGCTCAGTATTCACAAAAGAAGAGGGGAGGTACCTAAACCAAACAACAAAAACACTCTTGATAGGGATTAATACCAGTCCATTCAAAGAAGAAAGGGTCATGAAAGAACTTTTAAAACTGAAGGTGGACAAATCAATGGAGCCTGATGGGATTCACTCCAGAATTGTAAAAAGAACTAAGAGGAGAACTAGTAACACCATTGACTACCCTCTTTAACAAATCATGGGAGGATGGGGTGGTACCTGGGGACTGGAGGAGGGTGAATGTGATTCCACTTCACAAAAGTGGTAGCAATGTAGAGGCAGGAAACTACAGATCTGTTAGTTTTACTCAGTGGTAGGTAAAATGATGGAATCACTTCTGAAAGAAAGAATTGTTGAGTACCTAGATGCCAGCAGGGCACAGGACCCAAGGCAGAATGGATTCACAGTGGAAGGTCATGTCAGACAAATCTAATAGAGTTCTTTGACTGGGTGACCAAATAGTAGACCACAGAGGGCTGTGGACATGATCTACCTAGACTTTAGTAAGGCATTTGACATAGTCCACACAAAAGATTAGTAAACAAGTTAGCCAGCCTTGAGTGGGTCCCAAGGTGGTTGCCTGGTAAAAAATTGGCTGGACAACCAGACACAGAGGGTAATAGAAAATGGAATCCACTCAGAAGAAGGGGGTTACTAGTGGGGAATTACTGCAGGGTTCAGTACTGGGGCAGTCCTCTTCAATGTCTTTATAAGTGACATTGTGGAGGACTGGAAGAAAAAGTATGTCTCATTGTGGACGATACAAAGATCTGCAACAGGGTTGATGCACACAGTGGGTGGAAAGGATGAGAAGGGACATGGCAAGGTTAGAGAATGCTCAAATGTATTGCGCTTACATTCAGCGCAAAGAAGTGCAATAATGCACCTGGAAACAAACATCCAGGGGAAGTGTACACAATGAGAAATTGTGAGATACTAACAAAACAAACATGGAAAGGACCTGGTAGTCATATCAGATGACCTAAGGTGTACAAGCAATGTGAGAAAGCAGTAAAGAGGGCTGGGGGATACTGGGATGCAAAGGGAGAGGCATCACCAGTAGAAAACAAGAATTGTTATGCCTCTGTACAGACAGTTGGTGAGACCCCATCAGGAGTACTGTGTGTAGTTCTGGAGACCCCATCTCCACAAGGACATAGACAGGATGGAGGCTGTCCAGAGAGGAGCAACTAAAATGGTGTAGGGGTTTGCACTAGAGGGGCCTTGTTTAACCAGGGTAGCACACTAAGCCAAAGCTTCTTTCCAGATGCGAATTGGGAGTACAAGGAAGTTAAGTGACTTGCTCAGGATCACACAGTATGCACATACACAGCTGTGTTCTTCAAACCCAGGTCTCCAGACCTGCAGCTCAAAGCCTTAACCCACTACACTATACTGCCTCCAGAAGCCATGTGAAGATAGACTAAAGGAGCTTAATATGTATGCTCTTGAGGAAAAGAGAAAAGGGGAATCATGATAGAAACTTTCAACTACCCCAAGGAATCAACAAAGCCCAAGAGGTAGCATCTTTCAGAAAAGAGATGTGAAAGAACAAGGGGCACAATTTGAAGATAGAGGGGATGGCTCAGAGGTAATGTGAGGAAGATTTTTTTTTCATGAAGAGGTTGTCGATGCATGAACAGTCTTCCTGAAGAGGTCATGGCCAAAAATTATGAGGGAATTCAAGAATGCATGGGACAGACATAAGGAAATTCTAGTGGGGTTGTTAGGAGGAAGTAGGCTGTTGGTTAACCAGGATCAGCAGCTTATCCATTAGGTAGGAAATGGGCAGACTAGGTGGACCAAGCTGTCCTTATCTGCCATCAAATTCTATGTTCTACAAGGAGCACAGTAGGGTGAACATGCAGCCAATAAACTGCAGCAAGTACAGGAATATTTCTGTAGCAGGTGAGAGTCTGTAGTGATGCTAGTTCATGAGGAACTTGAACTTCAACAGAGGAGCTGGTGCTTCCGCAGGCTTGTGCCCACTGCCCTACCATGACACTTCCCCATGCCCTCCATGAACCACTGTTGGTACAGACAGACCACCACATCCAGCACCCCACCACCACTTTCCCTGCTTTTCCTCCTATTCGCCCAGTGATTTGCCATGAGATGGGTCTTCTGGCTCTCAGAACCCATGTGTGTCATCTGCTTGCCCTGGGGACATGTTTATTGTATAGGTTGCAAGTGACCACACTAATCCAAACCCTAAACCTAATGTCCCATGGGATAACACCTAAATTTAACAAGCCATAACACTACCAATATTTGTAGTTAAGGGCATTCTCTATATCCAAACAAGGTCTCAAGTGTACTACAACAGTATTACATAATACCCTGGAAAAATTCACGGGTGTGAACAACACTCCAAAATCACCACCAGTTTGACCATAGTGCCAAATCCACAATTTAAGTCCGATAATCACCAACAATGCACCACATATGCACCTCCTCTTGGACTAAAACCGTACCATACTTCTTCAGACAAAACTGACAAAATTTTACTGAGTTTTGCCTAAACACTCAAACAGAGAAGTTGATGGAAGTCATTTGACCCAACTTCACCTTTGTTTACCCCTAAGGAGAAGTTACGGATCCATAAAATCCAATTTGGCGACTTCATGGAACTCTGCTGGTGAATTAAAACTTTGTAATATCTCCAATCTAATTCTGCAGAACTAAGTGAAGACCTAAAGAGGAAATTGCTATAGTAAACGGATAGCAGGCTACTTGCAGCCCAGTTTCCACACCTGAAAAAAAAACCTCAGGATTCAGGAGATGTCACGCTCATGAAGAATGTATTCAGCTGGATGCAAGCAGGATACAACAACAAAACTTCAATGTTTCACTCCAGCACTGAGTGCTTTATTAAGAATGGCCCACTTTTCCTTTTACTGCAAAACTGCTTATCATGGTGCACTATGTCTGCTGGTCAGCCCTTTTGCTTTCTCCAGGAAATTGCTTAGTGTACACAAAATTTGCTTGTGCAGCCCAGTGGGATCAATGTCCTGCTGTAGTTAATCTATATTGCACATACATGCCCATGGTCTAAACTAATACTCCTTATGTAACTTAGAACAATGTTTCCTTTCAACCCTGCCCAAACATATAGAAGTTGTAACCCTTCAGAAAATCTCTTTCAAAGCATAACATCTAATCCAACATGCCTTATTTTACTGGACAGAACACTTTTCTTTGGCTGGGGATAGTGTATCCACTCACCTGAAGAAAGGATTGCTTTATTTGTAGCACAGCTTACCATGAAAAACACCATTAGATGGCCAGGTATCTATTGTCACAACAGCTTTGCCATTGGGATAAAAAACATAATCAACTGGAGAGAGGCCAGGACTGGCCCTGACAAAGGCAATGAGATGGAGCTGGCTAGATTAGTGGAGAATAGCAGAAGGACACATACTTCATGATATCTCCTTGAATACAAACTTAATAAAAAGTTAGGTTAAAGGAAAACTTTATCTGTTTCAGCTGTCTGGTGTGATGATGAGAGTTTCATGTTACTAGGACCTTGGAATAGGGAACATGAGGCATGCCACAGGCAGAGAAGAATATTTAAAGACCCCACCTCCTTTTTGGCTATGGGACACCATGACTATGGGATTCATTAAGAGGAAGGGAAGTTTTGATTGGCAAAATTAGATTTGGGGACAGTGGGAGTGTTGAATAGTTGTAATAAACATATCTAGTAGTCTACCTGATCTGACTAAACATTATCATATAGAAAGGCAACAGACACAAACAATCTAATTGTACTATTTCCTTTTCGAGGTGCTAGGAATTCAAACTATGTAGTTGAGAAAGGCAGCTTCGAAAAAATTGCCAGTGCCCCACACATTTCAGTAAGAATTCAAGCTATGCAAAACCAAGAAGATGCTACATGGCCAGACCTTGTCCTTAGTTTTGGTAGGTTCTGGTCCTGCAAACATCTTGCTCATGATCGTAATGGATGACTCACTTGTCTCCACCCTGGTGCCAAAATACTTCTTCATCTGCATTACCATTAACTCCTGATATCAGATAAAACTTTGTGCAGTCTGTGATATCATGAAGAGATGAGTTTCATAACCTTAGTCATACATGGAACACATTTGTTGGTGAGGCAAGCTTTGTATTATACCACATCACATGTCCTCAGGGATGCTTTTATTCCACTTAATTTGGGGTTCCCATGGGGTACTATTGTTGGCTAACATCATTTTTGTATATTGCCTCTACTTCTTGGAAAACTAATTTCATGGGTTTCTATTGGTTGCCCTTTCTTTGAAGCAGCAGGCCTGTAGGGTACAGCCCTGAACCTGAAGCTAGGTCATGTGTTATGATTCCAGTGGCTAGGGAAGGGGTGGGAATTATAGCTAAAAACAAAAACACTAATTTCACATATAACTAATTTTGTAAATTTTGAACCCTAACAATGCATGTGGAATACCTAATAAGTAAGTGTAGTATATAAGGAAATAATACCATCGAGGGGCAAAGGAGATTATATTGCCCAGAGATGGTATTATTCTAGTATCTATAATTTACCAATTATTTATTTTATATAATACATAAGGATGTCGGGAAAGTACAGTGGAACCCACCAGATGAAGCTCAGTGTCAAAAGTGATCAACTCCCATTGAAACTGCATTGTTTGCTGCAGTAACTCTGCTGCAGAATTCTGCAGAGTTGGGATTCATCCTGGTGGGCTTCACTGTATATTAGTAAAAAAAAATTATAGCCAGGTCTCTGAATGTTTTATTTTATACTGGTAGTTACTCACAACTTTTGTCTAACATATTTTAAAATTTATTATACATACCCAGTAGAAACATAGAAACATAGACTTTGATGGCAGATAAGGACCGCTAGGCCCATCTAGTCTGCCCATTTCCCTACCTACAGGATAGGCTGCAGATCCTAGTTAACCAACAGCCTATTTCTTCCTAGCCCCACAAGAATTGCCTTATGTCTGTCCCATGCATTCTTGAATTCTCCCACAGTTTAGACCCACAACCTCCTCAGGAAGGCTGTTCCATGCATCCACTATCCTCTCTGTGAAATAATACTTCCTCACATTGCCCCTGAACCGCCCTCCTTCTATCTTTAAATTGTGTCCCCTTGTTCTTGCAAGTCTCTTTTTCTGAAAGATGCTACCCTCTTGGACTTTGTTGATTCCACTGAGGTACTTAAAAGTTTCTATCATGTCCCCCTCTCCCTTCTTTCCTCAAGGGTATGCATATTAAGCTCCTTTAGTCTCTCCTCATATGGCTTCTCTTGCAGACCCTGCACCATTTAGTTGCCCTCCTCTGGACTGCCTCTATCCTGTCTATGTCCTTGCGGAGATGGGGTCTCAGAACTGGACACAGTACTCCAGATGGGGTCTCACCAACTGTCTGTACAGAGGGAAAACAACTTCCTGTTTTCTGCTGATAATGCCTCTCCCTATACATCCCAGTATACCCCCAGCCCTCCCTACTGCCTTCTCACATTGCTTGCTAACCTTAAGGTCATCAGATATAATTACCCCAGGTCCCTTTCTTTTTTGTTGTTGTTACTACCTCCCACCCATTGTGTATTCTTCCTCTGGGTTCTTGTTTCCCAGGTGCATTATTTTGCACTTCTTTGCATTGAATCCTAGCTGCCATACTTCTGACCATTTCTCCAACCTTGCCAGTCCTTTTCATCCTTTCCATGTCTCCTTGTGTATCAACCCTGTTGCAGATCTTTGTGTCATCTGCAAAAGGCATACTTTTCCTTCCAGTCCCTCTGCAATGTCACTGATGAAGACATTAAAAGGACTGGACCCTATACTGAACCCTGAGGTACCCCACTAGTAACCCCTTTCTTCAGAGTGGACTCCATTTACAATTACCTTCTGTGTCCTGTTGTCCAGCCAATGTTTTACCCAGGCTACCACCCTGGGTCCCACTCCCAGGCTGGTTAATTTGACTATTAATCTTTTGTGGGACTGTGTCAAATGCCTCGCTAAAGTCTAGGTAGGCCATGTCCACAGCCCCTCCTGGTCTACTACTTTGGTCACCCAGTCAAAGAAATCTATTAGATTTGGCTGACATGACCTTCCGCTGTGAACCCATGCTGCCTTGGGTCCTGTGCTCCACTGGCCTCTAGGTACTCAACTATTCTTTCCTTCAGAGTGACTCCATCACTTTCCCTACCACAGAGGTCAGACTGACAGGTCTGTAGTTTCCTGCCTCTGTCTTGGTCCCACTTTTGTGAAGGGAATCACATCCGCCTTCCTCCAGTCCTCAGGTACCACCCCATCCTCCATGATTTATTAAAAGTAGCCAGTGGTTTCACTAGTTCCTCCCTTAATTCTTTTAGAATTCTGGGGTGAATTCCATCAGGACCCATTGCTTTGCCCACCTTCAGTTTTAGGAGTTCTTGCAGAACCCTTTCTTCTGTGAAAGGACTGGGATCGACCCCCTATCAAAGTGCTTCTGTTAATTGGATTAGGCACTTCCCCTCCTCTTTGTGAATATTGAGCAGAAATATTCGTTCAGTATTCCTGCTCTTTCTGTCCCCTCTGCCCACCACCGTTCATTCTATTCAGCCTCACTATCCCTCCTTTGTCTTTCTGTCTAGCTGATGTACCTATAAATGGTTTTATCCCCTTCTTAACTGAGTTGGCTATCTTTTCCTCCAGTTTGGGCCTTTGCTATTCTGACTTCCCTCCCTGCTTCCTTCTGCCTTAACTGGTACAGCTCTCTGTCTGCTCCTTCTGTGTTTCCTTATACTTCCGGAATACTACCTTTTCTTCCTGACTTTCACAGCCACCTCTTTTGAGAACCATAGTGGCTTTTCTTTCATTTTGATTTGTTTATTTGCTTCACACAAGGCTTGTTGCCTCTGTGATGGCAGTTTGATAATTCCCATTGTTGCTCACACCTTCTTCTAGCCTGTTTGCTAGTGCTTTTCTGAGGCACTCTCCCATCTTGCCAAAGTCTGCCCTCCTAAAGTCCAGTACCCTCACTTTTGTATGGCTTGACTCTGTAGCTGAGGTTTAACGTGAACCCCACTGTTTGATGGTCACTTGTCCCCAAATGGCAACCCACTACTAGATCTGAGATCCTCTCACTGCCCCGTTTAAAGTCCGAGGTCTAAGATTGCTCCCTCATGACTGGGTTCGAAACTAGCTGTCTAATGCCTGCCACCTGTAGGGCATCAAGAATGGCCCTGCTCTTGGATGTGGCTTCAGCAAATGTGCTCCAGTTAACATCTGGCATATTCAGGTCTCCCATCAACAGTATCTCCCCTTTCTCTGCCATTCTAAGAATGCCTTCTATCATATCCTTGTCCATTTCTTCCCCTGACATGGGGGTCTGTACACTAACCCTGTGCGGATTGTGGTGCCTTTCCATTCTCCAAGGTGACCCACAGTGCCTCCTCTCCTCCCTGTTTACTCTTACTTCACCTTACTTCACTATGAGGTGCCATTACATAATAAAATATAACATTTGGTTTGTAATACTGTACATTTAGTTTACTGTATTATTTGTAGTGCTATACAGTTG
The DNA here is from genome assembly GCA_016271365.2 of Neoceratodus forsteri. Taxonomy (NCBI): domain Eukaryota; kingdom Metazoa; phylum Chordata; order Ceratodontiformes; family Ceratodontidae; genus Neoceratodus; species Neoceratodus forsteri. Next base: position 626,757,506 of record CM057455.1, read on the forward strand.
CTTCACTGTAATTGCATTATTGTTACTGTCATACAGTCACTTCACTGTATATTATTTTGTTCAGTTTAATTAGTCTGAGCCTGTGTCAGAAAAGAAACATAGAAACATAGAAGTTGTGGTCAGATGAGGACCTCTTGGACTTCCTAGTCTGCCTTGCTTTCCTTACTACTGTGCCACCACAGACCCTACTTGATCTCCAATCCCCTTGCCTTTCTTATAAGGTCCCTTGTGTCTATCCCATGCATGCTTGAATCCATTACCATTTTAGCATCAACCACCTCTGCTGGGAGGCTGTTCCAGGCATCCACCACCCTCTACATGAAGAAGTATTTCCTCACTTCTCCTCTGAGCCTCCCCTTCCCAACTTCTTAGCATGACCCCTTGTCCAGGGGTATCTTTTCAACAGAAAATGTTACCTTCCTGTACCTTATTAATACCTGCAAGGTATTTGAACATTTCTATTATATCCCCTTTCCTCCTTTCTTCTACAGGTACATTTTGAGTTCCTTGGAGTCTTCCTCATAGGGCTTTTGATGCAGGCTCTTCACCATTTTGGTAGCCTGCCTTTGTACTGCCTCAACCCTATCTATGTCCTTCAGGAGGTGGGGTCTTCAGAACTGGACACAGTGCTTGGTGGGATCTTACCAGCGATCTATGCTGGGATAATACTATCTCCCACTTTCTGTGGGTGATGCCCTTCCCTATGCACGAGCATCCTTCTAGCCTTCCCACTGCCTTATCACATTGCTTGGCTACCTTCAGGTCATCAGAATTGATAATCCCAGGTCCCTTTCCTGTTTTGTGGTTGCTAATACCTCCCCTATCAAGTAATACATTATCCCTGCATTTCTGTGCCCCAAGTAAGTGATGTTGCATTTTTTGTATTTGAAACCCAGCTGCTATTCACTTGATCATTTTCTCAGCTTTTTCAGATTGTTCTTCATTCTTTCCACACCCCTGGTGTGTCGACTCTGTTGCTGTGTTTTGTGTCATCCATGAACAGGCATACTTTCCCTCCAGCCCTTGTGCAATGTCACTAATAAAGACATTGAATAGTGCCATCCCAGACAAATCTGGGCACTCAGGTACCACTCTTCTTTTACTACTTAGCATTTTATGGTTGTATCTTTGTTTCTATTTTCACAAAGAGGGTGGTAGATGCATGGCACAGCACTTCTGAGGAGGTTGTGGGGTCAAAAACAGTGGGGAATTCAAGAATGCATGGGACAGATGTAAAACAATTCTAGTGGGGAGTCAGAGGAAGTAGGCTGTTTGGTAACTAGGATCTGCAGCTTATTCAGTAGGTAGGAAATGAGCAGACTAGGTGGGTCAAGCAGTCCTTATCTGCCATCAAAATCTATGTTTCTATGTAAGTAACGAAATGGTTAGTTGATTCAGGAGATGGATCATTTTCTCCAACTTGGTGGAACATCAATTTTTCAGGCAAAAGTTTTAACATCACACTGCCTTCACTTCTATATGTTCCTTTTAGAAAACTTCCTTCACAGTTGAAATATTCTCCTATAGGTTGGTCTGTAAGAGCTCATCAACAACTGTATGCTCTCTTTAAAATCAAAAGTATGAAAGTTTCTAGACAGCCTCTCTTCCACAATTTAAACATTTTGATTGATCATAAGGTACTTCAGCCCACAAACTGGAAGGGGTTTAAAGTGTAATCTTCAGTTTTTGTCAACAGACAGTCCTTTCTTACCCTGTCATAATTTAGAGGATTTTTCACCTCCCTGCATTTCCAGCCTTCATATATGCTAAATTGAAACATTGTCTCTACTCATCTTTAGGAGCACCACCATAGTCAAAGAGGTCTCCAGATGGTTTTCTACACTGGCCTCTCTTGTGTTTAGGACAGACCAATTTCCAGATTATATAGGAAATGGGAATTAGGCTTTGTCCTAAAGTTCTCCAGTTGCATTCTACTGGCAGTTGGCAGCGGATTTATCTTGTGGTCCAGCTGAGTGGAAATCAATATAGTCTGATCCATGTATATAAATATATTAAACAGGATAGGCTGCATTGATTCAGTTTAATATTTTGTATAAATTATATTATACGTCACTCAGACTTGATCATATGAGACTTTGTTCTGAAGTCACCTGCCAGTAGTGCTCTCAGGAGGACAATTCACTCATTCATATGATTTGGACATGTTTGGGTGTGGCTTCTTTTTGGAACAAGGTTAAATAACTTGTTCTCCCTTTTTGGTCACATGGATTATTTTTCTCTTATCAATTTGTGTAATTGGCAATTATGCAGCTATTAAAACCTGAAATCAACAGGCTTATATGGCTGTTATTTCAGCAGCTGCTAAACCCTTCTACTTAGACATTGAATTGATGATTCTTTTCCATCTCAGAAGGAATGGCTACAAGAAATATTTTCAGCATTAAATGCAGAAAGACCTATTGCAATACAATACCATAACCTTATGCAGTTCTGTACCTTCTAGGAATCTCCTTCAAACTTTTTGTCAGGAGGTGATGTGAGGTGGTTGGAGGATTATTTCCTCTTGCCCCCTTAACAGTTAGTGAAGCTACCCATTAGATGGCTATTGGCATTTATTTACTCATAGTTTCTAGACAGTAATCTTATGTCTCTCCAGAAATAATATAGAAGACTGTGCTTCCCTTCCTGGAGGAAGGGAGTGGAGAAGGATTTTAGGGGTGAAGATATGGTATTGGGAAGGTATCTATTCCTCTTTACCATGACAACTGTCTGACACAATGTTTGGGGGTTGTTTCTGTTCCTAGTTTTTTTTGATTGTTTGTTTTGTTTGTGTTGTTTGTATGTCCTTTTTAGGTTGCCATGTGTATATGGACTGTACTGGATGTGATTACTGTGTATGTAATTGTATGTAACTCTTCAATAAGTTTATTTAATTACAAAAAGACATTGAAGAGGACTGGCCATAGAACTGACCCTGTGGCACTCCACTGGTCACCTTGCCTTCTCAGAGTGGACCCCATTTACCAACACTCTCTGCCTCCTATTGCTCAGCCAACTTCTTATCAATTTTACTACTTTGGACCCTCCTAGGTTGCCCTTCTTGCTCACCAGTCTTCTATATAGAATGGTGTCACAGGCCTGCTGAAATCCAGGTAGGCCACATCTACTGCTCCTCCATGACCCAGTTCCTGGTCACCCAGTCAAATAATTCAATCAGGCTTGTCTTGCAAGACCTCTCCTGTGAAACCAATTTGCTAGTGCTAGATAAGAACAGTTTGCAGGATAACAGGCAACATGGGTTCATGGTGGGAAGGTCGTGCCAAACTAACCTAATCACATTTTGACTGAGAAACTAGACTAGGGCTGCCCAGTACAAATCCTCTACTTTGATTTCAGTAAGGCCTTTTTTGGTGCCGCACAACCACCTGCTGTAAAAGATGGAAGACATGGGTGCAGCCAAGTGCATAGTCAGTTGGGTAGGTAATTGGCATAGGGACAGAAAACAGAGAGTAGTTGTAAACTCAGTGAGTCTGATGAAGGTACAGTCACTAGTGGTGTGCCCAAGGCTCAGTGTTGGGGCCAATCCAGTTTAAAGCATTTAACAGTGACATTAGCATAGGTATTCAGTGCAACATTGCCCAGCTCATGGACGATAACAAGCTAGGAGGAAGAGGTGACAGTGAGGTGGTGGTTGGACCTACAAAAAGACCTACAGAGGCTGCAAAGATGATCCAACATCTGGCAGCAGATGTTTAATGTAAAGAAATGTAAGATGATGCATTTGGGTAAAGGTAACCCAAGGACAGAGTACCACCTCGATAGAGTCCAGCTTAGTGTCACTCAGGAATAATGGGACCTCGGTGTAATCATAAGCAGCACCCTTAGACAACCCAGTACAACAAAGCTTATAGCAAGGCCAACATAATTCTGGTGTGCATAGGAAAGGGGATCTCAACAGCAGGAGGAAGGAGGTAATACTTCCACTCTACACATGTCCTGGTGAGGCCCCAGCTGGTCACGATGTCCAGTTTTGGAGTCCACATCTGAAAAGGATGTAAACAGGTTGGAGCAGTTCAGAGAAGAGACCAAAATGATCCAGAGTGTTCAAGGGCACTCTTACGAGAAATGTCTGGAAGAATTAAATATGTTCTCACTGGAGACAAGGAGGAGAGGAAGATATGATTGAAACATACAGTACACATTCCTGAGAAGAATAAATAAGGTGCCATCCTCAGACCTGTTCAACAGAGTCTCCAACTCTAACACTAGAGAGCATGAGTGGAAGTTGAGGGAGGGGCTTCAAGAGGAACTTAGGAAACATTATTTTACAGAAAGAGTCATGGAGCCATGAAATAAACTGCCAGCTGAGGTAGTGGAAGGAAAGCCTGTGACATCATTCAGACTGGGTTAGGACAAGGCTAAAGCATGATCAAAAGCAACAGAAGCAGTAGGAGACATTAGGCAGAAGGGGTTAGGCCCTGGGATCTGTGAGCAGCCAAGGAACAAATGGGAAGACTAGCTGGACCCTTGGTTTCCTTCTGTCCTCTTTTTTCTGTTTCTATGTAATCTACTGGTTACAAGGTATTACCAGTCCTGTCCTATAGTAGTGATTACATTACTTTACCTACTACCACGGTCAAGCTGACTGGTCTGTCATTTCCTGAATCCTCCCAATTTCCACTTTTGTGTAGTGGGACCACATATGCCCTCCTCCAGTCCCTCGGAACCTCCCATTGTTTCTAGTGATAGGTTGAACAGAGATGTCTGAGGTGCAGCAAGCACCTCCTTGAGCTCCCTCAGTATCCTAGAGTGCACCTCGTCAGGTCCCATTGCCTTGTCTACTTTTAAATATGCCAGTTCCTTAAGAACTCTCTCCTAACTTTTGCTGTATTGTTGTACTCTGTATTACCTGTATTACCTGTTTGTACTGTCCGGGTCGTTCCTGAAAATAGGCATACTACTTGTCTAGTGTACTTACCGGTTAACAAAAGCTAAATAAATAAAATATGTAAAAGGACTAGTGTCCACCTCCCTTCTTTTAATGCCTTGTCCATTATCTTTTGCCTGCCATCTTCCCTTCCTTCGTAAATATTAATCAGAAGTAATTTTTCAATGATGTCTGCTTTTTTGGTCCTCTTCCTCACCAACCCCTCCTTCCCTTTTAGCATTACTATCTGTCCTTTGGTCTTTCTTTCTCACTTATATATCTAAAGAATATTTTATCACCTTTTTTACTGACTTGGCAATATTCTTCTCTGTTTGCACCTTTGCTATTCTAACTGCTCTCCCTGCCTCTCTATGTTTCTCCTGGTAACTCCCTATCCTCCTCATTATGTGTCTTGTAACTTCTAAATGCTAGTTTTTTGCCATTAATTTCTCCACTATTTCTCTAGAGAACCATAGCAGTCTCCTTTTTCTCTTGCCTTTGTTAACCTGCCTGACAGATTTCCTCCCCATTCAATGCCCCCTTTATTTTTGCCCATTGCTGCGTGACTCCCCAGTTTCCCTATGCCTGCTAGGGTGTCCCTGATGCATTCTATTTTCTTAAAATCATCCCTCCTGAAGTCCAGGGCCCTTCTTTTAGTGTGGTTTGATTCTGACCCAGTTCTTATATTGAGCCACCATATGGTGATCACTGGTCCCCAGGTGGCCACCCACTGTGATGTCAACAAGACTGTCCCTGTTTGTCATTACCAGGTCCAGTATTGCCCCCCAAGAGGGTTCCTTAATAGGTTGCCTGAGGAACACCTTGCAGGAGTCCAGGCTGTCCCTATTTTGACTGTGCCACAGCTGGTAGATTCAATCCACGTCCAGTAGATTGAAGTCTCCTACCATCAACATCTCCCCTTTACATGCCATCCTTTGGATTGCTTCCATCATATCTTTATCTCCCATGTGCTAGGGTTTGTAGATCACATCTGTACAAATAGTGGACCCTCCGTGTCTCCAAGGTGACCCACAATACCTCAGCTCCTGTCTGCTCTTCCTGTATTTCTGTAGCATTTATGTTGTACCTGACATAAAGAGTCAATCCTCCTCTTTTACCTACCCTGTCTTTTCTGAACAGGGAATGCCCTGTATGGCTACACCCAAATAGTGGTTTCGTTACACCAGGACTTGGTAATTGCTATTATGTTCAGGTCCAAATCTGCAATAGTGGCCTCTAGATCTGTAATCTTATTGTCCAGACCTCAAGAATTTGCATACATGGCTCTCCAGATTGTCCTGCCACCCCACCCTCCATTTCCCATTTGTCTGTCCTTACTTCCACATTATTTTGTTTACTGTCTCTCTTTTCTTTTACCCTTAGATTCCTTTGTTATATGGTTCCTTTTGGGTTTCTCTCTTTGATGTTGTGAGCCTGTGGGGGTTGGTTTATGTCCACCTTCCTTATTCCGCCCCTTGGCTGCTTAAAATGCTCACCAATGTAGCACTTAAACCATTCACTGAGGACCATGGTTGCCCCACTGGATTGATGCAGGTTGTTGCCCCTGTACAAGACGTTATTCCTCCAGGTGGGGCTGCAGTCCCCAATAAAGATGAAACCCTCCTCTCTTCATCATGCCTTCAACCATGTATTAAAGATCCTGGTGCACAGAATCCTGCCCTCCCTGTATCAGAGACAGGCAGCACCTCTGAGAACATCTCAAATCATGCTACTTGCCTTAGACCCTCCACAACTCCTTAAATTCCTACTGAACTATTGCTGGCACATCCCTAGCTAGGTAGTTTGTTCCCAGATGGACAATGACATCCAGCTCTCCCTTCCATCCTGCTGCCCCAGCAATCACTTAGATCCTGCTTCCATGCATTTGAACCATGGCACATGGAAGGCACCTAACTCTCTCCTCATCCTTACCTGCCCCCCAACTGTATACCTCACACTGTGGAGTCCTCCACCTTATGGGGACCTCTGTTATCCTCCTTGAGGACTCCACAATGAAGAACCCCCACATCCATCCCAGTCATTACTTCAGGTGCCTCAGTCAGACATTCCCACTTAGCCAGTGCAGCATAGACTTTTGTAGTGGTATTGGATGGGGGATGTCTGTCTCCACCATTCTAACCCTCCCCAAGCCACTGTTGTCCAGCACTCCTCCTTCTGAGCAACCTCTGGGGTAGCAGTGTTGGACTAGGTGGTCTCTGGTGGGGGTAGGTCCTTCCAACCCAGGCCAACTTGACCATGATTCTGAAACCTCCTCCCTCAGCCAAGGAGGTGCATGAAGATGGGGCAGCACCACCATCTCAGAAAGTCTTCTAAATAATGCTGCTCCACAGCTCTTTACTCCACTCTCAGCATAACTAGTCTGATTGCTATGCCTTAGCCCACTGTCTTAACCTCTACTTCCTTTTTTGTATATGTTTTGTTTTCTTATTTTTACTTGGCTGAATTTCATATAATTTAATTGATATGGGTGCATAAAAGTTGCAGGTGCTTTTAAATAGTGTAATATTGTTACTTTCTTATGTTATAACATCCATGTTTGTTGCTTCATGGGTTGAGATTTATACTGATAGTACAAGGCTGTTTGTAGGTTGCTGAGGGCTTACAGGTTTTATGACTCATGTATGTAGTCTTGGGTCTGTTTCACAATTTTGCCATTATTTTCTGAAGCTCTGTAGGACCTATGATCCTTTTTGTAATTTGTATGGGCATTTGGTGAGAGGGCTCTGTCTCTAGCTGTGAACCCAGCATGTTGTGGTGGTAATTCCAGGTTACACAGCCAGATAATGTAGCCTGATTTTCTATTGTGCACTGAGAGGGCTTTGTCATCTCTCATTGTGTATCAATGGGTTGCCACAGTACTTTCAGGTTCAACATTCAAGTATGTAGCCTTGTTTGTGGTTGTATTGTGCAGTTCAGCACTAGTATCTGACATCAGTATGTTGGATTTCATCATGCTATGTTGTCATGTGTGTGATTTTGGCAGCTGTGCAGGATTGCTGATGTGGTACTGGTTGGGAATAGTGACATTGTTGGAGACTACAGTATGCAAATGGTTGTTTTTCTACTAAAAGTGAAGGAACTGTGGGAGTGGATGAAATGGGTGTTTCGAATGTTTATTCTGCTTGAAAAGGAGGAGACAGAAGTGTGGTCTTCGCTTTACTGTATGCAGCTTTCTGGCAAGTTAGTTTAGCGTGCTGTGCAATGGCATCTGCTCAGAGATCAGGCAGATTTTGGCAGCTGTGTTTTAGCATTTGTTTTGTGCTGCAGCAGTGCTCCAGTTGCTGCATATGAGGGTTGCTTGTTTAAAGCATTCCATAGTGCTTCAGTGCTTTCTGGTTGTAGGTCTAGTTCTTTAATCCATTGTTCTTCCCAGTTTAGTGGGTTGTAGATAACTTACTGTTATATTGGCTTTGTACTGGGTTGTTTTTCCAGTATGTTGGATATTGCTTTTTGCTTTTGACCAGACAGTGTTGAGTAATTATTATGGAATGGAGGTTTTGTGCCCTGAAATTTGAGCTATTTCAGTGGGTGGAAGACTGGAGTTTACCAACATTTGAATTGATGTTTTCATGAACCTCTTAAGTTATTTTCTCCAGTTTTAATATTTAAAATCATAATGAGCCTGGCTTGAGATTGATATTTGGTGCCAGGTAGATGTTTTTCAGTATTTGGTTCTGTGGTTTGTGATCTGTTTGTTAGGAGCAATTTCTTCCATGTCTTTTATTGTTTTCATGAACCTCTTATTTTATTTTCTCCGGTTTTTGTATTTTGAAACAATAATGAGCCTGGCTTTTGATTAATATTTGGTGCCAGTTAGATGCTGTTTCAGGTCTCTGTTTGGCATGAAGTGCATATGCTGAAATTGAAATCCTTTGTTTGCTTGTATTGTTTTGGAACATTTTGGTTTGATGGTTTGTTTGTCTGATGGATTTGCATGTGGTCTAGTCTTGGTTTGTCTTTCTTTATATTCAATGTATTTGTTTTGTCTGTGTCTGTTAATAATTTCAGTTATCCCCATTTTAAATTGTATTGTTCTATGGTTCTAAAGCATAGTGGTAGTACACAGTGTTGAAGAACAACATGTTTGGTAGAGTTGTAAGGTTACATACAGTAAGCCCATGGTTCCTGTGTCATATAGCAGGTCAGTTTCATTATCAGTTAATGGTTCTGCTTAATTTGGGAGAGTTCTTTTCCTCCTTTTTATGAATTTAAGTTTGGCTGTCATTGTGGTTATGGTTTATTTAAATACTGTGCTTTTGTTCCTGTAGAAGAACTGAGGATAGTTTTTTTCTTTTGTAAAGTGATCCAAACTTCCAGATGCCACACAAGGTTCTAGGCTCATATTCCATGCCAACTGTTTTATTTATTTATTTATTTATTTATTGTTGTTGTGAGTTTACATAAAATTGGCAAGTTGTTATCTGGTTTAGTTGAAGGCATTTCAAGAATGTCCCAGCTTTCTCCCTACACTGGAGAGGTATGAATTTATAACCTTTTGTCCAAGTTATTTTTTATGGTACTTGTGTTTTCCTGTTGTTTTAGAAATTATAGTTTTTCTTATGCACATCCTTAATGAACTTTCGAAATAATAATACTCCTAAAATGGAACTTTGCAGAACACAATATATAGAATAATGAATGGGCAACCATGATGACAGAGTGACCTCAAGATTGAAGCTTGTGAGGTCTCTGTGGTCATGGCAACCCCAAGATGGGAAAACTGCCTTGTTGAGTTTTGTTTGCCCATACATTATTTTTATACTGTATGGGACAACTGACACAAATAGTAATGCAAATTATGTTTCAGAGTCACAGAAATGTATTACCTTTTGTTTGACCCCTGCTGTCCAACTTACAATTGCACTGCACTGTTCACATACTTTGTACACACCTCACTTTAAGCTTCTCTGTGCACCCTCTGTACATTGCTGGGAATGCACATACTGACTGATCCTCCCCTTGCCACACTGGTCATACATCTGGTGTAGTGACTCTCAGTTTCAGGTAGACAGCCATGAGTAGAATGTTGCACAACTCAACAGCCAGTTTAGACCACTCTGATGTTGCCACTCAGATGTGTAACGTACCAACTGAAGCAGAATGACATTTTGTTCAGCGTCAGTAGGTCCATCACAATTGCAGCAGAAGTAAGCCTGTGACTCAACAGTGTTCCATGTACAATAGCCATACCCCATACTGTATAAGCTAAAGCTAGTGGCTGGATCTGTGCCAGAAAGATCCATGAATTGAGCATTAAAACAAATCATTAGTAGAAGAAGAAGAAAACTCAAACCGACTGAGTATTACAGTTAGCAAATAAAAATTAATGTCAAAAGATTTCTGTAAATCAATACGTGTATATAAAACTGAATTGCCACCATCCTTATTGAAATTGATTACATTGATACATTCTAGCAATGTCACAGTGTTGCTAAATTTGGATGAAAACTAAATTTAACAACCATTAAGAAGATTATGCACACTAATAAACAGTATACCAAAAGTTGGTGATGACCAGTACCTTTAATAATTTTGTCTAAATACTGACATACAATTATCAATTTCCATAGTTCAATCATGTTGATATGAAGGGAACATTCACAACATTTTTCAGTTAGAGTGCTATACCTCTTGGACTTGCCTGATTCCCTTTCCAGAGAAAATGCACCTCACTCTAATGACAGTATAACACATTCTATGGTGGTGTAGTCACTTCTTCAACCTCTTGGTTGGTCTGTTACATCGATATCTACAAGGCAGTCACCTGGGAATCCACCCAATTCTTTGTTTCCCACTACAGTGGAGATATTCTCTCCCAAAGGGAGACAGACTTTGAATATGCTGTACTGAAGTACTGATATCTGAAATAGATCCAGTGCACCTCCCTCCCTGTTGCACTGGTAGTAGTCAATCTATGTATATGGCTATACATGAATCCAAGTTGTTAGAAGTAAAGGTTACCTGTGATGCAATTTTTCTAGAGGTGATCTCAACCACAGCCATACATTTACCACCCATACACCCATCTCTGGGCAATTTGTGCATGGTGTTCTATTAGTGTACTAATTTTATCATCTTGCATGTGCTTCTGTCATGAGCAGAAAAGAGCTGACCATTGAAGAAACTGAATACTTCAAATGCAGGCAATCATAAGACTTTGTGGCTATGGACGATTGCCTTTTGAAGAAACACAGCTATTACTGATTAACCTTTTCACACTGACAGACTTGTGGGTACTGATAATGCAAGTGTAGGATATTCCACTTTACAAGTTATGCAGTTCTACATTTGAGCAATGTACAAGAAAAGGATAAAAGCTCTGGACTCATACTTAAAAAACATATGCACACCTGTATCATGAGTATGCTTGCATATTTAATTGTTCCAAGATTCTGGCACAACTTTGCCACTTTTTTCAGCACTTCCCTGAAGACAACATTTTTATTTTACTAATACTGGTAGATACAATGAAGGTAATGGGACATAAATGTAGAACCATGCCAGTAGTTAAGTGGGAAAAGCTCCTCCCCACATCCTATTTAAACCAGCAGGCTGCACACTGCCTTTTAGAGTGAGTTGCACTCACTGCAACTCACTCCGTGCTGCGTCCTAGAGCTAGCTCCTGCCTGTGTACCCCCGCTCCTCCTTACCTGCTTGTTTGCTTGTTTTGGTATCTTATTTTTCTTTCTTTCCTTCCCTGCCCTCCCTTATCCATTTGCTTTGTTTTTCTTCTTTTGAGGGGTTGCTCGCTTCAGTCGCAGCACCAGTTTGTCCACTTCCATTGCTCATTTTTTCATTCTTCGTCGGCCTCCCTCTGACCACCCTCCTGCACTCTTTTACTTCATACTCAGCATATGGAGACCACTCTCGTTTTATGGCTATGCTGCTTGCCTGCTACTAGGCACCAGACATCAACCACTTATGGAGTTCCTTTGCCTCGGCATGTTTAGTTACCATTGGTTCGGACTTACGGCATCCTGAAACACCACTTATCAACAGTTCACTGGATTTACCCGGACAACCTACAGTGCACTTCCTCTTGCATGCATCATGCATTGCATGTCTTTCACTTTGCAACATCATAAAGCCTGCCTTGCAACTTGAGGCACACTCTTGTTGAGGGCAGCTTGTACGCAACATGGCAGCAGAGATATCTGCCCTTCAAAATAGGCTCCTTCTAATGTGAGATGGCATCTGTCTATCGGACATTGCTCAGCCAGTCATAAGAGGAGATTGGGCAGTTTGCATCACAAATTGTTTGCTGTCGGATACTACGGGATTTGTTTAGCCCAGGAGAGACAGTACAGAAGCAACTCCTATGGTCTAGCCAGTCTAGCCTTTCCACAATTACTGTTAGCACAGTTACCTGTGCCGCTCAGTATGTTTTCAGTCAATTTAATCAAACGGAGCCTGGCTTCAGAGTGCTTCCACCGTTTACACAGCAGCCACGTTCTCCATATCTTTATGGCCATTCTCACTGTTTCTGTTACTATATTAGCTTAGCGGTACATTACCTCATTGCATTATTCCTAACGAGAATCATTTGCAGGGTATACTCTGGCCACTGGGCAGCCATTCAGATTATTTTTACCACTAGATTCACAGTAAAGGACAAGGAAGTGTTAGAGCTACATTTCAAGCTTTCCATATGTCTGCTTGCTTGACTTGCCTACTACTGCAATCATTGAGATGTTTACACCATTCGTAACTCACTACGTCATACTTCAGGCGATCCTTCCACAGATGTACATTGCCTTCAGCATTCAACTACATGCAGCAGGCACTCTGGATCCCTTGGCTGATATTCCAATGCACTCAACTTCTATTACATCCCATTTACAGTCCTATAGTAACATGGTATAGGCAACACCTTCTTCCTCCTATGCTAGTTCATGTCTGCGTATCAAACCTCAATTAATCAGTATTCGTATTTCTACTTCTATGGGATCTTCTATCTGTTAACATACTGTTTTTGGGCTTGTTGTTAAGTGGTACAGGAGGCTTCCTTACTCGCTACTTACTTTACCTCTACTACTCACCAGCTGACCTATGTGGGGTTCAACTGTGCATGCTAGCTTACATGGGGCTAGCTGCTAATCTACTTACTTTACCAGCCTGACCTAGGGATTCAATCGCACATGCTACTCGTGGGGTTTAGCTGCCCCTCCACTCACTTACTGGCTGACCTACATGCAATCTTGCTGACATGCTAGCCTTCGTGGGGCTTAGCTGCCACTTTCCATTCATTTTACTACCCAGGATTGGATACTCTGCCAGTTATTCCTCACCTACAGTCCTAATACATGGATCATGGACCTTGCGGCCTCACTTTGTCATTCTCCCTTAATTCCATTTGACACGGATACACTTCTTCCCTCCATTGGATTTAATTCAGAATTGCATCAGATATTTGCCTCAATTCCCTCGGATATTTCTTGCTTTACTGATTCAACTCCCTGAGTTGCAACTACTATTTCGTACTGCCTTTCTTATCATTGCTTAAGCATACGACATGGTTCTACTACAGGTTTTGGATGCCTATTACCTCTGGTCGAGATGCCAACTCGTCCACCCAGGTCTTTTCATTGCATACTTTACCATCCTCAATTATTAGGAAATGATGGTCTACAGCATCCTTTTACTGCTCTCATTAGTATGCCTCAGAATGTTTCTCGCTGCTCAGTACTGGCTCAGAATTATGCTACCATTTACAATACTATTATAATCTAGTCCCTACTACCTCACTATTATTTTGCATAGCATGTAATTCGACATTACAATTGCTTTATAGCCCATTGCTCTACAACCTGCCTCGCCCCTTTGGGCTGGAGGTTCACCGTGTTGCACTGACAGACCTGTGCCCCTATGGGCCAGAGGTCCCTTGCTATTATATTAGTACACCATAATCACCTGCTTCTATGACCAGCTTCACCCATCAGGCCTGGGGTTCAACTACTTCTACACTACACCTGCCTCGCCCAGCTCTTGGCCTGGAGATTTGCATATTCTAGTATACGCCTGCTGCTCTACCATGTCTGCCAGCCTTAGAGCTCCTTTCTACTATGGACCCACTTCCAGGATTTGTTTAGCCATTCATTATCTATTATTTGACTGCTTCTGCCTTGCCACTTCAGTTTTATGAACTACTACTACACTCCTTGAAGGACACTTAGTTGAGCTTCTCCAAGACTTCCAATCTCATGATTTATGCTCTACAGATTGGACCCCATGACAACACTAGTTCATTCAACTCAGCTCTTCAGTTATCCCTAGTTATGACTCATATGCTCGACTATTCAGGACTCGTCAGACCATTCTCACCAAGTCAATTCTAGCTACTGTAACATTCTGGTTTCAAAATGAGGATGCATTCATCACTACTCAAGTATTCTGATCACAGACAATACTTCAAATTTGCTGTTGATGATTCCTCATGTTCCTCGCTGTATACCGTGCATATATTATGATGTACTGCTCTTCTGCTACTACGTCTACATCTTGCAGATTCATTACTACTGCTACTACTACTACTGACCTCGTACAGGTCCACTTCTTATCCTAATGCACATACTATCTGCTTCACCCTTACAGGGCCTAGAGGTCATCATGACTAACTCACCAATTTACAACTTACTTGCTCCTCCAGCTGGATGTACATCTGACTTTGTTTACCTATACGCTCTAAAATATCTACCTGCTTCACTTACCTGCTTCCTTCTCCAGATTGAGGTTCCTGCTGTCCTCCCGATCCGCAGCATACACCAGTTCCTGGGCATCATTGCTACAGGCTTTTCTGCAAAGCTTGCCAACCAGAACACAACCCAACTGTCCTCATTCTCTGGACATGGGCGCTTTGTCTTGATTCCTGGTTTTCCTCTGAAAGTCCTCACCTGCTAGAGTGCTCCACCACTGTAACTCATCACCTTCAAATTCATATTGACCATGGATTCCACTACTATCATTCCAGCCTGCTCATGGATTCTCAAACTTGGAGTTTACTAAGAGGATTCTTTCTCTGTTCACCTGACATGTCACAATTTGTTACGTCTTTAGTTCTCCATTTCTCTGGATCAGGTTCTACAACTTTGGGGTTCATATTAGCAAATTAAATTAGATTTTATTTAGGATTACTCTCCTTTAGTATGCCAGAAGGACAGGCAGGTCAGTAGCTATGGGTCCTCAGAGGTTTCCCAAGGGGGTTTTCCTGTCCTGTGTGCTACTGGTCACACTCTCTGGAGTTGGAGGAGGTGATCATACTACTACTCATTTTTCCTGGGGTGTCTTCCTACTCAACTCCTTCAACAGTCAGATACAGAACAATCATTGATATCATTATATTTTGAGAGGGTCTCATAATACTGGACCAAGCATCCTTCCTATGGTGGGATACAGAGAAAGGCCAAAACTATCAAATCATAACAAATGACTCATCAGTTAAAGCATCTAAGCACCTTGCATATACAATCCAGTTCATATGTACTGTAATCACTGACTTGCTCATGTCTATGCTAAAGTACCAAAGCACAATTCATATCATACTACTAATACCTTGCAAACATTATCCTACCTACTGATCTGGCCTCTGTATCCAAGCACAACCTACAGCATCCAGCTACAGTATGTAACATAAGCACTAAGCTCTGAACCTCAGTCAAGTGTGGGGCCATGCCCATAGTTAAGTAGGGAAGAGCTCCTCCCACATTCTATTTAAGCCAGCAGGCTGCACACCACCCTGCTTAGAGGTGAGTCACACTCACCCCCATCCTCCCTGACACCTCCTTCTTCTGTGGTACTCTTATCCCACTGGAGGGTCTCATAAAACTGGACCAAGCATCCTTCCTACGGTGGGATATAGAGAAAGACCAAAACTATCAAATCATAACAAATGACTCATCAGTTCAAGCATCTAAGCACCTTGCATATACTATCCAGTTCATATGTACTATAATCACTGACTTGCTCATATCTATGCTAAAGTACCTATGCACGAATCATTTCATACTACTAATACCTTGCAAGCATTATTCTATTTACTGGTCTGGCCTCTGTATCCAAGCACAACCTACAGTACCAGCTATAGTATGTAACATAAGCACTAAGATCTGAACCACAGTTAATTATGGATTTGTATGCAGAGAGTGAAGGCCTTAACAATGGAACAGTGACCTGTTAATACATGCATTGACACTGCTGGAAATCCTGGGTTGTAAAATGTTTATTGATATTCTTGTCAGCTGCATTTTGGTTTTCCATTTCAAATCTCCATTTTAGAGTAAGAACACAAAGTTGTTGCTAAATATTTATCACCAATGGGAACTAGTCAGGTCAAATCCTGTATTGAAGATAGCATGGTTAACTTTGTTAAGGAAAAACACATGCTTGTTTTGCTATTGCATGCACTAATTTATCTCCCTGCCACTATTACATTCCAGTCTATTGTGTTTCTTACTGCATGAATTACTTCAAAGTTTGTGATTGATTGTAGCTCATTTTTCAGATAATGTCAACATCTGTTTAAATCCAAAGGAATTAATTCTGTGCAACTGCATTTCTTTTTAATGAATACAGGATCAAGATTTCTTTGTTTTTCGATGCACTTTATTCTTCAGGCAGAATCAAGAACAGGGACAGACTACCTGAAATAATATGTCTGTAAGAAACAGTGTCTAAACAGCTATAGAATATTGAATAATACAGTATTTGTTACATGAAATGCAATCCCTTGTGAACAACAGGAGATATAGCTATAGATAAAGATATAGATTCTTAGCAAACATACCTTGGTAATGCATCATTTAGGGTTACAGCAACAAAAGACTGGAAATGTGGTGTTGGGTTTCAACCTTCTTACCTCACCCTACATGCACCAACAAGCACTGAGGGTGTGCCTTGGGAGTAGTCAGCCTAATGCTCACCCCATTCCATGAGTAAATAAGCTTGAGATGTGTACAGTATATGAGAATAGGTGAGCATTAGGCTGACAACCACAAGGCACACCACAATGCCTGCTGGTGCATGGAGGGTGAGGGTGGGGGTGGGGTTGAGTGTTAGGTTTGAAATCCTAACACCACATTTCCAAACTTTTGTTGTTGCAACCCTAACTGATGCATTAAAAAGTGTTTTGCAAATAATTTAATTACTGTTTGAGAAAGTATAATTATAGCCTTATTTGCATCTGCAAGTATAGAGAGCTTGTAATTGTATCTTTATTCCTTGTGGGAGCAGAAGGCTTGGACTCCCATCAGTCCATAATGTTATTTAGATACATGTGGGAGCACAGGGCCTAGAGGGCACTGAGCTCCCATCCATGAATAATTTTCAGATACAGTAGTGGCATCCTATTTCCCGTGGGAGGCAAGTCCTTTGAGTCCTTTGCTCCCATCCCATGAGTGTACAGCTTAAAAAAAAACACCTCACATTGCAATTTTATCCTACAGAAAACACAGCAAAATTGGAAAAGCTGTGTAACTTGACACCAAATTAATATATTTCTCAAAACCATGAGAAGGCACATAAGTGGCACACACCCTTTGTGCCCTGAAATATCAGAGCAAAACTGCAAACCACTTCCTAATAGTGTAGTGACAGAGAAACAACTCTGTAAACCTCCTATTACAATCGTATCCTATGGGAAATCAAGCAAAACTGAAATCCACAGAAGTCCAAGCCAAAGTAATATATTTTTACCTAACCAATAAAAGGCACATCTGTGGGTCAAGCCCTTTGTACCCTGCACATTTCAGCCCCAAATTTCCAAACCATTTCTTTTCTTTGAAGTGACAAAGAAACAGTCATAAAAATGTATTTTTACAAAGTGTGAAAATAATTATTTTCTGCACCTCCTTTTTCACAATTTGTGGAAAAAGAAAATCCTTTTCACAAATCACTAAAAAGGATCCTGTTTGGCAGTAAAGGTTTTTCATGATATATGGCAGGATTTCCATGGATAAAAACACATTCCTAAATAAATTATCAAAAACTAACCATAGAATTCGATTTCTCAGGCCCCAAATTAGCTAAAGACAACTGTTTGTGTTTATCAAACCCTCTTTTATTTTGTAATTTAAGTTTGTTTCCTCACTAATGGAAAACAAGGTGGCAGCAGCATAAACTAGGATTTCACATTTGCAAAACAGGATTCTATATTTCGAACAAGGATTCCACATTTGCGCTCAAGAATCCTATTTTGAGTCTCACATCTAACTTTTCCAATGGGAAATTTTAAAATGTAATAACTTTAGAATGGATTCATATTTTTCACCGAACATTCAGAAGGCACCACTGTGACCCATGACCTATGTACCCTGAAAATTTCAGACCAAAAATTCCACATAGTTTTTGCCAACACAGTGACAAAGGATTTGACAAAATGGTAATTTACAAATTATTTGACTCTCCGTATTTCTGCACCCACACATCCGACTCAAACAAACATTGCCACATCAAGAGATCTTTTGTCCCTGATGGAACATATCAAATTTCATGTGAATCACTTGAACAATTGTGAAATTATTAAAGTGCAAAACTTTCAATTTAACATAGAAGTGACGATTAAACACTAGTGTAACTATAAGGGAGACACCATCTATACTATAGATATAGGTATAGATATAGATATATATAGATATAGATATAGATATAGATATAGATATAGATATAGATATAGATATAGATATAGATATTGATATACACTATTGCATTGATGGGACCTGTGTCCCATTGAATTCCCATCATCTATTTTCCCATATATTCTCCAATCAAAGTCATATACTATGGTCAACCATGGTCTATGACTTTAATTTGCCTGATAAATGACTTTGACTCTGCAGTTCTAGTCATCCTCTGGCTACACTCCCCAAGCAATGCCCTCAATACTATATCCCCAGCCTTCTCAAAAAACCCTGCTCCTGCAACCTCAAATACCCACATGGCTCGAGGCAGTAGATTTCAATATGCAACTTAGTCTTTTAGTAGCCTTTTGCAGATGACACAAAGTTTGGTGCAGAGGTTGATAGTGTGGAAGGAGGACAGGTACTCCAAGAGGATCTGGCAAGATGTGAAACGCTGGTCAGACACACAGCAGCTGGGGTTCAATGCTAAGAATTACAAAGTCATGCACTTGGGAGCCAGGAACCCTGGGAATTGTTTCTGGCTGGGGAATGCAGTTATCCATTTCAGTGGATGAGAAGTATCTGGGGTACTAGTCACAGGGAAATGAATCACTCCAGTAGAGTGTAGGAAGGCAGTGGCCAAGGCTAGTAAGATGCTAGGGTACATTGCCGGGAATCCCCTCTTGGAGAGAGAAGTTATTCTGCCACTATGTAGGTCACTGGTAAGACCTCACTTGGAGTACTGTGTGCAGTTCTGGTACCCCTATTTAAGGTAGAATGTCAAAATACTGGAGTGGGTCTGCGCCAGGTAACAAAGATGATCCATGGGCTGGGGACAAACTATATGAGGAAGCACTTGAGAGCTTCAGTATGTATTCCTGGAGGATAGAAGGAAAGAGGGATATGACTGAGACCTTCAAATACTTAAAGGGCATGAATAGGGTTAGTACTGAGGCATGTTTAGATTAAAGGGAGGAACACAAAGGGACACAGTCTAAAACTGGAGGTGGAAGTTTCAGGAGGAAATGATGAGACATTACTTCATGGAAAGGTGGTAGCAAATTGGGATGCACTACCAGAGGAGTTGATATCATTGAAATCTGTAGGCAGTTTTAAGAGGGGTGGGACAGGATCAAAGGTAAGATCAAGAGTGGGAGAAGATGTGAATGTGGGAGGCAGCAGAAGAGGTGATAAATCAAATGGACAGACAAGTGGTGGGAGACAGCTGCACTAGATTAGACTGGGAACTGTGCACTTGAGCAGACTCAGTAGACCATATGGACTGTATATGCTGACATTTGTGATTTTGTATGTTTGTATGCTACTCATCCAAGCCTTCCATGCTGCTCCTACCAATGCTCCATGTGACAACACAGTGCCACTCAGTAGCAAAACTGCAGCTGCATAGCCAGACTGCCACTCAACAGATTTCCACTCCCACTCACTAGACCATGACTCACAGTACTGCTGCTCACCAAACCATCACTCACCAGTCACCCATTGCTCATGATGGTTAGCAAGGAACTGAACATTGCAGCCTTGCATCTTTCATTGAGGATCCTACACTATGGAAACACAGTTGAGACAAAACAGTGCCAATCACAAAATGTCACCACACTATGGAAAAGTGGCAGGGACAAAATCAAGCAGAAGCAAACCCAGAAATGATAACAAAAGTGGTTTAAATAAAATAAAAAATATATTAATGTATTATATAAGCCCTGATACATGCCCTTGATGTGTGTAGTGATGCATAAGGCTGCAGACCAATGCATTCAACCACCCAAAGTATGCATTCATCAGAGAATGACCACTCACCATGTGGTGGATTATCTATTTTATAAAATGGTCACTAATATTGGGGCAAAAGTAGTCCTTGTCCGGCACAAATTAGTGTTTCACTTACAGTAGGTGATCTGGTTGATCTAGGGTTCAGTACTGGGTCCGGTCCATTTTAATGTCTTTATAAGGGACATTGCAGAGGGACTGAAGGAAAAGTATGTCTCTTTGCAGATGGCACAAAGATCTGCAACAGGGTTGATACACAAGGAGGCGTGGAAAGGGTGAGAAGGGACTTGGCAAGGTTGGAGGAATGGTCAGAAGTATGGCAGCTTGGATTCAATGCAAAGAAGTTCAAAGTAATGCACCTGGGAAACAAAAACCAGGGGAAGATTACACAATGGAGGGAGGTAGTAACAACAACAAAATGGAAAGAGACCTAGGGGTAATCATATCAGATGACCTTAAGGTTGGCAAGCAATGCGAAGGTGTAGGGAGGGCTGGGGATACTGGGATGTATAGAGAGAGGTATCACCAGCAGAAAACAGGAAGTTGTTATCCCCTGTACAGACAGTTGGTGAGACCCCATCTGGAGTACTGCATCCAGTTCTGAGACCTCATCTCCACAAGGACATAGACAGGATGGAGGCAGTTCAGAGGAGGGCAACTAAAATGGTGCAGGGTCTGCAAGAGAAGCCATATGAGGAGAGACTAAAGGAGCTTAATATGTATACAATTGAGGAAAGGAGGAGGGGAGGACATCATAGAAACATTTAAGTACCTCAGTGGAATCAACAAAGTCCAAGAGGGTAGCATCTTGTAGAAAAAGAGATGCAAGAACAAGGGACACAATTTGAAGATAGAGGGGGACGCCCAGGGCAATGTGAGGAAGTATTTTTTCACAGAGAGGGTGGTGGACGCATGGAACAACCTTCCTGAGGAGGTTGAGGGTCTAAAACTGTGGAGAATTCAAGATGCATGGACAGACATAAGGCAATTTTGTGGGGTAGGAAGAAATAGGCTGTTGGTTAAATAGGATCTGCAGCTTATCCTCTAGGTAGGGAAATTGGCAGACTAGGTGGGCCAAGCGGTCCTTATCTGCCGTCAAAGTCTATGTTTCTATGTTTCTATGTCTATGTTTCTATCCAGCCATGATTTTGATGAAGCAACAAAAAAAACTTATCTGGTTGATCCTGCTATCTTCAGAGTTTCTTACTTTTAACCACTTTTACTCTTGTTGTTTTACTTCAGCATGAACCTGCGGTGTTCATGGCAGTAAAGGACGTGCTGGCAAAGCTTCAAAATAAGGCATGTTTTGCTCAGAAAATATGTAAATTCTCTTCTTTATGCTAGGTTTACTGATGTTTGTGTAAAGAAGCCTCCAGCTGTAGAACAAGGACATTGAGTGAGTCATCGGCTTCAGAAGAGTAGACAAAGTGAGAGCGACTGTTGCTATAGTGATGCTCGCTTGGGCTTGCCTCTGCACCTCTTGAAGCACACAAACTCACTCACTGTCATTGCTCTACAGTTGGAGGCTTCATTTTCAGCATCCTTTAGCACTGTGAACTCTTCTCAATCATGCTACTGTAAAACAACAAACGTGAAAGTGATTAAACATAAGAAAGTTTGAAATGGCAAGATCAACCAGATAAGAATTTTTAATCACTTTTGCTTACAAATTATGGCAGGATCAACTAGATAATTGGATTCAGTGTGGGACAACAATGTAGATTTACTTATGGTTGTGGGTAGCAGCCTGTATGTGCCAGGTGTGTGTGTGTGGGGAGGGCAGCTTGTCTGTTCTGGTGTGGAGTGATCTCATTGTTGGTGAGAAGGTTCTAAGGGATGGAAAGTAGTGTAGGCATGCAGTCATAGTTGGAGGGGTCTGTCGTGTGGATAATGTACTGTCATGAGATGTAGTTTATTCTATCAGGTACCCCTATTTTAAGTGATTTGTCTTACCATGTTATAGATAGACAGACAGACAGACAGATAGACTGATAGATAGATAGATAGATCGATAGATAGATAGATAGACAGATATAGATAGATAGATAGATAGATAGATAGATAGCTAGATAGATAGATAGACAGACAGACAGACAGACAGACAGACAGACAGACAGACAGACAGACAGATAGATAGATAGATAGATAGATGATGTCTTGCTGGATCCTTGTGCCACAGAAAAAAGCCATTATTTATTTCCCTGTATATCTATAAGGAAAACTGCAAATGGTAACAACTAAAAGTATATACCACAGAAATTAAAAATGTGTAGAATATGCATGACTTATACTGTCCATGCTTAAGCTGGATGGCCATTAGTGCAGACACATCTTGGATGCCAAAATCATTTAGCATTGGGCTCCTTACAAGTCTGCTGGTTATACCTGGCTATATAGTTGATTAATGTCACCTGTTATACTGGACAGCTGACATCCATTAACACCTCTACAATTGCTGTCATGTAGCCCACACCTCCTGAGGCTACCTGACCACAGCTATGGAGGTGTTAATGGGCCTCTATGACACTAAAATGTTAAACATATAAAATGGATGAGCTAGAGATTCTAATTAATTAAAAAGAACATGGTTTAGTCACCACTTCCAAATCTTGGCAGAGTAATTCAGTTATATGGAGGAATCATTAGCGGATACAATTTGTATTGTTATATATACATCTGTCCTCACTCAAACATAGCAAATCTGGTTGAAGCACTTTTGCGTGTTGTGCAGCACATAATATTCCATTCAGAAGATCTTGTATTGGGGATCACGTGATGCAGGGTACCGGTAGAAGCTCCTCTGCATAGCTCCAGCCTCCTTTCTGTAAAATTTTGTTATTTCAGGCTATTATATCTGCCTAAAACCTGGAAAAACTGCTCATTACCGCCTTCTTAGAACCCTGTGCTCCTTTAGCTTGTTTCGACTATGAGTTTATATGAAAAAGCTCACAGAAACATACCCCGCTGGTCACTCCCGAGAAGGCCCCAAAAATCAAGGGCCTCAAGTGCAGCGGATAAGCCAGAGACTTTGAACCTGATCACTGAACAAGAACCGCTAACACTGAGTAGATTTTTGGAGGAGTTTAAACCCTTCCGTGAAGAAGTAAAAGAAATCTCAGCAATTCAAATCCCTTTCAAAAAGCTTGAAGAGGTCTCAATGAAAACTTCAGATAAGGCAGCTAGAATCTCCTCCCTTGAGAAGCAGGTGGAAAAATTGACCCCAGTCTTGTGGCTATGCAGCAGAAGCTCTCATTGGAAGCCAAGCTAGAAGATTTAGATGGCCGCAGTCGAAGGAATAACAGTTATTTTGGGGCTCTCAGAAGGAGAGGAGGGCCAGAACACAGTTATATTCATGCAGAAATTGGTGGAAAAGATCGCCAGTCCCTCTCCTTTCAGGGCCAAGTATACCATAGAGAGGGCACATAGGTCTTTGTGACCCAAACCTTCCCAGGAGCAACACCATGTCCCATTATATGCCGCTTTCTAAATTACTTGAGTGGCAACACTTTCTGGCAAAAGTGAGAATTGCAAGAAGTCAGATGGGAGAGTGCCAGGCTCAGAGTCACACAGGATTTACCAGGATCGGTCAGAGCAAAATGTACTGCATTTCATCTTATTGTTTCAAAGATCATAGCAGCAGACCTTCATTTTAAAATGGGCTACCCAGCTAGATTGCAGGTACTGGTGGCTGGTACCTGGTCAACCTATGAGGACCCTGAAGCTGCTGTCATGGGGCTCAAGGCTGCCTTGCCTGACCTGTTTCAGGACACCTGACCTGCTTTCTCGGTCTTAGCCTAACCAGCGATGGAAGGGAGACGTTCTTCTCAAACTACTATTCAAAATGGAACAGAATAGTTGTCTGATTTTGTGTTTTCCTGAGAGCCACGGCGGAAGGGACTATTCTCATCGGGATCTTGTTATTGTCATTGCACATTTTATTGCTTAATGTTACAGGGCAATCCCATATCCCAGGAGTCTGTTTCAATGGGGTTATGTTTTGTCTGGGAGGAGGATCATCTCTTTGAATAGATCGTGTTTTCTTGATCATTTTCAGGTGCACCAATGTATCTCCTTTTGCTTAAATGTTAGAGTGAATGCCTTCAGATTAGATATTTCTGTCTTTTAAGATAAGAGTCAGGAAAGTGAGCTCTTAGTTTCAGTTTCAGCTGGTCACGTGTTACCAAGTTTATATCACCAGAGGGCGCCCTCGTTATTTACTGGGTGGATCAGCTCCATTACTTATTTTGGGAACCTACTTTCCCTGGTTGAGTTTTTAGTGGGAGCCTGGGAACCTACTGGGATTCTCTACTTGGGAGCATCTAGACCTACCACTAACTAGGAACAGCTTTGAAATGTTTTATTGTTGCTGGTAGCAGTAGTTACGATAGCGACTCAGCTATCATATGTTATACTACCATTTTCTCATTCAGGCATTCGGTTTCTCTAGTTAGCTCCCACGTGGGAATGCTCTCTCTCTCTTTCTCGTTTCTTCTTTTCCCTTTTCTGGATTCAGGAGCTTAATGGCTGTGTGATATTATTTACACCTTATTATCTTTGCATAGACATTAGCACTTATTAGTTTTAATAAGAAGGTTTGCATATTGGAGTAGGGTTTTGAGGCACATGTCGGGAGGCTGGAGGGAGGAAGAAAACGGTATTGTGCTGAACGTTGCTCATGATAGTTGGGGTGGAGGGAGGGTAGGGATAAAGTTATACTCAAGTCCTTCATTTTACTCAATTATTGAGTGGTTGCGGGATACTTTGGAGGGGCTTGTGGGGGATTAGAAAGGGGAGGTTGATGTTGGGTTGGGAGGAGATACAGCAGTAAACATGGGTTCTGGACCCTAATTTCTGTTGTAGCAATTCCTGAATGTTATATAAAAGACCTGTTCTTTCTTACTTAGATGGCCAGTATTATTAATCTGGCTACTTGGAATATGAAGGGATAAGGAAAAAGTTAAACAATATCAAGTTTTAAAACATTTAAGCTTGCTGACTTCTCAGATTACGTTCTTCCAAGAATCTCATTTCCTGAGAGTGAATCTCTGCAACTTAGGAGGCAACAGATTGGGCAGGTATTTACTGCCTCAGGATCCACTAACAGTTGTGGGGTTCTGGTTCTGGTCAATAGAGGCATTTCCTTTGTCTCTAAGCAAGTCCTTAGGGCGGTAGATTTGTCCTGGTCCAGAGGAATCTCTGGTCCAAACCAATTTTACATTGTAGTATATATGGGCCAAACACAGATGACCCGGCTTCTTTATGAAGCTTATTTCCATCATCCTTCCCATGCTTCCCATTGTTATAATCATGAGGCGGAGACTTTAATCTGGTTCTGGATCCTGAAGTGGACAGATCTGGTAGTGGGTTGAGGAGTCTGTCTCCCAGCCAGAGGCATTCAGGGACTTTCTAGATGGGTGCAGACTGTGTGAAGTGTGGCGGTATTACATCCCAAGGACAGGAGTATACCTTCAACTCGCCTGTGCACAGAACCCAGTCTCGCATCGACTATCTCTTACTTTCTCAGGCCCTCTTACCGGGGTCTTAGAAGCCTCGATTCAGTCAGGTCCAGTGTCCAATCACTCATTGGTGATTTGCAATCTGGCTTTTCTTAATATTCCCAAAAAGAAACCCGATGGAAATTAAACAAACAATTATTGAAAGATGTTAAATATTGTAACCTAATAAAAGAACAGATTGATTTCTTTTTTCTACCAGCTCCTCGGAGGGTATGGCACCTGATATGTTATGGGGTGCCTTCAAGGCCTACATGAGAGGGATTATTATTAGCCTAGCCACAAATAGGAAAAGTCTCGAGAGGCTGGATTACTATCCTCATTATCACTAGTTAGGTCTCTGGAAGCCAATTTATCCTCCAGCACCTCGGAAGAAGATATGAGGAGGATCTTAGTAGCTAAAGATAAATATTTAGATTTGTTGAGGGAAAAGGCAGAGATATCTATTATTTGCACTAAAGAGAGCTACATCGATCGGGGAAAAAGCAGGTCACTTGCTTGCTTAAGATTGAAACAGCAGGAATCTGCTAGGTTTATTCCCAATCAGAGCCCAGGCAGATGGATCCCTGAAGGTATCCCCTTCAGAGGCTGTGCAGGAATTTGCCTCCTACTATGAGCAATTATATAGGGATATGGATAGCCCTCCTTCCTTGGGGCGCTTGAGGCATACCTGAGAGTTCTTCTCTCTCTTCCTGTCGAGTCACAGAGGAAGTTGTTATCTTCCAATATCTCTGTAGGAAATATCAGAGGTCATCGGGCTTTGCCCTCAGACAAGGTCCCGGGACCGAATGGTTTTCTGCATTATTCTATAAAACATTTGAACACAACTATTACGGTACTTCACGGTTGTACCGTCATATTCTTTCTGGTGTAAGTAGACACACATTTGTTTGAAGCCCTGATTGTTCTTCTTCCAAAACCTGATAAAGACCCAGAACTAGTTCAAAGCTACTGTATAGGCCATCTCCCTATTGAATCAGGATGTTAAAATTCTCTCAAAGATATTGGCTGACAGAATAACTTCAGGTCCTCCTGGACCTGACTGAGTATGTCCCAGGTGGGATTCATGAAGGGGTGCTCATCGTCAGACCATTTATGCACTCTTTGCATGTCTTCTCAGTGTCCAGGGGAGCCACCTTTCCTGCGGGATTGGTCTCCCTGGATGCCAAGAAGGCATTTGATCATGTCAACTGGAATTTCTTGTTTCAGGTTCTGAAAGTATTCAGTTTCCTACCATGTTCATAGCTTGGATTCGGGCTTTATATGGTCCCCTTTGCCAGAGTTTCCGGCAATGGAGCATTTTCCAAACCCTTTTCTTTATTTTCTGGTACCAGGCAGGGTTGTCCCTTCCCCACTTTTATTTAATTTATATTTAGAGCCCCTTATCTGAAATATTCTTAATAATCCAGAGATAAGAGGCATTCCGATAGGGAATAACGTGGTGAAGATCATGGCCTATGCTGATGAGCTTCTCCTCCATCTATCACACCAATAACATCAATCCCTGTTATGTTAGAAGAAATAGCCAAGTTCAGTACTTTCTCATATTATAAATTGAATGTCAATAAATCTTCCATTTCCCTCTTAACCATAACATTTTTAAGAGTGATATGTCCCTTTTGCTCTTGGTTGGTCTCCCGTGTTCTCAGATACCTGGGTATCAACTTGCGCGTAATCCCTCTTCCTGGTTCAAAGAGAACTTGGAGCCCTTTCCCAAGCAATAGTTCAGGACCTCAATAGATGGTCTAAGCTACCTGTCGCCCTCTGGGGTCGATTAACATAATTAAAATGAACGTTTCTCCTCACTTGTTTTATCCTCTTGCTCCTTAATTCCTTTATTCCTTTATCATGGTTTCAGAGAATGCATAGAATTTTTACCAACTTTATCTGGTCAATAAGGAATCCAGGTTGGCATACCATAAGCTGGCCGCTCAGAAAATGGATGGAGGATTGCGAATCCCCATCTGGCAATTTATTACTGGGTCAGTCACATTACCAAAATACATGCGCTGGGTGAGCCCGGTCCTGAGCACCTAAAACCAGTCTGGCTTAAAACTGAGTTAGACTTTATTCAGTCTGAGAACATGGATCCCTCGACTATGCTTTATATTAAGAGTGCGTCCCTTCAGGCGCTTGCAGATGTCCACCCTTGACGTCCTTAAAAGTTCACTATAGCTTTGCTGATTTTGTGGTACTCCCACATTTGGATCTGTTTCAGCCATCTGGAACTCCACGTCCTTTACAATAAATAAACGGAAGATTTCTCACACGTGGTTGCCCCAAAATGGGATGGGATAATTTCTACTTTTCTGGATGATGAAGGGGAATGGCTCTCAGTTTCTAATATAATCAGTAAATTTGACATTCTGGTAGCTCATTATTTCAGGAATTGGTCCAGTTAAAACACTTGCTTTCTACAGTGCTTGGTAATACCCTTCCTCGCCGCCTGCCTTTTCATTTGTACCTGAGCTCTCCTCCCTGATGGGTTCACCAGGTGTTATTTCTAAAATATACCGAGTTCTATTTCACTGGAAGTATGGGAGACCTGAAGGTCCCACCAAGCTCTGGGTTTCTTTTTTCCCAAAACACTCCAAATTGGTCGGTTTTATGGAAGTTTTGTCATAGATATGTCTCTCAGGACAGATTACGACTTATGCAATATCATATCATGCACAATATGTATTACACCCTGTTAAGTTGAGGAAATGGGGCCTTATAGGGTCAGGGACTTGTACCAGAGGATGTCAGGAGGAAGACACACTTCTTCACATTTTTGGTCATGCCCCAAGATAAGGTCATTGTGGGTGGTTATCCAGACTAACTAGATCCTATTCTGGGTTTTCAGGATTGCTTCACCCTAGACGTATGTTTGTTGGGATATCTATCCTCTATCAAAGTTAAAATCAGGAGATTTCACATTTCCATGATTTCATTATCTGTTAAAAAATTGTACTTGGCATTGGAAGGATGCAGTAAGTCAACATATCAAGAATGGGTTAATGAAATCCTAGCTAACCTTCATACAGAGAAAGCGATAACGAGCCTCCACAATAAGTTGCAGAGGTACAAGAGTATTTGAGATCCCTCACATGCTAATCATGATTAGAACAGATAAATGAGTTACTGTAATAGTGAATCTTAATTTATGACAGTATATTGTAATGTTTTTATACTACAACCATGGATTTTACTGTTGTATAGGGCAGGGAAGGGAGGATGGGGCAGTTCATGTAACATTTTGAACATATGCAGGATATCTTGTAACTTTTTGTCCCTGTATTGTGAAAATCTGTTAATAAAATGTGAATTGGAAAAAAGAAAAAAAAGAAGATCTTGTATTTAAAACAGGTATTTTATAGGTTTTCAACTATTGTACCAAACTATCAAAAGAATTGGAGTTCATTAACGTCACAACAAAAATTGTATAATGGGAACCAGACAAAGAATTTAATGATGGGTATAGTTTTACTTTAATAATAAACATATTGCCACTGTAGTTAACATGGTATTTTTTTTAACTGTACATATGTTGACCACTAGTCAATATCTATGCCTCCATAATTCAAAATGTGAAGTATATTATGGATTAATATGGCCTGTCTTGTTGATAAAATATTTACAATTGGATTAATAAATAATGAAAAGAACAACAGACTCAAAGTTTAGCCCTGTGGCAAGTTATACTGATTAATGTTCTCTGAGGAACAATAGTCAAATGAATCAGTCTGTGCCCTGTTGAGTAAGTAGTTTGTGAACAAATCCACGGCTAATTGCCCAAGATTAAAGGACTTTAGTTATGTCAGTAAGAGCCCATGATTAACAGGATCAAATTCCTTGGTCAAGTCCACAAAGACTATACCAGTCTGGATATCTGGGTCCATAGACTGGTCCAGTTCTGCAGTGAACCTGGCCAAGGCAGTGCATGTTCTTTGTGCTCTTTCTAAATCTGTGTTGGCTTTCACTCAGGAGATTATACTTCCTGTATATTCAACAATCTGAATATGAACAAATTTCTCCTTCAATTTAACCCTAATGAACAGAATTGAGATTGGTCAATAATTATCAAGATATATTGATAAGGGATGTATCCTTAATTAAATTACTCAAACGTTTAAAAACTTCCTTAGAAGTCACAGTCCAAAAATAGAATAGTAGTCTTACAAAGCGGTGTACATAGAAGAAGATACAGGATAAGAAAATGTGAGTTGATCTTTGGTGTCACCAGTACTGGGCATGTCTTGCCTATAATACACTGAATTAGTAAATGTGGTATTAAATGCATTTGTAATATCTATTTATTTGCTAGTTGAAGATTTTACTATGGAATGACATTGAAGAAGTTAACAACTATGCCAAAATGTATCTGGCTCAGCTAGAGTGTCTGTGTTTGTATTTAATGTAACATGATTTTACAGCCTTATTCTTTGTTTTCACATTTTGTAAGTGGCTGGAACACAGCCAGTCAGAGCCTATTTTGTTTTTAAATAGGGACAAGGTTTTCCATGCCTTAACATTAAGTTAGTTAAGTCAGTTGAAAGCAACATAGATTCCAAGCCACTAACCTTTGTCCTAACAATAAAACATGTTTATCAATGATCTGAATAAACTCAGTGGTAAATTAACCCAGATAGAAAGTATATGGGAGGGATACAATGTAATTCATTCCAATCAACAGTAGTTAAGTCTCAGAGAAAGGAAGAAAGGCTGAAAAAAGCAAAAATAAAGAAACATTATTTTAGGTAGCCTACAGTGTTAGCAGAACATTAATTGAGGCAAATCTTTGTGATGTTCTGTGATGCATAAAAAGAGCCATTAAACTTAATTTGCTGTCTTACTTGGAGTATATTGATTTCTTATTTATTAAAATGTTTTAGCTATGCTGGCCTGCCAGTGCAGTGGCAAGGTGTCTGCTTGTGGTGCCAACATCCCAGGTTTGTGGATGGACTCAAGAGTCAGAGGAATGGCCGGGGGAGAAGGATTGAGCATCCCAAGAACTGATCTTGTTCTCAGGGGTGGAGGATGGAAGAGTGTCCAGCACTATGCAGACCCTATGGCAGAGGCTGGGGTACCAGATGGCCATACATTAGAGGTGGGGCAGATGCTGGTGTCATTGTACATCACCACCCCAAGGGAAAAACCTGTAAAAATAAAAGCCAATAATAATGGCACCCATCTCCACCACCACTTCCACTACAGACTAAAGTCTGTCAGTGGGTAAGCCAGAGCTAGCCAACTGAGTACCTTGGGAGGGGAGTCTACCTGGTGGCCCCAGCAAGGACAGTATGCCTGAGGATGGAGGGGGAAGTGAGCAGAGCAGGTGGTCGGAACCTCAAGTTTCTGGAGGGAGGAGCCAGGCAATAAAAAAAAAACAAATATGTTTTAGCTATACAGCCTATGTCAGTCTTTTTTTATTCTCCATTTCTAAGCCCTCTTACTCCAGCTGGCTCATGTCTTCCTTAGCCCCATCACTTGCATTCTCTGGAACTTACCATTCTCCATCAAAATATCCCTTGGCTTACCCCCAGTGGTGGGGCTCTATCATCAGGGTCTGAGGACTATGGACCCCTTGAGGCAACTCAAGCCAGCAATGGATGGAGAGCCACCAAGTCAGTGGTGTGGGGCTTGCAAGAAGAGAGGTGAGCTCATCTCACTCAGCTGGACCTATTTTTCTTGTTTTTGTTCTGATCCCTGAGATGCAGACACACAGATGGAGCCAAGGGAATGCACACACTAAGCATTTTGCACTTCAGGCTCCATGTCTGCATCTCTAGTCCCTCCCAGTACCCTTAGCTACACTGTCACCTGTGCTTACTCAGGTGGCATTATTACAATGTGACAACAGCCCTTCCTTCTCAGAGGAGGACAGCACCCCTGAGATGCTCAATCCTCCTCCCCTAGTTGTTCCCCAATGACCCAAGTTCACTCCCAAACCTGGGTCGCCAGTGTAATGGGTGGCAGTGCTATCAGTGCGTGGACAACCCAGTGCCTAGATTATGTCAGTCTAAGGGAAAAACATAAATAGGGATGGGCAAAATGGTGTCCTTCAAGAGACAAGCATGTTGAAGATAATATGGAGTTTCAACCACAGTGTATATTTTTATATTTTATCTGTTGACACATGCCAATAAAGATCAGTTTAAAAAATTAGAAAAATATTTTTGGATTCAATTAATGCCGAACATAGAAAACAGTAGTAGTAGATTATTCTTTGAGCCATCTTTCCCAGAGGCTCAAGGCACCATGACACAAACACACACACACACACACACACACACACACACACACACACACACACTCATGCATGCACACACCAAAAAACAGTGTTAATGGCATATAAAAATAAAAATGTGTTAATCCCATAAAATAAATAACTTTAAATTTAACACTCTCTTTGTACTAAAATGACTAAATATCAGTCGCTGGTTAAAAAATGATACTGGGGACAGCTTGACAAGGAACTCTCATTCCTCATACATTAAGATTGTGCAAAGGTAGATCTTAAGAGGCCTTTTTAAAGGCCTCCACTAAGGCGACCACCATCAGGGCCCTCAGAGAGAGTTTCAAAGGACCAGGGCTTTGAGGTTTTAAGACTGGCCTTGGAACAGTCAGGAGGTCTTTTCAGTGGAACAAAGAGGGCATGAGGGCATGGATGGATGCAGAAGATCAGACAAGTAATAACCTGAACCCAGTCCATGTAGGGCCTTGTAAGTTAGTAACCCAACTTTAAAGGAGATATGCCATTTAACCAGCAGCCGCTGCAGTTCATACAATGACAGAAAGACATGACTTGACCTTGAAAGTTCAGTCAGTAACCTAGCAGCTATGTTCTGCACCAACTGCAGGCATCACAGAGTGCCAGCACTGGCCTCAAGGTATAGAGCATTATAGTAGTCAAGCCTTAAGATCAAAAAATTATGCAGTAGTGTGGCAAGGTAAGCCGAGGGATAAGGGATTTATTCCAGCTGATTTTGCCTTAGATGGTAAAAACCATTCTGGACTACTGCTGAAACCCGAGGCCCAAATGTCAGACCCTCATCCATAATGACTCCCAGATTTCTCACATTTTCAGCAGCAACAAGCCTGAAGGAGCTGAGCAGAAGCCATTTCTCCCTCTCAGCAGCTGCTTCTCCCCTTCTATCCAGGATCAATCTCAGTACTTCAGTTTTATCTGGGTATAGTCTTAATCAGCTCAATGGCATCCAGTCTTATATTTTGTCCAAGCATTTATTCAACACATCAATGGCTCCAGGTTTCTGTGGTGCAAAGACAGAGCTGGGTACCATCTGCATAGCAATGAAACCCAATTCCATACTGTCTAATGATCCTACCCAGGGCAGTATGTACACACAAACAGCAAGGAGAAAGGACTGAACCCAGGCACCCCATAAGGCAGGACAACTGGGAATGAGGAAAAACATCCCAATAGTGGAAGGGCAACCTTGTACAAGAAGGCTGTGTTGTCATTGAGGAGACTTAGATTTCATCATGGACCACAAAGCAGATATTTCTAGGTCTGATGTAATCAAAACCCCAAGGGGCAACACAGGCTTCTCATGTTAAGGGTTGGGAATTCAGTAGTTCCATTTAAAACAACTTTTGCCTTCTCCTCCTCCCCAAATAAAATAACACTTTTTGAAGTTCAAAAAAAATGATGAACCCGCCTAAACTGAGCTGCTTATATCCTGCGTGATGCCATTGATAGCATTTTCCTTTTAAAGTCATTGTACTTCTAGAAAAATGAAAAGTTGATAATAACTAACATCACAAGTTCACTGTAACCACATCCATGGAATTATTGTTGATTTAAACAGGGACGCTACAGCTTGATGCCAGATTCTTCATTGTTGCTGGTGAAAATGGGCAGTTTGCTCATCCTGCTTACAAGTATAAAAAAAATTGAAGTAAGCTTCATTTACGATAGTTTTAAAAGGAAAATGCTCTCAGTATCAGTGTGTGGGGTAGCAGCTAGGTGTGGGTGGGTATAATATATATATTTTTTCGTTTTTAAATTTGAACATTTTCTGAAGGGGGAGGGGTGTGAGTTGAGAGTAAACAACTTTCACCAGAACCAAAACAAACAAACAGGCAAAAAAACACAGGGGAACTAAATTTCCATTCTTATTAAAACTTTTGAACTGTGCTGCAACAGATTTTTAGATAGGAAGAAATCCATGCAGAACAAACTTGAATCCATGTAGTAGCAGAGTACAGGTAGCAAGCCCACTGCTTGAAAAATGAGATGGAACAGCTAACTTTCTGCAGTACTTTGCTAGTAACATAAAGGACATTGATGTTGAACAGCACCATGGTGCTCCCTGCAGTGTCAGTTATTGTACCTGTTTTCTGCTTTGTGGACCAATGATTTTACAAATTAGAATGCACTAAAATTCTTTATTAGATTTGCCATATCACAAACTATTTACTTGCTAAAACTCACAAATGGCAGGCTTCAAATGTTGACCAGTGCAGGTGCAGTATACTATGTGGGTATGATAAGAAATTCAAGGCAAGACTGTCCCTCTTGACAGCTAATCCTTCCTCAAACATTAATCATTCTTATAATTGTCAACCTTTCTCTCCAACTCATCTGAGAGTTCATGCATGCCAACTGTAGCAATTAACTAATTTGAGTGTGTCCAGACTACAATTAAATACACTTTCCAAATACATAATAGCATGAGCTCTGGCTATACATACTTTTTCAAGATACTTCCAGTGCAACATTGTACCCCATGCCTCAGTGTGTGTGGGCTGTCTTGGCAACTGACTCTGTTAATAATCAAACAGGCATTTAGTATACACAGTGGTAGTAAACTGGAGGACAGTTTAAAAGAAGGGCAGTGCATATGGTCCATAATGGATGCAGACAGAAGTTGTGTCATGATTTGAGTATCATGGATTTCTACCTGCAAGAAGTGGGTGTATACTGCATGTCTTGCAGTCTGCATGTACACTGAAACCCACCTGGATGAAGCACAGTACTGCAGAATTCTGTAGTAGAGTTACTGCAGTAAACAATGCAGTTTCAATGGTCGATAATCCCTTTTGTCATGCAGTAAACCTGTGATACTGCATTTCATCCTGGTGGGCTTCACTGTATGTCTGTGGCTACAGTAATGTTGGATCCTGAAGATGGATGTCTTTTGTGTCATCTGGAAACAGTTGTGTGTCTTACCTGATGATGGTCGTTTGTGGCTGCTTATTGTGGTCTAGCCCTTTTGCTGCTTTGGGGTAGAGGGGTTAGGGTTAGGAACAATAATAATACATGCTACAACTTTGTGGCATAAAGTATAACCCTAACAGGTGTATTACTGCAGCTTTTTTGCAGTTTATATATATATATATATA
The DNA here is from genome assembly GCA_016271365.2 of Neoceratodus forsteri. Classification (NCBI taxonomy): domain Eukaryota; kingdom Metazoa; phylum Chordata; order Ceratodontiformes; family Ceratodontidae; genus Neoceratodus; species Neoceratodus forsteri. Next base: position 626,792,674 of record CM057455.1, read on the forward strand.
TATATATATATATATATATATATATATATATATATAGAGTGTGTGTGTGTGTGTGTGTGTGTGTGTGTGCGTGGGGGTATCTGATAAGTAAGCAACAGATGTGAGGAAATATTACCATCAGATAGATACAAATCTATTTTATACAAGTAAGCATGTCATTAGGGAAATAATTCCTTGTCTGCAAGACAGTCCTGTTATGAAAAAATCAGTTTCTTTAAAATATATAGTACATTTCAAAACAGATTACAATGGACACATCACAATAATCAATTTTCTGACTATACATACATCCAAGAAACAGAATCTATTACAATGACAACTGCAAACACTGAGTAAGCATATTTCCAAAGTAGTCGCAAGAATCGAGGAAGTAAAGCAGTATGCACTGAAAATGGTATTTTATTCCAAAATACAGCTGCCTGAAATCACAAAGCTTTTACTCCAAATTTTGTATTGTACCTGACAGGAATGATTTTGTTTATGTAAGGGGTCAAACAATCCATAAAGCCATAAGCCCAAGGGGAAGTGGCCTTTGTGAGCTTGTTTGATCCTGAGATTCATGACCAACGCTTTGTATATTACATTAGGTTAGTCTGTTTTGCTCTAAGAAAAAGGTGTGCTGGTTTGGTTTAAGAAAAGTTGGTTTCTGTTGGTTTAAGAAAAAGAGTTCTGGTTTGGGCTGCATCATTTTGGCCCTTTCATGTTTCTGTAGCATACTTCCTATAAAAGGAGATGTGATTCAGCATTTCTCCCTTTAGTTTATTCAGAATAGCAGCATGGAAGGAGACAACTATAATGTTGAGTAAGTAATTTGCAACACGTTTTTTTTCACAGTTTAACTTTGACTTCCATGTGTAGTTGTTTGGCAGTGATAAGGCAGAAGTAAAATGATTGGTAGTCATTTGGGCAGAGACTGAGTTTGTTGCTGAAGAACAATTTTCATACACAATTTAACTTTGATTGTCATGTGTGGCTGTTTGCTTGTGCAAGTGATCACGGAGGCAGCAGCAAAGGTAGTTGGTAATGATTCAGAGGGCTGTTTCTTTTTTTTTTGTGCAGGGCTGTAGTTAAAGAGGCTTTTAAGGCTGCAGTGTAGGTGGATAGTAGGTGGTTGTTTCCATATGTTTATTTGGGTGGTTACACATGTTAGTAGTGTTATAATGTAATGTATGTATATATAGCCCTGTCACTCTCCCCACCCACCTAGAGTGGGTTCCTTCAAAATTGCCTCATCTTTTACAGACAGTGTGACAGGAGATACTGTATTGGACTGCTTCTTAATTCAAGATAGGAACAAGGTAGACTACTTTATATAGTGAGTCCTAGTGACTCTTATCCTTTTCAGAGCTGGATCATATAGCCGGGTAAATTATGTTTGTCTTTTATTGATAAATGAAACATAGCGGAGAAATATGGTATGTAGTTGCAGTCTAACACAACTATGATTCAATTAAGTATGGTAAATATATCAATGTCCAGCTGACAAATTATAATACTGTATGTACCTGCCATGACATTTTAGTAAAAATATATTAACAAAAATAATGTGTCTAAATTGTGTTCACACTTTTAATAGTTAATGAATAGGTTGTTCATTATTTTGTAATAAGCTGTGTAGTTGCAGGCAGTGTTAATTACCATCAAATAAAAGATAATAAGTGATGTTTTTCATAATGGGAAAATGTAATCTATCTCTCTCTCTCTCTCTCTCTCTCTCTCTCTCTCTCTCTCTCTCTCTCTCTCTATATATATATATATATATATATATATATATATGTGTGTGTGTGTGTAGCTATGTATTTTATTTATTTATTAACATTTTGGATACAAGACCTTTGAGCAGATGTTCTTTCCATAGGTTCCACTTCAGAATGATAACATAGGTTAACATTTACAATGGTTACATTGCAAGTGTCACCAGGCCCAAATACATTTATATGTAAACAAAAGTTAGACAAAGATTCAGGAAATTACTCTAGATAAAATAAAGTGAAAATGGCACTAACAGTGATCAGAGGTACATCTTACATACAGAAGAGGCATTGTACAATGTATGCCTGAGTCTAATTGTTACTAGGTTACTGAATACAGAGTGAAACAGGCAGAAGGCCATAAGGGAAGAGAGGGAGGAGGAGAAGTGAGGAGGAGGATGGGGTGGAGAGGATAGGTGGGGTAAGAGGGCCCCAGAAATAAGTGCAAAATAAGTGCAAGTGAGGGTAGTAATTAGAGAAGATGAGGGTCAGGGGATACCTATATGGAGAAGGTGCAGTAGAATTTGGTAGTGCTTAGTTGTAGCAGTCACAGGTAGTCTTGGTGACTAAATGCTGCCAAAGTAAGCACTTAAAGGAGCCCAACTTTGTTGCATTAGAAATGCCTGACTGCTGTACATATTTATATCTATATCTATATCAATATCTATATCTATATCTGTATCTATATCTATATCTATATCTATATCTATAACTATATCTGTGTCTATGTCTATGTCTATGTCTATGTCTATGTCCATATCTATATCTATATCTATATCTATATCTATATTATATCTATATCTACATCTCTCAGTCTGCCTGTCTATCTGTTGATCTATCTATCTATAAATCTATCTATCTATTCTTTGAAAAATCTGTATTAATGCACCAGTTAGGCTCTGACTTAATGCAACAACAGTACAGAAATGTGGCATTAGGGTTTCCAATCCTTACTCCCTACCCCAAGCCCTAAGTAACAAAAGGAAAAAAACATTAGGGTTTTAGGTATCAGAGTCTTGGTGAATCAAGTAGGATAGAGAGAGGTCTTCACTTGGGGTTTATCACCCTAATGCTCCCCTCCCCCAGCCTGTAGCCTCCTGTCCAAAGCACAAGGTAAAGCTGCAACTCAGTGTCTCATACAGATACAGTCTTCAAAAGTGGAGAAGTATGTCTTGCCACATGTCGCCAACAAAATCTGTTGTAGATCTCAGGTTCCAGCTGAAGAAAAGAGATTATATCTGACCTTGTTTCTGATGGGAGGGTAAGCATTAGGTCTGATATCCCAAGGAAGACCCAGCCACTGATTCACCAAGACTTATTAGCTTTGTCTATGTTTGATGAAATTAGCTGAAAGTTTGCATCCATTGTCTGGCAGGTAAGGTCTAAAACATATGGAAAGATTCATGATGGCAGCTTAGGTGGTTTCTGAGACTGAGGGTGGTGGGATTGAACTGTTATGTGACATTCCCCAGGCAGGGAGTTAAACCTGCAGGGTTGCCCGCATGGGGCAAACTTCCATAGAGTTAAGACAACTTTTCTCTTGGCATAGAGTCCTGCAACTCTGCAGCAATGGGTGGCACAGGGTACCGTCTACTGGCTGGCAGATGGATTCTTTGCTCTGTGCATTTCTATCTTCATGAACATGAAATGCAGGGACCAGAGGACCTGCACTTCTGCAGACAACTAGACAGCCCCATGAATTCTTGACATCCATTGCTGCATGGAAATGCAGGCCCCGCAATGGCGCTTCAATTCTGTAAGCAGATGGAGTCATCCACTTGGCCATGGGGCCAAGGGCCCTTCATGTTTGCAGCTGTTCATGCAGCTCCTCATGGAATCTGCATAAATGAGGATATGATTCCATTTTCTCAAAAGAAAGCCAGTTCTTTGCAAAAAATGTTGTTAATGTACCAGTTAGAGTTCAGGATAATAAATGTAGGGAAATGGGGTGTTAGGGTTTTCAACCTAAATCACCACCCCGCCCCTAAGTAGCAAAGGAAAAAATACAGTCTTTAGTCTCGAAGTTTGGTAATTCAGTGTTGGGGTTTTCCTTTGGGTTGTCCATCCTGATGCCCAACCCATTCCCTGAGCAAAGAACATCAGAAATGATGATATAATAGACTGTGCTAGCAACATGTGGTGAGGCATACTTCTCTATCTTTGAATAAAATATCACTATGAGGCACTGTCTTGGAGTGGTACCTTTTACTTTAGAAAGGAGGCTACAGACTGAGGAGAGGTGAACATTAGTGTTGACAACCTAAAGGAAGGCTCCACCACTGATACTACAAGACTCTGGAGACCCCAAACCCAAATGTTTTTCATTTTGCTGCTTGGCGAGTGGGTGGGGAGTAAGGGTTGAAACCCTAATAACATATTTCCTTCTTTTGTGGTGTTAACTGCTGCATTAAAATGTTTTTTGCAAAGAATATACTATATATATATATATATATATATATATGAAAAAACTCATTTAATGCATTAATTAGACACAGCAAAAAGTGAGTAATTTGGTGTTAGGGTTGAAGACCCCCTTGACTCTCACTATTACCCCAACCAGCACTGGGGTGCACGCTTAGGTTGCAGGCCCCAACTATTAACTCTAAAACCGAATTTCCGCTTTGTCACTGTGGGGAACAACACTAACTAATGCATTAAATGGAGTTTCTTGCCTCTAATTTCCCTTCTTTTGAGAAGAATAATGAGAAATAGTGAATGTAATGTGGCTGCGAGAGTGTGGGGCCCTTCAGGCCCACATGATGTCTTGTCACATAGTAACACGGTGCCCTACAAATGCAAATGGTAATGCACATGGTGATGCAAAGTGAAACAGAAAGATAAACAGTACTGTAGACACAAATGGTTAAAATAACACAAACTAAGTGCAAATGAAAATGCTAAGGGTAACACACATGGTGGCATAGACGGAACAGTAAGAGAAATGGTTACAGAACCGCAAGCAGAAGCGTAAGGGTAACTGTAATGTAAGCGACAGGCTGGTTTCCCCAAAAGCTGCATAGAGAAAGACAGTGAGTACAAAGAATGTATGCATAATAATGGGTCTCAGAGCAGAAAATGAGGAGTTGGAATACTAAAATGCTTATATCTCAGGAACTGTACAATGTAAAAAAATGTAAAAGTCATATGATTTATTACTTTCCTGCTAGTTTGTACTTAGGCCCCATTAGGGGCTAAGCATTTTACAACGAAAGTCCATATCCCGGACCATTTCCTAGATCACGGGCCCTGAAAGGAGTGGCAAACGCCGTAATGTTATCCTATGGGAACAAAAGACAGGTTCAGAGTGCCATACCTTGTCTCCTGTAATATATGTTCACCAAACCAGAAAAAGGCACATCTGTGGATGTTGGCTTTCTTCTCTCCAAATTTCAGCCCAAAAGACAAAACCGTTATTTTGCAGCAGGGCGCAAAGGATTCCTGTAATGCGGTGGATGCCTTAATGTTATCCTATGGCAAAAGCATCAGATTTGGAGTGCTGTAACTTTGACGCCCTGTAATATTTGTTCACTGAAACACTGAAAGGTGCATCTGTGAGATATTGGCTGCGTTCCTCCAAATTTCAGCCCAAAAGAGCAAACCATTCTTTGCAGCAGGTGGCAAAGAATGGCTGTCATTTTTCCACAGCCTGAAAAAGTTCTGTAGAACTTTGCGAAAGCTTTCACAAATTCATTTGACAGTGTGCAAGTGTGAAAGTACTTTGAAAGTACTTTTTCCAGAAATTTGAAAAACATATTTCTGGGGTGTTTTTAGCATTCTCAGGGTCCGACTAAGTGAATACAAAAAGATTTAGGTTGGTAGAGGGTCCCAAATTTAAATGCCAAGCATCTTTCTGATTACCAACTGAAAACAAAATGGCGGATTTACGTACAGTAAAAGGACCATTTGCGAAAGTAAAACTGCATTTGTGACACTGTCGAACTTTTTGTTAACTTTTCCCATTGACTTATAATGGAAATTGTTTTTGAATAACATTTGAACCATTTAATATTTTTCACAAAATCTTCAAAAGGCACATCGGAGAACCCGGCTGCATGTTCCCTGAAGATTTCGGACTGGTCGCACAAACCGTGTGATCTGTAGAGACGAGCAAAGAATTCCAAAAAGCGTAAACGTGTGAAGATCATGCTTAATACCTCCTCAACCGTATACCTGAGCAGTACAAAAGTTGGCAGATCCCAAGATGTATGGTTCTTGATTGTGTATTCCAAATTTCAGGCAAATCAGTTAAACAGTTGCAAAGTTATTAAGATGCAAAATTTTAGGTTTAACATGTAAATGGCTCTCAACTCTTACTATGGTAGTACTACCTGCTACCATAATACATATATATATATATATATATATATATATATATATATATATATACATATATAAAAAGAGACAAAGACTTGTGTGCAAACACTGAGGCAAGGTTACCCAAGGGCATTTGGCTGGGAAGCCAAGTTTCAAGAAAATGAAAATCACACATGCACACAATGCAAAGCATCATGGGCTGCATATGATTAGTATATGCAGCCTATGATGCTTTGCATTGTGTGGGCATGTATGGTTTATATATATATATATATATATATATATATATATATATATATATTGTATATACATCTGTTAGTGATATGCAGGGGTGCTGTGTGATACATAATTTATGTACACAAGTGCTGTCTGAACTCAGGTAAACTCATGAGCAGCATAAGTCAGGAGTGAGGTGTCAAGGTCAAATGGCACTAGTGTACATAAATCATGTATCACTAAGCTCCCGCATATTTCATTTCTGCAAAGGGTCTCTTCCAAATAGTGCAGGGAGATTTTCTTTAACATGCTATTTGTTTTTAGAAATTTAAGCAGACTTTTTTGTGATTTAATAAGTATAAATCCACTTTATTTGTCAGGTTGGTAGCTTTTGCTAGGAACACTTAAATATCTTGATGCTCGTGACCTCCATGATGTGTGATTTGATTGCCACTTTGATAGATTTTTGAATAATTATGTGGAAAAGTGGTAGTGCCTGTTAGCAAGTGGGCTTAAACATTCAGTGTGCTCTGTATAGGTTGTGAAAAATGTTTAAACTACAGTTAAAAGGAAGAGAAATCAGTTTTTTTGTTGTTATTAGGGTTTTCTTTATAATACATGGGCAAGTGTGCATTTCTTAAGTGCTGCTGTTGGAGAGAAAGACAGTGTGGCTGTGCTTTGCTTTTTAATAGTGATGGGAGAAAATAGTAAAATGCTGAGCAGAATTTAAATTAGGGACTGTAGTGGAGAGCGATATGGTTTTAAAGTCTGTTCAGCCCTTTGGGAAAACAATAGGATAAAGCTAAGGTTTGTTCAGTAGGAGTGGAGTAGAGAGTTGTGGCAGTCAGAGAATGAGCTGCAGGCAGCGTGACAGAGTGGATGAATGAGGAGTGAAATTGGTTGAGGTGAGAATTTGGAATATTTGGAGAGAGTTGCTGTTTTGTATATACATTTGGGATGATACAGAGGTACCAGAATGATTCTGCTAAAGCTGCAGGCTTGACAGGCTAGTGGGCAGCACATCACTGGACCTAGTTATTCCTGGGCCTTGTGTGAACCGACCGAGACCAGTACTCCGCCTGCAGCTCCTTGGAAGGTACAGACAAGCGCAGCCAATCGGAACACGGGTGCTTCCAGCAACCTGCTCTGATTGGCCAGGACTCTTCCTGCTTCAGTCAACTGGCAGTTTTTACAAATAGATTTTCGATAGAATTAAGCACATTTCAACTGTGTAATAGAAGTTTTTAACTGTATTAGCTGGATTGTAATTTCTAAGCACATTTCAACTGTGTAATAGAAGTTTTTTTTTTTGGCCAGTTTTCCATTAGCAGGTAATACAGACCTGCCACTAGAGGGATTCTTGGTCTTTCTACACAAATCACTGTACTCAATCATGGGCAATATGGTCTGCATTATCACTCTACTTCTAATCCTGGCAAAATTATGACTCATAAAGCACTGATCCATGCTAAGTCAGAATTCATCCCAGCCTGGGAACCCACAATCATAGTTCCTGCTGCATCTTCATATTGCTTCCTACTCTTAATCTGTTTGGTTTTTATTTTAATTCAAATCCCTCTCCTCTGGCCCTCCTCCCTTTGCCAATGTCTTTCTGTGCATTTCCCTGCTAGCCTTGAATGGCCATGTCAGCATCTCATATGCCCTGGCTAGATGTACCTCAATGACTGAACACCACACCAACGAAAACAGTCCACTTCTTCCTGATAAATGCCCTCAAGAAAATGTTTCTTATTCTCCTTTTCTGTTCAGGCAATGTCAAACTAAATCCAGGTCCCCCAACTCAAATCACTTCTATGTCTGAGTTTGCAGTTGCTGCTGGGATGAAACTAATGATGGTCAATATTCTAAGCCTGCTCAAAAACTTGATCATCTTCAAGTTTGGGCAGCCCACACTACCCAGATCTGATTATAATTACTGAGTCATGGCTAAAAAGACCAACACTGATTCGCAAATTGCTATACCGGGCTTCAAGCTCTTTAGGGCTGATAGGGATTCGAGGGAGTGGTTGTATATGCCAAATCAAAATTTGATGTTAGCAGCATTTCCTGTAAAACTAAGCCCAAGGAATACAAGATTGTCTCGCTTAAACTTCACCTTCCATCCTCAGAGTGCATCACAATCATTGGTAGCTATAGACCCTGTCAAGAGGCACAGAAATTCTTAATGTGTTGAAATCCATAACTTTGGCTGCTAACACGGAAACAATAATCTTAGGGGACTTCAATATGGATTGGCTCACTGCTAAATCCCACTCCTAAAAGCCATCTGTGATGAGCTGGGTCTTACACAGACAGTAACTGAACCCACAAGAATCAATGCTTCTAACTCTGCCAACAGCTCACTCTTAGATGTCATCTTAACTTTGCATCCCCATAAACTGTCACATTCTGCAGTTTTCCATAATGACATGAGTGACCACAGTATCGCTTGTATGTACAAGATTCCAATCCAAAACCCAGCAGCACCCTAAATTCAGAATCAAATGCTTGATCTGTAAATTCAACTCAGTAAACTTCCTAACCGATCTAGCTACGATCAGATGGCAAGACCTATATCTTGCCAAATCTGCTGATGCCACTGTGTCTGTCCTAAATGACAACCTCACCACCCTAATTAACAAGCATGCTCCTCTTATTAAAATGAGGGTGTGGAAAATCTTGCATCCGTGGTTCACCAAAGAGCTCAAATCTGCACTTACCAATAGAGACAAGCTATGGCTAGGGCCAGGCACACAAAGGACCCGCAGACTGGCAGGCATTTAGAACTGCCAGAAATGCCTGTGTTAAAAGTGTATGTGCTACTAAAGCAAACTTCTACATCTCCACTCTGGAGCAGGCCAAAGGAACTCCCAAAAATCTGGAAGACACTGAGATCCATTGAAGGCCATCCTGCTGCTTCTTCCTTCCCACCAAGATTCTGGCCAAGGACGGGATGGTTGAAAATAAACTGTGAATCCTTGAAGAACTTAACCTTCACTTTGCCACTGCTGGGTTGGCATTCAACTCTCCCATACGCTAGCCGAGTGAATAGCAACACTAGCCCAGATACTGCACATGCTACTCCACCTCATCCCTTCCAGTTGTGCCTGTTAGCTACAAAGAAGTCAAAGACATAATTCTTAGCCTTGACACCAAGAAAAGTGCAGGGACGATGGCCTTGAATCATTTTTCTTGCAGTTAGGCTATGCCCAGCTAACAGCCCCATCCTTCACATCTTCAACTCTCTATTACCACAGCCACTGTTCCATCCTGCTGGAAATCTGCCCATATTCTTCCTATCTTCAAATCAGAGATCCTTGTGACTTAAACAACTACCATCCTATCTCTATCTTGCCCGTTATCTCCAAAGTGCTGGAAAAACTTATATACTACCAACTAAAAATCACCTCCAAGCGCTCTCACTCCTAAACCCGGTCCAATCTGGCTTCAGGTGAAGCACAGTACCATCTCAGCCTTGGCTAAAGTCTCTAATGACTGGATCCATGCTATGGACACCAAGAAGGTTACTGGTGCAGTCTTTCTAGACCTCAGTAAGGCCTTCAACACTGTAGACCATCACTTCCTAATCACCTGGCTTGCCTACATAGGTGCCACTCCACTTACCTTACTGTGGTTTAACAGTTATCTCACAGGAGGAATACAAAAGTCAGAGCTGATGGCCTACTATCTGCACCCTTCCAATTGCCAGAGGAGTCCTCAAGGCTCCATCCTAGACCAATCCTTTTTCCTGTACATCAACAACCTTGACTCCCACATAAAGAACTCTAGCGTACACTTCTTTGTGGATGATATGGTTTATACCCATCAAGCTCGTCCTTAACTGAAGTCAGGAAAGCACTGCAAGCTGACTTTACCCAGTTAGAAAGCAACCTTATCAATGCCAAGCTTCTCTTAAATGCAAAAAACAAGACAATGATTTTCTTGAGACTTGCCTTGTCTGGTGCCCTACCTACCCCACCTAAAAACTTCAGTTACCTCCCTAGGTGAACCCTTGGAAGTCATACCTAAATTTAAGTATCTAGGTATGTGGATAGACAACCTGCTTTCCTTCAATGACCACATTGAGAATCTATCAAAGAGGCTTAAAGCATGCTTGGGTTTCTTCTTTAGAAATAGGACCTCTTTTCTCTCTAATCCATAAAAGACTTGTCCAAGCAACATTTCTTCCTTGCTTAACTGCGGAGACATTATCTTTATCTCCTCCCCAACCTTGAGCCTATCTAAACTGGACATACTTTCTATCACCATGCTCTTCGACTTCATTACTAACTCTGCATACAGGACCCATCACTGTGATCTTTATGCAGCAGTTGGGTGGACTCTCTTGTCACCAGATGCCTCCTGCATGCTGGCATTTGGACCCTCAAATTACTACTCCACAAACTGCCTGTCTATTTAACATCTCTCATACACATCTCAGCATAGCGCCTACTCCCTAAGAAATCCGACCTTATCCTACTAGATGTTCCCAGGACATGTACCACAGCTGGCCAAAGAGCTGTCTCATACGCCTCCCAAACATTTGGAACTAACTACAAGCCATACTGAAGCTAACCAGCATTGTATCAATTAACTCCTACAAAACACTAGCCATTCTAAATTAAAAAGACATATATAAGGTGCTACTAGGCCCCCAATGCCAAGTCAACTTACTATGTACCAACTGGCCCTCTACTTATTAAGCTGAAATGTGTTGCATAATTTAGGGCAAGGTTAAAGCTGGAATGTACTGCATATATAGCATAAGAACTTCTATTGTGTATACCTCTTGTATTATATATATGTTTTTCTTTGTTGTTCTACATTTTATATCTCCTGTCTATGTAATTGCAAACTGTATGTGTATGTGCCTCAGGACCTCCTTGTGAATGAGCTTGCTCAACAGAGTTTCTCCTGCAATAAACTTGAACTTGAACCTCCTTGCTGGGGGCCTCATATCAGAAGTCGGAAATCCACAAGGAACATCCTCATTCCTATCATGGCCTCCTGTAGCTTCTTTCTTAGCTAGTTTTGTGACATTTTTGCACTTTACTTAAATTAGTACATACAGATCAGGAAGAAAGAGGCCAACCTGACAGCTGAGTTATTTTGGTGGGACCCTCTATCTTGGGGCCCTGTGCAAATGCACAGTTCGCAACCCCCTAAGGCGGCATGGGGCAACAGCTATGTGGGTGAGCAGGGGACATGACTATAATGGTGTCTTAAATGAGAAAAAAACTGTGGGTTTCTAATAAAGCAAAAATAATTAGTTTCACTAAAGACAAAGGCAGGTGTTTAGAATCCATGTTTTTTTCTTACATGGGTGTTTTTGATGGAGATCTGAAGGATGTGTGTGTGCTCACAATTGTAGTGATAAAAAAGAAAGTAGAATAAGTAGTACTGTCTGGGTGGCCAGTGGAAGGGGGGACTATGACACAGTAAGTGTGTACATAAATATATGCTGACCTTGCAACTGTACATTAATGTAAGATTCTGCATGTATGCACACAGTTACTCAGACAAATGCATTTATCACACTCCATTTATGTCTACATCTATTGCATAAATATACTGTATAAGATTAAACACCCACATGTTAATTCCCTGCAGATAGTAGAAATCAGTAAAGTAGGCACATAGACATTGATGGAAGAAAAAAGCCTATCACCCATCAAGTCTGCCCATCACATTTAAGTGAGTGTATAGTCAAGTGTAGTAAGTGTAATAAATATATACTACATACACTTCTTACCTTGATTACCCACTAACTATATTACTGATTTCTACTATCTGCAAGAGAGGTTGGTGGGTGGAATTTAACTCTGTAGTTTTATTTTTAAAATAAAAATGATGCAAGTGTTCTGTGTTACTTTATGTATACACAATTCAAACTACTGTATGCTACTGTTAATCAGTTCAAGGGAACATAAACTTGGTTGTTTTCTTTAAAATAATGACACATTTGAGCATGCATAACATCTGTTTAATAAGCCAAGCATATCATTATTTGAGATTGTTTTAAAAGTGATTCTACTGCTCCTTCATTAATGTAGACTTTTTCCTGCCCAATATCCATTTTGCAACTACTTTGTTCTGGAAAATTGTGACATCAGTTGAGTGAGAGCTCTGTATGGAAATCTTCATTGCAGGCTTCCACCGAGATGATCTGGGGTTACTAACTCAATCAATCAATCAATCAATCAATCAAGTCTTTATTTAACCAGGCGTTCATCATTGAGCAGAAGCTCATTTGCAAGATGGACCTGGGTGGAGCATGAATAATTGTATATACAGGTCAACACAGGTATTTACAAGGCAATACAGATAATAATTACAGAAAGGAAGAAAAGAAGTTCATATGTACATAGAATTATACAGATATTGTACAGATTACACGGTATTTACATACATAGAAGTGTCAATAAGAAGATAAAGCAGGTTATCTAAGGTTGCAGGAGGAAGTAATGGAAGAAAAATAAAATAAAATATACACCAGGTAGAGGTGAAGGTAGGGGGAAGAAAGGAGGGAAGTAGGGGAGAAGGGCTAGGAGGCACGGTGCACAGAAAGGAGTTGGTAAAGCTGTATGTAGAGAAGGTGGATGGAGAAAAGGGTAGTATGTGAGCCCCGGATTGAATGCTATAGAACATGGGCATGGTAGGATGTCACAACCCAGGGTAGTGAGCTCCTATCCGAGGTTGGGAAAGGAAGAATAAGAGGATGGATGGGCCTAGTGTTGATAAGACAGGGATAAGAGAGAACAATTAGGCTGGTGAGGAGCAAGCTGGGGGTCAGTACTTAAAATTGGGTCTAGGCATGGCTATATACCAGTGCAGACACGGTACTGGGTCTGAGTGGGTGAAGCAGTTACATACTTCTGATTGTAAGGAAATAAAGCATCTTGAAAGCATTTATATCAATTAGAGTGCTTAATTTGAGGGTTTTTGTAGATCGTTCCATAAGGTAGGTAGCACGAAGCTAATGGCTGCCCTGTCAAAGCGGGATTTTGCTTTGGGTACTTTAAGTGTAATAGCTGAGTAACTTCTTAACGCGTATTTCCCAATTATACTCAGGGAAGACAGCAGGATATAGTAAGGCAGCTTATTAGAGATGGCTCTATAGGTCCAGACTGTTCTGTAATTAAATATATATATATATATATATATATATATATATATATATATATATATATATATATATATATCAGAAAAACTGATACACAAACAAGGGAAAAATTAAACTCTGAAGTTATTAAACAAACTTCACAGCTGTCCAAATTTAAAATTGCATTTATAAAAGTCAATTTAGAGTTTTATGCCCCTCAAAAACTTAATTTGACTGCCTTTTCACATCCATACCACAATACATGTTTTCAATAATCTGCACCATGTTTAATTGCCTCAACTGATGTAGCAGTCAGTGACATAGTGAAGGAAGTGACAATAATGATGGCAATGCAATGAATGTGTGGATTTTATAGTACACTGCTTTGTAGTAGAGAAAATTACACTTGTTAATATAATTAGTATTGACAAGAAGTAATTATATTGAAAATTGGACAGCAGTGAACAACATGTTGACTAACAGGACATATGGGTTAGAAGCACATAATAGCAGCACTGCTAAAAGCAGTAGCACCTATATATCTTTGTAGCAGTCTTTTGAAACACAGCCTGTGCCAAATCACCAACCTAATACCATGATAAAAGAATGCGGCTATAAATACTTTAAATCAGTAGCATGTAATTTATGAGTCTGGATATTGATAATAAATGGCAGACTAGGCAATACAACTCAACATGATTTTGGTGTCTCCTTACATGTAGTGGAATTACTGTTAGTGTATAAAATGCTAATTTTTAATACATTATGCTGTGCTGCATTTTGTCTTCTCATATTGTTTAAAAAAATATTTAGTTGATTAATAGGACGAGCCAAATAAATGTCAAGATTCTTAATATGTAACTGTATTGTGAAGCTGTCATAAGAACAGGGACTTATCAGAATCTAATGGAATCCAAGGGTTACAGGAGTCAATGCTGCATGGATTCAAAGGAAAGTGGGAAATGGGGAATTGTTTAACCAGGAAAGGCACACTAAGCCAAAGCTTGTTTCTAGGTGTAACCTAGGAGCACAGGGAAGTTAAGTGACTTGATCAGGTTCACACAGTAAGCAATTGGGAGCTATAGGTTTCAAACCCAGGTCTCCAGGTTTGCAGCTCAGAGACCAAAGCCACTGCACTTTACTGCCTCCAGTCACAGGGATTCACAAAGGTGATGCTAAGCAAATCTGATAGATTTCTTTGACTGGGTGATCAAGGAGTTACGCCAGGGTGGAGTAGCGGTTGTGGCCTACCTGGATTTCAGCAAGGTTTTCAACACTGTTCCACACAGGAGACTGTTAAGCAAGCTGGGAAGTTTGGGGTGGGCAACAAAGTGGTAATCTAGGTGAAAAACAGATTAGGGACACAAGACAGAGGTAGTGGTAAACTGAGTTCACTCCAAGGAAGAGAGGGTGACCAGTGGGGTACCTCTTGGGTCAGTGCTGGACTGGTCCTCTTTAACATCTTTATTAGCAACATAGCAGAGGAGCTGGAAAGGAAAGGGAAATTGTTTTACCAGGAAAGGCACACTAAGCTGAAGCTTGTTTCCAGGTGTGACCTGGGAGCACAAAAGTTAAGTGACTTGCTCAGGGTCACACAGTATGCAAGTGGGGGCCATGAGATTCAAACCCAGGTCTCCAGGCCAGTAGCTCAGAGCCCTAAACCACTGCGCTATTCTGCCTCCTGGAAGGGAAGGTCTGCTTTTGGGGATGACACCAAGATCTGCAACAGGGTGGACACTCGGGGGTGGAAAGGATGGGAAGAGGTCTGAAAAACTTGATGGGTTTTCAAGGGTATGGGAGCTGGGTTTTAATTCAAAAATAAAAAGTGAAGAATAATGCACTTAGATCATAGAAACCCGGGGTGGAGTACAAAATGGGTGGAGTGATACCAGCAACATTCAAGCAGGAAAGAGACCTAAGAATAATCATATCAGATGACCTAAAGTTGGTCAAACAGTATGACAAGGTATTCGGAACACTAGTGGGATGCTGAGGCGATATGAAGGGGTATCTGCAACAGAAAAATGGAGGTGGTGTTGCCTAGTATAGATCACTATTAAGACCCCACATTGAATACTTTGTCCAGTTTTGAAGACCACATCTCAGGATGGACATAGACAGAGTGGAGGCAGTTCAGAGGAGGGCTACAAAATGGTTCAGGGTCTGCATCAAAAGCCCTATGAGGAGAGGCTAAATTAGCTCAATAAGTAAACACTGGTGGAGAGGAGAATGGGGATATGATAGAGACTTTAAATACCTCATGGGGTTTAATAAGATACAAAAGGCTAGTATTTTTCATGAAAAGGTGCTCTAGAACAAGGGGACATGATATGGAGCTGGAGGATAGATCTAGGAGAGATGTCAAATGGAAATGTAGCAGCTCATAATTTACCTACAAGTCACAGCTCTACAAGAATGACCTTTTCTGTTAAATAATACTTCTATAAGGAAGACAAAGTTAATCCCCAGTTGGGGCCATCACAAGAAAGTCAGACCACTCAAGTTTCAGAGGAACCTCAAGCACAAACACAAGTACAAATAGTAAATATCAAACAAGCATTTGTCCAGCTGTAAACAATTTTATTGAATGCATGCAGACTCTTTTGCAAAGGGTAACATTGGGAGCTTACTTACAAGTAAATTGAGTACCAAGGGAATTAAGATGGACAAGCAACTGGCCTTTGGCCAAGACTGTGAAACATTTATGAATAGATGCAGAGAATCTGCATTGACAACTTCAGCTAGACGATAAAAGTCATCCTGGATAATTCAACAACAATGAAAGCCAAAGTGACAAAAATAAAAATTATGAGAGAGAGAGAGAGACTGAAATTGGTGAATATCTTTGCAACATCAGCATGACTGGATCAACTCCAAGCTAATCTGAAAAGGACTTCTGTAGTATATTGCAAAAGAATTAGCAGAGTTAACAAATGTAAATTTGAGAGAACCCACATTGATTATGCGGAAGGAAGAATCTTTGATTGGAGTAGGAAAGCTAATAACCCATTATGGTCCATTCTCAAGAAAGCAGACTCTGGTTATAAACACTTACATGAGTGAATCTGACTCAGATGCAAGCATCAAGGATCAGCCTATTTTGGACAAAGGAGAGGAGAGGAGATACAGGAGACACCATCCTCAAAAGAAGAATTATACTGGCAAGAATAACAGCTCAGATGCAGCCCACCTATAGCCAGAATCATAGAACCCTCATGAGAAAACATCAGGATAGACACAGAAGGAAGTGTTCATCAATACTACCTAGGCAACGGAGATATCACAGGTGCCAACAATTATACAACAGAGGAAGAAGATGGAAAACCTATCAGGGCAGGAGGAGAGGCTACTAGTGGTAAATATCTCCAATTGTGTATTAACACACTGAATCCAATGTATTCAGTAAGAGATTAGGGTTCATTCCTACAAATCGCATTAACAAATTTGATACAATTTTAGATCTTCATAGACTGACAAGGAAATTAAACTTGAATTTTTTTATACATCAAAAGAAAAAATGGGAGAATGTAATTATAATAATTGGGAAGTACTACTGATTACCTTTGGGGAATGAATAACTATATAGAGGACAATGAGGTTGAATATGGTCTTACACTGAGACAAAGAAAAAAAACTGATGTGATGTTTAAAAGAAGTATCATTTCCAACCTCCATTAAATCCCATGATGGAGAATTTCCACAGAAATTGTGAATAGGAAGTAAAAAGCTTATTTAAACCTTGACAAACTCAATAAGGCTTGAAAGATTTACAACTGAATCCGCAAATCATTATCAAACCAGTGCATAAGGAGGGATCCATTATAATTATGGACCACCAGAAATATAAAACAGAGGTACTATGCCAACTTTCAGATGAAACATTTTTACTATGAATTGATTTTTGGCCTTGTGATGTCATTGGAACATAACATAGATTTAATATTATAGGATGCCTTGTTTAGTAGCTTAATTTCTCCACAAATGTACCAATGTTTGAAGGGTGACAATTTGGTAAGGCTAGTAATGTACTACCTGCCATAGATGCATAAACATATTTTTAACCACCAGGATGACCTACTGTGACAAGTTCAGATTTGGTCACCGAGCCCTAGCCAAATACATTGATGCACAAACAATACAAAAGAAAGGAATTGTGCCTTTATGAGTTTTCTTAAAGACAGTACATAAATTTTAAACACAGTTAAACAATTTGAGATACAGGAAGACTGGCTGCTGTTTACTTTGGGCTTCCAGGCTTCATATGCAAACATCCTCTTGAGGGTTGCCAGGACGCACTGAGGTGGGGACTGTGTGAAAAGATAGCCTAGTCTAATCAGTTCATTGGAGTTTTTATTCTGTTAACAGAGAAAATCTTACATTGCAATGAATTTTTGTTTATGGGCAGATTTTCTACCAAATTAAATGCATTTCTATGAGACTAGTCTTGATGACAATTATTCAGGAATTGATTTAGGTGTACAGAAAAAATGTTATGTCATCTACTAGCAACCCTTTTACTTCTTCATAAACCCTTATATAAGGTTTATTGACAACATATTTTACTTTGAAAAGCATTTTCAAGGAACTACAGTCCATTGTTAAATATTTTTTAAAAAGGAAATCTAAATTTAAAATTTTGCTGTGAATTAGAATAAAGTAAAATATTTTTTAGATCTTAAAGTGGAACAGGAAGAAGGTAGTAACATACAGATGGGGTCTATTGAAAAAAGATACAGACCATAATGCCCTGTTGCATTTTGAAAGCAGCTATCCATGGCACATGGTAGAAAACATAATGAAATGCAAATTCTTGCATATGAAGTGTAATAGCTCTACAGAAAAAAGTTTGGCAGAGGCTAACAAAGAACTAGTAGACAGATTTGTTGATCATGTCTACAGCAAAGGATATGTAGAAAATCTCTTGAATATAGGTTAATAGGTGGATATGAGTTCAAGGGACAGGCCCATTATTGAATCTCGCCATCATTAATCTAATGATAGTAATAGAATTTATTTTCCCCATAAACAAATCAATCTCATTTTAAAAGTGTCAATACTCTGGCTCAAAACTACATGGGCTGGAAGAGAGTTCCACATATTTGGAACTCTTTGGGTTCTAATTGCTTTCATCATGAACTTTACATATTTCTGCATTCAATCTAAGATTATGTGACCTAGTACTTTTGATTATTAATTGTCTGATTAAACATTTCTTTTGCAGTAATATTGATGTGATAATTGAATTTCAATTTGTTAGTGATGGTCACACCAAGGTCTTTTTCACTGGTAGTCTCCTCATGTCTAATATCATTTATAAAATAACTCACTAATGGATTATTAATTCCAAGGTGCATCACTTTGCACTTTGTAATATTGAAATTTAGTTTATGATCTGTGGCCCAAAATAGAGATTATTTAAATTATTTTGAAGTAACCTAACAGCTCTAGCATCATTCACAATGCCACCAAGCTTGCTGTCATCTGCATATTCTGCAACCAAATACCGTTTGATGCTTGCATGCTGAAATCAAAATATTAAATAGTGTCAGTCCCAACACCGACCCGGTGGCACTCTGCTACTAACAATACCCCAATCAGATTTATATCCTCTTACAAATAATCTCTGTCTTCTATTATTCAACCAAGAGTATATCCATTGTATAATTAATGGATGTATTGAAAGTTTTTGAAGCTGTTCAAAGTAATTTATGTAATACTGAGTCAAAGGCTTTTTCATAATCTAAATAAATGATGTCAACTGGTAGACCCTCTTCCAGTGCCTTGCCTAACTGGTTCAAAGAAATTTATTAAATTACTTATACATCATCTTCCCTGGGTAAAACCACATTGAGTGATATCAATAATTCCTGTGTCATGCAGATGTTCGATGATTCTGTGCTGGAGTAGTCTTTCCATAAGTTTGCCAATACACGAGGTTAGGCTAATGGGCCTATAATTACTGACATTCTTTTCAAACCTTTCTTATAGACTGGTGTTATATTTGCTATTTTCCAATCATCTAAAATGATTCCTTCTTTTAATGAGGTGTTAAAGAACAAAGTTAATATACCACCTAGTTCAGTACTTAATTCTTTTGAAAAAATGGGGAAGCATCATCAACCAGCAGAGCATGTTGGTTTAATTTATTTATAACTCTAAGAGTATCCTCTTTAGAAAATATTTAATGGTTCCGCTTTGTGTAACTAATCTAAAGTAATTTACTCTTTAGCTCCAAAAATACTGAGGAAATATTTATTAAATTCATGCACAAATTCTTTGCTATCTGTAATTAATTTATCTTGAATGAGAAGTGGTCCAGCCCAGTCTTGGTTCCTTCAGGAACCGATACAATTATAAACTGTTTCTTATTATTTTACAATCTCCTGCTAACATTCTTTCTAAATCCTTTTTGCAGTTCTGATAATTTTTGTGGTATTTTTGCTAAATGCTTGAATTTCAACCATGCTTCATTTGTAGGATATTTTTTATACGGTTAAAGGCTTCTTTCTTTTTCCTTACATTTTAATATTAGTATTCCACCATATCAGTATTCATTGCTTTTATCACTATATTTAGTTCTTATGGGCACCAAGTTTTATACAATAATCTAATTTTTGTTTAATAAGATTCCACATTTTGTAAGAATTTAGACCAGAAAGATCTTTTGCCAGTTCCATTGTCCTAAATATTCCTTTATTTGTTTGTAGTTTGCTTTATAAAATTGGCCACTTTTGTATTTCCAACTACAGATATCTTAGTTGTAAAAATTCCCAAAGAAATGGTTGAATGATCACTATCTCCTGGGGCTCCCTTATTTGTGGTGTGGGAATGTTTTTAATATTAGTAATGATGAGGTCTAGCAAGTTTTTCTTCTAGTAGATTCTTCAATTATTTGTTCAAGATCATTTTGTATAATAAATTGAACCAACCTATGCTCATTTTTATTATGTGCACTTAGGGTACGTTAAACTATACCTGGAAGATTGAAGTCCCCAAACAAGATAAAATCAGTGTTAATAATAATTTCATTTAATAATGAAAAGGCATCATTTTCCTCAGTGTCTAGACCTGGTGCATGATATCCAACCCTATTTTGAGTAGGTGTGGCAGAGATGTAATCGGTACCACAACTAATTCACTTTCTGTATGATTGTATTGATTTAGTTCAAAATATTGGAGATTATTTTTAATATATAGTGCCACATCTCCACCTTTTTAGTATTATGATTTTTCAATATTACAGAGTAACCTGGTATGTTAGTAGCCCAGTCTCCATCAGAAAACCAGGTCTTTGTTACAGCACATATATCAATGTTGTTTTTAACTAGTTTATAAGTAAGTTCTCCTAACTTGTTGTTTAGGTTTCTAGCATTAACTAATAACATTTTTATTTTCTTTACACCTGAATTCTCTATTTTATTCACTTCTTGAACTGGTTTATTAATTAAGGTGTCTACAGAAGTAGCATTATTACTATAGTTATTTTCAGTATTATGTTTTAAACTAGATAGATGGTGTAAAGTTACACCCCCAATACTTAGTTTAAACTTGAGGTGATAACATTGTTTAGTTTACTTTCAACTAATGCATTTCCTCTTCTACTAGGATGTAAACTATCCCAACAAATTAGTTCTTGTCTGCAATAAACTCTTCCCAATAAGTAATACAAACAACATTTGCTTTAAGCTCCGCTTTTCTTAACCAGTTATTTATATTTCTGATTTTATAGTTTAGGTATACGTTTTTCCAGAGACAGGAATTATTTCAGATATGACAAACTCACTCCCTATCCATTAAGGTATTAACCAGCCCTACAAACTCTTCTTTAATAAATTGTTCCCTTGATTTCTTATATTATTTGTACTGGCATGTATAATAACTAGTGATCTGTGGCCTCATGGTTTTTAATATATCCTGGACATTCTGGTAATATCTCTAATTTTTGCACCTCAAAACTAGATACAGTTCTGTTAGTCTTGTGTGGGTCACATATTTTATGATCCAGATGCTTGAGCATCAATTCTCCAAGAAGAAAATCTGCCTTTTTCAGGTTCACTGGTTTTGTCATTTTCAATAACAGATAGTGTTTCTCCCAACATGGTCCTGTGTTACAAGGGGAATGTCAGAATGTGGTGAAGACACTGGACTAAGGGGTGGGAGAAGGGGATTATTTTCTATTTGATCACTTAATAGGTCTAATTGATTACTGATTCTGATCTCAAAATTATTTGCCCTCCTACATTTTTGGCAATTTTTGCACTTTTCACTTCATACCATTCATTCTCAGAATTATCTATTTCCCTAACACGTTTTCTATTGATAACAATGTTGGCATTGACTAAAGTTTGACCATTGCAATAGAATCCTCAGCTAAAGGTGTATTTCCTGTGTCAGTTATTGATATAAGGGGACTTGGTGAAAGTGATGATTCAATATAGTAGTTTCTATCATTATTTTGATAGGAGTATTGATTCTATTAAATATTTGTTGCTGGCTATTCTCTAAACAAATGAGTCTTGCATTAAACAAACTGATTTCCTGCTTCATATCTTCATTTTCTGTGCATTTACTATGTAGGAAAGTGATATCTTGTAATAATTTGTTGTCAGAACAGTACATATGGCATTTCCCACACATAATTCCCATCCTTCCATCAGTTGTAATTAGTGAATTATTCTTATTGTGTTTGCAAACCTGGGGCATAGGTCTTTAAAATGCAAGTAATTTTTATATAGTTGCTGAAAGTGTATTTCTGAGCAGGATGAATAAAAGTTCCTTTACAACAAGCAAGGATAGGCCCTAACTGGGTCTATTAGTTGCAGAATTTTAGAGGCTTTATGTAAGTGATACCCTTTAGACTTATTAAGATCAGGTGGAACAAATTAGTAATGTATCCAGTGACCAATGTTTTCATGAACATAGTTTGAAAGCCTATAACATTTTATTTGCCTCTACACCTCTAGTAAGAATCTGAAGATACAAACAAACACATACCAATTGTCCTGCCTCAATATATTTGCTTATCATCCCTTCTGTCACTCCTGACATGCTAGACAAGTGTGTCTTTCTTGCGAGCAACAGCCACTGCCCTCACTCATGCTCGCCCTGCTCACTGCAGGGCTCCCTTTATATTGTCTATGTGACCCAGGAAGTAGTCCTGAAGGTCACAAGTATTCTTAGTGCAAAAGCAATTAAAATGCAGGAAATGTAAAACGCCACCAGTAGTGGTTTACATATACTGAACGTAGTCCTTTTAGGAACAGTTAGATTAAAAGCCCTGTAATACTGAATTGTAGTCTCAATGTGCTTAGGAGAACTACAAACTCCTCTTCCTGGTACCTCAGATGTTACCAGGGCTCAGAAAAAACTCACAATAGCGAGGATAGTTATACACAAGTTTAAAAGCACAGTTCAAGTTTCATCAAGTACAAGAAACACAAATACACATAAAAGCTGCACTATCTCAGTTTAGATTAGAGGAAAAGATAGAATTGGGTTTTACAGACAAACTCAGATATGAATAGAAGGGAGAATGAATACTTAGGTGGAAAATAATCAGATGCATTTCATTACAGCTTTTTCAACACAGTCTCATATGGTGAGACACATTACTGGAAAAATGGGACTATTACAGGATGAAAATGCACTGTGGGGCTTGTCAAAACCAAGAGTAATTTGCAGAAAGTGAAGCAACATAGGAGACAGAATTGTGCACAGTATGTGCATTGTTGTAAAGAACCCCTGCCATGTATACACTTGTCGAGAGGAAACTTTGCCTGTGGTAATTGTAAGTTTAGTAGTAGCATAAAAACAGGTGATGTTGTAACTCACTCTATCAATGCACAAAAATTTTAGTGAACCAACGTATTACATATGCTACCATGAATGTGGTGTATTTAGCGGTATATATGTGCAAGTCATTCTATATAAAGAAAAAAAAACAAGGCATTTCAACAAACAAAATGGTGAGCATGTACTAGCAATAGAAAAGTGAAATGAAATCAATGCATTGGCTAGTCATATCAAATGGGAGGGCACAGTTCATTCTTTTAAATTTCAAGGTATCAAACACATTAAAATTAGAGGTTGGGGATTATATAAATAACAAAATCTTATAAAGGGAAACATTTTGGCAGTTAACTTTTGATGCATGTTTTCCCCAGCTTTGAATGAATGTTTTCAGCTAGCATTCTCTTTACAGTGAGCTAGTAGTTGGACATATTTGGCTCCCAGTTGAATATTGTATAACACTTTCAGAATATACTGTAGAAGGGCTGAGATTTATTCACTTTTGCTATAGGCCCTCTCTATTAACTTTTAACATGTTTTAAAAATGTTTCTTTTGTATCATATTACATGGGATCATCCTTAAACTATCACAGGTATTAAATTTAGAAATATTGCTATATGAATTTTGGTAGCGTATTCTGAGGTGTTACAATATTAATGTTTGTTGTTATTGCAAAGGTTTTAACTGTCTTATATTTTGTATTTGATGGTAGTGGTCTTGCCAACTCTTCAGTATGGTATCCCATGAGTTGAGTGACCTCGACTGGGCACTTACTGAAACAGCAACTCAATCATGGCACCTTGCATTCAGTGAGTAGGGAGGAGGCAGACCACATGAGGTGAGACTTTAGCAGCATCCTGTCACTACAAGTATACCAGTGGGGGCTAAGCATGCACAGAAAGGGGCAGAAGGGAGGAAGTATTGTGAGGGGTGGTGCCACAATGAGCTTCTGAGCTGTCCCAGTGGCATGGTGGGTGGGTACAGGTCTGTGCAGCACAGTGTGCTAGCTTCAGGGCCGACACGGGTACCTTTTGTTGTGCCCAGCCCTAAATGTTTTTAGTTTTTGGCCCCTAATATGCAACCCCTGAAGCTGAGAATCCTTCAGTAGGGGTGTGGGTGGTGCAGCCCTGAATTTACATTTAAAACATAAGTCCCTGGTGCCCTTTTGCTGAGCACTGAAGACTACATCGCTGAAATATTTTTTCAGCGTGTGCATTCTCCTAATGGCAATTGCTATTCTCGTCCACCATTATCACATAGATCCCTTTAGTATATATTGTGCTTTTAAGTATTAACTTGTAAGTAATCCTGTATAGGTTTTTTTATAAGTATTCCTTCTCATCTGGTTTTACTGTTCTTTGTCCAAATAGTGCTGAATTTTAATAATTAAAGCTTTTGGGGCTTCATATATCTCACAAAACATAATCCACTTTTCTGCCATCATACTTTTTGGTTTGTCACCATTTTGTTGAGTTGTTCTTTCTGTTTTGCCTATCTCCCCACCTGTGGGTCTTCACATGACTCTGTAACTGGGATATCCTTCCCTTTTGCCATTACCATGCTTTCTTAGAGTCCTTCTAATTGTATGATTTATAAAGACATTTAAACCAATGATTTTTTTATCTGGTGTTTTCTGTTACTCAGTATTACATGTGTATTCAAATAATGTCTGTAATTAACCATACTTTCTGGAATAACCCCAAACCGAACTACGGATATTTCTTATGTTTCTGAGCTATTAATGCAGCTGATTTTAATATTAACCCTTATTAGGCTATTTTTAATTGATAAGGGTATTTAAAATTCAGCCCTACAGGTGGCATTATCACCATGATTATGCACGGTACTGGCGTGAAACATTGGTGTTCATGTGTATTACGCCATGCTGCAGTTGCTATCGGATGTTACAATTGCACCATAAAAAGTATTTTCTCCATCAAATTAGCTGGTAAGACTTTTCTGTTCTGTTTATGAGTGCCAGCTCCCTTGTTGAATAAGTGATTGGACTATTACATTGTGAGCACTGAACTTTGACACTGGAGCAGCCTCATGTCTTGTTTGTAATAATCCACCCTTCGCATACCAGGCTCTCACTTTTTCCTTTTAACTACCTACTCATTCTGTCAGCCACTTGTCCCAGTGACTACTGGCCATTCATCCCATTGGCTACTGGGTATATGCCTCAACAACTTCTGGGCATTAACCTCAGTGACTATTGGCATTGTGCCCCAATGTTTGACACCCTCAAGGATTCCATGCTATCTTCTGCCTTTGCTCTTCAGAGGCTTGGCTCTCATAATTTTATTATTCGGTCCTGTAATCAGAGAAGAGTATCTGGGATGCCAGACTTTAAAAAGTAGTTATGTAAGTGTTCTCCTTCTCATCTGGTACTATTCTACAACCCTGTCATTTCTTTGACACTCAGGAGTAGAACTCTGAATATTTCTTCAGGGTGGAGCACTTTCCCATGTAGATTCATTTGGCTGTAAGGCCTGAGCCCTATATCACCTTTAAGAAGGGGAATCTTTTATAGACAAAAATGCAGAAAATGTCTTCCTTCTAGTGAACTATGAGTCTGAGGGCTATGATTCCATGGGTGTACTATTTAGCTTGTTGTGGTTCTTAACAACCAGCTTTACTGTTATTAATCAATAGACATAATAAGATAAGAAAATAATATGAAGAGATTGTGACCTAAGATATTAGATCTGATAAGGTGTCCTCCACAGGAGGTATTTTACTCACATCCATACTGATAGCTATAATATAATTATATAATGGATCTGCCATAAGTCGGGCCTGGAGAGAGTTAGTTCATGACTCAAATCAAATCAAATCAAATCAGACTTTATTTGTAAAAGGCACCTTTCCAAAACCAAGGTGCCTGTACATAACATATAATAAAAATCAATAAATAATTAAGCAATGTTAAAAATGTATACAGAACTGCAACATTAAAAATTATTATATGCATAGCTAAAAATAAATGTTTTTAATGCCCCTTAAAACTTTGGACAGTCGGGCAATCGCACATCTGATGAGGTAAAGAATTCACAGGGTTGGGCCATAAACTAAAAGATCTGGCCCCAGATGTATTTAAACGAACCTTGGTAATCTCCAGCAATCCTCGTCAGTGGATCAGAGAGAGCGGGATGGACAGTAGGGACAAAAGAGATCTTTCAGGTAACAGGTCCCTGATCATGTAGGTCCTTATAGGTCAGTAAACTGACCTTGAAGGTGATTTGCCAGCGCATCGGCAGCCAGTGCAGTATGCAGAGCACAGGTGTTATATGACTGGCCCTAGAAGAACCAGTCAATAGCCGGCTGCCACATTCTGCACTAGCTGCAGGCAGTGAATATCAACCCCGTAGCCCAAGATAAAGGGCATTGCAGTAGTCAAGGCGGGAGGTAATGAAGAGTGGACCAAAGTAGAAGCTGTCAGGAGGAACCAGGTGCTTCACCAGGCGATGTTCCTCAGATGGTAAAAGAGGCTTTGACAACTGCTGACACCTGAGATTTAAGTGTCAAACAGTCATCAAACACAACGCCCAGGTTCTGCACCCAGTCTGAGGTAGTTAGCTGAACACCCCAAGCCATAAACCAGAGGGTGATCCCGCCAACAAACCTGCCTCCCGTGACCTGGGTCCACAACCAACACCTCAGTTTTCTGGATTCAACTGCAGCCAACTCACGCTCATCCAGTCCTGGATTTCAGCTAGACAGTTATTAAAGACCGAAATGGTAGCATCTTGGCCAGGCACAAAGGACATGTACAGTTGAGTATCATCTGCATAGCAGTAAACTCAAACCATACTGCCTAATAATCACTCCTAAAAGCAGCATATACACTGCAAACAACATGGGCACTAAATGGAGCCCTCTGCCTCTATAGGATAGGGGGAATGATGTCAAGGAAAAATCCCAGACTCCATCCTCTGAGTTCTACCTCAAGGAAAGAACGAAACCGACTGAGGACTGTACCAGACAGCCCACAGATAAACTGCAAGTGCTCCAATAGCACACCATGGTCCATGGTGTCAAATGCTGCAGAGAGATCAAGAAGGACCAAGATGGAATGGGTCTTTCAATCTCTAGCTATTAGGAGTTCATTTAGTACCTGGACAAGAGCTGTCTCAGTATCTATGTCTTTTCCTAAATCTGGAATGGAGAGAATCATAGACATTGTGGATGGTCAAATGATCATCCAGCTGAGACGTGACCACCTTCTCAATGACCTTACCCATGAAGGGCAGGTTAGAGACAGGCCTGTAGCTGGCCAGGCAATCCGGTGCAAAGAGGACTTTTAAGAAAGGGCTGAACCACAGCATCCTTCAGAGGATTTGGAAAATCCTCTCCAAAGACCTCCAGACTATCTCAGCAAGGACTGGACCAATTTTATCCACACAGCCCACTAATAGACATGGGGCCCGGTCCAAACCACAGCTGGTCAGACGCAATGACTGGATGACCATCACAATGTCACTGATTGTGGAAGGCTGAAGTCAGACCACAAATTGGGTGTCCGGCATCTCCTGCCAACCATCACAGCTCCCATCAGGGAGGGTCAAGGACATCCATCTCCTAATTGTGGCAACCTTACCTGAAAAGAATTGAGCAAACTCCTCACACCATTCTTGAGAAAAGGCTCTTCTGGGCTGAAGACATATTGGATCGCGCCATCTGTCCACAGTCCGAAAAAGTTGAGCTGGTCGATTCTGCAGCAGCACCTCTCTGGACAGGAATTCTGCCTTCTTTTAGAGAGTTGCTGATTGATAGATCACATAATGGTCCACCAAACTAAGTTTGTCACAATCCAGGCCAAATTTCCACCAGCACCTCTCTAATCTTTGTCCAACTCTCTCAACTCCCTCAGAGTCTCATTAAACCAAGGAGACCTGGGTCAAAGAGTGAGGGACGAACACAAACTGGAGCAATGGAATCGAGGGCCCCCTACTACCCACCTTATTATAGGCAAGTACCAAGTCCCCTGGATCCATGCAATCACTTGGAACACCCAATAGGTCCAGTACTGCCATCAGGCCATCTGGGGAGACACCCTTAAAGGGTGGTACCGACCATCTCTATAGGGCTGGACTACTAGGGTGGCCTTTAAACTGAATCCAGTGGTATGATGGTCAGATCACCCAACTGGTTCCACCACCAAATCAGATATCTCCATCCCCAGTAGGAACACCAAGTCCAATGAATGACCACCAATATGGGTCGAGGAGGAAATAACCTATGTGAAGCCCAGTGAAATCATTATGGGCGGAAGTCCTGACCAAACTGCGAGAGTTCATCATCTCCCAGGCATTTTAATCCCCAGAACCAACCATCTGGGGATCCCAATGTCAGGTCAACAATGAAGTCTGCAACTTCCTGCAGGAAAACATTCCCATCACCTGGTGAACGGTAAATGAGAAGTATCCTGTACCCCACACCTCACCATTGATACATTCAAGGAGTTGGTAGTTTCCATTGGTACCTCCATTAGGCCCAGTTCGTCTAAAACAGATAGCAACACCCCTGCCCCTACGATCCATCCTAGGGTGGTGTATCACCAAGTACCCAGCTGGAATTGCTGATGGCAAAATTGGACCAGCATTCTCATCCAGCCAGGTCTCGTGATGCATGCCAGGTCAGATGATCCAACAAAATCTGCTATAATAGCAGTTTTGTTTTTAATGAACTGTCGTGCATAACACTACTCCGAGCAGGATGAGAATCCGAGGATGACCGCAAGTTACTTGCTGACTACAAGCAGAACCCTTGGGTATGGGAACAAGACAGGTGGACCCCTTTCCTGGACCCATTTCACCCCAGGGCATCTCCTTGTCCCCACTATCCCTATCCGCCTAATCCTTTTCATTCTCTCCAGGCTCGACCTTCGTCCTCCTCCCTTTCAACACCCAGAGCCCTACACCATCTGTACACCTCTGGTGATAGGGAGGAGAAAAAAGGACAGAGGTCCCTGAGCCTGAAGGGAATAATACCGACCGTCCTTATACCTTCCCAACACATATTTACTCTCACTAAACAAATACCAATAAATAAATAACCCCAAAATACAGATTTAACCCACACCCAAACAAACAATACTCAAATACTCTAATAAACGCCCACAAAATTAAACCAATACAACACCCTATATAACAATTTAACAGCAGAATATAACAGAGAATCTTTCATAGATTCAAGTCCAGTGCACAGAAAAGCCCCAAAACTGCCAGTTCCCAATGAGAAATAGAGAGCAAAAACTGAGAGTCACAGATTAATCAAGTACAGGGTCAGCCAAAGGTAATTCACCCTCTCACAGGTAAAAACCAAGTCAACAGATAGTAAATGACAGACCTCTTTACTGGTCATGGAATATACACTGGCGCTCTCACCTCCAGAGAAAGGTAGCACTGTTCAAACTCCCTCATGGGCTCTCACTTCCACTTGAGAGTCAACCAAGCCCTAAATAATTATCTTAAATCCTAGAAAAGTACACATAGTTTACAGCTGAAAACAAAAACTCACTGTGAGATCCAGGTCAGAGGAGCAGGAAAACTAGTAAGGGTGCCCAGGAATCATGATCCACTTTCACCACTCCACCAGATTCCTTAAGTCAGCCTATAGCAGGGCTGAAACAGTGCTTTAAGGCAAAAGTACTGGACTTTAGGAGGGCTGACTTTGCCAAAATGGGTGAGTGCCTAAGGAATGCACTAGCCAATGGGCAGGAAGGAGGGGTGGAAGAACAATGGGAATAATAAAACTGCCATCCCAGAGGTAACAAGCCTTTGTGTGAAGCAAATAAACAAAACAAACGATGTAAGAAACCACTATGGTTCTCAAAGGAAGTGACAGTGAAGGTTCAAGAGATAAAGAAAGCAGTCAAGAAGTACAAGGAATCACAGAAGGAGCAGGACAGAGAACTGTATCAGTTAAAGCAAAAGGAAGCTGTGAAGGCAGTCAGAACAGCAAAGGCCCAAACCGAGGAAAAGATAGCCAACTTAGTTAAGAAGGGGATAAAACCTTTATAGGTACATCAGGGAGCGAAGGAAGACCAAGGAGGGACAGTGAGGCTTAATAAAGGGGAGGGAGAGGGCAGAGGGAGACTGTGAAAAGGCAGAGATACTAAACAAATATTTTTGCTCAGTATTTACAAATGAAGAGGGGAGGTACCTAAAACAACAGTAGAAACACTCTGGATACAGAAGTTGATACCAGGCCATTTACATAAGAAAGGGTTCTGAAAGAACTCTTAAAACTGAAGGTGGACAAAGCAATGGGGCCTGATGGGATTCATCCCAGAATTCTAAAAGAACTAAGGGTAGAACTAGTGACACCACTGACTATCCTCTTTAACAAATCATGGGAGGATGAGGTGGTACCGAGGACTGGAGAAGGGCAGATGTGATTCCTCTCACAAAAGTGGGAGCAAGGCAGATGCAGGAAACTACAGACCTGTTAGTTTAACCTCAGTGATAGGGAAATGATGGAATCACTTGAAGGAAAGAATTGTTGAGTATCTAGAGGCCAGAGGGCACAAGACCCAAGGCAGCATGGATTCACAGCTGGAAGGTCATGCCAGACGAATCTAATAGATTTCTTTGACTGGGTGACCAAAGTAGTAGATCAGGGAGGGCTGTGGACATGGCCCACCTAGACTTTAGCAAGGCATTTGACACAGTCCCACACAAAAGATTAATATGCAAGTTAGCCAGCCTGGGAGGGTCCCAAGAGGACAGTCTGGGTAAAGAATTGGCTGGAGAATAGGACACAGAGAGTAATAATAAATGGAGTCCACTCTGAAGAAAGGGGTTACTAGT
Organism: Neoceratodus forsteri; assembly: GCA_016271365.2. Lineage (NCBI taxonomy): Eukaryota > Metazoa > Chordata > Ceratodontiformes > Ceratodontidae > Neoceratodus > Neoceratodus forsteri. Next base: position 626,823,661 of record CM057455.1, read on the forward strand.
GGGCACTGCAGGGTTCAGTATTGGACTGGTCCTTCAATGTCTTTATAAGTTTACATTGCAGAGGGACTGGAAGTAAAGATGTCTTTGCAGATGACACAAAGATCTGCAACAGAGTTGATGCACAAGGTGGTGGAAAGGATGAGAAGGGACTTGGCAAGGTTAGAGGAATGGTCAAATGTATGGCAGCTTAGATTCAATGCTAAGAAGTGCAAGGCAAGGTAATGCACCTGGGAAACAAAACCCAGTGGAAGAGTACACAATGGGGGTGAGATACTAACGACAACAAAATGGAACGGGACCTGGGGGTAGTCATATCAGATGACCTGAAGGTGGGCAAGCAATGTGAGAGGGCAGCAAGGAGGGTTGGTGGATACTGGGATGCATATGGAGAGGCATCACCAGTAGAAAAACAGGAAGTTATTACTCTCTGTACAGACAGCTGGTCGGACCCATCTGGAGTATCATGGCAGTTCTGAGACCCAATCTGCAAAGACATAGACAGGATGGAAGCTGTCCAGAGGAGGTAATGTAATGCACCTGGGAAACAAAAACCCAGGGCAAGAGTACACAATGGGGGTGAGATACTGACTACAGTAAAATGGAAAGGGACCTGGGGGTAATTATATCAGATGACCTAAAGGTGGCAAGCAATGAGAAGGCAGTAAGGAAGGCTGGGGGATATTGGGACGATAGGGAGAGGCATATAGTAGAAAACAGGAAGTTGTTATCCTCTGTACAGACAGTTGGTGAGACCCCATCTGAGTACTGTGTGCAGTTCTGAGACCCCATCTCCACAAAGACATAGACAGAGTGGAGGCTGTCCAGAGGAGGGCACCAAATGGTGCAGGGTCTGCACCAGAAGACATAGAAGAAAGACTAAAGAAGCTTATATGTATACCCTTGAGGAAAGGAGGAGAGAGGGACATGATAGAAACTTTCAAGTACCTCAAGGGAATCAACAACGTCCAAGAGGGTGGCATCTTTCAGAAAAAGAGATGTGCAAGAACAAGGGAGCACAATTTGAAGATAGAGGGGGACGGCTCAGAGGTAATGTGAGGAAGTATTTTTCACAGAGAAGGTTGTGGATGCATGGAACAGCCTCCTGAGGAGGTCGTGGAGTCAAGAACAGTGCGGAATTAAGAATGCATGGGACAGACATAAGGCAGTCCTAGTGGGGGTAGGAGGAAGTAAGCTGTTGGTTAATTAGATTTGCAGCTTATCTGTTTGTAGGAAAATGGGCAGACTAGGTGGGCCAAGCGGTCCTTATCTGCCACAATTCTATGTTTCTATTTTTCTAGGAGGAGCACCAAATGGTGCAGGGTCTGCACCAGAAGACATATGAAGAGAGACTAAAGGAGCTTAATATGTATAGCCCTCGAGGAAAGGAGGAGAGGGGACATGATAGAAACTTTCAAGTACCTCAAGGAATCAACAAAGTCCAAGAGGGTAGCATCTTTCAAAAAAGGGTGTGCAACAAGGGGCACAATTAAGATGGGGCGCAGCTCAGAGGTAATTTAAGGAAGTATTTTTTCACAGAGAGGGTTGTGGATGCTGGAATGGCCTTCCGGAGGAGGTAGAGGAGTCAAAATAGTGGTGTAATTCAAGCATGCATGGGACAGTCATAAGGCATTTAGGGGTGGGGTAGGAAGAAGCAGGCCGCTGGTTAATCTAGATCTGCAGCTTATCCAGTAGGTATGGAAAATGGGCAGACTGGTGGCCAAGCGGTCCTTATCTGCTGTCAAATTCTATGATTCTATGTTAAAAGATGTCAGAATTCCAGCCGATCTTCAAGGAATCCTGGAAAGACCCAAACCAGACCCCAAGAACCTCTTCCCAGACCCATTGTCTGCCACGGCTGTCCTCCAGCTACTGAGCGGGCAGAAGCAGAAGTGCCACGGATATGGCAGCTCAATGGCAGCAGCACCACTGCACACCACCAGGTCAAAATCAGGGGCCAGGAAGGAGCCCTCCGTAGTCCACCAACATTTAACTCCAAATCAAGCAATTCAAATTACTGCTCGCTCCACCAAGACTCTGCACCATGCTGTCCACACTCCCAGCCTGCTCTTCACTCTCCCTTCCATGGGCTCCACAAGTAATGGATCCTTTCTTTACAGGGTCAGTGAAAAAAACAGCATTCACTTCAGGGCATCCCAGTGACACCCGACACCCCAATAGTGCTATTGGACTCGTGGCATTCTTCACCAGCTTCACTGGCTGTAAAACAAATGGGAAAGTGACAAATCACCAGGAGTAGTTCATGCAGTTCAAACAGTTCGATTGAACACAGGTCTCTGGTGCTAGTAGCTCCCATAAAACAGCCGTCCTTCAACGCTTCCAAACACAGAGCCAATTTGGTCTCAGATTCACTCAGCACTCTTGAAGTCAAAATCATGTGAAAACGAATAACACAAAATGCCAAAAGCAAAAACAAGTAAACCGAATAAAAACTAAATAAAATAACTTAAAAATTCCTTAAAATAAAACGGCAGCACAAACGCTTGTAGCAACAGCAAGCTCAGCCTAGCTGCCACTCAGAGCTTGGGATCATCACATCTCACCGATTAGTTGCTTTGTCAAATACCACTTATCATTGCCCATGTTCCATTCTCCAAGTATATTCAAATGTTCTAGTCAATGCCAGTTTGGCTTTTTGGCTTCTTCACAAAGGCACTGTGGTCTAGGGTACCTCATCCCAGCAGCGATATGCAGTTGTGAGGGCACTGAAATAGGCTCCATGTTGTGGGTGACTGAACGAGTTTGTTTGTCATACTGGCATTCAGGATATCAGAATGTGGTGCATTTAGGCATGCTAGGATTGCTGTGTTTGACAGTGTGTGTCAGAGCTGTAATAGGCTTCTGGGTTGCAGTCATGCATTACTACATTATTCGCACCGACATTGGTGAACCACTGTGTGTCCATAGTTTCCACATTCTGTCTATTTCTCATTATTATCCATCCCGTTTGGATGTGGAGTTTATTATATTTCTTTATGGTGTGGTGTTGGCCTCCACAAAGGATAAGTATTTTATGTTTTGCCTGCTTTGTTATTTTGGGCTAAGAACGTATGTGCATCGATGTCTTTTGTGCTTTTAAAGGGTTTGAGTGGTTCTGTTTGATAGTGAATAAGTCTGGTGGCACAATGTTGTGCATAATAAGTATTGTTAGTAATTCACTTGTGCCCTTATTTATGGAGATGCCATATTATTCATTACCAACATGGGTGAACACCCTGCAGCACCTCTAGAAATGTAACCTTCCTCATTAAGGTTCCTCTGCCTTCAAGGTAGCTTGACAGTGTTGTACTCCTGTATCAGGGAAAGAAAGAGTGAATGACCAAACCTACATTACATAAGTATTCAGAACCTCTTCATGTACATTGACAGTATACATTCACTAATCAACTCCAATACAGACATACCAGTACCTAACATCCTGCCAAAGGCTCCAAATACCACCCTTTCTTCTGTGTTACCTAAATAGTCTAAATTAGCTGCCCAATGTACCAGTGAATAAGAGGGATTTGCCCATGGTTTCTGTGGGGCAGAAGGTGACATGTCATGCTTCTTTTCAGAGGGTACTATAACTGTGCATGTTTTAGGTCCATGAGGGTGCTCATTGTTGTTGCTCCCACCATCACCCCTTCCTCCTAGGTAGCTCTTCTCTTATGGGGCTTGATGGTTTTCTCAAAGTACCTTTGCTCTGAGAGGACATCAGCCCTGTAGCATCTCTTGGGTTGGAACTATACTGAAGGGGATTCCTGTGCCTTCATAGTACTTCAGTTGAGTGGGAGTCCCTGAAATAGGGATGGAGAGAGGAACAGCCAAACCTACAGTATGTAGCATGCACATTCAAGCCAATTGACATGCACTGACTTCACTCACACCATGCATACTCCAGTGCAAATGCACTCATGACTTAACATCCTACAAAAAATTTTAAGCATTCTATCAATCATTCCTTTGAGATTACCAAATCATGTCTGTACCATTGAATAAGAAGGCTTATTCTGTGGTTTAGATGCAGCTACGAAGACATGCCACTACCCCCACAGACATGCACTTATACTACATAGGCTTGCATTGACCACTCATTTTTTTCAACAACCATCCTCACTTCCTCTTTCTGTGGTTTCTGTCTTTCTTTTCGGATTTGTGGGCTTCTTCTCTGGTATTTCTCATACAAGGGATTTCATCCTCTGGCACCGGAGTGGACTTTCTTCAAGAGGATCCCTGTAACTTCATGGCACCTTGAAAGGGTGGTAGACCCTGTAGTATGGAGAGTGAGAGCTGTGGGACAAACCTATTTTTCAGATGAATTCAAAATTACCTCACTTTGACTGTGCTCATACACTATCCTACTCAATTACAAACATACAAGTATTAGTAATATGGGCATGTGTTGGTAATTGAAATGGTAGATATTACTAACCAATGTTTAACATTTGTGCATGGAAGTCAGCTGTATTTCAGATGCACCAAGGGAAGGAAATGGAAAGCAGTTTGGTTTTATGTAGTACTTTTCATGTAAACTGTATCCTGAAGCATCTTACTAACCAGGAGAGGAAAGGGAGAGAGTATTACTGCCATTAGGTGTGTGGGGATATGTATGAGTGTACAGAGAAGCACAGGGCATGCTCAGGATCACCCACAGTATTCAGAAAGTGGCAATGGTGGGTGTCCAACATGGGTCTTCTGGTTAATAGCTATGCATTCTATCTATTAGCTTTAAATGCCTCCTGAAATAAAATTCTCATATTACCCTAACTGACTCCAGCAAAATCTTGCTCAAACAATTGTTTACAGAGGCATTTCAAAGCATCCTTTATAATTAAAAGGCACTGTAAATAACATTATTTATTTATTTATTTTTAAACAATGGGTGCATTTGTACAGCTGTTAAATCATCAGCAGGTCTTACGTAAATTAATTCCAGTCTAGCATTAATGCCAAAATTCTAAAATGTGCACCTTCATTCATGGTAATTCACTGAAACAGCACTCATATCAAATTAAGCTGTTCAGTATTACAGTTACTAGTAACATGAAATTGTCCAGCTGCATGGAAAATATTTATGCAAAAATTGACTCTTAATATTATCTAGTAATGTTGAAATGTGCCAGATTTAAACTAAGCTAGCTGATAACTATTTATAAAGTAAATATCACAACAGTTTTACCATATGCATGCCAAGGCTAGTACAGCACTCTGATTAATAATGATGTAAGACAAATTAAAAATTGAACACTAGCCATTCTTGTGTTACCACCTGAAAGAAGTGAACCATATCAAATAAGATCTATATTTCAAATGTCTGTGCTATTAATTAAACTGCAGTACAAGAATCACAGTTCTTTTCTAGGACAATCAGATTGACACCATTGACAACTGAAAGCCTTAATCTCCGTTCGCTGGCTGGTAAAAAAGAGCCCTCTATGGGATCTTTTTTGCCCACCAGCTATCCACATGGGCATCTAGTGACATGTTGTTTATATTCCATAATTGCCCCTAGTCTTTGAGAATTAATAAATGTTGTGCCTAATGACACTGATTTTTTTAGCCATAATTACTTTTTTTGTTGGCCAAATGCTGTGCTTCTTCATTACTAGGATATAGGTGTGCATCCTAGTCTCAGTGAAGGTTTGTGCTTACAGCTTTTTAGTTTTTGTATTTGTCAGAATAATAATTTCTGTACTTCCTTAACATCATAATGTGTGACTTGTTATGTTTTGTTGACAGTACAATGAATAACAGTAACATCAAATACATGCATCATGGTAATTTGACAGATAGAATAATCCCTTGGGTAGTGGGCTCAGTGGTGTGGATGGCTGAGGCATTGCACCTACCTCCTACCACACCAACAGCCTATGTTAGGTGGTGAATGCAGGTCACAGGGGTTGGCCTAGAAGGAGAGGATTGAGCATCCAAAGGACAGCTCTCCTGTCCCTGGGAGGGTGATTTGCAGTCCTGCTCATGACAGCCCCCGGTGGAGGTCTGAAGGCAGGATGGCAAGGAAGACACCAACGATGGGGGATGATGTAGGGACTTCATAGCATGTGCATACCTCGGTCTGCATGTGCTGATGTGTGCACCCCAGCAACAGGGGAAAGGAAAGAACACAGAAGAAAGGGAATGCTGGCAGGCTTCATGAAGCCCAGGCCATGCTCCCAACCCTCAACTCAACCCCAGCAACTGGATTGTGTGCACTGGGGGAGGATGACCATCCCTCCCTGGCCCTGCCATGGAGGGAAATCTATGGGAACTCAAGGGAGGGGGTGGGAGAGAGCAACTCAGTCATGGGTGGATGTGAGCCCTCCCAAGGAGAGCCGAAAGCCACTGGCCAGCCACATCAAGGGGAGGAAAATAGAAGATGAAAAAGATTAACCCATGGTCATTCACCCCCATCCCCACCCATTTCCCACTACAGTCTCCTCCTCTACCTTCCCACATGCAGAGAAATAAAAATACAGATAGCTGGCACAGCTTTGTTTACAACTCTCGTCTCATTAGCTGTCAAAGGCCTCTGTATACACTAACTGTATTTAGTGGTGGGTCCCTTATTGACACCTGGGGCTCAATTTTCAAATGGCTGTTGGGGTGACACTATGTGCACTGATCTCAGGCTTAGTTAAACTCTGGGTGTGTCAGGGACCCTTTGCCCTATTTTATAATACAGGGTTGCCACAGCCACAGGTTTGCACTAAACATTTGGCACACCTGCAAGGTTTGAAGGAAGGATCCCTCAATCCTCCAGCCCGTACAACCTAGATAGGCCACAAAGGTGGGGGAGTGAATATATTAGCAAGGAGGGGCAGAGGAAGCATGGAGGGTGCCCTAGGAGGAGACATAGGAATGGCAGCAATGCCAGGATGCTGAGCTGGCACCTGGTAGGGGTGCTAAGCACAACTGCAGAGAGCCCATCAACCTGAGTAGAATGGGGTTGACAAGGATGGCCCATGACCCAGCCCCATCTGGACACAGCCCTGGCAGCTGCCCCATAGGTGCCACAGTCCCCAACACTGTTGGTGGCTAGCAGTTGCTGCAGGCTGTGGAATGCAGGTGGTGGTGGAGGGAATTCCTCAGGCACCATGACAGTCTCCTGGTACTCTGTCCCCTGCATGGGGGCAGGCTGCTGCCCGCCTACTGTGTTGGGGACTGTGGCATCTGTGGGATAGGTGCCAGGGTTGTGTCCACCTGGGGCAGAATCATAATCTGTCCCTGCCAACCCATCTCTACTGGGGCTGATGAGCTTTCTGAAATTGTGCATGTTTCCACTGTTGGGTGCCACCTCAGCACCCTGACATTGCCACCATATCCCTGCCATCCCTTAGGGCTCCCTTGCCCTTCTGCCCCATGTCACCTCCTTGCTGGTCCCTTCCTGCCTGGCTGTGGTGCAGGGCCTACACCATCTCCTTGCTGGTCTAATTGATCCCTTGTTGTGACCATGGTGGGCTTCTGGAATTCCACAAAAGGATGGTGCATCCATGCCATGGCACAAGCCCCTTGTGACATGACAGAAGGGCACTTTTCTGCAAGGGTGGCAGGGGTGGTTCTGGTGCACAGCATCCTGATTTCGACACAGCCTTCATTTGAAAATCATGCGGATGCAAACTTTGACACAAAGTGCCAATTGCAGCAAAGTTGTTTGGCACTGGCACGTTATGCCAAATGTTTGCTTTTGAAAATTGAGCCCGATCCATAACTGGGGTACAGAGGTTGTCAAATTCCAAGGTAACTTGGTCTGGTCCCTACTCCCTTGTCCCGCTTATACTTCTGTAGAAAATATTGCTAGCTCCTGGTATTTTGCCAGGAGGCGTACCTATCTGTTTAACTAAACCTCCTTCCTTGCCCACTCCTCAAGACCCCAGGGTACCTGTATTTAGTAGTGGCTTCTTTTGAACCCATATGCTCAATTTGGGAAGGAAATGACAGTGAAATGATAGCCTAGCTCAGTCACGCACTCTTAACAAGCAAGGTATTAAATAAGTCCCATCCATATTGTTTTTGACTGCATAATTGTGCATGTCAAAGTGGATGTGCAGATGGTCTTATACCCTTGGTGTCATTAATGACGCAGACCTTTCCTGTCCCTTCCTTTTTCTTGGCATGTGTTCTTATACAACAGTTAAATACATATTGAATGCAACTAGCATTCACATATTAGGAGGGTGTGACTAAGCAAGCTTGATGCTTTCAGTACCACTGATCCCCAATCGTAGAGGGGTCCATTAGATTATACAGGTGAATTGGGACCTGGCTGAGTGGGCTGCAGAGATAAGTTTAAAAATACAGTGCTGTCTCATGGCATTGTGCCAGGTGCTAGAAATTGGTTTCTAAAACAGTGTATGTGTCAGCATGGGAGGGAACCAAATGGAGGGACCCTTGAGAAAGCAGAAGAGCTTCACCAATTGTTGGGCAGCATAGTCAGCACTCACAGAGTTGTGTCTCAATTAGTGTGAGTCACCACTTGAGGCTACACTGAAATATTGATCTGATCCTGCTTGAGCTGTGGAGTTTTCTATGTGTGGCTGCCCCAGGCATTTGCAGCACAATATTTTTCTTCCTTAGCATCTGTTTTGAAATGAGCTGTCCAGGGTTTTGACTATGATTGTCAGGCAAAGTTCAAAAGTCAGCCAAACTCAAAATAGGTATTTCATTAAAGTTTATTATCCCAATCCTGAAGCAGCCTGTGTAAAGATTGGGATAATAAAGAACTTTGATAAAATACCCGTTTAGGAGTTTGGCTGACTTTTGAACTTTGTCTGTATTGCAGAGTCTCACTCAGCCCCTGAAGCAAGTCTGACTATACCAAGAGTTTATAAGAGAGTACCCAGGAGACCACTTCTCTTCTCTGCTTTTGCTTATAGTTGCCACCAAACAAACCATGAATTGAGGTCAAATGAGTGTCCACTACTTAATACAGGTATGTCAAGGCTTGGGGTTGGCTTGGAGAAATTGTTTAACCAGGAAAGACACATTAAGCCGAGCTTATTTCCAGGTACGACCTCAGAGCACAAGGAAGTTACGTGACTTGCTCAGGGTCACATAGTATACAAGTGGGGGCTGACAGGATCCAAACCCAGGTCTCCAGGTTTGCAGTTCAGTGCCCTTAACCACTACGCTATACTGCCTGCCCTAGGTAGATAGGATGAGATAAAAGGGCAATGTTGGCTCCTGGCATTGTGTCATGAGTAAGCAAATGTTTTTCCAATGCGTGTATGTGATAGAAACAGAAGGGGATATTTCCCAGTCAAACCAGTAGAACCAGAAGTTCTAGTCTAGCCCACAACAACTGTGAGCATCCATGACAATATAATACCCAAAGTCTGAGTTGCTTATGACTCTGGTGAATCAAACTTTACACATGTATGTAAGTATGGTAAGTATGTATGTATGTATTTCAAGTTTTACCAGGAAAGACATGTTGAGCTGGTAACAGTTTGCTTTCACATGTGTCTTGCAGCTTTAATTTATATCTGTTTGTCTCTGTCCTTTGTAATGACTAAAATGATATTTGGGACTTCCGTCTTTCTTTCTTTTATAACCTGCCCTTTCAACTTGTTGATACTGAATCTGAGTGCATTATTTGAAGCAAGCTCACAAATCTTAGTAAACTTGTAGGCGATGTGCATAGAAGCACATTCTGCATTCAATGGGTTCATTATTGTAGTATTCACTCTGACACCTATTTTAGCTGCTGTCAAAAATAAAGACCCTTTGACCCATATAGACAAGAACAGATTACAGAATTGATTGTGTGGCTGCAGCTCCAGAATAAATAAGAAGACTAGCAGTGTAAGGAACTATGGATTACTTTCGGACAGAAGGGACCTATGCAAACTAGATGGGCTGTATCTGAATGGAGCACACATGTTGTCTGAGAGTCTAGTCATAGCTGTCTGGAACAATTTAAACTAAAGCTAAATTTGGGGAAGAACAGGTATACAGACTAAACAAATTGCACTTATACAGTACTTTAGCTGAAATTCAAGTAATTAAATGTATTCAGTAAAGTGATAGCTAATAAGATTAATGAGATTAAATACATTGCAATGAAAATAAAGGGGACCAGGGAGTATTCAAGAAGACCTGAGTTTCATTGAGGAGAGAACAAATAAAGAGTGTAGCAGCCAGCTCATTGGTGGCATCAATGGAAAATTAGAATAAAGAAAACTATAACATTTTTTAAAAATGGTTTCTCATACGCTTTGCAGAACTACCTTTCAAGGCTGCAGATGTTCAATGTGCATTGTCTTAAAGGGACACTGTCAACATTTTTGCATCTTATTATTTCTTGTTAAAACCCTACGTTTTATGATTGCTGACCTTCTCTTAAATTCATTGATGTTGCTGGTTGTTTTATCTGCCTCCTTTCTTATTACAGCTGAAATGCATGCTAATGTATAGTTATACCCAGCCGTGTTTTGTTTATTAAACTTGAGATACCCTTACTGCTTACTTTCTAAAGATTAGAAACATCCCAACAGTGTAGACACTCATGATGCAATAGCCTCTACTCTCACTGCATCATGAGTAGTTAGACTGTGTTGCTGGTGTTCTGAAGTTCAGGAAAGATGCAGTGGAGTTCATCAAGGAATGTAAACAAACATGTTTTTGTGTTGTAACACCAGTGTGGTTGGCAGTCAGTCTTTCACTTTTTACAAGAAAAAGAATCAGAATCAAATGAGCATCTACATTAACAGTCTCTACAGAATGTGAATAATCATGCCTAGGGACACTTTATGCCTAAAGGGTTTAACAGTGTCCCTTTAGGATCACAGATATATACTACCAGTCTTTTATCTCAGTTACTTTCCAGGTAGTGACAGGTGCAGCCTGCAGTGAATCTGGAAGGAAGCTTATGTGCTGAAAAATAAACCTTGTGAGGCAGCTAATTACCAAGTAACCAATGAAGTATACAAGCTGAATTAGGAGAGATAAAAACTGATTTATGGATCTCTGTGATGCAGCTTCAGCGTCATGTGAACATAACATAGCTCTACAAACCAGCAGATACCACAGACAATGTGAAACATGTAAGGATATTATATGTGCTGTAGGTAAAATAAACTAGTCTATGCTTTGCTACACTATAGTGTTTACTGTATATATTGCTAATAGTTGTCACAAAAGGTACAGTTTATAGAAAAGCTGAAAAACTAGCCACATTTCTAAAATTCATTATTCATATAGATATAGGGTTTCAAGTGGAATCATGTTTAAGTTTTCATATATGTTCTTCACATTTTTTAAAACACTAATTTTAGTTCTCAGTGAATGTCAACAACTCATAAACAACAGTTTTTTCACTATGTTTTTCCCTCCTGTACTCCTTCACTGCTGGCTGGGACACCTTCTGTATTGCTCCAGCGCCCCTATCCCATCCAATCAAGATCCACCTGTTCAGATCTCTGTGCCCCTGGTGCACCCTTGACAAACATAGTGGTCAGGCACCCTTGGCTTGCTTCGCACCATGGCTTATTTCCCCCCACACTCTGGTTGGCCACAGGTGGAGATGAAGGCTAGGAGCTACCAGGCCTAAACAGGAATGGTCCATTGAGGATGTGGTGGGCAGGACTGGTGTTACCTGCCAATTGAAAGCCATTTTCCACTGTGGTTTTCTCCCTTGAGGAGAAAATGGCAATGATGTCCTGGTGATGTCCTGCATGCTTCTGCACCTGACACGTTGATGTCTGCCAGTCTTCAGTCCCTGCCCCTGTGGTCTTTAGCTTACATACTTCCAGCCATCGCAAGAGGTGAGGCTTTCACTAGGTACCACAACTCATACTCCGAGAATCAGAAACCTGTCTGCTGAATGCCCAGTCCACTTCCCCAACCAACCCTTTGGCTCTCTGGGCTCATTCCAGAACCTGAGTTATCAACATTGCAAGCAGTAGTGCTACCACTGTGACAAAGGGCCAGCCATCACAAATTATTGCTTGTCAGTGGTTTACGTTTGTTGGTATTCAGTGATAACTTGAATTAGTATTTTCTAAGGAACAATATGTATTGTATAGAGTACAATTAAAAAAACTGCTTTGATGTGATTCTGCTTGTTAACTTGTATCATTAGGAACATGTAAAAGTGAGAACGAAGTCGGGGCCTGATTCAAAGTCTCTGAAGTTTCAAAGTCTGAGTCACAGAATGAGACGAGGTAGCAACAGGAAACCTTTCATGGCTACATACCTAGTAGATATATACAGAGGGTGAACTTAATCCTTGCTTAAGGAGTACCCACTCAGACTCAGTACGCAAATTAGGCATTCATAATGTTAGCATGAACAAACAGGTTTTCACATGCTAACACATTTAAGAACACTCACTGACTTCTTGGGATGGCATCACACCAGTTACATAGTTCTGTTCCTAGGGCTGCCACCTGTTAGGTTATTTTACCTTGTAATCCAGTTTTCAGGGTTCATATCCAGTTATTTTATTTATTATTTTTAAATGTTTTGGTCAGGAAAGATACAATAAGCCACGGCTTGTTTCCAGGTGAGTCCTGGGAGCACATAGAAATTCAGTGACTTGATTATGGTTGCACAGTATGCAAGTGGAGCTGTGGAACACATACTCAGTTCTCCTGGTTCATAGTTCAGTGTTCTAAACCACTACACTATACTGCCTCCCAATTATCCAGTTTTGCTTGGAGGTAGCCAGGATTTTGAGCCATTTTGAGTGCTCACATAGAAAGCAGATTTTGTCAAATCATTCATTGTTTGAGCTGCATGCCAGGTTACAAACAATTTCTGTTCTCAGTACAGTCCTTTCTTTGTAAAATCAGTCAACCTGGGAGTTGTAAAGTATTGCCATTAAGACCACTAGCAGTTACAGTATTTAACCTAATTCTTCCACTCTTCTTCTTAAAGCAGCACCATGGCAAAACCGGACAAAAGTCTGACACTACCTTTAGTGACAGTAAAAGATTCAAGTTACCTTCCACTTTCATTTGCTTGTAAACTTTTCCATCTCTACCAGAATGTAAGTTTTTCAAAGGTTTTAAATTATTTTTTGTTAAAGAAAAAGTATTGTTACTGCTTTTGGCTTTGAAGTATTATTCCTGACATGAAAAGGAATTGGTGCAGAAAAACAAACAAACAAAAATACATATATATTGCACATTGCAAGAAACACTTTGGACCCAATTTTCAATGCTGGACACAGGGCTTGCATCCAGCTCTGTATCCAGTGCAAACTCTGACACATCTGCATCCAAGAGGCTGCTGCAACTTTCACCTTATTTTATAACAAGCGTAGTTGCAACATTTTGCACATTTTGCGGCAGCTGCGCCACACCTTTGGTGCAAGCCCATAAAAGGGATCCTGTCAGATGCAAAGTTAAACCAGAGGAGTTTGTCTCAACATAGCTGTGGTCACTGCAACAGACTTATGCATGTGGTATGCAGCAACGCTTTTGAAAATCCCACTAATGGCACAGTTTACCCTTGTGAGGAATTTCTGTTGCAAGTCCATTCTGGTGGCCACAACATGTTTAAAAATTAGGCCACTTGTTTATTATATATCTGTGTAGAGTATTTACAGTATTTCCCTTGTTCCCCTGATCACATCTGTCAATGGGAATTCCTTTATCTTTGTATGTTTATCTGACACAACAATTTCAATCAATCAGTCAATCATTAAATAAATAAAAGAACATAGAAAAGAAAATGTAACAGGTGCAGTATGTTAACACTTCTATTGAACTGCTGCTTTATGAATTGTCTTATACTACTCCATTAAAGTCTTCACTGATATAACAAATGGCTTTTGAGGAGGAGCAATACATGATCAGTCATGTAAAGTGGTGCAGTTAGGGGGAATTTACGGTGCAGATTAATATCCAGTTCTTGTCTCATCCTGGCAACCCTAGCTGTGATGTACACAGGCACCAGTGGCACTGATGCTACCATTTTAACTATCCCCGACCAACACCTCACTGAGCTGCACCATGAGGCCAATATATGGACCATGGTGGCATCTGTGTAAAGGTCCCTTGCCAGTTCTCCTGATGATTCAGTGGCTCTCTCTTGAATCCCATCTCACATTTATGTCCCTGGCATCCAGTGCATTCCCTCCATAGACCCATTGTCCTGTTCATGACTCAGCTTATTTCATCCCTAGTGATCTTCATCCCAGCTAGCCTTCAGGTTGTGGATCACTCTTTATTGACACCCCTAAGATTGCCTGTAATAGTTCTACAAGCTGGGAGTATAATTAAATATGTAAATGGTCTTGTGAGGTTGTCCATCTGTTGCAGATGGTCCTGTGGTCAATTTGCATGATAAACACTTCCCTTTTCCACACAGACCCACTGGAGTTCATGACCTCATGAGAAGACTTTGGCACACTTTATTGATTATTTTGCGGGGTCACAGACAAGGAATGATCACTAAGGCACAGTATGGTGTAAACTGTATGTAAACTCCCTTTGCCCACCTACAGGCATGTGGGTGGGATCAGTAAAATGAAAATGAGATTTTTTTAAATAGGACCAGTACTTTGATGATGATGTGCAAAAGCAATAGAACATTGGCAAACAATTGTATTAGTCAGACATTTGCAAATAATATAAAATTAATATCATTTTGTTAAATACTGTATTTCATAACTGAAAATGAAGAGTAATAAAATTAATAGGGCTTTACAGTATGTGCTGTGACATGGACAGCCAGTTCTGAGTGCTGTATCTTTTTTAATATAAAAATGTATTACTGACTGTCTCTGCTGAAAATCTGTGCTTTTAGAGTGACTCCTGCCCCGCCCCTCCCAGGTTTCAGCTGAAAGATGAAAGCTATGAGAAAATGCTAAAATAGCATGTGAGGTCACACACACAGGTTTTTAGATACCAGGTGTTACATGGCAGGCCTGAAGCTAATGCTAGAGTAGAACAGACCTTGATCAAGGATATCCTGTTTTATTTAAAGTTAATTACAGGCTGGCAGAAGCTTGAGTTGAGCATATCCATTTCATGATGGTTCCAGAGGAAGAAAATGGGTTGTGATGTATTAGTGCTAAAATCATAAAGATGCTTTCATGTCCTTGAAGGGAGAAGCTTATCATTAAGATCAAAGAAATATCATTTGCAGAACGTGAATCATACTGAGGTTGCAGAATTTAATACTGGGAAAAGACATCCTGTTTTTATAGATATATTTTTTATATATATTGTGACAGGGAGGAGCTAGGTGACCTCATGCATAATAGGTGGGGAAAACCAGCTTTTAATTATTATTCTGTTTTCCTTCAGAGAAACTTTATCTAGACTCTGACAAGGACACATCTATGAGCACTTTAAGCAGGTATTTAGAGACTAAGTACTGTAGTAGGAATTTGCACTGTTTAAACCTTGTTCTATTAAAATATTTGTATGTCTTGATATAACAGTTCTGTATTTTGTGTTTGATATATTTGTATCTATTTTTAGTAAAACTCTTTTAGAGCTTACTTGTTCTGCCTTTGTTTTCCTTCACTTATAAGAAGAGTATATATTGTTATAGCAGACATGAAGCATAAGCTTGAATGGTGGTACCAAACTGGGAAGAGAAGTGTTTTAAGTCTGAGGCCTTTATTAAAGTTTGCAAGGGTTCATCTCTGTATACCTGGTTAGGTGCCCGTAGGCAAAGATATCTGGCCCCGAAGGCAGAAATATCTGATCCTGTGCATTGGGTACACTAGCAAGAGGTTCACAGTTTTGAATCCCTCCAAAACTTGAGACCAAAGGTTGATCCGAACTCACAAAACAGACAAGAGGGGTTACTTTGTTCTGTTAAACTGTTCACAAGACTGTGCTCAGCAGTTGGCACTTTGGAAGTAGAGGGCCTGACCTGCTTAGTGGGTTTGTGATATGCGACTAGAAATTCAGATTAATTTCTGAGGTTTCAGCATTTTTAAATACAGTGTTTGTATTCAGATCCAAATGTTCTTCTTAATGTAAGAGCCCTCAGGCCTTGGCATATACATTCCCACAGCTGATAAACACCACCATCTTCCATCTGCTAAATCTACACCCATACTAAACCTTTTTATCCCCTGTCTATGTACAGTACTTTACTAATTGTCAGAAATGATTTTCAGTGCACAGAATGTATGCCTCCATTCACCCCCACCATATCTGTAAAGGAGGGGCTCAACCTCTGTCGCAACACAGTAAGACAAATTCACCCTAATATTCATGAAGGATAGCAATATTGTCATCATCTTCTGGTACCTCCCTAGCATCTGGTACTCCTCCTACTCCCTATTTCATGTGGGTGGCAGCACGGTTTGTCAAGTATGGCTTGTCAAAAGAGGAGGGACAGCATTCCTACAGATCCTATATATAAAAGCTAGAAATGTCATATAGAGTACTAAGGGCTTTCATGTTGCCATATGCAAGAGGCCTATACTATATCTTATTGGATAATATCATAGGAATCTCCTATATTCCAGGGAATATATGTTAACTGTTTCCCTACTTTGCTCATAGTTTAATTCCCCTAATTACTTTGACTAGCCTGGTCGCTCTTCTGTATACATCCTAGCTGTTTAGTGCTTCTCTTTTCATGACAGTCTCAAAACTGCTGACAATACTCCAGGTGAGGCATGACCAAGGTAACATAGATGGGCTTGATCACTTCTTTAGACCTGCTTGATATGGTATGCCCTATGCAGCTCAAGATTTTGTTGCATTTTGTAATTTCATTATAATGATTGACAAAGATCAGATCATTACTGATTATGATTCCCAGATCTTTTTCAACTTTGGTTTTCTGTATTTCATTGACCATTAAATTATAACTTTGCACTTTTATTCTTTGTTTCATGATGCATTGCCCTGCATTTTTAGATATTGATTAAGCAAAGAGGCACAACAGGGTGTGTGTTATTGTGTAATAACATCACAGCGCAGGTGGTTGAAGCATGAGGCCACAGGCTGAGTGTGTCAACGTCCAAGAAGTGACTTATTACACATTACACACACCCTGAAGTGCCATATTGCCATTATATAATGCCTTTTTTAAGAAGAAAATGGAAAATATGTTTATTTATTTTTTTACTATCTTGTTAGGGAAGGTAAAAAGTCCATAGTGTCCATCTTATCCAGAAGGTGGCACTGCCCCTTCATGGTTGCCCTGTATTCCCTTGTAGGTCTCTGTTTATGTGTTTCTGACCCCTGTGCCCCTCATTCTGTTGATGTCCTCCTTTCTCCTGTTTCACACACAGACA
Organism: Neoceratodus forsteri; assembly: GCA_016271365.2. Taxonomy (NCBI): domain Eukaryota; kingdom Metazoa; phylum Chordata; order Ceratodontiformes; family Ceratodontidae; genus Neoceratodus; species Neoceratodus forsteri. Next base: position 626,840,870 of record CM057455.1, read on the forward strand.
CACACACACACACACATACACACACACGCACACACAAACACACACACACACACACACACACACACAAATAGTGTACAGATGGAGTCTGTGTTTGATGCTTGGTTTACTCAGTTAGTTAAGACGCAGAAAGCTATTATCCTATTTGTGTGTCTCCACCCTTGTGGGTATCTCAGTTCAGTATTGAAGTTACTCTTTCATTTTTCTTTTCTTTAATGAAGTGATGACCTGAATTGTACGGTGCAGTCAGATCAGGTGAAAGTGGAATCAGGACATGGAGCAGACCTTGGAAAAAGAGTCTGTCTGTAAATATTTACATCGGACTAGACAAAAGGTGAGGGCCATGATTGGAATCATAGGATTGCCACTGAGCAACTGTATAGCATGGAGCTGAAGTCTGCGTGTGTTTACAGTCATGATGTCGAAGGGACAGAAAAGCCATTTGGTGTCATGGTTTTTTTCACGTATTTTGCAGATTCTGTTGAAAAGGCATTGCTAATGCCAGAGGGTTTGCACTACTTTGAAGTAGCTTATTGTAGGGAAAGCAAAATTATTGTGTGTTGGTGGTAATGGTGGGGGAGGGGGACTTGTCAGTTGGTGGAAAAGCCTGTTGGTGAGGGATTTAATGTGAGGAATTTGTTTTAGTGATAAAGGTCATGAATGTGCCTGCCCATATACAGTAATATTACTGTTAGACAACATCAATGTCTCTAGGGCAGTCTAACCAGTAAGACCCCAGATTCCTTTTTGCCATTGTATAAATGCCAATTTGCTATTGCTAGGTCAAATTTCCAGCTTGCCAATTCCTCCTGGAATTCCATAATAAAGTCTTCATCTACACTGCTGCAGCAATTTTTGTATTGTCTGCAAATTTACATAACCAGGTATTTCCACTGCACTGCATAGGTGATACATAGATATTAAAGAGCACAGGCCCACCTCTGAACCATGTGGCACACTGCTGGTCATCCTAACCCATTTAGCCATTGGTATCCTAATACTCCTCTTTGCTTCCATTCACTCAACTAGAAAGCCACCAGCCTACAGTGTCATTATTTAAATCCAATTCTAAGTTTGATTATTAGTTTTGGTTGAGGTACATTATCAAATGCCTTAGAGTAGACAAGGTAGACCATATCCGCAACGAGGCCACAGTCTAGAGCCCTACTGACTGACTCTAAAAGTAGAGTAAATTAGTCAGACATCATTTTCCTCCATTGAACCCATGTTATGTATGGTCCTCCAGCCCTCTGCATTTGATATCCCTTTCAATTTCTTCTTTAATAAACTGCTCAATGATTTTGCCAAACACTGACACCAGGTTTCACTTGTCTGTATGATATTTAATCAGATCTGGTACCTTCATTGAAAAATGGTTTTACAGTTGCCTCCTCCAAAATGATACTATAACCCCTTTGTCCAATGATTTTGAAACATTTTCCTTATGGGACCTGCTATTACTGTACCTCTGCCATTTGTTTTAGTAGTCTTAGGTGCAGACCATCTGGCCCTTGGGATTTGTTTTGGTTTAAATCTTTCAGGTTTTTTTTCAATGTTCTCCTTAATTTTTGTTCTGTTACTGGAATTATTTATCCCTGCTATTTTATTTACTTGCACCCATTCCTGAAACAGATTGCAGAAAGAACATAATTAAATATCTCTGCTGTATCCATATCACCAGTTAGCTGTACATCATCCTTTACAGTGCACCCAATCTGATAACTTCCCTATTTAAGAATGTTCATGTAGTTGTAAAATGACTGATTTCATTATCCTGTATTTGTGCTGCCAATCAGATTTCCATCTCACCTTTAGCTATTCTAATATGTTTCTTACAATTGTTATCTTTATCCATATACAATTTCCATCTTTCAATGGTGTTAATATGTTTAGCTGTTTTATATACTCTTTTCTTCTGTCTGATTAATTTTTAATCTGCCTAGTATACCAGGTTAAGATTCTTCCCTTGGGTTATATTTTTCCTTTCAGGAATATATTTTGACACACATTCTTGAAGCTTTAAGCTTAATTCATAAAATGTGCATAGGATTTCAAGCAATCCGATTGGTTGTTAGCTGTGCATTAGAAGTGCCTAATGCACAGCTAAAACTAGAAACCCCATTTAGAATGCATGGGCCCATTTTATAAGTGCAATAGACCACTCTGGGGATGTGCCTTAGACGGTTCTAATGCGGCTAGGGGACCTGGGCCTTTCTGGGCGGTGGCCTCTCGTGCCTCCACTACACCTCTAGCTGTGCATTAGGGATTGTCTAATGCACACCCCATCGTGTCTTAGAGCTACTTGTCCCACATTTCATCCAGATTTAATCCATCTAAATCCTACTTTCAGTCCCAGTGTTTTTGCTTAGCATAGTTTGCTATTCCATAACATTTCATTTTAGCTATACCTGTCTCTATCCTGCAGTTCACAGTTTTAAAGGTTAGCACCTTATGGTCACTGCCACAAAGAGTGTTTATTTACAGAGTCTTACTTCATCTCCCATATTGTCGAGTACTAAATCAAGGATATTTCCTCTTGTATTTTCTTCCATATGTTGTTTCAAGTTGAGTGCCTCAGCAATATCAATAAATTCATTTTCCATTTGCGTACCTTGCTGCTAGTTTATATTGAGTAAATTGAAATCTCGAGTCATATAATTTTTATTTCCAAGGTCTAGGATTCTGGGTTAACTATGAATTAATCATTTTGTGCATCTGTTTATGATGGTGATCTATAACAGGTCAGTATTATTAAAATGTTTTATTCGACAGTATAATTTAAAGCCAAACTAGTTCAGTATTTGCATATTTTGTTTTGTTTTTACATTGCTTGCACTCACACAAGAAACATTTTGCTACATATAACAGCATTTCAGAGGTGTGTCACTGACTAGTCCAATGCAGGTCAGGCTGCACTGGGCTCATCCTTGACAGAGCAATGATCGTGCAAGCTAATTATAACAGTGGTTCACAGATTATAGGCAGAAACTTTTGTGGTTGAAATGAATGAACCACTCCAATGAGAGAGCACTTCACACTTTTGTTTGTGACTTTATGCAAACAAAATGGCCAAGTGCTCTCTTGCAGTCTTCATTCATTTCAACTTCCCTGCCTCTCTGGTCTCTGTTTCTCACCGTATGTTCTCTATTCCCCTCCTCCGTTGCTCCATTTTCCTTGTTCCATGCTACTTCTGCATTCCAATTCCTTGTTTGCTAAGGAGTTCTCAACTGCATTGCTCATTTCTCTGATGGCTGCTTGAAACAGATAGAACTTGTCAGCTCTGACTCCCAGATGGCAGCTGGAGGTGGGGCTAGTGATATTTTATATAGCTGGACCTGGACAGGAGGATGTAGTAAAGTGACAAAAACAGCATACAAAATCACAACAAGGGCAGCTCTAATAATGTTGTGTGGTGAATGCTGCAGCTCTGTCCACAGTGGTTCACTCATCAGATGATGGACCCCAAGTCTCGTGCAATGTTTTAGGTGTTCATATTCTATGTACAGCCTACCTTAGATAACTCCAGGACTACGTCATTTCACCAATGTTTGTAAACATGAGCCAATTTATCCCCATCAGCAGAACGGTGCAAGTGTGTCAGTGTCCTGCACATCCCACTTGAAAGGGACATGTAATAGCAGTCCCCAGCCCTACAACAAAGTCTGTGAGCTGGGTGTGTGTTGCTAATGAGTGGCATGAGAGAGAGAGAGACAATCTCGGTCCCATACTGCTCCCCCTTCATTCCTGCACTTCAAGTGTGACACTGTGACAGGGAAGCCATGACCAGAGTGAGCGGGGCATTACAGCCAGATAGAGAGCGTGGGCTCATGCTAAGGAAAGTGGCAGAAAGTGGCAGAGAGGTGCAGCGCACCACAGGTAAAGTTAGCCAGGAAAAAGATCCTTGGCTTAAAACAAATAAAAATGGAATGAGGAGGTAAAGATGGAGTTAACAGATCAGCATTGGAAACAGTTAAGAACAGTTGCTATTAAGCAGTACCAATATGCAAAAAAAAATTCAGAAAAATATTAGATAGCTATTACTTTATTCCCCAAATATTGGGAAAATTGGAAATCATGGGAACCAATTCTGCTGGCACCAATGTGGTCAAAAGTACTAACCTTTATCATTGCACTTTGGTATGTAAAGAATTTCAAGAAATGTGGAGAAAGCCAATAAATTAATAGAAGGAATACTGCAAATTAGTCTCCTTTAAACTTGAAGTAATGATTTTGAGGGATGGGTCAGGAGTAAATACCGATAGAACAAAAGAGATGATTATCACTGTTGCTTCCATGATTACAAAGAGGTTGATCCTGAACGGTGGAATGCCCCCAGATGAAATCTTTTGATGTTTCTGGTGGTATTTATTCAAAGAACAGCATCTTTTGAGGAATTATGGTAAGAGGCTAATGAATTAGAGTTAGAGAGTGACCCAGCTTGGAATGAAATAGTTGCTTTGTTACCACCACTAATTACAATTGATTAAGAGGGACTGATTTTTCATAAAATGTATTTTAAGATGAAATAGTTAAGGAACATATTCTCTTCGGAGAATAGGTTTATAGTATGCTGTGTATAATGTGTAAAATAATAATTTTCATACTGTGAGATCAAATATATGCTTATTCATTAACTTTGTCAATCTGTGTATATGTATGTTCAGAGAAAAGAATAATAAAAGTATTTTTTAAAAAGGGTAAAGTTAGCTAGGGTTGCGATCATGAGAGATGCGCAGTGGATTTGTTGTGGAATAGTAGAGAGAAAGAGAGACACCAGTTGTTCACCTGCAGCTGCATTCAAGACGTGCTCACTCTTTGTCTGTGGGAGTGGTTGGCATGTTTCCAAGTGTGCCTTCTGCTCTCCACAGGAGAGAGACATCAGTGTAATGAGGCCAGAGAGAGAGAGGAGACAGTGATCTGAACAGCAACATTGCCTGGCATATTTAATTATAGCACATTGTGCTGTAAGTGCACTATCAGTGCCAAACACCTACACAACAAATACAAGCAAGCAACATTTGGCATTGGTAATTGCTTGATTTCTGTTTCTATTTCTGAGGTGTCATTAATTTGGACATACCATACATGTGATATCTCCCGTTTGGCCGGGAGAGTCCCGCTTTTTACTGTTCTCCTGCCCCCCCCACGCGAATCACATTCTCCTGACTTGCTAACAGTCATAAAATCAATCTTCCTTGAAAGCTTCTCTCTTAGCTTTTATCAGCAAAACTAATTGCTCAACTGTTTAATTAAAGATAATCAGTAAAGTGCCAGCGTGTAAGCGTGTATTGTTAAGCAGATCTCAATCACTAGTGCTAGCAGCATATCCTGAATGTAGTTAGCACCTCATTAGTTTTAATTACACGGCTCGGGCAGCGAGTGAAAAGGAGACAGTGTCTGAGGTAGGATTTCATTTCTTGCTCTGGTATGTGTATTCCGTGTTTATCTCTTTCTCCTGCAGCATGTCAAAGCGCCTGCACTCCCCGAAAGCAGCAACTCCAAAGAAAAGAAATACAGCTGCAAGTTCAACAGGAGCTGGTCGAGAATTCTGCTGGCTTTTGAAAAGCGAGAGAGGAGACACGTTTGCCTTCTGTAGCCTTTGCAATTCACATTTCAGCATTTTAACTGGGGGTAAGAATGATGTTGCTCACATGAGCACAAATACCATAAATTACTGTGCTCTGCTAACAGCAAGACTCCAAGCTGACAGCTATGTTTCAGAATAGTACAGCAGACCCTGTGATAAAAGCTGAAGTGTTGTTCACAAACTTTATTGCTGAGCATAACCTGCCGTTTCTAATTGCACACCATTTTCCAAACTTTGCAAGGTTATGTTCCCTGACTCTGACATAGCAAAGAAGTTCTCTTGCAAGAGATCAAAGGCTACATATATATTAAATCTTGCAATTTCACCCAGACTTAATGATTATGTCAGTGAACTGTGCAGGAATGAAAAATTCTCAATTTTAATTGATGAGAGCAATGACCTTGGTGGTGACAAGCTCCTGACCATTTTAGTGCGTGTGTTAGACAGAAATGTAAAGCAAATCAGCACAAAATTTCTGGCTATGCCTGAATGTAACATTGGGACAGGAGAAAATATTTTAACACACTAACAGAAGTTTTGTAAATCGGAATATACCATGGTCCAACCTGGTTGGTTATGGCAGTGATAATGCCAGTGTGATGATAGGAAGGAACAACTCTGTGCTATCCAGAATCAGACAGCAACAACCTGATGTGTATAATTTAGGCTGCATCTGCCATCTAGCAAACCTGTGTTGCCAGAAAGGAGTAAAAGCACTTGGACTGCAAGTAGAGGAACTCCTGATAGATGTGTATTATCATTTCCACAACAGTGCCAAGAGAAAGAACAGTACAGTGAGTACCTTGAGTTCACAGACACTGAACCAGTAAAATCCTTAAGCACTGCAGTACCAGATGGTTGTCTCTTCAAAACTGTGTGAACAGATTCCTTCATCACTGGCAGGCATTAAAAGCTACTTTGCAAGCCATGAGGAGGTTGAAAAGCCAATGGGTATTACAAGATGTGCAAAATTGCTAGACAATCAAGAGATGCATCTTTACTACCTGTTTCCTTTCATTTATTCTGACACCACTAAATGAATTCAACACCCTGTTCCAAAGTGACGAATCCATGATTGGATATCTTCATATTGAGATGTCTCGCCTGCTCGAAAGTTCATGGGAAAATATGTACAGGCAAAAGTGATTACATCAGCTTCTGACATCACTCAAGTTCCATTCACCACTGCAGCAAACCAACTACCTGATGACATGCTTGTAGTTGGGATACAAACCAAGAGTATCTAGCAGAAAATGAGGTCACACCACAGCAACTCAGGTCTTTTTACAGCCATATATGCCTCTTTTACAGTGAAGTGACTACAAGCCTCCTAAAGAAGTTTCCATTTCATGACAAAACACTGCAGACTCTGGGATTTGTAAATCCACAGCTAAAAGAAAACATTGAGCCACAATCTCTTCTGCAGCTGGCCAGAAATTTAATACCTGCAAAGATGAACCTGCATTACATGAAGAAATCTTGGACTTTACCCTAACACCACAGGAAGAGCTACCTTCCTGTACTTCTAATATGCCTCTTGATGCCTACTGGCTTTCCATGGAACAGTTAACAGCACCAGGAACAAAACCAGAAGATTTAAAAATCTTTCTTCACTGGCTTTGACAGCACTGAGTCTTCCACACAGTAATGCTGCAGCTGAGAGATCTTTCAGTATGCTCAGAAAATCCAAGATGACAACAGGGAGATTATCAAACAACACCATCTCATCAATAATGTGTGCAAAATGAACATTGACACTGACTGTTACAACTACACACCAGATAACAAGATACTTAAGGCAGCTAAATCAGCATGCAGCACTTATGCACATAGTGACAGTACCATCCCAAGAAAGTAAACAATATTTATTGATTTTTTTAACTTTGAATTTTCTGTATCTGAATTTGATATGAATTATTCTGGAGTATATTAAATGCATAAAAATTGAAAATGTTCTTGTTTTTGAATTTATTTCACTGGAAAACAGGTGCGCTACGCTATCTCCCTCCTAAAAGTCAAATCTCCCTCCTAACTTGGCCAAGCCTCCCTCCCACCCAGATTTTCAGTATCACATATGACATACAGTGAAGCTTGCCAGTTAAACCCATTTCTGCAGCATTTTCCAGCATGCTGCAGCAGAATGTGCGGTAAACAATGTAATTTCAATGAGATTAGACCCTTTGTCATGCAGGAAACTGTGACACTGTTCTTCATCCTGCCAGTGTCATGGTTTTCTACATGACAAAAGGGACTAGTTTGGCGTGAAATTACATAAGTTTACTGCAGTAACTCTGCTGCATCATGCTGCAGAATTCATTTTAATCCTGACAAGATTCACTGTATGTTGCAATGCCTCCTTCTCTTTTAACAATCCTAAGTTTGTGGAAAACTTTGAAGCCTTCCATTGTTTTTCCCCAGCTACCTGTCTGCCACCAGGTTTTGGTTACTGCACATGTTTGCACATCCTCCTTTATGTATTCCATCCACTCCTTTTGTGGGACAAGCTTCTGGCATGACCAGTAGCACCTTCCTCCTTCTTCCTTTGTTACCCTGTCCCTTTTGGTATTCATGTATGGTGTATATTTAGAATCTCCACCCTCTCTAGTGTAAAACAATTTTATTTTTTATTTTAGTCTTTGGTAACTGGGTAAGGCTCACTCGGCACAAGTGCCTGTTTTCAGGGGTGTCCTGGGAGCACTGGGTTGTTAAATTACTTGCTTAGAGTCACACAGTATGCACGTGGAGGTTGTGAGAATCAAACCAAGTCCGGTCTGCTGGATGTACCAAGTTCATTCACAGCTAGTTACTCTAACCTCTAGGCTATACTGCCAGCCAACATACATAATAGTTGGGTTCATTCTTTCTGTCACTACCTTTGGGCCACTCTGTTTAGGTGTAGTCCATCATTCTGAAAGAGCCTTAAGTCTTCATCAAACCTGTCCCAGTTTTGCTGGTAGTAAAAGCCCTCCCTTTGCACCACCTCTGCAACCAGCCATTTGGTTGTATTACTGTGCCTATTTCTGCTCTACCTTTTCTTGGAACAGGTACAGTTTTAAATATTACAACTTTGCAGTTGTAACGTTTCAGGAGTTTTCAAGCATACTCAAAGTCCCTCTGTATCTCTAGTTCCCTTCTTCTGTTGACATTATTTCTTCCATTGTGTAGCACTGCCACTGGTTTATTGGTGCCCATTATAATACCCTTGATGTTGTTTTCTAAATCCCTTATTCTGGCCCCATACAAGCTATTAACAGAAGTAATCTCTTTCCTACCTTTACAGGTGAACTTGTCTATACATTTTAACACTGAATCCTCTATACACACAATATATCTTACTTGTTTTGTGTTTGACTGCTGAGAACTTGTGCATCTTATTGTGTTGGTTGATTCCTAATCTCTTTTCTTTGCTCTCACGTAATATTTAGTTATCAAAAGCAGTGAAGTGTCTGCTAGTATTTGCAGCAATTGCTTCCTCTACTTGCACCGTTCATTCATTTCCTCAATTTGTAAACCCTCAAATCTATTTGGGGTAGGTGTTTGTTGGACACATTCCTCCCTTCTTCATCTTTCTTTTATTCCCAACTTGCACCAGGCCCCGCATGTTTCCTTGTAGCTCCCCAGATCACCATCAGACTTACCCCCATCATTTCATTTTCTTTTGTCCTTAGGGGAATGATTTATGCTAACCCTCGTATCATCATCTATTGCAGCTACTATTTTCTCATTTTTCAATAATAATCTACTACCTCAAGTTTATATATATATATATATATATATACATATATATATATATACACATATATATATATATATATATATATACACACAAACACACACATTTATTACACACAAACTCATAGCTATGCACTCCATCTTGAAACATTTTTCAATGTAAACACTTCTTTCAGCCTTTTCTTTGGCTTACCACACTTGCCATTATGTTTATATGTCTTTTTAGGTCCCTGTTTCAAAATATTTGGCACATCTGACAGGCAGACACTCACCTGCCATGCTAATTCTCAGTCTGTAAGTCACCAATGGCTCACAGGGCTCTAATTTGTACCCAGTGATCCAGATGTGCTTCAGGAGGTCACCCAGAACACTGCTATAAAATGCTGTTTTGGCATTTGTTATTTTAAAAACATGCTGGCTGCAAGTCTGCTTGCATAAAAAAACTCCTTTCAGACTAAAGGGGTCAGTTTCAAAAGCCAGGACTTTACCATGACACAGCCTGTCATTCATGGTAGTTACCGCACTCAAACACTTGAAACTGCTCTACCCAGCATCCTTTGTTCCAGTCAGTATAGAGATAGGAAGAGACAGATTTTTTCCTTGTTTTAACTTTCTTTAGCCAAGTGATACCAGAATAGAGTTAGTTCACCACCACAGCATGCGAGCAATGGCCTTTGCCACATACACCTTTTCCTGTACTGTCAACGACTTAAAGAGGCTCTGAACATTTATCCTGTGTCCAGTAGTGCCTCAAAATGTCACCCCAGAAGCACACATACAAAATGTTGTTTCAGTGTTTATTTGTAAATGAGTTGAGAGTCATGTGATGGCCTCCTAGTTTTTATTTATACAATATGTATGAAAATAAATTTGCCAAGATAAGCATGTTATGTTGGGCAACATAGAGCAAGATAAATGAAGCTGGTCACTGATCATGCACAGGAATTTCTCACTCATTTTGGTCACATTCCCATGCTCAGAAATGTATTCTCAAATATGAAGAAACATTCTTTGAGCAGGCTCAGTGAACAACTTCTTGTATTTTCCCCAGGACACCAATGAAAATGAACTATTAAGGCTAAGTAGGTTTTTCCTGTGTTAAAACTCTTTCAATAAATAAGTAAAATGTTAGATGCCATTCATTTTTATAAAATATACAGTAGTCCATATAGTTTACATTTTACATTTTATTCTGAAAGTCTAAACATCTAAACACCTGGGCCTAGATATTCAAAGCAGTTGCACGGCAAGTGTGGACTTAGCCAAGGAGCCCATATTCAGCGGGGAGCCAGTAAGCAGCGAAAATCCATTACACCAATGCACAACTAAAATGAATGCAGGCAGAAGTGAAGGGAGGTTCCCATGAATATCCAGTGCAGTGGGATATTCAACCATGCAACCATGGCACAAGTGTGGAACAGAGCAAAGATGAACAGAGCAGATGTGTTCCTATAAATAAAAGGTGCAAGCACACAGACAGCACTTGCACCAGGTGAGAGGAGTGAGAGAGAGATAGAGAAAGAAAGAAAGAAAGAAAGAAAGAAAGAAAGAAAGAAGGGGAGAGAGAGAAAGAGAGAAGGAAAGAAGGAAGGAAAGAATGAAAGAAAGAAAGAAAAAGAAAGAAAGAGGAAGGAAGGAAGGAAGGAAGGAAGGAAGGAAGGAAGGAAGGAAGGAAGGAAGGAAGGAAGGAAGGAAGGAGTCAAGGCATTTGACACAGTCCCGCACAAAGATTAATAATCAAGTTAGCCAGCCAGGGGTGGGTCCCAGGGTGGTAACCTGGAGTAGCAAACTGGCTGCACAACAGGACACAGAAGGTAATAGTGGAATGAACACATTCCAAAGAAAGGGGTTACTAGTGGATTACCTCAGAGCTCAGTACTGAGTCCAGTCTTCTTTAACATCTTTATAGGTGAGACATTGCAGAGGGTCTGGAGGAAAGTATGCCTCTTTGCAGATGACACAAAGATCTGTAACAGAGTTGATACACAAGGGGGTAGAAAAGATGAGAAGGGACTTGGCAAGGTTGGAGGAATGGTCAGACATATGGCAACTTAGATTCAATACAAAGAAGTGCAAAGTAATGCACCTGGGAAACAAAACCCAGGAGAAGAGTACATAATAGCAGGGAGGTACTAATAACAACAAAATGGAAAGGGACCTGGGGGTAGTCATATCAGATGACCTAAAGGTGGGTAAGCAATGTGAAAAGTCAGTAAGGAGCCAGGGGATACTGGGATGCATAGGAAGGGACATCACAAGTAGAAAAAGGGAAGTGGTTATCCCTCTGTACAGACAGTTGGTGAGACCCCATCTGGAGTACTGTGTGCAGTTTTGGAGACCTCATCTACGCAAGGACATAGACAGGATGGAAGCAGTCCAGAGGAGGGCAACTAAATGGTGCAGGGTCTGCAGCAGAAACCTTATGAAGAGAGACTGAGACAGCTTAATATGTATACTCTTGATGAAAGGAGGGATGGGGGGACATGATAGAAACGTTCAAGTACCTCAAGGGAATCAACAAAGTCAGGACGGTAGCATCTTTCAGAAAAAGAGATGTGTAAGAACAAGGGGCACAATTTAAAGATGAGGGGGGCGGCTCAGGGGTAATGTGAGAAATTTTTTTCATGGAGAGTGGTGGATACATGGAACAGCCTTCCTGAGGAGGTCGTTGGGTCTAAAACAGTGGAGGAATTCAAACATGCATGGGACAGACACAAGGCAACTATAGTGGGGGTTGCAGGAAGTAGGCTGTTGGTTAACTAGAATCTGCCGGCTTATCCACTAGGTAGGAAATGGGCAGACTGGGTGGGCCAAGTGGTCCTTATCTGCCATCAAAGTCTATGTTTCTATGTTAAGGAAGGAAGGAAGGAAGAAAGAAAGAAAGAAAGAAAGAAGAAAGAAAGAAAGAAAGAAAGAAAAGAAAGAAAGAAAGAAAGAAAGAAAGAGAGAGAACAGGCATACCAAGGCAGACACAAGGGAGAGGGACTGAGGTGTCATTGTAGAGGAGACAGGGGCAGAGAGGAGAAAGACAGATGGACACAGTGTTAGGCAGTGCACCAGGTTGGCACACAGACAGCAGCAACCAACTGCCCAGGGGATATTGGACAGCAGAGCTATGGATAATTACTCAGCCTTCTTGATGGAGGCTATAATGAGGGTGTGAGGGGCCAGGAGGGACAGTGATGTGGCAGTGGAAGGCCCGTCGGTGGTATGCCCGACACAGGTGGTGCCATGCCCACATCACCTTCGAGCAGTACAGTGACATGGAGATTGTGGGCCAGTACCACCTGAACAGGGCCAATTTGAAATATCTCTGCAAGCTGTGCAGCGAGGGAGATGCAGGCACCCACCAGACAGAGCCACGCCATGTCCGTGGAGATGAAGGTAACAGCCATTATGTGCCTACCCACCATGGGCACCTTCCAGAGACTAACAGCGCGGACACCACAGGTATAACCCAGTCAGCCACATCCTGCCTCCTCACACAGTTCCTCAATGCTCTGCTGCCACGTGTGTTGGAATACATCCATTTCCCAGCACACAGGCAGAGTGTACAGCAACCATGCAGGACTTCTACAAGCCAGCACATATGCCTGGCATGATTGGGGCGATTGACTGCACTCATGTGGGACTTTGCATACCACCTGGCCTGAGAGTGTGGCATACATCAACAGGAAAAGGAGTCTGAGTGTCAACTGCCAGGTGGTGTGTGATGCCACAGGCCATAACCAATGTCTGCGCCACACACCCTGGGAGTGAACATGATGCATTCATCTTTCACAGCTCTACACTGTGTCACAGGTTTGAACATGGGGACATCCTCATGAGCCACCTAGTAGGTGAGTATGGCATGGGCAAGGGGTGATGGGCAGAGCAGACCATGGGATGGGGAGGGTAGGGTGTGCCTGGTGGCATGGGCTCCAAGGACAGTCAAGGGACACAGCATAGAACAGCAGAGGGCTAACTGTGTTATTATCCACACAGGGGACAGCACCTATCCACTGAGGCCCTGGTTGCTCACCCCCTACAGGCACTCATCATCCCCAGCAGAGAAAACTACAACGGGCACATGCAGCATGTGCAACATCATTGAGTGTGTCTTTGGCATGATGAAGGCACGGTTCCATTACCTAGATAGGTCAGGTGGTGCCCTACAGTACAGCCCCTCAAAAGCCTGTGGCCTATTCTTGGCCTGCTGCATACTTCACAACATGGCCATTGACCATGGGATAGCTGTCGAGGCTGATGAGGGTGACAGTAGTGGGGACGGCGGAGGCAATGGGCCAGAGGGAGTTGGATAGCCACCCCTCGGTGGAGGTATCCCTGGCTGCAACTGCAGGCGGATGACATAGGGACACCATTGCACAGAGTACTATGGTACACAGGTAGGTGGTGCAACACACATGCATGGGCCACACCAAACAGGTACAGCACATGGCAGGGTTGTGCATGGCATTGGGGCATGCACGCACAGAAGCACGAAGCAGGGGTATGGGAGACGGGACACACAACCACACACAACACACACAGCACCTCTCATAGCCACACACACACACACACACACACACACACACATGCACCCACACACACAGGCATAAGCATATGGCATGGATCAGCTGCACTGCACCGGTGCACAGGTGCAACTGGTGCAAGACTACCAACATCACGCCCATGCCACATTTGTGCAGAGGCCAGGCATGCATGCACACAGGCAGCTTATGGTGCAACACACAGGCGTCATGCCAGTGGTGACACACTGCCCATGTGCACACTTTGCAGCAACTGCAGACCACAGGCGGGTGGGCTCACATCAGGTCCACTGCATGGAACCATGGCCACCATGGCCACTGAGGCAGCTGCACTGGACCATTTGGCAGCCACAGGCTGTGCATCAGCCATGGAGGGGTGTGCAACAGCCCCTGGGATTGAACCATGGGACCGTGACGTATCCATGTGGGGTGTCAAGGCACCCAAACAGACCAGCCCCAGGTGTGCCTGGGATGCCGACATCAGAGCCGGCATCGACTGCGCTGGAGTCACCTGACGCCAGGTTCATGGGGGTGGACAACACACTGCAGGGGGTCTTCTGTGCCGGCTATGCCCTGTGGCAGTCAGCAGTGCAAAGCCATCCAAGATCGCAGTGGCAATGCAGTCCAGAGATACAGTCATGGCCTCCTGCATGTGCTGCATGCCCACCAGGATCTGCGCAGTGCCCACCTCCTGCTGCTCAGCTAACCGGAGCACCTCTGCAAACAGTGCATTCACCCCAGTAGTGAGCAGCACCTGTTGCTGAACAGATGCTCACAGCAAACAGGTGTATCAGCCAGCAGGTCAGCATCCTGGGGTTGCCGGGCTGGATGCTGATCCCCATGTGGTGACCGGCCATGCTGCACAGACCCCTCTCTGGTGGATGCTGCACAGTGGGGTCTGCAGGGGATTGGGCAAGGCAGGTGCACTGGCAGCAGACCCTGTGTCTGGCTGCCTGGTGGCACCCGCAGACGCTGCCGCGTTCACCCGTCCGGCCACCGCATGCCACCCAGTGCCTGCGCGGCCAGCATAAACCCATCACAGGGCACAGCCAGGGCAGCACACAATGCTGTACCCACAGTGGTGGTGGCAGCTGTTCCACCACTGGCAGAGAGTTGGGTATACTGCCTGTGTCGGTGGCCATCAGGGCATCTCACCCACAATGGTAGCCATGCTGTCCAGGACGGCGTGGTGCCATCATCGGTGTCGGTCGCTGCCCCTATCTGTGTCTTTATTGCAGAGGACACCAAGGCTGGCATCCTGCAGGTACACAACCAGGGCCTTGTCTGACCCCGGGTCCAGGACATCCACCTGCACAGTGGTGGTGTGCTGCACCCTGTCGGGCCCCGGATGCTAGTGGAGGTGGGAAGGCTGGTCCTCTGGTAGATCCAGTGTCCACAGCTGCTGCTGCCATCAGCACCCATCATCTGCACAGAGGCATTCTGGTGCTGCAAGAGAAAGAAAGTGTGTTAGTGATGCATTGCCCACATGTGCCCCTCCCACACTGCCACTGCATGTGTCCTGCAGCATGGCATGCACATGGGTGTACACATGCACATGACATGCATGCCGGCTACATGCATGCCAGCATGGCCATGTACACAGCCTCGAACCCCAGCTGTGCGTGGCTGACATACTTACCATGCAGTGATGGGCTGTCACCCATCTGGAATCCACCGCCAGGCACACCCTCCACCATGCTGTGGTGCATGGTGGCTGCCACCAACACCTCCTGCACCATGAGTGGTGGCACATCTGCAGGCCCCTCTCGGTGACATTCCAGGATGCATGGATGGCCATCACCTTCTCCTTGATGTGCCTCTTGTCCATGCCCATCTTCTTCCTGCACTCCTGCACTGACGCTGGTGGCTGTCATGTTGGTTGATGAGCCACCACCTCCTCCCAGGCCCCAGCCCTGACCTGTGGTGTGCCTGTAGCATCATTCAACAGGGGCTCCCTGTCAAGGTAGACATCGAACAGGGCCTCTGTCTCTGTCTTTGTGAGAATTGGACCCGCGCTTGAGAGCAGGCCCATGTTCCTCATCCTCCCTCAAGTTCTGACATGTCACTTCCTGTGGACATGAACTCCACAGTGTGTCAGTGGCAGCATTACCAATTTCCATCCCACCTTGTTGTGCTGACTGCTCCCAGTGAGCTGTAGTAGTATGTGCAACTACCCTAAGGATGCAATAGCAGTCCATTGCCTGTGCTGTTCCGTGGTGGTTATATAGTGCAATGCATGCAAATGAGGTTTGGTGCAACAGTAATGACATGCTAATGCACCCAGTGCACCATGCATTGGCTGATGAGCTCATTTGCATCTGGCATCTGAATATCGTGAATTTTGCTCCGTATGCAATGTGATTGCTTTGGAGCAAGTCGAGGTGCAATGCACACCATGTGCGGTGTCAGGCCTGCAGTGCACATGCACCAAATGATATCATGGTGTCAATCACACACTGTGCGCTGGCAGTGTAATGGGGAGCATAGCACTTGATGTGCCAGGCCTGCTATAGCGCACGTGCACTGTGCAGAGGTGGGTGACCCTTGACCCCTGTTGTGACCCCTGACCCCTGGGTCATTCTCCTCACCTGGTGACCCTGCCGAGCCACTCCCATGCTGCTCATCTCTGAGACTGTGTTATGGGTGGACACTGCACATGTTCCCTGCATCACTCATCTGCCTCATTTCATGGCCATGTGAGCTTACTGCTGCCATGTTGGTCATGGGCTTCATTTCACAGCATTGTGCAGCAATGGGTACCAAGAGCACAGAACTGGACACAGGTCAAGCTGGTCAACCTGGTTGCCCTGTGTCCAGCCCAACCCCAACTCTTGGCCAGGTGCCCTGCAGCAGCCTAGGGTCGCCGTGTGGCAGAGGATTGCTGCACCTGCAGCAGAGGGACTGGGGGAGCCAGTATGAGAGCAGTGCTGCCACTGAGTATGATAACCTAGTGCAGAGGGACCCAGAATGCCGAGGAGGCTTGAGGTGCATGTCAGGCATGAGGCCAACAGACTGGTAAGTCAGCCCATATTGCATATGTGCCCTCGCTGCTGAACTGTGGTATTGGCTAGGCTGCCTGGCATGCCCTGCAGAGTGATGCACTTTCATCTTGTGCATCATGGGCTCAGCATTGCGAGCTGCTGCTTGCATTGTGATGCAGCTGTGTGCGACATGTGGGCAGGACTCACCCTGTGCATAGGAATGGGGGTGGTGGGCAGCTGCTGTGGATGTTTACTGATGTGTACCTGTCTATGTTCAATTCCCAGGGCCTGAGAATTGCCAGAGAGTGCAGGCAGTGGCAGCAGCAGCAGCAGCATGATAGCAGGCTTCAGTGGGCCATGGAGGCAGAACAGGTGTGGCTCCAGCACCAGCAGGGCCACAGAGGGCAGGTAGGCACTGTCATGGTCTTTAACACATTACATGGGGGAGTGGTAGGGGCATGGGTGTGGGCATGGCCACCTGTGCCACGTGCCATGTGCTGTGGCAGCTGTGTGTGTCGCACTGTGCATGGTGTTTGCCACTGTGGCGCATCTATTGGACATGTGTACCAGCTGTTGGTGGGTAGGTGTGTTCCCGGCTGCCACTAACATTGCTGTGGTGCTGCGGTGCACTGTGCCATGTGACTGTCACTGAACAGTCAGTGGCCATTGTGCAGTGGGGCCACCTCTGTGCACTGTCGTGGTGTGACGCATTGTGGGCAGGCATTGGCCCACCCCCTGTGGGTGGCCAGTATGGGCCCTCCTGGGTGTATCTTCCTACTGCCCATTTGCTGCTGTGGGTGAGCATGGTTCCTTGGGACATTGCACTGATCTCCTTTCCTGTCCCTTGTCATAGGTGTCCAACAAAGATGACGGAGCCTTGTCTACTGCAGGCTGCTCCAGCAGCTTATCCAACACATCCACTACAATGGAGGCTGTCCTGTAGGTTTGCTGCCTGCTGCTAGAGGAATGGAGGCAGCAAGGGCACCAAGGGTGGCAGGCCATGGCCACTGGTACATTGACCCCAGCATTCCCCTGTTTCCCCTGCTGTTTCTCTCCCTACAGTCCCCCATCTCACTGTTCAGTCCCTGTCTCCTGTCCCTTCTTTGATTTCCTACCCTTTCCCTCCCTTGTTGCTGTAAATAGTTTGGTTTTGCATTATACATATTTTGACTTACCTGCCTGCATCATTGTCTTCTTTGCAGGTGGCATGAGGAGCATGCTGCGGTGGCCCAGTGCCTGTCCCTGTGGTGTGCATGTGTCAGGGTGCATGTTGTGCTTCTGTGGTTCACTGCTGTGTGCTGTGGTTTGTCCCACTGTGGTGGTGTCCCTCACTTTGGTCAGTGGCTGTGCCTTGGGGTGCCCATGGGGTGGCTGTCAGGGTGTCTGGTGGGTGTGTGCATTGTGATGGCACTCGGCCATGGTCTTTGTTGGGTACTGGCCACATGCTGTGGTGGGGCCCCTACTTGCATTCTCTGGCTGTTCCATGTGGTCTGCCATGCTATGTGCCTCCGGCACATTCCGTGCCTACTGTGTGGGCTGCCTGTGTGTCTATGTGGTGTATGTGTGTGCTTGGCTGCATGGTCCTGGTTGTGGCCTGCTCTGGTCTGGGTATGTGGGGGCATGGCCTGCAGCCTGTGGGGGTCCTTGGTGGCCCTCTGTTATTGGCACCTCCTGTTGCCTACTATCTGTGCCACTGTTGTGTTCTGGGGTGTCTGGGTGCCTTTGTGTGCCTTGCTGTGCCTAGCTGGTGGTGGCCTCCTGTGGCCTGTCACTGTGCTTCCGTGGCTCTGTCCCTGGATCTCTTCTCTGTTCCATGCCCCCCTCTGTTGCTCTGCTGCTCTGCTCACACAGTTGCACTGGAGCATCTCTTTCTGAGCCATAAGCG
This sequence comes from Neoceratodus forsteri, assembly GCA_016271365.2. Taxonomy (NCBI): domain Eukaryota; kingdom Metazoa; phylum Chordata; order Ceratodontiformes; family Ceratodontidae; genus Neoceratodus; species Neoceratodus forsteri. The sequence continues at coordinate 626,859,581 of CM057455.1, forward strand.
CAACTGTGTTTGCACCATGGAGTAACTCTGGTTGTGCCATGGTGCAAGCTTTATAGCACCATGGCACAACTGTGCCATATTCAGCAGGGTTGTGTTGGTGAAAGTGCACCGCGGCCAACATCTGAATATGGTTCCCGTTGTGCCACAGTGCATCAGATTTGTGCTGCGCTGACTTGCGCCGGCCTTTTGGCGCATTTCTGAATATCTGGACCCTGTTGTATAAACTAAACATGCCATAGGCTGACTTAAGATATACTCTGTATTTTAATTTGAGGGTACAGTATTGGTCTATTGCTATCTCATTCCTGGATTTGACACTTAGAGATCAATAGACTGACACCTTCTCATGAAGACAAAATGATATTTTAAGTCAGCCCATGTCATAGTCCTTCTATATGTGATCTCTATGATATCACCTTACTGATGACACACACTGGGACTGACCTTAAGTAATGGTGCCTTTGCAACTGAATGCTTTAATATAAGTTCTACAATCACAATGCAACCTAACTGAGACTCTGCCAAGGACTAGAAGGCAATGTACTGGCACCACACTGTGCAACACCTGTAACAGAGCATAAAAGCAACAGCAGTGGATGGGACAACAACACAAAGTGGAAACACTCATCAGTGTGGTTCTTGGAATATGGGCAGAATATGTATTTTTACAAAGAAGAAGACAGCATTATGTACCTCTCCAGCAGATGCAAGCTACAGCACAGTAGGTGAGGGTCTGATGACATAATAAGGGGGAGTGGTGCCAGAATGAATCTAACTGAGAACACTGAATACTTCTGGTATTTTGGATCTTTGGGTTTCAGATTTGTGCACTACTTAAAATTCAGGTCAGGGATTTAGAGAAAATATTCATCATTCTAAAAGAAAAATATAAGCTTATTCAGAGAAAGTTTATTTTAGATGTTACTATACTAATGAAATATAGAAACACTTGAAATTCATAGATATGAAGAGTATTATGACATTACATGTATAACCAAGACTTAGGTGGGATGAAAATAAATTGGAGCTTTGTACTGAGGGATGTTGAATACATAAAGAGAAAGATAATAGAGTAAGGGTAGAGTGGATATACTGTTATGGATGGCAAGCAAACCCCTTTAAACCAGGGCTCCTTGGTGCTAATTACTTGTTTAGCATACTTCCATGCTACCATGACTCTTGCCTCACACTCTGCCTACCAACTCATATCTTCCCGGAGCGCCGATACACCGCTTCCGACTACTCTGCCCAACAAACTCTACTCCGCATGATACGGTTCTGCAACAATTCATCCTTACCTAACATGCTCCTGACCGACTACTTCTGATTGCTGAGCATAAAGCACAGCATAAAGCATAAAGGTTAAGGCAAAGAGATCTCTTCCTTGGATATAGTGATTTCTGTCTTTTATCTCCCACTGATCACTGCAGAAGATGCCTTCCCTGGCAAATTAGGTTAAGTACAGCAGGACCCTGAATTATGTGCTGCACGGGCTTCCACACTATGGTGTGATCCTCATTGAAAGTGGTACTATGAATAATAGTAAAACCGCAATGAGTTTTTTTTTCAGGCCTGATCTGCTTGTGATAAATGAGTGAGAATTTCTTTAGTGGAGGCTGCAAAAAATGTCAACAGAAAAAATGGCAAGCATTATGTTTTACAGAGCATCAGTTTTCAGGTATTTCCTAATATCCATTTAGCGACAGCAATAGATGGCAGAGCACAGTATTCCCTTAAGAGGTGCTAAGCATCTTAAGTTAATGACTGAATGTTAATGTACTGTAGGTGTCACTTGCCCCATGAGTTCAAATGGAAGAACATTCCCTAGAATTAATAAAATGGGAGTATTATTTACTTGCTGAAAATAGATGTTTCTGAGGTTTTGTCTGCATCTGCATCTGTCTTTGACATTGTATTTATTAACTTACTGCACTATGATGATGAGTTATATTTCTATTGTAATATTATTCCCATGTTAAGTTGTAACTGAATTCTAAAATATTAATGTACCGTACACATGAACAAGGTCTCAAAATGAGATGGGAGTGCATGTGTGACTAACTGAGATGGACATGTTTCCTTGCACTCCTGCACAAATCATTATATTCAAAGCTTGCCTTCCTTGTTCCAAAAAATACAAAATACAAATTATTATGGGTAATATTTATAGTTGCAGGTAACTTTTGTTCGGGAGTGAGTTGTTGCAGTCTGGGAGCGAATCGGTCAGGAGGCGTGTTAGCATAGGGACAAACAGTCGCAGGAGGGTATCCGTGGGAGTGAGTTTATAGGGAGTGAGTAGTCAGGAGTGAATTGTCATAGACCTTATCTTCCCAGACATAAAGGGCTTAATTTTCAAAGCCCTGAGAATGCCTAAGCCCTGGTATAGGTGATTGTTTGCTACTACAGGGCTTGCAGCATTCTCCCAGCTGGTGAGCGTGATTTTCAATCACAAGCACCAAATACTGCAAGCTAGACTACCGCCTCCTAATCTAACTTGTGCCATTTGGGGGACTTATTTTACAGGGCTTGTGCCAAATCGTTAGCACACACAGCTGTAAAGTGTGGAGTTAGTCGCCACTGCACCCCATGTACTAAAATTGGGTGCAGTTGCAGCAAAGAAGTTCAGCATAGCTGCACCAAAGAATGGGGTTAATGCAGGGCTTGATGCACGCTCTGCATCACCCTTTAAAAATCAAGCCAAAACACTTCAAATCCCAAGATGCAGAAAGAAGGCTGGCCACTTTGCATTTAGAGCTGAAAGAAGCAGGAGCTACAGTGGTGTTCCTGGGGACTAAAAGGAAGCATTTATTCTTGTAGTTTGGTCTGGATAGTTTGTACTGGAGGAGGACTGTGTCCAGTTGTATTTCTTTTAAGCAGGAGTTGTGTTTTTTAAACAGGACTTTGTTTTGAATTGTCTGTGGCAGTTGTGTTTTTTTTTTTTAAGCAGGACTTGTTTTGAATTTTGTCTGTGGCAGCTGTGTCTTTTTTAAGCAGAACTTGTTTTGCTTTCTGTCTGTGGCAGTTACAAAATCCAACTGCAAGCAGATTTAGACTTGGGGTGGGGCAGGTAGCCAACAACAACTTTTTAGTTAATTGCTCACTTTGCATTTTGAGCTGAAAGAAGCAGGAGCTACAGTGGGTATTCCTGGGTACTAAAGGGAAGTATTTATTCTGTAGTTTGGTCTGTATAGTTTGTACTGGTAGGAGGACTTGTGGCCTGTTTTGTCCCACCCCTCACTGACACCACTATTAATAGGTAAGTGGACCACTCCCAGTAGTGGTTCCACCTATTAGGGCAGGAGGCGGAGTTATTTAAAAGGGATTGAAATCTGTTTTAAAGTCTTAAAGAAATACTGATGCAAATGTAATGAGTGTGCATTTTCTTTTTGAGATAAGGGCTATTCTGGGGACCATGTTTTGCCAGAAATGCAGATTTACAGTTCTTACATAATACAGATGCAGTTGTAAAGATCTGTGAAGTATTTAGAGCCTAGAAATACAGGGAAATGTAGACCAGTGCAAGGAGTTAGCTGGATGAATGGGAGGGAAGTGGAGGGAAGGGATGACTGAAGTTGGGGATACTGGGAGACCAGGAGGGTTGTGAGCTGCAGTGGAGTGGGGCAGCATGATTCTTGGAACCTGGTGGAAGGTGGAGGCTGTCTAGTATGCAGGTTGTCAGACAGCTTACGCTGAGATAGAGAGCTTGAGATGGGAACTGAGGGAGGGACATGAATGAGAGGTAAGGAGGATATGGGGCAGATAGGCAGGGAGGGCTCCATCGCAGGATAGACCAGGCTGCCAAGGGCCAGAAGAGGGGTGCATGGCTAGGGACCAAGTTCACATGGTCCTGGACATTGAAAGGGGCATGGCCAGGTGGTAGGGAACATGGGCAGACAGAAAGGAAGTAAAAGAGGTTCAGGGTAGCAGAGGCAGGGAGGGATTACAGGGAGGGCTAGCAAGAGGTTGCAGACAAATAACAGGTACATAGTACCAGCAGAACAGAGTAGGAGGTTGGGGAAGGTACCATAGAACAGGAGTCAGGGGACCAGGAGGGAAGGGGAAGTACAAGGTACAAGGTGAGAGGGAAGACTGTGGGGTAGAAGTGAGGAGTGGCAGGAAAGCAGGTCAAGTTGGCACGAACACACTAAATAAAGGTGGAGAAAGGCCAAAACATGCTGGGAGGAGTCAAAATGAGGGAGAAGGGAGGAGGTACACGAGGAGTTGGAGGGTTGTGGAAGGGACCGAGCACAGAAGGAACGGAGGAGGAGGAGAACAGATAGAGGTGCAATTGAAGGAGAAGGGAGGGGAAAAGGGGCAGTGATGGAAGGAGAGAACACTGAGGAAAAGGGTCTTGTAGGAGGGCAAACCATGGGGAATGCAAAGGATGGGTGAGTGAGTACTTGTATTGGGGGTTCTATGCTCAGGGAGGGTGAGATGGGGAGTAAGACAACAAGGAATAGCTGAACCGGGTGGAGTGTATGCCAGGTATGACAGTGGGGAGAGTAGGGTAGTGCATTCAGAAATGTTTGAAGAAGGTGGGAGGGAGCCTCATATCACTGTGCATCTAGGAACAAATGACCTAGAGGGCAGTACAGAGGAAGAAGTACAGGAGAGACTCAGAGAAGTGGTGGGAATCTGTAGTCAGATGGAACCTCAGTGATGTTCTTTGAGGTACTCCCAGTACTGAGGGCAAGCATGGTGAGGAAGCTAAGAATACAGGAGTTTAATGGGTGGCTGAAGGGGTGGTGTGGAGATATGGGGTAGTAGGGAGGGTGAGACATGGAACAATAAGGGGCTTTATGTTAAGGATAGGCTGCATCTCAGCAGCAAGGATACAAGGGCATTGGGACGGGGCTGGAGAAGTACATTAAAACAACATAGATTTAAACTGAGGGGTGGGATGAGTCAGATAACAGGGAAGAGGCACCTCCAGGGAGACCAGAAGGCCTTCCACCCAGAGAGGAGGAGGAGGATGAGGGGAAGTTACGAGACAAAAGTGAAAGGGGGGGATGGGAAGAGGAGGGCTGGGCAAGCTGTATCTTTGAATGCAAGGAGCTTAGCAAACAAGGTGGCAGAGTTCCAGGCAATGATGGTAGAGAGGGATGAGGTATTGCCACCATCTAAGAGACCTGGGCCACCAATACCATGACTGGGATCTTATGATCCTGGGTTACAAGGTATTCCACAGGACTGATGGGGAAGGGCTGGAGGGGTGGCTATTTATGTCAGGGAGGGATACTGTGTACCAGGGAGGAGGGGACAAGGGAAGGCCAGAAGCCATATGAGTATTGCCTCCAAAGCCCTAAAGGTAAGAAGCTTAGGATGGAGGTGGTGTACAGGTCACCCTCACAGAGCGAGGAGGTACATAGGGAGCTGGAGGAGCAAATCAGAAAGATCAGTGGCAATGGATATACAGTTATAGTGATAGACTTCACCCTACCTGGGGTGGATGGCAGACAGTAACTACAGCACATGCCAGGGAACAGGTGCTGCTGGAGGCTATTCAAGACAGTTACCAGTGCAAGGGGTGATGGAACCACTAGGGAGGGAACATACTCTATTTGGTGCTAACAAATGGTGATCAAGTCCATGATGTGGTAGTACAGGACCTTTAGCAGTAAACCGACCACCGCTCAGTTTGGTTCCTCCTCAACACAGGGAGGGAGTCAGCTAAGATCAGGACAAGAGTGTTGGACTTGGGAAGGCAGATTCTGCCAGAATAGGCAGCATCCTAGAGGGTATTTAGCTAAAATTTCTAGTGATGGATGCTGAAACAGAAGTGCAATCATTATGAAGGGGCTGAATGAGGCCATAAAACATGTGCCAAATCTCAGAGTAAGCAGTCCGGTTCCAAAACACCTAACTGGCTTAACAAGGAAGTGGAGGGAAGGTGAGGGAAAAAGACTGGCATTCATTAAGTTCAAAAATCGGACATGAGGAGGAAAGAAAGGTGTTCACAAAGGCATTTAGGAGGTGACCAGGTCAGTCAGGAAGTCAAGACAGCAAAAGGAGCTAAAGTTGGCTCAGTGGATCAAAGCAGAGGAAAATGGGTTCTTTAAATACATAAGGAGAATAGGAGTTGTAGAGATGACATTGTTAGAATCAAGAGGATGGGAGATGGTGGGACAAGAGGAAGAACAGGCAGAGGCAGTCAGTGAGTACTTCTGCTTGGTGTTTACAAAATAAAGGGATGGCCCAATGCTGCAGTGGAAAGGGGGCAAGGGTGAAGGAGGGCAGAGATAACAAATGGGGTCACCCAAGAGGATAGAGTTCTGAAGGGCCTTAAGGCCTTGCAGATGGACAAGACGCCAGGACCAGGACCAGACAGTGTACACACAAGGTTCTTGAAGGAACTGGCAGAAGTGTTGGCAGACCCTCTGATGGACCTCTTCAACACCTCATTGGAGATGGGAAGGTACCCAGGGACTGGAGGATGCCTTACATGGTGCCCTTCACAAGAGGGACCCAAGACCAACCGGGCAACCCAAACTGATAAGCTTGACTTCCATAGTGGGGAAGTTGATGGAGACAATTCTAAAGAAGAGGTTGATAACTTTTCTCAATAGTAATAGTATAAAGGATGATAGACAGCATGGGTTTGTCTCAGGAAGACTGTGCCAAACTAACCTGATTGACTTCTTCGACTGTTTCACTAGGACGGTTGATGAAGGCCTCGCTGTGGATGTCCTGTTCCTGGACTTCAGCAAAGGCTTTGACTTGGTGCCCCACAGGAGGTTAAAGAGCAAGTTGAGGGACATGGGGGTGGGGGAGAAACTGGTAGGGTGGGTTGAGAGCTGGTTAGAGGGCAGACAACATAGGGGAGTTATAAGGGGAGACATCCAAGCCAATTCCAGTAACAAGTGGGTATCACAGAGTTCAGTGCTGGCCCTTGTTTTATTCAATGTCTTCATTGGAGACATTGCAGTGGGGTCAATGAGTAAGATCAGCCTGTTCCCAGATGACACTAAGATTTGTGCAAAAGTGGATGAATGAGGAAGGAGGCAGGCACTCAGGGAGGATCTAGCTAAACTCAAACATTGGTCTAAGGAATGGCAGCTGGGGTTTAATGTTAAAAAGTGCAATGCCATGCACTTGAAGCAAGAAATCCCAGGACCAGCTACGGCTGAGGGTAGTGCAGATAACAGCTTCAGAGGAGGAAAGAGACCTCAGAGTAATAGTCACAGGGGACATGAAGGTATCAGCAGTGTAGGAGGAGCAGCAAGGGCAAATAGGATGCTGGAGTGCATTGCCAGAAGGATCACCTCTAGAAAGGAGGAGATCATCCTGCTTTTGTGTACACTCACTAATGAGGCTACATTTGGAGTACTGTGTGAAGTACTAGTGCCCATACCTCAAAAAGGATGTGAGATTACTGGAGGGGTGCAGAGCAGGGCTACAGAAATGATCATGGTACTGAGGGAGTTGCCGTATAAGGAAAGATTAAGGGAGCTCAACATGTATTCTCTGTAAGACATGACGGGACAGAGGGACATGATAGAGAACTCTTAAGTACCTGAAAGGCATAAACAAAGTCAGAGAGGGAGGATTGTTCATGAAGGGTGTAAGGGTCACTAGGGCTTAGTCTGAAGTTGGAAGTGGGAAGATTCAGGAGGCAGATGGGGATGCACTTTACAGAGAGAGTGATGATGAGATGGAACTCACTGCCGGAGGATTTAATTGAACTGAGAACAGTGGATAGCTTTAATCATAGTTGGGATAGAGTCAAGGGCAGTATTAGTATAGACAAGAACACAAAGGGGGAAAGACCAGGAAAGGGAGGAAGGGAGGGGTTTGGGTTGGGCTGGGGCAGCTGTAGTAATATGAAACTAAGAGATGCACAATTGGGCAGACTTGATAGACCTGCAGACCTTTTTCTTCTGGCAATTTATGTTCATAAGATGCTTTAAGGGGAAAGGAAATCTGTGATAAATCACAGCAGTTAGCAATATATCAATTGACAGTTAATTGTGCTTACACAGCTTGGTGAGGTGTGCTTATGCAACTTGCTGAATAAACTTTGCTGTGAGCGCTCATTTCTCTGTACCCTCGAGTACCACACTGTATGGATGTCAAGGCAAGGAATGCTGGAGAGGGTTCCACCCCTAGAGGTGTTATGGTAAGGATTCCATTCGGTTAAGGGTAGCTTAGAAAAGCCCTGAGGAAAGAGGCTAGCCAATGGAGGAGAAGGGAGGATGGTGGGGCAAAGAAAACATGTTTCTGCATGAATCAGGAAGGAAGAGTTTAAATATGTTGGGGCATGGCTCTTGCTTCAGCCATTGAACCACATGCATATGCTTTTCAATTCAATGTGCTTAACAACTTGGTGTGGTGTTGTGCTTATTCAATTTGCTGAATAAACTTTGTTGTGGTCATTCACCTCTATGTGCCTTGGGAATACCACCCTGTAGGGATGTTGAAAGCAAGGAACCCTGGAGGAGGGTTCCACCTCAGAGATGCCACAGGAAGGATTCCCTTAGTCTAAAGGTTACTAGGATAAGCCCAAAAAGAGAGAGATCAGAAAGCATTGCAGAGGTTACAAGGTGGTATCAAGATTTGAACTTACACATTGGTAAGCAGAGATAAGGGTAATGGTCAGAGATAACTGTAATGAGTTACAACTTTAATGTAGGTTGAATGAATTATAACGAGAGGCATGACTTTGCAAGGAGAAAGGGAATGGCAAAGGATGGCCATGATCCATCTCCATCCAATGAGTGGAAACATACCTAAATAACTATGGAAACCTAAGAACTTTGGGCATTACAAGTGAAGTAACTAGATATTATGACCTTGGTACTGAGGAGAGGAAAATACCTCTAGGGAGGAATCCTCCATGGATCCAAGGCCTATTCTTCGTTCCTCCAGGCTAGAGATGTTTTATTTACTCACAACCTGCTGCTGCAGTTTAGAAACCCAATCCAAGGCGAGGAAAATATTTCAATTTGGTGAAAGCTCTCATGATCCCTCTAACTGCAATGTTGTGAAGGGTCGTGAGAGCACTCTGCAACAATGGATACCTGAAGTGAGAGCAGGACCCCCAAGGCTGGAGGAAGACAACAACAACCGCTGAGGCAGTCAGCTGGCCTACTGACAAAACAGACCAGATGAACCAGTGGCGGCTGTGGATAGAAAGAAAACAAGATGCCACTGAACCCAATTCATCTAGCTAAAGGTGTGCTCTTGCATGAGGGCCCCATCTCTCATAACTGAAGTCATAAATTCTACATCATGAGGTGCCATCAATAGGGCTGCATCACTTAAGCTCTGCCAATGTGAGGACATTCCCACTATGGGCAGTTGAGAATGACCCTGACAAGATTTTGCATGCTCAGGATGCAGAAGTTGGAGAAGAGCAAGAGTGTCAGCTCCAGGGTAGGTCCTGAGCCATAGAAAGTAATGGTCATGGTTGGCATACCTCCAATTTATAAATGAGAGCATACAATCAACTATGAAGCACTAGTTATGAGGAGGCCAGGTGAAACCATTGGCCAGGTGATATGATTGACTGAGATGACTGACCTAGATGATCAACTGAGATGATCGACTGATACAATGGACTAATGAGATTTACTGATGAGACTGACTGATGAGATTGACTGATAGGAATGCTTAATATGATTGACTGATCTGAGCAAAATTAATGAAAGCAAGCCAACCAGTTCCATTAAGGAAGCCAAATTAATGGTAACATACTGTAGAGGGTAGGTGATTAAGTAATGAGAGGCTGTGATGCCAGAAATTGAATCAATGAGGTTTAGCATAATTGAATATATGAGGTTTAGCAGTGATTGCTATGGTTGCAGCATAAATAGAGAATTGATATGATTGGCATGAATATTTTAAATGCCATTAAGATGGAGATAGGTTATTCCAGTAAGGAGCATTTGAAATGCAGCAATGGAATGCAATGAAAATCTTGAAAGCCATGTAGGCTGTGAGTTTAAGTATGTATGCATGCCGCCCAGTGGTGCTGAGGGCTGAGGTGCTGGATGCCACACCTCATGCCACGCTGGCTACCCAGGTTTGGGATTGAGCCCGGCCGCTGGGGTCGGCAGGGAAGACTGGGATTGAGCATCTGTAGACTTTCTCCCAGTCCTGGGTGGGTTGGGGAATTCACCATGCTGTAGTGCCCCTGGGATGCTCAGGGCACTACTAGTGCTGGTGATACTGGAGGGGAACACGGTGGATGTCAGCACGCATGCCCAGATGTCATTGCACGTCCGCATTCCAGGGGACCAATCGGAGGAAATGGCTGGGCACAACTGTGCAGTTTGATGGCTGCACCGAGCCACCTGGAATACTTTGTGGAGTCCTGTCGGGATGGTCCGGGGTTGTCCTGGCTGGCTAAGGCAGAGGGGAGCCTCCAGCAGGATGGCAAGACAGCTGTCCCAGATCCTCCTGGTGCAGTTTGAGCTACCCAGTTCTCCGGTGGGCGGAGCCACAGCGCTGGATGCCCTGTTGCTGTGTGCCGCAGCACAAAGAAAAGCATTACATGAAAAAAAAAGTATGTATGCATGGATAACTGAAAAGCCACGTAGGCAAAGGAGCAAGACAAAATCATATAGCTTACTGTAAAAGCACGCCTCCTGTTTCTGAGTCACGATACACCCCTGTGACAGTCCCCTGTCATGGGAATAACAGGAAGCCACACGCTGTGCACCATGAGACCAAACAGCAACCGTAAAGTTGGTAGGGTAGAACCCCCAAAATGGAGCTAATTCAATGGCTGAAGTTTCAGTATGGGTTGAAGTCAGAAATGGACAGTTGTAGTTTAGGAAAAGTATGGTTTGATACAATTATGACATAGCAACAAATGAGACTAAATGACATAAATGCTGGAGGAAGGAATAATGTAGTAAGGTATGACACCACAACAGCAGCCAGAGGAAATGAAAAGACAGAGTTATAGCTACTAAGAGAGCCAGTACAGAGTGAGGCAAGTGCAAACAATTAAGGTGATGGGCACATAGACTGCTACAGCATAGAACAGCAATTGGAACTGACAGCACACAGGTAAAAGCACAGATATAAGAGATTACTGAAAGTATGATAAAATGAAATGAGAGCCTGATTAACAATGCATCTGAATATAACAAGTAAACAAGGGCTATGGAACAAAAAAGTACCCGCCCAAAAAGCAAACACAAGCACCAGAGCAGGAGGTAGAAACAAACAACTAAGGAAGAAGCACAGACAGACTGCAGTCAGAGGCAACATTCTGACCCAGAAGCAAGAGGAGTACAAACCAGGCAGAGAATCCAGCACAACCAGCAGATTCTAAACACAAGGGAAGGTAGGAGACAAACAATAGAAAGGAGGGAGGCAAAGAAAGGCTGGCCAGAGAGAGGATGGACAGAGCCACTGGCCAAGAAAAAATGCTCTGAATGAAGCAGGAAGGAATAATTTAAATAAGTCAGGTGGGACAGGCATGGCTGTTGCTTCAGCTATTGAACCACAGGCTTAAGCCTTTAAAACAGAAATTCAGACCTCCTAATTATTCTTATCATACTTACCTGACCAAACACTGCTGTGAAAACTACATTTCAATTGTTTTATTATTTAAGGGTAATATAACGTCTGAAGGAACATTGTGATATAGAGAAATCTGTCTTTTCCTGGTTGTTATACCATTGATGTGATGTATCTTGTTGTTAACCCATCGATGGTACATCATATCAATAGCATAACGGCATGGAATTCAGTTGTATGACTACCTCATGGCAGTACGACCGCTGAATGTTCAACATTCATTTTCAGCAGTGATTCAAATATCGGTCACACAGCACATACTAATCCCCCATTCTGTGCCGAAACCCTTACAAACCCTAAGTCACTCACCAAATTAGGGATATTCAGAGTGTATTCTGTATTCCTACTTGTTTACTAAATATTTTTTTCCTTATGTCCCTTGTATGTGTGTCTTGCCAGAAATTTCAGCAGAGGTCAATGCTGCACATCCTGACCCTGTCTCTCGGTGCACGCATCCCTAGTTGGACATTTCAAATCACTCGCTGTTCTTGTGATAACGATGCCCATATACTATAAAGATAAAGTATGGGTATCAATGAATAACCAATCTATTATTTAGTCTCTCTTGGCAACTATGGCAAACTCTTGTTTCTGCATTCTCAAGGCTTACCTGGGTTGCCAAGGAACCACTTGAAGCTAGCATAGCTTGGTTATTGATCTATGCCCATACACTTTATCCTCTATATTCTGCACAGTTCTTTCATAGAACCAATAATTTGGAGTTTATAATGTATGCCATGGTTTGGGTACAGAATGCTAAACATGTGCTGTTGACCTATCAGGCCATGCTCAGAGTTATGTTCCCGAACCATGTCATAATTAAAACTAAATATCACTGATTCCATTAAGAGAACTGTAACAGAATGCTGCCCATCTAAACATAACAAAGCAAATTATGTTTTTTCACATCACTTTTTGGAGCATTGTTACATATTGATCATTCAAGGTATGACTAAAATTTATGAAAAAGAAAATTACAAATAATTGACAATTAGAAATTATTTCCTGTCTTCTTTAAGTTTCAGGCTACCCCACATTTGGAATATCCTCTCCCAATATAACTGGCACCTAAAGTATCTGAAGCTTCAGTCAAAAGCTGGGCTGTTATATTGCCTCTCATACCTGTATCCTTTTTCAGACTGTTTTTAACCAGGGCTTAAATTAAGCAGGAGCCCACAGGAACTCAGTTCCTCGACCTCTTAAAAATCTGTATGACAGTTCCATCACTTTGTGATATTTTTCCATTGACAACAATAAGAGAGTTTCTCCACCTAGAAGTCTAGATAGAAGAGTTCTCCCACCTAAACATTTTCAGTTTAAACACTGTTTGTTACTGTGTACTTTGTATGCACTGCCAGATGTATATGATATATTGTTTATATTTGACCTGCTCTTTGGCTTGTATCTGCCAAAACCTCTTCCCAGGACATATCTGTAAATGAGATTCCTCTTTACCTCTGTATGTGTTTTCTGGATTAAATTCTTTTCAATAAAATACAGAAATAAACAATGTAACAATGGAACTAGTAGTATCTGAGATAGGTGGCAAAAAGAATATGGAGTGGTAGATTCCTTAATGATACTGTAACTCAGTGTGTTACACTCCCACCTCGAGGCCACAGTACTGTGAGTTCATTTCAGGACACACAGCAGAGATGTGCTCATATCCAAATATGCTAGATGAAACACTGGAGATGCCATGCATTAAATGGGATACAGTAATAAGCTAATTCCATTCTCCCAATCTCTGGATATTGTCCTGAGAATGAACATGTAACCCCTAGGCGGTGATTTTCTAAGGGCTACTACCCCTATCTGTATGTCAATACAGAGGTTGAGGCCTGAGTTCTCTAATTAGGTGTCTCCACCCATGGAATTGGTATTGTTGTTGCTATCTGCTCAGGTATAGCCCTCTGAAGCTATAACCACTCACCAACCCTTCTAGTGGCTACAATATAATTCAGGTGTAAATTCACTCAATAGACAGCAGCAATAGTGTGTTCACATCCTTCTCACTTACCACTAGGGCTGGACCTGCAGCAACTGCCCTGAGAGACCCCCTGGAAAATAAAGTTAGCAAAGCAGTAATACAGTACAATCTAATACTGTAACCCAACTAATAATATGTCCACTTGCCAGGTTAAACATGAAGAAAGACAATCAGATTTATCAGTGAACCAGTGAGAGGCATGAATCTAGCAGAATGATTAGCAATCTGATTTAAATCAGATTATCTAGCATGCACTTTAAGTCCCAGACAGACAGTTCATCAACCCTGGGTGCCCAAAATGTCATGCAGACTAGCCTGTAGCATTCCCTTTGGTGGCGGCATTGCAGCTGATGTTGGGGACCTTGGGAGAGGAAAAAGGCAGTTGAACATGCACACAACCCAATTATTTGTAATTCAAACTGGATGGCTCAGTCTGTTTCAAGAACCCTGTAAAAGAAAAACAATTATATGGTACCACAATGATTCTAGCTTTTGTTGCAGGAGCTACTGTAATTTGTACTCATGCTACCATGATCTAGCTGCACTGAAGGTGATATGTAGACCTCATGGTGATGATCATGGGGCTGGGAAGCTGCAGCTGACACGACACACCTCTAGGTGGTCACAACCTGCTCAATGGTGTTGGGCAGGAGCCAAATCAGCCGGTATTCCACCAAAATGGTGTTTGGTATAGGAGAAGCGGCCTAGGCTGAGATGGCAGGCCCAGGCGTGGTGATCAATTCTGGCAAAGTTTGTGATTTTATGCTGGTGAAGCCTCCAGTTGGCATAGCAGATTTGATCTTGTGGAATCAAATCACACCCATGGAACACATGCAGCACATTTGAATCGGGCCTTCTTTAAACAACAGTTCGGATTCAGTCTGGTTGCAAATTGCAGCTTTACTACACAAACCTTTCACTCTGAATACAATCCGCACACAAGTGTCCAATCCTTCAGGAGCAAGTCTTCAGTCCACACCAAAAGTTGCAATGACACTTATTCTATTTGTCTGCTGCAGTTCCAGGCTGGAAATCGCCAGATCAAACCTTTGCAATAGGCAGTACAATTGCAGGAGAAAGTGGCAGAAAGGCCAGCTAAGCCTCTTCCTGACGATTCCCCACACCCTTCTGGGAGCAGCTGCTTGAAAGCTCTTCACTCTTCCACTTCCAACTCTAACTGGATCCACTGCTTCAGGCAAGTTCCCCATGGATTTTCCTTGTAATACAAGAGGTTCAGTTGGCTGAGGAACTGTCAGCCACAGTCATGGCTCCCTCTCCAGGTCCATTTAGGTGTCAACACTCAAAACTACAAAACCACAGGATTTCCTTCCCACAAGACCCCTGGGACAGGATCCAGTTTAGGTCCCCAGTGGTTCTATTGTCCATTACTCTGGAAGTCCAGGACCTAACATGGTGGCTCCCATCTAAATGTTTGAGCTTCAGTGAAAGCACGTGAACACTTCCTATCTTTAATATAACAGCAGATAAACAGTAAACAATCACAGTTCCAACAGGAGCTCCCTATCGCAAATTGTGACTGCAGAATGGAGCAAAATAACACACTGTCTGGCTGGTCATAAGCCTTAAATCACTCAGACCCAGCCCAGACTAGTTTTCTAAACACAGATTAGCTATTCTCTTAAAGGGACAGGCATGGAGGCTCAATGGCACTCTCACACAAATAGATAGAACTACTTCAGACAGGACACCAACCTGGCAGTGGGCATTAGGAGCCCAGGGATACAATAGCAAACCCCAATTTCTAGGAGGGTTACAAACACATGAAGTTTTTTTTTCTTGCATGGCCTATGTGGAGAAGCCAGAATGCCCTCTTTTAATATACACAAAAATCCCAATGAAGTTTTCTGGAACTGTGTACATGCCATGCAGTCTTAATAATTAATAGTATTCTGTTGGGCATAGTAAAATTGAAAGCTGTTGGGGAAGGAAATTCAATAGGAGGGGTTATTGTGGAATCACCAGACCGCTGAATTGTATTCCATAGAATCTTTGAAACATGTTACCTGTGGCAGTGCTACATATTTTTCTTTTGTGATTTTGCAAATGAAATATTTGTGTGACTAAAAAATTCTGCATTCAACAAAATTCACTGAATATTGTTTCAAGAAATCCTGCCAATTTCCCTTTATTCACCTTGGATTCAGCAGAAGTGGAAAAAGTTTCTGCACATCACTACTGCAAATAGAACATTTTAAATTCATATATTTGTAGCAACAGAAAATAAAGAAAGAAACAATGATTTGAACAATAGGTTTACTTCATAAATTATCCACACAAGAATATAGGCATACTGTAGTTATATATAATAGTATCTGCTGTGTTTGCATGTATACATTCCTTGTACTTCCACCTACTTTTGTTTTCCTTTGCCAGGAGAAAAAAACTTAGAAACAAATATTTCACAAGAGTGTCCCTAAAGATAGCAGAAGTTAAAAATTACAGTAGCAATAAATACTGATAAATCTAACATTCTGCATTTATTATCACTGAAGCATTAACAATGTACAATATAACCAACAAGCCAAATAAATAATATTAATCATAACAAGAACATTTATCATCTGTTACCTGATCACAACTATGTATAAATTCCTTTAAGTTTGAAGACAAACTTATTTTAACTCTTTGTGCAGATTACTCCAAAGCCTGGAAGCAACCTGACTTCAAGTAGCATTCCCAAATTACTGAAAACTTTAAGGACTATAGAAACATAGGACAGTAGGGCAAAAAACCCTTTGGGGCTGAATTTTCAAGGGATGACACAGGGGCTGTGTCAAGCCAAGTGTTACCTCCTTTAATCACCATAGCTGCACCAAATCCAAATGCTGCATCTTATTTATTTATTTATTATTTATTTATTTATTAAATTTTGGTGACTGGTAGGCCTACTGAGCCCCAAGGTCCCTTTTCAGGGGCGACCCGGATAACAATACAAGTTATAAAATGAACAAGGACATAAGGAACATTTGAGGCATTGTGAGTTACATCATGAGGGTGGTTACAGTAAAGAAAATAGTGGATACAGGCATGGTTACAGGCATGGTAAAAGAAAAGCAGTGGATACAGGCATGGCTTACATCTGTACCAGATTTTATAATCTGCGATGTAACTGTGACATTTGGACTTTCTTTACAGGAGTTTGTGGCAAAGAGAGGCCAAAAACAGATTGCAAGAGGCCCCAGCAATGATATAGACCACACAGTGGGCTAGTGGGTGCTAAAATGACAACATGATGGAAAATCATGTTCTGTTCCTACAGGTCTGGTGTACTTTGTTTTTAGTGCAGTTAAGGCTTGATGCAAGAAAGAAAAAAAACACACTTTTGAAAATCTGGACTATGGAGCAAGTCCATTCTGCTCTAGAACCCTACCTGTAGTTACAATACTGTGAGAAAAACTAAAAGTGACACAGAAAGTAAACCTCAAACTATGCTGCTACAAGTAAATGCATCTAAGGCTGTGGCTTGGGGATGGAGGTATAGCCTAGAGGTTAGAGTAATGAGCTGTGAATGAGCTTGGTTCATCCGGCAGACCTGGGTTTGTTTCCCACAACCTGCACTTGCATACTGTGTGACTCTGAGGAAGTCACTTAACCACCTCAGTGATCTTAAGTCACCCCTGAAAACAGGCATTTGTGTCTAGTGGGCCTTAACTGGTTACCAACAGAATACAATTAAGATTTATATATATATATATATATATACACACACACAAAAATACATTTATGTGTTTTAAGTAAAATAATTAGTCACTGGTAAAGGTTTGACCACAATGCAGTGCTTGTGTAAGTAACTTAATTGCTATTTTAAAAATTGTTTTCTTTTTTTCTCTATTGTTTTCTTTCTTTTCTGATGCTGTTTTTAATATGTCACCTTACTTAGGGATGTGAACACAGAAAAAGTGGATGATTGAGTGGGAGAGCATGAGGGATGTAGCTGTTTATTAGAGATAGAGTGCTCTACATGCTGCCATGGATTTGGAAAGAATGCCAAAGAGGCGCTCTGTGTGCTGTTGATTGAAAGGAATGTGAGAAACACTGATCATGGTAAAACAATGTTGTTGTTTTTTTCATTATTTCATTCTTGTATCAGTAAAGCAATGGTGGAGCACGCAGTCAAGAGATCGCTGGAGGGAGGGCAGGGCTGGTGAGTTACTTTTGGCCAGATGGGAGCTGGAGCCAGAAATGTGGAATATCTTTCAGTGTGGGCATTGGCAGTTTAGACAACTATAATAAACATAATGAAGAAAAGAAGAGCTATTGTAAAGATGACATTTATAAGTGTTTATCATAAATTTTGTGTAGCTGGTTATGTTGAGAGGTTAGAGGCTGAAGTATGTGGCAAAATTTATATTTTTATAGTTAGATATGTTAGGGTCTTAATGCCTTTGCTTTTAAACATAAATATATTATCTTCATCAACTGTGTGCTTTGTTGTTGACTGTAATATATGCACAGCCAAGGATGTTTTGCATGCAAAAGCACATCTGAATTGTAGGTTCTCCTGATTTGCAACTTTTGAACTAACCATTATTGTATAATACATCCTATATCAGTCACTGAAATCTACCTCCTATTTCTTTGAAGTATCCAGAAAACTGTTTCTAGATATTGAGTCAGCCATGCATTTTTCCCTTTCTAATGTCAGAACACATCATTTCTAGTTTTAGTTCAGCAGTCATTAGTGGCTGCCATCTTGCAATCTATATAACCCTGACATCTTAGAGTTCAGGAATTCTGCATATCATGGGACAGTATGATGTTAATTGTGTGAAAAGCAACAGCATATGAATTGCTTACTGTACTTCTAAAATAAATATTTAGTTGAGTGTTATACATTTTTGTTCACCAATGTAGAAGAAACTGGCCATCAAAATTAAAAATAAGACCCTGATATAATTGTTCAGTGTTTCAACATCTTTTATTTTTACTATGTGCAATTAAGCACACATCAAATTATTGAACTACATCTTGAAACCACAGAAATAATTCACAAAGGGACATTAGAGGTTGCAACATTAGAGGATTGATTAAAGCTAGCAGAGTGGGTCAAAAAGTCAAGATGAAGAAGATGGTGGGGTATTAGGTAAAATCTTACAGAATTGAATCTTTTAAAGCAAACAGTTCTAGTGCATACAAAATACATTTATAAGTTAAAGGTCACTGTCGTACTGAGTCAAATTTCAATTCTTATAATAGGATATTATATAATTTTATGCAGTCTCATGTTTCAATTTTAATTAAAACTATAGTCCTGCTCTTTGTGACTTTCTGTAAAAGTTTCAACATGGTTATCCTCAAATTAGCTGGCAGTTATTCCAGATTTCTATGTATTATTCAAGCTACACAATGATAGCTCATTACTTTTAATTTGTAATATTTTTTTATAATATTATGCAATAACATATTCAACAATTTTAGTTCTGTTTAGCAAATGTTATGTTCACTTTACCAGGGACCCCACTATAACAAAAAGTACAAATGCCATAGTCTAATGTTGTGCATAGTGATATTGTGTAAAGAGCTGTGTGTTGTGCAACTATGCAGATGAGAAAAGAGAGCTCTCCTAGAAAATGGTGCACTAAATGTTCACCCAGAACTGAGTTCCAATATAGCCCTTGTAAATAGTGTAAAAGCACTAATCTAGGTATGAGTGCAAACCACAGTGGTTACCATTTAGGGCAAACTCCTGACAAGGTCAGCAATACATGTGCATGCTGGCCAGTTTGTTAGACACAAATCTGTTAGCAGTGCAGCCACCACTACTGTACAATAGTAGTACATCAAATGCTAAGGACACTACTCAGCATGCATGGCACTAACACATCCTTGCCATATTCTTACCATATAATTGCCAGCTACATTACATGCTGTTACCAAGGCACATTGTTGCCACACAGTGGATGGATGCTGTGGACTATGAGAGTACAACAGAGCAATACAGACATATAGACACAGTATATAGACAATGGTGGCAGAAAAAGCACATTTGGTCCACCCATTCTGTCCATCTTACCTAATTACTCTACACTGCCCTATTGGCCATCTCCATATTTGAAGAGTGAGATGTGAGGATTCAGCAAACCATTGACACAGTGAAAAAAAGACTTGCTGTGTTCAGGGAGGCATGTCTGATGGTGTTACTGTGCTCATTCAAGGGCCACTTCAGAAGTATGCCATTATTGATGTCACCTGACCACACAGGTTTTGCATTAATGTACTAATGCTCAATTACCAAATGTGTATGGAGTTCCATGACTTATTACATCCCTTTGTTCTCTACTGCAGCAAGACTGGCATTTTTGGCACAATAGAAAACTGATCAGAATGGTGAATGCTGTTAGTGAATTTTAAAGCATGCCTTTTGAAAGAATTACATAATCTCTTTGCTAAAAGGCAGTTAGCACAGTCAACAGGCTTCCAATGTACCAGTGCACCCTGTGTATACGACTCCATCTCTCATTACCTTGCATTCCAAACATGGCTTTGTACTCATCAACAAATTGTTTTGTGCCACACAAACCTCTGCTTCCTATATACAAAGTAAGTACTAACCACCATGCTTGTGCTAACATCACACTTTGCATGGCACAAACACAGTTATGGTGCAAAGCATTTGAATATGCTGCCACCAGTATACTTATAAAGATGTGTCAAAGTCAAAGGACTTCTCACCCATTTCTCTAATTTGTAGCATTAACGCAGTCTACAGTTTTGCACTTCACTTCCCAGCAGTCTGCAGTCTTCCACTTTGTACCATCAGTTTAAACTGTCATCTTGGAATTATTTCCTTGACTGCTCTACTTCTGCTTGTTAATGTGCATCTATGTACTTCTTAAGTATATACCCACAGTATGTATTTTTGTCATCTGTCTTTCTGTGTTGCACTGTCCTGTGGAGCTGGCATTTCTGACAAATGCCATTGGTCCAGTACATACACCTGTAAACAAATGAATGGATGGATGAATGAATGAATGAATGAATGAATGAATGAAATAGACATAAAATATGAATATAAATTTATTAGGATGTTTACAATTTTCTCACCAATGAGAGCCCAAGATTCAACATTTCTTATTTTACTAGCTTTTCTTTTAGTGATGCCTAGCATCTATGCTTTTTCATCTGGGTGGCCTAAAGCAAGAGAGGTGGAATGACTGGCTCAAGGTCACATACTGAGCTACAGCTGTGAATGGACTCAAATCTATGAACATATTTTCCAGTTCTGAGCTTTAAATACTAGACTACTGTGCCTTCCAAATAACCTGAAAATGTAATTCTAGTTTCCAAGAGATTCTCACAATATTGTACCTTAATCTCAAAAACATATAATATAAACAAACATTAAAAAGTAGAAATGGACTTGATAGCACCTGTCCTTTGTTAAACATAACAATTCTTGTGCATTTAAAATTTTATAAAATATTATTTAGTTGGTACAGATCTTCCACAGACACAGAGAGGTCTGACTGTTGTGCATCAGAGTAGCATGCACCCTCAAATTATAGCTCAATGAAGATATTTCCATCTATTTGCTAAAACAGAGCACATTTTCTAGACAGTACTAACAAAAGCACCCGATAAATCCGTTTTTTTCAAATGATGAACCCAAATTCCCAGGGCTTGACATATTCAGGGAACTCAAGCAAGCCTGGCAATGTACCATTCCTATCTGAAAGGGAAGAAAAAGTCATCCCAAGCAGAAAGGAAACAGTTGATAATGCTTGGGCCATAGTGATCACACCCAGAACTCGGTGCTCCTCAAGGGTCTTTCCTCTTGCCAGTGTTGCTCATGGTGTATATGCTGCCACTGTTGGATATTAGAAGGCAGAACAGCACTGGTTTACATTTTACAAGGATTATACCCAGGTGTTTGTGTCCTTTCTTTCTGGCAGATGTGAATCAGTGCTGCTATAAGAGCACATCTTTTCAGAAATCAGTGATGGAATGGCCTTTAGTTGGATGGTTCTCAATCCTGGCAATACAGCATTACTGATAATTGTATCAGATAAGTAGATATCAGCACTGCAATGTAGCCTTCAGATCCCTTCACATCCCTTCACTTGATGGGGTTAATCAGAGGCTGTTAGGGTAGTTAATTGTCTAGGACGAAATATTGATGTATGACTGATATTTGAATATCAGGTGTCAGCTGTTGTCAGAGGTTGCTTTTATCATCCTAAAATATTTCTAGACTTCACCCCATTCTTAATCCCCACTGATCTGCACACACTAGTGCAGGCCTTTATTTCCTCAAGAATTGACTAATGTAGTGCATCTTACAAGGACTTTCCATTGGTGTAACCTATTGCTTGTGCTTGTCCATATTGTTGGAAGGGGCTTCTAACCTCTGCATGTAGGTCATATTATATGACCTCCTCATGAGACCTGGTTACACATGCAAGGGGCAGAATGACCACAGGGTTCGTGTGCTTATTGATAATGTTGGGTGGTAGAGGTTGTAGGTAGGGTGTTGTGAAGTTTTACTTCACCCAGTAAGTGTTGGTTATGTGCAAACCTCATGCTATGGGTATCACCACCAAGTCAGAGTGCAAAGTTCCTTTTTAATTTTCTTTTTAAAGCAATGTTTTCTTCCCCACCATCTCCAAGCTACCCATCAGCTGTTTTACTGTGAACACATGTGCTCCTTTTCATTCAGACAGCAGATGGCTATAGTGATGACCAGAGGTCTGTATCTAGTAAGTAAGTAAGTAAAATTTTATTTTTAAACGCTTTCAATATCAAAGCCTGTACAAAACAATTTAAATACATATAAAACATATTCATATAACACAACAACAACAACAAAAATAGTTACAATAAAACACAATAAATCATTCCCCATACGCCCTTTGAAATAAATAAGTTTTCAGTTCTGACTTAAAACTTTCAGCGATCAAACAGTTTTGTATCCGACGAGTAGAGAATTCCACAGGGTAGGAGCAGCATAGAAACGCTGCGCTCTGATGTTTCCAAGCGAACCTGAGACCTCTAGCATCCCGCCGCAGAGCGGAGGAGCGAGAGGGACAGTAGGGAACAAGCAGATCTTGAAGATATCGTCCCTGTTCGTGGTAGGGGTTTTATAGGTCAGTAAACCGACCTTGAAGGTGATCCGCCATTGAACCGAAGCCAGTGTAGCTCACGCAGCGCAGGCGTAATATGATTCCTTACAGATGTTCCGTCAATAGCCTGGCTGCTGCATTTCTGCACCAGCTGCAAGCAGCGGATATCAACCCCGGCAGCCCTAGGTACAGGGCATTGCAGTAATCAAGGCGGGAGGTAACAAAGGCATGGACTAATGTCGGAGGTCAGCCGGAAGAACAAGGTGTTTCACCCGAGCAATATTCCTCAGATGGTAAAATGAGGATTTGACAGCAGAAGACACCTGAAATTTCAGCGTCAAACTGTCGTCAATAATAATGCCAGGTTACGCACCGGTCTGAGGTCAAGAGCTGGACACCATCGATCCATATGCCGAAGGAAGACCAGCCCTACAACCCGCTTCAGGACGACCTGGGTCCACCACCAACACCTCAGTCTTATCCGGGTTTAACCTCAGCCAGCTGGCACTCATCCAATCACTGATCTCGGATAGACAGTTGTTAAGTATTGAGACTGCCTCTTCTTGCCGGGACTAAAGGACAAATATAGCTGGGTATCATCTGCATAGCAGTGAAAACCAAGCCATATTGCCTAATAATGTCTCCCAATGGCAGCATGTAGACAGCGAACAACATGGGTGCCAAAATGGAACCCTCGGAACCCCACAAGGCAAAGAGATTGCGTCAGAGGAATAAATTCCAGTGACAACCCTCTGTCTCCGCCCTGTGAGAAATGATTGAAACCATTGTAGAACCGTACCAGACAGTCCACAATAGAACCGCAGGCATTCCAAAAGCACACCATGGTCCACAGTGTCAAAAGCCGCAGAGAGATCAAGAAGGACTAGAATAGTACAAGCCTTCGATCCTCGCTATCAGGGAGATCATTTAGAACCCGGACAAGAGCAGTTTCAGTACTATGTCTTTTCCTAAATCACGATTGAAGAGTATCATAGACATTATGGTTTGAAAGATGGTCATCCAGTTGCAGTGCAACCACCTTTTCAATAACCTTAGCCAAAAGGGCAGGTTAGAGATGGGTCTGTAGTTAGCTGGACAGTCCGTTCAATGAAGGTTTTAGGAGTGGTCGAGACGACCGCCTCCTTTAAGGGTTCAGGAAAGATCCCTGCTCCAAGGATTTCCAGACAATTTCAGCAATGGTCGGGCAGATAATATCTACGCAACCTAATAAAAGTGGCGTGGGCCCGGATCAAACTACAACTGGTTGGACGTACAGTCTGGACAATCCTCATAATGTCCATGAATTCCGGCCTACCAAAGTCAGACCAGGTGACACAGGTGTTTGCTTCCACTCACGATCACTGCAAACCCTTGAAGAGTGAACTTGGCTGAGATCCGCCCTAATGCTAGCAATCTTATTTCTGCGAAAAATCGACAAGCTCATCACACTTTACTTGTGAAAAAATCTCTTCCAGACTGTGAGCAGAGTGGATTGCACAATCTGTCAACAGTCCGAAAGAATTGACCAGTCAGTTTTGCGCAACAGCAATCTCCCTGGACAGGAATTCTGACTTCTTACGGATATTGCCGATTGATAGATAGCATAATGATCCATCAATCTAAGTTTGTCAGCACCTGGCAAGATTTCCGCCATGCTCTCTCTGGCCTTGACCCCTCTCCTCAGCTCCTTCAAAGACTAGTCAAACCAGGAGTCTTTGGGCGCTGAGTAAGTAAGCCCAACGACCAGGAGCAATTGATCCAGGGCCCTGGTCACCGCCTTTATAGGCGGCTAAACCAGGTCCCTGGACCCATGCTCTCATCCAAAACACCCGATAGGTCCAGTACCGATAGGCCCTCTGGGTTTACTCCCTTAAGGGTGATACTGGACCATCTCCGTAGGGGCAGACCTATTAGGGGGTGCCCCAAAACTGAATCTTATGGTGTGATGGTCTGTCACACATTTGGTTCCACCTCCAAATGTGAAACTTCCAAATCCAGTAGGAACACCAGGTCCAAGAGTGTCCACCTATAATGGTAGCAGAGGTAACTACCTGTGACAGGCCCAACATAGACATAAGCTGGAGGAAGTTCTTTCCAAAGTGCGAGAGTTCATCGTCGACCCAGGCATTGAAGTCACCCAGTATTAGCCATCTAGGTGATTCCAGCGCCATGTCAATGATGAAGTCCACGAACTCCTTCAGGAATTCACCACCATCACCGGGTGGACAGTAGATGAGGAGAATCCTGAGCCTGCACCTGCTGCCAGGATACACTCAAAGGATCTGGTGTTACCCACTGGCTCCTCCACAAGATTCAGCTCTGATCTAAAAAGATATTGCCACGCCCCTCTGATCCAATCTCGGTGGTGCATTACCGAGAACCCAGCTGGAGCAGCAGAGTCTAAAATAGGACCTGCATTCTCATCCAGCCAGGTCTCGTAATGCATGCCAAATCAGATGTTGCAACAAGATCTGCAATAATAGCAGTCTTGTTCCTAATCGACCTGGCATTATACATACCACTCGAGTTGGATGGGTTTTGGAGAGGATCGCAGTACCTTTCCACAATCTACTGATCCCTGTCTTCATCTAAATTGTATTCTTTTTCTTTGGGTGGTATTCCATGGGCGGCTAGAGAGTGGACTGATGCATCAGTTGGTGGGTGGTAAGGATGATTATTTAACTCCTCCTGAGGAAGGAGGTTGGAAATTTGTTGGTGTTGTGGGAAGGGAAGGGTTCTTCTTTCTTACTTGTCTTCCAGCAGGTGCTGCCAGGGAATGAGATTGGTATGGATGCTGTCTGTGCAAAGTGGGTGGGCAGTGGGTGTTATTGTTTAGGCATCTAAACTGAGTAAATCTAGCTGGGGTCTATTAGATGTCTGATGAGGGTGGAGGAATGCAGCAATGTTTTATAAAAAGAAACTGAATGAACTTCAAGAAAGGGACCTATTGCTGGTGAATCACAACTTCAGAGTCTTCACCAGGTGAAGCACAATGCATAGTGACACTTAATGGATGAAGTGCCACATCATGTTGTCATCTTTACCTGGCAAAATGCGCCAGCACCACTACCTGAGGTGAAGGCAGAGCTAAGTAGCAACACTTTATGTAGCACTATAATTAGCAAAGTTAAATAACTCCACACAGACCAAGTTGTAGGAGGCACAATGGCACTGTGCCAGCAGATCAAGACTGAAGCTAAAGTCTAGGGCTTCTATCTACAGGGCAGAGTGCCATTAATGTATAAGTACCAACCTCAACCATGTACCATTATAACTACTATAGCAAGGTGAGTTACTTTAAGATGTTTTGAGAAAAGTACAGAGAAAGTGCTTTCCTGTGACACTTTAGGTGAAATAATAAAAAGTACATGGTTCTGTGTGGAAGTCAGCATAAAAAACATTTTAAGTCGTGTGATTTTTTAATAAAATGTCAGATAACTAACTTTTTAAAAACTGTCTTACATTTCATTTTGTATTTTATTGTTCACTCTTTATTCTGTAATTTTTTCAACATTTCAGCACTGGACATTGAACCATGCTCAGCATGGATGCAATCATGCATAGTTAATGACATGTCAAAGAGCAAGAGAAAGTTCAGTGAGGAGGGCATTGGGAGTCAGACTAATTTACATAGTTCAAGGTTTAGGACCTTTTTCATTTCCTACATATCAGCAGTTACTTAGTTTTCCTACAAAGGCACAGTAGATGCTTAAGATTGGCCAAGAGGGTCTCATCTCACTGTAATAACATTTGAAGCCCTAAAGGATTACACCCATGACCTTCCTCCCCCATAAATGTTAGCAGGTAATGAGGTCTTTAGGCCAGGTGCTGCTTTATGCAATCACCAAGACTGAATTCTGCAGGTGATTGTACTTTTAGGATGGATGCCCTGTTTTTGGAGCTTACTTCCTTGGACCGTAGCTCTCCCCTGCATTTTTCCCACTGAATTTAAACTGATCAAATATCTTGCAGAGCAATCTTTAGAGTCATAATCATGCTTCTTAGATACTAGTGGTTAGTTTTGGCCGTTATCATTTTATAAAAGTGCATTCCTTAAGCACTTCACAGATTAGAAATATTGTTTGTATTGTTATTCTTGTGATGTTATCCCTCCCCTGTATTGTTTGTACTGTTTCACAGTGCTCACAGATTGATTTGGTACTTTCCTTGTTACTTCATTGCAATTTTCCGGTGTTTTTCTATAGAGTACATCATTTCTAAGGAAGCTGAATGTCTCTGTTTCCACATTGCTAATCATTGTTCAGCTTTTGGGTCCATGAAAAGGCACTTTATCAAATACGTGTTATTGACTAGATAACTTTTACTTAAACTTCAAGATTTTTGATGTTCTGTGGCAAGGAATGGGACATAATAATGTTTCATGAAGAAACTCTTCATTGTGTTAAACTCCATTCACAGAGCTGGCCCAGTGGCATGGAGGGCTGAGGCACTCGTGCCTTGCCTGCCATCATTCCAGGAACCCTGATTTGGGAATGGACTCAGTCACTATAAGTCAGCTGAGAGACAGAACTGACTACTCGATAGCCTGTACTCCACTCCCTGGGAGGAGATTGTCACCTCCTCATAGACTGCCACCTAGTGGAAGCTGAGTGGCAGTGCAGGTCAGAAGTAGCACATAAGGGAATCAGCTGCAGGACTCTCACAGTGCACTGCATGACTCCTCACGATGTGATGATATGCACACCCAGCAGGGTATGGGAGAAATCTGGAGGAAAACTATTAGAATGGGCTTCATGAGTTCTGTGTGGTAGCCCTTTGCCCACCACCATTGGGATCCTGGGCCCCTGTATCTGGATGTGTGTCTCAGGGTGGGATGGGACAGATATCTTCTTTAGCCCAGCCATGGGAAGGGGGTAATCCATAAGGGACTCAGAGGGTCAGGTAAGGCCAGTAGTGGTGGTTGCCTGGAGGTGGAGAAAAACTGATGAACCACCTGCTCTGACCATAGCAGGATAAGCACCTTTATAAAAATATATATTTCCATATTACTCATGGTGTACTGTACTGAGCCTTCTATGGTATTTTTTTATTCTGTAAGGAGGCCCAAGAGTATTTCTGTAAGTTAGGAAGAGACCTGAACTTTTTCAGTAGCTCAGTGGATGCTTGTTTTGGCAATGTTTGAGAATTAATGCTGTTTTTAACCTAAATGATCAAGACAAAACATTTGCAATAAGTCCTTAGCATTGTTTTGAGTTCAAACCATGACACACTGCTTGACTCCTGGTAGTGATGGACTTAGCAGAAGCTGAATTACATCTTGGAGCTCAACCAGAATTCACACCTCTAAGAAAAATATGAATGCAGTAGTCCCATTATGTGAATGGCTTCATTGACCTATTTGATATATGGTTCAGTGCTAATAACCATGCCTCTTACAACATCCCCAAAACATAGCTTAACACTCTGAACACCACATTTACAATTTCAGGACACCTAAGACATTTTAGAGGACATTTGCAAAGTTTGTAACCTAGAAGTTGGTCACCTTGTGTTTCAGTTCACCTGCAGAAGTTCTGTATTAATTCCTTGTCACAGTCACTGTTCACTACAATTTGGTATGGTTAATCAATTTTTACACAAGACATCAACCCCACAGCCAACTGATCTACCGTCCAGTTACTGGCACACTAACCTATTTATAATAACTGGTTAGTGATGATTTTCAACATGGGCAGAAGCTGCCTAACTCTGTTGTACACTGCTGTGTATAATGGAGTTTGATTGTATACATATGTGTTATAATCACCTTGTATAACGGAGTTTGATTATACACATATGTATATACTCACATGTACATAATGGAGTTTGTTGAAGTACCTTTTGCAAAATTTCAAATCACTCTCATCCTAGCACTGCTGGCATGTCAGTTCATGCTGTCAACTTGATTGTGCTAACTCTCTGAAATCATTGAACTGGAATCTAACTTATGTGTGGCTGATGAAAGATACATTTCTAACAGAAATAAAAAATAACAAGTTGTCTACTAACATCTGTCTACCCACCTAAAAATGGCACATTCATCACCATTTCAACAACCTAGTGACCTAGAAAGACAAAATTCACAGAGCAGCAGAAAAAAAGCACTCTTAAGAAGAACCAAGACCGACATTAGGCTGTTCAGCAGTACCTGTCCGACAAAAAATCAAAGGAACCAGTTATTATAAAAATCAAAACATGGGAAGTGTGTGTCAACTCACAACAAAATTACCAGTACCCTAGTCCTCCCTGATGTTCTAAGTGACCACTCACCAATTCTCTGCAATTGGTCTGGCACTCCCTCAAAGCCCTCCTAAAATTATTGCACAATGCAAACTTAGGCCTGGCAAACTAGCTCAAATCAAGGCCCACCTCAGAGACTGGGACTGGACACCCCAAGCAAATACCCTCGACCCAGACCGGAGCCCTTGACCTATTCATCACCACTTTCAATTAGGCCTGCAACAAGTTAGCCCCAATACCAAAACTATGTCCAATGGAAACCATCCCCTTAGTTCTCGGATAGCCTCCTAGGCCAATAGTGACAGTGTGATGACCTATGGCACCTAGCAAATGAGACCCAATGGCCTTCGGACAGGCAGCGGTATAGGGAAGCCGAAACAAGTGCACCTGGGCCATACGTACCCTCAAAGCAGACAATTACAAAGCTACCTTAACTTCCACCTGGGGCACTGGTACAAATTCTGAGATAATATTAAGGAGCTCTTTGGCAAAACCTCTAATCTTCCACCTGACCAAATGCAAATTGAGGGAAGCCTGTCTACCGACCCCGTCAGTGTAGCCTCAGCCCTAAACTCGAAGCCTTCACTGGTCTCACTCATGTGCTCCCCAAACTTCTTTGACTCCGCACCAGACAAAATCTCCCCATCTCCCTTGCTCCTCCTTCTATCTATGTGTCCTCACCCAGAGACAGCAAAGCCCTACCTAACCAATGCCATTAGCCACCATCACTATAGTCACGACTCCTTGGAGCTGAGACTTCTCCGCCTCACCATCCTGGAAGTCCTGGCCCCACTCACCCACATTCTAAACTGCTCCCTCTGTCAAGGAAATTCCCCACCCCTGGAAATTAGCATACATCACACCCATCCACAAAAATGGGACCGCACATCCACAAACAACTACGCCCCATCTCCATTCGACCCCCTCATCTAAAGCGCTAGAACTCATAGTTGCCAACCAACTTGCAGCCACCTTAATAAACATCACCTGCTAACCAACCAGCAACATGGCTTCCTAAGGGTCATAAGTACCACCACCCTCCTTGAATTTACCTCCCATGTCCACTCTGCCTTGGACCATGGCCACCTCTGAGCACCATCTTTGTGGACCTATCTAAGGCATTTGATACCATCAACTATGCCCTCTTACTAAACACTCTGGCTTTCACTGGCTTCTCCAATGGACGCCATGAACTGGTTCATCAGCTATCTCACCAATAGGTCGCAGATGGTCAAGGTTGGCACTGTCTGTTCCCCCACCTCCCTATCCACTCCAGTGTCCCACAAGGCTCCATACTTGGCCCTTACTTTTCAGTCTATACCTAAACTCCTCCCATCTGCCTGCTCCTGCAACCTGCTACTGTATGTGGATGATGCGTCCTGTATGCCTCTGATCCGGCACCCTCAAACTCCACAACTCTCAACACTCTTTCCATGAAATCAAACAATGCACCACCCAACGTCTTACAATAAACTACAATAACACAAAAGTCATGATTTTCTCCATCCCCAGAACCCCTCAAAACCTCTGCCCCAATTTCTCCTGCTAATCAGACCCCCTAGAACAAATAAGCAACTTTAAATATCTAAGGATCACACTAGACTCTGCCCTCAACTTTAATCTTCATATCCTACACCTATCAACTGCCCTTAGCTCCAGACTAGGAGTTCTCTACTGTTACAAACACTGCCTCACCTCTGAAGCATTACAACTTACCATAAACTCCTCTATCCTCTCCTGCTGGACTACGGCATCCTCAGTATGTCTACAGTGCAGCAGCATCCACAGCCCTAAACCGACTCTGACTTGTGCTTAACAAAGCCTGCCATCTCATCCTAGGTTGTGATGCCTTACATACACATGCTCCCTCTACAGTACCTCAAACTGGCTAAACCTAGACAACAGAATCAGGTATCACCCCTGCCTAATGATCAAAAGATTATCCTAGGCCTTACCCCACCTTGCCCGAACCAATTTATCTTCCCAACACGCCAGGCAGAGCAACCTGTAGCTCGAGACAAACCATTGCTATGAGGTACCACGTGGCCGGACTTCCCAATTCAGTGAACTTTCAGCTACAAAGCCCCATCCTGGACGACGTGCTCCCAGCCTAATAATGGAAGAAACTAGGCGTGGCCTTTCAAAACCAGACTAAGGAATCAACTACAAGCCTCCAACCTGTGTGACTGCAACTGACCCCATAGACCATGAACTTCTCTGACTCCCATGCAAATGGCTACCATGAGATAACTTATTTTGGACAAACAGCCACTTCAGAACCTCTGTGCTCCTCTATGGCTGTTTGAATCTCTTAAATCATGTTTCCCCTGGAAGGGTAGCTCACCCACTGAATCAAATGTGTAACCATGTCAAAAAATAATTTGTAAGATTTTTTGTTATGTGCAAACAACCTGTAAACCATGTTTCATCCCTTCTGTACTCTATGTATGATGTGGAACCTTTGTAAGTGAGTCTTTGACTCAAAGGTCTTCTGAATATATCAATAAAATAAAATAAATAAACTCAGATTTTATCACACCCTCAATGTATGATGCCTTGATAAACCCTCAAGCTTTGTTCTTGGGGTTTATGAGGCGTACACCAGGTGTGCATAAGATCCTCATTACAGACACTTCCCATGCATTATTCTATGTATATTACATGTTTATCAATGAACTGTACTTGAATCTTCTGTTCTGAGTAGGAGCCACTACATAATCCTGTCCCGTACCTTATTCACCAACACAATCACATCAGCATCACATTTAAAACTGTGATGTTTTAAACAAATCCAACAATGTATAAAAAGATAAGTGTGGGTCCAGTGCTACAGTGACAACAGGGTGACATGTTAAGAAACATAGCTCTTTCATAGTCTTCTGATCCCATTTACCTAATTTGATACTATGATGCACACAGAACATTTTTGAAGAGTCTGTGTAAAAGAAAACAGGACAACAAGGAGATTCCTGATTTCTTCGATAGGGAAGTGAGGATTTATTGCCCTCAAGCAGAGCAAAATGTTTTTGACATCTGCATTACTCATATATCTAAAAAATGTCTTGAAACCTTTGCATCACTGCTACTACACAAACAATATGAAGTTAGGCAACAGATAAGCAAATGAAGGTTCGACAAACTGCAAAACAACTGTTTAAACATCAGTTAAAGTTGAAGCACAAAGCTTCAAAAGTAGTAAAATGAAACATTAGGGTAAAAAGTCTTGGAGCCAGATTTTCAATTGCCCATTTTTTGCTGAAAGTGCAGGTGTGTCAAATATTTTGCAGACTGTGCTTTCGGCCAAATAATGGATTAGGCCTTTTCTCTGGTCTGCCATGCACCAATGCTGGTGCTCCCAGCTCACAGACTGTGGTCAAACTTTGCTGTTAGCTGCTGTAAAAGAGGTCCAAATGTTACAACTGTATCTGATGTTTATAAATTTGTCTTTGGCATAGCTGAGTCATTGCAGGGGTTGGAACTAGGGCTTGATGCAGGCCCTATGTTAACCTTCTGAAAATCCAGCCCCTTGACTCTTGGTGACTGTGTAATGTTATGTTTCTTGGAGCTGGTTTTGCCCTAACATTGGCAGCTTCAAGGAATGTTAGGTGAATGTATCGAAACATCAATGCTTTGAGAAAGGGTGCTGAAATCATGGCAATACCAGAACTGCTTTCAGCAGTTGTTTCAAACCAGAGGAAAACTATACAGGCGCCAAGTCAATGTTTTTCTGCCTTGTTGGATTTCCTCATTTTGAACCCTGATACCTACAGCAGTGTCAGCAATATAGTATCTTACAGTAGTTCTCAAAATTCTGCACAATGGTGCAGGAAACAGTATAATTCTATGCCAGTTTACCTCTTTTGTCATGCAGTATTTCGTGACATGTCATTTACTGGAAGGTAGTGTGTTGTATCCATTTTTTCCACTGTACAGTATATGCAGTTTATGGGGAAAAAGTCCATTGATTTTAAAGGATATTTAGATATTGATGTAAACAAATTTGTATTACCAATGCCAATGAAACTGTTTTCCCACCCTCACTGACCCTGCCTAATGACAACAATTCCTAGCATCCAGCGGCCTCCCCATCCCCATCCCCATCCCAAGCAGTCCCTGAACTTCAGCGCACCCATATACCTCACGAAATAAGAAAAAGCAGTACACTCCTGACCAAACAAAATTGAAACAAAGCAGTTTGAATGTAGATCAAGTAGTGCTGGTTTATTACAAAATGATAATGCAGAACACAGTACTGACTCACCCTAATACTTCCTGTCACTATTATTTTCACAAGGGATGACTCTTTGTGTGTCTTGTTCCTCACCTTGCCCCTTGCCAAGTAGTTCCCAGTTTCCAGTATTACTTCTTACTCATCCTTCCCCATGCCATGCTGTCTCTGATGTCCAGTGTCATCACCTCTCTCCTCACCCTGCCCCATGCCAAGCAGCCTCTGGCATCCATTGTTACACTCACTTACTCCTTCTCCAAGCCAAGTAAACCCTTGAGTTTGTTGATACATCCATTTCTCACACTGACCCATGCCAAGTATTCTCTAGAGTCCATTACCACCACTTCTATCACTTTGCTATATGCCAAGTATTGCAGCAAAACCAATAAAACAACAGATAGCTAAGAGATGCACTCACTATCTGAAGCTGATTTGTTGCACAAAATGCAGCTGAATACAACAAAGCACAACAAGACTTCACAGCAACGTCCCAATGTTTTCAGCACCAAGTGCTGTCTCAAAGGATTCCAAGCATTCCTTGGTGTCCAGTGGCACTCCTCTGCCACACCACCCCGAGACAAGATGCCCCTGGTGCCGACTGCCACCTCCTCTATTACCCTGGTCCACAGCAAGCAGTTCTGTACATCCAGTGGCACATGTCCTCCCACTATACCATGCCAAGTAGTCCTTGGCATCAAACAGCACTCTAACCTTCCCCAAGCCAAGAAGGCAGTAGCATCCAGTAGTACCTATTTGTCTAATACTGCCACATGCCAATCAGTTCCTGGCATCCTGTTAACCCCGCTCCCCAGACAGAAGCAGCACAAACCCTTGACTCGCCTTCAAAGCCAGACACTGTCTAGAAACATTATCTTGAAGTGTGGTATAGGACATGCATACACACTGCATTTATTTCCTAGATGGCCAGCAAAATTGGGATCTGTAAGCAATTTAGGCGATACATGCAATGTGTGTCCTTTTCTTATATCGCATTTCACAATACCGTTTCAGACAGTGCCCAATCAAGGAAGTTATTCCATGTGTGGATTTTTTCTATCAATAATCTAACACCAGAGAAAGGCTCCCAATGCTAGAATGAGCAGGATGAGAGGGGAAGGGGGTTTTGCAGTACATAAATGGGCTTTCAGTCTCACAAGAACATGAGGTGTGGGGAAGATTGTGTTTGTGTTGGATGTGTTTTCTAAACTTGAAGACCATCACCAGAGATGACCTCTGTGATGGAATTGTTAAGTTATTACTTTTGCAAAACCAGAAATAATCTCCCATTGTGGTCCCTCAGGTGGATGGGGGTGACAGTCATTTGCAACACCAGGGTTGGTTTTGGTTGTCACATTTGCTGACGAGGAAGAGGGATACAGTAAATTACCAGTAGAGGGCATGAATTCTCAATCCTAGTACAGTAGTTATTTATATTATTTATTTATTTAAAATTTGGTAACAGAAAGGCACTCTGAGCCAAAGCTCATTTCCAAGTGAGACCCAGGAAAGGGTAAAACATATGGGTAAGTTACAAACATAGCAGCAAATAACATTATTTAGATAGCATATTAATTAGGTAATGCCTCATTTAGGTAGAAATGTTGCATAAATAAATTACATACAGACAAAAAACTTCCAAAATAGTAATTACAGTGGATGGTGCATATGTATTAGATATGTTGTGATACATAAAGTATGGTGCAATGCAAAAAGAACTAACCAGGGCAGGATACAACAAGTCAGTGGAGAAAATTAAAGAAATATTTCACCCTAAAGTAGAAAGCATGTGGAAAAATGTGTGAGGGGCTAGCAGGAGTAGGAAGGCAGAGTGGAGAGCTTTAGAAAGTGCTATTGAAAGGAGAGGAGGTGGAGTATGATAGGAAAACACATAAACTGTTATGCAGCACCATAATGGGCTCCCAATGTTACAATAAACTGTAGAGGTCATGCAGGCTATTTTCATAACTGTAGAACTGCCATTTGCTTGACACTCATGTGCTTGTAATAGCCGAGTATGAGAACAACAGGCCTGTGAAAAGCCTTATGAAAAAATAAAAAGAACTAAATATGCATAACCAGTGGCTATAATTTCATTCTCTTAAATGTTAAGAACAATTTTGCTAGAAAAACTACACAAGAAGAACATTTGGGGCAGGATCTAACAAATCTGAAAGTATTCCTGATTCAAATCAATATTGTTTTCCAACTATTTAAGAAGAAAAGAATAGTGGTAAAATTGATCATTTTCATTTTGCACCACCACACAAGCAATAAGGCATGGCAGGGTTTGAACTGTGCAGAGATAAATGCAAGATCAAGGACATAATAAGGCACGGAGGAACATACCGAGTTCCTTCAACCCCTGGAAGTGCATTATTCTCAGCACAATACACACCTGAACTTCTTTAATGAAGTTATTTATTATTTTATGTTAAAAGATTTCACCAGGAAACACCTACTAAGCTGATAACAGCTCATTTCAGAATCATCTGGGGGATAAGGGGTGGAGAGGAGAGTAATGTACAGAATCGGTCAATAACTACATGGAGAGTAAAGCATGCATCAAGCAAAATTACATGGCAGGAGGAAGGGCAAGTAACATACACTAAGCTACAGATCATATTTATTTATGCAATATGTATTCAATATGCAGCTGGGGAGGATAATTACAACTGTGGGTAGCAAGGAGGCACAAATAAAGTGCATGGTGCTGTAAGAAGGAGGAGACAGAAAGACATCTAATAGGTTTTGAGGAAGAGCAGATTTAAGGTGCCTCGAGGAGCCAAGTAATAGCAGAGATGAACAAGGGAAGAATCAAAAGGAGGTGAAAGGTTGCAGGTAGAAAGAGGAGGAACAGAAACAGCCATCAGGTTCAATTATATGTGTGGGTAGAAAGGCAAGGTAGTGAGAACAGTGAGCACTGGAAAGAAGCAGAGTGGATGTTTAGGGAAGGAAATTTCATAGTTTGGAGAAGCAGTAAGAGAAAGCAGCCTGGTCAACTGATGATTTTCTAAAAGGGAGTGCAAGGGATGATAGCCAGGAGTTACAAAGGGTAAGAGAAGGATGGGGGGTGGAGAGGAGAGCAGCATGGTAGGAGGACAGGAGCATTTAAAGACAAAGGAGGTACAGTGAGCAAGGCATCTGTCTTCTTGAGAAGGAAGGAGAGGAAGGAATAGAGTGAGTAATGGTGGTTGCAGGGTGAACAGTACAAAGCAAAGTGGTAGAAGGAGTGAAAAATAAAATGCTTTTTAGTGAAACTCGTTAAAATATTTGACATAAATAAAGTTATTAAATGTTTTTAAAATATGGAAACTAGCCCCTCAGCTTCTTGGCATGAGTAAAGTGGTCTAATATGACGTGGTCAGCATGTAACTGACAACATTTTTAACTAGCCATGAATATGCCGTTTCGTGAAACTGAAGTTATGTAAATGAAAACATTTTACAATTTCCTTTTAGTATTGCCAACTGCCATATAAAGCTTTATATTACAAATGAGACTACGAGCATAGTACCAGGAATGGTTGGCTAAGAGCATGGTGGCAGGCTAAGGCAAAGAAAGTGGATAAGCTGCAGCACAAGGGGAAATATTGGCCAGCTCCAGAACTGCCGCCTTGATTATTTCCTACTTTTCCTGTTTCCCTTGATCTGGTCTATACCCACTAAGTTTTCTCTGACCTTTACCTACACTTGGCGATAGTCTGCTGGTGGGTCCAGGTCCTGAACAACTGCCTTTGAGTGGGGACCAAACAAATCAAAATGAAAGAAAAAGCCACTATGGTTCTCAAGAGGGTGGCTGTGAAGTCAGGAAGAAAAGATAGCATTCCGAAGTATAAGAAAACACAGAAGGAGCAGGACAGAGGCTGTACCAGTTAAGGCAGAAAGAAGCAGGGAGGAAGTCAGAATAGCAAAGGCCCAAACTGAGGAAAAGATAGCCAACTCAGTTAAGAAGGATAAAACCTTTTATAGGTACATCAGCGGCGTAGAAAGACAAAGGAGGATAGTGAGGCTGAATAGAATGAACGGTGGGTGGGCAGAGGGAAAGTGAAAATCAGGAATACTGAACAAATATTTCTGCTCAGTATTCACAAAGAGGAGAAGTGCCTAATCCAATTAACAGAAGCACTCTTGATAGGGGTGCGATCCCAGTCCTTTCACAGAAGAAAGGGTTCTGCAAGAACTCCTAAAACTGAAGGTGGACAAAGCAATGGATCCTGATGGAATTCACCCCAGAATTCTAAAAAGAATTAAGGAAGGAACTAGTGAAACCACTGGCTACTCTTTTTAATAAATCATGGGAGGATGGTGTGGTACCCGAGGACTGGAGGAGGCAGGATGTGATTCCCCTTCACAAAAGTGGGACCAAGACAGAGGCAAGAAACTACAGACCTGTCAGTCTGACCTCTGTGGTAGGGAAAATGATGGAGTCACTTCTGAAGGAAAGAATAGTTGAGTACCTAGAGTCAGTGGAGCACAGGATCCAAGGCAGCATGGGTTCCAGCGGAAGGTCATGTCAGATGAATCTAATAGATTTCTTTGACTGGGTGACCAAAGTAGTAGACCAGGGAGGGACTGTGGACATGGCCTACCTAGACTTTGCAAGGCATTTGACACAGTCCGCACAAAAGATTATTAGTCAAATTAACCAGCCTGGGAGTGGGTCCCAGGGTGGTAGCCTAAATAAAACATTGGCTGGACAACAGGACACAGAAAGTAATTGTAAATGGAGTCCACTCTGAAGAAAGGGCGTTACTAGTGAAGTTCCCGGGTTCAGTATTGGGTCCAGTCCTTTTAATGTCTTCATCAGTGACATTGCAGAGGGACTGGAAGGAAAAGTATGCCTTTGCAGATGACACAAAGATCTGCAACAGGGTTGATATACAAGGAGGCATGGAAAGGATGAAAAGGGACTTGGCAAGGTTGGAGGAATGGTCAGGCATATGGCAGCTAGTTCAATGCAAAAAGTGCAAAATAATGCACCTGGAAAACAAGAACCAGGGAAGTATACACAATGGGTGGGGAGGTAATAACAACAACAAAACAGGAAAGGGACCTGGGGTAATCATATCAGATGACCTTAAGGTTAGCAAGCAATGTGAGAAGGCAGTAGGAGGCCGGGGTATACTGGGATGTATAGGAGAGGCATCAGCAGCAGAAAACAGGAAGTTGTGATCCCTCTGTACAGACAGTTGGTGAGACCCCATCTGGAATACTGTGTCCAGTTCTGGAGACCCCATCTCCCTCAAGGACATAGACAGGATAGAGGCAGTCCAGAGGAGGGCAACTAAAATGGTGCAGGGTCTGCAAGAGAAGCCGTATGAGGAGAGACTAAAGAAGCTTAATATGTATACCCTTGAGGAAAGAAGGAGGGGGGGACATGATAGAAACTTTCAAGTACCTCAGGGAATCAACAAAGTCCAAGAGGGTAGCTTCTTTCAGAAAAAGAGACTTGCAGAACAAGGACACAATTTAAAGATAGAAGGAGGAGGCGGTTCAGGGGCAATGTGAGGAAGTATTATTTCACAGAGAGGATAGTGGATGCATGGAACAGCCTTCCTGAGGAAGTTGTGGGGTCTAAAACTGTGGGAGAATTCAAGAATGCATGGGACAGACATAAGGCAATTCTTGTGGGGGCAGGAAGATATAGGCTGTTGGTTAACTAGGATCTGCGGCCTTATCCTGTAGGTAGGGAAATGGGCAGACTAGATGGGCCTAGCGGTCCTAATCTGCCGTCCAAAGTCTATGTTTCTATGTTTCTATGTTCCCCTATCATTAGTTTCAAACCACATATAATTGTGGTCACAGGACCTTACTGGTTCTGAGACTGCCATCCTGCACAAAAATGGCACAACCTCTGAGTTGTAGAGTACCAAGTTGGGAATAATGTCCTGCCATATGGGATCCCAGACCAGATATACGATAATAGTAAGCAGTCCTGTAACAACTCCAGCAGTATCAGGCTTTATGCTTTTAGCTGCTGGTGTATCCTAGTCTGTGTCTGTCATTTTCAGTCTCCCACTAACATTAGATCCCCTTTTGTCACCCCCCATTGCCTCCTGCAATTCTGTATCTTCATCTTCCTTTTGCACTGTAAGTCTATAGACCACCCCAGGCCTAATCTGTGTTATTTCCCAATAGCTGCATTCTGCTGTGCTCAGATTTACTCCCTCTCACTTTCCTTCTTTATGGTCCCATCCTCTGTAGCCTCTATTCTCTTCCTGATAAAGAGGGCTACTCCCCCACCATACCCTGCACTTGTCCCTCTAATATAAGATATACCTTTGAACTGCCAGATCCCAGTCTTTATTCCCAGTGGAAACTAGGAAACTAAAAAATGAAGTAGAATGCATGGGTCCTGACCAATCAGTACACAGAATTCGCCCTTATCATTCATTCATTATTTTTATGTACCAATTAGTGACTAGGAAATGCAGACTGAGCCAAGGTCCATTTCTGGGTGTGGCCCACTGAGAGGATAATTACAGAGGAAGAGTACAACAGAAACTACATACATCAAATAATAAAGTCAGTACAATTACAGCTGGAACAGATTAACTCAAGAAAGATGACGTGGGACAGCAGAAATGCTGTACAAAATGCAAATGCTTTATAACTGTACCTTTTGACCAACAATGGTACAATGTGCTGTGACAGCTTGTGTCCAGGTACGTCATGGGGTATGGATTGCATGGATTGTTCTGACAGGGAGTGCTGAACACTTCAGGAAATCTCCTACTTTTGTGATAACTTAAAATAGGTATGAGACTTTTTCTGTCTTAAGTCTATCATCATGTGCATTACAGAATGATATACTTTTGTATTGTACTACTAAGCTCTCAAGTGCTGGGCTAGTGCTGTTTAATTTATATTTATGCTTTGTTAGTTATAACTTATGTTCTCTGCCCCCAGCACCACCACACTCTTCCCCTTTCTCAGGCCACATCTTTAACCATGACTTTTCTTGTTCTATGTTTTGCTTGCCTGGTAAAAAAGAAAAAAAAACTTCTAAAAAATAAAATAAGTGACATGCGATCTTTAACTCGGACAGCCACCAGAAATGTGACATAAGTAACCTCTGTGTAATGTATCATTCAAAGGTTAATACATTAACAGCACCCCACCCACCCCTGCAGTGCTGCTCCACAGCACCAGTACTGGAAATGAGTGAGGCAATAATACAAAAAAATACAACAATATTTGTAAAAGAATGTTGATAGAGTGGTAGATCACTAAGTATAACCCTTTTGAACTATATGAAGTGCAACAACTGTATAATTCCAATTACAGTATTACAGGGATTGCAGAAATGCCGCTTCTCTAGATCAGGAATGAAGTTTGTTTCCATTTATAAAAAGGAATTCTATATTAGTTGGTTTAAAATGTTGTAGGTGCCATATTGGTCCTTTTAAGAACAGATCCAGAAACAAATGATTTGATACCTTTTTTGGACCAAGATGTTTGTTCTTATCTGTAACATCCATGTTGGTCCAATAAAAGGTATCAAATCATTGTTCTGCATCTATAGTTGGTTTGGAACAATATACAGTAGTACCACCTAGTGGCAATCTTTGTGCATTGGTAACTTCTCAAATACCATTCATTTAGTAGATAATGTCACTCAACCTACAGCATGTTCTTATGACAGCATACCGTCTGTTGCAACTTATATGATAAGAACAATTATTTTCTGCTAACAGCTTCTACTACTTGCACTGGGACTAAAAACACCTGAATATGTAATAAAATATTTTATGGTCTATTAAATGTTCAGTGTAATTAATCAGAACTGGAAAATAGCACACATATTATTAAAAAGTATTGCTTTTCATGTCTTAACCTTTAGATATAGCTACAGTGTGCTTTACAGCCACAACATGTCCAAAACATATAAATATCCCCACTCTCCATAAAAGTTACAGAAGACTGAATACTCCGGAGAGCAATTCATATGAACAAAAGTCAATATTCCTTTCTGCAGTTTGAACCAGCAAATCCTCTGTTTTCCTTTTTTTTTTTTTGTACATGCAATGTATTTTCTACTTGAGTTTTGTCAAGGAGGTTTTGCGTGGCATATAGCCTACAGACATTTCATATAGGCACTGTTTGTGTACTACCTATCTTGCATCTGACAGTCTGACAGACAAGTAAGAAAGGAAATCACTGGTGCAAGCCCAGTTGAGGACTGCAGACAAGATTCTTTTCCATCAGCTTAGACTTTTCTTATGCCAGATGCACAATATTAACTGTGTGCCTTTACTTCAAGATATGTATTATATTCAAACCCTGCCTTTGAATTGGGATTACATTTTTTCCAATATGTGCCTTGTTCAATTGATTGCCAGCATAAACTAAGCAGAAAGAAAGAAATTATTTTACATGCCCTCTAAAGGAAAAGATGACAGCACTGTGTAATGCTAGTTCTTATCTCTAACACAGTGAAGTCTTCAAAAGGATTTATTCTGAAAAAGAATATGCACTGTAGCAGAGCCATGGTAAAGCAACAAAATAACTAGAAATACCTATGAAATCCTAGTCTACTGTAACAATGTGCTGTCAGCCCATTAAAAAAATATCCCAAGCTGGTCTCTTTGCATGACTTGATATGACACTAGCTATATTAGTGGTGTGCTAAGTGGCTGCATTCCACATCACTGAGAAATTAGTGAAGTTTCACATTTCTATATGGAGGAGTTTTCGAAAGTGAAGTGCTCACTTCACGAGTGTGAGAATACACCTGCAAAGTGCATATTTGTTCACAATTTTCTGCTATTTTTTCTAATCCTACATACTTCAGCAATCTGCTAGTGTAGCTAAATCAGGCCCTACTCATCATTAGCAACTGCAATAGCCTGCTACACATATTGGGCCCTTGCACCAACGGTAGAGTGGCTATGCATGCTTATCTGGGAGTGTAGCCACTCTGCACCCATTGCAACCCCATGTGGGATTCACAAAAGGAGGGGCAGGCAGTCAGGATGCACCTGATCCCCAGGTCAATGATCCACACCACACAGGGCCAGGCCAACACTATGCACCATGCACAAGGTGTATAGTGTTGGCAATGAAAGTCTTGTCAAGTAGGAGTGCAGGGTATCTCAGGGAGAACCATGCCATAAACCTCCCTATGTGCCCTGCAGCCACCCTGGGACAAGCCAGGTTGAACAGCCCAATGACCCTCTGGGGCCATAGCAAAAAGCCACCTGGTGCCACACACCCACCTCAGCACACAGCAGTGTGGCATCTACCTCCCAATCCGACCCTTCACAGGGCATCAAGACATGGATGCTACCCCCAATGGCACCACATGTCACTCCCCACTACCAGCTGTACTGTTCCTCCCCACCACTCAATATAACCCCATCCTCTGCACTGCTTCAGTGCCATTGAAGAGCCAGCAGCATTGCTCTTTCCACCCTCCACAGCCACTGGCCCTTGAACATCTGTGGGGTGTGCTGCAATGCATACCCAACTGCGTAAAGGATCCACTATTGGACCAATTCCAGCCATCCGATTGGATGCCGGCTGGGTCTGCTACTCTGCCTGAGCCTGCACTACATGGACGGGGGCACCAGTGGGGCAATGCAGCAGACAGGTGTCCAGCAGTGATGAATGCGCGGTGTGCACCTGTCCACAGATGGGGAGCTCCATGAGTGAGTAAACATGCCTCTGGTCTGTATTACCCTCCCATTGGTGCATAGGCGATTCTCATCATATAAATCCATAAAGAAAAATCTTTGCTGTGACTGCACCTCCACTTGAAATGCACTCACTAACAATGTCAAGAATGCCTCAGCTGTTTATCCCTTCAAACAGTGTTCACTCACTTACAATCTCACTGCACTTGCCCCAATCATTTCACACTAATGCGCTCTTACTATTGTTGGTCGCCAATGCCCCATCTCAATCTAGGCAAGCTGAGTGCAGGAATCGTGGGCTGGAGGAAGGGTTTATATGTAGTATGTCTGAATGGGGAGGCAAGGGTGGCATGTGTGCTAGTAGGTTGGAAATGGAAATTACTATCATTTTTTAGTGTTTGACACTGGGTTTTGTCACTTTGTTGCCAGAACTGTTTGTGGGGAGGAGGCTACTCAGAAAGCAAGTTAACTCTCAATAATATCAGCTTTGTTTTGTGGGTGATTCTGTAGGCCACCCACAAAGTAAATAACCCTAGCAAATGTGAAGTTTGCTTTGAGAATGGTCAGCAGAGGCATCAAAATACATGCTATAGGCCTAACTCAGTGTGAGGTGGCTCATGCTTCCAAAATCCATGACTGTTGATAGGTATGCTTTTATATCTATGAGGTTTAAGCTGTCTATTCATTTAGCCATTGAGTTGTTCAAGTCCAGTGCCCATTGTTTCATATTGTATATTCATTTATTCACCAGGTTGCTCAAGCCTACTGGTTATACCTCATAAATAACACCACCTGGGTGCCCTAGCCTCGTGGCCATTTTCTTAAAGTAAACTTCACCTTCTCCACCCTTTAGCACCATGCCACCCACTCCCATCCCACATTAAAGTGCCTGACAGAAAGAAACATGTCCCATATAGTTAATAAATGAAGAACAGTAAACCTGTTAAAGTGAAGCTGGTACATCATTGAGTCCCCCTAACTGATTACCATCCCCAACCTGTCCCCAATCACTCTGCACAGCTGTTGTTTTCAAATCATAAACAGTATGTTGTTTTGCTATTGTATTGGCAGGATTTTAGGCAGTGACAAATATCTGGTTCATGAGGTAGGGTGAAAAAAAATGATGAAAACTTAGTGTTAATATTTCATAAAATGAGGACATTATGAGTAAAACTTGAATAAACATGAAACAGAAAACAGCACCAAAAAAAAAAAAGCATTATCTAGTGTCAACAGTGAAATACCTTTCAACTTTGATTCACAACTTGGGTGTTTTTGAGATTTAGACCCCAAGTTTTCAACACTTTCTTTTCTTCACCCCTCCTCATGTACTTCACAGCTCTCATTTTTCAAATCTTGCCTAAAATATTGTTTCATCGTGGTCGTTTTGCGAAACAATGTTTTGGGTGGGATTTGAAAATGGCAGGTTATGATTAGGTGAACACAAAGACCAAATTGAAAATGATATAAGGTAAGATCTGCCTCTTTGCAAATGATACAAAGATCTGTGCAAGGGTGGACATGGAGGAATAATACATGAACTCCAGGAAGATCTCAGCAGGTTAGAGAGCTGGTCAAAGACTTGGTAGCTGGGATTTAATACAAATAAAAGTAAAGAGATGTACATTGGGAAGAGGAACCCAGAGTGAAGTATAAAATGGAGGTCGTGGTGCTATAAAGCACCACAGAGAAAAAAAGTCCAGAGGGTTCATAATATTGGAAAGCCTAAAAACAGCATCACGTTA
Organism: Neoceratodus forsteri; assembly: GCA_016271365.2. Classification (NCBI taxonomy): domain Eukaryota; kingdom Metazoa; phylum Chordata; order Ceratodontiformes; family Ceratodontidae; genus Neoceratodus; species Neoceratodus forsteri. The sequence goes on from CM057455.1 coordinate 626,904,027, forward strand.
TAGTAGATCTGTGGACAAGGCAAACAGGATGTTGGGTTGCATAGGAGGGAACAAGAGGTAGGTTAGGATGAGTCCTCCCATTTTACAGGTCACTGGTGCAACCATACCTGGAATACTGCACAAGGCACTGGAGTTCACACCTGAGGAGAGACTGTGACAATGTGGAAGCAGTACAAATCAGCACAATCAAGATGGTTTATGGACTAAGAGGCAAAGCATACAAGGAGAAGATTCTGGACATGAACATGAGCACTGTTGAGAAAAAGATGGAAAGGGTGGCATGTTCAAGACATACAAGTAGTTACAGGATAAATTGGGTGAATGCTCAATAACTTTTCTCCATGAGTTCAAATACAGGGATGATAAGGAACTCCTTGAAACTCACAGGGGGAGATTAAAAGGATGTCCATTAGCATTGTTTCATAGAAAGTGCAGTGGGCAAGTGGCATAAGCTGTTGGAGGAAGCATTACAGGTGAAATCAATGAACATCTTCACCCAGGGTTGGGACAGCCATATGGGATTAGCTAGAAAGAGGAGGACATAAATATAGGGAAGAATGGCAAATATTGCGCTGCAGGGTAGTTATCTAGGGTGGACAGACTGGATGGGCTGACAAGCCTTTTTCTGCCATTATTGTCTATTACTCTCTCTCTCTACTGGCCTCAGTGAGTACATGTTCAATGTTCTAAACTGATTCTCATAAGATCCGTCCTGCAGGCAAAAAATCATTTTTGTTATGCTAGGCTGCACCGTTTCAGTCTATCTCTTTCTTTCCACAAGTGAGGGCTCCAGAATTGGGTACAATACTCTAGGTGTGGCCTTACAAGTGATCTATAGAGGAGTAGTAATACTGCCTTTGTACTACTATCAAATACCCTCCGAATACACCCCAACTTCCTGTAGTCTTACTGTAGGCCTTGTCACATTGGCTAGTTTGTTTAAGAGCCACTTACAATGACTTCTAGATTATTGTCCTAGTAGAGGTGTTCCGCTTAACCCTTCCTATCCAAATGTGCTCTGGAAGGTCAACTCATCCAAAACACATTTCAAGTCACATTTGTAAGTAAAACTAATATAGTTATCAGGTATGATGATAACTTGGGCACCATGAAAATTTTGGAGCATAATGGCACAAAAAATGTCTGTTATGTGTAAAAGGAAAAACAAAAACAAATAAGTCTAGATGCATGTGTCAAGCAATAGAAAGGGTGGGATTTCTTCAGGCCATCTGTGGTCTGATGTACTGCATATTGCTATGGAGCTGCTTTCTGAGTTGCCACAGGACCCCCATTATCATATAGCTACAGGCCTAGAGTGGCACGTATCATCATGGAGCTGCTTCATGACTAGCAGTTACAAGTGACTTAGTGCTTCACAGTGCTAGTGGGTGGGTGATAATGGAAGGAGTTTTCATGGGTCAAGCTGGAGGGATACTTGTGGTGGGATTAAGCACCTGCTATCAGAAATTTTATTTAACAATTGGATCAGGTATGAGCATGGCTACCAGTTATAGTGCTTGGGAATACACCACTAGTAATTTCATTTAACTGCTGGGTTGTACAGTAGCGGGTGATATTAACAGTGGGGTTAGGTGGCACCCACTGCTGGTCATTTCATTTGACTGCTAAGTTAGGCAGGAAGGCAGATGCCAGCAGCAGAGTAAGGCACTCATTGCCATTGGTTTCACTTAACAGCTGGATCAGGTAGGAGGGGATCTAGTAACAGGGTTTCTATCTTCCTGAATTACCTCCTTCAGCTTATGTCACCTTGCACATCCTCATGTATACAGATGACAAGGTCATGAACTCCTCAGACCCCTCAACCACAGCTGTGGAGTCCCACTACAGTGCAACTTCCACGATATCCTCCGCTGGTTCCAGGCAAATCAGCTCAAGGTGAACACAAAGAAGACTCTGTCCACAACCTTCAGCACCAGCCGTAAACCGACAAGGCTCTTGCCCTCCCCTCTATCTTATCCACTTTGGATGGCACCCCATTGACACTGTCCCTGCAATCAAATACCTTGGGGTCTGGACTGGTAGCAAGCTTGATTTCTTTGCCCATATATCTACCCATACCAAACTTCTCACCAAACAAGTCACCTTGTTCCACAACAAGGACTGCCTCTCCCTACAGGTCTGATGGGAATTGTTGAATAAAATGATCCTCCCAATCTTTGACTATGCTGATATGGTCTATAGTACTACTCCCACATCTTTTCTAGCCAGACTGGACACCCTCTGCAATACCATGTCTCGCTTTGCTACCAATTCCCCATCACATTCAACATTGCTTGCTTTATTCTTCCCTTTCCATTCTCCTTCTTTCCAAACTCACCTGTTCCAGTGCATCTCCTTTATTGCCAAGTACTGGCTTGGCACCATCCTCCCATCTTACCTTTCCTCACTCTTCTCCCCGCCTGCTCCTCCTCATACTCTACACACCAGAGACCCCCAGAACTTTCATTATTCCTCACCCTCATTCATGTTCTGTGCAAGCTGCCTTGTCCTGCAATCTCTCCTCTCTCTGAAATCAGCTCCCCTCCGCCTATCCTTGTCCCTCCCTGCCTTCAGATGCTTGTGAAGATCTACTCCTTCCCCCACTCCTGTTATCCCTCTCATAAATTCTCTCCCTCTATCCTTTTGTAGGCTCCTCTGCTCCCTTGCCTACATCCTTTTACTCACCTTCCTGGGTCTGCTGACCTCCCAGCACCCTTCCTCCATTTTTCAATGCCTGGGTACAAATTTAGAGGCTCTATCGCACACATTGTTCACAGCCATTATTATGTTGCTACCAAAACCTGTTCCTATACATTGCAACTGACTGGTCCTCCTTTCTGGTTTTACTACATGGAAACTTTTGATTTGTAAGTTGCACTTTGTCTGATTCTCATTTTGGTTGCTACCTAAACGTGCTTCTACCAGTGCAATGTCTGCCAGTCCATCCTGGTTTTACTGCCTGTGAAACTTATGGCTTTGTATACTGCACTGTGTAAGTTCATTGTCCTTCACTGTATTGTAAATCCACTCCTCACCCAGGTCATACTTGGAAATGAGCCTCAGCTCAGTGTGCCTTTCCTGGTTATCGAATTTTAAATAAATAAAATAAATAAACACACCCTGCTGGTTATTTCATGCAAAGTCTGGGTCAGGTGAGGAGAGATACCATTGAGGTTTCTGAGCACACACCACCTGTCATTTCATTTGATAGCTTGGTTGTTCAAGACTGGCATGTGGGCAATGAGTAGGGCACCCACCTCTTGTAATTTAATTTTACAACTGGGTTGAGCAGACATGGTGAATAATGGCAGTAGGGTTGAGTACCTGTCACTGTTTTTTCCTTTATTAATGGTTCAGAAGGAAGGTACTGCAGTGGGGATGGGTGCCCCACCAGTGTATTGATTTAAAAATAAGTAAATATAATGTATACAGTGCCATGCACCGGGATTAAGGGTCTTGTTGAAGTTTTTGCTCCATTATGTTGCAGAATACTGTTGAAACTTAATTTAATCTCATTGTAATTATTCTAATTGTCACACAGTAAACTGTGAAATCTCACACAAAGTGCTTGATCCTGTTTACTGCACTATATATTTCCACAGAATAGTGTAAGCATTAAGGTAGTTTCTGATTTATAAAACATTCTGATGATTCTATCAGCTAGTCACTGTAACCTAATTTCATCTTCAGTGCTGACATGTGGAGGAAAAAGTATAAATATTTTCAAGATGAAGACTGTGTCAAGTTAGTAGCTCAGTGTGGAAGAGTGCAGAAATGTAACAGCACCCAAATGGAAACCAAGGTAACTGAAATGTCATCAGATGTTACTACCATATGCCTGAAAAGGTTCTTGTCTAAGAACCATAAATAAACTTACAATATTTGGGAAACTTGGCAAAGATTATATGAAATACTGTATGAGATACTGTATGCACATTCTTATAACTGTATTCTTTATTCTGTATTTATAATCACCTATAACACTAGGGTCACTGCTGCAAAGGGTATTTTACCTTCAGTGAGGTTTTATATGGTAGTTAGAAAAGAAAGAAAGAAAGAAAGAAAGAAAGAAAGAAAGAAGAAAGAAAGAAAGAAAGAAAGAAAGAAAGAAAATATAGTGTATAGGAGTGCTATTACCAATGGAATTCAATGAATTCCTGATGTTGTGTACCATTGATGTGCTGTCAGGGGTTGTTGTACTGTCACAGGTATATCCCAATGATGGCACAACACCGAAACCTTTGTGCATTCACGTGCTACAAAGCTCGCTATTCGAAATGGCCACAGAAGTGAGAGATGGCTCTAAAAGAGGCAGCTGAACAAAACAGCAAAAGAAAGGACATATACCTTTGTTCACTTTGAGAGATTGTCATGACAACCATGTAAACCTTGAGAGTGAAGCTTGAGAGGTTTACCATTGTTATGAAACCTGAGAAGTTAACTTAGCAGTGTTGTTTACTGTTGTCTATCCATTTTCTTTTATAGTGTATGGGCAACAGTTAAACATCAACAACAACAGTACATTCAGGCAGGATTTACTATGAGAGCCTGACAGGCTCTTCCCGGCACACAGTATCCGACACCACTTTCCCACACACAAAGCTCCGACAGCGGTGGCAGAGTTTATTTAATGTTTTGGGGAGAGGGTTCACCTACACCCCTTAATAAATACAACAAACTCCACTACGGCATAATTCCGATGTCGGAATGTGGAATCGGGCTTCCAGGTGCCAGGTTTTCTGTTTCGTAAACGAAAGTATACTGTACCAACTGGGCACAGTGTTGTTGTTCACTGTTGTCCATCCACTATCTTCTATATACTAGGTCTATAGTGTGCCTTCATTGGTAAACAGTTATAACATTTTGCATTACATATCAATCTTACTTCTGTTCCTTGTCTTTAAATTTATAATTTCCACTTGCATTTTATCACTGATGTAAACGGTTGTTTTTATTTGTTTAAAATGTTTCTATATCTATTTCATTTCTGATTAAAACCAGATGCAGAATCAATCTGCATATGTTTTCAATAATATTTTCCATCCTGTAGTGGTCTGTAACATTGTCCTTATTTTGGCTTTTAATTTTTAATAATATCCTCCCCAACAACATGGTTTAGAGCATTGATCATGTACTTGCTGGAGATGAGAAGAGACAGTGGCGATATGACAGAGACCTTTAAGTTCCTGAAAGGAATGAAAAAGGTAAACTGTGAGAATTAGTCAACAGGAACAGTGGCTCTAGACCAGTGGCTCTCAAGCTCCAAATTCTGGTGGCCTCAAAGAGTCACACAGTGAAGCCACCAGAACTTTCTGGCAACCTCACTCCTTATTTTGTTCACCCCAGAATATACACCAACTCACCAACACAACATTTTTCTTTTCACACAGTATACATTAAATCAAGTCCCTGATGTGTTTTCATTTCAAATGTATCTTCTGAGTTTTCTAAAGGTTAGAAATTGATCATGCCATTGCTTTGTAATAAGAGCTCTAAAGACCTCTGTGGCTGCTTAGAATTTTGCTGGTGGGCTCATTTGAGAATCTGTGCTCTAGACCAAAGGACATGAGTGGAAGCTAATGGGGCATGGGGATTCAGGAGGGACATGAAGTTTTATTTGTATTTATTGGTAGAGCTGTAGAAATGTCTGCCAGATGAGATGGTGGGTATCAAAATCATTAATAGTTTGAAGCATGGCTGGGATAGAGACAAGGCTTAGTTATAATTTAGAAGGGTAGCAGTAAGTCAAGAAACATGAGGCTGGGTAGTGCAGACAAAACCCCATATAGGCAACAAGTCCCAGGATACAATATGGAATAACAGGCAGACTAGATGGACCAATGGTCATTATCGGCAGTCAATAACTATGTTTTCTATGGTAACACCAATAACTGAGGACACTTTATATTTCAAGTCTGTAGGATCATAGCAGTCTACTTTTTGGTAGGAATTTAGTTGATTTCATAAGAGGGACATTTATGAACAGTGGCCTTTATGGTTTACGGCCCACAAAAAGCTGTATAATCGTAGAACTAAGTTTACCTGTAGCTGGCAGCCATTTGGAGATATCCATGGCCACATATGCGCTGGCTATATCACTACTGCAGTGCCAACATTTTATAGTAAACCTTGTGATGTCATTCAAGGAAGGCAATGTCCAATATGTTTGTTGAATTTTGTTGACCGGTAAGCCCACTGGGCCAGAAGTCCCTTTTCAGGGGTGACCGGGGATACAGATGGTAAGCAACTGAAACTGAACCAGATTAAGCTGTTGGTGGTATTTTAGTGAATGAGTGAAATTTGGCCAGGACACTGGGGACATTCCCTACTCTTTTCGATAAGTGCCTTGGGATCTTTAACATCCACCTGAACTACCACCAATCCAGGCAGATGGGACCTCGGTTTAATGTCTCATCTGAAAGCGGCACCTCAAAGTGCAGCACCCTCTCATGCTGTACTACAGTGTCAGTATTGGGATATTAACCCAAGTGCCAGATGTGGGAACTGAACCCACAGCCCTCTGATCTCCGGCCTCCGAGTCGAGTGTGCTACCTACTGAGCCACTGACACTGCAATAAAACACAGCTTTACCGTATGCAATATTAAAATGTTCCTTAAAAGTTATTTTGGTAATATAGGGCAAATGGAGGCATGGATAACACCTTCATATTTTACAAAATGTCCTCCCTGCACTCTCCTGGGCATTGTTCACCTAGTCAATATTAGGTTGGTTGAAATCCCTAATCAGAATTGATATCCCCAGTCATGTAATCTTAATGTTATTTCCCAATTCCAAACAATGCTTTTTGTACTAATTTTAGTCAAATGCTTTCCTAGTTCCAGTCCCTCTGAGCTAGAAGTTCTGTGAAGCTTACTCAGCCAAAGAATTGTTGGCAAAGTGCTATATGTAACAAACTCAAAGTCTGGACTTTGTTGAACATCACCACAAATTCACAATATGATGATTATTTTTAATTATTTATTTATTTTTAATTAAAACAAAAAAAAGAATGTTTTCTTCCACAACAAATCTGTGCCCACATTTAAAGTAATATTACAGAGCTGCAACTTGCCCTGCATTATGGAGGCAAGGGTGAAAACTATCTTGCTGGGGACCTTAGTAAGGTGATAAATGGAGAAGGGCCTGTCTCATTGTTAAGTAATTTTAGGTTTTGGATTTATGTACAGGCCTCACTCCTGTATTTTGCAACTTAAAAGTAAAGTATGCATATGTTAATTATACAGTTGATGTAACAAGCTGTAAATGAGCTTAGTACAACTAGTAGACCTGGGCTTGATTCCACAACCTCCACTTGCATCCTGTGTGACTCTGAGCAAGTCACTTAACCTCCGCAGTCCTCCTGGTCACTCCTGAAAACAGGCACGTGTGCCTAGTGGGCCTTGCCTTATTACCAAAGACTACAAAAATGTAGGATGCTATGTTTGAGTTGAATAAGTAGGGAAAGTTGTAGGAAACTGCTTTACATTATTGTCTTTAGGGAAAATGGACGAGTGACAGTAATCCTCATTTAGGCAATATTAAAGAGCTATATCTTGCCCTGCATTGTGGAGGCTGGGGCAAATTGTCTAGCCCAATGCTTCAACTAGGAGATATATGGTGGAGGGCACTGTCACAATGCTGAATGAAGCTTGATTTTGGATTTATATATATATATCCGTCCACAGGTCCAAGAATCCCTATGCATGAGTGTCAGCTTACATGCTCATGCATCTGATTTTACACTACCTGATCTAGATCATTACCACTGGTGCAGATGAGTTGCATCAGTGCAGATCCAACAGTATAAACAGCTGCCCGACTATTGTAAGTCCATTCAATGCAGTGTAGAACAATCAGTGTTTTTGGGTTCATGCACTGGTGCAGGCATTTTTGCTGGTATGTAAATGCACAGGTCCACCTGCACTGGTGCAGTCGAGCGACATCCCACACCAAGCTGATCATCCTCTTTTACTTCAGAAAGAAAGCTGTGCAAAATTACTCCAATGGTTATTTTGTCTGAACCTAGTGTGCCTCTCTTCTAGAGGCAAAACAGTCTAGGATGTTCATTGAGAGGCATTAGTGGGTTAAATCCCACAGCTTTCTTTTACCAACCATTATAAGTTCCCTCCCTTCCTTAACCTTTCAACCCCGCCCAACTTTTCTTTGTGCTCCTTCCTGCTGCAACTTGCCTCCTTTTGGCGGCATCCTATAGTGACAGGTTAAGTGAACTGGGGCTGTACTCAATGAAGTACAGAAGGAGAGGAGAGGAGAGGAGATCTTTGTCTCGTATACAGTGCTATAAACAATGAAATAACATGGGAAAACAAAGCAGGCATTACAACCAGAGACCAACCAGATCACATAATTTAAAAAAAAAAAGGAGGTTTGTAGTGCTGTAAAGAACTAAATGGTACAGTCAAAGGGTAGTCTTGGCATGGAACTCTTACCAGAATATGTGGCGATAAGTAGTTCCATAGAAGCATTCAGAACTTCCATGGATAACCATATGAGCAGTGGAAGAACATGCAAGAACACTGAATAGTGACAAGTTTACAAAGATCGTTGACTTCCTAACTCGTAACTTATCTATGAACCTATTTTCGCATTTCCCTCTGCTTGGCACTAACTTTTGTGTACATAAATGAAGCACTCATAAATCACTGAATTGTTCTGATGTAATGTCCTGCTATTATAACTAAATTTTTATGTTACCCAGCAACTACCAAAGTGCTGTACTATAATGCTATGTCTTAAATTGTCCTGGTTTTGTTTCTGTTTATATACTTAATCTTTTATCTCCTACCTGTCTGCTCCCCAGGTCTGCCCTAGAAATGAGCTTCAGCTCAGTGTGCATTCCCTGTCACCAACTTTTAAATAAATAAATAGAAGTCATGTGAATGTATTGTGAAGTGCTCGAACTGCAGTCCCCAGCTATGATCTACCTCCTCTTGACCACCTCCTCTGGTCCAAACTGGAAGTGTAGCAAAAATATTAGAACTGCCCAGTAATGATGCAAACCACTGCCGTGTGAATATTCTGTGGCAGCAGTTCCAATGGAGCAGTGGCTGTGTGGTGAACAATGAAATGCATCACTCAGGTATGTGTAAATGGGCCTTCTGTGCCATATGAACATACAAATTTGCCAGCAGAAATAGGCTATCTGGTCTAGCAAGTCTGCTGGAGTGTACAGCTAACACCGTCACCTTGCAGCTACCCCACAAAAGCAGTAGGGAGCATAGGTAGGAGCAAAAACAGCAGGAAGATCAGGAGTAGGCAGAGGTAGGAAAGACTAAAAGAGAAGATAAAAGGAAGATTGTAGGTAAAGAGGCATGCGTAGAATCAATTAAATTATGAACTAAAGTAATAGTAAGGATTCAAGGGTGTGAATAATTCTAGAAAAAATCCTATTTGAGGTAACCTAATAAACTGGTCACAGACCAAGCGAACACGTTAGAAAAAAAAAGGTAAGAGCACTGTGAGGGGTAAATAAAGGTAGAGCACTGTGAGGCGGACCTACAGCCAAAACTTAATGAATGTTATTAACAAAAAAAAAGGAAAAGCAGGATGTGGGGAACTGAGGAAGACATAATTGGAGGGAGGTTTACTGGCTGCAACACCTGTAGTTCAGTTAACTCCAGGGACCTCCTCTGGAGTAGATGTCCTTGCCAAGTTTGCAGCAGGGTTGTGGCAGTTACTTTAGGGTTGGCAGCAGTGAAGGCAGAAATTAGCCTTCTTTGAAGCTATTCCCAGTGATCACAACAGCAGGCCGACACCACTCCTCTTTCCCAAAGGACAACTAGGGTCTGCACAGGGCTGTGAACTGTAGTTGACAGGAGGCGGGGATAAAGGTTCATACAAGATGAACTTTGTGGTGGAAACAATTAACATATTTGCAACCAGTGTATGTCAGTTGCTCCAGTCTTGCAAGTGCTGAGGTTGGGGTCTGTGCCCAAAAAAAACAGAGCTGTCAGGAGAGAAAACACATAAGGTGTGAATGGAGTCCAATAAAAACATGAGGATCAGGTATGTTTTTATGATAGGGAGTCTATCATATGTGGGATGAAAGGGGTAGTGAAGAAAGGGAGATGCAGAATAGGGGATTAAGGTACCCTCCTGAAACTTCATTAGGGAGGGATGCAAGCTCAGCAGAAGGAAAGTCAGGAGGGTGGGAATGGAATGTTAACTCAGTGTCATTTTCCACCTGGGGATCAATGTTGTGGCTTGTAGATCCTGGGTGGAGGTTACAGAATGCTACACAGCACTGGGACAGAGGCTTAAAAGGCAGTAGCCTCACAGAAACACAGAATTTATCAGCAGAAAAGGACTTCTTGGTCCACCCAGTCTACCCAGATTGTCCTTTCTAGTTTGCCTCCATAGATCCTAATTGGTCTCTGGTGACCCTTCTTGTTTCCTGTCTATTCAGTAATATTCACTTATGTCTATCCCTATCCTATGCATGCTTGAAGCTCCTACTGTTTCACCTCCAGCACTTCTGCTGGCAGTCCATTCCAGGTGTCTACCACTCTTTCAGTGAAGTAGTACATCCTCATAACCCTCTTTAACTCTCCCCATCCAGCTTCATTACATGCCCTCTGCTCCTGGTGCTCTTTCTCTTGTTAAAAGTACTCCCCTCCTGCACCTTGTTCACCCGTGAGGTTCTTGTAGGTTTTATCATGTCCCTTCTTATTATCCTCTGTTCCAGGGTATAGAAGTTGAGATCCCTCTGACTCTCGTCTTAGGGCTTTTGGTGCAATCCCTACACTATTTTAGTTGCCACATTGACTGCCTCCATTTGTTGTATGATCTTTCTGAAGTGTGACCTCCAGAACTGAACACAATACTCAGCTTGAGTCTCACCAGTGAGTGATTCAGTGGCAATAATTCTCCCTCCTGATGCTTGAGGTACCACTCCCAGTGCATCCCAGTATCTCACTGGTCCTACCTTCTTCTTTGTCAGACTGTCCTACTACTTTGAGGTTATCAGATATGATAACCCCCAAGGTGCTACTCCTGTTTAATGACCAACAATACCTTCCCCATCCTATACTTGGTTCCTGGGTTCCCTATGCCCCAGGTGCATAATTGTGCACTTTTCACATTGAACCCCAACTGCCATAATCTTGACCACTCCTCAAGTTTCCCAAGATCCCTACACATCCTTTCTACCACCTCCTGATTGTCCACACTATTACAGAATTTGTTATAATCTGCAGAATGATATACCTTCTCCTCCAGTTCATCTGCATTATCACTTATGAAGACTTGAAGAGGACTGATTCAGTACTAAGCCCTTTGGCACCCTGCTGGTCACCCTCAAGCCTTAGAGTGAGTGCTGTTAACCACCACCCTTTGTCTTCTATTTGTTAACCAATTTCTATCTCAGTTCACCAGTTGAGATCCCACCCAAAGGCTGCTGAATTTCTTAACCTGTTTCCTGTGTGGCACAGTGTTGAAGGCCTTGCTAATGTCCAGATAGACCTCACTGACTGCCTGCCTGCTCTATTTCCCTGGTCACCCAGTCAAAGAAATCAATCATGTTCATCAGGCATGACCTCCATCTCAGGAATCCATGCTGCCTTTCATCTTGCAGCCAATTTGGTTCAAGATACACCACCAACCTTTTCTTTAACAGTGTGTCCATTAATTTCTCCAACACTGAGGTGTTGCTCACAGGCCTATAGTTGTTATCCTCTTCCCTGCTGTCATTCATATGTAGAGGGACCATGTCTGCTGTCCTCCAGGACCTGCTACTGAAAAAGGCCATCAACAGGGCAGCCACTACCAACCTTGAGTTCTTATAGTGCCCTTGGATGTACCCCATCCTGTCTTAAGCCTTTGTCTGCTTTCAGAGATGTAAGTACGATTAGGATGGCATCCTCTTAAAATGGACTTGAGTCCTTCTCCTCCCTTGTTCCTGATGGCCTCTGGTGGTCTACCCCCTCCCTCCACTGTAAAGACTGAGTAGAAGTACCTATTTAGGATGTCTGCTTTTTCTTGGTCCCCTTCTGTGCAATCTTCCTCTGCTGTCCTCCTTATCCTCATTATCTCTATCCTTGCTTTCCATTTCTTACTTATGTACCCAAAGAAAGTCTAATCCTGTTTTCTACCCACTAAGGCTGTCCTTTCCTCTGTTTGTGCTTCTGCCCTCCTCACTGCCTTACCTATTTCCCTTTGTATTACCTGGCACAACTACCTTTATCCCTCACTCTGCATTTCTTTATACTTCCTAATGCCACCCTTCTTTCCTTCACCACCATGGCTACTTTCCTAGTGTGCCATAACAGTCTCTTTTTCTTCTGCTTTGCTTACTTCTTTCATGCAGAGGCTGTTTTGCCTTAAGTATTCCATACTTATTTTTCCACCACTGTTCCTTTACCCTCCTACTAAGTAGTTTCAGAGGCAAGCTTCAATTTCTTTAAAATCTGCCCTGCTACTGTCTAGGATTCCTGTCCTTGTGTGGTATGTCTCTTCTCCTATCTTAATGTTAAACCACACTGTACAGTGATCACTGACACCCATGGAACTGCCCTAAAGATGATTGCAATGCTGTCCCTGTCTGTAACTACCAGGTCCAGCACTGCCATCTATAGTGGGTCGGTGACAAGATGCCTGTGTAAAGTCATTTGTCAGGAGTCAAGGATGACCTCAGCACTCTCTTCTGATGTCCTGCCACTTTAGAACAGTAGAGATGGGAGAGTGCTCTGATCACTCATGTCAATGCATGGCAGAAGGAGTGATGAAGGATAAGTTGGGGTTACCTGTGAGCGTGTGGCCACTCCAGAAGGCAAATAAGGCTATTCAAGTGAGATAGCCTTCACTCCTCTGAGGAGGCCACCTGTAGAATAGGGCACAGGTTTAAGAGCACACTTTGGGCCCTTTAAAATAGTGGAGAGGATTAGAAGTACAGAGATGTACTCAGTTGACAGAGATCTTGATGACCTATCCCTAATGCTGGAGCACAGGAAGGAGAAATAAGAAGCACAGGGAGGGTAAATAAGGGAGGGTGAAAGCTATGGAAGAGAAGCCTAGTGGTATCTAGTAAGAAAATGGCAAGATGGAGACAGGGGTAAGGACTGATAGGAGGTCATGGGGATAAAATAATGGGTTTGGCCCAGTATTGGGGGGATGCTGGAGGTCTATGTGTATAAATACCAGGAGACTGGGGAAAAGATCAATGATCTGGAGGCAATGGTGACTAAGGTAAGCCTGGACCAGCAAGTGATTACAGATATGTACGTGACCCAGTACCATGACTGAGACATGACTGTGCCATGATATACCTTGCTGAGGAAGGTTAGGAAGGAAAGAGAGGAGAAAATATGACACTATATATAAAGAAAAGTAGAAATGCTTCAGTGGTGAAGACACATAAATAACATGTGTACAGGTTGTTATAGAATAAGGGGTCATAGACCATCTCAAAAGGAGGAAGCAAGTGGGAAATTAGGGGCACATCAAAAGAGCAGCAGCGCTTGGGAGGTGTTGCTAGTGGGGAGTTCAGCAGATGGGGACTGGAGGATCCAAGTAGCAGCAAGTGCAAGAAACCAACAGCTGCAGTAGTAAAAGTCTTTCATGATGTAGCTTTAGTGCAGAGGAAGGAAGAGTCACTAGGAGTCAGCCAACTTAATCTTTGTGCTTAGCAAAGGACAGAGTGGGGAGGTGTAGCTGCTGGACCCTGTGGGAAGCAACAGCTGTCCAGCAGTTTGGTTCAGCATTAAACTGGAGGTAGTGAAAAATTAGTCCCAGACTAAAGTCTTGGACCCTAGGAGGCTGATTTTGGAAGAATGAAGGTGCATCTGCAGAAGAAAGTAAAAAGATTGAGAGAAACAGACGGGTGGAAGCAAAATGAGCACTAATAAAAAAAATGGATAACACAAACCACAGACCTCTGTGCAAAGATAACTGGCAAGAAGAGAGATAAAAACAATGATGGTTCATGAGGGAGTTAGGGAGGCCTTCTGAGATAAAAAGGAATTAAAAATGCAGAACAAGTTAAGCAGAAGTAGAGAAGGTAGATTTTCTCATCAGGATAAAGGTAGTGAACCCACTCTTTCTCCTCCCTCCTTGCCCCTCACCTCACCAACCCCCTTCTTCCTCCTCCCCCCACTTGTTCTGCACATTCCTTCCTTTAATCCATCTGGGCTTCTTCCTACAGCACCCTATCCTCTGGTGCCCTCACCGCTGAAATGTACTTTGCTTGTACATGTGGGACAGATCTCCTGCCCTGTCCTTGTAGATATTTTTGCTTGTAATTTTGCCTGTCTGGTGAACCTCAGTTTGAACTGTTTAATTTACATCTCTGTATAATGTTTTATTGTGTAAGTGATTTTCTGTTTTGTTCTTATACCCCTTTTCCCCTTCCTCCCCAGGATGCATCTAGAAACAAGCTATTTTCTGCTCACGTTGTCTTTCCTGGTGAAACATTTTGAAATAAATAAATAACAGGATGTAAGAACAACTAAGACTCACATGAAACTGAAAATTTGAAAGGGTACAACAAAGGGAAATAAGACTTTCTTTCATTACTCTACTTTAGAAACAAGTAGAAAACAAGGGAAGGAATAGCCAGTTAGAAGCAAAAGGAGTGGAAAGAGTAAGAAAAAGAAAAATGGACATTCTAAGCAGATCCAGTGGAGCCAGTCAAGATGCATAGCAATACCTTTCAGTAAATGGTATGTCACAAAATACTACATGACAAGGGCTTAACTGTCATAACTGCACCATCGATGAAGCATACAAAGCACTCTGCACTAATATTGCTAGGTACTGTGTTGCATCCTGACTGTATACACAGTATTTCTGCCATTATTCACAGAGGAGGACATGAGACAATATCTGATTGTGACATCATGGCAAGGGATGAATGGAAGGGTCAAAGTGGATCACAATCCAGTGAAAACAGTACTAGAGGCAGAAACACACTTAAAGTGGTTAAGTCCTTGGGCTTGGAATGGATACATCTACGGCTGCTTATGGAAATGGGGCAGGTCTCAGCTGAACTCCTAGCTGAGCTATTCAATATCTCACTGGAGGATGGTGAATGTTGTTTTCCTACACAAGTTTGGAAGCAGAGATGATCTAAGGGACTACAGATCTGTCAGCCTAATGTCTACTGTGAGAATCTGCTTGAGACCTTAATATGGAAAGGATAGTAACTTTCATGAAAGTGAATGGACTGCAGGACAGGAGACAACATGGATTCATGGAAGGTTGTGTCAGATAAATCTGGTTTATTTCTTCAAGTGGGTGATAAAGTCAGTAGACAAAGAGATACTGTAGGTGATGCGCATACTGTACTTTGACTTTAGTTAAGCCTTTAATACCATTCCACATAGATGGATTGTTAGCTAAGAAGATGCAGGAACTTGGGAAGGGACACAATTACTAGGTGGGTGGGAAATTGGTGAAGTGACATGACCCACAGAGTGTTTCTAAATGATGAATACTCAGAGATCAGAAGATCCTAGCGGTGACTAATGCAAAGATTTGTTGTGACCAGTCCTGTTTAGTATCTTTATCTGCAACATAGGGTAAGGATCCAGGACAAGATATGCCTTTTCAAAAATGATACTACGATCTATAGCTGGGTGCAGAGTGAGGAGGTATCAACATCATGAAAAATAACCTTGGTTGATTGAAAGGTGGTTGAAGGTATGGCAGTTAGATTTAATGCCAAATAAATTCAGGAAGGTACACATACTGGTGAGGCAAAACTACTGGCACTGAATATACAATTGTGAGGTAGTAGTGGGAAGCACTGTTGAAGAAAAGGACTTGGGCATAATAATATCAGACAGCCTGAAGGTAGCACAGTGCAACTGGGTGCATAGTGAGATGGAGCATATTCAGAACATAGTCCTACAGGCACCTGAAATTACCACTATGAGGGAATAAACACTTAGGCCTGCCTGAACATCACCCCCACTGGACTTGGGTTATGGTGAATGTGAGACCTTCCATGAGGAAAATACAGAAAAGCTTCAACAGATGAAAAAGATGCAATTATTCCTCTGGACCAGCGGATGCTGGGATGCATAGGAAAGCGGTATCCCCAACAGGAGGGATGTGGTTTGTCACTGTATCATTCACTGTGAGACCCCACCTAGAATACTATGTACAGTTCTGAGGCCATACCACAGAAGAGTCATAGACAGGGTGAAGACAGCCCAGAGCAGGGCAACTAAAATTGTGTAGCAGTTGCATCAAAGCCCTATGAAGAAAGACTAAGAGATCTCAACAAGTACACACTGGAAGAGAAGTGTGGGGGCATGATGGAGTCCTGAAGTCCCTTTTGGGGGTGAATGGGTGCAGGAGGAATCTTTTCAAATGAAGAAGAGCACCAGGACCAGAGTGCATGCAATAATGCTAGAGGAGAAATTGAAGAGGCATGTGATGATGTACTATTTTACTGAAAGAGTAGTGGATGCCTAGAACAGACTGCCAGCAGAAGTAGTGGAGGCAAACACCATAGGGAGCTTCAAGCATGCATGGGATAGACATAGTGAAATACTAGTAAGTAGGCAGGGAGGAGGGATCATCATCAGAGACCAGTTAGGGTCTTCAGAGACAGACTTGTCAGGGGCCATCTGGGCAAACTGGGTGAGCCACATAGTTCTTTTCTGCCAACAAATTCTATGTTTCTATGGTGGTGCCAGCAGGATAAAGGAGGTGATCCTGCCACTGTATAGGTCACTGATTCAGACTCAAACTGGATTCATGTGTGCAGTTTGGAATCTGCATCTGAGAAAGAAGAGTGACAGGGTGGATGCAGTCCAGAAGAGGGTAACCAAGATTTTCCATGGACAACAGGAAGGGACATAAGAGGAGAGGATAGGAGATCTAAACATGTACCAAGTGATGCAATAAGGGTAAGACGGATATGATTGAAACATACAAATACTTCACTGGATTACAGCAGATAAAGGTAATTTTCAGAATGAGTGGGAACAGGGGTGCTAGGGACAACTCAAGAAGCTGGAGGGTGGGAGGGATAGACAAATTTAAGAGAGATAGCAGGAAGTATATTTTCATAGACTGGGTGGTAGAAGGTGGAATGCTGAAGGCTGCCAGAGGTGATGGTCAGTGTGAAACTAGTGGGGTGATAAATTAGAGTGTGGGGCAGACACAAGGGCTTAAAACACATCAGAAAAGGAGAGGGTGGGGAAGAGGAACCTCTAGGCCTCTGTCTTTCAGCAAAAGTTTGATAGTACATAATGGGTAGACACAATGGATCAGTGTTTTTTCTGCTGAGAGATGTTTCCATGTGTCTGAAATACACATAGAAACATCTGAAAGACAAATGTTTCCATGTGGCTGCAAAGGTAATGGCAAAGGGCAGCATTCAGAAGGTATGAGGAGATGCAGAAGGAGGAGGAGGGGATGTATCAAGGGAAACAGGGAAGCAGAGAAAGCAATAAGAAGCACAAAGACACAAACTGAAGATAGTAGCCCAGGAGGTATCACAATGACATCTCTAATAGAAAACATATAGACCCTACATAACATGGTTTTATGACAGGAAGATCATGCATCACCAATCAACTGTGCTTTTATGAAAAGATCTCAGCAGCCTTGGATGATGGCAATTCTGTGGATTGTATCTATTTAAATATGGCAAAAGCTTTTGACAAGGTACCACACAGACAAATAGTTCTAACATTGATTGAACACGAAGTAGATTATAAATTAATAGGTTGGATCCAATGCTGGCTTAGGAACAGAACACAATTATTACTCATTAATGGATTCCATTCTTCCAGCACCTTGATTAGCAGTGGGGTTTTTAAGGGTTCTGTCCTGAGCCCTTTACTGTTTCAATTATTTATATCCAGGTTAGGTAGAAATTAATCTGTCTGGATTAGTAAATATGTGGATGATACCAAAATAGCTAGCACTGAATCCAATGAAACAGATTACAATAGACTCCAAGGGTACTGGATAACAGCACAATGGGCTGACTCAGTCGCTATGTCATTTAACATGGACAAGTGCAGCATTATGCATTTTGGGGATATAACAAATTACTGGACTATAAAATGGGAACTTGTTAACTCAAAAACAGACCAAGAAAAGATCTCCAGCATACTTATTACTGATAAGTTAACCTTTAATATACATAGCGATACCCAGGTGGTCAAAGCTAATAAAATTCTTTGGACAATAAAAAGAAATTTAAAAGTAGGAAGCCCAAGTAATCATGCCTCTGTACAGATCATATGTAAGGCCATTGTTGGACTGTGGAGGCGCAATTATGGGGTCCAATGGAGGTGGTAGTAAGGATAGGGTGGAAAAGGTACAGAGACAAGCTACAAAGTTGGTATATGAATGTAAAACATGTCATATAAGGATCGCCAAACTAAATTAAATTTAATGTCATTACACTCTAGACAAATCAGGGAGACTTGTTATTTTGCTGTACTTTATTCCAGGACAATAATCTTTTGAAAAACTAAATTTCAAATGAAAAAATCATAACAAGGGTACTGGAGGACATAGGCAACAGCTTTTTCTGGTAAATTTACACAGAATGAAGAAGAACTTTCTTTACCCAACAAACAGTCAATCTCTGGAACAGTCTCCCAGAAGAGATAATTAATAGCAAAGATAAAGCTCACTTCAAAGAATCTGAATCAATTCATTTTAGATGGTAATTCTATTGCTTAATACAGCTAGGTACAGGAGCAAATATAGGCCTACCACCTTGCTTAGCTCCTTATGCCATGGTATGAGGTAACAAAGGAGAAGACATTTTTAGATATATAAGTGAAAAGAGGAAGACCAGGGGTGGGATTGTAAGGTTAAAAGGAAGGGGACTGTACAGAGCGGGACCAGGAAAAGGCAAACATTGTGAACAAATACTTTAATCAGTGTTCACAGAGAGGGAGAATGAGAGGGGGCCACAAAAAGTAACATAAGCTTTGAAGGAGGAAGGTGGGCACTAGTCCTTTTTGGATGAGACAGTTCTGAAAGGACTCAGTAGTCTGAAGGTGGACAAAGCAATGGGACCAGATGGGGTGCATCCAAGGGTGATTGGGGATCTCAGAGAAATACTAGCTGCACCTCTGACAGTCCTGTTAATCAGCTAATTGGAAACAGGAGTAGTTGCAGAGGACTTGAGAAGGGTGAATGTAGTCCCATTACACAAAGTAGTAGCAGGGAGGAGGCTGCCAATTATAGACCAGTCAGCATGACATCAATGGTGGAAAATTTAATTGAATCACTGCTGAAGGAAAGGATTGGAATATTTGAGTCCATTGGGTTACAAGGCCGAGGCACTGTGGTTTCACAGGGGAGCGTTCATGTCAAGCGAATCTAATAGATTTCTTTGACTGGGTGACAAAGAGTTAGATCAGGGTGAAGTGGTGGATGTGGCCTGGTCAGATCAGATTTCAGTAAGGCTTTTGAGACAGTGCCACATAGGAGACTAGTAAACAAGCTGGGTAGCTTATGATGGGCTCAAGGTGGTAAACTGGGTAAGAAATTGGTTAGGGATAGGTGGTAGAGGGTGGTGGTAAATGGCATTCACTCTGAGGAAGGAAGAGTGATCAGCGAGGAGTGCCTCAGGGATCAGTGCTGGGACTGGTTCTCTTTAATGTCTTTATAACTGACATTGCAGAGGACCTGGAAGGGAAGGTTTGCCTCTTTGTGGATGACATGAAAATCTGCAATAGGGTGGACATTTCAGGAGTGGAAAGGATGAGCAGAGACTTTAGAAAAATAGAGGAGTAGTCCATGGTATGGCAGCTGGGTTTAAATGTGAAAAGTGCAAAATAATATACTTAGAGTGTAGAATCCTAGGGGCAGAGTAAAAATGGGTGAGTGGTATTGACAACCACCAAGTAGGAAAGAGGCCTGGGGTAATCATACTGGATGATCTAAAGGTGGCCAGGCACCAGGCACTGCGACAAAGCCATAGGGTGAGCTAGTGGGATGCTAGTGTGCATGGGAGAGGTATCACCAGCAAAAGAGGGAGGTAGTATTACCTCTGAATAGATCTCTGGTAAGACCCCACCTAGAGTACTGTGTGAGTTCCAGAGACCACATCTCTGGAAGGACATAGACAGAGAGGAGGCTGTCAAGGAGGGCAACTAAAATGGTGCAGGGTCTGCATCAAAAGCCCTACATGAAAAGCCTAAATTATCTCAATATGTACACCCAGGAAGAGAGGATGGAGAGGGGTGATAGAGACCGTTAAATACCTCACAGAGTTAAATAAGGTACAGGAGGAAATATTTTCATAAGAAAGGTGTTCAATAACAAGGAGATATGCTATGAAGCTGGAGGGTAGATTCGTGAGAGATGTTAGGAAATATTTCTTCACAGAAAGAGTGGTGGATTTCTGTAACAATCTTCCAACAGAGGTGGTGTTGGGGTGAAGACACTGGTGGGTTCAAGAATGCATGGGATAGGCACAAGGGAATCATAGTGGAATGGAAGAGGGGAGAAAGTGTAGTAGATCAAGTATGGTCTGTGGTAACAATGTAGATATGGAAAAAGGGCAGACTAGGTGTGCCAAGATGTCCATATCTGCCTTCAAATTTATTTTTCTATGTTTCTGTGTCTGGATTCACTCTTTTGTAGCATGCCATTTCATCTCCTCCCCAACCCTAGTCATTAGAGATATTGAACCCACTTCAAACTATTCACTTTGTTCCTCACCATCCTCATCCTATGAAGCCCGGCAAAATAACCTGTGAAACAACCCTGTCTCCATGTCTTTGTCAGTACCCAATCCTACCTTCCTTCCACTAGTCCTGGCAAAAACAGACAATAATACCTCCTACCTACCAAGCCATTCTGCATGCAACTCACCCTCCACCATATGCCACCCATGAAAAGGATGCAAGCAAAGCTATACGAGACAGCAGTTGGCACAGACCTCCACTTTCCATTTCAGCTGGCCAACATTTGCTGAATTGGGTGTGGATTAGAAGTAAAACAGCTGATTACAATGAGTGTAAACTCCCATTTGTTCAGATAGTGGCTGGCAACATTAGTCAGCAAAGGACATGTGCCAGCCACCATTCCTCTTGCCACATTTGTATCCTTTTTGGCGAAAATTGAGTTGGCAGGGTAGGGTGCTGAGTGGGTTGGTGAGGGTATTATTGTCAGCTTTTGAGCTGGGGCTCAGGTTGGGGGAAGGAAGGGTTGGATTTGGTATTGATGATCTGGAGTGGGGAAGGCTCCTCTACTGGGAAAGGTGGTCATTATTCCTACTGGTCAGGGCAGGGGCTGAATGTTATAGGACGCTACAAGAGGGTGGGGAGCCTTCTTTCTTAAGAAACATAAAAACAACGCTGCATGGTAGCTCTTTGCTGCTAAATGGCACTTCAGTCTTTTACCTGCTGAAACACTAGGCAAAGTGGAACTTTGTTCACTCTGTAAAGTTGCCACTTAAGTACATGGATTATTAGACATGCGGTTCTTCAAAGTAGCGACAATTCACATAGCCCTCTCCCCATGTAGCAAATGTTTGCTACTTGCATCACCTGCTCTCCTTGGTATGTTCAACGGATCAGAGAGGACAGACAGACACACAATGTATCTTATAGCACCTTTTTCCTTAAAGTAGGTTTATTGTAAAATAAACAAACATAACACAAATTGTAACTGAACATTTACATCAGACAGTATGGCTGCTTGGTACTGTGAACAAGTATATGGCTCAGTTTCATAGAAATCTGACACTAACAAGGCTTCTTCTGATTGATATCTCTGCACTGGCTGAGAGAAGAGTACATCCTGCGTCAAGCTTCACTAATCTTCAGGAGCTTGAACCTGTCTCTGTTGCTGTCAGTTAAGGTTCAGCTACAGCTCCACATCTCTGGAGTACATCCCTTACTCCTCCTTACCACATGACTAGTTGATCACCAGACTAAACAGAAAATAACTGGACAAAACCATGATTTCCCTTCTTTTAGATGTTTTCACATCCTACAACATGGTTTTCTATGAGAGGATTAGGTTATATAGATACATAATATGTAACGTGCATTCTATGAGGTGTTACAATCATGCCATTTGTAATTCTGCCTATCTAATACAAGAATAAAATTCTTCCCTTACTCCACTGTGGATACCTCCTGGATGACATGAGTTCTATGGCACAAGAACAGCCTCCCAAAGGTCAACATCCTTTTGTCCTTCCAGATAAGTAAAGGAAGGATGGTTTACTCTCAGGGTTGCTAGGCCAACACATTAATTTAACCTTTCCTCTTTCATTTCAGTTAAGAAAAAAACCTATAAGTTATATATTTGATTTATATTTACTTGCACATGCTTTCCAGTGCTTTGTTATCCAATGGTTTGCCTGAAATGAAACATTTTCCTTTTCTTGTTTGTTTCTTGTGGCCTTTGCAGATACACATAAGTATTTCAGTAAACAGAGATGGCATGTATTGGGGGGGTTAATATACAACTGCACAAAGGCTAGCTTTTTATAAAGTAAGCCAGCTATGTTGGATTTTGTTTGAATGGTTTGGCTGCTACTGTTGTGGACACACTAGAAGAAAGTAAAAGAAAACAGAATACCAATAGCGAAACAAACTTATTTTCTTTCAGTCCCCTGAATGTTTAGTTTTCTCTAACCTTCTGCCTGCAGCAGGCAACCATGCGTTCACATGCATTTGTGTAGTCCTTTTATGTTTGCTTGCATGCATGTGCAAGAAACATAGAGTACCAACATACAAATTTTGTGGGTGTGCCACCCGCTTCCAATGCCCTGCTCCTTCTTGCAGGCGTGGCCTCAGCGCGCAATAAATGTCCGAGCTGTCTATGACAGCAGTTCAGATACAGTGGCATACAGTTGAAAGCAAAGACTGCTACTATCAGCAGTGAGTAGCGTTAAAGCAATTTGCATACTGCCGTCAGCAGGCAATTTACATACTGCCGTCAGCAGTATACAAAGTGCCTTCACGTCAGCACTGCATCTGAACAGCTGTCATAGACAGCTCCATTTTATCTTGGTCCCTCCCCAACAAACACCCAAGTAAGTGGCATCTACAACTGTGATAAGGTGACTGTTCTTGAGTTTTGTTATATAATTTTTGTTACCAATTAATTGTTGTTGTTATCTCTGTTCATCCAAGGTTATTCTGGAAAATAGGCATATACTGCCTAGCATGCTTACCTGGTTACCAAAACTAAATACATAAATAAATACACCCTTCTGGGATAGAATGCTATGAGCTGGAACATTTGGAAATGTGAAGTGTAATCAGTTATTAGTGTTAACAGTGACATTATGTGACATCAAAAGTGGAAAGAAGGTCTATGGCACACACAAACAAGCATTTGTCAATGCCGAATGTTGTCTGGCATTGGCATTGGTAGCAGTGCAGAAACACATTTTAGGCAGGATGTGAAAAATGACAGCTGTACTGTTCATAAGGAGGTGTAAAGGTGTAAAAAATGACAGTGTTGAAAATGTGGCATGTAAATATTGCAAATTTGTGAAGTTACAAAGTACGTGAGAAATCACGCAATGCACACTTTGTAACACAGTCATTTTATGGACTTTGGCACCAAATTTTCAACATAGGCATTTAGCACCTCTGCTCATGTACAGCATCACTGTCATTTCCTCAAACTGTCCTAAAAGTGATTTCGCGACAGCCGATCGTATATTCCAGCCGGAAGTACGAAACACATTCTCGGCAGAATATGGAAAATGACAGCTGTACTGTTCATCAAGAGGTGTGGAAAAATGCCAATGGTGAAAATCCAGAGTGAAAATATTACAAATGCACAACGTTACAAGTGTGTGTGGAAACTGCACAACGCATGCTCAGTAATACAGTCATTTTATGGAGTATCTCGCCAACAAATTTTCAACATAAGCATTTTAGGACCTCTGCTCATGAACAGTGTCACTGTCATTTTGTAATCTGCCCGAACACTGATTTCACACAGTGACACGCCACTGTGATCGGAAGTAGAAACATTTTGGCCAGGATGTGAAAATGACAGCTGTACTGTTCACAAGGAGGTGGAAAAATGACAATGTTGAAAATCTGGCATGAGAATATTGCATTTGCAAAGTTACAAGCGTGTGTATCAACTGCTATAATGCACGCTCATAAAACAGCCATTTCTGTTTTTTCCACCAAAACTGTAACATAGGCTTTTGAGAGCCCACCACATGAACAGTGCCACTGTCCTTGCATTACTTCGGTGAAAGGTGATTCCAAACAGTGACTGTAAATCACCTTTCGGGACTGATTAATGTCATAACAGTGACAGAATTCATGAGAGGGGTCCCAAAAACCCCATGCTGAAAATTTGGTGCAAAATTCAAAATATGCCTGAGATATTCATCAAAGTTGAAAAAAAACTATTTATTCCATTATGCAGCTTACTGGCATTTCCTCAGTTAAGTATTAGAAGCTTTGGCGAGTGCAGGCGTATTCAGTCCACCAAAGATCATGCGCTGGACTCTGGAGGAAGTATGGGGTGAGGGGGTGTGGGTAGGCAAGGTGCCCAGTGAGTGGATGCAGGTGGGGGTAGGGAGACTACGAGGGACCGTTTTATGTTTACAGGTGATAAAAAAAAAAAACATCATGGACGGTTTTCATTTTTTAAAGGTGTTTTTTTTGGGGGGATACAGTAGCTGACGAGTTGGGCACCCCATCAGCACATAGGGAGTGGGGACCCTAGCTGAGGGGATTGGGCATCCATCAGCACAGAAGAAGGAGGGACATCATGCTGATGGGAGTGGGCTCCCTGTTGGCACATTAAAGTGGGGAAGGGGAAAGATGCCGATGGGATTGGAACCCCATCAGCAAACAACAGCGGGGGGTGGAGCATGAGCTGAGGAGCATTGGGCACCCCTCAGCAAGCAAAAGGAGGGCAATGGGACACATTATGCCAACGGGGAGTGGGATCCCCCATTGGCGGGTCATGAGGGAGCAGGGTAAGCGAGGCAGGATTGGGCAACCCCCAAAGTCGGCAGTTAGCCACTGTGCTGCCATGTTTGTAGCTGGTGAAGTACGTAGGAATGTCTGCTGCATGTGAAGAGCTTTGCTCGCATTGCAGCAGACCTTTCCTGATGTGAACACCACATTAGTATGCATGGTGTGGTGCCAGCTTGCAGGCTGATGCGGGAATGAGGGACGCACCTACTGATGCATGCACTGCTGGCCCAACATTGACTGTGCCTCCAAATCTCACATTGACACAAGATGCTGACTGCGCAAGCACGCCTAAACATAAAAATGATTGGAAATAATATTGAAGACCTCTTTAGATTGATTCTGCAACTGATTTTAACTAGAATAGAATGATTTCAGCATGCTGATGTTCTAATTCATCCTTTTTAGTAGGTATATTTACTCTGTGCACTGGTGTAGGAAGGGAAATTAGGTGCTACATTGCTTGAGGTGAAAGGATGTTAAATGTTTTCTGGGAATTGTAGTATTTGAAGTGGGGTATTATATGGTTTGGGGAAATGGTGACATGACAATGGGAGATGGGATGCAATATGGATATGATGATCAGTCTACTTTATTACGGGACTGACTGAATAATTTTCATTTATTTTCTGCTTCACTTTTTGTGTACGTGTGTGGGTGAGTTCATATCTTGAGGCTGCATTAATCAGCTGTGTAAAAGTCAAAACTTACACTTGAGGTGGCTAGTGGAAGTATTGTTCTGCTGTTAGTCTACAATAAACCGTTGACTTGCATCCTGTATTGTACAGCTTTCTTTATTATTGTGACCAAGTGACACCCACCTTTTGACTTTTGGTATTTCTGTTATGAGCTGCCTGCTCATTTGGGTGAAACACTGAGTATGTTCTTTTGTTGCAGCTATTCCTTTAGTCTTGTATTAATCAGCTGTGACAAGATCCTGACCTATTTCTGAGTTTTAGCTGCCCAACAGAATCTTTTTTTTCATAGATTTCTAGATTTTATTTTTCCCCTGGGCCTGAACTCTCTCAGGCTTCCCTAACTCACTGACTTGCTCTACCATCCACCGTGGTCCTGTTCCTCTGAGTGTAGCTGTCCTCTGTTTGTCCTGAATCAACTATCCCCCCAGCTCTGAGCCCCTGGGATAAGACCACCTCCATGTCTGGCGCTTTATCTAGAATCTAGAGCATTGGTCAGGCTGGTGGAGAGGCAGAGGTGGCAGAGACAGGCGCCCAGTATAGGATGTGTGGCAGTGGGTACTGTGTGGAGCCATCGCTCTATCAGGCACGTTGGGGTTTTTCTTGTATGTCTCCCCAGAAACTTGGACATGCAATGACATCTGGATGGTGAGCCATCAACGTCCATCTTATTCCTCCCTTCTTTGCTCTGTCTGCAGTCTGTACCTCCGGTCGCCACCAGCGGTCACTGTTGCTCGGAGAGTACTGGATCCTCCCAGGAGAGGAGAGCTGTCCATTGGATGCTTGATCCTCTTCCTCCTTGCCAACCCTCAAGCACGAGCTTGTTCCTGAATCCGGTCACCAGCATGGCTTGAGGTGTGGCATCCGAGCGCCAGCCCTTAGTGCCACCGAGCTGGCTGCCCAGCAGATTCTTAACAGTGCTTATCCTCCATTGTAGGAAAGCCTCCTAAAGGGCAATGGGGTCATTAGTGATGAATGGGTAGAAGACATCCCATCTGATCCTAGCCCAGCCAAAGTCTATGTGTATACTGCATAATCTTCAAGAGGAAGTAGCCTCCTAAGATCCAAGCATATAAGATAATATTGCAAGACACATTAGGCATCACTCAAATTCTAGTTCCATGTCAGCTTCAGCCAATCAGATGAATCTGGGTAGATGAAAGCGATGTCAATGCAAGGAGAAGGACAGGGCAAAGGTTAGGTGAGGCAAAAGGGGCTGAGACGGGGATGAGATGGCATTGCAAGTTGGGGGCAGGAGTGAAGGGCAACAAGAGGGTGAGCAGGAAAAGCATCACAGAGTCATAATTCTAGGGATTATATACTTAAGGGTATAAGGTTGAGGGAAGAGGTGTCAGAAAAAGTAACATCTGGGTAGAGTGCATGCCAGGCATGACAGCGGGTAGAGTGGGACAGTATGGGCAGATATGTGGGAAGGTGGGGGAGTCACACTGTGGTACACCTGGGAACAAATGATCTGGAGGATAGAAGGATAGAGGAGGTACAAGACAGCTTCAGGAAGTGGGAAAACTATTCAGCAAAGAGGAATAATGGTAGCCTTCTCAGAAGTTCTTCCAGTGCCAAGGGCTAGTACAGACATAGGAGAATCAGTGACTTCAACAAGTGGCTGAGGGAATGGTGTGGGACCAAAGGGTATGGTTTGATGGGGACTGGGGTAGCACATGGGATAACACAGATCTTTATGCAGGGGATTGGTTACACCTCAGCAGGACAGGTTCACAGGTATTGAAGCAGAAGCTGGGGATTTCATCAAGAAGAGGTATCATTTAAACTAGGTAGGGGAGGCATTGGAGCTGGAAATCCACCAGAAGGGGGTCCCATGAGCCTCCCTCCACCACAGGGATTGATACGACTTAGGTGAAATAGGGGTTGGAGTGAAGGGTAAGGAAGCAGGAAGGATAGATGCAACATGGAGAATGGTTTACTAAATGCTAGGAGCCTGGGAACAGGTTGGCAGAGCTGCAGGCATTGATGGCAGAGAGGAAGAGATGGACATAGCTGCCAATACTGAGACATGGGCAGCCAGGCACCATGCTGGGACTCAACCATCCTAGGGCACAAACTATTCTGGAGGTTAGAGATAAAGGAAGGCCGGGGTTGCCATTTATATAAGAGAAGGATCAGATGTAATAGGGAGGAAGGAAGAGGGCAGGTTGGACATAATCTGGTTATGACTACACAGCCAGAAAGGGACCAAGATCGGTCTGGGGTTGTTTATAGACCTCCAGCCCAGATGCAGGGCATTGACAGGGAACTGAGAGGAGCAGATAAGGAGGTATACTGACAAGGGAGCACAGTGGTGGTGGGGACTTTAGTCTACCAGTGGTGGATTGGAGCATACCAGCAACCAACTGTGCCAGGAGCAGATCCTCCTGGAAGCATTCAAGATGGCTTCCTTACCCAGAGAGTAATGGAGCCAATGGGGAAGAGAATATGACTAGACCTGGTACTGGAAGATAGGAACAGGTCAGGGATGTAGGGTGGAGGAACTCTGGCAAGCAGTGACCATCTCACAGTGTGGTTCTCAATAAACCTGGGTAGGGAAGTAGCCACTACAAAACTGTGGTCCTGGACTTCAAACGAGGGGACTCTGGCAGGACAGGAAACATTCTGTAAAGTTGCATGGCAAGCATCCACCCAGAAATGGACATGGAACAAAAATGGTCAGCCATCAAGACAGAACTGGCTGAAGCCACTAAAACTTGTGTTAAGAGCCAGAGCAAGAAAGCCAGGACCAAGAAACCTAGTTGGATGAGTAGAAAGGTAGTGGAGAAGGTGAGGAAAAGAAGAATGCATTTTGGACCAACAAGTGATCCAACAGGGCAGAAGACAAAGAAGAATATGTGAAGAAATCCAGAGAGTGGGCAGAGTGGTAAGGGCAGCAAAGTGGCTAAGAAACAGAAGTTAGCCTAGGGTATCAAAGAGGAGAAAAAGGATTTCTTCAGATATATCCAAGAGAAGAGGAAGAGCAAGGCTCAAATTGTTACGATCAGGAGGAAAGTGGGTGGGTAGAAAAGGGGGCTGAGCAGCAGAATTACTAAATGAATACTTCTTTCAGTCTTCACCAAGGAGAGCGATGGGCCCATACCTGAGAGGAAGGCCAAGGTGGGAGAGGGTGGGGGAGAAGCAACCACAGATAGGGAAATCACAGTGGAAAGGGTGAGGGAGGACCTTAAGTCCCTGAAGGTGGACAAGGCACCTGGCTCAGATGGAGTCCAGCACAGATTGCTGAGAGAGTTGGCAGAGGTCCTGGCAGATCCATTGGCAGACCTGTTCAACACCTCTCTGAACTCGGGGTGCATGCCCAGGACTGGTGGGAAGCACATGTGGTACCCTCCACAAGAGTGGGCCTAAGAACGAACCAGAGAAATACAGACCGGTGAGCCTTACTGCAACTGTGGGAAAACTGATGGAGACAATCCTCAAGGAAAGGCTGGTCAATTTCTTGAAGATAACAACCTCCAGGACAGCAGGCAGCATGGGTTTGTCTCAGGCATATCCAGCCAGATGAAAATGGTTGATTTTATGACTGGTTTACGAGGGCACTAGACAGGGGACATGCAGGCGGATGTCCTCTACCTGAATTTCAGCAAGACCTTTGAATTGGTGCCACATGGTAGGCTGACCTGCAAGTTGAAGAGTCTGGGAGCAGGAAGAAACTGGTCAGATGGGTCGAGAACTGGCTGCAGGGTAGACAGCAGAAGGTAATAGTGGGGAGAGCATCTGAACCCAGGGCAGTAACAAGTGGTGTACCACAGGGCTCAGAGTGGAACTGGTTCTGTTTAACATTTTCGTAGCTGACATTGCAGTAGGGATTAGGAACAAGATCAGTCTCTTCACAGATGACATGAAAATTTGTGCCATGGTAGATGGGGGGCAAAAGTACTTCAGGAGGATTTGTAAAACTGGAGGAATGGTTTCACATTTGCAGCTTGGCTTCAATGCCAAGAAGTGCAAAGTGATGCATTTAGGAAGCAAGAACCCAGGACACAATTATTGGCTGTAGGGTGTCCTGTTAACATAACTGATGGGGAGAAGGATCTGGGAGCGCTGGAAACCAGGAAATGAACCATTCTGCTCAGTGCAGAAAGGCAGCAGGAAGGCAAACAAGATACTAGGAGCATAGCAAGTGAGGATTATTTCTAGGAGTGGGAGGTCATCTTGCCCCTGTACAGGTCCCTGGTGAGACTGCACCTAGAGTACTGCATGCAATTCTGGCACCCCTACTGAAAAAGGGACATCAAACTACTGGAGGGTACAGCGAAGGGCAACAAAATGATCCTTGGGTTGGGGACAGATCATATGAGGAGAGACTGAGAGAGATCAATATGCATGCCAAGGAGCAAAGAAGGAGAAAAGGGATATGATTGAGACCTTCAAGTACCTGAGGATTTGAACAGAGTATACACCAGGTGTATGCTCAGTCTGAAGTTGGAAGGGAAACCAGGGGACACTCTATGAAGTTGGAAAGGGGCAGGTTCAAGAGGAAACTGAGGAGGCACTATTTAACAGAAAGGGTGGTAGTAGGAAAGCTCTGAGTGGAAATCACACTGCAGAGAGTAAGCTAGCTTCAATAGGGTGGCAGGACAGATTCAAGGGCAGGGTACAAACTGGGAAGAGGCACGAGATGGTGGGGATGGCATATGGGGGCAGCTGCAGTCTAATGGACTGAAGTGCTACACACTGAGCAGACTAGATGAACTGAATTGCCTGTATCTTCTGGCAATTCATATGTTAGTATGTCACAGCCTTGTCCAACCAAAGCCGAGGGAAGAGAAAGAGAAGGCATAAATACATCAGCATAGTCGTCTTTGTCTCTTTCAATGGGATTCTGTGGAAGTCTGTTCCATGGAGGGATCCAGGTTGTGTGTCTCAGAGGATTTGTAACAAAATTACTCTGGATAGTGCTGTCAAAAGACTCTAACTTGCAGGAAGCTAGAAACATTTACCTGTACATGAGTACACACTTTCTTTTGTAATCCTGTATGTGTCCTGTTATTTGAGTGTGTATAAATGGCACATATAATTGAACATTACTGCTGTATCTAGACAACCAGTGTTTAGTAATAAATTACTGTAGTTATTTTCCTAAAACTGGAGTAAATGGTTGTCTATGACTGCATCTCTGAGAAAATGTACCTAGAAAAGGGATACATACTAAAAGATCCCAGAGAGTAGAAAGTATCCTACCAGATCAGAGACTCACACTAAGGTGAGTCTAAAGGGTAGAAGGGTGAAAAAAGGTTATCGGAACACTGGGGTCCATGCTGTTGCTAAATAGGAAACCTTGACTGTGGTAACACTGATCCTGATGGTCTCAGAGGCAAAAGCATGAGAGAGAGAGAAAGGCCCACTGTGTGCTTTGACCATCACAATGAGATTGTACAATTTGTTTTGCTCTTTGGTAGAGAAGGAGGTGATTTTGATGCTACTAGGTTTGAGGAAACAGAAATTATGAAATGATTACGTTTATACCTTAGGAAGGCAAGTGTTATGTTGGGTGCAACAAGGGTTATTGGAAAGGGATATTACATTTTACCTTGGGGGAGGAAGGGGAGTTCTTTTCTTTTAAACCTTTACCTCACACAGGGTTTATTTCCCTAAAAAACTGCTCAGTTATCTGAGATCTTTTATCGTAGGAGTTTTTTTTCAGTTTGCATAGTTTTCCAGCAAACTACCCATGTCTCATCTCAAATAATCCAGCACAATTCCACAGAGTAGAGTAGATTTACACATTTCTCCACAAAGCCAGTGGTGACCACTTCACATATCTGTAATAAGCTGTTCTACCATCAAGCTCATTACCCACTGAAAAAATAAAAATATTCTCTGATGTTTTCCCTTATTTTAGCTTCTTGCAGTCTTGATTTATGTCCCCTATTCCACTATCTCATGGTAATTAGACAAGATCCCCCTGTTCCTCTCTAACAATCCCCAAGAACTTTGCAAATACCATTCTCATGCCCCTACTTTCTTAGCCTTCTTTTCTCCAATAAAAACATGGACACGGAGTGTCAACCAGAACACAACACAACATAATACCTTGCAGTATTACTGCAACTGGTGTATATATGCTGCTATGCGCTGTGTAATTCAATGGAAATTAAGCCCTTAGTCATAAAGTATATTGGGGCATGTCATTTACAAGGTACTGTGCTGCATCCTGACTAACTCCACTGTAAATAGTCAAACTCATCTGCTGTGACAAATAAGCATTTTAGTAGGTGCTATGCTGTACATTCTCAACTTTTGCAATATATTTGTCATACTGGAGTGAGCACAACTGCATATTGTATAACTAACACAGCCTTGCTACAGTAGTGCCCCTATGCAATAACAGTATCACCTTCCATATCCTACCAGCTACAACATTCTTCTAGTTCCTTGTACCATAATAGTATCATTTCTCATACCCTACCAGCTACAGCATTCTTCTAGTTCCTTGTACGATAACAGTATCATTTCCCATGCCTACCAGCTACAGTATTCCTCTAGTGCCTTGTATGGTAATAGTATCAGTTCCATGTCTACCGTTTACAGAAAATAAGACTCAGCACTCCAGAACTAGGCGTAACACACTGGCATATTTATGAAAGCAGACACCACAGAAAGCCTCAAGGGCCAAAAGGTGCAAAGGCAAACTCCCGACCGGTTTCATGCTAACTGCATGTACCAGTTACAGCATTCCTCTTTTGTTGCATCCTGGTGATATATTGTAAAATCCAATTGTAGAAAAGAAAG
The DNA here is from genome assembly GCA_016271365.2 of Neoceratodus forsteri. NCBI lineage: Eukaryota > Metazoa > Chordata > Ceratodontiformes > Ceratodontidae > Neoceratodus > Neoceratodus forsteri. The sequence continues at coordinate 626,936,390 of CM057455.1, forward strand.
GAAAAGTGTGACTTTCTGGGATTTGAACATTGTAGTTAGCCTTGCATACTCCAGCTGCACATACTGTTACTATAAATCTTTGGATTTCATTTCTGTTTACACGCAAGTCTATTTCCTGGTTTGGCATGTTCTAACTGCTAGCTTTATTTCTAGGTCTGTGTGTTTAACTGCTTACTTTTTAATTGATGAAGTATTCAGAATTGGATTCCTGGTGATGTATGGATATTGACTAAGATAAATTATTAAAATGAAAAAGTTGCAATTTTCTCTTAGAAACATGTATCATTTGTATGTCCACCTTTCACAGAACTATGCAAACAGTAACACAGAAACTGCCATACGAAAGGGTAAAAAGGAGAGGACATCTGTCTGCAGTCCCATTCATGATTTTTTAAAAGCTTCCACTCTGATAGCTTTCAAACAAGGAGAGTAATGAAAATTAATGAACCATAGAATAGCCTCAGGTAGTAAATCTACCCAAAGCCAAGGAAGAAGCATATATGCCACAGATTGTCAAGCATCAGAAATGTTTATGTCTCCTATTCATTCAACAGAACAGAGGACAGATTAGAATAAGAGCTGCTGAAGAAAGAATAGAAAACAGCAACAAGCAAAAAAGGAGTATGAAGGGCTACTAACAAGGTCCACAAGCAAATGGAGTAATAGCTGGAAACAAGTTGGTCCCATGTACAGTGTGTGCAAGTTTACACCAGCTGCATGAGGTTTCTTTTATAGATAACTCCTTCCACCTTCCACATTTATCAGAATGTGGCAATTAGAATACAAAAGGAAAAAGGAAAAACAAGACTAACTACCAGGATAATGTTTGACAGGGCTATAGAGAGTTACTGGTATCTCTGAGAAAACTTTTAAGTCTACAGTAATAGACACAATACAGCCAATATTTGGGATAGTTTTGCATTTTTCATTCCTCATAATCATATAATCATTTTACCAAAAGCCCTTCCATGAAAATCAGATCTCATCTTCTTTAGAGTTTATCATCATCTTCAGTATTTATATCAGAGTTATAATCAACTGCTTTTGACATTACAATCATTTTAAACTGATAGTGGTCCTAATATTCAAAGGTTAGTGCTGTCATAAATGTGGTCTGTGCTGGAGCTAACCTGGGTTTGAGCTGGTGATCTGGGAGGGCCAAATTCAGAGGCCCCAAACCCAGCAATGCCTAGGTGCTAAAATACTGCTGTGTTATGGAAATGAGGGCATCCCCTCATTCACACACACACACAGCAAATTAAGGATTCTGGCAGTGGTAAAGAGCCCCAAATGGTACTGTTTACCTTACCTGAAATCTCCTCTATCAGGGAGCTTAGCCTATGCCACCACTTCCCAATGGCAGGGGAGTTTGTACTGCAGCCATCAACCCATGCCAAGCTGCTTCCCACCCTCGATCATCCTGTACATCAGTCAGCGTATTATCCTGGTAGTCTATTTGTTCCCTCCAACCCCATCACCTAGTAAATCCGTCATGCATTATCCTAGTGGTCTAGTAGTCCCCACCTCTCCAATCACTGTGAACAGCACCCTTTGTATCATCTTGGTGGTCTAATGGTTCCCTCGCCTCCCAATCACCTTTGTACATCATGCTTATATTATCTTGGTGGACTAGTATTCCCACCCCTGATTACCCTGTACATCATCCTCATATTATTGTAATGGTTTAGTGGTACCTCCTCCCCATCACCCTGTACATCGTCCTAGTATTATCCTGTGATCTAATTGTTCTCCACCCCTGATCACCATGTTAATCAAACTTGTATTGTCCTAGTGGTCCAGTGGTTCCATACCGACTTCACACCCACCCACCCCATTACCCCTGCCATACACACTCTCCTCCAGAGTGCCAGCCTGTGAAAGTGGCAGCCAGCATCCTATCACCTTCTCATTTGTTCACCATCTGGCAGTCAGGAGGTGAGAGGAGGGCTGTGCCGCTGCCACTTTCACAGGACAATAATCAGAGTGAAGGATGGCAGCAAACTCCTGAATTCACTTCCGAGACTCAAGCTGTGTCAGTACAGAGCACATAGCACTTCTAATGAGCCACTGGGTGGCCCTGTCATTTGTCTTTTACACATGCTATAGAAGGCCAGTGGTATTATGGAACAAAATAATTCAGTACTCTGCAGTATTCCTCTAATAGAAGGCTCTCCCAACACAAACGTGGATTATTAACATGGACTGTATGAGTTCCAAAATTCTGCAGCATTCCACTGGCATACACTCACATAAACACACAGACCTCTTATATGAAGCCAGTAGCTCACTTTTATGTGTTGCATTGTTAGCAGCAGACAGAGCTGGTTAGGCTAGGAAGGGAATTATTCATCATGGTCATCAGACAAACAACAGAAATGAGTACTAAGAATAGTGCTTGATTTGTTTTTATTTGTTTAGGAAAGGATCACAAGTAGAATGAGTATTCTATGATTTATATATATATATATATTTTAATTTAAGGAAGTTTTATTTAAAGGGTGTAGTTAAAGGTTTTTACATAAGAGTAAAGGTGGCAGCCATGTTTGTGATGGAACTTAGGAATGAGTGATGTTGCTCATGAATTCTCTAGAAGCATTTTCCAGATTCAGGTCACATGGTTGGACTTTTTCTTTATAGGGCAGTATTGGTAAATAAACATATGCCAATGGAATGGCAACAGCCAATCAGAACATAGTATTGTGATTGGTTGACCATCCATGGCACTCAGACTTACATCATGGGTTTTAGCTCACCTGATAGGCTAATGATACACATGACCTAGGATCAAATCTCTAGACCCCAGGTCTCAGAAGCCCCAGCTTTCCAGTTCAAATCTTCCTTAGCTGAAAAATAAGGTTAGTAACACCACAACATGCTTTGAGAAAACAATACACAATCACACTGATAATCCTTCTGAATATGGCTGAGAGGCCCATTTTATTTTCCTATTGATACAATACTAGTACTCAGCCAGCTAACTAGCCAATGGGGGAGGGCATCCTAGATGCCTGCATTTTCAGTGTCAGTGGCTCAGTAGGTGGCACACTCACCTCTGAGGCTGGGAGATCAGAGGGCTGTGGGTTCAGTTCGCGTCTGGCACTTCAGTTAACATCCCAGTACTGACACTGTAGTGCAGCAAGGAGGGGTGCTGCACTTCCGAGGTGCCATCTTTCGGATGAGACTTTAAACCAAGATCCCATCTACCTGGATTGCTGGTAGTTCAGGCGGATGTTAAAGATCCATGGTACTTATTGAAAGAGTAGGGGAATTTCCCAGTGTCCTGGCCAAATTTCCTCATTCACTAAAAATACCACCAACAGCTTCATCTGGTTGAAGGTCAGTTGGCATTCATCTGTATCCTCCCTGGTCGTGCCATGATGTAAGGTCTGGAGTGCCATTGATGTCAACCAACACAATCACTTTACCAGGTGAGTAAACACCCATTTAATTTGTCATTTTCCAATCTTAATGTGACTCTCAAAAGAGCCTCATTACAAGTGTAGAGCACCATACTGTGGCTTTGCCTTTTAGCACTAGGGGTAGTCAACTGTACCTTTCCAGAATCAGATATATTTTTGAAGCCCCACAGTGAATGAATAATAATGCAGGAATCTTCATCTGTAGAAATGAACCTTGGCTCTTTTTTAATTTGTACTTTTATTTTTTCAAATAGATGCCTAAGAGAAAACTCCAGTTCACACTAGATACCTAGATGTGAAGCCAACTATGAGTTTTCAACAGTCCTCATTGAGCTGTTTTCAATGGATCATGGGGCAAGATATTTAAATACTTAGAGCAGTGCTGCCAGGCTTTGAGCTGGCAGTATAGTCTAGAGGTTAGAGTAATGAGTTGTGAGTCGCATTCTATCCAGCAGCTTGGGTTTGATTCCACATCCTCCACTTGCATTCTGTGTGACTCTGAGCAAGTCACTTAACTGCCAGTGCTCCCAGTCCTAGGTTGCCCTTGAAAACAGGCACTTGTGCTTAGTGGGCCTTACCGGTTACCAAAGACTAAAATAAAATAAATGTCATCTGTGCTTTGCATGCTGAATAATGTATTAGTGCAGCAAGTGCCAAATTCATAGGCACATGTAGTGTGGCTCAAATCTGTTATCATGAAAACACTAACTGGCACCAGGTGCACATGCACATGAGTTGTGTTGCCTATATTGAAAGTGCTATGGCATATTCAAACATTTTGGAATAACAGTATATTACCACAGGACCACTTAATGCTTCTAAAAATCTACTTGTTACAGTATGTGCACAGAGGTACATGATAAACCCTTCTCTGTCCTGGACCAAGTATCCCTGGCTCTTGTGACACCGCTGACCAAGTATCCCTGGCTCTAGTGTCACCCCTCCTCACCCAACCCTGGTCTAGGTCCCAGTTTATGGATAAAATGAAATTCCTTACGCTGGTAACACCACCTCCCTACATGATCCTAGTGTTTATTCTTGTATATTGATGAAATAAAATCCCTGGCTCTCGTTGCTCTCATCCTCACCCAATCTCAGTCTTAGTCACAGTGTATGTATTAAATGAAATTACTGGCTTTAGTGGTACCTCCTCCTCACATGATCATGGTCTCTGTCCTGGTCTATGGATTAAATGTAACCTCTGGCTCTAGTGATACGTCCTCGCTGATCCCAGTCTTAGTATGGTATATAGATGTAATGAAATACTTAGCAATAATGGTACCAACCCCCAATCCTAGTCATGGTACCAAAATATGGAGTAAATAAAATTCCTGGCTATAGTGTTGCCTCCCTCCCCAATCCCTGGTTGCAATGTCCCTTTGCCTTGTAATCATCCTCTTCCTGGCCTCTTTGTTAAAATCTATGGCATATGAGGCTGGGGTTGTGGAGCACCAGGTGTGGGGCTGCCACCAGTCACAAGAGATTTTTGTAGCAGGACCTGAAGGGAGATCACTGGACACCAGGAACAGTTCTATCAGGGGATATAGGATGGATTGGGTAACAACTAGAGCCAGATATTTCATGTCCTACACACATATACTAGGATCAGAACTGGGACTGGGAAGGGAGGGTGTACAACTAGAGCCAGAGATCGATAGGGAGAAAGAGCAGAGAAAGAAGAGGCAGCAACAGTGAAAGCTGACTGGGGTAGGCTGACACACTCAACTGAGTAAACAAACATTTGGGTGCTGACAACTGGATGGCAATAATGCAAGGTAAAACTAGCAAATTTTGTTGAATTTTGTGGAATTTTCTGAAATTCTTTAATTGGTCATGACCCTGCCATTAGAGACCCAATATAGGTGCATAGGTGATATTTTCAGGTTCAAATGACTATACGTAGCAAATCTAGAACCTGCCACCACAGTGATAAATTGTCCAATTTTTTGGTCCAGGTGTAAATCCAATAATGTTTTAAAACTAGCCATACTGCCGCATTGACCACCTCAGAGGGAGATAATTAGATGCATTTACGACCTATTGGTAATACCACCTTCCTCTCTTGGTGGTATTGTACCTTCTCCTAAAAGTTGCTTTATATGCAATCTTGTTTTGTGTGCAATTTTTGTGTTCCTGTTTAATGCTGATGTCTCCATGTAACTGCATCATTAAAACCTTGTAAGCAAAGTACAGGTCCGCCTTAGTTTATGATAGGCCATAGAATAAAGATTGACCCTTTCAACCTAGCTTTGTAATTGAGATGTTATATGTTTCTTATTTTCTTTGTGAATCTCTTTGTACCCTCTCTACCCTGTTTGACGTAGCTACTGTCTGTGGTGCTGAGAATGGTGCTCCATAATCAAATATTGGTCTAACCAAAGCTGTATACAATGGTACCAGTACTTCTTTTCTTCTGCTTTTTTTATTCCTGAGTATATTCCACATGACCTTAGTACTTTGTTTACTGTCTCTACATTGTGTTTGTCAAAACTGAGAGTATTTGAAATGTGTACTCCTACGTCTAACTCACTGTCTGTTTCTTGAATGATTTTGTCATTTAGACCATATTAGTGCATTCTACTTCCTCCACCAAAATGCATTACCCTACATTTCAGTTTGCAAACTGTAGTTTGTGTTTCTTTGCCTATGATTCAAGTGCCAGTAGCTGACTCTGCAATCTCTTGGTTGACTCTCATCAGTTACAACCATCCCTAATTTTGTATCATCAGCGTATTTACATACCCAGGCACCATCCACCACCCGCATTGAATGAACCAGTGTGTTAAAACAACACGGCTCAAGAACTGACCCCTGAGGGACCACACTTGTCACACCTCCGCAGTCTGATAGGTAACCCGTAATCTGAACCCTCTGTAGCCTGTTCTCCAAACCAGAGCCCATCCAGTTACATATATTCTGGTTTATTCCACATTCCTGCAAGACCTGCATCAATATCCCATGAGAAGCAGAGTCGAAGGCCTTAGTATAATCAAGATAAACCACATCCACTGGGAGACCCAGGTCCAACACCGAGCTAACCAGTTCAAAGAAATGCATTAAGTTGCTAACGCACAATCTCCCCTAAAACTGTGTTTGATTATGTCTATCAGACCTAATTGCTTTAGAGTCTCCTCTAGATATGTCTTATCATAATCTTAGTGTAGCTTCCCTAAACTAGAAGTGATGCTAATGGGCCTATTGTTCGCTACTTGGGATCTGTCTCCTTTCTTAAAACTGGGAGTGATGTGAGTAACCTTCCACTCATCTACCACTTGTCCTGCCTTCAGTGACCTATTAAACATGGTGGCTATAGGTTCTGCAAGTTCTTTTTACATGTTTATTAGGAATTATGGACTCATACCATCAGTCCCTGCTGATTTTTACTTGTTCAAGTTTATGAGACTGTTATATACCCTTTCTGTTTTTATGATTGGAATTTCTAATGCATTTCCTTCCTTTTAGTGACAACTAAGTTGACCACATCCTTGCTTTGACAGACACTAGTAAAATAGCTATTAAAGCTATTTGCCATTTTGTCTTCACCATCCACTGCTTCATTTCTAATCTTGATATTGGTTATTGTACTACTTGACTTTCTTAAGCTCCAACATAACTATAAAATTGCTTGCAGTTTTCAATGTTGTTTGTTGCCAACTGCAGTTCAGCACTGGTCCTTACTTTCCTTATGATGTTTCTTACACAAACTTGATAATTTCTTGTACCTTTTCACTCTTGTGTCAGATGGCTTTTAACTTTCTTATATACCTTGTTTTTCTTTCTAACTAGATCCTTAATATGGCTGTTGAACCACTTTGGTATTCTACCTTTGTTATTGTATTTACTTCATTCAGGCAAAAGTTGGAAATGCAGTATTGGATAGTCATTTATTTTGTTCCACATCTCCTGTGGAGATAACCCTCAACTTATTATTCCAGTCAACACTAGATAAGACATGTTTTATTTTATGATAATCAGCCCATCCAAATATTTTTTATTTTTGCTTTTCCTTTACATTTGGCTTTTGTCCCTGTAATACAATATCTCACCATATTGTGATCACTTGTTCCCAGTGGTTGTATAACCTGAACATCCTCAACCATCTCCTCTGTATTTGTGAATATTAAGTCTAATATTCATCCTCCTCATGTACCTGTTGTCACTAGTTGGTGTAACTCACTACTCATACATATGTCCAAGAACATATTTTTATTGGATTTTTCCTGTCATGCTCTCCCAACAAATGGTTGGTTGATTAATGTCCCCTAGAACCACTGTATTATCCTTAATCATACTGTCTATCATAGTCATAAAGTCTGTGTTTAACTTTTCGTCAGACTTGGGGATCAATAACACACTCCCATCCTAATCTGTTTGTGAGCATTTATATTAACCCAGAGCTGCTCCACACCTGCTATGTTCATGTTTTGTTCTATAACTTGAGCCTTCAAATTAGTGGCTATATACACCCCCACCTTCCCACCAGTCTTATGCAGCCTAGCTTTATGAAGGAAGTCATAACCGTCTAAGTTGTCAGGCCAGTCATTTTCACTAAGCCAGATTTCTGTAATGGCACAAATGTTTACTTTTCACTATGTAATATGAACCTTAGTTCATCTGTTTTGTTTTTATGCTTCCTGCATTAATTAATAGTATTTTCAGTGTCTGTGTGACATTCTCTTTGCAATATGTTGCATGGCTAACATTTTTAAGTCCCAAGTGGATTCCAAGATTCATAACATTTGGATACCTTTGTGGGACTTATAGTGGTTCAAAGCCTGGTAATTTATTATTTTTGTGACCTTTTCTGAAATGATGTCTCTGCTTACAACTCAGTCATCATTAGAGGTGGATAAGTAGGTCAACCCACTGGAGCATTGTTACCATTTGTGATGCCAATGACCCGGTTCAGAAGTGAATCTGTTCTGTCAGGATGTAGGCTGGGTGGAGGAGGATCAAGCATCTGTAGGACTGCTGTCCTCCTTCAGAAGGGAGGGTTGGTAGAGCATGATGCTTGGAATGGCCCCTAGCAGAAGTAGGGATTAAAGCAGTATGGGCCAAGAAGGTCAAGGTGTGTGACAGACATCAGTAAATGCTGCATGGTAGCCCATGACATGCATCATGAGGTCATTGCATGCCATGTCTCTTCAGGAATGAAAACCAGGAAAAACAAGTCCAGCAGCAGGATGATGATGAACATCTGCAGGCCCCTCACCCACACAGCTGGGCATGACTGCCCAAAGTGGATCCATTCTGCAGTGGGACTTGGAGACCTCACCAACCCCATTGGGGCTGGCATGCCCTGGAGGAAGATGGCTGGTAGGTAAGTCAGAAGACATTGGGATGACATGGCTGGGGCACTCATCGGAAGGAGGACTGACTAGGAGGGAGAAAAAGTGGTCAGTAAGTAAAATAATAATACCCTCCATGGTGCGTGGTAATGGTCTACACTGGAATGTCCAGGGTGACTTGGGTGGCAGAGGGACTCATAGCCTCTATAAGGTCCAGTACAGCCCATACAACCCACCCTGGAGGGTTTATTTTGCTTAGAAAATGAGTCATACATGTAATTCTTGTATAATATTTTATGGATAAAAATTTTAAAAGAGTAAAAATCAATCAAAACTCACTTTTCATGCAAAGTAGTCCCTCTATTTGTATGCTTGTCAAAACAGGACACTGATCACCACAGTGTTTAAGAGCTTTTTTTTCATTACTGATTCTTTGAACTAGTAGCTTGAACAACAGTACTCCGCCCCACAGTTGAAGTGCTCCCTTTACATTTGTCTTGTTACTTAACACACACATAACACCCCTGCCCTCCTGCCACTGCTCTGTTTTAAATTTTGTCTTGTAAATGGAGTCAGAACTGTGTGTAGTTGTCCTGTCAGTAGTGATTGAGATTGGTAAAACTATTGAGCAGCTTAGAAGTAGCACTGTCAGGTGGGGGTGAGAGCATTTATACATGTCTCACTTGATTCATGTAAAAAAACACTGCATAATCCAGTCTTGCTCTGATGTCCCGTCTTGTGATTCCTACTGTTGCCATCATATCTGTAAGGAAAAAAGAACCGCTGCCACTAGCTGATGTCTGCTCTTGTGTATTCTCCACAATCACCTGATTACTGTGTACAGCTAATGAGTCCCTTGTGAGGTGTAAGTGAGCTCATTGCTAACTCAGAACTTTACAGAATAGCTCACAGGGGACCTGGTGTAGCAGCTTCAGAAGCACTGGTCATTTTATTTAGTTCATGTTTTTCTGCAAGTGACTGGAAGAAGGGAAGTGAAGAGATCATGGAACACAGCTACTGAGGCTGTACTGGGAGCTCACAAAATGAGTAATAAAATGGCAGCCATTCAGGATTTTAAAATTTTGTTGGGCATATTTTTTATATATTTATTTATTTAGAGTCTAGGATTACAAGTACCTTTGAGTCAAAGCTCTTTTACAAAGGTTCCTCATCAATTGAGGTAAAATACAAACATTACATAGAGTTGAGTAACAATGCAGAAATGGTGTACAGACATTTTAAGCAGCTAAATACATCACATTTAGGAGAAGAGGGTACCAGAGGGCAAGGTAGACAGAGGTACCTGAGGCTTGGAATGGACACAAAAGAGCTGCACAATCATGGGCATTTGTCAGGTCTCAAAAAGGGCTGGAGAAGGGCAAAAATAGGAGGGTAGGCTGTAGGATGATGGAGAGGGGTAGGAGTAGAAGTGCTGAGGGAAGATCAGATTATGAGGGACAGTCGATGAAGCAAGAGGCAGCTAGGTGGAGGTGAAGGTTAGCTTTGAATGGGTCTAGCTTTTTCAGAGAGGAGGTGTCTTGTGAGTCCATTAATCTAGCTAGGAGCTGTGTGCAAAGGATCTTTAGTCCAGTGTGATGCGTACCAAGGAATGTGCAGTATTTGATTTTCTGAAGCCCTAGTGAGTCGGGTATTGTGTGCTGTATGGAGAAGAGTTTAGACACTGTGGGGAGCAAGATATAGCATAATTTTCTTAGCCATTAGACAAGTTTGGTACTTGATACAGTTTGATAACTAGAGCCACCCTGTTTGAGCATAGAGGTCACATGTATGGGTGAGACAGTGGGATCCAGTGATGAGGTGGCAGGCTTTGCTTAAGACCAAGGATAAGCTCCTGAGGGCTGTGTCAGTTGCAGACCCATAGATAATTAGACCATAGTTGATTAATGAGACCATATTCATATGTGCAAAATGGCAGGCTGACACAGGGGCTAGTTATTTACGCTCTGTGTTGCCTGATACCCTTGGTTGTTGGGTGCTCTCCACTTATTAGGGACCAGGGTCTAGCTAACCCATTTTCTAATTGAAAATGTATATGCATACTTTCCATGAGGTGTCTTAGAAACTCTTAAATGGGTAGGTAGTTGGTTACATTAAATTGTAAGTTACATGAAGTATATAATTAGACAATTAAATTAATTGTTAAATTTTGTGATTGCCAAATTTTGTGAGCAGTTTCCAAATATGTTAATGTTTTAGCTCCACTGCTATTTTACAGGTATACACCAACATTAGACATGCATACCCAATGTCAGTGATCCAGGAATCTAACAAAGCTGGATAAATGTAGTTTAGTAGGCTAACATTCACCACAGAAATTTCAGAAATTACTAATTGGAAACATTTGCTCAAAATTCATGGATGTACAAATCAAATAGGTGTTAAGTATAAGTGACCAGTCTGGTACTTGCAGCAAAAATAACCATGAAGCAACAAGGGGAACGGGTCATTAGCCAGACACACTACAGCACAGACCCTGAGCAAACTGCTCCTAATAGTAAAGAAGACATTGCTTACCTTGCTTTAGTCTTCATATTTATTGTGCTCAAAAAGTACTCATTTCACGTAGCTAGAAAGTGCAATTGCTCTAAGGAAGCCATTAGGTGAAACATCAGTTGATTTGTACATTGCACCTGGTTTCATCTACTGGCACCTGGCTGCTGGTATGATTTGCTGCTACAGATGCAACACAATGGTGCCAGTGTGATGTTTACCTGTTTCTCATTTTAATAACGTTTAAGTATGGTCGCCTCTATTATTTGTTGAACTGGCACTTTCTGGCTACGTGAAATCAGCACTTTTGAACACAATAATACGAAGACTTAAGCAAGGTAAGCTATGTCTTGTTTACAATTAGGAGGAGTTTGCTCAGATTCAGTGTGTGGTGTTTGGCTAATGACCTGTTCCTCTTTGTTGCTTCAAAATTCATAGATACGTATAGGTAATTCTGCAACAATTCCACTTGCATAATTAAACTTAACAATGTAGTTATCACTATTAAATCTATTTAGCTCTAGTGAGTGGTTTGCAGTCCTGTAGTTCATTGTTGGATGACTATATTTTCTCCCACCATGATTGTTTCTGTGAATGGACTCATTACACTTGCTTGTCACACTGATTTCCTCCCTGTTTTATAGATACACTTCCCTCAAGAGAACTATTTACTCCTTTCCTGTAGTCTCTATCCATTTTGTTTTCCAGAATTTCTTTCTCTTAGTCACTTTCTTGCCTCACCAGGGCTCTATGTGCTTCTCTATGTTGTGGACTTCCAAGTGCAGTGGTGCTCTGACCAAATTCATTTTGTGGGTGTAATTCTTATGCATCCTGCATTCATGTGACAATTGCCCATGTTTGTTTACTTACTTCAACTGTTAGTCTACTATTCTTTTGATAATCAGCCTAGCTACCCTTCCCTAGGTGAACCCATTTATCACCATTAGTGAACCCTATGCTAGCTATTTCCCTATCCTGTAGTTGAAATCCTTGATTTCCCTTTCCATTCACATGACCTGACCCCTCCTTCTTTTCAGAACTGCAGTCCATCATAAGGACATATGTACCAACGTATGAAATTCCAGTAGAAGAAGGCCTGAAGGTCTACCAATTTGCTCATTGAGAAGCTCATGCACCTTTTCTTCATGTTGTCTGACCCCTCCCCTGTTTCCATTATCTTCCGCTTGAATCTATACCACCATCTTTTAAATCCTTCAACTGAACTATAATTTACTACCCCTCTGGCAGTATGTTCTGACCTTTCACCAATATCTCAGTGAAGATGTGCCTTCTGACCTCTTTGTAGTACACCCTTCCTCCACTAATTTCTAGCTGTATGATTGGGAAGTGGGGTTGTCTTCACTTGTGCAAAAAGATCCCCTATGTCAACCTCATTAATGCACTTTATGTATTAGGCAGTCTCAATTATATCCTTTCTCTTTTTTGCTTTCCAGTGAGTACATGTTCAGGTTCACCAGTCTCTCTTTGTATGGGACACCCTGTTGCCTTTGTATCATCTGGTAGCCCTTTTCTGTACTGCCTCCATCTAATATATGTCCTTCTGGAGGTAAGGGCACAAGTACTGCATGTAGTGCTCCAGTTGTGGATACACCATGGATCTGTACAGGAGCAGAATGACCTCATTCCTCCTGCTGATGAACTCCTTAATATGCAACCCAGTATCCTGCTTGCTTTCTCTACTATCATTTTGTATTGCAATGAAGGCTTTTGGTTACTTGTGACTGATATCCCCAGGCCCTTCTACTTCTCAATGACTGTGACCTTCCAGTTCCTCAAAGACTGTACTCAGCCCCATGGTTCTTAGCTCCCTGTATGCAAAACCTTGCACTTTTAGCATTAAAACCAAATTGCCAGATTCCAGACCACCTCTACAACCTCTCCATGTTCTCCATCAGGTGCCACATGCCAAGCTGTCTTGGCTGGGCTATTGATCACACCTCTTTGACCTGTAGTTCAGTCAGGCAAATCACCTTACCTCAACTAGCAACATGGGCCTACAATTCCCCTCCAGCACTCCTTTGACAGTGATGCCCAGCATCATGCTCTAATATGATTAAATATATCCAGATACTTCTGTCAAAATGGCTTCAGTCACAACTAGTTATAAAGCTTAATGTCACTTGGTACAACTTTTTTTAAATGCTAAAATTATATACTGTTATCTATAGGGTTGTTAAGAGTCAGGAGGTGGCCTTATACAGAAACTATGCTTTTCATGTATGTGGCTCCATCATTTATTTATTGGTGAGTTCTAGTATTTAGCAGGCATAGTACAAGAAAACAAGCCAGTGCACAGTGATGGCCTTCACTATTCTTGATGGTTCTTCACTCAGGACACTGACCTAAAACTGGGTACCACTGTACTTTTACTATGAAGTCCCCAATGAATGCTGCCTTACTGCATTCTACCCAGTCTTTAACTTCCTCCACAATGGCAGCTCAAGTATATGGCTGAGCAAAATGTGGATATAGCTTTGACAAAATTAACACAAAATTCCATAATCTTTCACAAAAATCACGAAATTCAACTTTAATGACAAGTTATTTTATAATATTTGGCTGCTTATATCTTGGCCTGTCTTTTTGCAAGAGATTAGAAATCACACACACACACACACACACACACACACACACACAAACACCTCACACACATTATTAAGTCAAGAAATCTCAAAAATGTTTTATGGAGTTACAGTTCTGCAGCTTACATAATTGTAAAATGTACAAGTCATTTTAGAAATTCTAAATGTTTGAAGCTAAGAACTCAGTCTTCTCCAAAGACTGAAACTAGGAACACTATACCAATCTTGATGTACTTCAGATGAAGAGTTGTTAAATTAAATGGAAATAACTGGAATATAAATTTTGAAACATTTTGCAAAATTTAGCAGAAGCAAAATTGTAATTTTGGTGAATTCCTGCAGTGTAAAGTAAATCTTGCACAGCCCTAGATGGTAAATATTGTAACTCTGAGACCCCTACAGTTTGAGCTGAGGTAATTAACATTGACATTTTGTTTAATATTGTAAGTTACCACGTGCTGTATTCTTTATGTTGGCTCTGACACAGTAACTGCCTTTTTGTGAGGTGGTTAGCCTGGTACAACAGGGATTTCATTTTGAACTCAGGAATGGGTTAGGCAAGTGCTGTGGTATGCACTGGTGGGAGGTACAGTATATTGAAGCAATTTTACACAGTACACCAGGTTTGCACAAAGTTTCCTGAGATGACATGATAGAGACCCACAGGTACCTCATAGGGGTGATCAAGCTGGATGAAGGGTATATCTTTGAAATGAGAATGGCCATTAGGACCAGAGTCATTAGATGAAGCTAGGAGGGGAGTTTCAGAGATATGAGAAGTACTACTTCACTGAACTTGTGGTAGATGCCTGGAACAGACTGCCAGTGAATGTGGCAGAGGCAAAACAGTGGGGACATTAGACATGTAGTAATTAGGCTGGGAGGGTCACTGAAGACCAGTTAGGATCTGCGAGAAAGATTAGTCTGGAAACATATGAACAGAATGGGTGGCTCAAGTGGTCCTTTTCTGCCAACAAATTGTGTTTCTACAATATGATTCTATGTTTCCAATATACCTGCCTTCATGTCTCATGCAGATTAATAGCAGCAGGCAGCCCTCTGTGTGCTACTGTAGCTAGCATGACTATAAAAAATATGCAGCCCGTAATTTTTTCCAGGACTGTATCTTTCAGGAGCCATGTGTGACAGACCTACAGAGAATAGCAATTCTTTAAAGGTAAATAGATTTAATCTTCATATATGCATGCCACTCTTAGTATTGGAATTGTGTTTGAACTTACAAACAGTTACTTTTAGTAAACTGATCTTTAGAATGCCTGTAACATGCAAATTGTCAGTGCTCCAAAGAAAAGCAGTACTGAATACAAAACATACAGTGCATTATGATGTTTTGCTCTGACTTTTATTCATATGCAATTGAATATGCAGAAGTTACAGATGTGAAAGCTTCATTCAAATTGCAGTAGATCCTTATTTGACTACTACAGAATGTTTCTGCAATGGGCAGTTGATAAAAAGGAGCACAAACATGAATGGAGGCAGTTTATCAAGATAGAATTCTGATGACACACATATGCTGGAAACCTTGTGAAGGTTAATGTAATTCAGCCAGAACATGACTGTGACCATAAGAGTAATACCAGGTTTTGCTCTGTAATGAAACTGAAGTTAGTGTTCAATTATACTGCTTGCAGTCTGAGTAGAAATCTGAATAGTGAATATATGCTGGGGGGGGGGTCATCTGTAGTATAACATTCTGCCACCTAATTATACATATTCTTTATAAAAAAATATGTTATAGTAATGTACTATAAATACTGTATGTGCTCTGAATTATCCTAAATATTTGATTCTAGGTTGAATACTCACAGGTAAAAATGCAAAATATTCATTTATTGTAGCAATGGCTCTCAATCCTCTTGTGCCGACTACATCCATTTTTAAATCTGACATGTCATTTGTCACTTACCAGATAACAGATACAAATGTAACATGGTCTAAATTAAGATATTTCATTTTAAATGATGATAAAACCTGCTACATTATCTAATCTACTGTAGATGGTTGTTTCTTAAAGTATCTGATTTGTGTAATCGTTTTGAAAGGACTCAATTTTTTATAATTTATTTTCAATTCACAATCATAGAAAGAAGAATAATTTCATCAGCTTGTTAATGATTTTTCTACTACTGACTGTAATTTTCTTTGTCAGCCTTTTATATTGACTGAAAGGAACACCATTTCTGACACTATATTAAGCACCGAGAGAAACAGACTATAAAACACTGTCTTGTAAGTACCATTACAGAGCTACGAAACATCCTTTTTTCAACAGATGGCAGCAGTAAATAATACAATACAGAACAGAGATATACAGAGCTGGAAAGCACACAAAAACTGCTTAACTGCACTGAAATTAGCAGCTTAGTAACTGGCTTAGAAATGCAATATGTTCATAGGGTTTTGAAATGCTGGAAGGTTTCACCCAAACATCTCAGTTGTTATGAATTTTGCATAGTGCAATGATTTTCACTGAAATTTATCCTTACTTAGTGAAGATTAACTGATGCTCACATTGTTAGACCTATTTCTGGGCACACAGCAAATTAAAATATTGAAATAACTTTATAGAAACATTCCTTAACACTAAACATAATCTTAGACATATATTCTTAAAATAAGGATGTACCACACATTCTGGTTGTTTGCTATAGATTGTGAAAGCCAGTGATATGTAAGTTAAGGCTGAGAGTTTGAGAGGTACAGTATGGTACCACCACACATATGATTTCAGAGAATATGGAATCTCTGTTGTTTCTGCATACTGAGGAATTACTGTACAATCACCCAAAAATGTTGTTTGTGGTAAATCCCAGTGCTAAATGAAAATGTTTACTCAACTTACTTCAAATTATTTTGACCCTTACGGTCTCCTAGTATATAAGCATAGATCCAGAAGCAAATGATTTGATACCTTTTAATGGACCAACATAGATGTAACAACAAGAACAAAGTGCTCTAGCTTTCGGACCAACCAGTCCTTCTTCAGAAGCTCATGGCAGTTGTTAAGAAAATACAATACTTATAACAACTAGATAATGCAGATAAAAACAAAAAAAAAAACCCCATTGGTTTAAAATACTATTTAAATAAAAAAAAAACAAGATGATGTCAGAAGTTTAACAGTACCATACTGCCTTCAGCAAGGAGGAACCCTGGGGTCAAAGGTGCTTGGTGGAACACACATACAAAGAATGCTACTGCATATAAATTTAATTGACATAAGATAACACTGTTGAAGCAGATAACTCCTAAATCAAGCTATGAGTTTCACAGTTTGTATAAGGATATGATTACTGAAAGGCAATCCCCACCCAGATTAAAGACAAACTAAGATTGTTATAGGGCTCATGCAGTTTCAATGTCTGCATTATAGACAAGAATTTACCAGTAAAGTTGTCTTAAAACATCAGTGCACACTGTGTGATGTGTAAACCTAGCTGGACCTGTCACCCAGCTGTACTCTCAAGCTAGATAGAAGGCCCAAGAAATTTCAAAACCTCAGGACTATATAAATGATAATTAAATATAAATTGACAAACAGGTGACATAAGCCCCTTTTACTCAGGATTTCATGATGAAATTGAATTTGTTTGGGAACAATTGCAGTGACTGAAGTGAATAAAGGTTTACTAGGACAGTGTGTGTGTGTGTGTGTGTGGGAGGGGAGAGAGAGAGAGAGAGAGAACATCTCCTTAAAGCTATGTATCTCCCCCACCCACATTATGGTGATGTGGGGTGGATTAGGGTGAATTGTTTGTATGAAGAGGAGGAGAGAAATTACATTTTATCTCTTTTTCAGATTCCTTAGACACTTGTGGCACATCAAGTTGTTACATTCTCAGTGTATATTGACATCAGTACATATCAGGCTACATGGTCTTAATTCCTTGAGGTGCCTTGTCTAGAGTTTTTGTTTGACACTAATATTGTCAATTTATATTTAATCATCATTTATATAGTCCTGAGGTTTTGAAATTTCTTGGGCCTTATATCTAGCTTGAGAGTACAGCTGGGTGACAGGTCCAGCTAGGTTTACACATCACACAGTGTGCACTGATGTTTTTAAGACAACTTTACTGGTAAATTCTTGTCTATAATGCAGACATTGAAACTGCATGAGCCCTATAACAATCTTAGTTTGTCTTTAATCTGGGTGGGGTTGCCTTTCAGTAATCACATCCTTATACAAACTGTGACACTCATAGCTTGATTTAGGAGTTATCTGCTTCAGCAGTATTATCAGTATGTCAATTAAATTTATATGCAGTAGGATTCTTTGTATGTGTGTTCCACCAAGCACCTTTGACCCCAGGGTTCCTCCTTGCTGAAGGCAGTATTGTACTGTTAAACTTCTCTGACATCATCTTCGTTTTTTTTTAAATGAGTATTTTAAACCAATGGGGATTTTTTCGTTTTTATCTGCATTATCTAGCTGTTATAAGTATTGTATTTTCTAAACAACTGCCACGTGCTTCTGAAGAAGGACTGGTTGGTCCGAAAGCTAGAGCACTTTGTTCTTGTTGTTACATCTATGTTGGTCCATTAAAAGGTATCAAATCATTTGCTTCTGGATCTATTCTTGCAAGGACCAATACAGCAACTACTAAATCTAGATTTTAGTATATGTGCAGTCTGTAATTCAGATTTGTTGCATGCTATTATTTCTGTGAAAAGGAATCTCCATGGAGTCCTGCTGCTTTTACCTTTGGATTTGCGAAAATATCAAATAAGATTTCCCAAAAACATGGGGATTGGATCTAGAACATTTTCCATATTCAATGTTTTTGTACTTGAGAACTAAAAAGAAAAGTAAAAAAATGGTCAGGGTTAATCCTGTAGCCACAGGGTTCCCCAGTCATCCCCCTTCCTTCCTGTCCTCCCATCTACTGATTTAATTCATATTGGAACAAAGTTGCAGATACAGGGCTAACACATCTTTTTATTGATCCCTCCATGACCTAAACCACCCCATTAATGAGGGGACAAAATTTGGCAAAATAGCTGCTCAGTGACTCGCAATCAACCTGAATTCTGCAGCCACTGTGTGCTGAATCCAAAGTCATGTGTCAGCTTTTACTAAGCCAAATGAAATCCTGCTTTGTGCAGCATGTGACAGATAAGGAAAGGAATCATATCATGAAGTGACCAAAGTAGTAGACCAGGGAAGGGCTGTGGATATTGCCTACCTAGACTTTAGCAAAGTATTTGACACAGTCCACACAAAAGATTAATAAACAAGTCAGTCAGCTTGGGAGTGGGTTCCAGGGTGGTAGTCTGAGTAAAAATTGGCTGGACAACAGGATGCAGAGGATAATAGTAAACGAAGTCCACTCCAAATAAAGGAGGTTCCTAGCAGGGTGCCACAGGATTCAGTACTGGTAACGGTCCTCTTTAATGTCTTTATATGTGACACTGCAGAGGGACTGGAAGGAAAAGTATGCCTCTTTGCAGATGACAGAAAGATCTGCAACAGGTTTGATACACAAGGGTGGATGGAAAGGATGAGAAGGGACTTGGCAAGGTTGGAGGAATGGTAAAATGTATGGCAGCATAGATTCAAGGCAAAGAAGTACAAAGTAATGCACCTGAGAAACAAAATCTGGGCTGAAGAGTACACAGTGGTGGGGGACAAACAACAACAAAATGGAAAAGGACTGGGGGTAGTCATATCAGATGACCAAAAGGTAGGCAAGCAATGTGAGAAGGCACTAAGGAGGACTGGGGGACGCTGGGATGCATAGAACAGGCATTATCCCCAGTAGAAAACAGGAAATTCTTATTTCTCTGTATAGACAGTTGGTGAGACCCCATCTGGAGTACTTCATGCAGTTCTGAACCCCATCTCAACAAGGACATAGACAGGATGGAGGTGGTCCAGAGATGGGCACTAGAATGGTGCAGGGTCTGCACTAGAAGTCACATGAAAAAGACTAAATGAGCTTAATATGTGTACCTCTGGGAAAGGAGGAGAGGGTGACATGATAAAAACTTTCAAGTACCTCAAGGCAATCAACAGAGTCCAAGAGGGTAGCATCTTTAAGAAAAAGATGTGCAAGAACAAGGGGCACAATTGAAGATAATAGGGGATGTCTCAGGGGCAAGGTGAGGAAGTATTTTTTCACAGAGAGGGTAGTAGATGCATGGAATGGCCTTCCTGAGAATGTAGTGGGGTCAAAAACAGTGAGGGATTTCAAGATTGCATGGGACAGACATAAGGCAATTCTAGTGGGGAAGTAGGAGGAAGTAGGTTCTTGGTTAACTAGGATCTGCAGCTTATCCAATAGATAGGGAAAAGGGCAGACTGGGTGGGCCAAGCAGTCCTTATCTGCCATTAAAGTCTATGTTTCTAGGAGTGATGTGCTTTCTATCAGTGAATGACCCAACCCCATATCATGTGATTAACAAAGCCAGCTAACAGCTGGTTTAGGAAAATATGGCACTCACTGGGCAATGTTTGGCATGTGTCAGTCATGAATGGGAGCAGTGGAGCAACGTTTTTTACTGCTGTTACCCCTATGATCATGGATTGAGGGTTAAGAGGGCTACTACTGCATGAGCAACAAATGGCTTTTTGAGGCTGGGATGTTGTGCTGGGGAACAACCATAAAAACATGTTGGGTTCTGGAACTCTGCCAGCAAATACTAATTTTTCATTACAATTAAAATCAGCATGTTAGATAATGGGAGACGGGGCAGATAGAAAATAGTGGTGATGGGGTGACCATGGAGCTAGTTCTGGCCACCTTGCAATGTTTTTTTTTTTTAACTATTCTATTGCTTATTTTTGCCTGACTAATTAATAATGAGTACCTAAGCATTTTGGTGTCAATGAATAATGATTAGCTGAATATTTTGGTGTAATTTTTTTTTTTTAACCGTAAAAGGATAGCTTGACAATACCACCTATGTCCAGCCTTGTCTCAGGGTGGAGGGTGTCTACAGACACAAGAGGAATTGAACTCAATGAAGCTGCTGGTGATATTTTAGTGAAGAGGAAATTTGGTGAAGACACTGGGGAAATTTCCATACTACCTCAGGGAACCTTTATCAGCCTGGCATTTTGACAAGATGGCTGCCACAGTGGAAACGGAGGAACTGATGGATGTTCAGGAGCGTGAGGAGAAGGTCTCCTCCCTGCCTCACCTCTGCATGAGACCGACCTTTTTACACACACTGAAAATACGGAGAAGAATCTACCTATTGCTAAGGACATGAATGAAAGACCGTTAAACGTTAATCTTGGAGGTGTTACAAGAAAAACGATACTGGATACAGAGACAGATGGTGTGCAAACCGGTAACCTTTCAGTGGAGCAATTGCAGGCAATTTTGCTAGAAGAGGAGGCACTTTACATTGCTCCATCAGGAACTTTCAATGGCACTTTCTGTAGTAAAATGGAGCCTGAGATGACTGCACCCAATTCAGTGAAGCAGCTGCCTATAGTTGCAGATGCATCAGGAACAACCACAAGAAGCTGTGCTGTGGGAAAAGAATTCTCACAACAGACATCCAAGTGTCTGAAGCTGCTGCATCAACGGAGCAACTGAAACACAGGCAGTAGTTAATGCAGCATATGGACCTGCCAGGAAAGCACCGGAATGTCAACTACAGAGGATTCATCTTCCCTAGATGCTCCCCAACTTCAAACTGCCATAGTGAACAATGGACAATGGTCTGTTGACACTGCACTGAGAAACATTGGCTGGGAACAAACTGGGTTGGGTAAGTGACTCTCAGGTCGAACCCCAATTGTTATTTCACATATATAAGAGCATGTAATCACTAAAAGTTACCAAAAGGTTGCTGCACATAATGCAAAAATCACATACAACCTCTTCACGAAAAGAATGACACTGCCAGGATTCTTGACTCTCCTCCAAATCTACCAGAGGAACTTCAGTTAACAGACAATCCTGTGCTTCCTTCAGGAACAGTGTACCTTTACAACACGAAAATGTGACTAGTAAGGAAAATATCATTTGGAACCTTTAGTAGCATCTGCCTCTACAGAAACAATACAATCAGCTGCAACAGTGGGGCCCAGAAGTACCTCTAAACGGAATTAATAGAACCACTTCCAGACCCTGTGCTCTCTATTTCACTCAACCCATTTACCCTGCAAAGATGCATAATGCTGTCAGGCTCCTGTATAAAGTAGTAATGGACATGCTCCCAGACCAAGTATTTGTTGCTAAAACTCTGTTAAAGGACTCCACGAAGTTCTTTGCAAATGAAATCTATGCACTGATCCATGTTTCAGGCAAAATGACATTTGATGTTCACTTTAAACTTAATGCAGGGCTTCAAAGGATCTGGACACAATTCCATGCTTTAAGACAAACTCCTTTCTGGGCAGCCTTTGACAATATTCCTTTAACAAAAGCAGCCTATAAAACAATAACTGTTTTATTCAGAAATGAGGGGTCAGTGTGACTGATTTAACCTATTTGTTAAAACAAAGATGTACTGTGCTGGGTCCCACTAAGGCAATCTTTCACACTGAACATATTTGGACTTGGGAGTGGAAGGTTAAAGTTATGTTACACTCTTCTGATTTTGGTTTATGTCATTTGCCTAATTGTTTTTCCTTGGCAGAGACAGAAGAGTTCTATTTTTGCAGGCTGACCAAAGGCCTGCTACAGGTGTGGGCCTACGGTGCATTGAAGTAGTGTCTGTGACCAAGTTAAATGCACTTTATGCCAGGAACTAGGCCTTACCAGTGGTCACGGTTTAAATGAACCAAAATGCATCCTTTGTGATAGTCTAGGCCATGCTTATCAGAGTTGTTTCTGGGCAGCCCACAATCAGACAGACCGCTTAGACAACTTGGAACAATACCTGCTAATAGCTACTGCCCAAAGGGCAACCTTTTCTAGAGCATATCTTATGACTCCACAACCTCTGCTCCTCCTCCTCCCTCAGAGCACGATCAGCAGCCCGTGGTTAGCATACCAGCAGAAGGGACAGTAACAGCCCTCTCAGACAGTGTAGTAATTATGGAGCAGGATCCCCAATCCCCTCAGACAATCTACCTCAGCAGATCCGAAACCATGCCACCCCTAGCAAACTGTGGCTAAAGGCAAGAGAATAGCCAGGCATAGCCAGATTCTGAACCAGCCAGCTCCAAAAATTTCAAAAACTACTGAGCTACCTTTGTTCAACAGGTTTGATGATTTTCAGATTAATTCCGAGGTATCTGACGCTGACTCTGAGGACTCTTCCCTTTGGTCCTCTCAGCTTGACCGTATCTCTGATCAAGATGTCAGTGCCCAGATCCCACAGAAATCTGTGAAAAAACAAAGGAAGCCTTGTAAAGCTAACACAAAACCTCCGATGACGATTTAGGTTAAGATGGTAGGCCACTTAAAAACTCCATGACATAAACACCACTGTCTAGAGATACTGTTAATGTTAAAAGTATAAAGAGCTGTAGGAAGAGACAAATAGTTATGACTTATCTGCTTTCTAGCTCTTTTAATATTTTGTTTCTGCAAGACACAAGATTATATACCATACAGAAATAAACACAGAACTTAAAACATGGTATATAGACCCTCATACTGGTCAGTAAGGAATGGACACCTGTTCAGGGTAGGTATACTTTTAGGAACAATATACAAGTTCATTTAATAAAACTAGTCAATCTTCTGCCTGGAAGGGTTTTAATCTTAGTTACAAAAATCAACAACAAATATCACAGATGTATAAATGTGTATGCACCACAAACAAAGGCAGATAGAATCAATCTATTTCAGACAATACAATCATATTTATTTTCATCTCATTATGTAATATTGGGGGATTTTAACTGTGGAATGGATATCCAGGATAGGGGTAAAAATACAAAAACCAAGAAAATATTTTGTGACATGTCTACTTTAAAAGCGTTATTCAGGATACTAATCTGATAGATGCATACATGTTCAGTAACAACATACCTAAACCCACTTTCCAAAAGTGAACTCTGGCCACTAGAATCGATTTTTCTTCATATCAACATCATTACATATCTCTTCCACATCTGTCGAAGAGTTCTCAGACCGCAAACTCCTCAAACTGCTGATAGGTCCCTCATCAACTAGCAAACATGGCCGGGTTCATGGAAATTTAATTCCTCACTGTTAGCTAAACCAGAGGTTCTTTCAAGCATAATGTATTTTTAACTACATAAAATCCATCATGGAAATGTATGATAATCCTGCTACCTGGTGGGAGGACACAAAAAGATTTAAGACAACTGTTACAGTCAGTAGGTAAATCTTGTAAAAATAATACATAGAAACATAGAACTTGATGGCAGATAAGGACATAGGCTCATCCAGTCTGCCCATTTCTTTCTGCCTTATGAATGTGCCATCGGCCTTTGCTCTATCAATGGACTATCTATTCATACTCAACTGTATTGCTCCCTTAAGCCTATCCCATGCCTGTTTGATCCCTGTACTGTATTCATATCCACCACTTCCTGAGTAGGCCTTCCATGAATCCACCACCCTTTCTGTGAAAAAGAACTTCCTCACATTGCCCTTAATTGGCCTCCTCTAATCTCATGCTATGTCCTCTTGTCCTGCTATTTTCTTATATTGAAACATGTTGACTCTTTCACCTTGTTAATGCCCTTAAGGTGTTTGAATGTTTTGATCATATCACCTCTCTCCCTCCCTTTGCTCTAGGGTATACATATTGAGCTCGTTAATCTGTCCTCATATGTTTTCTGATGCAGTCCCTGCACCATTTTGGTTGTCCTTCTCTGGACTGCCTCAATTTTTAATGTCCTTGTGCAGGTGTGGCCTCCAGTACTGCAATGCAGTACTCCAGATGGGCCTAACCAGTGTCTTGCAAGGAGGATTATTGCCTCCTCTTCTGACTTGTGATACCCTATTAATACACCCCAACATCCTCTAGCCTTACCTACTGATTTAGTGGTCTGCTTAGATGATTTCAGGTAATCGGTGATGATGGACCAAATCTCTCTCTTCCCTTGTGACTGCCAGAAACTCCCTCCCAGCCTATAGGTGGCTTCATTGTTTCTCTTCCTATGTGCATGATCTTGTACTTTTGCATTAAACTCCTGCTGCCACTCTTCCGACCATTTTGCTAGTTTATCCAGATCTCTTCTCATTCTGCCCACCACATCTGGATCATCTACTCCATTGTAGATCTTGGTGTCATCTGCAAACAGACAAATCTTACCCTCCAGTCCATCTGCAATGTCACTGATGAAGATATTGAAGAGGATTGGCCTCAGGACTGATCCCTGAGGTACCCACTTGTGATTTGCATCTCTTTGGACTGTATACTGTTTACCACCACTCTCTGTTTTCTGTCTGTCAACCAGTTTGCCACCCAGTTGACCAACTTCTGACCCACCCTGAGCCTACCTAGTTTATTAATCAGTCTTCTGTGTGGAACAGTATCGAAAGCTTTGCTGAAGTCAAGAAGGCAACATCAATGATTATGGACAGTATCTACCTAATAGGCAACAATTACAAAACTGCTATCCCTTGCTAGAAACACTAACCATAATTTCACCATTAAGGTTCCGTTAATTAAACAGGAATTGCAAATGTTCCATCTAAGACAGCAGGAAAGCCTACAAAACAAAAATCCTTCTACACTCAGGGAAGCAAATGTGATTTGTCCTTTATTGCACTGTACAAAATAAATCCATGACACATTTATTGGACCAGGATGCTATGGTCTACTCAGATAGACAAATTTTACTACGGATAGTGACACACACCACACTGGAAGCATTATTTAAAATGACACAGACTGAAGCGGACACACTCCTGATTTTCTACTTGCCTTGCCTACACCTTCATGTCCTACTCACATACTGGACAGCCTAATTATGGATATTTGCCATCTCAAAGTGGAAACTGCTATTAAATCATTAAACAACAATAAAGCCTCTGGTATGGACGGACTAACACCACAACTTTATAAAATTATAGGTAAGGACATTTTGAAAAATTAGCATCTGTTTTAGCTATATGTTACAAACTAACTCCATTCCATTACACATGCTGGAAGGCATGCAATTTACTCATTTAAAAGGGATAAAAACTTATGACCAACTGGAGGCCCATAAGCTTACTATACATGACTCTGGCACTTCTTATCTGTTGTCTGTTTTCTCTGACAAATGCTGCTAGCTGCTTTGTTACAATGCTACCCTTGAATTGTATTAATCTGTACTCTGTTTGCAATGTCCACATTGTTGTAATGTCTGTCTTGATGTTCCCCATAATTTGTATTTCTCTGACGTGAAACCTTTGTAAAGAGCCAAGGCTCAAGGTATTTGTAATCCTAGACTTGATAATGCCCTTCTGGAGTCCTCTAACTTTCTTCACCCTCACTGGACTCTGGCTCCTAGCAGGTGCAGTGTTCATTGACTTATCAAAAGCCTTTGATACTGTCTCCACCCCCTCCTGCTAACTAACCTTAGTCACTTAGGCTTGCCACTGGGCCTGTTTCCTGGTGCTTCAGCTACTTGTCGCCCACTCACAACGTGTGAAAATCAACTGGAAACTTTCCAGCACCTGCCCTATCCGCCCGAGTCCCTCAGGGCTCCATTCTTGGCCCTTGCTCTTTCCCTTTTTCTCAACTCCCTGCACAGTGTATGTACTGATAAAATCCTTCTTTATGCAGATGATGCTGTACTCTTTGCCTCCGACTGTAATCCTATCTCACTTCAGGATTCTCTGCAGGAATCCTACAATGATGCAGAGCCTGGTTTACTGAGCACAGGCTCGTAATTAATCTAAAGAAACCAAAACCATGCTCTTGCCCACCCCAAAATAAATCCAGTAACTATCCTCTATGATTCACTCCACCTCTAAACTCCCTATTGAGCTAGTTCACTCTTATAAATACCTAGGTATAGCCTTCGACCCTGCCCTCTCTTTTCATGCCCACATCTCTGCCCTTGCCTCAGCCTCTAACACTTGGCTGGGTATCCTCTATCATCATAAACTGCCTCCCCACAGATGCCTCTGACTTGCAGTCACATCCTCTGTTCTATCTCTGGTAGACTATGGCCTACCTGTGTATGGTGCAGCAGACCAGACTGCCCTGCACAAGATCTGCCTCACCTTAAACAAGGCCTGCAGGCTCATAACTGGGGCTCCTAGTCTAACCCACACTTGCCGTCTTTACACACGGCTAATCTACTCAACCTAGATGGCGCCTCAAATACCAAACCTGCCTCCTAACAAAAAATCACTCCTTGGGCTATCCCCACCAGGTCTGTCAACCACTATCCACCATGCAAGCCCACAGTGCATACCCGCATATCCCGCAAAACTGAACTGGTTATACCGAGGCGAGGAACCTCAGAAGATCAAAGGGCTTACCCCTACAGAGTTCTGCTGGTATAACGCCTCCCACCAGAGGTCACTGATGCCGCCTCATTATCTTATTTTAAAACTAGTCTTAGAAATCACCTGCTCTCATCATGCAGCTGTACCTGCCTCTAAGCCTCCTGTTATCCTCCCAGACAAGGCTCACTGAGCCGCTCTCTGACCTTCTGTCCAGCTCTACCTTTACTTGCTACTATCTTCCCACACTCCTCTTCTGATGTCTTCCACCCAGCCTTACCTTTATTCTGCCCACTGAATCAATCTCCATGTAACTACTGTATATTGTCTACTCTTTAAAGCGCATGTAAGCCTGTTGTATACTGTGTTTGACAAATGCCTGTATTTTTGGCTGATTCCTAAATGTACTCAGATTTTTGTCTGCCTTGATGTTTGTTTCTTGCACTGTTTTGTCCTCACTGTGACGAGGTACTCTTGTAAATGAGCCTCTGGCTCAAAGGTTGTTAAACTGATGTTCTAATAAATAAATAAAATAAATAAATAAATAAACACTGACTTTAAAATATTAACTAAAATGCTCAATACCAGATTATTGCAAGTAGCCCTCCACTTTATTTCACCTACATAATCCTGTTCAATACCAGAGAGAAAAAATGGTAGATCACCTCATTCTTTTAAAAGGAAATCATAGATCATGATAATAGAATAGTCACTGAAGGCTTTATCCTCTTTCTTTGGATCCAAAACTATCCTTTAACATGGTTAATCATCAATATTTATGGGATAATTTACAAAATTATGGCGTTCCTGTCAGGTTTGTTAATTGGATATGAAATCTTTACCGCACAGCTACAGTTACTGCACAAATAAATGGCTGGCATGGCCCCATGATGCACATACAGAGTGGGGTTAGGCAGGAGTGCCCCTCAGCTTCCTACTATATGTATTTAGTATTGATCCTTTACTCAGATTTCTGAATTTTTCACCACAGATAAGACATATACAAGTTGAATCATACACAATCCCTCATACTGCAATAGCTTATGCTGATGACATAACCATGATAACCAATGATGCAACATCAGTAGTACAGGCCATGAATATATGTAATAAGTTCAGTAAATATCAGAACGCCACTGAACCTACAGAAATGCATTGACAGGCACCTTGGGAAACCTGACAACTATCTGACAGAAATAGCAGATATTAAAATTACAGAACACCCTATTACTATTCTGCAGATCCATTTTTGATCAGAGGATCTTGAATTGTTAAATTGGGAGCCTAATATAGAACAAGGACATAGGATGGTACAGAATTGATACAGATGGCATATGAATAAATCCAACAGAGTATACCTAATCAAAACTTTCCTTTTACCTGTTTTCCTGTTCATAAGTTACTTATTTCCCCACCGACAAAAAAAAACAACTTTGGAAACCACAATTTACAATATATTCTTCTAGGCAGTTTAGGGAGTAGGCTGAACCCCCTAAAATGGAATGTCATTTATCTTCCAGTGAAACAAGGGCTTACATATGATAATCCCCTTATTTATTTACAGTACATATGTTGTACCAAATTTAAGACCACTCCTTTTACAAACCAGGAACACCTGGTTACCTTTAAACAGTTTATCCTGTGAAACCTGGTTCACACAGTGGAGCAGCAGCTCCCTCCGTATAGTTAAATGCTTACATCTAGCCCCAAATATATTAGTGAAGTTTTGATTAACTTAAAAGCTGGCAGATTTCTGGTGGCATGGTTTCTACCATGGTAAGAAAGTTTCTCTATAAATATATAATAAATAGCCACTTTACTGAACCAGTGTTTTTCCAGCATGTCCTGCAGCTTTTCTTCCTTTACTTCTAGAGTTATTAAATAACCCAAGAATACCAGAGAAAATCGTGATGTACATTGGTTTTCCTGCTACAATAAACTTAATGTCAAAGAAATCAGAAGCATAAACAGATGCAGGAATGTGTGTGTTCCAGACCCTTATGCCAACAGCAGAGGGCAACAATAGATCACTTATTCTTCACTTGCAGCTATTTCTCTGAGTTATGGAAATTAATGGCCCAACAGTGGAAGGTCAGATGTTTTGAGAGGCCAATACTGACATAAATTTGTATGGGCACTTTGACAAGTCCTGGAAACATTGGGACAAAAGTACTTTAAATATTATTTTACAGTTATAAAGAGTTTTATTTAGAACTCTAGATGCCTGTATACTCTACAGCAGAAAGACAATTCCCACACAGAACTTTTACAAAAATACATCAGAATTGAGATTTATTTAATAGTCAGAAGTAAAAATAGAACTCACAGTTATTTATTGCAGTTTTGGAGAAACATGCCCTGGATCACATACAGTATTTATATGCTCCTGTTACTTGAAAAAGTATTTTCATTCAGGGTATAGATAGGTATATGTCAGAATAATATTTAATTCTCTCCTATTTTATGACTTTATAGAAACAGGATTAAATATTATTTATGAATATCTGCAAGTATAACAGACCTCAGAATATAATGTTCATTTTTCCTTTTTCTTACTTATGTTTATGTATAATATGTGTTTCCTGTTTTTTTTCCTTTGAATTGTATTAAATGTTTTCTATTCTGTGATTTCAATAAAAACTAAATATCCCCATACTCTAATGGGCAGGTAAAACCATAACAGTACACTGAGGGGTCAGAAAGGGTGTCCACTCTGCCCTTTATTAGGCATATATTGTATAGATTCTTTCTTGCATAAAATATAAGCTTCAGATCAGATAGAAGGCATTCTACTAACAGAAACAGGGTCACCAATCAAAACATTGGCTTATGCAGAAGGCATGGTGATTATTGTGAGCAAAAATACAAAAGAAGAAGTGATTCAAGATCAACTAGTGGCATTTTCTAAGATGTCAGGCTCCAGAATTAATATAAAAAAGTATAGGGAGTTATGTTAGAGAGGGCACATTGGGTATGAAAATACATATGCAATAATAAAACATACACAGGAACCCATTCTGATTTTAGGGATTATGTTTGGAAAAGGGACTTAGCCCTCATCAATTGGGAATTTTGGGAGGTGATATTTAAAAAATGGAATTGTAAATTGTTTTGGTAACCTTACTTAGCTCTGAATTGATTTTTGCAATTTATCTCCAAAATGGAATCATTTCACAAAGACAGTCTCCAAGATATTTTAGCCATATTGAAATATTATATTTGACAAGTTCATTGTAAGTGGTTATTACAACAGCTAGTAGCGTTCCTGATGTACTTTTGGAAAATGTATGCGATCCATGTATCAGATTTACGAGGCAGATAGTAAGAAAATATCACAGAGTAAGTGAAACATTTTGTGGAAATCCTGTGATGGTATGCTATCTTTAGATTAGAATATATTAAAAAAAAACTGATTTTTGAAGGAATTACTACAGCCGAAAGTTAAAGCAATGACTTACGTTTCATTTTGTATATAAAGATGTGAATCTATTTGTATATAAGTAATTATTTTGTTTTTGAATATTACTTCCTTCTTCCCCAAATAACATTTTCCTACTCTTTTTAAGAGTATCATGGACACATAGAAACATAGAATTTGATGGCAGATAAGGACCACTTGGCCCACCCAGTCTGCCCATTTTCCTACCTAACGGATAAGCTGCTGATCCTAGTTAACCAACAGACTCCTTCCTCCTAACCCTCACTAGAATTGCCATATTTCTTTCCAATGCATTCTTGAATTCCCACTGTTTTTGACTCCATGACCTCCTAAGGAAAGCTATTTCATGCATCCACACCCTCTCTGTGAATAAATACTTCTGGGATCTAACATCCACCTGAACAACCACCAGAACAGGCAGATGGGACCTCAGTTTAAAGTCTCATTTGAATGATGATTACCCCAACTGTACTACATCCCTTTAGTACAGAACTTGTGATCCAGAGTTTATGGTATGAGCCCAATCCTGATGCTGAGCTAAAACCAATGACCTTTTGGCTCACAAGTGGATATCTTGAACTAAGCCATAGTAATACCTAGTACAAAATCTCATCAATTATTAACAAGAAGGTGTGCACATGCACCTATTAACCACTATGAACAAGAAACATTGGCCCCATAGTCAGAGTCAGCTGATAGTGCAGCACTTGAAGTGATATGCAAACGTAGTGCACTGCCAGCTCTGAGCTCTGTTCAGCCAGTAAGCTTGCAGTAACAGAGCATGCTAAGTAACTGAATATCAAGCCATGCTGGCACAGTGCTAGGTGGACACTGGCTGCATGACAGGGCCCAAGGCTGCATATGTCTAATAGGAGATAGCACATCTACACAGGAAAACACCGAGCTCCTTTAGGCCATATTCAACCCAAGCATGTAAATGAGCCCATATGGCATTAATGGTACTAAGGGGAAATTTGCATGCTTATTATGGTCTCATTTACATGCATGCACTGGCTCCATAATGCCCATGCTGAGCAGCAGACAACGAGAGTCCTTGACATCTAGGGGCCCCACCCATAATTGCCCCTGTCAGGTTCTTTTACTTAATTCCCTGGTGTGTAGTGAACATCCCTCAACTTGACCAAGTACCAACAGCCACTCATATGCTGATAATCCCCGCCCTACACCCCTCTAACTACAGTCAACACTTAAGAAATAGGCTACATCAGATCGACGGCTGGCATAGCTCTCTGCTCATCTCCTCAGCCACCTGCCATTTGAGTGTCACAGAGCATGATCATGAGTATGTACTTTCACTCACTCTCTGTGACTCACAGATGTAGGCCAGTCAAGAAAGTGATCAGGGGCTGTGCCAGTTGCTAATCTGATGCAGTCTATTGGGGAGTGCTGACTGAGTGTGGGGTGGGCTCTCAGCGGGTGTGTGGGTCAGCGCTGGCACTAGATTGGGGACTAGACATAAGTATAAGAATCTGATATGAGTGACTGGGGAGGAGGTTGACATTGGTGACTGGGGGAGGAGGTCCACTAGACACCAGGAATTAACAGATATCCACTAGACACCAGGGACAGGATTGTCAAAACATGGCACAGGGATTGCGTCCAGCCCTATGCCATGACACTTTAGTTTTGGTGGTGGGCCAAACCCTTCTCCTGTAACTGTGCTGGATTTTACAGTCAGCATTACAGCTGGCGACCTAACGAACACCCTGATGCTTGTTGGTGTGTGCAGCGTGGGGTGGTTTATTAGGGTTGACAACCCTAACGTCATATTTCCTCCTTTTATGGTTTGATATCAACCCTAACTGATGCATTAACATAATTTTGCAAAGATTATATACATACAGATATAGATATAATTGCATCTCCTTGATACTTTCTGGATTGCATTCTCTTCTTTATTGTTGCATAAATTTGCACAATTTGCAAAATATGCTTATTGTTTGTAGCCAAGTATATGATGTATATGTATATATTTGTAGCTAAGTATATGATGTCTACTTTTATCTGCTGTGTAAAGTAGTTATTTTGCCACTTACCTTAATAGTAGAACTTTGAGAGATTATCTTGCAGAAGGCCACACAAGTAGGTCACACAAGAAGGAACATCACACCATTGGCACCAGATCAGCAGAGGATTTTCACCAGCAGTTCATAATGATGTCACATGTTGTGCTGTGTCCTATATAAGCATGAGCGGTCCCCGATCCTCCTTGGTTCTTTTCCTGGTGGTGACTGTGTGCCAAATGCACATTGTGTAGGTGCTCTAAGGGAAATGAGGAGGAGAACAGAGTTGACCTGCAATATGTGAAACAAAAGGTATGCCCGTTAGAGCAGGAGCTTGCAGGGTTGACTGCACAGGGGAGGGAGAGATGCCTTGACCTGCTGCAAGAGATTCTCTCATAGGTCTATGTTACAGTAAGGGCCAAAGTAACTGTCCTATCTTCTTAGAGAATATCTCTTGCAGCAGGTCACACAAGAAGGAATGAGTCACTAGCAGTTGTCAGAGTCATGGAACAGAAGAGTGGTGGATAGATTAGGACGGAGGCCTTGCAGTATGGCATGATCAAAATTTGCTCATCATCTGGAGACAAGGTCCAGACTGTAATGCTTCCTAAAGGTGTGAACAGTAGACCAAGTTGCTGCTTCACAAATTTCAGCAGGAGAGACTCTTCTGAAACATGCTATCAAGTGGCTACATCCCTAGTGGAGTGTGGCTTAACAAGTCCCAGGTGTTCCTTACCGTACTTCTTGTAAAAAAAAATGATGCAACTGACCAGCCATCTGAACAAGCACAGCTTCGAAACTAGGTTCCCTCCTTTCCGGGTGAAGGAAATAAAAGTTGAGCAGATTCACGTATGTCTTTGGTATGTGAGATATAATATCATAAGATTCTGTGTACTGTACATCCAAGGTATGGAGCAATGCTTCTCCTGGATTGGCATGCTTCAGGTAACAGACTGGTAGTTGTATAGACAGATTTAAAGTAAACTCTGATACGCTTTGGGGAGAAACTTAGGATTTGTGTGTAAAGATACTCTGTCTTTGTGGAAAATCAAATAAGGCTGCTCGTACATGAGCACCTGAAACTCTGAAATGCATTGAATTGAAGTAATAACAACTAAAAATAACTCTTTCCAAGAAAGAAGGCAAAGTGTCCATGTTGCAGCTGGTTTAAAGGAGGCAGAGTTAACTTTTTTAAAAAGTTCAGTTCCCAAGGGAGGGTTGTGTATGGGTGGTTTCAGGTATAAAATACCTTTTAGGAATATCTTCATTATGTCTAATTGAGCCAGGGTTGATCAGAAACTGGGACATGGAAGGACAAAATGGCTGAAAGATGTACCTTCAGGAAGGAGTATTTTAGGCTGGCATCTGACAAGGTCATCAGGTAGTCTAAAATTTGCTGGGGGCAGGTATAAGGGTCAACAGGATGGTTGGAGGCCCATGCAACAATTGTTTCCATTTCATGATGTAGGAAGTCCTTGCAAAGGGTTTTCTGGCAGCTCTCAAGACTTCCCCAACCTGAGGTGATATGTGAAAGTATCGATAGCTCCATCTTCAGGAGCCAGGCATGTAGGTGAAGGGAGTGTAGTAGGATTCCCTGTTCCTAGGATAGAAAGGTGGGGCAGATTGAGAGAGGGAATGGGATCCTCCACTGCTAGTTGCTGTAAGAGGAAACCATACCTGATGAGGCCAGAGAGATGCCACCAGGATCGTCATGGCCTGGTCCCATAGCAGTTTGAGGTAATACTCTCTGAATAAGTTGAAATGGAGGAATGCATATAGAAATCTCCCTTTCCAGAACAAGGACAATGCATCTAGCCAGAAAACTCCAGGCTTTGACTTGAGTGAGCAAAAACATGGCAGTTTTATGTTGGAGGAGATGCAAAGAGGTCTGAAATTGTTCTTTATGCCTTACAGGATTGTAATCTCCAGAGATGTAAATAGAGCTAGAGTGTGAGACAGGGTAGACACAAGCTGTTGTTTGGATGAGGTTTTCAAAGCCAATCATCGAGGTAGGGAAGAAGCCTGATCTTTTCAAGGCTGTGCTACCACTGCCAGGCATTTCATCAACACTCTATGAACTGAAGATAGATCAAGGGGAGGGCCATGAATTGAAAGTGTTGGTCCTTGAAAGTGAACCTTAGATACTTTCTGTCACTGAATGCATCATGATGTGCAGATATGCATCGTTCATATGTGGGAACAGAGCCAATCTTCCTGTTAGAGTAATGGAAGGAGGGTTGGTAAGGTGACCATCAAAAATTCTTGTACTGGATAAAGAGGCTGAGCTGGCAGAGATCCAGTACTCTTCGAGTTCTTCTGCAACATTGGGGACAAGGAAAAATGGGAATAGAACCATTGCCCTCTTTGGTGGTGGGGAACTGGTTCTATGGTGTTCTTTAGTTGCAGTGCCACTATTTCATTCTGCAGAACAAGTTCATGATCAGAATTGTAGGGCATCTGCCTGACAGGCACCTCTGGTGGTATGTCTATCAATTCTAGAGTGTACCATGCTGTATCAGTTGTAGCACCCGGCATCTGTAATAATGGCCTGCCATTCCTGAAGGTACAGAGAGAAATGGTCACCTACCTTCATAAATTGGGGCTTGAGAACCACGAGGTAGGGGGGGAGGAGTCAGGTTGTGAAGGGTCCTTGTGGGGATCCTGCAGCAGATAGAGAGGTGGATTTGGAGGAATGGGCAGTGCTTGACTGGTTGCTTACCCATTGGTCTGATTTTGCATTAGCCTTTTAAAAGACACTCTATAAAGGTGCTTAGGTTGGGTATCATATAAGGAGTGGACAGACTTCAGTGTTCTACATAACATTTGTTTTGCCATCAAAATGTCCTGGGTTGCTGCCCCAAGGAGCTTATGACCTTTGAAGGGGAATTAAGAATAGGCTGTTGGACGTCTGTGGTAAAACCAGAGACATCACAACCAGTAGTATTTCCTGGGGCATATACCAGTAGCATATGTCTATGCTGAGGAATCAGCACCATTGTATGCCACCCAGCAAATAACAGCCAACTGTGGCCCCATCTTTTGAGTTTTCGTTAACTCCTGTCTTTGAAGTGTGTCCGGAAGCAACGGGTTGAGGCCTGAGATGCTTTCCAGAGCTCCTCCTGATATTTGAGTAGTGATCCAAATAATTTAGGATGTACATGGCAAGTGTGGTAGAAGTGAACATCCTATTGTACATGGCATCTACTTTTCTGGATTCTTAATCCAGAGGCAATGCACTGAGGTGCTTTGGATCGATGGAGCAGTCATGGGTAGCATTAATGACAAATGAGTCAGCCTGGGTTGGATTGGAGCAAAGATTGGTTTTCCAGCAGGGGCTTGATAGGTCCTATTCATCTTTCTGGGTGTTGGCAAGAATGGCAAAAGTGCTGCAGCCAGGCGGCAAATGACATTCTCATAGGGCTTCCACAAGCAGGGAACAACAAGAAAAGGAGTGTCATACAAGTCAGGAGGTGTCATACAGTTCTAGGTAGTGAGCAAGCTTTCACCTTCAAGCATCTTGTTCCATAGCCTCAAAACCTAGAGTCTGCTGCAGGTGGTGAATTATATCTATGAAGGATGGATCAGAGGTAATATGGTGCAGTCTATTCCTCTGGAGACAATATAACTGATGAGGAGGAAAGAATGGAAGCTTCCATATCCTCATCCTCCTCTTCCTCATGTTGATACAGCTCATTATCATAGTCACCAGTCCCATGGGAGTGCAAATTGTGAAGATGAAAAGTGGCTGTGACAAAGTAGGTCCAGGGCCATGCACCATATCTTTCTGACTAAAATCCAGGATAGTGTGAACTAGATCGTGGATGACTACCACAGCCAATTGAGGTTTCTAAGAAGTGGTAGAAGGGTTCCTGATTGGCTTATAGGCAATATGGAGGGTATCAGTGCTGGCTGAGACATCATCTGTGAGGACGAGCTCTTGTCCATGAGGAAGAGGTACCCATAAAATGGGTTGGAATGACATCATTGACAACAGCAAGGGCAGCATTGAAGAGGGCAGGCCTGCTCCTTGCTGCAAGTGTCTGTCCCCAGGATGAAGGGGTTATCGACCAGTTTTGGCCCATTGTATTGGATTGAGCAGGAGCATTATAAATGGCACGTACATGTCGGTGCAGGTAGGGCAATAACTCCAGTACTAGTGTGCAGTGGTCAACAAAACATTGATGAGTCCTAGGAATCCCTGGAGCCATGGTCATTGAGATAATGCAGATAGAACAGCCCATGCACTGAGGATTGATTGAGTGACTCTGGGTGGGGCATCGGTGACAATGCAGTCATCGACAAGGAATGCGGAGGTTTAGCCCACTCATGGAAGGACTTATGTTTCTCCGACTGTGATGATTCTCCATTGATGATTTTTCCCAGGACTTAGAATGGTGAAATCCCAGAATGAGGTCAACGATGTGTGGAAGCCTTTAACATGGAGCTCCCGCTCTGCCAGGGCAATCTACTGCTCCATCAAGTGTTCTCTTAAAGCTTGAAGTCATCTTTGATGAGTAGCTTTTTCTGAATCTCTTGCAAAGATTACACTGGTTTTTATCGCAAGTAGGCCACAGGCAGCATATGCAGACTTCATGTAGATCCTTGATGGTGAGTTTCTGTCCACAAGCACAAAGTCTGAAGATGGCATCCAATGAAGACATCGACTGTGAAGGGACAATGCAGCACTGAGGGTGACCTGCCAGCAGCAGCAATCTGCTGAGTAGGGCAAACAATTTTAAACTAACCACAGTGAGGCTCCTCCGGAGGTGAGGCATGCAGATCAGTGGTGGGAAAAGAACTAGGGACGATCAGGGACTACTTACGCTTATATAGGACACAGCACAACATGTGACATCATGAAGGGCAGTCCCCAGGTAATCTTCTGGTGAAAATCCTCCTGGTGGATCTGGTGCCAACAGAAGGATGTTCCTACTTCTTTGACTTGCTGCAAGAGATTTATTTGAAGACGGTCTATTGTTCTGAATGTTATTCATTATCCTTCTCTCTCTCTTCCCCTAGGACACATCTGGAAATGAGCTGCTTGCAGCTCAGTATGTCTTTCCTTGTGAAATTTTTGAAATAAAGAAAATACATGAATAAAAAAGAATCCGTGTTCATAATGATTGCTGCAAGCAATATCATGTTTGGATTACTTGAAAATTTGTTCCATTTTTATTTCAAAAATGTTAATATAATATTAACAGCTATGAGCTAACATTTTTATTTTCAAACAAAATTATAACTTTCAAATTATGTAATTGCAAAAAATAACTTCTTTAATACCTACCTGCTTAATTTTAAACAAGAATAACTTTCAAAATTATATAATTGTAAAACAACTTCCTATTAATACTTACCTGCTGTAACATTGCTAATGTAAAACTTAATTACAAACGCCTTTATTTGCAAAACTTAAGGTGTTGGGTTCAGTCACTGACTTACGAAAATCATAGCAGCAGTGATACCTAACATAAATTCTAGACTGACCTTTTCAAAACTTGATTTGGAGACAGTTGGAAGGTACTGTAGTAAATGAAAATCTGGCCTAATTTAATGAATGCTGATAACAGTATTAGTGAAAAATGTTATCATTTGCCATTGAGAAAATGACAAGCCTAGTAGTGGAACTGTCAGCATATGTGTATTGCTATGTCTTTTCATCAGTCTGACCATCCATGTATTGTGAGTATTATATTATATTTCCTTATGCTCAGTAATAACTGCCTAAGGGAGTTGGACAACAGTATGCAAGGGTAATAGTAAATGGAGTCCACAGTGAAGAGAGGGTAACTAGTGAGGGTACCGCAGGGTTTTAGTACTGGGACCGGTCCTCTTTAATATCTTTATAAGTGACATTGGGGAGCACTTGGAAGGAAAGGTATGCCTCTTTGCAGATGACACAAAGATCTGCAACAGGGTTGATACACAACGTGGGGTGGAAAGAAAGAATGAAAAGGGACTTGGCAAGGTTGGAGGAATGGTCAAATACGTGGCAGCTCAGATTCAATGCAAAAAGTGCAAGGTAATGCATCTGGGAAACAAAAACCCAGGGAAGAGTACACAATGGGGATGAGTTAATAACAACAACAAAAATCGAAAGAGAACTAGGAGTAATTATATCAGATGACCTAAAGGTGGCCAAGCAATGCGCGAAGGCAGTAAAGAGAACTGTGGGATACTGGGATGCATAGTTAGAGGCATCAACAGTAGAAAACAGGAAGTTATTATCCCTGTCTACTGACAGTTAGTGAGACCCATCTGGAGTAGTGTGTGCAATTCTGAAGACTCCATCTCCCAAAGACATAGACAGAGTGGAGGCTGTTCAGAGGAGCAACCAAAATGGTGCAAGGTCTGCACCAGAAAACATATGAGGAGAGACTAAAGCAGCTTAATATGTATACTCCTGAGGAGAGGAGGAGAGGAGGGATGTGATAGAAACTTTAAGTATCTCAAGGGAATTAACAAGGTACAAAAGGTAGTATCTTTCAGAAGAAGAGATGTGCAAGAACAAGGGGCACAATTTGAAAACTGAGGTGGATGGCTCAGAGGTAATGTTAGAAAGTATTTTCACAGAGAGTTGTGGATGCATGGAACAGCCTTCCGAAAGGTTGTGTAGTCAGAAACAGTAGGAGAATTCAAGAATGCATGGGTTAGCATAAGGCAATTTAGTGGGGAGCAGGAGGAAGTAAGCTGTTGATTAACTAGAATCTGAAGCTTATCCATCAGGTAGGAAATGGGCAGACTGGGTGGGCAAAGAGGTCCTTATCTGCCGACAAATTCTATGTTTCTATGTTTCCTATTGCCCTCAATGAAGAAAAGTGTTGGGAGGTAAAAACAAGGAAGGAAGAAAGGAGGGAGGGAGGGAGGGAGGGAGGGAGGAGGGAGGAGGGAGGAGGGAGGAGGGAAGGAGGAAGGACTGATTTGATTATATTAATTCAGCATAGTGTAAAATAACAGACCCAGTCTCTATCCTTAAGACATGATGGGCTGTTTCACTGCAGTGTTTTCCTCACTATCAAATCCATTAAAAGTAAAATTATTCTTATCAGTGGGCACAAGATTCCTATACTTAGACTCATATACTGTTTAGGACCTTTATATGTAGGTTCTGTCTAGGTTTGGGAACAAGGTCTTTGTACAGAATCAGTACTTGTTCGCTGTAGCACCTGCAGATGTGTCCTTCTGTGACTGCTGTAAGGTGCATTTGGCGATTGAGGCAGAGTGAAATGCTTGCTTGATGGTCAGTGTTTTAGTATTCAGGCAAGAGAGATGGGTTAAGTTACAGGGCAGTGGAAACCAGAAAAGAGATCCAGATGTTAAAAAGAGGACTAGGTTAGGTGGAAATGGGACAGGATGGGATCCTGAGAAGATGCAGAGTCGGCTAAAAGTAGCCATACAAAACCAATGCCAGCTAATGACTCTGGCTATAAAGAGAAACCATAGAGTGAGGGCTTCCTGCTGCTTCTCCCACAATAGAGGATGGTCCAGAGAGTGAAGAAAGTCTTGGTTAAAACAAAAGATAATAGTGGTAAGGTATTATATAGTGAGGTAGGTTACAAAGATGGGTGCAGTGCTTGGATACTGGAGCTATGTACAGTAAACTGCATAGTAATTTTCTGTCCTAGTGAGCAGGCTGCAATCCTCATAGCAATGACAGACAGGCTTCTTCTGGATAGGCAAAAGGAACCAACCACTGTGATACATGTTGGTATCAGATCAACCTTCCTGTATTATAGATTTAGAGAACTAGGTAAGGGCCTTAAAACCTCTGTGTTTGAATTCTATTTTCCTGTATGTCAGATATTATTTTCTAAACATTGTGCTTCCTCCTGTTACTAATCCAGAAGTGAGTCTTTCTAGATTTACAGTGTTTTTCTGAACTGAGTTGCCACATCCCTCTCATTCACTCTGTGGATAGCTCTGTTGGACTTGATGATCCTTATTTATTTATCTTATTTATTTTTTCAGATTTCAGGAAAAGTTACATAGCATCTGACCATCTCCTACAGTAAATAGGAGTCAGAGATATAATTAAAATACAGAGGCCTGAAGAAGTGGCAATGTTAGCCATGACATGTTGCCTAGGTTGTGTTGAGTTATAATAAACCTAAAAAGGAATAAGAATTGTCTTCTGAGTGGTGTTCATCCTATCAATAATAGTAGTATTGTTTGAGCAGTCTTTTCTGGATGACCCAAGACATAAAGCATGTTTTCTATGAGGGAAAGGGCAGCCAGAACCCCTGGATTTCAAGTTGTTAAATGGTAGTTAACCTAAGAGGCAGCAATATATTAGGCAGGTTACAGCATGGCTAAAGGCATGGTAAATGTAGCAAGGGTTTAGGTTCCTCACACTCTGAAAGCCTTTATGTTACAGACAAACTTAACCTAAGATAGAAAGTAGTGAGATACTGGCACACAGGACTGATTTAGTGATGGAGAAAGATCTAAACTGGGAAAAGGTTGGGTAGAGGTACTGTATGTGTAGGAGAACAGACATGCCTCAGCCAGGCACAGGAGGGTAAAGGTAAACTCTCAGAACACCAAAATAGGGAGGGAGAAGAACAGTCCTTCACTGTACGACTGCAGAAGAGGAGTGCAGCAATTATGGTGGATGAACAAGATGGTTAACTTCTCAAATCAAGCTATGATGTAGAATAGCTCACAGAAACTTGCTGGAACTGGAGAATTAACTGTGATGAATGGGAGAACAGTACCTTCTAAAGGGGCATGGTTGGTTCGAGTGGTGGATATGTTTTGTACATCATGTGAAGGAAGGGTTGGAACCAAATAAGAAAGAGGATTGTAGGGGCCCTACAGAAATCTAAAGATTGGAGTTAGGATCAACAGAAGGCAACATACAATTCTGAGAGTAGATTACAGTCCCCACATAGTATAGCATTGAGTCTGTTCCTGTTGAATGGCTGCCGTGATATTAGTTTTCACAACTTTTGGTTTATAAATAATTGTTTTATCTACGTAGTCCTAGTGTTTTGCTACAAGAGTGCTGGATTGTGGAACCTAGTACAGTAAAGCATGACTTGAAGTTGGTGAATTAAATTAAGAGGCAACAACTATGGGTCTTTTATTCTTTTGGGGATAACAAATTATCTGACATAATCTGGGAGGAAGAATATGTCTGAGTGAAAGCATGGAAGGATTTCTTACGTCAAAGGCTAGTGTTTCTTTCTTCAGCATGTCAGGCATGAGACAACAAGGAATGAGTTTTAAGCTGCTGCTGAGTAATGGAGATGGCATGATCAAAGCATGGAAGTCTGGAAGTTATTTGGTGACATGGAACATAATAGAAGTGAATTGAATTTGAAGTAATGGGAAAGCTAAACCAAAAACAAGACCAGGACAGTAAACTACAGGAAAGCTGATTTTGATAACCTAAGAGATTTTTGTTGCTAGGCGAGGCGAATATCCACTAGTAGGAGTGCTAATGACCAGGAGAGGACCTAAAGGGCATAAAAAGGAGGCAGTGATTAAAAACTGGAGGACAACATGGGTAAGAAGGCTAGCAAATCAATTCATGGTATTCCATGGAATGCCAGGGAATTTAAGAAAAAAATGAGACTATGTTTAAGGTTTCTGGGGACAGAGTGAGAAAAGCAATATATAGCCATTACTGAAGTATGGAAAGGTGGAGGGAATAACAAAGTCCTGCATAGCTGCTTAGAGTCAATATTTATGAAGTCAAGGAAGTCAAGGATCATGGCAAGCAGAACTTGTATGTATTGTAGAAATGAAGCCTGAATTGAAGGCAGTGTAATAATACCTCAATTAAATATGTAAACATATATATATATATATACACATTCATGGCAAAAAACTCTGTTTAATGCATCAGTTAGGGAGTTGTTCCACAGCAATAAAAGTGAGGAAATTCAATGTTAGGGTTGAAACCCTCCTTGCACCCCCACCCCAACTGGCATCAGGGTGTGAATTGGGGTTGTCGGGTCTAACTCACCCCATCCCATGTTTAAACGAGGCAAGGTGGTGAAGTTTAGGAGAATGGGGTGAAAGCTAGGACCGACAACCCCAATACACACCCTGATGCC
The DNA here is from genome assembly GCA_016271365.2 of Neoceratodus forsteri. Classification (NCBI taxonomy): domain Eukaryota; kingdom Metazoa; phylum Chordata; order Ceratodontiformes; family Ceratodontidae; genus Neoceratodus; species Neoceratodus forsteri. The sequence goes on from CM057455.1 coordinate 626,979,081, forward strand.
TTTAGGTGGGTGGTGCAAGGGGTACAACCCAACATTGAATTTCCTCACTTTTTTCACTGTGGAACAACTCTAACTGATGCATTAAATGGAGCTTTTGCCATGAATTCCTCTTTTTGAGAATAAGGACTGTAAATAGTGAATGGAATGTAGTGGTGGGAGCACGGGCCCTTAGGCCCCACTCTCCCACCATGTGTCATATAGAATGGTAACTGCAATGCAAACACAAGCGCAAACAGTAACACACATGGTGATGCAAACGTAAATGGTAATGCAAATGGTAATAGAAACACAAGCGCAAAGTGATGCAAAGCTTAACAGTAATGCAAACGGAGACACAAATGCAAGCACGTACAGAAATGCAAGTGGTAACACACACAGTCATGGTACCACAATTGAAATGCAAATGGTAATGGTTACAGCAATAATAATGCAAAGGAAACACAAACGAAGCGCATAAAGCAGAAACGCGAACTGTAATGGGCAGAGACATGGTACTGCGCAATTTGGAAACAGAAATGGTAATGGTAACAGCAACAATAACACTAAAGAAATCAGAAATAGAAATGCAAATGCAAGCACGATGGAAATGCAAATGAATGCGCGGTCATGGTAACACAATTGGAAATGCAAAAGGTAATGGTAACAGCAACAATAACACCAAAGGAAACAGAAACAGAAAAGCAAATGGAAGTGCATACATACACAAACTGTAATGCGATGGCTATAGAAACACAATTGGAAATGCAAATGGTAACGGTAACAGCAACGATGAAACCAAACAAAGAGAAACGCAAATGGAAGGGCGGCGGCAAATGCAAATGAAAATAAGCATGGTGATGGAAATCAAATGCAAATGCAAACAACAGTGGAAATGCAAATGGTATCCGTAACACAAACACAAATATGAAAATGCAAAGGGTAATGCACAGTGGCGTACAGGAATGCTAACATAAGCGGGGACTGAAACTTAAGTGGAACACTAAGGGTAGCAGTAATGGAAGCACAACCCCTGGTTTTTCCCAACAGCTGCATAGAGAAACACAGTGAGTACAAAGAATGTATGTATAATAATGGGCCTTGGACCAGAAAATGAGCAGTTGAAATACTAATTTGCTTATATCTCAGGAACATGCAGCGTGAAAAAAAATTTAAATTTCATATTATTTATGACTTTCCTGGCTAGTTTGCACCTAAGCATTTTGTGATGAAAGATCCGTATCTCTAAGTGTTTCCAAGATATGGGCCCTGAAAGGTGCTGCTGGATGCCGCAGTGTTAGTCACGGGCAAAAGCGCAAATTTGGAGCATTGTAACTTTCCATGTGTGCAATATTTTGTCACCAAACTAGAGAAATGCACATCTGTGGGATGTTGGTTGTCTTCCTTCCAAATTTCAGCCCAAAAGACCAAACCAGTGTTTTGCAGCAGGGTGGAAAAGAATTCCTGTTATTTCCCTCTAGTGTAGAATAGTAGTGTTGCAAATCATGACACTTTAGCAGAAAAATCATGGAAGTGTTGCAGGTTGACAATGCTTTGTGACAGTACTTTTCCCCAAAATTTCAAAACATATTTTTGGGGTGTTTAATCCCAAAATAAACACATACTTAGCATCCTCAGGGTTTAACTAGGTAACACAAAAAAATTGCGGCCCTAGAGGTTCCCAGTTTTAAATATCAAGCATTTCTGTGTTCAGTAACTCAAAAAAATGGCAGATTTGAGACACTACTGGGGTCATTTGCAACAGTAAAATACACATTTACAACACTGTAGAACCTTTTAACTTTTCCCTTTGATTATAATGAGAAACTTGTTTTTTGATAACTTTTGAACAGTTCAATACTTTTCACGAAATATTCAAAAGGCACTTGGGGACCCGGCCGCATGTTCTCTGAAGTTTTGGACCAGTTGCAGAACGTACAACCTGTAATCATAAAGAAAAGTATGCATAAAAAGCATAAATGCGCTACAGAATGTTGCTTATTAACTCCACAACCATATATCAGCCATTACAAAACTTGGCAGATCCCAAGATCTATGATACTGCTCCATGCCTGCTAAATTTCAAGCAAATCTCTTAAACAGTGGCAAAGTTATTAAGGTGCAAAATTTCACACTTTAACCTTAAATGCCGGTTTGGGGGTGGGGGTGGGGGTGCAAGTTTTTTCAAACCCTAACATGAATTTCCTCACTTTTGTCACTGTGGAACAACCTTAACTGATGCATTAAACATATTTTTTGCCATGAAAATATATATGTATTTTTCACATACATGTATGCATTACGTAGTAGTGGGGTTTAAGTGATTCTGACTTGCCACTCACTGATATCTATTAGAACTCCTTAAAAACAAGGATAGTGCCAAATAGCTTGAAAATGTCAGTGTCAATCAATTTTCAAAACGGAGTTGATAGTGGGCCAAGAAAAACAGACCTGGGAGCTTTACCTTTATACTTGGCCAAGTGTTTGAATCACTTATAACAAGCATTTGTCAATGCGAATGTTTGCTTGCTGGCATTGGCAGTGGTAATGTAGAGTTACAGAGCTGCGTAATAGGAATGGCAGTGAAGTACTGAACTGAACCAACCCCACCACCACCCTGAAGAGAGTGACAGGCATTGGGGTGTGCATTTGGGTCATCAGGCATAAAGGCCTCGCCATTTCACCACACCACCCTGCAGACACTGACAAGTGTCACGGTGTTCCTAGGGTCTTTGGCCCTTATGCGCACCCATTTCATTAGGAAATGCGGTGAGATGGGTGCGATATAGGAGAATGGGGTGAACTTTGGGGCTGAAGAGTCCAAGGCATACCTCGATGCCTCTCACTGGCTGCAGGGTGTGGAATGGTATGAGCATTACAGGCAAGAATCCCAAGTCACACCCTGATGCCTGTCATTCTCTACAGGGTTAGGCGTTATGGTTGGAAACCCTAATACCTCAGGCATTCGTTGGTATTTTCACTCCAAATTTTCAACATGTTTTTGTGACCCCACCTCATGAACAGGGGAATATCAGTTTGTTAGCCGAAAGCTGCATATGCACAGCGAGACGGCATTTAGCACCACAGGTGCAAAAACATTCGAAAAGGATGTAAAAAATGACAGCTGTACTGTTCATGGGAGGTGTAAAAAATGGCAATGTTGCAAATCTGCAGTAAAAATGTTTAAAAATGGTGAAGTCATGAGCATACATAGAAACTGTGCAACGCACACCGTAATATAATTAGGTTGGGGATATTTTACAGCAGATTGTCAACTCAGGCATTTTGGTGCCTCTGATCATGAACAGTGTCACTGTGATTTTCTTTATCTGTGCCGAACAATGATTTCCCACAGCGACCATGCATCTCAGTGCTGAAAGTGTGAAAACACACTTCAGCCATGTTGTGAAAAATGACAGCTGTACTGTTCATAAGGAAGTGTGAAAAAATGCCACTGGTGAAAATCTGGACTGAAAATATCACAAAGTCATGAACTTATGAGGGTGCGTGGAAACTGCACATTGCTCACTTGTAACACAGTCATTTTATGTACTTTTGTCACCAAATTTTCAACATAGCCATTTTAAGACCTCTGCTCATGAACAGTGTAACTGTGATTTTCTTAATCTGTCCTAAACATTGCTTTCGACACCAACAGCACCATTGTGCGCTACATGTGCGAAAACACATTTTAAGCGACATTTGAAAAATGGCAGCTGTACTGTTCATAAGGAAGTGTAATAAAATGGCAATGTTGAAAATCTGGAATGAAAATATTAAATTTACCAAACTTCTGACATGCATAGGAACACATAGCACATACGCTGATAAAACAGTCATTTAGAAATTTTTCACCAAATTTTCAACATAGCCATTTAAGACCTTTGCTCATGAACAGTGTCACTGTGACTTTCTTAATTTGTCCGTACATTGATTTAGCACACAACTGTGCCATTGTGTGCTACATGGGCAGAAACACGTTTTGGGTGACATGTGAAAATGACAGCTATACTACTCATAAGAAGGTGTGGTAAAATGGCAATGTTGGAAATCTGGAGTGAAAATATTGAAAATTCGTGAACTTACGAGCGTGCATAGGAGCTGTGCAATGCAGCTAAGTAAAACAATCATTACAGAATTTTTCACCAAATTTTCAACATAGCCATTTAACACCTCTGCTCATGAACATTGTCACTGTGATTTTCTTAATTTGTCCCATACATTGATTTCTGGCACACCGACGCGCCATTCTGCGCTACAAGGGTAGAAACATTTTGGGTGAGATGTGAAAAATGACAACTGTACTACTCATAAGAAGATGTGGTAAAATGGCAATGTTGAAAATCTGGATTGAAAATATTGAAATTTCATGAACTTATGAGCCTGCGTAGGAACTGCACAGCACCCTAAGTAAAACAGTCATTTTTTGAATTTTGGCACCAAATTTTTCAACATGGGGTTTTGGGACCCCTTCTAATGGTGTCACTGTCATGGTGGTATTCAGGCCCAAAGGGTGATTTCGCAGTCACTGCTCAGTCACTGCACGAAATCACCCTTCGGCCTGAATAACGCCATGACAGTGACATAATTCATGAGAGGGGTCCCAAAAACCTATGTTGAAAATTTGGTGCAAAAATTCCCAAATATTCCGAGATATGCAATAAAGTTGAAACCCCTATGTAACCCATGTCTCGGCTTACGGCATTTCCTCAGTTCGCGGTCGGCTTTGAAGAGTGCAGGCGTGTTCCAGTCCACGAAGATCATCGCACGGAGTCGGAGGTAAGTATGGGGTGGGGGGGTGGGGAGGCTGGGTGCGCAGGTGGGTGGGTGCGGGTTGTGGGAGGGGGTTGGGAGACGCCCGGGACAGTTTTTATTTCACAGGTCTAAAAACAAAAAAGACGGTCGTGGGATGTTTGCCATGCTGGGGTGGGCTCCCAGCATGGCACAGAGGCTGGGGGCGTTCAGCTGGCCAGCGATTGAGGCACACCTATCGGCAAAATAAAAAAATTAGGCACGTTTGCTAAGCTGGGGTGGGCTCCCAGGCGTGGCACAAGGACTTGGGGGGTGTTCAGCCAGCGGGGATTGGGCACCCCCTCCTGCCAAAGGACTACAGTGCTTGCCATGCTGGGGTGGGCTCCCAGCGTGGCACCTACAACTGGGGGGTAGGGACAGCTCAGCCGACAGAGATTGGGCACCCCATCAGCTATGCAATGCAGAGGCGCGCATCTGTCTGTCTGCGTGGGGTGGGGGGAGCTGACCGTGAGCAGCCGATATCTTATCGGTGCTCACTCAAGCGTAAGCTCCCCTTTCAACTATGCCACTGCATTTTGGAGCGTGTCATAGACAGCTCCAAATGCATTAACTCTGAGAGACCGCGCCTGCCAGCCCACTGACTGAATTGGAGGAGGAGGTGACACACCTCCGAAATCTCCGATGAAGGCACTATGTTTCTGCACATGTGTGCAAGCAAACATAAAAATGTGGCGGTTTAACACATGGGAGTGAAAGTGCTATTCTTTAACTCACAGCCTCGCTCAAAAAGTAATGTTCTACCAAACTAGCCTGTTTGGTGGGAAAAAGCTTGTACCTTATTCATTAATTTGCCAGTAAGCTGCTATGAATCATGTTGGGGTTTTTGAGTATTTAAGGCAAAATCTGAGGGTTGTTAAATGAGTTAGCATGGTGTTAGTGTAGCTTTAAGTAGAAATATTACATTTGCCAGTCCTACCTGTTTCTTTTTCTTTTCTGTTTCCTCAGTTACAGATTGTTTCCATGACCTCAAGTTTGCATTTTGCTTTATCTAGCCCCAAGAAATGCTAACCACACTGGTACTGTGGCAGAGTGTTGCACTGCTAGGGGTTGTGAAGTGATGATGATGACTAATCATGTTTTTATTTTTTCTCTGCAGCTGATTCATTCACATATCTGGACTGTGCAATGCGGTATGGGCTGCCATACCATTAGCTCGCTGTGAACCAATGGGCGTGCAGCATCCAGCTGTCCAATCGTGGTGTGAGGATGGCAGGTGGTTGGGTGCCGCCGCCCGCTGGCTGACCGGGGAGTGGGGCAGGTGGGGAGGGTACACTAGACCACCAGGGTAATAGGTCGTCTTTTATATTTTACAGATGCCTGCGATCGGGCAGAGTCGGTCCACTGGACCACCAGGGATATTGGACGGGGGGGGCTTTATTATACCGATGCTCTCAATTGGGCACATAGAGGTCCACTGGACCACCAGGGATATTAGACGAGGATTTGTTTTATACAAATGCCGATTGGGATACGAGGCGTCGGTCCCCGGCGCTGCTGCCTGGCAGGGCGCCAGGTGCAAGTCGTCGGGATCGGCCCACCTGCATGCTAATGGATGCAAATGGGGCCATAATGACATGCAAATGGTCCATGTGCACCTTGCATAAATTATGCCCCATTGCATGTCCCTTTGAATATCACAGGTGCTGTGCATGGCGCAATGGCACTTGCCTAGCGCATCTCCATGCTCCTCTGGTCACTTCGCTGGTGCAGTGCCACTGCACCATGCACAGTGGGGTGGCCAGGTGCGATAGTCAAAGCTGCTGTGCCATAGCACAGCTCCATTGAATATCTCAGCCACACCCTGTGCAGCCAAGTTGAGCTAGCCCAGGCTTGCTGCGCCACAGCCTGGCGCAGTTTGAATATCCAGGCCATGGTGTATATCTATGTCAGTTTCTCTGGACTGTTATATTTCACTTCCAGTAGAAATTTAGGATTGGTCTAAATGTAACCTTAAATTGGGTAAACTCAAGGTTTAATTTAATTAGTTTAGTTAGATTTTGTTGACCGGAAAGGAAGACTAGGCAATTCTGCTTATTTTGAGCATTTTCCCATGGGAAGAGAGAAGATTCAGATGCAAAATTACTTACAGAATCAGATTAAGGTGATACTGAACATTTGGGATTTGGCAGATTCCTGCACTGGGGTGTTGATCAAACAATAGAGAGTTATTAAATGACTCAGCCAGTGTAGATATCCTAGCACCTCTCTGTGTCCTGTTTATGAACTTCTGCTGATGCCTGCTGTGATATAATGACCAGCTGCTGTTGTGAAAGAAGTTAGGATAGTGGTTGGAGCATAAATGGAGCGGATATTGCTCAACAGACAGTATCTGAGAGCTCACTATGGTGAGCAGCAGAGGAAATGTGAGCAGTGACTGCAGCAGGAAAGAACACACCAGCTCAATGCATCTGCACTGTAGATATACTTTTACTGTACATCTTGAAGGTCTGCAGTCTGAAAGTGCATTATAGTAACATCAAAAAGTAAAAGACTTTAGAATTTTCTTCTATGGCAGGTTGGCATCTATCTGCTGGAATCTCACCAGACTGACAAGTTATATCTGGTGGTTATCAAAACAGTGATACTGAAGGCACTCTGATACTGTTAGTTAAGTTTCAGAAACAACCCTTCAATTGGGGAACACTTTTAATGTTTATTCTTTCTTTTACCATTTTGACCAGGAATGGCAAACTAAGCTGAAGCGCATTTACGTAGTGCACCCTAAGTGCACAGAGGTTCTGACTTGCCCAGGTTTATATTGTATGCAAATGGAGGATGTGTGATTTAAACCTAGGTCTGGTGGAGGTACCAAGCTCATTTACAGCTCAGTGCTTTAATCCCTCTAGGCTACACTGCCAGACTAAATAAGTACAAGACTGATTCTCTGTAGATGCATTGAGTCAGTTTATTTAAATGCATGACAGTGTCATAAAACATTGCATTTGCATACATAGACAGTCCCACAACATTATGTTCATACTGGATAGAATTAAACTAAAAAAATGAAGGAAACTTAACTGTTTTCACTTGTGGGAAAAGGTCCTTCAGCCATTAAGCAATTCTTAAGATACATCAGCTAGAAAGATGTGCAGTTGTGGAAGATTTAAGGTTATAGTCTTCCATCACTGGGTCACCTCACTGTCTTCTGCTCCTCTGTGGTGGAATTCAAGCCTTACTTTTATTGTTTCATGGAGAGAGGGTAATCCATTCTCTTCCACTACTTTGATCTACCTTATTAACATTAGTGGCTATTCTCTCTCTCTCTGGTAGTTTGTAGTCACATTCATACAATATTCTATTAGACAAAGAATCTCTGTGTGCAAGCACTGAGGCAATGGTTACCCAAAGGGCATTTGGCTGGGAAGCCAAGTTTCAAGAAATACAAAATCATTATGGCACCACAATGCAAGCATCATGGACTGTATGCAAATCACCACAGAATATTTTGCTGGTTCAACTTTAAGCAGAAATGCATGGTGCCGAAAGGCCTCTCACACAGTTTGCAAAGGGTGCCAAAGAAGACATGGACACATATTTCGTCCTACCAGGACTCATCAGTATGCCTCATCTGTTTGACACCTCAGTGGAATGAACCAGTTACCCTAAACATTTCCATGAGTTGAAACTGCAGTGTGGGAGACCTTTAGCCATATGACTGAGTTCTGTGGCACCTTGTGATGAGGGTAGTCACAGTTGTCAGTCATAGAGTTTGCTACAAGCCATTTGTGCAGCTATCACTGTTACTGCCATCTTTTTCTCTCTTTGGTGTCCTGCAAGACTTAACCCAAAGTTCCTTTAGCTCGGTTTGATACTCCTTGGTTTCTCTAATGTGAGACTCATTGTTGGGGTTCCTTCAGTCATGTTGCTAGACTCTGGTGTACCTTGAGAGTAATAGTCTCAGCTGCAGGGGTGTAGCCAGGCAATATACAAATGTACACCAGGACTGTGTTTGTTGCCTCATTTGGTACAATAAATACAACTTTGTATCTCATGACAATAGTTGTTGCCATGCATGGGTAAATACAAATGCCATGCATTCCTCCCTAAGACACCCACATACCAGCCCAGAGCCTGTAAAGTTGTATTGTCCTTGGATGCAAAGACAGTATTAGTGACCAGTCCTAGTTTTGACTCCTATGAATAAAATTAAAGAAAGGTTCAGCATTTTCTTTGTTAGTTTTCATGGAAAAAGGAAGCAATTTAGAGCCTATTTGCTACCCCTAAATAAAATTGCACACCATGGAGTACTTGGAGTATGCCTGGCTACACCCATGCAGCTGTGAAATGGAAGTAACATATTCACAATCATTCTTCAGCTATTTCTTTTAAGCAGTATATATCATACCACCTTTATTCCAAACAGCTGTGCTGTGATGTCTGTATCATATGTGTGGGAGCATATTCTCTTGCTTCTTTAAGATAATATATGAATGGATGGATGGCAACCCATGGCCATGGCTACCTAGATGATTCCTCAACAGGAAAGTTTTACTCATGACAAAGGTCATATATTATGCTCTTAGTTGGGGCCAAATGGCACAATGAGAGCTGATAAACTTCTTACCATTTATTTCTCTCCTTCACATAATGGCAACTGACACATTCCCTTAAAGTTTCTTTTAGACACAAGGCTAAATCTGTCTGGTAGCTTTCTAATGTAGAACCCTCACTTTGGGGGTAGGGAGGGTTATGAGTGTTGTAACAACTTTGCTTGGGTGGTAGCCTCAATTATTTATTTTGCATATGTACTGTATATATTTATATTTGTATTTATTTCTTAATTTGTTTGTTTAAAAATTGGTAACTGGGAGAGGCACACTGAGCTGAGGCTCATTTCCAGGTGTGACCCGAGGAGGAAACAGAGGAAGAACACAAGTAAAGCAAAGTAACAAAACAGTAAACACTGAATTAGTAATAAGTTAGTATTGGAAATAAATTCAAAGTGAGGTAAATCTCAGTAAGAACACCTTACCAATGGCTATGCAGCAATGGAAGCAGCACATGCTGAATAATACAAATTTACATAAGATGCAGGACAGCTTCCTGATGCAAATGGTCAGTGAACCAACCAGGTTAGGGAATACCCTTGACCTTGTGCTGGCAAATGGGGAGTTTGTGAGGGAAATAGGGTAGAAAAATTGATGTCGGGGTGACCACCACTCAGTATGGCTCACATTGGATACAGGCAAGAAACGAGTGGAATCTGGTACAAGGTGCTGGACTTCAGGAGGACTGACTTTGGGAGGATGGGGAAGTTGTAAAGGGTACCTGGCCAGAATTCAACCTAGTATGGGCACTAACCAGAGGTGGGAGCTAATAAAGCTGGGAATAGTGGAGGCAACCAAAACTTGCAGCAAGGCCCAGAGCAAGAAGGTTAGGCTAAGAAACTGAGCTGGGTGAGCAAGGAGGTCATGGAAAGGTAAGGAGAAAAAGACCTGCTTTTAGGAGGTGCAAGAAAACAGGAGGGGGAGGACAGGGACGAGTACCTGAAGAAATCCAAAGAGGTAAGGAGGTGACAAGGCAGTAAGGAGAACCAAGGCATCTAGGAGCTCAGGCTGGCACTAGGCATTAAGAAGGGAAGAAGGATTTCTTAAGGTACATCAGGGAGAAAAGGAACTGTAAGGACCACATAGTAAGGATTAGGAAGGAGAGGGTTGGGTGGAAGCAAGGTGTGATAAGGCAGAAGGCTAAATGATTACTTCTGCTTGGTATTTACTAAGGAGAAGAGGGGTGATATCAAGGGAGAGGAAAGCAGAAACAGGGAGGAGGGGTGACAGATGGGAAATCATGGAGGCAGAGTTCTGAGGGTTTGAAGGCACTGAGGGTGGACAAGGCACCAAGCCCAGATGGCATACACCCACGGTACTGAAGGAGCTTGGCAGAGGTCCTTGCAGGACCTTTGGCAGACCTATTAAATGTCTCACTACACTTAGGTGTGTACCTCAGGATTGGAGGATGGCTCATGTGGTGCCCGTCCACAAGAGTGGCCCCAAAGGATGAACCAGGGAACTACAGACCAATGAGCCTCACATCCATCATGGGTAAGCCGATGGAGACTATCCTGAAGGAGAGGCTAGTGGCCCTCCTGGAGTCAAAGACTACAGGACACCAGACAGTATGGCTTCATACATGGCAGATCCTGCCAAACCAAACTGGTGGAGTCCTATTACTGGGTAACTAGGCAACTGGACAGGGGCCATGCAGTGGATGTCCTGTATCTGGACTTCAGTAAGGCATTCGACTCAGTGCCACATGGGAGGCTGGGAGGTAAGTCAGAAGGCACGTGGACAGGTGCAAAGCTGGTGAGATGGGTAGGAACCAGCTTCAGGAAGGCAACAGAGGGTGGTGGTGGGTGGAGGCTCTCCTCCCAAAGGTAGTGATAAGCAGTGTTCCCTCAGGGCTCTGTGTTAGGACCGGTGTTGTTTGGGATATTCATTGCATACATACCATTGGACATCAAGAGCAATATCAGTCTGTTTGCTGATGATACCAAGATGGGAGTGGTGGTGGATAACCTAGGGGATGGCAGGGGTTGCAGGATGATCTGGAAAAGCTGGAAACCTGGTCAGATACTTGGTAACTGGGATTTAATGCCAAAAGTGCAGGTGCTGCATTTGGGTTGAAGAACCCAAGGAAGAGTTACCAGCTGGGGGAGTGCAGTTGGCCCAGACAGAGGAGAAGAAGGATCTGGGGTGCTCATTACAGGGCCAATAAACAACTCGGTACAATGTAGACAGGCAGCTGCAAAGGCCAACAAAATGCTGGGTTGCATTGCAAGGGTATATCCTCGAGGAAGGAGGAGGTGATTCTGCCACTGTATAGGTCATTAGTTAGACCACACCTGAGAACTGCATGCAGTACTGGTGCCCGTATCTGAAGAGGATATTAAGTTACTGGAGGGAGTGCAGTGCAGGGTGACAAAGATGATCAAGGGGCTGGGGACTTATCATATGAGAGGAGGCTGAGGAGTTGAACATGTACTCCCTGGAGGAGAGGAGGAGAGTGGAGACATGATTGAAACTTTAAGTACATGAAAGGAATAAACAAGACAGGTACAGAGGCTGTTCAAAGTAAGGAGGGCAGGGACACCCAGGCCATGATATGAGACTGGAGGAGGAAGGTTCAGAGAGAGATGAGGAGACACTTTTTACTGAGAGGGTGGTAGCTGGGTGGAAAGTGTTACTGGTCAAGTGGCATCCAGTAGAACAGTGGACTGCTTCAAAAGGGGCTGGGACAGGGCAAGGATAGGTCAATGGAGGAAAGGGTGGAAGGGAAGGAGGGCAGCTGCAGAATAAAGGGTGCTAGCTGTACATTCAAGCAGACTTGATAGACCTCTAGGCCTTCATCTGCTGTCAAATTTATGCATGACTTTAAAGGTGAGTTGAACTATCTTAAGTCATGGAGGATGGAAACTGAAGTGGTGTACTAGTAAAGTGCAGGGCTTATCCAGCTGCTGAACCAGAGAGGTTTAGGATTGGCCAGAGAGATGTCAAGGGTAGGGAGGCAGGAACAGGTGGGGAAGGGATGGCGTTTCATTATTACCTAAGGGAGTTAGGGAAGGTGAGAGGTGGATGGAGGCAGAGAGTTGGTTCCAGAGTGAGGAAGCCAATAGGAGAAGGCAGATTGCCCAGCAGATGAGTGGGGTGAGGTGGCAAAACTGTGATGGTCCTTGGAATGGAGGGAGCAGGAAGTTGCTGGAGTTGGGAGTGGAGAGAGGAGGGTAAGAGGAAGAGAATCAAACCAGTATTTGTATATGAAGGAGGTAGAATGAGCCTGGAAACATGAAGGCACAGGGAGGGTGGATAGAGACAAATTCAGTGAACAGTGGTGAGTACGAGTGGGGAGTTTGTAGCAAACCAGCAGACAGAATTGCAGAAGATGTTCAGTGTGGTGAGATGTAGAAGAGGCAGTGCCATAGACCACATCTGCATAGTTGAAGACAGGGAGCACCACCTTGGTAACAAGCACCTGTGTACATGTGGTGATAAGCAGCATAGATGGCATAGATGTGGGCTAAGAAGTCTAGCTTACTGTCAAGCCATACTCAAAGGTACTTGAAGGATTGAACTGCTTCAAGAGGAGTACCATCCAGCATGATAAAACAGATGGGACAAAAGCCTGGCAGTTTTGACTGGTACCCAAGGCCATGGACATAGTTTTTTTTTTTGTTTTGACATTGAATTGGTTACTTTGGAACCAATACAGAATGTTGTGAAGTCCTGTTATAGTTCATCTTACACAGCTTCTGTGGATGGACCAGAGGAGATATGAGTCAGGAGACTGAAAAGGTTGAATGAGAAAACCAAAACTTGCACAATCATTCAAACATGTTTATAGTATATGGTTAGGGTTTGTTGTTGATGGAGAAAGATAGTTTTCCAAATCCTGTTGTAGGACAGTTCAAAGGTCAAAAAGTTGTTGTACTATCGTTCTGACACCATATTGATAGTACAACAACTTTTAAGACATGTCCTGCAATTTGATTGGAGCAATCTACGCCTCACGGAAAAATTGAAAAAACATGGCAACGCAACTTAGCGAGTGCTGAGCTGTGCACTGCTGTAGTTCAGACATGGTCAGGAACCCTTGCATTTTTAAAATAAAGTAAACCTTTTTTTGTCATAAAAGAAATGAAGAAGCAGCCACAGGTGTTAGTAACCACTGCACAACAATTCATCTGCCTGACACTGTCGGAGTCTGTGCAAGCCGTGCGAGTGGGATAGATTGGAGTGGCTGGAATGGAAGTGAGCATGGCGAGAGCGTCAGCAGAAAAATGCTGAAGGTAAAAAATAAATAAAGAATGGCTCCTCAATCTTTGAATGGACAACCATATACAGAAACTTAGAAACATAGAAGTTGACGCGAGATAAGGACCACGAGGCCCATCCAGTTTGCCCATTTCTTTTCTACCTTATAAATGTGCCATCGGTCTTTGCTCTGTCAATGGACTAACTATTCATACTCATCTGTATTGTTCCCTTATGCTTACCTCATGCCTGTTTGAAGCCCTGCACTGTATTCATATCCACCACTTCCTGAGGTAGGCGTTCCATGCACCCACCACCCTTTCTGTAAAGAAGAACTTCCTCATTACCCCTTAATCAGCCTCCTCTAATCTCATGCTATGTCCTCTTGTCCTGCTATTTTTCTTATACTGAAACATATTAGACTCTTTCACCTTGTTAATCCCTTAAGGTGTTTGAATGTTTCTATCATAACACCTCTCTCCTTTTTTGCTCTAGGGTATACATATTGAGCTCTGTTAATCTGTCCTCATATGTTTTCTGATGCAGTCCCTGCACCATTTTGATTGCCTTCTCTGGAATGCCTCAATTTGGTTAATATCCTTGTGAAGGTGTGGCATTCAGTACTGCACGCAGTACTCCAGATGGGCCTAACAGTGTCTAGTAAAGAGGATTATTACCTCCTCTTCTGACTTGTGATACCTCTACTAATACACCTAGCATCCCCTAGCCTTACTTACTGCTTTTGTGGTCTGCTTGGATGATTTAAGGTCATCAATGATGATGATGCCCAAGTCTCTTTCTTTTTTTTTTTTTTTATTTAGTTGTTTAACCAGGTATAGCACACTAAGCTGGAAGCTTTTTACAGGAGCGACCTGGAAGCACAAGGAGGTTAAGTGACTTGCTCAGGGTCACACAGTATGCAAGTGGAAGCTGTGAGATTCAAACCCAGGTCTGGTCTACTGGATGTCACCAGATTTGCAGCTCAGAGCCTTAGACCACTGCGCCTATACTGCCTTTCTCCCTTGTGACTGCCAGCAACTCCCATCCCAGCCTATAGGTGGCTTCAGGGTTTCTCTTCCCTACATGCATGATCTTGCACTTCTTTGCATTAAATGCCAGTTGCCACTGTTCCGACCATTTTGCCAGTTTATCCAGATCTCTTCTCATTCTGCCTACCCCATCTGGATCATCTACTCTGTTGCAGATCTTGGTGTTATCTGCAAACAGACAAACCTTACCCTCCAGTCCTCTCACAGAGAGTGTTGTGGATGCATGGAACGGCCTTCCAGAGGAGGTTGTGGAATCAAAACAGTGGTTGAATTCAAGCATGCATGGGACAGTCATAAGGCAATTCTAGGGGTGGGGGTAGAAAGAAGTAGGCTGCTGATTAGGATCTGCAGCTTATCCATTAGGTAGGGAAATGGGCAGACTGGGTTGGCTAAGCGGTCCTTATCTGCTGTCAAATTCTATGTTTTTATGTTTCTATGTAATGTCTATAATGAAGATATTGAAGAGGACTGGCCCAAGGACTGATCCCTGAGGTAACCACTTGTGACTTGCGTCTCTTCTGACTGTATACCGTTTACCATCACTCTGTTTTCTGCCTGTCAACCAGTTTGCCACCCAGTTGACCAACTTCTGACTCATCCCAAGCCTACCCAGCTTATTAATTAATCTTCTATGTGGAACAGTATTGAAAGCTTTGCTGAAGTCAAAGTAGGCGACATCAACTGCTCCCCATTGTCCACCACTCTGGTTACCCAGTCAAAGAAATCTATGAGATTAGTTTGACAGGACCTTCCTTTGTAAACCCAAGCTGTCTTGGATCCTGCGCCCTATGGATTCCAGATGTTGCACTATCCTTTCCTTAAGGAGACCTCATAATCTTGCCCACTACTGAGGTAAGACTGACTGGTCTGTAGTTCTCCCTCTCTGCTACCACTCTTGTCGAGTGAGATCACATGAGACCTTCTGGGACCTCTCCTGTGCTCAGGGACTCACTAAACAGTTCTGATAATGACTCTGCTAGTTCCAGCCTTAGCTCCTTTAGTACCCTTGGATGTATGCCATCAGGTTCCATTGCTTTATCCACCCTGAGCTTATCGAGTTCTTGTAGGACCCTTTCTTTGTGAAGGAACTAGTGCACCTCCTGCCCCTGTGTCTATGGTGCTGAGCTGTGGGCCCTGCCCTACCTTCTCTTCAGTAAATACTGAGCAGAAGTATCTATTTAGGATAGATGCTTTACATGGTCCTCCTCCTCACATGCCCCTTATCTCCTATGATCTTAGCAATACCCCTCTGGACTTTCTCCTTTCACTAATGAATCTATAGAAAGTCTTGTCACATTCTTTACTGTTTGTGCTAGTGTTTCCTCTGTTTGGGCCTTTTCCTGCCTTACTGCCTTCCTGCTTCCTTAGGGAAGTTTGGTATGCCTCCCTATCTTCATCCCGCTGTGTTCCCTTATATTTCCTGAAGACCAGCCTTTGGCTCTGACCTTTTCTGCTACTGTATTTGAGAACCAAAGTGGTTTCCTTCTTCTTTGCACTTCCTTTTCTCTCTAACACAATGGAATGTTGCTTCAAGTATTGCATCCTTTATGCTTGCCCACTTTTCCTGTACCCCTCACCTGTATTTCTTTTGCCTGGGCTAGCTTAACTCTGTCAGCCATCTTATCAAAGTCAACTCTCTGAAGTCCCATATATTTGCCTTGGAATTGGTTGATTTAGTTCTAGTGGCCAAATTGAACCATACCATGTGATGGTCACTGACCCCAGGTGACCTTCTACCTGGAGATCTGTGATCCTTTCCCTGTTAGTCAGTACTAGATCTAGGATAGCCCTGTCTCTTGTGGGTTGTTGTACCAGTTGTCTGAGGCCCTCCCTTGCAAGGAATCCACCACGTGTCTAGTTCTGGCAGATGATCCTGCTGGTATTGACCAATCTGTATCTGGCATGTTGAAGTCTCCCATTATCAGAACCTCCCTTTAGCTGTCATGTTTTGTATATCTTCTAATAGTAATGTGTCTATGTCCTCCCCCAATCTGGGGCCTGTAGACAACCTCAATTCATATAAAATAGTAGATGGAGACCATCCACAATGAGCTAAGTTTCCATCTCTTCAGTTGATGACATCATACAGACCTGTCGAGCTTCACTCTCAAGGTCTTTGTGATGTCATCAACTCCCAGATGGAAACACAGCTTGTTGTGGATGGTCACCCATCCACTATTCTATATATTATCCATTGAAAAATTAACTGATGGGATAGGTTATCCCACAGTTTCAGAAGCAATCAGCAACTCATGGTCCAGCTCTATCCCAAACAGAATGCCATATAAGCACACCTCTTATATGTCTAACACTGGTGCTCAATATTTATTACACCTCTGTTTTACTCTCCTTTCAGTCTGTCTCTCTCCTTTGTTCTGGCCTCAAATGCATTTTACCTAAGACTCATTTATCCAAAGTACTGAGTCTCTGACAACTCCAGTGGTAGAACCATCACAATTCTTAAAACTGAGAACATATTCAAGGGCATTGTTAGCGACTGATTAGAGATATGATATAGACCTATTGAGAAAGTTCTGTAGAGTCCACAAGACTTGAACATAAGTCCCTAGGGTCAGATGGAATGTATCAAATGGTACTGAGGAAATTAGGCAATGGCAGCCCTGGAGAGTCCTATTCAGTGAGTCACTAGCAACAGGAGAGGTACTGGTGGAGTGGACGGTGTCAAATGTCATTCCCTTGGACAAGGGTGGGGACAGGGAAAACTCAGGGAATTATAGGCCAGTAAGCCTGATGTCAATAGTGGACAAGCTGCTGTTGTCTGCTTTAAAGTAAATCTAGTTTACTTCCTGGTGGAAAACAACATTATGGACAGCAATTAAGATAGGTTCATGAGGGCAGATCCTGATAAATAAACATGATTGATTTTTTCAGTCTGGCATCTAAGATGGTTGATAGGGACCAACAAGTTGACATTTTGTATGTGGGCTTCAGTAAGGCCTTTGAGTCTGTTCCCATAGGAGACTTTTAGAGAAGCAGGTGCTTAAGAGTAGAAGAAGGGCTAACAAGGTGGATTGAGTGATCGAGTTATTTATTTATTCATTTATTTTTATTTATGTATTTATGTATGTATGCATGTATGTATGAATTGATTGATTTCACACAAAATCCTCTAGGCAAGAGCCTATTTTCAGCTGATCCAGAGTTAGATGTACAAACATTGAGCATTTACATATAGAGTTAATATGTGAAAACACAATACTGTATAGAGTTAAATTATAGATAAAGTATACAAAGCCATATAAGGAAAATACATTGTCAAAGTTCTGTCATCATTAGAAGTAGTTACAGATAGTGAAAGCAATAAGTACATCCATGAGTTGAAATTTAAAAGAGGTAATACAGTCCACGTCGGAGAGGCATTCCAGGATTTGACAAGTCTAAATGAGAAACTATTCTGACTCATAGAATATTTCTTGATTTGGAATTAGCAAAAAACTCAGAGATTGACCTTGATTGACTAGTTCTCAAATAATTGGAGTGGGGGCACAAGCTATGTGCCACAGGGTTCTGTCCTACTGTTCTAGGGCCAATACTATATATATATATAGCATATATTGTGGAGTCAAAAACAGTGGTGGAATTCAAGCATGCATGGGACAGTCATAAGGCAATTCTAGGGGTGGGGTAGGAAGAAGTAGGCTGCTGGTTAACTAGGATCTGCAGCTTATCCATTAGGTAGGAAATGGGCAAACTGGGTGGGCCAAACGGTCCTTATCTGCCGTCAAATTCTATGTTTATATATATATATATATATATATATATATATATACATACATATATATAAGCAACACTGGAGTGGGGCCACAGAGTTAAGTGAGTCTGTTTGCAGATAATACAAAATTCTATGGAGTCTGAACTATTATATTGGGATTAGGAACATGAAAAAAGATGCAGAAAAGCTGAAACAGTAGTCCAGAATTTGATGCTTGAATTTCCATGTCAAAATGCAATGCAAGGTGATGCACACTGGGAAACAAAAACTCACACATGGAATAGTGCATCAGTTGGGTCACAGTAGTGCACTCAATGGAGGAAAGGGATCTGGGTGTTAATTAATAGTTTTAAAGCCTCCTCCAAATGCAGTACAGCATATGGAAAAGTTAATTGCATTCTAGGATGCAATAAGTGGGATATCATTAGTTAGGCAAAGAAGTGATATTGCCGCTGTATAGGTCTTTAGTTAGATCACACCTGGAGTACTGCATGGTATTTTGGAACCTGCATCTAAAGAGCAACATGGATAGTTCAGAAAGTATCTGGAACAGAGCTACGAAAATCATCCTGAGAAAGCAGGGTAGGACCCATGAAGAAAGACTATACAGTCTTAACATGTACAGTACTTTCCAAGGACTGGAGGCAATAAAGGGCTGTGACAAAAATACAAAAATGCATGTAAGGATATGAGCTAGACTTCACTAAGTCATTTATGTTAATGAACATCACAAGCACTAGGGAACACAACCTTAAACTGGAAGTGGAAAATGCTGATGGACATTAGAACTCTTTATCTAGAGTGATGGTGGATAGATAGAACAGTATATTCAGTACTGTGAATAATGTGGGGCTGTCTTGGAGTTCAAAGCATAATCAGACATTTTAAGGGGCTTGTTAGGAACAAAAGGGAGGTGGGAGGTGGGGAGAACTATGTACAGTTGGAGTAAAGCAGCATAGTAATATCAGGGCAGACTTGATTAAGTCATAGGGCCTGATTCTGGAAGTCACTGTGATCGCCTCAGGGACATGCAGCAGGGCATTTGATGCAAGAGCTGATTTGCATCAAAACTGCTATTCTGGAAGTCAGCTGCCACAAGTCCCCAATGCAGGACAGTTATACCAGCTCTTCCCTGGTCTAACTGTGCATTCATGGGGGTACCTTTGCATGGGGCTTGCACCAAATCTTTGTGCAAGCTGCTGTAAAGTGGGAAAACTGTTGCAACTGCATCAGCTGCTGGAATAGGAACCAGTTTGTCCAAGGGCTTGGCACAGCTGCTACAAAACTTTGTGGAAGATGCAGGGCTTACGCAAGCCCTGCACCCACCTTTCTAGAATTGGGCCCATAGTCTTTTCTGTTCTTAACCATCTATGCATCTATGAGTGTCAGGAGGGGCTTTGATCATACAGTAGAGAACTTTGGCATCTTCTTAAAGGTTTTAGTCTCAAATGTGAATCAAAATGGTGAATGGCCAAGCCAAATATTGCACAAACTCTCAGTTGTACATATCATTATTTGCTAAGCTAGTTAACTCCCTGATTGATGCCCTTCCCCATATGTTAATAATTTAAAATCTCTTAGACTGTGGTTTCATGTTTGCCACACACACACACACACACACACAGGCACAAATCTTCAAAAAGTGAATATAAGGAATCTTACAGCACAGTGGCTGGGAAGCCACTTACTATACTGTTACAGGTCAAGGCTGGCTAATACATAGAGATTTTATTATATTTGAATACATTTTCTTAACTTTTGTAGGAGTACTCCTGCTGTGTGTCCAAAATGAGAATCAAACAGTTATAGTACCAGGGTTCCATCCCAAAAGATGCTTGAAAGCTTGCAATTCATGTAAGTTAATTCCGTTTTCTTACTTTGTCTTCATTCCATCATTTAACATTTTAAAGGGGTTTTGATCTCCTCGTTCAGCCGAATCATGATTAACATGACCACCAACAACAAGGTGCCCCATCATCAGTCAGGCATCTGCACTTTACATTTTAACATGCCAATATGAACTTAAGACCCACTGCTTTCTCTCTTTCATTTGTGGAAACTACATTCTGCCTTCATCTTTGTCACAGATGGTCAGGCTAATCATGATTTGGCTGAATGATTAAACAAAGAACCCCTTTAAAATGTTAAAATGATGGAAAAAGACAAAGTCAGAAAATGTAATTAAATAAATTGCTGTCTTTTAAGCAATTTTGTTTGGAGGGTGGAGTACTGGTACTGTAAGTTTTGAGTCAGTTACTATGCATACAGCAGCATTTCAGTCTCTGAATGATAGCTGCAGTTTCTTTCATGCCTTTTAAACAGTTAGCCTACAGGAATCAGCAGCTGCCTTATGGCAATTAGTTCATTGTCTTGCTTATGTAAACTGCTATATCTATGGGCTTGATTTGTTTTTTTGTGAGACTTGTGAGAGATTGTGAGGGTGGGGAGGTAAGAAGGTCCATGCCTCCCCTCAAGCTCATTGTTTTCAAGGAGATTCTCTTGGACATCCTAGTGTGTGTTCTTCATCTCTGAGCTAGGAAAGGGGCCTGAAATCCCAGAAAACACATGGTGGTGGACCATAGATTAGCTTAATGTACAGATGCATACAGACAGCATGGGGTAAACCAATATGATCATCCTCAGTCACCAGGGTTGTGATGGAAGAAGAAGCAGCCTGTGAAAAAATTGGAAGATGGTGGGCATTAACATATGCCATGTCTGCTACATTATGCCACATAGGGCTGTGCCAGCATCCGGTATCAAATCTTGTTCTTATTTTTAGCTTTTAATCTTTTAATTTTCTTTAATGAGTCTGCTTTCCTCCTTGCATGTCGACTAGGGAATGTACCCCACATCAGTATTGCTGGGTTGCAGCAAGGATACCAGATTTCATGCCCTGCTCATTGTCCAATAGGTTTTGTGATTAGTTTTGGTGTCCTCCTGGTGATGACATGCATGCAGCTCCTTGTTGCAGGGCCAGGCATACTCCTGCATTGTACATGCAGATGTCCATCGCCTCCATAAACCCCACTGCAGTGCTGATCCCAGGACCAACTACTCCTAGCCATCACTAGGGGCTGGTTTGTTACTGCACCAGATCCTTTCCTCCTCGGAGAGGGCAAGCATTCCATGGGACAGTCAGCCTCCTTCCCCAGCTGGTCCTCCAATGGCCCTGGTTTCACTCCTGAATCTTGGTCGCTGGTGTCACAGGTGGTAGCACTACCACTGGGCCAGTTTACCAGCCTCAGGATTACATCATGATTGACAGAGCTTGCTTCAAGTAGTTTGAATTTTCCTAGGAAGTGCTTGCTCTTCTACACTGACTCTTGTAGGAAGAATGACCCAGGGAGCATTGCTTCCTGAAGCATTTGCCTAGCCTTGCCAGGAAGGGAGTGAGGTTGGCAAACAAAAACACCAGTGATAAGGAGGAGAAGTAGTTATTTAAACTGACATAGGTAAAGTCTTGAGGCGCCTGGGTGGAGTGGTATTACTGATGAACATGTGGATAAGCAGGTATGCAATGGAGCTCAAGTTCAGTCATCTGAACTGAGAAATAGGAATTAAAAAGAGTAATAGTCTTAAAAGTGAATACTACTCTAGGGTTGTTCTATTGGTTAAATATCTACCTCAGCCTTACACCAAGAAACACACAGCATTCAATAAGTGCTCCTGGTCATGATCTACATGATTCTATCTGAGAATGCTTTGATTACACAACAAACAAGATCTGCAGATTTGTACTGACCACTAAAAGTACACCATGTTGACCTTCATAATCACCTGTGTTGTTGCTTCATCTGTGCACTAGCTACTAAATAACTTTATGTTAGTAAGTGCCTCGGTTACCTCAAAGCCTTCTCTGAGCCTAATCTAAATCAATACAAGTTTGAATCTATGACTACAAAGTGTCTAACCTGTAAAGTGCCTAAAACAAAAATTGAGAAGGACTAACAGCTCTTTGCTTTTAGGACAGATCTTGACTTCATCATTACTAATTAGGGTTTAAAGCACACTTCACCTACTACCAATGAGTTGTACAAACCAATGAATAAAAATAAAAATTTAAAACAGTCAGAAATATATTTTTAAAGGCTAATTTAAAACTCATCATGCTATCAGACTCAATCACATGTGGAGGAATTGAATTAAATAAGAACAGTCCTACTTAAATAGATTTGCTTTCCAACTAATGATATTGTGCTATAGTAACCACCAAAAGCTGTCTTTATAAGATAATATTTGGTGCCACATCAGCCCAGTCTTTTCGCAGCTTCGTATTTATCCAATAATGGAAATCTGTGCAGAACACAGTTGTTCCTGCATTCTGGTAAGCACTTTATATGTCTAATTCATTTAAGCAACTTATTTTAATCTATTGTTCACATATGCACTATGATATTTCTACAAGCATTACTGCAGAAACTGTCATCTAATTTTCTTTATTTTTTGTCCTACCACTGGCCCATAATGATACAGCTACTGACACCCATAACATCTTGTATATGAGATAAAACTCAGAAGAAATAAATATATACATAATTGTCAAGTGTACCAAATTTCAGACTTGTGCATTTCTCCTTTCTGAACAAGCTAGAGTTGTGTCATGTTAGCACATACAAAACTAGGAGAGAAACAAAAGTGAATCTTTTTGCTATGTGAAGATATATCTTTATTATGCTAACAAAATGTCAAAGATAAAAGCTTTAAAGGCCTGAAGTACTGCTTCTTCTTCAGGTACAGTATGTTACAGCTGCAGAATAAGGGGTGCTAGCTGCACATTCAAGCAGACTTGATAGACCTCTAGGCCTTTATCTGCTGGCAAATTTAGTATGTTACGTATGTAACACATTGTTGGCTGACGCATCTTAAGTAGGGATTTGATTCCTACTTGATTCAAGTAAAAACTGCAGAAATATTGAAGTGCTGATAATTTCAAAGCAGTTGGTATAAAGTAACTCTTTACATTCTAGTTATTGGTGCTGAAAACAAAATATGGTGCCTTTTAGAAATACATGCATTGATTAATGTTTTAGCCCATTTAGCTAAAACCAAGGGATAACAAAAGCTAATTTAATAACTGTGTAACATACCTGGATAAGAGGCAGTACTTCAGACTTCTAAAGCTCGTATCTTTAACTTTTTATTAGCCTAATAAAGGTAGTGTCTGCACCTAGCAAAAATACTGTCATTTTGATTCTCTCCCTTCCTAGACTATACGTGTGAAGTTTTGTTAGAGGCTTGAAATAGTGGGCCTGATTCACAAAAGAGTCTTAGATCAGTGCAAACTGTGGCAAACAGCAGCTTGTACTGAAGTGTTCCAGGGACCCTGCGCCAGATTCAGGTACAGGAGGGGTCCCAGCGTCTAAGACCCCCACACTTGCGCAACCACTCCCATGTGACAAACACTTGTTGCATGGGGGATTACCGCAAACCTCTTTCCTGGATCCTGGTGGTCTAGTGGTCCCACCTCCCATATCCCCAATACCATCTGACTGTATTAAAATGTATACTTATACCCATCCTATGGTCCTAGTTGTCCCCCTCCCATATCCCCCAAGATTGCCTGACTGTATTAAAATATAAATAGCTCCATCCTGGTGGTCTAGTGGTCCCCACCCCACCCTACAGGTAGTGCCCACCATCCTGCTCCCCCAATCCCAAAATGCAGCCAGCGACCAGCACAGCCCACCTCTCCACCGTGGCTGGCTGACAGACTGAACTGTCAGTGATCGCCTATTTTATAGTGTACGTGTTCACATGTACCTTATACAATAGGTGATCACTAACAGTTGAGTTCAGTGGTGCCACGGAGGTGAGAGGTGGGCTGTACCCAGTCACTGGCTGTGTTTCAGGATGGAGAGCAGAGTGGGGGCACTACCTGGTAGGAGTGGAGGTGGGGACACTAGATTACCAGGACAGGGACAATTCAATATTATCTTTGGAACGGGTGATATTGGGGATAGGGAGGGGACCACTAGACCACCAGGAAGCAGCTAATAATATATTATATTACAGTCTGGTGATGTCATGGATGTTAAGAGGGACCACTAGATCACCAGAACGGGCTCATTATATATTGTAATACAGTCTGGTGATATCAGGGATCGGGGGCACTGGCACAATGCTGCAATTGCCCAACTGTTCCAGAGGGACATATTCTAAGTATCCTTATATCACCCCTGGCTAGTCTAAGGGTACTTAGAAATGTACCTTAAGGAGCAGTTCTGCAAATCACATTTTGGGGATGTGGTAATCTTGTGTCAGCCGATACCCCCTAGTGCCATGCTGCAGCAAATTTATTGTTACAAGGCTGGTGCTAGCCTCCTTTGAGGAAAGCAGCCTGCCTTTGATGCAGGCTACCTTCTGAATTGCTCCATGGGATCTTTGTGCAAGGTGCTACTTGTCATTTATGTTTGACTCAGGCATCCTTGCATCATTCTGGGGCTTTGTGAATCGGCCCAGTGTGTCTTACTGATATCCTTTCAACAAGCTGTTTAAAGTTACAGAGATGACTCTTTATGATGCCTTGAATAAAATGGTGCAAGAAAGTAAGAAATAAATATAGAAAGACACATGAAAATGGGCAAACGACAGATTTCAGCTTAGGCACCAACTTCTAACAGAGAACAGCTGGCACAAAACACACTGCACAATACCAGTTGTAAATCTTAGGTATTCTGAAATTGTTTTAAACATTTACTGCTAGTATAAGGATTGAGGGTTTTGTTACTTACAGCAGGCAGTTTTGTTCTTTGTCAGGAAAAGAAACTTAAAATGTCGGTGATCTGAAAGTTGTCTGATATGTACAAACGGCAACCGTTAGTTTAAATGTTTGAAATGTCAGGGACATATTTACCAGGCAAGCATATGACAGACTTTTTCTCTACAGACTTATGAAAAAATATGCTGTATACTGTACCTGGTCTAGAAATAGCAGAGAATAAAATCCAAGTTGGAAAACAACTACTTTGATACATGTAACCCTACAAAATACTTCGGGAGGCAATGATAAGGTTACCTGATGTGCCCTCTTCTAAGTGTTGCTTGGGGCTAGTCCAGAGTCACAACTGTCTGTACAGGTACAGGATGTTTGGGAAGGGAGAGGTTCATGAAAATGCAGTCTATAGTTAGAGATGAAAAGCCTTGGAGTGTTGCACTCATTTGAGCTTTACAGGAACCCAGAGGAAAGAAGCAGAAGCCAGTTTAAAATGAGTCCAGTGGGAACTCAGGGTGCAAGTGTGAGGAGGAGAGAATTTGTCTGCCTGAGGGAAGAAGCATGTCTGGCACTGGTTATATCCTGGGCCCTTTCCAGCCACAAGGTACCGCATCTTCAGCCTAGTGATAAGTATCACAGACCTAGCTGGTACATCAATGTCCCATTCCAGGAGGATTGGAGCCAGAAGAGTAAATCATAAATAGAAAGGATAGCATTGCAGCAGTATGGCTGATGAATTGGGGCTGTGGCTCTAAAGCGTATGTTAAATGTTTGGGCCTCATAATGACACAGATATGGTAACAGTGAAACCAGCATGTTGGGATAAATAGGCCCTGAGGAACCTAAACCCACAGAGTAGAAGTAAAGGGCAGGGTAAGTAACTATGGTCTGAGTCTCCTGCTGAACCCCTGCAATGGATGCGTGTGTACTGAGGATGGGGAACTGAGCTAATTGAAATATGAGGCAGACAAGTAAATTCAGTCCCCAGCTGCAGGAGATTCCAGACATCACGAACAAGCCACGGTTACAGCAGGAAGCTCTGTAAGCTGCCATGTGTTCTACACACCCAGGATGCATGCCCTGATTGGGCTACACTTCCATGGTTGCTCTGGGTGGTCACTGCTGCTCATGGTGTCCTCATCAGCTAAACAAAGTTTAAGGGACAGAAGATGCCACAAATGGAATTCAAAAAGTGTGTAGTGTCAAAGTGAAGAACATGGACAGAATACTGCATCGCAAAAGTAAAACTGAATTGTGTAAAGGGTCTTCTGAGCCCATGTTTCTCACCTTATGTGACTGGCACTATTCTGGGTTGCACCAGCCCTAGAATCCCTCCTGTACACAGTTGTGCCCCACTGCGTTGTGAGGTGACTATGTATGTCATTAGTAAAGAAACTGCATTGCTTAATTCAGTCCGGTGTGTGGACATCAGTACTACTGAAAGGGAAGGCTGCGCTGTTTGCCAAAGGGTTTCACTGTTTCCATATACTACCAAAGTTTCCCTATCTGTGAAGAGAAGCCTAGCTGTCACCCCTCCCTGTCTGTGGACATCTGCTGAGGGCCACGATTACATAAATATCTCAATACAGTATATCTAAGTCATTTAAAAGTTTAATGGTATCTGTTAATTAGTTTAAAGGATTCCACTACTTGGAGCTCCACATCCATAAGGTCTTGTAGAAACTCCACACTAGACTGTAATGAGACAACAGAGTGGCAGACTATTCAAACTGCACAGTATCTGTCAATTATAAAATAGATAAGGAAATGTTTTACACTCTGCCCTGAGCTATCTGAGGCATGCCCTACAAATACAAATGAAAGAAAAAACACTGTGATTCTCAAGAGAGGTAGGCGGAAAGGTTAGGAGAAAAGATAGCATTCAGGAAGTATAAGGAAACATAGAAGGGCAGGACAGAGAACTGCACCAGTTAAAGCAGAATGAAGTGGGAAGGCAGTCAGAATAGCAAAGGCCCAAACAGAAGGAAAGATAGCCAACTCAGTTAAAAGGGGGATGAAACCTTTTATAGGTACATTAGGGAGCAAAGAAAGACCAAGGAGGGATAGTGAGGATTAATAAAGGGAGGGTGGTTGGGCAGAGAGGGACAGTGAAAAAGCATGGATATCAAATGAATACTTCTGCTCAGTATTTACAAAAGAGAAGGAGAGAGAGGTACCTAATCCAGTCAATAGAAGCACTCTGCATAGGGGTTGATACCCGTCCTTAACAGAACAAAGGGTTCTGAAAGAACTCCTAAAACTGAAGGTGGACAAAGCAATGGGACTTGACGGGATTCACCCCAGAAGTCAGAAAGAACTAAGGAGAACTAGTGACACCACTGACTACCCTTTCTAACAAATAAGGGAAGATGGTGTGGTACCTAAGGACTGGAGGAGGGCAGATGTGATTCCCTTCACAAACATGGGAGCAAAGCAGAGGCAGGAAACTACTGACCTGTTAGCTTGACCTCAGTGGTAGGAAAATGATGGAATCACTTCTGAAAGAAAGAACTGTTGAGCACCTAGAGGACAGCGAGGCACAGGACCCAAAGCAGCATGGATTCACAATGGGAAGGTCATGTCAGGTGAGTCTAATAGATTTCTTTGAATGGGTGACCAAAGTAGTAGACAAGGAGGGGCTGTGGACATGGCCTACCTATACATTAGCAAGGCATTTGACACAGTCCCACAAAAGATTAATAAACAAATTAACCAGCTTGGGAGTGGGTCCCAGGGTGGTAGACTGGGTAAACAATTGGCTGGACAACAGGACACAGATAGTAATAATAAATGGAGTCCACTCTGAAGAACAGGGGCTTACTAGTGGGGTATTGCAGGGTTCAATACTGGGTCCAGTCCATCTTGATGTCTTTATAAGTGACATTGCAGAGGGACTGGAAGGAAAAGTATACCTCTTTGCAGATGACACAAAGATCTGCCACAGGGTTGACACACAAGAGGGGTGGAAAGGATGAGAAGGACTTGATGAGGTTGGAGGAATGGTCAAAAGTATGGCAGCTTAGATTGAATGCAAAGAAGTGCAAAGTAATGCACCTGGGAAATAAAACCCAGGGGAGAGTGCACAAGTGTGGGGGTACTAACAACAACAAAAATGGAAGGGGACCTGGGGATAGTCATATCAGATGACTTAAATGTAAGCAAGCAATGGAGAAGGCAGTAAGGATGCCTGGGGGATATTGGGATGTACAGGAGAGGCATCACCAGTAGAAGAAAGAAAGTTGTTATCCCTCTGTATAGACAGTTGGTGAGATCCCATCAGGAGTACAGCTTGCAGTTCTGGAGACTCCATCTCCACAAGAACATAGACAGGATGGAGGCAGTCCAGAGAAGGGCAACTGAAATGGTGCTGGGTCTGCAACAGAAGCCATACAAAGAAAGACTAAAGAAGCTTATTATGCATACCCTTGAGGAAAGGATGGAGAGGGGGACATGATAGAAACATTCAAGTACCTCAAGTGAATCAACAAAATCCAAGATAGTAGCATCTTTCAGAAAAAGATGTGCAAGAACATGGGGACACAATCTGAAGATAGAGGGGATGAATCAGAGGCAATGTGAGGAAGTATTTTTCACAGAGAGGGTGGTGGACACATGGAACAGCCTTTCTGATGAAGTCATTGGGTCAGCAAAAGTGAGGGAATTTAAAAATGCATGGGACAGACATAAGGCAATTCTGGTAAGTGGTAGAAAGAAGTAGGCTGTTGGTTAACTAGGATCTTCAGCTTATCCAATAGGTAAGGAAATGAACAGACTAGGTGGGCCAAGTGGTCCTTATCTGCCATCAAAGTCTATGTTTCTAATAGACTGATACATTTTTCCATATGATTGTGTCAGCTCGGCCAAAGGTAACAAGGTTTTTTGCCAACCTTATCACTTTAGGCAACATATATACGTGTCCTTTTAGAATTTTCATTTTGAATTGTCAGCCATTTTCCCCACCAAAAAATGGTCACACTTCATGCATTCAACAAACACTGTGATATCAGTCACCAGCTAGATAAAATGGTTTCCAAAATATTTTTCTTTTCAAAGTCACTTCTTTTTCTTCTGCTGATCATTTCATTTTTTCTGTAACTTTTACAAACTGAATTTGTGTTTCCATCCTGTCCTCTAACTCACTCACTCACTCACCACTCACTCACTCACTCACTTACTCACTTTCTTTCCCATCTTAATTCCCTTGTTTGTCACCCACTAGCAAAGCCTTTCTATCACTCACTTACTCACTCTCTAGATGGGTTAGTAAAGAATTATCTTTACTACTCTGAAATACAATGCAAAATAAATAAGCAGTGAGACCTAGCATATTTTATTAATCAATTCAGGCCTGCCTACTTTGCTTTTACTAACAATGAGTTGTGACACCTCTACCAATAACACACTAAGTGCTGCATGTAAAACAGAAATGTAACACTTCCGGTGATGTTACCAGCAGAATAGCTACATAAACTTGTAGCTCTGGGAACAATGCGATCTAAACCAACCTGAAAACCAGACCAACAATAATAATAAAATTGCAAGGCTGGCCCAGTGTCGTGGAAGATTGAGGCATTGCAAGCATCTTATCTTCTGCCATGCTGATGGGCCATGTTCGCAATGAGCATGGATTGCTGTGGGTCAGCTGGGGTGGAGAGGATACAGTGCCCGATGGCTGCCCTCTTCTTCCTGGGTGGAGGACCTGCATCCTCCGCTGAATGACTGTCACCCGTGGAGGCCAACTGTCAGTGCAGATCAAGGAGGGCAGTAGAAGGGAGGGCTGTGGAACTCTATGGCATGTACCTGTCTCCATTCATGCATGCTTTGAGCGTGCCCCAGCATGAGGAAAAGGACCGAAAATATAGAAGAAAATCATGGCAGGACAGCATAAAATATGCCTGCCTGCTGATTCCCACCCTGTGAACCTCTGGACCACTGAGGGTTGATGACTGGATGTGTGACTTCAGAGGGATGTCCTGCACCCTCTGACTCTGTCATGGGGGCAATCCATAGAGGTACCAGGCTTCCAGGTGCCTCTTGGGAGGTGTCAGTTAGTGGGGTTTGGGCAGGGCAGTAGCCTAGAGGAGCCCAGCCTGTCTTGGCCAAGAAGAATTAATAGTGGATGGGAAAAAAAGGAACCTTCAATCACAGGCTTGTGAGGAAATGGAATTCATCAAATCTTGCTACCTGGCCCCTGATGCAGATAGATACATGGATTAGGGGTCTATGAGGCCACCTCACCCCTAACCAAAACAGAGGCTTCAGCACAAAGCCTGAAGAAACCTAATAAGTTAGATCTAATTCTCACTGAACCGAGGGACTACACAGCAGAAAATTCAAAGATTTTGGTGACTTTACAAGAAAGTAAAAAGACTTGGAAAAACTTATGAGAACAAGAGTTGGTGATAATGGAATTACTCACCTGAGCAAACAAAATGGAACACCTACTCCTGCATTTATCCAAAATAGCCACACAAATTCAAGGCAAAACTGAAGATCTCAAAGACTGTTGCTGCCGATAAAATCTCTGCATATATGGTGTACTGAAAGACACTGAGGGCCTTCATCTCATTCAATTCCTTCAAAAATTCCAATTATTTTTATCTGTTTATTTATTGAAAATATTTCACCAAGTTTACAGCTCCTACATCTCCTATAGGACTTTATTTTTAATATAGAGATGGCCAATCATGCCTTAGGACCTAAAGCCAAGGACCCAAAAGCCAGACTACGATCCATTGTGGCTCACTTTCTCTCCTTCCAAACAAAAGAATGGATCCTAACCATGGCCTAGAGGAGAAGGACATGTCAATATGAGGAAATCAAATTGATATAGACCATGACTACTCCCAGTAGTTTTGGCCAGGCAAAAGAATACAATAATTTTTTAAGCCACTAAGAGACTCGGACTTAAATTTCACACCTCTTTCCTGTCAAGCACTGAGTGATATTACTGGATCGGGCAGAAATGTATCACATGCCAGAAGAAGCCTTAATAGCATTGGTCTCCACTGACATCCATGCTGCTCAACTACCACGCCAACTCCCACACCATAGCCCTAGGTGGGACCACAAGAAACACTCACAACAGGATGATACCTGAAAGACTCACTCCTCTCCACCTTGCAAAAGATCAAAGACATTCTACACCAGCTTAGCAGTAGTCCCCCCAAGATGACAAGTAAATACCACCATACCATCCATTCAAGTAAGAAGAGCTCAGCTGGGGAGGGTGGTAGCGTGGACCCAACCAAGTCATTTTGTACTGTTCTTTATAACTGATACTATGCTCATCTGTTTCTTTTCCTTCCTCTTCTAAAATAAGGGTACTACCTTTCTAACCTGGTCAAAGACAGATTACATTTTGCTGCAGGTGGGCTTCTCTCCAAGAGTTGTTGGATCAGCTGGGGTTGATTTTGGAAGAGCAGAGAGATGAAGTGAAAGGAGTGCTTGTTGCCCTGGTTACTCCTTTTCCACTTTCTCAGCCATGGTGCAGAAGGGAATTTCAGACTCTCCATGTCTGTCCAATGATGCACACTCAGCAAGTCAGCCCTGTGGTTTAATATGTGATAAGAGTATATCAGAAGTAAGTTCATGCTCAATAAGCAGAAACATCATCACACATGTGCATCAATGCCACTTGCCTGAATTGCACATAATGTAATCCAGCCATAACTGTGTAAATCCTGGTACACTCCACAGAAAATCCCTAATTTGTTAGTTTTCCTCTCAGTTTCTTTCCTTTTCCCATCTGGCAAACCAGAAAAAACATTCTGACATCAACAGCTGTAATGCACTACATGAGACTTAATGCCTACCTACAGAGTATGCATCAGCGATAGTCATAGGGAGCTTCAAAGTTTCCTTTATCCAATAGAGCTATTTCAATCAGCAAACTGAGGGTACATCCCTAGACAAGCTACCAAACACATATCTGCAAGTTATAAGTATGGATAAAGGCATGCAGCCACCTCTGAGGAGGTCACAGGTTATTATGGAGGTATGTGTGATTTTGTATAGGTTAATATAAGGTGCTAGGCAAAAGAAAAAGAGGGAGAGGGAGAAGGGTGAGGGCCAGCAGGAGAATCAATGAGAAAAGACACATAAAGAATATTAATTACAGTTTTAGGCCTACATGATGATAATCCTATGACTGACAAATTACTACAGTATATACCTCTTATACCTGAACCATGAAATTAACAGCACGTGTACTTCTAAGACAATATTCTGGGAATATAATGGAACTTTCTGCCTCTCACCTTCTCCCATAATGTTTCCTGCTATTCGAGCTAAAACTTCATTACCATATTATGCCTTATTTTCCAATACTGATCAGCCCCTTCTTTGATTAATGCATCTATAGTACATTCTGCTTGGTGGACACTCTGTGATTACCCCTCCACCCCAATAAGTGACTTAGTGAAAATCAGAAAACCAGCCAAATCAAGCTATAGACTGACTCAATTTATTTCAGCAGCCCAGACCGTTTTTAGGGGAATAACTGCAAACAGCAGACTGGCATGAAACATATTAGACTATCACCCTTCATCACTCCACCCTCCACAATAGAGGGTATTAAAAAGCTAATATGTAGTAAATACCAGCATTGTCATACATTTTAGGAGGTAATACAAGGTGGTTTACTCTAACTTTCCCCACCAATGCCTAAATATATGGCAGGCAGTGTTCCTTCTGCCTCACAGCCATGTGCAACCCTATCAGTAGAGAACAACTCCCATTTGCAGCTCTGCTGTGGACATCATAAACTCCCTGCTCTACTCACTCAGCCTACCCAATCATGGACTACACAAGACAGAGGTAGCGTGTTTACTGAACAGCTGCACTCTCCGGCTAGGGTGTGTGGTCCCCATGCACCATTTAGTGCATTAGGAATAATCCTTGTAAAGCCCCCAACTTTGGAAGCACCATGCTTTTGCTGTGGGACATGTTGCACTCATTTTTTCACTTGCATACAATGTGTTTGAGTATATGCATTTGTTTTTGTGCTTGCTGCACACAGTGTTACAGCCCCATTCCAGTCAAGTGAAATGAATATTTATACAGAATTTTGATCAAATAATACACCTACTGTAAGTGTCCACCTATACAAAAGGAAGCAGAAAGGAAACCAGTCTAATCCTTCTACTACTAAATATATAAACAAACAGACATATATGACTCCACAATCGATATGCCGTCTAAGAAAGTCCCAATAAAGGATTACTCACATAACATTAATGGCCCGAATGACCTAGTGATGTGCAAGACAAAATATTTCCTATTCACAAAATGTTGTTCTGATGTATTTCATCAGGAAACATATGTAAACAACACAGAACACCAGCTCTTAAAAAATTGAATACAGCTAACATATATGCCTCCTGTTACACTACAGGGAAACACAGAGGTGTGGCTATCCTAATCCCATAAACACCCCTTTTAAACTCCCTCAACCAGGCCATAGACAAACAAAGCAGGTTTGCCCTGGCAACTGGCCAGCTAAACAACAGTTACATTAATTAGCATCTATCTTGTCCCTAGGTCAGACACCTCTGGTGCCTGCCTTATCACAAATACAATTCTACTACATACTATGGGAATCCCTCATTATTCCAAGGGTGACTTTAACATTATATTGAACTTAACATTGGATTCCACTAACCCCACACCCACCCATCACCCCATTACTAAATTCTGGAAACAACAAGTTGCACAGATAGGATGGGTACATATATGGAGAACCTTACACCCAACTGAAAAAGACTATACATTACTCTTCATGTCACGGCACATACATGAGAATAGCTGAATACTATATGGAACAAAACATATTGGCAAAATATTGTCCTTTCATTTGTGACCAATCAGTCTCTCAGATCATGCCCCATTACAACTAGAAATTCAAATAGGAGAGAAAGATACAAAGAATATATACTAGCACCTTAATACTGCTCACTTATGGGACCCCAAATTTAAAAAGCTAATTAAAATAAAATCCCAGAAATAATACAGCATAATACAGGCACTGACATTTCCCCTGCACTCCTCTGGGACACTGTAAAAAAAAACCTCAGAGGAGATATTACTGCATATACAGCGAGGAAAAAAATCTGCTCAGAAAGATTTTCATGTCTTACTCGCCAGCTGACTGAGCTGCAGCAGAACACAAAACAGTTCCCTTTTACACTGGAGATGAGAGCAACAAGAACTGCAAAACCAAAAAGTAGAAATCACTCTAACATACTTAAAGCAACAATATAAGGTGGTCCAAGAGCAACTAGACTTGTAGCTCATGGTACTGGAAACAGGATACGCAAGCCCAAATATTTAAATTATATGATTCCTATTCAGAACATCTAGTATAGAAGTCCTGAGAAGTACTAGAAGTACTTTGAGACTGCTTTGAAATATTGTACTCCACTGAGGATTATAACTCTGATCCTAATTTAGTTGCCCAATTCTTTCAACTGCTAGACATCCATAAGCTAACACAAACAGAAATGCAATGTTTAATAGCACCTGTAGCAGACCAAGAAATAGAACTGGCCCTCTCCCACTGCAAAACACATAAGAGCCCAGGTCCAGATGGCTATGTGACAGAATTCTTTTTTTTAATTCTGTTTTCACCATGCTGTAGGTGGGGATATTCCCTGAATCAGACTCCTTGCAGGGGAGGGGGACCCTGAGGGGAGACTGAAATACACCATGTGTCTGCTCAGGGCTGGCTGCATCATCATTTGACATGGGGCCAGAGGCCATCACACTGCACTGCTGCATGGTGTTTTTCTCATGTGTCGGTTCACCCCAGTGCATGGACCTTCATTGACATCAGCGCACAGGCATGTGTGCAGGAACATGTCAGCATGCCCTGCAGATGTTTGCCTCTGCCTTCCTTTCTGCTACATGGCCCAACTTGATGTACATCTAGTCTTCATTGGGTGTCACCCAAGCACAGGGCACCACTGACCCTCTCCCTGGAGGTGGAGAGCTGTCTATGGGATACTCATCTAACTGTCTCCCAGTTAGTCCTCTAACATTCTAGGCTCAATCCTGAATCCGGGTCATCATCGTCATGAGCAGTAACTCTAAAGCTACACCGACAGGCCAGTTGCTATGTGACAGAATTCTATAACAAAATTCAAAGAAGAAACCCTAATGCTATTTCTTCACACATTCTGCCACATCCAAGAAACAGGTTCAGTCCACACTTTTGGAGATATGCCACCATTTCAGAAACATTAAAACTGAATAAGGACGTTACCCATACAGATTCATACAAAGCTATATTGGTATTACACGCAGTTTATAAACTTTACATTGCCATACCAGCTAAGCAGTTAGATAAATTACTTCCCACCCTAGCAGTGTCAGTGGCTCACTAGGTAGCACACTCACTTTTGAGGCCGGAGATCAGAAGGCTGTGGGTTCAGTTCCCACATCTGGCACTTGCTAATATCCCAGTACTGACACTGTAGCACAGCATGAGAGGGGTGCTGCACTTCTGAGGTGCCATCTTCGGATGAGACGTTAAACGAGGTCCCATCTGCCTGGATTGGTGGTAGTTCAGGTGGATGTTAAAGATCCCATGGCACTTATCGAAAGTAGGGAATTTCCCAGTGTCCTGGCCAAATTTCCCCTATTCAATAAAAATACCACCAACAGCTTAACCTGGTTCAAGGTCAGTTGGCTTTCATCTGTATACCCTCCCTGGGTCGTGCCTGAAAATAGGCAGGATTTGTCTAGTGCACTTACCCGGTCAACAAAAACTAAATAAATAAATAACAAAGATCAAACAGTATTTGTTCATGCCTGATAAACACATGATAATATCAAAATCTCTATTCTTAATCAAGCAAATGTCTCACACAAACCAGCCTTTTCGATCCTAAATTTGGACGCAGAAAAGTCATTTGATAGAATTATATGGCCATCCCTCCACTATGCCCTGATACAGTTTGAATCTTTTCCCAGAGTTTTGTAAAGGTATTGAGGCAATATATGCAAACCTAGTGGCAAGTGTATGAGCCAGTGGCCACTAGTCTCACACTTTTCCTCTGAATAGAGGAACTTGTCAGGCTACCCCTTTTACCCCTCCTATGTGTGCTCTATATAGAACCTTTTGCCAAATTTATCTGCATAAACCCTCATATTCCAGGCATCACAGCCACACTAATACAACATAAACTTGCACTACATGTGGATGATTTACTCGATACCTTGTGAACCCAGAAAACTCTCTGGACCATCTCTGGCACACACTTCATCAGTTTGTGGATGCAGTTAGCTATAGATAAAATCAAACTAAAACTGAACCCCTTACTATGTGTTATAAGCACTCAGACCACACCACACAACAATACCCCTTTAAATGGGAACTCACCTCATTCAAATATCTGGGAGTCAAAATATTGGAAGACCCACAACAACTTTAGTTGCTTAACTACACATCAGTTACCAGTCGCATCCAACAGGATTTGCAAACATGGGACATTCTCCCACTTAGCCTAAACCAAAGAATAGAAGTCATAAGGATGAACATACTACCTAAATTACTTTTCCTAATCCATATATCCTACCCATTTCGATACCTTTAAAAAATTCACATTGTGGAAAAGGCAGTTTTAAATATATCTAGCAAGGATAAAACCTTGGTAAAATATAAATTGCTGCAACTTCCTCACAGAACAGTGGGATTAGTACTCTCCAATCTTCTACAATATTATCAAGCTGCACAAATGTATATAGTTCTCTGCTGGTTAGCACTACAGTATGAAGTCCAACACAAAGAAACAGAACTCCTGCAAAACTACTTAAAATCACTCAGTCGAGAATTTTTTTCATTCCCTAAAATATCCCTACTGCAACAACAAAAACAGCCCTACATTTACTCTACCCTAGTCAGTTGGACAAAAACATTACAACCATATCACAGTACCACAGGCTTTATGCTATGCTCTGCCATAGCACACAACAATAACTTCCTACCTCCCAGATCAGACCCTGGGTACCGATGTTGGGAACAAGAACTTTTCCCATTGCTGGATGCAGGAAAATATTAACCTTTGAAGCCCTTAATACAAATTATCACCTAAAACAATTGTCCATTATAGGTACCTTCAGGTGAAGCAGTACGTTCAAGCCTTGCTTGGCAGAATACAAAGTTCCCCAACAGCCCCTCCCATACAACTTATTAAACAGACATTGGCAGGTCTGCCACATACTCATCTTATTTCAGCTTTATACAAAATATTCCAAGAGCAAAATAACACTCTAACTACCGTTATACAAGCAAAGTGGTTCCAAGTACTCAGTGTTCTAATCCTGGATGCTCAATAGGATAAGCAAGTGGAAGAGTCAAGTAAAGCATCCTCCTCCCCATATACCTCAAAGAATTCTCTTGGAAACTCAAAGTAAGATATTTTAATACTCCAGTTATACAGGCAACTTGTTAATCACAGATAACCACTGCTAACCACAGCATACTGGAGAAAATTGGAGAACAGACAGCACATAACACACATGTCCTATGGTCCTGTCTTCTACTCTAACCTTTCTGGAAAGCATTGCACTATGCTATTACAGACAAAGCTTGTATTACCCTCCTTTGAAGGGCAAACACTCTATATTGCTACTTTTCCCTGACACTTATAAAAGCCAATCTAAAATACCTGCTTCAGATTTGAATCATTATGGCAAGCAAAGCCATTATAAAGAACTGGTTGCAGAATATTCCTCCTACACACAGATCTGACATTCTTTAGTAAATCAGATATACAAATGGAAAAAACACACACTGCATAATGGAAGTAGATGATACTTTTATCCCATAGTGTATGTAACGGTATCTAAGACTTATTCCTCCTCTGTCTTTCAGGAAAAATAAATATCAATAAACTTTTAAAATATTAAATGGACCCGGCACAATGGGAAAGACATTTTGCTTGACATTACCCCATCTCTGTAATTACTGTACCTTACAGATCAAATTCACGTTCTTCTGTACCCTATCCCTAAATTAGAAGTATTTGTAACATGTGGAAGAAAAGGGTTGAGCGTGATTGGACCAAGTGCATCAGGTGACCATGGATTAATTCTCAATTGATCCATGGTAGAGTGCCCACCATATCTCTTCCCCATGTTTACAGTTTCCTGTACATGATGTGTGAAATGTCAAAATGGCCATGTAATGTGTTCTCAGGTTTTTCTGTCTCCTTCATAATATAAAGCAGCTGTCAAACATTTAAAGTGTGTCCATTGTACTGCATTTTATTATGTGCTATGCAGGTCATCTTAGTATTTCTCCCAGACAGCACTGGTAATGGTAGCAAGCAGTCTTACTATTAGTGTCTTCCTACCCACCCACCTGGTGGAACTCTACCATCCTAGCATGTCACACACTACTAAAGTAGACAGAAGTAGTAGAGTCTGTAGCAGTGTACAATGAGCAGCAGACATCATTGT
Organism: Neoceratodus forsteri; assembly: GCA_016271365.2. Classification (NCBI taxonomy): domain Eukaryota; kingdom Metazoa; phylum Chordata; order Ceratodontiformes; family Ceratodontidae; genus Neoceratodus; species Neoceratodus forsteri. The sequence goes on from CM057455.1 coordinate 627,017,574, forward strand.
GAGCAGTAAACCGCAGTGATAAAAAACAAAAATAGAAGTGAGTTTTAATTCGTGGAGGTGTCTCATGAAAGACTTGGATGGAGAGACAGTTCCTGGAAACAAACAACAGTGCAAGCTGTAAAAATGAAAGTTGAGTCATAGGTGGACATCCATCAGGCGCTGCACAGATGACTGTCAGTTAACAGAGGAAGGCTGGGAAGCCAGAATACAACGTTGCAATGGAGCCAGCAGCATTATCTTGGTAAATTACAATCAGAGCAAGATAGATGACTAGACAAGTCATTCCGAAGCATGATCTATAGGCAGGTACAGTGTCCAAATACAAAGAAAGTCCTGTGTCAGTATCCCAGTCTGGAAGAGGTGCAGATCAGTAACTATAAAGCAGGGACACGGAGCCCACTATTGTTAGTAGTAACAGATAGTTATCAAAATTCTACAAAATAAATGTACCACACTGTAACTCTATTATAGAAACAAATGCCTGCAGTATCAGCAGAATCTGTTAATATAGCAGCAGACACACACTCACAAGTCAGAGGATAACACCATATCAAAGTAGCCCCTTATCTCAGTTCAGCAAAGCAACATAATGTATGCTAATAAGCAAGATTATCATCATGTGAGCAGTGGATTAGGAAAAGTTAAGCGAGTTCCCAGTACAGCAGCACACAGAGCCTGCAGCAACAGACAAGTCACTTGGAAGTCCCATAGCAGCAGTATCGTCTAATAAGTGCCCAGAGGTTTTGTTTCAGATGTCATGCCAACAGAAACTGATTTTCTGTTGCAAAACAAGATATTTGCAAAGTTGCAAAACAGACAGAGAAAGATAAATAGAAAAGGTGAGAAACCCATGAAGCAGTGAAGAGAAACAAAGTAAACCTAATATACCTCATGCTGCCTTAAGCAAGAGTGAGCTTGATGAGTTGGAAACACTGAATGGGATCTCAATGTATTTGAGGATTGGCTGTCATCTAAAAGCAAAATATCAGTCAACAGAAACTTAACAACACAGAGTTAGCAAACATTCTGAGAGAGTTTATGGCACTGTTCATACAACATGGGGTCATCAGTACACAATCAGCTCATTTATTGGTCTGAGGGCTGTAATGAATAGATATTTTAACAGTGACAATGTGCAGGAGAAAAGAAATATTGTAACTGACCATGAGTTCATATCTGCCAACAATCTGTTTATAGCAGTGCTTAAAGAGTACCATCGAGCAGGACATGATGTCAACAGCCACCATCCCAGAATCAGTGAATGTGACCTAGAGCTAATTTGATCATCAGATCCTTTGGCCTTGTGGTCCAATGACCCCCGAGGTGTGGATTAATCCTCTAGTAGACCCACGCTCTGTCATGGGTTAATGCTTGCATATTTTTTATATATGGAGAACTATGGAAATATTTTCAGACTCAAGCTCATTGACTAGTACCATAAAGTTAGCCTCACGCAAAACTTATTGATAGCAGAAACTGACAGGAGCATTCTGCCTCCAGAAAATGTTTTGAATATATGTTTTATAAAGAAATGTTGAACTAAAGTGTATATGAAAGTAAAATGAGTATGCACACAGAGCTGTAACTCCAAAGAGTGGAATTCCACTCTGGCCAGGACTGAGCATGTAAAAACATTAATTATATTAATTAAAATGATATACAAAAAAAGGAAAACAGAAATGTACTTTCACTGCTATGCTCCACGTAACACCCAACAATCCTTTGTGTGTCTGATTGCAAAAATAGGGTGGGTTCAGTGGGAAAGCAAGTTCTGCAGGTGTGTTAGGGTTTTGGTTAGTGAGGTGGTTAGAAATGAGACAGCAGCAGATGGTCATCGTCTGCTCAGTGATGCAGATCTGTAGCAGAAAGGCTGTTTCATTGCTCCACTGTGTCACTCTGGTTTTGCCATTTGGATGATGCTGTGCAGCCCATGCCCCCTTTCTGACTCTCCTCCCCACCATGGCACTTCCTGCCCAAATCCATGGCAAGGACCAGAGCTGCAGAGATAGTGTTATGTACCAATCCCTCATCACCACCATGACCAGGAATGGGAGAGGTACAGACAATTTTCAACCCTTCCCCACTGAGACGGAAGATGGAGCGTTGCAGATGCTTTTAATTTCACCACCCCTCCCTGACTACACCAGAATTGCAGAACCACTTTTCAATTGCATCTGCCCAACACTGGAGATCCCAGAGGAAGAGACACTTATCTTTCAAAATCCCCACATGACACCAGAGATTGTGCAGCAGAACTGTTAGGTTTCCAAGATCACCCCTCAATGACAGTGGAACTTTTCTTTTCAAGTTCCCCCTACCACCATTGAGATCAGAACTTTTCTTTTAAAGCGCCTCCTGACAAAATAGATTAAAGTGGCAGAGCTGCTTTCTTGTTTAGTTCCATGTTCCACTGTTCTCCACCGACATGCCCTGTGTCCTGCTCAGCTTGTCATGCTTTCATATGTCTGTGTTGTTCTTTCCTTTTGTAACACTCTGTTTTTTTTTATCTAAAAGCAAACAAAATCATTGATTGATTCACAGCTTTGTAAACCCATTTTTTTTTTAGTTATTACTTTTTTCCTGGCACCATCCTGCCTTACCTCTCATCCAGGCATCCTCTCTTGGTCTCTGGCTGCCGTCCCAAGGACTCCTCTGCTCCAAATTGGGCCCTGCAGCTACCCCATGGCTTGCTGTCCACAGCAGGGAGGTGGAGAGCCCCCACTCTACCACCAGGACCAGATCCAGTAGCGCTGCATGCCCTCGGAACCGAGCAAGTCCCCTCAGAGATAGCCATCATGCCACCGCAACAGGTGCCCTGTTTTCCCTGTTCTCCCATTGCTTGATGTGTGAGGTGTATAATGAAGCCAAGGGACAGGGCGTGCATGCTACCACATGCTATCCTTCCCGGCGTTGGCTCTAGATGTCCCCGGTCAGAGACTGCTTATGCACTGCAATGCCTCCAGCCATGCCAGAGGACACCAGCACACTGACGGCCGAACACCCTTCCTCTCTGGAGAAGGAGAGCAGTCCCATGGATGCTCAATCCTTCTCCTCCCATGCCATCCCCTGATGACCCAGGCTTGTTCCCAAACCAGGTCACCTGTGTGGTGCGAGGTGTTGTGTCCAGCGTCTCAACCCTCAGCACCACTGGGCCGCTATAAAACCCATTTTTTAATGTATTTTAACTATAGAATGCTAAGAAGTGAATTACCATATACTTTACATTGGCACAAAATAAGCAAAATGAAAAGCCCAGATGCCAAGGAAAGACATCAGTGGATGACCTGATTCTTACAGTTTGGGTGCTAATGAACACTATTGGTGCAAAGGTGTTTGCTATCTGGGAAAGTATTAAATGCCTTTTGGACTACAACTCATAGTCAACTCATCACTTTCAAAAGATCTAGGAATGGAATTTTTGCTATCAAAAGACTCTGTCTTTTTCAAGTGAGGGATAATAGACAATTGCACATATCAAGTGTTTTCTTTTCTTGTCCCTTGCTTCTTATGTTTTATTGTCTGTTTATTTGTTTATGGATAACAACAGCCTTGAACAAATGCCTTCTGCTACACAATTGACTTTTCACTGTCCCTACTGGCAATAATTTCTCTAAACCTGACCAATGTGCACTGTGTCGGGCCTCTAACCCTACTTGCCTATGACAGTTCTTAATTAAATATCGGCATATAAATACTTAATAAGGTAGCTAAAGCTATACAATATCCTGTCTTTTGATATACTACCTTACTCAGCAGGCAGTGATGGTAGTGATATGAGTTGGGCACCGGTCCCCTTCATGACTTGAACCAGCAGTGGGCCAGGCCTATTCCCCACACAAAGACTTGTTTCTTGCAAAACATCCAAGTCTTCCATGCCTCCCCACAGAGAAGGGCATTCAGAGCATCTCTGTGGCTGTAAAGGCCACCTCACATCCCCTCCTCCCTCCAGCCACCTGTCTCTCTAGATCCTCAACTGGTCTTCTAATGTGACCCGTCTTTCCTGCTTCTGTTTCTTAACCCTACTGACATATCTAATAATCATACCCCACATATAAACTTTTCCCACAACCCATAGCGGGGTCTTGGAGATAACCGATCCCCATTAGCTCGCATATACTCTTCCCACTGTTCCTAGTATTGCCCAAATTTTTATCCCCCAACAGGTATGTCAGAAACTTCCAGGGGTGGACCCTCCTCTGTATTCCCATCCTAAGAGTAAGGATCACCATTGCATGGCCAGACACGTGAATAGGACTATGTTTAACATCCATCACTCTCTTATACCATTCCTCAACAGGAAAACATAATCCATTCGAGACCACGTACCATGTGGGTTAGAATAAAAGGTGTACTCCCTGGCCCCCGGGTTCACTTCTCTCCACCCATCACTCATTCCTAACTCCACCAGCCCAAGTATCCACTGCTGAATTGCCCCACTCTTCCCTCTCCAGCCCAAGGGTGGTCCAATACAGGGTCCATAGTACAATTTAAGTCTCCCCAAGAACAAGGCCGGGGAATTGTTCCTTTAGCAGAGAGACTGTAGTATACTATAAAGGCGGTTAAAAGACCGCCAGAGCATACACACTCGCAAAAGTAACTCTTTCACCCAAAAGCTCCCACCACAAAGACATACTGCCCTCCTCCTGCATCCCTTATCATCCTCTGTACCTGGAAGGGTAAATTTCTGTGCAGGAGGACAGCAACCTCACGCTTGTGAGACTTACATGACGTCGAATAACATTTCCCGACCCACCACCTCACCAATTTAGCATGTTCCTATTCGGAAGGTGGGTCTCCTGCAGAAAAGCCACTTGTGCTCCCATCTCCTCAAAGCAGTGAGAAGGCCAATACTCTTTACTGGAGTCACTATCCCCTCACATTCCATGTGCAAACATTCAGCGCCTATAATTTAGCCATTATGACTGACTATGACAGTCCTAGTCTCTCTCCATTGTCTGCAGATGACCGTGAGGTACAATTGTCGCCTTACATTTCTGGGTCCCGCTTTGAATCATGCTGAACTTATAACATGTATGGATGTGAACAAGTAAATGTGCATAACAGTGCACAATAATGTAGATAAACAGACATAAACATGAACAATAAACTGTAACAATACAGACAACTTTAAATCCTAACATATCCTTTCCCTGCTCCCCCAGTGCTAAATAATCAGTTATCCCACCTTTTCCCCATATTTCCCATTCTGAACATCCCATTCCAATCCTCCCAGTTCCCCTCCCACCATTTTCAGTCCTTCTCTATTGCCCCAAACTTCACCCACTTCACATCTGACACATTCTGCCCACATTCTGAGGACACTAGCTGCCACTATATGCAAGAGTGTCCAAATACCTATAAATTTTACCTTATTCCCTTTGCCACCCTCCCCTCACAGGAGTACAAAAATACCTTTCCATTCACTTCTTCCCTCTTAAAACTCCACTGACCAAAATGGCCAGTTGGGTCCCTGATAGCCCCAAAATCTCTCTCCAGACAGGTCCCTAGCCACAGCCATTCCTTTCTGTTAATATCCCAGGATACCTGCCGCCATTCCAAATGACTCCTCCCTCCAGGCTTGCCACTCCCCAAAAGCCGGGCTAAGCATCGTCCTGACATGACATGCTCTCCCTTGTGCCCATCCATTGCCCTCCCCACTTCCCATATATTTGTGCAACCATCATAAGCCAGTCCCAACAAGTATATTATTTATTATTTATTTCATTTTTCTTGACCGGTAAGTGCAATAGACAAATCCTGCCTATTTTCAGGCATGACCCAGGAGGGGGATACAGATGAATGCCAACTGACCTTGAACCAGATTAAGCATTGATCTCCTCCCCTTATAGACCTGGAAGTGTTGCAGATAGATCCTTCTTTCCTCCCTGCACCTCCCTTCGGGAAAGCAGGCTGAACAAGTCCCTCTAGGTACCCCCTGAGTTCCAAAGGAGACATCCCCAGCAAAGTTCACTTTGCTTAATAGTAGGGGCAGGAAGAGCAAACAAAAGTTCCAAAAGCACCCAAAAAGGCCCGAAGGCCCATCCCACACTTGGGAAGGGTATAATCCTCAGGGCCCTCTGCTAAGCCCTGACCTTCCATGTGGCAACAGGGAAAGAGTGCACCGAGCATCTCCCACAGTCCAGGCTCATGGCATTAAATTCAGTCAGGCCCCTTCCTTGCACCTCCTCGGGAGTGCAGGCACCCAAGGCAGTTCAGTCATATATACACCCCCTTTAACATGTTAACAGGCCATCAGTCTGTGGCTTAAAGAAAAGATAAGTAGTTTTAAGGGAAATATTTTTTAAATGTCTGGATTTTTTTAATGGTGGCAGGATCAACCAGATATGATATCTATGTGGTGGTCGTGGTGTGTGTGAGGGAAGGCCACATTATAAAGAGAGCTACAGGGTAAAACAGAAACAGTTTCACTTTGAAGACAATGACGTACAGGAACAAAGAAGATATCAGGAATACGTATAAGAACATGAAGATATCAGTGATATCTTCACTGCCTGCCTAATATATCACTTTTATCCTGTTTTTATCCAGACACATAAATTATATAAACATATCTGTATATATTACATATCTATGTGTATATATATCTATATATATATATATATATATATGTATGTATAGGATGTCTTGTGTAGCCAAGTTTCTTGACTATCTCTACTTCTGAGCTGCTCAGAACAGAATGTTGACAGCCCTCTGGTGGCACTGACTTAATCCTGGATCCATATAAGAGCACAGTGCTTACCACGTGGAAATCAGCTTCATGATATTGGTTGTTTATTAGATCCTAGAAAATTTATGGTATGTTAGAGTGTCATGGTATTTTAGGATGACTGGTCCTGGGTTAATTATTTTAGAAGACATTTTTACAGGATAAACAACACGTTACTATTTTAAAACATGCAATCAAACATCATTAGCATTGGCCAAAGGTTGTTTTGTAAAGCAGTCTCTGATGTCCTGCCCACCCTCCGTTACACTTGTTTAGTCAGTCTCTCTACTCACCAAACACAAACTCTTTCCAACCACATACCTGCCCAGCTCCCATCTAAACTTGCAAAATGATTGGTAAGTTACCATTTTCATTAAAACAAACTGGTTTCAGCCAAAAATATATTTATTTTTATGAAAACTAAAACAGAATTGCCACATAAAACACCATTCAAATATAAAAATAAATGCCATTATTGTTTCTGTACATACACTTTGTTTCTGTTCAGGCCCTACCAGTGGCATCTTTGGATCCCCTAGTGACAGCTTTTTATGTAGAGTAACTACTTTGTATTGAAAGATTTTGTTTTAAAATAAATAAATATTATTGTAAAACCTTAGTTATTTTTTATCCATTTATGTTTGTTTATATTATTCATATTATAAGCACAATATGAGTCTTCAGGGTATTGGTTGCACCAGGACAACCACATTTCCATAGGCAGAAGGGACCTGTAGACATGCAGTTAGTCCAGCTCACACAACATCCTTTCATGTCTTACTGCTTACACTGCCAGCTAGATTTGCTGCTGGCATCTTGTTTTATATGTAGGTTTCTTTTGTTTCTTTTGTTTTAATCAACAAGTGAGACTGGAATTAATATTTAAGAGGGTTTTCAAAGAGAACTGACTGCCACTGTCTTCAGTAGAAGACTTCCATCTACATCTGTTGGACTTGTTATACCATTTGTTACATGATCTACATCCATCTGGATTGTGGACATGTGTGTTCAAAAAAGCATCATTGGCATCCCAAATAAATCTGCAGATGCATCAAAAATGACTTATAAGGAATTTGTGCACGTTTGTATGCAAATTGCATTTCGTGGTAGCAAATGAGAGAACATTTTCAAAACTGGAATGGCAGATGACATGCAACCATGTGGACACAGAAACAGATGCAGCTTACAGTTGTATCTGTGTCCAGACTTTGAAAATCCTACAACAAGACCTTGGTCACCTTTGACTACATATAATATTCTACTGACAACACAGGAATACTATTTTGTTACAAAAGGCAAGAGTAGATATAGAAATTTTATTGGTTAAGGGCCGTCACCTGGCCAGGGTTTAACAACACTATCAATGCACTGTTAGATGCAGGATCTCTCCTAAGTTCAATCCAAAGTCATGCTGGTATATGCAGCCCATTACAGTTCAGTACATCTCTGATTCTTGGTTGAATCCCTTTGCATAGCTCTGCAGCTTGCACACCTGAGTTTTAATAATCATCACTAGCCCATGCTCGCCTGTTCTGCCTCCCACCCTGTCTTTCTCTCTCTGTCTCAGATGTGACACACATGGGTTTCAGTTTGCAATCAACAGGACCCAGTAACCAGAATCTGTCACAGTTCAGTTAAAGGGACTATTTGAAGCATATTGTTCCTTAGAAATAAAATAGCTTCCTTGATTGCATCAATATAATCATGTGTCTATATATTCTGTTGTTAAATGGATACAAAGAATGCTGGCTAGAACTTCTTGATGGTTCAGCAGAAGTACATCATGCTTCAGTGCTGGTGACTAAAGTTCAGAAGAAAGCTTGGAGAGCTAGGATCGGTAGTGTCAGGGCTGGGGGTGCCTCAGTGGGAACATGAGCCAGCTCTAGACAAGAGGCATTTAAGCCCTGGTACAGCAGCTTCCCTTAGCAGTGAGCTGAAGAGTCTATTCCTTTGCTGGGAGTGGTGTCAATTCAGTGGGCTCTGCACAACCAAGGCCACCCTCACCATCAAATGTCAGGGAAGGTAGAGAGACTGTGGAATTGGCAAAGAAAACAAAAAAGTATGTGCCTGTAGCCTTTTAAATAATGATTGTCAGCTCCTCATCATGGACATTGTGCAGATCCCCACCACCATGACTGAGGAGTGGGGATAGGAGCTGAGGTTTGCAGTGGCCTGAAGTAAGGGTGGTGACTTCTCTAAAGGGTCAAAAGCTTGTAAAAAATGAATGCTGGCTATTACATACTAACATACTATTTGCCAGCAGATTAGGCCTCTACGGTCTATCGAGTCTGCTCAAACCTCAGATCCTTAGTTGGGTGCCGAGGCACTCCCTCCCTTGTGCACCAGAAACCCTATCATCCATCCCCACCCCTGGGACAGGCTATCATCTGATACATCCACTTTCTGTGTCTGTCCCACCCTCCCTTGAAGCCCTCCACTGTGGATCTCTGAACCAGCTCACCAGGCAGTGCATTCCAAGGGTCCACCACCCTCTCAGTGAAAACCTCCTCCACTTTTCTCCCTCTTACCCTTCCACCTTCCAACTTCAAACCATGCCCTCTGGTGATACCTCCCTGCTTTAGTCTAAAGATCCCTCCATGTTTACCCTATTTATTCCCTTGAGGTACTTGAAGAACTAAATCATGTTCCCCTGTCTCCTCTCCTCCAATGAAAACAGGCAGAGCTCCTCAGTCTGTCTTCATACGCCAAATCCCTAGCCCTCGTATCATCTTAGTTGCCCTCCTCTGTACCCTCTCCAGAAGCTGTATGTCCCTCTTCAAGTGTGGTCTCAGTACTGTACACAGTACTCAAGGTTTGGTCTAACCAGTTCATTGTACAGCAGCAGAATCACTTCCTTGTTCCTAGAGGTGATCCCCTCTTACGATGCATCCCAACATCCTGTTTGCCTTGCTAGCCGCCTCCTGCACTGCTCAGAGTTATTCATACATGCATCCACCATGACCCCTAGGTCTTTTTCCCTATTGAGGGCCTCCAGCGCCTCCTCCCAGGGTGTATCTGTGTTTAGGGTTTCCCGACCAAGATTCAACACCTTGCACTTGGTGATATTGACATTTAATTTCCATGTGTGATCCCAGCTTTCCAGGGTGTCCAGGTCTCCTTGCAGGGCCAACCTCCTCTTCTCCCTCAACTACTGCTCCCATCTTGGAGTCATCTGCGAAGAGACTCATTTCACACCCTATACCCTCCCTGATGTCCGATGTATGCATTAAACAGGATTGGACCAAGGACCCGAGCCCTGCGGTACCCCACTACCAACCCTCTCTAGGGCTTCGAGAGCTCCCCACAGACCACTACTCTCTGGGTGCATCCAGCTAGCCAGTTTTCAATCCATCTGACCATCAAAGGCCTACTCCTAACCCCATCAGTTTCTCCACCAGACCATTGTGGGGACAGAGTCAAACGCCTTGCTGAAGTCCAAGAATAATACATCCACAGGCTTTCCCTGTCCAGTTCTGATGTTACCCATTCGTAGAACTCCACAAGTTTGGTTTGATATGATCTACCTGGCACAAACCCATGTTGCCGACTATCAGACTTCCACCTCCTCCAAGTACTCCCCCAATCATTTCTTTGCACACTGTCCATTAATTTTCCCACCACCGAGGTCAAACTGATGGGTCTATAGTTACCTGGTACTTCCTTGACCCTTTTATGGATTGGCACCACATGTGCCTCTTGCCAATCCCTAGGTACCCTCCCTGTCTCAAGTGACCTGTTGAAGAGCTCAGCCAGGGTGCAGCCATTATGTCTGCTAATTCCCATAGTACTCTCAGATGAATGCCATCCGCCCAGGAGATCTGTCTTTCACGCCTTGAGGGCTAACCACACCCTTTTGGCGGAGATAGCATCATCTGTCCCCTCCACCTTACTGGCCTTTTTATCCTTATCCAGATGTGACACCCTGGGGTACCTCTCCCTCCTCTTGCTCCATTTTTGTTGCTTCCTGATCCCACTCACTGCTGCTTCTATCCCCATTGTGCCTTGCTTTGTAGATATCCCATCCCTCCCTAGTGATCCGCTGAAACAGGCTGGCAACAGTACTTGTATCTCAGCATAACTTACATGGAAAAATAAATCACTGGTGCCACCCTGCCTGACAATTTAATTACCACATGTTAGTGGCATGCCTGTGCATTCTCACTTTTACATTTGCAAGTTTGGGACTATTTTTTATGTTTGTGACATTAGCTTGAGCAGCGGACATCACTAAGCCCCTGTGTATGTTGTATTCTCAGCATAGCTCATAACGTGTAGTCTCTTATTGCTTATGTACTGTAAACTATAATCTTAAAATGCCCTTTATTAAGCAAAATGAGCAACTCTAGGCTGTGGTTTAGAGGATTTCAATGTACTCCCAAGGCTTTAAAACTACTTAGCCTTCAACCTCATGTACTAATTCCACTGGTCTGTGCACTGAAATCCTTTAAACCACAGCTAGCCCTTTGTTTATTCCTTGTATGTTTACTGATCACATTTCTACTTTATACATATGTCAAGAGAGAATTGAAAACCAACTCTACTAGCATGTCTATTGGGAACCATTGTTTTAATTTCAACATATGCAGAATTTGCTGCTGCTAGCTAAACATTTGCAGGCACCCAAGGAGATGATTTCAAAAGCACAGCAAGAGATGGCCATCTGCAGAATATGCACATTTTCTCTCAGCAGTTTTTAAGGTCAACAAAACAGAAAATATCTCTTTCATGATAATGCGTAATGGAACACTAAACTTGTACCATTTATGCTGTAATTGATACTTCTTTTAAAAAACAATAAAATCATGTAATTTCAGTGGTAAGCCAACATACCAAGTACATTTCCTCAAGTTTCCTGTGGGAAGGAACAGGATATAGTTCAGGTGCACATCCAGCCACTATGTTAAACTCAAGCTCTGTTTGGCAGATAGAAATCCTCTCCACTTCTCACTCTTTCAATAGTGCAGTTTCACCATGCCTTACCACTGTCTAAGAATTAAATATATTTTGGGATTCCTCATTTGATGACCTGACTGATAATTGATCTTAATATTTTAAAGCGATGCTCTCATAAAAGCGAAACTGCAGTAAATAGAATGTAATATGGTTGTATTGTGAATTACAGACTATTATTTCACTCTGATATGGACAATATATTTTAATAAAGGCATTGTTTATTAATCTCTACAGAAGGCTACAAGTAGCAAAAATATTGCTTATAGCCAGGAAATAATTAAAAATTTTATAGCACTCTTCTGAAGTTTATGGCCTGCCACAAATAGCAGTACATCACTCTATATTTTGGACATGAAATACTCTACAGTAAAATAGCCAGTTTTACTGTTCCTTTGTTCGATTTTATGGCAGATAAAATCTACACATATTCTGCACTTGGCACATAAATTTACTAATGAACAGAACAGCAAAAAGAACTGTAGATAGCTACTATACATGAGGGACCACCCCAAAAACATAAGCCATGAAATCATACAGTTAATAAAATATAAACATATTTTTCTCTTTTGTTTATTTTATATAGCATGTAACTACTTAGATAACAGTACAGTGGTAATTTATCGCCTGTATGAAACTACCACAGTAGGCTCCAGACCCCTATGTATTACTGCAGATGTTCCAGTTCCACGGATTTCAATTAGGCTGGCAAATTAGATAATTCTGAAAACTGAAATAGCTCACTCAGCACTTTTTTCTTTTCTGCATTAGTACAAAATGATAAATGTGTTGTCAATAATGATCCTTTAATGACAACTTAGAAATTAAAGTCAATGAAACAAAATGCTTATTACAATTACAAATGTACAGTATGATGCCTACACATAACTTAGAACAATTGTGTATAACACAATATTTCATCAAAGGCCCATCAGGAATGAGTTACTGTTTCCTTTTCTAAAATCAACTGCCAGCCAAACCTGTGGGCTGATGAAGTGTATAAATAATACTTTTATGTACATCATGTACATGATGCTTCAAGTCGTTTCACAGTTATTAGGTAGTTATAATAATTACAAAAGGAAACAGCTGCCAGATCGCATTTATGAACATACATTATAAGCATACATGATGTTTCATGCCCTTTCACGACTAATAATTGGACATAATTGCTATAGGTAAACAGCTGTCAGGTTACATTCATGTAATGTGCTGTATTTATTTTTCTGTGAAATACTTTTAGTTTTCAATATGCAACATGCATGATAGAAACTTATGTAACAGTATACACTGCAGTCCTGCATTTTTAAATCTAAATTAATACATTCATGCTTAAACTATGTCCTGTTTAGTAAGTGCATCAAATCTAATTGCATCCAAAATGGCACTCTGTGAGTAGAATGTCCTTGGAAAATGTCCATGCATTTTCAGGATAAGGATGAGCATAATACATTCCTCCATGCTATCAAACTCTGTCTGTTCTAAAGATTTTGAACTAAGTTATAAATTGTGCTTGCAAAATAGTGATTTTGAGTTTCTGACATGCAGTATGACACATGACCTTGCATCAGTTTCTATCCCAACATAAAATCAGCTGCTGTATGTAAAAAGACAAAGTCGCTGCAATGCACAAAAAAAAAAGAGTTCTAATGAGCTCTGTGTAACTGTGTTCACATTTAATAAAAAATAATTATGCTTCTGCATCATTGTAACAACAACATGTGCAACATACTGCACTTAGGTTTCCAATAGATGAACCAAAGAAAGTACCATCACAAAATGAATAAAATGTCAATCCCAATATTAAACAAATTTTAAACACTCAGTTTTTTATAATTGTTCCGAAAATAAACTAAAAAATATATATGTATGGTATGCTCTTGGTATGGAAAGGGTGAGGTAGGGCATGCCTTGGGCAGCAGGAAGTACTTGGTATGAGATGAGGAGAAGCAGTGAGGTATCACTGACAAGAGAGATTGCTTTGCATGGAAAAAGTAAGGGAGTTGGTGCCAGCGAATACCAGGAAATGCTTAAAACAGAATGTAGTGAGGTTCAGAGTTGTGCCACTGAAAACCATGGTATGCTTGGAACGGGGTGTGGTAATGGAGAGCAGTACCATTGAACTAGAGAGTGCTTTCATGGGAATGAGAATGGCAGAGGATAACACTGAACACCTGCAAATCTTTGACACAATCTAGGCAGAGGGAAGGTGTGCCACAGATCAACAGAGATTGCATAGCATAGACATACAATGAAAATGAGTGCCAATGGCTCTCAGGAAGAACATGGCATAGAATGGCAATAAACAGGAGGGTATTGAATGTCAGCAATTATTTAATGTGAGAAAGGATGAAGGAGGTGGGTGCCAATGGACACCAGGGAGTGCCTGGCTTGGGATGAGTTGATGGCCTGGGTGCCACAGAACACCAGAGAGTAATTGACATGGGATAGTGGTGGGTTTCCACTGGTCACCAGAGGGTTCTTGGCATTGGTTGAAAAACTGAGGTTGCCACTGTCAAAGGGAATGGATTGTTTCAGAAGTGAAGAGGAGAGGAGGGTTCTAATGCACTCCAGGAAGCATTTAGCATTGGATGGAGTGAGTGTGAAAAGGTTTATGAACACCAGGGCATGCTTGGTGTGGGCTGATGAGATGAAGTGGTATTGCCAGGACACCAGAACATACTTGGCATAGACAGACAATGAAACAGTGATGCTAGTAGGATAGATGAAGTTATGTACTGGTGCAATGAATGGAGTCCAAATGTCAGACCAAAGGGAAAGGGATGCTGTTTTAACAGAAATGGTAATTTAGTGCAAAATCTATGTTAAAGCAACCTTAGACTGGCAGACAAATCCCCAAATGTCTGAAATCCAAATATAAAGTTCCCAGGCTGATATTCCTTACTAAACATAGAGTACAGGAGCATTTGAGTTATTCCTTATGCTGCTCATGGTTCAGACCACCAGCTGTCCATTCCATTGGCATCATTCACATGGTTCATAGACACAATAGTTTGAAGACTATCATAAAATTCTACTCCATTGAGATGAAGGATGGATTTTTACACTACAGTCACATACTCCAGAAGGAAATAATGATTGATTTGACCTTGTGCACTTTCTTTAGTTCTTGAAATCTATGTACCCTCAGGCTGGCCCAGTAGTGCTGAGGATTGAGGCACTGAATGCCACCCTTCATACCATGCTGATGGCCTGGGTTCAGGAATAAGCCTGGGCCATTGGGAGTCATCTGAGGGAGAGAATTGAGCATCCAGATGACTGTCTCCTCTCTCCAGGCAGGGAGACACATCCTGCTTGCTGGCTGCCCTCTGGCAGTGACTGGAGGGCAGTATGAGTTGGGAGGCTAGAAGCTGAAGTTTCTGCATAGGAATGGAGGGCCTGGGCAAAAGGAAAAGTGAGCCTGCAGGCTCACGATGGTCCGCCGCCCCCAGGGTGTCTGGGGGAGCTGGCAACCTCCTCATGGCGATGCCACAGGGGAAAATCTGTGGGGAACTACCTGGGAACCACCTAGCACAGGAGGGCAGGACCAGAAAGAGAGAGTCTCCATTCAGAGGGCCATAGCATCCTGCCAGGGCTCTAGGGGACAAAAATGCTTATGGAAAAAAATAAGTCTATGTACCTTCAACTCCTCTTTGTCATCCCTACTCCTCACCCTGTTTCCCTTTTTCCTCCTTTCACCATTTTTCCACTTCCATTCCCCTTCTTTCCCCAACTTGTTGCCATGGCAGTTCATATTTTTGCTTCCTAGAGACACATGCCCCTTAGATTCTATTATTTATAGGTATTTATCCTTCCCTGTGCCCTCCTGTCCACCAACATCTGGACAGCACCCATCAGCCTTGCCACCTACCTTCTCCTGAGGCTACAGCACCATCACTTATCTATGACCAAAGAAGTGGCAGGTGGGTAAGGTTAGCAGTGTAAGAGCCTGCAGAGAGTGTCAGCCTCTCCTCTGGCAGATTGTGGATGATTTTCTGCATTTCACCCCACAGGAGCCTGTGTGAAATAATATGCACATGGATGCCAAGACATGTGACTAGAGATGTTGCAAGTTTTAATTTGTCAGAAAATTGGTGTACATTCACAAACATTCAAACTTTGTGAATTTTGCAAATTTCTTAGTGGAAGCACCAACTCTGATTTTTTTTAATGCTGAAATATAACCCCACCCACTGTACTATAATGCCACCCCTCACACCTCACAAAACATTCTATACATCTTATATCCCACTACCATCCCCCCTGGCACCCTCCTCCCCCACCCTAGTTAATTGTAGCAAAGTAATATAGTGAAAAGCAGAAGTCGGATGACTTTGAGACAGTTAGTCTGAGCTAAAGTTCAATCAGTACCTTGCCTTCCCTACCCATGCACCAAACACACTCCCACCACCTGCCCACCTGAGTCCCACTGATTAAGTCATTATAAGCCACACTCAGTCCCACCCCAACAGTAAAACTGAACCAAGCACATTTTACTTGGAGAACATTCATCACCATTCATTCATTTGTGCCATTACCAGCCACACCATTACCGAGGTGGACACCAAACAGAGTAGACGCTTGCCAGGAGGACAATTTTATTACAGCTTTTTTCTGGATGCTGGTGGGGGGATGAAAGTGAAGACCAGAAAGGGGTGGGTGGTGGGCTTATGATGACTGTCTCGATGGGACTCTATTGGGGAAGGCAGAAGGGAAGGACGGGTAGGGCAGTGACGGAACTTTAATCCGTATTAAATGTAACTAAGTCATTAGCTCTTCATTACTTTACTGCAATTTGCCAGGCAGGGGGAAGGATGGTGCCAGAGGAGGTGGGGGTCATCATTTATTTGTTTAGTTTTTGTTTACTGGTGAGTGTGCTAGCCATAGAAATGACTATTTTCAGGCACGACCAGAATCATGAATAGAACATTTTTGAAGGGGAGAAGCCACAGAGGTGTAACTACAGACACAATTTGCATAGTGTTTTGACAATGAATTGCCCAAATTATCATGGCAAACTATGTAATTGCCTAGTTCACTGTGAATTGGCCATTGTGTGGATTTGCCTCACAAATTTGGCCAATTAGCCAGATCGAATAATGACATGAATGTCTACATGCAATATGTCGGCATTCAGCAGCATCCCTACCCGGCTGTGCTGGTTCTGGCTGCGATACTTTCAGCTTCTGCTAGGTATTGATTCCAGTGCAGGACACAAACACCAACCCAACCGAAAGGAGGCGACAAAGCTGTCCTGGTAACACTAATTATTCTTCCAGCCTGACTTCAGTGATTTAAACTCATTCATTAACTCAGGTCAGCAGTGTCACCCTGCTCAGATTCTAAATTAGGCAAAGATCAGTTGTCTTTTGTGTTTAATGAAATAAATGTTTATGCTGTTAATGTTTTATTAATTATTTTTGCTTCTTCTGGACTTATTTTTGGAAGGATATGCATGTTCTCAGCACCCAAGAAATACTGGATACGCTATCTTGTCTTACTTACGCTTTGAGTACATTGTCCTGGCTCTGTCTTCCTTACTCAACTCCACACTTGTGATAATTTATTGCCTGCACTTAATCTTCTACTTGTTTATGACTGCATCTTCACATGGAGGACTCCTTTTATATCTGTATTTTACAAAATGAATTGTTGGGAGGCAAACCCGCTATGTTAAGATGTTCCTGTGGTTCATATGACTCACCCTACTCCTATCTCCCTTTGAGACTAGATGTGTTGGATTTTAAAATTTGCCTACAAACTGTGGCAAATTGTCCTGCTACATAATACATGTAACATTTGGATTGTATTTATTTATTTATTTATTTATTTCAATCTAGAATTACAATACCTTTGAGCCGAGGCTCTTTACAAAGGTTCCACGTCAGCATGTGCAACAGTAGTCTTTTTAGTTACAAACATATAGTCATTGACTTACAGACATGTAATAACCAGTACAAAGACTTGAGCTATGAGCAAGACAAGGAAAGGGGGTGGGTGGTGGGGAAGTGAGGGTAGGAGATCGAGGGAGAAGGAGGTGCAGGGGTAAGGAAGTACGGGAGGTGGTTGGGCGGGGCAGGAATGGGAGATATGGGGGAGGGTGAGGGTGGGAGACAGTGCAGCCAGGGAGCCTTGTCAAGGGAATATGACAGGTAAGGCGCTAGGGTGCAAAGACTGATTGTAAGTGCTGGGTGCTGGGGCATTTGCAGCTGGAATGGTGGAAATGTTAAGATGGGCATCAGAGGATACAAGCAAGTGAGAGGCACAGCTTGGAATTGAAGAGGCCGAGGTTGGAGTGGTCACTATGTCACTGTCAAGAGTTGAGCCAGTTGGATGCCCAATAGGTGAATGATCTTTGTCCATGGGCCGTGCAACATCATGGGATATGTAGCAGATGGGAATTGGATCTCCTCGTAGTGACATTTCTATATCTAGGCTTAAGGAGGGCACAGACACCAGGTGGGGCAAGGCCCATTATAATTTTCTTGGCCATGATGCAGGTTTGGTATTTTGTGTCGTTTGTCCAGTTGAAGCTATCCAGATTGGGAATAAAGGTCACATGTGGGTACGGTGATGTGAGCCAGTGATGAGATGACAATCCTTATTCAGGGAGGCGTGATACATTTGAGAGCAGTAGTAGTTGCCGACCCATATATGATAAGACCATAGTCTATGATGCTGACGATGGAGCTTTGGATGGCCACTGACATTGCTTCTGTGGTTAGTGTTTCCTGTGCTAGAATAATATGCCTAACCTCGCATTGGCAGACTTTGCAACATTGCTGGCATGGACAACGATGAGAGGTGGGGATCAAGGGTGATGCCGAGGTACTTGAATGATTGTGTTTGCTCTAGGATGGCTCCTTGTACGGTTGCAATAGAGAGGTGGAGTTGTTTGTTTTGTTGTGGGGCTGCAGAAAAGACCATAGACTTGTTTTTTTCTGATTTAGAAGCAGTTTATGATTTAGGAACCAGGATTCGATGGAGGAGAAGGCCTGCTGAAGTTTATTTTGTAATTGGATTGGATCAGGGTCCGAGGTGAGGATTACAACATCGTTGGCGAGAGAATTATTAGTTCTGGGCAGCTGTCCGGTAGTGAGTTTAAGAATAGACTGAAGAGGAGGGTCCCAGAATGGAGCCCTGGGGACTCCAGGCTGACCGGTCTATGGTTGAGTAGTGTGCATTACTCAATTTGTCACAATTGTGTGCATTTTACTTTATTTACTTACACAGTTCACACTTTGGTATGAATTTTTGCTGTGAATTGCATCAATTCTTGTAGCCAAATTCCACTGCAGCTGTGTAGAGCATGCTTAGTGGCACCATGTAGTACATTCATATGCAATTGCATGAATTTTACTATACAAATTGTGGCATTATGCACCGTACTATCAGAATTGTGGACATACAAACATATGAACATGCCAGCAGACAAAGGCTATATAGTCCATCTTGTCTACTTGAGTGTAGGTTCCTCCTGTGTCTACAGTGGACCTGCCCTCCCCAAATACCCCTGAATCACTTAAATTCCCCTTCCTCCCTTTCCTCCACCAGCAACTTTCCCATTCATTCTGTCTCATCTTCTCTTAAAGTTCTTCAACATTGTCAGGAGACCACCTCCTCTGGTTACTCATTCCACTTGGTCACCACTCTCTGTGTGAAAAGTTCCTCCTCATTTGTTTCTTGAATCTTTCCCCTATCACTTTTAGGTCAGGTTCCCTAGTAGACTTGTTCTCACTAAGACTGAAAAGGCCCTACATATTCACCCTGTTAATACTGTTAAAGTATTTGAGGTGCAGTTATATCCTCTTCTCTTTCTGTCCTCAAGGGAGTACTTGTCGAACCCCTTTGCCTCTGTTCATAAGTATATCCCTGCTGGCCCTGGATCATCTTGGTCAACCTTCTCGGACTGTCTCCAGTTAACATTCTTCTTAAGATAAGGGCAAACATACTGCAAACTGTACTTTAGGTGTGGGCTTACTAGTAACCTGTACAGTGGTAGTATGACCTCCACCTTCCTGCTGGTAATTACCCTTGCTGTGCTGTACATCAACCAATTTGCTTTGTTGCTGTTCTTCTGCAGTGTGCCAGTGCTTCAGAGTACACATTATGTTAACACCCAGGTCCTTTTCTTCCTCTGACTTGCTGACCTGCACATTACTCAAACCAGTATTTGGTCTCTGGTTCTTTGCCCCAAGTGTAGAACTTTGCACTTTTAGCATTGAATCCCAGTTGCCAAATGTCAGATCACTTCTCTAACCTAGCCAAGTTGTTCCTTAGTTAATAATAATAATGAACTGATTTATATGAAGCCTTCAAATACCAAGGCACCTTACAATATTAAGATCACAAAACAAATAAAACAAATATCTCAACAACAAGAAATATACCAAACTGATATCATCAAATAGTTAGTCACCAAGTGCTTGGTGCCATAAAAAGTTTTTAATGCCTGCTTAAATCCTCCATGGTCCTGCACTAACGTAACTGGCAGGGTAGAGAATTCCAAAGGTAAGGACAGTGTACATAAATGCTCTAGCCCTGAAGATTTCAAACACACCCTTGGAATCTCTAGCAACCCCTTGTTGGCTGAGTGAGCAATCGCTCAGGCAGTAAGGAACCAGAAGCTCTTTCAGGTAGTCCGCCAAGTCCGTAGGGCTTTAAAAGTCAGAAGACCATCTTTAAAGGTGATCCGCCATCAGACTGGCAGCCAGTGCTGTCCACGCAGCACTGGCAAATATGACAGGAGTGAGATGATCCCATCAAAAGTCAGGCCACTGCATTCTGTACTATCTGCAAGTGACAGATTTCCACCAATGGTAGCTCTAGGTAAAGAGAGATGCAATAATCTAAATGTGAAGTCACAAAGGTGTAGATCAAAGTGGAAGGTCACCAGGTGCTTAATCCTGGAAATATTCCTCAGATGGTAAACAGGATTTGATGACGGCTGACACCTGTGAATGCAGGGTCAGCCTTCATTAAAAATTACCCCCAGGTTTCTCACCCGCTCAGAGGTTAGCAGTGACTCGTCCCCAAGAAAAAGTCCAGAGGGTGAACCCACAACCAACCCCCACCTGGCGACCCAGATCCACAACCAGTACCTCAGTCTTATCAGAGTTCAACTTCAACCAGCTGGCATCCATCCACTCTGGATTTCAGTGAGGCAGCTATTAAAGACAGACAGCTCCATTCTGATCGAGTGCAAAGAAAGGTAGAGCTGGGTATCAGCAGCATGGTAGTGAAACCTCAGCCCATACCTTCTTACAATGTCTCCGAGGACAGCATATACACTGTAAACAACACGGGGATAGCACTGAGCCCTGAGGAATCCCACATGATAGAGAAAGTGGATCCGAGAATAGACCCCTGACACCTCTCTGAAATCTTCCCATGAGCTATGATGTTAACCACCTGAGGACTGTACCTGACAGTCCACAGATGAACCTCAGAGGATCAAGCAGAACCCCATGGTCCACAGTGTCAAACACTGATGAGAGATCTAGAAGAACCAGAATAGAAGGGCTCTTCTGATCTCTAACCATCAGGAGATAATTTAGCACCCAAATCAGCACTGTCTCAGTACTATGCCTCCTTTGAAATCCAGACTGGAGGGGTTCATAGATGTCATGGATGGTCAAATGGTGCTCCAACTGAGTGGCCACTACTTTCTCAATCACCTTCCTAAAAGGGAGGTTAGTGATTAGTCTGTATATTGCAAGGAGTCTGGGTCCAAAGAAGCTTTCTTCAGGAGTGGTGTGACACCACCGCCTCTTTCAGTGAGCTTTGAAACTCACCTGTTTCAAGGAGCAGCAGACTATCCAAGCAAGGACTGGACCGAGAATCAATACAACCCAAAATCAGGAAAGTAGGACCCGGATCCAAACTACAGCATGTAGGGTGTACACTCTGGACAATCCAAATGACATGTCTTCCATGAAAACTGGCCAGTTGAAGGTACTCCAGGAAAATCGAGGGCAGTTGCCTCTGCGTTGATCAAAGCAACACCCATAGAGTGTGCTGGATGGAGCCCACCTGATGTCAGCCACCTTAGTTACAAAGAATCGAAAAGCTCATCACACTTTCTTGCAAAAAGCTTCCGACTTATAGACAGGCTGGGTTGCACAGTCTGTCCACAGTTCAGAACAGCTGAGTTGGTCGGTTCTGAGCAGATGCATCTCCCTAGACAGGAACTCTGCCTTCTTACAGGTGATTGCAGATTGATAGACTTGATAATGGTCCATCAATCTATGGTGGTCAGCATCAAGGGTGGATTTCCACCAGCAATGCTCTAACCTTCGTCCTAGTCTCCCTCAGAGTCCCATCAAAACCATAGGGATCGAGGGTGAAGGAGAGGATGAACACAGACAGGAGCAATGATATCCAAGGCGCTGCAATGGCCAAATTGTAAGCCATCATGAGGGCCTCTGGGTCACTGTTTGTCTTTAAGGGATGAGAGATCTAGCACCACCTCTGGCCTTGAGAATTATCTCATAAAGGACAGTACCTAGTCATCGCCACAGGGGTAGGTCTATGGAGGGGGTGCTAAAACTGAACCTCACAGTGTAGTGATCAGATCATCCAACTGGTTCCACCCCCAGTTTGAGACTTCAATTCCCATGAGGAAGACTAAGTCATGAGAGTGACCATATCTATGAGTAGCAGTGGTAACTATCTGTGTAAGACCCAGAGATGCCATCAAATGGAGGAAGTGCTGACCAAATTGCAAGAGTTCGTCATTGATCCAGGTGTTGAAATTGCCCGGGACCATCAGTCTGGGTGACTCAAATGCCATGTCAATGAGGAAGGCTGTGACTTCCTGGAGGAACTCTTTCTCATCTCCTGGTGGACGGTAGATAAGAATGATCCGACAACCTACACCTGCTACTACGGTACACTCAAATGACTCAGTCTCCCCAACTGGTACACTCATGAGATTAAGTTCAGGTCCTACCACGATCTAGTCTCGGGCAGTGTATCACGAATACCAGCCAGAATTATAGGCTCCAAGACGGGGCCAGAGTTCTCATCCAGCCAGGTCTCGGATGCAAGCCAGGGTCCACCGATTCAACAAGATCTGCAATAATTGCAGTCTTGTTTTAATGGACCTGGCATTGCATAACACTGCCTGAGTTGAATGAACCTCTCAGGCCATCTGGACTATCAGCCTACTACAATTGATAGTGCCCTTGGGTATGGAACCAGTCATGGTGGGCATGTTCCAGATTCCATTTCACCCCAGGGCATCTTCTGAATCTCACTACCCCAATGCGGTGGCGCCCTTCATTCACCCTCCACTGTTTGCAACCCCACCTCCTCCAACCTCTATGCACAATACCCAGTGCCCTAGTAGGTTATAAAAGTGGGGGGGCAAGAGTATGAAGGAGGAGGTGAATAGTGCAAGACCGTGGGGAAGGTTTCCAACACATTTTGATAACTCAAACAACACTCGAAACTACACAATTATGTACCACAAAACAATACCCAGAAAAAATAATTATAAAATATACAAAATCTTACTAAAGACAAATAAATATCCTCTAAACTCACCCCCAAATAAATAAATAACACTAATACAAATCTCTCAATATCACATTCCTAAAATCAAATAATAATGATTAGTAAAATTCCAAACAAAATAATAATCCAAAAACAAAATCCTCAAAATCCACCCCACCCCAGGACCCTCTGACAGCCTCGAGAGTAACAAAACAATATAACTCAAAATAAATACACAGAATAAAACACAATTGTTATAAACAGACATGGTTGGTTGACAATGCATTTAAAACCATTTAGGAGAAATTCAAATTATCCAGATCTCAGTGGTCCTCTCACCATCAGCAGGATTGAATAGACCCTCAGGAGCTCACACCTCCTTGAGCAGACAGATGAAACAGTCTTTAAATTTTTCCCAAAGTAATACCAAAGCATTCCCCAGTCCTCAAAGTACTCTTTATACCAGTCTAGGAAGATACTGTATGACACTCTCACTGCCGGCAAGATGAATAAAATAAACAGTCTGACCGTGACCCAGGATAGGAGGCGAAGTTCCAATAGTCCTCTTCAGAACCAGTCAAACTCTGAAACCGGGACAGCCCCAACACAATGGACCCAGAGGCCGGTCCCGGCCATAACAGCTACCACAGGACCCCTTGGCAGAACCCACCAACCGACAGGTCCCTAGGAAACCCTAGGGATCTAATCCCACCACCACTTCCCAGTGGATAGGAGTATATATCCCCATGCTGCCACAGACCGATGCACAGCCTACCAGACAGATCAGGCTAACTCCACCTGGCTCCAAATCGAGCTGGTGACATCCACAACCACTGACTCAAATCCAGCAACAGTTCCACCACATAGATTCCAAATTCTGCTGATCCAGTGTCCTTTGGTCTCAGAATCCACGCCCTCCTGGTACTCCACAAAGTCCTCATAAGCTCAACCCCTCAGTCCATACAAAATGTATGACTTCAGGAGTTCAATAAATCAGACAACAGCAAGAAGAAAACAGTCACAGTGAATGCAAACAGTAATGGGGCCAGATAATACAACCCCAGCAATCACTGCAGGTTTGTTTGAATCATGCCTCAGCCCCCAAAAACGTTATCTAGCTCATCACACCCTCAGCAGGTGCAGGGCAAACAAAGGGCAATAGGTAGTACACTCGTTCCACTGTTCAATCCATTCAGCAAATGCACCACAAAAAGAATGAAACAAAGAAAGGAAATTAGCGGAAAAGATGATCAAACTCTAAAACTTTAAAATCTATAGCTAAAAAGCACAAGATTGCAGAGCTGCCAGCAGCACACCCAGCCTGGCATGCCATCTTAAGACTGCTGCCTCACGGCCCATGTCTACCCACCCACAGAGCTTTGTGTTATCGGCAAACAGGCAGATTTTACATTTGACCCCATTCTCTGTGTCACTGATGAAGATGTTAAACAACACTGGATGAGAACCAAGCCTTGTGGGACACCACTGGTCACTGGCCTAGCTTCTGAGAATTCCTTCCTGACCACCATACTTTTGTTTCTGTCCTGCAACCAGTTTTTGACACATCTAACAAGCTTGGCCCCACCCAGGTCTTCCAGTTTCCTGACCGATCTTCTATGAAGCTCAGAGTCAAAGGCCTTCTTGAAGTCCAGATGCAGGACATTAACCACTTGGCTCCTGTCTACTGTCCTGGTCAACCAGCCGAAAAATTCAATCAGATAGTGCTGGCAGTATAGCCTAGAGGTAACAGTAACAAACTGTGAATGGGCAAGTACATTCAACAGACCTGGGTATGATTCCCTAATCCTCCACGTAAATACTATGTGACTCTGAGCAAGTCACTTGACCACCCCAGTGCTCCAGGTCACCCATAAAATGGGCACTTGTGCCTAGTGGGCCTTACTCGGTTATCATAAGAATATAATAAAATAAAATAAAACACTGTAGATTACTCTGGCAGGACATTCCTGGCACAAACCCATACTACCTCTCATCTTACAGCCCTTTTTCCTTGAGAAAGCCCACCAGTCTTTTCTTCAGGATAGTATCCATCAGTTTCCCCACTATTCACACCAGATTGACTGGCCTGTAACTTCCTGGTTCATCCCTTGATTCATTTTATGTTGCTTGCACATGTGCAAGAAACATAATGCCATCATCGGAGATTTGAGGTGTGTCACCTCCTCCTCCAATTCAGTCAGTGAGCTGGCAGGCGCGGCCTCTGGCTAATGCATTTTGGAGCTGTCTATGACACGCTCCAAATGCAGTGGTCTCTACAGTTGAGAGGGGAGCGCCCAGTGAGCAGAGATAAGAAGCCCACTGAAGCTTAGCTCCCCCAACACGCAGGCGCGTGCTCCCAGCACCTACGCGTAGCCGACGGGTGCCCAATCCCTGTCGGCTGAGCTGCGCCTCCCCCCAGTTGTAGGTGCCATTGAGAGCCCACCCAGTGTGGCAATGAGTCTTTGGCCGACGGGGTGCCCAATCCCCATCGCTGAACGCCCCCAACATCTCGTGCCACGCTGGGAGCCCACCCAGCATGGCAACCCGTCCCACGACATCTTTTTTTTTTTTTTTAACCTGAAAACGAAAGCGGTCCTGCGGAGCATCTCCCGACCCGCTCCCACAACCCGCACCACCCACTGCGCACCCAGCCTCCCCACGCCCCCACCCCATACTTCCTCTGGACTCCGGCTCGGCGATCTTCCGTGGACCGGGAACACGTCTGCACTCTTCAAAGCCGACCGCGAACTGAGGAAATGCCGTTAGCTGTATAATGGCCTAGATAGGGGTTTCAACTTTGTTGCATATCTCAGGCATTTTGAGAATTTTTGCAAATTTTCGACATGGGGTTTTGGGACACCTTCTCATGAATGATGTCACTGTCATGGTGTTATTCGGGCCCAAAAAGGTGATTTCGTACAGTGACTGCGTAAATCACCCTTCAGCCTGAATACCACCAATGACAGTGACATCATTCATGAGAAGGTCCCAAAAACCATGTTGAAAATTTGCACAAAATTCCAAAATGACTGTTTTAACAGCTGCATTGTACAGTTCCTACGCAGGCCCGTAAGTTCACATAAATTTCATTATTTTCACTCCAGATTTTCAACATTGCCATTTTACCACACTTCTTATGAGTAGTATAGCTGTCATTTTTCACATCTCACCCAAAATGTGTTTCCGCCCATTTTAGCGCAGAATGGCGCAGAGTCTTGGAATCAATGCACGGGAACAAATTAAGAAATCACAGTGACACTGTTCATGAGCAGAGGTCTTAAATGGCTATGTTGAAAATTTGGTGAAAATTCTACAAATGACTGTTTACAGCGCGTTGTGCAGTTCCTACACACGCCGTAAGTTCGCAACTTTCAATATTTGCACCCAATGACTTCAAATACTTAAACAGCACATAGAAGCAAGCAACATTCGGCATTGACAAATGCTTGTTATAAAGAGGCACCACATGTGCAGTTCTCCAGCCCAGGGCAAACACCAGAATCAGAGAGGTGTTAAACAGGTCTACAGAGAACACCAGCACCTCGGCCAGTTACCTTAGGACCTCAGTGCACTCTGTCTGACAATAGGGATTTGTCCATCCTTAAGACCTTTAGGCCCTATGCATCCTGTCTACCTCTATTACACCATCCGTAACTCCACCCTTTCCCATCCCCACCCTCTGCTCCCTTGTGGTACTGGTCCATCCTTCTCTACAGTGATCACAGCAAAAGTACTTTAAGCACCTCTGCTTTCTCTTTACTTCCTTCTGTCTAACCCTCCTTTTTAACCTGACAGTCTCATGTTTAATATCTCTTCTCCATTATGTATTTGAAGGTGTTCCCAGCTGATTTTACACCCTGTGCCAGCCATACTTCCCTTGCAGCTGTTGCTTCTCTAACAGCTCTGCTCACCATTCTTCATGTAACACTATAAACCTCCATCCTCCTCATTCTGGAGTATGTCTGTACTTCTGGAAGGCTGCCTTCTTTTACTTTATCACATCGACACTTCCTTTCAGAACCAGTGGAGCTTTTTGCCACATTTCTTGCTTTTGATCTTGGCTGCTAGCTAGTTGTCTCCATTAGTGCCCTCCTTTATTATGGCACATTTCTGTTCCACCTTGCAACTCTTTTCTTATCCGTGCAGGTGTCCTACCAGAATTTTTCCTATCTTATTAAAGTCAGGCTCCTGAAATCCCAAACCCTCACCTTGATCCTGACTATCCTCTACCCATGTCCAGGTGAGCCACACTGCATGGTGGTCTCTCTCTCTGCAAGCAGCTCTTCCAACTTTACATCCTGGACATGCCCACAGTTGGGCAGGACCAGGTCTAGTATAGTCCTTTCCCTAGAGGGCTTCATGCCATCAGGAATCCATTCTGGAATGCATCTAGCAGTACCTGCTCCTTGGTGTTGGAGTTAGCTGTGATTTTCCAGTTCACCACAAACAGATTGAAGACCCCCATTATTATTGCCTCCCCTTGCCTGCTGTTTCCATGATTTGTGACCCCAGTACATTGTCTAGCTCCTCTTCCTGTGAAGGTGGTCTATAACCAGCTTCAGCTGCCTCCAGCAGCACATGACCCAGGAAACGCGGCCCCATTGAGTTCAAGAGGCCTCCTGGATCCCCTACCCACAGCACAAGCTTCAGCTGCCTCCTGCAGCACACTGCCTGGAAAACACAGGCCCATGAGACTCAAAAGGCCACCGTGATCCCCACCCACAGCACAGCTTCAGCTGCCTCCAGCAGAACACTGCCAGGGAACGTGGCCACTGAGAGCTCAAGAAGCCTCCCTGGATCCCTACCCACAGCACAAGCTTCAGCTGCCTCCAGGACACACCGCCCAGGAAACGTGGCCCTGAGGAGGCTCAAAAGGCCTCTGGATTCCCTACCCACAGTACAAGCTTCAGCTGCCTCAGCAGTACACGGCTTGGAAACATGGCCCCAAGAGGCTCAAGAGGCCTCCCTGGATCCTCACCCACAGCATAGCTTCAGCTGCCTCCAGCAGCACACTGTCTGGGAAGCATGACCCCGAGGAGGCTCAGGGTAACAGGACCTCCCCTGCACAGTCTTGCTAGGAGTGTTCTTCCATGCATTTATAGACCTTTTTGCCCCTCAGAAGTGGGCTGATTGACTCTGAGGACTGCATTTAGCACTCTAGGCTTGGAGAGTCAACTGTGTTACAGCGGGGAGCTTTAAGGGGCTGTAGCTTAGTCATTTCTAACTGTGTTTGAGACAGTTGCTTCCTAAACTTGTGTATACAGCTAGCATTACCATTCTAGAGGGGCCATCACTGTTATGCAGCGTAGAAATGTATCTCTTTAACTGGTTGTTGTCATGATTCTGGGAGGGTGGGTTCTATCTTGTCTTCCTCACCCTGTCTTGATAGTTGGCACATGCATAGTAGTGGGACAGGCATCTGACTCTGTTCAAGAGTCTGTGCATGTGCAGTAGGTCTTGTACCTCCTGCTGTACACTAACTAACTCTTTGTTCTCATTCCTCTATATTAGGCCTCCTGGATCCTCTACCCACAGTACAAGCTACAGCTGCCTCCAGCATACACCGCCCAGGAAAGCCTTGACCCCAGAGGCTCAAGAGGTAACTATGGACCTTCCCCCTGCACAGTCTTGCTTAGGTGTTAGCTCATTGATGCTGCATGTCGACTGCTCATCCTGCCCCGTCCACCCTCCCACCCAAGTCCGACCCTCAATTTATTGTCCTTTCCTGTCATGTGACTTCCTGCTACTCTTTGAACTAAGTCCCCATTTCTCTATTTGCAGCTTATGGTCATCACCCACTTGAGGGGGTTTCCATCCTAGTGTGCCAATCTGCTGTATACCTCCATATTCTCTACTACACTTGGACACTCAGGCTTGTTCTGCTGCTTAACTGCAACTCTGCACGGCGCCCTATGCCCTATATCAGAAAACTAAAGCAACATCTAGTCCAGCTAGACTGGTCCTCTATCCGGTATGTTCCTAATATCAACTGTCATCTAGACCACATCACAAGTGCCTTCTGCATGGCTTGTGAACTTTTGCCCCAGGATCCACACTAAAAACGCAATGTCCCTTGCATCACCCCATCCCTTATCCAGAAACTTAAAAACAGACATAATCTCTAGCACTTAGCGGTAGAATCTGGCAAGGCATCTGATAGACAAGCCTACAAAGCAGAGTGCAATAAGTAACCTGAGCCATTTGACAGGCCAAAGTGGAGCACTACCAGGCCACCCTTGCATCAACCTGGGGTTCAGTCTGGACCTTCTGGGATAGCATGAAAGAGCTAAATGGAAGACCTGCTCCCCACACCATCCCAGCTCTCCATCGATGGCACCTCTACCACAGATCTGCTCCTTATTGCTGATTGCCTCAATACTGCCTTTTCGGATCTAAGCTCTGTCCTCCCCAGCAGCTTTTGATCCAGTCCCAACCTCTCTCCTCCTGCCCTGCATCGCCTCCATTCTACCCACACACGTATCCCTCACGGCTAGACCACACCTGCTAAAAGCTCTTAGTAGTAATAACCCTAGCAGCAACCCCTCAACTCCAGGATCCTCTGTCTGGTCCTGTACAAAGTCCTAGTCCCTGATGGACCCATTAACCAGTCCCTGTGCCTTGGTCAGTTTCCAAAACTTGAAAACAGCCAAAACGCCTTATGCATAAGTGTGGGGATCAGTCCACCCCTAACAACTACTGGCCAATCTCCATCCCCCCACCTCTCTAAAGCCCTTGAACAAGTGGTATCTATCCAACTGTCAGAGCAACTGTCCAAATATGACATTATGTGCCCAGAGCAGAACAGTTTCCACGCAGGACACAGTACAACCACTGCTCTCCTGTAGCTCTCCCATTACCTGCACTCTGCTCTTGACTCTGGCAGCCTTGCCAGAGCGGTGTTCATTGACCTCTAAGGCTTTTGACACTATCACCGCCTCCTACTCGACTCACTCCACCAACTCGGCTTCTCTGATGGTACCCTTGCCTGGTTTTCTAGTTACCTTTCTGCTAGATCTAAGCATGTTAAAATCAACGCCTCCTTTCCAACACACTACCCATTTGCTCAGGGGTCCTCTGGGCTCCATCCTGTGTCCTGTACTTTTCAGTCTCTACCTCAGCACCCTTCCCAGCATCGGCACTGGTAAAATGCTCTCTACGCTGACGATGCAGTCCTCTTTGCTCACATCCTGATCCTCCTCTCTCCAATTATCCTTCCAGCATGCTTACAATCAAGTTGAAGGTGACTCCTTGATCAGAGACTGGTCATAAACCTGAACAAGCATTTGTCAATGCCGAATGTTGTCTTGCTGGTTTGGGCATTGTTAATGCAGGAGTTAGAGAGACACATAATAGAAGTAGCAGTGAAGTATAGAACCAACATCAACCTCACCACACCTGCAGAGTGACAGTCATTGGGGTGTGAGTTTGGTGCTTGGCCATAATGCTCATGCTATTTCACCTCACCTTACGCTACAGAGTCTGACAAGTGTCATGCGTTATGCCTGGGGGTTTATCTTGCCTTATGCTCACCCATTTCATAGGGAGGCATTGAGATGGGTGCAGCATAGAGAATGAGTTGAACTTTGGGGATGAAGAATCTGAGGCACATCTTGATGCCTGTCAGTGGCTGCAGGGTGGAGGTGGAAGACCAATGGCATGAGCAGTACAGCAGACAATCCAAAGACACACCCCTGATACCTGTTAGTCTGTACAGGGTGAGATGTACTAGTGAGAAACCCTAATGCCCTGGGCATGTGTTGGTATCTGCACTCCAAATTTTAAAACATGGTCTTTTGTGACCCTACCTCATGAAGCATTTGGGACCTCTGTTCATGAACAGTGCCCCAGTGATTTTGTTAATCTGTCTCAAACATTAATTTCCCACAATGACCCTTTGATTCTGCACTACATGAAAATGTCAGCTGCACCATTGATAAGGAGAGTGAAGAGATGGCAATGGGAAATCTGGAGTGAAAATATCAAACATTCTCAAAGTTATGAATGTGTGTCAAAATTGCACATCACATACTGTAACACAGTCATTTAGTGGAATTATTTCACCAAATTATAACAGCCATTTTGGATCTCTGCTCATGAACAGCAGCACTATGATTATCTTAATCTACCTGAACGTTGATTTCCCACAGTGGCCATGTGATTGTGTGCCAGATGTGCGAAACTACAAGATATGACAAATGACAGCTGAAGTGTTCACAAGAAGTGTGCAAAATGACAATGTTGAAAATCTGGAGTGAAATATTACAGATTCTCGAATTTACGACTGAGCATGGACACTGTGCAGTGTACGCTTGAACATAGTCATTTATGGAATTTTCACAAAATTTTCAACATAGGCATTTTGAGACCTCTGTTCATGAACAGTGTCATTGTGATTCTCTTACTCTGTTCTGAACATTGTTTTCTACAGCGACTGCGCCTGCCCACTGGATGTGTGAACACACAGTTCAGGTAGGATGTGGGAAATAAAGCTGTACTGTTCATAAGGAGGTGTGAAAAATGGCAATGGTGAAAATCTGGAGTACAAATATTAAAATATTGAAGTTATGAGTGTGCATGGAAACTACACAAAGCACACTTGTAAAACAGTCATTTATGGACGTGTGTCACCTAATTTTCAACATAGCTATTTTAGGACCTCTGCTCATCAGCAGAGTCACTGTGATTTTCCTAATCTGTCCCAAACACTGATTTCCATAGTGACTAAGTTATTCTGTGCCGGAAGTGTGAAACACATTTCGGCCAGGATGTGAAAATGATGAAGGTGCGTGAACACTCGCAACACACGCTCATAGCACAGTCATTTAATGGACTTTCAGCACCAAATTTTCAACACAGGCATTTTAGGACCTTTGCTCAAGAACAGTGTAACTGTGATTTTCTTACTCTGTCCTGAACACTGATTTCCCACGGCAACCACACTATTCTATGCTGGAGTGTGAAAACACATTTCAGCCAGGATGTGAAAAATGACAGCTGTACTGTTCATAAGGAGGTGTGGAAAATGCCAATGTTGAAAATCTGGGTGAAACTATTACAGGTTCGCAGTTACAAGCATGCGGAATTGTGCATCACATGCTCGGAAAATAGTCATTTTTTTTTCACCAAATTGGCAACATAAGCTTTTGAGAGCCCACCTCATGAACAGTGGACTGTTATTTCATTATCAGTCCTGAAAGGTGATTCTGCAGTGACCGCAAAAATCATCTTTCAGGACCGAATAACACAATGACAGTGACTGAATTCATGAGGAGGGACCTAAGAACACCATGTTGAAAATGTGGTGCCAAATTCCCAAAATGCCCGAGATATGCATCAAAGTCGAAAACCCTATTTATGCCATTTTACAGCTTACTGGCATTTCTTCAGTTCGTGGTCGGCTTTGAAGGTGCAGGCGTGTTCCCAGTCCACAGAAAGATTATGCCTAGTTGCCGGAAGTAAGTATGGGTGAGAGGGGTGTGGGAGGTGGGTCACACAGTGGGTGGGTGGGTTGG
The DNA here is from genome assembly GCA_016271365.2 of Neoceratodus forsteri. Lineage (NCBI taxonomy): Eukaryota > Metazoa > Chordata > Ceratodontiformes > Ceratodontidae > Neoceratodus > Neoceratodus forsteri. The sequence goes on from CM057455.1 coordinate 627,050,259, forward strand.
GAAGGGGCTGCAGACTGTGAGGGACAGTTTTCTACTTTACGGGAAAAAAACGTTGCAGGAAGGTTTTTATTTTTACAAGTACATTTGGCATGCTGGGGTGGGCCTAGCATGTCACCTGCATGTTTTTGGGGGACTGGAGCCAATGGGGACTGGGCACCCTGTCAGCAAATAAAAGAGTATTTGAGGCGGACTGTAGCTGATGGGGTTGGGCACTCTGTCGGCAAATAAAGAGTGTTGGGAGGGATGATGCTGACAGGAGATTGGGCACCCCCTAAGTCAGCTTTTCTGGGGACTGTACGAGGTGGATGGTACAGTCACCGCCATGTCGCACAGAAACTTACACGGGAAAGACACACCTTGCAATGAGGTGGCGCTCCTCATTGCATTGGCTAAAACCTTTCAAGGTGATGGACATGCTTTGCACTGCTGTCATAGACAGCATACAATCTAATTCATGCCATGGAGCCCAGCCCAAAAGCAGTGGCGCCACAGGCTACAACAGGACAACACATCCAAAACCTGCTATTCGATGTTACCGCAACATATTTGCTTGCACAGGTACAAGACAGCATAAAAGATCAAGTCAATGCTTTTTCCCACCACAAATAAAGCTAAAATGCCCCTCTTGATTATCCCCAGCACTCTGCACCTGCTAGAACAAGTGACCACATACAAATACCTAGGCATCACTTTCGATAATGCATTCACCTTCCACACCAATATCAATGCCCTTTCTTCCACCATAAACTCTCGAATAGGCCTTTTATACCACCACAGGGATTGCCTGCCCAAGTTGCCCTCCAGCTGGCCATCTCTCAGTCTTGTCCTTAGTGGGCTATGGTTTTACACATTTACGCCAGTGCAGACAACACTGCCATCTTCAAAATCCAACTCTCCATCAATAAGGCCTGTAGACTCCTGACTGGTGCCCCAGCCATACCCACACCTGCCTGCTCTACTCCACCACCAACCTGCTCAGCTTTGATGAGAGACTGCACTATCAGAGTTGCCTACTTGCTAAGAAATCTCTGCTAGGGCTCCCCAAGTCTCCGCCTCCCAGCGGCGTCCCTCATCTGCTACCACCCATAGTGCTGTTAAGGCCACCTTCCAGGTGCCCAGAACCAAGACCGCCTAACTCAGAGATCTTTCTTCAGCAGCCCCTCCTGGTTTATCTCCTCCCAAGCTGCATCTCCAACATTGCCAAATTGGTTCCTTCAAATCTACCCTCTGGAGCCATCTCTTCAATGTCTACTGTTGTCGATGCAACTTACCTGGCCTTCCCTCCTAATCCACCACTGCAAGGACTCTCCGCCAGGCCCCCGACTTGACAATGTCCTGGGGACAGCCAATCCTCTCCCCACACTGACCTCTCCCACCATTACAAGGTTTATATAGGGACGACTTCTGTAACTTCTGAGGACTTAGTATGTCTAAGAGTGTAACCTATAATATGTAACAACAAGTAACCTAAGTGTATTCTATGTTAAATGTTTTATTTTTCTGCACCTGTAATATTGGCCACTGTTGTAATCTGCACTATGTCATTTTGTCTGCCCTCCTCATGCACCGATGAGGTGCATTTGTAAATGAGTCTCTGACTCAAAGGTTGTAAATCTGACTTGTAAAATAATAATAAATAAATAAATAAACTACCCCATTCAGTTTCTTCCTCTTAGCAGATAACATCTTATGTCTTTCCAACCGCTCATTCCCTCTGGGGCAGGTTATCCCTCCTTCACATACAGAGCCACTCCTCTCTTGTCATCTCCCTATCTTTCTAGTACATTCTGCACCCAGGGACTGTGAGGTCCCGTTATGTGACAGTGTGACCCATGTCTCTGTGGTGGCCACTGTGGCAACCTCCCATTGGCCATCAGCGCCTGCATCAGCCATTTTGTTTACCAGACATCTTGCATTCAGAGACACTACCGTCCACTGTGACATAGACCCCTTCACCCCTGTCCCACCCCTCATTCCTGCCTCCCAGTCCCCCCACTAATTCCTCCCTATTCTGTCCAGATTGGGAGAGGACTATCAGCCTCCTCCACTAGGTAACTGAGGCTATACAGATTAAAGATTTTCCCAACCTCCATGAACCTCTCTTACATCATAGAATTTGAATTTGGTGGCAGATAAGGACCAGTGGCCCACCCAGTCTGCCCATTTCTACCTCAATGGATAAGCTGCAGATCCTAGTTAACCAGCAGCCTACTTTTCTACCCCACCCCTAGAATTGCCTTATGACTGTCCCATGCATGCTTGAATTCAACCACGGTTTTGACTCCTAACCTCCTCGGAAGGCTGTTCCATGCATCCACAACCCTCTCTGTGAAAAATATTTCTTACATTACCTCTGATCTGCCCCCATCTTCAAATTGTGCCCCTTGTCTTGCACACCTCTTTTTGAAAGATGCTACCTCTTGAACTTAGTTGATTCCTTGAGGCACTTGAAAGTTTCTATCATGTTCCCCTCTCCTCCTTTCCTCGAGGCTATACATATTAAGTTCCTTTAGTCTCTCTTCATATGTCTTCCGGTGCAGACCCTGCACCATTTTAGTGCCCTCCTCTGGACAGCTTCCATCCTGTCTATGTCCTTGTGGAGATTGGGTCTCCAGAACTGCACGCAGTACTCCAGATGGAGTTTCACCAGTTGTCTGTACAGAGGGATAACAACTTCCTGTTTTCTACTGGTGATGCTGCTCCCTATGCATCCCAGTATCCCCCAGCCTCCTTACTGCCCTCTCACATTGCTTCCCACCTCTAAGTCATCTGATATGACAACCCCAGGTCCCTTTCTCATTTTGTTGTTAGTATCCTCACCCCCATTGTGTACTCTTCTCCTGGGTTTTGTTTCCCATGTGCATTACCTTGCACTTCTTGGCATTGAATCTAGCTGCCATATATTTGACCATTCCACTAACCTTGCCAAGTCGCTTCTCATCCTTTCCACCCCACCTTGTGCATCAACTCCATTGCAGATCTTTGTGTCATCTGCAAAGAGACATACTTTTCCTTCCAGTCCCTCTGCAATGTCTATAAAGACATTGAAGATGACCCCGTCCTAATACTGAACCCTGCAGTACCCTACTAGTAACCCCCTTCTTCTGAGTGGACTTATTTACTATTACCCTCTGTGTCCTATTCTCCAGCCAATTCTTTACCAAAGCTATCATCTTGGGGCCCACTCCCAGGCTGGCTAACTTGTATATTAATCTTTTGTGTGGGACTGTGTCAAATGCCTTGCTAATGTCTAGGTAGGCCATGTCCACAGCCCCTCCCTGATCTGCTACTTTGGTCACCCAGTCAAATAAATCTATTATATTCATCTGACATGACCTTTCCACTGTGAATCCATGCTGACTTGGGTCCTGTGCCCTCTGGCCTCTAGGTACTCAACAATTCTTTCCTTCAGAGTGATTCATCATTTTCCCTGTCACTGAGGTTAAACTAACAGGTCTGTAGTTTCCTTCCTCTGCCCCACTCCCAGTTTTGTGAAGGAGAATCACATCTGCCCCTCCAGTCCTCATGTACCACCCCATCCTCCCATGATTTCTTCAACAGGGTAGTCAGTGCTGTCACTAGTTCAACCCTTAGTTCTTTTAGAATTCTGTGATGAATCCCATCAGGCCCTATTGCTTTGTCCACCTTCAGTTTTAAGAGTCCTTTCAGAACCCTTTCTTCTATAAATGGGTTGGTATCAACTTCTGTATCCAGAGTGTTTCTATTGTTTGTTTTAGGTACCTCCTCTTCATTTGTAGATACTGAGCAAAAATATTTGTTGAATATCTCTGTTACCCTCTGCCCCAGCCCCCCATTAAGCCTCACTATCCTCCCTTGGTCTTCCTTGGTTTCCTGATGTACCTAAAATTGGTTTTATCCCCTTCTTAACTGAGTTGACTATCTTTCCTTGGTTCAGACCTTTGCTGTTTGGACTGCCTTCCCAGCTTCCTTTGCTTTAACTGATACAATTCTCTGTCCTGCTTCTTCTGTGATTCCTTGTACTTCCTGAATGCTTTCTTTTTCTTGAACCTTCACTGCCACCTCCTTTGAGAACCATAGTGGTTTCTTATATCGTTTAGTTTTGTTTATTTGCTTTACACAAACCTCTGTGATGGCAGTTTTATTATTCCCATTGTTCTTCCACCCTCCTTCCTGTCCATTTGCTAGTGCATTCTTAGGCACTCACCCATTTTAGCAAAGTCAGCCGTCCTGAAGTCCAGTACTTTTGCCTTTGTATGACTTGACTCTATTGCTGTGTTTATTGTGAACTATACTGTTCGATGATCGCTAGTTCCCAGATGGCTACCCACTTCTACATCTGTGATCCTCTCTCCATCTTCATTTAAAAGAACCAGATCTAAGATTGCTCCCTCTCAAGCAGGTTCCAATGCTAGTTGTCTCAAGGCATGCCCCTGTAGGGCATCTAGAAAACCTCTCTTAGAAGTGGCTGCTGCAACTGCACTCCAGTTAACATCTGGCATATTCAGATCACCCATCAGCAATATCTCCCATTTTTCTGCCATTCTAAGTATACTTTCTATCATTTCCTTGTCCATTTCCTCCTGAGAGGGGTCTGTATACAACCTGTGCAGACTGTGGTGCCATTGCCTGTCTCCAAATTGACCCACAGTTCTTCTTCTCCTCCTCCTATTTTACCCTTTTGTTCTGTTGCTTGATTCCTTCCCTTATGTAGAGATCTACTCCTTCTCCTCTTTCACCCTCCTGTCCCTCCTGTAAATAGTGTACCCTGGTATGTTTACTTCTCAGTCATGGTTCTGTGTGTACCATGTTTCTGTGACTGCCATGATATCCAGATGTTCCTCCTCCATCAAGGCCACTAATTCAGGAAGCTTGTTACCCAGACTACGTGCATTGATACTCATTGCTCTCCATTTTTGATGGCTTTACATTCTGTAGCAGCATCCCCACTGACCTCTCTACCTTGGTCTTTTTCTCATTTAGTACCCTGTTTTGTCATCACCTTACCTCACAACCTGTGATGTCATTCATACCTAGGTGCACTATTATCTGGGTTTCCCACCTTCCTGCCCCATGCTTGGCTATCAGAATCCTTCTCTTCTCGCCATCATCCCTGCCATACATTCTACCCTCCTGTCTCCTTCTCTTGACTACTTCTCCATACCTCAACCCTTTTATACTGAATAACCCAAGATTATCACCCTTCCCTACCTTCCTAGGGCCTCCACCTTTGCCGATGCTACTGCCCTCTTCTGCCATCCCCTTTCCCTCCTGCCCATCCTGTACTGTCCCTTTACCCTTGCATTGCTACCCATCCCAGCCCCTCCACCTGACCCTAACTTACCTCTGGCACTCCCCAGCTTTCCTTTCTTCTCACCCCCTGTCTTTCCCCCCATGACCCTTCCTCTTATTCCTTCACTCACCTCCCCCACCCCTCTCACCTGATACTTTTCCTCTCCTTACCATCCCTGAAGTCCTTCCTCTCACTGTCTTCCTCCTAACATTCTCACTGTCATTACCCAACCCTCCAAATCCCCTCTTCCTATCTGTTCAGCAGGAGAAACCTGTTCAGCACCACCACCTCTGATGGTGCACCCATTGATACCCACCCCACCCTGCCTTGCCTGCTCTTCTTCCCGATATCCACCCCCCCACTGTGGGCATTCTTTCCCACTGGGTGAGATGGACCCTGTGGACCTGTCTACTCCTTTTCTCTTCCTCCCATGTGTCCCCACTCTCCACTGGCTCCTTCCTGTTCTCTCCTTTCCTGCCCCCAGGCCCTGTTTCCTTTCCCCATCCATAACCTATGAATACCCTCCCCCAGTGCAACTATCTCCTGCCTCAACTGGCACACCTCTACCCTCAGCTGTCCAATATGCCTGCAAACCATGCATCCCACCATCTCCCAGACAGCTCCCAGGAACATTGCTGTCCCACATCTCCTGCCTATAGCCCAAATTGCCTCTTCCTGCACCCACTGCATGCCCCCACTCCACATTTTACATTCTAGGCACTCCTTAATAATTCACTTAGCTAGCCACATTAACTTTATGAAGCTTTACCATAGATCTGATAAGGGAATTTTAAGTGCAACAACCAAGCAGCATCAAGAGAGGTTTATAACTTTAAATGCAAATTGATTAACTTTAACTGTCTGTGTTGGCATTATAATATAACTTGCATTTGTTGACTGTTGAGACTCCTCCCTTCCTGACAGCATTGTTAGTGGCTGCTGCAAGGATTGTGTGTAGGAGGACTGTGTTCTCTTCCTACCTCCTTAGCAGTTAAATCTAATGACTGAGAGGTACTATCTATTTGTCAAAGTTTTTATATCAAATATAACTAATTACACTGCTGAGAGTCTTTTAAAGGCTTTATTTCTAATCCCACGGTGTATTTTGCGCGGAACGGAAGTGAGGCGCACTGCACTTCAGTTTCGGGCATTAATTCAGCAGCTCCAGCAAGTGGGCAGCGTGAGCGGGAGCCGTGCATGAGACGCTGCAGAGAGACAGCGCATCTAGCGCGGTTCATCGTGTCCATCATGGACAAGGGGACAAGAAGGTAACACTTATATAATACCTCAAATACCAAAATACTAGAGAGTTTGTCAGAGCCTTCTTTAAGTGTCACCATGAAGAAAGCTAATAGATACTGTACTACATGTAAAATGTATGCTATAGGCAAACACATTGCTGATTTCAAGTGTCAAGTGTATTTTAATCACTGAATTACAGAACGAAGTCTCAGACTTCAGCCTGTATTGTCCACCAATCCAGATATTAGAGCTTTGGAGGATTACATTGACCAAAATGTCAATATTAGTGGAAGCTAATACCTCTATTACAACAAATAGGGCAGAGGATAACATTCCTATTCAGGCAAAATTAGAAAATGGATTTAACCCCAGTCCCATCTAATGTTACTTTTTCTGCAATGTCTGAACTACCAACCTCTACCTCTACTCCCACAATGCTCACCCAACATAGGTTTATTGATGATAAAGCAAAACCCTGGATATGAAAAAATGTATAGCCAAGTCTAAGTCAGTGGATAATGACCAACTCACCGCCACTGCATCTATTACACAAAGGTCTACAGAAGAAATGGGGAATCCCTGTATACCAAAAAAATGTATAACTAAGACCAAGGTAGTGGTAAATAACTTATCTACCCCACATACATATGCAATTTCCACCACAACTCTTTTGAGCAGTTAACAAACCTTATAGAGGAAACTGTAGAAATTAGTCCTAAACTAACTTATACAAACGAGAACAGTCTTATGCAATACATGACTACTAAAAATTCTTTCGATGAAGCCCTGTCTTTGCTTCCAACTTCACTCACCCCATGTGTACAGGACACATTAATCGCTCATAAAGAAGTTTATATACTGGGTGATTCCATAACTAAATATATTGACCAATCGTTGTAATCAGGATAAAGAACACCGCTCTAGCTTGAGCTACTGAGGTGCTAGGATTTCCAATATTATAACTATGCTTAAACCCATTCTAAAATCTGCAGGAAAAATCCACTAGTTGTTATTCATGTGGGAACAAACGATATTACCAAGCAACCAGTGCAGGGATAAAGCAGGACTTTGTTTCACTTTGCAATCTACTGATTGAAAGGGCTGTGAGATCTGCCTGTCTGAAATACTTCCTATCCCAAGAGCAAAGGCAACCATAAACTCTAAAATCAAAAACATAAACGAATGGCTGAGAAAATGGTGCTCAGACAGGGTATACACTGCCTAACCCACTGGGAGGATTTCCACCTCAATTCATCACTTTACTGTTGGGATGGCCTTCACCTCAGCAGAAGGGTAGTGCTATACTTGGGAAAAAGATTGTTACTCATATAAACACTCGTTTAAACTAGTGTGTGAGGGGAGTTTGGACGACCGCTCAAAACTCTTGAAAAAGGGCCTGATCTTTAATCTACATTTAAATACTCTATCTCTCAATGCACGATCACTGAATTTAACCAAAATAGCAGAATTAGAAACAAAAGCTCATCTTTAGATTTATCACTTATGGCGTGTATCTGAAACCTGGGAAGCTCCAATAGGAACTGGTCAACTGAGATACTCGGCTATAAACATTACTATAAAATAGGCCAGATACAAAAAAGGGGAGGAGTCAGTCTTTTGTTAAGGACAACATACCCTCATACCAATCACCGATAGAGCATAACTCAGAGAGTATATGGTATATATTCAACCAAAAGGTCTTCCCAAATTCTAGTAGGAACCTGTTATCGCCCCCGCATCAGATGATGCTCATAATCTCAACCTACTAGAGGATATCTCTCAGTTCTCTAGTAAAGGATCAGTACTCTCTTAGGCGACTTTAACCTCCCTAATATTAACTGGGATACTCTGACGGGTTCAAATAACATTGAAAAAACTTCTTAGCAACTATCATCGACCTGGGTTTATACCAACAAGTAAAAGAACCTACTAGGGAAATAATATACTTGACCTAGTTATAACTAGTCAAGATGTACACATTAACAACTTACATATAACTGATTCTCTTGGTAATAGCGACCATAATTCTATATTCTTCTCCATATCTCTACCTGACAGTTCAGCCCCAGGTAAAAAATAATTAAACACTATGAAAGGGCAGATTTCCAAAAATAAACGAACAACTAACTAAAATCAATTGGGACCATGTTCTTACCCCTTACCACCATTGAGGCATGGAACTTTCTAAAGACACAAATAGCCTCTATAGAACATAAATATGTTCCTAACAAATGTATTTATAACTATAAAGGCAAAATACCCTATGGTTTAATGCCACCATTAAAAACAAATACTCCAAAAAGAAACTATTCATATGCCTAAAAGAGTGGACATAACACACTGACCGATAATAATAAGTTATTATTACAGTACAGAGAATCAGTAAAATTTCAAAAATGTATACTATTAGCAAAACGGAATCTTGAGTTTCACATAGCACACACTAAAGACGCTCACAAATCCTTATATGCTTATCTAAACAGCAAAAGGTAACAAACAAACAATTGGTCCTCTTATGCTTGACAATAAAATAATAAAACTGACTCAGCATAGCATCAACATTAAATAATTATTTTACTTCAGTATTTACACAAGAAACATCTCTAACCACCTCAGCAAGACCACTCAAAATTATTAATAAACAAACAATCCAATTAAATGACGTCACAACCTTATTACAGCCTTGAAGAAAACTACCAGCCCGGTCCAGATGGCATAAACCCAAGATTTCTTCTGGGCCACAACAAACAATTGTAAAGCCACTAACAATGATTTTCAACAAACTTCAATGAATCCACAGTTCCCTGGACTGGAAAGCTGCATTAATTACCCTATATTTAAACAGGGTTCCTCATTCACAAGTAAATAACTATCGTATCAATCAGTTTAACATCTATTCCATGTAAATTACTTGAAAAATCATTAAAACATTTCTGGACAAGGAGATTACATCTCTAAAACTCATTGATAGTACCCAACATGGGTTTAGACCAGGCTTGTCATGTACTACTAATCTATTGACATTTTATAACTTCATTAGTTTAAATCTAGACTCAAGCATTCCTTCTGACGTTATTTTGTTGGACTACAGCAAGGCTTTTGACAAGGTATCCCATTCGATTCTCATTTCCAAACTCATTAACTTAGGTTTTTCCAAGACACTAGTTTCGTGGATAGAGATTAGCTAACAAATAGAACACAGAGGGTTAGAGTAAATGGTACGCTGTCAGGCACGGCTGGGTCATGAGTGGGGTTCCAGAGGTTCTGTCCTGGGACCCACATTATTTAACATCTTCATTAGTGACATGAAAATTCATTCTTCTAATATACTTATAAAATTTGCAGACGACACCAAACTGGGTGGTGCAGTTAATAATGCTGAAAACAAACAAAACCTACTTAATGATCTATTATCTATTGAACATTGGGCCTCTGCAAATAAATGGAATTAATACTACCAAATGTGCTGTCTTGCACTTTGGGAATAACAATCCTAAACAGATTTACACATTAAACAATAACATAATCAGGGCTTCATGTCTTGAAAAAGATCTTGGATTATAGTTAACAACAAACTCACTCATGTTTGGACTGTAATAAGATAGCTATTCTTGCAAACTCATTATTTCGTAGAAATAAAGGCACGTTGTCTCTAGAATTGAGCAATGTATCATACCATTGTACAGAGCATATATCCGACCACACCTCGATTATGGTTCACCATTCTGGAGTCCTTACCTTAGTGGAGATGTGGTTAGATTAGAAAGATACAAAAAAGTTACTAAATCCATACCTCATCTAACGATCTTGACTATGAAAGTAGGTTAACAAAACGAGGCTGCACTCTCTTAAACTAAGAAGACAGAGGGGGATTTACTACAACTTTACACGATTATCCAAAATCCAATACTAATGAAACAGTGTGGTATTTCCTTTATTAATAGGAAAACTGGACCCAGATTGCATAACAAACAACTGGATATAGCTAATGTAAAACAAAAAAAGACAAAACTTTTTACAATACGTATACCAAGAATATGGAATACACTTCCACAAGATGTTATTGATTCCCCTACCTTCACTAACTTTAAACTTAAACTGGATAGATGGATAAACTGGCTCACTAGTTAGGATTTATCATCAATGATCCACATATGTGGAGGACAATACTCATGGGCTTCGGCCTTCTTTTGTCCCTTTAACCAAGTAACCAAGTAACCAAGTAACCTTTTCCCTTCCCTTTAATTAATTAAGATCTGGATGGTGGTGGCTGAAAAGTTGCACCGCCTTCCTTTCTGGTTGACTAACGTGTAAACAGCTTTGATGTCCAGCTGCCTAGTTGGCCCAAGGTATGAACAGTCAGTGTTCCCACTCAGTTTGCCTGCTGACTCCCTTGCAGGAATAACTGCAACCTCCCCAACTAACCTAGGTATGAACCGTATGCTTTCCAACTGAAATTCCTACCTGCTGACTCTAGAAAGAAAGAAGCTGTAGCCTACTGGCAATACTGCTATCCAGTCCTAGGTGTGACATATCTGCCCTCCCATGGAATTCCCTTACTAATAGGGATTAGCTACAGGCCCTCTGGGGTAAGACCCCAGATAGGCAATGGCTACGGTTCTGAAACACCCCACCTACTTCCCACCTTCTCCCTTGCCTTACCTGCTGTCCTTTGAGCAGCATGGCCTGTGGCCTATGATCTTTCCTGAGAATGCTACAGGCCCCAGAAACCACTAAGACAGATACCACACTCTTACTTCATGGCACCATACTTTGGCATTCAGGGTCTTATGAGGTTTGTGGGTGTTAAATAGGAACTACAACCTCTTTATTGAGATATATAGCCACGTGGCCTGATTTGTCTGCCAATCATGCCAGCTTGTCTGTCACTGCACCCTAATTCAACTGGCAACCTCCCTCCTCTCTTCTTGCACAGTTCGTCAGTCAGAGAATTTTACAATTTTTGGGAAATCCAGCAAAAATACAGTAAGCAGTTTCATACCCTTCTCAGCCACTACTTTTCTGGCCAATCCTGCTTCATTCACTCAGCGGTAAGCATAACAAAGTTTTCATATTGCATGGAGCTACTGCATTTGGGACATCATTCATCAATTTTAACCTCCTAGTTGAAGCACAGACTAGGCTCCGTTGATCCATATGTATCTTGGATCTAATTAATTTTATTTATATTTCATCAGGTCCCTGGCTTCCATGTCTCTGCATTTCAAACCTTTTAATACACTTAACACATGTATCCCCTGTGGATCACAATGTTTATACTACAGCATGAAGTTTTGTGTTCTCCATTTGCCCTCACACTACTTATTTGCTTGAAACAAGACTGCATTTCTTTATAATGTAACATGAAAATCACGTATTTTGCTTTATAAAAAAAGGGGTACTTAAAGAAATCATGTTTTTAGGCTCCATGCCTCAGAACAAAGCTCTAGGGTTCCTTTTCTGTGCTCCTATGTATTTGGTCTATACTAAGATGTCAATAATTGCTAAGTCACAAATAATTTACTTGAGTGTGTGCCTATTTGTTTTTGAGATCACTACAGCACCTGTATCACAAGCAAACTGATAGGGTATCATGATTAAATGGGCAACACACAGTCTGGTAAATCAGCACTACTTGGAAGACTTTGACTAAAGAGCTGAATACAAGATTATTGACTCAGAACCCTAACTTGCATTTCTAACTTTTATTACTTTGTCTGCCATCCTACCATTATCTTTTTTCTTCATTTCTGTTTATCATCATGCTGGCAGAAGGAGATGTACCCATTATCAGATCCTCTGTACTCCACCTGCATACCCAACTAGCAGCCCAGAGTGGAGGCCCTATAGCTTTCCTCCTACAGTGGAGCTCCTGAAGAAAAGACCAAGATCCTTTGATATTTCATCTGAGACATAGACTGGCAGCGTCATTTGTACTGAGGAGCAAATGTATCATTGTGTAGCTACAGCTAGGATTTTCTACTTCCTGGTTCCCCAGAGAGGTGGACTTGCAATGATGTCAGTGGGTGGGCTGGCATGCTTCATGTACTCTCCATAGACATTCACTGCTATGTCCACCCCTACAGAGTAGTTCTGGCCTGATGTATATCCAGCAGCTGCTGAGTGTCACTCAAATCAGAATGCCTACAGCCTTCCCTGTCCTGCCCCCTTGTAGGTGGAGACCTGTCCTTGGATGCTCATCCAACCTTACCCATCTGGTCCTCTGATGCTCCTGGCCCATTCCTGAAGTCGGATCATCAGCATTGCACGGCAGTGGCACTAGCCCTGTGACATCAGATTAACACCCAAACATTATCCTGACATAGATTTTGCAAAACATTAATAGTTATTCAATGAACAACCAACTGTGAACGTAAAATAATAATTTCACTTTATTGAACACAATTAGAAATTAATGCATGATAAGCACCTGGGCAAAGTATACTAGTGTGGAGTACACAAGTGAAACACAAGGTGGAATTTAACTGACTTGGGTCTGGTAGCAAAGGGTTATTGTGGACTGGAATTACTCCCAGTGGAAAGGATAAGTCAATGGAATTAAGCTAGGATCAGTGCTGAGGGCACTGCTGTTCAATGTTTTCATCATGATCTGGGAGCTGGGGTCACCAGTAGGCAAGTTAAGTTTGCTGATAGGATAACATTAAGCTGACTAGAATGATGGACTCCCTTGAGGATGAGGAAAATATTAGGAGGACCTAAACAAGTTGGGTGATTGGTTGGACTCCTGGATTCTCAGAGTCAATATAGTCAAATTAAGGGTAATACAGTTATGTGAGTAATAGATAGAACCTATGCTCAGTTTGTGTCTTCTTGATGCAGTGAAAAGGAAAAGGACATTGGGATCACATTAGACAAGAAGCTGAAGCATGATAGTCAGTAAGCAGCCAAGGTCAAAGGTCTGGCAGAATGCTGGGGTGCATCAAAAGGATTTACCAACGGGCAGGAGATGTAATCTTGCCATTATACAGGCCTTTGGTTAAGCCCCACCTGAATTCTGGGCTCCTTAATACAAAAACAGAAGACAGATGAGGGGTGCAATGCTAGGCCAACCAATGATGAGGAACTTAAGACAATAGCATGAATAGAGGCTGAAACCTTTAAATATTAACATTGCACATAAGGAGACCGAGAAAGGACATAATCTGAGGATAGGAACTACAATAAAGGGAGTCATAGAGAGAACCTGCATGGTGCTCCCCTATACTGGGACTGGTAGCAGTAAGGTATGTAAGTAAGAACAGCAGTGAGGTTAAACAAGAGTACTGATGGAGGCAAAGGGATGAAGGCTGTCATGTTCTGCAAGCAGCATGACAAATAAAAAGTTAAACCGAATAGCAATGAATTCAGGGGTAGGCTCAGAAAATAACGAAAGGTGATCCAGAACTGGTTGTTAGGAGTCTGTCTTAATGCCAGAACTCTGGGTAATAAAATCAAGTAGCTCCAGGCATCAGTGCTAGACACTGAGATGGACCTCATAGCCATCACGGAAAGTTTTGCCACAGAGAATGATGACTGGCACTTTTCCGTCACAGGTTACACAACGTTTAGACAGGAGAAGGCAAAATGCCAGGGTTGTGCATAGCCATATAAGTCAGGCAGGACATAGAGGCAGTAGAGGACAGACATATCAAGGAAAGCAATGGGGAAACAGAGTTGCTGGTGGTTCACCTCATGGTACCCTCTGGCAAGCAAATACATATTGAGGTGATCTATAGACCACCAAGACAAGGGACGAGAGAGATAGGGGGCTCAGAGAAGCACTGGCAAGGGACCATGAAGGGAAAGAGGTGGTGGTGGATGATCTGAACCTGTCAGATATTGATTGGGACATTCCAGTGGCCATGCTGCACTAGAAGTCAGGTACTGCTAGGTACATTGCAGGAATGTCTGCTAGAGCAAATGGTTAAGGAACCCACTAGTTCTTACTTACCATTTTCAATTTGGTGATCATCAACTTGTAGATAGAAACATAGAAGTTGATGGCAGATAAGGACAGCAAGGCCCATCCAGTCTGCCCATTTCTTTTTCTCCCTTATGAATGTGCCATAGGCCTTTGCTCTGTCAATGGCCTATCTATTCATACTCATCTGTATTGCTCCCTTATGCTTATCCCATGCCTGTTTGAAGCCCTGCACTGTATTCATATCCACCACTTCTTGAGGTAGGACGCTCCATGCATCCACCATCTCTTTCTGTGAAAAATAACTTTTTTCACATTACCCCTTAATCGGCCTCCTTCTAATCTCATGCTGTGTCCTCTTGTCCTGACATTTTTTATATTGAAACATGTTAGACTCATTCACCTTGTTAATGCCCTTAAGGTGTTTTGAATGTTTCAATCATATCACCTCTATCCCTCCTTTGCTCTAGGGTATACATATTGAGTTCAGTTAATTTGTCCTCATATATTTTCTGATGCAGTCCCTGCACCATTTTGTTGCCCTTCTTTGGATTGCCTCAAGTTGGTTAATGTCCTTGTGAAGGTGTGGCCTCCAGTACTGCATGCAGTACTCCAGATGGGGCCTAACCAGTGTCTTGTAAAAGGATTATTACATCCCTCTTCTCACCTGTGGATACTCTTACTAATGCATCCCAACATCTCTAGCCTTACCTACTGCTTTAGAGGTCTGCTTGGATGATTTCAGGTAATTGGTGATGATGACGCAAAGTCTCTTTCTTGCCTTGTGACTGCCAGCAACTCCACTCCCAACCTATAGGTGGCTTCAGGGTTTCTCTTCCCTATGTGCATAATCTTGCACTTCTTTGCGTTGAACCCCAGTTGCCACTCTTCCGACCATTTTGCTAGTTTATTCAGATCTCTTCTCATTCTGCCCACACCATCTGGATCATCTATTCTGTTGCAGATCTCGGTGTCATCTTCAAACAGACAAACCTTACCCTCCAGTCCATCTGCAATGTCACTGATGAAGATACTGAAGAGGACTGGCCCCAGGACTGATCCCTGAGGGTACCCCACTTGTGACTTGCATCTCTTCTGAATATAACCATTTCTGACCACTCTCTGTGTTCTGCCCGTCAGCCAGTTTGCCACCAGCTAACCAACTTCTGACCCACTTCCAAGCCTACCCAGCTTATTAATCAATCTCTATGTGGAACAGTATTGAAAGCATTGCTGAAGTCAAGGTAGGCGATATCAACTGCACCCCTTGGTCCACCACTCTGGTTACCCAGTCAAATAAATTTATGAGATTAGTTTGACAGGACCTTCCTTTGTAAAGCCATGCTGTCTTGGATCCTGTACTCATGGATTCTAGGTGTTGCACTATCCTTTCCTTGAGGAGTGCCTCGATAATCTTGCCCACTTCTGAGGTAAGACTGACTGGTCTGTAGTTTCCTGCCTCCTCCCTGCTACCACTCTTGTAGAGCTGGATCACATGAGCTCTTCTCCAGTCTTCTTGGACCCTCCTGTGCTCAGAGACTCACTAAACAGTTCTGATAATGGCTCTGCTAGTTCCACCCTTAGTTCCTTTAGTACCCTGGGATGTATGCCATCCGGTCCCATTGACTTGCCCACTCTGAGCTTAGTGAGCTCTTGTAGGACCCTTTCTTTTGTGAAGGGACTTGTGCACACCTCCTTCTTCCCTGTGCCCATGGTGCTGAGTTGTGGGTCCTGCCTTCCTTCTCTAGCAAATATTGAGCAGAAGTATCTATTTAGGATAGATGCTTTTCCTTGGTCCTCTTCACATTCCCTGTTATCCCTTTGATCTTAGCAATACCCCTCTGGACTTTCTCCTTTCATTAATGTATCTATAGAAAGTCTTGTCACCTTCTTTACTGTTCGTGCTAGTGTTTCCTCAGTTTGGGCCTTTGCCTGCCTTACTGCTTTCCTGCTTCCTTTAGGGAAGTTTGGAATGCCTCCCTGTCTTCATCCTGCTGCATTCCCTTATATTACCTGAAGGGCAGCCTTTTGCTCTGAGCCTTTTCTGTGACTATGTTTGAAAACCAAGTGGTTTCCTTCCTTCTTTGCGCCTCCTTTTCTCACTATTTGCTTCAAGTATTGCATCTTTAATGCTTGCCCACTTTGCCTGTACCTCCTCACCTGTATTTCTTCTTTCCAGGGCTAGCTTAACTCTGCTGGCCATCTTACCAAAGTCTGTTCCTCTGAAGTCCCATATTTTTGCCTTTGAATTGATCATTTTGTATTAGTGGCCAAATTGAACCATACCATGTGATGGTCACTGGCCCCAGGTGACATTTTACGTGAGATCTGTGATCCTTTCCCTGTTAGTCAGTACTAGATCTAGGATAACCCTATTTTTAGTGGGTTGTTTTACCAGTTGTTTGAGGCCCTGCCCTGCAGGAATCCACCATGTGTCTAGTTCTGGCAGATGTTCCTGCTGGTATTGACCAATCTGTATCTGGCATGTTGAAGTCTCCCATTATCAGAACCTCCTTTAGCTGTCATGTTTTGTATATCTTCTAACAGTAACATGTCTATGTCCTCCCCTGGCCTGGAGGTCTGTACACAACCCCAGTTCGTATGGCTGTCCCATTTCTTGTTTCCAGGGTAACCCACAGTTCTTCTGGCTCCTTATGTATGTTCTGAATTTCTGTAGCTTTGATATTTTCATTGGCATAAAGGGTCCCCCACCCCTTTTTGCAACTTGGCCTCTTCTGAACAGTACATAGCCAGGTACCGATGTTTTCCAAGTGTGGTTACAGGTAAACCATGTCTCGCTAATGGCTACTATGTCCAGTTTAGCCTGTGGCATTATTGCCTTCAGGTCTGGGATCTTGTTTCCCCAGACTGTGAGCATTTGTGTACATGATTTTCCATTGGTCAGATTTCGTGTGTTATTTGTTGGGTGGTGTCCAGCATTTCTCTTGTGCATCATATGGGGCAGTGGACCTTTTGTTTACCTGGTGATGCAAATGAACTACAAACATGCTGAACTCCTGTTTGACCACTAGCTGAGGAGGGGTTCTTCCCATTTGATGTTTCGTGCTGCACCCTCTCCATATTTGCTAGTTTAAATATTCTGCAAAGACATCAAACTTCTGCTCCAATACACTGACTCTCTCATTAGTCAGATGCAGTCCATCAAATTTAAAGAACTTTCCTCCCCAAACTGTTACCAGTTCCCTACAAATTTGTGTCCTTTTCCTGGCACCAGCCCTTGAGCCACATGTTTAGCTCCCCTATCTCCCCTTCTCTGACTTCCGTCCATCTGTCCCCTCTCCCAGACTGGTAGGATCTCAGAGAAGGAGATGCTGGATGAAATGGATGATAGTTTGTCACCCAGCCTGGTCAGGTGTTCCTTGGTCTCCACAACTGACTAGCTGGCGAGATTGTTAGTCCCTATGTCTACCAGTACATCAATGTTTTCCCTGCTTCCTGAACAATTTTAACAATGCAATCAGTGTCTCTCCATGCTAATATACCTGGGAGACATCTGACCATTACCCTGGTTGAGATACGATCAACCCCCGAATCATGGAGTCTCCTATGATCAGAAGTTTTTGATTTCCTTTTGCTTTTTTGTTTTGGTTCCTGTTTTGGGCACATTTTGTTGTGCTAGCTCCTGTGTTGCAGTGTTCTGCTCTGCAGTGTCGTCTTCCCTTTGTTTGATTTCAGAGATTGAGGCAGATACCTGTTTGTAGTTTTTATATGGTTTGTGGAGGTGATATGCTGGAGAGCACCGAGTGATGGGGCACCTGATTTGTACCTCATAACCACCTGCCAGCCTCCAGGACCAGCTACCCTCTGCGGTCGAGCTGCTTCTGTTGGATGGTTAGATGGTGGTTATACTGAGGGTAGGGGAGCCACTGCAGTCCAATGACCATAGCTTCATTTTGTTCAGGATGGCCCTCGGGCCCTGAATGCCCCTATAAAAACTAAAGTCCTACATTTCAGAAGAAAATATAGTATTTCAATTGGATGATGATGGTCTGAGGCAAATTTAACAGGATGGACAGCAAAGAGGTGTAGAGGAAAGATGAGGACAATCAATGGAACCTTCTGGAGACCACAAAGTCATGCAGGTGAATTATTTCAAAATGAAATGGGTTAAATAAACCAATGCATCTCAGAAAGGGTCAGAGAAGCAGTGAAGGCCAGGAAAAAGGCTTTCATCAGGTTCAAGGCAAAGCAGGGAAGGAAGAATGGGAAGTACTAAATGAGAATTAAGGTAGTAAAGAGGACAGTTAGGGAGAGAAAGGTAGACATACTGTAGAACTGTGTATTGGTAGAGATCAAGGGTGGGGAAAAACATTCCTTCAGATATATTAAGGAAAGAGAGGCATGATGTGGAAGGTAATAGAGGAAGATGAAGAAAAGCAGCTGTCCTTAATGATTACTCTGCTCTATCTTCAAGAGAGAGAACAATGGAACCCTATCTGAAAGTGTCATCAAGGCATATGGGTGGTGCCATCTGGAAATTAGGTGCCTGTATTTACTAGAGAAAGGGTCCAAAAGGGATAGCAGCCCTAATGGTAGATATGGCCCCAAGGCTGATGGGATGCACCCAAGGGTGCTGAAGAAATAGGCAGTCAAACTGGCTGAACCCCTATTAGGCCTGTTTGAAAACTTATTTCAAACAGAGGTCATTCCAAAAGACTGTGGGGTAGTGGACATAGTCCAGCTACACAAGTTGGGAGGCAAGAAACAACCAGAGAATTACTGACTTGTCAGCCTTATCTCTGTTTTAGTTGACCTGATGGAGTCACTGGTCAGAGAAGACCTTGTGGACTAATTACAGAACAATGGTCTGCAGGATAGTAAACAGTATGTGTGTGTGGCAGGCTGGTCTTGTCATAACAGTCTGATAGTTTTCTTTGACTAGGTAACAAGGGTAGTGAATAAAGCCACACTGTGCATTTTCTTTACTTAGACTTCAACAAGGCTTATTTCGGTCCCACACAGAAGATTAGTAAAGAAGCTGGAGCATTTAAGTTCAGTTAGGGAAATAGTAGGGGTAGAAATCTAGCTGAAGGTGGGACAGCAGGGGGTGGTGGTATCAGAAGAGATGGAGGTCTCAAGAGGGGTACCACATGGATCAATCCTGGATCCTTTTTCTTCAATATGTTCTTCAGCAACATTGTAGAGGCATCTAGGGCAAGCAGTGCTGAGGTAGGTAGACAGTAATGAAAGGATCAGGGAAATACAGATGTATCTACAAAAGCTAGAGAAGTGGTCAAGCTTTGTCAGTTGATATTCAATGCCAAAAGTACAATGTTATGCACCTAAAGAAAAGAAAATGGGACAGAATATTGGATGGGAGGGTAGGGTCCTTTAGTCATTATTAATGACTACCTGAAACAATCAAGTCAGTGTACCAAGGCCTATGGTTAGGATAAGAAGATGCTGAGATGTATTGGAAGGGCTATGGATGGATAAAAAGGAGGTATTACTACCTTTATATATGTCACTGGTGAGGCCACACCTTGAATAATGTGCTCAGTTCAGGAGTCTTTACCTAAGAAAAGACAGGGATAGGCTAGGATGGTGCAACAGAGGGTGATCAAGATGATTCAGGCCAGCAAGTCAAATATTATGAGGATTCTTCAAGGCACTGAACATGTTTTCACTTGGACTAGGCAAGAGAGGGGTGATGTGATGAAGACCTTTAAGGTACTGAATGGAATTAACATGATGAAATGCAAGGAACAATATAGCAGGAGAACAGATTCAAGAACCTGAGGTCATGTGTAAATTGGTTAGGGGACACTTAAGAGGGATGTATGGACGTTCTATTTTATAGAAAGGGTGGTAGAGCTGTGGAATAATCTGCCAGCAGAAGTGATGGGTGCCAAATCCAGAAATGGTTTAAAGCATGGTTGGGACAGAGTGATGGGGTTAGTGGTTAATCAGGTCAATAATAATAGCGAGGGAGCAAGGGTAGACCAGGAGGTTTAAAACACTATACGGTCAACATGTCCTGGGGTAAATAGGGAACTACGGGCAGATTGAATGGACCTTTGGTCACTTTTGCTATGATCATCTATTTTCTGTGTTTCTAATCTCAGTCTTCTGCATATCCTAAGGTACTGACAACATTAAATAGACAGACATGTTTGATCTGATGTCCTCCAACAGGACGTAGTGAAATGCTCTGAAGCTCAAAACTGACACGTTCTGGAAAATCATTAGGAACTCTTCCTTTGTCAGAGGATGGCACATCTATAGAGTAGGCTACCACTGAAACAGTGAAACGTGACTGAATTTTGTTTATTGAATGTACAATAGCTGTGCCAAGCCTCAGCACAGATGCATCCCAGTATTCATTCTGATTTTACCCTTAGTGTAGAGTCTGCTACCTGCTTTCTCAGTACAGAATTTCATAGTGAGTTTGGAAAAATGACTGATCACCAGGGAATTACAGACTAGTCTGGGTCTGAAGTGGGTAAGGAACATTTTAAATTAGAACATACACTAGTGGCTACAGACTCCAGTCTTCTCACCGGGGCAATTTTCATCGACATGACTAAGGCATTTAATGTAGTTGATCACTCCTCCTTCTAGCAACCCTTGGATCACTGGGCTTCTCGACTAACGCTATAAGGTGGTTCAGGAACTACCTATCTGATGGGTCCCAAATTGTGAAATACAACTCTACCCTCTTGGACAAAACCACTATCAACATTGGGTGCTGCAAGGATCCATCCTTGGGACCCTGCTTTTCTCTTTTCATAAATAACATCTCTATCGACCTCCACAGGACAACCTCCTGTTATATGCAGATGACATTGTTCTGTATGCTTGCACAAAAAGCACTGACAATATAAACAATCTACTCTCTTGACTTCCAGCTAATACAACAGTGGCTATTTACCCACAAGCTTGTGCTAAATGAGTCTAAAACCCAAGCTATGCTCTCTGGATCGAATGCGAAGCTCAGACATTCCCATACTAAATTTAAAGTCACCTCCTTGAATGGATCAGTAGTTGGGTAGTAAATTCATTTAAATATCTAGGAATCATCCTTGATCCAACCCTAAATTTTGACTTACACATCAATCATATCTGCAAACTGTTCAACTCCAAACTTGGAATAGCCTACCAAACCAGCAAGGCTTGCCATTGCCTGTGACATACTCCTACCATCACTTATCTATGGTGCCGCAACATATGCCTCTATGTGCAAATCAATCCTTAAGAAATGGGATGTCACATATAACAACATATCTTAGCTATCGTCCTCCTCACACTGACTGAAACATCACTATCTCCTTTATTCTGACCTGGAATGGCTTCCTCCTACAGAACTAAGGCTTCATGCTTATGGTTCTTCATTGACAATATGGTCTGAGTACAAATACCTAAATCCCTGGCAGGTCTCTTCCAAAACCTGACACCTTGCTATGGGTTGCGGTCTGCTGACCAAGCCCCCACCTTTCATTCCCAATGCACAACACAAATAAAGGTGCTAGTGCTTTCACCTGCCATGCCCCCAAATACTGGAACTCCCTTCCACTAGCTTTGCACCGATCACCGTCTCATGCGTCATTCAAAAGGGTTGTGTAATTATCTTGATACTTGCACAGGTGCTCCTGTTTCAAACCTCCTAGCTCTTTCCTTCCCAGCCTCAGCTCTCCTTGACATTTTGCTGATCTGCCCTCTATAAGCATACACTTCTCCTCTACCTATCTGACCAATCTCCCACCTTGCTTCACTCCCATCCCCTTTTCTTGTCTCTTTACTTCTATCACTTACTATCATCCCTCCCTAAATTAACTTTTTCAATCCCTTATTAGCACTAACATGTTTAACTCGTCATGTTTTCTTAAATAAGTTGTGTCATAGTTTTTGGCTATTGTACTGTTCCTGTTTTATTTCTTCCTACACTAGTATTGTAAGCTCCTTATTATATAGCTTCTTTTGTAATTTGCTTGCATGCTATTGTCAACTGTTTTTGTACCTGTATTGAATGTCCTCCTGTTTTGTTATACTGTACTCTCCCGGTCATGCCTGAAAATAGTCATTGCTATGGCTAGTGCACTTACATCGGTAAACAAAAACTAAATAAAAAAATAAACATGTTTGCAAATAATTTTTATTCAGTTCCTGTGGTTGAAGTGTTCAGACAAAATGGTACTATGTATGAGATCAGCATAGGGCACACATTAAATGTATGGCTTGATTTAATAAAATGGCAGTACACCATACAGTACTTCTGAGTACTGTTATATTGACCACTTTTCATTTCTGCATGTAAAGTGTGTGTGTGTTTGTGTGTGTATTTGGGGTGAACAATGGACCTAGAGTCATTCCAACTTCAAATCACTGTTATTATGTTATGAAGATGTGTCCCACATTTTACCTTCATTTCTCACATTTTGAGGATAGTGATGGCTAAGATGTAAGAGGTCTGGATTGCAAATAATGTCTATTTTAACATAGTGTGGTCAACACTGTGTAGAAAATGTAATAGCTAACTTATGCATCCAGCAAATGCTGCTTAAGTGGTAAAGTATGTTTATGCTGAGGTTCAGTCATGAGACACTGCATGAAAAGTGCCATGAGGGAATGATGAGTTCGATCACACTTGTGGGTTTTGAATGTGAAAAGCTAACTTACCTCTTGGAGTGTTTTACCCCAATTATAACAAACTCTGGCCAAAGCCGATATGGCTGTGAGGAGCTTTTGAGATGCTTTTACCTAATATTTCTAATGAATTTTCACAATGCAGATCTGCTGAGAGGCAGTTTCAATATGATCTTCCATTTACACATTTTAAAATGTGTTTTCTAGAATATGCCTGCTGATTGCTATATGTTTAGCCTGGATAGCTCACAGAAGACATGGCATCTTATTTTCAGTGGGGCTCTACATCTACACAATATAATGCTGAATTGCATAATATCAGAACACACTGAAAACAATATTTTACATCTGGACTAGGCTACCCTGAATAAATGTAATATAAAAGTGGTAAAATCATGACTCCATTGAAAACAAGATATTGCATCTAATCTGGGATATCTTGAGTAAATACAGTGCAAAAATGTGTAAAATGAAGATCACAATGTCAATGAGATGTAGCATCTCCCCAATGCTATCTAGGATACAAAATATAGGATAAGAAATATTTAAAGATCTACTGGAGCCAAAACAGGCAGACAGAAAAATAATACAAATTTTAAGTAGTAGTCAGTTGTAATTTCTTATTTCTGAAGTAGTTTTCTTTTTCCTTTTGCTCATCAGAAAGTATTTGCTGTGATAATATTGTGCTGGATGCATGGAACAGCGTATTTGAAGCTGACATAGCTTTCTACTGCCTCACACTACATCATCAGCACTGACTGTGACATCACAAGTGAATGATCTGGCAGTTTCTCACTTGCTGTTCCTAAGTAGCAGTGATGTCACAGTCATTGAGGTCACAATGCTGATGATATAGTGTGGGACAATAGAGTAAGATATGTCAGCTGCCAGGCTAAGAACTGTTCCACACATCACACCTACTAACATAAGGTAAACAATCTTCTAATTAAACAAAGGAAAATAAAAGTACCTCAGATAAAAAGGTAATGACTGGCTGCTTTTAAAATCTAATATTAGTTTTAGGCCATACACTAGCTCTTTAAAGGAAATTTACTTAGACTGAACTTCCCTGTGTACACTGACATAAACAGGTTCTTTATTGTTTTATAATATATTAGATTGCAGTATTTATTTTGCATGTTGTGGCCATGATGATGGTGTGTACATGTGTGTGTTTGTTGTAGCTCAATACATTTTCCCCAAAAACAAATGCCTGCTGATTGCTATATAATTAACCTGGATAGGTCACAGAAGATCTGGCATATGTCTGAGACAGACTTATCAGATAGTGTCATAAGAGATTAAAAAAAACAGTGTCAATCTTTTACATTTGTTCCTGGGAAAGGGTGACATTTATGAGCTATGAATCTTTCTTGAAAGACAATAGTTGTCTAGATGAAGCTAGTAGCAAGAAAATGTTTAAATACTAAGTATTAAATGTGCAAGTTGTTGTATTTGGGGTAAACAAATCTCCAGTTTAATAGGCAACCAATATTTAACAAGCTATTTCAGTTTCCTAATGGTCATCTGATAAGCAGCTTTAGTCCTGTCTCCAACATTCTAAGCAAGCAATAATACCTGACAGGGTGGGAGGTATTGGGCAATGCGAGGACCACCCAGGGGCGTAATGGGGCCCGACACCACAGGCAGAGGGCCTTATAGCCCCTGGAAGGTCTGGTATTGCCCTACCGCCCACCCTGGAGGGTGTTATTGGCGCTTAGAAATGAGCAGCTGTATTTTATATATATATGCTGGGAAAAAATGCTTTAAATGTTTAAACTCATGCCTGTTTGATTTATTTTGTGACAAAATAGTTCCTCCACCTGCATTTTCAGTGTTGTCTTTTTTTTTTTAAACGAGGACTTTTGGTCTAGTGGAACTGCCGTAGTTTTGTTTCATGCTGGTTGTCATAGTTCCCCGTCAAGTTAAACTGCTTTTGTTTCTGTTCTATACACACACAGACACACACAGTATGATGCGGTTATCAGTGATCAGGATGGCAGAGCAGTGATGACTGCAGTCACAGTCCAGGTTTGTCTGTTACTGAGCACGAGCTAACATGCAACAAAGAGTTAGAGTTCTGCTGAGTCATCGGTCTTTCTGTTTATTTATTTTGTGTGTATGTAAATTAAATGTTGACCCAGAGGTGGACACAAGCTGCTGGTTTGACAGAGGGCAGGCAGATGGCTGAAGTAAGGGGTGGGAGACTGTGGTCAGGAGAGTGGCATTGTTACAATTTAATGCAGTTTAAGGAGATGCTTGGTTGCTGCCTCAGACTTCATTCTATATAATAATGTGTGGATAATTTATTCTTTCTGTTTTGTGATGTTTTAATTATGTTACTCAGCTGTCAGAGAGGACGGTACAAATCTGCAGTCTGGCAGAGCACTGTGTCTGTGGAGCGAGATTTAGCACAGTATGGCACGGATCACTGAACCAAGATAATTAAAACACAAAGGTTTTTTATTTATTCAGCTGTTACAAAATGAGTCCACCCCAGATGTGCCGTTTGTCAGACAGGCTAGCTGATCATTTTATGGGGAGGGGGTATCTATAGTTAGCGGGAGAAAAGATGGAGGCAATTTTAAACTCAAAATTCTAATAGCAGAAGGATTTTGGAATGAAATCAGGCAGAAGAGAAGGGGACTCATTATTTCCGGTCTCTGTTGTCCGATACGGACCGGTAGTTGGTAGCCTTATCCAATCAGCTTTAAGGACTTACCTAGCACATTTTCTAAACAGAAAGAAAGCTGTTTTAGCTTCCTAATGGCCATCTGATGAGTAGCTTTAGTGCTGTCTCCAACATTCTAACCAGAAAGAAGGGAGTATTTTGTTTCGTTTGGCATAGTGATTTATAGTAGTGGAAGGATACATTGAAATGTTTAAAATGTGTTCCACGTTCCTCCATTTTCAAGCTACAGACAAATATGGCTGTAGGCTCCTCCACAGCCACAAAAACTGGTAACTTGTAAGGCATTCTTAAAAAAAAAGATGTAAGCAACTGCCCCACCCCCCATAGAAACATAGAAATAAAGTTGTCAGCAGATGAGGACCACTTGGCCCACCAAGTCTGCCCAAATTTCCTTACCTATAGAGCCACCTGAGACCCTACTTGGACACCAACTTACACCCTCCCCTTTGCTTCTAAGTTTCCTTGTTTCTGTCCAATTAATTCTTAAATCCTGTGACCATTCTAGCCACCCCACTTCCTCTGGGAGGCTGTTCCAAGCATCCACCACTCTCTCCGTGAAGAAATGCTTCCTCATGTTTCCCTTGAGCCCCCTCCAGTTTCATATTGTGTCAACTTGTCCTTGAGCTTCTTTTCTTTGGAAAATGTCCCCTTCCTGTACCTTGTTTATCCCAGTGAGGTGCTTAGATATCTCTATCATATGCCCCATTCCCTCCTGTCCTACAGGGTGTACATATATAAATCTTTGAGTCTCTCACTGTAGGGCTTCTGATGTAGGTCCTGCACCATTTTGGTTACCCTCATTTGTACTGCTTCCACACTATCTATGTCCTTTCAGAGATGGGACCTGCAGAACATTACACAGTACTTGAGGTGGGGTCTCACCAGTGATCTATACAGGGCATTATTACCTCCCTCCTTCTGCTGGTGATACCTCTCCCTATGCATCTAAGCATTCTTCTAGTGTTTACCATTGCCTTGACACACTGTTTAGCTACCTTTAGGTCATCCAAAATGATCACCCCAGGTCCTTTTCTTGCTTTGTGACTGTTAATACCTCTTCTTCCAGTTGATATGTTGCCCCAGGCTTCTGTGCCCCATGTGCATGATTTTGCACTTTTATGTGTTAAAACCCAGCTGCCAAAACAATTAAAATTTTTCCAGTTTTTTTTTAATTTTCCCTCATTCTGTCTACCTCCCACCCCAGTGTGTCTTCTCTGTTGCATAGTTTTGTGTCATCTGGCATACTTACCCTTCCCATCCTACTGTAATGTCACTAATAAAGACATTGAAGAGGACCAGACCAAGTACTGATCCTTGTGGTGCTTCACTAGTCACTTTGCCTACTCAGAGGGATGCATTTACCACCACCCTCTGACTCCTATTGCTTAGCCAACTTCCAACCCATTTTACTACTTTAGGCCCTACTCCTGGCTTGCCAGCTTGCTTATCAGCCTCCTATGTAGAACAATGTTGAAGGCCTTGCTGAAATTCAGGTAGGCCATGTCTACCATCCTCCTTGATCTACCTCCTTGGTCACCCAATCAAGAAAACTCAATCAGGTTTGTCTGGTAATATCTACCCCTATGAAACAATGTTCCTTGGATCCTATAGGCCATTGGCTACAAGGTGTTCCCAAATCCTTTCCTTCAATAGTGATTCCATTACCTTGCCCACCACCGACATCAGGCTGACAGGCCTGTAATTCCCATCTCCTCCCTTTTCCCACTTTTTGTGTAGTGGGACTATATTCACCCTCCTCTAGTTGCCCATTACCTCCCCTGATTCCAATGACAGGTTGACAAGGGTCATCAGAGGTGAAGCCAGCACCTCCTGCAGTTCCCTCAGTATCCTCGGGTACACCCCATCTGGCCCCATTGCCTCGCTTACCTTTAACAATGATAATTCCTTAAGAATTCTTTCTTTGTAAAAGGATTTGTGTCCACCTTCCACCCCATCATACTCTTGTCTTAAGTCAGCCCATTTCCATTCTTCTCCTCCCTAATTACTGAGCAAGTATTTGTTCAATATATCTGCTGTTTGGTGGTCCTCTTCAACAGAATCCCTCCTTTCTCTTTCTGCTTTACTGTCCCTCCCTTCATCTTTTTCTTTTCACTTATATATCTAAAATAATTTATATTCCTTTAATACTGATTTGGCAATCATTTCCTTTGTCTGTGCTTTCACACTTCAAAATGTCTTCCTTTCCTCCCTTTGTTACACTTGGTAACTCTCCTTATCACCTTCCTTCTGCATTTCCTAGTACCTTCTAAATGCCATCTTCTTTGTTCTCACTTTTGTGCTACCTCCTTAGAGAATCATAACGGTCTCTTTTTTTTCTCTTGCCCTTGCTAACCTGCCTGAAGCAGAAGTTCATCACTTTTTAAATGCCCCTTTATTTTTGCCTACTGTTGCTCAGCTCCTCCAGTTTTTCTTCCCCACCAGGGCATTCCTGAGGTATTTCTCTAGTTTCTTAAAATTGTTCCTTCTGAAATCCAACACCCTTGCCTTTGTGTGATTCCTATTCTGGCACAGAACTTATATCAAACCACTACTGCATGTGATCACTGGTCCCCAGGGTGGTCCCTCACTGTAACTGGGTAGCCCACTGTCCCTGTCTGTCAGTACTATGTCCAGTAATGCCCTCTTGAGTGGGTTCCAATACTAGTTGCCTGAGGAATGCCACCTGCAGGGTATCTAGGATGTCCCTACTCCTGACAGTAGTTGCAGCGGGAGGCTTCAATCCATATCCAGTAGACTGAAGTCACCTAAAAGCAATACTTCCACTTGTTACCCATCCTTAAGATTACTTCCATCATTTCCTTATCTATCTCTTCCCCTGTGTTGAAGGTCTGTAAATCACTCCTTTTCAAATAGCTGACCCTTTCCTTCTCTCCAGAGTGACCCACTGTATCCACCCCTTCGGTTCCACTGTATGTCCATGGTTTTTATGTTATCCCTTACATAAAGAGCCACTCATCTCCCTTTTCTACCTATCCTGTTCTTCCTTAACAGAGTATGGCCTCTTCCCAGTCCAGGTTTACATTGTACCAGGTCTCTGTGATGGAGACTATGTCCAGGTCTGCCTCAACAACTGTAGTCTCTAGGTCTGCAAATTTTATTGTACAGACTTCAGGCATTTGCATACATCTCTCCATGTAAAGTTGCCACCCTCTACCCTTTTTCACTTTTGCCCTCCATCCCCATGCTTCCACTGCATTTTTAATTTTATTCTGGTCTTTTATTCCCTGGCATTCATTGTGCTTTGTTCCTTCGGGTTGCCTCTCCTCATTATACTCATTACTTGCCCTGTGAGCTTGTGTGGGGGCAGTTTTGTTTCCCTGCCTCCTTCTGATCCTCTATTGGTTAGTTTAAATGCTTGCCAATGAAGCATTTATTTATTTATTTATTTGGTTCAGATGGAATAGAGACTGTATTTTCATCTGATTGAAAATCAGCTTATATGGTCAAGCTCATCCTCATTACCATGGGGTCCAGTAACTGTTCCTTATCTATGTATATTTATGTACCTTTATTTAGCTTCAATCTTTTCATTATTCCTTGTATTATTATGTCATGGAGAGGTGGCCACATGTTATTGAAAAATTCTGTTTGTTCATTTTTATATAATAATGTTATTCTAATTTCATTGTATCAACCATTAGGTTTGCCAAAGTTTCAAAACCAGTGAGTTTGAATCCTTCCATCTCATCAAAATACATTTCTTTGCAACTGTTGATGCTATTACTAGGATTTTTTTCTGATAGATATCTATCATATTAATTACAATTGGAATGGCTGATAATGTGAATTGGGATATGTACGGTATGTTAGAATTTGGCAAATTGTTTATCCCTGATAGGATTTTAAACCAAAAATGTGTTAAATGGGCTGGCAGTTTAGCCTAGAGGCTGGCAGTTTAGCCTAGAGGTTAGAAGTATGAGGTGTGAACCGAGCTTGATACATCCAGCAGACCAGACCTGAATTTGATTCTCACAACCTCCGCTTGCATACTGTGTGACTCTGAGCAAGTCACTTAACCACCCATTGCTCCCAGGTCACCCTGAAAACAGGCACTTGTTCCTAGTGGGCCTTACCCAGTTACTAAAGACTAAAATAAAAAAATAAAAAATATGGGCATGACTGTGTTATGTGAATTAATGTGCCTGAAGTACATTCACACCTTGAGCATTTATCTGAAATGGTATCACTAAAGTGATGCAATTTGGAAGGTATATGATATGTTCTATGTATTGTGTTGAACTGTATTTGTTGTAACTTAGTTGATTCAATTTGTATATTAAAGGTCTCATCCGTCTCATCCATCTTTCGGATGAGACGTTAAACCGAGGTCCCATCTGCCTGGATTGGTGGTAGTTTAGGTGGATGTTAAAGATCCCATGGCACTTATCGAAAAGAGTAGGGAATTTCCCGGTGTCCTGGCCAAATTTCCTCATTCACTAAAATACCACCAACAGCTTAATCTGGTTCAAGGTCAGTTGGCATTCATCTGTATCCCCCTCCCTGGTCGGCCTGAAAATAGGCAAGATTTGTCTAGTGACTTACCCGGTCAACAAAGCTAAATAAATAAAAAAGGTGTTAGCTTTCTTTGACCACATTTGGTCTGTTATATTTAATCCTAAATGCATTTCCATTTATTTCTCAATTTATTAAGGTTTCTATTAGCATTCTTATTTATTATTTAGTAAATTCCTGCAATCAATTTTTTTATTGTCTGTTTTATCAATCATGAACTGACCCAGTGGGGACTGATTCATTCTAGACAAGCTACTGTTTGTCCTTTAATATAATTTTTATTCTATAAATACTGGAATTGAAAAGATTGTGATAAATCATATTCTTGTTGTGCAGTAGTTATTAAAATGACTTAAGTTTATCATTAGGAAATAACTGATCTAATTTGGTCATCCTTTTCACCACAATCTAAACTGACTATTCTGAATTGAAGGTGGAAAATGTTGATTTTAAATATAGGTGCATATGGATGACATTTTATTTCTTGTTTTATTAATTGATGGGTCTTTAGCCAGCATTCTATTGTACATTTATTGAATTACAATTTTTAGTATTAGTTTTGTTTATTTGATATCCTGAAAAGAGCATATTTCTTAACTTTGGATAGGTTTGTATACTTTGTTCCATTTGTTGTTGAAATTCGATCTTGATCTTGCACCTACACCAGTTCCAGTATGCTAGTGATTTGCACTGCTAAATAGTATATGTGAAAATCTAGTAACACAAAGCCACCTTTTAATTTTGATAATGTCATTGTGAAATAGGTTGCCCTGGGGTTTTTATTTTCCACTAAAATTTAGTAGTGATTTTTGAGTTTATTAAAGGGTACCTAAACAAACATTTTTTTAAAACTGCAAATTCCCAAATCTGGCTTCATTGCAAAGTAAAGTAAATGCTGCTGTTTATATTATGCTAAAACTGCATTTATGTAAATAATATAAATGCAGTTTTATAGCTTTTGAAAATGTAAACATCAGCCTTTCACTTTCAAAAACAGCCTTGGTTTCTCCCTAAGATGTCTGCCAAGTGTGTTAGTGATGAGTCATGATGATATCATCAGAGGCAGAGACAGAGATCCACATATATTTCTATAGTGCTAACTAGTTCCTCTTCTCTCTTTATTTTGAATTGTTGTACCAGAATGATCAACACCATGTATTACTGCATGAATTATTTTGATCAGTACACATGTTAGGCTATGATTATGTTCATTTTGTTTACTTGAACTTGAGGAAAAAGTTTTGCAATCTAGCTGACTTTTCTTTTGGCAAGCTGCATTACAGTGCAACACTTCAAATGCCTGATGATCTAGTAGTTATGCTGAATTTTGTTTTGTGATAACCAGGAGAGACACACTAAGCTGGAAGCTTGTTTACAGGTGTGGCCTGGGAGCACAAGGAAGTTTAGTGACTTGCTCAGGGTCACATAACAAAGTACCAGTCTTGTTCAGTTTCAAAGCTCTTGCTCTCTTTTTAATCTGCAATAAAGCTTTCTATTTCCATGTGAACCCCTCACACCTTGCCTGCCTTCTGTTGAACACCCAACCATCCATACCCTGTCCTTAGTACTGCTTGGGGCCGCATATGAGCTTGCAGTCTCATGAAAAGAATTATCACACCTCAGATTGTAATCTTGTACCTCAAAGAGTTGTGCACACCTATACTGATATGCATCATCGGCTGGCACTGTTAAAAAATGCCTCCCAAATCACTCTCCAGTCCACATTCTAAATGTTTGACTTCTGCTTCCACAGTAAACATTGAGTGGATCACCACCCTTCTGCACAGTGAAGGTAGAATGTACAGTTCCCTGTTGTGTTTTTTCCCACCTCATTAACCAACAACTAGGTCTTCCTAGATGGACAAACAATAAGCATCATGACCAACCAGAAAACTGCTGCTCATGCCCTCATAAGGGTTGTGCCTACAATGGATAACAATATTATTAGCAGGAGAGGCATGCTGATACCTTGAGCTAATACACCTGACTTCCAGTGTCAGTCTCATTCCTTTACCTGTAATCTGCAGAATCCTGCAGGACAGTTCCCAGCAATTCTTCTCCAGTACTTTTCTGTGCTCACGCCACAATGCGAGTTGGCTGGCTACCACATCCAAATCTTGAATGAGCTATACACAATTCCCTCAATACTGTCCTAACAAATGTCAACATCCACCCCCACCGAGGGTAATCTCCTACACTGAATTCAAGTTACAGTTTAAGTGCAGCACTGCCACTCTGAGTGCTTGTCATCACTGGCTACTCTCATCACAGTCAGGTAGTAATCACGATGCTGGCAGACCCACATTTCAGATCT
This sequence comes from Neoceratodus forsteri, assembly GCA_016271365.2. Taxonomy (NCBI): domain Eukaryota; kingdom Metazoa; phylum Chordata; order Ceratodontiformes; family Ceratodontidae; genus Neoceratodus; species Neoceratodus forsteri. Next base: position 627,082,837 of record CM057455.1, read on the forward strand.
CAGTGATCTGCTCAGCGTCCTCTTCGTGTCTTCAACTAACCTGAATATAGCTGTACCCTGCTGAAATGGCCTCTTCAGTCCCTCTCTGGCTTTCATTCTTCACCTGCTCCCAACGCCTACAAACTGGTGAGTTGATCACTTTTCCACATCATGAATGTGGTTAGTACAGTCTCCCGTGTTATATTTATATATTAATAATAAACATGATCTTCTGGTAAGCTAGGCTGATAGCATCATGGCACAAGTGGAAAATAGGCTTTCCTACACATGTAAGATCTAAGCCAGCTATGATTAGGCACTATTAAGGACATGCATAATCATGTGCACACCCATCATTTAATAGTGACTAATCAAAGGTAGCTCAGATCTTTTAAGGATAGGAAAGCCCATCATTCTCTTGTTCCTGCTGCTATGAGCCTGACTTACTGAACAGATATGTTTATATTTGATAAGTCAAAATAAAACAGGGACTGTACTACCTGCATTCATGAAGCAGAAGGATGATGAGCTCGCCTTGTTTCGGCGTGAGGAGGAATAGTGAAGAGTGAATACCAGAGGGTGACTGAGTAGGCCAGTCTTGCAAGGTACTGCTATATTCAGGAAAGGGGAAGACAGAAGGAGAGAAATATGAGCAGATTACTGTGAAAATAAGATGTGGGGATGTCAGCACCTTGATCACTACCTGACCCCATTGTCCTGGCTAACATTCCCTTCCCATAAAACCAGTTCATGCAATTGTCCAAGGCTGTGTGTGGATATTAATGCATGCAATGGTTGCCACTACATGTTCAGTCACTTCACTACCAGTCTAGTGTTGCTTGTAAAGCACTTTGGGATACAGTGTGTATGAAACCACTATATAAATGCTGATTCTTATTATTATTATTATTATTTCCATGGAAAAGAAGACAAGACAAGCATATATTTGAGTTTAGAAAGTATGAACTCTAACATTGGACTGCACAAGAACTTTGCTACAAAAAGTGGTGGCTTTAGGGGTGGTGAAGGGTGTTGCACCCCCAACATAGTAACATACTTGCTTGCTGCTGCTGCTTTTACTTTGTTGAAGAAGTCTGATTTATTGATTGTACAAATGTTTACAATCAAACTATGGATTACATTTGTAGGTTCTGTCAAAAATGTACTAGAAAAGAATAATAGCAGAAAATATAAAGTTTTAATAAAAATGTTAAAAAGTGCATATTAAGCATGTTCACTACCCAGCACCCCCATTGTAGCATCCTGGATCCACCATAATCACTAGACCACCAGGTTTTTCAAGATTTGTACTGCACTGTGGTTTGCCACAGAGAACGCCGGTTGGATTAAAAGACATTTTCAGCATGTTAAAGTAAACAAAATGAACAAAACCATAGCCTAACATATGCATTATACAAAATAACGTCCATGGTTTTGACCATTTGGGTGAAACAATTCTATACAAGGGAAAAAGAACTAGTTAGAATTATAGAGAGCCATATATCTCTGACTTTGGCTCCATTTATGTCATTACATACACATTGGGCAGCCAGTTTAGGAAGCAGTTAAGACAGTTTTTTGTTTTTTAAATTGGAAGGCTGATTTTATAATTTTCAAATGCTCAGGAACCACAAATAGATAAATTATGTAAATGTAGTTTTAACATTAATGAATACAGCAGCCTTTCCTTTAGTCACCTACTGAGTCAGATTTTGAATAGTTTGTTTGTCAAAATGTTGTTTCGGTATCCTTTAAAATAGATATCTGGTACTGGTAGTGCTTGATAAAGGAATATGATTAGGGAGTAATTTCATTTTTATAATATTGATTCTACCTATAAGTGTTAATGGTAATGTTTCCCATCTCTTCAGATCATTATGTATCTGCTTAATAGTATCTTCATAATTTGCTGAAAATAATTGACTTGTATTAGCAGTAATATTAACTCCTAAATAATGTAGTTGTTCAGTAATTTGATGATAAGTATATTGCTAATGAAGCATTTAAACCATTTACTAAGGACCTCATTTCTTTTCATATCTTGTTCCCCTGTTTCAGGTAATGGCATGGCATGTGCATGGCACAAGTAGTTACTGTGTTTTAACTACAAGAATTCTAGTGGCTCAAGAGAATACGCATTTCTCTTTAGGTGTATAACATATGGTATAAAGGTAGTAGTGGAATTCTACATAAATCTAGTATCTTTAATGGTTCTTCAGTGTGCCATTATCAAACAAATTGCATGGTCTTACTGGTTATTTTTCATCACTGTCTTTACTCGCACATGGTCACAACAGTATAATTAATATTTACAGGGCTATAAATTGAACATTTTACATTAAATGCTGGCCCATCTGAGCAGCTGTAAGGTTTGTGAATAGACATAGAAACACAGACTTTGATGGCAGATAAGGACCACTTGGCCCACCTAGTCTGCCCATTTCCCTACCTACTGGATAAGCTGCAGATTCTAGTTAACCAACTGCCTACTTCCTGCAACCCCCACTATAATTGCCTTATGTCTATCACATGCATGTTTGAATTCCCCACTGTTTTAGATCCAACGACCTCCTCAGGAAGGCGGTTCCATGTATCCACCACTCTCTCCGTGAGAAAAAAGTCCTCACATTAGCCCCTGAGTCGCTCTCTATCTTTAAATTGTGCCCCTTTGTTCTTACACATCTCTTTTCTGAAAGATGCTATCCTCCTGGACTTTGTTGATTCTCTTGAGGTACTTAAAATTTTCTATCATGTCCCCACTGTCCCTCCCTTCATCAAGAGTATACATATTAAGCTCTCTCAGTCTCTCTTGATATGGTTCTGCTGCAGACCCTGCACCATTTTAGTTGCCCTCCTCTGGACTGCTTCCATCCTGTCTATGTTCTGGCATAGATGAGGTCTCAAAACTGCACACAGTACTCCAGATGGGGTCTCACCAACTGTCTGTACAGAGGATAACCACTTCCCTTTTCTACTTGTGATGCCCCTTCCTATGCATCCCAGTATCCCCTTGCCCTCCTAACAGACTTTTCACATTGCTTACCCACCTTAGGTCATCTGATATGACTACCCCCAGGTCCCTTTCCATTTTTGTTGTTGTTAGTACCTCCCCTGCTATTGTGTACTCTTCTCCTGGTTTTGAATCCCAGGTGCATTACTTGCACTTATTTACATTGAATCTAAGTTGCCATATGTCTGACCATTCCTCCAACTTTGCTAAGTCCCTTCTCATCTTTTCTACCCCTCTTGTGTATCAACTCTGTTACAGATCTTTGTGTCATCTGCAAAGAGGCATATATTTTCCTCTAGACCCTCTGCAATGTCACCTATAAAGATATTAAAGAGGACTGGACCCAGTACTGAGCCCTGAGGTACTCCACTAGTAACCCCCTTCTTCGGAATGTGTTCCATTCACTATTACCTTGTGTGTCCTGTTGTGCAGCCAGTTTTCTATCCAGGCTACCACCCTGGGACCCACTCTCAGGCTGGCTAACTTGATTATTAATCTTTGTGCGGACTGTGTTACATGCCTTGCTAAAGTCTAGGTAGGCCATATCCACAGCCCCTCTCTGGTCTATTACTTTGGTCACCCAGTTAAATAAATCAATTAGATTTGTCTGACATGACTTCCTGCTGTAAATCCATGCTACTTTGGGTCCTGTGCCCTGCTGGCCTCTAGGTACTCAACAATTCTTTCTTTCAGAAGTGATTCCATCATTTTCCCTACCACTGAGGTCAAGCTTACAGGTCTTGTAGTTTTCTGCTTCTGCCTTGCTCCCACTTTTGTGAAGGGGAATCACATCTGCCCTTCTCCAGTCCTCAGGTACCACCCATCCTGCCATTATTTGTTAAAAGCGTGGTCAGTGGTGTCACTAGGTCCTCTTTAGTTCTTTTAGGATTCTGGGTGAATCCCATCAGGCCCCATTGCTTTCTCCGCCTTGAGTTTTAGGAGTTCTTTCAGAATTCTTTCTTCTGTGAATGGACTGGTGTCAACCCCCACCCAGAGTGCTTCTATTGTCTGGTTTAAGTAACTCCTCCTCATCTTCTTTGTGAATACTGAGGAAAAGTATTCATTCAGTATCTCTGCCTTTTCACTGTCTCCCTCTGCCCACCTCCCCATTCCTTCATTAATCTTCCGATCCCTCCTTTAACCTTTCTATGCTCCCTAATGTACCTATAAAAGGTTTTATCCCCTTCTTAACTGAGTTGACTTTTTATTTCCTCGGTTTGGGCCTTTGCTATTCTGACTGCCTTCCCCACTTCTTTCTGCTTTAATTAATACAGTTCCTGCCGTGCTCCTTCTGTGATTCCTTATACTTTTTGAATGCAGCCTTTTTCTCCTTAACCTTCCTGCCACCTCTTTTGAGAACCATAGTGGTTTATCACTCTGCTTTGTTTTCTTTATTTGTTTCACACAAAGGCTTGTTGCCTCTATAATGGCAGTTTTGATTTTTCTGCATTGTTCTTACACTCTCCTTTTGGCCATTTGCTAGTGCATTCTTCAGGTATTCACCCATTTTGCCAAAGTCAGCCATTCTAATGTCCAGCATCCTTGTTTTTGTATGGCTTATCTCCATGGTTGTGCTCTTTGTGAAGCACACTGTGCAGTGGTCACTTGTTCCCAGATGTCTACTGACTTGTAAATGTGTGATCCTCTCCATTTGAGAGTCCCAGGTCTAGTATTGCTCCCTCCCGAGTGGGTTCCAACACTAGCTGTCTAAGGACATCGGGATGAGATCAGCCTGGTGGATGAGGACTGAGTAGACCAAGGGAGTAAGGGCAGAATGCTCTACTGCTTTACTGCCACCTATGAGACCACAGAAGCCAGTGCATCTTGAGCTTCTATGTGGGGTGCATAGTTAAACATAGCATGTTAACTTGGTGCTCTCCTTGCTGTCAGTGTCTCTATGGGTAAAAAGCACAAGACAGAGAACCCTGTAGTAGGCAGGATGAACCCCCTCTGAGGCCCCACCACTTTGACAGATCACTCCTACACTCTTTGATAGTGACCTTTCTTCTGCATAATATGGTCCATTTGTTTGATTGTCACCACCCCAACAGAATTCACCACTAAATCGGTGGTGCCAAGGACTCCCTAGGAGGAAGTGTAGTACCTGAGAAGAAGATGCACAGGGCTAGGTGTGGGAGTAAAGGGCTACATTGGTTACAGTGAGATAAAGAATGTACAAAATGGTTTTAAATTAAGAATTACAACGGACAGACATCTGTTTGTAATGTTTTTCATATACTTAGTACAAATCAACCTCTGCACTTTTAAAGAGGTCAAAAGTTTTCTAATTTTGCAGTAAGTATAGCAAGAGAAATATGCCATGATGTCAGCTTTATATTCATCAATATCCATGTCTTCTCTCTCCCTTACCCTTTCAGGTCCCTGTCTGAGGGTATACTGCATTAGTAGTAGTAGTAGTAGTGATCCTCCACTGAACTGAAACTCTTTGAACAACTCAGGCACCCTTCCTAACTGTAACACTGAAAACAACATGCCAAGTCTCTTTGACCTGGAGCCTGATAGCATGTTCTACCAAAAACTGTTTTCTCTTCGACTTCACTTCACCACTGAGTTTGCCCATTAAATCAATTTTCGAAAAACTTGTTTATGAAAGAATGGTCTCAACTCAAACAACCCAGGCATAATCAAAGGTTCCTTTTCAAAGAGACTGTCCAAAATAGTAACAATAGTAAATGATGTACTTTATCAAAAATAGTTCTTCACCTCAGAACAGAGGACAATAAGATTATACCATAGCAAGTTGGAGTTGTGTAGAATCATAAATGGGTTTTGTTCAGGATTAATGGATATCATTCAGTTGCCTGGCTAATCTGACACTTTGGCATACTGACCCTTACAGTATGCCTGAAAGTGTTTTGTATTTTGTACTGTAAAGTAACAAAGTTAATACCTGACTAACTTTAACTGCAGTATACTTGTACTATTTATTATATCCAGAGATGGTGGGATGATTTACAAATGGAAACCACATGGATTATTTCTCAGTTTATATTCATACTGATGAGAAATTTAAAAGATACATGTACTATGTCCATGTTTCTGTTCATTGAATTCATATATTAGTCAGTTTGCTGAAAAATACTCCTCACCTTTATAAACTGATCAAAGTCTTCATAGAACAAAAGTAAGATTATTTGGTAATTGAAAAGTGAAACATACAGTATAAAATGTCAAGCACAGTACAACTGTGTTGAAACATAGACCACTTTTTCATAGTCTACAATTTCATTTTTAGCAATTTACCTTTGTAGGTAACCTTAAAACCAATCGATCCAACACTTTCATCTGTCTGGAGATGCAGCCACATCTGGTTATTCATGCTGACAATTAAATCTGGAACAAAACTTCCTGTTAATCTGCAAGACAATTACAATTGTACATTATATAATATATTCAATTATGAACATGTCAGTATTACCACAAAAACTGCAAGGTGAAATGTAAGCACAGAAAATATTTGAAAAAGCTTAACAGTTCAGTTTTTTAAGACTATTTCAACAGTTACACTAATTGATATTTAAAAAATATTATAATGTAGTTTTAAAATTTATCAAAGGCATGGGAACAATTCAGTTTTATAGACCAGAAATAAAAAAGAAAATATTTAATAAAAATGATCACACTAATTCAATATTGAAAACTATCTGTATGGAACTTACACTTGTAAGACTGTTTTGGGTCACCAACTTCTCCTCCATCACCTATTGTCAATGTGTCATAGCCAATTTCTAGGTCAAATTCTTCAAAGTTGATTTGATAACCTGGTAGCGAAAGAGAATACAAAAGTCAAGTTCCAAACTGCCTTCGTTTTCTTTCTCAAAAACAATTTTAATAGTTAATAAGTCATTTAAGTGCATCAATTTATGAGTATATTTTGATGGTGATCATTCTTATTAGAGAATAGGAAGACCCAGTTGTTTGTTAATGAGGTGGGAAAAACCACAACAGGGCACTGTACATTCTACCTTCACTGTGCAGAAGGGTGGTGATTCACTCAATGATTACTGTGGGAGCAGAAGTCAAACATTTAGAATGTGGACTGGAGATTGATTTGGGAGGCATTTTAACAGTGCCAGCTGATGATGCATATCAGTATAGGTGTACACAACTCTCCGAGGTACAAGATTACAATCTGAGGTGTGATAATTCTCACATGCGCCCCAAGCAGTACTAAGGACAGGGTATGGATAGTTGAGTGTTCAACAGAAGGCAGGCAAGGTGTAGGGGGTTCACATGGAAATATAAGCTTTATTTGCAGATTAACAAGAAAGCAAGAGCTTTGGAACTGAACAAGACTGGTACTTTGTTGTGTGACCCTGAGCAAGTCACTTATTGATACGGTTAATGCTCATGAGTTACTACATGTAAGGTATGATATTTAAAGGTCAGTGCCCATGCTAACATGGTTAGCATGGATGCTAACTCTAGATTGTGCAAGCACTCCTGTCCAGGTCATACTCACAGATCCTGGAAGCACCCTTCAAACCCAGCAGCACCAAAGCACTAAAATACTGTTGTGTCTATGCAAATGAGGGGTCTCTCATTTATATCAGCACAGCAATATGTTCAAAGGTTTGCTGCTGTGGTATACTGCTTCCAAAGTGGTATCTTTACCCTGCAAAAACTACATCTTAATGGACACTAAGTTCATCCCCGAAGGCAGGGCAGCAGTACTGCAGCCTGCTGCCACTGTTCTCCCATTTGACCTCTCATGAATATACACAGGCAGTCCAGTGTACCCAAACCCCGATCTTCTTCTGAGTTTTTGTAAACATTCCTGGTGGTCCAGTGTGTCCCCAATCCCTGGTTGCTCCTCTGAACTCTTGTAATTATTTTCTGGTGGTCCAATATGTCCACCCCACCCCAATCACCCCTTCACATAGTTTAAAAAGAGTCCCTGATGGTCCATTGGTTCCTCCAACTCCACACACTAGAGAAACAGATAGCACATCCTGGTGGTCCAGTGTCCCCCAACAGCCCCATATGACCAACCCACTGACATCCCATCTCCCTACACCTCCACTCACTCCAGTGGCTGTTGTCCCACCCAGCTAGATATGGTGAACAGTACAGCTTTTCTACAATATGCATGCTCGCTGACAGTACATACAGCAGCTGGCCATGGAGGTGAGAGAAGGGCTGTGCTGGTCACCACACCTGACTGGGAGGAGTGCCAGCCATCACTCTGAGGTGAGTGCAGGCAGGTGGCATGTCAGTGGGCAGCTTGAGTGGGGGACTGTTGAGAGAGCCATCTGTTTCTATACTGGGGAGTGGGAGGGTGAGCTACTATGTCACCAGGGTGTATTTACAAGTGCTTGAAGGAGTGATTGCAGTATGGGGACCACTTTGCTGCCAGTGCTACTGCTTACACAGCAGTGGGTGCTAAGGGCTGCTGTACACCATGCAAATAAGTAAATAATAGCTTAGCAAATGGTCCCTTAGCACCATGCATGCTCATTGGACCCATTTGCATGTTCAAGTTGAATATAGCCCACAGGGGTCTTGGCATTATCCTATTTCATTTCAGGCTGCACTACTTCGTCGGACTACACAGCCCAGGATCATGTTGGGAAGGCAGTTTCACTTAGCACTGCATTGTCATGGTGCAATACTCAATTGGATAGCACCGCTCACTATCTGACTGAATATCACAGCAGCCAGGGAAGCTAAGAACAAAAGTCTGCACTGCACTGCACGTTGCAGTTTTCTGAATATTAGTCCCATAGTGTCTTGTAACTTTTAACTTGCAAGTGTAATATTACTTTTAGTGACTAGTAAGTATTATAAACTACTTTAAAGAAAATTTAACAGAGGAAGTAACAGAGATACATTTTTTTATTTTTACGAAGAAATTAGTTAACATTTACTAACAAAATTGTGTGTGTGTATGTGTGTGTGTCTGTGGGTGGGAGGGAGATTGGGGTTCAGGTTTGTGGTTGGGGAGTGGTGTGGGTGTGGGTGTGGTTGAGTGTGTATGTGTGTGTTTGTTTTGGAAGAGGAGTTCCACCACAGCCACGCAATTTAAATGTATGCCAACTATTTCGATGCAATCATTTGTGTACCTCCCAATACAGAGGTTCATATTTTATTTTATCCTGTTTTGTAGTCTTATTTTATCCTGATCTCTACTCCTTCTCATCTTCTCAATGCACACTCCTCCAAAACCATAGAAAGAATATAGGACAACTCATCCATCATTTTATGCTCTCAGAGGTAGCTTGTAGAAGAGGCCACATGCAAGGAAAACAATGTGTAGGATCCAAAAAGGATTCTAGGAGAGAAGAAATATCAATTTTCTGTTGTTTTTATGATCTTTCCAAACCTCATACATACTGCAACTTCTAAAGCCTCAAACTCAAGGCATGATATAAAGGATATGAAAACCTTTATGTTGGGCTTGTTGGCAAGGCTTCACTAGAACAGCAACTGCCTTCTACACAGGCTTTTACCACTTATCCAGTATAGGCAGATAATGACAAACTACAGATACATGTTCTATCGGGTTCATACTCCTCAGTGCAGTGCAGTCATTCTCCTAGCCAAGCACCAGGTTATCTCCAGAGGCAATCAGGAATTTAGTGCCCTCGAGGCAGCATACCAAAGAGGCAGTTTTACACAAATTCTGCTTTTCAAACCACGCTGAACATGGGTACTTTTCAATACTGCTGCCAACTATGGATCAGCTTGTCTGCCATTAACTGGAGGTTCAGAAAAGATATATGGCAATTAAAGACTGAAGAGTTTCAAAAGAAATTAGAGCCCTAGGTTAGAGATAAAATGTCCAAACTCATTACCGGACAGAGGGATATAGACATAAAAGTGTTCCTGTAGAGACTAGGTAATTTCTATTAAAATTGAAAGTGTAATAAACAAAACTCCTATGTTACTATTCCTTTGTTTACTAAAAGTAGTAAGCAAGTAGAATTTAGTACACAGATTCTAAAGTGGCACATAACTTATTTTTTTTTTAATTTCCCCAACATTGCATGTATTTTAGTCATCTGGGACCTGATTTCCAAAACAGCATATAGCAAAGTGCAAAAATTTGCAATTGCCCAGGTGCCTGAAGATGCTATATTCAGTTGAATTGCACACCGCATAGTGCTAAGCCACTTAGCGCTGTCCTGACAGGGTTCTGAAGTATGCCGCCAGAATGGGTAGTGCAAGAGCGCACCTGCAATATTAAAGGGACCCATGAAAATGAGTCCATTGGGCATGCAAGGCACTAAGGAGCCATTTGAATGTCTGTTATGGGATCATCTGCATGACTAGCAAAGCAGGTTACAATGGCGCTGTTGCTGCAATTGCCTGGACCTTGAAGTGTAAATTTCCTTGGTGGTAGTGGTCCGCCCTCTCTGATTGCCAGCCTGTTCTATGAACAAATGAACATACGAAATTTGCCAGCAGATAAAGGCCTAGAGGTCTATCAAGTCTGCTCGAATGTGCAGCTAGCACCCCTTATTCTGTAGCTGCCCTCCTTCCACCCTTCCCCTTCATTAACCCTCTCCTTGTCCTGTCCCATCCCTTTGAAGCAGTCCACTGTTCTACTGGATACCACTTCTGCAGGTAATGCATTCCACCCATCCATCACCCTCTTTAAAAAGTGTCTCCTCATCTCCCTCCTGAATCTTCCTCCCTCCAGTCTTATATCATGGCTCCTGGTGTCCCTCCCTCCCTTACTTTGAACAGCCACTCTGTACCTGTCGTGTTTATTCCTTTCATGTATTTAAAGGTTTCAATCATGTCCACCCTGTCCCTCTTCTCCTCCAGGGAGTACATGTTCCACCCCTCAACTTCCTCTCATATGAAAAGTCCCCAGCCCCTTGATCATCTTTTGTCACCTTGGCTACACCCCTCCAGTAACTTAATGTCCTTCTTCAGATACGGGCTCCAGTACTGCATGCAGTACTCCGGTGCAGTCTAATTAATGACCTATACAGTGGCAGAATCACCTCCTCCTCCTCGAGGATATACCCTTGCAACACAACCCAGCATTTTGTTGGCCTTTGCAGCTGCCTTCCAACATTGTACCGATTGTTCATTGACCCTGTAATGAGCACCCCCAGATCCTTCTCCTCCTCTGTCTGGGCTAGCTGCACTCCCCCAGCTGGTAACTCCTCCTTGGGTTCTTCATCCCAAAATGCAGCACCTTGCACTTTTGGCATTAAACCCCAGTTGCCAGGCGTCTGACCAGGTTTCAAGCTTTTCCAGATCATCCTGCAACCCTGCCATCCCCTAGGTCATCCACCACCGCTTCTACCTTGGTATCATCGGCAAACAGACTTATCTTGCTCTTGATGTCCCATGATTTGTCTGCAGTGAATATCCCAAACAACACTGGTCCCAACACCGAGCCCTGTGGCACACCGCTCGTCACTACCCTTGAGTGTGAGAGCCCCCACCCACCACCACCCTCTGTTGCCTTCCCAGTTTCCTACCCATCTCACAAGCTTTGCACCAGCCCCATGCCTACTAACTTACCTCCAGCCTTCCATGTGGCACCGAGTCTAATGCCTTACTGAAGTCCAGATCCAGGACATCCACTGCATGGCCCCTGTCCAGTTGCCTAGTTACCCAGTCATAGAACTCCACCAGGTTGGTTTGGCATGATCTGCCCCATATGAAGCCATGCTGTCTGCTGTCCTGTAGTCCTTTGGCCTCTAGGAGGGCCACCAGCCTCTCCTTCAGGATAGTCTCCATTAGCTTACCCACAATGGATGTGAGGCTCACTGGTTTGTAGTTTCCCAGTTCATCCTTGGGGCCACTCTTGTGGAGGGCACCACATGAGCTATCCTCCAGTCCTGGGGTACACCCAAATGTAGTGAGGCATTAAATAGGTTCGCCAAAGGTCCTGCAAGGACCTCTGCCAGCTCCTTCAGTACCCTGGGGTGGGTGCCATCTGTTCTGTACAAAACAATATCCCAAGTGGTAGTGGTCCCCTTCATTCTTGATCGCTGACCTGTACTGTAATACACTGACATCCCTGGTTCTAGTTGCTCTCCAAGTTTTGAAGGTCCCACCTCAAAAAGACATAGACTGTCTGCAGAAGGTACAGAGAAGGGCTACAAAGATGGTGCATGGATTGCATCATGAGCCATATGAGAGGCAAGACTCAGGGAACTAAATCTGTACACCCTTGAACAGAGAAGAAACAGAGGGGACGTGATCAAAACTTTTAGTACATTAAGGAAATCAACACAACACAAGCCGGAAACCTCTTCCAGCAAAACAGGATGCGTGTACAAGGAGGCACAACTTGCATCTGTTGGGAGGCAGGTTCAAAAGCAACCTCAGGAAGTACTTCTTTACAGAAAGGGTCGAACCCATGGAACAGCCTGTCTCAGGAGGTGGTGGAATCCAAGACAGTACAAGTTCAGACTCGCATGGGACAGACATTGTGGACACATCAGGGTGCAGTCTATATAGGAGGTGGGCAGAAACACAGACAGACTAGATGGATTATGCAGTCCCCATCTGCCAACACCATTCCTATGTTCCTATGTTTCCCCAAGACTGCTGCCCTGTACTGTGATAACATAAATCCTGGCATCTAATGGCTCTCCACCCACCGTGGCATAAAACATCCATCCCCACAGTCATCTTTCTGGTCCCCTTGGTGCTACGGGTGCATATGGCAACCGGCACAGCCCTGATCACAGCTCCTTGGCTGGCTGCCATATATCCAAGCAGGGAGCTCACCTCTTATTTGTAAGACAAAGTGACATGCCCTGTCCTGTAAAAAGGGTCATGTTCCATGCCTGAACATGCCGGTGGCCAGCTCAGGAGGTTTGAAGAGGGATGCCAGTTGCCATATGCACCCACATCACTGAGGGACTGGGAAGATGACAGGGTGGGTTTTGGTGGCACAGTGGAGGAGGGTCCTTAGATGCAAGGGATTTCATGTTATCACTGTACGGACGATAATAAGTATGGGGGACCACTATCACCAAGGATGTCAGTATATTACAGTATGGACTGGCAATCGGAGGGAGTAGGGACCACTACCACCAGAGATATATCATTTTACTGTACGAGCCAGTGATCAGAGTGAGGACCACTGCCACTACCACTAGGGATATTTTTTCATCAGTGCGGGCTGGCAATTGGAGGGAGGGGGACTACTATCATCAGGATTTTTTTTTTTTTACAGTAAGGCCGGTGCTCAGAGGGAGAGGGACATATATTTTACAGAATGGGAGGTGATTGGAGGTGTGGAACCGCTACCACCAGGGAGATATATATATTTTCAGCATGGGTCAACGATCAGATGGGAGGACCACTAGTATCACTAGGGATACTTTTTTCACAGTACAGGTCATCAATTAGAGGGGAACCACATCACTAGATATTTATTTTACAGAACAGGCTGGCAGTCGAGGGGTAGACCATTACTACCAGTGAGATACATTTTACAGTACTGTCAGTTAATCAGTGGGGGACCACTAGCACCAGGAGTTTTAGTTGTACATTAGGGGCTTGTGATCAGTGTGGGGGATACCAGCGACACACTTGGTAGTACTTGTGCTCTCTAGGAGTCAACCCGGCTAGATGACTGCATTACCTCTGGCAGCTACTAGGGTTGCCTGGATTAAGTCAGGGTTTTGTTAAGTGGTATTGTGCTGTGCAAAAGGCCCAGGCTAAATCCTTTTGCACTGTGCAAAGCTGCTGAATATAAGGTACCATGGCTATTCATGGCCATGCCCCTCCCATTGCCCACACACACACACACATTATATTTTGCATAAACACTAACCTCTTGGCTGTGCAACAGCCCCTTTGAATATAAGGATCCATTGCAAACCTCAACTGCAAAGTTAAAGACCTGTTAGCACCCGACAAACTTTTGAATATTGTGTCCTGAAGTGGCATGCCTTATTACTTTAAGGGCTGGCAGTATAGCCTAAAGTTTAGAGTAATGAGCTCTGAATGAGCTTGGCATGCCCAGCAGACTTGGGTTTGATTTCCACAGCCTCTACTTTCACACTGTGACCATGAGCAAGCCTTTAAACTTGCCAGTGCTCCCAGGCCACCTCTGAAAACAGGCCTTGTGTCTAGAGGGCCTTATGCAGTTACCAATAAAGCAAATAAAATAGCATTTGATTATTTGTTTGTTTGCTTGCTTTTTGACCATGATCCAAAACACCCTTTACCATCATAGAAATACTGAACATTTTATGGTTGAGAAATTATGCTGAAATGGAGATTTATGTAATTATGTTAGTTTCCTTAGTGGTCTACAATTCAAACACTTAATTATACTGTAGGTAAGAATAAGAGAATAAAAAAGGTTTACAAAAATGTTAAAATACAATTTGGCAGTGTTTAGACAGTGAAAGATGCACAAGTAGCAAGATCTATTAAACATCAAAATGCCACTGAACAAACAAAACACATATTCAAACCAACTAATTACTTTGGTTTTACACAATTATGATATTATAAGACAATTTGCTTTATACTGAAACATAAGCATGTTTTAGAATCAGCACACTTTTGCCTTAAGAATGTTATGATAAGTTGTATTAGTCAGGAAAACCATTAATTACATAATAGATATAAAAAATCCTGAAGGCTGATTCATTTAGAGGCAACTCCTGGCTTGATGTTATCTCAGCACAACATCACAATCTGAAAATCTTTTGAAAGTTTACAGAAATAAATTTATAATCATGATATAATAATTGGAGACTATCTAGTATGAATAAAATCTGAGACAGTCGAACTCTGTTATGCACACTGTGTCTATTGGGAGGATATTACAGAGCTACACAAACTGGACTCACTGCTGCCAGTCACAAACATCCAAAACATTTGACATTGCTCAAGCAGTTTCTCTCACATATTGTTATAAACAGTCTCATACTGTTTTGAATACCACTGCCTTCTTGCTAATCAAGTTTGTCAGAGATAAGACAGTACTCTATAGCTACAGTGTACTAGCTGCTGCTGTTGAATCTGTGACACTTTTGTGTCACATTTTACCTTCAATAAACTTTTAAATAGGCAGTTTCTCTATTAAGATTCCTTTCACACTAGTAATTATAAAAACACATGGTAAGATGGATAACTTAGATTTTTTACACCCTTTGTGTGGAATGTCTTGATAAACTGCATGAGTTTCATGCTCATGATTTATTTAGTATTCCACACATTAGAGGCATAAAAGAATCCTTGTCACACACCATCCCTTGCATTATTCTATATATGGTACTCTAGGCTGGCTAACATCATTCTTGGGTAGTTAAAGTCACTTATGGTAACTACACCTTGTGCCTTCACAACACACTTGAGAGGTGACTTTATCCTAGTATAACACACACTGGCCATGCCTTATTGCTTAAATATGTATTTTTAAATGCATAAAATACAGATATTTTAAAGTAAAGTTATATTTTCTCCACTAAAAATGTGTGCACTGTATGTTTAATGTCTGTACATTATTGCTTTTAATTAATCCAATACCTAGTAATTTAATATAAACATTGTACCTGTTTTCTGTCTGTATATCTGCCTGTAATTAATTCTGGGTCACCACTGAAAATGGACCTCTGGTCTCAGTGGACCTAACTGGTTACCAGAATTCAACAAATAAATAAATAAATAATACAGGATTCAAGAATGCATGGGATAGGCATCGGGATCCTAACAGTTGGGGAAGTGGACAACCCAGCTCAAGAGAAACTTGAAGAGGCAAAATTACATGCACAATTGGGCAGACTAGGTGGGCCAAAGGACCTTGTCTTCCGTCAGTATCTATGTATCTGTATATATCTATGTAGATTGAAATATGTGATAAGGGTGAATCTCTAATTGCACCACTCACAGAGAGTGATACAAATATCACCTGAATCAAAAAGAGTTATGGAAACAAACACAGACCACCGCAAACAGCGACACAGTCCTCAGCAACTCCGGGCAGGGGATGGCAGACTTAAAAAAAGAAACATTTTACTGCCTACTGTAGGACCTAAACCCACTTGCTCTGTAGGCAGTGACTCTAACCACTATGCCAAATGACCAGCTCGGCAGGGTTCGGCCACACACCTTCCCACATCCTGTCATAGTGAATGTAGTTCACTGGCTACACCTCACTATACAGGATCCTTCGCTGTGATAAAATATTCACACTAAATATGAGTGGTATTATGAGCTGCACATACTGAGTCACTCAATAATATTCACCCATATAGGGTGCTACCATATAGGTGCAGTCATGCCTGTATATAAGGGTTGAATAAGCACTTCAATGTTAAACTCAAATATTTGCATTTTAATGACTTTGCTCTCTTCAACTGATTTATATGAAAACACAGCCTCTGTGCCAGGATCTCTTGATCCTGTAAATTTCATGTAGATCAGTTCAGTGGGAGCAAAGTTACAAAGTGCAAAAAACCTATAAAAGTCTCAGTTTTGAAAGTTTTAAGACTTTTTTTGCCATCAGGTAACTAAAAATAGGAAGCTTTGAAACCTGAAACTTTCAGGTTTGATAAAGCTTGGCAAAGGTATGTGCTTTTGTGGATTTTAGATCAAGTTGTTAAGTAGTTTTTAAAATATTAAAGAAAAATATTGAATTTCTGAGCAGTTCTAAAATCAAAGTTCCATGGATAACTGATTTTATGAAAACAGCTGGTTGCACTATACAACACAGCTGCCATTAACAAATGACAGCTGTGTTGTACAGTGCAACTTCAGCTATTTTGTGACTTGATGTCAGGGATGGGCTACTGTCATTTAGCCCCACCATCCTGACTGTGCTGTGCCTTAAAATGTAGTCTGCACACTGGGGCCCCAATGCCAGGTGGAAGTATATTTATTTTTTTATTTTTTCAATTTATTTATTTGATATAATCCAACACAGGGATGCCCACCCTAGAGTCAGATATTCCCCTTGCAGCCCTTGTTTTATGAACAGTGATGACATCAGGTGCCCAATCCCCATGTCAGCATTTAAAATCCCTTATTAGTGTCAGACACTGGGGAGCCCACCCCAGTGTCCCCAAATATCTTAATTATTAATATTTGTATAATCTGGCACCATGTTGCCCATCCCCAGTGTCAGATGGTTCCCCACAATGAAGCCCATGGTTTTAATAATGGGTGCCGACATCAGGGGCCCAATCCCTGTCTCAGCATTCAGAAGTCTCCCAATCAGTATGGGAGACTGGGGAGCCACTCCAGAGTTCTGAAATAATTATAATATTTCCTGAAAAAAAAAGAAAACTGTCCCCAACATCTGTTTTATTTTTAACCTAAAAAGAGAAAACTGTCCTCGTCCCTGCCGTCATTTCTTTCCCCATCCCGACCCTCCCACTGAGCACCCACCACCCCGCCCCTTACCCTATATGTACCTTCAGTGGTTGTATGCTATCATCTTCTGTGGGCTGAGATATGTCTGCACTCTTCAAAGCCAAACCATGAACTGAGTAATAAAGGCAAGTGCTGTATAATGTATTTCAATGGCATTTGAACTTATGTTCATAACTTTGCCATTTTGGAATTTTTCACCAAATTTTCAACATGGACTTTTTTGAGACCCTGCCTCATCAACACGATAACTGTCATTTCATTAATCATGCACAGAGGTGATTTCTTGGTCACTGCAAAAATCACCTTCAGGCCAGATTAATGCAATTTCACTGATAGTGTTCATGAGGTGGGATCCCAAAAAGGTTATTTTGAAAATTTGGTGAAAAATTCCAAATAGCCAAGTTATGTGCATTCACTGAAACTGTGCTACCTATGCACATAATCTTTGTAATTTTCAATATTTTTACACCAAATTTTCAGCATAGCCATGTTTTCACACCACCTTCATGAAGAGTGCAGCTGCTATTTTCAGTGTGTTTTGCACCTGTGGCACAGAATGTCACTTTGGCATACTGTAGATTTGAAAATTTTCACCTCACGGGTTTTATGAGGTGGGGTCATAAGAAGAATATGTTGAAAGTTTGGTGTCAAAATATTAAAAACAAAGAACTCATTAAATAAAATTGTTTGCAAGGATGTCTGTTGCACCACTGGGGAATATGTTACCTTACCATGCCAGCGAGGTGAGTTCAGGTGTGAACTCAGTGAGCCAGTTTACTGGGACAAGGCTGATGGGAAGATGCTGCAGCATGTAGCAGCAGCCCTGGCCTGGGTAGGGAAGAAGCAATGTTTTGGCATAGTTGCCACACCCTGTGGTGGGTCAGGAAACCTCATCCACAAGGAATTGACATGTGTGCGGGGCCTCCTGGGCTCATGCACTGGTTAATGATTCTCTCAATATTGTATTTATCTAATTTTGTGCATGTCCCAAAGGGACATGAGCAAATGAGGATACATTTCCAATATCACAAAAGAAGGAAATTCTTTGCAAAAACTATATTAATGCAGACATTAGGGTTGTAGAATATAAAACGTAAAAAGATGGGAAATTAAAAACATTATGGATTTGGGTCTTTGAGTATTGGTGAATCAGTGATGGGTCTTACTTAGGGTTGTCCACCCTAATGCCCACTCCTTCCCTGATCCAGCAAAATCAAATGTGATGTCTTTATGCAGGGCCAAAAGCTTGGACAGATTATGTTGACCATGCTGTATCACTATGAGGCAAGAGGTTGGAGCTGTATCTTGTGCTTCAGATTGGGAGGTACATGCTGGGGGGAGGGGTGGGGCATTAGGATGGATAACCCCAAAGTAAGACCCACGACTGATTCACCATACTCTAGTGACCTAAATCCTAATATTTTTAATTTCTCTTTTTTTGCACTTTGCATTTTACAACCCTAATGTGTGCATTAATGTAGTTTTTGCAAAGAATATATATATATATATATATATATATATATATATATATATTATTTATTTATTTGTTTCTTGGATTAAAAATACCTTTGAACTAGAAGCTCATTTACAGAGGTTCCATGTCATTTGGGTACAAACAGACATACCATACAAGTCATAATGAATAATTACAATACATAGGAATATCATATTCCACGTCAGTCAAAATCAGTACAAAAGGGATACAGAAAATAGGACAGGTCATATAGGATATAACATTTCATAGGAATAACACATTTCATGTTGGTTTGTCAGAATTCAGTACATACAGTTATACAGGGATGTGCTCGCTCTTGTACACTGGAATAGGTACATGATGATTAGTGCAGTACTGCCAATGTAAGAATTTATTACAGGTTGAACCTGTAGTAACTGATTGTAATGGTATACATTTTAAAGAAAGGGAGGAAGCAGAGGTGCATAGTGTGAGAGGAACAATATTGTGGAGTCAGAGAGTGGTGGAGGGAAGGTAAGATAGGGTGAGCATATCCACCAAGGAGACAATTGTCAAGTGGGAGGGATAGATTGGCTTGTTGGGGTGGTGGTTTGGGGGGTTAGATTAGGCTGATGCTTCTGTGACCCACAGCCATGGTCACTACTTGGACCTAGTGTTTTCTCTGGGGCTTGAGGTCACCAACTTCAAGATTGATCTGGTTGTATAGTCAGAACACTGCATGGTAGGTTCTCATTCAGGGCCCCCTGTTGGTTCTTCCCTTTTAGAATGGTCTGCTACCATCCTTTGAAAGGGTTGTACAAGTAAGGACTGATGGTGGTACCGGATCAATCTGGTGTAGTATTGCTTGCTCAAAAGTATGGGTGAGGTGTTAGCATATAATAGTGCCGTGTCCAAGGCATTTAACCCCATGGCATCAGTCCATACATGACCCTGGTCTTTACCACTGGAGACCTCCATGATTTGATGAGTCTCTCAAGGAGATGATGACCAGGGGTCAGAGGTTTGACCATTGTTGGCAGATGTCTCAGTCCAAAGGTGACAGACTGGCTTTGAGAATTCACTACGGTGAATACCAAAGAGCAATCAATCATAAGCAGGCAGTGTTCCTGTCCGGAGATACTGCTGCAGGGAGGAACAGACCAGCTCTACTCTTTTGGACTATAGACAGGCTATTCCATCCAGCATGTCTGCAGCCAAAGAGAACAGTTTAGTTGCTCATGCAAGGAGTTCACTTTGTGCTTCTCTGACAGGGTGTCTCCATTAGGGCTGGGATTTCTCCAATGTTGCTGATGCAGCCTTGCAGTGGTGAGTCATGCATTTTCAGAGGTACTATTATTGCCTCAAGTGAGTTGAGGCCCTTGTGGGTGAGTGCAAAGTGATTTTGAAGCTGAGGTCTACATACTCTGAAATGTACCCGGCCCTTCCTGTCTCTTAGTGTGATGTGTTGAATCTGTTGGTCCAGTGTTCACTGAGATTGTCCAGTGTTTGCTTCTGGAGGACTTTTCCCATCACCCTGAAAGAGGCACTGGTGAGGCCCTCATGAAAAACCATCTCTCAACCTGACATCTTGGCAGATTACAGCTTGATCTCTAACCTCTCATTTTGTTAAGGTTATGGAGAAGTAGTGGCTCTGCAGCTTGAGGCACACCTTGCAACCTATGACATCTATGAGCCCTTCCAGTATGGGTTTAGGTTCAGGCATAGCACCAAAATGACATTGGTCAGGATGCAGAATGATCACCCAGGGTAAGGGATAGAGGGAATGGTCAGTACTCATTCTTTTTATTTCTCCTCAGCATTTGACACTGTGGACCATGTAGTGTTTCTGGATCACCTAAGGGAGCTCTGTGGACTCCCAGTACTGTAATCAACTGATTTGAGTCCTTTCTCACAGGCAGGACACAAAAGGTAGTGATGGAAGTTTTACTCCTACGAAACCCCTGCCATGTGGAGTACTGCAGGATTTGATCCTGTTGTCTATGTTGTTCACAGTGTACATGCTTCCCTGGTTAAGGTCATTAGTTGGTACAGCTTAGGTTTTCACTGTTATGCAGATGATACCCAGCTGTATATGTCATTACACCCAGGATGAGTGACATGGATGTCATTTACACCCAGGACAGTGACACCATGGAGGTGTTTAACAAGTGTCTGACTGAGATCCAAGACTGGATATCCACTAGCTGGCTGAGACTCAATCCTGAGAAGACAGACATGCTAGTGATTGAGCCAGTCACTAGCGGGATGTCAGTGCTACCAGGATGGGAACAGGGTTATTCCTTGGCACTGCTTCTTTGGTTGCATCTACTCAGGTGAAAATTTGGGTGTTATCATTAACAATGGATTGACACTTGAGGCTCAAGTGCCATTGATTTTCCAGAGTGGTCTTTATGACCTTAGGAATATTTCTCAGATCAAAGCATTAATTCTGTCTGATGACCTGCCCTCATTCTAGACTCGACTACTACAATACTCTTTACCTTGGGGTCAGTGAAGAGGTTCTCTGTACCTGCAGCTAGTGCAGAATGCAATGGCCAGGTTGCTGATGGGACTTCTGAGATCTTGTCATGTGACTCCAGGGCTGCTTGACCTGCACTGGCTGCTGGGAAGATGGAGAATCAACTTCAGGGAGGGCTTGCTCACCTATATGGTCCTATAAAGATTGGTCCCTGACTATCTGAGTGACCTCCTGGCTCCTGTTCACCCAGTGCACTTATTCTGATCCTCCACAGAAGGTCTGCTGAAGTTCCCAGGACCAGGCTGAAGACCTCTGGAGAGCGATCATTTGAGGTGGTGGGTCTGACCCTTTAGAACTCACATCCAACATCTTTGAGGGAGGCCCCATCGGTGAAGGTATTTAAGCAGGGTCTGAAGTTGAATCTTTTAGAGGAGTTTGTGAATTGCTTATGAATTTTAGAAATATTAGACTGATGAACTGTTGATCTGAAACAACGGATTTTATTTATGTAGGACTGTTTATTTGTTTGTTGTTGTCATTGATATGTTTTGTATTTAACGATTTTATCTTTTAAACTCTTTCCTGACTGTACAACTCCCAAAGCCTCTGGGATGGGGTGCTAGATAAATAAAACATATTATTGTTGATACATAAGGATGACAGAACTGATGTGACAATAACTGAGTTGTTTAGATGTTCTGTAATGCTCTGTTGCTGTCTTTAAGCTGGTGTATAGTGGTCTCTGGATCAAATGTCTGTGTATAACAGTTAACAGTTTTATAATTAATATATCATACTATACAGCTGTAAAACATGAACAACAGATGAGTGTCTTTAAATTCTGATGCAAAGAAACATAATTATAAGTAAATACATATACACTGTGTGCTGATGCCTTTGTTGCCAGGCATATGAGGCAACTATTGACATAATATTTATTATTTATAAAACTATTTCTTCATATAGTAGCTGTCTGTATGAAAAGGAAATTCATTGTAATGCTGAAATTGATTGGAATGTCTATGCAATAAATAATGAATAATGTAGGGATGACCATACAGTATGAGCCTGTGTTTCCATCGAGGGGTTGAGATAACAGCATATGGACATCGAGAGAGAAGCATGAGAGATCCATGTTGTTATCTCAGCTCCAAAATGGAAACAGAAGGTTAGCTGTGTATGGTTGACCATATTTTATTTGTTATAGTATATGGTTTTGAAAATGAAGAACAGAACACATGTAACAGAGTTGCTAAATTTGCTTACTTTAACAAGCTGTTAACTACAAATTATCCCTCACCATATATTCCTCCACCTTTCCTAATAAAATTACATCTACTATGGTTTTGCACCTCTATAAAACTAGATCTCCTCACCACATGAAAACATTAATTCCTGAGACATATATGGTGGGGATTATTTATAAGCAATTTTAGTTTTGATTGTTGCACGGAACTTCCTCGTATAAATGTATAAGCAGCTTTGCAAAATTCCAACTGGCTTTTTTCCATAATCTTGTGGAAGATTTTTTAACTTGCCTGGCTCTCACCCCTTTGGAGGGGCCTTGTACCCCTTAACTCCTTCCACCAGGTCCCGATTACAGGGATCCCTGTCTCATTGTGCTCATTTTGACTGAGGTGTTTACATTTTTCCCTATTTTCTTCCCATCCCTGAGGGCACCAGCATGAAGGATGTACATCCAGATGTATGGCATACATATACACACCACCAAGCACCCAACGGCAACCTCCCTCCCCATACACCATAGAACTGTGTGCCCCACTGTCTGTGCTTCCACCAGTGGAAGAGCTATAGGTGCATATGATACCCAGTAACCCACTCCTGTCTGGAGGAAGACAGCATGCATTGGGATGCTCTATCCTCTGACCCCATCCCACCCCCTGATGACCCAGGTCCCTGTGTAGCATGAAGTGTGGCATCCAGCCTCAAGCCTCAGCGCCAATGGGCCAGTGTGGAAAACTTTTAAAGGAAATATTTAAATTAATATTATTATTTTGATGTTCAACAGGCATCTTAAGTGTGAAAGATTAGATATTTCTGTCTCTCTAATGGAACTGATATAATGTGGCTTTTGTATTTTCCCTAGATGTAGTCTATATTTTGTTAAAAGTTTCCATTTGAACCTGAAGTGCTGACTGAAATCCCATTGCAATATGATGAACTGAATTATGATGCACAAGGATACTTGTTGATAAACTAAAGCTGAATGATTTACTTCATATGGCAAAAGAATCACCAATTAAAGAAACAGTACTTAAAAAAGTGGACTGTTATCAACGAGTCGCCTCCAACACAGTTTAATGTTCTTACTCCATATAACTGATTACTGGGCTCGGAACAAATGAGCCTTTGCCTCTCATGAGCTTTTATTATGAGAAGTACAGAATATAAAATGGATTTTTGAAGTCAGTGCTTAAAAACTGATAAGGGGATATGTTTATAGAGTGTGTGTATAATTGAAAGATTTTAGTTAGATAGTTAACACAATATATTAGATAACTGAAGTGGGTTATTGACTCACTGATTGCTGAAATGTGCACAAGTTTTTTGCAGCTGGCTGTAAGCTAGTATATTGAATGCACTATATACATGGGTGGTATGACACTTAAGATTTAGCTCTTGATAAAGTCCTTGTGAAATGGGTGAAATGCCATTGGGCTATTTTTTTTGGGGGTGGCTCTATAACTGTTTAGATCCATTGTTTTAAAGCATGCTGAATAGAATGGCAAAATAAAAAATGCAAAGTACACTTTATTTTGCTCATTATTTACTACTCTGGGGAGGGTTGTGAGGTTCTTTTCATAGGTATCATAGGTAATTTCAGAGCAAAGAAGACTTTCATCCATTGTGCTCGCTGTTAATTCTAATTCTGACACCGCCCCTATTTTATTAGTTATACAATACTTATCTAGTTTCCTCTAAACTCTTCTGTAGACTTACTAGTGACTATCTCCTCAGGTAGGTTATTCCATACTGGAATAACTCTAACACTAAACCAGTGCCCCTTTTCATGGTCTTAAAATTTTGCCCTTAAGTTGCCATGAATGTGACCTAGTGTCATATCGCTGTTCCCTCAATGTAAGTCCTAATTTAACAATTAGATTTGTATTTTTAAGTGCATTATACACCATGAACATATCCTCTCTCATGCGCCTATACTCCAATGTAAACATCCCAAGTACTCCAATCTATCCTCATAGTCCTGGTCTCTTGTATCTGCTACTAACCTGGTAGCCCTCCTCTGAACCCTCTCCGGTCTTCCTACATCTAACCTATAACTGGGTGACCAGAACTGTGCACAGTACTCCAACTGTGGCCTCACCAGTGCACTGAAGAGAGGCACAATCACCTCCCTCCTTCTACTCTTTATATGTTTCTTGATGTTTATAAGAGTTCCATTAACTGATTTTATAACCTGACTGCAATGCTGGTGGAATTTAAAATCGCTTGCAATTTCACTCCGAGATCTCTCTCTCTACTACTTTACACAATTTTTTGTCCATTTAACCAGTAGTCAGCTTGGTTGTTATTTCTCCCAAAATGCATTACTACACATTTATCTGAGTTAAAGGGCAACTTCTTATCCCTTGCCCAGCTTTCCATTTTGAGTAAGGCATTTTGCAACTTTGCCACGTCCTCACCATTTCTGATAGTAATGCCAAGTCTAGTATCGTCTGCAAATTTGGTTTTCCAGACATCCTTCCTCCAGATAATGAGTGTATGTAGATATTAAACAAGCAAGGCCCCAGAACAGATCCATGGGGAACTCCACTCTCCACTCCCAACCAATCTAAGTAAACTCCCTTTAAACAAACCTCTGCTTTCTCTCACTCAGCCATGCCTTCACCCAAGTTGTAATATAACCGGTATTTTATGTTCAATCAGAGCATCAATCAGTTCGCTGTGTGGGACTTTGTCAAATGCCTTGAGAAGTCCAGGAACACCACATCCACAGAGACACCCTCATCCAATGCTTTGCTCACATGCTCATAAAACTCCAAAAAATTAGTTTGGCATGATAACTCCTTTTTAAAACCATGCTGAGCATCATCACAATCCCCACTGTATTCTGAAACTCCACTATGTGTTCCTTTACAATAGATTCCAACATTTTCTCCAGGACTGCAGTCAAACTAACAGGCCTATAGTTGCCCACCTCCTGTCTAGATCCCTTTTATAAATAGGGATCACATTTGCCTTTCAGCCAAACCTCAATCACCTCTCCATTGTCCAAAGATCTCTGAAACAGTGATGTTACAGGTTCTGCTAACTCTGTTGCCAATTCTCTAAGGACCCTAGGATGAATTCCATCTGGTCCTTGAGATTTGTTCAGGTCCAGGTGTTTTAGTCTATTCTCAATATCATTTTATTTAAAACAATTTTATAACCATTTATAGTCAGATGTTCTCTCTTATTGTTTGGCTTATTATTAAATATTGATGAGAAAAGGTATTGAAAAGCCCTGCCATAGCTTGACAATCCTCAACTAGTATACCATCCTGATCCTTAATGGGCCCCACTGAAGTCTGATTTCCTTTTGTTATTGATATATGTGTAAAAATATTTATGATTATCTTTCACTTTTGAAACCAGGTTTAGTTCATGCTTGAATTGCCTGCTTTATAGCACTTTTTGTCTCTTTTAATAATTTTTATACAAGGCCCATTTGTTTCACACTCACTTATCCTAGCTACTAAATAAGCTCTTTTTTTCTTTTGATCAATTTTCTAATTTTGGGAGATAACCACAGGAATTTTTCCTAAAGTATTGTACTTCTTTCTTAATGGGACATACTTATCAATTAAGTCCATAATTTTTTCTCAAAACTATCCAGTTCTCCACTAATGATCTATTATTAAATACCTTTTTCCATCTCCAATCCAAGAGTTCCATTCTCATATTGATAAATTTAGCTTTATTAAAATTTTGGACCATGGTTAAATAGCGTGTTTGAAAAAACCTGCTTAAATCAAACTTTATCACACAGTGCTCACTTGAGCCTAATGGTGATGACATAGTACAATTTTTTATTTGGTCTCCCAAATGACTTAGCACAAGGTTTAATATTTTATCCCTCTAGTGTTATTCCCTATATACTGATCAAACCAGCTAATAAAAAGGAATCCAGATACCTTAACTCGTAAGATGTCTCCCCTGTATACCTAGTCCAATTAATACTGGGAAGGTTAAAATCTCCCAAAAGTATAATGTTTTCTGTACTATCTAAGGAGTCCAAAATTTTAGCACTGCCTCATCATCTTGGGTGGAAATTGAAGGAGGTTGATAGATTACCCCAATTTTAATATTAGGTCCCTTTTCTGGCAATACCCTGATCCATACATGCTCAATGCCTGGTATTTTTGGACATCAATAGCCATTGATTTTATTTTGTTGGATACATACAGTGCCACACCACCACCCTTTTTATTCTTCCTATCCATATGATATAAATCATACCCTAGAGTATGATGGTCCCAGGTGTCAGTGGGTGTCCACTAAGTCTCTGTTATGGCACATATCTGGACATTGTCAGTATTTAATAAACAAGTTAATTCCTCCACTTTGTTTGTAAGACTCCTAGCATTGAGGGAGAGGCATTTCCAGTCCTGAGAGCCCTTAGTGTTCTTAAGTGAAATATAATTTTTCTCAGATGTTCTTAGCGTTTGATGGCAGCCCCTACCCCTTCGTACTTAGTTTAAAAGTTAACCACTTGATTTTGGATTTCCTTAGCTAATATTCTAGACCCATGCTTGTTTAAATGTAGCCCATCTTTCCCAAATAATCCTAGGTCCCTGAATGTGTCCCAGTGTTTGATAAAGACAAAACCTTCCCTATGACACCTTTTCAACCACCCATTAAGCTGTATTATGTCCCTTTGTTTGTTCACACCCTCCCGAGGTATGGGCAGGATCTCCAATATGAGGATACTGGATCCATGTATCCTCAAGATTTCTCTGATGGCCTAAAAGTCCTTTTGGATTTTTAATAATGTCCTATTACCAATGTCATTTGTACCTACATGCATTACCGTGACTGTTTTTAGTATTTTCCAACAATCCTGGTAACATTTTCCCAACAACCCTTATCCCTGCTCTTGGTAGGGTACTAACAGTAGTTGACTCATTTCTACCCTGACATAATATCCTATCGCTATTTCAAATCATGGAGTCACCGATATCCAAAAGGTAATTTTCCACTGTTTGATGTCCTTGCACTTCCTGCTTTTTGTGCCCTGTTTGACTACTTTACCTTCCCTACATTTACCTGTATCTGAAACCCCTTTAGTAGTCATCTAGGTCCAGTTCTAGTTGTGTGTGTTTTGATGCAACAGTAAATACTTTTAACCTTCATAACTGCAGCCAGTGTGCAACCACTTTCTGTCTCTATTTAGTACTTTTAAATTGTGATTACACTCATGGCCCCACAGACAGACTGAAAATATGAGTCAACAGGAACTTGGTACCAAGCAGAAGCATGACCGAGTAAGTCACCCCTGTATTTTTAAAATCTTTTTCTCATATTGGTGGCACCAACCTGTTATGGGATCAGCACAAAGGGAAATAACAGCTGATGGGGAAACTCAAGATATAAAAGCCATATTCAGAAGCCTAGAAGAGGTTGCTTTAAAAGCCAGAAGGGTTTATTGGTAACAAACAACCCTACAGGCATATTTAGCAGTTGAACAGTTGTCCGGGGTTAAGAGTATTAAATAAGCCAGCATTTGGAACAGACAAAGACTGATGCAAGTTTGAAACAGAGCCCTAAAACAAAGAGGTGCTCTTTTGATTGAGGCTGTTTTAGAAGATTCCAAATTACTACAAGTAGACATAGAGACTGATTTAAATGAGAATGAACAAAACATATTACCAGTCTTCAGTAATCCTGAATTTCAGCTTGATCTTGAAAACTTGGAAAAAATATAAAGAGACAAGATGCAAAAATAAAAGCATCTAAACAGAAGAAATTTGAATGAGATGAAAGAGACTATGCAACAGGGAGAATCTTTGATTGGAATAAAAAGAAGCACCAATGGCTTCAACACCTAAATCAATTTAAAGCAGGGAACACCTGATAATGGGGCCAATGTAAGTGATTCCAACATGAATAGCACAAGTTCAACTGCTTTTTAGCCATGAGAACATTAATGGATTAAGACCAGATGGCGACAACAGGATATGATTCAGCGGTCCAGAGATGGTAACGGAATAAAAAGAGAAAGAACAGAAGAGGAATTAGAAGTGGAGAAGACACCAGAAGATCAGACAATAATTACTGATACCAGAGGGACAGCGATATTACAGGAAGAGAGAGAGATTCTGGAGACGGGCAGGGAGTTAACAGGTGATAATTATCTCTTCCTATGCTTTAAGTGATATTGAACTGACTTTTAAAAGAGGTTTATCTTTTCACCAACATAAAGTATACCTATTTTACATGCATTATTGATCTGTATAAATTTACAATAAAATTAAGTTTAATGCATCACTTCAACAAAACAAATGATAGCAACATGACAGCAATAAGTACAGGTAAACTAGAAATTGCAGGTTTAAAAATGAAATCCACCTTTTCTCCCCAGTCCCTGCATCCTTCTCTGTGTTTGACAACGTGTGAGAATGAGATAAATAGACTAAGATATAATAATGATAACTATGTGAATATATAAAATGTAGAAAGAGAAGCCCTAAAATCATTGGGCAGAAATGAAGAAATCATGATTAAAGAGGCTGACAAGGGTCGGTGTTTGTCATTTAAAACACACAGAATTATGAAAAAGAGGTGTTAAGACAATTAGAGGATGAAAAGGTTTATAAAAAATAAGATATAATCTCATGGGAATTGAAAACAAGGGTGGATAAACTACTTGAAGAGTCAGTAAATGTGGATATAATTGACAAAAAAGCAAAACAGCTGCTAACTGTGGAGAAACCAATACTGGCCACCTTTTATACACTTCCAAAATACATAAATCTTTGGTAAACCCAATAGGGTGCCATATAGTGGCCAGTATTGGTTCCCTCAAAGGACCCCTCTCTAGATTTGTGGATTACTATGCAAAACCTATGATGGCCATACTCCCATCCTACATTAGACATACTTGAGATATCTTGCTGCCTCATACAAAATTTACATGTGGAAGAAACTTGGTTCCTGGCTACCCTGGATGTGGAATTTGTATAAACAAATGTTCCACACCAGGGTGGCATGGAAGCCCCACATTATTATTTAATGAAAATTAAGAGATCATTGATGAGTTCACTGAATTTTGAGTAAAATACACTGAAATGGAGTTGAAATGTAATCATTTTCTTTTCTGTGGGAACACAATTTGCAAATCCATGGTACTGCAATTGGGGCATATTTAACCCCTAGCTATCTGAATTTATATCTGGAACTGTGGGGACATCTTGTAATACACAATTAAAATAGAAATCAATTTTCAGATTACACTAAATTCCAAGGATGTTTTATTGTTGATTTGATTATAGTTTGGAGTGTAAACCAAGAATCAGTTACAAAATGTGTTCATTATTTACAGGATTCAGATTCTAATTTGAGATTTATTGTGACATGTAGCAGGTCAGATATACCATTTGGACCTAATGCTGAGCAAAGAGAATAACTAGATAATCTCTGATTGATTTAGAAAAAAACTGACATTAATTCACTACTGTTGGCTAGCAGTTGTCACCCATCCCATCTGATAAAAAGTATACCCACAGGTCAAGTCATTCACTTAAGACGAAATTGCTATACTACTAATATGCATGATGAAGAGCTAATGAGATGGTGGACCAGTTTATCGAGAGGAGTACAATAGGAGTGTGTTCAGGGGTCTAGAGATTGGGCATGTAACAAAGATAGGAAACAGTTTTATTGCCACCAGCACATAAACAAAATGATTAACAGCAAAGATTAAAGTACATTTGACTTATTCACCTGAGGCTGGGAACATAAGAAAAGTAATATTGAAGCACTGGCATATTATTGAATCAGATCCAGTATTGGGAAATAAACTTAATCAATCACCTCAGGTTGTGTATAAACAGGCCCAGACACAAAAGGACATTTTGGTACATTCCCTCAAGTCTTATAAGCAACAAAACAACTATATTTTGGTGGGATAGTACCAAAAGGATGTATTCCATGTGGCAGATGTAAATTTGATAGATAAATCAAAAAAGTTAAACTTTTCACATCCAAAAATGGCACAGAATATGAGATCCAAGATTTGATTACCTGTGACACAATAGATATATTGTACCTTGCTTTTGTAAATGTGGTTTATATTATGTAGGAAAACAAACAGACCATTTAAGCTTCAAGTGGGGAGTATATTAGAGACATTGAAAATGAGAACATGAAAATATTTTGGCAGTCCATATTAAATACACAAAGAATATAGCAACACATGCTTGGACATTTATAGGAACTGAGGCAGTAACATTGGGCCTGGGGTGTTAGTGAATCAAAGACACTGCAAAGAGAAACATACTGGACATACATGTTAGGTGCACTGAAATTGGCAGGTCTCAAATCCAGATTAGAGGTAGCACAGTACTTATGAATAAGCACATGGCCTAATAGACATAAAAATAGGCATAAAAACTTCTTTTTAATTTTGGTCAGACATTTTATTGGGTGCATTGAAAGTGCCAGGTCTCAATTTCAGACTAGATGCAGAGCAGTACTTATGAATAAACACATAGCTTAATAACATAAAAATGTCTTTCTAATTTTGGCTTGACATTTTGTGTAATATGAAATATCTATTTTTGTGTTAAATATAAAAAGTACTTATTTGGTAATACAGCTGAATAATTGTATGTATAACCATAAAATGTAAGAATATCAACCTTTTTCTTTGTCTTTTAATCCTATTCTAATTGTTTTATTCCTTCTGATATATACAGATTGTGTAATTGTTATTCATGTTGCAAAAATATACAAAATAAAATAATTCTTTTTTAAGTGCCATCTTATGAGTAAGACAGCTTTGTATACAAACAAATCTGCCCTTTATTGTATACACTGGGCAACATTTACATATGTGTACATCACAATATATTTATTTAGACAGAGATAGTGTAATTTTCATTTCCAAATATAAACCCCCAACTTTCCTAATAAAAATTACATCTACTTGGTTTTGAACCTCTATAAAACTAGATCTCCTACACCACATATGAAAACATTAATTCCTGAGAAATATATGGTGGGGATTATTTGCAAGGAGATTTTACTTTTAATTGTTGCACTGAACTTCCTTGTATGAATGTATAAGTGATTTTTAAAATTCAAACTGGTTTCTTACTGTAATCTTGTGAGTGACTTCTAAAAGGAAATATTTAAATTAATAATATTAATTATGTTCAACAGGCTTCATAAATGTGAAAGAAGAATTTTTCTGTCTCTCTGATGGAACCAATATAATGTGGCATCTGTATTTCCCCTAGATGCAGTCTATATTTTGTTAAAAGTTTCCATTTGACCCTGAAGTGCTGATTGAAACCCGTGGCAATATGATGAACTGAATTATGATGTGCAAGGCATACTTGTTAAGAAATTAAAGCTGAATGATTTACTTCATCTGGTGAAAGGAAATTGCCAATTAAAGAAACAGTACTTAAAAAGTGGAATGTTATCAACAAACTGCTTCCAACATAGTTCAAGGTTTTTACTCCATATCAGTAATTACTGGGCTAGGAACAAATGAGCATTTGCCTCTCATAAGCTTTTATTATGAGAAATATAGAATATAAAATGGAGTTTTAAATCAATGCTTAAAAGCCACATAGTGGATATATTTATAGAATTTGTGTATAATTTAAATATTTCAGTTAGATTAGTAACACAATGTATTAGATAACTGAGGTTGGTTATTGGCTCAATGTTTGCTGAAATTTGCACAAGTTTTGTGCAAAATGGTTGTAACCTTGTAAATTGAATGCACTATATACATGGGTGGTATGACACTAAAGATGTATCCCTTGATAAAGCCCCTGTGAAAGGGGAAACATGCATTTGGGCTATTTTGGGGTGGCTCTATAACTGTTTAGATCCATTGTTTTAAATGATGCTAAATAGAATTCCAAAATAAAAAAGCATAAAGCACACTTTATTTTTGCTCCTTATTTGCTACTCTGGGGAGGGTTGCAAGGTTCTTTTGAAGAACCAGGGCTACATAATCCCTGAGAGGGAAGCTTGAGGGGTTTAAAAAGCATCCCACAATGTGGGTGTGTCTAATTCAAATTTTACACACTTCTCTATCTTTTATTTTATATAATTGCTGGGTAGTTTTTCTCACCTTTAAAACACTACCCAGTAATTATAGAACACAATTTTCCAGTGGTTCTGGTAGTGCTAGTTCAATATTGCCATCAGGATAAAGCTAGGTTTAAACTTTTACTTTTTTTGTGCAATTGCAAAAAGCAGACGGAAATCAAAACTGAACAATATCTCTGTTGGCAAGAAACATTTTATATGTATCACAGATTTTGTGAAACTTTCACCATATACTGTGACTTTAAATGAGGTGCTGACTGAAGTGTGTGCATGAGGGAGTCAGTTTGTGTATGCATGGAGTGTGGAAAATGGGCAAGTGTTTGTTTTTATTAACCAGCTGGTTATAATGGAGAATTATAATCAGGTTTTCCTATAGGAAAATACTCCTGTTTATTATGCACAGTCTTACCTCAATATAATGAATGAATTTAGAGCCATGATTAGCATTTGATATAGTAACTCCGTTGTTGCATCAATTGTCACTGACCTATGTTGAAAAGTTTTACTCAGTACAGTTTCTTAGTCAAAAGTTAACAGTATTGACATGTAACATTCAAAACAAACTCTTAAACCCTACCATCATGTTAAAGCAGCTATAATCAAGGTCTCTGATTTACAGTGGTACAGTAATGAAATTCAATTTTCAAGACTTTGAATTCCATGAATTCAACTAGTGATTGTTAGTCTAATTTCCGAATTTTACTGGATTCCACCGTCATTCTTTTGGAATGTGTATAAGTAATCAGAATAAAAGAAGGTGTAATATACAGCACATTAATTGAAGCAAACTGAAAATAGTACAGGAAGGAATTACTGATCTGGCCTAAAATGCCAAATCCCATGCAATTCTTTGTTTTTACTGGTGTGCAGGCAGTCCAGATTCCAGAATTTTACCAGGGTTGCTGTTAAAAACAAAATTTGTTGCCTTGGCTATAATTCAGCAATAATTCGTTACATCAAGTACTGTCCAATTAGTACTGTTCAGTACTTTCACTGTTTTTGCTCAGGCTTGAAAAAGCCAGTTACTTATAACTGTGTCAAAACCTTTTTAGAAATTAAGTCCTTGACATATGAGAGAATCTGGCAAAGCTGAATTAGGTTCAGAGAGTCAGAAGCTTTACATTATAGCCACTCCAGGCCTGTCTTGAGTCCTTGTATAGCTTCACTTGTAGGAGGCTGCTCTGGAGTGTCATCCTCATCCTCTTCATCAGCTTGTATGTGAAATCTGGTTCATCTGACTGGTCACATGGTGCTGTTGTTGTGGATACAATATTTGCATGTGACTGCTGGTCTACAGTTTGCAGAGTTTTGTTGTTCAGGATCTAGGCATCAATCATTTCTGGTGGTTCATTAGTGTTGGCAGTCAAATTGAGATCTTTTGCTAACTGCACAATCTCTTCAGTGTTGTCCAGTTCTGCTTAATCAACATCCATTTGTTCACTGAACTCTGTGGGAAAGCTGGTCCCAGGGTGGCTACCCAGCAATTATGGATGGTTGCAGCTCTTATGTCTGCTCATGCTTCACCAACAGTTTCAATGCTGTTCCTGACAATTATTTAAACATATCATGCACCCCATCGGATCACCCAGTAGACAGCAGCTTATTGAACTGTCTCTTTTGGTAGCATATTTTTTAAAGTAGCTATTATGCCTCCATGAAGGGGATGCATTTTTGAAGTTGTGTTCTTGGAGAGGAAGAGGTTATGAATTTTCCCATCTTTGACTTGAGCTCTGACTCTGAGGGGTGAGCAGGAACTGGTCAAAAAGAAGGGCTTTGGGTGGCAGCTTTTGTTTTCACAGGTGAATAAGCATGGATGGAAGAAGAGCCACCTACAAAAATTCTGCAGTCATTCATGTATTTCTCCAGTGCTCATAGGTGACAGGAAGAGCACACATGTTAAGTGATGCAGGCATCATAGGTTCTTGAATTTTCCAATACACAGGGGGCATAATTTGTGACTGATAGTTGAGGTGGAACAGTACTGTATAAGAAGGTCAGGTGATCTTTGGACACTTTAAAGCCCTTGCTAGCACTGACCTTTGATCCGGCAGCCAGGGTTACATGGGAGACATCTCCAAAATAGCCCAGTCTCATACCCATTGTAGATTTGATCAAGTGAGTAACTCCGTATGACCTTCTTTAGTTGTGGTAGGAAGGCCTTAGCAGTAGCATCATCACAAGACTTTGCCTCCCTGGTTATGGCAGTATAGTGAATGCCATGACAATGCTGGAATCATCACAGCCAGCTGTTGGAGGACTTAAAGATGCAAGCTGCCTCATGAATCTCACAAGGAAAGTATACTGCTTTCTCTCTGATAAAAGATCCTAAAATAGACCCTCCATTGGCTCTTTGTGGGGAAAACCAAAGCCTGGTGGCACAGTCAGTATCAAGCTCAGTGACTCTGCAGATTGTTTTGCTCTAGTCCATCACTGTCAGTTCACTCCTTCAAAAAGTGTCTTAATGAGTGTTCTTACTTTATCCTCCTACATAGGGAGGCATCTACAAAACAGTCAAATATCATACCTATTGTAGATTTGCTCAGAACATTAACCCTATATGACATCCTTTAGTTTTGGTAGGAAGGCTTCAGTAGTAGCATCATCACATGACCTACCTCCTCATTATGGCAACATAGTGAATGCCGTAACAATGCTGGAATCACTACAACCGGAGGACTTAAAGCTGCAGACTGCCACAAGAATCTCATAAGCAGACTATACTGCTTTTCTCTGATAAGAGAGACTGAGATAGTCACACCATTGATTCTTTGTGGGAGAAACCAGAGCCTGGTGGTGCGATCAATTTCAAGCACATCAGCTGTGCAGATTTTGTATGTTCCAGTCCATCACTGTCAGTTCGCTACTCCACAAAATCTCATAATGAGGGTTCTTACTTTATCCACATATAGATAATGGACTTGGAAAAGCCTGTTTCACTTGCAAGTTTGACAAGACATTCACTCACCTACAGAAGATTGAGAATCTTTAGTTTAGTGTTCAGAGAGTACCCATAACACTTCATCTTATGGACCGCAGGTTTCAGAACTTTCAGGTGAGTGTGATGTGGGGTGGGGAGGAATAGCGTATTTATACTGTACTGATTAATAACTAACCATCAGTATGTTGCTGACAATTGGCTGAATACAACAGGAAGGCAGTGACATTCAGTTGATCGGAAACTTTTACAAACAGCTGCAATGAAAATAGGGTGAGGCTTCACATTTGTTACAGCCAAGTGCTCAGTGTGCTAGGGTACATACCGTAATAGCAAGGGAAGATTGTATGCAGTAATAAGCACTGATTAGCCATACAGTAAGTCCATCAGATAAAAACACTACTTGTTATATGGAGAATAAAGGATGGGTGTTGTACATTATAAGTTCTTTTACACACCTGAGGTGTGTAATACTACACAAACCATATATGTGAAGCATGAGTGGTTTGTGATGGTATTCACACTGATGGTGTGTGAAAAATAAATAATGTAACACCAAAATATTTATTTTATATAATTGCTGGTTGGTGTAGTGCAGTGTGATAAATAAAAAGCCAGTTGTCTTTTCTGTGGTATTTTGTTTCTGTGAACATGTGACAGTGTTGGCTTACACCGTCTCTTTGACTGACTGACATCCATGCCATAATAACCAGACAGTTATTATGGAATGGAACCGTGGTATTAGGGTGTTAGAAAGTGGTGTCAGTCCAGTCAATAAATAGGCTCACCAGTAATTATTACGTTTATATAAAGTATGCAGCCAGTTGCTGTGTCTCTTCTGGCTATCAATGCCTTTTCAAGTTCTTTATTTGAGAGAACTACTAAATGAAACTGAACTGCAAGTTAGTCCACACCAAATTTGTATTTGGTGAACATGCTTAATTTGGGACTTTTACCTTTGATTCGTCCTAGTCAAACTTTTGGGCCACTTTGGATCAGTTCAATCTTTGGTCAATTAAGTAAAACGAACAACACTTTAGCCCTTCTGAGGTGATCAGACCTATTCCTGTGGCCACCCTTTTCCCCATTTCCGTGACTTTCTACATTCTTCTTCCCCAGCCCCAGATGTCTTTTGTTATAAAAAATATTTCTGACTACTACCACTGTTCCAGGTGTTGACTAAACCTTTTGGAAAACTGACTTGAGGAATAGGAAAAGGTGGAAGAGGCTGGAATTGACTGGAATGTTTGAAGGGTTAAAGATGGGTGCCTCTTTCCCCTATTGTTAATCTGCAATATTCAATACCAAAGACTGAAAGTGTTTTTATCAAACTGCTAATGCTGAATTTTGCCTGGGAGGTCAAACTGAATCAAACCAGAGTTGCCGATCTTCACATTAGCTCACCCTTACTTTTGTTTAATAATCTTGTTATACGATATTCATGACATTAGCAGCACACGTGCATTTATAGATGTATTTGAGTTTCAATCAAATTCAACTGTTATTTCATATGGTACAATTTAGGGTAAACCTGTGCAAATGTAGGAAAAGAAAATAGTAACCCTTAGAAGTAACTCATGTTTTCTATTTGATATCTTCCTAAGGAAGCTGCAGGCCACAAGGCATCTTTGAAAGTTCACACAGATACATTTTATCCAGATTAGTTTGCTTTAGGTTACCCTCCCCTGTTGTATTCCACACCCGATGATATATATATTTGAACCCTTGAATAGCCTCTGGTGCTGACAATAAGGCTTGGGCCTATTCAATGGGGAGACATGTACTGGTAAACAGAGAGAAGGTTGAATCTAAAACATGGTTTATTCCTACTCTTCCTACTTCTCCACGTCCATCATCTGTTTGCATTGCTCATTCTCAGTAATGACCTTGAACCCCTTATCTATTCCTAGCAATATAGCGTGTGTCATCTACCAAGAGTAATGCATTTTGTTTATTACTGAGTACCCTGGTGGGTTGTTAATATATTTATGCATTATCTAGCTGTAGATACATTAGGCCAGATTCTCAAAACTAAGACACACACCACAACTCCAGTTGTGGACTGAACTCTCCACAGCTACAAAGATTGGTATTCTCATTCCACAGCTAGCGGGGAGATGTTACCTGGTCCCACCAGTCTTAACATTTTTCACAGCTACAGGAAAAAATATCTGCAAGCTGCTGTAAATCATGGAGCCAGTCATAAACAGGGTCCAATTTTAGCTGCAGGAGAAACTGTGATTCCACAAGTGGCAACCAACTTGCATGTAGTTTTTCTTGTAACTGCAGGATTTTCATGGCCTTTCAGAATCCTGCCCATTGTATCAATATAATCCTTCTATCTTCTCTTAAGAATTCATTCAAGTTATGTTTCCAGAAGTAGATCCTTTTCAATGGAGGAATTTAGTTACTTAACTCCTGTTTCTACTGTTACAGTATAATGGATTCTTTAGTAATCCATCTACTCTGCTGTGAACATTTTGGAAGCAATAAAACTACGTCTGTGAGTTATTTCATGGTTGGAGTCAGTTTCACCTCTGCAAGGTGAATACCTAGCAAATATTCCTTTGGGTCTGGATCTAGAGCTAGACTTCATATAATACTTTGTTTCCTGTAAATTGTTATCCTGTTGACTCATATGTTTGGGCATTCTCAAAACATGTGGAAGAAGAAGCCCTTTGGATGAGAGTATCTCTTTACTTTACAATGCATTCTGGGTCAAATCCTTGTACCCTGTGTGGGTTAGGTAAGTCGAATACATGATTTT
Organism: Neoceratodus forsteri; assembly: GCA_016271365.2. NCBI lineage: Eukaryota > Metazoa > Chordata > Ceratodontiformes > Ceratodontidae > Neoceratodus > Neoceratodus forsteri. Next base: position 627,121,095 of record CM057455.1, read on the forward strand.
GTACTGAGGCAGCTGCAGTCAAGTATTGTAAAGGCCCTGTCTTGGTTAGAGTAGCAATCTTTGCCACTCTGGGTCTAAGAGTAGTGCCCTGCAGTGCTTTCCTATTTCATATTAGGGGATCAAGAACCAGTTTGGGTTACCATGTAATCTGGCATACAAAGCCAAAATAAGTTTGGAACCCTGTAGAACATCTTTTCTACCATTTCCTCTATTATTTATGCTAGAAGGCAATGGTATCATCTGTGTGATAGCATGTCTAATCTGTAGATATTTGAAGTGATACTGCTGCTGCTGCCAAGACATGATTAGATATATCCTGAAATTTCAGTGATCCCTTAAGAGTAATTCCTGCCTGCAGTGCGACTAAGAAGCCACAAGAGAGACACTCATTAGATATACTGAGAAATATCTGAAATATCTGACCAGGCCTTTGGCTGCAGCTGTATGTGTTTACCAGGCCATACATTATTTTCAGCAACCTAAGGATTACCTAACCAAAACATAAAAGCGGGTCTCGCTATCTGGACAACTTAGCCTTTCCATAGAGAAAAATAAGGGTCTTTGAGAAATCTGGGAAGTTGTGGATTTCTCAAAAGGAAGTAAATGGTGAAATGTCAAAGTATTTGATTTATGAGCTAATATTCTAAGCTATTTTTGCATAATTACCCTGGCACAGGAGTTTTCTGTTATAGTCACTATACTGGCAAAAGTGCAGACATATGGTGCATTAGTTAGTGTCATGTTATTTTCCAGGCTGGCACATTTCAAATCATCCCAGGAGGGGTTTCAGTCCATTGACTATACCATCTGAGGGCAGGGCTCAGTCTACATGCCCTGAAGTAAGTTCTTACAGTGTGTCAAGGAAGTCTAGGCCACCAATCTGTTTAGAGTGAAGTAGTATGATTTAGAAAATGGGCTTTTTATTTCCTGGCATCTGAGTGGCTAGTACCCTTGCCAGAGGGTACATTAACTTTCAATAGAGGCCCAGGAAACAAAAAGTACCAGTCTACAATGCCCTTCACCCAGGATGTCTCCTGGTGCTCACCCTACTTTCTAATTGGCTGCAACACCTCATTAAAAATTTAAAAATGCAGCATTTTCTTCCTCGCTTAGTGAGAGAGCCAGTTCAGATGGTACAGCTGACTGATGAAAAAAAAGAAAAAGGAAAGATAGCGACCGACTGTCATACAATCACACTAACTGTATGCCACATTTAAGACTCTTGCTCCGGCGTCCACCCTCTCTTACCGCACAAGTAAGACAGTTATTATTTTCACAACTGCAGCCTAAACCAAGTTCAAGCACCTAACAGCGGTCTTCTATTTAAGCCTTCTTACTTGTTTGAAGCCATGTGTGTCTACGCTTGCACGCTGCCTGGGGCTGTTACTATCACAACCAAACTAGCATGTTCTGGGAAGCACACACACCAAGAAAGGTCACTTTTCAAACGGTGCAGTTAAATCCAGAATTTACTACCCCATTCAGCAATTGTAGCTACATTTAGGTAAACGGGCTCCTTTCAGTCACGCAAAATCTGGCATAGTAGCCATTTGTGCTCTCTACGCCCTCCTCCGCTCCTCATTTCTAATTCATTCAGGCAGCCCTCCTCAGGAACACAGCTCAAAACAATAAAAATAAACAGTAAAGTAATGAAAACGTGCCACCGAACTGTTAAGTACTGGCTACTGTGCAGCAGAAATAACTCTAACTGCAATCACACGCTCCTCTCACCTCACATGGTCTGGTAAATGCAGAAAGTCCCACTGGTGCGGTGTTGAAGTTCTTCGTGGTCGCTGCTGCTACTGATCCTTGCTTGTATTAGCAGCCAAAAAATGAAAAAGAACCAAGGCAAACCTTGTACTTACTTTAAAAACGACCCCAAAGAAATTTCAATTGTAAGCCCCTGTATGCCAGTACCGGCGGGCAGGGGGGGAGGGTTGCCATGACAACCAACAACAAAAAAAGCAGGTGGAGGAACTATTTTTTAACTCTACAAATAAAATACCTAATATATTAAAAGTCTTGTTATGCAAACTTGTTTATTTAAAGCACATAAAATGCAGTGCCCATTTTCTAAGCACAATAATGCCCTCGAAGAATTGGGCGGTATGGGCAATACTGGATTGCCCAAGGCTATAAGTCCCTCCACCTGCAGCGTCAGACCTCATTACACCCTGGTCGGTCCGGTATTGCCCAATACCACCCACCCTGTCGGCAGTATTGCTTACATAATCATTCACTATGCTTTTTGGACCCTGTGAAGGTAAATACAATAGATTTTAATTTGTTGAAGAAGGTTTCCATGCTATTGATATGGTGGACATGGAATAAATAGGAAAATGAGGACTGATATTCATTTTAATAATAGCAATCTCACCTTCAGGGAAAGAGGAAGAATGCGCTAAGATTCAAGATCATTTTGTATTTTGAAAAAGGGATAGGAACTGTCATACAGTATTTATAGAAGTCCGTGTGTTTGCTCACTAAGTTGTTCCTAAGGTATTTGATTTGTATCCTTAGAATGGCAGAAAAGGGAGATATTGCTGATGGGGATCTGAATATGCCAGATATTAATTGGAGTACATTTGCAGCAGCCACTTCTAAGAGTGGGGTCATTCTAGATGCCCTACAGGGGTATGCCTTAGACAACTAGTATTGGAACCCACTCGAGAGAACAATCTTAGACCTGGTACTCTCAAATGGAGATGGCGAAAGGATCACAGATTTAGAAGTGGGTAGCCATCTGGGAACTAGTGACCATCGAACAGTATAGTTCACAATAAACACAGCAGTAGAGTCAAGCCATACAAAAAGCAAAGTACTGGACTTCAGGAGGGCTGACTTTGCCTAATCGGTGAGTGCATAAGGAATGCACTAGCAAATGGGCAGGAAGGAGGGTGGAAGAACAATGGGAAATAATAAAATCTGCCATCACAGAGGCACCAAGTCTTTGTGTAAAGCAAATAAACAAAACAAAATGATGTAAACCACTATAGTTCTCAAAGGAGGTGGCAGGGAAGGTTAGGAGGAAAAAGCATTCAGGAAGTACAAGAAACCACAGAAGGAGCAGGACAGAGAATTGTATCAGTTAAAGCAAAAGGAAGCTGGGAAGGCAGTCAGAAGAGCAAAGGCCCAAACCAAGGAAAAAGACAGACAACACAGTTAGAAGGGATAAAACCTTTTATAGGTACATCAGGAGTGAAGGAAGACCAAAGAACGGATAGAGAGGCTTAATAAAGGAGAGGGGTGGGCAGAGGGTGACTGTGAAAAGGCAGAGATACTAAACAAATATTTTTCTCAGTATTCACAAATGAAGAGGGAGGTACCTAAACCAAACAATAGAAACACTCTGGATACAAAAGTTGATACCAGCCCATTTACAGAAGAAAGGGTTCTGAAAGAACTCTTAAAACAGAAGGTGGACAAAGCAATGGGGCCTGATGGATTCATCCGAGAATTCTAAAAGAACTAAGGGTAGAACTAGTGACACCACTGACTACCCTCTTTAACAAATCATGGGAGGTGGGTTGGTACCTGAGGACTGGAGGAGGGCAGATGTGATTCCACTTCACAAAAGTGGGAGCAGGGCAGAAGCAGGCAACTACAGACCTGTTAGCTTAACCTCAGTGATAGGGAAAATGATGGCATCACTTCTGAAGGAAAGAATTGTCAGTACCTAGAAACCAGAGGGGCTCAGGACCCAAGGCAGCATGGGTTTACAGCAGAAAGGTCTGTCACACAAATCTAATAGACTTGTTTGACTGGGTGACCAAAGTAGTAGATCAGGGAGGTGCTGTGGTTATGGCCTACCTAGACAATAGCAGGGTATTTGCCACAGTCCACACAAAAGATTAATAAACAAGTGAGCCAGCCTAGGAGTGGATCCCAAGATGGTCGTCTGGCTAAAGAATTGGCTGGAAAACAGGACACAGAGGGTAATAGTAAATGGAGTCCACTCTGAAGAAGGGGGTTACTAGTAGGGTACTACAGGGTTCAGTACTAGGACCGGTCCTCTTCAATGTGTTAATAGCGACATTGCAGAGGGACTGGAAGGAAAAGTATGTCTCTTTGCAGATGACACAAAGATCTGCAACAGAGTTGATAGACAATGTGGGAGTAAGGATGAGAAGGGACCTGGCAAGGTTGGAGGAATGGTCAAATGTATGGCAGCTTAGATTCAATGCTCAGAAATGCAAGGTAATGCACCTGAGAAACAAAAACCCAGGGGAAGAGTACACAATGGGGGTGAGATACTAACAACAACAAAAATGGAAAGGGACCTGGGGTAGTCATATCAGATGACCTAAAGGTGGGCAAGCAATGTAAGAGAGCGGTAAGGAGGGCTGGGGGATACTGGGATGCTTTGTGGTTATGTATTCACAGAACAGGTACACAGTGAAACTACCAGGTTGGGCAACATAACTAAATATGGGGCAGGTGGACAGCAGTCCTTGTAGGGAACATACAGTTGGGGTCGGCAAGGGCAGGAAACACCACTAGCATCGCTGTTCAATGACTCATTTGAAATGTTCTGAAAGAATGTAGGGGCAGATGCTGTCAATGGTCACAATAGTGGTGTAGGGACAACAGCAGAAATTATAGAGCAGAGAGCATCACCTCAATAGTGGGAAATATTATGGAATCACTATGTAAGGCAACACACATGGAACACATCAATGCAGTGCAGCAATGAATCCAAGAGAGCATGTATTCACAGCAGGAAGGTCATTTGAAACAAAGAGAGTTCATTACTTTACCTGGATAACTAGGGTAATGGATCAGGGAGGTGTGGTGGATGTGGCCTACCTTGCTTTCCATAAGGCCTCACATTCCCTTACATATAGGAGACTGGTACACAAGTTGGGCAGACTGGGAGTGTGTTGAAAGGTGGCAAACTGCTTTGGGAACTGAGTAATAGAAGACAGAGGGCCTTTAGCAATGGAACTAAATGTAATGAAAAACAGGTTGACCAGCGGGTGCCACACAGATCAATCTGCAGTGTGCCAGCTGAGACATGTGAAAAATACAACATAATGTGTTTGTGGCGCTAGAATGAAGTGGAGAATTACCTGGAGGTGGTTAATACTGAAGGTCACCAAACAGGAAGCAGATTTGGGGTGATCACATCTGATGAGCAAGAGGTGGACAAACACTGTAACAGGGCTGTGTAGATACACTGTATGGCTGTGGTGCATAAGGACTGTTATCACAAGCAGAAAAAAGGAGTGTTGCTGCCACTGGACAGATTATTGCCAATGCATCATTTTAATACTGTGTCCATTCTGTATGCCACATCTCAGAATGAACACAGGGTGGAGGCTGTTCAGATAAGGGTAACAAAGATGGGACAGTGCCTGCACCACAAGTGTCATGAGGATAGATGAGGAGACTTCAATATAAATATATATATATATATATATATATACACTGGAGGACAGAAGACACAGAGGAGATATAGATACCTACAAATTTCTAAAATGCAAACATAGTGTTCCATAAGCTACCATCTTTAGGAAATGTGATGTGCAGGCACAAAGGTACATAGCATGAAGTGGACGGGTTAGACTAAGGGTTAACGTGAGGAAATATTACTTGATGAAAGTGTGCTGGATGCATGGAATAGACTCCCAACAGAGGTACTGGGTGCAACCACATCAGGGAAGTCACACACACGGGACAAGGATATGGGAACCTTAGCAAAAGTAATGAGGTAAAGCCAGAGATCAGCTAGGCAGCGACTTTTACAGTGAGCCTGGAAAATGGACAGACTGGATAGGCAGATCAGTACTAATATGGCACTATTTTCTGAGTTTGTATGTGTCACTACATTATTGTAGACAAGTAGCTGCATGTGCAGACATCCTGATGATGCCAATCATTGACATTTATACAGCATCCCATTTCCTAGTGCCTTCAAGCATGCTAATTTTCAACGTTAGCACAGTGATGTCACCTGCACGTAGGGAGTGTACTATGTTATGCATTACACATACTGCAGTCATGCAGAGTGTAGCTGACAGCAGGTGGTCCACTGAAGGGACTACAACCTCCAAATATCCTTGAATAGAGGTAATATAATAGAAGGTAATATATAAGCAATAATACCCAACAGGGTGGAGTACTAGGCAATCCGGACCACCCAGGGCATAATGAGGCCCGACACCACAGGCGGAGGGCCTGCATACCCCTGGAAGGTCTGGTATTGCCCATACCATCCACCCTGGAGGGTATTATTACGCTTAGAAAATGGTACAGAGGTAAAATTTATACAAAATATTAAAAAAAAATAGAAAAGCAAATAAGAAGCAATGAAGTCACTCTTGCTGTAAAGTAGTTCCTGTAGTAGTGCCAGCAGAAGGCACTGCTGTTGTTTATATTTGGTAATTTATTCCCACATTTCTTTTCTTGTTTACTAGTTTGTTAATGGAAAGGACCTGCCCCCTGCCCTGCCCCCCACACACACACCAGAAACAAGTGAAAAAGTGGGATACATATTTTAGGCCTTGTGGTCCTTGATTTAACTCAGCTATCGGTTTTCTACCCCTCCTACTCGGAGTTACTGTCAGACTACGTGGACATGCAGCGTAATTTAAACAAAGCGACGTTACGGAGGTGTTGCCCATTTTCAATTTTAGCCTTCCACTGCTAAGGTATGAAAATATATGCCCATTTACCAATCGTAGTAAGTTGAGTAGTGCAGTATTGTTGTGGCAGGCTGGGAGAGGTGCACAGTGTGCTTGACAGCCATTTTGTGAAGCCGATTGGTTTGACAGCTTCTTGTTACATTTCAACTGCATAATATTTATTTTAAATTATTTAAAAATAAAGGGAGATTGAGGGAGCACTTTTATGGACATAGAGGCCAAGGAGGTTTTGTCTAAGGGGAAGGAGAGGCTGGCTCACTCAGTCGCCTGTTACAAGCAGTTTTGTTTTTCCAGAGTGAGCGTGGTCAATGGGAGGAGGATGAGAGAGCGTGGTCAACAGTAAGAGGAATGAGCAAGTAAAGCAAGCAAGAAAGATGTTTGTGTTTACCGTTAGATTGTTATTTAATCCAGAGCATTGTGTGCCACTGTCTCTTGCTAAGTTAGACAAAACATGGTGGACATTTGAAAATTAAATGAGGGATTTTTAACCAATTAGAGACCAGGCTGGGTAGCAGGATTCTGGTGATGGGGTTTGCTGAGCTGGTACTTTTAATAGCTGGGCATCTGTTTTCTGATAGATGCCCAGCTAGAGAAGTCCTCAGCCAATCAGAAGCCTCAGATAGCTTTTACCCATTTTCTAAAATGTTATAGGTATTACTTACAATTGTCAGGGCATAGTCATTTCTTACATGGCAAATTGTAATTGAAGATGGGACTGAGGTAATAACATTTACAGCACATTTCAGGGAGTCTTTGAGCATTCAATACAGAGTCCTGGGTAAAATAGATGTTGTGTGACAATCAGCAAGTCACTTGACCTTCTATTGTACTTCTGTGTTTCACAGCTGTAATACTAGTGGAGGCAGGATCATACTCACAAGATGCACTGTTTCAATTTGACTATCCTGGTGAAATGTAAGAATAATCAACCAAAGTATTTCCTCACATCTCTCCTGAGCCTACACCCTCCTGCTTTGTATCACAACCCCTTGTTCCAGACCACCCTTTTCTAAAGTATACCTCCCACCTGTGCATTATTCAACACCGTGAGGTATTTAAAGGTCTCAACTTAGTTGAAGGAGTCAAAAGGAAGAACATTTCATTGCTTTATTTTTCTCTGATTCAAATTGTTGTTGCTGGTATACCTTCTGCATTATTACAAGGTGTGCCTTCAGGTGTGTGCTAAGAGATTACTGCTGTAATCTTCTGATTCAAATTGTCTTCTGCAAGGTATATCTTCTGTTATTGCTTTATTTTTCTCTGTAGCAAAGTGTTTCTTACAGGGTATATCTTCTCTGAAATTATTAAAGGTGGTGCTTTATAGGTTTTACAGTTTTATCTAACATTAGGATAAGCTTTCAGGGTTACTGCATTTGTTGCTGATTGTTTCTGCTCTACCTCCTTGTTCTTTCATCCGTGGTTCTTTTCAGCAGGGAAGGGCCCAGCCACCCACCCCTCCTCAACCACCCCACACTACACTCCTTTTATAGGGTACCACAGCTGTGACATTTCCTGTGGCAAAGCAGGAAGGGCAGATCAGTGGGGCATCCACAAGGTGAGCTCATTTACAGGGACACTAGTAATTTAACTTTTATAACAAGTTATACGAAAACAAAACACAAAATCAAACCATTACTTGCATTTTCCTTCTAATTATTCTGACTAGGTTAGAAACCCAGGAACTTATCTGTAATGGGTATCATTAACTGCAGGTACAGTGGAACACTTTTCAGAAGGACAGTCATACGGGATTTAGGACACTGTCCTTCATGCTGGGCCATTAGAGATCTTAGGGCTCAGCTCCGGGCAGCATGGACAGAGTTGCGCACTTCAAATTTCATATTCAAGAGGAAATACATTATAAGAACCACCCGCCATTTCCTCAACATCCAACAGAAGAACCCGACCGCAGGGGTAGTTGGTCCAGGAGGTTGGCAGGTGGTTAGAGGGAACATCGGGTGCTCTATCACTCTGTGCTCTCCAACATATTACCTCAAAACCATATAAACACTACAAACAGATATCTGCATCTATCTCTGAAATCAAACAAAGGGCAGAGGACACTGCAGCGCAGGACACTGCAGCACAGGAGCTAGCACAACAAAACTCACCCAAATCAGGAACCAAAACAAAAGAGCAAAAGGAAATCCCAAAAACTTTGATCATGGGAGACTCCGTGATTCAGGAGTTGATACCATCTCCAGCCAGGGGTAATGGTCAGATGTCTCCCAGACACATCAGCGTGGAGAGACACTGACCGCATTACTAAAATTGTTCACAAAGTGGGAGAAATCATTGATGCCCTGGTACACATAGTTACTAATGATCTCACCAGCTGGTCAGTTGTGGAGACCAAGGAACACCTGACCAGGCTGGGTGACAAACTATCATCCATTTCATCCAACATCTCCTTCTCTGAGATCCTGCCAGTCTAAGAGAGGGGCAGATGGACGGAAGGTCAGAGAAGGGGAGATAGGGGAGCTAAACATGTGGCTCAAGGGCTGATGCCAGGAAAAAGGACACAGATTTGTAGAGAATTGGCAACAGTTCTGAGAGCGAAAGTTCTTTAAATTTGATGGACTGCATCTGACTAAGAAGGAGTCAGTGCATTGGGGCAGAAGTTTGATGTCTTTGCAGAATATTTAAACTAGCAAATTGGGAGAGGGTGCAGCACACCATACGTTTAATGGGAAGAGCACACCTCCCCTCAGCTAGTGGTCAAATAGGGATTCAGCATGTTTGCAGTTCGTTTGCATCACCAAGTAAGAAAAAAGGCCGCCTCCCATACAACGCACAGGAGAAATGCCAAACCTCACCCAACAACTAACACCGAAATCTGTCCAATGGAAAATCATGTACACAGATGCTCACAGCCTGGGAAATAAGATCCAAGACCTGCAGACAATAATGTCAGAGGCTAAACTGGACATAGTAGCAATTAGTGAGATGTACTGTAGGTATCAGTAACTACACTTGGGAGACTTCAGTACCTGGCTATGTACTGATCAGAAGAGAATGAGATGCAAAAGGTGGAGCAGCCCTGTATGTCAATGAAAATATCAAAGCTACAAAATTCAGAATACACATAAGGAGCCAGAAGAACTGTGGGTCACCCTGGAAACAGGAAATGGGGCAGCCATAAGAACTGGGTTGTCTACAGGCCCCAGACCAGGGGAGGACATAGACACATTACAGTTAGAAGATATACAAACATGACAGCTTAAGGTGAGGTTCTGATAATGGGAGACTTCAATATGCCGCATACAGATTGGTCAATACCAGCAGGAACATCTGCCAGAACTAAACACATGATAGATTCCTGCAGGTGGAGGCCTCAAACAACTGGTACAACAACCCACAAGAGACAGGGCTATCCTAGATCTAGTACTGACTAACAGGGAAGGGATCACAAAACTCCAGGTAGAAGGTCACCTGGGGCCAGTGACCATCATATGGTATGGTTCAATTTGGCCATTACATCTAAATCATCCTATTCCAAGGCAAAATATGGGACTTCAGAGGAGCTGGCTTTGATAAGATGGCCAACAGAGTTAAGCTAGCCCTGGCAAAAGAAACACAGGGAGGGGGTACAGGCAAAGTGGGCAAGCATAATGATGCAATACTTGAAGCAACATCCCATTGTGTTAGACAGAAAAGGAAGTGCAAAAGAAGAAGAAACCACTTTGGTTCTCAAATACAGTAGCAGAAAAGGTCAGAGCCAAAAAGGCTGGTCTTCAGGAAATATAAGGGAACACAGCAGGATGAAGATAGGGAGGCATACCAAACTGCCCTAAGGGAAACAGGGAAGGCAGTAAGACAGGCAAAGTCCCAAACTGAGGAAACACTAGCACGAACAGTAAAGGAGGTGACAAGACTTTCTATAGATACATTAGTGAAAGGAGAAAGTCCAGAGGGGGAATGCTAAGCTCAGAGGAGAAAAGGTGGCATGTGAGGAGGAGGACCCTGTAAAGCATTTATTCTAAATAGATACTTTTGCTCAGTATTTACTGAAGAGAAGGTAGGGCAGGGCCCACAGCTCAGCACCATGGACACAGGGGGAGGGAGGTGAGCACTACTCCCTTCACAAAAGGAAGGGTCCTACAAGAGCTTGCTAAGCTCAGGGTAGACAAGGCAATGGGACCTGATGGCATACATCCCAGTGTACTTAAGGAGCTAAGGGTGGAACTAGCAGAGCCATTAGCAGAACTGTTCAGTGAGTCTCTGAGCACAGGGAGGTCCCAGGAGACTGGAGAAGGTTCTATGATCCCATTCCACAAGAGTGGTAGCAGGGAGGAGGCAGATAACTACAGACCAGTCAGTCTTACCTCACTAGTGGGCAAGTTTATGGAGGCAATCTTAAGGAAAGGATAGTGCAACACCTGGAATCCATAGGGCACAGGATCCCAAGACAGCATGGGTTTACAAAGGAAGGTCCTGTCAAATTAATCTCACAGATTTCTTTGACTGGGTAACCAGAGTGGTGGACCAAGAGGGAGCAGTTGATGTCACCTACCTTGACTTCAGCAAAGCTTCGACTCTGTTCTAGATAGAAGATTGATAAATAAACTGGGTACACTCAGAATGGGTCAGAAGTTGGTCAACTGGGTGCAAACTGGTTGATGGGCAGAAACAGAGAGTGGTGGTAAATGGTATACAGTCAGAAGAGATGCAAGTCACAAGTGGGGTACCTCAGGGATCAGTCCTGGGGCCAGTCCTCTTCAATATCTTCATTAGTCACATTGCAGATGGACTAGAGGGTAAGGCTTGTCTGTTTGCAGATGACACCGAGATCTGCAACAGAGTAGATGATCCAGATGGGGTGGCAGAATGAGAAAAGATCTGGATAAACTAGCAAAATGCTCAGAAGAGTGGCAACTGGGATTTAATGCAAAGAAGTACAAGATCATGCACATAGGGAAGAGAAAACCCTAAAGCCACCAATATGCTGAGAGGGAGTTGCTGGCAGTCACAAAGGAAGAAAGAGACTTGGGCATCATCATCATAGATGACCTGAAATCATCAAGCAGACCTCCAAAGCAGTAGAGTAAGGCTAGAGGATGTTAGGAGTGCTGTTATTAGGGAGTATCACAAGTCGGCAGAGGAGGTAATAATCCCTCTTTACAAGACACTGGTTGAGCTCATCTAGAGTACTGCCTGCAGTACTGGAGGCCACACCTTCATAAAGACATTAACCAAATTGAGGCAGTCCAGAGAAGGGCAACCAAAATGGTGCAGGGACTGCATCAGAAGCATGATGAGGACAGATTAATGGAGCTCAATATGATACCCTTGAGCAAAGGAGGGAGAAAGGTGATATGATGAAACATCAAACACCTTAAAGGCATTAACAAGGTAAAAGAGTCTAACATGTTTAAATATAAGAAAAATAGCAGGAGAAAAGAACACAGCATGAGACTAAAGGGAGGCCGATTAAGGGGAATGTGAGGAAATTCTTCTTCACAAAAAGGGTGGTGGATGCATGGAACGGCCTACCTCAGGAAGTGATGGTTATGAATACAGTGCAGGGCTTAAACAGCAATAGGATAGACATAAGGGAGTAATACAGATGAGTATGAATAGATAGGCCACTGACAGAGCAAAGGCCGATGGCACATTTATAAGGTAGAAAAAGAAATGGACAGACTGGATGGGCCTTGTGGTCCTATCTGCTGTCAACTTCTATGTTTCTATATTTCTATGACCACTGTGTAAAATGTGCATATCAAGATGTATACAACTTAGAAAAATAATGTGTTTAAAATGCAGTTTTATAAGTCCGACAGAACTGGAGGTTTCATCAAGGGTGAAGAATCTGGGTGTTGTGTTTGACAGCAAACTGACATTTGATGTTTAGGTCTCAGCAGTTATCCGGACCAGATTTTACCTTCCAGAACATCACACGGATCAATCCCATCGTCCCATCCCATTACCTTACTATACTGGTCCATGCTTTCATGACCTCAAGGCTGTACTGCCCTCTACCTCAGGGTCCGTAGCTGGTGTGTTGCAGTGCCTGCAGCTGCTGCAGGATGCAATGAAATGTGTGTTGATTGGTCATTCCAGATTCAGTCATATCACCCCAGTGCTGTGTGAGCTGCACTGGCTGACAATGCTCTGGCGCATCACCTTCAAGGTAGGTCTTTAGACCTACAAGGCCATACATGGATTGGGTCCAGGCCACCTGAAGGATCTCCTGCACACCTACATCCCAGATTGCCCCTCAGATCAGCTACTGGTGATATCCTGGAGATACCCAGAGCAAGGATGAAGAGCTATGGGACCGGACATTTGAGGTAGCCTCCCAGGCTTTGAGGAATTCATTGCCAGGTTATCGCCTGAAAGCAACGTCTACTAAAATCTTTAAATGTCAGCTGAAATCCTTCTTATTCATGAAAGCTTTGGGGGTCTGAGGGGGCCGTTAAGATTTAGAATGGGTTCATCTGTTTTAATTATGATGGATTTTAGATACATATGAGATATATTTATTTATATATATATATATATATATATATATATATAGATAGATATGTATATATATATGAAATACAAAATCACACATGACCCCACAATGCAAAGCATCATGGGCTGCATATGCAAATCACCACAGAATACTATGCTGGTTGAACTTTAAGCAGAAATGCATGGTGCGAAGGCCTCTCACACAATTGCAAATGGTGCCAAAAGAAGACATAGCCCCACACCTAGTTTGGCATTGGATTGATACCACCCCATTTACAGAAGAAAGGGTTCTGAAATAACTCTTAAAACTGAAGGTGGACAAAGCAATGGGGCCTGATGGGATTCATCCCAGAATTCTAAAAGAACTAAGGGTAGTACTAGTGACACCACTGACTACCCTCTTTAACAAATCATGGGAGGATGGGGTGGTACCTGAGGACTGGAGGAGGCAGATGTGATTCCCCTTCACAAAAGTGGGAGCAGAGCAGAAGCAGAAAACTACAGACCTGTTAGTTTAACCTCAGTGATAGGAAAATGATGGAATCACTTCTGAAGAAAAGAATTGTTGAGTACCTAGAGGCCAGAGGAGCACAGGACCCAAGGCAGCATGGATTCACAGCAGGAAGGTCATGCCAGATGAATCTAATAGATTTCTTTTACTGGGTGACCAAAGTAGTATATCAGAGAAGGGCTGTGGACATGGCCTACCTAGACTTTAGTAAGGCATTTGACACAGTCCCACACAAAGATTAATATACAAGTTAGCCAGCCTGGGAGTGGGTCCCAAGATAATAGCCTAGGTAAAGAATTGGCTGGAGAATAGGACACAGAGGATAATAGTAAATGGAGTCCACTCTGAATAAAGGGGATTACTAGTGGGGTACCCTCAGGGTTCAGATTAGGACCAGTCTTCTTCAATGTCTTTATAAGTGACATTGCAGAGGGACTGGAAGGAAAATATGTCTCTTTGCAGATGACACAAAGATCTGCAACAGAGTTGATGCACAAGGTGGGGTGGAAAGGATGAGAAGGAATTGGCAAGGTTAGAAGAATGGTCAAATGTATGGCAGCTTAGATTCAATGCTAAGAAGCACAAGGTAATGCACCTGGCAAACAAAAACCCAAGGGAAGAGTATGCAATGAGGGTGAGATACTAACAACAACAAAAATGGAAAGGGACCTGGGGTAGTCATATCAGATGACTTAAAGGTGGGCAAACAATGTGAGAGGGCAGTAAGGAGGGCTGAGGGGATACTGGGATGCATAGGGAGAGGCATCACCAGTAGAAAACAGGAAGTTGTTATCCTCTGTACAGACAGCTGGTGAGACCCCATCTGAGTACTGCATGCAGTTCTGGAGACCCAATCTCCACAAGAACATAGACAGGATGGAACTGTCCTGAGGAGGCAACTAAAATGGTGCAGGGTCTGCACCGGAAGACATATGAAGAGAGACTAAAGGAGTTTAATATGTATATCCTCGAGGAAAGGAGGAGGGGGGGACATGATAGAAACTTTCAAGCACCTCAAGGGAATCAACAAAGTCCAATAGAGTAGCATCTCTGAAAAAAGAGGTGTGCAAGAACAAGGGGCACAATTTGAAGACAGAGGGGCACCTCAGAGGTAATGTAAGGAAGTATTTTCACAGAGAGGGTTGTGGATGCATGGAACTGCCTTCTGGAGGAGGTTGTGGAGTCAAAAACTGTGGTTGAATTCAAGCACGCATGGGACAGTCATAAGGCAATTCTAGGGGTGGGGTAGAAAGAAGTAGGCTGCTGATTAACTAGGATCTGCAGCTTATCCATTAGGTTGGGAAATGGGCAGACTGGCTGGGACAAATGGTCCTTATCTGCCATTAAATTCTATGTTTCTATGTTTCTAAAGCACAAATATATGTTCAAACCATCATCAGGCTCCGATATAAGAATGGTTTAGGATTCAACAGGAGAAATGGAGTAGTACATGAATACTTGTGCAACTTGTTTATATGTTGACTTACAGTACACCCTCTCTGTCCATGCTACATGAAATACCACTCTGTCGACAGCCATAAAGATGCAGAAACCCTTGGGAAAGGTTTACAGCCACTTGAGTTATTGCAGATGTGAAGTCCCCAAGACAAAGGGCATGAGAGGGAAGATGGCCCAACAATAATGAGAGAGACATGATGCAAGAGGAGGAGAGTAGGATTGTGGCAATAAAAACACTGTGCTTCCAAGTGATGCTTAGGTATGCACACAGTTTAAGTACTGTTTGGAGGGATGGGGCAGATGTTGGTCACTGCCCTCTAAACAACAAGTGGAGCTTTTAATTCAAAGTGTCATCAGTCTCCTACATAGTAATGGTTTAGGATGAAACCTGAGAACTGACATAGCATGTAAATGCTTGTGCAACTCGTTTCTGTTTGACATGCACTCTCTCTGTCCATGCTACAGAGACTACCACTCTGTTGGAGTGCCATAAAGACACATAAACTCTCAATAAAACAATCCAACCATGCAATATGTCAGAGGCATGAGGTCCTTGAGATCACTGGCACCTTACTGAAGAAGGCATACATAAACAACAGTGACAGTCAAACACATTCTTTCTTAGGAAAGGGGTGATGTAGTCAAACTTTGACAGACAGAAAACATAGGAGAAAAATCCACCATTCAGCTCCAACTATCAGCAGAATTAAACTGTTGTGACCTTTGCATCAAGGTGAGGAAACCCCTGTGGAGGAAGCCTCAGTACTATGATGCCGGTTCGACAACCCTTTGTCAACTGGCATTCACTGACAGGAATCATGTCAACCACAAGTTGAGGTTTACATGATTCCTGTGTGTCTGGTCCATTTGTTTTATCAGTGGACTTTGCCCCTGAACCCCCATGCGGGGGCTCTGTCCCCATCCCTCCATCTTTAGGATTATGATCTCCAGTTAGAGTTGATTCAAGGAGGGGTGCAGGACTGGAAAAAGGTGTGCCCTCGTTGTGGGCACACCAACACAGCAACCTGTCAGCAAAGTGTTGATTTTGCCAACAGAGTTGTACTTCACTGTGTTGGTGTCACCGTACGTGAGGCATACCAGAATGCTCTACGAGCAAACGCCTACTGTAGGTTGCCATCCCTCCAGGTAGGGCGGTATTAGTGACAACTCAGATACCTCAATTTATGGAAGCATAGAGAATAATGGCAGAAAAGACAAATGGTCCCTCTAGTCTGCCCGAAGTTCCCTATCTGTCCAGATACGACTGATCGTACAGGGTTTTATGCCTCCTGGTCTACCCCTGCTCCCTCTCTACTGCTAATGACCTGAGCAACCACCAAACCCTCACTCTGCCTCAGCAATGCTTGAAATCATTTACAATCTTGCCATTCACCACCTCAGCTGGCAGACTGTTCCACGGCCCCACCACCCTTTCTGTAAATTAGAACTTCTACACATCTCTCTAACCTTCCTCTGCTTTCCAGTTTCCATTCATGATCTCAGGTTCTTGACTATGTACTCCTGATAAGAAGTTCCCACAGTTCATCCTGTTTATTTCCTTCAGGAATTTAAAGATCTCTACCATATTCCCCTCTGTTGTCTGGTCACCAATGAGTATATTTTCAGTGTCTTTGGACAATCTTCATAACATCTGCCCTATTCTCTCTGAATCATCTAAGTCACACTGCCATGAACTGTCTCCATCCTGTTCCTCTCCTTCCATAGGTAAGGAATCCAGAACTGAGCACAGCATTTCAGATGTGGCCTCAACAGTGACCGATATAGAGGAAGTAGTACCTCCTTTTCACTGCTGTCAATACCCATTTTAATACAACAGAACACACTCTTAAGTTCACTATAGTCCTTGATACACTGGCTTAATTGTTTGAAGTCATCACTAATGATGATACCAGGTCCCTTTCCTTTGCCATAATGCTCAGTTTACCCCTCACATCCAGTAATCTTTCATGTTTTCCCCTAGGTGCATAGCCTTGCATTTTTGTGGTGTTGAATTTCAGCTGCCAAACTACTTAGAACATCTCTAGTCTTTGTATATCCCTCTGCATCTCCATGATCCCTGATTTATCTGTTCAATTCAGGTGAATTGTTTAAAAGAAGGCTGTCATTCTGTCCTGCCAACAGGATAGTGCCATGAGGTGCTGCTGTAGTTCAGATGTAGCAAAGGCGCCTCTTCTCTCTTGAAGAGGAACCCCACTCACAAAGTGTGGTTTAAGGAGAACAGCAAGTGCTGACCCAAGTTCACCCATCATGAATACTGGAGAGCCTATTCTTTAATGATCATGAATAGGGTGGGTAACAAAGAGGGGATCAGGTGACTTGTAGAGAGTGGAGAAGATTTTCCAGAAAGCACTGCCAAGTAATTTAACATCAAAACTACTTCACAGAATTGATGACAAGTTTAGTCTACCAATTATAAAACATGACTAAATGACAAAATGAGGTTACTATTCAAAAGATTAACCTTGAGTAAATACATATAAGTAAATTAAATTTCACATGGCCTCCAGATGTTAAAAACACCCTCTATGAACTACGATATGTTCAAACAAAAAGCTAATTAGGAAAAGGCACTAAACGTTAGAGTGATGAGAATCTTTATTGATGAAGATATGAATTTAGAAATGCAAAGAGAGATTGTACCTGTCAAATGTGAACTACATTATTTAAGAACAGAGCCAGAGTTTAAAGAAATAGAGGCTAAAATGCAGGATAGTATTTCAATATCTGAAGATGAAATATGTAATCATGTCAGCTAGTTTAACCATTACATATAGTAAGTGCACAAGCACTTTCATTCATTAGAAGGCGACCAGCCATGGAAGAGGACAAGTTGTGCCAGTTGCCTTCCAACTATAGAATTCGGTGCTTAGGGGGCAGAAGTAGGTTGCTGCCATGATGAGGGGGTTGAGGACATTAGGCATTATTTTATTTAGTGCAAGCAAGTACCTTTTAGATTTATAAAGATGGCAACTGGACATGTAGGTGGGTGGGTTGTGCAGGTCACCGATCATAAGATATTAATTATAATTTAATTATAAATACAAGAAACAGTAGGTGCTCGATGAGGGTGGAATTTGGCAGCTGACAGTGTGTGGGGATGGTGGTTGTCACTTTACTGAGTTTGAACTTGGGGAGGAGGGTGGAGGGATGTTTCAGTTTTCTTGTTTTTTCTGTTACCCAAAACCCAAATATTTGGGAGCTGAATACTGAATATTCAGTTGAATATTCAGAAAAGGTATTCACACAGCCCTAGCTAAAATCATTCCCTCAAGATACTGAGTGGGGGCGGATGCCAACTGGTACTGCTAAAATGATCTGCATGGCCAAAAGGAGCTAAACATGATGAGGGATCCATCCCCAGGGTGGATTTCAATAACATCCAGAGCACATCAGTCCTCATGGTATGAGAGGACAGGAGGACTCAAGGGACTGGATGGCTGGGAATCCATAGATGAAATAAGAGACAGAAGCCAAAAAGATCTGTTGCCTGAAGCCAGATAGGCTAAAAACAAGAAGCATATGGAAGCCTGGTGACCCAGGAAAACATATAAGAATAGCAAGTGATATACATGCTACAGCTGAAGACAACACTCCAATAGAATACTCTTGTAGTGGAAATCTTTGTTTTAGACAGGATAAGAACTTTTAAGACCAGTATGGACCTATTATCAAAGTTGTCCTGGGATTAACTACATTACAATATTTTCAACATTAACAAATAGGAGTGCAAAGTCAGTACACTACTTTCACACTGACATATAGGAATACAGATACAATGTATGGAGCCAAATCAGAGGTTATTCCAAGAAGGTTGTCACATTGTTAGAGACAATAGGGCCATTTACATGGCTGCTTTTCCACTGGTGCAACTAAGCTCTTGGGTTGTCCCAGTGCAAAAAGCCACTGTAGGACACTTACCAGATCATCAATGGCCAACCTGGTCCTGGAGTCCCTGCTGAGCTGGGGTCATGTTATGATGTGAGTGGTGCAAGCTACTGTGTGGACAGGCCTGTATCGCAGCAAATACATTTACTTGCTGAAGTTAAATCTTCTAGAACACTCCAACCTCAAACTTATGGCCCCTCTGCAGCACTGCTTGCATCAGGGCTGTGTAGATGCAGCTGCTAGATTGGTCTGGGAGGTGGAGGGATGATAGAGTGAGCATGGCAGACTCATCTCTGCTGCATAAAACCATACAGGACCCAATGAGTCTTAATAAAGTGGCACTAAACAAACTTGTCTTCACACTCAGCATTCAAATAAAAAAACAATGCATATGAAAGGGTAATCGACCAGGTGGCTGAAAGTACAGCATGTGGACACACAGGTGCAAGCACTCACACTGATGTTTTGGCATAAAGTCTTCCTCAGAACTGATTGAATCACACAGGTTGTCCTCATTAATAGTCATGAAATATGCATATTCATGAGAAGGCATGATGCAAGACTGAGCAGTGCTACGCTCCTTCAAATCAGCAAAATAGAGCTACTAAATAAATGTAAAACCTAAAGAAATTCATATAATGTTATAAAACATACTGAACAGATACAAGCAAGAAAAAAAAATAAATACTAACTAAAACTAAATGGGGCAAAGAGACGGAATGCATAGTTAGGAGCAGGAAACAATGGGAGTAGTATATAATAAAATATATAAATACACACAGTCCTAATATAAATAGCTTGAAGAAACAGTTTAACTGCAGGTCATCATTCAAGCTCAAAGGCTTAATGTCTGTAGTGTGTTATATCAATAACCCTCTCTTTGTGACAGTTTTTGGCCGTCACCGACACTTGGACCCACAATAATTTTCTCTATTCCTGTAGATCTTAATTCAGCTGTGGGACCTGTGCTGTCTCTCAACAAAGTGTCTTGCCATTGGATTTAGTGGGCACTTTATTTCTGATTGCTGACTTACTGTATGCTCATAGATCCGTTCCTTCAACTGTTTTTAGTCTGACAAATGTAGCTAAGCCTGCAGGGCCATGTCAGCAAATAAATAAATGAAGTGGTAGAGTAATTTTAAATGAGTTAATGTCATTTACACAATGGGGTTAAAGGATACTCAGTTAAATAACAATACATATCTACAACCCTTAGCAGAAAAGAAACTATTGTGTTGATAACAAAGCTACTATGTGGATAAATACCATTTGTATACACTCCAGCACATTTATCCACACAGTAGTGATGTCACACATGCAACTGAATCACTGCACACAAAAACACCAAATCTAACACCCCTGAAACAAAACGCACAAAGCATGTTTGCACTGACAACTCTCAACTTAAATGAAAGAGAAGCCAAAGGACTCACACAAAGGAGAAAACTACAGCTACTACAAAGATAAAGACAAAAGAAAGGCAAGGATGTAGAATTTAAAACCACAAAGACTAAACACCTGTCAGCTAAAGGACACTTCAAAATACACAGCAAACACACACACAACTTGGAAGACGAGAGAGAGAAATATTGACTCTGTTCCAAAATGACACTGAGCCACTCCTGGGCCCTCAACAACACTCACTGTAGAATAGAAAAGCAACACAATAAAGAAATGAAAATAAACCCACCTGAAACCAAAACCACAGAAGGTCCCCCAAAAACAATAAATAGTCCATGTCCACCGAATATATCACCATCCAAAGGAACTATCCAAATGACAATAATCCATTGCAACACAGTTAAGACATGGATAAACCAAAATAAAATAAAATAAAACATAACTAATAAAGATGCCAAAACATGAATAAAGAAAACTGAATGCAGCCAAAGGAAGCTGAACAACCCAGCCAAATAACATATATCAACCAATCTCATCCAGGCTTCCATGACAAACATACACACCTACCAATCAACATCAAGCCAAAATGAGACAAAACCAACCACAGAAAACCAAGAAAACCACCACTGGGATACAATAAATAACATATAAAACCATACCAAAAAGCCACAAAAACAACAAATTGTATAAATTAGTCATGTTGGACTATGGAGGAATACACTGTTTATCTGCACTCATGCACATTGACCTCAAGAAACATCACTCATGGCTTTGCTATGCTCCGCCAGTCATGAGGTTACCTGAGGTCAGTGTGCACTTGTAGATAAATTGTATTCCACCACATCCCAACACATATCCTTTATATCTTTTCCTGAGTGAGGATATTTATATGTCATAGAATCAGTAGTGCTGTTCCATCTTGCACAATGTCCACATCTGCAATTGCCAACTGGGGTTTCTGGTAACCATGTCCTACTCTGATTAGGATTAATATGTAAACTGTGGACCAAAGTGTCCTCAGATCCCCACCTCATTAATTTCTAAAACAGGGTCACCCTTCAAGACATGCCAGTGCCTTTTGATATTGCTTGCTATTTTTTGTTTCATTGCAATAAGTCCTCACAAGTGTTACTGGCTGTGGAGTCTTATCTGTTTTTTTAGGTATTAACAATGTGGATCTCTGTACCTTGTTGGCTCTCTAAACCTTTCTGGACAACTTCTGGTTTATAACCTTGTTGTATAAACCTCCTTGCCATGATCTTTGATTGTTTAACAAAGTTGTCATCTGATCCACACAGTCTTCTAACTCACAGCATCTGACCAACAGGGATATTATTAATAATAGACATCTGACAATTACTAGTGAAAAACAATAAGCTTTTCCGCTCCATTGATTTGCGATTGATCATGGTGTTAAGGGTGTTGCCTGTTTAAAAATTGTGAGTTCTAAAAATCAACTGACAACATATCACTAGTAAAGGTGAACTTCAAATTATGATCAGTATGATTCATACAAGTTTTAATTTGCTCAAGGTCTGTGCCCTCCACAAAAGCAAGCAATCATCAAAAAGCATTTCCACATCAAAATCTACTTTCAAAAGTCAGTATTATTATATATAAATTGCTGTCCCATTTCCCCACATAAAATTTACTAAACTTGGTGTAAAGGTAATGCCCATAGCTGTTAAGATTCATATGTGTGCCTTATCTCTCTCACAATATTGGAGAGATTAACATATCTTATGAGTTCTTCATATTCAAAACCACCTACATATGGTTTGGATGATAAATTGTCAATGACTGAGTGGGAACAAATTCTAAATAAAGTATCCACAGATCTTATTGTTTGTTTGTTTTATTTATTAATACTGATAGGACCATGTGCCAAAATGACCCGTTTCCATGGGTGATCAGTGTACAAGTAACAATAAATACAGTATAAAAACATACATCATAAAGAACACAAACAACAAAAGAAATATACACAAAACAGTACTTATGAATATTTGACACTGATTAAAAAGCATGCACAGATCATGCTATTACAGTGCTAGAAATAAAAATACAGAGATACAGAAAAATGTGCCCACCAGTAATGCAGAACAGATGTTTTAAAGATTTCTGCTAATTTAAATAAAATTTGAAGAGGATCTTAAAAATATAAATTAAATAAACAAACAGGATGCAAGGGATTATGCCGAAGGAACAGTGTACAACTGGCAATGTACACATAGAAGGGAGCCATACAGACATAAAGATCAATGTAAATTTTGTGTATCCGATTTTGAAACATCAGTTAAAAGTGAAAGGAATGCACACACAATCCTGATGACGTTTTCTTGGTGAACAAAGGAACTCAAATGTTAGTCAACCCCAAATACCCTGCAGTATCCACAACAGTATCCTGAATCCAGGGCAGTTACACAGTATCCACTACAATACCTCTAAGTAGGATAGTAAAGGGGACAAGGAAGGGTGGGGCAAGAGGAAAAGGCAGAGACTACTGCCAACCTGTGGAGCCACTGAGGCAATCAACACGACAGGACAAATGGAGGCTGTAAATCTGACTACTAAGCAGATTTCTGATGAACAAGTATGTATGTTACAGAAAGGTTACTCCTTTGTACCAGCAGCCCCTGTAAATACATTTCAATTGAGGGTTGATTTATATAAATTTTATCAGCAGGATTTCTGGTGACGTCACCTGTCTGATGGCTGCTGTAGTTTAGAGCTGTCCACCTGGTATGGCCAAATTCCTTGCAAAACTTACTATTTACTCCTTTTTCTATCATCAAACTCTCCAAGTGAGGTATGGCAACAAGTTAAGATAAAGAAAGGCTCTAATAAATTTAGTATCCATAGCACAAAGGCAATGGGCTTGCTCAAGATCTGAAGACTCAAAAGCCTCTTTGAACTCCTACACTCCATACCAACTAAAACTCCTAAATCAAAGAAATTGTGTGGAAAAAAGCAGGTTCCATGGCTACCAAAATTGATAGAAGATTGACAGAGCTAACTTAATTCAAGTCTTTGTTCCATACCAATCAAGAGTCTCTTTCTGCTTTCTACTCAGATTTAACAGCCTTGGAGAGCAAAGCATCCAAGTTACAAGAAACCAGAACTGAAAATAATACATTTCATTTTGATGCAATCAACTGTTGAACAAGTCAGTAAAGTATGGCAACTCACTATCAATTGGAAAGAAGATGCTGGAAGTAGACACCGCAGACTCAATATTAGAATTTACTTGGTTCCTGAGACCAGTGAAGGATCCAATATTCTGGATTTTACAGAGACTCTTCTCCGCACCTCATTAACTCTGGATCCTGATTTTTAGTTGGAAATAGAGTGGGTTCATCAGGCCCTCGGACCAAAGCCCACAAATCCACGGCATGACCTAGATCTATTATCCGCTTTCTGAGGTGTCAAACTAAGGAACTGATTCTATAAAAGGCCTGGCCCAGGGTAAGAACTTTATGGAGCTACAAGATTTTATAGACAGTGATTATGCCCTGACTACAATGCAACATGGTGGAATACATCCCATTGTTTCTAGTCCTCCAGCAAAATCAATTAAAATTTCGGACCCATATCTGGCTCCTTTATAGTTCAATACCCCAAAGGCCAGCAAAGTTATGATTCAGCTAGTGCAGCATATTTAGATTTTCAAAAGCTAGGCTTTACCATCCCTTCCACACTGATCTACCATAATGGCTGAACTCTGTCCGAAATCCTTCTACACAGGACTCTCTGACCCAAAAGCAGCCATGGACTCTCTGAAGAGGCTTCTTCAATAAAGCTCCAGACACCTGAACCTTTCTTCCCTCAAGCATTTAAGAAATTTTTCAGGACACAGTGAGTACTCTGGTTTGTGCTAGGTGACCTGGGGTGCCCTCCTGCCCTGGCCTGTGTGTGGGGGTTGAATAGATATCAATGCTGCCCAGTTCTGACTCTGGTTATCACCGCTCTGATTCGGGGCCCTGATGGGGCATGGTGGCTCTGGTGATGTAGCTCGGAGTGCCCTGGACATCCTCCATATTTAAATTTAAATAAGATTTGATATGTTTTACTTTGGGGGTTGGCACTGCTGTATGGGGAGGATAGCAGCAGCTAAGCGATTACTCGACTACATAATTGAGGTGGGTAAATTCCGTTAAATAGGTCTCTCCCTGTCTCAGTCTTACAATTGGCCTTGTGAGGGTTGAACACAGACCTTTGTTTAAAGTGGGTGGGCAGGCCCATGGGTGTTTCAGAAATCAGAGCCCTGGGTGCGGGTTCCACCCATTCTGCAAAATCCTGCTAAATAGGGGACTTTCACTGGCCCGATGTTCACACATCACAGGAACACAATATTTCACAGCTTAGTTCTGTGAGGACAGTGGTGTTCCAGTGGAGCTGGAGGGCTCCTCTCGGCCCACAGTTCCTTCCTAGTCAGGAACCCACTAAATAGGGCTCTCCTGCCTGCTGACTGGATTGACCATCTGAATTTAGCCTAAGCAGAGTCATTCTGGGTTTCACTCCTGTAGATGGCTTGCCAATCCCATCAACACTATATACCTTTCCTGGGGATGGTCTGGGGACCCATATATATATTTGGGTCACTGTATTCACTGGTGGTGCTGGGCACCCCAATGGGGTCCCCTCCCCTTCTGGAATTAGCAGCTGGGGTCTGCTGAGGGTGGGATAAGGGCAGTGCATTTTTGGAGTGGTCATATTGGCTTGATGCCTTTCTGGTTAGAGCCTTCTCTCAGTCCTCCTGGGCTGGGGGCTGCCTGGAGCATGCACACTACAGGATTTCAATTTATCCACTGTATTAGGTGTAATCCCGGCACTTCACCAGGATATCCTTTAATGACTCTCCAGGAAACTATTCAGTATAACATCTGTAATGCTCATATGCTCTGAGATAGAAACATAGAAGCATAGACTTTGACAGCAGATAAGGACCACTTGGCCCACCCAGTCTGCCCATTTCCCTATCTACTGGATAAGCAGCAGATTTTAGTTAACCAACAGCCTACTTCCTGCCACCCTCTATAATTGCCTTATGTCTGTTCCATGCATGTTTGAATTCCTCCACTGTTTAGACCCCACAGCCTCTCCAGGAAGGTGGTTGCATGCGTCCACCACCTTCCTCGAAAAAAAATTCTCACATTACCCCTGAACCGCCCTCTTCTATCTTAAATTGTGCCCTTGTTCTTACTAACATCTCTTTTTCTAAAAGATGCTACCCTCCTGGACTTTGTTGATTCCTTGAGGTACTTGAACATTTCTATCATGTCCCCATCCTCCTTTCATCAAGGGTATACATATTAAGCTCTCTCAGTCTCTCTTGATATGGTTTCTGCTGCAGACCCTGCACTATTTTAGTTGCCCTCCTCTGGACTGCTTCCATCCTGTCTATGTCCTTGCATAGATGAAGTCTCCAAAACTGCACACAGTACTCCAGATGGGGTCTCACCAACTGTCTATACAGAGGGATAACCACTTCCTTTTTCTACTTGTGATGCCCTTCCTATGCATCCCAGTATCCCTGGCTCTCCTTAATAACTTCTCACATTGCTTACCCACCTTTAGATCATCTGATATGACTACCCCAGGTCCATTTCCATTTTGTTGTTGTTAGTACCTCCTGCTATTGTGTACTCTTCTCCTGGGTTTTGTTTCCCAGGTGCATTACTTTGCACTTATTTGCATTGAATCTACATTGCCATATGTCTGATCATTCCTCCAACCTTGCCAAGTCCCTTCTCATTCTTTCTATCCCCTGTGTATCAACTCTGTTACAGATCTTTGTGTCATCTGCAAAGAGGCATACCTTTCCCTCAGACCCTCTGCATTATCACTGGGCCTACAAGATTGGGGAGTGTGGGAGGACCCCAACTCTCTGAGGTTTCAACCTAAATGCTTCTGGGATTATTGTTAGAATGTATGTAGTTGACCTTGGTTTCTTAATTTTGCTTCTCTGCTTGGGAAGAACAGTTATATGAAGTCATCACTGCTGAATTACTGCTATTAAGGTGGCTATAGAGTATCAGTGTAGTCCACTATTTCATGGAATATGAAAACTCATTACCTGGTGGGGAGAAATCTGGTGTTCAGAAGATGGTGGCACATATTTGTTCCCAGTTTGTCCCTAGATATCCTGTTCCCCTTATTACATTTTTCTTTATTTGCATCCCAGTCCTATTATACCTTTATTTACACCCATTGGTTAAGAGTCAATGGTACCCGAGGGAGCAACTCCCAATTGAGATAGTGTATTACTCCTAGATAGCATTCCCAGCCATCACCATTAGGACTGCTAATGAAAGAGTCCTTTCCTTTAGAAGTCACAGTTCATTGTTTATCATCACAGATGGGATGGATTGCACTACCATCCTTCCTTTCCATGTTACCTTGGTTCTGGCCCAGCTGTCCATTTCACATTCCTGTAGTAAACAGCAAGACATATTGCTGTCTGATAGTGGTTTTATTTTATTTTTCCAGTTGGTATTGTTCTTTCTTTCTCATTTACCTTATAGGATGGTTCAAGTTAGGGAAGAATATGCCTATATGTGCCCAGCATAATGAAGATTACTTTTTCTTTAAATTATTTTATGTATAGTACTAATCTGAGGGTGGCAGAGATTGCGGGATCTGTAGTTTATATCCTGTGGAACTTTCTCTTTTATTTTGGAGGGGCATGGACACCGGAGTAATACTAATGCCTAATGTATAACCCTATAAGAATAGTGTCTCATAATGTAAATGGGATGTCTAGTCTGATTAAATGTTACAGAACCATGACTGCATTTAGAAAGTTAAAGCCTGATTTGCTTCTGTTGCAGAAGATGGACTTCTCTATAACTGAATACCAGAATTTACAAAATTCATTTTTCCCATATTGTGGACTTGGCATGCTGGCACAGTAGATGAAGGGAGGCAGTAGTCCTGATTCCTAAGCCCTCCTTTTATAATCTCACACCACTATTCAGATATGGAGGTCTGATTGGCTCTGGCGATTGGTACAATTCAGGACCAGCAGTTCACGATAGGCAGCATCTATGTAGCCCCAACAGCGATACTTCATCCATCCAAAATCTGATATATACTGTTATAGCACACAAGCAAGAAACCTTGATCTTTGGGGAGATTTAAATTGTCTCTTGAACCCATCATTAAACACCTCAGCCTCATGACCCCCATTGATCTCCTCAGGGTAGAAACACTTATGGAAGCTTCTTTGGGAGGTCAGCCTGGTGGATACCTGGTGGCATCTTCATCTGTCATCTAGACGGTTTACATTTTACTCCCACGCCCACAGAAATTGTTCATGTCTTGATTATTTTTGTTTAAGTAAGGAGCACTTGGGACAAATCCACTCTGCTGACATCAAAACATATATCTTTTGGATCACGCACCGATCATACTAGAACTAGCTTTCACACAGGAAAGTAAAACTACAATTTGGCTCCTCAACAATCCTTTACTAAAAGATCCTATTTTCAAAGAATTATTAAAAGAAAAGATCCCAGAAATCATAAGAGATAATTCTTCTCTGTAGACATCCCCTCTGGACACACTGAAAGTAGTTCTACAGGGCCACATCATAGCTTATGCTACCTAGAAGAAATTACAAAATGAGGCTAAGCTCTAGGAACTACAAGATAAACTGCATTTCCTACAAGTCACTCATATTCAGAGTGATCATTCCCTAGTAGAACAAGTTGCACATACTCAACAGAAAATCCAGAGGATTCTAACGTATAAGATGGAGCAGACTCTCCTCTGACTCCACCAAAGATACTTCGAGAGAGAGGCCTGTGTACTAGCTTTACACCTATGGAAAGAAATCAAGATGGTTACTATCACTAAATTAAAAGACCCCAAAGAGGAAAGATGTGTTGACCACTTTTCAGATAGTAAAAATGTTCATGCAATATTATACAGACCTTGATACGGAGATGACCCCTCCTGTCCCACAGAACATAGAAATTTTTTCAGGACTGAAACTCCCATCCCTAGATAAACAACATGTCACACACTTAACACACCCAATAACAGCACAGAAGTTACATTCTACAGTTAGAAATCTCAAAAATAGAAAGGGTCCATGCCCAGATGGCTTTAGAGCTGAAATTTATAAAAGCGACTGGGACTTAATTGAAGACCCATGACTTCAGGTACTTAAGGAAAGACACTCCTCTGCAAAATATCCCACATCCTAGAATCAGGCCACCATCTCAGCAATACTGAAGCCTAACAAATCATCCCACCTGTGTGAATCCTATCGCCATATAGCAGTACCAAACCAAGACTATAAAATCTACACCTGCATTTTAGCTCACTTCTAGATGAGATCCTTCATTATGTAATCTGCCCAGACCAATCTTGTTTCTTTAAGACTAGACAGACAACTGTTAACATCAAATGGACTAAATTTTTGATAAATCAGGCATACTTCTCTTGAACTGCATTAGTGATACTGAGTCTCAATACACATCAGGCATTCAACAGGGACTCCTGGTCTTTCTTACAGAGTACCTTCTTGAAATTTGGTTTTCCTATTGAATTCTTAGATGACATCAAAGGCATATACTCCAACCATGAAGTTTCAGTCAAAATTAACAGCTCCCATTCTGCCCATCTGCCTCTGTCTCTGTCTCTGTCTCTGGGAACAAGGCAGGGTGCCCTCTTTTCTCCTACCTTTTTGTGCTATGTGTGGAGCCAATTCCCAACACCTGTGCCAACAGGCTCAAATCCAAGGTTATCAAGTGAATGACCCTGAACATAAAGTTGCATACTATGCTGATGATCTCTTACTATACCTTGTTAATCCAGAATCCTCCTGGCAGCCTTAGAGTGGAGTTTAAAGGAGGTGGAAAGAGTCACAGGATATAAAATTAACCAAGCAAAACAGAAGTCTTGTTTATATGGGACTCCCCTCCCTCCTTTTAAGATAAAAATATCCATACAGAAAGGACAGAACATCTATTAAATATCTGGGTGTCTACATACCATCGATTCCACAAGAGGTGTTTGCCTTCAACTATACCTCTTTATTTTCTCAGGTTAGAGAGGAGTTGCTGATGTGGATCCATCTACCTATCTCTTTATTTAGTAAAATTTGGTCTACTTAAATGAATATACTGCCTAGAATACCCTCTCTACTGCAAATCATTCCTTTCCTCTACCTAAAAAGTAGTGGTCAGATGGCACAGACTGATTTCAGCTTATTTATGGCAGGGTAAGAGACTGAGAATAGCCCTTAGGATGCTGCAACTATCAAAACAGAAAGGAAGTCTAGCCCTGCTGAATTTTCAAGGTTATGCAGTAGCAGCCCTACTCACTCATCTCACACACTGGCTCTGCCTGCCTTTGCAGAGCCCACAGTGGGTTCAGGTGGAAGAGCTCTTCTCAACTCCTGCATTATTACACTGTGTTATTTCAACCAAACATTTGCAACCTTGCACTGATGAGATCATGTACCTTAGGCCTTCTGTATAGTTGGTCAGCTCATTTAAAGAAAATGAAAAAAACTTACAAGGAGCTCGACAGATGGGGCTTCTTGCTTTAAATAGTTCCTTTACCCCACTGCTCTGGATCTTGGTTTTCGGGTCTGGTATCACAGAGGTCATACATATCAGTTTTATTCCAATGATATCTTTAAACTTTCCAACAATTACAGATTGAATTTTCTCTGTCTCAGAGATTTTTATAGATACCTGCAGGTATGTCACTTTTTTTCAAATTGAAAAAGCTTTATTTAGCACACCAAAAGAAGGAACAATATTACAAAAAGTTTGTAGATTATGGTTAGACTGGTGATCAATAACAGAGACAAGAATAAACCAAATGGTGTCGATTTAAATAAAATCTTACCGGTACGTCACTTTGAGCTCCACTCTGAGACTTGATCTTTCCTCTATGAAACTCTCACCTCTGTTTGTAGTACTCCTTCAAATATATAAAGAACCTACAACACAGCATTTAATATCCCACTTTTATAAAGCTATAGTGGATACCCCATCATCACTCTGGGACAGGATGTACAACACATGGGTAGCAGAATTAATGATAGATCTCTCACAGGATGATTGGATTTGGATTTGAATTTGGTGTCGACAACACTGAATCTCAGGATCATATTCCTAGTATGAATTTAGTTGCAAAACAGTAGCTAGATGTTGCCATACTCCGTACATTATAGCCAAATTCTCTCTTCAGCAGATTTATCTTGTTGAAGATGGTGTGAGTATGAAATTGAAGTTTCCATGCATGCTCTTGTCTCTTGGTTCTGTCCAGTCTTGGCCCTTTCTGGTGAGCACTGGACAAGGTAATTACAGAGCTATTCCCAAACCTGGGAAGTCTAACTCCTGAACTTGCCATATTATTACATTTCCCTAAACATTTAAAATAAAAACACTGAACATGTTTAGTGAGTATTCTCCTGACAGTGGTGAAAAGGTGATTACAAGAAAATGGTTATAACTCAGTCCACCCACTGTCTGTCAATGGGAAGATACGGTATATGATATTTACCAGATAGATAATATGACAATCAAATTATAAGGCAAAACAGGTTATTCTGAATAGATGGACAGTTTGGTTTCTGCACATGTCTACCCTCAGACTGGAACAGATACCATAATAGGCCATAGGAAAGTGGAGCCTGATCAAGTACTGACCAGGTCTTACAGCTGTATAACTGGGATAAGGGGCCTGTTGGCCTTGGGTTGCTCTGGTGGTTTTCCTTCACCCCGGCTATTTATTTCCTTTATATAATTTGAAATATTAAGAGTGATTTGTACACCAACTTTGCTCTCTTCTCTGCCTATTTCAAATTATCTATGAGCTATTTGAATAAGATACTGTGTACTGCATAATATAACCCTTAAAGATTGGAATATTTGGTTGCTTAAAGAATAAGAGATATGATGTAAATGTACTTGCACAATGTAAAAATTCTAAGAAAAAGTCTCAGTTTAAAAAGAAAACACTGACAGCTCCATTTGACTTCATTTTCTAGGTTGCATAATGTGCAGTGGAGTGGGACTCAAGAAATGTAGCTATAAATGTATCTCATGACTCAACTGTGAATCCAAATAAGTCACATCCACAGACTAGTAAATTATGGAAAAAGTCAACTTTTAGCTCCTCAACTATGAATAACCATGTGGTTAATACTTTTCTGCCTTAGTGGACTGTGAGACAGACAAATTGCTTAAGCAAAAGTGCAAACAATATTGCAATCTTAGCAAAAAGGAATATAAGGCAATGAAACAGCTACAAGAAGATGCAGACCTGTTAATCAAGCCAGTTGATAAAGGTCAAGCCGTAGCATTCTGGGAGTTCATAAATATGGAAAAGAGATAGAGAGGCAGTTAAGTGACACCATGTATTATAAAAGAATAGATCAGGATCCAACTAATATGATCAAAGATTGTGCTATGAATTTAATTGGGGCAGCTAACTGGGTAACTTAAAGAGCAATAATGTGTATATCTTAGAGTAAACCATCCTGTGAAGCCATGTATTAATGTGTTACCTAAGTTACATACAATTCTGGTTGATCCCCTTGTCAACCAATAATTTCAAGTATAGGTTCCTCTATAGAACCCTTCTCCCAATTCATGGACTGTTTCATGAGACCATTAGTCAGCACTTTACCGTCTTATTTGAAGAAGGTAGTGATGTCTTTAGAGTGATTCAAAACACTCAAGTTAGTAACCCCACTATCTTGGTCACACTAGATATTGAAAGTCTCTATTCCAATATTCTCATGAACAGGGGTCTCGAGGTGGTTAAATACTATTTGATTGAAAGGGGTGAAAGTGCAGAACCTACATTCTGTTTTCTAGTTGAAATGTCTGACATGGCCTTATGCTCTAATCACTTTATGTACAAGGGAAAATGTTATCTGCAGTGCAAAGGAACAACTATGGGCACTAACTTGCACCAGGTTTAGAAAATTTGTATGTGAGGAAATGGGAAGAGCAATCATAAACATTAATACTGAATTTAGAAACAAGATTTTGATATAGAAACTCTTTATTGATGATTGCTTGCTTTTGTGGAAGGACACAGAAAATTACCTTGAGCAAGTTAAAACTTATGTGAATAATACAGATCCTAATTTGAAGTTCACCTTCACTAGTGATATGGAGTCAGTTGATTTTTAGATCTTACAATTTTTAAACAGAGCAACACCTTCAACACCACAATCTGTCACAAACCAATGGAAAGGAATAACTTTGTGCATTTTACTAGTAATCATCAGAGGTCTCTTATTAGTAATATCCCTGTTGGGCAAGCACTTGGCATTAAGAGAGAGGAGGAGACTTAGGTATGCAAAGAACAGTGTTGAGTACAAAGCAGTTTGTCAAGGGTAAATCAACCGAGCAAATGAAGAAGTGGTGCTGTCTAGATAAACCTGACTTTGGAGCAGCATTGTAAGCAATGTCACCATAATTGAAAATGAGGAGAATCATCTTAGTGAGGATTTCTACACATGCAGAAGATGGGATGTTTCTCTTATTCCTGTAAAGTGCTGCAGGTTTTGGGTGAAGTGTCTTGTAGATTGTATCCACATTAACAGAAAAGTCAGGGCAGTGATCCAGCCATATGCCAAGGTATTTGAAGGGTGGAGACATCTTTCACTGCACTATCACTGGTATAAAAGGAAGAAATGGTGAGTCTCTAGCAAGCATCTGCAGGGTGCAAAAGTCATGGAGACTGTTTTTTGTACCAAGATAACTGTTTTTCTCAGAACCAGTGTGGAAAGTTGCTAATGTCCAGTTGGACTGGTTTATGAGGATGGGGAAGAGGAGCTGAAGAGACAGACCCATAGCATATGGATGCTGTACATATGAATGGACACAGAGGAGCTGGCATTAGGAAGGACATTTAGAAAAATGGGGAAATAAATGGGCAAAGAATAGACCCTTGTGGGATGCCTATGTTGACTGGGAGTGGAGGGAGAGACATCTGCAATACAGACAGATTGTGGCCTGACCTCATGGTGGAGAGGAACCACACAACTGAAGTGTCAGAAAGTCCAGGTGCCTTAAGATTTTCCAGGAGAATGGGGATGGGAACAGTGTTGAAAGCTCTGGCAAAGTTGACAAAGATGGCAGAGGTGACAAGGCCCTAATCCATGCCAGAGAGGATAGTATCAATGAACCAGAGAAGAAATGTGGAGATGAAATGAACTTCCTAAAGCCAGAATGGAAAAGAATGGAGAAGGTCAAGTTAAGAAAAGGGAGCATTGGTAGAGAATAAGGTTTTCCTGGTGCTTAGCCAGTATGGGGAAGAGAGAGAGAGAGACTGGATGGAATTTACAAATGGAAGAGAGATCACCACCTTTAGGAAGGGAATGACAGTAGCCAAATTCCAGAAGCAGCCTGCATAATAAGGAGAAAGAGAGGTTGAGGGGAAAGATGATGTGGAGGGCAATGGAATTGAGCAGAAAGATACAGAAGTCTGGGGTCAACACCATCAGGGTCTTCCATGTAAGGGTTTAGAGGCAAGTGGGCCTTCAGTGCAGCAGCAGATAGTGGCTGAGAATGTGCCTTATGCTAATAAGCCTAGCTAATTAGCCCTGCTGCAGCTATTGTTAGTGAATGGATAAAAGGCACATGTATGGAGTGTTGGTAGATTAGTCGCCTGAGCTTTATGATGTATGTGCAGCAAGTGGCAGTCAATAAGATAGCTTGTGAAACCTCAAGACATCTTTATGTTTAGAAGTGCTTGTGTTCTGTTTGTGGCCTTTATGGTCATGAATGCTGTTATTTTGATGGACTGTCATGTCTTTCTGCCTTGAAGGAGCTTTTAGCCTAGCTGAAGAGCCTGTCTTCCTAGCTGTGATAAATTCAAATATATGTTATCTGATCACCGCAGCAGTTTTTCTAAGCTTGCCTTATTGTTTGACTTTTGCTTTGAAGAAGTGAGTTTTATTTTATTTTTTTGTTGCTTGTATAAGCTCAAATAATATTCATTTAAATAGCTGTATTAGATGCTCTATTAGATGCTTCACTAGATGCTAGCAAGGTTGTTATATTTAAATAGTTGCTTTAGATGCTTCATTAGGTGCTAGCAAAGTTGTTATAGTGTTACAGTGTTACAGTACTATTTTTTGTTTGCTCTGCTGTTATGTAGCTAGGTGACAAGCCTAGGTATAAGCATAAATGTAAGTATATGCTCTGTTTTTAGTGGTATACTGTCGCTGCAGTGACTCCCCAATGGTGAAGACCATCATCGTGACATGATTTGGGCAAACTCCGCATGTCACTGTGATGGTCTCTGCACAGCCAGGGGACTGCCTCTCAGTGTGTTTGCCCCACCCGATCCAACTCAGACTCAGAGTTGTAATCCTAGAGACTGGGAGATGTGGGGCAGAGCCCTACACATGGGGGTTTGGGGTGCAGCCCCCACTGCAAACATGGAGGCATCCCCGACAGCGTATTGATGACACTTGGTAATGCAGCTGTTGTTGTGGGGATGTCTCTGTGTCCACTGTCACTGCAGCATGGTAAAACTGTTTTTAGTAGATGCAATTAATAGATGCAACTAGGGTTAATTTAGGTTTAAGGTTTAATTTTAAAACTAATGCTAAGTATATATATTTAATATCTCCACTATTTTATTTCTAGTGGACGTGATCTGTATATGTAAAGAGGATTTTGCACCTTTATTGGATTCTACATTTAGAATCTCTTCACTTGATATACATCTGTGACCAGAAAATAAAGTGAAGAAGAGACTTATTGGCTTATTGGCTTCTCTGAAATTTCCTGTAAGCTAATTAAGCCATTCAAGTCTGTTAGAGTGCAGCATTTGATTTGTTTTCACCTTTCCATTTTCTCCTGAACATTGCATGCACCTGTGTGGACCCATGTGACATAGTCTGCTGTTAGTGGGGTTATAATTGCATTTGGGTTTTATTTGAAGCTATTGCAAGCTATCTTGAAGAATGGATCAAGCCTTTTAGCAGTTTCCTCAGTTACTCCATGGAATTTTGTGGAATTGTGCCAAATTATCTCTTCCTGTTTCTTATTGTTGAATTTTGTATTTCTTTTTCCTGTTGTTTGCCAGCTCTCTGATAAAATAATGCTGGAAATGGCTGACAAAGCTTTAATTAAAACATATAGCAGAAAGAATAACAAAATACCAAGTTCAAAGAAATAAGTGTGGAAAACTTGAGAAGGGAAAGTGCAAGGCTGGTATCAAGAAAATAACTAAGTTTCTGCACCCCTTGGCTACCCATATGGTGCTTGGGGTAATAGGAATGTGATAAAACATTTTCAACCACAATTAACCTCATCGTCAACAGGGGCAACTCAAGACAGTGAACACTCCTCATTTCACTTTGCTAAAAAGGATTCATAGTTTAGAAGAGCCCCCAGTTTTAAATCTATTGAAAAAGGTAAATACCTAACAATCAAGAAAAATAGAAATAACAAATAATACAAACTTTACTGGACCATATCATCATCCATCAGATTTAATTACTCCAGTAGAAGCAGAGGTTGAAGTGTTAGTTAACTATGAAAATGACCCCCTCATAATAATAGTGAACTAAATATGATAGATTTGGAAAATAGTTTGATGAATGTGACAGAAGGTGAACAATCTGTAAGACCAGTTTCAAGGGCTGTGATAACCCTGCAGGGCATTGATTTAAGTGTTTATCAAGAAATCAATCTTCTAATAAAGGTACTTTTCATAATAACTTTGAGTCTTTTTGACTCTGTATGTTACTGACCAGAATTCAAAAGAGCAGATACAAAAGAAAGAAATTTCTGGCACTGCTCCTACTCACTAGCAAGTGTCAGGAATGTGATGGCTCAATCTTTTGACCCAAATAAAAGAGTGTGAAAGCCTGTGTTTAAAAAAAAAAATTAGAAAGCGCATTTAATGAGTTAAAGAGTGAAATTCGATTTGGGAATGAGCAGCTCATGGAACTGGTCACACTGTTCGAATCCTTTGTAAATTTCTTTGTGAAAGACATGAAACAATGTTCTTGTAACACTCAATATAGTAAATCTCAGATTATGAGTAATGTGCCCGTAGTTATAAAAGAACAAGAAAAATTTAGCCCATTGACCACTCAGGTAGGGGGAGAGAGTGACATGACTCAGGACCACAGATATGTGGAAGTTGAAAGTGGCTTAAGGAGTATTAGAACTATTATGAATAATATAGCTAACAGAGAAGTGATAGAAATAGATAACATGATAAAGGAGCTAGAGGAAAGAAAGAAATATATTAACAGGGATGAGAAAGGAGGGGTAAAGTAAAACAAAGTGAAGGGCAGTGAAAGAAACAAACAACAAACTCTGGTCACTCTTCAGTTAGAACAGGAGATAAAGGATACTAGTGGAAATACTGGGAAGAAGCAGAAAAAGGCAGCAGAGGTTTCAAAGGAAAATAAGAGAAGAAAGTGAAGTTTGGAAAAGTAGCAGAAGTGGAGTCTTTGGAATCCAGAGAGAAAATATTGAGTCAACAGATGACAGAAGGGAGACTGATTAACTCAGAAGAGATGTTGCTAACTTTATACATAAAAGGACTCCCTAAAGGGAAATCAGAAAAAATTATATACTAAAATTGGCCACATATAACTTAATCAAAGGGATTGCAGGTTCAAAAATTGGCTGGCAAGGTATTAAGTCAACCTATAGATACAAGTTGGCACCCATATAGGTTGAGCCTGTGTGTTGTTTAAAAATGCCTCTGTGAGATTAAGAATAATTGCAATAAAAGACACGTTTATGGATATTGGGGTCACATGAGATGTAGCAATAAAGGAGCAAATTAAGGTTCCAAAGAAAGCCCAGTAAAAGAAAGAAAACTATGAAGCTTAAAGGGGAGGTGAGAGGGCCCCTGTATTTAAGCAGCCTAGGATAACAGCCTATGTTAAACCTAGCGAGCCGGTGCATAGTTTGAATGGGGATGATGGGAAGATCATAACCAGAAGAGGTAGAAAGCAGCTGGGTGTTAGAATTAATAATAGTATCATAATGGAGGAGGAAAGTAGCTTATCTATAATTGCCAACTCTTCATTGGTAAGCTCACTGTCTAGTGAGGACAGCACAGACAGTACTATAAATCTGGTGGATAATGCTATCTGACAGCTAGGGACAAATATTTATAAAGAAAAGGTTAACATCTTATGTTGGAATATGACTGAATATAGGGAAATTAATGGATAAAGAATGCCTCTTGTGGATGAAGTCCTTTACAATTGTAGTCATTCAAGAAACTTGGTCTAAATGTCCATTGGATCAATTACTCAAGGGTTTTAATGCATAGGTGTCTCCAG
This sequence comes from Neoceratodus forsteri, assembly GCA_016271365.2. NCBI lineage: Eukaryota > Metazoa > Chordata > Ceratodontiformes > Ceratodontidae > Neoceratodus > Neoceratodus forsteri. Next base: position 627,158,776 of record CM057455.1, read on the forward strand.
CATTTAACTCATCACCTACAATAACTCCATATGAAGTCCAAACTATCCATTGTTTACCTGACACAAAATGTCCGCCAAGGAGGTAATGAGATAACGAAAAATCCTATGGCCGACATAAGGGAGGCGAGTAATTTACATTGATTCTAATCTGGATTTTAGCACAATATAAGTGAGTTCATATAATGAACATTATGGCCCGGATATTCAAAGGGGTTGTACATGGCTTAACAGAGTTGCACCCAGCGCAACTCCCGATTGAGCCCCGGGTCGGATATTGGAAAGGCTGCCAGGCACAGCGCAAAATCACAAATGTGCCAGGGTGCAATGTAATCATATGCGGCACAGATGCAGGGGGTGTAACCAGCACAGGCAGCACATCCCGATATTCATCCAGGATCTACGCGGTGCATACGCTGGCATAACTCTGCATTGCACCTCATAGGAGACTTCAAGTTGAGCCGTGAACAGTGAGAACAAATCCTGACCACCCACAGATGGGCTGCTGTATTGCATGGTGCAACACAGCAGCCACCAATCATGGATGGCCTTCCACCCACCTAAACACTGTCCATAAGCACCTGGCTCCCTGGTAGTCTGGTGGTACCCCTCCCTCCTGATTCTACAATTGTGGTAACTGTAGATTAATTAATTACCTGGTAGTCTAGTAGTATGCCCCCTCCCTCACAATTCCCCCAATCTTGGTAACTGTGAGAAAATTCATTCCCTGGTAGTCTAGTGGTACTCCCCACCAGTTGCCATGATCATGGCACATCTCTACATAGTCCCTGGTGATCACTGGCACCTCAGCCCTCCCATCCACACAGGACCCCTTGCCCACCCTAGTCCCCCATCATTGTGGGTGGCTGCAACCCGCCCACATAATGCCCAGCTGCCGCCAAATGACAGGTACTGTGGAGCTTGCAGAGCATACTGTACTAGACAGTCCCAAATATGTGAATTACTTCATTCACATATTTAGGACTGTCAAGTACATGCCTACAAGCCCATACTATACCTGTTATTTGGTGGTGGCCAGGCAGTATGTGGGGGAATGGGTGGACAATGGGCTCTTTGTTGGTGGGAGGGTGGGGTATACCACTGGATCACCAGGGATTTATTGTATGGAGATTTACCTGCACTGCAGCAATGGGTGGGGGTACCACTAGAATACTAGGAATTAATTATTCTACAGTTACCTTGATTGGGGAATTGGGAAGGAGGGGGTACCACTAGACTACAAGGGAATTAATTATTATACAGTTACAACACTTAGGGACACAAGGGGTACCACTAGACTACCAGGCAATTATGTTATGGAGCTTACCGTGAATGCAGCTATGGGTAGGAGATGCCCTGGGACCCCCACTGTGCACATGTCATACTGTGCAGGGTGCCAGGCACAATTCACTGGCTGCCCTGCTCAAAGGCATTCAAATGGGGCCATAATGACATACAAATGGACCCATTTGCCCCTTACATATATTATGGCCTGATCTGCATGCCCTTTGATGAATATCACGGTTGATGCACTCAGCACAACTGTGTTTATGCTGGCACATCCCAGTACAGTACTTCCTATCTGTGGCTTGCACCAGTGCAGTGCCATTGTGCCATGCACAGTAAGTGTGCTGTCCATGCCATATTCAATGGTGCTGCACCATGGTGCATCACCATAGAATATCACCTGGTCCCGGACCCAGTGCATCCCAGTTACACTGCACCCATTCTTGTGCCACTGCCCAGTGCAGTCTGAATATCTGGGCCTATATGTATATAGTAGTTATGAATAATTCTTTTAAATGGGCCTTTTTAATATTTATATCCCTCCTGGCTTAAATACTATAATCTACCATAAGGTAACAGAAATGACTGGAAGTAGTATTCGCAAAGCTCCTCTTAGCTGGGGATTTTATGCTCATATTGGCACATTAATAGAGGAACAAACAAATAACTGGTTTTGGATGATATTATAACTATACCTGTTAGACACTATAAGGATAAGGTGGTTTCAAAAATAGGAAAATAGGTCTTAAGTTTTTGAAAATGTAATTGTAGTGTTCTTAATGGACATACTAAGGGTGATTGGGAGTGCGTAACATGAGTACACATTTCCAACTGGGAATGGGGGCATATTTGATTTATGCATTATGGAGGCAACGGATTATAATTTAGTGAATGAGTTTATCATCATTAAACTATGGGATAGTGATCATTTCCGTGTATGAGTTCCATTTACTTAGGATTTAATAAGCATTTACTAGACAGACCAGCAGAAGTTAAGACAAATCTACATATGTGTATCAAGAATAAAAAGAAAATTAAATTTAACTCATTCTCAAAGGAGGTGTTAGATAATATTATTCATAATGATCAGATCAAAGTAAAAAATCGTATCATTTTAAATAGCTGTCAATTGAGCGTGGATTTGAATGAATGAATGAATACTTATTTTTAAGAAGTGCCTTTCCAAAACCAAGGCACTTTTACAATAGATCAATACATAAAATTAAAACGAATTCCTAAAATCAATCCATAAATATATTTTAAAATCTGGATATACCAGATTAAACAAATAAGTCTTTAGGGCCAACTTGAAACTTTGGACAGTCAGGCAATCTCTCACCCAATGAGGTAGAGAATTCCACAGGGTTGGGGCCATAACACTAAATGATCTTGCCCTGATGTCTTTAAACAACCTGGGAATCTCTAGCAATCCCTTATTGTTGGATCGGAACCTGACGGAAGGACAGTAGGGACGAAGAAAATATTGCAGGTAACTAGATCCTTGATCGTAGGCCTTATAGGTCAGAAGACTGACCTTGAAGGTAATCTGCTATTGAATTGGCAGCCAGTGCAGTCCACATAGGACAGGTGTTACATGACTGGTCTTTGGCATACCAGTCAAAAGCCTGGATGCTGCGTTCTGCACTAGCTGCAAATGGCGGATATTTACCCCTGCAGCCCTAGGTACAGGGCGCTGCAGTAGTCCAAGTGGGAGGTAATGAAGGCGTGGACTAATGTTGGAAGGTCATCAGCAGAAACCAGATGCTTCACTGGCTATATTCCTCAAATGGTAAAGGAAGTTTTGACAGCAGCTGACACCTGATGTTTAAGGGTCAGACAGTCATCAAATATAACACCCAAGTTCCGCACCCGGTCTGAGGTTGCCGACTGGGTCCCTCCAAGTCAAAAACCCGAAGGTGACCAGTCAGCAAACCCACTCCCTCGATGGCCTGGGTCCACAACCAACACCTCAGTTTTTGGGGTTTAACCACAACCAGCTCACAGTCATCCAGTCCTGAATCTCGTGACACAGTTATTAAAGACCGAGACAGCATCACCCTGGTCGGGCACGAAGGACATGTACAGCTGAGTATCATCTGCATAGCAATGAAAATTCAAGCCATACTGCCTAATGATTGCTTCCAATGGCAGCATATATACTGCAAATAACATGGGCGCTAAAATAGAGCCCTGTGGCACCCAGAGGATAGGGGAGGATGCCGAGGAAAATCCCAGACACCACCCACTGAGTCCTACCTCAATGAATGATCTAAACCAACTGAGGACTGAAATAGATAGTCCACAGATAAACTGCAGGCACTCCAAAAGCACTCCATGATCAACGGTATCAAATGCCACAGAGAGATCAAGAAGGACCAAGATGGAATGAGTCTTTCGATCTCTCGCTATTAGGAGGTCATTTAGTACTCTAACAAGGGCTGTCTCGGTACTATGTCTTTTCCTGAATCCAGACTGGAGAGAATCATAGACATTGTGGCTGGTCAAATGATAGTCCAGCTGCAATGCAACCACCTTCTCAATAACCTTACCCACAAAAGGCAGGCTAGAGATGGGCCTGTAGTTAGCCAGACATTCTGGGTCTAAGGTGGATTTTTGAGAAGGGCCTGATCATGGCATCCTTCAAGGAGTCAGGAAATATCCCCTTCTCCAATGACAACCAGACTATCTCGGCAAGGATCGGGCCAATTTTATCCACACATCCTATTAAGAGGCGGGTGGGGCCCGGATCCAAACTACAGTTCATCTGTCACAGTGATTGGATGATCATTACTATGTCATTGACTGTGGGCAGTTAAAGTCAGACCAATATAAACTGGGTGTCTGACATCTCCTGCTGACCACCACAACTCCTGTTTGGGAGCGTAGAAGCAGATCAGACCTGATTGTGCCAACCTTATCCACAAAGAATTGAGCAAATCACACCGCTTCTGTGAAAATGCTCTCTCAGGCTGAAGACAGAGTGGATTGCACAGTCTGTCCATGGTCCGAAAGAGCTGGGCTGGTCAATTCTGTGCAGCAGCAAATTTCTCTGACAGGAATTCTGCCTTCTTACGGGTAATTGCTGATTGATAAACACGATAGTGGTCCATCAAACCAAGCCAGTCACATTCCAGACCCGACTTCCACCAACATTTCTCAAGCCTTCTTCCCACTTTCCTCAACTCCATCAAAGTCTCATCAAACCAAGGAGACTTGGGGCAAAGGATGAGGGGTTGAACATGTACATGAGCAATGGAATCCAGGGCCTGTACTATTGCCTTGTTATAGGCAAGAACCAGGTCCCCAGGATCCATGCATCCACTTGGCAAACTTGATAGATCCAGCACTGCCATCATGTCTTCTGGGGTAACACCCCTCAAAGTGCACTGGACCATTTCCATAGGGGCCGACCTACCGGGGCCAAGAAACTGAACCCAATGGTGTCATGGTCAGACCATTTGTTAGTCAAATTATTTGATGAATTAATTTCCCTACTGCACTAGAGCTAAGTAGGAAAGAAAGACCAAAAACAAAATGCTATAGGTATGGAAAACCCTGGTTTGATTTTGAATGCTATTACATGAGGAAAGAAATTAAAAAGTAGGGAAAATAAGAATTAAAACACCATCTTCTCAAAGCTTTGGCACTTTCAAGCATCTAAAATTGGAATATAAAAGACTATTGAGAAAAAAAGAAATTATATGAATAACTTATGGGGAATATACAGGAGTGTATAATGGAAAAGATATAAAAACCTTTAGGACCATGGTTGCCTTTGGGTGCAAGCGCAAATAATATTTGATATAATATAATGGTATGATAAATGAACAAAGTGGGTGCAACACTTCAGTGAGTTGTATAAGATTACTCAGGGTGCAAATATGACATTGGTGGTTGGCTCTGACTCAGCTCCTTGGAATTTTAGGGAGGTGTGTTTGAGTTTTCCACCAATGAAGTTAAGGCTATTGTAGCATAAAAAGGAATAAGGCAGCTGGGGTAGATGGCTTACCTGCAGAAGTGTTTTACGCAACCAAGATTATTGGGCCTGTATTTGTGCTCCCATCTTCACAATAATAAGTAACTATTTGACTCTTCCACATTATTGAATATGGTATTATTGTCCCCTTATTTAAAAGAGGGGACAAGTGTGATCCCAATTGCTATAAGCCTATCACTCTTCTCCCTGTGCTTCAGAAAATACCTCTACATTAATTTTGGACAGATTATTGCTGTGGGAAGAAGAGAACAAGTTGCTTTCTAAATTAAGGGGTGGGGGTTAAAAGAGATCATAGCACTCTTGATCTGATTTTTACTTTAAATTTTCTAGTAGATAAATATGTCCAATATAAAAAAGGCAATTTATATATTGCTTGCTTGGACATAAAGAGTGGTTTTGACTCTGTTAATAGAATGAATTTATGGGAAACATTTGCCGAGCTAAATATTTACCCTCAGTTGCTGGGGATTATTAAGTTATTACATCAAAATATTACTATTGAGATTCGATATGTAAGAGATGGTGCTTTATTGAGAGAATTGAACATTAGTGCAGGTGTCAAACAGGGCGCCTATTAGTTTTGATTTTGTTTAATTTATTTACAGAGAAATTAGTGAAGAACATTGCTCATGTCGATACTTTTGCCCCACCAATAAATAACAAAGAAATAAAATTGCTATCTTACGATAGATACATTAATTATCTCTAGAACTCCACTGGGTCTCATATGTAGATTATTCAATGTTATGAACTCGCTGAAAGCAATTGATTTTGAGCTAAATGTGAATAAATCAAAAATCTTAGTGGTAGGAAACAGTACAAAGCAAGATAAATCACTGATAATTTATGGCTGCCAATTTGAGGTGGTAAAGGAATTAAAGTATTTGGGTGTAATAATAGATAACGTGTTGTGGAAGCAGCATTTAGTTGAGGTTAATAATAATTCCTTTAAAACAATGGGAGTGATTTTGACCTTTGCAACAAAGTTTGCCAAATTAATTTGTTTCTTGAAAAACCTTTGAAGCCAAATTAATGAGTCAACTGTTGTATGGCAGTGACATTTGGAGTCTCTATTTAGAAAAGCCAATGCAGAGTGCATCCAGAACCAGTTTTTAAGATCTACCTAAACCTCCACCACACATTCAGGCACTTCACTACCAGTCTAGCATTGCTTATAAAAGCGCTTTGGGATACACCGTATGAAAAGCTATATAAATGCTCATTCTTCTTCTTCTTCTTCTTTTCTCCCATGGGACTGTCCATCCTGTTTTTCAAGATTGGAATCTGGTATGTTACAGGTGAGAATAAGGATACTGATTACAGTAATTAAATACTGGGGAAGAGTGATGAAAATGAATAGTGCTAGATTACCCATGATTTGCTGATATGAAGACATGCATAAGATGGTGGTGGAGGCCAAATTAAGTCTTGGTTTTGTAAATTACATGCTAGATGAAACAATTCGGCTGCAGTGAACTGTGGAGTAACCATGCAACTGTTAACCCAGCAGGCTATGTAAGGGAGGTAGTAAAGACTTAAAAGATATAGCATTCCAACAGGATCTTGCAAGTATCCATGATTTGGAATCCAATGGTCTCTATTCAAACATAAAATTGGTTTGGGGCATAGAAACTATTTAATTTTATGTGAAAATAGTACAAATAGGAACATCTTGTGCAGATTATGACTGGCCTGTTTAGGCAATTTTATTATGATCTGGATAATTGGTCCTGTAAAAAATTCAGAGGTAATTGTAATTGTGGAAACAAACTGAGTTAGGCATTATGCACATTCTGTTTGAATGTAAAATCAGGTTCAACATCGTGAAAAATTATCTTTCCCTAATTCCAAAATATCTCGGTTCCCAAAGAGTTGAATAGAAAAACATGTACTAAGACTAGACTCAATAAAATTAGTATATGGTGTTGCTAAATTCTGTTTATATTAGAACTTTTTGCCTGCACAGTGTTTTTAAAAGAAAATGGTACTTTAGTGAAAACTGTATTACTTTCTATGTTTCTGTTTAATTTGTCTGTGTAGATTGTTTGTGAATTTTGGAATATTTATGATGATGTTTGTGTTTCATATTGTGTATGCTGTATAATGGCAGCATGTAACAAACTTGGTTTTATACATTCTTTAATAAAAGTAACTTGAACTTGAAGTTGAAATAATCTAGTATGAGTAATTGTCCAGAGGGGCATTTGAGGAAGTGGTGGGAGTAACTCAGTTACTGAAGGTACAGACATGGAGTGCAGCAGTAGACAATGGCACTAATATGGAGGACAGAGAAGGGAGGGAGAGTTTGAGAAGTATGTCATAGACAGAGGGGACAGAGATAGAGAGCACAGGCTCAAACTGAATGTTTGAGGAGAAGTAGATGGCTATTCCACCACCCTCCTAGTGAATAGGTATTTTCACTCTGTGAAAATTGGAGAGGGTGTTACAACTATACAGATCCAGGCTAGGATCCAAGCAAAATACTAACAACCCCTTGCATAAACAAGTGAAAAGTGAGCAGTAGGCATAAGTCTACGGACAAAGATGCATTGCTGAGTGAATTCAAGAGGAAGTTGTCAAACAAAATTTGTCAAAATGACAGCTTTATTATACATGGAAAAATCTATAAAACATCTATAAAACAAACATATACAGACCTACTACAGTCCAACAAGCCAGCCACCCAAGAAACCCTTTTGTTCGATTATGTCTAACAATGTAGAAACCAGGTATGGCAACAGAGGAATAGAGCCCTTGGGAGAGCCAAGATTCCTTCAAAAGATCTATTTTACTGATAATCTCTTTCTTAAACTTATACCTGCAAACAAACTTTCCTATTTCATAAGTAGTGCATTCACCCCACCACTTATTTACTTGTTACACCCTTCAGGTTATCTGTTGAGTGAAGACTACACACATCCAATTATTGTAATTGTAAAATAGGTGAGTGAGTCTTAATTCCATTGTGTCATTGCAACATGATACATTTTTGACATCTTTAAAAAATAATCTGCTCTGGAAATATGGTTTATTGTTGAATATAAATGGGCAAGGAAATTCCTGTGCCCTGATTGGCTGAGACTTGGTTCTAGTCATTGCCTAAAGAGAGCACTACCAATGGCTAAAATCAAGTCTCTGTTAACTGGGGCAAGTCAGAGAATTCATAAGCCACCTGCTTCCTAATCTCCATCAACAACATGGATGCAACCTTTACTCATATATAGAAACCTTCAGCTAGGCCCTAAAATTAAAATCTATTAAATTAACTAAAGTAATTAAATAATTTAGTGTTATGTTCACTCAAAGCCCCACTTCTCACACACATACACATTTAGAAAATCAAGTATTATTCATATTTTCTATTGCTGGTGTTTGTTTGAGGACCATGAAAATCCCCATCCTATCCCCACCAGTTTGCCAGAGAACTCCCTGCTCCTTACCTGGCACAGATACAAATTCAGGTTCTGGTTCCACTTGAGGTATGTGTGCATACCAGTGGAACTCTAAAGAATTTTGAATTCATGTATTCCATGGTATCATTCCCACGTGTGTGTTTGTGTGTCTGTGAGTGTGTAGCATTCGACTACTGGAGTAATTCAGAGCTTTAATTTTATATTCCATGGTAAGAAATTGCACAGTGTACTGAATATGAAGAAAGACAGATGACTGACAGGTGAACAACATCTGTGGAGGACAATTTTACATTATTTAGCAACATTTTATTATAATTTATGTGGGCTTGAAAACTTTTTGAGTGTTTATTTTTAAAGTTGCCTCTGGTCCCATTTATATAAGCAATTAGGCAAAACAGGGATGTTGGTTGTACTAGGTTTACCCCACAGTCAAGGCTGAAGGCACTGGCCGCTTCATGATTTACAACACCTCTGACAGTGTGGTAAACCTAGTACAATCAATGCCGTGTCATGCCTTATTGCTTAAACTATGTATCACTACAGCATAAAAAGTCAAAATAGGCAGGTTGGACTAGTGGTTGGAGAGCAGGTCCGTGAACCAATGTGAGTCCCATGTTTAAATCCAAACTGATATCCACTATGTGACTTGTGCAAGTTAAATAACCTCCTACTGTTTCATCTCTAGATTATCTCCTAATATATCTCTGTGCTGCCTGAATTTCCTATGTACCTCAGCAGCAACATTCTACAGATCAACAGGTTTATCCCTGGGAAGTCTTCTACAGGCTCATCTGATAATTTTACTTAAATGAAGAACAGAGTGAACAACAAAGGACCTAATATTGAGACCTGTGGTGCTCTCATGTTCACAATCCTTACATCAGATAGTGCTCCATTCCTAAACATCAACTGAGATCTTTCTCCCAGCTATGATTCAATCCCATTTATTATATTTCCTTAGCATTTCCAATATATCAGCAGATGTAGCACTACACCCAGATTTGAAGTGCCAGGGGATGAATAAATCCACCTTGTGGGTTACAACAATGCTTTTCACTTTAAACTGCACATGTATAGAGGCCAGGTACATAGGGCATGTGGAATTTAGTTATCTGTAGATAATGTGTGCCACACTCTTTCAGGGTACACTGTGAAGATGTGGTGGCTGTCATGTCTGCAGGAGGTTGACAGCACTTACTTTGAGATAGCTAGCTACCTTGGGGTAGATCATAATCTGTCTAGATAGGCTGCACTCTGTCATCTCCACCACTATCCACTCAGAGTCCTCAAGGGTCGGTCCTGTGTCCTATTCTTTTTCTATATTTTGAACAACCGTCCCTCTTCCTGTTCCTATGCATCCATGTATATGTTTTCTGATGACAGTTATTTTTGCATTTGGTTCTCTTCTCTTGACCTTACTTCACAACTTCAGATGGACTTTGACAATCTTCAGCATGGATTTAAGTCTAATCAACTATCCCCAGCGCAAAACAAACATCTCCATGACTTTTGGTACTCATCAGAGGCTTTCTAGACTTGCCTGTCTCCTTCTTTTCACACCATTGATAGTGCTATTATTGAGGATGTTTCCTCTTAGAAGTGCCTTGGTGTCTGTCTTGACTGACATCTTGACTTCTGCATTCATATTTATGCCATTGACCAAAAGAAGCACAAGCTTGGTGCATTATACAGGAAAAAGTGAGTATCCACTTCCTATATGCCATGTGATTGTTTTAAAATGATCCTCCATATTTTGGATTATGGTGATATAGTCTACAGTGGAGCTGCCAAATCCACCATTGCTAAACTGTACCCACTTTTCAAATCTGTTTTGTCATTTTCTTTGAGTGTTCCCCATGTACTCATCACTGTTCACTGTACTCTGCTGTTCCACTCCTTCTCTTGATGTCAAGCACCTTTTCGTCTGTACCTTCTTTATATCTAAATTCAAGTTTTGTTCCCTTCCTTCCTACCTTACTTCCTTCTTTGCCTCTCCTCAGCTTCCTGCAATCCTTTACATAATATTGGTCCTCATTCCTCTCTATTCCTTCTATGAAATCTTGAGCTGGTCAATCTGCCTCTCTTATCACTTCTATAAACTTTGATCCTCCCTTCCTTGTCTATTCACATTGTGTCTTTAGTGTTCTCCTTAAAGTCTCTCCTTCATGACTTTTGTCTGCCTCCTGCTCCTGTCTTTGACCATCTTCCTTCAACTTCTCACTAGCTTTGCCCTGGCGATCTGTTTTCTTTACCTAGGAGGCATATGTTATTTTGATTCGTATTTAAAGTTTAATATTTCTTAATTTAAATAGTATTATTGTATATATATATATATATATATATATATATATATATATATCTCAAATACTTTATATAATGTTCCACATCCCTTTCCCTAGGATACATCTGGAGACAAGCTGTTACCAGCTCAGTATGTCTTTTCTGATGAAATGTTTAAAATCACTCACTCACTTACTCACTCACTGAATCAATCAATAAATCAATAAATAAATAAATATGCTGGCTGTGGTGTTGGTCAGAGTGGGGTTGGGATTGCCTATTGCTGTTCCTCTTCCTCAGCAACCTCCTAGTGCCTGCAATTGAAGTTAGAAGATAGTAGCAGGATGGAAGGTTGTTTGGTAGCACAATGGTGATGGGAAGGGTACCTGGAATTGTACCCTGTAACCATTTTACCCACAAAATGAGGAGCTATATATACTATCCCCAGGAAGGCATCCTGTTGCACCATGGTCCCCAGAGACTGCTGAAGCCATTACACCTACTGGTTTAGGCAAAATCTCTGAAAGCTACTGTAGGAAGAGGATGTTAATCACAAGATATTCTACAGTGGGAGGTAATAAGAGTGTGCACTGAAAGCTACTGTAGGAAGAGGATATTAATCACAGGATATTCTACAGTGGGAGGTAATAAGAGTGTGCACTGAAAGGTACTGTAGGAAGAGGATATTAATCACAGGATATTCTATAGTGGGAGGTAATAAGAGTGTGCACTGCAGATCAAGAGGGAGGAAGATGCACTGTCTCCAGTTTTAAGAGTAGATTGAGTTCTCTGAGGGTTGAGAATTTGGTTGGGGTGAGGATTGGAAGTTAGACAGAGTGTCCATCTTGATGTATCTTCTGTGATGTGGCTGAAAGCAGGAAGTATTTCCTTTTATTTTCTTATAATTTGTTTACTTTTAATCTGAATTGAACTGGGCACAACCCTTTTCAGTGATGCTTGACAAATATTAAAACTGACAGTAAACTAACTAAATAGACTGTATAAACACAAAATAATAAATACACTTTACAAATTATTCTAGGGAACATTATTATAAACACATTTACTCTGTTCAAAATACAATTTCCAGGAAAGAGTTCTAAATATGGAATATTTTGAGATGACTTGTTAATGTTGCCAAGCTATTTAATGTAGCTGGTGCATTAGTTATCACATTATAAATCAGATTATATTTCCTAGTTCTCTTTTCGTTTGAACAAAACCTAAACAAATAGTGCCATGCCACTGTCAAATTACTATAAATTGATAAACTGGGACTATGTGCACATTAAAATACCACACTATGGAAATGCCCTCTGTACCCCCCAACATCCTGAGTGTTCCTATAGATCCTGTAACCTCTCTGTCCTTGCATAATGGCAGAAGTAACAAGTGGTGGCTTGTACAGCACTTTGGGATAGAGTGTGTCATAAAAGAATTATGAAACTACATCTCTTACCATTCATTTTGTACTTAGCTGATGTAACCTGATAACAGTAATAGCAGTTTGAGATCTGTTCAGAGGCCAAATTCATTTAAAAATATGAACCCCTGCTGGCTCTTCAGACTTGCTGCCAGAGTAAGGGCCACAACAGGGGTCATAGGGCACTGTGTTCTCCATCTGCTTCTATTTTGCTTGCTGTGTGAGGTGAGAAGTGCTGCACAACAGGTATGGCACATCTCACCTAAGATAGTAGCACAAAAGGTAATAGATGGAACACACTATAGCCTATTATCACTGATGTAACTAAACCATCCCTACTGGCTTGTCAGAGAATTAAAAGAGATGTGTGAACATCCGTTGACTCCTCAAATATTTCACTGATTACAGTAATCTTGATTATTTATTTTATTTTACATGATTATCCAACAAGAATTAACATCATACCTCTCAACTTCATCTCATGCAATCAGGGATAAAACTTGAAAATATCAGGGAAAATGACAAAAATCAAGAATTTTTTTTATTTAAGCAAATCAGATGCATATCTTTGAATATACTGTACTTGTTCACTTGCAAAGATTCCTCATTATAGTCTAAATCTATAAATAAGCAGCACACTCCCTGCACCTCTCAGACAGTGGGCAGCCAATGTGGTGTGTGGAGGGTTGTGTCACTCATCGTTGATTCACCGTGGCATTGACAGGCAGGTGAGGGGACCAGAGGTAGGTTGCTGGTGTCTTTGGTGGGAGAGGCATTAACCACCATTGAGGAATGGGTTTTATGGGGAAGCAGATCATTGTTTGGGCATGGGGACATGGCTTTGTTTTGGGGGACTTACTTACAAAGGCTTGATGCTGCAGCAGTGGTGGGCCAGCATTGTCATGTGGAATTAACAAACTGGGGGGTGATTTCCTAGGTACAGAGATGAGGATTGGGTGGAGAAAGACCATGGGATGCCAGGGATATATATATTTAATATCGTATGGCCATTGGCTAGAGGGAGGAACTACTGGACACAAGGAAAATGTATATGTAATTGCAGGTGAATGTTGGGTGGGGTGAGGGACCACTGGACACCAGGGCTGTGGGTATTTACTATCAGCAAGGGTATCGTGGGGCCACTAGACACCAGGAATGGGAGTACATACTATCAGGAAGGTCACTGCGGTCACTAGACTCAGGGACTACTGTGTTGAGGTTAGGGGAACACCACACTTCCTCTGCCAACCACTAGGATTGTGGGGAATAAGTTATGGATTGGGTTGGCGATATTTGCACTGTACAAGGAGACAGTGCAAAACACCCTTGCACTGCACAAATAATCGGAATATCAGACTGCACCAATATTCAGGCCTCTACCCTCCATTCAAATTGCACCCCCTCCCACAGTTTGCCTGGGCACAATTCTGTTTGCCTGCACTAGCCAGGAATTTGAATATAGAAATCAGCACAAATCCAATTTGCACTGGCAAACTAGGATTTGCTCCTGGGCAGACTTTTGAATATCTATTCCTATGTGTTTTATTATGAACAAAACTGTAATAGTCATGTGTAAAAGTTTTGTGTTCACTCTGGCGAGGAGACCGTAAGAGATAACGCTATAGTACTATTCAAAAGTCATAGTATATTTAATAAACAAAGACAAGAGTAATACTCCATTTTAACTACAAGCTGATTAAGAACAGCATGTCCTGACTGTTTTATTTCTATGAAAAAGCATCTAATTGCTTAGAGTTCTCCTGTAGGAACCAGTATCTGTCTTCTTGTCAACAAAACGGTCACACTTTCCATACATGTACTTTGTTTTTGCTTCTGAATGGTTTTTCTTTATGATCCTAAATAGAATATTTTTTTTATATAAAATCTTTATGTATTGTATCTAGTAGGGCTAGTAATCAGATCAGAATGCAGGTTCATATATTGGGTTTAAGGGTGTTTGATAAAATGAGCCAGCCTCCTCCTCCAAATAGTCAGAAAAACATTTTGAAATATAAACCTTGCAAAGTACACTTTTATCTGTATGGGATGTGTCAGTAAGTCAGTCAAGACACTGTTCTACCAAAAGAGATCCTCAGATCGCCTTTTATAAAATAAGCAGTATTTTGGGCAGCAGCAGGGTATGTAGAGGGTGTACAGGAAGTATTACAGGAGTGATTCTGCCAAATAAGGCCACATTGGGCCAGTTCAGATTTGGGCAGGCCTTGCTCAAACCAGCCTATATGTCCAAATTCTGTGGCTCACAGCTCTAGTATCTTCGTTTACAGTAAACAGTACTTACAAAGGAGATTCTGTGGTTTCAAAAGTTTGTGGTTCAAAAGTTTGCCTAATTAGTTCCTGTTAGTCAAAAGGAAATTAGTACCAACATTTTGCAGCAGTTCTACACTCTAACATTGCAATATGACTCTTTATTATTCACTCAAAGTACAAAAGTATAATCTATGAGTTAATATTTTAAACCCAAAAGCTAAAACTCAAATCTTACTGGGAACTGAACATCATATTATACATGGAAATATTTTGTATCCATCTTTATGTTTGCTTGCATGCATGCGCAGGTAACATTTTGTGGCAGCTTGGTGGGAGTAGGTTGTGGAGATGCGGCAGTGTTGTGTCCAATGTCGCCACTGCTTTTTGGGCTTGTCTCTGCAGCACCAATTAATGAGCACACCGCTTATGACAGCAATTGAGAAGCGTGCCACTAACTTGAAAGAAATCCACCACTGCAGTGAGAGACAGGCTCATCATTGTAGCGGCAGATCTGACACTCCTTCATCACATGCCTTTCCTGCTAAAACATTTCAATAAACATAATGGTAGATCCCGCCGTCCGCCTCTCACAGTCCCTAGAAAGCTGACGTAGGGGTGCCCAGTCCCCTGTTGGCAAGCCCTCCCCAGTTCATTTGCTGATGGGGTGCCCAATCCCCATTGGCATAATGTCCCACTTATTTTATTTGTCTGCTGTGGGGTGCCCAATCCCCTCAGCATCATGCCCCCAAACACAGAGATGCTTTGTTTCCGACGGGTGCCTAATCCCATTGACTTCAGTCCCCCTGCCAAAAACACAGGTGGCACACTGGGAGCCCACTTCATTGTGCCCAAATGTATTTGGCAAACCTGTAAAAACAACCTTCCTGTGACGTTCTGTTTTTTTTCCCTGTAAACAGAAAACGGTCCTTCATAGTCACAGCACCCCTCCCCAACCTGCACCCACCTTCTGTGCACCCACATCCCCTCACCTCATACTTACCTCTGGAGTCTGACACAATGATCTTCAGTAGAGCGGGAGATGTCTGAACCTTCAAAAGCTGACCGAACGGAAGAAAATCACAGTAAGCTGTATAACGGCATCAATGGGGATTTAAACTTAGGTGGATATCTAGGCCATTTTGTGACTTTTGGCTCCAAATTTTCAACATGCGGTTCTTGGGACCCCACCTCGTCAACTTAGTCACTGTCATTTTGTTTATCTGTCCCGAAGGTGATTTTGTGGTCACTGTGTGAATCACCTTCAGGACCAACTAACAAAATGACAGTGTCACTGTTCATGAGGTGGCTCCCAAAAGCCTATGCTGCAAATCGGGTGAAAAATTCCAAAAATGACTGTTATGAGCGTGCTTTGTACAGTTCCCATGCATGCTTATAACTCTGAGAATTTTTAATATTTTCACCCCAGATTTTCAACATTGCCATTTTTCCACACCTCCTTATGAACAGTATAGCTGTCATTTTTCACATCCTGCCTGAAATGTGTTTTTGCACATCTGGCACACAATGGCATGGTCACTGTGGGAAATCAATGTTTGGGACAGATTAAGAAAATTACAGTGACAGTGTTCATAAGGAGAGGTCCCAAAACGCCTATGTTGAAAATCTGTGTAAAATTTCCCAAAATGATCTATACATTAGTGTACATTGCTAAGTTTCTACTCACGCTAGTAACTTCACCAATTTTTATATTTTCACTCCAGATTTTCTACATTGCATTTTGCACACTGCCTTATGAACAGTACAGCTGTCATTTTCACATCCTGCCAAAACATGTTTTTGCACTTGTTGCGCATAATGGTGCGGTCACTGCGCAAACTAACATTTGGGACAGAGTAACAAAATCACAGTGCCACTGTTCATGAGCGAGGTCCCAAATGCCTATGTTGAAAATTTGGTGTAAAAACCTCAAAATAATTGCATTATGGTGTGCATTAGCAGTTTCTACACACACTCATGACTTCAACAATTTTGTTATATTTTCACTTCAGGTTTTCAGCATTACAATTTTTTACATTTCCTCATGAACAGTACAGTTGTCATTTTTACAGCATGTTTGAAATGTGTTTCACATGTGGTACCAAATGGTGCAGCACACTGTGCAAAACCACCTTTCAGCTAATGAACTGATAGTGTCACTATTCATGAGGTGGGTGCAAAAGCCCATGTTGAAAACTTGGACTGGCAATATCAAGAATGCCTGCATTAGGGTTTCAGACCATAACACCCTCTCCTGTAGGGACTGACAAGTGTCAGGGGTGTGACTTGGGATTGTTGACAGTAATGCTCATAACATTCCACCCCACCCCTCCCTGCAGTCAGTGACAGACACCGAGGTGTGCCTTGGACCTTTGGCCCCAAAGTTCACTCCATTCTCCTATATTGCACCATTTCAGAGTATTTTCTTATGGAATGCGTGAGGTAAAGTACTAACACAGCAGGCACTCCTTGACACTTGTCAGTGTCTGCAGGGTAGGTGAGGTGAAATGGCGTGAGCGTTATGGATGATGATCGAAAGGCACACCCCAATGCCTGTCATCTCTGCACAGTGGGTGTGGAGTTGGCGCCAGTTCAATACTTTACTGCCATTCCTATTCTGCATCTGTCTAACTCGTGCATTTCCAATGATAATGCCAGAAACCAAACATTCGGTATTGACAAATGCTTGTTATCTTTGCAATGACCCATCCTGTTTGTTACCGCTGTATAGTTTATAGACCATAGTGCAAGATACCTATTTAGTTAAGCTTGTGTGTACATAAAGTGATCTTCTTAACTTTCAAGACACCTACTATAGCCGATGGGCTTTCCAAAATCATAGTTTTAGAAGCATAGAAACATAAACATTCTCAGCAGATAAGGATCCCTAGCCCACCTAGTCTGACATATATTCCTACCTACTCTGCCACTGCAGGCCCTACTCAATCTCTAGTCTTTTTCTCCCATTTGCTACCTCCAAGGTTGCCTTGTGTCCATCCCATACATACTTCAATCCTGTTACCATTTTAGCACCCACCACCTCCTCTGCTGGGAGGCAGTTCCATGCGCCCACAACCTTATTCAAAATAAGTATTTCCTTATGTTTCTTCTGAGCTTCTTCCCTCCAGTTTCATAGTATGATCCCTTGTCTTGGGCAACTTTTTCTATAGAAAATGCTACCTTTCTGTACCTTATTAATACCTGTTAGGCATTATGAATGTTTCTACATATCCCCCTTTCCTCCTTTCCTCGAGAGAGTACATACTTAGTTCCTTGAGTCTTTCCTCATAGGGCTTTTGATGCAGGACCTGCACACTTTGGTATCCCTCCTTTGTACCACCCCACCCTATCCATGTCCATCCAGAAGTGTGGCCTCAGAACTGGACACAGTACTAGAGGTGGGGTCTTACCAGTGATCTATGCAGGGTACTACCTCCTTCTTTCTGCTGATGATGCCCTCCCTATGCACCCAAGCATCCTGCCAGCCTTCCCGCTGCCTTATCATGTTACTTGGCTACCTTCATATCATCAGAAATAATTACTCTTAGGTCCCATTACTGTTTTATGGTTATAATACCTCCTGCCAAAGTGGTATATTAATCATGGATTATTGCCCCAAGTGCATGATATTGCACTCTTACACTAATACCCAGCTGCCATTACTTTGATCATTCTACCAGCTTTTCAGATCATCCTCATTCTTTCCACCCTCCCAGTGTGTCCACTTGGTTGCAGATGTTTGTGTCATCTTACAAACAGGCATACTTTCACCTCCAGCCATTTTGCAATGTCACTAATAAAGACATTGAAGAGGACCAGGCTTAGTACTGACTCCTGTGGCACCCCACTGGCCACCTTGCCTCTCCAGATTGGACCCATTTACCACCACCACCATCTGACTTCTATTGCTTAGCCAACTTCTTACCCATTTCACAACTTTCATATCCACTCCTAGGTTGCCCAGCTTGCTCACCAGTCTTCTATGTGGAACAGTGTCGAAGGTCGCATTTCAAATCCAGGTAGGCCTTATTCACCGTCCTCCTCAATCCATTTCCCTGGTCACCCAATCAAAGAACTTGATCAGGTTTGTCTGGCAAGACCTCCCATGTGAAATTATGTTGCTTTGGATCGTGCAATCCACTGGTTACAAGGTATTCCCTAATCATTTCCTCAGTAGTGATTCCATTATTTTACCTGCTACCAAAGTCAGGATGACTGGTTAGTAATTTCCTGCCTCCTCCCTATTTACACTTTTGTGCAGTGGGACCACTTCTCCTCCTCCAGCCCCCTGAACCTCCCTGTTTCTTGTAATAGGTTGAACAGAGCTGTCAGAGGTGCAGCCAACACTTTTAAGCTCGCTCAGCATCCTAGGGTGCACTCTGTCAGGTCCCTTTGCCTTGTCTACATTTAATTGTGCCATTTCCTTGAAGACTCTTCCTCTGAAAAGGGCTAGTATCCACCTCCTTCCATTAATGTCCTTGCCCATTATCTTGGCCCATGACCTACCCATTTCTCCATAAATACTGAACAAAAGTAATAGTTCAATATGTCTGCTTTTTTGGTCTTCCTCACAACCCTCCTTCCCTTTAAGCTGTACTATCCCTCCTTTGGATTTTCTCTCTAACTTATACATCTAAATAATGTTTTATTTCTTTTACTGACTGGGCAATATTCCTTCTGTTTGCACTCTTTGAGTGCCTAACTGCTCTCCTGCCTCTCTTTGTTTCTCCTGGAAACTCTCTCTATCCCTCCTTCTGTGTCTTCTTGTATCTTTTAAATGCTATTGTATTTGCCCTCACTTTCTCTGCTGCTTTTCTAGAGAACCTTAGTGGTCTCCTTTTTCTCTGCCTTTGTTAACCTGCCTGGCACAGAGATTTGTTGTCTTTTCAATGCCCCTTTATTTTTGCCCATTGTTCCATGAGTCCCCAGTTTCCCTGTCCTGCTAGGGTGTCCATGAGGCATTTCTATTTTCTTAACATCAACCTCCTGAAGTCCAGGACCCCATCTTAGTGCTGCTCGATTCTGACCCAGTTCTTAAATTGAGTCACACCATGTAGTGATCACTGGTTCCCAGGTAACCACCCACTGTGACATCAACAACATTATCCCTTTTTGTCAGTATTAGGTCCAGTATTGCCTCCCATGAGTGTGTTCCTTAACCAGTTGCCTGATGAGTCCAAGAAGTCCCTACTTTGACTGCTGCTGCAGCTCGCTAGTTCCAGTCCCTGCCTGGTATATCAGTCCCCTACCAGCAACACCTCCTTTTTGTACCATTCTTGCATTGCTTTCAACATAGAAACATAGAAATTGCCTGCAGATAAGGACTGTCTGGCTCATCTAGACAGCCTGTAAGCCCTCATATCTTTATCCACCTCTCCCCATATGCTGAAGGTCTTTAGATCACTCCTGTGCAAATAGTTGCTCCTCACTGTGTCTCCAGGGTGGCACAAAGTACCTTAGCTCCTCCTCCCTCTCCCTGTATTTCCTTAGCTTTAATGTTGTCCCAGACATAAAGAGCCACTCCTCCCCTTTTTTACCTACCTGTCTTTTCTGCACAGAATATACCCTGGTATGGCTACATCCTAGTCCTGGTTTTCATTGCACCAGGACTCGGTAATTGTTACTATAGTCAGGTCTGCATATGCCATGATGGCTCTAGGTCTGAAATCTTTATTGCTCAAACTTCAACCATTTGTACACATTATTGTTCTGCTACCCCGCCCCCTATTTTCCATTTGCCTTTCCTTACTTCCCCAATATTTCCTTATTATCTTTCTTTTCTTTACCCATTGAATTCCTTTGTTATTTGTTTCCTTTGGTATTTCACTCCTTCATGATTCCCATCGCTGACCTCCTGAGCCTGTGGGTGGGCAGTTTTTGTCTGCCTGCCTTATTCGGCATCCCCAGCAGGTAGTTGAAATGGTAGCCAAAGTAGCATTTAAACCATTCATTGAGGACCATGTTTCCCCACCCCCAGGATGGATGGAGGCCATCACCCTGCACAGGCCTTTATCCTCCAGGTGGGGTCCCAGTCCTCAATGAAGCTGAAATCCTCCTCTCAGTACCATTCCTTCAAACATGCATTGAAAATCCTGGTGCAGAGAGTCCTGCCTCACCCTTGTTATACAGAGTTAGCACCTCTGAGAAGGTCACGGATCATGCTACTTCCCTAAGACCACTCCTCAATTCTTTTAACTCCTCCTGAACTATTGTTCCTCATCCCTAGCTAAGTCATTTGTCCCAGATGGACAATGACATCTAGCCTCCTCCATTCCTGCAGCCCCATTGATCCCTTGGATCCTCTCTTCATCCACGTGAGCTGTGGCACCGAGAAGGCACCTAACAACACAAACTGAACCCTTTATATAGTAATGCTATCCTGCTGTTATAATAAAAAAAGAGATTGTGTGGCAACATTGATTTATGTGGCGCTACACTTGTTATTTGATGCCATGTCAGAAATGCTAGTATTTTCTAATACTCTGTCTTCTGCCATCCAATATTAATATTATACCATGACAGTACAGTTCCTGTAGGTTTCTGACCCTTTATTTTAGAAATTAACCTCTAAGTGGTATCAAGTTAAAAACTTTACTGAAGTCAAACATTATTTTTAATTCATAGATGCATCTGCTTCATATTTTGTTGTGTCTACCTCAAAGAATAACATTACATTTGGCATTATTTCTCTTAATCCATATTGTGATACTGAATCTATGTTATATTTTTTTTTTGTTTGTTTTCTGTTTAGTTTTTTGTTCAGGTGACCAACAGTCCTGCAGTATTTTCATAATTGTTTTGATCAATTTTTCTGGTACTGTTGATAACAAGTAGCTCTGTACTTGAGGATGCACTTTCAGAAATGTAATGTTTGAGCTATCGTTATTTACTAACAGACACATTGGTCCAGATATTCAAAAGAGTTGAACCATGTGCAATAGGGTTCGCGCCTCACTAAGTCCGAAATTGCACCATTCTGCAATATTCAACAGGAGGCAGTTGCGCCCAATCATGCTGAGCAACAGCACAATGATAATGAAGGCATGCACAACCAAAGGGGAGGAACCATGTATAAATGGCACAGTCGCGATATTCAACGACTTGTGCCATGCGCAATAGGGGAGCAAGCAGAAGTTAGCGCCTACAGCGGAAATGAGCCAAAATAAAAAGGAGCAAGGAGAGGCACAAAACGCTACAGGAAGCCATGAGTCAGAACCATAGGCAGACAGACAGGGCAGGAGGCACAAACAGGGCAGGCCACGGAAAGGGCACTCTGAACAGCCAGGCACAGGAAGGTGTGGGGAGCCACACAGCACAGAGACCAGCACAGGCAGGTGTTCCGGTGCAGGGAAGTAGCACTGGACAGCGGGGGAATCAGCAGCAGCTGCCAGGGGTGAACACAAGCCTGTGACATGTGCAGTGCCAGCACCTTCCAGATGGAGGCAGTAATGAGGGAGGTGAGAAGGCAGGCGGCAGGGGCATGGCCGTGGAAGGGCCTGTCGGTGGTATGCCTCCAACAGGCAGTACCGAGCCCACACCAGCTTCAAGCTGTACAGTGATACTGAGATCATGGGCCGGTACTGCCTGAATCAGGCAATTCTGAGGTGGTTCTGTGAGCTGTGCAGTGATATGATGGCAGGCAACCACACGACGGAGCCATGCCCTGTAAGTGGAGACTAAGGTAACAGCCTGCATGTGCTTGCTCACCACGGGTACCTTCCAGAGACCAACTGGGGACACCACAGGCATAACCCAGTTGGCCACATCATGCCACCTCACCCAATTCCTCAGCAGACTGCTGCCACATGCTGTGGAATACATCCATTTCCCCAGCACAGTGGTGGGCGACAGCAAACATACAGGAGTTCCACAGGGTAGCACGTATGCCTGGCGTGTTAGGGGCAATAGACTGCACCCATGTGGCCACACGCACACCACCTGGCCCTGAGGGGGGCCGTATACATAAATCCAGGCTATGCCAGCATCAACTGCCAGGTGGCGGCGATGCCAGGGGCGATAATCAATGTCTGTGCCACACACCTGGGGAGCACACGATTCGTTCATCTGGCACCAGTCGGCACTGTGCCACAGATTCGAGAGTGGGGATCATCCCCACTGGACACATAGTGGGTGAGTATGCAAACCACATAGATAATCATAGGGCCTGGGGGATGGCCAGAGGTGAAACATAGAAACATAGAAGTTGACTGCAGATAAGGACCGCAAGGCCCATCCAGTCTGCCCATTTCTTTTTCTACCTTATAAATGTGCCATCAGCCTTTGCTCTGTCAGTGGCCTATCTATTCATAGTCATTTGTATTGCTCCTTATGCCTATCCCATGCCTGTTGAAGCCCTGCACTGTATTCATAGCCACCACTTCTTGTGGTAAGCCATTCCATGCATCCACCACCCTTTCTGTGAAAAAGAATTTCCTCACATTCCCCTTAATCGCCCCCTCTAATCTCATGCTGTGTCCTCTTGTCCTGCTATTTTCTTATATTTAAACATGTTAGACTCTTTCACCTTGTTAATGCCCTTAAGGTGTTTGAATGCCTCGATCATATCACCTCTCTCCTCCTTTGCTCAAGGGTATACATATTGAGCTCTCGTTAATCTGTCCTCATATGTCTTCTGATGCAGTCCCTGCACCATTTTGGTTGCCCTTCTCTGGACTGCCTCAATTTGGTTAATGTCCTTGTGAAGGTGTGGCCTCCAATACTGTGGCAGTACTCCAGATGGGGCCTAACCAGTGTCTTGTAAAGAGGGTATTACCTCCCTTTTACGACTTGTGATACCCTACTAATACACCCTAACACCCCCTAGCCTTACCTACTGCTTCTAGAGGTCTGCTTGATGATTTCAAGTCATTCAGTGATGATGATGCCCAAGTCTCTTTCTTCCTTTGTGACTGCTAGCAACTCCCTCCCAGCCTATAAGTGGCTTCAGGGTTTCTCTTCCTATGTGCATGATCTTGCACCTTTTGCATTAAATCCCAGTTGCCACTCTTCTGACCATTTTGCTAGTTTATCCAGATCTCTTCTATTCTGCCCACCCCATCTGGATCATCTACTCTGTTGCAGATCTTGGTGTCATCTGCAAACAGACAAGCCTTACCCTCTAGTCCATCTGCAAGGTCACTAATGAAGATGTTGAATAGGACTGGCCCCAGGACTGATCCCTGAGGTACCCCACTTGTGACTTGCATCTCTTCTGACTGTATACCATTTACCACCACTCTCTGTTTTCTGCCCTTCAACCAGTTTGCCACCCAGTTGACCAACTTCTGACCCACCCTGAGCCTACCTAGCTTATTTATCAATCTTCTATGTGAACAGTGTCAAAAGCTTTGCTGAAGTCAAGGTAGGCGACATCAGCTGCCCCTTGGTCCACCACTCTGGTTACCCAGTCAAAGAAATCTATGAGATTAGTTTGACTGGACCTTCATTTGTAAACCCATGCTGTCTTGGATCCTGTGCCCTATGGATTCCAGGTGTTGCACTATCCTTTCCTTAAGGAGTGCCTTCATAATCTTGCCCACTACTGAGGTAAGACTGACCTGGTCTATAGTTCCCGCCTCCTCCTGCTACCACTCTTGTGAAGCGGGATCACATGAGCCCTTCTCCAGTCTTCTGGGTCCTCTCCTGTGCTCAGAGACTCACTAAACAGTTCTGCTAATGGCTCTGCTAGTTCCACCTTTAGCTCCTTAAGTACCCTGGGATGTATGCCATCAGGTCCCATTGCCTTATCCACCCTGATCTTAGCAAGCTCTTGTAGGACTCTTTCTTTTGTGAAGGGAGTAGTGCTCACCTCCCTCCCCTGTGTCCATGATGCTGAGCTGTGGGCCCTGCCCTACCTTCTCTTCAGTAAATACTGAGCAAAAGTATCTATTTAGGATAGATGCCTTTACAGGGTCCTCCTCCTCACATGCTCCCTTTTCTCATTAAGCTTAGCAATACCCCGTCTGGACTTTCTCCTTTCACTAATGTATCTATAGAAAGTCTTGTCACCTTCTTTACTGTTCGTAGCTAGTTTTCCTCAGTTTGGGACTTTGCCATGGTGACATGGGTAGTGGCCTACATGGCCTGGGGCAGGCAATGCTGATTACCAAACAACCTCTGCCCTCTACACACAGGTGACAGTGGATACCCACCGTCCCTGGCTGCTAACACTCCTACTGGCGGCCTGCAACCCCATCGCAGCAACACTACAATGAGGCACATGCCACCAACATAATGTCATCAGCGGTGTTCAGGATGCTGAAGGCACACTTCCATTGCCTGGACACCTCTGGCAGTGCCCTCACAGAACAGCCCCTCAAAGGCCTGCGGGCCATTCCTGGCCTGTTGCATCCTGCACAACATGGCCAACTAATGTGGGATAGCTGTACAGGTCAAAGAGGGGGACAGCAATGGGGATGATGGGGACGCCGTGATGATGGTAGCCCCCTTGGCCGACGGGACCCCGACTGATCCGCTGGCACAGCTGCACTGGGACACCATCACGGAGGAGCACTTCAGCCAACCCAGGTAAGTCATGGGGCCATGTGCAACCACCAGTGGCTAAGGCACAACCCACAAACATGCATGGACACACACCAGGGTGCATGCCATCAAGGAAGTGGCAGGACACAGAAGCACACACACAACCAGGGATGGGATTAACATGCCACACGGATGGACACACACACACGCACACACACAATACACCAAACGTGCACAGAGGGCAGGAGGCACAACGACCCAGAATGCCAAACCTGGCAACACACATGTCCATAGGCTACCCACGCCCACTGCCTGGCTATGCATGTGTCAGATGCTGAGCACCATTGCACATTGGTGTGCCAGTGCAATGCAGGCATCATCAGCCTCACACAACTGCGGACAGCAGCCGGGAGGGTGTGCAGGTGGACTGTGTCCACATGCAGGGCCGGGTACCCACCCGCACTGCCCACTGAAACACACAATACACAGTGCAGCACCAGACAGTAGCCATGCTGAGACAGATCAGTCACACTACACAGTGCCCCGCCACCACGGATGTGTGGACGCCCTCGCCAAGACCCGCCAGCACTGACAGGCTGACCACTGGCCTCATGCGGTGGCACCGATGGTCCCCAGGGTTCCACTGCGTGAACATAACCAAGCTCGTGGAGAGGTCTCCAGCACACTGAACATGCCTGCACCAGAGTGCTTGGGATGCCCGCAGCTGAACCCAGTGTTGACAGGGTGGAGTCGCATCGCACCGGAACAGGGGTGATAGTGCACTGCGTGGTGTCCGCTGATGCATGGGCACCTGACTGTGTGCCCATTATGGCCATGACAGCAGTGAATGCCTGTGCATGCCTGTCAATGGCAGCAGTCACATCCTCCCACAAATGATCCATCCCTGCGAGGATCATGCGGTGTCCCTGCTACGACGCCCTCTGCCCACTCCAGAGCCACACACAGTGCATCCAAGGGACGTTGCAAGCTGCATCTGCTGCTGGACCGATGCTTGCAATAGGTGGGTGTGCTCATCCAAGAGGATATCAGCCTCCTCGGCATCCTGTCCCTCAGGGTGCACGGCCCGGCGATCAGCACCCTTGAGGATGGGTGCTCGCATCAGGACCAGGTCTGGGCATGTCCACAGGTGGTGCACAGATGCCGCCGGCGAACCCCTGTACCTCAAGCCCATTGGGTGACTGCTGATGCTGCCCTCCGACTGCCACTTCCCAGGGCTCAGTGGTGCCGCTGCAGTGGCGCAACAGTCCCACTGTCCTGAACAGACACCAGTGCTGCCCCACTGGTGCTGACGGACGCACAGGCTGGGACTGTGCTGACATGCAGGCCTCCATGGCAGCACCACCCACAGCCATGGGCACGAATTGCCCTGCTGTGTGGCCATCCCATGGCACACACGTGTCACCGCCCATGGTGGTAGCATCATCATCACTGGTGACGGACTGCACCGCCACAGTCACAGCATCGCTGGCATCCGTGGATGCCAGCACACTGGGAGACAGGAGGCTTCCTCCACACCTGTTACAACGACATCAGTGTGGACAGCCAGGCGGCCACTGTCGCAATGCTCCACGATACCTGTCGAGGTGGATGGGCCCTCCTCCACTCCAGCTGACTGTCTTCAGTGGACAGGCCCACCACCGCTGACCCATGCAGATGCTCAGGATCTGTAAGGGAAAGCAAAGTCACGTTACTGCATGTGACCTACCCTGCCCCCCATAGACAGACCATGACTTACCATGCAGTGATGGGCCACCACCCATCTGGAAGCCACCACCCAGAACACCTCAATGGCACTGTGCTGCATGCTTCCAGCAAGCCTATCCTCCTGTGGGGTCAGCTGTACCACCTCTGGCTGTCCCCACCTGTTGCAGCACGTGCTGCCCTGATGGCAGCCACCTTCCTTTATCCTCCTCCTGTCCATGCCCATCTTTTTTTACACCTGCACAGAGCTCTGGTGGCTGCCATGCAGGTTCACAGCATGTGCCACCTCCTCCCATGCAGCAGCACGGGCTTGAGGTGTTCCCCGTCCACTGAGAAGTGGCTCCTGATCCAGGTAGGCCTCGAACAGTTTTCAGGTTTCAGCCTTTGTAAAGTTAGGCCTCCTCCTCCTTCCACCACTGTGTTCCTCCTTCCAACAACCTGCTCAGTCATTATGTAGCCTGTAAGAATAGCAGTTGTTACCTGTGACTTTGCAGTCCCATGCATGTCCCTCAATCCACAGTCCACACTCCCAAACAGCATGCAACTCACCAATAGACTGCAGTAACTGACTATGGCCACTGCAGCGCAATGTCGCACTTTTATAGCGCAACCCATGCAAATGAGGCGAGGAGCTACTCTTGCGAGATGCAAATTGCAGTACTGCACCATTGAATGGCTGATTAGATGATTTGCATATGACGGCTGAATATCGCGCTGCTTGGCGCTTTTGTGCAATTGTGTTGAACGTTGGGCCAATGGCGCAGTTCTGTGACATGCGAGTACACAATCTCACCACGCGATGTCTGGTTGCTGACGAGGCGCCTGCCATGCTGATGATGTGCTGTGCACAATAGGCAATGCAGGACACGGCCACCATTGTGCCAGTGGCGCTATAGTGATGGTCACTACATGGCGCTGTGGCACTGGGCCATCATAGGCGCAATGGGCCATCAGCGGTAGGCTGCTGCAGCACTGGCACACAGCAGCCAATCCACTACACGCATTGTGTTCCAATGGTGCTGTGCATGTCCATGCACCAGAGGCCCTTGACTCTGTGCCCGACCTTTGCTCCTAGGTGTCATGCATCAGGCATGGGTGCACCTCTATCATGCTGTTCAGTGACAGCGCGATAGGGAATGGCAGCACTGTACGTGCAGCATCTGCTGGGGGAGCTGCACCTGCAGAGCGGCATGTGCCAACTAGGATACAGAGAATGGCACACAGAAGGGCAGCCCAGTGGTCTGCAATTGAATTGGCCAACCTAGTGGCCATTGTGGAGCCACACCATGGGCCCTGTTCAGGAGGCGCCCTGGACAGGGCCAGGAACCAGGTGTGGCAGGAGGTGGCCACTGCCCTGGAGGAGGCCACTGGACAGGAGGAGTGCAAGCAGTGCAGGCACCAATACGGGACCTCCTGAGGAGTGAGCCAGAGTTACTGGCACTCCTGCAGGCATGTGCCAGGAGGGGCATGATGCCATGGCCAGGTGAGGGTTCTGTCAACACAGTTTTATCGTCCATATGGGTAACAGTGTTGTATGTGTCCAGCACATTGGGAGGGACCGTCTGGGGTTGACTGTGGTGGTGTTCACAGGGTGTGGGGTGGTGGGTCTTACTGGGTGGGAGAGCAACACCTGGGGGCAGGGAGACTTTGCTTAGGGATTGTACTGATGGTCCTCTCCTTGTTTGCCCCACAGGCCTGGAGGAATGCCGCCGCTGCTGGAAGAGCGGTCGGGGAGGAGGATGGTGCAGCTAGGCAGGGCGAGGGCCCTCACGCCCACCTGACTGGCCCGATGAAGGTGAGTGCCATACATCCATGAGTACTATTGCATGCTGTGTGACAGGGTGGGCAGTGGGTATGGCCACCATCCATCGACACCACTGCCATGCACACAACTTGTTACAGTCAACACTGTCCAGTGGCAATGCATGTCTTGGAGTGCATCAATGGTGGTCCATGAGTGCACCAGGTACATGGTTGTGCTATACTGCCTTTGTACCGCATAGCCATGTCACTAAATGGCCATGGTGGTGCTGTGCATGACTTGGCCAGTGGGTGTGCAGCGTGCCTGCATGGCTGTATGCACCTGGGTGGCAGGTCCTGTGGACGTGATCACTGTGGGTGGTCACACACCATCACAGTGGTATGTCCCACAGCTGTATGCCATGCACAGTGGGTGGGCTGTATGGGGTTGTGCATTCACACCTATTAAGTGTGCTCCCTTGTCCTAGGTAACCACCAGCTTCTTGAGATCTGGGAGGCACTGTGGGAGATATTGGTGGTGGCACAGGCATCTCTGGACATCCCTGCGATGCATAGATGAGACTGGGGTACTGAGGAGGCACAGCGCCGGAGGAGCCAGAGTGGGGAGAGGCCCTGTTAGGGAGGGATTGCTCCTGTATTCCTACCTCCTGGACCCACCCTCACACCCCTCCTTCCTTGTCCCATTTGTCCACCCCTGCTCTCTACCCACCCCACCTTGTTTGTGGCCCTCCAACCTTGTATATAGTTCATATGTTATATTGTATATAGTTCTTGTATTGTTGTATATAGTTGATTGTTATATATTTTTTCAATACATTTAATTTTAATATGAATACTGTGGTGGTCTCTGATTTGCAGCGGGCTATAGGTGCTCAGCTGCAGTAGTGCATGGCATCAGGGTGGTGCGGTCATGGGTGTGTGTGTGTGTGTGTGTCTGTGTGAGGTGACTATGATGTGGTGGTAGCTATCAGTCAGTGTCTGTGGTGTGTGTGTTGTTCCCTGTGCACTGGATGACTGTGTGCAGTGGTCCATGGTGCGTGCTCTGTGTCCATGGTGCACCCATCAGCCTGGCCATGGTCTGTGCAGCTGACATGCATGCATGTCTGTGACCTGCACGGTCCACTGGCATGTCAGTGGTGGCAGTCCCTGCAGGGCAGCCACTGTACCCGCCACATTGCTGGGTTGCCTCCTGTCACTGGTGTGGTGCATGCCTGTCTTTGGTGGCACTGCTGTGGGCACCCACAGTTGTTGTTTCCACCGCCATGCTGTGCCTTGTGTGTGTTGCAGGGATGTGCCCACTTTCTGTGACTTGTGCTCCGGATGACTGCTGGTGGTGTATGGGTCCACAGTGCCTGTGAGGGTGGCTGGCACTCCAGTGCCATGGAGGACTGTGGAGTTGTGTGTACACATTTTACATGGGCCCACAATGGGGGCTTGGTTGCCCCACCACTGCGTCCCTGTGTTGTTGTGCCTTGGGTATGGGTGGGTGTCTGTCCATACACTGTGTGGCATCCAGTGTGGTGCATGCTTCTATGCACCACTGTGGGTGGCTGTGCTGGCTGTTGTGGCCAGTGGTGGGTCGGGTGTGTCATTGGACTACTGTGCAGGGTGCTGTACCACTGGTGGTGGTGTCAAGGGCACGCCCTGTCCTGTGGGGTACCCTCATGTGCCGATGCATGGTTGGTCTTTCAGCAGTACCTTGGGGGACTGTGCATGGTGGCACTGTGTCTGCCGTTGTTGCATTGTTGTGTGCTGCCACCCACTGATGGGTGCTCGTGGGCCTGGCTTGCATGGTTCTGTGGTGCACAGGGTTGCAGTGTCACAGTGGGGTGGTGGCATGCATGGGGTTTCCTGCAGTGGTGGTCACTGCTCATGGGGGTGTCTGGGGTCACAGTGCAGGGTGTGCTCTGATTGGGGATTGTGTGGCACGGGGTGGTCAGCCCTCCTTGTGTGCCAGTCACAGCTTGCCGGAAGGTGTGATGGGGCACCATGGCCCGGCTGTGGGTTGTTTGCTTGTCTCCATTGGCCAGTGGTTATTCTGGACCTCCCAGTTGTGCAGTGCATGGGGTGTGGGGGACAATGTCTGTTCTGCTGTGTGTTCCTGTGCCCATCTATGGCATGGGTGGTGGACCCTACCTCCTGGTTGTGCAGTTACATTGCTCTGCTGCTGGGGCATCCCTGGTTGTGCTATGTTGCTCTGGACTGCTCAGCTGAACATCTCTTGTTGCGCTATGGTGCATCAGATCTGCTCAGCTTCCTCTCCCTAGTTGCGCTATGAAGTAGGTGGTGCGATATTCAGTCTTCTAGGTGCAGTTTGGCCTGCTCCGCTTTTAAATATCACATCTCTTGTGCATGGGCACAATAGACTTGTGCTTGCTCCTACTATTGTGCACTTTTTTACGCAGTTTGAATATCTGGGCCATTATGTTAATTATCAGCTTTGGTTTTAATCTTGGAATATATCATGGTATCCTATCCAAAAGTCTATATAAAAGCATTAAAATATTTCCCTGACATCATAGCACTATAGAAACATTTTTTCACATCATAATGCTTAGCATGACAATAGCCTTTAATGTATTAAACAACAATGATAAGATCAGTTGGGGACCATTAATCATTTCTGAAAAGATCCAGAAGTTAATGTGTGATACCTTTTATTGGACCAATATAGATGATACAAAAATAAAACAGTGCTTAAGCTTTCAGACCAGCAGTCCTTCCTCAATCTCGATTATGCCAGTTGTTTAGAGAATCACATTCTATTAACACCCAGATCATACATAAAAAAAGAAATAATTCTCATTGGTTTAAAATCCCTTTTTAAAAAAACAAGAACAAAACAACAGACATTGAAATGAAGAAACTGATTCTACCAGTCTGCTACTTCTGAGAACCTTTCAGATCAAATGTCAGCAGAAGCAGATAACATGCATACTATCTGCTTCTGCTGACATTTGGTCTTGAAAGGTTCCTCTGTAGTAGCAGACTGGTGTACACTCCAGTTTTTATCATTTCAGTGTCTGTTTTTTTTTAAAGGAATTTTAAACTACTGAGAAGTCTCTGTTTTTTTTTATGTATGATCTAAGTGTTAGAATATGATTCTCTAAACAACTGAGATACACTTCTGAAGAAGAACTTGGTTGGTAAGAAAGCTTAGGCACTGTTTTCTTTCTGCAACATTTATGTTGGTCCAATAAAAGGTATCAAACCATTTAATTCTGTATCTGTTCTTACAAGGACCAATGCTGTAAATAAACTAATTTTGTATGTCATTTCTGAAAAGTACTGTATAAAGAATTAAATAAGAACTGCATTGAACAGTACCTGATTTCAAACATCAACACTGAGAATTTCAAAGTAGTAGATTTTAAAATCTTGAAGTGTTGTATTATTGATGAACTAAACATACAGTTTTTAATTAAATATACTTTATTACATTTTTACAACAATAATAAACAAAGAAAAAAATAAAACACCATCAACTCATACAGTGCTCTGTACCTGTGCATTTTGAAAACACACAGACTAACCAACAGTGCAAAACAAATCCCTGACGAAAATGAGTTAATGCTAGAAGCAATGAAGGTCACGCTCAACCCCCCAACCCCCAACCCCAACCCTACTCTCTCCCAAAGCTCGGCCCCATCGGTGATGTAGGAAAAAGGAAATGGCTCAACAAACAAGTGCACCCCAACTGAAACACAAATCACTGAATTGAGAAAAGGTAAAAGAGACTTCCACCAATATGTAAAAGTCTGAGGGTGCCTTCTACTTATAAGCAACATATTTTCACTGATGAAAGAGCGCACGCCATTTAATTGTGCCATTCTTTCAAAGAGTCAAATCGTCTAGCCAATGTCAAGATATAACTAGTTTTGCCACAGCAGAAATAAGACCATATGAGCCTTCCTTATACCGGATTAATCCTGTGGTAAAGTCCCACCACACAGATGTTAGGAAGGAAGAAGTCTTCAAGTGCCAATAAAGGATCTAAAGCAGTTACAAACAGTTTTCTTTAAAACATTCACAAACAAAGCTGGAGAGAGGATATAGACATGACAACAGTTACAAAACAAAATACAGAATTAACTGAAGAGAAGATTAGACATTCCTACAACACATTCCACAGAATTATATCAGGTTTACAGAGCACTCTACAATAGCTGTATTCACTTGTAATGCTTTCAAATGAGGTCTAATATATTTGTTTTAGATTTCTTCCTTGTTATGTATCTTTTTATCAAACATGGAATGCAACCACAAGCAAAAAGGCTATTTCAGTGGGCATCAGCAGAATCGAGTTTTATGATATTCTAAAGAGCCTGTGACCTTGATCCATTCAATAGTTCATTACTAGAGGCACTGTATGTACTTCAGGGCAGAAGCTTGAGGGGGCCTGTGTTACGGATCTTGCACAGGATATGTGGTGCAAGTTGCTGTAACTTAGAAAACTATTTCAACTGCACCTTAGACTGCAAAATTGGAAGCAGATGCAGAGATGGAGTTGGTACACTACCAAAACCAAAGTGTCGTGGCACTGGGCTGAATGCAAGCCCTGCACATTCTTTGAAAATCCTGCCTAATATTTCTACTACCCTACCATTGTCCACAAACAGAAAGAGTGTCTCTAATAGCCGATTCTTTCTTTTTAATCATCAAATACTTTTTCCCTGCTGTGTGTGCGACCTGCGGGGCATCCAGCTGATGGCTTGTCCCACCCAGTGGGAAGCAGGCCCACTCACATGATGGGGGTCGGTACTTCCATTCCTGACCTACTAAAAGGCCCCCCTGTACCTTCCCACACCAGGCTGAGACCACCTCCCAATTCAATTCCAAGACAGACCTCCAGGCAGACTAAGTGCAGCCATCAAGCTGCTCATTCCAACCAACCCTCTTCCTCCTGTATTTTTGGCCCACTGAAGTGTGGGCGTGCAATGACATCCAGGCACTACATGCCAACATCTGCTCACACTCGCCCCATGTACACCACGGTGGAGTCCCTCGACCTCCCTAGGCTAGGAAAGCAATCTACAGACGCTCGATCCTAGCCTCTCCTGCCAACCCTGATGACTCGAGCTCATTCTTGAACCCAGGTAGCCGGCTATGGTGCGTAGTTGTATGCTTCAGCACCTCAATCCTCAGCACCACCGGTCTGGCTAAATAGTTGATTCTGCCATTCCTTACAACTATGCTTCTGTTCCCTGCCCACCTACAAGCATCCAAGTACGGTTGTGTCTTCCGGTCATAACAACTGAAACTTTGATGTTAGTGCCACCTTCCCCATCCCATGAACAGGAGCTTACCTAATGTAACAGCTTGGCTCAAACAACTCTCACAGGGTGAAATAAGATCACTCAGTCAATAAGATGAGAAAAACACAGGACAGGCTGGTCATTACACTGCTGACCACTTCAGTTCTCTAGGAGCATGATGATGAGAAAACAGATTGCTACAACTCCATGACAAGCTTTTATTTCATGAACCCCAACACACACATATTGTCACAGTGTCAGTTGCCAATCAGATTCAGAAAAGCCATTCCATATAACAATAGGCTCACTTTGCAGCTCCACTCTTTTAGAGCTTTGTAACCTTTCAAAATCCTGCTGTTCTGTCTCAGCTACCAGAAAGTTTCTTCACATATCCCAGACACTGATTATACATGCTTCTTTCTCCTGTGCAAGTGACAAAGCCAGGATGTGAGTTAAAGGGTAGCAGCAAACAACTAGGAGGACCTCACAAATGCTACCCAGGTGAAAATGAAATGTACACAGTAGCATACAATGTGTGGGATCTCTTACTGTCATCTTCCTCTGGCTCCTTCAAATTCATAAGTCTTGCTTGCTATGAATCCAATTCTGAAGATTTCACTCTTTCCATTGAACTCTCAAACAGTGGTGCTTCATGAAATTAATGGATGGCATTTAAACCTCCCACTGACTGGTTTGCTCCACACAAAGCAGGTTATCAGCAGAGAGGTAGCAACTCATATCGCAGTTAGCTAGTAGCCAGGGTGTAATTAAATAATCACAGTGTACCAGCAGCAGCCAATTGGGACATGAGCCCAGGCAGAGCTCCAGGCCACCGGTACATTTGAATGCCTTTCTTACTAACCTGATCATCAAGCTGTACATGTGCACAGTGCTATGGCTGCACTACATGAGTGGCTGCATCAGGAGAAAATCCGATGCTAGAGAAGGGGATGTAATGGGCAGAGAGGCTGACAGGGATTGTTGATAAAAAAAGCCAAAGTCTCCAAGAGATGGAATGAGCCAGGCAGTCACACTGTAATTAGACAGCAGGAACCTAGGGTCACAAACAGACCTTAGGGATCACAAACAATTCATTCAGTTCACAAGTGCGATCCCTGGCAACCCTAATTATGCCCCTGGGTACACCTGCAGGGTGAAACACTGACTTCATTCTGCACCGCAGCATCCATATTAGGATTTTCCCAGGATTCTGGTGCTGCTGGAGTCCAGAGATTTCTGGTCTTCTGGCCTCAGAGGTGAGTGTTCAACTTGCAGAGCCACTGACACTGCAGTGAAATCTGTTGCTGGCTGGAATCAAACATCTGACTCTTTGCTTCTAATGCCGACACACATCCAGTGCACCACTCTACCTGCTGTTTATAACTGTTTAATAATGTATTGCTTCTGGCCCAGTGGCATGGAGGGCTGAGGCATCATGCCTTACTTCCTGCCATGTGAGCGACCTGTGTTAAAAGTGCAAGAGGGTCACTGAGGGTCAGCGGGTGGGAGTGGATTGAGTGTCCGGAGGACAGTTCTCCTCTCCTGGGGATGGAGGGACATAGAAACAGTGCTTCTCTGACAACCAGCTATGGCTGGGTGTCAGCACTAGGATCCGATACATAGGGATGGGGGCAGAGTAGTCAGCTGCTGTGCTGTGTGCGGAAAAATACACAGATAGGCCATTGCCAACACCCACATTGCTCCACCTCCAGGAGGGATGGGAGGAGTAAACCAAGGAGAAAATATGTCCTGGGCATGGCTGGATGATGTCAACCCCACAGGTGCCACTCCAGTAATAGCAGGCACCTCCAGCACCAGATTCATGTTTGGTGGGTTGAGGGATCCCACCACCTCACCATGGGGGGGATAAGCCATGGAGGCAGTAGAAGGTGCACTGTGAGTCAGGGGAAGGGGCTGGGGGTCGTGAGATAGACAGTCACTCAGGACAGAAGCATAAAGAATGTATATATATAAAAAATAATGCATTGCTATGCTTTATAACTGAGTACTGCAATACATATTCCTTTGTTATGAGTAACTGTGTAACTGCTTTTTCATAGGATATTTAGGAAAACTAGATACTGATCCAATGATGCTATCCAGGAAGAAATGAAAGGAGGGAGGAATGGAGGGAGGGATCATTCACCACAATCATAGGGAACTATTTATAATCTCCCACTCATTTATAAAAGGAATAACGATGTCTATAATTTCTTTGGAAAATCCTTACATATAAGTCAACAGAATCTCAGTTTAGGACAGCTGCAATCAATGCTACGAACACATCAGTAGACAAAACATTGTAATTTATTTAAAGATAATCAATATTCAAATAAACTACAATGGTACTAATGTGCAAAGCAAAGTTGTCTACTGTCCACACTGATCTCATGCACATTTAGAGCATGTTGGCTTGTTCTTCAAGGGTAGAGTCACCAATGTAGTAGTCAAAATTTGTGAGGTATAATTTATCATATATTTAAATAGTCATTATTTTAAAAATGATGCTCCCATAAAGAGCCAGTGTCTAAATTTAAACTAACATGACAAGATTCAAGATGTTCAATGTAGCAGAATTTAAAGTAGTTATTCACTAAATTGGCTGTCCAATCAAAATGAATAAAAGCAGGAAAATTGTCCAACAGGCTTTAATGCAGAATGTAATCCACACCTGGTGGAACTGGCAGATGCCACCATTACATTGATGATATCATATGCATCTGATCTGGCCACATGTAGCAGTACAATATGTTCTTGTCTGGCTCAATAACAAGTTTAATCTAAAATGTAAATATTATATGAGCCCTGAAAGAATTGAATTTTTGGATCTTTTGTTTTTGATTAATGAAAATGAGCAGGATTCAAAATGACACATTCAATAAGGAAACAGAAGAACACACATTTGCACTCAGAGGCTACAAATCTCCCAAGATTGGCTATCAGTATCACTGTGGGGGCACTTTCTTCAAACAAGCTGGAACTGTCTCACAGTGGAATAATTTACGTAGCAGTCTCCTGGACTCAAGGGTGATTTGTGAATGTAGCTATTCCTAAAAGGTCAGGTCATACAGAAACAAAGCCCGTAAGAGAGCTGGAAATAACCTGAGAGACAGCCATTGCTGTCCTTAAAAAAAACAGGAATGTACTGAGGGGCCCCAGATAACCTTTGTGATTCACTATTCAGTTTTAGCCCAAAGGGTGAGAGAAATTGTTTTAAAACTGGCAGATACTGTATTTTATCAGATCCCAAGATAAGGGACACTGTAGGATAGAATCCAAGGGTTTCATATTCCAGAGGTCAGAATCTGGGGACATTTTAATTCACAGTCATTATAACATAAAAACATAGAAAATGGTTGCAGAAGGAGACCAGAGGTCCATGAAGTCTACCAAGGGTTACTGAGACCTTCTATGGCTCCTGGGACCTAGCTCCTACCCAACATTTGTACCTATGGCACCTAAATGAGTCCTTGTTCTTTCTCACCCCTCTTAAAAGTTACCATGGTCATAGCTCCCACAACCATGGCAGGCAGTCTATTCCATGGCTGCATGACCCTTTCAGTGAAGTGGTGTTTCCTTAGATCCCTTTGTAGCTACCTCCCAGAGCTTCCATTAGTGCACTCTAATGGTTGAGCCAGCTGCCTATTAAAAAGTTCAGAGTAGGGCACCTTTTTAGCCTCTCAGGAACTTGAATGTTTCTATCATATCCCGTCTCTCTCTTCTAGTTGCAAGAGAGAGAAATATTCAGTATCTTTAGGTGTCCCTCAGATGATAGTCCATGGACACCCTGTCTCATTTTGTTGGCCTCCTCTGCACAGTTTCCAGCCAATCCTTGTCCTTCTTTAAGTGAGGACTCCAGAACTGGACACAGTATTCTACTATTCCAGGTGAGGTCTCACCAGGGACCTCTGTGAGAAGAATCACCTCCTTGTGTCTTAGCTGTCAGATCCCTTCCTATACAACCCATCATTTTACTTGCCTTACATTGGCTTAAATGCTTCAGGGTATCACATATGATGATCCTGAAGTCATTTTCCTCTTGAAAGGTACAGGTGTGATCCCATTAAGCCTATATTTTGTTCTTGGGTTCCCTTTCTCCACATGCATTACCTTGCATTTTTCATCAGTGCTGTCAACCCTACCACCCAGCTTAGTGTTGTCCATGAAGAGGGCAAGCTTGCCTGAATGCCTTGGCCAATGCCACTAATGAACACATTAAAAGGAAGGGTCCAGACCTGCCTTTGGGCACACCATGAGTAATCTCACCTCAGCTGATCTCACCCCATTGACTACCACTCTCGTCTTCTGTCCTTCAACCAACTTCCCACCCACTGACTATATTCCTGCCAGTGCCCAGATCCTTCAAGTTTCTTAACAGACACCCATGTGGCACCAAATTAAAGGCTTTACTAAAGTCAGTAGAGGAGTTCCACTGAGTGACCCTATCCAATTTCTTAGCCACCCAGTCAAAGTATGTAACGAGGTTCATTTGGCATGACTTTCCTGCTATGAACCCATGTTGTCTGGCATGCAGGAGACTGCTCTTCTCCAGATATTCTACTAGGTTTTGTTTAATGAATGTTTTCATTAATGCCAGATTACCAGCCCGACTGGGCTACCACAAGGGTTTTCCCTACTGGCCACTTTCCTCACTCACCAACTCCCAAATTACAAGATTTACCAGCCCTATCGGCTGCGGTGGAGGTTCTCCCGACTGCCCACTCTTCACTCACCAGCTCCCAAACTACAAGGTGCAGCTCTCCGTGGATTTCCAAGCTCATGATCTGATTGGCTGCAGCGTTGCTGGCTGCATCTCCTATTGGATGCCCAGCACTGTTGCTTGCCTGGATTGGCTCCCTGACCTCCCAGTGAGGAGCGGCCCTGACTGCATTACTTCCTCAGACTTTTAAGGTGCTGCATTGGCGCTGAGTCGCCTTTGCCCTGGCTTCTTTTGCCTTCTGCCAGTGTGAATTTGAATTTTTCCTGCCCCTCCTCCTACCCCAGTCTTATTAAATACTCATCCCTGTTGTTAATCCCTCCTATTACTCCCTATTTTTGGTGTTCCCACCTACCATGCCATCAAACTTCTCAAGCAAAGGGGTCTCCTTTTTAGCCTATCCCATTAAAGGGACTGCTCCACTATGACTTTTACACTACTACCTACTTGCTAATATGCACCTCTGGTACTGTTTTTAAGAGCTGCCCTGCTGTTCATCCTGGTCACATAAGACATGCACCACAGAAACAGTACTCAAGCATTTGCTGTCCTGTCACTGAGTGCCATGCCCATCAGCTCCTACTGCAGGGTAATAATGTCAGTAGGTAACAGCAACCAATTCCCACTAAGGCACTGCCCACAGTAGGCCCTGGATGGCCACTGCAACAATGCCTGGAGTGGCTGCACCCTCTAGCCCTCTTCCATGGCATTTTCAATATTCAGGATAGAATACTGTCATCCCAACTCCATGGCAGGCAAAGCAGTTATAGCAAAAGCAGTTAAAGAAATACCTCTCAGCTTAGTACTCCTGTTATTACTGTTATCTGGAATATTCACCCCAACCCAGGCCCTCCACTACCCCTCCACATAACTAGGCACAGCTCATTATTGGCTCAATTAATACATGTAGCCTCATCCCCAAGATGGACTGTTAAATGCCTGGATTCAGAAACAAAATCCAGATATTCTATCAATAGTATAAACCTGGCTCTCCCTAAAATTGTGGACGTCAGTCTATATTCCTGGCTATACCATATACAGGTTGGATCATCTTTCCAAATGTGGCAGTGGGTGTGCTATCTACATGAGAGATAGCCTCCAGGCTCACAAAATTCCACTACCTGATACTGACCTAGAATGCAAGCTATTGCATTTAAATACTACTGGTAAATCCAATAAAATCTCTCTGTTGTCACAGTGTATATCTTGCCTGGTCAAATGACCCTGGGACTGGAATCGCTATTGAACTGCCTCAATGCTCTGAATCTCCACACTGAAATCATGATACTTGGAGATTTTAATGCAGACTGGCTCTCCCAAGATTTTAGCTCTTATAGGGATGCCATATCTGCAGTGAATTTCACTCAGCTAATCACCTCAACTACCAGGATAAATTACAAATGTTGCACCTCCACACTACTGGACTGGGTCTTATCAAACTAGCCTGAGCACATCTCTCAGACCGCAGTTCTTCCTGACACCCATAACAATCACTTGCCTGTTCTATTTAAATGGGCTACCAACTTTACCAAACCTCCATCCAAAACAGTTATTAATAGGGTCCTCAAATCTGGACACCTAGAGATGCTAAAAGCAGACCTCAGACAACAAAACTGGAATAATATCTACTCCTCCAGTACAATCGATGCAACTCTTGATCAATTCATCAGTCTATTTAATGGCATCTGTGATCGGCACCACCCATAAAGAAATGTAAAGTCAAGGGTTGAAGCAATCCATGGTGTACCCAGACCTTCTTGAACAAATGAAAATAAGGGAACATCTGTGGCCAAGCATCGGGTAAACAAACTGATGTCCAAATGTACAAAACAGCATGCAAAAACTGCAAGGTACATAGTGCAGAAAAATGAATATTTCAAGATAGCCCTAGACAGAACCTGAAATGATGGCAGGAAATTCTGGGAAACATCAGAGAAGTCGCTGGGAAAGATTGGAAGCCAGCATGCACAATGCTAAGCATTAATGGTGAACCCTCCACTGACCGCACTGTTTATAGCAACTCTTTCAACAATGCCTTTGCTGATCTAAGCTGTGTGCCCCATCTGACATCTTCATCTCTGTTTCCACTCCTCCCAAAACCAGCTCTGAAAACCCTCACCCTCCCATCTGCCATTCCGTTTCAGAACTGTCTCCACAAGTGAAGCTAGGAAGTACTTCCTAAAGGTCCTAGGCAAGTCACATTTCAGTGGGGACTCCTTTGAGCTTAAATTTATTGCTGTCACTTTCGACCACATAATTGGACCACTGATTCACATTATAAATACTTCCTAAGACTCTCAAAATTCCTCAGCTGTGGAAAGCAGCCCTAGTTACACCAGTCTTCAAGAGTGGAGACAGAGCTCTATAGGAAAATTACAGATTCATCTCAATTCTCCTGCCACTATCGAAGGCCCTTGAAAAAATAGTCATGGACCAGCTGATTGAATACTTAGATAAGTATAACATACAGTGTCCACAACAGCATGGGTTTTGTCAAGGACACAGCATCACAACTGCACTACTAGAGTTCACTGGGTATATCCACAACTCTATTGATAATGGAGCAATCGCAGGTGTGACATTTATTGATTTATCAAAAGCCTTCAACACAGTAAATCATGTCTTACTACTAGATGAGCTGGCAGCTACAGGGCTCTCCCAGGATGTAGTTGCTTGGTTCAGCTATTTCTCCAACCATTCTCAATAGGTTAGGATTGATAGTGTAATATCAGACAGCAAACCAATCTCTCTGGAGTGCCCCAGGGTCAATCCTGGAGCCCCCACTATTTGGCATCTTCCTGAATCAACTTCCATCCTCCAGTCACTGCCAAATACTGCTTTACACAGATGATGCAGTCCTGTTCATGAGTGATACGGACCCTCTGGTACTCAAGCATAGACTTCAGGATAGTTCTCTGCAGTCAAATGATGGTTCAAGGACCACAAACTCATCATGATCCACAAGAAAACCAAGACCATGTTGTTCCACATTCCTCCATACAGGCAATGCTCCTTCCCTCTATGCATAAAACACAAGTCTGGGACCTTGTTGAAACTAGTTTATAATTTTAAATACATGGGTGTTACACTTGACAGTACCATGTCATATGCCAATCACATAGATGTCATATCCAATGCTGTCAACACACATGTAGGCCTGCTTCATAGGCACAAGCAGAGTCTAACCCCTGCAGCCCTAAATAGTGCAATACACAGTTCCATGTGTAGCTGGTTGACTAGGCTAGTAGTCTACAGCTCTGCAACAGACTCAGCCCTGCACCGAATCACAGTTGCATTAAATAAAGCCTGTCATTTCCTAACTGGGTCCGCGTGGCTTACATACAGTATCTTTGATCTGTATGACCAGGCAGATTGGCTCCAGCTCTCAGGCAGGCTCAAATTCCAAACCTGCCTCCTGACAAGAAAGCAAGCCTGGACCTCTTACCAGTGGGGTACAGGCTCCTCTCCCCTATGAATGTAACCGCCCCACCAGAAGCTCAGACAGTACAATCTTTAAGATCCCCGATGTCGCTTTTCTTTAGGTCAAGAAGTTTTTGCCCACTGAGCTCTGAAAGGAGTAAATACTTTTCCTCACACTTTGATCACAGAATCCAAGATGGGCCCTTTCAAATGGGAGCTCAGAAAATTCCTGGTTGCCTAATCCAGCAACGACTGTTTTCATTAGACCCTCGTGTGGCCTAATAAGGCTCTGGTCTTCCCTACACACAACCTTGCACTATTGTAGCACCTTAGTATCTTTTCTAACTATACTCCTGCTGGTATGTCAATGTAAACAAGGCCTTTACAGGGCTGAATTTTTATCCCCACCCCACCTTTTCATCTGCACTTAATTTTCTGTTGCTGTCCTTTCCTCCTTAATTATACTTTGCCTGCCTTCTTAATTTATGACCCAGTGAATTATAGCTTCATAATCTTAGGCTGATCAAATCCTGGCCTTCAGTCTCTGATTGAAGGCATGAAATTTAGCTTTTCTTTTTGCCCAAATCAGATTTACAATTATGTCTTGTTTTTTTTTCTTCCAAGCTGTATCTACACTCGTCAGTACTGTCTGTTTTGTTTTCTTACACTATCTTGTAACCTAGGTAATGAGCTCATTCTCAAGCAATACTGTATTGTCTTGTTTTTTCATAAATGATGTAGAACCAATGTAATGAGCTTGTTCTCAAATAGTGTTATCCTAGATCATAAATAAATAAAATACATTTTCCAACTACTGATGTGAGGCTCCAGATGAGAGATGGCTTCAAAGTAAATCAAAGGGTTCTTTCCATGTAAGAGGTATACGGCATGCCCATTTGCAGTACAGGGAAGTTCTTGAGTGAGGTGTGATTGAAAGACAAGAGGAAATGAGACAGTTTTCCAGTTGTATTACTGAATTCATAATTTATAATGCCTGGTACTCCAGTCAAAAGATTTATGGCTGCAAGATCACCAGGTAGCTGGAAATGAGAATACTGGAGAACATTTGAGCCATTTAAAATAGCAATGAAAAATACATTTGGAGCATATTATAAAGTGGATCACAATGAGAATCCCAAATGCCTTAAATTTGTCACACTAGAGTATTTGTCCAAAATGAAGAGGTGGTAACAGACTTAAAAGTTACTGAAAAGCAGGACTAAATGAACTAATGTACTACACATCTTATTTATAATG
This sequence comes from Neoceratodus forsteri, assembly GCA_016271365.2. Classification (NCBI taxonomy): domain Eukaryota; kingdom Metazoa; phylum Chordata; order Ceratodontiformes; family Ceratodontidae; genus Neoceratodus; species Neoceratodus forsteri. Next base: position 627,202,052 of record CM057455.1, read on the forward strand.
CTGTGTTGTCAAATATATAACAGCTATGCAGTGTATATTTGCACTTCTAACAACTGTAAGCAATTGACTGAGGAAAGTGCTTTCCTTCATCTTTCCATACCAGTATTTGAAGCACAAACATGCACTGTATAACCGTTAATATTTTCTGACAACTATATTCGAGAGACAGGAGTCCCCTGTGGCTTAGCCCATCAGTTGCATCATCAGATGGCTGACCACAGAGGACTCTGGGAAAATAATGGCTGCTGTGGAGGGACTTGCACGATCAATCAGATAAACCTACAGATTGCAGCTGTAAGTGATTACAAAATGAAAACAGTTTGTTTGAGCTAGTCTGGACCTCTAGGTCCCATGTTTTTGCCCGGTTTAATGCAATAAATCAAAGTTTATAGAAATGGTGTCACAAACCAATTTTGCAAAGTAAAACATCTGTCAAGATTTCCACAGTGAAATACAACATATCAGAATCCATTAAAATGTTTCCATCTAACAGGCACAGTAAGCACAGAAAAATGTCCTACAATTTATAACAATTAAAATTCGACCTAGGCAATTGAGATTATTATGCTAACTTGTGTCATTCATTGGAAGATTTTTTTATAGTTGAAGAAACTGTTCTACTGTCTCTTTTGTCTTACCAATTTTGGAGGCCCACATTTTCTGGTAGTGTACCAGTTTTACATTTTCATTCAAAATTATTTGATTTACCCCTTGATGAAATTGAGTAAAACAATTTGGCTGATGAATTCTCATATGTCAGCCAATATTTTATAATTCAGCATTTCTGATCTTAACATACATCAAAATCTAGTCCTCAGTGTTTACAAATTCCAAGATACTTGGATGAGGAAGGAAAGAAGGGCTACCTAAAATAGATCTTTATTATCCCAGACATACTCAATGAATAACAGCTAGGAAAAGAACTTTGGAATATGATATCCAGTGTTATGTACACAGATATCAGAGGCAAGATTTTAAAAGGGTGGAATGTGGACACAAATGCATGCTGTACTTGCATCTTAGTCCACCCATTGGACAGCCCTGATTCTGTTTACAAAAGTTGTGTCCATTTGCTACAAAACATCACAAATCATGGTAAGAAAGTGACAGAATTGCGTTGCTCATCCAGTTTTGCCATCCTTGCATCTTCTGCTGGATGCACACTTTAGAAACTGTTAGATCATTTAATAGGTATTCTAACAATTTGAATTCATATCAGTTTTGAAAATAGTGATGGATGTGTCTTGGACATATTCTTTTGCATATCCACCCCAGGTGTGGGACTAGGGATTTGAGTCAATTACCTGCATAATTTCAGGCTGAAATATCTCCTTAAATCTGTAATCTTAAATGCTAAGCATCGAGTAAATATATAAATTTTGACTGCAAAAGTTTGTCTTCCTAGCTGTCATACTAAGATGAAATGAAATAATGTTTTATTTAATTGGAATGTAAATCATTCAACTCTGAGCACATCAAAAGGTACTCATAACTAGTATAATTATAAATCATTATAAGAGTATAAATGGGAATATTTCAGATTTATTGTCATATACCACAAACAGCTTCTATGTTCAAATCTGGAGATATTTTTAGAGCTCCAGTAAGTTTTACCTGTCAAGTGGCATTGCATGTTACAGTATATTCCAGTGTCAGTAGCACAGCATGTTACATGCTTATATGGGACTGAAGGATCAGTAGGTCATGTGGTTCTAGTCTCACACCAGAATCTTGGGATAATACTCAGTACTGACATTGTAGTACAGAACTAGGTTGGTGTGTCACTGCTAAGGTGGTATATTAGGTGGAGAAGGTCTAGAAGAGGCCAACAAAGATTTGGTAGAGAAGGTTCAGAGGAGGGCAACAAAGATACTACAGGGATTGCATCACAAGTCCTATGAGGACAGGCCAAAGGACTTTGAATATGTACTCCGTGGAGGAGAGAAAGGAGAGAGGGATATGATAGAGACATACAAGTACCTTATGGGAGGAACAGGGTGCAGAAAAACACTATTTTCCAATGAAAAAGATGTTCCAGAACTAGAGGCTATGGGATGAAGTTGGAGGGATGATGATGTAGAGGAACATGAGGAAGAATTTCTTCACAGAATAGGTCATGGACAAGTGGAATACCTTACTTGAGGAAATGGTGGTGGCTAAAACAATCACATGATTTAAGAATTCACGGGATAGGCATAAGGGAATCCTGGAGGTCAAGGTAAGGGCAACAGATTTCTAGAAAACTTAAAGTGATCTTACAAGCTCAACTGGATGGACTGGTGGGTCAAAGGCCCTTATCTGCTGACTGTATTTATGTATCTATGTATCTATATACTGTACCTAGTATGCAAAAAGTTATAGCTTGGATAATCACAAGATTTTAAGCTATTAACAAATCAACAATCACCAATCACAGAGACAGATTCTATATAATGTCCAGATAGTATAGGGTCTAAAATCACCTCCATTAACAGAAACATATAATCTGTCAGCAGAAAAAGACTGCCTGGCCCACCCAGTCTGCCATTATTTGGCTATAACAAGGGCAGATCAACAGATAATGTGTCTGTACTTCAGATTCAGCTTACAGTATAACACAAGGATAATGACACATCTTTCATTTTAAGCATGGTACAGTATAAACTACTAAAACCTATGATTTGTTAAAACAGAGAAATAAAATTCATAGGTGTGGCCAGTGTCAAGCTGACTAGCTGTATTTGTTCATAATTTGTTGTGACCAGAAAAGGAAAACTCTGCTGTCACAGGTCATTTTCAGGAATGTCCCAGGGTGGGTTACATACTGTAAACCTGTTTTATTGAGGAGGAGGGAATACTTGGCCAGAAAACTGGGAAATTTCTACTTTTGTCAATAGAAGAACCTTTGGCCATCTAGCACTGATGGCTGACCAAGTTCCTGTGAATGGGACATCGGAGGTGGAAAGACAGAGAAGCATCTCTGCTAGCCCCTCCTGCTTCCGGCTCACAAGGGGCTATTTGAACTTGCATCTTCATTCTGATGATGCTGCTGTGGAATTTTTGATGGTCCTGTGGAGTCAGCAATGCTGCGAATGTTACTGAAATGGCTATGGATGAGCTGGAGCCGGTCCATTCAAGACAGTGATGACACCCATTTAACCTTGGCTGTGGAAAAAAGAAACTAACTTCCTTATTTATTGGTGGAAGAGGAACATTTATACTGGCACCAGCAACGACAAGATCACTTTGAAACATTGAAACAGCACACCACACATAGGCTTCACAAAATTATTGAATTTATTACCATATCACATACAAACCCTGACATTTCGAGGGTCAGTCCTCTTCATCAGACAACCTGATGAAGATGGATTGAGCCCTCAAAGTGCCAAAGTCTGTACTTGTATGTGGTAATGCATTCATTACTTTTGTGAAGCCTATGTGTGGTGCACTATTTTCAATGTTTCAAAGTTTATTTGCTGTGATTTACAGTTGTACACACGTTGCTCGGTACTGCATGGTAGTTGTGTGTGTTTGTGTTACCAGCTTTGGTCACTGCCTGACACTGCTGTTGCTTCTACCCTGAATACCTCTGTCACTATGGCCTGGCTAGATTTTCTCGGTACTTGTAATGCAGCAGAACCAAAGACTGCTGCCGCTGCTTTCCTGCTGGATGATGTTGCTGAATTGAAGCCTGCTGACATTTCTCATGCAATACAAATCTCTGGTATGCTGCCTTTTACCTGTGTTTTTTCCACTGCTTTGCCAGTTGTTCCCACTGAGGTTGTTTCTTGTCCACTCTCTGCCTCAGCTCACCCCTTGATAGTTCCAGCTCACCGGGAACCCTGGTTGCTGCTGTGTGGGGAAGGGGTTCCATGAGAAATCTGTGCTATGCCTGTTATGTGCTGACCTCTGTCCACTTCTGAGCATATTATCCCAACCCCTCATCCTCTGTCATTATGCAGCACTTGACATCAGCATCTTGTTGTGTGCCTGATTCAGCACCATCTTTGGCCACATTCCCACCCATTAACAAGGAAGCCAGTACATTGAGCAGGCATTCTCAGGTCAGAGGCATGGCCTGCAGTGTGGTCATACTGCTGCCAGGAAATCCTTAGAAAAATGGTCTGTTGAGGCCTCCTTGGTGGCTGAGGTCTGGAGGAAAGAGCCTGATGACATCTCATGGGAGCCTACTGATGATTCCTGCTGCAAACCCCACAGCCTTCTCAGCAGCCTATGTCCTCTGATTCTATGCAGCAGTCAGCTCCCACATGGACAGTGTCTCCCTGTCTGTTACAGAACTACCTGATGCTAGACCTCAGTCTGGCATCCCACCCACCCACCCCACCCCTGTCTTTGGAACAGGACTTGGTTTCAGAGTTCGATGATGATATGATGGCATGCTCTACCTTGCTTGCTTCTCCAACATTGGAATGCAACTTTAGAGCTTTTCAGATGTCTGATCTCTTTTTCACTTTAGGGAGTCAGCCTCTAGATGGAATGTGGTATGGCTGAAGTACTAAGTGTGCCTTGATGAACAGCCCAATAGAGTCTTTATTATTCAACAACTATTGAAGGACTCTATGGGTTTCTTTTCCTCTGCTTTGTATGCAGTGTTACATATCTCAGGTGATAGTATTTATGATGTTAGTTTTCATTCAGTTAAGGCTTTGGATAGGGTTTAGAACAAATATGACTTCCTTCAGGATACTGCTTTATGGTTACCTTTTCACGTAATTCTGCTTTCTAAGCCTGCTGTTAAGACCATCACCATCATGTACCGGAATGAGGGGTTCATTTCTCTGACATGTTATTGGTTAAAGCAGACTTGTGAGGTACTGGATAAGTCAGCTCCTATCATTAACTGCAAACAGGTCTGGACAGGGGTGGAAATTTCAGGTGAAGGTATGTCATCTTCCCAGTGTTTTTTCTTAGTTAGGATAAAGGTGTCTGTTTTATCCTGGCCAGCCTAAATCCATCACAAATGTGGTTCTAAGGCCCACTTCAGCTCTGCATGTGAAACTGAGAGGTGTAACAATTTGTTGTGTGTATATATATATATATAGCTATTTGCTCCCCCATGGCCACCTCTCTCTCTTAGCCCCCCACAATCCTGTCAGCCTCTCCCCCAACCTCTCATATTAGGGATCTACAAAGAGCAGGGTCTGAGAGCGGTGAGAACATCATATACAGCCACAAGGAAACATGGATTTTGTTGGTTTCTCCCTCCCTCCCAGAGCAGTGGCAGCACAGGTGAGCACATGTATGTGGAGTCACATGAGTCCTTCAGAAACCATGTGCTCCTTCCACCTGCCCAACATTCATCAGTCCACCAGACCTCCCTTGACCTGGCCTCCAGAGGGTTTCAGTCAAGAGTGAGGTGACTATCCTCCCTGATCCAGGAAAGGAGAGCAGCCCAGTGGCCACTACAATCCCTTGCCAGCCCTCTCCCTGCCACCCCTGGTGGGCTGCACTCATCTCCAAACTTTAGTCACCAGTGTGGCGTGAGATGTGGCATCGAATGCCTCAACCCTCAGCACCACTGTGCTGGCCTAAGTGTAACAATTGTTTAGAATTTGGCAATCTAAGCCACCCTTGTCCTAATCCTTTCTGGTGCAATCTCTGTGATGAACAATGCCACCCTTTTGATGCCGTCCTCGGGCCATTCATGTCAAGAGTGGTGGCTTGAATCAGGATGACATGATTGCCAGGGGTCAATCTATGGGGGCTGTGGCTGCTAGTGGTAGAACATTTACTACTTCTCCTTCTGGCCCTGCCTCTTGATTCTAGTGTGAGTAGTTCAAAGTTTGGTTCCACCACGTTTCGTTGACAACAAAGTTGTCAACAACCAATACAACAACACAATTTTGCTGATGGCATTCCACATCCCCAGGCAAATGCGTCAACTGAGCACCATGGTGCCCCATGCACCTGGGCACTTTAGACAGTGTGGTTTACTGGGGAGAGCGGCCAACACCGGAGTTGCTGTATCCATATAGTGCTCGGACAACAAGTTTGATACTGTGGATGTTGAACGGTTGTTGTCACTGTGTTGGTTTCGTTCTTCTGGTTTTGCTGTACGGATGGTATAATAAAGATTTTACCCCAGCAGAACCTTGGGTCCTGGCTCCTACTCCGGCTCCTACTGTGATACCCATGCAGACTCCCACTTAAGGGTAGTGAAGCATCTCCCCACAACAGAGTGAGTCTTCTGTCACTGATGCTTTGAGTCAGGTACCCATCCAACTCCTATGGAGTCTGAACCCTCCACCATGGCACTGTCTTCCCAAGGAACTTTCCCTAACATTGGTTAAAACTTGTAAAAGGAGATGGCAAGGCACCATGAAAAGCAAGTCCATCCTCCAAAACCATTGGCCACTGATAACAGATATGCTGCACTCATTCCATCTCCCAGTTGGGGATATCAATGAAGCAGTGGAAGACTCTGATTTCTTCCATTATTTCCTCAACCAGAGATCTGGGGTCAGATCCAGAGGGTACTTCTCCAGCCACTGTTTCCAAATGATGCAGGACCAGGTCTCAAGGTAAGAAACTGAGGGACTGCCCCAAATACTTTCTGTCAGGGTTCTCATCTTTCCTGTGTGATGCAATGTCAACAGCATGAAAACTATAGGAAGAGACTGATGACACTTGCCCTACTAGCTACTTTTCCCGGCAACATTGTCTTTTTGCAGTACACACTATTGAAAACTTCACATGATTTATCAGCTACTAAGAAACTGTGGCCTTATGGCCCTTTCTTTTGGTTTCATGGTCCTGATTGGTGTGATGGTGTGGGTATATTGTTTCTTTCTATATTCCTTTCAGGTTCAACGCTTTTGGTCATAATTCCAGGGTGGGCTTTGTTGTTAGATGTTGTATTAGATCAATTGCCCATCCACCTCATTAATTTATAAGCACTTCAGATGAAAGCTAGCAGAATTGACTTGTTTAAGGACATTTGTCCCTATCTACACTCATGAGAGCAGTTATATTAGGGGTGACTGCAATTGTAACTTGCCCACTGCTTCTCTAAATGCCACCCTTAAATTTTACTGTGATTCCACCTTCTTACACTATATGGTCCTTGTTGCTGGCCTGATGGATATTGCTACTGTATCTCAAAACAGTTCACCTACTTTCCACAAGGGCACCTTAACCACTCATATAGACTTTCTATTCTAGCTTGTATGATAAAGTTACTGGATTCGAACTGTCCTGATTGAGATGTCTGATCCTTCTACAGTCATCTGCAGTAGTACATTAGCACCAGACTTATCCTCTTGTCACATTTCATGGAAATTGAATACCACCCTCTTGGGTATTCGTGAAATGTGAGCAGCTGTTTAGAGATAGGTAGTCTGTCTTTGGATCCTGTAATGATGCTCTTCAGTGGTGGGAGAATACAAAATTAGATTTTAAACACCTCTAAGTGGTGGGCATCTTGAGGTTGACACAAATCTATTTTAAGTACCCTTAGTTTAAGAGCACAGCTTCATAAATTAATTTCTGCAATGTACTCCACTGTGGAAGACCTATCGGCACGATCAATTCCATTAAATCAGGAATGAAGGACATGTAATTTGCAAGAGCAATGTCTTTGCTGGAGGAGAGGAAATTTGTACATAGGGTATGACACAATCCCTGGATTGTTTTCAGGCTAGCCAACAAGGCAGAAGTCCCATAGTATGACCAGTTTGTAGACTCCTGCAGGTGACATTCATGCTCCCGTTAAGGACAGGATTTGGGGCATAGTGCATCATGTTGTTACAAACAGTTTGACATCCATTACACATCCTGATCCATGGGACATCTTAACTGCATTGCACATTCCCTCCTATTCCAGATAGTGTTTAGGCAGATCTTGTTAAACCTATACAGCTGTCCAAAGTGGAGGTAGCTATTGATGATTTAAAATAAACATTTCCCTAAATCTGATGGTCTCCTTCTGAATTCTATAGATATTTCAGATGTTGCCTGTGTCCTACCCTTCAGTTTTTGTTTATTTTTGCAAACTGGAGTCCTGGCCTCATTCATGTTATAGTCTATCCTAATTTCTGTTTTAAAAAGGTGACAATGAGCTCTTACAAAACTGGACACCATTATGTTTGCTGAACACTGACCAAAACATATTGTCAATATTTTGGTGCACCGTTTGGCAGTTGTAATTCCATGGTGATTTCAGTGGCCCAAACATGTGCTGTTCCTGTCGCCATATCCAGGATAAAGTAGTACTCTGAGGAAATATTACTAGGGAGCATGGAATTCCATATCTGGATATGTGTTGTCCCTGGGCCAAACAAAAGCCTTTGATTGTGTTCAGCATGGTGTCTGTTTGCCTCTTTGGAACATTATGGGATACCAAGAATGTTTTACATTGGCTATTAACTTGCATGAGCATGTCTTTTGCTTCCTCACATGAATGGGTGGTATGGTGCTTCACGTTGGTCAGGAGAGTGCTAAAGTAAGGATGCCCCTTAAGCCCCTGCTTGTATATTTTATACTGACCCATTGCTATGTTTATTGCACTGTAATTCTCACATTAAAGGAATCACAATGATCCCTGAGTTAAAAGTGAATCTGTTTCTCTTACTGAGCCAGATGGTAGCTCTCTGGATATTTGTATAGCTGATATCCTGGTGCAATTTAATCCTATTAAAATTTTAGGTATCTAATTTTCCTATGTAGCCTCTGACTCCATTAACTGGAGCAGCTGTATAAACAAGCATTTGTCAATGCTGAATGTTTGCTTACTGGCATTGGCAGTGGTAGTGTAGAAGTTACAGAGCTGCGTAATAGGTAATGGCAGTGAAGTATTGAACTGAAGTCAACCACCACCCTGCCAGAGAGTGACAGGCATTGGGGTGTGTTCCTTTGGTGCGTCAGGCATAACGTACGCCATTTCAGTACACCCCACCCTGCAGACACTGGCAAGTGTCACGGTGTTCCTTGGGGTCTTTGATCCTTATGCGCACCCCATTCCATTAGGAAATACAGTGAGATGGGTGTGATATAGAAGAATGGGGTGAACTTTGGGGCGAAGAGTCCAAGGCATACCTTGATGCTTCTCACTGGTTGCAGGGTGTGGAATGGTATGAGCATTACAGGCAAGAATCCCAAGTCACACCCCTGATGCCTGTCATTCTCTACAGGGTTGGGCGTTATGGTTGGAAACCCTAATACCTCAGGCATTCGTTGGTATTTTCACTGCAAATGTTCAACATGTTTTTTGTGACCCACCTCATGAACAGGGGAATATCAGTTTCTTAGCCAAAAGCTGCTTATGCACAGCGACTACGGCATTTAGCACCACAGGTGCAAAAACATTCTGAACAGGATGTAAAAATGACAGCTGTACTGTTCATGGGGAGGTATAAAATGTTGCAAATCTGCAGTAAAATATTTAAAAATGGGTGAAGTCACGGGCGTACATAGAAACTGGGCAATGCACACTCATAATATAATTAGGTTGTGGATTTTTACAGCAGATTGTCAACTCAGGCATTTTGGTGCCTCCGATCATGAACAGTGTCACTGTGATTTTCTTTATCTGTCCCGAACAATGATTTCCCACAGCGACCACGCATCTCTCGCTGAAAGTGTGAAAACACACTCCGGCCATGTTGTGAAAAATGACAGCTGTACTGTAAATAAGGCAGTGTGGAAAAATGCCACTGGTGAAAATCTGTATTTAAAATATTACAAAGCCATGAACTTACGAGGATGTGTGAAACTGCGCAATGCTCACTTGTAACACAGTCATTTTATGAACTTTTGTCACCAAATTTTCAACATAGCCATTTTAAGACCTCTGCTCATGAACAGTGTAACTGTGATTTTCTTAATCTGTCCCAAACATTGCTTCGCACACCAGCAGCCCATTGTGTGCTACATGTCGACTAACATTTGGGTGGCTATATGAAAATGGCAGCTGTACTGTTCATAAAGAAGGTAATAAAATGGCAATGTTGAAAATCTGGAGGAAAATATTAAATTTGCAAACTTATGAGCATGCATAGGAACTGCATAGCATGCGCTCATAAAACAGTCATTTTAGGAATGTTTTCACCAAATTTTCAACATAGCCATTTAAGACCTCTGCTCATGAACAGTGTCACTGTGATTTTCTTAATGTGTTCCATACATTGATTTAGCACATCTACTGCGCCATTTGTGCGCTACATGGGCGGAAACACATTTGGGCAAGATGTGAAAAATGACAGCTGTACTGCTCATAAGGAGGTGGTAAAATGGCAATGTTGAAAATCTAAGTGTAAATATTGAAAATTCGCGAACTTACGAGCGTGCGTGAACTGCACAGCAACGCATCAGAACAGTCATTTTTGAATTTTTTCACCAAATTTTCAACATAGCCATTTTAAGACCTCTGCTCATGAACAGTGTCACTGTGATTTTCTTAATTTGTCCCATACATTGGTTTCTCACCGACTGCGCCATTGTGCGCTACATGGGTGAAACACATTTTGGGTGAGATGTGAAAATGACAGCTGTACTACTCATAAGAAGGTGTGGTAAACTGGCAATGTTGAAAATCTAGAGTGAAAAATTGAAAATTAGCGAACTTACTGGCGTCGCGTAGGAACTGCACAATGCACGCTCATAAAACAGTTGTTTTGGAATTTTCCACCAAATTTTCAAAATAGGCTTCTTGAGAGCCCACCTTATGAACACTGGTAGTGTCATTTCATTAATCAGTCCCAAAAGGTGATTTTGCACAGTGACTACACAGTGACTGCAATCACCCTTTGAGCCGAATAATGCCATGACAGTGACATAATTCATGAGAAGGGTCCCAAAACCCCATGTTGAAACTTTGGTGCAAAAATTCCAAAAATGCCTGAGATATGCAACAAAGTTGAAAACCCCTATCTAGCCGATTATACAGCTTACGGCATTTTCTCAGTTCGCGGTCGGCTTTGAAGAGTGCAGACGTGTTCCCGTCCACGAAGATCGTCGCGCGAGGTCCGGAGGTAAGTATGGGGTGAGGGGTGTGGGGAGGCAGGGTGCACAGTGGGTGGGTGCAGGTTGTGGGAGGGGGCCAGGGAGACTAGGTGGGACCGTTTTTTCTTTACAGGTGTTCTTTTGTTTCCAATGATGACGCAGGATGTTTGCCACGCTGGGGTGGGCTCCAGCATGGCACAAGGATGGTTGGGGTTGGCATTCAGCTAATGGGGATTGGGCACTCCTGTCAGCCAAAGCATCAATTGCCACGCTGGGGTGGGCTCCCAGCGTGGCACCCAATCTCGGGGGTCAGGACAGAGTGGAGCCGATGGGATTGGGCACCCCGGTCGGCTATATCATGAGTTGCCACGCGAGTGGGCACCCAGCATGACATTTGGAAGGCTTTGGGGGCGGGGGTAGATGCAGCTACAGTGTGTGCGTGCGTGCGGGCGCGCATGCCTGTGTGTGCGTGTCTGTGTGTGTGGGGGAGCTGCGCGCGGCAGGCGATATCTTATCGCTGCTCCTGAGCGTAACTCCCCTTTGAACTGTATGCCACTGCATTTTGGAGCTTGTCATAGACAGCTCCAGCATGCGATATTAACACGGGGCGTGCCAACACACCGACTGAATTGGAAGAGGGGTGATGCACCTCCGAAATCTCGGATGATGGCACTATGTTTCTCGCACATGCGTGCAAGCAAACATAAAAGGCTGAACAACAATTGCCTATCTGGTGGAACTACTCCCTTTCAAAGAAGAAGAGGGTTTACTTAATTAAAACCTTATTATTGCATTGTTTACTTTTTCTTAGTTATATCTCCCCCAGGCTACGGTAGATACCAAACTTTAAAGTTTATTTATCCAAGGTTTGTGGGGGTCAACGTAGAATCCTGTTCAAAGGGAGGTCACATATAACTCCTTTGATATGGGTGGTGTGCACATGATTAGACCTATAATTTTTCTTTATAGTGTTTTCCTTAACTAGAATTTTGGATGGGTATTGGGGAACTCACCAGTGGTTTGGGCCTCAGTAATTGAAGAATGGTTGCTCCCAGTATTGTACTCCTGAGACCAAAGTATTTATCTAGAAATTTGAATTTATGCTGGAAAGCATTATGCATGTAGTGCCTCTATGTGTTGCCCTACCTTTCAGAAACTTAGAACTTGGAAACTGACGTCATTTGATATCATCTAAGAGCAGAAGCAATCTGTACAGATACAGTGGACTGTTTCCACTAACTACTATCCTCTGGTCAATCTGAAGTTTTGTCCCTCACTTTAGGTACCTGTTGCTCCTAGTCAGCTGATTAACTTACAGCTACCTGCCTCCATGTGGGATCTGACTTGGCTAGGCATATGTGGCAGAATCCTCTTTTAAAGGTTCTCAACATCTTAAAACACTAGCAGAATGATTGTGTCTATGGGAATCATGTCCCAAAGTCCTAGAGACACAATTTCACTTACTCTTACAGTGTCCTTATAGCTAGCAGTTTTGGCATTTACTGAGTTAGGCCTGGCAAGAGACCTTGTTCAGTCATATAACATACCATGTTTCTCATTTTGGGTATTTACTTGGATAGGTAGACTGAATTCCATAAAGGGACTCTTCAGGTGTATGGCTATCTGCAAATTTTACCTCTAGCCAGGCCAGATGTGCCTTTCTAATCCAGCAGCAACTGATCCCTCCATCTGAAGTTGTTTGCATGGTTACGATAGTCTGACTCTGGTTTTTCAAATTGATTACAAAGACCTTGGCTAATTGTGGTGTTTTATAGCCTTATCTTTTTTTACTATGGTTTCTCACACACTTTCATTGGTGTTACATTGTGATTGTTCTGTTTTTTATTTTTATTTGTTTCCCTTTTATTGCACTATAGGGAGCTCAGGACTCATTGCTTTTATTTCAGTCTCCATTATTTTACATCCCTATTGTTTCATGGATGAAGTCCCATGTTCCTGCTTTTTTTATTTAACTTAGTATAGGGGATTCATCAGGAGAGGAGTCATACAATATGAATTTGAATATGTCTTTTGTTTTGTATTTCAGTATTTATTGCATTTGCTATTCTTTTCTTTGTCCTTTTCCTGTGGTTTCTGTTATTTTCCATTTGTAATTCTGTATATTTTGTTTGATTTTCCTTTAATAAAACTCCTACTCTTACAATGTGGTATGGAAACAGTTTGACTGATTGCAGAACTGGTCAGCTCTAATTAACAGTATAATTTGTAATTATACTGATTTGAAGTCGTAGTGTGTGTATATGACTTTCTTTTCTTTTGTCTTTGCTTTTGGGGAATTGAAGTCTGCCTGTACCTATTTCTGTTAATTTTATTTCTTTTGTGTTTTTTTTTGTGAATCAATAGTGTGTATGTCTGTTAACTCACTATGAATGTATGGAAACTTAAAAGCTGTCATCAGATAAGGCCCACCTGGCCCACCTAGTCTGCCCTAAATTCCTTACCTATAATGCCACTGGGACACTTCTTGCACTACGGTATACACCCCCTCTTGCATCTAAGTTTCCTTTGTGTCTATCCCAAGGATTCTTAAACCTCTGACTATTCTAGCCCCTATTTATGATTATGTAGTATATGATATTTTTCTCTGTTGTCTTTGGATTTTCTTTTAAATAAAATTCCACAACTATTACAATCAGTTCCATTGAATATTTCATTTCCACCAGGGCAACCAAAAGAGACACACAAAAGGAATCTGTTTAATATCACATTTAAAAGAGAGCACCTCAGCAATGCTGCACCTCCATAGTGCCGTATCACAGTATCAGTGCAGTATTGGGTATTAGCTTATGTCCCTGAAATGGATCTAGAACCCACATTATGCAGCACCCAAAAATGAGTATGCAACCTACTGAGCCACAGATATTGCAGTGTCTACAGTACACCTAGAATTATAGAAGTATATATGCACATGCTACAGTTGATTCTGGTAATACTATAAAACTCTGCAGCTAATATCATAATGACAATCTTGCAGGATTCTGACCAATGGAAATCATGTACTGCAGTACTGAAAACTATTTTCTATTCTGGGTTGCTTCCTGGTAACATTAGGCAGCTAAGGCTGGTACCTAAACCATTCAGTCCAAGAACTGTTCTGATAAAATATACTGTATAACATTAAATGAACCACACCTGCTTAGACATCTAAAAAGGAGTCTGGAGTATTGGGGTACAAAATGAGTAATAATTGATCCTTTTCAAACATACAAGATAAAGTTCAACTCCAAAGTTTTGCTGTATATAAAGTTTGAATAATTATTTTAATCTAGGGCACTTTATAGGCATTTCTATGGTTATTAATAACCCTGGATAGACATTTACTGCCTGATTTCCAAATGGTTATGTTTGACGCGGGTACCTTTGCCAAAGGTCTATGATACAAGTGGCACCTTGCATCAAACTTTGCTGCAATCCCAATTTTCAAATGCAGGCTGCATCAGAATCAGGATGCCTTGCACCCAAGCTGCCCTGCACCATCCTTGTGACAGAGGTGCACATGCACCCGTTACAAGGGAGCTTGCCTCATTGGTGGCTGCAACATCCCTTTTTGCTCTCTTGGACTCCCTGCCATGGACAGAGAGAGGGCTCAATTTAGACCAGCCAGAGATGGTCTAAACATGTGCCAGCACCACACACTGTAGCAATATGGGAGATAATCTGAAAGTGTGGGGCTGTGGGTAGAAGGGGCATAAGAGTTTCTAAGGGGCATCAGGGAGATAGCAGGAATGACAGGGAGTGATGTGGCACCTGTCAGTGTTGCCCTTTGCTGACCTATACACCTGATCAGATGGGACCACTTTGTGGTGGGTTGGCAGAGATGAACAGTGACATGGCCCCAGCTAGGCACAGCCCTGCAGCTGCCTCATGGGTACAGAAAGGCAGAACCCTCTAGGTGGGAGGTAGCCTGTCATGTCATGGCAGAATGAGTACTAGGGGACGGGCAGTGCCCAGAGACCAGTCCCCTCCACATGCAGCCCTCAACCTGCATCTCCTGCTTCTCACCTACAGAATTCTACTTTTGTGTACCTATGGGGCAGCTGCTGGGCTGTGTCTACCTAGGGACATGTTACTGTCTGTCCCTGGCAACCGCAAGATGCAGCTCTATCCAATCATATGTAAAGGTCTGCAAAGGACACCACCGCTGAGTGCCAAATCACTCTCTGTCATGCCTATTATCTCCTGAGCCCCCAGGCACCCCTTGCCCCTTCTGCACTGAACCTTTCCTGCCATGCAGATTCACCTCCCCAAACAGCCTTTCTGTTGTTGCTCCAGGCGGGGGGCTGGATCTCTGGTGCAATTTCTGTAGGTACACCAAATGTTTTGCACAAGTTGTTATTCAATTTGTTAATGCCCTTAGATGAGTATTTTGCAATGACAGCACAAATCTGAATGTCTTTGGACCATTTCATATTTATTTATTTATTTAAAGTTTGATGTCCGGGTAGGCCCACTGAGACACACAAGTCCCTTTTCAGTGGTGACCCAGGGAATAAACACATTCCATACATGATGAGCAAACATAATATTGTACAGAGGCATACCTGCAGGATATCAGGAGCAGACCATAGTTACAAATAATATCTAGTACAGTCAATATGTACATATGTAAGATAATCATGATCAGTCAGCAAGTACAAATATGTGTTCACACTGAAGCTATCTTATAGTACACAATAAGGTGCATACACAATGCAGGTTACAGACAAAGTATATTTACAGAGAACACCACATATGATACAAATAATTACAAAAGGAACAGCCAAGGATGATGGGTTAGGTGAAACAAATGGAGTGGGAATGAGAATGTGCAAGGAGGCAGATATTCAGGAGAGTTAGTTGCAGTTATCATTGCATACAGAAGATGGAAGAAGATCACCTTAAAGTGTTTTTCAAGATGGGAAGAGTCTTACAAGAAAGTAAGGTGTGAGGAAGTTATTCCACTTTTGGGGTGCAGTGAATGAGAAGGATCTGTGGCCTATTGTTAAGTGAGGCCTAGGTAGATTTAAGAGTGGAGGTGAGAGTATCTAAGGCTCTTAGGGAAGGGGTTGATGGTGAGTAGATGTGACAGGGTAGATGGCGAAGGAAGATGAATAAGTTGGAAAGTGATACAAAGCAGAGGGAAGTCCTGCTTGGCTTTAAAATATGGCCATTCAAGGGTGTTAAGCACAGTATGATGGTGTGCATGAGCCAGGGCCTTGCAGCAAAGCAAGCAGTTCAATGATAGGCTATTTTACATTTTGCCAGTAGCAATTTCTTGGCAGAGTGGAGTATTAGGGGACCGTAGAACAGGCCAGGGAGAAGGGTAGCCATGGCAATAGTCCTCCGAGCTTGATGTGTTAGGTAAGAAGTAGTTTGATATAACAGGCTAAGCTTTTGGTTGGTTGCCTTAATCACATTAGTCATGTGAGTATCAAATGGATATATAATACACATATTTTATCCCCAAATAGATATAATCAGTAACTTGCTCTCATTTTGTTCCTTCACTCAGAAAAGTTACAACAGACTTTATTTATTTTGAAGCCCAAGTAGTCATTGAAAATAAGATACATTATCCAAGTACATACTTATACTGTATCATTTTTAGATTAGCAGTCCTAGTGTGTTGGAACAGTTACTGTACTGCAAATCATGTTTGCTAAAGGCAACCAGTTACTAACTTTCCAGTGGGAATTTATGAGGTGAATGGTATCCTATAAATACTACATATTCAATTGCATATGAACTGGCCTATATCATAGATTAGCATTAGTTCTAATTGCTTCCACTTCATTTACCTCAGTTATAACTATGATGCAGACATACATGAGTTTTCAAATGATAGGCTACAGGTTCCCCAACTAGTTATGTTTGGATGTAGATGCATGCCACTATTTTAATGCTACTATTTTATAAGACCAAATTTTATTTTTAGTTAATTTATTTGTTTGTTAACCTGTGAAATCACTGGACCAAGGCCCTTTTCAGGTCCAGCCCGGGAACACATAATATAAAATAGCATAAAAATAACAAAATTAACTACTACAGTTTCAAGTTGAGTTCTCAAACAGAAACTGTGTAACCATAATTTTAAAATAAGGAAGAGAAGTTACCAAGCAAAGTGACACAGGTAAAGTGTTCCATTGTAAAGGTGCTGCAATAGAAAAAGCACATGAGCCAACCTTATGTAACCCTAAGTAAAACTGGATTTAGTAACACACCATTGGCAGACCTGAGTTTAGACAGAACTGAATGAGCAGAAACCAAATCAGATAAGGAAACAAAGTGTTGGAAAAATTATTTAAACATCATACATCTGAAAAGAACTCAATTATAAATCTTAGGGACATCCAGCCTAATTGAGAATACAGATCACAATGATGAGTCCCTGATAGGTGTACAAAACAAATGACAAATGTTATTATATATAGTGGACAAAATATTAAACTCTTTTGAAGCTAAATTAAAATATTCCTTGATTTCAGAGACAACAATGAATTAACATTATCCCAAAACTTCCTGGTGTCAGCTCAGCTAACCTCGAATTGTTCCTCTATAAAACCCTTTTAGCATTCCTTACCAATTCTGAAACTTTATTTCTAAAACATTGACAGCTATTTAAAGATGTAGTGAATGACCATTTTTATAAGCTTTCCATGCAAAATTTCTCTGCTCGATCCATTTTTTTATTTCATCTGTGAATCATTTATTATGGCATCCCAAAATCTCAAAGTTCACAAGAGAAAAAGATATTTTGCACAAGAAGTAACTAACTGCAAAAAAAAAAAAAGAACAACCTAAGCAAGGTCAACAACAGGGATGAATTCTAAATATGACCAATCCACTAGAGATCGATGAGCATATAAAGCATCAATGTTAACATTCTTAAAGTTACAAACCTGGACAATACGAGGTGGAATTTTAGTTTGTTAAAAATTAACACACAAAAATGGCCATATGATCACTCCACTTAATCTGCAAGTACACCAGAAGCTGTAATCATACCAGTTATGTTAGTAATAACCCAGTTCAAGATTGAATGATTTGAAGTTTGCAAATTGAAATGAGTTAGCTCATTTATTCATTGTACTAAGTAAAACAATGTAACAAGACCCCAACCCCAGGCTATCCCTTTGAAGCCAATTAAGATTCATATCACCAACAAGCAAATCATTATGGTGCCTAATAAAGGGACAACTTGAATATTCCTTTAGCCCATAAAGGCCAAAATGAGTAAGATTATACACACAACCCAAGATTACATTTCCTACCACCTAATATAGGACAAAGCAATAACCAATCAATAAGGCATTTTTCTCATTGCTAGTACTTAAAACATTCAACTGCAACTGCTCTCTAAAATAAACCCCTACCCTCAGTCCGTTTCTTACCTTTTCAGTCAGCCTTAATTATATTATAGCCTGACCTTTTATATACATTGTCATGAACTGAGGGTTTCAACCAGGCTTTTAAATAGCACAAATATTGGGCTAATACAATTAAAATGTTGTTTATAGTGATGGTAACATTAGAATCAGTAATAAGACACTAGAACACGGATCAGTGGTTTCAGTGGTAGCGCTTTATGGTCTAATACAGGGGACCTGGTTCTACACTGTCAGCTTGAATCCTCACATCAGGCCATTGATGTTTGTGATGCGAGCACAGGTTCTGTGTTTAGATTATGGAGATACTTCTTCATCAGCACCATCTGTGGTAGATATACAGAATGCATCTTGGGTGAACACACATCTACAGCTGGGCCTCATCTAAAGTAATTGCACTGGAGTTGTAGTGTTTGTCATAGTGGAGGAGATGGGGTCATAGGAACTGAAAAGGAAAATGGCCACCTGAAGTGCTCAGATTATAACCTCCAGCCCTAATATGAGATACTTTCACACAACCTGGAAATCTCCCCAGTCACCATCAGAACAAACAGGATGCTTCCACTAATGAATTCAGAGAGCTCAGCCATTCTGGAATGGATCAGATACCTAGGTTAGTATAGATTTATAGATTCATAGAAGTGTGATGGCAGAAAAGGACTGAACTGGCCCACCAAGTCTGCCCATTTGCCCAGCTATCTGCTTGGACCTGTGCCTCCCCACTTAACACTTTCATGTGGTTGTACCATGCCCTTTGAATCCCTCTACTGTTTTCTCTCCAATGACTGCTTCTGGGAGTCTGTTCCACTTTTCTACCACTCTCTCTGAGTAATAGTGTTTTCTAATGTTACCCCTGAACTGTCCTCCCTCCACCTGTAGGCCATGCCCCTCGTCCTCTGACTTCCTTTCATCTTGAAGATGCTCCCCTGGTACCCTGTTTATACCCTTAAGGTACTTGAAGGTCTCGATCATGTCCCCCTCTCCCTCCTCTGTTCCAGGAATACAAGTTCAAAACTCTCAACCTTTCTTCATAGGATAAGTGGCTTAACCTTTTACCATTTTTGTCACTCTCCTCTTAACCCTTTCTATCTCTTCACATCCTTCCTGTGGTATGGCCTCCAGAACTGACTGCACCAGTGTGGTCTAACTAAATGGGTGTACAAGGTTACTATGACCTCTCTATTCCTACTGGTGATCCCTATCTGATGAATCCCAGCATTCCACTCCCTCTGGCCACTGCCCTCCCGCCTTTACACCTTCAGATCCCCGGATATAATGATGCCTAGATCCCTTTCTGTCTGCCTCCTCCAGCTCTCTGCCCCCATACGCTATCCGGCCTTCTGATTTCTGTAGCCAAGATGCATGATTTTACATTTTTCTGTATTGAATTCAAGCTGCCACCTTTTGACCATGCCTCATGTCTCCCCAAGTCTCTCTGCATTTGTTCCACCCTTCCTCCATGTCCACCCTATTGTAGATCTTGATATCATCCACATAAACACTCACACCCCTCTCAAGGCCCTCCCAATGTCCCCTATGAATATATTGAACAGTAGGGCCCCAGCACTGATCACTGGGGGACCCTGCTCATGACCTTGCCTTCCTGGACGCCACCCCATTTATTATGACCCTCTGCCTCCTTTTCCCAGCCAGTTTCCCAGCCATTTGATTACCCTCTGCCCCATCCCCAGTCCTGCCATTTTAAACAGCAGCCTCCCATGAGGCACTGAGTCAAACGCCTTTCTGAAATCCAAATAAGCTACATCTACCACCTAACTTGATCTAGTTCCTTGGTGACCCCATCAAAAAACTCTCAAATTTGTTTGACAGGATCTGCCCAGAGTAAACCATGTTGTCTTGGATTCGTCAGGCCATTTGTCTCCAGGTAGCTGGTGATCCTGCCTTTTACTAGCTTCTCCATGAGCTTGCCTGCCACTGATGTCAAGCTCATGGGCCTGTAATTCCCACTTCCTCCCTCCTCCCCTTATGCAGAGGTACCACATTTGCCTGCCTCCAGTCCTCAGGCACCACCTCTGTTTTAGGGACAGATTGAAGAGTGTAGTCAAGGGTGCTGCTGATACCTCCTTTAGCTCCTTAACACCCTTGGGTGCACCCGTCTAGCCCCATTGCCCTCTCCACCTTCATGCACCAACTTCTTCCAATATTTCCTCCACGAGAAACAGCCTCATTTCCACCCCCTTCCCCAGCAATTTCATTACCTGCTTTTCTGCCTTCTTCTCTTCTTCCTCCTCCCTCTTGAACACTGAGCAAAGTAGGTGTTTAGTAGGTCTTCATTTTCTCTGTCTCCTTGTGGCGCCCCCTCTTTTGTTCTTAACTGGAGAATCCCTACAATTCTTCCTTTTTCATTTACATATCGGAAGAAAGTCTTATCCTTTTTTGACCCTCTCACTATTCGGCCCTCTGTCTGTGCCTTTGCCCTCCTTACCTCTACCCCAGTTTCTGTCTGGCTCACCTGGTATTTTACCCAGTTCACTTCCATCTGAGTTGTCTTGAATCTCCTAAAGGCTTTCCTTTTGTCTTTACCTTTTTGCTACTACCCTCGTATACCACAGAGGTTTCTCATCCTCTTATTTTTACTCTCTCTCTCAGCACAAATATCAGTGGCCCCTACATAGCTTCCTTGATCTTCCCCACTTTGCCTCCACCTCCATCAACTGCCCCACCCTGCAATGCCCTCTGCACTACTTGCCCCATTCTCCTGAAGTCCATTCTCCTGAAATCCAGGACCTTTAACCTAGACTGGTGAACCTCTGCAGTGTTTCTCATTTTAAACCTGACCGTGTTGTGGTCACTTGCACCGAGATGTTCCCCACCAATACCTCTTCCAACCTTCCCCTTTTGTCAGGACCAGATCAAGAGTATATACACTGTAGGGTCAGAAGGAGGATCCAGGGGCCTGCATAGCATCCAGAAAGTCAGAAGGGCACTGCAGTGCCTGAAAGACTAAAACACCAGAGGAGATGGTGTGAAAAAATAAATCCTGTTAGATTATGCATACAGGAAAGCATCTGCAGTTCTTGAGTTCAAATGCCCCATTGTTCATGTTCCATAACTTTATTTGCAAACATGCATTTTCTAAGTCCTAAGTATATCAGCAGACAAGATATGATACCAAACTTGAAAAGACTGACAACACTGTATTTCTTTTAAAATAATACCTCTTTCAAATAATTGTACATTATGCAATGGCAAGAAAGAATCCTGGCTTCTGATTTGTCAGTTATCGATCACAGCAGGGATATTATCCTGGCATAACATCCCTGCTGATCAACTAGATAATGACCCTATTGCCATTTCTTTTCCAATTGGTTATTGTTTGCATCTTCTCTTAAAAACATTTTAAACACTAAAAAATTATTTAAAATTATTTTATTCTTTATAAAATAATGAGCCATTGTATAATAAGAATAATGCCCTCAGAGTGAGTGTTATGCTTGGATAACATCCCTTCTCAGGTGCTGGATGCCCTGGCCGTGGCCTCGGGCCCAAACACCCAAGATGGGATGTTATCCGCATACTACCCACCCTGTCAGGCATTATTCCTTTAATCTACCATAAAGGCAGGTTTCCTTGCTCCTGTTTCCTAGTCAACCAAAATGAAACTAAATAGAATATAGAGAATACTGGATGGGCAACTATGTACAACCACTGTGTTCTGCCGCAGAGGTTCTGATTCCCTGTGACCTCAAGAGTGAAGCTGGAGATGTCCATGGGAATCAGAATCCTGAGGTGGCAGAACACACTGATTATGCATGAGTTGCTCATCCTGTATTTTATAGTGTATCGTACTGTATGAAATATGTGTGCATTAATTTTTTGCTTTCAAAATGAAACTGACATTTGTGGTTTGTAGAGGTTCTAGAATGCTGTTCTACTACAGTAGGGTAGGATCACATTCCATGACCTTTGGAACTGTGGTACAACAGCATTTTGAAAGGGCTGGAATTCTATACAGAGCAACACTTTACTATACACTATAAATAAATTAATAACAATACCTACATTTCCATTTGTCCAATGTCATGGTTGTAATATCATTGTTACAAGGCTCCAAGTCTCCCAAACAAAAAGGCAAATGGGCTAAAACATATGGGAAATTAAAACTTTCATCTTAAATCAACACCAGAATTAACATTTTTCATATGAGAATACAAAAGGTAATATTGTATATTAACATTTGCATGTGTCATACCAAATCCAGCCAATAGTTCGATACACTTTTACATTATGCTGTTTATTAACATCTGCTATATTTAGCAGTGATAAATCTCTTGCCCAGCACAATAATGAATGTGTTTGTCTTCTCCACACAGTAGGAAATATTAATGCAATATGCAGATTCTTTATCTTTCCATTGCAGATTCTGGTTGTCTTAAATAAATGCACCTCTAGGAATGTCTTGTATTCATACAACAACTATCGTTTCCTAAGTTACTCAGATTGCCCAGCTATGACAATTTGGATAAATATTAGAGTCAATTTAAATATGTCAAATTCATTGTTTGGTCATCTTAGTATATTACACCCTTTTCTTCCCAGGGCAAATCTTGCTAGTGCTTTAGTATCTGTAGTAAGTTATTAACAGTTAAAATATTTAAATAGTTTTAAATATGATCTTTATGAATGATTAGTCCACTGTGGTCTACCCAACAGCACCTCCAGCCCGCCACTGGCTTCATCAAGGACTTACTGGTTACCTACCACTTACTCAGAACTTTTGTGTGGGGGCCCATTGTGTAGGTCACTCAAGAACCTGTGGGGTGCAGTCTAAAGAGCCCAACATATGTTTCCTCCATTTTTTACTCTGGGCTGAAACATCAGGACATGTGTGCCAATATGTCATACTCAGCCCTGCCCCATCTGCACTCCTGCTGCACTGCCACCCAGCCAGTGATAGGTTGCAGTCTCTTCAGTGGGAAGTGATGTCCACCCTCTCCAAGAAAGGAGCGCTGCTGTCAGGAGCTCAATCCTCTCTCACTCTGCCAGCCCACCAAGTGGCCCTTATATGTTCCCAAACCTGTGTCACCAGAATGGGGATGAAAGTGCAACTGCTCCTCCACTGGGCTGGCTCAAATGTTAGTATTAGCGATCAGAATAAGAACCACTGTTACAAATCCCCAGGTTTTCTGCCTCAGATCCTTAGATGGAAAATATGCTTCCTATAGAATGCAATTTCATTGAAATACTCTTCACCAATCTTGTCATCATAGTGATCAATTTTCCTCTTAAATCTTAAGTTGCTGTAGATTTTAAAAATATAATTCTGAGAAACTCTATGTGCTAAATTATTCCAAATATGTATGTGATGGTACCATTTCAACTTGTATCTATGCTACTCAAATCACCCATTGGAGAACAAAATGTTCTTCCCAGTAGATATTAATCCCTGTGGAGGGTTGTGGGATAACAGATGGACCAGATGCAGTACTTCAGGTTCATCACACAATCTCTGTGTGATGCTTATTCAAAATACAGTGGATAACCTTCAGCAATGGCATATCCTTCTTCAGTATATCACTTTGCAGCAACAGACTAGTATGTCCTTCCTCTGCACTTAGTCAGCACCTACTGACCCACTGATCTAAACTTTTCAGTGAAACCCATTCATCCCTATGGTTGCCTTGTTTGCTTGTGTGATAGAGGCTAACAAAAAAAAAAAACAAGCCACAGAAAAGAACCTCAGTGCCAAAGCACTGAAACAAGGGTTACCCCAAAGGGCACTGACAATAAGCCAAGTTTCAAATAAATACAACATCACACATACTTCCATAATGCAAAGCATCATGAGATATATGCAAATCACCACAAAATTTCAGATTGGCTCAGTTTACAGCAGGAATGCATGGTACCAATTTACATGCATTTAACAACACAGCCAACTAATTTCTATAATACAGTCACCTAGTACTTTTCAACTTTATTAAATTCACCTAGTGCCATGGTATTTTCAACATTCACATTTCATAAACATAAGGGCCCAGAATATTCAAAAGTGTTGCGCATGGCGCCTAGCGATAGTTGCGCTATGCGCAACTCCACTGATGAGCCCCGTGTGATATTCAAACTGGAATTGTGCCTGGCACAACCTTATGTGCCAGAGTGCATCAGTAATGTATGTGCCGCAGGTAGAGGAGGTGTGCCCATGCATACTCTGCACATCCCGATATTCAGCCCAGGATGTGCTGAGTCCATGCATGCGCAACCCCTACTTGTGCCACACAAAGTTGATCCAAAAAAAAAAGGAACAACGGCTGGCCACCCACAGGTGAGTTGCCGTATTGCAGGGCACGACATGGCAGCTACCACCTGTGGGTGGCTACCCGAGCTCTGGCTGCACCTCTGTGGTGGCACCCACCCATGCCCGATCATGGGCATCTGTTCAAAACATCATGTCCGATATCCCTGGTGGTCCAGTGGACTGCTGTCAGCCCGATCGTGGGCTTAAGTATAAATAAACTGATTTTCTATATCCCTGGTGGTCCAGTGGACCGCTGTCATCCCGATCGCGGGCTTTTGTAATAAAAAATTAAGTCCAATATCCTGGTGCCCATCGATGACACGTAGGTAGGTCTGTATGCCCATTGGTCCACAGCATGAGCCAATGGGCGTGCATCCATGCTATACTACACATTCCAGATGTAGGAATGGTCCATTCACATATCTGGGTCTCATGTCAATGGGACTGCAGGCCATTGGCTCACGCTAACGGACCAACAAGCGTCTGGTGTCAGTCAGCAGGTGGCGGGCAGCAGGCAGGTGGGTAGCTGCCGCCCGCCACTGACCGGGAGGCGGGCGGTGGGGCTCAGTGGGCGGGTGGGGAGGGTACCGCTAGACCACCAGGGATATTGGACGAATTTTTTATTACAAAAGCCCACTTATCTAGCTGGACAGTGGTCCACTGACCATCAGGGTATAGAAAGTCATTTTATGTATACTGAAGCCCATGATCGAGCTGTGGGACATTGCCGTGGTGGGCAGGGGATGTCGGTCCCTGACGGCTGCTGCCTGGTAGGGCGCCAGGCGTAAGTCGCCGAGGATCTGAGCACCTCCATGCAAATGGGGCCATAATGACATGCAAATGGCCCCATTTGTGCCTTACATACATTATGGCTCCATTTGCATGTGCACTTTTGAATATCAAGGTTGCTGCGCATAGCACAATGGAACTTGCGCTGTGCATCCCCTGCTCCACTCTGGCTACTTGCTCTGGTGCAGTGCCACTGCACCATGCACACTGCGGGTGGTCAGGGTGAGATATTCAACAATGCTGTGCCATGGTGCAGCTCCGTTGAATATTGCCCAGTCAGCACCCCAGCTCAGCAGTTGCGCTGTGCCCAGGCTTGTGCTGCAGCCTGGCACAGTTTGAATATCTGGGCCAAGGTATATACATCAAGGTATTTTATGACATAGTGCTAATATATATTAAATCCAACAACGATAAACCCTGCTTGTTGTTTTACATAAGCTCAGAAGTCACCACAATAACCTCTCTGCACAAGGACCTGAGAGAAAAGGAAAATTAAAGAGGACACTATAGCATAGTCAAGAATGTGAGGGGAGCCCATAGGTGGCCAACCTTATGGACTACACATTGTAAAGAATAGATCAGGCTAAGAAACAGAAGAACTGTTGCAACAGATTTAAGAATGATTGGTCCTCAAGAGTGGCAGGATCTCCTGTTAAATATTCCCACCTTAAGAGGAAGCAGTTATCTCAGACAGCTTACCAACTTCCTGTCCCAGGAAGGGATGAAGCTTCCACCCATCCATCTTCAGAATGCTCTGTCTCAGGGTCCCTATTGATAAACCTTCCATCAACAAAATACAGTGGATATCATCATGCTTTACACTGTTGTGTTAACATATTTTTCAACAGAGACTAATGGTACCTTCCCAACTCAGGGAAAGTCCATCATGTTTCATAACCAAAATTGGACGACTGAAAAGTCTAGTACTACAGAAATTATTTTTCTGGGCTGAGTAATTACCTGTTCCAACCCCACCAAACATGTCAGTTTTAAGCAGGGTCCTAGTTCTAGGTTCACCCCTCTACACAAGCTCACTATGTCTCTTGATACATTAATTTCACATGCTACTGGTACAGACACCTGAGGTAGACACTCTTAGTTTTATCCCAACACAGGTTCCAATCCTTTTAAATATTTGTGCTTTTTCAGCTGTTAACAACTAGTACCGTGTGACCTATGTGAGAGCTTTTCCTTTTCCAAGGGTGCCATTTTCTTTTCTGTAATGACTTCTACCCTTTGGGACACTGTTTCAACACCCAGGTACTAGTTTCTCTGCTGTCCCCAGCAGATACCTCTATCTGGTTGCACACTGGAGAGGTTCTAATATAAGCCACCTCCTGTCTGTGCATACCAGGCCAGCAATAAGAAGGAGTTAACCTAGTCAAGACACTGCTATGGCTGAGACTCCCACAGGGACTGGAGTGAGCAACCTCCATCATCTGTTGTCTGTAGGCCTCAGGCACCACTACCTGGGCATCCATACTTTTGTATGGGGCTTGGGCCTCATGTGGTACAGAACACCCTTCTTCAGTTCATACCACCAACATTGTTTTGCTCCTACACTTCCATTAATTTGCATACTCTCCTTAACCTTAAGATACTATAACAGTTTGGCAGCATTAGCATATTTAGCCTGCAATATACCCCAGTCAATACTGTTAATAGATTTAGCTGTATCAATGCAAGAAAAGTCCATTCATCCTTATAGGCTTCTTCTGCTTGCTTGCAATCTTCAACCCCAGAACAATATCACTAGGCACAGTCTTTCCTAGGGTTTCACATTCAAGTTCTATACTTGCATTGCCAACCTCAAAAGGTAACATTCTGGGAACACAGGCAACAAAGGAATATCCTGCTTTGTGAGGGGTCCTCCTCCAGTTGAACCATGAAAATCCTCCTCCAATTCTTTATCCAAACTCTGTGGCAGGGACCTCTTAAGAACCTGGCACCAGAAGTGTGCCTCTCTGTAGTCGGTCTGCCTCAACCCCAGAGTAGTTCCTCATCCCTTTGCGTCTCTTCATCATCTTCTGGCTTGGCCTTCCTCCAAGCACTGAGGTCCAGTCCAGGCAGTAGCTTCTCTCTGTCTGTCAGCCATACTTCTGGTCAGAATTCCATGGACTTTATTTTATGGTTCTCCTCTGGCAACTCCTGATGCATTGGTCCACCTAGAATTTCTTGGTGAGATATCCATCAGAAAATGTCCCTCTTAGGCCAGTCCAGACATTTCCAGCAAGTTATCCCACTTACGACACTAAGTCTGTGGAGGGGTTGTGGGATAACAGATGGACAAGATGCAGAACTTCAGGTTCAATACACAATCTCTGTGTGATGTATGTTCAAAATACAAAGATAACCTTCAGGAATGGCATATCCCTTCTCAGTACGTCACTTTGCAGCAACAGACTATGCATGTCCTTCCTCTGCACTTATTTAGCACCTACTGACTCACTGATCTGAACTTTTAAATGAAAGCCCTTCATCCCTATGGTTGCCTTGTTAGCATGGGTGTTACACCTGTTACAACGACATCAGTGTGGACAGCCAGGCGGCCCTCATAATGATCCACGTATACCTGTGGAGGTGGATGGGCCTCCTCAACTCCAGCTGACTGTCTTCAGTGGACAGGCCCACCACCGCTGACCCATGCATGCTCAGGATCTGTAAGGGAAAGCAAAGTCGTGTTACTGCATGTGACCTACCCTGCCCCCCATAGACAGACCATGACTTACCATGACTTACCATGCAGTGATAGGCCACCACCTGTCTGGAAGCCACCACCCAGAACACCCTCAATGGCACTGCACTGCATGCTTCCAGCAAGCCTCTTCTCCTGTGGGGTCAGCTGTACCACCTCCGGCCGTTCCCCACCTGTTGCAGAACGTGCGCCCTGATGGCAGCCACCTTCTCCTTTATCCTCCTCCTGTCCATGCCCATCTTTTTCTTACACTTGTGCATGGAGCACTGGTGGCTGCCATGCAGGTTCACAGCACGTGCCACCTCCTCCCATGCAGCAGCACCGGGCTTGAGGTGTTCCCGCCATCCACTGAGAAGTGGCACCTGATCCAGGTAGGCCTCAAACAGGGCTTGGTTTGGCCTTGGTAAAGTTAGGCCTCCTCCTCCTCCCACCACTTTGTTCCTTCTCTTCAACAACCTGCTCGGTCATTATGTAGCCTGTAAGAATGGCAGTTGTTACCTGTGACTTGCAGTCCATGCATGTTCCTAAATCCACAGTCCACTCCCAAACAGCATGCAACTCACCAATAGACTGCAGTAACCGACTATGGCCACTGCAGCACAATGTCACGCATAGCGGAACCCATGCAAATGAGGCGAGGAGCAACTTTAAGTAGATGCAATTTGCAGTGCTGCACCATTGAATGGCTGATTAGATGATTGCATTGACGGCTGAATATCACACTGTTGCGCTTTGCAGTGTATGTGTTATGCTGAGCCAATGATGCAGTTCTGTGAAATCGTAGTACACACCTCACTGTGCATGCCGGGTTGCTGATGCAGGCATCTGCCATGCTGATGATGTGCTGTGCACGGTAGGCAGTGCAGGGCATGGCCACCATTGTGCCAGTGGTGCTACAGCGATGGTCACTACATGGCTCTGTGGCACTGGGCCATCATAGGCACAATGGGCCAACTGCGTGGTAGCCGCTATGGCGCTGGCACACAGGCAGCCAATCACACTACATGCATTGTGTTCCAATGGTGCTGTGCGTGTCCATGCACCAGAGACCCTTGACCATGTGCCCGACCTTTGCCCCTAGGTGCCATCGTCCAGGCATGGTGACCTCTATCATGCTGTTCGGTGACATCACGATAGGGAATGGCTGCACTGTACCATGCAGCATCTGCACGCGGTGGAGCCATGCTGCAGAGCACCATATTGCCAACTACAGAACCGAGAATGGCACGCAGAAGGGCAGCCCAATGGTCTGCTATCGAACTGGTCAACCTAGTGGCCATTGTGGTGCCACACCATGGGCCTCTGTTTGGTGAGGCACCCTGGACAGGGCCAGGACCTAGGTGTGGCAGGAGGTGGCCACTGCCCTTGAAGAGGCCACTGGATGGGGAGGAGTGCCAAGCAGTGCAGGCACAGATCACGGGACCTGCGGCGGAGGTGGCCGGAGCTACTGGAATGCGTGCAGGCACGTGCCAGGAGGGCATGGTGCAAGGCCAGGTAGGGGTTATGTCAACACACTTTTATCATCCATATGGGTAATAGTGTTGTATGTGTCCAGCACATGGGGAGGGACCATCCGGGGTTGGCTGTGGTGGTGTTCACAGGGTGTGGGGTGGGTGGGTCTGGCTGGGTGGGAGGCACACACCTGGGGGCAGGGGACTTTGCTATGGGATTGTACTGATGTTCCTCTCTCCATGTTTGCCCCACAGGCCCAGAGGAATGCCAACGTGCACGTGAAGAGCGGCAGCGGGAAAAGCACAGTTCAGCCAGGCGGGCGAGGGCCCTCACCACTCACTTGACAGGCCCGATGAAGGTGGGTGCCATACATCCATGATTACTATTGCATGCTGTGTGACAGGGTGGGCAGTGGGGCATGGCCACCATCCATCGACACCACTGCTGTGCCGCGACTTGTTACAGTAAACACTGTCCAGTGGCAATGCATGTCTGGGAGTGCGTCAATGGTGGTCCATGCGCACCAGGTACATGGTTGTGCCACTGCCTTTGCACCACATAGCCATGTCACTAAGCGGCCACAGTGGTGCTGTGCGTGACTTGGACGGTGGGTGTGTGCAGCATTCCACATGGCTGTATGCGCCTGGGTGGGCAGGTCCTGTGGATGTGATCACTGCGGTGGTCACACACCATCACAGAGGTATGTCCCATGGCTGTATGCCATGCACAGTGGGCAGGCAGTATGGGGTTGTGCATTCACACCTATTGACTGTGCTCTCTTGTCCTAAGTACCGCCAGCTATGTGAAATCCGGGAGGCACTGCGGGAGATATTACTGGTGGCGAGGGTGTTGCTGGACATCCTCAGACACATTGATGAGACCGGGGTCCTGAGGAGGCACAGAGCCTGGAGGAGTCAGAGCGGAGAGGTGCTCCCGCTGAGGAACCATCAGTCCCAGTATTCACCTACCCCCTGGACCCACCCTCACACCTCCTTTCCCATCCCATTTGTCCACCCCTACCCTCTACCCACCCCCCTTGTGTGTGGCCCCCAACCTTGTATACAGTTCATGTAATATGTATATAATTGAATGTTATATATTTTTCAACACATTTAATTTTGATATGAATACTGTGGTGGTCTCTGATTTGCAGCTGGCTATAGGTGCTCAGCTGCAGTGGTGTGCATGGTGTCAGGGGTGGTGCGGTCATAGGTATGTGTGTGTGTCTGTGTGGAGGTGACTATGGTGTGGGGTAGCTATCAGTCAGTGTCTGTGGTGCGTGTGTTGTGCCCTGTGCACTGGATGACTGTATGCAGTGGTCCATGGTGCGTGCTCTGTGTCCATGACACACCCATCAGCCCGTCCATGGCCTGTGCAGCTGAACACATGCATGTCTGTGACCTGCACAGTCCGATGGCATGTCAGTGGTGGCAGTCCCTGCAGGGCAGCCACTGTACCCATCACATTGCTGGGTTGCCTCCTGTCACTAGTGTGGTGCATGTCTGCCTCGGTGGCACTGTGGGCACCACAGTTGTTGTCCCACCTCCATGGTGTGCCTTGTGTGTGTTGGGGATGTGCCCCACTGTCTGTGACTGTGCTCGGTCAAATGATGGTGGTGTACGGGTCCACAGTGCCTGCACAGGGTGGATGGCACTCCAGTGCCATGGAGGACTGCGGGTTGTGTGTACACAGTTTACATGGGCCCACATTGGGGGCTTGGTTGCCCCACCACTGCGTCCCTGTGTTGTTGTGCTCTTGGGTATGGGTGGGTGTCTGTCCATACACTGTGTGGCATCTGGTGTGGTGCATGCCCACGCACCACTGTGGGTGTCTGTGCTGGCTGTTGTGGCCAGTGGTGGGTTGGGGTGTGTCATTGGACTACTGTGCAGGGTGCTGTACCACTGGTGGTGGTGTCAAGGGCACGCCCTGTCCCGTGTGGGTACCTCATGTGCCGACGCATGGTTGGTCTCTCAGCAGTACCTCAGGGGGACTGTGCATGGTGGCACTGTGTCTGCCGTTGTTGCATTGCTGTGTGCTGCCACCCACTGATGGGTGCTCATGGTGAGGCTGGCTTGCATGGTTCTGTGGTCCACAGGGTTGCAGTGTCACAGTGGGGTGGTGGCTGCATGGGGTTCCTGCAGTGGTGGTCACTGCTCATGGGGGGTGTCTGGGGTCACAGTGCATGGTGTGCTCTGCATTGGGGGATGGTGTGGCATGGGGTGGCAGCCCTCCTTGTGTGCCAGTCACAGCTTGCCGGTAGGTGTGATGGGGCACCATGGCCCAACTGTGGGTTGTTTGCTTGTCTCCATGGGCCAGTGGTTATTCCAGCCCTCCCCAGTTGTGCAGTGCATGGGGTGTGGGGGACGATGTCTGTTCTGCTGTGTGTTCCTGTGCCTATCTGTGGCATGGGTGGTGGGCCCTCCCTGGTTGTGCAGTTATATTGCTCTGCTGGGGGAGACCCTGGTTGCGCATGGCTCCTCTGGACTGCTCAGCTTCCTCCCTAGTTGCGCTATGGTGCGGGTGGTGCGATATTCAGTCGTCGGCTATAGGTGCAGTTTGCCTACTCCATTTCTGAATATCTCATCTCTTTGTGCATGGGCGCAATAGACAGGCGCTTGCTCCTGCTATTGCGCACTTTTGGCGCAGTTTGAATATCTGGGCCAAGGTACATACATCAAGGTATTTTATGACATAGTGCTAGTACATACTAAATCCAACAATGATAAACAGATCCTGTTGTTTTACATAAGCTCAGAGGTCACCACAATAGCCTCCTGTACAAGGACCTGAGAGAGAATAGGAAAATTAAACACCATAGCATAGTAAAGAAAGGGAGGGTGGCCCATAGGCAGCCAACATTATGGACTATAAATTGTAAAGAATAGATTAGGCTAAGAAACAGAAGAATTGCTGCAACAGATTTAAGAAAGGTCAGTCCTCAAGAGTGGCAGGATCTCCCTGTCACAATCCCTAATTAAGAAAAGTCAAACATTTTTAATAAATAAATAAAATAAAAATATTTTAGTTCCCTTGATGTGTTCACATAGCTGGCTGACTTAAACAATACCAGCTGACCTGCATCACTTTATCCTGTACCCACTCTCCTCAGATTAGTTTCTCTAAAAATTCACAACCACCTTGGACAAATATTGCTCCTGTCTTGAAGGCTTGAATAAGGAAATTCCATATTTTCTGAATATCAGGTGAGTTTATAATTATTGTATGGTATAAACAGTATTGGAGTGCCTGCACAAAGCTATTTGGCATGTCAAGTCAGAGTATTTCTTCTTCTGACCCCTTCAAATAAAACTAAAACCCATCATAATTCGGAAGATTATCCTCCCTTTGTTCTACTCATTCTCCAAGCGTTCCACCCAGATTGCAAACTGATTAAGGCCATCATAATTGACCCTTTGTAGGTTGCTTCCTCCTTTAATGACCATTTATATGTATGTGAATGAAACTGTGCAATTCTTCAATGGCCTCTCTGCCCTTGAGTTTGAGGCACAGCTCAGGGTGACCATAACAAAATCCAGGATTAGTTTGAAGCAAATAAACTCACTTTCAATCCCCCAAAGATAGTCACCATAATCTTTGGTACAAGGTAATAGTCGGTCATGATCCCTCTCCCCTACCTGGTCTTAACAATCCATATGGCTCATAGTTGGAAGAAGTCTCATTCTTTAAATATCTGTGCATGTACTTGGATCATCACCTTGATATCAGCTGCCACATACTGTAGATTCCATACATAAGAAACAACTGCTGCTGAAATGTGTTATTTTATTTGAAGAAAGATTATATTTCATTAAGACACATTGAGAAATTGCTGTGAAAGTGATCCTCCAAACATTTGACTATGAGAATGTGGCATTTAGAGCTGCTACCAAATCCAACCTGCCTTTACTGGGCTCCATCTCTATATTTCAGTTGACTGTATTCCCCATACCCACCACTGTACCCTATACACTACCCCACACTCACACACTTTGAGACAAGGGTGAGAGAGTGGACCATAAGCAACTTCAGTTCAGCTTCAAGTTGGGTCCCATTATTTCCATTCAGCTTTGAACATTCAGCCCAACCACTTTGGCTTGCAAAGTACTAAATTGCATGGGATAAACCAGATTAAAATAATGAGATTAAAAGCTTCAGGTCTGCAATGAATATTAATTACTGTAGCCAATGTGTGGTAGGTGCTGTTGGCATGCATCCACTGTAGATTACATTTGTGGTGCTATTGCAGAAACATCCACTAAGATTGCTATGGTGCAGTTTGAGCTACAATGTGCTACTATTCATTGCTAACCTCAAGGCATATATCCCTATTGTTTCTACTTTAACAGGACACCATGCACTATAGTTTCTCTGTGGTCTTGCTCCATTGATTTTCAAATAATATAATAATACACCCCAAAAAAAGTTGTGCATTTAAGATAGAACAAAAGTAAAATAAATGGAATTACATTAAATGTAGGTCATTAAATTATCTGTGATGATTTCTTTTTTTGATTCTGGCTATGTATGCCTGTCTGATAAATAGTATGCCTGATCATATTAAGCTTGTTGGTGAGACAATATGAAAGTTCTTGAAGGTGTTACCAGCATGTTGAGATATGGTGCTACTGCTGGGAATAGTGATCAAGACTGGGATGCCATTGCCAGTGGGAGGATTTGGGGAGACTTGCCCCAGGAGGTATAGTAGTGGGAATAGTAGTAGATGTCACTTGTTAGACATGTGAATGATCACATGGATAGTTGAATCACGTGAATACAAAAATCCTTTGTTGACTGAATTTTAGAAAGGCTAAGAAACCACAATGTTCAGGCTCTAGCCTTAATGTGAAGTCAACAGAAGAGTAGAAGGATGTTGACCAGTATATTATACATATATATTTTTCCTGTTTTCTTCAAGCTGTATTTTTTCTCACCATAAGTGTATTTCAAAGAAAACTCTCATCTTCAGAATTTCTTAATGTCTGAAAGCCAATAAAAAGCTAACTTGAGTGAGTTATCATGCTTACCTGTAAATTTTAGCAATCATGAGTTATTTCTATGTAAATTAGCCTGTAATTAAGGGTTTGGTGCAGCCATGTGTTTTAGACTTCTGATAGTCAATGAAATCACTGCAGTTTGGCCTTGCTTTGACTGCATATAATCAATATGTCAAATAGAAAGTTGGCTATTTTATTACATGTGTCTTAAGGTGTTATTACAACACTTTCTACATTTATGATAATTATAATATAAGGAGAACATTATTTCCAATGGATTTTGGTTACTGGAATCAGCTTATTGTGATGCAGTAGTGATGTCAAATTGTTGTTTGCTGCACTAGCTACATCACTACTGCGATACAATAGCTAAGCGTCTCCACGCATGTGCATATTGGCAACCTCTGCTCTTTTTGAAATGGCCACAGCGGTGAGAACTGGACCCAGAAGACAGCAGCACTGAAAAAAACTCAAAAGTAAGGACTCTGTCATGATTTTATTGTTGCCCATATGCTATAAAAGACTGTGTACGAGCAATCATACATGACAAGGCTGTTTTACAATCTTGAGGTGTCCATGGTAACTTGACATCTCAAGCTCCGCTCTCAGTTTTCTTCTCACCATGGAAACCTCTTGATTTTAAAACAGCCTTATTGAGCATGTTTGCTCATTCACAGTCCTTTATCTATTGTATGTGCAATGAAAATAGTTTGTTATCACCTTTACATTTCAAACTACTAGTAAAAATAATCAAATAGAATTTTGGTAATTTATGCTAGAAATAACATGCCTATAAACTTCAGAATATTTCAATAACAATGTGTCATACTTTTAATTTTATCAAAGAAGTAAGATACTCTTTTTAATAATGCATTTCAAGTTTTTCACTGTCAGGAACGTGGCTTTTAGACTACTGAAAAATGGAATGCAATCCATAATGAAACAGAACAAAAGAATGATTAAAGGAGAGCTTATTTACGAACTTAAGCAGAATGCAAATGAAGGAGTGCTTGTAACAGGGCATATATGTTCCCTCACACCACGTGCTGATAAAGCACAAAGATTTTAGCAGTACAAGCAGGCTACTGAGGCTCAAGGTTTTTAGA
This sequence comes from Neoceratodus forsteri, assembly GCA_016271365.2. NCBI lineage: Eukaryota > Metazoa > Chordata > Ceratodontiformes > Ceratodontidae > Neoceratodus > Neoceratodus forsteri. The sequence goes on from CM057455.1 coordinate 627,237,673, forward strand.
GATGTGCATCATGTTTGCCTGCATGACTCTATATTACTTCCATTTTTGCCATAGCCCTGCAGTGAAGGAACAAAGAAAGAGGAACAGGTCAGGGTGGAAAAAAACTTTGAGGGTCACCTAATGGGCCAGAAAACATTCTTAATTTTTCATACTTGCTAAAGCAGCTATTCCTCTGCAGCTTATTAGAAATATCATCATAAGGAATCTTTCTGTACTTTTGTTTGGTTAATGTCTCTGACTGTGTCACCAGGGGACCTACCCCAGTGTATCACCTTGCCAAGTGTGTACTCTGTGCACAGGCTTCCTTTGTAATCATTCTCCATATATTCTCAGCCACATAAGGCATTGTTAGCAACTTCTTACTCTCAGTTCTTTTACAGTTAGGTGAAGGAGACCATAACTAATGCGCTCCTGCTCCAGTTACGTCTCCTCTCAGGATGCTCCCTAAATCCAACAAGATCTCCTACAATACATCCTAGAAAAGAATAACAGAAAACAAAAGGCAAGGGAAGCAGTTTTAGAAGGAACAGTTAGAAGAAGAAGAGAGAAGCTTTTTTTAATGCCTGGTGGGTGGTAGGTGGAAAGGATAAGCAGAGACCTGAGAAAACTAAAGGAGTGGTCAAGGGTATGGCAGTTGGATTTCAATGCAAAACAGTGAAAATAATGCACTTCAGGCACAGAAACCCAGGCATGGAGTACAAAATGAATGGAGTGGTATTGATGGCCACCAAGCAGGAAAAATGACCTGCAGATAATCACATTGGATGATGACCTAAAGGGGCCAGGCAGTGCAGCAAAATAGTAGAGAGGGCTAGTAGTATGCTTTGGGCACAGGGAGGGAATCACCAGCAGAAGAGGAGGTGGTATTGCCTTTGTATAAATTGCTTGAAAGACCCCGCAGAGTATTGTGTCCAGTTCTGGAGACCACATCTCCAGAAGGACATAGACAGAGTGAAGGTGATTCAGAGGAGGGCAACTAAAATGGTGCAGGTTTGCATCAGAAGTCCTATGAGAAGAAACTAAAGGACAATCAAAAGTGCAAGGTGGCTGGGTCCCTTCCTCAAAGCTCAATACCATAAGTTCCTATTCAGGGGCTGGCATGCAGTGAATGTGTCACAAAGCAGACAGTATATCACCAACCCTTTTTAAAATTCTTTATTGTCATATTTTCTTCTTTATTTATATAATGTTTCCAGGACGAAATCCTCATGTAAAAACCTCCAATGTTTCACCCAGACAAAGGGCTTCTTCAGGGAGGAGAATCAAGGCATAATCAGAATCAAATGATAAAAGAAATATTTCCAGAGTTGCTAATCAGTGATTGCCTACTTTATACAGTATGCATTCCTTGACAGCTGAGCTAGTAGCTGACCATCATGGTGAGTGGGCAGCTGTGCAGCTTACTGGATCAGGGCTCAGAGGAGGGGAGCAGAGGAATGTAGCACTGCCTGCCAGGGGTCCACCAGACCACCAGGGCTGTGTGTTATTATAATAATAAGGAGAACAGGGCTGGGGCACTAGATGCCAGAGATATGCATTAATTTGTTTAGAGGAGATCAGTACTGGGGGGCAGCTAGCCTCCTGGAACATACACTAATTTATTTAAGAGGAGATCAAAGCTGGGGGTGCTAAGCACTGGGGACATGCATTATTTTAATGAAAAGGAGATTGAGGCTGTGGGGGGCTGCTAGCCACCAGGGACATAATTACTTTATTTAAGAACAGATCGGGGCTGTGAGGGACCGCTAGCCTCTAGAGATATGCATTATTTTATTGAAATGACATCAGGGCTGGGGGTACTGTTAGCCACCAGAGACATGCATTAATCTCTTTAGGAGGAGATCAGGGTGGGGGAACTGCTAGCTACCAGGGACTTACATTAATTTTTAAGAGGGCGGGCCTGGGGGCACCAATTACCACCAGTGACATGCAATATTTTATTGAAAAGGAGATTGGAGCTAAGGGGTACAGCTACCCAGGGACATGCATTAATTTATTTGAGTGGACATGGGGGCTGGGGGGCACTAGCAACAAAGGGCATGCAATAATTCAGTAAGTGGAGATCGAGGCTTGGGGGACCGCTAGCTACAGTCATTGTCAAGGATGCAGCTGCTGCCCAACAACCCCACAGCTTGCAGCACACCTCATAGATGCACCATCTGTTTGGCGCATGGCCACTATTGCCACAAACTGCAGGACTTAAGCACTGGAACCATACCGGATAGTGAATCGGATGCAGGGCCCTGGTGCACTGGCATTCAGCACAAGCTGTGGTTGGCACAGCTTAGCTGACCTAGTGAATCAAGCCACTTGTGTCTCACACAGCAGTCTATTTCACTTTTCACACTGACTGACTGATTGGCAGACACATGTGTACACACACTATGCAAAAACTAAACAAATGGATTTTGTACCGTGCTACATCACAAGCAGTCAGTAAAAAAAAAATACTTGTCAAGTAAATATCTTCTGATCTGCTAAATCAGCTGCTCTGCCTAAAGGGACAAAAATAAATTAAGTATGTATTTCTGTGTCCTCTGCTCCAACAGCACTCATTAAAAATATATGTGTCAAATCACTCAAAAGTTTCCCTGAACTTTTCCAGTTTTCTAAATTTACCCTGTCTGTTCCTGCTGCAGTGCCTGCAGCTGCCAATCTGATCTCACATTCTCTTTTTCCTCTGGAGCATAATTTTGCTAGCCTGCCTTCCAAATACTACAGTTAACTGCAATGAGAATTAACTAACTTGAATGATAATGTGCAATTCTCTGATTATGACATTTTTCTGAATTTATATGTGCTGTTTTCATGAAACTTTCAATAAACTGTTATTACAAAAGTCACTGTTTTGCACATAAAAGGAACTCTTTCAGTACCCAGAGCCAGCTAGTCCTTCCACTGTAAAGACAACTGAAACTACTGTACTTTGGATGGCACAAAGAGTATTTGATCTCCATCATCACTTACTGTCTGTGGAGGATCATGTTGCTTGCCAATAACTTGGACATGCTCAATGTGTGCTCCCTATTGAAACTGTTGCAGTACCAAGTAAGTTAAGCCATGAAAAGCATGGGTCTACTGGTGATTAATCCATGGTTGGGGGTTGGACCACGAGGCCGAAGGCCCAGTGGGTCCAACTAACCAACCATGGATTAATTCCACTGTAGACCCATCCTTTCGAGTAGCTTAATCCACTTGTAACATGGCAATGACTGCATGACTAACAGTTTTGAATAAATGAGTACAATCAAACTGATTTACTTTCAGAATACTATAAATTGAGCTATTAAACATGATGTACATATACTTGAAAACAATTGAACACACCTATTGGAAATATCGTGGCTACTACTTCACTTTTGTTACAATAACTTTCATTACAAGCTTAAAGCTTTCTTACATCAAAACATATTTTACAACTTTTCAAAACCTTGCAATTCACTTTCTATTCTAGGTGCTTTGATTTTCCTCTCTATGTATTAGAAGATATGGTCTGCACTGCATGATGGGAGTGTGCTATGGTATATTTAGTTTTCTTTCTCCAGTTCCTTTGCAGACCAATAGGTGGCTGTCACACAATCCTAGTAGCACAAGCACCTTTTCTCCAAATGTACTGAACTAAGCCAATCTGAAAACACTTTATTGAACAACTACTATTTTGCGGAATATTACTTTCACTTTTTTCCCTCTAAACTACCTAACTCAGCAGGACATAGAACAACATAATGTTTACTGCTTTCATCTTTCAAATACTTGTTTTGACTACTATTGTTAGTTTGTTTCTTTGATTTCTTTTTGTTTCTCTTAATTTATTTTCTTTTCACCCACAGAAGTATCCTCTCTCTTTGATTTTGCTTTGTTTATCTCAGTGTCTGTTGTTTTTGTTTTCGGTTATAGAAGCTGCATGCTTATCTTTAAAAGGCAAGGCCAGATAATGTTATTCAGTCATCCACAATGCATTGCACCCACAGTTGCTTAGACAGCAGTAGATCAGAAGGGATGGTAACAGTATGTAACTGTTCACTTTCAGAAATATTGCTGCAGCATAATTAACAGTATATGTGGAGTTTAAATGTACAATCTTTAGTAACTCATGCACTTCTGTTGTAATTACAATATAGAACAGTCTTGAAAAGTCAAAATCCTGTGCCAGGAAAATTCTTAGTAAATACAACTTGGGACAACTACACGCTGCAAGCTATTTGTATATTTCTTTCACGTGTATACTGCTTCTTACCTGTAGTGGATTGCCAAGGTATTCAATACAAACCATGATCTACTATGGTACTAGACCATGGTTTCTACTGTACCACATGGTGTGTTTGCACCTATCTGAGTGCTTCATTTCGTTTCTCTTTTTGTGCCATGTTACAAACAGAATTAAGTTCCTTTTGACCTACTTTGCTGGTGTCCAAAATACTGGATTTTGCCACATTCACCAAATGGAAATTTGGAATTGGCTTATCCTTACATTCATAGCGGACGTGTCAGCCACTGTGTGTGTATAACTCTTCTCTAAATACTGACTTGGTTTCCTACCCAGGTATCTTATCTCTCTCCTTATCTGCTCCCTTCTCTATACATACTGTATTTGAAGCTCTGATTCACAAGCCTTTTCTCTCTCTCTCTCTCTCTCTCTCTTCTGCCAGTCAGGCCACTTTCTTCTACAGGCTGCCCATCTATAGTATCTGTCCTCCTCCACTCAATTTCTCCCCTCCTGAAAACTCAGCAAGCTCACGTTCCTTGTCTGTTCCTGTATCAAATTTCTCTCAACCCTTTTCACCTTTTTCCACCTCTCTATTTCCTACTCCTTCATTTCTCCTGATTCTCACCCCTTCTGCCAGTTTTCTTCCCTTCCCCATCTCCCTTTGACCTATCCACCCTATCCACCCTTGTTGTCATCTTCCTGTTAAAGGAAAGTCCCCAACCTATATTCTGTACACCTGGGTAGTTTGTAGGCATAGATAATGATTCCTCACTTGCATCTTTCTAATTGCATACTAATTTAAATATAAATGAAGTTGATTCACTGTTTTGCCCTGGTGTGAAAACCTGTCTGTGACCATTGCAAAGGTCATGACCCCCACTAATCCAAGGCATCATGGCATATTTTATTTATTAGATCATCGGTTTACAGACCATTGAGTCAAAGACTCATTTACAAAGGCATCTCATCAAGAGATCAATGCATCACAACAAATAAAACAGTACATATTGCTTAGATTAAAAAAAAAACAGTGTTACAGGCATTCACTGCTGGTATAAGCTTGGTAATGGGCAGATAACAGTAGTCATAATATAGGTACACAAGTACCATGTCAGGTAGCAAGCAGAGATATTTTATTACATTAGATAGCATATGTTGCCTGAGATCCCAGGCATATACAGCAAAAGTAAACAGGGCAGACCCAGGCTGGGGGTGAGGGTAAGGGGCAGGTAGGTCATGACCCCCCACCTGTCTCCCACCTGACCCCGGTGGATGACTGACACAGCTCACCGCTCTCCACCATGGCTGACCACCTTATGGGAGTTAATGATGCATACATGCACAAACCAGCAGAGTTATACTGTCATTCAGTTCTGTTACATGTCTTGTGAAGTTCCTGCATTCTCCAAATGCATTTTTGAACTCATACACCTCAATTGACAGAAAACAGGAGGACACATACTACATAGCTAGAGGTGTGCGAAGTTGAGAAACTCTGCTCCGTGAAATAAACCCCAGAGTGTCTTTCATGGACTTAATCCATGGTCGGAGTCCAAATTGGCCCTTTCAAAGAAACTCCACAAAATGCAGAGTTCCAAGTCCACTCAGAATTTGGCAACTCTGCTGGCACAGTTTGACAACTCCACCAGTGGAGTTCAGACTCCGCATTTTGCTTTTTTCAGTGTCTTGCGTAGTTAGTGGTCCTCCCATCCACCCTCCAATCTTTATTTATTTTTTATTTATTTTTTTGTTAACTGGTAAACATATGAGCCAAGACCCTTTTTCATATGCGACCCAAGACTATAAAACCTTCACAAGATGTTATACAAACAGATAACTTTTCCATTCACTTAATACAAAAATACAAATACATGACATATTAGACACACAGTATAATACAATTATTTAAAATAGCAGTGACATTGCAAGCTACTCAACAAATGATGCTTCAATTTCTTTTGAATAAATTATGACTGCTCAATCGAGGCCTGATATAAAATAAAATTTATTCCCTGGTGGCTAGTGGTCCCTTCCTCTCCTGAATCCATGCCCATAGTTTTAAAATGATTCCTTGGTGGGTAGTGGATCCTCCCCCTTCAAAACCATGCCTGCTGTTTTAAAATTATTCCTTGTGGGTAGTGAACCCCATCTCCAGTTGGTAGTGCCCCACCTCGCTCTCCCCATCCTGACCCGAGTGAGTGACCACACATCTCACTGCTCTCCATGGCTGACCACCTCACTGAGCTGCCATCAATGAATCAATGAATGAGCATGTGCTTGTAAAGTATATGTTCATTCAAGTATCACAACTCAGTGGGTTGGCAGAGCAGTTGTGGAAATGGTGGGCTCTACAGTCACCGCTTGAGGGTCAGGGGGAGTGGGGTGGGAGGCACTACCTAATGGGGTGGGGTTGTGGGGGGTCCACATTGCCATCAGGGAATAACTTTAAAACTATGATCATGGGTTCGGGAGGGGAGGGACCACTAGCCACCCAAGAATAATTATTTAAACTATGGGATGGGTTCAGGAGGAGGCCCACTAGCCACAGAAATAAATGTTAAAACTACAGACATGGGTTTGGGTGGGGGACTGTCCACTAGCCACCAGGGAATAATTTGTAATACTATGTGCATGGGTTTGGGAGTGGGGAGGACTGCAAGCCACCAGGAATAATTGTTAAAACTACAGGCATGAGTTCAGGTGGGGGAGGGACCAATAACCACCAGGGAAAATTGGAAGAGAATGCAAGGAGGATCAGAAAAACAAAACGCTATGCACAACATGTGTTTTTATAATTGCTGCATATAACTTTCCTTTATTTTGTTTATTTAAACATTTGTTCACCAGGATAGGCACAGTGAGCCAAGGCTCATTTCTGGGTGTAACCTGTGGGAGAGGGTGTAGGAGAATATACAAAATAATACAAAAGACTATAGTTACAGGCAGTAGTACAACCAAATTCCACAGACTCTGACAACATTGCAGGCCTTAGAGGCAAAAGACCTCAGTTACAGCAGCTAGGTCAAAAAGTAAGAAAAAAATGTCAAACTTGATAACATTTCTATGACATGAGACACTGGAAACCAGAGTCACTAAAATAAGTGCACCAGCATGGGCTAGGTCTTGTAAATGCTGTGGCTAGAGCTAGATCACCTGTGACAGCAGCAGGGAGATGACAGGAGATGTAGTTGTGTCTGGCAAGCGAGGAAAGAGGACACACTTCTAATGGAGGGTAATCTTGCTCCATAAGCTGGGGAGCAGATAGAAGAAAGCAGCTTAGCCAGGAGATGAGGATGGGTAAGGAATAAGAAAAGATCTTTTGTTTCTGTGCCTCAGTATTTAAAGGGTGTCTGGGGCCAAGGAGACTGTCCACCAAAAGTGGATATAGCACCAGTGGGACAGTGGAGTAATATATAGGAGGGAGTATAGATTTCAGTGATGTGTTCTAACGGATGAGTTGGTAGTGAAGCGGCAAAAAGAGTTTAGGAGGGTGTTTAGCTTGGTCAGGGGTGATTACTGGAGCAGTGCCGTAGACCACATCACATAATCAAAAATGAGGAGGCTCATTCTTTTAAGATTTGACATCTGGCAGGAAGTGGGAGGGAATCTCTGTGCTGGTAGAGCATACCAAGTTCGGAGCATAGTTTAGAAGGTTGCATCTATGTGATGATCTATGTGCCTCTTTAAGCACTGTTGCATTCTCAAGTCATATTTGATTACCTCCCTGAGCTCTTTCTCTGTACTGTGCAGTATGTTCCATTTTTGTTTTCTGTTTCCTTGGTAATTAAAACCAGTTCTATATGTACAGTAGAGTAGACTCTTTGTCTCCTTCCTCTAGTTTCACTGCTTGCATTTATTACTGAGTGTTCATTCAGCTCATTGAGGAGTAGTGGCTCTGCACTGACTGACAAACCAATCACATCTTTAATTGCATTATATTTAATGGCACAGTTCAGGGTCTACATTCAGGGATAGTTTAAAGAGCAGGGTGACAGATAACAAACACACAGTGAGCTCGCTATACAGATGAACAAGGGTGAGCAGATATGAACTTAGAATGCCACATGTGTCCTTCCCTTTTAATGTTCCTAGACTAATGGTGTTGTTTGGTACACTGATATGAAGCAATCAAGAATAAGAAGAATGTTTTTTGGTTTGCTCAGATCAAACTCAGAACAGACTGTTAGGTGCTTCTAAAATTGTTAGTGTTAAGTGGGCATGGCTATTACAAAAGTGAAGAGAGGTTCCATTTAATTGCACATGCAGAACTATATTTAGAAAGTGATTATCTCTTGGAGGAAAACTGAAGGAGTACTTGTGTACTATGAGAAGGCCATGGCATTGCAACACTAGAATAGAAAGAACAAACATTGTGTGTGTTTTCTGTGTGAGTGCATTTGTGAGTGCATTTCAGAAATAAGCATTTAATAAGCCAAAGCAGATTTTCCTTAAATAATTATTTCTTTTGAAGATAACTTGTTAAAGCAGTTTGAGTATAGCAACACTGAACTACTAAGATCACACAATTATATGTGTTGATAAGTAGCAAAATGCTTTTAAAAATACTTTTGAATGTCAGCCAAATGGTGACATTGGTTAATCTTGCATACAATTGAATAGGATAACTGCATGTTAGCGAGTTAATCTGTAACACCTTATAAGCAGAAATATGTAATGAGTTGGAATCACAGTTTAAACCCTCCACTCAATGGGTTGATTTGTTAAGCTCAGTATATCATAAATTACTTTCATTTACCTAATATTTTCATAAAGAAAGATGCATTTAAGCAATACGAAAAACATGTGTGTATGATTGTTGGAAATTGCCATGTCTTAGCTCACAACAACACATATCCTGAAGAGCCATAATCCTATTATACAATCGAACTCAGCTGTAAAATTCTGAAATAGATATATAAAAGAGAAAGCTATATTTATGTAAGCAGTAACTGTACAGAATTCCAGAACGCTCTGCAGTGTCAGTGGCTCAGTAGGTAGCACTCTGCCTCTGAGGCCGGGAGATCAGAGGGCTGTGGGTTCAGTTCCCACATCTGGCACTTGGTTAATATCCCAGTACTGACACTGTAGTGCATCATGAGAGGGTGCTGCACTTCTGAGGTGCTGTCTTTCGGATGAGACATTAAACTGAGGTCCCATCTGCCTGGATTGGTGGTAGTTCAGGTGGATGTTAAAGATCCCATGGCACTTATCGAAAAGAGAAGGAATTTTCATTAACAAAACTTCAAAACAAAATAAAGAAAAACCAGTGTTAATTCACACTTTTACAAGAAATTGCATACAAAAAAAACAAGAAAAACTGGGAAAGAAAAAAAAACATAACAAAGAAAAAAATAAAACAATACAAAAAGAACACAAGAAAATTCAGTATTACATCATTCTGAAAAATGAAACACAACCTAAGGAACTGAAAAAGAAAACAAAAGTCAGAGATAACATTTAATTCATTTAACAGGAACATCATTATCTGTTACCCATGGTAAATTCCTTCAATTCATCCTCAGAATGGTATGATTATATAGTCCAGCTTCATATTAGTAAATAGTAGACAGTTCTAAATTAATTTTCTGCAAAGATCAACATCAGAGAGGTCCTTTTGCTGTAAGGTAAAAAGGCACCTACTTTGCCAAATAAACCACTTAAATACTGCAAAAGGACATGCAACGTACCAGTATCCCATTCACTCCAATCCGGAGGATATGAACCATAGATCAAAATTTCATAAGTGACTTTTTCAAGTACAGGTTCTTTCCAGACATTTGCAATGCAGCCCCAAAACATAGAAATATGGACATAGAAAGTATAAATGTTGCATAGTTTCAAGTACTTGAGAGCAACCTGGGCAAGAACAATTTCGTTCTTGTAACTGTTTATGGAATTGATTGCCTTTAACATTAAGCCTCTCATGACCACACAATCAAGTAACATCCCATAGTTTAGGGAAATATGCTTACTAATCATTAAGCCCAGCAATGATGAGAGCTGTGTATCAGGACATTTTGGAAATGTAATACATTCAGAAAATGGGAATCAAGTACTAACTGATACATAAATTTCTTGTGCTTAGAAAGTAACCAGTTGCTTGGTATGCGCCACTGTCTTAGTTTAATAAAATTTCACACTGATAGGGACTCATAACGGCTGTAGTGTAAACTTATTTTACCACCGAATTCAACCATTTGGCTCCCAAAGTGGGACAGATTATACACAAACATTGGGACATTATAAATTCGGATGTGAGATTGAAACAAATAGGCCAAAATCGTCCTTTGATTTCATATACAAAGGGACATAATTTAAAAGATGTGTTGGTAAATTCGTATATCCCATGTGCTAGGTGAATCAACAGCACAATTGGCTACCCTCTTTTCCTAAAGGTAATTATCGATGTGGAAGATGTGTTCATTGTTCCAACACGTCTGATGTAAAGATTTTCCATCATCCACGATCAGGTAAAAGATATGAGATACAATCCTTCATCAATTGTAATACTCAAGGGGTTATCTACATGCTGACTTGCCCATGTGGATTATGCTATCTAGGTCAAACCAAAAGAAATTTAAAATTGAGGATAGGAGAACACAAAGGAGCCATTAGAAATGCTAATATGGAATATGCAATAGCACGTCACTACCATGAAGCAAAACATGGGTCTCCAGCCACACTGAGATTTGTTGGACTGGAGAAAGTGGAGGTTGGTTTTCAGGTGGAGATTTCAATTCAAGGATTCTACAAAGGGAAGCATTTTGGATTTTGAACTCAACACTATGGTACCGTTTGGTTTGAACGATGAACTTCCTTACATAGTTTTATAGTTAATGTTAGCATTTGTGGATATGACCTGTGCCGTGCTCTGTTCACAAAATGGGACATGACTTTTCAGCTCTGTCCCTTTTGGTGTTTCTACAGTTTTATGAATATCATATGTATGAATTTTTGTAAGATTTATATTTATATTGTTCTGGCACTTACTGTCTTGGTGATTATGGTGGCACTTAAGTAGTATACTGAGCTATGACTTATTCATGCTCTAGCCAAGTTCAGTGGGGACTATGACTTGTTCGGCTCTTTTCCCTAGATATATTTAATAGTATTTTTGTAATTGAGTTTGTTATGTTTTTCTTTATTAATTGTAGGTATATGGAGGCTTATGTTCACATAGGGCTGTGTGACATATCTCTTTAAGACTTCCGGTATTTAGGGGACACAGATTAGCCAATTCACGTTCTGAAGAAGGCGTGTTAGTCGATCTGATAAGCGTGACGCCGTGACGCTGGCTTTGTTTGTCTCTTCCGGCTTCGCCCGCGTGTGCAGCTTTTCCTTGGTTTGGACTTCACTATTCGAGACGTATAAGCTTTCTATTTTTGGAGTGGTATGCCTTTTGTTTTATTCAAAGTTTGCTTATCAATACGCTACTTTTCTGCCACTCATTTTGGTGCTTTGTATTTGCTAGCACCTTGCATCCCCGTGTTTTTCCATGTGGCCATTATTTGTATATTATGTGATTAAAGGATTTATTAATACAGCCTTTTCTCTTGCTGACCCTGTTCTTCTTTTTTAGTGACGAGTTTGTATTTTTCAACTCCTGGGGTATTGTGCATAACTCTGTGCTTTTGAGACTCCACGGTCCTTGTAGTTTCTCTTGGACTCTGTTTTATAACATCTACATTACGTAGATAAACCTGGGCAACAACTAAATCAAAAGGCTGTTCCTTGAAAAGCGAAGTCATGTATGATATCACCTCTGACATCAGATCTTGCTATGTAAACTTCTCCTGACCATCATGCCTATAATGCTAACAAAAACCCTTTTTCCTGACCCTTTCTTTACTGCCAAGAAGGAGGCAAATAATTCTTGAAATTTCCTGTGTACCAAATTTCTGCTGAAATTTTAAAACTCGGATTGATGTTTGTGAAAGGGTGCCATTTTATCCTTAAGTATTTTTATTTGAGATGAAAAATCATGTTTAGTGGTTTGGGCCATAGACATTATTTTCTGCAGCTGTTTCTAAACTTCAAATAAGAAAAATAGGCTGTTTCTCGCTGAAACATTCCAAAAAATTTCAATAGGAAATAGCATCTGCCTTAGTATCTAACCACCATAAAGAGAGTCCTCATACATATCATATAAGGACATTCTGGCTTGTATAAAATATTGCAGATGTTGCAAAATGTCTTGTTGTGCCAACAGCTGAGAGTTAAGTCTCCAGAGGCCCCTACCAAAGGAGAATGCAACCGTGGACCCAACTGTAATGCATAGGGCACAATGGTCAGAGAATTCCACTGGGGTAACCCACACTGAATTCAGTGGTAATGTTTTATTAATAAAAAGAAATCTATCCTAGTAGCCAGGGTACCTTTATGAAAAGTAGGAATAGTGGTCTCATGTAATTGAGCATATGCATCAATTAAACTCGCAGTCTGAACAACCTTAGCCAAGCAGGACATATCACAAAATACTTTAGTGGTTTTACACCCTTACCCCTATCCTTATTAGATATACCACAATTAAAATCACCCCCAAACAATATGAAAAGAGGTATGCAAATATGGTTGTATAAGTTGAAACAAATCAACTCTAGTTGCTTTTGTTTGTGGTGCATATACATTGATTAATCTAAAACAAACCCCTGAAGTAATACATCAAAATGAATACCTGGCCTGGGACCAGATCAATTAACTTCAAAACTTTCACATTAATATCATGAAAAAGTATTGCAACCCCAATACAGGTTCTAATCATAAAGACCAGTAAGAAGCCCCAGTATGCCACCATTTTGAAGCACTGGAAATTTCAGTGACCGTATGTAACCATGTATCTTGTAAAAAATATATTACAATGTAAGGACTTCAAAAAGAAAATAACACAGACTGTCGTAGCTTGTTCTTCATGCTATTCACATTCAGTGAACAGAAAGTTAGTAAAGGAAGCATTTAGACAATTCAAAAGAAAGGTTCATGGGGCTTACGTTTATTTTTTCCCTTTCTTAGTAGTAGTGAAGATAGACTTAAGCGGCAAAACTGAGAGCTGATCCCTTCAGACTCCACATCCAAAGCCTTTTCCGAGGTATCAGCCCTAGGCTGGGAGGATTCAGATTCTGCATCAGACACATCCTGAGCAAGAATATGGTCATGTAAATGATTAGTAGTGGGGTACTAACCAATTTAAGGACGTTTGAGGCTGGTTGTGTATATAAGACTACGCCTCATTTCCTTAGAATGAAAGTACTTCTTGAGGAAGCTGGAGGGTGGCATGGACTGGGTGTTGAGAAGGGTAGATGTCTGAGGCAGAGGGCCCTCATTAAAACCTCAGAGGAGATTTCCAAGGGGAGGGATGAGCAGTGGCCAAGGGATCCAGAAAAATAATAGAAGGCTCAGAAAGAGGTGGCACAGGAGGGCAAACAGAAGGAGGTGGGGATGCTTTAGTGTGAGTGGCTCATGAGCGCTGTGCAATAGTGATCAGTAGTCTTTGTTCCTCTGAATCATGTGGATCCAATTGTTTATGGGCTGCCTCAGGACAAGTGGCATACGAATGACCAAGTGCACTACATAAGGAACAAACCACTATATTTTACATTGTTCACTCATGTGCCCCAAAGAATTGCAAAGCGTACAACACAAGCGATCACAAGCACTACTGATGTGACCTGATTGCCCACATCTATAGCAGAATTTGGGTTGATCTGCATAAAAATAGCCCCTATCCTGCCCCAAGAAGGCACAATTTGGAAGTTGCTTTAAGCCATACTCTGCAGAGTGCAGTATCACCCTGATTCTCCAACCCCTGTCCAGATGTCCTTAGAATCACATATTGCTTCCGGGTGTCCCAGTGACGTGCATCTCTGTTTCAACCAGTAAATGAGGTCTGTAAGCTACACCTCATTCCTAAAAGAACAGTTACTGTTTTATGAGCAGGTTTAGTTAGTGGAAACACATCAAAGGGGACCATAAAGGCTTGTCGAACTTTGTTATAATTATTCCAAAATTTATCTAGTCCACTATTTAATTTAAAGCTAACATCAAAACCTTCTCCTCTGAAACATGTAGTAAGGCATACATTTCAGTTAATGAAAACTGCAAGCTATCTTTCAACAATATTTTTGCTACAAATTCCTATCTGGAAACTGTCCATTCCACCTTTATAAACAAAATGAACAGCATTATGCCTTTTGGCAGAAAAGTTTGGAGAGCGAAAATAAGAAGCATATAAGCATGGGGCAGTTCGCTCTACGCCAGGTACAAATCCTGACAACGATCCTGTAGGGCTTCCTTAGTTGCCTGGTCATCTATTTGCTCCATAGGCGAAGAAGGCACTATCGAGGGAATGTTCCTCAGTAGAAGGCAAAACTTTCTGTGGTTTAGACAAAGTTCAGGGTTCTGTGTCAATGTTAATTTGGGAGGAAGAGCTAAAGGTGAACTTGCAGTGTCTGAAGGTTGGACCTCCATAAGGTAGGCCTGACCAACCATGCTCTGAGATACTATGGTAGTTAATTTTGCAGCTGGTGGAGATGGAGCATGCAGTTCTTTTTCCTCATACTAATAACCAGAGATCCATTTACCAGAATCGAAGCTGTGCCCAGCCAGACGATGTCAGGACTTTACTTACTGACCATGAAGCATCAGCTTCTTCTACTTAGTCAGCCCAAGAGTGTTTCTGCTCAGAAATAGATTTAGCACACTTTTAACCACCTGCTGTTTAGCAGTGAAAGAAAAGACCGTAGCTTATTGTTGGTCAGAGACAGAAGAAGTGTAAACAGTACCTGTAGAGACTTCCCTGGTCCAAAAGATTGTGGTGTTGTGACTGTAGCTGCGCTGACTTGCAGTGAGTTTCAGGATTCCTCGGTGTAGCAGCCTCGCTGTCATTCTGCAAACCCACAGCTGTCACAGATGCCTCTGGTAATTCTTCCTCATTCGCTGCATGTCAGGAGGCAAAGACTGCACAGAATGACAGGCAGTCAAATCTGTTCTACTGCAGGAGATTTTGAAAACAGCAGTAACTGCGCAGCCTTACTCATTGCTGAGCAGAAGCATCCATTGATCCTTCCGTTTGGCATATAAACCCAGCTCATGAGCGCTCAAAAGATTTCTAATTCCATGTTCTCCGAGGCAAAGCAGCACTGGCCCTCGGCCAGCAGCATGTCCTGCTGCATCAAGGCTGCTCAGTAACTGAGCCCTCCATTCTGATGGTCAGCAAGTCCCCTACTGATGAGTAGGAATTTCCCGTGTCCTGGCCAAATTTCCTTATTCACTAAAAATACCAACAACAGCTTCATCTGGTTCAAGGTCAGTTGGCATTCATCTGTATCCCCCTGCCCGGTGGTGCCTGAAAATAGGCAGGATTTGTCTAGTGCACTTACCGGTCAACAAAACTAAATAAATAAAAATTACTAATCATAGCTTCATTCTGGTATATCACCTCAGTTTCTTATCTTAATTGGCCAATAACATTTGAACAAATCAAAGAGCTATTACAAAATTAAGTAAAGACAAACAAGATGTGGTATACAGTTCCCTGGATATACTTATGACTCCAGTACATTTTAATATACATGGAGCTGAAAGACATGCACTGTGTACTTATTAATCTTGAATTAAGAGGATGTCAGACTTGATGCCTCAAGTCTCTCTCATAATCTTGAATTATTACTTTATTTTTCACTATGTCAGATTCATGCAATGAGCTCTGGAAGGATCCACAAAAATGAAATTTCAGCAATGTACACCACTGGCAGAAAACGAAACGAGCATAGGAATCTGATTTTTAAAGTCATGCGGGAGCTGCACTCAACCCCCGGCTTCTGGATTCTCAACTCCAAGGGGTGCATGTCAGTGGGGAGTGCAAATTGTGAAAAAAAAAATACTCAGGCCAGGCACAACAAAACATACCTGCGCCCAGATCTGAATCCAGCATCTTGGCTACCACAGCTCAGCACCCACCCATCACACCACAGAGCCAGCTCGGCAGCTCACTGCAGCACCACCCTTCACAAACCCTACCTACCCTTGCTCAGCATGCTCGCTCCCCCCACACACATGTACATATAGCAACATCCTGTCACTATTCATGAACCCACCCTATCTAGTCGCCTTCCTACTTCCTCACCCTGTCAACATGCGCCATAAGTGGGTCACCATTTGGTAGGTGTTCACTCGAATAACACATGTCACAGGATACCACTCTGGAAGGCAGAAGTGGAGGCCAGCAGGGATGGATTTAAGTGTCTGCCTTTATATTTTCCTCCATGAGATGGATGGGCTTGATACACTGTTCATGGAATGACATCTATGGGAGATCTGGCTGTGGTGTTACCTGAAGTGAAGGCGACCATGTGCTGCCTGTCATCCCCAGGAGTTTCACAAATATTAGGAAAATAAGGTGGAAGGCAAACAACTGGGATAAAAACTCCCACTATAAGGAAGGTGAGGGCATATGGTCAGTTGCTCACCATGCTTAACAGTACAGCTGCTAGTCAGGCTACTCCCACACCTCCATGTAAGGTCTGAGAGAAGTGACAAAATTCAGTGATAGTTTCAAAGTCTCTGAACAATGCAACAGGGCATACAGTAAGGCAAACAGGATGCTAAGTCTATAGGCAAGGGTTTTGTCAGTGAAAGGGAAGAGGTGATCTTGCCCTTTACAGGACTCTGGTATGGCCACATTGCAGGTATTGTACCAATTCTGGAACCAACACCTGCAAATGAACAGCAGAAGACTGGAGGTAGTATAACAGAGGCATGTATCAGGCACCTTTGTGCATAAAACCAACTATTAACAACTCATGGGTAGACTGGATCGACAGCAAGTCTTCTTCTAAGTAATGGGGGGCTTTAAGCCCGAGGTTCAATGGGCAGAGCAACAACATCACTCCCCATTGAGCTTAAATAAATCCTTTTCCTGGACACCCTCAGGATTAGATTTTGTTGCTTTGCGGCCAGAGGCACCGCTGTACATTCCCCTGTTAGCAATATTCTCCTGCATGATGGCATGACCTCACTTTCCTGCTCATCTGCTTTTCTCCCTTGTTCATAGCTGCCTCCGTCACACACTTCTCTGTGCTCCCTCGTTATCACCGTTCTGCATTTGTCTTCTGCTCCCTCCCGCTCCACTTTCCCATCATCTGCCTCTTCCATTGTGCTGTGCTTCCCTGGCTCCATCGGCTGCTGCTTTGCTCAGCGCAACTTGCGTTTTCTATGCCTCCCACCCTTTTTGCCTGCTCTCTGGCTCCGTTCCTCGCTGTGCTGGCACTGCCCTTCATTCCTATGCTTCCTCTCAGTTTGTTTCCATGAAGTGCTGTACCTGCTCCGTGGCTCACTCACTCCTTCCTTTGGGCTGGCGCCTCTGCTCCGCTCTTGTATCAGTCTTCCCCTGCCTCGATTGCCTGTTGATTTTCTCGGTATGTCCCGCTGAGCTGTTTTCGTTCAAGGCAACTGGCCATTCATTCTCTGCTCTCCTCGCCTGTCTAGCCTGCTAGTGCTGCAGGGATTTGTCCATTATGATGCATGTTTCTTATTCATTCATTTCCCCATGACCTACAGGTTGAATATTTTTGGGAGCTACTGCAGGTAATGAATTGGATCACATTCTCTTACTGTTCGTATCACTGTCTTGATCTTGTTTACACTATAAGATAAGGTGGATTGCCTTCCTCTGAAATATATTTTGATGGGGTACAGCTTATTTGGAACTTTATCCTCTGGTGCTTGGGGAGAAGAGTGCAGGTTCCCTATACCACTGCATACTGAGCTGACCAGTCTCGACTGTGGCTGTAGCCACTACCCTGCCCCTAGTTGGAGTTGGAGTTCAGTTGTAGCAGTCTTGATATATCCAGTGGGAGCATGGGAACCTGGGATTTTCTGAAACACCTGTTTGTTACCATGTGTTTTCCTCTCAGCTCTTCTGCTTGTCTTTTGTAGGTATGGGGGTGGTTCTATTGTTTTCACTCTGCGTAGTGGGCAGGGTGCAGCTTCATTTTCTACTCTATCACTGGCTTCTTTCTTGGGTTTCATTTGCTTCTTTCTAACTCGTCTCACCTCAGGTGCTCAAGCCCTCTGCTGCAGCCTTTTCCATCCGGGAGTGTGGGTGGCTGCGGTCTCCATAATCAACCAGTAGGAACTGCCCACACATGCTTGCAGTTCCAATGATACTGCAGTGTGTATCATATAACAAAAAAAAAAAAAAACACACTGGCCATCAAGGATTCAATCTATTCCTGGCCTGCTTTTGATATTTCTTTTGGGCCCTTCTTACCACTTGTCTGCAGGTTTTGACTCCTCTGGTTCCAGGCATGCCTTATTGGCCTCCGTATCTACATCCTCACATTGCTCATTCGACTTGGTTCTCATTCAACCTACTCCCTCATCTTCTCATTGCCACCTTTGGCTATCCTTCACTCATCCAACATCCCGCTCTGCTCCTCTACCCTTATGTAGGTCTATTCCTTCTCATCCACTACTGGGCATACCCTCTCGAGTCCCTGCTGTTTCATCTTGCCTTGGCATCCACTCAAGGACGTGCTTTCTGTCCATTGCCCTTTGCTAAGGGCTGGCTGGCTGCTCTTTTCCATCATCCTGGTTCAATTTCTAGTTGCTTTTCATGTCTCCTCTTCTCCTCTCAAGCCTTCATGGCTTCTCTCTGTCATGCTCAGTGCTTCCTCAGTCTTTTTATTAGCATCTCTGGATATTCCTTGCTCTGCTGGCTTCTACATCCCTGACTTCGATTTCCTTCTTCCCATCACCTACATGGCAGCGGGTGTGCTTGTGTGTTTTTCCATGCCTCCCCATCTTGCTCTACATCTATTTTTGCAGACTGGGTAGGATTGCCTGTGCTACCCCAGTTCATGGTGGTCACAACTTCTATGGGACCATCCGCTACCAGTTAGCCTGCCCTCTGAGATGCCTATGGTTCTCTAGCACATTTATTCCTGCTCTCAGCACTCACTCCTGATTGACCGTGTCTTGCTGATCCTATATGGCCCTGCCTTCTCATCACATCTCTCTTCCTCTTCAACCTCCATTGCCCCTTTCTATTCACCCGTTTCCTCATTTGCCATGCTTATCTTGTATCTATCTTGTGCTCAATATTTAAATCAGGCTCATGCACTCCTCATCCTGCTTCCATCCGTCATCAGCCGTCAAGATTCCTTGCACATTTGGCATGCCATCAGCCTTGGTGTCTGCTTGCCGATGCCTCGCTTCAACCTGCTCCTCTATTTGGATCATCTGCCACCTCATCTGTCTCTCCTTCCTGCTACCCCTTGACCTCCTTCTGTTCCTCGCCCTTTCATTTTTGCTTCCTGTACCAGCCTCCTTGGCTTCCTCCCTTTTGTACCTCATACATTTCCTAATTTTACCTTCCTTGTCCTAGTGCCTTTTTAGTCCCAGCCATCATGGTTTCCTCTGCTCTTCATTTCATTCCTCTTCATACCTCCTCCAGTTTTCTTGATCACTCACCTTGAGTTACCTCACTCCTTTTGAGGGCCTACTTCCTTTTCCTTCCTTCATGCAAGTTCATTCCTTTCTGATTCCCTCTTCTTGTCTCTCGACAAGTTCAGCCTTCAGGATTCCGTCGGTCCTGGCTTCTATATCCTCATGCCTCGAATTAGCTATTCATTTGCTCTGCCATTCCTATCGTTGGTCCATCCATGGATGACTCCTTCCGACCTTCCATTGAACTGGGCCTAAGTGACACCTCATCCGGCTTGCCCTCCTACCCCCTTGTGCATCCTTCCTCCTTCCCAGACTCTGCTTGCTCCCTGTCGTCTGTCATCTCCCTTCATTAAAGATCCTTTGACTCCTTCACCCCTTCTGCTCTGTGATGCTTAGCCTCATCCTGCTCATCTGATTCAATCCCTCTCAGTTTGATTGGCATGGTTCGCTGCCCGTCTGAGCTTTCCTCACTCCATCTAGCCATACCTATCTGGTTCATGTACCACCTTTTCTGACTCACCTCACATAGCTCTCATCCCATGCTGGTTGGGTCCTATGCCACCTGTTAACCTCCATACCATCCTTCGTCCTTTCCACCTCGCTTTCCAGTACCTACCCTCATGGTGTCAATCCCTCATCATATCTCATCCATTTCTGTTGCTTTCCTCAGCCTATCATTTATTCTTTTCCTGACCTTAGTGGATCCTTTACACCTAGCTCCATCCTCATTGTCCTTCATGTGCATTGTCTCCCTCGTTCGCCATCCATGCTTACCTTCTGATTTGTTTACCTCTGGTTCCCATTACGACTTCCTGGCCTCAGAGTCTGCCTCCTTTCAAGGAGCATCTTTGTTTTAATAAGCTCCATAGCATACGATACCTTCATTGCAGTTCTTTTCCAGTTCATTCGTGTCTCCTGTTCTTCCAGTTCTGTACCGGCTCTTCAGGATTCAGTCATTATAACTCCACTCTGCTTATAGCTTCACTCTTCATCATCGTCGTCCACTTTGCTCAGTCCTCATCACTCCTCATCCCGTTTTGATCCTTGATCGCAACCTGAGCTGCCTCTGGTTTTAGATCTCCTTCCTCGTATCAGACTCTACCTCCTTTCGAGGAGACTGCTTCCTTCGCTTCCTTCATTAAAGTTCATTTTCAGGTTCATTCCTGTCTCCTCCTTTCCAGTTCATTTCCAGCTATCCAGGCTTCCCTCCACTCTTGGCCTGCTCTCGACATTCTTTTGGGCATAGCTATCAAAATTCCTTCTCCACTTATCAGCTGCGGCCATCCTGCAGATGCATCGAGTTCATAACTCCAGTCATATCGAGTTCATGAATCCAGTTATCTTTCCTCAGCATTACTTCAAAGCTAATCCATTTGCATTGCTTACTCTAACATTCCTATCATTCAATACTGTTCTACCTCATCGACCACAACCTCAGGGTCTAATCATTCAGGGTCTAATCGTTTACATTGAAAATCAAGAATGCCTCTTCAACCTCAGTGTCTGCTCACTTACATCACTCTGTCAAGCGCATCGGCTCCATCAAGACAGTCTACAATATTATTGGTCTCCTCATTGACTCATCTCGAATATCCTCATGAGCACATCTGGATACCCCTTGCTGCTCTGACTCATAAGTGGATTTACTCCCTCCTATCCTTGCTTCCAGATCTATCTCACATTGACTACTCAAGCATACCCTCCTTAGTTCCAACAAGGTTTATCTAGTTTCATCATTCCTTAAGCATTCCATCATCGACTCTGATGCTGCTTATTGACCACAACACAGGATCTAATTGTTCACATCATGTAATCATGCCTTATCGATCTCAATTTTACTTCCTCGCCTCACTCAAGCAATCATATCTATTATTGATCTTAGGCTACCTCATCGACCCACTGACCACCTGCAGTGATCATCACCATCAGTATTAATTTTGCCTCATGTTTGCATTCGATCTCGCGCAGCCTCATGTTCCATCTTCGATCTTCGCTTTCTTTTAGGGATCTTCCGTATGCCATCATTATCCTCACTACTCGTATCCTCTAGATACTGAACCCTTTCTTTTTAAATATACATCCTCAATTCAAACGTCATCAGCCTGGAGGAAGGTGACCTAGGCCATGGATCCCCAGATGTTTCCTCCTCAAAGGGGTTTTCCTCTCCTCCGTGCCAATGGTCATAATATTAGTTAGAATTAGTAATTTTCTTCTTAGCTAGTTAGGTTCCGCTGTTGGAAGAGGCAGATGGTGGCCAGCTTTCCCTCTCTCCTCAGGAAGTTAGCCCTTCTCACAGAATTCATTAATCACTTCTCTCTTTGACTCTTGACAATTCAGGTATTCTTTTGGGCTTCTTCTAACCTACCATTAGCCAATTCATTCATTTCCAGCACCTGTGGGGGACCCTCACTAGTGTTCCTTGCATCGTACCCCTACAGGAGGTATATCCCATGGATAGAGAGGCAGAAAGCCACATAAAATTCAAGTTACTCAAGTTACACAAGCATTATCATATCATATCCAGTTGCATAAGCACATTGAATGGGAGGCTTTAAGCCCAAGGTTCAATGGGCAGAGCAACAAACTCCTCCCATTGAGCTTAAATACATTGCTTTCCTGGACACCCTCAGGACTCATTTTGTTGCCCACCATCCACCCCTCCTCCTCCAGTGGCTAGCTTCTCTTACCCATGAGCTTCTTCATTACCTACCTTAGCCAACTTATTCATTTCAGCACCTGTGGGGAGGCCCTCACTAGGGTTCCTTGCATCGCACTTCCTAGAAGGTATATCCATGGATAGAGAGGCAGAAAGCCACATAAAATTCAAGTTACTCAAGTTGCACAAGCATTATCATATCATATCCAGTTGCATAAGCACATTGAACTGCATTTTATAGTGAAAAGAAGAAGACAGCTTTTAATCCTGTAATGTGTTCAAAGTTTTGCAAGGCATTTTGGAAATGAGTTGCTGATGGAAGCTGTGTAGTCTGTGGACTGGTCAAGCATCAAACCCATATATTTGTAGAAAGATACATAATTAATGAAATTACCTGACCAGGCATGGATTTTAGAAGTGAGTGGATTTGAACATTTGAATCCAATTAGCATGGTGTCTAATTGTATTTAATTAATCACTAACTGAGTATAGTGGAATCAGTTTTAGATATTTGTGTAGTCATGCTGAAGGTTCCATACAGTGAGGGTGAGGTGGATCTGGAGGAATGAAGTGTCTTTGTCATTACATGTGAATGCTGCAGGTGTCTTGTTACCTTGTGATGTAATTGATTAATACTGTAAACAAGATGGACCCAAGAACAGAACCATGCAGGACACCAAGGGGGACTGGGAATGAGAACGTGGAAGGACCCAACTTAACCACTTGTGTTCTGTAAGACAGTAAAGACTCACTCCGACAGAAGAAGGTAAATGATAGATCTGAGGAGGCTACATCAACTTAGATTAATTCAATTCAGTTCCTTTATTTATATGGCACTTTTCAAATGCCAAGGCACCTCACAAACATTAAAAGACAACAAGATAAAATACATATATAATAACTAATATAATAGCAGTAGACAATTTACAAAATTAATTAATCACTGAAAACTTGAACCCATAAAACAGTTTTGAGTGCCTGTTAAAACCCTCCATGGTCAGGGCACTCCACGTAACTAATGGGGTAGAGAATTCCAAAAGGTGGAGGCCACATGCATAAATGCCTGGGCCCCAGAAGATTTTAAACAAACCCTTGGAATCTCTAGCAACCCCATGTCAGTTGAGCAAAGGAATCCCCAGGTCATTAAGGGACTAGAAGGTCTTTCAGGTAGTCTGGACCCAGTCAGTGTAGGGCTTTATAAGTCAAGCCTGACTTTAAAGTTGATTTGCCACTGTACTGGCAGCCAGTGTAGTTCGCGCAGCACCAGAGAAAATATGACAGGACCGTGGGGTTCCATCAATAACTGGGCCTCGTTCTGCACCAGCTGAAAGCAGTGAATATCCATCCCAGGAAGCCCTAGGTAAGGGCATTACAGTAGTCCAGATGAGAGGACACAAAGGCATGGACCAATGTGGGGAGGTCACAGGACGAACGAGGTGCTTAACCCTGGAGATATTCCTCAGATGATAAAGGAGGAACTGACGACTGCTGACACTTGTAATCACAGTGTCAGCCTGTCGTCAAAATCACTCAGGTTTTGCACCTGTTTAGAGGTCGGGAGGAGACCCCCAAGAAAAAGTCCCAAGGGTGACCCCATCCCTGACCCCTCTATCCGGCCTGGGTCCACCACACACCTCCATCTTAGCCAAGTTCAACCTCAACCAGCTTGAATTCATCCATTCCTGGATTTCAGTGAGGCAGTTGTTAAATACTGAGAGAGATCTATCCTGGTCGGTGCTGAAAGAAAGGTAGAGCTGGGTATCATCAGCATAGCAGTGACACCTCATCTCATACCTTCTTACAATGTCTCCCAGGGCAGCATAAACACTGTGAACAACATGGGGGACAGCACGATCCCTGAGGAACCCACATGATAATGGAACTGGGTCAGAAGAATGAATCCACAACACCACCCTCAGAGTTCTTCCAGTGAGGAAAGATGAAAACCTCCTGAGGACCGTACCTGACAGGCCACAGATGAACCTCACACGATTGATCAGAATCCCATGGTCCACAGTGTCAAACATTGAAGAAAGATCAAGAAGGACCAAGATGGAATGGTTCCTCCAATCTCTAGTCATCAGGAGATGATTGAGCACCTGAACCAGCACTGTCTCAGTATTATGCCTTTTCAAAACCAGACAGGAAAGGTTCGTAGACATCATGGATGGTCAAATGGTTCTCAGTTGTATGGCAACTACTTTCTAGATCATCTTCCCATAAAGGGAGATTCTAGATCGGTCTGTAGTTTGCATGACAGTCTGGTCCAAGGAAGATTTCTTCAGGAGGTGTCACCACTGCCTCCTTCAGGAGCTAGGAAACTCACCTGTTTCTAGGGAGCACCAGACTATCAGTGCAAGGACCTGGACAAGAATGTCCTATAACCCAAAATCAGAGTAGTTGGTCCCAGATCCAAACTACAGCCACCTTAGCGCAAAGAATCAGAGCATGCTCCTCACACTCAACATGCAAAATGCTCTTCAGACCTGTAGACAGGCTGGGTTTCACAATCTGTCCATGGTCTGAAAGAGCTGATCTGATTGATCTGAGCAGCCACAATCTCCCGGACAGGAACTCTGCCTTCTTACGGGTGATTGCGGATTGATAGACTTGATAATGGTCCATCAATCTAAGGTGATAGGCATCAAGTGTGGATCTCTGCCAGCAATGCTCCAACCTTCATTCTAGTCACTGCATTTCCTCAAGGACCCATCAAACCAAGGGGACCGAGGGCGAATGGAAGAGAGCGAACCGGACAAAAGCAATGACATCAGAGTCGTAGAAATGGCCTTGTACAAGCCACAACTAAAGCTTCTGGGTCATTGTTTGCTAATGGAAGGATTGATAGGTAAAAGCAGGGTGTTGCTCACAGTAAAAATCAAAGGCCTTGGCCCAATTAATAAAGATTGCCCCAGTACCATGGCTAGAATCCATCTCCATATGCATGTAATTGGAATCTAGATATTGGATGTGGTAGCGGAGAGATCTGGATGTAACAATAGATTGGAAGGGGTCAGAAAACTGGCCCTACAGTAGAGTTGGACAGTTGCTTTGACTGTCCTACCCAAGACTTTGGAAAGGACAGGCAGAAATGCGGAAGTAATTCCTAGGGATATCAGGGATATCATCTTGTGTGATGAGGTATAAATGTACCTTGTTTTCACAAGGAGAGAAGAGTCCTGTCTCAAGGAGTAATTAAGAATGTGGTAAGTGGTTTGGCAGCTGATGAGGTTCATAAAGAGAGAAAGTCAGGCTAGATGCCATCAAGATTATTGCTAGTGTGATCCTTCAGCATCCATTTAATGTCCATGTTATATATAATAATTAACTGTTGGATGTACAAGGAAAGAAGTAATGTGATTTCTATGGCGAAAAAAGAAAATACATTTAAAAATTGTCTCGCTGGATGGTAATAAAATATTGTGAAGTGAAATATAGTGTCATTTTTGATGAATTCTTATTTTGGAGGTGGACATATTATTACAGCGTGTACAGTAATTTCAAAACCTGTAAGAGCTAGGAGAATTAAGAAATAATGTGCCATGTAGATAAAGTACAGAATACGGGGGATGCTGTATAATTCTTGATATCACCAATAAATATTAACTAATACTGTATCTCACCACAGGGCTGTGGTTCTCTTTAGTGGGATGTAGACTCTGTCACAACATTACAAACATATAAATCATTAGTAGGGCATGCTAATATCACCTGCCACAAGGAAGATAGAGTAATAAATATTATTGTTGGTCTCAATATTTTTATTGCCCCTCCCCATGTGTTTTATACTTTGCCCTATGCCAGTTATTGCATGGGGAGCAAAAGTGGTTCAACTACATACTTAATGCCAAACTAAATTTATGGGGGCCAATATGAAGCTAAATGAAATTTGGAAACAGACCTCTTCTCTGACTATGATGCAACATATCATTTCCAGTGGGATCCTTCTTCTGCCTACAGTATTTTTCCAGCTGGGTGGACTGGAACACTTAGAAGTTAAGTGACTTGTTCAGGGTCACACAGTGTTTGGCTTAGGGGTGGGGGTGAACATGTAATCTCAGGTTATTATGCCAGTGCTCACTGCTTCAATCTATTTATTAAATGTAATAATAAAAAAACACACAAAATTAAAATAAAAGAATATAAACTGATAGAAACACACATTACTTTTGCAAAGCATAACTTATTTTCAACATATTGAGAAGTAAAAGGTCACAGAGATATGATAGATATTCTATCAAATAGAGTACCGAACAAAAACAAAATGTCAAAGAAAGTACTGTAACTCAGAATGTATTTGCTTTGTCTGCCTGTCTGTTCAAAGAATGAGCAGTCTCCACTGAATGCTTCCATAATCTCTTTGTCAAAATATAATCAACTCAATTTCATTATATCTCGTTATGTCACTGGCTACTTTAGTACATTTCCCTCAATCAGCCATAGGCTTCAGGAGCTTATGCATAGTGATACGATACAGTTTGTCTGCAGCACTGTACCTGTTGATGCCATCCTTTCTTCCTTTGTCTCCTATACACTAACATGTTTTAATAGTTTATGTTGATTTCTGTTGTTAATGTGTCTGAAACTACTTTGCATCTCTCTCTCCCTCTCTCCTTGAAGCTACTTGTCTCTCTTTTCATACTGCCTGAACTTTTATGGCATCAGTTATTCCAGTCCAGGCCATTCAGTTAAACAGAATGGAAAGGTATAAATGATATCATAAGATTGTCTGGGAAACATGAAAAGAAAGCATCTGCTGAAGAGAGAGCAGTGCAGAACTGACAGCACTGTAATGCTAAATTATGAATTTCTCAAAAATAAATGGTCAACATCTATCAGAATACAGAGGCATCTTAGTCTAGAGGCTACAGCTCAGGCATAAGCGGAAACACAGAAGACTGTGGATAAAATCCACCAGACCCATGTATTCACTATGAAACCTTTAGCAAACCAATTAGCCTTTCAATGTTTTAGTCCAATGAGCAGTAAAATAGTTAAAACAGGACATCGCTGAAAACAAGATATTGCATCTCAGCTGGATTATCTTAGGTAAATAGTTAAAAATACATCAATGACATGCAAAGGAAAACTAGAGGGCATTTGACAGTGCTAAAACTACTTTTAATCTGCATTAACAGTGCTAAAGGTAATGAACAGCTTTCATAGTAAGTTCTAATTTTGTCACCACTGGATTTACAACATTTCTGGCAAAATACTACAGCAGCTGAGTCAAAAGTCCACCAGACAATCATGTAAAACCAATAAGGAGACCCACCAGTCTGCCCATTTATTCCCTACCTTTTCTAGCACTGTAGACTCTAACTTGTCTCTGGCACCCCTGCCTCTATTCTAGTATACACATATATTTATTCCATACATGCTTGAAGACCTTCACCATTTTAGCTCTCCTCACTTTGGTTGGCAGTCTGTTCCAGGTGTCAACCAACCTTTCAATAAAAAATATTTTACTCAATTCTCTCTGATCTTCCCCTCAACTCCAGCATATGCCCCCCTGTTCCTGTGCAGGTTTTCATTTTAAAAAGGCTTCCCAACTTCACCACTGTGAGGTACTTGTGAGGTCTCGATCATGTCCTCTCTCTCTCTCTCTCTCTCTCTCTCTCTCTCTCTCCTTTCTTTCAGGTGTACAAGTTGTGACCTCTCAGTCTCCTCTTAGGGTGTCCTTAAAACCCTGCACCATCTTAGTTGCCTCCTCTGAATCAGCTCCATCCTGTCAATGTCCTTTCTGAGTTGCAGTCTCCAATACTAAACACAGTATTGCAGGTGGGGCATACCAGGAGTGATACAATGGCAGCACCATCTCTCTCCTCCTGCTGCACATACCCCTCCCTGTGCACCCCAGCATCCCAAAGGGATCTAGGTCTCAGTTACTTCACCCAGTTGCAAGCCATATAAAAAGACAATAGTGCATATAGTATATGTTCTGCTTTTAAGGACCAACCTCTGTTCCTGCACTATTGTTACCTTCACCTTGACATTTTTTGTTGTGTGTATTCCTTTCCCTCTTCCCCAGGATGAATTTGGAAATGAGCTGTTACCAGATCATTACCTATTTCCTGTTAACTAATTAACTAACTACCAACTTACTAACTAATTAACTAACTAAATAACTATTGCACAGGCAAGGCAACTTGAATTCTGTGTTTGGCAGTTGCAAGACTGGCAGGGTTAACTGTCATCCTGTTACAAAAATTATAAATAGCTGTAGAACATACCCTTTTTGTGATTTTATTTAAGAAATGCTCATTTTCATTGCCACCCTGATGGCTCAGCAGCAGTGTGTTGCACTGCTGAGCTGATAACCTGGGTTCAAAAGTGAGCCCAGAAAGATACATCAAGGGTAGAGCCAAGTCTGACACAGCTGCTGGTTGTCAGTGTGTCTTAGCCAGGCAGGGTTGATGGCGGGTTCAGCCACCACAGTGACCCTGCAGTTGGGAGTGGGATCATACTTCTGGTGCAGGGTGGACTGGAGAGGCACCACCACACAAGGGAGGAGGACTAAAAAGTAGTAATCATTTTAATAACACCTGGGTTCAGCCTGATCATGGTATATCCTATGAACAGGATATATTCTCAGGGATGAGCTACCATATGGGAAATAAACAGCTATACACAAAAAGAGATGCTCATTTTCCACAATCCCAATGTTTCCTTTTTTGTTTATCCTAAAGCCCTCCTCATGCTTAATATCTAGTGTAATTAATAATATCACTTGGTGTGTTAAGCCCAAAACCTAGAAAGAATAAATGGTGAATGCAATTATTGCAAAGAGAATGATTTTGAACCATTTTATTTTAGTAGCATTGTCCTCTTTAAAGGTGATAGAAAACAATTTATTTTTCACATCTAGATGTCTTCTTGTTTTCCTTTTAGTGCATATTCAATATTCTGACGTATGTATATACCTGTATATGTGTATATATATATATATATATACTATATATATATATATATATATATATATATATATATATATATATAAAATACATGATGGGCAGGAGTGGAATATGGAAAATATTCTTACTCCTGCAGAGTGAGCTCTGTATTCTCACGAGGGCTGAAGGCACAGCTCACTCTGCAGGAGTGACATTATTTTCCATATTCCACAATCTACATCATGTCATGTATTATATATTAAGATGGGAGCTTCCAGAAGTGTTGTTATTTTGTTTGGCATCCTTTACCTGTTTACTCTTTTTATTTTAGTGTTTGGTAACTGGATAAGTTTTTAGAGATGACTTGGGAGCATTAGGCACTAAAGTGACCTGTACTGAGTCACACAATGGGGAAATGGAGATTGTTTGAGAATCAAACCCAGGTCTAGTGTGCTGGATGTAACAAGCTTGCTCAAAGCTTATTACTCTAACCTCTAGGCTATACTGAGAGCACTGTTTATTCTGGCTGTGTGTAAGTGTTTCTGGAATGGGACTGGAGTGTTACAAACACTATGAGAAACAAGTGATTGTGTTTGGCAGTGCTAATTGAGTTAGTGTCAGCAAGCAGTGAGAAACAAACTATGAGGCACTGTGATTTAGAATACAGGTTTTCTTGAAAATGACTGTAGCATAGTCATGGGCTGGGAGTTTTACACATACTGTATGAAAAGCGGAATGTCCTTTGCAATGTCAGTTGAGTTACTTGCAAGAATCAGTGAGAAACAGAAACTGTGAGGCACTGTTATTTAGAATGCAAGCTTCCTTAATAATGACAGTAGCATAGTAATGGGTTGGGAGTTTTACACACACTATTGGACATAGCTGAATGTCCTTTACAGTGTTAATTAACTGAGTTACCTGAAGTAGCAGTGAGAAACTGATTTGTGGAGAAGTTCAATTTAGTATGCAGGCTGGAGTGGTGATGACATCAACAGAGTAGGTACATTTGTAAGTTATTTTAACTCTGGTTATGTTATCATAAGTTATTTCCTGCAGTGGAAATAACTGAAGTAATCCCACTCATATTGCTCTCACCCCCATTGTATAAATATAAATAAACATTTTTTTCTTTTTCTATGTAATTAATAACCTGTTTTTGGGGGCTGTGTAGCTGCCCTGGATCCCTCTTCCTCAGCAGTTGCTGCTTTCTTTTCATACTGCATGAACAATCTATGACATCAGAAATACCATTTCAGGTAATTCTCATGAAGAGCATGGAATGGGGCACTAGGTGAAGAAATTTAAATCAACTACAGTGCATTCAAAACTGCACATGAAAAATGGCAAAAGGAATGGTAGTGCTCAGGAAAACAAAGAGTGCTACCATACTGGAATAACAAAACAAAATCTACATTGTGTTTTTGCAGGGATCTTCCCCACACTCTCCTTTATGGGGACTTCACCCTTCACACACCCCTGATCTGTAAATAATCACCTCCGGGAGGCAAGTCAGAGATGGGGAGGAACCTTGGGGGTGGGGATGGAGAGGAACTTTGGGTGGGACAGGCAACAGGAGATGGGAGGAACCTTGGGAGGGATCATATTTCTGTTAGGAGGGTGAAGGGTAATACTGCAGGGTGGAGGTCTGACAACTTAAAAATAAAAGTCAGCAGTGGTGAGAACACAAAAGAGTCATGGAACCAGGAAACAAACCCCGGTCACCTGCACCTTCCACCTCCCAAGCTGCTCATTGCCCTAACCTCTGTACCATGGGAGCAGCTCAGCATGGCACCACACAGTTTTCCCATTGCCCCTTCCTCCCGAGTGATGACAGCTATAGGGATAACATTAACTGACTTGAGTCACACTATATCTGTAGCTTTAATGCCACTGTTTTTCCAGCACAGATTTTCTGCACTGTAATCTCATCTACATATTCACCTGGCATGATGGAACGGTATAATGATGTCATGGAAGGACTTAGAAAAGAAAAGAGAGCAGAAGCTACTGAGGTGAGTGAAACTCTGTATAGAGCTGAGGAATCCAGAGCCAAGATTATTTCTTTATCAAAAATTGGCTAGGAAAAGACAACATTTTAGGACTAAGAACCAGAGCTGCATACAGCAGAGCAGTCCAATACATCCCTGGGAGGGCTTTTGTAGGAATAGTGATAATGTCCTTGGAATACAGATCCTCCCTAGATATAACCAACCATGGGGCTAGACACAACTTATTGTATCTTATTTACCTCGTCTTAAAACCCACAGTTCCTGGAGAGTGCTTTAGACTGCATATAGGAGCTTTAGATCAGGTTGAAGGAGAAAATAAGCTGTCGTGCATCAATTATTCCTTTTATGTATGTCATAGAAATGTTTTTTTTATCGTACTCTTGTTTCTACCTCCTAGGCAGAACGGCCCCCATGATCTCAGCTGCTGGCTGCACCCCTGGACCCGGTCGTGCGTGCGGGCCACGAACCCACTCCCCAGTGGGCGGACTTTCATCACTCTCACTCACTGGGTATGTACCCCTCTGAG
Source organism: Neoceratodus forsteri (assembly GCA_016271365.2). Classification (NCBI taxonomy): domain Eukaryota; kingdom Metazoa; phylum Chordata; order Ceratodontiformes; family Ceratodontidae; genus Neoceratodus; species Neoceratodus forsteri. Next base: position 627,269,408 of record CM057455.1, read on the forward strand.
GTCTCTCTTGGGGCATAAGGCACAGCCATCAGCCGCGAAGATCACCTCCACATTTTCCACATTTTCTCCTTTATGGAGAGTCAGATATGCAGTGGCATCCAAGCATGTAGTGCTGATGCCTGCCATGCTCTCCCTCGCCTTTGCATGCCAACGGTAGTGCGGCTGGCCTCCGCCAGTCGCCGCTAGAGGGCAATGCAAGCCCTACTACCCACCCCAGAGAGAACAGAGCAGTCATCGGATGCTCAATCCTCCCTCTCCCTGCCAGCCCCGGTGGCCCGAGGTCCATTCCTGAACCCAGGTAGCCGCATGGCGTGAGGTCATAGTAATGTTAGATTTGTATTTTCAAGGGTTATACCCTGGCTAGGATTCTTAACAATATATGCAGCTTTCCTTTCCTATGTAACTTTCTATTTCATGTGTATGAGGATGGTTATACCAATGCTGTGTATACACAAATGTCAATGAAAACTTGAATTACAAAGCATATCATACTACATAACTAGCATGGAAAGTATAATGAAGTATTTCTATCACCTTTAAGCATTCTCTGTCAGATGTCTATGAAGCACTTGCAGTCCATATATAACTATTAATACTCAGTCATTCATTCATTCATTCATTCATTCATTCATTCATTCATTCATTCAATTCAAAAGCGTCTCCAAGAAAAATATACTCAGCTAACAGCTCATTTTCAGATGTGTCCTGGAGGAAATGTAGTGGAGAGACAGTAATAAGTGACATCAGTAAAGTGATCTTACAAGCTCAAATGTGCGAGTGAATGGGCCATATGCTCTTATCTGCTGACAGTAGCCATGTATCTATGTAATGTTACATTTATAAAACAACAATAGTAATAATTATAAACATAAACATTCTGCAGCAGACAACTGAGAGAAAGCACAATGTAAGTAGTGCAAAACATAGCATGCCAATACTGTAGGAACAGTTTAGCAAAGTGCAACTGGTAGCAACATTAGGGTGGGAAGGGAGACTGTGAGAACAACAGTAGACTAGTCAGAGGAGAAGATGACCAATATACTAGGGCAGTAGTTGGAGGGAGTAGTATGGAGCTAAGAGTAGTGGGATTAACCTAGGATCAGCAGCAACTGCAGGAGGAGTAGTAAAGTCAGAGAGGAGAGATGTTAGTGATAGGGAAGAGGGAGTATTGCAAATAGCAATAGGGAGGTGCTCCAAAGTTTGGGACAGCAGTAGGAGAAAGCACCTTGTCCAGCAGAAGATTTCACAGGGTGATGAGTAAGACAGCAGGTGTCAGATCTATCTCTGTAGGGAGTAGGAGCTGAAAGGAGGGACAAAGAGGAGGAGGAAAGTTATGAAGTTATGGGGGCCCTGCCGGAATTGGAGACAAAGCTGGCACAATGAGCTAGGCACCTGACATATTGGGAGGTAAAGAGATGGAGAAATACAGGAGCAGTGGTGTATTCTGGGAGACAATCCAGTGCAAAGCACCAGAAGGAGTGAAAGATGGAATCCAGTCTGGCAAGGGTGGACTTGGGAGCAGCACTATATACAAGTCGCTGTAATCAAAGATAGGTAGAATCATCTTTGGATGATCTCTCTATGAGCAGAAAGCAGGATACTTCCTTTGTGCCTGTAAATTTCCCCAGGTTTAGAATGCAGCTTTTGATGATGGTGTCCACATGATTAGAGAAGTCCAGGTGACAATCCTACCATACCACGAGATACTCAAAGGCAGAGATATCCTCAGTCACAGCAACATCAAGGGTCTGAAATGAGGGAGGAGGAGAGAGCTTGTCAAGTATCTGCCTAGTATCAAAGGTCATCCAGATTGTTTTTGGCAGTGAGGGACACCTGGTTGGTGTGAAACCTGTGGTGGAGTATGTTGAAAACCAGCTGGAGATAGGTCAGAGGTCAGAGACAGAGGAACCAGAGATGTAGAGAACTGTCTCATCTGTGTGCATATGAATAGCCACAGAGGAGCAGGAAAAGGGAAGGTTGTTTAGGAAAATGAAGACTAGGATGGAGCCAAGGAAAGATTATTGGGAATGCCAGAGCAGATAGGAAGAGGAGAGGAGATGGTATCAACAATACAGACAGCTTGGCTCCTACTTTCCAGGTATGAGTGAAACCATTCAATAGAGGAGGAGAGTCTAGCCACCTTTAGTTTGCCCAGGAGGATGGGGTGGGCAACAGTTTTAAAGTTTTGGCCAGATAGACAAACCTGATGGAAGTAACTAGCCCCTGATCTATGCCAGAAAGGACAGAGTCAGTGAATCTAAGGAAGGTGGTGGTGGAGAGGAATTTCCTGAAACCAGACTGGAAGGGTGAAGAAGGAATTATTGTCAAGGAAAATAGAGAGATCAGAAAGTATCAGGTGTTCCTGAAATTTAGGAAGGAAGGGAGGGAAGGAGGAGATGGGACAGTAGTTGCCAGGGGTGGTGGAGTTCTCTCTTTGGGGAGGAGGATGTTAGTGATATGCTTCCACAGATCAGGGACTGAGGCAAGTGACAAGCAACAATTGAGGAGATGTGTGATGGGGTGGGCAATGGCCGAGTGGACATAGACTGGAGTTTGGGGTCAAGGCTATTGCAGCTCCCTCCTTTGCATGGGTTTACAGCAAGGAGGATGTTAAGAGTTGCAGAGGAGTGGTTGGAGGAAGGAGAAGGGATGGTGGAGGAGGGAAGGAGTGGGTTGGGGCAGAAGGCGGGTGTTAGAAATATGGAGTGGAGGAAAGAGGCCAGTCTACTGATATAAAGCTGGTATACTATAGTACAATGAATCATGCTTTCCACTCCTATTGTGTTGTGAGGTTCATCTCAGAATGATTCTACTGGCAGTTGTCTATGCAGATGTGGTGTACAGTGTTGTAAATTAAGGGCTTGTTTGCATGGCCACCTTTGCAACACATCAACCTAAGCATGGGGGTTGCTGCATTGCAAAAGCAGCTGAGTGTACTCTTAGCCTGATAATGGTAAGTGTCCCTCCAATCCTCTTCTGAAAGTGGATAAGCAGTAGGGACATATCTAAGCAGTCTTGTAAAGAGACTGCACTGCTTGATTAGACGCAAAACACATGCTACCAGCATCCTAACAACCTGGCCCACAGATGTGCTGCCCCTGTGGCACAACTTGTATCAATGTGGAAATGGGCAATGTAAATACAGACTAGAGTCAGAACGAGAGTTCAGAGCAGCACAGGTGCAGTCAGAAAATTCTGTAAATGCACCTTAAATCTTCCACAGTCAGTCTGAACCTCCTCCCTTTTCACTCCCTCTGTCATTTTGGTCTCAACAGATCTTTTAAAATCCCCTGCCCTCCCTGAAAATCAGTACTACTTTTAGTGTGCCACCTTAGCTCCTGTTAGATTCAATTCCTTTTCATGTTACCTCTTGTCTTTCCTCTCACCAACTCTCGAATCATCCTACCCTCTACACCTCTGATTCCCATTCCTTCTCAGATTCCAGATTTAGGACTTACTTTGGAAAATCTTTACTGTCTTCCTGCCTCTCTTCATCTTGAAAACCTTCTTTCACTCCTCATCTGCCCTATAATCCTTGAACAATGTACTCCAGGACTTTTAAATACACACACACACACACACACACACACACACACACACACACACACACCTGCTAATTGAAATCTCTTCAACATTAAACCCTTCTATCTCCTTCAGTCTGATGTCCCTTTTAATGGAATTGTGTTATTTCTCTGTTGTGCCCGAGTTTGTTTCCTGGTTCCATGACTCTTTCTGCTTACTTCCCAGCCTCCTCCCTCATACTGTGGTGTCTCTAATAACTCTTGATATCAGCTAGAGAGCTCAGCTTTAAATTTTGACTTTTGTTTTGCCATTTGTACTATAGTATTTCACAGTTTTTATTTATTTTAGTTTTGGTAACTGGGTAAGCACATTAGCTAAAATGCCTATTTTCAGGAGTGTCCTGGATATAGAAATTACAGTACATTAGATCAACAGTGTCAGTCTATTCTTCATAATTGCTTTATCTTGGTTAATGATCTTCTTTAATATATGTTTTTGTACCTTTGACTTCAATGGCATCATTGCTGTATTTCTGCACTGTTCACATTGTATATTTATTTACAGTATATATGTATTCCTTCAGTTTGTTTTATTGTGGTATGACATTTGTCCTGAGTTATGCCTGAAAATATACAATCAGGTTGCCTACTTCACTTACTGTACCGGTTATCAAAATGAAATAAATATATTTATTTGTTTTTTCTTCACTGTGCTATGTGTTTCTTCACTCTGTACATTTTGTTGTTCATGAATCATTTTATCTTTGCATGTCTAATTGTTGCACTGCATCAATTCATATTACTGTTTGCCTTCTAATTAGGCCTCACCCTTTCCTAGGTCACATGAGGGAATCAACCTTGACTCAGTGTGCCTTTCCCAGTCAGCACATTTTAAAAAGCATAAATAAAAGATAAATACAAATAAATAATCAAATAAATACATACAGTATATACATACATACGTACCATACATATACATACCAGATGCTGTAAGTGGTGTGTCTGTATTGTACTTAGATCTCAAATCACTATAAGTTTAATCCTAAAATTTGCTGATAAAACTTCAAAGGGAATACCTTTATTAGACTGAATATAAGAAAAGAATCAGAACAGGATGTCTGCTCATGTGATTCTATCCCTTAGTAGCAACTCTACTTGTAGCAAAAATCCTTCTATCCCACAAATGATGATTTCCTCAATAAAGGTAATATTCACCCTCCTAGGGTTCAACAAATCAATACCTCTAGCTTTATCTTTCATCCATGAGATACAACAATCGCATAAATGACAGGCTTCATGTGGCCACCTATAGCAATAACAGTACTTACAAGAATTTATCAGGGAAAATAACTTAGTAATGTCTATTACTGTGTTGATTTGTGGTCTATCTAAACTAGCTTATATTCAGCCCCATGACTGTCATCCTCCTGCTACCACTTCAAGACTTGTACAACTTGTCTGATCTTCAGTTCATGTCTAGAACCACAAGCCACCAGCACTAGGACCATATTGGCTTGCCATCTGAGGCAGAATACTCCTTTGGCTTGAGAAGGCCTACTTGTGGTGTTTCAAAGATCACACCAAGCACCAATGCTGAGGTGGATGCTGAGCCTTTATGCATGCCTACTGATCACGTGTCATACTCTCTCCCAAGTGTCCTCCTGCATTCAGTAGGAGATCATTTTCTCCATAAGTCATGCTCCATCTCCAAAACATTGTGTAGCACATGCTCAAGACTGCCCTGGGGAGACTTTGGCAGCATGTGGTGACCCATGCCACTAGCAGCACCTCCACCCTAGGGTATTTCTTGATGAACAATGCTCTGAGGAAAGACCTGCCAAGGAAGAGAGCATCCATATACTTATACACCTCCCTTCCAGCATCTACTTTAAATATCCTGGGCTCAGGTTTATGAATCAGGATTGCTAGTGTTCCAAAGTGGTCTTTCAACAATCAATGGTACAAAGCTGCTTTGGAATGGCTCAGGTATTAATCAAAGGTGTAACATTGTTTACATTCTTTCTTTATTACAAATAACAACATTTAATTTGCACCTTGGAGGTACTGTATCAGTAAATGGTTGACCAGATCAGACCCTTTTATTCAGCTCAGTATGACTTTTCTGGTGAAACTTTTGAACTAGATAAATAAGTATTCATTACTGAGCATCATTACCTTAACGTTGCCCAGTCCTAGACTATTGTTGCAAATGCCTTCCCCCAATTACAGTTCCCCGAGTCCAAACAGCAATTAATTATCATTTAATATCCATGAAAATCAAAACCCTGACTTTATCAAATTCCTTTATTAGTATATTGATGGAATTTAGTCAGGTTAGCTGATCTTGATTTTCTTGACTTTCTAAAGGACCATGACATAATCCTTCTTCATATGGTCATCAGTGATCTTAACACGTCAAGGTCAAGCCCCTTACTCATGATTTCTGGTCCTTTTATGTTACACTTTGGTGAATTTCATTTGGTACACACCTTATAACACAGATACTTTATTAAATTAATTAATTCCCATTCTCTGGTCACTGCACATGAGCTCCATTACATTACAGTTATATTTTGGGTTTAGCATCAGGTGTATTCCTTTCTGACTAACTCTAACCTTTCAGTCAATGGTTATTCTTGTTTTTTTTCTTATCAGTAAGCAAGACATCTTTTGGTTGCAATTGGGTGAGCTAGACATTTACATCTTCACTATGTTTTGAATGGAAATTTTCTGATACAAAAATGAACACTCAATTAGGACAGAGATCATTTTCTTATAGGTTTCCAAGGGACTAGAATGACCTGCCACCAACACTGTTAGGTGTAGGATGTTCAACTCATTCAAGACTATATCTCATGACTATCAAACAGAGTACACAGGTCTGCATTTGTTTTAAATAATTCTGTTTTACTAATACATTTGAAATTGTGTCATGGTATTGTACTATACACAACTCTGAATGTATATTAACTCTTAGTATATCTGGCTTTTGAATGAATGATTATTGTCTCTTTTCTCCCCAGCAGTCAAGACACCTTATTGTATACAATCATTGAGTGGATTAAACATTAATGCCAGTGTTAGTGGCTCGTAGGTTGCACCTCCCATCTGGTTGCTGGAAGATCAGAATTTGGGTAATACCCATAACTGACACTATTGCAGAGTGGGTGTGATGTACTGCTGAGCTGCCATTCTTCAGATGGCACATTATATTGAGGTCACTGTTGCTTGAACTAGTTTGCTCCTATAAATGCCTAGGGATCCATTTTGACCCCTCCTCTCCTTCCATGGACACATCGTGGCCTCTAGCCACTGCCACTAATATCCGATTGGGCATCTTACATCGGTATAAACACTGCCTCTTCCGGAGGCTCTTCGACTCAGTCACCTCCTCTATCCTGTCCCTAGTGGACTATGGACTGCCGTGTATGGTGCTGCTGATCAGACCGTGACTCAATACCCGTGACCACTCTGAATAAGGCCTGCAGGTTAATTACTGGAGCACCTGTGGATGACACACACCTGTCTACTGTATGCTAAAGTGCTGGTACTTGATCCTCGACGAGCGCCTCAAATATCTTACCTGTACCCTACAAAAAGACCCTCCTTGGGCTTTCCCCACCAGGATTGACCACCACCATACACCGCTCTGTCCCACTAGTTCATACTCGGACCTCTGGAAAACTCTCTTGTTATCCCTAGAGCTAGGACCTCTCACGCCAAAGAGCCTTCAGCTTTAGGCCCCTCCTGGTTCAACACACTGCCCTCCATCTCCAAGCTCCAACTATATCGTGCTTCAAAACTTCTCACGTAACCACCTTAACACACCGATGCTGTAACTCGCCACTAGTCAAAGTCAGACTCAATACTTATGACAAAGCTTATTACTAAGCTGCTAAGGACAACATAACTCTGGTATTGTTTGCATCCATCCTACCTGTACCAGCTTGTTTGTATCTATGTCTTAATTTACTGTTATACCTATGTGTTGTACTGCTATACTGTGTATCTTGGTTTGTCTTACTGTGACAAGGTACCTTTGTAAATGAGCCTATGGCTCAAAGGTTTCCAAACTGCTGTTTAAATAAAATGAAAAATAAAATAAACTATCTCTGGTCACTCTACAGGTGAAATTTAGAGATCTCATGCACTTACCAGTGAAGAGCAAGGGAGATTCAAGGTGTTATTGCCAACATTCCCTCATCAATAAAACAGGCTCATGTACCCCTCCCCCACAAACAACCTAGATGCATTCACTCACAGCTGACTGATTATCTCTGTCTGCATAATCTGACATCAGGAAGGGGCATTCTACTTTATCTGCATTGCTCAAGGTCACAATGATCTCCACTTATCTGTGGATAATGATCTCTTCACCGGGCCATCTTTGTGGACTTCTCCCATGCTTTTGACTTGGTGGATCATGCACTACTCCTTCTCAAGCCCAAGAGCCTAGGTCTCAGCCAGCCAGCCATCAATTGGTTTGAAACTAACTGAGTAACATTACCCAGCTTGTGTACATACAAGACATAACATTAGACTTTGCTGTTTTAAATCATGGGGTTCATCAAGGCTCAATCCTTAGCTCTCTGCTGTTCACAATTTTTGTTAATGACCTCCCAAAGGAGAATGGGAAGTGTCACCTACATATATATACAGATGACAGCATGCTGTACTACAGTACAACAACTGCGTCCGAGGTTAGTCTAGTACCCAATCTGATTTCAACACAATCCCTTTGCAGTTTGCCAAAAACACCTGATCCTTAATTCAACCTAAGTTAAGTCAATGGTGTTTGGATCCTGGAATTTGCTAACTCATTCAGCTGATCCACTTGCAATCATAAGATGACAACAGTATTGAGCATGTGAACATATTCAAATATCTAGGAATTTGGATTGATGTATCACTTGAATACAGTAGGCATGCTGATCACATCTTATGAACTATAAGGCCCAAGCACAATTTTTTTCTACAGGTCTAAACACTACCTGAGTGCTGTTATAAGGAAGCAGCAAGTCTCTAACTTCTTGCTCCCATCCATTGCCTATGGAGATATACTGCTCTGCATACAAAAACCAGTCTGCTGTCCCCAGATCATTTGTGCAACATGATGTGCAGGTTCGTTCCTTCTCTGGCTGGTCTACTGATTACTGTCTTGAAACATAGAAATATAGACTTTGATGGCAGACAAGGATCACTTGGCCCACCCAGTCTGCCCATTTCCCTACCTACTGGATAAGCTGCAGATTTTATTTAACCAACAGCCTACTTCCTGCCACCCCACTATAATTGCCTTATGTCTGTACCATGCATGTTTGAATTCCTCCACTGTTTTAGACCCCACAGCCTCTCCAGGAAGGCTGTTCCATGCGTCCACCACTCTCTCCATGAAAATAATTTCCTCACATTACCCCTGAACCGTCCCCCTCTATCTTTAAATTGTGCCCCTTGTTCTTACACATCTCTTTTCTGAAAGATGCTACCTCCTGGACTTTGTTGATTCCCTTGAGGTACTTTTAACATTTCTATCATGTCCCCGCTCCTCCTTTCATCAAAGGTATACATATTAAGCTCTCTCAGTCTCTCTTCATATGGTTTCTGATGCAGACCCTGCACCATTTTAGTTGCCCTCCTCTGGACTGCTTCCATCCTGTCTATGTTCTTGCTTAGATGACGTCTCCAAACTGCACACAGTTCTCCAGATGGGGTCTCACTAACTGTCTGTACAGAGGATAACCACTTCCCTTTTCTACTTGTGATGCCCCTTCCTATGCATCCCAGTATCCCCTGGCTCTCCTTACTGACTTCTCACATTGCTTACCCACCTTTAGATCATCTGATATGACTATCCCAGGTCCCTTTCCATTTTTGTTGTTGTTAGTACCTCCCTGCTATTGTGTACTCTTCTCCTGGGTTTTGTTTCAGGTGCATTACTTTGCACTTCTTTGTGTTGAATCTAAGTTGCCATATGTCTGACCATTCCTCCAACCTTGCCAAGCCCCTTCTCATCCTTTCTACCCCCTTGTGTATCAACTCTGTTACAGATCTTTGTGTCATCTGCAAAGAGGCATACCTTTCTCCAGACCCTCTGCAATGTCACCTATAAAGATGTTAAAGAGGACTGGATATAGTACTGAGCCCTGAGGTACTCCACTGATGACCCCTTTCTTCGGAATGTGTTCCATTCACTATTATCTTATGTAACCTGTTGTACAGGGACCCACTCCCAGGCTGGCTAACTTGATTATCAATCTTTTGTCGGGACTGTGTCAAATGCCTTGCTAAAGTCTAGGTAGGCCATATCCACAGCCCCTCCCTGGTCTATTACTTTGGTCACCCAGTCAAAGAAATCTATTAGATTCATCTGGCATGACCTTCCTGCTGTAAATCCATGATGCTTTTGGTCCTATGCCCGCTGGCCTCTAGGTACTCAACCATTCTTTCTTTCAGAAGTGATTCCATCATTTTCCTACCACTGAGGTCAAACTTACAGGTCTGTAGTTTCCTGCTTCTGCCTTGCTCCCACTTTAGTGAAGGGGAATCACATCTGCCCTCCTCCTGTCCTCAGGTACCACCCCATCTTCCCATGATTTGTTAAAAGTGTGGTCAGTGGTGTCACTAGGTCCTCCTTAGTTCTTTTAGGATTCTGGGGTGAATCCTGTCAGGCCCCATTGCTTTGTCCACCTTGAGTTTTAAGAGTTCTTTCAGGACTCTTTCTTCTGTAAATGGACTGATGTCAACCCTCCTATCCAGAGTGCTTCTATTGTCTGGTTTAGGTAACTCCTCCTCATCTTCTTTGTGAATACTGAGCAAAAGTATTCATTCAGTAACTCTGCCTTTTCACTGTCTCCCTCTGCCCACCTCCCTCTCCCTTATTAATCTTTACTATTCCTCCCTTAACCTTTCTATGCTCTCTAATGTACCTATAAAAGGTTTTATCCCTTCTTAACTGAATTGGCTATTTTTCCTCGGTTTGGGCTTTTTGCTATTCTGACTGCCTTCCCCTTCTTTCTGCTTTAATTGATACAGTTCCTGCTGTGTCCTTCTGTGATTCCTTATAGTTTTGAATGTAGCTCTTTTCTTCTTAACCTTCCTGACACCTCTTCTGAGAACCATAGTGGTTTTTACTCCGCTTTGTTTTCTTTATCTGTTTCACACAAAGGCTTGTTGCCTGTATGATGGCAGTTTTGATTTTCTCTCATTGTTCTTCCACCCTCCTTTTGGCCATTTGCTAGTGTACTCCTCAGGTATTCACCCATTTTGCCAAAGTCAGCCCTTCTAAAGTCCAGTATGCTTGTTTTGCATGGCTCATCTCCATGGTTGTGCTTATTGTGAAGCACACTGTGCAGTGGTTGCTTGTTCCCAGATGTCTACTGACTTCTAAATTTGTGATCCTCTCTCCATTTGAGAGTACCAGATTTAGTATTGCTCCCTCCTGAGTGGGGTTTCAACACTAGCTGTCTAAGGCCTGTCCCTGCAGGGCATCAAGAATGACCCTGCTCTTGGATGTGGCTGCAGTACATGTCATCCAGTTTGCATCTGGCATATTCCTCTACTGTATGGCCAGCTTAACGGAGAGACCTCAAGCAGGCATGACTACCACTGGAGTTTGTTATTGTACAGTTGTGTACAAGGAAAACCCCACTGAGTATATCCTATCCCTCCTCACACAGTCAAGTAACCTACTCACTTTATTTAACAGCAGCTTCTCAATTTCTAGGATGAAGTGTGAATTTGATAGAAAGGTCATTGCATTTACAGCACCAGACACCTGAAACAGACTCCTCTCCAGCTGAGGTATGCTTCCAGCTTGCAAGTGTTCAAGTCCAGCCTTTCCAGCAACCTTAAAACTTCGTGCATTTGTTTTGGTCGAGAATTCCCATCTATCTGAGCAGGATAATGTTGTATAACAATGTTCATACTTCTGTTCGTAATAAACCCACTTCGTTAGCTTGTTCTGGTTACTGTTCAGATGTACTTAATGCCAACCAGGATACAACACAATAATGCAGTAGTACTATATATCACAAAATATGCAGTATATTGCAGGAAGAGTGTAATTCAACAGCTGTTATGCTCTTTTTACTGCAACACATACAGTACCTCAACAGCAGCTAAAATGAAATCAATCAAGCTATTAAACTGTTAGCACTCACAGCTCAAAAATTCAAAGTAGACCATCTTCAATTGAAGTTCATTGTTTTTAATACCACAGTTGTTACAGACAATAACAGGAAAACAGACAGCTCCCTTTCAGTTTGACAGAAAGGAAAGGTCTGTTTTTCTGTCACTGTCTGCAACAACTGTTTTTATTGTATTATTAAAAACAATGGACTTTATGGAAGATGGTCTACTTGAATATTTTGGAGCTGTGACTGCAATGGTTTGAATGTTTGAGTACTTTTTAATGTAGTATTTTGACAAGCCATTTATCGCAAATTACTGTGTTGCATCATGACTGGCTCCACTGCACCTTTAGAGCTTATTTTCCTGTGTGTACTTTACCCTGTGTCAAACTATTTCTGCTGGACTATGTTAATCTGATGACTGCTGCTGTAATCCCTGGAACCCCAATAAAAGAGATGTTGAATCTCATGGGGCTATCTGGAGTAACTTCAAATAAATAAATAGATAAAATTACTTCTGAATGTACCTTTCCTTGTAAAAGAAATGACAAATTCCTGAATTTGGTACTTTATACAAATTGGCAGTTGCTGTCCAAAGACCTACTTACTTAGTTAATAAATGTAACATATTTTGAACTGGTGATCTAAAGTAACTGATCAGGTTTTACTAAGAGCAAAGATGTCAGTATTTATTGATGTCGGCACATTACTGAGACCAGCACTGAACAGAGAAGATGCTCTGCACCAGGGACTGATTTTCTTACTACAGGTGATGATACAAATTATTTTTTCTGGGTGCTGGTGGTGGGAGGAGGATGGTAGGGGTCACATCAGGGTGGGATGGGGTCATCTATTTCTCACAGATGTGGTAGTTGGGTCTTGGGTGAGGAGGTTGAGGTGTGTGTTTCACACACAAATTGGGAAATGGTTTATATTAAAACTTAAATCATCATTTACACTTCTTATCTTCAGTTCATCTTTATAAAGAGATCTGACAAATCTCTACTATTAGTGAAGATTACAGGGCTGGGGAGGAGGGAGGAGAGAGACAGTGAGTTGATGGAAGTGGCTTATATAAATACAATTTATTTGGGAGGTGGGAGGGATGGCATTACAGTACAATGGGTGGGGCAAGATATTTTATTATAGTTTTAGGGTTATTTTAATTTAAAAATTGCAGCGAGTTGGCGATCTGCCAGGAAATTGTAAATATTCATGAACTACAAATTTCCTGACTTCATCAACTTTGCTGGCAAATTAAATCATTGTTACATTTCTAGTCTCTGCCTCAGTAATGGAAGATCTGCTGTTGACCCACAAGAGTCCTTAATGTTTACTCTGTTACAAAAATTGTTTAGTCTATAATTATATTTTACTTGACTTTACTATAGTGTGGAATATCTTCACTTACTGCACTTTTACATTCTAGAGAGAGATGGGAGTGACCACTTTCCAATTAAGACTTCAATCTCATTAGACTGTCTTAGAACAATTGTTAGGCAATTCTCTAAATTATATCCTTATTGGAAACAGAAAGTAAAAATACTCCATCATCCATTTGTAAAAATCAGATTGAAAGATATACTGTGAAATCCTGTTGAATCTGAAAGAAAGAGTTAGTACAACATTAGCAATGCCCTTAAGGTATGTTTAACTGCATGCAATGTTGCATTTATTAAAGCAGCAGTGCATGAATGTGGACAATTTTTTCCTATACTTTTATATTCTATTTTGATTGCCCCTTATCTACTGACTCATATGACACCCTTCCTTCCACAGTTTGAGTTTGTTTTATTACTATTTTTCACATCTGAAATATTAAAGGGACTACTCCTTTTAATATGGCTTAGACCTAGTTTTCATCAGTATTCTTGGCCATTTTGGACATCAAGGCCAATATATTCAAAGAGTTGCACTTGGCACAACTGAGTTGTGCCAGCACAACCTCATAAATGTGCCCTGGATCAGTATTCAAAAGTGGTACTTGTGCAGCTCAAGTCCTGATGTGTCGAATTATAAATATAATGTATGTGATGCATCTTCAGGGGCATGCTCGTGCATATCGGCACATCCCAATATTCAGCCTGGGATGTGGTGCATATGAGTGCAAAACCTGGGATGTGCTGCATATCAATGCCCAGAGCTGAGCCTGAAAAAATGGCTCAAATTGTGGCCACCCACAGGCAAGCTGCTGTACTGAAAGGTGCAACACCACAGCCACCAGCTGCTGTGGCCTCCTGCCCACCCAGTACACTGAGCAGAAGCATCCATAACAACTCTGGTGGTCTATTGGCACACCCTCCCTCCCATAGCTGCAATCGCATGTAAAACAATATTTTAGGCACTCATTGGTAGTCTAGTGGTAATCCTCTCTCCCATAACAGCCATCACCCATAATATAATATTTAACATGATCCCTGGTAGTCTAGTGGTAACACCGTCCTCCCAGTAGCTCAATCACCTAGAATATAATAATAAATCATCCCTGATAGGCCAGTGGTACCCTCCACCTCCCGATGCTGCAATCCCCATAAAAGTCAAAGACTGTAAATCCCTTAGTAGTCTAGAGTCCCCCAAACTACCAGTAACCCGATGCCAATCATTTGGTATTTTCCCTACCTGGTGGTACAGTGGCACCCCCACCCACCCCTGGCCCACCCAGTTCCCCATCAGTGGCAGGCACAATACCCACCCGATAACTCCACTGGCTGCCCAATGTCGACAGTCCACAGTAGTGACTACCATCCCACTGATTCACTGTAGACCAATGGGCTTGCAGCATACTATAATAGTCATGCATAAAATGTGAATGAGATCCATTCTCATATTTGTGCATGCTAATTACAGCATGCACTGCAAGCCCATTGGTCCACACTGAAGACCAATGGGATTGTAGCCCATACTGTAGCTGTCAGTCGGTGGGCAGCCACAGAGGAATGTGGAGTGGAGAGGTTGCTACCCACCGCTGACAGACGCAGCTGGGTGGGCCAGGGGTGCCACTGACTACCAAGTAGGGAAAATACCATACAACTAGCGATTGGGGTTATGGGTGGGTAAGGCACCACTAGACTACCAGGTATGTATATTTTGTACTTTTATAGGAATTGTAGCATCAGGAGGGATGGTGGGTACCACTGGACTACCAGGGATGATTTATTATTATATTCTAGGTGATTGGGCTATGGGGAGGGAAGGGTTACCCCTAGACTACCAGGGATCATGTTAAATATTATATTACTGGTGTCCACAGCTACGGAGGAGAGGGTACTACTAGACTCATCTGGCAGCACCACATGCTGTGCAGGGTGCCATGCACATTCAGCTGGCCAGCCCTGCACAACTCATGGAAATGGGGCCATAATGACATGCAAATGCCCCATTTGTGCCTTGCATAAATTATGGTCCCATTTGTATACTGCCAGCTGAATATCAGGAATTTGCTCACAGAGTAACTCTGTTGCACTGGCGCAGTTCCCATTTCTGGTATTCAGCCCTGTCTGGGGTGCGCATCATATTTGCACAGTGCACATTACCTGATACATTCAGAGGTGATGCACCATTGCTCATCTCTTTGAATACATCCCTGAGTTGCACCACAGTTGTGCTGCACCACCACATGCGCCATTGCTGTTTGCAATTCTCAATAATGAGGTTCAATGGTTTAAAATCACTTCTGTTGTGACTAAAATGAACTAGCATGCAACGGAAAGTGTTATTTGACCTTATGGAACAGTAGGTAATAAAAACAGCTGGGAATATAGTAGGGATGGAAACCTGGTCCATGTCCAATTACAAGGAATGCTTCTTTGTTATTTCAAATTTGAAAAAACTGAAGTAGACTCAGAATGGAGAAAGAAGGGTGTCATACAAGTCAGAAGAGAAGGACCAGTTTTAAATAGCATAAAGAAGAATAGGTCAGAATTTTCACGGATTCATGCATTGCTGCTCTAATATGTTTTGATGGGAAAATTCTCAGCATAACCTCAAACAAAAATACTCCCTTGGTTTGATCATGATTGTGCCAACATGAAAGCAATTCCCAGGAAATATCGATGTACATTTCAGAAAACAAACCTTTTATATCAAAGCGAATTGAAGACTATTGGGAAAACTTTAAAAACATCACATTTAGATGTATTTCAATTACTGATTATATGTTATGTTCTCTGCATTTCTTTAATGTTTTATTCTTCATTTATTTGCTTAATTTACATGAAAACAGTCCTTTTCCCAGTTTTGTTGATTGTCTCCTGCTATCTAATACTTTGTTGAAGTCTAATTGTTTTGTAAACTGTGAGGCACAAACTGATATTATGGGAAGGATTTTCAAAAGGCTTAAATTGTATAGCTCAGGTGTGCTGACGATACAGCTCATGGGCAATTTAATGGGAGTTTCTCTCCCGTCGTCAGTTGCCAAAACTTAGACCAACTTTTCTGGGCTAACTTTGGCAATCCTGGGGCCTTTTATGGAGCTTGCATGGGATATTTGCGCAAGCTGGTGTAAATCATGAAAGTTGTCTTAACAGCGCCTAAGATTGTGGAATTGTGTGCAGTTGCAGTGATGGACCGCAGACTGCCTGAACCTAAGTGTCGTGGAACAGGGCTTGGTGCAAGCCCTGTGCCACTTTGAAAATCCTGTCCTAGGGGATCACATGATGCCTTCTTCCTGAGCGGACTCATTGTGCTCTTGATCCCACCTCAACTGCCTAATTAACTCATAAAATTGGTAAATCGCTCAATACGTACTGAAATTTTGATCTGTACTGATTATCTCCATGTCAGGGCAGGAATTGGATGCTGACTTATACAAACTAGCGGCATAAATCACGAGAAATGGAGGCTGAAATGAAACAGGCTCTCCCATCCAGAACACCACCTACTACCCCAGACAAACAAGTGAAACAAGCTAAAATGCATACCGCTAGCACTGGGAAGGGTTCTCAGCCTCCTGCAGCTGCTGACCCACTTTCTGAAGACAGATTTCTAGCGAAATGGCCCGCTTAAAGCTGCTTTTGCTGACTTTGCCTCCGATATAAAAGAAATGCAGGCAGAGCTGAAAGAAACAAACAAGGAATCTCAGATGTCTCTGCTGGCGTCTTCACTTGAATCTTGGAAATCCTGAATGCAGCCAGAAATGACTTCTATTAGGCACAAATTACAAAATTGGAATTAAAATTGGAAGATCTGGAAGGCTGAAACAGTAGTAACAACCTGGTGAATTTTGGCCTCCCAGAAGAAGCAGAGGGTCATTCGCCAGTCACCTTTGCACAGAAACTGCTCATGAAAATAGCTGGCCCCTCCACATTTGATGGCCTATACAGTGGAAAGAGCTCACAGATCTTTAAGGCCCAGACCCCTGCTTGTGCAAAGTCTAAGCCGTTCATCTTGAAGCTGCTGAGTTATATTGATCGCCAACATGTCCTGTCAGCAGTCAAAGATCTGCAGGAGGTTAAATGGGAAGAAGCCCCGATTCAGTTTTACCAAGATTTGCCAGTTACCACATGTCAAAAAGAGCCGAGTATCATCCTTCCATCACTAAATTAATAGCCGCTGGAATAAAATTCCAGATGCTCTACCCCGCCAGGCTATCTGTTTTATATTTGGACAGTTGGAAAACATTTGAAAATGCAGAGCAGGCTACAGGGGAGCTGGCAGCCCTCTTCCTGGATCTTTTCACCTCACGCTGAGGCTTCATCACTATGTTTTCCTATGGAGTGGCTGGAGCCGACTGGAGAGTACATCGGATGCAAGTTTGAATCCTGTTTGATTGTCCCTGCTGCTTGTTCTGGAGAAATGTTTAATTTGGGGCTCGTGGAGGTGGGGGTTTGATTTCTTTTGGACCCAGGGTGAGTCTGGTTCTGTTTTCTCCCTCACGGGAGTTTCTGTTTACCCTGTCCTGAAGTGCCTGTAAAGGTCTTGTTTCTGATCTAGCTGCCTGATCCTCGAGAGTCATGCAGACTTGTTGGGCTCAGGAAAGCCTCAGAAGATTCTTTTTGTAGGTTTTGGATGCCTTGATTAATCAACAAGACGATGTGAGCATTTTAGTCCACACGAAGATGCGCATAGCTCGATCAGTTGCTGTAAGATTTTCGATGTTCCGTCAGTATTAAGCCAGACTATTACTGCAGTGCTTGAATGAATCACCGGTGTGGTTATAAATGGAACTTGGTTAGGTTGGTTAAAATGTAATAGTTGGTTGAATTTTACTTTCTTTCCAGATTAATACAAATCGGACACGCTGTGCCCTGACACATGACCTATGTGTAAACTTCAGTTTTATCTTGTGATTCAGGTTGTAAAGTTCTTCAAATCATAACAAAAGTGGCTGTTGATAATAGGTTTGGCCATGTTAGATGGTTTCTTATTTTTGTTTTTCCTTTCTCTTGTGTGTTTTCTTCTGTTAAATGGATTGCACTTGGAAATAATACTCTTTTCCTTTTTTTCTCGGTTTAATATGTTGTGTTACAATGCTAAAATATTATTGTGAGGTTTATCAATGTTCTACCAGAATACCGAGAGATAGTGAGTTCAAGTTGACAGCCCTCAGATCACTAATGGTTAATTCAAAAACAAATATGATAATACAATTTTGAATTTATCTATAATAGGTAGATAGCGAGTGAGGTTAGGTACCTGTGTTCTTTTAAGCATAGATAACTGTTAATTGTTAACCTTAACATCTATGTAACAGGTTGAGGTGGGAGGGTGAATGCTTGATTGCTTGCTGCAGGAAAAGCAGTCGTGATTCAAACGATGGGGTTTGAACCTCGTAAATTAATATCCCAGTTAGGGACTGTTCTTAGTTTAGTATCTTATTATAATTTGTGGGGTTCAGAGTTGGGTCTCCTAGGTCCTAGCTATGAGGGTTTGTATATTTGGAAGGGGAGGAGGAAAGGACAATAATTAGGGTTTGTCTGCCACTGAGAGGGGTCAAATATTCTTAATTTTATATATTCAGGATTGGTTATATTTCTTTGTCTTATATTTACTCTACTATGTTCTATAATTTTTATGGCAAATTTTAAATACTGCTCCTGGAATATAAAAAGGCCCAGACTCCAGCCAAGAGATATAAGGTTCTACTTCATTTAAAAGTTTGCAAATTGATGTGGCCTTTTGCAAGAAACACACCTTCGGGATAATCATATTCATTGTTTACGTAGAAATTGGGTGGGTCAAGTATTTGGTTCAGGTACTGATTCCGTAGAAGGGGTTGCCATCCTGATAGCCCCAGAATTCCATTTTGTCTAGTACAACAAATTACTTACCCTGATGGTAGATTTATTTTACTGAAGGCCCTTCTGGGTCACTCTGAATTGGTTTTAGGTTCTATTTATGGAACTAACTGTGATGATCCTGCTTTTTTATAAATATCATGACTCTCTTTGCCCCATGGACTATGTTTCCTATTATACTAGGTGGAGATTGGAACCAGGTGATATCAATGCCCTAGACAAATCTGGTCAGATTTGGCAAAATTATCACTGTGACAAAAGGATTTACATGAGTTAATGAACTCTGTTGGCCTGACAGACCCTTGGAGGATAAAGTATCCAGAAAATAAAGAATTTTCATTTCACTCTCTTCCCATCACTCTTTTCACAGATAGATTACTTTCTTATAACTGTCGATCATCTTCCGGGGTCTCTCAGGCCTTCTACTCTTCAAAGGTTATCTCAGATCACCATATAGTTCATCTTCATCTGGATCTTTCTTCCAACATCCATAGAGACAGAATTTGGAGGTTGAATAATCAACTTCTAAATCTGAGGATCAAATACAACTTTTCAAACATTCATCTCTAACTTTATGGAAATCAAAGCCCATCCATGCCTAAAAATATTTTCTGTGGGGCTCCCTGAAATGTACACTGAGAGGTGAGCTAATTCAGTTAGTGACTAAGCATGAAGCAGAGAGCAGAGGCTCTCTCTTCTATTTTAGTCCAGATAGAAGACCAGAAGAGGTATCTCCTTCCTTCGGCTCCTATAGAAGAGTGGGAGAAAGTTGAGTCTCTTTGTGCTCAATATAACCAATTAATAGCAGAAAAGGCTGAATTTCTCATGCTTCACTCTAAAATATCCTATTTTGATCACGGTGAAAGGGCGGAAACTTATGGCTCTCCGTCTTCATACCCAAATAACGGACAAAATAATTACCTCTATTTACTCCATGTCGGTGACCTTTAACCTCCCCACAGATATTTTGAATGCATTCCATGATTATTACCGACAATTATATTCAGCAACAGTACTTCCCTCTTTGTCTCAACAATTCGACAATTTCATTCAAGATATCGATCTCCCACTTTATCAGATACCCAGGCTAATATTGTAAAAGCTCCTATTACTTTAATAGAAATTTGTGACGCCATAGATTCACTTTCCTGGATAAATCCCCTGGCCAAGATGGCTTCACTACAAATTTCTATAAAAATTTAAGAGATAATTCCACCTATTCTCTTAGCTACTGTTCATTATATCTCTGAGAAGGGCATATCTGATACCTCTTTGACTCGAGCTATAATAACTGTTATCCCCAAACCCAGTAAAGATCCTCTCTTGATTCCTAATTACAGACCAATCTCCTAATTAATGTGGATCTCAAAATTCTTGCAAAATTCTCACTTCTAGATTAGGCCAGGTTTGGGATTCCTTTGTGAGTATAGAGCAGGTAGGGTTTGTAAAGGGAAGGCTTTCATTTGATCACCTTAGGAAAATAGCATATCTCTTCTGTGTCCAGGGACTCATCTGTACCGGCAGCACTTGTTTCCTGGATGCAGAAAAAGCTTTTGACAGGGTTTTTGGGACTATCTTTTAGGTTATTACCCAAATATCACCTCCCAATTGAATTTATACAATGGGTTAAAATTTTATACACCTCTCCATCAGCTCAAATCCAATGTAACAGTGTTCTTTCCACATCTTTCACTTTATTTCAAGGTGCCCATCAAGGGTGTCCCTTTCTCCTTTCCTTTTCAACTTATATTTAGAACTACTTATCAGGAAAATCAAGAATTCGTACTTGTATCTGGTATATCAATAAGTAACACGGAATATAAAATCTCTGCCTATGCAGATGATATACTCCTTCATGTCTCTAATGCCACTCAATCTTTATCTGCTGTTTTTCATCATTTCTCAATTTGAGGCAATCTCAAATTACAAGTTAAATATCGGAAAAACAGAGGTTTTCCCTAACAAATACATGGTGAGGACTGACATCGAACATTTTGGACTTTAGTGGAACACCGATAAATTGAAATATTTAGGGTTCTACATTCCCTCCCACATCATGAAAAACTTAATTTAGATGTTTTAGTTAAAATTTTAACAGAAGATCTTAGACGCTGGTCAAATTACCTCTTTCTATATGAGGTCGTATGAATATAATTAAAATAAATGTTTTACCCCATTTATTATATCCCTACAAATGTTTAATGGGCTCTTCCATTATCATGGTTCTCCCAGATACAAAGAATTATCATTACTTTTATATGGCAAGGGAAAAGTTAAATAAAGTTACTATAAACTTACGTGTCTAAAACTGACGGTGGTCTTCAAGCCCCTAATTTCTACATATACTATCTAGCTATACACTTGATCAGGGTTAGATATTGGATACAATTCCCAGAGGTAGTCTAGATCCTGCATATTGTCCTTCCTGGGTCACAATTGAACAAGCAATTTGCTCTGAAAAGACATTGACCCAAGGCCCTTCCTTTTATTACTAGAAAGAATCTCCTAAATCCCTAAAGGATACACCATTAAGCTCCTCACTTCATACACATCATCAATTAATCACTTTCCTCAAAGTGGACACTTGCAAAGATACTGCCCAACCCTTGTTCTCAAACCCTAACCTTCTAATTTCAGGCAAGGTAATTAAATCTCACCTTTTTGGCCTGATACGGTGTCCTAAGAGTGAACCAGTTAGTTCAGGACAAAAAATGCTCCCCTATCCAGTCATCTTTTCAATGGGCCTGCCACATATGTCTTCAAATATTTTCAGATATCCCACATGTTGACACATCACTTTGGGTTGGGGGATGGGACAGTTCCTTCATGTCTGCTCTACTCTCTATATTAGCTCTATCCCTCTTCCCATAGAATATCCTATTAATATAAGTTTCTCTAACAAATGTTGCCATTCTGGAAGGTAAGAGGTTCTATTGGTGGGATAATGTTTTAATAGTGACTTCCTCTTTCAGGAACCGGTCAAAAATTTGGAGTCATTTATATAAATACATTAAGTGGGGCAGATATAGACTTATTCAATTTTATGTTAATCACAATCTATTTTATACACGGTCAAACTTCATCAAATGGGAAGGTTTCTTCTTACCAATGCCCCAAATGTCAACAAGCCCCTGCTGACTTGCTTCATATGTTATGGTCATGTGATAAAATCACTCCTTTCTGGCTTAGCATCCAAAATCGTCTTGATCCACTTCTTGAACTATCAGATAATTTTAATTCAGAAATTTGTATTTTAGGTGATTATACATCTTTACAAGGGAGTCAGTAGAGAGCACATATGGCCTTAATATCAAGCTGTGCCAAGAAAGTAATTTTGAGGCAGTGGTTGGAACCCACTGTCCCCATTTACATAGAATGGTACAAGGATATTATGTTTGCTTTGCAAGCAGAACTCATCATTGCTGGAGTCAATAACAGAATGGACAAATATAAACTAAGATGGGAATCACTGTATACCTTTTATTGATTCAGTAGATCTCAGATATTTTCACTTCTTTTAAGGATAATTTTATTTAATATGTTCCTTCAGTTTACAAATTTTTATAACCATCCTCAATTAAAAGTAAGTGGCAGACTGGGGAGGGTTGAGAGGGAGTGGAAGGGGTGGAATACAGACAACAATAGTATGTTCTAGGATTTAGTATAATGTAATTTTCATCTATGTACTTCATATTATGTAAATGTATAAATATTTCTCTAATGATCATTTTTCTGTTTATGTATTCACATGTTGTCTGTATTGAAGGTTGGTGTAAAATTCCAAACTAATTAAAGCTTACTAAATGGAAAAGAAATCCTGACCTATGACTTCGACCAATGATTAAGTAATAGAAACAGATGACTCAAGAAGACACGGATACTGTTTCTATGTGAATAAACCTAGTAATATGGGAGATAGGGACATGCAGAGAATCTATAAAATATGAGCTAAAATTTGTTTAAATATGTTTTATTAATATTTCCTCAAAATTGCCTAATTCCTATTAAGGATATATTTAGGTTGAATTCTTATAGCTCCAGTATGATAAATTACTGTAATCCCACAAGGAGGCTTGGATGTGCACTTTATGGGCTAAATTAGACCAAACAGCAAAAGGCAAGATAATTCTGGATGCTGGTTGTTGTGGTAATAGTACTTGAAAACATAGAAACATTGACAATGATGGCAGAAAAAGACCATTGGTCTTTCAGTCTGTGCATAAACCCTAACAAACCTGGGCCATATTGCCCATACAGAATTCTAACCCACACTACAGAAACATAGAAGGTGATGGCAGATATGACCATGTGACACACCTTACAGTATTCTGCCCCTTTTCCCTATCTAATGCAATACCAAGACCCAGTTGATCTGTGGCTTACCCTCTTTTCCTACTGCAAGAGTACTCTTATGACTATCCCATGCATTCTTGAATTTCCCTATCATTTTGTCCCCACCACTTCCACAGGAGGCTGTTCTAAGCATACACTACTCTTTCTGTGAAAAGTACTTCCTCACGTTGCCCGTACATAATATTGTTATCAGACAGCATTATGTAGGAGATGCAATATACATATAAATGGGAAACTGTTAGCCCTCTAACAATTGTTCAGCATCAGACTATACATCTCTATTTGTTTTTATACCACTTTAAATGTTTCATTTTTGGATTAATCGATTGATTGTGATGTGTGTCAATTAAGATGTGTCCCGTTACCTAACCATGCCCCTGATGAAGGGTAAACAACTGAAAGTGAAGGGCAGAGTGAGTGGATGTCTGTATGTCCGTGGTTTCCACAAGAAGTTTAAAATTGCAACAAAGCAGTTAAATGAACATTTTCGGTGGCACCTTTCTTTTGCTGGAGTACAGGTAATTTGAAATTTGCACCTCCACAGGGAGGCTGTTCCAGCATCCAATACTTTTCTGAAAAAGTACTTCCTCATGTTGCCCCTGAGCCTGCTCCTCTAGGCTCATCTCATGCCCCTTGTTCATGTACACCTTCTTTCTGAAATATGCTGCCCTCCTGTACCTTGTTTATAGCCCTGAGGTACTTGAATGTATCTATCATATCCCCTCTCTCTTCCTCCTCCAGGGAGTACATATTAAGGTCCTCTAGCCTTTCCTCATATGACTTTTGCTGCAGTCCTTGCACCATTTTGTTGCCCTTCTCTGGACTGCCTCTATTTTGTTTATGTCTTTCTGGAGATGCTACTTCCAAAACTGGACACAGTACTCCATATGGGATCTCACTAGTGATCTGTACAGTGGCATAACCACTTCCTTTTTCTGCTGGTGATACCGCTCTCTATGCACCATAGCA
This sequence comes from Neoceratodus forsteri, assembly GCA_016271365.2. Taxonomy (NCBI): domain Eukaryota; kingdom Metazoa; phylum Chordata; order Ceratodontiformes; family Ceratodontidae; genus Neoceratodus; species Neoceratodus forsteri. Next base: position 627,293,615 of record CM057455.1, read on the forward strand.
TCCCACTGGCTCTCTCCACAGCCTTTTCACATTGTTTGGTTACCTTTAGGTCATCAAATATGATTACCCCTAGGTCCCTTTCTTGATTGGTGGCCATCAGTACCTCTCCCCATCTTGTACTCCACCTTTGGCTTTCTGTGCCCCAAATGCATGATTTTGTACTTCTTTATATTGAATCTTAGCTGCCACACTCCTGACTGTTCCTCAAGCATGGTTAGGTCCTTCTCCATTTTTTCACTACCCCCGGAGTGTTAACCCTGCTGAAGATCTTAGTATAGTCTACAAAGAGGCATACCTTCCCTCTAGCCCATCTGCAATGTTGTTATAAAGACATTAAAAGACTGGTCCCAGCATGGACCCTGTGGCACCTGCTGGTCTCCCCTTCTCCTTAGATTGAATGCCATTTACCACCATCTTCTGTGTCATATCACTCAACCAGTTTCTGACCAAGTTTACCACCTTGGGGTCCACCCCAGGATGCCCAACTTTTTTTTATTTTTGTCTTTGGTAACTGGGTAAGGCCCACTAGGCACAAGTACCTGTTTTCAGGGTGACCTAATTCACTGGGCGGTTAAGTGACTTGCTCAGAGTCACACAGTATGCAAGTGGAGGTTGTGAGAATCAAACTCGGGTCTGGTCTGCTGGATGTATCAAGCTCATTCACACCCTCGTTCCTCTAACCTCTATGCTATACTGCCAGCCCCTCCTTATCCCTGCCTTGCCAACCTCCTATTTGGGATGGTGCATTAAGGTCCTTGCTGGAAATCTTGGCAGGTCACATCCACCACCCATCCTGATCTATTTCCCTGGGCACCCAGTTAAAGAAATCAATCAGATTTGCTTGACAAGACCTTCACACTGTGAATCCAAGCTGCCTCGGATCCTGTGCTCTGCTGGATTCAAGGGATATCAAAATCCTTTCCTAGCAGTGACTCCATTAATTTCCCCACCACCGAGATCCGGCTAACTGGCCTATAGTTGCTATCCTCTTCCCAGTTCCCACTTTTGTGAGAGGGATGTAATTTGTCCTCCTCCAGTCCACTAGAACTACCCCTATCTCTATTGATTTATTGAATAGTGCTGTTAGTGGTGCTGCCATCACCTCTCTAAGTACTTTTAATATTATGGGATGCATCCCATCCGCCCCATGGCTTTGTCTACTTTAAGATTCTCGAGTTTGTGTAGGATTCTTAGTCTGGTATCCACGTCTGTCCCACTGATGCCCCTATCAACCAGTAGTGGTCCTTTTCCTTCCCTTTCTTCTGTGAATACTGAATAAAAATATTTATTCAGGATTGATGCTTTTCTTGTTCCTCCTCCGCACACAGCCCTCCCTCACTTTTTAACCTCACAGTGCCACCCTGGTCTTCTTTCTTTCACTAACTTATCTGAAAATGTCTTGTTTCCTTTCTTCATTGCCTGGGCTATTTTCCTCCATTTGTGCCTTTGTACTTTGACTGTTTCCCCACCTCGCTCTTCTTTTCCAGATACAGTTCCCTGTCTTCCCCATCTGTGTTTTCTTGTACCTCCTAAAAGCTAACCTTTTCTCTCTTACCTTCCTGACCACGTCTTTTCAGAACCATAGTGTTTTTTCTTTGTCTTTGTTTTGTTTAGTTGCTCTAACACAAAGGCTTGCCATCTCGCTATGTCTCCCTTAAGGTTAGCTCATTGTTTCTCTACACCCCCTTATCCTGCCAGGGCTACCGTTAGACTTTCCTCCATTTTTGCAAAGTTGACACATCTGAAATCCAGGACCCTTGCTTTCATGTGGTTTGATTCCTCCACTGTTCTCACAGTGAACCACACTGTACAACGATCACTGGATCCCAGATGGCTATCCACCTTACCCTCGATGCCTCTGTCCCTATTGATGAATAACACATCTTATATTGCTCCTTCTTTGGTAGGTTCCACCACAAGCTGCTTGAGGCACACCCCTGCAGTGCATCCATGATGCCTCTGCTCCTGGCCATGGCTGCAGCCTGAGTACTCAATCCACAACAGGCATATTGAAGACTCCACCAGCAGCACTTCATCTTTTCTATCATTTTGTGGATGGCTTCCAATAGTGCCATGCATCTCCTCCCCTTGTGCTGGAGGTGTGTAGATCACACCAGTGCGAATGGCCGTGCCTTTCCCTGTCTCCAGGGTGACCCACAGTGCTTCTGCTCCTCAGGTATTCCTGAACTTCAGTCACTCTAATCCCTCCCTGATGTAGATAGCCACCCCTCTACCTTTTTCCCACCCTGTCTTTTCTAAATAGAGTGTAACCTGGTATGGCTATATCCCATTCATGGTTCCTATGTATCATGTCTCAGAAACAGTGACAATGTCCAGGTCCACCTCTGCCATCAAGGCCACTAGGTCCAGGATTTTATTACCAGGCTGCTGGCATTCATTCACATGGCCTTCAAGTTTTGCAGCCTCCCTTCTAGTAGCTCCCCTCCTATCCCCATATCTTCCCTACCTTCCCCTCCTGTTTTGACTATCCACCCTCATATTCCTGCCTACCACTATCACACTGTGCAACCACTAAGTCCTTCACTTTGTCCTAGCCATGTTTGAAACTATTGATAAGGCAGCAATATTGCTAATTTGCTTGGGACATGTCCTTAATTTAAAGTTGTGTATAGTCAACTCTGCTTAGCAGGAGGGGCAGACAAGATGACCCTGTGTCATAAGGTACCATTGAAGCACCATTAAGCAGGACCTAAATGTTTCTTTTCATAGTTACAAAAAATCTGCCTCTCCTCAAAAGCAACCCCAAAATGCATACAGTAATTTTATTTTATTCATTCATTCATTTATTTATTAAAGCATTTCACCAAGAAAACATACTGAGCACAACATTGTTAGTTTCAGATGTGTCCGGGGGTGGGGGATAAGCTTAAGAACATATTTAACAGATATGTACAATTACACAGGCTGAAATAAAGAGAATTAATGTGTACTGAGGTAGAGTATAACATACAGATTGGTAAAGAAATATGTACTGTAGGTAGAATTACAATAAGTGCAAGATACAGTGGTAGCAGTTAGATATCATGTTTCATACAGGTACAGGTAGGTGAATAGAATAAGTGCAAAACAGAGTCACAGTGATTTGGACTCTGGGGAAGGGGGTAGTCAGTGTATGCTAAGCACAGTGGCAGGAGGAGAGGTGTGATAGTGGAGAAGAGAGATTAGTGAGGGTTTAGAAGAGGCAGAGCACACGTTTATGGTCAGACAACTGAACAGTCCTCTTCCACTAAAGTTCCTCAAGCTTAATGTATAACATTTGACCTCTAAAATGAGTATGATGGCCTTGAATGTTTTCAAAAATGATGACATATCAATGCTTTATACTACAGTATCAGTCTCTAGAATATCACATAATTGTATTTCTTTTCTTTTCTCAATGAACAGTAAATACATCCTAATTATTTAAATAGAAAAATGGTTTATTCTTTGAAAAATAAACAGTTGTGTGACTTTCTGTTGGTGCAGTGGCAGCATTGCTGCTCATGATACTAGTGGCCTGGGTTCAGGAACAAGCCAAGGGCAATAAAGAGCAGACTTGGTGAGAAGAAAAAGCTGTCCAGAAGACATTCTTCTCTACTAGGGAGGGAGGGAGGTTGGCTGGCTGTGCTTCAGTGTTACCACCTGGGGGCCTACAAGTGGTGGTGCAACTGCTATCCTGCCAGTTGATGAAAGGATGTCAATACTCATTTAATATGTGTGCAGGCATCCCTTTAAGCTAATGTTTTAGCAATAGGGGTTCAAGAAACACAGAAGAAAATCAGGCAGGTGCAGCAGTCTGATAGCCCTGGGAAAGGCACACATAGATCCCACTACCCCTCACAGTCCAATTCTGGTGTGAGTCACCACCTTAGGCCCCACCACAAGGGTAAGCCAAGGGGAAAGGTGGCAGTGACATGGGGTGATGGGATTGGGAGATAACCATGAGGGGGCAAATGGTGCAGTCTGTCTGGTGGAGAAGAAGAATAAAAGGAGATACAAAAATCTAATTAGTTTTATATTAAGATTAAGAAGACATTGACAGCAAAAGTCCTTATTGTGACACATTTCTTCTAAAGGTGAGAGATTGGAAGCATAGAAACATGGACAATGACATCAGAAAAGACTACTGTTCCATCCATTCAGCCCATAAATCCTAACAAACTCAGGATCTATTGTCCATGCAGGATTCTAACCAACACTATCCATTACCTTGCTCCTCGCCCTGACACTATCACCATGAGCAACCACTAAACCCTTCACGCCATCACAGCCATGTTTGAAACCATTAATTAGTTTGGCACTCACCACGTCAGCTGGCAGATTGTTCCATGGCTCACTACCCTTTCTGTAAAATAAATGTTTTCACTTCCTTCTAAATCCCCCAATCAATTTCTACTTATGGCCCCTTTTCTTCATCCACTACTTATGCTAAATAGTTCCTCACAGTTTACCTTGTTCATTCCTGTCATGACCTTGAAGGCCTGTATCATATCTCCCTCTGTCACCTGGCCGCCACTGAGTACATGTTCAGTGCCTTGAGCCAATGCTCATAAGATCCACCCTGCTGGCTCTGAATCTTCTTGGCCACCCTATATTACACTGTGTTAGGCCTATCCATATCTTTCCTTAAGCGAGAACTACAGAACTGGGCATTGTATTCCAGGTGGGGTTCACCAGGAATCTATAGAGAGGTAGTAATACTTCCTTCCTTCCTTCTGCTGTTATTACCCTTCCTATACACACCAGTATTCTGTTTGCCTTACTGCAGGCTTTGTTAAACTATTTTGTTTGTTTTAGGAAGTCACTGATGATGACCCTGAAGGTCTTTCTCCTCACAGGTCATGCACAGCTTTACCCCCATCCAGTACTTTGTTCCCAGATTCTTGTTCCCTATGTGCATCACCTTGAACTGTTTGGCATTGAATTTCAACTGCCAAACCTCTGAACACCTCTCTAACTTTTGCAGCTCTGTATGTAGCTTCCTAAATCTCTTCACTGTCTATCCTGCCACAGAGCTTAGTTTTATCTTCAGAGACACACATCTTCCCTGAATTCCTTCTCCAGTTTGCTAATGGACATATTGAAAAGGACTGGACCCAGGACCAATCCTTTTGGCAACCCACTGTTGACCTCCATCTCTTCTGTTTGTCTACATTAAAGAGCAGCTTCAAGATGCCACTCCCAAAATGTAAATAATTTCTTTCCTGGCCCAGAATTGAATTTCATAAGAATCCTCTTTAATTCTGTCTTCTACGAATAGTTTTTCTGCTTGTAATTTCTGAATGGACTTTGCGGTAAAATTGGAGCAGCTTCCCCAAGCTGCAGACATGCTCCCATGCAAGCACATGAAGCCCTTTTCTGATGTCATTAAATGAAGACTGCTTGTCGCATCCCATTGAGTTGAACAAGGATGATTTTCCTAGACATTTTATCAGCATTTAGAATTAGGATTTTACTAAATCAAAGTGACCGCTAGATTAACAGGGACCTTGTTAGTTGGCGGTCACTTTGATTAATCTAATTAGAAAGATAACAATTTGAAATTTGTCAAGAATTATGATAAGCATAAGGTAGCATATCTGGACCTTCTTATCATAAATGAAAATAATAAAATAGAGACATCTCTGTTTAGGAAACCTACAGACCGTAATACACTATTACATAATAAAAGTTTTCATGAACAAAAGCTTAGGAACAGCATTCCTTATGCACAATGGACTCGCATCAAAAGAAATTGTAGTAGGAGGAATGCTCAAAACAGGAAGCATAATATGCTACAGAAATTCAGGAAAGGGGTTACAAACAGCATGTGTTAAACCAAGCTGAGAATAGAATCAGCAACAAAAACAGGGAAGAGTTACTACAAACCAAAGTAAACAGAACTGAGATGCAATGTATAGTGTTTTCAACTAAATGTAATCATAAAATGTCTGACATTAGGAAAATTGTGAACAAACACTGGTATCTGGTCCAAACAGACAACCAACTTATAGAGCCACTACAGAACAGGCCCATAATAGTGGCAAAAAAAGTCAAAGACTTGCAAGACACACTTGTACATTCACAGTTTAAAACACCAGAGATTGCAGGAACTCGACTACTATTAGGCCCCTAACTCCTGGTATGGTCCCTGTGGCAGATGTAGTATCTGTAATCATACTTCGAAAAAACAGATCTATGTCCATCTACATACACAACAAAGATCTGAGATTAAACAACATATCTCATGCAGCACCAAAGCAGTGGTATATCTGATACAATGCCCCTGCAGTATGTTGTACATAGAACAAACCTGTGAGAAATTACAGCGAGAATTCAAGAGCATAAGGAGACATCAGAAACAATGATGACAATTTCCCAGTAGCCAAACATTTCAATGAGGCATCCCACAATGGAGCGTCACTTAGATTTTGGGACCTAGAAATAGTCACTGTATTACCAAGAGGAGGAGCCTTAGGGATGCTCTATTAGCGGCAGAGATGAGATGGATTTTCACATGAAAACATCGGAAAGAAACATATGCATGAATATAGAAACCAACTGGCAAGTATGCACTAAGAAATAATCTGTAGGCAGCAAAGAGAACTACAGGGATGGGCTCCAGGTGACAGATTGGTCTCTATTGCATTGGTTAATGTTCATAGTTAAATATTTAAAAGTTGTTGCAATGTTATATTCTCATAAGAGAACACCAATATGTTATGCTGCTAACATGACTGATGGTAAATGGTTAAAAATTGTAAAAAAGACACCTTACCTAACTAAAACATATTTGTTGACCTTTTGACCTCCATGCATGGCTCAATGGAAACACATTGTATAAGGCCAAAACAATGCTACATGTTAAGCCTCTAACATGACTTATGCTAAGTGGTTGAAAATATGATAAAAAACTTTATTCAACCATAAATTACATTGTTGACCTTTGACCTCCTATTTATGGTTCGATGGGAAAGCATGGTTCAAGGTTTGAACAATACCAATAGAAAAATGCACCCAACAGTATTGTAGCAAACATAATTTAACTATTGAAACCAACATATTTCAATGCACCACTCTAATTTGACCTTTGACCTCCTTGAAATGGAAGAGCTGAGAAACCAAAGTTCCTAACACATTGGACTATAGTTAAAATGTTTGCAACAGGGTTAAATATATCGATTTGGCATATATTTATAATAGTAATGTAAAAGCTTTATCATTTTATTTTCACCTTTGACCTCTGACTGATAGAAAGGTAAAAGACATGTTCAGCATACATTAGGTATTGTCTTCAACTCCAAAACCATCCAAATAAAGATATATTTATGTTTAATATACACAATAACATTAATTTGTACATGAGTTTGCAAGATCCAACTGCAGGGTAATGATACGGCAGTAACATATAAATAAATATCCAAGCTTGTGTAATCCTTTTGTAGGACTCAAATAAAGATAAAAGAATACAACATTAATATAAATACTGCCATTTGATAAGACTAACAAAACATTGTAATCCTTACTCTGATGGTTCTTGCATTCCCATCACAAACTATATAATGTACTTTGGCATAAGATACATCAGGTACCATCTTGTTCTTATTTCTCAGTTTCAATCCCTACCACTCTTGTTTATTGTGCGTACTGAGTGAATAATAGTCTTCTTCTCTTTAATGTAACAATTAAATTTTTGATTAGAGCTCACACTTAGTTAAAAATAAATGCACCCTGAAAAAACTGCAGCAATCCAAAAAGTGCTGATTTTGCAACCAAATTCCATGATTCCTACATATGGAATCAGCAATGAACTTCTTTGACACAAAGATCTGCAACAGGGTTGATAGGCAAGGTGGGGTGGATAGGATGAAAAGGGACTTGGCAAAGTTGAGGAATGGTCAAATGTATGGCAGCTTAGATTCAGCATAAAGAAGTGCAAAGTAATGCACCTGGGAAACAAAAACTCAGGGCAAGAGTACACAATGGGGGTGAGATACTGACAACAACAAAAATGGAAAGGGACCTGGGGATAGTCATATCAGATTACCTAAAGGTGGGCCAGCAATGTGAGAAGGCAGTGAGGAGGGCAGGGGAATACTGGGATGCATAGGAGAGGAATCACCAGTAGAAAACAAGAAGTTGTTGACCCCTGTACAGACAGTTAGTAAGACCACATCTGGAGAACTGTGTACAGTTCTGGAGACCCCATCTCCATAAAACATAGACAGGGTGAGGCTGTCCAGAGGAGCAACCAAAATGGTGCAGGGTCTGCACCAGAAGACATATGAAGAAGGACTAAAGGAGCTTAAGATGTATTGCCTCGTGGAAAGGAGGTGGGGGACATGATGGAAACTTTCAAATACCTCAAGGGAATCAACAAAGTCCAAGATGGTAGCATGTTTCATAAAAGGATATGCACGAACAAGGGGCACAATTTGAAGATAGAGGCAGCTCAGAGGTAATGTGAGAGTGTTTCTTCACAGAGGGTTTGTAGATGCATGGAACAGCCTTCCTGAGGAGGCCATAGAGTCAAAAACAGTGGGAATTCAAGAATGCATGGGACAGGCATAAGGCAAATCTAGAGGGGTTGGAGGAAGTAGGCTGTTGGTTAACTAGGATCTGTAGTTTATCCATTAGGTAGGAAATAGGAGACTAGGTTGGCCAAGCAGTCCTTATCTGCAGTCAAATTCAATGTTTCTATGTTTCATAGCATACATGTGTGGTAGCACAAGTGTGGCGTCATCACGGTTTTGATGTCCTGTCTGGGAATCAACAAAATGGGAAAAAGAGGTACAGGAGCACATCATACTATGAAACTGAGCAGTTCAACCATTTTGTGTGGCGTATTTTGAGACTACCTGCAAGAAATCAGACAGTTTGGGACTCTGTAAGTACTTGGAAGAGCACAAAAACAAATTAGCTTGCTAGCTTGCTTTCAGTACATATTTATCCTCAGTAAGGAGCTATACTAAAACAAATCTAGATGTTGTATATTCACAGAACTTAGAACTTGCAAGACAGTCTGATTAAAGTAGTGTAGGAACCACTCCAGTTACAAAGTGGCACAAGTTTATATACTGTGGAAATGAGAGGGATTGCAACAGATTTTATCTATATTCCTATGTCATTACAGGTATCCAATGTGAGTGAGACATAAGACTATTACAATTCTGACAAGCAAAAATGTGACACCATTTTGAGTTAAAATAGTTTTGTACAGCATTGTAAGGTAGGATATGCAGTACCAAAAAAAAATAATTGAATTATAATGTATCTATTATGAGAAACTAAAACTTGTGTTATATATTAACAAAAACGTAAGAAAATATAAAGATTGAAGAAAATAAGAATTATATACCCAATGAGCAAGCCCCTTATAGGGGTGAAATGTAGGGGGATCATTAAACAAGATATTGGAAGTGACTGGAAGTCTTTTGGTATTATTTAAAGGCCACCTCCAACTCCATTTGTTCTACATATGTTTACAGAGCCTCGGGGAGGGCTGAAGATGTTCTAGGAAGAACACAACTCCATTGCCCACCATACCCTTGTTATGTCCAGCAACTCAACCCTCAGTGCCACCAGGCTGGACAATCTGAGGGGTCATGAGGCATGGAGTGCAGCCAAGGCCTTATACACCCAGAGTTGAATTAAAAAGGTAACCCCTCCAGTGTATTTTAATGCTACCACTACACAAAAAATGTTTTCATTTTTAAGTGACTGTTTCTACACAGTAGTTAGAGCAGCAGTGTAATGACATTTGGCAAAATATTTAACCCTGTTATTTTTTTCACTTTCAAAGATTCCATGGAACTTCCGGTTTAATTTGGTGGTAAAATCGTCAAATTCCTCCAAAATATAATTATTTTATAAATATTTCAATTTATGTAGTTTATCTCAAGAAAAAGATCAAAACAGAGAAACATAGAATCTGATGGCAGAAAGAGATGCTGGCCCACCCAATCTGCCCAATTTATTTATTTATTTATTTATTATTTTTATTTACCTTCATTTTAGCTGCAGACCCACTTGATCTACGGTGCTACCCCCACCACTGCTATGATTCCTTTATACCTATTCCAGGCATTTTTCAACCACATCACTGTTGTCACCACCACTACGCAGCTGGAAGGCTGCTCCAGTAATCCATCTCTCTTCCTGTGAAAAATACTTTCTCACATATCTGTTTAAAGTGCATCATTGCATATTGCAACCTTCTTTTGCAAGGTGTTTTGGCATCAAGGCTTAAAATACAGTGCAACTCCAAAACGTTCATCATGACTTAAACAATATAGCATAGGGAAGAGTTCCACTTTTATAAAGTATATTCTGTATCACTGTATCTGTGAAATGTCAAAGACTTAGCAAATGTCTCTACTCTATTGGATATGTTATGCTGTTAGCATAGACTATATGGAGATGCTAATGCTGACCTCATCAATATTTTTATATACAATGACCTGAGTTCAGTGAGCCTTTTAAGCTCAGACATTTTTCAGCAATAAACCTATTTTTAAGGACGATATTTTAGTAAATATTTTTAGGGCTTCTTGAGATATGATTAAGCAGTCTAAAAGAAATGCTCTGAAGAAGAGGCATGCACACCAAAGATCAGCAGTTTGATAGCTGGAAGGCAATCAGCAGTGCATTTGGGTGCAGCCAGGGCAGAAATAGTTTCATTGTTTTGTACATTCTTTTTTGCAAAGCAAAAGCACAAGAGTAAACAAAATGAAACGCAAAGTGAAATTATCCTTCCAGCTCCTGCCAGTCCTCCTCTGACCCTCCACTGCCAATCCCTGCCATACTTGGGTTTTAGACTTGAACTCAGCTTTGTAGTATTGCTGTCATAACTAGACTCTTCTCCACAGTTACTGTAATGCATTTTTATTCCACCTGCACATTTGTCACTTTATTGCATGTGTTTGCTGCTCAGTGTTTAACCACATGGTTCAGTCATTGTCACCGTTCTATTAGCCTGTTATTTGTGCTCCATTCTGCACTTCTGTTTTATATCTAATTTACTGGTGCTGTGTTGTATTGTATTCCTATTCCTTTCCACCTGCAAACATGCTTTGGCTCTGTGTGCTCTTCCAGTTACCATTTTCAAATAAATAAATATTAGTTCTTCTTTGTGTGTAGTACAGTGGTAAGAATAAATAGGCAAATTAATTGCAAGCCACTGGCCTTCTTTTTGATATAGTTAATTCAGACTAATGCAGAGTACAACAAGAGACTGCCTTATTGAAAGTGAATGGATGAGAAAATGAGAGAGCAAACCAAGAAAGCGACAACACTTTAGTCTAATAAATACAGTGAATCTGGAAAGATGCTTAAGCATTTGGGCCAGGATTCATAAGAAAACACAAAGTGCCATGCAATAGTTTGTGCTGCACTCCTTGGATGCATTGGTGGGCATTCGGGCTATTCACAGTTAGATAGCGTGGTGTACTATCTGACTGTAAAATAGGGGCAGGCAGTGGCAGCGCTAACCCAGGAAAATCACCTAGCAACCTCAATAGCGCTGCCCCACATCCAGCAAGGAGAATGACCTGCCACCAACAGTGCTCATGCACTAAGTCCATATTCATGAAAGTAACCATGCAAATGAGTCATTGGGGCATGGAAGGTGCTATGGCCATTAGCATGCTCATCATGGCCCATTTGCATGGCCTGCAGGTAACTCAGCATGGTCCCCCACCAGCCCATGCCCCACACAGCTACATTCCTGCTGGTCTAGTCCACCATGCCATCCTCCAGTTGCAGTCTCCAAATAAATAAACACTTCCTTTGTAGTCTATGGATCCTCCTCCTCCTCCCTCCTCGATTGCTGACTCATATGAAAAATAATATTTCTGTAGGGTAGTGGCCCCTCCTGTTCTCTGATTGCCATCCCCAAGAAATAAATCCATTCCCTGATAGTCCGGGATCCCTCCCCAATTGCAGACCCCAGATGAAAATTTACTTTCCATAGTGTAGTGGTTCCCCTCTGCTCACTGATCACCCTCCCAAATAAAGTAAGCTTATTCCCTTGTAGTTTTAGGGTCCCTCCTCCCACCCACCCCAATGATCGCCGATCCAGTAAGAGCGAGTATGCTTCCTGTCAGTCTAATGGACCCCACCACCCTATCCATTGTGCTCCACCAACCCGCATCCCACCCCATCCCAAGCTGTGGTCAGCGACCAGCACAGACTTCCTCACACCACCACTACTGGCCACTGACTGAGCCCTCCTGGAATTGGCACATTGCCGACAAGATGTACTGTGGTTTTGAACAGTGGACCTGCTGAGACTTTTATATAGCATTCTGTACCAGCCAGGTTCCTGTTTTCATCTGGAAATGCTGGTTAATGTTTGCTAGAATATCTCCTCAAATACAATTTATTATGTTTTATTTAACTTGGTTTGTATGGAATGTATCATAATTACATCCTGTGTCTTTTTCTGGGTATGGAGAATGCTTCTCTATACTGTATGACCTACATCATAGTCTTCCAAGTAAAGTTTGAAAGTTCCTCTTACTAAAAGCTTTCAGTCAAGAAAATGTAAATAAACTTAGCCTTCCCACATGAGAACACTATGTAGGTGCCTAAATCTCCACCTCCACAACAAAGCCTTGAATATGATGCGCTGAAGTTATCTGGTGAATTTTGGTACAATGTTTGTGCTGTGTTGCATAGATTGCCTCTGTGTATAAAATATATCCCATTCAAGGCTGCATGCTTAAAGACTGTTACAATGACCCCTTCCCCATGCTGAATTCATGTGGGAAGTGGCTGAGAGGAATCTAAGAAAACTGTCCCTTATTTTTAAAATACAATGTTAGCAATTCTAGTTGAGTGTGCATGAATCAAAATGTTTGGCTACACAGCAGCATGGTCAGTCATAACATGGGGAGTAGCCTGAGAGTGAATCCTATTTGAACAGTAAGTTAAAAAAATACATACTCCAAAATCAAAGTTGATAGCCTTGAATTTGGTCTGTTTTCTCCTGGAAAGTTTTGTTCGTATGTCTGGGCTGGCTTATATTGTATTTCTTGCAAGCTCGAGGCGTTGGCTAGCTGGGTTCCTGTTCAAAGGTGAAACCATTGTCCATTCTCGTCTCATACCATGAGTACCACACCACAGTCACCTGTCTGAGCAACACCACCAGTTCTGGTGAGTGCATGTGGAGGGGGTGTAAATATGTAAAATCCATTCCAGGCTGGGGACCTACTAGAAATCACCCTCTCTGTGCCCCAGGTGACCCAATTTAGTATGCATGCATAAGTGCTGGTGTGAATGGACCTCTTATCAGGCTGGCTAACTTGATGTGGTACAGAGGCTTATCACAATGTTTCCTAAACATTGTAACTAAAAGCCAGGCAACTTCTTTGTGTGTTATGATAAAGTGTAAACATACTGTATAAAATATTAATCTATTGGAATTATTGGCTTAATGGTTATTTGACTGAACTTGATGAGGGGTGGGCCTATTGTTTGTGTGGTGTGGCACTGCATATTTTGGCTTATCAAAATCAATCAAATCAAAATCTTTATTTATTCAGGCGAACATCATTGAGCAAAGCTCATTTACAAGATGGACCTGAGTGGTCATACAAATGAGGATACAAGTATTATTACATAGACAAGAATAGAATAAATAGCAATACAATGGCATGAAATGATTATATACAACAATTTACATATATACAAGTAACAATAGAACCATTTAGCCTGTAGGAAAAAAAAAGGACAAAGGGTATAGCAGTCCTAAAATATAAGTTATATGGTCTAAACTAGTTTTAAGTGAATATAATAGGTGATTCGGAAGAAAGAAATTGAGTTAATATAATGGATAGAAAAAGGAGGTTTAGTTGGGTCAGATAGGTGGGGATTATGCTTTATAAAAGCAATTGCAGAGCTCTGGAAAAAGGGCGGAGAACAATCTTTTGAAGGATGCCAGAGGTAGTAGGCTATCTAGCTTCATGGATTTTTGAGAGAGTTCCATGCAGCTGCTAAGGAATAGCTGAAAGCAGCCCTCCCATACCGGTGCAGGCATTGGGACCTTTAATGTGATGAGTTTACTGATCCTTAAGGTGTATGGCCTGGTTGTAATTTGGGTAAAGCAATTAGTGATATAGGTCGGTAGTTTGCCTGTTAACGCTTTGAGTATCCAGATAACAGCATTCCTATTTCTTCTGTTGCAATGATGTCCAGTTGACTGCCATATAAAGGAGCAATGATGGGTGTTGGAGGGAAGGTCAGTAATAAATCTTATGGACCTGTGATACAGGGTGTCCAGCTTATGTAAGAGATGACTTGAACAATGGCAGTAGAGAAAATCAGCATAATCAATGAGGGATAGGAATGAGGCCTGAATTAACCTTTTTGGAATCACTGTTTAGGTAATGTTTATTCTAAAAATAGTCCGAGCCTCTGTCTTAGCTTTTAAGTAACTCTTCAATATGGACAGAATAGTCAAGCCTGTTATCTATCCAGACTCCAAGGTATTTGAAGTTATCAACAAATTCAAGTTTCTCTCAAGTAAGGTGGATATATGTAGGGTGTTGGATGCTGGGGTAGTGGTAGTACAACTCTTTGTGGTAAAGAACATAGCTTTTGTTTTTGCATTTAGAAGTAGTTTTTGTCAAGTAGATTGTGCTGCAGAATGGAGAATTCGGATTGTAGAAGTTCACAGGCTTTGGAAGGTGAGGGATTGCTGACATACAATACAGTATCATCAGCAAACAGATGAATGTTAGATTGAGTGAGGTTGGCATCAATATTGTTTATATAAATAGCAAAGAGGATAGGGCCAAGAATAGAGCCTTGTGGTACACCCCTTAGCAGAGGTTTTGAGGTGGATAGGTAATTTCCATTTCTAACCAGTTGCGACCTATCTGAAAGGTAATCCTTAAACCAGTTGAGTGATAGGGAATCCAGGCCTAATGAGTTAAGGGAGGTGAGTAATAAGTCATGATCCACTGTGTCAAAGGCTTTACTCAAATCCAGAAACACAACACAGGTAAAATTTTTTTGTGTCAAATTAGTCTGCCAATCGTTGGTTACCTTGGCTAAGGCAGTAATGGTGCTATGCTTTGATCTAAATCCAGATTGTGCAGAATTTAGAAGGTTATTGTTATCCAGATAGTCCCTTAACTGAGAGTTTACTAGTTTTCGAGCATCTTAGATAGTACTGGTAGGATGGAGATAGGTCTGTAATTGTTGAGATTCCTAGTATCACCAGATTTGAGTAATGGAACTACTTGAGCTGTTTCAAGTAGATGGAATGGATCCAGTAGTTAGGAAGATTGAAGAGATGAGTAAGGGGCAGATAAGACATGTGAAGCAATTTTCAGGAAATAGGGATCCAGGAGTCTGCACCTGCACTTTTAGTTGTGTCTAAATTAGAGAGAGATCTTCCACTTCTTTCACGGATATTGGGATGAAGGAAAAAGTTGAAGTGGCCATTTGTCCCACAGTAGTTTGCAGGTTCAAGGAAGATCTCAGGATATTTGCAGGTGATGAGTCAAATGCTAGGCCAGCAGTGGTGAAGTGAACATTGAAGGTATTTAAGATTTCTTGTTTACCTGTAATTTCTGTGTCATTTAGTAGCAATTTGGTGGTTAAGGCAGGAGTAAATTCTGGCCCGAAGTCCTTTTATTGTACCCCAGAGTCTGGATGGGTTATTGTAGGAGGCATCCAATTCAGCTGTATAGTAGGCAGTTTTGGCAGTTCTTATTTTTTGTACATGAATTCCTTGCTTTTCTGAAATTTAGCCAATCACTGGTGTCCTTTGTTTTCTTGCCTTTTTCCACAGCTTGTCTCTGGTTCTCAAGGCTGCTTTAGCTCAGAGGTGAACCAAGGGCAGGATTTTACCTGTAGTTCTGATACTGGTGATAGGTGCATGAATATTGAGAACATTGGTGATAATATCCTTTAAAGTCTGGGTGCTGTTTCAACAGAGGTTGTAAGATAGAAATCTTGCCAATATATTGTAGTACTCAGGTCATGGAGGTAACCTGAGATATTGAAATTCTTTTTGACCTTTTGAGGATAAATTCTGCAGGATTTGGTGGTTTGAGTGTGGATCTTATGCCAGCTATAGGGTAATGGTCACCACATCACTTGGCAGTACTCCTGCATGTGAGTATAAGTGAGGCTTGTTTACCAACATAATATCCAGGAGTGAGCTGTTGCTGGAATTTCTTCGGTTAATCCTAGTTGGGTCTTTAAGCAGCTGTGTGAATCCATAGGTGTCACAAAAGGTTATCAAAGGTGCAGATACATTAGACAACCAGTTTAAATTCAAATCACCAAGGATGACGGTATCTTCAGGGCCTTGGTTGAGAATTGACCCTAGGTGAGAAAGCAGTTTAAGGCCTGCAGAGGGCCTATAGCATCCAATCAGTTTAAATGGAGACGAATTAGGAAGGCAAATTTTGATTGATAAACATTCAAATTCATTTGGCTCAGATGTGTTGATGAGGCAGGTTGCAGAGATGGTGTCCTTAATGTATATGGCCACCCACCACCCTGGAAGGGCGATCTGCTCTGAAGAGCTGGTAATTGGGAAGGTTTACAACACTGTCTTTTGTTGTAGGCCTGAGCCAAGATTCAGAGATGACCAGGAAGTCTGAAGAGTATGTGCCACCCAAGCCTGTATTAAGATGAACTTTTTAGGAGGCTGCAGTTGAAGTGTATGAAGCTTAGTCCTTTTATGGTAGTCAGCTCAGAAGGGAAGATAAATTGACAATGGGGCCAGGATTAATCTCAATGGTGCCAATGCATAAAAGGAGGTAGAAGATTAATTTGACTAGGGCTCCAAGGATAGGGATAGAGAGTGATCAGAGCATTTCCTCTTAATCCTAGATGCACACTGTGTAGTGGGAGATGGTGCTGTATATAGGTGTGTCTTTTATCATAACATAGAGTCTGATGGACAGGCATAGAGGGTTTTATAGATCCAGGATACATGTAAAGGGCTGAGGAGAGCTGGATTGTTAGAGAGGCTTATGTGGGATACCCAGGGTTGCAGTGTAATAGTGGTTCAAAGTGAATAAGGAATAGATGGTTGTACATTGTGGATGGCAGTGGAGAGCAGAACATACTCGATAACTTGTTCGTCATGACAGGGGTATATGTGATTATCATAATGGAATGGGGAGAGTTAAGGAGCAAAATTGTCTGTAGAGAAGGAATTAGATGTTGTGGATGAGAGAAATGGAGGAAGAGTGTATAAATACAATTAACCAAGAGGGGGAGGGGGCGGGCAAAATTTTGGTTTTGCCCGTACCTTTCACACTGCTTCTCCCGGCCTCCTGGAACTCTTGGTCTGCTGGAGGTCACCGCCCGGGCTGGTGCCTCGGAGCCCTCTGCGGCTGGAGCTGGAGGGCAATCGCCGGCTGCAAGTCAGGGACAAGAGGAGAAGGCAGTGAGAAGGCACTTTATTGCAGGCAATCTGCAATTAGGTGCAAGAACAAGAATCTGCACAACAAAAGACTGAGGGTTTGGGGGGTTAGCGCCCAGCCGCCTAGCCCACACAGATCCCCAGAAAGGCTGAATCACTAGCAAACATCACATCAAACATGTTTAAATTACCCACAATTTTAAGAAAACAGCTCTTTTAAGGAAATTAACACAAGTTACAGCTAATCAGAAAAATCCCATCCAGAAAAGTGTTGCAGAGTCCAGCTAAAGTCAATGGGAAGGCGCACCAATCGGGAAGCAAAGGCAGAGACAGCGGTGCTTTCGATTAGTTGCGGCTTTGCCCTACCTTTCACACTGCTTCTCCGGCCTCCTGGAACTCTTGGTCGGTTGGAGGTCACCGCCGCCCGCTGGCGGCTCGGAGCCCTTCTGCGGCTGGAGCTGGAGGGCAATGCCGCTGCAAGTCAGGGACAGAGGAGAAGGCAGTGAGAAGGCAATTTTATTGCAGGCAATCTGCAATTAGGTGCAAGAAACAAGAATCTGCACAACAAAAGACTGGGAGGGTTTGGGGTAGGGCCTAGCGCCTAGCCCACACAGATCCCTAGAAAAGGCTGAATCACTAGCAAACATCACATCAAAACATGTTTAAATTACCCACAATTTTAGTAAAAACAGCTCTTTTAAGGAAATTAACACAAGTTACAGCTAATCAGAAAAATCCCATCCAGAAAAGTGTTGCAGAGTCCAGCTAAAGTCAATGGGAAAGGCGCGCAATGGAAGCAAAGGCAGAGACAGCGGTCGCTTCCCGATTAGTTGCTGCGGCTTTGCCCGTACCTTTCACACTGCTTCTCCCGGCCTCCTGGAACTCTTGGTCGGCTGGAGGTCACCGCCCGCCGCGCTGCCTCGGAGCCCCTTCGTGCTGGAGCTGGAGGCAATGCCGGGCTGCAAGTCAGGGGACAGAGGAGAAGGCAGTGAGAAGGCAATTTTATTGCAGGCAATCTGCAATTAGGTGCAAGAAACAAGAATCTGCACAACAAAAGACTGGGAGGGTTTGTGGGGGTTAGGCGCCTAGCGTCTAGCCCACACAGATCCCCAGAAAAGGCTGAATCACTAGCAAACATCACATCAAAACATGTTTAAATTACCCACAATTTTAAGTAAAACAGCTCTTTTAAGGAAATTAACACAAGTTACAGCTAATCAGAAAATCCCATCCAGAAAAGTGTTTGCAGAGTCCAGCTAAGTCAATGGGAAAGGCGCGCAATGGAAGCAAAGGCAGAGACAGCGGTCGCTTCCGATAGTTGCGCTTTGCCCGTACCTTTCACACTGCTTCTCCCGCCTCCTGGAACTCTTGGTCGGGCTGGAGGCTCACCGCTGGCGCTCGGAGCCCCTTCTGCTGCTGGAGCTGGAGGGCAATGCCGCCACACTGCTTCTCCCGGCCTCCTGGAACTCTTGGTCGGCTGGAGGTCACCGCCGCCCACTGGCGGCCTCGGAGCCCCTTCTGCGGCTGGAGCTGGAGGGCAATGCCGGCTCACACTGCTTCTCCCGCCTCCTGGAACTCTTGGTCGGCTGGAGGTCACCGCCGCCCGCTGGCGGCTCGGAGCCCTTCTGCGGCTGGAGCTGGAGGGCAATGCCGGCTTTCACTGCTTCTCCGGCCTCCTGGAACTCTTGGTCGGCTGGAGGTCACCGCCGCCCGCTGGTGGCTCGGGCCTTCTGCGGCTGGAGCTGGAGGGCAATGCAGCTTTCACACTGCTTCTCCCGGCCTCCTGGAACTCTTGGTCGGCTGGAGGTCACCGCGGCCCGCTGGCGGCTCGGAGCCCTTCTGCGGCTGGAGCTGGAGGGCAATGCCGGCTTTCACTGCTTCTCCCGCCTCCTGGAACTCTTGGTCGGCTGGAGGTCACCGCCAGCCGCTGGCGGCTCGGAGCCTTCTGCGGCTGGAGCTGGAGGGCAATGCGGCTTACACTGCTTCTCCCGGCCTCCTGGAACTCTTGGTCGGCTGGAGGTCACGCCCGGCCGCTGGCGGCTCGGAGCCCTTCTGCGGCTGGAGCTGGAGGGCAATGCCGGCTTTCACACTGCTTCTCCCGGCCTCCTGGAACTCTTGGTCGGCTGGAGGTCACCGCGCCCGCTGGCGGCCTCGGAGCCCCTTCTGCGGCTGGAGCTGGAGGGCAATGCCGGCTTACACTGCTTCTCCCGGCCTCCTGGAACTCTTTGTCGGCTGGAGGTCACTGCCCGCTGGCGGCTCTGGAGCCCCTTCTGCGGCTGGAGCTGGAGGGCAATGCCGGCTTTCACACTGCTTCTCGGCCTCCTGGAACTCTTGGTCGGCTGGAGGTCACCGCCGCCCGCTGCGGCTCGGAGCCCCTTGCGGCTGGAGCTGGAGGGCAATGCCGGCTTTCACTGCTTCTCCCGGCCTCCTGGAACTCTTTGTCGGCTGGAGGTCACCGCCCGCCCGCTGGCGGCTCGGAGCCCCTCTGCGGCTGGAGCTGGAGGGCAATAGCTTATGTTTATGTAACAGTGGCAACAGTGCAGTCCAGAGGGTGGGAACAGTGCCATCAGTTCAGAGTACAATATGGGATTACTGGAACCCTCCCCTGTCTCTGGGAAGAAGTTCAGGTTAAAACAATGCATTTCTTAATCAGCATTACTCTTGCTTTTAGTATGCAGTGATTATAATGCTTAAAAAATTCTAATTACTTGGTTCTGTCTTTAAACTGCAGGCTATTTGATTTGTTTAAGTGCATTATTGCTGTATTTTGCTCCTGAAACTGGGCCTAAAATGCACTGAAATACCCATTTCAAACATTACATTTCAAAATTTCCTGGGTACAAACCCTCTGACCCCCTAGAGAGGATTGGTTTTCCAGACCGTGCCCCCCTTGGTAAATTCCTGATCCGCCACTGCTCCCGCATCTCACACCACACAAGAAATCCCGGTCACAGCAAAATGTGTTTTAAAATAAAAATTTATCTCAAATCAAAATCTACCAACCAAGATCCACTGCTGGCACTGGAGCAATAGTATAGCAGAGAGCCCACACCATAAACATCACCAATCTTCTGAGTTCTGTAACTGCTCATACCTCCGCTCAGGAAAAGTCCACAAAACCCACTCAGCCTCTAGTAACAAGGCTATCATTTACCTCCAAAACATTTTCAAATTCCTCTCTATATCAATCAGCTGCCATGTTGTTGCATCAGTGCATTACCATGATGGAATCCCCTGGCAACAGCCATGATGCTGAGGGTGACTTCAGCAAAGTCAATATTGTTCCACATAGAAGATTGATTAGTAAGCTGTGTAGGCTCGGGTGGGTCGAAGTTGATCAACTGGATGGCAAACTGGTTGGCGGGCATAAAACAGAGAGTGGTAATTATATAGTCAGAAGAGATGCAAGTCACAAGTGGGTACCTAGGATCGTTCTAGGGCCAATCACTCAATATCTTCATCGGTGACATTGCAGATGGACTGGAGGGTAAGGTTTGTCTGTTTGCAGATGACACCAAGATCTGCAACAGAGTAAATGATCCAGATGGGGTGGGCAGAATGAGAAGAGATCTGGATAAACTGGCAAAATGGTCGGAAGAGTGGAAATTGGGTTTAATGCAAAGAACTGCGAGATCATGCACATAGGAAGAGAAACCCTGAAGCCACCTATAGGTTGGGAGGGAGTTGTTGGCAATCATAAGGGAAGAAAGAGACTTGGATATCATTATCACAGATAACCTGAAATCATCCAATCAGACCACTAAAGCAGAAGGTAAGGCTAGAGGATGCTGGGGTGTATTAGTAGGGTATCACAAGTCACAAGAGGGAGGGAGGTAATAATCCCTCTTTACAAGACACTTGTTAGGACCCATCTGGAGTACTGTGTGTAGTACTGAGGCCACACCTGCACAAGGACATTAACAAAATGGAGGAAGTCCAGAGAAGGGCAACCAAAATGGTACAGATACTGTATCAGAAAACATATGAGGACAGATTAACAGAGCTCAAAATGTATACCCTAGAGCAAGGGAGGGAAGAGAGGTGATATGACTGAAACATTCAAACATCTTAAGGGCATTAACAAGGTGAAAGAGTCTAACATGTTTCAATATAAGAAAATAGCAGGACCAGAGGACTCAGCATGAGATTACAGGAGGCTGATTAAGGGTAATGTGAGGAAGTTCTTTTCATAGAAAGGGTGGTGGATGCATGGAACAGCCTACCCCAGGAAGTGGTAGATATGAATACAGTGTAGGATTCAAACAGGCATGGGACAGGCATAAGGGAGCAATACAGATGTGTATGAATAGATAGGTCATTGACAGAGTAAAGGCCTATGGCACATTCATAAGGTAGAAAAATAGGCAGACTGGATGGGCCTTGCAGTCCTTATCTGCCATCAACTTTATGTTTCTATGTTTCTATGAAAGATACTACAATATAAAAAAATTGAAGGAATATTTTTATTAAAAAATTCAAATAAGTAAATAGGTCATAACCTATTGCATAAATGGAACATGAATAGGGACCTTGTGTGATAAATTATTTATCCATATTGAAGTAGTGTGACCTCGGCATATCACTCATAGCTTACACCAGTATTTAGGTTACCTGTAGTCAAACTGCTCTTGTATGGATAAAAGAATTATCACCAAGGTCCCCATTGCATATCCCTTGTTTATGTAATGCATGTGAGAGAAAAAGCAGGGAAATAATTTATCTGGCTAGGTTCTACATTTTAAATAAGAAGAAACAGTTCACTCTCTCAGTAAATGTATTCACTTGCTCACGCATCACTACACTCATCCCTGAAGTGGCTATTGAATCACAGTCAGATTAGAACATTAAATAATCCAGTCGGAAGCCTCTATATACCTCCCACTCAATAACTGTTGTAAACAGCAGCAAATGCTGGCATATTAACAAACCAGTTTTATGGATTTTGTTTAAAAGCCATAATATTATATATATATATATATATATATATATATATATATATATATATATATATACACACACACACACACACACACACACACACATTTAGATCATTCAGGTATTACATAATAAACCAGCTATGCTGCATAATTCAAAATGCAACAAGGACAGTGTTTGAATACTTTTTCATCCACACTTACAGTACTGATCTTTGAGATACTGCACTCATAGCAATGCTTCACACTTCCACTTGTGAGGTCATGAAAGCTCAAAACAACTCATATACTCTAGGAAAAAGTATCCAACATTGTCTTGTTGCATATCCTATAAAAACATTTTTCCTTTTGGTTAACTAAGTCTACAGTCCTACAAATTGTAAATACTACCAAAGTGCCAGTGTTGCATATGGTGATATTTTATACATATATACGCCAACTGTACACCTTACCAAGCTGGATGTTATAGATTCGTAGATTCTCTTGGCAGATAAGGACCTCCGGCCCATCTAGTCTGCCCATAAAATCCTCCTAATTGTGCTACCCAGTCACTACTGAGGAGGCCATCATTAGCCCCTCCATTATCCAAGATACCCATGTGTTTATCCCATGCACACTTAAAACCTGTGACTGTACTTGCCCTCACACCACCTCTGGTAGAGGTCTGTTCCAGTCCTCCACCACCCTTTCCATGAAGAAGAACTTCCTTACATTACCCTGAACCTACTGTCCTCTTGCTTCATATTGGACCCTTTGTCCATGAAGCCCTTTATGTGGTGAAGTGCCGGGCATCTGACTCACAGTGGCTTTCAAACCAGTGTGTGGTGTGTATCTGGATTGACTAAGCAAGCCAAATAAAATTCAAATTTTGATAGACAACAGTGGTACGAGTACTATTACTCCATTAGAGGTTCACACCCCATCTCTGGAGTGTGGGTACTGTATCTTTGATCTTGCAGCAATTGCATTTGTGGTGACCCCACACTCACACCCTGCCCAGTCCTGGTGAGTGCAGCATACTTTTGTCTTTCAAGTCTCTAGCCTCCTCTTGGCAACTTCCACAAGTCCCCAAGGATTTAAGACAGGAATATAGAACTTCAAGGATCCCTGCATCACAGGAATGAAGAGGGCAGACAGGAGTGTATTCAATCAGAAAATCTTTCGGGTCTCTCAAGGTTCTTATTTTTATTGCAGAATAATTTAATATATTGACTGATAGGCTGAAATTGTTTTCTGCAGCAAAACCTAGAAATGTCTATAAATTATAATAATAGAAATGCAATAGCTTTTGGAAGAAAATAAGTGTTCCTTTGCTCAGCAAATTGATATTTTTAAAGTTGAAGATTTCAATCCACTGTTATTTGGAAGTTTTATTCTCTGAAAGGGTTGCTTGGACAAAAAACCTAAATTAACTGCAAATCAGTACACTGAAGAAGTTCTAACCTTTAACTGGAAACTTATCAGGAATTGACCTGTATCTGCCAAAAAGTATACCAAACTAATCTCAATAATCAACTACTTTATGTGGCTGGGCCAAGTGAACCCCCACCCCAGAACATGCACTCCCCAAATTCACAAGACCCTTATTAGCAGTAGCCTCAGGAACACTGGTGTGATTTCTTAAGGTTAAAACTTTAACTCTGGCCACTATTGGCATTTGTAATTTTTGGCAATAATAATATATATGAGAGAGAGAGAGAGAGAGAGAGACTATGGAACATTATTGTACAAACAAAATTGTTTCCTTGCTTTAACAGCTAAATTGTTATGATTTATATTCTATAACGTTGGGTATCACAGACTGTCCTGGGGAAATTCTTAAGAACCTGCATCTGATAATATCAGATACTCAGTTATTGATATGCTCAAACAAAAGACCTAACTTTATTAAGCTATGAAAGAAACAGTCATCTATCATAAGATTATTAAAATGGAACATGTATGGGAAAATTACTTCACAGTTTTAAAATCCCCAACCTTCCATGACATATTCACAAAATAATAATGGAATTACTTCCAACTGAAGTAAAGGAGGGCTGAGTTAATAAGACCTCTCAAACAAAGACAATGCCTCCGTGCCTTCTCAGAAACTGAATCTATAAAACCCTTCCTTATTATTTGCCATTTTATGTCGTTCTTAGGGAATGTTTGACTGCATCTGTTTAGCAAACTCCTTTCTAGATACAGTTTCATTAATCTTCACATTGGACACCACCAAAAGCCAGCCTTATTTAGAAGCTTTTGCCACTATTTCATCAAAGACCTTTGCTTGCCAATTCAATATTATGAAAAGGGCAAAGCCATTTTTTAACTCTTGATCAGGCTCAACATTCCCTTGCTTTTTGAAAGTTTTTTTTACTATTGTCATTTTATAGTGTTGGAGTCTTAAAGTCTCCAGGCTTCATTAAATAAAATAATTGTTCAGATATTGTTGTCTGCTCTATTTAATGTTTTTTCATTTATGTCAGGAAAAGGTGAAAGTCTAAACAGGCTAAAAGAACTTGAAATGTGTTTATTCTTTATAATTCACTTTTCTCCCTCTGTAGCCCTCTATTCCCAACTTGATGACCATGGTCAGTATAGATATACCTTTCCTCCTTCCAGGAGGGCAGGTGAAAATACCATCACAGCCATCACCAATGCTACTCTGTGATTGATGGCAGGGAATGCCAGATAGCCTGCATCTCCTTCCAGGAGCTAATCTCCTCCTTGAAACATAACTCAGAGATTTCAAGGATTTGCACTTATGTCTGCTATAGTAAATAATGCTTTTTATTCTGTGTTATAAAATGGGTGAGAGAAACCAAAGACTGTGATCAGTCATACATAATTAGATGACCATGCATTATTCCATCATGATGGTACTGGTCAGAAATACTTAACTTTCTGTACCTCATTACTCATGTTTTATGGATGATGGTGGGAACTGCAGATGTTTTGCTACTTCAGTAGATAAAAGGAGCCCTACAGATTCCTGGAAGGACTAGATATTGGAGCTTTTGAGCTATCACTTCGCTACTTAATTGAGCTAGTCTGTTAAGGTGTGTTTTGAAGAACTATTTTGTGTGCTAAACTTTAGTCTGAGTAGAATTATCTTTTGAGAAATATTCATAGGTCATAAACATGTCAAGTCACTCAGCCTTTCTCAAGTATAAACGGTAATTGAGAGTAAAGATGGAGGTTTCAGATTTCAGACACTATGAGGAAAGGCCTCAGACAGACAAAAACTGAAGCATAATTGAGAAATCTGACCAGAGCTACTTTCACATGAAGTGCATAGTTTTATTTTTCATCAGCCAATATTCATTTCAAACCATGCAACATTTCAAGATTAAAAAAGTTCTTCATCATGGAATTGTCTGAAATTCCTAGTAATCATAACTTAGCACGCAGTGTTTCACTGCTAACATACAGATGTGTCAAGCCAGGATGAAATGCAGAAATATATCACAGAATACTACAATTTACTGCAGGGGTTATTGTAAGTCGATGGCAATTAAGCCCTTTGTCATGCTGGATTTTGTGACATGTCATTACTGCAAGTTGCTGTACTTTATCATGGCTGACACATCTGTACCTCACAAAATAATTCATACAATCTATTTCTTTTATTATTTGGTACTGGGTAACGCAGCCCACTAGGCACATGTGTCTGTTTTCAAGGGCAACCTGTGAGCACTGGGATGGTTATGTGACTTGTTAGTCACACATTATGCAAGTGGAGGCTGTGTGAATCAAACTCAGGTCTGCTGGATGTACCAAGCTCATTCATAGCTCATTAACCTCTAGGCTATACTGCCAGCCTCAGTTGTATTATGGAGTGGAATAGTCTGCACAGTACCTTAATTTTCCACAATGTATGCACTTCTTTATCTGCTTTCATTAAACATTTTTCCCCAAATCTGTGTG
The DNA here is from genome assembly GCA_016271365.2 of Neoceratodus forsteri. Lineage (NCBI taxonomy): Eukaryota > Metazoa > Chordata > Ceratodontiformes > Ceratodontidae > Neoceratodus > Neoceratodus forsteri. The sequence goes on from CM057455.1 coordinate 627,319,826, forward strand.
CATAAACGTATTTTAAATTATGCTCCTAAATATCAAAATGGACACTGCAAAATCACTAGAACATGTTATTAAAACTTGTTAATGGCCACTTAATTGTCTACAAAATGAATTCATTTTAAATGCTGTATCAAAACCTTCAGCAGACACAAACACAAATGATTACCTGACCCAAGTTTACTAGGAAGTAACTATGTTACTATGCTATATGTTATCATAAAGAAAAAAATGTAGTTCATCATACCACTATTTAAAGATAAAAAAAAATGTTTCGGTAGAGATAGTGTTGTGTGAAACTGACAAATTTCACTCCACAAAATATTTCATGGAATACATGCATTTCATGACATTTTTGTATGGGAAATATGAAAAATTTCACCCATGGAACAGGCAAGATTTCATCCTTGAACCAGTGAAATTCACCATTTGTGGGCGAAATGTCACCACTCATGGGAAAAATTCTTCAGTTTCCTACTGTTTCCAAATTCCTGGTGTGTAGTGTGGTCCCCCACCCAGTGACATATGGCTAACATTTAAAAAATATAAACATATATCCTCCCGAGTCCTCCCAACTCTCCTTTAGTTAAAAACAAAAGTATATAAAGAAAATGCCCAATCCTGGTGTCTAGTGGTCCCCTCCAAAGCTCACTGGCAAAATTGAGAGTCTCCTGCTGTCTAGTGGTTGATCCCCTGGCCCTGGCCAATCTCCAACTAAAATTAAATAAATCTCCTCCCCAGAGTTAACCTCATTTCCCTCCTGGAGTCCTCCCGACTCTCCTTTAGTTAAAAATAAATAAATAAATAAAATGTCCAAGTCCCTGGTATCTGAGTGGACAACCCCACCCCACCCTGTCAGCAGATGGCGCCCACCCTCTCCCCCAGTACCCTGATCAGGCCATGGGCACAGCCTCCAACCACCTCCATGGCCCAGCAGCCCAACTGACTGCTTCCATGGTGAGGTTCATTCTTGTACAAGCATGCTGTCATTCTTTGAAGCACTCAAGTCAGGCTGCCAGCCGCGGAGGTAAGTGGAGGGCTGTGCCAGTGGCCTGACTGGCCCTGGGAGGGCGGAATGGGTGGGTGCTATCTGCTGACTGGGTGGAGGTTAGGGGGTCCAATAGACACTAGGAGTTTAGGCATTTCATTTATTTTTTAACTAAAGTAGAGTTAGGGGACTTCGGGAGGGATATGAGGGTAACTCATGGGGAGGGATTTATTTAATTTTGGCAGAGATTGACCAGGTGTGGGGGGTACCCAACCACTAGACACCAGGAGACTCTTATTTTGGCCAGTGATCCTGGGTGGGGACCACTAGATATCAGGGAGTGTGGTGGCTCTCAAGAGGAGATGCTCATCATGGGCAAAATTTTGCCATTTCACCATAATTTAGCAAAACATTTCCAGCTGCGAAACTTTTGATTTTGTGACAATTTAGCCAGTGATATTTTATTTTGCAACATCTCTAAATACAGACAGTTAACCTAATTCACTTCACTCATTCTTAAATTTTGTGATCATTTTAGCCCTACCACCCCTCTGGTCGGCTATTCAAGGCATCCACCACCCTCTCCATGAAAAAATGTTTTCTCGTGTTTCCTTTGAGTCTCCCCCAACTTTTTGTGACCCCTTGACTTATAGCATCTCTTACTTTGGAAGATGCTTCCTTCCTTACTCTGTTTATATCGGTGATGTATTTGTATGTCTCAGTCATGACCCCCTTTTCTCCAGGGAATACCTATTTAACTTCTTAGTCTTTCCTCATAGGTGTTATCCCTCTGGCCCTGTACCATTTTATAGCAGTTGTCCTCCACTGTGCCACCTCCACCCTATCAATGTTCTTTCTCAGATGGGGCCTCCAGAACTTGATGCAGTATTCCAGGTGTGGTCTCTCATGAGTGTCTTATACAGGGGCAGAATGACCTCCTATTTAAATGCCTGATACCCATCCCTATGCATCCAAGCATCTGGCTAACCTTTCCAGCCACCTTATCACACTGCTTAGTTTCCATTAGGTCCTCCGAGATGATAACTCCCAGGTCCTTTTCCTGCTTTGTGATTGTCAGTACCTCCCCACCTAGTTTGTACTTTGCCTCTGGGTTCTTGTGCCATATGTGCCTGATCCTGCACTCCTTTACATTGAATCTTAGCTGCCATTCTTCAGACCATTTCTCCAAATTTTAAGAGCTACTGACACCTCAAAGAAAACTTTGGAAAACATAATACTTGGTTACAATTCAGCTTGCATGTCATATATATTCTATAGCTTTTCTTCTTTCCATTATTTATTTCAGAGGAAATTTACAAGAATACATGATATTGATCCCTTGAGTTCATCTGTCTCTATAGCTTACTCCCTCCTCCTAGTCATAATCCTATGTTGTGACATCACAATCTGTTGCCATGGGCATAACTGTGATGTCACAAGCAGTGCATTGTGACTTCAGATAGGAAGAAAACAACAGGAATAGATTAATTCTTCAGGAGCAAAGATCATCTTTCAAGGCAAATAACCTCAATAATAAATAATGGGGAGAAGAAATACAGAACCAATGTGAAATGCAAGCTGAATTTTGTCTAAATATTATGTTTTGCTACATTCTCAGAAGGTGTCAGTTACTCTTTAAGGTCCTCCTCATTCTTTCAACAACCCATGACATGTTCACCCAATTTTATACCTTTCCATTGTCTGCAAAGAGGCATAACTTCACCTTCAGTTCCTCTACAATGTCCCCAATAAAGACATTGAAGAGGTCCTGCTCTAACACTGGCCTTTGTGACACCCAGCTTATCACCTCTCCCTCTCCAGAGTACTCCTGGTTACAACAACCTTTGACTCCTGCCAGTCATCCAGTTGTCTACTGACAGAACTATTTTAGGATCCACCCCAGGCTGTACAATTTGTTAATCAGCCTCCTATGCAGAATGGTATTGAAGGCCTTTATGAAGTCCGGATAGTGACACCCACCACACTTCCCTGCTCCACTATTTTAGTTTCCCAGTCATGCCATAGATTAGTACAATGAGTTTGTGCAAAACACAGTGCTTATCCTAAATACAGTAAAGTTAGAGTTATATTTATAAGTAAATAAATGCCATTTAAGGCAGTGTGTGTGTGTGTGTGTGTGTGTGTGTGTGTGTGTGTGTTTGTTTGGCAATGATCTGTGTGTGTAGACAGTGCACTGTTATGTTATACTGTAATATATATGCATATATGTATATACTGTATGTATTTGTCGGTGTGTGTGTATCAAAACAATTAGAAAGTGCAGTTAGGTGGCTCAGTGATTAGTGCAAACATTGCTAGTCTACATTCCCCACTATCTAGAGCAGTTTCAGCCTTATGAATGTCATTGCTGATTTACATGAGGTGTCTAGTGGCAGTCCTCCTCTGATGTCCCTCAGAGTGTGGAAAGAAGAAAATGTCTCCTCACTGTCTTTTTAATCTCCAAAAATGTGTGTAGGCAGTTGCACAGGTTTGTTACACTGGAATATATATCCCATATATGTGCATATGTATTAGTCAGTGTGTGTGTATCACAACAATTAGAAAGTTCAGTTAGGTGGCTCAGTGGTTATTGCACAAATTGCTAGTTTACACTTTTCTCACTGCCCACAATAACATTATTTTGCAGCCGTATCGGATCATGATAGATTTTGTTAAACTAGAAATCAGAGGTATCATTTTAATCATTACAAGATACCCCAGGGTGTTTGTAATTTTGTAACAATGGCACTTCTCAAGTATGGAAGGCACTCAGCATTGTGTAGTACCTTATTTCCCAAGTCATGCTGCTATCCCATAACAATGCACACCCAAGAAAGCTTTTTCACTTAAGTAATATTATTCATCAAAATGAGTAAAAATAACTTTTTAGTTTTAGTTAGTTGTTTTTGTTGACTGAGAAAGAAGGACTAAGCAATTGTGCCTATTTTCAGCCTCATACTGGGGAGGGGAAATACAGTTACAAACTGACATACAGAACCAGATTAAGCTGTTGGTGGTGTTTTAGTGAATGGTAGGGAAATTTGTCCTTGACACCGGAAAATTCTCCCACTCTTGTAGTAGGGAAACTGTGTTTGCTGAGGAAAGATGACTGCCATGGAACTGAATGGGGCTGCTGCTTCTGGGCTGCAGAATCTAGTCTCCCTCTCAATCACTGCTAAAACTGATGCAGACTCTGTTTTGCACACAGTTTCTGCTTTAACTACAATCACTGAGGATACCTTTGGATCTGTCTATGGACATTGCCACTGGATTACAGGATGACTCGCTACTCATAGAGGCACAGCTCTTAGAAGCTGAAGAAAATCTACAGTCACCATTGGAAAAGAAGAAGTTGTACTTACTGTCCTCATCGCTGAGGAAGAAACTGCTTTTGTCTCCAGAAGGACAGGTTATCATTTCAGCAGTCAGAAAGGAACTCAGATTCAGTTTGACTCTCCCACCTGTTATCCCTGCTGCATTTGACAGGCCATATGATGCAGCCTCATCGAAAGATTTATTGACCTCATGTTTGCCAAAGACAGTTGCTGACTCTCCAGTACTAACTCCTACTCCTTCTAAGGTTCTGTTTTCCTCCTCTTCCCAGGTTGTTTCTAGCTGCTCCATTTCTATGTGTCTAATGGCTCTCCACCTGGTACTCTATAAACCTGGACACCAACTCACCAACTGGTATAGAGCAAGGAATCAGTGGATCTCGGACTAGGGGTATTTCTGTTGCTCTGACCACCATGACTCAGTCTGGACTCCATATGGTGGTGGCAATGAAAGCTGGTGTGGCTAACCTAAAACTGCCTGGCACCCACAAAGGTACTCCCACCAATATATGATGGATTATCCACCCCAAGATTGGAACAAAGACAAAATGCTCAGTGGAGCAGTCTTGAGTAAGGATGGGGCAGATCACTGGAGCCCTCACTAAGCCCACTGCACAGTGATGATCTCCAGTAACTTAGGGTGAGTCTTTTCCATCTTCGGTCTCATCCACTGAATTAGCCAGTGCCATGCTGTCAGGGGAGCAATGGGGAGTGATAAGAGATTTGTCATGCGACAACGAGTCTCAGATTTCCCCAAGAGCACTGAGGCAGCTCAGTTCCTCTGCACAGAAACTGTCAAATTCTGACATGGGCTTTGTTTCACTGACTTTACTTCAACTATTTCTATCCCTCTCCCTGGAACTGACCCTATACAATTTTCTTCCTTCTTGGTACTACTGTACCATCTTCCCCAGGGTTCCCCAACACAGGGGATGTCCACTAGATACTGTCCAAGATCTTGCCATACACATGGAACTGGGACCTCAAATGATCCTTGCAAGACTCATGGGCAGACAGAGTAGAGGAAGCAAACTGATAACCTCATTCTGCACCAGAATGTCTCCTCTGTCCTCTGTACATTTGTGGAGATCCTTCAGAAAAATGGATTCCTCTAAAACATTTTCTGTCCCTGCACAAATGAGGAATGCAGTCCACCTATTGTATGTTGGAGGTTTGGATTCCCCTAAAGACAGAGCGTATGCTGTTAAAATCCTATTGAAAGAAACCTTGCAGTACATGGCACATGAGATTTATGCTTTAATCTGTTCTCCCTAGATGACTACTTTTACCTTAGCTTTATGATCCCTGCGATTCTTGATAGACTGTTGGTGTAATGCAACTCTCTTAATAGATTATATGGTACCAGGAGTCACTAAAGTCAAGTGTCTAAATTGGGCAAACTTTGTTGGAATGGTGAAGCACTTGAAAGTTGAGATGGCAGGCAAAGTTTAAGGGTAGAGTCCTAAATGAAGTATGGAATATTTTAAGCATAAAATAAACCATCTTGTAGACAACTTTGTACCAGAAAAGAGAGAGTACACTAAATATGGGAATTTCCTAAATGGTTTAGTAAGGAATTCATACAAAAGATCAAAAGGAAACACAAAGCTTATAAAAGGCTGATAAGAAGAGTCTCTTTAAGCTGAGTTGCAACCATAACATGAGGGGCACAGTCTTAAGCTGGAGGGTGGGTGGTTTAGAGAGAGGTCAGGAAGAACTTCTACACAGAGATAGTGGTGGACACTTGGAATGTGCAGCTGGAAAAGGTCATCTAATTGAAGACAGTGGGCAGCTTTAATAGAGGCTGGGATAAGCACAGGAGAAGGTAAAGATTGTGGCTGGGTAGAGAGGGTTGTGGGGTGTGGGAAGGAAGGCAGGGACATTAGCTCAAGCTGTGGACCCTGCAATATGAGCAGACTTGATAGACCAAATGGCTTTCTTCTGCTGGCTTCTTGAATGTTCGTATGGGCCAAGAAGCATCTAGCCAATCAGCTTGGGACACTTACAATAGGTCAGTCAAAGATTGTAAAACAGCAATACTGAAAGCAAAGAGATGCCATGAGATACATCTTGCAACGGAGATTAAAGATAATCATAAATCCTTCTATAATTATAGCAATACAAAGAGGAATGTGACTCCACAGGTAGGGCCAATATGTGATACAGCTGGCATCATACAAACTCATGAGAAGGCAATAGTGGATTTTTGCATCGCATTTTGGAACAGTGTGTAGTACAAAGGATGCAACACCAGTAATAAATAAGGATTTGAGGTAGGCTCCAAGGATGACGCCAATGAGAAGGACAGTATGGTAAGGCTAAAACAATGAAATCCAAATAAGGCACTGGGCCCAGATGGTGTTTATCCTAGGATACTGAAGGAACTTTTGGAAGTCTTGGCAGAGCCCTGACAAAAATCTATCAAGCTTTCCTAGATAGAGGAATTGAATTTGAGGACTGCAGGAAAGCTGAAGTGACTCTGATTTATAAAAAGTTTTGTAAAATGGAATGCAAGAACTATAGGCCTATAAGCTTAACCTCCGTGCTATGCAAGATACCGGAAAATATCATTAAGGAGGAAATTGAAAAACACATTGTAACCAAGCAACGAGTTGCCAGTCTCAACATGGCTTTGTCAGGGGACAGTCCTGTCAGACAAACCTGCTAATCTTCTTCAATACGATGAGTGGATGAGCAGGGCACTGGACGGGTAACCCAGCAGATGTGGTTTATGTGGACCTGAGTAAGGTGTTTGATAAAGTCCTCATAGAGAACTATTGAAGAGGCTAGTTGACACAGGACTATACCTAGATTGACATCATGGATTGATTTCTGGCTCATGGACAGTGCTCAGCTGGTGGTACTGAGGGTGTGGCATCAAGGTGGGTGGCAGTGACTAGTGGGGTTCTGCAGGACACAGTCTTGGAACCATGTTTATTCAAAATCTATATCACTACACTGCAGGGAAATGAGGGAGTATGGTTAGCTAAGTTTGCTGATGGTACCAAGTTGGGTTCTGTTGTCAGCAACAAGGGTGAGATAGAAAACCTACATCATGAGTTACTAAGGATTGCGGGTAGGAACATAAATATAAGCTTGACTTTAATATTGACAAATGTGCTATAATGCATTTCAGTTGCAACTAACAAGAGCATCATATGTTTTGGAGGAAAATCCTAAAAGCCACCTCAAGATAAAGAACCTAGTAATTATGGTTTCAGATTATATGAAAAACAAGAAACACTGCCACCATGTCACAAGGGAAGCCTACAGGATATTGGGTTGTATTAAAATCATTTTACAGCAGGGATAGAGGATGATACTACCACTTTATAGTGCAGTAATTAGACCTCATTTTAAATATTGTGCATGATTCTGGGCTCCAGCAGACAAAAATACATCAACAAACTGGAAGGTGCACAGCACAGAATGACTAAATCAATAGCAGGCAGGAGGGGACTGGGCTATGTAAATAGATGAGAAAGTTTAAACTTACACACCCTGGAATATTGGAGACTGAGAGGATATGTGCCTAATTTTCAGAGCCTTTAACAATGATGATCTCTGGATAGTGTGGGCTTAGAATTAAACCATTGTCAATACACTACAAGATCCCATTTGCTCCAACTCAAAGGGTGTGTATATCTCATCAACAAAAGAGCAGCCTGGTTCTCAGAGATAGTGGTTTCAGTGTGGAACAGGCTGCCCCTCAAGAGTAGTAAAATGCAAAACAGTAAATTCATTTAAAATAAAGTTAGACAACTACTGTCAGGTAAATAGAATCACTGGGTATGTCTTTTGAAGCATCTCGAACATATATGGACAAACTGTCCACTTAGTTCATAGCTAACCTATGAACCTGAAAATCTACTCTACTCAGGACCCTGTTTCAGGCAATCCATCTCACAAAACCCACTTTGATTACTGCCACCATTCTTTATGGCATCATATATTGGCTGACAAAGAGGTGTAACATGATTGGTGACCCCACTCTAATCGGATCATCGTTGGATGGGTAATTGAAAATTTAAACTATAGCACAATATATCAGGGCTGTAACACCTCCCCAGTGTGTTTTTCTGGAATGAGACAGAGGCCAGTGTTTTACCTGGCCAGTCAAACACCTGTTTTAAGTCTGACTTAGAAAATCACCTCAACAACACTTGTGATACAATTTGATGTAACTTATGCTTGGATTTTGGTCATGTTAGCTTGAACTGCTCAAATACATTCTGCTGCAACCTCTGCAAAGCAGTAGGACATTCTTACAGGTCTTGCAAATGGGCAAGGCATAATCAAGAAAACAGGCCCTAGAGGATCATTTGCTTACCACTGCTTAAACAACCTTAAAAAACAAAAATGCTGGGATCTGGACCGCCTCATTGCACACTTCTTGGAACCACTGAGACTTGCTACTTCACTTCCGCTGAATGAGGATGTACCACAGTCTCAGTCCTCAGTGACACCTGATCCTTTGAATACTGCTTGGCCATCACACTGCAGTGTCCCTGCACCAACCCTGCCTATCTCCACAGTTCTGGATTTAGCTATGGATGCTGGTCAGCCCCAATGCTCTAATGAATACATCATTCTGCCATCAGCCATGACACTGGACAGTAAGTAAAGATCCTTAAAGCATATGATGACACACCTAAGTCCTCTTGTTTTACCATGAACCCATCCCATTGCCTTTGGACAACAGGTACCAAGTCCTGGATGAGGAAAACTGGACATAGATGATAGTCTGGATTCTGAAACCTCATCTATTCACTCCTCCATTCACCATTTGTCCTTAGACACTGAGGAAGACCAGGATAACCTCGTACTCTTATGAACCAAAGGAAGAAAACTTGGATGATCACCAGAAGCTTGAGCAAACCAGATACAATTACCTGATTTAGTAATGCTTTTCCTCCTACCCACCATGGCTGCCACCCTCACAGTAACCATCATTATCATTAATGTTAATAACATTAAGCACCCCATTAGACGAAGCTTAATATTTGCCACACTTCAGATTTCTCTTTTGACATCTACCTCCTTCAAGAGACCCACTTGAAAATCACCAATGACATCCTGCAGGCATGCTGACATTGGATTTGAGTCTGTCATTTTTGTCATTTGGCATGGACAAATGCAACAGAGTGGAGATCCTGTTTAGTGGCTTCTCCTTTCCTTGCTCTGGCTGGTGAATATTGAGCATGGAAGAGCTCTCTAGTGGGCATCAACTACCAGGATGTGAAGTATCATTTAATAGCTATTTATACACCACAAACCAAGAAGGACAGTGTCCACTTGGTAAAGAAGATTCAAGCCTTCTTGTATACTGCTAGGTTTTGTTCTTTGGGGATTTCAACTGCAGTCTGGAACTCACTGATAGTGGTGTGAACAGACAGAAATGGTACTGTGACATTAACTTTTTAAATCAGCTGGTCATAGATACAGCATTAATTGATGCCTATAGATCTAAATTTGCTGAGGGTGGGTCCACTTATTTTAGGAGTAAACTGGGTGCCAGGATAAATTTTATTTTACTGCTAACACATAGTCAGTCAAGATATAGGGGTAACACCTATTGAATCTTCAGACCATTTATTATCTGTAGGGATCTTTTTAGAGTGTGGATTCTCTTATGAGCAAGTCACCCATATGGAGAATAATAATACTGTCCTCCTTGAACAGTGGTTGTGGCCAAGATTACAGGATTTATTTTTTGGCACGACAGTCAGTCAAATTTTATATGATGACTCTGGTTCCTGGTGGTTGGATACCAAGTCAGATACTGCATGTGTAGTGAACTCTTACACCACAAAATCCCATATAGACAATGTAACGTAGAATACTTCATGCTCCATTCCCATTTGATGCAGTTGTTATAATTATCACACACTGCTTCTAGGATGTATAGTGACCAAAAAGCTTATAAGTTCATAGGTATAATATGAGTTAAATGGGAAATCCCAATGTAAACTCGCCACTATAGGTGAAATTTAAATTTCTTTTCACCCATGCGATTATCCAAGTCATACTTAAATTGTGACAAGCTATTACTGGCCATAACTTCAGTAGGTAAGGAGTTCCACAACATAGGCAATCATTGTGTGACAAATTTATTTCTCTTACTGGTATTATTGATTTCAGTTTGAAACTTAATTTTGTGTGATCGTGTATTATATCCTGTTGTGGCTTTTTGAAGATGAAGAGCCTCGCATAAGGCTGCATCCTTTGAGGATCTATTTGCAAGGCACTTATCACTCCTATATGTCCTGTATTCAAGTGAAAATAACCCCAATGATCTCAAACGTGTACTATAATCTAGATCTGTTAACCCTTTTACTTCTTAGTAAGTCACCATTGTACCTTTTCTAAGGCTACTATACCACCTACAGATGTTGGAGTGCAAAGGGCACAATAATCAATTTGTGATCTTAATAAGCTAGTATATAATGGTACCAAAACTTTGGATTCCTACTCTTAATGTGTTTAAAAATACAAGATAATGTACCATGGCATTTTTAATGATGTTATTATGAGATGTAAATTTTAAATCATTCGTGATTGTAATTCCCAAATCTCTTTCAGATATAATTAATTGTAACTCATAGTTGTTGATCTTATAAGATGCTAAAGCATTATTCTTTCCCAAATGCATAATCTTGCATTTAGCAGGATTAAAGGCCATTTATTATTTACAGACCACTTAACTAGATTGTCAAGGTTGGTCTGTACAATACCACAGCCACAGAGTTATTAACAATACAACGAGCTTGCTATTGTCTGTGTATTTATGAATCCACATGCCATTTGTGGTTTGCATATCAGCTATTAGGAAATTAAATAAAGGACCCAACACTGAGCCCTGTGGGCCACCACTGCTCACATCTCCCTGTTCCGAATAATGTCCTTTAATGTTGACTCATTGTTTCCTGTCAGTTAGCCAGGAATGAATCCTACTAATTATATTAGCATTAAAACCTAATTTATAATTTATTAATCAAAATACCATGAGGTACTGAATCAAATGCCTTTTCATAATCTAAGAATATTATATCTACTGGGAAGCCCTGATCCAATGCCATCTTTACTGGTTTGAAAAAATTATCAGGTTAAGTTGACATGATCTTCCCTGCACAAAAGCATACTGGCTAATATCACAGAATCCTATATTTTGTAAATGTGCTAGCATTTTTACCTTTAATATCCTCTCAAATAGTTTACCCATACATGATGTTAGGCTAATTGGCCTGTAATTACTGGCGAGTTGTTTATTCCTATTTTATATGTTGGCACAATAATAGCTGTAGTCCAATCTCTTAAAGCATACCCTTCTTTAAGGGATGCATTAAATAATAAAGTAAGAAAATCCACTAAAACAGAATCTAGTTTTTTAATAAAGATAATTGGAATTTTGTCTGGGCCTGCTGAAGAATTGACCTCAGTGGCTTGAAAAGCAGCTAAAACTGCATCTGATGTTATCAGTGATAGATATTACTAGCTTCAATATTATCTGTACAAGAAATATCCTTCACTTTAAAGACATTAAGAAAAGTTTCATTAAATTCTCTAGCCATGTCTGATTCATTTACAAGAAGCACATTATTTTTAATTAAGGGACCAATAGTAGGGGCCTTTCCTTGTAATGAACTGATATAGTTGTAGAATTGTTTTCCATTGTCTTTGGTTGTAGTAGCCAATTTTATTTAATAAGTTTTCTTAGCCTCTAATAGTTTTCTTGCACTGATTTGAGACCTCAATAAATTTTTCCATTTCTCTTCCAAAGGTTTTTTAATTTTTATGTACTTTTTCTTCTTTTCCTTATTAATTTTTTAATATTATTATTAAACCAAGGAGGGACTCCTTTGTTGGCATGAATATATTTCTTATTTTCAGGGACCCATGTATCAGTACAATAGTAAAATTACTTTTAATAGCTGCCAAAATTTGCTCACTAATTTTGTTTTGTAGCTTGCCTTCCAGTTCAGTTTTCAAAATTATTTTTAATAGCCTCATAATTGGCTTTATAATAATTTTTAATCCTAGTTATACCGCACTTTATATAAGTAGAATTTTTTACTTCCAAGACACCATATTATGATCACTATCTCCCAGAGGTTCTTGATCTTTAGGTAATTCTACAATATTAGTCATGTTGGTTAAGATGAGATTGAGTTTATTATCTTTTCGTGTGGGTTTACCAACAAGCTGATCTAAATTAAGCAAGAGAACTAAATTAATAAATCTATCATCCATTTAGTTTATTCAGTAAGTGTCAACCAACAGATAGTGGGTAAATTAATATCCCCATTAAAATACAATTTTGTAATCTTCCATCTGCTCTAATGTTTGAAGAAAAATATAATTGCTGTTAGTGTCCAAATTTGGTGATCTATAACATACACCAAAAGTTAATATTTTCTCTGTCTCTATTTTGGCTAGAATAACCTCTATGTCAGTGTTAGTAATCATAGCAATAGGAATTTGTCTACTTTTAAACAGTTGCTAACATATAGAGCTACAGTACACCCTTGGTGTGTTGACAATTTTGAAATAAACAGAATAACCCTCATATCAATGCCCCAAGTAGCATCCATGAACCAAGTTTCTGAGACAGCACATATATCTATTTTGTCTCTATCTAAAATACATCTAAGTTCATCGTTTTTTGTTCAAACTTCTAGCATTAAGTAATAATATGTTTAAATCTCTACATGTGTTATTATGAAACTTATTATTTAATATTTCTGAATTAGTAGTCCATGGAAATGCTGGAAGTGGTTCTATATTAACCCTTGCCTGAAAAGGATTTTCACCACCCCTCTCATTTATAAGTTTGTATATAATCATTAAGATGTTTACCTAATGTTTTGTTTCCAAGTTTACTTAGATGTAAACCATCTCTGCATATCAACCCAGGTGTATATACAAAATCCTCCCAATAAGAATTGCAATCTATGCTTTGTCTGAGACACCGTGAACGAAGCCAGTTGTTCAAAGATTTTATTTTTTCATTTATATAGATAGATGCCCTAGGAACTGGGAGAATTTCAGAAAATGCAATCTGACAATCCAAATCTATTAGAACATTATACATTCCCACCATTTCTTCTTTAATGTACTAAAGATCTTGTATAAAAGCATTGTTTACCCCAGCATGAATAATGACCAATGGTTTTTCTCCCAATCTTTCAAGATATTTCTTAGCATTATAGTATTATCTTGGATTTTAGCACCTCTAAACTAGATAGAGTGCGACTGATTTTACCTTGATCGCATATGGACCTGTCTAAATTTTTATATGATAGAGTCTCCCAAAACAAATATTTGTCTAGTCGACCATTTTATTTTCAGTATAATCCATAGAATTCTCAACCACATCTTCTGTATTGTTAGATAGATCTATGAAATTCTCTGTATTAACTGGTAAGTTCATGTCGATTAATGTTGGTGATGAATTATCAGCAACAGTTACGGGGATTGTTAAGGGGCCTCAGGCAGTGACGGGGTTACCTTGATCTAATAAGTTTATTAATGGATTAAAGCAGTTTTGGGGTTGGAATTTCAAATAATGCTGCTTTTCTGCCTTTTTTTGCTGCTTTTTATTTGTAACCAAACACCAGGTATCCTCACTGAGCAAAGGATCTTTCCTCCTCTTTCCTAGTAAGCTTCTAGTAGGAGGATTTTCAGAAATACTATTACTACGATTTTCTAACATGGTAGTATTAATTTCAGAACGTGATCCATTTATTCTGGCAATAGTATCCACATAACTTTTCTCTAGAGCAGTTAATCTGTCATTAAACAGTTTAATTTCTTGTGTCATCTCTTCATTTATCAAACACTTACTGCATTTAGAGATATTTGCAAGTCCTACAATAGGTTCTGTACTATACATTGCACATACAGAGCACAGATGCATGATTTTCCATCACTAGTAGTGATAGCATCAGCCACTGTTATGATCAATACTATACCCTGACAGCTAGGGCCATCTGTTTACTCACTTAATGCCATGCAATAGTGAGCTGCACTTTCTGGTGTTCCTCCTCACTCCAAACATGCAAAACATGCACCTACGTGTGTGTCTTTGAGTGCATATTCACGTGTGCCAACGCACGCTAGCCCTGCCTGGGCTTGCCCTGCTTTCTGCAGGCCAAGCTTTTATGTGAGAAGCGACCCAGAAGTGCTGGTCTCGGGTCATGAGTAGCCCCAAACAAAACTCTGCTATTACAGCTTAAAAGCTTGATCTGGTAGAAAATAAAAGTCAGACTACACAAACGTGTTCCAGTGAGCTTGGTTTAAATTAAAAATCTCCCTAAATTAAGTGTTTGTAGTTCGCCATGAAATCAGCTGAACTACAGCTTTCTTCCCTTCCTGTCTTGGAAGTAGGGCTCAATGACTGGTACACATAGGTATATTACAGGAGATATTTAAAAACACACAGAACATTCAATGTTTTAAGAAGTTTCATACAGCATGTACATATGGCACAACCAATGTACTAGAACATCTTGACTGCACTACGATATGACAGGGCATGTTCCTTCAGATTGAACACCAATTTGGCTATCAAGGAAATTGAAAAATGCAATGTTTACAATAGCTGTAAGGATAGGGTTAGGAGACATCATATTAACAGGTAAGAAACACTACTGGGGTTATTACCTTAATACCAGATATTCTTGCTGTGGTACATCAATATTTGTCAGACAAGTTTGTAAGTAGCATTCCCTATTACTCAGTGCACACATTTTAAGCATGGCCCAATACCCTGATACCCCACATTGTGTGGGCCCTCTCATAAGCACAATTGCTACAACTGAAAATTTGACTGCAATACATGCATTACATAATACAACAGCCTCAGGCCTGGATGGATTTTCATCTGAATTTTGTAAGCTTTTGCCACATAATTTTTGATGACCATGCTGAATTATTTAATTGGACACTTAATTCACAATATCTGCCAGACTCCTTCTCTACCACTATACAGATATTTCTCTGTAAAAGGGTGAAATCGATCTCCACAATTGGCATCCCGGTGTTTGCTTAACACTAATTTGAAAATGTTAATGAAAGTATTGACAAACAGGTTGGCTATAGCAGCTGCATATGTTATTTTGATATCCTGTGTACAGGGGCGACCGTGATTGATTGCTTCCAAAAGGGTGGCACAATCAAGGGGTGTGATTAGATAGGGGGTTCAGAGAATATAGCAACAGGATGTCCCTATGTATACGCACATGGGAGGGTGAGGAGGGCCCACGCCGTGTGATGGGTGGAAGGAGAGGAGGGTTTTGGGATGTGGTGTGGTGGTGGGCTGGTGGGTTGCTGAGCTGGCCATGTGTCATGGTGGGTTGGTGGCAGTCTGGGCTTGAGATGGTGTCAGGTTCGGTTCTGGGCGCTCATGTTTTTGTGTCAGGTCATTTTTTTAGTTTTTTACTTTTGCATCCCCAATATGCACCCCAAGAGTTGAGAAGGGGTGTGCGGGGGTGAAGCTTCCACATAAAAGCAAGAATCCTAAATTTCAGGTACCCTCTTGTTGTTCGCTATGAGTCTACATCTTCAAAATTCATTTTCAGTGATGTAGATGCATCCAAAACAGCAATCACTTATCCATGATTGCTGTTATCACATAGAACCATTATTTCTGAATTTCAGACATGCTTCATAAGAGGATCTTCTATATATGATAATTTGATTTTGATCAAAGAAGTTATTGAGCTGGGATCCTGTACTAATGACATTGGATATCTTCTGTTGTTAGAAAGGCCTTCAACAAGGTGTCTCATGGTTACTTGTTTGATGTCCTAACACATTATGGCATGCCCTTAACTTTCTGTAACTGGATACAGCATTTATCCCATCCGGCTAATATTATCCCAAATATTAATGGCTATATGGGGCAAACACTGACTTTGAAATTAGGAGTTTGGCAGGGCTGCCCTTGAGTGTCTTTTCTCTATTTTTTTTATATAGATCCACTTCCATAAGATTCAAGCTCACCCACTGATACATGGTATCTCCAACTTGGAGGGCACAGCTAGCATTAAAGCAACTGCATATGCAGATGACATAGTTCTTTTGTCAGGGATCATCAGTCCAGACAGCTGTCTTTAGATCTGTTTAGCTCCTTTATGCATATCTTGGGTGTGACATTCAACCTGGGCAAATGTAAAGGTTTGGTGTGTGGCCAGACACACATAACTTGTGAACATTGGTAGGATCATAGTAGACTTCTCCTCTCTTAAGATTTTGGGTATCACATTTGGTAACACAGACCCGCAATTACCAATTGGGACATACACCTACAAATGTGTAGTAGGAAGGTCCAGGTCTGGAAATAATGGTATCAGTTCAAGCAGATGAAGAGAACTATCTTCCAGGCTTTTCTTCTCCCTTGTTCACTTATCTGAGTGTAGTTTAGCCTTTGCCTAAACAATTAGATGCTTCCATGTTAAATAATACTTTTCAATTGGTGTAGGATAGTTGGATTAACCCAGTAAATGCAATACCCTGTATCAACTCATCCCACAGGGACGTTTGCATTTGAAACACCCCATTGTATTTTACTTCACTTTTTTAGCTTTTCGAACATACTGAGTTATTTCCACACACTCCTAAATTTTGATATGCCTGGACAGGTAGATGGGTCCTTCCTCTTCTGTCACTTTTGGCCAAGGATGTTAGGAAGCTTAGGAAATCTAACCATTTCCTATTATATATTCATGTCTTCATGGAAAAGATGAGACAATGGAATGTGGACCTTGCACAAATCATAGACTTAAGCAGATCTGACTTGTATAGTTATATAATGGAAAGGAATTTTGTGGAGCTGGTAATTCATAAAGGCATCCCCACCCAGAACTATCCTATGAGTGAAGCTTATTTAATGGATACACATACTCCACAAAAATGTGGGACATTGTATGGTTAAGCTGCCATGGCCTACTGAGTGTCAAAGCTAACTCAAAACTCAAGAGTTTGGAAGAGCATTTCTGTCCCAGGATGGGATGTGACATGCATCCGGAAATGATGTGGCATGGGTGGGGGGCTCTGATGCAGATATTGTTTTGTGTAGATTACATTCAGCAAGCACCTACATTCCCTCCACTATCCATCTGTTCTTTTCCATGCTTAAATATTATTTGTGTAGTCCCATTGTGCCCTTTTACTACAGAAAAATTATTTTACTGTTGTAGTCCTTTGCATTGAAAGGAATTGGCATCCATTCACTTTGCTGAAAGTAAGACCTTGTCTGCACAGATTGAAAAAATAGAGATGTCTAGCATATGTGTTTCACCTCCTTAATTTAGTTGTTAACAAATACTTACAGCAGCATTATTTTGCATTATTGTTTCCACAGTTTTACATGATGCATGCCTATTTCTTTATTACTATTCTGGTCATGACTTTTCTAATGAAAGCATGTTGCTCTTTATTTGATCCTTGTTTTATTTTATTTTTCCTCTCTCCATTCAGTAGTTGTACTCATTTATTTTTCCTGTATTACCTGTGTTTTGCTGCGTGCAGTGTGATTTTAAATGTTGTCTGTGTTTGTTTGCTGTATGTTTGTTTTTTTGTTAATAAAATTCCTTTACTTTTTCAAGATGTTCCATGGGATCTTTAAGGTCCACCTGAACAACCACCAGTACAGGCAGATGGGACCTCGGTTTAACATATCATCTGAAAGACTTTCTAAGCAGTGTTTCTTTTTCTCTTTTTGTTCCCATAGTTCAGGAAAACATTGGGTGTTGCACGTTCAATCAAGAAATACAAACACACATTTCAGACCGAAAGTCTTTGAAAGTTTTTAAAGATATTGTTTCCCTGCATATATCCATGCTCACTGACCACAAATATCAATCCAATGTTTTTCCACTATTACTGTGACTTTTTCAAAATAGTGGGCCTAAATTTCATATTATATCATGATGAGAACAGTTAATCTTTACATCACTTTCATAGAATGTTACTTTAAATAACATTATATAATGTCATTAAGCCAAGTAATAGAATCTTACCAGCATAATGGTTTATGGACTTGTGCAATGTTGGCTGCCAGTGAATATTAAGATATGGAGGAATAAAATATCTTACAAAATTAAAAACAAATGGTGCCAATTAAATCAATCAAATGTTTATTTCTCCATGCTCTTCCAAAATATCAGAGTGCTTACAGCATAGTTTACAAAACAAATATATATACAAGCATAAAATTACAAGATAAAACAAGTAATCACTAGTAGATATAAATATATAATACAGCTGGTCCAAATCAGTTTCCATCAGGGAATGTCTGATCGAAGAGATAGATCTTCAATTGTGCCTAAAAGTTATCAGTGGTCTGGCACTCTTTAATCCAGTGAGGTAGACTATTCTACAGGGTCAGGGCTGCAAAAGTGTCCAGTTATATGTGTTTGTACTTCCTGATTGCAAATGTGACATGTCCTTGGTAACAGATCTTGTGGGAC
The DNA here is from genome assembly GCA_016271365.2 of Neoceratodus forsteri. Lineage (NCBI taxonomy): Eukaryota > Metazoa > Chordata > Ceratodontiformes > Ceratodontidae > Neoceratodus > Neoceratodus forsteri. The sequence continues at coordinate 627,338,611 of CM057455.1, forward strand.
TGGCCTGAACATACCATTACTGCTGCCTAGTGAGAATTTGTGAGGGATGCTTACATTGATTTTGTTCTAATCCTGCTAGCTATCAAGAGTAGCCATCATTATGAGTGATCCAAAAGTTAAAAGATTTTGCAATCATAACATCTGATAAAAAGGAGTTCACTAAAACGCACACTGTAAATGTGCAGCAGTATACAGTCTTCTAGCTACTATGTAAATTAAAGTACAGATTCCTCACCATTAAAAAGGGAAAACCTCTTTAGCTATAATTATTGATTGCATTCTTTTAAATGTCAGTTGTCTTTTCATAGTTTACCATCCATTTTCACAGTTTATCTATAAAATCTGCATGAAGCATTAATGAGGATTTTGGGCTCTATGGGATACTTACTTACATAATCATAGAGCCCTATTTGTATTTTGATTATTAGTATAGCCATCTTGTTGAGGGCCATGACCCATGTGAGCATATAAGTCAACATAGAAACATAGAAACATAGACTTTGACGGCAGATAAGGACCGCTAGGCCCATCTAGTCTGCCCATTTCCTACCTACAGGATAGGCCGAGATCCTATTTAACCAACAGCCTATATCTTCCTATATCTTCAACCAGGAAGAAGCAGGAAAGGAGGCAGCAGGCCAGTGGAGGTTGAATTGACTGCTCTGTCAAGCATCCCTACATGTCCGTGTCTCAGAGTATATGTGCTCTGATTAGAAGAGCATTAATAACTTCTGCAGCAGGCATCTATAGCAGGAGACCATCAGACAAAGAGGTCCTGGTGGTTATACAGAGTGGTGAAGAGTAATCAAGGTAAAAGCATTCCATTGTTTGCTAGGCTGACAGAGAAAAGTGGCTGTGTGTACAGTAGGTTGCCAATTCTGTAGAAGATTCTAAATAGCAGTCAGACAAATTCTATATCTGGGGATGAGTAATGTGCAGTATACTGTTTTGGGGGTACTGTGGAGCAGGGTTTGCATGCCAAACAGCTACCTCTCTATCTGGGGTAGGGCTATATAAACTGTTGTTGGGGACACTGTGAAGCAGGGTTTACAGAACATAGCAAGCCACTACAGTACATCCCAATTTGGGGTAGTGTCTAGTACAAATAACACAAAGGAATAGTAATATCAGAGCAACAATAATGACAAAACACAAACATGCAGGAGGGACATCACTGGGGAAGTAGGGGAGAGTGCAGCAGCTGTGGGACAGTCATAACTCAGTGGGTTCTCTGGGTCTATGGTCAGTGCCTCAGTTGTTGGATGATGCAAGTGTTGGGAGCTGAACTTATGGCTGCAGGAGTAGAAGTCCACTACTTGGGAACTAGGGCAAGTGATCAACAACAAGCGCTATAGGTTTCTTTGCCACAGTGGGCCCAGAGGTCTAATAACAGCAAAAGAACTCTAGAAGGATGAGAGGGAGGGAGGCATGAGACTACAAGGAAAACCTGATGTGTAAAGTGTAACACACCTCTAACAAGAATAAACCCTAATTGTAGGAGGCCACCCTGGATTCATACCAGGAAAGACAGGCACCAGCACCCCTGAGAAGAGGGCTATGACCATTGAGCACAAGCCAGGGAAGGCTGGGGACCTCAAAGAGGAGAAAAGGAAAGGAGGGAAGGAATAAGTGAAATTGTGTAACCAGGAAAGGCACACTAAGCTAGAACTTGTTTCAAGGTGCAACTTGGGAGCACAAGGAGGTTAAGTGATTTTCTCAGGGTCACACGAGTATGCAAGTGGGGCTGAGAGGAGTTCAAACCCAGGTTTCCAGGTTTGCAGCTCAGTGTCCTTAAACACTATGCTATACTGCCTCCAAGGGTCTTGGTACTGGGTACTCAATCATCAGGGGCACAGGCAGGATGGTGAATTCCACACCAGAAGTTGAGAGGGAGATCCACTGTTCTCATAGGACACTGTGAATACCCTGAAAAGAAAAGTGGTGGAATCACTGGGATGGATGGGTGGGTGACCAGCTATGATAGTGCACATAGGGATAAACGATCAGCCAGGAGAGATGTACAGCAGGAGAGGTGAAGGAGATCTCCTGCACTGTAGTCAGGACTCTTTGGGACAGTACAGGTGCAGAGACCATCCCTGAGATCTTACCCCAGCTATTCTTCAGTCATAGGCAACAGCTCAAAGAAGAGAAGTTAAATGTGTGGCCAAAGGACTGGCATGGGGAGGAGTTTCTGCAATAGGAGATTGGGGAAACACTTTGCAGGGATGGAGATTGTTCAGCAGGGATCACCCACATCCTGACAGAGAGGGTACTATGCTGCTTTGGCATATGTTATCACAACACCAGAGAAGACTTTAAGGTTAAATATTTAAATATATTACTATACTAGAGATGGGGATGGAGAGGTTACCCTGGAAATGTTGGGAGGGTGATCAGGTGGGTGAACTGTCCAAAGCCACCGGGAGTTTTTTATTAAACATCAGAAAGGGTGAACGGTGGAGGAAAGGACTGCTAGTCATCAGGGATTATTTTTTTAAATATCGGCCAGTTGATTGGGTGGAGGGGGGACCACTAGCCACCAGAGGTTTTGATTTCCATGTCAGGTGGGTGATCGGGTGGGGGGCTGACTAGCCACCAAGGAGTTTTATTAAACATCGGGTGGGTTATCAGATGGGAAGGAATGCCACTAACCAGAGAATTATTATTTTTATTTTGGGCGGGTTAGGCACTGTACACAAGGTAAAGGGTGTTTTCTTTTCTTCCAGTGGAAGTGGGTGAAATTTCACTGAAACATTTGGAAGTTTCGGATCCACCACAGGTGGAAATTTGGAAATGTCACAAAGTTGTCAAATTTCTCGGAAGTTCCACTAAGCACAAATAACAACTTTCACCCACCTCTAGATGGGAGGTAGTGGAGCACAGCAGTTGCAATAGGAAGTGCACAAACAAAAGGTTTCAATCGCACAAATCTGAGGAATGCCAATCATCAGACGGAGAGCAGCAGATATTGTCTGGATGGTATATATGCTAATTCCTGGAGCCTAAAAATAAGACCTGTGCCCTCAAGGCAATAATGGCTGAGGCTTGTGAATTCAATGGCCTATGCAGCCAGTATAGTGTTACACTTGTGTAACAGTGTTACTTTGGTTTTGGCCATTCACATTCTTTGTTCCAGAGGAATTACCACCCTTTAGGGGTACTAAAGGCAAGGAACTCTCAAAGAGGGTTCCACCCTAGAAGTCCCATGGGATGATTCCTTGGCTAAAGGTACCTTAGGAAGGAACCCAATGAGAAGGCACTGCTGCTGGAGGAGGAGGGAGGATGGGGGCAAAGAAAAATGCTTCGGAAGGATACTGAGAGAAACTGCTTATATAGGTCAGAAGTGGTGTAGCTGGCTGCTTGTCCATTGAACTACAGGCCCAGCCTTTCAATTCAATCACCTATGCAGCCAGTATAGTTTTATGCTTGTGCAACTATGTTACTTTGGTTTTGGCATTCGCACTCTCCATTCCAGAGGAATTACCACCCTGTAGGGTACTAAAGATAGGAACCCTCAAAGAGGTTCCTACTCCTAGAGGTGCAGCGGATGATTCACTTGGCTAAAGATACCTTAGAAAGAAACCCCAAACAAGAATTGTAGTCGATCAAGCATGTTAGCAATCAGTAGCTGTGAAGCATCATAGTAGATAAGACATCAGGCAGTTTGATAACGTAATGAGATGCACAGGTTAGCAATGGCATACATTAGATGGGTTGCACTAGAGAATGATGGGACCTCCTAAGGAAAGAAGGAATGGCAGTAGGGACACCATTCACCTCCATCCAATTGTGGAACCTACCTAAAGGAACTTGGGAACACTAACTACATTAACGGTTATGACTTGAGGCACAAAAGAGAGGAAAAAATGTTTGAGGAGGAAATCTCTGGGGATCCAAGGCCTAGATCACCTTCCTCCAGGCTTGGGATGTTTATTTTGTGACAGCTCTGCTGCTGCAATTTAGAAACCCAATAAAAAGGGGTGGAAAATATTCTAATTTAGAGGAACTCTGTCACTTAATCCTCTAACGGAATATTGTAGAAGATTGCAGAGTCCTCTGCAACATCAGGGAAACCAAGGCGAAGAGGACAGCAACGACTGCTGAGGCACCCACTTGACCTACTCACCTAAAAACAAACCAGGTGAATCAGAGGCAATCTTGGGAGAATAGCTTTGAAGGGTGCCTCTGAACCCACTTGGGCAGCTAAAGGGCCCGTGAGCCTCACCCTTCGCCATTGAGTCATAAATTATATAACTTGAGGTGCCATTGGCACGGTTGATAACTGAATGTCCACCCAGAGTGAGGACCTTCCCAGCTATGGGCCAGGTGAGAAGGATTATGCCACAAGCTTTGTATGTTCAAGCTGTGGACTCTAGGTGCACAGCAAGACCAATGGTGGCAGGGAAGCCCTGCACCAGAATGGTATGGCTGGCATGCCCCAGAAACTGATGAGAAGCTGAATGCACATTGAGTGCTGAGACCTTGCAGAGATCAGATGGCAGTAAGTTAGCATTAAGCAATAATTGAGTAAGCAAGAGGGACCTGCACATAGGTTAGCAAGGCAGTGTGGCAATAGTCGGACATGCAGTTGGTCAGTAAGCAGAGTAGCAATAGTCAGACCTGCATGTAGGTCTGCAAAACAGAGTAGCAGTAGTGGGCCCTGCACGTAGGTCAGAGAAGCAGCACTATGAGTAGTGGAGCAAGCCAGTCAGACTTTCAAGAAAGCCAATGAAGGTGACAAATACCTGAGGATTTCCAGCAGTGGAGGCAGGATTACAACATAAGTAAGTAGCCACATGGGGCCACGACTCCCCAAAACCTCCAAGTCCATGCCATAGAAAAACAAGAAAGTGACGGAACGTGCCAAGACTCACATGCAGATATTGAAACTAGTTTATAGCATCAGCAGTAGCTTAGCTGTCCTCAGAGTAATACAGCAGTGTACAAACATAGAGAACAGCATCTGTATTGGGTAATTATGAATTGAGAATCTGATAAACACAGAATAAAGGGAGGTGCAATGCTCCAAAGCAGCTACTACCAAGCAGTGCAATGAAACTGAAGCAATGAGATAGGTAGAATGAGTTGAGAAAGCATGATTGAGCTGCACAGCTAGGGTTCAGAGTGATCCTGATTCAGGTGAAAACAATTAAGTGTGTAGCACGAGCAGCTATGTGGTTTTAGTTGAAACACACCGATAATGATTGTAGTTGCATTGTGAGTAATTGAGAACAAGGAGCATGAGCTCTAGATTAACAATATACTAGGAGCTTAGAAACAAAGCCTCAAAAGGCAAAACCAAAAACACACAAAGGCAGAGAAACAGGGAACAAACAGCAGAAAAGCACACAGCAGGAGGCACAATACAAACCAGATATAGAATAAACACAGAAGACCAGCACAGACAAGCAGAAGCTGAAGCAGTAAGGTGGGGAGGGGAGGCCCCAGTCAGTTGCAGAGGACAGACCAACAGAGCCTTCTGCCAGCAAAGAAAAATGCTTCAGAAGGAGGCTGGGAGGAATTGCTTCTATAGATAAGGAAGTGGAAGTGCCTGGTTGTTGTCCATTGACCTATAGCTCAGCCTTCCAATTATTATAGGTACCAGTGTAAACAATACTGCTCCATAGAAACACAGAACATGGAAAGGGAGGTGGAGTGACATTATAATGTTAAGAAGAGCAACCTAGCCTCAGAAATCCAGGAAGCAGGCCAGGACAAGGAGACGGAAGCAGTATGAGTACAAGTAATTGTGGGGTGGAGGGTGATTAGAGTCAGAGTGGTGTACAAACCTCCAGCATATCAGGAAGAAAAACAGACAACAAGGTAGGAAAATATATCAACAGGATGGTAAGACTGGGGAGATGCTATTAGGGACTTCAATTTGCAGGATGTGTACTACAGCATCCCAATAGAAGCTACAAAAGCCAGGCCCTGGTGGACAAGAAGCAAGAAGAATTTTAAGCCATAGGTTCATGGAGTTCACATGAGACGGGCATATTTGACCCTGTCCTGACAAACTATGACAGCACGGGAGGTCTAGTGAGGAACCACTTGATTTCAGTGATCACAGAACCATCTTGGTTGAGGTAGAGCTAAAGCTGATATGGAACACTCCAGGACTGGACTTCAGAAAGGCAGATTTTAGTAAGATAAGTGAGATGTTTAGGGAAAATTGTTGGATGTGATGGTGGCAGTAGGAACAGCAAGCAGATGAGATCTGATTAAAGAGAGTAATGGAAGTGACGGTCTTTTCATCACGATGGTACCAAAGAAACCACTGTGATTTTCAAAATGGGTAGCAAAGGCAATGAGTGAAAATAGAAAAGCATTCATCAGAAACAAAATAAGTCAACTAGAAAGGGATGGGGCATATCAAGAAATGATAAGCATGACAAACAAGGAAGGAAGGAAGGCAAAGGTAGAGGAGGAGCTGAGGCTAGCAGAGGGGGCTAGTCAGAGACAAATCATTTTCACTTTATAGAGAGAAGTGCAAAATGAAGAAGAAGCGGTCAGGCTCAAGAAGATGGAAGAAGCCGGCCTGTCAGCGTAGCAGTTGGGTTTCACTTGTGATGCGGTGACCCGGGTTCAGGAACAGACTTGGGTTATTGAGGGCTGCCAGGTGGGAGAAGGATTGAGCATCCCAGGACTACTCTACTTCTCTGAGAGGAGGGGGATTGTGTGTTCAGCGACGAGCAACACCCAGCAGAGGCTGTGTTCGCTGCAACATGCCGATGCCAGCAAGACTTCAGGGCGTGTCGGACACTGGTCATCATTGTACATCCCCACCCTGCTTACAGGGAAAATGCTGCTGGGTCACCTCCATGGTGCCCTTCCTCTGGGACCCAATTAGCCTCTGGTGCCAGTGCTCTCCACAAGCCAGATAACACAACACAGAGCAGTTAGGGGAGCAGCTCTGGCCCCACCCCAGGAATCAAGCCAGGGGATGACTGTGGAGAAGCCTGGTGATTGCTGTAGGTGGGGGTACAGAGGGCTGTGACCAAGGGCTGAGTTACGGTGACCCAGCAAGCAAAAAGCATACTAAATTAAAAAAAGAAGATGGAAGGTGTGTGGAGGATGTGAAGTATAGGGTGAATAATTATTTATGTTCATTGTTCATGGAACAGGACCTGCTGCCAGACTGGAATATCTAACCAATAGGATCACTAATAGGTGCAAATATGAAGACCATCATGGAACAGAGATTATTGAAGGACCTACTGGCACTGAATGTGAATAAATAAATGGACCCAGATGGGATGCATCCAGGGTTGTTAACAGAGATGGAGCAGGTTCTGGCTAGATACCTAGTGGGTCTCTTCAGTTGCTCTTTTAGAGACAGGACAGATGCCAGATGATCAGATTGAATGTTGTCACCCTACATAAATGTGGGGTCAAGATAAGCGAAACAACTCAGTTGGATGTCTGTAGTAGGGAATCTATAATAAAGGAGAGGATAATAGGGTTCCTGAGGCCAAAAGCCTACTGGACTCAGATAGCATGGATTTACCAGTAGGAAGATCTGCTAGATTAACCTTATTGAATTCTTCAATTGAGTGAGAAAGGTCAGGATAGGTGTCAGGCAGAATATATCCTGCACTCAGATTTCAGCAAAGCCGTTGACATCATCCGACATGGGAGGTTGATAAAGCAGCTTGTGACCTGGAGGTAGGGGATGAGATAATGAGGGGGTAAAAAAAATGGCCAAGGGGACGCGTGACTATGGTCCTTAGAGAACTCTCAGAGGTAGGGAAGTCCTGAGAAAGGTTCCCAGGAATTTTTATATTTATTTATTTATTTTAAAAGTTTCACCATGAAGGCACACTGAGCCAAGGCTCATTTCCAGGTGTGTAATGGGGAAGGGGCGAAGAGAAATACAGTTATATATATATATATACACAGTATGTAACAAATAATAAATAGCAATAGTACAGCAAATAAACAAGCTTAGTACCAGGGTACAGAGATTGTTACAATGAAATTACAGTAATATCAATACTGTTATGAGCATAATGAACAGCAGAGGTAAACAAAGAGGAATGCAACAAAAATCATTAGAATAGCCCTTGAAAAGAGCAGATGCAACTGGTATATTACAGAAAGGTGAGCAATGGTAATGAGAGAGTTCTCCCAATTGGATAAGCAAATGTGGAAACTTTGGAGCAATTGCAGGTGGGAGAGGAGTCAGTTTTAAGACCATTTCTCTTTACCATATTTATATATGACATAGGAATAGGTTTGGGGTAATATATGATCCTTCACAAATAACTGCAGATCTGTGGTAGAGTGGATACGGAGGAGGGGCAAAGGCCATGAAGAAGGATCTGGAAACAGTAAAGATTTGGTTAAGGGAGGGCAGCTGAAATTTAACATGAAGTAATAAAAGGTATTGTACTGGTACTGTAATACACATAAAGGCTAAGAATCTAAGATTGGAATACAAGATAGATGAGGTATAGTGCAGAGCACAACAACGGAAAGGGACCTGGGGATGATTTTGGAGAAACTGAAGGTATCAGTACACTGCAATAGGGCTCTGGGAAAGGTAAATTGGATGACAGGATTCATCAGGAGAAAGATCACTAGCAGGACGAGAGAAGTAATACTGCCATGTTATAGATCTCTGTCTTAACCTCAGAGTACTGAGTGCAATTTTGGAGCCCACACTTGACTAAGGACAGGTATATGCTGGATAAGGTGAAAAGAAGGGCATCAAATGATACAGAGGTAACAAGGGAGGTCTTGTAGGGAATGCTTAGTGGATCTTAAAATGTACATGCTGGATGATAGGAGGAAGAGGGAGACATGATTGAGATGTGCAAGTACCTCTGCATGATATGCAAGATGTATAGCAGTGAGTTGTTCAAAATGAGCTCTAAAATGGGCACCAGGAGAAACTCTATGAAACTTGCTATAGAAAGTTCAAGAAGGATGTCAGGAAGTTCTTTTCATGGAATAAGCTAGGGAAGGATGGAACATCACGCTTGAAACAAGTTATTGGTGCCAAAACAGTACAGGAGTTCAAAAGGGTTGGATCCGCTCATGGGGAAAAGCACACATGGGGCAGTCAGTGGAGCATGCAGAAGAAATGAGGATTCAAAGGAATAGCCCATAACTTGCAGGCTTGGGCATACTGGATGGGTTTATGGGCCTTTATCTGCCAACAATGTCTATGTTTCTACGTCATAAAATATTACTGGAAATCAGTTATAGAAAACCAAGAGCCCAGTGTTAAGTCAGAAGTGGGCTGACTCATGTGCTGCCTCCCACAGTTCTTATATTCTATGCCAGTGCACACCTTTATGACACAATGCAAACCACTAATCAATCTATATGTTAAAAGGCACTATCAGGTGAGGCAGACCAACAACTTAGTGAACACCTGCAGATATGGTGTCAAGTTGCATTGCAACATGCACCTCACATAAGCCATACTGCTCATAGTTCAGCAGGGCATCTTTTAGTGTTCAGCACCCATGCTATGTTACGTTCCAGCCAATCTTTGCTGATCTACTGTCAGCAGCCACTTCCCACTTTTATGCATCTCCCTGTTTTTCCAAGCATTTCTGGTGGTTGGCAGTCCCTCTGCCATCCTCCACCATTCTTCTAAACATTCACTGGCATGTAGCATCCTCTCCCACTCCCAACACTAATCCATAACTATACCTGGCATACAGTACTACCCCAACTCCCAGACTTATTATATTAGTCCTCAGAGTCTAGTCTACAATATTGCTCCATAATCTGCCCAGTTGTACCCTTAGTGGCAAGTGATACCCAACTTGCAAGTCTAAGATCATCAAAGCGATAATTATCTGCACTGGGAAATATCTGCAGGTTACTAGTGGGTTATTAAGGCCTCATTAATCTAAGAGTAGCCCTCTGGGCCATTTAAGCTTTGTTGCCTAACTCAGTTCCCATATTTCACCAAATACTTATGAAGTCAGTTTGCATGCTACCTTAAATTAACTGACAGAATGATCATTCAGACAGCTAACTTTCCATCTTAAAGAGGTTAATTGAAGATGGTTCTTGAAGCACCTATAACAATCTTCTTCTACAGTATGTTAGAGTAAGGAGAAAGGCCCAGGAAGTGTCCCTCATGGCTCAACAGGGACCCAATGCAACTGATTCTGAACAAAAAAAGTACACGAGTACTGAAAAAGAATATGGTTGCCTCCAGGCTAAATACGAGTACAGAGTAGCACTTGAGGAACCACAAGAGTACAATTATGAAAGCCAAGAAGGGGCTGGATGCAAGGACAGTAGCTGCATCTGTGGGCATACAAGGCTCCGTCAATACATAAATGGAGAGCATAAGGTAAAAGAGAGGACTGCAAACAGTAAATAGGAAACCAGATGAAGAAATCTGTGACAGAGGCAAAGACAATGGCTGAGATGTTAAATGGAACAATAGCATCAGAAATCACCATGAAAAAGCCTGTGTGCACATCTTAGGTTAGTCTCAAGGGCAGACAGGGTACACCAAAGGATAATAGTGAAGCTAAGGGGACAGTTGTGGGGGCTGCTCGAAGTAATATTTGATCAGTCTGACAAGACATAGGTGGTGCTGTAGAAGTAGAAAGTAGTATTTGTGGTACCCATCTTCAAGACAGGGGCACAGTCTGACTCTAACAACTACAGGATACTCAGCCTGACATCAGTATTGGGCCAGGTCCTGGAAGCCATTGTGAAGGACAGAATGATGGAGCACATGGTTGAGGATAAAGTTCTCCTCCCCACTTAACATGGATTTATGATGAGCAGAGCATGCCAAAGCAACCTGATCACATTCTTCAATGGTTAGACAAGGAAGGTTAATGTAGGCAGAGCTATAGACGTAGTGAATCTGGACTTCGGCAAGGCCTTTGACACTGGCATATAACAAGTCTCTGGACAAAGAACATCAGTGTGGTACACACAAGGCATACACAAGGCCTGAATATATTGGTAACTGTTCAGACTCATGGAGTCACAGATTCAATTTGCCCAAATGGAGGGTGCTACACCTGGGGAGAAAAATCAAAATAGGACTGTCACACTGTGGCATGCCACTTGCTGCAGTGGGAGAGATTATGGACCCAGGGTCATAAAAAGAATGGTCTGAAGCATAAAATCAGAGGGCCACCTCAAGGGGGCTAAGCAGAAAACATCAAGTAGGAGGATGAGGAGTGACTGTCAAGACAGGGGAAGTAATGCTGACACTTTACTAGGCCCAGTCAGGCTCAACCTGGAGTAATGCATGTAGTTCAGGAGTTTTCAACACAAATGAGGCATCGTGGCAGTCAAAATGTTGAACTGAAGGGTCACTAAAATTATTACAGTTAAGGGGCAATAGTATGTTTGAGGCAAGGAGGGACTTGAGGAATTAGACATTAGGTCTCCTTGTAGGATAGGGTAACACAGGGCAGATTGGATGCTCCTATGGTCTTTTTCAGCCTTTATTTTCTATGCCTCTTTTTATGAGAGAAAACTGGTTACACTTAGCATGTTTGCCTTGGAGACTAGAATACCAAGATGAGATATGGGGTTCGATTTTAGAAAGGTTTGCAGTAGTGCAGTGGACTTGTGGTGGTGTGTTTGATGCCAGTTATTACTTTCACCAAAGTTGGCAGCAAACCAGGATTTTGAAAGAAATGTGCTGCAAACACCTGCCGTAAGTCCAGAACCTGCGATCCAGTGAGTTAGACCAGGTACCCCTGGTCTATCTTTGTGTCCAGGATCACAGCACTTGTGCTAAATCTTTCTTTGCAAGGTGCTGTAAAGTGGTGAAAGTGTCGCAACTGCATCAGCCCTTCTAAATCGGACCACTCTGCATCTGAGGGGCATTGGCGCAACTATGTCAGACTTTGTATCAGATGCAGGGCTTGCCGCAAGTCCTGCATCTACTTTATAAAATCAGGTCCATGATCTCACTCTAATGTATACATGGGTACCTCAAGATTTTAAAGTGATATTTGATTTGGCTTCCTCTGGCATAATGATTGCAAGGACATGCCCTAAACATTGGAGGTGATACATTCAGGAGTAAGTAAGAGACTTTTCTTCTCCCAGAGGATGATGATCTTATGGAACAGCCTAGCAGCAGTGACAGTGGACCTGAAGTCAGAACAGGCATTCAAGATGAGCCTGCAAAATGTCATATTACTAAGTGAATTACAAGGGACTCTGGGTAACAGTGAGTAGGGAATCATTCTAAATTAATTCATGTTAGTCCAGCATCCTCATTCATTGCAGCTTCTGAAGCCAGAGTGGAGGGAAAGCATAGCAAATGTTCTTTACCTGCAATCCCTTCTGACCTAAGATTAATATATTTATGTTACTGCCTTAAAGCTGAAGCAAATACCTTTTATAATCACAGTATGTCATTCAGAAGTTGTGTTATACTGAGACATGATCACACCATGTGCAGTTATATCGCTTTATTTCATCTCATACCTGCATCCTTGGCGCTATGCTGTGTCATAATATTATCAAATTTAATTTTCTTAATATTGCTGAATATCTCAATAGCATGCACTGGTATCCAGTTTAATATACAGTAGGTTGTAAAGCTTTATATTTAACAGTCACTGTGGAGTCACTGAGCAACTCCAAATGAAACTGCATGCACATACAGTAGCTGTCAGACCTCATTTATACTACATGGAGTAAATGTAGAAAACATTTTCAGCACTATGTGATAAGCACTATTTCAACATTTTGTCCATATAGTTGTGTAGCCCCACTGAGTGCCACTCGGTGGAAAAGTAGTCTTTTCTTGGTAGACTAAAATGTATGATGCAATATGAAAAACAACATGCACAAGGTACAGTATACCAGTAAACTGAAATGTAAATTACAATCACATAAATTAGCTGGTGAAATTGAGCAGGATATGAAGTCAGCCTACAGGTGAATAAAACTGATCACAGGTTTGATTCCCCTGTATAGCCACTGGCTTACTGGATGGCTTCCTGAGAAAGGGCCTGATCCACAAAGCCAACTAGGAAATGCAATCAAGTCACAAATCTGGTTCATAGATTCGACATGCTAAAGGCACAATTCAGTCTTCAAACACATCCTTGAACCCTTCTCAGAGCACCACATGTACAGAATTGCAGAAGGACCATGGAGTGTGTCAGTGTAGAGCAAAATTGAAAGCAGACATCCAATTGGATGCCTGTCCCATTACAAGATCAGATACCCTGCTCCATATGGAAGAGGGGATTGTGGATATGACAATCCTCCAAGCATTGCTGTTGCCAAAGTAACAGTTTAAACATAAAATAAAATATAGGCCTTCTAGCTGTACTACTGCCCACTGGGTTGTATAATGCTGCCAGCCCCTGAACGCCCTCCCTGGTGTGGAAAAATACAGTTTGCATAGATGGTAAGCCACACCCCATGTCTGCTGCTGCATGTTGCATAGGTATATGAATGGATTGAGATAAGGCATAGAGGGATGCATATCCAGCACTGTTGATGCCCCAGAGTGCCCCATATATGCACAGTATTCATTAATGGGACCCTTTGTAACTTTTTCTGGTCCCTGAATGTGTTGAAAGGCCAGGACGATTTTGTGGATTGAATACTTAGTTAGCAATGCCTGACTTTGTTTCATTAACTTCCATCTGCTAAACTAGATAAAAGCCCCACCAATATACATGGGAGGCAGCTCTCAGCTTAGCAATCATGGATAAATAATTTGTAAAACAAAAAAATTGTTCTACTGAATCACCAAACAAATTTTACAAACATTTTAATGATTCAGACACGAGAAATTGTTACTTTCTGCAGAGCATATGATGAACAGAATACAGATTATGAGGTTATCCTACAGGTGAATCAAAAGTTAATGTTAGAGGGTTGGTTGAGTCTTATGCTCACAAGGGACCTGCTTTGGTAAATTTGTGGGAAGAACTTTGAAGAGGAATATTCTGTTTCATCTTGCAGCAGGAGCTTCAGTTTGTATAAGTTTCATAGCTTGCTATATTGCTTTTTGTGTTTTACCACTCCAGCATCAGTAAAAGTGTCCTTAAAGTACTTTGTAACATGGCATTATGGAGAGCCGTGCCAGGCGCCCAGCGATAGGTGCGGCGGCGTCACGTGGTGCAGGAGCAACACGGCATTGTGAGCCAATAATGCCTTGTTGCTGTTATGGAAGTGGTTACACTGAGCCCAACACGGCATTATCGTCCTCATAATGCCGTGGTTGTTCTGGTAGTGGCCATTTACAGCCACTGGTCACAAGTGGTGCTGTGCCGGCCGGAGGTTAAAGCTTGTGAGAACGGGGATGGAGCCAGCGAAGAAGCAGACTGTGCCGCAGGAATGCAGGACACACATAGGGAGAGAGAGGGTAGGGGAGCCCTAGACCTTGTCTGTGTTACAAGGCATTAATCACCTCCAGCGTCGGGCTCTACGGTAGGTGGCAATACCCTTTCAGGGGAATTGAACCCTCGTGCAACAACGCCCCCAGCGGGCATTAATCACTGGTAGAGCCCTCTGTCGGTGCTTAATGCTTACGAATATTCTCATTTGAAAACAAAATGTTTTGTTTTCATTACATTACTGGAATTAAAGAGCTTTGCCCAATGGGCAGTGGTGAAATGAATTGCTACAAATTTCATTATACATTCAGGAAATGCAAAGCTGAGACTTTGTCAACAATTTGCCATTAAACTACTTTTTATGGGTTTTTTCCAAGTCAAAATAAGAAAAAGAAACAGTAATGTTCCTTCCCCACCCTTTAAAGGACAAATGCCCTCAATGCCATGCTGACCTTCCCAAATCCCAACCATCATGAATAAATCTACCCCAGTTCCACCACACACTTAGCAACACCCCTCCACCCTCCTCTCCCAGCACCATGAAAAGATACAAGCAACACCTCCTCTCTGATCCATTTTCTCAGTCAGCAGCCACTAGCTTCCCCCAGCTACTCCAAAAGATACAAAACCCCCACCCTTTCCCACTAACAACCACCACCCTCCACACCCTATGCCACAGCAGGTATTGAAAGAAGGGTACTGGTAGAGAGAGAGAGATAGATGATGACCAGCACATAACCTCCTATCACTTCCTCTGCTAGCCACCAGCTGAATGAATGGGAGTATGTACTCATAGCAATCACTTGCACACTAAGAATGCACGCCAGTTAAGTCAGATGGCATCCTGCCAAGCTGGTGTGAGTAGGATCTGTACCAGTTGTGCCTCCCTTGCTTTCCACCAGTATTCTTTTCTGTGGGTGCCTGTAATGGCCTAGCCAGAAGGGTGGGGCGGTAGCACTGGAGGGTGCTGAGTGGGTGGTTGGAGGGTGTTGTGTCATCTTGCTGGGCTGAGAGTGAAGAGATGGGTGCTGACTGAGGGTGTGGGATTGTGCAGGAGGTCTTGTTTGTATATTTTCATGGGGCTGGGTTAGGAGGATGGCCTGGGTGCTGCTAAGTGAATGGGAAGGGGTACATTTATTGATAATGGTTGGGGATGTGTGGTCATGTGGGAAGTGAGGCATTTGAGTCTTTGGTGGTGGGAGGAGGAACATTGCTGTTTTGTTATTGTAAAAATCCACACTTCATACAACTTCATGAGTGAAATGCTGCTTCCAGGAGACTTTGCCAGGCTACTAAAATGACCAATTCACAGGCAAAGTTCCACCTTGCAATATTTCCTAACACCTGCTTCCTGGAGATCCACTGATCTCTTTTCTCCTCTAGTGTACCCTTCCATGGGCACTCCTCCTCCTAGCATTGGACAGCCTCCTTCAACATCCTGTGATCAGCCATTGACCCTCTTCTCTCTGCTGCTGGGTCTTTTGCCCAGTTCCAGCTATGCTCTAGTCTTTGAACTTTCCCTCTACTCCCCTTTAGAACCTTCTGCTGACTTTCTAGTGAGCTTAGTGATATTGTACCTGTGCTGTCTTTCCCTGTATGAGCATGGCCTGCTTACTATGTCTATACTGCTTCTGGCTTCTGCTGTCTCCAGTGATGACACTCAAGAGGAGTGAAGCACGGGGTATTTTGTGACAGTGAACCTTGATAAGGGTTACTATGTGAGAACACTTTAGCAATTTCAATGTTTTCTTCACCTTACCATGTATTTGCAGTTTTCACATGAGAGCTGTAGTTGCAGCGGTATGTAAGAGAAGGTTTGCTGCTCAGCACTGTGTATTTATGGATTTGTTCCTTCTAAATTCCAGACACCTCTGTATTGCAGCTCTCCCATAAACTGTATGATACCCGCTTGCAGTGATTTTTAAAATTTAAATGCTATGATTGCCTTTGGAGATTTTCTTTGCCTTTGTGGATGCACAGAGGTGCAAGAGATGTTTGAACTACTGACAAAGAAAAACTCACTTTTAGCCCTTACTAGAAACAGTGCAGAGGCTCTTTTGTTGGATAAAGTATACTATTTACAGAAGCTAGTTAGCCCCATTCCCATGCACTCTCATATTTAAGTAGATCAAAGTCATGTTGACAGATTCTGTACCCTTTCTCTAGTAGCCAGTATTCTGCTGGCGACTTTATGCCTGCTGCTGCCCAGATACTTCCTAGTACTGTCGTGTGTTGTGCTTGGTCTGTCATCTTCTGCAGCCTTGCAGGATTCTTCTGGAGCTGGCTGCAACTACCTCTGAAAAGTTACTGTTTCCTTGCTATTAACTCAGCCTGCCCTTCCTGCTGGCCTTGGAAGGTGTAAGGATGAGCTGATGTAAAATGTACATTCAGTGAATGTTCCAAAATGTAGTATTTATATCTTTACCTTGGCCTAATTGAACTTTTGGCAGTTTCAGATCATGTAACCATCCGACAAATAATTAAAAATAACCCTTTAGCCATTTCTATTTGGCCAGGGTCACCTTATGGCTACTCCTTTCCCCACCCAGTCACTTTCCACCTACCATAGATATTTTTATTAAAAGTACAGTATTTCTGCCCTGGGCATGGGGAGGATGGAGGATGGAAGAGGATGAAAAAGGATGAAGAGGTTGGGATAAAATGGAGTGGTCTAGGGATGGTGGAGTATGCCATTTATCCCTATTTGTTGCTTGCTTGATCAAGGACCCTCAGTGTTAATGGATGAAGCCTTTTAGCCAAACCGAAGACAAGGTGCCCCAATGGAAGCTGAACCAAAGATGTCAGTTTTCATGTTTGGCCACCCACCATTAGGTGGTTGTAATTTCCACCATCCTCTGCTGTGTTAATTAATTCCTGGCATCACTCTACCTCCCTGTGGAAGATGACATCTACTGCCTTGCCTTGACCACTTGTTCTGTTTCAGCCATCTGCTTTGTTTTGTTTAGAGTTCATATGCAAAACCATTAAGGCAAATCTATAGTTGCCTGTTTGCAGGTACATAGAACATGGAACATAGACATTGATGGCAGGAAAAGACCAAAGGTCCATCCAGTCTGCCTGAGTTCCTATTTAGCCCTAGGGCATACTGTTTCTATGGGGTTCTAGCCTTCCCACCCCTCACTTCTCTTCCCTGATTCTGACACCCTGAACAACAACTATACCTTCATTCTATCCCAGCAATGCTTAAAACCACTAACATTGCTTTCACCCACAACCTCAGCTGGCAGTGTTTCCAAGGCTCCACCACTCTTTCTGTAACATAGTATTTCCTCACCCTGCAGGACTTCCCTCCTGTTAACTTCCAGTCATGACTACTTGACTGTGAGCATGTATTCAAGATAAATACTTCCCCATGGTTCACACTGTTGATTCCTTTTAGAAATGTCATGGCCTTCAGCAAGTACATGTTTAGTTTCTTGAGATGCTCCTCATAGGACATACCCTGCTGGTCCTGAATCAAATATTTGTTACCCTGCACTGCACTGCACTGTCTAGAGCCTATCCTCTTCCTGATGTTAGGACTCCAGAACCAGGCACAGCACTCCAGGTGTGGCCTTACCAAGGATCAATAAACAGGAAGTATTGCCTCCTTTTTCTGCTACTAATACCTTCTACATACATCCAACCATACTGTTTGCCTTGCTATAAGCCTTGTTGCACTGATTCAATTGCTTTAGGAAGTCTCTACTGATAACTACAAGGTGTCATTCTTCAGCTGTTGTACTGAGTCTCATCCTTACCATCCTGTACTCCGTCCTGGGATTCTTGTTCCTTAGGTGCACCACCTTGCACCTTTTGGCAGATATAAAACAATGGATGTAAATTGGCTTTATGCTACACAATAGAAACTTTTTAGTTCATTTTCTGGTTGTAGGTATCAGTTATTTATGGATAATAAGCAAACCTATGGACATCTCTACTAGAAAAGTACTGTTCATAAAGATCAGTCTAGCAGAAATTGTCATGGAAAAAGTCAACATTCACCTGTAGTAAATAATAATGCTAAAGCAATGAAGCATACAAAAGTCATGTTTTTTTTTTAATTGCCTCTCTTTGCAGACTTACACTTTCTGTGAAAAACTGCTGAGAAAGTACAGTGTCAATTATATAAAACAGCATATAATAGAAACACCAAATAAAACACATTCATAAAACATGTGCTAGGATATGAAAAATGTTCAAGAGCTTGAGAAAATCTTTCTTTGCATACTGCTTTATGATTCTATCTGAAATCTCTTTGCTTACCTTATGAGGATTCTCAGCTGTGATCACCCAAACACACTGAGCATTGCTGTCATATTGGAATGGAAAGTTGGGTGATGCAAAAGTTCCACTAGGACCATGAAGATTCGACCCACAAGTTTTGCTGAAAAAGAAAAAGTACAAATAATGACTCAATGCAATTCATAATACTTGTATTGCATTGCAAAATAAATAAATTATATATTAAAAATAAGAGTGTTGCTATATCTTTAATGGCAGTCATTAGATACATATAGAATTATTAATATGTGTCTGTTAAGTACAGAACTGTTGAAACACTTAGGGTTCTGCCATATTTAATGGCTGTTCCAGCATGGATGAAAACAGGCCTTGGATACTCAGCACACCTCATAATTAAGCAAATAAACACAACAAATAAAAGAATAGATTTATCAGCTCATTTAATGACACTGAACCACAGACTAACAAAACTGATGCTGTAGCTGCTGTTAAAAGATGCTACCATGTCTGGGGACTCTGATAGGACTAGTGAGCACTTATATTGGCTTGAAGTAGAAAACATTTTAAGCAAAAAAGAAAACTGTTGAAGTTGTGTTTCACACATCCACTTTACATAGTGTAGCTATTAAGAGTATTGAGTTACATACTTGCCTTGTTGCCATAGTAAACCATTTTCACAGTCTAAGAATGTCATTCTGCATGGTTTTCTGTGTAGAATGACTTCTGACACCATTGTCAGAATAAATTGATAACCTACTACTATGTTTTTATTCACAGGTCAACTTTTCTTTACTTTTGTATGTTCAATTCTGGTTCACACCAAATTAAAGATTTGCACTTCAGGGCAATTTAGAGGAAATTAGTGGTCCGTGTTAGAGTAAAATTGATTGAGAAAAGAGAACCAAAAGAAAACAAAAAAATTAGAAAACCTTTATTAGACTAACAAATCATATTTTATGATCTTTTGAGGCCACATAGGCCCTTTATTCAGATATTATGATGACACAGCTACAGTACGTGGATTGGAGATTATTTTATACAGAGAACTTGGTATTAATTACAATAATAAATTCAAGTACTTTAGCTATAAATAAGTTTTCACATGCGTGCAATAGTTCTGTTGATAAGTAACTATGCTAGCAAGAGATCTACAAATAAATTGATGTATACATAGAAAACAAGGGCAGTCTTTGAAGTTCTAGATTATTAATCAGCTTGGATGTGCAGACCCTTTCCTAGGATGGAATTTGACAGCCAGATGTCTATACATTGTTAGTTGCTTATATTGCAAAGACCTTCTTAAAAGCAGATTTTAAAACAGCAATGTTTGTTAGTGATGATTTATTTCAGAACACTTTAGGTAATTGTGTTAAGAATTTATTGATTTTCCCGGAAAGGTCATCCTACAGTACACATGTAGTTTACCCTATGATCTTGGTGTTTTTTCTGTTCTGAACAGATCTTGGTGTTATGGTTTCTAATAAAATCATAGCAGATCTTGGTGTTATGATTTCTAATACAAACCGAGCTATTTACAGCAACTATAACAAAAGACATTTTGGGCTAGAGTTTCAGCCGGATGCAGCACAATTTGCCACACTTGAAGTACTCATGAGAAGTTTGCTAGACCACAGAAAATGTGGTGTAACTTCTTTACTTATCAATTGTATTTTGATAACTGGGTGGGACCACTGAGACAAGCTGTTCCTTTCTTCAGCAGTGGCCTGGAGTTAATTACATATAGCAGAGCATACAATTGGCATTTAGGTGTACAAGCATTCCATATATATGACTACTTGTATTAAAACATTGTTTACATTCTCAGCATATAGTTACCTGGACCAAATAACACTAAGAGAAGAGTTACAATCAACCATAAGAAGCATATTTGCACAGGAAAAGACATACATCAATTAGAAGTTTAGAACCATCAACTGTAGCAAATGCATTGACTACAGACTTGAAGATAAGCCTTGAGACATGTCTTGAGATACTTCTTAAAGGCAGCAAGTGGTACAATCCTGGACCATAAAAGGAAGATTAGGCCAGGGCTACCTGAGTGACCTCCTTACCCTTGCCTGTCCAGTGCACCCTCTGGCTCCTCCACCAAGGGCCTCCTAGTGGTTCCAAGGTCAGGGCTAAAACCCTCAGGGAATCATGCTTTTGAGGTAGCTGGTCGGTCCTCTGGAAGTCATTTCCCAGATCCCTGAGGAGGCCCCTTTAGTGGAGGCTTTCAAGAGGGATCTGAAAGCCTATCTTTTAAAGAAGCTTCCAGATTAACTGCAGCTCATTTTAGTGTTATTTATTGCTATTTAAATCTATGATTTAAATATTTGTTGATTATGACTGATGACTGTGTTTGTATTGTTTTGTACAAGCCTGGCCTGTCTTGTCTAAAACCCTTTTAAGTTGCCCAGAGTCCCAGGGATTGGGCACCATAAAAATAAAGTTCTACATACTTACTTATTTCAAAGGAAGGGCAGTATTGGCAATAGAGCTATGCCCTTAAGTGGATTTAACCCTGGAAACCATTAGTAGAGTATTGGCAGAGGAGTTAAGGAGTCTCTCTGGGGTTAAACATCAGAATGTCCTTAAGATTTGGTGGGGCAGAGACTTTCATTATTTTACATACAAAGTCTGAAGATGAGTGCCGTGAGGTGTACACTGACGATGAAACATGCATTCAATTTTTGATGCATGCATCACTTTTCAGCCATTTACAGTATTGAGAAGGAGGGAAGGAGAAGAAAGAAGAAGAATTTGCATGTATGTAGCAGTTTTCATGCATATGATATCCCAATGTGCTTTACAAGCAATCAGCGAGTGTTAGTGATGTAAATGTAAACTTGTAGTGGCAGCCATTTCAGCACCCCACACAGCCTTGAAGAGTTGCCTGAGCCTCAACCATTTTCATGGGAAGGGAATGTTTGTCAGGCACCTTGAAAATCCCAACTCTTTTGAAAAGTGCCCTGAATTCTTTACTTGCACCTGAACAACCACTGGGAGAGCACCAAAAGAAGAGACTCTGGTATAACTTCTCATCAGAGTATGGCACACCCCAACAGTAAAACAATCCATTAGTACTGCACTTGGTTGCCAGCATTTTATGGTATGAGCCCAAGTCCAAATTAAGGACTAGAACCCACAACATGCTGGCCCAGAGCATGATGTGCTACCAACTAAGCCATGTAGTCACATAGTAAAGTGCTGAGTAAAGTGTTATAGATCCATCAGGATGTTTGAAAATCACCTGCAAACATTCTACTGCATTTTAAAGAATTTAGCTGCTGCAGTACAACCAGACCATGGCTAGACCAAACTTAAAATGTTGCATCCAGTTCTGGTTACCACACTGCATAAAGGCTGTTGAACAGATTACAATGTTTAAACAGAAGGCCATCATGCTGATTAAAGGGATAGACAGACATGACTGAGTATACTCAAATGTTTGAGTTGGCTTGTGTAAGCTGAACCAGTTGACATACACTTGAATTGAGAGGGACAGAGCATGGGAGACACCAGGAAGCATTACTTCACACAGTGGGTGGCTATTGTGGAATACTGTACATCATCTGGCTGGACTGGGGATTTTGCACCATTCAGACTTTTAAAACAGGACTAGACATATTACTGAAGAGATTTGTATTGAAGGTAATTTTTCTGTAGGGTGTGGGACTTCACCTTGTTATATGCCTGTACCCTGACCATTTATGTGAGTAAAATAAAACTCTTTCACATCTATACCTTTGTAGTGTGGCTTTACTGAGTAGTGTTGGAGTGCAAAGCATTATGGTTTTGTACATTACAGTTATTAAACATGAGAGGGATAGCATTCTAACTTACTGTATACACTTAGATCTATGTTTATATTCAAATGGATATGTCACTGTTGTTTGGCAAGATGTGTGGGTAAGCTCGATCCTAAGTCAATTCTGTCATTACAGTACTATGATAGTACAATTACCCAATGTGTCAGAAGTTGAACACTTTTCAAAGCCCATACTTTAAGAAGCATGCAATGTCGGTCAGCACTTCCAGGTAATATTATGAAAATTGAACACTTGTGTTTTACCACAGCATTTGACTGCTTATTGGTGGATGAATTTAGGGTTAGAGAGTGTATGAGGGACAACTTCAGTTCAGCTTTGACTTGGGGCCTGCAGACTCAGTTTCTTCAACAATTTGTCTAAACCACTTCAGCTCCCAATGAAGTAATTTACATAGGACAAAACAAATCATAGAAACATAGAAGTTGTCAGAAGATAAGGATCTCTTGGCCACCCTAGTCTTCCCTATTTTCCATACCTACAGTGCCACTGCAGGGATTTATTTAACTCTAAAAATTGATTAGCGTTTTGCTCATAAAAGTGCTAAATCTTTGTCAAAATGCATAGCTCTTGCCTCACTGTGTTTAACAGACACAGCACTTCTAGAAAATCTATATAAACACTTTCTGTACAGTTAGTATAGCCCCAAGAAAAGAACTGCTAATCAATTATTTAAAACCCTGCACTGCAGACCTATTCAATCTCCGATCTCCACTGCCCTTGCTTCATTTGTAAGGTCTTCTTGTGTCTATCCATGCATGTTTGAATCATATAATTTTAGCACCACCACCTCCTACAGATAGAGGAAAAGAGACTTGAAATCAATAATGAAAATGAGTTACTGTAACTTACTTGTTGGGGTGCTATTAGCATGCATCAGCTGTGGATTATGTTTTGATGTAGTGATAAGTCTGCAAAACCACTATGACCACTACAATCCAGTAGGAGCTACAATAATAGATAATATTTATTGTTGACCTCAAGGTGTATAACCCCATAGTCTCTGACTCTCCATGTTACCTCAGGCAAATTATTATATTATTTCTTGCAGATCAATATATCTTACAATGTCATTTCTACAGTTTATAGTATGTGGTTTAGTGTTGTGTATGAAAATCCATACATTTCCAGATATAGTTGTACCATAGTAGTGATGTTGGAATGCTGTTGTACCACAATAGCTACTGTATGCCTCTACTCTCATACAACAGCATAGAATCCCATGTCTATTAAACTTCATTATGCTTACCCACACTGCAAATTCCTCACAATCAAGATATCAGAATGACTTAAAACAGCCCACATAAACTTTCTGTTAAAGAACAACTAGAAATGTTACAAGCTTATTTTACTTAGCCACATTAAAGATTCTTAGTCAGCAAAGCATTTCATTATGTATATTTTTAGTAACAATGTAGTTCTGCCATCCTTAGATTCATTATCCATTTATTTTGAATTCATTGAACAGCTGTATGTTTAAAATACTATTTATAACTACATTTGTAATTAATAAATCAAGTCATTAAAGATGGCCACATAGAAACATAGAATCTCTCAGCAGATAATGACCATACAGCTCACCTAGTCTACCCACCACATGCAATTTTAAAAGTTTCATCCGTTGATGTTATCCTTTGAATGTACATACAGTACAAGATTCATAATGTAGATGTACAGTATTGGGATGATGGTACTACATATTTCTGATGATAAACAGCTTAGCATCACACAAAGATATTAAATTGTTCTGTGGTGGGTGTGCCAGCAGAATGGAGGCCGTTAAAACTTTAAAATATCAGATCTCAGTTAGGAAGGAAAGGCAATAAAAGAAAAATCCTGAGGTTAGAATGAGGCCGATTAAGGGGAATGTGAGGAAATTCTTTTTCACAGAAAGGGTGGTGGATGCATGGAACGGCCTACCTCAGGAAGTGGTGGCTATGAATACAGTGCAGGGCTTCAAACAGGCATGGAATAGGCATAAGAGACCAATACAGATGAGTATTTATAGATAGGCCACTGACAGAGCAAAGGCCGATGGCACATTTATAAGGTAGAAAAAGAAATGAGCAGACTGGATGGGCCTTGCGGTCCTTATCTGCCATCAGCTTCTATTTTCTATGTATAAATTAAAGTTTTTGTCAAAATACTTTGTTACTGAAAAACTATATGGTAACTTACAAATACTAGGGTTTGATTGTTTTTAACATTACCCTGTTGTAAGTTGTGTTCTGCTGATTTGATGTCAGTTTAAGACAGAAAGAAGGTAAATTAATTTAAACAGATATATACAATACAAAATAATGTATGGACAGCCATACACAACAAATTTGATGCTTCCATCTCAGCATGAGATGAACTGTCTAGCTCAAGTCTTCAGGTATTTAATGTTATCTTTTGATCCTTTTTATGGAAAAACAGCCTTTTTGTACATGGTTGACTTGATTGACCTTTGTTCTCCTTCTGCCATCAAATTCTATGTTTCTGTGTTGCCAGTACATTATTCAGTGATTATTATTTTATGTCATTATCTCTTCTATTATTTTTATGCTATGCATTTTATACATTAGATAATAAATAGTAATATGATGATGATGATAGTATAATCTGTTTCTGAATAATTGTTATTGCAAAACAGCATGTTTTGTGACAATGAATGCTTAGTGTTTAGAAGAACTATTCCACTTCTCTGGTTGTATTTTAATGCAATGTCATTATTATTTATTTTCTATGTGTATGTATATATCATGAACAATACTTGTGTAATGGTGTAGTACACTTCTTTCAGTCGCTGGAGAAGATTATAAATAACAACAAATGTGACATTTACCAGGACTTCATGATGGGAAGGACAATGAAAAGGTTGATTATTCGCACTTTAGAGACCTGTTCATATGATCACAGAATTGAAATAGTTTTCAGAACATACCATAGCCTACAGTGTATAGGCCTGGCATGTCTGGACAATGTGACATTTGAT
Source organism: Neoceratodus forsteri (assembly GCA_016271365.2). Lineage (NCBI taxonomy): Eukaryota > Metazoa > Chordata > Ceratodontiformes > Ceratodontidae > Neoceratodus > Neoceratodus forsteri. The sequence goes on from CM057455.1 coordinate 627,363,966, forward strand.
AGTTGTATTTGTGCATTAGTTCTTCATATAAGAGACTTTGAAAGCCAATGTCTTCTATAAGAGAATAGATGAAGACCAATGGCCATTCTCTCTCTCTCTCTCTCTAAGGAGTTGTGAAATTAGTGCCACAACACTGGATCTTGGGCTTCTGCTAGTACTGGTAGAGGAGAATAGAAGTGCATGGCCCTGTAACATGAGTGACATGACAAGAAATTTATTGGAGAAGGTGATAGTAATATAATAACATCTTTAATATGATAAATCTGTTTTAGTCTCTAGAAGGTTAAAAGCAAGGTTAGGTTTCTTCTACAGAAATAGATGCCTTTTCCCCTTGAAACTCGAAACAAGCTTGTACAGGCCACTTTTCTCCCCTACTCGACTATGGCGATGTAATCTATTCCTCCACCACTCTTGCAAATCTAAGTAAACTTGACATCCTTTATCACCGTGTGTTACGGTTCATTACCAACTCCTTACTGTTCACATCACTGTGACTTATATGCAGCTGTTGGTTGGACATCCCTTACTAATAAGCGCCTGCTCCATGCTGGGCTATGGACTCTTAAACTGCTCCTGCAGAAATTTCCAAGCTATCTCTCTTCCCTTATTAGCATCTCACATAGTGCATACTGTTAAGAAAATCTGACTTTATTATGCTTAACATACCAAGGACGTTGACCTCCTTTGGTAAACGTGTTATTGCATATGCCCTTCCCTCCATTTGGAGCCAATTACAAACCGTACTGAAACTACCTAGCACACTTTCAATAAACTTCTACAAATCGCTAAGTTCAGCCAAAATAAAAGACACCTGTAACTGTCATTAAGTCTTTTCCTTCCCCATCTGTGCGTGATTATCCACTGGCAAGGTATAATTGCTTTGTCATATTAACTGCTTTCCCTTCCCTTCTACTCCTGGCTTTATCTATGCTTACACTCCACTGCTACTCTATCAAATCACTCCTCCCCCATATCAGTTGTAGTCTGTTGTTTGTTCTAGCTGCCAAAATATATGTATTGCACACACCAGTAATCATGTTTCATTTATCAGTATGCAACCTGAAAGTCACTTCCCTGTGTCATATTAATGTTTACCACCTGAGGTCATCCTATGTGGTACCCTTGTCTGTATATCCAGCCTGTATCATGTAACGTGCATTTCATGTATATACTGTTATTACCTATCTGTGTTTGTACTTTAAGTGTTTATGTCACAGGATCTCCTTGTGAATGAGCTTGCTCAATGGAGTTTTCCTGCAATAAACTTGAACTTGAACTAGTTTGTACTATATGACAAGAAAACCTGCTTTCTAAATGGAAATGTGATGAGTTGAGAAGATTATCATAAATAGCGTTATATATAAATCCTCAAGGCAGACCTGTAATTCTGCATACCTAGGGTGCACAGGATGCCGTATTTTGTATTTATTTGTGTCTTGTATGTGTTTGTTTTACTGGCTCAGTTGAGTGATGCTCATCTATAAGGAAGTCTTGATTAGGACAGCAAAGCACTCTAAAATTCAGAAAAATATATGTACAGATACATTATAGGAAGCAAATAAAAATTAACATAAAATTCTGTGGAGAATATGCAGAGTACTACATAAGTACTGACAAGGGTCTTGAACAAGAAATGAAGCATAGTTAAGAAAATTCTATTCGATTACAGGAGGCACGGTCAGCAGAATGGAAAATTAGCTTCATACATGGTTTCTCATAATTATTCGCCCAGCAGTGAAAACTAAAAGATTCAGGTCGATGGCCATTTTTGTTGCAACAGATTTAAATCTATCTTGCATTATTTTGAATTTAACACATAGAAACATAAAATGTTGTGGCAGATAAGGGTTCCAGGCTCATCCAGTCTGCCCATTTTTTAACTTTCATTTTCTATTACAGATCCCTTGCTGATCTACGGCACCATCTCTTCCCCTCCTTCCTTACCCCTACGATTTCCTTGTGCCTGTTCCAAGTATTTTTAACCCCACCACTGTTTTCACCCCCACTAGCTCTGCTGAAAGACTGTTCCAGACATCTACCACTCTTTCTGTGAAGAAATACTTCTCACATACCTCCTGAATTTACCCTCCTCCAGTTTCATAGCATGCTCCTTTGTTCTAAAGCACCTTTTCTCTGAAAATACCCCTTCCTTAATCTTATAAATCCACATGAGGTATTTAAAGTCTCCATCATATCGTCTACTTTCCCTACTTTCCTCCAGGATGTACATATTTAGCTCCCTAGAGCTTTTGATGGAGACTCTGCACCATTTTCATAGCCCTCCTCTGAACTGCCTCCACTCTGTCAATGCCTTTCCTGAGATGTGGGATCAATTCTCAAAGCTCCCAATTCCTGCATGCCCCAGGTGTGCCAAAGATATGGCACATGGGAGCTCGCAGCAATCACCAGGCCAGCAAACAGGGGTTTCAATCCTGTGTGCCAGGTGTCTCAAGGTAGACCAACTTTTTCTGGTATAGCTTGCAGCATTCCCTGGGGCTATTTTTAAGGAGCACCAGATATATGGCACAAGTTGCTGCAAAACATTGAAACCATCAGAACGGTGCCTAAGATTTGAGATTGGGTGCGGTTATGGAAAGTGATTCGTCACACTGCCAGAACCTAGTGTCATGGTGCATGGCTTGATACATCCCTGCACCATGCTTTCAAAATTGAACCTGTTGTCTCCAGAACTGGACACAGTACTCAAAGTGAGATCTTATCAGTGATCAATATAGGCGCAGCAACACCTTCCTCTTCCTGCTGGCAGTACCCCTTCCTATGAACTCCAGCATTGCACTCACTCTCAATACTCCTTGTCACACAACCTGGCCACCTTTAGGTCATCCAATATGATTACCTCAGGTATGTTTCTACTTAGTCTTTGTCAGTATCAGTCCACCCATTTTGTACTAAACCCCAGGTTTCTATGGCCCAAGTATATTATTTTGCACTTTGTCCATTAAAACCAGATGTCATACCTTTTGCCACTCCTCTTTTCAGATCCCTACCCACCCTTTCTATCCCCCAGAGAGTCCAGCCTGTTGCAGATATTGGTGTCATCTAGAAAGAGGCAGACCTTTCCTTCCAGTTTCTCTGCTATGTCACTTATAAAGACATTAAAGAGGACCGGTCCCAGAATTGATCCCTGAGGTACCCCACTGGTCACCCTACCTTAATCAGAGTGAACTCCATTTACTGCTACCCTCTGCATCATATCTCCTTACCAGTTTTTTTACCCAGGTTACCACCTTATTACCCATTCCCAAGTTCCCCAACTTGCTTGCCTGTCTCCTATGTGGATCAGTGTTCAAACCCTGCTGAAATCCAGTTAGGCCATGTCCACTGCCCCTCCCTTATCCAACTCCTTGGTCACCCAGTCAAAAACTATCAAATTTGTTTGCATGACCTTCCACCTGTGAATCCATGCTGCCTTGGATCTTGTAATCTGTTGCATGCAAGATATTTCACAACCCTTTAATTTAGTAGTCTTTCAATTAACTTACCCACCTCCAATGTCAAGCTGACTCACCTATAATTGCTCGTCTCTTCCCTGCTACCACTTTTGAGAAGTAGGACTCCTCTACCCTTCTGAAGTCCAGCAGTACATTGCCAGTCTCAGTGAACTGTTAAATACTATATACTCACATATAACTTGACCCCCTTTTTCATCTGATTTCCGCAGTTTTGCAGATATACTTCATATAGGTCAACATACCACACTTTATTTACTATACACTCATCCCACACCCTCAGCACCCAATTTTAACTGAAGGAGGTGACTGGCACAACCCACCCTCTTCCACAGCCAGCCACCATCTCTGTAGTTTTCAAAGTACTCATACACCTCAATTCAAAATTACAAATAACCCCCATGCCCCCACCCAATAGCACCCTACTCCACCTCCTCCCCCTCAGCACAAAATTTTGACAAAGGAAGGTGACTGGAACAACCTGCTCCTCCCCATGGCCGGCCACTTTCAGAATGCATGAACGTGCTCACACGCTTGTTCGGTCTAACAAAAACAGTCAAAACTGGATGCTGGAGGAGAGGAGAGGAACAGGGTGCTACTGGTGGGGGGCAAGGGGGTAATTTATAATCCTGCATATGTCTCAGAAACCCAGAGTATATGTCAACCTGAGGACATTATAAGTAAAAGAATCTCCACACATAAAGTAAGTCAACCTAAGGTGTCAGTTGAGTCCCCATTCTTTATACCTATTTTGGGCACTAAAACTTGACTTATATGTGAGTATATATATGGTAGGTCTATCACAGGTGCAGCCAGTGCCTCCCTGATTTAATTCAGCACCCTTGGATGTACCCCATCTGGCTCCATACCTCAGTACACTTTCAGTTTAATGAGTGCTTACCCTTATAGTACAGTGGGACTATATATACATCCTGAATCTATGAAGTGTACATTCAAACATACTCAGCATAACACAAGTACGGAATATATTAATAATACAAATGAACATGATATACCAGAAATAACCAGACTGGAAATAAAAACAAATTGGAAGCAATTAATATAAATAAATCACCTGGGTCTTATAACCTACATCCACGTTTATTGAATGAAATATCTTTCTGGTTGATTGAACCTTTATATAAATTGTTTAATATGACCGTAATATCTGGAATAGTACCAGGAGATGAGAAGACAGCATTAATAATGCCAGTATTTAAAAAAGGGAACAAAGGTGAAGTATCTAACTACAGGCCTATTAGACTGACCAGTATTCTGGGCAAAGTGTTTGAGGATTCCTTAAAACTAGAATAGAAGAAGATTTAGTTACAGACATCTTGTGGATATAAACCAGCATGGCTTTACAAGCAAAAGGTTGTGCCTTACCAGTAACTTGATGTTTTATGAAAGAGTAAGTAGCTTTCTATACGAAAAGGTACCAGTGGATACAGTATACTTGGACTTATGTAAAGCATTTGACAAAGTGCCACATCAAACCCTGATTAATAAGATGACAATGTTTGGGATCCATCAAGTATTGATTAACTGGGTTCATTAATGGTTAAGAAAATGAACAAAGGGAGTACGGATAAGAGGTTACACCTCTACTATAGGCATCATTACTAGTGGAGTGCCACAAGGGTCTGTCCTGGGACCCACTCTGTTCAATATATTTGTATCAGACATGAGAGCAAATCTTAAGAATTTGGGTATAACATTTGCTGATAATACTAAAATTGTAGCCAAAGTGGGAACACCTGATGAAATTGTTGATTTTTCAAAAGACTTTCAAGAGCTTGAATATTGGGCTAAACAAAATGATATGTTTTTAACACTATTAAATGTGTTATTGTGCATTTAGAAGATAATAACCCTAATGTTGAAGTTATGTTGAACAATGTAAAATTGATATCCGTAAAAAGAAGAAAAAGGTCTTGGAGTAATTCATGATGCTGATTTCACTTTTATTTCACATCTCAATCATATTAGGAAAAAAGCCAATAAAATAAAAGGGTGTATAAAAGATCATTTGTGTCTAGAAGTAAAGAATGCATCCTTCCACTTTATAGAGCTTATGTATGTCCGCACCTGGACTATTGTTCCCCTTTATGGAGGCCCTATCTTAAGTGAGATATTAATGCATTGAGGGTACACTCAAGAGTCACCAAGATAATAGATGGACTGCAAAGTAAAAGCCATGAGGAATGACTGCAGAATTGATTTGTATACATTGGAAATGAGAAGGATTAGGGGTGATATACTCTTGATGTTTAAAATTATGAAACATACTGAGCTCATGACACAATTGGGAATGACCTTTAATGTGAGAGAATGTAATCACAGAAGTCACAAATTTCAACTATCCCTAACATACCCAAAATTAGACAATGGATTTTCTTTTTACTCAAAGAATTATACCCATATGGAATGGATTACCAAAATCAATACTGAACACCGAGAATACTAGAAACCTTCAAAACTAACCTTGATAAATTGTTACTAAATAAGGTGTAAACGAATTCCAGGTTTCTGGAGATGTACTTATATGGGCTGCAGTCTTCTGTGCATCTATTTCTCTTAGTATGTAATCTTGGAATACTCAGCACTCAAAAGCACCAATCCAAAATATCTCTGAGCACTTTACAAGTTAAAAAAATATTCAAAACATTTAAATACATACTGAAGCATTTTGCAGCACTCTGCAGAATGCTGCAGTAAACCTACTGAATAAAACAGTGTAATTTCAATGGCAATTAGACCTATTGTCATTCAGGAAAATGTGACACTGCCCAGATGAAGTGAATGCCACAATTTCCTGCATGAAAAAGGGACTAATTGCCACTGAAAGTACATTGCTTTATTCCGTAGGTCTGCTGCAGCATACTGCAGATTTCTTTAAAGTGGATTGCATCCTATGGGATGCCACTGTATGCATTTATAAATATATACATATATATAGGTGCAAAATTTGAGATTAAACCTTGAATGGGTACTCAACCCTAACTATAGTGGCACTGTTGTATATCATATATATATATATATATATATATATATATATATATATATATATATATATATATATATATATATATATATATATATGATATTATAGTAGCACATACAGTATATATATATGATATTATACTGTGCCACTATAATAGCATATATATATATATATATATATGTATATATATATATATTTAGGGTTGAGTACTCCATTTAATGTTAAATCTCAAATGTTGCACTTAATACCTTGAAAACCATACAACAGATTTGCCTGACATTTGGAATGCACAGTCTGGTACCATAGATCTCTGGATCTGGCAAGTTTCATTGTGGTCAGATGTACAGATTTGAAGCTGCAGCACACCAGAAAATGCATAAATTACAGATCTGTACACATTGCTTTGCTCGTGTCTACAGTCTGCATGGTTTGCACGATCTGTCTGAAAACATAAAGAAACATGTAGCCAGTCTCCCGATGTCGTTTGAAGATTCTGTGAAAAATATTAAATGGTTCAAAAGTTATTAAATAAAACCTGTTTCCCATTATAGTCTATGGAAAAGTTAACCAATGTGACACTGCTGCAATGCAATTTTATTGTCGTAAATGACCCTTTTACTTTTGCAAATTGGTCATTTTGTTTTGGTTACAGCTCAGAAAATGCTTAGCATTTAAACTTGGGACCTCTGGGGACACAATTCTTGTTGTGTTCACCTAGTCGGAGTCCTGAGGATGCTGGCCATGTCTTTTTTTTTGGGGGTAAAACCCCAGAAATATGTTTTAAAATTTTTGTAAAAAGTAGTTTAGCAAAGTACTTTTGCAAATGCCACACTTCGTGATTTTTTTTGAAAAGTGTCGTGATTTGCCAGAGTAATTTACAAAAGTATGGCCAAAACAATAGAATTGTTTGCCACCCTGCTGCAAAACAACAGTTTGGTCTTTTGGGCTGAAATTTGCAGGAAAAAAGTCAACATGCCTCAGATGTGCCTTTTGGTGGTTTGGTGCCAACATATTACTGAGGCTGCAAAGTTATGGCACTCGAAGTTAACAGTTTTCCTATAGGATAACATCATAGCGTCCACCTCGCCTTTTGGGTCCTGTATCTAGAAAACGATTTGAGATACAGACTTTTAAGTCACTAAAAAATGTTTAGCCCCCACTGAAGCTAAGTCTAAAATGAGCCTGGAAAGTCATAAATAATATGAGATTAAAATTTTTCTGTGTCGTATAGTTCCCGAGATATATACATTTAATACATTGAGAGCTCATTTTCTGTCCAAGGGCCATTATTATGCCCACATTCTTTGTATTCACTGCGCTTCTGAATGCACATTTTTGGGACACAGAGTGTGTGCATTTGCATTACTGTTAGCCTTTGCGTTTCCATTTCTGCTTGCATTTCTGTTACTGCTTGCATTTGTGTTTCTGTTTGCTTCACCATGTGCAATACCATTTGTGTTTCTGTTAACTTTTGCATCACTGTTGGCATTACCTTTACCATTTGCATTTAGTTACCATTACCTTTGCATTTCCGTTACCATTAATGTTAGTGTTTCTGTTTGCATCACCGTGTGTGTTACCGTTTGTGTTTGCACTTGCGTTTGCATTTTCATTTGTGTTACTGTTTATTTTTGTGTTCTTGTTTGCGTTATCATTACCGTTTGTGCTTTCATTACTGTTTGCATTACCATTTGCATTTCCATTTCCCATACCAGTAGGGTTTGCATTTGCACTTGTGTTTCAGTTATCATTTGCGTTAGTGTTTCCCTTTGCATCACTGTTAGGCGTTATCATTACTGTTTGCATTTGTCTTTGCATTACCATTTGTGTTAGCGTTTATGTTTGCATCACTGTTATACTGTATTACCCTTACCACTTATTTGCATTTCTGGGCGATTAGCATTATGTTTAGTATTGCATTGCGTTTACATTTCGCAACCGTTTCCATTACTGCATTTACTGGTTCCAGTTGCATCACCGTTACTATTACCATTTGCATTTGCATTTGTGTTTGTAACCATTTGCATTTACATTTACATCACCGTTAGTGTTACCATTACCGCCGCTTTTGCATTTCGTCAGCATTACCGTTCACGATTAAGCATTACCGTTTGTGTTTATGTTTGTGTATGTTTCCTTTACCATTTGCATTAGTGTTTCCATTTGCATCACTGTTACTGTTAGGTTTCTGTTTACACTTATGTTTCTGTAACCCTTTCGATTTTCATTTACGTTTGCGTCACCGTTAGTGTTAATGTTACTGCTTCACTTTGTGTTTCCATCAGCATTTGCATTACGGTTAGCATTACCATGTGTTTATGTTTGCTTGTGTTTCCATTACCATTTTTTGCTAGTATTTACATTTGCACCACTGTTATCATTACCATTTGTGTTTGCATTTCTGCTGGCATTTGCATTCCTGTTTGCATTTGCACTTGTATTTGTGCAATGTTGGTGTTATCGTTACTGCTTCGCTTAGATTTCTGTTAATGTTAGTGTTACACTTACCATTAAAGTTTGTGGTTGCGTTACCATTTGTGTTAGCATTTATGTTTGCATCACCATTACCTTTACCACTTCACTTTGCATTTCCATCAAAGTTAGCTTTACAGTTTTGCGTTACCATTTGCATTTACATTCGTGCTTGTTTCCATTTCAATTTGAGTTACTGTTTCCTTTTGTGTCACCCTTACATTACCATTTCTGTTTGTGTTTGCACTTGAGTTTGCATTACTGTTTGCATTTGCACTTGCATTCCGTTACCGTTAGTGTTTCCATTACATTTAACGTGACCATTACCATTACTATTAGCGTTTGTGGTTATACTACATTACCATTACATTGCTTTAGCATTTGCATCACCATTACCATTACCATTTGTATTTGTGTGACCATTTGCATTTCCATTTGCAGTACTGTAACAGTTAGCATTTCACGTTCATGTTTATGTTGGTGTTACAATTACCATTAACATTCGCGTTTCAGTCATTGTTACTGTTAGCGTTAGCGTTACTTATACTGTTATTACACAGACATGGGCAGCATGGTGTTGGAAAAGCAGTGCTCAAGGGCCCTGCACTTCCACCACCACATTCCATTCTCTATGTATATTGCACATTTTCGTCTCAGTTTTTGCACAATGAAGTGACACAAATTCAGTTTTGCTACTTTTGCACAGTGTGTTGCCCATGATGCTGAGCAGCCATTGTGTGGTTTATTGGGCTGAATCTTGGGTCATAGACAGTCCTTTCTTCAAAATATATGCCATTTTTGCTTGGTGAAAAATATTTTTCTGTTCAAGAGTTATTACCATTTGAAGTTGCTCCCCCACGGTCAAATAATTTTCAGCCACCAGGTCTGCCATTTTAGTGCATTTTCAGCTGCAAGGTCCACCATTTTGTGGTGGTCATGGCGATTCTCATGATGAAAGAATTCTTAAAAGTGTACAAACTTTAAAATTGAATATTTCTAAATGGTTTGGTCTTTTACTTGAAATTCAGAAGGTGATGAGGGATGTCCTACAGCTGTGAATTATGATGTTTAGGTGCTTCAAAATTAATTTGTTGGGAGATATTGACTGAGGTAGTTGATGTTTTCTCATTGGATTAGGCATACTGCTATTGGCTTGCAATTTACAGGGCAGGTAGTCCTAGTGTCCTGGATGTGCTTTGCAGTGGTTTGGTGTATAAAACGTAAAGAGGTGCAGAATTATGCCACTCCAACGAATAGAAATTTGGTTCATTCCACTTCAATAACTTTTGAACCATGTGTCCAATTTGCCTGGAATTTGGAATGTAGAAAGATTAATCATAGATCTTCAACTGTAATAATTTTCAGGCTGCTGGCAATTATGGTTGCTGAATTGTGGCGCATGCTCATTAGAGTTAATGGGAAACTATTTATGTGCATTGTGAAAACTATGGTGAACACATTTTGGGTGTGCAGGAAGATCCCATTATAAGGTATAGAACAGCTCAAAATATACGGCACATGTATATTGTTATGCAGTGCTAGGCAATGTGGTGGGAGCATGGGCCCACCTCCAATACATGTAATTCACTACTTATATTGTGATGTATAGAGAATGTGCGTTGGTGTGCCCTGACTCTCACCAACTTGCACAATAATATACTTACTTATGCTTTTCAAAAAGTAGAAATTTTGCAAAACTGCATTAATGCAACAGTTGTTCCACAGTGACAAAACAAGGACATTCGCTGTTAGGGATGAAAACCCTAACTCTGCATTCCCCTACCCCCACCACCCACACACATAAATGCAAGTAGGGAAGGACCAAGGCAACACAACTAATCACACACAACCAGCAGCTGGTAACAGAAATAACATACAACTATGTAAACCATGAAACCATACACCCATGCTCACATCTTCCTCACACCAACAGATGTTGGCTCTGGCATGTGGTCATGACTGCTAACTTTTATCCCGGATGTTCCACACACTGAAAACACATATTACTATGGACAGCTTGGCATGCTCGGCCACATGCAGCCACCAACACATAACACAGATTACAGATATGGAATTTTGGGGTTCAAAAGACCCAAGTCAGGATTTTGCACATTCCCTGAAATACTTTTGAAAATCACTTTAAATGCAACAGTGTTGTGCTATGCATTTGCGACACTTTCATGTTTATGCATAGTATTTTGCAACACAATTTTACATGCTTTTGCAATGCGACACAGTTGTGTCTTCAGTTTGAGACACTTTCATATATGCAAAAGTATTTTGTGAAAGTATGCTCCTAATGACTGCACATCTTTGCCATCATTCTGAAAGCAAATGGTTGGGTCCTTTGGGCTGAAATTTGTAGGAGGGCAAGCCTTGGTCTCACATGATATGCCTTTTCCTACTTTGGTGCTAAAATACTTAAGGATGACAAAGTTACAGTGTTCATAAATTGAGCAATTTTCCATAGACTAACACTGCTGTGCCCAAAATGCTTTTCGCCACCCATATGTTGAAAACAAAGTGAGATACACCATTTTTCCTACTGCCAGCTTGGTTCACCTTTAAGTGAACTAATCTCATAGAACAACTTTGTAAATACTGTGATACCTGAAGTTGGATTTCTCCATTTCCTATGCAGCACAGGTATACACCTCCTGCTGGTTATGTGTGACTGGTTGTGTTGCCTTGGTACTTCCCTACTTATATGTATGTGTATGTGGTGGTGGTGGGGTTGGGGGAATGCGAGTTAGAGTTTTCAAACCCAACACTGAATTTCCTCGCTTTTGTCGCTGTGGAACAACCCTAACAGTTGTATTAACACAGTTTTTGCAAATTATATATATATATATATATATTATGGTAGCACGGTAGTGCTACCATGTTAGGGTTGAGGAGTCATTTCTATGTTAAACCCCAAAACTTTGCACCTTAATAACTTTGCAACTGTTTGATGGATTTGCCTGAAATTTGGAATACCTGATGAAGAACCATAGGCCTTGGGATCTGCCAAGTTTCGTACTGGTCAGATATACAGCTACGAGGTTATTAGCGTGATCTGTGCGCATGTTTATGCTTTTCTGGAATTCTATGGTGCGCTACAGGTCGTACGGTTTGTGTGACTGGCCTGAAATCTTCAGGGAATGTGACAGGGTCCCTGATGTGCCTTTTGAAGATTTGGTGAAAAATATTAAACGGTTCAAAAGTTATTCAAAAACAGTTTCCCATTATAAGTCAATGGAAAAGTTAACAAAAGTTCGACAGTGTCGCAAATGCATTTTACTTTCGCAAATGGGCCTGTTACTTTCACAAATCCGCCATTTTGTTTTCAGTTGGTGATCAGAAAAATGGTTGGCATTTAAATTTGAGACCCTTTAGCAACGTAATTCTTTAGTATTCACCTAGTCGGGCCCTGAGGATGCCTGCCATGTCTTTATTTTGTGGTAAACACCCCAAAAATATGTTTTCAAATTTCTGGAAAAGTACTTTCGCAAATTACTTTCGTGCTCACGAAAGTGTCGAACTTTTTTTATGTAAAGCTGCAATTATGCATAGTAGTTTTACATCTGTGGGATAGTGACAGCGATCTTTGGCACTCACGCTGCAAAAAGAACCATTGGGAGTTTTGGCTGAAATTTGAGGAACGGAGCTGACATCTCACAGATGTGCCTTTCAGTGTTGTATTAAAAATATTACATGGTGGCAAAGTTACGGCACTCCAACATTGACCATTTTTCCCATAGGATAACATTCACGGTGCCCAACGATTACAGAACTACTTTGGCACCCTGCTGTAAAATAACGGTTTGGTCTTTTTTCCTGAAATTTGAGGGAAGACAGCCAAAAGCCCACAGATGTGCCTTTCAGTAGTTTGTGGAAAAATATCACACGGCGGCAAAGTTACGGCACTCCAAAGTTGACAGTTTTTCCCATAGGATAACATTACGGGCGCCTAACACATAACAGAAATCATTTGAGCCCTGCTGCAAAATAACGGTTTGGTCTTTTTTTCTGACATTTGGAGGAAAGACAGCCAATAACCCTCAGATGTGCCTTTCAGTGGTTTGGTGAAAAAAACATTACAGGGAGGCAAAGTTATGGTGCTCTGAACTTTTCTTTTTTTCCCATAGGATAACATTACGGCTTTCGCGCCTTTCAGGGCCCGTATCTCCGGAAAGCGGTCGAGATACGGACTTTTAATTTGGGCTTCTTAGCCCCAATGGGGCTAAGATACAAATTAGCTGGACAGTTGTAAATAATATGACTTTAAAATTTTGTTTCTACATTGTATGGTTACTGAGATATAATGTATTTAGTATTCCAAGATCTCATTTTCTGCGCGATACTCATTATTATGCATACATTATTTGTACTCACTGTCTTTCTCTATGCAGGTTTTGGGGAAAACCAGCCTGTCGCTTACATTACTGTTACTGTTGCCCTTTCGCTTGCGGTTCTGTACCTGTTTCACTTACCGTTGGCGTCTGCATCACCATGTGCGTTATCCTTTGTTTTCATTTGCACTTGCGTTTCTGTTATTTTTGCCATTTCTGTCTACAGTACTGTTTATCTTTCTTGACATTTCTGTTTGCAGGCACCATGTTACTATGTGACAACACATCATGTGGCAGACCGTTCCGTCTATGCCACCATGTGCATTACCCTTTCTGTTCTCATTCGCTTGTGTTACCATGTGCACCACTGTTAGCATTTCTGTTTGCATTGCTGTCCCTGTTAGTATGCCACAAGACATCAGAAGGAAATTAGAGGCAAAAACTCTGTTTAATGCATTAGTTAGGGTTATTCCACAGTGACAAAGTGAGGAAATTGGCTGTTAGGGGTTGCAAACCCCCTTGCACCTGCCACCCACCCCCAACCAGCATTGGGGTGTGCATTGGGATCATAGGTCCTAACTCTCATCCCATTCTATTATACTTCTGCTGCTTTACACATGTCATGGGGTGAGAGTTAGGGCTGATCATCCCAATGCACACCCCAATGCCACCACGTCGCGTCATCCTTTGCGTTTTCATTTTGGCTTGTGTTTCTGTTACTTTTTGCCATTTGTGTGTACTGTACTGTTTCGTTTTCTGTTTCACTTTGTGTCACCATGCCCACTGACATTTCCATTTACAGGCACCACGTTACTATGTGACAAGACATCACGTGGCACACCATTCCCATCTACGCCACTGTGTGCATTACCCTTTCTGTTCTCATTCACGCTTGTGTTACCATGTGTGCCACTGCTAGCATTTCTGTTTGCGTTGCTGCTCCTGTTACTATGCCACAATACATCATGTGGCGGAGCGAATTACATTCACTATTTCTCAATATCATTCTCAAAAGAAGGGAAATTAGAGGCAAAAACTCCATTTAATGCATTTGTTAGGTTGTTCCACAGTGACAAAAGTGAGGAAATTCGCTGATAGGGTTGAAACCGAACTCCGAGTTCACCCCCCAGCACACACACACACAGACACACACAGGGTGTGCTGTGGCACGAGAGTGTGGTTGACTGGCACATGTCTCTATAGGGTGATTGACTGACCATTAACACAATTCTTGGGAGTGACTTATCGCTATAATAATGAAACATGTTTTAAACAGTTTTAAACCTTGTTCAGTATATCGTCAACCTCTTCATGTATGGTAATAAAAGATTAACATAAGGTTGTAGGATGTTTGCAGCCAATGAGAAATGTCATTTTGTTAGACTCTGAAGTACACATAGTAGTGACTGAATGGTACATGTATAGTCACAGCTGTGACCTGTTGGGTGCTGATGTGGCACCTTGGTATAGTAATAATGACTGGCTAGGCACAGGAAAGTAAGTACATTGCTGAGTTTTTACACTGTTAGAATTCTGTCAAATGTGACATGCAATGTCCCACATCGTTGCATATGCTGTGATACTGACTTTATGTCATAGGTACCAAACAAATTGATGGAGGTATAGTTGTAGCAGTATTAGTAAACATTGATTTGTATGCTTAAGTCATAGACACTTGGTTTTATGTCATAATGGTATTTAAAGTAAGGAGTCGCACAGGTGGTTATGGTTTTAAAATTTATTGCCAATTTGTCAAATGGAGAAACGGTCCAATCAAGAGTGAAATTTAGTTAACAGAAGCAATCTCACAATACAATCTTTGTATGTGTGCAATCATTGCTTGTCAAATATGTAAATGTGTAAGAATAATAATAACTGTATAATATGGATTGGAGTAAGTGTGTGATATAATAGGAAACTAATCAGGTGTTGTGTGTTTCTAGTTATGTTTCAGTACTCACTACTGTTTATGTGAGAAGTAGTTTCTGACATTCAACCTGGAATTCTAATAGTCAGGCTGAAGCTGTGCGCTTCATTATATATTTACTATTGAATGTGAATGGAGTTTGTAAAAATGTAACTTTTTAAAATGGTTGTATGTTGTAATTATGTAGTGCATTACTTGTGTGTTATGTTAATAAGGAATGTCAGTCGGTTGTGAAGTGTGATTACACACATGATAGACAAGTGTTTTGTTGTAATTGTGTGACTTCTAATGTGGATGTTCCTGGGGTGGGCAAAAACCATATGCTGACTGTCTAAGTAGTACAATTTACACAAATGTAAGTTTTGTGACATTTGATTGATATTATTTAATAATATGTCACTGACTAGGCGCAAATGGAAAATTCCCACCCGACCCTCAATTGAGGCGATCATAAATATTGTCAGGAATAGGTATGCAGTTTGTTGTGATCAGCAACAGTGCCTGATTTACAATTGTCAATATTTTTACATACGGTAGAATTACTTATGTGACAAGTTAAAAATATAATGTTTTTACATGAACAAATGACATATTATCAATTCTTAAATTGGCTTCTATGTAAATTCTTAACTTGTAAATACTAAAACTGTCATGGAATGCATTTTTAACAAACTTATGGTTAGTTATATGTTGTTACTATACTGCTGAATAATATCTAAAACATTCACTTGTACTTTAGTGCTACACTGCTATTTTTAGTACAAGTATCAAACTAGCTATTAACAATGTACACTTGAATACAAATGTTTCTATTATGTACAAGTAATTTTAAACACATGTAAGATTCACTAAATTAGATTCAGCAATTGGTTATATTATTTACAGTTGTGTAATTCAGCTTCTTGCATTATCAATAAAGGTAGTTGTTTTTCATATGTACAATACTAATATTACGCATGAAAGCGTGATAGTTCTACACTGTTGCATGGTGATTGAATGATGTCTCTATATGTCAAGAGTCACTAGACAAATTGAAGTGTTGATAGACAACTTGTGACAGAGTGGAATGTTTGCTGGATGTTATAAGGGTAGCTCAGTTATCTCGATAATAACTAGAAGTTCTCTTTGTTTGCAAAGAGTAAGAGCTTATAAGTCATATCAATTTGTTGTTATATATGAGTTGATACATGGATTTTTAAAGAGATGTACAGAGGAGGAGAGTAGTAAGTCCTCAGTTTTAGAAGTACTTACTTTGATAGACATGTAATCATGGTTTCTCTAGTGACTGTGAATATTGTTGGTGCCGACTGAAGCCACTACAACAATTTTCATGTAGTCACTGATCCACACAAGATCTAACATGTCACAGTGTATGTAATGTCTGTATTAGAATTCCATTTTGTTGAAATTGTATTGTTTATTCAGAGTTGTACATTATACAACATTGTAATGAGGCATGAATGTTTTTTGGACAAAGTAGTCATTTTAAATGCTACATGTTTTGTCCTATTCTTCTGAAATATGAAGGTTGTCATAATTCTTCAATATTAGAAGATATGCATTTTCAAGTGCCGTGGCAGTCTCTGTCTAAAAGTCATTGTAGAGTCGTTACACTCTAACCATCCAGTTCTGCACCTTAGTAATGAGGTGTAATGCCCAGAATGCATGGATTGACCATGGTGATAGATTATACTGTGAGTGTCAAACAGTGATTGGTTGAAAACTATTCTACTAGCTGTGTAATCTGTGATAGGAGTATCAACTCTGAGCTCGTTAGGTCAAATCTGTTCAACATAAGCAACAGATATTGAGATGAACTCCTTAGATGTATGGACTGAGTGCATCTGCCTCCGCACCTTCCACAGGCATGACTACATTCAGCATTAGTGAATAGCTGTCGAAATTTGACACTTTTGGTTTCAGGGACAAAGAGAGTTATCCACAGCATGTCTTGTGTGGTTTCAGCTGTGATTGCCACATGAAACACATACATATTTTGTAACATATGTTACTGTGAAGTACTGTCAGATCCAGGTTGTTTATGACAGCCATCATAAACTCAGTACTGTTTTGCTGTATGTCTGCAGCAAATGTACTACATCCAGCATATGTAGATAACACCTGTCATTGTGGTGTTAGTGACTGTACATTGTTAGAGTGGTGAGAAGTCATCTCTTGATAATCTGCTTCAAAGCGCTTGATAGGGGATTGTCTTGTGAAGCAGATATTGCCTGCACAAACTGCAGCATGTGTAGAAAAACTTGCATAGCTGAGTTAGCATAGCAGTTTACTCTACTGCTGTTGTCAAAGACTGGTACAGCAGCTACACCAACTGATTTCTGATGAATTGCTGGTTGTGAATGTTTACTTGAAGTTGTGGCCTTTGCTGAACTCTTTTTGTCGAATCACTTTTGGAAGCTTGCTGCTGTTTGTTGCTACCTCTAGCTGTGACTGAATTCTGTGAGACAGACAGATATGTAGGCAGTGGTATTAAAGACATTTGTGGCTGATGAGTACGTAACCTGTTGTACTCAAGAATACATCGTTTGTCAGCTCATATTTTCTGAGGTGCTATACTAATGATGTGCAATCCAGAAAGGCTGCGACACGTGAAAGTGCAACGAGCTCATGCCATCCTTGAAAATGTCTGTACCTATGTCTACTATTGCTGAATCCAAACTCAGTCCCTGAGATTTGTGAATGGAGACAGCATATGCAACACATAATGGAAACTGTTTCCTGTTTACGAGATATCCTTAAAACCTGGAATTTTACGCACGTTCGATCTATATGTGTACAGAGTGTTCCATGTTGTCAAAGTGCACTATAAGTGTCTCAATATATGTCTTCTGGACATTATAGACAAAGTCAGTGATGTTTCCATGGCACCGCTTACTATACCTTGTTCTACATCTAGATTACATCGCAACATGATACGTGCATTCTTACAAACTGTGAGAAAGCTTCTAGTGCCAGCTGTTCGTGAAACATCTGACTTCAGTTCACTTAGTCGTTCAGTCATCTTTGCTACTAGCTTTCGACTAAGAATAACGCCATCAACTGTATCAACTGCATGCAGAGTTAGAATCTCTTGGTTTCTCTTTGTAGCATTAGATTGTTGAATTCAGCACATTTCTTTACTCGTGGCATAAGACACACTATGTGTCTGCCAGTAGAGCATATATCACTGAAGACATTACATGCTGTTTCTATGCATGTACTATGTACTGTGATTTTTCGATCATTTAACATACAAACATGTTCTGGTGATAGAGAACCTGAAGAGCTTCATCTAAAAGTGATTTGTAAGCTAGATCACCACTTTGGTGCATGTTCTCAGACAACTCAACTTAGGTAAATAATTCCTATATGTTATAGCCTGCAATGCAAGCGAGGATATTCTTAGCTTGCTTGGCAGTCAGAGTTGTAAATACATGCTCTGCATTGACTGGTCAAGTTGTAAAGGTCTCCCAACACAAGTATACTTTTGCCACCAAATGGCACTCCATCGTCAGTACCTAAGATCTGCTGTAGACGTAGATGAATACAGGCAAGCATGACATTTGAGACCATGCTGATTTCATCAACAATGAGTAACTGCATCTTTGTGAACATGGAACTGAGCTGAGATGCAACCTCAAATGACAGTTTATGATACTCTCAGTTCTCCCATGTTCGACTGGTAACATAAAGAGAGGTGTAATGTTACTCCACCAATGTTGTATGCTGCTAGTCCTGTGGGAGCAGTCACAGCAACAGACATTGAAGAGTCTGTCACACTGTACTTCTGCAGTGATGGCTTCAATCAGAAACTCTTTCCTGTGCAGCTGAACCGCTAACAAACATTAGTAGTGGCTTGTACTGAGTGCAATCACATTGTTTTGTTTCATGTAGTATTCCATGTTGGACAGCTTCAACCACTTGGGAGTGAACTGTATGCTGCAGCTGATTTAGTCTTTCTCTTAAGTCAGCTGGGTTGACCATAGAGTGTGTGCCATGTTGCATGGCTGTCTCAATTTCTGACATTAACACTTGGGGCATTTAAGGGCAGAGGTCACTAGTACACCTTGTCCTTCTGGATCAAGGTTGTCTTGTAGAACTAACTGAGTGTCTTCCTGAAGTTGCTTCTCTGCTTTCTCAAGCTGTTCTTTCTCAGCTTTAGTCTTTGTATATATGTCTGTGAGTACTCAGTTTGGAAATTCTTGTAAGTGAGATTGAACTGGTCTTTGAATGTGTCAGAGTCACCTTTTAATTCAGACTCACCTCCAGGGTCTAAATAGGAATAGGAGAGCAAAGTAGTAATGTTCTGTGCTCTCTGATGTGCCTAGATACAGTTTGCAGTGATCTATAAGCCATGGCTTGTGCCTCTTCACAAGACAGCCATCTAGTCCATTGACCTTGTAATGTGTCGTGTTGAGTCAGGTGCTGCACCTGTCTTGTAGTCATACCACTAGCCACCTCAAACAGACACATATCATTCATGTCGCTGTGTCTACGTGGGTAGTATGTCTATCAGGTTATTCTTCAAGATATGTTTTGAAGAAGGTGTATTGACAGAGAGCTCCTCAATTTCGCATGAGGAATCAGTACACGCCCGTTTCTCTTTGTAGTTTACATCGAGGAAACGTACAGCATCAATACTGAACGTCTGTTCTTTTGTAAAGCATCAGACTTCCCATACAGATGTGTACCCATTAACCGGTCACTGGCTTTGTAAGCTCCAATTCTCTGTGTGAAAGAGTCTTCAAACCCAATGACCACAGCTGAGATGTCAGGCTTTTGCTTGAAGTGGCAATATCTTCCCAAAGATCTTGCAAGCTAGTCTGTTCATGTTTGGTTATGTACAAAGTGACGTACCAACCAGGGCCAGTGAGTTGTCAGCCACAAACTGAACATCTATGTTTGCTTGCCACATTAGGAGAAGAGTTGGGTTGTAGTCATTGATGTACACCTCTTTTCATCCATGGTAACTTGTATATCCTCTTGGTTGATTTTGCCTTCAAGTGGTGTTGCATTGCTGAGAAAAGGTCATTCATGGCACCATTCTGACAAACTCGTCTAGAAATCCAAGCGACATCATGTGTACCAATTAGATTTGTTCTTTACTACTCCGGCAGTATTTTGGGCAAATATGTCGCTGGAACTTTTGTACCAACTTCCATTGTGTGGGACTGTCATACTTGTCTGGAATGTGACAAGTGATATATTTTGATGAATGATAGCACTTCTGCTGCTTCATGTTCACAATGCGTGGACATCCTTGATCCACAATAACATATGGATATGAGGGCACTCGTGCTTGATATTCTGTCCTCCAAAAGTAATGTTCTACAATACCTAGAGGAGGATTGTTCTTTGACAAGATGAAAGTGAGAATGTCATGGAACGGCTTGTGAAAATGTCTTGTGACAGACACAGGATCAAGTGAACACATTTCTCCGACAGTCATCAATGAGATGCCTTCGACGCCGGAATTTGCCTCACTTCAACAGTTCAATGAGTTCGTCCCAGGCATATTCAGCACAACTAAGTGTGACAAACCATGTGGCTGCACCATACTCGTAGCATTGTCATCACTTCCGAGTGTCTGTGATACCAATATTCTTTGGTGCCACGTAGACTTGAAAGTATGGAAGACAGATTCACTTGCACATTTTCATCTTTCTGCTTTAATTTCTCTAGAAATTGAGCAGCTGTTATTCCATCTAGTGGACTTGTTAGATGAATGGTATGTGCTAGAGAAGTAGACAGAATGCTAAGTTCACTCTCCCAGAGCAGATGGAACAGGTACTGTATGTTACGTCTGAATTTGCCATCTTTGCTCAGGACACGGTTACTGCGGTACTCAGCACCCTGTACCTGTATTCTCTTTCATCTAGGCGTCCGCCTGACCCTTTGGAAATAGGTCTGGGAAACAGTGTGCTTCTAGTGTTGCCTCCCAAATGCTGACAGGCTCACCTTCCACCTGCTTCATTTGATAGAGATCAATGTTGTCTCCTAATGGATCTTTGCCATGTAGTGGGTGAATTGTGTACTGTTCATACACATTGCCACTTGTCTGTGTACTGACCTTCTCAATGATTGGCTTACTTTTTCTAATAGATCATGTTGGACAGAGAGACTGGCCATCTGATCTATGTCAAGGTCTATATAAAAGGAATTGTTACTCTTTAATAAGCCAGAGCAAGCTTTACCTTTTGCACATTGACAACATCTTGCCAGATGACCTTGGCCTTGTAGGCACACCATTTATAAGAATGACCAAGCTATTTTCTGTTGAGATTGCTTGAACATTTTCCTGTAGAGGAAGTGGTAGATACATCACAGAACCCTTTAGAGATCTGACAAGCTCTTTCTGTGGAATCTTCCGTGTCTTTGTGTTCAGACTTAGAATTGTTTGGAATGGTTTCATTGTCTGAATTAGAATACGTTCAAACATATTCAATGTTGAAATCTCACTTGGTGTAACATCTGTTTCCATGTTGTTTAGCATTGACCTTGCTGGCAAAGTGTTGCACTTCAGTTTTGAAAAACAGTGTTTGCATAGCACAATGGTGTCTTGTGAATGAAAGTCAGATTTCAGCAGCAAGAATGCTGCAAGGTGGAACCACATGTCATTGTATGGTGACAAGGTTTCTAGGTTGACTGTGACAGTTTGTTTCGTGTAGCACAAACGGTTGCATGACACACATACAGAATCAAACTTGAGACTTTGCAACCTCAAACTTAACAATTTCTTCCCTACTGTTTCAGAATGTCATTTTCAACACTGAAACAGATTTTTTCTGTAAAGTGTTACACTGAAAATTAGTTGTTTCTGGTACAGAAGGAATGTGTTGCAGTTTTTTAGGAAAGTGATGGCACCCTGCATGTCACCTGACTGCAATAAGTCATTTAAACAAGTGTACTGATGTACAGCTCGCTGTACTTCATGTACTCTGTAGACAAAGTTTTGCATGCCTGTTTGATGCACTGCAAGCATCCGCATGTTGTGAAAAAACTATCACAAACACCAGTATCAAGACATGCAAGTGAGTGACCCATGAGTCCAGTATGTGGCTGGATTTCACAATGGTCAATTTCTGTAAATAGTTTTGTCTCTTTGCGATCTGTTATTATGAATAGGTTAACAAAGTGTTCTAATTTTGAAATGATGATTGCCTATGGTTGCAGGTAGTATCACATGACCATGTCAGGCAGTGCCGTTCATTGAAGAGTGTGGTTGGACCACAGTCATCATCACTATCCAATTGATTGTCATCAGAGATACTGAGGACATTTTTAGTTTGCCGGACTCATCAATACTGAACGCTCTGTTCTTTTGTAAAGTAATGATAAGACTCTTCCCAGAAATATGCTTCTGAGTGCTGTGTGTGCAGCCACTGTCCTGTGAAACATGACAGAAGTTGTCAACAGTCAAACAAGTATACTGTTGAAGCCTTTTTAATGGCATATACAAGTTTCCTGAATTGTTCAAGCATATGACACATCTTACGCCTACAATCGTTGTAGTACAAACAGTGCTCTGTTGACAAAAGTTCGTACTTTCAGGCGTAAATTCATCAGATAAAGGTGACTCTTGCTCTTTTTGCGGGTGTGCGTAGCTCAGCAACAATAAGTCTTTCGATCTTAGCTTTACTTGCTAGTGATTGGAAATACTTTCTTTCTGAGTTGTAAGTCAATATTTTTATTTTCCGGTGTTGTTTTGATGTCTGTTGATGGTTGCACTCAAAATAGTTGTGTTTCGTCTCAGAGATCGACACAACATTTGTGATGCTATACATTTTGCTTTTCTGTTAAGGATTTTGTTTCTTTGTGCAGTGACTTGATGTAGGGGTCACTGTTGCAGTAAAGGTCTGTCGATGTTCATTTTTGGGTGTGCCTTTTTGTTTTGTTTGTTGCCTTATACAACAGTGTAGTACTATTATACCGCTCTCGCTTTGAGACACATCTACGCCTGTATTTAGTTGGCATTTTTGGTATAATGGTTGACAGTGACAGTAAGCAATCTTACAGAAGTATCAGGCATCTGTATGAGAGAGAAAAAGTTTTAGAATAGGCTTCAGTAAATTTCTTATAACAGTGTGTATTGATAGAATAGTACGTTAAGAATGTTAACAATTGGGTAAAAACATAACTAAATGATAGTTGTTATGAATGTGCATCATGCAGCTGCTACGTAATAGAAATTTGTTCATTCTCAATATTTTAGTACACATTTAAAAGACTTTTTCTTCACATGTGTTCTTATGATTAGGATAGGAGTGATTTTTACCTGTGTACTAACATGTGTTTTCTACCATGTAGCATGTCATGGCATAGTCAGTATGATAATTTACTATATGGTAGATAAAACTTGAGTGATAGTGTGCATTACCAAATCTGTAATCAATTAGTATGTTTACAATTAGAGGAGGACATGCCACTATTACTGTTGTGTGAGTGTGTACACAGTTGGTAAGTATGCTTGCATGTTAACGAAATTTCAGTATCACTTGCATATTATCAACATTGTGTTTTTTGTACTCCTGTGTATCACTATTGGAGCTGTTATTTTTACAACATGGGAAAATGTTTTCCTGCATATGTACTGTGCAATGCTGCAGTTCATTGATGAAATAACTGTGTGAGCACAGTCACAAAATTACCATGGCTGTGTTTATGAACAGACAACTTAAAATGAATATGTCGAAAAATTTGTGTGAGAATTCTGAAATATTTCTGATTTACAAGCTTGCACAGTTCAGTTCACATGTAGACTTGTAAGTTTGTGTATTGTCATACTTTTCAGTTGAGAATTTACTATTTTGCTTTTAACACACAACCTTGTGAATAGTACAGATTTCATTAGTCACATCTTAACAATAGTGTGCTTTTGCTTATGTGCTGCATTTTGGCTCAGTTGATGTGAGAAATGACTATATGGCAGAAATGTATAAACATCACAGTGACACTGTTATGAGCAGAGGTCTTAAAATGGATATATGAGTACATTTGAGTGTGAAAATTACAACAAATTAGTGTTTTGCAAGTTCATGCTTGTACAGTTGTTATGCACGCTTGAACATTGTAAATCTAAAATATCTGAACTGCACTGAGTTCGAAGCAGCTATGCAGCAGATTATGTGTTTAAAATTGAAAATTGAGCTATTTTTCCATAAAATCTGAAATTGTGTCAATATATAGACAGTTTTGCAAAATTACTTTCGTGAGCGCGAAAGTTTCAAAAAAATACTTTCGCATTCGGAAAGTTTCAAAAATATTGCAGTTCGAAGTGTCGCAAATTTTACTTTCGCATTCGGCTAATATGGTTCAGTATTTGCCTAACTTCGACACTTTCGCAAATTTTAATTTTCGTATATCGAAGTGTCGCAAATGTACTTTCGTGCATTCGACAGTAAAGTTAATCTAACACTTGGGAGTGGCTGAAACATTCATTATCGAATCATAAAACAGTGTGTTTGAGTGACAGCTAGCTCTACCAATGTAATTTAAGATTTGTCAGGCCACTTCGAGAACGAATCAGAGATGGACAACACTGAAGAAGAATATTGCTGGAGAAAGAGCAGTTTGAAACTATAAGTACAGTCTATCTTCACATGATATTTTCTAGTATTAAAAAACTTATTACAACATGTACATACTATTAATCAAAAAGTTTTTTCTGTTGAATCTCTAATGTTAATTGTTATTGTTTAGCAGGCTATATTCTTAAGAGAAAATAGTTTAAAGTGAGAAAGCATTTTAGTACTAACTTGTACAGATACAGCTGCAAATGGAGGGAGATAAGACAGGTGCACGTGGAGTTGTATGAGAAAATGGAACCAATCAGACTTGTTTCTGATGTTGTAATTGTTTAAAACTGCCCATGTGAAAAGGATGCAATTTTCCAGTTCTCAGTGGTTTCAGATTTTTGCAGGAACATAGTCTAGTAATACTGAATGCATCAGTTGCAT
Organism: Neoceratodus forsteri; assembly: GCA_016271365.2. NCBI lineage: Eukaryota > Metazoa > Chordata > Ceratodontiformes > Ceratodontidae > Neoceratodus > Neoceratodus forsteri. The sequence continues at coordinate 627,389,129 of CM057455.1, forward strand.
TGGTTAATGAAGCCAGAGCAGGAGGGATTTTTTTTTATTTGTGTGTTTTGTCTGAACGCACTGAAGCTAGCTTGAAATAAGGAGGAAAATATCAGTTTGATTTTCAGTGCTGTTTGGTCACTGCAGGTGAACAGTCCCTTTCTTTGTAGCTCTTCGTAAAGTTCTGAGTTTAAAACTTAGAATGGCAGAAAATAGCAAAAGGATTTTGTGGATAGTTGGAAGCAGTTACATAAGATGAGCAGCTGAGTTTGCAGTTCATAGTATTTTGGGAGGGACCTGCAGCTCTTAATTGCTATGTAAGATGGTTTATAGTGGTGGCATGAGATGGGAACATCTTATGCCAACCATGCACAGACTTTTGAGAACTCACTCTCCTCCTGACATGCTGCTAATACATCTTGGAGGCAATGATTTGGGCTCAAAACGCTGGGTAGATTTAGTTACAGAGGCAAATTGGACCTTGTTTCTATTATGTCTATGTTGCCTGCCTGTATTATCATCTTTTCAGATATTACAGAGCGAGAGTCTGGCAAGCAGAGCATCATATGTATCTGATTGACAGAGCTCACAGAAAAGTATATGTACAGATTACTGTTTTCTATGCATGCATGGAATGCATACTATACGTCACCCTGAAATAAAATACTGTAGTGATTGGCTATTCCTACCAGATGGTGTACATTCTCGTATGCTGGCAATTGTCATTTTCTTGGGAGACCTTCAAGATGGAATCCTGAAAGTCCTTTAAGATTGTGAGACTGTTTGAGGAAATATTACAGATATACTAAGGTTCTTTCAGAACCATATTAATGTGGTCAAAAATAGATCAACTGCATGCATCACTCACATATATGACACATATATGGGTTTGCTATATTACAATAGTGGGGAGTAGCAATTGTAATTTTCCTGCTGCTGTCAGTTCACAATTGTATGATATTGTTATGTCTCAACATTAGTAAATAGTTTGAGTATGTTAAATAATGTACCATTTACTGTGGTTACAGTATTGTAGCTGTACCAACATGGTATGTGTGCAACTTCAATGAAACACAGTGGTACTGTTAAATGTATACGTTTTTTACTGGTATGTCAGGATATAGATTTATTTTTAATGTTACAGATATGGGTAGTTATTAGATATGGGCTACCATGAATGCACAACTGCATTATCATGCACTTTTACTTTCAATCACATTGTTAGCTGTCTTCACATTTATTAAGTGCATTAATATGTCTGTGCACAGTTCTGCAATGTGTGGTTCATCTCTGTTTAACATCACATTACTATGTTGTGTGAACACTTCAGTGTAGTACAGATGGATATGTCATGGTGTGTCCAATCTGATGTTCGAGCGAGTACCCCACCCACGAGACTAGAGGATAGCATGGTGGTGGGACACCATAGTGTAGTAGCAGTTGTTTTACTGTCGAGGTGGCTGAATCTTTTTAGCCCTATATAATGCTACTGATCTGTGTTCTGCTATATTGAAGGACATGTGCTTTTAATTTAATTAGTATTATATGGAATTCGTTTAAGAAATGATTTATATTGTTACATGATACTAATGAGATATTTGTTTTGTTTGTATTTCTAGAACTACAAAAAAAACTGAGAAAATGAGAAAGTGGACTTAGAGAGGTGTGTGCACTGCTTGAGGCAGTCCAGGCTAGAGGCAATGCGAGGGTGTTGATGAGGAGTACCAATCAAAACTGGATTTGATGTGGAGGCGCATTAACAGTTATTTGTATATTTGTTTGAAAGTGAAAACAAGACAGTAGTACAGTTGAAGAAGTGGACTGTTGCTCAACGCTTCTAAGATTTTAAAACAACGGAGGGATACCGGACAATGATACGTTGCTGGTACTACCTAGCTTATGAGTTAGGAAGCTGCTGGCAAGCCAGCTGCGGGAAGCGCCTTACTCACGTAGTAAATCAGCACAACTTTTAATAGTTGTCCATGTTTTCAGAATTTGTAAAAATTATTGTATACTGCCTGAATAAGCAGTAACATCAGGAGCGATTATGTCAATGTTGTGTAAATCTGTGCTTATTGGTGTTATGTGGCATGAGGCACAGCCGGTACTGCATGCCCCACACAGTGATTATGACTAATTAATAATATAAACACTCAGAGTGCCTTATTAGTATTATCATAGCAATATTTTGTAAATAGTGTTGAACATTGTTTTGTATGTGCTTAGTCTTTACATATATGTCAATCAAAGATTGACATACAGCTAATAACGTGTTTGATACTAATCAGAAACCTGTATTTCTCACAACGTTTTATAATAGTTTATACTATATGTAAGGATGTACTATCAAAACATGTTACCTAATTCTTCCATTTCTTTACTGTGCTGTTCTTCACTTACAAAACCAGAGCATAAGATAGCTATGCCAGAAAATAGAACATTTATACATATACGCACTTACTACTATGGTATGTTGGAAGAGAACAAAAGTTACTGTTTAGTTATTGTGATGTAGTGGTTTGAAACTTGTACAAGTCTGTAATTTTGTAATAAACAACCTCTCGTCATGAACGTGTCCGTGGTGGTCAGTGGAAGGAAATGGCTGATCACGGTAGTAAGTGTAATAGACCCACCACTCCTTCCAACGATACTTTCAGGTTCAGTTGACCGAAATGCTTAATACATAGACAGACACGTACAAATGTACATATCAATAGTGTTTGATGCTCCACAAGTTACAGACTATGTAGATAATGGTGTGCTGGCCTTGCACAGAAATATAGAATTGTTATTATAATATGTGCCCATAATGTTTGTGGTCTGTATAATAGAAGCAATGTTGTGTATGTTGTGGCTGATTTACTGTTGTTGTAAGTCTTAAAAGTGTACTGTGATTTACATCTAACACTTAAATTTTTTTTTTGGGTTCATGGTAGAACATCGGAGGCGCCCCAGCTGCACGCGAGGTAGTGCCAGCACAGAGTCAAGCTGTGGAGGGTGGTCAGTCGGACACCGAAAGTGTCATTTTGATTGAGTCCGACGGTAAGACTTTATTATCACAAATTTGTTAGGCTGTTTACAAATAAGAAACGAGGGTTTCTCATGACACAAAGGGTGGATATTCAAATTGTGCTATTCTATACGCCGCAAGCCATTGTGTTGTGCAAATTAGTTGCACAGCTGTGTGTCTGGGGCGATATTCAAAACGTGACATGCAAATGGTATAATTCATGCAAGCCGCAGTGTGGGGGCATTTGCATGTGATTATGGCGTGATTTGCATGGCATTACCATGTAGGCCTGCCAATCCCTGAGGAATTGTGTGGTAGCTCTGACAGGCTGCAGCCATCAGGAACAATACCCGCTGCAGCCCGATCATAGAGAAAAACAGTGTAGAATACCCCGCAGCACCACTCACTGGGCTGATCACGGTATTGTTCAATTTCCCCAACAGCTCAATCATGAGCGGCAATGTGGCCCCCGAATGTATCCCTGTTGATCCAGTGGACTGAAAAGGTCAATTGCAGGTAGTAAGTTTAATAACCCCTCCTGAACATAGCCCTGGTGGGTACTGTATGACCCACACTACGTACTCGCTAAGCTCCACCACCCCACTCCCCTGGCAGCTGGTGGTGCCAGCATCCCACATGCCTGCCACCTGCCACCCGCCCGACTGACTGCCTGGTAGGGCTGCACGGCCATTGGTGTACAGTACAGCTAATGGTATGCAGCCCATACCATATGACAGTTCAGATTTTTGAATGAATGAATTGATTCACAAATCTGGAATGTGATGTACAGTATAGGTGCACACCATTGGCTCTTGGTCTGCACCATCGGGTGTGCAGCCCTACTGGGCAGTCAGTTGATGGGCTGCAGGTGTGTGGATGATGCTGCCCACTGCCTGTGAGGTGGTGAGCGGGTACTGGTGCTTGTGGGTGGGTGGGGGACACTAGCCACCAGGACTATCTTTAGAGGGGTTATTAAACTTACTGCCCACGATTAGGCATTTGGTCCACTGGACCACCACGGATATGTTCAGGAGGACAGGTGGGTTGTTTTACTTACTGGCTGCATTGGGAATTTTGGTCCACTGGACCACAAGGGATACATTTGGTGGGTTACTTAACTTACTGGCTGTGATCGGGCATTTCGTCCACTGGAGCATCAGGGATACGCTGGGGGAGCCACAGTGCTGCCCGCGATTCGCCTGGTGTTGGGAAGTACACAATGCCCACGGTCGGGCCACTGTGGGAGGGTGGGAGGGATTTACAGTCGGGTGCCTGCAGTGGCTCAGGGAGGGCATGGGACTGGGTTGGGGGACAGCACAGGTGGCAGCTGTTGTGTTTCACCCTGAAATCCAGCAGCTCAGCTGTGGGTGACCCTTGAGTTAGGGTTTTTTTTTTGCCTAAGTCATGCAGGCTTGGTGTGGTTGCTGGCACAACTCTGCACAGCCTGGGTGAATATCGGGCTCTGGAGTTCATGCATGGTTCCTCCCTCCACTTGACCATGCATTCATTTGCATTGTGCTGTTGCTCAGCCTGTTTTCAGTGGCACAAGTGTCTTTACTGAATATTGCAGAATGCGAATTTTGTACTTGCAGATGTGCATCCCTATTGCATATGGGTCAACCATTTTGAATATCCCACCCAAAAATAGTTCAAAAAGTGTTAACCAAGTCTAGTGAATGTGCAGTGCCACCATGGCAGAAGATCCTGTACTACCATAACAAACTGGTATTACTACATATGTGAGTGGAATACTATTCTTCATGAATCTGAGAATGGATGGATGTGCATAGCGGTAGATGTGGTGTTGTGGGGCAGGTTTCTCCTCTGCTAATTTTGGTGGTGGAGTTTAATGTACAATGAGTAATAGATTACCAATTCTAATGTTGTAGGTGTCTCAGTGGAATTCAATGGTGTACTGCTTAATTATCTGTTGGTAATTGCTACATGTCCCTAGATTGTATTCACTTAATATTTCTATATGTCCCTGCAATGTTTCATTTTATTATTGCAATAGTTATTAATGGACAGCATAGAATATCTACATGTTTGTTAATGAGTTTTAATAGCTCTTGTAGGGGTAATATGGTTAATAACACATAAACGCTATATTCAGCTAGAGGGTCATTGAGTGAACAGTGACATTATCGTTGTGTTTGTGTTATTCTTATTATAATAACTCACATTTTAAAACTGTTTAAGGAACAGAGCTCATATAATTAGGTATGCATGTATGTAAATTGAACATACATGTAATGTTTTATGATGTTTCGTGTAACAAATATGCATTATGACAATGTAATAAGTATTGCGATTGCTGGGCAGCACTGCTTGTTCTGCTCTGCATACTACCTAATATATTTGTGAGTTTTCTTTTGGAAAAACGTTATTGAAGAAACAGTGTTAGGAAATCACCAGGAAAACAATGAATTTCTTATATTAACTGTTCTGGATTGGATGGACATATGTCTTGGAAAAGATATATACATGGTGTCATAATTTCAACTTTTGTGGCTTTTGCAGATGAGAAGACTTGTTATATGCATGTAATACTGAGTTAAACAACATACACCTAGTTGGAGACAGAGCTGTTTCTGTAAAGAGATATGTGTTCATATGATAGTTGTATGAATGATGTAGTATTAGAAATTGATGTTTTAAAGAAAAACACTTTTTACCTTGATATTTCATCTATTAATGTAATCATTTTTTTTCTTTTTGCTTTAATAGAGCCGGGAAGCTGCTGCTGCTGAACATGTGGAGGTGAAGCAGGAAGCTGTGCTAGCCCACCAGCGTAGTGAAATCTGTTGTTGCTATTATCTGCATGCTTGAGAAGTACCATATGGTTGTCAACATCCGTGGTGATCAATGTTCCTGTTGATAACTACACCTTGCTGTCTTACTGCATGATAGGGGAGTGCACTGTCTGTTGGCATACTCACTGCAAATGTTCAGTTGTTTGGGGTGTGAGCAACACACCTTCGTTGCTGAGGCAGTACCACTTTCTTTTGTTTGTTGAGGGGGCGAATCACTGTTAACATTATTTACTTTATGTGCGCTGTGACCTTATAAGGGTGGCAATGCATTGATCACTGCAGATACCCAACCACCTAAAAACACAAACATGGTGGGAGGATATGTAGTGACCTCAAATGGTGTGCAATGCATAAAGTGTCCAATTATGATTTTTTAGTTTTTTTCAATCTACAAGTTAAAATGTGCCTTGTAGTGTTCTTGATCCCTTTCCCAGTTAAAGTGAATAGCTGTGCAGTGTGTCTGTCTTCAGCCTTGCCAGCCTCATACTTACCTCTACAATCCAGTGTGATGCTGTTCAGTGCACTGTCAGATATGTGTATTTTAAAAGGTGATCATGAACTGAGGGAATGTCGATAAAAGTAATAATACAGTTAATAATGGGACTGTTTGTGTGTCACCCTATGAATATTGCACATTTCATATAGCACTATGGAAGTTGTCTCACCACACTTAAAATGCAGTACTATGACTACTTGCAGTGTGCAAATTCCACTACATCTTATGGTGCGTATTACTGGGTTGGGTGCTATTAAAAGAAGTTCTTGAGTAGTGAAATGTGTTAAATATTGAGCTACATAGATCACATTGCTACATTATTCAATGATGCATGGCCTTGTGACACACAGTGTCATACTTTGAATGAGCACCTATCTTTAAAACAGTGTTTTTATACTTTACTATATGATGCTGTGGCTGCTGTAGAATAACTTTTGGGACAGTGTAAGGACATGACAGTGAGACTGTATGTGAGTAAAGGTGGTAATATGTCTATTTAAAATATTTGTTTTGAGATGAGCATTAGATGCTATGATTACAATCAGGTATTAGATATTTCCCATACACTGTAGTAGGTTTGAAAATGTTGTGTATTTATATACTAAGGGCTGGATATTCAAACTGCGCCATTCATAGGTGCAAGCCCTCATGATGTGCAAAGATGCAGGGGTGTGTCCAGGGTGATATTCAAAGGAGTTGTGCTATTGAGGAACTGCTTTGAATATCACCCCAAGCACAGCCACTGTGCATGGCGCTGATGGAACTTGCGCCACCGCAAGTTGACAAAGTGCAGCATTCAACCTATGCGTTCATAAATTCGGTCTTCAAAAGGTGATATGCAAATGTACTGTAATTCATGCAAGGTGCGGGAGGCTATTCGTGATCTTATTATGGCTCCATTTGCATGCCATTAGCATGCAGGTGTGCCGATCCCTCATGACTTGCGCCTGGCTCCCTACCAGGCAGCAGCCGCCGGGGAAGGATGCCCTTGCAGGCCAATCACAGGCAAAAGAGCGAAAACCCCTCCACCCCCACTGGCCCAATCGCAGGCATAGTGTAAATGCCCCCTCACCAGCCCATTACAGGGCAGCAATGTCTCCCCAACACAGCCCTGGTGGTCCAGTGGACCGATAAGCACGATCGCTGGATGAAGTAATTAAACACCCCCACCTCCCGAATATATCCCTGGTGGTCCAGTGGACCGATAAGCCCGATTGCAGGCTGGAGTATTCAAACACTCCCACCTCCCGATCATATCCTGAAAATCCAGATTGCGGGATGATGGCAACCCCCCCAAAACACATGTGTGTTGGGGGCACAATGCTGCCCGCGATTGGGTTGATGAGGGAGGGCACAGAGTGCATATCTCTCAACTATACTTCCACATTGCGAGGAACGTCCTCATTTTACTTCACAAAAGCTCTCTGTTTCACATTGTGAGGACTTGTAACACATTCAGTGTTAACATTTTTAAGCAAAACTCTATAGTAAATGATGCTAAATATATATATTTGATTAATAGCAGACTTTCTGAACATAAATGCAAACATTTAACAGTGTTGTGAGCTTCTAATTTAACAATTTGATAAAGTGTTCCCCTTTTGCCCATTCTTTCCACATTTTGAGAGGCAATGTAACACATTTGGGGAACAAACGGTTGAGAGGTATGAGACAGTGTGTTGAGGGCCAGCCACAGGTGGCAGCTGCTGTGTTTGGTCCTGCAATGCAGCTCACCTGTGGGTGGCCCTCAACTTGATCCTTTTTTTTCTCAAAGTTGTGCAGGCACAGGTTGGGGTGTTGCGCTTGCACAACTCTGCACAGCCCGCTGAATATCTGGTATGCTTTTCGAGCTATGTCATATTAGTGACTTAATTATTTAAAGTAGTGATGTGTGTTGAGGGCCTGAAACACGGGTAAAAAGCTGTTTGGTTTCAGTATCATTAAACTTATCATGATTGTGTACACATGAAAAGTATATTATTATAGTGTTACTGTCAAGGTACTTTGTTTTTCACTGCATACATGACTACACATTATAGGAAGACATGGTGAAGTAAAATTCTCAACTTGATGAGGATGTATTTCAATTGTATGGTATAATAGTGTCAATAATGCAAAAGTATGTACATACTGAATATTTATGAGTAGTGAAAGAAAATGTAAGAGTAGCATTCTAAGCCACAGCTAACTATACATTTTTTATTTGTCAGCTTATTAGATAATATAGATAGTCAAGTATGACAGAGACAGAAATAAGATACTAAATAGTTTAGCATCATACTTAAAACTATTATCATAACTTTGAAATGAATGCATTTCTGATATTGCATTAGATAAGAAATATTTGAAGTGAAATATTTGAAAGTCGAATTGTTGAATTTGTGTTGTATATTCATCATAACTTTTTAAATCTTTGTAGGGCGCCGGCGACTGCGAAATGCACGACCCACTGCCGCTAAGCAGACGGCTCACGATGCAGGTTGTCAGTCTGTGTAAAGAAAATGCTGTGATCCTTGAGAGAGCTGAACAAAATCCATTTCTCTTGGATGCACAGCAGCAGACTGTCAACCTTGTGCTAGAGCCGGTCGTAACAGTGGTGATGGTGCTGTGCCGAGTAGCAGTGCTTCACCTCCACGGCCACCATCTGTTCCTGTAGCTTCCTGGCGAAACTGGTCACCTTCATAGCGGTCCAGTATCTCTCCAGAGGGCGAATAGCTTCACTTCATTTGCGCCCACATCGAATCCAGTTTCTAGCCTGGATTGCCTCAAGCAGTGCATACACCTCTCGCAAGTGTTGCACAAAATTTAAAAAAAGACTTTTAATATATATTTTTATTTATGTTACAAAATGTTTTTTAATAATTTCGGTTTGTGTATGATGGAATACACATTTTAATTATTTTTTCCCTGTTCTAATATTATTTGTGTTAATATATATTTTTTTATTTTATATGAAGAAAGATATTTTGTTTGTAATTTTTATATATAATATATTTATATAAAAAAAGTTTATTTATACTCTCTTGTGTTTGGTGTGTTATTGTGTAGTCGAGATGTTTCTTGAAAATAGTTTTAACAAGATTAATACAACTGTGATTTTCTATTTGGTGAAACCTTATAGCACACTATTGTGGTATTAGAGTTGGGATTCTCCATAGAAGTAAGTTAGATGTGTGGCAATGCTACATTACACTATTTGTGGCACACTGTTGTTGTTTCATACAACCAGTGCTACAGAATGTGTGTATGTGTATGATGATGAAGATAAGATGTATGTGCTAGTACAACAGTGAATGTCTGTGTTGCCATACTTACAACAAATTTATGTATTCAGTATGAGCAAACCTCTTCCACCGCTGTTCACATGATTGGTGGTACCACCTCAGTTGGTACAAGCACTCTATCAAATCTCATGTTACTACAGTAACATATCCATTTGTTCAGTAGATGAACTAATGGTGCCCATGTCATGTCATATTGTCTTTAGTTATGTACATCTTTTATTAACATATGTGTTCACAAACAAAAGGAGTAAGACACTTTTACATAAAAACTACTACATGGAATAACAATGACAAATTACAATTAATAAAGTAATTAAAACAATATGATTAACAGTTGACTACTGTTACTGTTAATAACAGTAAATGCAACCACAAGAGTTGAAATATTTCTGATATTGGAACTTTTTTTATGTATGTGCACTATTCTTACAACTATAAATCATGTACTATGCTGAGTAATAGTTCTGAAAAAGACAGGATATTCATGGCAAAAACTCCGCTTTAATGCATCAGTTAGGGTTGTTCCACAGTGACAAAAGTGAGGAAATTGCTGTTAGGGTTGAAAACCCTAACATCCTGCCCCCCAGCACCACACAGACACAGACTCACACACACATTCAAGTATGGGGAGGACCAAGTCAACACAACCAATGACAGACATCCAGCAGCAGGTGACAGAAATAACAAACAATTGTCTAAATGTACTACGAGACATCCCCACCCACCTGACCAGGTACTGTATGCTCAGTGGAGATCAACACATCCTTGATTGCAGCTGCACACAATGTACCACACTTAGTAGTTGCATGGCCTTACCTACCGATGCCCCACACCAGACCACACCACTTGAGGTGGCCACCTGAGCAATAGAGTTCAGCAAAACCAAGGAGTTGTACAGGTGTAATATCTCTGATTATAACAAGGGTTTGAGAATGCAGCTTTTAATTGACTGTAAACATTGTAACAGCTTATGTTTAGTTTTTATTAACATACATGTAGAGCCTAACCATATGATGAACATGGTTTAATGTTGTTTAAAAACAGTTTTATTATGATAGCAATAAGTTACTCCCAGGTATTATGTTAATGGTCAGTTTATCACTGTCTAGCGACATGTGGCACTCGGCTATGCCTCATTCAACATTAAACCTCTACAGGGTGATTAACAGACCATTTAACATAACTGTTGGTCATGCCTTATTGCTTAATTGTCTTTATGAGTAGATACTCTCCTCTGCTAGGCACTGCAGCAGCTTTGAACACAGTGTCCCACCCAGTTACACCATACACTGTCTAGTTACTGGAGAATGGCTGTGAATATGAACTCATGAAGATGAACAGTGTAACTTGATCATTACAGTCATTGAAACCCTAGTGTGATTATAACTGACAGAGTCAGTGATAGAGGATAACCTGCTGTTCTAGTACACTTACCCCATTGTAAGTTAAATCAATACTAAAAGACATTCTGTTTATATCTACACCATACCTACTTGATTCCTGTTGTACCACAATTAACATAGTTATCACTTTGATAGCATCAGTGACAGAAGTGTGGCAACCCAAACAGTAGGCATACAGCCTGAGTATGAAACAACTGTTAAAAAATCACACTGTGTCCATAAGTGGCATAGATCACTCATTGCAACAATAGTAAATGTATTACTATTTGAATAAGTTAGTCATCACAGATGCAATGAGATTGTCTTTATCAGGTACAACATACTCAGTAAGTGCCTACAGGAAAATCTATCCTATATCATCTCCGATACAGGTACATCATTGTTGGCTCAGTAGTGCTATGATATTTAGAAGTTGCTTGGCCTGATCCATGCAATTACAATGTTTCTTACAAAGAATACTTACTGCATCTTTAATATTGAAACACACTGAAGGTCTATGTATGTACATCAGCAGTACACCTTCATCAGTAAGAATGCATCTGATACTGGCAGTACGAATTTCACAGCGTTGAACAGGCAATGCTTTTCCATATGTTTACATCAGCCTCTCTATGTTGAGTAAACCATTGCAGTAAATGTACTACTATGTAAATCACCTACTAAATGTATCACTACTTTTATCTTGAGCATGCTAGTGTCTTGTAGTTAATTTATGTGCTTCTTAATTAATGTAGACACACTAGTGTTAAACCTTTCTACAACTGTCATCATGCACCTTCAGCATTTATATTGAATAACGGCACAGTACCAGTTGTGGTGTGGTGTGGGACATCAGTAGGTAAGGCCATGCAACTACTAAGTGGTAGTACGTTGTGCAGCTGCAATCAGGGATGTGTGCGTTTGGTGTACATGGCCTCAGTTTGTTGTTGATCTCCACTGAGCATGCAGTACCTGGTCAGGTGGGTGGGGATGTCTCGTAGTACATTTAGACAATTGTTTGCTATTTCTGTCACCTGCTGCTGGATGTCTGTCATTGGTTGTGTTGACTTGGTCCTCCCCATACTTGAATGTGTGTGTGTGTGTGTGTGTGTGTGGTGCTGGGGCGGGAGTTAGGGTTTTCAACCCTAACAGCGAATTTCTCACTTTGTCGCTGTGGAACAACCCTAACTGATGCATTAAATGGAGTTTTTGCCATGAATATCTATATATATATATATATATAGATATATATATATATCTATACATATATATACACACAATTTAAAATCATAGAGAATTAAACGCCTGTGAAAACATCCAGAATTTTAGGGCAGATTTAAATCTAACCAGTGGTTTTGCTTGCCTTAAGCCTATTGGAAAGCATTCCACAGTTGTGGGGCCTGGCCACCAACTGTTTCAAGGCTGAATTTCAGGTTCAAAAGCAGTCCAAGATCCAAAGAACAGAGAGCCCTTGTACTGCAGTATTGCACAAGAATTGGAAAGAAATAATGTTTCTAGTATGTTTATCTGAGTATTATAAATTCAAAACTACTTGGTAAAGAAAATTACTTGAGTTTTGCAGAAATGTTAAGCATTTACACATGCTGTAGCAAGAATTATGTTCAAAACAACCCTTTTAAACGTTGACACTTTATGTCCTTAGACAATAATTTCATATTGCTGTGGTGAGAATATAGTTTTGGAAATTATGCATTGCATTATCTGTTATTAGGGGTGGGTGAAAGCTGTGAATTCACTTTCAGAATTTCTCGAAGTTTGGAAATTTCATGGAATTTTCCAAATTTCCGCCATTGCCAAGATCGAATCTTCCGAATGTTTTAGATTTTCGCCATGTTCCATGGAATTTTTGGTGGAACTGTGAAAATACACAAGAACTGTAGAATAACAGTTCTGAGGATTTTTTTCTCCGAGTTTGATAAATTATTCGCAATTCATGTAATTATTCCACAGTTCACTAATTAGTCTGCAGACTTTTTTTCCACAATTTAATAGAATAATCCAAAATTTATTAATTTATTCCACTATTCTGAGTCAGAATTTCTGTGAAAGTTGCCAATTTGATTTTCACACTTTCACAAAAGAGAAAATCTGACTTTCTGAGAAATTCACCGATGGAAGTTTTTTCCACACCTCTATCTGCTATAATGTAAATATTATAAACTGCTTAGAGAGATGGATTATCCTTGCTTAGCCTAATATACTGCAATTATTACTCTGATAAATTAAAATTTTGAAATCTGATCTGTTAAAAGGGAGCCAAAAGTATATGCATTTTGTTTTCTTTTACCATGGAAGAAAATGTGCAATATTTAAATTGTTGTTCAATTATTTTCTTGGTCAATATGATTTTATGTCAGTACTATATGGAACTACAATAAACTTTACAACTACTACTACTGTACAATTTGTAATGTATGCAGGCAGAGAAGAGGTGGTGTCACCCACACACTGCAGTGATGCATGATTATTATATAACATGATGGAGAGAGATGAAGGAGGAAGAACAGGAAGAGGAGACAAATGATCAGGATGTGTTGGTTTCTGAATCCAGAGTCTTTCCATGTTTTTATTTTATTTTAATATAACTAAAATTAGTTATTCTTAAACTGGCATTATTTATGTTAAAAATGTGATTTCATGGGATTTGAGGTGTCATCTGAAAAAATACCTCCAAACTGCAGAAGATTCATTTAGTTTGTAGGTACAATGGATTGCAGGTGGTTGTGGTGGGTACAAGGGTACTTCAGAAAGAAAATCTGTTGTGACAGCAATTGAAGGATGATGCGTTTTTGGGGGTACTGTAGAATGATATACCTTCAAATGGCATTTGGGTAGGTATATGATATATGAGCAAACAACATGTAATATGTTTGATTGTTTTATTTTATTATTGTTTTATTTATGTACCAGGAAACAATGAAGCATGAAACTGAAGTTGTGAACCATGATTTGTGTTGTCATCTGACTCTTCCTCACGCTGTTTTCAGAAGTTGAGTCAGACAATAGGAGGACTTTGACAAATTGTGAGGCAAATGCAAGGTGAATTGTTTTATTGTTAACTAGAATTTACATTTCTGGATGGATCCTTCTAGTCTCAGAAGAGTAAGTGGAAACTCTTAAAATAGAAACAGGATGAAACTGCTTGTGTCTGGTTTACTCAGTTTGGATTCATCACGGAAGAACTGTATGGTTAGAAGGGTTGAAGGCTGCTGGCACTGTAGTCGGAGTGAAACCACTGGGTTTCTGGAGGAGTATAAATCATGGTTCCTTGGCTGTGCTATCATGCACTCAGCCCTTGTCCTCACTGCCCTACAACCATAAGTGACTGATCCTGTTCCACCATGACCATCTCCATTTCTCTACCATTACCATCTGCAGAACTTGTACTAGGTGGAACTGGCTTTGAAAACAGTTACTGTATCTGCTTCTTTACTCTCCTCTGCATCATTTCTCATCCTGCTCTTGTCATGGTTTCTACATGCATCTATGAAATATGCATTACAAATGATGACATGACAGCTGCTGCTGGATTCTATCAGTCTTTTTTTCTTTTCATACTACTTTTTTCCTTTTCAGGGCTGGAAGGCAGGCTGTGGCCCCACTCAGTGGGCTCGGTTCTCTCCTGGCTCCACTACCCTGACTCCAGGTTACACCGATATTCCCCATGGATATTCCTCCATAACAGGGCCAGTGGGGAGGTCTGCTCCTTCCAAAGCACAATCCATTCGGGAAGCCAGAAACAGGTGTGGTGCCACAGTGTCATGGAGCCTGCCAGCTCCTATTGTTTTATTTTGTCCCTCCATTCACCTCTCCACCTCACGGTGTGAATGTGCAAGTGTGGAGGCATGTGCGCATCATGGTATCATGATTCTGTGTCTCCTGACCTCTGGCGCTGCCCTCCTACCTCCACTAGGGGCAGCCAAGCCTGGAAGAGGAGCAGTCCATCGGATGCTCAATCCTCTCCTTCCATGCCAACCCCCAGCAACATGAAGTCACTTCTGACCCCAGGTCACTGGCATGATGCAGGTGTGGCATTTAGCACCTAAACCTCAACACCACCAGGCCAGCCAGACTGTAACAGTCTTGACTGACAATGGTCATAGATGATTCTTTAATGCCCACATGACATACATGCCCAACACATAGGCAAGTCACAGTGCCATATGATTTACTGGACAATGGGATGAATGACAGCACCAAACGCCCCAAGCAGAACACAACCTACCCCACAGAGACCTGCAGCTTGATTTTCAAAGCCCTGAGAATTCCACAAGCCCCTGGTGTGCCACAATCATTTTGTGTGTATGGGGCTTGTGGCATTCTCCCACTGGCAATTGGGATTTTATTCTTGAGCACCAATGCCACAAGTTAGACCAGCTTCATTGGTCTAACTTGCCCCATGTTGGGAACTTTTATGGGGCTTGTGACAAAGCTTTTGCACAAGCTGCCATAAAGTGAGGAAACTACTGCAATTGCACCCAACAATAGAAAATCAGGTGCAGTTGTAGCAAAGGAGTTTGGCATCACTAAAAAAATATGGCTTTGATGCAGTGCTTGATGCAAGCTCTGTGTCAACCTTTGAAAATCACGTCCCTAGTGCCTTACAGAGTAGTCTTTCCTTTTCACTCACTGACTGGTTGACAGGCTCACACACAGACAACAAACACCGAGGTGGATTTCTGTGTTCTGCTGTACAACCCCATCCACCCATATTCGGTCCAAAACATATTTGTCTAATAAATCCTTCAGGCTCCCATCTGCACTTTTGCCAGTCTTCTAAACTTGCTCTGCCTCTGTCTGTTGAAAGGCCTTCAGCTACCAGTGCAGGCTCACACTTTGCCCTCTCTCCTCTCCTCGCTCTCCTCACCTCCCTCCCTCCCTCCCTCCTCCCTCTCTCTCTCCTCTCCTCCTCTCCTCTCCTCTCCTCCTCTATTCTCTCTGCAGCACAATTTTACTTATCTACCTGCCTGAAACTACAGTTAGAGTAGTGAATTGGCTAACTGCAATGATACTACACAATTCTCTGATGATTTCTTAAGTTTTCAGATCAAAGGTCACACTGCTTTACATAAACAGAGCATCCTTCAGTAGTCAAGTCCTTCCCCTGTGAGTGCGAGCTGGAAATGGCATTGAGATGTACACAGCACAAGGAGTTCTTGATCCACAGCATTGCTGATTGGCAGCTGCATGTCATGTGACTTGCTGACAATTTGGAAATGCTCAGTGAATGCAACCTAAAAAGTGCTGCTTCATGATGTTTAGTGCCAAACTGCCAAAGGCAAACTGAGTTCCTGCTGACCTACGTCACCATCTCCAAAATGCCAGATTTTAGCTCATTCACCAAGTGAAAATTTGGCATCAGACCATATTTAGCTCAGGCTGTTAGAACAATAATCATTCCAAGGAATAAGAGTGTTAAGTCTAGACAATCTTGACATGGATCTTTTACAAATAAACATTATGATGAAACACCAATATTTTCAATCAGAAACAGACATCACTACGTCAAAATATATTTAATTTCCCTTCCCCCAAATATTTTCGATTTCCTGACCAGCTTGTTAGCTTTTTGTCCTGGAGCTGATTTAAGTTTTTCTAGCAGACTTGATGTACAAGTAAGTAAATATTGCAGACTGACATGATGTTTGACAGCTGTACCCACTGAGCACAGTAGAGCTGCTGCAGCTCTAAATCATTGTTGTTACAGTACTGACATGGACTCAGGCAACTGGTCCCAAACAGAGTAACAGATTTGTATGTGACTTACATTTCTGATCAGACATGGTAGTTACCATGGATAACAAGAAACAAATTAAACATGTGCTAAACTACAATATCAAAGGTACAGTTCTAGAAACAATGGAAATGTTTCCTACTGCCTGCTGGTAAAGTCCATTGCCCTATTGGTTCAGTGAATGACTGAGGAACTCACTTGATATGTATAGCTGAATAATACAGTTCAGAGATATATCAAATATGACAGCTTTCCTCAAGGAATCGGTTAATGCTAGCCACTGAAAACATACAGGTACTATAATCCTGACTGTGAAGTTGTCAAAAGTCACCTATGCAGCATGTTATTGCAAATCATTTCAGTTTTACTGACATTTTTTTAAATTGATACCCATTACTAAGGTACAGAACTGCTGAAGCAATGTATGTTGTAGAGGGAACTGGCCAGAAAGTTCATTCCTTGGAGAGTCACAGTAATGCATGTCTTCACTCGCAGAGAATTAAGACTAAGCTGCCAAAATAAGGCCTCAGCAGTGACATGCAAACAATACCAGCATCAAATGGAATTTTATGGCTGTACTTGAAGAGAAGAAGCCTCTGGGCAAAAAAGTCAGTGATCTGCCTTTTTCTTGTTTTATGTAAGAAAAGGATGGTGAATACCTTAGGGAAATGTTTAAAATATTCCATAAGCGTTCATAGGCACATGTAATATTTATAGCAAACTGTAATAAATGACATTCCTTTTGGTGTCCAAGTTGCTTCCTGACTAAATTTCCTCTGTAATAACCTCCTGTGATAATTGCCTCTTTTTGAAATAATGCAGAATTCTCTCTATACCTTTACGCCCATATGAACTGTAAACAAAGACACATTAATGTACCATAGGCCAAGTGCCTTCAAGCAACATCCAGCACCCTGAAGTATTTTATGGCAGTTATAAAACAAGTTCCTCAACAAAATATAAAATAATGAACAAGCGTTTGTCAATGTCGAATATTGTCTCATGGCATTGGCATTGGTATGCAGGAGTTAAAAGATGCATGATAGGAATGGCAGTGAAGTATTGAACTGATGCCAAACTCACCCCACCCTGAAGATACACATTTTCAACATAGGCATTTTGGGACCTCCCTCATGAGCAGTGGCACTGTGATTTTGTTAATCTGTCCCAAAAGCTGATGTCCCACAGCGACCATGCCATTCTGCACCACAGGTGCGTAAGCACATTTTGGGCAGGATGTGAAAATGACAGCTGTACTGTTCATAAGGATAAGTTTGTTTCAGTAGGGGTACTATGAAACCATGACAGATTCTTGTATATTCGTTGCTTTTCTTAAAGAAAATGTCTTACTGTCCAGTACAACTGCCGTCGTCTTCCGGCTCCTTTCGCCATTGAAGCAGCCCACCTCCCGAGTCAAGTACAGCTGCCATTAACTGCCAGGCTTCCTTTTACCATTGAAGCAGAACACTCCGGGTCATTTACAGCTGCTGTTGGCCCTGGGCCCTTTTACCATTGAAGTAGCCCACCTCAAACAGTAAAGTACAGCTGTTGTCCCCTCCTGGGCTCCTTTTCACCATTGAAGCAGCTCACCCTGAAGTCAAGTGCAGGTGTTATCAGCTCCCTGGCTCCTTTCACCATTGAAGCGGTCAACCCCCACAGACAAATACAACTGCCATTGGTTCCCTGAGGCCCTTTCACCATTGAAGCAGAACACCTCCCGGAGTCATGTACAGCTGCTGTTGGCTCCAGGGCTCCCTTTACAATTGAAGCAGCCCTCCTCTCACAGTCAAGTACGGCTCTGTTGGCTCTGTCTCCTTTTCACCATTGAAGCAGCCCACCTCGCCCCCTAACAGTCAAGCACAGCTGTCATCGGCTCCCAGGCCCTTTCATCACCCTCTGCATTCAAGTACTACTACTGTTGGGTCCCAGTCTCCTTTTCACCTTTAAGCAGCCCATTCCTCGCAGTAAAGTACAGCTGCCATCGGTTCCCGGGCTCCATGTTACCATTGAAGCAGCTCTATCCCCCGTTGTCAAAATACAGCTACCGTTGGCTCCCGGGCTCCATTTGCCATTGAAGCAGCCCACCCTGCTACAGTCAAGTACAGCTACTGTGTCGACTTCTGCGCTCCTTTTCACCATTGAAGCAGCCCACTTGCTGCAGTAAAAGTACAAGCTGCCATCGGCTCCCGGGCTCCATGTTACCATTTAAGCAGCCCATCCCATCAGTCAAATACAGCTACCGATGGCTTCTGGGCTCCTTTTTTCACCATTGAAGCAGCCCACCCCCTGCAGTCAAGTACAGGTGTTATCAGCTCCTGGCTCCCTTTCACCACTGAAGCAGCCAACCCCACAGACAAGTACAGCTGCCATTGGTTCCCCAGACTCCCTTTCATCATTGAAATAGCCCACTTCCTGCAGTCAGTACAGTTGCCGTCAGCTCCTGAACTCCCTTTCACCACTGAAGCAGCCCATCCCTGAAGTCAAGTACAGTTGCCATTGGTTCCTGGGTTCCATTTCACCATTAGGCAGCCCACCACCTGCAATTCAAGTACAGCTGCCATTGGTGCCTGTCTCCCTTTCACCATTGAAGCAGCCCACCCCTGCAGTAAGAACAGCTGCCATTGACTCCGGGGATCTCCTGTCACCTTTGAGGCAGCCCAGTCCCTGCAGTAAAAGTACAGCTGCCATCGGCTCCCGGGCTCCTTTCACCATTGAAGAAACCCACCCCACAGTCAAACATGCTGCTGTTGTCCCTGGCTTCCTTTCGCCATTGAAGCAGATATGGAGCAATGATCTCAGGCAGCAGCTACTGACATGGTGTTTGAATCTTGGTGCCTTTTACACAGTGCTCACTGACAGACTATGATGTAGCTCTAGCACTGTTGCACTTTATCTAAGTTAATGAAGTTAATGAACTCAGGACTGGATCTGTTTCAGTGCCGTTTATTTACTTGAATTCTGCTTTAGTTCATTTAATTTGTTACTTTTTCAGAGTATAGCATTCTTGCCTTTTCTCTTGTCATCTCTGTTTTATTGTTCATGCCATAGTACAGGTTCAGCCCCAGGATGCTCCCCAAACACCTCTATTTTAGCATACATTCCTGCTCTCTTTGTGTTTCTTGTGTCTTCCTTCCCTACTTTACAATATCTGTGCTTACCTTTGTCTCCACAGCCAACCCCACAGTCAAGTACAGCTGCTGTTGGCTCCCAGGCTCCTTTCAACATTGAAGCAGCTCCACCTTGTGTCAGTCAAGTACAGCTGTCGCGGCTCTCCGGAACTCCCTTTGCCATTAGGCAGCCCATCCTGCTGTAGTCAGTACAGCTGCCTTTGGCTCCAGGCTCCTTTCGCCATGGAATCAACTCACCCACCGCAGTCAAGTAAAGTTGCCATCAGTTCCCGTGCTCTTTCACCATTGAAGTAGCCCAACCCCACCAGTCAAGTAAGCTGTCATTTGATCCTGACTCCTTTCACAATTGAAGCAGTCCACCCCTGCAGTCAAGAACAGCTGCCATCAGCTCCTTTGCTCCATTTCTCCATTGAACAAACCCATGCACTCAGTCAAGTACAGCTGTCATTGGCTCCTGGGCTCCTTTCACCAAAAGTAAGCCGCCCCACAGTCTAGTCATATAGCTGCTGACGACTCCCCGGCTCCTTTTCACCATTGAAGCTAGATACTGAGCAATGAACTCAGGCAGCAGATCCTGACATTTTGTTTGAATCATGGCACTTTTTCACAATGCTCTCTGATGGACTTTAATGTAACTTTAGCACTGTTGCACTTTAGCTAAGTTAATGAAGAAGAACTCTGGACATGCTGTTTTATTGCAGTTTATTTACTTAAATTCTGTTTTAGTTAATATAATTTAAGTTACTTTTTCTGGGTCTGGCATTTCTGTCTTTTCTTGTCAGCTCTGCTTTATTGTCCCTGCTATAGCATAGGATCAGTCCCGGATGCTCCCTAACACCCTTATTTTAGTATGCAGTACATTACTGCTGTCTTTCTGTTTCTTGTGTCACCCGTCCCCCTACTTGCTAATATCTGTGCCTACCATTTTGTCTCTACAGCCCAACCCCACAGTCAAGTATTAGCTGTCATCGGCTCTGGACCCTTTCACCATTGGAGCAGCTCACCCCTGCATTTCAAGTACAACTGCTGTTGGCTCCCAGGCTCCCCTTTCACCACTGAAGTAGCCTTCCCCAGTCAAGTACAGCTGTTGCTGGCTCCCGGCTCCCATTCACCACTGAAGCAGCCCACCCACTGCAGTCTAATACAACTGCCGCTGGCTACCATACTCACTTTCACCATTGAAGCAGCCCATCCCTTGCAGTCAAGTACAGCTGCCATCAGGCCCCTGGCCCATTTCACCATTGAACCAGTCCAACCCTCACAGTCAAGTACAGCTGCTGTTGGCTTCTGGGCTCCTTTAGTTCTTTAGGTAGCCCCAGTAATCAAGTACATCTTCCTGTCAGCTCTGGGCTCCCCTTACACCAGTGACAGCCCACCCCCTACAGTCAAGCAGCTGCTGGCAGCTCCGGGCTCCTTTCTGTAAAGCAGTTATGGAGCAACGAACTCAGGCAGGTGCTCATGTCATGGTGTTTGAATCTTGGCACACTTTACACAACGCTCCCCGATGGACTTTAATATAACTCTAGCACTGCTGCACTTTATTCAAGTTAATGAAGTTCATGAACTCTGCACTGGCTCTGTTTTAGTGCAGTTTATTTACTTGAATTCTGTTTTAATTCATTTAATTTAAGTTACTTTTTCTGGGTCTGGCATACCTGTCATTTCCTCTTGTCAGCTCTGTTTTATTGTCCCTGCTGTAGCACAGGTTCAGTCCCCGGATGCTCCCTGAATGCCCCTATTTTAGCATAAATTCCTGCTCTCTTTGTGTTTCTTGTGTCTCCCTCTCCCTCCCCCTATTTGCTAATATCTGTGCCTACCTTTTTCTCTAGAGCCTACCCCTCAGGCAAGTACAGCTGCCTTCTGCTCCGGGGCTCCTTTCACCATTGAGCAGCCCACCCCCGCAGTCCAAGTACAACTGCCGTCAGCTCCCATACTCACTTTCAGCATTGAAGCAGCTCACACCCCCAGTCAGTACAGCTGCTGTCGGCTCCCTGGCTCCTTTCACCATTGAAGCAGCCCACCCAATGCAGTCAAGTACAGCTGCCATTGTCTCCCGGGCTCCTATTCACCATGGAACCAGCCCACTCTCCGCAGTCAAGTAAAGCTGCGTTGGCTCCCATGCTCTCTTTCACAATTGAAGCAGCCCACCCCTAGAGTCAAGTACAGCTGCTGTCAGCTCCCAGGCTCCCTTTCACCATTAGGCAGCCCACCCCCACAGCAAGTACAGCTGCCGTTGGTTCCTGGGCTCCCTTCCACCACTGAAGCAGCCCACCCGTGCAGTAAATTACAGCTGCCGTTGGCTTCGGGCTCCTTTCATCTTTGAAATAGCCCACCTCCCGCCCAGTCAAGTACAGCTGCATTTTGTCCCAGACCCCACTTTCACCATTGATGCAGCTCCCCCATGATTAAGTACACACCTATTGTTGGCTACCCTTTTTACCATTGAAGCAGCCACCTCCTGCAGTCAAGTACAGCTGTTGTCAGGTCCCGGCTCCCTTTCACCATTAAAGCATCCTACCTCTGCAGAGTAATCACAGCTGCTGTTTGCTCCAGGACTTCCTTTCACCATTGAGCAGCCCACCCCTGCAGTCCAAGTACAGCTGCTCTTGGCTCCCAGGCTCCTTTTACCATTGAAGCAGATACAGAGGAATAAACTCAGGCAGCAGCTCCTGACATGGTATTTTAATCTTGGCACCTTCTTACACAGCACTCTCTGATGCACTTTAATATAACTCTAACACGGCTGCACTTTATTTAAGTTAATGAAGTTAATGAACTCTACACTGGCTCTGTTTTAGTGCAGTTTATTTACTTGAATTCTGTTTTAGTTAATTTAATTTAAGATACTTTTTCTAGGTCAGGCAATCCTGTCTTTTCTCTTCTCGGCTCTGTTTTATTGTCCCTGCTATAGTACAGGTTCACCCCAGGATGCTGCTTACCATACATTTCTGCTCTTTCTTTGTGTTTATGTCTCCCTCCCCTACATGCTAATTTCTGTTCCTGCCTTTGTCACTGCAGCCCACTCCACGCAGTCAGTTACAGCTGCTGTCGCTTCCCAGGCTCCTTTTCACCATTGAAGCAGCCCTCCCCAGCAGTCAATTACAGCTGTTGTTGGCTCCCATACTCCCTTTCACTATTGAAGCAGCCCACCTCCTGCAGTCATGTAAAGCTGCCATTGGCTTCTGGGCTCCTTTCACCATTGAAGCAGGTTTGAGCAACGATCTCAGGCAGCAGCTCCTGACCTGGAGTTTGAATCTTGGTGCCTTCTTACATAGTGCACTCTGATGGACTTTAATGTAACTCTAGCACTATTGCTCTTTAGCTAATTTAGTGAAGTTAATGAACTCAGGACTGGCTCTGTTTTAGTGCAGTTTATTTACTTGAATTCTGGTTAAATTCATTTAATTTTAAGTTACCTTTTCTGGGTCTGGCTTTCCTGTTTTTTGTCTTGTTGGCTCTGTTTTATTGTCCCTACTATAGTACAGGTTCAGCCCCGACACTCCTGAACACCCTATTTTAGCATATGTTCCTGCTCTTCCTTTGTGTTTCTTGTGTCTCCCCACTACCTATGCTAATAACTGTGCCTACCTTTGTCTCCACAGCCCACCTCCCGTAGCGTCAAGTACAGCTGCGTCAATTCCCTAGGCTCACTTTCACCACTGAAGAAGGTATGAGCAATGATCTCACGCCCGCCAGCCTTTCCCTCACACCTACCCTTTCTGGCCTATAAGATATAGGTACCATTGGTCACGTGACATTATTCTATCTTCCTCATTCTCAGCCTATCACAACTCACCACTAGAGGTCACTTTACCTCCATCACACATTGGTACTTTGACTATCAGTTTGCACTCGGCTTAAACTATCACCTCATCAATGGGTGCCCATAAATACACTGCCCTCCTAGCCATCCTGTTAGTTATCATATCCCATAGCGGCCCAGTTAAGAACCACCAGGGCATTAGTAACCTATTCACTGCCAGCACAGTTTTATTCCAAAGTCCTTTCACAATGAGTTGCATAGTTGACACCTATCCCAAACTTACCCAGCCGATATGGGTCTGCTCCATCCCAATTCCACACCAGCCTTACTCCTTTTCCTCATTTTGCCATATTAATTAGCCTAAAATAGTATAGGATAGTAAACAATCAGAAACTAGCTGCTAAACTTACAATTCTTAAATATTTTCTGTTGCGATCAACCTTAATGCTATTACTTCTATTTAGTAACATCCATCCCAATCCTGGCCCAATGCAACAGGCACCATGCAGAGATAGCAACCATGGAACCTTAAATTGGTATTAATCAACATCAGTTTTTGCTACACAAATTTGATGCTCTATGTGTGCGGTTTAATCAGCACAGCCCACATGTGCCTCACTCATGGAAACAGGGCTCACACTGGAAGATCTCTTGACTCAACCTTAGTTTCTTAATGGCTGCCCCAAGGCAGCATGGTTTCATGGGAGGTTGCCAGGCCAACCACATTGAATTTTTTGACTGGGTAACAAGGGACAAGGATCAGTGGTGGGCAGTGGATGTGGCCAATCTGGACATCAGCAAGGCCTTTGACACTGTGCCACATAGAAAGCTGTTAAACAAACTGGGGAATACGGAGTGGGCAGGACAGTTGTGTGGTGGATGAGTAATTGGCTCTGTGGTGGGACACAGAGGGTGGTGGTAAATGACTGTCACTCACAGAGGAAATGTGACCAGTGGGGTGCTGCAGGGATCCAGTGCTGGGATCAGTCCTATCCAACATCTACAATGGTGACATTGCGCGGACCTAGAGGCAGAATTTCCCTATTCACTGATGACATGATGCTCTGTAACAGAGTGGACATACCAGAGGGTGTAGAGCGGGACCTACAGAAGCTTAAAGAATGGTCAAGGGTTTGCAGTTGAAATTTATTACAAAGTGCAAAATAATGCATATGGGGCACAAAAACCCTGGAACAACATATCAGTTGGGGGTGGGGATATAATGCACCAAGCAGGAAAGAGACCTTGGGGTTATCCTGTCTGATGACCTCAAGGTAGGAAAAAGTGTTACAAGGCTGCAAGAAGAGGAAATAGGATACTGGGATGGATAGGCAGGGGCATCAACAGCATGAAAAGGGAGGTAATAATTCCACTACATAAGACACTAGTGAGGTCCCACCTGAGTACAGTGTCCAGTTCTGGAGACCTTACCTACATAAGGACATAGACTGGGTGGGAAAGGTTCAGAGGAGGGCAAAAGACGGTACAGGGATTGCATCACAACTCCTATGAGGACAGGCTGAAGGACTTAAATATGTACTTCCTGGAGGAGAGATAGGAGAGAGATGATAGAGACATACAAGTACCTTATGGGAGGAACAGGGTGCAGGAAAACACTATTTTCCAGTGAAAAAGATGTTCCAGGACTAGAGGGCATGGGATAAAGCTGGAGGGAGAGTGATTCACAGGAAACATGAAGAAGAATTTCTTCACAGAAAGGGTGGTGGACAAGAGGAATGCCCTGCTTGAGGAAGTGGTGGGGGCTGAAAGAATCATAGGATTTAAGAATGTATGAATAGACACAAGGGAATCCTGGAGGTCAGGGAAAGTGGCAACAGACTTCTAGAAAACTTCAAGTGATCTTACGAGGTCAAGTGGGCAGATTGGATGCCTATAGACCCTTATCTTCTGACAGTATCAATGTATTTATGTATGTAACTTTTAGGCACCACAGACTGTGTAAAAGGAGTGGAGGTGTGCAGTCTACATAGGGATAATCTCCGAGGCCACGCTCTTCCCCAATTAAATACCAGAAAATGTACAGGCCCTATCTATCTGAGTACTGCTATGACCACAAAATAAATTGCTCACTTTTGTCTCAGTCGATATCCTCCTAAAGGACAGGCCACTGGTTTTAATATGGTCTTGACTACCCAAGTAGCTTACAGCAAAACTCAGAGGTGGTAGTGTTGGATGACTTTAATATAAATTGGTTGTCCCCAGAGGCAGCCCCTATAAAGATGCCATCTTCACCATTAATTTCTCTCAAATGATAGACTCCCCACTAGGGTCAACTACCAGACCGTCTATAGTACTCTACTGGACTGGATACTCACAAATTACCCTGTGATAATCTCCAGTACCACTGTCCTTCCTGACTCAATAAGTGACCACTCCCAATTTCCTGCCACTGGTCCAATAAAGTCCCTAAGCCCACCACTGGAAACAATTAGAGTCCTGAAGAAGGGCAACTCAGTCCCCAAAGTCCTATCTCAAACAAGTTGACTGGTCTCATTTGGGCTACCTCCATGATGTATACCAGGCACTTGTATACATTATCTCCAGATTCAGTGAAGCCTGTGATACCCATGCAACTGTTAGAAAATGTAAACTGAAGGGCACAACTAATTCCTCTGTCACCTCTTCCTTACTCAGCCTCATGGCCAATAGAGACCATCTGTGACATTGAGCCTGTGCCACTGGGAGGCAGGCAAATCCCAGCAGTACAAAACAGCTAGAAACTTCTGTACTCAGGCAGTCCATCTTGCCAGAATTCATCACTTCAAGGAAGTGCTCACAAACTCCTGGGGGATGGCAGAAAATTTTGGGACAACCTAAATAATTTTACAGGGAAAACAAGCAAACCATCACCCTCCATGCTGGTAGTCAACGGAAAAATTCCCCAGGATCCAAGCTAATAGCAAATACATTCAACGTTGTCTTCTCTGACATCAGCAGTGTACTTCCCGATTTATTTGCTGCATCCAAGGACAGAACTGAATTAACAGAGTTGGCTCCTACCATGCCCCCCACCCTTCTATGTCAAAAAATCTCGATGTCTGAAGCTAGAAAACATCTATGAGTGCTAGGCAAATCAAGATAGAGAGTGACTTCAGATATCAAACTAATTACACTTACCCAGGATGAAGTCCTACCCCATCTAAAATACTGAAGCTCTCCCTATGACTGGTGCAGTTCCCCAAGGCATGGAAAGCCACTGTGGTCACACACAATACATAAAAGTGATAACCGTATCCTCTTATGCTAACTGTCATCCCATATCTATCCTGCTCCCCCACCAAAGCTTTGGGGCATATTGTAACTGACCAATTGACTGATTATCTTGAGAAACATCAAATCTGATGTCAGCAACAACATGGCTTCTGAAAGGCACACAGCACCACCATTGTTCTACTTGAGTACTCTAGCTACATTCATGATGTCCTGTTAGAGTCAGTTAGTGGGGCAATATACATCGACCTCACTAAAGCCTTCAACATGGTCAACCACACCTTGCTGCTTGACGAATTCTCAGCCACCATGCTCTCAACTGAAGCTGTGGGTGGTTTCAAAGTTACCTTGGGAACAGATCCCAGCAGGTCAAAATCAATGGAATCCTATCTGAAAGCAGACAAGTGTGTACAGGTGTCCCACAAGGTTTGATTTTGGCCCTTCTCTTTAGCTTATTCCTCAATAGCCTCTCCATGTCAGCTCAGATAATATACTCCTCTATGCGGATGATGCCATCATCTTTACCAGCAAACCTGACCCACATCTCCTGGAAGCACAGCTCCAGCTAAACTTTTCAATTATCGAGGACTGGTTCTCAAAGCACAAACTTCTAATGAACTATAAAAAGATGAAGGTTATGTTATTCGCCAACCCCACAACAGGTGTAAAGTGCATCAATTAACAATTAGGAACTGCCATAATACCCTTCTAGAACATGTGAAAACCTTCAGATATCTAGGGGTAACCTTGACAGTTCCCTATCCTTCACCAACCACATGGAGCGTTGCTAAGGCAGTTAATACTAGGACTGGCCTCCTATACAGGCATAGGCATTGCATGACCCCAGATGCATTTCAGCTAGCTGTGAACACTCAATGATCTCTATATCGACTATGGGCTGATGGTATATAGCACCACATCAGAAACTACCCTAAAAGGATTAATACAGCACTGAACAAATCCTGAAGGCTCATATCTGGAGCCCACAGACTCACTCATACCTGCAAATTATATGCCTAGACCAACTGGCTGCACCTTGCGGACAGGTGAAATACCAGGTATGTCTCCTTGGGAAGAATACCTGCCTAGGCCTAACTCCCTCCCCTCAGCCATCCAGAACCTTATTAGTCTGGCAACCAATCCACATCTGACCCAGGGCATATCCAGACAGTCTCACCAGGTCCCATTCTGTCACACCTCACAAGCTCAGCTGTCCTTTGCCTATTGTGCACCCAGCTGGCTAAATGTTCTCCCAATGGACATTAAGTCTAAGCCTAAGCTTGGACCATTCAAGAAAAACTCTGCCAGCACCTTCCGCACTGTGCAGTTGTGAGTGCTTCCCTAACAAACCTTACTCCCCTACCTCCCCATCTACTTCACCCTGTCCATCCCTACTTTTCATTCCATCCCCTGTGCCTCTCCTACCCCCTCACACATCCATTTCTCAACTCCTCATCTTCTCTGACCCCACCACTCTATTTGACAAGGTCATCCTGACTGATTCATTACTGTCTGTTATATAGCACCAAGTCAATTCATGTTATGTTAAATGCTCTTATTTTAACATGTTTTCTGGTTTTTGTACTGTTCTGTTTGACTATTGTTATTTGACGTGGAACCTTTGTAAACAAGCTTTTAGCTCAAAAGTATTGCAATCTAAGAGCTAAACAAATAAAAATAAATCATTAAATAAAAATGTCTACTTGTGTCCCTTCCATCCCTGAGCTGTAATGGCACATTTGAATGTGTGTGTGTTTGTGTGGGGGAGTGAGGGGGATGGAGAGAGAGTGTGGGGGAGAGAGAGAGAGAGAGACAGAGAGAGAGAGAGAGACTGAGACTTCTGGATTCTGCCCTGTTACAGTACGTCCCAATGAAAGAAACAGCAAAAGTTATGATTATGGGTATAGTTGCTTAAACCCAAAGGGTCTGAACTGATGGGTTTTACTCCTCTCCACTGCAGGGCATTTGTTAAAGTATGCTTGCAGACTCAGTCATGTTTGCCGGCATTTCCTCTAGAGCAGAGTTTGGAGGAAATTGAAACCACTGGGTTTGTTTTTGTTGTAGTCTCCAGCTGAGGTTAAAGTGAGTGGGAGTCTCTTTTTGTTTCACAGTAGCCAGTGGCTAGATTCAGTGGGAGACAAACCAAACTGCTGATGTAGACAGGAGCATGTGCATGGCCAGTGTGACTAGAGCCAAGTTGAAGCAGCAGTAGTGTATTTTATTTCCTTGGAGCCAAAAGCTGGGAGCAGAAAACTGCTTGCTTATGAATCCATTTAGTTTTTGTAAGAGGAACAGAGCAGCAATATTCTGTTTGGGCACTGACTCTTTTTGTTGCTTTCTGTTTTACAATAGGAGACAGCAGCTTCACTCTTCTGACTAGTAGTGATGGAAAATTGAGTGTGCGATGCCCAGAACTCTAGTACAAATGGGCTGGGAAACCGTGGGTGAGGGATTGACATGTTTTTTTATATAGTACATATATACATTGGATGGGTGAAGGTTGATATAATTTATTAAAATAGAAACATAGAGATTTGCCGAAAAGGACCTCTTGGCCCATCTAGTCTGCCCTTTACCCTTTCTGTCTGGTTTATCTCACTCCCTTTATTCCATGCCATTGTTACTTTTGTTTACCCCATAGTTGTCCTGTGCCCTTTGAATTTGCTCACTGAATCCACCCCACCACCCATTCTGACAGCCTACTCCAAGGACCCATCATTCTCTCAGTGAAGAACTGCCACTCATATTTCCTCTAAATCTGCCCCTCCAACTTGAATGTTTGTCCCCTAGTTGATTTGTTTTCACTCATCCTGAATATGCTTCCTTCCCTCACCTTGCCAACTCCCCTCAGATATTTGAATGCTTTCAATCAATCTGAATATGCATCCTTCCCTCACCTTGCTTACTCCCTCAGATATTTGAAGGTTTCTACCATATCCCCTCTCCTCCTCATCTCCAGTGTGTATGTATGACATCCAATGTAGTCCCTGAACCATTCTGGTTCCCCATCTCTGGACCCTCTCCACCCTGTCTTTATCATCCTTTAAGTGTGACCTCCAGAAACTGAACCCTGTATTCCAGATGTGGTTTAACCATAGTTTCGTGTAGTGGCATGATCCTCCCTCCTCCTACTTATAATGCCCCTTCCTATGCATGCCAACATTCTGTTTGCCATCCCTGCCACCTTGTCACATTGGTTGCCATCCTTCAGGCTAACCAAAATGATTACCCCAGGTCCCTTTCCTGCTCTGTTGCCTCAAGTCACTCTCCTCCAAGCCAGTATTTTGCCTTTGGGTTCTTACACCCTATGTGCATAATTTTGCATTTTTGTGTTAAAGTGCAGTTGCCACTTCCTAACACTTCTCCAGCCTGAACAGATCCTCCTCATTCTTTCCACCTCCTGGTATGTCCACCCTGTTACAGATATTTGTATTGTCTGCAAATAGACAGACTTTCCCTTGCAGGCCCTCTAAAACGTCCTCAGTGTATATAGTTAAACAGTATGGGACCCAACACAGACCCCTGGGGAGCACCACTTGTCACCCACCCTTCCATGGAGTGTACCCTATTTGCCATCACCCTCTGAGTTCTATCTACTGGCCAATTCTCCACCCATTTTGTTAGTTTGCTCCCTACCCATTAACTGCCCACCTTGCTTACCAGTTTCCCTGTGAGGATGGTGTTGAAGGCCTTTCTGAAGTACAGATAGGCCATGTCCACTGCAACTCCTGATCACATATCGTCATTACTCCATCAAAGAATTCAATCAGCTTGGTCTGATATAACCTTCCACCTGTGAACCTGTGCTGGTTGTTGTCTATGACCCCCTCAGATATTGTACCAGCCTTTCGCTATAACTGCCTCAATGAGCTTACACAACACAGAGGTAAGTCTGACCAGGTAATAGTTGTCAGGTTCTTCCTTCCCCTCCCCTTTGTGCAATGGCACCTCATCGGCCCTTTTCCAGTCCCAGGGACCATCCCTTGTCTAGAGACAGACTGAATAACTTTGTGAGTGGTGCCACAGTTCCCCCTCAACTCCTTGAGCACCCTAGGGTGGATTGCTTTGGGGACCATTGCCTTGTCCATCGGCAATTTTCCTAACTCCTGTAATACCCTACCATCTGTTAAGGGGCTTGTGTCCATCTTTCTGCTCACCCTTCCCTGCTTCTTAGCTCTGGCACCTTCCCTTACTCCACAACTGTGAAGGCTGAGGTAATGTATTTGTTCACCAGATTTGTCTTTTCCTTATACCCCTCTATCAGAGCCCCCCTCCTCTGAGTCTCATAATCCCTGCCTGATTTTCCTTCTCTCACTTACATACCAGAAAAAAATGTTATCCCCCTTTGGCCTCCCTCACTATTTTCTCCTCCACAACTGCCTTAGAACTCCTGAACTATTTTCCCACATCTTGTAGCTTCTTCCTGTAAGCTTCCCTTTCTGTCATCCCGTGAAGATTTGTAGGTCTTGAACACTCTTTTATCTCACTGCTTGGGTACATCATTTGTAAACCAAAGTGGTTTCTTCTGTCATTTGTTTTGCTCACCCTCTTGATGCACTATTCTGTTTCCAGTAGGATTCCCCTCGTTAATGCTCCCCAATATCTCCTCAACACACTCTTGGTTCTCTTTCCTTCTAGTCCCCATTGAAAATGTCTTTCATTTTCTTAAAATACACTTTCGAAGTCCATTACCCTAGTGGTGGTCTTGTTCTTTTCCGACCCCATCCAAAGGCTACACCTGACCATTCTGTTGTCACTATCCACCAGATTTTCCCCAACCTCCACATCCTCAAAACTATCCCTGTTTGTCATTACCAGGTCCAATATGGCTTCTCCTCAAGTTGGTTCCCTGACTACCTGAAGACTTCCCTGAAGAAGTGCCTCCTGCATGGACTCAACAGCTCCCTACTCCTTTCTGATGTTGCTGTTAGAATTCCCCAGTTCACATCGGGAGATTAAGATCTCTTACCTCCAGAATTTCTTCTTTTCCGTCCATACTTTGTATTTCCTAGCCATCTCCCTTTCCACCTCCTCCCCCTGATTTGGTGGTTTGTACACTACCCTATCCGTGCTGCCTCCCCTGTCCTCTTAGTTATGACAACCCAGAAGATCTCTGCTGAGCTCTGTCCTTCTACTCACTGTTGCCCTTATCCCATCCCTTACATATAGGGCCATCCCACACACTTTTTCCTCTCCTGTCCCTCCTGTAGAGACTATACTCCTATAAAGGCTATACCCCAATGCTATGTTTTACAGTGGTTTTGAGTAAGAGTTATCCAAGATGGCTGCCAGGAAATTGTTGCAGACATTTCTGGAAGGTATTGATATTTCAGTGTGCTGCATTGTGCTTCTTGAATGAAGTCCTAACACAGAAACATTGAAATGTGTAAACATAGAAACATAGAAGTTGATGGCAGATAAGGACCACAAGGCCCATCCAGTCTTCCCATTACTTTTCTACCTTATGAGTGCGCCATCAGTCATTGCTCTGTCAATGGCCTATCTAGTCATACCCAGCTGTATTGCTCCTTATGCCTATCGTATTCCTGTTTAAAGCCCTGCACTGTATTCATATCCACCATTTCCTGAGGTAGGCCATTCCATGCATCCATCACCCTTTCTGTGAAAAGAACTTCCTCACATTACCCCTTAATCGGCCTACCTCTAATCTCATGCTGTGTCCTCTTGTCATGCTATTTTCTTATATTGAAACATGTTTGACTCTTTCACCTTGTTAATGCCCTTAAGGTATTTGAATGTTTCAATCATATCACCTCTCTCCTCCTTTACTCTAGGATATACATATTGAGCTCCATTAATCTGTTCTCATATTTTCTGATGCAGTCCCTGCACCATTTTGGTTGCCCTTCTCCGGACTGCCTCAGTTTGGTTAATGTCCTTGTGAAGGTGTGGCCGCCAGTACTGCATGCAGTACTCAGACTGGGCCTAAGCAGTGTCTTGTAAAGAAGATTATTACCTCCCTCCTACAACTTGTGATACCCCTAGTAATACACCTCAACATCCTCTAGCTCACTCTACTGCTTTAGTGGTCTGCTTGGATGATTTCAGGTCATCTGTGATGATGATACCCAGTCCCTTTCTTCCCTTGTGACTGTCAGAAACTCTCCTCCCAGCCTATAGGTGGCTTCAGGGTTTCTCTTCCCATGTGCATGATCTTGCACTTCTTTGCATTAAACCCCAGTTGCCACTCTTCTGACCATTTTGCCAGTTTATCCAGATCTCTTATCATTCTGTCCACCCCATCTGGATCATCTACTCTGTTACAGATCTTGGCATCATCTGCAAAGAGACAAACCCTACCCTCCAGTCCATCTGCAATGCCACTGATGAAGATATTGAAGAGGACTGGCCCCAGGACTGATCTCTGAGGTATCCCACTTCGACTTGCATTCTCTTCTGACTGTATACCATTTACCACCACTCTTGTTTTCTACCAGTCAACCAGCTTGCCACCCAGTTGACCAAGTTTTGACCCACCCCAAGCCTACCCAGCTTATTAATCAATCTTCTGTGTGGAACAGTATTGAAAGCTTTGTTGAAGTCAAGGTAGGCGACATCAACTGCTCCTCCATGGTCCACCACTCTGGTTATCCAGTCAAAGAAATCTATGAGATTAGTTTGATAGACCTTCCTGTTGTAAACCCATGCTGTCTTGGATCCTGTGCTTCTATGGATTCCAGGTGTTGCACTATCCTTTCCTTAAGGAGTGCCTCCATAATCTTGCCTCTACTGAGGTAAGACTGACTGGTCTGTAGTTCCCTGCCTCCTCCCTGCTACCACTCTTTGGAGCGGGATCACATGCACTCTTCTCCAGTCTTCTGGACCTCTCCTGTGCTCAAAGACTCACTAAACAGTTCTGATAATGGCTCTGCTAGTTCCACCCTTAGCTCCTTTAGTACCCTAGGATGTGTGCCATCAGGTCCCATTGCCTTGTTCACCCTGAGCTTATTGAGCTCCTGTGGGACCCTTTCTTTTGTGAAGGGACTGGTGCACCTCCTGACCCCTGTGTCCATTGTGCTGAACTGTGGGCCCTGTCCTACCTTTCTTCAGTAAATACTGAGCAGAAGTATCTATTTAGGATAGATGTTTTTACATGGTCCTCCTCCTTATCACATGCCCCTTATCCCTTTTATCATGGCAATACCCTCTGGACTTACTCCTTTCACTAATGTATCTATAGAATGTCTATCACTTTCTTTTACTGTTTGTGCTAGCATCTCCTTGGTTTGGGCCTTTGCCTGCCTTACTGCCTTCCCTGCTTCCCTTAGGGATGTTTGGTATGCCTCCCTATCTTCATCCTGCTGCGTTACCTTATATTTCCTGAAGGCCAGCCTTTGGCTCTGACCTTTCTGCTACTGTTTTGGAGAACCAAAGTGAGTTCCTTCTTGTTTTACTTCCTTTTCTCCATAACACAATGGGATGTTGCTTCAAGTATTGCATCCTTAATACTTGCAAACTTTGCCTATACCCCTCACCTTTATTTCTTTTGCCAGGGTAGCTTAACTCTGTTGGCCATCTTATCAAAGTCAGCTCCTCTGAAGTCCCATATTTTTGCCTTGGAATGGGATGATTTTCTTCTAGTGGCCAAATTGAACTATACCATGTGATGGTCACTGCCCTGAGGTGACCTTCTACCTGAGATCTGTGATCCTTTCCTGTTAGTCAGTACTAGATCTAGGATACCCATGTCTCTTGTGTGTTGTTGTACCAGTTGTTTGAGGCCCTCTCCTGCAGAGAATCCACTATGTGTCTAGTTCTGGCACATGTTCCTGCTGATATTGACCAATCTGTATCTGGCACGTTGAAGTCTCCCATTATCAGAACCTCCCTTTAGCTGTCATGTTTTGTATATCTTCTAACAGTAATGTGCCTATGTCCTCCCCTGGTTTGGAGGCCTGTAGACAACTCCAGTTCGCATGGCTGTCCCATTTCCTGTTTCCAGTATGACCCACAGTTCTTCTGGCTCTGTG
Source organism: Neoceratodus forsteri (assembly GCA_016271365.2). Lineage (NCBI taxonomy): Eukaryota > Metazoa > Chordata > Ceratodontiformes > Ceratodontidae > Neoceratodus > Neoceratodus forsteri. Next base: position 627,423,961 of record CM057455.1, read on the forward strand.
TGTATTCTGAATTTCTGTAGCTTTGATATGTTTATTGACATAAAGGGACACTCCACCCCCTTTTGCACCTTGGTCTCTTTTGAATAGTTCATAGCCAGGTACTGAAGTCTCCCAAGTATGGTTATTGACAAACCATGTCTCACTAATGGCTGCTATGTCCAGTTTTAACCTCTGTCATTGTGCCCTGCAGGTCTGGGATCTTGTTTAGACTGTGAGCATTGTGTACATGATTTTCCAATGGCAGATTTTGGTGTGTTAGTTTTTGGATGAGGTTTGGCATTTCTGTGCATTGTATGGGGAGCCCAACCTTTTCCTTACCTGGTGATGCTAATGAACTAGAAACATGCTGAACTCCTGTTTGACCACTAGCTGAGGGAGAGGGATGTTCTACCCATTTGATGTACCTGGGGCTGCACCCCTCTACCCATTTGCTAGTTTAAATATTCTGCAAGGACATCAAACTTCTGCCCAATGCACTGACTCCTTCCTTTGTCAGATGCAGTCCATCAAATTTAAAAAACTTTGCTTCCAAAACTGTTGCCAATTCCTACAAATGTGTGTTCTTTTTCCTGGTACCAGCCTTGAGCCACATGTTCAGCTCCCTATCTCCTTCTCTGACCTTATGTTCATCTGCCCACCTCTCCCAGACTGGCAGGATTTCAGAGAAGGAGATGCTGGATGAAATGGATGATAGTTTGTCACCCAGCTTGGTCAGGTGTTCCTGGTCTCCACAATTGACCAGCTGGAGAGATCGTTAGTCCCTATGTGTACCAGGACATCAATGTTTTCTCCTGCTTCCTGTACAATTTAGCAATGCAGTCCATGTCTAGCCAAGCTGATGTACCTGGGAGACATGTGACCATTACTCCTGGCTGGAGATAGGTATCAACTCCTAATCATAGAGTTTCCTATGATCAGAAGTTTTTGGAATTTCTTTTGATTTTTTTTCTTTTGGTTTCTATTTTGGGTGAGTTTTGTTGTGCTAGCTCCTGCACTGCAGTGTTCTGTTCTGCAATGTCCTCTGCCCTTTATTTGATTTTGGAGGTGGAGGCAGATACCTGTTTGTAGTTTTATATGGTTTGTGGAGGTGATATGTTGGAGAGCACCAAGTGATGGGAGACCCGATTTTCCCCTACTAACCACCTGCCAACCTCCTAGACCAACTACCCTTTGGAGTCAAGGTGCTTCTGTTGGATGTTGGGAAATAGCAGGCAGTTCTTATAATATCATTCCTCCTGAACATGTGATTTAAGGCTCTCAACCTCTGCCCATGCTGCCTGGGGCTGAGTCCTTAGATCTCCAATGGCCCAACATGTAGGACAATGCCCTAAATCCTGTAAAACTGCCCTTCTGAAAGTGTCCCACAGTATCTGTAGTTAATAATGTCCATTCCAGGTAAGTTTCTGGGTTTATAACCTCTTCAGAGTAATTAGGAGAAAAATGAAAGAAAAAGTTTGATTTTGTGTTTTGTTTGTTTTTGTATAACTTGTTTTAACAAGTTAAATTACTTGTTCCTTCTAAATGTGGTCACTGTGTGGATACCCTTCTGATACACTCCTTCCTGCTTTGCCACAGGAAATTTCTCAACTGTGCTACCCTATAAAACAAGTGTAGTGTGGGTGGTTGGGGATGGGGTGGGTGGCTGGGCCCTTCCCTGCCAAAAAGAAGAACCACAGATGAAAGAAACAAGGAGGTAAGAGCAGAAACAATCAGCCAGCAACAAATGCAATAGCCCTGAAAGCTTATCCAAATGACAGATAAAACTGTAAAACCTGTAAAGTACCACTTGTAATAATTTCACAGAAGATATACCCTGTAGAAACACTTTGCTAAAGAGAAAAATAAAGCAGTAACAGAAGATATACTTTGCAAAAGACAATTTGAATCAGAAGATTACAGCAGTAATCTGTAAGCACACACCTGTCGGAACACCCTGTAATAATGCAGCAGCAGGTATACCCAGCAACAACAATTTGAATCAGAGAAATATAAAGCAATAAAATGTTAGCAACAAACAGTAACAACCCTGTGAGTACAAAAGAAAATAATAACACATAGTAAATCTGCTTAGCCAAATGAAGCCTTAATCATTTTCCTTGCTCTGGTAAGGTTGTCTGCTCTGTCCTTTCAAGCAACCTAGAAGAAAAGAGCTCAGTGAAGCTAGGTGCCTTTGCAACAAACCTAGTCTTCCACCTCCAAGATATCAACTAACCTGACCTTTTAGTCCTTCCTTCTTTGGAAGTTAATAACAGTTTGTCAGCTCCACTCCCCAGTTACACACATAATCCACTGGAAGAGCTGTGAGAGGAAAGCAGTTAGCTCCTTCAATGTGAGAAGGAGACTGCAACATCTCTGAGACAAACCAAAACCTTTCAGACAACAAAAATAAAATAAAATAAAGTAGTGGCAAACAGTAATTTTGCTTAGTGTAATGATAAAAGTCACAAAATGTAAACACCACCTGTAATAATTTCACAGAAGAGATACCCTGTAAGAAACACTTTGCTACAGAGAAAATAAAGCAGTAGCAGAAGATATACTTTGCAAAGACAATTTGAACTAAAGATTGCAGCAGTAATCTGCAAGCACACACCTGTAGGCACACCCTGTAATAATGCAGCAGAAGGTATACCCAGCAACAATAATTTGAATCAGAGAAAAATAAAGCAATACAATGTTAGCAACAAACAGTAACAATCACTGTGAGTATAAAAGAAAATAACACACAGTAAATCTGCATAGCCAAAGAAGCTTTAATCCTTTCTTTTGTTCTGGTAAGGTTCTTGTTCTGTCTTTTCAAGCATCCTAGAAGAAGAGTTCAGGTGAAACTAGGTGCCTTTGCCAACAAACCTAATCTTCCACTTTCACCATTGATTATTGATCTGCAAACAAATGTCATTGAAATCCTATTGACCGATCAGTATGCATAAGATTCCTCCCTATTTTATTACACATGCATAATTACTAGTCACTACTACAGTAGTGAATTTCTGTAACAATAGTGCAGAGTTTATAACGTGTTATCATGTGACCAACAGTAATAATCAATGTTGTGCTGTAGTCAAAGTTCCTGGAATCAACAGTTCTGCAGCCACAGAAGAGAGCTGTAGAATGTGTACCCAACCACAATACCTACAGTATGTGTTGCTGCAGCATTCACAAGTTTTGGTGATTTTTTCCCAGCATACCACTGTACAGAATTCCAGGCCATTTTGCCCTCCTGCTATGTTATGAAGCCACTCCCCATGATCAGTATCTCATTTCATCAGTGACATCACATTGCCTCTTAGTTAATGGCTGGACAGAAATCTACAACATGAAAAAACATTTTGTGCCACAGCAGTGAAACAAGTTTTCCATTGACAGTCAAAAGATCTGCTAAAGAACACAGGGTTAAAGTGACACAGTGAATTAAGAACTCTGGTTTGGTTCACTGTCATTTTGTACCTTTACAATCTGTGGTTAACAACTTTCTTTACTCCTTCACTCTCTCTGTCCTCTGTTAAGTCTGATTTATGATGTATGGCCAGTTGGCAGATTCTGCACTCTGAGTATGGATCTAGACTGTCAAAAGCTACTAACTATACAGTGGATCCTACCAGGATGAAGCAGTGTCACACTTTCTGCAGTAACTCTGCTGCAGAATTCTGCAGAATTGGGTTTCATTGTTATAAGCATTTGTGTATCTTCCGTGGCATAAATTATTTTGTCTGGTATTAAATATTTTGTATTTTGGCAGCATCAGTTATTCAAATGGGAGCAGTCTGCACCAAGACACACCATGCAGCTGTGATGCTGGTCCCAATTTACTCTTTCTGTGCAAAAAATAAATGTGTTTATTTATGCGTTCACTGCAGTATAATAGATCATATCTGCCTGATGCTGACTCCAAAGTCAACTTTACAGTAACCATAAATCCAATTACCCCATGTGGCTGATATCAGAGCTGGGCTGCAGTGATGAGAGATTCAATAGCCTTCAATGTATATTAGAGCTTTTATAAGCTCTGATAAGGTGTTGTAAGTTCCATTGTCCTCTGAGGGTAAGTGCAGTCCTCTGTGCCTATAATTAGCCACAGGAGAACAGAGGGACCAGCAAACAAAAGACCAGATCTTATAAAACCCTAGTATATACTTCAGGTGGTTGAATCTTCCACATCTGCAGATCAGCTTTAATGGCAACTACAGGGAGTTCTGGAATTCCAGGTTATAGCAAATGTCAGCTTGAGAGTCAGAATGATTATCCAGATACAATGTAATATGCTGCAATGAACAATATGTCAAAACAATGATTTTGCACACAACTTGCAAACTTAGACCAGCCTCACACTTGACTGTGGGGAAAAACAAAGGAAATTCACCCACCAAAAGGCAATTACCAAGTAACAAATATGACATTTCATATATTTTTATTGTTGCAAAAATGAAAAGTGCAGTACTTGTCTCGTAGGACCCTAAAGTAAGAAAAACGCACACTCACAAACCAGTGCTGAAAATGGACGTTTTGCAAGGAAACCCCAAGCATCATCATAGTTAATTGTGTACATATGCAATTGTCTTTATGTAGTGCTTATACTTAATTGAGTAAATACAATCAATATTAAATAAGTTAAACAATTCAACACACGTTTATTCACATATGGTTGCCAGGCAACCAATATTTAAACAGTTACTTAAATTCAGTAGGTAAGCAGCATTTCATTGCATCAATAAATTAAAGGCAAGGTAGAGCAAGACAGGAACAAAGCATTATATCATGAGATAATTTTACACGCAGAAACACAAATTTAAAGAAGTGTCATAATTATTCAGTATTTATACTTTTAATATTTAAAGTACTCATCAACTCAAACATTCCATGCTAGATGGATAGTGTATTTCATAATTGTTTTTAAAAACTGCATACAGATAAATGTTATCATTTAATCCAAAGTCACTTCTAGCTCCAAGCCAATAAATCCAATAACTTCTCTTTGGCCTAGACATTTTCCAAATCTCCCCTCTCAAACCCAAAGTGACTTTATCAATACCAGTAAACTGTATGATGTGCATATGGGCTGCTTTTAATGTGTTTAACTACAGCATAGTTTTATTATTATTTTGCATAGCACAGACATGCTCTCCAATTCTAACTTTGAGCTGTATAGTAGTTCTGTCCACATAATAGTGTTCATAGCTACAGTTTAACAAATATACTACCCTGTCTGTGGTGCAAATGATGAAATTATCAATTAATAATTCCATACCAGTAATGGGGTTAGTAAACATTTTAGTTGGCACTACATATTTACAATAGATGCATCTACTGCATCTATGGCAACCAGTGTTGAGGGGAAGGAAACAAGTCTGATCCATATTGTTTCCTACAGATAACATGCTAGGGATAATACATCTTTGATACTTTTGGTCTTTTAAACACCCCAGTGGGACCGGCCTCAACCACATTTTAAAGTTTAGGCTTAAGTTTAAGAATGTCCCAGTTTTGATGGAGTCACATGATGACTGGTCAAGGGCTAGCAGCATCTCAATTGAGCTCCACTGTGACCTGATTAAATATTTTTTCTTGCTGAGTTTGATTGTCTCTAGTATATTTCATGTTATATGAGTATTCCTAAACATCATTCTGCTCCAATGGTGTCAGGGAGTGAAGAAATGCTCAAGAATGTAACCTCTTCACAGCACAATGGACTGGAACAGGAGCACAAGCTGGATTTCACCCTGGAGGCCAAGAGAATCCTGCACAGCAACTCACCGCTAACGCCACCTCTGGAACTGGTAGAAGAGATTACTATGGTCTAGGTCTTTGATGAATTGCAAATGATCTAAGCAGCTCTGTTTTATCTAATCAATCATTTAAAAGAGGTGAAAACAGCTCTAAAAGAATTGATGCAAAGGGTCTCTGATACGGAGACCAGAATCTCATCGGCAGAGGATCGAGTATCAAAGCTAGAACCCAAGGTAATCGCACTTAAGTGTACAGTTAAATGGCTGCAGGATAAAGTGGAAGACCTAGAGTGTTGCTCAAGACACAACTAGTTTGGTCCTTCTAGGTCTTCCTGAGGGTCAGGAGGGCCCTACTCCCATTGAATTCATACTTAAACTCTTTCATAAGTTGGTCGGACCTTCACTGAATGGGCCCCAGTACACAGTTGAAAGGGATCACAGATCCATTTGGCCCAAACCTGTAGAGGAGATCCCCAGGCCAATAATTTATAAATTGTTAATCTATCTGGAAATGGATTTTTTTAAAAAAGGTCAGATCTCTTGAGAAGTTGCAATGGGCGGAAGTGAATTAGATTGGTGCATGACTTAAAGCAACACTATCAACCCCTTAGGTCTCAAAAAGTCCTAGTTTAAAACACACATTTTATGACTGCCAACATTCTGTAGAGATTGCTGATGTAGCTGGTAGTTTAATTCTGACACTTTTTTCTTTTAAAAAGTGAAAATCAGACTGCCCACCAGACTGGTGTTACCACACTAACACAGTTTTGTTTACATTCCATGATCAGCTCCATTGCAGCTTTCCTGGACTTGGGAACACCACAAGACAGTCTAGCCCTCATGATGCAGTGGGAGTTTAGGAGGTTACTACCTCATGAGTGATGCACTGTTTTAGTGTGTTTATAATGCTCAGGAAGTATGCAGTAAGAACAGGTCCAGGATTGTAAACAAAACAAGGTTGTTTATAGACATACATTAGCATGTATTTCGTTCTACTAAACAAGGAGACAGACAAAACAAACAACAACATCACTGAATTTTAGAGAAGGTAAGTAATCATAAAATGTAGAATTTTAACTAGAAATAATATGATGAAAAACAGGTTGACAGTGTCCTTTAACCTTTAAAGTGCAGCAAGACAGGGCTGCTTATAAACAGATTCAGTCTAAATTTTGGGCTGCAAGGATCCCTTATAAGATGCTTTACCCAGTTAGACTAAGTTAAAACTGTTAAAGGTACCTGGTGCTTTGAGTCAGCTAACCTAGTGACCCAAGAACTTCAACAACTCTTTCCTGATCTCTTCAAAATGTAGGGTGACCTCCTCAAAGCATGTTCCTAGGATCACTTACATGGATGAAAATAAAGAGGAGAGAGTTCAGGTTACAGTAGTTAGAGATTTCATTTAGTAGGACCTGTTCTTAACTCAATTTTTCTTTATTCTCTAGGCAACTGTTTATGATTTGGGATTTTTGTTGTGTTCTGAGGATTCGTGAACCATTATTACAGAGGTCGGTTACTTACCTGAAAAGCACAGTTCCATACGCTGATGGAACTAGTCACTGACCCAGATGCAATGGCTATCTTTGGTGGTGGGGATTGCAGTCTGTGACTATATACAGCGCTACCTTTTATTTTGCATTAATAATTACTTCCAATGATGGACTAAACACTTTTTGATATCTGACGGAGTGTGTCCTGGTTGGGATCCCTTTGGACAAAGGGCTTCCATTTGTTTGAATGGAACTACATACACATCTTTCTTTTGTAGCAGGACTACTACTGTGCAGAGTTTGGTGCCAAGATGCAGCTGCTATAGAACATTCCAGATTTTTCAAGAAGACATCCAAGAATCAGACTTGGACACCATGATATTGGAGCCTTCTTATTTTCTTAAAATAGACAGACTTTTCTATAATTTTACTCATTTTTTTTTTTCAACCATGTGGTTTTCAGAGATACCCATGAGACCTATTAATTTAATTATCAGTTAAGAGTGTTGTTCGGCATTGTATTAGGCATTGTTCAAGGGGTAGTTTCATATCTGGTCAGAATTTTTTTTTTTTGTGGGCTTCAAGATCAATGAATATTTATTTCTACATTTCAACCCATCTATTAGGCTGACATTATTATTTTATTGTGGGCAACATCAGATTTTAGGTACATTTATTTAGAAAGTACAAGCAATAAGTCTTTGATACTCTTGTTGGCCATTGTTATAGCAGACTAATAGCCTATTAAATAATAGTCTTATGAAGGTTCTAGTTTACTACTATTTTGGCAGTTGTCATATTATTTAGCTTGTTCTATTTATATCAGACTGAAAAGTTTCAAGAATATGTGTGTTTCCCATGTCTAATTTGGGGTATATACTTCTTCACTACTGGATTTGTCTTTTGGGCTTCCTAGTGTGGGGATACCAAAGACAGGGTAATGTCAGGGTCTCCCGGGAGCTACACCCTGGCATGCACCACAAACCTTACATTTGGGAGTGAGCTTAAGGCCCAGAGAGAGATGGGGATGGATTCAGTTTTTATGGGATCATGTAAGAGTGTGGGTGAGGTGGGTTAGGGTTTTGAGATAGTAAGTTTGAGATTGGGGTAAAGGTGGGGATTCATTATATGGACTGTTTCTACATGATAATGTGGACAACAGCAAACATAAGGTACAGATATTTTATGCAAAGTGGATCATGATTTATTGGAACATCAAAGGAGGGAAGGTAGGGTGTGTGAAAAACATTCCACCAGCAGACTTTTGGTGAAAGTCAGATTTTCACTTCTGTGAAAGTTTGGAAATCATTTCACCAACTTTCATGGAGATTCCACTGAAAACTGTGGAATAAATATAAGAAAAAGCAGGTAAATGTATTAAACTGTGGGAAAAAGCCCCACAAGTAATGCAAACCATGGATAATTATATGATATATGGCAAAATAGTAAGCAAGATACTTTATTTCCACATGTCATGTAAAAGTCCATGATTGGTATCTAAATGCCGCAGTACAAGGAGAAAATCCACAATTATTTGGTGAAAGTTTGAATTCCACTACAGGTGAAAGATGGAAAATTCCATGAAATTTTAGAAATTTCACGGAACTTCCGGATGGTGGAAATTCTAACATTTGCCCACCCCTAGGGCAGGGACACATTAATTAAAAGTATTGTCTGCTAAGACACCTGCAGAAATGTCAACCACACTTTGTTTTGTTGCAGAAAACCCATGTACCTACTGAGCAGCTGCATTTGTTAAGGAAACTGGGGTTGGCCAAGAATTTGGTTCAGGACCAAGTGCCAGGCAAAAGCAAGTAACTATTTTAGTCCATAAATCTGTCCCCTTTCAACTAATTTGGGAGTGGAAGGATACAGAGGAGTGCTATATATTAATTCTGGGTATATTTGCTCAGGTTGAAATTATTTTAGGGGCAATTTATGGTCCAAATGTGGATACCCTCTTTTTTTCTACCCAAGTGGAGATTTTGGCCCATGCCCCAGCCCCCAGTGCATCCTTGGCAGAGGTTGGAACCTTGTACCTCCAATGACTTAGATAGGTCAGAAGGAAGACATAGAGGCCTTTCCCCAGCTGAATGAGCATTGCAGAACTTTATGCAGGATATGGGATTATTAGATCCTCGGAGGATGTTAAACCCGAAATGCGGTAATTTTCCTTTTATTCACATCCACACAAGGTTTATTCCATATAGATTATTTTTAATCAGCAACCTCTGGTACTGTATGTGACTGATGCTAAATTCACCCTAGAGTACTCCCAGATCACTCCCATCCAATTGGAAGTAGCTTTATTACCACATTTGAGGGGTACTGGCCCTTGGTTCCTTAATATGTCACTGTTAAGAGACCCTATGTAGTTTCTCACATGAAAATGTCATTGCACAATCCTAGAAGACAACCTGCACTCCATTGAGGCAGTGGACATGCTATGGGAGGCTATGAAAGCTCTATAGAGGGAGATATTTATTAGATTAACCACCATGGGAAGAAAAGCCAATGCTCACGTAGAGAGTGGCTGTCCCAAATTAGAAACCTGGAGTCTACGTTATCCCTCTCCTTGGATGAGTTAAAATTTTAGGAATTGGTGTCATTAAGAGCCAAATATTCTAGCCATCAATTGGACAAAGTTATGTATACAGCCACTTCTATAAAGCCACTTACACTGGCCAAGGGAGAAGGTGGGAAAATTATTGGCGTATGTGGTTGAAATAAAAATAGAGTTGACCTTGGTGAATGCGTTGAGGGACCATAGTTCAGGTTTTCTATTATCAGAGCCTAAAGACATGGCTGAGGTGTTTAAGATTTTCTATCAGAGCTTGTATATAGCCCCAACTGAGAATGCAGATATTCGGGCAAATTTGGAGCTCTTCTTAGAGGGATTTGACCTACCTAGACTGCAAGAATCTCAACAGAATCACCAGGCAGCCCTGTTACTGAGGTAGAGGTTCTCAAAGCAGAGACCCTTTCAGTGACAAGGCTCCCAGACCAGACAGCTTTGTTCCTCTTTTTATAAAACTTTCAGGGACAAACTAGCTCCTATTCTGTGTTGAGTATTAAACTATCCATTTGACTTGAGGATCACAGACCATACCTTGTTCAAAGCTAAAATTGTAGTATTGCCAGAACCATGGAGAGATCCGCTGCACTAGAAAACTACCAGCCCAACTCCCTTTTGAACACTGAAATTAAAATATTGGACAGCATTTTGGCTGCTAGACTTAAAAAGTGTGGGCAGGATTAATGGGATGTGAACAAGGGGGTTCATGGGTGGACAGTCTGCTGGGGACCATTTAAAAAAAATTTATTGCTTTCCATCTGGGGAACCGGCACTGACCAAGCGCCATTTCCTGGATGCAAGAAAAGCTTTGACTGGGTAGCATGGAACTATTTATTTGAAATTTTATCAAGATATGGCCTTCCACAGAAGTTTATCCAGTAGATCAAAATATTTTATGTTTGCCCTCAACAAAGGTATTATACAATGGTGTATTCTCCCTCAATTTATGCTCGAGAGGTACCCATCAGGAATACCCATTATCCCCAATGTTGTTTAATTTATATAGGGAGCCCTTAACATGAACAATTATAGCCTCCCCACATTCAGGGTATCTCAGTTGGGATTACATTTTACAAAATCACTGTGTTTGAAGACAATATTTTGCCACATATTTCCCACTAGAAGGCACAGTTTCGGTGTCATTACGTATCATTGAGGATTTTGGCTATATATCAGGTTATAAGCTAAACCTGCATAAAACTATAGTTTATCCATTGTCACTGTCCATTCCATGGGATGAGACTGTGAATTTAGGTCTACAATGGGAAAACCGCTACTGTACATTTTGGGAATACAGCTATCTAAAACACTGAAACACTGTCTCAGTTGAAAAAGTTAAACCTTGACCCAGTGATTAAACAGCTATAATCGATTTGAGCTGCTGGAAATACCTACCAATGTTTCTTTGGGGAAGACTAAATATTCTCAAAATGGTTGTTGTGCTGAGACTTAATATCCATTCTCGATGCTAACCATAGTCCTCCCAACAAATGGTTCTCCATGGTGACTACTCTATGGTCTAGGTTTCTCTAGGGGAAACCGCAGTGCTGTGTGTTGATGAAACTGTGTAGACATTGAGATTTATGGGGTCCACAGACACCTCACCTTATGTTGTATTATCTTGCCTATCATGGTGCCAAATACTTTCAATGGACCCATCATGGGGTAGGAAATTCACCTGGCCTGATGTGGCTTGACTTGAAAGGAACAGAGCAAAGCAGTCCCAAATCGCTTTGCCAGCCTTACTATATGTTTCAGCAGCTAAAATTCCTATATCATTAAAACAATTTGCCTATGGGTGGTCAGTTACAGCCCATTTGCAATTATGTCACACACTGCACCTGTGTAATCTAAAATACCTGAGGCAGACAATCTTTTAAACCTAATATTTCTGATAAAAAACTAATTCCTTATAGTTTTGATTAGGAGATGGTCAGACTACCTTAGCAGATGTTACAAAACAGGACAAATTTCTTTCATTTGGGAAATTCAGAAAGATTTTCATATCCCTGCAAACCAGTTCTTAAAGTTTGCCCAAATTAAAGGAGTATATTAGCTTACTTAGGACATCCACCATGGTATTTAGAAGCCAACATGCTCTTTGAAACTCTTTTAGATTCGGATAACCTAAATAAGTGTATATCAAGACTTTATACAGAATTAAGTTCTAGGCTATGGTTGACCTGCTCAGCTATAGCATAATATTGGCAATAGGTTATAAATTTAAATTATGACTCAACCACATGGACTTCTGTCTGGAGAAACATGTGTAAATTAATTAAAACAAGGTAGACAATGTCTACTTCAATTTAATATCTTGCATAATTTATATTACACACCACAGAAAATGTTTCTTATGCATAGACAGGATGATCCTTTGTGCCAAAGGTGTTCCCAGACAGAAGGCACTTTATTTCACCTGTTGTGGGCTTGCTCTAAAGTCAAAGCTTTTGGGATGTGGTTAAAGATTATGTTTCTCTTAAAGGCCATTTGGAATAATTTACACTAGAAATCTGTTTATTAGGAAGATTTGAGCTTATCACATCTAAAGTCCAGAGATTTTATATGGCAGCTATAGTAGGAGTCGCTAAGCTATTGATGCATCATTTAAAGCATGAAGCTATTCCTACTATTAAAGAATAGATTCAAGAAATGCTAACAGCAATAAATGTCAAAAGACCAGTTGCTGCCATATATTCTAATTCAGATGGAACCCATTCTGTATGAAATATGCTCCATTAATGTCTTGCTTGGTAATGAAACTGTAGCTGATTTGAGTGTCCTTCCTCTAAGGTGCTTATATATATATTATTTTAGCATGAATGTGGCCCAAGGGAAATTCTAATTTGCCTCTTATCTTATGTCCACGCCTTAGGACCGCTATTCCTAAAGACACAGCTCATAGAAAAATGAAAGGAGGGAAAAGGTGGGAGAAGGGGAAGGGAGGGAGGTAGAAGGTGTTTTTGGGGAGGCTTTTCTTTTTAATTTAGCCTTTTCTTTTGAGAGGTGGTGCAAGTATATGACTACTTCTTTTGGTCACTATAGATGAGGCTATCAATGCTTTATCAAATAGGTGTTGTACATGAGGTGTTCAACTCATTTGTATTGGTTTGTGATTTACTGTGTTGTGTTGTTGTTGTGTATTTGCACCGCCCCTGATCTATAGGAAAATGTGGTAACAAAAGGGCATCACATGTCAGAATTCCTAGTCTTCTCTTTTGAAACTAGGGTTTGTTGTCTATCTCTACCTGTGACAACATTCAATGCATCTGCTATGGAATAATCACTGTATACTCTTTGTTTAAATCACCAGATTGTGCAATCCGTTTCTTTTCAAATTCAACAATTTCAGTACAGTTCCTTAAAGTTCTAATAAGTTGTCCCTTGGGGATGCTATAGGTGATTTGGTGGGGAGACAGCTATTATATAACAGATTACTATTTCTGTCAGTTTACTTATGATATAAGGTTGTACACAATTCACTCATTTGCTTTCTATAAATCTTAAGGTCTTGAAACATAATTTCATCAAGTTGTGTGTTAAGTCTGAATCTTAAAATCACTTGTGCTCTCAAGCATGCAATAAATTCTGAAATTGTTTAATAGTACCTTTCCAGACTATTAGTACATCATCAATATAGTGCTACCACAAATCCAAATACTGACCATACAGATTTGTGGCAATTCTATATAGCTTTTCCTCCTCCCATTGCCCCTGAAAGCCTGTCATAACTGGGAGCTATGGTTGCCCCATGGTAGCACCTCTGATGTGTCTATAGTAGCTTTTTCCCACAGAAACATATTTTTGTTAATACCATCTGTGTCAGTGCTACCAAATACCATGTGAGTAAATGTACCAGTTCTCTTCTGAGCATCTATCCGAAATATTCCATGGCTGCCAAACCTCCTTCATGGAAATAACCAAATACAGTGAATGGTTCTATGTGATCTGGGTGACCACGAAAAGGCGACCCACGGAAAAGCTCGTCAGGATGCCAAAACAATTTTGCTACCCTGACAACCCCAAAGCATGGAAAAATGGCACGGGGACTAAAATTCTTGCTTTCTGTGGGGCTGAACCCACTCACACACACTCAATGTGGGGCTTCATCCACTGCACCTCCCTACTTACGGATTCTCAACTCCAGGGGGTGCATGTCGGGGTACAAAAGTAAAAAAATAAATAAATTTTGGGCGGGCACAAGAAAAGCACAGTAGCATCTGGACCCAGACCTGAACCCAGAACAATAGCACCACAAGTGGAGGCCAACCCCTGACACCATGGCGCAACTCAGCAGCAGACTGCAGTGCCATCTCCTCCTCCCTTCCCAGGCCACACTCGCCATGCTCGCTCCCCCTGCATGCACATACATGTAACTACATCCTGTCGCTAGGGTCACCCACCCCACCACATCCGGGCCACACTCCCTGTCCCCTCACTCTTTGGGCTTTTGCCCATATCACGCTGCCATTTTGATGGTGCCGTGATTCAGGTGCCCACCTCATGCTACCCAGTGAATCAATGTCAAAGGTTACAGGATAACACCTTGTTTATAATGAAAGCTTTCAAAGATGTTAATGATCTCCATGTAGTCTCTGAGATAGGATCTTAGTGTTTTACAAACGGTTTTAAAAAATCAATATACATAGACAAAGGCTCTGTAAGCCATCCCTTCCCCAATATAATGGGTCTGCCTGGGGAACTTGAGCATTTTTTGTGTACAATTTGGGTAAAGTATAAATTACTGGCACAACTGGATGTGCAACAGTCAAAGATGTGTATATTTAATCAGACAAGTACCCTTCGGAAGCCCTACTCAGTCAACTGCCTACTTCACCTTTAAAATCTCAGTATGGTTAGTGGACAATTTTCATAAAAGTAACATCCTCAAGTTGTCTATATATTTCTTTCTCATAATACACGATGTTCATTTCTTTTTACTCTGTGCTGCACTGTCTCAAGCCTATCCCTATCCTTCCTGAAGAGACCCACAACTGAATGCAGTATTACAGGTGTGATCTCATAAAGAAACTATTCAGGGAAGTATTACCTCCTTCTGATACATCCAAGCATCTTATTTGCCTTGTTGTAGGCCTTGTTACACTGTTTCAGTTGCTTTTAGGAGTTGCTGATGGTACTGTAACTGCAAGGTTTTGTTCCTCAGCCGCTTGTATTGCGTTTCACCCTTCTGTCCTGTTTTCCATCCTGGCATTTTGATTCAATAGATGCATCACCTTGTACTTTTGGTCTTGAATTTCAAATGCCAACTTTGCCACCCTTCCAGCTTTTGCAAGACTGTCTTCATTTCCTTTATCCCTTGTCACTATCAACTCTCCAATAGAGTTGATTGTCATCGATGAAAGACAGAGCCTGCCCTGGATCCTCTTACCAATGTCACTGATGAACATGTTGAAGAAGACCAGATCCAGGACAAATCCTCTGGAACCCCACTAGTGACCTCCTTCTCTTCTGATTTAACCCCATTGAGCACTACCCTCTGCTGTCTGTCTTTAGCCAGTTATCTTCCCAGTTTATTATGACCTTAGATGTACCCAGATCTGCCATCATCTTCAGCAAGTGTCTACGGGTACTGAGTCAAATGTTTTGCTGAAATCAAAGTACAGCAAATCCATAGTGTGGCCCCTGTCCAATGCCATCATCACACAGTCAAAGAAAACTATCAGGTTTGTCTGACAAGTCCTCCCTGCCATGAATCTGTGCTGATTACTGTGGAGACTGCTGCTTCAAGTAGTCCACGAGATCATCTTTGACCAGTGACTCCATCAGTTTTCGTACAGTAGAGGTAAAACTGACAGGTCTATAGTTCCTTGCATGTTCCTTGTCCCTCCACCTTATAGAGTGGAACTATGTCTGCCACCATCTAATTCTGCAGAACCCCCTGTGCTTAGAGAACTGTTGAATAGACCTACCAGGGATCAGCCAGTTCTTCTGATAATTCCTAATTATCCTTGGGTGCTACCATCTGGTCCTGTGGCCTTATCAATCTTTTTGTCCACTAGCCCTTTCAGGATTCTTTTGCTGGTAAATGCTGGCTACCTTATCTCTGGGCCCTCATTAATGACTACTTTGATGCAGTCTTTGGCAAGGGTCCACCATCTCCCAGTGAAAACTGAGCAAGAGTAATCATAAAAGACAGTGATCTTTTGGCTGTCCATCCTAATCACCCTATCCCCACAGTTAGTCTCACAATTCCCCTCCTTTCTTCCTTTTCTCACTAATATACCCACAGAGCTATTTTTCTCTGTTCTTGACCCCTCCACCATATCAAGTTTCAGGTTTATTTGATTCAAAAACAACCTTTGAGCTGGAAGCTCATTTATAAAGGATCCACATCTAGATGGAACATACAATACAGAAAAATAGCAATGTCACAAAAATCAAGTACAAGGTCACTTGGCAATGTTCTAAGCAAATAATTTCACTCAGTTACAGACTGTACAGTTGTTTATACTTTCTAGAGTAAAGAGCAGAGACATAATACGCATAGAGTTTAGACTACTATATACAGTAATCTTAACTAAAGGAGAATGGGAAAGAATAGAAAGGATTATAGAAAAGGAAAGAAACCCTGTGCCACCAGAGGAAGGCTTTGTCTGAGCTTAGTTAGTGATATAGCTAAGCAGGATGGGGGAGTCAGTGATGAGATGGGATGGAAAGTGTCCAGTGGAAAGTGGTGTGAATTGAGGGAGAGGGTAGTGGGAGGAACACCCTCACAGGCATAGATAGTGAGGCCCTAGGCTCGACTGCAGGGATCCTCAGATACACAAAGTGATGAGATGGGGGAATTAAAGACTCAAAAGCAAGTGCTGTAAGTGAGGGTTGTTACTATAGGTAGGGGTGGCTGGGGTGAGAGGCTAACTGCTACTAAGTGAAGGAATGGATCTCCTATAGGAAAGCAGGTATTACTTGAAGCAGTTACAAGTGGATAAGTTGGTGAGGTGCTACTTATGTTGTGTTTAAAGATCCTCAGGCTCTGCAAGCCAGTTGTGCAAACTGGGAGATCATTCAACCACTGCAAAGTCTTGTAGGAGAAGGAATGTTACCCTGGGGATGTTCTTCTGAAAGGTACCTTGAAAGCACAATGTGAAGTCTCACGGGTATTTTGATGGGAACTAGTTGCCTGGAACATTTGTTGCATGCAAGGTGGTACAAGGCTAGCAGTGCTTTTTTGCCTAGGATGCAGGTCTGGAATTTTATCCTGTCCCTAAGAGAGAGCAAGTTTGTATGATTATGTAGAGGCATGTGTGCAGTTGGTTGTCAGCCCTATAATAAAACAGCAGGCCTTATTTGGCACAGTGGAGATCCTGTTTAAGGCAGTGCTAGAGGTTGTGCTGTATACCACTAGATTATAATCAACCACTGACAGTATATAACTTGTGACCGATAGTTGCAGGGCATCAGGCATGAGGTATTTCCTTGTCTATACAGGTTTACAAGCTTAACATTGATGCATTTACTATGTGATTAATGTGAAAGGAGAAGATGAAGGATTAGTTGATGTGAATACCCAGGTATTTGAATACCTGTACCTGCTTGAGTAGGGAGTTCTTGTTGTTGGTGATGGTCAATGTGGATTCTTTTCCTAAGGTAGGAGCTGGCTAGTAACATCACCTTGTTTTTATAGTTGAGGAGAAGTTTGTAGTTTGTAAACTAGTCCTCCAACAATTTGAAGGTAGTTTGCAGTTTACTTGCCAGTTCACTTATACGAACATACGAATGTGCCAACAGAAACAGACCACCCGGTCTGTATAAGTGTGCTCGAGTGTGCAGCCAACACCCCTAGTTTGCAACTGCCCCACCCCTCTCCACTTTGTCATCCCACTCCACCCCACCTCCCACCCTCTCTCTCTCCCCATTCCCTGTCCTATGCCCTTATACTGAACAAACAAAATATACTTATATTTGGGCTTCAGCTCAGAATTACTGCATCATCTATGGAAGAAAGAATGGAAGATTATTTGCTGAAAATAGATAGACAAAGATGGTGGTCAGGTAGGTGAAAGCAGGCACAGAGCAATATAGTGCCTGCTTTTGCCTCCTAACCATCCTCTTTGCCTGCCTGTTTTTCAGCAAATAGTCTTTCCATTCTTCCTCCCCTAATTTTCTTCAAATTTAGAAGGCCTTTTTCCTTTTCCTCCCTTCCCTGACCCTCTGCAAAGAACCATAGTGGTCTCTTCAACCTGTCCATTATGGTTACCATTCTCATGCATATCATAGATGTCCTGAGAATAGCCCTTAATTGCCCCTATCTCTCTTCCACCTCATCTGTGCTGTCCACCTCTACAGCTTATCCCAGACCATCTCCCTTCAGCCTATTGGAAGTGTGCCTCCCTAAAATCCAGGACGCTAGCTCTCAATTGTAGTTTATCAGACTCAAGGTCAAATTCAAACCAAACAGAGCTGTGATCACTGTTTTCTAATGGCTCCCTCCTCTCACAGCTCCTACCTACCTCCATGTTGGTCAGCACCACATCAAGGATTGCAGTATGCCTATGGGACTCCTGTAACTAACAGTACCAGCAGACAGTCCCTGAATGCATCCAGCAAGACCTGTCATCTGGTACGCTTGGCCACTGGAACATACCAATCAACTAACTGGGTCCCAGAATGCAGCCTTGGGAAATCTCTAAGTTTTCCTTTAGCTGAGATTGATTTCACTACTTGGGAACTGTTAAAGAAGTAGCCTTTAGACCAGGAGGCTGCATTGTGAGTTTAACCAAGGTGGTATACAGTAACTTGTATAATGGTATATCATGACATAAGGCATTGAAGGCCTTCACAAGGTCAATGAAGATTGCTTCAGCAATGTAGCCATTATTCATTGCAAGTGACATGTTTTTATTACCTTCAGCAGTGCTGTACTAGTTGTTCACTTTTGTACCCTCTTAATCAATGCAATATCATTTTTAGCATTGAACAAAAGCTGACTGTCCAACAGCCACTCAGTAGTGATTGAAATTCCTCATTTGAGATGCAGACATGTCTGTGAGAGACTTAGAGCTGCGATAAATAATTAAATAATCTGCATAGAGCATAGAATGACAAGATTGAACAGAATCAAGAATGGTCATAATCTGGCCCGTAGCACTGATTGAACAGAATCAAGAATGGTAATAATCCAGCCTGGTAGCGCTGAGGGTTGAGGCACTGGACGACACACCTCGCGCCACGCCAATGACCCAGGTTCAGGAATGAGCCTGGGTCATTGGGGTTGAGCAGGAGAGGACTAAGATTAAGTGTCTATAGACAGCTCTCTTAGTCCTGGGGTGGTTAGGGCTCCTCCAATGCACTGTTAACCCCTGGCGGAGGCTGGGGCCACTGCAGAGCATGGTAGCAAAAGCATGGGGATTGGGGCAGCAGCAGACATCTTCCAGGTGCGTGCAGGAGTGTGACACATGGGGCAGGACATCATTGCATGTCCATGCCTCAGGGGAGGAAACGCCAAGAAAATCTCTCTACCATCAGGTGAGGCAATGGCGATCGCAGGCAAACCGACTCACCACGTGCCGATGCTGGCTGACTCTCTGGTTCTCCTTGGGATCTGGGGGCCTCTCCATGGGGCTGGTAGAGCCCTCAGACCTCGCATACCTGATGTAACTTCTGGAGTAGTCAGTTCAGGTAGGCAGTTGAGCTTAGCAGCTGTCGGCAGGACCCTGAGAGATGCTCCAGAGTAGGGTGCAGAAAGAGATCCTACAAAAAAAGAATGGTAATAATTTGAGAAATGACATGAGCCCTAAGTTGGAAATCTAGGAGATGGCACTAGTAATTTGTAAAGAACTGGAGTTAGTATCAGGCAACCCAGTCATACCTCACAGAATGATAATTCTGAAACCAATTAAGAAGGGTATTGACTAGGTTTCTCAATGAATGTAACCTAAAGGGTAGAGAGAAATGGATTTGTGGCTACTTTGAGCTGGCATCAAGCTGAGGCCCCAAAACTGTTTAACTCAGAATTCAGCCAAACTGCTACAACCCCAACAGAGTAACTGACACAGTGTACAGCAGACTGAAAATAGGGATAAAAAATAAGATCAGCAATATACTGTATTAAGCACTGTAGCTTACTTGTTGTGGTGCTGTTGGCATGCAACTGATGTGAATGACTACGTGTATTGTTGTGACAGTGTCTGAAAAATCCACTAAGGCCACCATGACCCAGTGCAAGCTACAGTAATAGTTACTATTAAATACTGACTTCAAGGCATATACCATCATGTAGTCTTCAACTCTCTGCTTTACTTCATGCCAGTTATTATATTCTTCTATGCAGCATATCAATGTTAAATTATACTTTTATTGTACATGTTATATTATATGATTATTATTTTATGTATGATCACTTTTTATGTTGGGCAGTCAGGAGAGGAATCTGGCCAGGAGTGGAAGTAAGAGGGTACAGTGCTCAGATTGTTTGTTTTTCTTTACATGGGTGTAAACTGACTGGATGAACAATATGCTGAGGTGATGAAGCAGGAAACAAGAAGAGGGCTTTTGTGGGAGATTGTGCATCGAGCTGGAGGCAGCCAGAGTTGGAGACATCTTTGGGTGGGGATCACGTGACTGCTAGTGAGCTATGAGCCAGCAAGGTTAAAGAAGCCACATGCAGTTTCTCCTAACAGTATGAAGAGGAAGCAGACCAGAAGTAATGAAAGAGGGCTCAGTTCCCAAATTAAATGTTCTCTTTTTTCAGGTGTAAACTGAGTGGGTAAAGACTGTGCCTGGGTCAAGAAGCAAGAAGAGGGCTTGGTGGAAGGTTGCAGGCAGTGTGTAGGCAACCATTCGGTGCCATCCTGGTGAGGGGTTAATAACATGAATGCTGATGGCAAATGGCACACAAGCACTCAATAAAGTTGAAAGGAGGTTACTCAGTTTCTCACAGTCAATAGAGGAATCTGATAGTAGGTATTGGTGGATCAGTACACAGATTGTTGTTATTCTTTTACAGGTGTAAACTGAGTGGGTGAATGAAGTGCCTGGGTCAGAAGGTCCAGAAGTGGGAGTGGGGCTTTGTGGGAGATCATGGACTGGGCTGTAGGCAGCTGGAGTTATCAACATCCTTGTGTGGTTGATGATTTGGCTGCCAGTGACCCATGTGTGCTAGCAGCCTTGTTTTTAAATCCTGTAGGTGCAAGTTACCTGGAGAGTGAGGACCACAAGAAGGAGGTAGGGGTCTGAAGGGTATCCTCAGGGCTGTCCTCAGGTTGACAGATGATTTTTTCCTGGTATCTCCACGATGAAGGTGAAATACAGCTGTCTTTCACCTAGGGAACTATGTTTTAAATGTGTGTGTAATGGTTAGGAATAGCAGGAACTGTAATGTGTGTACTGTCCTTCAATTTGCATAAGTAAGCAAGTTGCTTACTTGTAGGTGAATAGCATACTAGGTGACAAATAAACAGAGGGACCTTGGAGTCAAGTAGAGTGGCATAGATCATCACTAGTTTTATAGAACTACTAGAGAAATCCTTTCTTTGGTATTCTATAAATTGACTGGTGGGGTGGGGTTCGGCCTAAGCACATGCTGTAGGCAAGCTTGAGGACACAGTATAGTGCAGTGGGTTAAGGCTCTGAGTTGCAGATCTGGAGACCTGGGTTTGAACCCACAGCTCGCTCCAGTGCATACTGTGTGATCCTGAGCAAGTCACTCAACGTCCTTGTGCTCACAGGTCGCATCTGGAAACAAGCTTTGACTTAGTGTACTACCCTGGTTAAACAATGTTCCTTTCCACTTTCCCTAGGTGTTTTTCTCCCAGAAAATATGTGGGTCAAGAATCAAGGAGGATGCTACTTGGGATGTGGGAAGAAGAAGAGAAGGAGGAAGTTAGGAATGAAGAGGTGGTTTGATTAAGTGCCTCCATGTGGAGCAGCCATCTTCAGGGAGGTCCTCTGGAAACAATGATATTAGCAGGTGTGCAGCAGAATGGCAGTACTTGCTATGAAACTTACCATGGTAATGGAAGAATAGAGCCTTCACCAGAACAGGTCTGAGTGAGAGCTGCTACAGGCAGCTACTTCTCTTCTTCCCAATGGATGCCAAGGGTTCTAACATGGTGAAGGACTGCATTTGGCAGGGAATGGGGGAAGGGTCCACACAGGCAGGTTGAGGAATCTGAGGTGGTGACAATGAACTGGTTAATTTCCTGTGTGACCAGGTAGGTTATGTACCCCCAAGATGAAGACCAGAACCTGCTGTCACTGAGGATACCAGGTCTGTCTGTAGACAAGACAAGTGAGATGAGCTTGAGTCTAATGGCTAGTCAGTATAAGAGACCAGAGATTTGGGCTTAATGCCATTGTTCACCTAGGGACTAATGGCTTGGCTATCAGGCCCATAAGGAAGATCACAGATAGCTTTAGAAAACTATGATGAAGGCTCAAGCTAACAGTGAACCCAGTATCCTTCTTTGAGGTCCTGTTAGTTTGGACCAGAGAAGAGCAAAGGGTTTCCTGATCACTTACTTCAATACCTAGCTGAATGCATTCTGCTTATAAAAGGGCTTTGGGTACATGGGAGATTGGGTGCACTTCTTGAGAGCTAAGATGTTATATAAATGGATGGGCTATGCACAGGTGCATTTATACTAGCACAGGGATAGGCAGATAAGTGATAATAGATGCAACTACTCAAGGGAGGGAGTCCTGGATGGGTTCCTACAGTGCTAAAAGAAATGGTAACAGAGAGGAGGCACAGTGAATACAATGAGGTAACAGAACAGAGGTATGAGAGATGAGGGGTTATCCAATGCAGAAAAGGTGGAGGTTGGTAGGGAACCGAAGATGAAAACAGGGTAAGTATGGGGATAGGGAGTTTAAAGGAGGATAAAGGCATGATAAATGAAGGACTATCTCCACTAAGATGAGGAGCCTGGGGAACAAAACCAGTGATTTACAGACAGTGGGAACAGAAGCATACTTGGACCAAGTAGCATCTATAGACACGCACTTACATAGTAGCATGAATGGAATCTGACCATCACAGTTCACTCCTTGTAGTAGAGATATACAGAGTGGTGACATAAAAGCCATTGAGGTAAGGGATAGTGGGAAGGGCAAGTGCATAGAGACTGTGTGGGTACAGGTGGTTAGAAATGTGAGGAGTAACATCAGTACATGAGTGGCATATAGACCACCATCACAGAAATAAGCATCAGACATATCAAGTGAAGAATAATAGAAGGGCAGCAATGCAGAAGGAGGAACTGCTAATGGCTGACTTCAACATACTAGATATGGACTGGAAGATCTCAGAAGCAGCAAGGACAGAAATTAGTTGCTGATAGAGGTATTCAGAAAACATTCCTGACCAAAGAGTTGACAATCATATAAGGGAGGGCAAGCCAACTTAGTCCTTACAAAAAGGATTGTATAAGGGATATCACAGTGCAGGCTCTCTAGGAATCAGGTCCATCAATCCATGTGGTTTGCATGACCTTCAGGGAGTCAACTATGAGGACAGGCTAAAGGCTTGGAACATGTACTTATTGAAAACTAGGAGGGAAAGGTGGATATGATTGAAATCTTCCAAGTTTCTTAGAGGCACACTCAGTTAATTTTACCAGGAACACTAGTTCTACAACAAGGGAGCATGGTGGAAACTAAAGGTGGGAAATTCAGGAAAAACATCAGAAAGTATTACTTCTTGGAGGGTGGGTGGTAGAGCAATGAGAAATAGACTGCCACCCAAAGTAGTAACTTCTAAATTCAGTGCAGAGTTTAAGCGCAAGTGGAGACAAGGCTTAGGTACAATCACGCAGCACTAAAGAAGGGTAGGCTGGACAACTTGGGGACAGGATCCCGGTTTAACAGTAGGTCTCTGAATCCATGTTTCAGCAGACTCAATGGACCACAGGTCCCCTTCTGCTATAATTTTCTATGTTTCTATATTTATTGTTATACTAGAGGTGGAGAAAAGAAGAAAAAGACAAAAAGCTTGGACATCAAGAGGGTAGAATTTGTCAGGAAGTGGCAGTTGTTGCAGAAGAAGCTGGAGGCTATGAAGGCAGTGGAGGTGGTCAAAAAGAAATAAGAATTTATTAAAGATGCTTTACTGGAGGTCAGGAATCAATAGATCTGTGTAGTTGAGAAACCAAGAGGGGCAGGAAACCATTGTGGTTCATACTGCATGGCCATTGAGTGAGGCTGTGAAGGGAAGAAGAAGGCCTTTATAAAGTACAAGAATGACCAGAGTGAGGAAAATAGAGTGAAGATTTTCAGCAGGATGAATGAGGCCATCAAGATTGTGGGAGGATAAAGTCTGACACATAGCTGAGGACAGAGGAGGGAAAGAGGAAGGAAATAAACTATTCTTTTCCCACATATGAAAGAAATGCAAGAGGGAATAGGCAGATGAAGAAGGTAAAGGATGGGGGAGGAGAATAAAGGAAGATAGACATTCTGAATCAGTTATTCTGTTTGGTATTTCCTGAAGAGGATAAAAGGCCATTACCAATTATCAAAATGTGTGTTCACAGACAGAGGATGAGGACATGGGAGGTATCAGAGAGGTTCCTGTCTCAGAGGAAAGGGTGTTGACAGGCCTGCACACACTGAAGAGAATCTCCAAAAGGACATAAACAGGGTGGATACAGTTCAAAGAAGGGCAACAAAATGGTGCAGGGCCTACACTAACTGTCATACAAGGAGGGAATGGAGGTGCTCAATATTTATACCCTGGAGGAGAGAGAGAGAGATGGATGAGAGAAGAGATGGGAGACATGATGGAGACCTTCAAATACCTGAAGGGAATAAATATAGTACAAGAGGGTAACATCTTACAAAAAGGAGATGTTCTAGAACAAGAGGGATGACTTAAGATTGAAGGGGTAGACTGAGAGGCAACATGAGGAAGTACTTTTCATGGAAAGGTGGTGGAGGCATGGAACGGCCTCCTGCAGGTAGTGGGGCAAAAGTCAGTGGGGGAATTCAAAAACAGCATGGGATAGATATAGGGGAACCCTACCAATTCAAAAAGAGTATTAAAAGCTAGAGATAAGGTAGGATTTGAGGCATGTTTTAGAGGTAGGGAAAAAGAGCAGACTAGGTGGGCATCTTGGTCCCTATCTGCCATTAAATTCAATGATTCTATATAAATGGGTCCAGACAGACTGCATTCCTAGGAGCAAAAGTAAAGGACATGGGCTGTCTTAGCTGAACCACTGGCTGAGCTGTTTAACATGTCATTGTAGACTGGGGTGATGCCTAGGGATTCTATGATATTGATAGTTCCCATGCACATTTGCAAAAGTAGGAATATGCATGGGAACTACAGATAAGTTAATTTAATATCCATAGTGGACAAGATACTATAAACAATAATAAAGGATTAGCCAGTGTATTTCTTGGATCTGAGTAGACTTTGGGATATCAGATATCAAGGGTTCACAGGGGCATTCCTCTCCTTATGGACATCTTTAATTTTGTGACAAAGATGGTGGACAAGGGACACTCAGTAGGTATACTGTACCTTCATTTCAATACAGCCTTTTACACTGTCCCGACTATCTGGTATCTGGTACCTGGCTGGTTAAGCTGAGCTTCTTGGGATGGGAATAAAATTACAAAGAGGGTGAAAAACTGACTAAGGAAAAGGAGGATAGTTTTAAAGTGGACTACTGAAACCTCTCTGGTTGGGTCAACAGTGGGGTGCCTTTGGGGACTGGTCCTTTTCAACATTTTATTTTGATACTGAAGTGGGATTTGGGCTGGGCAATTTTAATGTCACCAATTATTTTGGAATTTTCCAAATAATTTAATTGGTCATCACTTGGTCAGTGTTAAAGCTACAGATATCACATTTTACATTCATATTGCTCTGAAGAGGCCATAAATAGTTATCCAACTCTATGACATTTGGGTGAGGGCAGGAATCAAAGGGTTCAAGTCTGGCAATCTATTACTCGTGAAAAAATTTAAAATATTTTATGCTTACAACGTAGACACCTTTGAGTTAGATAATTGAAAATGTGTATGAGTACTTTCATGTAAGAGCCATAGATTCAGCTAAATGGAAAGGTAATTGGTTATGTAAATTGTAAGTTACAGGAGTTCAAAATTCCACAATTTAATTACTTGTTCAATAGTGTGATATTTTTTCAAAATATTTAGATGTGTATAGCACCTCTGCTCTTGCAGGTATATACTGAAGATTTGGCATGCATACCAAAGTAAAATGTCCTGGAATTAATTAGCTGAATAAATGTGGTTTAGTGGGTTAAAATGTATTTTGACTACTTTAGAAATTACTAATTGGCAACATTTGCTCAAACATGTATGGACGTATAATAGGTAATGTCAGTAGAATTCCACTTGTCTAATTTAAGTTTCATAAAGCACTTATCATCACTGAATCACCTTACACACACACTAGCATCTTGGCCATGCAATACCCTCCAACACTCCTGCAATAGTGATGCCCAGCATCATGCTCCATCATGAGTAAAGATATCCAGATACTTCTGTCACAGTGGCCTATGTCACAGCCAGTTGTAAGGCTTGGTGTTACCTTGTACCACTCTTTTCAACTAATAAAATATGCATTGTTTCCTACAGGTTTGTTAAAGAGTTAGCAGAAACAATGCTGCATGTGCATGAACTTCCACTTGTCATTAAGTCAGTGAGCTCTAGTAGTTATCTGGCATACTGCAAAATTCAAGCTAGTGCACAGTGATGCCCATGACTGCTCTTCATGGTTCATCACTCAATATAGTGTCCTGAGACTTGGCACCACTGCATGTTTCGATGGATGCTGTAATGAATGTTATCTTACTGCCACTTTACCCAGCAATTACCTCCTCTACAATGGCAACTCAAGTGTATGACTGAGCAACATGTATGGAAGTGGCTTTGGTAAAAGTGTCACAATAGTCCTCAACTTCACAAAAGCTCATGAAATTCAACTTTAATTACAGATGATATTTTGGAACCTCTGGCTGCTTATAACTTGGCAGGCATTTATGCAAGAGATTAGAGAGCTGACACATGCACATTGTCTTTTTTCCATATTGTTGTCTCTCCTGGCCAGCAGCTTGTCTGTCAGAGGTATACCCTGTTCATGGATATATCCTGATCAGGCTAAACTCAGGCATCATTCAGTTGACTTCCAGGTCTCTAACATTTTTTCCCTTCCATCTCCTCTGGTGCCTCTGCCAGTCTTGCACAGCTACAGCATTCCCTGTAGAGGAAAGCTCCCTGACCCAGCTGCAGGGATCACTGTGTTGATAGAACTTGCTGCCAATATTCCCCAACTGAGATTCACTGCTGAGCAGCAGTTGTCTCAGCCATGACATGCTTCCGATGCTGACTTCCCAGGTTCTTCTGAACCTGTGTCATCAACATGGCAGCATGACACTCTGCTTCTGGGCCATGGGCGTGGCCTTAAAGCCTAATATTTAGGGTAATTGAACCTAACTAAATTGGTGATATTCCATTCTCTAGTTTTAAAGTTATCACGGCAGTTTGCATAATTATGCAGTTTGTAGAAATGTGAAATGCAATTTTAAAATTCTGAAAGGCTGAAGGCTTATAACTTTGTCATCTCTACAAACAGAAATATTGGTGCACATCTGTATGGACCTTGATAAAATCACCTTGCCAAATTTGGTGCAAGTTGGACAAAGACTTTTCAAATTAGACAGAAATAAATGAAATACAATTTTGGCAAAATTTCATGAAACGTTGTGTCGACTTCATAAAATTTCACAGAAGCAAAATCAGAATTTTCCAAAATCTCACTGGGTAAGATACATTTGCCTGGCCTAGACGGGATCCCAGGATGACTTTCTCTTCACAGACAATACAAAGATCTGAAGAAGAGTGCATAGTGTTGATGTGGCTAAGAAGTATGAAGTGGGGAGTCACATGATGCTACAGTACCAGGCTAGCACAATCTCTTTCCTCCTACTTCTAGCCTTACACCAATACATTTTACATTTTACATTGTGACCTGCAGTATATCTGCATATAAATAAGTCCAATATCCATGGTGGTCCAGTGGACTGCTATCTGCCCAATCGTGGGCATCTGTATAAAAATGATCATTCACATATCTGGAATGTGTAGAGTATGGGCTGCATGCCCATTGGCCCACGCCAGAACCAATGGGTATACAGCCCTACCGATGGTGTCAGTCTGTGGGCCGCGGATGCAGGTGGGTGGGTGCTGCCCTCCGGCTGACTGGGGTGGAGCGGGTAGGGCTCAGTGGCGGGTGGGAGGGGCACCTGACCACCAGGGATATTGGACTTATTTATTATTTATTTACACAGATGCCCGCGATCAGGCAGATAGCAGTCCACTGGACCACTAGGGATATTGGATTATTTATTATTTATTCATACAGATGCCCACGATTGGGCAGTTAGAAGTCCACTGGACCACCAGGGATATTGGACTTATTTATTGTTATTCATACAGATGCCCGCGATTGGGCAGATAGTGGTTCACTGGACCACCAGGATATTGGACTTATTTATTATTTATTTATACAGATGCCCACAATCGGGCTGTGGAGCACATTGCGGCTGCAGGACCGTCGGTCCCTGATGGCTGCTGTCTGGCATGGCACCAGGCTCAAGTTGTCAGGGATCGGTGCAAGCTTGGGAGCAGCTCAACTTGGCTGCACAGGGGTGTGGACTGGGTGATTTTCAATGGAGCTGCTCCATGGTTCAGCAGCGTGAATGATTCATTCACATATCTGGAATGTGTATGCAGTGGGCTGCCGCCCATTAGCTCACTGTGAACCAATGGGCATACCTTCTGGTGTCAGTTGGTGGGCGGTGGGGTGCAGTGGGTGAGGTGCTGCCATGCCAGCTCCTGTGAGGAGCAGGCGGTGGGGCTCAGTGGGTGTGGGGGGGGTACCCTAGACCATCAGGGATATTGACTTATTTATTATTTATTTATACAGATGCCTGCGATCAGGCAGATTGTGATCCACTGAACCAACAGGGATATTGGACTTATTTATTATTTATTTATACAGATGCCCACAATTGGGCAGATAGAGTCCACTGGACCACCAGGATATTTGACAGACTTCTTCAATTTTTTACAAATCCAGATCGGGCATGGAAGCGCCGCCAGGTGGCAGGAATGAGGTGGCCACCACAGGTGGCAGCTGCCATGTTGCACCCTGCAATGCAGCAGCTCACCTGTGGTGGTCATCAGTTGTTCCTTTTTTGATTAACTTTGTGTTGGCACAGGTAGGGGTTGCGTGATGTATGGCTCTGCACATTCCGGGCTGAATATCGGGCTGTGCAGGGTATGGCGCATCGCCCACCTGCACCTGCATACATTACTGATGCTCTCCGGTGCATTGGAATTTGTGCTGCTCACTTTTCAGTTTTGAATATCGCGCCAGGGCGATCAGTGGGTTGCACATGGTGCAACACTGTTGAACCATGCGCAACCCTTTGAATATCTGGACATATGTCTTTTAATTTCTATTTATTTGCCTATGGTTTTGATGTATATTAGTGGTTTTAGATACCAGGCAGAATGCCTTAAATAGTAATCCACAGCTGATGCACCCAACAGCATCTGCCTCGACTAAGCTGCAGTAATTTGCACTGGTAACTATCAACTGAACTTCCTATCTTGGTGTCAGATCACTTCTCTATTTTCAGAGAGGCATGAGTGAGGTAAATATTGTTACTGTTGGAAGCATCATTTCAGTTACTCATAAAAAGGGTTGTTTTATATTTAACTGTATATTGGAGAGTCTGTGATGAGAAGAAATGTACTTTTAAATCAACACACTCATTTGGGTGAGAACACAAATTGTACAACAGAATTTAAAGGTTCCTTTATCAGGTTAGATTGTTAGAAATTTGTGTTGATCAATTCCTGATTCAATAAAACAGTTTTAGAGACATACAAATAGAGAAATAAACAAACAAAACAAAACAAACAAAGAGGTACCATTTATCCCACAAGTTGATAAAGATCTCCAGCTGGATTTTGAAAATGTACCCTTCAAGAATACTGGAGAAACACTCTGCATAAGTATTTCTTTGAGTAAATAACAATTGTGATAAAAGAAGATGAAAACACATACTGTAGTGAGAAAATGCTACAAGAGATTTTGTTTGTGCAGACTGAATTAATAAAATATCATGCTCATCCTGATTTTTTTTAAACTGTGGAATTGACTCTCCAGAAAGATTTGTACATATAAGGAAGAGATTTCTTCATGAAAATAATAAGGACTATTACCATTTCTTAAGGAACACGCTACATAATTGGTCAAGAAAATGAATAATTTCTAGTTGTCATAGACATGTCTCTAGATCTTGAGCTTAAGGCCAACACTAGGATTCAAACCAGCAACATACAAAAAAAAAGTATCTTCTTCAGTACCATCCAAACAAGGGCAGACAAAGTACCAGAACAAATTAATAAAAGAAAAAGACAATAAAGATAATAAGAGGAGAACAGGAGATATTGGGACAAGATATATTAAACTAAGTTCTCAACTTTATTTTTTCTAGTGGTTGTTCAGGTGGATGTTAAATGATCCCATGGCACTTGTCAAGAAGAGTCAGGAATTTCCACAGTGTCCTGGCCATATTTCCCATTAAGTAAAATACTCCCAACAGCTTAATCTGGTTCAGTTTCAGTTTGTTTGCATCCGTAGCCCCTCCCAAGGATGAGGATGAAAATAATCAGTGTTGCTTAGCCCTTCTTTCCTGGTCAACAAAACTATTACAATAAAATATTTCCTTGTTATTACTGACTGATGTATAGCCAAACATAGAAAATGGATTATCTTTCCTAACAACACTTTGAATCAATAACAGACTGATACAAGTAGAAATATCACAGCTTTTTAAGAAAATCAAATTTAAAAACTGTTATCTACAAAAAAAAGAGAAAGTGCGGAAGGAATGACATCAGCGACATATAAAAGTAACTTGAAAAGAAAGGATCTTTCCTTTCGATTCAAGCAATCAATGTAATGGGTGGACAATTTTCGGAACTGACCAGTAACATCACAGCCGAAATGTCACAGGAGTTTAATCATGGAGTAATATCATGGACCAAAATGCTGTGAGGTACAAAATAAACCCAAGGAACAACTCCACAAATGGGAACTCTGTGCACAGCAACAGTGTACCTGCAGAAGGATGCATATGAGGGGAGAACCAAGCAGGAGTATCTGCCACCAGGAATGTTACTGGGACTCGAGAACAGGAGCACACTGGAAGAACAACAATGCCCCACACAGAGCAGAAAGTCAGTGGAAAGGGGCAAACACTGCAATAAATACATGGAGTCCACAAAGGAGACATTAAAGGAAACACGGTGGAGGATGCCGCCTAGCATAAATGAGGATGCAAGATGACAGTGTGCACTGGGCAAGGGATAGCAGGAAGAGGCAATGGCTGCACAGGGAGCACATAGGACAGGGTTGAGCAGTACAGGCAGGGTGGGGAGGCAGACAAACAACACACAGCAATGGAACTGGGTTATGCTGCACTGTCAGATGGATGCTGGCTTAAAGCCCAATGTGCCCTGTAATATTCGAGCAGGAAGACAGGGTCCAGTTGTAAGGCCTCACAAAAGAAGCAGTGCAGAAATCAGGGTGGGCTGTCACACAGCCGCAAGGGAGACACATGGGAGGAAATCTTGTCCATGGTAGTGGGGCACAGGAGTGGGGAAAGTGTGCAGATGGTGTGCGAATGGCAACCAGCACTAGTGAACAGGCAGTGGATGCTGCTGGACCACACAAGGCTGCACGGGTGGAAGGGGCCACTCAAGGGTGTGGAATAATGCTGCACCCCAAGGAACAGGCCCAGTGTGGACACACAGCAGTGCTGCTCACCACCAGTCGCAGAACACCCAGCCCTCTATCTGTTCCTGCCCCCAAGGAGTTACACATAGGGCAGGAGCAGCCACAGTGTACACATATAGTGTTAACAGGAAACACCTGTGTGCCGGGCTGAGGCTGGCCTGGCCAGGTGCAGTGAATCCTGCACCCAGTGGTGGGCTTATATTTACAGCCACACATGGGCAACAGTGGTTCATGTGCGGACTTGCTACAGTAGCAGTACTGTGTGTGACTGTATAACCTGTGCATGTTACGATGCCACTGCATTTGTCACCAGCCAGAAGGGAAGACCCTACTGCAGCATGAGGGCTACATCTACTACAAGGAGTGCACCTCAGAGAAGAAAACATACTGGAAGTACTCAGAATATTACAGGGGATAGTGCCCTGGCCATGTGCACAGTGCAGGGGAGGAGATGGTCAAGGTGGTGAACAGCCACAACCATGTCCCTGATCCTGGGGCCATATATGCCAATGAGGCAGTCATGGAAATGAAGCAGAGGGTGGCCCAGTCCAACGAGAGACACTACACCAGGTGATGACAACCTGAAGCAGCAGCAGCATCCCAATGGCTGTGGGGGATAGAATGCCCAATATCCACCTCCTGAAGAGGAGGATCCACCTTGTCAGGACTGCTGCAAGCCATCCAACACCCTATCAACATTACTTGAGAACTTCAGCATCCCAGAGCAGTACAGACAAGCCCACAATGGTGCCCCTTCCTACTTCACGTCATCGGTGGTGCTGCAAGGATCCTCATATTCTCCACAGACAAGAACCTGCAATATATGTCACAATGCTTGACATGGAATGTGGACAGCACATTGACTGCCTCACCACAGTTCATGCAAATATACACAATGGTCCCAGTGTCTATCCTGCTGCCAAACAAAACCGAGGACACCTACACACAGGCTTTGACTCACGGAAAGAAATGCATGCTGGCCTGAAGCCAACCACCAGAGTGATTTTGAGCAGGCTGCCATTAAGGCCTTCCCACAGTCCTCCCATTTTTCTTCCACCTGTGCCAGGCCCTGTGTCAGAAGATCCAGGAGGTATCTGAGGGATGCAGCATTACATAGAGAAGGAACACTTTGGCCTTCATGTCTGCCTGCTGCCCTTCTTGACATTTGTGCACCCAGAGGAGGTCACCACCCTGCTTGAACTGCTTCGGTCATAGTAGTTCAATGTACAACATGACTAGCTGCTAGCCCCAATAGTGGATTACTTCAAGGACACCTGGGTTGGACGGCCAATCCAGCTGGTGTACGTGAGGTGTCCCAAGTTTCCCGTGGAACTGTGGAGTTGTTACAAGGCCAGCAGGATGGGCACTGCTCACAAACAATTCCATGGAGGAATGGCACCATGCCTTCAGCACCTTAATAGGCACATGTCACCCAAGTCTATGGTTGCTCATTGATGATCTGAAGGTGGAGCAGAGGCTTAATAAGCTCAAGATTGAGCAATGCATAGCAGGATGTTATGTGTCACCATCTCGTAAAAGGTACAAGGACACCACAGCCTGCATCCAGCAGATTGTCGAAGAAGTATGGCACATGGAGCACGTATGACTATCTGTGTGGCATCACCCACAACATCCAGTTGCAGGTATGACCATGCATACACCTGTCCCCGTGCCTGCACACCATGACACTATGACACCATGCCACTGCACTGACCATGGTTGGCAAATGACTGTACCAGTGGCACTGTGCTGGTGTGGGTACCTGTGCCTTACTGAGACCATCATTTTGTGTTACCTATGTCCACCCAGTGTCAGTGTGGTTGGGGGTGTTCTCTTGCTGTGGACGGATGTGTGCCTCTGCAGTTGGAGGTGGGGAAATGTGCCTCTGATGTTTGGAGGTGGGGAATGTGCCTCTGCAGTTGGGGTGGGGGACTGTGCCCTGATGTTTGGAGGTGGGGGAATGTGCATCTGCCATTGTGGGTGGGGGTATTTTGCATCTGATGGTTTGGGGTGGGATATTGTGCCTCTGCTGGGGGTTGTATGTCCATGTGATGGGGCATTCTAAGACTGGGCTGGTATGTGTATATGCATGGTTAGTGTTGCTGGGGTGGTGCTCTGGCTGTGCTGTAATGTGTGGATGTGCACCATCTTGGGGGCCTGTGCACCACATGTGTGGGAGTGGGCCCTGCTGTTTGTGCAGGCCTGGCATGCCTTGCACCTGTGGTTGGTCTGGGCAGGCACAAAATATGGTGGGGTTGTAAGGCATAGTATTGTAGTTTTGTTCTTGTCAATGGTATGGTGGGGATAGGGTGGTTTACACTGTGTGATGTAATGCTTTGTGCACATTGTATTAAAACATACTGACCAGCTGTTGACTCAGACTGCTGTCTCATTATAATGTGTGTGTATATATCAGTGTTGTTCACCTGTCTGTCTGTGGATTGCTGTGTGTCTGGCAAGCCGGATATGACAGTGGCTGTTGCAGCATCCCGACTGTTTGACTTTGCCCCACCCCTGTCCATGTGTGTTCCCCATTGGCATGCCCATTGCCCTCCCCTGGCCCTTGCATTCTGTTTGCCACCACCCACATGCACATGTGTACAGCGGTTCTGGATCGTATGTTTCCATGTCCCCTGAGCTGCCATGTCCCGTTGCACCATGGCATGCCCTCCATGGTGGACGTGTATAGAATGACAGCTGGGCAGCAGGCTCCAGTCCAATGGGTGTCCACCCCCCACGTACATGTCTGTGCCACCCACCACTTGGCATGGGATATGGATAGCCATTATATGGCATACAATCCAAATGCACACACATCTACACACATCCCCATTCACCACTTAATATGTCACAGGGCAGGCTACGTGCTTTGTGTGCTTGTCTAGCTTCACATATGCCACGCTTGTCACTTGGGATGCGGGTGGGGTTTGCAGGGCTGCTGATGGTGGTAGGTAACTGGCTGGGTGGCAGGACAAAGAGGGTGGTGGTAAATGGCTGTCACCCACAGAGGGAAGAGTGACCAGTGGGGTACCACAGGGATCAGTGCTGGACCGTCCTATTCAACATCTTCATCAGTGACATTGCACAGGACCTAGAAGGCAGAATTCACTGTTCAGCTGATGACACAAAGCTCTGTAACAGAGTAGACACACCAGAGGGTATAGACAGAATGAGAAGGTACCTGCAAAAACTTGAAGAATGGTCTGGGGTTGGCAGTTGAAATTTAATGCAAAGAAGTGCAAGATAATGCATATGGGGCACAAAGCCCTGGCACAATATATCAGTTGGGGGTGAGGATATAGCATGCACCAAGCAGGAAAGGGATCTTGGGGTTATCATCTCTGATGACCTCAAGGTAGGGAAACAGTGTGACAAGGCAGCAGGTAAAGCAAATAGGATGCTGGGATGCATAGGCAGGGGCATCACCAGCAGGAAAAGGGAGGTCATAATTCCACTATACAAGACACTAGTGAGGCCCCACCTGGAGTACAGTGTACAGTTCTGTAGACCTTACCTACATAAGGACATAGACAGGGTAGAGAAGGTTCAGAGGAGGGCAACAAAGATGGTGCATGGATTGCATCACAGGTCCTATGAGGCCAGGTTGAAGGAACTGAACATGTACTCCCTGGAGGAGAGGAGGGAGAGAGGGATATGATAGAGACATACAAGTATCTTACAGGGAGGAACAGTGCAGGAATACACTATTTTTAAGTGAAAAAGATGTTCCAGGACTAGAGGGCATGGGATGAAGTTGGAGGAGGACAATTCAGAGGAAACGTGAGGAAGAATTTTCTCTCAGAACGGTGGTGGACAAGTGGAACACCCTGCTAGAGGAAGTGGTGGGGCTAAAACAATCACGGATTTAAGAATGCATGGGATAGACATAAAGGAATTTTGATGGTCAGGGGTAAGGGCAACAGACTTCTAGGAAAACATAAACTGAACTTACAAGCTCAAATGGGCAGACTGGGTGGTCCATAGGCCCTTATCTGCCGACACTGTCTATGTAACTATGTATCTATGTATGATGCACATCTCCTGGGTCATCCTTGTAGGTGGTTGTGGGGACTGTGGCATGCGATGGACCATGGTGGGCATCGCCCACCACTGTGTGGCGGGTAGCGTGATGTTGTGTCCAGGGTTGTCTGGGCATGCATTGCCAGCTAGTGGTGCCAGGGTTGTGGCTGGGGTGAGGTTCTTAGTCTTCATTTGGCATGTGTGATACTCTCAGCTGCTGCCTGGCCTTTGGTGTGGTGCTTCCACACCCCACCTTGGGCCATCCACTACGACTGAGGGCAAGCCTACACCATGGGTGTCGGCGCCCACACTTGGGTGATGGGGGTTGGCCATTATACCGGTTGCAGGGTGTGTTATCCCGGTCTGTGTCTTTCCACTTGCATGTTCTCCTTGTCACTTCTTTCCACACCCCACTGGCCATGCCCAGTGCATTCCCACACTGGCCCTGTCCCTGTCCCCTGTCCTGTGTAGGTGCTGGAGGCCTGCTGTTTTGTGGTTCTCACCCCATGCCATGGGGCTCAGCTTTCTCGCCAATTGCCCTGGTCCACCTATACACCTCTATAGACCACGGTACACTGTCACCACCACATGGTGTTCCGGTCATTGTTGCTCCCCTGTGGGTGCCCATGCCCATCATAACCAATGGTGGATGTCCTGTGTCCCACTCACCCCATGGTGATTGCCCCTGCACTGTTCCTCCCCATGCACCCCTGTGCTGTTCGTGAGCACCGGTGCCTGCAACTTTGCTTTGCTGGTTGGGGTCACCCCACAGTGGGTGGTGTTTGCTGCCTGTGTGTTCCTGGCATGCACTATTTCATCCCACGATGTAATGAGCTGCCAACATTGCTGGAGGCGATGTTATTGCTGCTTTATTGTTTTCGACTATACTTTGTCCAGCGGGTTACTGGCCAGTTTCCAATTTTCTGAGTGACATAAATGTACTGCAAACCTTTTTTTTTTGTTTAACCAATACCATGTTTTACTTTTGAACTTGATTAACAATGCCTAGTAATCAAGAATTTCCTCTGACAAAGTAGAAACATTGAATCTCCTTGTCATGGTGGCCCAAGAAAATCAGGACATGCATCAAATAGAAGAAACAAACACACACACACACATTTAAAACACAGTTCTGTATTCTGGCCTGATTAGATGGGTATTTCTCTATTATAACTAAGCAGAAATCAGTGAAATGAAACTGATACATTATTTAATAATTTCAATCATCAGATCCTCAACTGAACACCTCTCTCAGTTGGCTTTGTTACCTAAACATCTATCAAAGAACATCCAATGCATTTAAGAGAACTTTAACAGAATATAATATTTAAACAGTTTAGCTTGTATTTCACATTAGTTCAATGTTTGTGGAATAAGTGTTATGCTTGTGCAACTCTGTTGTGGCAGTACTCTATTTCTATTTTCCTAGGCACTTAATGCTAGCTAGTAGGAATAGAGAGCCCCACACTTGGAAAGGGGAGAATTCTGAAAAGGGAGGAGGAGGAAGGCAGGATGGTGGGCAATTTTCCAAACTGTAGAGCAGGGTTTCCTGGGAGTGGTTAGTTTAAGTAATTTATTTGGGAGGAGTTGATCTCCACATTGAACCTTGGGCTGGCCCTCCATTCTGTATTTCTTCTCCCGTATTTATTACTGTGGTCATTTCCATGAACACAGGATTTTTGTCCTAAATTGTTACTCTATTACTGTTGCTTTCTCCCTACTTGAGGTCATAATAGTGCTTGTGACATCACAGTTACTCCCATGGCAACAGACTGTGATGTCATAACACAGGATTATGATTTGATGTAGGAATAAGCTATAGAGGCAGATGAACCCTAAGGATAAAGATCATGTATTTATGCATATTTTCTCATTAATAAATAATGGGAGGATATATTTATTTATTTATTTTATTTATGACTTTGTTAGCAGGGTAAGGTGCTCTGATTCAGGGGACCATTTTCAGGCAAGACCCAGGCCAAAAAGGCACGAGCATATAACAAAATAATTGAAATGATCAAGGAAGGAACAACAAATGGCAGGCAATAAACAACAGAATCGGCTGGACAATCAACAGTAGTAAAAGTACAAATCAGATATCTATACTATATATGTGGAATGCAAACTGAATAGTACCTAATTGTACCTAAATATTATGTTTCTCAATGTTTTCTTTGAGGCATCAGCAGCTCTTTAAAGTATTAATGTCATGTGCGTGGACTCAATACATATTTTAAACAAGCTTTAGGAAATTACTTGAAAGAAAAATATTCCTGAATAACAGTCTGAAGAAAACAACTGCACACACAGATGTGCACCAAAATTAAAAAGATCCCAGGAAACAGAGATGTGTTAAAGTGTTCACTTTCATTTAATGCAACATTGCATACAGCATACAAGCAGGAACTCCAGATTGCAGCTAGAATGCCCCAATGTTTTGCACTTGCAACCTTTGTCAAGAGGCTACCATGGTAACAGTGCAAGTCCCTTAAATACTGACGGTTATTAAAGATACATTATAAAGTGGGCAGGGACAGTCCTGCTTCCTGATTGGTCAATTGCTTTCCACAAAGATGTGGTAATTGAGCGGTAACTTCACGGGTCTGTAAATACCTCCACAGAGACACCTGCAGGTAAAACCATCTCCACTTTCAGTGTTTTGTGCAGTGCTGCTATCTGGTATCCTTCTCCAGTCTTCACCACAGATCTCACATTAAATCACAAATTATCTGCCATAAATCAGAAACCTGGCTTTATGAAACACAAACTGGTGAAAACTTCTCAACTGTCCCTCATTTTGCCTCAAAATGATCCTCTGTTCCTGATCTCCTGTGCTTTCCTGCTCATAATCTGACCAAATCAATTGACGGCTGAGACAACAGCAAGTACCTGCTAAGGATCGTGTGCTGTATCATTCGAATTCCACAGCAGCACTAGACAGTAATTTTTCTTTTTCCAGTTCTTTTTCCTCCTGGTCACCACTTGGCTGGGGCCACATCAGTCTTTGTCTTGTTCTGCCTAAGAGCCTTTCTTACTGGTCCCTGTTCCTTCAGCCTACCTGCGTCTCACCTGTGTGGGACCCCTGATCATAACTTCTTCGGCACCTTCAGTGCCACAACATACATACCTCACATCAAGTGCCATCACATGCATGGTGAAGGAAGAACAATCATAAACTCAAACAGCAGGATCCTGATCCTGCATCAGATGTGGTAGGAGGAGATACATCTTCATCATAGCCATTGGGGTTTTCCAGGCTCTGCTGGTCTCTGCCCCAGAAGTGCAGACATATAATGACGTTGAACATGGGATGGTCAAGTTCCATACCTATTCCATGGATATCCTCTGACTTCTCCACCCCATCCCAATCTGGTCCCAACTAGTGGACACCAAGTCTCCATCAGGGGTCACTAGAGGCCAGGAACCATTGCCCATCCTTCCCAGAGGAGGAGAATAGTCCTCTGGATGCTCAATCCTTTCCCTCCAGTGAACCCTTGGCAATCTGAGGTCACTCCTGACCATGGAGTACTGGCGTGGTAAGGCAACAGGTTACTCGGCCTTCTATGCCACTGGGCGAGCTCCAGACATTAACGTTTTGAATAAGATTTAAAAATGTTAACATTTTATCTTGTTGGTAGACCATTTTATATATGCTATAATACACTCTAGGATGTATGGTTACCATATAAATTACCCCCCATTGAAAGCACTTGGATGATGCCCCATAGCTCTTACTTGGGGTGGGCATGCAGTAATTACACGGTAACCACATACCCTATTGTGTATTATTGCATATCATAATAATAAAATTGTAACCAAAATAAGTTGAAAATGCTATGCCTGTGTAAGAAACAAATAACGGCACTAATAAATATGAAAAGTGCACTAAAACATTACAAAAGTTACAAGAGGTAAAACACAGACTTGCTACTTGATACATGTTTTAAATTTTAATTGTAAAGAAAATATTATTTTGGAAATATTGATTCATGAATAGTTCAACCCTGACAAATGATCTTGCAAATAATAAGGCACACATTGCTTTGCAAGATGTTTGAGATACTCCATCACACAGATATGAAAACATGAAATTGTTATATCAGCAAGACAAAAATAAAATATAATTTTAGCCATCAGGTCCTTCACAGAACACTTATCTCTGATGGTTTAGTTGCCAAAAGATCTCTTAAAATACTAATGTCCTATATCAGGGTAATTTTAAACATGTTTAATGGAAATTACCTGGAAAGTCTAATATTCCTGGATAACAACAAAGACAAACATTCTCTACAAATCTTTCTACGCAATCACAGTTTGAAGGTTTTGGATATTTCCTGCAACAATACAGATGATAGTGCACCACCAGTTTGTTCTGGAGTTGAATACATTGAATTAATTCTAAGACATAACTTTAAAGTTTGCGTGTGCATGTGTGCACAGCAAACATTTTGTTACAAAGGACTGCATTTCAGAGTTGTGTCACTGTCGGGTCCAGTTCAGCTCAGGTTGCAGTGGGCATGAAAGTGACAGCCCAGTGGACAGCCAGGTTGATCATGATGTAATTTTCTGTTGGTGGGGCGGAATATTCTCACAGTTGAAAGGAGCCAACTGCTCCATTCACAGAGTGGCTGGCTCCTTTCATTTGCATAAACCCTATTTCACCAAACTGTCACTCTACTCTGCCACCCACTATGCTTGCTCACCTTGCTCACAACCAACACAGTGACATCATGGGAGAAATTATTGACACTGATTTTTCATAGTCCTATGTCTCGTTGCTGGCATGTTGGTAGGGGAAGTAAAAATAAAATAAAAACAACCAAGCAGGTAGCCACCAACAGCATTTTGACACTCCCATACTTATATGGAGTATGGATAGCTGTAGTGGTTCAGATCTGGATTCTGAATCAAACAGAACTGATAAACTTGATTGATTATTTTCCAGTTTAGCATTCCTGCTCATAGGATGCCATGCCACTGTTTAATAATGGTGATTGGTATCTTATGTCAGGAAAAGTAAAAGAAATACAGCATTTTTTTTAAACCAGACAGCTTCCCAGATGGTTTCTAAGGTGGCTGGTAGGGTTTTCAGGCTTGCCAAGTTATCATGTTGCATGGATACCATGTGGCACCTAATGAGCATTCATAGCTCTGTGAGCTACCAGACTTTACCTGTGTCATGTGTGTTCAGCTGCCTTTGCTGAAGAGTAAACTATAAGAAACAAATCCACATTCTGGTGAATTTCATTTTTCCATTTCAATATCTCAGCCTCTTCCAAGAATCCCTCACAACTCCCCATTGCCTCCCATGCCCTAAATATAAAACCAACACACGGGTGCCCAGTCCCCAGTGTTGGTACCTGAAATAAAGAAAACTATCCCTTAATGTCTTTTTAACCTTTAAAAAGACAATGGTCCATCAATGTTTGTTGTTGCCCCCTTACTGCTGCTGTTGTCTTCCCCACTCAACCTCCTCCTCAGCACCCACTGCCCCACACCGCAAATATATTTACCTACCAGGGATCCAAAGTAGTACTCCTGTCTGGACCAGACACAAGTTTTCACTTTTCAGTGCCAGATGGGGAACTAATGAATCCAGGTAAGCACATCAATGCATTTCATTGCATTATGAACTTGTATTCATAACTTTGTCATTTTTAATATTGATCCCCAAATTGTCAACAAGGCATTTTTGAGACCCCACCTCACAGTCACTCTGTGAAATCACCTTTCAGGCAGAATTTGAACATTTTCACCTACCGTTTCATGAGGTGGGGTCATAAGAAGACTGTGTCAAATATTTGGAGTCAAAATATTGAAAAGCAACAATGTTATGAAGATACATTGAACATTTCCAATGCTCACCCATAACCTTGGTAAGTTTCAATATACTGACCCTAAATTTTGAACATAACCATTTTTCACACCATCTCTTAATGTGATTGGAGTCATTTTCATGTCCTGGCTAAATGTGTTTTTGCCCTTGTGGCACAAAATGATGTTTCAGACAGTATTTTATAAATGACACCTGTCATGTTCAGAAGGAGGGGTCATAAAAGACTATGTTGAAAATTTGTGGTCAAAATGTCACAAAACAATGACGTTATGAAGACATGTTGCATTTTTTCAACATTTATGCATAACATTCAATGGGCCAGATATTCAAAACTTTGCGCTTGGCAAAACCGCTTTGCTGGATTAGCGCGGGTCTGCTATATTCAAAAGGCCAAATAACGTGGCAAACTGCATTAGCGCCAGGCAGAATTATAACGTATGCAAGGGGCAAACTGACATGAATACAGGCGCAATGCTATATTCCAAGCGACTAAGCGCCGCCCTAAAGTGGTTTTGCGCTTACTAGCGTGACACTTAGCGCAGTGCACATTACCACCTTTGGAAAAGCTTGTCTTAACCCTGGGCAATCAGCTTTGCATGACACTATGGCTTTTTGCACGGTGTTTGCGGGTTAATCGCAGGTTTTGCCAGACCCTAACAAATAAATATGACACATAGATAAAGCCAAACATAGAGGAAGATGTTGTTAACTGATGGCATCACAATGATGCCATCATCTGCCACCAGTCCCAGCCATGCCAGGCAGTAAGTGGTGACCCTGCCACCAGTGGACAGCATAGCAGTGTGGCCATATGCACACACCCGCGGACTACACTCTGTGGACACCAACAGATGCCAGCACACACATGCAGTACTGTGGGCATGGAGGATGTTGAGGGGAGCATGTATGGGTGGCAAGGCTGTGCTACAGACCAGGTGTGGCCACAAGACTGGGACACATCATGCAGTGCACATGGGCCAGTATTGGGAATACCCCAACACCAGTGTGCCTTTCAGATAATATATGCCCCCCAGC
The DNA here is from genome assembly GCA_016271365.2 of Neoceratodus forsteri. NCBI lineage: Eukaryota > Metazoa > Chordata > Ceratodontiformes > Ceratodontidae > Neoceratodus > Neoceratodus forsteri. The sequence goes on from CM057455.1 coordinate 627,466,445, forward strand.
CACATACCACACAGTTGTACAACTGCCATAGCACACAAAGCCAGAAATGTACATGTCACTATGAGCATCCCATGCCACAGGTGCAGCATATGTGGGTCACACAACAGTGTAACAGTAATGTCCACTGTCACTAAACACCTGCAGTTTGGGCCTCTCACTGTGTATAGTGCAGTCATCATCACTGCCCGACACACCATAGGCATTGCTGTGTCCACACACTACTGGCCCCTTGCTATTGTAGTTTCTGCTGTGCACTGTAACGTGACCTACAATGTTGACAGTTGCATGCAGCACCACCACCATCTGTGCCTATGCTGTGTTGTCCCAGTACAGCTGCAGGCAGCAGCATGTGGAGTAGTGTTCAGAACTGTATATATTCTGCTGTTTGCGAAGCGGCCAATATTATTTTGCGCTGGTTTAGCGCAGGCTAAACAGTTAGCCCGGTGCAAACTGCATGCAAATCAGGGCATAATGAGATGCTAATCTGGATGTCTGGCCACAGACTACCTAAGTAGGCTCATTTGCATGTCACTTTGAATATGGCAAAGTTTAGTGCCTGGCAAACGTGTTTGCACCGGGATAACGGTTTAGCTCTGCACTAAACCTGCACAAATGTGTTAGCTCTGTGCTAACAGTTCAGGTAATATTTTACAGTTTTGCACACTGTACTTTCACATATGCTGCCGCCTGCAGCTGTACTGAGTCCACGATTTGCTGGCACACACATTGGCCGCATAGTTCATCTGTACCTACCTTCACATCGCTGTGCACTGTGTTGCTGTTGTGGTTTGCACTTCCTGGTTGCCATATTCAGAGCTGTCTTATTCTAGGGCTAAGTTTGCCCTGCACTCCCAGCCAGTTTGCCCGGCCTCATTCCCATGCTATATTCAGAAACTGTTTGCCCCGGGCTATTCCTTTTGAATATGGTTTGTTTTGTGCTCGGGCTAAGTTTGCCTGCCAGGCAGTGCTAATTTAGCCCGGGCAAAGTTTTGAATATCTGGCCCAATATGTACAAATTTTGCCCCAAATTTTAAATATAGCCCTCATGTTACCCCACCTTATGAACATGATAGCTGTCATATTTCTTATCTCCTCCTAAACACTTTTTTATTTGCTCCATTAAGTCACTTTACAAATGGAATTTAAAATTTCCTCATGCCAAGATTATAAGTGGAATTATAAAATAAAATTGTTGAAAGTGTAGGGCCAAAATATCAAAACAACAGCTATGAGAAGACATTGATTTTGTTTTTCAATGTTTACTCATAACATTACAGTCTTTGCAGATTTTGGACACGTGCACATTGCCCTTTCTTACCCCACATGACTGACATGGCAGGTGTTATTTTTCAAATCCTGTTTGACATATGTTTTGCAGTCCATCTGTGAAACCACTTTTGGATAGGGTTTTGAAAAATCCACCTGTCTCCATCATAACTTGAAGCCATATAAAGACTATGTTGAAAATTTGACATCAAAATGTGAAAAATAAGTTACAAATAAATATTGAATTGTTTAAATGTTCACTCATATCATTTTTTTTTCAGATTTTGGCCCGTAGTGTTCAACGAGCCTTGTGTTACCCCACCTCATAAACATGACAGGTATCACTTCTCAAATTCTGTTTGAACACATCTTTGCAGTTACACTGTGAAATCACCTTTTATATTAGATTTAAAAGAAATTCCTGTCTTGTTCATAACACCAGGTCGTAAAGGCCATACTTGAAATTTGAGGTCAAAATGTGGGAGCCCACTAAAATTAGATATTGGCTCTTGGCTGGCCCATCTTGTGTAAATACAATCTAAAATGTAAAAGCAGGACACCACTGAAAATTAGATGCTGCATATAATCCAGTCAGTCCTGGGAGAATATATAGCGCAAATGTGCAAAGCAGGACCCATTTAAGCAGAGCCCCCACTAAACTGTGCATCTATGCTGTTCTATTCTCAGAAAACACATTGTAACATCTGGACCCCTCAGAAAATGTAACTTGCCTTTCAGCTGGGCTATCTTGGCTAAGTACTGTACATTATTACAAGCAGGGCCCCACGGAATATTGACATTTTGCATCTTGGCTGTGCTATCCTGGGCAAATACAGTGTAAAATTGAGAAAAGCAGGATCCCACTCAAAACAAGATAACATCTGAGCTGAGCTTTCCTGGTTAAATGGAGTAGAAAATGTGACAAAGCAGAACTCCACTAAAAATAAGATATTGCACCTCAGCTGTGTTATCCTGGGGAACATATATTTCAAAACTGTGTAAAACAGAACCCTACAGCAGAACCCCACTGATCGGACAATGTTGCATTTAACTCATTGCCTCCACAGGAGCTCTCTGAAGTTGCACCACTTGTCTCCTGTATACTATTAACGGTAAATCCTGGGCCTTTCTAAGCAAAATCAAGCTATAGGCAGCATGCCACAAACAAATCCTAATAGCTCAAGAACCGTAAGTGCTAGACACAAAGTATGAGTGGCAAAGTTGTACAGCACAAAATTACCTTTTAATGGTGGTATGAACAATAATATGTAATTTTTTTCTATGTTGGTTGAAACAGCAAAAAAATATTTTTTCACTAAAATAGGCAACATAAGCCACACACACCATACCATAAACAAATGCGAATACCTCCCAATCAGTCCTGGAAAATACATTATTAAACCTGAACCCCATTAAAACAAGATCTTGCATCTCATCTCAACTATCATGGTAATGCAGTATAAAACTGTTTCAAAACAGGAACCCATTGTACATTACGATTGCATTGCATGTGGTTTATCTTTGTAAATATATAGTAAAATATATGTAAGCAGGTCCCAGTAGAACAACATGCAAACAAACACTCAGCATTGACAAAATCTTGTTCACTTTTGATACACAATTGCATTTGTATTTGTGGGAGGATAAATAACATTTGTATTGTTTATCCTTCATAAATTTTCAGAAGAAAATTAATTTTATATCTGTGCCTTTATTCACATGATGGTATGACATTTGGAAGTGAGGGGTACAGAAATCACAGTGCCAATGATACTGAGTGACACCAGAGTATAGATGAACACTTTTTGTATAGTGAAAGACACATATATATGCTAAAACTTGTGCACACTGATGTTGCACAATACAGACAAATACTGTTCATACATGAAAGCACACACATCACCTCACAGAATAAATAGCATACCCTAATAATACAAAAACCTCTGAACTTTTAACCTGACTTGTTCCTACACTATAGCCTCTTTATTCAGCATGATCTTTGTATAAAATAAAGGTTTCATAAGCTGTGAATATTAATCTGCCACTGTTCTCGCTTGAGATTGGTTAATCTGAGCTCAGTGGTCAAAACCTTCTCCAAACCCTGAAAGTCCCATAAAGCAATGACATCTAACAATATTTCCATACAGTAGATGCATACCAGCAACACTAATAGTAATGAGAAATAAAAAATGTTCGGTCTGGGAGTTGAACCTAGGCACTCTCCCAACTACTGTACATATTCTCTGCCACTGTGTGTGCTATTATTCCATATGGTGGAACAAAGGTTTCCATACACAGATGTATGCTAACAACATAAACTTTAGTGATAAAGAAAAATGTTTAGTTTTGAAATCAAAGCTGGCCTCTTCCCAACTACTGCCATGGTGCTCTGCCACTGTACATTATTCAACATGATGGAACAGAACGTTTCTAGACAGATGAATGCTACAGGAAAGCATATTCTGCATAGAGTTCAGATGCCACCTCCCACACCCACACACATAACACTGCAGTGGAGTTTGATAATGAACTCTTATCTAACTGAAGTAAACTTCCAAACACGTTGCATTCAACCATAGGCAGTCCTTAGCAAGAACTGGCAAACTGACTACCGGCCCCCCCCACACACACACACAGCTGCAGCAGAGTTTAGTAATAAACTAATAAACTATAGGGTTATGCTTCCCAACAAATTACATTCTAAGCTTGATATGCCTCAACAGAACTAATTAAGTTGAATGAAACATGATGTTGAACTAACAGTTCAATGTTCAGAAAGTCGGCTTCTTAGCTTTGCTGAAACATATCACTGACATCAGCAATGACATCTGACAGTTTCTCTCCATACAACATAAACTGTAGTGAGAAACAATCTTTCAATACAGGGGATCAAATACAGGCTTGTATAGGAATAAAACACCCAACTAAACTCTAAATACCCTATCACTGACATCATCAGTGACATCATGCAATCAAATCAGTCAAACCAAACGTAGCCTTAATCTTTAAGAAAAGCAGGAAAGAACATGCATGACTACAAGAAGTGATTACAAGCCATGTTTGCTAATGCCTAACATACTATGCTTTCTGGTATCTATAAAGGTAGCATGCAACAGTATGATACATGCAACCTCGCCCACCCCCCACAGCCCAAAGACAAATGTACCTTATAGACAATTTGCTTGCCTTAAAAGTATTTATGTATATGTAAATTATATTTTGTGCCAATTTGAAGGGTTAAAAAGTGATACTTCAGTCTAGAAAAACATTATTTACTGTGCTACTTGAAAACAATTCAGTGCTCCGTCCAAGTCATATAATACACCAATATTGCACTAAAGTGTGGATCTCCAGTGGAGAAATATGGGCACATTGAGCAAGTATTCTAATATGGAAAGTGCACGAGTACTTTAGAGTACTTCAAAGATTTTCAGATGCAAAGACGTCTGCTAGTTTCAAAACACTTGCTTTGTTTGTGGTACTATAAGTCAATTGTTTTCAGCAGCCTCCTGACCCCGCTAAGAAAGCTCATACATGTGTGGCCTTTACCAATACTAACAAACAGTTCAAGCATATAGGAAAATGGCCTGATGAGCATAATCTCACATGTGGATGGTGCAGAAAGAATTCACCCTTCAGGAAATATTGCTCATAGGGAATTCTGGCATAAAGAACTTCTCATGTAGAAACAATCTCTCCTTGGCATTCTCATTCATGCAGGATCCTTGTGGCCATGAAATACATACATGCTTATGTGTCAATCTGATGAAGGCGGAGTAAGACAGCAAAATGTAAGCACATACAGTATGTACGCCATGGTCGGGAGGTAACAACCACAAGGTTCCTGCATAGATGAGAACACCAAAAGAAAGATTGTCCCTGATCCCCTCCCAGAAATACATTTCTCCAAACCTGTTTCTGTTGGATGTTCACTGGTAATATTTATTAAGGCACGCAAATTATATTTACATCCCAAACTTCATATTTCAACAGTATACAGTACAGTACAGTACCACCAAAATAATTCATTCTGCTTCTTCTTTCTGAAAACCTTCCGACTTGATCCTCTTCTCCTTACTTGTAGCACTTCAGGGACCAGACACAGTTGATCTGGCCCCCATCCTCACCAGAAACCAAGTACCATCACCAGGACTCACCACGTGGTACCATCACCAGGTACCACCACCATTTGGTACCACTAGCAGGTACCACCATGTATCCAGGCCCGACCTGCACAGGGTCAGTTCCCAGTCCATAGCCCCTAGGTCCTGACACGTGATCCAGCCCCTAGTTTCTATCCCTCCCTCCTTTACTTCCATGCCTGGATTCCTTGGTCCCCAGTCTGTGCTGCCTATCCCCTCCCCCTCTTCTGCCCCAACCTTTTTCATTTGTTCCTCCTTTTCCCCTTTTTCTTGCTCTTTTTCTCCTTTTTCATAGGCAACCTGATGCCCTCTGCCAGGGCTCCTTCCAGCCCGGAACCATATGCTGCCTTCCTGCAGCTCCTGACCCTGTACGGGGCTCCCGGGGATCATGCTTCCTATCCTCAATGTCCCATGCAGTGCCAGCCGATGGCAAACCTCTCTCCCTAGTATAGGGTGGGTGGATGGAAATCATTTTCCCAGAAAAAGAGGGTGACCAGAAAGCAGCAAGCCCCCACATAATCCAAATGGCCCCTCCTCCTGCCCTCCTTAACCCCTCCTCCAATCAATTGGGAAGCTCTCCTATCCCTTGTCATTTGACCCTGTCTGACATCACATTCTCCCCTTTTCTATCTCTCTCCTCCCCTTCCACTTTGCTTTTCTGGCAGTGGAACATTAGACAAGCTGGCTTGCCTTTCATTGACAAGCCATATTGTCCCTGATCCCTCCCAGAAATAAATCTATCCACACCTGTTTCTGTTGGATGCTCATTGGCAATATTTATTAAGGCACACAAATTATATTTACATCCCAAACTTCATATTTCAACAGTATACAGTACAGTACAGTACAGTACAGTACAGTACAGTACCACCAAAATAATTCATTCTGCATTTTCTTTCTGAAAACCTTCTTCCGACTTGATCCTCTTCTCCTTGCTTGTAACACTTTTGGGTCTGAACACTGTTGATCCGGCCCACCTGTCCTCACCAGAAACCACTACCATCACCAGGTACCACCACCATTTGGTACCACTAGCAGGTACCCCACTTACCTGGCCCAACCTGCACAGGGTCAGTTCCCAGTCTATACCCCCAGGTCTGGACACATGATCCTGCCCCTAGTTTCTATCTCCTCCTCCTTTACTTCCATGCCTGGGTTCCTTGGTTCCCAGCCCATGCTGCCTACCCCTTCCCCTCTCCTGTCCCCCATTTGTTCCTTTCATTCCCCTTTTCCATTGACCCATCTCCAGCTTGCGATAGGATGATGGGGCTCTGCCCTTTGGGCCAGGGAACATGGTACCTCCACTGCCTTGTAGCACCTCTCCCATATCCAGCAGGCCCCAATAGGCACCTGCCCTCCAGGCCTGCCCCTTTGGCTCATAGGTATCCTCCAACCATACAAATTTTCCAGGATGGGCCTGAATCCCTACACCTTCTTGGCCTCATGCACCACTGCCACTGGCTGTTGTGGCCTGCCAGCCCTCACCCTGGGGCACACTGCCCCATTGGTGCCCCAACAGGGCTGGTCCTGTATGCTGGTCCATCCCCATCCCTTCCTCGTGTTCGCAGAGATGGTGTCGGGTTCTCCATGCCTCTAGTGCCATGTCCCTGCACTGCTGTGGCCGAGGCCTGGACCCGCTGTGTGCTCTGCCCAGGATAGCTGCCACCTCTCCCTGATGAGGGAGAGCATGCACCCATATCACCTGTGGTCTGCCTTGGACCTGTGTCCCCCTCATGGCCCCTTGACCTGTCCCTCCAGGGCCATTGTAGCCTCAGCCACCCACTGCCCACTTGCTCTGCACCCTTGACGGACTCCCCTTTGTACGCTGACTCCTACGGTGGAGCTGTACCCCTGCCACCAATGCCCATCCTCCCTTTCCAGGCTGGGGCAGGGCTCCACCCATTAGTCACCTACCCTGCTTTCTTAGCAATTCCTGTGCAGGGCCAAACTGGTGCCTGTATTCCCAGATGCATTGCCCCCATCCTTATCCTCATCTGACCGCTATGTTCCTTGGCCCCACTACCATTATCCTGGTGGGGACATGCCACCTTCTCATGGCTATCCCCAGCCCTTGTATGCCTCCACCGCTGGGCCCCCAGGAAGCCAGGCCCTCTGCATTGTCCATTTCCCAACCACCATCCTATCCTTGGCCTTCTTCATTCTTTCCATGCTAATGCTCATTCCCCTCCACCAAGACCACCTAGTTCAGGGACCTCCAGACACATGTCTTGTCCTCTCCCATATCCCATGCCGTGGGCTGTCCATTTTCCTTCTGCTACACAGGGTCCTGTGCACCTGCATGCCCCTCACCTTGAGGCCTCCACCATGCCCCACAGTATAAATTGGCAATAGTTTGCCCCTGCCCTGGCTTCCACACCTGGCTCCCTGCCTCCTGCCCTGGAAGACTTGTGCTGTTGGGTCCAATTTTAGTGTGCTTTTCTGCCTGTTCAGCCCCCATGGTTCACCAGTCTGGTGCTCCATGCCCCCACAGCCCCCCTGCTGCCCCATGCCCCGGTCCCTCAGCTTAGAGGGGAGCTACCTGGTGTACGAAATGGGCCACATCTCCTAGTACTGCCTTGATAGCTAGTTTTCCCAAAGGCCCCCCTCATCATCCGGTTGGATAACACCTTCTAGACCCTCCTCCACTGGCCTCCACTTCAGCCCACTGTTACTTAGCTGGCCTTCCCCACCAAACCTTGTTTGTGACCCAGACCAACTGCCTGGCCTGCCTCTGCTTGCTCCCAAACTGGAAGCCCCTTTGGAGTCTCTCCTCCTTTCTTGGGGTCCCCATTCGACAACCGTGGACTCACCTAACTCTGTGGGTCACAGATCCTTCCCCAAGACTCTCCACACTGGAAGGCCAGCCCCCTGCTCTATCCTGGATTGGGAGCCCTGGTGAGGCCCCGCACCCAGGGGAATGCAGGGTGCCTGTCAAGGCATGCTGCCCTTTGTGCCCCTGGCCCTGCTTGTATAAACCTGTCCCTGCCCAGGCCAAGGGACATGCCATGCATCTGGTCTGTGCAGGGCCACTGTGGCCTTGGGTCTCCAACACCGGTACAATTTCCATCAGCCTGTGGTCTTCCCTCAGCCTGCTGTCAGTGTCCCTGAACACAAATGGCAGGAGGACTCTCCAGTCTAACTCCATAACATCATCTGTGTGCCATCCCCTTCCCTAGGATCTGCCTGCCCGGTGCCTTGGGGCCCCCCTCATGCAAGCCTTCTCTGTTAATAAGAGAATCCCCACAATACCAGGCTGGGGGATCTCATTGCTAATGAACTTGCTTGAGGGCATGCCATAGTGCATGAGTGACCGTAGGCTTCCCACCCAAGGCACCCGGCCTCTAGCTCATCCCACCAAACTCTGCACCATATCACCTCCTGAAAATAATTCCTGGGCCTGTAGTGCCTGCTGCAAATCAATCTCATCCAGATTAAGCTTTCCTCCAGCTGCTCTTCCCCACATCCCGGACACCCTTGCCGTTTGTGCCTGGGGTTTCGGGCACCCTGTGGGACATCTCTTTGTGCCATACCCCAGTCTCTCAAACCTGGGCCACAGAAGCCCCCATGAATTCCCCTGCCATCTCAGGCAATCATTGCTGACAGATTTTTTATTTGTTTGGTTGCCCCATAACAATCTCATGCCTGTTACCTGTACCTGGATATAGTAAACATTCAGAGCCATGTCAGGCAGAAGCCCTAATCATCCTTCACCTGCCTATGTGCACACGCTGGTCTGCCCAGACATGCTGTTCAACAGGGGCTGCAATAGCAGTGTGTATTCTTCTCCTAGTGTCCCGAATCCTGCACTTTGTGGCCAGGTCCCATTCATATCAGATTGGAACAAACTACCCCCAGCTGCTACCAGATGAAACCCCTAGGCCTCCTGCCCTGCCCTGACCACACTCAGATGCTCCATCTGCTCCCTCTGGATAAATGACCCAGCTCACCTTCACCCCTTCCTCCCTTATTTACATCCCCACCACTGCACTCACAAAGGTGCCTCACACCATTTGCTTCCTTCCATCTTGGTGACTCTCTGGGAAGAGGTTTTCCTCCTCCAATGCATTTGAGGACATGCCCCACTGATACACCCACCTAGCATGTTAAGCATGAGTCCTGGGTTGGAACTACTGCTCCCCTTACCAAGCCCTTTCCCTTTTTTTTTATTTTTATTTTGTTTTGAGACCTCTATGAATTATCCAAACTCCTGTGCCCCAGCCCTAGGGCTGACATTCCACAGCTCACGATGGGCTTTTTACCCCAGAAACATGTCTATTTTGACCAACCCACCGTCAGAACTCAGGGTTATTATATTCATGGCAGGTACTTTTGTGGATAAACTACCACTGCCAGCATATGCCGTGTGTCCATACACTCTGTGGCACTGGCCCCTAAATGATCCAAGTCAACTCCCAATTTCCCACAGGCAGAGACACCAAGAAGAAGGAGCTGCTGTTATAGCTATACTTCTCTACTGGGACTAAAGAACTAGAACTCTATTACTGGGACCCTCAATTCCCACAGGCAGAGAACACCAAGAAGAAGGATCTGTTGTTATAGCTTTACTTCTCTACTTTGGCTAAAGAACTAGAACTCTATTACTGGGACCTTCAATTTAGGGTAAAACAAAAAAAAAAATTAGTGTGCTTGTCCGAGTAGGCTGAAATGAATTCTTATCTGTGCAGTTATCTAGGTGTTTGTCTCAGGTGGCTGAGGGGAATTGTTATCTGTACAGTTACTAAGTGTAGAAAGAACTGTGAAGTGGGGGTGACTTAGCTAGAAGGAAGGCAGGTTAAAGCCAGATTTAAACACTGCCCTAGATAGCTTCTGCCAGAGAACAGGCAGAGGACACCAAGAAGAAGTGCTGTTATAGCTATACTTCTCTACTGGGACTAAAGAACTAGAACACTATTACTGGGACCTTCAATTTAGGGTAAAACGAAACAAAACAAAAAAGTTAGTGTGTGTGTGTCTGAGTTTGCTGAAGTGAATTGTTATCTGTGCAGTTATCTTGGTGTTTGTCTCAGGTGGCTGAGGGGATTGTTATCTGTACACTCACTAAGTGTAGAAAGACCTGTGAAGTAGGGAGTGGCTTAGCTAGAAGGAAGGCAGGTTAAAGCCAGATTTAAACTCTGCCTAGATAGCTTCTGCCAGAGAACAGGCAGAGAACACCAAGAAGAAGGAGCTGCTGTTATAGCTATACTCGCTACTGGGACTAAAAACTAGAACTCTATTACTTGGACCTTCAATTTAGGGTAAAACAAAACAAAACAAACAAAAAGTTAGTGTGTTTGTCTGAGGTTGGCTGAAGTGAATTATCTGTGCAGTTATCTTGGTGTTTGTGTCAGGTGGCTGAGGGAATTGTTATCTGTACAATTACTAAGTGTAGAAAGAACTGTGAAGTAGGGGGGGTAGCTAGAAGGAAGGCAGGTTAAAGCCAGATTTAAACACTGCCCTAGATAGCTTCTGCCAGAGAACATGCAGAGAACACCAAGAAGAAGGAGGAGGTGCTGTTATAGCTATACTTCTACTAGGGACTAAAGAACTAGAACTCATTAGGGACCTTCAATTTACGGTAAAACAAAACAAACAAGCAAACAATAAAAGTTAGTGTGTTTGTCTGAGTAGGCTGACATGAATTATTATCTCTGCAGTTATCTAGGTGTTTGTCTCAGATGGCTGAGGGAATTGTTATCTGTACTATTATTAAGCGTAGAAAGAACTGTGAATAATAAGTGAATTGCAAAAAAAAAAAGAAAGAACTGTGAATTACAGGAGTGGCTTAGCTAGATGGAAGGCAGGTTGAAGCCAGATTTAAGCACTGCCTCTAGATAGCTTCTGCCATAGAACAGGCAGAGAACACCAACAAGAAGGATCTGCTGTTATAGCTATACTTCTCTACTGGGACTATATTGCCCTCCTTCCCTCTCCTCCACCCCCACCTAAGCCAGTTCTACTTTTATAGGCAAAGGATTTGACTGACAATAGGAACTTCCTGTTTTTTGAGCAGGAAGTAAGTGATCACAAAGCCACAAAAGACTCACCATCCTAAAAGGAAAAGTAGCTCTCTGTCCCCCTAGCTGCTGGAGGTCTGACTCTGAGCAATAAGGAGACTACTGAGAAATATAGGGACTTCTTGTCTCAGAACAGGAAGATCAGCAGCTTAAAGGGCACAGAGGCAGTAAGTAGGGAAACAAAACAGAGGAAAGAGTAAATGTTCCAAACAACAGTTAAGGGGCCAGAAATAAGGCAAGATGGGAGTGGTGCAGTGCAGTGGCTTTGGAGCAGCAGTCTACCAGGAGACGTTCTGGATGGTGTGGTGTTGTCCCATCTGCAGGCACCTCTCTGGGCTGAGGGAGGAGGTTGCTCATCTCCAGGCTGAGTTGGCCAGGATTTGGGGACCTCCTATCCCACTCAGGGACCACCTGGGCCACTACCATGCCTCAGAGGTTGCCAAGAAAGAAGAGCACCTGGACCACTGTGAAAATAGAAATAGTAAAAGAAAAATAGATTCAATCATTTTTTTAATAGATAAATTTTATGTAGTTTCAATGATTGTGACTTTAAAGGGCAAAAAATGGTGGCAATCATGATTGGTATTTCTTTCATCACAACAGGTAAAAATCTGAAAATAATCACTTGCAATTTTTTTTAACCAGTCAACTTGAACATTAACTCAAAAATTGTTATAACTAAATAGCATAATATTTTTTCAACAAGCCTTTAAAAGGTACACCCTTGATGCAGGCCCTTCAAATCTGCAAATTTAATGAAAAAATTCACACACTCTATGCTATAGGTGAGAGCAAATATAAGCAATGTTAAGAACATAAGAACATAAGAAGTATCCGGCAGATGGGGACCATGTGATCCATCTAGTCTGTCCAAAAATTTCAATCCACTCCATGTTTTATTACCCTTCAGGAATCCGCATTGCCTGTCCCATGCTAGTTTGAATTCCATACTGCCTTAAATGCTACCACCTCTGAGGCAGTCTGTTCCATGGTTATATCATTCTCTGTGAAAAAGTATTCCATTATACTGTATTGATTTTAATCTGCCTCCCACTAGACATAGATTGTGCCTTTGTATGCTTTGTTTTGTTTTCTGGAATAGATTTCCTGTCTGGACTGTGTTGATTCCTTTATGTGTTTGAATGTTTCTATCGTCCCCCTATTTCTTATTTGTTTCTTTGCTCTAGACAGTATAAGTTTAATTAACTGAGTCTCATTTCATTCTGTTCTTTATGTAGACCCTGCACCATCTTATTGGCCCTTCTCTGAACTCTTTCTAAGTGGTCAATGTCCTTTTAGGTGGGGCCTTCAGAACTGCATGCAGCATTCCAGGTGCAGCCTGACCAGGGACCTGTATAGCGGGATGATCACCTTGTGCTTCCTGATCGTAATCCTTTTATCTATGCAGCCGAAGATGCTGCTAGCCTTCTGTTCTGCTTTTTCACATTGTTTCCCCACTTTTGGATCATTGGTAACAATTACTCTCGAGGTCCCGCTCCATCTTTGATTCTCTAATTGATGCTCATTCAGTGTTAACTTCTTTCTTGGGTTACATTTACCCATGTGCATCACATTATACTTCTCAGCATTAAATTTTAACTGCCATATTCTTGACCACTCTTCTAATTTCTTGAGATCGGCATCCATCCGGAGGCAACTTCATCTGCATCTTCCCTGTTGCAGAGTTTTGTATCACCTGCGAACAGGCAGACCTCCCTCAAGTCCATCAGCAATGTCACTGATGAATATGTTTAAGAGGATTGGGCCAAGTACTGACCCTGTGGAATGCCACTGGTTACTCTACCTCCTGTGTTAACCAGGACTCTCTGTGACATAGCCTGAAGCCAGTTCTTAATCCAGCTGACTATTTTATGGTCTATGCCTATATGCTCTAGTTTGTTGGCTAATCTCCTGTGGGGAACACATCAAAGCTTTGTTAAAATCTAAGTAAATCACATCCATTGAGTTGGTTCCATGTGATATCGGTGATTTTTAACAGTGCTGAACATTACAGAAAGCAAGTCATTGAAAACCACAACCGCAACTTGCACAGCAGTGAGGACAAAATCTGTGAGATTGGCCCCATCTCAAACACTGAACACGTACATTTTTATGTGGGGCTATGCCCTATGCAACCCATGTGGGGCTTTCCACACCCCCCATTATTAATATAATCAACTTTGTGGGGCCTGACACAGAGGAAAAGGAAACTGTTGGGTGGTGGCATCTCAAAATGCAAAACAAAGTTGGTGCAGGCCGCAAGCATAAAAATACACCAAACGCTCTTGCATACCACAAGCTGTAGAACCAAGAGCCTTCAGCACTAGTGGCATACACTCCACCACTGTGTTAGTCAGCCAGCTCAAATTTGCCCTGCCAGTCTGACTCCCATATCATGTTACTTTCATCCCACACTCACCCTATCCCTACATTCACTATTCTTGTTCTGGACCCTTGCTATTCCCCAATAGCTATTCTTTCATATTTGCTTGTATTATGGGTGGTCAAATTGAGTCGCTCATATTAGGTCACTCAGTTTGACTCACCATATCACTGATACCCACTGGGCCACCTTAGTCTACTGTTCTGGTTACCCAATCAAAGACCCACCATATTCAGTAGACATTAGCACCAAGCCATGAACCCATGCTGCTTTGGGCTCAAATCTTCTGTTTTCCTTAGGATTCTACTATTCTCTCCTTAAGTAATGCTTCCATAATTTTACCCACCACTGAGGCTGAGCCGACAGGGTGGTAGTTCCTTTGGTTCTTCCCTCTGCTTCCACTCTTGCAAGGGCACCAATGTTGCCCTTTTCATTCATCTGATACCATACCTAATTTTATTGACTTATTGAAAAGTTTAGCCAGTTGTGTGTCAATCCTTCAGTGAGTTCCTTCAGTACCCTCAGGTGGATACCATCTGGACCCATTGTCTCATACACTTTTAACTTACAGCTCCTAAGGACTCTTTCTTTGTGAAGGGTGTAATTTGGCACATTATCATTTTGCCCAGTGCCACTTAACATAGTTCCTTAGATGCTGTTTTCTATAATGAAAACTGAGCAGAAGAAGTTATTCACTACCTCTGCCTTAATTTTATCCCTTTTCACCAGCTGGCTTTCTTTTGATGCTAGATGGACTATTTCCACTTATTCTTCCTCTTCTCTCTTATGTATTGATAGAAAGTCTTATCACCACTCTTTACCTCCTGTACTATTCTCTCCTCTGTCTTTGATTTGCAATCCTAATTGCCTTCCTGCCTCTTTGAATTTATTTCTGTATTCCTCCCTGTCACTGTACAGTTTTGTTTCCTTGTATTGCTTGAATGCTCTTTCCTTTTCCTTAATCTTAGCTGCTACTTCTCTAGTAAACCAGAGTGGGTTCTTCCTCCTAATGGATTTGCTGATCTGTTTTGTGCAATCCTCCATTACTGTAGTTAAAGCATGTTTCTGTTTTCCAGTATTCTTCTACATCTCCATTGGTTCTGGTTTGTAGTAAGGATTTGATCTAAGATTTCATTTCAGGGATGTTTGCTTTCCTGAAGTCGATTATCTTGATTGTTGTGTGGCATCTGGCTTTGTTCTGCTAACTGTTAGCCATACTGATCTGTGGTCACTGATCCTAAGTGGCTTCCTATGTGAACACCTGAGATCCTGGAACTGTTGGAGAGTATCAGGTGTAGGATTGATGTCTCTCTGGTGGGTGAGTCCACTAGCTGAGTTAATCCTGCCTCTCTCAGAGCAAGGAGGTCCTATCTGAGGATGCTGTATATGAGGACCAATCCACATGAGGCAGACTGAATTCCCAACTAAGTAGCTCACCCATGTTGGCCATTGTCAGGATGGCTTCAGGAGCTCCTTGTCAGTGTCAATGTCTTGCAATGGGGTCTGTAGACAACCCCTAGCCAGATAGGGTTTTACTCTCCATCTCCTAGGGTAATCCATAGGGCCTCCTTAGTCTACAGTGCTTGTCTTGGAGTTCTGCTGCACTAATACCTTCCCTATGTATATAACCACCCCTTTTTTCCTTTTCTGATCCATCCGAAAGAGCATGTAACCAGGTATCGTAATATCCCATGTGTGGTTTGTTAGAACCACATTTCCATAATCACTACACAATCCAATTGTGAGATTCGCTATCATGACTGTGAGTTTCATTGATCTTGTCTGGGAGTCTTCGAGCATTGACACACATGGCATTCCATGAATAATTACTCTGACCTGCTGTACAGTTACCTTGTGTATTTTGCAGTGTTAGATGCGCTTGTGGAGCCTTTTGTGTTTCTTGACATTTTCCAGTGGATCTTCCTGGTCTGTGTTTCTGTCAAATTTAGTAAAAGTGGATATGCTGGACTTGAACAGCTTGATGTTGGGGAAGAGATAACTGGCAACCCCTGCAATGCTGGTAGCACTCTTTGCCTCCTCCCTGTACACTAGTTTAACTGACTGACGTGAATATCAAACTTTTGCCTAGTGCTCTTGTATCTTCATTTGTGAGGTGCAGGCCATCGAATGTGAAGAACTACTCTCCCAGAAGTTCTCAAAATTGTCTACAAAGTTGTGCCCTTTTCTTGGCACCAGCACTTCAGCCAAGTGTTTAGCTCTGAGATATCCCTCTGCCTCAGTTTATGACTGTCTGTCTGTTAAATATAGAGATATTTTTTTCACTCTCCATATCTTGAAAACCATACAAGATGCCATCACAAAACTTTTATATCTTGAGACCCTGACAGCCTGCCTGTGCATGCCAAATTTGGAGCTATTTCATCAAACAACACCAAACTTACTAAGGTGCAAAATTGGAGTTTAACACTGAACAGCCAACTCAACCCTAACTATAGGGGTGTTACTGCACCCTGTAATATAGTCATTAATGTGGGTTTCAGCTTATAATTGTATAATTGTATCATTGCTTATACATTCAGTCTGGGAAAGTATTTTGCAATTTATTGCAAAATCTTATCAAGAAAGTTAAAAAATAAAAATATATACAATAAATATAGCTTAATCAATAATACAATCTCAAGTAATAAATTTAATTGGTTTAAAGAAGTCAGAGAAAAGTTTTGTTTTTGTGGTGACTGCCAAGTTTCTTAAGGTTCTCAACTGAGTTAACTAAACGTCAACTACAACACTTGCTTGTGCTGCTTAACATTAGTTGAGATATCATTATCTGTAAATGTGAAAGAGAAAGATTTTTACCCAATTTATTTATCCAGGATAGCCCAGCTGAGCTGCCATGTCTAATTTCCAGAAGGGTCCTGATTCTACCCATTTCTGCAGTTGGGTAGACTGGAGCACTGAGAGGCTAAATGACTTGCAAAGGTCACATAATGATGATTTGGCTTTAGCACTGTTCCATCTTGCAGTCTCCAGATTCCCAAAATGATGTTTTAACCACTAGACCTCACTGCATCCTACACTGTCTACAAGGCTGAAAAAGTATATCTATAATTTTATCTGAAAAATATAATTTTATCTGGGTAGCTTTATCAAAATTATTAAAGATAAGGACATCCTGCCAAGACATTGATGTTGTTTAGTCCCTGCACTGTGTACCATCTCCACTTTGTGATCCCAAGAAAGTTATGATTTGTATTTTAGAGTAAATGAGTAAATTTAGATTTAGCTGCGAGTTGTAGTCTTCTTTGCAATCCAGAATTTTTTTTCTTTGAATTTTTGGTATTTTGGCATTTGGTCAAGGAATCCATAAGTCTGACTGACAATATCTTGAAAAAGCTAATACAGTGAGATCATGTTGCTGAGCACTGCCTCATTTGTTTACCAACATGTTAATGACTAACCTTAGAACACATGGAAGTGTTTATTTGGCATCACCTCTAAAGAGTGGCGAGCATTTTTAACACATACACATTTCACAAATAAGACTATGTTTTTCTCTCGTCTAGATTTGAACAAGATTTTGCATCAGAATATTACAGTCAAGGCTTTACTGATGCACAACTGCAGCACATTGGACTGCCTTGCTGTTGACCCATGTTTTGCCAATCAGGTGGCTGGCTGAGGATGGGACAGTCCTTGGCTGCATGTCCCAGCCCAGGGAGGGTTGTTACCATGCTCTGCAGCTGCAGCAACCCCACAGGTTAGGCAGTGAGCTTCCCATTCCATTCAAATGCAGCGGCATGCCTGCAAGGTGAACCTCAATGTTTGCATGCCTTGAATAAATAAAGGACACATCTCACAGATCCCATGCCTCCTGCCACTGGATGGGAGCATTCCAGATAAACTATCCACAATGTTAAGCCACAAGGGACATGTGATCATAAAGGAGAAAAAGGAAATAATGTTGCATGGTACAACCGCACACTTCCATGTAGTAGGTTGAATCATGTATGGAGCAGAAAAGTGCAATCAAAATGAGAAGACATTATACCTAGTATAAAAAGGAAATTAGCTTTTAATATGTTTTTGATATGGCAATTTAACTGACAATTTCTTTGAAGTGGGTTTTATGGGGAGGAATTGTTTGTGCTTTTATTCTCATAGCACACAAGAGGTGTCCTCTAAGAAATACCCTTTGAATGGAACTATAAAGAAAAAAATCATGATTAAAATTAAGAACATGGTATTGAAATGCTCCATGATTGCAAACTGAGTAGTGAATTATATGCTGCTAGCAATGTATTCGGTCTGACATATAGCCAATAATATGCCAAGGATATATTTTTTCTATTTGCAGATAAAACACATTAACTAAAACATTGGTAGAGATAAATTACTGTTTACATTTCTATACTATTCCTTCTTGGAATTAATGGACACCCCAAGTCTGAATGATAAATTTCCATAACTATACCATCTGTTTATTTGCCTTTTCACCATATGTCACCATACTCAATTCTAATAACCTTCTTAATAAGCATCATCTGCTCTCTAATATCATTGTGTAAGAACTAGGGATGTTATCAGACAATACATAATGATGTTGTCATTTACACAGTATACCAGAGGCTAATGCTGTCTTGAATATACTATTAGTGTCTGTATACCACTCCTGTACATACAGCTTTCAAAATTCTAGTTTAGAACTGCACTGTGCATAAAATCAGATTGTCATATGCAATCTCACTTACTGGTTCAGTTCAGAATCTGTTAAATTCAACTTACATTTTCAGATAACAGTGCTTTTAGCTTAATTTTCATTGTCACTTGTAATTAATGTTAAGGATATTCCCTTAGGGTAAACTCCAGGAGTCAATGTCCAGGGAATGTATCAAGACAGTGTTTCTTCATGAAAAGTGATGTATTTTGAAAACCTAAATCTAATGTAATTTTTGTACAAACACCTCGGATGCTGCTATTTAGCCTTCTTTCAGCTTTTTACTTAAACATTAATGTTTGGACACTGTAACTATTTTTAAAAGTTGGTAAACATAATCAGATAATTAAGCAATAATGTAGAACAGGGTGTTTGTCATGCTGGGATAAGAGCATGCCTCATGTGTCTGAAGCAGGAGGCCACAAGCTGACTGCATTCAGTACCAAAGAAGTGACACAACACACACCTTGTGGTGCATTATTGCAGTTATGGAATGTCTCATCTACACACAGAATAAAAAATATCTGAATAAATACTGTTTTAAAATGTTTTATTTTGTAATTTTTAAATTGTAGACATTTTTTTGTTACAAAAGAGTTCCGCTCTTTACTGTTTTAATTAGATGGAGCTGTTCTCACTGAGTTTTGTGCTGAAGTTGTGGCTCCCCCAAGTGGCTCTCCCTTACTCCCTCCATTTCCCAGCCTGCTGCTGCTCCTCATCTCACTGTCTAACCCAGTCTCATTTTCTCAGTGTTAATCCCAGTACTGTTTACTGAAATAAAGGGGGTTGCTAATGCAGGGTGACCCAGATTGTCAGTGGCATCCCTACCTGCAATGGGGGGGGAGAGGAGAAAGGTAGAGCCAAGAAGGAGGGGCTGTGGTGCCAATCAGGTGGATGGATGCCAGGCTGTTGGCCAGCAGGATACTGGGAGTGGCCACTAGGGTATATTGGGAGGATCAGGCAGGGTCTTGCCACTTGCTGTTGGATTTCTGAGATACCAGAGAGCCAACACAATGATTGGTAAGATTTGATAAAGGAGCAAGGTAAGGGTAGGTCTGGGGACACAAGGAAGGAAGGGTTGAGGGATCTTTCACTCCCAATGGAATGGTCATAAACAAAAAAAAGAAATGGAGGATTTGGAGAAAGAATTCTGGGTCTGAGTATACAGGAGGCCTGGCTGGGAGGAGGGAGGCAATTGCAAGGAGTTACAGCAGCTTGGCATGTGGGTAGCATTTGCCAGCAGGCAAGGGACTGCATGTGCAGAAAAGGTTGAGGGTGAATCTCCCCATGAACTGGGATGTTAGATGGGAAATTTGTGTGGGGAGGAACCTGGAACAGGGTGGCAGGCCCAATATAGAGGATGGCCTCTGTGGTAGGGGTTAGGACTGCTGGCTTGGTAGTTTCAGGAGCAGAGGATCCGATGATGCACCCGGCAGTGGCAGAGATTGGCCACTAAGGGCCCTGCAGTGGCGTGGGATCCTCTGAATGTCCCAGTTGCAGTCAAGATTTTAGTGTGGCCTCATTGGCAGAAGGGTACCTATGAGCAGACCAGATGAGGAAGATATCTCCTGTGCAGCCTTGAGCAGGCCATGCTCCAAGCCAGGGGAGGTGATGATCCACAGGCCCTCAGTTTTGGCACATGGGCTGATCTGGTGGGGGCTCCAGGTGAGGGGTGATTGATCCCCAGGTTCCCCAGTGGTGCACAGACTGATTTTGCTGGGGATTCATTCACTGGCCCCGTGGGTGGGTTGTTGCTGGTTGGAAAGGGATGGGGGTTTGCCGGCTCTTAGGGGAGGCCGGCTATCGGGCAGGGAGGTCGCGGGCTGGCACCAGGAGTACTAAGTGATCAGGGCTGGGCTGGCAGTGTGGCATGATGCACGAGATGGGGGAGATTCAGGAGTTCCTGACAGCCACAGGCCACAGCGAGAAGTGTGTCCAGATAACTACCTGTTGTTGTTTCAAAAAAAGAAAAACAACAAGGCAAGATGTGCACAGGGGTTAGTCGGCAGGGTTTAGCATAATCGGTGCAAGAAGCAGGAGACCATTGAGGAGGAGGAAGCTGAGGTAAATGGCCACGAAGTTTGCCATGCAGCACCCAACGCTTTAAGAAGCTGCAGGCAGGCCACCATTTTGCGACCATCAGCCGCCAAGGCCCTCAAGGTGGCCCCCCCATCATTCAGCACAGCAGGGTGGCCATAACAGATTGCTGATGAACTTTAGGGACCCACTAAAGGAGGAAGGATAATGCTAGGAGTGACACAGGTAAAATAAAGAATCGACAATTAGTGGAATTGTCTATGCAACCGGGGCATCCACCAGTTGGGACCTCGATTAGGGCGATAGAAGGAATGATGGCACGGGTGAAAACACAGCCAGCTGTTACAGCAGAGGTGAGCCTCAGCAGTCCTTCAGTGAGGGAGGCAGCCCAGCTCTCTCCAGTTGGACTCCCTGAAAAAAGGGGTTGTCCACATAAGCTGGCTGCAACTCCAGAGTAATGGCAGGCTACAATATTATGAGGCTAGATTAAGCACAAAGGTGAACTATCACCTCATAATGGGATGGAGCTCTATTACCCCAAAACATGGCCTTGTCCCTGAGGAGAGTGCTGCCCACATAGGGTATTGGTCTGTAGCACAGCTTTAAAAGGATGGCATTTCAGATGCTACACTAAGAAAAGGGACACTCAATCTAGAGCACTTTCAGGAGGTGGGCAACACATGACATTTGATTAGAGGGCAAGCATTTCTATGTGATTTTATGGCTGAGGTGGGAAAAGATGTAGCTGTATTAAAGGCGAAACATTCACAGGCAACTTAAAAAACACAGACAAAAACAACAAGGAGTATGAAAGAAAAGGGATCAAACCATATCTGCCCATAGGGAGGGGTAGGGATGTCTGGGGTACATAGAATTAGAAAGTAAAAAAAATAAAAAAGAACAAATAAACAAGCAGTAGAGGGCAAGAAAGGGTCAAGAAGGGGACATTTTTCGATGCCTGCTTAACATGTGGTTTTGTTTGGCAACAGCAGATGGCACCCAAGAAAACACGGGCAAGAAGGAGACAGCCATGGAGAAGGTGACCAAGCAGACAGCGATTATGATGGGGCAGGTGCGCTATGCTGGAGAGGGCTCACAAGGCAGAGAAAGGTGAGCTTGGTACAAAGAAGTGGAAGGTGCCAAATGAGCAAGGAGATAGGGACAAGCAAGAAAAAACAAAGAAGGTGAAGGAAGAGACACCAGCAGAGGAGTATAAGGATAAAGTTGATTTGATGATAGATGGGAGTTTGAAGGAGCATGTGTTGGGGCTGATAGAAGAAAGAGGGCAGAAGGCTTGGAAGAGATGGAAAAGCACTCATGGAATTATAAGGGAAAGGGTTGCAAGGACAGAGGGAAAGCACAGGGGCAAGAATGGGGTGGGGGACAAGGGCCAGCTGACAGGTATCACACTAGGGGGATACATATCCCCATGACGACAAAGGAGAAGATTTGGAAAAGGGAACATGTAGATATGTTTGCATTGGTGGACAAAGAGGCAATGAAGAAGCATGCAGAGAGAGAGAGTCAGTGGGGAGATCTGAACAGTGGCACAAGCGCTTGGTGGGCAAGTCCACAAAAGACAAGTGTTTCAAAGGTAAAACATTTGATAATTGGCTAGCAGGGTGTAGGAACTTCAGTGCCATCCAACTGCAGAAACAACCTGAGCTGGCCATCCTTTTCTAACATATTCGGCAACAATCAGGGATGCATACAAAGCAAAGGGGCTATAGATTGCTCATTTATAATGAGCGCTTCCACCAGCGCATGGCAGAATGAGGGGACGTGAAATGGGATCGTCATGCACATGGACCTGTGGGTCCAAACTCTACCGAAACAGTGCAGTATTGTTTAAGAGGAAAGAAACCCTGGGGCTGCAGGGACTCAAGATGTGTTGAGATTTAATAAAGACATGTGCAGTTGGTGAACTGCAAATTTCGCATGTCTGATCGAATGTTTGGGCTGCACCTAGTAGCACAATGCAGGAATATGGGGAGAGGTTGGAGTTTCAGCAATATGGAGGGCAGGCATTTTGCAGGAGTCACTGGGGTACTGGGGGAAGCACACAGGGGGAACATTTTGAGGGATAAATGGAAGGGGTGGTCAGGACATGGGGTAACAATTAAGGATGGGGGCGAAAGGGAGTGGACGAGGAGGAGCAGTGAGCACTGGAGGGAATACACACCCAAATCAGAGAGAGGATTTTGTGGGACTGGATGGAGGGATACAAGAACAGGGATGTGAGAGAGTGACTCAGGGAAGATTTCCTGAATGGGTTTAAACTGCAGTATACAGGACCACGGGTATGGATGCCAGCCAAGAATTTGGGGTCCACAAAGGGAGAGAGGGGCTGGCAAGACAAAAAATAGAGAAAGAAATATAAGCAAGGAGGATAGAGGGTCCCTTTGAAGATTCACCGTGGGCAGAACTTAAGTTCCTCCATCGGCCTGGTGCCCAAGAAGAAGCCAGGGAATATAGGCTCATTCATCACTTATTGTATCCAGAGGAAGGTCTGTAAATGATGATATTTTGGAAAGAGGATAGGGCAGTTTCTTATGCCATGCTGGATCAGACCATTGCCTGATCAGGGCAGTGAATGGGCTTGGCTACAAAGACAGACATTGGGTGTGCCTTTCAATTACTGCTTGTGAGGGAAGAGGATTGGGATTTGTTAGGTTTTCCATCTCGAGGAGTTTTTATTTTGACAAAGCCATGCCAATGAGCTGCTCCATGGCATGTGCAGCTATTGAAATGTTCAGCACCTGCCTGCAGTGTGTTTTGGGGCACAGATGGGGGTACAAGAGGGTGGTGCACTATCTGGATGATTTTCATAAGTTGGAGAAGGGAAAGGGGACCAGATAAATGTTGGGGCAGTTCCAGGAGATGTACTGAATTCTGGGGTACCGCTAGCAAAGGACAAAACAGAGGTCCAGTAAGGAAGCTAGAGTTTTAGGGATTGAGCTGGATGCAGAGATTGGGGTGTTCAGTCTAGCAGTAGACAAGGTGGAGAGGTTGAAGGGTTTGTTGAGACTGATCATCAGCAGGAGGGGGGTATAACTATCGGTAGTGCAACAAATCCTGGGCCACCTCAGTTTTGCATGTAGAGCTGTGGCAACATGGAAGGTGTTCACATGGAAGTTAGCAAGGGCCATGAGATGAATGAAGCTGCCCCACCATTGGGTGGACATCCTGATAGGGGTGAGGGAGGACCTGAGAGTATGGGAATAGTTCTTGGAAGACTTTAATGGGGCAACTTTCTGGCAGAAGGATTGGGTGCACAATACAGAGCTAGAGTTGTACATTGATCGGCAGGAACATGCAGGATGAGGACTTATTTCCAAAGGGAGTGGATATCAGAAGCTTGGCCAAGCAGATGGAAAGGAAGGGTCTACTCAAGGACATCACATTTCTGGAAATTTTTCCTATCTGGGTGGCGGTTAAGGTCTGGGTGAGAAGTTGCACAACCAGAAAATTATTTTCAGATGTGGTAACATGGGGTGGTAGAGATTGTAAATTGGCAGCAAGGTTCCACCGATAGAGTTTTTATTTTTTTATTTTTATAACCATCTTTATTGCATTTTAGAAAAACATACAGACAGACATACAGCATCCTCCGGGATCCCGGTACCCACCCCAAAACTGGGTAGGACAACTATGTACAATGACTATGTACAATCACAGCTGCAGAATTTACCCTTCCCATATCCAGACATTTGCTCTATCCTAGCGACACTCAATTTAAGATCTGCCCATTCTGAAACAAAACAAGGACCGCTAATCATAAGGGACGAACTTAACCAAGAGGCCTATAGTTCCCAAAACCCTACAAACAATATGGGGTTGGTCCTGCAGCTACGTCCCGAGAAAGAGAGAGCCCTGAAGAGACTTTTGTTTGGCAGTCCAGTACCTATCTACTCTGAGATACACATAAGATTGAACCTAGTACACAGAATCTTCCAAAATAAAAATAAAAGGAAATCCCAAGTAGGCCAAATACGGATATTAGAAATTTATTAATTTATTTACCCATCACCTCAATTAACTACACTTAGACAGACAGCCTGTGATTGGGAAGGTTAGACTGAAGTGCATAAATTACCTCTAAGTTCTCCACCTCTTAATATATGTTCCTTTTCTGCCGTCGAGACATTTGCATGATCCTGCCCTAATGTCCTCATAAGGTCCGCTAACCATTGGTCATATGTGTAGACAATCACTCTTCCAATGCCTCAAGACTTAGCTTTAATTAAAGCAGACATCAACGCTATATGGTACCTAATCTGCAACCCTGATATTTGGGCCATATCCCCAAAATACAAATCTTAAGCGAAATAAACTCCATAGTTTAAGAAGGGGTCCATATTCTGCTTAACCTGAACCCAAAGCGGATATATCCTGGGACAGCCCCAAAATATATGCAACGATCTCCCGGACTCAATCCACACCTGAAACATTGATCTGTTCGTCTAAGCCGCTTAGCACATAGTTTGATGGGGTATAGTACAAATTGGAAAATATAAAAAATTGCATGGTCCTATACTTGGTAATAGGTATGTAGACCACGCTTTCCAAATTGCTTCCCAGTCCGGTCTCAGAAGGGTATCCTTTTTTCCCAGTATGCTACCTCGCAGAGACCTCCCTACCTAAGAAGTCCAAGAGCACACTGTACGCCATTGACAGGGGTTTATGTGCACCATTAAGTTCCTAAGGTTGTCCCAGGTAAATGGAGTCCCTGGAGGACATGTGTTTTCCTCTGCAGTTTCTGTAACATTTTGGTAATCTGAATCTTCTTAAAAATTAATACCTCTACATTGAGGCGGAAACACCACTTTGCCATCTATAATAAAATCTGCCCAGACAAGATTAGAAAGCTGCAGAGCCCAGTAGCTCCTAATTACCCAGCCACCAACTGTCATATTAGGATTACCCAAAATAGGTTGATCTCTACAGCCCTTCTGAAGCTTTTTACGAACTGGGATAAGAGAGCCCACCAGGCCAGGACTGTCTTAAATATTGGGGAATCTTTACCTACTTCTGCAAATTTGCCGGATTGGTAAATAGCAATGAATCAGGGGAAATACCCTTATCTCTCAGAATTTGCCTTTCAATATGCAACCACATTGAGTGTAGCCCTCTCCTTCATTAGGAGCTATTCCACCGACTCATTATAGATAATTGCCCGGCTACATAATATAAGTAAAGGTCTGGAATTTTAAGACCCCCAGACTAAAAGGAAGTCAAGAAACCGTATGCTTCCTCCTTGGAAGTTTTAAAACTCCATAGAAAGTCAGAAAATAATTTTGTATTCTAATGAACCAAATCTTAGGAATATCGTACAGGGACAATATATGGGATAAAAACCTAGGCAGTAGGTTAATTTTGATTAAACCCATTCTAGCCATCAGATTTAGGGGAGCTTACTCCACCTACCCAAGTCTGCCCTAGCTGCTACCAGTACATTATTCAAATTTGCCTCTACTCCCTGCTGCAGATTAGGAGTGACCCAAATACCAAGATACTTAATACCACCTGGAGCCCAATTCAGCTGCAGCGACTCAAGTCTGCCTTATACACATGCGGGTAAGGGGAGAACCTGTGTCTTGTTCAGGTTTAATTTGTAATTCGAGACCACATCAATCTGTTTATAACCTCCAAACCCTTCCAAAGCTCTTTCACTGGATCTCAAGATGCAAAAGAATGTCATCTGCGAAACCGAGCTTCAACTCCCTTCCCTTAACCACAATCCCCATATTTCCGATCAGACTGAATCGCCCGCAGCAAGGGCTCCAAATAGATATTAAATAAAATTTGGGAGAGGGGACAACCCTGTCTGGTCCCATTATCGAGGCGAAATTCTTTTGACAAAAAAAACATTGCGAAGGACTCTAGCCGTAGAGTGCGGCATAGAATTCCTAATGCCCCTGAGAAGCCCTCCGGAAACCCATCCTCTCCATAGTAGCAAATAAAAAGGAGTGGGAGACCTATAAAAGGCCTTCTCAGCATCCAAAGAAAAGCGCCATATCTGAGCAGGAGCCAGCGCCTCCAGAAGCACATGATGAAGCTTCCATGAAGGCATCGTGAGGCCCTCACCTGGCATAAAGCCAACCTGGTCCTGGCTGATAATTAGAGGAGCTATCTTTAAAATTCTATTAGCTAGTATCTTAGATAGTAATTTAATGTCCTGATTCAGGAAGGCAATAGGCCTATAGCTCCCTGGTAATTCTCCGGGTTTATCTGGCTTGGGGATAAGTGTAATATAAGCCTGGTATAGCAGTAAATGAAGAACCCGTCTGACATGATGTTAGAAAAAAGCTCCAGGAGAAGAGGGACAAGAGTTTGAATGAGCTTTATAAAAACCGAGCAGAGAGACCATCTGGTCCTGGAGTTTTACCCTTGGGCAACGACATCGCATCCCTTATTTCAGCCTCTGTTATAGGAATCGTTAATGCCTGGGCTTGTGCATGATCCAATCTTGGCAGACTTATATCCTCCAGAAACCTCCACACTCCCTCCTCAGTAGTACCTGATGCCCCTTGATATAACTCTATGAAATAGTCTGCAAAAACATCCTGCCATAGCTCGGATCTGTAATCACTTCCCTTGGTATTCTTAAAAGAAATTGTACGAGCGGCCTCCCATTCTTTTACTCTGGCAGCAAGAAGCTTACTAGTCAAATCTCTTGTAAAGATATTCAGCTTGTATCTTTTCGGTCTAGGCCTCAATTTATTATACAAAATGTCTGTCATCTCATCTCTCAACTCCTGAAGTTCCCTATCCACCTCCTCATTGGATCCTTCCAGGAGGAGTAAGTGAATTAATAGCACCCCAGATAAATTCCTCCCTTGCTTTTCTCATCCTGTTCCTCCTAATGGTAAAACTCTGGGCTACACTGGTATATAGTACTTTACAGGCAGGCCAAGCTAAGATCTTATTATCAAGTGTAGGGATCTGGTTAGAACAATATCTCTAAGAGCTTCCTCCAGGCAGAGATAACATATTGTCTTCCGAAAGAAGAGATTCATCCAGCCTCCATCTGAAAGGTTTCGTCTGGACAGACTCCATTACCCAAGACAGGTGGACTTGAGAATGGTCAGATAAATTCTACTGTAAATAAACAGTTTCTTAACCCTGCAGGGCCTCCTGATTAACCAAGAAAAATCGATACGTGTTTGAGTTTTGTGCCCCTGAATAAAAGTCATATTACAGTCCCTTGCTTAAACCGCCAAAGGGGTCTGTCAACCTGCGACCTCTAGGAATCTGGCCAGAGATATCTGCACTCTAGGAGCGCTTTCTAGAAGGGTGTCCTATCCAAAAGGTTGTTAAGGCAAAGGTTCCAATCCTCTGCTATAATTAAGGGGTGGGATGAAAAACTAGCTAAATCCAATTCCAGCGAGGCGAAAAATCAGGGTCAGGAGGAATTGGCCCATATACAGAAGCAATTGTTATTAACCTCCCCACAATAGTGCTTCACAAATAAACACTTCCCCGGTCCTGCCTTATATCGCAGGGGGGACAAACGGCAGTTTTTCACAATCAGAATCGCTACACCCCTGAAGCTTTACGCTTCTCTCCTAAAACTTGACCCACCCAGAGCCTTTTCAACAGCGTTAACTCTTCCTTTAACAAATGGGTTTCCTGCAGTAGAGCTATTTGAGCCCCCATCTGAGAGATATGCTTTAAGATCACTAGCCTCTTCTTCCTCCCTCTGAGACCCTTAACATTTCAAGATACCATGTTAATCATTAACATAAAAGCATACTATACCCCTTCCTGGCCTCCCAGCCGGACTGCCAATAAGGTAGAATCTGCTCTTTGACTCTCTCTCTTCCCCATCCCCCAAACCCTAACTCACTTTATCGGAATCCCGATCCTCTGATCGCCTCCTATCCAACGCCGAAAAAGAGATGAGCCAGCCACTGAGAAGCGCACCTAAGCCACTCAAACCTCTAATGAACTTAAACCAAGTTTCTTTTCCCTTTACAAAAAATACAAATACTTGGAGTATTTTATTCCCCTTTTTTCCCCTTTCCCTCCTTCTCCATCCCCTTTGCAGCTCCAGCACCCTCCCCTCCCTCACAAAAACTTTAAATCAAAATCATAAGGTCCTCAGAGGGTTACGCAGCAGCTCTACACGCTGTGGCCTTATTGCTGAATATTATTTAAAAACAAAACAGTTCTCAGCCGTATCCAGCAACGTCTTCTACAACAAAAATTCAGGTTGTAGCCCTAAACAAGTCCGGAAATTCAGCTTTCAGTCCCTCTGCTGCATCCCTTGCTGTCAAAATCTCCAGTCTCCGACTAAAGCTTGACCACCAAGGTAGTTGGATGTTGCATTCAAACTTCACACCCGCAGATAAAGCCTTTTCTTGATATCTACATATTCTTTCTGCTTCTCACGAATAGCAGGTGTCTGATCCTGAAAAAGCCAAATTGCAGCTCCATTCCAATGCAGGTTTTGAGGGCTCTCGCTCTCATGAGAACATCGGTCTTTTCTCTATAATTCAGGAACGCATTATGATGACTCTGAGGCAGCCCCTGGAGGAATCTCTCTTAAAGAACCAGTGTGCCCTCTCAATGTTATACGCCTCGATGGTGTGTTGGGCCCAAGACCTTTAATAACAGCCCTGGATAAAGGTACACAGTCTGAGCCTTCTGACCGCTTCTGGCAAGCCACCAAATTAGATTATTCCTTCTGCTGCGAGATTCTTGGTCATCTACCTCTCTTCAAGTTTTTCAGCTGTCTCCTCAAGGTCAGCAGCTCCTGCTCATGAGCTGATGTTTTCCTCTCTTGTGAAGTGGCTCTGACCTCTAAATCCCCTATTCTCATTGCCAGGGCATTCAGAGTTGGTTTGATCGTAGCAAAGTCGCTACTAGCCCCCGGATGAGTGATTTGATCTCAGCTATATCATCCGGAGGAGTCTGGCCTTCTCCTCCCCACCCAAGTACGCCTCCTGCTCCTCTGGCACTGGGGGGTTTGGATGCTTGAAGCCGGCGCCTGCAAGCGCCGGAGTTCAGGGGGCTTCCACACTCCATATAATATGCACCGTGAGAAGGTTCACTCACGCCGCAAGAATGAGTATCCGCGCCAAACAAGCTCAACGGAAAGCGGAGCACCCAAATGCCGACCTAAATCACACTTATCGGCCCCTCACAGCAGTCGGGGATATTTAAAAGAGCTTAGTTAGGTAGAGCAGGCCCGGGAGCAGCGCCAGCACATCTACACTCCACTAGCTCATCACGTGATTCCCTCCACTGATAGAGTTAACAGGGTGATGCGGCAGATCAAATCAAATCAAATCAGCTTTTATTTATAATGTGCTTTTAAAAACCAAAGTGTGTGTACATTGTAAAAATGCAGACAAACATTCAATCAATAAAATATATAAAAAGATAAAAGGCAGCAGAAATAAAACTAAACATTCTCTCCAAAAGCCAAGTTAAATAAATAAGTTGGTTTTGAGGTTAAGGTTGAACCTGTCTTTTGAAGCAAAGCACATTGCAGGGATCCACAATGAGATAGCTGACAGCAGCCTTTCCCATTTGCAGCTTCACAAGATCAGGAGGCAGCCCTGGCTGCAGCAACAATGAAGATGGCAGCCCCCATTATGGGAGATTGGATGGGGAGAGCCAACATGCTGTACCACAAGTCATGGTCTGCCAATATGTTAAGGACATATGATAGAGCATGGGAGGTTTTCTAGGTGTTCTGTCAGGAAATGGGTTAGGAGTTAGAGGGAAAGTGTCAGGACATCAGGTCATCAGCTTTGTGGTGCATAAATTGGATGAAGTGTTAGCCCATTCTGCCATGGGGACATATAGTTGGCATAGGTGCAGTGTGCGAAGCGAGGAGGTGGGGCCCCTGGTCCCGGCAGTTGCAGAATGCAGGCAGATGGCAGAGATTAAAGGGAAAATTAAAGGATGGGAGGCACCCATTTATGGCAGGTTTTTCCACAGGCTGCTGTGCAGCTTGGGCAGCATTTGCAGGTCAGCATATGAGGAGACGGTATTTAGAGCCATAGTTTAGTCATGCAACAAGGGGCCTCTCAGGGTCAGTGAGGGCAGTTGTGGGCAAGCAGGAGTTAGGCAAGGAGGACTGTGGGAGAGGATATATGCTGGGACAAGGAAGGGTAGTACTACACTTGATGAGATCAAAGACAGATCAGATAGGAGCTGGAGTAAGGTCCATTTACAGAACAGGGCAGATGGGATAGGAGCATCTGCAGGGCTTTAGATGAGTTTAGGGCATCAGACCAGCTGGGAGGGTTCTTTGTGCATAGGAATGGAAACCCGTGACTGTATATCAGGTGTCGGCCATCATAAAGAGTATGGCATTTGTATGGGAGGACCCTGGCAGGTTTCCTCTCACTCATTCTGGATAGGGGCTGCATCAGAGGCAGTGGCAGGGGTGCCTCGGTTGAGGCCATCAAAGAGGGGGAGATGGAAGTCGGATAGTTACAAGTCATAAATTCAGGAATAGGTTTGTTACAGTAGTCTGCTCTTTTATTACAGGTGAGGGGCGCTGGTGATGGTTTGGATGATATGGCACTCCTTTATTTTCTGGGCTGAAAGAGTGTCATCAACAGGCCAGGTGGCAGGCAGCTACAGAGGGAGCTGATTTGGCCAGGCTGCTCTGGAAGGAATATGGGGTATGAGATGGGGCAATTGCTACCACTTTTATAAGAACAAAGGATCAGTGTACAAAAACCAGACCTTTTAATTGTCATTTGGGGGTAATGACCTGGGGAAAGGCCGTGGGTGGATTTTTTATGAGAAATGCAGAATGATATGCAAATTATATGCTCTTGGTGGCCTGGGCTTAGTATCACATGGTCAGAGATCATTCCAATGCAGGTGTAGGAATTGATAGAAGTAGAAAGGGCTACAAAAGGGTAAACAGGAGGATGGTGGCATTTATCAAGGCTTCAAGTGGGATATACATTAAGCATGACATTACTTACGATAGTCAGGGGAATATCGACAAGATGGGAGTTCACTTGTCAGAGGTGGGCATGGCATTGTTCACAAACAAACTTGATGAAGCAATTGAAGGGTGGAGAATGGGGTGGAGGGTTTGGTGGAAGTGCACCATCCAATGCAGAGCTGGAGGTGTCTAGTGGAAGGAAGAAATGGGAAGGGGGTGATATCAGGGTGGGAGGGACACTAGAGGTATGCTTGGGTGGCTCTACATCCAGGCAGGTGGGGGGCACCTCCTGGGGAGAAGGCAACATGATGGAGAGGAACAGAATAGGGCATCAGGTGTGATGCCTGAGCCACAAGATGAACAGAGAAGGATGGGGAAAGGTACTTAGGGCACCAGGTGACACACTGAGTGCAAGAAGAAAGTGGGATTGATTGTTATATGTGGCATTATGTGTTTCTTATGTTGAGAAGAACAAGTTGGATGTTTAATCGTTTAATAAATTTTCACAATCGAGCACCCAAAATACATTATTGTGTGTGTGAGTTTATTTCAGGTGGGGATGTCCCCTTGACATAGGGGTTGCCAATGCAGGCAACCCAAACTGTCAGTAGCATCCCTGCCTGAATGGGGAGGGAGAGAGGAGAGAAAGGGAAAGCAAGAAGGAACGAGCTGAGGTGCCAAACAGGAGGATGGGTGCCAGGTGGTTGGGCCAGCAGGATACTGGGAGGGCCACTAGGGGGATTGGAGGTCAGGGATGATCTTGCCACTTGCTGCTGGATTTCTGAGATGCTCACCTCCCACCCTTGGTAAGGGGGGCAGTCAGTGAAGCAGTAGGGTGCAGGTGATGAGGATTGGGTTGCCAGATGAGAGCAGCTGTGGGTGGCCTGTTTTTGGGGTTCTGGGTGTTATCAGAGAGCAATGGGCTGGACATTGGAGTATGGTTGCCAACAGGGGAAGCAGAAGGAAAGAAGAAACAGGAAAGTGAGAAGGAAGAAATGAAGCAGGGGGCATCAGGGTGGGGGACACTAGTGACAGGCCTGGGCTGGGTCTACATCCAGGGGGTTAGGGACCTCCTGAGGAGAAGGCGACATGATGGAGAGGAACAGAACAGGTCACCATGTGAGACACCTGAGCTGCAAGATGAACAGAGAAGGACGGGAAGGCGTTTAGGGCACCAGGTGACATACCAGGCTCAAGAAGAAGTGGGGATTGATTGTTATGTGTGGTATTATGTGTTTTATGTTGAGAAGAAATAAGCTGGATGTTCAATTATTTAATATATTTTGCCAGTCGAGCTCCCAAAATATATTATTGTGTGCGTAGTTTATTTCAGGTAGGTATGTCCCCTTGACAATCATTTATGTAGAGTGAAATGTGCTTTTTAGTAGTCAGTTTTGAAGCAATAAATGATTACAGGAGTACATGACTGGAGGATGTTTATATTGCATAGGCTGGCTTTATTTGTTGCAGGAAAGGGGTTAGTTTTTCTGTTGTAAAATTGCTGCTTGTTTTTAAAGGGAGACAGGACTGGAGAAGGAGACTGTGAGTACATGAGGCTGCTAGTATAGTCTAGAGGCTATATTAAGAAACTGTCAATGAGACAGGTACATCCAGCAGACCTGTTGGGGTTGATTCCCACATCCTCCATTTGCATGCTGTATGATTCAAAGTAAGTCACTTAACCTCCCAAGTGATCCTGGGTCACCCATGAAAACAAACATTTTCCCTGTTGCTTTCATGAAGTGCTCACTTGCTTATTATGTTCATCATGCACACAAGTGCAGACAAACATGTTTATATGAGAGTTGCTAGAGAGGGTGTGAGGGGGTGCCAGCCCATTGTCCAGTGGTGCTGCAGGGGCTGGTCTGTGGCTGGCAAATCAGCAGGCAGTGTTCTGATGACACTGATTTACCGAGGGGGTGGTTTCAGAAACATTTCATAGCGACAGATTGACGCTGCACATGGCTGTCCTTGAAATGTGAGCCCTTCAGCTGTGCTTAGTGAGTCCTTCCTTGTTAAACAATGCCCCCTTTCCTGCTGCCACTTAGTTGCATCTTTTCTGGTTAAACAATTTCCCCTTTCCTTTCCAACATCGGGATGCCCACTCTGGGTGTCGGATACACCCCCCAACCCATCTATATCCCAAGCTGACATCAGGGTGCCCTCCCCCAAGTCAGCATCCCCCCTCAACCACTATTGTGGCACACTGGGAACCCACCTTAGTGTGTCTAAATGTATATATTTTTTCCTGTAAATGAAGAAAACCTTCTCTCATGGTCTTCATTTTTTTTTTCACCTGTAAAATGAAAACCATCCCTCATTGTCTCTCCCAACCCCTCCTCCATCCCAACCTTCCTCTATGCAAACACCTCCCCGTATACCCCTTACTCATACTTACCCCCGAGGTCAGCGGACACTATCTTCTGCCAGAGTGGGGCACATCTGCACTCTTCAATGCCTACCAGCAAACTGAAAAGAATGAAAGGTAAGCCGTACAATGGGATCAATGGGGTTTCAGCTTATGTGATATCTCCGCCAGTTTTAGAATTTTGGACTCCAAATTTTCCACGCATGAAGTTCCTTGGACCTCACTGTGAACTTGACACTGTCATTTAATTCTTGGTCCAGAAAGGTGATTTTGCAGTCGCCATGTGAATCACCTTTGGGACTGAATAACAAATTGACAGTGCCACTGTTCATGAGGGTTCTCAAAAGGCTATGCTGCAAATTTAGTAAACAAATTTCAAAAATGACTGCATTATAAGTGTGCATTGAGCAGTTTCACGCTAAGCTCATTAATGTCACCAATTTTTATATTTTACCCAGATTTTCAACATTGCCATTCTTTCACTTCTTAATGAACAGTACAGCTGTCATGTTTCACATCCTGCCTGAAATGTGTTTTCATATGTTGCAGAGAATGGCATGGCCACTTTCAGGATGGAGTCACAAAATCACAGTGCCACTGTTCATGAGGAGGTCCAAAAATCAGTGTTGAAAATTTGGTGAAAATCAAAATATTAGTGTTATGGTGTGCTACAGTTTCGTCATGCTATAACTTTGCAAATTTATCATATTTTCTCTCCGGATTTTCAACATTGCCATTCATTCACACCTCCTTATAGACAGTACAGTTGTCGTGTTCCACATTCTGCCCAAAATGTGTTTAGCACCTATGGCATGGAAATGGCAGGCGCTGTGAAACCAACTTTTAGGATTGAGTAACGAAATGATAGTGCCACCACTGTTCATGAGGTGGTGTCCCAAAAGCCTGTGTTGAAAATTTGGAGCAAGATACCAATAAACATTTTGGGCATTAGGGTTTCCAACTGTAACTCCCCACCCACCCACCCTGTAGAGACTGACAGGTGTCAGGCATGTGCCTTAGGGTCATCGGCAGTAATGCTCATACCATTCCACCCCACCCCTAACCTGCAGCAAGTGACAGGCAAAGGGGTGTGCTTTGGAGTCTTTGGCCCAAACATTCACATCATTCTCCTATACTGCACCCATCTCAGCTTATTTCATTATGGAATGGGTGAGCGTTAGGGGTCAAGACCTCAAGCCACATCATGATGTCTGTCAGTCTCTGCAGGGTTGGGGTAACATGGAATAAAGCATTACAGATGATGACCCAAAGGGACATCCCAATGCTTGTCGTCTCTGCAGGGTGGGTGTTAGGGTTGGAAACCCTAATGCCTCATTAAGGAAGTAAATCAGGAGGGACGTTTGATGTCACCTACCTTGATTTCAGAAAGCTACTGACAATGTTCAACATTGTAGGCTGATTAACAAGATGAGTAGTCTGGCAACAGGGTACAAGCTGATAAACTGGGTTAGAAATTGGCTGACGGACAGGAGGCAGAGGGGTGGAGGTAGTGGGATCTAATCCGGAGAGAAAGGTTGACAATCAGGGTAAATCATGGATAAGACCTGGGACCAGGCCTGTTCAATGTCTTCATTACAGACATTGTGGAAGGGCTAGAAGCAAAGGTCTTTCTTTCTGTTGC
This sequence comes from Neoceratodus forsteri, assembly GCA_016271365.2. Lineage (NCBI taxonomy): Eukaryota > Metazoa > Chordata > Ceratodontiformes > Ceratodontidae > Neoceratodus > Neoceratodus forsteri. Next base: position 627,501,890 of record CM057455.1, read on the forward strand.
AGATGACACCAACATCTGTAACAGAATGAATACTCCAGAGAGGGTGGTGAAAATGAGCAGGGACATGGAGAGGCTTGAAAAGGGTCTGAGGAGTGGCAACTGAGGTTCAATGCAAAGAAGCCCAAATAATGCACCTGAGAAGAGGGAAACCTGGGTAGAGTTACAGGATGAGGTGGAGGTGCTGATGATCACCAAGGAAGAGGACCTAGGAGTTATCAGTTCTGATGACCTAAAGGTGTCAAAGCACAGTACAAATGTTGCAAGGATGGTCAGTGGCATGCTAGCATGCCATAGGCAGAGGTATCACCAGCAGAAGGCACGAGGTGGTGATGCCATTGTATAATGCACTAGTGAGGCCTCACCTCACAGTACAGCATGCAATTTGAATGCTGCAAATGTGCAAAGACATTGACAGGGTGGAGACAGTCCACAGAAAGGCAACCAAGATGATACATGACTTGCAACACAGAACATATTAGGAGAGATTAAAAGGGCCTCAATATGTACTTATTGGAGAAAAGGAGGGAATGGGGGAACGTGATAGATACGTTCAAGTACCTCAAGAGTATAAGCAAGGTGCAGAGGTGGACATCTTTCAATACATTAAATGTTTGATATTGGCAAATGCTTGTTTTTATCCTAAAAAAGAAACCGTCCATCATTGTCCGCTGTATAACCTCCTCCCTAAACAGTATACAGACAATGGGGGTGCCCAATCTCCAGTGTCCTCATCTGTCTGTCTATTGTTGTGCACTGTGTAACCCTTCCTAAACAGTATGCAGACACTGGGGTAAAGGTAACAAAAGTCAGCATACCTGTGCTCGGTACCACAAACAGGCATATACTTTATTCAATTTGAAAAGAGCTGCCAAATTAAGTCAACATCATGAAACTGCAACGCTGAACCCTGACCCGCTTTTGTACTCATGGTATGTCATCAGGTGTGGTCCATCATTGCTTCATAGCACTGCATAAATAGGGTACAATTTAAAGCAACAGTTCATCTGTTATAACAATCAAAGTGTTAAAATGCTATTACACAGATATAAAGTGACAACATACTGTTCATACTATAAATATTAACACCTCTCAATTATTGTATAAATAAATACAACACCTCATATAAAGAAAGTGCTAAAAACACAGCATACATGTGGTAAGCAAAAGTACAGTATTTAATATTGCATACTATACTAGAGTGCAGCTCCTGGTATCCTAGTTGTGCACTGTAACGTATCCTGCAACAGAGGACACATTTTCATCATTTCACCTAAAAAGAAAATTAGAAAGAAAAGAATATACTGTACATATATAGAGAATACTGGATGGGCAAGTAAGCAGGACCAGTGTGTTTCTGCCACAGAGGTTCTGATTCCCTCTGACCTTGAGAAAAGCAGCTCAAGATATCCATGGGAATCAGAACCCCGAGGTGGCAAAACACATTGGTTTTGTACAGATTTGCTCATCCTGTATTTCTATAGTGTGTAGTATCAGGTGAAATATGTGTTCTGTGATTTCTTTTACTTTCAAAATGAAACTGACTCATGCAGTCTCTAGAGGTCTAGAATGCTGTTCTACCACAGTGGGGTAGAATCACATTCCATGACCTTGGAACTGTGGTAGAACAGCATTTTGCAAGGGATGGAGTTCTATCCAAAACAACACTCCACTATACATTATAAACAGTATATGATGCATTCAAGGCTTATATCTTATAATTAAATCTATTTCATATATCTTTTTGAAAGCTCATAACAAGAGAGCACTGCAAATATCAGAGAAAAGAAAAGAAAAAATCAAAGAAAAGAACAAGATAAGAAATAAAGAAAGAGAAAAGAAGAAAGGAGGGGAAGGGGAGGGGAAGGGAAGGAAAGAGAGAAAATAAAAGAGAAAGAGAAAAATAAAAAGAAAAAGAAAATAAAGTACAGCTATAACAACCTTTACCTTACATTTATTTATTACATTACAGGAAGGTAACAGATCTATCCTATTATTTAGTCCTGGTCAAACAAAGCTCTTAATGTACAGATCCAATATGATTCTCCATACTTAAGTTTGTCATCTATGTCACATTTCTTAGTCCTAATCTGACAACTTCCAGGCCACAAAATTTAAAAACATGATCTTGACTCCCAGATCTGGTCCTACTACAGTGAATAGCTAGTGCACTCCTGGTGTCATTACTAGAAATGGATCTAGGATGTTTCCATTTGTGTTTTAAGTGCTCTTGGCATTTTACGACATAAATGCCCCACACTGACATGTGACTAAATAAACCACATTTTATGTACTACCGTAATAAAATCTCTGATCTCATAGAACTTTCCACTATTGCAACTTGCAAATGTGTTACATAAGTACCGAATAACAAAATTGCAATTCCACAAATGTGCATTTCTTTAGTTAGTGGGGTCTGTTGGTACTGTCACTATTTAAAGTTAACGGTATAACTATGCATTAACCTGTTTCACAGGGCATGGTATATCATGGGATCTAAAATCTAAGAAGTAAGAGAAGCCCTTGAGTTATAGGCTAGGCAAATGGGAAAAAAAAAACATAAATATATATATATATATATATATATATATATATATACTATTGCAACTAAACAATACCTCTAATGAAAACGCACCAGCTCTGATCAACAGAAAACATAATATACAATTGTGCCCCTATTCCAATAGAGTCTTGTGATAGCCAGAAAGGAGAGGGCAAAGGAAAGAAGAAAGTGCATGATTTAAGAAGTCCAGAAAAGGTTACATGTGTGTTTTAGCTTCTACTGTGGTGGAATCGGTAAATGTCAAGAAGTTACTCAGGGATGTTTATAACATAAGTACTTTAGTAAATGAAAGGGAGGCTGGGGGATGGTACATGCCTTCTTAGGGAAGCTTAAAGTTGTCTGGAGGGAAGGTAACTGAACAGGGGCAGCAGTCCATCAGAGAAATGCAAAGATGACCTGGTTTATAAAGAAATTGTCTAAACATTGGGTAGGTCACTGATGTATGGGAACTTACAGCTAAGCAAAATAGTTATTCAGTTTCAGCCTTTAGACTTATGCTGAAAAGAGACCCTAGCAAAAGCTTCAGAAAAGGAGTCCATTATTTTTAATAGTCTGTTAGTTTGTCCACTATTAGATGTGCAGTTCACTCATATTGGGCCATTAGAGAAAGTAAGTTAAATCATTCTGCAAATGACATGGAGGGTCAGGATCCCATCAAAGTCACAAGAGTATTCTTTGGGCAGCTGTTGAGCCATGAGAGTTGAAGTTTGGTCGAAGTAGAAGTAGGTTGTGGCAGAACAGGTAGAGCTGGTTGTGGGTCTTGTACCCCTAAATCTAGCAACACTTTAGTGCAGATAGACCATATGTTTGTCCAGTAATGGGCAAGGGTAGGGCATGTCCAAAGGATAAGAGTATGTCGCTTCTATGGGGAAGAACATCTTCAACAGTCACTGTGGTCTAGGAGGCCCACCCTATTGAGCCAGGCAGGGGCCTTGTATATACTGCAGATGATTGAATACTGTAATGATTTTGCCTAAAATTCACACAAGACCATGTGGGCATTTGGCCAGACTTGGGCACTACCCTGAGGAGAAATTGTGATACCTAGCTCCAGTTCCCATTTTGCCCTGGGGCCCATCGGGGGAACACGCTGTCTAGGGTTTTAAGTTGAGCAGTAAGATGTTGCGCACCATGCAGAGAGATGATCCACTGATCAAGGACCAGGGGCTGTGGGAGAGTTACTGTATGTCCTTGGATACCTTGTGTTTGAAGAGATCTCTGAATTGCAAATACCTCCAGAAGGGAACGAGGACGGTGATAACTGGTCTGGAGATTTTCTAAGAAGAGAGGAACCTGTGTGAGAATCATACATTTCCCTCAACATAGTAATGCCCCTGACATCTCAGTCTCTCAGTGTATAGGTGGCCATCAATGAGCAAGTCTGGGTGTTGGGGTTCCAACCTATTTGCTTATGAAATTTAGTTAAGATATGCCTAGTGTAGCATGGACAAGTGGAGACAGTAGTGCAAAGAGACCAACGAGGAATATAAAAGCCTGGGATGTTGGCAGTTGTACCTGAGCCAGCTTCAGGAGATCCATCCTGGAACTGGATGTACTAGGTATGGAGCATAGCTGATTGCAGCTTGACACATCAATGTAAGTTCATGAAAGAGTTTCAAATCAGGCAACCCAAATCCCTTTCCAGCGATGCTGAAGAGTCTTAAAGTTTATGTTTGGTAGTATGCCTGCCCAGATGAAAGATGACATTTGGCCAAAAGTCTCTGAAAGTGATCCCTTGAAAAGAGATATGTATGTTGGCCAAGACATACTGAAGTTTAGGTTGTATGATTAGTTCAACGTGTTGACCCTACCCCTTAGAGAAAGAATATAAGATTTCCAACATTGTAGGTCAGAATCCAGGGTGTCAAGCATTTTTTTTGTGTTAGCTGCCACAGTAGCTGAGATGGTGCCTCTAAGCATGATGCCCAGACAAACTACACCATCTCTAGATCACTGATAGGGATGGACCAAGAATAAGTCACGAGTACGGTGTCATTTACTTGGAGCAGCTGAGATTTGGTACTCTTCAGCTTATATCACGGCAATAAAGAATAGTCCCAATATTTCCTGTAATGTCGGGAGAGAAGTTTAGGATTGGTCAAAATAGGGCACATCATCAGCAAATAATGACATTTTATGGGAAGCCTCCCACCACAATTCCTGGGAAATGAGGGTCAGCACTTATTTTCATGGCTAGTGGTTTGACTGCTAAAAGGAATAAGAACAGGGACAGGGAACAGCCCTGTCAAGTTTTTCTATGAAGAGGAAAATATGTGAATAGTACTGAATTAGTTAAAATGGCTGTCGATGGTGAAGTATATAGGAGATGTACCAGGAGATAAAGGATATTGGAAAGCTAAATCTGCCCAGAACATCAAATAAGTACTCCATTCCACCCTATCAAATACCTTCTCAGCATCTAGTGACAGGGTGGCAACAGGATGGGACAAAGTGCCTGTTTCCCAGATAAGGTCTATAGTTCTGTGGATGTTGTCTGGGCCTAATCTCCGCTGAGTGAAACTTTCCTGGTCTGGGTGGATAAGGGATGGCATAATTGGTTCCATTTGCTTAGCTAGCTAGGCCCGAGTGCCTGGAGCTGTGGGGACTTCCTGATGGTCGGCTGTTCCAGCAGCTGAAGTTGGGGAGTTGGCTATGCTCTGGGGCCGTCCTCTGAGGTTGGGTCGGGCCTGGCAAATTTAGGGCATCAAAGGACCTCCTGTGGAGATCTTGCTCCTCACGGAAGTCTTGCTTAATGAAGAATCACTGGCTGGGGATTTCAAGACATTTGATGACTAATATGTATTTTAGTTCTTGCTCTGGATTGGCAGTGAGAAAGCCTATTTTCTTTCGCTATTTCAAGTACTGTTTTTACATTTGTAGCAGTGAGAGTGATGCATTTTTGGTCAAAGTTGGAGGCTAGGGGTGTTAAGAGCCCCTGCTATCTCAATCTTTCTCCAGAACCATAGAGTGGCTCTATGGAGATATTAAATTGACTACATTAATTGGGATAGATATGTTGTTGAATGTTAATTTATAACAAATCTGACTATCTGCTGTTGTTTTTCAGCCATTCATTTTGCTATTTTTTGTTTTTATTTTTTCTTTACTTATTTTATCTCTGTGTTATGTTTATGGAGGGTGAAGGGACAGTGGTATTGTTTGAGTATTTTAGGTTTTAACGTTGATCGCATAGGAGTGGATGCGATTGTTTGAGTGAGTTCAGTGATTATTTTTAGCTACTGCTGGGTGTAGAATTTGCAGGATGTGTTGACAGCAGACCTCAATGGGTGGGTATTACTCTCCCACTGTGCTCCGGCCCTTCACCTTTGATTGCCTCCTGCTATCAGCTAAGGTTTATAGGTGCTGTCATGCCTTAGGGATTGTGAGGAGGTGTCGGAGGAGTGGGAGTGGGGTCTCAGGTGGGGGAGGAGTAAGGGGACAAATTGGGGTGGTAGGGTAAAGAGATGCCCTGGGGTGAAATTGACCCAGGAAAGGGGTCCACTTTGCTTGCTTCCCAAACCCAAGGGCTCCACTTTTAGTGGGCAGGTAACTCGGTCAACCTTGACTACTCATCCAACCTGGACATGTTATGCAATGCCAGGTCGATTCAAAACAAGACGGCAGTAACTGCTGATTTGATTGGGTCATCCTACCTGGCTTGCATCACTGAGACTTGGCTAGATGAGAATGCTTGCCCAATTTTAGAGGCAGCTGTTCTGGCTGGGTACTTGGTGATACAGCTCCTGAGGTTGGATTGTAGGGCGGTGGGGTAGCTGTCTGTTTCAAGATGGAGCTGAGCCTGGTAGATGTGCCAGTTTGGGTCACTAGATCCTTTGAATGTATCATGGGTGCAGGTATGAGTTGTAGGATATTTCTCATTTAACATCCACCCGGAGCTAGAAGGAGTTCCTGCAGGTCACAGACTTCATTGCTGAGATGGTATTGGAGGCCCCAGGTAGCTGGTACTGGTGGACTTCAGTGCTGGTCAATGATGAACTCTCACAATTTGGACAAGACTTTCTACAATTGATGGTTTCATTGGGGATCACAGAGGTACTACCTCTATGATCCACATACAAGGTCTTTCATTGGATCTGATGTTCTTACTGGGGATGGAGATCTCGGATGTGGTGGTGGAATCCGTCAGATGGTCTAATCACCACATTACTGGTTCAGCTTCATGATCCCCAATAGACCTGCCCTTACAGAGATGGTCCAGTACCGCCTTATGGAGAGATCCTCAGATGGTCTAATGGCAGTTCTGGACCTATTGGGTAGTGGGAGTGTTAACAGGATATAGAGAGTCTGCTACAAGCCTGTAATAAGACAGTGGAGAAGCCCTGGATGCCATTGCTTCGGTCCATGTTCGCCCTACTTATCTTGCACCCTAGGTCCCCATGGTTTGATGGGACCTTGAAGGAGCTGAGGAGAGTGGGTAGAAGGTTGGAGCATTGCTGGAGGAAACTGGGCCTGAATGGAGACAGACTTAGATTGATATCCCATTACAAGGTATATCAATCTGCGGTCTCCATAAGAAGGCAGAATTCCTGTCCGGGGAGATTACAGCTGCATGAAATTGACCAGCCCAGCTCTTTCATACTGTAGACAAGCTGTGCAATCCAGTCTGTCTCCAGAACCAGACAGCCTTTTCACAGGAGAAGTGTAAGGAGTTTGCTCTATTTTTTGTTGATAAGATTGTAACCAACAGGTAGAAGATCCATGCAGCTCACTCCAGTGGTCAGAGTGGAGATCGGTGTGAGACCACCAGCACCTGGTTTGTCTGGTTGGACTTTGCTCAGTTGGCAATCGATGATGTCATGAAGATGATCCACAGCTTATAACTGACTTACTGTAGTTTGGACCCAGGTCCGATGTACATACTAGTGGTGTGCATGGAGCAAGAGCACCAATCCTTGCTGAGATAGTTAGCTGTCCATTAGTGACCGTGTATTTCCAGACACCCTGAAGGAGGCAATGGTTCTCCTCTCCTGAAAAATCATCTCTGGACCCTGATTGTCTTGCAAACTACTGGCTTGTCTCTAACCTGACTTTTGTAGGTAAGGTTATTGAGAAGGCAGTTGTGTTGCAGCTCAAAGGTCATCTGACCACCCATGGCATCTATGATCATCTCCAGTCTGGTTTCAGGAAGAGCTATAGTACTGAGACAGCGCTGGTCCAGGTACTTAATGATCTTCTGATAGCGAGGGATTGGAGGAGCCATTCCATCTTGGTCCTCCTTGATCTCTCTGCAGCATTTGATACCGCTGGACCATGAGATGTTGCTACAGTGCCTGTGACTTTTCTGTGGGCTGAGTGGCTCAGTCCTCAGATGGTTCTATTCATTCCTCACTGGCAGGACACAGAGAGTGAAGTCCTGGGTGTTTTCTTTGGCCCCTCTCTCTTGCCATGTGGGGTGCCGTAGGGCTCTTTGCTTTCCCCATGTTGTTCACCGATGTATATGCCACCATTGGGAGACATTATTAGGTGGTACAGACTGAGTTTTCTACTATGCAGATGACACTCAACTGTACCTATCCTTTGTGCCCAGACAATGTAATGCTGTTACATTATTTAACAACTGCCTCTATGAGACTCAGGATTGGATGAGTGCCAGCTGGCTTAGGCTGAATCCAGATAAGACTGAGGTGTTGGTTGGACCCAGGTCATTAGGTGGAGGGATTATCGACTGGGCAGCCATCTGGCTTTGGCTTAGGGGCAACCAACTGATGACCTCTGGCCGGGTGCAAAATCTTGGTGTCATGCTGGATAGCGGATTAACACTTAAGACTCAGGTGTCACCTATTGTTAAGTCCTCATTTTATCATCTGAGGAATATCATCCGGATAAAGCACCTGGTACCACCTGAAGACCTTCCACATTGCTCCACCTTGGCGAACTTGTACCTTGGTTACTGCAATGCCCTTTACCTAGGGCTACTGGGGTGGACCTCTACCACCTGCAGTTGGTGCAGAACATGGCTGCCAGGTTGTTGACAGGTTTATGTAGAATTGACCATGTCACATCTGTGGTCTGCACTGGCTGGCAGTGTGGTGATGGATCACATTCAAGGTCAGATTACTGACCTATAAGGCCCTACACAGACAGAGGCCATGGTACCTGCAAGAGCTCCATTGCCACTACTGCCCCATTGCCTTCTCTGCTTCACCAATAGGGATTGCTGGAGATTCACAGAGTCTCTTTGATAACATTGGGAGCTAGGTCATTTGCTTATACTGCTCCAGACCATGTGGAATTCTTTACCTCATCGGTAAGGGAATGCCCGTCAGGAGGCCTTCAAATCTGCCTTGAAAACGTATTATTTGAGTTAGCATATACTGATATTTAAACTTCTGCTATATTATTAGAAATGTGATTCTGTTTTTAAATTGTTGTTCATATTATGAAAAACACTATGATCTTCTGTGGAATAGCATTCTAGAAATAAAGTTTGTTTTGGTTTAGTACTTTAGCAAAAATATTTGTATTAACATTAATCAATGAAATCAGACAGAACTGGGAACAAAGTATGCAATCCCTTCCATTCTTAGGAAGAAGTGTGATGATCACTTGTGAAAAGGGGGAGGGCTCCCTGCTCCATGCTTCATTGAACATTAGGGATATTTCTGGGCAAAGCAGATCACTGAATGTGTAGTAGAATTCAATGGGGAAGCCATCTGGGCCTGGAGACTTCTCTGGCCATACTCTGAATGGCTTGAGTCACCTCAGCTGGCTGAATCGGGATGTAAGTGACGGAAGGTATTGAGCCCAGACCTGTGGTAAATGTAAGTTGGGTATAATGTAAACAATTGGCTTAGAGAAGGGTTTACTAGAAGGGTGCTCAGCAGGAGTCAGTGCCTGTTGGGATTAAGAAAACAGATACTTCATTAGAAGTGGGGTGGAGTCTCATTTAGGGTAAAAAAGAAAGTCAGTGTGTTTTTTCTGTGTTAGGGAAAGGAATTTGTTAAGTCAGGAGGGAGAAGTTAATTGGGGTGTGGTTTAGGAGTACAAAAGCAGGAGTCTCCAATTACAGTGCCCTAGTGCTAGCTTTGGCAGACAGAAATCTTGCTTATAGAACAAGAAGCAGCTGACTACAAAACTAAAACTTTTTTAATAATTACCCTCCTTATCTCCCACCTTAGCCAGTTCTACTTTTATAGGCACTGGATTTGACTAACAACTACTTGTTTGGCAGTAGGAAGGAAGGATCACTGAGACACAGATGTTTCATCATCCTTGAAGGAAAGAGTAGCTCTCCCTCTCCCCTAGCTGCTGGAGGTCTGACTCTGAGCAAGGAAGAAGGAGACTACGGAAGAATATAAAGTTCCTGTCCCAGAACAGGAAGGGAGAGAGTTGAAGGGCACATGGGAAGTAGGAAGAAAAAAAAAACAGGGAGGAGAGAGTAAGCATTCAAAGCAACAGGAAAGGATCACAAAATAAGACATGATGAGAGTGGTGTAGTGCAATGGCTGTGGGTGGCAGTCTTTCAGGAGACATTCTGGAGGCTTTGATGCTGCCCTATTTGTAGGAACCTCTCTGGTCTGAGGGAGGAGGTTGCTCATCTCCAGGCTGACGTGGCTAGGATTCATGAAACCTCCTCTCCTGCCGAGGGACCACCAGGGCCACTGTCGCTACCCTCAGAGGTTGCCAAGAAAGAGAGCAGTTGGACCAAGGTGAGCTCATGTAGGAGAGGGTGGTGGAACAGAGGTGCATTCCTCCAGTTGTACCTCTCCACATTCATATGCTGTTCTGGCAGAGAGTGGTTTCTCTATTGAGGCAGCTGCAGTGGAGACCAAGGAGGATGCTGGGAACCTCCACAAAGGAGACCCACAGGAGGGTGGCATGGGACCTCACAGGGAAGGAAACAACTTCTGGTGGGGACTCAATCATTAGGGGTAGAACTGGGGAGGAAGAGGAGAGGAGGTATGGTGCCTACCTGGCAAAACAGCTTAGAGGGACAGGAGCTAATCAATCAATCAAAATCTTTATTTATCCAGGCTAACATCATTGAGCAGAGCTCTTTTACAAGATGGACCTGGTTAGAACAGGTCAGGTAAAATCCATCATAAAAACATATAAATACATGTAAATAAGTATTTAAACACAAACACAATAGTGCAGTATTAGGAGAGTCAAATGATAAAAGGAAGAAAAGGCAAACCATAACAGAGGAGGATTCAAATACAAGGAGGCAGGTCCACCATTGAACCATGCAACTGTATATAAACCATGTTCTCTGTATAGAAATACCAGTTAGTTCATTTACTGGGGCAGTCACTAGCACTAGCCATGAAAATAGCTTGGAGAACCACCAACTAATGGCAGATGGTGTACCAGGAGGGGTATGTAATATGTAAGTGAAGGATAAACATTGTGAGAAGTGAAGTCCCAAGGATAGGTCGGTAGAACTGATGCAGTGGTGAGGCCTACTGGGAGGGAAAGGGAGTTAGGACTTTTATAGTATGATTGCGTGTAGATTGTGGATGAGTGCAGTATAGAGTTGTGAAAAGAAGGCTGGAGAAAGCGGGAAGATAGACCAGCATCAAAGGGAGGACAGAGACATCAAGGTGTTACATCAAGGTGTTCAAAGTAAGGAGAGAGGGCCACCAGGGGCCATGATATGAGACTGGAGGAGGAAGGTTGAGGAGGAGATGAGGAGACACTTTTTACAGAGGGTGGTGGCTGGGTGGAATCGTTACCTGCAGAAGTGGTATGCAGTAGAACAGTGGACTGCTTCAAAGGGGATGGGACAGGACAAGGGGAGAGTTAATGAAGGGGAAAGGTGGAAGGGAGGGCAGCTGCAGAGATAAGGGGTGCTAGCTGCACATTCAAGCAGACTTGATAGACCTCTAGGCCTTTATCTGCTGGCAAATTTTGTATGTTCATATGTTCTGTACATGAAAGCATGATGACAGACCAGGTCCAAGGAGGAGACAAGCACTAGAAGTAATTCGTTCATGGTTAAATGGTACAGGTTAGCATGATGACAATTCAGGATTGAGGAGCAGCTACATGAGGAGGGAGCTGGATGTCATTGTCCGCTTAGGGACAAATGACCTGGCTGGGAATGGATAAGAGCAGTGCAGAGGAGTCTGAAGAGTTGGGGAGGGGCCTTGAACAAGTAGCACGTACAGTAACCTTCTCGGAGGTGCTGTGTGTCTAGGGCAAGTGTGATGCTGTAGGTAGCCCTGCATCGTGGATTCAATGAATGTTTGAGAAACTGGTGCAGAGCTCAGGTTTTGGCTTCATTGGGAAAGGAGGGCCCACCTGGAGGGATGCAGGCCTATACTGGTGTGATGGTCTGTATCTGTTCAGGAGGAACCAGAATCCTAGGTGATAGGTTTAAATGTTCATTGCTTGAAGCATTTAAACTAGCCAAGAGGAGGCACTGTAAAGGAGCAGGAAAACCCAGCTTACCCACACAAAACACAGTAGTTAGAGAGGTAAACACCAAGGTAGAAAAGTCAAAAGGGAGCAGGCTAGGGGTAAATGTAGAAAAGTAAGTAAGGAGAAGGATGGGATAAAAGGGTAAGACCAACAAAAATGGAGTGTGAGTACCAATGCCCGTAGTCTGTGTAACAATCTCCTGAGCTACAGTAGTGGCCTTGATGGAAGAGAGGCATCTGGATATTGTGGCAGTCACAGAAACATGGTACACTGAGAACCACAAATGGGATGTCAACATACCAGGTACACAATCTACAGGGCATAGGGAGGGTAACAGAGGAAAAGAGAAGCTCTCTATGTAAGGGAAGGGATCAAAGCAATGGAACTAAAGGATAAACAGGGAGTAGAGGAGGCACTATGGGTCACCCTGGAGAAAGGATATGGCACCACAATCTGCACAGGGTTGTATACAGACTCCCATCTCAGGGGAGGCAATGGACAAGTCAATGATAGAAGGCATCTTTAGAATGGCAGAGAAGGGAGATATTGTTGATGGGGACCTGAATATGACAGATGTTAACTGGAGCACCTTTGCTGCAGCCACACCCAAGAGCAGGGTTATTCTCGATGCCCTACAAGGAGCATGCCTCAGACAGCTAGTGGTGGAACCCACTCAGGAGGAGCAATCTTAGACCTGGTACTGTCAAATGGAGATCAAGAAAGGATCTTGGATTTAGAAGTGGGTAGCCATCTGGGAACAAGTGACAACCAAACAGCGTGGTTCACAATAAACACAGCCATAGAGTTAAGCCATACAAAAGCAGGAGTACTGGACTTTAGGAGGGCTGACTTCAGGAAAATGAGAGTGCCTCAGAAAAGCACTAACAAATGGGCAGAAGGAGGGTGGAGGAACAATGGGGAAAAATCAAAACAGCCATCACAGAGGCAAAACACCTTTGTGTGGAAGCAAATCAACAAAAGCAAAATGAAGGAAAAAACACTATGGTTCTCAAAAGTGGTGGTAGGAAGGCTAAGGAGAAAAAGGTAGCATTCAGGAAGTATAAGGAAACACAGAAGGAACAGAACAGAGAACTGTACCAGTTAAAGCAGAAGGAAGCGGGAAGGCGGTCAGAATAGCAAAGGCCCAAACTGAGAAAACGATAGCCAACTCAGTTAAGAAGGGATAAAACCTTTTATAGGTACATTAGGGAGTGAAGAAAGACTAAGGAGGGATAGTGAGGCTTAATAAAGGGAAGGGAGGGTGGGCAGAGGGGACAGTGAAAAACAGGGTTACTGAATGAATACTTCTGCTCAGTATTTACAAAAGAAGAAGAGGGGATGTACCTAAATTAAAGAATAGAAGCACTCTGGATAGGGAGGTCTATACCAGTCCATTCACAGAAGAAAGAGTTCTGAAAGAACTCTTAAAACTGAAGGTGGACAAAGCAATGGAGCCTGACGGATTCATTCAAGAATTCTAAAAGAATAAAGGGTAGAAATATTCACACCACAGACTACCCTTTTGACAAATCATGGGAGGATGGTGTGGTACCTGAGGACTGGACGAGGGCGGATGTGATTTCCCATCACAAAAGTGGGAGCAAGACAGAGGCAGAAAACTGCAGACCTGTTAGTTTGAACTCAGCAGTAGGAAAATGATGGAATTATTTCTGAAATAAAGATGAATTCCTAGAGGCCAGTGGGGCACAGAAACCAAGTCAGTATGGATTAACAGCAGGAAGGTCACGTCAGGCAGATCTAATAGATTTCTTTGACTGGGTGTCAAAATAGTAGACCAGAGAGGGGCTGTGGACATGGCCTACCTAGACTTTAGCAAGGCATTTGTGACACAGCTCCACACAAAAGTAATATACAAGTTAGCTAGCCTTGAAGTGGGTCCCAAAGTGGTAGACTGGGTAAAAGTGGCTGGACAACAGGACACAGAGGGTAATAGTAAATGGAGTTCACTCTGAAGAAGGGGGCTTGCTAGTGGGTACCGCGGGGTTCAGTACTAGGACCAGTCCTCTTTAATGTCTTTATAAGTGACATTGCAGAGGGACTGGAAGGAAAAGTATGTCTCTTTGCAGATGACACAATGGTCTGCAACAGGGTCAATACAGAGGTGGGGTGGAAAGGATGCAAAGGATTTGGCAAAGTTGGAAGAATGGTCAAATGTATGGCAGCTTAGATTCAATACAAAGAAGTGCAAAGTAAAGCACCTGCGAAACAAAAACAATGGGAAGAGTACACAATGGGGAAGATACTAACAACAACAAAATGGAAAGGGACCTGGGGTAGTCATATCAGATGACCTAAGGCAGGCAAGCAATGTGAGAAGGCAGTAAGGAGGGCTGGCAGGATACTGGGATGCAAGGAGAGACATCACCAGTAGAAAACAGGAAGTTGTTATCCCTCTGTACAGACAGTTGGTGAGACCCCCATCTGGAGTACTGCATTAGGATTCTGGAACCCCATCTCTGCAAGGACATATATAGAATGGAGGCTGTCAGAGGATGGCAACTAAAATGGTGCAGGGTCTGCACCAGAAGACATAAAGAGAGAGATTAAAGGAGCATAATATGTATACCCTCAAGGAGAGGAGGAGAGGGGGACTGATAGAAACTTTCAAGTACTTCAAGGGAATCAACAAAGTCCAAGAGTGTGCATATTTCAGAAAAGAGATGTACAAGAACAAGGAGCACAATCTGAAGATGGTGGGGATGGCTCAGAGGCCATGTGAGGAAGTATTTTCACAGAGAGTTTTGTGGATACATGGAACAGCCTTCCTGAGGAGGTAGTGGAGTCAAAAGTGGAGGAATTCAAGAATGCATAGGACAGACATAAGACAATTCTAGTGGGGGTAGGAGAAAGTAGGCTGTCAGTTAACTAGGATCTGCAGCATATCCATTAGGTAGGGAAATGGGTAAATTAGGTGGGCCAAGCAGTCTTTATCTGCCATCAAATTCTATGTTTCTATTTTTCCATGTTTACATCTGAGGAATGTAATGAAGAATAGAAGTCTTGGAAAGGCTTGGTTAATATCAAATGGGGTTGTCAGTTTACACCCTTGAGGTTTGTAAATAACAGGATGCACTTTTCAATAGTTTGAGCCCTAAGCATGGCTGTAACAAGTTCCCAGGTTGTTCTCCGGCCCCAATATTTTGGTTCAACTTATACAACACATAGTCTGTCGGTATTGTAATATGTCTTCAGTTTTAGTTATTACTTGAATTGCCCCTCTGGTGTGTTTTTTTTTGAAGGGTTCGGCCATGGCCATTTCTAGTGTTTTACTTCCCTTTCCAAAGTTTGAAGGTATTATCATGCTGCTTCTTTGTAGTTGAGGCATAAGCTATCAGTTGTCCTCAAAGCATCGCACTAATACTTCCTATTAGGGTTGCTTAGGAGCAGTCAGGGGTGTTATTAAGCCAGTAGTAGTCAAGGATAGCCTGCCAAGTCACTGCATGGCTGAGTCCTGCTGAAGAAGGGCAGTATTAAGTCTTCATTTATAACACTGGCTAGTAAAGGAACACCATGCAAGAGAAAAGTAACCAGGGCATTATCTGATATCAGAATATTCCCTGAGAGACTCCCAGGTCTGAGATAAATCATGGGAGGCCAAGAGAACATCACTTTGGTTGTAGGAGGTTGTGAGAGTGAATAACAGGTGAAATCCACATCCATAGGATGTCAAATGAGCCATTGTCCTGCAGTAAAGTAGCAACTTGGATAGATAGAATAGGTTCATAGCTCTGTGGGACCAATTCTGTCAAAGAGGATCAATGCTAAATTTAGATCTCCTCCCAATAGAATAGAGGTAGCAGTCTTGGGTATTTCAGCTAAGAAGGACTGCTAGAAAGAAAGATCAGGGTGTTAGGTCATAGGTATTACCAATATAAGTGTATTACCCCTGATAGGGAACCTGAAAGAAGAAGAAGAAATCTAACTTTAGTATCTTTACATTCCTGTGAGAGATGCCCAGATGTAAAACTTTCTTTTGACACAGGATTGGTACTTCTTTCTATCTGGTCAAGTAGGCATTATGAAAATATTGGCCTACCCACATGCCATATGCACTCAAAATTCCTTCTAGCATATGTGTTCCTGTAGAAGGCAATATCACAGTTCATATCACAAAGTGATTGTAATATTTTCTAGGGTTTGGGGGCAATTAAGACCCTAACATTCCAGAAAACAACTTTCAAGTGGTTGAGTGATGCCTTGCCAGCATGACAGGTAAGATACAGTCACAGTGGGAGCATAGCTAAAATCCAGTCCTCCTCCCAAGGTCCCCAGGCCCTTACCCTGGCCACCCACTACCACCAAAACTGCAAAATATACACAACCACACAGGGCATGGGATTCATGACATATAAGTCTGCTTGTGGACACCAGTGCAGGTACAGTAGAAGTAAAAAAGGAAAGTAAAGGTTTGTCCACCTCCCAATGGGTGTCTCAAGAAATGTATTTACCAACAGAATACCAACAAAAAATAAACTAGAAATCTCTGAGTGGTCCCACTCTCATGGGAACCACACTGGTCCCTTTCTTACAATAAGATGTTCAGGGGTTATGAAGCCAATGCTCACATGGGTCATGGAAAGTCTGAAGAGGAGATGTCTCCTGCCACCCCACCCAACCCAATCCTCCTGTGAAAGAAAGGGAGGAAGGGACTAAGAGAGATAAAATGGTGCTGGGGTGAGTGGAAGGAGTAAGATGGAAAGGTAACACCAGGAAGGTTTATGCCATATGTTGAGATCCATTAACTAGGACAAAGATCTGATAAAGGAAAAATATTTCCCAATACCAGGGATAGAAAGGCCTGACTATTCAAAAATATCAAAATTAGTGGTATGATAAAAGGAAGGAGAAGGCTCTAATTATCCCACATACATGCATATCATATAACCCTGCTAAAGAGGGGACTAAGTAGCCCACAAAGTGGGCATTAACACTAAAACCTGTAGTACAATGCAAGCAAACATTACTGAGTAAACAGTGCAGAGCATAGGAAAAAGTGGATTAAATAACATCAAAACACAGTTCTAATAATGTAACAGTGCAACATACAACTGGCATATATAGACCCTCCTATGCCACTAATTAGGAATCAAATTTTAAGGATTTAAGCATAATCAGAACTGTACCTTCAAAGAATAACAGAACACTGACTGAGTACAGTGAAGATTAGTTATATACATCTGGGGCAGAACCGATAACAGAACATATGGAGCTGCGATCGGATACTGCTTAGGACAAGCAATACCTGTTGAAATGTGGCCCCATTTCTGTGTCCCTCAATGATCTGCAAAGAAGTGGTAAGAGAAAACATGGAGGAGGGTACAGGCTCACATTACAGAGATTTCCAGCTACTGTGTAATAGTCAGGCCCCTGACATAAGCTTTTAAGAGCCATCTCCCCTTGCAGATAGTCCATCACTGCTAAGGTATATGGTGCTGTGAATGGCTTGTTAATTACCTCTATACATGCATAGCATATAATCCTGCTAGAAGAGGGGAATAAGTTTGCCAAGAAAGTGGGGCATTAACTGTGAAAAACCCTAGTGCCATTTAAGCAAACATTGCTGAGTAAACAGTGCATAGCGTAGGAAAGACTGGATTAAATAACAGCAAGACTATTTCTCATAATGTAATAGTGCAACATACAACTGGAATATAAACATTCCTATGCCATTAAATACAGAGTCAAATATTAGGAATTAAGCATTATTAGAACTTTTCCCTCAAAGATTAAAGAACACTGACTGGAGTGCAGTGAATCTTAATTAAGTATATTTGGGGTAGCACTGAAAAAGTGAACATACAGAGCTGTGAAAGGTACAGCCTATGGCCCAAGCAATATCTGTTGAAATGTTGCCCTGCTTCTGTGTCCCTTGACAAGCTGCAAAGAAGCAGTAGGAGATGAACATGGAGAGGGCACAGGCTCACAGCACGGCAAGTTCCAGCTACTGTCTAATTGTCAGGTATTCCCTGACATAAGCCGTGAAGACCCACCTCGCCCCTGCTGAGTGTCCATCACCACTAAGGTATTCAGTGCATTGAAGAAAACTTGTGCAGCCTGGTTCAAGGCTGACTGTCAGCTGCTGACTCTGTATTAGAGACTAAGGAGAAAAAGGTTATAGGGGAAGAGCATGCGAAATACAGGTGGCTCCCAAAGACAGAAGATAACCCGGTCCGCAGTAAATGCCACAAATACTCTGGCTGTCCCAGTATGAAAATGCTTAGCAGAACTAGAAGACAATCTGACAAATCAGGAGAATGAGGAACATAAACTGCTTTCAGGATTCGACAACAGAAATGGTTCTTTAACAGCCAGGGGCAGGGAGCACTTAGGATGGGCAGCCCATATTTTTTGTCCCTCAGTATCCACTTATAAAGGTGAGTTGAGTGGCCCATCAGGTCCAATAGTCACCTCTCAAGGAAGGAAGGAAAAGATGGCGATCATGCCATCCATGGAAGAAGGTCTCAGCCATAGTAGAAGAGACACATACTTAAAAGAAAAGTACTATACTTAAAAGTGGAGGGTAGATGCAGGGTTGAATTCACCCTTGCTCAAAGCACTAGGTAAACCACAACAGGGTGTCCTGGGTAGGTTCAACAGTAGCAGAGGCGTGTACATCTATTTAGTTACCACAAAGGTCTGGGCTTGTGAACTGGCCAATGGTCTGGAGGCTCTAAAATACAGTTGAAAATTTGTATCAGCTCCTCCGGGGACTGAAATTGGATGGACTGGCCCTCCATAATGATGACTCTATATGGCAGGAAACCATAGAGCACACAAAATTCCCCAGTTCCTGAGGCCTTGCTTTACTCTGTCAAAGGCCTGCTAGTGCTCTGATATC
The DNA here is from genome assembly GCA_016271365.2 of Neoceratodus forsteri. NCBI lineage: Eukaryota > Metazoa > Chordata > Ceratodontiformes > Ceratodontidae > Neoceratodus > Neoceratodus forsteri. The sequence continues at coordinate 627,520,693 of CM057455.1, forward strand.
TCCCTCGGATAATCTGGGTAGGAGATCGGGTCCCTCTCACAATGTCATTCAGCTCCCTAGACTTATTCAAAATCAATTCTTTGTCCTGGAACCATAGGAGATTAAAAATTAGAGGCAGAGGTTTGCACTAGCATGTGGGTTGGGGCTTTATGGATCCAGTGTGCCCGTTCAATTTTGAAATCAAAGTCTTCAGGAGCATGATGTAACCAACTAGGTAAATTCTCCTGAACAAACTGAACTGGATCCTTCCTTTAAATGATGCAGAGGTATTTTCTTATTCCACATCCCGCTAGGTGTTCCATTTTGACCATGAGCCAGGCCAACTGTGCTTCTCTGGCCTGTAGATGTTGCTCTTGATCACTGTTGTACGGAACAACCTCCAATACCACTGTTTCAACTTTTCTGACTCGATCAGTTAGACTGGCAAGGCTGGCTTGGTGTTGATTTCTGTGACTCAAATTGCCTCTGCCAAAGCAGCAATTTACTCAATTAAGTTGACCTGCCACACCAGATCGGGAGTTCTGGATGATCAATTTCTTGTAGTTGCCATCTTGGACTCAGTGAAGTCTGGTGAGGGGCAATGAGAAATAGATTTTTCCACTTTTGCAAGTATTGAAGATCAGCGGAAGACACTTCAGCAGTTTATATAGTTTGTAATCTTCCAGCAAAAAGACAGACCCAAGCTGTTCAAGGTACTCAATGGAGTGAGATAAATGGTAGTGCTGTCAGAATGCAGAATTCCACAGTTGATATTAGCATGGAATGACCATTCTTCTGGTGGAATTTCTGGTGGAATGTTGCTGGTTCTTGTGTGGAATTCTGCCTACTGTGCTCTGCAGAATAATATTCTGTGGAAAGGCATTTTCCACGGAAAAGTTATTCTGCAACAATTTCTGCAGAAAATATTGGCATCCATGGAATAATATTCTGTGGAACAGCATTTTTCAGCTGTAAATCGTTCTGCAAATATTTTCTACTGTGGAATTCCACCATTTTGTTTCTTGCAAAATTCTGCAGAATTTCTACAGAATTTGGAAAATTCCTCAAATTTCATTCTGCCAGAATTTGAAAATTCTGCACAGCACTAATAAATGGGGGCAGCATGAAGCTAAACACTTAGGCTGTCATTCTTCTCCGGTGCTCAAGTGACCTCCTTGCATTACATTTTTGAGATAGGACACGGACATGAAGTGGAACTCAGCCTGGTTTGTTTTTGTTTTCAGGTTTGAGTTGTGGGTCATTTGTTTTGGTACTCTTTAGCAGGGTCAGCGAGCTGCTTGTGTATGGGAATCCCACAGCGAGCAAGCAGGGAATCTGTGCAGAGTGGAGGGCTGCTGGCTGGGAGTTTTCAGGAGCAGTGATTATGTGGTGGGATTTAATCATGGCTCAGTCATCACTCAGCCAATCAGATTTCTTCATTCTTTCTACCCAGTTCATAATTTTACTTAATTGGTTCTATAAATTGTTAGACTGATGTCATCTAATTACTACTAAGTGTGTTCACATTTTCAAACTGAACAGCTGAAACTAGAACAATCTTAATTTACAATTATTTTATTTTAGGCCTTCTGAAATTGTGACAGTTTTGTAAGTAAAGTAATATACTGCATGGTGTGATATCACTTGGAAAATACACACTTCTTGCATGACACCTCAAACCTAGCAACACACCTGAAGCATGAGTGTATTTCTTTACAACCACATACATAGAACAAATCAGGTCACTCACCAAAGGGTTCAATGCATGCATGTGCTGCATTTATTCTTGATTCTTCCAAGAGACAGAACTTCTACACCTTTTACCTCACAGGGATATCCTATCTTGTCTGGATGAAAGCATGGTGTAGTGTTTCTAGAGGTTTGAATGATTGCTTGTTGTGGTGTTGGTGTTACTTTAACTTTGGCACTGTCTTTCAAGGCATATAAATTGATTTACACACTAGTACTTTAAGAAAAGAAACCAAAGTTAGGATAGTGCCAATGCTGCATTATCAATCATTTCAATCACAAAGAGATCACACAACACATTCACCACCATTCCATTATCATGAACTAACAATGATATATTGTAGTGAACTCTCTTAAATGTGTCATGTATTTGTTGCACTACTGTGTAACCTACCTGCTTTTATTTTATAAACCCTGGTTGTATCTGTCTGCATCATAATCCCATATATCATTGAATGATGTATATAAATTTTCCATTGTAATTGTCATTGCTATGTTAAAGCACTGTACTATATACATATTGCACTTCTGTGTAAGCCTCTGAAAAAGGGACTGCAATTGTCTCAGTGGACTTGCCCGATTACCAAAACTCAAATAAATAAATAAATTGTCCTACTTTTGTGGTTTAGCGCTTCAACTTTATTGTAGTTGATGTTTAAACAGCATTTTTTCAATGAATATGCTAAATCACTAAGCATATTTTATCTACAAAATGTTGCATTTCATTATGATTGGAGTATGCTAACTAGGTTATTTGAAAACTGAATAGAATGTTGCTGTACTTATGGTAATGCCATATGTTGTGTGAAAGCGACAATAATAACTGGCTTCCTCTTTTTCCCATAGGAAACCATGGTATAATTGCCATTATAAAGGTGTTTTAACAGCAAACACATACGCGCCCTCCTCGCTGTGCCATGCCCGCGAACGGCGCTACTGTTCCCCAACCGCTCACAGCTTCCGTCTTGCCAAACCCAGCTCTGTCAGAAGAACTTGACGGTAAGTTTTTCTTTTAATTTTCCCAGTATATAGTAAAACTTAGAAACCTGTTAAAAAAAGCCATTTTAAAGATACGATTCCTATTTCGGCACGAGTAACTCTAATCCAAACACGGCTGCACTGGAAGGTCTTTATTTTGTATAATTGCTGAGGCAAAGAAACCCAGCAATTATATAAAATAAAGTATAGAATAGTGTTTAAATTTGAAGTTACACACACCCTCAGGGTTAAATGCTAACATAAACCCCTCAGGTGTGTGTAAACTTCAAGTTACACCTTACCCATACTTCATTCTCTACATATCTTTATAAATTCTGTCAAATGTACTAGTGTCAAATATATGCATTTCAAGAGGCTACATTTTCTCTAACTGAAAAGGAAGTGTTATACCTTACTCTTGCAAGGTGACTGGCTAGGATGATTGTCTTTTTCATACAGTATATATGCATTGGGGATAACTAAGGGTGCTAATGTAACTTTTGCTTTTGGCTGCTGATCAGCTATTTTAACAATTGTTGTGACTGTGATACTGAAAATAAAGATAAAGAAAATAAAACAATTTTCCATGGTTTTTACCTTTGCATGCTGGTCTGTGGTCACTCCATGCTGCAAAAACCTCTGCTATTCGCTGGCATGTGATGCTTTTTGACCCTTGTAGCACATAATCTTCATCACAGGTAAAGTGGACAGTTGCCCCAGGCTTTAAAAGGAATGATAAATAAATGAAAGCATATTCTTTTTAGCCTTTGTTGTTTTCAGCATTTTCCACTTCTTTTAAAATTAAGTGAGACATTAGTTCCATATACAAATAGGTTTAGCTACAGTATGTCTAAAAATCTTTAACATACATTGCTAGAATAGCTTTTCTGCAACCTTTTTGAAAACAAGAAGTGTAGAAAGTGTCAGCGAAAAAAGACTCACAGGCCATCTTGTCTGCCCATTTCGTATGAGAACCTTACCAACCTAACCTTGGTTGTGCCAGATCTGGCTATCCACTGGTACTGTACTTTATTCCCTCCACACCATTCTCCAATCCTTCAATGGCTTATGGGGCTCCATGATTAAGCGCTGTAATGTGGTGCCACAACAAGGGAGTGAGTGACAGGGCGAGCTTGATTTTAGAGCACTCTGCACTCACACCATGTTGGGTTTCAGCACAGTTTATTTAGCCTTCATGGCATGCCTTTCCTGGAGAAGGTTATCTTTATTTGCAGGGCAGGGCAAAACCTGACTATAGTGTATGGGTGGAATACTGTCATGCATGGAATTCCATTCCTTGAATATGCTTATTCTGCTGCAGTAGTGACATCATTATGTTGGTCTGCTACAGCAGTGATGTTGCTACTGCAGCAGAACTACTTGAATGCTGCAAAAAGTTTTTAAACTTTGTGTCGTCTGACAGATGTTGTGTGTTGTTGTGTCCAATCATTCTTAACTTGTGGTTGAGTAAAATGTTTTTAAAATGAAAAATCTATTCTCTGTTGTCTTCACTGGCTGGTTCTTGCGTGATTTTCTTTGCTGTGACTGCCCATACACTATAAAGATTGTATATGAGCAGTCATACACAAACAAGGACATTCTTGTATCTTGAGGTTTCCATGGTAACTGGGCAACTGTTGAGCTGCGATCGCGAGGTCATCTGTTACAAGAAAACCTCTCGATATAAAAATATCCTTGTTGTGTATGACATGAGCATATAACCTGTGCCCTAATCAATGCTGGCTAGATTCTGGTGCACCAACATGGGTGAACCAGTTCCAGCAACCCTTTCAGCAATCCTATACTCTCTTGAAACCTCCCACCAGCTTGGTGTGTACCAAATTATTTGACAAGTCATTCTATCCATCCACAATCCTTTCTTTGAAAAACTTCCATATGTCCTTCCTGAATCTATCCCACTTCAGTTTATACTCATGTCACTTAGTTGCTGGTCCCACACTATGCTGCAACAGGTCATAATACTCTGCCCTCTTTATCCCTTTTAGATGCTTAAAGATGCTTTCTGTCATTTTGACCTCTCATCTGGTCTCCTTTCACTACATGCTGAGGCTGACTAAACATTCCTCATATGATTTTCCTTGCTGATTCTGTATTTTTGTTGTAGCCCTCCTCTGGGCAGATTCTTTGCATTTTTTTAAACAGATGTTTCTGAGCCTGTAACCCATAGACTGTGGCAACCCCAACTGTGTCAGGATTTTGTCATGGACATTTTGGTTATCCATAACTTATCCAGGAGCACACATGCTGTGTATAGCTTGCCATGTAAAGTCGGGTATGGGCCTGTGGGGGTGGCACACCACACCTAGGCATTTTCCTCTTGTGTTCAACCCAGTGTGTGGGTGTGAAAATACATGTACACATGTAATTTTGCATATACTGTATGTGGATGGTGTTCAATGGCAGGCCCTTCCATAGCATGAGCACTCACTTGTGCTACCACAAAGCAACTGCTAGGTGACAGTCAAGAAGTGAGATGCTGAGTCCCCACCCTGATGCAGAACAGCTGTCCATAGAATGCTCAATCCTCCTCCTTGGGCCAGTCCCACTATCCCATGATCATTTTCAAACCCAGGACATTGGTATCTCAAGTGGTAACCTTACTGCTCTCCAAACAGCCAGTTCAGATTATACAGCCCTTATCCTTATTCAGGTGTGTGCTCCAGATCTGAAAATCTCTTTGCTGGAACCATTTTATTATGTTAGTTGTGATCCATGACTTGTGGTGGACTATTGATCTTTTGAAGAGGAGATGCTTGATGCTGATGACTGTGAAGGTAGCAGAAGATATGGTAGTGGCTTCCTATGTGGCTTAGGCTGCTAGGATAAGGGCATAGATAGCAGGGTGAGGTTGTGGTGAACTCTTTCATATTGAAGTTTCTAAATGATCTTGTATGGATTACCTTAGAAGGGCTTTTGTTGTTTATATTTTGTGGATGCAAAATTCCGTGCGGGTCATAATATGCATTACACATAATGGCGCACAACATTATGCGAATCCTGGACCTGTAAGCTGTCTGTGTTGGACCCCCTGGAGGTAGAATCCTTAGTGGGGGTCCAGGTGGTGCAGCCCCATAACAGGGGATGTGGGGACAGAGCCTCCCACAGAAACAAAAATAACAGTGAAGCGTGCAGCGGCGCTTAAGCAGCACAACATTCTGCCATGCAAGGTTTTGACCCGTGCCCAAAAATTCATGCAATGATCACAAAATATGCTGGGCATTGTGTCCAATACTAGCATCCTCTGTGGGTGCAACACCAGAATCCAATCAATTAAGCTGTGGTTAGCTGTCCTGTTGTTCATCTGGGTGGTTAATGCTATTAGCTGGTTAAGGCTGTTTGCTTTGACTTTAGAATGGTAGTTGTGGTGGAAGAGTGAGCCGGCTTGTTTTCCAGTTAATATTAGAGTCTCAAGGATGATGTGCTCTCCATTTGGAGTGAGATCCATAGCCTTCTGGAGCAGGTTTGTGACTTTGATTGGTTAATTACCTGGAATACAGTATACCAGTGATGACTGTTAGTACAGGCTGGAAAAGGACAGAACCTGTGATATGAGTTCATTAGATGTGGGGGTTGCATCATGGAAGGTGATTTTGAAATTAATAAGGAAGCAGCATATATTGGATCTCCCCACCAACTGGAGTGGTTGTGTCAATATGGAGCATATCCTGGGATGTTTATCACTGAAGAGTTAGTACATAGTGAGAGCCATGTCTCCATGAAACTGAGGCAATCCAGGCAGTTCAGGGTGACCCTGGTTCATATAAGGTACAGGTTGGAAAGAAGGCTTCTGATTTTGATGTGGTATATTTTAAGGCCATTTAGTGTGGGTTGGGGGTGCTGCTTGGAGGGGTTGTCATTTTTGAGAATAGGTTCTAGGAGGGAACACAGCAGCTCTGTGCTCAGTAAAGCTGTGGAAAAAAAAACTTCTGCCAGTAGAATTTCCATGAAAGTCAGACTTTCACTTTCATGAATGTTCATAAATCAAATTAGCAATGTTTGTGAAAATTCTGCATTGAACAGTGGAATAAATGTGTGAAAAAAATTTGCAGAACTAATACTGTCAGTGGTCAAGTTTGGCAAATTGTTTTCCACAGTTGAATACAATAATTGGCAAGTCATACATTTATTCTGCAGTTCAATGAATCATGTAACTGCAGATTGAATGTATAATTGTGGATTAATGTATTAAACTGCAGGAAGAAAGTCCACAGAAGTGATCACTGGACTGCGGAATAATTACATTTATTGTGGAATAATCCATTAAACTGTGAATAAAATTCCTCAGAACTATTATTCCATAGTTCATGTGTATTATTCTGCAGTTTAATAATAAATTCCATGAAACAGGGTGAAAATCCTCCTGACATATTTGAAAGATTCTGATTTCACTAATGTCAAAGTTCAGAAAGTTTTGCAAAATTTCAGAAATTTCCCTAAAGTTCAGAGAAAGTGGAATTTACAACTTGTGCCCACCTCTGTTGTCTTCACTGGCTGGTTCTTGCGTGATTTTCTTTGCTGTGACTGCCCATACACTATAAAAGATTGTATATGAGCAGTCATACACAAGCAAGGACATTCTTGTATCTTGAGGTTTCCATGGTAACTGGGCAACTGTTGAGCTGCGATCGCGAGGTCATCTGTTACCAAGAAAACCTCTCGATATAAGAATATCCTTGTTGTGTATGACTTGGATATAACCTGTGCCCTAATCAATGCTGGCTAGATTCCTGGTGCACCAACATAGGGAACCAGTTCCAGCAACCCTTTCAGCAATCCTATACTCTCTTGAAACCTCCCACCAGCTTGGTGTGTACCAAATTATTTGACAGTCATTCTATCCATCCACAATCCTTTCTTTGAAAAACTTCCATATGTCCTTCCTGAATCTATCCACTTCAGTTTATACTCATGTCACTTAGTTGCTGGTCCACACTATGCTGCAACAGGTCATAATACTCTGCCCTCTTTATCCTTTTAGATGCAAAGATGCTTTCTGTCATTTGACCTCTCATCTGGTCTCCTTTCACTACATGCTGAGGCTGACTAAACATTCCTCATATGATTTTCCTTGCTGATTCTGTATTTTTGTTGTAGCCCTCCTCTGGGCAGATTCTTTGCATTTTTTTTAAACAGATGTTTCTGAGCCTGTAACCCATAGACTGTGGCAACCCCCAACTGTGTCAGGATTTTGTCATGGACATTTTGGTTATCCATAACTTATCCAGGAGCACACATGCTGTGTATAGCTTGCCATGTAAAGTCGGTATGGGCCTGTGGGGTGGCACACCACACCTAGGCATTTTCCTCTTGTGTTCAACCCAGTGTGTGGGTGTGCGAAAATACACATGTACACATGTAATTTTGCATATACTGTATGTGGATGGTGTTCAATGGCAGGCCCTTCCATAGCATGAGCACTCACTTGTGCTACCACAAAGCAACTGCTAGGTGACAGTCAAGAAGTGAGATGCTGAGTCCCCACCCTGATGCAGAACAGCTGTCCATAGAATGCTCAATCCTCCCTCCTTGGGCCAGTCCCACTATCCCATGATCATTTTCAAACCCAGGACATTGGTATCTCAAGTGGTAACCTTACTGCTGCTCCAAACAGCCAGTTCAGATTATACAGCCCTTATCCTTATTCAGGTGTGTGCTCCAGATCTGAAAAGAGTACTCCAGGTATGGTCTCACAAGTAATCAAGAGAGAGCAACAGTAACTTTTGTTCCATGCTGGTGAACCCTTTCTCTATACATTCCAGCATTCTATTTGCCTTCTCAAGTGCTCTTGTGCCCTGGGTCATTGAGTTGAGGCTATTACTAATGATGGCCTCAGATCCCTTTCCTTAGTGGTTAGACGGATGCTTCATCCCATAGCCAATAACCTGTTTCTGGTTTACATATACATGTTTGTTAACTTTGTTCTTCTTCACATTACAGAGTAGCTCTGCACTAAGCATGTTCTGTCATAAATATCATGTTGCAGCTATACCATTTTGCTTCAAAAGACTTTTTATTTGTCACTGTTCCTTTCCAAGGTTTACAAGATACTTTGGTAGTCTATCCAAAAGTCTGTATAAAAGCATATCTTCTACCCAGTAAACCTCACAGTGCTTTCGTTTATGACATTATAGTGCTCATCATGACAACAAAGTGTGATGTCACAAGTAGCAATTCTTATGTCAGCAGGGGACAGTCAGAAACATTTTGAAAGACTCAGAGAAAAAAGTACTGCATTATCTGCAGAACTTAGTACACCTACAACAGGGAAACATCAACAACAGGGAAAAGTAAATACAAATAAAAACAGAAAACAAAGTTAAAACATAATTGTTGTACATCTAGTGATTGTAAGTGTTTCATTATAGCAGAGAGTTGCTCTTTAAACTTCACTTGCCATACCCTGGACCACCAATCCAACTTTTAGGTGCTTCTTCATGTCCCTGATTCCCAGCTTAAAGTTTACACTGTCAAAGATTTCAGTATCATATGCAAAGAGACACACTTTCTCTTGATCCTTTCCACTTTGTACTGTAGCAGCAAATAAGCACATTAAGCAGTACTGGTCCAGCATTGACCCTTGTTCTACCTGAGCTGTGACCTTTCTGACCTCTGCATGTTCCCTATTTACAATTACCCTCTGGGCCCTTCAAACTAGTCAGTCTCCTACCCCTTACTAGCTGTGCCCCAACCTAGAAACCACCAGCTTAGAAATGTAGAAATATAGACTCTGTTGGCAGAAAGTGAACAAATGGTCCATCATATCTGACATATTATACTACCTCATCCATAACCAAATGTCCTGGAGGTTGTCTTCCTCTGCCCAACAAACAACAACCTACCCCACACCCCTGGTTCTTCCCCTTGGGACTATGAGTCCTCCTGCTTTGTACCAGCCATGTTTGAACCCATTTAGTGTACCTGCCCAGATCACTTCCACTGGTAATCTGTTTTACAGCCCCACTACCCTCTCAGTGAAGCAGAACTTCCTCACATCCTTTCAGAATTTGCCCCCTACCAACTTCCAATCATGCCATCTTGTGACTGAGTCCCTATTTCTAATAAACAGGTTTTTACTATTCACCTTTTCATACCCCTCAGAAACTTAAATGTCTCTATCATGTCTCCCCTCTTGCATCTGGCCTCCAGCAGTTTCAGGCCACCAGTCATTATTCACAGTATCTGCCTTTCTAACCCTAGTAAAATTTGGTGACCCTTCACTGTACTGTCTCCAGCCTGTCTTCTTAATGGGAACATCCCTTAACCTATTTTCTTTATTCTCTACCTCTGTAGTTTGTAGGCATGAATGATGATCACGTGTCTTACACCCCTCAGTTTCATCCTAATTTAAATTTATATGAAGATGTTTATTCTGTTCTGCCCTGGTGTGAAAACTTGTTTCCTCTATTGCAAAGATCATGACGCCATTAATGCAAGGATGATATGTACATGCACTAGCCAGCAGAAGTGCTACTGTCAGCCATTTCTGTTGAATATCTTCGAAGTCTCTGTATTCTTGTCTTGCACTGTCCATTAAACTTTTCATGGCAAGTTCCTAATGCTTGGTGTTAAGTGTGTCTGAGTTGGAAAATGCAGTTGGAAGGATGCTGGTGCCTGTGACATTCCGTTATTCAGCTGATTAAGTCTTATGTGTTAGGAGCTCTTTGCTTAATCCCAGTCCCTTTGATGTGCAAATACACATTATCAGCTGTTGCCTTTTATGAGTGGGGTTATGGTCTTTGCAATGGAGCTAAATAACTTTTCCCACCAGGTCAGAACAAAGAGAAGCAACTTCATTTACGTGTAAATTAGTGGAATGCAAGACAGAGAATGATTGTTCATGCCTACAAACTACACAGGAAAACAGAAATAAGATTGAGGGACTTTCCCTTTAATAAGCTGTCTCTAGTCTACTGGGTGCTGAGTCAATTGCCTTACTGAAATATACATACAACACATCAACTGCAACAGTGTCCCAGAACTCAGGTTAGTCTGGCATGACCTTCCCTTGATGAAGAGATATTGCTTATTGTCTTTGAACCAATTTGCTTCAAGAAATTCCACTGAATGCTCTTTTCTATAGTTCCTGTAGTTTTCCAGTCCCTCACTGCTTCTACTGATGTGCAGGAGGCCACATCCACCCTCCTCCTATGCATTGGGACAGCCCCAATATCTAGGGAGTGGTAGAACAACACTATCAAGGGAATACAAGTTCCTGTTCCATTTCCTTTAGCACTCTGGGGCATAACCCATCTGATCCTGGAGATTTATCCACCTCAATCCCTTAAAGAAGCAGTATTTTTATTAAAAAATAATCATAAAGATTTTTAGCAAAAATGTATTTCTGATGTCTTTAGAGTCATTCTCAGTGTACATTTAGTTTTCTCAGACACGTGTAAAATACATTTTATAGATAGATTTGCAATTAATGACTTAAGTCATTAAACATAGCTCAACTCAGAACTTTTAAAATCTCTTTCACAGAGGTTATCTATTGAATGTACACATCAGATTCATAATGTGGATGTATTGGGATGGTGCTGTTACATGTTTCTGATAGAAAACCGCACAGCATTGTACCAATATATTTAAATTATTTTTCACAGAGGGCATGGCATGGGAGTAGGAACTTTTAAAACTTCAAAATCTCTATTCAGGAATAAAGAAAACAAAAAGAAAAATGGATATTTTGATGTTTTAGACAGAAAAAGCATTACTTTTGAAAAACTATAGGTTGACTAACACATACTGCTGCTTAAAGTACCTGATCTCATAACACTGGTGCAGGTTCTGTTTCCTCTGCCCCCACCCCACCCTGTAGCCTGCCTTCCTCAATTGGGGAGTGGGCCTCCTACCTCGACCATAAATAGTATGCAGAAGTACTCATTGATGGTGTCAGCCTTTCCATATCCTCCTCCACACGTTTCACAATTTCAGTTTCACAATACCCTCCTTGGTATACCTCTTCTTTCTGATAGATCTAAAAACACCTTTTCAATTTCCTTTATCCCTCAGCAATCTGCAGTTCATTCTAGGTATTTGCCTTCCTTGTGTCTGCTGTACTCCTTCATTTCACAAAGTATGCCTCTCTGTTACTCTAGAATGATAGCCATTTTACTTTTGAATGTATTCCTCATTGGCTGGACTACAACTCTCTCTTCTCAGGAGAAAAAAAGTGGCTGCTTGTGTTTTCTTTGTCTGTTAGCATTTACTTAAGACAGGTTGTACCCCAAAGTCTAATCTTAACAAAAAGCAGAATTCCTCTACTTTCTTAATCTTTTCTACCCCTCTTTGTCTGAGATGGTTCTGATCATTCTTCTTAAATCTGCCCTTCTGAAATTCAAAACCTTTGTTCTAGGCTTTCTCTTCTGTCATCTAGGATCAAGGTGAACCAGACCAAATTGGGATCAATCATTCTCAGAGGTTCATGTACAATAACGTTTTCCACCATGTATGTCCTGGTTTGACAGAATCTGATCAGGATGACTCCTCCATGGTGGATTCTTTCACACACTGTACAAGAAAACCCTTTTGTAATGAATCTTTAAGGGCTAGCTCCTTGCACAGATAGCTGTTGATGTTTCCCTCTCCGCATCAGGTTAATTAAGATAGTCCATCAGCACCACATTCCCTAAGGTTGTAGCTCTTCTGATTTTCTCCCCAGCTGCATGTCCCCCTCTTTGTACTGGTTTTGTGGCCTGTTGAAACAGCCACTCTTACATTTTTCCCATTTTAACTACCAGCTTTACCCACATGAATTCTATTATATCCCACACCCTGTATGTCCTTGGCTTCCATCTCTTTTATATTGTTTCTGTTGTAAGGTATCACCTCTCACCCAGCCTTCACTCTTATTCTTCCTGAATAGGCCTTACTTTGTCCATCCCCATCTGACTTGCTGCTATGCCCCTCTTCCTCTTCTCTGCCCTCCCTGTATTTCTATGAACCCTCTTATTCTGTCCTCCATATCTGTCATTGTCATTGTTTGTGTTTTATAGTAGGATAGAGTTATTGCAGCCGTGTGTATGGTATGTGATTTGAGACCTGCCTGTAAGTACTATACAACTTCAGTATATGAAGTCAGTTTAAACACTCATGTGATCTTCACCTGACCAACCAACCCACGTCGGTCCAAGGGCTTGACAAACTCCTCCAACAAATCTGAGCATTAGAGGTGGGCTGAGTTGTAAATTCCACTTTCTCTGAACTTTGGGAAATTTCTGAAATTTTGCAAAACTTTCTGAACTTTTGACATTAGTGAAATCAGAATCTTTCAAATATGTCAGGAGGATTTTCACCCTGTTTCATGGAATTTATTGGCTAAACTGCAGAATAATACACATGAACTATGGAATAATAGTTCTGAGAATTTTATTCCACAGTTTAATGGATTATTCCACAATAAATGTAATTATTCCAGAGTCCAGTGATCACTTCTGTGGACTTTCTTCCTGCAGTTTAATACATTAATCCACAATTCATACATTCAATCTGCAGTTACATGATTCATTGAACTGCAGAATAAATGTATGACTTGCAATATTGTATTCAACTGTGGAAAACAATTCTGCCAAACTTGACCACTGACAGTATTAGTTCTGCAAATTTTTTCACACATTTATTCCACTGTTCAATGCAGAATTTTCACAAACATTGCTAATTTGATTTATGAACATTCATGAAAGTGAAAGTCTGACTTTCATGGAAATTCTACTGGCAGAAGTTTTTTTTCCACAGCTTTACTGAGCACAGAGCTGCTGTGTTCCCTCCTAGAACCTATTCTCAAAAATGACAACCCCTCCAAGCAGCACCCCCAACCCACACTAAATGGCCTTAAAAATATACCACATCAAAATCAGAAGCCTTCTTTCCAACCTGTACCTCATATGAACCAGGGTCACCCTGAACTGCCTGGATTGCCTCAGTTTCATGGAACATGGCTCTCACTATGTACTAACTCTTCAGTGATAAACATCCCAGGATATGCTCCATATTGACACAACCACTCCAGTTGGTGGGGAGATCCAATATATGCTGCTTCCCTTATTAATTTCAAAATCACCTTCCATGATACAACCCCACATCTAATGAACTCATATCACAGGTTCTGTCCTTTCCCAGCCTGTACTAACAGTCATCACTGGGGTATACTGTATTCAGGTAATTAACCAATCAAAGTCACAAACCTGCTCCAGAAGGCTATGGATCTCACTCCAAATGGAAGCACATCATCCTTGGAGACTCTAATATTAACTGGAAAACAAGCCGGGCTCACTCTTCCACCACAACTACCATTCTAAAGTCAAAGCAAACAGCCTAACCAGCTAATAGCATTAACCACCCAGATGAACAACAGGACAGCTAACCACAGCTTAATTGATTGGATTCTGGTGTTGCACCCACAGAGGATGCTAGTATTGGACACAATGCCCAGCATATTTTGTGATCATTGCATGAATTTTTGGGCGCGGGTCAAAACCTTGCATGGCAGAATGTTGTGCTGCTTAAGCGCGTTGCACGCTTCACTGTTATTTTTGTTTCTGTGGGAGGCTCTGTCCCCACATCCCTGTTATGGGGGCTGCACCACCTGGACCCCCTAAGGATTCTACCTCCAGGGGTCCAACACAGACAGCTTACAGGTCCAGGATTCGGCATAATGTTGTGCGCTATTATGTGTAATGGATCATTATGACCCGCACGGAATTTTGCATCCACAAAATATAAACAACAAAAGCCCTTCTAAGGTAATCCATACAAGATCATTTAGAAACTTCAATATGAAAGAGTTCACTCACAACCTCACCTCGAGCTATCTATGCCCTTATCCTAGCAGCCTAAGCCACATAGGAAGCCACTACCATATCTTCTGCTACCTTCACAGTCATCAGCATCAAGCATTCCCTCTTCAAAAGATCAATAGTCCACCACAAGTCATGGATCACAACTAACATAATAAAATGGTTCCAGCAAAGAGATGTAGAATGGGCCAAGTCCTGATACAAGACTCCAAAGATGCATGGCAGACAAACCACTCTTCCACTGGCCCCTTCACCCTTCAAGCATTCCAAGGCCATGAAGTGCTCAACGAACTAATGTATCCTCCAACTATGGAGCAGATGGCTTCCCCACTTGATTCTTTAAAACAGGCACCTCAACAATAGAAGCCCCTATTGCACACCTCTTCAACTTGTCTCAGGCCACTGGATCCTTTCCCCACCACTGGAACATGCAGTGGTAGTTCCCATCCACAAAGACAGCCCAGCAGATGTACCCCTCACCTTTCACTAGATCTCCATTGTGCCAACCCTGTCTAAAGTCCTGGAGCAGCTAGTGAGCAGGCAGCTCACTCAATTCTACCTGAGTTCTTGTTTTCTGATGTCTTACCAAGCAGGGTTCTGTCCAAACCATTCCACAGTCCCTCCCTTCTCCAAATCATGGACTTCATCCACCCAACATAGACAGGAAACTGGGTATGGAGCCCATCAACGCAGACTTAGTCAAGGTCTTATACACTGTGAACCACAACCTCCTTCTGAAAAAGCTGGCAGCCGTGGGTATCTCCTCTACCTCTCTCTCTGGGTTCAGCTCCTACTTGTCAAGCAGGTCACAATCAGTTTAACTTGTTGGCACTATGTCATCTCCCCTACTAGTCACCCTCAAAGTCCCTCAAGTATCAGTTCTCGGCCCTGCTATTCACAATCTTCATAAATGACATCCCAACAGTAGTGTCCTCTTGCAGCCTTCATATGTACGCAGACGATACCATCATTTATGTGTGTGGTCCCACCTTTAGCTCCATTGAAGAGCCCCTAAACCAGAATTCCACAAACTTCAGAACTGGTTCCAAGCCAACAAGTTGGTTGTAAATCAGAAAATGGTCTCCATGCTCTGCTACACTGAACATTTCCCCACCTAAGGACATCATCAGGACTAAATCTCGACTAATGAATACCTAGGCCTAGTGGTGGATCAGCACCTGGACTACTCATACAGAACATGGTGCACTTAACTAGATGAAGAGTTGCCTACAGCTCCACATCAGGAAGCAAATAGTGGAACACTCCACATTCCACCTGGTGGACTATAGGAAGTCACAATGCAGCTGCATGGTGAGGCTCACTGTACTAGACCTATAGCTTGATTCAGAAGAGGTCCTGCAGGTCATTCCCAAACCAGCTTCATAGTGATGCTCACTGTGCCAGTCATGAATTTTGATTCCAATTGGCCTTGTTGGCCAATCATGAAACACAGCAAACTGATGCTCATTGCACCACACCTATACCTTTTTCATGAGTGTCTTTGGTATACACAATGCACATTTCATGGACTTTGTTTTTTTTTTTTGGGGCAATATTTTGTGACCCATAACATTTTTATTTTCTAGATTAGAGGTTTAGGATTATTTCCCCACCATGATCAGCCAGTTTGATTTTGCCAAATTGTGTCTCAGTCTGGTGTTAGACACCTCTTTTTCCCTTATAATAACAAATGTCTCAGATTCAGAATTTTTTTTTATTACTTAAATTTTTATTTACCTATTGATGGATGAAAAGTTAAGTGATACTTAGGAACTGAGATGTGAAACACTGAAGATTTGCAACAGAGGATACTTAGGAAATCAATATGTGATAAACTCTGGGCAGAGGGTGGGCAAGAGTGGTTGGGGTTGCAGTACATATATGTTGGTCAGAATGGGGTTCCAGCCATGGGGTTGGTCACCTACCACATGTCTGGTTAAAAATCAGGCAAATGGTGGGGAGGGTACAAGTAGTGGGTTTTGGCTCCCACGACCAGTCTGTTTAAACTTTGGGTGGACTGGGGGTCAGTTATAGTAGCGTTGTCATGTACCCACTGCTGTTTGGATTAAAGATCATGCAAGTGGGGGAATAGTAGCAGAGACGTTTTGCACCCACCCCAGTCTATCTAAATATTGTGCAGGCAGGAGGGGATGTACCTGTAGCAGGTTTGGGCACATTCCACTGGTCTGTATAAAAATAGTTTAGGTGACTGGAAGAGGGATAATGGCCATGAGATTGGACACCCACATCCAGACTGTTTAAAAATCAGATGGGAGGGAAGAGGCTGTTTGTGTCTTGTTTGGGCAACCACCACTGGTCTATTTAAATATAGGGCTAATGAACTGTGATACAGACAGTAGGGTTTGGCATCTGTCACAGATCTCTTTAAAGATCGAGGGGCAGGATGGGGATACTTGCAGCAGAGATGACCACCTACTGTTGATTTGTTTAAAGACTGGGAAGAGGGGAATACTGATGGTGGGGTTGGGCACTGACCAATGGTATTTGTACACATTGAGCAGGAGGTGGAATACTGGCTTCAAGGTTTGTCATCTTTTACTGGTGTTTGATAAAGACTGGGTGGGCAAGATGGAGGACTGGTAGGGCTAGGCACCTCCCTCTGGTCTGTTTAATGATTGGACAGGAGGTGGTATTACCATAATCAGAGTTTATCAACTGCTGCTCATTATCTTTTAATGATCCAGCAGGTGACAGGAGAGCAAGAGTTAGTGTTCAGCACCCATGACCAAGTCTGTTCATAGACAAGGCAGGAGGAGGACACAGGAAGCAGGATTGGGCACCACTGACAGTTTGTTTAAAGATCAAATTGGATGGGGATAGTGGGGCAGGTTAAGAACCCACCATTGGTTTCTTTACAGACAGAGTGGGAAGGGATGATCCACCCATTGAGAACACCAGCATTACTGTGACCTGTAAACTGGGCACTAAGTTGGATTTCTCCAACCCCACCCCTTCTTAGGAATCTAACTCGCGGCTGAGCAGACCTTGTTGAGGCGTGAATCCCAAAATCAGCACCCTGCTGTACTGTGCACAAATGCCAGCATTCTAAAGGCCAGAAGGAGGAAGAGATAACAAGGGCAGGGTTCAGCACCCACTAACAGTTTTCTTTTAAAGATCAGGAAAGCAGGAAAGGGATACCAGGAGTGGGGTTAGGCACCAACCGCTGGAGAATTGCGAGTGTTCTGGTGCTGGTTGAGAGAATGATCTCCACGTGAATGAAAATTCAAAGCAGATCGAGTGTGGGGCTGGATTTGTGGTTTGAAACTGCATGAAATGGCAGTTTTGAGTCACAGAATTAGTAATGTTTCCAAGTCTCAACCATTTTTGGGATATCAGTGTGCAAAAAAAGGGCTTAATCTTTGTGGCAAACAAGTTTCTCCTAGAGTCAGTCTGCCAGTGTTACTAGCTTTCCTGTACACTTCAGATGCCAGAAAGGGCACTCACTAGCTGCCACCACTCAGCATAAACACTGTCTTGGCTGTTTCAGGTCTGGATCCCTCCAGAGCCATTGTTCACACAGTGCAGAGCTCCTTGATCAAGGGCAATTGACCCACCCTCCTGTCACAGCTGAGAACTCCTTAATTTAGAAACAGAATACAGTAAGGGTAGCCTTCTCTTCAGAGGTGAAAATTAAGTTTTTGTCAATTACAAATCAGTTACCTTTACCTTAAAGACACAGTCACAGAAAACATGAACTATAAAAAAAAATATGTTTAATACTTCAAGATATTTACACATATAATATATAGGATGCCACAGAAAAAGTACAGAGAATAGTAATTCTACAGAAATGAAAAGAAAATATTTGAATAGTAGGTAGCACACAAAAGAACCTATCTCAATCTTCTGTATTCATCAATAGCAGAATAGTTTACCACACAAGAAACTGTAGAATCAGGGCAGACTCTAACTTTAGATGGAATCTGTTTATAGCCCCACATCTGACTGACCCCTTCAGGCTTTGTCAGACTTTAAGACCTTTCAGCTGCCTTCCCCATGTCTCATCATCCAGTATGTCACTCTGACATTATAGATTCAAATTTTTTTTGTCTTAGGCTGGGTCATCATAGAAAACTTTTCTGATCTGGACTCTGAACTTTGTATATACAAAAACATGTTTCCCTGTCCTGTCTATCACAACATGAGTGCTCATCTATGAACATGAAAGGTTGTTTATGCTTCTTAGTACTTGACCCAAGAATTATAATCTCTTAGAAACATAGAAACATAAAATTTGACGGCAGATAAGGACCGCTTGGCCCACCTAGTCTGCCCATTTTCCTACCTAACAGATAAGCTGCAGATCCTAGTTAACCAACAGCTTACTTCCTCCTACCCGCACTAGGACTGCCTTATGTCTGTCCCATGCATTCTTGAATTCCCCCTGTACTTGACTCCACGACATCCTCAGGGAGCTGTTCCATTCATCCACAACCCTCTCTGTGAAAAAATACTTCCTCACATTACCCTCTGAGCCGTCCCCTCTATCTTCAAATTGTGCTCCCTTGTTCTTGCACATCTCTTTTTCTGAAAGATGCTACCCTCTTGTTCTTTGTTGATTCCCTTGAGGTACTTGAAAGTTTCTATCATGTCCCTTCTCTCCTTCTTTCCTCAGGGTATACATATTAAGCATACTAGTCTTTCTTCGTATGTCTTCTGGTGCAGACCCTGCACCATTTTGGATGCCCTCCTCTGGACAGCTCCACTCTGTCTATGTCTTTGCAGAGATGGGGTCTCCAGAACTGCACACAGTACTCCAGATGGGGCCTCAGCAACTGTCTGTACAGAGGGATAACAACTTCCTGTTTTCCACTATTGATGCCTCTCCTATGCATCCCAGTATCCCTACAGCCTTCCTTACTGCCTTCTCACATTGCTTGCCTACCTTTAGGTCATCTGATATAATTAACCCCAGGTCCCTTTCCAATTTTACTGTTGTCAGTATCTCACCCCATTGTGTACTCATCCCCTGGGTTTTGTTTGCAGGTGCATTACCTTGCACTTCTTCATATTGAATCTGAGCTGCCATACATTTGACCATTCCTCCAACTTTGCCAAGTCCTTCTCATCCTTTCCACTCCACCTTGTGTATCAACCCTGTTGCAGATCTTTGTGTCATCTGCAAAGAGACATACTTTTCCTTCCAGTTCCTCTGCAATGTCACTTGAAGACATTAAAAGGACCGGTCCCAGTACTGAACCCTCTGGTATGCTGCTAGTAATCCTCCTTTCTTCACTGTGGACTCCGTTTACTACTACCCTTTGTGTCCTGTTGTCTAGCCAATATTTTATCCAGGCTACCACTTTGGGACCCACTCCAAGGCTGGCTAACTTGTGTATTAATCTTTGTGTGGGACTGTATCAAATGCCTTGCTAAAATCTAGGTAGGCCATGTCCACAGTCCCTCCTGGTCTACTACTTTGGTCACCCAGTCAAAGAAATTTATCAGATTCATCTGACATGACCTTCCCATAGTTAATCCATGCTGTCTTGGGTCCCTGCCCCACTGGCCTCAAGGTACTCAACAATTCTTTCCTTCAGAAGTGATTCATCATTTTCCCTACCACTAAGGTCAAACTAACTCTTCTGTAGTTTCCGGCCTCTGTTCTGCTCCCACTTTGTGAAGAGGAATCACATCCACCCTCCTCCAGTCCTCAGGTACCATCCCATCCTCCCATGATTTGATAAAGAAAGTAGTCAGTGGTGTCACTAGTTCTACCCTTAGTTCTTTTAGAATTCTTGGATGAATCCCATCAGGCCCCATTGCTTTGTCCACCTTCAATTGTATTAGTTCTTTCAGAACCCTGTCTTCTGTAAATGGACTGGTATCGACCCCGTCTTCAAAGTGTTTATTTTGTTTGGTTTAAGTACCTGCCCTCTCTTCCTTTGTGAATACTGAGCAGAAATATTCATTCAGTATCCCTGCTATTTCACTGTCACCCTCTGCCCACATTCCATCCCCTATAGTAAGCCTCAGTATCCCTCCTTTGGTCTTTCTTCGCTCTCTAATGTACCTATAAAGGTCTTATCCCCTTCTTAACAGAGTTGGTCTTTCTCTTTCTCTGGAGACAGCCGGTCAGTTTTAGAAGATACACTGATAAAAACATTCTGGTATTTCTCAACAGCTGCTAACTTCTAATGGATGCCCATGCAGAAGAAGTAAATAAAAAATGCAGTAACAGGTATACATAGCAAATCATTACAACCTTCAATATCTTGCAGACCATGGAAACAACCATTACCACATTTTTTGGGACTAACACTGCCTTTACATCTGGTTTGCATCAACACAGAGACATTCTGAAGTAATCTACTCATGAATCTTGACATAAGTGTGGTCAGGGCTGATAAAGTCTTTAGTTGGATCATCACACAGTGTCATTCCTTTGTGGTTCTCCTGTCTGTCTATTCTTCCTGTGGAGATGATCCAATGCCATCCAATACATAATCTGAGCCTCATAAACTCCTGTAGGTACTGGACATCTTGTGCATGATGCCTGTTTGTGGCAGGGATCTGACAGTGCTGTGGAACACTATTGTAGTAATCTTACATTTGCCTTATACTACTTAGCACCTTACCATGTCTGTCCCATGACATTCCATCACAGATCTCCTTCTATTGTGATGAACTGTGTTGTTTGAAGACTAAGGGACATAAGTTAGGGTGTTCTAGGCATGCCAGCCAGTGGGTGACAGATTGACATTGATTGAAGACTCACTATGAAACTCATGTGGTGGTATCAATGGGAATCACACTGAAAAGATAAAGTTCCTGTCATGAATGATTGCCACAGGTAAAACTCAGCCGGCTCAACTCTTTTGCACTGTGGACAGGTTGGTAAATCCACCAGCTTGTGATCTGTTCAAGTTTTTCCACTGAAAAATGAAGAGTTTGGCAATTTCCTTTCTGAATACGTGTCCTCCATTAGATTGGGTATCTCCTCAAGTGGCCTGTGATGGGTCTGTGATGGTCAGCCATTGAGGGACATTGCTGATCTGCCTAACTGGGATGAGTTTCAGTCAGTTGTTTAGGAGGAGATTCTCTGAGTGATTTGGGGTTTACACCCTACCTGCTGTTTGCTCAATCCTGTGTCTACATGGTTGCTCATAGGCTGTTGAGAGGAATTGAATCTAGTGATTTCACAGATTTTGATTGTTCTGTGAGGAGGTGTTTTCTATCTACTCTGAAAAGGACAGTGGAGAGATACTAACATACTATTTGCCAGCAGATTAGGCCTTATGGTCTATCGAGTCTGCTCGACCTTAGATCCTTAGTTGGATGCCGAGACCTTCCCATCCCTTGTGCTCCAGAAACCCGTATCATCCATCCCCACCCCTGGGATAGGCCATCATCTGATACATCCACTTTCTGTGTCTGTCCCACCTCTCTTGAAGCCTCCACTGTGGATCTCTGAACCAGCTCACCAGGCAGTGCATTCAAGGGTCCACCACCCTCTCAGTGAAAACCTCCTCCTCTTTTCCCCTCACCCTTCCACCTTCCAACTTCAAACCATGCCCTCTGGTGATACCTCCCTGCTTTAGTCTAAGATCCCTCCATGTTTACCTATTTATTCCCTTGAGTGCTTGAAGACCTCCAATCATGTCCCCATCTCTCCTCTCCTCCAATGAAAACAGGCAGAGCTCCTTAAGTCTGTCCTCATCGTCAAATCCCTAGCCCTCGTATCATCTTTGTTGCCCTCCTCTGTACCCTCTCCAGGGCTAGATGTCCCTCTTCAAGTGTGGTCTCCAGTACTGTACACAGTACTCAAGGTGTGGTCTAACCAGTCCATTGTACAGCTGCAGAATCACTTTGCCCCTAGAGGTGATCCCTTACGATGCATCCCAACATCCTGTTTACCTTGCTAGCCACTCTCTGCACTGCTCAGAGTTATTCATACATGCATCCACCATGACCCCTAGGTCTTTTCCCCTATTGAGGCCTCCAGCACCTCCCTCCCAGGGTGTACCTGTGTTTAGGGTTTCCCCGACCAAGATGCAACACCTTGCACTTGGTGATATTGAAATTTAATTTCCATGTGAGCCCAGCTTTCCAGGGTGTCCAGGTCCCTTAGGGCCAACCTCCCTTTCTCCCTCAACTACTGCTCCCATCTTGGAGTCATCCGTGAAGAGACTCATTTCACACCTATACCCTCCCTGATGTCTGATATGTAGCATTAAACAGGATCGGACCCAGGACCGAGCCCGCAGTACCCCACTACCAACCTCTCTAGGGTTCGAGAGCTCCACACAGACCACTATCTCTGAGTGCGTCCAGCTAGCCAGTTCTCAATCCATCTGACCATCAAGGGCCTACTCCTAACCCCATCAGTTTCTCCACCAGACCATTGTGGGGACAGAGTCAAAAGCCTTGCTGAAGTCCAAGAATAATACATCCACAGGCTTACCCCTGTCCAGTTCTGATGTTACCCATTCATAGAACTCCACAAGGTTGGTTTGACATGATCTACCTGGCACAAACCCATGTTGCCAACTATCCGGACCTCCCACCTCCTCCAAGTACACCCCCAATCATTCCTTTAGTATACTCTCCATTAATTTTCCCACCGCCGAGGTCAAACTGATGGGTCTATAGGTACCTGGTACTTCCCTCGACCCCCTTTGGATTGGTACCACATGTGCCTCTCGCCAATCCCTAGGTACCCTCCCTGTCTCAAGTGACCTGCTGAAAAGCTCTGCCAGGTGCAGCCAGTATGTCCACCAATTCCCATAGTACTCTTGGATGAATGCCATCCGGCCCAGGAGATTTGTCTTTCTTTAGGGCCTTGAGGGCTAACCACACCCTTTGGCAGAGATAGCATCACCATCCTCCAGCTTACTGGCCTTTTTATCCTTAACCAGATGTGACACCCCTGGGGTACCTCTCCCTCCCTCTTGTTCCATTTCTGTTGCTCCCTGATCCCACTTACTGACGCTTCTATCCCCTTCGTGCCATCTGAAAAAACATCCATCGACTCAGACATTCTGGGGAGTTACAAAACTGTCTCTAATCTTCCTGATTTGGGGAGGATTATTGAGAAACTAGTGGTGGAACAACTTTTTGACTGCTGTAATAATCTTAACATATGCAAACCTCTCAGTGGGATTTTGGTTATGCCACAGCACAGAGACTGTGCTCATCAGGGTTACAAATGATTTCCTCATGATGGGAAATGGAGAACTTTGTTCCATCTTGGTTCTCTAAGATCTGTTATTGGCTTTTAACACTGTTTTATTTTGTTAACTCCTTTATGATCTCCCACAACTGGGCATCCTTCACAGGTGTACCCCCGATGTCAGCTTCTACTCCTTGCCCGAGCCGCTGCTACTGACTGGAGGACTCCCCAACCACCCAGACAGACCTAGCCCACAGATCACCCTTGGGTAGGCCCATCCTCCCTTGATGGCCTTTCCAAAATTAGAGAGGTCCTACCTTGGTTGGTGGGCTGGGCATGGATTCCTCTGGTTGCAGGGCTGACAGTTGGGATGTGGGCTATGTCCTCCATGCCCCATCTTCTCCATGTTGTGTGTCAGGGATTTTTGCTTTTTTATCCCCTGTGGAGCTCAGCCAGCAAGGCAATGTAGTGCTGTAACTCTGCTCCCTAGGCATATGCTGTGTCTCTATGTTGGGGCCCTCCAGCCACCACCAGAGGTCATGCAGTGATTGGATGCTCTCTGACCCCTCCCGGGAGAGAAGACAGTCCATCAGATACTCAATCTCTTCCCTCCCCAGTAACCCCAATGACCCAGGCTCATTCTGAACCTGGGTCACTGGAATAATGAGTGTGGTGTCCAGCACTTCAACCCTCAGTGCCACCTAGAAGGCATGGCTTTTATACTGTTGACCACAAGGTGTTATTGGATTGACTGAGGAATTATGTGGGTCTCTATAGCATAGTATTGTACTGATTTGAGTCCTACATAACCTGGAGAACACATCAGGTGGTTCCTGGAAAGTACTTCTATGGACCTTCAGCATTCTCCTGTGGTGTTCTTGAAGGATCTATCCTCACCCTGTGTTGTTTTCAATCTACATGCTTCCATTGCATTAGATTGTTAGATGGTATGGTGCTGAGTTTCACTGTCATGCAGATGACACTCAGCAATACTTACCCTGGCACTCCTGATGAGACACAGGTGGCATCTGTGCTGAGGAGCTGTCTAGCCAAATTTAATGGCTGGATGACCTCCGACTGGCTATGTCTCAGTCTGATTAAGACAGGAGTTATGATTATCAAGCTGAGTAGGCATGGCCAAGCAATGACAAGTTGTATGGCATTTCTTCATTTGTTGTGCAGCCAACATCTAAGAGCTGAAGATGTAGTAAAGATTCTTGAGGTCATTTTAGACCACACAGAGTACACAGAGGCAGCTCAAAAAGTCACTGTTCTCCACAGCGTAAACAACAATTCTACTTACAGTACAGTGAGAGTCAGGCACACACACACAAGACACAGGATAAAATTGTTAACTCCAGATGCCTTTAAGGGATAATCAGCAACAAATGTATTTATGCAAAATTAAAATTTTTGTTAATTGCAGGGGATCAAAATAGCAATAGTAATGCTTCTTGGTTACTGAAGCAGTTCTGAGAACAGTGCAAAACTTAAGTTTTGTGGGGAGGTCTGTACTACTACTGCAACTTTGTTCCTCTCAAAGATTTTACTTTTACATTATTAAATTTGTTGCTGGATTTTCCCAGAAGAGCCTCTGGAGTCCATGATTCTTATCCTGTGCCTTGTGAATGTGTGCATCTGACTCTGACTGTAAGTAGGATTTTTGTTCACACTGTGAACATCTTAACATTTTAAGCTGCCTCTGTGTATGCTATGAAGGTTCTACCAAATTGAATCAAAATCCATTTTGTTGATGCTGATTATGGTGCAGGCAGAATGTTGCCAGGTACTACAATGCCAGGCATTTTGTCTCCCGTGAAGTACACCTCTAAAGCACCCTCCGAGAACATTCGGATTTTGCAGGTGGCTTTATCCCTGCACCCCCTGAATAAATATAACCTTCTCTGTGGTGGGCATGCCGCAGTGGGGGCAAAGTATGACAGAGTGAGGGGTGATCTAAAATCAAGATCACCCCTTTCACTGTCGTCCTTTTGCAGTGCCAAAATTGCTGCAACCAAATTCAGTTGGCAACTTGGCGGTATCCTTCTCTAAATACTTTTGGGTTTAGCTCAAAGGTTCCACTGGCCTATAGTGAAGGAATATAACTATGGAACCTACAAAGTACAAAGTTGCTGCAATAGTAGGGATCCCCACTTATATCTAAACCATACAAAGATTGTTTTTTAAGGAAGGGATGTTAATCTGTTCTATAGGCCCAAATGGTAGAAATGGTTCTATCTGATAGCGGTGATTGCACAAAGGCAATCGCGTTACAACGAATGTACATCAGCAAAAATCAATTTGACAATGGACACCCTGGTGCATGGCAAAGGGTGTCAGAGACTTACATTTTTATGTTTATGGCATGCGGTTGCAGCAGCCCACTAACAGCAGGGGCTTTGCCCCCCACACCCCCTACTAAAGGATTCTCAACCCAGGGGGTGCATTTTGGGCTGGGGTAAATTCAACAAAAATAAATTTAGGACAGGTGCAACAAAATGTATGCACGCTTGGACCCAAACCCGACACCTCACAGCTGAATCCTGCAACCCACCCACCACACCACACCACGGAGCAACTTGGCATCCCAATACCCAACACACTACACAAACCCTCCTGCCCCTTCTGCTGTGCTACTCCCCACCCCCCACACCTGCATGTATATATAGCAACAGGATGTCACTATACCTGCAATCACCCACCACATCTATTAGCCATCTGATAAGGCGTCGCTATTGAGTCTTCCTTGTTGGAGTGAGCTCAATAGAGAGAGCCCTTATCACTGGATACCATATAAAATAACCAAGAATGCCCAAATGAAGCTGTAAGACGGGAAATGCCAACACTGATATAAAGTAAGCATTTATTATTTTGGAGAGAACAGCACAGAAAATGCACTACTTATATTGACAAAGGTGATGCTGCAGGCATACCTAAATATCAGTCATGTCCCAAGATTATTAAGGTGGGTAAAGCAGCCTGCATTTGGCCAGTAGTGAGAAACCTTTATTATGAAGTGGCAGGCACACACATAGTGTTCTCAGCTGGAGTGATATGACTCATATTGAGGACACAGCTTCTGTGGAAGAAGAGGTCCAACAGCAGCTCAGAAAGGTAAAGAGAAAGAGAGAGAGATAGAGAGAGAGAGAGAGAGAGAGAGGTAGAGAGACAGGCTGACAGAGAGAGAGTTTTTTGATTGTAATGATTACAGCCATTTAGAAAATACGTCAGGAAAGTATCTCTTAATACAACATAACATAAAAATTAAATGAGGAAGGAAAGAAATGTGAGGAGAGAGACAAGACTATTTACATGGGAGAATATTTGATCGGTCTAAAAAAAGAAAGAATCAAGTCCCATGCTGAAAAGATACACGTCTCATGTTGACATTTCCACTAGCAGTTCTGAGTCTGATTAATACTAGCTACAGAAATCTTTCAGAAGAGGAGGGGACAGACTAACATGAGGTACTTTGGAACCAGCAGTACAATAAACACATCAACAGAGCCAGCAATGGTATTCATCCTAATGTAGCCCCAGCACCACTAGGTTCTATACCCAGAAGCTCATGGGTGGAGCAGAAGTAGAAATAGGAGACAGAGACTAATGTCAGATTTACAGACTGAGAAATGGGAGGAGCAATGTGAGGAAGTTGGCCCAAGGGAGTGGGAGGGCAGACAGCACAGGCAGAATTGAATATAATTAATGTTTCAAATCTTGTCTTAAAAATATAGGAAAAATGTACCCCAGAAAGGTTTATTGTTTGTGCCAACAACTAAAATTCAGGACTTTGAAACTATTTTGGACTGACATGAATTCAATTGAAAATGAATTCTAAATCAGAAATTTGGAGATGAACGAAATATTGGGACACTAATATTGATAAAATATCTGGGAATATGAATTGAAACATTGACTCCAGGTACTAAAGTATCTGGTCAGAACCTAACTCCATGTAAGAAAAATTCTACTATATTCCCCAAATACTAGTATCGTGCTGGTGTTCAAAAAGCAGTGGAGAGGATTTTCATCTCCTGTCTGATTCAAGACAAGTTCTATAATGTTTTAACTGTACAAGAGAAGAAAGGTTGGCATTGGAATCATTGGAAAACAACAGTAATTTAGTTATTGTGGTCTTGAAATGAGATGGTAAAGGTAGCTCAGTTGTCACATAGGACAGGAACTTATATGAAACTGAAAAGATAAGGCAGTTATCGGACACTGATTAGTACTAACCATTAAAAGAGATTCCACTGCTATCCAAGAAAGGATATGGATGTATTACTTGAGGATGCAACACTTGTAGGCTAAATAAGTGCTAAAGTCCAAAATGTTCTTACTACCAAGTTCCCAATAATGGCCACTTTCTATTGCCTCAAAAGGACCACAATGACATGCAGAACTCTCCAGGAAGGCTAATCACGGCCATGATTGTATCGCTGACTGACCCTTTGGCATAATATGTGGACCACGTTATTAAACCTATGGCCCAGCATTTGACTCAACATTAAGGACATGACCCACATGCTACAGATTTTGGCATGGTGAACATCCATGAGAATTTTAATTCTAATTTTATTTTAACACACTGCAAAGAAAAAAAATATTACATGTGAAATTAAAAACATGCTGAAAAGTACATCCTGACAACTATTATCACTTTACATACTTTCAATCAAAACATCTTTAAGAGCAATTCAAGACAGAGCTGAGCTAGATATGACATCCATAGTTATATGCATAAAATAATACATCTCAATCTTATAATTCATATTATTCGTTCTTCCTGTGATTTTTTCCTTCCCACATAGTAAAAACATATTGTGCAAACTTTGCTAGTGCGTATTACTGGCTCCTGCCTTGACATAAATATACTACATGGTTTAGCCTGTGAATCTGCCCCTCTAAATAATTTATTAGGGCCCTATTCATTTTATCCTAGAATATCAACAAGCATTTGTCAATGCCGAATGTTGCTTGCTTCTATGTGATGTTTAGGTATTTGAAAGTCATTGGAGTGCAAATATTGAAAATTTAAGTAACTTACTTAGTATGCGAGAACCGCGGAACGCATCAGAAACAGTCATTCTTAGGAAATTTTTTCACCCAAATGTTCTAAATATAGTTATTTTAAGACCTCTGCTCATGAACAGTGTCACTGTGATTTTGTTAATGTGTCCCATACATTGAGTTTGCACACCGACTAAGCCATTGTACGCTACATGAAGCCGGAAACACGTTTTGGGCAGAATATGAAAAATGACAGCTGTACTGCTCATAAGGTGTATGGTAAAATGCAATGATGAAAATCTGGAGTGGAAATATTGAAAATTGCAAACCCACGAGCGCATGGAAACCCGTGCAACGCACACTGCATACAACAGTCATTTTAGAATTTTTTCATCAGATTTTTCAACATTGCCATTTTAAGATCTCTGCTCATGAACAGTGACACTGTGATTTTCTTCATGAGTCCCATACACTGAGTTACGAACCGACTGCGCCATTGTGCGCCCATGAGGCGGAAACATGTTTTGGGCAGGATGTGAAAAATGACAGCTGTACTGCTCATGAGGAGGTGTGGTAAAATGGCAATGTTGAAAATCTGGAGTGAAAATATTGAAAATTTGTGAACTTACGAGCCTGTAGGAACTGCGAACGATGCTTGTAAAACAGTTATTTTTAGGAATTTTTCACCAAATTTCAACATAGCCATTTTAAGACCTCTGCTCATGAACAGTGTCACTGTGATTTTCTTAATTTGTCCGTACATTGATTTTGCACAGACTGCGCCATTCTGCGCTACATGGGCAGAAACACATTTTGGGTGAGATTTGAAAAATGACAGCTGTACTACTCATAAGAAGGTGTGGTAAAATGGCAATTTGAAAATCTGGAGTGAAAATATTGAAATTTCACGAACTTACGAGCCTGCGTAGGAACTGCGCATGCGCTTCGTCAAAACAGTCATTTGGAATTTTTTGACCAAATTTTCAACATGGGGTTTTAGCGCCCCTTCTCACGAATGATGTCACTTTCATGGCGGTATTCAGGCCCAAGGTGATTTCACAGTCACTGCGCAAAATCACCCTTCGAGCCTGAATAACGCCATGATCACTGACATCATTCGTGAGGAAAATCCCCATGTTGAAAATTCCAAAATCCCAAAAATGCCTGAGATATGCAACAAAGTTGAAACCCCTATCTAGCCCATTATGCAGCTTACGGCATTTCCTCAGTTTCGCGGTCGGCTTTGAAGAGTGCAGATGTGTTCCGTCCACCAAAGATTGTCGCGCCGGAGTCTGGAGGAAGCATGGGGTGAGGGGTGTGGGGAAGCTGAGTGTGCAGTGGGTGGAGTGCGGGTTGTGGGAGGGGGTGGGAGATCGCCACAGGACCCGTTTTGCTTTATAGGTTTAAAAAAAGCTGTGGGACGTTTGCCATGCTGGGGTGGGCTCCCAGCATGGCACAAGGATAGGGGCATTCAGCCGATGGGGATTAGGCACCCCGTCGGCCAAGAACTGCTTGCCACGCTGGGGTGGGCTCCCAGCATGGCACCAACTACTGGGGGATGGCGCAGCTCATCCAATGGGGATGGAGCACCCGTTGGCCACAGTGCGTCTTGGTGGCGCTTGCGCCTCTCGTGTGGGGAGCTCGCTTCTTGTCGCTGCTCACTGAAGCGTAGCTCCCCTTTCAACTGCGATGCCACTGCATTTTGGAGCGTGTCATAGACAGCTCCAAAATGCATTGGCTACAGGGCCACACCTGCCAGATCACTGACTGAATTGGAGGAGGAGGTGACACACCTCCGAAATCTCCGATGATGGCACTATGTTTCTTGCACATGTGTGCAAGCAATATAAAAACTGGGCATTCAAAGATCGTGCATGGAATTTGTTACTTACAGTTTTCATTGCAATAACATGAAACCACTGGGGCAACCCTCCTATCCTGTACTTTTTTCTGGATTAATCTATTCCATTTGCAATCTACTAAGTGCTTTTCTCTGATCTTTATTTTCAAAAGGCCAAATATTTTCTGATGAGAATGCATTTTAATATTTCTATAAATTTCCCTTCCATTCATTCATGTATTTTCCCCAAATCTTGTGCAGCAGCAACATCAAAAGTCTTTGTATAGCCTGATTCTTAAACAGATACATACCCTTATCCAGTTGTAAGATGTAATTATATTCAAGTCCCAATTTATTTAAAATAGAATTTAAAGTGGACAGCCATGTCACTGAAACCCTCTATCTTTCTTCACTTTCCTCCATTAGGAGTACTGGGCAAGATTGGGGCTTCATTATTCATTATTTTATACCAGAAATGTATTGCTCTTTTTCCTGTCTTCGTTTTCTACAGAATGTGCCATTTTCTGCTCTTATTATTGCAGTGTGTGTATATATGTAGTTACACCCAATGCTTGTTTAAGGAACTTATTTTGTATCATTTCCAGTCCATTTGTCTTCCCCAAAATCCCCATGTCTCTGATGCATACAGTATCTGTGCATTAATCTTCACTTCAAACATCTAACTTGTCTTACATAGCAAGTTTTGTGGAAACATGTTGGGAAACCTTGCAATTGCCGACAACGTTCTCATATTTTTTGTACTGGTATTTTCCAACTCAGATTCTTTGAGAACCATAACCCCAAATAGCAGAAGCTATTTACTTCCTCTAATTGTTTATCTCCTATTAACCACTTATGTGCTTCTAGATTTAAGTTAAAATTTGTATTTCCATGTTCAAAAACCATAATCTTTCTCTTCTGTATATTAAGCTCTAGTTCAATCTTCCTAAGTGAACTAACAACCTAGGTTAAGGCTTTTTTTAATCCCAATGGGGTTTGAGACATAATAATTGCATTGTCTACATATAACATCATTTTTATAGGTAGCTGCAGTATTCTGGGGAAGTGTCAATGGTTTATGTGGGGACATCAACATTGGGGACAAATTGAGCAGTTGTAATGTTGAGAAATAATTTACAATTAGAGATAGCATGCATGCAGTACATGGGAGGGGTATACATAGCCACAGGAGAAGCATGCATGGCTCGTGCACCTATGATTTCTTCTATGTAGAAAAGACAAAATGTAAATTTAAAATGCATATTGGTGAACATAAAAAGCATTGGAAAAAAAAAGACCCTGAAAATACAGAAGTCATGCAAGTACTGACAAAGGGTAATAGCCACACCTTTAAATTTCAAGGCTTGGAACAGGTTTTGTGGGTCCCAGATGTGGGACCAAGACAACAAGCTACTCAGACCTATGAGTTTATGTAGTACAAACTGAAAGCACTAACCTCTCAGGGGATAAATGATCATTTCAGTTAGAAACATAGTATTTGACAGCAGATAAGGACCGCAAGGCCCATCCAATCTGCACATTTTTCTACTTATGATATTGCCATAGTCACGTGCTCTGTCAATGGCCCTGTTCATTCATATTCATCTGTATTGCTCCTTATTCCTATCCCATGCCTGTTTGAAGCCCTGCACTGTATTCATATCTACCACTTCCTGAGGTAGGCCATTCCATGCATCCACCACCCTTTCTGTGGCAAAAGAACTTCCTCACATTAGCCCTTATTCAGCCTCTCTGATCTTGCACTGTGTTTTCTTGTCCTGCTATTTTTCTTATATTGAAACATGTTAGACTCTTACACCCTGTTAATGCCTTTAAAATGTTTGAATGTTTCAATCATATCACCTGTCTCCTTCTTTGCTATAGGGTATACATATTGAGCTCCATTAATCTGTCCTCATATGTGTTTTGATGCAGTCCCTGCACCATTTCAGTTGCCATTCTCTGGAGTGCCTCCATTTTGTTAATATCCTTGTACAGGTGTGGCCTCCAGTACTGCATGCAGTACTCAGATGGAGCCTAAACATTGTCTAGTAAAGAGGATCATTACCTCCCTCTTACGACTTGTGATACCCCTAGTAATACACCCCAACATCCTCTAGTCTTACCTACTGCTTTAGTGGTCTGCTTTGATGATTTCAAGTCATCTTTCTTCCCTTTGATTGCCAGCAAATCCCTCCCAACCTATAGGTAGCTTCAGGGTTTCTCTTCCCTATGTGCATGATCTTGTACTTCTTTGTGTTAAACCCCAGTTGCCACTCTTCAGACCATGTTGCCAGTTTTCCAGATCGCTTCTTATTCTGCCCACCACAACGGATCATCTACTCTTTTGCAGATCTTGGTATCATCTGCAAACAGGCAAACCTACCCTCCAGTCCATCTGCAATGTCACTGATGAAGACATTGAAGGACTACCTCAAACTGATCCCTGAGGTATCCACTTGTGACATGCATCTCTTCTGACTGCATTCCGTTTACCACCACTCTCTGTTTTCTGCCTGCCAACAAGTTTGACACCCTGTTGACCAACTTCTGACCCTCCTGAGCCTACTCAGCTTATTAATCAATATTCTATGTGGAACAGTATCAAAGCTTTGCTGAAGTCAAGGTAGGTGACATCAGCTGCACCCTTGGTTCACCACTCTGTTTACCCTGTCAAAGAAATCTATGAGATTAGTTTGACAGGACCTTCCTGTTGTAAACCCATGCTGTCTTGGATCTTGTGCTCCAATGGATTCCAGGTGTTGCACTATCCTTTCCTTAAGGAGTGCCTCCATAATCTTGCCACTACTGAGGTAAGACTTACTGGTCCATAGTTCCCTGCCTCCTCCCTGCTGCCACTCTTGTGGAGCAGGATCACAATTCCTTCTCCAGTCTTCTGGGTCCTCTCCTGTGCTCAGAGACTTACTTAACAGTTTTGCAAATGGCTCTGCTAGTGCCACCCTTAGCTTCTTTAGTACCCTGGGATGTATGCTATCAGGTCACATTGCCTTGTCCACCTGAGTTTAGAGAGCTCTTGTAGGACCCTTTCTTTTGTGAAGGGACATGTGCATACCTCCCTCCCCTGTGTCCATGATGCTGATCTGTGGGCTCGCCTACCTTCTCCTCATTAAATACTGAGCAGAGTCTCTATTTAGGATAGATGCTTTTCCTTGGTCCTCCTCCACACATTCCCTTTATCCCTTTTATCTGAGCAATACCCCTCTGGACTTTCTCCTTTCACTAATTTATCTATAGAAAGTCTTGCCCCTTTCTTCAACTGTTTGTGCTTGTGTTTCCTCAAGTTTGGGCATTTGCCTGCCTTACTGCCTTCCCTGCTTCCTTTAAGGAGTTTAGTATACCTCCTATCTTTGTCCCTGCATTCCTTATATTTCCTGAAGACCAGCTTTTGTCTTTGATCTTGTCTGCTATGTTTTTGAGAACCAAAGTGGTGTCCTACTTCTTTTGATCTTGTATTTCTCCATAACACAATGGGATGTTGCATCAAAATGCATTCTTAATGCTTGCCCACTTTGCCTGTACCCCTCACCTGTATTTCTTCTTGCCAGGGCTAGCTTAACTTTGTTGGTCATCTTTTCAAAGTCAGCTCCTCTGAAGTCCCATATTTTTGCCTTGGAATGGGGTGATTTAGATCTAGTGGCAAATTGAACCATACCATGTGATGGTCAGTAGTCCCCAGGTGACCTTCTAACTGGAGATGTAGATCCTTTCCCCATTATTCAGTAGTTGATCAAGGGTAGCCCCATCTCTTGTGGGTTGTTGTACTAATTGTTTGAGGCCCTCCCCTGCATGGAATCCACTATATGTTTAGTTCTGGTGGATGTTCCTGCTGGTATTGTCAATCTGTATCTGGCATGTTAAAGTCTTACCATTATCAGATCCTCCTTTAGCCATCATGTTTTATTTATCATCTAACCATAATGTGTCTATGTCCTCCCCTGGTCTGAGGCCTGTAGACAACCCCAGTTTGTGTGGCTGTCCATTTCCTATTTTCATGGTCATCCAGAGTTCTTCTGGCTCTTTATGTAGTCTGCATTTCTGTAGCTTTGATATTTTCATTGACATAAAGACCACTCCCCTACCCCTTTTGCACCTCAGTCTCGTCCGGGTACTGAAGTTTCCCAAGTGTGGTTACTGATGAACCATGTCTCACTAATACTACTATGTCCAGTTTAGCCTCTGTCATTGTTGTCTCAGGTCTGGGATCTGTTTCCCAGACTGCTGGCTTTGTGTACATGATTTTCCATTGTGCATATTTTAGTGTGTTATTTCTGTTGGCATTGTTTCTGCAGTGGTATAACTCAATATGCAAAATGTGTCAAATTCTATGTATTTCTCCTTAGATAAACAGTCTATGACCACCGTGGTGAGATATCTCTGATATCTGATGACCTAAGGATATTTTTAGAAAAGGAGATTTTCTTCCTTGCTATCATACCCCTTTCATGTCAGTTATTGAATTCTTGCATGTCATCCTCCCTCTTTGTCCTTTGCAAGTTTCCTGTGTATAGTGTACAATATTCTATTACAGCCTCTGCCTGCTATTTTTTATATTCTTATTACTATATATTAGTAAAACATATGTATTAATTTATCTGTCACATGATGTATCATCTCTGTATTTAGTATCTGTCTATGCTGTATCTTAACTGAGATGTTTTACCTTCTGAGCACAGGTCTCACCCATTGTATACTATCTCCTATGTCAATGGATAACCCTCCTGTGTCTGTGCCATTGCATCTGGTTTATGTCTGAAAAGGCTTTCATTGCCAGAGTACTCACCTGGTGAACAAAGTTAAACAAATAAATAATAACTTCCAATAACATGTGTGACAAATAAGATAAATGAATTAACACATGAGTTATCATACCCACAATATCTTCAGCAGAAGCAATACAGTATCTTATGAATTCTTTAAATGCTTTGTGCTGATGTACCCATTTTGATCTCTTTGCCCCCCATCATCCCTTGCACCTAGTCTTTCCCATTTTGCTTTCTTTTCAGCTTGTCACTACTACAGATCAGGTTCTAAAATCTGTTGGTCAGCTATAGCGATTTATTTAGATATCATAGTGGCAGTGCTTAATGTACAGACATGGATTTGCTCTGTATAAAGTGTCACATGACAATATTTTGCATTAAATGCAAATAAGTTGTACATTGTCATATTTTATATTTACTATTGTGTATGCTATATGTATTATTGGTAAGACATTCAGAGGTTCCATTTAGTAGAGTCTGGAACCGTTAAATTAATAACAGGTAGTGTGATGTAAAGATGCATGTTTGGTGTTAATATGTCTTTAGATGACCGGTATGGATGCAGGTCTTTTTCTCAGTTTTCACGCTTGAAATGTGCAAGAACAGCATGAAATATTTGTCTTGTGGAGATGTCTGTGTTACTATTACTGTTTTGTTCCCTTAGATTTAAAACTATTTTACTTTTGGATAAAGAGATGTATTACTAGATTATCCCAGAACAGACTCTGGAGTCCATGATTCTTATCCTATGTCAATTGGATGTGTGTGCCTATCTCTGACTCTAAAAATATAGAAACATAGAATTTGATGGCAGATAAGGACTGCTGGCCCACCTAGTCTTCCATTTCCTAACTAATGGATAAGCTGCAGAGCCTAGTTATCCAACAACCTACTTTTCTGTACCCCATTAGAATTGCCTTATGTCTGTCCCATGCATTCTTGAATTCCCCATTTTTGACTTCACAACCTCCCCAGGAAGACTGTTGCATGCATCAACTCTCTCCATGAAAAAATACTTCCTCACATTACCTCTGAACTATCCACCCTCTATCTTCAAATTGTGTCCCTTGTTCTTGCACATCTCTCTTTTCTGAAAGATGTTACCCTCTTGAACTTTGCTGATTCCTTGAGGTACTTTAAAGTTTCTATCATGTCCCCTCTCCCTCCTTTCCTCAAGGAATACATATTAAGCTCCTTTAGTCTTTCTTCATATGTCTTCTGATGTAGACCCTGCACCATTTTGGTTGCCCTCCTCTGGACAGCCTCCAACCTGTCTATGTCTTTGGAGATAGGGGTCTCCAGAACTGCAAGCAGTCCGACAGATGGGGTCTCACCAACTGTCTGTAGAGAGGATAACAACTGTTGTTTTCTACTGGTGATGTCTCTCCCTGTGCATCCCAGTATTCCCCAACACTCCTTACTGCCTTCTCACATTACTTGCCCATTTTAGGTCGTCTGATATAACTACCTCCAGGTCCCTTTCCACTTTTGTTGTTGTCGGAAGCACCAAGTTTGGTCGACAGTAAATCTGTCAAGCACCACACAGCAATGACACAATACCAATGCAGGTATTGTGCTGCCCAAACCCAGTGTTTTCTTTTGGGGACTTCACCCACACCCCCATGAGGGAGGCTCTGACTCCGCACCCTAGACTTTAGGATTCTCAACTCCAGGTCGGAGCTGGTCCGGGCAGGGCAGGACACTGGGGAGTTTAAACATCGGAATGGACCATTACAGTGACTGTCGCTGTAGTGGTCATTTTCCATGTTTTGCTGTTGGGTGTCTGGCAAAGGGGTCCACCCGTTGTTGTCAATATCTCACCCCATTGTGTACTCTTCCTCTGGGTTTTGTTTCCCAGGTGCATTACTTTGCATTTCTTTGTGTTGAATCTAAGCTGCCATACATTTGATCATTCCTCCAACTTTGCCAAGTTCCTTCTCATCCTTTCCACCCCTTCTTGTGAATCAAGCCTGTTACAGATCTTTATGTGCTCTGCAAAGAGACATACCTTTCCTTCAGTCCCTTTGCAGTGTCACTTATAAAACATTAAAATGGGCCCGGATCCAGTACTGAACCCTGCGGTACCCCACAGTAACCCACCTTTCTTCACTGTGGACTCCATTTACTATTACTCTCTGTGTCCTGTTGTCTAGCTAATGTTTACCCAGGCTACCACCCTGGGACTCACATGAGCTGGCTAATTTGTTTTTAATCTTTTTAGTGGGACCGTGTCAAATGCCTTTCTAAAGTCTAGGTAGCCATGTCTACAACCCCTCCATGGTCTACTACTTTGACCACCCAGTCAAAGAAATCGATTAGATTTTTTTGACATGACCTCTCCTGCTGTGAATTCATGCCCTTAGTCCTGTGCCTCACTGGCCTTTAGGTACTCAACAGTTATTTCCTTCAAA
The DNA here is from genome assembly GCA_016271365.2 of Neoceratodus forsteri. Lineage (NCBI taxonomy): Eukaryota > Metazoa > Chordata > Ceratodontiformes > Ceratodontidae > Neoceratodus > Neoceratodus forsteri. The sequence goes on from CM057455.1 coordinate 627,558,390, forward strand.
GTGATTCCATAATTTTCCTATCACTGAGGTCAAACTGACAGGTCTGTAGTTTCCTGCCTTGTCTTGCTCCCACTTTGTGAAGGGAATCACATCCACCCTCCTCCAGTCCTCAGGTACCACACCATCCTCCTATGATTTGTTAAAAGGTAGTCAATGGTGTTACTAGTTCTCCCTTAGTTTTTTAGAATTCTGAGGTGAATCTCAGGCCCCATTGCTCTGTCTACCTTTAGTTTTAGGAGTTTGTTGAAACCTTCCTTCAGTGAAAGGACTGATATCGACCCCCCATCCAGAGTGCTTCTAGAGACTGAATTACGTACCTCCCCTCCTCTTCTTTTTGAGTACTGAGCAGAAGTATTTGTCCAGTATCCTGCTTTTCACTGTCCTCTCCCACCCACCCTCCTTTTATTCAGCTTCAGTATCCTCCTTAGTCTTTCTTTGCTCCCTAATATACCTATAAAGGTTGTATCCCTTCTTAACTGAATTGGCTATCTTTTCCTCAGTTTGGGCCTTTGCTGTTCTGACTGCCTTCCCCACCTCCTTCTCCTTTAACTGGTACAGTACAGTTCTCTGTCCTGCTCCTTCTGTGTTTCCTTATACTTCCTGAATGCTATCTTTTCTCCATAATCTTCCCGCCACCTCTTTTGAGAACCATAGTGTTTTCTTTCATTTTGATTTGTTTATTTGCTTCACACAAAGCTTGTTTCCTCTGTGATGACAGTTTTGATGTCTCCCATTGTTGCTCCACCCCTCCTTCTTGCCTGTTTGCTAGTGCTTTTCTGAGGCACTCTCCCATTCTGACAAAATCTCATCCCTATTTGAGGTACCGGGTCTAAGATTGCTCCCTCCTGGTGGGTTCCAACACTAGCTGTCTGAGTCATTCACCCTGTAGGGCATCAAGAATGGCCCTGCTCTTGGATGTGGCTGCAGCAAAGGTGCTCCTGTTAACATCTGGCATATTCAGGTACCCCATCAGCAATATCTCCCCTTTTTCTGCCATCCTAAGGATGCCTTCTATCATTCCTTGTCCATTTCCTCCCTGAGATGGGGGTCTGTATACAACCCCTCTTTGGATTGTGGTGCCATTTCCAGTCTTCAGGATGACCCACAGTGCCTCCTCTCCTCCCTGTGTACCTTTTAGTTCTGTTGCTTTGATCCTTCCCATACAGAGAGCTACTTCTCTTCCTCTTCTACCCTACCTTACCCTCCTATAGATTGTGTACCCTGTTATGCTGACATCCCAATCATGGTTCTCTGTGTACCATGTTTCTGTGACTGACACAATATCCAGGCATCCTTCTTCCATCAGGGCCACCAGTTCAGGAGCTTGCTACCTAGACGAGAGCACTGGTACTCATTATTCTCCATTTTTTGATGGCCTTACCCTTTTGACCCTTTTTGACCCATTCCTGTCCTTATTGCCTTTGTCTTTTCTCCATTTACCCCTGCCCTTCTACCTATCAACTTCTGTGTCTTGGTGTTTACCTCACTAACTGCTTACCAATGAAGCATTTAAACCTATCCCCTAGGATCATGGTTACCCTCCTGGACAGATGCAGACCATTGCACCAGTATAGGCCTGCATCCTCTAGGTGAAAACCCCAGTCCTCAATGAAGCAAAAACCCTGAGCTCTGCAGTTTTTCAACCACTGATTAAATCCCATGGTGCAAAGCACCCTAACCTCACCCATACCATAGACAGGCAGCACCTCTGAGAAGATTACCATGCATGCTACTTGTTTAAGGCTCCTCTCACTCCACAAACTCCTTCTGCACTGTCTGATCCTTTCCCAGCCAGGTCATCTGTCCCTAGGTGGACAATGACATCTGGCCCTTCCCATGTAGCTGCACCCTTGATCCTGAGAATTTGCTCCTGTCCTCCAAGCCATGGTGCCAGGCAGGCACCTTACCTCCCTCTCCCTCACTCCCCAGATCTACTGTCCTAATGATGGAGTCCCCAGCAGGAGTTGTTTCCTTCCCTGTCAGGGTCCCATGCTACCCTCCAGTGGGTCTCCTTTCTACAGGTTCCCAGCATTCTCCTTGTTCTCCACTGTGGGTAAGTCCATAGAGGAACCACACACTGCCAGAATGGCATATGAAATGTGGAGAGGTACAACTGGAGTGATGTGCCTCTGTTCCACCACTCTCACTCTCCCTGAGCCCACTGTGCTCCAACCACTCCTCTTTCTTGGCAACCTCTGAGGCAGCGGCAGTGGCCCTGGTGATCCCTGGGTGGGAAAGGAGATCCATTGAATCCTAGCCAACTCAGCCTGGAGATGAGCAACTCCTCTTTCACCTTACAGAGGTGCCTGCAGATGGACATCACTGCATCCTCCAGAACATCTCCCAAAGACTGCTGCTCCACAGCCACTGCACTGCACCACTCCCATCATGTCTTATTTGTGGCCCCAACTGTTGTTATGTATACTTTGTGTATATGTTGTTTGTAACTGACACTAGGACTCTAACACCCATAATGCCCACTCACCCACATTCTCCTTCCCTTCCTTTTACCCACACTAATCCCCTGCCCTATCCTCTGTCTTCCTCTCCCCATGCCTTTTCCCCACTGGATCAACCTTAAAACCAACCTACCACTCCCTCCTAACCTCCTAGACAAAAGCCACTTCTTTTGGTGCCCACTCTCGCTCCTAGTCTCCCCTCCCCTGACCTTGACTCCTCCTCAGACTCTCACACTAGGTGTCACACCACTTTATCTCCTTCACTACATATAAACACTGTCCTTACCCAAGTTGAATGCTCTTGATGCTGTACTATCACCATCGGTACTATGAATGACATTGTAACCTTATTGTATACTAGCTACCTACTATTCGGGTATTATATATAAACTGTTTGTTATTTTTGTCATTGTCACTGTTTGACATGGAACCCTTGTAAAAGAGCTCTGAGCTTAAAGGTATATCTGAATCCTAAATAAATAAAAATAAATAATAATAAAAAAAATATCTATTCTCTCTCGCTTTATTATATATATATTTTTTCTCCCTACTTTCCTCTGCCTCCATGCCCTTAAAGCTCCTGATCTTCTTGTTCTGGAACTCTAAGTTCCTATATTCTTCAGTATTCTCCATCGTACTTTCTCAGAGTCAGACCTCCAGCAGCTGGGGATTGAGACTACTCTTTTCCTTCTAGGATTGGTGAGTTTGGACCGCTGCCTGATGCTTGATCAACAGGTGTTAAATGTGGTCTGAGCTGGCTTTTATCATAAATGTAATATCGCCAGGTTTAAACCGCTTCTAGCATATGCATGCCGTTTTACCTCTAGGCTTGATTATTACAATGCTCTGTTCTTAGGGTAATCTGGAAGTTGGCTGCAACACCTACAGCTGGTCCATAATGCTGCTGCCACCTAGATTTTGGATCATCTTGGAGGGCCATAACACGCTAGTTCTGAATGTGCTGCACTGGCTGTCTATGCAATGGCACCACCTTCAAGATATGCTTGAAACATTAAAGGCCTTACATGGTTTGAGACCAGACAACTTAAAGAGCCCCTGGTTCTTTATCACTCAACTCACCCTTACACTCTTCCACTGCAAACTTGCTTTCTGTCCTCACTTCATGCCTGTGAAAATCTGGGGACAGAACATTTGGTGGCATTGCCTGCATTATGGAATGCCTTAACCATGAGTGTTCAATCAGCTCACATGGTGGAGGCCTTTAAGACCACCATGAAAACCTTATTATTTATGGAAGTATTCCCAGACCATGTCTAGATAATTCTAATTTTATTTTATGTATTTTATAGCACTTTTACTTGCTAATCAACCTTGCTGTAAAGCTGTTTTGTGGTTAAGAGGTGTCCTGAACCTTTTGGAAAGGGCGCTCTAGAAATTAATTTGCTTTTCCAAAGTTACGTTTCATAAATCCTGGAACTGACTCAGTACATGCCACATTTCAAGCTATTCCATATAGGTATGGCTACATTACTAAAGGCCCATTGTCAATCCCTTTAGTCCTCCATGTGTCTTCAATTTGAAAACAAATTGTATGATTGCCCATATTCTGTAGAATTTGCTGATGTAGCTGTTTGACCCTGAATACTTTTTATGTTTTAAATGTGAAGAACAGCCTGGCCCAGGGGCAATGAGGACTGAGGCACTAATGAGCACCTTACCTTTGCCACACCAGTGACATGAGTTTGGGAATGAGCTCAGGTTGCAGGCAGTTAGGGAGGGGTGATCTGGAAGTGCATGAAGCAGCTGCCATACAGCTCTCCTCTCCCAGATTGGGGAAGCTTGCCAACTTAGCACTTGGCTGCCACCAGGTAGAGATTTGGTGGCAGCATTAAATGCCCATGCAGTATCCACATCTGAGCCATAGGGTGGGGAGAAACCACAGATTGTGGGTCACATGTGCACTACCATACGCATGTATAACCAGAAATCTCCTTGGCTTGCATAGGTGAAGAAACAGAGAATTAGGACCAAAGGTTATCTGGTGCACTACACATCTCTGCACCCACACCTGTAACTGGGCACCTAAGCACATTTTGGACTCCATGGGGAACCTGTGCAGAGCTAAGCCCAGGGAGGTGGCAGCCTGTCTGGAGGGGTCGGAAAGAGTGGTCAGCAGCCCATGGGCAAATGGATACAGTATCTAGAAATTGAAAAGTGAAAACAGACTGGTGTTACCACACAAAAAATATGTTTGGCTATGCTATGGTGCCAGCCCAGCCCATTTTTTAGCCTTGATCAACTCCCACTAAATCATTCTGGGAATGGGAACACCCCAATACAGTCTAGATATTCAAGATGCAGTGATTGGGAGAAGACCATTGCATCCTGACTGGCTGCACTGGGTGTGGGTGTTCCTTATGTTCATGAAGTATGCAACAACAATAGATCATAGATTTGAAGAATGAATATGAATACACCACTAGAATGCATTTCAATTTTGCTAAGAAAGGAAGCAGATGAAACAACTAACATTATTAATGAATTTCAGAGACGATCAGTCATCATAAAATGTTGGTTTTCAACTACAAATGATATGGTGCAAAAAGGTTGAGGTGTCCATTTAAGGTATACAAATCAGGGTTAAACAATACTGCTTACTTTTATGATGCCTCTGTACTTTAATTTATTTATTTTGTTATTTCAAATTGTTTACTGGGAAAGGTACACTATGCCATGGCTCATTTCCAGGTGTGATCCAGGGAAGGGAGAAGGGAAGGTGCAAAGTTCAAATATTCCTAGCTAAATAAAAGAAAGAAAAAAAGTAGGGCACTATGTCAATGAGCAGGCTGAAATTAATTTAAAAATATAGCAAAACAAATGTGAGTGTTGTTAATGAGATAGCTTTTAGAATTGATGTTTATCTTTTGTTTATTCAGTGTGCCTCCTCCAACAAGAACACAGTGTAAATTCTCAAACCCAGTTTTAAGCCTTATGTGCAGCAGTAGGCATATTTCTCCCTTCACCCTTAAAATTCTCCTACATAAACAAAAGAGCATAAAAAATGATAAAAACAATGTAACACTAAGGTTTCATGTGATGTATACCATGAGATAACAAAGGAATGAAAGACATATATCAGAAAGGCAAAAGGGGTTATGAGTTTGAATTAGCACCAAAATTAAAGGGTAATTATATATAATTCTATAATTATATTAACTATAAAAGGAGTGGTGTTTCTCAGGTGGGGCCACTAGTAGACACAACAGGCAGTTTGATATCAGAAGAAAAACTGACAGTTGAGATGTTAAATACATACTTCAGCACATATTTTGGTAAAAGGATGACAATCTGATTCTAAATCAGGAGATTGTGGGTAGTCCTAGAATTATTGCACAGTAGGGAAATATCAAAGCAAGACTGAGACAGTTAAATTCAAATAAGGCACCAGGTGCTGATGGAATGCATCCCAGCATACTAAAAGAACTGGCAGTTGAACTAGTGGGTCCTATAGCTACAATATTCCAATCCTTATTGGATAATGGTGAAGTAGTAGCAAGCTGGAGGAAAGCTACAGTCATCCCAATATACAAACAAATTCTGGCCAGAGCTGATAGGGCTAGAGCTGAGGAATGTAGGTTACAAATATTGCAGATTTCCAAAGTTACAAATGTGCTTTGCAAAATATAACATAGGCTCATAAATGTGTTGGTTTATAATATTTTTACCCCAAATTTTCAACATAGCCTAGTTATGACCCTGCCTCATGAAGACAGGCAGACAAAATGTTCAACTCCTAGCTTAAAAGTGTTTTTGCACAGGGGCTATAAAATCAACTTTTGGGATGCCAAAACACATTTTGGGCAGGAGCTGATAAAGACAGCTGTCACATTTAAGAGCTGCTGTAAAGATATAGCTATGCTGTAAATATGGAGTAAACATATTGAAAATTACCAAAGTTGTAAACCTGCATTCTCAAAATTCTCATTGGGCTCATAACCTGGTTGTTTTTAATATTTTGCACCAAATTTTCAACATAGCCTTTTGTACCCACCTCATAAACAAAGGCAGTGAAAATTTCATTTGTTCTGGAAAGGTGATTTTGCACAGGGACTGCAAAATCACTTTTCGGGATGTAACAAAAAAAAAAACATTTGGACAGGATTTGGAAAATGACAGCAATCACATCACGGTCATTGGGTGCTGAAAAAAATATGATTATGTTCTAAATATGGGTAAAAATATTGAAGAAATACCAAAGTTATGAGCCTGCCTACTCAAAATTCCAACATAGGCTCATAGCTTTGTTATTTTAATATTTTAACATCAAATTTTCAATATAGCCTTCTTATGACCCCACCTCATGAACAAGTGCAGAGAAAATGTTCAACTTCTACTTGAAAGGAGATTTCATGCATGGACCATAAAATCACCTTTCAGGACAGATCTGCCTAAGGACAATGACATTGTTCATGAGGTGGACTCAGAAGAAGGCATGTTTAAATGTGGGCCAAAAATATGTGAAAATGCCCAAGTCATAGCACTAAGTTCAAAACCCCATTGGAATACATTGAACTTTATACCTTGTCTTCAGTTGACAGTCCAGCTTGGAAGAGTGAAGACATGTCTATAGTCCAGAAAGGATTACAGTGTTGGACACCGATGTGCAAATAAGGTTTTGGAGGTGGTGGGATGGTGGATGCTCAATGGGGGGTCATGTAGAGTTAAGGAACAGCCACAAAGACATTGATGGACCGTTGTTTTAACAGGTTGAATAAAAGAGAAGAGACTGAGATCCCTAGATTTCAACATTAACATACTGCAAGAATTATGCATTGGTATACAGTAAGCAATCAGATTGGATTTAGAAAAAGAGAAGGACTTGTTTGTAAAACAACTTTACTTATGAATACTTGGCAGTTTTGCAGCCATGTGCTTCAACTTCACAATAAATCACATTTCATTTGTTTTCTTTGGTGCAAATCCTTATCACACCAGTCTTGTGTTCACAGAGCCAAGTATTTTGCACTTCACTCCAGTGTATAGGAGGTGGGAGCCATACATGTGGTTGACAAGGTCCTGTGCAATAAGAGAAGGATTTTGTTCTGCTGACCAATGTGTTGGGGCTGCAGAGCACTGGGTTGGCAGATAAAGCACTGTCGAGTTGCTTGGGGTTTCCATTTAGGGCTTTGTGAGCAGTGTATAGCACATCATTCAGAGACAGAAAACTAGACATCAACTGTGACCATGGCAGGCAAGAGAGTGAAAGTCACAAACCAAATACAGCTATGGAAGGAGGGCAGAGGAATGCAGATAACCTGCAACCCAACTGAAGTGTCACCGTGGCTTGCACTATAGCAGTAAACAACAATAATACAGAACCTGTGTATTAGTTCTGAAGTCTTGTCACAGGAGGAAGGCTGAAAGGCAGTGCAGCAGCTGTAAGCCTTGCAAGGTGCTGCAGCTGCTGCCTTTATTTCCCTATGGAGCCAAGTGGCATCTGTCTTCTCCTTGCTAGGATTACTCATGGGATACTTGCAAAACTGGGTAGGTGTTGGGCAACAACTTTGTTCCTGGACAAGCTTCCTGGTGTTGTCGAGTGTGAGTGAGCATTGTACTGCTCTGTGAGTAATGCTAGCTACACAACCACTTAACTGCCACTTCATTCTCTCCTAATCCAGGGGTGGCTGGGTTAAACAATAGCTGGCACAGTAAAGAGAATGTGCATGTGGCCGACAGCAGCAAGTTATTTTATTGCTGCAATTTGAAGTAAGTTGTGCTGTCAGCCAGGGTGGTGCTCCTTGTGGTGATGGAGGATTGGTAAGGTTGGCTCGGAGGGAACTTATGAGTATAGGAAAGCTCGGTAATTTGCTTCTGAGGAACAGGAATAATCAGCAATCAGGGGAGTGGCCATCAGAATGTATGTTAAAGGTGAAATACCATTTTTGGCAAGCTTTGTTTGCAGCAGTGTTTGAGAAATTCAGTCATGAAGCTACCTTTCTGCTGTATATGGGAACAGAGCCACTGATGTTCCTGTTGGAGCAGGCTAGACATGTATAGCACTGCTCTCAACCTTTGACTGCTGGCACTGTGAAAAGTGCAGTCGCGATGGTAAGGTTAAGGACAATATGGGTGGACTGCTTCACAGATGCAGAGGCTATGCCCACTGTAGCCCTAAACAGGCAAGAAAACAGACTGCAAAAAATACAGGCCAATAAGTCTGATCTCGGTATTGACAGGGTACTGGAATTATTGTCAAAGAGAAATAGAAAATTATATCTCTATGAATAACTAACAGATATCACACAACATGGATTTACTAATGTCAGAAAACACCAACTTGATAACTTTTCGATAAAGTCAGCAAGGCCTTGGAACAAGGGAGACCAGTGGATATCATGTTCCTTGATTATAATAAATCTTTTAATGAGGTTCCACATAGTGAACTGGTGGAGAAATTAAGGAGTCTGGGAATAAATGAAAGACTGGTAGCATGGATTTGGTCTTGGCTCACAGATAGGGAACAAGTGGTAATACAAGGCATTGCCTCTTAATGGTCAGCAGTGACCAGCAGTGTGCCACAGGGTTCAGTGCTTGGGCCATGCTTATTCAACATTTCTATAACATCAATTACATGTAAAGAGGGTGTTTGGTTCTCAAAATTTGCAGATGACACTAAGATTGGATCTGTGGTTACTATTTATGATGAAATAGATAACCTATGAGATGAATTGACTAGGTTCAAGCAGTGGTACATGAGCATAAATGAGTTTAATGTGGAAAATGTTCAGTGATGCATTCTGGCAATAATGACAGAAAAGCATCACATGTACTAGAGGACAAGTACTGCAAACAGTAACAGAGGAGAGGAACCTGGGAGTTATAACACATGACATCAGTTTTAAAAACACTGCCAACTAACAGTAAAGGAAATTGTATGGTAAATGAATAAAAATAAAAATAGCAGGGATAAAAGGTGATCCTGCAACTGTATAATTTGCTGGTTTGGCCACATTTACATTACTGTGCCCAGCTATGGGCAATATGAACAAAACCAAGAAAAATCTCTTGAGGGAGTACAGCATAGAGCAACTGGAATTATGGCAGGTTTGCATAGCCTTGAATATGAAGAAAGATTACAGAAGCTGAGCTACATACACTAGAGTATTGTAGAATGTGAAGAGATCTTTACTTAGTTTATTGAGCCTTTAACAACCATGACCTATTGGACTGCAATGGCCTGGAAACAAGAGAAACACAGTATAATACTAGATCACATATACTCTAACCAAGGGTGAATTGAACCATTCTAAGTAAAGAGCAATGTAATTCTCTCACAAGGGTAGTGTCAGAATAGAATAGTTTTCCATTGAGTGGTGAATTATAGGACAATGGAGGAATTTAAAACTAAACTTGACATATAATGTGAAAATAATTCAATTAAAGGATATACATAGAAACATAGACTTTGATGGCAGATAAGGACTGCTTGGTCCATCTAGTCTGCCCATTTCCCTACCTACAGGATAGGCCACATATCCTAGTTAACCAACAGCCTAATTCTTCCTACCCCCACAAGAATTGCCTTATGTCTGTCCCATGCATTATTAGATTCTCCACAGTTTTAGACCCACAACCTCCTCAGGAAGGCTGTTCCATGCATCCACTACCCTCTCTGTGAAATAATACTTCCTCACATTGCCCCTGAACTGCCCCCCATCTTTAAATTGTGTCCCTTGTTCTTGCATCTCTTTTCTGAAGATGCTACCCTCTTGGACTTTGTTGATTCCACTGAGGTACTTAAAGTTTCTATCATGTCCCCCCTCTCCTTCTTTCCTCAAGGGTATACATATTAAGCTCCTTTAGTCTCTCCTCATACGGCTTCTCTTGCAGACCCTGCACCATTTTAGTTGCCCTCCTCTGGACTGCCCTCTATCCTGTCTATGTCCTTGCAGAGATGGGGTCTCCAGAACTGGATGCAGTACTCCAGATGTGGTCTCACCAACTGTGTCTGTACAGAGGATAACAACTTCCTGTTTTCTGCTACTGATGCCTCTCCCTATCAGCCCAGTATACCCCAGCCCTCCCTACTGCCTTCTCACATTGCTTGCTAACCTTAAGGTCATCTGATATGATTACCCCCAGGTCCCTTTCCTTTTGTTGTTGTTACTACCTCCCTCCATTGTGTATTCTTCCCTGGGTTCTTGTTTCCCAGGTGCATTATTTGCACTTATTTGCATTGAATCCTAGCTGCCATACTTCTGACCATTCCTCCAACATTGCCAAGTCCTTCTCATCCTTTCCACACTCCTTGTGTATCAACCCTGTTGCAGATCTTTGTGTCATCTGCAAAGAGGCATACTTTTCCTTCCAGTCTCTCTGCAATGTCACTTATGAAGACATTAAAAGGACTGGACCCAATACTGAACCTACGGTACCCACTAGTAACCCTTTACCCCTTTATATAACATTTTGAGATAAAGGTGAATAGTAAATGGACAAATTGTCTAACTATGCTCAAAAAGAACCTATGAGGCCCATTAGAACTAAGTACACTACCCATGTCTGCACTTGTGCCCAAACCCTCTCATCCTCTCTACTTACCGCCTTTCTCACCACCATTCCACTGCCATTCCTTCCTGTTACATATCCCTCACGCTTTCTCCTCTCTTCTTCTCTCCCACTGCCCTATATGAGACTTTTATGCTAGTAACCAATTAGTTTATATTTTATGGTAAACTATCTTAACTTCAAACAGATGTGTATATTCGAAAGTACAATCAATTCAAAAGTACACCATGCATTTCAACATATATTCAGTTGGATTATTGCTGTATCATGTATCCTTCTCCCTTTACCTCAGAATGTACCTGAAATTGAGCTGATGTTCATCTCAGGACATCTTTATGGTCAATTATTTTAAAATAATAAGTAGGCTAAGAAGCTTCGTTTGCACTGCCTGGGCAAGTTTTGTTATGGTAAGTCTACAACAGCCTGCACTATACAACGAATTCTAGCAAAGCCAATCTGGCTGCAGCCAAGGTCCATCACAACACAGCACTGTCTGCTGTGCCCAAGATACCACTGGAACTTTCTGTACATGTCATGTATGACTCACACGTATGCATTAAACTCCGCGGCACAGTCTGCCCTGTCCAAGATGGCCACCAGATTTTTTTTTTTTTTAACTTTTATTCATTTTAACTCCAGAACACAATGTCATACAACTTGTACACATGAGAAAATTAGAAAAGACAATGTACATCAAAGGGAGAAAACACATATAAATAGATGAGTACATACCAAAACCCCCACCTCCCCTCACCCACCCCCATAGGCTGCTATACTACGAACCTTATAACATGACTAACTATTATTGGACTATGCACCTGATGGTTTCCATAACATCATAATAGTTTGAGACTCCCCAACAAGCAATAAAGCTTTGCCTCTATCCCGCATGGTTGCAATATGCCTTTCCAACTGCAAAGCTAAAACACATTCCCTGTACCGTTCCATTATTAGGAGCATTCTCATCCATCCAGTGTCTCATTAGTATTAACTTGGCAGTTGCTGTTACTAAAATCATATCGCCTTCCTATTACCTGGAGTACCATTTGGAAAAAGGTTTAAAAGGCACACTTCGGGTAAAAATTCCCTCAAACCAAGAATAGGGTCAAGGAGTTGTTAATAGCCTGCCAAAAGACCTTAATACGTGGACATTGCCATAACATGTGATGGGGTCCCCCACATCTACCTTACATTTATTGCACGTTGGTGTTTGCAACCGACAAAACTATGCAACAGACGGCGTCAAGTACAGGTCGTGCAAGATATTATAGTTAACCACTCTGAGCCTGTACTGCTTAAGAAATTTATATAGAATTGGTCAAACATTTCTCCACACACTAGTGTCCTCAGAGATACCTAGTTCCTTTACCCAATAGAAACAGGCGCGAATGCAACCTGCTATCCCACCCAGTAAAACTTTATATAAACTGGACACCTTACGCCAACTGTGAAGCAACCTGAAGTAAGCGTCACAGGGTCTTTCCCTATATCTATTATTGGAGAGCGTTTATGAAACACAGATAGGGCCTTATTAACTTGCAAAGTTTTAAGGTTCCTTCCTTGCAGAGCTTATCGGAAGATCCAGCTTGGGCTGGAATAACCAACTTACCATCCCTCAGACCTCCGAAACCCTGCAAAGCTTCAACCTGCTCCAGAATGCGTTAGTTATCGTTGCACCATTAATTTTAAAATGCAGGTTATTAATAACTGGCTGGCCGAAGACTGAGACCACTTCACTGATAATAATGCCTGGGCCTGGTGAGAAGCTTTATTGACCAGCCCATGGGATTATTTCGAAGACCTTTGGGGATATGTGAGGAGAGACATAAAGCAAAGAGCGCAGAGAACATCCTGCCTGGGGCGCCAAGTATTTCTCAATGGCTACCCACAGGAGGGAGTAGACCGTATGGTTCTCCTCCTTCTGCCAGTAAAACAATTTACTTAAATGTTGTCGAGATAATATATGAAAAAAGAAGGAGCTGCCAGTCCTCCTCTATCTTTCCAGTGCAATTAACTTATGGTAGGATCTCGCACCTTCTTTCTATTCCATAGAAAATGACACAACATTGTTCTCAACCTCACGAAACCAGACTTTGGGACATACAATCCCAGCATACCCAATGGATACAACACCCTAGGCAAGAGGTTCATTTAATAACATTCAATCGACCCACAACGAGATAGGAGGCTTTGCCATCTCTCAAGGTCCTGAGAAACTGTTTTCATGAGACTGTCTATATTTGTACTCCGAATAGTACCAAGATCTCTACAAATCTTTATTCCCAGATAAACTATGGAATTTCCTTCCCACACAAACCTAAAGGGCCAACTCCGCTTTACTATCTCTGTGATTCAAAGGAAATATTCTCGTTTTATCTCGGTTCAACTTATAATTACAAAGTTTAGAGAACTCCTCAATCTCTTCTAGGAAAGCCAGTATCAGTCTATAGGATTCTCTAAATGTAACAAAATATCGTCAGCGTAAACTGAAAAGGTGTATCTAGCCTCCCCACCTGAACTCCGGTAATCTTACCATTAGCCGCCAACCTAAGGAGCAAAGGCTCCAAATACAAATTAAAGTAGGGGACAAAGGACACCCTGTCTAGTTCCTCGAGCCAACTTAAATGGAGAAGATAATAGCACATTGCACTTCACCTAGCCGTGGGGCAGGAATATAAGACTTTTACCCATCTGACAAAATCCTCCGAGAAACCAAAAGAAATTAAAGTAGCAAATAAAAATTCCAGGAGACTCTGTCAAATGCCTTTTCAGCATCTAAGGAAGTCAGCACCATTGGGATAGCAGAATTTCTGGCCACCATTATAATATGCATTAATTTCCGCATATGATCTTGAGGCGACCTTCCATCCATAAAACCGACTTGTTCATGTCCTATTAGCTTATCAATAATGCTGGAAAGCCTATTCATGAGACTTCGCCAGAATCTTGACATCGGTATTTAACAATGAGATAGGTTGGTAACTACTAAGACAGTGTGGGTCCTTACCGAGCTTAAGGATTAGAAATATCACAGCCTCTAAGAAACTCGAACTCGACATTCCTTTATCAAACCAAAAATCAAATAAGTCTTTTAGAATGGGTGTCAGGACATCTTGATAAGCCTTATAAAAGTTACTGGGAAGCCCATCTGGGCCAGGAGACTTATCCAAAGGTAACTGCTGTATTGCTGCCTGAATTTCTCCTAATCCAAGTGGGCTACACAGGAAGCAAAGTCCTCTACGGAACCTTAGGCAGGGCCACTGACCTAAGATAAGTATCTATATCTGAATCTGCAGAAGCAGCCTTGGACCACAGAGTATAACTCTTGGTAAAATGAACTGAACATTTCTACCATTTTATACGGGTCATTGATCACTCTACCCTCTTCCTCAGAGTATATGCCAGCAACACGTTTGAAGCATCCAACTGACGAGTCGATCGCCAGAAGTCTGCTTGCTTTTCTCCTACATCTAAATACTGAAGCTTGGCCCTATGCAAGGACAACTCAGCCTTCTGTGCTTGCAAACCTAGATATTGGGCCTGTAACTGATGAATCCTAGACCATAATTCATCTGGGAGGAGCAGCGATAAGGTACTCTCTATACTTTTAATATTGGCTAAAAGCTCCTCCATTAAGCTTTTCTGACGTTTAGCCTTCGGACGCCATTTTAATGAATTCCCCCTTACAGAACACTTTAGGGAAGCCCAAACTAGGTCATACCTATCAACCGTCCTTAGATTATAGGTGAGAAATGAGTTAATGTACTCTTTAACATGTTCATAGGCGGCAGAATCTTTCAATATCTGATTATTTAGTCGCCACTGAGGAGGTGTCTCAATCGGTCCTAAGCCAAATTCCATGTCTACTGGCGCATGATCAGGTATAACCCTAGCCGATATACCTACCCGTGTGACCCCAGGGATCGCGTGTGAGCTTATAAGCAAATAGTCAATTCTAGAATATGTTTTATGTGCTGCCGAGAAGAAAGTATATTGTCTCTCAGTGGGGGTTAAATACCGCCATATATCCACCAAAGCAGCGGTTTCAATTAACTCTCTCAGGGCCCTTTGAGCGGTGACAGACCAGTCGAGCCCGGTCCGACCTATCTAGTTCAGTCTGGAGGACTAAGTTCCAGTCCCCACCTAATAGCATAAGCCTGGGGGCTCTCAGTTAAAACATTTAACAGATTTGTGAAGGAAGAAGGCGAATCAATATTTGGGCCATATATCGATCCAAAATAACCAGACAGGATTCTAACAAGCCATGTAAAACAATATACCTTCCCTCCGGTCCCATATCTCCTTAATCAATTTAAATGGTATATTCTTAGCCATCAAAATTGCTACCCTCCTCTACTTGTAAAACTCCTGCTCCATACACCTGACCAACCCACATTCTCCTAAATAGAAGCACATCCTCCCTTCTAAGATGTGTCTCTTGTAGAAAAACTATCTGTGCCGTATCAGTTGCAAGTGCCTCAACACTATCTGCCTCTTAACCCTATCTTTGGCTCCTTTAATGTTCCAGCTCACAACATGATATCTGTTACTCATACCATTGCAAAATTGGTGATGAACCAGGAGGGCAAATAAGAACTCGTACTTGGGAGAGTCTCATACATCTTATACCCAGAACTTATAATAGGCACCTCAAATATGAAATAACAGGTATCCCATTAATTGAAAATAGATCCAGTGCAGCCTGTCCCTTTACCCCTTCAAGGAAAAACCTCTTCCTAAATCTACAACTATACTTAACACAACACCACCCATTCCCATAATACCCATTTACCCCAATCAACCTAACAAAACCCCCAGTTCTAGCAACTGCATCTCCATCCCTACTTGTCATGCGATGTTAAAGCCAGCCTATGCAGTACTAGGTCCCCGTCCTCGGCTATGATATACAAGACCAACGTTTAACTATAACATCATAATATAATCCTCACATATTAAAGCATCTAGTCAAAAATATACCAGTATTAAACTACACAGTTCCCTTTACTAAGAATTTTACTGTACTAGTACAGCCAGCTTACAAAAAAAAAAAAAAATTTATTTATTCAGACTCAATCTAGCCTCCAATTCAGTCTCAGCCTCATCTCCAATTACAGGCGTATAATAAGGCGAATGCCAGGCCTCAGTTCAGATATAATCTGCCACTCAGTTATTTGACATATCTATATTCTTTATCTCTAGAGATCTTCCATATGGTCTGGCTAATATCCGTCCCATAACAGGCCGAGTATCAGCCCCATGCCACACAAAACAACAGTTAGTGCATCCCAGGGAGTTCATAGGACACCATGCTAGCATTCAAAGCCACTCTTCCTTTCGACAAGCAATACAGGGCTTAAGAAGCAAAGCTAGGATTGATCTGTGACACATTTACAGTACATACCATATCATTGCCGCCCATAAGGGTAGAGCCAAGCTGGGCACACCGCCAACCCAGCTTGCCCAGAAGCACTTGACACTATTCTCCACATCCACCGAGCGTTTAGCCAATGCCAATTAAGGAAGGATTCTCAACTCTGGGCAGTAAAGATATAAGCACAGGTGACATAGATGCAGTATTTCTCCTCCTGCTACGGGAAAGTCAGTGTGGCTTATTGTGATAAATGCAAAAACACAAGGACCCTCTTTACACACATTGAGAGGAAAGATGCCAGCAGACATAGCAATTGGTACTCGGCTGAGCAAGACGAAGCAGGGTGCAGCATAAATGAGACCTCACCATCAAATGCGCTTCGCTTAGTAGCGTAGAGCTAAGTAGGAGGCAGAGGCTATGATAGGCAGACCCTTTAATCTTTACACTGAAAAAAAAATTGTTAACAAAGGCATCCAGTGAGATCTTCAGTGGGGCATCTTAAGGCTTGAGGGAAACAGATTACAGTTCCATAATACTAAATGTATATTAGTAAAATCCTTTTCTTCTGCGAGGCGTCCTTACATGAGCCACTGATAGACAGTCCCGTCTATTATTTGAACAACTCATGAAATGACTTGGACAACTCCTGTCTTGCCGCTTCTGCACTATCAAAGGAGTGCCACTGATCATTTAATTTAACTTGCAAAACTGCGGGTATTGCACTCTATACTGAATACTTGCGGCAATCAATTTTAGAGACTATGGGTGAAGCTCTTCCGCTTAATCACCAGCTGTGGCAAATCATGGGCAATCCGGATCGATTTTCCATTCCATGAAACCTCCTGTAAGGACCTGACTTTATTCAAAATATGCTGCTTTTCCAGGAAGTTTAACAATTTACAGATTATTGGTCTTGGAGGAGTACCCAATGCTGGAGGCGGTTGAAGAGATCTATCGCTCTCTCAATAATGTAATTAGCATTATTGGGGATGGTCCAACAATTTTTTCAATAGTTTCTGCACAAACAGAATGGGTGTACACCCTCCTCTTTTCTGGTATACGATTATGACAAGGTTATTACGCGACTTCTTCCTTCAAGGTCCTCCAGTTTTTCTTCCATCCTCTTCAGCTTCTTGTTGATTAAAACATTAGCCAACTCACTCTTATCACTTTTGGCCTCAAAGATTTAAGCCTAGCTTCATTATCTCCCACTCTGTATTCAGCTCTTTTAATGTCTCCTTAAACCCGTGGATTTCCAAGGAAATCTCCTCGTCGAAGCTCTGCAATGGCGATGATTTCTAAAAGCGTTCCTCTGTCAGCGCTGTTGCTCCAGGTAGCCTTGCCAGTACTCTGTCGGGCCGTTTGGAGGCCTGTTCCTTTTCTGGGGAGGGAGGCGGCGTATGTTTACCGGCTGCTTTTTCACGAACGCCTCCATTCGACCGACCGCTTCTGCAATATGTTTGTGCCTGACTGTACCGCCATATCTCCGACAAGTGCAGGTCGAAAAACTAAAACATTGAGGGTTTGAAGATCACGCCAAGACGGAGCTGACCGAGACACTGCCTTCCCTAAGCTGCCATCACGTGACCCACCAGAGTTTTTTGAGGATGTGCAATGACTTGTGTATGTGCACTGGGCTCCAGTGGCCATCATGGATACAGTGGACAATGCCGCTCTGCTGCTGGAGTTCAGTGTGCATGCATGAGTCATCGTGCATGCACAAAGAACTCTGGCACCCATCTTGGATATGGCGGACAGTGCCATGTTCGGCTGGTACCAACAGACAAAATAGTGCAGTGGATGTGCAGTGATTTTCATTCTCTTCCACTATTTAAAAGTCCAATCGGTATCCAGTAAGCTCCCTTTCTCTACAGTGATTGCAAGATGTCTGCAGGGTTATGCCTCTGCAGCCATAATGATTTTCATACTGCTACCTGTGGTGCTTTGCACAGGGTATGAGACTTTAGCATGTGTTTATGCGGTTTTGAAAAAGACACTAAAACTAACAATTTGGATGGTTATTCTCTCCCTGCATTCTTTATGGATCTCACACACTGCTTTGTTGCCTGCATCTTCTATCGTATGCTACTGCTCTGTGTGCAAAATGCCTAAGTTTACTTTTCTCTTTATAGACCTGTGCCGATGAAAACACACAGGTTTAAACAGTGATGCTGGCTTTATTTTCCATATTTTTACTTTGTATTTGCTCATCCATAGAGTAATGTTGCAGGCTTTGGTGTTACCATTAAGGAAATGTCATCATTCAATCATCTGCCTTATTAAACATAAATGGTATCATAGTCAGTGACCTCATTTTACTGATAAGGCAAGGAAGAAATAACACTAGGCAGTCAGCACCAAGGTAAAGTGCTGTTATATTCATCATGACATGTATACAACAATAGTTGAAATGAAGCATTCTGATTGGATGACATGCTTTTAAAAGGTTCAGTTAACTGCTGCAAAACCTCATGTCTTAATAAATAGTTTGAATTCTAATTTTACAAGTATTATTCATATAATCCATAACAAACATTTTAGTCTTGGAATACCATTAAAGCACTCTAGGGGTTAGGTCACCTTTGTTAATGTAAACCTAGCCAGATAAGTCACTAGACTATGCCTCATGTCTCATGCTCCCCCACCGAGTTAAACTAACAAAGTTTCTCAACTTTTGGGCATGCCTATACATTTAAATTTTAGGCAGAACTCCATCTGATTGGCAAAAGAAAAATAATAAAAAGTATTTGATGACTATCAATAATAACTAGATGCAATACTTTTAAAAATGTGAAGTACTTTCAGTCAGACACTTCTGGATGCTTAATCTCATACTGTACATTAAGAAACTGCTTATGAAGTAAATGTCTCAGTAGTAGTGCACTGAATGCTGTAATTTAATAACAATATTTAATAGAATTAATACAATGTGAATGAAAAAAACATAGCGAACAAGCAACAGGGCACTGGTTACACAAGGAGAGCACTGAAGTAAAACTGAATGTTAAAGGAACATACTGTATTGCATGTACTGTACAGTACCGTATGTCCTTATTGAAATGGATTATCAAAAATACAAAATCCTATGAAGGACTATGGCTAACTTGACCTTAAACATGACTATATAGTGTTAAAAGTCCTCATGAAATAAGCAACAGTTGAAAACAGGACACCAAGCAGGTAAACTCACAAGGGACTAACGGAGGCGAGGCCGTTAAAGGCCCTGGGACCCCAACCCCATTAGATGGAACACTAAGAAAGGAAGCTCACACTAGGGGCTAATGGAGGAACGAGGCCATTAAAGGACTCGGGACCCCCAACCCCATTACACAGAACACCAAGCAAGGAAGCTCAAACTAGGGGCTAACAGAGGAATGAAGAGCTGTTAAAGGCCTCAGGACCCCAGCCCCATTACACAGAACACCAAGCAAGGAAGCTCACACTAGGGGCTAATGGAGAAATTAGGAGCTGCTAAATGCCTTGGGACCCCCAGCCCATTACACAAAACACACCAAGCAAGAAAGCTCACACTAGGGGCTAATGGAGAATGGGGATCGTTAAAGGCCTCAGGACCCACAGCTCCATTACACAGAACCCCAAGCAAGGGGCTGGCAGTATAGCCTTGAAGCTAGAGTAATGAGCTGTGAATGAACTTAATACATCCAGCAGACCAGACCTGGATTTGATTCTTATAACCTCCCTTGCACACTGTGACACTGAGCAAGTCTTAACTGCCAGTGCTCCCAGGCTCCCCGAGAAACAGGCACTTGTGCCTAGTGGGCCTTACCTGGTTAAGAAAGACTAAAAAAAGAAAACTAGGGGCTAACGGAGGAACAAGGAGCCTTTAAATGTAACTATCAGCATTTCAGCTCTGCATCTTCTGGAGGGTGTTTGACTCTCATTTCTGCCCTCCTACAGTGACTAATTGTTTTGAAACAGCTTTCATCACACCACTGGTGTTTAACTCCTGACCAGGGGAGCTTTAAGACACTCTGATACTACTGGGCTCTGTGTGAGGAGTGGAATCCAGCTGGAATCAGCACTCAGGGACTTTATTTTGCTTTCTAAACTGCTGCAGTGTTCCTGCTCAGCCTTTGATTTTTCTTCATTTTCCTACATTGTTTCTACTTGATTTAACTGCTTAGCATTGCTGATACCTGTAACTCGCTATTGAATGTTTGTCTAGGGCATTGTGTTTCTCTGCTTGCATTACTACCATTTGTTTTTCGTACCTGCTAGGAATCTGGAGAAATGAGGTTTTAATGCTTTAAGGCAGTAGTTTACAAGTGTCTCCTGGACTCTTTCCTCTCTCTCCCCCATACTCAGGTTGCCATAAGAACCATCAGTTCACGTGCATAGTATGGATTGTACCTGGTTGCCTTCAAAGACCCTTCCCGCTGCATACTAATGTCCCTTTCATTTGCCTTTCCAATATAGGACTCTGGACCCTGACTGAGCCCATTACACAGAACACCATCAAAACTCACACTAGGGGCTCGGAGATGTGGAGCCATTAAGCAATTCGCCCAGGCTCCCTGTTTGCATCTTCTGTAGGGTGTTAGCCTGTCAACACTTTGTGTTAACTGACCCATCTGCCCCAGCCAACCTTGAGTGTGTCCTAATTTATTATTGTCTTCCTGTCACATGACTCATTTTATCTCAGTCCCTATCCTTCCATTGAGGTTATTCTCTCCTCCACTAAGAGGAAGTGCTGATTACTTCTCTACCTACTCTGTCTCCTCCATCCCCTAGGTTGCTCTCATCACTACCACTGAAGACCACTAGGAGTCAGTATTGTCCACTAGCTCTCGCTATTCTTTCTGTTACCTCACTCCTCTTACTACCTGTAAACTCTCTCTCCTTACCTTCTCTCCTCCTCCACTTTTTTGACCTGTCTCTCCTCATTCCCCTCCTTGATTGAACTCTGCACCCTTTTCATCTGAGTCTGTGCTCCTACCACTGTACCTAACGGGCTGCCTGTGTGTGACCTGCCTCAATTTCTACTTAACTGATCCGCCTCTTCCCTAGCTATGTCCCTCTATCGCATCCACTTCTATCCTTCCTCAGCCCCATTTACTAATACTGTTCATCTCCTCTTTGCTCAAATAACTGCTCTTTCTGCTCCTTGCCATGCTGATCCACTGCTCCTTCCACTCTAGCAGCACACAGCCTCCACTGCTGCATTATCCCTACCCTCCCCATGCTCCCAATTCCTCTGTCATCCCCATCTGCCACTCTTGTTCTACACCCTCCCTTGTTACTCATTCTACCTATCCCCACCTGCCTCATAAAATCCTCTGTCTCCGCCTTACCCCTGCCTGCCACCACAGACAATGACACCTTGCTGTGCTTTTATCTTCTCTCCTTCTTCTACTGTTATCCAGTAATATAAATCCTAATCCTGGTCTCACCCCACCCCTCTCCCCGTGCTCTGCATTGCTACCCTAAATATCTGTAGTCTACTGAAGAAATGTGATGTTCTCCAGTGCTGAATAGCTCAGCACCAGTCCGATATCCTATCACTAATTGAAACCTGGTTCTCTAAGACCGCTCCTGATTCTGCCATCACTGTACCTAGGTATGCCTTGTTCTGTGAGGATAGGACTGAGAAACATGGTGGTGGCTGTGGTATATACCTTCATGACATCCTACAGGGCCATAAGCTCTCATCCCCCAGCTTGAGGCTGGTGCACAAGCTGTGTCCTTGAAAGTCTGTCTAGATAACTCTAGAGCCCCACTGATTATCATATCGGTCTAAATCCCCCCCACCACATGACCAGAAACATGCCTTCCAGTCCATCATGAACCACCTCTGCATCTTTTCTGCCGCCAAACATATAACCCTTGGTGACTTTAACATTAATTGGCTCACAAACTCGGCCTCGCCCTACAAGATAAAAATTGGCTCTTGATCTCAACCAGCTTGTCACTACCCCACCGCATCAATCACAGTAGCAATTACCTCCACCGTTCTGGATTTAGTCTTCCAAATTGCCCTCAGAAGACACTGTCACTATGGTGGTCCTTGATGTTATAGTGACCATTCTCCTGTTCTCTGCACCTGATCAGCACAAACATAACAAACTGGACCCGTCACAATCTTACTGCATTGGCTCAAGCCCAGTAAACTGGGTCCCCTACAGGATTACCTCACCTGCTATAACTGGGACCCTATCTACCGTTCCTCCAATACTGACACCATGCATGACTACTTCATTAAGTCCTTCAAACTGGCCTGTGACAGATTTGCCTTCAACCAAGTATACAATCAAATGGACTGATACTCTCTGGATCACACAAAATGCTATCTGACCAGATGTGCCACTGGTAACAGCTTTGGCACAAGGCACCAGACTCTAGCTTGCCCACCGACAAACAATGCTACGGGGCTCATAACAAGTGCACATGGGCTACTTACCAAAGTCAAAGCAGAGTGCTATAGGATATCCTAACCTTTACCTGGGGTACTGGGTGAAACTTCTGGGACAATCTAAAAGAATTAATGACAAGCCTGTCTCATCCTTCCAACTCAGCTCAACATTAATGGCTCTATTCCTACAGATCCTCAACATATCGCCAATATCCTAAATGCCTCCTTCTTGGACTTTAGTGCAGTCCTCCTACTGAATTTCTTTGATCCCCATGCACTCCCCTCCTTCTCATCCACCTTTCTACTGCCATGCCATCTCTGCCCATGAAGCAAAGCCTTACCTTCACAAAGTTCTTAGTGGCACCCATCACAGTAGTGACTCCCTAGATCTGTGACTACTCTACCTAGTCATCTATGAGTCCTCTCCCCATCATCTGTATACTAAACTGCTCCGTCTGTCTTGGTAATTTTCCCTAAGTATGGAAAATGGCTACAATCACCCAACTTCATAAAAGTGGTAAACTTACCTCCACTGGGAACTACCACTCTATCTCTATTCTCCCCACTCTCTAAAACATTGGAAAAATAGCCTCTGATCAGCTCTCTGATGACCTCATTAAGTACAACCTTCTATGTGATGAACAACACGGATTCAGGAGGGTCATAGCACCACCAGTGCCCTGTTAGAGTTCACAAACTCTATTCACTGTACAAAGGACATCTGGTTGGAGTAGTCTTCATTTATCTGTTGAAAGCATTTGACACTGTTAATCACGCCCTCTGGATATCCACCTCTCCCAACTCCAGCCTTTCCAGTGATGCCACCACCTGATTTGAGGACTACATCTCATCCATGTTTCAACGTGTAAAAATAAATGGGTCCCTCTCTAACTGCCTCCTAGTCCACTCTGGGATACCACAGGGCTCTATATTAGGGCCCACCCTGTTCAGTCTGTTTGTAAATAAACTTCCCAAAGCCTTCCCAGGAAGATTCTTATGTACAAAGATGATGCAGTCTCTTCGTTGCTCACCCCAACCCGACATTCCTACAACAAACCCTACAAGACTCATTCAGTAAAGTGGAGGCCTGGTTCTCTGATCACGGGTTGGTACTAAACACCAAAAAAACAAGGTCATGCTTTTCTCCCACTACCAAAACAAATCAAAATTCTTCCCTCTGATATTCTTGCAAGCATCATCAACCTCTTGAACAAGTCCAGTACTGTAAATACCTTGGGATCACTCTTGACCCAGTTCTTACTTTCCAAGCACACATTCACCAACTTGTCACAGCTATTAATGCTAGACTCAGACAGATATACCACCATGCCACTATCTTCCCCTGAGGCCCTTCAACTGGCTGTAATATTAAACAGTATTGTCCCTCGTAGACTATGGTATTCTGGCCTATGGGTCTGCTGATGTCACCTCCTGCATAGATTTAGGGACTCCTAAACAAAGTGTGTTGCCTAATCACTGGTTGTAACAGACTCACACATACCTGTACTCTCTACAATATAGCTAATTTACTCAACTTTGATAGAAATGCTAAAAGACCTGCCTGTTGACCAGAAATTTCTCAGTGGCCTTTCCTTGCTGGGTGTTTCCTCTGTCCTTCAACTTCCCCAGTAGCGGTAGCTACCACAGCTTCACCAAACCCTCCCTCCAAGTACCACATTTCAGAACTAATCTAGGGCAATGCTCTTTCTGCTGTCGTGCCCTACCTGGCTAAACTCTCTTCCTATCATATTGCTATGACACTTAAACTTGGGAGTTTCAAATCCTACTTAGGGATCATCTCCTCAACTCTCGAGCCTGCACCTGCCACTAACTAATCTCAAACTTCACCCTCGACAAGGGAACCTGTCCTTCCACCCCCTCAATTCTCACCTACACTTGCCACTAACTAGCCTCAGCTAACTACAACCTACAACCATGACATGGTACCCCTCTCCTTCCTTCCTGCCCCCACCCTCAGAAAAGGGACCTCCGTTCTTCCTTACTTGCTATTCCATTGTTACTCAATATAGTATTTGCAACCTAGTTTCAGATTGTTTTACCTTCTTAACTGTGTAATAAGTACTGTAAATTATTTCTTTAACCTGCCTACTACTTATTGTATAGTATTGTAACCTTGTTTGTATGTTTTTTTTTTTTAATTTTTCCTTTTCGCCCTGAGCAGCCTGCTGCTTGTCCTTCAGCCCGGGTCACAGGTCACCGCTTGCCCTCCAAATCGGCTACAGCTCAATCGATACCCCATGGCTTGCCCCCACGGTGGGGCCGCGGCATCCAGCCACATGTTGCGGGCAGTCTGGATTAGGTTGGGGGCCTGGCCTGGAGGAAGTACATTGAAGCCACGGCGAGCATCATCTATGGCAGCAGGTGGCTCATCCTTTTCCTGTTTTCTCCCGAGGAGGCGGGGACGTGCAATGATGCCAGCGTCCACCCGCCTCCCCCATAACGGCGTCAGCTGCGTGAGACTCCCGGTCTCCACCAGGGATCCCCAATGCACAATGCTGCCCGCACCCTCCCCGGAGTAGGAGAGCTGCCCATCGGACACTCAATCCTACTCCCCGGCCGACCCTCTGATGACTCGATCCATTCCCTCAACCTGGGTCGCCAGCAAGCGGAAATCCCACCACTGCGCCCGACGGGCCGGCCAGAACTGTGTTTGTATATTGTTGTAACCTTGTCTCTCCATGATGTGGAGCCTTCGTAAATGAGTCTCTGACTCAAAGGTTTGTAATTACGATACTGTGTAATAAACAGCAAACAGCAGAGGTGCTTTTATTGTTTATTGTTTTATGACTCATTAGTATCGTATTTGTTTCTGTCCGCACATGAGGGTTGCATTAACATTTAAAATAAAGGTCACAGTGAATAGCATGAAATTTAAAGTTCTGAGCAGACAGAAGTCATTTTCAGACATAAAGAGTTGGATTTTTACCCTACTTGCTGCATGACTTTTAGACATGTGGGGCAGGATTTTCAAATGGCTTAGATCACTGCAAGAGATGGGTGTACTGACAATATGGTGCTGAGGGCTTGCAGTGATCTAAAAGAATTTTCTATCCTTCAGGAGTAACTGCCACAATTTAGACCTACTTTTCTCGTCTAACTGTGGCAATCCTGGGGTCTTTTTTCTGAACTTGCACCAGATATTGAGTGCAAGCTGCCGTAAATCATGTAAACTGTCACAACTGAGAATGAAATTGTAAAATCCAGTGCAGTTGTGGTGGAGGTTTGGTGCACTGTGAGAAGCTAAATGTTGTGGTACAGGGCTTGGTGCAAGCCCTGCACCACACTTTAAATCTGGATCATGATTTAACTTCATATCACATGAGGCTGAACATTGTGCTTCACAAATGACACAAGTAACAAAAATGATGCATGTCTTATTTTCTGCTGTGAAGTGAGTGAAGTATTGCAAATGCATCAAAATGTTTGAAAATCACACTCAAACATTTGTCATATTTGAAGTCATGCAGCTGCAACAGAACAACTGCTGCAAATCCTGCATCAAAGCATAGAAAATCCAGGTCAATGATAATATTTAACACAAAAGTGCCAAAGTGCTTCCATGTGCTTAGAGGTTTACTGTATGTTACAAATGTATGTGAAATAAAGAGATATAACACTTTTAAAATGACAGTGTACTAATTAATCCAGTAAATAACACTTCCAAACTGTATCATCTGGTTTATTAAACTTAAGTACTGTATATAAATGGAAAATGTTCACTATTTAAGATTTATAAAAAAAATTGTTACCTAAAATCGGAGCCTATTTTTTCCCATGCTCCGTTCTCCTGGATCAGGGCACAAGTTGGATGCTTGCTTTATTCCACCCTCATTTACTGTAAAAGATTTAAAATGACAATTACCTCTGAGTTTCTTTGACAAAATAGGTTATTTTTTGAAATCCATAGTAATGTTAGAGAAGTTCATAAGTATACTAAATAAAATAAATAAATAATAATAAAACAAACAAACAAACAAAAAAAACTTTGCAGACTGTACTGTACCCTTCCAGGGCTAAAAACAAATTTTGAGAGACAACTATTCAATAGTCATTCTCCCTTTATCAAGTCATTCCTGACTTGATCAAGAAAGCATTACGCTGAAAAGCTAGTCGCTCAAAAACATTTTTGTTACTCTAAAAAGAGTATCACTTGCAATATTTCTGTTATTGTGTTTGTATTTTTTCACATCTTCTCAACTAACACTGCTACCAAATTAATGTACTACCCTGTACAAGCACTGTAGTTCAATTGACTAAATGTGAACACACAGTATGTTATGAAATTTAATCCTTCATTAGTACAGATCTGGAACATATTACACTATATATACTTTATTTCTGTTTCGAAATTTTGTGGAAGCCTTCCTCAGGTGTTTCTTTCTAAGGTTCATGCTGCCAATATTTCAATTAATAAAACCTAAGATATTATTAGAGCATTTAAATGTTTTAGTTACTGGTAACTTAAAGTGTTCCTTTCAACTACAATATTGTAAAATTTTAATTACACTGTATATAAGTTATGTTAATAAGAATATACAGTTAAGCACTATATGTATTTGTATTTCTGTTAATATCATTTTATTATTCAATAATTAATTAAAAATAAGCTATCATACATATTATTTATATCATAACACTAATATTTATCATACATCCTGGACACACTACAGAACTGTTTTGAAAACCATTTTAAAACCAATTTATCCAAACCATTCCAGTGCAGCCACACTGCTCAGTAACCATTGATGATAATGGTTTAGTGTGTCATACTGCCAGTGTTAAATCTGTTCTCCTTGTAACTATTTTTTGTTAAGCCCAACACACAGAACTGTGCTTGCATGGACACACTGCAGCTAGAACTGTTTTAGTTAAACCATTACAGCTTCAAATGTTTCCTCCTGGCCAGACCTGTGAGTAAAACCATGCTAGCTCCAAAACATTTAAAAAAATGGTTTTAAGACTAGGTATTTAGCAGGTTTCAAAAACACTTCTGTTAAAACAGTATAAGGGGCTTGTACTCTGTCTGAAAACAGTGCTAGGGATTTAAACTGTTTTAAGGCACTTAAACCATTTTAAGTTCCCCAGTGTGTCCAGGACCTTAAATGATTTTCATATTCATTATAGATACCAACATATCCACTTGTGCCATATAAAGTAGCTCACAAATTATTTCATAGCTAACTTGCTGGGAAATTATACAAAAGTAATTATTTGAAATGTTATGCTTGACTATTATTCACTCAGTTTATGCATTCTACATAACTCATTGGTAAGGACTTTGTTATTTTGTTTAGGTAAAGAACATTTAAAATAGCTTGTGACATCACAGGACAAATCTGAAACACATAACATTTACCTACAGTTCTGCTTATATTTTACATATTTACTTTAATGGTATTCCTTTAATTCTCCATTACTAAGGCAACTGATTAAAAAGTGGATCATTTCCATTAGACTTCATGTGTTCCTGCTGTCTGTCTATCGTAATATCATAATACTGTTGTTAGGTATCACAGTTGTTTGCCTTGGACATGCTTATGATGTCACTGGAGTAGTTTATCTCATTACATGTAGACAGCAGTCGGGTTGATGAAGACTACAGGATTAGGATCTTGTTTAAATGCAAATGTCCCTAGTAATTGAGAAACAGGAGAAGATACCAGTAGAAATAAAGAAAATGCAACTAAAATAGTGTTTCATTTCTAACATTTTCCCAGAGGTGGCACACGCTGTTTAATGCAAGTACTGAATCTAATGTGTTTGAGTACTGTATGTAGAAGACAATATTCATAAATATAAAGATTAATCTCAGACATGATGGAAATGGTTATTAGATCAGATCTAATCAAAGTGTGTGAGCTGTTCTATATAAAAATTGTTTTATAAGAACAAAAGTCACAGGGTTTATAGAGTTTACAGGGATCTCACCAAACTAAACATCTCCATAATATGTTTTCCTTCTTACTTTTATAATTAGTGTACAAAATCAGCCATTTCCACAGCTTTTTAAATCTCAGACATCAAATACACTACAAGTAGAAAATCCTCTCTCTTCAACAAAGTGCCTTCTTTGTAGCCTTCACTAAATACAGGGGAAAAAAACAGGCTAACTGTTCACAAAGTTCCTTAGTGGTCCATACTATGATTCTTTGCTGACAATTTATTTCAACCATTATTAGTATTCTGTACACTGCTACTGTCGTGCACTCTCTTCCACTGTATAGATACCGTGTATCTGTGTTTCCTGTTTTAACTAGTTTTGAGTATCCTATTGTACTGCTCTAGAAATTAAAACACTTATTATATTGTCCTGTAACAAATGGCCCCTCAAATAATTAGACATTGTGTAATATTGGCTGATAAATGTATCAGTTTGAAGAAATTTTAAATAAATAAATAAATACTGTAACAATAAATACAGTCATCCTCTTAATAACAAACAAGCTGGGAGGCAATACATACAGTAACCTAGAAAATAGTAATGTATAGTAAAATGTGATCATAGGTCCAATATGCTCAACCCTGTTCGTCTGCTTCATAAATATGGATAAATGTAAACATGTACTTATTGTGGAAGTCCTTCCCATTCTATTACCTATTGCCCCAATAACTTTCCAGGTATCCAATAATTTCATTGGAAAGCAGAAATATGACATAGCTAACCCTGAAGTTCTTAACTGTCTTTATAGCCATTTTTTTCTTCTGGTAGGGTGTTCCATAGATTTGTCACCCTCTGGAAGTACCACCTCAACATTTAATCCTAAATTTACCACCTTTGAGCATCATGGTGCTTCCTCATATCCTGATGGAGAACACCAGATAAAGTATTACTAAACTAAATGTGGTCACTAAGGACTCGAGTTGAATTCACAAACTGTGTATACTCTTCAAAGGAAAACATTTTCTATGAACCTATAGGAATCAGATCTTCAAGGTAAGATTTTCTTATCACATGGTTTATATCAGGCTATATTTTTAAAAGGAAACCAACCTTGTCTGGAATCAAAACCCATTGAGGTCCTTGCCAAAGGCAAAGTTGCCTGTATTATATTGACATGAGAGTCATACAATCAGGGCATGAGCATCTGCAGTATTGTCTATAGCATGAGCACCATTTTTATTCATAAATAAGTGACACTAAGTGACGACTGTGACAACTTAGAACCCACACCCTATGTTCACCCCATCAGACAATGCTTATGGGATTCACAACTCCTTCCTGTGAAGTCAAAACTGTGTTTGTGACTCATCAGGAGGGAGTGGAAGAGCCAAGCAAATGGTATGCAAGATCATTTTAAAAGCACTGCAATATTTCAAGCTTGATTGCAGCCTCAGAACCTCTCGCAGTATATTTATTTATTTATATAAAATGTGTCAGCTGGGAAAGGCACACTGAGCTGAGGCTCATTTCCAGTGTGATCTGGAGTAGGGGAAGGAGCAAACAGGCAAAGTGCTGTAACATAACAAACATTAACAATGCTTTGCAGAGCAGAATAATGCATGTTGGCATGAGTACATCAGGTTACTGGGTGCAACCTGGAGGATGGGTGGGGACCAATACAAGTGATATTAGATGAATTTACAATCATTGGTTGAGCTTCAAAGATCAGTTATACATGTTGGCATAATTACCACAAACATTTTGAAGAGAGTCCTAGCAGGGGTTTGAAGGTGAGATGAGAGGTGGCTTGCCAAGGGTAGGTGAGAGTTCATTCCATGGGAGGGAAAATGGTAGGAGTAGTCAGACTGACCAGTAGTTCAGTGAGAGTGGGAAGGAGAAGTAATGGGATTCTCTGGAGTGAAAAGGGTAGGAGGAGGAGGGGAGGCATGAGACAGTAGGGATGAGAAATTAGATGAGAGGCAGCCAAACCACAACTTGGTGATTAAAGATAGTGAGCGGACTGGTAACAGTGTGAGAGGGAGGGAGTGACAGAGAGGAATATAGGGTGCAGTGGAGACTGCAGAAGGGGTAGTTTGCAGTGAAGCAGAAGAAGACATGTAGCAGGGTGCCTAATGTGGCCAGAAAGGAGGTGGGAGAAGTGCCATAGATGGTGTCCATTTAATTGAACATAGGGAGGATAGGTTTGATAACCAACTCTTGGTGAACTGAAATGGTGACACAATCCTTATTACTGTATATAACCCCAAGCTTTGGGCAGAGTTTGGAGTACATGGAGCCTACATGCATGGAGAAGTCCAGTTTGTCATTGAGCCAGATCCAAGGTATTTGAATGCCAGGACTACTTCTAGGAGAGCCATCCAGGGTGATGAATTCAGGAGGATCAGGAGCTTAGCCAGTTTTATGTCTTGAACCAAATGCCATTTTAATGTATTTTTTGGTGTTCACTTTAGTTAGTTGAACTGAAACCAGCTTAGCACCTTGTTCAAATCATGTTGGAGGGTGATTCTATGTCGGGAGTTGAGGGACCTGAAGTGTAGATGATCATATCATCAGCATACATATTGAGATTGACTTTGAGCAAGGAGGAGGTCATAGATAAAGAGGAGAAAAGGACAGGGTCCAGGATAGAGCCATGTGGGTCCCCATCAAGAACAGGGATGGGGCAGGATAGCATTGGAGCTTACCTGAACTTACTGATGCCTGTTCATGAGGTAGGAGCTAAAGCAGTTCACTGTAGATGCCACCAGGCCAACTGAGCACAGCTTATTTAGTAGGAGTGAGTAGGATACAGAATCAAAAGTTCTCACCAGATTGATGAAGATGGTGGCAGTAATATGCCCTTTATCCATCCCTGATAGGATAGATTCTTTGACATGCAGTAAGGGAGAGGTTGTTGAGTGACCCTCCTGAAGCCAGCTTGGATGGGGAACAGGGTATCAGAGGCAGAGAGAAATTCAGTGAGCCTAGTGTAACTCATGACTCATGAAATTTGGCTAGGAAGGGAGGAGTGATACTGGATGGTAATTACCAGGGAGGCTGGATCACTGCCTTTGTGGAGAGAGCAGAACCATGGCTCCTTTCCAGGCCAGAGGTCCTTGCCAGAGGAGAGTGATAGATTCAAGAGGTGCTAAAGTTGGAGGGCAGTGGCTGGGGTGGAGATGCAGAGGAGCTTAGGGTCAATGCCATATGGGTTATTCTTGTCTGAGTTAAGGGACATGAGTGCTTGGTAGACTTCCTGCTGTGAGACTGTGGACAATTGGTAACCAATTGAGGAGAGGGACAGAAGTGCCAAAGAAAGGTGATCAGGAAGAGCATGGGTGATAAAGAACTTGTTGAAGGTGTCCACAACAGTCATAGGGTCAGAGACCAATGAACTGTTCACTGATAGAATTGTGGGGCTGCCTGAGGAGGGAGTCAAGTAGGGACTGGAATATTTTCCAAAAGCTAGAGGGGAGCAGAGATTGGAGTGCAGGTGGTCTTGGAAGTACACAACCTTTCTAAGTGAATAGTTTTAGTACATTTATTTCTTAGGCCCTGTATGCATGGTGATTGACATGAGTATGGGAGGATTTGAATAATGCCCAGGCCCAATCTCTCAACTTGCACTGGACAATTATGATCACTGTGAAACATGGATGATGTATTCCTTTAACCCTGGATTTTTAGGGGGGCATATGAGTTCCAAAATCTGGTGAGGGTGCTTACGAATGTGTCTAGGACAGAGTTGATGTTAGAAGCTTAGAACAGGAACAGGGAGACCAGTTGGAAGTTTAGAAGTCATGTAGCTGGGTGCTAGTGTCGAGAGCCATGAGGAGCAGTGTTAGACATATTTGGGCACCGATGGAGTGGGCACATCTTCCTGACACAGTAGGTCAGGCAGTGGCAGGATATTACCTGATAAAGCAAGAAGTAACAGGAGTGCTTTGCTGTGACCAAGTACAGCAGCTAGGACACTAAACTACAATCAAGGAAATTCACTAAATCACTAAGTATATAGTTTTGCTAGGGTTAAGGAGAAATTACCACTGGGATACCAGGACTGGTTTGGTTTGGTAGGGCAGGGTTTACTGGGCCATACCTCATTTGTCCACCAGCAAATTATGGAGCAGGTTTTTACTTCTTTCAAATATGCAATTGGCAATGTTTTTGTTAGTTTTGATGTGTTAATAGAATCACTTTCTACTTTTACAATAATTACATAGTTTGGCCAGTGAAACTAGTTGGCTGTCACTGTTGCTTTTAAATTGCGGGTATAACTAAATTAATAGAATTCTGGTTCTGCATCGTCATGCTCAAAATCCAAATGACTAAGGAGCCCAGATTATGACATGAGGATTTACTTCATTCAAAAAGACAGATTGTTTTGAAAATAAATTAACACTTTTAGAGTGTATGGTGGAAAACTGTTATATGCTTGCTGTACTGCATTACTGATGTCATAATGGTGTTGTGCTGCATGAAGATGTCACTACTACCTTTAGCAATAATTTAGATCTTGCTGCACAAAAAGCCTTCTCGAGTCAAGGATGCTGTTTTCATATTTTAAGAACTGTTAACTGTTTTGCCATTATCAGTGTCAGTCAGAAATGCAGCACAAATTATCAAAATTATTATAGCAGCTGTGGTCTTTAAAATGTAGTACTGCTAAGACTTGAAGACTTGATAGTAATCAAAGACACTACCTGTAAAGTAAGACTGCTCCTTTACAAAGTCACTATAATGACTGATATTCTAATATCTGGAATGAGCCAGGTAGCATGAGTTATGTTATAGTAAAATCAATTTCTGCTGTTTTCAATTATTTGTCATATTTGTTTTATATTGTAGAACCTGGTTAATTCAACTGAATTTGGGTATCTTTACACTATAAAAGATAATTCATGGGCATACCACACACATACCCATACCCATACATTATCCTCAGTATGTTTGTAATGCTTGTCAATCTGTGTAACTTTGAAATTAATAAAACATTACATTCTACTACAGGTAGGTGGAGAATTGGTTAAAATACAAAAACAAAATTGTACTGAGGAGAGGACAGGGATTAAGGTGCAAAACTGAAATTTAATATGCAAGGTTGGGTGAAGAGTTTAAAAATTTTATAGAAACAGAAAATGTTGGCGAAAAAGACTATTGATCCATGCAGTATGTCCTGTTTTACATTATTCTTGCCCAAGACCTATTGTCCAGCTGAGGTTATTGCCCGTGTCTACTTCCTTGCCTTCTCCTTCCTCCTGTATAACTATTACACCTTTTACTCAATCTCAGCTGTCTTTGCAACCAATAACAGTTCTTGCACCCTTTACCTCTTCTGGTAGGCTGTTCCATGGCTCAGCCACCCTCTTTGTAAAATAAAGGTTTCTCATGTTCCTTCTGCATCCCCACCAGCTTCCACTCACATCCCCATGTTCTTGATTGGCCATCGCTACTGAATATTTTCTCACAATTCTACCTTATTCATTTCTTTCAGGAACTTGAAGGTCTCTATCATATCACAATTCTCCCTTCACTAACAAGTGCATGCTCAGAGCCTTAAGCCAGTTCTTGCAGGATCTGCCATGCTGGTCCTGAATAATTTGATTACTCTATGCTGTACCATCTGTAGGTATTATTTTCTTATGTGAGTATTCCAGAACTGGGCACAGTTTTCAGGATGGCTCTCACCAGTGGTCTGTTGAGAAGCAGTATTACATCTTTCCTTATGCTATTGAACACCGCCACAATACATCCTAATATTTGGTGGTTTTGCTGAAGGCCTTGTTACACAGGCTAGATTGTTTTATGGAGTCAATTATGATGACTCCTGATCTGTTTTCTCAGCGGGAGTGTACAACTTAACACCTCCAATTAAATATTCCATCCCATATTTTTGTTTCTAAGTGTATTTTGCATATCTTGGCAATGATTTTAATTGCCAGACTTTAGACCATCTCTCTGACCTTTGCAGGTCCCTCTTCAACTTATTAATCCTTTCCTCACTATGTATCCAGCCACAGACCTTAGTGTCATCTGCAAAGTGCAACATCTTGCCCTGTAGTCCTTCTCAAATGTCAATGCCTGTTAGACTCCATTCTTTCAGAATCACCCCTGACTATAGTGAGTTAATGAATTGTCCTGTCAGGGGTTCATCTAATTCTGATGGCAGTTCCATGAGCATTCATCAGGCCTTGGAGTTGTATCTATGTTCAGGGCTGCAAGTCATTTTCTGTCCCTTTCTTTTATAATCAGCACCTTCCACATTTATGATATCCCTCTTGCAGCAGCTTTTATGCCACTTTCAGGCAAGAAGGCCATTATTCTTCACTGAAAACACTGATCGAAAGTAATCTTTCACAACAGCTGCATTCTGCTTCTCCTCTTCTATTGCCCTGCAGCCCCACCAGTCTAATCCTCTAATCTTCCATTTTCCCTAATGTATCTAAGAACTGCCACCTTGACTCCCGCCACCATGTTTTTGTCAGCTTGCCATCACTGATTTCTTGGTCTCCTCATCTTTGGCCAGCATTAACACAAGACAAGCATGCATTATGCTAAAGTTGCCACATGCCCTGGCTGTACTGTGATGCATGAGGCCACAGGTGGAATGCCTTCAACCACCTGGAAAGTGCAGTGATCTAGCATAATGCACAATCTTAGAGTGTGTTATTGCATTTACTGTATACATTTTTAATTGTTCAATAATTATAATGATCTAGAATAAATATTAAACATTTAAAATTAAAAACTTCATGGAAATATTGTTGAAGCAGTCCCTCAACTGATGGAACTACATTGTATTTGTGGCTTTGCTTTGGGACATTAGTCTTAACATGATTGTTGTTCTTGTGGATCATGCAGTTTTTTTTTGTTTGTTTTTGTAATAACTCCTCCCAAAACACAAGATGTGCTAATAGAAATATGGGCATACTTTTTATTCCTTTAGTGAAAGGGAGACATTCTGTAGCAGTTTTTCAAAACATGGTTTTGATTTTTCAAAGTACAGATTTTAGTAGCACAGTGCTTGTACAGTGCTCATAGTGGTTGTGAAACCGAAAGGAAAATGTTTTCCTGATCATACTTGGGTATTTCAAATTGTGGAAAAATGTTTTTAACTAGAGTCAAAGTTGAGACAGTATGCATTCAATAACAGTGCAGTCAGGCAAGCAGGCAGGTGGGCAGGCACGGTGAGGCTACAGTAATTGTTAGCATTAGAATTATAGGCTGTCAGATTTTTATCAGAGTTAGTGAATGGGTTTGTTAAACAGTTACATACCAGGATGACTATGCAATAGGCAACATTAATACATGGTGATGTAACTTGGTCCTCTACTTTTCTCCCTCTTCATTAATGATATCCCACTCCATCTTCTCACTGTAACATTATAATGTATTCAGACAACCTGGTACTTTATTTGTCTTCCAAGTATATTGTCAACATCAATCTTCATCTCTCCTCCACATTTCAGACCCTTTAATCCTGGTTCTCATTCATCTACCAAGTCCTAAACATATCTAAGACCCAGGCCATGCTTTTGGGTCCCACAGAAAGGTGCCCACTGAGTCCCCTAAATTTCTGGTATGCAGTCTGCGATGGGACTGCTGTATCAAATACTTCATCCTTCAAGTATCTAGAGATGATGCTGGACCTTGTACTTGACTACTCGATGCCTGTTAGAGAGGTGTGTCACTTTGGTTAATGCCAAAATTGGTGCGCCTACAAGGTGTGCCACTTTCTGACCCCAGCTGCCAGGACCTCTGTTGTGTGAGGGATTTTGTTCTCCACAACTGCTCTATGCCCTGCCATTGCTTTCACATGCTAACACGGGCGTCCTTTGCAAATGGGATATGTCTTACAACAATATCTGAAGATCTGCCCTTTCTGCTCCCTCCTTACACATCACTGTTGTTTCTATACTGCTTTAATATGGCTGTCTTCTGATGCCTTTGGTTCATACTCCCTAGGTTGTTTTGTTGACTTCTTAACCAGAACACCTCTTCCTGCCCCTCTGGGGATATGTTTACCCTGGTCTCCCACTCTCGCTCCCTCAGGTCCTCAACCTCCCCATTACTATCTACTCAGACTTGCTCCATAAAAATGGGAGAGCAAGTCTTCTCCTACTTTGCTTCTAGGTTGTGGAACCTCTCCCATGCCATGTCAAGAACTCCTCATCTCACCTTACCTTTAAGCATGCCCTATTTTCCCACCTCCTTGTTTCTGGAATGTGTGACTGCACTTAACATCTTTCTGTCTCTCCTCTTGTCACTTCTCTCCACTTGGACTTCCTGTTTGTGACTTGCCCACCCTCAGAATTGCTGTTTATCTTAGAGTATTTAACTGTCTGCCTCCTCCATCCCTAGGGCCTATGTAATGGGTCTATCATGCTATCTTGTGTATCTGTGCCTACCAGACTGCTCACTCCCAGGTAGGCTTCCTGAATGATTGCTTACTGCCTTTTGTTATTGATGGATTGCTGCAATAACTTCACACTGTTTGCTGTTACACTGTTTGCTGTTATCCATGTTTTGTATTATCATCTATGGCAGTCCTCTGTCAACGTATTTGGTAGACAGTTCCACTGCACTTGCCTGATTGTTTGTCACTGTTGCATTATGCCTTTGTACACTGCTGTATTGATATGTTGTACCTCCTGGGTCATGCCTGAAAATAGGCAGATTGTGTTGCCTCACACACTTTAAATAAATAAATAAATAAATAACTGGTACTAGCAAAAATAGTATTGGATTTCTTCTTGCCATTGTAAAACTGGTATTCACTCCATTCATCTTCTTTCTTTCCCTTGTATCTAATGAAAGCCCTTTTAGTAGCCATCACTGCCTCCTTAACCTTCTTTGAGAACCAGATTTGTCTCCTGTGCCTGTTTCTCTTGGAAATCATTCTCAGAGTCTCAGGATTTGTTAATCAGTGTATTCCTCTGATGTCACAGATGTTGGTATGGGGAAAAGGGTAGGTTGGTGCTACAATGATGGGGAGAGAGGCTTTATATATTTTTATGTGAGTGTGTGGATGGTGGGGATGGTTCTATTTTGTTTTTGTTTTCATTTTTCTCATATTTCAGCTTTTTGCTGAATGGCAGTTCCTGAATAAGAATAGCCTCCTCTTTGAAAAGGCGCCCAAATATTCAAGAGCCTACTATACATAGTATATGGACATACTATTCAGCCCTTGCACAGCCATATGATCTTTCAGAAGGGAACCAATGGACACCCATGGCCATGTACTCAATGGTGGGTTAAGGAAGCTTAGTGCATGTGTGGACACCCATACACTACATGTGTACCATGTGCTTTGTACAGTATCATACTGTGACCTCACTGCAGTTGCAATGCAGCACTGTTTTCACCCACAAACAACAAACTTAAATATTTGCACTTGGCCTCTATTGCAGGGTATTTCTTTAAATGGTAACATGTGTAAGCAATTATTAATAGTACCATTGATTTCATTTCAACCTAGAATGGATCCTCAGAGTTTGCTATACTGAAGGAACTACAGTATGTGGACAATGCCTCCAAATTTACACTGTCAGTGTCCTGATGCAGAACATTTCTCTTAATATAGGGATGTTGAGATAAATTTAATTGGTCTTTCAAAATGTGACACTTTCATCTGAAATCCAAAGCTGTGTGGGTGTTTGTGTATTTATTTGTTCATTTAAAATTTATTTATGTAAATTACTGTACCAGTATTTGTTAGTAACGATGTAGATTTTAGCAATAATGTATGTCTGGCAAAAATAGCAAGATAAACATTTTTATTTATGTTTTCTTTAATTCCTCAACCAACATATGACATTTTGAAGTTTTAAAAGTTTCCACTCCTGTGTCATGCCCGCCATGAGAAAATAAAATATCTTGGTATAGTGCTGTTCTGTTTACCATCACAGACAAGTGGTAGCACCTCAAAATAAATCTACAGTATGAATCTAAGATGAGCATTCAACAGGTAACCTCAATAGAAGAGATTTTTAAATATTATGAGTGGTGGACATTTTAATGATGAGTCATTAATTACAAAACAGATGTAAAAGCTGTTTCAATAATATCCAGAAAACTAAAAATATACTGAACATTAATCTTATAACACCAGAAATTCATTTTTTGCTAAACTATATATATAGATGACATTGTTTGTCGTCTAAAAATACTGCTGCATTAATATTCCTATATTTAATAGAAAACTAATATTTTAAAATTTGCCAGGATATTATAATATTTATATATTTTGAAAATTTCAAAATGATACTATTGAGAAATAGAAATTTAATATAGTGTAGCTGAAAATGCCAGTTTCACTATTTGTGTAATTTTGCCATACCTTAAAAGAGAAGTTTATGGTAGGTAAAACAAACAAAACAAAAGATACATGTAAGTTACAGTCCATGTAAATGCTCAGCATTTTCTTGTTCATTCTTACTGTATAGGTTATTCATGGTTTTAAGTTTAACCAAGCATTTGTTTCCAAACTGCCTACTTATGCTTCTGGGAAGTACAATGTAGGTAGTTAAAATAAATCAGAATTTTGAAATTGCAATTTGATTCCATGATCATGATCATGATATTTCAGCTATGGAGTTCTGATTTTCATGCATTTCCAATAATTTGAAACTGTTGTATTTTGGCAAAGAAAATATTATCATCTACTGTTCCAACCAGGAATGCTTGTGAATGCAGGAAGATCAGAGGTAGTGAGGAGAACTGATGATACGTGTGACACTCATAGAAACATTAGATGTGGATATACAAACCTCAAATTATTATAAATAGATTG
Source organism: Neoceratodus forsteri (assembly GCA_016271365.2). Taxonomy (NCBI): domain Eukaryota; kingdom Metazoa; phylum Chordata; order Ceratodontiformes; family Ceratodontidae; genus Neoceratodus; species Neoceratodus forsteri. The sequence continues at coordinate 627,597,813 of CM057455.1, forward strand.
AAGTAGAACAACTAGTGAGAAAATGTTGAAAACATTTAAAAATGATTTATTGTTTAATGTCATGCCATTTTGAAATATAGTTTACAATTTTTAGTGCAACAGAAATGTATGGATAAATGAATCATGTACCAATGAAATCCATGACACTGCCCTCACTGAAAGTCTTTAATTAAAGGGAATGAGTTGATTGCCCTTCCAGTTTCAGTGTTATCTCCTTTCAAATGCAATTATCTTTTGAAAGGGCAGCTATGGAATGCCTAGAGATATGAACTCTCATTTATTTATTTCTTTGTAAATAAAAGCTAGGAACAATATTGATTGGTTACATTAATGGAGTTATCATGTATCAATGCTTTATATTAAGGTACCATCAATACATTTGTTATCACATTTTGCAATTATCAATAACATTTTAATACATCCCCTACACAGTAACTGTATTGATATAATGTGTTGATATTCACCTGGCTCCAGATTTTTCATTAAAATAATTATATTGCAGTCCCTAATGTTTCAAAGTTAATCCTTCTGAATACATATTATTTAAAAGAGAGAACATTAGAATCATTAAGACTATGGACATATTGTGACTGATTTGATTGCAGAGGTAGTGATTATAACTGCTCCTATTTTAATGTATTTAATTCCTAAGGATGTCCATGTTATTTTTTATCATATACAGATCATTCTCATGTGTGTAATTGACTATGTATTTTGCATATTGTATTTGTTTGTAGAATATTAATAAGCGTTAATTATAAAAATAAAAAACTAGGAATTTTTTAAATATAGCTTGGTGTCTGTGCAATACAGAGTTTTGTTGTATCAAAATTGATGTTTGACTTGCAATTGAATTACTGGAAGATAAAATAGTTTTGAAAAATGTACAAATAATCACTTATTATACTAATACATGGTATCTGTCAAGTTGATGAAATTGACTGGAGTCTGAGCTTACATTTTAAAAATAGTTTCATATTTTTAATGGTTCAAAGATTGCTTTCTCTGGAGATAATTCCATTGAAAGGGCATAACTCTGCCACTGGTTGAGCTAATAACTTATATATACATATACATATATATATATATATATATATATATATATATATATATATATATATATATATATATATATATATATATATATATATACTACACACACACACACACACACACACACACACACATATATGTCAAAACTTTGTTAATGCACCAGTTAGGGTCTAAGTGACAACATTTGCAAAATGTGGCATTTGGATTCCACACCACCTCTCAAAACCAGGCAGGACAGCAACAGTGGGTGTGCCTTGGGCTTCTCAAGACTATTGCTCACCCCATTCCATCTGTAAATAAGGCCAAACATGTAAACTTTATGAAAGGTGTTGACTTTATGAGAATGGGGTGCTTGGACAAGGATTCTGTCTGGTGAAAAGGACAAAAAGATTGACAAAAAGGAACATAGTGAGTGGCAAAATGGATTTAAATAGTAAAAAAAGTTATTGGGACATTTCTACAGTAAAACACATAAAGAGTCCATGTAATGAAGTCCTAATGAGCAGGATACATGCTTTGGTGTCTGTGAAAGGCATCATTTTAGTGGCTTATGCAACTATTTGATTCTACAAAAGGAAAACAAGATGGATGCTCATGAAAAATATTTTTCTCATGAAAAGGATTGAACTGTCAAGAGAAGTAATCCTTTTTGTGAGACAAAATTCCTTTGTTGTTCCTTGAAGCTGTCCAAATGTCTATACTGAGAACCCAAAACTTTAAAATTAAATACATTTGGAATTGATTAACATTTTTTTCACCTAACCAGTCAGTCAAGCCCTATGTACCCTAAAAATGTTAGACCAAAATTCCAGACTGTCTGGACACAGCATGATGACAAACAATGTGCAAAAAGGCAAATGTTTATGTTTCTGCACTACATGTAGCTTGAAATCTGCAAATCTGATCAAAGCTAAACTTGGCACATCAAAAGATCTGTCAATGATGACTGCACATGCACAATGTTATGCAAATCTATCAAACAGTTGCAAAGTTATTAAAGTACAAATTTGAGGTTTACCATTAAAGGGCCTACTCAGCCCTAACTGTGGGGTGATACTATATATAATATATATATATATAAAATACAACATCACACATGCCCACACAATGCAATGCATCATGGGCTGCATATACAAATCACCACAGAATGTTATGCTAGTTCAAGTTTAAGCAGAATTGCATGGTGCTGAAAGGCCACTCACACAGTTTGAAAAGGGTGTTAACACCATGCAGTTCTGCTTAAAGTTGAACCAGCATAACATTCTGTGGTGATTTGATATGCAGCCCATGATGCTTTGCATTGTGGGTATGTGTGATTTTGTATTTTCTTGAAACTTGGATTCCAGCCAAATGCCCTTAGGGTAACCTTGCCTCAGTGTTTGTGCACAGAGGTTATTTGTCTCATATATATATATATATATATATATATATATATATATATATATATTATACAACATGTGTTTGGAGATAAAATCATGGATAAAACAACTATCTGAGGCAGGTCATGGAGATATCACTATTGCCATGAAGATATCATTGATATCTCCATGTTCCTATACGTCATACTGATATCTCCATGATCCTGTATGTCATTCCCTAGAAAGTGAAACTGTTTTCACATTCCACTCTTGAGTCTCTCTTTCTCTCTCGCTTTATACCTGCCCCTCAAACCACAACACACACACTCGCACCTCAGTCTGCTTGATTCTGACATTATTTTGTGTAAAAATGGACTTTAAACACTTATCTGATTAATCCTTCCGCTGTGACATTCAGCCAACAACTACAAACTGCACCAGCTCCTCATATTACTTTTAGTTTCTCCCCTGACATGCAAGCGTGACCGAGTGGTAGAAAGATTGGCAGATTACAATACTTCACAATAAAGACCTCTGTTACCCATTTACTTAAAAAACACTCTCTGCGGTTCTCAATTAATTTTGTTAAAGCTGCCCACTGTATCTATAAGACAGAGACAAAACAGAGATCGAATCGGCAGCTTCACAACACGAGGATCACAGCGAGAGTTCATTGCTATAGCAACACATACTGCCCTCCTGCTTCTCTAGCGCTATATCGCTGTCTTCTGAATACACTTGGCACCTACAAAACATGCAAAATGGCAAAGTTTTTTTTTAACTAAATAGAATTAGACCTCTTTACTGTGAACTACTCTAATCTCCTAATCAGTCCGTCTTCATGATGCTTGGTCACGCTTACTTTTAAGGGGAAACTGAAATATATGATTCTTGGCTGAATATTACAATAGGAGGATCAACCAGATGACTGCTTAAATTAAATTATTTCATAAAAATAATGACAGGATCAACCAGATAACATTCTTCACATCATTTTAGTCTGTCAGAATTCACCATATATATTTTTATTTTATATAACATCTCATCTCTTGTGTTCGGGGGTGTGTGGGGGTTACTGGTTTTCATTGTATTCATGTAGATGTAATTTGTCTCGAATACATGTTGTATAAACCGAATATGACATGGCCTGGTGAAGATATCATATTTATCTTCACCGAAAGCCAATGACATTAAGATATCTCACTCGTGGCTTTGCCACCGTGAGATATCATGATATCATTGGCCTCTCGTGAAGATAAATATGATATCTTCACTCAGGCCATGTCATATCTATATGTGTGTATATATATATATATATATATATATAGGGGATATGACATGGCCTGACTGAAGATATCATATTTATCTTCACGAGAGACCAATGATATCATGATATCTCATGAGTGGTGAAGTCAATGACTGAGATATCTTGATGTCATTATCCCGAGGAAGATAAATATGATATCTTCAGTCAGGCCATGTCATGTTCTGTTTATACAACAAGTGTTTTGGGCCTCCTAACACTACCCCTACTTAACACAATCCCCACATATCTGATTTATTAGGCAGCTGGATTACCTGCAGCCCCACCACCACCCAATGTTGCTCTGATATTTGGTTGATCCTTTGATAGCTGGCTAAAAATAGTCATTTAAAAACAACTCATCGGCTCCACTTTTTAGTACAAGAGGCAGCTCCACCAGTGCAGCACCCCAAGTGGTTATGGTATGTGGGTGATCCTGCCACCTGGTTATGATATGTGGTTGTTATAGTCCCTGCCATAAGTGGGTAAAGAAATACTTGTTGAAAAGAACGTTATGTGCTTGATCCTGCTGTGATTCCTAAAGAAATACTTATTAAAAAAACTATCTGGTTAATCCTGCCATTTTCTCAGGGTGTTAGGGAAGAAGCAGCTTCTTTTCCTGATGCAGTAAGCGTGTAGTGGCGAGCACTATCTATGCTGAAACAAAGGGATGTCACATATATTTAAAATAGGCACTCTGCCTGTAAAAGTTAGAAATATGTGTTTTTTCTACTATCCTTACGTTTGTTTAAATAAGCTGCTGACAGAAGACACAGGAGAGCAGGTGAGTTGGCAGCTTCAGAACCAGTGAACACAAGCGTGGCGAGTGTTGCTATAGCAGCTCGGTCGGGCTTTGCTTCACTTCTAAGCTGACTACCATCTCGTTTTCCTCTGTCTTCTGTCAGCAGCTATTTTAAACAAACATAAGGACAGTAAGAAGAAGACACATATTTCTGATGTTTTACAGTCAGACTGCATTATTTTAAATCTGTGAGACATCCCTTGTTACAGCATAGATAGTGCTCGGCCACGTTATAGGTTTACTCCATCAGAAAGAAACTGCTTCTTCCCTAACACCCTGAGGAAATGCAGGATTAACCAGATAAGTTTGTAAACTATTTCAGTAAACAATTATGGCAGGTCAGAGTCACGTGGTGGTGGGGGTTCTACTGTTGGCAGGTTGTCCTCATGTTACAGTTTATATAGCGCTGGGTCACTCTACATTACAGTGTAAAGAGGTAAAACAGTTTCTTCCCTTGCCCATTTAAATTGGCAGGATCGACCAGATAAGTTATTTTCTTTTAAAATAAATATTTGTTTTAACAGTTATGGCAGGTCAGAGTCACATGGGGGAAGCTGCAGGTCGTGGTCATTGAGTGATATCATCGTGAGGGAGCAGTGTTCCATGTCTAGTACTCGGATTGAAACTGAAACAGTTTCACTTAATAAGAAGGACGTATAGGAGTTTGAAGATATCAAAATGACGTATAGGAACATGGAGATAACAATGATATCTTCACTGGCTAATTAAGATATCACTTTTATTATTGTGTTTATCCCAAAACACATGTTGTATAAATATATATATGTGTGTGTGTGTGTATATATATATATACATATATATATATATATATGACAGTAAGCAATGTGCTAAATATCCCTCTGCTTAATCTGTCTGCTGTCTCTCTCTTTGTGATCTTCTAATACTCTTGTGCACTTAATGGTGTCAGCATTCTCTCCCTCTTTCTGCTGGATTGAGGATATCATTAGAAAATATTTATGGTGTTCCTTAATGGAGGACCATATCCATTTTCTAGTTTATACATGAATGTCATGATTAGTTGGCATCACTCTTTGTCTGCCTTCCCTGGTGGTTGTTTAGGTGGATGATAAAATATCCTATTGCACTGTTTTAAAAAGAGTTAGCAAATGTCCCAGGTGTACTGTCTAATTTTCACTTATTCAGTACAAAAAAAAAAACTTAATCTGGTTTTGTTTCAGTTGATTTGCATTTATATATCCCTCCCTTTGATGAGGCTAAAATATGCTGTATTGCCTATGCCTACTTTCTGGGTCTACAAATCTAAATAAATAAAGCTGAAAACATACATTTAAGAAGACTTTTGTGTTTATGTAGTGTGCACTTATATAGTTATGCATTTATATGTTCAAAATGTGTTGAATGTGAAATGCACACTGATCCAAAGCTCATATCTAGGTGCGACTTCGGAGGCCAGGGCACATGATATAAGACCATTCTTATAAGGAAGTAGAATTTCAAAATTAAGATTATAAGAATTACTTTACTTGCAAATTTACATCTTTTATACTCTAATCATGTAAAGGCTTTACTGTATCCATCAATTAAAACTTCCTGAACAGCAAGCTATTAATTGATGTATACATTCTTGCCTTTACACAATTTGATGTAAAAGATGTACTTAACAAGTAAAATGATTATAGTAATTTGAATTTGAATTTACTTCTTATAAGTGTGCTTTACAGTATATCAAGTCCCCATCCCCAAGTCACACTTAGAAATGAGCTTTAGTTCAGTGCACCTTTTACATTCAACACATGAAATGTGACTATTGATACTCTGTATTAGCTGTAAATTGCTGTAACATTTTGTATTCGAAAAATGTTGAATTTATGTATATTTAAACCTCGTTCTTTACTGCCCATTAACAATAGCCAGGACATATCTTCTTCATACAGAGCATGTTTAAAACTCTGTTTATATATGCAGCATTCATATCCAGACAGTTTCTCTTTTCATCTATGTTAATACTGTATTTTATTCACTGTACATTCAGTGTCCTGATTACCTAGTAATGAATACCTTTTACAAATATGGTGTGTGTAGCAAAAAGTTTACACACACCTGAGGTGTTGGATGCCACATAACCCCTGAGAGCAAAGGCATCCAACACTGAGGGTGAGTGTAAAATTTGAGTTTTACACCACCTCATATTTTATTTTATATAATTATAGGTTTCAGTTTTCACCACAGCAATTATTTAAAATAAAGGGAAGATGTCTCCCTGCAGCCATGGTCCAACCAGGTTTCAGCTGCATCAGTAGTCAGACACAGCTGCTTGAAGAATGGCACTTTTCTCTCATTTTCTCAGTACAAGGCAGACGTTTGTTTCTTTTTGTTGTTGTTCTTACTGCCATGTCAGGTAGCAATCTGGTCACTGAGGGATTTGCTTGTGGCAATGACGAAGAGTGACGGATGGCACTGGCACCCTCGCGTAGAAGAGGAAACCTGATGCGTGTTTGCCATAATAAACAGTCCTTTATTATGGCAAATTATGGTATGGTTTCACTAAGGAAAAACTGGAAGCCATTAATTATTGTTAAGTAATTCATTCCTAGTTGTAACCAGAAATGTTACCCAATATCCCAAATGGTTATATTACATTTGTAGTCATGTTACCAGTGTTAAGAAAACTAAGCTAAAGTGTACTATATATTTTGATGAAGAAATGGAATTACGGGTATTCTATGTATAAATGGATCAGTTCAGTTTACTAAGCATGCCTCCAAATTCAAGATAAAAGAATATCATAATTACTGGCGACTCCATTTATCAAATGGATTATGGTACCTTTCAGATGCTGTAATATCACGAAATTGGTTTATTATAGAGTTTCTTAAAACCTTATCTCGCCATCAGAGTCACTTTCGTGGCACACCACATTATTGGCCCTTACTCTCTGTGTGGGTGGGCCAAACAGCTAAAAAAATTGCAGCTACTATGTCTCATTAGTGATGACAAGACTACTCCTCCAAGACATGATATTCGGCTGCAGTAAGGTATTATTTTGCTATTTTAATTATCTGGTTAATCCTGTCTCTTGGGAAAAAACATAAAAAGTTATCTGGTTGATCTCACTATTGTCACGCTTTAGTCACAGCTTCTGTACGACCAAGTGTGATCTCAAAGAGACTGTTTCCACACAGTCAGCAGCAGCAGCATTTTTCTTAACAAAAACAAAAGCAGAAAAAAATCTTAATATTTCTGTGTGTGTGTGTGTGTGTGTGTGTGTGTGTGTGTGTGTGTGTATGTGTGTGTGAGACTGTGTGTGTGACTGAGGAGCAGCAATGACACTGGCTTTGTGATGAAACAGCCCCCAGCATCAACTTCTTTCACCAGCAATTATGAAAAATAAAGTCTATGCAGTGGTGTGTTCATGATGTTTTTCACACCCATGGTGACTGATGAGCTTGTGACTGTCCTAGTGGCACTTAAGATGGCTCTTGCCCCATGAATACTCCTCAAAGATGTCTCTGCACTTGCCTACATCACCACCCCTCAGTTTTCACTCTAAGCAGATTATCATCCATCCCTCAACCTTACCTCTCTCTACACCCACCACAGTCCCCACCTCCTTACCTGTCCTCACAGACCACAACTCATTCTTTCCAGACTGCCTCATCTCCCTCCCTTCCCTTTAACTTCTTGTAATCACCCACTTTTCCCACTCCCCTCCTGTTGTCACCTATCCTCAGGCTTTCTCCAAACTTCCTTACTGTTTCCACTTCCCACCCCCACGTTTCTGTTCTGACAAAGTCTTTCTATCAGACTGCAAACCTTTCCCCTCACCTCTACCCTGCTCCTCCTCACAGACCACATCTCATACCCCTTCTCTCCTCCCCCAACCTTGTAATCACCAATCACCATTGGCCCTACCCATTTCTGTTGCCACCTACCTCATGATTTCTACAACCTTCCCCAATGCTTCACATCCCACCTCCACTTTCTTTTTGACAAAGTTTTCTACCAGACTGCTAACCTTTGTCATCACCTCTACAACTCTCCCTCCTGCCTGCCCCTGGTTCTCCCTTGAACCCATGTACTTTCCTCAATGCCAAGGATCAACATCACCTAAACTATCTCCCTATGTTAATTGTTGTTGCTCAGTGAACTGTTTGTTTGTTTGATTATCATGTGCTGTATATCATGTATTTTCAACTATTTTTGTTATTCTTTGATGTGAAACCTTTGTAAAAGAGCTTCTGCTCAAAGGTTGTTTCCCAATAATTAGTTAATTAAAATAAACCTCTCGAGCTTTGATCTCTAGATTTATGGTTCATCACTCACCTCAGGTGTCTAAAATAACATCATAACACACCTTTGCCTAGCTATTATTCTCTATGTGATAATATATATATTCAAGTTTAATTCAATAAATATCAAAATATAACATTTGCAAATTTAGTTACTGTGTTTGCTATGATTTGTGCCAAGGTCTACAAATTTAAATGTTTGATGTTTATTTTTTCCTGCATAGTAAACTAAAAGACAGTAAAAGCATCAAAACACGTTTTACAAGTGTAACCTGCTTTGCTTGACATATAGTAAAGGCATGATTTCAGATATGAAAGAAAGCCACAACAATATATGTTTTGGTAATAAAACAATTGGGTTAACTAAAAGGAAAGATGAATGTAGAGATATTAAAATAAGCTTTTACATGGTGACCATTTTCTGAAATGTTATTTAGTTAAAAGACTAAACAAAGTTATGACTGTATTTTTATCATTTTCAATCTGCAACAAATACAATCATTTTGCTTTTATGCAGCCCACATATTTCCTCTACATAATATTTTACTTTTCTAAATGCTGTTGCATTTCTTTCTTAGTTTAAATATTATGTATTAATTTTTGTGAACCAGGAAGGGAGGGATAAGAAATATTTTGTGATGTTCATCTTCATCACAATAGTTGATATATATATATATATATATATATATATATATATATATATTACACACATGTATAAACTATACACAAATTACTATTGGGTCAGTTTAATATATTGATGTGTTAGTGAATGGGGGTTCTGTATTCTTGGGAAATACCTCTAAGTGCCATGGGATCTTTACTGTTCACCTGACAGTCACTGGAACAGACAGATGAGAACTCCATTTAATTTATCATCCAAGAGATACACTTTAGAAGAGGACAATGGTTCTCAAACACAAAACAAAATGGCATAAGTAGAGTTCAAAAGGAAAGTGTCACTTGCATAGCTACCAAAAATGCTTCCTGTATGTTGATTGGCTGACTCCCACTTAACTAATGACCAGGCCTATCAGACTCAAATGTGGTAAGGCTACGGATTTTAGTCAAACAATATTTGAATAATTCTTTACATGTTAAATCAATACTATCACTGCAAGCTGATCTTGAGCTCTATAATATAGTAGACAGATAATTAAAATATTTGTGAAAAATATAGTGCTTACAATGTTTGTTGTTTACAATATAATGATTTGAAAACACATCTTATAACAGTGTTGTGTGAAATAGTTGTGCTTTATAAAATGTACTCATATCTGAATTATCTTTTTCTGTGTATTTTACCATCTGACAAAAAGACATTCTGATTACTATGCCACAGGAAATAAAAATAATGCACTTTAAAGCAAATGTAGAAAAATAGAAATGGTAACAGTCCAATATGCTCTAGGTGTTTCAATCAGTCATAAATCCATACTACCATTGATATATATGGATATGCAATATATCTATATATATCTATATATATCTATCTATCTATATATATATATATATATATATATATATATATAGATAGATAGATATATATAGATATATATAGATATATATATTGCTCTATAAAATCATATTATCATCAAAATATTTCTGACAAATTAACATAAACATTAAAAGAAAATATTCAGGTGAAGCATTTCTTACTATAAACAAATTGCATTGCCATGCTATCCCCCTGTATCCTGGTTCCACAATAGAATTGTCATGCAATCTTCAGAGATACAAACACATAATTCCCTATACTGCATGCAGAAAGCATGCAAATTATGTAAATTAGATTTTCTCATTTGGCTTATGGTGCAAACTTTCAACACCAATATACATGGAGCACCTGTAAAATAAGCTTACCCATGCACACTACCACAAGAACATATCAATAACATGACCAGCACAAATATATTAAACATAAAAGTATATAAACATATACAAACAACACATACAGCACAACGTTCACCATTGCACTAGAAAAGTAACAAAATGGGTAGACTCACAGAGAGAAACTTGTTGCTGTTGTCTTTGCCAGGAACAATTTAAATCCTCTAGACTTAAAATCTATGGCCTTTTTCACTAGTTAAGAAAACAAACAAAAACCTGTATCAGGTGAAACAGTCTAAAGTAAATATGTTTCATTTGAAATAAACATAATTATTGAAGCAAAGATGTAGGAAGTAAACAAATGTCTTTTAACAGAAATCACGATGTTTTGGTAAATAAAATAAAGTCTGCTTTGTAGCAAAGATGATGTCTACAGATGAAATGCAAGTGGAATAACTAAAAATATAAATGAGGCAGAAAATCCATATGTTTTCATTGGAAATGATGTTTATCTCAGGTTCTCACTGGCAGTCTTGCATGGGAGATAATGACCAAATCCATCAAAACATACAACATGGTTTCCATGTGCTAGAGTGCAAATAAAATTAACTAAATGTCTGCAATATGCAAAGGCCACATAGTTGGATTGTTTGCATATCTTTAAGGCTCCTTACAAAAAACAAAGTTCTCCAGTTGTGCTTTGATACATACCATACACTCTGGTTCATCATTCTCTATCCATGTATATACTGTACAGCATGTATTTTTTACCTGATTGTCTGAATCCATGATAATATCGTTATATATAACATTGATGTACTGTTAGATTGAGTTTCTTTATTAAGTATATACAGTACCTTTTTGGTTAGTGTTAATGCTTATTTTGCATTAATTTCCATGTCCCCAAAATGCTGTTGTACCTTTGTAGCAATGTACCTGTAGTTACTGTGTACGATGGCTTATTGTACCAAAGTAGCTTCATTATGTTACAGACTTTATTACCCTGCCACTGCCCCAAAAGAAAGTTTTCTGTTTGAACTGTTTGTTTTTAATTAAGTGCACCTTGTCCAACTACCTACTACCCACCACTAACCCAAACAACTTTCCTATAAGGAGAGGCTGGATAAGGCTGGATTAGTTAACCTTGAGGATAGGAGATCTAGGGATGACCTTTACAATTGTATAAGATTCTTCATGATCAGGAACCTATGTCCTAATGTGATCTACAGTTTGTAAATCACTGTATAAACTTGATAGGTCACAATAAATAATTGGTGAGTCTAAGGGCTAACACTGGAAAAGTAAGATCACTTTTACTACTAGAACAGCAAAATCAGGAAACTAACTGCCACAGAATTTAGTAGATGCTGAAAGTTTTAATATATTCAAAAGCTAACTATACAAACACCTGATACAGATCTCAGGAACAGACTAAATCTACCCACACAGTTGTGGGAGACATTCTCGATGGGCCTGCTTTCTTAGGTCTCATGTCACCTAGTAACCCTGTGCCACAAAGATTCTGTAACATTTAGTTTATGAAAGCTATTACTGTTATTTTTTAAAAGGTCCAATTCTATGCAATGATCCTCACTAAATATACACTTTCATTAAACTGAATCAAGTGCTTTTTCACGGAAGTGCATATTTAAGAGGATTCAGAAACCAACAGTGGACCTTTTCAAAAGTAAAATTGATAACTTTTATGAAGTAAATGATACATAGACTTTTGATAGTGGGTTAGTGGATGGTTAGCAAGCAGCTGGTGTGAGGTGTGCATCACTTTTGAGACCCTATGATGTAATTGCAACTACTCAATGGTAACACAGACTTGTTGAATATAGCAGCAGATACAGTATACTACATATATTATTTGGGATTGTATTTTATTAAATGTGCATATGTGCCTTTTTTAAGTGGCATCCTAGTACAGTTTCCCAAGTTGTATTTAATCTATTTCTTATATCTTTGTGAATTCCATTCTCACATAATGCAATACCTCAGTCTGGTGAAAGAGACATTATCACTGAAACACAAGAACATAAAAACCTAGGAAATGCTACATAACAAATGACTGTGTCCATCATATTTGTTTTCTGCCATTCAGGCTGACATTCACTTTCAATCAGTTCAACACAAAATAAAAGCAGTATTTGAGAAGTTTGCAGAGACAGAATATTAATAATTTAATTAGCCATAATTGACATCCTGTTTACAGTGAGGCTCTGCATATATAAAATGTTAAAGATACATGGATTGAAGTCATGGGAAGCATACGAATTACTCAAGGTTGCATAGTGAGCCAATTGCCTTAGTAAGATTTGATATGGTTCACATTCCTGTGCACTTATCAATGAACCATACTGCCACTGCTTATTGATTTACTGTAACAATGTCATACAAATAAACTATACAAAAAGAAAAAAATGGAAGAATGTTTTATTCTTTACTTTTCTTTACAGATCTATCATCGTGAGTCTCTGCATCCTTAAGAGCCAAGGCAAGATTTGCAATGAGCATGACACAGGTACAATTTCCAGTTTGGGATTCAGCATGTATGTTACCAAATGCATTATTTTCAAACATTGTGACAGATCTATGAAAACTTTACTGCTTTACATTTTGTTAGATTTGTGACAATTTCACTACTGCAGCAGCAGCATGGATCAAGAAATAGACACATCATTGTTTATGCAAATCAGACCAAAAGTGCTACAACTTGTAGAGATTGCAGTCAAAAGTTATATCACTTTTCAGCTGGTCTAACCTTTAAGCACAAAATGTAGGACTGCATTGGAATTGTGATGGTAGGTTTTTGAAGTCCTGCCCTTAGTGTACAGTATGACTTTTTAAGTTAGGTGGATAGGTGACTACTACATAGTAGGCTATGTGAAATGTCAAAATTTTAGTGGAACTGAATTTCACAGAATTTTGGAAAATGCAGCTGGTTTACATCATTTCACATGTGAAAAGGTTTTCACATGTTAGTAATCTGCAATTTACATAAACTACTCAAACAACTGCAGATTTTTTGTCTGCAATAAGTGGAATTACATTCCGCTGTTAATGTAATCTGTATAAATTAGTTCATGTTTTACACAGAAATGCTTTTCAGAATTCTGAAGAATTTACAACAAAATTCCAAAAAGCATTTCAGAAGTGGAATTGCACCAATTCCAGTGGCAGAATTTTACATTTCACAGAGTTCAACTACTGTATATACCTACAAGCTTAACTAAACTAAGCTGAGATACTCTTGCAGCCGTAAGAGATGCCTCAACTTTTATATAAACTTATAAATCATCAAACATGGTTTGTTGACTTATAATTGTGATTACATAATAGATTTAAAGTATAATTTTTTTTAAACTAAAGAAGAAACAGACACCCTGTTTTAAAAGTTAAATTATTGACTTGTTCAAGCATTTGAGTTAGGCCCTGAGGTTTTTTGTAATCATTTCCACTGTATTGTGTGATGCTATTTTAAAATATGCTGATGTAATAAATGTGTACATTTCTTACACCACAAACATTGCACCGCTTTGTGTATCACTGTGGTTTTAGAGAAAAGGGCTGTGAGACTTTGCTAAAACACTAAATCAACATATTAAAATATTACCACAAAATAATTCAAAGCAAAATGGAAGCTCATAAAGGAATATTGCTTTGAAGTATGCTGTTTGAAAATCAAAGTGATGAAGATTCAGTTAACTTATTGTGGGTGTTTTTGATGTGTAAAATTGTCAGGAGGTGGTTAAACTGAATAGCTAATCATGGTTTTGTTCAGTTTTGATTATTTGTTTGAATATCAAATTTCTGGCATCCTGATTGGTCAAGAACATTCTGAAGCTGTGCACTTCAGGAGTAGGGACACAGTGGTTCACAGTTTATCCAGAAACCAGGACAATGCATAACGTATTACTGCCACTCAGAAATTATTTAAAACAAATCTGACAGCAGTGTTAGTATTGTGAGAAATGTTGACCGCTGGCTGTCTTTGGTTTAAAAGGAAACATTTTTACCATTGGGCCAGAAGGTACAAGTCTAAACACCACACAACTAAATATTAAAATGCCCATTTAATAACCTACTTCCACCATTTTTGTCATGTTTTGTTCATCACAGAAAAAATTTGAAAATCTTCTTTCACTAGTTTCTAGTCTCTGCCATGGCTATAGTCGTGACTTACTGTACTGCCAGTTTTGTAAGTAGCTCCATAGTTACACCTCACAGTGAAAAGTTCCATTTCTTATTCATTTAATTATACACCAGGTGATTACCCTAAACTTGGGGTCCTTTTACAGGCATGAGAGAGCCACTCTAAAGTGACAAGTAGACCGAAGGTTAGAATACACTGAGATAAACTGATTACAGAGTGTGAGACTCACTTGTTGTTTAACATCTGTGACAATACTACATAGCAGCAATCAAGAAGTGATTCTCAGGAAGAATCATTCATTAGTTACACAAGCATCTTTTAAATAAGGTGTGATTTGCTGTGTCTCATAGACAGCATGGAAAACTGTTATACAACAGCCTGCAGTAGGTGCAGAGAAAGTGAAGAATTTCTTGCCCATAGCTAAGCATGCAAGAAGCGGCACAAGGAAACTTTGGTTGGTATATCTTAGGGTCTTAACACTATACCCAATGGACACAAATTCAGCTAATGAGTTGTTTTTTTGTGTTATTCAGAAAGGGATTGGACAGTTAAGCAGCTTAAGAAATAAACCAACATAACACCTGGGAATAGCCAATTAAGATTGAAACACATCACAGAGATAAGTTGTGAAGTGTAGAAGCAAGGTGAATCAGCTCATGATATTATAGTATAGGACATATTACATCTGTTATAATAGATTAAAGACTAAGAATCCATAATTAAAAGAGGAGATGATGTCTATTGGCAATAGCTAATCATTCCTCCACAAAAGGTGATGATTTTTCTTTTATGCAACCCCATTGATTAACTGGTTAGAGTACAGAGATTGCCAATATTGCCAGAGAAGGTGTGATGGATGTCTAACATGACACACAAATGTTTAAAACTAGTCACTTGTTTAAGAGGACACTATGGTGATCTAAAATATACAGATCAGAGATTAGTTTCTGGATCTGGTGCAAGATTAAAATACTACCCATTTAGAATTTTTACAATTGATCAAGAACTGACTGAATACAAAAAATCTGCATGGACATGAAGGCCTGATTTAAATATGCTGAGGTAACAGTAAGAAACTTAAAGCTCTGTTAAAGAATTAAGTGGTCTGCATATATCAATGAAATTGAAGAGTTGAAAGAATCAAAGACTGCATCCATGAACAAAGGCCTCAAAATCTACTACTGTGTAACACCTTCAGTAACATGAACACAGTCAAAAAAGTTTTATTCAACAAACCTCTGGGGCTTCCTAGAGTGGTAGCTCTGAATTTAATTTATATGTTATTGAGATACATTTGGAATGTGACCTGTAGAGAAAGAGATCATGGGCAGCTAGGTCAAAAGACTTCATTGTGTCCATAAATATAGCACCAGTCAAACTGGCACTGTCCATGGCATTAAATTCATGATTAGTGAACTTAACTAAGACAGTGCAAGGACAGAATAAGGTGATCAGGCAAGTAACAGTCTGTAGGTGTGTCACTTTAAGAAACAGCCTTTAAGTAGAGTAGCAGTAGTCAGCATTGTTGCACACGAACTGATGTGAGATTGAGGAGTTTGGCATTCCCTTTGTTTGATACTGAGTTGTCAGCTAAGTATCAGTGAGACTGATTATCAATGAGATGTGCTGTTCACACATGAACAGTAGCTGGAGTTAACTTTTTCACACATAACACAGACCCACTAAACTAGCATATTTAAATATTTAAAGGACACGTCAACTCCGAAGGGCTCAAAACTTTTCTAGTTTACAAAACACATTTGATGATTGTTCCATCTTATATAACCTGTGGATGTAGCTGGTAGTTTGATTCTGATTCTTTTTTCTTTTAAATAGTGAAAAACGGACTGCCCACTGTACTGGTGTTACCACACTAAAACATGTTTTTACATTCCTTCATCAACTCCAGCTGCACCTTTGCTGGACTTGGGAACACCCTAAAACAGTCTAGCCACTAATTATGCATTAGGTGGAGAATGGACAACTGTATCATAAGTAGCTGAAGTTTTGGGGTGTTTCTAGTTTTCAGGTAGTATACATTAACAGCACACTAAGGATTTGAAATGAAATAAAGTTTACAAATATATAATTTGCATGTATTTCAGTACCACTAAGAAAGGAGAAGGATAACACAACCAGCAACATCAATGAATTTTGGAAGGCAAGCAATAATAAAATATAGGGTTTAACTAGAAATATTATTATGCAAAAAGGTTGACAGCGTCCCTTTAAAAGAACATGTTGACAATGTCATTGATAGTTATGCTCCACAGGGTCTGGATCTGGATAACTACACCCCATCAAAGTGCTGTAGCCCATAATCTCTGAAGTTCAAAAAAAAAAAACATTTTAGAACAATATAGCAATTACAGGGAAAATGTGGTTATCCTCTCGTACTCCTCAGATATAGAATACAGCCAGTAACATTCCAGTAAACAAATCAAGAGTTGCATCAAGATAAAAGAATTAATGTTCATAGTTTCAATGTTAGCAAAACAAACAAACAAAAAAAAAACAGCAAAATTGCCAAATCATGTGTGTTGTGCAAAATGATAATTATTTGATCTGGGGAAGACTGAAATCAGTCAAGATGGTGTAACCAATAACCTGTTTTTCTGTTGTACAATAGACAAAAAAGTAATGTGTTTGAAATTATCATCTACTTGAGCACCACATTTACAGAATGCTGAGTTTATGACATTTTGTCTATAATGAATATAATTAGCTTCATAGAGTTCCATTCTGAATCTAGTGATTACTTTTTGTTCATGTGGATTAGGTAGATGTATCAAATAAGGTCCCAAATAATAGTGAGATTTATGTTGTTTATACCATTTATAGACTTTTAATGGGAATTTATGGCTAATTTTGGTTGATTTCGTATCCCAGATTCTAGTCTTTATTTGGCTAACAATTTCATATTTGGGCATATGGAAAAATTCATAAAGCACATTTCTCAGACCCAGAGAAAACAAATAATCTTTAATAAGCTTTAATATATGGACAGATGAAATCATTCTGTACATATTTTCCATACTTTACTTTTTCCTCCCCAGACAGGCTGAGTGGTTGAGTCAGTCTGCCTCATTATCACTGCAGCTGTCTGGGGCCTTAATTAAGTCTCCAACCCCACATTTTCCATTTATTTTCTCCCTTACTTCCCAAACCCCAGTGCAAGTTCACATTCCTTGGCCTGAACTGCACCCACATCTCCCACCCAGTCTAGTGCCTAGACCTCTGATTCCTGCACCACTATCACCCCCACATGTGGTGGTGGTCTAAGGCTGTGAAAGCTAGCCTCCCTGATCTAGGAGAGAGAGCATCTGGTGGCCATTCAGTTCTTACTCAGTGCTCACCCCTGGCCAACCACCAACAACAACCTTTTCTCATCAAGCAAATATTGGTCACCTGTTGAGGTGGGTGAAGTGGACAAACCGCTCTGATAAATATTTTCCATACCGCTCAATACACAAGCACAATACACAAACTTTGCCTAATTCACTGTGTCCAGATCGAATGCGATGTGGAATTTCACTCATGAAATTCCACGCTTCCACACAAACTCTGTCTACAAGGTGTAGTGGACCCCACACCACCAGACACAGTCACAACAACAATCACCTTCCAACCCCTAAACACCCACAGGATCGCTGGCCAGTTAGCCACAGCCTCAGGCAGCCCACAGCCCATATCTTTAAACAAACATTCTCTGGTGTCTAGTGGACCCCCACCCTGTCAGGTAGTACCCCCATCCAGCACTCCCCATCCCCAGTATGAAAAATCATTTATCACTTCCCTGGTGTCTAGTGAATCTCCCATCCCAAATCTGTCCAGTAGTACCCCACCCCATTTCCTCCCAACTCCAAGTCTGATCTATTTAAAAATAAAAAATACAACATTATTTATCACTTCCGGGTGTCTAATGGCCCTCACACCCCCAGCCTGTCCAGTAGTGCCCCCACCCACTCCTCAATCCTGACCAGGTGGGCCATTGGCACAGCCCTCATATCACCTCAAGGCTGGCAGCATACTGGCTGAGCTCAATGAATGAGCGATGCTTGTACAAGCATGTGATCATTCATTGGCAACCTCAGTGATTTATTCATCTGCTTAGGGATGTAGAGGAGGAGGTGCCTGCTCCAGTGTCTTGTGAGTGGGGTGGGATAAGGGGTCCCCAATGCCATTCCTCCATCAAATTGCCCTGCTAGCAGACAGAGCAGCCCCTCCTCTACACCCTAAACAGCTGAGTAAATCACCAAGTTGTTAATGAATGCATGCATGTTTGTACAAGCAAGAGCTCCTTCGTTGACAACTTGCAGTGATTCTCTTCTATCAAGGGTACAGAGGAGTTGAGGAGGAGAGGGCTGCTGCGGTGTCTTGTGAGAGTCAGGATGGGGAATGGCATTTTGGATGCCAGGAGGGTCCACAATGCTATTCCCCATCCCACCATCCCCACCAGTTAATGGAGCAGCCCTCTCCCCTCCTCTGCACCCTAAACACATGAGTAAATCACTGCAAGTTGTCAATGAATAGCACTTCCTTGTACAAGCATCGCGGCTCATTCATTGAGCTCAGTTCAGACAGGCTGCCAGCTGTGGAGGTGAGTGGAGGCTGTGCCAGTGGCCTGCACTAGTCAGGGTTGGGGGAGTGTGGTGGGAGGCACTGACAGGGTGGGTGGTGGGGGCCGCTAGACACCAGGGAAGTGCTAAAGATGTTGTATTTTTATTTTTAAATGGATTGGACTTGGGGTTTGGGGAGTTGGGCTTACTACCTGACAGGGTTGGGGGTGGGAAGCCACTAGACACCAGGGAAGTGATAAAGATTTTTTCTGACTTGGGGTTGGAAGAGAAGTGGTGGGGGTACTACCTGACAGGATGGGGGGTCCACTAGGCACCAGGGAAGTAATAAATGATTTATTAAACTCAGGGTTGGGGAGCAGGGTCAGAGTACTACCTGACAGGGTAGGGGTTAGGGTCCACTAGACACCAGGGAAGGGACTGAATACAATGTTTTGGGGGCATGCAATTTGTCAGGTGGGGGCCACAAGACACCAGGGATAGATTAAAGGTGGTGTTGTGGAAATTCATGATTTGTAACCTCAAGTTGCTTTGGGGGTTTTAAGTGCATTTGAACTTAAAATCCCAAAACAAGCGAAAATCACAAATGACAATTACAAGTAATTTAAAAATTACGCAATGTGCTATGTGTCAAAATTGCAGACTTTGCAGCAGTTTCACCCATGTAGTAAAACTTCACTGCTTCTCTAATGACTGGTGTGGCAGGAGGTAAGGCATCAGTGCTTCAGCCCTCGGCACCACTGGGCTGGCTGTTCTAGGCATATTTAATCTGTTCCTCCAGACATTGTCTGGGCAACCACTCTTCTAATAAGAAAGATGATAAAAAAATTAAACATCTCTCTCTACCAGAGAGGCCAATGAAAACTGGCCTAATTCGATTCTTAATATCTCTGCTGAAAACAAATTCAGTACAGCTAAGACACAGTGATCAGTTTTGTTCTGGCTATTTTCCAGTGGTGACAAATTAACATAGTCCCATATTTCAGCAGCATAAAGAATGCATGATTTAATTTTGCATCTATTATAAGACCCTTAATACTACCTTTTCCCAACTTGTAGTTAAATTTCTTAAAAGCATTGAATGCATTTTCCTTCTGATTTCCAATAATTTTAGGTGTCCATTCCAAAGAAAGCTGTCTAAATACCTCACAACCAGATAGTCATAAAGTTTTCTGCTGCCATCTATTTGATTCCCCATGTATAACCTTGGTATCTTCTTATTCTTGTTCACCAAAACAACCAGTTTAGTTTGTCCCTATTTATACGAAGATTATTTTCATTACACTGCTTAACACAAGGACAAATTTCCTTTGTAGACAAGGAGTGATGTGAAAAGAAGGACAATATCATCAGCATAAGCTAAAAAGCTAACAGTTCTGTTAATTACTTTGGGAATGAAAATCCAGGCTATATACAGTAACTATTAAATTACTTAATTGATATACAAATTAAACAGTAAAGGGGCCAAAATACATCATTGGTGAACTCTGAGATTTTTTATTCTAGAGGTTAGATTACCAGTTTGATTGTATTGTACCTGGACCCAGGTGTTATGGTGGAGCCTCATTAAGGTAGCCGACAAAAGGGTCTATGCCTAATGTCACAGCTTTTGCCATAAAATTTGCATCAGATTAAGTGCTAATTCAAACTTATTTCTCTTTTCTGTGACAGCCTCCCCACCCCTCTGCCAAATTTCCTCTGTCTCTCCACTGCACAGGCCCTGATTTACTTTTCAGTGTCACCCTTTATTATTACTGTGACTCACAATCTGTTGCTCTGTTCCTTCCTCTGATCTCTCAGCCCTGATCAGGAGAAACATCAGAGCATCCAGGGCTACCTGGGTCAGCCATCCACACCACCACTGCTCACCACCAAGGAACCCTCCTCTTGCTGATCTCTCAGCCCCTGATAGGGAAATATCTGGCGCTGGAGCTACCTGGGCCAGCTGTCCACACCACCACTGTTCACTGCCAAGGAACCTTCCACTTGCTGATCTCTCAGCCCCTGATCGGGAAACATCTGAGTAGCCAGGCCTACCTGGGCCAGCCGTCCACACCACCACTGATCAACACAAAGGAACCCTCCTCTTGCTGGTAAGCTCCCAGGCCAAACCAGGAAGTGCTGAAAACTCCCATTGGCTGCTGTCTGTTGCTTCCATCTCCTGTTGGACTGTTGTGCTCCTTAAGCCACCTGATTGGTCCTGCAATCTTGACTAATTCAAACTGTTCTGCTGGGCTCTGGGCCTTAGACTTCAGTGGGTTTGGAAGAAAATGTTGGCTAAATTGCTAGACAGCTTACTTATTTTTCTGTTAAAGTCTCAATTAATGTGTAGACCAGTTTTGATGTTCTTAGCACTTGACTTCTAAAAACTCTGGGTCTCAGCCAATAATCTAGGCTAAATTACTAGGCTGCTTGCTATTTTTTGTCAAAGTCAAAATTAATTGTGTAGACCTGCCTAAATGTTTTAGCATTGAACTGTAAACTTCAGTTAGAAACTGCTGTAATTTAGAGCTGTGAAGTAATTTCTGCCCTCTGCATTGACTCTTTCTCCCACCCTCCCCTGCTGCTAAACCCTGCATCTCTCTCTCCTCCTTGTAAATTTCATATTCTACTAGATCTCCCCTCTGTCCTTCCCCTGGTGCCAGTTCAAGCTTATTTCTCCTGACTGTGGCAGCCTGCTCCCCATCCCCTGCCAATTCTCCTCTATCTCTCCACTGCACACACCCTGATTTACTTTCCAGTGTCACCATTTGCTATTACTGTGACTCGCAATCTGTTGCTCTGTTCCTTCCCTCAGATCTCTCAGCCCCTGATTGGGAAACATCTGAATGGCCGAGAATACCTGGGCCAGCCATCCACATCACTACTGCTCACTGCCAAGGAACACTCCTCTTGCTGGTAAACTCTCAGACCAAACCGGAAGTGCTAAAAGGCTCGCATTGGTCACTGCCCGTTGCTTCCATCTCCTGTTGGACTGTTGTGCCCTGCTGTGTGGCCACTGATTGGCCCTGCAAACTTGACTTATTGAAACTGTTCTGCAGGGCTCTGTGCCCATAGACTTCAGTGGGTTTCGGAAGAAAATTTTGGCTAAATTGCTAGACAGCTTACTTATTTTTCTGTTAAAGTCTCAATTAATGTGTAGACCAGTCATGATGTTCCTAGCACTCGACTTCTAAAACTCCGGGTCTCAGCCGATAATCTAGGCTAAATTACTAGGCTGCTTGCTATTTTTTGTCAAAGTCAAAATTAATTGTGTGGACTTGCCTAAATGTTTTAGCATTGAACTGTTAAGTGCAGTTTGGAAACTGCTGAAATTTACAGCTGTGAAGTAATTTCTGCCCTTTGCATTCACTCTTTCTCTCCATCCTCCCCTGCTGCTAAACCCTGCATCTCTCTTCTCCTCCCTTGTAAATATCATATTCTACTAAATCTCCACTCTGTCCTCCCCCTGGTGCCAGTTCAAGCTTAGTTCTCTTGTCTGTGGCAGCCTCCCCCACCCTTCTGCCAAATTCCTCTCTCTCCACTGCACATGCCCTGATTTACTTTCCAGTGTCACCCTTTTGTTATTACTGTGACTTACAATCTGTTGCTCTGTTCCTTCCCTCAGATCTCTCAGCCCCTGATCAGGAAAATATCTGAGCTGGGGCTACCTGGGCCAGCCATCCACACCACCACTGCTCACCACCAAGGAACCCTCCTCTTGCTGGTAAGCTCCCAGGCCGAACCAGGAAGTGCTGAAAGGCTCCCTTGGCCACTGCCCATTGCTTCCATCTTCTGTTGGACTGTTGTGCTCCACCGTGTGGACACTGATTAGCCCTACAATCTTGACTGATTAAACTGTTCTACTGGGCTCTGCGCCCATAGACTTCAGTGGTTTCGGAAGAAATTTTGGCTAAATTGCTGGACAGCTTACTTATTTTCTGTTAAAGTCTCAATTAATGTGCAGACTAGTCTTGTTGTTCTTAGCATTCGACTCTAAAACTCTGGGTCTTGGCTGATAATCTAGGCTAAATTACTAGGCTGCTTGCTATTTTTTTGTCAAAGTCAAAATGAATTCGGTAACCTGCCTATATGTTTTAGCATTGAACTGTAAAGTGCAGTTGAAACTGCTGTAATTTAGAGCTGTGAAGTAATTCCTGCCCCTCTGCATTGACTCTTTCTCCACCCTCCCCCTGCTGCTAAACCCTGCATCTCTCTTCTCCTCCTTGTAAATTTCATATTCTACTAAATCTCCCCTCTGTTCTCCCCTGGTGCCAGTTCAAGCTTATTTTTCTTGTCTGTGGCAGCTTCCCCCCACTCCTCTGCCAAATTCCTCTGTCTCTCCACTGCACACACCCCAGTTTACTTTCCAGTGTCACCCTTTTGTTTTTTTGCTGTGACTCACAATCTGTTCCTCTGCTCCTCCCTCAGATCTCTCAGCCCTGATCAGGAAACATCTGAGCAGCCAGGGCTACCTGGGCCAGCCATCCACACCACCACTGCTCACCACCAAGGAACCCTCCTCTTGTTGGTAAGCTCCCAGGCTGAACCAGAAAGTGCTGAAAGGCTCCCATTGGCAGCTGCCTGTTGCTTCCATCTCCTTTTGGACTGTTGTGCTCCACGCAGCCACTGATTGGCTCTGCAGTTTTGACTGATTCCAACTGTTCTGCTGGGCTCTGCGCCCTAGACTTCAGTAGGTTTGGAAGAAAATGTTCACCCATCCCCCTCCCCTACCTCCCACCTTAATTAAATAGGCCTTAGCTTTGCCCCTTCTGCCTAGGAAACCGCCTTTTGTTTCCTATTGGATACTCTTTCTCCTGTACCTCCTCTTTCTGCCCACTTTTCCTCCTCCTGCTTCTCCTCCTCCCCTCTACAAATCAACTCAGTCCCTCACTACTCCTGTCTCCTTTCTGTTCCTGACACCTCTTTATATCTCCTGCAGTCACTCTGTCACTCCATGACTGGCCAACCCCCTTGGCATTCCGTAGCCCCATGCACCCTTTCACTCCTGAACTCTTTTCTAGAGCTGCTACCTCCTGTCTCCCTGTCTTGTTATACTCATTAATGCCCCCACTACCTCCTCTTTGCAACTGTCCTTGTCTCCTCACTGCCCCCTCTCTGCCCGTTCTCCCTCAGCCACCTGCTTACCTAGTTCTCCTGCCCCGAGCCTCCACCTCCATTGCCTACCTCCTGCCACTCTCACTAGCTGCCTTCCACCTACCCAGCACCTGTGCCCACTCTCCCCCATTCACATTGAATCATGCATGACACGGTACTCTGTACTCTTTCTCCTCACCTTATTTGCCCTCTTCCTGCTCCTACATCCTCCTGCTCATGCATCCCCACTGTCCCGACATCTACTAACTCCACTGTCTCACCCCTGCATGGTACCCTCCTCTCAATCTCATGTACCCGCCTTGGGCATGTCCAATCACTACGAATGTCTCCCCCAAATGGTCATGGTACTCCCCCTGCCCACAGCTACTACTGCCATGCTTTACCCATGGCTCCACCCGTTACTTGCCCTGGTGAATCTTGGAGTTCTCTGGCCCAAAAAATAGGTGCCAGTCATGGTTATCTCACACAGTACTCTAAAACAGATACTTCTTCTCCTGCTATTGTCGGAAACACTCATCCCAATCTCAGACCAGCCCTACAATAAGAACAATTCAGACCAATCAACCAAGATCCCTTTCAATAATCTCACTTAACATATGCAGTCTTCTTCACAAAATTGATGCCTTCAGACTTTTGCCTGCCAGCATAACAGACATACTAACAGCCATTGAAACTTGGCTCTCACCTTCGGTTCCTGACCATGCTATCACCCTCACTGGGTATAATGTCTATCGGCTTGATCAAACATTAAAAAGAGGTGGTGGCTGCACTCTATACTAAGGAAACAACCAGGGACACTTCATCAGATTAACCCCAAACCACCACTGTACAGATTCTTCCTGTCAAGATCCTTCTCGGTGCACACAATAAAGCCATCACAGTTGTCACAGCTTCACATTCCAGTGAGAGAGCAAGGTAATGGGCTTAACACAGTCCTGAAGTTTGCCAAATCTCTCTCACCTGATTCAGAAACCATCCTCCTTGGTGACTTTAATAATAACTGGCCTGCTGCAGAGGCAGGGCATACAGGGACTTGATAGCAGCAGCAAACCTTTCTCTGTCGATTTAGCTCCCCAACCAGGACAATCTATAAAATGGGTACCAGCACTTCTGGATTGGATCCTAGAGCCATCCGCCAGGATCACAAACACCACTTTCCTCCTTGACACACTTAGTGACCACTCCCCGTCATCTGCTACTGGTCCAATAAATTCTTCAAGTCCCCCAAAACCATTAATAGCCGAGTTCTACCTAGAGGCAAGCAACCTCATCTCAAAACCTTCCTTCATCAACAGGATTGGTCCTCAGTTCTCACTGCAACCAATGTGAACACCGGACTGGAACACTTCATCAGGATCTTCAACCAAGCATGCAACATATTACACCTCTCAAAAGCACAAGGTCAAAGCCTATAGACCCTGGCTCACGGAGACCTACTTAGGTGACTAAAGCTGAAGACCACCTTTGGGAGATTGCCAGACACGGGACACAAGTTGATATTGCTAGCCATAAACATGGATGAAATGACTGCACCAAATATATCCGGGATACAAGACCACCTATTTCCATAATGCTCTTACTAACTCATGGGGCAAATGATAGGGACTTCTGGAATAACGTAAAGAAGTCACCGGAAGCAATCTAAATCACCCCATCAGTACTCAGCATAAATGGTGAAACTACACTTGACCAGAAACTCATTGCTGATACATTCAATGACACCTTCATGGACCTCAGTGCTGTACTCCTACAGGGTTTTTCGATAAGGTGGTTCTCCTTACCCCCCCAGCCACCTCCAGCCATCCTCCCTTCTACTTAAAGCAGTAAAATGCATCAAGTCCACAGCTATGTTACCAAAGCCATTTGCAACTCCAGAGCCAGCAGTGTCCCTCGACCTCAAACTGCTATCACTCACACCGGAAGAAGTGCTCCGACCACTTACCAGGATTTTCAACCTCTCCCTCAGCCTCAGCCAGCTCCTGACTTATGGAAATCTGCCACAGTAACCCCAATTCATAAAAGTGTGACAAAACAGTTACTGATAATTACAGTCCAATGTCCATCCCACATCCACTCTCCAAGGCCTTAGAATGGATTGTGACAGACCAGACCACCGACTTTCTAGACAAGCACAACATCCTGTGCAAGGAGCAACATGGCTTTAGAAAAGGTCATAGCACCTCCCTCGCGCTTACTGGAATTCACTGGTGCACTTCATCACTCACTTGATAACAGTCATCTTACTGGGTCGACCTTCATCGACATATCTAAAGCCTTTGATACCATCAACCACAATCTCCCACCTGTCCAGCTTCAACTAGCAGGGCTCTCACCAACTCGGTGAACTGGTTCAAAAGCTGCTTAGACAACTGCTCCCAAAGAGTGAGAATTGCTGGCACACTCAGACCAAAGACCAGTCTGGTCCGGTGTCCCACAGGGCTCAATCTTGGGCCCCTCCTTTTCAGCCTTTTTCTGAACTCACTGCCAGAATCCTGCCCTGAACAGATCCTACTCTATGTGGATGATGCTGTCATCCTGGAATCCACCATGACCCAGTCCATCTACAAGGTAACCTCCAACAGGCCTTCTCTGCAGTCAAAAACTGGTTCACAAAACACAGACTTATTCTTAACCAGAAAAAACAAAGACCATGATCTTCTACAGCTCCCAAAACAAATGCAAACAATATCAGCTCTCCATTAAAACCAAGCAAGGAATCACCCTCGAACAAGTTCATACCTTCAAATGCCTTGGCCTCACCTCGACTGTAATCTCTCCTATGTCCACACATCAATAACATGGCAAAGTTGCCAACACCAGGATGGGCCTACTATTCTGACATAGGCAACATCTAACCTCAGACAATATGTCCATAGCTGTCCAGAGCTCCATCATCAGTATCAATGACTTCGATCTCATTATCTATGGATCTGCCACAACCTCATCTCTCAGGCATGTTTTGACTTCCCTCAATCAAGCCTGCTGACTCGTTACTGGTTCCACCGTCTCACCCACACCTGAGACCTCTACTCCAAAACAAGCTGGCTGCAACTGAAAACCAAATAGAATACTAAACCTGCATCACTGCTAAGAAAATCATGATGGAAAGGCACCACCAGGAGTCAGTGCCTCCTCAAACCCAATGTCACCAACTCAACACCAGGAGCTCTAAGCCCCAAATCCTTCAAATCCCCCACTGCTGCACGTTCCAAGGCCAAAGGTTGTTTGTGTACAGGGCTCCGAGTTGGCTGAATGAGCTCTCTAGTGACACCCCATCCACAGCAATGCTTGGGGCATTCAAAAAAGCTCTGCCACTCCATAACTGGCACCTCCATCTGTGCTTGCACCACAACATCTTCATTCCTAAGCTGCTTCTGACCTTATAGGTGTCAGTTTCTGCCCTCTCTTCTTGCACTTATCTGTCCATGCAACTTCTAATGCACTTGTCCTGTGTCTGTCCTGACAAGACCCCTCGGCTGCCTCACCCTGACCTCTATGCCTATGCCTTCCCTACCTCAGCCTTCTCCCTTCTTGCCCTCTTCCTCCTATTGTTTCTTGAGTTACCATTGCTCAGTCTGATTTTGTCAAGCAAAGTTACTGTCTAAAACCATGTACCTGTAACTGTTTTATGTTTTAGTGTCTGTTACCCTGTAACCAGCATGACATGGAACCTTTGTAAAGAGCCTTGCTCAAAGGTACTTTGTAATCCTAGACACAAATAAATAAATAATTTAAGATCTATTAAACAGCAATAAAGCTTAGCTTTTTGATAGAAGAATGTTTATGAATACGATGATATAACAGGTAGCAATGGGAAAGAAAGGGTAAAGCTGTAGACTAAGTAAGGTCTCGGTATTATAGTAAGTAGTGAAAATGGGCAGACAAGGTGGGTCAAGCGGTCCTTATCTGCCATCAGTTTCTATGTGTTTATGTTTCTAATGTTGAATAGTAGACTGATTACACCTGAAACCATTCTGCACCCCATCTATAAGATGATTTCCACAATTCAAAATCTCTAATTTCTGAAGTATGACAAAATATATTTTGTGTTGCAGCTAAATGGTTAATGGGTCTATTCATGCTTGGATCTAATACTTAACCCTTTCTATAAATTGGTATATAATACAGCCCTTCCAAGTGTCAGGGAAATCTTCACCTTGTAAAACCTATTATATATATTAATAAAATAGGAGTTCACCGATCTGGAAATGCTTTGTAAATATCTGCTAGGATCTCATCGGGTACAGGGCTTTATTAGCTTTAATCGAGAGAAAAGCATGAATATTTATTTATTTAATTGGTATTTCAGAAAGACCTTTGAGCATGAGCTCTTTTACAAAGGTTCCACATCAGGGTGGACAATAAGACACTGCCCACAATCAGTGGTTACAGAGGCCTAATCATTAGGCATTAAAGAGCAATTACATGACAATTAGACAGATAGGAGAGCATGCTTGTGTTTGTTGTAGGGGCTGGATTGTAGCATGGCCTTGGTTTTCTTGTAATTTAGTAGCAGCTTTTGCCTACTGAACCAGTCCTCAAGTTTATTGAAAGAGTTCTGTAGTTCTGTTTGTAGGGCGCTGAGAGGTGCTGCTGCTCAGCAGCACGGCATTGTCCTCGCATACAGAATAAGTTTGGTATCACAGGTTGTGGGTTGGTCATTTACAAAGAGGCTAAAAAGCAGGGACCCTAGAATTGATCCTTGAGGGACTCCTAGGAGTACATCTTTGGAGCTGGATAACATCTGCCCGATTTTGACTCACTGGCTCCTGTGTGTTAGGTAGTCATTGAACCAATTCACGGTGTTTGGTGCCACACCAATCTTTGGAGCTGGAGTACTAGTAGAAGGTGGTTGATGGTGTTGAAGGCTTTAGTGAGTTCAGTGAAGATGGACCCAATTTGCCTTCATCCAGCACCTTCTGCACATAGTCAGTGTATTCCAGCAGTGCCATGGTGGTACTGTGTTTTTGCCTTAAGCCATGTTGGTTTGGGCAGAGCAGATTGTACTTATTGAGGTATTCTGTGAGTTGACTTGCATAGCAATTTTCCAAAGCTTTGGATAGTGGGAGAGGATAGATATTGGCCTGTAGTTTGACACCAGTGCCTTGTTACCATTCTTAGGCACTGGAGTTACCAGGGCTTGCTTCCATACCTCTGGAAATTGAGCTAGGCAAATGATTTATTAAATAGTATTGTTATGGGCATGATAAGAACATCAAGGGTGAGAGATAGTAACTTCATGTCTAGCCTGTCACTCTCAATCTGGTTTTGCCTAGGACTTTCCTGACCATTGTTAGGGCCTCCTTCACCATCACCGTCTTAAAGTAGAAGGCTGGGTGGTTAGTTATGAGCAGGATGGTGCAACCTTGGTCCTCCACAGGCAGAAGGTAGTCTGAGGCACCACTAAGGACAGGTCTGTAAATGCCTGGTTAAAGGCATCAGCAATGGCTAGTGGATCTGAGGAGGATGAGTTATTAATGTTGAGCATCTTAGGGTGCTGCTTTTGATCTTTACAAGGATGTTCTTGACGATGTCCCAAAATCTCTTTCCATTTCCCCATGTGTTATTAAGCTAGGTCTTATGGAAATTGGCTTTTGAGAGCCTGATAAGTTTGGTGCACCAATTTCTAGCCATTTTGTAGCACTGTAGGTCATGCTTGCTGCCTGAGTTTAAGGCTTTTTCCCAGAGGCAGTCCCTCTCCTTTAGGAGGGAGAGGAGCTTGCCATCAATCCAGCTGTTAATCTCCCCTGAATTTTCTATTTTGTGCATGGTGCATAGATATCACAGATGAAATTGAAGCCCTCAGTGAAAAACTAAGGGCCTGGTCCAGCATAGGTGCCTTGTTGATGGGGACCAGTTGTAGGCAGACAGGGCCAATTTGGGGATACAAGTTTGCCTTTCTGCAGAACCCTGCTGTCGATGAGGTGGGGTGGGCTTTTGGCAAGTTTAGTGGTCCATATAAAGAAGATTGGGGAGTGGTCACTTAACATGTCCGGGAGAACCCTGAGTTTGGAGAATCAAGTCTGTGAGCTAGCTGAGACCCAGTCAAAGAGGGTGCTGGTACCAGCCTTGTAGTTCTGTCTGGTGGGGTGAGTTACGAGTTGCATGAGATTGTGAGAGGTGATTAGGTCTCTGAAGGGTGTTGCCTCCTTACATAACCAGTTAATATTAAAGTCACTGGTCAAGATGAGTTCTGAGCCCTTTCTGAGTGCGCTAAATTCTTCCACAACAAGAGGAAGGCCTTCCTTGGCTATCTTGGGGGCAGGTAGGTTGTAGCGATAGTAAGGGTCTTTCTTTTTAGGCCGACTTGTATTTTTACCACTAGTAGCTCATAATCCTCCACAACTTTGGAGATGGGAGAACAGAGCAACTCAGTGAGTTTCTGGCATATAGGAGGCAGCCGCCACCTTTCCTGCCTATTCTATCAAGTCAAAATGCTTGGAATCCTTGGAATAATATGCTGTATTCAGATAGGATCATAGTTGGTGTAGGTGATGTGTAAAGTTATAAAAATAATTCACCTTTGTTCTTCCACTGAAGTAAAATACAATGCCTCAAAATGGGCAACCCAAGATTGAGGTACAATGTAAACGTCCATCTTTGTAGAATATTGATTGTAACAAGACTTACCAATGCCCAAAAGATTTTACTATCTTGACCCAGTATTGCCTGTTTTAATTTATTCTGCATCTTGGTTCAATACTTTCTTTTTCTATCTCAAGAAGTATTTTTATAATCTTTCCTATGTTTAACAGCCTGCAATTTTCTTTAGCCCTATGCTTTTCAGTGTACCTCACAAGTTTGTTTATTCCCAGTTTTGCCACCCTACATTTTGCATTAAACCAAGTCTATTTGATAGGTGTATTTCTTTTATTTATTCTAAGTAAGACATTATAAAATTATTGATTTTCAGCAATGTCCCCATGGCATTAATATTATCATTAGCTATACTGGAGACTATACCCAATCTCAAGGTACTGAAGATACTGGATCTGAAATATGTTTCATGGAAAACAAGGCAACTGCATCCCTTGGCCATCTTAAACTCTTGGTTTTATTACCTTTCATGTACTCTTGGTTGGAGGTCCAAAATCTATTTTCTTATTGAAGTTTGAGAATCAAAAATGATAAGGATTGATGAATGAGCTGAGTCTGACCGATCCAAAACTTTAAAGTCTAGCAAATTTTACAAAGCACCCTGATTGACCCAGGTCGATTCAATAGTGGAAGACTCCATGGGACCCATAAATGTAAATTGTAACTATGGGTCTCCTGGAGTCCAGCCTTTCAAGAAAAAACATCTAAACTGGTCCTCAGTTCATTAAGTAATGGACCTTGTTGATTAAATTTAATGTTTTGGACTTTCTTCCTGTATTTATTTGAGAGTTAATTAAATTAAGCTCACATCAAGCTCATCTTCGCATTCACTAGATCCAATTAATTTAGGTATCGTAGCATTAGAATTGCCAATGATTAAAAGGAATAATTCTCAAACTGTTTTTAAAATGCAACATTTATTAGTTTTCCACAAAAATAGCTTTAACATGAAGATACAGGCTTGATAATACAGATACCAGTCAGGTGTACATCAACTCCATGTAAAGCCCTCCTCCCACTTCCCAACTCCCTCCCCAGCTTGGCACCCTCCTTGAAACACAGCGACAAGGTAGGCAAGAAATATAATTAGACATCATACCAGTACAATGCAGGAATAAAGAAGTGTCTAGACTTAACATACTCCTGAAATCTATTTGTTATGGCGAGGATCCAGTCTGAAGAAGGTACAGTATACGATATGAAGGCCTTCCCAAATTTTCTTATACCAGGAATGGAACACCTAAACTGTCTTTCATTTGTTCAGTTCTAAGATTGAATAACAGATCTTAGAGCTATTCATCATAAGTAATAGTATGGACATCTAGCCAATAACAATATTTTTTAAGAACAAGTGATATCATGGCCATATGGTATCTGCGGATTGTAACAAAATTGTGGAGAAATCCCCACCAAACAAATCTCTGGTGAATAACCTCTCAAGTCCCAGCAGGGATCTGTCCTAGTCATAATTAGTTCCCATAATTTCTTGATTGAGGGCAATCCCAGAAAATATGAACACGGTCCCCATCTTTATTGTTGCATCTA
Organism: Neoceratodus forsteri; assembly: GCA_016271365.2. Classification (NCBI taxonomy): domain Eukaryota; kingdom Metazoa; phylum Chordata; order Ceratodontiformes; family Ceratodontidae; genus Neoceratodus; species Neoceratodus forsteri. The sequence goes on from CM057455.1 coordinate 627,630,402, forward strand.
AAACAATGAGCATCTGGGTATCTACATATTCTGTTAAGTTTAATGGGTTTCCAGTACATGTCATTCAATATCTTTTACTGTGTAAGTTTCAGTCTGTCCTGAGAGACATACCTGAAAGAATCAAGTCAAATGGACTCCCATCTCTCAAGAGAGTTTGGGAAGTGGGAATTCCAGTATTGAGGCACCCTACATGTATCAATTGCATTTGATCTTAAGCAAGAATAAATTTGAAATACTGCATTGGGCTTCCCACATACTGGAATCAAAGAATCCAGCCAGGTACAACTCATTTCCGAGTTCCCCATTCCCAGGAACTGTTTTATCAAAAGATGCCAAAGATGCCAAATTTTAAATATCTGTTTCTGGTCTATGGAATAAGATGCCATTATAGTGCCTGAGTCCATACATGAACCTTCGATAAACAGGTCCCCATCCAGGCCTTATTAATCAAGGAAAGCCAATGCGGGTGATATAATGTTACCCCAATTTGCAAGTTTGGATTACCACTATTGGTTGTCTGGGATCCTCGACATTCCTATATTTAAGAAAAGTGCATAACTGGTTGTATATCCAAAGGGATAATAAAATGGGAGAATTACCTAGCTCTGAGGAAGACTCCTGATGGAAACATACAATAAGGCCTCTTTGGCAATATTCAGATTAGCCATTATTTACCTTTCCAGAAGTAACCACTCTAGTATGTATGGCCTAGAGGCATTGTCTTCCTGTGGTGTGAACCACCATAGGTATTCGGTCGCGGACTTGCCCAGTAATACATTCCAAAAATGTGGGAGTTTGAGACCCCGCATGTGGGGAAGGTGCCAATTATATATAAGCACATTGAGAATGTTTCCCCATATAAAGGATGACATGAGAGCATGTAGAGTTTTAAATCATTTCTAGGGCAACCATATATTTAGCATATTAAAAGGATAAAATATTCTGGGCAATATATGCATTTTAATTATGCTAATCTTCCAGAAAGATTGGAAAGAGATTGCCACAATTTAAAATCCTGCTGAATAGTATCAAGGAGGGAAGCAAAGTTCAACTTCTTCAGCAGCCTCATTTCTAGACAACATTAAACCTAGATACTTTATACATTTGAAGCTTCACTGTACCCCAGGGAGGAAATATCTTGTTAATACAATTTGTAGTTCAGGGAAAGATGGTAGTCTTAGATACATTAATTTTATATTTGGAAACACTCCCACATTCCTTGATGATAGACAGAGCAATAGGGAAGGATGTAGCTGGATGAATCAGGTGAAGATACATCATCAGCATAGGCAGACAACCAATATATGATGGCCAGCCGGCCCAGTGGCGCTGAGGGTTGAGGCGCTGGATGCCACACCTCACTCCACACCTATGACCTGGGTTCAGGAATGAGCCAGGTCATCAGAAATGAAGCAGGACAGGACTAGGATTGAGCATCGATGACAACTCTCCTAGTCCTGGGGACACCAGAGGAACTGCAGTGGCATGGGTGCTCAGCAGGGGAACCACGGCAGAAGTCTGCACATAGTGCATGGATGTCATTGCACGTCCATGCTCTGATTGGGAGAAGAATGACTAATAGGCAGCATAGTCCATGGCAGCTTGATGGCCACTCACTTCACCAGCCAGACGATGCCTGAAATAGGCATGTGCGGTATTGGATCCTCGATGGGTGAGGAGGCTGAAGGGAAGCCTTTCTCAATGATTGTAGCTGCATATGCCAGCTGGACACTTTGGCTTTGGGGTCAGAGGTGAAGGTTGAGTGGTGGCTTAACCTATGGCAGGACTGTGGCTACAAGGTGAGAAAAATAAATAATAACAAAAAGATATATATATATGATGGCCTATAGGGATCCCTTGTATACCTTCATTAGCCTTAACTTGAACAACAATGTTTCCAAATATATGTTGAACAGCAAGGGAGAAAGGGGCACCCTGTCTGGTTACTGAACACAAAGCAAATATCTGAGATAATACCGTTACAATATAGTCTGGCCTGAGGGTTTTGGTATAGGTATGCAGTCCATTCAAAATTTAGCTGGGAAGCTGAATTTACACATTGCTAAGAACAGGAATTGCCAGTCTACACAGTCAAATGCCTTCTCTGCATCCAGAGACACCAAACCAGCAGGTATGTCAGAGTCTCTGGATGCGGAGAAGACATGAGCAAGTTTCCTAAATTGATCCGTGAACTGACACCCGCATGAAAGCCAAACTTGATCTGTTTCAATAATGTCTGTAATTACCCCTCTTCAGTCTATTAGCAAGAAGTTTCACCAATATTTTGATGTCACAATTCAATAATGATATTGGATGGTAACTATTTGCCAATTCAGAGTCTTTATCTGGTTTGTGTAACACAATGATGATAGCCTCTAGTAAAGAACCATCTAGAGGTTCCCACCTAAAATTCACTCAAATAGGTGGCTGAACCAGGGCCAGTTGTTTTCTAAACACATTATAAAAGTTTGGGAATACCCATTGGGTCGGGGCTTTATCAGCTGCAAGCGATGATATAGCTGATTGGATCTCCTTCTCTGAAATGGGGCCACTAATAAATCTTGCAGGATTTGGGAAAGAGTTCGAAGTCAAGTGGAGAGAGATATATTGTTCCACGTACCCAAGGGTGGGTCTGCTGGGCATGGGTTTATAAAGGACCTTATAATACTCTGCAAATTCAGCAGTGATTTCCTTAAGAGTAAGGTTAAAGGCCCCAGTCTGTTGGGATCTTTTACTCAGGATAATCCATGAGAATTCTGCTTTTTTAGTTTTAGTGCCAGGAGATGCCATGCCTTCTCTCCTTGATCAATGTATTTCACTCCAGTTTTTAAAATGGCATATTCCACCTTCTCTCATAGGAGTGAGCTGTATTGGTCTCTCAATCTCACCAGCAGTTGTCTGTCAGCTATAGCAGTGACAGGAGACAACGCACTTCAAGATGTGGATTCTGGTTAATAATGAGAGGGCCTTTTGCTCCTTTCCCTTTTTGATGAGAGGCTTCCTGATAAACTCCCCACGTAGAATGTACTTTAGGTCTCCCTATTCAAGATCTGGCCTTGCTGTGGAGTTCAGGTTTACCCTGTTATAATCTTCTATTTCTTGCACAATAATATCTACTATTTGAAACTCTTTGAGTATTTGATTATTGAGTTTCCACAAAGAGTCATGTGACAAGTCCTGTGATCACATCAGATCACAGACCACTATAGAGTGATCAGAAATCACGCCTGGAGTGAACTCTGTGGACACCACCACTCTCAGAGTGAGTGGCTCATTAAAAATAATCTAGCAGCGATGAAGACCCATGTATCCTGGACCAGAAAGTAAACTCTTTTAAAGTGGGGTATAGCGTTCTCAAAGGATGTGAAAGTCCCAGATGGTCTACTAGCTCTCTAACTGCACATTGTGCTGGGGAAAGGCCCTGTCTTTTGGGGTCAATTTATCTAAATCAAGCAAGAAGGGTAGATTCCAGTCCTCCTACCCCCATAATACATGTAAAAGCTGCAAAGGTGCCAGGACCTGCGGTAAGTTAGTGAAGAATAATGGAGAGTCATTTTAAGACATAAATGCAGCCCAAGGCCACTAAGTTCTCTCCATAGTGCTTTTACAAATAAATAATGTCCTTGTGGGTCCCCAGTGATTTGGTCAGCCTTAAGTAATATATTCCTAGCCATTAGTGTAGCTACGCTGACTCTGAGTACTGTTCCCACATTAAAACTTGTCCTACATACTGTCTGTGAAGGAGGATTCCTCCATTTCCAGAAGATGGGACTGCTGAAGGAATATGATACCCCTTTAAGCAAGCTGATATGCTTCAACACCTGATAGCTTTTAATTTTGAGTGAAGTGCTTGAACGTTCCATGACACACATTTTTAACTCCTGTCATGATAAATCAAGAGATATATCAAAACAGTATGAACTAAATACCTTGTTGCATCTTATGACAGATATGCCTGGCAAAGCTGTCCTCCCACCTCCCCACCCCAATGCAAAAGCACCACAGCCACCCAACCCACACAACAGAACTTCCTTTCACACTGTCCCTTGTCCTCCCACAAAACTCCTTTAAATACCTTTTTCTTCCAAACCAGTAATTCCAGAAACCCAAAGGAATACCCTCCCCATCCTGTAAACTTTATAGTGCATGACTCCTGCCACTGGGCAGTGTCTCCTTTCTCCTGTCTCCCCAACACCTCTCAGTGAACCAAATTTATAATTATCCCTAGTGTTGTAAACATCTAAAAAGATGTCTTCCCTTACAATTAGCATATTCCCTCCAGCAAAAATAGCTGAGTAAGGAAAGCCTACCTGTTTTAACTAGAAAAACCTTGTAGGTTTCAGGCTTGTAAACAGGGCCTCCAACATATCTAGCACTGGTTAACAAAAGAAATGTCAAAGAAAAACTGTAAACAGGAGAGATGAGCTAAAAATAAAATAAAGCTCCTCTCGGAACAGCCTGCTATGCCGCCATGTTGTCTGGAGCATTTCCTATCGCTCTGCCTCATGGGCTTGTTGTTGGCCTTAGTTATTTTGTAAACAGCTTGAGCAGACACTAAATAGCTGGCTTACAGAAAAATTAACCTAAAAGCCCATCAATATTACATCTATATTGCTGATCAGGCTTTGCATTGTTAGATAGTAACCAAAAGAGTAGCAGTAACAATAACAAATAATCTGATTTGCAAACGGTCCTCAAAAGTGTCTCCTGTAATCTTTATAAAGTATGTTGTTCATATAGAAAAGCAACCAGCTCATAAATTGCCATAGTAAATAGCAATCCTGAAATCAGGTACATCCTAATCACCCATATTTTGAATGAGTATTCCAAATGGGATCAAATCTGCCAGTCCATCCCATTATCAGTGGTATGGAAGCAAGGTGGTAAACGTCCACCCCAGAAGATCCTTTGCAAGGCTGTTCAAACATACTCAGTTCTCCACATAAACATATTTCCAACTAATGCCCACAAATTCTCTTCAGGTTCTCACCCATCTATGAATAGGTTTGGAATCAGTTTCTTTAACTCGACCTCTACAGATTTTTGGTCCTCTAATGGGATCCATTTCCTCTATGGATACTTGCAAATTGGCAGGATAGAGCACCTAAAAATGAATATTTGCAGCTAGTAGCTTGGTGACTACATTATGAAACTCTGCTCTTTTCTGTTATACTTATGGGGAGGTCTTGGGTGATACTGATTCGTGGATCCTCCCAAAGCACTTCTTTCAATTCCTTGACTTTTGCCAGCAAGTGCTGGTGCTCCTGGTAATTGAGGAATTTTAAGATAAACATCTTGGGTTGGGGTCCAGGTGGTGACATAGGCCTGAAGACTCAATGAGCCCTTTCCATGATGTATTCTGGGGCCAAATGGCCAAGGGTCTGCTAGTTTTGTACTAACTTCTGTGTGAATAATACAGCATTCAAGCCTTCTTCCTTCTCTGGTAGCCCAATGACTACCATGTCGTTGTGATAACTTCTGCCTCAATATCTTCAACCTTAACCTCTGGCTTAACCACCATGCCTAACCAATGCTATAGGCTGAATCCACTCTCTCTGCTTTCTTCTCTAAGGAAGTGATTCGTACCTCACAGTCTCCTGTACATTGTGCCAGATCTTCTAACTTACTGGTGACCACTTTCACTTCTTCAATAAGAAATGCACCTTATCCTTGAAGGGATGAAATTCCTCAAGAAATTGCTCCAAAGATAGAGGAGTGGTCTCTGTGGCTGTAGTGATTTTTTGGGCTGCTGAGATATATTGGGCCTTCTCTTTCTTTGCAGCTTTTCAGGCGTGATTGGCGTATGGTGTGGCAGGGCATCTCACTTTTCCACCTCCATGATAGGCTAAAATCCCTGATAAGCATTTTTCTATGCTCTGTTAGGTTACAGCACACCTTTACCTCTTTGGAAATAGTAGGTTTTGAATAAAAGAAGGTTTAAATCAGGGGTTAGAGGAGGAGACAGCGGAGCACTCTAGAGAAGTGACTACTCAATCAGAGGCATCACGTGATCCTCTGGAATAATTCTCAAACTTGGTAATCAGTTTTTCCAGTATTTCTTCCAACTGCTGCCAAATAGAAAGATTATAGATTTTACCAGTCCTAGGGGCATATATACTTAAAGAAAAAATAATATTGTTAGTCTTAATTTTAAACCAGAACAAAGGACCAATTATAATTGATTTCAGAAATCAAGAAGTCTAAAGAAGTTCTAAGAAAATTACCAGACAGGCTCGGTTCCTGCCTGATCATTTTGTTTGTAAACTAGGACGATATAGGGTGAGTAGCCAGAGATCATTGGAGAGGTAACAACATGCCACCATGCTTCACAAAACACAAAATATCAGAAGTCAGAAAATTATGAACATCATGATCTGCCAATATAAAGCTATCCTCTCCATATTCCAGAAAGAATGTTTAGACATTTCGGATTATCAACTGATGCTTTTTGTACTACAGTTTGACAAGTACTGATCAATTGTCTAAAGGTTCCTATAGAAATGAAATGTATTATAAATGTAGCATTTCAGAATGTTTGCAGAATATGAGGGGCTGTTATTTCCAGTGGCACAGTTAAACTCTATTCTCTACAAGAGATTTAGCAAAGTTTTACTCCACTAGTGAAGCAGAGGCAAAGTCACCCACTCAGCATTGCCTCATGCTACTTAAAGTCACCATAGAAATGCACTATTTCGCTCATAAATTACTTCACCTCCTAATGACTTTGAGTTCACTTCACTTTGTTTTCTTTTGAAAGTGAAATGAGTGAGAAATGAAAACAACCCACACATCGCATATAATGTGCCAAAAGTAGGTACAAACATGAAATGAGGTGTTTTTAGACACCTTTTAGTAGATCTTAGATTACATCCCATGTCACACAGTTTATAGACCTACCTTTGGTGGTACAATACATACACATAGATCAATTACTATAATTTAATAGCACATCCCTTTATTATTATTATTATCCTCTGCACAAACTTTTTGCATTTTATATGTGTGCTTTTCTGCACTTTCACTTTAATTAAACTTTAAATCATGTCCAGTGTGTATTGTCAATTGCCAACTCATCCTTGACAAACGGCTGGGTCCCTCACAAAAACATTTTACTTGCTATGTGGGTAGGGGCACCTGTATCTGTATGCTATTAAAATAATGTTTCTGAACTTTTGAGTGGATAGGAAGCCAAAAAAAAAACTGTAGCTTACAGGTGATGATTGTGCCTTAAACAGAATAAGCGCACAAACAGATGGAGATTGACACTCAAGAGATGTGGCCTCACAGGCACAACAACATCTCATAACCAGTGGTCACACAAATCAAAGCTAAAAAAAATACCTTTTGCAGGTTGGGAGGGGCTGCAGTACCAGTCCACTACCTAGACAGAACGAAGCACTACAAAATCCTACAGATGGATAACAAATTCAGAGTGCTGTGATTACTATGTGGCACAATAAAATGTGTCTGACTTGATGGCATACACACAGTCTCACACACAGTACAGGTAATGCACAGAAAATGTAACAGTTCAGTACGCTATATAACCAAATCATTTAAACTGAATGAAAATATGCACTGCACTACAACAAACAGGAAAAAATGATCAAAAATGACTTTAAGTATTACTGTGTGTACATGAACACACAAATAATAACACACACTACTACCCAACAGTTAGAAAGACTGCTTTTCTCACTGTGATTTCCTCCACCACAGATACGCCTCCTCCAAGCATACTCAACAGTGTCTGTCAGTCGACAGACTGACTGCTCTAAATTAACATTCAAAATGCACACAAAACAATCAACACTCAATAATATAAGCACAGGAGGGTTTCCTACAATCTATGTACTTAATTTTGACCAAAATAACTGGATCAAAAATAATTTTTCAAGTTTTTTGATGGTTTGATTCTCAGAGCTCTGAGAACAAACTGTTTCCAGCTTTCCACTATTCACGCTACATGAGAACTGAGGCTATGCAAGACCATCTAGAGCCCATCTGACCTGCCATCGCATGAATCACTGCAAAATTCACCTCAAAGAGCAATAAAAGGTGAAGCAAAGCAAAGTCTATTCAAATCAATGGTACTTCATGTTATAATCAAGGAAAGGCAGTAAAAAAAAGTAAAGTAAATGAAAGTCCATTGTGGTCAATAGACCATTATGATAAAATCTAAAAAGCGGAGTAATATGCTTAGCATTGTGGAGCACTATACAAATTTGGTGTTAATAATATAGTGCTCTGCATAACAAAGTTTGGGAACTTCACCCACCACAATTCCATATGATCCTGGATAACTTGGATTATGGCCTCTCCTTAGGTTGTTCATGTCTGCCAAGAAGATACCAAGGCTATCAAGCATTTGGAGAAGTTGCCAAACTGAGAATGCAAGATGAGAATTCTAAAAGTAGCATATATCTATGAAGTATCAGAAATACCATTATATAAGTCAATCCATTCAATTCCATCCCCAAATCAATCTGAAGAGCATGAGAAAAGAAAAAATGCTATGTCTTTCTTTATTTTGCCTGTTGACCCATTAGCAGAAACCTTCCAAACAAAATGGGAAATGGCTCTTTCTCCAGAATTGCTCATGGTCTGCTGAATATTTATTTATTACTGCAGTTACTCTTTTGACCCTGATTCTGTCAGTCTTCCTTTCCCTATTAAAGTCATAAGATAGATGTTTTTCAGGATAAATTGAACTCTATGAAGGGGAGAATATTTATACTACTTGATTTTAAAATGCTATTTGAAACCAAATCTGTGTTGCTACTGTAAGTATTGAGAATCAAGACAGAAACATACAAACATAGAAAAACAACTGCAGGAGGACCTGAGGTCCATTGACTCTGCCCTTGAGATGTCAGGACCTACAATTGTCCTGGGAGCTACCCCACCTTAAATTACTATATACTTGCTTTAATGTCTTGAAGTTGTGCTGTAGCTCTGTCTCACCCATGCTTGAAACTTATTACAGCCTCTGCCCCCACCACTTCTGCTGGCTAACTGTTCCTCCCTCCACTACTCTTTCCATGAAGTAGTATTTCCTTTGATCCCTCATGAAAACCTGACCCTTCACTTTCCATTCATGCCTTCTAGTTGTTGTGTTGATGCACCATATTGAATAGCTCATCAGTGTCCAGCACTTTGTTTATGCCTTTTAAGAACTTAAATGTTTCTATCATGTTACCCTTCTCCTTCCTGGTTTCCAGTAAGTACATATCCAATGCTACTATCATTCCTCATATGAGAGTCCTTGCAGACCCTGGATCATCTGTGTCCCCTGATTCCAACCTGTCCCCATCCTTATTCAAATGTGGCCTCCAAAACTGAACACAGTACTCTCGGTGTGGTCTAAGCTGAGGATCTGTAAAGAGATGACTACTTCCCTCTCTTCTGCTAGCAATCCTCCTGCCCATAGACCCCAACAATTTTGTTCACCCTGTTGAATGCTTTATTACAATGCTTTGCCTGCTTCATGGTGTCCATAATAAAACCCCCATGTCCCTCTCTTCCCACGAGGTGCTCAATTTAACCCCATTGAGCTAAAATATTCCATCCTGGGTTCCTTTCCAAGATGCATCACTTTGCACTGTTTTGCATTGAATTTCAGCTGCTACAGATTTAACTACCTTTCCAATTTTCGGGTCTTCTTGTAGGTCCCTAACCCCTTTAAGACTGCCCACCCACCCTCTGAGCTGGGCATCATTTACAAACAGGGCTAGCTTATCCAGGATACCATTGCTGATGTTGCTGATAGAATATGTTAAAGAGAACAGGACCCACACAGGTCCCTCTAGAACCCCACTAGTAACCACAGTCACAATTGACCTCACCCCATTTATCACCACTCTTTGACTCCTGTCTGGGAGTGAATTGCCCACCATCTGACTATACTTTTTGTGGCACCTATGTCCTCCTGCTTCCTCAGCAGGCCCTTGTTCATACTAATACTACATTCATACTAAAGTGTAAGGAGCAGAGACAGGCAGTTAGCCCATGTATGTCTCCTATCACATTACTCATAATAAGTCAACACATTTTCTTTGGTAATGTAGGCATCTAATCTACTTTTGAAATGGTATTTATTCTTTCTTACTGTACAATGACATTGGTAGAGTATCACAAGGAAATAATATTCTTTGAGTGTAGAAGGCCTTTCTATTATTTGTATTGAACATCCTTTGCTTAATTGTAGGGTGCCCCTATAAGTTGCTTTATCACATTTGAATTCCATATTCAACTCATTTAACAAGTAGGCATCCTGCATTATATCATAGCACATCAACATGTCTCCTCTTATTCTTCTAGTTTCAAGGGACATTAGGTTTAGTGCTTTAAGGCTACTGTTGGAAGGTACATCCTTTAAGTTATGTAACAATTTAGTAGTATTCCTTTGAATGTTTTCTATTTCTTTATACAACCTCTTTTAATTGGTCCACAGACTGGACTTCTATAGTCCAAAAGGGGTCTAACATATGACCTACAGTATAAAGTAGCATTATAACTTGTTAATTTCTACTTCTAAAATTCTGTTTGATAGCAGACAATACCATTTTGCCATTGATATTTATTTGTTACAGTGAGCATCATATGTGAGATTTTCTTTCATTATTATGCCTAGGTCCTTTTCTTCTTTAGATACCTAAGTGGTTGATGCCCTGGCAAAAAAGAAATAGGTTCCATTTAAGATCTATCTTCCAAGGTATATGACACAACAGTTATCAGTATTAAAGCTCATGCCTCTATGTGTTACCCATTTATGGATGTTTTCCAGATCATCTTGTATATTAGCCATATAATCCTTGACACACACTGCCCCTGCCAGTTTTGTATCATCTGTGTATTTACTTAGTCAATTAGCTGTTTGTTTTCCATACTAGATATAAATATTTGAAATAAAACAGTCTCAACACAGATCCTGTGCATCCCACTTGTCACAGGTACTGGTGTGGAGTAGTAGCCATTTATACATACTCTCTGGGTTCTCCCTTTAACCACCCTGCTATTCAGGTGGACAAAGCAATGGGGCCAGATGGAATTTACCACAGAATTCTAAAAGAATTAAGCAGAGAACTAGTGACACCACTGACTACGGTTTTTAACAAATCATGGGAGGATGGTGTGGTACTTGAGGACTGGAAGAAGGCAGATGTGATTCCCTTCACAAAAGTGGGACCAAGATGGAGGCAGAAAACTACAGACCTGTCAGTTTGACCTCTGTGGTAGGGAAAGTGATGGAATCACTTCTGAAGGAAAGAATTGTTCAGTACCTAGAGGCCAGTGGGGCACAGGGACCCAAGGCAGCATGGGTTCACAGAGGGAAGGTCTTGTCAGACGAATCTAATTGATTTCTTTGACTGAGTGACCAAAGTAGTAGACCAGGGAGGGGCTGTGGAAATGGCCTACCTAGACTTTAGCAAGGCATTTGACACAGTCTCACTTAAAAGATTAGTAGTCAAATTAACCAGCCTGGGAGTAGGTCCCAAGGTGGTAGCCTGGGTAAAACATTGGCTGAACAACAGGACATAGAAGGTAATTGTAAATGGAGTCCACTCTGAAGAAAGAGGGTTACTAGTGGGGTACTGCAGGGTTCAGTACTGGGTCCAGTCCTTTTAATGTCTTTATTATAAGTGACATTGCAGAGGGACTGGAAGGAAAAGTATGCCTCTTTGCAGATGACACAAAGATCTGCAACAGGGTTGATACACAAGGAGGCATGGAAAGGATGAGAGGGACTTGGCAGGTTGAAGGAATGGTCAGAAGTATGTCAGCTTGGATTCAGTGCAAAAGTGCAAAGTAATGCACCTGGGAAACAATAACCAGGGAAGATTACACAATGGGGGTAGTAACAACAACAAAAATGGAAAGAGACCTAGGGGTAATCATATCAGATGACCTAAGGTTGGCAAGCAATGCAGAGGCAGTAGGGAGGGGCTGGGGAGATACTGGGATGTATAGGGAGAGGTATCACCAGCAGAAAACAGGAAGTTGTTATCCCCTGTACAGACAGTTGGTGAGACCCCATCTGGAGTACTGCATCCAGTTCTGGAGACCCCATCTCTGCAAGGACATAGACAGGATGGAGGCAGTTCAGAGGAGGGCAACTAAAATGGTGCAGGGTCTGCAAGAGAAGCCATACGAGGAGAGACTAAAGGAGCTTAATATGTATACCCTTGAGGAAAGGAGAAAGAGGGGGATATGACAGAAATGTTTAAGTACCTTAGTGGAATCAACAAAGTCCAAGAGGGTAGCATCTTTCAGAAAAACAGATGTGCAAGAACAAGGGGACATACTTTGAAGATAGAGGGGACGGCTCAGGGGCAATGTGAGGAAGTATTATTTCACAGAGAGGTAGTGGATGCATGGAACAGCCTTCCTGAGGAGGTTGTGGGTCTAAAACTGTGGGAGAATTCAAGAATGCATGGGACAGACATAAGGCAATTTTTGTGGGGGTAGGAAGAAATAGACTGTTGGTTAAATAGGATCTGCAGCTTATCTTCTGGGTGGGAAATGGGCAGAATAGGTTGCCAAGCAGTGCTTATCTGCCATCAAAGTCTATGTTTCTATGTTCCATTCTATGATTCTATGATCTATTTGATAATCACATTGACTTTGTACTATGTAACCATGCGTACTATATCAAAGCCCTGGGAAAATCCAGGTACATTCAGTCCACCTGCATTCCCCTGTCCAGTGCTGCAGATATTTTTTCATAAAAACATAACAAGTTTGTTACACAACACCGACCAGACACAACCCTATGCCGTTTTGCATCTCTCAGCCCATTGCGTCTATATGGCATTTATTATATCTTTAAATACAGATTTCATCTACTTCCCTGCACAGATGTCAGCCTAATAGGTCTATAGTTGGTATAGTCAGCCCTATTTCCCTTTTCATGACTGTGGGCAGAGCCAGCAGGAGTATTGCATTCAGAAAAGGGATGATGTCATCTTTGCTACCAAACTATGAATAGCGTGTTAAAAATAGAGTCCTCTGCTGAAACCTCATTAATACGCTTGCCTGTGTGTGTATAGGAAGCTTTAAAGCATTATTTTTCCTCTGGCTTGAGGAGTTAACTGAGCCCACTGAAAGTTAGCTCATTATCTTCTGGGAGTCATTCTGTGTCATATTACCAATAGATAGTACAGACATCATAGAAAGCTATTGGAAGTAGAATGGGTTAAACACTTCCTGGAACTTTCTGCATAACAAGTTCCTCATGGCACTTTATAGCACCTCATTAAGCCATTTGACAACACCATCCTAAGAAGAGTCAATGTGATACTTTCAGGGCATTGCATAGCTTCATTCTCAGGCAGACAGTTCTGGGCTACTGTTTACATTCTACTGAATCTTCTTAACTTGCAGTTTATGACTATAGCTGTTTACAACTGAATGATAGTAACCACATTTGCTTCACTTGCAAATAGGTAGGCATGTGCGTGTCTAATTTCTGTTTGACTTACTGTAGGTTATACACAGAATCTGAAAAGTTTATAACATGCTGTATTGTGATTCAATGAACTGCTAAATGGGGATTTTGGTTTCTTTTACAAATTAATTTTTCCTGACCATGGATATACTACAATAAGCATTTCTCAATATTTTTTTAAATAAGGAGTTTAGCAGTAATTGAGTTGATATGGTGTAAAGATTTGCTCCCTCAAAAATTACCACGTTTGAGGGTAGGGGATTGCCAAAAGCAGAATGGGACTTCATGGATGAGGGAGTGCATAACAGCAGAAGAGGCATGTTGGCATTAAAAGCTTAGTGGTGTGGAGGTAGAGGCACCAGTATTTAAGCATGACTTTGGTAGAGGATTAATTGTGACTGGGGTGAGGGCATGAGTCTTGATATTTTAAACATAATAGTTTTCTGAAGCTTCAACTCTCAGAGGGTTAGACTTTGTAGCCATCTGTACAGTATATCACTAAGCCACATGCAATGGTATATAGGTAAAACTCAAATCACCAGACCCAGGCCAGAGCTATAAAATCTGGACTTGGCACAGCTTGTTCAAATATTGCTGATCTGGTGAGCAGCAATAAAAGATAAGCTATGCAATAACCTGAATAACACACCTTGCCCAGTTTACTTTACATGATGCCCATTTTAGGCCCTATACAGTAATATCTTCCTTCAAGAGACAGCTTGTAATGAAATGTGCAGGATTTACATTGAAATTTGAGTATTTTCACTTTTCACTTTTATATTATATGAATTATATTGTGTCAACTGTATAGCAATCTCTAAAAATCAATTAAACACATCAAATGTCTTCAAAAACATGTCTCAACATTGTGTTTATCTTCCACTTTGTCACAACATATAGTTGTCTCAGCAGTGTTTTCAGTTAGGTACAGTACCTTCATGTATATGATGGCCAGGTTCTGTTGAGCTGATTGCTATAACAGTGCATGTACTAAAATCTGAAAAATATAGATAACTGTAATATAGATGGTGGCATTATTTTTAAATATGGCCTTTCTCATTGTACTGTACTTTGATTCAGTTAGTGCATGCAACAGCAGTTCATGTTTATGTTTAAGCCATGAAACTCCCATCTAGTTAATGCATTCACAGTCATAGTGGCTCTGCCAGAGCTTGCTATGTATAGGGATCACATTACCTACTAACCAGTCAGGTGGGATTTTAACCAATCTGGTGGGATTTCTCTATCAGTTAAGGATTTTGAAATAATAGTTTCAGTGGAGTGGCGATATATGGTGCTAGGAGTTTAAGCATTTTGGGGAAAAGTTATCTGGCCTCACTGCATATGAGTTTTTAATGTATTTATTTTGTCGTTTATGTCTTCCTCTATGATAATCATATCTGATCCTGTGATCTTGGGGATATCTTATAAGTAGTTTGTGCTGTTTGAAAATACAGATCTATAGTAGGAATTGAATTTATTTGCCATGTCATCTGGTCCAGTAATTTGCTGATTATCCATCATAATGAGTATAACCCAGAGTTAAGTTTCGTAGTGAATTCAGATACCCATAGAATTATTTCATGTTATCTTTGTTAGCAGAAATAGCAATCATATTCTCCATTCACTGTTTATTTTCCAATCTTATTTTTACATTGCTTTTATAGTGTTTTGTATTTTTCCCTTCTAAAACTTGATCCTGACATTTTTCACTTGGTATACACTTTATGCTTTTTCTTTTAGTTTCCTTAAAGACTTGGTGAGCCATTTCAGTGTGTTTCCTCTGCTATTCTACTTTTTACTTTCCCTATGTGCCTGTCACACAATCTATGTATTCCATTTTATAATGGCCCACATTTCAGAAGCATTTTTATTTTTAGTATTTCCTCCCAGTTAATTTTTTGAGGTTTGCACTAATTTGGGCTTTTTGACTGTTGTGAAGTTACAAATAATCTGACATCCTTTTTGTTATTGAGAAGTTTTCTTGTAATATGAATCATATGCTGTTCTGGTCAGTATTTCTTAAAGGTTCTGTAACTTTACAGAATGCAATATGTATCTCATTTAAGGCTATAACAATGTCTAGTATTGTATTTCCTCTTGTGTGATCTTTTAACAAATTGGATAAGTCATAACTGTTTTACTGTCTGCAAAAGGTTCCATTCAGTTGTTTACTGGCTTGTAGTTATTCCAGTTGATATCCCCAAAATTGAGATCTCCCACTAATTCTACCTTGCCTAGTTCATAAGTTTCTCCTTTTTCTAAGCTCTTATTTATCGGTTTAGTAACTTTGTTATTCATTCTAGGGGATCTGTAACATATACCAATGTTTATATTTGTCTTTTTCTGTTTCTATACTTATCCAGACTGACTCATTTGTACTACCTTACATTTTTATTTTGTCAGAAATATTTGTAGATTTCATTTTGTTTGATATATATGCTGCTACTCGACCTCCTCTCCTCTTCTTCCTATATAGGGACACAGTACATAACCAGGAATGTCTCTTCACCAATCTTCATCCTCCATCCACCAAGTCTCCTTATGAAGACCATATCAATTTCATTTTGTGGGTCTAGGATTGCTTCAAGTTATTGTGAAGGCTTCTAGCACTGGCTTGATAGTAATTTATCCCTCTGTTCTCTTCTGTTTTTATCACTGTTCCATAATGTTGTGGTATTTACTTTTTGTGTGCCCTCTTGGTTCTACAATACCAGTTGAACAACACTGTCTTCTACAGGCATCACAGCAACAGGATTTATGTTGACCACAAGTTGCAGTTGACATAAACCCCGAATGTTTTCCTGGTCCTGTTTTTTTATCAGAGGGCTTCACCCCCAAACCCCCATTGCAGGGGCTCTGCTCCCCACAGCACCCTGTACTTTAGATTATCAACTCCGAGCCAGAGTTGATTCAGGGAGGGTGCAGGACCAGGAGACAGTGTGCCCCTGTTCCAGGTGCACCAACACAGTGACTCCTGTTGGCGAACTGTCTATTTTGTCAACATTGCGGTTTGGTCACTGTGTTGAGTGTCACCTTTGGGGAGGCATACCATGCCTCCCTGACTATGCTCTCCTTGTGTAGTACAGAATCAAATGCCTTGCTGAAATCAAAATAGAGAAGGTTCAAGTCATGCCCCTTTCCAATTCCCTTGTCACCCAATCAAAAGGTGATTAGATTTGTCTGGCATGATCTGCCTTTCACAAATGCATGTTGTTTGGCATGCTGGAGCCTGTTCTTCTTTAGGTATTGCATGCGGTCTTGCTTAATTATGGTTTTCATTAGTCTTTCTACTACAGAAGTGAGGCTAACCAGCCTGTATCCCCCTTCCTTGACCCCTCAGTGAAGTGGTACCACATCCACCATGCTCTCCTGTACCCAGTGGTCTGTTGAATAGGTGTGCCACGGGTATTAGCTTACTCTTCTGCTAATTCATCTAGTACTCTCAGATGCAGTTCATCTGGTCCCTGTCCTTTGTCTGTCTTGAGGGCTGTCAGTCCATCTCTGACCCTATCTTTGGTAAATAATGGATTTCCCATCACCTGTATCCGTCTACCAACAGCTCTTAGACCACTTTTATATAGCTGTCCAGCACTGGACCACTATTCTCCTTGTAAATAGTGAGCAAAGAAGATACATAAGTACAAAATTGTCAAACTGAGGGTTTGGTGGGTGCCTAATAAAAATCTCCTCTGTTCTAGAAGAAATATGAAAAGATGACAGACACAGTCCTTCAAATTTCATGGTGTTTCTGCTACCAGTTTCTTGACACTGTAAATTTCCACCAATATTTCAGAGTTACTGTATCCTTTTCACTATCTGGGCCAAAAAGGTCAAAAGTAATTATTTACACTACGCTAAAGTTGTAAACTAAACACATTGATGACAGCATTTCCACCTTCTTGGGAAGATTGCTCCAGTAGAGGAGGAAATTTGGATTGCTAAATGTCCCTGTAGCCCAAGTTCTCTGATAGATGTAGGGATAGAAGATACCCAAGTACCTTGTATGGAAATGATGTCAGTTAAATGATCTAAGGAGACTTCTTTATTTTTAGCTTTATTAGTTTTTCTCTGTTTGGTGGCCTTACTTTATCTCTTAGTGTTGGTATTTCTAGATTTATTTTTATTTCTAATAAGCCTTTATGTCTGATGCATCAGGTGTTATAAGAGATCCTCTCTAGTAAATGAAGGGGAAGATTAACTTAAATACACGTATTTCCTTTAAGGCTAGCGGTTCTTCTATATTGCTCTCAAGAGCACTTTGATCACAGGGTTATCTGTCTGTATTCATGGTCTCTTTTAGCTGAGAAATTAAGACTTGATTATGAATAACTTCAGACCTAAGACTTGCCAGTTCTTCCATAATAGCCAACATGTTTTCAAGTATGACTATGTTAGCATAATAGGATTTTAATAATGTCTAGTAACTGTTAAGAAATAAGAGGAAATAAAGTTTCCATCATTGATAAACTATCCATGTTCTGTGGAGGAAAAATTCTATGAGCTACTGACTGTTCCCCATCAGGTTCAGCAGTATCAGCGGGGATAGTTCTGGTGTTACAGACAAATCATCGCTAACTGCTATATTAATAATTGCATCATCAAAAATAGGATTAGCCACAACTAGTTTTTAAAGACCTGTAATAGTGTTGCTAAGTTTCTGAACTACCAATGCCAAATTATTAAGATCATAAGTGACTCTTAGAATGTACATTTTCTTAGATTCCAGACCCACTGGGGTGGAGACTGAAAACTCTAGGATTATTAATAGAACAATTTAAAGATTAATTTTGAGGAGACAAAAATAGATTTAGATCTTTGGTATCTGTGGTGAAGGAAAATATTAGACTAGAACAGGAACAATCAGGATCTAAACTTAAACTGGATGGTAACAGAGAAATTCCTTGGTAAGCAAATCTGCGGATATGCTCTCAGACAACTTAGTTTTCCTTTTATTTTTTGGCCCATGAGACACTCCCAGGGCCTCCATTATAGGGGTAGAGAGGGCTGTGGGATTGGATGTGAGGCAGTCCAAGAAGTCAGTTTTGCTAGGATGAGCCACATCCACCTCCCCAGCCACAAGAAAAATATTACTTTTGAAACTATTATTTTTAATTGTGTCTCCCCTGTCCTTTTTATTGTTTAACAATGATAAGGACTGTATTGGGGATAGTGTCTTATTTTTACTACTCCTCATTCTAACCATGCTAATAGAAAGTGGACATAAACAACAATAACAATAACAATATAATATAAGTATTATAATATAAAATAAAATAGCCAAAAAAAAAAAAACACTTTTCACTACAGGTTAAATAAAAGGAACCCTAATAAAGTTTGGTGAATCTTCAAAAATATGGCATTTTATGCTTTCTTGTAGACTGTGTATAGGCTGGAGGATCACTGAAGAGCAAATATGAGATCAAATAGTTATTCAAAAGGCTAACAAAATCTTGTAATCTGCAGTGCTCAAGTCTGCAGCTTTCCAAATAACTGTACAGAGATCACAAGTATTACAGCTCATATTATTGGGGCTGATCAAATAGTTCAAAATGTTATGCTTGCCCTAGTAGGGTGGCTCAGAAATGAAGTATCCAAGGCAAAATGTACCCTCTTGAAAATGTGTTGTTTTCCAACTATGGAAGAGATCAGAAGAATACAGAAGAAGCTGTCAAACTGTTTAGGATCAACGTCTGGATGAAGACACTGATGGCAGCCAAATCTTCTTTCTAGTGTCAAAACTTTAACACTTTTGGTGCTTTAAGCTTGCATTTCAAGAGGTCATTTTGAAAAGCATTTAAAAGTGTTAAAAGTAAGACTGATATCCTAATTGTCCTTCATTAAGTGCAACGATCATCACCAGCTGAGAGCAAATTGATGACCAAATATATCTTTAGATTAAATATTTTGCAGATAACTTTCGTGAGATCAGTAACACATTTTATACAGTATATTGCACTCATCATAGAATCATAGAATCATAGAAACATGATGGCGAAAAGGACCCACTGGCCCATCTAGTCTGCCTTTTCCCTCCTACTCATCTCCTATTTCACAGGCCCTCCCTTCCTCCACTAACAAACCCAATATGTGTGTCCCATGACCTCTTGAAACACTCCAATGTTTCATCTCCCAACACTTCCTCCAGTAGTTTATTCCAGGCCTTCACTACCCTTTCCATGTAGAAGCGACCCCTCACATTGCCTCTATATCTTACTCTTTTCCAATCTTAGGCCATGCCCTCTAGCTTTAGCACCTTCTTTCCTTTTAAATAGCTCCCTCCTTTGCCCTATTGATCCCCTTCATACATTTAAAAGTTTCAATCATGCCCTCCTCCCCTTCTAGTCTCCAATGGGTACAGATCAAATTCCTTACATCTCTGCTTGTATGGTTTCCCTGCATACCAAGCACCATCTTGTTGCCCTTCTCTGAACCCTCCATCAATCTATAGACATAGACTTTGATGGCAGATAGGAACTACTTGGCCCACCTAGCCTGCCTATTTCCCTACCTATTGGATAAGCTACAAATCCTAGTTAACCAACAGTATACTTCCTCCTACCCCCACTATAATTGCCTTATGTCAATTTCATGCATATATCTTTGCACAGGTGTGGTCTCAGAACTGGACCCCATATACCAGGTAGGGCCTCACCATGGCCTTGTAAAGAGGCATCAGCATCTCCCTCCTTCTACTAGTTATGCCCCTCTCAATGCATGCCAACATTCCATTTGCCTTCCCCACCTCTTTTGCATTGGCTACCTACATAAGGTTGCTTGATATTATAATCTACAGATGCCTCTCCTGCTCTTTTTTTAAATCCCCCATAATGTAAGCTGCTTGAGTGTTTTTATGCCCAAGTACACACAGCACACTTTTGGCATTGAATTTCAGTTGTCAGTTTTCCACCACTCCTCCAGAATCTTCAGGTCCTGCCTCATGGCTTCCACTCCCTCTTGGGTGTCCACCCTATTGCAGATTTTGTATCATCTGCAAATAGGCACATCCTTCTCCAGACCATCTGCTACATCACTGATGTAGATATTAAAGGAGGGTCCCAGTACTGATCCTGGGTCACACCATTCATCACCCCCACACCCTGGAGTGCACCCATTTACCACTACTCTCTGGCTTGACCTCCAACCTGTTTTCCACCCAGCTAATTATTTTCCATCCCACCACTAAACTTTCTAACTTATTTGCTAGCCTTCTGTGAGGGCGGGGTCAAAGGGCTTACTGAAGTCCAGATAGGCTACATCCACGGCTCCTCCCTGGTCAACTATCTGTGTCACCTAGCTGAAGAACTCTATCTGGTTTGTCTGGCATGATCTCCCATTCATGAAGCCCTGCTGCCTATCATCCTGCAGGCCACTGTCCACCGGGTAGTCCACCACCCTTTCCTTTATTGGTGCATCCATCACCTTACTCACTACCAAGATGAGGCTGACTGATCAATAATTCTCTGCACCTCCTTACTGCCACCCTTGTGCACTGGCACCAAATTGCCATCCTCCAGTCCCTTGCACACATCCTGTATTCATGGACAAGTTAAACAATCTTGTCAGTGGGACTGCCTGCTCTTCCCTCAGTTCCCAGAGTACCCTTGGGTGCAAGCCATCTGACCCCATTGCCTTTTCCACCTTTAACACTGCCACTTCCTCCTTTACCCTGTCTATGCTGAACAGGCTGGGATCCACCTTCTTGCCTTCCTCTGCCTCCCCTGCCCCACAGCTCAAGTGCCCCTACCTCCATCCTCAGTGAAAACATAGCAGAAGTAGCTATTTAACACCTCTGCTTTCTCAAAGTCCCCATCCCATGTATTCCTCCCTACCCCCACAACCTTAATATCCCTACCTCACCTTCCTTCTTTCTCCTATATTCCTAAAACAGTTTTATCTCCACTTTTGGCCTGCCTAGCTATTTTCTCTTCAGTGTCAGTTTAGGCCTCCTTATCTTCTGCCCTCATATCCTCCATTTTTCTCTATAAGCATGCCTGTTCTCCTTCCTTTGTGTCATCTTATATTTTCTGAATTCCCCTTTCCTTTCCCTCACTGCCGTCCCTTGTAAACCAGGGTCCTCTCCTCCCTTTTTTGTTCTTCCTCACCTTCTTAATGCAAATTTCATTGGCTCAGTACCCCTCTTTGATAGCTTCCACAAATCTGCCACACCCTATATTCCCTTCTTTGACATTTCTTCCCTAACCATCCTCCTCATTCTGTTAAAGTCTGTCTTCCTGAGTCCATAACCCTTATACTGGTCTGATTTGCCTCACCCTCCCATTTTACCCTGAACCTTACAGTCCTGTGATCATTTGTACATAGTCTGTCACCCACCACCACTCTTCCACACTTTCCCCATTTGTGAGGACCATGTCCAGCAGGTTATCGCCCCTCATGGTTTCCCTAACTGGCTGTTGCATGAATATACCCTGTAGCACCTCAAAGGTTCCCCTGCTCCTAGCTGATACAGCCAGGATCTTCCAGTTCACATCAGGAGGTTAAGGTTCCTCAATAGTAAAATATCTCCCTTGACAGCCATCTGTGTAACTGCCTCCATCAGCTATCTTTCCCCTTCCTCCACCTGCATGGAGGTCTGTATACCACCCACAGCCTCAGAGACTCATCAGTCCATTTGTACAGTGTGTCTCCTGTCCTCATCAAGCCCAGCTGTTGCCCTAATGTCATCTTTGATGTATAATGCAACCCCACCTTTCCAGTCCTGTCCCTCCTAAACAGTCTGAAGACTTGGATGACTGTCTCCCATGCATGATGCTCTGTCCAACATGTCTCACTTACTGCTACTATATCCACTCCATATGGTAAAACTGAGTACATATTATTGGATCATTTTAAGTTATAATACTTGAAATATACTGTTGCATAACTGTAATTTTATACAGGAAAGCATTAGGAATGAGCTTGTACTCCATTTCTTATTTTACGTCTCCTGTTCTTAATAAAAACTTACTCACGTACATACAACTCCCAATATCCACTGACTCATCATATATGCTCTCATCACAAGTTTCCTCCTTCTGCCACTGTCATTTTTGATAAAAAGTACTTTGTGACATATTTTGACAACTCAACTGTTTCAGTATTACTGCTTGTGTGAACAAGTCACTAGTGCCTACTCTATAGACTCTGCAGAGAAACTGAATGTCTCTATTGTGACCACTTCTCCCTCCTATTCACCAGAATACAAAGTATACAGGTAGTGATTCAAGATTTGCTTGATGGTATTCTATAGGCTGCATTGGTTGGTGTTAGCTACATAAAAGACTTCCTGCTCCCATGCACTCCAGCTCCGTTCCTTTATTTATTTATTTAAAATCTGATAACTAAGACAGGCACACAGAGCCATGGCTCATTTTCAGGTGTGAGCTGGGGAGATGATACAGCAGAACGTGAAACAGCAATAGCAAAGTGATAACAACAGGTGAATAACCTTGGCAACAAAATCACAGTACAGGTAATGAATTTCAGAAAAAGAAAAACAATGTAAAAGTGGTACCTATACTTTGGTTATGGGGTATACATGATGAGAGCCTACAGGACTGCACTGTAAATGTGTGCAAGATACTTGTACTCATACATAGTGGCATAAAAGTCAAACTATGAGTGTGCCAAGATGCAAGGTATATGGTAAATTAAAAGAAAAATGGATAGAATAGGTAACACAAGAGAGGTGTGGATAGGGAAAAGTATTTTATAATGTGGAGAGAAGAGGATGAAGCCTAGCTGCAGGTGCATCTTTTGAGAAGCATGTCAGTAAGATGCATTTGAGAGTGTTGGGAGGATTGTGATGGATGAGGAGTAGCAGGTTGTTTCATAGTGTTGAAGTAGAAAGAAAGCAGACTGGCATGCTGCAGAAATGATGTAAGGTATATGAAAAGGAACAAGCAGTGGAAGAACTGAGGTATCTATTCTGGAGACTGAAATTCATAATCCTGAAACTGATGAGTTCAGTATCCTGACACATTCAGATGCCTGACAGGGAAGAAGCTGAGGCTAACAGAGGTACCAGTGCAGCGGATATGGAAGCTTGGCCAGCATGTCCGGTGAGCTATCGTATTCTGTTCCAGTCACCACTATTTTGCCACACACTATTCCACCACCTGTAACTTTTCTTTTTACTCCGAGGTCTGCTCCCTCTTGGAGTTGGTTATTGAGGTTACAGGGTGTGGGGACAGACCCTCCACATTACATTTGAATATCTTGCAGTATTCTGAAATTCAGTCTCCTGAACATGGTCTTGTAGCATTCAGAATACTGAATTAAAGTGTTCAAAATATATTCAGAACTGAGATAGTACTGTAGAAGAAGGGAATGGCAGAGTTAGAGAGCAATGTATGTGTGGAACAGTGGTGAGCAGTAGCAGTAGCCATGATGGAAGGATAATGTAAGTGATTCTGGGTCTCAAGGGAGGGAAGAGAGATCAGCAAATAGGAACAGTGATGGATGAGAGATAGAGCACTAAAAAGTAAAGCAGCAGTAGGAATGAACAAGCATTTGTCAATGCCGAGATGTTGATTGCGTTGGTCTGTTGAGCTTGCTCAGTGGCCCTGTGTCCTTTCGCTTGTTCTGTTTCTCCCAGTGATGCAGGTTGCACCTTTGTACAAGGCTCCTGGCTGCATTGGCCTGTTTATTCTGCCACAAAGAAATCTGCAACCATCCTGACAGAGCCGTGTTGTGGTGGGTCACTTGCCTCTCTTAGTCCAAGGGACCTGGGGGTAGTCATATCAGATGACTTAAAGGTGGGCAAGCAATGTGAGAGGGCAGTAAGGAGGGCTGGGGGATACTGGGATGCATGGGATGAGGCATCACCAGTAGGAAACAGAAGTTGTTATCCCTCTGTACAGACAGCTGGTGAGACCCCATCTGGAGTACTGTGTGCAGTTCTGGAGACCCAATCTCTGCAAGGACATGACAGGATGGAAGCTGTCAGGAGGCAACTAAAATGGTGCAGGTCTGCACCAGAAGACATATGAGAGACTAAAGGAGCTTAATATGTATAGCCTCGAGGAAAGGAGGGAGAGGGGACATAATATAAGCGTTCAAGTACCTCAAGGGAATTAACAAAGTCCAAGAGGGTAGCATCTTTCAAAAAGAGGTGTGCAAGAACAAGGGGCACAATTTTAAGATGGGGGTGGCTCAGAGGTAAGTAAAGAAGAGTATTTTTTCACAGAAAGGGTTGTGGATGCATGGAGCGGCCTTCCAGAGGAGGTTGTGGGGTCAAAACAGTGGTTGAATTCAAGCATGCATGGGGCAGTCATAAGAGCAATTCTAGGGGTGGGGGTAGAAAGAAGTAGGCTGCTGGTTAACTATGTTCTGCAGCTTATCCATTAGGTAGGAAATGGGCAGACTGGTGGGCCAAGCGGTCCTTATCTGCCATCAAATTCTATGTTTCTATGTTTCTTAGTCACTCATTCTGTTTCTGCTGGCACTGCAGGCTGCCCTTTGTACTGGGCTCACGCCTCTGTTGGCAGTTTTCCTGCCCACAAAGAAATGTGCAGTACTCTGGACACAGGTCCATTGAGCTACCTCACTCCCCTCTCTCACTCATTCCGTTTCTGCCAACATTGCAGGCTATCCTTTTGTACAGGGCTCCTGCCTGAGTTGTCACCCTTTTCTGCATACAAAGCAATCCGCAGCAGTCATGATAGAGGTCTGTTGAGCTTGGCGCACTCCCCCAACTCGCTCATTGTGTTTGTCCCAGTGCTGCTGGCTGCCCTTTTGTACTGGACTTCTGCCTGACTTGGCACCTTTTCTCGGCCACAAAAGAAATCTGCATCTGTCTCGACACAGCTCGTTGGTCACTCTCACCGCCTGTCACACTCTCTCATTCTGTTTCTCCTGGTGTTGCAGGCTACTCTTTTGTACTGGGCTTCTGCCTACATTGGCAGGTTTGCTGCCTACAAAGAAATATGCAGCTGTCCTGACACAGTTCTATTGAGATGGGTCCTCCCTCTCTGTCACTCACTCATTCTGTTTCTGCCAGCGCTGCAGGCTGCCCTTTTGTACTGGTCTTCTGCCTCTGTTGGTGGCTTTTCTGCCACAAAGAATTCTGCAGCAGTCCTGACTTTGGAGTCCGTTGAGGTAGCTCCTCCCTCTCTCTCCTCCAGTAGTTCGTTTCTGCCAGTGCTGCAGGCTAGCCTTTTGTACTGGGCTCCTGCCTGCATTGCTGCCTTTTCTGCCCACAAGGAAATCCACAGCAGTCACGATAGAGCTCCATTGAGCTTGCTCACTGCCCCTGTCTTACTCACTCATTGTGTTTCTCACGGCACTGGAGGCTGCCCTTTAGTACTGGGCATCTTCCTGCGTTGGCACCTCATTCTGCCCACAAAGAAATCCAGCTGTCCTGACAGAGCTCTGTTGAGGTCCTCACCCACCTGTCTCACTCACTCATTCTGTTTCTCCTGGTGCTGCAAGCTGCCATTTTGTAGTGGTCACCTGCCTCTGCTGTACCTTTTCCTGCCCACAAAAGAAATATCCAGCAGTCCTGACAGAGCTTCATTGAGCTCGCTCAGTCCCTCTCTCACTCGCTCATCCTGACACAGCTCCATTGAGGTGGGTCACTCCCCTATCTCACTCGGTAATTCCATTTCTGTCAGTGCTGCAGGCTGCCTTTTCTACGGGCTCCTGCCTGCATTGCCATCTTCTTCTGGGTACAAAGAAATCTGCAGCAGTCATGATAGAGATCCGTTGAGCTCTTTCCTCCTCCTCTCTCTCACTTGTTCATTCTGTTTCTCCCACCACTGCAGGCTGTCATTTTGTACTGGGCCCCTAGTGCATTACTTCCTTTTCTGCTCACAAAGAAATTCGCAGCAGTCCCAACAGAGGTCCATTGAGCACACTCACTCCCCTCCCTCACTCACTCATTCTGTGTCTCTCGCTGCTGCATGCTGCATTTTACTGGGTTCCTGCCTGCTTTGGCAGCTTTGTCTGCCATAAAGAGATGTGCAGCAGTCCCGACACAGCTCTGTTGAGGTCGCTCACTGTCTCTCTGTCACTCTCTCATTCCGTTTCTGTGGGGCTGCAGGCTGACCTTTTGTCTGGGCTCCTGCCTGCATTGCTCCTTTTTCTGCCCACAAAGAAATCCACCTTAGTGACACTAGACCTCCGTTGAGCTAGCTCACTCCCCTCCATCACTCACTAATTCTGTTTCTCCCAAGCGCTGCAGGCTTCCCTTTTGTACTGGCCTCATGGCTGCATTGGCACCTTCTCCTGCCCACAAAGAAATCTGCCCCAACAGAGCTTCATTGAGGTCACCTCTCCCTGCCTCACTCGCTCATTTTGTTTTCGTGGTGCTGCAGGCTGCTCTTTTACTGGGCTTTTGCCTCTGTTGGCATTTTTCTGCCCACAAAGAAATCTGCTGCAGTTTGAAAGATCTCCATTGGCCTCACTCACTCCCTCTGTCTCACTTGCTCGTTCTGTTTCTGCCACGGTGCAAGCTGCCTTTTTACTGGGCTCCAGCCTGCATTGCTGCCTTTGCTGCCCACTAAAAATCTGCAGCAGTCATGATAGAACTCTGTTGAGCTAGCTCACTTGTTTGTTCTGTTTCTCCCGCCACTGCAGGTTGCCCTTTTGTACTGGCCCCTGCGTGTATTGGTGCTTTTTCTGCCCACAAAGAAACCTGCAGCAGTCCCAACTGAGCTCCGTTGAGCTCACTCCTCCCCCTCCCTCAATTGCTCATTCTGTGTTTCCCACTGCTGCAGGCTGCCCTTTTGTACTGGGTTCCTGCCTGCATTGGTGGCTTTCTGCCCACAAACACATCTGCAGCAGTCCGAGAGCACCATTGAGCTCGCTCACTCCCCTCTCTCAGTTGCTCATTCCATTTCTGCCAGTGCTGCAGGCAGGCCTTTTGTACTGGGTTCCTGCCTGCATTGCTGCCTTTCCTGTACAAAGAAATCTGCAGCAGTCACGATACACCTCTATTGAGCTCACTCACTCCCCTCTCTCACTTGCTCATTCTGTTTGTCCTGGTGCTGCAGGCTGCCCTTTTGTACTGGGCTCCTGCCTGCATTGCCACCTTTTCCTGCCCACAAAGAAATCCACAGCTGTCTCGACAGAGCTCCGTTGAGTCCTTGCTCACTCCCCCATCTCACTCATTCATTCTGTTTCTCCTGGCACTGCAGGCTGCCCTTTTGAACTGGGGTCCTGCCTCTGTCTGCATTTTTGTCTGCCCACAAAGAAATCTGCAGCAGTCCTGACACAGCTCTGTTGGCCTCACTCCTCCCCATCTCCTTGCTCATTCCATTTCTGCGGTGCTGCAGGCTGCCCTTCTGTACTGGGCTCCTGCCAGCAGCCACCCTTATCTGTCCAGAAAGAAATCTGCAGCAGTGACGATAGAGCTCTATTGAGCTCACTCAGTCCCCTCTCTCATTGCTCATTCTGTTTGTCCCACCGATGAAGGCTGCCCTTTTGTACTTAGGCCCTGCATGCATTGCTGCCTTTCCTTCCACAAACAAATCTGCAGCAGTCCCAACAAAGCTCCTTTGAGCTCACTCCCCCCCCTCCCTCACTCGCTCATTCTGTGTCTCCGGCACTGCAGGCTGCCCTATTGTACTGGGTTCCTGCCTGTGTTGTTGCCTTTTCCTGTCCACAAGACATCCACAGCAGTGCCAACAGAGCTCAGTTGGCGCAGTCCTCCCCTCAGTCACTCAATCCTAATCTGTCTCAAACACGATTTCCAACAGCGACTGCGGTTTTCTGCACGGAGGTGCAGAAACACATTTGGCCATTATGTGAAAAATGACAGCTGTACTGTTCATAGGAGGTGTGAACAAATGCCAGTGTTGAAAATCTGGCGTGAAAATATTACTAATTTGCAAATTTACAAGGGTGCATGGCACCTGCACAACCTACGGTCATAACACAGTCATTTTATGGAGTTTCATTACAAAATGTTTACCACAGGCATTTAGGACCTCTGTTCACAAACAGTGTCAGTGTGATTTTCTTAATATGTCCTGCACCGATTTCCCACAGCAACCAGCTATTGCACCAGAGAGAGAAAAACACATTTCAGCTAGGATGTGAAAATTACAGCTGCACTGTTCATAAGGAGGTGTGGCAAAATGGCAATGCTGAAAATTTGGAGTGAAAATATTGCAAAGTTGCGAAGGTACAACCGTGCATGGAAACTGCACAATGCACATTGAAACAAACTTATTTTATGGAGTTTCATCACCACATTTGCAACATAGGCATTTTAGGACCTCTGCTAATGAACAGTGTCACTGCCATTTTCATAATGTGTCTTGAACATGGATTTCCCACAGTGATCACGCTATTCTGCCGGAACTGCAAAAACACATTTTGGCCAGGATGTGAAAAATGACAGCTGTACTGTTCATAAGGAAGTGCAGAAGAATTGCAATGTTGAAAATCTGGAATGAAAATATTATAAATTTGTGAACTTACAAGTGTGCGTGCAAACTGCATAGCGCACACTCATAACACAGTCATTTTATGGAGTATCATCACCACATTTTCAATCTAGGCATTTTAGGACCTCTGCTTTTGAACATGCCATTGTCAGTTTCTTAATCTGTGTGTAACACTGATTTCCCACACCAACTGTGCTATTCGTGGCGGAAGTGAGAAACACATTTCAACCACGATTGTGAAATTGACAGCTGTACTGTTCACAAGGAGGCTGAAAAATGCCAGTGTTGAAAAATCTGGGATGAAATATTACAAATCCACAAAGTTATGAGCGTTACGTAGCAGCTACTTGATATGCAGCTCATGAAACAGTCATGTTTTGGATTTTTCCCCTCCAAATTTGCAACATAAGCTTTATGAGAGCCCACCTCATGAACACTGGCACTGTTGTTTCATTAATTGGTCCTGTGCAGTGACCGGCGAAATCACCTTTTGGGGCAAATAACGCCATGACAGTGATAGAATTCATGAGAAAGGTTCCCAAAAACCCCATGTTGAAAATTTGGTGCCAAAATCGAAAACATGCCTGAGATATGCATTAAAGTTGAAAAAACCTATTTATTGCATTATACAGCTTACGACATTTCCTCAGTTCGTGGTCAGTTTTGAAGAGTGCAGACATGTTCCTAGTCCTCCGAAGATCATCACGCCAGACTCTGGAGGTAAGTATGGGGTGAGGTGGCATGTGGGGAGGCAGGGTCGCAGATGGGTGAGGCGCGGGTTGTGGAGGGCAGGGAGACCGATGAGGACTGTTTCCTTTTACAGGTTACAAAAAAAAGACATTGTGGGACTGTTTTTATTTTGCATGGGCATGTGGCATGCTGGGGTGGGCTCCAGCATTCAAAGCAGAATCTTTCTTTTTTGGAAAGCTGTAGATGGCGGAAGTTAGGCACCCCATCAATTACACAACAAAGGGGGTTATTATATTATACCGATGAGAATTGGGCACCCCTTCAGCACACAACAAAAGCTGGGGGTAACATAATGCCAACAGAGAGTGTGCACCACCGTCGGCAACATATATATTGGGGCATTGCAGCTGATGGGGATTGGGGCCCCGTCAGCAAATAAACATGGTTGGGGGCACATACTGCTAAGGGATTGTACTCCCCTCAGCGGGGAGGTTAATATTGTTGAAACACGGTGGCAAGCCGCCATGTTCACAAACAATATCAGGGTTTCAAATCCCGCCCTGCAATAACAGGTCGCTCCCTCATTGCAGTGAATGGCTGGCGCTGCAATGATGAGGTAACCTCTGATTGCAGCAGCTAATTTTTACAAGTTTGTGGCACTCTGGCTGAACTAGTGTCAGCAGCAGCATGCCACGGCATTTGAGGAAGCGGGACAAGCCTTTACAGGCTGTGGAGACATTGGCCACAAAAGTGCCACACCTCCACAACCTGCTTGTGGAAAACCTGTAGCAACATGTTTCTTGTGCATGTGCACAATCAACATAAAAATAAGTCAACTTGGCTGGGTGTAGAAAAGTCGAGCAGCACTGTACAGTATATCTGTATAGTCAGACACTAGCAAGACCATCTTAAGGTGATTTCTCAGTGGACAGGGAGAAGAAGGCAATATTTCCTTTGGTACAGCACATCAAGCAGTGTGACTTTTCTTGTGCATGGTAAGAATATGGGTGGAAAAACTAGATTTTGATCCAGCCACACCACTAAAGTACTTTAAATTAGGTATCTGTTCAAGCTGGTTACCATCCAGAGTTGTAAAGACAAGTGTATATTGGAGCCTTGCTAAGCTCTGCCTAGTTGCAAATGTAAGAGAAACAGTTAATTTTCATATTTATTGAGAGATGATTTGAACAGAACCAATACTGAACATAATCAAAGTCATGTGAGAGTGATTACTCCAGCTCGGGGACCAAAAACACCTGAAACAAATAAGACTGTGACATCAGCATGTATGTGTATATGGGAAGAGACACAGGTGGAGGAGGTCATTTAAGAAGATGGAGAAAAGGAATGGGTCAAGAACAGACTCCTGGGGAACACCAGACATGATTGGTAGGGGTGGACAGGATATCACCAACTTGGACTTCCTTGGTGGCTTTAATACATGTGTTACTTTGTTGTTTATATCTAAATAAGGCCTAAGGAGATCTAAGGCATTGTGGAGATTCAGGAAGGTCTACAAGTTTTGAGCAGGTCAATGACATCTGCAGAGTGCTAAGGAAGGTGTGACCATTCTACATGAGATGTTCTAAGAGGAGCATGTTTATCCCATGTTGCAATAAATTTGGTCATGAAAGAGTCAGAACGACATATACTGTATATAGGGGATAACGTGAGTGCTGACCAGTCAGTGGCCTGAAGATTGTCTAACATGGATGGAAGGTCAAAGATTTGAGAAACCTAGATCACATATATATTTTGGTGGGGCTTTAATGCAGCAGATCTTACAGATGCAGTAAACAATGTAATGGTCACTGAATGCATAATGTAGGGCCAGCAGAAATAATGCAGTGGGGATGTAAGGACAGGACCCAATCAATGAGGAATGATTTGAGGAGTTGGAGGTTGAGACAGGTTAGTTCAGTATTGGGAGGGGTGTGGGAAATTGTTTAACCAGGAAAGGCACACTAAGCCAAAGCTTGTTTCCAGGTGTGACCTGGAGCACAAGGAAGTTAAGTGACTTGCTCACAATCACACAGTATGCAAGTGGGGCTGTGGAATTCAATTCCTGGTCTCTAGGTTTGCAGCTCATTCCCTAAACCACAGTTTACTGCATACTGATAATAAATATTGAGATATAGTGAGACTGAGGGACTCAATTGGCGAATTGTATTTTTTGCCAAGGGGAGAGACAATTTATATTGAGATCCCAAAGGACAAGGAACAACAGAGAGGGTGGGAGGACATGGGTCAGAGCTTGACTTTAGGGAGAAATACATGCCAGCAGTAACAAGCATTTGTCAATGCCGAATGTTGCTTGCTTCTACGTGCTGTTTAGGTTTTGGAAGTCATTGGAGTGCAAATATTGAAAATTTCGAACTTCTGAGCGTCGCGTAGGAACTGCGCATATACTGCAGCTCGATAAAACAGTAATTTTAGGAATTTTTCGCAAATTTTCAACATAGCCATTTAAGACCTCTGCTCATGAACAGTGTCACTGTGATTTTGTTAATGTGTCCCATACATTGAGTTTGCACACCGACTGCGCCATTGTCGCTACATGAGTGGAAACGCGTTTTGGGCAGGATGTGAAAAATGACAGCTGTACTGCTCATAAGGAGGTGTGGTAAAATGGCAATGTTGAAAATCTGTAGTGAAATATTGAAAATTCGCAAACCCTACGGCGTCGCGTGGGAACTGTGCAATGCACACTCGTAAAACAGTCACTTTTAGGAATATTTTCACCAAATTTTCAACATAGCCATTTTAAGACCTCTGCTAATGAACAGTGACACTGTGATTTTCTTAATGTGTCCCATACATTGATTTTGCAGACCGACTGCACCATTCTACGCTACATGGTGGAAACACATTTGGGTGAGATGTGAAAATAACAGCTGTATTACTCATAAGAAGGTGTGATAAAATGGCAATGTTGAAAATCTGGAATGAAAATATTGAAATTTTGTGAACTTACGAGCCTGCGTAGGAACTGTGCAACACATGCTTGTAAAACAGTCATTTTTTGAATTTTGGCACCAAATTTTCAACATGGGGTTTTGGAACCCCTTCTCATGAATGATTTCACTATCATGGTGGTATTCAGGCGAGGGTGATTTCAGCGGTCACTGTGCAGTCACTGCGGGAAATCACCCCTCGAGGGCCGAATAGCACATGACAGTGACATCATTCATGAGAAGAAGTCCCAAAACCCATGTTGAAAATTTGGTGTAAAATTCCCAAAATGCCTGAGATATGCAACAAAGTTGAACCCCCCATCTAGCCCATTATACAGCTTACGGCATTTCCTCAGTTTGCAGTTGGCTTTGAAGAGTGCAGGCGTGTTACGGTCCACCGAAGATCATTGCGCTGGAGTCGGAGGTAAGTATGGGGTGGGGTGTAGGGAGGCTAGGTGCCCAGTGGGTGAGTGCGGGTTGTGGGAGGGTGGGAGATGCGCGCGGGGACCGTTTCGTTTTCAGGAAAAAAAAAAAGACATAGTGGGACCGTTTGCCACTCTGGGGTGGGCTCCCAGCATGGCACAAGGATGTTGGGGGGCGTTCAGCCGGCGGGGATTAGGCACCCCGTCAGCCATGGAGTTATTGCCACGCTGGGGTGGGCTCCCAGCGTGGCACAAAAACGAGGCGTTCAGCCTACGGAGTTGGGCACCCTCATGGGCAAAGGACTGTTTGCCATGCTGGGGTGGGCTCCCAGTGTGGCACCTGTTACTGGGGGTAGGGACACGGCTTAGCCGATGGGATTGGGCACCCCGCCGGCTGCTACAGTCGCGTGAGGAGCGCCGCGGCAGCGTGTGGGGGAGCTGCGGCGTGAGCAGCCGATATCTTATCGGTGCTCACTCAGCGTAACTCCCCTTTCAACTGTATGCCACTGCATTTTGGAGCATGTCATAGACGGCTCAAAATGCGATGATAACCGAGGCCACATGCCAGCACACTCGCTGAATTGGAGGGGTGACACACCTCCGAAATCTCCGATGATGGCACTATGTTTCTTGCACATCTTGGCCTAAGCAACATAAAAATGGGAAGTGAACAGTGGAAAGACAGCATGAAGAGGAGGAATTCATAAGGCGATAGGATGGCAGAATTATACACAATGTCACAGTTAAGGCTGTGATACATGTATGGAGGAACTCCATCACCACACTTGCCATGATCCTATCTGGATTACTTAACTAGAAAATCTGATGTCTACATCATTAATTAGGAGCCAGAAACAAGTAACAAGCAGCACATCAGGACTGTAGCACTGTAGTGTGCAGCCCAGAACCCTAGCTGGTCAAGCTTGTGTAGTAGCACCCTATATTTATATGACAAACAACCCCTGGGGAAGGATGGTTGATGAGAAGGAGAGGATGACCTAGGGATTAGCTCCACATTACCAGCCAGCAGTAGTAGAAGGGATACGAGAGCATAGGTTTATATTTGAAATACTGAAACTCAGTATTCTGAACTCTACAAGACCGAGTTTGGAAGACTGAATTTCAGTATTTCATAAAAGCATGATTCCAACCTGTGGGATCCTGAAGGCACTTGCATTTAATGCTGGAGCTTCATCACCCACACACACCCAAACAGGGGCTATGTGCCCCATCCCCCATAACCAAACAAACTCCAAGAGTCAACCTCGTAGTTAAAAATAAAAGTTATTGAGTGGTGAAATTGTGCTTTTCTAAAATGTCCGGTGGCCGTTAACAGAACCCGGTCTACCAGACCATGCTAACCAAGCTACTTCTGGCTTTGCCCTCCATGCCATGGGAGCAGCTCAGCCAGCATCCACATCCTACAGTCTCTTGTTGTTCCTCAGTGGGTAGGATAGCAGTCCATCACATCCACTACCTTAACCCTGTCGGTATCTGTTTTCTCCCTGTCGGGCATATACACATTGGGATCAGTGGAGTAGGGTTAAGCGCGGCTGTGGGCAGTAGTGCCGGGCTGGTGAGTTTGGGATTTTGAGCCACAGGGTGTTAAATAGATACCAGAGCATAAGGGTGTGAGACTTACAGCAATAAACAGGTACTCTAGAAGAGGGAGGTTGTGAGGTGGAGGTGGGGTAGGGGAAAGATTGCTGGAGGTATCAAGATTGAGATAGAGGAAGGGAGGAGACCAGGGTAAATAAAGAAACTGAGGGAGTAAAAGAGAGAGAGGCAGGAGAAGGTAAAGGGGGTGGGGTGTAAGATAAAGGGAAAAGTGAGGAGGAGAGAAGGAGTAGGAGGACCCTGATGAAATCTCATGCATGAGGTGCTACATAGAAATTTAGCTATGACTCATTTCTTGACTAAAGTTATACATATGATTCACCCTTTGCTGGTGTGAGCATTGATATATTTTTAAATTTTGGGGGCATTTGTTTTACAGTTAGAAACGACATCCCTGAAGGGATTGGAGTGAATGGTTCCATTTCATTCTGTATTGCTTAATTCCATGTAAGTCCTGCTTCTGTTGTCCCTGAATCATCTTGGTAAGCCTCCTTTGCACAGACTTCAGTCTGCCATACCTCTTTTAGTTGCAGATTCCAAAACTGTACACAGTTCTTCAAGTGAAGTTGGACCAGCAGTATATACAAGGGTGGTTCACCCACAATGGTGCAAAAAGAAACATTACTCTGTCAATAAGGATGCAGGCAAAAGATTGCCTGGCAAGCTAACACCAAGGAACTGGTAGCCTGCCACCAGACCCGCACACAGTGTGTGCATGATCTTCTGTGGGGGCTATACCCCTGCACAACCTTGCTATTTTATAATGATCTCCCTCCAGCCCTGTATCAGGGAGATGGCAGCCATAGTGTCGCATGCTCCAAACTCCTAATCAGCCACATTATGGGTGCTCTCTTTAGTGTTCCAGCATTACAGACCCCTTATGACAACACCCTGCTAATGGTTATGCACAGGAGAATTATCACCTTCCTCCTTCTGTTAGTGATACTGCTACCTATGCATCCATCATCTATTGTGCATTTATCACCACTTTATTGCACTGTGCTGGTGCCTTCATTTTCCCAGATCCTTTTCCTCCACAGTACTGACCACCGCCACCACCATTCTGTATTCTGATTGGGGCTTTGGCCCCTATGTGCATAACATTGCACTTGCTTGGCAAAAATATTCAAGTGCCACAATTCAGACCACCCCTGCAGTTTCTACAGGTTACTCTTCATGACCCTAATATCCTCCTTGGCTCCATGTGATAACAGATCATGGAATAGCGATCACTATTTGGGTGAGTGTACATTGCCAAAAATGACTTTTGGCGATGTACCTCCACGCGAAGCTGTAATAGGGCACCTGAGATCTATGGTTTCTGTTTTAATATGGGGGTGGTCCCGTGCACCCCTCCACTAAAGGATTCTCAACTCTAGAGGCGGGCATTTTGGAGGGTGCAAAACTTAAAAAAAGACCCGATGCAAAAACACGATCATGCCTAGAACCGAATATAGCACCCTCCCAACCCCAGCCTGCCGCCAGCCCACAGTGCCTCATGGCCAGCTCAGTAACCCACCTCTGCACTACACCTCACAAATCCTCCCTCCCTTCCACCCATCGCACAATGTGGTCCCTCCCCACACGTGTGTATACATAGCAACATCCCATCACTATATTCGCCTACCCCTATCTGGTCACCCCCTGCCAGGTAGCCCTGTCACAGGTGCCGTGATTGAGTCACCCTTTTGGCTCAGTCGTGGTCACTCTATATGTGGGATACCCCTCCTTCAAGTCTACTCTACTGCAGATCTTGATGTTATCTGTAAAGAAACATACCTTCCCTTGGAATCCCTCCCTAGTGTCACAAATAAACATATTAAAGACAAGCAGACTCAAGATCCATACCATGGGACCCCACTTTAGAATATAGTTCAGTCTGCCTTCCTGGTCAGATGTTTACATTCAGTAAATAAAAAAATATAAATAAAACGAAGGTGAGTATACTTCAATCAGTTGAGTTACTTTAGAGATTATATGGCGTTGATGTGGATCATAGTTTAAGGATCTCAGAGGAAAACAACAGTTCCTAGAACTAAGCAAAATCCCAAAGTTTCCTTATATTAAAATGTGATAGCCTTATATGACTAGAGCCAGTAATCTATTGGAAGGATCATTTTCCAAATGTGATAAACCATATACTTTGAATGAAAGGAAGTGATAATCCATTTCTATGCATGGATTATTGCTACCTGTCGATCACTAACAGTGGATTATCACAACTTGACAGAAAAAGCACTCGTGCCACCAAACAGGGATTTCTGAGAGCTAGCCTTCATTTTCTCTCAGTCGATATCAACAAAACAAAACAGGAAACAAAAATGGAGAAGGGTCCTTGTAGTTTCTCAAATCTGACTCAGTCAGAGAATAGTATAATGACTGACTGTAAACCATTATTCACTGATGTGTGCTGTTGTCTTCGACTCCACTGCTGTCATGGTATAATCAGCTTCACAGTCCTGTTCCTACCTAGTTAGGAGGCCGTGATTATCTCACAAAGGAAAATGTTGTTATTTTAGAATTTCAACACTGTTTCTCAGAAGACGGTGTTTCAAGCTTTCTGACAAGTCTGCAGGCTCTAAAGCTCTGCCCACAATGTTCAGAGAAGGGCATCCTGTGAACTAAAATTCAAAGGCTTGATGGGAGGGACATATAGGACACAGGCATGGGTGTACCCATTGATATCATAAAATATGACACATCAGAATCAATAAGTACTGTGCCACTTTATTTAACAGTGGGATTATCCCTATCAATAAAAATATAATAATGGACAAAGGTGAGTTACAAGGTGACAATTCAATTTCAGGGTTCATGGAACATCACAATCAATTCAGCCACTGGCCTTGTGGATTATATTGTTCCATACTTCGATTGAATTATTATCTTGTAACTCACTCTATCCATCATTTATCTATATTTAACACATACATCTCATAAAGAATATGCAACCACTAGTGAATCAAATGGGAAGATTATTGTCAGCTAGTGTATGCCAAAGAGGCATATGATAAACTCCCTCTACTGCAAAAGAAGTAAGGATGTAAAATTTGTGGAGGGACAGATGTGAAATAGGGAGAGTGGCATTTTATTTTTTAAGCAAGGGAGGAGCATTGGGGTATGAAACCTTAAGAGCTAAATTAAAATTGGTTCATTTATTGGGCTAAATGGGTCACATTTAATCTAAGGGCCAGGTGATCTTTTCTAAATGTAAGGTTCTAACTAAGTACACTGGTGTATTCAGGACAGGTGTGTACAAAATAGCCAGGTATTAAGTTGTCAGCTAAAACCAGTTGTTTAAAACCAGTGCTAGTGTGCTGTGAAACCTATTTCAACAAGGTGTTAAATCTGAAGTATAGCTCACTGCCTAACAAGTCAGACACTGAGTGAGGAAGCTGTGGTCAAAAAGTCATCAGACTGCTAAATTGAGAGTTGAGCTGAAGGGGATAGGGCCAAGGAGCTAACAGCTGTTTCTAGAACAGCTGGTTTTAGGGAAGGATGAAAGCACATTTGTAGTGCTGCTAGGACTGCAAGATGTATGCCATCTTACCTGCAAAAGAGCAGGGGTTACATCTGCAGCTTCTGCAAGCTAGTCATTGCACTGCTGAGCCATGTTGCCAGTTTGGAATGGGGCCATGAGGATGAGGTTGACAAATGAGGAAAATGTCAAGAGCACTGTGATGGAAGCACATTTAATTAACTGTCAGGACTGTGCCATGAACAGCATCATGACTATGGAAGTGTAGAAGGATACTTTCACAGCCCCTGCAGGTTGGGCAATGCAATCAAGAGGTGGACTGCAAGGCTGCAAAGACAGTTAGGCGGCACATGAGAATGGAGGGAGGGATATGAGCAAGCAACTTAGGATGAGGGGGACAGAGACAATAGATATGGCTACAAAGCCCTCCTTTGGATCACTTCCCTCTGTCTATGTCCTTCCAGAGATGTGATCTTCAGAACCGGACACAGTATTCTAGGTGGGGTCTTACCAGGGATCTATACAGAGCCAACACATCCTCCCTCTTTCTGATGGAGGTGATACTCCTGCTAATGTACCACAGCATTCCACTCACTTTTCCTACCGCCTTCATGCACTGCCTGGTCACATTTATGTCATTTGATATGATTACACCTGGGTCTCTTTCCTGCATAGTGGTTGTCAATATCATTCCACACATTTTGTAGTCCACCTCTGGGTTTCTGCACCCTAATTGAATTAGTTGCACTTTTCACATTGCAACCAAATGCCATACCCTTGACCAATACTTTAGTTTTCTCAGGTCCCTGCTCATCCTTTCCACCATCTCTGTAGTGCACACCTATTGCAGATTTTGGTTTGATCTGCAAAGAGGTAGACCTTCACTTCCTGCTCCTCTGCATTGTCATTTGTAAAGACATTAAAGAGTACCAGTCCAGCACTGATCCCTGAGGCACCCAGTTGGTCACCCTCTCTTCCTTGGGTGAACTCCATTTACCATCACCCTCTTTTGCCGATCCTTAACTAATTTCTTACTGTATCTAGGTTGCCACCTTTGGACCCTCCTAAGCTACCAGCTTGCTTACTAGTCTTCGGTGTGGAACATTGTTGAACACCTTAATAAAATCTCAGTAGACCATGTCCACCACTTCACCTCTGATCTAGTTCCTTGGTCACCCATTCAAAGGAATCTATCAGATTTATTTGACATGACCTCCCCATGAAACCTTGATACCATTGTTCTTGAAACCCACTGGATTCAAGATATTCACAATCCTTTCCTTCAGTAGTGATTCGATTAGCATTCCACTACTCATGTCAGGCTGAAACAAAGAAACATAGACTTTGATGGCAGATAAGGATAGCTTAGCCCACCCAGTCTGCCCATTTCCATACCTTTTGGATAAACTGTCATGCTATATTTACCAGCCATCTCCTCGCTACCAATTTTGTGTGGTGGAACTGCATGCACCTTCCTCCAGTCATCCAGAACCACTCCTGTTTCCAGTAAGCTGTTACATAGAACTACCAGTATTTTCCTGAGTTCCTTCAATACTTATGGATTCACTTCATCTAGCCCCTTGTTTTGTTCACTTTCAGATTAGCAAATCCCTTCAGGACTCTCCCTCTCCAAAAGGACTAGTGTCCACCTCTGTCCACCAAATCTTTTGTTATTTTATTGTGGTCCCTCCCTTCTCCTTCCTCTGTGAACACCGAACAAATGTATTTACACCATACATACCTGAGTCTGTGTTTCCATATCAAGTTATAATGACATCAGAGAACTCTTCAGCTTCACCATCAAGACTGTTATAATGTCATTTCATGTTTCAGTTGTATTGCTCTATCTCTAGGCACTACTGTATATGGACTTCCTGGGTGGCACGGAAATGAGCCCAAGCTCAGTAGGCCTTTCAAGGCTAACAATCTTTAAATAAATAAATAATTGTGGATTGACTCTGTCTTCTTCACACTGCTCTCTCAGCCAGTCCCATAGAAACATAGAGCGATGATGGCAGAAGGAGACCATAAGTCCATCTAGTCTGCTCAAGGGTTACCAAGGCCTTCTATGGGTCCTGGGACCTAGCCACCTTACTCTCTGTACCTTGTTGAGCTCTTAATCTGTCCCACCCTCTCTTGAAAGCTGCCATGGTTTTAGTGCCCACCACTTCAGTGGGCAGTCTATTCCATGGTTCAATGACTTTTCTGTGAAGTAATACTTCCTCATATCTCCTTGGAAGCTCCCATCCTGTAGCTTCATTTACGTCCCCTGGTGGCTGAGCCTTCTATTCTTTAAAAATTTCTGAGTAGGGTATTTTGTTAATGTCCCTTATGAATTTGAATATCTCAGTCATATCACCCTCTTCTTTCCAGTCTCTAGAGTGCATGTTCAGTGTTCTTAGTCGCTCTTCTTAACATATCCTCTGGATGCCATGAACCATCTTGGTCACCCTTCTCTCCACAGTCTCGAACCAACAGTTGTTTTTCCTAAGGTGAGGGCTTCAGAACTGGACACAGTATTCCAGGTGGGGTCTTACCTGGGACCTGTATAATGGGAGGATCACTTCCCTGTTGCTACTGTCAA
Organism: Neoceratodus forsteri; assembly: GCA_016271365.2. Classification (NCBI taxonomy): domain Eukaryota; kingdom Metazoa; phylum Chordata; order Ceratodontiformes; family Ceratodontidae; genus Neoceratodus; species Neoceratodus forsteri. Next base: position 627,670,986 of record CM057455.1, read on the forward strand.
AACCTATCTCTATACAACTCAGCAATTATTTGCTTTGCAGTAAGCTTTATTGCTGTTGCAGTAGCTTGACTGCTTAAGGGTGTAATATATAATGATGCTGAGATCCCTTTCCTTGTGTGAGGTGTTGATTTGGACCCCATTGAGCCAATACTCTGCTCTGGGGTTCCCTTACCAGATGCAACACCTTGCAGTTTTGGCATTGAACTGTAGCTGCCAAATCTTGGACCATCTCTCCAATTTTTCAGGTCTTTCTGCAGGTCCTTCACCACCTCAGTGCTTTCAATCCTGCCATCTAACTTAGTGTCATCTGTGGGCTATTTTGCCCTGAATGCCTTCTCCATTTCACTAATGAACATACTAAAAGGAATAGTGCCATGACCGATCCTGTGGCACCCCACTAGTGACCTCTCTCCACCTGACCTCACCTCATTGACCACCACTCTTTGCTACCTATCCTTCAGCCAGTTCCCACCCACCTGACTATGCTCCCAGCATTGCCTAGGTCCACTAACCTCTTTAATAGGTGGTTATGTGGCACGAATTAAAGGCCTTACTAAAATCAAAATATAGGAGATTCAGTGGGTGTCCTTTATCTAATTCCTTAGTCACCTAGTCAAAGAACATAATGAAGTTTGTCTGGCATGACCTCCCTGCTATGAACCCATGTTGTATCCTATCCTAAAGTCATTTCCAAGTATTCTACTAGATCCAGTTTAATTAATGTTTCCATTACTTTCCTGACTATAGATGTGAGGTTCACTGGCCTGCAATTGATAGTCTCCTCCCTACCCCTCCCTTGTGGAAGGTTCCACAACTGCTCTTCTCCAGTCCATAGGCATGGTTCCCATCTGTAGTTACGGTTGAACAAATGTGTCAGGGGTCTTCCAATTCCTCAGTAAGTTCTCTCCAGCACCCTTGGGTGCAGTCCATCCATTCAAGTGCTTTATCCACTTTAAGATGTCAGTGCTTCCCTGACCCTGTCTGAGGTGAATTTTGGTGTCACCATTCTTGGGATTCCCTTATTCTCAGCCTTTATACCACTATCAGAATTGGCCCATCATGCTCATTGGTGAATACTGAGCAGAAGAAGTTATTCAGAGCAGATGCCTTCTGTTCATCATCCTTGATGATCCTATCATCTTCTAAGAGCCCAACTATCCCCTCTCTTTTCGCATCCTGAATGTATCAAAGAAGTGCTTGTTCCCTGATTTGACACCCGCTGAGATCCAAAGCTCAGTTACTGCTTTTGCTAGGCTGCCCCCTTAGTTTGTTTACTTTTCTGAGTGTAGTCATTCCTGTCTCTGTCCCTTTTGTTTGTCTTATATTTGTGAAAGCTTCCTTCTGCCCCAATTGCTTCACTGACCTGGCCTTTGAACCAAATGGGTCTCTTGTGTCAGTTCTTTTTGTCACAGTCCTTATGCATAGTTTGGTGGCCAATAGAATGGCTTGTTTAATCTGCCCCAGAGATTTCTACCCATTTTCTCATGGATCCCAGACAGTTTTCAGCTGACTTGCTGTTTCAACCTATCGAACTGGTTCCTCTGAAGATCAAGATCTCTGTCCTGGATTTAGATTTAAGTTCCTCTAGGGACAGCTTGAACCAGACAGAGTTGTGATCACTATCTAATCTCCATAGCAATTGTCAAAATTACTACTCTGGTTCTATGAAAACAAACAAGCACTGACCCTGACAAGAAAAAGACCACGTTGATGTTACTTTGTTCCAAATATGGCTGAAGTAGCACACCCTCTCTTTACATTCTAAACATGCTAGTACCACTTTGGAAATGTTGCCCTAGTTAACTACTAAGAACTTACAGTACACTAGACCAGCACTTCCCTTTGTCCTCAGACACTGATAATCCATCCTAATGACTATTCTAGTCTGGGTGTATAATAATGATTCAAGGTTTGTCCCTGTGTCATGAACTGAAGTCTCTTACTGAACAGATGCCTCTTACCCACCCAGCTATGGGGATGAAGGCTGTGGGCTTCCCAAAACACTTATTTCTTTCCATATACATTTTTATCCCTACTTCACCCCTGGCAGCCCCCTCTAACCAAGCCCCATCACTTGGCTCCCCTGGGACATATCTACACATTTGTCCTCTGCAACAGGACTCACAGTTGTGCCTGGCCACGGTGCAGAGCCTGCAGGGAGTGAGTTGTCATCCTGCTGCCTTGTGGAGTAGTTTCTCCTTTTTCTCCCCAGGCACATGGATGTGCAATGGATGCAATGTCCAAGGTCCACCTCCATTGAGATGGTCCTGGCATCCTGAACATGGGGTCCCTTCCCGTGTGAGGTGGCTTGCATGTGCTGACTACCAGCCACCTTGAGGTATCAGGCAAGCAGCAGCTCACTAACCCCTCCCTGAGCATGGAGAACTGTCTATGGATGCTCAATCCTTCCTCACCTGCCAGCCCCTGAGCAACCTGAGTCTGTTTCTGACCCCAGGATGCCAGTGTAGCAGGAGGTGAGGCATCCAGAGCCTCAGCCCTCTATGCCACTGGGCAAGCTCATAAACACATCTTTACATGCTATACTCCTTTTACAGTTCAGTTGGTCCTTATTCCTAGGCTGCACACTCAGTGGAAACCATCCTTTCCTGGAATGAATAGCTGTATTGGCCTTCATTGGAATCCCAGAAGTTGTATCATACAGCTTCTCTTGGTTCCATATTTTATTTGGGTCTATGTCCCTTCTTTCTATGCATCCTCTAACAACCAACCAGTAACCAGGCTTACCTGCTTGGATTGCAATGGGTAATAGGCTTCATGTGCACATTGCAGAAAAGTTATGTTTTTAACTTCAGATTTACTCATCTCTGGAAAAGTTTGCTAGCTGATGTAACCAATTCCATTCCAAAGGTTACAAGTTAAGCATGTCTGCTCCTGCTGTGGCTAACCAACTTATCTATATCTAGAAGATGGAGAATAATGTATTGCCAACCATAAACAACAAGGCTGTGTTTACACACTGAGTGGTGAGATGACATCACAGATATCAAGGGTGCCAGAAGAAGGCAATAGCTGAGGGGGCTGAGAATCAAAAGGGCACTTATGAGGGTAAAGGGAACTTTTCTGTACTAGTTTTGCCATACAGAAATAAAAATGGAGTGGCTGCTGTCCTTTTGCCCCTCCCCTGGTTCTGGCACCTATGACAGATATGGAGAAGGAAGCTCTGGAGGTCTCTATGATGTCGTCTCAACTAAGAAGGAAGTAAGAAGGGCTGGGGGATACTGGGATGCATAGGAGAGGCATCACCAGTAGAAAACAAGAAGTCATTGTCCCTCTGTACAGACAGTTGGTAAGACCACATCTGGAGTACTGTATACAGTTCTGGAGACCCCATCTCTGCAAAGACATAGACAGGGTGGAGGCTGCCCAGAGGAGGGCAACCAAAATGGTGCAAGGTCTGCACCAGAAGACATATGAAAGAAAGACTAAAGGAGCTTAAGATGTATAGCCTCGAGGAAAGGAGGGTGAGGGGGACATGACAGAAACTTTCAAATACCTCAAGGGAATCAACAAAGTTCAAAGAGGATAGCATCTTTCAGAAAAACAGATGTGCAAGAACAAGGGGCACAATTTGAAGATGGGGACAGTTCAGGCGTAATGTGAGGAAGTAGTTCTTCACAGAAAGGGTCCTGAGTAGGACATAGAGTCAAAAACAGTAGGGAATTCAAGAATGCATGGGACAGACATAGGTCTAGTGGGGGTAGGAGGAAGTAGGCTGTTGGTTAACTAGAATCTGCAGCTTATCCATTAGGTAGGAAATGGGCAGACTAGGTGGGCCAGCGGTCTATCTGCCATCAGATTCTATGTTTCTATCAGCCTTGTGTATGATTGCTCATACATTGTATTGTATAGTATATATCTGTTTCATTCATTTCTCTTTCTAACTCTCTTTAATATTGGTCAAGCAAACTGAAAATAGCAAAAAGGGATAAGATTAAATGGGTTTAATGTGATATAGGTAATACTGTATCTACATGAGCTGGTAACATTTTAATAGTTCAACTTTTAACAAACTGTTCACTTGCAGTGTTGTCATTCTTGCTGACATCTTTATTATGAGGAATTTGAAGTGTAGCCAAGTGTGAGGAATCTTAATAGACATAGAATTATTCTCTGTTTTCCTCAGTAGTAATATAACTACTATAGTACAACAGCATTCTGAAATCGCTACTGTGGTACTACGGGTTTCTATGCACAACAGTACTGAACCATATAATAACATGGCCCCATATTCAGTGCCAGATATTTGTATCATGCAGCCATTAGCAGTGTGTGCATGAGATAGTACAAGGCTGGCATGGGGCAATAGTCAGGACAGATAGAGCAACCTGACTAAACCCACTAACTGTCTGAATAATGGACTTGGTCAGTGCAGTGCACAGTGACTATGCATAGTAATAACACACCTACCCTACAACATGGTGGCCTACAGGAGGGAATGGAGACAGTGCATCCCAAAAGGGACAACGTTATTTCTCTTGTAAGTCATAGTCCACTACAGTATGCTAATAAGCCCATAGGAAATCAAATTGCAAAGGGAAATTCCCTTACAGAAATATAGGTGTGCTGTGTACATGCAGAATGCATGACACATACTTAATTGTACAATGTTTGTATGCAGTTTTGCATACAAAAGTGAACCTAAGTGAATCAAGTCTAAAAAGCAAATCAGGTTCACATGCTGCAAGCTTGACATGTGCACAACAGGTAAGCTATTGTGAACATCTTCTAAAATTACATCAGACTTGCGTGTTGCACCCCTTGACATGAGTGCAGCAGTTAAGCCAGTGTGAACATCATTTAAGCATCAAATCAGGTTCACATGCTGCACACTTGCCATATGTGCAGCAGTTAAGCTAGTGCAAATCTCATCTAAAAAACACATCATTTTCTATTTCTTGTACTACTGTGAGCAATTAAAGCCATTAAAATATATTTTATTTGAATTCTCATAAAAATTAGGTAAACTCATAAATTCTGATCCTTTGCAAATTGTTTAATGGCTTTTGATTTTTGTCATTAAATCACCATCGATTTGTAAAGTATTGTTTATTTGCTGCATTAAATGTCTAGAATATAGCCAGCCAACATCCCCCATTCAGATGTACTGTACAAAGAGGGGCCTCTGTTTTTGAAGCCTATCCTTTTATTTTGGACCATGCAAATCCCTTATGCATATTCAGTGCTACAAATGTGTTTCTCATTGACGGCTTCAGCTCAGTTTCCCTTTGTCATTCTGTATTGAGCATATACACTATGGTCATGCTCAGCACTCTTTGTGCTGAGTAGGGTCTTGAAATGATGCACCATATCTCACATTTTGTCACTGAAATGAGGGACACGTGACACTCAAAATGAGGGACAATGAGGGACACTAACCACATGATGATCAGGACACATCATGAAAAATGGAGATACACTAGAAACCATTGCATTGGCACCTGAGAATGAATTTCTACCATAAAGCAGGGTGCCATTTAGATAGAGCATAGGGGCAGTTGCCCCCATATTTATGCCTAGGTTGTTCTTATGGTATGGAAATAATGGCATTAAACTTGTATTTAATATTTTGCACAATAAGTGCCCACCTGGCCTGTGTGTGCTCATGCTGCAGGTACTCTTCAGACTCAACTGTGTCTGTATTGTGTTGTTCACTCTCTCCACCTTTTAGCAGTGGCACCATCACATGTGATGTGGAGGAACCCCAGCCAAGAAAGAGCACAACAGTCTTGCAAGTGTGACACTGTCTTTCCCACCACAGAGTAGATAGACTGCACACTATAGCCTGGAGGGAGTAGGTGAGCACTAAACTCTCAATAGCAGTATTGTGGCATATTTTGTTGGTCTACTCTTAGTGAGTCTCTGTCCCCTGGTGGCTGATGGGGCAGAGGTGAACTGAAGTTAACTCAAGACTAGGCTACCTACTTACTCTACTAGGCTCACCTACATAAAAAAAGCAACACAGACCCACATGGCAGCAAGCTGAGCTTAGCAGTAGTGGTGACAGTTGTGTAGGTGACCTTCAAAGGCCTTAGTCAGTGCAGTGCAGCAGCAGCCACAGCACCAACCAAGGAAAAAAGCAAGCAACCAAGGTTCGTGGGTTTGGTTGGTGAGGTGGCTTGGTCACGAACTACATTGGGGATCTGTGATGGTCTGTTCTAGCATCCAGCTTCTGGCAGAAGGAGAGAGGGAGGAGCAGACTAAAACCAGGCTGGTGGCATACTGTGCCAGGCTGCAGGTTCTGCTATATGGCCGTGTAAGTAAAAGTAAATAATTTTTTACATGGGTTTTGGAAGGAGGAAGGACTGAAATATTCATGTGTTTCATGTTTCTTTACCATTGGTGGCTTCATGACCCATAGGAGATGGGTATTGAATGGAATGGAGCTGGGAAGAAAAAACAGGACAAAGTTATTTTTTTTTGGGGACAGAACTTCAGCCAGGAAAAAAATGGATTACTAACTGGGTAGGTTTAAGACCAAATCTGATGCACTGCTCCAGGTATATACCAATGAATCTTATACATTTGAATTTTTCCTGATTTGCATACCACTTTTCAGTCAGAACAAATAAGTTTTACCTTTTAGGGATGTTACAGACATTCTAGAGCTGTCCCTTGCATTTGTGGACAGTTGAGTGGTGTGATATGCCCTGACTATTGGAGCCCCACTATTGTCAGGGCTTATGCCCCCAGTGAAGCTGACCTCCTCATCCCCACACTCAGGCACATTATGAGAAAGGGCCAAGAAGACTGCAGGTTTTGCACCATTGAAATGAATGAGGGTATTCTTTTAGTACTATTTTATACATTATTGATGGAGAGTTGGAGGTTATTTATTTATTTATTTATTTATTAATTAATGTCTTTGGTGATGGGTAGACAGGTAATGCTATATCAGTATGCACATAAGCATAGCCAAAATACAGATGATGCAAGACACACGTAATAATGGTATACAAGTACATGGTCCAATTCAAGTACAATTGAGAAAAACAGTTGCTGTAGTAAAAATTCAAATAGAAAAACAATCACAGTTCATAACATCAAGGGAAAGACAGAAGGAAAGGGGCAGGGTAGGCTTAGGGTTGGGGCAGGAAGGAGAGATGGGAAAAGGGCAGGCTAATGGGGACAGCATGGGGTATAAGCGCTGTAGGGCAACAGGTGAAAGCCTGAGTGCTATTAGAGCATACTAGAGTTGTTGAGTCTAGCATTGCTCTACGGAATAGTGACATTTTGCAGCAGTGAGGAGCCAGGTCTTCAGGGTTATATTTAAAAGCTAGGTGGGAGACACACACAAACAGACAGTGGGAGCTTGTTCCATAAGGAGAGTGCTCCGACTGAAAAAGCTCGAGTTCTCTTGGTGGTAGAGGCATGGGGTGCTTCTGGCGGAGAACTGAGGATACCCTGAGATTTGTGGGACAACCTATACCTGTCAAGAGTGGTGAGTAAGGGGACACATGTTGGTTCCTGAGGGAGTTGTCCACCAGGCAGCCCATTGCATAGTCAAAACGACCTTGTGGGTGAGCCAACCAAGTGACTGATAGAGTGAGTTGGAGTGGGAGTGGTAAGGGGCTTGAAGGGCGAATCAACAGATAGAGTTATATGTCAAGTTTAGCCACTTGTGCAGGGTGGTGGATTAGTGCGAAGTAGCAGTGAGGCAGTAGTCATAGAGGAGAAGTAGGTTTCCATGTGCAATGGCCAGACACGCTTAGTAGATAGGTAATATGATAAATGAAGGCCACCGCTCAACTAACAAGGTCTTGTTGGTAGAGCAGTGGCCTTCATATTCTACAACTCACAATCATAATGTATAAAATAGAAATAAAAATAAATCTATTCATTTCAAGGGGTATGCCCCAGCACTTTGACCCATGGACATCAACTCTTAAAGACTCCTGTCTCTTGCTCTTTAGTACTCAAAGTAAGACACTGTTTACTTATATCTATAGCTGGTGGGTTGTTTGTAGCAGCATGGCTGTACCAGCTACAGTGTGTGCATGGGGGCAGGGACTTGTCATGTGGTGTGAGTTGGGTTATTGCAACTTTTGTGTTTGCACCTTAAAGTATGTTTGCATGGAAGCATTCAAAACTATGCAGAGAAAATATTAGGAGCACCAGCCAGACAGAAGTAACTAAGTGATTTTGTGAGTAAGTGTGTGTATTGGGGGTGGGCAGAACCACATGTGTTTCCATAGGTATGTGTGCTACAGTTCAACTGTGAAACCAATATGAGGGAGAGAAGAAAACTGAAAAGCATAACTGTGGCTACAAGCATGCCATGCGTGCAGATGTATTCAGATATGTATTGAAGTACAGAGAGAGCCATATGTGTGCAGACAATATGGCTTAGTGGTTAAAGGCACTGAACAGTAAGCCAGGAGGCTTGGAGGCATAAAGACCAGTGTTTGAATCTCATCAACCCCACTCATGTATGGTGTGATCCTGAGCATGTCACTTAACTTTTACATGTGCAGTTAACAGTGATCATTTGCTTTTGAATGTATGCCACATGCATGCAGTCTTTTCCAGTTTCAATTAAAAATTATGCTTTTACACTTGCTTGCTGCATGTATGCCACATGCATGCAATCAGTTCAATTTAACATTTAAATCATACTTGCAGCACACATATTACTTGGGTAGTTTTATGTGTCCAGCATGAAAACATTTCATATAATTATTTCTGTAAGGCTCTGCATGCCATTATGGGGCTTATTAGCATGCCTCAGAAAACCCCTAGATACAACTACATGAAGGCATTGTACAGAACTACAGCACCCACCCCAAATAGCCAAACTGGTGCATCAAAAACCTTATTTAAAATTACTGTTGGTTCTAGTGGTACCCCCATCACCGATCTGACACCACATAAACTTTATTGTAAAACATTCCTGGCTTTTGTGATCCTGCAATCTCTTGACCACTGATCTGATGTCACATAAACTTTATTACAAAAGTATATCTGGTTGTAGCTGTCCCTCACCCTGATCACCACTCTGATCCCACCTACCAGTGATCAACCGTCCATCCCCCATCAGAACCTTCCTCCTACCCCACTGTGGCTCCTACTAATACCAGTAATGAAGGAAAATCTGGTGACAGTGATGAGCACAGCCCCTCCACTCACCACCTCAGCCAGCATCCATCTGTGCAATAGGGAGTGTTTGGGCTCCTACAGTAGGCCCACACACACACACATTCCTGTTACTCAGATGGTGGCTGGCAATTACACTAAGTGGATGAGCTTTGTTTGTCACTGTCACCAGATTATCCTTCATTACTGGGGGGAGTGGGATGCTGGCTGCTGGCAGTGGAGGGTCCTGAGTTAACGGTTGGGGAAGGGGTTCTGACTGTTGGTCAGAGGGTAGAGGACTCTAAGTAGTGATTGGGGTAGGGCCGTAGGGGTGACCACTGTAGTCTGGGATGCTTTACAGTAAAATTGATACAGCATCAGATTGGTGACTGGGAAGTTGGAGGGAGCACTAGAGTAGGGATGATAAATAAAGTTCACGTGGCATAGGATCAGTGAAAGGGGCTACCACTAGTGCCAGGAATGCTTTACAATAAACTTTATGATTCATCATTTCAGTGGTATGGATGCTGTCATGGAATGACAGCGTCTGATGTTTGTCCACTACCTGGCACTTGGCGGAGGGGGTGCGGTTCGAACACCACTATGTGTAGTGATTAGAGTAGGGTTTTAAAAGCATTATTCAGCAATGCCATAGAGGCCATTTAATACTTTCAAAATCTTTAAATATATAGCTACACCCTATAAGCAAGAGGGATCACTCATTTATATTGGTGCAATGGTATATTCTAGGTTTCTGTGCCATCAGGGTAATGCCAAATACACTGGGGGACACTGAATATGCCCCCCATCTGACTGTGCAACTCCCAGTGAGCACATTGTGAACATGGTTAGTGCCTCTGGAACCTTTCAAATATGAAGCCTATGTGTTTTGTGCTTTTTGGCAACTGTTGACTACTTTTATATAGTTTATCCTTTCACTGCTACTGTGCTAACCTGGAGACATTCTTTTGTTATTCTTGTTTGCTGTGTAATTCCACTTTTGATCCCCTTATACTGAACAGTATCTTTTATCATTAATAATTCATCTTGTGAAACTTATTTTTTTCTTTAATTGTGTAACTTGTTAAGCATTTCTTCCATGGGCCTCTCAATGGTCCAGGGGCAGCACTCGCCTCCCAAGTCAGCGACCCAGGTTCAGAAGCACGAGAGCTAGCTTGTCCCAGAGTGGCTTGTTACAGCATGAGCAGCTATATCGGGCATGGCCTGACATTGGGGAGAAGGGTGGCATCATGAACAAGGAAATATCTGCTACAGTCAAAAGATGATTTCTCAGTCACTACAACCTCCTGCCTACCACCAATTAATGGGTGCTGGGTGATTCTAGATTCTGCTTCTGGGGTAGGAAGATGGACCTCTCTCCTCTGACTCCACCACAGGCGATGCTGGATATCCATGGGGACCACCCCGGTAAGTGCCAGGGATTGTGGCTGATGGGGTGGAAGACCATGGTGGAATTAGATGGCAGTGTGAGAGGGAAAAAGTAATATGGAAAAATGTATTTTTCCATGATCCCTCTGCTAGGTCACAGCTGTAAGCAAGATTGCTACTTAATGCTGTCCAGATTTACTTGTTTAAATAAATTATAAACTAGAGGTGATGGTGTTTATTCTATAACTATGAAATACTATAGTAATGTTTAACTGTCATCATCAATAATTATATTACTTTGTTATATCTACATGATATATTGTGACTGTTTATGAATGTCCATGTACAGGGTAGTTTTCAGTCTCTTAAATGCATGTTATAATATCAACAGTATACAGTACATCAGTTTCTGTATACTGCTGGTCTAACTGCAACTGAGGCTTAAGGCCAGTGCCAGGATTTGAAAATCCTTGTTTGGGGCTATTGCAGCTGAAGTGTGGCACATGCCCCCTCAGCACCATGGCACAGCATGCGGATCACCACAAGCCTGGCACAAGGCTGTCAGGTGCATGAGGTCCCGCTGGTGCACAAACACCATTTGAAAATTGGGGTGAAGCAAGATGTGGTGAGTTTGCCTCTTCGCTATGTCTTCTTTTGCAGACACCGTGCATCATCCCAAATCTTTGAAAATCAAGCCCAAATAAAAACTGTTTAAAAATTCTAAGAACCACAGTTTCAAACTACTCAGGAACTTACTGTGCTGGCTATAAGTTTGTAACCCTGAATTTTAAAGTTGCCCATTTCACTATCCTCTGTATGAATCCTGTTATTCCTTGATGCTGCTGGATTTTCCTGTGAAACCTTCAGAATATAGTAAACAAATTACTACTAAGTGCAGGAAAAATAATTTATCAAGGAAAGGGAAATACATTAAGAAGACAATAGATCATAGAGAAGAAATTGTAGCATTAAAATGAACACAATAGGTCATTAACAAATGACAGTGTCCACCATAGGCAGCTGTGGCCATTTGTGCTGCAAAATAATAAATAAATAGTGCCATGCAAAATATAGCATACAGCCATCAGGGAGCAAAGTTTATATATTTATACAGGCAGCCTGTCCCTTCTGGAGAGTGCTGTATTTATGAATATCAGACTGTGTTAGCGTAACACAAAATGCATCTGTCCAACACAATGACAGCCCTCTGCTGGCAACAGTCACCCAGTAGCAAATGGCAAAAGAGCATCACAAATGGGACAGTACCTTTTCTTTAGGGTGCCATATTTAGATACCAACTTGCTAATAACCACATATGGTATGCAAGGCACTAAGTAGCTGTTTGAATACCATTATGCGACCATTGTTATTCTGCACAATGTCTCCATATACAAATGCACAGAGGTCCTATGCAAAGTTGTGGCTGTTGTCCACATCCTCACCCAATCCCCAAACACTAAAAACAACTCCAAAGAAGTCTAGTGGTTCCATCCTCCCATCCAATCCCAAATCAAACTGGCAAATTCCTAGCACTCCAGTTGTAGCCACTACTGCCCAATCCCTTTTGGTACAACATGCACTGCTCTCTAGCTCATCATCTCATCACCCCATATGGCACTGACTCACTATATGAAAGACCATTCAGGAACATGTGCAGAACTATAGACAGTGATTGGCACAGACCCTTCTCTCACTGCCTTGGCTGGCCATCATCTGAATGACAGGGTCCAAGCAGTGTGTAATGTAGAAATTATTTTTGTTTTACCCAGTTTGTGTACTGGGAAAACAGAAGAAAAGAGATTCTCAAAATGAGTAGCTGGGTACAGGAAACTGACTCTGTGACAGGCGGAGGAAGGAAAGTAAGAAGAGACTAGTTACAGAGCAGTTGTGCAAGATGAATTCATGAAAATGAAATTTGAAAGAGAAGGAGGAGGAATGGAATGTGGAGGGTATTCAAAGGATGGGGACGGTAGAATATGGCTTATTTTGCAGCAGAAGTTTTAGACCGAGGGTGTGAGGCATGTGTTTCTGAAGAGAGAAGAAATTAGGGTGAAAACAGGCAAGGAACAGAAAGGAAGATGAATAGCAAGGTTGAGAACTTTGGATAGAAAGGAGGCACAGTGAAAGAGGGCTTGCCTTCAGAGATTTGAGGAGAGGTAATAAACAGAGAAATGTACAGGCAGAAACTGACCTAAGACTCATTCAGCCTACCAGTGGATCCCAAAAAATAGGAATTGGATGTACATTTTGATACAGCAACCTGAGGACGGTTTAGTCAGTGATTCATGTTCCTTCTCCATGTCCTACCTCCTGTCACCACTACCTGATCCTTGAAACTGTCTCATCCGCCCTTAAATATGGTTACAGTTTTAGTGTTGACCACATTGCTAGACAAATGAATACATCTGGTCATCAATCCTTAGTGAAGAAGTACTTCTTCACATCCCTCCTGAATTTTCTCAACAACTACTTGTAGTTGTTCCCAAAGTGTACATGCACTCATGTCATGTGAACAGTTCAGATTAGTCCATGTCATTGACCCCACAAAAATGTGAAGGTATCTCTCATATCACCCTTTCCCTTCTGGCCTCAGAGGAAAAGAATTTCAGATTCCACTACCTTTTATCATACAAATTTCCCTGCTGGCCCTGTATCGTTTTATCCAACATCCTTTGGACTATATTCAACCTGCCCTGGTCTTTCCTCAGATGTGGGCTGAGAACTACAGACAGTACTCTAGGTGCTGCCTCACCAGGAACATGTGCTTTTGAGAAATCACCTTCTTTGTTCTACCAGTAATACCAGTGCCAAATGCATATACCCAAAATGTTGCTGGTTTTACATTTAAACCTTACTATTCAATGAGCTAAAGTTTATGATATTAGTAATAAAAATCTTGAAAACCCATTTTTTATTTATTTGAAAATTGGTGACCCCTTCTTTTATAGTTTGTCCACCTCTCACTTATCAATCCAGTCAACTGCTATAAGGTTATTTTTCCTCATGTACATTATCTTTGATTTCTTGGTGTTGAACTTCAACAGCAAGACACCTGATCATTTTTAAATCTTACCATATCCCTTGCTATTGTTAATCATTTCTGAAGGATCCACCACACAGAGTTTGGTGCCATCTGCAAAGAAGCACACATCCCTCTTCACTCCCTCCTCTACATCACTAATGTACATACTGAAGAATGTGTGTTCCAGGACTGACCCGGAGACATCCCACTAGAGGCTTCCCTGACTTTGGAGAATTTTCCATTGAACACCTTACTTTGAGTCCCCAACATAGCCAGTTGACTAGCCACCGAGCCAGGATATTTCGTCATCCAGTAAATCCCCAACTTTTTCATTAGTCTCCTATTTAGCACAGATTCAAAGCCCTTGCTAATATCCATGGAAATGATACAAATCACCTGACTCCAGACTGTTTTTTTCATTATGGAATCAAAGAAATCAATCTAATTTGTCTGACATGATCTACAGTATATCTAATGAATCCATGCTGTATTTTATAATATAATCCCTGATATTCTAGGAACTCTCCTATCTTATCTTTAATTATGGTCTCTAGGAGTTTGTCCACAGTTATGGTCTGACTAACTGACCTATCATTTCTGAGATCATCCCTATCACCAGTTGTGTGCAGTGGAACCATATCTGCCATCCAACAATCTGCTGACACTACTCATTTGTTTGAGTATAAGGAACAGTAGTTAGTGCGAGGGAATACTGTTTACTGAAAAAATAGCAGAATAAATTTTTGAATGGGATCCAAACTGTACAGCATGGGTTTGTGGGTAGCACTGTAAATGATATACATGTAGTCACACTGAGAGGAACATCATTGTTAGGATGATCTCAGGGCTGACAGGGATTGAAAGGCAGGATTTGTTGTAAAGGGTGTCAAGTTTAGAGGTGAGCTCTTTGTGGAAGAACTGAATACTGAACATGGAATGGAGGCTTTGAAGCAGCAAGTGTCAGGGTAATTAAAATGAGGGACTACTTTGGCAAGGGGAGGTTATGCAGAGTCAGACAGACTGAGGCAAGATAAAAGATTTTTAAAACTTCAGGATGGAGTCAGTGGACTGTGAAAGGAAGAGAAATGGAAGTTATTTTCAGAAACCTGACTGGAATGAGCAAAGAATAGAAACAAGCATTTGTCATTGCCAAATGTTGCTTGCTTCTATGTGCTGTTTAGGTATTTGGAAGTCATTACATAGATACACAGATACATAGACGAGTGTCGATCAGATAAGGGCCCATGGCCCACCCAGTCTGCCCATTTAAGTTTGTAAGTTCAGTTTATGTTTTCCAGGAAGTCTGTTCTCTTACCCTGACCTCCAGAATTCCTTTATGTCTATCCCATGCATTCTTAAATCCGTGATTGTTTCAGCCCCACCACTTCCTCTGGCAGGGTGTTCCACTTGTCCACCACCCGCTCTGTGAAGAAATTCTTCCTCACGCTTCCTCTGAATCGTCCTCCTCCAACTTCATCCCATGCCCTCTAGTCCTGGAACATCTTTTTCGTTTAAAAATAGTGCATTCCTGCACCCTGTTCCTCCCTGTAAGATACTTGTATGTCTCTATCATATCCCCTGTCTCCTCCTCCCTCCAGGGAGTACATGTTCAGTGCCTTCAACCTGTCCTCATAGGACTTGTGATGCAATCCATGCACCATCTTTGTTGCCCTCCTCTGAACCTTCTCTACCCTGTCTATGTCCCACGTAGGTAAGGTCTCCAGAACTGCACAGTGTACTCCAGGTGCGGCCTCACTAGTGTCTTGTATAGTGGAATTATGACCTCCCTTTTCCTGCTGGTGATGCCCCTGCCTATGCATCCCAGCATCCTATTTGCTTTACCTGCTGCCTTGTCACACTGTTTCCCTGCCTTGAGGTCATCAGAGATGATAACTCCAAGATCCCTTTCCTGCTTGGTGCATGCTATATCCTCACCCCCAACTGATATATTGTGCCAGTGTTTTTGTGCCCCATATGCATTATCTTGTACTTCCTGCATTGAATTTCAACTGCCAAACCCCTGACCATTCTTCAAGTTTCTGCAGGTCCCTTTCTCATTCTGTCTACACCTCTGGTGTGTCTACTCTGTTACAGAGCTTTGTGTCATCAGCTAACAGTGAAATTCTGCCTTCTAGGTCCTGAGTAATGTCACTGATGAAGATATTGAATAGTACCGTCCCAGCACTGATCCCTGTGGTACCCCACTGGTCACTCTTCCCTGTGGAGTGACAGCCATTTACCACCACCCTCTGTGTCCTGCTGCCCAGCCAGTTACCTACCCACCACACTACTCTCCTGCCCACACCCATATTCCCCCAGTTTGCAATAGTCTTCTATGTGGCACAGTGTCAAAGGCCTTGCTGAAATCCAGATAGGCCATGTCCACTGCCCTCCCTGATCCACCTCCCTAGTCACCCAGTCAAAAAATTCAATGAGGTTGGTCTGACATGACCTTCCCCTGGTGAAACCATGCTGCCTTGGGTCCTGTAGTCCATTGACAACCAGATGTTCCACCAATCTCTCCTTCAGTAGTGCTTCCATGATCTTCCCCACTACCAAGATGAGGCTGACTGGTCTGTAGTTCCCCGCTTCCTCTTTGTTCCCACTTTGTATAAGGGGACTACATCTGCTATCCTCCAGTCTTTGGGTACCTCCCTGTTTCTAGTGATCAGCTAAACAGGATAGCAAGAGGTTCAGCCACCACCTCTCTTAGTTCTTTAAGGACCCTGGGGTGCACCCCATCTGGCCCCATTGCTTTATCAACTCTTATTACTTCCAGTTCCTTCAGGACCTTTCTCGTAAAGGACTTGTGTCCATTTCTGCACCATTCTCACCCCTTGTGCTCCATTCAGACCCATTACCTCCTCTTCCTCAGTAAAGACTGAGCATAAATACCTGTTCAACCTGTCATTGGAGTGCAAATGTTGATAATCATGTAACTTACGAAGCGCAGTGAGGAACTGTGCAATGCACGTCAGAAACAATCATTTTAGGAATTTTTTCACCAAATTTTCAACATAGCCATTTTAAGACCTCTGCTCATGAACAGTGTCACTGTGATTTTGTTAATGTGTCCTATACATTGAGTTTGTACACCGACTGCGCCATTGTGCGCTACATGGTGGAAACACATTTTGGGCAGGATGTGAAAAATGACAGCTGTACTGCTCATAAGGAGGTGTGGTAAAATGGCAATGTTGAAAATCTGGAGTGGAAATATTGAAAATTCACAAACCTACGAAGGCATGGGAAGTGTGCAACGACACTCGTAAAACAGTCATTTTAGGAATTCTTTCACCACATTTTCAACATTGCCATTTTAAGATCTCTGCTCATGAACAGTGACACTGTGATTTTCTTAACGTGTCCCATACACTGAGTTCGCAACACCGACTGCGCCATTGTGCGCTATATGGGCGGAAACATGTTTTGGGCAGGATGAAAAATGACAGCTGTACTGCTCATGAGGAGGTGTGATAAAATGCCAATGTTGAAAATCTGGAGTGAAAATATTGAAAATTGCAAACTTACGAAGTGCGTGTAGGAACTGCGCAACGACACCGAAACAGTCATTTTAGGAATTTGTTCACCAAATTTTCAACATAGCCATTTTAAGACCTCTGCTCATGAACAGTGTCACTGTGATTTTCTTACTTTGTCCTGTACATTGATTTCCAGACACCGACTGCGCCATTCTGCACTACATGGGCGGAAACACATTTTGAGTGAGATGTGAAAAATGAAAGCTGTACTACTCATAAGAAGGTGTGGTAAAATGGCAATGTTGAAACTCTGGAGTGAAAATATTGAAATTTTGCGAACTTACAAGCTTGCGTAGGAACTGCAAGCAATGCACGTCAGAACAGTCATTTTTTGATTTTGGCAAATTAACATGGGGTTTTGGGACCATTTCATGAATGATGTCACTGGCATGGTGGTATTGAGCCCAAAGGGTGATTTTGCAGTCACTGCGTAAATCACCTTCGGGCCCGAATAACGCCATGACAGTGACATCATTCGTGAAGGGGTCCCAAAACCCCATGTTGAAAATTTGTTGCAAAATTCCAAAAATGCCTGAGATATGCAATAAGTTGAAACCCCCTATCTAGCCTATTATACAGCTTACCTGCATTTCTCAGTTCGCGGTCGGCTTTGAAGAGTGCAGACGTGTTCCCGTCCATCAAGATCATCGCGCCGGAGTCCGGAGGTAGGTATGGGGTGAGGGGGGTGTGGAGAGCTGTTGTGCACAGTGGTGGTGCGGGTGGGAAGGGGGCTGGGGATGTCCAAGGGACCGCTTTTCATTTTTCAGGTTTAAAAAAAAAAGACGCTTGGGACGTTTGCCACTCTGGGGTGGGCTCTCAGTGTGGCACAAGGACGTTGGGGGCGTTCAGCTGACAGGGATTAGGCACCCCCATCAGTCATAGGGACTGCTTGCCATGCTGGGGTGGGCTCCAGCGTGGCACCGACTACTGGGGGAACGCAGCTCAGCTAACAGGGATTGGGCACCCCATCGGCTATACAGTACATGTGGGGTGTGCACATCTGTGGGTGGGAGGAGCTGCATGTGAGCAGCCTCTTATCGGTACTCACTGAAGCATAGCTCCCCTTTTCAACTGTATGCTACTGCATTTTGGAGCGTGCTCACAGACAGCTCCAAATGTAATATTAGGCCATACCACAGCACATTTGACCGATCTGGAGGAGAGAGGTGACACACCTCCGAAATCTCCAATGATGGCACTATGTTTCTTGCATGTGCAAGCAACATAAAAAGTGTCTTGAAAAGCATAGAGCAGGAAGAGGACTGTTTTTTCCTGCACAAATGAGTTAGTGCACATTAAAGTGTATTGTAAAGCAATGGCCAATCTCCAGTCACAGTTGGTGGCCATGAATGTTCAGGGTGTAAACAGGCTACTGATTTTGTTAACATCAAAATCTGTGACACACAAAAGGTTATAATGGTCAGTGGGAGAAAAGTCTTCCATGGCTAAGTTTAATTGTAACTCAGTTTGCCAGATGTTAATGAGTGCAAACCAGGACATATAGGTTGGCTCAACAGGCAAACAAATAACATACACAGAAGCAGCAATTCAGGTGCAATCCACTGTCTGCTTGTTGGGATGTTATTATTTACAAACAATCTTCAGCACCAAAAGTAAAGATAAATACAGAAAACAAAATATTCAAAATAATAAATAATCAATTGCAATTCCAAAGACTTTTTCTCCACTTACAGAGTGCAGCTTCCCTCCAGCTAGGTCAGGAAGAACTGACCCTATCTAACTAACAACTGGGAGAGGAAGGGTGTATATACCCGCCTCCTTGATCAGGTGACCCAGTGTTCCTTTTTCAAAATAAATTATTTTAATATCCTCCCAAACATAATATTATAAGCATTGCTGTCATTTATACAAATGCACAAAACCCTAAATGGTTTTATATACATAATAAACTATTTTAAAGATTTTAAACAACAGTCAGGCTTTCCAACAATTGATTGACAGTTTGTCTATTTTAAATATGAGCCACTAGGGGCCCCTTTTCCCTATAGTGATTCTCATTATGCTGCCTGAACTGCTAGCAAGCAGACCTTCCCTTTTATCTTCTAGCAACAGACTACAAGCTTCCATTTTCTTAAAGCATTACCTTTGTTCAGGTAATATTTTCATATTTTAGCTAACTTCCTGCTGTAGACTGTTTACATATTTCACCTTTATTAAACAAGGCGCAGAAGAAGATGTTTTCTTTGCACAACAGGAGCTTTGGTTTATTTTTTAAAAGGCGTTTTAAAGAAACAAGGTCAAGACTTGCTCAATCAAAATGTCTGGTAAACTTCAGACTTCAGGGTTTATAATTATTTTAGTCTTGTCCTGAACTGAAGAAGAACAGAACCACAATTCTCTCAAAGAAAGAGTAAACCCGAGGACAGACTGCTTTTACAGGATATCCCTGAGAAGAAATAAACAAATGAAGCAACTTTAAGGAGGAGGGAGAGTCAAGCTGTCAGCTGAAACTTTTACTTTTGTTTGTGCTTTCATTTGAGACTTAAAGGGAAAGGGCTCTCCTGAAACATAGGAGATTTTATTTTTTTAATGTCTACTCTTGATACAGGGCTAAGTCTCCTTCTTAGAGACACTTTTACCAAGCAGAGAAGTAATTAATTCAGAAAGGGGTTTCTTCAGACTGCTGGTTTCTTTAATAACTAAATTAGCTATTTTGTTTATTGTACCAGCACTCCAAATTCAGCTGAGGAAGCTTTTATTAGAGTACAAAGGTAACAAAGGGGTAACTGCTGGTACAGTGTGTTTATTGTCTTATTTCTAAACAACAGCTTATCTGTCATACCACTACTTCCATGTAGTTTAGGGAGCACAAAGAGGACTATAGACCTTGGAAACAAGAGAAAACAAACCAAAGGGATAAGAAAGGGGTAGAAGGTTTTTTAAGGAGGTGGCCTTCCTCCATACATAATAAAAGGGACAGCATAAAGAAGGGAAAAAATAGTGGTTGCAACCAGAGTTTTTAAAGAGAAAGAAGAAAAGGTCCCAAGTCTCAATGGCAGGGACTAATCCTGTCACAACTAATATGCTGGTTGACAATACCTATAGGGTCTGGCATGGCTGGTTTCTATGGTGAGATCCTCAGGAAAACTTTTAAAGGGTGAGACAGAGGAACATTATCTTAAGAATCAGACAAAATGTTGTTTCATTTATTTTATAAAATAGGAAGGAAAAATTCTGAAATATCATTGATTGAGAGACATCACCTGATCAGTCATTTGAAAAAAATACTTGTGATATGTGGTCAGATGCAGATCTCATTATTAAGGCAAAATAACATCATTACATACAAAATCAGTGGTAATTTCATAAATATAATTTATTTACTATGTATTGAAACAACTGATTATATGTAAACAATCTTATTATGAATCCTTCATTTTACAAATAATTCCTAATAGTAGTGAACCATTTTATAAATGAAATAAACCACTCTGGGTTTTCATCATGTAATTTGAATGCACTTCCCAGTGGCATAAGGACATTTGGCCATGCCTCATGCTCACCCCCTGAGGCAAGCCTTAAAATCTTTCTTGCACAACCTGTTGTGGCTTACTGTTTAATTATACTGCCAAAATGTAGTATTAATAAATAGTCACAGTACACAAAATACTTCTCTGACTTACAATTGGCCTGTGTGAATATCCTTCAAAGTGCTACTCTTTCCTAGTCTCCAAGTCCCACATCATTATGATCAAAATAACAGTGATTATTTAAATTCTGACATGAATGTTTAATTATTTCTAACCCTGATTATTATGAAAAGTTAATTTTAAAGTTATGATATAATAAAACTAAAAGTAATAAAATTAATATTTTATTCAAACTGTCAATTTGTCTGCTTATAGCTGCAGGCAATCTGTGCTGTGATTAAAATAAGAGATGGGCAAAAGAAAAACCTTCATAGAAGATGCAGAATCAGCAGAATGCAAACTGTCCCAGAAATTCATAGTTTCTGCCATTTCCAGAGGCAGATATCCACATGTCATACAGTTTTGTGAACCAAATGCAAAATCCTGCATGGATGAATAAATTCCCCACAATATGTACATACAATAAATTTTATGGAAATTCTACCACATGGAATTGCTATGCTAACAAAAGTCCACTGGCCACCACTATGACATTCAGCCAGCCTTAAATAAAGGGATTTTAGCTTTTAAATTATTGCATTTTGTATTTGGGTCAATTATGCATTTAGAGATGGGCAAAATTGGAAAATTTTGTTCTGCTAAATATTCTTATGAGATCTGCACATTTAGAGAAACATTTTGCAGGTGTGAAATGTTAAATTCTGCTAGTGAAATGCAGAATTTCATCAGTTAAATGCTGAAATTCATCACCTGTGGGTAAAATTCCACAGTTTGCTGGTGAAATTCTGCATTTTGCTGGTGAAATTTTACATTTTGCACCCACAAAATGCGACAGTTTAGAAATATTTCATTGGGTGAAATTTTGATTTCGGCCAGAATTTTGTTGGCAAAATTAAATTTTGCTGCATCTCTATATGTATTATAAAATGGCAAGAAAAATACTGAATCCTGATTGGTTAGCTGGGCACTTCATCCATGATGTTATCTTATTACAACATCACAGGATCATGTCCCAGCTCCTACAAGACTGCATGTCAAATAAAAAAATCACTCTCATGACCAACACTAAGTTGCCCACACCTCCATGTCTGCCTAAAACTGCTAGCACAAGCTCCATGTTTAAACAAATAATTCCTTTCTCTTACAGAGGCAGCAATGATAGCCAATTAATTGTTACAAAATGGTTATTCTGGTAAATGTGAAGCAGCATTTTCTTTTCTCTTCCTCTGTTCTTCTACAACTTCCAGTGTTAATTTGAAATCACTGCTCTGAAAAGGTTCATGATATCTTCTCTTGCTCTTCAGCCATCCAGCCCCATGCAATCACAAAAGCACTTGAGTGACTTCAAACAAGCACACACGCAGCTTCAAAACATTACCCCTCCAGCTGCTCTGATTAGAACTGGCAACTAATTTGTTGCCGTCCCAGCTCCTCATAACTGCTCTTCTCAACAAATTACTTATAAACATAGATCATTTGTTTGTTTATCTATTTTGTTAACCAGGTAAGTCCACTGAGTACAATGGCACCATTTTCTGGGATGACCTGGGTCATAGCATAAAACATATACAAACACAGTTTACATAACTATAATTATAACATATAGTAAATTGTCAGTTTAAAACAATGAACATCATTATCATTAAAACATGTGCATTTATATGTATCCAACAAGTACATTTTTTAAAACAAGCTGTTGTCTTGGCCATTGTCATCTGCAAAGCTAAGACATCAAATGCTTTACAGCATTGCAAGAAAATGAGTTCTCGCCATATTAGTTTTACACCTATTGTAGGTACTGCAATGTTTTGATTAGTGTTAGCTCTGATTATACCATGTCCTGTTTGAAATTGAGCTAATAATTTAAGTCTCCTTGGGGCAGTAGCATTTAATACTTTCCAGAGCTGCATTCCCTGTGAGTACCAAACTCTTATCAATGGGAAGCCATTACGGCTGATTATATAAGATATAGTGATGAGTATTTCTGTTGCTTGTAAGGCAAAATTGACAGATACTGATTTATGAGTTTATGTACTCCAAACAGTGTAGAGGAATTAGCTACTGAGTTCATTACTTAGCTATAGTCAGCAATTGACACCAATTATATTTGGCCTATGGGTAGCAAGAAGGACTCAAAGATGCTATCTAAACAGTGGTACAACATACAATGTCTCTTATTAAATGCATTAATTAACCAGTCAAAATGTAGCAAATTAGTAAGCATGCCACCTAACACCAACCCTAGATATTTAAAAGACTGAACATTTTCAAGACAGATATTATCTAGATTGTAAACTGACATTTGTGAAACTTTTTATTATAGGTACAAGGGCTTGCATACTGTATATCATTGTGTTTGTTTTTCAAGACAGCTACTAACCAGACTGTAAATTGACTTTGTCAAACTGTTTCATTATAAGTACAAGGGCTTGCATAAATCATTATTTATGTTTTTGTTTTTGTTTGTCTTTTTGTTTTTGTTTTATTCAGAAGAAGACAATTACCTTTAACCCAATTAAATGCCACTGCCCCAATGATAAAGGACAAGGGCACTAGGCACCGACAGGTGGACACAAGTCCTTTTGCAGTGGAAAGGGTCCTTGAGGAACTAGCAACACTAAAAGTAGACAAAGCAATGGGGCCAGACAGGGTGTACCCCAGGATACTGAGGGAACTCAGGGAGGAGCTGGCAGCACCTCTGGCATCCATGTTCAAACTGTCATGTGAAATAAGGGTGATGTTGGATGACTGGAGGAGGACAGATGTGGTCCCTCTATACAGATGTGGTAACAGGGAGGAGGCAGGAAACTACAGGCTTGTCAGCTTAACATCTCTGCTGGGTAAGGTGATATAATCACTGCTAATTGAAAGGATTAGTGAATACCTTGTCACCAGTAGGCTTCAGGGATCTAAGGCAACATGGTTTCACAGGAGGGAGGTCATGCCAGACTAACCTGATCTAATTCTTTGACTGGGTAACCAGGAAGTGGATCAGAGAGGCTAGTTGACATGGCCTGCTTGGATTTCAGCAAAGGCCTTTGACACCATTCCAATTAGAAGACTGATAAACAAACTAGGGAGAGTAGGAATGGGTACTAAGGTTGTAAAAGGGATAAAGAGTTCACTAAGCAATAGGACTCAGAGGACTGGTGGTGAATTGGACCCACTCTTGAGTAGGCAGAGTCACCAATGGGGTACCACAGGGGAGACTAAACACTTGCTGCGAGCCAGGGCTTAGTGGGTGGTGCTAGAAGTAAAGGGTAGCCAACCCAAAACAGTCAAAACCAAGATAATCCAGCACACTTAAAGCCTATAAGAAGATAAATCCAGGTCCAAGTCCAAACACTGTGATATGCAAAATATTTATTTTGTCCCTTAGAACAACAGGACCAGCAGGCAGAACAAAACAAAAGACAAAGTGCTAAACATGCTCCCAACGCTTTGACTCACTAATGAGTCTTCATCAGGGGTGGTACTGGGCCCAGTTCTCTACAATGTCTTTAATAGTAAAATTCCTGAGGCACTTGAAGAGAAGGTATGCCTCTTTGCAGATAACATGAAACTCTGTAACAGAGTGGACACACTGGTGGGGAGGTGTATTGAATAAGGGAGAACTAAAATGCTAGAAGAATGGTCAAGAAATTGGTTCATGGTTTTCAACTCTAAAAATACAAAATAATGCATTTCAGGCACAAAATCCAAGGACAACATATACCAGTTTGGGGGGCGACTGACAGATTCAGAACAGGAAAGTGACCTGGGGTGATTATTACAGATGACTTGAAGGTTGCAAAATAGTGTGACAAAGCAGTAGGAAAGACTAGTTAGATGCTGGGATGCATAGGCAGGGCATCACCAGCAGAAGGAGGGAGGTAATGATATCCCTGTACAGATCACTGGTGAGACCGCATCTCGAGTACTATATCGAGTTCTGGAGGCCACATCTTCAAAAGGATATAGTTAGGGTGGAAGCAGTTTAAGAGGAGGGAAACTAAATGGTACATGGCATGCATCTGAAAACCTATGAGGAAAGGCTTAAGGAATTGAACATGTACTCCTATAGAGGATAGGAGGAGGAAGGGACATAAGAAACATACAAATAACTCACAGGAAAAAGCAAGATATAGAAAGGTACCATTTTCCTAAGGAAAATATGTTCAAGAATAAGGGTCACAATATGAAATTAGAACAGGAGGTTCAGAGAAATGTGAGGACACATTTCATCACTGAAAGCATGGTAGGTGAGTGGAACAGCCTACCAGTGGAGTTGGTGGGTAGGAAACATTTGTGGGATTCAGGAAGCTTGGGATAGACGAGGGGACCTTAGCAGTAAAAAAGGAGGGATCAGGGACGGGAGGCAAAATAGAGTATGCAGTGTCACAGTTAGGAGAGAGGGATAAAGGAAGACTGGTGGCCAAAAGGCCCTTATCTGCTGACATTTTCTATGTTTTTATGTTTCAAGTTTGAAACAAAATTATGTCTTTCTATTAGCATTCTACTGCATTTGCAACATCTTTTAGCTTCAGTATATATTACAGTGTTGTTCATGTAGAATAACATAGATGACTCAACACATGTGTCCAGCAGGCTATAGTGTCATTTCAGCAGAATCAAAGGGATTGCAAAGCTCGACAACCACAGCATTTTATATAAATAAATGCTAGGAAACCATGCTTTAGGGGGCTTCAGGGTTGCAAGTGACATCATAAGTGTTGCAAAGGAATTGTGGTGTTTTAACTGTCAGCCCTTGTTGTCACTAAATGACACCTTGGTGGAAGGTTATTAATAAAAAGGCAGAACAGCATGAGGTGCAGGACTGAGCTTTGCAGTACCCCAATGCTAGTCATTCTGTATCTTGAGAACACATCTACTGCCTTTGTCCTGTACTCCTGCCTAGCCAGGTATCTCTCTAACAAATTAAAGACAGGTTCAGACAGCACTACAGCTCTCAATTTAGTAAGCAATACCTTATAATTAACTGATCTTAGGTTTTGAAAATCAAAAAATGGAAACAACAGAAAAATCTGAATCAGTAGAAGTGTGCAAATAATGAGTAAATGTCAATAAAGTTATATTGGTGCTGTGGGGCTGTCTGAACATGTGCTGTTGGGGAGGATAATGATTTTATTTATCAAAATAAGCCTTCGCTTGATCCCTGCATTACTTTTTTGAGCAACCTGGGCAAGAAGTGAACAGCGTAACAGGCCAAACATTTTCAAAAGCCAATCTGTGTCCCTGTTTATGGACTAGGAAGATATCAGTCCTTACAATAAGTTAGCATTGTGGCAGCGACATGGGACAAATTGATCATTTTGTCAAAAAGGATGGTAATATCCTCCTTTCCTAAATTTCTTGACACCCATATTTATTCCATTAGGTACAATCCTCATTCTACCGTTCAATTTTGTAAATATTTCAACATGCAATTTGTAGACATTTTCTAAAGTATAAACTAGGGAAGCTTTAGATAGAATTTCATGATTTATCAGATGCTCAGTCTCCAAGTCTGAGAGATATTTCAGTTAAAGCTCATAATCAACAAAACAGTTTACAAAACCATTTGCAATGTCAATTTTCTGAGTCAGAGTTACTGATTGTTGTTACTATGTTTTTTGAATAAATGTATTTTCAACATTTGTTAGGTTTCTTATTAGTTTCAGAAATCTACATACACCTATCTTTATTGAACTCTGTTTATCCGTAAAACACTTTGTTTTAGCCATTTTAACCATGGACTGACATCTGCTCATTGTAGTCTTGTTGGAGATTAGTAGCCTCTTATCCCAGTTGCCTTCTGTGCTTTCCAGTCTCAGTCTCTATCTTTCATTAAATCATAGAGTTAATCAGCTATCCAGTCGTTCTGCTTGGTGCTTACTCTTAAGTTATGAACTGGAGCTACCATTACTTATTTTATTCAGTTTTTAGATAAAGTAATCAAGAACATTATCAATGTGTGGCATAGTACGTCATCTAAAATGACCAGTCTGTATACAGTACAAGACACATTAAACAGTTCCTCAGTTCACTGGTGTAGCATTGTTCAGTGAGTTTCCTAATCTATGCAGTGTTTAATTCAATGAATTATTAAAAGTTTAGTATTGGTTTGCAACTAGCTGATAGGACTTTATAAAGTTTTGTAGCTGTTTAAGCTATGAGTTTCATTTCAGTAGGCATCAAACAACTCTTAAGGAATGCTGTGATATTTATAAACAATGCTCTTAAGGAATGCTGTGATATTTATAAACAATGCTCTTAAGGAATGCTGTGATATTTATAAGCAATGCCATGAAAATGCATTGCATAAACACTGCAAAACAGCTACTGCTATATCATTAAACAGGTACAAGTGAGTTGAATAGGCAGTGAAGAATGGTTGGAAAAGAATTAAAAGCTTCAATAATTCAAGCTCCCACTGCAGTAGAATCACACACAAAAATACTACATCAGTGAGTTGATGGGACACTTTAATGTGACTTGTATTGTACTTCAAGCTCACACTAAGTGTTGCAATATTTACAAAATGCTGTCTGGCTTGCAATTCAGATAGTTTATTTGACCAGCAACAATTCACCACATAATGGTCACTCAGACTGTCTGATAGGATGCCGAGGCAAGTTATCTCATTAAAATTGCAGACCAAAACCCAGTTGAATAAACTTTACGCTTTGGTTTTATAATTAGCTTTGTCGTTAACTGTAACCTGGCACAGATCAAGTTTGAACACACAATCATGCACATACTTTTTTTTGTATAATAGCCAGTTTACTTTATAATCACCTAACATCACAAACTTGCTATCAATCCTAAATTTTGTACAAAATGCAAAACAGCTTTAAGCCATTCTCAGTATGTATTGGGAGACTAGGTGACCACTGTTTGCAATTTTAAGAGCCCTTCAATACAACATCATCTCTCAATAATTTACAGTCTCTGCTGCCATCATCAAACACCTCCCCAATACACATAATACATTTAAACTGTTCTTTCAAATGTAGCATGTAACCCCAGCCTGCTTACTTTTCCCTGTTTTTACAAAAAAGTGTATGTTGGTGTCATAACTTTGTTGTCTAGAATCTTTTTTTTTTTTGTGAGCCATATTTCAGTAAGAGCTGTGGTATCAAAGTCATATATAAGATAATGATGGTAGAAAATGACCTGTGGTCATTCAGTCTGGCCTTAACACCCCATCATACCCAAAACCTTTGTCAATACAGGGTTTTACTCACATATCCACCACTTGCCCCTTGTATTATTGCTACTCCTTGAGTAACTACTTAGCCCTTAACACTGTTCCAACTGGTCTTGGCACCAATAATGGTTTTGGCACTTACCACCTCCTCTAGAAGATTGTTCTGTGACTATTCCTTGACTGTTCCATGGCTCAGCTACTCGGTGTGTAAAATAAAACTTTCTCATGTCCCTCATGAACCTTACCCCACTGGCTTCTACATGTGTCATTGTGTTCTAGATTTGCTACTCCTGTTGAACAATTCTTGAAGTCTGCCTTGTTCCTTCCTTTTAGGAACTTGAGCATCTCTATCATATCACACCTCTTTCTTCTGGCCTTGATCAAGTATATGTTCAATGCCCTAAGCCAGTCCTTGTAGGATCTGCTGTGCTGGCTCTGAATCATTTAATCACCCTATGCTGCACAATTTCCAGTCTGTACTTGTTTTTCCTTAGTGAGGACTCCAGAATTGAGCACAGTACTCTAGGTGTGGTCTCACCACTAAGCTAAAGAGAAGCAGAAATACCTCTTCCTACTGCTTTTAAAATTTCCTCCTAATACACACACAAGCATCCTGTGTGCCTTACTGAAGGCCTTGTTACACCGGCTAGGTTGTTTAAATGAGTCAATTATGATGACTCCTAGGTGCCTTTCCTTAGAGGTAGGGCCCAGTTTAATCCATCCATCCAATACTCCATTATGGGATTTTGTTGTATATCTGTATCACCTTACACTTTTTAACATTGAATTTCAGCTGCCAAGCCTTGACCACATCTCCAACCTTTGCAGGTCCCTCTGCATTTCCTTTCCTCACCTTATTGTTTACCCTACCACAGAGCTTGTGTCATGTATGAAGAGATGCATCTTGCCCAGAATTCTTTCTACTATGTTAGTGATGATATACGAAAAGGATTGGACCCAGGACCAATCCCTGTGGCATCCCATTAGTGACTTCTCTCTCCTTAGATCTGACTCTGTTTACCACTACCTGCTGCCTCCCTTCTAACCAACCTCCCATCCAACTATTTTATTTCTTCACCCAGATCCTTCTAGCTTCTTCAGCAGCCTTCTGTTTGGTGCCAGTTGAATGCTTTGTTGAAGTCAAAGTACAGTAAATCCATGCATGATCCTTATCTACTGTCCAAGTTATCTAGTCAAAGAATACTATCAGGTTGGTCTGACAAGACCTTCCCGCCACAAACCCATGCTGGTTACTATCCTAAAGTCATTTTTCTCTGGGTAATCAAGTAGGTTCTCTTTGTCTAGTGTCTTCCTTCAGTTTACCCACAATGGAGTAAGACCGAAGCTCTGTAGTTACCAGCTGCTCTTTTCCCACCCTTGTGGAGCAGAACTATATCTGTTACCCTCCAGCCTTTTGGAACCACCCCTATCTGACTACCGAATAACATTATCAGGGTTCAGCTAATTCCAACGCCAGTTCCCTGAGCACCCTTGTAACTCTCATCTGGCCACAGGGCATTATTTACCTTCAGGGCTGTATTCTTTTCTAACTCTTCACTAGTTAATATCTGTGGCCCCATTTCCAGGATCCCCATTTTAGCAGTCTTTATTCTCCTCTTCAGCAAAGAACATTTTTCTGCTAAGTCTCCTTGCTCTCCATCCTAGGTTTTCAGGGAGGAGACATTCCAGTATTTCCTCTCTGTTAAATAGAACCTGATGGTGACCTGAACTATTTTTTCAAAGATGTTCCAGTTTTCTGTTAGTTCACTAACTGAACAACTCTTTTTAAAACTTTTAAACTTTTTTAATTTTTGTATTATTTTTTCTGAATTGGGCCATTTTATTATAACAATAAGGAACTTCAATTTGTTGTAATTCTGGGATAATATAATTTCTGAGGTGGCTAAGGCACTCAATCCAAATGCCTAGTGCTTCACAGTGCATGCAGTGCACTATATCATCTCAGCATCACACATGCCCTGTCATGCCTTATTGATTAGTTATACACCTGAGCATTATTTACTGATCTGGTTCTGTAATAAGCTATTGTATTCTGTCTTTGTGAATTGATATGTGCTATCAGTTGGGTTCTCTCAGAAGAATGCCTTGTAACTAAAGATTGTGTGTTAATGTATGCATGTGCATTCTGTCTCCAGAAGTATTTGCTAAGTAGGGCTGGGAATACTTGTCCTGAATATTCGCAGAATATTTGGAATTTGGCCGCAAATATTCAGATATTCAGTGTTCAGAAAAGGGTATGTGGTGACTTTAAAATAAAAAAAAGAAGAAACAACAAGCCTTCCTCCTCAACCAGTAAAGACCAGGTAAATGTAACCCACATTCCCCACCATCTATCAAAAACAATCCATCCCTCCTGCCCTCCAACACCCATGATTTTTTATACATTTAATAAAACTGGTTCTACTAACAGGTGACTGGCTCAGGCTGCCCACCTAGAAGGCTGACAACCAATATAATGTACAGTGCTTAAAAATTAAATTTATGTCCTCAAGGAGAGCACCCAACCCTATTCTTACCTTCAACAGCACCCTATTCTTAAATATAAGCTGAGTACATGAACAACTCAATCCTCTCACCTCCATGGTCAGCTGGCTTTTCATGAATGAAAGTGATTGTGTGCTTCCTATAGTAAAACAAGCTGATCATGCAGTCAGCTAGTTTTACTTATAGGAAGAGCATGAAAGTGCTTCATTCATGAGAGGGTGACTGACTGTGGAGGAGGTAGGCTGAGCAGGTCAATTTATTTACTTAAATTTGAGAATTGGGTGCTGGTTGGTGGAGTAGCATGAGGTGCTGTACCAGGTGGTCATAAATGATATCTATTTTAAGCACAAAGGAACACTTTGCATGAAGATGGTGGCTGGCTGTGGAGGTGGATGGGTTGAGTCGGTCTTCTATCAGGGGATCTAGTTTACTTGAAATGAATAAAAAAACTTGGGATGCTGAGAGGAGGAGGGATTGTGCTTTGATAGAGGACGGGATTACATTTTACCTGTTTTTGGCTGGGGAGGATGGAGGTGGCTGTCCCTTTATTTTTTCTTCAGGTGGCCAAATAATTTACATTAAATAAATAATCTCCTATTTGGGAAAGGTTCTCAAATATTCAGGGACCTACTATTTGTGATATTTGGGAAATAATATATGGCCCTGAACAGCCCTTGTTGCTGAGTACTTGAAGTACTAGAGTTACCTTTATGTGTAATGACTATAGACAGAAGGGATTTGGTTACTGTTCTCCCTGTATTGTTAAAATTCTGTAAATATGGATGCTATTTCATGGTTCAAAATGTTGACTGACAACCATGGAGTGTTTTTCCTTACAGATCTAGAAACTAAAACCATTATGTTTACAACAGGGGTACACATTCTGAGATTTGATTTTTTTTTTCTGAGCAGTCCTGACTGGAAAAAATAAATCAGTAACTGAGTCTGTCAAGAACTACAGCATACCCATGAATACAAGACACTGAAAGCTCTTTGAGATACATGTTTGATGTCTCAGGAAATGATTTCCTGGGTTTGATGTGATCAGGAAGATTATGTCAATATATTGAATACTTTAACATGAATGTATACATTTATTTGTCAGGAAAAATGTTAAAATAACTTTCATTAAACACTTAGGAAAACTTATGTATATATATAGATATATATGTCCTTGCCAAGCAAACATTATTTAGGAGTGCTGAGTCACCAGTCTGCAAGGCAAGAGCAAAATTAAAATCAGCAGTTTGGGAGGCAATAAGTAGTTTGCAAATAAATGCAGCTCTTGAGAACAAATGGATGAGATGAGAGGTCATAAATATGAGTCACATTAGCTTATTGGACACCTCAGAGAATTGCTGTTTGTGCTCCAAAATGAAGGGGCTACAAAAGCAAGTTTTAACCAAGTGCAAAAGTCTGCAGACCTTAGTAAACACTACATAAAAGTTGTCTGTGAATGACTGTGGAGTATAATATGACTGCACATTACAGCAATGAAATCAATCAGTTTGTGACAGTGTAGGAACATAATTAAAAGGAAAATATGGTACTGCTGGTGCTAATAACTTTAGTCTCCCATCAGTTGATTGTTGGATGAACATGTCAGCAATGAAGCCCTCACTGCAGTTCAGTTATGGATCCTCATTGGTTCCACCAGTCCTGGTGGTCTGCTGTGCCTGGTAGCAGATAGACAGCATTTCCTTAACTATGCTAAACAAGGCAAAACCAGTGCACCACATGTGCTTTATGGTCATGATGGTACAAGAGGTATTACTGACTGCATTCACAGTAGCCTCTAATGCGTCCCACACCACTTGTTTGTTGACAGGAACACTCATCAGAGTCTGTCCCCATAATGAGTCCAGGTATGGCAATAGGCCTCAATTGGCAATGATGGCTGTCTCCTCCTCAGTAATGTTTGCATCCTTAGGAGGTATAAGCACCAGATTCCCATGGTCACATCATGCATGCCACCTTGGTGGTTCAGCTCAGGAAGATGCATACCTCCTTGCCCAAGAAACATACCCAGTAGTTCACCATAGCACCTGCACTGACACCACTGACAGGCCCACCCCTTAGCTCCCAAGACATCAGCCATGAAGTTCAACCACTAAAACTATCCATTATATATCTCTGGGTACCTCAATCCAGACATAGACTTAAAGCTGTGATTGTCTTATGGGACTAGCAAGTGCTATGGCTGCTTTCAGTGACAACAAGAGGCAGGTTTTACATAAATTCCTATACCGTATAATTTCCTGCAGGTACTGCCTTAAGCAGAGCCAGCTTTCATTTGCCAGAGGAATGACTAGTAAAAGGCTTGTGTTTTTGGAAGCCATGTAGGTAGGGTGTTATGGTGAAAGTTGTTTGAGTTGATGTATTTATTATTGACTGAAGGGTAAATTTGAGAACAGCTGTAGCAGCTCAGATTTAAGTACTAAAAACTGGGTCTAGCCCTGTAATTTGGGGAGGGGTGATAATTGTGTGTCCTGGGGCCTCAGCTTGTTCACAACTGGAGGTAAGACTCAGTCAAATTTCTGATAGGTTGGTTAGTGCTAGGGTGACATGGCAGCCAGGGGATCAATCAGGGACTCGATAGTCCAACAGGAAGTATCACCATAAGGTGGCTGCACAAGAAGGAGAAGGAGAAGAGGTAGCCACCCTAATGTGCTTACATACGCTCATGTCCCAGGGAGTGAGTGGAACCATGAAGGATTGGTACAGGATTAAAATTGCCCTTTTCAGGCATCAGCAGGTATCTACAAAAGGAAGCAGGGAAGCAAGGACCCTACCAGTTGACTAAGGTAAGGCACCTGTTCACTCCTTTTGTTGCATTCACTGGTGGGAAAGGCAGAATGTAAAAGATAGGCCTAAATTGGGAATATGAGCAACACCCTATCTAGGTAACAGTAAAAGTGGAATTACATCAGGTATGGGAACACAAGGAGTAACACACAAAAACAGGTAGCTTGTGGAGGGGCAGAAGGTAAAAGGTAGGCCTAAAATGGATTAAGTACAACACCCTATCTAGGGTAACATTATAAGGGGATTTCACCAGGTATGGGAGAAACACAAGAATTAACAAACAAAAAGAATTCTAGAACACTATAAGAGGTGTAATGGTACGTAAGTATTTCCAGGTGACACAGGAGTATAAGTGGTGGGAATGGTAGGAGTGGTGCAGTGCAGTGGCTGTGGAGCTGCAGTTTTCAGAGACCTTCTGGAGACTGCACTGTGTCCCATTTATGTATACCTCTCTGCTGAGGGAGGCAGTCACTAGACTTCAGGCCAAGATAGCTAGGATTCAGAAGACCTTCCCTCAGCCAGGGACCACCAAGTCTGACACCTTAGCCCAAAGGATTGCAAGGAGGAACTGCTGTACTACTGTGCACTCTCAAAGGGTGGGGTGGTGGTCCAGAGGACCATTCTTCAACAAGTATTACTACACACCCTATACTGCTCTGGGTGAGGTGGGACTGCTAAAAGGATGAAACCAAGTAGTGAATTGGGAGGATATGAAGTTCTTTAGAATGGAGACCCCTGGTGGAGTAAAAGGACACCAGAGGAGGATAAGCAATGTCTGGTGGGACGTAATGTGAGGGGGATACATTTGGAAATAGGAAAGGGTGGATGTTGGTGCCTACAGGGTGCTACAACCTGGAAGAATGAGATGAAGATCCAGAGGATTGTTAGCACAGCAGGATGGGAGGCAGAGCTGGATGTCATTGTCCACCTGAGCAGTAATGACCAGGTTAAGGATAGGACTGATAGTTCAGAGGGTTTAAGGCACTCTGAAGGGTCCAGTTACAAGATCCAAGGCAACATGGATTCAAGCGGATTTGACTAATGTCAAACGAATCTGATAGATTTCATTGTTTGGTTGACAAAGCAAGTAGATTAGCATGGAGATGTAGATGTGACCTACCTTGATTTCTGTAAGGCTTTTATACCATTCCACATAGGAGGCTAGTAAGGGTGGGTAGCTTAGGAGTGAGTCCACAGGTGGCAAACTGGATAAGAATTGATTATAGGATTAGCAGCAGAGGGTGGTGGTAAATTGAGTTCACTCAAAGGAAGGTAGGATAACCAGCGGGTGCCTTAGGGATCAGTCTGGGACTGGCCCTCTTTAATGTCTTTATAAGGGACATTGCAAAGGAGCTGGAAGGAAGGTCTGCCTCTGTGTGGATGACACCAAGATATGCAATAGGGTGGACACTCTAGGGGACTGTGGAAAAGATGAGCAGAGACCTGTGAAAATATGAGGAGTGTTCAAGGGTATGGCAGCTGGGTTTCATCATGAAATGTGCAAAACAATGCACTTAGGGCACAGAAACCCTGGGACAGAGTGTCAAATGGGAGGAGTGGAACTGATGGCCACCAAGAGGAGAGACAAGGTGGTAATCATATCAGATGATGTTAAGGTGGCCATGCAGTGCAACAAGGCATTTGAGAGGGCTAATGGGATACAGGGTGCATAGAAAGGGTATCACCAGCAGAAAGAGGAGTGATAATGCCTTGTATGAATTGCTAATAAGACCCCAACTGGAGTACTACATCTAGTTCTGGAGACCACATCTCTGGAAGGACATAGACAGCCTTGAGATGGTCCAGTGGCTGGAAACTAAAATGTTGATGGGTCTGCATCAAAAGCCCTATGAGGAGAGACTTAAGGACCTAAATAAGAACACCCTGAAAGAGAGGAGACAGAGATGGAATATGACAGAGACCTTTAAATACATCATGGTGGTAAATAAGTTACAGGAGGGAAGTATTTTTCTGAAAAAAAAGGTGCTCAAGGACATGGGGGCATGATATCAAGCTTGGGGTAGATTCAGAAGAGATGTGAGAAAGTACTTCTTCTCAGAAAGAGTGGTGAATTCCTAGAGCAGTCTTCCAGTGGAGGTGGCAGGCAAAACAGTGGTGGGGTTCAGTGTGTCCTCTGAGATGGTTTATACACTTGCACCACCCCCATAGCTCTTCCTGAGTGGGAAGAACATATTTTCTGTCCCTCCCCATCCCAAATCTCCCTTAAAAAAATCTTTCCTGGTGGTCTAGCGGACATCCATCTTTATCCCTGATCCCTTGAATTAAATGTACTCACATCCCTAGAGGTCTAACAGACCCTCAGCCTATCCCTGATACCCATTTAATTAAATGTAATCACATCTCATGTGGTCTAGGAGGCCCATCTCCTTATCCCCGATCCTTTTAATTAAGTGTACTCAATCTCTGGTCATCTAGCAGACTCCCCTTCCATCACCAATATGTCAGATATCATACAACTTTCCCTGGTGGTTTAGTGACTGCCCCACCCCAATCCCAGCAGGAATGCCACACCTCATCCCAGCCTCATAACCCATCCCTGCTGGCACTGGCAGAGCCTCTGCTTCAAGACAGTTGGCTACCTACTGAGTTATTAATGAGTGCATTCTGTAACAGATGATTGTACAGCATGCACTCACTGACAGCTCAGTTGGCAGACAGCAATGGTGGAGAGCTGAGGGGCTGTGCTGCTGGCTTGGGGATGGGACAGAGGAGCGGGATGGTGGCACACTTTTGCCAGGGTGGGGTTCCACTAGACCACCAGGAAAGTTATATGTTATATGGGCAGAGTGAGATAGGGAGGGGGTCTGCTAGGATCACTGTGGACCTGAATACACTTAATTTATGATCGGGGCTGGTTGGTCCACTAGACACCAGAACATGAGTACATTTAATAAAAGGAGATCAGTGTTAGAGGAATCTGCTAGACCACCAGGAACATCTTTATATATTGCCCGACAGTGTCCGCAGCTTGCACAAAACCGTCTCGGTGTGTCATCTCTTTGGCACACGGCCACCTTTGCCACAAGCTGTGTGACTTTGCTGCTGGGACCATACCCCATAGAAAATCAGGTGCAGGTCCCAGGCACACCAGCAATTGCCACTAGCTGCTATTGGCACAGCTAATGCTGCTCTTTGAGAATCGAGCCCTATGATTCCATGTTTGTCAGTAACAATTAAATTAATGTGTACACTAATGGACATATGTACATTTATACTTCCTATGGTCCAAGTATCTGTTAATTATTTATGTCCTAATATTGTCAAACTATATGAAAGTAGCAACTGATAGTCAACACTATAACAATATTACTTAAATCCAGGTTAGGTTTTACACCAGTTGACATGCATCTGTGACCACCTAATAAATGGATATTTTCATCTCAGCAGAAAATGAATGAGCATGCAATGAATGGCAGAAGGTGAGGTTTGTTTGTGGGCATGCCCCCAGATGACACTTGAGCAGATGGGGAGTAGCGTCCACCCACTAGGGTAAGGGTCAGACAGGTTAGCAGGATCCCAGAGGCAGGAGCTACTACTGCTTGAGGAGGAACATTTTAAATTAAGCTAGTGTAATGAAGGATCTGCTTTCTTCAACTTCTCCCTCTCCAGCAGATTGCAGCTTCAGGCTCCAGTTCTGGCAGGACAATACAGGACCTTTGATTTTGCAGTAAGAATAAATGTTTAAGAGGTCTTGATGGTTTGTTAAATGGGTCCGCTAGTCAGGTGGACTGCAGCTTGCAGGATGGGAGGAATGTTTGTGAAGATTGTTTAAAAGTATGTATAATATGAGCTTGTATATTTATTGGCCCCATACTGTTTTGCAGATATATGTTTTCAATGGGTATGGTAAGAAGGAAGCATAAGAGCAGTTAGGCAGTTTGTCAACTAGAGAAACATTCAGCAGGCTTGCAAGGAATTAATACCACTGCAGAGTACTGATCAGTATTTCCTGCAAAAGTGAATTTGGTTTGGTCCAAATCATAGGCACGGTCAGCATTAGATCACTGAATGCCATAACGTCAAGTATAACAGTAAGTGTCCTTAAGGGTCATACAGAGCTGCAGTCAGGAAGCTTAGCTTCTAGGGGGTTCCCTAGTGGGGCAAGTGAGACCCAGGTCATCAGGGCTGGAGTGCTAGAAGCTCAGGAGCTGTGCCAGTGGATGCCACTCACCATGTAGTGAGGTGGCATTCTCTCAAACACAGGCCATCTATGAGCAGCATCATGGCCACATCCCACATACCCACCACTATTCCAGCCCTCAGGCTGAAGAAAGGCAGCCAGGATTGCTTGGGTTCACACTCAATGTGTGGAGTATGGCTTTTGTCTTGGAAGGAAGTAGCTGTGTTGCTGCTACCAGGCAAAGCAGTGTGGAACACCTGGAGTTAAATAAGTAGCCACTGCAAATAATAAATGTTGAGGCATGCATTCCACATGAGTGGGTTGCTCTAATAGTTTGTGCTATCCATGGAGCACAAAAAGACTCAGAATAGTTTGTAGCACATTTAATATGCTAGGGTTTCAGAGACTCGCTGACAGCAATGGAATTACAGTATGTGCAACAAAGTATTTCAAACCGAGGTATTCAATTGTGATTGTTGCATTTGAAAAGTATATAATTCATGCTGTTAAAAATGGAAAACCCTTGTCCCCATCTCCACAAGAAAAGTAATTAATCATTTTGATGTGCCAGAACCTTGTTAGGTAACAAATAAAGCTCAGAGAAATCTTTCTGAAATAAATGCCTGAATGCTGATCCAAACACGTCAGAAAATGCTGACCACAGGGTCCTGTGTAACAAAACCAGTATGGCTAAGGAGTCTACCAAGACATGAACCATAACTACTCCTGAATCTGTGGTGCTCACCCATACTACAAAGAAGCTATCTAACATTACATAAGGGATGTCACACATGGCACAAATAGTTTATGAAGATAAAACATTTTTATTTTTGGTTTTCATTAAGGAAACGTCTGCTATAACTGAACATGATGTAGTAAATGTTATCAAAGTTTGGTATGGTGGTTTTATAGAATTTGATGCCGTCGTCCTGTTGTTGGATAGGCTGGCTCACATGCACAGGTCCTCTCTATTCATGCAGTCCATGATTTGATTTGGTACCAGGGCACAGTCTCAGGGCTGGAACTTTTTGGATGTTCTTCTTGTGGTTTCAACCCTTAGAGATTGCATTAGGATGCCGAGGAGATGCCACAGGTCTGTATTAACAAGCCACCCCACACACAGGTCACTCACAGTTATTGAACAGTTCATAAGGGAGCTGGGCTTCTGTTTGGAGGTGGTTTCACAACCTATGGGGACCTTGAGGCTATTATGGGTTGTGGGGCAGGTCAAGTCAGCATTAGTGGATGGGCAAGGGCACAGTCAGTGGTAGAACATATCAAGCCCCTGTTGCAATATTGCTTCCACAGTATCCATTTACCTTAATCATGTTGGCCTCTTTACAGCTGCTGCAGCCAAGTAAGTATCAAGACAATGTCACCTCTTAGCTCCATTAGCAGTGAGCAGCCCAGCATTATAAGATATAGGCAAGCTGTGGTAAGGCTTTAACACTTAGGCTTCATGACTGGTGTTCCAGTTTAGTAACCTCAATTTGAAGACATATAGCCAGTTTAGTAAAATAATCCTGTTTCATGAGCTGTCAGAATCTTGTTTTATGAGCTGATTCCTGTTTCTTGAGCTGTCAAAATCCTGTGTCATCATGAGAAACAGGATTAAGGTTACATAGAAAGATAGAAACATAAAGTTGATGGCAGATAAGGACTGCAAGGCCAATCCAGTCTGCCCATTTCTTTTCTCTTTATGAATGTGCCATTGGCCTTTGCTCTGTCAATGGCCTAGCTAGTCATACTCATCTGTATTGCTCCCTTTATGCCTATCCCTCAATGCGCACTCCCAATGACGACCCCAATGCACACCCCAATGCTGGTTGGGAGGTGGGCTGAGGGGTCCAATGGGGCTTTCAATCCTAACAGAGAATTCTTTCTTGCTTTTGTAGCTGTGCAACAACCATAAATGATACATTAAATGGAGATTTTGCCTCTAATTTCCCTTCTTTTGAGAATGATGATGAGAAATAATGAATGTAATGGCATGGAGCTGGGCTCTCTACCACATGATGCGTCTTGTGACATAGTAACAGAACAGCAATGCAAACAGAAGCACCAAGAATGGTGCAATATGGTAACGCTAAACGTAAATGGGAAAGGAAATGTTAATAGAAATGCAAGCACAAAGTGATTTTAATGGTGATGCAATGGAGATTGAAGTGCCACGAAAACACAATTGGTAACAAGAACAGTGATGGCAGTGGTATTTTAAATGGAAATGTTAAGTGTCACAGCAAAAGAATGTGAAAGGAACAGAAACGTAAATGCGAATCTAGCGCATTAATGCAAACACAACCTGTAATGTGCAGAGGCATGGTACCGCAATTGTAAATGCAAATGGCAAAGTTAAGATGAAGAATAATGACAAGGGAACAGAAATGGAAATGGGAACAGAAGCATGTACTGGACATGGAACCAAAACTCACACACAAGCACAGTACCGCAACTGAAATGCAAATAGTAACGGTAACAACAACAATAACAGCAAAGAAAACAGAAACAAAAAAGGAAATGCAAGTGCATATGGAATGCAAACTGTAATGTGCAGGGGCACAGTAACATAATTGCAAACACAAATGGTAACAGTAACAGCAAGGAAGACGCAAAAGAAAGAGAAACGGAAATGCAAGGGAAAGGGCTGAAGGAAATGCAACGGCAATGCGCATGGTGACATAAACAAAAACGCTAACAGAAACAGTAGTGGAAATGCAAAT
Organism: Neoceratodus forsteri; assembly: GCA_016271365.2. NCBI lineage: Eukaryota > Metazoa > Chordata > Ceratodontiformes > Ceratodontidae > Neoceratodus > Neoceratodus forsteri. The sequence continues at coordinate 627,711,000 of CM057455.1, forward strand.
GGTAACAGTAACAAAACACAAGCGAAATACAATGCAAAGGGTAACTCATTACCAGTGGAGTACACGGGAACGGTAACGCAAACGAGACATAAACGCAAGTGGAAACAATAACTGTAACAGTAAAGAAGTGCATGCCCTGTTTTTGCCAACAGGTGCATAGAGAAACACAGTGTGTGAAAGAATGTATACATTGCAATGGGCATCAAAGCTTAAATGAGCATTGAAGTACTTAATTGCTAATATCTCAACAACCGCATGTCATACAAAAAAATTTCACAGAAATCATGATTTTCCTGGCTAGCTTTTTTGCTGTTACATAGCCCTTTGGCTACGAATTCACAAACAAAAAATCTGTATCTTGCATCGTTTCTGGATATGAGCCCAAATGCGCAGTGTTCGCCACCATGTTAGTCTATGGGAAAAACACCAACTTCGAGTACCATAACTTGGAGCCATGCAATATTTTTTCACCAAACCACCAAAAGACGTATCTGTGAGATGTTGGCTACCTTCCTCCAAATCTCAGCTCAAAAGACCAAACCTTTATTTGGCAGCAGGGTGGTAAAGAATTCCTGTCATTTTGGCCAAGTCTGAAAAAGTAGTGTCACAATTTGCAAAGCTTTTGCAAAATTTGTGAAAGTGTCAAGAGCATGATGCTACTTTTGCACACTACTTTTTCCAGAAGTTTGAAAACATATTTCTGGGGTGTTTAACCCCAAAATAAAGACATAGCTGGCATCCTCAGGGTCTGACTAGGCGAACACAGAAAGAATTGTGTCCCTAGAGGGTCCCAAATTTAAATGGCAAGCATTTTTCTGATCACCAACTGAAAACAAAATGGTGGATTTGTGACACTACTAGGACCATTTGTGACACTAAAAGTGCATTTGTGAAAGTGTTGCACTTTTGTTAACTTTTCCTTTGACTTCTAATGGAACTTGTTTTCTGAATAACTTTTGAAACGTTCAATATTTTTTCACAAAATCTTCAAAAGGCACATCAGGGTCCCCAGCCACATGTTTTCTGATGTTTTCAGACCAGTCGCACAAACTGTGAGACCTGTAGGCGAGACAAAGAAATCACAAAAAAGCGTAATCGCAATTCATTGTTGCTTAATAACTCCACAGCCATATATGCAACCGGTACAAAACTTGGTAGATCCCAAGATCTACGCTGTCGACAGCAAATTAGTTTCAGGCAATCCATTGAATGGTGGCAAAGTTAATAAGGTGCAAAATTTGACCCTTCAACCTAAAGGTATACTTCAACCCTAATTATGGTAGCACTACCGCTAGCACATAATATATATATATATATATATATATATATATATTATGGTAGCACGGTAGTGCTACCATAGTTAGGTTGAGGAGCCATTTCATGTTAAACCCCAAAACTTTGCACCTTAATAACTTTGCAACCGTTTGATGGATTTGCCTGAAATTTGGAATTTGTGATCAAGAACCATAGGCCTTGGGATCTGCCAAGTTTCGACCGGTCAGATATACGGCTGTGGAGTTATTAAGTGTGATCTGTGTGCATTTACGCTTTTCTGGAATTCTGTGGTCGCGTTACAGGTCGTACGGTTTATGGACTAGCCCAAAATCTTCAGGAAACGTGCAGCCAGGGTCCCCGATATGCCTTTTGAAGATTTCGTGAAAAATATTAAACGGTTCAAAAGTTATTCAAAAACAGTTTCACATTATAAGTCAATGGAAAAGTTAACAAAGTTCAACACTTTCGCAAATGCATTTTTACTTTCGCAAATGGGCCTGTTACTTTTGAAAATCGGCCATTTTGTTTTCAGTTGGTGATCAGAAAATGGTGGATTTAAATTTGGGACCCTCTAGCAACCCAATTTTTTGTATTCACCTAGTCGGGCCCTGAGGATGCTTGCATGTCTTTATTTTTGTAGAAACACCCCAGAAATATTTTTCAAATTTCTGGAAAAAGTACTTTTCAGAATTACTTTCGTGCTCACGAAAGTGTAGCAACGGCGAAAGTTGTCTGGAAATTGCATAGTAATTTTCTAGTCTGTGGGAAAATGACAGCAATTCTTTGGCACTGCACTGCAAAATAACCATTGGGAGTTTTGGGCTGAAATTTGAGGAACGCAGCTGACATCTCACAGATGAGCCTTTCAGTGTTGTATTGAAAAATATTACATGGCGGCAAAGTTATGGTACTCCAAAGTTGACAGTTTTTCCCATAGGATAACATTACGGCGCTCAAGCATTACAGGAATCTTTGGCACCCTGCTGCAAAATAACGGTTTGGTCTTTTTCCTGAAATTTGAGGAAGACAGCCAACAGTACACAGATGTGCCTTTCAGTAGTTTGGGAAAAATATCACATGGCGGCAAAGTTACGGCACTCCAAAATTGACGTTTTTCCCATAGGATAACATTACGCTCTCGACACTTAACAGAAATCATTTGGAGCCCTGCTGCAAAATAACGGTTTGGTCTTTTTTCTGAAATTTGAGGAAGACAGCCAAAGCCCACAGATGTGCTCTTTCAGTAGTTTGGTGAAAACATTACAGGGAGGCAAAGTTATGGCGCTCCGAACTTTTCTTTTTCCCATAGGATAACATTACGGCGTCACGCTTTTTCAGGGCCCGTATCTCGAAACGTGTGAGATAATGGACTTTCATCGAAAACTTTAGCCCTGATGGGGCTAGATCCAAATTAACCAGGACAGTTGTAAATAATATGCCTTTTAAATTTTTTTTTTCACGTCAGACGGTTACTGAGATATAATGTATTTAGTATTCCAAGATCTCATTTTCTGAGACGATACTCACTATTTTGCATACATTATTTGTACTCACTGTCTTTCTCAATGCAGGTTTTGGGGAAACCAGCCTGTGCACTTTACATTACTGTTACTGTTGCCCTTTCCGCTATGATCCGTACCATTTCACTTACCATTGACGCTCGCGCCACCATGTGCGTTATCCTTTGCATTTTCATTTACGCTATGCTTTCTGTTATTTTTGCCATTTCTGTCTCAAGTACTGTTTATCTTACTGTTTCACTTTACATCACCATGCCCATTGACATTTCTGTTTGCAGGCACCATGTTACTTATGTGACAACACATCACGCGGCAAACCATTCCCGCTCACGCCACCATGTGCTACCTTTCTGTTCTCAATCATGTTTGTGTTACCATGTGCAACTGTTAGCATTTCTGCTTGCGTTGCTGTCCCTGTTAGTATGCCACAAGAGCACGGGCCCCGCCGCTGCATTACATTCACTATTTCTCATTATCATTCTCAAAAGAAGGGAAATTAGAGGCAAAAACTCGTTTATGCATTAGTTAGGGTTGTTCCACAGTGACAAAAGTAGGAATTAAGCTGTTAGGTTGAAATCCCTTGGACCCCCCGCCCCATCCTCTCAAGATAGGCGCATTGGATCATGGGTCCAACTCTCACCCCATTCTCCCATATTTCTGCTGCTTGTCTACATGTCATGGGTGAGAGTTAGGGCTGATGATCTCAATGCGCACCCCCAATGCCGGTTGGGGGTGGGGAGGTTCAAGGGGGTTTTCAACCCAACAGCGAATTTCTCACTTTTGTTGCTGTGGAACAACCCTAACTAATGCATTAAATGGATTTTTTTGCCTCTTATATATATATATATATATATATATATATATATATATATATATATATATACACACACACACATACACTCACACATTACAAAAAAGCATTAATGCATTAGTTAGGGTTAAAAGCAGTAAATGCAGAAATGTGACATTAGAGTTTCCAGCCTAAACCCACCTGCGAGCAGCAACAGGAAAAACATTACAGTTTCACTTCTCTTCACTCTTTGTAAATCAGCATGGGGGTGAGCCTTGGGGTTGTCAACCCTCATGCTCACCCCATTCCATCAGTAAATAAGCTGAGAGAGTTACAGTACATGAGCATGGGGTGAGTGTTAGTGTTGCAAACTCAAAGGCACACCCCGTCTGGTTTGTTAAGAGGCAAGAGAGGTAACACTGTAATGTTTTTCCTGTTGTTGCCTGCAGGTGGCCTGTTAGGGTTGGAAACTATAATAGCTACATTTCTATGTTTATCACACATTAACCCTAACTAGTGTATTAACAAAGTGTTTTATATATATATATATATATATATATGTGTGTGTGTGTGTATGTGTGTGTGTGTGTGCTAACATACTAAAATGCCAGCAGAATAGGCCTAATGGTCTTTTGAGTCTGATCAATTTTCAGCATCAGCACTGAGAGCCGATTTTGGTGCTCCTCCTCCCTCCTTGGGTTATATTGTTCCCCTTCCCAGATGTTCCACCTGTATTGAGCAAGATCAGATTTACCCTCCCCGTACCTGTCCCATCTCCTCTTAAACCCATCCACAGTCTCCACCTCTCCCAGCTCCCAGGGCAGTGCATTCCATGGCTTCACCAACCTTTCAGTGAAATAACACCACCTCCTCCTCTCCTCTGAGCCTGCCCCTTCCAGCTTACACCCGCAACTTCTCATGCCCCGCCCCTCCTTCCTTTGGAGCTCCCTGAATGGGCCTCCCTTATTGATCCCTTCATGTACTTAAAGACCTCTATCATGCTCCCCCATTCCTCCTCCAGGGTGTACATGTCTGAAGGAACTAGAAGAGGACAGGATCAGATCTGTTACAGTACAGTAGATGCTTCTTGTTGTTTTGCATTGTTTCTTGTGGATTCTACTTGGTAGAAGGTTATTTCTTTTCTTTCTTACTACTTCTAAGGGCTAGCAGGGTATTGTTTGGAGCTGTTGAATTTTGAAACTTGTTTTGGTAGCTATAAGTGGGCTTATTTGTTTGCTGTTTCACTGTATAGCAGGTTGCATTTGTAGAGGCCTATTTCTCTGATTTAAAACATGCTTGGTGTGATTTAACTGAGTCTATTTCTTTGAATTGGAGACCTATATCTTCTAATTTCAAGCCTATTTTGATGTGTTGTTGGTGAAGCTGTTTGAACTGGAGTCCTGTTACTTTGGGTAGCAAACCTATTTTGGGGCTTTGAGTAGAATTGTGATTAATTTTTCTGGCTTCACTAGCTGCAAAGTTTAGTGCAGAGTGGGGAAGGGTGCTAATGGTCTGACCAGGGCCTCAGCCACCTTATTGGTTCTGGAAGACTTGGGCTGGTCCCACCCAAACCCTTACCCCACCCGCCGTCTATTATTTATTTATACCAGGGTTCTGACATCACTTCCTAAAATGGGTAAAGGATATGCACCTGTCATAGCAGAAGCAGACATCCAGGAAAGGAACAGCAGCAAGTGAAGAGGTGACTGCTATCTCATTGGAAGGAACGTAACTGCAAATCTAGGAGCTTTCATTGTTTGTTTTTGCATTGCTATTGCATTGGGGAAAGGAGGAGTAGGAGTTTGAAGAAGGTTGTGCAATAGCTACTTAAAGTTTCTTTTGAGTGTGGATAGGAAGGATAGGAATATAAAAGCAGTTGCTCAATCTATCTAAACATGTACAACAAAGGGGGTAAGGTAAATAAAGATAAGAATGTTTTGCAACTGATAGAGGAGGGAGAGGAGACTTGGGGGAGTGTTTGGTATCCTGCATCTGGAAGAGTGGGGGATTGCTGGTGGGCAACGAAAGCAGTGGTAGCGTGGTAGGCTGCAACAACTGTGGTGCACCAATCTTTCTAAAAATGCATGGAGTGTGGGAGGATGCTTAGTGTGCAACCACAGAGAAACTTAGAAAGGAGATTGAGGTGTGCAGGAGGAACTAAGACAGGCAAGGTAGATTGGGGTGGGTTTAGCCCATTACTGGAGGGAGGAAGAAGGGGAGATGAGGGAGGGTGATTTAAGCCAACAGTGGTGAGGAGAGGGTCAGAGGAAGGGAAGCAGAGACAAAGGTGCCAAGGCCAGAAAGAACGATTGCCAGGGAAACCAGGTCAGCAGACAAAAGACAAATGGAAGGAGGAGATAGGGACTTGTGAGGGAGGCAAAGAAGTGGCATAAGTCATGGAGTGGAAATGAGAGAACAGGTTACTATGCAGAGAGAGGGAGTGGGCATTTGTGAAGGGTCTTCAGAAAATAGTTTTGCACTGCAAGAGAGGAAGAAGGTGGAGGAGGAAATGATGAAATTAGAGGAGTAATTGATAAATGCCTGGACCAAACTGGAGCGGGGAAGTTCTGCTGGGAGAATTGCAACAGGGGCAAAGGGGAAATAATGTGCAGGAGGAAGAAGAGGAGCTGGAAATAAGAGAGGAGATGAATGGAAGCAAGCAGGGAGTAAGAGTGGTGGAATCTTAGTGCTGGGGGACTCAATACTAAGAGGAGTCAGGGTGGGGTAGCAAGGGGAGAGGCATAGTCACATTTGGGTGGAGGCCATGCCAGGAATGACAGTGGAAAGGTGGAACAATCTGTTCTGAAATATGCTAGAAGGAGTAGGGACAAGCCTCTATTTAATTATACATCTTGGGACAAACGACCTGGCTGACAAGACAATAGATATAGTCCAGAGGAGGTTTGAGGAACTAGCACAATTATGTGAGGGGCAGGTAGATCAGTAACTTTTTCAGAGATACTTCCAGTGCCCAAGGCAAGCACAACAAGAAAGCTGAGAATAGAGGAATTTAACAGATGGCTAAGAACCTGGTGTTGTGCTAAAGGGAATGGGCTGTTGGGGGGTGGGAGGGACCTGGGAGGACAGTAGTCTCTATGCCAAGGACAGACTACACTTGAGTGAGGAGGGAAAGAAAGTATTGAAACAGAGGATGAAGGAGTACAGAGGAAGTTGGGAATTTATACTAGAGTGGGGGTGGCAACTGGGCAAGAGATATGCAGAGACCACAGGTTGGGAAACCATATGAGCTTACCCCCATAACAGTGACAAAGGACAAATGGCAAGTACTATTGATGAAGTTAGTAAAGGAGGGCAGGATGGGGGGAGGGTGGAAGGTGGTTACCCTTAATGCTAGAAGCCTTGGGAGGAAAACTGCAGAGTTACAGGTGCTCATGGCAGAGGGAGAGGTGGACACTGCAGCCATCACAGAAACATGGGCCACCCAATACAATGACTGGGATCTGTCTGTACCAAGGTACAGGTTATTTTGTAGGGACAGGGTGATTGTGAAAGGAGGGGTGTGGCACTATATGTGAAGGAAGGACCGAAGTATTTAAGGGAGGAAGGGGAGGAGGGTAGTACAGAGTCACTTTGATGCAAATCCAGGATTCCAAGAATAGAATTCTTAGAATGGGAGTGGTGTACAGGCCACCATCTCAGATGGAGGAGTTAGACAGGGAACTAGCGGGACAGATCAGGAGGACCTGTGAGAAGGTAGTGTGGTGATTGTGGGGACTCAACATGCAGGAGTGGACTGAAGTACCCCAACAACCAGGAACAGAAGGGAGCAGGTACTGCTGGATGCCTTCCAGGACAGCTTCCTGCTGCAAATGGTCAGTGAACCAACCAGGTTAGGGAATACCCTTGACCTTGTGCAGGCAAATGGGGACTTTGTGAGAGAACTTACAGTGGAGGAACAACTTTCAGGGAGTGACCACAACTCAGTATGGCTCACATTGGATATGAGCAAGGAAGGAGGGAATCTGGCACAAGAGTGCTGGACTTCACGAGGGCCGACTTTGGGAGGATGGGGGAAGTGGTCAGGGTACCTGGCCAGAATTCAATCTAGTATGAACACTAACCAGAGGGGGAGCTGATAAAGCTGGGGATAGTGAAGGCAACCAAAACTCTGCGGCAAGGCCCAGAGCAAGAAGGCTAGGGCTAAGAAACCGATCTGGTTGAGCAAGGAGGTCATGGAAAAGGTAAGGAGGAAAAAATGCCTTTACGAAGTACAAGAAAACAGGGAGGGGGAAGACAGGGAGAGTACTTGACAGAATCGAAGGAGGTGATAAGGGCAGAAAGGAGAGCCAAAGCATCTATGGAACTCAGGCTGGCACAAGGCATTAAGAAGGGGGAGAAGGACTCTTTAGGTACATTAGGGAGAAAAGAGCTGTAAGGACCACATAGTAAGGATTAGGAAGGAGGGGTTGGGTGGAAGCAGGGGAGGATAAGGCAGAAGCACTAAAGGAGTACTTCTGCTCAGTATTTACTAAAGAGAAGATGGGGTGACACCCAAGGGGGAGAAATGGTAGAAACAGGGGGAGGGGTGACAGATGGGAAATCTTGAGGGCAGAGTTCGGGAGGGTTTGAAGGCACTGAGGGTGGACAAGGCCCAAGGCCCAGATGGCATCCACCTCAGGGTACTGAAGGAGCTGGCAGAGGTCCTTGCAGGAACTTTGGCAGACCTATTTAATGCCTCACTACATTTAGGGTGTGCACTTCAGGACTGGAGGATGTCTCATGTGGTGCCCCTCCACAAGAATGGCCCCAAGGATGAACCGAGAAACTACAGACCACTGAGCCTCACATCCATCGTGGGTAAGCTAATGGAGACTATCCTTAAGGAGGCTGATTGCCCTCCTAGAGGCCAAAGGACTACAGGACAGCAGACAGCATGACTTCACATGGGGCAGATCCTGCCAAACCAACCTGGTGGAGTTCTATGACTGGGTAACTAGGTAACTGGACAGGGGCCATGCAGTGGATGTCCTGTATCTGGACTTCAGTAAGGCATTTGACTCTGTGCTGCATGGAAGGCTGGGAAGTAAGGTAGCAGGCACAGGGGCAGGTGCAAAGCTGGTGAGATGGGTAGGAAACTGGCTTCAGGTAAGGCAACAGAGGGTGGTGGTGGGTGGGGAGCTCTCACACCCAAGGGTAGTGACGTGAGCGGTGTTCCACAGGGCTCAGTGTTGGGACCAGTGTTGTTTGGGATCTTCATTGCAGACATATCATGGGAAATCAAGAGCAAGATCAGTCTGTTTGCTGATGATACCAAGGTAGGAGTGGTGGTGGATGACCTAGGGGGATGGCAGAGGTTGCAGGATGATCTGGCAAAGCTTGAAATATGGTCAGATAAATGACAACTGGGGTTTAATGCCAAAAAGTGCAAGGTGTTGTATTGTGGGATGAAGAACCCAAGGAGGAGTTACCAGCTGGGGGAGTGCAGCTAGCCCAGACAGAGGAGGAGAAGGATCTGGGGTGCTCATTACAGGGTCAATGATCAACTCGGCACAATGTAGGAAGGCAGCTGCAAGGCCAAGAAAATGCTGGGTTGAATTGCAAGGGTATATCCTCAAAGAGGGAGGAGGTGACTCTGCCACTGTATAGGTCATTAGTCAGACCACACCTGGAGTACTACGCGCAGGCATGGTGCCCGTATCTTAAGAGGGACATTAAGTTACTGGAGGCTGTGCAGCGAGGGCAAGAAAGATGATCAAGGGGCTGGGGTACTTATCAGGTGAGAGGAGGTTGAGGGAGTTGAACATGTACTCACTGGAGGAGAGGAGGATGGGGACATGATTGAAACCTTTAAGTACATGAAAGGAATAAACAAGACAGGTACAGAGGGGCTGTTCAAAGTAAGGAAAGGGAGGGACACCAGGGGCCATGATATGAGACTGGAGGAAGAAGGTTCTGGAGGGTGATGAGGAGACACTTTTACAGAGAGGGTGGTGGCTGGGTGGAATACATTATCTGCAGAAGTGGTATCCGGTAGAACAGTGGACTGCTTCAAAGGGAATGGGACAGCACAAGGGGAGGGTCAATGAAGGGGAAGGGTGGAAGGAGGGCAGCTGCAGGAATAAGGGGTGCTAGCTGCACATTCGAGCAGACTTGATAGACCTCTAGGCCTTTATCTGCTAGCAAATTTCTGTATGTTCGTATGTCAAGCTCCTTGAGCCTCTCCTCATAGGTCCTCTATCCCAGGCCCCAGATCATTTTGGTTGCCCTACTTAGACCATCTCTAGAAGTGTAATGTCCCTCTTTAAATGTGTTCTTCAAACTGCACACGCATACTCGAGGTGTGGCCTAACCAAGCAGTTGTACAGTGGAAGGATCACTTGCCTTTCTGAGGTAATCCCCTGGTAATGCATCCCAGCATCCTATTTTCCCTTGCCGCTGTCCTTCTACAGGTCTCTCAGTTGTTCATTTTGACTTCTACCACTACCCCCAGGTCCTTCTCACTCTCCATGACTTGACTTGTGTCTCCTCTCAGTGTACACCCTGGCCTGGATTTCTGACTCCAAGGTGCAGAACCTTGCACTTCCCACATTGAATTTTAGTTTCCATTTTCCTGACCATCTTTCCAGAGCCTCCAGGTCTTCTTGCAAGTCCACCTCCCATCCTCCCTCATCCACCACTGCACCCACTTGTATGTGTATATACATATATATATATATATATATATATATATATGTATATATATATATATATATATATATATATACTGTATATACAGTATATATAAATCACTAACTATAGTAGTGCTACCTTGCTGCTATAATAGATAGATAGATAGATATGTGTGTATATATATATATATCTATATATATATAGATATATATATATATAAATATATATATATATATATATATATATATATATATATAGATACATATATATCATCTATCACCATACGGAATATATACATCAGCACTGTAAATTCTCCAGATACTGTATGTGCTGTGTGCTAGTGGCTTGGAATCTGCCATCATTGTGCAAGCTTAGGATATTGTAGGCAATACAGTTAGGTAGTCTGACGCTTACAAATAGTTCATTGCTCATTTGTTGCTATCAAGCCTTACACATGTTTTACCAATGCAAATTCTGAGACCAACCTGTTAGCACAGCTCTGGGGCTTTTGATCAAGCCAGGTGTTTTGTTTGTTTATTGTTGACTTGCAGTGTTTTTAAAAGAGAGACTAGCCCTTTGGGTAATTTGTTTTCATATAGGTGATTGATAAGACACTGTACATAGTGTTAAGCCAAGCTTGCCATTCATCTTGGTTATCATATCTGACACTAAAACATGAGGAAATGGTTACAGCATCTCAGGTCAGTAAAGAAGTCAGGTCCTAAGGAAAAGTTGAAGGCTGGGGTGTTGAGGGGCTGTACATTACAACACGTGCCAATGTTTAATAACAGTATTTGTTGATGCTCTTTCTTGTTTGCAGTGGGAGAGATTACAGCATCTGGTGAGAGAAGCAGGAAGTGCTCCAGGATGGTCCCTGTTGTCTCAGGAAATGGCAAACACCCTGCTTTAGGGCCATCCACTGGATGAAGCTCAAGAGGGCTGCCCTTGTTGCACTACATGTGAGTCCAGTCTGGGGTTTATGACAAGTGGTAATTTAGCCCACAATATGCCAGAGCAGTTTGAGTGCCATTGTTCCAGAGTTATCAAATTTACTCATCAGAGGGTCCCACATTTATACCCTATCTTCTGTAGGTGAGTGGGTTGAAGGTTGTCCAAATGGAATTGACTTAACAGCTTATGACTGTTCATGAGGATACATGGTGCCAGTTTACAGTACATATGGGACAAAGTCTTGATGGTTGAAGGCATTGCCTGGTTGGCTTCATGAAATGCTACCCTGGTCCAGTAGGCAGTTATTTGAAATGGATGTGCAGTTGAAACATCTGTTCTGTAACATTTTAATCAATAGAGAAGGGCGAGCAATATGAGCCAGGCATCATCTCAATATGCCAGGCATTACAAACAAAACCAAGGAGACAAATTATTAAATGAGAAAGATTGGCACCCCACTTTAACCGTGCCTTCGCATATATGGGGCTGCATATCGTGGTGGCTACAGGTATGACCTAATGGGGTAATGAGCTTTCAATGTTATTACTACACATTCACCAAAGGGTTTCTGCACCAGCTTTAGAAGGGGAAAGGGATTGTCATTAATAAGTATTGGCCATATTTTGAATCATGGTTGAAGGCAGGCAATGAAACATAGAAACATAGAAGTTGACAGTATATAGTGGTGTGAAAAGTATTTGCCCCTTTCCTGATTTTCTCTATTATTGCATATTTGTCACACTGGATGTTTTCAGCTCTTTAGACAAAATGTAATATTAGAGAAAGGAACCTGAGTGAACAAATAACACTTGTTTGTTTTTTTTTATTTCACTTATTTAACGAAAAAGTTAACCAACACCAATTGGCACTGTGTGAAAAGTAATTGCCCCTTACACTTAATAACTGGTTACGCCACATTTAGCTGCAATGACTGCAACCAAACACTTCCTATAATTCAATATCAGTCTTTCACATCGCTGTGGAGGAATTTTAACCCTCTCCTCGCAGAACTGCTTTAATTCAGTAACATTTGGTAGGTTTTCGAGCATGAACTGCTCGTTTCAGGTCCTGCCACAGCATCTCTATCGGATTTGAGTCTGACTTTGACTAGGCCACTCCAAAACTTTAATTTTACTTCTTTTCGCCATTCTGATGTGGACTTGCTTTTGTGTTTTGGATCATTGTCTTGCTGCATGACCCAACTACGCTTCAGCTTCAGCTGATGGAAGGATGACTGGACATTCTCCTTAAGAATTTTCTGGTACAGAGCAGAATTCATGGTTCCTTTAATTATGGCAAGTCATCCAGGTCCTTAGCAGCAAAGCATCCCCACACCATCACACTACCACCACCATGTTTGACTGTTGGTATGGTGTTCTTACTGTGGAATGCTGTGTTTGCTTTCTGAGACATTATGGGATCCATGTTGTCCAAAAGTTCCACTTTGGACTCATCTGTCCATAGAACATTTTCCCAAAAGGCTTGTGGATCATCCAGGTGCTTCTTGGCAAATGAGAGATGAGCTTTTATGTTCTTCTTGGTTAGCAGTGGTTTCGCCTTGCTACTCTCACATGAAGCCCATTTTTGCCCAGTCTCTTTCTGATTGTGGAGTCATGAACACTGACCTTAGCTGAGGCAAGAGAAGCCTGCAGTTCTTTGGATGTTGTTTTAGGATCCTTTGAGACTTCTTGGATGATTTTTATACTGCGCCTTGGAGTAATTTTGGCAGGCCGCCCACTCCTGGAAGGTTCACTACTGTTCCAAGTGTTCTCCATTTGGAGATTATGGCTCTCACTGTGGTTCGATGGAGTCCCAGAGTCTTAGAAATAGCTTTGTAACCCTTTCCAGACTGATAGAGGGCAACAAAATGTTTTTCTGATCTTTTCAGGAACTTCCTTTGATCATGGCATAATGTGCTTGTTAAATCTTTGTCCTGACAATGTGACTCTGATGGTAAGGGCCAAAATAAGTGAGGTTTATATTGAGCAGGGCTGGCTGTAATCAAGCCTGGCTGTGTTCAATCAGCTGACTCTAATTATCCCTTTAATTGGGTTGATTTAACTAGGGGCAATTACTTTTTCACACAGTGCCAGTTGGTGTTGGTTAACTTTTTCATTAAATAAATGAAATAAGTAAAAAAAAAAGTGTTATTTGTCCACTCAGGTTCCCTTTATCTAATATTATATTTTGTCTAAAGACCTGAAAACATCCAATGTGACAAATATGCAATAATAGAGAAAATCAGGAAGGGGCAAATACTTTTCACGCCACTGTATAAGGGCACCCAGGCCCACCATGTCTCCCCTATTTTGTATCTAGTGAGTCCCTGATTAGTCCAAGGGTCACCTATTAGTCTAAGTGTCAGTTCCTTAGTGTTCACAGGCTTCCTATGTACCTGTCCCAAGCCTTCTTGAAGACTTTAACCATTCCTGCCCCCACCACCTCAGCTGGCATCTATCTGTTCACCACCCTTCCAAGTTAAAGTACTTCCTCATGTTTCCTCCGAGCCCCTCTCCTCCTCTAGTTTCATGTTGTGACCTCTAGATTTTGAGCACTTTTTCATTTTTAAATGTCATCAACTTGTGCTCCATTTCTTCATGTGAGGTATTTATATGCTTCAATCATGTCTCTCCTCTCCTCCTCTCCTCCAATGAATACATGTTTAGCTCCCTTATACTGTTGCCATAGGGTTTATTGTGTAGGCCTCCACCACCTTGGTTGCCTCCTCTGTACAGTCTCCACTCTGTTTATGTCCCTCTGGAGATGGGGTCTCCAGAACTGGACACAATACTGAGGTGAGGCCTCGTCAATGATCCATACAGAGGGAGTATAACCCTAATCCTTCTGCTGGTCATACCCCTACCGATAAAACCCAGCATCCCACAGGCTTTTGCTACTGCCTTGTCGCATTGCCTGGCCTTCTTCAGGTCATCTGAGATGATGACATCCTGATCCTGTTCCTGCTTGGAACTTGAAATGTTCTCTCCTTCTAGGTTGTACACTGCTCCTGATTATTGTTATCCATATGCATAATCTTGCATTTTAGCACTGAACCTCAGCTTCCACTCCCTAGACCAGTAATCCAGTCTCTTTTGGTCCCTTGACATTTTATTCAATTTATCCAGAGTGTCTCACCTTGTTGCAGATTTTTGTGTCATCTGCAAACAGGCAACCTTCCTTCCAGACCCTCAGCAATGTCACTGATGAAGACATTGAAGAGGACTGGCACAACATTGATCCCTGTGGAGCTCCACTTGTCACCCTTCCTCTAATGAATGTGCAGCACTTACCAGCACCCTCAGAGTTCTATGGATTCATCAGTTTCCCACCCATCTCAGTATCTTGCTTCCTACTGCCAGGCTCCTAGTTTATTCAGCAGCCTTCTATGTGATACCGATCGAAATCCTTGCTAAAACCAGATACACTACATCCAGCGCTCTGCCCTGAGCCACCTCCCTGGTTGACCAGTTGAAGAAATCTATAAGATTCATTTGGCATGACTTTCTCAGTGAAACAATGTTGTCTCAGCTTTTGGAGACCATTTTCTGCCAGGTAGTCAACTATCCTTTCCTTCAGCAGTTTTTCCATTCCAATCAACTTAATATTTTCAGTGTATCTGCAGACTTAGCTGGCATCACAGAGCAGATAGCATGCTTGGAGGCAGCAGCTACAGGCCAGTGAACATGACATTATAGGTAGGAATGAATTTTGGTAAAGGAGCCCATGGTATAAAAATAAACAATATAAAAGTCCAGGCATATAAGAAGGGATGGGGCCAGCTGGAAAGTATCCTTGAGGACCATAAGGTGCCCTCTGAGACAGCATTGTAACTTTCTCAGCAAACATGGGGGGATATTGATATTCCCACCACCTGGCAATGGAGAGCTGACTGAGGAAGAGGAGAGTTGGACAGAAGCACAAAGACAGCTCCTTCAATGTGGGAAGTCCCAAGCTTTTGGAAGTCATGGGCAACTATAATTGCTTTAATCTTTCTGTTCTATTGTTAGCAGCAGGTCAGGACTCCTTGCAGAAAATGATTGGGACTGATGAAATGGCTTGCCCCGCAGAAATCCCTTGACCTACACAACTTAATGAGACTTGACAAAATGATTGGCATTGGAAACAGAGATGTATGCAAGTCATAGGGTGGAACATGTTACAAAGGCAGCATGGGCACCAAACTCATAATCCCAGTGCATTAAGAAGGCATGTTGGGTACAAAACATGGCCGTAGGTGTGTTACAGGACTCCATAGGTGAATTTGTGTTGCAGCATGATGGGATCAGGGCAAAAGTTTCACAGTTCTATGGAAAGATGGAGTACATTTAGCAGAGTTAGGAAACGATAGGTTTAGGACACCTAAAATGTGCTTTGGAGGAAGCAATGACGTGATGTGTTTGGTGTTGGATGAGCATCCAGGTTCATCCAGTAATAGAGTAACAGCAGTATACTCATCTTGTGGCAGCATGGAAGGCTCTCAGGATTGTGCAGAGGGCTTAATACAGTTTCTTGACCCTTTTGGGTGGTTTACCCTGAGGCTGGGGAGAGGTAAGGCCTTGGTGGGTGTTACCAGAGGGTGCCAACCATAGCTGTAGGATAACTCTCAGGCTTAAACTCAGAGTTGAAACACCTCTGACCAGGGAGGGTGCATTCGAGACTCACCCACTAACAGCCTTCCCTCATTTTTGAGGCCAGAGTCCCCATGGTATTGTACCTAGTATGTTGGCCTCCTGCAAAAGGGGAGTGGAGAGCCTATGATTATTGATTGATATGAGTAAAAATGATCAGGTAAGACTACATTGCTGTACACGCCACACAAGATTAATTACTGTATAGATACCTCATCAGTTTATAGATTCAAATTCTAATTGACTGTTCATAAATACATGGCTGTGGCCATTCACCCCAAGTACGTTGTCTGTCTTGTTTGTTCACATGAGGAAGGAAGTCATGCCCTACAAGACAGAACAACACTGAGCTTTTCTGTGTCCTTGTTTTGACTCAAGTATCATGTTTTCTGCTTTCTAGCTCCATGGCTACCATCAACAATTATTTTATGTGCTTTCTTAACATGCTAAGCAACAAAACATATAAAAATGCTGTCACTGCAGTAGGTATCTCATTCCTGACAGCTGAGACAGTGCTCCCAGCTGTTAAATTGCTAAGGTTTCAATTGGTAAGGTGCCCTGCTCACAAATTGCAATACTGACAGTCATATACTAAAGGATTTATTTGAGGAAGTTGATAGTTAACAACAAAAAAGAAATCATGTTAGAATTTTCAAGAGTATTATGCTAAGTGACAAGTGCATAATGACCTCATTTCGAAGGTGTACCAAGCAGAGAGCAAAACTGTCACCTCAAGACCAGCACAGCAACAGATTTAAACTGAAATCATTGGGTTGCTGAGCTGGTCCCTGTAGACACTGATGATGCATCTCCGTGTTGCTCCCCTCCCGATACAACTCTGACTTGGAGTTGTATATTTAGATCTGGGGTGTGTGGTGGATTAGCCCCCACAGGGGTCCGGAGGCACAGCCCCTCTGAACACTGAGACATCACCAACAGTGCAATGCCGAGCTGCTGTCTGTAGATGTCGGTGAAGCGGTTGTCGCACCGCTATAGGTAAACCATTTGGAATAGTCAACAAATCAGCAATCAAGAAAAACCTTAATAAATTATGTATTGCTTAGAATATTTTTTTATATCCTAGCGAGATATTCAAAGGGTTGCGCCATACGCAGTAGGGGTTGCGCCTGCGCCAGAGTCCGAAAGTGCGCCATTCTGCGATATTCAGCAGGAGGCAGTTGCGCCACTGAAAACATGCTGAACAACAGAGCAATGCAAATGAATGCATGCTGAACTAGAGAGGGAGGAACTATGATAAACTGCACAGCCCGATATTCAGCCGGGCTGTGCAAAGTTTTGCAGGTGCAACCCCAACCTGTGCCTGCACAACTTTGAGCCAAAAAGAGTGAAATCAAGGGCCACCCACAGGTGAGCTGCTGCATTGCAGGGTGCAACACAACAGCTGCCAACTGTGGCTGGCCCTCAACCTACTCCCTGTGCCCCTGCAGCTCGATCATGGGCAAAGTGTGAAACATCCCCACCCCCGACTGTCCTGATCGTGGGCAAAAGCAGAAAAGTCCCCCCACTGGCCTGATTGCAGGCATAAGCTTAAATCACCCCCAACCAGCCTGATTGCGGGCAGCAAAGTGTTCCTCCCCTGAATGTATCCCTGGTGGTCCAGTGGACTGATAAGCCCGATCGCTGGCTGAAGAGTTAGAATAACCCCCGAGCGTATCCCTGGTGGTCAGTGGACCAATAAATCTGGATAAGTGGGCTGAAGAGTTGTACAATAACTTCCCAGACATATCCTGGTCAGTGGACGATAAACCCGATCACGGACTGCATAATGTGGTGAACCTCAAGACCATGTCCCTGGTGATTTGGTGTCCCCCCACCTCACTCAGCCCACTTTGCCACTCCGCCTCTCCACAGCCGGGGCGGCAGAGCTCCACCTGCCTGCGCCTCGCCACCTGTCTCGACTGACCGCCCGGGGGCTGCATGCCCATTGGTGCAGAGCAAGAGCCACTGGTGTGCAGCCCATAACATAAGGCAGTCCAGATATGTGAATGAAGTCATTCTTTCTTATTATCTGGAGACTGCCTTGTATAGTCTGCACCATTGGCTCTGCTCTGCACCACTGGGCGCAGGCCCCTACCGGCAGTCAGTCAGTGGGCGGCGGGTGGCAGGCGAGTGGATGCTGCCACCCACCAGCCGCGGGGGAGCGGGTGGTGGGGCTTCTGGGTGGGTAGGGTGGGGGACACTAGATCACCAGCTATATGGTCTTGGGGTGGCATTGGGGTTTTGCATATAATGCAGCCCGTAATCGGGCTTATCGGTCCACTGACCACCAGGATACGCTTGGGGGGTTATTTTACAACTCTTCAGCCCGCATTGGGCTTATTGGTCCACTGGACCACCTGGGATATGTTTCGGGTGGGGACACTTTGCTGCCCGCGATTGAGCTGGTGGAGGGGTGATGTGCTTATGCCCATGATCGGGCCAGTCGGAGGAGGGGGTTTCTTACACATTTGCCTGTGATCGGGCTGCAGGTGTCGGTCCTCAACGGCTGCTGCCTGGCAGGGTGCCAGGCACAAGTCCTCGGATCGGCGCACCTGCATGCTAATGGCATGCAAATGGGGCATAAACAGATGCAAATGGCCTCTGTGCCTTGCATGAATAATGGCCCATTTGCATGTCACCTTTTGAATATCGGAAATTTGCACATAGCGTTATTAGTACTTGGCGCCACCGAAGTTGAATGCTCCACTCTGACCACTTGCGTGTGGCGCAGGTTCCACTGTGCTGCACAGTGGTTGTGGTTGTGGGGTGATATTCAAAGGAGTTGCTCAACAGCGCAACTGCTTGAATATCACTCCGCCATTATCGCCTGGCGCAACTATTTTGTGCAGCGCAAGGGCTTGCACCACAAAATAGCGAGTTTGAATATCCAGCCCCAGTATATTAAGCATTTTGACTTTACCATTATCTAGCAAAATCTGCAAAGTATTTAGTATATGAATCTAAAGCAACAGATATTAGGACCTGGCCATAGAATGAGCAGCTTGTCACACTCCATAGTAGTTCTTGCTTTCCACATTTTGTTTTGTTTGGAAACATAGCTCAAAGTATAAACATTGTTTAGGTTATATTACATTTGTTTTCTTAGTTACTTCATTTTCTTTTGTTTTTGCCTTTGTTTCACATATGTTCAGCACAATTAGAAACATAGAAAGATAGACACTGTCAGCAGATAAGGACTGCTAAGCCCATCCAGTCTACCTGTAGGCCCCATACATTGTATGTGTCCACTGACCCTATGTGATCAATGACTTTTCATCACCCTTCCTCTCAGTTTTCCTTATGCCTGTCCCAGCCATGTATAAAATCCCTCCACTGTGCTTTCCCCACTACCTCCTGTGGCAAACTATTCCAAGCGTCAACGACCCTTTCTGTGTAGAAAACTTCATCACATTACCTCTTAATCTACTTCCTTCCAATGTCATAGTGTACCCCTTTGTTCTAGTGCTTTTTACTTTGGAAACAGTCTCCACCTGCACCTTGTTTAAAGCCCTTCATTTGCTACCTATATTTGCTATTGAATCAAACACACATTGGGATCCTTGGAGAGTTCAGAAGTGCTGCTATATAACTAAGGTGGAATTCTTTTATAAAATATACTGACTTAGCATAATATTTTGTAGAAAGCACATTTTTAAATACTTTAAACATCACTGCCTACAATAGGATATTTCTATGCTTTCAGATACTGTCCAGGAAACATACATATTCCTTTTGACTGCATTTATGATGTTTTTTAAGACAATATTGTCATTTTTACTATGCTTTTAGTGAGCACATTTCATTGCTCATGAGAATAGTGAATTTGTTGTAAACTTCATTGCAGCTGAGTTTATTGTTTTTGAAAGTTTATTGTAAATCTGTATAGTAGGATTACTGTTCTCAAAATGTTCTATGGTTATATGATCTAAGGAGGTTTTAATTAATTGTTTAAGACATTACATATACAGTCTTTGCAGCTAACATTTACCATGATATATGAAAATATTTTACAGCTACAGTATTTATCTAGGTTATAAAACAATTGCATCATGTCTTTAGAGAGTCTCTGTGATATCTGGCCCAATGAGTAAAGTTTCTGCTGCCCTCAGCAGACTGAGGCACATCATCCAGCACATGACTAGAAACTATCTGTGGGTGCCCAGGACAATGTCACCATCCCAACTCCTGCTACTTGGAATGCCAACTTACAGAGTTGCACAAGAAACAGCACATAACTATATAAGCCTCCCTTTAGAGTGAGCACCGCTATGTGGAAATGGGTTTTATTTTATAAAATGTTTTTTATTGTCTAAATGTTCTAAATATTATAACATCAAATGAGTACTGTGATAAATACAGCAAATGGCAAAAACAGGAATAAACTACATCAGAAAATATAGCAGAACAAAATAAAATAGAAGTTCTATATTTTATGTCAATAAATGAGTACCTAAATAAATATAACAACTAATAAAATAAGAATAAACTACATCAGTAAATACATAAAAATAATAAATAAATATATAAATAAATAAAATGAAATAAATAAAAAAAAGAACATGAAGTACTAATTAAGTTACAGGTCCAGAGTATGCAAAATTGAAAAGCCATTTCTTCACCTCTACCCTGAAGTTGCTTTCTGAGGTAATCGGTCAGACATGTGGTAGGAGTGGGTTCAACAAAATTGGGGCTGCTATGAAAGTGATATATAGTAGTGGTACACAGTCTGTGCACACCAATACTGCCATGCACTTGAATACCTCTTTAGATGCCCATATCTCACACAGAATTACAAGAGTCACAGTATGATAGCTTTATAGTCCCATCCATTTTTATTCCACTGCACATAGTTCCTGCACCAATAATCCTACTCCCATTATCTCACACCTCTCCTAGGTGAAGAAGATAACACCTTTGCCTAAATGCCATATCTGCAATGTAGCCAGAGTCCTCCTGGTTGTTTAAAGTAGGCAGTGGAACATAGTATTTGTACACAATTTATTTGCCTACTATAGCTCAGCTGAGATGCAACATCTTATTTCCAGAGCAGTGCGACTTCTACTCAAATCAGAGACTGGGTGTACTGAAGTACTGAGCAGTTAAGGACATACCTAAGCTCCTACAGTGATTACTCAGTTCTAGTGGAGATTGAGTCTGCAATCTCCTGGTTCTCGAGGAGATGCTCTAATCATTAGATCACACTGCCTCTTCATAGCACATCTATATCAGTACAGAAGTCATTACTTGAATGATGTCTTTCCTGTTCACCAGGAGTCTCACACTAGATCTCCACTTCGCTTAACGACACAGAAATTTGTGTTGCCATATTGGTCCTTGTAACACAAGATCCATAAAAATAAATGATTTGATACCTTTTATTGGACCTACAGAGTTGTTAAAAAGAAATTTCAGACTACACTGAGTCCTTCATCAGAAAATTAATGACAGTTGAAGAATGCACATGGAAGAATGCACTTTCTTAAAAACCCAGATCATACATAAAAACAGATACAAAGTTGTTAAGAATCCCATTGGCCTAAACTTGAAATTTAAAATCATCATAGAAACATATAAAGACAGCAGAGTTCCAAGAAAGGAAAAGCATTTCAAGGTCAAATGTCACAGAACGGATAGCTCCTTCCCTGAAAAAGTCATAAAACAAACTAAAGCCGCATTTTAAAACCATGCCTATGTGCATCTGTGCATGCATTAGTAAATGACTAAGATTTTAAACCACAAGTTAAAATAATCTTAAAAATACTAGTATTACCGTTAGAAAAGTAGAAGTAGAAGTAGGCACTAGGCCCATCGAGACCACTTTCCCAACAATTGTGGGTGGAATCTAAATAATTTGCCCAAAAATAAATTTGTACAATTCAGTTTTAAATTTCTTGCAGGATGACAGCTCCACTATATGTTGGGGTAAGGTGTTCCATAATTTAATGGCCTGAGTATAAAATCATTATTTTTATTTGTGAATGCCCTCAGGATTTGAATTTGCCTCTTATTACTTCTTAATCTATGTTTTTGTCAGAAAATTGTAGGTTACAGACATTCTTAAGGTCTTCATCATTTAGAATAATAAATAATAGTAATAAATCTCTATCTCTTCTCATTTTAAATTGTATAATCTCAAGGAGATCACCCTTTCTTGATAGGATAAATTTCTTATTCCTGGTATTAATTTCATGGCTCTCTGTAAACTCTGTATCATTTTTTTGTCATGTTCTAGGTAAGGGACCTCAAAGGAGACTGCATAATCTATATGAGGTCTAATATAAGACTTATACAGTTGAATAGTACATTCTTTGTTTCATGTTATGAACGATTTTTAATAGCTGATAAAATGTGATTTCCCACCAGGTAACTTTTTACATTGATTGCTCCAACTAAACTTATTGTTTACTATAACACCCAAGTCCCTTTCTATGTACACTATCTTGATAATGAAATTGCATAAAGTATACTTGAATGGGAGTTTATTTTTCCCCACGGTACTGTATAACTGAGCACTTTTCTGTATTGAAGGCTATATTGTTCTCCTGTGCCATGCCTCAGTGATTTTGAGATCTTTTTTAAGTCTGGTCATTTTATTTCTGTATCCACCTCTGATGATAATTTAGTATCATTGGCAAATTTGCTTATCTGACTAGTTACACCCAATTGTAGGTCCCCTATAAATATGCTGAAAAGTGTTGGGCCCAATACGAATCCTGTGGCACTCCACTGGTAACTGGAATATTATTTGAGATTATATCAACTATTCTGACATTCTGTGACCTATTTTTCAGCCATCTCTCAACCCACTTGATGGTGTAACTATTGAATTTCATCTTTATCAATTTCTTTACTAATAAAACATGAAATACCTTATTAAAAGCTTTTTGAGGTCCCAATACATAATATCCACTGGGCAGTTTCTCTTTATACTGTCTCTGATGCTCTCATAGAATGCCACTAAATTAGTGCTGCATGACCTTCGCTTTTAAAGCCATGTTGAGTATTGTCAATCAACTTTACTTACAGTTTCTTAATCACTTTTTGTTTTAGTATTCTTTCCATGATTTTACACATTATTGATGTAAGGCTTATGGGTCAATAGCTTTCAGTATTATTTTATTCCTTTTTATGTATTGGTGTTACTGTCGAGTCCACCAATCATCAGGTACCTCACTGTCCTTGTAGGACTTATTAAAGATGATATCAGGAGACATAGAAGTTCATCCAGGGTATGTTTTATGAAAATGTGTTAATATTATTGGGGCCAGGTGCTGAGTTATCTTTAAGGGAGCATACTGCATTCTTTATTTTCTCGATTGTTTTTCCTTATGCTTATTCGGTATGGATATATTGTTATAATGGAGGTATCTTTTGGTAAATACTGACCCGAAATAGTCATTAAAGGTGTTCCTATTTCAAGCCTGTTGTTAATTTCTCTCCCATTCTTTACAATAGCGTGACTGCAGAATTGCTATTCTTGCTGGTGTTAGTATATTCATAACATGCCTTGGTGTTACTTTTAGATGTTGATAATTTATGATCTATTTCTTTTCTCCTTATTAACAAGGTGTTTAATAATCTTAACTTCATCTTTATATTCTGATTTATTTGTTTCTGTTGGATCTTATTTAAGTTTTTTGTATGTCCTTTCTTTTTTTTTTATTTGGTTTTGAATAGTGGGTGATAACCAAACAGGTATTTTTCTCTTGTGATTTCGTGTTTTTAATAGGGATATATAGTTGTTCCAACTCAAAAATAATTCCTTTAATAGCTGCCAACATTCATTTGTCTGAAGAATAGAGAATAGTGAGTTCCAGATATTGGCATGAAGGGCTTCATTTATTTTATCGTAATTCCTCTATTATAATTTAGTCTGTATTTATTTTGTTTAATGTTGGTCTTGAATTGGTTTACAATAAAATACATAGTATATCATTTTAAAAGTCTTCAAGATAATAAAACATCTTTGTGTTAGGCAAATAGTGGGATTAAAGACATACTGCTCTAGTTTAAATTAAGCATTAACTAGCTGTTTCCACATTTATAATGTGTAAGCACTATTCAGATATGTGTCTTAAAGTCTGTTCAAAATATTAATATTCATGAATATTCAAACATAAACTGTTTAAACATGCTCTATCTGTAACTATGTAACAAGTGACTGGTGTTTGTGCACATTCAAAACCTAAACCTAACACAGACCCCTGTAAGTGAAATACTATTATCTTAATATGTCCATGTATCAACATGTGTCCGTATATACTGTACCTGATATTCTGTACTAGTAAATAAGAGTTCTATAAATCTGAATCAAAATGAGGGAATCAACACCCCATCCTCATGTCCTAATCCCCCACCGGTAAAAAACACTGTATTGATAAACAGTTAAAAGAAATCCACATATCCATTTTGAATCTAAACATATTGTAATACCACCATGTACCACAATTATATGTCCATGTGTTGTCCCTGAAGCAAATGAAAAACAGGAGCAGTTTAAGCAGTGTAATGTGACATAAAACCCAAATCTGTATTCATCTCATCCACCACCATGTTCAAAAGTAAAATGAGTTTGACCTCAAAAGCCTGCCTTTGTTGTGTATTTTTGAAATGTCCTTTCAAACCAGTACTGACAAATTGGAGATTGAGTAATCAGAGTGAGAGAAGTGTTGTCCCACTGGTTGTTTCAGTCTTCTTCATTTTAATAGCATGTCTGTGTGAGTTCATTCAGGTGTGGAGTGGTTGTCCAGTCTCTCCCACATAACCTGTTTGTGGACATCTCTTGCATTGAATAAAATGAACAACATTCTGGGATGCATATGTATAATTCCCTGTATCCTGAATTGCTTGTTGTGTAGGGTAATGATACAATCCAAGAGGAAATGTGCACATAAGTCTTACATCTAGTGTAATTGCAAGGTATTGTGCCACCTAGTGTTCTGTTATTTCATTCAGGTACAAATTTGCTCTTAAAAATCAGTTTGGTTAAATAAGGTGGTTGCTTAAAAGACAGTCAAGATACTTTGAAAATTATACTTCATGGTGTCATCCTCACTGAATATCAGTTGGAGGGCCTTAATTTTATCTAGATGCTCCAGAACTGGATGGCATCTGACAACTAAGGAATTCAGTTGGTGGTAGTCCTACCTTGATACTGTAGTAGTTGTTCCCATGGTATCTGCTTTGCATGTTTTATGATTCTGTCAAATTACCTGGAGGGATGAAGAACTCAGGCAGTTGAAGGCCAAAGGGTTGGAGTTGGAGTGTTCTTGGAGGAGATTGAGATCACCAGAGGATAAAACCAACCCTGATGACCCAATATAAAGAGTATCGGGGTACTCACCATGACAAAGGCATAGCTACTTTTGTTGGTGATTTCTAAGTGAAGAACAGACATACTTAACTCTTCCACACTGGGGACAGACTGTTACACCGAGTTTTTCTGCATCTGGGGAAGATTGCTTTAACAAGATTTAAGGAGTTTGGTCAGTTCTTCCGTGACAGGGTATCATCTATTCAATCAACAGTTCCCCAAGTGGGCTGTTATGGCCCAGCATGATCAATCAGTCACTAGTGAGGTTCTCTGTTAATTTGCTTGGAGTTTCAGACAATGCCTACTGGAGATATTCTTCATCTGATCTTGAGGTGTAACCTACTTTCTGTTTGCTGGACACAGAACAGACCCAGTTGCTGTTTGACTGCCTGAAGGCCTTGGATCCAGTTATTGCAGCCATAGTCAGGTGCTCCTTGAGGAACTGTGTTTTGCTGACAGCAACAGAAAATGTTGTGTAAAGCCCTCTTTAAAAACTTCTTTGAACTCTGACATCCTATACAATTATAGGTCTGTCTTGAACCTTCCTTTTCAGAGAAGGTTATTGAGAAATGGTGATATAACTTGAGGCTTATTTGGAGATGTTTTCCATCTATGAGCCTTTCCAGTTGGGGTTCAGGAAGTATTACAGAATAGAGACAGCACTTGTTAGTGTGCAAAATGTCCAACTCCTGGCTAAAGACAGAGGTGACTATTATATTATTTTCCTCTTCAGTCTCTTGTTGTCTTTTGACACTGTAGACCATTGGTTTATTAGGAACTCAGATGAGGGACTTGGGAGGACTCAGGGGTACTGTTTTAAAGTGGTTTGAAACCTTGCTTACTGGCAAGGTGCTACAGGTTGCACTAGGAATGTTTCTTCATGCCCTGCTGCCCTTTACTGTTGTGTCCTCAAGGTTCAATCTAGTTGTTTATGTTGCTTTATGTATATGTGCCCTCGGTGAGGTCACTCACCAGTATAATCTGAAATGTTATTGTCGTGCTTATGATACTGAGCTATGTTTCCCTTTATGTAGAATTCAGTCCTTTTCAAGAGTTCAGGCAAGCAAAAAGCCCTAGCACTAGATGTATCTCCCTTGAAATCCACAGCTTCTAAACAGAACTAAATCTCTCATCTTCACAAATAGATTATCTGGACAATCCTCAGCTCACTGCAGGAGATGGCAGTAGTCCTGTCAGACTGTAGCACCCCCAGTGAATAGTGAATCAGAAGATTGAGCAGCTCCAAGGCAGGAGGCAATAGCAATAGACTTTTCGGACTTGGTGCCAACACAAAAATGCTGCATGATATGGTGATAATATGATCAGAACATTCTTGGTATGTCTGTAGAAGCCACCTCCTTAGGGAAGGGGTACCAACTGATTCTGCAGCCCAAGAGAAGACCAGAGTAAATCTGGGGCTTTCTTGACACATTGGGGGCAGACAGCATTCAGGTGGATCCAGATCTTTTCAAGGCTACATGGAGTGCTGCTGCACCAACTCCAGGACATGACAAAGAGAGGAAGAAAATTTCCCCAACACACACATAGAAAACTGAGCAAAGGTGTCAACAGGCACCCACAGGTGGGGTTATGGACATGGCCTACTTTGACTTTAGCAAAGCCTTCCACACTGAACCACATAGGAAGATCATAAGGTAACAGG
This sequence comes from Neoceratodus forsteri, assembly GCA_016271365.2. Lineage (NCBI taxonomy): Eukaryota > Metazoa > Chordata > Ceratodontiformes > Ceratodontidae > Neoceratodus > Neoceratodus forsteri. The sequence continues at coordinate 627,737,770 of CM057455.1, forward strand.
GCAGTTCTTAAGTTAGTAATAAGGTGGTTAACAGAGTACAACATTGGTTGATGTACTGGTAACAAAGGGTGGTGGCAAATGGCACCCACTCTGGGAAGGGAGAAGGACCAGCAGGGTACCCCAGGGCTCAATATTGGCACCAGTCCTCTTTAATGTCTTTATAAGGGACACTAAAAAATAGCTGGAAGGAAGGTTTGTTTCTTTGCAGATGACACCAAAATATGCAATAGGGTAGGCACTCTGAAGGTGGTAAAGAGAATGTGTAGAGGCCTGGGAAAATGTTGGAAGTGGTCAAGGGTATGGCAGCTGGGTTTCAATGGAAATAAATGAGAGAGAGGTACTGATGGTCACTAAACATAAAAGGGACTTTGGGATAATCATATCTGATGGCAATTCTTGTGGGGCAGGAAGATATAGGCTGTTGGTTAACTAGGATCTGCGCCTATCCTGTAGGTAGAAATGGGCAGACTAGATGGGCCTAGCGGTCCCTATCTGCCATCAAAGTCTATGTTTCTATGTTTCTAAGACCTTAAGGTACTGAGGTGATGCAACATGACAGTAGGTAGGGCCAGCAGGATGCTGAGGTGCATAGGGAGAGGTGTCACCAGCAAAGAAGAGGGTTGTGTTGTTACCATTGCATAAATAATTGGTGAGACCCCATGTGCAGTAGTTCCCAGTTCTGGAGACCACATCTCTGGAAGGACATAAACCGAGTAGAGGCTGTTGAGTGGAGGGCAACTAAAATAGTGCAGGGCTGTATCAAAAGTCTTATGAGGAGAAAATACCTCACAGGATGAATAAGGTAAAGAAGGTTGTATTTGACAGAGAAGAAGGTGCACAAGAACAAGGGAGAATGCAATGAGCTGGAATGGAGAAATTTAGGAACAAGTGAAGATGTACTTCTTCATGGAAGGACTAGTGGATGCTGGGAACAGTCTTCCAGTGGAGGTGATTGGGGCAAAAACAATGGTGTGCTTTAAACAATCATGTAGGGTCTGTGGTGACAACATAGGCAGGAAAATGGTCAGACAAGGTCCAACAAGCAGTCCTTATCTGCCAAAAATTCTATGTTTCTATTTTGTAAAGGCAAGACCCTCCACATTTGCAATGGTGTCATCCTCTTCCTGAGGAAAACCAGAATGCCCCATCTAGAGCACAACCTTCCACATAAAAGGATTCCAACCTGGGGACCCTGCAGATAAATCAGAGGAGGACTACAAGTTTGAACCTCAATCAGGACCGCACAGGTACACTGACTTTTTCAGTTTACTAATATTCTGGCAAAATGTAGAAACAGTTTTGTATAAAGTATTGGGGTGTGGTTAGTGGACATCCTTGTTAGAGTTTAAATTGGCAGAACTTTATCAAAAAATGGGATGAGATTTTTTTACCACTGAAATTTATGCTTTCATCCACTCCAGAGGTGAAACCCACTATGATGTCACTTTAAAACCCCAGCAGGATTGAAAAGCTTTTGAGACAAATATCAGGAACTGAAAACACCCCCTATGGATTCCCTTATTTCCAATCTCCTATCAATTGCCCTTTTGAGAGAATAGCCATCCTCTGAAAGTTTGAGTTTCATGGATGTCATGTACGGTTACAACAAAAATGCTTGATAGGAAATTCTGACCAAGCCATGGATTCTGAAAATATATGGACTGGTGGTTGGAAGGTAAGGTTAAACTACACCTCTCTGTTACAGGACTTCAACATTTGCCCATCACTTTTTCCTGGGCCACAACAGAGGAGTTGAGGTTTACTATGCCAACCCATAGCATATTACCAGTGTGGTTCTGGATCCCACCTAAGCAATGCCTGTGGCACTTGAGATGTGGATTATGCTCAAATCTTGCACATCTCAGCCTTCACTGCACCAACCAACTGAAATGCAATCTCTGTGATGAGCAAAACTACTCATAGCGGACATGCCAGTTGGGAGTACATAACAAGAGAGATCCTATGGATAAGGCTGAATGAGATTTCTATGTAAACAGAGTCCAAAGAATTGGGCCAAGCCAAAAACAGAGATGAACACCCCTGAGGGACTGAGACCAGCAATGATGCAAGCAGGAAAAAGAGGACAGAATGAATGTGGTAGATGCATGTCAAAGCACCTCATGTGAATGAGGCCCTTCTGAAGGATGTCTGAGTACTTCAGTCACATCACAGGAATCCACTCAGAATGAACAAGATGAGATTCAGTCCCCAGATAAAGAGGACTCTAATTTAGTAATAACAAGTATACAACAGGAATATCCTAGGGTGGATCCTTATACTACAGCAGCTTTGTACCAACATCTACAGAAAACAGTATTGTAGAATAAATATCACTCCCCATTGTTTTCTATGGAAGGGTTACAGGTGGTAACCCATGGAATATGATCTGGTAGACAACCAAAACCCAATGTCATGAAGAGAGATCGGTCCTAGTTTGAACAGTTATGTTGCCCTGCAAAGCCATATGGACTGGGATGAAACTGCAAATGAAGACTCTGTTGTATTTTCTGTGCCATTTTCTCAGCCAGACCCTTCTTTGATAATATAGAGGTTTTCACTGATGCTCAGTTCTGAAAAATCAGAAAACTAGATGGAAAAGTTTAAGGACTGGAAAATATGATTTTGGGGTTTACATCTTTTCGCTTCATAGTATAAATAATGAGGGTGCCAGATTAAAATGTTAATGTTGTAGGCATTCATATAAAAGAAAAGCACATTAAAAAGGATGACTATATTTTCCAGTCTACATCAGTTAATGACTCATATTAGATTCCTTCAGGACACCAACTTACACACACAACATGAGATCAGTCTCATACAACTCTGATGTCATGACCCTTCTTTTAGTCCATTGGGAAGAAAATGTTCTGGAGTGGGCATCCTTTTTTTCTAGTAGATAGGCTGATGTGTTAAAATTTGTGGATATCTATCCAGGGAGAATTTTCCTACTTGATATAAATATAAAAGTCTCCCCTTAGGCTAATTATTGCTTACATCCCCAAATCCATTTCTGAATGGGTAGCTATTTTCAAATCCCTTCAGCCATTCTTTTGTACTACTAAAGGTGTACTCCTTGGTGTAGATTTCAGCTGTGGTCTAGCACCTTTGGATACAGGAACAAAAACAGGAAAAGTATTTTTGATATCTCATTTTAGGTCAACTGACATCCTTTGCAGGACTTTGTGATGCTGCACAACACTTAAACCAAGAAGGTGGCCACATTTCTTAAATGGGATTTATCCGCATGGATAGACTTTTGGTTCATTTCCCTGGTTGTTGTTAACCACATATATAGTACTCTTCAAAATTTGCACCACAAGCTTTTATGGATAGTTATGGGCACTAAAGCAAAACAACCCATGTTGTGTGGTATCTGGATCAAATCACTTTCTTATTGGACAATAAGGAAGTGGTAAGGATCTGAAAGTGCTATCTCAGCAACATTATCTGCTGCCATATTATACAATTCCCCCAACCCAGTGGTGGTGGTGGTAGGGGGTGGATCTCAAACATGAACGTCAAGGGGACAGGACATTTTGTTACTGGCAGCAGTTACTAATGTTCCTAGCAAGATAAATGAAAGACTTGCATCTAAATAAGCAATATTTAACTGTATCTCAATAAACACTGATGTGAAAAACTCTGTTTTCAATTATTTTCTTTTATAGACAACATTCTGCACAGTTCTCTTCATGGATCCAGTAATTTGGATTTTTTTATGTCATGATGTTTTGTAGAGAATGTTAAACATGAGCCATTGTCCTATCAGATCCATCTTAGAGTTCTATACACAAACCTGACATAGTTAAAGCTCCAGAAAACTGATCCTGTGACAAGAACTGTAACATATTCTGCCCATAAAAAAAAATGCAAAATACAGTTTTCACATTACTTTTTATTCAGGTACAGTTACATAACGATCATTTAGACAAATGGATATAAGTTCTGTAAATGTGGACATTTTAAACAGCTACCAATTACAAATCATGTCCTGTCTTCTTTAAGCAGTTCTGCAAAAATCAAGGGAAATCAATACAATAGGCAAACTATTTAAGGTATTTTCAAGTGCAGATCCAATATCAGAAATTATTTCTTTAGTGGTAGAAACAAAAGGTGAATTTATTGCTCAAATGAACACAATTAAATAAGAACTGGTTTTACATTGACACAGAATGACAACACTTTTAATTGAGCAAAAATATATCACTATAAGGAAACTATCTCAGGTTACTCCATTTGAGTCATGTAAGAAAACAATATTTTTCTAGAATATGTTGTCACTTATACACAAAGCAGGGTCAGTCACGCCTTCATCTTACCGAGTTATTGACTATGCCATTAGACATGTCACAGATACCTTTGGCACATAGGCCCCTCAATTTGGGGATTTTGAGGAATTTTTGCTGACCGGGAATTCCGTACTAAATCTCTTAACCTCTTTAGAGTTGGGTAAACAGAAACTGGTACAGGAAATCTGGATGGCAATTAAAGCATTGTCCTCAGGCTCTGTTCCAGGTTTGATGGTCTCCCAGGAATGTTAAATAAACTCTTATCTGACAACATATGAGAAGCCTTAACTGAAGTATATAAATATAAGCTTCAGGAAAGTAATGTAGAGCTTAGTATGAAGCAGGGTGCACTCATTCTCCTTTATAAAAAATGCAATAAATCATAACTAAAATTTGATGCATGCAGGATACTAAGATATTGACATCTCCCAAGCCTGTTCTAAGAAGTGTTAGAAAGAAATGATGGGTAGGACCATATATTACTCCTGACTCTTGAATAGAAAAAGATGTTTGACAGCTGTCCAACACCTTTTGAGGCAGACACTTCAACATCATGAGATACCTAAGACTTATATTGCCTGTATGACACATCACTAATAACACAAACAATTAACAGAATATTTGGCAAAATAATTCTGGCTAATGGGGGTAGGGCAGAGCTGCCTTCTAAGCTCCATATTGTAAACATTTTGGTTAGACCCTATTCTTTGGGAAATTGAAAGTCACATATCTCTGGAAAGATTACTTCAGAGGGTCATACAAAACCTCAAAATGTTTTGGCTTATATGGATGGTATCTGCCTATTATTATGGGATGCAAATTCACCACAGTCAGCCTTAGATCTTTTTAAATGTGTTTATTATTTATTGGGGCACAACTGACTGTTTAGAAAAGTAAAGTAAATGTTTTATTTTGGGTGCTCAGGAGCAGGGTGGTCCATTAAGTATCTCAGGTGTGGAAATTGGTACTGAACCAGTTCAAATGCTAGGGTACTGTATTTATTTTCCCCAGTAACTTTTGAGTGGAAAACTAAACAGAAAAACTGAACCTGGCAGAACAAAAGTTTCCATTTGGAATAAATGGCCTATGTGAAAAAGAAAATGATTCATATGGTTAATTTCTGTTTGGTCCCTCTTTTGCTATACCTTAGCTATGTTTTCTCTTTTCCCCAGTGTTAAGAAACCAAGCTCCTCAGGGTATGTTTTCACATTTTGTTAGGAAGACATTTGAAAGCCATAAAACATGACCACATCTTAAAGAAATATTAAAGTGGGAAGTTTGACAATGCTCAGTCCCCTGGTGTGTTGTTTTATTTTATTATTCTGTGTTTCTGTTTATAAATTTTCAACAGGTCTTAAGTAATTCAACCAAAACATGGATACCCTGGATAAAGTACTAATGCAGCCATTTTCTATCACAATGGACAGATGACCAGATAAGACCATTCTGGGTGCTGCGAGACTTTTACCGAGTAATTTATAAGATAGTTTCTTATAAATACTGCAGTTTAAAGTTGCTTTATCTCTGTTACAATCTGAAAATAGATCACAATTGCATGATAATATATTTTTGACTCCCTTTAGGTCAAACCCTGTTTTTCCAAAAGTCCTGGTATACTGTCCATAACAACAATGAAACAATTTTAGGATGGTTGGATCCTTGAAAACTATAAGATATGTTCTGGCTCTGTGTACCTGCTAAATTACAGATAAAATGAAATCATAAACATAAAAGGCATGTCTGAATGTTATTGAACGAAGACAATTATGTTTCGAGGAGGAAGCTACTATGCATCATCTTTTCTTTTCCTGTACATATTTATATATAGGAATTATGGGTCTTACTTAGTAATGCCAGGACAAGCTGGCATTTGCAAATCTAACTTGAGAAAATTAATGTCTATGTGCCTTTGATCATAAATGGTTTCACTGGAATACTGTCACTTTGTACATTATAATGGACTGCATCAAAGGTGCATCTTGCAAAACTGCTGTGTCTTTATTTCAGAAAAAGATTAACTCACTGGAGAGATTGTTGGGCAAAACTCAGGAAGAAGTTAAAGTAATCCATTTCAATGAGGTTAGCAATCTGCAACGTACATTATTTCCAGGCGTATATGGAGACACTTTGATGGGCTAGAATAACTAAGTAAAAGTATTGGGAGGTGTCAGATGGCAAGTAGTTTGTATTTGGAACTATATTTGAAACTTTTTATTTTATAAATAATTTGGTTATTTCTGTTTCTGTCTTTTTTTCTTGTTGACTGTTTTGAGAATCAGTTTTTCTTAAGTTTACCTTATGACTTATTCTGTTTAGATCTTTTACAGTGCAATCCTTTTACCCAATAAAACTCGACTAATCTTTTGAGAAGTGCCATGAGCTCTTTAACATCCATCTGATCAAACACCATAACACCAATACAGGTAGACAATACCACGGTTTAATGTCTGATCTGAAAAACTGCACTTCAGGTGCATATCATCCCCTCATGCTCCACTGCATTGTCAGTATTGGGATTTTACCCTAACTTCCCAGTGTAACCCTCAAACTTGGGGTTTATCAGTCTCCTCCACCCATTTGCCCAGCACCATCTGGTCTGAGTCATTGGTGCTCCTGTGGTTTTGCAAGCCTAGAAATGTTTTTCCTTGTAAAGAGGGTAGGAAGAGCAAAGACACACAACTGCTATGCAGCCACACCAGTAATGTACTAAGTGGTGGTCAGCTCATGTGCAGTAGCACATGATAATTTAAAAGCTGCTCGTGCAGCAAAACAGATATGTGTTCCTAGACCCACAGATCAGCTTATCAGGTCTGAGAGAAAAAGGAGGGACCAGAGGGGTTCCAATATTAACATTTACAAAGTGTTAATAAGTGCAATACTAGTTTAACAGCAGATGAGGCTGCTGGGAGACGTGATGTCGCTACACCACCACTGAACTGGAGTTCTGCCTGCTGCATGTGGAGAATGTGTAATGGCAGCAGTGACAAGTGGGGAAAGCATTTTATTTACAACTCTGACACTGAACACAAGGACAAAGGGACTGCTGTTAAATGCTGGGGTCAAGCAAATGTAAAATGATATTGTTTGCCTGCAAGGTGGACATAAAGCTGGGACCGCAAATTCACTGTATGTATAGCAACCATATTAGCCACTTTTGACCTGTACTGCAGCCAGTGAGAGAGCCAGGAACCATAAGGGCTACAGCTATAGCTCCTGGGAAAGAAGGAAGGACAATGTCTGTTGCCCAACAAAGAACCAATGGGGCATCGAGTAAGCCTCATGCATATTAATTTTTCAAGTGAACAACTGCATTAGACAATGAGCTGCCCTGAGCTCCTGAAATTTGAGGGCAGACACTGTTCAGCTGAGTTTGGCAGGTGCCTCTTAAAGCAAGGGGCTCCTGCCCTTGCTCTGTGATGCTGCCTGAATAACTGAAGAAGGTCTGCCTGCCTGGGGCTTGTGCAACCGCCAGCCCATGATGTGTTCTATATTTCACTATGTTGTTCTGCATTGCTGTTCAATGCCTGGAAGGAGTGGACACCGCATGAATGTATTGTTGCTGGTCAGTGTTAGGGCCACTGTATAGGAGTTACCTTAGGGAAGGGAAATTCACCTGTGATGTCTGAAAGAAGTTTGGAGGCCTACTTGGAAGTTTGGAAGTGTCAAGAGACGCCTGCCTGATTTTTCCAGTACTTGAAAGTTAAAGTGAGAAGATGTGCCTGTCTTCTGAATAAGTCTGAGTTCTTAAAATGAGAAGATGCACCCATCTTCTGATCAAGTTTGAGCCTGTAAAGTGAGAACATTAATTTGTCTGTTTAATTTGGGAGACTCACCATAATCTCCCTTTGCCTCTTCAGAAAGGCTGAGCGATTTTTTTACACTAACCTCCTTTGGGAAACCCAGAGACTATGTTTCATTTAAGAGAGAGGGCCACAGCTGCCTGCTGGCAGCATGGCTGAAGCTATCTACAGCTAGATGTTCCTGAGTATCAGAAAGAGAGTGACTGTCTTCCAAGGTCAGTTTGGGGAATCAGCCTGGTAGTGCCAGTTCATCTCCCTGGACAGTTCATACCCAGACATGGGGTTTAGGTGTGCCTGTCAAGGTCCCCATTGCTGGTCTCTCAGTTATGTGATGCCACCAAAATGAAGACAACAAGTTGCTAGAGAAGCTGAGAGGTGTCCTTCCTGCTAAAAAGCAAGCATCTGCTACAGAGCAGGTCAAGTTACAAGACAGAGAGATGGTCCAAGCTGCAAGAGCCTACTGCTCACCTCAGCTATCCTGTCATCCAGGCGTTACTGATTCAAATACCCCAGATCTACAGTCTGAATGTCATCTGCTGTCCGAGCCAAGAGACTGTTCTTCAAAACCATGAGTAACTTGGGCTTGCCCTGTATATGGGGAAACTGTAAATAGTTGTCACTAAAGTTCTGAGTTTGGCCATTTGGCCAAAAGTGTCCAGGTCTGATAAATAGTTGCTTGCCATTAATCTAGAAAAGATTTGCATTTAATTTGAATTGCTTAAAAGTGCATCAGTGCTGGCCAACCAGCTACAACCCATCAGGCCTAAAATGCTTCAATGGCTGCATACCCAAGGATAGAGTCCGAGAATCCTATCTAGTTGACTGGGAACTGGTACCTGTGGGGTGTGGTCATTGGGCCTAGGTAGCTAGTCAGACAGAAAGTATTGAGCTGTATCCATTTTAGTGCTGGTGGGCATTTCAGTTAAAGTGATTGCATGGTCTCTGCAGTAATGCTGATAATTGTCAAATGCTAACAGTTCAAATTGTTAAAATGTTGTGTAACATCTGCTTCCATTTTCCTTTTCCTATCCCTACCTCTTTGTAAATACATTGTTGGTTAATAGTTTTACAAATGTCTCATGAGCATATTACTAGTGAGCATATTATTAACTTAAGTAAATAATTGCAAGTATATTGAAATATGGTTTTGGTTTATAGCAATCCATTTGTTACTTGACTGTAGGGTAGGTGGTCAGGTACAGCATTGCAGGTGGTTATACTACAAGATATCTGGCCACTATATTTTAACTCTGGGTGGAGGAACCACACTATTTATTTTCTATGTTGGGAAAGAAAACCCTCTTTTCCACCTGAATCACAGCCCAGGACCCACAACCTTATTTGTAGCCACCAAGCAGGTAGCAGCCCACTGATACTTGGCACCCAGGTTACACTGCCTACAGTCTTTTGGTCCTTCAGCCTCAGATGCGGTGTGCAACTTGTTGGGACATTGATACTTATATTCCAGTCATTTTCAAATTCTAGTTTTGTAACTGCTGAAGTTTGGATAATCAATCAACCTGTAAAGAAAAAATCCCTTTTAAAGGAGAAAATTAGCTGGAATATATCCACGAAGGAATCTTGAACTGGCTCTGTTATTTTAGTGGTGCAGTTCTGCCAATATAGTGAGGATTATGTAAGAACGCTTATATTCAACCTCAAGTTTTTGTCAGTTATAGCTCTTAAAGTTTTCCATGCCTACCCTTTGTACCAAGCTATTATAACCTGCTAAGTTTAAAAAATCTGTTAAACTGGTTTTACATTATATTGAGGCAAAAAACATATTTTTAAGACTGTTTCACTCACCAAAAACTAAGCAACAGTTTAACTTGAAAACCAGAACATTTCAGGTCCATCAGTTACTGCCCTAGAGTAATCACTGTGCAACTTTTAAATTCAAAACTTTCGCATGTTGAGTTAACAAAGATTTACAACACTTAGTGCAGGTGAATTGAAAAAAAAAACAGCATTTCCTAAATTAGCCTCATATAATCATTTTATATGGTGGTGTGAATCACAAATCCTTGTGCTAATGGTTTTGAAAACTGAATATGTAGTTGTGTGTATGGTGCTGTAAATCACAAAACTGTGTGGCAAGTGGTTTTGACATTATAGCATGTGGTAGCATATCTGGTGTAGTGAATAACAAAACTTTGTCGTGGTACCAGCTCCATACAATGTTTATCTCACTGATTATAGCGTATGTAAATAAGGGTTGGAATTGATAGTGGCAGAATCAGCAGATGTTTGTGATTGGTTGTCACATCCAATAAAGAACAGTTGATCTATTATTTTTGTAAAGTAGGTGAAATACAGAGGGGTAGGAGTTTTAAAAGGGCTGATGCAGAAGCAAATGCATTTTCCCCAGTGACTTCCTGACTGCCAAAACTCTGGACCCTTATTTTAAAAGTGTCCTGAGTTTTTGTACTAGTTTCCATAATATACAGCAGCATGCATTAATAAAAAATGTACATGCAAATTGTGCAAGCATCAATTTTTAATGCAAGCACTAGGTTTGCACATACCAAAATGCTAAACTGCTAATAGATAGTCTAACAGAGCAGATTGAAGACTGGTTTGAAAATGAGAGGATAGATCTAGTTTGCATTCTTGCTTGGGTCCAATTCCAGGAAGTGATTAGCCACCAAAGGAAGAAGCTGATTGGCTAATCCTGGAGCAGCAAAGCTCCATTTGGCTAGCCGATCTGCTTCTAGCTAGGCTGAAAAGCCATGGATATCTCAGCTCAGATTTTTGCTTGGACATTTGGGGGCCAACTGGGTTACTGCTATCTATGGGTGCTGATGAAAGGGCACTGTGTAAACTGTAAATGGTTGTTTAACAACATTTTACTGTCCATTTTATGTTTACTTGCACGCATGTGCAAGAAACATAGTGCCACCATACGAGAATTTGTAGGTGTGCCTGCCCCACTTCCAACACCCTGGTCCATTTTGCAGGTGCAGCTACACCATGCCAATGACTGTCTGAACTGTCTATGACAGAGTTCAGATGCAGTGGCGTACAGTTCAGAGGAAATACCACCACAATCAGTGGTGGTAACATGTAAACAATTTGCATACTGCTGATGGCAGTATGCAAATTGCTATCGTCTTCACTGCATTTGAGCTGTCATAGACAGTTCCGTTGTCACCCTCACCCATGCACACTGGGAGGCCACTCCAGGATGCTCATGCACTCCCCACACACACATGCACTGTATGACCGACGGGGTGCCAATACCCGCTCATTCCACAGCCCCAACAGACCTCTAGGTGCCATGCTGGGAGCCCACCCCAGTGTGGCAAATGTTGGTATGGCTGATGGGGTGCCCAATCCCCAGTCAGTTCCACTGCTGCCCGCAAACATAAACCTTTCCTCTGCCATACTGGGAGCCCACCCCAGCATGGCAAAAGTCCCATGTCATCTTCCTGTAGAAGATGCCATGCTGGGAGCCCAACCGAAGTGTGGAAAGTCGGTATGGCTGACACGGATGCCCGATCACCCATCGGCTCCACTGCTGCCCCACCTAAAATACTCCTTTCAGCTGCCACACTGGGAGCCCACCCCAGCATTGCAAAAGTCCCATGTTGTCTTCCTGCAGTAGAAAAAATGAAAAAAGGGTCCTCATTGACTGTCTGGCCCCCTATCCACAACCCACACCCACCCTCTGCACACCCACCTCCCCACCCCTCCATACTTGCCTCTGAGTCCAGTGTGATGATCTTTGGTGGATCGGGAACACTTCTGCACTCTTCAAAGCCAACGCGAAGTGAAGAAATGCCAGAAAGCTGTATAATGGCATAAATGTTTTTTCAACTTTGGTGCATATCTCACCCATTTTGAGGATTTTTCACCAAATTTTTAACATGGGGTTCTTGGCGCCCACCTCATGAACTCAGTCACTGTCATTTTGTTATTCAGTCTCGAAAGGTGATTTCATGGTCTCGCGTGGAACCCCTCTTGGGACTGAGTAACGAAATGACAGTGGCACAGTTCATGAGGTAGGCCCCACAAAACCCTAAGTTGAAAATTTGGTGAAAAAATTCTGCAAAATGACTGTGTTACAAGTGCACATTGAATAGTTCCTACGCACATGCTGTAAGTTCATACATATTTTTATATTTTCTCTCCAGATTTTCAACATTGTCATTTTACCACACCTCCTTATGAGTAGTATGGTTGTTGTTTTCACATCTTGCCCAAAATGTGTTTTCGTGCATGTAGCACACAATGGCGCAGTGTGCAAAATCAATGTTCGGGACAGATTAAGAAAATCACAGTGACACTGTTCATGAGCAGAGGTCTTAAAATGACAATGTTAAAATTTGGTGACAAAGTCCATAAAATGACTGTATTACTGACGAGCATTGTGCAGTTCCACGTATCCTCGTAAGTTCATGAATTTGTAATATTTTCAGTCTGGATTTTCAACACTGGCATTTTCCATACCTCCTTATGAACTTTACAGCAGTCATTTTTCACACTATGGCCGAAATGTGTTTTCGCACTTCTGGCATAGAAATGCGTGGTCGCTGTGGGAAATCACTGTTCGGGACAGATTAAGAAAATCACAGTGTCACTGTTCATGATCGGAGGTCCCAAAATGGCTGTCTTGACAATCTGCTGTAAAATCACCAAACTAATTACATTATTGGTGTGCTTTGCACAGTTTCTCACACACTCATGACTTCACCATTTTTTTACATTTTCAATGCAGATTTTCAACATTGTCATTTTTACACCTCCCCATGAACAGTACAGCTGTCTTTTTCACATCCTGTTCGAAATGTGTTTTCGCACCTGTGGTGCCAAATGGCATAGTCACTGTGCAAAATCAGCTTTCAGCTAACAAACTGATATTGCCACTGTTCATAAGGTGGGGTCATAAAAACCCATGTTGAAAATTTGGAGTGAAATCTCAATGGCAGCCCTATGGCACTAGGGTTCTGACCATAACGCCCACCCTGTAGAGACTGACAGGCATCTAGGGTGTGACTTGGAACTGTTGCCTGTAATGCTCATACCATTTCACCCCCCACACCCTGCAGCAAGTGAGAGGCATCAAGGTGTGCCTTGGACTCTTCGGCCCAAAAGTTCACCCCATTCTCTATACTGCACCCATCTCACTGTATTTCCTGATGGAATGGGGTGACCATAAGGCCCAAAGACCCCAATGCACACCATGACACTTGTCGGTGTCTGCAGGGTAGGGTGCGTGAAATGGCATGGCCAGTTATGCCTGATGACACAAAGCCACACACCAATGCCTGTCGGTTCTCGTGAGGGTGGTGGTGGGGTTGGCTTCAGTTAAATACTTCACTGACATTCCTATTATGCATCTTTCTAGCTCTATACTACCAATGGCAATGCCAGCAAGCAAACATTGGGCATTGACAAATGCTTGTTAAATGTAAGCCCTGTACTGTTTAAATGCAATCTTACAGCTTTAAATCCATGCTCTGTACTGCTTTTTTAAACTTTATTTATTGAAGAGTCAGTAGACAGAGAGAGGCAGACACTTACATCATTATACATATATATGACTTCACTTACAGGTATAGATATGGGCCAAAGCTGAAAAAGATATCTTAAGCAGCAAAAGAGAGTTAACAACCTATGTCACTACTCATGGGCAATTTTAGAACTGATCTACTAACATATAAAACCAGTTTATAATTTACATTAAGGCTACCTTCTTAGAAGAGAGGAAACCATATTTCACTCAGGGACCTCTAAAATGGGGATCAAATCTGGTCATATCTAACTTACAACCCAGAGCCTTATATTGGATATGTTCTAATTTCATATTGTTTAATAATGTTTTAGTCCATTGGGCGATGGTGGGTGTAGACTGTGCCATCCAATTCTGGGCCTAGGTCTGCTTACCAACCACCAAGGCCAATCTTCTTAGGGATGTGAAGCTTTTGCTTGGCCCTCCCACTTCTGTATACCCCAGCAGGATATCTACGGGTCCAAAGGGATATCACATTCAAGACCTTATTAATAACATGATTTATCTTGTCACAGTATGACATCACTCTTGGCACACCATACCAGATGGAAAAAAGACACCCTGTAAAAAACACTTTGGACATTGATCAGGGATCTGGGGTTTATTTTATGAACCAAAGCAGCAGTGAAATAGGCTCTGTGGATAATATTATAATGAACGTTTCTAAGTATATTATTTAGCAAAATGGACATACTTCCTGCAGAGCTAAATTCCAATCTCCTTCCAATAAAGTTTCTCCCCAAATCTCTTTCCCACCTATCTCTCAATTTCTGAAGCACATCGGCTGGACCCCAACAGGGCTCTATATAGTGCACTTAGGGGTTTCACATTGCTGTGCATTCTACAGTGCTGAAGGACCTACTCCAAAGATGTTCCAGTTAAAGAGGGCTACTCGCTTTCCTCGCTTATAAAACCCAATCAGCCTGGACTTTATCTGAAGATATATAAAATAATGAGTAGGCTGGATGTTATAGGATTGTATTAACTCAGAAAAGTTTAGAAGAGAACCATTCTGAAATAAATGTGAGAGGAGGAAAGACCCTTCCTTTCCCACTTCACAAGGCTCTCTTAACCTTGCATAAATCATATAGAATGGATCCCACAGGTGATAAACCCCATCCTCCCCCATAATCTGCAGGGCCTGTTTCCAAGACTTGAGAGTGGTCTTAGTAAACAGATTCCGAGGTAGCTCCCCCTTCACACCCCGAACTTAGCGGTAAAAGGTGTTGAGCAAAAGGAGAGACCCTGGAGGAATGTGACTCCATAAAGACCCAGGCCCGGACCAGTCACCATCTTCCAGGCAATCCAAAACATGTGTTAGCTGTGCTGCAAGGGCATAAAGCTTCAAGTTGTAGAGTGCCAAGCCCCCCGAATTAGGCAGCCATACTATATATTTCCTAATTCTGGGTCTACGATTCGCCCATAGGAGGGAAGTTATAGAGCCCTCCAGTGACCATAGATAACACTGTGGGACCACTACATGCAATGTTTGAAAGAAATAAAGGCATTGGGGCAATACCTGCATCTTTACTAAATTCACTCTCCTCAGCAGAGACAAAGGGAGTGACTTCCATCTGCTACATTGTTCCTTAATTTTTAATGCCAGGGGCTTGTAATTTAAATGGCCCACTTCTGCAAATTTTCAGGAAGTTGTATTGCAAGATATTTTATTACGGGTTTGGGGATATCCATTCCATCAATATGGATTAACCCACCAGTATTTCCCAGTGGAAGCCTCTCACTTTTACTCCAGTTAATCTTATGTCCAGACAAAGGACCATAGCCCTTAAAAGAGAGGTCAGGGCAGGCATACTGTTTGCTGGGTCTGCCAGAAACAGCAGACCATCCTCAAAAAGACAAAACACGTTCCTTCCATTAATCATAAACTCTATTCCTTGGTGACATCTAATAGCCACTGCCAATGCCTCAATAGTGAGGACATATATCAGGGTGAGAGGGGGCAGCCCTGCCGATACCCTAAAGAGCCAAAAGGGCTCAAAAGTGTATTATTAGTAAGTATTTGAGCCCATAGGGACTGATACAAACTTACCACCCACGACCAGATGAAGGCTGAATTTATTTAATACAACAAACATAAAAGGACATTTGACCCTATCAGAGGCCTTCTCCGCATCTAGGGTGAGAGACCACCAGAACCACTCCTCCCTCTCGACCCATGCCACATGATGTTCAGGACCTGTCTCAGATTATGCCTAGCCTGCCTGCCCTGACAAAACCCCTGATCTGGTAGACAACCCCAGGCAAAATGCCCTCTAGTCTCCTTGCCAAAATCTTTGCTATAATCTTATAGTCTGCGTTAAGCAGTGAAATAGGGTGATAGGAGCCACACTTTTTGGGTCTTTACCTGGTTTGGGGACAATCGTTATAGTAGCCAATTGCTGAGATGATGTCAAACCCCCTTTGCACCTCCTGGAGCATATCCATGAACAGCGGGTCAACTCTCCACAGAACTTTTTATAAATTCCAAGGGCAGTCCATCCAGAGACCCTGCCTGATCCTGAAGCCCAAATCGCCTCCTTAACCTCCTATGCTTTAAGTTCCCAGCCGAGCATCTCATTATCAACTGCGATGGGGTAGGCAGAGGGACACTGTCCAGAAAGCTCGCTGGATTCACATTTTGGGGACCTCAGAGGTATATAATTTTCACAGAATGATTTAAATCTGCTATTTATCTCTTGAGCAGAGGAGTTGCATTCCCCATCTTAATTTTCTATAACAATAATGGATCTTTCCGCCTTTGTTTCTTAATTAACCAGGCCAGCCACCTCCTGATTTATCTCCCTCAAAGTATTGTCATGCCTTAGACACCATAATATTCCTCTCTATGTCGTTTGGAACTTATTTGATTATATTACCCTCCAGGCTTTTCAGCAACGCCATTTCATTAGGGGACTGAGATCTCATGACCTGCTTCTCTAGTGTCATAATATGTGACTCCAGCTCAAGCTCCTTTATCCCTTCTGTTTCTTTTTAAATGTCACATAAGAAATAGATTCTCCCCTGCTTTGCTTTGAGAGCTTCCCATGTAACCCTAGCAGAAGTATCTTCCACCTTAATGGCTTCCAAAAATTCCTTAAGTTATTTAGACATTTACTTAACAAACTGAGGATCGTTCAATAGAGTAGGGTCAAGTCTCCACTGCCATACCCCACTTCCTCTGTCCCACTTTTCAGTTCTAAGTAGAGGGGCATGATCTGAAATAAAGATAGGACCATATTGGATCACCTCTATTCGGTCCATAAAAACAGGGGAGTCCATAAAATAGTCCAACCTAGTATAGACTTTATGGGTGGGAATAGAATGATAACTCTTGGACATCTGGATGTTTAAAATGCCACATCTCCTGCAAGGCCCTCTCCCCTGCTAAATTTCATAAGGCCGACACACTGTTGGGATAATGCCTGAAACAGGGATTAGAATGATCTAACAAGGGGTCCCAGTAAGTATTAAAGTCGCCCCCTATAATCATCTTGTCAGGGAACATAGCTAATGTAAGGGCAAGATGCTCAAAAATTCAGGGCAATCAAAAGCAGGACCATAAAAGGATACCAGTACTACTAATTCTTCTTCCACAGTGGCTTCTACTACTAAGTATCTCCCTGGCTATCTACATGGGAGGAATTAATCTGGACCCTGATCCTGGTCGAAACCAAATACATGTGCCTCTGGCCTTGGATGTGAAATGAGAAGCTATCAAAGTACCCCCTATGTTTCCCAACTGTTACGTCTCCTTGTGTGTTAGATGTAATTCCTGTAGCATAACTACATTTGCCTTCTTTTTCTAATATAACACCATATTCATTTTCATTTTGCTGCTATCTTAAGTCCATTTACATTCCAGGATAGCAGCTTTAAACTAACCATCCAGGAATACTGGTTGATAACTTTGCCTCAAACCCCAAACCCACACCCTTTAGCGCATGTATGCCAATCCCATCTCACACGACTCTTGTACATTTTGTTTTTAAACCAACTAAGAAACAGCCCTCATACCCCTCCCCATCCTAGTACCCCTAAATATCCAAAGAAGGCAAGTTGCTCTATCCCCCTATGAGGCATTTAAGCCTCCACAACTGTAAAACCTGTGCAACAGGTGCTAGGATGAAAACAAGTAACTTTACTCCTAAAAGCTAAGTATGGCAACAACAGTTGCTACATCGCCTCCCATATCCCTCCCCTGCCTTAGTACCTTCTTAGCAATGACCCTTTTAGTATTATGGATTAGCCTCCTTGCCGCACAGTCGCTGCCCACATAATAAATCAGCATGCGGTACCCAGGATCCCACCTAGGGCCCAGTCACTCCTATAAATACATGAAAACATGACCGAAATTAAGCAAAACTGAAGAAGCTGTAAAGAATTATCCCATTGGAAGGCACCCTAGAGACAGAGCTACCAGGAAAATTCCAGATTGAGTACCTCACAGGGCGAGACCTGACCCTGACATATGATTTTTAAAACAGTCCACTAATTGCTCAGATGTCCTCTCAGACCCTTGGTGCTCCCCTCATACCTTTGCAAAGCGACTCAAGTCATAATATGTAGATAAATTGAACTCCTGCATGGCTCCCGGACACCACACAAGAAAATGTATTTGATTTGTTGCTTCCCCACCCCGGACATCCCCCACCATCTTTAACATTCGACATAAGTGAAAGCGAACAAAGTATTACTTCAAACAAATTATAATAAAATACTAGCTTAAGCTGTGAAATATTGAGTTCACCAAGATCAAAGTCCAAGACTTGGTCCATTTAGCACTGCCCCATGTTTAAAGTCTCACAAAGCATAAAATGTAAGTGGTAAAGCTCCAAGAAAGCAAACTAGGAGGGTGGAAAAACTGAGGGATGCAGGAGGCTGCCATATTCAGTCATTATAGGCCTCTGACGAGTTTAACCTGTCCGGGCAAAGCCCAACCCCCCTCCCGATCCATCTCCCAATGTCTCCAAAGTAAAAAAACCCTGAATCCTCTCAGCACTACCTTATGAAGCTCAGCCACCTCTTATAAGGGAGCCCTCCAGCAGCGTTGTCTTGTCGGGAGCTCTCTGCTCGATGTACTGCAACACCGCATCAGGGCTTGTAAAGGCCTTCAGGGCTGTGTCTTTTCTCCAAATAATCAGACTAGCTGGATAAACCAATGCAAAGGGCCAATCGAGCTGGTGTAGTCATCTCTTCACTGGCATAAGGCATTCTGCTCCAACTGCACTGTAGGAAAATCCTGAAAAATACTAACAGGCCGTGAGTCTATTTGGATGGGGCCTGCTTTCCTTGATGCTTCCAACACCATCACTCTATATGTTGGTAACGTAGGAATTTTAGTATAAAGTGCCAAGGCCTTTCATTCAGAGCAGGATGGAGACCAGGGTTCTGTGTGCCCGTTGGACCTCTAATGTGCACTCAGGTGGCAAGTCCAAATGTATTTTCAGCCAAGTTTTACAGAAGCTGCACAATCCTGCCCTCCACTCCCTCAGTCAGGCCCACAATTCAAATATTTGTATCCTCTCCCTATTTTCATGGTCATCAAGCACTGCCTTCAACTTTCCTATTTCAGTAAAAGCTGACTGTAACTGGGGGTTCATCTGGGAGTAATGATCTTCCTGCGCACTCATTCACTCTTCCACCTCTGTTAATTGAACTGAATGCTGCTCTGCCATTTCTCCCAGTGTGTTCACCATTGTTTAGAGGTGTGCCAACTGAGCAGAGAACTTTTCAAACCCTGCATTCATTTTGCTTGTTAGATCATTCTTTAGATCATTAATTAACTTCTCCAATGCCAAAAGTGGTGAATTTACAGTGTTGTCCTCCACATTAACAGCTTGCCTTCTTGTGTCGCATATCGCCATAATCTCAGCCTGTGGTGACAGGGTCCGCTTCTGGAACTTTTAAAAGTTAGTTGCCCTTGCTTTTTAGACATCTTTGGTGGCATATCAGTTTCATCTTGCGTAATCTTAGGTTTTCTACTTGAATGGGTCCCAGGCAGCGGGAAACGATTTATTCAACGGTTTAGGGCTCAGAGCTCCAGAGCTATGCTGCCATTTTGGATGCTGGCTTGCCACGCCCCTTCCCTCCCCGTACTGCTTAACAGCAATTTTACAGCTTTTAAATTCAAGGCCTGCACTGTTTAAGGCCACTTTTACAGTTCAGTTTCAATTCTATGCCCTGCACTGCTTAAGAGCAATTTTACAACTCGCTTTTAAATCTAAGCTGTGTACTATTGCCACCTTATTGCAATCTTGTCATTCGTGCCTGGTTTGTTTAACTTTTATTTTAGCCTAGTACTGTGCACCTACCGAGGGTTACAAACAGACCCCAGTCTTCTTAACTGTTTGTATTATTTAAACCTAGTACTAATCCTTCATCAGGGATGCAAACGGTCTCCTGGCATTCTAAGAATATTTGTTCCTTAATTCTCCTAAAGTGTATAACAGCCCTGACTGTTCTACTTCCCGGCTCTTAGCAGAACCCTTTTCCAGTAGATTTAATTCACATTAATTTAGGCACCAATTTTAATTGTGTCTGCTGGGCTGTGGCGTCCTCCACCTCCCTACTCTCCTTCTCCACCCTTTGTGTAATACTGTGTCTCCTACCTCACTGATCCCCACCCCGTCCTTAAGCGTCCCTGCTGTGCCATTGTGCTTGAGACTATCTGTAACTCCACCCTTCCTCTCCTCAGGTGCTGAGCCACTGGGCCATCCTCAATTAAGTGACCAGCTGGAGGAAACTACCAGATGCTTTTCAAGATACTGCACCACGGAGAACTTTCCTCACTTACTTCATCCCAGGTGCTGCAGTCTTGCTTGGATCCAATTCCAGGGAAGTGATTAGCCGCCAATGGAAGAAACCAATTAGCTACTCCAGAAGCAGCAAAGTTCCATTTGGCTGGCTGATCTGCTTCAAGCTAGCTGATTTTTCACCATCTCCCCACCCATCCCAGGCCTCCTTTAAATACACTCAGACCATGCCCACTGTCCTGGACAACCATTTTGATTGAGGCACCACTTCTGATCTATGGGTGAGACAATCCTCTTGTTTGGCAACAACCTTGTTGACTCTGTGGAAAATACTTACACTGCCATCTTCTGGTCTTCAATGCAAGGTCATCTTAATCAAATCTGCTCTAGATCTGAGCTGAGATCCCTTGCTGCTGCCACCCACATCCTGCTCCTGGAAGCTCGTGAAACAGTAGTCAATTTTGAATGCATCCAGCATAATGGGAGCTTTTACCTCTTGCTTGCCTCTGTCTCATACTGTTCTGCACCTTGGATTCCCGTGTTAGTCTGTACTGGTTCTCCTGCAGCATGGACAGTTACAGTCCTACTTTGGATTGTCTGTTTCCTTCAACACTACAGATTCTCATGTACTAGCTTTTATGTTACCTAATGTAGATCCAACTTTCTAACCCCATGGCAAAATGGTACTTCTTCTACCAGGGTAAAGAGTGTAGGATCCCACTTACCTCTGCATTGATCGCCCAGCATGTCTTGCTTTTACAACCAGGGTTCTTCTTTTTATGCTGCTTGGTCTTCTAGGCATGCAGCTCAGGGAACCTGATGCTATGTAATAGCAACCATAAGAGAGTTTCACCTAAATCACAGACTTCTTCAAGCTATCAAGAAAATCTTGGTGCTTTATTGTTATGTTCTGGTAATGTTGAACTCTAACCTGGTCCTCCTGCAGCAATCTCTTCACCTGCCAACCTAGCCAGTATCAAAGGATTGAGTTTTATGCATATTAATGTGTGCAGTCTACTAGAAAAAATTGCCTCTATTCAAGCATTGATTTCCCATAAAATGCCTGATATACTTGTGATCACTGAGACGTGGCTTAGACCTGGTACCCCACATAATGAGGTGAATAACTCTTCTTATACCTTGTTCAGAACTGATAGGCTCACCAGAAGAGGAGTAGTTGTCATCTATGTCAAGGAGAAATTGTCTGCATCAGTAATAGATTCGTCCTCACTCCAAAAGGAATTTGAGAGCCTGACTCTCAACGTCAAGCATCTTCCTCTGTCTCGATATGCATCCTAGGATGCTATAGACCTCCATCCATGGGGCTACAATGTCTGGACCATATAACTAATACAATGGGATCCCTTCAGTCAGAGATTATTACTTGGGAACCTCAATATAGACTGGTACTCCAGTTCTGTACCCTAAAGACTATTTGCGACTTCTTTGGTCTTTCCCAACTCATTTCTGAAGCAACACATCCAAACAAAATGTGCCCTAAAATAGAACACTTCCAGATCTCATTTTAGTAAGCAAACCCCATCTGTTTTCACATGCAGGAGCTTTCTTCTAGATTTTAGAGACCACTGTATTATAGCATGTGTGAGATCCACCCCAGAACTACCATTCATTTCCAAATTTTCACTCAAGAGGAAAGGGCATAATTTTGACATCTATGCATTCTCTCTCTGACTTGCGAGATTCATTGAGATGGCAGGATTTTACTTGACCAACTCAGTGCCTGTGGCCTATGATATCTTCAAGGAAATTGTGTTAGGGCTCTAGATAAACATGCATCATTGGTCCAGATTCGTTCTAAAGATAAATCATATTCTTGGTTTACGACCCAATTAAAAGCCCCCTGTTGCAGAGACTGGCTTTGGAAAAAGATTGGAAATCAAACTTCCAGATGGCTGGACATCATTCAGGAAGGCTAGCTACCACTGTACTAATCTGGTTAGGGATGCTAAGGTTAGTTATTTCTGCAAAGAACTGGACACTTTCACCAAGTGCTCAGCAAACTTGGAAAACCATCAAGGATATTCAAGGGCACACAGCTATGAGCAACTTACTCCAAAATCGCCATTACGCAACATTGGTGTCAGATAAATCGACTTTCCTTGATGCTTTTAATAACCATTTTGCTACTGCAGGTCT
The DNA here is from genome assembly GCA_016271365.2 of Neoceratodus forsteri. NCBI lineage: Eukaryota > Metazoa > Chordata > Ceratodontiformes > Ceratodontidae > Neoceratodus > Neoceratodus forsteri. The sequence continues at coordinate 627,760,280 of CM057455.1, forward strand.
CAGTTTTGATGCTTCCCTGCCAATAACCTCCGCTCTATACTTGGAGCACCGGACATACCAGATCCAGTCACAAGCGCTGCCTTTTCCTCCAGCCTATCACCCTGAGAGAAGTTGAGAATCTCCTCCTACAATTGGATACCAGGAAGAGAACAGGGGGCAGACCAATTGAACCCATTCTTCATGAAGCTTAGTCTCCATGTCCTGCTGTGCCCATAATGCACCTTTTTAACCTTTTCCTTTCACAGGGCGATATTCCTCCCATATGGAAAACAGCTCACATAATCCCTTTTAAACCTGAAGACCCCAGTGACCTGAATAACTATAGACCAATATCCGTATTTCCACCTTTTCCAAACATTTGGAGAAAATAGTGAGTATGCAGCTCAGGAACTACCTTGAAAGTGTGAACCTGCTCAATCCTTATCAGTTAGGATTTCGGCCTCATTGCAGTACTATTTCAGCCCTTGCAAAGGTCACCAATGACTGGCAGTGTACCTTGGATTCAAAGAACTTTATTTGTACAGTATTTCTAGATTTAAGCAAGGCATTCAATATGGGTGACCATGAGCTTCTCCTTGTCTCCCTCAGAAACATCGGCTGCGACTCCCAATTGCTGAGGTGGTTCTCGAGCTATCTATATCAGGGCTTACAGCAGTGGGTCAAGCTTGAAGGGGAATTCTCATCCCAGAAACCTCTTCTGAGGGGTCTACCACAGGATCTAAACTGGATCAGTTGCTTTTTGTAATTTACATTAACAATATTGACGCTGACATCAAATCTGCTAACATCCACCTATTTGCCGATGACCCTGTACTTTATATTGGAAGACCCTCTCTGGAAGCACCTTGTAGGGATCTGCAATGGGAATTAAATCTTCTACAACTACAACTACTGCACTAGAAAATGCTCTTGAATGCCAAAAACAAAGTCAATGTTTTTTCTCTCTTATCTTATGTCAATAACCCCACAACACAAGATAATATTCCCCAGATCCACACTCTTCTTGGCGAAACACAGGAATATGTTACTAAATTCAAATGCCTGAGGCTGTGGATAGACTAAAAGCTTTCCATTGAGGATCTCTCAAAGAAGCTTAGGCAGAGGCTTGGCCTCTTCTAAAGGATCAAACATTTTCTAACACTGGATGCCAGTAAGAAACTGGTCCAAACCACATTCCTTACCTTATTGGACTATGCAGATTTCCTTTATAGCCAAGGCCCTGTGTCTGCCCTGGCTAAATTAGACACACTCTACCATTAGGCCTTGAAGTTCATAACTGGTCTCCCATACTCCACACATCACTATTCCCTTTAAGCCACAATAGGTTGGTCATCCTTAACTTCAGAAGACAGAGAAATGCAGCACTCTGGACATTTAGGGTCATCACGAAGATGTTGTCTCAGTACATGTCATATTGTCTTCCCCTAGGTGTGATAGGTAAGTATGTCTTAAGGAGTTCCTCCATTATCTCCCTTGCAGTACCGAGTTCAAGTCCGCTTTGTCAGGTCTGCCATATCTTACACTTTTACCATCTCTGGAACAACATGCCAAAACCTTGAAGTTGGCTTACCCAATCAAACTATCAGCCTTCAAAGCACTTTATTCTCACTCTATCAAGGAATCCTGTAACTGCCTCCCCTGATGTCACATTCCCTAGCCTCAGCACCATCTGCTCCAATGCATCCCTACACTAGTACTTCTTTCCCACCCTCTTGGGAAATGTTACATCCTATAAGAACTTACTTGACTACTCCTTCTATCCCAACCCTGTGTTTTTCCCTTATTGTTAGTTCCTTTTCCACGTCCCCCTGCCTCCCACCTACACTCTGCTTACCCCTTGACACCATCATGGTGTTTTGCTTCCACTCCCTAACTGTTGCCACCTTCCCTGCAATCACTATATGCCCTTGCAGTCATGTACCATGTACATCTCCTTACTCATCCTCATGCTGTCCACTCCCATCCCTCGCATGCCCCACCAAGCTCCTTCACTCAATAATTGTGTTCAAGGATGCTTCAAATACAATACTGTAATTATAGTTGCATATGTTTAACCTGTATATATTGTACTGCAGTTGCTATACATTTTAGCTGCATACTCTTCATGGTCTTAGCTTAATGGCTCTTTTAATACTCTTTTTGTGTATTATAAACCTCCTGTTTAAAATTACTGCTTTATGTAAATACTATATATATAAGTGTGAATTCATTTGGTATGTTTTATTTACACAATTATGATGTAACTGAGTATTCCTTTGTATGTATTGTTAACCTCTCTTTCCAGGTCATCTTGAAATGAGCTTGCTCAATGATGTTCACCTGGTTAAATAAAGATTTGATTGATTGATTGACTGATTGAATGAATATTCTGCCCAGAATGTTTTCAGACTTACACTGACATTGTTTTGTTTAAAAACATTTGCTTTCCATGGTTTCTCAAAATATAACAACAATTCTTTCAGAATTTGAACTGTTTCCAAACAGACAGGTACAACACCACACAGCTGTTGTCATACTTAATAAAATAATGATTCTCACTTTTTAAATACTAAACCCTTTCAGTGCAGTTTTAAAATCAATCTAAGGATTGTGTTCCATTAAAAGTACTGACAGAGGGCCCTGTGCATGATGTCAACATGCCACTTAAACTGGGCACGAGGGCATCACTATGCATGAATGCCATGAGTGGTGTCCACACAGCATTCATCAAGGGGCACAACAGTTATGCACCTGATCCCCCAGCTGTGCAGATAGCAATGCACCAGGTGGGCAAGGGCATGCAGCACTCGCACCATGCACAAAGGTGCATAGTGCAGCTCGCAGGGGGCACAGTGGTGTGCAGGCTACGGCAGCCAGGATACTGTCATAACCCCACTGTATACCCCTCAGACTGCACCATCTGGCATGGTGGGACAAAGTATTGACCATCCATGCCACACCAGCCCAGTAGGCCACTGGAGAGGGCTGGACAGCTGATCTGGTGGGTGACCATGCAGCAGTGCACAGTGACCCATTGCCACCAAATCACAGTCCACTCTGTCCAGCAAGGACCCAGGTCCCTTACACTTCCACTTCAGGTCACAGGATGGGCATCCCATTGGATGCCTGCCTGGGACCATGGACAGGCTGTGGACAGATGGCTGACAGTTGTGCATATTTATTTATTTAGTTTTGTTGACTGGTAAGTGCACTAGCCAACAAGTGACTATTTTCAGGCATGACCTGGGAGGTACAATTACTAAACATAGTGATACATAAGCAAAATAACAGGATACATAAGAAAAATACAGGAAGATACACATGGCAGGATACAATAGCATGACATAGGAAGATGTACAAGGCAGGATACATTGCAAAGGACATTATTACATGGTGTGCTTAAATAAAGTGCTAAGGGTTTGAAATACATGAAGACAGTAGATTAGGACCTGGGGAAAGGGGAGATAACAGGTGTAAAGGTAAGACAGGTGAGAGGAAGGACAGGGGGCAGGTGATCAGCTAGGAAGGAGGGGGCAGTAGGGAGGAGTGGAAACAAGAGCACCAGGCTGGAGAGGGTTACCAGAAGTGGCAGGGACTTCAGAAACCAGGGTCGGCGGGAGAGACGGGGGTAGGGGAAAGGACAGAAAAGTGGGAAAGGTAGAGAGACGTAGGGAGAGAGAGGTAAAAGGAAAGAGAGATAGAAGGGAGGAGAGGAGGCTGGCCGAGAGGGGTAGAAGGGAAAGGAGGGGTAAAATGGTAGATGGCCAACACGGCAACAGCGTGTATACATGGTTCCAACCTGCAGCCGGGTCGGTGAGCCAAAAGATGGCAAACGGAGGAAGGGGTGCAAGGGTTGTGGCAAATGACGGCAACAGCGGTAAGAGGTTGCAACGCAGGCCGGGTGGTGGAACCGATAGACGGCAGGGCAGGGGAGAAGAGGTCGGGAGAGGAGGAGAGAGGCGGCAAGTTTACGGCAATAGCGGTAATAGGTAACAATGCTCAGCCAGGACAGTGGAAATGAGAGACGGACGGAGAGGATAGAGGGCGGTAAAAGGTGAGATGAGCCGCAGAAGAAGGATGGGAGAGGCAGAGGTGGAGGGGGAGAGAGAATACAGAAGATATGGTCAGGGGGAGAAAGGAGGGAGCAAGAGTAGGTGAGTGAAGGAAGGTGATGGGTGGAATGGCTGAGGGGAAAAAGAACAGGGTTCGAGGGTAAGCCAAGTGGCAGGCAGTAAAAGCAAAAACCATACATTTGGCAAACGAACAACAGATTTAAGCAGCATTTATAGAACAAAAACACAGTAAAAACAACTATGAGTTAAAGCACAAGTGCATATTGTTTGTTTGTTTGTTTGTTTATTCGCTTAACGGTAAGCACACTGAAAACAAGTTCCTTTTACAGGTGCGACCTACATATATTTGCATACAGACAATACATAATCAAACATACATATAAATGCAGCAAATTGCAGACAAAAATGTCTTTGTTACATATAAAATTCATAAAAAATTCATAAAAACAGTTACAATTAAATTGAGATTCAAATACATCATTAATGCATCGGCAAACTTTTGACAGAACACAACCACCTAATATCTTGAGGAATTTCATTCCAAATGAATGGAGCAATATAAGCAAAGGATCTTTGTCCACTTTAGATTTCATAAAAGGAATCTCAGAAACCTACTGTCTGACCTATGTCTAGAATAATGACCATCAATATATGGTCTCAAACTTTGAAATACTATGTGGAATTCCAGAGTCCATGACTTTATATATGAACTTGGCCACAGTATTGGAAATTTAATGATGAGATGACTTAGAACAATTTAAAGCAAACTTAGCTGTCAAGTGAAGTAAAGTGGATTTCTTTGAAATCACTGTCAGAAGCAGTGTCAGTAATCATAGCTGCATAGTTCACAATAGGAAGTAAGCAGCAATTTGAAATAACCAGCCTAGACTGAATAAGAAATGAATGGATTCTGTACAAAGAACCTAATCTACAATGTATTCTTGAGGTAACCTCAAAAATGAGATTCATAACTTAGATGAGAATCTAGTAATACCCCAAGATATTGAAATGTATCAACATAGTCAAACAGTAATCCATCAAGAGATTTAACTTCCAAAGTACCAACCTCAGATCTCAGTCTAGGTGGGTGCCAAAACCATCACCTTTGTCTTAGATTTGTTTAAGAGTAATTTACAGGCCATACGGGAAGACTGAAAATTGCACATTTCCTCTGTTAAAGAAACACCTAGATCTCCAAATGACAAACCCTGCTTATAAATTACTGCATCATCAGCGTAAAGTGTTAGAGAAGCATTATTAATCACACTTACTAGTTGATCAAAAACAAAGAAAACAAAAGTGGCCCCAAATAGAACCTTGTGGAACCCCACACTTAACCATTACAGAGTCTGATACAGCACCCTATATTTAACCCTTTGAAACCTATTTGTTAAATAATCCCTTGTCCAGTCCAAGAAAGACTCACCAACTCCCAATGACTCAAGTCTGAAATCAACAATTGGTGATCAACTGAGTGAATACCTTGGTCAAGTCCACGAACACGGCACCCGTCAGACACCCTTTATCCATGCCATTAAGTACGCGTTCGTGAACTCGATAATAATATAATAAAGGATTGGCATGTGCACCTGTCTGTGGGTGTGAAGCTACATGGGTGGGGTATTTGCCTTGATACCCTGTCCCATTTGTGCATAGCGCCAATGTTAGATAAAGTCTGGCTCAGTCAAGATTGTGACTATTTTTTCGTCAGGTGATTATTTGACATGAAAAGCATTAAAGGACTATTTGTCATTAAAAGTGTCAAACCAAGGTTGTGTGCATGCTGTTATTTTTTAAACATTCAGGAAATCCTTTGAAAAAACAACATTAATGCATTAGTTAGGATTAACCATACAAATGCAAACACAGAAAATTTTACTGTGAGTGTGAAAGTCCATTTACTGTAGGTTTCACGAATCTGTAGCAGGAAGTCTGAAAGTCACACAAAACAGCATTTGCACTGCTTTCACTTCAGTATCCTCCTCTAAGTATTGGTGTGTAAGAAATGTAATTCAAAATCACATATACCCTCAAAATGCAATGCATCATGGGATAGACATACAAATCATCATGAACATTTTGGCTGATTCTACTTACAGGGAAATTGTGGTGCCAAATGAGTAAACATTAGAAATGCATTTCATCCTACAGTGGACTTCATCAGTGTGCTTGTCCATTCTCCCACAGGGGAAATGAACCAGCCCTAATGTGGTCTTACAGGATTGAGTCGTGTCGGGCCCAAAATAAGAAAGCCAGCTAAAAGACATAGAAAATGTAAATCTAAATGCCTTGAAAGATAGTGCTAAAGATAAGATAATACCAGTGCTACATAATCTAATTCTGAAATAACATGCCACAAACAGAATTAACTCAAGGGATTTGCCCTGCTCCTTTGCACGTTTACAGTTGCTTGTTATTAAGAATATAGTTGGTTATTTGGCACAGGCACAGTGGTAACACTACTGTTTGCATTTCCGATGATGGGTTTGGTAACAAGTGTGATGTATCAGATAGCTGGTTGGGTTAGTGGAGGAGGATCAAGCAGGAATGAATAGCCTATTGTTGAACTCAAACTCAGTTCAACAAATTACATTGATGAGAATTGGAGTATGCAAAGAGAGTATTAAATATGTAGGGTATACCTGCATAAAAATCAAAATAAATAATTTAAATTACATTTCTCCCTTGTTAGAACAGATCTATTCCGATTTGGATTGGTGAGTATTGTTGCCACTATCCATTATGGAAGATGTAATATAATAAAATGAACATTCTACCCCATTTGTTATTTTAGTTTCAAGCATTACTGATAAGACTAGGAAAACAAATGTCAATGGATTGGAGAAACACATAAAGAACATTATTTGGGCCAATAAAAGACCTAGGGCTTAGAATGGAAACTTATATTTGCCTATAGAATCAGGGGTCTGGGTTTGCCAAATATGTTTTTATATTACATGCCACACAATCAGATGTAATGACAGCATGGTTTAATGTAGAGGGTGGTCATCCTAGTGGATAAGCTTGGAGGCTTACAAGTTACCTGGGAAGGAGATCAAAATTGCTCTGGATCTGCAGTAGATATAGAAAATGCAGTCCTCTCAATATGCACAAACACAACATTAGATGCATGGCAAAAGGTAAATAAAATGTTGGGCTTTCAAAACAAGATTACACAGCTTTCAGCACTGTTTGGTAATGTTCATCTTCCACTTTCATATATGCCCAGGAACAGGATTAAACAGGATATTTAATTTCTTAAGGATCTCTTCTCCCATTGTCCTCCAAGTTTTCATATATGAAGAACTGGCAGAAAAATTAAATCTTCAGCCAGGCTCTATTTTGATATATTTACATAACAAAGAAATTATGAAGAAATATATGGGGAACTTGAGCTTCCTCACCTTCACCATTACAGGTATTCTTCACAACATTAGACTCAAAAAGAAAATGATAGGAAAAATATATTGCTATAGTATTTACTAACAGGATCTATGGAGAGTCTGAATCTCAAAAAAAATTTGGGTACAAGATTTGGGGAGTTCTGTTACCTAGATCAATGGAAAATTGTAAAATCATCACATATATCATTTTTCCAGACTAATGAGTTCAGGCAAATTCAATTTAATATATTTCATAGAACATATTACACACCAAAGAAGCTGAATACATTTAATGCTGATATTTCAGATAGATGCCAAAGGTATAGAATAAATGAAGGTACAATATTGCATACATTTGTAACATGTCCAGAACTTGGACTTCTGGCAAAAGACATTGGGTTTACTGCAGCGAGTGCTTGGGGTAGAGATGCCATTTGATTCCTGAATTATTATTCTCCATATTTTGATTAACTCAGATGGCTCAGTATCATCAAGATTTGTTCCAGTTGATGTTAATAAATGCTAAGAAGATCATCTTGCAGCATTGGAAGGATATTAACTCAGTTCATTTACAGAATGTTTAAATCTTATGACTAATAGTGCTAAATTAGAAAAGGTACACTACTCTAGAATAAATAAAATAAGTAAATTTGAAACACTCTGGGCTCCCTTCTTGGCACTACTGGAAAATAGTTTGTTATATTTCTTTCCTTTTTGTTTCTCTATTTTGAACTTTCTCATTTGGTGAGTCATTTTCTCCCTGGTCATGCCTCTATCTGGGTTATGATGAAAACCTAGTTTCATAAAATAAAACTCTTAGGGATGACCTCAGGAAAAGTTATGTTGAACAGAATTCTAAACCCCAAAAAGATTAAAAAGGAAGGGAAGGGAATGGACTTCTCTAATTTTCCAGCAAGGAAAAGATGTGGTTCCCAACACTTGCTGTACCTCAAGCAATTCTGAGGTGGAACACTCAGAGTCCAACAATGGAGAGGAGCACATAATTCAGCCACACTGTGCAGAAGCACATATAGTGATATTACAGGTGTCACTACATATTTGTGGCTCCAGGGGACCAGAAAATAAGAATAATGTCACAGACCAGGAAGGTGGTGCCTCATACTGCCCCTCCCCATATCTAATGTCAGGCCTCTCCTGCTTGACCTGGATACCTCTCCTAGATTTCATCTCCTTCATGGGTCAATCAGGTAAGGTTGGGAGTCCATCATAAAGCAGATAGCAATCTTGACACATTGGCAAGCTTGAGATGGAATGGCCATGGATGTGTCAATCAGGCCCAGGAACACCAGAGTGCCAGGTGATTGGGCTTCCAGAAGGGTGAGGTGACACTGATAAAGTGGCTAAAGGAGATCCCAGTCAGTGGAGGAAATGTGGAAAAAAAGAGTTACAAAAAATAAAATCAGTTCAAGCATTCATCCTGGCATTCAAAATGTCAATCTTGCTTTGCATACCCATTCTTTTCATTAGTATGCATACACCTTAGCAACTGCTTATGAAAATTTGAAAATCCAATGGCCTTGAGCTAAGAAACAGTTTTCATAGCACAAAACAAAGCATCCAGTTAGTCATCCATATACAAAGTCACAGGCACTGAAACCATTATTTATGAAACTCTCTGATCATGTAATGTTGCACATGCTTAATCCTTTAATCCTTGATTCACATACTGATTGCAAATAACACAGAGGTTGCATGCATTTCATTTGTCCTTGAAGAAGTAACAGCTGTGGTTAATTTTAGCCTACCATATCTAAGCAAATGTTTAAAAACTATGAAACTATGATGCAAATATGGTATTTTGCTACTGACAGTATATATACAAAAGAAAACACTTCAAGGTAAGCAAAAAGCTGTACAATTACAAAAACAGTATTCCAGTTTATTTGTGGCATAGTTGATTACCTGGCCACTAAACTGTGTCTGTGAAAGCTAGGGCATGATGTTCTGTTTGGCCTTTGGGAGCCTAATTTTCTCAGCCAATGGGTTTCATTTGCAATCAAGAGTGCAGCACATTAATGGCAGATATTCTGTAATTTTTTTTATTTTGGAAAACTGGATGCACATTCACCTTGTAAAATCAATCATTTTAGAGCTGAAAATTTGCTGACATACATTTAAGAAATCTTACATTAGATGATTTAGTTTTTGCACAGAAGTGTTGACAATACATTATGCTTAAGGTTAACTAAGTACTTGCATGTTAAACCTCAATTTGTTGTCTCTTATGTCTCTTACATTCTGTATCATTGCCCATATGATGGGATGTGTCAAGACTTGTAAAAATCAGTTAAGCCTTTTATATGTTACAAACAGAAAACAATGCAAAATTCAGCATATTTAAGAGACTTTTGCCCATTCAATAACTAAAAGAAAACAGCTGAACTTTAAAATCCTAAACATTCAGGTCCTTCAGATATTACCCTAGAATAGTCACTTTGATTATATTTAAAACTCAAAAACATTCATCCTTGATATGGACAATAACAGTGAAGAAAAGGACTGAACTCTCTTCCTGGGAGGGTAGGGAAGTGATCACTCCTGGAGCAATCAGGGGTGCCCAGCATGGTGACGCAGCAGATGCAGGGCAGAGTTGTGCATACTGTCACCATGCCGCATCCGAGGGGAACGATTACACATATGGTAAAAACCCACTCCTGTGGATAGATGAAGGCACCCTCGGCCTCCTCAGCCCACACTCCCAATCCTGGACTGACCTCATCTCCATGGGTGCACTTGTGCCCAGCACGCTGTCTCTTAGATAGAGTGCCTGGGTGGATAGGGTGGCCCTACTCCCGGAGGGTTCAGACCTGAGGTGGTGCTGCGTGCATGAGAGGAGGGGCAGATCTCACGGGGAGGTAGAGGCTGAGAGTCCCTGAGGATGCTGGAAGGAGTTCTCCAGGTTAGTGGAAATAAACAAAGTTAAAAAAAGTTTGCAAGTCAGTGTTGGATATTTCGCTGAGTCACACATTTACAACTTTGTTGTTGATGGTAGGTGGAATCATTCCAGATAGTACATATTAAGGTTCTTCAGCCTCTGATCATGTCAGTGTCCTGCTGCCCTGAATCATTTTGGTTTTAATACCTGGCACCACTCCAACTGATTTGTGTATTCCTGATGAAGTGGTATCAGAATTGTACACAGTATGCCAGGTACAGTATGGCTGATCCAGGGATCTGTACTGAGTAATATGACCTCCTTTATTCTGCTTGAACTCCATGCTTATGCAATCAAGTTGCCTGGTTGCCTTTCCATTACTTTATTGCATTGTGCTATGGGCTTCAAGGTACTTTTAACTGCAACCCATAGTTTTTTTTCTGTCACTATGGTGATCTGCCCCTCCCAGTCTATACTATTCCCTAGTTTCTTTCTCCTCATGTGCATGACTTTTCACTTCTAGGCACTGTACCCCACCAGCCAGATTTTGGACCCTCTTTCCAGTCTTTTCAGGTTTTCTCTCATGCCCTGGTCCCTGTTCTGAATCCACTCTCCCATAGAGCTTGGTGTCAGCCAAAAAGGACAACACTAAAAATGCTTTGATAGTTTTGGTACAGGTTGCCTTTATATTTTAGTGGGGCATTGAGTGTGTAAAGGAGTATTAATGTTGAAAAGAGAGGACAAGCAGATTTATAATTAAAGAAGTACTACAACAGTTCATGGACATTGAAGGTGAACACTTGCACACCTTGAAATGCCTTCTGAACATGGCCAGGTGGCTCTTTAATTCATCTGTTGATACAGTTCTAATAGTCAGTCTTCTAGATGGCTGACAACAAACGTCCTGGATGCCCTAGTGATATCTGCAAAAGCCCTCCTTCTCTTCATGCTTTTACATGAGTATAGTCCTTGTCACTCTGATCGCCTCTGCCAGGAGGGCCATGGAGTGCCATGGATGTCAACAACACAATCACCTTTAACAGGTGATTAGCACGTTGATGTTTGGGTGCCATCCATGGCACTTCAGACATTACATCATGGGTAGATAAGCAGTAGTACTGTACCCCAGGGTGGGGCAGGGATGATCTAAGAGTGAGAGGAGGAACTGGCTGCTGCAAGAACCTGAGTGGAAAAGGGAGTCTATAGCCTGTAAGTAGTCCAACCTATAGAAACTGGCAAAGGTATGGATGAAAGTCCAGTTTGCTGCTTTGCAAATATCTTCCATAGACACCTTGGCCCTTTCTGCCCAAGAGGTGGACACTGCTCTTGTAGAATGAGTCTTAATACCTCTGGGGTGTTAACTGCTTTGCCTTGTAAGCTTCCTGAATGGTTCTATTGAGCCAGCCAGCGATACTGGTCTCGGATGCTGCCCTACCCTGTCGCTGCCCTTTTGATACAATGAATAATCTTTCTATCCTGTGCTTGGGTTGTGTTCTCGATATGTATGCAGCTAATGTGGCCCCACATCCAAGTGATGAGGAATAAACCTGTCCCCCAACTGTGAGCACTCGGAAAGGTTGGCACTTCTGTGGGTTGTTCCTATGGAATGCAAACATGACCTTAGGCTGAAAGGCTGGTACTGTCCGTAGAGTACCCCTGTTGAGTGAAAATGGTGTAAAGCTCTCTGCATGACAGAGCCCCAGCTTGCTGATTCTCTGGGAGGAGCAGATTGCCACGAGGAAACAGGTCTTGAGGCCCACCTAGAATAGGTCCACCTCAAGCAACAGATCAAAGGATATTCTGCTAAGGAGTCCAGGACTAGGGAGATCCCAGGGGGCAATTAAAGGTCTGATCCTGGGGCACAGTACCTCTACAGCTCTGAGGAATCGTACTGCATCTGGGTGAGCCTCTGGGCTATGTTGGCCTATGGGGCCAATGGCAGCACTGATGGTGGACAGCTGTACCCAGAGTGATGATGGGATAGCCCTTTGTCCACTTTCTGCTGTAGGTATAGGAGAATGGTAGACATGTCTGCTAGTTCAGGGTCCTTGCTCTTGTCCTGGCACCATGTTGCAAATATTGACCTCTACCTACCGTAGCTGGAGGTAGTGGAAGACCTTCTGAACTGCAATATTGTGGAGATGACTGAGTCATGTTAACCGACGCCAGCAATCTCTGCCTCCCAGAGCCAGGCCGTTAGTTTCAGGGTCCCTGGTGTGGGATGGACCATGGGTCTCTGTGTTAGCATGTCTGGTTGATATGGGAGTCTGCACTTGTCCAGCGCCATACCTATTACTGCTGAGAACCAGGTTCTCTGTGGCCAATAAGGTGTCATCAGGACAATGGTTCTCAGTGATTGCCAGATCTGGATAGGACTTGTGACAATAAGAGAATGGGAGAAAGACATAAGCCCAATCCCAGGATGAAGGCTTGGACAGATCATTGATCCCTGTGAGTGATACTCCTGTACCTTGAGAAGAATTTGCTGACCTGAGCATTTTCACTGTTACCATCAGATCCATCGATATGGGGCTCCAGCCTCCTGTATCAGATGAAATAAGTCTGGGTGGAGATGCCACTCTCCTGGGTGCACCAGTTGTTGGCTAAGCCAATCAGCTCAGATGTTGAGCTTGCCTGTGAGGTGGACTGGGCCAATGTGCACGAGGTTGGTCTGGGCTTAGTCCAACACACTCATCACTTCTCACTACATAACTCTGCTCCTGGTGACCCCTCGTTTGGAGATGTATGCCACTGTGACTTGATTGTCATAGTGAATTAGGACCGACTGACCATATATGGATGACTGGAAGGCTCTGAGAACATGGTAAACTGGCCTCATCTCCAGTACATTGATGGACAGCCTGGCTCTGTGGCCGTCCAACTGCCTTGGGCTGAGAGGGTGCACAGGCATGCTCCCCATTGTAGCAGGCCTGCATCCATCTCAGTGGTGACATGCAGGTCACTTCCAGTGGAACCCTCCTGTGAGGTGGTGTCTCACCATCCACCAGACTAGGGATCATCTGGCTAAGCCCAGTAGCAGTACCCTGACTTGCAGATTCTGCTCGCTCGAGACCCGTGGGTTAGCATGTAATTCTGCAGAGGTCTCACGTGCCACCTGGCCCTGCCAGTCGATGTATGATGACATGCAGCCTATCATCTGAGCTATTTGGCTGCTGGTCGGTGAGTTGCAGGCGTTCAGCTGGCGGCTAAAGGTTACCAAGTTTTCCACCCTTTACTGGGAAGGTCTGGCCCATCCCTGTGATGTGTTGATTTCTTCCCCAGGTGTTCTAGCTGCCGCATAGGTACCAGGTGGCTCTTGGTTTGGTTCATACACCAGCCATGCTCCTCGAGTGACCATAGTGCCATCAAGGTGGCCTTTGTGACCTTTCCATAGAACAAGCTCGGATCAGCCAGTCGTCCAGGTAGGGAATAACATCCATTCCCTGTAGTCACAGTCTGGCAACCAGCAGTACAGACACTTTGGTAAATACCCTTGGTGCTGATGTAAGACCGAAGGGTAGAGTCTGATACCTGAAATGCTGACCGAGGATGTGTAATCAGACATTCTGCCTGTGTTTTGGCCTGATAGGGATGTGAAGTACATGTCCTTCAGATCTATAGAGGTAAGGTAGTCACCTGCCCGAAGGTTGTGGAGAGTTGATTTCAGTGTTTTCATTTTGAACTTCTGAGTGACTGCATGTTGATTGAAGTGCTTGAGATATAGGATGGGATGGAGCTCCCCTGTCTTCTTGGGTATGAGAAAGAAAATGGAGTACATTCCTGTTCTTGCTCGTGAGGGGGACTACCTTGATAGCCCTGTTCTGCAGCAGATCCAGCAGGATTTGTTGGACCTGATGAGTGGATGCCTTCTTTCTTGCAATGGGGAGCTTATGAATTTGTGTGTCACTGGAGAGTGGGACAGCTCTATGGAATACCCCTGGACACTATCTCTTGTACCCACTTGTCTGAGGTTGTGTTGTGCCACGTGTGTTGAAAAGCATTAACCTCTTGCCCATGGCTGGGCAAAGCCCCCATGTGGTGAAGTCCTGAGAGAAGATAGTTTTTAGTCATTTCTGTTTGCCTCTGCCCCTCTTTCTCTGCCTCCAAACTTGGTACCGTTGTCTCATGGAAGAGGACTGGTAGCTGGAGTTAAAGGAACAATAATCCTCCTTCTGTCTTCTTCCTCAAAAGGAATTGTTCTTGTAGTAATTATCCTTCGAGTCTGCTGGAACATGTTCCCCTCAAACATCCATCTGCCTGAGGGCAGATAGGTTGTCTATTCTTATTCTTGAGAAGGTCCTTCCTTCCTCCTTCTGTTTTAGAAATTCATGCAGTCCCTCCCTGAAGACATGCTTGCCCTTCAAAGGTAGGTTCTGCAACAGTGCCTTGGACTCATTGTCTGCTTCCCATAGCTTAAGTCACAATGCTCTTCTGGCATGGTTTATGAGGGCCATGGCCCTGGCATTTAGCTTCAGAGTGTCCACTGCCATGTCAGCCAAATATGTAGCAGTGTCAAGTGTGCACTCTAGCAGTTCTGCCTCTCTGGTCTTGGGGTTTGCTTGCTCAAGTAGTTCCTCAAGCCATCAGATTTGGGCACATGTGGTTTAGATGATAGTAGTGGAGGCTTTGGCCACTGTACCCTCTATTTCAAATAGTTTCTTTAACATGTCCTCCACTTTTTTATCTGTGGGGTCCTTCAATTATATGGTACCGCATGGTAGTACCATCTTTGCTGAGTGCCACAACTTGGGAATCAATCGGGGGCTGTGCACCAGGAGTTGGCCTTGTCCTCCTGGACTGGATACATGTAATCCAGGTTTCTCTTGTCAGGCATCCTACCCAGCTATGTAGACTCCCACACCTTGCTGAACTGTCATCAATCACCAGACATATGGGGAAGGTCTCCTGGTGGCTTTCCTTTGCTGAATCATGGGGTCAAGCTTTGACTTGGGCTTGTCCTCCTCTACCTCAAACCCGATAGTGCTTTTGATTATCTTCATAATACCTGGGATCAAGTCAAAAGAACACAATTTGGATGTGAGGGATGGCACATATTGTGACTCAATCTCCCCATCATCAGACCCTGCGCCCTCCTCATTGTCCTGGGTCCTTGTTTCCACATCATCCCCTGTGTTGGGGGCTGGAGTGTTGGGAGTGGTTCATTATCCATATGGTCCCTGTGGCCCTCCCTACATTCTCAGGGTCTGGCTGTGGCCCAGAGATTGGAGGTACCTTGGGCTGTGTCAAGGACTCCAATCTTTCTATAATGTTCAGCATAAAGTTCTGTTGGCTTTCCATCATGGCCACTGTGGCCTGTTGATTCTGGAGGAGAATAGCCCTGGATCCATCCAATTAGAGCCGTTGGGCCCTGGATTGTCAGATCCCATCGGAGATTTCTCCAGAGACAGGTCATCCTCTTCATGTAGGCAGGCAGGGCATTGTGGTCCCGTGTTGTGAGGCATCAAGGTCACACCAAGTGGTATATTTCTTTGCTTTCACCATCTGAGGAGAAAGAAAAGATTGGAGTATTAGGAAGAGTCATAATGGGCCTCCAGCAAAGTGGGTACCCTATGTGGCAGGGTCTCATTCTGCCTCTCACCTGTATGCTTTTGATGGGAACACACAATTTAATAATCAAACAGACAACCACCTTCGTCATCCCCTGGCAAGAACATGTCCCTTAGAGAAAATGGCAGCAGCCAAGAAGAAGCATGTCTCCAAGGGATGCATGTCCTCTTAGACAAAATGGCAGCCACTAGGAAGCTTTCAAGATGGCACCATGTGGGTCACTGCACTGTGGTGATTGTAATGGGCCCCATCTGAGAAACCCCAGAGTAGTCCTTAAGCTACTCACTGGTAGATCGCTATAGAGAGGGACCTGAGTGGTGGTGGTTGCATATGGAAGGGGGAGGAAGGAGAGTGATACTAAAGAAACACATCCGATTAGGCCAGCCTCTGGGTGAGGTGTCTAGGCCAAATGGGATTGTCCAGGAGAGTGCCTAAATTATGTAATACCTTAAATATCCAGCCCAACTATGGTGTCATGGGTCTCCGCTTGGAAGGAGAGCCGTGGGAACTCCTGTAATGTGCGCTTTCTATTGCTGTTCGAATATCTTTATTTGGGAGGCATATATTTGCCTCTGCACCAAAACCTGCAGCATTTGTTTAGATTTAGTATTGTGCCCATGAGTAAGACTTCTTTGTCTCCCTCTGTCTCATTATTTTAATGCACTCATTTCCACCCACACCCACCCTCAAAAAGCTTAAGATAGCAGGGAGATGCCAGAGTGTAGCTGCGGTTTGTAATAGTACCATGCGGTCGCTCCAGCTTGGGGACTTCTGGCATGAAATACAAAACTGTCAGCAGTGTAAGGCAGAGGACAGGAGGACGATGGAATGAGAGGGAATCTGAAGAAGTCCAGTGGGCCGCTGCCTCTCAGAGCAGCAGCAGGGATAGGATGGAGGAGGGTCAGCCAAGTGGTGATTGGCACGCTAAGACAGGGGCCTCTACACAGCAATCCCTCAGAATGGGCTCTCCTGCTAGGTTGAAACAACAAAAAACACCGCAGAAGCATGTAACTTCCCTCAGGAAAGAATCACTGTGCTGCACTGTTCACAACGCGATCACCAGAGACGGTCATTGCCACCTGGAGAGACTCACTCCAGACAAACTTTCACCTCCTTTGAACAGTGTTCTCAACATGCTATCCTTTTAGTTACAGTAGCACAATCTGCCCTCAAAAGAAGGGCGTGTAGAAGCCTCTTAGTTAGGAATCACAAACAAATGCTTCATTGCATAAAGATTTCTTAATCTAATGTTAGTTAGGAATCACAAAGGTTTCTTAATCTAATGAACCTACTCCAGAGGGATAAAACATCTCACTGCTGAAATGCAGGATCCAATATTTTTTATTCTAAGCATCCCTTCCAAGGAACAAACATCTCACTGCTGAAATGCAGGATTCAAAGGTTTCTTATTCTAACCATCCTACTCCAGAGTGAGAAAACATATCACATTTCCTTATGCAGGTTCAAATAAATGTTTCTTTAACTGAACACTGCAGAAACAAACTTCAGAATGAATATGCAGGCCTACCTTGATGTAGAATAACAGGGACTCCTAGAGTGCTTGTAGCCTGATCAGATGCACAATTTGAACTGGAAAATAGGGCTTCTGGGACCTGGTTGTACTAGAAATCTGATCTTAGGTCATGTGCATCACTAGCCTATCAAGTGGGCTAAACCCATTATGTAATGTCTGAGTGCCATGGATAGCAACCCAACACAATGGTGAATAGAGGTATATATCAATAAAGGTGGATTTAAACTAGGAGGGGTGGCAAGAAGAACACTGACAGGAGAAGGATCCAGAAAGGGAGCCTAGTGAGCAAACCACCATAGTTATGGGTAAAGATAGTGGGAAGCAGCACGGGAGGATAAAGAGGGAAAGAATAGGGGTAGGGAAGGGGAGGAGATAGGCTGAAGGGTTGTTTCACTGAATTCAAGAAGCCTAATGAATAGAAAAGCAGAGTTACAGGCTGTCCAGGCAGTGGAGTGGGTGGACATCATGGCCATCATGACATGGTCCAACCAGTACCAAGACTGAGATATGATGTTCCCAGGCTTCAGCTTATTCAGAATGGATAGGCTAAGAGAAATGGGGGAGTGGTGATCTATGTAAGGCAGGGATAAACTGCATAAGGGAGGAATGGGAGGAGGGAGGACAGAAGCGCTATGGATGTAGTTCCAAGATGCAAAGAATAGGACACTGAGGATGGGGGTGGTGTACAGGCCACCGGTTCAGGGATCAACCTGGATAGAGAATTAGCTGAACAAATGAGAAGGGTCGGCAGGAAGGGGAGCACAGTGGAGGTGGGGACATCAACCTACCGGGTGGAGGGGCACCCCATCCACCATGAGTGAGTGGGGTCCTACTGGAAGTATTTCAAGATCGCTTACTACAGCTGGTCCGGGGACCTACTCGGGTTAGAAAAGACCTGGACCTTGTACTGAATAACGAGAAAGCTGTAAGGAACCTGGAAGTGGAGGAACCATTGGCTGGGAGTGACCAGTATTTGGTGTGGTTCATGCTCAACATGTGGGACGGGGCATGGGTTCAAGGATGATTGAGTTTCAGGAGGCAGACTTTAAGAAGATGAGGGAAATTAGGGGCAGCCACCTGGCAGAGAATGCAACCACATATGGATGCAGACCAGAAATGGGACATCATAAAGGAAGGGCTGTTGGAGGCAATGGAGTCTTGCACTAGGAAGAAAAGCAAGAAAGGAAGGGCAAAGAAACCCAGTTGACTGACACAGGAGGTTATGGAAGGAGAGGGGCCAAGAGGCCATTTCCAAAAGTACAGGAAATTGGGAAGGGATGAAGATAAGGATACGTACATGAGAGGTCCAGGGAGGTTACCAGACTGGTCAGGGGCAGCTAAGGCATCCAAAGAGCTGAGACAGCATAGGGAATCAAAAGTAGAAAAAAGACTTCTTCTGGTACCCTGGAGAGAGAAGAAAAGCAAGGATCAGCTGGTGAAGATTAAGAAGGAGAGCTGGTGGGTGGAGAAAGGGAAGAGCAGGCAGAGACACTGAACAAATATTTTTGTCTGCATTCAAGCAGAAGAAGAGGGCAGATACCCAGCTGGGGGCTGGGGGACAACAGATGTAGGGATTACAGAGAGAGGGTAATAGATGGGTTGAGGGCATTGAAGGTGGACAAAGCACCTGGAAAGAAGGCATTCATTCAATGTTACTAAGGAGTTGGCAGGGGTCCTGGCAGGCTATTGACCAACCTGTTCAATACCTTCCTGGACATGAGATGTGTACTAATGACTGGAGAATGGCCCATGTGTGCCCATCCACAAAAGTGTCCCAAAGGATGAACCAGGAAACTATAGGACAATGAGCCTCACATCGATCATGGGAAATCTCATGGGACCATACTAAAGAGAGGCTAGTGAGCTTCTTGGAGGAAAACAGTCTCCAGGATGGTCAGCAGCACATGTTATAGTGGGCAGATCCTGCCAGACAAACCTTTGTAGAGTACTATGACTTGGTGATGCGGGAACTGGACAAGAGCCATGTAGTGGTTGCCCTGTCTTGGACTTCAGCAAGGCCTTTGATTAGGTGCCTCAAGGGAGTTTGGGGAAACTAGAATAAGTGGAGGTAGGACCAAAATGGTGAAATGAATCATAAATTGGCTAAAGGGAAGGCAGCAAAGGTGGTGGTGGTTGGGATCTCTCGTCACTGAAAGCGGTGATGAGTCGGGTACCACAGGGATCGGTACTGGGACTGGTGCTGTTTGGGATTTTGTTGAAGATATCTCACATGGGATCTGGAGCAAGATCAATCTGTTCACAGATGATACCAACATGGGAGCTGTGGTTGATAATGCGGAGGGTGGAAGGGTTGCAGCAGGGCCTAACTAAGCTGCAGGAGTGGGTGGAAACATGGCAGTTGGGGTTCAACACCAAGAAGTGCAAGGTTCTGCACTTTGGAGCCAGAAATCAGGGAGGAATTATCACTTGAATGAGGTATAGTTGGAGCTCCACATAGTGGAAGGACCTAGGAGTTATCCCTATAGGGAGCATGAACAAATCTGCTCAGTGCAGGAAGGCAGTAGCAAAAAGCAACAAAATGCTGGGGTGTATTGCAAGAGGGATCTCCACCAGAAGGAGGAAGATTATCCTGCCCCTGTATAGGTCATTGGTCAGGCTCCACCTGGAGTACTGCATGCAGTACTGGCACCCATTCCTAAAGAAGGACATCAGAAAGTTTGGGGGTGCAGCAAGACCTAAAAGATGATCCAGGATTGGAGAGCAAACCCTATGAAGACAGGCTGTGAGAGTTGAATATGTATTCACTGGAGGAGATGACGGATGGGGATATGATTGAGACTTTAAGTATCTGAAGGGGATAAGAAAGACCAACACTGAAGGGATTTTCAGATGAGAAGGGGAAGGACATGAGAGGGCATGGATTGAGATTGGAGGGGAAGATTCAAGAGGAGTTGAGGAGACATTTTTCATAGAAAGAGTGGTGGACAAATGGAACACCTTACCAGACAGTGTCCTGTAAGATGGTGGGCAGAGGCTGGGACAGGGTAAGTGAAGGATTCTGGGAAGGGGTGTGGGAGGGGCAGCTGTGAGATGATGGGCAAGCTACACACTTGAGCAGACTCGATAGACCATGAGGCCTGTTTCTGCTGGCAATTTAGCATGTTCAAGTATGTTCATATTGTTTCAGTCTTTTTGAAATGGAGCACCACTAAGCAATGGAATGTCTGGACTACAATATATTTCTTGTAGTTAATTTGTTTATTAGAAAAGCATTTACATATATTTGCAAATACAGTACAGCTGAAGTTTTCAGATAGATGTAATACATTATATAATATGTAGTAAAAAGCATTATATGTTCAGCACATGATAACAGCACATTAATGTATGTTACTATGACCACTATAATACTTTCTGTCGACTATAATATATTTCAAAGTGAATTCATTAGCAGAGGGAGTTCAAGTGGTTCTAAGCTCTGAATTGAAGCCTAGCATGCATAACTCCTTTTTAGGAAAAGCTGCAATATTGAGAACAGAACAAATACAGAGAGTATTTCTAGCACATCTAATGGCAGACAGTCCTTTGATCTTAATGAAAATTTTCTAGGATAATGCAAATATTAGCACATTCTTACATGCAAGAAATTGTGATGAAGGTACAGAAATGAGCGGGCAGCAACTGAGTTGAGTACTGTCATACACACTGATTTTTTTTTTTTTACAATTAGAAAGAGGGCCATAAAAGCAAGAAAAGCATATTGGCAAAAGTTAAAATTGTAATCATACCTAGAGGCTACCTGGGTCCCTAGAAAATACATATTTTAAAATGACCAGCTACAGGCAGAGAAAGGGCAGAATTCAAAACCAAATGGGAATATGTTACAAAAGGCAACAAAGCACCTTATCAGATTTACATTAAAAGACACAAATAAAATACAGCAGGAGATGCTCCTGCATCAGCTGAACTCCAGCTGACGTAAACCTGATTTGCATTTGCTCTCTTCATTATTCTATATACAGTATTTACCACATATTTAATTTGTTCCACTAGCGTATGTCTACTCTTTGTTCTTTTATCATACTGTGTTTTATATTGTTACATGCTTATAATCAAT
This sequence comes from Neoceratodus forsteri, assembly GCA_016271365.2. NCBI lineage: Eukaryota > Metazoa > Chordata > Ceratodontiformes > Ceratodontidae > Neoceratodus > Neoceratodus forsteri. Next base: position 627,781,791 of record CM057455.1, read on the forward strand.
GTAATTAACAAAGCCATTTCCTGGCTCTGTGATGTATACCTCCTACTTCGTATTCCTCCTGTACTTGTTGTGAATACTGTACCATCTGTATGTAATTAATCCTGGTTGCCCCTGAAAAGGGACCCTCAGTTCCAGTGGGCTTACCTGGTTAACAAAATGAAATAAATAAATACATGATCATAGAGTTAAGAAAGACACAGGAAGTGGCCAATAAATTTTGGAAAGATCCTGATTTTTGCCATTCCAAGACAAACTAAACAATCATATTGAACAATCTGATAAAAATACAAAACATATTAAACAAAATAATTTCATCCTGACCAATGTGACTATGAGAGTAACAGGGTGCTTAGAAGTCACATATCATTCATCCTTGATGCCCTGCGGTATACACATCACTTAATTATGTACAAGGAACTGAATTGGTTACACTTGGGGATTGAGAAGACAGTTACATACAGCAAGACTAATGTTTCAATGGTATAAGAGTTTGATTACTGATTATACAAATAAAAATATGTCTTTAAAATTCCCAAGGTTGGGCTGAGATCATCTAATAGTATTGAATTTCATGTTCCATTTAAACACCCAGATTTAGGGAGATCCTCTTTTATTACTTGAGTTCCCATGTTTGGAACACTATTCCCAGAAATCTGAGATTGCAAGACAATCCACTGTCATGGAAGAAAATTAAAGAATGGTTATGCCAATAGGTAGCCCTTGGAAATGTGTTCTTGCTCAATGAAATTGCCTTATTCTTATTATCAATGAATAAAATTTGTTAGTACTAGTACTACTACATATAATAAGTAATACCCTAGATTTGTCTTAAGAAATGGCATCAACAATGATAGAGGGATCTGGAACACACTACTGGCACCATCAATTCTGAGACAGAGGCCAGACCCAGTAACATACCTGGTGAGATTTTTTGACACCCCCCACACTCCCATTGATTTAGCCTTACACAGGAGCACTAATACATCTGGTCAGAGGACCAACAAGATATGGAAGAGAACAAGGTGACAGGGAGGGAAATAACAAGAAATGGAAAATGCAAAGGGTGATACAGCAGCAACAAGAGGAAGAACACTTTAAATATGATCAATATTTCTAGTTACAATCTCAACCAAGATGAAATCTCAGTTTGAAATAAAGCACACTTACATTTGTGCCTACAATTAACACAGATGAAATTACAACCATAGTTGACACTTGCAAGTTCACCAGAAATCTAAAACATAATAGTGTTTTATAATGCTGAAGACAAATCCGAAGAAAGATAAAAAAAAAAAAAAGTGACACAAGACACCCAGGATTCTGAAATCCTAAGACTTAGACCAAAATTGATTTTTGCTCTCCACTATTGCCACAAATTGAAACATTGGTTAAAAATAGTGAGATGGACCTGAAAAACATGTTTTCTTTTTTTTCCATTCAACTTTTATTGAAGTTTACAGTACAGAGAACAAATCCACAAGGCATTTGACATAAGAAGACTGTAATTACTAGACAAATATCTACTGATTCGTCCTTTCCTACCCACCACCTCCCCCACCCATACCCCCAAGCCCAGAGTGCAGCATCACTTCCACCAAGCTATATTGTGTATTGCCATGAACATATACTCAAACTTGTAAAGAGTACAGGGTTTAAAAGAGACCCATATCCTGTTAAACTTATTAAGTTTGTTAGAAGGCTTGCAAATGGTTCTCTCCATTCTGAGATTAGCCAGAAGCTCCTGGAGCCACTCATAATAGGACAAATTATCAGAATCTTTCCAATGTCTAAGGACCACCTGAAAACATGTTTTCTGAGAAGGGTAATATGTAGAGATGCAGCAAATTTAGTTTTGCTGGCAGAAGTGCTCTAGAAGTGGGCACATCGCATTATCCTCCGTTAGCACAGAGTGGCCAATATGAAGCTCACTTCACCTTGTAATTATTACTTCACATTGTCATTCTGCCTTAACATGAAGTAAGGTGAAGTGACAACAATATTGGCAGCCCATCACACACACAGTCACCAGAATTAATGTGCATCCACAAAATGCTACTGTCTTGTGTCTAGAGAACTCCCCAGTGCCGACGAAGTGAAATGAGAGCACAACAAGAAATACAATCTCTCCCAGAATTAATAGCACACTCAGTCATGCATGCAGTGGTCATGGTGAGCTGTATGACAGCATCAGCAGCAATGGGTTCACCTCATGCCGCCATCGTCTTGTGTCCATAAAATTCCCAGTGCTGACAAAGTGAAATGAGAGCTAGCAAGAAACGCAAATTCTCCCAGAGTTAATGATGCACTGAAACAGACAGATTAAGATTTGCACTGCTCACTCAAGAGGTGCAGATGCAATGGCACAACACCTCCTAACCAGTGCTCACAAGTCACAAATCCAAATCTGGAAAAGAATACCTTTAGCTGGTTGGGGAGGGGTACTGCATGGCAGTAACAGTCCACTACTAGTAAAGATACCACAAAGCAATGCAAACAATTACTGCAGGTGCATTGGATAGCAAATTCACACTGCTGATACTCTGTGACACAGAGGTGTCTGATTTATTGGCACGCATTGCACACACACATACACTACAAGTAATGCGCAGCAAATTGAAAACCTTTAGTAATATAACCAAATGTTTTAAACAAACTGAAATTATACACTGCTGCACCACAACAATCAGCAAAGTATGTCCAGAATTACTGAAAATATTAGTGTGTGTACATTAACAGTTATACAAGGAAAAATATAACCAAAACAGAAAGACTGTATTTTCTTCCAGTTAATCTCTACACCACAGATATGCCCATCCCCAAAGCACATTTCACAGTACAGACTGACTGTTCTAAATTAGCATTCAAAATTCAAACACAAACAAAAAACACTCGATGATATGAGCACAGAAGTGTTTCCTACAATTGACGCTACTAAAATTTTGAGCAAAAAAAGGCTCAGAAGGGCATGTTTAACAGCTTTTAGAGGTTAAAATGGCAGAACTCTGAGAACAAACTGTCTCCAGCTACCACTACACACACACTACTCAGAACTGTGGCTGTGCAGAATAATCTAGAGCCCATGTGACCTTCAATCCCATGAATCAGTGCAGAATTCACTGGAGCTCAATTACAAGGTGAAGTGATGTGAAGTACATTGATTTAAATGTACTTTACCTTAAAATTGGTGGAGAAGTGGTTTGGGAAGGTGGAATAACGTGAAGTCATTGGTTTCAATGGACTTCGCATTCTTCATTGTGAAGCAAGTACTCCTCTTCACGGATTACTCTGTGGATTCCACGTTACTTTGCAAATCACTTCATGGAGTGAATTTTAGCCACTCACCACCACTAGTAATATAAAAGAACTGTGAGATAGTGCAATTGACATGAGGCAGTAGCCAGGAACAAGTATCATGTAAGCAAGCATGAGGACTATAAGAGCAAAGATTATGTAAAAATCCAGAGGAAAATTTGGGAAGAAATCAGGAGCAGATGCACAACAGGAGGTGACTTGCGATATGGAAGGACCACCATAAGGTATAATCTCTAGAACTGACCAGGTAAGCCAGTCCTTCACTGATTCAATTCGGATGGGGACCTGAGCATTGTTGAGTGATTCAATTTCAGTTTATTGAAAATATTTTAGAATCACGTGATTCTTTAAACCGCTGACACAACACAGAATAAATAACAAAGATTTAGTCAAGGTTTAACAGTCATAGATTTTAAACCAGCTGATTTATCAATTTATTCATAACTTTGTTGTTGAATTATACAGTGTCAAATATAACTGTTTTTATCACCAATGATAGCATTCATTTTTTCTTACAATCTGAGCCAAATGATTTCTTATTTACTATTGGTGATATCTTTATTTCTATGTCAGTATTGAAAGCAGGACCAAGCAGAATTAGATGCTCAGCAGTACTAAGATCTTCATTTCTACAATCACATTTATATACAGTATGCCAAAACTACCAAAAGTACTTGCAATATTTGGGAGATAACTAAGTAGAATCCCATATCTTAAATTATATGACAATTTCTCTCTGTCTTATTTTCACCGTAAAGCAAACATCTTTCTGAGACAAATATGCTTTTAATCTTAGAAAAGAATTAATGGTGTCCATGGTATGTTCCCTTTGCTAAATAATTTTGATCTTAGACATCTCGGGCAGGATTCACAAAGCACATGTGCCAGACACAAATGAGATGTGCCGGTAAACATGGAAATGCGCCATGGAGCCATTCTACAGACAGTGCGGTTCGCCCGGCACAAGCAGGATGAGCTGCGCTGAACAGAATGCACCAGAGATGCAATGAAATGATATGCAGAGTGATTCAAGGGGCATACACCTGCATACACAGTGCAGAGCCAATCACAGTGCAAAATGAATGCACAATTATGGAACATTCACAGCACAAGTCCCAAATGTGCCATGGGGAGATAAGTATAAAGAAGCAGACTTAAGGGCAAGCCCCAAGCAGGCTGATAACAGGAGCAAGCAGGAGGAGAGAGGCAGCTGAAAGTCAACAATGGACAGTGCACCATTCCTGATGGTGGGCATGATAATGGGGATGAGGAGACTGGCGGACCTGCAACGCATGGTGCTGGAAGGCCCCTAGGCATTCAGCCTATGGCGTATCATGCCAGACTGACATTCGAACAGCTGACTGACACAGAAACAGTTAGACGATACTGCCTGAACAAGGCCTTTCTGAGGCAGCTCTGTGAGCTGTGCCACGATGAAATGCAGGGACCCATTGGAAGAGGTCACGCCATTGATGTAGAGACCAAGGTAACAACAGTAATGTGCTTGTTCACCATGGGAACTTTCTGGAGGCCAGTCAGGGACATCACCAGCATTTCCCAGGCATCCATGTCCTGTCTCCTCACATAGTTCCTCACCCCTCTGCTCCCACATGCTTCAGGTGCATCCATTTCCCAAGCACAGAGGCAGAGGGTACAAGCCATGCAGCAGTTCCACAGGGTAACACATGCCAGACATCATAGGGCCATTGACTGTACCCATGTGGCAATCTGTGGACCACCTGGTGATGATTCAGTGGCATACATCAACCGAAGGCTAACATTCTATAAACTGACAGGTGGTGTGCAATGCCACAGGGCTCATCAACAGTGTCTGTGCCACATACCCTGAAAGCACACATGATGCCTTCATATGGCATCAGTCTCACCTCTGCCACAGATCTGAGGCAGGGAACATACCAAGCGGACATCTAGTAGGTGTGGGGACATGCTGACCTGCAGAACAACAGGACACCATGGAACAGGATAGGATGGGGGGCAGGTGTGTAAGTAACATGATGCACAATTCAAGGAGGGGAGCATAAGTGGGTTACTAGAGAGGACAGTGCTGCAGGTGTGCACACAGTGAGGCAGTGCAGCACAACTATAGTGCATGGAAGAAGGGTGGTGCCATGGCAGGCATGTGTGGCAGAGCAAAGCGCACCACATGCCAACAGGCATGTGCCGTTGCCAGGCACACCAGTGTAGACAAATGGGGACAGGGCATATGTGAAAGCAATGGCATGGGCAGCCAGGGGCAGACCTGTGTGGCAGGGACAGAACACAGCGGGCAGAAGGGGAGGTAGGATGGCAGGGAAGGCTGAAACATGGTCAGTGGTGTACCCATGCCACACAGCAGTGCACCATGATGCAGCGGGGAGGTCACATAGTACATGTAAGCAGTGGACTAACAGCCATCCTTGCTCCCACAGGTGATGCTGCATACCACTCTGACCCTGGCTACTTACCTTTAGATGACCCATAACAGAGGCAGAGGAGTGGCGCAATGATGCACACACTGTCATGTGGGCCATCATCGAGCGCCTTTGGCATGTTGAAGATGCACTCTGGTGCCTAGTTAGGTTGGGTGATGCCCTACAGCCCTGAGAAGGCCTGTGGCATATTCCTGGCATGTTGTATACTACACAACATGACCATGGACTGTGGAATAGCTGTCCAGGCTGTGGAGGTGACAGTTCTGGGGAGGAGGAAGAGGAGGAGGAGAGTGGGGAAAGGACGCGGTGCCCTTGGGGCATTGAACTGAACCAACAGTGGCATATCGAGACCCATGTCTCATTGTGAGGCCCACACACAGGGACACTATTGTGGAGGAGCACTTTGGTGACCACAGGTGAGTAACACAGGTTGGTATTGCATGAAAGGCACAACGTCCCACACATACAGCTCCACACAGCCACATACACAATACAGGTCACACAGCAGTGGCAATACTGCAGTGGACCACAGTCATGCTACCATCCAGGCTGCACACACACACACTCACATACATGCATAGGCCACACTCCATATGGCCATGAGCCACTGTGTATGTGCCAGGGATGGCATAGATCAGTGTACACCTGCTGGCACATAGCACAGCAGACACAGAACCACACCTCATCATGCCCATGCCACACAGCACAACAATGGCACTTGCAGACATGCAGGTGTCACTGCACAGGGACTCATGATGGCAATGCACTGGGGGAAGGCGCATCCACCCATGCCACCCCAGGCAGTGTTTGCCAGGTGAGTGGGACACACAGGTAGCAGGTGCAATGTCCATGTGAACGGTGACCTGTACATCACAGAGAGGCACCACAGCCACCATGAACATGGGAGGCCACACCCACAATTGTGGATACTGATGCAGTGCCACCAGCCACTGGGGGATGCCAACACCCCTGTAGAGGTACTTCAGTGAGGCTGTGAATGGGTGCTCACTGGGAGGTGGCCTCGTGATCCATGTCAGGCTCAGGGATGCTGGGCATGGTGAGCTGTGATGACAGCATCAGCAGCAGTGGTTCACCTGATTTCACTGCCTGGGCATGCGTGAAGAGCTCCTGGGTGTATGGCTGGAGGCCTGTGGCCATGTTATGCACTGGATGCACACATAGCCTCGGTGGTGTGTGCAATCTGCTCCAGAGCTGCAGTCATGCCCATCTCACAGTAGGCATGCATCTGCCAACATCTGGGCATGCCATGTGACCGCTGACTCATGCTCATGGGCCAGCAGCATCCAGAGGCCCATGAATTCTGCCATAGGGATGCCTGCCCATCCATGGTGTCCTGCAGGAGGCGAGCATAGCCTTCAATCTTGTCAGTGGGTGAAGGCTCACGGGACGACTCCGATTGCTGGTGGTGAGCCAGCCTGCTGCTGTGCATCCACAGTCATTGGGTGCACCACAGCAGGCTGAGACATGGTGAGAAATGGGCATGCACTACCCCATCTCATCCAGGTATTGTGGGATCATGGTCCACCACCACCTGCGGTGGACCCACAATACCGTCAAGATGAGCTGGCTGCCCTGCTGCCACAGCAGCACCAGGCACAGAGGGCACAGCACCCACCACAGTGGGGGCTATACAGGCTCTGCAGACATGCCTTGAGCAGCAGGGTCACCAACACCAGCAGGTGCCATCTGTGCAGGCACCTGTGAGTCGCATGCACCACTGTCAACCATATCCCTGGAATCAGAGCAGCGTCAGGATCATCAGGGACATTGCTGTATACCCCCATGTGCCTGATGCCAGCAACATCAGGGCATCAACAATGTCCACTGCTTCCTCTGGGTCATTATCAGCCAAACCCAGGAAACCCTCCAGCTGAGAGGTGTCATGCTTTCCAGCAGTGATATGACCAGCTGAGGGGTTAGGACGGCCCGCCACCACTGGTGATGCAGCTGGGGACACTGTTGTGTGGGACGGGCCAGGGATGGCACCATCCTCCATCATGCCTGCAGCCCTGGGGGTGGACCTGTATCATCGCCCGCTAAGGCATTCCGTGCTGCAGTGGACATGGCAGCATCCATGAGGCATAATGGAGCTGCAAACAAAAGAAGGGACATCGTCACATACAATGGAAACAGTTGTGGGAGACAAGCATGTACAGTGTGACATAGTGGTGTGCCATAGTTGCAGGACAGTCCCTGGCACAGACATGCACCACCCGTTCTGATGCTGCAGCCATGCACCAGTAACAGCTGGGGTGGCCCAGTGCCCACACATGACCACATGGCACCATGAGGGGACAGTGGAACACCATGGCCAATCAACAGTGGGATGGCACCACTGGTATGCTGAGAACCACATTACACATGAATCCCCAACGCATGGCCTGGCTGACACAGACATGCACAGCATGGACCACAGATGGGCCACATCCACCCATGAGGATGCACGCAGACACATGGGCATTCTGTCACACAGCAGGGCTGTTATGGCAAACATAACACACACACACTGTCTGACATGCGTCAGGGAAATGTATACTCACAGTGCTGTGATGGGCTTCCACCCTTTGGAACCTTTCTCCAGGGACACCCTGCACAGATGCATGGCCAATGCTGGCCACAAGCAGCTCCTCATTTGGTGTGAGCCACACCCCGACTGCAGATCACCCCTGTCCTGCTCAGAGAGCCTCGATTTGTGCCAGCTTCTCCTTGGCCCTCCACTTCCCATCATTTAGGTGTTTCCAGCACTCCTGGTAGTTGCCATTGTATTTGCCCACTGCATTTGGGTGCCGTGCCACTGCCTACCAATCCTCATCTTGCAGTGCTTGGCTGCCACCCTGCCAGACAGGATGTTCCTGTGCAGATTGTATGCCTCTATGAGGGCTCTTTCTTCATCAATGGTGTAATGAGGCTGCCTGCAATCAGTGGCACTGTCTCCTGAGACATGTTGGCTACTGCGAGGATTGAAGATGCAGACATTAGACAAGCACATGCAGGGACCATGACTGGCATGTACTGCCAGCCAGGGGCAGCTGTGTACTGGCACACTACTAGCCAAACAAACACCTGCCTGCAAAGCATGTCCAGGACATTATTTTGGACTGTCAGGGATACCTGTGCTGTGTCCACCCTGTCCATGTGCATGGCCACAGACAGATGCATGTCCTCGAACATGCCACAGCTGTTGCGTGGCATGGAACACTGGCTCATGGCCAGGACTACAACACACATGGCATTTATCCATGTGTTTGCTGTCACACCACTCACCACCATTCTCCCCAGCCATGGCTACAGTGGGCTGTGGGACAGTGTGTGGCACACACTAGGGTATGTCTGTTGTCCATGCACATGTCTGGATGACACTTGGCTGTCCATGGCCCATATTGTCCTCTGCTGCAGCTACAAAGCATTAGGAAACATATACAGAACATACCTTCAAGGCTGTAAATTCTCTCATTCACCTATGCTCTGTGTGGGCTGAGTCAGAGCATTTATGTCTCAGAGCTTGCAAATGAGGTTCAGAGCAGGTGTAATGAGATGCTAAACAGGTAAGATGCCTGTGAATTGAGAAATCAGATGATTTGTGAGCAATGTCTGTGAATTTTACAATTGCCCTCAGCTTATTTCAATCAGCAGAGTGCATCTGCTGCACTGGGTGCATCTCCACATGGTGTATTGACTGTGCATGCACAGTGTGTTCAGGGCATGTCCCTGAATATGGTGCAAACTTCAGTGCATAACTGTGGATGCACAATAGGCATGACAGTCACATTGCCACCAGTCTGCTCAAGCACAACGCTTGATGACATCTGTATGCACATGCACGTCCATGTGCTCGCGATACCGCAGTGCTACCTTCCCTTTCATGCCTTTATTGGCGCAACGGCTACCACTGCATGCCTATTGGCTACCGCGCATCACTGTTGCCCTGTGCGATGATGAGAACCAGACACAAAATGGCGTGCACGCACGTCAGACTATGCATGATCCAGCCATGACTCATGATCCCACTTTCCAGCCATATCATTGCGTGGCAGCCATTGGCACCAGTCATGCTTCAGCAAGGTTACTCTGCACATGGCCTAGTGGTGCATGTGGCATGATTAGATCATACACTTGCACAGACCTGACAGGGACCAGTTGCTGTGCTGAAATTGCTGTTGCCATGCCATGGGCACAGAGAGAAGGCCCCAGGGACATTTATTGGTCTGTGGTTGAGCTGCTCAAGTTTGTGGCCCTAGTGATGCTGATGGAGGGACAGCTGTTTTGCTAAGAGGACCTGCAGGTTCCCAGGTCAGCAGTTTGGACCAGGATAGCAGTCCAACTGGTGAGCCGGCCAGGTGTACCCGCAATGGAGAGCAGCACAGGCACAGATATTATGACCTGCAATGCAGGCACAGGGTGCACCTAGAGGCCTGTGGGAACGTGCACACAGGGTTGCAGTGCCATGACCAGGTATGTCACAGATGTACATTTGCTTGACATGTGCATGGGGGTTGGGACAGCTGCACCACACACCAATACACTCACATGGGCACATACACACTTGGGCATGGCTGCACTTCCATTGTGTTGCCATCTACCACATGTTGCATGGGGTGGGCATGTGTGCTATGGTGCTTGGGTGGGCGGGGCCACTGTGGCATGCATGAGGTGACACTGAAGTTTTCATTTCATGCCGAAATCTGCTCATGTGGGAGTACAGGACAGGTGCTGTGTGCTGATGCACACTGCCGGGCCTATCATCACTGGTGCACTGTTTGTTGACACCTTCACTGCATGCCCACACTGGTGTTGTTGGGGGGTCTGTCTCCATCACATCTCCTCATGTCATTCTCTGCTTTTGTTTTCCTGCAGGGCTGAAGACCAGATGGCGGACCACGAGGCCATTGAGATGTGGGTGCAGAGGGCCACTGGAGGTGCACATGGCGGGGGCCATGTAGGTGCAGGTGAGTGCTCTTTGTGCATCCAATGTGTGTCAGATGGGATAGATGTCTGCTCTGGTGGGCGTTGCTGGCACACTGCCTGTCTGTGTGTCACTGGGTGTTCAGTTAGAACCCATGTAGAGCACTTATTATTGACACTATACTTTTGAGCGACTCAAAATACTGCTCTCACCAAAGCGACTGGTACAGAAGGTGCCATATCCTGTATAGTGAGTATAGCAAGAAGCTGTATCTCTACAACAAGATATAGGATCCTGTGTGGCCAGTTCCCACTGAGCTACATGCATTGCATAGTGGTGTACATCACCGCGCGATGCAAGTAGACCCAGGTTTGGAACTGGCTGCAAGCTGACATTTTTATTTTTTAAATCAATAACCTGTGGTCCACACCCCTTTGGAGCTGGTTATTTTAGTTTAAGGGTGTGGGGCACAGCCTCCTAACATAAAATAAATGTTTCTGCATGTGGATTTAGTGATTGTAGCGACCATCACTATTTGCGACGGTCACTACAATATTAGGAGCTCTTTAGACCACATGCTTTTTGTGGTCATTTTATGTGATAGTTGGTCTTTCAGACTCATCTTTATCACATAAAACTGGGTGCACAGACACATTGGTGTATCTGGTGCAGCATGTGCCTGGGCCATAGTGCACATGGTCCCTGAATAGGAACCACCATGTGCATGCCATGTACACTGTGGACACACAGTGGTGCTCCATTGGTGTCCTGATGGAGCCTATGCATTATGTGTAGGCCGCTGTCTTGTGCACATGTTTAATGGAGCTTGCCCTTATTCCCTCTGCAAGCCACTGCCTGTTCACGTGGGACTTGTACCCACTTGGTTACTGTGCACCATCAGTGTGAGACCCTGGGTCTACCTGGTGTGATGTGCGTACTGCCTGGTGGGATTTTGGACATGTCTGTGGTGGATTCTTCCTGTCTACATGCAACATGATGGGGGTTTGGAACATGGCACTTTTTCTCTGTTCTCTTTGTTCTCCACTTTAACTCCACAGGGTGTGCTTGCTGGTGGTCAAGGCCATGGGGGACTACAGCAAGAGGTGCCCATGGACATGGGACTGCAAGTACATCACGTGCTACAGGACTATTTATGTCCACTTTTCAGGAGGCAGGGTCAACTGCTGCGGGCCCTATCAGTTGTAATTAGACTCCTGTTGTTAAGAGGCTGGAGATGTATGCACCATCCCATGGGACACCCCATGGTGTGAATTTTTACTTTTGTTGCTTTGTTTACCCTCCCTCTTTACAACAGTTTCCCCACCTGTCCCTATACCTGCTCCCACAGCCACATTCCTCTCCTGCTTTCCCCTGTTATTATACATACACCACTCCCCTTCCCTGTTTTCTTTGGTATTGTACATAGTTGTTGTTGTTGTTATTGATGTTTTTGTGTTTTGTAAGTATAATGTTATTTATCTAAACCATTGTCTGTGGTCATTCACTGTTTCTTGCTGTTGTGTTGGGTTGTTGTATGTGGCTGTCCTGTGTCCCTTACTGCCATACACATATCTGCACATGTGTTTGTGCAGGCAGCTACCTCCTGCACCCTGCCATATCCCTCCTCCTCCCACTCTGTACCACTGTTGCGCCTGTGGCTTGTGGGCAGGCATGGTGTGCTGCTGCCTATGTCTGTGCTCCAGGTCTGTGTATGCTTCCTATGGCATGCATCCATTGTGCTGCTGCACTGTCAATCATCAGACCTGCGTGCAGTCTACAGTGGTTGGAGCATAACATGCCTGTGTGGCGCAGTGGTCTCACCTGTGTGCCACCAAGCCTATGCACCATTTTTGCCCTGTGTGGCTTCCTACACCCACGCATCCCTATGCTCCTGTGTGGGTAGGCATGTCCTTTGGACACCACCATGCTGAATGGTTTCCCCAGCAAATGTGTAGCACCTTGCGGAGACAGTGTACCTGTCATGTGTCTGCTGTGGTCTCGTGTGAGTTGTGTCATGTGGTACTGGGTATTACTCTGTGTGTCCTGTCTGTGCACGTCATCTGCTGTGCCCACTGCTCGGCCCTTTGCCACTCTGGCATGTCCATTGGGCGTGTGTCCCTGACTCATTTGTCCCCTGCAATATCCCCTGTTGCTCCTCCATTCCCTGCTGGGTTGTTCCTTATTATCTGTTCTGCTGCCCTGGATGGTTTTGCACATCATGGTTGTGCTGGGTCATCTCCCTTGTACCATACACAAAACACACAATTCACAGTGGAGATATGCACAGGGCATCCTGTGGCTCATCTCTTTGTGAATCATACGGTTTTGGTTGGGCCATCCTGGTTGCACCAGCACATCTCATTGCATGGCCAGTGCATCTGCTTTGTGAATCCTGCACCTAGAATTCATTTCTTAGACTCTGAGGCATATATAAAAGGGAATCACAGACAATCTGTGCCCACAGTTGTACCATGCCATTCTTCATCAATATGTTATTTAATTTCTTAAACCAATTATTGATTTTATCCTTTAAGCATCATACCAACAGATTTTTGGGAGCCTGCTATCATCCACCTTTTGTATGCATTTCCAAGGCAAATTGCTCCTCTAGTATTACCATTCTACATTTATGCCAGGGTGTGCCAAATTCCAGACATGCTGCAGGAAAGCAGTGTGTGTGTCCTTTGGCAAACCTTACACACCTCTAGTAAAGAAGTTTTGTACTATTTCTAGGCTCAAAATGTTTTAGAAATACTCCAGACATCACTCCTACATAACAGTTTGTTGATTACTTAAGCCTCAAACACAGCCTTCAGTGCTCAAAAAACTGCAGTGAATTTTTGGCAAATCTATTAATCACCAAAGTAACTTTGCTGGCATTTGCCTTCATGACATTTATTTGTGGATTCCATGATATGTATTTATCACAAATTACCTCTAAATATCAAAATTCATGCACCTCCTCAAAATGAATACCTTTATTAATCCAGTTCTAAGGCCTTCTACTTCTATTTCCAAATGATAACATTTTGTTTTGGAAACAATAAGCTCTAAAGCTACTGTGACCAAATGATCTATAAAGACTGCCAGACCTTTTTAGGCCCAGAGGGACTGTGACAAAATGATTGCTTCATCTGCATACAATAGGATTTTTATTCCCAAGTTGTTAATTGTTTTATTAAGCAGTCCAGAAGGAACTGCGCATGCCCAAATGTGCAGGCAACGACCTGGTGGTGCCACTGTGAAAACCAAGAAAGGAACCAGAATGGGTACTGGCTTCTAACCTGGCGCTGACACTGATAAATACTCTGTAGCAGTCAAGAACTGGCTGGGTAAAGTCACATAGAGCAATGGCTAAAAAACTCTGAGTGAAGCTGTGGTAGGTATCAAGACAATTACGCTTGACGGGTCTTTGCAGTAGTGTATGTGTTGCCAGAGAACAATTTAAAGCCAAGGAAAGGAACATCAGTGACACCATTGAAGATGAGGGCTCAGTCAGTACTTAGAATGCAAGGCTATGTGCCAGCATAAGCAGCATCTATACCAGTAGTTGTGGAATAGTGTAAGCCCAGGACTTTGGCACAATTGATGTCATGGATGCTTAAATGACACCAACAACAGAAGAACCAACAATTGTTTCACATGTGTAGGATGTAGCCTGGTTAATTCAGAGTCTGAGTTATTCTCAACAGATCCTAAGGGACTGTCGAGCTTAGAATCATCTTCCTGCCCTGATCACCCTGTGCATTGTCCTTTATTCCCCACAGGCAAGGATGATGATGATGAGAGCAATTTTATTAAGGTGTAATCACAAATGATTTGCCCAAAATGGAATTATGATCCCTTACTCCACTGCTTTGTGTGTGATAGGTAAAGGCCTCATAATCTATTCCATTATTTATTCATCACCAAACGGTTTGGACAATAAGGGACACCATGGTCCAGATGCAGACACTCAAAGCACACAGGCTGTGCTGTGGCAGTGAGTTTATTGCCACAAGGGCAAACCAAAAAGTGTCTTTACGTGACAGGGCGATGGCCTGTGTAGCCAGCACTTGAGTTGTCAAAGCTGAAGGAACCGAAAGCAGTAAAATATTAGAACACTGATACAAAAAATGGGAATCCGGAAACAACTGAACTATAAAGTGCAAGTAGAAGAAAATGAAGAATGAGGCTATGAGAACATTTTGACCCCAGCAAGCTAGCTGTGCTCTATGATGGTGGGAAAAAAACTGTGGCAGTTTGCACTGATACAGGGCTGTGTGTGCAAGACACCATGTGTTGATGTCGTCAGAACCAAATGTTCTGTTTCCCTCATGGGGTCATTGTGCATCTGTGTTTAGGCCAAACACTGTGACTTCATCGAGTGGATAATCTCTAGGAATATACTAGGTTAATGTTTTCTATTTTTTCCTCTGAGATATAAGGAGCTTCTGACTCTTTAAGAAAAAGTGAATCAGACTATAAAGAAGCAGCTGGCAAATCCGAGACAAAGAGGATTTCATAATACTGTAGACTGAGCCTTCAGTGGCTCAGGTGCAGCTTCTCTGAGGAAATTAGAAAAGGCAGCGATATGCTGTTGGACACTGTATATCATTATTGCTCTAAGCTCTTAAACTGAATGAAGCCTTATAGTGATACTTTGTTTCTGAAGGTACAGTACAGAAGCATTATTTTGCACTCCTGTGCCTGTATTTAAAAAGAATTGATGCCTTAGGGGTAACTCAGAGAAAAAATGGTTCTTGGCACAGTTCACCTTCAATTTCTGTTTTCTATTTTTAACTTATGTATACTAAAACTGGATTACTGTAACCTAGGCAGTGTCTGTTCTGGCTGTTTAATTACTCCAGCCATCATAATCCCTGCTTCTGACAAGAAAATACAAAATACCATTTTAGGTTAGAAGAAACATCATATGTCCAATTGGATATGTTCCTTAGTAGCTTAGTGAAATACCCTGTCACCAGACATTCTTGTAACATCACTGTCTGCTATTGTGGAAATTATTATGATAGCATAAACAAAGGATTAATAAATCAGGCTGATTGGGGCTCTTAGGAAAAACTAGATTTACACTGTTGCTGGCTTGGGTCTGGTAACATTGTGGAGATTTAGAAAGTTTTTTAGATTTCAGTGAAGGAAATTGTTGGCACCTTCCATTGCCACACACTGAACCAGTTAAGGAGCAGTGTTGTCATTGGCAGTGAAGCTAGCCATAGTCCCAGCTAGAGAAAAGGCGTGGCTGGGGAACTCCATTGTCAGGGATGAGGCCAAGGAAAATATGTGAAAACATACTGTAGCATCAGTGTAATACTTAAGCAATAAGGCATGACATAGTATTTGTTGTTGTATAATAAAATCACGTCTCAGGTGGTTAAAGCATGGAGACACAGACCATATGCATTCTACACCTGAGAAGAGATATTCTGACACAATAACACACATCCCTGAACTGACGTATTGTTATTATAGAATGGCTCATTTTAAATAACATAAAACAATGAATTCAATTTTAAAATAAATTTATCTAGATTTTCAGTGTGGATGCATATTAAACAAAAAAAAAAAAAAAAAAAGTCCTTTTGTGTTTCTCCAGAAGGTGGAGTTGTGATCTGTGTCTTTTGTCAACAATCATGTGAATGTGGTAATGGTCTATCCCCCACCATTCCATTTTCAGTAAGCCCCACTCTTTGTGTTTCTGGCTGGCTCCTCCACCCACTGTGTCACTACTTAAGTCTGTTCTCCCAGTACAGTAAAATATGAGCATTTGTACTGGGAGGGAGGGAGGAGGAGAGAGAGAGAGAGGAGAGAGAGAGAGAGAGAGAGAGAGAGAAAGAGAGAGAGAGAGAGAGAGAGAGAAGCAGATATATATATATATATATATATCCTGGATTAGTAGTACAGTGCTGAAAGAAGCCAGATGGACATTTCCAGTTTCCTGGCCTGATCAAACTTACCTGACCTGTTGTTTAGAGGACACAACAAGTGAAATATTTCAAAAGGTTTTAAAAAGTCAAACTTACTTTAGAAACAGGCGCTGCTTGCCACTTTCTAAAAGTGGCCAACTTCAAGCAGCAAGCACACAATTATTTATGGCAGTCAGTGAATCCTGTCTGCATGCAGCGGCTCTTTCTCCACTTAGTGTACTTTATTTTGGTAGTTACAGCTAAAAACAAGCATTTATCAATACCGAATGTTTGCTTGCTGGCATTAGTAATAGTAGTGTAGGAGTTACAGAGCTGCATAATAGGAATGGCAGTGAAGTATTGAACTGAAGCTAACCCCATCACCACCCTGCAGATAGTGACAGGCAATGAGGTGTGCCTTTGTGTCATCAGGCATAACGGCCATGCCATTTCACCACATCCTACCCTGCAGACACCGACAAGTGTCACGGTGCACCTTAGGGGTCTTTGGCCCTTATCGCACCATTCCATCAGGAAATATGGTGAGATGGGTGCAGTATATGGGAGAATGGGGTGAACTTTGGGGCCGAAGAGTCCAAGCACACCTCAATGTCTGTCACTGGCTTGCAGGGTGTGGGTGGGGTGGAATGGTATGAGCATTGCAGGCGACAATCCCAAGTCACAGTCCTGATGCCTGTCATGCTCTACAGGGTGTGGTGTTATGGTGGAAACCCTAATGCCTCAGACATTTGTTGGTATTTTCCTCCAAATTTTCAACATGTTTTTTTGTGATCCCCACCTCCTGAACAATGGCAATATCAGTTTGTTGTGACTGCTTTTGCTGCGCGACTACAGGTGCAAAACACATTCCAAACAAGATGCGAAAAATGACAGCTGTAACTGTTCATGGGTAGGTGTAAAAATGACAATGTCGAAAATCTTCACTGAAAATATTAAAAAAATGGTTGTCACAAGCATGCGTAGAAACTGTTCAATGCACACCGTAATAGTTTGGGGATTTTACACCAGATTGTCAACACAGGCATTTTGGGACCTCCGATCATGAACAGTGTCACTGTGATTTTCTTTATCTGTCCCGAACAATGATTTCCCACAGCGATCACACATTTTTGCACTGAAAGCGTGAAACGCTTATCGGCCATGTTGTGAAAAATGACAGCTGTACTGTTCATAAGAAAGTGTGGAAAAATGCCACTGGTGAAAATCTGGACTGAAAATATTACAAATTCATGAATTTATGAGGAAACTACGCAATGCTCACTTGTAACACAGTCATTTTATGGACTTTTGTCACCAAATTTTCAACATAGCCATTTAAGATCTCTGCTCATGAACAGTGTCACTGTGATTTTTCTTAATCTGTCTCAAACATGCTTCCGACACCGACTGCACCATTGTGTGCTACAGTGCGGAAACACGTTTTAGGCGACATGTGAAAAATGGCAGTTGTACTGCTCATAAGGAAGTGTGGTAAAATGGCAATGTTGAAAATCTGGCATGCAAATATAAAAATTTGCAAACTTACAGCGTGTGTAGGAACTGTGCAATGGACACTCATAAAATGGTCAGTTTTAGGAATTTTCACCAAATTTGCGACATAGCCATTTTAAGACCTCTGCTCATGAACAGTGTTACTGTGATTTTCTTAATGTGTCCCATCCATTGATGTCACACACTGACTGTGCCATTGTGAGCTACATGCCGCGAATGCATTTTTGGGTGAGATGTAAAATGACAGCTGTACTGCTCATAAGGAGGTGTGGTAAAATGGCAATGTTGAAAATCCTGAGTGAAAATATAAAAATTTCTTGAATTCTGGCGTGTATAGGAACTGCGCAATGGGCGCTCATAAAATGGTCAGTTTTAGGAATTTTTACACCAAATTTGCAACATAGGTTTTTGAGAGCCCACCTTATGAACACTCGCACTGTTGTTTCATTAATCAGTCCCAAAAGTGATTTCACACAGTAACCACGAAATCACCCTTCGGGCCTGATGAAAGCCATAACAATTCAGAATTCATGAGGAGGTCCCAAAAACCCCATGTTGAAAATTTATGCCAAAATTCAAAATGCCTGCGATATGCATCAAAGTTGAAAAACCCTATTTATGGCATTATACAGCTTATCGCCATTTCCTCAGTTCGCAGTCAGCTTTGAAGAGTGCAGATGTGTTTCTGATCTCCTGAAGATCGTCCAGACTCTGGAGATAAGTATGAGGTGAGGTGGGGGTGTGGGGAGGCAGAGTGTGCAGAGGGTGGGCAGGGTGACTGCCAAAGGGAACTTTCTGTTTACAGGTTTTTAGGAGAGATGGCGTGGGACATTTGCCATACTGGGGTGGGCTCCCAGCTTGGCAGCTGGAGGAGCTGTTTGGGGGGCCTGGAGCCAATGGGGTATTAGGCACCCCATTGGCCATAACAATTTTTACCATGCTGGGGTGGGCTCCCAGCGTGGCATCTGGAAAGCTTTGAGGGGGTGGAGCCGATGGGGATTGGGCACCCTGTCAGCCATACAGTGTGTGGTGGGGGTGCATGAGCATGCAATATGTGTGCGTGCGTGTGGAGAGGCGCTGATCACTGAAGCAGAGCTCTCCCTTTCAACTGTCATGGCACTACATTTTCAACTGCTGTCATAGACAGTTGCAGCATTCATTGGAGAACTGGCCACACCTGCAAACACACTGACTGAATTGGAAGACTGGTGCCACACCTCCGAAAACTCGGATGATGGCACTGTGTTTCTTGCACATGCATGCAAGCAAACATAAAAAGAAAGAGAATGTCATAAAAAGCTAGAGATTATGTTTGCCACTGGGGGGACTGTCACTTGGGTGACCTGTTTAATTTCAGTACATGGGGTATATGAATATGTGGCACATTTAGTAATGTAAGAAGGTCATGTGTGTGCCTGGACTTGACACAGTGATGTTTTTGTCTGATAGCATCACTGTTCCAGGCACACACTGACCAATCAGAATGCTGGAAATTTTCTTGCTGTTGTGTAATATGCAGTTGGAATGACCCTGTGGAAATAAGTTCCATATTATTTCATAAGATTATGCAGCCTTCCATAATAACTTTTAAAGTGTGCTCCATTGTTATTGGACTTATGCAATCCAAAGCTTGTCTAAATGTAGATCATAATCAAAGTCCTTTCTGTCTTCTAAAATATGTCATACACTTTTCATAACTGTTTTCTCATAAAGGACTTTACCCTTCACAAATCCATCAACTCTAAAATCTCCAATGAATTATTTTTTCATAACTGCAGAAGCCTGATGTACTGTAGGCTCTTTGCTTGGGCAGTGAAAAGTTCCCAGTTTCCTTCCATGAACTCACTCTGTCATACTGTCTTAATGACTTAAGAGCTTCAGCTAACTTACTTAAAATGAGTAGATGTGAACTAACATGTTCTGCTGCAGTTCATTTTGCTTTCTGGATGACTGCTAGACCTTTCTCCCTGCTTCTGGAAGCTCTGAGCTTATGGAAACATATACAAGTAAGTTGCATTCATTTTTGTACAAGTAATGTTGATAGTGTTGCTCAGATAGTATCCTAGAAACTAGGATACCTTCAGATACATCCCATTTGACCAGATATGTTGCTGTGGTAGGATAGCAATGCTATCTGACCATGAATCCTACCTTCCGGGATCAAGTGCATGGATTCAACAAACACTGTGGATCTTATGGATCCCAGTAACAAATGTTGTGGATCCTAGCAACAGATCCATAGTTCTGACCAATAGATCCAGCTTGGATACTAACTATCTGACCTAGGATCCTTGATCAGATAACCCTGATCCTAACCATGTGAGCTAGGATCCCTGGATCTGACTTAGGATCCAAGGATCCTACCTAGTATCCATCACTATCTGACCCTAGATCCTACATCCATCTTTGGTATGATTTTTGGTAGGATAATAGGCAGGATACCAGCACTATCTGATGGAGGTGGTGGGATCACAAAAGCACTATCTGAGCAACACTAACTGTAGAGTATGTCAATGATCAACTGAAATAATCAGCTATTTATTTACTTAAACTTTTGGCTGGGATGTACACATTGACCCTTGTTACCTGGTGATGGGACAAGGTTGGGGAATGGATGGATAGACAGTAAAACAGGATGTAAAAACAGAGCAAAAGCCAATGGTAAGTACAAGTCAACTGACAGATACAAAATGGCACGTATTGCACAAAAGTCACAGACTCATAATATTTAAAATTGGTTGTGGACCCAGGTCATTGGGGGCGGGTTTGCTGAAGGTTCATCCTGGGTCTTTGGCTTGGGGACCAAGTTAAGTACCTCAGACAGGTGCGGAACCTGGGCGTTATATTTAATGATCACCTGACCCTTAAACATCAGGTGTTGGCTGTTGTCAAAACCACTTTTTACCATCTAAGGAATATAGCTGCAGGAAGCATCTGGTTCCCACTGATGACCTTCAACATTGGTCCATGCCTTTGTTACCTCTCGCCTGGACTACTGCAATGACCTGTACCTAGGGCTACCAGGGGTGGATATCCGCCTCTTGCAGGTAGTGCAGAATCGGTGGCCAGGTTTTTGACTGGTACATCTAGGACCAATCATATACGCCTATTCTCCATGGACTGCACTGGCTGCCAATACAGTGGTGGATTACCTTCAATGGGTTTGCTGACCTATAATGCCCTACACGATCAGGGACCTAGCTACCTGCAAGATCTTCTTCGTCCTACTGTCCCTCTTGTCTGCTCCAATCCACGATGTGGGATTGCTAGAGACTCCAGGGTTTGTTTAAAAGACATCTGGGGCCAGATCATTTTAGTTTTGTGGCCTAACCCGTGGAATTCTCTACCTCATTCGATGCGAGATTGCCTGACCATTCAAAGCTTTAAGTTAGCATTGAAAATGCATTTATTTAGCCTGGCATATCTGATTTTAAATACATTTTATTAACTGATTTTAGGATGTTGCTTTAACTTTATTTGATTTATTTATTGTTAGAGTGTCTTGGTTTTGGAAAGGCACTTTTAAAATAAAGTTTTGATTGATTGATTGATTGAAAGTATTCAAATATAATCACACAAGCTCTTGTCCTCTTTTATTCTGTCCATCTACTCTGCATCTTTTCACAATAGAGTTTCTCCTTTGTTGCTTCACAACTCACTCCTATAACTGCTCTTGACCCCAGCTGTAAAGCTAAAATCAATACTCAAGCCATGACCTCTTGCTGCTGAACTGCCAAACCAGTGCTCCAGCCAGAGGAGTCAGGCAGTGTTCATGGCTTCATCTACTCCTTCCACAATGATCACAGTAGCAAGTGGACAGTGCAGCCCAGCAACAAGGTGGGAATTTCCCACTGACTCCTAGTCTACCACACGCCAATCACCAGCAGACATCGAGACAACAGGAAGGCTGGTCTCATGAGCCTGCCAAAGGAACTTATCCCAGATTTAAAGTCTGCTGCCACTTTCTTTCACTTGAATTCCTACTCTGCCTCCTTGCAGTCAACCTGCCACACTGAAGTTCCAGCCAGAGGGTCAAGATGGTATGCATGGCTTCATCTACTGACCCTCCCACCCACCCACCCGGCAACTGTAGCAAGTGGCCAGCCCGTAGCAGCAGTAGTGGGACCATCTCACCCACTCCTAGGTCACCAATGCACCAATTATCAGCACACTTTAGGACATTGAGAGGCTGGTTTTACAAGCTTACCAAAAGACAACTCAGATTAAATACTGCTGCTGCTTTCTTTTACTTGCCCTTCTACCTTGCCTTCTTTTGGCTGATCTGCCTGCTGGGAGCTCCAGCCAGAGGGGTCAGAGGGTGTGCATGGCTTCATCTATCCACCCTTCCCACATCAATTGCCATAGCAAACAAGCAGCCCAGCCCAGCAGCAAGAGTTGGACCTTCCCATTGACTCTGAGGTCACCAATGCACAAATCACCAATGAATACTAGGACCATGTGGCCACATGACCACAATAAAACTTCGCTCTAGCCTAATGGTCTTCCATGCTAGAAGTCCAGAATGCTAAGGGCCACAGGACAAAGTGTCACACTATGGATGCCAGCTGTGGAGTCGGCTGTCAGCCAGCCATGCTTCCCTAAAGTGCATCTACCATGTCTGCCTGCATGAGACTCATAGACCATAAAATAGACACACTGTTATTAGTCATGTTATTTACCATGTTATCTTGATATACAAAGTGCTAGGTATACACTGTTGTATGTCATGCTTAATGTTACATTGACATACAAAGCTCTGTGAGCAGTATTCTGCATGTCACTTCTCTTTTCTGGTTTTTCAACCAGGTGGTTTCCTGTTGCTTTCTAGCACACCCTATCTATATGAGATTTGTTGCAGGGGTGAGTCCTTCTGCATATGACACCTCTCACACAAGTCTGGCTAATGCTTGCACCCTAGCCATAGTCCTTTAATATGCAAGTTGACATACTACTTATATGGCCATTGACCTGGCTATTAGATTGAGCTCTGTCTACAGTATATTGGTACTTTAATTGTACCTACATACATAAATGTGATTGAATATCACTTGCAATCAGCACTAATAGTAATTTTCACTTACTAGTAAATTTGTCCCTATGTGAGCCTAATATTACTGGATCCACCTGGGTCACTCCAAGTAGTGTTAATTACCTTAACTCTGTTTGATTGAGAGAAGTCTTTGAAAGGTACTACCAACAGCAGCCCCAAAGAGGTATCCTGTGTATCACAGTCAATCACTACACTCATAATTATTTTACCATCATGAGTTTGTTTACTTGGAATGTATGGCTCTCAACCTCAATAGTTTATTCTATTTCGCCATCTCCCTACTCCTACTAGTCACATCTAGTGCCAAACCTTATGAATGCCTGGACCTTACTGTACCTATCCCTTATTTGTGTGCTACTTTCTGATGTTGAGGTCCTGACTCTACAACTCCTGCTCTTAACCCTGCACCATGCAAAACGTTAAAGGCCTCAGACTTGCTCATATTAATATTAGATGTTTATTCCCAAACTTTGCAAACTATCAGTGTGAGTCACGGACTATCTACCTGATATCCTTGGTATAATGAGATGTGGCTAAAACCACTTACATCAGATAACTAGTGTGTTTTCCCAGGGTATAGTGTTAGCCACTGTGATTGCTCTGGGTCTGAAAAGGAAGGCACACATATTGTAGGTCTCACCTACAGGTAATGGCTCCAGCTCACCCTCTCTCTCTAGAACCATGTATGAAATGCTGCTATGGTGAACTCACCTTGAATAATGCAAAATGCTTCACCTTTTCTGTATACATATTCCTCCTACTGGATGCTCGATCCTGCTCCTCCCTAATCAAATGCATCAGTTCAATAGTCAAAATAATCAATTTGTCTTATTTGCTGATTTTAACATAGTCTGGTTCACTGACTGTAGCAAAACAGTAGTGTTCTCCTTAATAAGCTAAACCTTACCCAGGTCATTACTGAGCCCTCTAGGTGCCCCAGCAATGGTGTTACGCAGAGACTAATCAACCGGAGTATAACACCTAGGCCAGACAGAATTAAAATCTCACTAGTCTTGGCACATGCTATTAGCAACTACTCTCCTATAATTAGCATATGCCACACAAAACTATCAAAAACCCCTCCAAGAATGATTCATTTCCAGAAATATGCTAATCTTGATCCTGAGCTCTTTAGGCTGGAGATACTGTAGCTAACACTAGTCCTGCCTGTATAACACCACTGAGGTAAATTCAGCAGCTGATTTCTTCACCTCAGTGTTAACCAACCTGCAAGACAAATGTCCCATTTACCAAAAGAAGGGTGCGCGCCTGTTACAAAATGGCTGGATCATGAGTTCTAACAAAATTTATTGAATGTGACAGGAGATTGAAGGTCTTTAAGGCCTCCTAATCCCTCCTGGATTGGTCTGCCTATAGAGAGCTACATAACATTTGCAAAAGAGGTCAGGAAAAACAAAAGTTATCACTGTAAATGCTTTTTAGTTCTACTGTCCAAAACCCAGACTGTTTTGTCAACAAATCAAAAAAAGATTGGTCCACAAGAAATCACTCATCCCCTAATATGTTACTAAATGGGGTGCATTGTAATAACAATGACAATAGCAAATGCCTTCTACTCACATTTTCAGACCTTGCCTCATATTTCAGTGTCTTCTCTAATGTGCCCCCTATTACCCTTCAAGCTAGCACCTGCTCTGGGTTGACACAGATTCAGTCTCAAACTCCCTTCTACTTTCAATGAGTCAGGCCTTCTGAAGTCGATAAACTGTTATGTAGATTCCAGACTCCAAATCTGTGGGCCTGGATGGTATTTAATCAAACATCTGAAAATTGATGCAAAGAGTTAGCCTCCTCAGTAGCTAAACTAATCAACCTATCCCTTACCATAGTTGTAGTGCCTGATGCATGGAAAAGCTCACCTGCTATCCAAGTTTTAAGAAGGAGACCACAGAATCATAAATACACAGAAGAATCAGCATTTATATAGCGCTTTTCATACACAGTGTATCCCAAAGCACTTTACAAGCAATGCTAGACTGGTAGTGAAGTGACTATAGGAACATTGCAATTTTACCTTTTCTAAGTAAAATACTGGACAAGGTAGTATCCTCAGAACTTACAAGCTACCTCTCTGAACATGACCTTATATCCCATACTCAGCACAGCTCTCATAGATGGAAGATCTCTCCTACCACCCTCCTTACCCTCACAGACAGTATCTTCTCTGCTATGGACACCAGTAGCCTCACAGGTGCCTGGTTCAAAGTCATCCGATACTTTGGATCTCATTACCTCCATAACCTCCCTCTCTCATAAAGGAGAGTATACGTCCTGGATGATGTAAACCAAAACTGGCTATCACCAACAACTGCCAAAACACAAAATGACATCATGGCCTCAATCTCTCCCAACTCATCCTGGAACCCACACACCTAAATCATAAAACTCTTAACCACTCCCTGATAAACTGGGCTCTCACCTCACATCCCCACCGAGTCATTAAATCAGGCATCCTCCCGGATGCCCTCAGTGATCATCACTCAATCTTCGTGGTGAGGAAAGTCCATAGACCTAAACTGCCTTACCAAATTCTGCAGCTCTGCTCCTTCAGCTCCTTAGATCTTAATCCCTTCTTAATGAACTGGCCAGCTCTGATTGGTCCCATATTGCCTTTGCCCCTTCCATTGACCAAGTCCTCGCTTATTTTAAAGATAAATTTCTAACTACACTGGAACACCTATAATCCTTTCAAATGCACTGAGTTCATGGACACCATCATCTCTGAGTCTCCCCTAAGTTACTGACCTGTCTCGGGAAAGGGAAAAGCTTGGAGAGCGTAAGGCCTCCCAAGTCCCCTAGACCATATGGCAGGTATCGCATGTTAAGAAATGCCTGCACAAAAGCTACCAGACTTGCTAATTCTGAATATTTTAAATCATCTTTTCAAAAAAACATCAATTCCCCTCAAATTCTGGAAAGTGGTTCATGACCTATTCTCCCTGCTTCACATCCACCTTCCCTGTGCTTAAAATAAACAACTCATTGGTCTCCAAACCATGTGCAGTGGCTCAAGAGTTTAATACCTACTATACCTCCTGTGCCACAGCACTTCTAAAGTCACTCCCTCTAACCTCCCCCTCCCACACCCAGTACTCAGCCCGTCCTTGCCCATCCTTCATTCTCTTTTCTGCAGTATCCTCAGAATAAACACTAATAGCACTTCTCTCTCTTAATCCTTCCAAAAGCTCATTGCTGGATGATCTTGACCCTAAACTCCTCTACCTTTCAGCTTCTGCAATAGATTACCCTCTCCTTGATCCTAAATCTTTCCTTGTTATCCTTATCTGTCGTCTCATCCTGGAAAATACTGTGGTCCTCCCTTTCCCAAAGGGTGGCGACCCTTCCTCCCTGCAAATTTTGCCCAATCTCCCTACTCTCTGCCCTTATTAAACTCCAAGAACACCTGGTCCTGTCTCAGCTAACCTCCTTCCTCAATAACTCTTCCTTTTACCCCATTCCAATCTGGTTTTGGAAGAACCACTCTACTACCACCTCCCTACTCAGGCTCACTGACTCCATCCTCACCAGGATGGATAATAGCCTCATTACCTCTGCCATCTACATTGACCTTGCCAAGGCATTGACACAGTCTCCATGGCCTACTTCTTGACTCCTTTACAGCTGCTGGGTTGTCTACATCTGCCAAAACTGGTTTACAGCTTACCTCTGAGGCAGAACACAATCAGTCAAGATCCAGGATACAATCTCTCCCCTCTCTATTTCCATTGTTGTCCCACAGAGTCGGTGTTGGCCCATTCTCTTCTCCATCTTCCTAAATGACTTGCCCTCAGTATGCTCCCCTCCACCTCTATTGATATGTATGATGACAACACTGTCCTGTTCTCATCTGGCAAATGCCCTGCTCATGTTGCAACTACCCTTCAGCTTGACTTCTACCAGGTTCAGTTATGGTTTGTCTTACATCAACTATTCCTAAATGCCAGAAAGACTGTCTCCATGACATTTGGCACTAGGCAGAGACTCTCTAGGCTCCACCCTTTACCATCTTTCTATACCCTTGATGGGACAATATTAGGGACACCTCCTCATTCAGATATATTGGGGCTTGGTTGGGCCAACATCTCAGCTTCTCTGGCTACATTGATGCCATCCTGAAAAAACTGCACCCAAGCTTGGTGCCTTATTCAGGAACTATATTTGCATCCTTCTACAGCCAACGTGAACTAGTCCAGAAGATGATCCTCCCATTTTTGACTACTATGATGTAGTCTGCGGTGCTGCTCCCAAATCCTCCTAACCAGATTGGACAGTCTATTTAACTCCTTCTGTCCATTTGCCCTTGATGCTCCATCATGCACTTATCACTGTGACCTCTACCACACTATTTCCTTCCGCCACTTCCCAACAGGCTCCTCACTCATTGTGCCAAACTCACTTCAAATTTTGGTTGGAGAACTTCCCTCCTACCTCTCATGTTTGCTCTCCTGCCTCCCCCATTCCTCTGATCCTCTATCACTCACACTTTGTTGGTCCCCTGTTGTACCACTCTCATCAGTCAGCCAGGCTTTTCCCATCATTTCCTGCAAATCTGGAACTCCCTCGCCTCTGCCTTACATAACTTTCTCTCATCTAACTGCTCCTACTTTAACCCTACTTAACTGTCCTCCTATGCCTCAGCTCCTCCCCATGTCTCACATCACCTATTAAACGTTTCACCCCCAGCCTGTGTCTCAGCATGTTCTCCCTTCACCACTATGTACCATGTTCCTTAGATATGCCACTTGTAATTAAATGCATATTTCACAGGTATGATATATTTAATTGTATGTTATGTTACAAATGTGATTGAAGGATTATTTATGATAATGTTTTAAGTGTATTGTTAGAAATGTAATTGAATGTTTAATTTCTTGTCTTTCAAATGTCAAACAGTATGTCTAATTCTTCATCCAATAGTACCCATCCCCAGTTCCACCAGGAGATAAGCAACTTGTTGCTCAGTGTACCTGCTAAACATTTCAATAAATAAATAAAATAAATTGTTATTGATACGATTAAAGTCTTTGGTCTTGTTGAGCACACCTTGTTCACTAGCATACTTGCAAACCTGGATATCTCCCAAACTGCTTCCTCTGTTTTGTAACTATTTGGCAAACAGAATTCAAAGGGTTATGTATCGTCCCCGTCTCAAACCCCACATCTACTCTCATGAGTGTTCCCAAGGCTCCATACTAGGCCTGCTGCTGTTTGCCCTACACATTAACTCCATTTATCATAGTCTGACCCATTCCTCAGGCATACTCAATGCTGACCGTCTGGTCCTCTATACCAGCTGAAAGAACATTGATCAGATCTATAGATGGGCAAAGTGGCCCAATTCACTCCGTGAAGTGAATCGTGAAGTGAAAGTGAATTCAGCGAGTGCTCCGCAATGTGAACCGGAGTATTCGCATTATGATGGGTAACCAAAGTCCATTGTAAACAATGACTTCATGGTACTCTGCCTTCCCAGACCACTACTCCACCAATTTAAGGTAAGGTACATTGAAAGCAATGTACTTCACCTACTTTGTAAGCTCCATAGGCAAATTTTATGAATGCCTGGACCTTACTGTACCTATCCCTTATTTGTGTGCAAATTTTGCAGTGATTCATAGGATTTCAGGTCACATGAGCTCTAGATTTTTCTGTACAGCCTCAGTTCGGGGTAGTATGTGTAGGAAGCTGTAGGAGACAGTCTGCTCTGAGAGTTCTCTGTGATTAAAACCTTCTAAATGCTATTAACTTTAGTTCATCGATTGTAGAAACCCCTGTGCTCATATAATCGAGCATTTATTGTCTGTGTATGGATTTTGAAATGTTAAAGTACAACATTCAGTCTGTGTACTGAGAGACAGTGGAAGTGTGCTTTGGTGGAGGTAGATTAACTTGGAGAAAAAGACAATTCTTTCTGTTTTGGTGATATTTTTCTTGTATAACTGTGTTAATGTACACACAGTAATATTTTCAATAATTCTTGCCATTTTTTGCTGATTATTGTGGTGTAGCAGTGCATAATTTAGTTTGTTTAAAATACTTGGTTATATCACTGAAGTTTTCAATTTGCTATGCATTACTTAGGTGTGTGTGAGTATGTGTGTGACACGGGTCATCAAATCAGACACCTTTATTGTGCCACACAGTAATTTAAGCAATGTGAACCTGCTATCCACTGCAGCGGTATGATTTTTGTACTTCTTTGTGGTATCTTTATTGGTACTAGTACTAGTGACTGTTACTGCAGCAGTGCAGTATACTGACCCCATACGACCTGCCCCAACCAACAAGGTTTCTTTTCCAGATTTGAATTTCTATGGTGAGCACTGGTTAGGTGTTGTGCCTTTGCATCTGCATCTCTTCAGTGTGCAGCACAATCTTAATCTGTCTGTGCATTTGCATCTCTTTAGGTCCCCATCTCCATCTGTAACTTAAGTCACAGTTGTTTCTTTGGCTTCCCTTCAGAGTACTGGACTGGTGGTGCATAATTCTGCATGAACATTGTACTTATTAATATGTGTTTTAAGTCAGGACCATCATCATGAGTCAATCATGACACAAATCACGCTTCTTCATCATCATGGTCACAAATGTAGTCACAAATCACAATACACGATCACATCATGAATCACAACATTAATTTTTTACTAGTTACTTGGATGTATTGTAAGCATGTTTTGTAGTATCTTCCAGGCTTCACCACCTACCATTGTACTTATTAATAAGATTTTTTAAGTCAGGAGTTTTGTGCTTCAGCTCATTGGGGAAGTACAGCCATAGGCATTGCATTCCCAATACAGTTCCATATTGGTTATCTCACACCGTCGACACGAATCACGTTTTCATCACTGAGGTCACAAATGTAATACAAATCATGATTCACATCATGTCATGAATCACAACATTAATTTTTTGCTAGTTACTTGGATGTATTGTAAGCCTGTTTTGTAGTATCTTTCCAGTCTTCACCACCCCACCACTGTACTCATTAATGAGTTTTTAAATTGGGGAGTTTTATGATACAGGCTCAGCTCATCAGGGAAATGCAGCCATGGCATTCATATTCCTTCCAGTATAGCATGTGAGTTACAGTACTGTATGTAGCGGTGGGTGAAGTGGCTCTAGTTCACCCGCGGAAGTGATTCATGGAGTAAGCGGAACTCTGGAGTACTCCACAATGTGAAGTGGAGTACTTTGCTTCATAATGAGGAACACTAAGTCCATTGAAACCAATGACTTTGCATTATTCCGTCTTCCCAAAACCACTTCTCCACCAATTCAAAGGTGAAGTACATTGAAATCAATGTAATTTGCCTCACTTCCTGTGTAATTGAGCTCCAAATTAAATTCTGCAGTGATTCATCTGATTGCAGGTCACATGGACTCTAGATTTTCTGCACAGCCTTGGTTCTGGCATGGGTAGTGTGTGTAGTGGTAGCAGGAGACAGTTTGCTCTTAGATCTCTGCGATTCAAAACCTCTAAAAGCTGTTTAAAATGCCTTTTGAGTAATTTATTTTGCTCAAAATTTGTACATCAATTGTAGGAAACCTTTCTGTGCTCATATCATCAAGTGTTTATTGTTGTGTGTGGATTTTGAATGTTAATTTAGAACAGTCAGTCTGTGTACTGTGAAGTGTGCTTGAGGGAGGGTGTATTTGTGGTGTAGTTGCATTAACTGGGAGAAAAAGGCAGTCATTCTGTTTTGGTTATAATTTTCTTTTATAACTGTGTTAATGTACACACAGTAATATTTTTAGTAATTCTTGACTTTTTGCTGATTATTGTGGTGCAGCAGTGTATAATTTGTCTTTTAAAACATTTGGTTACATTACTAAAGGTGTTCAATTTGCTATGCATTACTTGTAGTGTGTGTATGTGCAGAGTGTGTGTGTGTGCATGCATTCCATTAAATCAGACACTTTTATTGCCTACAGAGTAATTGCAGCAGTGTGAACCTGCTATCCACCACACGGCACAATTTTTTATACTGCTTTTGATATCTTTACTGGTAGTGGATTGTTACTGCCACGCACTAATCCCCAACTGGCAAATTGCATTCCTTTCCAGATTGGATTTGTGACTTGTAAGCACTGGTTAGGTGTTGTTGTGCCTTTTCTGATGCATACCTCGAGTGTGCAGCGCAATCTTAATCTGTCTGTGCGCTTGCAGTGCACCATTATTTCTGGAGACTGCATTTTGTTATGCTCTCATTTCACTTTGTCAGCACTGGGGAATTTTCTGGACACAAGACAGTAGCATTTCATCAGCACTGGGAATTTTCTGGACACTAAACAGTAGTATTTTGGGATGCACATTAATTCTGGTGACTCTGTGTGTGACCACTGCATGCATGACTGAGTGTGCTACTAATTCTGGGAGACTTTGCATTTCTTCTTCAGGTCTCATTTCACTTCATCAGCACTGGGAGTTTTCTGGACACAAGACAGTAGCACTTTGGGGATGCACATTAATTCTGGTGACTGTGTGGGTGGGTGCTGCCAATATTGTTGTCACTCTGCCTTACTTGCGTTTAAGGCAGAATGACAACACAAGTAATAATAAGAATGTGATGTGAGCCTTTCCTATGGGTCAGTCTGCATAGCTAAGAGTCAACACAAAGTTTCCACTTTGCTTTCACTTTGCCAGTGGATTTTAAATTCACTGCATCTCTAATCAGCACCTGACAGCTTATCTACCATCAATTCACACCTGCCTATCTGTAAACAAACTGATCCTTAATACCACCAAAACTCAATCCATGCCCTTTGGTATATTCTCCAAACTCAGATCATGCCCATTCACTCTATCCATAATATGCTAAGATGACATCTAGGTCCCCACCACTTCCTCCTTTACATTCCTTGGACTCACCTTTAACCCTACTCTTGATTATATGTCTCATGTTATGGGTGTCTGCAAATCCATGAACACCATGGTGGGTTTCTCATATAAAAGGCTCGAAACCTGACACCACATGTATGCCTTGCCATTGTCAGAGGGATGCTACTCCCAAGCTTCACTATGGAGCTGCATTGTATTCTCCAGCTTCAAAAGCCACCCTCCTCAAAATGGGATGTAACCTATTATAATATTTGCTGTTTTACATCAATGTCGCCTTGACTCATGCTCTACTGCTCCCTTTATAATGAGCTGGATTTTCTTTCCTTGTTTCTCCTGCATGACCATAGTTACATATGTGTCATCTTTAACACACTACTCAATGACCAGAATTTATCCCTTTCCTCCTCTCTCCTGATAGTTAAAAATGGCAGCACCCTAAGATGTACTGAAAATGCACTGTGTACTATCCCTAGAATTAAAACTCATGTTGGAGATGCATCCTTTGCCCACTCTGCCACCAAACTATTGAAAATGATTCCTTCTGACATCCAATGATGTCCATCTGTACATACCTTCCATCTAAAGTATTGTGAAAATCTCCTTGGCCATGCACCCTGCTCCTGTCATGAAGTTTGAGCATTTTTCCAGTTTGCACTTTTCCTACTGGAAATTTGCTGGCTGATCAGCTTTTAAACAACCTCTACTGAAGTAATCACTATGAATATGAATTTGACTCCTCCTTCTCCCAAATGTTCTTGTGTCTCTCTATACTGAATGTGTTGTTTATTATGGTTTTTGGTTTTCATTACAGACATATTGACATGTATCCACTTTTGTTTATCTCTCCACAGCATACTGAATGCACTGCAAATGTGTATATATCATTATTGATGCACCCCTCATATCAAGCCTTGTCACTGTAACGGAGGGCATTGCAAACTATGTAATTTATTATTAGGTGTAACCTGTTCTACTAGATATTCATTTCTTGCCAATGTATGTTCAAATATAATGTATTTCCACTGTCTGTATTCTTGGTTGAAACTATTAAAACTACCCGGTCGCACTAAAAATAGGCATTCCATTGACTAGTGTGCTTAACTGATAAACAAAAGCTAAATACATAAATACAATGGCCACTCAAGCCCTGCTTTTGCATTATGTTCCCTCCCTTGCCCTTCCAATGTCAGCCTTGTTCACTACTCTTGCTAACTTGCAAAATTTGCTTCATCATCATCATCCCTTTGTTGAATGTCTCAGCTGCAGTGGAATTCAACAAGCTGGTAGGTAATGCATTCCATATAATAGATTTTGCAAAATGGCCTTTTCGGTCCTGTCCCCAGACTACATCTTTTTTATTTTAAGTATGTAATGGACTTCTAGCACAGTATTAAATTAAACACAGGTTCATTAATTAAACATTATCATTCCAGTTTATCTCAACTAAAACAAAAATAAATGTTTCACCAAGTTCATTTTAACATTTTCAAACCTGACGGGAAAAAACAAATGCAATGAAGTTAAGGTTAATCAATTTCACATTTCAAATGTAGGACAGTCACTGTAAATTGCAGGGGTGGCAAAACATGTGTTTAGTTATGTGAGACAATCCCAGTTAAGCTAAAGAAAGTTTCCAGTAATGTGTTGCTTGTACTAATTGGGTCAGTGCACCCACTGACCCTGGCTGCCACCTCCAGTATAGGCCTGATTGCAGAAAGGGCATCCATGCTGTGGGAGAGTGCCTACACTTCTTCATTGTTTCACATATCCTATTTTAACTCTTTATATACTGTATGCTGTGAGGCACAGCAATTGCTATAGTATCTTTTCAATTCTATAGCTATCATAAGCCAAACCAGTGTGTAATCACCACTGTATACAGTATACTAAGATATACTTAGTTGTCCCAGGAGAACAAGAAGGAATGGGTGTCTGCAGGACTCATTATCTGTGAGTTTGAAAGGAAAGGTAGATTTATTCAGTAAAGCACACTATTCACTAGCGCTCTGGGCACTGCATTTAACAAAAGGTTCCAAAAACATGACAAATAAAAACATATCAGGCAAATTAACATAAAATGATAGATGGTAAAGACTTAATTATGCCATAAAAATGTGAGTTAGAAAACAAACTTCTTTCCATTGTTATGTATATAAATGCTGAAATGTCAGATGAAGTATTATTACAAAATAACTAGTGGGAACCTATCATCCTAAGTGCCTTTAAAATCCTACTGAAATAAATAACACTTCAGCCCACTTCTTAAATACCTCCACCGAGAAAGACTTCTGAAAATGGTAGATAAAACATTATATATAAGTTTCTGTGATAAAAATGCTTTGTCTACAGACTGCTTCATTTGAAAAAATAATCATTTTAAATTTAAGTACATATAAGACATCCAGTTTTAACATAAACACAGTTCATCAATCAAATAGTATCTTTCCAATTAATCTCAACAAAAACAATATTTCATAAACCTTAGTTCAACATTTCCAAAATTAGAGAGAAGGAAAAGAAAAAATGAAACACAATGAAGTTAAGGATAATCAATTATACATGTCAGACATAGAACTGTCAATGTTTTTTTATCTCCCACCCCAGCTGGCGCTTCTTCCAAGTCCTCCCAGCCCCATCACCCGGCTTCCCTCAGGCTTACCTGCTCCTGAAGTACCCACAGCTTGCTCTTTGTGGCAGGGTGGCAGGGAGTCCCTTGATCTGCCATGACAGGATACAGATAGTCAGCATGTGCCTGAGTCACCTAGTGCAGGACTGTGGAGACTGGCAGTCATCCGGCTAGACTGGGAAGTTTTCTGGTTTTGTTCCATGGGGATGTGGTGAGTGCTAGTGTCAAGGCATACACACTGATGTCTGTCACATCCACTCACATCCTTAGTCTCAGGCTGCCTTTCCTGGCTTCTGTCAGGTGAAAGTCGAAGCACCAATCTCTTCCACACCCTCCCTCCAGAGGAGGAGAGTGGTCTCGTGATGCTCAGTCCTCCTCCCCCCTCCCGGCTGGCACTCTGACACCTTGGGCTCACATCTGAGCCCAGGTCATCAGCATTGCAAGCATTAGCGCTATTGCTGAGTCAGTGGGCCATCAGAAATGTCAATGTGTATTGTAGAGAAAATAAAGCATGTGTTCATTCATACAAAACAACCCCAAGAAATACTACCAATTGCAGTTTATTGTAATATGCTGCCTTCTGAAAACTGAGTCAGTGCACAAATGACCCTGGTTGCCACAGGAAGGCCTCTTTACAACAAATTCTGGTCAGAGACAAAATAGCTGCTAATGCATTACTCTGACAAGGGATGTAGCATGGAATAGTGATGTGGTGCAGGTGATTTCTGAATGATATCCTCTGATCAAGTTGAGTCTCTGGATATTTAAAGTTGGTGACAACCACTCAGTTAGAATCATCCAGTGTGCATACTGTATGTAAATAGCACAATTCACTGTATTTATTCAGGTTGAAGATGAGAGAATCATGACTTTCTCATGCAGTTTGACTAATTTCACCATTAGCACATGTATAAAAAGATATTTACAAAGTGTTGTACATGTATAATGGATGTTCTAAATTCTGATTCCAAACTTTAAAGACCCAAGTCAAAAGTCCTACTGTTAAGAGTTTTGAAATTCATTAGCGTGTTTGAAAAGCACTATATATATCATATTGACAAACTGAGTTTCACAGTAAAACACAGATTAGTGCCATCTGTTTGAGTAAAGAGGGTCAGTTAGCACATCCCCTATCATGCCCCAACAAGTGGCTCCACACTGTCGGACCAAAGGGAGCAGAGATGGTGAAAGGCACCTGCAATTGTAGAGTAATGCACCCCAGTTATGCACAAGTCATGTGTATCTGGGTGCCTTTGAGGACTGGGATCATGGTCCTTATGACCCAATCAGGCCCCTTCACCAGCTCCCAGCCCTCAGAGCAAGTGCCAGTTGTTACTTTACTACTTTGCAGGCAGTTAGGACTGCCATATCCAGTCATCTCTTCTCCATTCAAAGTCAGGGATCCACTGTCAACCTAGCATGAACATCCAATCTGATACCAATAGTTGAGCATTGCTTCATCCCTCTGCTACCCCTGCCCACACTCACGACTCTGCACTAGTGGAGCACAGGGTAGGAGCTATGATCCATCCAGGGTGGACGGGCATCGGAGTGTGGAGCACTACAACCAGATATGCTCAAAATGAGCATATGTTGATCAGCTATGTGGACTGGGCCCTAAGTCTCTGTGCCAGTTTTGGCACTCTGAAAATAAGCCACAGATAGTTAGCATATTGTTTGGGTGAAAAGGATTATATGTATGTAAAAATATAATTTAATATCGGTAAACATATAGTAATAAAAAAGCTTGCAGAAATTACACCATCAGATGTAAAACACTGTTGTAAAATAAAATGCAACATTATTGTAGAATTTTATAGAACTATTAAAACAGAGCATGCAAACTAGAAAAATGGTTTTGCATTAAAAACTTAATAATGTCTGGAAATAAGTAAAGTTTAATTCATGCACTGTTAATATATAAGACAATGGAATATATATCTTCGTATATGTGCCAGTGAATAAGAGGTGAATTTCTTTTAATATTTTAGTTTGCAATGATTTGCCATTGTCTTGCAAATCTGGGACAAGGCTTTAAAAGCAAGGAATAGACCAAAATCATGGACAAATCCTACAAAATGAAAATATGAGCCACAAAAGCATGTTATATTGCAAGAGTTATGAAAAAGTAGTTTCTGAAAGAGAACTAGACTGAGTCTGTAGCATGTAGGTTAAGTTCTAGAAGTATTTCATATCTTCAATCAAATTCCACTTCTGCAAGAACCTTTTTATTGAAAAGATGTCATCTCTTTCTACCTCCACTCTTTCCCATCTATAGGGTCTCTCCTCGAGCTGTCTTGTCTGGTGATGGGGAAGGAGGCCCAATGTCTGGCAATGCTCTGTGGGGCACCACTTATTTAGAGAAGGACTGCCTGAGATAGTGTGAGTGGAAATCAAACAGGGTAGTGAGATGAAAACAGTTGCAGCCTGAGACAGTCAAGTCAAGGCTCCAAGTCCTGTGAGTGCAGACCACTCAGAGCGAAAGATTAAGAGATGGCATGGACATGGAGAAAAGCCCAGCATCACAAGGATGACTGCATTGACTTGGGGGCAGAAATGGGTGTACAGTTGGCCTCTGCTGCATGGAGGGGATGGACTCTCTCTGACAGACATGGGAAGGTGACGGATACTCCAAGGCACAGACGGGGATGCTTCACATGAGGGGAGGAGAGGGTGCTGGCTAGGCAAGAAAATGGGCTGCACTGTTATTTCTTTATTCTTGACCTAGAAAGTGCTGCTTGAAAACAGTTGAAGGCTGCTGCTAGAGGATAGTTCCTGTTTGCACACTATACATTGTTATAATGTGTGCAGTTTAGAATAAGCAATAAATAAATACATAAATAACATTCAGCATTACTGCAGACAGTTACTTTTAACAACCAGTCACATGCATCCAGAGCCCCTTTTCTGCTATGTAATAGCAATACATTAGATTAATCCTTGCTATACAGCCATACAAGGGGCATTCAAGCTGTAGGAGAGTGACTGCACGCCATTCCATCACATTACCTATTCTAAACTTCATATAGTACTTGTTGTGAGGCACAGCTATTGCAGTAGTGTTCCTCTTCAATAATATAAGCAGTTTATTCCAAATCAGAGTGAAGTCATCACTGTATAGACCAAGGTCACACAGTTGGCACTTATTTAAATTTGAATAAATTTCATATGCATGACACTAGAGAAATAAAAAACATAAATTAAGGCTGAACTCATAACTTGGTAGCTTATTATGCTACAGTACTCTAAGATCTAAATAAATGCAGCATCAGATGACTGTAGTGAGAATAAGGCACACATAGTCGGAGGTGGTCATTTGTTCTGCATAGTCAGAGAGTGCTGTGTGGCAGTTAGTACAGAGCTGGCACAGAGTGACATTCAGTCAGCTAATGTGCTTCTACTGGAGTATTCTAACTATCCAAATATGATGCCAGCTGACATAGCACTTAATGACTATGTGCTACACTGACACTGCCCACAGCAGAGTATTGCCTACAGAGGAGCTAACTGAGATAGCTACTGCCCAAATGGGATTGTGTCATGGCTCCTGTGACCATATTCAATGCTAACATGCTCATGGGCATACAGGGATACAAGGTACTAAGGATATTAGGATGCCCACCATGGGGCCCAATATCATGCCATATTCAGTACCAGAGTGCCTCTCCTGCATATGGTACCACATTACCTGGAATCTACTGATCTCATCCCTCATCTCCATGCTGGGTATTTTTTACCTCCTTGCCACAGGATCCATGGGGCTATGACTCGCCCCTCAGAGGGATGCATCTTCCTGCCTGATTCCCATCTCATCCACCCCCATGGTTCCCCCATGGATCCCTCTCTCTGTGCAGGGTCAGGTGAGGGTGTGTCAGAAGTCCCCACCACCTTCAAGTGCTAAACCTTTTTGCAATAAATAGTCAGTGACAGTCAGATAGGTTTTAAAGTCCTTTTAAAAACTTTCAATGAGGAGACTTGATGCAGATGCAAAGAAGGGACTTCACAGCTGGGAAACACCATCCAGAAGGCTCTCACCTGAGGCAAAACACATATTCAGAAATATTTTGAATTTTGAATCTCTGTAATGAATGGAGATTCTCATTTTGTTATCTACAGCAACATGTCTCTATCAGATTCTAATTCTAATGAACTGAAAATGGTCTGAGACTGCCCATACTGTAATTAAAATTAATTGCAAAAAACATTGTTAATCCACTAGTTAAGGTTAAAGCCCCACACGGGCACTTGGGGTAAATCCAATACAGACACTGTAGTGCATCAAGAGGGGGTGCTGCACTTCTAAGGTGCTGTATTTCGAAAGTTCTGGTGGTTGTTCAGGTAGACGTTAAAGACCTCATGGCACTTACTGAAAAGAGTAGGAGATTTTTATTGAAATAAGTATAAACAAAACAGATTCCAAAAGTATGTACAAATAAAACTCATCCATTTCAACATTTCAGTCATTTACAGTAAGCTCCTTCATAAATCCATGGCCTTAATCTTTCCGTTCTTCTCTAAAAGGGTTTAATTTTATATTTCTCTACACCTTATTCTGAAACAAAGAGAATTTAAAAGAAACAACATCTTCTTCTTAAGAACAGTGTACTAAATTAGAAGACTCACTCCCTCCCTTTTTTCTGTATACCCCATTATAAAAAATACCTTCTAATATTATTATTCTCCTGTGCTGGTCTGTGGTCCCCTCCCAATTTCTGATTCACACTTTCCTTTACCATATTAATCTAATCAAACTGATTTGTTTTCTCAACTCCTTTTCAATCTTAATTACTAGCACTAAGGGAGTATCGTTATTTGTTGTATTAGATATTTATATCATGTCTGTCACAAAATAAACTTTATACAAGTAAACATCAAATGAAGAGTGCCTTCCTACAATATGGGAAAAGGGTCTAGAACTTCCAGTAATCACTTCTTGATACAGTGAGCCCCACTTATACCACCCTATGTCTATAGTGGGCATGCGAGTTTTAGCAGGCAGTACTCAATTACAGAGAAAGCCAGCCCACTGAAATGTACTATACTGGCTACTGTTATAGTGTCTATTTGCGCTGTGTATTTCACCACTTTGAGATTGAAAATGACACCTCTGCCAAGGTGTCAAGTGTGGTAATTACCTGTGTACAATGTACTGGGTCACAATTAACTCTGATCTTTTAAATTGTACCCTAAATGTGCTTCCCATATCTTTCACAGCTCATTGACAGCTCATTTCTGTACAGTGCTCCTCTACAAATGGCAGGCAAACAAAAAGCCATGTCTCTTAGTGAGAAGGTCGAACTTTTAAAATAGATAGATAGTTTGCTGAAAATGGGTCCGCATGATCTGTCTCAGCGTCAGAGTCTGC
This sequence comes from Neoceratodus forsteri, assembly GCA_016271365.2. Taxonomy (NCBI): domain Eukaryota; kingdom Metazoa; phylum Chordata; order Ceratodontiformes; family Ceratodontidae; genus Neoceratodus; species Neoceratodus forsteri. The sequence continues at coordinate 627,821,778 of CM057455.1, forward strand.
TAAAGTCAACGTTGGCTGATCTGTTAAGGCAGAAAGACCAACTCCTTTCTGACTGGCACCAAAATGTAAACCCAGAGCACAAAACAAAACGTGAAGGAAAGGATGGGAGGTAGAGGATGCACTGGTCAGATGGTTTAGCAATTCTAAAGGATGGACACCTTCATTAATGGGCCCTTGCTAATCCAAAAGGCAACAGAAGTTGCCACAGCACTGGGCACACTGAGTTCACTCCTCTGAGTGCTGGCTACACAGGTGGAAAGCCAGACATAACATCTGTTTCCACGGGCAACACAGAGAAAAATTAAATGCCAACACTATCAGTGCGAACACTGGCTTGTTAATGTCTTTCATGGTCTTCTGTCATCTTATGCACCCTGAGACATTTTTAACTGTGATGAGAGACAGCTTTTTCAGGTGCATCAGCCAAGGGACGTTAGCATTTAAAAGTGAGACACTGATGTGTATCAGCCAAGGGACATTAGCATTTAAAAGTGAGACACCGATGAGCCAAAGAAAAGCAAAAGAAAGAATCTCTGTGTTGGCCTGCTGCAATATGCAGGGCACAGAGAAACCTGAGTTGGTGGTCGTGGGAAAATGAGCTTCCACACTACTTCAGAGGGTGAATCACCTTCCCATATTCTACCATTCAAACAAGTCAGCACGGATGACTTCTGTCATCTTCACAGAATGGCTGAGACTTTGGGACAGAGAACTCCACGGTAGAAAGATTGCCCTGATTTTAGATAATTTTCAGGCCACCCTGCTGTTCCGGGACTTCACAACATAAAATTAATTTTCCTCACCCCCAACACAACATAGTCGTCCAACTCCTGCATGGGGATCATTTACACATGAAACAGCACTATGTGCTGTATGAGAAAGCGAGTCCTAGACAAAATTGACAGCAGCCAGGAAACACTGCTAACATCTGCAGAATGTGTTAAAAATATTACACTGCCTCATGCCATTAGACTGCTGAAATAGTCTTGGGATACTGTAACTGCCCAAACTATCCAGTACTGTTTTTGGAAGGCGGATTACTCACCCCACTGACCATGGTGACCACGGAGAGGGTCTCTCAAGGCCCCAATAGAAGAACTCAACCTAATTGCTGAGACACAGACTGAAGGGATGACAGTTGAGGAGTTCCATGAGGTGTGTATCCGGGTGAGAGGAGGAGTAGCCAGTGATGGATGACATCACCGAGGCTAACGACAGTCTGTGCACTGAGGATGTGGAAGTGGAGGACAGTGCAGATGATGATGAGGACCGAAGTCTATAGCCACACCAGGCAATGTTAGGAACACGCTCCTAACACTCCAAAGGGCCATGGAGCAGCATCTGGATGTGAAGCCTGATTAGGGTACTATCTGTACTGTGGAGGAGTTTGGGCACTGTGCTGCACCAAGACTACTTATCAGACTAAAATTTCTGAATTTTTTAAGTAAGCCCTTGAAAGAGCTGTAATTGCTGTACCAAACTTGAATGCACTGAATTACAGTAGAGTATACCAGGACATTACTGTACTATATTTAATCCATGTTTTATGCTGTGTGCTGTGTGTTACTTAATTTAATTTACTAAAACGTTTACTTCTGTTTGCTTTTAATTTGCTTTGCTGGCTTTGTTTGCTGTGGGAACCGCAACAAAATGTTCACTGCAACAATGCGTGTTTATTTTATTTCCTGCTTGAATTACACTGATTGCTGGATACAACAGGCACTGTGGGGTTACACATAAGTGCCCATTATAAGTGGATTTGACTGTATGTTATCTGTTTACATTTGTTATTTATCCATCTATTGGCTAAAATCTCCCAGACTTCCTTAACAAATCGGCACTCTATAAGAAAATGTTCCATTGTTTCCTCCTTCTGTTCACAACCTATTCTAGGACAATTTCTTTCTTCTTTACTCTTATGTTTTGCATTTCCATTTATCCCAGGTTTGCCATGACTGTGCAACCAGATCACACTCCACATGCTGGGGCCCTTTTGCCTGGGTTGATGATGAGCTCTCACATTTTGGGCAGGAGTTCTTTCAAATCATGTTAGCTCTTGGCCTGGCACAAGCAATTTCTGTTAGAACTCACCAACAAAGACATGCATTGGACTTAATGTTCTGCACAGGGCTTGAAGTGGAAAACCTCAGGATTGATCAGATAATTTGGTTCAATCATTGTGCCATCAGTTTCGAGTTCAGGCACCTCTCTATAGCCCACCCTGTGAAGGTAGTCAGGTACTGCCGTTTGAGAGGGTTGAATGCTGAGGGACTTCTGGAGGCATTTGATCCCTCATTTTTGTGTGAGCAGCCTGTGCTGAGGTACAGAGGAAGCAGTGGTGGCCTATAATAGGACCATCATGGCAGCGTTCGACCTGCTAGCTCCAGTCCATATCCATCCTTTGCTTTTGCATTTTGGCTTGCTGTGGTTTGACAGTGAGCTAAGAGCTATGAAGACTATGGGACAGAGGCTAGAAAGGCATTGGAGGAGGTTCAGGACTCAGGAAGACAAATTGGCTTTGAATACTCACTATGGTGAGTATCAAAGAGCCTCTCTTAAGAAGGCAGAATTCCTGTCCAGAGCGATAGTGGCTGAGAAGAATCAACCAGTTCAGCTTTTTGACTGTAGACAGCTTCTACACTCGGTCTGTCTGGGCCAGTAAAAGATTTGACATCTGCAAAATGTGAGGAGTTTGCTCATTTTTCTCATACATGGTGTCCTCTAATAGGGTCATGATCTTCTCTTCTGGATAGCTATTGGCCAACAGTGGGAGGACTTGGTGTTACAGTAGCTTACAGACATGGAGTGAGTTTGGCCAGTGATGACAGAGGAGATCATCAGAGTGATCTCAGGGCTGCAGCCAACTTACTTTGAACAGGAGAGGTTGGGTGCAGTATTCTCTGGGATCATTTGATGCTCCTTGATGAAGGGGACTTCCAGCCAAACTGAAAAGTGCACTGGTTATGCCCTTTTGGAAAAGATGACTTTGGATCCAGATGTGCTAGTGAATTACAAACCTGTCTCTAACCTTGCATTCCTAGGTAAGGTTATTGAGAAGGTTGTTGTGTTGTAACTAGAGACTCATCTGGAGACCTTTGATATATATGAGCCTCTCCAGTTGAGGTTTCAGTCAAGGTTCAGCACTGCCACTGCTCTGCTCAGGGTGCACAATGATATGCTCATGGAGAGAGATAGAGAGAGAGATCAAATCTCATTCTCCAAATCTCTCCCTTGAAGTTGACAACATTGACCATGGGTTGTTATTGGACTATCTCAGGGAATACATGGGACACAATACCACAGTCAATAGCTGGTTTGAGTCCTTCCTTAGGGGCAGGTCTCAGTGGGTTGTGCTAATTGTACCCCATTGAACTGTACTGTGGGATACCCCAGGATCAGACCTTTTACCCATGTTGTTTTTGGTGTACATGCTACCCTGGGCAACATCATTAGGCTGTATGGAGTTGGGTTTTACTATTATGCAGATGACACTCAGCTCTATTTGCCCTTTGCACCCTAAGACCAGGGAGTGGTTGGATGTGCTGAATGGATGTCTGACTGAGATCCAGGTCTGGATGTCAACGAGTGGGCTTAGACTCAACCCTACTAAGACTGAGTACTGGTGCATGGGCCAGGTAGGAGAGGGGCTGACATTGTCTGAGAGGATACTGAATCTCTGACTGAGTACCTCTAGTCTTGCTAGAGCATAAAAGGTGAATAATTTAGGTGTCATTCTGGACAAAGTGCTAACATTTGAGGCTCAGGTGTTGGCAGTCATCCAAAGTGGTGTCTACCATCTTAGAAATATCAGCCGGATTTGTTCTCTTGTCCCTTCTGATGATCTGCATTCGCTAGTCATGCCTTAGTGAAGTCTTGTTTTGACTATTGCAATGCCCTCTACCTCAGGGTCAGTGGAGGTGCACTATGACACCTGCACTTAGTGCAGAATGCAGCTGTGAGACTGTTGACAGCACTTGGTAGGTAGTGTCACATTACTCCAGCATTGCAGGAACTGCACTAGTTGCTAGGTTAAGTGGTGTATCTCTATAAGACTGGTTTGTTAACTTATTAGACCCTGCAGGGGCTGGGGTGGCTACCTGCTTGATCTTTTACATCCGTATCTTCCTGCTTGCTCCTCCATTCTTCTGATGAGGGCCTCTGGTTGTCCCCAAGACTAGACTTAAAACATCCAGGGTCAGAGCCTTTAGAGTGGCAGGTCCAGTACTGTGGAACTCACTACCATAAGTTTTGAGGAGTACCCATAAGTAGAGATATTCAAAAAGGCCTTAAAACCTATGTATTTGCTCAAGCATTTGGAGTTAATCTGGATATTAGCTGATTTAGTTGATTTAACTATATTTATGATTTTAAAAGCATTTCTTTTTATGTCATGAGAGTATTTTTAATTAGTATTGTTTGAATGTGTTGTTTTATCATATTGTAATGGTGCCCTGGGCCGGCTAGGAAGGTCGCCAAATGCAAATAAAACTACTACAGTAGAATCCTGATTATCCTAACACCCATTATCTGGAACACCCTATGTAACGGACCATTGCTGTGTCCCCAGTCCCCTAAGGTATTCTGTGATAGGGCATCTGCTATTGAGTGCTCACAAAATGGGTGACTCAACAGCAGTGCCAGTTCACAGGGCTACTGAACAGAAGCGAATACAGCTATAGCAACATCCTGTCACTATATGTACATGTGTGTGTATGGGGAAGCGAGCATGCTGTGTGATGGGCAGAAGGAGGGAGGAGGGTTTGTGAGGTGTACAGCGATGTGGTGGGCCATGGAGCTGGCTGTGTGGTGTGGTGGGTTCATGGCAGTCTAGGGTTGGGAAGGTGCCAGGTTTGATGTTGGTCACGTCAATATTTTTGAGACGGTCTGGGATTTTTGTTGTTTTTGTTTTCACCCCCCAACATGCATCCCCTGGATTTGAGAATCCTATAGTGAGCAGGTGCAGGGATCACAACCCCTCATACACAAAAACCTGTTTTCAGTGCCCTTTTAGGCGCGCTGTGAGTGTACATCACTGAAATCTATTTTCGCTGATGTACACTCCACCCTAACTGTGATTGCCTTTCTTTGATCGCCATTATCACCTAGAACTGTCCCACAAGCAGTAAGGCATTCAGTAATTCAGTAAAGGTGTACTGTGATTTCAGTTAACTGTTTTGCCATTTAGTACATTACTCAACTCCTTCTTTCAACCATGGTCAGACAATGATGGTCTTAATTAGGTGTTGATTGCTGTGTTTAAGACACTCCACACCCACTGGCTGTGTGGTACTTAAGGCTTACCTACTACTAGTACTACTACTTTGTGTGAGGGAGAGCAAAAACATGATGGAGATGCAGGAACACGTGGATGGCAGAGGTACTGTGGGTTATCTTAGAGATGGGGAATGAAGCCTCTATTCACACTGGTGTGAGCTACAGACCTCCAACATTGAAGGATATGTTTTTAGATAAGATAAGGATGTATGTCACTGGAAAGATGGCAGAAAAGGAGGTGCTGCTAGTGGGGACCTCAGTCTGCCAGATGTAGTTTGAGACCTCCTAGCTGCAGCTTCATCTAGAAGCAGGGCATCTTGGACTCCTGCATGGGCATACCTCAGGCAACTAGTCAGTTAAACCACTTGTGATGAGGTAATATGTGACATAGTACTCACCGACAGGGACAGTGTTGCAGATGTCAAGGTGGGGGGCCACCTAGGGACTGGTGATCTCTGTACAGTGTGGTTTAATATAAGGATGGCTGTGGAACTGAACCACATAAAGGTGAGGGTCCTGCACATCAGGAGGAAGATTTTAAATAGATGGCTGAATACCTCATGGATGATCTAGCAGGAGGAATGAACCTGGTGTGGTGGAAGAACAGTGGGGAAAACTAAAAGGGCTATAGTGAAGTCAACACGCCTCTGCATCAAGCAGGGAGCAAAATAAAGAGAAAAAGAGACTATTATGGTTGTGGAATGAGGTGGCAGGAAAGGCAAAATCTAAGAGGATAGCATTCAGAAGGTACAACGAGATACAGAAGGAGGAGAATAGTGAGGTGTAACAGCAAAACAGAGGGTGCCAAGGAGAGTAGAAAGAAGCACAAAGGCATAAACTGTAGACAGACTAGCCAAGGCAGTAATAAAGGAGAAAACATTTGTTTAGGTATACACGTGAAAAGGAAGACCAGGGTGGGATTCTAAGATTAAGAAGGAAATGGGAAGACTATGCAGAGGAGGAACAGGAAAGACAGATATACAGAAACAAAACAGAAGCAGTAGATGAAGATAGGTTTACATTAATCCATTTTTGAGGAGAGAGTCTGAAGGGCTTGCAAATTTAAAATGGGCAAAGAAATGGACCAGACAGAATCTTACTAGGTACTGAGGAGCTCGGGATGTACTTGCTGCACTTCTGATGACCCTGTTAAACAGCTCATTGAAGCAGAAGTGGTCCTAGAGGACAGAGGGCAGATGTATCCCTACTCACAAATGTGTTAGCAGGAAGAAGCTGGCAATATTGGTCAGTCAGTTTGACATTGGTGGTGGAAAGTTAATTGAATCATTAATGAAAGAAAGGATTGTGGAATATTTTGACTCAATGGGTTAGAAGTAGAGTGTGTGAAGTGTGCAAAATTCACTCTGGAATTTAATTTCAGGAGGTCACAAAATTCACGGAGTGATTTCGTGAAATTCATGGCTGCAGATTGCATGAATTTTGTCATGAGTATGAAATTTCTCCAGTGAAGTTTGCACTGTAGGTTATACGCCAAATTTCTAGCTGAAAACATCGAAAAAAATGTGCAGAGTGAATTTTGAGGGTCCGGCCAGAACTCTGTGAATTCTGTAAAGCAAATTTTCAGCACTTCACACTGAATTCGCAGCTGAAGCTTAACTTCACAACATCTCTAGTTAGAATACCTAAGGAAGCATGAATTCAAAGAGGTGGGTCATGTCAAATGAATCTGTTACAGTTCTTTGACTGGGTGACCAACAACTAGATCGGGATGAAATGTCAGATATAGCCTTCTTAGATTTCAGGAAGGCATTTGACACCATTCCACATAGGAGACTAGTAAGCAAGAAAGCTTATGGGTGGGTCCAAAGGTAGCAAACAGGGTAAGAAACTGGTTAAGGGGTAGCCAGCAGAGGGTGGTGGTAAATAGTGCTCACTCAGAGAAAGGGAGCGAATCAGTGGGTTTCTCAGGGATCAGTGTGGGACTGGTCCTCTTTAATGTCTTTATAAGAGACATTACAGAGGAGTTGTAAGGGAAGGTTTGCCTCTCTGCAGATGACACCAAACTTTGCAATAGTGTGGACACTCCAGGAGGGGTGGAAAGGATAAGCAGAGACTTGAGAAAACTTTATGAGTGGTCAAGGATATGGCAGCTGGGTTTCAAAGCAAAAAGTTAAAAATAATGCACCTGGGCACTGAGCCCATGGGCAGCGTATGAAATGGAGGGTGATAGTATGACCACCAAGAAGGAAGAGACCTGAGTGTGATCATATTGGATAACCTAAAGGTGGCCAGGCACTGTGACAAGGCCATTAGGAGAGAAAGTGGGATGCTGGGGTGCATAGGAATGGTTATTACCAGCAGAAAGAGGGAAGTGGTGTTGAAATCACTAGTAAGACCCCCAGAGTACTGCATCCAGTTCTGGAGACCACATTTCAGAAAGGACATAGAATGGATGTGAAACAGAGAAGGCAACTAAAATGGTGCAGTGTCTGCATGGGATGCAATATATATAGATTAGTGACATAAATATGTATCCCTGTAAGACAGGAGGGGTATGATAGAGACCTTAAATACCAGATAGAGGTAAACAACATACAAAAGGTAAGTATTTTTCAGAAAAATATACTCAAGGAGAAGAGGGCATTATAAGAAGCTGGGGGTAGATTCAGGAGAGTGTGAGGTATTTCTTCTTCACAGAAAAAGTGGTGGATCCTGGAACAGTCTTCCAGAGCAGATGGTGGGGGCAAAAACAGTTGTGGGGTCAGGAATGCATAGGATAGGTGTAAAGTAATCTTGAGCTGAAGATCAGGTAGGATCTGGGATGATATTATAGACAGGGAAAATGAGCAGACTAGGTGGTCCAAGTGGCCATATCTGCTAGCAAATTATATGCTTCTTTGTTAGGCCCATTCACAGAGGAAAGAGTGGTGGAAGGAACTAATAATCTGAAAATTTACAATGCTATAGGGTCAGAGAAGGTGGACCCAAGGGTGCTGATGGAGCTCAAGAAGATATTGACTGCACCTCTGACAGCCCTATTCATCAACTCACTGGAAACAGGAGAGGTTCCATAGGACTAGAGGAGTGCAGATGTAGTCCCAACTTATAAAAGCGGCAGCAAGGGAGACTTGCAACTCAGGATAGTCAGACTGAAGTCACTGGTGGGGAAGTTAATGAGGATACTTTAAAAGAAAATCTTATGGAGTATTTTGAATCCAGTGAGTGACAAGACCAAGGCAGCACAGATTTATGGGGAGGTTCATGTCAGAGGAATTTGATCTGTTTCTTCAACTTGGTGTCCAGGAAGTTGATCAGTGTGGGATGGTGGACATGGCCTACTACACTTCAGCAAGACTCTTTAACACTACGTTGGAGGCTCATAAGGAAACCAGACAATTTGGGGTGGGTCCCAAGGTTGTAAACTGGGTATGACATTGATGGATGGATAGGTGACAGAGGTGGTAGTAAATGGCATTTACTCTGGGTGGGGAGAATGAGTAGCAGGATACTGCACCTAAAGCTCAGTACTTTTAATGTCTTTATATGGCATTGCAGAGGAGCTGAAGGGAAGGTATATCTCTTTGCAGATGATACCAAAATCTGCAATAAGGTAGACACTCAGAAAGGGTGCAGTAAATGTATACTGACCTGAGAAGACTTGAGGTAGTCAAGGGTATGGAAGGTGGGCTTCAACGAGAAAAGTGCAAAATCATGCACCTAGGGACATATAAACCCGGAGGCAGAGTACAAAATGGGGCAACAGGTACTGATGGCCACTAAGCAAGAAAAGGAACTTGGTGTAATCATAGCACATGACCTCAATGTAGTGAGTCAATGCAAAATGGAGGTAGGTACTTTGGGGTCAATGGGATGCTGGGTGCACTGTGTGTGTGGTATCATCAGCAGAAAGAGAGCAATGTTACCGCTTATATAGATCATTGGTGATACCCCATCTTTAGTACTATGCCCATTTCTTGATAATTTTAGGAAGGACATAGAGAGTTAGAGGCTGCCCAGATGAGGGCAACTAAAATCATGTGGGTGCACTGAAAGTCCTATGAGTAGAGATTCAGGGATCTCAATATGTACACTCTTTGGACAGAAGGGAGAGGGGACATGATAAATACATGTGAATACCTCACTGGGGTGAACAAAGCAGGAAAGAAGCATGTATCAGAGGCAAATGCATAAGAACAATGGGGCATGCAGTGAAGATGGTAGGGGAAATTTAGGAGGGATCTGAGGAACTGTTTCTTAACTGAAAGAGTGGTGAATGCCTGGAACAGTCTTCCATCAGATGTGTGGTCTTCAAGCATGCATGGGCTAGACACAAAGGAATCTTGATAGAAAAGCAGGGGTGGAAGGAGGTAGCCAGAGATCAAGTAGAGTCTATGGTGAATGTACAGGCAGTGAAAAATGGTTAGACTGGGTGGGTCAAGAGGTCCTTAACTGCCAACAAATTCTATATTTTTTTGTTGAGTCTAGACATCACAGATACATGAAACAGGTCACTGTGGACAAGACTGGGCTTTATATGGGTAGTATTCTCATTGAGGAAAGTGCATGGTGGTCTACAGCCACCACCTGATGTTCTATTGACAATCTGTGGCTCACAGTGGTTTAACAATTCTTAACCTATCCACAGAACATAACAGAACACAATTTAAAAATTGATACATTTGTGTGTCTTTAATTATTGCTGACCCATGAGAACCTTTGATTTACCAGCATCGTCTCTGTCTTTCTGGATTAATCATCAACCAGCTGGAGCCCATTCAACATAAAATTTGTTTAGCCATTCATCTAGAATGAGGACAACATAGCAGAATGTCTCAAACATATGAGAAGTGTATTATTTTCTGATGATTACATACCTCAGGACCTCCAAGGCTAGCACCAAGCAAGGAATAGCAGAAAGTGTTACATAAGGGGACAAGGCCTTTCATTATATCATTGGAAAATGGAAACCAAAGAGGGCACTGTGAAACTGAAAAAGGGAAAGCTATTGGTGAGATAATTAGGAAAGCAGAGATAATGAATGAATGAATGTTTCTGTATGGTGTTTTCCAAAGAAGAAAAGTAGTGCTGTTACGCTGAATGGTATTCAGTGAGGAGGAGTAAGCAGGGAACTAAAATATGAAGAATATATTACTGCAGAGAGGGTCCTCAAGGGGCTACTAACCCTGAAGGTGGCAACTCTCCAGGACTGAATGGGGATCACCCCAGGGTGCTGAGGGCGATGGCAAAGGGTTATAAGCACCTTAACTAACCTGTTCAATAATTCCCTGGCAAACAGCAATGTGCAAAAGGAATGGACAACAGAAGATGTGGTCTTCCTCCACCAATGTTGGGCAAGGGATGATCTGTGAATCTACAGGAGAGTCAGCTTGAATTCCATAGTAGATAAGCTCATGGAAACCATCTCTTTTCCAAATAGGTGTTTTCGCCTTACGTCCCTCACTACCCCCTTCTGACAGACCCCCCAGCCTGTCATTCCAGTATCGCCAGGACTTACCCAGAGTTCTTGCCCAGTCGCCATGTGAGGATTCTACAGAAGGTTGGTTGTCATCTGCAGCCAGGTGGTTTTTCCTCTTTCTCCCTTCCCTGTTGCTGGGGTGCACACTCCAGACGTGAATGCATGGAGGCATGCACATGTCCATGGAAGTCCTGCAGCATGATCCTTTCCTTGGTACCCTGCAGATTCACACTGCCCATGGGCCTCCACTCTGGAGCAGTCATTTGGCAGGAGGACCAATCCTCCCTCCCAAGAGAGGAGAGCAGTCCTTCAGACACTTGATCCTCTATCTCCCAGCTGACACCAGGCAGCCTGCTAGCACTGCATACATGGGTTACTGGCATTGCAGGAAGTAAGCACAGATGCCTCAGCCCTCCACACCACTGGGCCAGCATGGACACCATCTTTAAGGAAGGACTGGTAGAGTTCTTACAGGCAAATGGGTTCCAGGACAAAAGACAACATGGATCTCTTATCAGAAAGGTACTGTTAAACCAGTTTGATAGACTTTTCTGACTGGGTCATGAAGGCCATTGATAAAGAACAAACAGTGGAATTGCTGTATGCACAGGATGTGTCAAATATGAAGAACACCTGGCTTGTTGCAGAAAACAGGATTGTCTAGCCCTGTGTTCAACTGATGCCCATTAGATCAACTTTCCATGATCTAGTGTGCATCCTTCTGAGCTTCCAACACACAGCTTGTGGCTGAACTTTGCAACAAGCTGCTGTAAAGATGGTCAAACTATCACTATTGCATCGAGATAAAAAAAAATCGGTTGTGACATTTAGCATGACACAGACATGGAAATGCATGGGTTTGACACAGGTCTTGATGCAAGCCCTGTGTCAATGTTTGAAAATCTGTCCTGCTGTACCTGAGAATTTAACACTGTCTCTGTTTCACACAGGGAACTAGTAGAGAAATTTTGTTGATCCAACGGTAGGGGACAAAATGCTAAAATGGTGGACTTTCAAATGGGAAGGACACAGAAAGTAGTAGTTAATGAGGAGTACTCAGGAATAAGGGCTATAATGGGTAGGGTTCAGTAGAGCTCAGTGCTTGGGCCAATGTCTTCAATGCATTCATTAGGATAGTGGAGAGAGCACCAAGGGCAACATCTTTCTTTTGTAGATGACATCAAGCTCTACAGTAGAGCTGAATGCAAGGATTGGAGATCAGGGAATGATAGAATGATTTCAAAAGCTGGAGAGGCACCTTGAATTTTCCAGCTGAGATTCACAGTTATTCATGTTGTGGAAAGAACACAAGGATTAAATTCAGCTAGAAGTGACCACTTTCACAGTGCTGGAGAAGAAAATGGTCTTGGAGAAGAAGAAGAGAGAAGAAGAAGAAGAAGAAGAAGGAAAAGGAGAAGAAGAAAAGAAGAAGAAGAAGAAGAAGAAGAAGAAGAAGAAGAAGAAGAAGAAGAAGAGACATTTATACAGTGCTTTTCATTCACAATGTATCCCAAAGTGCTTTACAAGCAATGCTAGACTGGTAGTGAAGTGACTGAATGTGTAGTGGCAGCCATATCATGCATCAACACCCATGCACAGCCTGGACAATTGCATGAACTGGTGTTATTGTAAGAGAATATTATTGGCCATGACACCAGGAATGCCCCTTCTCTTTGAGAAAATGCCTTGGGTTCTTTACTTCCACATGGACACCCACCAGGACCACACCAGGATGAGTAGAAGGAACTCAGTTTAACGCCTCATCCGAAGGACGGCACACCCTAATAGTACAACACCCCCAAGTACTGTACTCAGGTGTCAGCGTTAGGTATGAGTCCAGTCCTGGTGTGGGATGAGAACCCATGATATTCTGGTCAAGAAGTGGATGTGCTACTAAGCATCCTCAGTTTCCTCAAGTAAAGAGAGCAGTGCAGTAAAGCAAAGGTGGAGAAAGAAGAATGCTGAGATATATAAGCAGGAGATTAGCAGTAGGTGCAGTGAAGTCATACTGCTCCATCTTGGTATAAGTGCCTAGTACATCCACTCATGGAATGATGTGTCCAATTCTAGAATTCCTATCTGAGAAATTATGTGACTAGGTTGCAGGCTGCCACTAGACCTGCAGTGGATGTGTTTCAGGAAGTCCACTATATAATCCTTAACTATAGATTTTTATAACTTCTTCACTATGGAAGTTGGACTCCTCCCCATCTCCCATTGTGGATGGTACCACATCTGCTGCACTCTAATTTCTTGGTACCTTTCTGTTTTTAGGAACTGTTGATGTCTTTACTGGTGGTACAGTGGTCCCTCCTAAATCTAGGCTTTCATGACCCTGTAGCATCCCGTGGACCCTAGCTCCATTCTTGGGCTCCCATCCATTGACTAAACCAGTGCCATAACAATCTTTGTCCCCAGTGAGTCCATGCAGAAGGTATAGAGTTCTAATGCCCCTACCAATTGCCCTAATATGGGGTGGGTAAAATTAACCAAATGCTGGTGTGCATAGGTAAGGATTCAGCTGCAGGAGGAAGAATGTTATACTGCCACTGTACACAGAAAACTGGTGCAGCGCACCTGAAGTACTCTGTACCACAGGCACCAGGTTATATGGGCCCGAGCGGCATGGCTCCAACAATATTTTTTGAAGCGGGCTCAGCCCCACAAATAATTTCTAACACAATAAGGCTTTTTTCCTTTTTTTTTGTTGTTGTTACTGTTCCAGGACCCCACACGACGCGTTCTCCTGTGACTTGTTGCAGCTCCCCCACACACTTTCATTGGTGTCTGATACTTTTTAAATTGGTGCTTTTTGTGTGCACTTTCCAGTGGGAAAATGCTCATAGACAGCAGGAATGTCTTGGAGGCAGGGCTGGGGAGGACCCTATTGGCGGAGCAGTGCACCCGAGGAGGGACAGGAGCTGAGCAGTGGCTGGGGAAGTTGTGCAGCATGACCATGTTGGCTTTGGAGTCAGTAGGCCCTGAGCAGCCAGGCTGGTCATCATGATTTCACTGACTCATTGTGTCAATCATCGCACCAAGTATGAGTCAGGCAGGCAGTTGATGAGACTGAGAGAGGTCGCCCACTTGAGTTGGAGACCCACTGGATGGCAATACCAGTCAGGATAGTTTTTAGTTCAAGCTGTCAAGCTGTTTCTCATAGCTCATCCAAACTTTTAAATAAGTGAACAGGGCCAGGCAGCATTATCTCAGACTACCCAGCTGCAAATCTCATACCCAGAGCTTCTGCTACTGAATGATCTGTCTGTGTTGTCAGAGCTGTCAGTGTACTATAAGACACTTTGTGGGCTGGGCCAAAGAGGCAGGATTTGTTTTTTTTCAAGGTTACGGATATTAACTGTGTAGGTGTTCCATCTTTCTGTTATGAGAAAATGTATCAATTTTCCCCATCCACTTTCTATCCATTTCCATTAGAATGGCCTTACAGTACTAATACATTCTCCTCATGTCATGAATTGTTCCACGAGGCACTTAAAATGTAGTGAGACTTCTGGTTTGGAAGTTTGTAAATGTTTTCAGTCAGTGTCTTGTGATTTTTTATGGCTTCTATTTCAAGTTGATCTGAGTCCTGTTCTGTATTGATTTGCTGAATAATGGCAGGATATTCCAGAAGCTATTCTGATTCTGAAAACATTATACAGTATGAAGAGAGATGCAGTTTTGCATTGTTGAATGAAATTGACAGCATCTCTCCATAGCACAACTTCACAACACCTTCTGCTTAGAAACAGACAGCTTGCTTAATGTCTGAAAGGAGATCTGGTGCTAAAAACAGAAAGTGATTTTTTACTGTATATTATATCTGTATTGTTTGTTTGATAAGTCTCATTGCCAAAGATTAATTGAGACAAAATCAATTCATTTTCAGGAAAGACTTGGAGGCCAGCACAGAACAAGGCAGCCATGCATTGAGACATTACAACAGACAGAACAAACAGACATAGGCAGGTTAAACCTGATACCAGAAGAAATGCATGATCAACCAGATACAATATAAATACTTGAACACCCGGTCTGTTCAAATGAATGTCCTCTCGCTAAGCGAGAGGAACAGCAGTCATTTTTTTATTTCAAAACCCTGCCCAAACCCACAAGTCAGCAAATTGTAATGCATGTTTAAGATAGGGATGCCAGGTCCCTAGCAACCTTGCAATGTGCCCTAGCAACCAGGACTAACTTTTGCAGAAAAGTGTTTTGAATTTAAAAAGAAACATAAATTGATCCATCTACACTTTGTTTTGGGAGCTTCCAAACACTATATAGAACTGGAGATGGGACTATGCACAACAGGCGAATCTCAACCCTGAGGTTAAAATGCTGACCGAGAGACCTTCGAAGCTCACTCGAGGTCATTCGCTCAGCATAGTAACCACCTGGTTGAGAATAGCCTTGTTATGCATAGTCCTCAACACTATCCTATATGTTATTAACTTATGCACAGATAGATGATGAAAATGGTAATGCTTTTTGCTTGCAGTGTCAGTTGTATCATTTTGAATAAAACTGCATAGGCTGCATATCATTGATCATCACCTATTACCATTTTTGTAAAGTGCACATTACCATTTTTGTAAACTGAACATACCTAGGAAGATCTTGGCAATTTTATCTTTTTTTTTTTAAATGGAACAGAAAATGAGAAATGTCAGATGAAAATAGCTTCACATCTGATGCATTATTATATCAGTTCAAGGCTAAGACATAAAGAGATTAACCAAAATCATATTCATAAATCAGTTTCTGCATTGCCCAGCAAATGAGATATTCTACATGGTGTCTTACAGACATTCTGGGCAAAAGATTCAATAGAAACATGGCCCCAGTGCAAACCAGGTCTAGTTAGATTGAAACACTTAGCTAGCTCCTTTGCTTATTTCTTTGGGGTTGCTAGTGTCTGAATCTCACTGCATCTGAGAGTTGCAAACCTGCCTCCCAGGTCTGCTCTCTGGACTTGTAGTTTGATAAGACTCTTTTCAGAGTTACGGTAATAGTGACACTCAGCTTGGTATAAAAGTACAGTAGGAGGTAAACCCAGCTCCTTTGCCTGTTACTTGAAGTCAGTTACTGGTTTCTGTCCTCCATCCCAGTACCTGTTAACTGTCTTACTGCAAGAGAAACTTTCTGCCTATTAATATTGTGTACCATAGAGCAAAGGGAGGAAAAAACACCAGCCTGAGCCCAAGTTTACCCCTATTGATTTTATGTTGATTATGCTGCAGCGCAAGAAACATATTGGCGGCAGCTTACTCAGAAGCAGGCTGTGGAGGCGCGGCACTGTTATGACCAATGCCCCAATGTCCCACTTCCTCCAATGCCATTGCAGGCTACTGGTGACAGAAGTTTGAACGTTGCACCAACTTCATACAAATCAGCCGCCCAATCATCAGGGGCCACCTGCCATTGCAGTGTCAGCCATCCATGCAATGAGGGAGCAACCCATCTTTACAGAGCGGGATATAAACAGCCTTATATTGTTTATGAACACGGAGGCGGGTTGCCGCTGTGTTCTAAAACAATGTAACTGCCCACCATATTTATTTGCAGACAGGGTTCCCAATCCCCGTCGGCCTCAGTGTCCTTGTGTTTTTGGTGCTGACAGTGGAGCCCACTCCCGGTCGGCATTCTATATAACACCCCACCACACTTTATTCCTGCTGACGGGTACCCAACTCCCCATCGGTAATGACTTCCCCACCATTGGCTACTGCTGTCCCCCAAAAGAAAGCCATTGGTGGCACACTGGGAGCCCACTCCAGCATGCCAGATGCCCCTGTAAAGGGAAAACGGTCCTGCAAAGTCTTTTTACCTGAAAAGGAAACTGTCCTCATAGTCTCCTCCTCCCCACAACCCGCACCCACCCACTGTGCACCTATCTTCCACACACCCCATTCACCCTCATACTACCTCTCTGGAACTCGGTAAGACCATCTTCGTGGATCGAACACGCTCTGCACTCTTCAAAGCCGACCGAAACTGAGGAAATGCTGGTAAGCTGTATAATGTAATAAATAGGGTTTTTTCAACTTTAGTGCATATCTCAGGTATTTTTGGGAATTTTTACACCAAATTTTCAACATGGGGTTTTGGGACCCCTCCTCATGAATTCTTGAACTGTCATGAGCGTAATCGTCCCACAAAGGTGGTTTCATGGTCACTGTGCAGAATCACCTTTTGGGGCTGATTAATGAAACAACAGTGCAGTGTTCATGAGGTGGGCTCTCAAAAGCCTATGTTGCAATTTTGGTGGAAAAATCAAAATGACTGTTTTATGAGCGTAGTTGTGTAGTTGCACGCGACGTCAGAAGTTCGCGGAATTTGCAATATTTTCATGCCAGATTTTCAACATTGCCATTTTGTCACACACCTCCTTGTGAACAGTATAGCTGACATTGTTCTCATCCTGGGGAAATATGTTTTCGCAGTTCTGGGCGCAGAATAGCAGTCTCTTTGGGAAATCAGTGTTTGGGACAGAGTAAGAAAATGACAGTGACACTGTTCATGAGTAGAGGTCCTGAAATGGCTATGTTGAAAATTAGGTAACGATACTCATAAAATGACTGTGTTACAAGCTTGCATTAGTGCAGTGCTTTTGCATTTATCGCTGCCAGAATTTCAGCGTTAATTTATATTTTCACCCAGATTTCCAATATTGCCATTTTCCCACACCTACTTATGAACAGTATAGCTGTCATTTATTTATTTATTTATTAGCTTTTGGTAACGGGTAAGTGCGCTAGGCATCAGACCTGCCTATTTTCAGGCACGCACCGGGAGAGCAGAGACATTGGTTACAATATGCAGAAATGCACAGACATAATATAGGTGTACAGGAGCAAAACAAGATATACATTAGGTAGTACAGTAATAGTTACATAAGGGTACATTTTAGGCATAGATCATAATAAGGATGTAAAATAAAGCAATTAGGTAACCATAAGACAGCTGAGGACAGTAAAGACATCAGTTCATAGCCACCTAGACAAGCATATTGCATGGGAGAACATTAGTGTAGTACTCAGGGTCAGACCCGACAGTCTGCAGGGACAAAGCAAATTAAGAGCATTTGATTCGCCAGAGGCTAGAAGGTGGGTGAACAGCGAGTTTTTGAATTCTCGATGGGAGGCTGAAGTTTTCACCGTAAGGGGAGTGAGTTCCAGAATTTGGGAGCAAATGGGCAAATGCCTGTTCACCCATTTTGTCATGCAAGGTCTAGTGGAGAGCATGGGGACAGAGGAAGACCTGAGGGTATGGGTGTGTGAGGCAGGAGTCAGCAGGTTGGCAAGACAGACAGGGCAGGAGGTCTAGACAGGGAGTCGATAAAGCAGCCCAGGAGTAGGCTCGAATATCCTTAGGTGACAGCCAATTTAAGCCAGCGTGAAAGGAGACAATGATGGGTAAGACGTGGGGCAGTTAAGGCTAATCTACAGATGTTGTTGTAGACAGTGTCCCATTTGTGGAGTGTAGCAGAGTTTGCAGCAAAGAGGAGGGCAGAGCATATTGGAGCTGGGGTAAGAGAATACCTCTTGCAACAGAAAGTCTAGCGGAAGGAGTGAGGGAGGCAGACGCGATAAGCCCCGCCAATTTTAGCATGACGGCATCGGCACACCATATTGACATGTTGAGACAGGTCAAGTGTGGGATCCAAAGTGACCCCAAGGTACTTGAAGGACTTAGTATTTAAGATGAGGGAGCCATCAAGGCATTGAACCCGGAGCCTGTTTGCAGGGGCAGACAATTTCTTAGAGGATCCAAATAGCATAGCACAGGTTTTTTCTAGGTTCAGGACTTGCGGTTGCTAGAGAGCCAGGCCTGCAGGAATTGGAAGTCATTAGTGAGAGGAGTTGATGGCAGCAACCGATTTTGACCTCAGAGTAGAGAACAAGGTCATCTGCGTACATAAGAGTGCAGCTATGCCGGACATGGTGGGAATATTATTTAGGAAGAGGGAGAAGAGTAGCGTCCAAGAGTGGATCCCTGGGGAACTCCACTGGAGATGTTTAAGGGGAGGAAAGGGCCTTGTGAAATGCTACTGCCTGAGTCCGATTGTCAAGATAGCTATGGAACCAGGAGAGGGCTTGGTCAGATGCTCCAATGGATTGGAGTTTCTTTAGCATGAGAGGATGGTGTACCATGTGAAGGCTTTAGACAGGTCGATAAAGATGGCCCCAGTGAGTAGGCCATGGTCCATATTATTTCTGAAGTCATTTGTAAGTTGTGTAAGTGCAGAGGTGGTACTGTGACTGGCTGAAACCATGCTGGCATGGGTTAGAAGATTAAACATGTCAAGGGTGAGCAGCAAGCTGGCGGTGGACTATTTTCAAGCAGCTTACTGAGAGTGGGCAGAAGAGATATAGGGTGGTAGTTGGACATGAGTTTGACATCGCCCTTTTTGTATATAGGGATGGTTCTGGCAGTTTTCCAGGTGGATGGGACAGTAGGCGTATGAATTGAGAGGTTAAAAAGCCAGGTGATAGGTCTGGTCAGCCATGGTGCATACTGCTTAAGTATGCAAGAATGGATGCCCTCAGGCCCTTGACCCCGCGTGTCGGAAGGGAGTTAAGTAGCTTGCAAACTTCAAGGTATGGTGGTTGGAGCCAGAATGAAAGGGAGGGTGGGAGGGGCGGAGGAGAAGAGGGACAGTCAGGTTGTGGGCTAGTTAGAGTAGCGACTGGTGGAGAAGAAAAAAGGCATTGAAGGTGTTGGCAATGGTGTCATGGTTGGTGCAGTGAAAATCTTGAATGTTCATGTCAGCTGGATTCTGTTGCTTGTCGTTGCTGAGAATGTCCTTAATTTTGGACCAGTACCTTGCGGTTTGTAGAGGATGTTATTAGGTTCCATAGTAGGTGCTTTTGGCAATATGAATTTGTCTTTGCAGTTGTTACGTAATGTACGATAGTCTTCAAAGTCTGCGGAGGTGGGAGATCTTCCACCTGGACCAAAGTTTGTCCCTAGATTTGAGAAGTTGAAGCAGGGGCGTGTTAGCCACTTGTTACTTTCCTGCCATCCTATGTGTGGTGACCGGATGTGAAGGTTTTGAAGAGAGAGGAGGATGGAGTTGAAATATTCTGTGGCTATGTTAATGTCCTCTGTCTGGTAGACGGGACCAGTCAACCTGGTTAAGGTCAGTTAAGAAGTCCTCATGACTTAGGCGGAGAGATTAGGAAAGGTTACAGTTTTAGCAGGGAGGGAGGAATGACAGTGTTCCAGACACAGTAGATGGGATAGTGGTCACTAATTGTGTCAGGTAGCACACCGGCTGAGGCAACATATTCCGTCCTGTTAGTAAGTATCCAGTCAAGGAGGGTGGCACAGTTGCCCCACGTGAGACCCTTGTGGTTCATATATGAGCTGGGATAGATTTGCCTTGCTAGTTAAGGAGGATAGGTTAGCTGAGTTTTTTCTGGACCAGTCAAGGTTAAAATTACCAAGGCAGATAATGTCATTCTTGCCTGTAACTGTAGGCAGAAACCCTAGGAGTTCAGTGATGCCTTGTGTAGCATTTTTGGGGAGATATAAGTACAAAAATATGGGTTTCTTTACATCCCCAAGAAGCAATAGGGAGTGCAGGATTTCACGGTTTAGTAGGAGGGGTCCTGCAGAAGGGTAATGTTTAGTGAGTTTTGAAGTAGAGGGCAAGGCCACCTCCTTTTAGTGCCAGGATGGTCGGTATGAAGCATGCTGCATCCAGGAAAGTGGCACTGAGAGTCAGGCACTGTGGGCTTAAGCCAGGTTTCTGTGATGGCGAGGGCGTCCGGATGTTAGTATAGATCCAAGCCTGGAGGTCAGGGAGGTTGGCCATAAGGCGCCTAGCATTCAGGTGGGTGAAAGTTAGTCCATCGGTTTTAGGGAGAGTGGTGGCCGGGGGCAAGGTTATGACAGGACGCAGAGATGGACCAGGGTTGATCTCAATGTCGCCGGATAGTATAAGAGATAGGGTTATAACCATAGCGGGGTGATGAGGCACCT
Source organism: Neoceratodus forsteri (assembly GCA_016271365.2). NCBI lineage: Eukaryota > Metazoa > Chordata > Ceratodontiformes > Ceratodontidae > Neoceratodus > Neoceratodus forsteri. The sequence continues at coordinate 627,842,476 of CM057455.1, forward strand.
GATAGACATGCAGGGTGGCGGCTTCAGATGAAGGTGAAGGATCTGACTATTGGCTATACTTGCTGATGACAGCAGAGGTGGGTAGAGGTAGGAGCAGTAGCAAGCATGTTGGTGTAGTAGAAGTCAAACTGAGTATAAGTATTGGCAGAAGCTGTTGATGTGTTCAAGCAGTAAAGCTCAAAGAGGATAGGAAGGCAAAGTATTCCCATGAGAAGCGCTAGGAGGGAGGAGGGACATTTTGACTAGAGAAAGGAGTGAGGTAGAGAGGAAAGAGACAGCAGAGGGCTCCTTTAATATAAATCACCAAGTGAAAACAGCTACTAGAGAGCAGTAAAATGTGACAAGTGAGGTATTGGGAGCAAATTGCTCGAACTTAATCAGGCTCCTCTAGTGGCAAAACAATATAGGAGCTAATGGAAAAATCCTGACAGCAGCAAAATATTGCGAGGGCAGAGGCTATTTAAGTAATTCCAGCGAAGGGTGGGGATTTCAGATAGAACACAGGTCCTGGGCTTGCAGTGACTCTAAGCTTTTAAATACAGTTACAGGCAAATACAAATAGTTTTAGCTGGTTCCTTTTAAACTTTCAAAATCAGGCACAAAAGTAACAGTTCTGCTCCATTTGAGCCTGGGCAGCAACTCGAGGTGCTACTCTGGCCGGGATTCATAAGCTGAGCAGGGAGCTTGTGGCGTTTCAGAAAATGTGCCAGATGGCCAACAGTGGTGGCAGCAGCCTGGATCAGGTAGAATTACCTGGTGTGTCTCTGGTTCAGGGCTTCTGCTGGGTAGGGAGGGCTTCAGGGCAGGCCCTCGCGACCTCCGGTCTCCCTTGGGGAGGGGTGGTCTCTGGTGTGTCTTGGGTTCGTGGCTTCTGTGGGCAGGGGAGGGCTTCAGGGCAGGCCTTGTGACCTCGGTCTCCTCAGGGAGGGTGGTCTCTAGTGTGTCTCGGGTTGGGAGCTTCTGCGGGCAGGGAGGGGCCGGGGCAGGCCCTCGTGACCTCCGGTCTCCTCGGGGAGGGTGGTCTCTGGTGTGTGCCTCGGGTTCGGGGCTTCTGCGGGCAGGAGGACTTCAGGGCAGGCCCTCGTGACCTTCGGTCTCCTCGGGGAGGGGTGGTCATGTTTTCCATCCTGGTCCAAATGTGTTTTCACACTTCTGGGCGAGAATAGAGTGGTCGCTGTGGGAAATCACTGTCCGGGACAGATTAAGAAAATGACAGTGATACTGTTCTTGAGCAGAGGTCCCAAAAAGCCTATGTTGAAAATTTGGTGATGATAGCCCTTTGAATGCCTGTGTTATAAGTAATAGGCACACTTTCCATGTACCCTTGTAACTTTGCAAATTTGTAATATTGTCACACCAGATTTTCAACAGCGAAGTTTTTCACACCTCCTTATGAGCAGTACAGCTGTCATTTTTCACATCCTGACCAAAATGTGTTTTCACAGTTCCAGCAAAGAATAACAGGTCGCCGTGGGAAATAACTGTTTGAGACAGATTAAGAAAATGACAGTGGCACTGTTCATGAGCAGAGGTCCTAAAATGGCTATGTTAAAAATTTGGTGGCCAGAAACTCCATAACATGACTGTGTGTGTGTTACAAGCGGGCGTTGAACTGTTCCACGCGCCCTGTAGCTTTGCAATTGTAATATTTTCATGCCACATGTTCAACAGTGTCATTTTCCATACCTCCACGAACATTACAGCTGCCATTTTTCATACTGGCTAAAATATGTTTTTGCACTCCTACAACAGAATAACATGGTTGCTGGGGAAATCACTGTTTGGGACACATTAAGATTGAGCAGTGAGAGGGGAGGACCGAGCTCAACTGAGCTCTATCGGACTGCTACGGATTTGTTTCTGGCAGACAAAGTGCCCAACGCAAGAGCCCAGTACAAAAGGGCAGCCTGTAGCACTGGGAGAAACAGAACGAGAGAGTGAGTGATGGAGGGGAGTGAGCGAACTCACTGGAGCACTGTCAGGACTGCTGCGGATTTCTTTGTGGGCAGAAAATGGCATCAATGCAGGCAGGGGCCCAGTACAAAAGGCCATCCTGCAGCGGTGGGAGAAACAGTATGAGCGAGAGTGAGACAGGGGAGCTGAGTGAGCTCAACGGAGCTCTATCAGGACTGCTGTAGATTTCTTTGTGGGCAGAAAAAGATGCCGATGAAGCCAGAAGCCCCATACACAAGCGCAGCCTGCAGCGTCAAGAGAAACAGAATGAGTGAGTGACAGAGCAGTAGTGAGTGAGCTCCACGCAGTTCTATTATGACTGCTGTGGATTTCTTTGTGGGCAGAAAATGTCTGGCAACACAGGCAGGAGCCCAGTACAACAGGCCAGCTCACAGCTTGGGCTGAAAGCGAATGAGTGAGTGAGACAGCTCAATGGAGCTGTGTGCCGGACTGCTTCAGATTTCTTTCACAGAATAAGCTGCCAATGCAGGCAGAAGCCCAGTACAAAAGGGCAGCCTGCAGCGACAGGAGACACAGACCGAGTGAGTGAGGGAGGGTGGAAGTGCGCTCAATGGAGCTATGTTGGGACTGCAGCAGATTTGTTTGTGGGCAGAAAAGCAGCAATGGCACGAGGCCCAGTACAAAAGGGCAGCCTGCAGTGGCGGGAAACCAGAATAAGCGAGGAGAGAGGGGAGGAGTGAGCTCAACGGAGCTCTTTGTAACTGCGGCAAATTTCTTTGTGAACAGAAGAAGGGAACAATGCAGGCAGGAGCACAATAGAAAGGACAGCCGCAGCGCCTGGAGAAAACGGACTGAGCGAGTGGCACAAGTGGGTGAGCAAGCTCAGCCGAGCTCTGTCGGAACAGCTGTGGATTTCTCTGTGGGCAGAAAAGGTGCAAACGCAGGCAGGAGCCCAGCACAAAGGGCAGCCTGCAGCGCTGGAGAGACACAATGAGTGACTGAGAGGGGTGGACTGAGCGAGCTCAATGGAACTCTATCGTGACTGCTGCGGATTTCTTTGTTGGCAGAAAAAGGTGGCAACGCAGGCAGGAACCCAGTACAAAAGCCAGCCTGCAGTGCCGGCAGGAATGGAATGAGGAGTGAGAGAGGGAGTCAGCAGGCTCAACAGACCTGTGTTAGGACTGCTACAGATTTCTTTGTGGGCAGAAAAGCCACCAACAGAGGCAGGAACCCAGTACAAAGGGCAGCCTGCAGTGCCAGGGGAAACAGAATGAGTGAGTGAGAGGGGAGTGAGCCACCTCAACGAAGCTCTGTCAGGACAGCTGCAGATTTCTTAGTGGGCAGAACAAGGTGATAATTCAGGCATGAGCCCAGTACAAAACAGCAACCTGCAGCACCGGGAGAAACAGACTGAGCGAATGACACAGGGGCAGTGAGCTACCAACACACAAATGCAATCAACATTCGGCATTGACAAATGCTTGTTTCAAGATTGTTTCTGAGACATTTTGTGCACCCAAATGAACTGTTGGGACATAAACGCAGAATCTGAACCTATTTTCAAATGGTTCATTATATAACAGCATACCTGCCATCAGGTTTGAATAGACAAATCACAAAAGAACTGTTGCAGTTGTATTGCTTTTGTATTATATGAGTGCTGGTTCACGTTGAATTATTTGTATTTATTTACTCTTTTGGTAACCAGGTAAGGCCCACTAGGAACACCTTTCTGTTTTCTGGGGTGATCCAGGAACACTGAGGAAGTTAAGTGATTTTCTGGAGTCACACAGTGTGCAAGTGGAAGTTTGGGAATCAAACCCAGGTCGGCTGGATGTACCAAGTTCATTCACAGCTCATTACTCTAACCCTAGGCTATAGGTCAAGCTTTCAGCTGGGAGGAAGTTTGAAATTGCCCTCTTCCAATTTGTTTCAGTCTGGGTTCAATCTCATGGACTGTTTGCTCTATACAATATATTACAGTGGTTTGGTACTAGCCTTGCCTATGAATTCTATCAGTAATTCTGTTTTGTCTCTGTACTTGTTGCAGGTAAAAAATGGGCAAATTGCCAATCTGTTTAAAAGTATAAAATAAAACAAACATTCCTGAACTGGTCCAAAATGGCAAGATCAAAAGATCTGTTTGGTGTTTTCCTGGCAGTCATTTGCTGACCTCCGCCAATGCTGTTCAGAGGACATTTTGGTGTAGGGTTCTTTCATGTTTTAAATTGTGTAGTGTCAATGCTCTATGTGTAAGGCAGAATCCTATAGTTGTTGAGTCATCTGAAGCAGCTATGATCCATCAAGGAGTATGTGCACAGGTAGAGACAGGTACCACAGTAATGGTTGGAATTGAATTGTCTATATTCAGTATTCATTGTAAAAACTACATTAATGCATTCATTAAGGTTACAAAATCACAAAAGGAGGGAAATATGACATTAGGGCTTTTAATCCAATGCCCATCCCATCTCGAACCTCATGAGCCAATGCTAAGTTACAGGTCCATGGCTGTGCCCCATAGGTCAGCTAGTTCAAATTACAGGTCTGATGCCATGCCCAACAGGTCAGTTTTTTATGGAGAGTCCATAAGGTCATGACTTCTTTGTGATAGGAACCTACACACTCAAAGAACTAGATGAGTCATAATTTTCTTAAACAGGTCCATGATGACCGTATTTGAAGTAGAAGATAAATCGAAACTTTATAGGTCCAGTTGATAAGTCATACCTTTTTTCATGTAATGACCCAGCCCTCTAGCTTACAGCAGCTCACCCATGGGCCATAGCCATGGACCTGTAACTTGGTCTTTGACACTAGGATAGGGCATTGGGGAGATGGTGGGCATTAAAGCTGAAAACCCTAATACTGGCACATGCTTCCTTCCTTTTGTGGCATTGTAACCCTAATGTTTGCAGCAACATAGCTTTTTCAATTAATTTCTTACTTTTTGAGAAAGCATAGTGCCAGAAGGGAGGTCTGATGGTGGTCCAGCTAACCCCCAATCCTGACATATTGGGGCCGTGCTCCCATGGACTCCTTCTGGGGCTTTGACCCTGATCTCTGGGACCCAACAAAACATTTTCAAACCCGACTCCTATGCTTTGTACAGTTCTGCAATCACTACCAGAGAAAGGGCATAAACAAGCTGGAGGTAGTTCAGAGAAGGCCAGCAAAGATGATTCAGGGGCAGCAGGGAATTTATATGAGCAGAGGCTGTAGGGCCTCTAAATTATCTTGCTGGAGACTAGCATTGAGAGTGATGACATGCTAGAAAACCTTTAAATCCTTGACAGACGCTAACAAGGTGGACTCTAGCAAACTGTCCAGTGAGCATAAGAACATGAGGGGGAAAGCTAATACAGGAGGGATGCCAGTAAGTACTACTTAACAGAGCGGTGCAAGGGTGGAATAGGCTGCTTAATATGGAAGTTGTTAATTCAAAACCATGGAATCCTTCAAGAGTAGGTGGAACAAGAACAGGAGGCAGGTTGGGGGGCAGGGAGGTGAAGGGTCATGAACCTTTAAGGGCATGTACCCCACATCGGGCAGACAACATGGTAGATTATAAGGCCATTGTCTGCCTCAACAGTACTATGCTTTTTGTTTTCTAAACAGTTCTTAGAGCAGGGAGCATCAGAACATTCTGCACCAGGCTTTGTGTTTGGCACTGCTGCCTTATCATGGCAATGCCACCTCTTCAATGCACAGCCCAGCTTTGAAGTGTGATTATGCAGACAGTGATTGCAATCCCTTTAAGCACAGTTTAGGGATCATACCAAAGGGAATGTCATAAAATTCTAGAATTGGATGCTGTTTATCTGTTAACCCTCAATCACCACCACTGATACCACCACTACAGGGTTCACTTTTAGGTCCTATATTATTATTCACTATCCTTAAATTTATACAGCTTGAAACAAAGAAATGTGGTAGCAGTGTTAGTTCAGTTGAAGATGCAGAGAAGCAGAAGCAAATATTTTGCAGGTGATAATTTCATTTGACAAACAAAGGTGTTTTTAAGACTATCTGTCAAAATCATATTAACATACATATAAATATGCTAGCAGATAAAGGCCTTATGGTCTATCTAGTCAGCTCAAATGTGCAGGTCCTTCCATGTCTACAGAGAGACTTGCCCACCTCCTCAAATCCCTGACCTCCCTCAAGTTCCCCTTTCCTCCTACATCAGCAACTCTTCCCATTAATCTGTCCCATCCTCTCTTGACACTATCTACCATTTTAGTGAGACCACTCATCAGGAAACCTCGTTCCACTTGGCCACCACCTCTCAGTGAAAAGTGCCTCCTCATTTCTCTCTTGAATATTCCCTACACCAGCTTTAGGTTATTCCCCAGTGGACTTTTTCTCACTAAAACTGAAGAGGCCCTCTGTATTAACCCTGTTAATACCTTTAAGATATTTGAAGGTCTTAATCATATCTTCCCTCTCCTTCTGGCTTCAAGGGAGTACATGTTGAGCCACTTGAGCCTCCAGCAAGTTAACATCCTTCTTATGATAAGGGCATCAATACTGCACACTGTACTCTAGATGCAATCTTACCAGTCACCCAAACAGTGGCAGAATGACCTCCACCTTCCTGCTGGTAATCCCCTGCTATGCAGCCCAGCATCTGATTTGCATTTGCTGCTGTTCTCCTGCAGTGTGCGGAGTGCTTCTGGTCACTCATAAAAATTACCCTTGGTCCTTTTCCACCGTCATCTTGGAAACATGAACACCACCCAGAAAGTATTTGGTCTCTGGGATTTTGCCCACAAGTGCATAACTTTGGACTTTTGTATTAAACCTCAGTTACCAAATACCAGACTACTTCTCCAACCTAACACAATCTTCCCTAAGATCCTGTCTCCTTCTTCTGTGTCCCCTTCCCACAAAGCTTTTGTCATCTGATAACAGGCAGCTTTTATCTTTGATCCTATCTGCTATGTCACAGATGAAGATGTTAAAAACAATGGACTAAGTACTGAACCACACTGGTTACTGGCTTAGTTTCTGAGAATTCCACCAAACTACCACCCATTCATTCTGTCCTGCAACCAGTTTTTGACTCATCTAGCAAGCTTGGCCCCACCCCCAGGTCTTCTAGCTTCCTGACCAATATCCTAAGAGGCACAGAGTCAAAGGCCTTGCTGAAGTCCAGATACAGGACATTAACTGCTTGGCCCCGTCCTCTGTCATGACTACCCAGTCAAAAATCAATCAGATTAGTCTAGCATGACCTCCTTGACACAAACCTGGTTGATGCTCATCTTTCTGGCTGCTTTCCTTGAGAAAGCTCACCAGTCTTTCCTTCAATAAAGTCTCCATCAGTTTCTCCACTACTGAGGTCAAACTGACCAACCTATAATTCTCTGATTCATCCTTGGACAACTTTTATGAAGAGGCATTACAAGTGCAGTTTACCAGTCCCAGGACACACCCAGGACTCCAGAGAGATGTTAAAGAGGTTTGCCAGTTGGCCTGCTAGTACCTCTGATTGTTCCCTAGGTCTTTTTGTGCATGTTGTCTGGACCTGTGGATTTGTCTCCTTCGGACCTTTAGGCCCTTATGCATCCTGTCTACCTCTGTTGCACCATCCATACCCCTTTCCTGCCTCCATCATCCTGCTCCTTTGTGGCATGGGCCAGTCCTATCTACAGTACTTAAAGAGCTGCTGATACTATCTGGCCACAAGTGCTACATTGCAGAATTAGAATTAGCATATCCAAGTAAATCTCATATCAAAAAGTAGATTTCTGTGTTACTTCATTTTAAAGTTATTAACCATTTTGTAACCCTGCTTTCACTACCTGTTCAAAGAAAGCATGTTCCAGTGAAGAGCTGCTGCTGATGTCATCTAGGGACCTTACAGTGTATTCTTCCATGTCAGCAAGCTTATAGGACCTGTTTCTCTAAGCTGTAAAGATCATGCAATGGTTTTCATAAGTAAAACAGGCAACATGAGTTAGTAAACATTGCTTTAAAACTTTGTGTTTCAAGCTTTGTAACAAAACTGACAATATTTTGTCTGGATGCCTTTTATTGAGGTCCTTTACTGAATGCTGGATCATAGCACTCTAGGAGGTTTGCAGACTGAATAAGTTTCTGATGATAGGCTGAGCTCATCCACAACTATCAGTCAATTGAGGTAACTTCTAAGAATGGCAATTTAAAACAATTATCCCATCTCCTTGTTAATGGGAGTGGGGCAGACTAGTCTATATTCTACTCTAAATTACTATGATCATTTTACCAGAGCTAATACTTACCCCTAGTAGGAATTAACAATAGAGCCCCTATTAAAATATATTGTAAAGCAGACAATGACAAACAGCAGTAAAATTAGTAGCACTCTAACTGGCTTCAGCAGTCTGGAGAGCATGCTGGAGTTAGTATCCAGCAACCCTGTGAAATGGACCACACAAAAGCAGCATTACATAATACAATTTTATAAACTTTGTTACAAAACCTGGAACATATATAGTATTTATAGCAATGTTTACTGACTGGTGCTGTCTGTTTTACTGGTGAAAACCATTGCATGTGATCTTTATAACTATGGAGAAATGGGTCTTATAAGCTTGCTAACAGTCATTACTAAACTTTGAGCTCCCTACATGACATCATCAGCAGCTCTTTACTGACACCTGCTTTTATTGCACAGGTAGTGCAATCAAAGTTACAAAATGGCTAATAACTTTAAAACCAAGTAACGTGAAAATCTAGTTTTTGGTATGAGATTTACTGGGGTATGCTTATTTGGATTCTGTAATGTAACACTTTTGGCATCAGTGGTTCTTTAAGAAGGAGCACACATACTTATTAAGCACCTCTACTTTCTCTTTCTTCCTTCTAACCATCCATCCTCCTTTTTAATCTAAAATCTCATCCTCATCTCCTTATATATTTGAAGAAGGCCTTTTCACCAGATTTTACTCCTAAGCCAGCTGTACTTATTTTGTGGCCTTTGCCTCTCTAACCACTCAGCTCACCACCCATGATTTATTTGAATAGGCCTCTCTATCCTACTCTTTCTGAATACTTTCTTACTCCTGAAGGCTGCTTTCTTTTCCCTTATTGCATATGCCATGTCCTTTCTGAATCATCTGGGCTTTTTAGTCTTAGACGTCTTACTTTTGATCTTGGCACTCACCAGTGGCCTCCACCAGTCCTTCATTAATTATGGTCCATTTCTGTTCCATCTCAATTTTCTTTCTGTTCCCAGCAAGTTTCCTACAAGAATGTATCCCATTTTCTTAATGTCAGGCTTCTTGAAGTCCAGAACCCTGATTGTGGTCCTGACCATCACTCTACCCCTGTCCAGGTGGAACCACAAAACATGGAGGTCACTTCCTGCAAATGGCACTTTCACCTTTACATCCTGGACATGCTTACAGTTGACAGGACTAGGTCCAGAACAGCCCTCCCTAGTGGACTCCATGACACCCTGTGTCAGGAACCATTAGGAATGCATTCAGAAGCACTTGCTCCCTGGTGCTGTAGGTAGTTGGGATTATCCAATCCACTCAGGCAGATGGAAGTTCCACATTATTACTACCTGCCCCTTGCCTGCCATTTCTATGATTTGGGACCTCAGTACCTTGTCTAGCTCCTCATTCTGTGAAAGTGGTCTTACACTACCCCATCCTAGTTTTCCCTTTAACAGATTGTACCTGAACCCATAACACTTTTGTCTTTCCATCTACCTCTTCCTCTTAGGTACAGGTTATACCCTTCTTCATAATAGAGCCACTCCCCTTTCCCATTTTCCTATCCCTCCTAAACATTTTATACCATGGACTGTCAGGTCCAGTTGGTCAGTTCAGGTGGCTCACGTCTCTGTGATGGCTGCTGTGTCCACCTGTCCTTCGGACAACTGAACCTGCATCTCAGCCATTTTGTTTCATAGGCTTCTGGTTCTCAGAGAGACAACCCTCCACTGGCACTTGGCCCTCTTTACTCCTGTCCCACCCTCCACCCCTTCCCTAGTCTGACCTTCCCATTAGTTTCTCACTATTCTGTCCTGCTTTGGGAGGCCTATAGTCTCTTCCACCAGGTGCCTATGGGTAGTTTGCACCCTGCTGCCCCCACACCCCTATCAGATAAAATTGAGGTTTATGCCTAGGAATTCTTCCAGCTTGCCCGTCAGGACCATTGTGCCCTTTCTACTTAGATGTAAGCTATCAGTAACTAACAGGTCCTTGTTCTCCCAGGTCCCTTTCCAGTCACCTATTATCCTATACCCTCTGCCTTACACCACCCTCTGAGACAAACACTGAATTCCTCAATTCTAATCTTCCTTGCAGTGCTAGCCCCTTAGTAATGGTATCAGCTCTGAGAAGGCTGCTGTGCTCCCTACCTTGCCATAGATTTTCCTTACCTCCTAAACCTTCCTGCACCACCTCACATCACATCCTGCAAAGTAGTTCATACCCTGGTGCACTATTATTCAAGGCTTCCCAACCTCCTGCTCCACCTACATCACTATCAGAAATTCCACTACCCTCACCATCATCTGTGGCATACATTCTACTTTCATTCTGCATTCTACCTTCCTACCATTTGCTCTGGACCTCCCCATCACCACCTTTGATTGAATCCCCCAGATCACCACCCTACTCCCTCATTTTGGGACCCTTCCCCCGCCCCTGTTTTGCTGATTCTTGACTGCCCTCTCCTTCCCTTCCTGCCTATTCTATACTCTCCTTGATCCCTCTCACCAGCATCCCTGTCCCAGCCCCTTCCACCCAACCATCGATCACCTCCACTCCCTACTTTCCCTTCTGCACGCCTCCCTCATATTCCCTCACTCATCTTCCTCAGCACCTCCTTCCCTACGTTATCTGTCAACCCCTCTTGCCTGAACTTTTCCAACTCACCCTACTTTCTTTTTGTTTTATTTTACTTATTTTTGAAAGTCAGATTTACAACCTTTGAGTCAGCGACTCATTTACAAAGGCACCGTCACAGGGAGGATAGACATGGTTACAGTGTGAGATACAACAGTGGTAACATACAGGTGCAATACAGATAACAAAAGAACTCAACATAACAGTGGTTTACAGGATAAAGTTTTTTTTTAATTTTTTTATTTAGTTGTTTAACCAGGTATAGCACACTAAGCTGAAAGCTTTTTCAGGAGCGACCTGGGAGCACAAGGAGGTTAAGTGACTTGCTCAGGGTCACACAGTATGCAAGTGGAAGCTGTGGATTCAAACCCCAGGTCTGGTCTGCTGGATGTCACCAGATTTGCAGCTCAGAGCCTTAGACCACCGCGCTATGTATAGCAATCATATAACGATAACAATAGTAGTCACAACCCTGATTGTACCGGGAAGTACCTAAGTGGAAGGGTGGGGAGTGGGAACAGGGTGAGGAAAGAGAAGAAAAAGGGGAGCAGTCCAACAGACATTATCAAGGCTGTGGGCAAGAAAAGGGAAGGGACCCCAGCATTGATTAAGGGCAACTACAGCTTCGGGTGCCAAAGAGGTAGTTACAGAGAGTGACTTTAAAGGGACCGATTTTGGTAGACTTAGTGACAGAGAGTGGGAGGGAGTTGAACCACCGGGGCGCGTAGTGGAAGGACCTTTGGGTTAGGGAGGTCTTGGTACAGAGCACCAGAAATGTGGCCTTAACTAAGCTATGGGTGGCAACAGATGGGGATGCAAGCCACTGGGACATGGTGACCACTGGGGGGTCCTAGCAAGATTTCTTGGCAAGTAAGCGAGCGCTCCTCCAAGGTGAGCAGGTTGGCGGTGAAATAGAGCGAGCAAGTATGGGTGCAGAGGGATGCACCGGTCAGGAGCTGCAGGCCTTGTTCGCAGGGGCCTGGATTCTGGTGAGGGTGGTATTGTCAGCTGCAGCATAGATAGGTAGGTAGGCCGTAGTCCACTAGGGACAGGATGGAGGAGTTGATGGCCAGTGGGAGAGTGGTTTGGGGAGGCAATCTCGTATGATAGAGAAGGCCAATCCAAGAGTTTATGGCTGAGGAGAGGTATTGATGTGGGTGTGGAATGTAAGAGCTGAGTCGAAGGTGATGCCCAGGTACTTGTAGGATGACACCTGCTGGAGAGGGTGAGCATTACTAGGGAGAATGCAGAAGGGGGCATTTTTGACCTATTCTGGTGATGTAAAAAGCATAGGTTTGTTGTTTTTGAGGTTAATGACCACCCAGTGGTCAAGGAACCACTTTTCAGTTTGGTTGAATGTGTGCTGCAGGGATTCCTGTAGAGATGTTGGGTCAGGGTGGGAGGCAAGGAGAACCACATCATCGGCATAGAGTACCATATTGCCTGAGCAGGAGCTGGGGAGGGTATTGAGAAATAGGCTAAACAGAACGGGGCCCAGGTTGTAACTCTGGGGATCCCCAGCGAATGGGCAGGGTATTGGACAGGGTGCCATTTACCTTCATGCGCTGTGATCTGGCAGAGAGGTAACTGGTTAACCAAGCCAGTGGGCCAGGGAAGAAGCCAAGTTGGTGGAGGGAGTCAAGTAGGAGGGGTGACAGACAGTGTCAAGGGCCTTAGAGAGGTCAAAGAACACTGGACCCACAACATGACCAGAGTCAAGAGCAGAGTGGAGGTGCTTGGAGAGCTCCAGGAGGGCTGTAGTGGTGCTGTGTCCAGTGCGGAATCCATGTTGTTCCAGACACAGCAGGCCGTATTTGGCCAGATTCTCAGAAAGCTGTATGGCCACTAATTTTTCTAGTGCCTTGGAGAGAGGGGAAGAATGGAGATCGGCCTGAAATTGTTAGGGGAGGTTCTTTCTCCACTCTTCTAGATGGGTGATTTCTGCAATTTTCCAGGCACTGGGAAATTGACCAAGACTATAGTGACCAGTTTAAAGGCTGGTGAGAGGGCTAGTACAGTATCTAGGACTAATCAGAGAATTCTGGAGTCCAGGGGATCACAGTTGGGGTTGTTGCTAGCTAAGGCTTTTTGCAGATGAGGCCTGGCTTCAAGGAGTGATATGGCATGCAGGTAGAAAGTGGGGCAATCCGAGGTGGGGGTGGAGGCAGGATAGGGTCAAAAACATAGTTGGGGAGGACAAAGCTTAGATCTATGAAAGCCATATTGAGGCACTCAGCTATGTGGGGAGGATCAGTAGTGATGGTACCGTCTGTGGAGAGTAGTGATGGTGGGGGTGGAGCGGGTCTTTCCATTGAGCTCTTTCATATTGTCCCAGGAGGCATGGGATGAGCCCCAAATGGATTCAAGAGTGGCTTGATAATATTTAGCCTTTGCCTGCCTTATAGCCCAGGTGCACTTGTTACGAGCTGCATTATAGGCTTGTCTGTCAGCCAGTTTGCATGTCTCGACAGCAATATGCCAGAGATCAACTCTTTGTTTCAGTGTTCGGATGAGGGATGGGGAGATCCATGGGGCATTGTGTTTCTTGGTATGGATTCTGGTAAGGAAGGTGAAAAGGTCACTGGCCTTGCTGAAGACACTAGAGAAATAGGCTAGGTAGAGTTAATATCCATTGTGAGTAAGATTGGGAACCAGTCAAGCTGGGCTAGGTGCTTTTAGCCTTCTGAGACCCCGGAGCAAAAGCACCGGCATGAGATGACCTGGGACACTGGTTTTGGTGTGGGGATGACCAGTGGCAGAGGACAGGAGAGTGGTCACTAAGATAGTCTGGTAGTACATTAATATCCCTGATTTTATGGGGGTGGTTCGACAGAATTACATCCAGGAGGGTGCTGGAGCCACCTGACTGGTTAAATCTAGTGGGTGAGGTAACTAGTTGGGTCATATCTAGGGCAGTGAAGGAGTCCCTAATATGGAGGGAAGTGGTATTCAGCCAATTGACATTAAGGTCACCTAGGATGAGCTGCTCTGCCTTGTGTGGGAGTGTGGCGAGGTAATCAATGAGGGAGTGGACAGCTGGTCCCTGGTCCCTCAGGGGTATGTAAGAAACTGTGAGAAAAGAGGGCCCTAGCTGAGTCAGGGTAACCTTGAGGGTGAGGGTTTGGGCACTAAAATCGAGCTTGGGGCAGGAAGAGCATGACCTAAAATTGTGTCACGAGAAAGAGTGCACACCCGCCACCATGTTTGCCTATATGGTCTTCCTGAACAGAGTGTAACCAGGGAGGAGATAACAGAGTCAGGAGTTTTCTCGAGAGCCAGGTCTCGACTAGTGCTATAACATCAGGACAGTGTTGTACAGCTCTGCACTGGAGAGCGGCTGATTTTTAGGAGGCTGAAATATTCATGGATGCAATGCTGAGGTCAGTACTAGATTGGGGTGTGGGGTGGATAGTTGACAATGGCCTGGGGTTGGGATGCATGTTCCCAGAGAGCAGAAGGAGTAGAGCAATTAATCTGATGATCGTTCTGTGGTGACCAGGACCTTAGCCAGGTACTGATGCGAGGTCCCTAGTGGGGGTCAAGGATGAGTAGGCTGTGAGGGTACGTATGACAAGGAAGGGTGGGCCAGGGTGTCCCGGGGAGGGGTATTGGTTGTAGGTGGGTGCTATGGAAAAATAGGGGTGTCCAGGTGGGGGGTTGGCTGCTGTGGGTGGTAGAGGGGTGGGCCTCATGGTGGAGGGTAGGGGGCAGGATGGAATGTGGACAGATCAAGAAAGGTAACCATGAGTAGGCTGAGTGTGATAGCTGTGGTGCCCATTGCTATTTCTATTGGGGGGTAAGGGAATAATTGACCTTCAGTGAGTGTGACTGCTGCTGTGGAGTAGTTTTTTTATTTCCTTCAGAGTACAATATGCTAAAAGGAGAACAAGGCAGGGGATAACAGTGATTAGAACAGGAAAAGGCAGAGGCAAGGTTGGAGGATTAACAGGAAAAATAAGATGCCTCTAGTGACAGATCAGTATAAACTGCAAATGGGAAAATGGGTTCACGGCTAGCAAGCTGGACTGGAGCTGCTTTCCAAGCATACCTGAAATCTTGCTCTTGAGGGTAGGCTGGGGAGCACCCTGCAGCTGGCTGCATTCAGCACCAGACCGCTAGTGCAGAAGATGGAATCCCCTCAGGGAATCCTTAGAGAAAGAAGAGAAGGAAGAGATCAGCTTATATGTACCAACAGAACAAAGGCTTCAGAGTTTGGGAGGCAGGCTAAGTAAGGAGACAAAAGAATTCTGTAACAAGGTGAGAAATTAAGGGTGCTAAGTTAGCCAGAGGGAGAGAATGGCTGGGAGTGGCTGGTGTTAAGCACCAGCAGCATCACCAATATACAAAGGAAAAGACGAGTGGGGTTGGGGAGTAGATGGGAGAAACAGCAATTCAGCAGTTAGACAATGCAGGTTTTAACTTCAAGCTTTGTTAATACGTAAGTAGCTTAAGGCAGTTGAAACACTCAAAAATGCAATAGTTTCCTACTCTTAACTATTCAAAAATGGGGTTGTAGTTCCTCACACTAACAATTCAAATTCAACAGTGGGCACAAAGACACATCACAGATTTAGTTGCAGAGGTTAGGAAAAAGAAATTTAGGCAGCAGACAGATGAGCTCCAGGGGACTGTGCCAAACGTTCAAACCTCCAGGAGCTGAAGCAAGTCAGGGAGAGACCGAGTGCTTAATCTGCCTATAATTTTAGGCACCATCCACCAAATGGGTTCATGGCTAGCAAGCTGGACTGGAGCTGCTTTCCTGAAGCGTACCTGGAATCTTGCTCTTGAGGGCAGGCTGGGGAGCACCCTGTGGCTGGCTGTGATCAGCACCAGACTGCTAGTGCAGAAGATAGAATCCCCTCAGGGAATCCTGGAATCTTGCTCTTGAGGGCAGGCTGGGGAGCACCCTGTGGCTGGCTGTGATCAGCACCAGACTGCTAGTGCAGAAGATGGAATCCTCCTCAGGGAATCCTGAAGAGCAACTGTACCTGAAATCCTTCCTCTTACTGTCTCCCCTGAAATTGCTGTCCATACCCATCCATTCGTTCTCCCTTCCCTTGCTCTTCTTTTTTCATTAAGCAGTCTGCACTTCCTCTTGGGTATAGATCCCCAGTCAGATGACACACACATAGTCACAGCAGTATGAGGTGGTATTTGGGGATGCACTGGGCTCCCTTTATTACCACCTATTAAAACTGCAATAGTCAAAGAGGTGCAACTGTCCCCAGGGAGCAGAACGTCCCTACGATGTTGGGCACTGCATAGCATTATGCATCTTGTCATTCACTTGAATTTATTTCCATAGCCCTCTACCAAAAGGCAGTGAACCCTGCAGTGAATACACCAGGAAAAAAGTTTGAAAAACTGGGCTTCCACCACCCTTTTAGCACCTCATCTCCTACCCTTCCACCCAGTCTTGATGAAAACAAGACCTTCCTCCAACTCACTTAGAATCTCTCCACTCCCTCTCCCTGGTCCAGACAATCAAGAAAAACTCCCCAACCCATTTTGCACCCAGTCTCCTATGCCATCCTCCTCCCTATCAAGATTATCACCAAAAATTATCCTTTAACACACCAAAGCCTGTCTTCCTCCCCCTACTCACATGTGCTGACTTGTCACTAAAACATTTAAATAGTGACTGGTGTTGTCCTCCTCATAACACCTGGAACTGGCTTTCATGTAATGATGAGTGCAAAGCCACATTCATCATTTTGAAACCAATTTTACTGTCATTCAGATAGTAGCTTGCTGAGGTAATGAGAGAAGTGCAGCACCAACTGACACCTACTTTATTTAACTTTCATTTTCTGTAAGAAATCGGTGTACTCAAAGGGTGTGGGTGAGACATGAGGTGATATGTAGGTTGAAGAAGGAAGTTATACTTTTATTGGGAAGGGGAGCTGGGTGCTAAGTTGTTTGGGGAAGGCTTTTTATTTTAATTATTGGGACCTGGGAGAGGGAAGGGTAAACTAGGTTCTTAGTAGAGGGACTTTGTTTTTCATGATTATCAGGAATAAATGGGGAGGAGTGTGGGAGATCAAGTAGTAGGCGGATTGGGGGATGCTTGATTATCAGGATGAGAGGAGGGAAGATAGTGCTATGAGGTTGGGGTGTGGGACTTTACCTACCATAATGCATGTAGTCACTTTGCAAAGTGCCAGTAAAGTGAAGTGGCCCAAGGCAAATATATGTGTACTTTTTACACAAAGCAGTACATGGATATACAAAATTACTTTGAGCTATGATGGTTGTAAAGTTTGAAACTATATATAACTTGTTGTTTACAGATGGCTCAAGAGGGTAAAAATATCTATTAGGACAACCCCAATGTAGAAAGTATGGAGGTGGGGACATTCACCCACAAACTTGCTCTATACACAGATGACATTCTACTATATTTGGCCCATTCTGAATAATCTATTCCAGAATTTTGTGGACCCTTGAACTACTTAATTGACACACAGGATAGTCCTTAATAAGTCCAAAATGGAAGTACTTAAATTTCACTATCCCCTTCTCCCAAGATTATGAATCTGCTGCTGGTGAAATGGAAAGTGACACAGCATAAATATTTGGGCATTCAAACTCCTAAAACATAACTAACTTATCTGAGGGAAACATTGCCTCTTTAACCAAAAAAGTGCAGTGGATGTGAATAATTTATCCCTTCTTAATTTCCCAATGTATTCTCGATTTCTTCAGTCATCATGAACATTTTTCCATGATATTTATATTTATTTCAATGATTCCCTATATTCTTCCATAAACAGCATTTTCAACAATGGCAACATATAATCTCTAAGTACTGTTTGTTTGGGACTCCCAACATTCCAGGATTAAATATAAACTCTTACAAGCAAGTAAGGCATTAGGGGAAGAGCGCTACCTGACCTTGAGGATTATTGTCTTGCTATTCAGCTTAAAATGCACTCTTGCAGAAGGTTTCTAATTACTCTGCAAATTGGAAGCTGATGGAGCTGAGGGAAGAGGGAGGCCTCCATTAGTGGCCCAGGTCATGGATTTGTCCTTTCAGAAAACTACCATGGATGTGTCATTACTTTCTGTTCGTAATACTTTGAAGGAGATTTGTTGATTATAGGAAACATTTAATATGGGATCTTTTCTGTGGCCATTTAGGTGGTTTTGCTTGGGATGCTTGTTTTCTGTCCATGCAACATGAACTGACATTTACTTAGATGGTCTAGGCAGGGCCTTTGTTTGTTAAAGCAATTTATGAATGGGGACACCCTTTAAATTTTTGTACACTTCAACAATCTTTTTATTATCTAATTCAGATAATTTTGGATATCTTCAACTGCATACTTATTTGCTGGAGCATAGCACAGCATCCCCAAATAATCAGAAAGTAAAACCTCTCCTGGATGTCATGGATCCAATTGTGACATGTGTCTTAGTACAGGATTAATTGTGGCTTTAATAAAGCTTGAAAATCCATACATAATGACTATGCTTTCCAAAAGCAAAGGTGGCAGAAAATAAATAAAGTGCTTGCTGAATTGTGTTGGGCTAAGATTTTCCATTCAGGAATTAAAACTACTTGCTTACCTTTGTGGCAAGAATTTTCCTGGAAAGTCAGGACTTATTTCTTTCATTCGCCTGTCATGCAAGGAAAGCGGGCGATGTTTTTCCTCAGCATGGTAGAGGAAATTGGAAAGAGTAACACTCATCACAGACACATCATTTGGCCCTGTTCTGCACTGCTGGAATTCTGGCAGCAGATTAATACTATAGTGCCAGGTCTGTTTACTCTTGAAACCCCACTCTCTTTGAGAATGCTATACTGTGCCTTACCCCAGCAGGCCTGGTAAGGGGTGATAAGATATATCATTGGAAAATATTGTTGGCTGCAGTCTATAAAGCCATTACCTGATATTGGCTTCAAACAGAAACACCAGCATCCCAATTGTGGCTAACTATAATCCATGACATGTAGATTATGGAAGAATTAACCAATAAAGTTAATCTTCAAACCCACATTTTGTCCACAGATGGACTCTTTGGCAGTGGTGTGGTGACTTTTAGCATTCAATTCAGCTTTATCTTTCAGTTCTATTTTTAAAGAAAACTGGGTTGTGGTGCATTAACAGCATGTTTAAAGTATGTGTTTGGGAAAGGAAGGGAAATTGTTTAACCAGGAAAGTCACACTAAGCTGGAGCTTGTTTCCAGTGTGACCGGGAGCACATAGAAGTTAAGTGACTTGCTTAGGTCACACAGTATGCAAGTGGAAGCTGTGGGATTCAAACCCAAGTCTGGTCTGCTGGATGTCACCAGATTTGCAGCTCAGAGCCTTAGATCACTGCGCTATACTGCACTATGTAAATTTTCTTTACTAAAGACTGCTGTGCTGTATTGTATTATAAAAATTAGCTACGCTGCTGCATAAAGATGTACTGTAAGTACCCATGCTACTCAATAATGAAGAATTAAAAAAGAGGGTGAAAATATCATAAAACACACATACTTTGTGAGACTCTTAGAAACACAGAAACAGAGATAATGTTGTCAAAGAAATATTGGTCCATCCGTCTGACCAGTTATACCTTATCCTACCCCAACACCTACTTTTAGGCAGAGTTTTTTCCTTTCCCTCCACTTGAACTTCACCTGTCTGCTACCCTCAATTAATTATTAAGCTTTCACTCTGTCCCAGCTGTGCTTGGAACCATTAATGTTTTTTTTTGTGCCCGCCACTTCTGCTGGGAGGCTGTTCCACAGCTCAACCACTCTCTCTGTAAAATAACACTTTTACATACATTCTGCCCCTCCAATTTGTCAGGTTTCTTTTATGCCCCATGTTTTGACCTGCTATATCTGCTGAATACTTCCTTGCAGTTTACACTGTTCTTTTCTTGCAGAAAATTGATGATCCCTATCATATTACCCCTCTCCTTTCTGACCTTCAATGAGTACTTGTTCAGTACTCCTAGCAAATCCCTCGTTGGATTTGCCCTGTTGCCCTGAATCATCTTGATTACCCACACATCACTGTCTCCTGGTATAAAGATACTGTGATGTTTTAGAGATCAGAACAGTGTTTCAGCTTCTTCATTCTGCTGATTTAGAAAGGACTTTTTTTGCTGTTGTTAGTAACATTTTATGCCTTAAGGCGCAATGGCCCTCATGACCCCTGACCACAGCTGGTGCCCCATATGTACTTGGCTATACCCCTAGGCTGGGTGTGGTCAGATCACCAAAATACACTGATGCTTCAGTCATAGCATGGTGGAGGCAGCTCAGTGCCTGCAATTTTCCAGGGTCTGTCATCAGTCACACTGGTGCCATTTGCTATATTTCTGGTCTGCTTCAAGGGTAGAAACTTAAAACATGTAATGTTATGGGCAGATGAAGACATGTGGTCTATCTAGTCTCCAGTCCCTACCTCAGTCATGAGAGCAGTGTAATACTGAGACTGTAATCGCTATATTTTGCCCGACTGTCCCATTACAATCCTATCACCATAGAAGCACTCTGGATAGGGGGTTGATATTAGTCCTTTCACAGAAAAAAGGGTTCTAAAAGAACTCTTAAAATGAAGGTGGATAAAGAAATGGGGCCTGATGGGATTCACCCCAGAATTTTAAAAGAACTAAGGGAAGAACTAGTAACACCACTGACTACCTTTTAATAAATCATGGGAGGATGGGGTGGTACCTAAGGACTGGAGGAGGGCGGATGTGATTCCACTTCACAAAAGTGGGAGCAAGACAGAGGCAGGAAACTGCAGACCTGTCAGTTCGACCTCAGTGGTATGGAAAATGATGGAATCATTTCTGAAGGAAAGAATTGTTGAGTACCTAGAGGCCAGTGGGGCATAGGACCCAAGGCATTATGGATTCACAGTGGGAAGGTCATGTCAGACAAATCTAATTGATTTCTTTGACTGGGTGACCAAAGCAGTAGACCAGGGAGGGGCTGTGACATGGCCTACCTAGACTTTAGCAAGGCATTTGACACAGTCCAGCACAAAGATTAATAAACAAATTAACCAGCCTGAGCATGGGTCCCAGGGTGGTAGCCTGGGTAAAACACTGGTTGGACAACAGGACACAGTGGGTAATAGTAAATGGAGTCCATAGTGAAGAAAGGAGGGTTACTAGTGGGGTACCACAAGGTTCAGTACTGGGGCCGGTCCTTTTAATGTCTTTATAAGTGACATTGCAGAGGGACTGGAAGGAAAGTATGTCTCTTTGCAGATGACACAAAGATCTGCAACAGGGTTGATACACAAGGTGGCATGGAAAGGATGAAAAGGACGGGGCAAGGTTGGAGGAATGGTCAAATGTATGGCAGCTTAGATTCAATGTAAAAGTACAAGTAATGCACCTGGGAAACAAAAACCCAGGGGAAGAGTACACAATGGGGGTGAGATACTGTCAAAACAAAATGGAAAGGGACCTGGGGTAGTCATATCATATGACCCAAAGGTGGGCTAGCAATATGAGAAGGCAGTAAGGAGGGCTGGGGGGTACTGGGATGCATAGGGAGAGGCATCACCAGTAGAAAACAGAAAGTTGTTGGCCCTCTGTACAGACAGTTGGTAAGACCACATCTGGAGTGCTATGTACAGTTCTGGAGATCCCATCTCTGCAAAGACATAGACAGGGTGGAGGCTGTCAGAGGAGGGCAGCCAAAATGATGCAGGGTCTGCATCAGAAGACATATGAAGAAAGATTAAAGGAACTAAAGATGTATAGCCTCAAGGAAAGAAGGGAGGGGGACATGATAGAAACTTTCAGATACCTCAAGAGAATCAACAAAGTCCAAGAGGGTACCATCTTTCAGAAAAGAGATGCAAAAACAAGGGGCACAATTTGAATATAGAGGGGACGGCTCAGAGGTAATGTGAGGAAGTATTTCTTCACAAAGAGGGTGGTGGACATATGGAACAGCCTTCCTGAGGAAGTTGTAGAGTCAAAACAGTGGGGAATTCAAGAATACATGGGACAGACATAAGGCAATTCTAGTGGGGGTAGGAGGAAGTAGGCTGTTGGTTAACTAGGATCTGCAATTTATCCTTTAGGTAGGGAAATGGGCAGGCTGGGTGGGCCAAGTGCTCCTTATCTGCCGTCAATTTCTATGTTTCTATGTTTCTATTACCATATAAGGCTGTCCACATGGTAGGCAGCATAGTGCAGGAGATCACACATGTGCAAAACAACTGCAAACCCAGTGAATATCCTTCCTCCTTTCATGCCTCCACTGCATTTCTACCTGTTGTCCCCGGTGCTAACACTACAGCTGAGACAGTGACCCACAGACCCCACTTCTTCCCTGGAGAACATCTTCGTGGTGCTTAATCCTCATACCCAGTTGCTTCTTGGTGATGCTGGCTCATTCTGTGACCTGGATCGCTGGGGTCATGATTTGTAATTGCCAACCCTATAGAGATTTTCTTAAGTCTCAATATGATAGTTGCTACCTTACCCACACATTTGAAAACAGGTCCAGAAGCAAAATATGTTTGAACAATTTCTGTTTCAAGTTGGAACCGAATTATTTATTTAACCAGGTATAGCACACTAAGCTGAAAGCTTTTTACAGGAGCGACCTGGGAGCACAAGGAGGTTAAGGACTTGCCTAGGGTCACACAGTATTCAAAGGGAAGCTGTGATTCAAACCCAGGTCTGGTCTGCTGGATGTCACCAAATTTGCAGCTCAGAGCCTTAGACCACTGCACTATTTGGAGACATTCAGCTACTCCTAGCAGAGATCCAATGGACATCACTGATTCTGTTGCACAAAATAATGATGTGCAGTAGGTTAACTAATATCTTGTAGATTCATAAATCATTTAAATATATTTCAGTATCAAAAATGAAAGTAGCAGTCTAAAAAGTGTTTTATAAATAGCATGGTAAAATAAAGTGTATCTTTGAGTGCTTCCTGACCCCTAACAATTCATGAATATAAGCCTAGAGTATATGCAGGTAACTAGATACAGTCCAGGCCCAATTATCCAACCTCTTAAAATCTTGACCTCTCTATTTAACGAACTGTCTTTGTGTCCCCAGAAGTTATGTTGAAGTTGTACTGGCAGCCATTTAACACTGAAGCCCTACAATAACAGTTTGAATGGGAATTCACTGCTGTTGTCAATTGCTCCAATTACAGTGCAATTAAGTTATGGTAGATGAATACTTAGCTAATGACCTAATGACCTTACTAATAACATAATGAGTAGCAGATAACACTGCACTATAAATAAAATTCAGTTCCTAATATGGTATGCATTGACTAGCTATGCAAGTAAAATGGATTCTCCTCCGGGAAGAGAAAGTGTGTGGTGCTTACCATGTCTCAAAGCTGAGAATTGTTGAGTGGCTTGAGAATGGTGAGCATGTTGTTGTCCTTGCTCAGGAGTATGGCATAGAAAATCAACCATAAGTGACATCAAGTTCGCCAAGGAAACTGAGGATTTTGCTGTCTTCATGGAGATGACTGCAACGGAGAAGACAGCAAAAACATGAGGACCTGCTAGGATGAGCAGCGGATGTCATGATCTTCACCTGCTTCAGGCAAGAAAGGAGAAGGGAACCCTATTTTAGGGCCATTGCTTAAAGAGAAAGCCCTGCAGTTCCATGCCAGACTGGGTATCAGTGGTCCTTTTCAACAAGTGAGGGGTGGCTGGACATATTTAAGAGGAGACACGGTATTCGCAGCTGAGGTTGTGTAGTGAAAGGCTCAGTGCTGCTGATGACACTGTTGAGCAGGATAGACTTCTATCTGAGCAGCTGTTTATTGCAGATGATACTGGGCTTGTTTTGAGATGCTTGCCTTAGCGCACACTGGCACATGGCTTGGAGAAAGATGTCCTGGTATAAAAATGCAAAAGACTAATTGACTGTTCTGGGGTGCATAAATGCTGCTGGCCACAAACTTATGCTGGTTGTAGTGGGGAAATTGAGGATGCCAAGATGTTTGAAACACATAAACATGGCATTCCTCCTGTCCAATATGAAGTGCAGTGGAATGTTTGATGACATCCAATATTTTTACAAAGTGGATCTCTGATCAGTTTGTGCCCCAAGTAAAGCACTACATTAGATCAAAGGGCTGCCCATGAAAGCACTCTACTGTTGGACACTCCGCACACCTTAACACTGCTGATGTGTGTACAAGGGGTGGGTTACATAGTGCATGTTTAAGCCTGCAAAACAACTTCAAAGCTTCAGCACATGTGATCAGGGTATCTTGGATATTTTAAATGAGCCTACAGAAAGAAGCCTCTCCAAAAGTTGTGTCCAGTGACAACCAAGGCACACCTTTGGGGAAATCATTAAGGCCATAAATTTAAAATATATTGTCTACATGGCTTCAGAGGCTTGGGAGTGTGTGTCCAGAGTGTATCAAAAAGCATACAAAATTGAGCATCAGAAAAAGTTGGAAGGAGATTGATGAACTAACTGACCTTCCTGATCTCATTGACCTCCACAATCTCACTGACCTCCCTGAAAAGATACGTGTCACCTGAAGAGATAGCAAAACTCATTGTAGCCTCCCAGGCACTGCATCATAAGAAGAGATGCAACAATGGTTAGTGTGCGATCAAGAGGAACAAGGCCATGAGTTGCTGTCTGATGAAGTATCTTTGATATGATAACATGCCCTCAGCATGAACAAGAACACAAACATGAATCTGAAACAGAATCAGAACAGCCTGCACCTAATGTGCCACACATGCTGTGGCTGTTCAGCATTTTGATCAAGCCATCCTGTAGCACAAAATTCAGCCTGACTCGATGCGGTTCAAGTAATGCTACTTTGCAGCATGAAACAGCATGCTACAAGGAAAATTATGACACGCTGAGACAGACATCAATCAAAGACTACTATACAAATAATTTCTTAAGCACTTTATTTACTGCCACTTTAAAAATTAAGACATGATTTATTTCAATACAGTACTGTACTTAACTTTATATTTTGCAGTGCTGGGCTATGCCACAAGTCTGAGTGAGTGTGTGAGTGGCTTACACGGATGTGAAGCACAGGAATTGTGTATTCAACCTCCTATTTATCTGAATTGATTGGCTGTCCCCCATGCAGTTCAGATAAATGAGGTTGAACTGTACTAATTTTGCTGTATCACAACAATCAGTCCAGAGAGTTTACTAGATTTTTGGGACAATAAAATTAGTGGCAACCAGAAAATATATTAATAATGTGGAACAATTATCCAGTGCATCTCTTTTGTGCTGTAAGTATTTATTACTTCTTGTACCCTTTAATGTAGAGTAGAAAACATTCACAACAATAACAGCATCATCAGCAGAATAGAGGTGGTTGGGTTCAAGACCAGTTGGTCAGGAACCAGAATTAGATCAGTGAAGGGTGTGTATAAAGAATATTGATTGATAGATTCCAATCCAGCTCCAGCCACGATTGCAGTCTAGAACTTGTTGGACTAGGACAATACCAACCAAATGAGAAGATAGAGTTTCAGTAGTTTTACTTTTCTAACTTGTGCAGATACTGCTATGTTCTACTGCTGTATACTGAACATCTTACTTCAACATCAAACTGCAAAAAAAAAAGTTTAAAGGGTCAAAAATATGAAATATCAAAACAATATAATATAATTATTAAAAAGCAATCTGAATACCAAATCATAAACCTAACTTAGACAATATCAACAGCATGTGCACTACAGGCAAAATCACTCGACTGGGA
This sequence comes from Neoceratodus forsteri, assembly GCA_016271365.2. Lineage (NCBI taxonomy): Eukaryota > Metazoa > Chordata > Ceratodontiformes > Ceratodontidae > Neoceratodus > Neoceratodus forsteri. The sequence goes on from CM057455.1 coordinate 627,867,934, forward strand.
AAAGTAATAAGCTGGGGAATCATAATGGTTCTCACAGGCATGGACAACAAGATGTGTTATAGAGAAGGGAGGTCACACAATGTGCTTTGGAATGCACAAAGCACCAGCATGAGACTGAGCTACTAGACATCTGCCTGTGGTATTGATTATATGCCAGGTCCAGGTAAATCAATAAGGGTGTCTTTGGATGTAATTTTTATAATAACTGACATGATGAAGAGATTACAACACTCCCAAGCTAATCTTATAAAAAGAGTTTTTGTTGGGGTTAGGTCTATAAAAGGCATCACCTGCAATAGGGTCTCAGAATACACCTGTCCAGTGATAGTTTGGAGTGAAAGTACATCAGAACAAGAACAGACCCATAGACCCATGTTGTCTATGTTTCTATGCAGTATATTTTTTCCAGTATACTTTTCAAGGTGTTGCTGCTGATGCTGCTTGCAGACTCTGTTGACGCTTCCTTTTTACCATTAGACATATTCTTGATATAAATAGAAAAACATACAGATCAGGAATAAAATAGATATAGAGAAAATACATTATATATGGTAGGGTCAGAGCAGTGGTAGTTACAATTTTCATAAGACAGATATCTACTTAAATATTTAGACCAGTATCTACAATTTGAAGTTAAAATGTAAGTTAAAATTAGATTTCATAGCAGTTAATAAATATGCAAAGCTCTACCTTACTTTTTTAACTTTTCGATCTCTGAGAATTAAATGTAGTATTGGATGAGTGGAAAGTAAAGCAATCATGACTGTAAAGGTTGTTACAACAATAAGTGACCCAACAGATGTGGAGAGCAGCATTTTTCTGACAGTAAATCTCTGCCCTGCTCTTTGTTTTTCATCCTTCACTTCATTATTAATGTTTTATTTATTAACTATGTTTAAACATTTATATTTATTTATGTTTATAACTTGTATTAACATATATTAATATTATATTAATTTATAACTATATCTCCCACCCAAAGCCCCTGCCCCATGGAGTTCCACAGGGCTCAATTCTGTCAGCAATCCTGTTCAAGGTGTACTTACTGAGACTGGGAGACATTATTAGATGATAGAGTGTGGGTGACACACAGCTGTATATTGAAACATAAAACATACAGTAGAAGTTGTCAGCAGATAAGGGCCTCTTGGCACACTTAGTCTGCTCAGTTTTCCCTACTTATTATGCCACTGCAGACTCTGCTCTGTCTCCAGTTTCTCCTCCCCTTGCCTTACTACCAAGGTCCCTTGTATCTTTACCATGCATGCTTCAATCCCATCACCATTTTGCATCAACAACCTCCACTGGAAGGCTACTTGAGGCATCCACCACCCTTTCTGTGAAGATGTATTCTTCACATTTCCTTTATGGCTGGGTGGACTGTTCCATGGGAGATTAGGACCCATGGATCGTTCCCACAATCCACAGACCTGGATAAGCACAGACTTCCTGCAGAGGTCTGGTTCCAGGTCCATGAAAGTATCATTTTGCCACCTTTGAGTGTATTATTGTAATGGGGATGCCGTTGGCATGCTCGCTCCATGTACAGGTGGGTGGCAGTATCCAATCAGGCAACAGATGGTCAAGTGATGCACTCATGGTATATAATCATGTGGAGGTGTAACATGGCCCAGAAGAGAGGACAGATCAGAGGAGCACCTCGCTTATCACTGCAGCAGCCACCAGAAGAAGTTGCAAAAAGCAAAACAACATAAAAAAAATATATATATATACATATACACACACACTTTTGAGGGGAGGGAAGAGAAAGAAGAGAGAAAGGACTCGATTTACTTGTGAGAGGGAGGAGAGAAACTGATTGTTGGGGAGGTGACAGATCAGGATGGGAGAAAGAAGGAATCCAGAGGACTGGGGAGACAGTGGTGACCTTTGGATGCCAGAGGGGCAGGCAAATGGCAGACAGTGTGTCAGTGTGACTGTGTACATGTGCAAGGGCAGGCTGGCAAAATCATTGACTTGTGGCATAAAGATCTGGAGGAGAGAGGGGATGACTACTGAGGCCCAAGATAAATTTTACAGTTACAGAAAATCCCAAATGATTTTTTTTTCTATTCTTGGCTTCAGACAGTGTAGCGTGTACATAAAAGAAGGGAGGGAGGCTGGAAAAATATTATATTTGACTTGTGCCATTCCAAATCCCAATCTAGAGGAGAGAGTGAGTGAGAGAGAGAATACTGGGGACCCAAGAGAAATTTCACAGTTACAGAAAATCCCAAATGAAAGGTTTTTTTATTTTCTTGGCCTCAGACAGTATAGCTCTGTACATGAACAAGGAGGACAGGCTGGCAAAATCTTTGACTTGTGCCATTCCAGATCCAGATCCAGAGTTGAGAGAGAGCGACTACTTGGGGCCCAACAGAAATTTTACAGTTACAGAAAATCTCAAATGAAAGTTTTTTTTCTTGGCCTCAGACGTTTTAATGGTGTACATGAGCAAGGGAGGGCAGACTTGAACAATCGTTAACTTGTGCCATTCCAAATCCAGAACCCAGATCCAAAGGAGAGAATGAGAGACTACTGGGGACCCAAGAGAAATTTTACAGTTACAAAAATCCCAAATGAAAGTGTTTTTTAATTTTTAACTGTCTTTATCCTCCTGTGGCAGGTCCTCCATCATCATCCACCAACCTACTGGACTCAGGGTCTTTCAGGGCTTGTAGTGCAAATGTGTGCCCTGCAGATCCACAGAGCCATTCCAGAAGTATCATCCTTGATGGACCCCACTTTTTCCTCCATTTTATCCCTTGGACCCTACTTTCCTAGACCCCCGGAAGTGGCAATACATGCACTTGGAGACGCACGTATGTACCACTGCTCCAGATGTGGTCTCCTCCTCCCTCCCTCGAACGGCATACGCCAAGTTCCTCAGAGAGGTGCCACTTCTCACGGCCTCCAACAGAGGGTGGCAAAGCTTCTAAGTACTTGCTATCCCTATCCCTGAGGTAGAGGGCCACCAATTGGCAGCCAGCTCTAGTCCTCCCTCCCCCAGACTGACCTCCGATGACCCAGGCTCATTCCTGAACCCAGGTCACCAGCATGGCAAGAGGTGTGGCATCCAGCACCTCAACCCTCTGCACCACTGGGACTGATTTTTCTTTTCTTGACCTCAGACAGTGTAGCTGTGTACATGAGCAAGGGCAGACTGGCAAAATCTTTGACTTGTGCCATTCCAGAATCAGAGGAGAGAGGGAGAGACTACTGGGGTCCAAGAGAAATTTTAGTTACAGAAAATCCCAGATATATATTTTTTCCTTGCTTCAGTGTGGTTGTGTGTACAGGACAAGGGCAGCAGGCCGGCAAAATAAATCTTTGACTTACGCTGTTGGGGGAGAGACTGCAAGGGCCCATGAAAATGTAACAGTCTCAGAAATCCCAAATACATTTTTCCCTGGGTTTTCAGTGAGGCTGTGTGTACAGGGCAATGGCAGCAGGCTGGCAAAATAAATCTTTGACTTGTGCCATCCAATCATGAGTCACAATCACTTGTTAATGTTCATTCACTATTTTGTCCAGAGGGAGAGAGGAGAGCCTGCAGGGGCACACGAGAAATGTTACAATCGCAGGATCACAAATGAATGTTTTTCTTCCTGGCTTCAGTGTGGCTGTGTGAACAGGGCAAGGGCAGCAGTCTGGCAAAATAAATCTTTCACTTGTGCCATCCAGAGAGGAGAGGGAGGGACTGCAGGTGGTCCCATAAGAAATGTAACAGTCCCAAAAATCCCCATTTTTTTCCTGGCTTCAGCATGGCTGTGTGTATAGGGCAAAGGCAGCAGGCCAGCAAAATAAATCTTTGAATGGTGCCATTAAATCAAGATCACTTGTTAATGTTTAATCATGATTTCAAGTATTAAAAGAAAATTACTATTTGGACAAACAACATACAAGTTGATGCGCCTGTGTTGATGGCTGTGGGTGGCCCTGGGGATAAAATCTGACTTTATGACTTGTAGCAGGCTGTTTGCACTACACCTCATGTAAAGTACAACTACACACAAGTATCGCCATTACTATCACTCATACCCCATTATTCCTCCTTATTATCATTAGTTTTATAGTATATCATGTTACATTATGTATAAGCATTAACCAACCCCAGTATGGGACTGTGCTGCATATGGCTGTGCACCAGATGTGTCGGCATCTCCAATTCAAATTTGGCCACTTAACAGTAACTGTACTGTAGAAGTCAGTCAGGTAATCTTGGAAAGAGGTGGTGGTGGACTGCTGTGCTGTGGGTGTGCTGTGTACAGTCATGAGTCACAACAGTAAATTTGACACTGGCCTGTGGGTGTGGGTAGGAGTCATCAGAAGGATATCACATTAATTAGAGTGATCTTTTTGTTTTACAATTTAGAATACTAATGATATAGGTATTCACATTTGTCTGTCTCTCTCCATCGCTCTCTGTCTCACCTAAATTTTGTGTGCTTAATGCAACAAATATTAAGAACAAGGAGATAATGATTTGTTCCAAATAGACATTTATTTAATATTTCTGAATTTAGAAAAGAGAATCTAGATACCACAAATGTGGGATTTATCTCTTTGGGATGAATTATTTTGTAGGCAAACAGATGCAAAGTTTTCGAAAGAAATCTATAATCTCCTAAGGAACTTCTTACAAATTCAGTTGGGTAGGGATGGTATCATCTCTGTGGAATGGGTAGGAAGTGGAAGTGATAGCCAAATTAACATTATAGCAAAAACAGAGCATTTGCAAATTTAATTATACAAAAATATCAATTGTGGATGCCATAGATTAAATCTGATAGAGTCAGACCTGTTGGAAGTTAACACATGAGGGATTTGAAATATCAACCAGCAATAAAGTTCAGATATTCGAAGGATGATTGACAGAAAGAAGTCCCATGTAATGAAATAAAATCAGAGGCATCTGTAAGTGATGATCTGAACTTGATTGCTGGTTTTAATGGAGGGCTACAAATTAGCTCATGGAATATAGCAGGATTAAGAAATAAACAGTCAGATAATGACTTATTCAAATATGTTATGGGGTTTGATGTAATATGCCTACAAGAGACTTGGCATGGTCCAGATAATCAAATTGAGATTAATGGTTTTGAAGTCTTTCAGTGGGCCGGTTTGAAGGACTCCAAGTGGGGTAGAAACTCAGGTGGGATAGCCACTTATATTAGAGTAGATAGCTTTGCATACACAGAATGTATTAAGGCCTTTGAAAATCTTGTTTTGGTACTTTTAAAGAATGGAAGTCAGTGTTTTTATTGTTAAATGGGTACATTACCCCAGAGAGCTCAAAGTTTTATAGCAATGTACTATAGGTGCAGTTGAATTCATTATTAATTCATATTGAAAGTAAATATCTGAATCTGGAAGTATTATACATGGGGGGATTTAAATGCCCACATAGGTCCTTTTGATGGGTTGGGGACAACTTCTTCTTTAGCTGTACAGTAAGTCCATATGTATGAAGACAAAGAGCATCTAAAGATATGAAAATGAATAATGCAGGTCATCAATTTATTAACATTTTAAAGGAATGTAATCTATATTCGTTAAACGATCGTTTGATAGGGGACCTGATGGGGAATGCACATTTATTTCACCTAGGGTTTGTCCTTATAGACCTGGCATTATGGTCAGGACCAATTGAGTTTTGGGAGAATTTGTCAGTTATACCACACTCTGAAAGTGATCATTTCCATTGTTTTGAGTAGTAATATGAAGAGGTATAAAAGAACCTTAGAATGGCCCAGCCACCATTGGTGAAAATAAGATCAAATAAAAATCATATGGAATTTGATTAACTGTATAATATCATTGAGATATTAAGCAAATCTTTTGTTATAGAACAAGTTGAGATCCTAAGTAAATTTAGTATTAATCAATGAAGAACTGTATACATTATTTGAGTATATAAAAACTTCTTTGGAATGTAGCAAATTTACTAACAAAAGCAAAGACAATATTAGAGGTAGTTGGTTTGATAACAAGTGTAAGAAACAAAACAATTACTAAGAAAAATGTATAAACAATATCTGAGACAAAAAATAAAGATTTGCTAAAAGATATTAACAAAAAAGGAAAGAATATAAGTTGCTCTTGAAAGAAAAACAAAAGATTTACTATAAAAACAATGGGCTGAAATGAAAACAGTTATTAATAATAGAGATCAAGGAGGTTTTAGAAATTGGTAGCCAAAGACACAAACAGGTTTAAGGCAGATACTGATTCATACATACCAGAGCATATGGATTAGCTATTATTCCCAGATATTTTTGATGTAAATGTTGATAATGATGCCCAAATCTGTAGCATGTACTGAACAATTGGTTATAACATACTCAGAGGTATTTTTGCTATCAATACATTAAAACTGCATAAAGCTCCCCATCCAGATAATATCCCAGCTGAAGTGTTTCAGTGCCAAGTTGGAGACTGGTGTAGAATGCTTAAAATTTCTATAAGAAATGCATTCAGAAAATAAGTATCCTCATACATGGCAAGGAGCCCACATTATACCAATACATAAAAGAAGATATAACCAATCTGGCTATGTATCAACCTATTTGTCTCCTGGATACTAATTTGAAAATTTTCTCTAAGGTAATATTAAAAAGACTTAATGCTACAATAGAAGAGACAGGCGGGTTGTCTCCTTACCAAGACGGTTTTCAGAAAGAATTCTCAACCCTTGATAACATATTTATTTTATATCACTTGATAGAAAAATATCTTATACTTAGAAAACAAAATTATATAACAGTATTTGTAGATTATATAACTGCTTTTGACTCTATTTTGAAAATATATATATGGGAAATATGAATAAATAGAGGAATAGACAAGGCACTTGTTAAAATTATGTTTAATTTATATAGAGAAACTTGGGCATGGGTGAGAATGGGTATTGATGGTCAACTTTCCACAGCATTCAAATTAATAAAGAGGTCAGATGGGTGCGTGCTGACCTTAGATTATTTGCACTTTATATCAATGACTTATTAATAGAGTTTAGTATACATGAGTCAGATTCTCCAAAATAAATGAACAACACTGTCCAGTGTTGGCACATGCAGACGACCTAGTATTATTTCCCCTACCAAGAAGGAGTAATAGGAAAACTTAAACTGCTAGAGGAGAGATCATGGATTTAAAATTAAAGATTAATTTAACAAAGACTAAAATGATTGTTTTTGGACAGAAAGGTAAAAAGAAAAATGGGTGTGGAATCTGGAGGAGAACAAAGTAGAAGTGATAAAATCTTATGTATACCTTGAATTGAATTTAATGAAAACAGATTATGGAATACACATTTTCACAAGATCTTAGAAACCTTAAAAGAACAATCTTGGCACTATCTCGATTCAACTATAGATATGATGGCACAAGTATAAGTCCCTTAATTGAAGTAATTAAAACAAAATTTGAGGCTCAACTGTTGTATGATGCAGAAATCTGGGATGTGAATTACAGGAATAAATTAATGGTGCCCTTATTCAAAATGTTGATGAAAATAATGCAAGTAGGCCACTCCTGCCCATCCCCATATAAAAGATCAGAGCTAGGAATCTCTAACATAAATGTGCTTATTGAGACAAGGCAAGTTAACTCTTTGGCTAAGAGTGACCAGACTCCTGGCAGCATGGATCTCTGCTCATTGCTTGGAAGAAAATGGAAATAGTATGCATTAGGGTGCACGCAAGGTTTCTGGTACCCAAAGAAAATAACAATGTTAAAAAATATAATTTAGTTACGCTGCTAAAATATGTGGAACAAAGTATATAGTTAAGTACTAAATATAAGAAATACATTGCCTCAAGATTTGGAACTTTTGGAAAAAACAAGACCTAGTACTAATTAAGGGCACAGCTTATTCTAAGTGGTTTGCCTATAACAACTTTAAATTTGGCAATAAGGCATATTTAGACATTATTCCTCGACCCTGCTCTGCGCAGGGTATTTATTGTGTATAAGTTTGAGTAATTCAATTGCAGAGTACTGAGGTATGACTGAAGAAAACTGTAGTTGCTCCGGAGGTGATCGAGAAGACTTCATGCACATTATGTGGCACTGCACCTGGTATAATAAGGAGCGTATATATTGGCTAGACCCCTTATGGATGTTAGACATAACCTGGATCTAGAAACTTTGACTTCCATTCTAATCCATACTGAAGATGGCTGGTCTGTGGAAAGACTGGAAAAATGTTTTATGGCAATTAGCAAAATAAAGAAAAGAAGTAGTAATGCAATGTTACCAGAAGGTATTTGTCTCCTTTGTTGAAAAACAGTAGGTGCTTCCATGCTTTTTCATTTAGGAACAAGGAGTGTTCTTTTAGTAGTTGTGCAATATTTCAGAGAAATACTAAGATGAACATGAATTAGAAAATTATTTAACAAGTACAAATGGTCTGTAGGGTGTGAATGTTATGATTATGAACTATGTATTTAATTGTTTGTATTTTTTGTAAATAAGTATTAGATCTTTTTGTAATCTTTTTTAAGTGATGTGAATTTGCTGATGGCTTTTAAGCCTAACAATAAACTTTTAAACTGAACTCTGTCTCTCCCAGCACACTCATGTCACAGACCGCAGGGATATGCCACCATTACATGCCACCCATGGATGGGGATAGTAGTGAGTGATTGCTTTTTATTTAGCAGGTTTACATTAATTTGTATACAAATAATAAATTACATTATTTCCTTTGAGCCTCTGTGTCAAATGTGACTGGCTTTTGACCACTTTTTGCATTTTGTCTTGCATTTTTGAAATATTTGTCAATTAATCAGAACTAATCAGAACAAATCAGAACTTCACCATGTTCTGGTTCTTGTTTAATAAGGGTCAGAAATTCATCAAGTTCATCCATCCCTAATTTTCTCTGCCTCCCCAACTTCATAGCATGACCCTAGTTGATGAGATTCTTTTCTATAGAAAATGCTACTTTCTTTTACCTTATTAATAGTTTTAGGTATTTTAAGATTTCTATCATATCACCCCATTTCCTCCTCTCATCAACAGAGTAAATATTCAGTTCCTTGAGTGTCTCCTCATAGGGCTTTTGATGCAGGCCTTTCTTTTCTTTTGGACCAGGACTACAGAGTGCGGTCTCTGCATTTAACTCTGCCTGACTGAGGTCCAGCACTGGATATCTTCCAACTGGTTTAAACTTAACCCAGACAAGATGGAATTATTGGTGATCGAGAGTGGGCATTGGTGGGGTATCAGATGACTTGAGGAGGCAATCAGTATTATGCTTGGTGCTTCTCGGATGGCCATCTCTGTCAAGATGAAAAACCTGGGCATGATCCTAGACAGAGAATTGACACTGGAAGCTCAGGTGATGGCTGTTCTCCAAAATGGATTCTACCACCTGAGAAACATCACCTGGATTAAGCACCTTATCCCACTTGATGACCTGCCTTCACTAATACATGTCTTTTTGACTTCTATGCTTGACTGCTACAATGCATTGTACCTGGGGCTAAGTGGAGGAGCACTGCATCACCTACAGCTACTGCAGAATGCAGCAGCCAGAATGTTGGTGGGCCTTTCTAGGTCCTGACATAAAACATTGGTCCTATGCGATCTGCATTGGCTGCTGGTGAGGTGGTGGATATCCTTCAAGGTCATCTTGCTGACCTATAAGCTCTAAATGGATCAAGTCCTAGCTACCTGCAAGACCTACTGTCTCCTTACCAACCATCCCAACCAGGGTTCGGCTGAAGTCATATGGGGAGTGTGTCTTTCTAGTAGTAGCCTGATCCTGTGTAACTTGCTCCCAAGGTCCTTGAGGGAGGCATCCTCACTGAACCTTTTAAGAAAGGACTGAAGTCCCACTTTTCAAAGAAGCTCTTTCCTTTCATTGATTTGGATGGCTATTTATTATTTTTAGTTATTTAATTTATTATATTTACCCTTTCATTTACATTATCTATTTTATCATATACTGCTGATTTTAATTTAATATGGTTTTGTTCAGCACCTAAAGTGTCTGAGGATGGAACTTCAGAAATAACATTTTGCTTGCTTGCTTGCTATTTGCATTTTATATTAAGAATATCAAATCAGAAAAGATGGTTCACCCTTAGATGGTTTTCCATTTAAGTACCCTTACAACAAAATTGAGGCTGCTACTGTGGAAAGAAGGGGGACCTCCGAAAGCCTTTATACTCTGGTAGAACATTTATGAACAGTGTCCTTGTGATGTCATGCAGAGGATATTGCACAGCTTCACCATGTGACACCAAAAGGTTCAGTAAATTGTAACAGAAAAGTATCAATGGATTATAGACAAGGTCCCTGAATTCTACATCTCTGCAGCTGCAGAATTTTCTGCAGCATTTGCATAATGTCATGGAAAGATTTCTTTCTATCTATCTATCTATCTATCTATCTGTCTGTCTGTCTGTCTGTCTGTCTGTCTATCTATCTTACAGGGGTGCAATTGCGCCACTATAGTTAGGGTTGAGTAGACACTTTAAATTTAAACTGAAAATTTGCACTTTAATAACTTTTGGCTATTCAATGGATTTGCATGAAATCCAGTATGTTGTGCTCTGTGTAGATATCGCTTGATGTGCCAAGTTTCGTGGTCAGTCGGATTGGTGGATTTTGCCTGAGCATTGTGAAACAACCTAACATTCGCTTTTTGGCTGTTTTTCCTCATCACGCTGCAGCCAAATGATCTGGAATTTTGGTCTGACATTTTCAGGGTAGAAAGAACTTGCCCCAGATAAACCAGAATTGGTATGGTAAAAAATATTAATCCATTCCAAAGTTATTACATTTTGTAATGTTGGGTTCTGAGCATACTCAACTCAGTCTTTTGGATAGCTGCATGGAACAATAAAGGATTTTGGTCTGACAAAAATGATTTTGACAGCTCATGAAAAAGATCCTTAGAATCCTTTTTCAAGAGAAAAATTCCTTTTGTCAGTCGTCGTCTTTTTAGCCCAAATCGTCTTAACTCTGCCCAGGGATGTCATCTGCAGACATCAAAGTATGTGTCTTGTTCATCAGGATGTCCTTTATTGTTGTGTGCCTTTAGTTTAATTTTATGTGGCCTCAGAATGCTTATTTTATGTTTTAAAATCCTTTTTCATAATTCGCTTCCATTTCTTTTTTGTGAGATGTCAAAACTTTTTCGAATCACAAAAAGGATTAGGACACGCCATGAAAAAGGACAACTTTCTTAAATCCTTTTCATGAGATGAACAATCCTCTTCCCCAGAAAATTCCTTTTTCATGATGTGAAAAAGGATTTTAACACCTCACACAAAAGAAATTTGTCTGGCTAAACAGGAATATTGGCTAGGCCATCTGGTTGAGAAGTCCTAATCTTTTTGCATTGGGGAAATTATTAGTACATATCTCAAGAAAAGGAATTTGTTGATGAAAAGGATTAGGACATCTCCGAATAAGCATGACTTTATTAAATCCTTTTTCATGAGATGACCAAATCCTTTTTCCTGGCAAATTCCTTTTTCATGAGATGTCCTAATCCTTTTTGTGATGTGAAAGGATTTTGACACCTCAAAAAAAGAAATTTGTCTGGTGAAAAGGAATAAGATCAGGGCCATCTGGTTAGTGAAGTCCTAAATTATTTTTCATCAGGCAAAGTCCTTTTGTGAGATGTCATAATCCTTTTTAGCATTATGAAAAGGATGATGTCTGACGAAAAGGATAACTTTGGTCCATAACTTGCCATCTTTTAAGATTCTGACCCCAAATTTTCATCATGGCCAATTGAGGACTCCATTTTATGAACAACTAAATGTCATTATGCAACTCTCACCTGAAAGGTGATTTCATGGTAGGTTGGTGAATTCACCTTTAGGCAGGATTTGTATAATGACAGTCATATTGTTCATGAGGTGAGTTCTTCAAAAGCCCATGTTTAAAATTTGAGTTATGACAGTTTGTTGGAATTGTGCAATGCATTCTCATAATTTTGTCAATTTAAAATATTTTGACCCCAAATTTGTAACATACAATTCTTATTACCCCACCAATGTATGCCACAACCATCATTTTTCAAATACTGGCTGAAATTAGTTTTCATATCTGTGGAACAGAAATAGTGTTACAGTTGCACATGATAATGTTTCAGTTGGGATTTGAATTTTTTCACCACTGGGTACATCAGGTGGGGTAATTACATGGCTGTGATGACAATTGCATCATTCTTGGCCTATAAATGGAAGCACAGGGCTGGAGGGCCCTGCCCTTCCAGAGGTACATGTATGCCTCTATGGAGGAATGGGAGTGCAGGCCCACAGGGTCCTGGGCTCCCATGGCTACGCATATGTATGCTTTTGTGAGGAATTGGAGAGCATAGTTAAGAGGACACTGTGCTCTGAGAAGCACATTAGGATATGATTACACTATCTCAAAAGTAAGGAAATACATTTGCAAAATCATTGGTAATGCATCAGTTCAGGCTAAAGCTACAAATGATGGGAAATGTGACATTATGATTTCCAACCCTAGCACCCTACCCCTACACTTCACGGATGAGAGGCATTAGGTTATCAGCCCTAGTGCTCACCCCATTCTCCTATGCTGCACCCACCCAGCTTATTTTCTAATTGATAGGGGTGAGTGTTTGGGTTGATGACTCCAATGTCACCCATCCATATCTTCTTCATCTGGTAAGGGTGGGGTGGGGTATTATGGTTCAAAACCCTAGTGCCACATCTCCCTACTTTTGTCACTTTAACCATAACTAATGCATTAACAAAGTGTTTTAATAATATATATATATATATATATATATATATATATATACACACACATATATATATATATATATATATATACACATATATATATGTATGTTTTATAGTGGCACAGTAGTGCCACTATAGTTAGGGTTGAGTACCCCATTTAAGGTTAAAGTGTGAAAATTTCCAGCTTAATAACTTTGCCACTGTATGACAGATTTACCTGAAATTTGGCAGGCACAGAGCAGTACCACAGATCTCTCGATCTGCCACGTTTCATAATGGTCAGATATGCAGTTGCTGAGCTATAAAGTGCAATAGAAAGTCACATTTCGGCATGGTTTGTGTGACCAGTCTGAAAACTTCAGGGAACATGTGGCTGGGGTCCCCGATGTGTCTTTTGAAGATTTACTGAGAAAATATTAAATGGTTCAAAAGTTATTCAAAAACAAGTTTCCCATTATAATCAATGGGAAAAGTTAACAAAATGTTTGACAGTGTCGCAAATGCAGGTTTTAGTGTCACAAATGACCCCAGTAGTGTCGTGAGTCAGCCAATTTTGTCAGTTACTGGTCACAGAAATGCCTGGCATTTAAATTTATTTATTTATTTATTGAATTTTGATGACTGGTAGTCTCTTGGCCCTAAAAAGGTCCCTTCAGGGGCGACCTGGTGAAACAACAACATACAGGTAACAGATCAGTACAGTCTGGAGAATTGGATAGTTTTAACAGTATGAGTACATATGTTTACAGGCACCAGGTAGTGGAAGACATACAGGCTGTAAGGACATAGAGGTTACAAATAATGAGTACATTAAACATTAAGCATCACTAGTTGTTGATTAGATACAAAGTGCTCTGGAATAGCGAGCAGCACCTATAGTCCTAGGGTTAGCTGCTGTGTCTGCAGGATTGGAAGGGGATAAATTAGGGACATAAGTGCACCCTGCCTGTAAGAGGAGGACCGTTATACTGCCTGGGTAGAGGTTGGAGGTCAAATGAGCTGCCTAGGAGGCTGAACGTGGTCATGTACTGTGGCATAGACATATGCTCCTATTGAGCAGGTGTCCTTAAGCATAGTCCGGAAGCTGAAACAGTCTCAGCCTCCCGACCTCCAAGGGAGGTTGTTCCAGGAGGAAGGGGCGTGTACAAAGGACCTAGACCCGGCTTTAGTCCTCATCTTGGGAACCTCGAGGAGAGATTGGCCTGATGAGCGCAGGCACTGTGGGTTGGGTTTCGCCTGGCCGAGCCCAACCAGGCTAGGGGAGTTGAGAGGCCCAGTATCTTATATGTAAGGCAGAGGGTTGGGTAGGCAGGCGAGCATCAAGAGACGGCCACTTGAGACTGAATTGGGCCTCACAGTGGTGAGACCTCGGGTGAGACAGGGTGACAAAGCGGACTATCTTATTGTACAGGGTCTGCAGCCTTCCTAATTCCATCACGGCCATGCCCTGGAGGATCAGGGCCCTGTATGTGAGCTTTGGGAGGAGCACACTTGTGGCAATGGCTACCCTAGCTTCGGGATGATCTGGTCCTTTAGTCCATAAAGGATGCCTAGTTTCCATGGATGGCTTTGGTGATTTGATCTACATGATTCTTTAGTGTGAAACCTTGGTCCAGGGTAAGGCCAAGGTATTTGGTGGAGGTGACCACCTCAAGTTTTACACCCTCCTGGACTGGAGTTGTAGGTGATGTGACCTCTCTGTTCCCAGGATCTAGGGCCAAAGAGCATTACCTTCATTTTGCTAGTGTTTAAAACCATTTTGTTCAGAAAGAGCCAGTCCTCCATCAGGTGGATGTCCTCTTGAAGGGCTGTCTGCAACTCAGGTAAATTAGGAGTCTATAAATGACTGCATCATCCGTGTACTGAATGGCGCTGCTACTCCGCAGTGTTTGTGCAGATCATTAATGAACAGTGTAAAGAGAAGAGGCTGAGGATTGACCCTTAGGGTACCCCTTCTTTGAGTGGAGCTAGCTTAGAGACTTTATCCTCCCACTTAACCCTCTGGGTGCGTGAGAGATAACTCTTGAACCATCCCAGTGAGTGAGTATCAAGACCAAGAGAGCGCATTTTGTAGAAGGAGGTTGTGGTTTACACAGGTCGAAAGCTTTAGATAGGTCAATGAAGACCGCCCTGTGCTGGCTCCCTCCGTCATTATTGCTCAGTACTAGCTGAGAATTTAGTTAGCACAGTGTCCGTTCCATGCTTAGCCCTGAACCCGTGCTGAGATGGGGAGATTACCCGGTGGGTTTCTAGGTAGTCCCGAGTTGGGACTAGACTAGCTTCTCCTGTACTTTAGCTATGGAACACAACAAGGAGATAGGCCTGTAGTTCTCGATGGGCTCTGCTGATCCTCCCTTGTGTATGGGAATACTAGTGCTTGTTTCTAGAGCTTGGGTACTGATCCCTCCGTTATGGACGGTTGATCAGCCAGGTTAGGGGTTTAGCTAAAGCTGGGGCTCCCTCCTTAGGATTCTAGTTTGGATCCCGTCAGAACCCCAGATCCTCTTTGAGTGTAGGGATTTAAGGGTGGTAAGGACCTCCTTTTCTCTGACCAGCCTCAGGTGAAACAGAGGGCGATCAAGGTCCTGGGGCAGTTGTGAAACCGGCTTACTACTCATGTCAGGGGTCCCCGCTTGTATGCATCAGATTCATGAAGTAAGTGTTAAGGGTCTCAGCAACGAGAGATCCCTCATAGATTAGTTGCCCATTAGCCCATTTGGGACCCTCTAGGGACACAATTATTTTGTGTTCACCTAGTCGAGCCCTGAGGATGCTAGCCATGTCTTTTTTTTTTGGGGGTTAAACACCCCAGAAATATGTTTTGAAATTTTTGTAAATTGTGGTGAAGCAAAGTAGTGTCCCAATGGGACACTTTCATGATTTTTTTTGCGAAGTGTCGTGATTTATGACACCACTTTGTGACACTATGCCCAAAATAGCAGGAATTCTTTGCCACCCTGCTGCAAAAGAACGGTTTGGTCTTGTGGGCTAAATTTGAGGGAAGCCAACATCCTACAGATGTGCCTTTGGTGGTTTGGTGACAAAATATTACAGGGATGCAAAGTTACATTACTCCAAACTTGATGATTTTTCCATAGACTAACATTGCGGCGTCCGCCATGCCTTTTGGGGCCCATATCTTGAAACGCTTGAGATATAGACTTTCATCAGAAAAATGCTTGGCCCCAAAACATAGAAACATAGAATTTGCGGCGAATAAGGAACACTTGGACACCCAAACTCATTTTAATGCATCAGTTAGGGTTGTTCCACAGTGACAAAAGAAATTCGGTGTTAGGTTGAAAACCCCTTGCAGCCCAAGACCACCCTGTCCCCACCAACAGGCATCGGGGTGCATTGGGGTCGTGGTCATAACTCTCACCCCATCCCATGTAAACAAGCTGAGGTGGTGCAGTATAGGAGAAGGTGAGAGTTGACCGATGACCCAACGCACACCCTGATGCCTGTTGATGGGGACAGGATGGGCTTGGGTGCAAGGTGGCAACCATAACACTGAATTTCTCACTTTGTCACTGTGGAACAACCCTAACTGATGCATTAAACTGAATTTTGTGCCATGAATTTCCTCTTGTTGAGAATGAGCACTATAAATAGTGAAAAGAATGTTGTGGTCAGAACAAGGGCCCAACCATGTGATTTTTGCCCTATTTTTTTCAGAGAGGGTTGTGTATGCATGGAATGGCCTTCCGGAGGAAGGTTGTGGAGTCAAAATCAGTGGTGGAATTCAAGCATGCATGGGATAGTCATAAGGCAATTCTGGGGGTGGGGGTAGGAAGAAGTAGGCTGCTGGTTAACTAGGATCTGCAGCTTATCCAGTAGGTAGGAAATGGGCAGACTGGATGGGCCAAGGGTCCTTATCTGCCATCAAATTTATGTTTCTATGTTTATATATATATATATATATATATATATATATATATGGATACATGATAGGCAGGAGTGGAATATGGAAAATATTCTCACTCCTGCATAGTGAGGCATGGATATCTCACGAGTGCGAAGGCATGAATAGGATATCCATGCCTCATGATGCAGGAGTGAGAATATTTTCCATGTTTCACGACCTGGACATCATGTGTTCGGATTATACATAGGGATTGTGTTTTAGTTGGTTAATCAAATGGTTTTGTTATTTCATAACGTATGTGTTAGGTGTTATTTTTATTTGTAGTATAAATCCGCAGGTTGTTTGGTACTACTAAGTTTGTTTGACTGAAGTGTGACTGCGTTGGTTGTGAATGGGAAGGTTGTAATTTTGATTGGTTGTTTTCATGAATGGCTGTATTGTGATTGGTTGGACGTAGGGTGTTGGTGGAGCTGTGTGATTTGTAATTGGTTTACATCTGTTTGTGGGTGGGATTTTGTAGGTAACTGGCAAAGGAGATTGTTTTGAATTTTTTTATTTTTAGGGAATCAAGTGTGCTTTCCATTTGTTTTTATTGTTCTGTGGATATATAGATGAAGATTGTGGCCATGCAGATGCTTTTGGACTGTTTCTGGTTCACATCCGTATTCGTTATATTTTTACCACAGTCCGGTTGAGTAATGTACTTTTGTCAGCTGAGTGTTTCATTTGGAGCCTGGGGTGGATTTTTTCAGCTTCTGATGTTTTGAGGACAGCCAGCACTGGTACTATCAAGGTATAGTACTTTACATGCTGCTGAAACACAATTTGTACGTGTGGGACTGTTTGTTTTGGAGGCTTGGGAGATTTCCATTTTCTTTATTTGGTGACTGCTTTCAGTTTTAGCGTAGTGGCTACCAGATTGCTTCAATGTTGAGTTCAGCAGTTGCTGTGGATCATTTTATCTTCACTGTGGTATGTTTGCTTGGCAGGTGTAAAATATTTGTATTTTGACTACTATTGGGGATTCATCATTTTGTTGGACTTACAAGTAGTCCGGACAGGGAGGTGTTTGTGCAGATGTCACCACAGTGAGAATATCACCTGCTGACGTAGATACCGTGTGTGTAAATGGAAATATCTTCCACAGTGTCTACATCAGCAGGATTTATCTCACTCTAGTGAGAATACATGTTTTTATTTGCCACGCTTATCACCCACCCATATTGTGTACATATATAGCCACTGTAGTTAGGGTTGAGTGCTCATTTTTTGTTAAAGCCCAATTTTTGTCCTTTAATAACATTGCAACAGTTCAATGGATTTGTAGGAAAGTTTGCATGCGTAATCTTGTGAAGGTCTATTGATGTGCCAAATTTCATTTGAATCACTTGTGTGGTTTTTGAGATACAGAGTCTGACAAATTGTTAAATTTACCTGTTTTTCACTGTTTCTTTGTCCACCTGTTTCTCAGAAACTGTTTTAAGTTAAGGTCTGACATTCTCAGGGTAGTAATCCTTTGCCTCACAGATGTGCCTTTCAAAAGTTTGGTGAAAAATATTAATCCGTTCCAAAGTTATTAAATTTCAAAGTTTCTAATTACTTTCAATGGGAAATTATAGATGTTCAGCTCAAAATGGATTCTGTGTCACAGGAGCCAATTCTTTTTGCATAATGGTTATCCTGTGTCACAGGAGCCTAATACTTTTGAAGAGGGCTCATTCTGTGTCGCAGGTGGGAAATGCTTTTGTGGGTCTGCCATTTTGTTTTTCAGTTAGTGAGAGAAAAAAACAAAGAAAACACATAAAAATGGATGGATTTCAAAAACAAACATCAAAACCTAGCTAAATGGGAATTCTGCTGTTTGTTTTTGAAATGTTGGCAAGAAACACATTTTCTGTGCACCCAAAATCTGGGTTGTCCATCTTACCGAGATGACTTGTGCTGCCAGCTGCAGTTTTAGGTGTCAGCTGACATTTTCCTGGTGTCTAGTGGCACCCCACCCTCTGATCCCTATGTTTTATTTTATTTTAATTTCTCAGTGGGTGTTAGTGGCATCCTCCCATCCTTCTATATATATCCCTGTTGTCCAGTGGCACCACCCATCCTCTGATCCCCATATTTATTTAATTTTCTATTTATGTTAGTAGTACCCACCAGCTTCCCGTATCTTTTCTTGGTGTCCAGTGGCACCTCCCTCACCTGCTGTTCATCATTTCTGGTAGTCTAGTGGTCCCTCATCTCCCTTTCTTACATGTCTAATTGTCATCCCATTAAGTTAATAAAATCTGCTGGTAGTCTAGTTGTCATGCTACACTGACAAGCATTTAAACTAGCAAAGGGGTGGCAGGCCAGCAAGGACGGTACCTACTTGCTCACCCCCACAGCTAGCAGTGGAACCAGTGAACCAGAGGAGTGGCTATCTCTGCAAAGCAGTGTGCAAAGATGGAGATTAGTGTCCAAAGGTGGATAAGCAGAAAAGGGGCAAAATTCAGCAGAAGGGCAGACAGCAAGGAGAACCAGGGATAAATGACAACCAAGGAAGGGGCTGGAGTAGAACAGTGAAGCAGTCTAGGAGGTCAAATCATGGAAAGCCATGTGTGCAAATGCCAGGAGCCTTAGCAACAAGATGGAAGATCTGAGGCTGTCATGGTACAGTCAGACCTGGACATTGTGGCATCACTGAAACCTGGTGTAATGATAACCATGACTGGGAGATGGCCATACCTGGCTACAACATATTCAGAAGAGACAGAGCAGGCAGGAAGGAGGAGGTGGCACTGTATGTGAAAAATGACATAAGGGCCACACAGATCCAGGAGGAACAAAATGGGGAGAGATACTGTGGGTTAAGCTGGAAAGGAAAATGGGGCCAGCCATCCGCACAGGTGTGGTCTATAGACCACCAGCCCAGGAGGAAGAAACAGATAGGGAGTTGATGCTAGCCATCCAAAGGATGGCAGACAAGGGTGAGGTAGTACTGGTTGGAGACTTCAATATACCAGACGTGGACTGGAGCATCCCAGGAGCAGCATCAACTAGGAGCAGATTTATTCTGGACTCCTTCAGGGTGCCTTCCTCAAGCAACTGGTCATGGAACCAACTCGGCAGAAGGCAATACTGGACCTTGTGCTCACAAACAGGGACAGTGTGATGGGGGTAACAGTGGGGAGCACCTGGGTAACAGTGACCACCAGTCATTGTGGTTTGAAATCACAGAAAGAGCAGAACCAAACCACACAAAAACACGTATCCTGGCTTTTAGGGGGCAGACTTTGGGAAAATGGGGAGATACTTGAAAGAGGCATAAAGGGAATGGGACAGGAATCAGGGTTGAGGAACAGTGGGCAGTATTTAAAATGGGATTATAAGAACAACATAATTATGCATTAAGCAGGTTAGCAAGAGGGAAAGAAAGAGGAGACCATTATGGTTTTCCAAAGAGGTAGCAAAGAAAGTGAAAGCCAAAAGATTGCATTCAGGCAATACAAAAAGACACATGTAGAAGGGGATAGGGAGAAGTACCAGGAGAAACAAAGGGAGGCAGGAAGTCAGTAGGAAGCCAAAGCTCAGACAGAAGAACACATTGCAAAATCAGTGGGTAAAGGGACAAAACATTTTACAGGTACATAAGTGAAAAAGAAAGACAAAGGGAGGGATAGTGAGACTGAAGGGGAGGATGGGAGCGTGAGGATGACAACAGTAAAGCTGACATATTGAACAGGTATTTCTGCTCAGTCTTTACTAAGGAAGAGGGGTAATGGGTCTGAAGGGAGTACAAGGGTGAGAATGATGCAGAAATGGACACAAGTCCCTTTACACGAGAAAGGGTCCTGAAGGAACTGGAAGTAATAAGAGCTGATAAAGCAATGGGGCCAGATGGTGCACCTAGGGTCCTTAAAGAACTAAGAGAGGTGGTGGCTGAACCTCTGGCTATCCTGTTCAGCCAATCACTGGAAACAGGGAGGTACCCAAAGACTGAGGACAGATGTAGTCCCCTATACAAAAGTGGGAACAAAGAGGAAGCAGGAACCACAGACCAGTCAGCCTCACTCGGTAGTGGGAAAGATCATGGAAGCACTACTGAAGGAGAGATTGGTGGAACATCTGGTTGTCAATGGACTACAGGACCCAAGGCAGCATGGTTTCACCAGGGGAGGTCCATGTCAGACCAACCTCATTGAATTTTTTGACTGGGTGACTAGGGAGGTGGATCAGGAGGGCAGTGGACATGGCCTATCTGGAATTCAGCAAGGCCTTTGACACTGTGCCCATAGAAGACTATTACGTAAACTGGGGAATATGGGTGTGGGCAGGACAGTAGTGTGGTGGGTAGGTAACTGGCTGTGCGCAGGACACAGAGGGTGGTGGTAAATGGCTGTCACTCCACAGAGGGAAGAGTGACCAGTGGGTACCACAGGATCAGTGCTGGGACCGTCCTATTCAACATCTTCATCAGTGACATTGCACAGGATCTAGAAGGCAGAATTTCGCTGTTCGCTGATGACACAAAGCTCTGTAACAGAGTAGACACACCAGAGGGTGTAGACAGAATGAGAAGGGACCTGCAGAAACTTGAAGAATGGTCAAGGGTTTGGCAGTTGAAATTCAATGCAAAGAAGTGCAAGATAATGCATATGGGGCACAAAACCCAGGCACAATATATCAGTTGGGGGTGAGGATATAGCATGCACCAAGCAGGAAAGGGATCTTGGGGTTGTCATCTCTGATGACCTCAAGGTAGGGAAACAGTGTGACAAGGCAGCAGGTAAAGCAATAGGATGCTGGGTTGTATAGGCAGGGATCACCAGCAGGAAAAGGGAGGTCATAATTCCACTATACAAGACACTAGTGAGGCCCCACCTGGAGTACAGTGTACAGTTCTGGAGACCATATCTATGTAAGGACATAGACAGGGTAGAGAAGGTTCAGAGGAGGGCAACAAAGATGGTGCATGGATTGCATCACAAGTCCTATGAAGACAGGTTGAAGGAACTGAACATGTACTCCCTGGAGGAGAGGAGGAGAGGGGATATGATAGAGACATACAAGTATCTTACAGGGAGGAACAGGGTGCAGGAAAACACTATTTTTAAGTGAAAAGATGTTTCAGGACTAGAGGCATGGGATGAAGTTGGAGGAGGACAATTCAGAGGAAACATGAGAAAGAATTTCTTCACAGAACGGGTGGTGGACAAGTGGAACACCCTGCCAGAGGAATTGGTGGGTGCTGAAACAATCACGGATTTAAGAATGCATGGATAGACATAAAGGAATTCTAGAGGTCAGGGTAAGGGAAAATAGACTTCTAGGAAAACAAACTGAACTTACAAGCTCAAATGGGCAGACTAGGTGGGCCATAGGCCCTTATCTGCCGACACTGTCTATGTATCTATGTATCTATGTCACTTCCGCCCCTGATGTCCAGTTGCCATACCTGAAATGAAAACAAAATGCCTGGTAGTCTACTGGTTTCCCAATGACCCATTAATGTTTACTTATAACAAAATATCCTTGTAGTCTCAGTGGTCCCTCCTCTCCCCAATGTCTGATCCCCATACACATTTAAAAATTGAAATTTTGTTAGTCTAGTGGTCCTTCATCTTCCTGATCCCCCTATAAACACATTAGTTTTCCTTGTGGTCTAGAGGCCCAACACCTACCCTTTGTGATGACCCACCACCCACTTCCCCATCCTGATTCTCTGTCTGTAATTAGCATAGCCCTCTTCTGTTTTCCATGTTCGGTTACAGACCGAGCTATTAATGAGCACCTATTCTATACAAAAGGCTCCTCATTCATAGCTCAATCTGTTGCCAGCCATGGAAGTGAGAAGAGGGCCAGGTTGCATGCAGACCGAATGGAGATAGGGGAGCAAGGTAGTGGGTTATCACCTAACAGGGTGGGGTGGAGGATGAGGGGCCACTAGACCACCCAGAAAATAATGTGCTTTCAGGGGAGCGGATCAGAGTGGAGGGACCACTAGACTGCCAGGTAATTTATATTTTTATATTAGGACTGGATCGGACAATAGAGAGAGGGAAGGGATCACTAGATTACCATGATTTTGTTTTATACACAGACAGTGATTGAGCTTTAGGGAGGGGTAACGACCACTAGGCTACCAGGTATATTTTCTTCGCATTACAGGGATGGTGATTGGACATTTGGGGTGGGGAGAGACCACTAGACTACCAGAATTTTTTTTTACTTAAGTGGATGGTAATCAGACATGAGAGGCAGGACCACTAGACTACCAGGGTATTTGTTTTAAAGCAGACAGTGATCAGACACTGGGGAGGTGAGAGGGATCACTAGACTACCAGGATTTATTTTTAACTTACAGGGATGTTGATCAGACATGAGAGGAGAGGAGGAACCACTAGACTATGATGGTCTTAAGGATACAGCGATCAGACATTGGAAGGGGTGACTAAGTACAATAAACATTATACATTAGTTTAAGTGGGGCTGCAGGAAATGAAATCCTGTTTCAGTAAAACAGGATCCTATATATTTTTTCCCATTCACTACAATGGGATTAGTCTGATTTAGGATGATCTTTTGCAATAAGATCCTTGATCGTGCTTTCCCATTGCAAGATAAAGGATCCTTTTTTGTGAACCAGGATTCTACATTGTGCTAATTCCATTGTAGTCAAAGTGAACGCACAATAAAGGATCCTTTTGCAAAGCAGGATCCTATTTTGGCCTGTGGTTCAATGCATTTCGATTGGGTTTTCAACTTTGGTTCATAAATTAGAAATTGGTTTTATATTTTCACAACAAATTTTCAACATGGCCTTTGGGGACCTAACCTCATGAACAATAGGACTGTCATTATGCAACTCCCTCCCGAAAGGTGATTTGACTGTCAGTTGGAGAAGTCACCTTTGGGTGGGATTTGAAATGTTTTCTGCCCTTGTTTGTGATGTTGTCATAAGACAGCTATGTTGAAAATTTGGTGTCAAAATATGAAAAATGCAAAGTTATGACTGCTTGTTGCAATTTCACTACGCACGCCATAAATTTGGAAATGTTTAATATTTGGACCCCAGTTAACATAGCTATCTTAATAATCCACCTCATGTATTTCAGAGCTGTCATTTTTAAAATCTTGCCCAAAATGTTTTTTGCACCTGTAGAATGGCGCTGCAGTTGAGCAGAATTAGGTTTTGAGGGATTTGAAAATGTTCCATCCCGGTACATGCGGTGAGATAATAAGATGGCTATGGTGACAGTTATGTCACTGTAGTCCTATAAATGGAAGTACAGGGCCCTCAGAGTCCAGTGATTCTACAGCTACATATGACTACTGTAATGCTCTGTACTTTGGGATCATGGGAGGGACCTCTGCAGGCTGCAGCTAGTGCAGAATGCAGCAGCCCGGATACTACTGGCCTTTCGAGGTCTAGTCAAGTGACCCCAGTTCTGCATGCTCTTCACTAGCTGCCAGTCAGGTGGAGGTCCTTTTAAAGGTGGGTCTTCTCACCTTTAAGGCCCTTACTTTACTTTGGGCTGCCTGGGATTGATATCCGCCGCTATAGCTAGTGCAGAACCCGCAGCCGGTTGTTAATGGGGACTCGCTCCTTCCATATTACACCGGTGCTCCGAGATCTGCACTGGCTGCCGATTCAGTGGTGGATCACCTTAAAGTCGGATTGCTGACTTATAAAGCCCTACACGGGTTGGGTCCAGACTACCTGAAAGAGCTTCTGGTACCTTCCCTACCGATGCGATCACTTCGCCTACCAACGAGGGGTTGCTAGAGATCCTTAAAATCGTCCGGCGCTTGAGCTTTGTTTGTGGCGCCGAATCTTGAAATCTCTACCACGCTGATTAGAGAGTGCATGACGGTGGAGGGTTTTAAAAGGGGCTTAAAGTCCTTTTATGGAGCAAGGCTTTCACTGATAACCTTTAAGTTGATTAATTGGTGTGTTGCCAACTTAGTTTTTTAATATGTTTTAAGATGTTTTACTCTGCATTTTATTGTAATGCGCCTTGATATTGAGAAAGGCGAGATAAATAAAGCTATTATTATTATTATTATTATTATTATTATTATTATTATATGGGCTAGGTCCTGGTTACCTGTCTGAGCTCCTGACACCAGTGTCCTCTGCATGCCCCTCTGCTCCTCCTTGAGGGGCCTCTTGGATGTTCCCAGGGTTCAGCTCAGGACATCAGGAGATCATGCTTTAGTGTCTCTGGGCCAACCCTTGGAACTCTCTGCCACCTGCAGTCCAGGAGTCTCCATCAATTGAGGTATTTGAGAAGAGGCTAAGGGCCCAACTCCTCAGCCTGGCCATTGACTGCTGATATCAACTTTAGCTTTGGTCAGTGCCTTGAAGATTTACTTTGGAAACCTCTATTCTGTTGTATTTTAATCCTGTTATGGTTGTAATAAGGTTGTATTATGTTTTTATTTACTACTGTATGTCCTCATTTAAGTTTGGCACCCAGAGACTCTGGGATTGGTTGCCTTATAAATAAAGTTGCCTTGCCTTGCCTCATGGAGGGATGGAATGTAGGGCCTCTGGGCCCTGCACTCCCACAGACAAATAAGGATATGATTATACTATCTGGAAAAGTAAGAAAATTCATTGCAAAAGCTTTGTTAATGCATGAGTTAGGGTTGTTACTAAATTAAAAAGGGAAATGTGGCATTACGGTTTCAACCCTAACACCACCCACCCTGCAGACACCGACAGGCATTGGGGGTATGCCTTGAGATCATCAGCCCTAATGCTAACCCCATTCTCCTAGACTGTACCCATTTCTGCTTATTTACTTATGGAATGGGTTGAGTGTTATGGCTGACAACCCAAGGCACACCCCATCACCTATCAGTGTCTGCAGGGTGGGTGTGGTGTTAGGGGTTGAAACCCAATGCCACATTTCCTACCTTTGTCGCTTTCATAACAACCCTAGCTGATGCATTAGCAGCATTTTGCAATGAATATATGTGCTCGTATTAATAATACTGAGGTGGGTTATGTCTGATAAAAGCACTCCCAGGTGCATTATAAGGCATGAGGCACTTGTGCCGAGTGCCTTATGCACCAAGGAGTGCTCTTTTCAGGACAGAACCCACACCTCTGAGTATGTTATTGCTTTTACAAAATGGGTCCCCTTGTAAAAAGATGCTATTTAAAATTTTCAGATGAGAAGTTTTAAAAGTTTTTAAAAGTATGTTAATAGAAGTAAAAAATAGAAAAGTTATCCCTGTTCTTGTACTGTATTTATAATTAGAGTATATGTAAAAGGAAGTCACAAGAAGGCTTTGGTGTCTGTGTCTCATCCCCCATCTGTCCCCCTGACACATGTTTATTTTATTTAATTTTTTGTTTGTTTTTGTTTTCTTTATTTAAGTATCATGCTCTTTTTTGTCCTGAACAGGTCAAGAGTAGATTTCAGTGGGAGCAGGTGGGAAGGGAACATGTCAGTTGGGAACTGCTCTACATGCTTAAGCAACTTGATTTTGTCATTTGTTTTAATGTTGTCTGCTTCTATGCCTGCTGATGCAAATTTCTGGGGTGATGTGTAGTCTGGGCAAAGCAAGCCATGATTACAATGGCGCAACTGCTGAATGAGTTGACATGTGAGTGAGACAGTTCCAGTTTTGCAGTCAGCTTTTATTATTGTGGTCAGGTATCTCGGAGTTAGACAGAAGGCACAGATACTGAGTCATGGCATATTTTTTTCTTCAATACAGTGCTTGAAACAGCTGGAGGAAAGGAGGGTTGTCGGCTTTCATTTGAAAGTGAGTTCTCTGCTGTATGCACTATGATACTCACTGGATTGTGGGCTGATCTTTTATTATTCTACTTTCATCTGTGGCTTTTTCAGAGTTGGACTTAGCAGAGGTCAGAAATGTTGTTATTAATATGTTTACTGTACTTCACTAGGTAGGGAAATGTGCTATGCCTGGGTAGAGTTTCAGATGGGGGAGTTCCAGCTTGGCCACTAAAGGAGAGATGTTGTCACAGTGATCTGTCTTGTCCATCTTGACTGGCTAAAGAGGTGCCGGTTGGCACAATACACTGTGAGAAGGACATGGCTAGAGGTACTTCTCAGTCAGTCTGGATGTAGAAATCTTCAGACCCATTTTATAAAATATATATATATATATATATATGGTAGCACTACCATAGTTAGGGTTGAGGAGCCATTTCTATGTTAAACCCAAATTTTGCACCTTAATAACTTGCAACTGTTTGACAGATTTGCCTGAAATTTGGAATACTTGATCAAGGATCATAGGCCTTGGGATCTGTCAAGTTTTGTACCAGTCGGATACACGACTGCAGAGTTATTAAGCATGATCTGTGCGTGCATTTATGCTTTTCTGGAATTCCGCTGTCGCGTCTCACAGGTCGAACGGTTTGCTGACCGCCTGAAATCTTCAGGAATGTGCGGCCATGGTTCTTGATGTGCCTTTCAAAGATTTCATGAAAAAGTATTAAACGGTTCAAAAGGTATTCAGAAAACAATTTCCATTATAAGTCAATGGAAAAGTTAACAAAAAGTTCAACAGTGTCGCAAATGAACTTTTAGTGTCACAAATGGCCCTGTTAGTGTCGCAAATCTGCCATTTTGTTTTCAGTTAGTGATCAGAAAATGCTTGGCATTTAAAATTGAGACCTCTAGCAACCTAATTATTTTGTATTCACCTAATCGGGCCATGAGAATGCTAGCCATGTCTTTATTTTGGGTAAAACACCCCAGAAATATTTTTCAGATTTCTGGAAAAGTACTTTCGCAAAGTAGTGGCGCTTGAAAGTGTTGCAAATTTTTGCAAAGCTTTCAAATCACGACACTACTTTGTGACACTATGCCCAAAATAACTATACTTTGGCACTACGCTGCAAAAAGAACGGTTTAGAGTTTTAGGCTGAAAGTTGGAGGAAACGTAGCTGACATCTCACAGATGCCTTTCAGTGTTTCATTGAAAAATATTACATGGCGCAAAGTTAGCAGTCCAAAGTTGATGGTTTTCCCATAGGATAACATTACGGCACCCGACGATGACAGGAATCTTTGGCACCATGCTGCAAAATAACGTTTTGGTCTTTTGGACTGAAATTTGCTAGGAACCCAGCCAACATCCCACAGATGTGCCTTTCAGTGGTTTTGTAGAAAACATATTACAGGTAGGCAAAGTTATGGCATTCTGAACTTCTCTTTTTCCCATAGGATAACATTATGGCATTCGCCGCGCCTTTCAGGGCCTGTATCTCGAAATGGTGCCAGATAAGGACTTTTCGTCAGAAAATATTTAGCCCCCTAATGGGGCTAAGTATAAACCAGCCAGGAAAGTCATAAATCATATAACTTTAAATTTTTTTCACGCCGACGGTTCCTGAGATATACAATTTATTATTCCAACTCCTCATTTTCTGCTCCGAGACCAATTATTATGCATACAATCTTATACTCACTGTCTTTCTCTATGTAGCTTTTGGGAAAACCAGTCTGTGCACTTACATTACTGTTACCATTGCTCTTTCTCGCTATGTCTGCATCTGCTTTACTTCTACCGCTCACGCTCACGCCCACCATGTGCATTATCCTTTATGCTTCATTTCTGCTTGCATTTCTGTTATTTTTGCCATTTCTGTCTACAGTACTGTTTGTCTTTCTGTTTTGTTTTGCATCACCATGCCCATTGACATTTCTGTTTATGGTCACCATGTCACTATGTGACAAGACATCACGTGGCGGACTGCTCCTATCTACGCCACCGGTGCGTTACTCTTTCTGTTGTCATTCGGCTGTGTTACCATGTGTGCCACTGTTAGCACTTCTGTTTGCATTGCTGTTCTGTTACTATGTCACAAGACATCATGTGGTAGAAGCGTGGGGCCCTCCGCCGCTGCATTACATTCACTATTTCTTGTTATCATTCTCAAAAGAAGGAAATTAGAGGCAAAAACTATGTTTAATGCACTAGTTAGGGTTATTCCGCGGCGACAAAAGTGAGGAAATTCAGTGTTAGGGTTGAAAACCCCTTGGACCCCAGCCCATCCCCAACCGGCATTGGGGTGCGCATTGGGGTCGTCGGTCCTAACTCTCCCATTCTTCTATACTTCTGCTCCTTTACACATGTGATGGGGTGAGAGTTAGGACTGATGACCCCAATGCACACTCCAATGCCTGTTGGGGTGGCTGAGGGTCCAGAGGTTTTGCCAACCCTAACCCCAAATTTCCTCACTTTTGTCGCTGTGGAACAACCCTAACTAATGCATTAAATGGAGTTTTTGCCTCTAATATCTATATACACACACACTGTACATACATATGGTGTAGTGCTGCAGAATTCATAGTTTTTGGTGAATGTACACTCAAATATTCACTTATTCCATTGTGCCTGTCTCACTTCCCCACCTCGTTTGTCCTGAAACCTCTACTCTATATTCAGCATGTGATGTCATCAATGATATCACATCATATTTTAGCCAATGGCAGGACTACATTCTGCCACACAAATGAATAAATCATTTTGCAGAAATCACAAATGCTGCTGCAGAAGCTTAAGAGCCCTGCTGCAGAAAACAACATAAAGTGCTACAGAGCACTAGGGCTCTGACTATAAAGCAGACTTTGAAATACTTCAGGTTGCTGCCAGCTCCTGATAAAAGCAATATCTTAAATAAGTAAGACAGAACTATTTTTCAGTTTTATTATAGGATACAAACTATTGAGCAGCATTCATTTGCAATGGTGATCTATTAGATGCACACAAAATTAAAAAGCTGCAAAAGTTACAAACATTATACATAGAAGAATTCAATAAATTATCACTAGTAGTTCTAGGCATTTTGTACATCACAAAAATTAATTTCAAACCTCTCTGCATTTCCAGAACTGCTAGAAGGCTTTGGATTCAAATAATTATTCAGTCCCAAATACAATATTGCTGTAGGTCAGCAAGTCAGGTTACTCCCCTATGCAGCTCCATTTAAAGAGACATAATTTCTTACTGCAATGGAGTATTGATTTTGTATTTCACAAGGGCTATTTTGTAAACTTATTCAAAGCTTCCGACAAAGTGAACCATAATCTTCTACTGGTAAATAATAATGGATTGAGTTTGAAAATTCAGTTTCTATCTAATTTGAGAATTGTCTGGGTGGGGTGGAGGTGGGTGCACACCATGAAAGCCATAATTTATGGAAACAACTCTGACCGGAGAGTAGTTACCTAAGGAGCCCTTCATGGATTCAATTTTGGTGATCTTATCTCACTGCTTATTAGCAACTCTTGATGGCATCCCCTTGAATCTGTCTCCTCCTACACCTTGCTGCCTCCACTCACTTTTCTTCCAGTGCAACCCTAGTGTGCTCTGTTTGATTATTTGTCAAGCATAATTTATTCTTTTCAAAAGCATGATTTCTATTTTACTTAATGTTCACCCCATTATGAAGTCAGTGTTAAATAATGTCATGTTCTTTATCAATTGTACCTTTTAGCTCATATGCTTGATTATATGTAAGAACCAGAAAGTTACAGTACAGTATCTCCACGTGCCTGTAACTGTTGTTTTCATTTGTTCCGCTCCCTGAGTTATGTCTAATAATGAGTTTTGGCTTGATGGAAATTTCTCGATTACCAGTTTTTAAATAAAATATTTAAAATAATACCCTCCTAAACAGTGTGACACATGCAAAATACACACATGCAGTGAAGCCCAATAAGATGCAATGCACTGTAGCACGTTCCTCCTACATGACCAAAGGGATTAACTGACATTAAAATTGCATGTTTACTGCAATAGCTGTTGCATTCTGCTGGGTGCCACTGTATGCAGATGACCCTTCTGTGATCTAGTAAACTGCTTTAACACTTCTCATATCTGCTTTGCTTATTCCAGTGTGACTTTTCCAAAACAGAAGAATGTTTTACTAGCAACTACATTATACCCAGGAGGCAGTATAGCTCAGTGCTTTAAGGCTCTTAGTTCCAATCCTAGAGAACCGGGTTTGAATCCATAGCCCCACTTGCATACGGTGTCACCCTGAGCAAGTCATTAACTTCCTTGTGCTCCCAGGTCGCACCTGTAAACAAGCTTCAGCTTAGTGTGTCTCTACTATTTAAAAAATACTTAACAGAAGCATGATCAAAACACATTCTTTACTATGAAGGCTATGTTGAAGTGATTGGCAGAAAGCTCAAATATACTATTGCTAATAGAGCTATTTTGCAGCAGACTCCTTAATTTAAGTACCTTGAAAATTGCTTTAATCATTTCCTCTGTTTCAATAAACAAGTTGACTGTTTGATTTCTAATACAGAATCAAAACCAAATACCCTCTGCAGATCACAGCGCTGTTTCAGTTAACAGTCCAGAAGTCAAGTAAAATGTTGCTTCCTACTGTCCATCATTGACTATTGGGATGGAGTATACTTTTGTCTTCAAAACTGTATTCTACCCACTGGATATTCTTTTCAAAAGACAATGCAGATTTGCTCTGTCATGTGACAGATTTATCTGTCACTGTCACCACTATGACAAAATAAGTTGGCTTATTCCAGTGTGGCACAGTTATTTCTGCTAGTTTGTAGCTACATTACAAATGTACACATTGTAGTGTTCCCAACAACCCTGAATTTTCTTTCACTGAAGTAGATATCAGCTTTGAACTGAGGTCTTCCTCCTTAAACCTGGCTGTTCGCCAAACCAAAATGTGAACATCAGCAGATGTGCATTTGACTTTATAAACCTAGTTGACTAGAACAAGCTCACAGTCTCTTTTAATATCTATTATATTTATAATCTTAGCTTTTTTACCTGAATGAACAATACTGATATTATTCAAACTCTTGATGCATGTTTGTCATGATTAGCATAATAATGTTACCTCCTGTTATGTATTTACTGTATTTTGCTATCTTGTCTTTATTACATGAAACTGACTGGTCACTTTCTATCAAGAGGTTCTGTAACTTCCATGAAAGCTAGATACTGTGTCTCATGGGCTGAATCTCATGGAGCTATTCCAGATATCAAAATTATCAATCAATCAATCACCAGATTTTAACAGTCAGTTCACATGTTAGCAATAGCCATGGTGTGACTTGAATCTGGAATTTCTCTGTTCATCATTCCTTGCTCTTATGACTTGACTCATTATTTCACAAGGTCATGCTCCTTTTATTGAAATGACATATGCCTTGTTATTTCTACTTTGTCACAAATACATGGTTTTCCTGTTCACTACTGCCATGGGATTCTTATCAAAGGTTTCTAGGTATAGTTACATTTATTCCAAGAAGAAGTTGCTTGAAGAGTCTTGCATTGCAATTTTACATTAGTACCTCCCCAGGTCGGATTTTAGTCCTCAACAGTTATTTGTACAAGTCCTATGCTGTTTTAATTTGATATAACAGCCATTTATTAAAGGGACAGTCAACCCCTTAGATCTCAAAATGTCCCTAGTTTAAAAACACATTTATGATTGCCAACATTCTGTAAAGATTGCTGAGGTAACTGGTAGTTTGATCTGACTCTTATTTTCTTTAAAAGTGAAAAAGAGATTGCCCACCATACTGGTGTTACCACACAAACACAGGCTTGTTTACATTCCTTGATCAGCTCCAGCTGCTTCTTTTCTGGATTTGGGAACACCCACAACACAGTCTAGCCTCTCATGGTACAGTGGGAGTTTAGAGGCTATTGTAGCAGGAGTGACTGCACTGTTTGAATGTGTCTGTAATGCTCAGGAAGTTTGCAGTAAGAACAGATCCAGAATTGTAAACAAAACAAGGTTATTTATAAATATACATTAGCATGCATTTCAGTTCTATTAAACAAGGAACGAGATTAAACAAACAGCAACATCAATAAATATTAGAGAATGTAAACAATCATAAAATGTAGGTTTTAAGTGGAAATAATATGATGAAAAACAGGTTAACAGTGTCCTCTAAGGTCCTTCTCTGAACTCACAATGATAGTAATTTAACGTTGGAAGAGACAGTATGCATTATGCCCCCACTGAGTCATAAGCAGGGATGATTAAATATGCAGTGCAAACATGTACTAATAAATAGGAAATTCCATCCCTACTTTACTACTCAGGCTACCCAGAATATTCCTTCTAAGTCAAACCATATACAGGCTTACCTTAAAGGACTGTACAGGTTTATTGTTACTGTCTTCATATTTTGGCTATTGCATAGATTTCCACTGTCTGGGAGAAGTGCCTCCTACCATTACCCTTGTTTTTCCAGTCTCTCAGCTTCAGGATACATCCTTATATCCTGCTGGAAGACACTATCAAATGCCTGTCTGTTCAGTTGTATTGATACTGTACATTTGATCATGGGAGAGATTGAGATCAAGTCCCCACACAGACTCCTTACTTCCAACATCAGCATGTTACAGATCACTATCTCCTCCTCATGGTTAATGTTCCCTAAAATCCTGACTATGTTCCTCTCCATACACTGCATTCCATCAAATGCTTTAATGTATATTTTGCAATGACAAATGCAGAACTGCATACAGTACTCTAGATAGCATTTGACAGGACCTTGTAAAGTTGTAGGATTACTTCTCCTGTCCTGCTGGTCACATTCCCCCTCCTCCACTTTATTGCACCCCAGAACTTTGCTGGCCATCTTGATAGCAAAAATCACACTGCTTACCATGGATCTGCCCTACTGTATGTCTAGTACTGTATGATTCTGGGTACATTCACCACCACCCATGAAATAAGGAGTGCCTACACACGTCAAGGGTCCCATCTCTGTATTTCCTCATCATGTGTAACTCTTTGCATTTGCTAAATTGAACTGGAGACACTCTGGAACATGACCAATCACCCAGCTCATTCATGACTTCCTGAAGATTGTTCTCTTCCACAAGACTGTCCAACAACCTGGCCAGTGTAATTTCATTATTGATCATAAGTAGCCTGCTGAAGATTCCAGCTTCCAGATAGGGTTGTGCAAAATTGGAAAATTTCATCCAGTGAAATATTTTGTGTAATTAGCAAATTCTGTGAAATATTTTTCTGGGCAATGTGACATTTTGCCCAGTTGTTAGCACAAAATTTCACTCGCTGGTGAAATTTCACTCATGTGCAAAATTTCACACCTGTAGGTGAAATCTAGCCTCCCATGGCAAAATTTCTCTACCTGCAGGAGCAATTTAGCCTCCACTGCAAAATCTTTTGGCCTCTTGGCCAGTGGCCACTTTCTAAAGTTCTACCAGTGTCAGTGGTCCCCCAGCCAATCACTGGCTGTAATTACATTAAATAAGCACCCCCAAAGTTACCTGCCTCCTACATTTTTTAATTTAAAAAACATTTTAAAGTTCACCTCATCTTACTGGTGTCTAGTGGTCCCCACCCCAGCCAATCACCAGCCATAATTACATTAAATAAGCACCCACACCCATTCATTCAAGTGCTCAGTGGCACTCAGTCAGGCCACCGGCTGTGGAGGGAGTGGATGGCTGTGCTGGAGGCCTGATTGGAGTACTGGAGGAGCTGGGTGGATGCTACTATCTAATGATGGGGTGGGCAGTGGGGGTCCACTAGACACCAAGGAGATGATGGTGAATTTCTTTTTAATTAAACAAATGGAGGGACAGGGTAACTTGAGGCGGTTATTTATCGTAATTATGGCCAGTGATTGGCCAGGGTGGGAGGAGCACTAGACACCAAGGAGATGAGGTTGAATTGTTTTTAATAAAACAAATGGGGGTAGGGTAACTTGTGTGTGGGGGTAGGGGGTTCAATTTGCTTACTCATGGTGGCCAGCAGCGGTGGTAAAATTGTGGGAAATTTGCACACTTCGTAACATTTAGCTTGGCGAAATTGCCAATTTTTCAGCAATTCGCTGATGAAATTAAATTTTGCTGCAGC
This sequence comes from Neoceratodus forsteri, assembly GCA_016271365.2. Taxonomy (NCBI): domain Eukaryota; kingdom Metazoa; phylum Chordata; order Ceratodontiformes; family Ceratodontidae; genus Neoceratodus; species Neoceratodus forsteri. The sequence continues at coordinate 627,902,408 of CM057455.1, forward strand.
TCTACTTCCAGATTGTTGATAAAAAGTTGAAAAGCAGTGACTTTAGCACAGGTCCCTTGAGGCACTGTTGTGTGCCGTTCTCCACGCAAGCATTTACTTTGCCCGGAGGTTTGTCATATATCCCAGGTTTCTCCAGGGTTCATAAAGTGCTTCAATTAATTTCTCAGAGTGAAGGAAAGGAAAGCAGGTCCCCAGGGTCCATCCTGGGAATCATTCTCTTTAATATGTGCATTAATGATATCAGGGTCAGAGTGCAGGAGAAGGGCATCTTCTTGAAAATGATATTACAGATTCTACAGCAGGTAAACAGAAACATATATACATAAAATTGCCAGCAGAAAAGGACCACTTCACCCACCCAGTCTTCCCAGATGGTCCTTGTCTAATCTGTCTCCACAGACCCTAACTGGTCTCTAGTGACCCTCCAACATAATGTTCTCCTATGTCTGCCTCATGTATGCTTGAAACCCTTTACTATTTTTGCCTCCATCACTTACAATGGCAGTCTGTTTCAGCTGTCCACCACTCTTATAGTGAAGTAATACTTCCTCATAGCCCTCTTAAATGTTTCCTTTTCCAGTTTCATCGCATGCCTCCTTGAACTGATGATCTTTCTTTCTGAAAAACTTCCCCTCCTGTACTTTGTTTACCCCAGTGTGTGGTACTTTGTAGATCTCTCATCATGCCCCTTGGTCTCCTCTCTTCTAGGGTGTACATGTTGAGATTCCTCAGTTTCTCCTTGTAGAGCTTTGATGCAGCCTCTGCAGCATTTCAGTTGCCTTCCTATGTACTTCCTCTACCCTGCTTGTGTCCTTTCTGAATTGTGGCCTTTACAAGTGGATACAATATTCTAGGTACAGGTAGAGTCTCCAATGAGTGATATTGTGGTAGCACTGCCTCCCTCCGCCTGCTGATGAAACCTCTCTGTGCAACCCAGCATCCCACCTGCCCAGTTCATTACCTTGCCACCCTGCCCTGCCACCTTGAGGTAATCATCTATAACAACCCCAAGGTCCCTTTCTTGCCCAGTGGCTGGCAGTTCCCTCTCATTCTATGCTCAGCTCATGGGTTCATTGCCCTAGGTGCATTATTTTGCACTTTTGACATTGAACTCCAGCTGCCATACCCTTGAGACAGTCTAATCAATAATTTGAAGGAGAATAGAGAAACTGCTGAAGGTATCTAGTATCTGGTAACTGTAAAGTAATGCCAACAAATGCAAAGTAATGCACATTGGTTGCAAAACCTCACAGACTGAGTACTAGATCATTGTGGTAATGTTGGAGAGTACTAGGAAGGAAAGGGATCAGAGTAATAATAAGCAACAGCATGAAATTTTCATAACAATACAGTAATGCATATAAGAAAGCTAATAGGATATTGGGATGCAGTTCAGATAGGGTGTTACTTGTCAGACTAAAGAGGTGCATATGCCACTTGATCGGTAGTGGTTAGATGACACCAATAGTATAAATTAGGAGCCTCCATTTTGAAAAGGCATCAGGACAAGTTAGAAACAATACAGAGGAGGGCAACAAAATGATTCAGGTCCAGCAGCTAAGGTACAATGAAGCAATTCAGTAAGAGCAGACTTGATGGGCAGTTTCCTTCTGCCATTAAATATTTCCATGTTTCTATGAGAAAAGATTGGTTAACATCAATATGTACAAGTAATGTAATTTCAGGATACCAGAAGGGAAAGAAACAATAGAAACATTTACATTCTTTAAGGGAGACAACAGGGTGGAACAAAAGAGTTGTTTAAATTAATAGGCAGTTCAGTCCTCAAAGGCCACAATCTCAAAATGGTTGTGGTGGAGGGGCATTTAAGAAGGAGATTAAGAAACATGTTTTCACTGAGATTGCAGTGGAAAATAGAATAGTCTACCTTGCAATAGGTTGGCAGTGTTCCTCCATAAGATTGTTCTTGGTGAAATCCCCACTTGTACAATTGAGCTTTTTCAACATTCTTCCAATGATGGGGACACATTCCTGGTATAAATTTATATTTAACTCCTCTTAGGAAAATTCTTTTGGGCAGAGAGTCTTATTGGTTTATTGGCTACCTACACCATCTTACCTTCTGAAATCATATTCCACCCTTCAGCTGCAGACCCCATCAATTTTTGGTTGATAATTTGCACTGTGCTTCTAATTGTTTTAAATTGTCATGTACTAGTGATTCTAGAAATGTATTTTGTATTTTCTTTCTGTAAAACTGGTCGCTTGTAAAAATTGGCTTTTGGCACATTTTGCTCTCTGGTATTAAAAAATAATAATAAATGAAATGTTGACCATTCTGTGTCCTTTGCTGGGACCAAGGCTAAATGGGATGTACTAAGGGATTATTAGCAAGGAGGGGTGAAAATGAACATGAGACGCTAGGTAAGGTGGGTGTTAGAAGTGTTTTACAACAATGAGAGTTAGCTTATCATGGCAGACTTGATGTACCTTGTGCCTTTTTCTGTTCTTACTTTTTATTTATTTTACTATTTTAGATACAATGAATCATGCTTAGATGAAATCCAATTCTGCATAATTATGTAGCAATGTTACTGCAGAAAACAAGGAAATGTCAATAGGAGTTAGTCCATTTTGCCATGCAGGAAACTGACACTTCATTTCATCTTGGTGAGCTTCACTCTAAGTCTAGATACACTACTGTATGACTATGGCCATGCCATTGTCCTCCTCTCTAGTCACCCTTGAACAAATGTATCAGGCTTTTTAACACAATCTGATGTATAAATTGGTAATTAATGTGTTTGTTTTGGTCTTTGTAATTTTATTCTACAGGTGTTTTGTAACAGTGGTATGTAGCTTTAATTGTGGATGTAATCAGCTTTAGTTACAGATGTATGTTATTTAAACTGGTGTAACTGCGGAGGAATGCAACTTTAAAAGCAGAGGAACAGAGCAGTGTACAGGAAAATAAGTTATAATGGAGCCTATGGGGCAAATGTCTATACATAGAATACATATTGTTTGCAAGAAACTGCATTAATGCATCAGTTAAGGTTCAGGATAAAGCGACAAAAGTAGGAAATGTGATGTTAAGGTTTTCAAACCTAAACCCTTGCCCCACCCCTGAAGTGAATGAGGGTGAGGTCTTCTTTGGAGATGTTAACCATAACTCTTATCCCATTGCAGAAACAGAAAGATCAGATGTTTCATGAATGCATTGAATGGAGTGAGCATTAGGGCTCCAAGGGAGACTCAATTCCATCTCTGCAAAGACATAAACAGAGGGAGACTGTTCAGAGGAAGGCAACCAAAATGATGAGGGTCTGCACCAGAAGACATGTGAAGAGAGACAAAGCAGCTTAATACATATAAGCTCAAGGGAAAGGAGGAGAGGGGACATGACAGAAACTTGCAAGTACCTCAAGGAATTAACACAGTCCAAGAGGGTAACATCTTTCAGAAAAGAGATGTGAAAAGAACAAGGGGCAACATTTGAAGATGGGGGTGGCACAGTGGTAATGTTAGAAAGTATTTTTCATGGAGAGGGTTGTGGATGCATGAGCAGCCTTCCTGCCAAGGATGTGGAGTCAATAACATTGGAGAATTCAAGAATGACTGGGGCAGACATAAGGCAATTCTAGTATGGGGTAGGAGGAAGTAAGCTGTTGGTTAACTAGGATCTGCAGCTTATCCATCAGGTAGGGAAATGGGCAAACTAGGTGGGACAAGTGGTCCTTATCTGCCATCAAATTCTATGTTTCAATGTTTCTATGTAACCCCTAATTTGCTTCAAGGGTGGGGCAGGGATTTTAAGTTTAGAAACCCTAAAATTACATTTCCTACTTTTGTTACTTTATCCTGAACCCCAACTGATGCATGAACACAGCTTTGCCAAGAATGGCCTTACTTTTGAGATATTGTAATCCTATCCTTGTTTGCTGGTGGGAGTGCAGGGCCCTCTGAGCTCTGTGATCCCATCCTTCCACCCATCCATCCATCCATACAGCCATCCATACAGCCATCCATCCATCCATCCATATTTCTTGAGATAGAGTAAGTGCATCCTTATTTGCCGGTGGGGAGGGCCTTCACTCCCATCCTCCATAGGTGTATATATGTTTGTTGCTATGGAAGCTATATGGCCTGTAGGACAGCATAGAAACATAGAAACATAGACTTTGATGGCAGATAAGGACCGCTTGGCCCATCTAGTCTGCCCATTTCCCTAACTACAGGATAGGCCGCAGATCCTAGTTAACCAACAGCCTATTTCTTCCTACCCCCAACAAGAATTGTCCATGTCTGTCCCATGCATTTTGAATTCTTCACAGTTTTAGACCCCACAACCTCCTCAGAAAGGCTGTTCCATGCATCCACTACCCTCTCTGTGAAATAATACTTCCTCACATTGCCCCTGAACCCCCCATCTTTAAATTGTGTCCCTTGTTCTTGCACGTCTCTTTTCTGAAAGATGCTACCCTCTTGGACTTTGTTGATTCCACTGAGGTACTTAAAAGTTTCTATCATGTCCCCTCTCTCCCTTCTTTCCTCAAGGGTATACATATTAAGCTCCTTTAGTCTCTCCTCGTTGCAGGCTTCTCTTGCAGACCCTACACCATTTTAGTTGCCCTCCTCTGACTGCCTCTATCCTGTCTATGTCCTTGCGGAGATGGGGTCTCCAGAACTGGAACGAGTACTCCAGATGGGGTCTCACCAATTGTCTGTACAGAGGGATAACAACTTCCTGTTTTCTGCTGCTGATGCCTCTCCCTATGCATCCCAGTATACCCCAGCCCTCCCTACTGCCTTCTCACATTGCTTGCTAACCTTAAGGTCATTTGATATGATTACCACCAGGTCCCTTTCCTTTTTTGTTGTTGTTACTACCTCCCCATTGTGTATTCTTCCCTGGGTTCTTGTTTCCAAGGTGCATTATTTTGCACTTCTTTGCATTGAATCCAAGCTGCCATACTTCTGACCATTCCTCCAACCTTGCCAATTCCTTCTCATCCTTTCCATGCTTCCTTGTGTATCAACCCTGTTGCAGATCTTTGTGTCATCTGCAAAGAGGCAAACGTTTCCTTCCAGTCCCTCTGCAATGTCATCCACCAACAACATCAACCAAATTGTCAGCATAGCTTTTATTACCCCACTTCATGTGCCCGGTACTGAACATTTCAAATCCCTCAAAATGGAAGTTTGTGCAACTGAAATGCCATTCCCTGCCACAGGTGTGAAAATACATTTTGGCTAGAATTTTAAAAATGACAGCTGTGATATTCATGAGGTGGGGTTACAAGAAGGCTATGTTGAAAACTCTGGGTGAAAATATTTCAAATATCCAAAGTTATGAATGTGCTTAGCAAAATGTCAATGGATGCTCATAATATTGGCATTTTACATATTCTGATCCCAAATTTTGAACCAACCCTTCTTATGTCACTATCTCATGAAAAATTGTGGTGAACATTTTCAAATCCTGCCCAGATGATGATTTCACCAAGGATCCATGAAATCACCTTTCAAGCAGGATTTACCTAATTCCACTGATGATGTTCATGAGGTGGGGTTCACAAAATGCCATGTTGAAATTTTTTGTCAAAATATGGAACAATGGTTAAGTTATGCAACAAAGTTGAAAACTGCTTTGAAATACAATGAATCACATTTACCTTAGTTACTCATATTAAAGTTGGTGGTTCCAGCAGCAAAATGTGTCTTCCATCAGATAGTGGATCTTCACCAAGCTACCTTTTCAGATGAGCAAGGGTGTGTGGGGGTATACTGGGGATGTGGTATGGTGGGTGTTGAGTGGGAGGTGGAGGTAATCAGCAAGGGACCATTTTCTTTTTGCAGGTTTGAAAAAAAACATTGAGGGACCATGTTCTTTATTTCAGGCATGGGCAGTGATTGGTGGGGAGGCCACTAAACACCAGGGACATATCATTTTATAATGGGGATGGTGACTGGCAGGAGGGGTGCAACTAGACACCAGAGACATAATAATTTATTACTGGGTGACAATCAGCAAGTGAGGGGTGCCACTAGACACCATGAAAATATTACTGTATTATGGGGACAATGATCTGCTGGTGGGGTGGTGCCATTAGACACCAGGAAATATTATTTAATTATGGGGATGATGATCAGAAGGGTGGCGAGTGCCACTAGACACCAGGGCAACATTATACATTTTCAGGGATAGTGTTCAGTGGGTGGGGGTTGCTACTAGACAACAGGGACATATGTTTGTTTTCTGGGGAGGGCAAGCAGTGGGTTGAATGGTGCCACTAGACACCAGGGGGCTATTACAATTCAGACTTTTATGGACCTTTACTGTTCACAGTATTTTCTGATAGAAAGTAAAAGTTCAACTGTAAAAACATTAAAACAGTTATTTTCCAATTGAACTATCCTTACATAAGCGAGTGACTGAGCAAATGACTCTCACCACACAAAAATATATTTTCCCTTTATATTTTGAATTCTAATACAAAAATTAAAAAAAGTATGTGAAGGAGACTGAAATACAGATCTTGTTCATTAACTACCATGCAGTACTTCTATAGAAAACATGTTTATAACAGGAAAAAATAAGATGGCTGACATCACAAAGAGAACTTCTTTGAGAACCAACAGTACATCCTTAACTATTTACAGTTCAAACACTTTTTACCTTCCTGTCTAGGGGCTATCACAAAATTATTATTATTTGAAACTGGTGAGATATTTTTTCAACAAACCATTCGAAGGTACACCATTGGCACAGTCCCCATCATCCCTGAATATTTTAGGGAAATTTTCATACTGTCTGGACTGTAGACAAGGGCAAAAATCCATGTTAAACATAGGAAAAAAATGTTGTTTTGCACCCTATTTAACCACTCCATATCTCAACAACCATACAATATGCCATCACAAAACTGTTTTGAGACACTGGCAGAATGACGATACATGCCAATTGTTAGGCTATTTTGTCAAAGAATGCCAAAGTTATTAAGGTGCAAAATGTTGGATTTAACATTGAAGTGCTGCTACAACCATTTCCTACTTTATGCGCTTTTGTTTCTTCAACCCTAATGCCTGCATTACTGTTTGTTGCAATTAATTTCCTTCCTTTTTGATAGTGGAATCATATCTTCATTTGTGCAGGTTCCTGCTGGAGAAAGTTCTAACACAGTGCATGGGCCTATCAAGCCTTGAAATGCATGTCAATATCTTGTGAAGAGAGGATCCCTGTCCCACCACAAGGTGCGTGTGTGCACCAAAATACTGCTCTGTCCCTTCCCAGGCTGGAATTGGTGCTGGACACAGCAGCACCTTCCTCAACATCCTTCACCCAGTAAACCAGCTCTCTGAGTTCACACGTCACTGGCAATGGAAAGCAATGTGGTCCACGCTGAGCCAACGATCATCCCTGTAAACAATGTTAGTTCATAATAGTTTGTTCTGACATTCTGACACCACAATTTCAAAAGAGTCTCTTTATGACCCATCCTTCTGAACATGGCAAGTATCATTTTTAGCATGTTGAGCAATTTATTTAATTTAACTTACTGCCGAGTGCGAGTTGCGGTGAAGTGTCAGCTGTAAGCTATGGTGGCTGACATTGAGAAAAGAGAAGACCAGAGGTTGATGCATGCGTGGGGCATGGGAAATTGGTGCATGTTTGTTGTTATAACCAGCTGGTTATAATGCCAAATTATAATCTTGTTTCCTTAAGGAAAAGCATGACCTACTAATTTATATATATATATATATATATATATATATATATATATATATATATATATACATATATATAGATATATATAATTATGTATATATAGAGGTGTGGTAATGCCACTATAGTTAGTGCTGAGAAAGCTGTTTAATGTTAAACTCCTAACTTTGCACTTTAATAGCTTTGCCACTTTTCAAGAGATTTACACAACATTGTGCATGTGGAGTCTGGAGAACAAAGTCTCTTGACATGCCAAGTTTCATTCTGTTTGGATGTGCAGATTATGAGTTCCATATAGTGTTTTTAGAAAACATTGGGGATTTTGCTGCTTTTTTTGTAATCACCTAACACTCAGATGGTTTGGAATTTTTTCACCTGAAATTTTCACTGTAGAAAGCATTTGCTCAGAATGGTGCCTTTCATTGGCTTAGTGACAAATATAACACCATTCCCAATTTATAGGATTTTAAATCTCACTTTTGAGCATGATCAATAGTGTCTTTAGATAGATGTTTGATACTCTACTGAGCATGCTTAGAATCAAAATTTCAAATCCTTATAGCTTGAGAAAGATTCATTTTTTTTCACCTAACCTATGAAAGGCACCATTCTGGGGCAAGCACTTTCTACCCTGAACATTTTATACCATTGACTTACACTGGCTCAGTTTGCATTCTGAAATCTGTGGGGACTTGATTTTTTCTCTCTTTACTCTTCCCTTGGTTTTTACTGCAAATTACCCAGAAGAGCTACTTCCAATCTGGTGAGACATCTGTAGAGGGAAACTGTTGTTGATTCTGTTTGAATTCTGCTGGATCCTGTTAGCAGCAGTGGGCCAGGACGCTAGAGCGCCACTCTCCTTCTATTTTTATCTGTGTAAATCATCACAAAAGTGCTGTTATCCACTATTGTATTGCAAGGGAAACTGCCATTTTACTGCTCTTTAATGTAATTACAGCTCCTTGCACTATGTGGGGGGCCAGACGCTGAGGCACCACAGGACCCTCCCACAGTCCTTTTAGTGAGATTTGGTCAGTGACAATCAGAAAATGCTTGTTACTGCCCTTATTAATTGCTGCACCCTCCTCTGTCTCTCTCCAGCCTGCATCTTCATCCCAGCACAGCTGGCGCGGGGCCGCTCCAGCCAGTGGGTGGTCGGCGGCACCTAGGCGAACCTGGGAACCACAAGGCCGAGGAACAGTGAGAGCAGTCAGAAAGGCGCAAAATATTTGCCCACCTGCCCTTCCCCTTCTTGTGTGTTAATTTATAGGCATCTTCCCGCCAAAATCTCTTCCCCGCCTCAGCATTTTTTCTCTAAACCAACAGAGAGTCACACCAGCTTGCTGATCCAACCAATCAGCAACTTCACTACTCCCCACTGCCAACTATCAATATCACCTTCAGAATGGGGAGCTTAGTTCTGAAACTCCTGTCACTATCAGCCATAGGGTTCCCCAAAGAAGATGACCCTGTTATACAATTTAGAGTGGTCAATCTTCCAAGTTTCTCTGGAACATCCCCTTGGCTGACACTCAAACCCTCATATATGCTTTACCATTGCTGCATTGATGACAGTGGTACAATCACCATAAAGATACACATATCACCACATATGTGTTTTAGTCAAGGCCCCACTGCTGGATATATAGATCCCCCAGCCTAGTCGTCAAACTGCTAATTGGTATCTCTACACACTACCTTAAAACCACAGGAATCACCCAAAAAAGAGTGGCAACAGAATAAAAGAAGGAGGACCAAAGACAGCCCCTCTCCTATCACTGGCAGCCCTCATGAAACTACTGATCTTTCTATTGCTCTCTACTGGTAATGTGGAAATCAACCCTGACCTCTCGAAAGTATCACCTCTCCATCAGACCTAACCTCAACTAAAGGCCTCAGTTTCCTGCATATTAATGTATGCAGTCTGTTGAAAAAATTTACATTGATACAAGCCTGGGTTGCCCATACCTTGCCAGACTTTCTCGGATAACTGAGACATGGCTCAAACCCACCACAATGGACAGGAAGTTAACCTACCTAACTATCAGCTATTCAGAGCTGATCACCAAACAAGGGAGGTGGAGTAGCCATTTATGCAAAAGCTGGTATAGTTGTATCCTTTACTGCTGCAACATCTATGCCCAAGGAATTTGAATGCCTATCTCTAAAAGTCTCTCTCCCCAATACAGCAGCTTTCCAACTAATTGATGCTACAGACCCCCTCTGTTGAACACAAGCTGTTATCCCACCTGGGAAACCTGGTCAAGTCCAGTACTAAAGAAGTCATTATCCTAGATGACCTGAATTTCAACTGGCTCACCCAGGCAGCTACACCTCTGGTATCATTCTGTGACACCTATGGGCTCACACAGTTAATTAATGAACCAACAAGATTAAATACAAAGAATAGTAGTAACAGTACACTACTTGATATCATGCTAGTGAGTAAACCACATCTATTCACACATGCTGGAGTGCTCCTATGCGACATAAGGATCACTGCCCCATCGCAGGGTAAGATCCAACAGCATAACAACAAATCCTGCAAAATTCATCCTGAGGAGATCCAAGAAAAACATCAATATTGAAGGATATCTGCATGATCTAGCTTACTCTCCACACTGGCAAAAAGTTCTATATTGCACATTCTGTAGAAAAAGCTCAGCAGGTGCTAAATAGCATTATAATAAATGCCCTTAACACCCATGCCCCAATCTCTAGTATCCAAATAAAAACAAATCCTGTCACAGGTTTTCAGCTGACCTCAAAGCTGCACTGCTGGAGAGACAAACTCTGGAAAGCAGCAAGAAAAACTAAGAATACAAATGACTGGATGATTTTAGGAAAGCCAGGAATAAATGCACCAGGAAAGTTAGGGATGCAAAGGCTGCCTACTACCTGACCGAGCTCGACTCCTCCTACCATAATCCTGCTAGGTTTTGGGGCACCATCAAGGTATGATGGGACAGGACGCTAACAACCCCTTCCAACTCAACTACACAATAACTATGGCCCTATTACTGGCAAAATGGAAATACTGGATGCATTCAACAACCACTTCACAACAGCTGGCCTTGCCTTTGACACCTCCCCAGCTAACCTACTAAGGGACCAATTAAGCTCCCACTACATTGGTGATCAAAGAGTTGACTCTTCCTTTAACTTCAAACCTATACTGTTGAAACAAGTTGAGGATCTATTATGGCATCTGGATACTAAAAAGTGCAGAAGCAGACCTTCTGGCCCCTTCTTTCTAAAGATTGCGTGCCATGTGCTTGCAGTCCACCTAACACACCTCTTTAACCTTTCCTAAACTCTGGCTCTATTCACATGCTGTGGAAGACAGCCTAGGGCCCCTTCTAAAATCAGGGGACTCTATGGATCTTAATAACTACAGGCCCATTTCCATTCTACCTGTGTTATCCAAGATGCTGGAGAAATTAGTGAGTATTCAGTTAAGGAATATCTTGACAATGCTAACCTATTAAATCCAGCTCAATCTGGATTCAGGGCCAAACATAGCACTATCACTGCATTAGCCAAGGTCACAAATGACTGGCAAACTGAATTGGATAAAAAGAACAATGTCTGTGCAGTATTCCTGGACCTGAGCAAAGCATTCGATACTATGGACCATGAACTGCTACTCTCATCCCTACACTCCATTGGCCTAGATCCACCCTCCCTTATGTGGTTCAGATGCTACCTCTCCAGTAGGTCACAGCAGGTAAAAGCTGAAGGTGACCTATCCCCATTAAGACCACTGTCAAGAGGAGTCCCCAAGGCTCTATTCTGGGTCCTATCCTTTTGCCATTTATATAAATACAATTGACTCAGCCCTTACCAAGTCCTCAGTACACATCTTTGCTGATGACACTGTTCTGTATGTCAGCAATCCTTTGCCTACAGTGGCTCATGAAATCCTACAAACAGAATTCTCCTTGTTACAATATCAGCTACTCGAGAAAAGTTTCTGCTAAGCGAAAGAAAACTAAAGCAATGATGTTCACAACTCAAAACTCCACCAACACATTCTCTTCAATCAATCTCCCCAGCTATGCACTATACTTGGAGAAAATCTGGAGTATGTTGAAAATTTCAAATACCTAGGTGTGTGGATTGACAACAGACTGACTTCACTCAGCATCTAGAACAACTGTTAAAAAGCTTTGCCTAAGGCTTGGCCTCCTCTATAAATTAAAACCCTTCCTTAACAGAGACTCAAAGATGAGGTTAGTCCAGGCCATCTTTCTATCAGTCATTGACTATGCAGACTTCCTCTATAGTCACTGCCACATCTCCTACCTTCAAAAGTTGGATACCTTATATCATAGAGCAATAAGGTTCATTACAGACCTGCCATATAATACCCACCATTGTTCTCTCTATGACGAGTTGGATGGGTTTCCTTCATGTCAGGAGGAGCAGAAATGCAGCTCTATGGATCTACAGAGCTTTATCAAAAATCTCCCAAGCTATATCCTGGACTGCTTCAACCAGACCACTCCTTAGCTCCTTTGCCTAAGAAGCAACAATATCATCCTGCTCAAATTGCCCAAAGTCAACACCAAACTAGGGAGGGCAGCAATCAGCTATTCTCTAGCTATAGCATGCAACACCCTACAAAATCCCTAAAACTGTCCATTATCATTCCATTTACATCCTTTAAGCAGCACTGTACAGCCTTTTCACAGAGAAATGCAGTTGCTACCACTAGAGATAGAATAGTCATCCCACAAACCTATATTCCAATCATATATGACATATTCCTTCCAGTCAGACACCCCAGTTTATGGCACCCAATATTTCCTTCACCATCCTTGTACTCATTATGTGTGTGACTGTCCTGACCTCATTGGGATATATATGTACTGTACATATTGTAGATATTATTTAACCTTCTCTAACCGAGTTTCAACATGTGAATTCACGTATATCATTGTGTTATAAACATCATTTTTTCTGTATGTATAACTGTCTTATAAGTGTGTGATGTAATTGCTGTGTATCAACTCGAAACTTGACCTTATCAGGTCCATCTTGTAAATGAGTCTTGCTCAATGATGGTCGCCTGAATAAATAAAGATTTGATTGATTGATTGATTGATACCAAACATCAAAACCATCTCGTGGCAGAATACAAAAAAAAAAAAAAAAAAAAACAGCAATAAATCCCTGATTTGTACTAAAATAGACTAAAATGATCTCTTTAATAACAAAAGAAAAAATTGTTTAGCTAGATTCTATTATTTGTTTGTTTTAAAACTTGCCAGAAATAACTTTTCTGTGGACCCCAAAATCCATGGTGCACAGATTAATTAAAGGAGCCAAAACCCGAGTTCTCTGTATAAGAACACAGGTACTTTCTTGAGTTCTGCAGCCAAAGCAGAAAGTCATGCTGTGGCTACAGTGAGAGCTGTGAATCCCTGTTATCTCTGTCTGTCTCTGTCACTCTCTTTTGTCTGTCTGTCTATCTATCTACAGTATCTATCTATCTATCTATCTATCTATCTATCTATCTATCTATCTATCTATCTCTCAAGCAGACTGCAGTGCCCACCTCCACTACTATTTTATTCTCCTCTCTCTCCATGTCACCTGCCCAAATTCCATTAAGGTTGCCCAACACTAAGGTGCCATTCCCTCAGTGATTGAATCTCAGCTGTAATAAAGAAAACCATCCCTTGATGTTTTGGGTTTTCTTTAAACCTGTAGAAAGAAAATAGTCCCTCACTGATCTGACCCACCACCCTGACCTCCTGCTCAACACTCACCACTACACACCCCAACTACACCCCACAATCTCTCACTCCCTTGAACAGATCTCATGGTGTAGATCCACTGTCCAAAGACTCATCTTGCTGATGAAACTGGCAACTATGATGTGAGAAACTAAGGTAAGTGCAGTTCAATGGATTCAATTGGGATTTTGAAACATGGAGCATGACATTGTCATTTCTGGATATTTCTATGCTCACTCATAACTTTAGTAATTTTAAATATTTGACGCCAAATTTTCAACATAACCATATTTTTCACATCACACACATGAACATGACAGCTGCCATTTTTAAATCCTGGCTACAAAGTAATTTCACAACTGTGTCATGGAATAACATTTGGTGGCACCCAATTGATTGAGATTTGAACATTTTACCTGCCTGGTTCATGATAGGGTAATAAGAAGACTATGCCAAAAATGTGGTGCAGAATTTTCAAAGCATGGCACAGGGTTTGTGACAAGCCCCGCGCTATGGCACTTAGGCTCTGTCAGTGCTAAAAACACACTGAATGCAAATTACACTTATTTTACAATCACAGGCACAGCTGCAACAGTTTCCACTACTTTCAGCAGCTTGCTCCAAATGTCTAGTGCAAGCTCTGCAAAAGGCCTCAGGATTGCTGCAATCTAGACCACAGTGATTGGTCTAACATGCACCAGTTGTTGCACTGGATAGAAAATCCCGATCACTGGCCAGGAGAATGCCACAAGCCCTGTGCACCATATGATCAGTGCATTGGGGCTTGTGCCATTTTAACATTTTGTTTGACCATGCATCTGCTTCACAAATGGCCTACAGATGCATTTGTGCAATCCACTAGAGATCTGCTGCAGTCTGTGGAACCAAGCAGTCAATTCAAAGGGCCACTCACAAAGTCTGGTATAGATCTGGTGTTGGCTGTGTGCGATACTGGTGCTTTGTGACTCACACAAACACATACACATATACACACTGACTCACTCACTCACTCAATCACTCACTCACTCACTCTCATACACAACTGCACACACACTCACTCACCCACTCTTACACACATACACACAAGGGCCAGGCATGGCATTTTGTGCATTGTGTCTCACAGTATACTGTATATAAATGTGCAATGCCTGTCATGGGGTGTAACTATTCCTTGTACTATGTTATTTATTAATGATGTTAAAACAAATGTTTGAAATTTGGATTGTGATTTTGCATTCAGTGCAATGGGGTTTACAGGGGTAGTTAATTTGGGGTGGTGGAATTAGGGTTTAACAAACCAAAAGTCACACTCTTTACATTTATTACTTTAATAATAACACTGACTTGTGCATTAAAATATTTTTATACTAGATATAAAAGTCATGAAAATGCTTATATGTTAGGGTTGAGTTAGTGTCCAAAATGGGGGTTGGTAGCTGACATCTTAGACACCATATCCCTTGGGACTGTAAAACTTGGTATATACAGTCTTATTCATAGAGGCTATTTTTTGGGGGATTGTGGTGCAATCTGTTTTTGCTGGTTCAAAAGTTATTAATTAACAAACCTGTAAAATAAACCTGATTTTATCTCAGCCCCCACCCCTGATAGCAAAACAAAAAAAAAAAAAAATAGGCAGAGTGAAATTATAAAATGTACAATTTGGCTGGAGCATGTAACAGAATATGAACATATGAACACCTGTGTTCCTTCTATTCATCCCCATGTATTGTCGTTATGGAAGTGCAAATACAGTAGCCACAAAATTGCCAGCTACTCATTCTTAGTACCCCACCTCATAATCTAATATAATTATGCATAGCACTACACCTAAAGCCTCAGTACAACAAAACACATGTATCCAAAAGTGCATACTAACATGCTCAGAACCTAATGTTCAAAACCTTATAACTCCAGATTGCATTATTATTTTACCACTAAACTAGAAAAAGGCACATATATTGAGGCAAGTTCTTTTGTACCCCGAAAATTTCACAGCAAAATTACAAAGTGTTTCTGTGGTGCATAGCACCAAAAAAACCTTACATTACAATATGATCCTCCGGAAATGAAGCAACATTTCAGACTTGTATAACTCCACACCAAATTAATATGTTTCACCAAACCAGCAAGAGCCACTTCTGTGGGAAAGCCTTTGTGCACTGAAAATTTCAGACCAAAATTCCAAACCTTTTTTTCACTGTGGAGTGGCAAAAATACAGCTCTGTTATAACCGCTTGCGTTCTTCTTCACAAATTTGCAAAAAGGAATTCTTTTTCACAAATTTGCAAAACAGGATCATTTTGTGTGTTTTTTTTTTTTTTTCGAGAAAGGATCCGAGCATGAAAAAGACATGGAAGAGGATCTCAAAGTGTTGAAAAACACATTTCCAACTAATTTTGAAAACAGAATTGACTGAAACTGGTCCCGATTAGCAGAACATGTGTTGGTTTCTACTAAACACATAATTTTTTCAGTTATTTAATTTTGTTTCCATGCTAACTGAAAACAAAATGATGGAAGATGAAAAAGATTTCCATTTGCAACACAGGATGACCTGTTTGTGAAAAAGGATTACCCATTTGCAAAATGGATCCTTTTTCAATTGGGGACATCAACTGAGAGTAAAATTGCCATTGAAAATAATGGAAATGTAAAGTGTAATGACTTTGGAATAGATTATTATTTTTTTCACCAATCCAGCAAAAGAAACATCTTTGAGGCAAGCCCTTTCTACCCTGAAAATTTCAGACCTAAATTCCAAACTGTTTCTGAACTACAGAGTGAAAATAAACTGCCAAAACATGGCAAATTACGCACTTGTTTCCTCCATATCTCCACATCTGTGCATCCAACCGGAGCAGCACTTGTAACATCAAGAGATCTTGGGTCCTGATGGTACATGCAAAATTTCATGCAAATCAGTTGAATGATTGCAAAGTTATTAAAGTACAAAATTTCAAGTTTAACATAGAGCGTCCATTAAACCCTAACTATAGGGCCAAGACCGAGGCTCCATAATATATCTATATATAATTCAATGTTAAGGCAGTCATTAAGGTTGCAGAATGCAAAGCAGACCCAGTAATAATATGAACAACTTTAAGATTTATAGTCTCAGGAGTCTTGCAAAGTGGTAGCATGGTATTCCTCAAGGTTGTCAACCTCAATGTCCTCTCCAACCCTCTCAGCCCATAGCATCATGTATGAAGCACAAAGTAGAGCTCAAGCCAGTGCCTCCTATAGGCATATACTCTTTTGAGGAAGAGAAGCATGTCTCACCACATATGACCAAATCAGTCATTGTTTTCTTTTCAATGTGCCCTGCATGAAGCAAGAGACCATTTTGTTTGATCAGTAGAGAGGGTGAGCATTAAGTTCACCACCTGGAGTACAGTTTTGGATGACCTATCTCAAAATTACATATACATGATGAAGTCAGATCAGTGGAGAGCAACTAAAATTGTGCTGGGGCAGTCTGAATATCCCTATATGCAGAGACTGAGGGATCTCGACATGTACACCCTACAAGAGGAGAGCAAGAGGTGACATTATGGAGACCTACAGTACTGTACAAGTACCTGACAGGGGTGAACAGGGTGAAGGAATGGCATCTCTTTCAAATGAGTCAGAACACCAGGATCAGGGGAATATAATGAAGCTTGAAGGGGAAGTTTAACAGAGATGTGAGAAATACTTCTTCTTCTCTGAAAGGGTGGTAGACCAGAAGTGGTGGAAGTAAAACAGCTGGGGGCTTCTGGCATGCATGGGAAAACAAAGGTGTATATTAGGAATGTAGGTAGAGAGCAAGGAACACTTAAGATGAGTTAGTGTCTGTGGAGACAAATTAGGAAGGGAACATCTGGACAACCAGGGTGGGCCAGCGATTCTTTTCTGTCAAAAATTCTAACGTTTCTCTGAATACCACACCACAGATTTGCCAAGACTTGCAAGACTCCAATTCCTAATGTTTTTAATTTCCTTGTTTTTTCCACTTTCCATTCTTTAAGTAGTAGTAGCAGTGGTAAACTTTGTATTCACTTTAAAAAAATGAATAGGAAACTCATGTGAGCCAAGGTTCATTTTCGGTGAGATCCTTAGTACCAAGTAAATCAGTTACATACAAACATTTAAACACATAAACAAGTTTGTAAACAAAACAATATTCATACATAAACTTATCCATTTAAATGCAATTCAAAACATTATTACACAGAGAATAATGGATGAGCAAAGTGTATTATGGATTTGTTTTGCACACCAAGGTATTGATGACACATAAACCAAAGAGTGAAGCTCAAGAGGTTTATGTGATCATCAAACACCAGATACAAAAAAAAAATCCATAAATACACACTTGCCTATTTTTATTTTTATAATTGCTGGTGCCTGGATTTCTTTAATTTTGAGTTGCCTGCACTTTCCCTACAGACTGTAGAGTGACTCAGCAGCTCAGTATTCTAAACAAAATTATGCGCATTTTTGACAAAACAGCAATATTTACTATAAGAAACATGTTAAGCATTTTATTGAACCTTTGTTTGTGTATTTTCCTAAGAAGAGCTGCCGAGTGTGGAGAGAGTGACTGGGCGGCTTTAGAAGACTCAACGCCAAGCATTAGTGAGCATTGCTATTGTAATGCTCGCTAATGTTTAATGTCAAGTCTTCTGAAGCTGCCAAATCACCACGCTCTTCTCGCTCTACACTCGGTGGCTCAGGAAAATACACAGATGGCGTACAACCAAAAAGCTTTACATGTTTCTTGATACCAAATACTACTGTTTTTTTTTTTTTTTATGTGTAAAATTTTGTTTACAATACTGAACTGCTCAGTCATGCCACCGTCCGTGGTGAAAGTAGTGATATTTTCAATGTTATATTAATGGATTTGGGTCATTATGGCTTTGGGAGCATAATAACCCAAAATTCAGTTATTACGGCATTTGAAGAGACCAGTAATCTGGCTGATATTTGGGATCACCAGTAATTATAATACAATTCATAAATTTTATAAAGTGCATAACAGACCAACAATTTAAACCCACTTACTAGAAATATGTAATGATATCAGAAACAGACCTCAGAACTTTACACAAAGACATTCATTATGTTGTGTAGCTATGTACAGGTTATAAACACTAAGTTAAACTGTTAGCTCTGTTACTGAAGTTAGAACAACACTGTAAACTCACTTGTGCTTTTGTTAAAAACAAACACAGTTTTAATGCCCTAAATGACTCTTCAGACGTAATAGTGTAAGAGCAACAGACATGGAATTCCATATGTGGGTCCTAAGTTAAAAATGAGATCTGCCAATTTCCAAATTACAGTTTGTCTGAATAAACTCTATGTCACCTACAGATCAAAGTCCTTTAATCTGGCACATTGAACATCTATGTGTCTTTCAAGGACATCAATATGTAATGTACCTTGCTAATCTGTTGTATATAATGGGCGGATATCCAAAAGGGTTGCGCAATGCGAATAGGTTGCGCCAGCCAAGTCGGTGAAAATGCACCATTCGCGATATTCAGCAGGAGGCAGTTACGCCACTGAAAACATGCTGAGCAACAGCGCAATGATAATGAAGGCATGCACAACTGAAGGGGTGGAACCATGCAGAAGTAAAGCGAGTGCAATGTTCAATGACTTAAGCAGCGCATAGTGAGCAGGCGGAAGTTGCTACAGCGGAAATGAGCCAAAATAAAAGGAGCAAGGAAGAGATGCAAGAATGCTACAGGGAAGCCACATGAGGCAGGGGAGAGACAGAGAACTAGGGAGAAAGAGGGCAGGCCAGGAAACCACAACACAGAATAGGGGCAATGGAAGGTGTGTGGGCCACAGAGTGCAGAGGCCAGTAGGTGTACCCGTGCAGGGGAGGTAGCAGTGAGGACAACGGGTGAACAAAGCAACAACAGCTGGGGGACACAAGCCAGGGACATGGACAGTGCCACCTTCCACATGGAAGCCATAATGAGGGGGTGAGAAGGCATGCTGCAGGGCGATGGCTGTGGAAGGGGCCGTCAGCGGTATGCCCCCAACAGGCAGTACCGAGGCCGCTTCCAGCTTTGGGCTGTACACAGATGTTGAGCTTGTGGGCTGGTACTGCCTGAACAAGGCAATACTGAGGCGGCTCTGTGAGCTGTGCAGTGATGTGATGCAGGCACCCACACGATGAAGTCATGCTCTGTCAGTGGAGACAAAGGTAACAGCCTGCATGTGCTTGCTCACCATGGGTAACTTCGAGACCAACAGGGGACACCACAGGCATAACACAGTCGGCCATGTCATGCATCCTCACCCAATTCCTCAGTGCACTGCTTCCACATGCTGTGGAGTTCATCCATTTCCCAGCACTGCGGTGGGCGCACAGCAAACATACAGGAGTTCCACAGGGTAGCACGTATGCCTGGCATGCTAGGAGGCGATAGACTGCACCCATGTGGCCATTGCTTTCCACCTGTCCCGATGGGGCTGCCTACATGAATCGGAAGGATATGCCAGTGTCAACTGTCAGGTGGTGTGTGATGCCAGTGGCGCATCATCAATGTCTGTGCCACGCACCCTGGGGAGCACATGATTCCTTCATCTGGTACCAGTCGGCACTGTGCCATCAATTCAAGAGTGGGGACATCCCACAGGTCATCTAGTGGGTGAGTATGTATGTAGAACTGATAAATCGTGGGCAAGGAGGGTAAGTCAGAGGTGCCATGGGTGTGGCCCACAGGGTTTGGGGCAGTCTGAGACTGAACAAGACACTAACCTCCACTATCTCCACACAGGTGACAGTGATACCACTCTGTCCCTGGCTGCTCACACCCTACCGGTGTCTCACGACCCCATCGCAGCAACGCTTCAATGAGGCACATGCCACCACATGCAACGTCATTGATCGGGTGTTTGGGATGCTGAAGGTGCATTCCGTTGCCTGGACACCTCAGGCGGTGCCTACAGTATAGCCCTCAAAGGCCTGTGGATATTCCTGGCCTGTTGTATCCTGCACAACATGGCCAAAGATCGTAGGATAGCCGTACAGGTCAAAGGGGGACAGAGATGGAGACGACGGTGACACGGTGACGCTGGTGGCGATGGGGATGGGAAGCCCCTCAGCCGATGGGACATAACTGATCCAGCTGGCACAGCTGCACCGGATACCATCACAGAGGAGCACTTCAGCCAACACAGGTGTCATGGGGCCATGTGCAACCACCAGTGGCTAGGGCACAACCCATACACACATGGAAACACAAAAGGGTGCATGCTGGCAAGGGATGTGGCAGGGCACAGAAGCACACACATACAACCAGGGATGGGTGAACAGTAACACGCTACATGGATGGACACACACACACTCCACACAATAGGCACAAAATGCACAGGGTCAGGTGCAAAACAGAGCCGAACACAAACACTAGCAACACACATGTCCACAGGCCACCACATCCACTGACTGTCTATGTGTGTGTGTCAGATGCTGGACACCATCACACTTTGGGGTACAGCACAATGCAAGCATCATCATGCACACGCACCTGTGGACAGCAGTCGGGAGGGTGTGCAGGTGGACCATGTGTCTGCGTGTGGGCTGGGCACCACTGGTGCACTGCCCACCGAAACACACAATGCACACAGGAAGCACCAGACAGTGCCCACACTGGGAGACAGGTCAGTCTTGCGGCACAGTGCCACGTCCACCTTGGATGCATGGGCAGCCCTGCGAGACCCAGCAGCACTGGCAGGCTGACCATGGGCCTCATGAGGTGGAACCGATGGTCCACCAGGGTTCCACTGGCGAACTTGACCATGCTTACAGGGGTCTGCAGCACATCGAACATACCTGCACCAGGGTGCTGGGATGCCCACAGCTGAACCCAGCGTCGACAGGGTGGGTGTCGCACGACTCGGGGAATGGGGAGTGGATAGTGAACTGCGTGGTGTGAGCGACACATGGGCACCTGACCGTGTGTCCATTGTGGCCATGACAGCGACCAAAGCCTGTGTTTGCCTGTCAATGGCGCGGTCACATCCTCCCACAACTGGACAATCTGTGACAGGATCCTATCGGTGTCCCTGCTGTTGTCACTCCTCGACTCACTCCAGGCCATACACCGTGACTCCATGGACGTTTAAAGCCGCATCTGCTGCTGTGCTGATGCCTGCCAGCAGGCGGGTGTGCTCATCAAAAGTGCGTCTGCCACCTCGGCATCCTGTCCCTCAGGGTATGGAAGGGCCTGATGTTCAGCACCTCTTGAGGATGGGCGCTGCTCACCAGGACCAGGTATGGGAAGTCCACAGGTGGTGCACAGGCACCACCGGCTGAACCCTGAACCCCAGTCCCGGTGGGCGACTGCTGCTGCTGCTTCCCTCTGCCTGCTGTGCCAAGGGATCGGTTGTTCCAACTCTGTGCCGCAACAGTGCCACTGACCTGACCAGCCACGGTGCTGCCCCACTGGTGCTGACAGGCACAGCATGGGACTGTGATGACATGCTGGCACACACACCGGAACCAGCCAGGTCCATGGGCGTGAGCTGGCCTGCTGTGTGTCCATTGCGTGATTCACACACATGTCACTGCCCATAATGTCATTGCATCATCAGTGGTGCATGTCTGTGCCACAGCCACAGCGTGCTGGCATCCTTGGATGCCAGACCGCTGAGACACAGGAAGGGCCTCCCACACCTGTCTCAATGACATCAGTGTTGACAGCCAGGTGGACCCACTGTTGCAATGCTCGCCGGCTACCTCGGAGGTGGATGGTCCCTCCTCCAACTCCAGATGACTGTCCACAGTGGACAGGCCCTCCACCGCTGACCCCTGCAGATGGGCAGGATCTGTAACAGAAAGTAAGGACACGTTAGTGCATGTGATCTACCCTCCCCGACAGACCATGACGTACCATGCAGTGATGGGCTACCACCTGTCTGGAAGCCACCTCCTGGAACTCCCTCAATAGCACTGCACTGCATGCTTGCAGTGAGCCTGTCCTCTGCGAGGTCAGCTGCACCACCTCTGGCTGGCCCCACCTGTTGCAGCACGTGCCGCCTGATGGCAGCCACCTTCTCCTTCACCCTCCTGTCGGTACCCATCTTCTTCTTACACTCCTGCACAGAGCTGGTGGCTGCCGTGCATGTTGATGGCACATGCCACCCCTCCCATGCAGCAGCATGGGTCTGAGAGGTGCCCCACCATCCACTAAGCAGTGGCTCCTGATCGATATAGGCCTTGAAGAGTGCCTCCGTCCCGACCTTGGTGAAATTGGGCCTCCTCCTTACCCACCATCGTTGTCCTCCTCACCCAGTCCTCGCTCAGTCACTATTCAGCTTGTATGGATGACAGTGGTTATCTGTGACTGTGCAGTACAAAGCAAGTCCTGATACCACAGTCCAGAGCACCACACAGCATGCAACTCACCAATAAGCTGCAGTAACCGAATATGGCCACTGCAGAACAGTGTCGCATTTTATAGCGCAATCCATGCAAATTAGGTGAGGAGAAACTTTAATGAGATGCAAATTGCGCTGCTGCTGCGCCATTGCATGGCTGATCAGATGATTTGCATATGATGGCTGAATATTGCGCTTTTGCGCTGCGCCAGTGTGTTTGAGCGTGCTGAGCCAATGGCATAGTTCTGTGGCATGCAGTACACCACACTGCGCATGCCCAGGTAGCTTACACAGGCATCTGCTGTGCTGATGACGTGCTGTGCGCAGTAGGCAATTCAGGGCACAGCCACCATTGTGCCAGTGGTGCTATAGTGAGGTCACTACATGGTGCTGTTGCACAACTGCGCAATAGTTCGCTGTGGTGATGGAATACAGGCAGCCAATCATGCTAGATGCATAGGCGTCCGATGGCACTGTCGTGGACTTGCACAGAGACCCATGACCCTGTGCCCGACCTTTTCCCCTTGGCGCTATCGTCCGGCATGGCTGCACCTCTGATCGCGCTGTGGGTGACAGCGCGATGAAATGGCGCATACCACGCAGCACTTCCACGTGGGGTGCGCGTGCCGGAGTGCCATATTGCCTACTATAGCATTAGAGATGGCACGCAGGAGAGCCCCTCAGTGGAGTGCCCTGAGCTGGCCAACCTGTGGCCATTGTGGAGCCACACTATGGCCCACTCTTTGGTGAGGAGCACTTGACAGGGCCAGGACCCAGGTCTGGCAAGAGGTGGTCACTAACCTGGAGGCGGCCACTGGCTGCAGGAGAGCGTGGAACAGTGCAGGCACCGGTATGGGGACCTTAGAGCGGAGGAAGCCGTAGCAATTTGCACGTCTGCTGGGTCGCGTGCCAGGAGGCGTGGTGCCTCATCCAGGTGGGTGATACATCTACACACTTGTATGGTCCATATGGGTAACACTGTCTTATGTGTCCAGCACAGGGGAGGGATAGTCTAGGGTTGGCTGTGGCGGTGTTTACAGGGTATGGAGTGGGTGGGTCTGGCTGGGTGGGTGGGCACACACATTGGGGCAGGGGAATTTGCTTTGGGTTTGTACTGATGTGTTTCTCTCCTTTTGTCTCCCACAGGTGTGGCCAAGCAGAGGAGGATGGTGGAGCGGCAGCAGAGGGAGGATGCTGCACTGGGGCATGTCGTGGACCACCCAATGCCATCAACATCTCAATGAGGGTGAGTGCCATGACACCATGATTGCTGTGCATGCTGTGTGACAGGGTGGGAAGCAGGGCATGGCCACCATCCATGGACACCACTCCCATGCACGTGACATGTGACAGTCAGCACTGTCCAGTGGCACTGCATGTCTGGGAGTGCATCAATGGTGGTCCATCGCGTGCACTGGCACATGGCTGTGGCACTGCCTGCACACGCATAGCACATTACTATGCGACCTTGGTTGTGCTGTGCTGGACATGGGCGTGGTGTGTGCAGTGGTACACATGGCTGTTGCTGCCTGGTTGGGCATGTCTTGTGGACACGGTCACTGTGGGTGGGCACACACATCACAGGAGCATGGCACATGGCTGTATGCCATGCATAATGGGTGGGCTGCAGGGGGATGGACAGTCACACCTATTGACTCCTGATCCCTTGTCTAGGTGTGCGGATACTCCTGCGTATACAGCAGGCCATCCAGGAGCTTCTGCAGGTGGTGGAAGAGTCCTCTCCATCTTGAGGGATCTACAGCAGCATGGGGTGAGGAGGAGGAGGCGGCCCAGGCAACAGCCCCAGGCAGCGGAGGACCAGGATGGACACCTACAGCTGCATGAGCAGCCTGTGACTACCCCCTTGTTCAATCTCCACCCCACCTACCCTCTCCCATATGTTCACCCTGCCCTACCCACCCCACCTTGTTCCTGTCACTCCCCATGTTTGTACATAGTTGTATATAGTTGATTTTGATATGTTTTTGAATACAGATATTTTGATATGAATACTGTGGTGGTCTTTGATTTGCAGCTGACTATAGGTGCTCAGTTGCAGTGGTGTGCATGGCATCTGGGGTGGTTCAGTCATGGGTATGTGTGTTTGTGTGTGGGGAAGTGTCTCTGGTGTGGAAGTGGCTATCAGTCGGTGTCTGTGGTGTGTGTGTTGTCCCTGTGCATTGCATTACTGTGTGCAGTGGTCCATGGTGCATGCTCTGTGTCCATTGTGCCCTGTCAACCTGTCCTTGGCCTGTGCAGCTGACACCTGCATGTCTGTGGCCTGCAGGTCTGCTGCCTTGTCAGTGGTGGCTGTCCCTGCAGGTCATCCACTGTGACCATCACAATGCTGGGTTGCCTCCTGTCAATGGTGTGGTGCATGTTTTCCTCGGGTGACACTGTGGCCTCCGCAGTTGCTGTCACACCTCCATGCTGTGGCTTGTGTGTGTTGCAGGGCTGTGCACCACTGTCTGTGACTTGTACTCCAGGCATATGCTGGTGGCGTGCAGGGCCACAATTCATGCACAGGGTGAGTGTCACCCCTGTGCCATGGAGGACTGCAGGCTGTGTGTGCACAGTTTTCATGGGCCCACACTGGGGCATGGTTGCCACACTACTGCATCCCTGTGTTAGTGTTCCCATGGACATGGGTGTGTGTTTTCCCTGCACTGTGTTGCATCCAGTGTACTGCATGCTTCCATGCACCACTGTGGGTGTCTGTGCTGGCTGCTGTGGCTCATGGTGGGTCAGGCTGTGACACTTGTCTACTGTGCAGGTGCTGTATCAATGGTGGTGGTGTCAGGGGCACGCCCTTTCCCGTGTGGGGTACTTCTTATGCCGACACATGTTCGGTCTCTCAGCTGTGCCTCAGGGGATTGTGCATGTTGGCACTGTGTCTGCCATTGTTGAATTGTCGTGTGCTGCCACCCACTGCTGGGTGCTCATGGTGGGTCTGGCTTGTATGGTTCTGTGGTACACGAGGTTGCAGTGTGACAGTGGGGTGGTGGTATGCATGGGTTTTCCTGCAGTGGTGGTCACTGCTCATGGGGGTGTCTTGGGGTCACGATGCAGGGTGTGCTGTGTGCAGGGGGCTGCTGTGGCATGGGGTTGTCCACCCTCCTTGTGTGGCAGTCTCAGCTTGCTGGTGGGTGTGCTGGGGCACCATGGCCCAGCTGTGCTTTGTTTGCTTGTCCCCTGGGCCAGTGGATATTCCAGCCCTCCCCAGTTGTGCTGTGCTTGGGGTGTGGCGGTGCATTGTCAGTTCTGCTGTGTGTTCCTGTGCCCATCTGTGGCATGGGTGGTGGGCCCTACCTACCTCCATGGTTGTGCAGTTATATTGCTCTGCTGCTGGGGGGCTCCTGCGCACTATGGCACCTCTGGGCTGCTCAGCTGGGCAGCCTTGTTGCGCCATAGCGCATCATATCTGCTCAGCTTCTCCTTCCTAGTTAGCTATGGTGTAAGTTGTGCGTTATTCAGATGTTGGCTGTTGGCGCAATTTGGCTTGCTCCTTCTTTGAATATCACATCTATTGCACATGGGCACAATGGACTTGTGCTTGCTCCTGCTATTGCGCACTTTTGGGGCACAGTTTGAATATCCAGCCCAATGTCTAGTTTCATTACTTCCTGTTTAGGTGCACTAGCAAACATCAGATCCCCATAGTCCATTAATGGTAGCACAAGTACATTTACAATATGAATCCTGTGTTGTAATGTCATACAATGCATACATCTACTGTACAGAATGCTTCCAAATGCATTTGAATCTTTTACTCAAAAATCGGTATGTGTATCCCATTTAAGTCTGTCATTCAACCATAGACTGAGATATCTGTAGTTATGCACCTGTCTGAGAGTTGGCTGATCAATGGTTATA
The DNA here is from genome assembly GCA_016271365.2 of Neoceratodus forsteri. Classification (NCBI taxonomy): domain Eukaryota; kingdom Metazoa; phylum Chordata; order Ceratodontiformes; family Ceratodontidae; genus Neoceratodus; species Neoceratodus forsteri. The sequence continues at coordinate 627,929,093 of CM057455.1, forward strand.
CTGTTCAACATTTGTTTCTATTGATTTATAGTTTTCCAGCTGGAAATAACATTCTTTGCAACTTTTAAGCATTGTGAACATGTTTTGACTGCATAAAATACCTTTGTGGTTCTTTAAAAGCAGATTATAATGCAAGTTCTACAGATAATATCAATAGACCTCCTACATACATGATGGTGTCATCTGCATATAAATGATAACCTATAGATGGGTCTACCAAAGCAAGATTGTTTAAATAAATGTTGAACATTATTGGACCTAAAATTGATCCTTGAGGCACTCTGGAGATTATAGTAGCTAAGTTAGAGTACTGGTTCTTCAAAGATGCCAATTGTTGCCTCCCTGTCAAGTAAGATCTAAAACAGCTAACTGCTTCACTAGACAGGCCACTGAATTTGAGTCTGGACAGGAGGATGTTATGGTCAAGTGTATCAAAGAGTTTTGATAAGTCCATGAAAATAGATTCTACTGACATCCCCTGGTCAGCACCAACTGAATGTCACTGGTAACTTTCAGTTAGGCTGAAGTAGTGCCATGCAATGATCTGAACCCAGATTGATGTTTACACATGATTTTTCCTGTTCTATAAGTCCTTCAATTGATCAGCTATCAGTTTTCAAAAACTTTTGAAAGCGTAGATAATAGATAAAAGGGCAATAGTTCTCTATAATGACTTTTTGCCAGATTTAAAATTGGAAAGACTTTGGCAATTTTCCACACTAATGAGCACTCTGCTGATAGATATTACTGATGGCATATTTCAATAGAATACACGGTATATCATCCAGGCCACTGGATTTATAAGGATCTACAGTATTTTCAAAAGTTTCTCCTGAACCTGTTTTGCAGAGATAATACCAAACAAAACATAATTTTTTGTGAATATTCTACATGTTTTCAATATTTGGATGGACAGTAGATGTTCTAAGATTTTTTTCCATAGAAGTTTTCATTAAACTTGTTAGCAGTGCATCTGTTCAAAGGGACAATTTGTCCATCAGTAACAAAATGAGTCTGGGAAAGCTGATTTCTGAATACTTTGCAGTTGTTTTATTAATATCCAAAATATGTTGGATCAGGTTTTAAATCGGCAGTCAGTTCCTTATGGTAAGAATTTTGTCTAACTTTTCCTACTCCTAACTTCTTGAATATAAGCATTCCTTAATTGTTTGTATTTGATCCAGTCCTGCATATCTTTGGTGGTATTCAACTTTTACAAGCAGGATCTTTTTTTTTTTTTCATTTTTGTTTGTACAAACCTGAATTATATAATGGAACATTTGTTGATTTTACCTGCCTTTTTCTTTATAGGGCTTGTTTAGTACAAACCTCTATAAAGACAATATAAAAAGACCATGCATCATCTACAGAATTAAGTCCAATTTGTTACAGTATTGTTGCTCTAAATTGAACATAAACTTTATGTAGTCAAAGTTATGATAAGGTCTGAAATTTCCAGTATTTCCAGTAGCCTTTTCATAATTTGTTTTCTTTTACAAAAAATCATCTGATACTTTGACATAGAATCTGGTAGAACACCACTAGAAACAATCTTCTCAAGATGGGTAGTGAAAACTAGATCCAATATAGATGATGAATTAGGACATATAGTTTTATTTGAGTAACATCTTGTATTAATTGGTTAATCCCACAATGTCACTAAATCCATTAAAATATGTTTTCTCATTAACTTTCAGCCAATACAGATTTAATTATCCAATTAATTCCATTTCATGACTAGACTGATAACTGACTAACAGATCTTGTAGAGTCTCACATTTGTCTAATTTGGCTTTGTGAAGGATACATTCTTATCAATGCAACTGGTTTTGAAAAAGGAAGTTTAATTTCTAATAATAAAACTTCTGATCATTTCCTGTTATTATGTTATACATTCTTTTACTTCCAGATGTAAAGTCATATATATCTATATATATATATATATATATATATAATAACAACCCCTCCCTTTTGGTTCTGTCCTTTCTCCATGCTCTAGTCTTCTATGGAAATCACATTCTCTGAGATTTTTTTAAGTCAGGATTCAGTAATTATAGTACTATCAGGCCTATAAGAAACAGTCCATTCTCTTATATGTTCAATTTATCTAAGTAAACTACAAACATAGATATGAATTATACAAAGTCCTTCTCCTTCTAGAAGGCTGGCTGCTAAATCAAAATACTGATTTTTCTGGACCCTGGTTAGGATGCATGTCTCCACAAATTATCAGGTTGGCTACCAACATTATCTTGTAGGCCTTGGAGATATGCAGTATGCTGAAAATGTTTCCTATAAAATCAAGGTGGGTCAAAAACTTTACCTTTATTATGTTTTATCCCCGCCTCAGTAGTGAGCAATTTAATACAGATGCCAATTTCAATAGGCTGACCTCCATATAATGTCCTAATAAATCCAAAGTTGATAATTCCTCCTTTTAAGTAACTGATAATTGCTTGCTGCACTAGTCCCTTTACTTTATAACCAACCATCAAGTGAGTCAAGTCAGGTTTCTAGATTTTGTTTGCATTCTAAAGGAGTTGCTGCTTTTAAATGGCTAACATATCACAAATATTCCCAACCCAATCAAAAACATGATGGAAAATAAAATAAATCAACCATTATCTTAAGATTAGTACCAAAAGCTCCCTAAAAGACCAAGACTTCTAAATATTCCAAAGTATTAAAACTCAGGAAGGTGCTATTATAATTTACCATTTTAAAAGCCAACTATATTCACCTTTTAAAAATAATTAAAATTCAACAGTACATTAACTTAGTTTCCTAAGACATTTAGACTTATCAATTTTAGCAGATGCCTGATTTAAATTTAATAGAATTAAATGTTAGTACACTAAAATGTGTATACTAATTCTAGCAGGTACCACAATTTAGGTTATGTTAATGTTAAACTAATAGAAACACTGAATGTGTCTGAAAAATCACTGAGTCTAATGTGTTTAAATTATTGACATAAGATTTCACACTTTCGGCAATGGTTTGCAACAACAGGATAAGTTTATGAACAGATTTTTTATGTCTGGGTAGCTTTTCATGGCAACTCACACTCGTGTCTCGTTCATGCTTGTAAATGGCAACAGGCTTTGAAGTGCTGATTGCCCCACCTACTGCTAACGTACCTTGCTACTAGCTCCATTGAGCCCCTATATGCCAAGCAAAAACACCGCAAGTTAGATACGATGCAGCTTCACAGTCACACTGCAAATTTGAATTAAAATGCAGCTTCACAGATACACAGTTCGCTAACAGCCACAGTCAAAATTATAGACAGCACACAATAATTACTGGTCATGGCTCAGCTGGTGAAAATGTTGATGTGCAGGAATCTGGAGCTGTTGACTGAAGATTTAGAGGCTCAGCTGGTGTAAATGCTGAATTGCTGTAGCTGGAACTGATGAATGAAACCTCGTGAGTGAAACCTCGTGAGTGACACAGGCTTTGTAGTGCTGATTGCCCTGCCAACCACTAATGTAATTGGTTGCTGGTTCCCAAGAGACCCCTACACACCAGGCAAGAACACTACAAATAAATATAAAATGCAGCTTCACAGTCACATCACATATTTGATATAAAATGTGGCTAATAGTCACAAAGTTTAGCGAACAGCCAAAGTCAAAATTATAGGCAGCACACAATAATTACAGGTCGTGGCTCAGCTGGTGAAAATGCTGAAGTGCTGGAGCTAATGATTGAAACTTTGTAGAACGGCATGGGCTTTGTAGCTCTGATTACCCCACCTACCACTAACCTACCTGGCTACTGGCTTCCTCGAGCCCCATACACAGTAGGGAAAAACACTGCAAGTTAGATATAAAATGCAGTTTCACAGTCATACAGCAAATTTGATATACATTTCAGCTTCACAGTCATGCATAACCCTGTTGTCTGCATTAATGTAGTTTTGCAATTAATTTGTATTCTTTTGTGACAGATGAAATCATATCCTGTACCCTCTAGGTCCCATACAAATAGAAGAGTCCATCTGCCTGTGAAGAACAGGCCTTTCAGGCCCTGCACTTCAGTATAGCTATGGCTGAAAAGAATCAGTGGGACTGTATGGGAGATTGTGGAAGCACAGAGCCCTTTAGGCCCTGTGCTTTAGGGAGGCTACAGATGAAGATGTGCAGGGCTGATTGTCCATCTGGCTGAAGGAGTGCAGGACCCTCAGGTCCCTGTGCTTCTATGCAGCTATAGATGCAGAGGTGCGGTCTCTATTGGCAGTATACCAACAGAATATTTCTCCTAACTATATGGTTACTTGTTGCTCTTGCAGCCAACACTGCACGATCTCCGCCCAGAACAAAAGTGGTGCCACACAGTCACTCTATCCTGCCAGCCTCAGCCTATTCAGCTGACTCACTGCCCTCAATCCCAAACTCAACTTACAGCCAGCCCAGCACACTGTTTCTTCATAAAGTTTTTAGTTTTTACATTTTCACCCAACATTTTCAAAACAGGATTATAATGACCCCTTCTGGACATGACAGGTGTGATTAATAAAATCCTGCTGAAACATCATTTCACACCACAATTGCAAAAATGCATTTTGGCCAGAATTTGAAAAACAACATATGTCATGATCAAGAGGTGGCATGAAAAAAATGGCTATGTGGAAAATATGAGATCAAAATATTGAAAATTACATATGTTATTAGTGAACATTTAAACATTTCAATGTACCATAATAACTTTGTTGTTTTTAAACATTTAGACCTCACTCCAGGATGTAACAGCAGCAAGTGGAGCATCAGCAAATTTTAATTTCATTAATCCATGGCTGAATCCATTTGTATTTTAAATGTGGGACATCAGAGGAACGAGTGGAGCAGCAGTGGGTATTGCATTCACTAATCCATTGCTGAATCTATATGTATTTTAACTGTCATTTTGGGGCTGCAGTTGGCAGAGTCTTGCAGTCCTATTAATTTCAAAAGGACACTTGCATTATTTCTGAATGAACAACATGCCAGACTTACTCCACAGTCACCTCCATTGGCACTGCAATATATTACCTCCTCCTTACTCTTTCCACAGTGCTGAGAGATGCGGCAATTTCATTCGTTAGGGAAAGAGCCTGCACTCTACTTGCTCCTGTCTCCTGCAGATGTTATTTATTTAAATAGAGCCCAGTTTGGCATTTTAAATGCAGTGTGATGCAGCTTTGCTTTATGTTCCTGCAGCCACTTGAACTGTGCCACAGGTTACCAGGTGTGTGAGAGAGAAAGAGAGACCATGACTTTCTGTATTATATTGGAGCCTCTGTCTGCTTCTCTCCGGTTGTAAAAGTTTTTGTTCCCTTTTTATTATTCATTAGGATCCATTACAAAGGCTGTTTTTGTTTAGATTCTTTTGGGCACTTTGTGCTACAGTATTACAAGCACCGGGGAGTGAGAGAGAGAGAGAGAGAGAGAGAGAGAGAGAGAGAGAGAGAGAGAGAGACTGCACTTTTCCTTACTAAGTTTCAGCAACTCTCTCTTCTACACTACCAGAGGTGGACAGTAGTTTAAAAGTGTGGGTTTGGCAGCATTACGTACTGTACATAAACAAGCATTTGTTAATGCCAAAAGCTTGCTGTTGGTATTGCTATTATACCAGGTGGGGCAGGACTACAATAAAAGAATCGGGGAACGGACACTAAAGATTAAAAAAAGCTCATATGTTTGCACAGTCATGAAGGAATGAGATAACATAAAACAGAAATAAATATATGAGAAGATGCCTTGCCCCTTAAAAAATAAATTACTTAAAATGGTCAGAAAGTCAGTTCCTTGCTCCTTAAAAATAAAGGCATATGACTTTTTCATGCTACATCTCCTTTCTCTACCCCTTATACCCCTAACCTCAAAACTGCCCCATATCTGCCCAAAATAGATGAGTAGTTTCATGTTTCTATTTTTTGCATTGTTTCTTGTATACAGCTTTACCCATCTCACAACTATCTGCCTGTGAGAAAGTTTTATTGAGATTTCTAGCCTTTTTAGTTAATGAGCCTCCACAGAAAGGGTAATGGTTTGGTCAGCCTAGTGGTGTGGTGTGAGGTTTACATGACTATATTTTGGGTGGTTCTATGTGATAAAGGTAAAAACCTAAAGGTGATCACTGTTATCGTGCAGTCAGAGTGCGAAAACATTTTCAGCACTCTGACACCCCAGAGCACAGGACATCGGTGCTGAGGACATAGATTTCAAAGCTTTCTGTGGGGGGCTGTGCCCACCCTCCACGGTGGGGCTTTGCTCCCAGCACACTCCTACTGAAGGATTCTCAACTCCAGAGGGTGCATGTTGGTGGTGACATCATGTAAAATTCAAGGTTTGGGATGGGTGCAATAAAATCGCACCAGCGCCCTTACCCAAACCCGATACCTTACCAACCCCCACCACAGACCAACCCACAATGCCACGTCAATAGACAACCTCTGCAGTGCCACCACCTACAGCTCCTCTGCCCCCCAGCCACACTCATCTTCTCCCCCACATGCGTGCATATAGGACATCCCCTCACCATTTCACCACCCCACTATCCAGTTCCTACCCTCCATCACCATTAGGGATTCAGCAGGGAAAGAGTCGCCATTATGGATGGTGCCCTTCCCCATGAGCCCTCCTCATGGATACCATTCTGGGTAGATGGGTAGTGAAATCAACTTGGCTGCAAGAATCTATCCTGTATATGGTAAATGAATTCAAATTTTGCTTTACCCTAAATAAGAAAATGCTTCATCACAATTTCGGTGATGCACTGTACATTTATATCTTGTACTGTTCACAGATTTTGAACAAGCTGAAACTTGGTTTTATTGTGCCTCTAGTCAGATTAGTTTCTGGTGTGTGTGTGTGTGTGTGTGTGTGTGTGTGTGTGTGTGATAGTTCATACTTTACGTGGTAGGGGGCTGTCAGTCGATGGGATATGTTGGAGAACAGCACATACTGTTTGGGAGGTGGCCCTCAAGAGTTGCTGTTTTCTCCACTTGATTTTTCTTTATTTTTTTTTTTATGTGTGCCTTCTTATTACTGTTGATCACCCGCCAAGCTGAGGAAGTTAGGTTGATTGGGTCTTTTAGGCTACCACCAACCCTGCTTAATATTGGCGACATAACCACCCAGGACCCCATAGTCATAGCTGACACCTTTAACAATGCATTCGCAGATCTAAGTAGTGTTCTCCCCAAAATTCTTTAATCCATCAAACAACACAAATCTTAACCCCATTTGGATCTGGCTAACAATACCACCCCACCCTTCTACTTTAAAATCATTTCCAAAGCTTATGCCAAGAAGTACCTCATGCAAGTCCTTTGTAAAACTCAAGTTGTCAGTAACACACTTAACCTCAAACTCATTGCTTCAACCCACAACAAAATTCTTGCACCCTTCACCAGGATTCTGAACCTCTCTTTCCACAATAACAAATTCCCTAGGCTTGGAAGGCTTTGTTTTGTTGTTGTTTTTAACTCTTTTACTGTACAGTCTTGCAGAGAACTCTCTCTGGCATCCTCAGACCTGTGAGCTCAACCTCCATCCTGAAGCTCTCTCTCGACCCTGCACCAGTGGCAGACCCCCAGCTCTCGCATTCCCCAAGGTGGGCCCCCTATTGGCCCAGGGCGCTCTACCTTTAGTCAAATGTGCCCGGCTGGGTGGTCAGCACTGATGGAGAGGAGCCAGATCTGGAGTGTGTCTCTGCAGGGTGAGGTGCCATCCCCATCCTCTGTAGATGGGGATTTTCTCTTAAGTCTCCACACTGTCCTGGCAGTGCAATGCACCCAGCGTGGTGTGTGTGCACCCTGAACATGCCCATAGGGAGAGCCACCACAGCCAATCCCCTATTGCCAGGATCCTGACTGCTGCTAGACTCCCAATCTCCACTGGGGTCACCAGATGGTGAGATCATGTCCCCTCCCTCTCTTCCACCATCCCAGGAAAGGAGAGCTGTCTGCCAGATGCTCGATCCTTTCCTCCGCTGCCAATGCCCGGTGGCTCAAGTCCATTCCCAAACCCAGGTCACTGGCATGGCATGAGGTGTTGCATCCAGCACCTCAAACCTCAGTGCCACTGGGCCTTGGAAGACAGTGTTGGTAACCCCTATTTTCAAGAGTGGTGATAGAGCAAACCACAACAACTACTGACCAATCTCCATTCTCTCCCCACTCTCAAAGGCGCTTGAGTGAATAGTCAACGACCAGCTCACAAACCACCTGGATAAATACCAGTTGTTATGTTCAGAGTAGCATTATTTCTGAAAACTGTGCAGTACAACCAGTGCATTACTTGAGTTTACAGACTTTATTCATGATGCTCTGACCATGGCCAGTTGGTGGAAGCGACATATCACAATCTCACTAAGGCATTTGACATAGTCAACTATGATCTACTACAGAGTGAGTTAGCCTGCATGGGATACCAACTGAATCAGTTTTATGGTTTCAAAGTTACCTCTCTGGGAGGACACAGCAGGTGGAAATTGCTGTGATCTTCTCAGAAACGAGAGACGTGAGGACTAGGGTATCCCAAGGATCCATCTTGAGACCACTGCTCTTCAGCCTGTTCCTGAATCACCTCCTGCTTGCATGCCAAGATAAAATCCTTTCATATGCTGATGATGCAGTGCTCTTCTCCATCATACTGGCACAGTAATGCTGGAGAAGATGCAACAAAACTTCTTGGCTGCCAAAGCTTGATTTATCAACTAAAACTACTATTAAATTACAAAACAAAACAAAAAACAGTTATTGTTTGCATTCTCACACAACCAACAGAAGACCCACCCTTTTCACATTTTCAACAGCCAAATTGTCCTGCTTGAGCAGGATCCATACTTCAAATATCTAGGAGTTACCTGGACAGCTCACTATCTTTTGCACGTCACATAGACCTAGTCACCAAGTCAGCACATGCCAAGATCCGGTTGTTATACAGGCACAAGAACTACCTAACAGCAGGTGCCCTAAGGATAGCACTGACCTGTTCAGTTTTTGCAATGATCGGCCATGGTCTAGTAGTGCACGCTGCCACATCAGACACTGCCTCAAGAGAGTGAAGGTTGCAGTCAACAAAGCTTGTCGGCTATGCCTTGATGGTCCATGCCTAATGCATACATGCAAGCTCTACTCATAGGCAGGGTGGTTAAACCTTGAAAGTAGGAGTCAATACCAGATCTGCCTGCTAGCTAAAAGATCCACTCTGGGACTAACACCCCCAGGATCCACAACCTCCTCACCCTCACCGATAACTCTAGGACAACAAGAGGGTCTAATAACTTGTTCTTTAAAGTCCCCTTTAAGTGGACCTTCCAGGGGCAGTGCTCATTTCGATATCCAGACCTCTCTGGCTTAACTCCCTCAAGGATGACCTTCTCTAAAACCAAACTAGGCCCATTTACGTCTAAACAAGGAGATCACTTAGAGTCAGCTAGTAGCCGCACCTGCACCCTCTAATAACACACTGTCCCTCTTCTTCCACTCTCGACTTTTTCTCTTTCTCCCTCTCCTAACCCCTACTCTGACCCCTCCTCCAGTCTACTGTCCCCTTTTGCATATATACCCTTCCCCATCATAGCTTGTGGCAATCCTCCCCTCTTTACCTATTCACCCTTCTCTATTTTTGCCCTCCCACCTCACACGAGCCTCAAACCTTTCCTGTGACAAGGCCTCCATCGACTACCTCATCCCCAACCTCTCTTAGAGTGTGTACTTATACCCTCCTTGTCCAATTGATTTTACTGTTACATCATGCAAACTGTGTAGCTACAAACCAGTTTATCCAATTGTCTGAGTTATTGCTTGCACTTTGTCATATAAACCTAAAATTTGTCTGTATTACCCTGAATGATATGTTAGCCAAGGACTGTCTGTATTTCTCTGTTTCAAATGTTACTCTTGCTGTTGTTCTATATTGACTGTATTTACTGTAACCTTTCTGTGTTATTCATGCTGATGTGGAACCTTTGTAAAGGAGCTTTCAGCTCAAAGGTATAATCCGAGGTTCAAATAAATAAATAAATAAAAAAAAACTCAATTGTTTACACAGTCACACACTGAAGTAACCAATTATGCTGCAGACACCCTATCATTTGTGCACAGTAGAAATTACCAGTGATCTGATTGTCTCCAGCATACTTACTCACTTCAGTATCTCTTGTAGTACCAAAAATTCCCTTTCCACCTATTCAGTACCTGTTAACTCATTGAGTCATGCTGGCCATTTGGGTCAGGTTCTGTAATGGATGGTTCCAACGCCATATAGCATCTACTGGACCCAAGGCATTTCACACCTTCAGTGGCTGGTAATTCAGCAGTGTGCTTTGAACTGTGCCACTTACTCCTTTCTTCCCTAGATGTTTAGATATCTCATTCACTTCTCTTTGTTAGATGTTCACAATTTGGTGACGAAAAACCATAAATGACTGTGTTATAAGCGTGTGTTATGCAGCTTCCATGCACCATCATAACTTTGCAAATTTGTAACATTTTCAGTCCAGAATTTCAACATTGGCATTTTTCACACCTCCTTATGAACAGTACAGCTGTCTTTTTTCACATCCTGGCCGAAATGTGTTTTCACACTTCTAGCGCCAGAATAGCATGGTCACTGTGGGGAATAAGTGCTTGGGACAGATTAAGAAAATCGCAGTGACTCTGTTCATGAGCAGATCTAAAATGTCTATGTTAAAAATTTAGTGACAAATGTCCATAAAATGACTGTGTTCTGCGTGCATTGTGCAGTTTCCAAGCACTCTCATAACCCATAAATTTGTAATATTTTCACTCCAGATTTTCAACATTTGCATTTTTCATACCTCCTTATGAACAGTATAGCTGTCATTTTTCACATTTTGGCTGAAATGTGTTTTTCACTTCAGGCACACAATAAGCGCGGTCACTGTGGGAAGTCGGTATTTGGGACAGATTAAAAAATCGCAGTTGCACTTTTCATGAGCACAGGTGCTAAAATGCCCATGTTGAAAATTTTGTGACAAAAGTCCATGAAATGACTGTGTTATGAGCATATGTTGTGCAGTTTCCACGCACCCTTGTAATTTTGCATATTGTAATATTTTCACCCAGATTTTCAACATTGGCATTTTTCCACATCTCCTTATTAACAGTACAGCTGTCATTTTCATATCATGCCTGAAATATGGGTTTACACATCTGGCACAGAATAGCACGGTTGCTGTGGAAAATTAATTTTCTGGACAGATTAAGAAAATCATAGTTACAGTGTTCATGAGCAGAGGTCAGAAAATGCCTATGTTGAAAATTTGGTGAAATAATGCACTAAATGACTGTGTTACATGCATGCATTGTGCAGTTTCCACTACACTCAGAAGTTTGAGCATTATCAATATTTTCACTACAGATTTTCAACATAGCCATCTCTTCACACCTCACTATGAGTGGTACAGCTGTCATTCTTTACATCCTGCTCAATCTGGTTTTCGTACATCTGGTGCAGAATGGTACAGCTGCTGTGGCAACTCAAAGTGCAGGACACATTAACAAAATCACTGTGCCAGTTTTTGATAAGAGGTCCCAAATGCTTTCATGAGGTGTGGGTCACAAAAGCCATGTTGAAAATTTGTGGTGAAAATACCAACAAATACCCATGGTGTTAGGGTTTCTAACCATAACGTCCCACCCTGTACAAACTGACAAGCATCAGGGGTGTGCCTTTGGATTGCTGACTGTAATGCTCATGCCATTCACCCCACCCTGCAGGACAGGCATCGAGGTATGCCTTGGACTCTTCTGCCCCAGAGTTCACCCCATTCTCCTATACTGCACCCATTTCAGTGTATGTCCTTCTGGAATGGGGTGACTGTAAAGCGAACACCCCAAGGCACACCTCAGCACTTGTTGGTGTCGTCAGGACAGGGTGAGGTGAAATGGCATGGACATTATGGGCGACAATCCAAATACATACCCCAATGCCTGTCATTCTCTGCAGGATGAAGATGGGGTTGGTGTGAATTTCAATACTTCTCTGCCATTCCTATTCTGCATCTGTCTAACTCCTGTATTCCAAATGCTAATACCAGCAAGCAAACATTTGGCATTGACAAATGCATGTTTACGTATGTAATGCTGATAAACCCCTCTTTTAAACTACTGTCCAGCTCTGTGTAGCAGAGATGAGAGAAACCACTGAAAGTTACTAAGGAAAAGTGTGGTGTCTCTCTCTCCCTCGCTCCTGGTGCATGTAACACTGAAGCACAAAATGCCCAAAGGAATCTAAAATCTAAACAAAATAGCCTTTGTATGGATCCCAATGAATAATAAAAAGGGAAACTGACACTTTATGCCATCGAGCCAAAAATTGGTGATGAGGGTAAGTTAAAAATAATTCATTCACATTGTTTGTGATTAATTATTACTGCACTTCAACAAATGTGTTCACCATGCTGAAATCAGTACTTCGTTTAGAAAGCTGTGTATACAGTATATATGGAATATCAAGTTATATAGAGTAACTGTAGTAATACCATTGCATACCATATAAATAGCATTGTTTATCTTTCCTAACATGAAGAAAGAGATCACATGGTCTGTTCTATTAAAATCAATAAATGAAACTGAAGTATGTAAAATTTCTGACATGAGACTAAAAGATTCTATTTCAGGATGCACATAATCATTAGTGACTGACATGTAAAAGAACTGCTCCAGCATATCTTAACCCAGGAAAGGGATAATATAATCTGTCATTTACAGTCTGAAGAGGGCAACCTCCTAGCTGGTAGGTCCAAAATCTGGGTAGCAATAAATTCTCTGCATCACTGCATCTTGGTCCTGCAGACACTCTTTCTAATACTATAAATTCAAATATGTGGCTTGGGCCACATAATGCCACATGTTCTGCCAGTGCATTCTCTTTATTGCTTTTGTCAATGTCTGTCAGATGTTCACCAATATGAATTTTGAATTTAAGTTTGATTTTACTAATTCAGAATGCACCGCAGCAACACATGGCCATGTAGACCCCATGCACTGGTATTACAGTTAATAGAACTGTTTATTGAAAACCACTGTTTGGTTGTAGGATGGGCAAAACATGTTGTTCTTTTACCACAGGAAAGAATGTGCAATTCCACACTTTGCATCCATCTTATAAGGGGCAGTGTGAAACAACGTATTCATTTCTTATATAACTGGCGCTGAAACCATTGTATCTCTTTCAGTCAACAGCTCTGAAATGCTGGTTGACTACTTGTTGTTAAAATAAAATAATAAAATTCTGTCAGTCACAACTCATGTCGGTATATGTACAACCCTGTGACTCATATGATTACTTGTATTAAATTAAAACAGTTTTCACTGTACTAGGTGGATAGTGCTACATTAACCATGAACAATGCTCACCGATGGGTAGTTGGCAATGCCCAATAGACCATCTTATTTGTTATTTACAATATATTTACCCATATTCCTCAGGTGAAGCCTTATCAGCTCTGGGCAGAGTTTGTTTTCCTTGGGGTTTATGTTTTTTTTATTTAGGCTACAAGGGCAGAGAAGCTGGAGTTCAGGATGGAGGGTGTTTGAGTGGCTCAGGTGATTTTTTTTTTTTTAAACAGAGCAGCACCAGAGGACACCAGCCAATCAAATAGGAGGACTGAGGCACCAAGTTTAAATCTTAAACAAAGGGAAGATAGCTTCAATGTGGGAGCACACTCTCTTACAGGCTGCAGGACTAAAAGGAGAACAAAGAGGATCGAGTGGTGGCAGAGCGTTGCTCCTGTACATTCAATTTTCTTATTTGTCTATTTTAGGTTCCATTTCAGAGTGGGTACCAGAGGTACAGTCCAAGAAGTTGGAGGAGCAAGTGGAGGAGAAGCATGTTTCAATTTCACTAATCCATCACTGAATCCATTTGTATTTTAACTTTGGGATGTCAGAAGAATGAGTGGAGCAGCAGTGGGTTTTACATTTACTAATACATTGCAGAATTCATTTGTTTTCTGGCTATTATTTTTTCCTTGGGGTTTAGAGTTTTTATTTAAAGTTACAAGGACAAGGAAGCTGGATTTCAGGATAGAGGTGTTTGAGTGGCTGGGAAGATGTTTTTCTTTTCGGAAGATCAGCACCAGAGGACATTAAGCTTAGCAATCCCAAGGAAGACCCCATCAATGATTTGCCAATACTACAGAGACCCAAAACCCTAATGTTTTTCTAATTTCCCTACTTTGTGCATTTTGTGTTCTTCAACCCTAATGTCTGCATTAATTTTTTTCAATTAATTTCCTTTCCTTTCCTGACAGTGGAATTGTATCCTCATTGTGCAGGTCCCTGCTGCTGGTAATGGTCAGATGTCTCCATCTGTCTTTCGGATGAGACTTTAAACCGAGGTTCCATCTGCCTGGATTGGTGGCAGTTCGGTGGATGTTAAAATCCCATGGCACTTATTGAAAGGAGTAGGGAAATTTTATTGACAAATAAACAAAACCATCACATAATAACATATTCCATCATAAGAAAGAAAAGAATAACAAAAATCACTTAACAGCACATAATAAAAAGAAATATCTTACTTAACAAACCTAAAATTTTTCCACAAATTAATAACTTTCTGTTCTGAAAAATTCAGTTTATCCCTTGTTTTAAGATCTTTCAATTCAGTGTCAACATACGATACAACTGTAAGATGAGAAGTAAAAATTTGTTGCATAATGAACTTAATACGTGTTGCCATAAAAAATTGAAGAGACCAAAAAACATTTAATGTACTTCTATGATAGGTACCCCAAACACCTGAATAATCCCCAAGAATAAGGGTACAATAAGTCAAATGATTTAAATGAGGCATATTCCAGTGAGCTGCTGCAAAGCTCCAGAATTCCTGACTATGCTTACATTCTAAGAAAAAGTGGTTTTGACTTTCTTCAATATTAACGCAGTCATCCCTTAAACAATACCTTTCACTTAGAGGTTTGTATTTTAAATTCCTCTAACCCCCAACCTCCCATGGTTGACAGCCATAGTATGTCCCATACCTTAACTGGTATTCTAAAGTCTGTCAATTTATGCAAAGCATACTGCATTTGAGAAGGTGAACAATCCGAAAGATAAGAATAACTTTTAATAAATCGTATACAATGTGAGTATAGAAGGATTTCTATTCAAAGATCGTAAGCTTTGCAAGGAAATTTTCCACAAAAAAGTTTTTAAAAGTAGAAACCCATATGATGGTAAATCGTCAGAGGCTATAATTTTAGGGGAAATATAGACCATTTAAAGAAATATTTGTGCCATATGGACTCTATCCAAAATGCCATGTAAATTCTCAGATTTCCAAATAAAAGGAAAGGAAGAATACAAAAATATCGAGTGGAAAAAACTACAGGATTAATCATATTTAACCTCCCTTATTCTGCTTAAGATAAGTAAATTCCTTTAACTGGTTTAGCCTATTTCCCAAAGCATTTGAAAAAACTATATAATTTAGTTTCACAAAGAGATTGGTGGCGGAAAAAGATGACTAATGTAAACGAAAAAGGTAAAAGAAATTTCTTTATAATCAAGACCCTTTTTGTTTTCCAAAACGCCATTGTTTCCACTGGTTAATCTTTAATTCCCCATTCAATAATTGTGTCTCCCAATTAAAAGAGCCATATCCTCCATTCCAAACCAAATCCCAAGTATTTTCTGAGGTGAGGTTAACAAAGGGATATTACAACAAAGTGATAAATCAGGAGTTTAGGGCCTAATTGTAATATAAAACTTTTTTAAATTGATAGAAGCCCTGAGAAAGTCCCATAAAAGGAAAAATATCTAATGCTTTGTGTGGTGATTTGTCATCCGCTAATAATAGGGTAACATCATCTGCTAAAGCAGTGATTTTAATTGGGTCTAAATGGGAAAAGGAGCAATACCCACAATGTCGGGTTCAGAGAGTATACCTCTAATAACGGATCCAATGCAAAGGTGTATAAAAGAGGACTGAGAGGACAACCCTGCCTGACCCTTTTTGTATCAATATTTCAGTGCCAACGAAATTATTAACAATAGAGTAGTAACAGCCTGATTATATAATTTAGATATCAAGTAACAAATGCAGTGGAATCCCATAATGTAATAAAATAAAATAAAGGTAAGAATGGCTAATATTGTCAAATGCCTTTGTTTGATCTAAAGCCACTACCATCTCAGAATTTTAAAGTTACTTCTTTTGCAAACAAATCCCTGATTAAGAAAAGGTTATGTTGAATCTTTCTTTGCGAAATCGCACAAGTTTGTGTAGGATGAATTAGAAGTCTAGCTACTCTCTCTAACCTAATATTCAAAATTTTAGATAAAATTTTATAGTCGCTGTTCAATAAACTAATAGGAAGCCAATTTGTTAATACGGTTCTGTCACCTTTTATAAATAAATTTCAACAGTGAAAGAGAAAAGTCCTTACAAGATTGCTCTGAAAACAAAAAGGAATTGTATACTAAGGGTAAAAATAGCTCATATAAAGTATACAGGATTTATAGAATCCATTAGGAATGCCATCAATCCCTGGAGAAGATCCAGTGTTGAGATGCTTTATGACATCAGTTACTTCTTGTGATGTAATAGAGCGATTAGGAATGTAACAGATTATCCGATATCAAGGGCAGAAACCAAATTGTTCCAACGGAAACTGATCTAAAGGTGATGTGATGGGACAAGAAAAAAATCTGATACTTGACGTTGAACTAATGCTAACATATCTAAATCTTTAGTAATCAAAGTGTTATTTGAGTCTCATAAACCTGTCATAAAGGTGTCAGCCACTGAACCCTACACTTGATAAGGATCGGAGTTCGACAGTGTTTCGTACCAAATCTAAATTTAAATCTAGGGATCTGGCTCTATCATACTGGAAAATTTTCATGTGTTTTTAATATCTGAAATTTTTGAAGTATATGCAGCACGTTTCTGGGGAGCTAAGGACATAAGTTTATATAATTGATTCCTAAGGAGTAAATAATTCCAATAGTCCGAATCAACTTTTTCCTTTATTCCAATTCTGAAAAAGAATTTTATTTCTTGTTTTAACTGCATCCACCATTCAAAGGGGAAGAAAAAATTCCATTGTTGAGTATTTGGATGCAAAAAGAATTCCAATTTAGAAAAATAAACCGCATATTTAAAAGGAAGTATTGAGTCTCCATCGATAAATATTTGAGAATAATTTGGGAGGTAAATTCTCTAGAGAAAAGGTGCAAAGTAGAATAGAATGATCAGAGAATTCCATGGGACTACTAAACAAAAATTAGGATGCAAATAATGAGAAATAAACACCATATCAATCCGCATCGCAAAGGTGTGCCGATGATATGTCTCACCAGCATGTGCATGCATACACCTGTAGGCATCTTTAAGGTTAGCATCTTTAACCAATTTAACAAGAGCAGTCGAATCACAATAAACTTTTTGTCCTTTGACCTAATATAAGTAGCATCTATGGAGCAATTAAAATCCCCCAAACAATATGTCGCTTGGTAAACAAAAAGGGTTTAAGCTCCTCAAATAGGGTATATGACCAGTTTTTGTTTGAAAACCATAAATATTAATCAGGCGGAAATAATAAGTATTCAGGAGCAATCTAAAATCAAAATCCTACCAGGGTGCACATCAATTACTTTAGAAATCTCAAAGTCAGTGCTACAAAATAAAATACCAAGACCATCCGCTACATCTGGACTAAATGTCCAAAAGGAAGGGCCTATTGTCCATTTCCTTTTAATTGATTAATATCCCACAGAGAAGAGAGCCGAGTCTCTTGTAAAAAATAATATCTACTTTCAGAGATGTTAAATAAAGAAATATGGGTAGCTGTTTTTGAAAGCTTTCAAACTGCAAACATTATAAGTGGCTAATTTTAAGGTAGACATCTAAGGACTCTAAGTGCTATTCTTTGACTAACTTTCCGTTTTTCCTTTTTTTCCTTTTTTTTCTTTAGCTAATTCTGTGGTTTTACTATCCTCATCATCCGTAATAAGTTCTGAAATATGGGATGTATCCGATTCAAGATCTGAATCTCTAATGTCGTCTTGCAAAGGAAAAAAAATTCTCAGTGGAAATAGGGACAGAAGAAGTTTGTTTAACAGAAGCTCTTGTGTAGGCGTCTATTCTTAACAATTTCAAAAGGAGGAGGCATAAGTAGAGTAGAGGAATGTTTACCCCTCCAAGGCCTTAGGCCTGGTTCTCTATTTGTACCTGAGGATCCTCAGAGGCCTGGTCCTTCGTTAGGAGAATCGTGAGTTGGTTTAGAATTTAAGGTAGGGGGATATAGAAGAAGTAGGAGGAATAGTTTCAAATCCCTTATTAGTTGCTTGGGCCTTACGTAGCAACCCATCATGGTCCAGGCTCTCTGTACAATTAATGCCTTGCCCAGGGACATTGGTGATAGGCGTGACCTTGCTCATCACAAAGATTGCATTAAATATATTAGTGCACCTATCCACTGAATGCCCAAACCCACCACATAAGGGCATTTTAGCATATCACACACACTACTAACATGTGTCCTATCCCCACATTTGTAGCAAGCTCTTGGCTGTCCTCCGAAAACACCCCCATCCTTACCAAGAAAAACTATTAGGTAGGTGTACAATTTATGAGTTATTTTGAAAGAGTTTCACTTTAAATTTCCACCCTCCCGGCCCAGATTCCTTCAACATCCAACAAGGCCTCAGTGGGACTTAAGACATCACATTTAGTTTGAAGCCAGTGATAAATATCAATTACGTTAACCCCTTCATTTCGAAACATGATTGTAACAAAACGGATCAGAGGTTTAGAGAGGGTATTGCAAAAAAAGGAGCCCATAAGGTTGTATTTTTTTGTACTGCATATTTTCCCAAAAACGCCCATATGAGAACTAGTTTGAAAACTAACATCAAAAGAGTCTTCACCTAAATATGTATAAGAGCATATATATCTTTAGCTAAAAACCCATCGAATTTTTTTAAAAATTTTTGAAAACAAAATACCTATCCGGATGTACATCCAAACCCCTTTGTATCTTATTCTAATAGCATTCCTTCTAGGAGCCTGTTCTAACTTATTTTTAAACAGCTCAGACATTGGAAGTTTTGAGTTTTATCAGAAACAGAAGAAGCAGCATTCCTATCGGTAGGACCAGCTACAGAGGTGTTTGGCTTAGATAAAGCCAAAGCACTCTCCCACCTCTCTCATGCTGCTTTTAGTGAAATCCATACTACCCTGTACAGCTGTAGTCAAATCTGTAGCCTGGCTATCGTTGGCATGCATAATTAACGTGAATGTAAAGACCATGAGGATGTGGGTATCCAAGTTCCGATTCCGTTTTCACCATCCAGCTTCAGTCATTGCCACTTCTTCAGACCAGTCCTTTAGTCCATCGGAATTGAATCCCAGTAAGCCAAAAAATCTGCCGCGAGGATGAAGGAAGTACTTGGTCCGTCCCCAAAATTGCCTCCGGAAGCGCTACCTGCAAAATTCGTTCCCCTGAGCTCCAATACACCCTTTCCATCTGGTTTGGTGTCCATCCGAGAAATCGGCACCTGTATCGGACCGAAAAGCAGAATCCGCCAGAGGCTTCTAACGGGCAAATATGTGGATCAGAGCGAACCTCAATCGTTTCCGGACAACGGACTACCAACGTGGAGCTGCAGGTAAAGAGTCGCAAATAGCTCCAACAGCAAAATCTTTATTGAAGTCAAAACCACGCTGCCTCCGACCTCCATCTCCTCTCTAGGGTCTGGGCAGTCTGCCATACTGCCGTATGATGTCAGCAGAAACCCGAACTAGCCTCAGCAGCAGCCAGTAGGGGAAATTCCCGGTGTCCTGGCCTAATTTCCCTCATTTACTAAAAATACCATCAACAACTTAATTTGATTCAAGGTCAGTTGGCATTCATTTGTTTCCCTCCCGGTTGTGCCTGAAAATAAGCAGGATTTGTCTAGTGCACTTACCTGGTCAACAAAATTAAATAAAACAAAAATAAATAAATATACGTCAGTTGGAGAGGTGGAAGACTAGGTTTGCTGGCCAAGGCACCTGGCTTCACCTGAGCTCTTTTCTTCGAGGTTGCTTGAAAGGACACAGCAAAGAACCTTACCAGAGCAATGGAAAGGATTAAGGCTTCTTTTGGCAAGGCAGGTCTACTGTGGGTGATTTTATTTTGTACTCACAGAGATTGTTACTGTTTGTTGCTAACATTTGTCTTTATGTTTCTCTGATTCAAATTGTTGTTGCTGGGTATTCCTTCTGCTGCATTATTACAGGATGTGCCTACAGGTGTGTGCTAGCAGAATACTACTGTAATCTTCTGATTCAAATTGTCTTTGCAAGATATATCTTCTGTTACTGCTTTATTTGTCTCTGTAGCAAAGTGCTTCTTACAGGGCATATCTTCTTTAAATTATTACAGTTGGTGCTTACATTTTGTGACTTTTTATCATTAGCTAAGCAAAATTAATGTTTGCCACTGTTGTATTGTATTTTATTTCATTTTTTACTGAATGATTGTATTTTGTCTCAGAGGTGTTTCAGTCTGCTTCTCACATAGAAGGAGCTAAATGCTTTCCTCCACAGCTTTCCCAAGGATTACGTGTGTATCGGAGGGATGGAGCTAACAAACTGTGGTAACTTCAACAAAAGGAAGGGTTAAAGGTCAGGTTAGTTGATATCTTGAAGGTGAAAGACTAGGTTTGCTGGCCAAGGCACCTAGCTTCAACTGAGCTCTTTCTTCTAGGTTGCTTGAAAGGACAGGTCAAAGAACCTTACCAGAGCAAGGGTAAGGATTAAGGCTTCTTTTGGATAGGCAGATTTACTGTATATTGTTATTTTTATTTTGTACTCACATGGATTGTTACTGTTTGTTGCTAACATTTTATTGCTTTATTTTTCTCTGATTTAAATTGTTTTTGCTGGGTATACCTTCTGCTGTATTATTACAGAGTGTGCCTACAGGTGTGTAAAGCTAACAGATTACTGCTGCAATCTTCTGATTCAAATTGCCTTTTTGCAAGGTATATCTTCTGTTATTGCTTTATTTTTCTGTAGCAAAGTGTTTCTTACAGGGTATTTCTTCTGTGAAATTATTACAGGTGGTGCTTTACAGGTTTACAGTTTTATCTGTCATTAAGGTAAGCTTTCAGGGCTACAGCATTTGTTGCTGGAGGATTGTTTCTGCCTTACCTCCATATTTCTTTTGTCTGTGGTTCTTCTTTTTCAGCAGGAAGGGCCCACCACCCAGCCACACCCATCCCATCCCCAACCACCCAACACTACACTACTTTTATAGGGTAGCACAGGCACGATATTTCCTGTGTGGCAAAGCAGGAAGGGAAGACCAAAGGGTATCTACACAGTGATCCCTGCTTACAGGGGCACTAAATATTTAACTTGTAAAACAAGTTATACAATAATAAACAAAACACAAAATCAAACTTTTCCTTTCATTTTCTTCCTTCTGTTTACTCTGACCAGGTTACAAAACAGCAACTTATCTGGAATGGATATCATTAACTGCAGATACTGTGGAACACTTTTCAGAAGAGCAGTTTTACAGGATTTAAGACACTGTCCTACATGCTGGGCCATTGAGATCTAAGGGCTCAGCTCCAGGCAGCAAGGGCAAAGACTGTGTACCTTAAATTGCATATTCAAGAGGAAGTATAGTATAAGAAAAGCCCACCATTTCCACAACATCCAACAAAAGCACCTCAACCATAGAGGGTAGTTGGTCTGGGAGGCTGGCAGATGGTTGGAGGGCAAATCGGTGCCCCATCACTCAGTGCTGTCCAACATATTACCTCACAAAGCATATAAAATCTACAAACAGGTACCTACCTCTATCTCTGAAATCAAACAAGGGCTGAAGACACTGCAGAGCAGGACACTGCAGCAATGGAGCTAGCATAACAAAACTCACCCAAAGCAGGAACCAAAGTAAAAAAGAGCAAAAGGAACCAAAAACTTATGATCATAGCAGACCTCATGATTCGGGAGTTGCTACCTTCTCCAGCCAGGGTAATGGTCAGATGTCTCCCAGGTACATCAGCATGGAGACACTGACCACATTAGCTAAAATTGTTCAAGAAGCAGGAGAAAACACTGATGTCCTGTTACAATGGGACTATTGATCTCACCAGCTGGTCAGCTGTGGAGACCAAGGAAACCTGAAAAGGCTGGAAGACAAACTATCATCCATTTCATCCAGCATCTTCTTCTGAGATAATGTCAGTATGGGAGAGGGCCAGATGTATGGATTGTCAGAGAAAGGGAGATGGGGAGCTAAACATGTGGCTCAAGGGCTGGTGCCAGGAAAAAGGACACATTTGTTGGGAACTGGCAACAGTTTGAGAGCGAAAGTTCTTTAAATTTGATGGACTACATCTGATTAAGGAGGAGTCAGTGCATTGGGGCAGATGTTTGACATCTTTGCAGAATATTTAAACCATCAAATAGGGAGAGAGGCGCCAGCACCCAATTGTTGAATGGAGAACACCCTCCCCCTCAGCTAGTGGTCAAACAGGTTCAGCATGTCTGCACTTCATTTGCATCACCAGGTAGAGAAAGATCTAGCTCCCCAGACGACACATAGGGGCAATGCTAGACCTCGCCCAACAACTAACACACCAAATATGGCCAATGGAAAATCATGCACATAAATTCTCACAGTCTGGGAACATGATCCCAGACCTGCAGGCAATAATAACAGAGGATAAACTGGACATAATAGCAATTAGCAAGACATGGTTTACCAGTAACACATTTGGGAGACTTCAGTACCTGGCTGTGTACTGTTCAGAAGAAGACTGAGGTGCAAAAAGGGGTGGAGTGGCCCTGTATGTCAATGAAAATATCAAAGTGACAGAAATTCACAATACACATAAGGAGCCAGAAGAACTGTGGGTCAACCTGAAACAGGAAAAGGGACAGCCACACAAACTAGGGTTGTGCACAGGCCTCCAGACCAGGGGGAGGACATAGACACATTACTATTAGAAAATATACAAAGAATGACAGCTAAAGGGAGGCTCTGATAATGGAGACTTCAATATGCCGATACAGATTGGTCAATACCAGCAGTGAACATCTACCAGAACTAGACATGGTGGATTCTGCAGGGGAGGGCCTCAAACAACTGGTATAACAACCCACAAGAGACAGGGCTATCCTAGATCTATTTTATTTATTTATTTATTTAGACAGCAGTTTGAAAACCTTGAGCCATAGGCTCATTTACAAAGGTACTCTTTCACAGTAAGACAAATGAAAATACACAGTATAACAGTATAACACAGTATAACAGTAACTTAAGACATAGATACAAACAAGCTGGAACAGGTAGGATTGATGCAAACAATACCGTAGTTATGTTGTCCTTAGCAGCTTAGTAGAAAGCTTTGTCATTAGTATTGAGTATGGCTTTGACTAGTAGCAATTACAGCTTTGAGTATTAACAAGGTGATTCCGTAAGGATGTTTTGAAGCATGATATAGTTGGAGCTTGAGGAGATGGAGGGGCAGTGTGTTGAACCAGGAGGGGCCCTAAAGCTGAAGACTCTTTGGCTGTGAGAGGTCCCAGCTCTAGGGATAACAAGAGAGGTTTTCCCAGAGGTCCGAGTATGAACTAGTGGGACAGAGCGGCGGATGGTGGTGGTCAATCCAGGTGGGATAGCCCAAGGAGGGTCTTTTTGTAAGAGTACAGGTCAGATATTGAGGTGCCTGGGTCAAGATCAAGTACTAGTGCTTTAGCATACAGTAACAGGTGTGTGTTAGCCTAGGTGCCCCAGTAATTAACCTGCAGGCCTTATTCAGAGTAGATGCGAATTTTATGGAGTGCGGTCTGATCAGCAGCACCATACACTGGCAGTCCATAGTCCACTAGGGACAGGATAGAGGAGGTAACTGCGAAGTGAAGACCTCCGGGAGACAGTGTTTATACTGATGTAAGATGCCCAATCGGATATTAGTTGGCAGTGGCTAGGGCAGCGATGTGTCCATGGAAGGAGAGGGAGGGGTCAAAATGGATCCCTAGGTATTTATAGGAGCAAACTTGTTCGAGTGGGAAAGAGGACCCAGAGTGAATGAGGAGTTTGAAGTTGCAGGACTTGTTTTGAGGATGAGTGAAGAACATGGTTTTGTTTTTAAGATTTACCACCAATCTATGTTCCTTGATCCAGCCCTCGGCTTCAGCGAAGGACTTCTGCAGCAGTCCTGGAGGGCAATAGGGTTATGACTTGAGGCAAAGATGACTGCATCATCAACATACAATAGAATGTTCCCCGAGCAAGAGCGTGAAAGGGTGTTAAGGTAAAGGGAGAATAGTAAGGGGCCCAGAATGGAGCCCTGGGAACCCGAGAAAAGATGGGACAGATGTCTGAGTAGGTCCCATTAATTTTTACACTGTGTAGTGATCAGACAGATAACTGGTGCATCAGGAGATAGGTCCAGCAGCAAAACCAGAGAGACTAAGGGCATCAAGAAGGAGGGTGGGAGACAGTGTCGAAAGCTTTAGAGAGTCAATGAAGACTGCACTAGCCAGAGAACCAGTGTCTAAGGAGGAGGGAGAAAGTTGGAGGACTCTAGGAGGGCTGTGTTGGTACTGTGGCCCGCTCCAGAAGCCATGCTGCTCAGGACATAGGACATTGTAGGTGGAGAGGTAGTCAGAGATTTGAGAGGCTACCACTTTTCCAAGGCCTTGGAGAAGGAGAGAGAATGGAGATTGGCTGATAGTTTCCGCCACAGTCCTATCACCACCTTTAAAGATAGGGGTGACAGTGGTGACTTTCCAGGCAGTTGGAACCTTCCCAGGAAAAGAGAGTGGTTGATGAGGCATGTGATTGGGGTAAGGACTGTGTCTAAGACCAGCCATAGGATACACGGATTCAGGGTGTCACTGCCGTACTATTACTCTTGAGGGGCAGTGACAAGGGCGACCTAAGTTCTTGGGCAGAAACACAGCAGAGGAGAAAATAAGGGCGAAAGATTTACAGCAGGTGTTGAGGAGGAGGGTCAAAAAATTTGTAGGAGGATAGGGCTAAGGTCAGTGAATGAGGTGTTGAGGTGGTTGGCTATGAGGCTGGGTCTGAAGAGATCACGCCATTAATGTTGATCTGGGTGGGTGGAAGTGTGCACTCCCATTTAACTGTTTAATGTTATCCCAGAAGGTTATGGGATTCCCCATGAGGCTGTGAGTGAGGACCGATAGTGCTCAGACTTGGCCTTTCTGATGGCCTGAGTACACTTGTTTTGGGTGGCAGCATATAACTGCCTGTCACTGGGCGGCCAGTCTCAATGGCATGGTGCTATAGGTTGTCCCTATGTTTGAGTTGGTGGATCAAAGCTGGGGTTACCAGGGCATTCTGCCTTTTAGAGCAGTGGTCGACATTGGGGCAAAGATATCACAGGCATTATTAAAAGTTCGGTAAAGAAGGAGAGCTGTGTCAATGTCAGTCGTTGCCTGTATAGGAGACCAGTCAATTTGGGACAGAAGTTCCTTAAGTTTTGTCAGACCACCAGGTATTAGACGCCCGGCATGTGGACTTGCTGATGGGTTTGGGGACTGAGGATGACCAGTGGAATAGGATGGGGGATGATGCTGAGAGAGTCTGGGAAGACTTGTACATTGGGGATCCGATTAGAGCGGTTGGTGAGTACACATCAAGCAGGGTACTGGAGCCTCTCTTGGGGTTAGTCCTGGTAGGTTGGGTAACTAGTTGTGTTAGATCTATTGCAGAAAAGGAGTCACGGGTGAGGAGGAGGAGGGCTGAGCAGTTGACATTTAAGTCACCCACCAGAATTTGATCAGCGGAAGGAGGTAGTGAGGAAAGATATTCTGTAGAGAGACAATGGCCTGCGTTTGGTCCCTGGGGCAATGTGATGCAGTAGTCAGATAAAGGGGTCCTTTAAAGGGTCAGAGTTAGTTTCAGCGAAGCGCCTGGGCCCTGGAGTCAAGGGATTGGAGTAGGCAGGGCCAGTAATGGGAGAGATCCTTGACATAAATAGCACAGCCGCCGCCTGGCCTCCCAACACGGTCGGACCAGAAGAGGGTGAAACCAGGAAGGGAGACCAGGGAGTCAGGGAGGATTTCAACAGCCAAGTCTCAACCAGAGCAATGACATCAGGGTTAATTGATGTGACCAGGCATTGTAGTGAGTCAAACTTTTAGGAGGCTACAGATATTCATGGAGACCATGCATAGGCCTGTGGTGCTAGTCGGGAGCTCCTGGGAACCGGGCCAGGGGTTTGGATGAATGTTCCTGACAGGAGTAGTAGCATGACTAACACCCTGGCTGGGAGATGGTGAGAGGTTTTCCTACGATTGACATGGGGAGGGGACGTTAAGAGAGCAGGGGTGGGCAGGGTGGTACAGGAAGGGAAGGCAAGAATAAGAAGACACCCAGATGTGCCTGAGGCAAGGAGGAAGCTAGGGGAGGGCAGGGAGGACTGAGACACACAGAGGTCCCAAGGGGCAAGAGGACAGGTTCAGGAGCAAGGGAGGGAGGGGTGCCAGGGCACAGTGTAGAGTAGCAGATGGGTAAGTGGGCAAGTGCACTGCTAGTGGGGATAGGCACAGGCAGAGCATGAGGCAGGGCCAATACATTGTGGTGAGCAAGATCAAGGGAAGGAGTACTGTACAGGTAGGAGTAGGAAGTAGCGAGGGAGCATGAGTCCTCTAGTGGCCAGCAGGTATAACCTGCAAATGGGAAAGTGGGGAAATTGGTTCTGGGCAACAGTATGTGATGTCACGGATGTGATGTCACGGGTGGATCATAAATTGACAGCCGCCCCTGGGTGGGTGGGGCAAACGAGCGCAAAAGTGCCGTTGAGCTACTTACCCTGCAGGCGTCCAGATGAAGAGAAGAGGCTCTCTTTACCTCGAAAGTAATCAGGCTGGAAATTCAGCTTCCTCAGCACCTCAGGTGAGCTGTTTGTGTTGCTTGTGTTGCTTGTTTGTCCCAAGTGCCTGCAGCGGTTGGCAGTGAGCTTGGGGGGCTGCCTATGTAGTGGAGAAAACAAAGCCTCTCATTACTATGCAGCGGGAGAAAATGTTGTGACTTACACAAAGGCTCCACTCTAAGCAAACAGGGCTATTCAAAATGAGGTCACACTAGGACCCTGCTATCCTAATACCTTCAGTTACAAGCACAATTAGATCCAAAACCACAACATTAAACAAGTCTGCTCTATATTAGCTGCTTAGTATATCTGGCTTTAAGGTATAATCAGCAATTAGATCCAATACCACAATATTAAACAAGCCTGCTCTATATTAGCTGCTTAATATATCTGGCTTTAAGGTATAATCAGCAATTAGATCCAATACCACAAAATTAAACAAGTCTGCTCTATATTAGCTGCTTAGTATGTCTGGCTTTAAGGTATAATCAGCAAGGCAACTCTAGGACACCCAGTGAATCCCTAGCTTTACACTTCAGCATTATTAGCACAAAGAAAAGCAAATAACAAGCCCACCAGCGGTGAACAGGGAACAAAGTTCATAAAATATAAGTGTTCATCAGGTAGCACCCCCTGCAGGCATCCAGAAAAAAGAAGAGGCTCTCTTTACCTCAAAAGTAATCAGGCTGGAAATTCGGCTTTCAGTTCTCAGGTATGAGCTGCTTGTGTTGCTTGTGTTGTATTTTTCTCTGAAGTGCCTGCCCGCGGTTGGCAGTGAGCTTGAGAGGCTGCCTCAAATAATCAGGCTGGAAATTCGGCTTCCTCAGCTCCTCAGGTGAGCTGCTTTGTGTTGCTTGTGTTGCTTGTTTGTCCCAAGTGCCTGCCATGGTTGGCAGTGAGCTTGGGGGGGCTGCCCAGCAGTGAACAGGGAACAAAAGTTCATAAAATATAAGTGTTCAGCAGGTAGCACCCCTGCAGGCGTCCAGATGAAGAGAAGAGGCTCTCTTACCTCGAAAGTAATCTAGTACTGACTAACAGGGAAAGGATCACAGATCACCAGGTGAGAAGGTCACCTGGGGGCCACTGACCATCACTGCAGTATGGTTGAGTTTGGCCACTAGAACTAAATCTTCCTAACACAAGGCAAAAATATGGAACTTCAGAGGAGCTGACTTTGATAAGATGGCCAACAGAGTTAAGCTAGACCTGGCAAAAACAATGCAGCTGAGGGGGTACAGGCAAGGTTGGCAAGCAGTAAGGATGCAATACTTGAAGCAACATCCCACTGTGTTAGAGAGAAATGAAAGTTCAAAAGAAGAAGGAAATCACTTTGGTTCTCAAAAACAGTAGCAGAAAGGTCAAAGCCAAAGGGCTGGCCTTCAGGAAATATAAGGGAATGCAGCAGGATGAAGATAGGGAGGCATACCAAACTTCCTAAAGGAAGCAGGGAAGGCAGTAAGGCAGCAAAGTCCCAAACCAAGGAAACACTAGCACAAACAGTAAAAAGAAGGTAACAGTACTTTCTATGGATACATTAATGAAAGCAAAATGTCTGAGGGAGGGGTATTGCTAAGATCACAGGGATAAGGGGCATGTGAGGAGGAGGACCATGTAAAGCATCTATCCCAAATAGATACTTCTGCTTAGTATTTACTGAAGAGAAGGTAGAGGCAGGCCCACTGGTCGGCACCATGGACACAGGGGGAGGGATGTGCACTAGTCCCTTCTCAAAAGAAGGGTCCTACAAGAGCTCGATAAGCTCAGGGTGGACAAGGCAATGAGACTTGATGGCATACATCCCACGGTACTAAAGGAGCTAAGGGTGGAACTAGCACAGCCATTATCAGAACTGTTTAGTGAGTCTCCTGAGCACAGGAGGGTCCCAGAAGACTGTAGAAGGGCTCATGTGACCCCGCTCCACAAGAGTGGTAGCAGGAGGGTCCAGGAACTACAGCCCAGTTAGTCTTACCTCAGTAGTGGGCAGATTATGAAGGTGCTCCTTAAGGAAAGGATAGTGCAACACCTGAAATCCATAGGAGCACAAGGATCCAAGACTGCATGGGTTTACAAAGGAAGGTCCTGTCAAACTAATCTCATAGATTTCTTTGACAGAGTAACCAGACTAGTGGACCAAAAGGAGCAGTTGATGTCACCTACCTTGACTTCAGCAAAGCTTTCTATACTGTTCCACATAGAAGATTGATTATTAAGCTGGGTAAGCTTGAGTGGGTCAGAAGTTGATCAACTGGGTGGCAAACTGGTTAACAGGCAGAAAACGAGAGTGGTGGTAAATGGTATACAGTCAGAAGAGATGCAAGTCACAGTAGGGTATCCTAGGATCAGTCCTGGGGCCAGCTCTTCAATATCTTCATCAGTGACATTGCTGATGGACTGGAGGTAAGTTTTTCTGTTTGCAGATGATACCAAGATCTGCAACAGAGTAGATGATCCAGATGGGTGGGCAAGAATGAGAAGAGATCTGGATAAACTAGCAAAATGGTTGAAAGAGTGGCAACTGGGGTTTAATGCAAAGAAATGCAAGATCTACACATGGGAAGAGAAACCTGAAGCCACCTATAGGCTGGGAGGGAGTTGTTGGCAGTCACAATGGAAGAACGAGACTTGGGCATCATCATCACCAATGACCTGATATCATCAAAGCAGACCACAAAAGCAGTAGGTAAGACTAGGGGGTGTTGGGTGTATTAGTAGGGTATCAAAGTTGGAAGAGAGAGGTAATAATCCTCTTTACGAGACACTGGTTAGGTCCCATCTGAGTACTGCATGCAGTACTGGAAGCCACACCTTCACATAGGACATTAACCAAATTGAGGCATTCCAGAGAAGGCAACTCAAAATGGTACAGGGACTGAATCAGAAAACATATGAGGACAGATTAACGGAGCTCCATATGAATACTCTAGAGCAAAGGAGGGAGAGAGTGATATGTTCAAAACATTCAAACACCTTAAGGGCATTAACAAGGTGAAAGAGTCTAACATGTTTCAATATAAGAAAAATAGCAGGGCAAGAGGACACAGCATGAGATTAAAGGGAAGCCGATTAAGGGGTAATGTGAGGAAGTTCCTTTTCACAGAAAGGGTGGTGGATGCACAGAACGCCTACTTCTTGAAGTGGTGGATATGAATACAGTGCAAGGCTTCAAACAGGCATGGGATAAGCATAAGGGGCAATACAGATGAGTATGAATAGATAGACCATTGACAGATCAAAGGCAGATGGCACATTCATAAGGTAGAAAAGAAATGGGTAAACTGGATGGGCCTTGCAGTCCTTATCTGCCATCAACTTCTATGTTTCTATGAGACTGTCCTGACAAAGTGTCATGGGTCTATCAAGCCTCTACATGCATGTCACTGGTGATCAGAAGGAAGGCTCTCGCCCCACCACAAGGTGTTGTTTGTGCACAAAACACTGCTCCATCCCTTCCCAGGCTGGAGTTGGTTCTGCACTGCAACACCTTTCCATTATCCTTTGTCCATTAAACAGCTTTCTAAGTTCACACCCAAACTCAGGTCACTGGCACTGGAAAGCAACGTGGTCCCCACTGGACCAATGGACATTCCTGCAAACAACGATAGTTCATAATTTTTTTTTGTTCTGACATTCTGATACCACAATTTCAATACAGTCTCTTTATGACCTTTCATTCTGAACATGACAAGTGTCATTTAATATCATGCTGGACAAAATGTAATTTTCTGCCAGCAGTGTGAAATCACATGTTAGCCATGATTTGAAAAACAACAGTTGTAACATTCATGAAGTGGTGTAACAAAATGGCTATGCTGAAAATTTAGGGTTTAGATATTTAAAATTACCAAAGTTTTGAGTGTGTAGAAAAAGTTCAAAATACCTCAATAACTTTGTTGTTGTTTGCAATAGTTTGACCCCAAACTTTCAACATAGTCTTCTTATAACCTCACCAGATAAGCCAGGTAGGTGAACATTTTAAATTCCTGGTAAAATGTCATGTCTCACCACAGGTGCAAAACACATTTCTGCCAGGAAGTGAAAAATGAAACTTGTAAAGTTCATGAGAAGTGTAAAAAATGACTATGCTGAAAATTTATGTCAAAATTTTGAAAAGTACCAAAATTATTATGTGTGCATAGAAACATTTCTTTGTATGCTCATAACTTGGTGATTTTACATATTTTTCACCAAATTTTCAACATGGCCTATTTGGGCCCCCTCACATCACGAACACTGGTGTTGAAATTATGTTAATCCGCCTGAAATCTGAATTTGTGCATTGAACACAAAATAACCTTATAGGCCCGAGTAACATATTTTCACTGTTAGTGTTCATTAGGTGGAGTCCCAAAAGGTCATGTTGAAACTTTGATGAAAATTCATAAAATGGCCAAGTTATGTAGATAATCAAAAACAACTGAAATACATTATATGGCACTTACCTGCTTTCCTCAGCTTCTGGGTTAGCATTGAAGAGTGAAGACATGTTTTCAGTCCAGAGAGGACTATGGTGTTGGACCTCAGCTTGGTAAGTATAGGGTAAAGTATGTGTGGGTTCTGGCTTTTGATTGGAAGGTTTGGGATGGGGGCCAGGAACTGCATCAGATGACAGGGGACCTTCATCTTTATTTCAGGATAAAAAAAATGACAGGATGGTGTTGATTTTCACAGGATCCAACACTGGGGATTGGGCATTATGGTGTCAACATGACACTCAGGGGCACTGGGGGTGAGCACACCAGTGTGCAGCACTAGTCAGGGGAGGGAAGTTGTCAGTACAACACTGGGGATTGGGCACCTAGGTGTCATACAGTATAAAGTGCAGTATTGATGGGAACATAAGGGAGGGAATAGAGAAGGTACTTTTCACATTGAGGTTTGGGCACCCCAGTGTCAGCATGAAACTACGCTGACACCAGGGACTAAGCCATCCAGCATCAGCAAGTGTAAATTACAGATGAGGGGACCGTAAAAGGAGATGTGAAATGAAGCAGGAGCAGGAGTTGGCACCTCAGTGTCAGACTACATGATTAATTACACTGGTACCAGATATTGGGCACCCCTATGTCCAGTTCATTGAAATGAAGTCTCTTATGTGGCTAATGGTGGATGGAGCCACACACAGACATGCACAGCATACTCAGTACAAGTGGGGCTACACAACAGCATGTAGCCCCACCCATGCTAAATGAAAACAGAAGGATGGATTCATCAGCAGAGAACTAGACCTGGCAGGTGACAAATGACAGCTGTTTTGTAATAAGACAACATGACTTCATGTTGTAGCAAAGTCAGTTATCTAAATGCTGATGTTTTAAATTGTGTGTGCTCACAAATGGATTTTTTTGTAAATAATTTAAAACTGCTTAAGTCTGAAACATGAAAAAACAAAAGTACACACCTTGGATCAAATTCTGTGAAACCTGCAAGTTTCAGGTTTTAAGTCCTCCTAGTGTTTTAGTTATAGTTGAGCAAACAAAATCTTAATTTTGATAATTTTTGAGTATCTGCTCATCTCTAAGCTTGTGTCCAGTAAACAATTGCCATTAAATGTTCATGATCCAGAGGTTCTGGCACCATGTCTTCACTTTTCAAATTTCATGTAAATCGGTTGAATTGGGGCAATGTTATTATGGTGCAAAAACTGGGGTTTAACTCAGCCCTAACACACTGGAGCTACCATGCCTGTATAATATTTATCCAACACTTGTGAGGAAATTTTGTGGCAAATATCAATGATATTTTGTGACCTTCGGACCTAGAGTAAGAATATTGAAATACTCTCACAGTAGGTTCGAGGGCAAAAATATTCTCACTGAGGTCCGATTGATGGAAGCCAGCAGTACAAGAAGCACAGTTCTAATTTTAGAACAGATAACTTTACTCACTTGCTGGCTCACAAGTAGTTTCATTTCATGGCAGACTCCAGGAATCACTATTGCTTTCTCCCCTTGCTTCTTCAAAACAAAAGTAAAGCATCACACAAGGACTTTCCGAAACCCTTACAGCAAAACTCGTCAGTTAACTTCAGTGATCTTTAAACTCTGGCGTAACTCCCTCCTTATTCCCGATAGTTAATCCTAGTTTCCATGACTGGCACAGCAACTCTGTCCTCCTGGCAAGGAAGACTCAGTCATTTGCAACCGTTCAACCAGTACCTGCTCTCACTTTTAGTCTGACTGCATCTAATCCACTGCTCTAACTCAGCACTAGGACATGTAAGAATTAATGATGCATGCAATAGCTTCAGCCACCTTAGGCATCTACCCTGGGCCACTTAGCCATCTGAGAAGAAGATAAAAACCTATTAATCACTTTTTGAAGTGAGACTTTAAAAAATAATAAAATTAAAAACAGGAATCCTCACAAGCGTTGGATAAATCAAATGTCCTATGGGCACCTCGAAAATATATCTTTTATTTTTTTTTTCAGGTTGACCCTGTGACATCATTTGTAATTTCACTACTCATGGCGTCATAGGGTCAACCTGCACTCAAAAATAATAATGGATATATGTCTGGCGCCCATGGCATATCTGTTATTTATATAATGGGGATGAGACAAATATATTATATAGATAAATAAAATATTTATATGTTAGTAGGACATGGAGTGATGAAACTCATTTATCATTACTAGAGGTGTGTCATCACCATTTATCATCACTTATGGTTGGTCACAAGGAGCTCCTCACTAATCTCAGAACATTTTGGGCAATGCCTCATGACATCATAATGACCTCTGCTGCACTCAAAACAGAGCAGTGAAATCAAACAAAACACTTTGTTCTTCATTAAAAGAACTCATCAAAGCTTTACAGTTTTAAATACATTGTATAAATAGGCCACAAAATGGCCTCACTGAGATTATGATATTTATCATCATGGTGAGGGCATGACCATAACTTATAAGTGTCAGAGTCATGAGTGAATTATTAAAGTCTTGCCTTCTCACTCGTCATGTAGATTTGTGGTGTGTAGGAAATTTGCCCTTAATGTATAGAAGACAATATTATTGACACATATAAACAGTATCGACATTGATTATTCTAAATTGCCAGACTTTGAGCTTTCATTTAAAAAAAAAATAAGTTTCTTTCCCCAAAGATTCCTAATGTTAGACCTTTCAAAAGATAAGTGGCAGGATTCACAAAGCGTTGCCTGGGCACAAATCCAGTTTGACGGGGCAAACTAGGTTTTGCCTGGAGTTAGTATTCTCAAAGCCCAGTTTGCCCAGGCAAGCTGAGTTTGAAGCCCATTCAAAGTTGGGAGGGGTCCGCATTGCAAATGAGGGGAGGGACCTGCATATCCCCACAGAGCAATCCACAAAGGTTTGCTCCATGCAAAGGCCTTTTGTCAAGGCAGATGTGTAGAGAAGTTACCACTGACCAAAACCTTTTGGCAATCCACACAACCTAGTGGTTGGCAGAGAGTACTGCAGTCCCCTCCTGTTTTTGATCCCTTAATAAAATGAAACCATTTCCTTAGTATAGTGCTCCTTCCCTTTCTGATCACCAATCCCCATCTAATAAACTCATTTTCCATAGTGTAGTGTCCCCTCTCTCTAATCACCGATACCCATATAATAAACCCATTTCCATAGTGTACTGTCCCTCCTCCTCCCCATTCTCCAAACTCCAGCCCGATAATAAATACTGATAATCCCAGTGGTCCAGTGGTACCTCCCCCTCCCATTCTTCCGTTGCTGGCCCTGTAAAACATTCTGATAATCCTGGTGATCTGTGGTCTCTCCCCCTCCTCATTCCCGATCCCCGACCACAAGAAGCAATCCAAATTCCCTGGTAGTCTAGTGTACCTCCCACCCACCAACCCAGTAATGGAGAGTCTGACCTTCCTGATCCCCCCAGTCTGACCACAGTTGATGACCAGCACAGCCCACCATTCAACACCATGACTGGCCACCGACTGATCTTCCAATGACAAATGTACCGTGACAGAGTATGGTTCACTGACAGTGATCTGTCAACCACTGTCAAAGGGCAGTACTCCATACAGTACACGGTCATTAGGAGATCAGTTTACAGCCAGTTAGGGTGGTGGTGGAGGGCGTTGCTGGTCACTAGCTGTGGGTCAGGCTGGGGTGGAGATTGAAGTGACCAGACTCTCTGTTACTGGGTGGAGGAGTCCACTATACTGTCAGGTATTTAGACCACTTTATGAGGTTCAAGATCAGGCAATGTGGAGAGGAAGGGATCACTGGACCACCAGGATTACTGGTATCTTTACAGGGCTGGTGATCAAAGAACAGGGAGGAGATGGACCACTGGACCACGAGGATTGTTGGTATTTTTACAGGCTATCATTCAGAGGAAAGGAAGGGCCACTACACTATGGAAAATGGGTTTATTAGATGGGGATCGGTGATCAGAGAAAGGTGAGACACTACACTATGGAAAATGGGTTTATTAGATGGGGATCAGTGATCAGAGGAGGAGGAACACTACACTATGAAAAATGAGTTTATTAGAAGGGATCGGTGATTGGAGGGTAGGACACTGCAGTATGAAAAATGGGTTTATTACATGTGGATTGGTGATCAGCGAGGGTGGGACACTACACTACAAAAAAAATGTTCTGTACATATCAGGTGCAGGATCAGGGTGGGAGAGGACAGTACACTATGGAAAAACAGTTTCATATGTATCGGGTGGGAGATCAGGGACGGGAGAGACACTACACTATGGCAACAGTTTTTATTAATGTCAGGTCAATGTAATCGGGGGCACCACTAGACTACCACAGATGTGACTGTGTGGGGCTTTGGCTGGTGGGGAGGCATGCAACGCCATTCTAATGTAATGTAAATGAGCCTATAATGGGCTTGCTAATGGCCACTAGCACCTTGCATGCTCAATGGGCTGATTTGCATGGCTGCTTTGTGAATAGCACTTTACCACTTGAGTGCTACTGGCTGATAGGCCATTTTCCTTTCTGGCTTTGAGGGCAATGCTACTATGTATCCCACTGATTTTCCTGGGTTAGTGCTGCTCTGCTGACCCCTATTCACAGTCAGATAGCACACTGTGCAATCGACTGTGAACACTACTAATGCCCTTCAGCACAACCGTGAGGTGCCACACAAGCTTTGCACGACTCTTTGCATTTTTTTTTTTGTGAATCCTGGCCAAGTTCTTAAAAGTTGGATTACTTTAGAACCAGAAGGACAAGAAACTTTTTAAGCTTGTAGTCAGCTAAGTTTCTAAATTCTACAGGAGACAGTGCTTCAACTACAATATATGGATACACAAGACATAAATAGTATACTACATTTTTAAACTTCTGCTATTTTAAACAACATATAACTGTATATCAACATATATAAACATAGTAGCAGCATGAGAACTGTATCACTAGGATCTTTTCATATTGATTAGCCTCCAAGTTATTATTTAAATATATATACTGTATACACACACACATATATATATATATATATATATATATATATATATATATATATATATATATATATATATATATATATATATATATATATATATAAACAGTTTAAGTGTTACAGCTTTCAAAATATAATTTTGAGCATTAAATAATATCAGAAAAGATTATTTTGGAAATGATCAGAAAATACTAGTGTTTGTTCCATGTCAGAAAATACATTATTTTCTAACTTCCAGTTTAGAAACAATAATACCACTTACTTTTGATAAAGTTGCTGAATTATTAATGCTTATGAGTATTGAATTGAATTATGATCATTTAATTTTAGTCCAAATTTTATAAAAACACATATTGCACACAAATAATGTGAATGTGTATATTAATATATATTTTTATTTATTTTTTATGAAATACTATTGGCATATACTAATAGAATGAAAAGTTTAGTTATAAAGCTACTATGAGGCTACAATCCCTGATTAAGAATGTTTATTACGAGTACTGTATACATAAACAAATTACACAATTGTATCAGCTTATGTTTCTATGTGTCCCTTTTATTTTATGCAGCTATGTCCTGGCCTTTTAAATTTAGATTGTTAAGTACTTCAGATGACATTTTATTTAAGTAGCTTGTTTAAAAAAAACTTTGTGGGATGCACAGATCAAGATTTTTTGTTTGTTTGTTTCAAGGGCTTTGACAGCTCTAGATTAACTCTTTGCACTAACAGACACATACTGTAACTGCTGTATTTATTAGTCACACCATAAAATAATCACGGGTAGATAAGTAAAACAGATTAACAGGTGCAGACATCTGGCAATAATTGAAATGAAACTTAAAGATGGATAAGATGCACTTTAAACATTTAAAAATGTGAATATATTTGATAGCCCACATTTTTATGCAGATCAGACATGCAGTTTCAAGCATGTTAATAATTAGTTTAATAATGGACAAAATGAGAAGAAAAAAATTGCATATTTTGGATAACAAAGATCATATAGAAAGAGTTAGTTTCAACATTATACAAAACACATATTAGGAAAATGAAGAATTTACTTTCTTGAGTACACACAAGAACAGTGTGAATATTCCACCAGAAAATAATTTTCTTCATTAGTGACTTATGTACAAATGCATTCATTTAAACATTCAATAACTATGAAACAGTCAAATTCTAATCATAACAATATCATAGTTTTGCTTATAGCCAGCAGTAAACACCATTTGCATCCTATGTGCCTAGACAGTTTTAATTGCTTGCAGATCTTTGGTGACTTACATCACGTGTCAGCAGTACTTCCAATACACAAGTTTTCTTCAGTAAAATATGACAGAAACAGAAGGTGCATTGTACCACTTAACAAATATAACATACAGTAGAGGGCAACAGTGGTTGTGTTACTTGCATTGGTCAGCCCAATAAGATTTATTATACTAACATTGTATGATAAGCTTTTTACGTGTTACAGATACAGTCATTTATAACTCAATCACATTTATTTACATTTTATGTGCCATATTCATTGGGTTTAGATTTTTCCTAACCTTAACTGCTGTAACTTGCAACAGTTTCTTCTTGAAAAGACAATATACTGTAACATTTTCCCAATTTGATATATTATATGCTTTGTTCTCCAGACTACAGTATATCATTATTTTCATTACAGCTAAACATTTTTAGTGATGAATGGTCAATATCCATTCATTAGCAGATCAATATAAGTTTCAAGTATGAATGCTAAAGAACTTAACTGAAATTAAAAATCTTCATAATTAGTTTTACCTTGATATTGAGCACTGAATCCCCCATATCTGTGGTTGTTGTCTGTTACAAAATGAAGTCTGAGCCAGTTCTTGTTGCTGATAATTGGAGCAGGTACATTCATCCCAGACAACCTGAGTTAAAACAAACCATATAAAATCATTAATGCATGGAAAATAATAATGATAACATGTAATGTGTTTTAGATTTGCTGACAACTGATGTAAAAGATATTAAAGAAGGTTCACAATAAATTATTCAAAAATAACAACTATAGCTGGCAACAAGGAAATAAGTTTCTAACTTCATAGACAGGCATAGTAAGTGTGAATTACAGTTTTATATTTAAACAGCCTTCCTTCTAGACAAGGATTCAGAGCTGCCTTTCATAGCAAGTGAGTTTCACAGTAATAGAGTAACAGAAAGGCATGGTACATGGAGGAGGGCTTTGGTTTTACAGGGGACTGGGTTCAAACCTGGAAGGATATGGGCCTCTACCAGGAGATGGTCTGCATCCTTCCCCATTCCATGGTTGGAGGTTTCAATGCTACTTGGATAAGCATTTAAACTAGCCCTGGTGGAAGCTGTAAAACCAAGGGAGGCCACTATTGCTCCCCAGATGACAGCACATCAGTTAGAGAGGGCCCAAGGAGTTATCTCTCCTAGGGCAGGGGTGCAAGACAGAAGTGGGAAAAGTGAGAAGAAGAGGGTGGTATGAATAAGGTAAGCAAAGTGAAAGATTAAAGGAGACAGGGAATGGTGAAGGTAAAAGGGAAGAGGTGGGTCATGGGAAGCTTTGGGAACAACACTTATGGGAAGGAAAAGGAGGAAGCAAGCAGGAAGGAATAAGGTACATATAGCCATGTGCACCAAAGCATGGAGTCTGGGAAACAAAATCCAGACCTGGAAGGCATTCTGGTGGAGACTAGCCTACATTTGGTGGCAGTAATAGAAGTTGTGGTGTACTGAGCACCACGACTGAGTCAAACCATACCTAGATACTCTCTGTTCAGGAGAGAGAGACAGGGAAGAGTGTCTGTACTATATGTGAAGGAGGGAGTCAAGTCCATGGAGATACAAGGGCACCCATAGCAAAATAAATGGCTGGAAGTGTCGTGGGTCATACTGGAGACAGGGTTTGGGGCTGCTAGTTATACCAGGATAGTGTGCAGACCTTCAATACAGGGAGATGAGGTTGATCGGCACTTGGGAAGCTATCATCAGAACAGCAAGTAAGGGGAGGTGCTGCTAGTTAGTGACTTCTATCTGACAGACTTAGACTGGAAACACCCTACTGCAGTTTACACAAGAAACAGGGTCATACTTTACTCCCCAAAAGGACATTCCTCAGGCAAATAGTCAAATAACCCTTTAGGGATGGTGGAGTGCTGGATCTGGTGCTTATAAACAGGTACAGCATTGTAGACACCACAGTGGGCAGTCCTCAGGGTACAAGTGATCCCTGTGCAGTGTGGTTCAATATAAAGGCAGGAACAGAGGAAAACCACACAAGGATGAGGGTTCTGGACTTTAGGAGGGTAGAGTTTAAATAAATGGAATACCACCAAAGAAACTGCCTCATGGAGGGATTGTCAGAGAGGGCAGAGGCACAGTGTGGAAACATAAGGGAGGGCATTATTAAGGCAAAAGCCCATTTATGAACGGAGTAAATAAAAGCAGAAGGAAAAACAATAGACCATTATGGTTCTCTAGGGCAGTAGCAAGGGTGATGAAGGAAAAAGGGTGGAATTCAGGAGGTATAAGGAAACATGGAGGAGAAATACAGGAAGCTATACTAAGAAAAACAGAGAAAGCAAGAAAGGTTGTGAGGAAGCAAAGGCACAGACAGAGGAAAAGATAGCCAAGTGGTTGATTAAGGGAATAACTCTTTCTTCAGATACATACTGTAAAAGACAAAAGGAAAGCCAGGGAGGAATAGTGAGGATTAGAATAGTGGAAGGTGCATGCTGCAAAATGAGGATAAAACTGACATCATGACCAGGTATTCTGCTCAGTCTTCACAGTCAGTGGAGATGGACCACCAAGTATCTTTAGTCCTTTCAAGAAAAGGCCCTGGTGAGAGTAATTAATTATAGGTACACAATCATGATAGAACCAAAAAATGATATATATTGGTAAATTTATGCTGGCAGGAAGCATTACAAAACAGTCAAAACAGTATGAGTACTCACCAGTGGATTTCTATTTTAAATATCAACCTAAGGAAATACAGGCTAGTCTCTTTTATGTTTGCTTGCATAAATGTGCAAGAAACATAGTGGCACCATATGAGAATTTAGTAGGTGTGCCTCCCCACTCCAATGCCCTGGTCCATTTTGCAGGCACGGCTGCACCATGGCAGTGACTGTCCGAGCTGTCTATGACAGTGTTCAGATGAGTGGCGTACAGTTCAGAGGAAAATACCGCCACAATCAGTGGTGGTAACATGGAAGGCATTGCCTCCATGTATGTCTTCATTGCATCTAAACTGTCATAAACAGTTTGTCATTGCCCTCCACTTATGCTCATGCAGTCCCTCCACCTGCATGCACTGTATGACCGACAGGAGTGCCCAATCCTCCATCGGCTCAACTGACTCTCCCCAAACAGACCTCTAGGTGCCATGCAGGAGCCTACCCAGCTTGGGAAACATCAGCATGGCTGATGGGGTGCCAACCCACATTTGCTCCACTGCCACCCCAAAATAACCTTTCAGCTGTCACACTGGGGCCCACCTCAGCATGGCAAGCGTCCCGCATCATCTTCCTGTAGAAGATGCTATGCTGAGAGCCCACCCCTGCATGGCAAAGTTGGTATGACGGGGTGCCCAATCCCCGTCAGTTCCTGCTGCCCCAAAAAATAACCTTTCAGTTACCACTCTGAGAGTCCACCCCAGCATGGTAAAGTCCTGCATCATCTTCCTGCAGTAGAAAAAAACTGTAAAAAAGGTCCTCCTTGACTGTCTTGCCCCCTCCCCAATCCCGTCCACCCTCCGCACCCACCTCCACACACCCTCCCATATTTACCTCCAGAGCCCAGAGCATCAATTTTTCTGGACCGGGAACATGTCTGTACTCTTTAAAGCCGACCACAAACTGAAGAAATGCCGGTAAGCTGTATAATGGCATAAATGTTTGTTTTTTCAACTTTGGTGCATATCTCAGCCATTTTGGGAAATTTTTCACCAAATTTTCAACATGGGGTTCTTGGGCCCCACCCCATGAACTCAGTCACTGTCATTTTGTTATTCAGTCCCGAAAGGTGATTTTATTGTCACTGCATGGAAACATTGGGACTCAGTAATGAAACGACAGTGGCACAGTTCATGATGTAGGCCCCAAAACCCTAAGTTGAAAATTTGGTGAAACAATTCCAAAAATGATTGTGTTATGAATGTGCATTGTGCAGTTCCTATGCACGCTCGTAAGTGTGCAAATTTTAATATTTTCACTCCAGATTTTCAACATTGCCATTTTACCACACCTCCTTATAGGCAGTACAGCTGTCATTTTTCACCTTGCCCAAAATGTGTTTTCGGCGCATGTAGAGTACAGTGGTGCAGTCAGTGTGTGAAATCAATATTCGGGACAGAGTAAGACAATCACAGTGACACCGTTCATGAGCAGAGGTCTTAAAATGGCTATGTTAAAAATTTGGTGACAAAGTCCATAAAATGACTGTGTTATGAGCGAGCATTGCTCAGTTTCCATACACCCTAAATGCGTTCATGAATTTATAATATTTTCAGCCTGGATTTTCAACAATGGCATTTTCACACCTCCTTATGAACAGTAGAGCTGTCATTTTTCACACATGGCCAAATGTGTTTTTGGTCGCTGTGGGAAATCACTGTTCAGGACATATTAAGAAAATCACAGTGACACTGTTCATGAGAGAAGGTCCCAAAATGCCTATGTTGACAAACTGCTGTAAAAATCCCCAAACTAATTACATTCCGGTGTGCATTGTGCAGTTTCTATGCACGATTATGACTTCACCAGTTTTTTATATTTTCACTGCAGATTTTCAACATTTCCATTTTTATCTCCCCATGAACAGTACAGCTGTCATTTTCACATCCTGTTCAAAATGTGTTTCCACACCTGTGGTGCCAAATGGCATAGTCGCTGTGCAAAATCAGCTTTTGGCTAATGAACTGATATTGCCACTGTTCATAAGGTGGGGGTAGCAAAACCCATGTTTAAAATTTGGAATGAAAATACCAATGAATACCTAGGCATTAGGTTTCCAACAATAATGCCCCACCCTGTAGAGACTGACAGGCATCAGGGGTGTGACTTGTGATTGTCACCTGTATTGCTCATACCATTACACTCCCACCCTCGCCCTGCAGCCAGTGAGAGGGATCAAGGTGTGCCTTGTACTCTTCAGCCCCAAAGTTCACCCCATTCTCCTATAGTGCACCCATTTCACCATATTTCCTGATAGAATGGGGTGAGCATAAATCCCAAAGACCCCCAGGCACACTGTGACACTTGTCAGTGTCTGCAGGGTGGGTGTGGTGAAATAGAGTGGCCACTATGCCTGGCGACCCAAAGGCACACCCCAATGCCTGTCAGTCTCTGCAGGGTGGTGGTGGGGTTGGCTTCAGATAAATACTTCACTACCATTCCTATTATGCATCTTTCTCACTCCTACACTACCAATGCCAATGCCAGCAAGCAAACATTCGGCATTGACAAATGCTTGCTTAACAATGCAATTTTATTTAATCTAGAAAACAAATAAGTTAGAGTCAATACAAAGGATATCAGCAGCCTTAAGACAGACAGCTTTTGAAGCAAAAATATCAAATTCATCAATTTTTATATTATAAAGAATCTGAAAACCAAAGATGAGAAAGAAAGATAACTTGATTTCTGTGAAAATATCCTTCCCAGAAAGGTCATGGCAAGAACCAGATTTAAAGTTCATTATAATGATAAATATGTTTATGTAACATGAGAATTAAAGATCTGCAGGTGTATTATGAATTCTACAATAACCACAGAACATACATTATTAGAATATTTATTAATATAATCTAGAACTAAATGGTTAGCAAGATTTCTTGTTAAATTGAGAACACAGAACTCTGTTCATATATTTTACATCTTACTGAACACTGATTCAGATTTAATAATTTATGTTGTGAGTAAATTTTATCTGGAGGCTTGTAATGTACTGTAAACTTGAATTTGTTGCAGACAGCATCCCTCCTTTCTTGAGGTGATTTTTTGTACAGAAATATTCATATAATCTGTTACCGTTGGGACTGTGCACTAATTTAATTGATGGATCTAACAATAATGTATAATAATAAGTGTAATTAGATATACTCAAGTGGTGAAATTTAATTTCTCTCTATCGAACAGTACCACCATTAACATTGATGTACCTCAGGGCTCCATCCTAGGGTCCCTCCTATTCTCTCTTTATATAAATAACATTGGAACTGCTCTAAA
The DNA here is from genome assembly GCA_016271365.2 of Neoceratodus forsteri. Classification (NCBI taxonomy): domain Eukaryota; kingdom Metazoa; phylum Chordata; order Ceratodontiformes; family Ceratodontidae; genus Neoceratodus; species Neoceratodus forsteri. The sequence continues at coordinate 627,972,618 of CM057455.1, forward strand.
ATCCTGCCTGCTATTCTATATGCTGATGATCTTGTCATCTATACAAGTTCTACTTATATAGACACTATCAATACAACCCTTTCCTCTGACTTTAACAATATCCATAACTGCCTATATGACCACAAACTAGCTGTCAACACTAGCAAAACTAAAGCCATGCTGCTTGGATCGACCCTAAAGCCCAGGCTTGCAACAGAACTGATGGTGCAAGACTTAGAAGGTTGATTACTGGAATGTGTGACCTCTTTCAAGTACCTGAGCATCCTGCTAGATCAATCTCTTGATCTTAATCTTCAAGTACAGTCTGTTTGCAGAGCTGTCAACTCCAAACTGGCTGTTGCATATAAGACTAGTTATATGCTCATGCCATTGGCTAAAATGGCCATTGCAAGGGGTTCTGTTCCCAAACCTAACCTATGGGGCTCCCTTATTTGGGGCTGCTCATAAACTGACCTACTCAGATGGGATATTACGTATAACAGCATATGTCGCTATGCCTCTTCTGCTCCTCAGCTTAAACATCACTGTAAACTTTATAATGATCTAGGTTGGCTCTCTCCATTAGCTAGTAGGAAATACTTCATTGGCTGTCTTATTTATTTGATAATTCAAAATCAAACCCTAGGTGTCTTGCAGCTATGCTTGTTCCTCAGGACACCTCCATGGTCTACGATCAGCTTATAAATCCTTTCTGAACTTTGCCGAGGTGCCACACTAGGAAAGGAACTGTTGCATTTGAGCATGCGGCTCCACAGTTGTGGAATTCCCTTCCCTCGACATTAGACTTTCTACCTCCCACATGCTTTAAGAAAATTGCACTCAAATCTGCTGATTGCTGATACCTGTTCCTGCTTTCACCCTACCTAATGACTGATGTCTCTTGTCATACAATAGTATTTCCTCACCTCTATATAACCCTCTTACTGCCTCAGCCTGTCCCAGCTCCTTTCCCTGCCCATATACAATCTTACACTGCAGACATCTCCCTTACACTTACATGTACTCATATAATCTAATTTCATGGCTTGCTCCCTTTCCTCACTTACCGACCTTTTCCTTAATGACACCCCTGCTCTCAATGGTTATTTCTTCCTGTCGTATTACCTGTTTTTGTGTACCTTGTTCTGTTTATATGATATGTCACCTGATAATTTATTGTCCAAGGTCCTCTCTATTCATTGCATAGGTAGGCACCTATGAACTTAAGAATGGTCTATTCTGTATGACTCTGATATATTATATCCACTTTAACTCATTGTATGTAAAAGCGCTTTACTTTGTATGTTCCAATATATTTTATCCTCTTTAACTCATTGTATGTAAAGCACTTATAAATTGTTATCCTGTTAAGTTTCTGCATGTCTGTACTCTCCGGGTCATTCCTGAAAATAGTCATTTATGGCTAAATAAATAAATACGCTTTTTAACTATGTATGTAATATATGGTATATGTGTATGTGATAAATTCAATGTAATGGTCTTTTAAACACTTTCTATTATTAAATATGTAGAGAGAGGGAAGGTCACCATAAAGAGATAGGGTCTGCAAAGACCACTTTTAACTATCATGGGTACTATTAGACACAGCCTTAAGCTTTGCCCTCACTTGGATCAGATTACCACCAAGATACATTCCAAGATTGGTACCTTGTACAGAATTTGGAATTATCGAAGGACAAGTGATTGGCTATAGCCATACTGCATTTAGTGCCAGTTTTTGTAGTTAACCTTTTATCCAGGAATTTCACTGAATAAAGCAAACAATGAGACACAGTAAAAAGCATTCACAACAGTAGTAGAAAATGAGAAGAACATACAGGGTTATGAAGTTGCACAGAAATAACAACATTGCAATGTGAAAGACCAACTAAATGGCAGATTATGGGAACAAAACTAAGAATCCATAGTACCAAAGTCCAACTGAAGGATAAGGAAACAGAATAAGTCCCATGCAGTAGATGGAAAGCACTGCACCATAACTGAATTCCACAGGAATATACCATAGCAATAGAAATATATATTCTGAAGCACAAGATATGAAAACTATATACAAGCAACCAGAATGCTACACAAAATACTCATAATTCTGAAATTTGACAACAGATAGAAGCTTGACAGGTATGGTACAAGGCAGTCTAAAGAATGGCCACTAGATGCAGCGCAATCAAATGTGTTCTGCCAGAGGGCTATATCACCCCAGACCTTGTCTATGTAGAGATAACTGGGAGAGTGGTCCCAGAGAAGAAGTCCTAAAGAGGGCATGCATATAGGAATAGATTAGTGCCCATATAACAATGTGCTGATGGAGGATCCAGTGGGCAGTGTGTTACAAGTGGTCATACAGAGCAAGCTGAGAAAGTTCAGCAAGGAAGTCAGTGGTGGAAGGCAAACTGATAGAGAGTCACTGGTGCAAAGGAGGCATTTAGTCACAACAATGGAGTGAATCTGAAATCCCTTTAGCCCTGCTAAGATGGGAAGCATCAATCACAACACAGATAAGGAAAAGGTCAGGTGAAAGAAGGAGGGAGCATGGAGTATTTGAGAAACGTCTTTCTGAATCGAAGTCCTGTGTGTAGAAAGGATGGACAGGTCCACAAAGATGGAAGAGATTATAGCCAGGATAATGACATCTCCAGCAGTGGCCTAAAGGGATTAGATGAGCAGCATACAAAACCATAGTAGTACAGTGCTGGCATTGAAGAATCTTGTTTAGAAGAAGTCTGCTTCTAGAGTCTTTGATTGGGATACAGGCTAATTTACAGCATTGCAACAAATCTGCATCAGTGATATTGTGACCTAAAATGGTAGATTAATAAATCCTGGCAGGGATGGCTTGCTCCAGAAGATGATCTAGTGTATGTAAGCATATGTGCCTTGCCTTACATGAAGTAGTAGTTAGCAATTAAAAGCCAGGTGCATAACGTGGGGATAGAAAAGGAACAAAGGTTGGTGAGAGGTGAGCAGGTGCAAGGGCACTACAGAGCCGTAAACATCTCCAGATCAGTCTTGGGTAGATTATAATGAGCTGAAGACCCTGAAAAGAATCCATCATAGCGGGTGCAAAGTAAGTAAATCAGGATAGTAAAATGCCCTGGTTCTTTCAAGCAGTCAGTTGTGGGACATGGCAGTGTCATCCACAAAAGGAGTGAGGGCTGGGTGGGCCAAGGAAAATACAACCATTTACTTACCCATTTCCAAATACGTACCAATGTGGCAATAGCAGGTGAGACAGATGCCTTGAGTTTAGTGTTAGGGTATAAAAACACAGAGGGCAGATGTTTTCAACAGGAAAGCTTCTATAGAAAGACATAGTGGGAAGTGTGGCAATCCACATCAAACCATTTGGTGGTCCGGGTAGAGTTAAAGGCCCAGAAGTAACCCTGAGACCCAGGTAGGTTCCATCAATCTTTCCCCCAGTGCATACGTAGTTTGGTCCTACTATAGTGAGGTTAACACCCTTCCCAGAGGAACTGACTGATTAAACCATCAAATAAAGAAAACCATTTCTGTGGAATCTGGGAGGAAGATCTGAGTGTAGATGGAACACTTTAGGGACTGCTATCATCTTAAGTGTCTCAATTTTACCAGCCAATGAAAGTTGCAGTGGTTTCCAATGGTCCAGTTTGGTTCTAATTTTGTGAAGTAGGGCAGAAGTTCTAATCATATATTTTATGAAGATTAGAGATTATTTTAAAACCAAGGTATGTCAAAGAGTCAGAAGCTCATCTGTGTTGGATGGTGATAAAGGCAGATGGTTTATAGGCCTTGTTTAAGGGCAAGACTTCAGTTTTAGAGTTATTTATTTTGAGGCCAGATAAAGTAGCAAAGATATGAAGGAGTTACAGTACAGTAAGGGAGAAACAGAGGGTGGGAATCTCCCAGCAGGACTAGGAGATCGTCGGCGTACAATAAGGTCTTGTACTACTGAGATTCACCAGTGAAGACTAGGTTTGCTGTCCAAGGCACCTAGCTTCACCTGAGTCTCTTTCTTTTAGGTTTCCTGAAAGGACAGAGCAAAGAACCAGACCAGATCAAGGAAAGGATTAAAGGCTTCTTTTGGATAGAGCAGATTTACTGTGTATTGTTATTTCTATTTTGTACTCACAGGGATTGTTACTTTTTGCTGCTAACATTTTATTGCTTAATTTTCTCTGATTCAAATTGTTGTTGCTGGGTATACCTTCTGCTGCATTATTACAAGGTATGCTTACGTGTGCTTACAGATTTCTACTGTAATCTTTTGATTCAAATTGCCTTTGCAAGGTATGTCTTCTGTTACTGCTTTATTTTCTCTGCAGCAAAGTGTTTCTTACAGGGTATATCTTCTGTGAAATTATTACAGGTGATGCTTTATAGATTTTACAGTTTTATCTATCATTAGGATAAGCTTTCAGGACTACTGCATTTGTTGCTGGCTCATTGTTTCTGCTCTTATCCCCAACCACCCAAAACTACAGTTCTTTTATAGGGTAGCACAGTCATGACATTTCCTGTAACAAAGCAGGAAGAAGGTGGATCAGAGGGTATCCACACAGTGACCTCATTAACAGGGCACTAGTAATTTAACTTGTTATAACAAGTTATACAAAACAAACAAACAAAACACAAAATCAATCTTTGCTTTTATTTTCTTCCTTCTAATGACTCTGACCAGGTTATAAACCCAGAAACCTATCTGGAATGATATCATTAACTGCAGGTACTATGGAACACTTTTCAGAATGTTAGTTTTACAGGATTTAGGACACTGTCCTACATGCTGGAGCCATTGAGTTTAAGGACTCAGCTCCAGGCAGCACAGGCAGAGATTATGCACCTCAAATTGCATATTCTAGAGAAATATATTATAAGAACCACCCATTTCCCCAACATCTAACAGAAGCATCTTGAATGAAGGGTAGTTGGTCTGGGAGGTTGGCAGGTGGATTCTGATGGGCAAATTAGGTGCCCCATCCTCAGTGACTCTCCAACATATCACCTCAAACCATATAAAACTACAAACAGGTATCTGCCTCTATCACTGAAATCAAACAAGGGGCTTGGGACACTGCAGCACAGGAGCTACCACAACAAAACTCACCCAAACAGGAACCAAAACAAGAAAAGCAAAAAGGTAACAAAACTTCTGATCATAGGAGCCTCCATGTTTCAGGGAGTTGATGCCTATCTTCAGCCAGGGTAATGGTCAGATGTCTCCCAGGTACATAAGCATGGAGATATACTGACCACATTGCTAAAATTGTTCAGGAAGCAGGAAAAAACATTGATGTCCTGGTGCATATCGGGACTAATGATCTTGCCAGCCAGTCATTTGAGGAGACCTAGGAACACCTGATCAGGCTGGGTGACAAACTATCATACATTTCATCAGCATCTCCTTCTCTGAGATCCTGCTGGTCTGGGGGGATGGACAGAAGGTCAGAGAAGGGAAATAGGGAGCTAAACATGTGGCTCAAGGGCTGGAGCCTGGAAAAAGGACACACATTTATAGGGAACTGGCAACAGTTTTGGAGCAAAAGTTCTTTAAATTTGATGGACTACATCTGACTAGGGAGGAGTCAATGCATTGGGGCAGAAGTTTGACATCTTTGCAGAATATTTAAACTAGCAAATGGGGAGAGGGTGCAGCACCCATCAGACGAATGGGAAGAACTCCTCCGCCCTGAGCTAGTGAACAAACAAGAGTTCAGTATTTTTGTAGTTCATTTGCATCACCAGGTAACGAAAAGGTTCAGATCCCCCTACAACACACAGAATACCAGACCTTACCCAACAACTGACACACTGAAATCTGGCCAATGGAAAATCATGTACACAAACTCTTGCAGTCTAGGAAACAAGATCCCTGACCTGCAGACAATAATGACAGAGGCTAAAATGTACATAGTAACCATTAGCGAGACATGGTTTACCAGTAACCACATTTGGGAGACTTCAGTACCAGGCTATATGTACTATTCGTAAGAGACCAAGGTGCAAAAGGGGGGTGGAGTGGCCCTTTATGTCAATGAAAATATCAAAGCTACAGAAATTCAGAATACACATAAGGAGCCAGAAGAACTGTGGATTACCCTGGAAACAAGAAATGGGACAGCCCTATTAACTGGGGTTGTGTACAGCCTCCAGACCAGGGGAGGAAATAGACACATTACTGTTAGAAGATTTACAAAACATGACAGCTAAAGGGAGATTCCGATAATGGGAGACTTCAAAAGCCAGATACAGATTGATCAATACCAGCAGAAACATCTGCCAGAACTAGACACATGGTGGATTCCCTGCTGGGGAAGAACCTCAATTAACTGGTACAACAACCCACAAGAGACGGTTCTATCCTAGATCTAGTACTGATTAACAGAGAAAGGATCACAGATCACAAGGTAGAAGAGGTCATCTGGGGCACTGACCATTACACGGTATGGTTCAGTTTGGCCACTAGAACTAAATGATCCAATTCAAAGGCAAAAATATGGGACTTGAGAGGAGCTGACTTTGATAAGATGGCCAACAGAGTTAAGCAAAAGAAATACAGGTGAGAGGTACAGGCAAAGTGGGCAAGCATTAAGGATGCAATACTTGAAACAACATTCCATTGTGTTAGAGAGAAAGGAAGTGCAAAGAAGAAGGAAACCACTTTGGTTCTCAAAAACAGTAGCAGAAAAGGTCAGAGCCAAAAGGCTGGCCTTCAGGAAATATAAAGGAGCGCAGCAGGATGAAGATAGGGAGGCATGCCAAACTTCCCTAAGGAAAGCAAGGAAGTCAGGCAAAGGCCTGCACTGAGGAAACACTAGCACAAACAGTAAAAGAAGGTGACAAGACTTTCTATAGATGCATTAATGAAAGGAGAAAGTCCATAGGGGTATTGCTAAGATCAAAGGGGATAAGGGGCATTTGAGGACAAGGACCATGTAAAACTATTTATCCTAAATAGATACTTCTGCTCATTATTTACAGAAGAGAAGGTAGGGCATCTCCACAGCTCAGCACCATGGACACAGGGAGAGGAGGTGTGCACTAGTCCCTTCACAAAACCAACGGGTCTTACAGGAGCTCGATAGCTCCAGGGTGGACCAGGCAATGGGACCTGATAGCATAAATTCCATTGTACTAAAGGAGCTAAAGGTGGAACAAACAGAGCCTTTATCAGAACTGTTCAATGAGTGTCTGAGCACAGGAGAGGTCCAAGAAGACTGGAGAAGGGTTCATGTGATCCTGCTCCACAAGAGAGGTAACAGGGAGGAAGCAGGAACTACAGCCCAATCAGTCTTACCTCAGCAGTGGGCAAGATTATGGAGGTACTACTTAAGGAAAGGAAAGAGCAACACCTGGAATACAAAGGAGCACAGAATCCAAGAGACAACATGGGTTTACAAAGGAAGGTCCTGTCAAAGTAATCTCATAGATTTCTTGAACTTGATAACTCAGAGTGGTGGTGGACCAAGGAGGGCAGTTGATGTCACCTACCTTGACTTCAGCAAAGCTTTCGAGACTGTGCCACATAGAAGATTGCTTAATAAGCTGAGTAGGCTCCGGGTGGGTCAGAAGTTGGTCAACTGGTTGACAAACTGGTTGATGGGCAGAAAACAGAGAGTGGTGCTAAACAGTATACAGTCAGAAGAGATACAAGTCACAAGTGGGGTACCTCAGGGATCAGTCGTGGGTCAGTCCTCTTCAATATCTTCATCAGTGACATTACAGATGAACTGGAGGTAAGGTTTGTCTGTTTGCAGATGACACCAAGATCTACAACATTGTAGATGATCCAGATGGGGTGGGCAGAATGAGAAGAGATCTGGATAAACTAGCAAAATGTTTGGAAGAGGGCAACTGAGGTTTAACACAAAAAGAGTGCAAGATAATGCACATAGGAAGGAAACCCTGAAGTCACCTATCACGCTGGGAAGGAGTTGCTGGCAGTCACAAGTGAAGAAGAGACTTGGGCATCATAATCACCAATGACCTGAAATCATCAAGCAGACATCTAAAGCAGTAGGTAAGGCTAGAGGGATGTTGGGGTGTATTACTAGGGTATCACAAGTCGGAAGAGGAGGTAATAATCCCTCTTTACAAGACACGGTTAAGCCCAATCTGAGTACTGCATGCAGTACTGAAGGTCACACCTTCACAAGGACATTAACCAAATTGAGGGCATTCAGAGAAGGGCAACCAAAATGGTGCAGGGATTGCATCAGAAAACATATGAGAACAGATTAACAGAGCTCAATATATATACCCTAAAGCAATGGAGGAGAGAGGTGATATGATCAAAACATTCAAACACCTTAATGGCATTAACAAGGTGAAAAGAGTCTAACATGTTTCAATATAAGAAAAATAGCAGGACAAGAGGACACAGCATGAGATTAAAGGAGGCTGATTAAGGCGTAATGTGCGGAAGTTCTTTTCACAGAAAGGGTGGTGGATGCATGGAATGGCTTACCTCAGGAGTGTTGGATATGAATACAGTGCAGGGCTTCAAACAGGCATGGGATAGGCATAAAGGAGCAATACAGATGAGTATGGATGATGGGCCATTGACAGAGGCATAGGCCGATGGTGCATTAAATAAGTAAAAAAAATGGGCAGACTGGATGGGCCTCGCAGTCCTTATCTGCTGTCAACTTCTATGTTTCTATACCAGAAATGTCAGGGTGCTGGTGTATTGCTGCAGCAAGTGGTTCAATCACTAAAACAAAAAATAAGGGAGAGTTGACAGCCTTGATGAGTACCACGGCAAGAAGGAAGGAGGAGGAAAGTGTAGAGCTGGTGAGAACTTGTGCTGTTGGGAACAAGTACATAGCACAGATAGCTGAAATGAAAGGGCCCCGAAACCCAAATGTGTCAATATGAAATACAAGTAATTCCATTCAATTGAATCAAATTATTTTTCAAAGTTGATAGCTACTATGGCTGAAGGGGAGCAGAAATGAGCCACATACATCAGGTTACATAAGGTACACATGTGGTCTGAATTAAGATGCCTGTGGACAACTGCAACTTGCAAAGAGTGTATTAAAGTCATGTAGGAGAGGTTCCAGATGGGGTCCCAAGACTCTAGCTTAGCTTTTTTCTTTTCTGCTGATATTAGGGATATGAGGTGATAACTGGAAGGGAGAAAGTGGCCCTTACCATGTTAAGGAAGTAACATGATGGCAGCCATAGAACTAGATGGGAAAAAGACACTGGAGGAAGCAATTTTGAATAAAGCGATGGAGAATGGGACAAAGTTGTGGGTATAGGAGCTGGTATAACTCTATGGGGAGACCGTCTCTCCAGGGCTTTTCCAGGTTTTAAAGATTTGTTCGTTGCTTCATTTTCCTGCAAGATAAAGGATGCTGCCTTTACAGGAGAAAGATTAGAAGTTGTAAGCTGTTGAGAAAGGAGGATAGTTGGATATGAGTAGAGGCAGAGACCAATGTATGCAGCTGGAGATAAAAGAAAAACATAATGCTGTTAATATCCTGGGCCTGAGTGCAAAATTTTCCTGCCTGATTGTGGAGATATAATGTTCCCACTGTTGTTTCTTTAAGCAGTAGGCAAGAAGCTTGACACTTTTCTCACTGCAGTCCCAATAGCTGTGCTTAAGGCACAAAATAGCAAGTTCAGCTTTGTGCATTGTTAAAGTATTGATTCCTAATGTAGCACAACAGCCTCCTTCCATAAGGGAGATTTCTTGAGGAGGATCAGGTGGATTTAAGAACAAGCTTCTTTGGCCACTAATTGTGCTTTCAGATTGGCCTATTGACTTTCATGATGCTTATGCCAGTGAGCAGTGTAGCTGATAATATGGTCTGTAAGGAAAGCCTTAAAAGCTAATAGTGTTGCAGTGGAGGTGGAATCATTATCAGCAAGTATTCTGCCACAACTTGCTGAAACCAAGGAGGTTAAATTGTGGGCCAAGCAAAAGGAAGCGGATCAAGCCACCAACAAGGAGAACAGGTTGAGGATGCACCAAGAAGGAGGTCTAATTGGATGGGGGAATGATGAGATAACTAATAGATTGATGTCAACCATGACAACCAGATGGGTGAGACCAGATGAGGTATGCCAGAAGTCTAACCAGTTAAAAGTGCCATGGACCATAGAGTGGTAAGTATGAGCTGTTGGTTCTTGGGAGATGCAATCTCCCAACATCTGTAAAGGCCAGGTCCTGGATCCATTGCTGGATGGCCTGAAGCACATGAATATGAGGTTCGGACCAACCATGACTCCTATCCAGTGAGGAATCAAGGATCAGATTGAAGTCACCACCAATGAGCACCAGGAACTGGAGGTCTGCAAAAGCAGACAACTCAGAGGCTAGGTGAAGAAAAATGGTGGGAGCCTTGACTAGGAGTGAAGAGATTTAAAATAGCTAGAGGGTCATGGATTGGTATCAAAGTGAGCTAAAGTCCACCATCCATCATTGTCAGTATGAGCTTTAATTAGGGACCAATGTAATTTTTATTAATTAGGATGGAACACCTCTCTTTTATTGTTGGGCATGTGGTGACTGTCCAAACCCACCAATCCCTACTACCAGTTTTAATATGTGGTTGTATAGTTACAGACATGGGCCCCTCCTGTACATTATGAAGGAAATCAATATTGTTAGCAACAACTGAAAAATGTTCCTTAATGGAATCTAATCGGTGTATCATTGTGATAGTTTATTTAAACTAAGTTGGCTTCCTTTTCATATGAACTTTAAAGTTGTTCTCTCTAACTTTGTTTATAAAATTAAACAATCTGGAATTCCATACAGATTGAGAGATCGGATAACTAAATACTGTCCCAACTTTGACTTACGTTCCTCAAACTCTCTAGTTCGAAAACTCTCACTGGTTGCACCATGGCAGGACAGTCTACTTTGGCATGTAGTACTACATCTATATGGAATGAACTTCCTAAAACATTACAAATTTTCCTCTCTCAAGTTCAACCACTGTCTTCCAGTATTTTAAAGTATAATATCAGCACTTGTTTCAGATGAGTTATTTTTTTTACATATGGTATATTGTGTATCATGTCAGTTACTTTGTATTTTCAAATGTTTTGGTACTTGTAAAGTGCTGTTTGTTCTCTTTTAAGACCTCAGGTCATACCTAATGAAGGAATGTAAATTTCAGCAAGCTAACATGATATCAAAATAAATTACATGAAATGGAAACTGAAATTGATAGAGAGGAGGATAAGGCATTGATTTAAGCAATGCTGGTATACAGAAAATTAGAAATACTAAGAAAAACAAAAGCAACTAAAGGCTTCACTTATTGTACTTAACAGGTCATGAACCCCACTCCTTCTCCAACCATGCCTAGGCTTTGAGTTTCAGAAACCATGATAGGGATCATGTCCACTTACAACCTCTTTTCAACAGGGTGAATATAATAAGGGCATTAAGACTCTCCTTATGGCTGGTGTCCTCTGATCTCCCTTGCATTTACTGACCCTGCTTTTCAACTTCTCACCTATGTCAATGTCCTTTTGTATTGAGATACCAGAAAACTGGATGTAGCACTCCAGGTTGTTCATGATCACTGCCTTTTAAGATATCAGGATTACTTTTCCAGCCCTGCCCAACCCTTTATATACCCCATCATTGTTCCAGCCTTCTTGAAAGTGAATGCACAATGCTTGTCAAGCTTTAGCCCTTAAATAATGATGCCCTGTGTTCCTTTTCTACCTAAAATGTAACAAGAAGAGCCCACATAATGGGTATACCTTATCTTGTTTTACTTCTCCTAGAGTGTAATACCTTGCATTTAACAAGATTTACTCTGTGACTCCTGGAATCCAACCAGTCACCCAATTTGTTGAGGTTCTCCTGAAGTGTATCCACATCCTCAAGGAGTCCACAATTCTAGCCAGCTTAATGTCATCATTGCAAATAAGCAACCTGCTGAAGATCCAGGGTTGCAGATCACTGATGAAAATGTTAAACAGCAGTGGCCCCAGCATTCATCCCTTATGATGTGTCTGAGTACCCCTCTCCACTCAAGTAGTTCCATCTGCAATGATTCTATATTTCCCAGTCAGTTTGTAACCAACCGTGTCATGCACCTCAACATCTAAAAGCATTGCTGAGATCAAGATGAACTACTTCTATGGCCTGCCCCTATTCAGCTTGTATGTCTCCCCTTAAAGAAAATGATTAGGTTGGGTTACCTGATCTATAAATAAGCATGAAGAAAGCTGAGAGTAAGTGAGAATGCTGGCCTCAACAGAGTACTTCCTTATTTTGTCCTTGATAATGGATTATAGTACTTTCTCCTAGCACTGATGCCAGGCTCACAAGACTGTCTAGGTCCAACCTTGTCTACTTCTTGAGTATGGGTACTACATATGTAACAGTAACCAAAGAACAGTGCAGCACTCAGAAAGATACACTGAACAAGTCTATTAGCAAAACAGTGCTTAGTGGTTTTATTCCATACAGGTCTAGTGAATAGCAAATAAATCTGTGGCTATGCCAAATAAAACAAATAAAGCAGGATCTACAATCAGCTGCTGGTGCCGGCGCTTCATGCTATCCCAGCCATCCTCAGAGGACATGTTGGGAAGGTCACATGCCTCTTATGTAGCCAGTTGTCCATGATGTCATAATTCATTAAGCCACTTTTCAATTACAAACAAATACAATGATAATGATAACAAATAAAAACAAATTAAATATACCTTTCTTCTAAGTTTTAAACAGGCTCACAAATCCTTTTTATGGGAAAAGGCATGGTCTGACTGTTTATTAATTTGTTGTTTTATAATATTTTTCATATTGTTGTTTTTGTATCTTGTACTATATCTCATTTTATTGGAATGCCTTGGTATTTGAAAAGCGCAATATAAATAAAATATTATTATTATTATTATTAAGTTAATGCAGGCTAAAGGGTCTTTCTTAATGTAAGAATATTTTATTTGTGTATTAAACTTAAGTTCAGTTTGAGACCCAAGTACAAATGAGACTAAATAGCAAAATCTTTTTACTCAAACTTAATTACTTCAAGTTACTTAAAACAGTTTAATGGATTTTATTCAACAATTTTTTATAATGGAGAAATAAAGAAAAGTAAAGTAAATAAGTAAAGAGACTGGGAAAATCACTTGATCACCCTCCCCTACTTTAATCTATTTCTGGCTAATGTGGACTTACATAAATTTTCAGAAAAATTTGATTAGGTATTTTTCAACAAGAGAAATAGTAGACAGCATGCTTTACTGATGAAAACACAAACACGATGCAGGAAATTGATACTTGCTAGCATAAATCGGCTGCTGTGAGAGTGAACTGGTGGGAGACTCCGAACCTGATGACCACAGAAGGGACTATAGCATTGGTCAAATGGAAGCAGACGATCTGGACAGCCTCCTTAATTTAGAATTTGATGTAAATAATGGATGTGTCACTAGTGTGCAGGCTACAAATGCAGAATCACACAATGTTATAGCCAGTGTAATCAGAAGAGAGAGACAGGAACACTTTAAAAGTAAAGCAACCTTTACACCTAATGAAACAAATCTTGTCATAAATGCATCTGACAGGGTTGTTTTTAAAAAAGGTGAATGACTTCATTGATAGCAATAATAAAAAATGAAATTTTAACTTATCTAAGGCAGAAAATGATGTGTTAAAGAAACTGATGAAAAGTGATGACTTAATAATTAAACCTGCTAACAAAGGTGAGCATGTGATGATCTTGGATAAAGATAATTACATAAACATTGTAATGAACTTGCTGGATGATAATGAAAATATAGAAAGTTACCACATAATCCTTTACATTAGTTCAGGAAAGTGTTACACCTGTGACTGCAAAAAGCCATTTTAGATGGCAGTATTTCTGAAAAGAATACAGTTACATATGGAAGGAATATCCAGTTACTCCTGGGCTCTACAGACAATCAAAAGTCCATAAAACATTTCTGACCTCCCAGGAAGAACTATTATTTTGGAAACAACTCCATTATCAATAAGTTGGGTAAATTTGCTGATTTGTGTTCTCAAATTGCATGTAGAAAATCTACATAGAAACATAGAAACATAGAAGTTGGCAGCAAGGCCCATCCAGTCTGTTCAGACACAGTATCTCAGGATACTTCAAACCTTCTGCAGAAACTATCTAAAATTAAATGGGAACAACATTATACTTGGCTGGGCATAGATGTAGAGGCACTCTCCACTTCAATTTAACATGAACAGGGCATAGAAGCATGCCGTTAGAGTTTGGAAAAGGAAGGGGCTAATGAGGCTGTACCTGTAGAATTTCTTTTATCAGCCCTGATCATTATATTGACACATAACCACTTTGAGTTTAATGGCAATAATTACTTGCAAACCTGCAGGACAGTGATGGGGCCATCAATGGCCCTGTTATTTATAAACTTGTTTCGTGGGATGGGGAAGAAAAATAAATATTAAACAAACAAATAAACCCATTTTTGGGTAACATAAGATTTTGGTTCCACTTTATACAGTTGATGACATAGATTACATATGGTGGGGTAACATGTTAGGTAATACAGAGTTCATGAAAATGCTTAATAACAATAGCCTGAATTTAAAATTCACTCATAAAGCCAGTAAGAAAAATTATCTTTCTAGTTTTCACAATAAACAGTTAAATACTTAAGCCTGAGAAAATAGAAACAAAATGCCACTGGAAGGTCACTGCAACAAATTCAGTATTGCATGCATCCAATGTCCATCCAGCTACCCTCAAAATTCAGCCCCTAGAGCCAGTTTTGAGATTGCACAGACATTGTAGTGCCACTGAGGTATTTAGAGCACAGGCTGATGAGCTGGAAACCAGGTTCCTAGGAAGTTTATGACCAAGATCTTAGAAGCCAAAAAACAGAGTAATAGGAACAGACATGAAACAGCTTTTAATAAACAAGATAACAAGGCATCAGGTCCATAACCTATTGTGTTTATCACAGAGTTCAACAATTGGACAGGTTAATTTGGAAATATTGTATTTCAGAATTGGTCTATCTTGTTAGGGGATGGTGCAGTGGGTGTGAGTGTGGGAGAAACCATGGGTAAGTTTCAACAAAGCTCTAATTTAATGGGTAGGTTAATTCACAGCAGACATAAGACTGGGCCACCAGAAAATTGGAGCTAGCTACAAAAAAAAAAAAAAAAAACAATGGTAATGTCAAATGTCACAAATGTGATACTTGCAAACTTTGTGTACCATGGAAAGTGTTCATCCATCCTGGGAACCAAAAGAAATAGAAATCAGACAATTTATAACATGTGACACACAGTTTGTAGTTTATTTTCTTTGGTATACGTGTGGCATGATCTATGGGGGCAAAACAGTATGCCATGTGAAAGCCAGGGTACAGGAGCACGTAAGGAACATAGAAAATAAAAAGATCTATACTCAGATTGGGGCAAACATCTTCCATTATCATGACACAAGATCAGAGGGACTCAAATTCATGGGATTAGAGCATGTTGAAGTGCCTACATTTTGTGGTAATAGAAAAAAACATGCTCTTAAAATGAGTACATTTTGGATTTTTTGTTTAAGGAGTGTCAGACCTAAATGTTTACATAAAGTGGGATTTAAACCACATTTATTGTTAGTATTAACAATACCTCTGTTTATCCCCGAGATCTTCAGCTCCACTTCTGTTCAGCTCTGTTTACTGGAGTTGTGAACATGTAGATCCCCATACATGAACAGCAGCATTTGGGTGATCATGTGATTCTCTCAGTCTCACTGCTTATTTAGCTTTCTTTTCTTTATTTCTCCATTATTAAAATTGTTGAATAAAATGCATTAGGATTAGGGTTTAATTCCAGCAACCTACACTTGCATACTGTATGACTCTAAACAAGTTACTTAACCACCACAGTGCTCCCAGGTCACTCCTTAAAACAGGCACTTGTGCCTCGTAGGTCTTACCCAGTTACAAAGATTAAAAACAAACTATTAAGTAACTTGGAGTAATTACGTTTGAGTAAAAGATTTTGCTATTTAGTCTCATTTGCACTGGCATTTCTTAAGTTGAATTTAAGTTTGATAAAAATAAATTATTCTTCGTTAAGGAAGATCTTTAGCCAGCATTAAGTTAGAAGAAATGTATATTTAATTTGTTTTTATTTTTATCATGCTCATTGTATTTGTTTGTAATTGTAAAGTGGGGACAAATACGAGCCCATTCAGAGCAGGTTGGTCAGAGAGCGGGAAGTAATTTGTTTTGCCTATAAATGCTGAAGTGTGGGGTGTATTTCTGAATTGAGGAACAAAGTGAGGTTTAAAGGACAGTTATTAACAAATAGGAGACTACGGAGGAGGAGGTAGGCAGACAGTGAAGGATTCAAAAATAGGACACAAGGAAGACACAGGACAATCTAGGGCAAGGCAGTGAAAAGAAAAAAATAACAACAGGGAAGTGTGGGATACATAGGGCAACATAGATTCTGAGGAGGATGTGGCACCCAAAAGGATTGGGGGAGCAGAGATTTAGAATTGAGGAAGGCTAGTGGGCTGGAGAAAGTAGATGGAGGCTACGGGGGATCAGAGAATGGTTAGATGTAACAGATGCAGAGAAACATTCTTCCTGGGAATAATGAGGACAGTAGGGGGATGTTTAGCTGTAGGCAGTTTGGGAAACTAAGAGAAGAAATAGAGTGGCTAAGATGGGAACTGGGTTGGAAAGGGAGGAGACTGGACAGATGATCAGAGAAGAGGGGGATAAGTGGATGACCCAGACAGCCAGTCCAGAGAGTGGGCCAAGGCAGGAATCTAGAGCATCATTTCAGTGTCATGAAACACAGGAGCCCCAGAACCAGAGGAGAAAGAAGGGAGGAAATGGAAGGTGGTGGGGGGAGACAGAGGGAGAATGAGACAGGACAAGGAGGAAAGAGTGGGGAGCAGGGTAAGGTAGCAGAAGGAATTGTGGGCAAATGGAAAAAGACTTCAAATAGATACAGAGTTCTGCAGGGTCTGGACAACCAAGGAGAAGGGTAGAGTGCATGAAGCAGGGAAGAAGATGAGGAACCAAGCAAGGGAGTCAGGCGAGAAGGAGAGGACAGAGGCAGGAAGGAAAAAAGAAATAAGGGGCAGGAGAGGCATGTTGAGTGGAGGTCACAGCAAATGTGAAGAGGGGAGATAGGGAGGGAAAAGACATGGCCAGGCAAGGGCATCTCCAGGAGGAAGTCCAGAGGTGGGGAAAAGGCCAGATTGAGGTTAGAGGCAAAGCAAGGGTAACCATGGGGAAAGGGAAGCTGGGGAAGAGGACAGAGATGCGTAATGGGAGACACACATAGTGGAGGGAAATATGAGAAAGTGAGGTCAGAAGGTGAAGCAAGATGTTAGCAAGAGTCAAGAAGGAGGAGAGACAATTGTAATAATCAGGGACTCGATTCTGAAGGGATTAAGATGGAGAAACAAGCATACAGGGAAAAGAAACAGAGTGAGTGGAGTGCATGCCAGGCATGACAGAATGTAGGGTAGGAGAAGTCATAGCAAAATGTGTTGGGTGGAGGAAGCCTCACATTGTGGTTCATTTGGGTACCAATGATCTGGCAGGCTGGAAGGTGAAGGTGGTGCAAGATAGGTTCCCAGAGCTAGAAAAGATCTGCAGAGGGTGGGGCAATCAATAGCTTTCTCAGAGATGCTGCCAGTCCTGAAGGCTAGCACTGTTGAAGCTGAGGACTGAGGAAATCAACATATGGCTGAGGAGATGGTGTGAAGCAAATGGGTATGGGCTGGTAGGACAATGAGGTGAGGCATGGGAAGACAGAATCCTATATGCATCGGAAAGGCTGCATCTAAGTAGAGAAGGTACAAGGGACCTGAAGGGCAACCTGGAGAGATACTTAGAAGACAAGCTACATTTAAATTAAAGAGGGCAGCAGAGGGCAAGGAAGTCTGCACCAGGTGAGGAGGGCCCCAGCCCTTCCCACTAGAAGAAAATAAAAAGGAAACAGGAGTGCAAGGGAAGAGTTTATTTCTTTTTATTTATTTAGTTTTGTTAACCGGATAGGTGCACTAGCCATAAAATGACTATTTTCAGGCACGACCAGGAGAGTACAACAAAGGAGAACAGTTGAACAACAGCAACATGGGTACAATAATACAAATAGAGGAACAGTACAGCAGTGCTACAAAAATACAATGGGTAGAAACAACAAAAATAATGGCAAGCATTATACAGATAATGGCAGTAAGATATATAATAAGTGCAGAAACCATGAACCGCCCTGTGGGTGAAAGGGTTAATAAGACAGTAAGTTATATAGAGGAAATGTGAGAATGTTCAAACATAACAAGAAAGACTGACAGAAGGAAGGTCGAGGTGGTAACTGGCAAAACAACAGCGGATGCTCAACAACAAGGTTCAAGAAGGAGAGAGCTAGTAGTCAAGAAGTTATTTACAAAGAGAAGGAAAATATGGGGAGGAAGAGGAGACAGTCTTGGAGCTGGATTAGAGCAGGGGTGACATCTGGTAAGTCTCCAGGAGCTTCAGGTTGGGTCAAAGCAAGTACAAGCATCAGCTAAGGATAGGTAACTACGATATTCACCTTTAAATCCAAAGTGAGACTGAGACAGCCGGTGGTTGAGTGGAAGAGCATTCCATAGCCTGGGAGCAGAGAATTGGAAGACCCCTGTGCCTTTAGTTGTCCGACATCTCGAACATAGAGCAAGGATTTGTCAGCTGATTGCAAGCCATGGGAGGAAGGTTGGGGACCAGCAACGCCGCCAGCTGGGATGGTTTTTCCCCAGATGATCGAGTCCATTAGTGATCCAAGGTAGTATTGTCTACTGGCAGAGGGTGAGAGCCAATTCAGATCTTTATAAAGAAGGCAGTGATGTTTGAGTCGAGGCGACAAGAGGCAAATCGACATATATTGTTATAAGTTCGTCCCATTTTAGTAGGGAGGTTTTTATGGGCAGAGGTAAGAATAGAGGCATCATAAGTAAGGGTTGGGAGCAGAATACCTCAGGCAATTGCTAATTTGACCAGGGTGTAAGCATGTAGCTCATTTTGAAAGCTACTCCTAGTTTTGAGTTTACAGCTTTGCATAAGGACTGAATGTGAAGATTAAAATCCAGGGACTGGTCCAGGAGGATCCTAAGGTACTTGAAGGAAGTAACATTTTCAAGTGGAAATCCTCCTGGGTGAAGAACCTCAACAAACTAGAACAGGTCTTAATCTTGGTGCAGAACCTAGGAGCATGGCTTTCGTTTTCTTTTATTTAGCACAAGCTTATGGTCTAGTAGCCAGTCTAAGACCTTATTGAAGTCTGAAGTAAGTGATGTGTTTATGCAGGCAATACTGGAAGAACTAGTGTAGATGTTCAGGTCATCAGCGTGAGAATAGCTGAGCAGGATTCAGGACCTCAGCTGCATTGTTGATAAAATTGAGAACAGAAGGGCCCAAGGATAGAGCCCTGGGGACCCCAAGGTTGATAATGTAGACGTGTTGGACAGGGAGGAGTTAAATTTGATAGCTTGTGACCTGTTTGACAGGTAGCTACAGAACCAGTCCACAACAGGGGTAAAGAAATGGAATTTATGGAGGTGGAGAGAAGCAGGGGATGGTCAACAAGGTCAAAAGCCTTAGTGAGGTCAATGAAGATGGCACCTGTGAGCTTTCCAGAGTCCATGTTGGACAGAATATCAGTAGTTAGTTGAAAAGAGCTGTGGTGGTGCTATGACCTTTTCTGAAACCATGCTGAGTGTCTGAGAGGAGATTGTAGCGTGTAAGGTAGTCAATGGTCTGTGATGCAACTATTTTCTCTAGGATCTTGTTAAGGACTGAGAGGTGCTATAGGTCTGTGGTGGCCATATCCTTTGGGTCACCTTTTTAAAGACAGGCGTTACTCTTGCAGATTTCCATAGGTCTGGCACAGTGCTATGGATAAGGGATAAAGTGTAGATTCTGGCAATCGGAGGCAATGGGTGGAGCAGCCAGCTTAAGAAGGCAGGGTTCAGTGAGTCAAAACCAGAGCTGGTATTGGCAGATATGGATCTCAGTAATTTCAGAACTTCCGCTCTTGATATAGCCTTGAATTAGAATGGTGGCGCTGGAGTAGCGTCATACGATGGGGGCAGTATGGTTGTCTGATGGTAGTGTGGTAGGTAGATTGGTGTCGATCCACTGGGTTGTAAATCCAAGGTATAGTAAGAAAGATCAGAGAATAGATTGTTAAAACTATTTGAGATGGTCCTAGGATCATTACAATGTGCCCCATTTATGATCATTTCATCAGGAGTGACCGACCTACGAGTACGAGAAATGTTTTGACATGGGCCCAAAATTTCCTCAGGTAGCAGGCTGAGCTTTGTAGAAGGTCCTTGCAGTATTTGCTTTTAGCAACTCTAACTTGTCTCTTACATCTGTTCTTTAGTTCATGATAGACAATAAGATCTGACTGTAGGCCAGTTTGTTTATAGCGAATCCAAAGCTTGTCCCTCTGGAGCAGATTAGCAAGGAGGTCTTTATGCAGCCACCTCATCTGTTTTCCTCTGACCCTCCTAGTAGTCTTGGGGCATGTTTATATTGAATGGTAAGAAATTCATTTATGAATATCTGTAGAGCAACCTCCACATTCTTTGTTTGAAAGATACCTGCCCAGTCAATATTGGAACATCATAGAAATGCATCCTGGTCAATATGAGCTAGATTTATGAGCGTGATTAGTCTCGATGGAAGAGATGGAGATGCAACCATAGATAGGATACAAAAGTGGGTGAGTGGTCTGTTAGTGCATCTGCAAGGATTCCTGCTTTGACCGTTCCATACGGTTAACCATCACCCAGTCTAGGAGTGTACCCATTTGATGGGATGACGTGGCTCTAGTTGCTTCAGAGATCAACTGGTGAAAATTATAACTAAGCGTGAGTGATTGCAAGGATATTTGAGCTGACCCTAACCAACTGAGGTTAAGATCACCTAGGATGACAGCCTCATTATGATTTACAGTCTGGGAGGTGATGTCAAGGAGTTCTTGAAGACCTACTATTCCCAGCAGGTGGATTATGAGCACAGATAATATGAGCTTCTTTTCCCCAATACAATAGTTGCTTGTATGAATTAGCACACTGCGGAGAGGCAGATGCTGGGACAATAGAGATGTTGAGGTGTTTTTGAAGAATAGGGCAACTCCACCTCCATGCTTGGATGAGGCTCTAACCCGCGGAACAGGGAGTAGTTAGGCAAGAAGCATACTTCATCAGGTATTCCAGGTTTTAGACAAGTTTTGTGAGACAGAGTACATCAGGATTGTAGGAGTTTCACCCAGGCCTTGAGTTCCACATGGTGACAGGTAAGACTTCTGATATTGATATGGGTTGGACATGCCAGATAACTCATTTGGGGAAAAGAAACAGGTAGGTGGACCTGGATTTAGTTTGACATCCCAGATAGCAGAATAATGATCAAGGATAGGAACCAAAGCCTTGCACAGTGGCAGGTTAGGGTAAAGCACATCTCCATGGCAGCTTCCTCCTGGCATGTAGAGGGTAATAAATGATGCCTCTAACAAGGAGGATAGGATTAGGTTGCAGATCAGGCTTTGTCTCTGCAATCAAGTTAGAAAAATATAGTTGCAGTAAGCCTCTGAGGAGTCTTTTGCCATTTGGTTACATGGGAAAGCCCATGTGGCAGTGTCAGGCTGAGTAAAAGGACAAATGACAAGAGTGCCCACAGCAGACTATACTTCACCATAATGTTACTATTTGACTTGGGTAGGAAGGCTAGTGGTATACTGAGACAGAGGATTAGCTCTTAGGGATAAAGAGATAGTGTGTGTAAAATTAAGACAGCCAAGGGTGACCCGTGTTCCTCCGTTTTAACCCTTGGCAGAAATTAGAGATAGAGCAAAAAACAACAAGTGTTTCCTACTAGTTAGTAACTAGTTACTAGTTATTACTAGTTAGTAGGAACATGAGGGAGGACAAAGGATCAGGAGCAAAGAGTGGCAGGGGTCACAGTGGAAGGTTGTCTCCTTGAATGCAAGAAGCCTGGCTAACAAGGCAGCAGACCTACAGGCACTGATGGCAGAAGGGACATGGACATTGCTGCCATCACAGAGACATGGGCACCTCAGTTCCATGACTGGAACCTCATGATACCTGGATACCAACTGCATAGGATGGACAGAGGAAAGGGGTGGAGTGGCACTGTACACATACTGTAAGGGAATGGATAATGTGCAAAGGGAGGAAGGAGAGGAAGCTGTTTGGGTGGTACTCCAGAATAAAGCAGGAGAGGATACATATGGATGTGGTGTATAGACCACCTTCACAGGGAATAGGGAGCTGGGGAACAGATCAGGAAGGTAGGGTAAGATGAAACACCATAATACTAGGAGACTTCAACCTACCTGGAGTGAGACTGAGTACCCAGCTACCTCCTGTGGCAGAGAACAGGTCCTCCTGGATGCTATCCTGGAGTGTCCTGACACAGGAGTCACAGAGCCAACAAGGAAGGGGCCATACTAAATCTGGTGCTATCAGAAGGGGAGTAGGTCAGGAGGTGGAAGTGAGGGATATATAGATGTTGTTGGCAGATAAGGGTCTTCAGCCCAAGTAGTCTGACCATGGCGCTAGTAACCATACTTCTTCAAGCTTCCATGGATCTAGGCTGTACCCTTCCCTTGACTACCCAGGATCCCTATGCCTATCACAGGCATTCTTAAATCCTACAGTCATTTCTGCCACTATCTCCTTCCAGCAGGCTGTTCCATTTGTTCACCCACTCTCTGTGAAGAAGTATTTCTCACTTTCTCTCTGAACCTCCTGCTTCCAATTTCATCCCATTTCTTCTTGTCATGGAGCATTTATTTCTTTAAAAATTCTGATTTCCTCACCTTATTCTTCCCTGTGAGGGTACTTAAATGTCTCAATCACTCCCCCCTCTGTTCTCTCCTCCAGTGAGCACTTATTTAAGTCCTTCAGCTTATCCTGGTAGGGTTTGTATGTAATCCCACACACCATCTTGACTGTCCTCCTTTGAACCACCTCCACCCTATCTATGACCTTACATACAGTAGGTAAGGCCTCCAGAACTGGACACTGTACTCATGGTGTGGCCTCACTAATGTGCCCTTGCAGGCAATGATCACCACTCAGTGTTGGTTTCCATTACATGGGAAAGGAAGCAGCCATGTCAAAGATGAAGGTAATGGATTTTAGGAGGCAGACTTTGAAAGGATGGAGAGCATAGCACAGGAGTACCTAGCAAAGCCCGACCGGAGATGGATGTGTACAGAAATGGACCATCATAAAGATGGGATATTAGAGGACACCAACACATCCACATGAGCCTCAGAAAAGAACCCCAGAACCAAGATACCTAGCGGGTATAACAGGAAGGTGGCAGAAATGCAAAGGAAAGGAGGGTAGCCTTCTAAAATACAAGCATACCTCGGAGGAGAACAGAAAGGATTACTCTGAAATCTCAGGAGTCTGGAGAGAGGACCAGGGGCCAAGGAAGAGAAAGAATTAAATGGGTGGAGGGTATTAAGAAGGAAAAGGACTTCTTCTGGTACATTAAGAGAAGAAGCAAAAGGATGGAATAGTTAGGATTAAGACAGAAGGAGGAAGTACGGAAAAGGAAAAGAGCAAGCGGAGGTACTAAATGAGTACTTTTGCTCAGTCTTCACAAGGAAGTGGATGGCCCTATCCCACAGAGACAGACTGGGGACGCTTGAGGGGAAGGAGTAAGAGGAGGGATTGGGATATACGGATTTTAAGAGGTATAAGGGAATTGAGGGTGGACAAGGCACCAGGTCCATATGGGGTACACCAAGGGCCCTAGGAGAAATGGAGGGGCTATTAGCTGCCCCACTGAAAGACCTATTCAACATCTCACTGGAGAAGGGTGTGATCCACAGGACTGGAGGACAACTAATATGGTGCCTCTCCACAAGAGTGGATCCAGGGACAAGATGGGAAATTACAGGCCAGCTAGCCTAACCTCCATCATGGGAAGTTGATGGAGGGCATTCTAAAAGAAAGGCAGGTATCCTTTCTTGAAGAGAATGGACTCAGAACAATAGGCAGCAAACCAATATGATAGACTTCTTCGATTTGGTTATGAGGTCTCTGGACATGGGCAGGCAGTGGGAGTACTTTACCTGGACTTCAGCAAGCTGTTCGACTCAGTGCCACATGGTAGGCTGATCAGCAAACTCAGGGATCTGGCATTGGGATACAGAATGCTAGGATGGATCAACAGCTGGCTAAGGGACAGGAACAAGAGAGTGGTTGTGAGGAGGAGAACTGTCCAAATCTAGGCCTGTAACCAGTGGGGTTCCACAGAGCTCTGTACTTGGACCTGTGCTGTTCAACACGTTTATTGGTGACATTGCTGAGGGAGTCAATAGCAAGATCTGCATTTTTTGCAGATGATTCTAAGCTTTGTGGTGGGGGTGGATACAGAGGAGGAGTGGCAGCAGGCTTTAAGGGAGGACCTGGCTAAGCTGGAGAAATCATCGAGCAGCTGGCAGTTGGATTTAATGAGAAGAAGTGTAAGGTGTAGTGCACATGGGGCAAAAATCCAAAGCCAAGATACTGGCTGGGGGAGTACTGGTGACAGTATCAGAGGAAGAAAAGAACCTGGGGCTAATGGTAAGGGTGATATGAAACACACAGCACAGTGCTGAAAGTCAGCTACCAAAGCAAATAGAATGATGGGCTTCATCTCAAGGGTAATCACCTGGAGGAGGGAGGAAGTTATACTGCCACTGTACAGGTTGCTGATGAGACCACACCTGGAATACTGTGTTCAGTTATGGTGCCCTTACCTGAAGAAGGATATGAAACTACTGGAGTGGGTCCAGCGGTGGGCATCAAAATGATCACTGGTATGGGAGACAGATCATATGAGGAGAGGCTGAGGGAGCTAACATGTGCTCCCTGGAGGACAGAAGGGGAGAGAGGGATAAGACTGAAACCTTGAAGTACCTTAAGGGCATAAAGAGGGTTACATAGATACATAGATGGTGTTGGCAGATAAGGGCCTATGGCCCACCTAGTCTGCCCATTTGAGTTTGCAACTTCAGTTTATGTTTTCCTAGAACTCTGTTGCCTCACCCCTGACCTCCAGAATTCTTTATGTCTATCCCATGCATTCTTAAATCCCGTGATTGTTTCAGCCCCCACCACTTCCTCAGTCAGGGTGTTCCACTTGTCCTCCACCCGTTCTCTGAAGAAATTCTTCCTCACATTTCCTCTGAATCGTCCTCCTCCAACTCTCAGCCCATGCCCTCTAGTCCTGAAACATCTTTTTCGCTTAAAAATAGTGTATTCTTGCACCATGTTCCTCCCTGTAAGGTACTTGTATGTCTCTATCATGTCCCTCTCTCCCTCCTCTCCTCCAGGAAGTACATATTCAATTCCTTCAACCTGTCCTCATAAGACTTGATGCAATCCATGTACCATTTTGTTGCCCTCCTCTGAACCTTCTCCCCTGTCTATGTCCTTACCTCTAGGTAAGGTCTCCAGAACTGTACACTGTACTCCAGGTGGGGCCCTCACTAGTGTCTTGTATAGTGGAATCATGACCTCCCTTTCCCTGCTGGTGATGCCCCTGCCTATGCATCCCAGCATCCTATTTGCTTTACCTGCTGCTTTGTCACACTGTTTCCCCTTGAGGTCATCAGAGATGATAACCCCAAGATCCTTTCCTGCTTGACGATGCTATATTCTCACCCCCAACTGATATATTGTGCCAGGGTTTTGTGCCCCATATGCATTATCTTGCACTTCTTTGATTGAATTTCAACTGCCAGACCCTGACCACTCTTAAAGTTTCTGCAGGTCCTTCTCATTCTGTCTACACCCTCTGGTGTATCTACTCTGTTACAGAGCTTTGTGTCATCAGCGAACAGTGAAATTCTGCCTTCTAGGTCCTGCGCAATGTCACTGATGAAGATGTTGAATAGGACGGTCCCATCACTGATCCCTGTGGTACCCCTGGTCACTCTTCCCTCTGTGGAGTGACAGCCATTTACCATTTGGTACTGAGGGCATCTTTACACTGAGGAAGGAGGGTACAACAAGGGGAACAGTCTGAAACTGGTGGGGGTGGGGGTATATTAGGAAGGAAATGAGGAGACACTTTTCACAGAAAGGATTGTTGAGGGGTGGAATGAGTTGCCAGAGCAGGTGTTGATAGTGAAGATAATGGCCAGTTTCAAGGAGGGAGGAACAGGGTGAGGAAGAAGATAAGGACTGAAGGAGCACTACTGGGAAAAAGTAGGGGAGGGAATGGGATGGTGGGGAATGACTCCAGGAGGAGTGTGGGGAGCTGCTGAAACTAACTGAGCTGCACACCCAAGAGGACTTCATAGACCATTATGCCTTGTTTCTGCTAGCAAATTTGTACATTCATATATGCACGTATGAATTATGATGTCATGTATGAGTGACTGCATAAGAGGAGCATGGAGCCATCTTGACACGACCCCTGAGGAAGACTCGATAGCGAATCGCCATGGCTGGCAGCTGATTGTAGCTCCTGATTTACTTGTTTTAGATGGCATAGCCACAGAATTGTTACTTGTTATTCACTTGAGCTGGATGGAATAAACCTCTGAGCACTGTTTTTATAACAGACTTATTCAGTGTATCTTTTCTGAGTGCCGCATGTTCTTTTGGATTTGTTTACTCATTTTTTAGGGGCTGGCTGTCACTTGTGTGTACAGCACCTACCCTGCACCGATCACAACTTCTTTTCCTTGAAGCTGATACATTTGTAACTGACTTGTCCTCGGGCATCACACCTGTATGGACAGATTCATCAAATATTTCAATAAGCAGCCACATCAATTGTTTATTTACAGTACCTATACTATGGTCCAATGGTCCATTCTCTCAGTCCTTTGAGGCTTACTTGGCTTGATCTTCTTCTTCTTCTTTTTTTTCATACTTTATCTCCCGTCCTGGTCAGTCCATGTTCATGCTGACCCCAGCCCCATCCCCGACTGTGCAGAGCTACCTTTCTTCTTCCCCATGGCTTCTCCATTGTGGCAGGGTGGCGGGATCCCTCAACTCACAGTTACTGGATCCAGTTCAAGGAGGTGCCTGCCTATATGAGAGGCAGTGCTGGCGAGGGTCAACAATTATCCAACTCACCCAGAACCTTTTTCTTCTCCATTCCCTCCTCCACTGGAGGAGGATCATGCATTTTCAGAAATGGCAGTGCTGTGCATGCTCTCCACCAACAGCACGCCAGCCGACTGCTCCACCTCCACCCACTGACTATGGAATCTGGTGCTCTGACACCCAGCCAGTGCTAGGTGTTAGACATATGCTGATCTCTGTTTCACTCCATTCTTAGTAGACAAAAGCTGCCATCCAGATGCTTGATCCTCTCATAACTTGACTGACCCTGGAGACCTGCTCACACCATGAATATGTGTCACTGGCATGGCAGGAGGTAAGGCATGGTGCCTCAGCCCTCCACACTACTGGGTTGGCCCTTCCTGGCTTGATCTTTACCAGGTAGTCAGCTCCAAGGTGACAGGAAAGGCTGCAGGCTATATCATGGCTATCTTTGAGGTCATGGGCCCTATCGAAGGACAGCCCTCAACTGGAGAACAGGGATCGATTTATTCATTCTGCATTTCAGCCATTGTCTCTGACTCTCTCACATAATCATTCAGCTTCCTCTGCTTTCAGGGGCCAAGTCCATGTCTTAATCTACTCTACCTCCTTCCATGTATGCATTAGGAAAAGGTTTTGTTCTGCTTAGCAGCTACTGCTGGCTCATCATCCACAATCCTAGATATTCTTAATTTTAGTAGTACAGTCCCCTGTTACTGCTCTGAGTTCCCTCTGGCCTGAAAACTATCTGTTTTAAACACTGATAGATCTTTTGTCCAGAATCAGTTGGCCTTGGCCCTGTTTACCCAGGAGTGCCATTCATTAACCATATTCCCTGCTAATACAGCATATGAAGACAATCCTTTTGGCTGTGGTGAGTATTTTCTTTAAAAAAAAAAGAAAAAATTGGTAACTGGGTGAGGCCTCCTAGGCATAAGTTCCTGTTTTCAGGTGTGATCCAGGAGCAGTGGGGAGGTTAAGTGACTTGCTCAGAGTCACACTCTGTGCACATGGAGGTTGTGGGAAACAAACCCTGGTCTGACTAATGTACCAAACTCATTACTCCAACCTCTAGGCTATACTGCCAGCCCCAAATGCAATCCCATTTTACCTTTTTCGAAGAGCCCACACATGCTCTGCATTGTCACCCTCATGCAGATGTTACAGACCTATAATGTATGGTAGAATGTTGTTATATGTAGAAATCTACCTTTTATAACAACGTTTACCACCAATGTAATGTCATATGTAGTTAACCCATCGATGGTACGTCACATCTATGGGTTAACAACCAGGAACAGTCTGGGCATGTGAGCAAATGGATCGAACTGCCTTGAAACGCGCCACGGCGTGTGAGGGCAGCAGCAGCAACATAAACAAAACTGCAGTAAGGAACTTCTTTCTTTTGTAAGAAAACTAAATTGTACCATACACCATAAAATATAATGCATGGTACATCGATGGGTAACTATTTTTTAACTCATTTCGAGGTTGCCATGGTGACCTAAACCTCTTGCGGTTTACATGGTCGCCCTGGCAACCTCTCAGTGTTTAACAAACCAGTTAACCATCGATGACCATGCATTATCCTCTGTTTGGTCAGCAGGTCATTCATCTTAGCCTAGGTAGTCTTTCCTGTCACCAGGGAAAGGTTATGTGGTTGTGGTCACTGCCTCACAGAATTTCCTCAGAAGAGAACAAATACCACTCATTAAAAACAAACCAAAACCACAGATAATTAAAACTATGTTTTAAATTATTAAACATTAAAAGAAAATTAACATATTTTTAGAACAAACCATATCTTCTTATATCTATTCATTGATATGCAGTATTCAAGAAATAAAACACTGGGACAGATTTTCAAGTACTGTAAATTTTAATGTTGAAGCTTTTTAGGACACAAGTTCAATTTTTTTTATTTAAAACAGGAATAGATGACAACTAGCCAGTTGAGCTAAGGCTCATTTTAAATGGCATCCTAAAATACATAACATTAAGAACTGTACAAAAGTGCATCATAATTAGACACCATTACAGTATAGCTTACAATAGATGAAAATCCTAGAAAATACATATAACATTTTATATGTTCTCAGTGCAACAGTTACACACAAGATACTGAACAACACATCATGGGCCAGATTCACAAAGCTTTACCTCGCGCCAAACTGGGTTTGCTTAGGGTAAACTGGGCTTTGTGAATAGTTAATGTGCACAAAGCCCTATTTGTCCCCACAAACTGAGTTTGCACCTGGGCAAAGTAGTGAGGGGCTGCAGTGCTAATGAGGGGAGGGACCTGAATATACCCACAATCCCATACACAAACATTTTGCTCCAAGCAAGGACCTTTGTGTAGGTCCTTGCATGGAGCAAATTACTGACCCCCAAAAACAAAACTGGCAGTAATTTGTGCAACCTAGTGGTTGGCAAAGGTACTGCAGCCCCCCCAAAGCCCTCCCCAGTCCCCGATTGCCATCCCAACAATAGACAAATATGTTCCATAGTGTAGGGTCCCACCCTGTTCCTGATTACTGACCAAAAAGTAGCATTATAAGTTCCCATAGTGTAGGGTCCTCCCAATCCCGGTCATCCACCAGTAATGTAAACCCCATTTTCCATAGTGTAGTGGCCCTTCCTGATCATCCGACCCCATGTAAAACAATATTTCCATAGGGTAGTGTCCCTCCCCACCCTGATCACCGATCACCCACTGTATAATTTGAAACCCTTTTCCATAGTACAGTGTCCTCCCCACCCTGATCACCGATCACCCACTGTATAATTCAAAACCCTTTTCCATAGTATAGTGTCCCTCTCCTACCCGATCACTGATCGCCCACTGTATAATAAAAAACCTTTTTGTAGTATAGCCCTAACCCCAATCACTGATCACCCCACTGTATAAGAAAATCCCTTTTAACGTAGTAAAGTGTCCTTCCCCACTCCAGTCCCCGATTGCTGCATTGTATCCCTTTTCCATAGTGTAGTGTTCACCCCACACCCCATACCCTGATCCCTGACCCCATATTGCCTGAAACCTCCTGGCAGTTTAGTGGACCCCCACCCAATAACAGAGAGTCTAACCACCCCACTCCTCCCAGCCTGACCCACAGCCAGGGTCTAGCATAACCCACCACTCACCACCAGGGTTGGCAGCAGACTGAGCTTTCAATGACAGCACAGTACTGTATAGAGTATGGCCCAGGTCACTGTAAATGGGCTGCCAAGGGTTAAAACTATCAGTGACTCCTGTTTCTCAATGACCAATACAGCTAAAATCTCTTTTGCAGACATTGATGGACAAAATGGGTGATTTGATACCTTGTATTGGACTAACAGAGATCTGGGAAAATCTTTAAGCCTTTGAAATTATAAAGTCCTGCATTTCATTTTCTTTCTGAAGAAGGACCCTGTATGTTCAAAAGCTTAAAGATTTGCTAGTTCAGTAAATGGTATTACATCACCTGTTTTGTGCATCTTGTTGTACAAGGACCAATATGGCAACAAACAATTGTTTTTGCAAACATTGAGAAATTCATTGGCAAATATTTCCTGTCATCAGCTACTGATGGAATAAGGTTGATGTAGATCATGTAATATTAAGACATTACATATTTTCTTCCTTCCACATATTTCCTTTAACCTGTTGTTATGGAAAAAAACATTGTAATACAATATGTTATTTCTAAGACATTCATCTCTAACATGAACGATGCAGAGGTTAGGGATCTCTAGTGATGACCCTGCTTAGAGAAGGATTGAATTCATGATGCAGCGACAACCACTGAGGAATGACTACAAAATGTTGATAACATCTATTAATATCAAAATGGCAGTTGTCTGTGTTGGTTGTATACTCAGCAGAAAAAATATATATAGAAAGAAAACTTTTTGCAATAGGAGTTTGAGAGCATTACTGTACTTTTAAGTCCTCATAACATATCCATGTTTTCTTTACTTTCCTTCAGTTCATGACCTTATTTTGTAATGATGAATGCCATCTCTGGTTCTTTATTAAGCAACGAATCAAGGATGTATGATTTTAAATGTAATGTGTTGCTCTCATGTAACACTTGTTAAAAAGTGTCAAATATTTTCAAGCAGTTTAAGTATTTTGGCTGTAGATTAAGTTTAATTTTACTCCTGAGACACCTTTTTAGCTTAGTTTAACTTAGGTCATTAAGATTATATAGATTTTCAGAAATATACTATTAATACTATCAAAACACTTTACAGTACATGCAACAACAGTAAAACAATAACAACTATACAGCTTAAGAAACAAATGCAGAGCATTTTAGTTGTGATTAGAAATCTAGATGTTGTTAGACTGTAGGAGTAGCTATATCTCCATATCTACAGAAGTAGGCATTACCATCTAAAGCAATAGTGTGCCATGGCATTTGTGATTGCAATACAAATATTAGCACTACTTGCAAAGCATTACTTTACACTGCAGTGATAGAAACCATTATTGCATCACAATGTGCTATAGTTGTTACTATTGATATGGATGGCATTGGCAACCACAGTATTCATAGACATGTGACTGCAGAAAAGGGACGTTTTTGGCCACTGGTCTTCCCTATCCCTTTTACATGCCCTCATCCCCTATAGAGTCCCCTCTACTATACACAGTCCCATGTGGTTGTTCCAAGCCATCTTGAATCCCTCCAGTGTTCCTGCCTCTACCACCTCCACTGGCAGATTATTCCAGGGTGCCACCACCCTCTCAGTAAAGTAATGTTCCCTCACATTCCCCTTAAACCTTCTCCCCACCCTCAGTCCATGCCCTCTAGTTTTTGCCTTCCTTCCTGTGAATAAGTTCCCCCACTATATTGATCCCTTTACATACTTGAATGTTTCTATCATCCCCATCTCCTTCTGGTTTCCAGTGGGACAGATCCAACACCCTCAAGCTCTCTTCATATGACTTCTCCCTTAGACCATGCACCATCTTTGTGGCCCTTCTCTGTACTCTTTCTATGGCATCTATGTCTTTGCGTGAGTAAAGGTCTCCAGAAATGAACTCCATACTCCAGGTAGGGCCTCACCATGAAACTGTAGAAGTGGCATCAACACCACCATCTTCTACTGGTTATCCCTCTCCCTATGCACACCAGCATTCTGTTCACTTTGCCTACCGTCTTGCTACATTGTGTCCCTACATTAACATTATCTGTGATTATAACACCTAGGTCCTTTACCTGCTTACAGGGCTTCATTACCTCCCTCCCAGTGTGCATTTTGCCTTCAGAATATTTCTCCTTATGTGCATCACCATGCATTTCCTGACATTGAATTTTAGCTGCCATGTTTCCGACCAAACCTCCAGCAACCTGAGATCCTCCCTCACAGCCTCCATTACCTCTGGGGTATCCACCGTGTCGTGAATCTTCGTATTGTCTGCAAAAGGCAAAGCTTCCCCTGTAGTTTCTCTGCATTATCAGTGACATAGATATTGAACAGGATGGACCACAGCACTGACTCCTGGGGCCCTCTCTTGTCACCCTCACCTCTCCTGAGTGCACCCAGTTTACCACCACCCTCTGGCTTCTACCCATCAGCCAGTTCTCCACCCATCTTGTTATTTTCTGTCCCACCCCTAAGTTCACCAGTTTGTTTACAATCCTTTTGTGGGGCACAGTGTTGAATGCCTTCCTGAAGTCCAGTTGGCCACGCCCACTACACTCCCTTCTGATCGACTACCCTTGTCACTTCATCGAAAAATTCAATCAGGATTGTCTGACATGATCTATCCCATGTGAAACCATGCTGACAGATGTCCTGCAGCCCACTGTCCTGCAAGTACCTAACCACCCTTTCCTTCAAGATCACCTCCATCACTCTATCCACCACTGAGTTGAGGCTGACCGGGCCATGATTGGCAGCCTCTTCCTTCTGTCACTTTTATGATGTGGCACCATGTCCGCCCTCTTCCAGTCCTCTAGAACCTTCCCTGTGTCTAAAGACAAGTTAAATAACTTCTCTAGTGGTGTCAATAGCTCCTCCTTAGCTCCCGGAGTACCCTAGGATGCAAGGTGTCTGGACTCATTGCCTTGTCTATCCTCAGCTCACCCAATTCTTCCATGACCCTGTCCTCACTGATTGGGCTAGGATACACCCCACTTCCCTCTTTCCTTCCCTCTAAGTCTGGTCCCCTGCCTCCTCCCTCTACCATGAAGTCCCTTAAAATTTCTCTCCCTCACCCTTATTTTATCAATCTCCTGTCTCGTTTTCCTTTTCCTCTATGTATTCCGTTAGAAAGTCTTATCCCTTTTGGCCTGCCTAGTAATTTTCTCCTCCATTTCTGCTTTCACTTTCCTAATCATCTGCCCAGCCAACCTCACCTTCTCCTGTATATTTACCTGTCCTTCTTACCCTGCATTCTCTTATATTCTCTGAATGCCTTTTTTCTCCCTATTGCCTCCTCACTTCCCTGTTGAACCAAAGTGGTTTCCTCCTTTTCTGATTTCCTTACCTTTCTTATACAGCTCTCCATGGCCTTTCATATCCCCCTTGATGCAATTCCATATATGTTCAACCCCAGATCCACTCCATTCCTTCTAATTAATTTCAGACTACCTCCCTCATTTTGCGATTATCTGCCCATCTGAAGTCTAGGACCTCTGTGATGGTTTGAGTTGCTTTATACCCTGCTCAACCCAGAATCCCACAGTGCTGTGGTTGCTTGATCCTAGGCTGACCCCAATTTCTACACCTCCAAACTATCCCCATTGGTGAGGACCATGTCAAGTATCTTACCCTCCCCAGTCAGTTCTTTTACCAGCTGCTGCAGGAAAATTCCCTGGGTGACTCTAGGATCTCCCTACTCCTGGACGACCCAGCGGCTGGGATATTCCAGTCTATGTCTGGGAGGTTAGGTCATCCACCAGCAGAATCTATCCCTTTACTGCCATCCTTTGAACCTCTCTCAGCATCTGCATGTCTATTTCTTCACTCTGGATTTGAGGTCTGTACACCACCTCCAGCCTTATAGCTATCAAGCCTGTCTCTGTAGTGTGCCCCATAAGATTTCTACTCCCTCTTGCTCCTCCTGCCCTCTGATGCCTTTATGCCCTCTGTACAGTATGCTGCGCACAATCACCTCCCTTCCTCCCAGCCCTATCCCTCCTGAATAACTTGTACCCTGGTACCCCTACTTCCCAAGCCTGATGCTCTGACCACTAGGTCTCTGTTGCTTGAACCATGTCCAGGTCCTCCCCTCTATTGTAGCTTCTAAGTTAAGCCTCTTGTTCCCAGGCTTCTTACATTGGTGGAAAGCCTTTCACCAATTTCCTCTGTTCTTCCATTTTCCTCCCTACTATATCAGGTCTGTTTCCCTCTGCCTTTTGTGAGAGTGCTAGCTAGTCCTTTTCTCCTCTTTTAACCTATCTCCCATCCTAGCCTTAAACTCCCCTTACCAGCTTAAAACCCCCAGAACCTTATCAATGTATCCATGCAGACCCCCTCAGTACTCTTGCCTCTCTCTCACTCAGATGCAGCCTATCCTTCCAGTATAAGTCTTCATCCTCCCAAGTGTCCCCCACTCTCCTGTACATGCAAACCCTTTCTCTTCACACCATGCCTAAGCCATTCATTGAATTCTCTGATTCTTCTCCATCTAATAGTGCTGCCACAGGGGACTGGCAAGACCTCTGAAAAGGCTAATGATCTGGCCTCCTCCAGGCATCCCTGCATTAGTGCCCTGAACCTCCTCTGAACCTCCTCCTCCACTTCATAACTTGCCAGATTATTTGTTCCAGATGAATGATAAGGTGTGGTTTTCCCACCAATCAAGCCTTCTTCCTGATTTTTTGCATTGCACTCCCTGCCTCCATTCCTTGTTAAAAAACTACCTCTTCCTGCATGTAGGACCCTCTTAATCCAGTGTATTCCCTTGATCATGGAGTCTCCAAAACCATGACATTGTCCACCTCCTCAGCTAATGGATTTGGTCTTGTTCATGGTGGGAGCCTCCTCTGTGTCTTTCCTCCTAACCACATCTCCCTGTCCTGAACTGCCTACCTGACCTTCCTGATCTCTCCCTGGTTCCCCTCTTGTTCTTCCTTTAGTGATATATACCAGACCATTTACTTTCAATCCCCATCAGACCCCCACCTCTATTTTCTTCACCTTCACTAATTTCCTCTTCCCCTTGCTTGTCTCCTGACCCCCTCTGCTACCATCTTACCCTTATCCTCCCCTTTCTTGCCATCAGTCTCCCTCCTGCATCTTCTGATTCTCCTCCTTGATTATTTCTCTTCCGCTCCCTTCATTGTGCTTGTTATCCTTCCTCCATCCTCCCCTTCCACCCCTTTCCTTTTCCTCCTTCCAACCCCTTCTTCCATCTCTTACTTCCCTGCTGCTCATCCCCAGACCCTGATCCTCCCTCTCTGTTCTTCCTAATCCTTTCAGGACTCCTTCCTCTATTCTATCTATCAGAGGTCCTTATCTGTTAGACACTGTGATACTCTCCTCATGTGTTTCCCTTTCTCCCTGCTGCTGAGATATGTCTTTCCTTGAGAACTCATAGTATCCTTTCCCTTACTTCTTGCCAGCCATGTCTCCCCCACCACCTTTTATGGAATCATTTCTCCTGACCCCCAGTCAGTCCCTTTGAATCCATTTTCCAATCCAGCCCTTCCCTCTCCCTTTCAGCAGCCCCCTGCATCTCCATTCTGCTGTTCCTGTTGTATCCCCTTGTCCTTCCACCTCATCTCCATTTCTTCCCTTAGTATGCCTATCTCTGCCTCAAGTTGCCCTAACCTGTTACATATCGGACAACATCTTAACCTCTACAGTGTTCCCATAAAAACAATGCCCCACATCCATTGCACCCCTACTATTCTAACCATTCCCTGCCTTCCCTGGTGCCCCTCCCCTCAATAAAACTCATGGCCCTGTCCACTCCACCATCCAGAATAACTCATTTTGTCCCTATTTAAGAGCTTCACCCCACCTTCCTGAATTCCTCCATTCTAAATAAAATGTTATACTTTCTCTCTTCTGCCCTAATGCCTTCTTTCCAGCTTACAATCTTTACATTTGCATCAGTATTTTTAAGAACTTTAAACCTGTCTTGCTGCCCCAACAATCTTTACATTTGCAACAGAAATACTTTAAGAACTTTAAAACCTGAATTATCATAAACCTGTATTCCGTAAATCTGTAATTCTGTCACAACAAAAATGGCTCCAGAATAGCCCTTCCTTCAGTAAAGGAACAATCATTACATTTGCATCAGTAGTACTATAAGAAATTTAAATTTTCTCTGCCTCTTGCCCTTCCTGATAGGCTGATAAACTACTGGGAGTGGTCCACTAGTCCACTTAATACTGGTGGCAGTGCGGGTGGGAGGTTGGGAGAAAACAAAAGTTGCACTTCTGGCTGTCTTTCATTGTGCAGCTGGGCTCTTTATAGGCCAGCTGCTGATTCAAATGGCAGGCCTCAGCTTTTGATTGGTCCAACTGCTGGCTGGCTGGTGCCGCAGATGCAGCCCAGTCCTCCTTCACTGTGGCTGTGGCTGACAGTTCCTCTGGCCACCAGTGTGGCCTCTCTTTCCTGGCCACTGACGTAGCAAAGAAATCCCTTGGCTGCCAATGTGGTAAACAACACAAGTCCTGCTGCTGGCTGGCTTTCTTGTGTGGCTGGGCCCTTTATAGACTGCCCACTGATTCAAAAGCCATGCCTCAGCTTCTGATTGCTCCAACTGATGGGTGGCTGGTGCCTCGGATGCGGCTCAGTCCCTCTTCACTGCAGCTGTGGCCATCAGTTCCTCTGGCTGCAGATGCGGCCTCTCTTTCCCCAGCCACCGATTCAGCAAAGTAATCCCTCAGCCTCCGAGGCAGCAGACAACACATGTCCCACTGCTGGCTGGCTTTCTTTGTGCAGCTGGGCCCTTTATAGTCTGGCTGCTGATTCAAAAGCAACACCTCAGCTTCTGATTGGTCCAACTGCTGGCTGGCTGGTACCACAGATACGGCCCAGTTTCCTCTTCACTGCAGCTGGGGCCAGCAGTTCCCTTAGCTGCTGATGCGGCACTCTCTTTCCCTGGCCTGTGATGCGGCAAAGAAATCCCCTTGGCGCGGGGTGACAAACAACATAAGTCCTGCTGCTGGCTGGCTTTCTTTGTGCAGCTGAGCCTTTTATTTTTTTTATGTTGTTTAACCAGGTATAGCACACTAAGCTGAAAGCTTTTTACAGGAGCGACCTGGGAGCACAAGGAGGTTAAGTGACTTGCTCAGGGTCACACAGTATGCAAGTGGAAGCTGTGGGATTCAAACCCAGGTCTGGTCTGCTGGATGTCACCAAATTTGCAGCTCAGAGCCTTAGACCACTGCGCTATACTGCCTCCTTATAGCTAGCCTGCTGATTCAAAAGCATGCCTCAGCTTCTGATTGGTCCAACTGCTGGCTGGCTGGTGCTGCGGATGCAGTCAGACCCTCTTCACTGCGGCTGTGGCGCCGGTTCCTCTGGCAGCCAATGCTGCTCTTCCTTTCCCAGTCACCAGTGTGGCAAAGAAATCCCATCAGCCACATCGATGTAGCACATTACAATACAAGTCCCACTGCTAGCAATATGTAATTTACTAAAATATAGGAGGTGTGGCCAAATTATAATATATTAAAACTGTTTCAAGTTAAGTGTCCAGACCTAATAAATATTTAGTTTTATGGCTGAAATAATTTGATTTTATGGATTTGGGGGTTTTCAGTATTTAGCCCCTGTCTGATATTTTTTTTTCTTTAGTCAACTTCTTTGTTCAACCATTTCCAGTCTGGCTTTAGAAAGTCACACACAAGTTTCACCTCTCTCCTACAGCTCACTGTTACTATCTCTCAGGCATGAGTCAGGACCATGACACCTCTACCATTTTTGTCAGTTTAGCCAAAGCCTTCAACACTGTAACCCATCCCATTGTCCTGGACAAGCTTAATGTAGCAGGATTCTCAGATTCCTTGGCTGACTGGTTCCACTCATACCTTGAGGGCAGGTTGCAAGCTGTCCATATTGGAGACCCTTTCTCCGCCACTCTCTATTAGTTCAGACACACCTATGGGCTTGTCCTTGGTACAGTTCTTTTCTTCATTCTTCTTGATGACCTCCCAAGGTATGCGCCTGTGTGTCCATTCATGTATGCAGACTATACAGTGCTCTTTTTTCTGGCTCTTCTGCCCCTGATCTCATGAGCCATCTCCTGCTGAATTTTAATAACATCCAGCTCTGGTACAGTGAAAATCAATTATCTCTCAATCTTAAGCAAACAGTCTCAATGACATTTGGCACCAGGCAGAGATTTTCTAGAGTACCCCTCTCCT
This sequence comes from Neoceratodus forsteri, assembly GCA_016271365.2. Classification (NCBI taxonomy): domain Eukaryota; kingdom Metazoa; phylum Chordata; order Ceratodontiformes; family Ceratodontidae; genus Neoceratodus; species Neoceratodus forsteri. The sequence goes on from CM057455.1 coordinate 628,010,992, forward strand.
CCTATCACACTCTTGATGGTGCAGATATTGAAGACATCATACCTTTCAAGTAACTTGAGGTCTGGCTGTATCACCAACTTGATTGTTTTGTTCACATGGATACTATCCATAAGAAACTTAAGCCCAAGCTTGGAGCACTTTACAAAATAAGCAAAGTATTCCACTTCTTGCTCATTCAGAAATCCTCACAATGATGATTCTCCCCAGTTTTACTATGCAGATATTGGTTATAGTGCTGCTCTAAAGTCCACATTAGCTAGACTGGGACCTTTCACTCCTTCCATCACTTTGCCTTGAAACCCCTCTATATACACAGCCCTGTACTCTAGTTTTCCTCTTCCTCCCTCTCTTGAAGTTAGGTGCCTCTGCCACTGTGTTTTCTTCATCTCCAAATATTGACTTAGCTCTCTCCCTCTTCTGGTTTTCTATTCTTTCTCTGCCCCTTCTTCATCTTACTCTGTTTGCAATGCTTGCTCTCATTCATTTGCTACCACCCCAAGTGAAATCTACTGCTGGTCAAGCTGCCTTCTCATTCCATTTCCCTAAACTGTGGAGTTCTTCCACCCTTCCATTCACTCTGCTCCTTCTTTCCTGCTCTGAAATGTCTCCTCAGTAAGTTCTCTGATCAGTCCTGCAGTTGTCTTATATTGGGATGGAGCCTTTGTTGTCTGCCTTTTACCAACACTGACATCAGCAGATAAAGCAATGGGGCCAGACAGGGTGCACCCAGGGTCCTTAAAGAACTAAGAGAGGTGGTGGCTGAACCTCTGGCTATCCTGTTTAGCCAATCACTGGAAACAGGGAGGTACCCAAAGACTGGAGGACAGCAGATGTAGTCCCTTATACAAAAGTGGGAACAAAGAGGAAGCAGGGAACTACAGACCAGTCAGCCTCACCTCGGTAGTGGGAAGATCATGGAAGCACTACTGAAGGAGAGATTGATGGAACATCTTGTTGTCAATGGACTACAGGACCCAAGGCAGCATGGTTTCACCAGGGAGGTCATGTCAGACCAACCTCATTGAATTTTTGACTGGGTGACTAGGAGGTGGATCAGGGAGGGCAGTGAACATGGCCTATCTGGACTTCAGCAAGGCCTTTGACACTGTGCCACATAGAAGACTATTACACAAACTGGGGAATATGGGTGTGGGCCGGACAGTAGTGTGGTGGGTAGGTAACTGGCTGGGTGGCAGGACACAGAGGGTGGTGGTAAATGGCTGTCACTCCACAGAGGGAAGAGTGACCAGTGGGGTACCACAGGGATCAGTGCTGGGACGGTCCTATTCAACATCTTCATCAGTGACATTGCGCAGGATCTAGAAGGCAGAATTTCACCGTTCGGCTGATGACACAAAAGCTCTGTAACAGAGTAGACACACCAGAGGGTGTAGACAGAATGAGAAGCGACCTGCAGAAACTTGAAGAATGGTCAGGGGTTTGGCAGTTGAAATTCAATGCAAAGAAGTGCAAGATAATGCATATGGGGCATAAAAACCCTGGCACAATATATCAGTTAGGGGTGAGGATATAGCATGCACCAAGCAGGAAAGGGATCTTGGGGTTATCATCTCTGATGACCCTCAAGGTAGGAAACAGTGTGACAAGGCAGCAGGTAAAGCAAATAGGATGCTGGGATGTATAGGCAGGGGCATCACCAGCAGGAAAAGGAGGTCATAATTCGCATACAAGACACTAGTGAGGCCCCACCTGGAGTACAGTGTACAGTTCTGGAGACCATACCTACGTAAGGACATAGACAGGGTAGAGAAGGTTCAGAGGAGGGCAACAAAGATGGTGCATGGATTGCATCACAAGTCCTATGAAGACAGGTTGAAGGAACTGAACATGTACTCCCTGGAGGAAAGGAGGAGGAGGGGATATGATAGAGACATACAAGTATCTTACAGGGAGGAACAGGGTGCAGGAAAACACTATTTTAAGTGAAAAAGATGTTCCAGGACTAGAGGGCATGGGATGAAGTTGGAGGGAGGACGATTCAGAGGAAACATGAGAAAGAATTTCTTCACAGAACGGGTGGTGGACAAGTGGAACACCCTGCCAGAGGAAGTGGTGGGGGCTGAAACAATCACGAGTTTAAGAATGCATGGGATAGACATAAAGGAATTCTAGAGGTCAGGGGTAAGGGAAACAGACTTCTAGGAAAACAAACTGAACTTACAAGCTCAAATGGGCAGACTGCGGTGGGCCATAGGCCCTTATCTGCCGACACTGTCTATGTATCTATGTATCAGCACTGCCCTCCCCTTGTTTCAATCATTTCTACCTTTTTTTTTTATACTGTTTTTGTTTATTGCTGTTTTGTCCTTTACACAATTTACCTTATAGGTAATTGTACTGTTGACAAATTATTTTTAAGTATACAAAGATTGTATAGCTTGATTTATTATGTCCTATTTATATTGCACTGTTTAATGGTTGTACTTGTAAATGTTCTCATCTCCAGTCTTCCCAATTCCCAGGATGCATCTGGAAACAAGTTGTTATCAGCTCAGTATGTTTTCCTAGTGAAACCATTGAAATAAATAAATAATACATACATATATATATATATATATATATATATAGATAGATATATACTGTACATACATACATAAATAAATAAATAAAATGCCACTGCTTAAGCATCCCTGAGGTACAGTACAAGAATATACAACCTGACGGGGAGTGGATTAGGCTAAGAAATCCACATGCTCACATATGTAGCTAGGCCTGAAACTATAGGTGGAGGGCCTTACAGTTCCCTATGGTTGGTTATGTAGCCTAATCAACACTCTGAGAGACTCTGTGCTTATAAAATGTATTTTGTGTTAAATTATGGAAGAACTGGGGATGTTATCTTTCGAGTGAGAAGGAGAATGCGGCAAGGTATGAGCATGATTGTGAGGGAGTATAAGATATTTGAATGCCAGAAGTTAAATAAATAAAACAGAGGTTGTACTAGAGGGCACTATTACCAATTTGCAGGAAAACATTATAATACTGTCATGGGAAAGAGTGCATTGGTTACACAAAGGGCAATTTCATAGTAAAAATAGTTTTGCAAGAGTTTGTGGAATATAAAACCTTGAACTCAATTTAGATTAGCCCTAATCAATAAAAGAACTGCAGAGGAATCAATGATTATAATCACTGAGCTGTGATGGGCAAGGAAGATGTGCACATTTCCTTTTTGACTGTAACCTTCTAGTTTTCTATGTTAAAATACTATGAAATGTTCAAATAAATATTTAAAGATGTTTCAAAACAGTATATTATGAGCAAAATAGTCCTCCAGTGGTAGGTATATAGTAAGAGTGATAATATGAAATGTAGTGTGAGCAGCACTGCAATGTGACTTCCCAAATGTGATGTTGTTGGCAGTTACAGTACTTTTCAGTTGGTTTTATACATTTTATTTTACTAATGCTTCTTTGATGTTTTTAATTTTTTTTTTTATCTGGAGCAATATCATGGTCCATATTATAATGTTAGAGCAGAGATGTGACAGCAGCAAGGAGGGGAGCTGGATTTCTTTGTCCATCTGGGGACAAATGATCGGGACTAGGGATGAGACAGGAATAGGAAGAAAGTGCAGGAGGAGTTGAGGAGTTGGCAGGGCCTTGGGCAGGTAGCTAGCTCTGTGACCTTCTTGGAGATGCTGTCAATCCATAGAAAGGAGGAGGCTAGGAATCTCCACACCAGGGACATCAATATTTGGCTGAGGAACTGGTGCAGAGAGAAGTGTTTTGGCTTCATTCTGGACTGGGGATCCACATGGAGGGATGAGGGCCTGTACAAGGTAATTGCCTGCATCCATCCGGTGAGGGACTGTTGTCCTTAGAGTAGTTTAAATGTTTAGTTGGCAAACATTTAAACTAGCCAAGGATGGTGGTGGAAGGAATCAGGGATAATCAAACAGCCCACCAACCCCTTAGGTTAATGTAGTCTGCAGGGCAGACCCAAAGATTGGGAAATTGCAAATGGTCATTAAAATAGGAAAGGTAGAATGGCAGATAAAAGGAGACAGGGAATTAAAGATGTGGAGCGGATAATGAGGGAAGGCATGAGGATAAAAGGGAGAGGAGAAGACAGGAGAGAAAGTTACAAAACATGGAAGGCAATGTGTGTGAATGCTTGCAGCCTCGGAAATAAAATCCTAGACCTGGTGGCCTTGGTGACAGAGGCTGACCTGGACATTGTCGCTGTTAATGAGACATTGTATAATGAGAACCATGACTGGGATGTAGCTATACAAGATAATACTCTTTTATGGAAAGACAGAGGGACAAAAGGGAGGAGGAGTAGCTCTTTATGTCATTGAGCTTATAAAAGCAAGTTCAGGGATTGCAGGGGTGAGGCACTGGGTTACCAAGAGATGGGCAATGACACTGCTATTTGCATGGATGTGGTCTACAGACCTCTAGCACAAGGGGAAGAGTTGGGCAAGATTCTAGTGGAAGCCATCCATAAGATGGTGAGTAAAGGAAATACTGCTTGTCAGAGACTTCAATCTGCTGGATGTTGATTGGAGCATCCCAGCCACAACCTCAGCTAGGAGCTGGGACATACTATACACCCTACAAGGGGCATGTTTCAGGCAGCTACTGCTGAAACCACCAGAGAGGGTGGGATTTTGAACCTGGTACTCACCAATGGGGACAGAATTGCAGATGTCAAGGTTCATGGACATCTGAGGTCCAGTGATCATTGCAATTTTGGTTCAATATGAGTACAACGGCAGAGTCAAGCCACACAAAAGTGAGAGGGACCTGGACTTCAGGAGGTAGAGTTTGCAAATTTGGGGGTATGTCTCAGAAAAGCCCTAGCAGGGAGGGAGGGAGACTGGGTGGAGTTGAGGAACACTAGGCCTATCTAAAAGGAGCAACAGTGGGGGCAACAAACCTTTGCATTAAGCAAATAAACAAAGGCAAGAGAAAAGGAAACCTCTATGATTCGCAAAGGAAGTGGCCAGGAAGGTAAGAGTGAAAAGTTGGCTTTCAAGAAATACAAGGAAAGACAGAAAAGAACATGGTAGTGTATCTGGATAAACAAAGGAGGCAGGGAAGGCAGACAGGGGCACTAAGATGTAAATGGAGGAATAAATACCTCAGGCTGTAAAGAAAGGGATAAGACTTTGTATAGGTACATTAGTGAAAGGAGAAAGACAAGGGGTGGGACAGTGGAATAAGGAGAAGATGGGAATGTGGGAAAGGGACTTGGAAAAGTAGCAATTCTGAAAAATATTTTGTTCAGCATTCACAGAAGAGTGGAAAGAGAGAGACCAGGATTAATGAGGAGGGAGATAGACACCAGTCCATTTACAGAAGAGAAAGTTCTAATGGAACTCACAAATGTGAAAGTGGACTGGGCAATGGGACCAGACAGGATACATTTTAGATATTAAAGGAGCTTAGGGTGGTGCTGGCAGCACCACTGGCAGCCATGTTCAATGAATCACTGGAAGCGGGAGTGGTTGAAGTCCCTCTACACAAAAGTGGGAGCAGGAGGAGGCTGGAAATAATAAACCTGTCAGCCTAACCTCAGTGGTGGGGAAAATAATGGAATCACTGCTAAAAGAAAGGTTTGTGAAACATGTTGAATCCAGCAGAGTGCAAGACCTGAGGCAGCATGGATTCATAGTGGGAAGGTCATGTCTTTGACTGGGTGACCAGGGAAGTGGATCAGGGGAGTGGTGGATGTGACCTTCCTGGATTTTAACAATGCCTTGGACACTGTTTCACATAAGAAGCTTGTAAGCAAGGTATACCCTGACCCCTTTGTATTTAGCCCATCCTTCTCTCTCCAAGCCACATCCTTGAAGGAAGTGGAAGATCTCCTGCTCCAGCTGGATGAAAGGAAAAGCCCTGGGGCTGACCTAATCGATCCATTTTTCAAAAGGCAGGCTCCTGTGCTCTCGCCGTGCCTATTACTCACTTGTTCAATCTATCCATCTCCCAAGGTGTCCCTTCTACTATTTGGAAAACTGCACATATTGTCCCTGTACTTAAGAATGGGGATCCTAGTGATCTGAATAATTATAGGCCCATCTCTCCTCCCCGTACTGTCAAAATGCTGGAGAAAATCATTAACTCCCAACTCAGAATCCACCTGGAATCAGCGAACCTACTCAACCCACTCCAGTCCGGGTTATGGGCTCAACATAGTGCCACTTCTGCCCTTGCCAAAGTCAGTAATGACTGGCTGGGGAGCTGGACAACAAGAATTTGTCGGTGCAGTCTTCCTGGACCTCAGTAAGGCTTTTGACACTGTTAACCACCCCTGCTACTATCATCCCTACAGAATATTGGCCTGGATGCTCCCTCTCTTAGGTGGTTCCACAATTACTTAACTGACCACTCCCAGCAAGTTAAGGCTGATGGTGAGGTCTCGCCCTCAAACCTCTTACTCATGGTGTTCTGCAAGGCTCCATCCTGGGACCCCTGCTTTTGCAATCTACATTAATAGAATTAATGCCTCCATTAACAAGGCCAAAATTCATCTCTTTGCAGATGACACAGTGCTCTACACTAGTGGACCTTCTCCCACAATGTACTCTCATCTCTCCAGAGCGAATCTGATCTAGTACAACTCAGCTCCTAAAACAGAAGTTGCTCCTGAACGTGAAAAAAAAAACAAAGCCATGCTCTTCTCTCCTGTATCCAACTCTATTGCCCCTCCTCTCATGGTTCACTATCCCCATAACTACCATACTGGGAGATCAGCTGAAATATGTGTCTTCCTTCAAATACCTCGGGGCTTGGATCGACAGTTCTCTCTCCTTCCAGGGTCATATTGAAGAGCTTATAAAGAAACTCAGTCAGAGACTAGGACTATTCTTCAGGATAAAACCCTTCTACCAAGGGAGGCTAAAAGCAGATAGTCCAAACTGCATTTCTCCCCTATTATACTATGCCGACTTCCTATATAGCCAAGATCCTGCTGGTACTCTTACAAAACTCAATACACTCTACCACAGAGCCTTAAGGTTCATAACAGAGCTCCCCTACTCCATCCATCACTGTCTCCTATGTACTGCTGTGGGCTAGCCTTCCCCTACCCTTAGGTGCAAGAGAAATGCAGTACTCTGGACCTTCAGAGCCATTACGAATAACCTGCCAGCTATATCACAGATTGCCTACGATTAAGCCCACAACTTAACTATGCCCTAAGAAGTGCTTCTTACGTAATCCAGAAAATCCTGAAGGTTAGATCCCGCTTTGGCAAGGCGTCCTATAACCATGTACTTCCCTTGCTATGGAACAGGCTGCAAAACCCTGAAAATAAACCTCCTTGCCGGATTGTGACATTTAAAGCTTTAATCACCTGCCAACTCAAGGAATTTTGAGACTGCTTCCTTAATCCCTCAGACCGCAGCCATTGTGCTTATTCCTGCTCTCGTGCCCTCCTTGCTCCAAATCCTCTCCCCTTCTATCCTATACATCCTCTTACCTTCTGTCCTCTGTTACAAAAAAAACAAAAAAAAAACAACCTGTAATCTAGCTGACTCCAGTTCAGTGTTCCACATTATACCAAGCTCTTAACCTGTACATTTCTTTTATGGTACTGTTTTTGTATATTTAGTATTCTTGTGTACAATGGCTCTGTGCTACCTGCTCATATCTGTTATTATGTATACTGCGGTGTTGGCAGCAATCACAACCCTGTTGTTTCTTTCTGTAGTTTGTACCTTATCCCAGGTTTACCTCGAAAATGAGTTCTGCTCAATGGTGCCCACCTGATTAAATAAAGATTTTGATTGATTGCCTGATTGGTAGGCAGCCTGGGAATGGGTCCCAATGTGGTAAACTGGATTATAAATTGGTTGAGGATAGAACACAGAGGGTAGTGGTAAATGGAGCTCAATCTGAGGAAAGGAAGGTGACCAGCAGAGTGCCACATGGATTGGTTTTGGGCCAGTCCATTCAATTTCTTCATAAGTGGCATTGCAGAGGGGCTGGATGGAAAGGTATGCCTCTTTGCAGTTGACACTAAGATCTGCAACAGGCTAGACACTCCGGGAGGGTGGAAAAAATGAGCAGGGGCTTAGGTAAACCAGAGGAATGGTCAAGAGTGCGACCACATAGATTCATTGCAAAAGAGCAACATTGTGCATTTACGACACAAGAATTCAGGGAACGATTATATGCTGGGAGGGGCTGTTGACAGCCACCAAACAGAAAAGGGATCTGGAGAAAATCATATCAGATGACCTAAAGGTGGCCAAACAAAGTGCCAAGGCTGTGGGAGAGCTAATGGGATATTGGGGTACACAGGAGAGGCATCCCAGCAGAAGAAAGGAGTTGGTGATACATCTGTACAAATCATTAATGAGACCTCATCTGGAGTGCTGTGTCCAGTTCTGGAGGCTGCATCTCAAAAGGACATAGCCAAGGTAGAGACAGTTCAGTGAAGGGCAACAAAAATGTAGAAGGGAATGCACCAAAAGACATATGAGGAGATACTGAAGGATCTCAATGTGTATAACCAGGAGAAGAGGAGAATGAGGGGGATATGATAGAGATCTTCGGATAACTGATGAGCATAAATAAGGTACAGGAGGGTGGCATCTTTCTGAAAAGAGATGTTCTCGAACAAGGGGACATGACATGAGGCTGGAAGGGGTAGACAAAGGGTAACAAGAGGAAGTATTTCTTCACAGAAAGAGTGGTGGATGCATGGATCCAGTGGGCAGTGGGGCAAATTCTATAGGGTAATTAAAAATGCATGCCATTGGTATAGAGGAACCCTAGGAATAGGAAAGAGAATGAAACCAGAGATCAAGCAGTGGCTTTTTTTTTTTTGCAGCAGGCAGAGAAAATGGGAAGACTGGTGGACCTTGCAATCCTTAGCTGCCATCTATTTCTATGTTTCTGTATAGTGTGGTGTCAGTTTATGTTACAGTGGAGATCCAGTAGTGGGTATAAGTTTGAAAAAAGCACAGTATAACTTGGAGGAGTTAAGCTTTTGTCCATCCATCTGTATCTGCAGCCTGATAGTTCTGGACCTGGTATGTAGTGCAATTAGCAAGCAGGCGTGTAAGAAGGATTGCAAGCAGAAAAGAAACTGAGAATAATGTGTGGGGTGTATCAACTGGAGCGGTGTTTAACCCAGGTGTTGGTGATAGGTGATGAAAAAAATGGAAGGTATTTAAAGATTAAAAATTCTCGTCGTGCCCATAGATATTGTGAGTATGAGGGCAGGTATGCACTAGTACCTTTTTAAAGTAGAGATTAGGCTGAGGTAAAATGTATGGTATAGTTGTCAATCTGCCTCCGCCAATCAATAGCCAGGATTTTTCCAATCCAGTTTTTAGCGTAATATAGAGGCAAAACCCCTGACATTAGGAAGAGGGAAAGTATCTAGCAAGTGGAGCTGCACTGTGGCTAGATCATGTAGAGATATTCATGGAGCCTGGAATAAGTTTACTGTAGTGGGTAAATATGTGAGAGTCTGGAATACACACTAGAAAGAAATAAGATGTTCAGAGGAGAACCTTGAGAACTGCAGCAATGCAGAAGAAGTGTATGTAGATCAGTAAGTGTTTGAACAAGAAACTGCACCACATGTGGGCAGAATAATAAGAATGCAGAGAACATCTGCAGCTAGCAATGACAGCTCGAATTATTTTTGGTACCCTCAGTACAGCTAGCCCTGGTTGACCTTGTAATGATACTGGAAGTTTAAAGGATGAACTAAGTTTTCTTTTGTAGTTGTCTGGATGAAAACTATTTGCATAGACATGGAGATCATTGGCCTATATTTCAAAATTCAGCACAAAAGTCAACTTGCACTGTGTGCTGGTGCACCAGGACCCTGTGCCCAATTCCTTATTGGGTAGGGTCCCAGGGCAAGTCATTCAGCTTGCTGCAACTATGGCCATGCATTAAACAGATGGTGCATCTGAATGGGTTGCCACAAGCTGGAGGGCAGCTCTGTACCATTCTATGATGGCCCTGGTAGCTAGCACCCTCACCCCAATCCCCATGTTAAAAATAATTATCCCATCCCTTGTCGTCTAGAGGACCCTCCTGTCCTGATCTGGCTGATTATTAATAGATTCCTTCCTTGGTGGTTTAACAGACCCCCTTCCTATCCCCGATCAGCCCATATATTAAATACATATGTATCCATGGTGGTCTAATGGACCTCCATCCCCCCACCAGAATAGCGATGCCCGTCCATGCAGCTACCCCTGTTTCATCCCTGAGCCTATGACTGTCACAACCCTCTGCTCAGCACCATGACCAGCTGCCAACTAAACTGCAAGAAGCATGTACTGTATAGAGAACATGCTCATTGATTGACAGCTCTGTCAATTAATGAGCGCCTACTGTATACAGTACAAACCTTGCAGTTCAGTTGCCAGCTGGCTGTTATGGTGAGAGAAAAGAGTGCCAGTCTCCGACTTGGATATGGGACGGGGAGCGGGGATGGGGTGCAGCTCCCCAGGGTGAGAGTCCACTAGATGGCTCAACGATGCTGGTTTGAAAACAGTGTTGTCGACTGACATTATAGTGATGGATTTATGTTGACTGCATTGCGGTGGGCATAGGTTCATCTGAATAGATGGCTCTGCCCCCGTACCCCCATAACTCACATAATCAACTCTGAGTCAGGAGTTGATTCGGGAGGGAGTGCAAGACCCTGAGAAAGCAGTGCGGGGTTCTGCAGTGGCCTGTACTGTTGTTCGCAGTCCAAGTGTCACTGCTTAGTCAGAATACATGCTAGATCATCAGGGATATATATATATATATATATATATATATCATATATGGGCTGATCAGGATAGGGAGGGGTCCCCAGACCACCAGGAAAGAAACATAATAATATTTGGGCAGAATGGGGCTGGGGACTGCTAGACCACCTGGAATAAATATGAGCTGAACAGATTTAGGAAGGGTTGCTGCTAGACCACCAAAGAAGAAATATAATGATAGTTAGGCAGATAGGAGTGTAAGGGGGTCTGATAGATGACAAGGGACAGAAACTATACTAATCAGTCAGATTGGGGCAGGGAAGGGGTCCGCTAGACCACCAGAAAAGGAATCTATTAATAATCAGGCAGATCAGGTGGAAGGCTGCTAGACTACAATGAACCCAATAATTATAAGTGGATTGGGGCTGGTGGAGTCCACTAAACTACCAGGGACCTTATTATCATAATGAAAAGCGGATCTGGGCTCGGGAGGGGACAACAGCACTTTGGCAAAGGTTGGTAATCCTTTCAGAGCAATTTCTAAGTACCTTAGAACAGCCCTAGCTGTTTTAAGGGTGCTTAGAAATTTGCCCTCTGGGAAAGTTTTGAGAATCCTGATTTAGGGATTTGACAGCCTGCATCTTCCGCAAGCCCCAGCACCATGTTGCAGCCCATTATGTGCCACAAGGATGGTGCAAGCCCTCATTGGTGTATGCAGCCTGCAGTTGTCGCAGGCTGCATTTGAGAATTACCCCAGTGCATCATTCAGCTCAAGCGGTACTTTGCACCATTTCTTGTGGTGCAAGTCTTTGCACCAATATGGGAGCTTTGAGAACCAGCCCCATGTGTTCAGTTAGAGACTGAATACTGAAAAGTGCTTAGTAATGGGTACTGCTTAGAAACTCCTACATTATGGGGATTTTAAAAGAGCTGGATGCAGGTGCATGCTATGCTTGCTTCTGCATCCATCTACAAAAATAACTTGCAGCAGAAAGTGGATGCAACTGAATCCAAATCAGATGCAAGTTACGACTCTTTCAATTTGGATGCAATTACATCCATTTTTGGAAGTGAACCTTGGATGCTGTTAGTCCATCTAATAGATGATCTAACAGGATTGGGCCATATTCTTGTTTGAAAATGTTGTTAGATGCATCTTGGGCAGGTACTTTTGAAAATTTGAGACAAACAGAAAACACTCACACTCCAGAGTCAGAATTTAGTAACTCAATAGCGGTAACTACGAATACTGTTGTTAGCGCAAAATAAAGATATTTATTGCTGGCTTGATTGCCACGTATTCAAAAAGAGTTACAAGAAGGCAAAATGAGAGAATTTTCTGTAAAGACCAGGTGCCCCAGCACTTTGGCGTAAGGCATCATCAGGGCCCCTGATGATACCTTACGTGGTGAAACGCTGGGGCATCTGGGCTATAGGAGAAATTCTTTTGTTTTGCCTGCTATAACTCTTTTGAATATGTGCCAATCAAGCCAGCAATAAATTTCTTTATTTTTGCACTAGCAACAGTATTTGTGCTTATTTCTCATTGGACTTATTGAATGCATGGCTCTGGAGTGTGAGTGCTTTCTGTTTGTCTCTTTGCATATTTTGGCCATCACCTGCGCTTGCAGCCTGCCCTGGTGCTGAGCGCAGCACTTTTTTTCATCCTTTTGAAAATCCTGCCCATTGCCTCTGATTGTAGCCTGTATGATGGCAAGTAACTTGATTGTAGTTTAAAGCCCATAAGACATCTCTTCTAGATGCCCTACAGGGGCATGCCTTAGACAACTAGTACTGTAGCCCACTCAAGAGGAGCAATATTAGACTTGATTCTCTCAAATGGAGATGGAGAGAGATCACAGATGTAGAAGTGGGTAGCCATCTGGGAACTAGCGACCATCGAACAGTATGGTTCTCACAATAAACACAGCAATAGAGCTGCTTCATTCAAAGACAAAAGTACTGGACTTTAGGAGGGCTGACTTTGCCAAAATGGGTGAGTGCTAAGGAATGCACTAGCAAATGGGCAGGAAGGAGGGTGGAAGAACAATGGGGAATAATAAAACTGCCATCACAGAGGTAATGAGCCTTTGTGTGAAGCAAATAAAAAAAAAGACGATGTAAGAAACCACTATGGTTCTCAAAGGAAGTGGCAGTGAAGGTTCAAGAAAAAGAAAGCATTCAGGAAGTACAAGGAATCGCAGAAGGAGCAGGCCAGAGAACTGTATCAGTTAAAGCAAAAGGAGGCCGGGAAGGCAGTCAGAACAGCAAAGGCCCAAACCGAGGAAAAGATAGCCAACTCAGTTAAGAAGGCGGATAAAACCTGTTATAGGTACATCAGGGAGCAAAGGAAGACCAAGGGAAGGATAGTGAGGCTTAATAAAGGGAGGGAGGGTGGGCAGAGGGACAGAGGGAGACTGTGAAAGGGCAGAGATACTAAACAAATAATTTTGCTCAGTATTTACAAATGAAGAGGGGAGGACATAAAACAAACAGTAGTAACACTCTGGATACAGAAGTTGATACCAGCCCATTTACAGAAGAAAGGGTTCTGAAAGAACTCTTAAAACTGAAGGTGGACAAAGCAATGGGGCCTGATGGGATTCATCCCAGAATTCTAAAAGAGCTAAGGTAGAACTAGTGACACCACTGACTACCCTTTTAACAAATCATGGGATGATGGGGTGGTACCCGAGGACTGGAGGAGGGCAGATGTGATTCCCCTTCACAAAAGTGGGAGCAAGGCAGAAGCAGGAAACTACAGACCTGTTAGTTTAACCTCAGTGATAGGAAAATGATGGAATCACTTCTGAAGGAAAGAATTGTCGAGTATCTAGAGGCCAGAGGGGCACAGGACCCTAGGCAGCATGGATTCACAGCAGGAAGGTCATGCCAGACAAATCTGATAGATTTCTTTGACTGGGTGACCAAAGTAGTAGATCAGGGAGGGCTGTGGACATGGCCTACCTAGACTTTAGCAAGGCATTTGACACAGTCCCACACAAAAGATTAATATAAAGTTAGCCAGCCTGGGAGTGGGTCCCAAGATGACAGCCTGAGTAAAGAATTGGCTGGAGAATAGGACACAGAGAGTAATAGTAAATGGAGTCCACTCAGAAGAAAGGAGGGTTACTAGTGGGGTACCGCAGGGTTCAGTATTAGGACCGGTCCTCTTCAAGATCTTTATAAGCGACATTGAAGAAGGACTGGAAGAGAAAGTATGTCTCTTTGCAGAGGACACTAAGATCTGCAACAGAGTTGATGCGCAGGGTGGTGGAAAGGATGGGAAGGGACTTGGCAAGGTTAGAGAAGTGGTCAAATGTATGGCAGCTTAGATTCAATGCTAAGAAGTGCAAGGTAATGCACCTGGGAAACAAAACCCAGGGAAGAGTACACAATGGGGGTGAGATACTAACAACAACAAAAATGGAAAGGGACCTGGGGTAGTCATATCAGATGACCTAAAGGTGGGCAAGCAATATGAGAGGGCAGCAAGGAGGGTTGGGGGTTACTGGGATGCATAGGAGAGGCATCACCAGTAGAAAACAGGAAGTTATTATCCCTCTGTACAGACAGCTGGTGAGACCCCATCTGGAGTACTGTGTGCAGTTCTGGAGACCCAATCTCCGTAAAGACATAGACAAGTTGGAAGCTGTCCAGAGGAGAGCATCTAAAATGGTGCAGGGTCTGCACCGGAAGACATATGAAGAGAGACTTAAGGAGCTTAATATGTATAGCCTCGAGGAAAGGAGGAGAGGGGGCATGATAGAAACTTTCAAGTACCCTAGGGAATCAACAAAGTCCAAGAGGGTAGCACCTTTCAAAAAAGAGGTGTGCAAGAACAAGAGGGCACAATTTGAAGATGGGGGCGGCTCAGAGGTAATTTAAGGAAGTATTTTTCACAGAGAGGGTTGTGGATGCATGGAACCACCCGGAGGAGGTTGTGGGTCAAAATCAGTGGTGGAATTCAAGCATGCATGGACAGTCATAAGGCAATTCTGGGGTGGGGGAAGAAGAAGTAGGCTGCTGGTTAACTAGGATCTGCAGCTTATCCAGTAGGTAGGAAATGGGCAGAGTGGTGGGCCAAGAGGTCCTTATCTGCCGTCAAATTTTATGTTTCTATGTTTCTTCCTAGTCCTGTGGTAGTAATTGTGTGCAATTTCAAAAGTGCATAGTGGGTAAAATAAATGTTAGCTGCATTTAAAATTCACTCACTGTGACTTTTAAAATGTATTAATTTGTGTACGAACATATGAACATATGAAATTGCTAGCAGAAAATGCCTCACGGTCTATCAAGTCTGCTCGATTGTGCAGCTAGCAGCCCTTATAGTACAGCTGTCCCTCCCTCCCTCCCCCAGTGATCCTCCCCTTACCCTGTCCCATCCCATTTTGAAGCAGCCCACTGTTAAACAGGAATCCACTTCCTTTGGCATTGCATTCCACTCAGACACCACCCTCTTCGTAAAAGTGTCTCCTCATTTTCCTCCTGAACCTTCCCCTTCCAGTCTCAGATTGTGCCCGTGAGTGTCCCTCCCCTACCTTAATTTGAAAAGCCCTTCCATGCCCATCTTATTTATTTCCTTCATGTACTTGAAGGTTTTGGTCATGTCTCCCTATCCTCCTTTCCTCCAGGGAGTACATGTTCAACTCCCTTAGCCTGCTCTCGATGGGTAAGTCCCTAGACCTTGGATAATTTTTGTTGCCCTGTGCTACACCGCCTCCAGTAACCTAATATTCTTCTTCAAATACTGTCACCAGAACTGCATGCAGTACTCTAAGTGTAGTCTAACCAGTGACCTATACAATGGCAGTATAACCTCCCCTCCTAGAGGATATGTCTGTGGCAATACAACCCAGCATCCTGTTGGCCTTTGCAGCTGCCTTTCTACACTGTGCTGAACAGTTCATTGCTCCCATTATGATCATCCCCATATCCTTCTCCTCCTCCGTCTTGGCTAGTTGAATCTCCCTAACTGGTAGCTCCTCCTTGGGTTTTACACCAAAAATGTAGCACCTTACATTTCTTGGCATTGAACCCCAGCTGCCAAGCATCTTACCGGGCTCCAGTTTTGCCAGATCATCTTACAACCCCTGCCTCCCTCCTAAGTCATCCACTACTGCTCCCACCTTAGTGTCATCTGCAAACAGACTGATCTTGTTCTGGATGCTATGAAGATTCCAAACAACACCGGTCCCAGTAGAAAGCCCTGTTGCACCCCACTTGTCCCCACCCTGGGAGATGAGAGCCTCCTCCCACCAACACCCTCTGCTGTGTCCCTTTCAGCCAGTTTACTACTCATTCCACCATCTTCACCCCTGGCCCTGTGCCTTCCAGCTTATTTCCTAGCCTGCCATGTAGCACAGAATTAACAGCCTTACTGGAAGCTGAGGTAGAGAACATCCACTGCATGGCCCTTGTCTAATTGTCTGGTTACCCAGTCATAGTACTCCACCAGGTTGGTCTGACCGGATCTGCCTGAGACGAACCCATGCTGTCTGCCATCCTGCAGCCCATTAGCCTCTAGGAGGAAACCAGCCTCCCATGAGGATTGCCCCATCAGCTTTCCCACGATGGATGTGAGGCTTACCAGTCTGTAGTTTCCTGTGCCATCCTCCAGTCCTGAGGTGCACTCCTGACTCAGGAGGCATTGAACACGTCTGCCAAGGATTCTGCCAAGACTTCTGCCAGCTCCTTTAGTACCCTGGGCTGTATACCATCTGACGCAGGTGCCATGTCCATGCTCAGTGCCCTCAAGCCCTTTAGTACCATGTCCACTTGGATTTCTCCATTTGTTACCTCCTGCCCCCATACCCACCCTCCCACCCACTTTGGGTATAGCTCCTTTCTTTTTAGTAAATACTGAGCAGAAGTACTCATTTAATGCTTCTGCATGTTCCCCCTGTTTTCACCCACCCCATCCCTCTTGATCCTTACTATCTGGTCCTTACAACCCTTTTCTCCTGATGTAACTGAAGAAGTCCTTCTTCCCTATTTGATGTCCTGTGCTAGCATAAGTTTCCAGGATGCCTTGGCTGCCCTGACTGCCCTTGTCAACTCCCTTGATGCCTTCAGATCTTCCTCCCTGTCCTCCCTCTCCCTTTTTGTACCTTCTAAAGGTGGCTCTTTTTTTCTTACTTTTCCATGATTCCCTGCTCACCCAGCAAGGCTTCTTGGCCATAGCCTTCTTTCTCTGAAACATTGTACATGTTGTGGTTGCCTCACAATTCCCGGTTTAATGACCTCCCATTTCTGGTTAGTGTCCATATTTGGATGGATCCTGGCCAGATACTCCTGCACTATTTCCTCATCCTCCCGGGTCAGCCATCCTGAAGTCTAACACCCTTGTCCCCATTTCCACCCCCTTTCCCCATGTTCATCATGAGCCACACTGAGTGGTGGCCACTTCCACCAGTGGTTCTTCCACCCCCAGCTCCCTCACAAACTCATCATTCACCAGTGAGTGTATGTGTTGACCAGGAGAGGTACACTGAGCCAAACTATGTTTTCAGTTGTGACCTTGGTGGTGGGGTGGGGGTTCAAGATGGTAAGAAGAAACATAAATAAAAGCGATTTGTCCTACATAAAGTGAGAGTTTTCTGTGAATATTTCAATATGCATCATAGGAATGTTGATAAAATATCATTTCTCATGTATTGTTATCTGCATCAAAGCCACTAGGCATGACATGTTTTTCTTATTTTAATGCCAGATTCAATTTGAGATGCCCAGTAGTGATTATTACAGTTCTCAAACTTGAAACAATTGCTGTAAAATTAATTCACAGTTTACTCAACCATCCTATTCTGACTGAGAAGTGATGTTTCATTTAGAGTGGGTTTCATTGATGCTAAAGTTAAAGCTGGGAAGACTTAAGCAGTGGATGATATACTCTAGCAAAATATTAATTTAATGGTAAGCTAGTTTTCCAATCAATCAATCAATCTTTATTTTACCAGGCAGAACATCAGAGGTAAATTTATTTCTAAGATGGACCTGGATAAGTATACATAAAAATAACAACAAAGAAAACCAATATTGCATGTCATATTGTACAACGTGTCATATTTCATAACATACAGTGATGGAGGAGCATACAATTGGCTTCATTATAAAATGAACAGAATATAGCAAAGAAAGGAGGTTAAAAGTAAGGATAAATATGAAACAAGAAGAAGAGATGCAATAGAATAGTTATGTGGTAGTAGAGGAATGAGGGAGAAGATAACAGTAAAACAAAAATCCTCTGAAACAGTGCATTAGGAACACAATTGCAGGACTCTGTGAAGGCATGAGCAAACAAGGTTTTAAAGGTAGAGAATTTTATGGTGATGGCTAACTTTAGGGTTTTCTGGAGTTTGTTCCACACGGAGAGAAGCGTAATGGCTTATGGACAAGCTGCCAGTATTTTTTCAACCACATTTACCAATGCTTTTATGGTTAATAGCAAGTTGTTGTTTTTTGAAAATTGCATTAACCTCGTTCACTTATTTGTAATCTGCCTTGTGTTTTACAAATTGGTATTCTACCAATGTTATACACAATTGTATTCTTACAGCAATTGTTTTTCATCTGCTTATGATGTAACTAGCTATTATACTTTAATCCTTTGGTATGGTGGTTTATCAGCTATGCTAATCTGTGCATACAGTTTCATAAAATTATATTTACTTTTCTTCTTCTATGTAACATTGAAGGCCTTTGATAATAGTAAGGTGGAATAACATTTTTCAATTACTGACATCTGTTAACACAGAATTAGAAAAGTGTGACTTTGACTAGCCTTGCATGTTGGCTAGCAAAAATAGATACATAATGGCTTTTAAACAAATTTGTAGTGAAATCAGTAAACACAAGGGATAAGAATGCCATTTAGCTTTATCAGTGATGTCACCAAATGCTACCTCCAGTTAATTCTGTTCAAACATATGCATACTTGCCTCTAAGGGGATAGTATCTATTCATTTATTCTATCAAGCCATTCTTCTATTGACAGTTTTATCCATGGCAGCTGTGAGTCCTGGTTAACATCATTCTAATTAAGTACACACTGATGCCAGCAGAGTTCTAACTGAATTCATCCTTCCTCAAATCTAATCTACGCTTCATGATTCTGTACAGGATTATGCTCCATAAGAGCTCTGAAAGCAGACCAAACTAGTCATGGCCAGTGACAGAGACTAATTGCTATCTTGTTCATCTATCTACCCCATAACCCATGTCAATTTATCTTCTAGCAATGAAGTTACTAAGTTATATGGCTCTTCACTATTGCAGGTGCATCCTTGGTGTTTTCTTATACTATGGACCTGGTATTACTTCAGTATCATCACAGGTACAGAATGACTGAAAAATGCATTTATATACAAACCTTAAGACATTGTGTGAATAAATTTTTGTTATTACAGGGTCTCAAAGGGCTTCATGTTAAAATCCCAAATATTTCTGAATCTTTAATTTGTTTTACTTTTAAAATTGTGCTTTTGAGTCAAAATATGCAGTTTATATTGAAGTGTGAGGTGGCAATATCATAATTCCTGAGTGGTGGAGCCAATAAACCACACATGAATTATTGAAGTGCTGCCTCCTCACAAGTGATAATAAACAGTTTTTTTTTTTTTTAATCTGGCACATGTACATTTATTTTACACAACATCAGTTGACTATTGATACTATATATATATATATTTGCAATTTTTCCCTTTTTCCCCCTGACCCAGAACCCAGCAGACACACATGTGCATGTATATGGAGGCACATGCCAGGCACTGGCTCGGTCCTTCCACCCTCCCCTAGCATTATTGCTGCTCTCCCACACTTCCAACTGGACCTCCACCGGTGGGAGCAGAACTACTGGAGAAGCAGACAACCACCCCGGGAGGGGAGAGTTGCCTACAGCAGCTCAATCACAAGCCAGCCCTCCCCCATGCCGGCTCCTCGGTTACCCTAGGTCATTCCCAAACCCAGGTCACCAGCATAGTGCCAGGTAAGGCATCTAGCACATCAGCCATCAGTGCCACCAGGCCGGCTACTAATTATACCTTTTAAATTAGCAGAGTGTGAAGATCTAATTGTTTCCTTTTTCATTCAGACTGTTGTTGTCTGTGTAGAACAGGGACATTGTGATGACATCTGCATTGTGAAGCTTCTTTCTGATTGTTTTAGTAATCCAGGGTGCATAGGAAGAAGGATCAGTAGTATAAGCAGGAGGTGTTCCTTCCTTTTCATTAGTCCCTAGTTCACCACCAACCAGAGAATTTTGCAAGATTCTGGAGCCCACACTTGTGAAATGACTGTCATAGGGTAGAGGCAGTGCAGAGAAGAATGATCAAAATAATCCAAGGGCTTTGGGAGAAAACATTTGTGGAAAGGTTGAGACAACTCAACACGTATACACATGAGACAAGGGGGCATGATAGTAATGTGTAAATACTTCCATCGTTAAACAGGGCAAACTGTAATGACCTTAAGTGCAAAACACAAGTGGTAATCCACTATCATTGGCAAAGAGAAAGTTCAGGAGGGGTGTTCAAAACTACTTATTATGGAAAGAGTGGCAGACAGGTGGAATAGGCTACATAAGAAGGCAGTACTGGCCAAGTCAGAGAATGGAATCAAGCAAGGGTGGGACAGGCTTAGGGGCTTGAAAAAGAAAGTGATGGAAAAGTAGGGAGGGAAATGGGGAGGATAGATCGTCAACAGACCCATTACACATATAAAAGGCATGATTGGTCAGATTGAATAAGGTGATGTGCCTTTTTAAATCACATTCTTTACATGTTTCTTTGATTTATGTGCACTGTGATGTAACACACATTCAAGATAGTGACTGGTGCCCAGCTGCTGGAACTCGCTGACCACCTTCCATCCCTCTGCCACCCTCAAAGGCTAGGAACCAGATGAAGTCTGGAGCAGGCTACCTGCCTGGCGCACGGTCGCTGGATCTCTCCAGCCACACCTCCATCCTCTGCCACCTCGAGCTATGAACCAGGTATGAATCTTCCAAGGAGCCAAGACTGTAACCTGATTTTGTGATTGGCTTACTTGTGGCTTGCTGCAGACACCCACTGGACGTTCTGAATACAGCTGCACCCTGATTAGCTGTCATATCCCTCTGCTTAGAATGACGGCTCCTGGTTACGCTTTTCAGCTGGCTTCTGCTACGGCCTTCTCAGCCACAACTCCCACCCGACTCCTCTGAAAATTTGTCCCTACTTCTTAACTTGAGCTAACTGGGCCCACAGTATAGTGTTACAACTGTTTAGTGAACTACATTATTGTAACTGTATCAAAACAATTCCATTTTAACCAGGAATATTCTGCTTACTGCATGTATAGAGCCACGGCTGGCAATATTGTTTAATGGTGGGACTTAGTGCTGATAAATACATATTATAGAGTATATATCTTAGAATTGTTTATGTGTTTCCTTGCACTGGACCTGCCTATTTTTCTCTGCTACCTTAACTCCTTGCGGCTCTTCACCCTACTCTCAGCCCTGTTCCTCTCCCCAGAGACACTTTTGCTGCTCCACGGTGACGTTTCTCTGCTAAATCTCTATCTCCCCACTTTCATTCTGGCTGTTCTCCTCAGCTGCTCTTTCCTCACTTCCTATACATTCCTGGCAAGCTGATCTCCTCAACTGCCCCTCCATTCCAGGCATCAAGTTCGGCTGCTAGCTGCCCCTCCCCATTTGTCCTATCCCTTTATCTTGCTTTCCCTAAGCTTGCTGCCTACAGCGTAACTTATTTTCATCCCCAGACCCCACCCTGTGATTCTCAGATATTTAGCCCCTGCCCCACCATTTAACTGACTATTCAGCTTGCTTCTTCTTGCCCATTGTTCTAAACTGTTTTCCCCCACCACAGTTTATCTTGAATGTGGGCTTTGTTACAGACTGCTTTTAGTGCTAACCACCTTCTCTTCCCCACCAAGCAAGCCCGGAGCATGCTACCTGCCTGAAGCCCAGCTGCTGGAACTCAGTGGCTCCACCTCCACCCCTCTGCCACTCTCCAAATCTAGGAACCAGGTACAGATCTTCCCAGGAACCGGGATTGCAACCCGTTGTTGCTATTGGCTAACTTGTGGCTGGTTGCAGATCCCCATTGGATGCTGTGAACACAGTCACAGTCTTATTGGCTCTTGTATCCCCTGCTGAGAAAGATGGCTCCTGGCTGTAATTTTCAGCCATTTTTGCTACGACTTTCTCAGCTGCAACTCCCACTGGACTCTCTTGTAGCATTTGCACCGCCCTGCCACCCCTGCTCCTGTCTTCCTTAAGTCCACTTTCTTACCACCTTTTGGATGGTGAATGGCTCATTAGTGGAAACCCTGCTTGCTCTTAAAGGGGCTACATACATTTCTTCCACAGTTGTCCATAAAACCCCAAGTTCTTAAAGGGCCATTTGTCTTACCTCCTATGCCTAGCCTAATTTCTCCATTAATATGCAGCCCTTCACTTCACTTCTTTACTGCCTAGTTGGCTTATTCTTCTGTTTGCTTGACCCACATACTGCTATCCATCAGACAGCATATTATGACATCCCCTTTGAACATAACATGCTCAACTTATCCTGTACTGCTCTACTTGGATTACTATGTACAGTCATTCTTGGGCACTAGTACTCTGTCTGATATGTGTTCATGGCTCGCTATGCCTTCAATATCTCATTTGACTCTTCGCCTTCCTTTTCTTGTGAAGCTAAGGTGCTCCTTTGCATCTTTGGGTTCTCATGTAACAAACTTTGTTACCCTCCTGTGTATCCTGTTGCTGAGTCTAAGCGGAAATGCATGCATTTTCTCAGAATAACTCTATGTGCTCTTATAAAACTACTTTTGCTTCTTTTACTTTGATCTGATAATGCTAGGTTAACCCCTAGTCCCCTTCCCCATCTCAGCTCCCACTGATTTAGTACACCTCAAAGGAATGAGCTTCAAACATATGAATGTCTGCAGTCTGTTGAAAAAATTTGATTGCATACAGTCATGGGTTCATCTTTCTAAATCTAATGTCCTGGTGGTTATGGAGTAATAGCTAAACCTCCCACTCTGGACCATGAAATAAACATCCTGACCTACAATGTCTACAGAACAGACAGGCTACCTAGAGGAGGTGGGGTGGCTATTTACATCCATGACAAGTTTACTGCAACCATCACTGATTGCACCTCTCTCCCTAAGAATTTGAAAGCCTGACCCTAAAGGTTCAGCTTTCAGCATCATATCTCTCTTTAATTGGATACTACAGCCCACCATCTACTGGTCTTAAGTTTCTGAACCTTTTACACAGTGAGCTGGTACAATATCCTCAAGTTATCATAATGGGTGACCTCAATCTAGATTGGCTCACCCTACATTTGTAAGCCCCTCAAAAGGATTTACTGTATGCTGACACCTTTGGACTTTCACAACTAATTACTGGGCTACCCTCCCTAACAAGAAAAACCCTGCTAAGAGCACTTTGATTGATCTTATTTTAGTAAGCAAACCACATATCATTACTTATTCAGGTGTCCTCTTCTCCATCCGGATTGACCAGTGCTCCATCACATATGTGAGGTCCATAAGCAAAATTACCTCCACATCAAGGTATATCTTCAAAAGATGCGGATGTACATTTGATCCCTGGCTTTCCTACTTGGCCTCCAAAACCTCTTTCTCTGGCAAGACTTTTATCTAGCCAAACACTCCAGGAGGCCTATGACTTCTTCCAAAACATTGTACTTGATACCATAAATAACCATGCACCAATGGTCAAAATTTGCACAAAGAAAAAATCCTGTCCATGGTTTATGGCTGGCTTGAAGTCTGCTTTACTTAACAGAGACATACTCTGGAGAAAAGTCAGAAAAGCTAAGCTTCCTTTGGACTGGGCAGCTTTCAGAACAGCAAGAAACTGCACAGAATTCATCAAAACAGTAAAAAACAGCAATTTCGGATCTAAATTAGACTTCTTTGCCAAATTCTGGTGGGTGCTAAAGGACATTGAAAGGCATGTGTCACAAAACTCTCTCCAGGCAAAGATTTCCACTGGTGGCTCCTCCACTACCAATAAGTCAAGCATCCTTGACCTCCTTAATAGCCACTTCATAACAGCAGGTCTTGTTTTTGATTCCTGCCATGCTGTTAACCTCCACACCCAACTATGTGCCAGTAACACATTATGCCCCCAGTCACCACCTTGCATTGAACTATTCCTTTTCCTTTCTCCCAGTAACCTTGCTTGAACTTGAAGAGCTACTTCTTACTAGACACCAGACAGAGTGCAGGGGCTGACCTTATCAACCCCTATTTCCTTATATTTGGCTGCCGTGTCTTATCCTCACCAATCACTCATCTTTTTAATCTTTCCCTTGACAAAGGGACCTTCCTTCTGTGTGAGAAACTGCTCACGTGATCCCTTGTTCAAATCCGGTGATTCATGCGATCGTAACAATTATAGACCTATATTCTTGCTACCCATATTATCTAAACTGTTGGATAAACTGGTTAATTCCCAGCTCAGGATTTATTTGAAATCTTTCAAACTGTTAAACCCTGTGCCAACCAGATTCGAATTGTGCCATAGCACAATATCGGCCCTGTTGTTAGTAACTATGCCAGCGGAGAGCTTTTGATAAAAGCCATATGTGCACCCCATTTCTACCCAAGTAATGCTTTTGATATGGTGGATCATGAATTACTACTGGTTCCACTTTGCAACACTGGCCTAAACTCCCTATCATTGAAATGGTTCACCAGCTACCTTACTGGTCACTCACAACAGGTCAAGGCAGAAGGGTATTTTCCCCTTTGAAACTTCTGCTGCGTGATGTTCCAGGGATCCATTTGGACCCTGCTTTTTGCCCTGTACATCAACAACATTGACCATGAAATCAAATCACCCAAAGTACATCTCTTCCCAGATAATACGGTCATCTACATTGAAAGGCCTAACCTAGAAGGTGCCTGCTAGTAACTTCAAACAGACTTTAATCTGCTGCAATTGAAACTTTTAAATCAAAAGCTTCTACTAAATGCAAAAAAAATCTAAGACCATGATCTTTTCACCATTCCTAAAAGCATCTACTCCTGCCATTGTGGGCATCCTACCTCAACAATCCACTCTTCTTGGTGAGTCCCTAGACTATGCCCCCAAATTTAAATATTTGGAAGTCTGGATAGACCAACAACTTTTCTTTTCAGACACACTGAGGACCTCTCAAATAAACTTAAATGGAAACTTGGCATCTTCTTTAGGATAAAGCACCTACTTACATGGATTCCAGAAAAGACTTGTCAATCAACCTTTTTATTCTTATTGAACTACACAGACTTCCTGTATGGCCGTTGCCCTTTTCAGGAACTTGACACTCTTACAACTGAAACACAGAAACACAGAAACACAGAAACACAGAAGTTGATGGCAGATAAGGACCATAAGGCCCATCCAGTCTGCCCATTTTTTCTACCTTATATAAATGTGCCATCGGCCTTTGCTCTGTCAGTGACCTATCTATTCATAGTCATTTGTATTGCTCCTTATGCCTATCCCATGTCTGTTTGAAGCCCTGCACTGTATTCATAGCCACCACTTCTGGTGGTAAGCCATTCCAGCCATCTACCACCTTTCTGTGAAAAGAATTTCCTCACATTCCCCCTTAATCGGCCTCCCTCTAATCTCATGCTGTGTCCTCTTGTCCTGCTATTTTCTTATATTTAAACATGTTAGACTCTTTCACCTTGTTTATGCCCTAAGGTGTTTAAATGTCTCAATCATATCACCTCTCCCCTCCTTTGCTCAAGGGTATACATATTGAGCTCCTTTAATCTGTCCTCATATATCTTCTGATGCAGTCCCTGCACCATTTTGGTTGCCCTTCTCTGGACTGCCTCAATTTGGTTAATGTCCTTGAAGGTGTGGCCTCCAATACTGCAAAGCAGTACTCCAGATGAGGTCTAACCAATGTCTTGTACAGAGGATTATTACCTCCCTGCGACTTGTGATACCCCTACTAATACACCCTAACACCCCTAGCCTTACCTACTGCTTTAGAGGTCTGCTTGGATGATTTAGGTCATCAGTGATGATGATGCCCAAGTCTCTTTCTTCCTTTGTGACTGCTAGCAACTCCCTCCCAGCCTATAAGTGGCTTCAGGGTTCTCTTCCCTATGTGCATGATTTTGCACTTCTTTGCATTAAATCCCAGTTGCCACTCTTCTGACCATTCTGCTAGTTTATCCAGATCTCTTCTCATTCTGTCCACCCCATCTGGATCATCTACTCTGTTGCAGATCTTGGTGTCATCTGCAAACAGACAAGCCTTACCCTCTAGTCCATCTGCGAGGGTCACTAATGAAGATGTTGAATAGGACTGGCCCCAGGACTGATCCCTGAGGTACCCCACTTGTGACTTGCATCTCTTCTGACTGTATACCATTTACCACCACTCTCTGTTTTCTGCCAGTCAACCAGTTTGCCACCCAGTTGACCAACTTCTACCCACCCGAGCCTACCTAGCTTATTTATCAATCTTCTATGTGGAACAGTGTCAAAAGCTTTGCTGAAGTCAAGGTAGGCGACATCAACTGCTCCCCTTGGTCCACCACTCTGGTTACCCAGTCAAAGAAATCTATGAGATTAGTTTGACAGGACCTTCCTTTGTAAACCCATGCTGTCTTGGATCCTGTGCCCCTATGGATTCCAGGTGTTGCACTATCCTTTCCTTAAGGAGTGCCTCCATAATCTTGCCCACTACTGAGGTAAGACTGACCGGTCTGTAGTTCCCGCCTCCTCCTGCTGCCACTCTTGTGGAGTGGGATCACATGAGCCCTTCTCCAGTCTTCTGGGACCTCTCCTGTGCTCAGAGACTCACTAAACAATTCTGCTAATGGCTCTGCTAGTTCCTCCTTTAGCTCCTTAAGTACCCTGGGATGTATGCCATCAGGTCCCATTGCCTTATCCACCCTGAGCTAGCAAGCTCTTGAGGACCTTTCTTTTGTGAAGGGAGTAGTGCTCACCTCCCTCCCCCTGTGTCCATGATGCTGAGCTGTGGGCCCCTGCCCTGCCTTCTCTTCAGTAAATACTTGGAGCAAAAGTATCTATTTAGGATAGATGCCTTTACAGGGTCCTCCTCTCCACATGCTCCTTTTCTCCATTAAGCTTAGAATACCCTCTGGACTTTCTCCTTTCACTAATGTATCTATAGAAAGTCTTGTCACCTTCTTTTACTGTTCGTGCTAGTGTTTCCTCAGTTTGGGACTTTTGCCTGCCTTACTGCCTTACCTGCTTCCTTAGGCAGTTTGGGTATGCCTCCCTATCTTCATCCCGCTGTGTTCCTTTATATTTTCTGAAGGCCAGCTTTTGGCTCTGACCTTTTCTGCTACTGTATTTGAGAACCAAAGTGGTTTCCTTCTTCTTTTGCACTTCTTTTCTGTCTAACACAATGGGATGTTGCTTCAAGTATTGTATCCTTAATGCTTGCCCACTTTGCCTGTACCTCCTAACCTGTGTTTCTTTTTCCAGGGCTAGCTTAACTCTGTTGGCCATCTTATCAAAGTCAGCTCCTCTGAAGTCCCATATTTTGCCTTGGAATGGGATGGATTTAGATGTAGTAGCCAAATTGAACCATACCATTGATGGTCACTGGCCCCCAGGTGACCTTCTACCTGGAGATCTGTGATCCCTTCTTTGTTAGTCAGTACTAGAACTGGCATTATGATTCAGCCTTGGCATGCCATATTCCACCATCATTGTTCCTCTATGCCATGGTAGGCTGGCCTTCTCTTGCATTTAGGAAGCAAAGAAATGCTGCCTTCTGGACCTTCAGGGCAATCACTAAAAGCTTCCACAACATATTGTAGAGGGTCTGCCCTTCTGTGCTGCAGGCAGTTACCTTAAGAAGCCTTTCCTATATTTCTTTGCTGATCCCTAAAGTCAATACATGCTTGGTTGATCCTCTATAAGCTATGCACTTCCCAGCTTTGGAATAAGTTGCAAAAAAGCATGAAATTGGTTATTCCATCTACCTGGCCAGCTTCAAAAAGCATGTTCATTCAATGAGTCTTGCTGCTGCTTCCTATCTGGCTGTCCTTCGTGTTTCAATGGTTTCTATTTTTTTCACTTGGACTTAGTCCTTAGGCATTGCTCTCCCACGCATCCTTATATACTGCTGTAAATACTATGCTCTGTCACTCCCTCCTAGGTTAATTCAGGAATATACTGCACATTTGTCTTAAATAGTATGCTTTTATTTTTCACCAACTTGTATACCTTAGCAAAAGTGATGACCACTGCTGTTTGTATATATTTCACTGTTATATTGACTGCCATTTTTAACCTATTTCTGTGATTTTCCCATTTGTATTGCCCAGGTCCATCTTGTAAATGAGCTTTGCTCAAAGGTGTTCCATAGTTAAATAAAGATTGATTGATTGATTGACTGTGGCATTTTCATTTTGCAGGGCGATACATTATTTTGTACAATTGCAGCCATAGATACTTTCAGACAGAGTGCCAAGATAGCAAACTACACCTATTATAGATATATATATATACTTATGTATTTATTTAAACATTGGTAATTGAGAAAGACACACTGAGCCAGAGGCTCATTTCCAGGTTGTGACCTGGGGAACAGGGTTGACAGGGGTTACAGCTTTAAACTATGTTGATATACTGTACATGTTTGTGCTACAAACCTACAAATCTCGGTAAATGTGGAATTAATTTTTTCAATCCTGCCACCCATCACCCTCTATCATCCACTAACTTGGTGATCCAAGGGCAAGATACATGTCTGGATCCATGCTCCAAATATCTACTGCTTCATGTGACCTACAGGATTAATCATAGCTTTATCTGGGCCCTGAGCAAACCAATAGATAAGTCATAACTTTCTTCATATATCAAAACTTTCTTCACATAGGGTGCAGTGGGCCAAGCATGAAGCAGGAAATGACTATAACTTTCTACATACAGAACCAAGAACAAGATGAGTCATAACTTACTATGCACAGGGCCCAACTGATCTTGCATGAATCTAATAATGAGTCATCATTTTCTTTCTTATGCCTGGATGAAGCAGGAGATCAGTCATAATTTCTTTGCTGGCTCCCACATTTTGACCATAATGCAGCAGACCTGCAGGAGATGGCCCTTTACTTGCAGCTTGGTCTTGGCTCATGTAGCAGGGGGATGGGGAGGGATGTTTATTAGGCTTAAAAATCCTAATCCCAACTCGTTGTCTTCATGTGCTAATGTATCAATTAGCTTTATTTTTTTATTTGTTTTTGGCAATGAATGTCCTTATATTTTGAGAAATAATAGTCAGAGCTTGCTTTGCACAATGCCTTTAAAACCCTGAATTAGGCTGGGTGTGAGTTATAACTGGGTTCACACTTTGCTATGCACTGTGATCTTCAGGTCCTGCACAAAGAGGAGGTAACCCTAACTTTGTTCCGGGTCCAGAGTAACTGTTGAGTCCTAACTTGCTTCCTGCAGGGCTGTTCAGGTTCTAAGCAAAGAAGAACATAAGTAAATGTGTCAGAATATAAACTTGGCTGGCAATTTAGTGCAAATTCAGCAGCCTTGCTCTATAAGCAGCATTGCAAAGTTTCTGATGTTGACCCCAACTTCACTCAGTGACATTTTTTATTGTCTTCTTAATATTTCACAGACCTACCCACTATCAAACCAACACTCTCCTCCTCCCACTTCCCAGACTATTAAAATAATTTCCCCTACCATCTGCAAACACTCTCCTCCACCTCCCTACTGCCCCCTCACAGTCATGGTAAAGTTCCTTATTAATAAAACTTATAAAATCCCTTCCTCCCACCCATGTCAAATGAAGTAATCATCCACTTCTCCACACCACATAGATTATCCTGACTTTTTAGATCATTGGGTAACACTGCACATTACCCTGCCTCTAGCACCTCCCCCAGTTTTAGCATACAAGTTGAGGGATGCACTGGAGTTGCAGTAAAAATATAAAAACAGTCCTTGGAAAAGGGATTGTGCTGTCTTTAGTATCCTTTGATACATGGATGAATTATGACATCCTCTGTATTAACACTTGATTGACTGCAGCCCATGTACAAAGCAAGAGTTGAGCCATAATGTATTATAGTACTCTGGTAATGCCACTATAGTTACGCTTTTAGTAAGGATTTCTATGTTAAACCTCAAACTTTGCACTTTAATAGCTTTGTAACCCTTCAACAGATTTGCATGAAATTTTGCATGTGCGATCTCAGTTAATGGTCTCTTGACTTGCCAAGCTTTGTTCTGATTAGATGTGTGGATTCTGAGATCCAGATAGTGGAAACAAATGAAAAAAATCTTGGTTTTGGCTGTTTTCATTTGTCATCATCTAGCGCTCTGACAGTTTAAATTTGCACCTGAAATTTTCAGGGTAGATAGTGTTTGGGCCACAGCAGTGCCTTTCCCTAGTTTGGTGAAACAAATATTGATTCATTCCAATGTGATTAAATTTTGAAATTTTGGTTCTCATACTAATGTTCATACTATGGAAAATAAGGAGCGAGAAGGCTCATGCAGCCCGGAAATACTACTATACTGACTCATAATACACACAGAGTAATATACCAGAGTGTTACCAGAGGTTACGTAAAATATCTAATTGTCTCTTAAATGTATTTTAATTTTACTTATTACAATATCCAGTGGTAATTTATTCAAGGATTGAATTACTCTTTCTGGAAATGTAATGAAACTTTTCCTTTGAGTTGCAGGGATGCCCTCTGGTTTCAAATGGACAATCTTTAAATGCCAAACTGAGTTCAGTCATTAAATGTGGATTGCTGATTACATCAAAAGGTAAACAGTAAATCACCCCTGAGTCTATGAGTCTGTAGTGACATAAGATTAAGTGCAGATAGTCTAGACGGGTAAGGTGTGTTAAAGAATCCTTTTATGTGTTTTGTGAAATTTTGTTGTACCCTTTCCAACTGTAGACAGTGTGATTTTTAAATGGACACCACAGCTGAGAAGCAAATTCAAGATGGGGTCTGCATAGGCAACAGTATAAGGTAAGCATAATATTTTTGTCCCGAGACTTAATATTATGTTTTATAGACCAGCTGACATTGAGCATGCTCATTACAGTCTTTTGGATCTCTGCTTGAGCAAAACAAAATTTGCTTCATATGAAAAATATCTTTTCATATGGGGTGATCCTTTTCTAGAGGAAAACTCTTTTTATGTATGGCTGCCATCTTGTTTTCATTTTCTTTAAATTTTTGAAAACTCAAAAAATTACATCCTGCACAAACACCAACACATGTATATTGCTAATCAGGACTCCATTCGTGGATTCTGCACTTACTTTTTTAAACATGACCCAAATATATGTTGCTTATACATTCTAAAATCCTGTGAGTGACTTGATTTCCTTTTTTTCATATGGCCACATGAAAAGAAATTTGGCCACATTAAAATGGATTTCTTCATACAAAGAATTTGGACTTAGGCTTTTTCAGATTCTTTTTCATATGAAGTCATGCTTTTCGTATGAACAAAAAAACATACAAATAATATCCTTTCACATGAAAAAGAATTGGGAAAAACTTAGTCCAAATTCTTTTTCATATGAAGGATCCTTTTTCATATGTTTGTTTTTCTGTTCATATGAAAGAGGATGCCTTCCTACAAAAAGATTTTGGACTTTTGTCTTCTGATTCTTTTTTCACATCGATGGATCCTTTTCAATATGGGGTTTTCTTTCATATGAAAATGGATGCCTCATAAAAACAAGATTTTGGACTTTTTCCCTATTCTTTTTGTGTGAAGGAATACTTTATCGTATGGCTTTTTCATTCATAAAAAATTGATCTTTCCATACAAAAAAAAAATTGGACTTTATTTTTTCCACATTTCAACTTCAACAAGGTGTAACTCCTCAATATTTGCAGTTAAGGTACAGTCTATATCAAAACAAAAGGTGCTTATGAGTATTACAAGAATAACACATAATACACTCCAAAAATTTAGGGACACTTAAAACAAAAAAAAAGAAAAATTAAAACATCAAAATTCCAATAGGATCACATTGAAAGTTAAACAAGCCATACCAGCAAGGAAATACATAGTTTTCTTTTCTCAGAATGGAAGTGCAGAGCCCAGAGGGCCCTGTGCCTCTACACTAACATGAATATTTGCATCTATGGGCAGATGGAGTTATAGAACAAAGATGGCCTTGTGCTTCCACAGGCAAATGGATGAGGATACAATTATACAATCTCAAAAGAAAGGACATGTATTGCAAACAAGTTGTTGAAACACCAGTTAGTGTTATAGTGACAAAAGTAGGGAAATGTGTATTAGGGTTCCTAACCTAAAACCCCACACCTACCCTGCAGGTAGCACTAGGAAAACAATTATAGTTTCACCTTTTCTGAGTCTTTGCAAATCAGGTATGGGGTGTGCTGGGGTTGTCAGCCCTACTGCCCCCATTCTCATATGCTCTACACATTTCAGCTTATTTACTGATGGAATGGGGTAAGCATTATGGCTGACAACTACAAGGTACGTCCCACACCTGATTTGCAAAGACTCAGGAGAGGTGAAATTGTAATAGTGTTCCCTGTTGTTTTCTGAAGGGTAGGAATGGGGTTTTAGTGTTGGGAAACCTAACACCACAATTTCCTACTTTTGATGCTTTAACATTAACTGGTCCATTAACAAAAGTTTTTGTAATGAATTAATATTATGCTTGTGTATAGCATAACATGTACACAACACATATTTTCAATTGTGTTCTAGACTATTTTCCAAGTTTTGCATATTTAAATATTTTATTCCTGAAGTACTTAAAAGCATTTTCATGACACTCAAGAAAAATGTCTTTCTTTAGTTTAGTGATGTTCTTCACTGTTTCAATCTAGATTTTTCTTTTGTTAAAAAGCAAAGATGTTTTCTGATGTGCACACACTGGGCCAGATTCCCAAAGGTCAGGACAAGCTGTGCTGAGGGCAGCATGCACTGACCACCAGTGTGTCAGGGACCCTGCACCCAATTCACTATCAGGAGGGACCAGGTGATAATGTCCCATGGCTTGTTTCAACCCAAGCCCTGCACCAAACAGATGGCTCATTGGAAGGTGTGCTGCAAGCTGTAAGGTGGCTGTGTGACAATAGTACCATGGACAGAAGTTCTGGTGGCCATCACAGCCCCCAGGCCCAATCTCAGTTAAAACTTAAACACCCTGGTGGTCTACCAGACTCCTGATCAGCCTGGTTCCCATTTATTAAATTAAAGAAACAAATCCCTGGTGGTCCAGTGGATCCCATCCAAGCCTCAATCCCTGTTTATACATAAAAATCCCTGGTGGTCTAGCAGACACAAGATCAGCCCTAGTACCCCATTTATTAAACAAAAAAAATCACTGGTGGTCCAGAAGACCCCCATGCCCCAATCCCTGTTTCCTATACACATTGACACTTGTGGTCTACTGGACCCACCCCCAGCCACAGGCGGAACCCACCACTCCACCCCCAGTCCATTCCAGAGCTGGTACCTGGCATGGCCCTCCATACTCTACAACAGCCTGGAGCTGACTGAGATGTAGGAGGGCATCCTCTTTCATATGAACAGAAATAAATATATAATAAAGGATCCCTTCATATGGATACAGTCTGCTAATTGGCAGCTCAGTCAGCATTCAGCCAAGGAGGAGAGTGAAGGGCTGTGCTGGACACTGGGTGCTGGCTCTGGAATGAGGTGGGGAGTGAGTTGGTGGGGAACTGTCTGTGGGATTCAGGAGGGATTCCAATAGATCACCAGGTTGGATGTGTATAGAAAATGGGGATCAGGGATTGAGGGTGTCCATGACACAATTAGGATTTTTTTTTTATTTAATGAATGGGGCTGGGGAGGTCTGATCGGGGTCCACTAGGCCACCAGGGATTTTTGAGTATTAATGGGGATTGGAAGCTGGGGAAGTTGCTGAACCATCAGTGATGTTTCTTCCTTTGTTTAATAAATAAGAACTGGGTTGATTGGGGCCCACTAGACCAGGGTTTTTATGTATTAACAGTGATTGAGCCAGGGGCACATTGTACAAGTCAAAACCTCCAGAGGCCATTCTAAGTAGGACTGATCTAATGGTACTTAATATTTTGCCCTCTAGGAGGGTTTGTGAATACTGAAATGTGAGATATGGCAGCCTGTGTCCACTGAAACCCCTAGAGCCATGATGCAGCCATTTTGGGGTCAAGGCCTGGCACAAGCCCCTTTGGTGCATGCAGTCATGGCTTGATGAAAGTTGCTTTACTGGAATAACTCCTGGGGCATCTTTTGGCACAAGGTGCTACTTGCATCATTCATGTTTGATGCAGCACCTGTATTGTTCTATGGGCTTTGTGAATCAGGAGCAATGACTTTCTTAAAGTTTATCTCAATTGTTTCCCATCCACTTACACACATTTTTATTCCAATTAAAATACTTAGAATATATATATATATATATATATATATATATTGATGGTCAGCTATGGTATCTTGTCTCATAGGACTGTCTTCTGATGTACCATACAGCTGTCAAATTTATGCTAACTCAATTTTGCAGATTTTAGCTTTCAATGTTTTTGCATAGGAGTTAAACAACGTAAAGCAGGAGCAATTCAGATTTTAGCTCTGCCAGCATCAAAATAATTCAAGAAAGTGTGTAAATCCTATATTGAAACATGTCGGCACATTCACAACAGTTTACCTGATGTATGGTAAAAAATGATATATTATAAGGCATGCATAATATTCATAGTCACACTTGTATCATTTTATGTAGTCAAATTAGTGTGCCACAAGCAATGCAATGTGTTCTGATGTAAAGCACAGTAGGAAGTGTATCCAGAAGCCCTGTGACAATTCAACTCCTTCTCAGTGACCAACATTGACTCATAAATAATATTTGCATGTTTTCTGCAACGGCTGCACTGGTCCATGCATGGATGACATTTTACAAATTTAAAACCTTACAACCTAAAAATAAAAAAAATTCAAACCTCAAAAGCCATTTTCAGAGACACCATCTAACAGACTTGTAAGTTTAATTACTTGAACTGCTGAAATGCTTTTGCCAAATTATTTATTTATTTTTAATAATGACTAGGACTGAGACTGTGCATTCAAAATTTGTTGCCCTGTGATCTGGGAGATGTAAACTGACAAAAATCTGTTTTGACACAAACACAAACCGAATCCAGCCAAATATATGCTACTTGCCTCTAATATATCTATATATCTAAATGTATATTTAGTATAAAACTATTGACCGAGAGGTAAGGGCTATAGTAGGAAAATATTGACCAAAGGGACAGACTATTGCCTAACAACTGTTATATTGCTTGAAGCCAAGGGTGAGGAGTCAACATTTTCTCACTATAGCTGAAAAACTCTGTTTAAAAACCTTCCACGAGTTACTCCCAATAAAAGTGATCTCCCACTGCCACTGCTAACCTTAGCGCTAACCATTAACTAAGATTTGTACATATTTGCCTACACAACACCAAAGACATTAAAAATAAAGCATTGACTAATCTGGTTGTATATGATTTCATTCATTTCTTCTACGGGCTTGTAATCCTCAGCTGAAGTTCTTGATTAGCTACTTTTAGTAGGTTGCTACCGCACAAGGCCTCATTCACTCAGACTACTACTAATGTTAGTAGGTTGCTATCCCCTATAGCCTCATTCCCAAAGACTGTTGTGCTCTCCCAGCCCCTGTGACCTGGTCACACTGGCTAGAGTAAGAAAATAAAAGTTGTTTTCTTTGTTTTATTTATTGGCTGCACTGGTAGTTTGTTTCCCAGCCTCAAGGCCTAGCATTCTGGGCCAAGGAAAACTATGAAACACATTTGCTGACCATCCACACTTTCATGGCTAGTGAGCCATTCCACATGTTCACATTCCCCACCCCCAGTGGCTGAAGCCACACAGGTAGATTGCTCCCCAGCCCCCAGAACTTGCAACAGATCTTGGAAACAGTAATAAGTTGTGAATGGAGGCCCTAGTGCCATCTGTCAACACTTTCATGACTGGTGAGTCACTCACTGATAGTATGTTTCCCTGCCCACAAGGACCTTGTAATGGAGGCATGAACCAAAACAAATGGGCATTTTTGTTTGATGCACTTGAGCGTCTGTTGCATATGTGTGCTGCAAGTAGGCAGGGAAATGGATATGTAATTTAAATTCAGAAGACTCACGAGGAAATGGTTAGGTCACACAAAGAGGGAGGAGTGAAGAGCACTACCACCAGGAATTTGTCACCTGTAAAATAAATATAAGAAAATTATGTGAGCAGGTGCAAGACAATCACTCCTCATTATGCCACCTATCTTAGTGTAGTTCTGAGGAATGGCAGCATTAGGTGTGTGGTTGGGGTGATAGTTCAAAACCTTTAATGTCATGTAACTGGATCTGGACCAGTCAGAGACCAGGATTTTTTCTTCGGGTTTAACATATCTATCTATCTGTCTATCTATCTATCTGTCTGTTTGTCTATCTATCTATAACAAATATATATCTATATCTATGTGTTATAGTTTGAGTAAGTGCACAGTTCTATGTTAAAGCTAAATTGTTGAACTTCAATAACTTTTGAACCATTCAACGGATTTACAAAAAATGTGGCATGAATAATCTAGGGAAGGTCTAATGACATACTATATTTTGTGTGAATCCATTGAATTGTTGCAATGTCATTAAAGTTCAAAAATCCCTAAATTTTCTGAGTTTCTGCTGTTTCTTTGTCCACCTGTATCTCAGATATGTCTTGAGGTGCTTTTCTGACATATTCAGGATAGAGAGGCTCTGCATCACAGATATGCCTTTTGAAAGACTGGTGAAAAATATTAATCCATTCAAAGTTACTAGATTTTTAATTTCCTATTATTTGCTATGGAAAAGTTAGATGTGCCGCATAAAAATACATTGGTGATTGCAGGAGCTGTTGTATTTTTGCACAGAGGGTCACATTGAGCCTAGTGTTTTTTCACAGTGTTCTCTCTGTTTTTTCAGAGCTCTGTTGTGTCCGCCATCTTGTTTTCAGTTAGCAAAAGATATAGAAAATAAAGAAAATATGTAAAAATAATTTACTACAAATAGACATATCAGAATCTAGCTAAGCAGAAACTGTTTAGCTATATTCTGATGTTTTCTTTTTATATTCTGGTCTGAAATACTGTTTGTGGCACCAAATCCCAGGTGCCGAAGGTTAGAGAGAGGACTGCTTCTGCCATCTTCTCTGTATAAGAACAGCGTCATTTTCTTGACTTCTGCAGCTCCAGCTGAAATGAGTGCTGCCATTTGCAGGTTTCTGTTTATGGCATTTTCCTGGTTTATACTAGCACTCTGACCCGCTGATCATTGTTCCTAGCATATCTGATGTCTAGTGGCACCCCACCCACCAATCACTTTTCCCTATCATTCCTGCTGTCTAGTAGCACCCCCACCCAACAATCACTGTTCCCTATCATCCCTGGTGTCTAGTGGCACCTGCTGATCACTGTTTCCTATCATTCCTGGTGTCTAGTGGCACCCCTACCTACTGATAACTGTTCCCCATCATCCTTAGTGTCTAGTCGCACCCCACCAGCCGATCACTGTTCCCTATCATCACTGGTGTCTAGTGGCACCCCTCCTTATGTTGCCCTGTTGTCTATTGGCACCCCTCTCCAGTTTTCATTGTTTTTATGTATTATAATCTGATACCAGGCTGCCCACCCTCATTGTCAGATGTCCTCCCACCCCTGCAGTCCCTTGTGTTATTTTATTCCAACATCAGTGGCTCAATTCCCATTTTGGCAATGGAAGCACCCCCACTTGTCATTACATAGGCACTGTGGGACACTGGAAGGCACACCTCAGTGTCCCAAAAATAGTTATTTAATGTTTAGCTGAAAAGAAGAAAACTACCCCTTGACCTCAAAATTAGAAAATGGTCCCTCATTGTCCCCACCATCACCCTCCCCATTCTAACCCTCCCACTTAGCATCACCACCCCACACACACCCTTACCATATATTTACCTCGGAGATCATCCACTGTCATCTCCTGTGGACCTGACATGTCTCACACTCTTCATAGCCAAACCACAAACTGAGAAATCAAGGTAAGTGCCTTATAATCAGGGCCCTGGTGTTCTGCGGCAGCATTTTCTGATTTCTGCGGCATGATTTATTCATTTCTCTGGCAGAATGCAGTCCTGTCATTGGCTAAATATGATGTGATGTCATCGATGACATCATATGCTGAGCATAGAGGAGGGCTTCAAGATAAACGAGGTGGGAAAGAAGCCTGACACTATGGAAAAACAGTATATTTATATGAAAAGTCACCAAAAACAATGAATTCTGCAGCACTATATATATTCTGTGGAAAATTCTGCAACCGCAGAACTGCAGAATTCCAGGGGCCTTGCTTATAATGTATTTCAGTGACATTTTGAACTTATGTTGATGTCACTGCCATTTTAGGCATTTTTTCACCAAATTTGCAAAATTGATTTTTGGACCACCTCATGAACACTGTCACTGTTTTGTTAATCGGCCTGGAAGGTGATTTTGTGGTTACTGCACAAAATCATCTTTCAGAACTGACTAATGAAATGACAGTGCCAGTGTTCATGAGGTGGGGTCCCATAAAGCCCATTTAAAAACTCAGTGAAAAAGTACTAAAATGGCGAGATTTCAAACATTGGTTGAAATGTTTCTATGCACATGCCACCTTGCTAATTTTTCATATTTTGACTCCAAATTTTCAGCATAGACATTTTTTCACATCACTTCATGAACAGTACAGTCAACATTTTCTCAACCTGCCCAAAATGCGTTTGCACCTGTGGTGTGGAATGGAATTATAGCACAATTTGAAAGTTTTAACCTATGGCGATTATGAGGTGGGGTCATAAGAAGACTAGGTTAAAATGTGGGGTCAGAATATGAAAAAATGCCTAAGTTATGACCATTCATTGTAATTTTCGGTACACCCACTTATACCTTCAAAATGTTAAATATTTTGAGTCAAGATTTTCAACATAGCCTTCTTATTACCTGACCTTATCTATGTCACAGCTGTCATTTTCAAATCCTGTCCAAAATGTGCTTTCCACCTGTGGCACAGAATGGCCATGTAGTTGTGCAAAATTATGTTTTGTCAGGGATTTGAAAATTTTTCTACCAGGTACATGTGCTGGGGTAATAAGATGGCTATACTGATACTTGTGTCATACATCTACAGAGGGATGGGTGTGCAGGGGCAAAGGACCATATGCTTCAACGGTAAAATAAGGAAAATCACAGAGCATGGGAGTGCAGGGCCCGTAATGTGACATAAGAACAGTTATGGAAGATGGGAGCGAGGGCCAAGGGCAAATAAGGATACAAGTAAACTATCTGAAAAAGTAAGGATATTCATTTCAACAAATTTCATTAATGCATCAGTTAGTGCTGTTAGTAAAATTACAAAAGTAGGGAATGGGGAATTAGGGTTTCCAACCCTAACACACCACTCCCATCCTGCAGACACAGAGAGGCATCGGGTGTGCCTTGGGTCATCAGCCCTAACACTCACCCCATTCTCCTATACTGTACCCATCTCAGCTTATTTACTTAAGGAATGGGTGAGCGTTAGGCCGATGATCCCAAGGCACACCCCATTGCCTCTGGTGTCTGTAGTAGGTGGGGTGGGGCATTAGGTTGATACCCTAATGCCATATTTCCCTGCTTTGCCACTTACTAACAACCCTAAGTAATGCAGACTGTCCCCACAGGTTAGAGCAGCTGAAAGGGAAGATCAGAAAGACAAGTTGATGATAGGTAAACCTGAATTCATTACAAGAGGTATGGCACTGAAAGGAAGTCAGCAAGAAAAGAAAAATGAGTAAAAAAAGAGACAAGTGAGAAAAAGCAGGAACAGTGGGGAAAAGGCAATGAAACAATGGAGGCCATATATACAAATGCACACAGTCGGGGAATAAAATCGCAGACCTGGTGGCCTTGATGGAGGAGGCTGACAACACTAAGCATTTTCCAGACAAAACATGATTAAGAATGATTTCAAAGCATTTCAAAGCAGATCGTATAGAATTTTTCTGAAATTGTTTGACAAAATGCAATTGTTACATAAGTACAAATGTGTTTGACATTCAAGCAAATATTTTGTAACTATGTATTGTTACTCTGGTGTAACTAATAAATTACCAGTGCCTGTGATTGATGATTAACATGCAGAAATATACACATGGTGATGCCTAGGTTTTTACAAGTTGAGGAAATGTCATTGAGTGCAAACATGTTTGTTCATAACCCTGGTGTGTAGCTTGATAACAGAGAAATCCTACAATGATGGATTGCATACCTCACATGGTACTCAGGAAATATAGATTAAATGAGTCTGTTTTTTTCTTTTCCAATATTCAGAAAGCCCATGACCTTTCCTACTGTTTTTAAATAATCAAAGTAGTGACTTCTATGAGATAAGTATCAATAGCTTTTATTTTCATATAATTATATCTTTTCTGCAGGAAGAGGAAATCTGTTCAAAATCCATTTGTATTCTAAGCTGCGTCGTTAGGTACCTACTGAAATAAATTATGTATGGCTGCACTGATCTGATTTATAAGCATTCCAGAGTTTACAGGAACAATGCACCAGGAATAAAAAAAGAAGTACTACAATTTCTACAGGAAAATGCATTACAAATATGTTTTTTTCTAAGTTAAGTCTGTATCAGGTATATAAGAGCTGAGCCCTAATTTAATCTAAACCACAAACAATAGGTTCCTAAACTATAGCAATTTCATTTTCTCTCAAACATTATTATTCCACATATTCTACAAAGCCTCACATAGCCAAGACTGTACTTAATGAGTCAGATATGCACCTAATGGAGAGCAGCATGAGGATGCATTGATTTCTTGGGAATGTCATCATAATGTGAATATGAATAAGGGTGCAATACACAATATGCAAGTAATAAGATATTGAATATACATAATTCGGCAGTATTTCATTAAAAACATATTATTATGAAACCTGGGCTAATATGCAGTTTTGGAACAGGACAGGGACATTTTACTGACCTCCTGCACTCTGCTAATGACCTTTGCAGCCCCAATGCTTCTATAGAAATGGAGAGATAACATTTGGCTTGACTCAGGGACATAATACTTCCAATGAAAAAATCACTCTCTAAAAAGCATTTCTCTGTTCTGCAAATCATGACATGCACCACACCTTTTAAATAATACTGCAGGAATGACAAATTGCAGGTGATTTGGAATAGTTTACTGACAGTGGAAATATGTTCTTTAAAATAAATTGTTAAAATAACAAACAATTGTTGCTTACAAAGTGCAAATTAATTGAGGAAATTTTGTGTTCTGTGTTTCTTGTATTTTTTGACAATGAGTATGATGTCACACTCTCTTCAGAAGTACTAACATTCACATTATTCATTAAGGTTCTCTGCAGACACTTGTGGCCATTTTGAATTAGCACACTAATGAATAATGCCAGTCATCCTGGGCAGACCTTTTCATAGTCACTCATATATTGTACCCAAGATCTGTGGCACATCTTACACTTTTCAGAATGCTGCACTCATTTTGTATGAAATGCAGAGGTAATGATGGCTGCTTACTATGGATTTTAGGTTCCTCATGTGAAGGTGAGCACCATGACGAAAACTGTTGTGAACTGAGCCATTTCAAAAGATACTCACTTTGTCTTTTGCGTATCATACATGTTTTCTATCTGATCATTTTCAACATGATTTCTTCCAGCACTGTTATATTTTGATGGCAATGTACTGGAAATGGAAGCATGACTTAAGAGGGAAACAATTTATGGCCTATATATAACGTGATTCCTTGAGCCAAACATTAGTCTTGTTATTTCTGACTCTGTTATTTATTTCTCAAAACTATAAAACAATGTTGTGTGTCCTCTATTTATTATGTTGGCAACTCCAAAAGTATATTGATTTTTCTGACCAGATGGAGGCTTACAGTACGTTGTGCATCATTTCAGATGATGAACATATGGCATGCTAATCTGACATTTGCATAAAATGATTTAGTACTATACTAAAGATGAGAAATGAATAAACAATAATAACATGAATAATGACTGGACAGTATTAATAATTTAATACAGTATGTGTGCCTTTCATTTTTCTTATTTCTAGAAATATGCACACCTATTAAAAATTGCATTGCATATGTGCATTACTTTTATAATAGTGAAATATCAAACAGGACATTCAAAAATTTCAAAACAACTACTGCATATTTCTGTGTTGAAATTGAAATGTATCTTGCTCAATTATGATTAGAGTTACTTATACTTAATCACTGTATTCATTTAAAGCACACATTGTCTTTTGAACTATACTTGTTGATCAATTGACTG
Source organism: Neoceratodus forsteri (assembly GCA_016271365.2). NCBI lineage: Eukaryota > Metazoa > Chordata > Ceratodontiformes > Ceratodontidae > Neoceratodus > Neoceratodus forsteri. The sequence goes on from CM057455.1 coordinate 628,053,106, forward strand.
TTTTACTTTATAAGTATTTAGTGTACACTGATGAGCAAAAATAAAGACTTAATCACTCAGTAAAACATATATTTATTTACACTGCATCTGCTAGACATTTTGCCTAAGTATCTAAACTAATGTCTTCCTGATTTGTCACCTAAGAACTAGGTAGTTGAAAAAATAATGAAATGAAGGGTTAGGGGATTAAGACTAAAATGCATTGGATACCTCATCCTAAAGTGAGTACCACTATATTGCTTTAGAATGTATAATACATAAAACCACTTTCACATTTTAGGACTGAATTTAAATTAATTAGAAAATGGTGTCTGGTAAGTTCTGTGTCATGACTGAATAAAACATGGTCATATACTGTGTGGTAGGCTAACATATTGTACCTCAGTCCTTGCCTTACAGAGAAGGCAATCTTCAAATATTATTTTTCTCACACCTAAAACCCCTTCACACAGTGTATGTGGATTATGCAAGTAATAATATCCTACAGGGTGGACAGTATTGGGTGATACTGGACCAACCTGGGGCATAATGAGGCCTGACAATGCACACGGAAGGCCTTATATCCCTGAAGGTCCGGTATTGCCCATACTGCCCATCCTGGAGGATATTATTGCATTTAGAAATTGGTCACTGTGTGAAATTTATTGAAAATATATATGTATATGTATTTTTAAGTTATCATGGCAAAATTGTTACTTCATTTATTTGTATGTTAGTAAAGTAATCCCCCTTCTGCTTTTTGTGGTCTTCTGTCTTTGTGCCTCCTGTTTTGAGCAGGTTGTCATGGTTACACTCCCCCCAGCATGTACACACACACACACACACACACACACACACACACACACACACACACACACACACACACACACACACAAAGAGCATTGGCAATTTTACTTTTTTTTTTCTTGACTTTTTGCTTTGTTTGTTTGCAGGCAGTGGAGAGGTGGTAGTGGGCAGCCAGTGAGGTGACTGGAAATATAGAGCAATGGTCACAGAAGACCAGAGTCAGAAAATGAGTGAGCAAGGGTGAAAGCCATGGGAGTCAGAGCAAGAAAAACAACTGCAGGGAGAGCTAGAGAAAGAAGCTTTAGGTAAGAAATGATTCAAATTAATTTTGTACGTGAAGACTGGCACAGCAGGTGGGGGGGAGGTGATGCATGACATGCTACAGATTGAGGATGTCTCAGTTGCTAAGCGAAGGCAAAGAATGGCAGCTCGTCAATATGCCAATTCGTGGTACCTAAAGATATTCTTAAAGTAATGGGACACCTTGAATTGCCACTTCTTTAGAAGTGGTGTCTATCATAACTTAATGTACCCTGCTATGGCTCTCACCTAATAAGGCAGCTGATAGTGTCTAGCCCATTTTCTAAGCAATTATTCTGAAAGCACACTCATAAATGACTAGAACAAGGCTGAAGAATGCATGCAGTTTGCAACTTGAATCTTGGGTCTATATTCCTCGAAAGCAATATCTTCCACTGCTTTCCACTCCATTATGGACATGATTTTAAATGTTGCTCCTACAGAAATTTACAACTGTCATGTCTAGAAGTACAATATATGGTGTAACTGTTCACTTGCTGCCACTTGCAGTCAACCATACTAGGCAGCTTGACTACCTGCAGGAGTTTGTGAATGTGGAAACAGAGAGAGAACAAACACCAGTAACCACTGTATTTTAAGCACCTGACTTTGCTGGAGGACTTTACAGCACATTTCATTTGCACTGTTAGTAATCAAAGGCCCAAGGATCTTAGGTCACTGGATTATACACAGTTTATTATTGTCACTCTATATCTATTTTAATCCATGCCTGAAGAGGAGAACTGTACACTAGTCATTTGGCAGCAACCTGCTAAGATGATTTCCATTGTTTCTTGATCCCAGCAGTTCTCCCTGCGCTATGATCAAGGACTGTGTTTTTACATTTTTCATAGTAAAGCCAGTACAAATCATGGAATCCTGCCTCATTTGCAGATGCTGAATTCTTCAACCAGTGTCTCAAAGAATTTAACAACTTTTTGAACACCTGTGCCTCTTCCCTTCTTGCTTCCTTACCCCAATGCCCCTTACCAGCTCCCACTGCTCAGATTCCTTCTTCATCATGCTTTTCCTTCAAACCTATCTTCCTGACTACATCCTGTGAGAATTACTAGCATTAAACCCTCATAATGGTAAAACCCAGATGGGCTCAACTCAAATCTATTGCACCTCTCAGCTTATGCTATACCCTCCCTCTGGCTATACTCTTGAACCAGTCCTTTTCACTTGCCATCATCCATAATGTGTGGAAGGTCACCACTGTTTTCCCTTCCAAAGGGCATAAGAACCCTACAACCTGGCAATCTTTGACCTATATCTCTGCTCCCAATCCTGGCTAAACTTCAGGAGCATTTGACTGTGGCAGCTCTCCTCTTTTTGACTTTTCCTCCTTTTAACTCCATTCCAGTCTGAGTTCCACAAGGCCCATGCCAACACCATCTCCCTACTTCAGCACACTGACTCCATTCTCTCAAGCATGGATCAGGGATGCATCACCTCAGGCATTTTGTCCATCTGGCCAAAGCATTCAACACTGTTGCCCACTCCCTTCTCCTCAGCAAACCTACTGTGGCTAACCTCTCTGCATCTGCCACCAGCTGGTTCCTATCCTACCTCTTGGGCAGGTCCCAGTCTGTGAGTGTTGGCATTCCCTCTCCACACCTCTCCTATCAACATGGTTGTCCCCAAGGCTCAATACTTGGTCCAATACTATTTTCCATATTCCCGAATAACCTACCTGATGTCTACTATTTGCTAGTATCCACATGTACACAGATGATGGTAATTCCCCTCAGAAGTGGCGACCAACCTTCAGTCAGACTTCAACAAAATCCAGTGCTAGTATTGCTTAAATCAGGTTTCCTAAATGCCACAAAAACAATCTCCATGACCTTTGGCATCAGGCTTAATCTCGCAAGGCTTGGTGCCACTCCTACCTTTCATACCCTAAATAGTTCAGAACTGAAAGATGTCTCCTCTTTCAAATACCTCAGGTTATGGCTCAATAAGAACCTCAACTTTGCAGTGCATATGGATACCATCCACAAAAATCTGCTCCCCAAACTCAGTGCTCTGTATAGACACTGCCACTGCCTCCGCCAACAAGCCCAGAGAGAGAGATTGTACAAGGTGATTTTCCCTATTCTTGATTTTGGAGATATAGTGCACAACTCTGCCCCCATGTCTACCCTATCCAGACTAGACACTCTTTTCAACTCCTTCTGCCACTTTTCACTCAACTGTCCACCTTGTACTCCCCACTGAAACCTCCTGAACTTTACTCTCCTTCCCTTCCCTCAGTGCCAGATACCTCGCACATAGCACTACTGTAATTGGGAAGTACTGCGTTGGCTCTATACCACCCTACTAATATTCCCTCCTCCTTTACACTCTGAGTAAGTGCATTGAACCCTCCACACAGGAAGCAGGAAGAAGAGGTTGTAGTTTAATTCAGACCTCTAGAACTACAACTTCAGTTTTGGATATTTCCTACTTTGGGGCACAGTAAACTTATTATTGGCATGCCAGTTCAATGCATGAGTGGAATTTGCCTGTTTAATCCTCTGTTTTTCTAATTTTAATTGAGTGTCTTGAACCATGACACAGGGATCTACTTCCAGGTCACAAGATGCTATTTCAGGGGAGGGAGGCAAGCAGAGTGAGCTGAGCTGCCGAGCACAGCGAGTGTGAAGATGCATGCAAAGTCACATGCATCTGCATGCATTATGTGTGTTTTGAGTGATTTAGGTGATTAAGGGTCCATCTAAGCATCTACACCAGATTGTCAAAATGTACTGTGAACATCACTATTCCCTCAAAATTTAAGCAATAAGCTCTGATCGAGTGTGCCTACACTGCAGTATAAAGCTTGTTTTCTTGTACAGCATTCATTACTACAAACACTAGATGTTGTGGTGTTAACATACAGAACTAATTAAAATGTCTAAACAATTCTGTTTTCTCACAGTAATCTTTTTGTTGATAATGACATACTTTAATGACATTTGAAGGGAAGTTACGGAAGTGTTTAAGCTGCCTGATGTACAAACTTATGATCAATATACCTAAAGATGAATGTATCTGTGAAAAGTCCAAACAAAACAAAAGCATGTGTGAGGAAATTAATCTTTTTAAATCAAGGTTAGCATTTATTGAAACAAGCCAGAAGAGATGGCTTTTATGCTAAATGTTAAGTTTAATTCTCAACAAAAAGATACAAGTGCAAAAGTAATAATCAATACAATAATGTGGCACAAAGCACTAGCAAAACTATACTTACAGGAGAAACAGAAAACATTAAAGCAAATTCATTATAAGTTAAAAATACAAACTGCAATAATAATAAAACAAGAAACGGAGAATAATATCAGTCAGGGATCAGATGAGGAATGATTTACAGTTCAAAGGCCAATAAAAAAGGGAGAAGGTCAAAGATATGTATAGTTCCTACACAGAATCACTTTCAACCTCTTGAGTCAGGCACAGTACAAGATACAAATGACACATCGACATCACAGGGGGCTTACTAACATCAATTGATCCAAGTTATTTCAAACAAGGCTAATAACTCTGTCCTGAAGCATAATGATATACCACCAAGAACTGCCCCCAATGCCAGCCTTAATAATAATGAGTCCCCAGCAGGAAACATCTATGGACCTGGATACATGTACACCATCTAGACCTCAAATACATATACTGGGAAACTCTATGGTCAAACACCTTGACAGAGATATGTGTAATCCTGACAAACACAACAGAACAGTCTCTAGTTTCAGTGGAGCAAGAATAGCAGATATAACACAAATGATTCATACAATGGAGTTTGCTCCTTTAAAAGGGCAGACCAGGTTGTCTAGTGCACCCTTCCCTCCTGCTTAGGATGGTTGTGCTCAGAAGGGGAGGGGGTAGGAAGGGAGGGGCTAAGGGGGCCAGAACAATGGACAGGTAACAGGAAGGAGGGGCAAGGGAGGTACATAAGGGATAGCACAAAGGGACCTCAGCCACTTTTTGCTGGAGTTTTGATCTACATCAACTGCAGCACATGGGATTGGCAAATTCTTTGAGGTTGGTTCACCAGGTGTGAGGTAAGGAAACAATACAGTTGATATTCCAGGACGAGGTGTGAAGAATAAAAAAAAAGGAGGGAGAGGAAGTATATTTACAGCATTAAGAATAAGCATGTACAGTATATAACTGAGCAATATGATGGGTCCTGGGTAGCAAGGGATCATATGTGTAGATGAGAGAGGACCCAGGTCCATGTGGGGTGATGCACATGTCTCACTGGGGAGAAGGTCTGCTGTGAAAGTCTTTGATTTGTTTTAATACTTTGAGATACTGTGGACTAGTTTTCTTTGCTGGTAAGAATTGGGATGCCTGGAAGACCCCCTGAAGCGGAGGGGGAGGAAGAGCATGAACCAGGACCACGTGAGTGCAATGCCGAGTGCCATTTTGGGATGGCTAGCAAATCCTTCCTTGGTTTTTCACTTTGCAGCATTTTGCTCCCTTTTGTTGGCCGCTTCTGGTATGAATAGAGGGCCTGGAAGAGGCTTTGGTGATGGGAGGCGAGAGTAGGCGGGACACATGGCATGGCATCACACGCTGTGTGGGGTGTTGGAAAAGCCCTTTTTCCCTTTCTGCTGCTGATGGCTGTGTGAGGGCTGTTCTGGTTGCCTGGAGCAGAAGAGCAGGCCTAGGGAGGCCTGAAGCATGGGATAGCATGCGTGACATCACCACGCCACAAGGGTTGTTATTAAAGCACTTGCCTTGTGGTGGGATATGTATGGTGCGGGTGGTGGTTTCTTTTGTTGCCAGTAAGATTAGGAGGCCTAGCAGAGGCCTTGAAGCTGGGAGGAGTGAGATCTGTTCAGGACTGTGTGGCGCGAGTCACACGCCACATGGGGGTTTGCAGACTCATGTGCTCACTCTTCTGTGACGGTGGCTATGGTTAAGTGGCCCCCATTTGTTTGGTTGCCTGGGGATGGATGGTGGGCCAGGAAGAGGCCCGACGGATGTACCGTGTGGCGTGGATGTGTGGATAGATGAGCACTTTCTTAGATTTGGGGGCTATTGGGGTGGCGTGAAGTGAAGGTTGTTGGTTAAAGTGGGAGAATAGGCCTGGAGAAAGGCCAAGAAGCAAGGAAAGCGAAGGCAGGATAGGACCACGTGGCATGGCGTCACACGCTGCGAGGGATGGAAAAAGCATTACCAGACACTCTGTCTGTATTTTTCTTGGCTCTGGGGACCTATTGAGGTGCACTGGGAGGAAGACAAGGGGCTTCGCGAGAGGCCTGGGACAGAGGAGAGTGTTTTGCAATCGAGACCTCACAGGCGTGGCGCTACGCTGGCAAGGAGGTCACACTGAAGCTGTAGCCTCACCTTTAGTTGGGGCTGCTTGCTCTATTTGGCCCTTCCTCGCTGGGAGGGGCACCATGAGGATCTGGGGCTGGCAGAGGCAGGGAAGATAGGGAATAGGGGACCATGTATCGGACCTCGTGACACGACTGTCTACTATAAGCGGGGTGCTGACTCAGTGGTGCCTTGGTCTGCCCAGACAGACAGTAAAAGAAAAAAATGGCAGCATTCTAGGAGGAAGCTTTGAGGTGAGACCAGCACAGTACAGCATTTCTGGAGGCCCAAAATAAAGGGAGGCACTTGTAGGGATGAAAAGTGGGGTGCCGTTTTTTGCAAAAGGGTATGACAGAGAGCAGCAGGGAACCAGTCAAGCATGATGGAGGCCTTTACTAGTGGTCAGGCTGTTTATATGGGTGGGTGGTGCAAAGGACAGGAGGAAGGTGTTCCTGACAGGACAGATATACAATTAACCCTGTTTTCTCTCCTGTAGTTGTTTTCACAGAGCAAAGAAAAGAAGGACATGGCACCAAAGAAGAGCAGGCCATCAAAGAGGAGGCTTACAAGGCTATAATTGAATTGACAGAAAAGGCAAACAGGATGTGGGAACTGGTGGAGGGGAGGAACCAGGAGACCGGGGAAAAGAAAAAAGCAGGCACAGGAAAAGGTGGCAGGAAACAACCAGCCGAAGGGCCATGTGGTCCAGCGAGAGCACCACTGGTGTAGTGGGGCCTGCCAAGGTGGTTGATCCAGTACCCTGCAGCCTATGGACCTGGTGATGCCGGTATCCCCCGATCAATGTGGGATCTCCTGGTTGAACCCAGTCATGATGCCCAGAAGAGGTTGTTCCCTCTGCAAACCCCAGTAGCTACCCTCCTCCTCAACTGCAGGAGAAGAAGAGTAACCTTTGAAGACTCCAGGCAGCCGGCCCAGACAAGGTTACAGGTAACACATCAGTGCAGTGGGTGACAGTATAAAGGAATATATAGGGCAAATTGTAGTAGCACTAGGGACAGGAGGTCTAGGGCAGATGGAATCAGCTCTGGCAGAGATCAGGATGGAGAATGAGGTGCCAGAAAGGAAGAAAAGAGAGACAAGAGAGAGGGAAAGGGACAAGGGAGATAGGTGTACCTGGGATGAGGATATAGGCGAGCATGTGCCACTGGCCAGAAGGAGACAATATGGAAAGGGAATATGTGGATATATTTGCTTTGCTGAGCCGGGAGGCTGAGGCCAAGTATGGAGGAAGCTGGGGGTATAGGTAAGGTGTGAGATGGCAGCCGGCTATAGTGCTTTTAGGGAAAAAGAGGACTATAAGTTCCACAAAGGGAAGACTTGGGATGGGTGGTTCCTAGGTTTGCCACTTTCTCAGCCATCATCCTGAAAAGAGGCTGGAGCTAGGCATCCACTCATTACTTATTCTCTGATACTATGTAGGGCAAAGGCAAAGGGCAGGATAGGGTGGTTATACTATGATGAATCTTTTCCAGAGAACGGCAACATTTGGGGGATGTGAGATGGGACACCAAACAGATAGATTTGTGGACGGATTACATCACAGATCAGTCCATGCCCAAAAATTAGATAGGGGCAAAAGGGTTTTCACCCCAGAGATGCTGCTGGGCTTACAACAGAACCTTTTGTTCATAGCCTCAATGTCGTTTCCAACATGCCTGTGTGCAAAATGCGAGGAGGGCACCCAGCAAACAAATGTAGAATGTCATGGGCCCAGGGGCGCAGGGACATGGGGTCAGGGATCAGGACAACAGTTTTTTGAGATGGCCAAGGCTTTAAAGGCCAAACATGGAACAGGGGAGGTGAGGTGGAGACATGAATAGAGGAGGACAGAGCCACTGAAGGACAAAGGTCGGGCAAAATGAGAGAGGGGCTAGGGAGGAGTGGCGGGGGGCACGACAGGAACAGTTGGGATGGCCAGAACCCTTATCAACTTGAAGGTATGGTCAGTCTGCCTGGACAGATATCCAGACATAAGCATGCAGGATATGATTTTAAGGGTTTTAACACAGGTTTTCATTACAGTTTATGGGGCCCAGGCAAGCAATGGAGGCAAGCAACCTCGGGTCAGTAAAGGAAAGGAGGAAATACTAAGACAGAAGAGAAAGAAAGAAAAGGCAGCGAGTGAGGGCAGAGGGCCGTTTGCTGCTGCCAAACACTGTGGATTTCCAGTGGGTTTGGTACCCAAGAAACATGAGGAAAGTACAGGGTGATTCACCACCTGTCCTATCCAGGAGGGAGTTGGTGAACATTTCATCAGTGACGAACACAGTAAGGTGACATATCGACACACTAAAGGATGCAGTCCAAATGATCCAGGCCACGGAGGATGCATGGATGGCAAAATGGACATTGAGTCCGCTTTCAGACTGCTTCCAGTTAGGAGTGAAGACTGGGATCTATTGGGTTTTAAAGTGGGGACAGTATTATTTTGACAAAGCAATGACAGTAGGTCATTCCACAGCATGTGCTACATTTGAGGCTTTCAGCACCTGTTTGCAGTGGATATTTCAAGAAAAAATGGGTTATAGGATGGTCATCCATTATCTGGATGATTTTCTTTTCATTGAAAAAAGGAAAAGGGAGACACAGAGGATGCTGGGTAAGTTTCAGGAATTGTGCAGGGAGTTAGGGGTCCCACTGACACCAGAAAGACAGAGGGGCCCAGCAGGTTTATGGAAATTTCTGGGGATTGAGATAGATGCCTTGAATGAGGTATTTAGACCATCAGACAAAAATAAGTAAACTGAAGGAACTAATCCAATTACACACCAGCAGGAGACTTGTACAGCTAAAGCTGATACAGCAGGTAGGGAGCACTTGAACTTCACATGCAGGGGGCCATTGGACCAGGAAGGACATTCACAAAGAGGTTATAGAGGGCTACAGCAAGGGTCATCAGACCCACATCACTGGGTGGACCTGGCGCCAAGGTGTCAGGAGGATTTTAAAATCTGGGAAGAATTTCTTAGGGAGTACAATGGGTGCTCTTTCTGGCAAGAGGAGTGGCTACAACACACGACCTCGACCTCTACACAGATGCTGCTGGGGAGCTAGGCATGGGGGGTCCATGAGGGGGTGGTGGTCTGCAGAACCTGGCCTGCCAGTTGGGAGAAAGATGGAAAGTGAGAGATATAACATTACTGGAGATCATGCCCATGTGGGTGTGTACATTGGTCTGGGGGAGGAATTACAGGATCAGAAAGTGACATTTTGGTGTGACAATAGAGCAGTGGTGGATGTTCTGAACAACAGCAGGGGCCAAGATCAGACACAGTCATGCAGGTATTATGACTGTTAGTTTTAAGAGCATTGCAGCGAACATGTCATTTAGAGCACAACACATAGAAGGGTACACAATACCCTGGCTGACAGCCTTTCCCGCCTGCAGCTGGACCATTTTCAGGCTGGCACCCAGCAGCGGAAGAACTAAAACACCCATACCTCTGATTTGTCTGGGCGTTGGCAGGAGGGAGCAGAACTGTTGTTTCGCAGCTCATGGGTGCTCACCTCGGACTCCTGAGGGGCCTCTGAGAGGGCCTGGCGAGTGTTTCAAACATTCAGGGCAGAGCACTAGATGGAGGTAAGTGAGCCACTCACAGAAGGGAGCAGTTGGAATGTTCACCATGGAGCAGTGAGAGAAAGGCACAGCCCACACACAGTGGGAATCTATTTGGCAGGGATTAGTGTTATCTGCAGCCTAAAAGGGTGGAAGGACCTGACAAAATCATTACTCATCAGAAGAATGATGCAAGGATGGAGCAGGTGAAACAGGGACTAGCAGATATAGGAGACCTAGAGGAACAGTGGCTGATAAAGCTGAAGGACGGTGCTCGCAATATGCAGATCAAAGACCGAGGCCCAGCTATTTCACATGATTTATGTGGTAATGTTCGTGGGGGAAATGAGAGTGAGCGAGGTGGTAGGCCATGGGAGAAGACAAGGAAGGGGTTTAGAATGGGGTGACATAAGCTGGGGGTGACAGAGACACGGATCAAGATTAGGAGGTCTAAGATGGATCAAAGCGAGCAAGGTTGCATGGTGGCCAAAGGGCAACCAGAGTGCGCAATATGCTCGAGACAGGCTCTGTGCTTTTGCCGCGAGAGCATGGGAACAGGACAGGAAAATTATTTGTACATGGGGATGGAAAAGGATGACTGGCTACCAAGTCACAGCAATACTCAAAAGGGCATGCAATTCATGGGGAAGACCTGGCTAATTATTCATCCCATTCCTTGCAGATTGGGGCTGCCTCACAGTGGGCAGCAGCGGCTGAGACAGTGAATGAGATACTGGAAAAGGGATGCTGGCGATCGGCCAGTTATAAAAGATACATCAGAGCACTGAAGTAAAAAAAACAAAAATAAAGAATATTTTGAAGGCAAGAAATGGTAAAGGGGCGGGGATGGTGTAAATGGGGTGGGGGTGAATACGAGAATGAATCTATGAACATGTGTAAAATAATGAATTTTGCTTGCACCTCATAGGTAGAGGGAGGATCATGGAAGTATGATCTGCTGCCATTCCTATATTTATTGGGCTGGAAAAAGAGCAGAGAAGAAGGCCGGGGAAGGCAGCTATACCAAGATGTGAGAACATGTAGGTTGGTTTGGCATGGCATACGAGAATGAGATGGGCACAGCTGCTTCCCACCTCAAAGAACTCAGAGGACAGCGGCCCAGTCCAGACCTAATTATTATACATCTAGGGGCAACGACGCAGGCAGGCCTTGGGTAGACACATACCTACAAATAAAAGGATTTAGGGGCACGACAGTGGTGGCCACAGGTGTGCCTCACTTGGTCAGATATGATACCAAGGAGGGTGTGGAGGCAGGAACACACATAGAGAGAGGTAGAAAGAGCCAGGAGAAAGATGAATAGGAGGGTTGGAACATTGGTAAGGCAGATGGGAGGACAGGTGATACTGAGGGGTAGAAAAATGGGTAGAAGATGTTTACAGGTCAGATGGGGTGCACCTGTTAGACCAGCCATAGACATGTTCAATACAGAAACAATGGGCTTTATAGAAGCATGGAGGAGACAGACAAAAATGGAAAATAAAAAAAATGGAAAGAAGGAAGAATAAAAAGGATCTTACTTGAAGTAAAGGAGAATGGTAGCCTAAATAGGGAAGCCAGCCATCCAATGCAAGTTGGAGATTGGCTGAGTGGGAAAAAGGGAGGGGAGGGAGAAAAAGGAATAACACAAGAAGAGGGAAGAAGATGAAGGAGAAAGCGGTCTCGGTTTCACAGTTACCTAACAGTAAAGGAGAAGAAGAAGGCACCCAGGTTTTCACCTGGGGGAAGGATAATCAGAGATTGATATATGGATGAAATAAACAAAATGTTGAAAATATGATAATAAAAGAATTGAAATAGAATATGGAATTATGAATTTAAATAAATTAATTGTCAATCTGAGCACAACAACAAACAATGGTCTCTGTCTTTGTGAGGGAAAAGGGGAGAATCTGGGACAATGGAGTTTGCCCCTTTAAAGGGCAGACCAGGTTGTCCTAGTGCACCCTTCCTCTCCTGCTTAGGATGGTTGTTTTCAGAAGGGAGGGAGTAGGAAGGGGAGGGGCCAGGGGCAAGAACAATGGACAGGTAACAGGAAGGAAGGGGCAAAGGGAGGTACATAAGGGACAGCACAAGGGGGTCTCAGCCACTTTTGCCGGAGTTTTGATCCTCCCACCCACCCCTGGTAGGCAGAGCAAGAGGGAAGACAGTCAAGATGGGACTGTAGGTGGGTCTGTCAAGGTGGAAGACAGGCATGTCCAGTGGGACAGCTTGGACTGCCAAAGGTGGATGGCATGTAATAAATATGGTTATGGACTGCCAAAGGTGGATGGCAGGTGATAATATGGTTATGGACTGCCAAAGGTGGATGGCAGGAGTCAAAGGGGAAAAGGGGAAGAGGGGATGGGGGCGAAAAGGAATAACACAAGAAGAGGAGGAAGATGAAGGAGAAAGCGGTCTCGGTTTTCACCTTACCTAATGGGAAAGGAGAAGAAGAAGGCACCCAGGTTTTCACCTGGGGGAAGGATAATCAGAGATTGATATATGGATGAAATAAACAAAATGTTGAAAATATGATAATAAAAGAATTGAAATGGAATATGGAATTATGAATTTAAATAAATTAATTGCCAATCTGAGCACAACAACAAACAATGGTCTCTGTCTTTTGTGAAGGAAAAGGGGAATCTGGGACAATTGTTGATAGAAACAGGAGCGAATATAATCTTCCATGACTCAACTCACACATTAAGCAATATTTTATAGCTCTAACAAATAAGCTGGTAGATATGAATTGCCCATTGCAATATCTGAAAGTTTGCAGATCCCAAAGGCAACTGAGAGTCAACATTGGAAAATAAAACATTTAAATGAATGGATAAGAAAATGGTGCCTTAGGCAAAATATAAAATGTATCACACACTGGGAAGCATTTGAAGGAAATCAATGACTATATTGTTGGGATGGTATCCATCTGAGCAGAAGAGACTGTACCTTAGGCAAGCATATATCACATACCATCAATGAATATTTAAACTAGTTAATATGGGGGAGAAGCATTCCATTATATCCTCTCTGAACAGGTTTTCAGGATCAGTACATACAATACCTCAATGCATTGATTCTCACATCAAAATAAATAATCCAACCAGGGTAGAGCACAAAATAGAGTAAAACAATAAATTCAAAAGCCTACTAACAAATGCCTGTAGCTTAAATAACAAAATGGGAGAACTCAAACACATCTTAATATCTCAAAATATAAGTGACTGTGGCATCACTGAGACATTGCTCAAGGATGGTGATTCGATATTGAAATCCAGGGTTATACCAAATTAGAAAAAATTGGATAAATAAAAGAAGGTGGTGGAATTGCATTATATAATGCAAGAGAATATAATGCCTTGAAATTACTCCTCCTATTAACTCCATTTCTGAAGCCAAACTTATATGGGTGCAATTAACTTTGCCTCATAAGAAAATGACAACAGGTTTAGGTTACCATTCTCCCAACCTCACATTGGAGGATAATGAATACTTTTAACTGTACTTGACAGTATGGTTGTAACTGATGATTACATCCTCCTGGGAGATTTCAACCTCCCTAAAATAGATTGGGAGACACTGAGGGGAATGGCAGTCTTGAAAATAGGTTCATAGAGTTAACTTTGCAACATAACTTAGAACAACTAATCCATCAGGGAACTAGGAATGAGAATATTTAGATCTAGTTCTCACAAACATCACTTCGGAATATCAGAACCAGAAATCTGTACCTCTGGGTGTCAGTGATGCAAGATGGTAATGATAGATTTGATATTACTAAACAGAATATCCATGGAAAAACAACTATACAGGATTTTTTAAGGCTGATTATGGCAATATAAGGCATTATCTTGATCAGTGGGACTGGAAAGGTGATCTCAGTAACAAGGGGTAATAGAGATCAATAATATAATTATGAACAAATTACAATACTGTATCACTAATTGTGTTCCCACATAGAAAAGAATACACACAAAAGGTAGGGCCCCAATCTGGTGGAAGGAATCAAAAAAGTATTAAAAAATAAACTCTATAGTAAATACAAAAACATTTTCAATAGAGAATTGGAATTTATTTAAGAAGATAGCTTAACAAAACCAAAACAGAGATAAAGAAAGCTAAGAGAGATATGGAAATAAAATTAGCAGCTAACACCAAAGATAATAAAGATGTTCTATAATTATATTGTATCTTTGAAAGGTAGTCAGGAAGGTATTGGACCAATTGAAACAGCAGAGGGGTAATTAGTAATGGGGCTGATATGACTGAGGCATTCAATCAATACTTCCTTAGTATTTTCACAAATCAAGTTAACAGGATGGTAATCATATTAATCTACATGATAATTTTGCCAAATTTGATTCTACAACAATATAGAAGCAATTAGTAGTCTAAAACAAAATTGCTCTGTGAGTCCAGATGGTATACATCCGAAATTTCTTAAAGAAATTATACATCAAATGTGGGTCCAGTAACTCTACTATTTAATACATTCATTAAGGAGGAGCAAGTAACAGCAGAGTGGACTGTAGCTTATTTAACTCAATTCATAAATCTTGAAGTAAGAAAATAAAAAGCAACTTTAGACCAATAAGTTTAACATTGGTTCTGTGCAAACTGATAGAGAAGCTAATTCAGTAATATATAATCAACCATATGTTACAAAATGGGCATACTGAAATTCATTAATGTGGATTTGTTTTGTGGAGATCCTGTCTCACATATCTACTAAACTTTTGAACCAGTCAGTGCAGCCCTGGACAAAGGTTGTTCTGTTGATATCATATTCTTAGACTTCTCCGAGGTATTTGACAGTGTGTGTCATAGTATTTTAATTGAGCAATAACTAAGCTGAAAATACATGATAATGTTACCAAGTGAATTAGTTCATGGATGTCCATTAGAAAACAACGGTGGTAACAATTGAGTTTGCCTTTATAGGGCAGACCAGGTTGTCCTGTTGACCACCCAAGAAGGGCCAAATGAATTACATAAATAAAAAGGGAGGAGATAAAAGTGGTGACTCAGAGGAAATGAATGGGGGAAGGGGAGGGAACAAGGAGATGACATCACAAAGGGGTGGAGTTATTGAGGAGCTGGAGTAGCAAGCAATTGGCTAGGATGGCAGGAAAAGGATGGGCTATGATGATGGTCTTTTAATGGGCTGCAGGGCAGGAAGAGCCATCTTTTTAGCTTGCTACTCACCAGATTAGTAACAGCTGGGAGCAGCACATCAGATCAGCATTTGTAGCCTACATAACCTGCAGGTGAGCTATATGAGAGCAGCACTTTGGATCAGTAATCTCAATGGAATTTGGAGCCATTGCTTGATATTGTTTTAAAGTTCCACCTATTTATTTATATCTAAATAAAAACAAAAAAAAAGCATGGTTTTGTGCATTTGGAGAAATGGATAAGAATCCAACAAAAGTCTGAGGGAGGAGAAAGAAGACACGTGGCAGGTAAGCTAATGAGCAAGTTGCAAGGGCACTTAGCAAATGCAGTCTATGAGTTGTTCTTATTGAAAATAGGTGTCGCAAGTAGCATGTAGCATGTAGCAACTGCTGCCTAAGAGTTTGTTTATTCAAAATAGGAAAATTGCAAGTCACAGCTAGGAATGCAGCATTTGTTTTACCTTTAGGTTCTTTTGAGCCTACACCATGGCACTGGATCCTTGGGGAGGGCATGAGGGAGTGCAGCAGGAAAGCCAGAGTTGAGTTTCAAGCATTTGGAAGAAGGTGAATGAGCTGCCATGAGGTAGGCCCCAAAGTGAGCTAGCCACCGCCATATTGGATGATGTCAAACCTCATGGCCAGGGAGACACAGAGTGGGATTACATATTGCAAGTGCATCTAGCAAAAGCAGTTTATTTATTGGGTATGTGTTAGTTATTCCAAGATAGGCAAGTCTGAAGCCATCTAGAAAATGTAGCCACTACAGTATGAGTGGTTCTTGTGTAAAATAGGCAAGTGCAAGTAGCACATAGCATATGCAGTCTATGAATTGTTTTCATTTAAAAATAGGCAGGTTGCAGAAGTAGCATGTAGCAACTACAGTCTATGAATGGTTCTCATGTAAAAATAAACAAGTCGAAGTAGCATGTAGCAACTGCTGCCTAAGAGTTTGTTTATTCAAAATAGGAAAATCACAAGTCCCAGCTAGGAATACAGAATTTGTTTAACCTTTAGGTTCTTTTGAGCCACAAGAGGAAACTATCAAGCATTTTGGAAGAAGCGTGATGAGCTGCCACGAGGTAGGCCCAAAGTGAAGCCGGCTGATGCCATTTTGGATGACGATCACCACGTGGCCGGGAGACATGCAATGTAGATTACATGTCACAAGTAGCATCTAGCAAAAGCAGTTTATGTATTGGGTTAGGTGTTAGTTATTCCAAGAAAGCAAGTCGTAAACGCAGCTAGCAATGTGGCCTATGAGTGGTTCTTATTTAAAATAAGCAAGTTACAAGTAGCATGTAGCAAATGCAGTCTATGATTTGTTTCATTTAAAATAAGTAAGTCACAAGCAGCAGGTAGCAAATGCAGCCTATTTGTGTGTGTTATTCAAACTAGTCAATTCATAAGTCACATCTAACAAATTCAGTCTATAAGTTGAAAAAGGCTAAGTCACAAATCAAACTAGCTATCAAATGCAATCTAGGAGTTAACTGTGTAAAATAGGCAAGTTGCATCTAGCAAATGCAACATACATTATGGGAACAAAGATACAAAATATGCATATAGATATATTACAAATTTAAGGACAAACCTTGGAACAGTGCCCATGGGAATTACTACAAAACCTCAAGACCCAGAAGAGGCGTGAGCAACGTGAAGGCTTTCAAAAATAAATAAATCAAAAGAGAGGAATGAGGTGGAACAGCTGACAAAGCTGGTAGGCACTACAGGAAGGGCAGAAAGGAGCTGGGGAAGAACAGGAGGCCAACAACACCCATGCGTGGCAATTTTGGACCAGGCCATGAGTCCGGAGAGGGTAGGGACATAGAGAGTGCAAAATGCAGGAAAAGGCATGAAAAATGCTACAATACTCATATCAACACAGCAGGGGCAGCCCAAATATCTAATGAAATCCACAGATAAACAAATACATAAATAAATACATAAATAGATAAGAAGGATAACAAAAACAAACAAACACAAGACCAAAAGAAAGAAGGCATGACAGAGGGTAGGGCATGCACCCATACTCATGGAGGTTATAGACCATGGAGGAAGGAGTGTCACAGTGGCCGGGGGCACTGCATCGGGAGACATTTGGTGGCCATCAGTGACAAAGAGAGAAAGAGTTGTTTATGACCAGGGATGGTAGACCCCAGTGATTAACATCTGCTATTCTCTTTACAGCAATTTTACTTGCATTAGGAACAAGAACCAGAGCAGTGGACGATGGCACCAAAAAGAACAAGCAGACTAAGGAGGAAGCTACAAGGCTATCGTTGAGTTGGCCGAACTGGCAAACAGGGTATGGGAGCATGGTAGAGGTAATGTGGGACATAATGTGATCAATAGCATAAAAAAGTATATAGAACAAATGATTATGGCAATCTGACAAGATGGGCTAGGGCAGCTGGAAAAGGCCCTAGGAGAAATGAAGACAGGGAGGGAAGGGGCAGGAACCAGGAGCATGTCAGATGCTGGTATGCTGCCTGGGGATCTTGGGACATTGGCTCACCAGGGATGAGAATAGTTGAGCACATCTCCATGGCAACAGTAGAAAAGATATGTAAGGAGAGTATGTAGATTTTTGCCCTGGTAAGTAGGGATGCAGTTTTGAAATATGATGAAAAGGAGAGCACTGGGAAAGCAGAGATGGCAGCAACAGTGGTCCTTCTTGGGAATAAGAGGAGGACAAATTCACCACAGGCAAGACATGGGACAGCTGATCCATGGGTTTTCGCCATCTGTAAGCCATAGTGTTAGAGAAGAAGACTGAGTGGGGGATCCCGTTGATAACCTAACAGCTCATAATATGGAGGGCAAAAGCCAAAGGAGGAGTGAGTGAAATAATATGATTCATTTTTTAGACAAAGGATGGCCACCTACAGAGATGTTAGGCGGATACCAAACAACTGGATCTGTGGACGGATAATGTCATGGACCAGTCCACACCAGATGGGGAAACTAAGAAGACCGCTGATCCAAAAATGTTGCTGGGGCTACCAACCAAGCCTTTTGCTCCTGGCCACATTGTAGATTCCACCATGCATGCTCAAAATGTGGGGAATCACCCAGCATCCAGAGGCAGGACAGACTGGGTGGCGGGGGCTACAATAGCCTACAGTGCAGTGCCAACCAGTCCTTTCGGGAGGAATCAGGGGTTGTGGGGTCAGCCAGGAGCTAGGGTTTTGGAGAGTGGAGGTTTGGGGGGACAAGTATTAAAGAACAGCCTAGTAGAGATGGGGGAGGGCCAGGTATTTATCATGGCTAGGACACTGATCAGTATCAAGAGTTGGGAAATATCGTTACAGGGACAAAAGGCACTTCAAAGTGATTATACTACCTTGGAGGGGCAGTGTAAATCATTAAAACAACCCGACAGGTACATGGCTAGTGACCATCGAGAGGCGCCTTAGGCTCCTTTCAGTGCTCCTTCAGACTGGGATCTGTTGGGGTTGAAGCCAGTTAGAATATTACTTTGACAAAGCCATGCCTACTGGTTGTTCCACTACTTATGCCTCTTTTGAAATATTTAGCACATGCCTACAAGGCATATTTCAAAGACAGTCAGGGTATAGAACAGTGATGCACTACCTCAATGATTTCCTACTAATTGGGAGTGGGAGAAAGAGAGGAGAAAATGCACAGGAACTTTCAGACACTGTGCAGAAACCTGAGAATGCCATTGGCATCAGACAAGATGAAAAAGAACCTAGCAGGATCTTTGAGTTCCTGGGCATAGAGATCAATGCACAGAAAGTGGTCTTTAGATTACCAGAGGCAATCTAACTAAGTTGAGAAGCTCCTGAAGGATCATTGGCAAGGAAGAGAAAATAACTGAAGCAGGTTCAACAGCTGATAGAACACTTAATTTTGTGTGCCAGGTCATCAGCCGGGAGAGCTTCACCAGGTGAATAACAAGCCACACAGGGCAAAAAGCCGCATCACTGGGTGGATATCACAAGGACACAAGGAGGACAGAAAGATATGGGACTCATTTCTAGATGCATTCAATGGCACATATTTTGGCAAGACGATTGGGTATTTAATACAGATCTAGAAATGTATAAGGATGCCATGGGGGTTGGGGAATGGGAGATACTATAAGAGGAAAATGGTCTTCCGAGGCATGGCCACAGAGATGATTAGATTTAGGTATGACCAAGGACATCACCCTGCTTGAAATCATGCCAATCTGGGCCTGCACATTAATGTGGGGACCAGATCTTTGGAACAAAGGGTGACTTTTGGTGCGACAACAGGGCAGTGGTGGATGTCCTAAACAACAGGAGGGCATCAGCCGGGCCAGTGCTTTGGTACTAAGGCAGTTAGTATTGCAGGGCTGAGGCTTAACAAGACATTCAGGGCTAGGCACATAGAGGGGATTAAAACATTATAGCTGACAGCCTCTCTCATCAGCAGCTGGACAGATTCAGGCCTCAGCACCGAAGGCAGAGGCGTGACGCCAATACCAGAGGACACATGGGAAGTTGGTTGGAAGGAGCTGAGGTCCTGTTTCAGAACTTCTGGCCCAGCAGGATGCTCAGAGCCTACAAAGGGGCTTGGGGAGCATTCCAGAAATTCAGGAACAGCACCACAGGAAGGTAAGTGGACAAGACAAGGCCGACCTAGTGGGAAAGTAAACAGTACACCAATGGGAAAGGGGATGGCACACACCACTACAGGAGTCCACCTGGTGGCCATCATCATAGTGTGTAACCTTAGACAGGAGCTGGACCCAACAAAGTCATGATTAGTATGGTGCATGGTCCAGGGTTTGGAAGGCTTAGCACAAAGGCAAAGGATGAACAGAAACCAGTATCACACAGCAAGGTATGGGGCAGCAGCAGCAGCCATCTGCAACACAGAATTTGAAACATTATTATTTACAGCAGTATTTACAACAACGATTATGGTGCACTAAGGGTGAAATGAAGCAGTAGAGCATGACAAAGGAAGTCATGGGGGAGGTAGTAACAACAACAAAAAGGAAAGGGACTGGGGGTAATCATATCAGATGACCTTAAAGTTAGCAAGCAATGTAAAAAGCAGTAGGGAGGGCTGGGGGTATACTGGGATGCATAGGGAGGCATCAGCAGCAGAAAACAGGAAGTTGTTATCCCTCTGTACAAACAGTTGGTGAGACCCCATCTGGAGTACTGTGTCCAGTTCTGGAGACCCCATCTCTGCAAGGACATAGACAGGATAGAGGCAGTCAGAGGAGGGCAACTAAAATGGTGCAGGGTCTGCAAGAGAAGCCATATGAGGAGAGCCTAAAGGAGCTTAATATCAATACCCTTGAGGAAAGAAGGAGAGGGGGACATGATAGAAACTTTAAGTACCTCAGTGGAATCAACAAAGTTCAAGAGGGTAGCATCTTTCAGAAAAAGATGTGTAAGAACAAGGGGACACAATTTAAAGATGGGGGCAGTTCAGGGCAATGTGAGGAAGTATTATTTCACAGAGAGGTAGTGGATGCATGGAACAGCCTTCCTGAGGAGGTTGTGGGGTCTAAAACTGTGGGAGAATTCAAGAATGCATGGGACAGACATAAGGCAATTCTTGTGGGGGTAGGAAGAAATAGGCTGTTGGTTAACTAGGATCTGTGGCTTATCCTGTAGGTAGGGAAATGGGCAGACTAGATGGGCCAAGCGGTCCTTATCTGCCATCAAAGTCTATGTTTCTATGTCTATAAGTCTGGGGGCAGGTTGGAACAAGAGGACCTTACCTGGTAGGGGATGCAACTGACATAAGGATCAGAAAATCAAAGATGGACCAAGAGGCGAGGGGCCCAAGTACAACTAGATATACAAAAGGTTGGCTAACTGCCTGGTCAGAGAGTTGTGGTCCTGCGCTGCAGTCGTCCACCACAAGCAGGCCAGTTCTTTATTCATGGGGATGGGTAAAGAGCCACAGGTTATCAGGTGACACTGGTGCTTAAAAGGTGCGTGGCATTCCTGAGGGGAGCAAAGACTTCTCCTCACATTCATTCTGAATTGGGTAGGCGTCACTGCAGGGATCTGTTGCACAGGTGCAAGGGTTGGATGGGGTTATAAACAATACATAAGACCATTAAACAAATGAGTAACCAACTCTCCAAATTTTTCTCCACCAGTTGAGTGAGGCTGGGAGGATGGGGGTAATTTGCAAAGACGAACGCATTGTGGGAGACAAAAGGATACAGTAGGAGCATGTACAGCAAGAATGTCTCATTAATCGCACACACTTTGATCTCTCAGCAAATAAGGGTGGAAGCTGGAGGTATGGATATACCAACACTCATATTTATTGGGCATAAAGGAGAGTGCCCCCAAAAAAGAAGGGGAAGACAACTTTACAAGACCCCAGACAATGCATGAAATGGGTCCGGCTGCTTCCAACACTGAGAGACATGAGAGATAGAGAGAGAGCCACCACCAGATATGATTATTATACAATTGGGAGGCAATGACATTGGATCCAGGCCATGGCTGGATAGTTGTTACAATTTAGTATGATATGGGCTTAATAAAGAAATGGTGGGCACAAGTAATCCTGTCATGGTCAGACATGGTACCGCAGGGATGGAGACATGCACACAGACACCCGCAATGGAGAGAGTAAAAAAAAAAATGAACAAAAGGATAGGCACATGGTTCATAGCCCATGGAGACAGGGTCATTAGCCAGGGCATAAAAGAATGTGAGGACAAGTTCTATAGACCAGACAGGGTACACCTATCAGACAAAGAGGTTGATCTGTTTAATTCAGAGACCATGGTGAATGTTAAAGACCGGAGGAGCAGCCTTGGTTAGAAAGGAAAAGGGCCCAGTAAAGTGGGGAGGAAGGCCATCATCCAACAAAATCTGGAGACAGCCTAGTGGCAAAAGATTTTAAGAGCTGCTGGGGGAACACACACAAATGGAGAACAAAGAAAGAGGAGAAGAGATGTGGTAATGGGTGTCACACCATTACCTCCCAAGAAGAAGGAGAAGGGCCCTCACACTCTACGTCTGTTGGGGTGAAAAAATGAAGAAAGAGGAATACATATGAAATGAATAATCAATGTGTGGTACTTTTGTACAAAACAAAAACACATAAGC
The DNA here is from genome assembly GCA_016271365.2 of Neoceratodus forsteri. Lineage (NCBI taxonomy): Eukaryota > Metazoa > Chordata > Ceratodontiformes > Ceratodontidae > Neoceratodus > Neoceratodus forsteri. Next base: position 628,075,341 of record CM057455.1, read on the forward strand.
TGGAAAATAATGTACAAAAATTGGGAAGACATTGGAAAATTGGAACAATGATCTTCAAGTCTGGAAATATGATTTTCTGAAATTATGATATATATGGGAGATATATATATATATATATATATATATATATATATACACACACACACACATATATATAAAGAATAACTATTGGTTGATCTGAGCACCCACCACTACTGTATAAGCCTCTTTCTTGGGAAATCGGAGGTGTCATTATTGAGGGGCTGGAGTAGCAAGCAATTGGTTAGGATAGCAGGAAGAGGATGGACTATGATGGCCTTTAAGGGCTGCAGGGAATGAAGCGCCTCTTTTGCTTGCTACTCACCAGATTAATGAAACCCACCCACCCTCCCAAAAAGGGAGAAGAAAGAAGGATAAGGCCTGGGCTCAGCCGGGTGGATGGCTGGGTAGGATAACTAAAGGGAGAATAAGAATGTCAAAGAGGAGGACAGCCAAAGGTGGATGGCTGAGAAAGGATAAAAGCAAAAAAGTGCATGCAAAAGATTATAAGAGCTGCCAGTAGGCGAGGGTGGGGAGAACACACAAAATGGAGAACAAAGAAGAGAGGAGAAGAGATGCGGTAATGGGTGTCACACCGTTACCTCCCAAGAGGAAGGAGAAGGGCCCTCAGATTCTGTGTCTGGGGGGTGAGAAGATGAAGAAAGAGGAATACATAAGAATTGAATAATCAATGTGGAACTTTTGTATAAAAGCGAAATCGCATAAGCTGCAAAATAATTTACAAAAATTGGGAAGACATTGGAAAGTTGGGACCAATAATCAAGTTTATAAATATGATTTTATGAAATTATGATATATGGGGTATATATATATATATATATATATATATATATATATATATATATATACATACATACATATATATAAAGAATAACTGTTGGTTGATCTGAGCACCCACCACTAATGTGTAAGCCTCTTTCTTGGGAAATCCAGGACAAGAGGACATTTGTCTTCTTGGAGCTATGTAACAAGTGGAGTGCCCCAGAGGTCTGACTGGGACCATCTCTTCCAATATTCCCATTTCCACAATGCAGGTGGATACAAATGCATGGGCAGCTAAATACTCAGATGACTGCAAATTAGGAAGCATATTTAACAACTACATAGGATGTCCACCGATTCCAAGACAACTTAAACAAGTGACAGCAGTGGGCTTTATCCCACAAATTGTTTTCAATGAAAAAAAAGTGTAAAATGATGCATCTTGGATGCAATAACCAACAATTTATTTACAAAATAAATAACATTAAACTAACCATAACAGGCACTGAAAAAGATCTGGGTGTAACCATGAACAATAAAATAAAATTTAACTCCCATACCAATGTTACTACTGAAAAATGCCAAAGAATTATTGGATGCATTCAAAAACATTTAAAGCAGGGTCCCAGAACTCTTAACCCACTGTATAACAGCCTAGTAAGGCCTCATATGGACTATTGTGCACCTTTCTGTGCTCCATCCACAGTAAGAGAAAATAAACTGGTGGGTGGAGTCAGAGGAAAATCACCAAATGAGTTCATAACATGGGAAATCTTGATTATGAAAACAGGCTAAAACAACTTCATCTACAGTATACTCCATGGAATATAGAAGACTCAGATGAGATTTTGTTTCACTTATAAAAGCCATTTAAGATGAATTAATTATGAAACCATTGGTCTAGTTAGGCATATGGGTCCTAACATTATAAGAACACAGAACTTAAAATGAAAGGAGACATTAACCATACTCACAAAGATATAATTTTATATGCAGAAAGTAGTTCAATCAAGGAATGGCTTGCCAAGACATACAGATTGACAATGAAAATATGAACACATTTAAAGTAAGCCTGGATGACTATATGGGGAGTGCAAAATATCTCTACCACCTATAATAGGTGGTGAGTTCTAATAGGCCTTGGCCTCCTAAACTCAAATTATCACTATGAACCTATGAACCTCTCAGTTCCACCCACCTCCATTTACACCTCTGTAACTCTGCCCACAGGGCTCTTGCCCTCCTGCTCAGCATATCTCATCTGGGTGAGACACTTTCTCAACAGTTTCCAAGCATCTGGAACTGCCTTTCATTAATTACTCTCTCTGCTCTGACCCCCGCTCCCTATTCCTTCTCCTCTGTCTACATATAGCTCCCTTGATACTGTCCAAATCCTTCTCCTCCTCCTCCTCTGAGCTCTACTCTCCCTTTCTACAAAGCCCATTAACTATGATCATCCCTTCCTCATGCCAAATTCCCTGTCCCTTGTGGATTCCCTAGCATCGAAGAAGGAAGCTTTGCTGACTTCTCATCCTCCACCCTTGTTCCTCTAAGCTTACCCACACTGAACCCTTGCGACTGTTACAATTACAGTTACATTGTCTGGCCTTAGCACTTTACAGACTAGTTTCAGTCATGCTGATGTATAATTTAACACTTTGTGTGTAGTGTTATTTAGTTTCACTGTAAATCAGATGTTTATAATAATGCCAAAATTTGTCTTGCATTGTCTTTCTAGAAATGTATATCCTGCTCTGTGAGTGCATCTGTGATTGACTCATTGTAACACAAATGTAAATGTTCTAAATTTAAGTTGTATGCTACTATATTAACCTTATCTGTCTCCCAGATGTTGGAGTTCACTGTATTTTTCTGTATTTTCTGTATTCACTATGAAATGTTATGTTTACTGCACCTTTTGTATCCTCTTCCCCAGGACACATCTGTGAAAGCTATTACAGCTCATGATGTCCTTCCCGGTGAAACTTTTCAAATAAATAAATAAAAATCATAAATTGCATGTCACTGCACAGACTCATATAATTTCAGCATCTTAAAATGAATACTGCTCTGCTGTGCATTCTTTCTGCTTTGCTGCTTATAAAACCAGTAAGGAAACCACCTATATTACTTCATGGTAACCACCCATGCTTCAGTTTAACCACCCTTGTTCCCTCAATCTTTCCATCAGCAAGGGACTGCTCTTCATCCTGAAAGCAAAGTTTTCATTTAATGCGTGCATACATTTCTTTTATCATTTATATTTCACTGCATGATATCTATCTATCTATCTATCTATCTATCTATCTATCTATCTATCTCTCTCTCTCTCTCTCTCTCTCTCTCTCTCTCTCTATATATATATATATATATATATATATATATAGATATTAGTAGCACATTCAGGGAATTGGACTAGGCAACATGTGTCGGGGTCATGTTTAAAGTTTAATTGCTTCTGCTTCTGCATCTGCATCTATCTCTTCATTCAATCAGCTGACGTGACTGCACCAAATTGAAAGTAATGTTTTGTGCAGAAAAAGATATAGCTAAAATTTGTCACACTACACTAGATTAATTAAGCAACAACAACAACACAGTAGCATAGCAAATTCCCAGAGGGCCTGGGTGCAAGGCAATAGTACAGGGCCCTCCCAGCTTGAATAAACATGAAAATTATGATTTATGCCCCTCAAACCTCATGAGGCCCAGGTGCCACTGCACCCCCTGCACCATTGTAGCTATGCCTGTAACACAACAACAAAAGCTAAGTCTCAGCCCACTTGGGGAATCAGGCAGGACAGCATGGGTGGGGTGTCAAGTTAAAAGTTTAACTGCTGTGCATCTAATGCTTTGATCTGATGATGCAACTGCTCTCCATCAGACAGTAATGTTTTTGTAGAAAAAGTATGTGCCTAAGCTGTTTTATACTACATGATTAAAACCCCCAAAAGCTAGTATCAGCACACTTGGAGAATCAGGCAGAGGAGGATGTTCAGTTGTGTGCCCATAATTGCATTTATTTAAATTTATGTCTCTGGAAATTTTTTTCATTTATTTTGCTTTTCTGGTTGGGCCTCCTGTCAAATTCAGCCCTGGTCAGAGTTCCTGGACTTTCACCTACTGTCACATTGCCGTTGCTCTCTGGTCAACCCTGAGCTTACCCCGAGGGCATGGCCTGGCACTGGTCCCCACTATTTCAGTCGCCAGAACCAGTATCTGGGTAGAAGAGCCAGTGATGGAGGCTAATCAAAGCCCAGGAAGGGTTTCAGAGACGGAGGCCCCACTTTGCTTTTTCCCCCTGTAAGCTGGGATGGAGGCGTGCAATGATGCCAGCATCTGTCCCACCCCAGAGAGCTTCTGATTATGCATTGATGCAGTGTGGCAGCCTGGCCTCTGCCAGGTGTCACTCCTGTGTGATCTGAGGCCCCCAGTGAAGGAGAGCAGTCCTGGGACACTCAATCCTTCTCCCCAGTTAGCCCACCAGTGATCTGGGTCCATTCCCAAACCTGGGTCATCAGCATTGCAAGCGGAAATCCTACGCTGTGCCGATGGGCTGTCATGTCTCTGGAAGCTGAACTGCTAGCATTGCTGAGCCAGGAGGCTTAAAGGATGCTTGCTGTTCTAGGTATGTTTGTGCCAGACCAACCATCCTGGAGGGGCTTACATAGGTGCTGCCGGAACAGGGGGCACTAGGGCCATGGCCCTACCACTTTCATAGGTGGCCCTGTAACTTTTGCTATCATGGTAATATAGTTAATGAGACATTTTATAATCCTTGGCCTACCACTTTTCAAACCATTCCGGCACCACTGGGGGGCTTACAGCACTCTGTGGGTAGCTCCCACTTCCTACTAAAGGTGTGCCACCCCAGGTCAGCATGCAGTGCCTCTGTATCATGCTCTAAATGCCACCAGCCCAAGACATGGGTGTCTGGATCAGCTGTTCTCACAAACCTAGATCTTCCACTTGCCAATTTTATGTGAGCGTCAGCCTGTGCCACTATTTGTTTTTAATTTTGGGAAAGTATTATTTTCCCAGCTGTGTGAATGAGTTGGGCTGCTGATGGTGCAAGCACTGGCAGTTTCCATGCTTCTATTGTAAGTTGTGTACCCCTGTTTTGGGGGTACAGTCTGTGTGTTCCTGAATTTGCTGTATGACCTCGGTGGTGTTGTTGCCCTGCCTGCCACTGAAAAATACCAGCATGGTTGGGTGGGGTGCTGCAACATTACTCAAGTCAGACTGTATACTAGAGGCACACAGCAGGTAAGATGCTAGATACTGTAAAATAACAGTGGGCAAAGTAGACCTGCTGCTGTTGCTTGTTGCATTCCTCTGTGTGAGTCCAGAGGGCCTTAAAATTGGTGTGCCCCTAAGTTTGTGACATGGCTTAACTGTTGTTAACACTCTAATTGCCACTGCATAATGCCATTAGCACTGAGTGTGGAGCTACAACTGCACCCAAGAAAGAAAGCACACTCAGAGAAACACAGAAGATGAGGCCCTAGGTGCTGTATGATGACAGTGGGCAGAGTGGTACTCAATTCATGTCTGAGCTCACACATGAACAATGAGAGACACCTTTGCATGGTGACCAAGTAAAAAGAAGGAATCCACATGTTTAGAAGAGATGTATGAGTTTCCATTAGGGGTCCTTCACTAATCACTTCTGGATTTTTAGGTGAAGGCACTTTATTTTAAAGGAGTCCATTCAGGCAGTTAAATGTTAGATAGGACCAAACTAAAGGAATCCATTTTGACATCTGGTAGTTTGGCTTAATTCAAATCTGAGTTCTGACAAGCCCTGAGGGATGTGGACTACAGTGCTGCTCCTGCTGCTGTCACTGCCACCTCTCAGGGATGGGGGCCACAGTGATGCTGCTGTCACCTCTGAGGGATGGGTGCCATGGTGCTGCTGCCATCACACTGAGGGGTTGAAGCCATAATGCTGATGTTGTTATCCCTGAGGGATGGGAGTCACAGTACTGCTCCTGCTGCTGCCACTGCACTCCTCAGGTATGGACCATAGTGCTGCTGCCATCTCCTGAGGGATGAGGGCCATAGTGATCCACCTGCTGTCACCCCTGAGAGATGGGGGCCATAGTGATGCACCTGCTGCTACATATGAGGGGCTGGTTGACTTGAAATTCCATACATGAAGTCAGCTACACACACACACACACACACACACACACACACACACACACACAACAGGGGAGGATCCTAGCTCTGGCAGTAAAGAAAGCAAATGGCAAAGAGTAGTCCTCAGACTCAAGAATCCATAGGGAAAGAGAGGACTGAAAGTGGAGAGGTTTGCACTCTGGATTCTGAGGATAATGTAATGATGCAGGAATGCTAAGTGAGTTTTATGTGAAATAAAGGTAAGCCACCATTGCCTGCCACACAGTCTTTCCAGTGTACCTTAAGTTGATGTCCTCAGTTTACATGGTTTGCTCCTGCTATACCCTTTGTTTCACCAGGGAAGAAGGCTGATAGTGGTGGTTTTGACTAGATCGGCTGTTACAGGGGCATCCCTCAAAGGCTTAAGGTACTTAAGGCACGGAGCATTTTCACGCTAGACCTCCTTTTGTCTGATAATTTAAATTCTGTTGCTAGATGATGTGTCAGAAGATTCCCAACGTTAAGTGAAGGAGTTCTGAATGAAGTTGCTGAGCTTGAGAAAAGAGCAAGAAACAAACTTAGAAGTGTGTGTTTGTTTGTATGTATGCAGAAGAGGGTCTGGCCATATCTGCTATTATGCTCTATAAACTTTATTAAATTTGTATGTTAGTGCAAGTGGTGTTTTGAGCATTAGTCTAAGTGCTGATCATTTTCATATTTTACTTTTTTTTTACTTAAATTGCATTTGTTTTAATTTACTGTTATAGAGTTTTGAATTTCACACCAGGGCCAATTACATGGGTGTGGGTCCCATACTATAAGGGTGCATGCACTAATGTCATGTCTCTAGCTGTACAGGCACCATTATTTGCACAATAAGCATATAGAACATGCTTGATCCCCACTTCACTGTCTTGAATTGCTCCATCTGTTTGCATATTTTGAGTCTTTTCTGCTCTTATGCCGAGTCAGTAGTTCAACTAAATTTTAAATTGGAGATCTTTTTTGTGCAACGGTGGTATGGCTATCGGGGTTACACAAACTGGCAGAGAGTGATACTGTGGTGTTGCTCTGCTTTTCTCCATTCTACTACAATTTCTTGTGTGCTGCTTATTTTACCCAGTGGAAAGTAAGTAAGATTAATGATATGCTGATTACATTATATTATATTATAAAACTGTAGAGCTGTAATGCTGTAATTCTACAGATATAAATTAATTAAGTTTATTTAAAGCTAACACTCCAGTTTTATTTTTCATATTTCTTATCCTGATATCCTGACATTCTGTTTCACTGTTTCACTAAAATTCTGTCTAAATGTTTTTGTTAGAAATAACTTACTAGGACACTATAGCTTAACCTGGTTGTCTCCCTTTGTTTATTGTTATATATGTGTGTGTGTATATATATATACACACACACAATTCTATCTAGTACTTTTGACATAATTTTCTTAGTTATTTAGAATATTTTTAAATATTTATGCACCTTCCTTTTTAATTAGTGTCTCCTTTCAATTGTCTGGGGAGGTTCTTGTCCTTGTTAAGCAAGATATCTGGACAATGGGGAAGATCATTCCACAAATGAGTATAATCAGAGAAGTAGCTGGAATCACTATAGCAGCTGGAAAATAGTAGGAGAGGAGTGAGATATAAGGGTTTTAAGACAGTTACTAGAAGGACACCAAATACACTAAAGATTTTAATGGCCTGGAAGATTGGGGTGTTTGGTGATAAGAAGTGCCTTTGACATAATAAAGCAAACAGTGGTGGTGCCTTGTTTGAAGTTCAGACAGAGTAGAAAGTGTTTCCTTCTACAAGATAAGTATGCTTACATGTTCTAGAGAACAGTTAAAATACAAACTTGGCAACTTGTGACTAAACCTGTGACTGATCTTGTGATAAATTTGAATTGTGTTTTAATACTATCTTGTTAATTGTTTGCTGTTCTTCCTATTTTTGATTGTGCACAACTGTTAATACTGCTACTTGGTGGTAGTGGCTATCAAGAAAAGTGATACTTATTTTTTAGATATATCCAAAAATGTTTACTTACAGAAAACACTAAAGGCAAATAGTCATAAAACAAACTAAAAACAGGATAAATCTGACACTAAAGTACAGTAGCTGACAAACAAGAGGTCCCAAATATAGCTCAATTAGTATGTCCTATTGCAAGTCTTATAGAACTGAGAAGTAATAAAACATGTTTAAGAATTTTAATCCGAATTTAACTTTGTTTCCAGTTAAAAAAATAACAGCAGGGCTAAACAGCTATCTCACATCCACTACTTGAAGAAATCAGAAATTTAGAAGAATGTGAACTTATGCCCTGTAATGAAGTAGTAGATAACCTTACTAGTAACTAATTGAAATTACTGGCCCTGAATTACATAGATCAGACTTAGATGCAACCAATGTCTCAAAAATGTATATGATAACTATGAAGAGATACGTTAGATAATGTATCAGTTCCTTCACCTCTTCATCCTATCTATAACTCCAATAAGGTTGTGAGAAATGTGGATATTATGCATAAGACAAAAAATATGCCTGATCTTAATAATCAAGAAGGTCAGAATGTTGTTGTAAACAGGAATGCAATAGTGATCTCTAAAATAGTAACAAAAGCTGTGGACAAAACCAGAAACTGTGATGTGAAATTCAGCATAAGACAGTGTCTAGTAAAAAGTGGATCTTATTTAAGAGACTTTCATTCATTTCTCAAGCCATACACTGATGATTGTAGTCTTGACCCTCAATCTAAATCTATGGGCAAATACCCCATTTATGGTCTAATGACAATGATGGTTCAGGATGTCAGTCAGATGAAGTAATAGTAGATCAGGATGTTAATCGGGGAAAATAAAAAATACTCAATTAGAAAATAACTGCCTTACTAAAAATTAATAAGCTGAAGCGAGAAATACATTTTGGAAACACAAAGCTCCTGGAACTAGTTGACTTGTTTCATGCTTTTATTGATTTCTATGTGATAAAAATGTGAGATTTGTGAAAAGGTATGTGCAAAGACAGTATAGAGTTTGAAAGCAGTGTTAACTCAAATCAAAATCTAGACAAATGTACAAGGAAGGTACATTCAAGAAAAGAAGAAGCTACATAATGGAAATGTTGAGTTTGCAGAGGAGAGAAAAATCAATAAAGTCAATAACTGAAGAAGTAGCTAACAGAGAAATAATGGAAAGCGGAACATCCTATTACTGAATTAAATCAAAGAAAAAAATAAATTATATAAGAACAAGACACAGTTTAAAGCTGCTGGCAATCAGGAGAAAGTCAAAAGGATTGCTCAGGACAATGAAAAAGTTCTAAAAGGAATGGTCAAAGAAGCCAACAAGTGATAAAGAACAGGATAAAGGGCTGTCTAAAAAAGGTAACATTTAGTAAAGCAGTTAAAAGAGGTAGAAAAAGCTGAGAATAAAGAGGAGATGGAAGAAGAGAAGAAAGATTGACTAATAGAAACTTGTGATATGTAACACACTGTTCATATAAAAGGGATCCCTAAGGGCAAAAATGAAAATGCATACATCTTAAAATTGACCACCTATAAGCTAATAAAGGGGTAATGTGGAATATACTGGGATGGCAGGATATTAAGTCTGCATATAAATATAGGGCTAAGCCAATCAAAGGATGGATATGCTTAGTGCTGAAACATTATTTATATTTCATGGCAGAGAAAACAAATTTGTGCATATTGGAATAACATTGGACTCAACTATAAAGAGGAGAAACAGCTATTCCTAAAAAAAAAAAGAAAAAGGTAAAAAAAGCCATTGATAACAAAGGAGGTTCTGCTGTTTTAAAACCCCAGATAACTGCCTTTTTGAAACCAAAAGAAACAGAGTTCAGACTGGAAGGTGACAAAGTGGAATAACCATAGAGAGGAAGGAAGCAATTAGGTGTCAGAACTAATAATAGTAAAATACTGGATTTGGGGACTCATCTAACACTGAGACCCAATCCACTGGGATTTGTCAGTATCAAGTAGTTACTCCTCAGGCAGCACTGTAAGTATCTCAGATAAATTGATTTCACTGAATGATAATGGTAACCAAAAAGCACAATAAACCTTAATGAATTGGAAAGTAGCAAGGTTAAAATCCAAACTGGATGATATAAAATTACCTAAAGTGGATGGCAACATTTTCAATTTTAATATTACAGGAAACTTGGATGAGTAGGTAATAGGATTAATCAATTGAAGGTTATAGTGCTTGGATTTCCTAGTATTGACTAAGTAAATTCAGGAGACTAAAAGGAGGACTTGCTATTTTATTGATGTGCCTTGGATTTAAAAACATTGAAACAATCCCATACAGTGACTTTTTATGTATGAGTTAATAGTTGCTGGTAGTAAACTCTTGGCTTTATTCAATATTTATACTCCCCAGCAATAAAGCAAACAGAGTTCAATGCAGTTGTAATGTTTCTTAGGCTGTGAGGTTGATTCTATCAAATCAAGATATCAGTGAATTGTCCTGTTGATTGCTGGTGATTTTAATGTTTGTACAGTATAGGGAACATGACTGAGGAACAAACACATGAAAGGGGAATAGACGACACCTTAAATATACAATTAGACATTCCAAAGATAAAACACTTATAGTAAACAGAAAACTTTTTACAATTCTTTGCAAAGTTTAACCTTAGAGTTTTAAATGGTCATACAAAAAGACTTGGTAGGAAAATTACATTTCCAACTGTAAATGGTAGGAGTTTGCAGGACTTCTTTATTATTGATGTTTCAGAGTATCTTAACAATGACTATGTTAAGATCTACAAAACTTGCAACATTGATCATTATCCATCTGAATGTAAACTTAAAATAACATGTAAAAAATTACATAAACAGGGTACAGGAGAATGAGGCAAACCAGACCATGTGTATTATATATGGCAAAAAAATAAAGTGGAACTAACACACTAAAGCAACAATTAATAAAATAATTAGTAACAGTATTATAACAGATATAATGCTTAATGTAAGTACTATTAACCTAGCTGATTATGATAACATTTTAAGAGAGTTTGATGACTTTCTGAATAAGTGTGAACTGCAACTATGTAAGAAAAAGAGACCAAGATCAGTAACACATGTTGGCTCAATAAACCTTGGTTTGACAAAGAATGCAGGAACTTAAAGGATGAAATTATGAAAGTTGGAAAGTTAAGAACAAAATATACTATTCTCGGACTTCCGGTGTGGAGGGAAGCAAGATGGCAGAATAGGTGGATAGCTCCTCTCAGCTGTTACATTTATTTCTACACTATTGCTTCAAGTTCCTTGATTTCACATAGTTTTACTTCTAACTTGGCACATGGAGTTTGAAGCTGCTTAAGATATTTTCTAACACCTGGTGATCGTGGTTTGTACCTTAGCCAGAGAGCTGCATCAGTCCAATTTCTGAGGCCTACCTTGGCAGCAAGATAGTGGCATCAGAGACCTCTGTGATTGTAAACAAGGAGGACATATTGGACATCAGAGTAATGCTACAATCATTGGTACAGGATATACCTACTATTATCGCTTCTGTCACCCAGCTTGAGGAACAAGCTGAAGCTGCAGAAAATAGAATTGCTGGAGCTGAACTCTTTTGCATGCAGGAAGAGTCCTTGGTGGCCCAACAAAGTGATCAAATGCGCCACTAGAAAAAAAATAAAATTCATCTCTAAAATTGGAAGATCTCTAAAATCGAGGCTGAAGAAACAATATTCGAGTATTGGGTCTTCCAGAAATGTCTGAAGGGGACAATATGTGTGACTTTTAAAAATGTTCTTTCCTGCCTATTGAATTTTTATTGGGATCAGCCGCTCTTAATAGAGTGGGTGCACCAATCCCTGGACTACGACCTGTGAGAGGATCTCCCCATGGCACATTATCACTTACAGTCTTCATTTTACCACAAAAGAGCAAGTGTTGTGGCTGGCCCAGGAAAGGGTCCTCTTAAATGGAATGGACACTCAATGTCTTTAAGGACTTTTCAGAGGGGCAGCAGAGCACAGAAAACTTTTGCAGCAATTGAGAAAGATGTTGCTGCCAGGATTATAATATTCACTCTGAAATATCTTGCAGTGCTCAATGTGGTGGGGAAGACAGCTGGAGGAGATATGATTCCTCACAAGAAGTGCAAGCATTTCTACATTCCCTCCACAGTAAACATGTGCCCAAGGTGATGAGTTTTACTCTGCATCAGAGACAGCTGGTGCAGGAGAGTCTGCATTTATGATGAACCACTGGCCCCCATCTGAGGCACATGCTCCAGCTTCTACAGCCATTGTGCAGCCAGGGGCAGTTGAATTGAGTTGAGGAGCCAGGTGAGGGTGGCAAAACCCAAAATGGCAGAGAGAGCTTAGGAAAAGTACTGTTTCAGCCAGACGTGCTGCTGCTGGATTGAAAGAGTTCCAGGTGGCGCGGTGGCTTATCTTTGTCTCTCCCATTTCTCCTTCACTGAAGTGGAATGATCCCCCACTCCATAGCCTAAATACCCATGTCTTTCTGCAAGCCCCAAGAAATGGTTGATGATTGTGCTGTGATGGAATGTGCAGACTATCGGAGGAGATGGAGTTTCTTGTGCCAATGCATCTGACATTGAAGTTTTCTGAATCAATGCAGGACACCAAAAAGAAGATTGACTCATCAGAGGAGGCTGCTTTGAAGGAAGGGCAGTAGGAGTGGGGCCCCTCTTGGGACAGTCACAACATGACATATAGTCACATATTGTTGGAGAGCTGTATATTCTTTTTATTTTATTGAGTGCTCTAATAATCTTCTCTCCCTCATTTTAGGTCATGCTGTCTGGGGAAGCTACCTAGCTGTGGATGGATGGTGTAGGACTCTTTCTGGGAGATGGTAGCTTTGGGGGCACTTTGGTGGGCTACTTTATGGTGGGGGTCTTTTGGGAGGATGGTTTGGTCTGTGGGGGCTGTTCTATATTTATTGAGAGAATTATATTAAAGGTTTTTATAAAATGATTGTTAAGCTATGGAGCCAGGTAGATTTTATTTGTAGGCTTAGTTGATGTAAAGGTCTCTAGCCAATGGAATGGTAGGAGTGGTCTGGGTTTTAGACTATGTTGTACTTCCAAGATCCAGATACTGTAAACACTGGGTTTGTATTTTCTTTGTAAGGGTTAGTATTTGGGCTTTTGTGGGTAAACCTGTTAAGGTGTAGGGGTGGCGGGAGCTGGATAGGAGCTGTTATATCAAGTCAGCCAGTTCTGGGTGAACAATGCCCACCTCTACAGCTGCTGAGGAGTGAGTTATCATTGGCAGTAGGGTGCAGCTAGCCCACTTACTCTCACTGCTCATGCTAGGGTTCTGGCTAGTTGTGGAGTTGGGGACTGTTTGTTTGCACATACTGAGTATGTATGTATGCATGTACTGTGTATATATATATATATATATATATATATATCATGTATATATAGTTTTGGGGTTCACTGTGCGGGTGAGAGTTGGGGTATAGAGTTTCAAGCTCTTCTGATTCTGAGGGCTGGGTGGTTGGAGGATATTTTTCAAGACTTTTATACAGGATGCCTATATCTATGGTATTGGATTACTGTTGGGGATTGAGGGGTGGGGTTCCTTCTGAGTGTGGGATGGAGTGAGATTCCCTTTGTTGAGGAGGTTCTGTTATCTCAGATACTACATTGTGCTGGTGGGGATGCAGGTGCGGGACATAGTGGAGAGACATTTACCTTCTGGTGTATAACGTTTTACTATTTACTGTTTTGACTTTATATTGTTATGTTATACTTGTAAAATTGCTACTGTTTGGAAAGTATGGTTCAGTTAACCATTTCAACATGGAATATTCAAGGTTTGATTATTCCCATAAAATGTAAGAAAGTGTTTTCTTACTTGAGGTCTTATAATTGTGATATTTCATTTTGCAGGAAACTCATTTATTGAAGAGGATATGGGTAACTTGGTGTGGGGTGGGTTGAGAGGGCATATTCTAGCTCCTTTATTTCAAAAAAGGAGAGTATCCATTCTGGTAAAATGGGGTGTCTCCTCAATGTGGAGAACTGGGCTTCAGACAAGAAAGGGCACTGGGTTTTGATACTTGGCAGGATAGACAGTGTACATGTTTTGCTGGTAAATGTCTATGATCCCAACAAAGACTCACTTGATTTTTATCTCCCAATTAGTACAGACAATCTCTGAATGGTATTCTAATCCTATGGTGTTGATTTTTGGGGAGAGGGTTTTAATTTGGTTTTGGATCCAATGTTGGATAAGTCCCCATGTAGAAGGGAGCTCCTTCTGACCAGAGATCCCTGGGGGGACTGTTGCATCTATATGAGGAGTACCAGTTAATTGACTGTTGGAGATTACTTAATCCAACAGTCCATCATTTTACTTTTAGCTCTCTGAGGTTTCAATCCTGCAGGCTGTTAAACAATTTTGGGTAGTTCCTTTATTTTGTCAGACTTGCTGGAGGTATCTCACAGGTCAATAATACTTTCTGATCATGCTCCAGTAAGCATGATATGGAGCCTCAACAGTGTGGCGAGAACTCCTTGTTGGTGTTTTAATCCAGCTTTGCTATGTGCAGAGGGTTTAAACAGTGGTTGAAGGGAAATCAATTTTACTTTTCCTCAAACACCTCCTCTGAAATTACTCCTTTTGTTTTATGGGATGCTTTTAAATCCTTTATTTGGGGTGCATTATGTCATATGCCTGTATGTCAACAAAAGGTGTGAGGAGGAGGGAGTCTATTATAGTACATATTCTGCAGTTGGAATGGGAAATTTATATGTCACCACCATATAAAGAAGAGAAGGTTAAGAAACTTTTGCAGTGTAAAGACCAGTTGAACATAATTTTTCATCAGAAGGCCCAACAGGCTATCTTTTCTTTTAGACAGGCCTATTGGGAATTGGTGGATAGAAGACGAAGCTCTTAGCTTATAGATTGCAGAATAAATCTCTGGAGGCCCAGGTGCCATATCTGAAAGTAGAAGGTGGGAGTTTGATATCTGATGTGGGCAAACCGTAAGAAAATTTCAGGAGTTTTATCCGAATTTATATAAGTCTTCTGTAGATTCCTCAGTGGAAGAATATGAGGCCTTTTTGCTCATATTAAGTTGCCTGGCTTATTGGAAGGATGGCTTCTCTTTGGAGGTTTATACTACTTTGAATGAGGTACAGCAGGTTATTAAAGCCATAGCCCTTGGTAAAACACCAGGTCCAGATGGGCTGAGCCCAGACATTTATCAGGCATTTGAACTGCAAATTTTCCACCAGCTGCTGGATGTTTTAGGGATGATGGAGAGTCTGATACATTGACCGCCACTATGAGGGAAGCAACTGTCACTGTCCTGCCTAAACCAGGCAAAAGACCCCAGCATGTACCTATTATCGGCCGATTTCATTGTTGAATGTTGATTGTAAAATATTTGCTAAGATTTTGGCCTTGCTGTTCGAAAGGGTGTTACCTTTATTGATTAGTAAGTCTCAGTCAGGTTTTCTGAAAGGTAGGCAGGGCAGTGACAATATCTTGGTAGTTATTGACTTAATTCAAGTGGTGGTGAAGGGTCCGGATTCAGCAACATTAATCGGTCGGATGCTGACAAAGCATTCGACCTGTTGAATGGGCTGTATTTGCAGTTCGTATTGGCTAGATTTGTATTTGGCTGAAAGTTTCAGCACCGGATAGAGTGTTTGTACTGGTCCTTGGGTGAGGGATTGGCCAATGTTGTACTTTTGGATTCCTTTTCCTTATCTCGGGGTACAAGGCAGGAAAGTCTGCTAAACCTTTCATCAGAAGGCCCAACAGGCTCTCTTTTTTTTTTTCAGACAGGCCTATAGGGATTAGATCTTTTCATTCACCTTGTGCATCAACATTGATGCACAAGGTGGGGTGGAAAGGATGAGAACGATTTGGCAAGGTTAGAGGAATGGTCAAATGTATGGCAGCTTAGACTCAATGCTAAGAAGTTCAAGGTAATGCACCTGGCAAACAAAACCCAGGGAAGAGTACACAATGGGGGTGAGATACTAACAACAACAAAAATGGAAAAGGACCTGGGGTAGTCATATCAGATGACTTAAAGGTGGGAAAGCAATGTGAGAGGGCAATAAGGAGGGCTGGGGGATACTGGGATTCATAGGGAGAGGCATCACCGGTAGAAAACAAGAAGTTGCTATCCCTCTGTACAGACAGCTGGTGAGACCCCATCTGGAGTACTGTGTGCAGTTCTGGAGACCCAGTCTATGCAAGGACATAGACAGGATGGAAGCTGTCCAGAGAAAGTAACTAAAATGGTGCAGGGTCTGCACCAGAAGACATGAAGAGAGACTAAAGGAGCTTAATATGTATAGCCTCGAGGAAAGGAGGGGTGGACATGATAGAAACATTCAAGTACCTCAAGGGAATTAACAAAGTCCAAGAGGGTAGCATCTTTCAAAAAGAGGTGTGCAAGAACAAGGAGACACAATTTGAGGATAGAGGGCGGCTCAGAGGTAATGTAAGGAAGTATTTTTTCAGGAGAGGGTTGTGGATGCCTGGAATGGCCTTCCAGAGGAAGTTGTGGAGTCAAAAACAGTGGATGAATTCAAGCATGCATGGGACAGTCATAAGAGCAATTTTAGGGGTGGGGGTGAAAGAAGTAGGCTGCTGGTTAACTAGGATCTGCAGCTTATCCATTAGGTAGGAAATGGGCAGACTGGATGGGCCAAGTGGTCATATCTGCCATCAAATTCTATGTTTCTATGTTTCTAAGTCCTTTGTTATTTCTGCTGGTTACTGAGCCACTTAATTTAGCTCTTTCTCAGAGCCCAGATATTGTTGGCATAATGATAGAAGTCTTTTTCCACATGTGGACAATTTGCTTTTGATGCTTTCAAGGCAGAGACATCTCTTCAAAGACATGGGAGATCATTGACTCCTTCAGTGAGATATTGGGTTTGTGAATTCATTGGGGAAAAACTGAGATTGTGACACTCTATAATACTTATTGTACCTGGGCTTACATGGGTTCTTATACCTGAAATGGTCTCCTGATGGTTTGAAATATCTACAGGTAGGCATGTTCATTTAGGATAACTTCAGCGCATGTGATGTAGAAATCCTTTAGATGTATTGGAGGGTATTAAGACTGATTTTTGTAGGTGGAAAAAGCTTAATTTGTCTCTTCCTAGTAAGATTGAACCATCAAAATGATGGTATTTTCCAGCTGTTTTACAAGTTGTGTAACTTACCCTCATTATCCCAATGGGTTTCTGTGCTAAAATTGATAGGGTATTGTCTGATATAATTTGGAGAGGATCTCCTCCTTGTTTCAATAGATGGATTCTCCAGGATCCTGGGGTATCAGGTGGATGAAATATGCCATGGCTGTGGGCCTACCATTTGTGTCAGGGAGTGAAACAGACATTGAATTCTTTATCTCCTTTTTTCAGAGTCATCCCTTTGGGGAAGATTGAGCAAGCTTTGCTCAGGGAGGCTCCATTGACAGTTCTATTGATAACTCCTTTATTGTCTCCTTGGGTGGAGACAATGCCTATGATTTTCTCCGACAGGCTTGGGAGGTTTTTAAGGGGCTTGATTGGGATGTAACATTTTGGGAGATTTTGAACTGGTGTGGAAAAACTCTGCTGTTATGGTTAGGGAACAGCTGTATATACTGGTGTACATGGACAGTTAAAGGTATTAGGACACTGGGAGACTTGGTTGAGCATTGGACTGGCTTTCTGGTCACATATGACATCCCTTTGAGGGATATATGGAGATATTTTCAACTCAGGCATACCCTGTTAGCAAGGTTTTTCAAGTCTTTTCATATTATTGAGAATAACTTCACAAGCCACCTACAGAAATGGCTTAAAACCCACAAAAGGCATGTTAGTTTGCTAAACAAAGAACTGCAGAAAGTCTATTTGCCAGACTGGCAGTCATACGGGGTGGGGGTGGATTGGGGAATGCATGTTGAATTGAATCTAGAGGTTTGGTGTCAGTGATGGTACACAACACACAATGTATCTCCTGATCCAAAACTTCAACTCCTTCAAAAGAAGGTATTAAGTAGATAGCACCGTACACCAGTCCACTTAGGAAAAATTTAACTTTTAGGTTCAGATTTGTATTGGTGATGCCAGATAGGTTTTGATCGATAGTTCACATTATATGGAACTGTACTCTGCTAACAGAATGGTGGGCTGGTATTACTAAATATTTGGAGGACATCCCACAAACCCCATCCCCATATCTCTGTTGTTTTGGATCCTGGAGACCTGGGAACATTAAATACAAAAGCTTTAGCTTATAAAGGGTTCCTTATGCTGCTGCTTTGGAGGCAAAGAACATTTTGCTTCAGCATTGGCATTCTCCTTTGGTACCACCCTTATCCAGGTGGAAGCAAGCAGTATCTAAAGCTGCATCTTATTATCAAGTAATTTTTGGAGGAGGAATGCTCTTCCCTCAGTTTTACAGGGTATGGAATAAATGGATGGCCTCTGCAGGATTTGTGAATGGGGATTTTGCAGGGATTGCTCCAGGGTGGTGATGGAATTTATAACCTTTTTATAACCGTATATGTGGTAGTTCAGAAGGTAGCTGACCAGGGGTTTGGGGTCCAGAACTCTTGGTATATTTGGTACTGCTATTTTTCTTTGTTGAGTATTGGCATTCAATTGTATTTGGCACCTTGGTGTGAGTGTTTTGTTGGTTATGGAATCTGTGTTTGTATAAGATCATTGTGAATTTTTTCTGGTTCTCAGACCTGTATTTTGCATTGATATTTTCAATAAAACATGTATATAAAAAATATATATACTATTTCCAGTGTATTACTTGCCCTAAAAATCTTAAACTAAAGTATAGACACATATTACATAATAAAAAGAGATATAGAAATGAGCTATGGGGCCAACTACTGTCAAAAAAGTAATATGGGAAAAGGACTCACAGATATTTTGGATACTAATACAGTAGCTTATGGGTTTGACAAAGCGATATAAGGTACAATTTGCATGGAATGAAAGGGTAACATTGAGTACACCCTTATTTAAAACAGACAATGATGACCAGTTTATATTTACAGTGTCTGAAGTTAGGGTGGCTATTTTGTCTCAAAAAGAAATAAGGCAGCAGGCCATGATGGCCTATCAGCTGAAGTTTTTCTTCATAAACTGATTTTTGGTCAAATTTATTTGCCCCATTGTTCACTCTGATTAGTCAGCATTTAGTGTTACCACAATCTTGGAATAATGGCGTCATTGTACTCCTTTTAGAAAAGGTCAAATGCAAGGACCAGAAATTCATAGATGAATTACCTTGCTCCCTGTGCTTCAGAAAATATACAGTATACAAGACTGATGTTAGAAAGACTGTCCACATGGTAGAAAATAATAATTTTGTTTCTAAATTTCAGTGTGGGTTTAAAAACAATACAGCACCCTGGACTTCATTTTACATTAAGTTATATAATTAACATGTATATAGGTGATAAAAATGGACTTTGTACATATGCTTCATTGATATTAAAGTTGTGTTTGATTCTGTGAATAGAATAAAACTTTGGGAAATTTTAGAAAATCTACACATCAGTCAACAGTTACTAGCAACATTAAAATTGCTCCATCTTAACACAACTGCACAGGTTCGATGCACTAAAGATGGTGCATTGTCCAAGAAAATAAGAGTGTCCAGGCAAGTAAAACAAGGCTATCTCCGGCTCCACTCTTGTTTAATTTCTATATTAAAACATTACTAAAAAATCTGAGAGATTGACACCTTTGCCCCTACTATTAATAGGAGAAGTGAAATGTTTATTGTATGCAGATGCTGCAATTATAATATCCAGGACTCCACTAGGATTGAGAGAGCAGTAACTAGTATGATGAGTTCATTAAAAGAACTAGATTTGGAGCTACAAGTAGACAAATCAAGGATAGTGGTAACAGAAAATAATATTTGGGATAAAAGTCATTGTGATATAAATAATAATAAAAAATAGAAGTTGTGAAGGAATATAAATACCTTGGTATAACTTTGGGTAGAAACCATTCTTGGAAAACTCATTTATTAGAAATAAGAATTAAGGCCTATAAGACAACAGGTGCTATAAGGTCATTTGCAAACAAATTCACAGGTAGCTCATTTAAGACCTTAAAAACAATGTTTGATGCAAAAACTGTATGCCAGACCTTGCACGGTAGTGATATTTGGGGCATCTATACAAATAACATTAATATCGAGGCTATTCAGCATATATTTATTAGGTATACATTGAATCTCCCCAGGGACTGGCCTTCAACATTTTTGAGATTTGCAACTGGTATGTTCTCTTTAAAAACACAAATGTGTATAAGGACTGTCAAGTTTTGGTGAAAAATCATGAATATGGATCATGAAAGAGTCCCCAAGATGTGCTGGCAGGACTTTATTAATAAAGTTCATAGTGGAAGAATATTGGAAAACTGGTTAACAAAGTTAAATTCATTATTAAAGAATGTGGGTTTAGAGGAGCCTTAGTATGACAGGGTATCACTGAACACAACTAGATTTTTGGATGTAGCAATTGTAAGGTTACATGACACAGCCATATCTAAAAGCTTTGAAAAAATATGTTATTTGAATAGATATGGTATATATTGAGGTATTAAGGAATGTTGGGGTATAGAGAAATAAGTACTAACCTGTGAAAACAGTTATCATAGAAATGTTTATGTAAACTAAGGTTAGACTCTCTTGGATTGATACAGCTAGAATAAAGCAGGTAAAATGAATGCTAATGTTAATATGTGTAAGCGTATTAATCTAATTTATCCAAGAATGTTACATGCTCTTTTTGAATAAAATATTTTGAAATATGAAAGGAGAACTGGATCATTCACAAATAATATATGAAATGGAAAGTAGATATTTACAAATCAGTTTACTAAAGTTAGATAAAATCAAGATAATATTCAGATTAGCTAAATTCCTCACTGTTTTAAGAGTTGATGGTTTCTGATGAATGTATTAAAACTTATATTTTATGTAAAGGTGGATTGATTATATTTTAATGGATTGAGAATAAAAGGTGTTTGTGCAATGTTTGTAATAGATATTTGGACTTATATAAATTCAGTGTAATTTTATATGTTTGTAATTTTAATAAACTTTGAACTTCGAAGTTTTGAACATACACACACAAACTTTTTCTAACAAATATTTTTTCCATATACTATACAAAAACAGCATACAAATGCAAATACAATTATAAATAAGAAAATATATAAATATATAAATTCCGTATGTAAATTTTCCTTCACCCTAGTGCATCACTAAAAAAAAAAAAAATTTCATCTGGCATCACATTTATACTTTCAATTTAAGACTATCTTTAATTATTTCCACCCAAAACCTAGTATGTTATTTTCCTCTTTGAGGATGTCCCACCATTTTTCATACATTAATGTTTCTTTGACATAGTTCCACCATCTCTGTTCTTCAAAACTTGGAATTTGCTCCACATTCCACCTCTCTAATATGAACCTTTTGTCGCCTCTAGTTGTTAAGGCTAAAGTCTTTGAGTTTTGTTCATTTCCAGTACATAATTGAAAATAAAAATACCAGAACCAGATGTAATTTGGTTTTAATATTTGGTCCACTAAAGTTTTAGTTCTCTGTCACTATGGAATAATTTGGGGCAGCTCCATAGACAATGTTTCAGGTCTGCTATATTATCACATTTATGCCAACATTTAGCAGTAAAATAATTGTTTATTTTGACCATATTCAAAGGGGTTAGATATGCTCTTTCATTAATTTTTACTTGAATAGATTTATTACATGCTGAAATATAATTTTTATTAGCTTAAATTCATATATTTAACCATTGTTGATCTGTCAACATGGAATCACATTCAATATCCCACTTATTGTATGAATTATATTTCTGTGTATAATCTTTGTAGCAATTTGACTATAAAACAAATTCAACAGATTTTTTCTCAATTGTGAATTATTTTAGAGTATTCATCTACCAGCCTTGCATAATCCACAATCAGTCCCATTTGAAATATTTTAGATATTGATGAACATTTAGATTTTACACTTAATTATTCAAAATAATTAATTTTCAGCCTTTATATTTTAAATATGATAAATCCTTGTATTTAGGAACTGTACCTCTAACAATCAAATCTTTCCACCTATAAGAACAAGCTGTTTTATCAAGATCAAATTTGTTGATCATCCTCTTTCAACCTTTATTGAATGTATTGCCTATGGGTAAATATAACCAGTGGACCTTCTCTATCATCATACTTTTATTAGCTATTCTAAGAACTTATAACAGCTCTTAAATAAAGGAATGGTGAGCAAATTCCAGAAACTTGCAATATCAATGTTTCAATATTAACATTCAATGGTAGATATTGTTGAGTTATATTATTTATAATGTGATATTTCAGTTTTGGAAAAAAGACAATTTCCACATCAATGTATCATACTGATTTATAGCATGTATTTCAGGGTCAGGGCATCCTAAACTCCCTTTATTCAAGGGTAACAATTTTCTCCAATGCAATTCAGGGTTTCCCTCCTCTCCGTAAAAATATTTTTATAATTCTTTTAAATTTGATAAACCACCCTTCTTGGAGGAGACCAAATATATTCTGAAATGGCATACATAAAATGTGGCATTATCATCATCTTAATTAAGTGTATATACAACCCCATAGAGAAAGTGCCAAGTATTGGCAATTCTCAGAAGATCTTTGCTTTATTTAAGGTTTTATAAAATTTATGGAAACATTTTACTTTGATCATTAGTCACTATGATACCCAAATATTTAATTTGAGTATCAACCACAAAATCCTTACATTAAGGGTCCAATACCTCTTCTTTTTTATTACTCTCATAATAATATATTTGGATTTGTTTAATTTATATCCAGAGAATTGAGCAAATTCATCCACCAACTCAAGAAAAAATGCAATGGAAGAATTAATATTCTTTAATATTAATAAAATGTCATCAGCAAAAGATTAACTTTTTAACTCTTCCATCTATTCAAATGCCTCAATCTTATTCTCCTCTCTTATCCAATTTATGAAGGGTTCCAAGGACATTGTAAGAAGGATCAGTGACTGAGGGCGCCCTTGCCTTATACCATTTAACACAGAAAATTGCTCAGAAAAGAAAATTATTTATTTGAAATTTTACCATGGTGTGCTTATATAAAGCCTGTATTATAATTAAAATATACTCCAGAATCCCCATTGTTCGAATACTTCAAACATATATGTTCTATTCAATACATCAAATGCTTTACTTACATCTAATGCAATAGCATAGTATGGGGTGTGTTCTTTTTTCACTTTTCTGTATATAGGACATTAAGAACTGGATCTGTTTATTTGTGTCTGCTATATGTTGGCCTGTTATAAACCCATACTGAGTCATTTGTAATTATTCAGGGCAAAGTCACTTTACTATATTAGCTACAAATTTAACTATAATTTTATAATCGGTGTTTAAAAGGAAATGGCTGATAACTGTCTGAATTCCTTTCTGGTTTGCCCTCTTTCTGTATTAATACGATTTTTGCTTCTTGCATAGTCTTTGGCATATACAGTTCTTGATATATCACCAATTGCAGCATTTCATAAATTTTAGGAGCTAAATCAGATTCAAATGCTTTATAAAATTCATTAGTAAAACTGTCTAACCCAGGAGTTTTCTTATTGGGTAATTGCTCGATTGTTTCCTCTATATCATTTATTGTTAAGTTTGTATGATCCCATATATATTTTTATTTAAATCTCCTATAAAATTTTCATCTCTTTTATGTTTAATTGTAAGTTTTGTTAAAATATATCTCTATAGTATTCACAAAACACTTGTGCAATTTTTGATCATTGGTAAATGTTTTGGAATCTTTTGTTTCCATAGCAATTATTATATTCTTTACGCAATTTGTTTTATTTGATTAGCTAAGTATTTGCTAGATTATCACCTTCTACATATTTTATTATATTTACCTTTTTAAATTTGTGCTAGTTTATTTATCTCTTGCCTTTTAATCTCAATTATTCCCATTTAAGACAACAATTATGAAAATCATCTCTCGTTAAGAATTCCATATTTTAATTTGAAAATCATGATCAAAATAGCTTGTCTATTTTTTTATTTATCATGCTTTGATAACCTCTTAAAAAGGCCAACGTGCATGCATGACAACTTTCAGGCCTTGGTCAAAGACAGCAGTGCTATAAACAGATAAAAAATAGTGGTGTAACATAGAAGTGTATTTTCAACCATAATTATAGTTTGTTTATTTATTTATTTTATTTATTCATTGAAAGTTTTGACTAGAATAGGCACAGAGTTATGATATGTGAAAAGAACAAGGTTGGGGGCTCCACACTATAAAGGACCTGCACACCCTCTGGAGTTTATGTAGTCATATGAGCAAAAAATATCCACTGGGCAATATGGGTAGGTTAGCACCACAGGTAAATTCTTATGGACACAGAGTCTCATAAAAATCTTTATTTTGCCAAGTTCTGCTTAATATCCATGTGCAAAACTAGCAATGAGTAAACAAACACACAAAATGTGCAACCAAAGCAAGAAATGGAAATGCAGCTCACCCACTTTTGATCCATGGCATTCCTCTAATGGTGCGCAGAGGACATTATTTCCAAAAGTTTCTGTGCACATCTACTAAACCAACAGGAATAAGGTAACATTTACAAAGTCAGTACAACCATGGTAAAAGTAGCTACTGCTTTATACCAAGAAATTATATACTATAAATCCCAGTTCCAAGCCTTTGTGACCAAAACAACAAACCAGAGTAACATCATGCCCACAGACACGAGCAGGTGAAACCAGGTCTGCATACATGCTACTTATTGACCATTCTAGAGTCATCATCAGAGTGTGATGTTTTGGCCTGAAGACCTGGAACAAATCAATCTCAGACCTGTGCAGACAAAAACACAGCCTAAACATCTGGAAAAAATCTGCTGAGGTATTTACTGTTCCAAACCTGTAATAAATGATCACCAGTAATTTGTTTCCTACTGTCTATAGAATTCTAGCATACTACACCATATTATAAACTATGTAGGGAATAAGTCATGATGTGGGGGATTATGCCATGTTAATATACCAAGGGGTGGGTTGATTCTCGAGCACTAGCACATGCTACACCATAGTATATACTATATAGGGAATGAGGCATGATTGGGGGATTATGCTATGCTAATGTACTGAGAGGTGGGCTGAGTCCTGAGCCCAAAGGGCAAGGGACTTCATCTAGCACAATTTAAGCTGACATAGTATAATACCCCAATGCAACTGCTTTATTCCACATACTGTATTAACTGTTTAGTAATATTAATTTTTAACAGTGCAGTAGTGTTGTAATTTGGTGCTACTGCTGATCTTTAAATTGTGGATTTGGGCACTAGCATCAATTAGATATGCAGAAAGAATTAGCTATGGCCGATAAGCTAAACTAGTAGGGTGCAGTTACACTGGAAGGAGTGGGTAATTGTGTTGCAAAAATAGTATTCTTAACTTTTAACTTCCTGTACTTCCTGGTGTTCAGTGAGGCTAAGCGGGTAGCCTGGGATATGTATCCTGTACTTTTCATGTGATCTGATTTAGATTTAAAATGCAAACAGTGAGGTGGCTCCCAGGACTGTGGTGCTCACTCATATTGCCAAATCAATATCCTCTATAAAGTAAGGCACTTACCTTTATGTAAGAAGCCTGACATAGTCAGTGTTCTAATTTTTGCAGAAGTTTATCTTTTATTTCAGTCCAAGATAAGACAGTATTCCAAGTGCTACAACAGTATTTGTAGAGAATATCTCACCCAAATTGATGTTTCATGCAAATCTCATATTTTTTAAGAACAATATATATACCTGGACTCCTAGGAAGTGGATTAGATGTCATGCAGTCTCATTCAGGTGCACTGCAGGACAGCTGATGAATTCAAACAGAGAGTTGCAGCTGTTTTTTTTTTTTTGATTTAGCATGCTAGCTAGGTAGGTGAACATTTTATCAGCTTTTAGAGTAATGTTTATGATGTTTTCTGTTGGCTTAGTGATGTAATGTTGTGTAGAATCATAGAATTGAAATATATGCTGTGTCTTTATTAGGTATTTAAAGTGCTGCTGATACCTCAAAGAAAACTTTGGAAAAAGAAAATATTTAGCTTCATTTCTGCTTGCATGCCATGTATATTTTATAGATTTTCCTCCTCATTATTTAGTACATTGGAAATTTTCATGAATACATGTTATTTATCCCTTAGGTTTCATCTGCCTCTACAGCATACTCCCTACTTCACGTCATAATCCTCTGTTGTGACATCACAATCTGTTGCCATGGGAGTAACTGTGATGTCAAAAACAGTGCATTATGATCTCAGTTAGGAGAAATCATCAGGAATAGATGAAATCTTCAGGAGCAAACATCCTGGTTTCATGTAAATGGCCTCAGTAATAAATAATAGGAGGAGAAATACAGAACTAATGTGAAATAGAAGTTGAACTGTGTCTGAGTATTATGTTTTGTTAAAGTTCTCCTGCCAGCGTCAGCTGCTCTTTAATACACAGTATTTTTCTTATGTGAGGAGCTCTGGAGCTTTTGGGGTTTAGATTTGTGAGCAGAAAGTACTGTTTGTTTATTTCAAAATTGCTGGACGGATTGAGCAATGTTCTTGGGGGTCATGATTTTTTTAATATACATGATTTCTTTTTGATGTTGCTGTGTTGTTTGACTTACATTGTGACATGTTTTACACAGAAGATAAATAATTAGTATATTAACCTTTTGACCCCAAATTGTTGTGCTCTCAGTTAATGTACCCTATCATGTATTCTGACCAGTGGTATATGCTGGATTAACACAATACAATATGATAGGATCCTGACTAATGGTAGTCAGAACTGGTCAGGCACCATTTCATAAATCCTTATATACTAAGACAGATTCTAAACTTAGTTTAGTATTTAAAAAAGTGCATTATTAAGCTAACCAGTAATAAGAGTAGGAAAGGTTCAGGTCCATCAGATACTGAATGTACTCTAACTTATATAAGTGAGTCTAATTTTGTCACTGTTCTTTAGCTCAAATTAATAATGTACTTTTATGAGAAGACATTCATTATATAAAAAAGAATATTAAGCTTGATTTACCTTTTCTTAAATATAATTAAATGGTTGTATATACAAGCATCCTTCATTAACCTCTTTCCTTCTTCATTTGTTTGCTTTGAAATGTGGTAGTTACTTTTATTTTGTAATTTGTAAACAGAAAGCACAGAAACATATTATAGCTTGTTTCCATGTGCATCCTAGGGATTGGGTTGCATGGCCTGATTTTGATAGGGGAATGTTGGCCATGACACTGTGAAACTCACCAGTTTTTCTTTGATAAGTGACATAGGATCTAATTATGCTTTCCTCTTTTTATGATCCATTGTTAATAACGCTTGTTCCTATCTCAAATTTATTTTTATAATTACTGATCAGTTCAAGAATCCAGTGATATCAGAGCTTCAACTCAACAGAGGTTGATTTGTTTGGGAACTGATCAGTATTTACACAAATGAATATCAGGTAGAAAGAATGTAGCATTAACAAGAGGTCCTAAGAAGGAAAAAGGAAGAGATTATTTCTAAGCAGATAAATTGCAGAGTTATAAGACTAAGTAGGCTACATCGTGCATGTCCAAATTGCCAATTACAGTATATTAGAAATGGTAAAACAATATTTAATTTCCAGTTAACATGTATTGCTTGATTGCACAATACTGTGGGTGGGAGTATTAAAACCACTACATTAAATATCCTGAGAGACCACAAGGTTGCCAGGCACATGAAGAAGGATAGTTGGATATCTGTAGTATAAATTCCACAGGAGACCAACAGCAGCTCAAAAACTTTCATTGTGGACATATAAACAACTGATACACTCTCAAAGTAGTGTACTCCAACAGCATAGCACAGCACACTGTAGAACCTCAACAATAGTATTCATCAGGGGCCTTTATCTGTTGGGCTACCCCTCACTTAAATGGCTCATTGTCAAAAGCACAGTACCACCATATGGGTGCACTGATTACCTTGAAAGTTACTGAATACAGTGGCTCTAAGCAGGTGGGCGACAATGGACTGAGAAAACAGCAGACAATAAACAAGCATATACACAAACATGTGTAATAAAAGTGTATGAATACATACAAAAACAACTGAAAGATTCTACCACTTCATATGTGAATAAAGTGCTGGTATCCCGTGACTTTGGCGACTGCGATTGGATGACTACCGAAGGCAACTCAATTACGATGCCTCACATCAAGAGCAACTGGGAAAGGTGTGCAACTAGATGGGGTGCATGAAATAGTGACATCCTGTCACTACATGCCTACTTGCATGGGGGGCTAGCACACTGAGCGTGGGGTGGAGGGATGGAGAGGTTGTAGGGGTGGGGTCACGGCAAGCTGCCAAGCTGCTTATGTTGCGTGGTTGGTTGGTTCAGGGCTGTGGAGGGACTGGTGCTGGGTTTGGGTCCAGGTGCAGGTACTTTTGTTGTGACTGGCCCCAAATTTTATTTTGCCATGTTTGCACCCCGACATTCCTCCCTGGAGTTGAGAATCCTTAAGTAGGGGATGTGGGAGCAAAGACCGAAGTGATGGGAGTTCAGGGCACAGCCCCACATAAAATTAAATCCCAATTCCCGGTGCCATTCTGCTGTGTGCTGGGAGTACATCACCAAAATATTTTTTCGTAATGTGCGTTGCCCTAATGTGATCGCCCGTGGGTGATTGCCATTATCATTAAAGATCCTAAATTGCTTTATAGCTGCACACTAAAGCCAAAGCATAAGGTCAGATAAGCAAAAATAGTGAAAGACAAATGGCTTATAATAAGGTAATGATCATGAAACATATTGATTCACATACAAAATTCATATGAAAAAATTCTAAAATTTTGGTACATGATGGCATGCACTAGAATATAGAGGACTTTCTTATACTCATATTAATGAAGTGAGATAGACAGAAACAATGGCAGCTTAGTGGAGAAGCAATTTCTTCAACTGGGAATTTCATCATGAATTTAGAAGTAGGTGATCAGCGCACCTAGTACCAGACTGCAGAAAGAAAGAATGAAAGAAAGAAAGATGAAACAATGTGTTTAGTTGTAACAGAATATATCAATACATGGATAAGTGCAAAACAGAATCATAAACAACTTCATAACAGCAAAACATCTATAATTCAGAACAATCTGTAAGGTATTCATTTCATGGTACTCAAGTCTGTTTGAAGAGGCCCTTGGGAAGGTGACAGACTAATCAAACTATGCCAAAGAGAACATTTTGGGATTTACTCCTGAGTCCCTTCAACTGGAAGGTCTCAGTCTTGAGTGGGACCTTAAACCCTCTCAGTAGAGGGTCCTTGTTATTCTCTGTGTACTTCCAGAATTGGTAGAGTAGTTTTGCTGTTATAAAGTTACTTATGACTCTGTTTTGTGTTTGTCCATGTATTGACATGATCTGTTACATTTAAACATTTTGATTTCATGATCATTACCTTAATATAAGCAATTAGGTTTTACTATTTTTGACGATCTGACCTTTGACCTAAGCTTTGGCTTTAATATGCTGCTATAAAGCAATTGTATGTGTACTTGAACTAGTAGCACCTGTTTCACTTATTTTGTATATATTCATACGCTTTTATTACACATTTAGTGGTGCATAACTGTGTTCATTGCCTGCTGTTTTCTCAGTCCTTTGTCCCTCACAGCCACTGGATTTCACAGCTTTCAATGTAAAATAATGCACCCACTTGGTAGCAATCTGCTTCCAATCATGAACTATTTAAAGGAGGATCAGCCCAACAGACCAAGCCCTCTGATGAACAGTGCAGTTGAAGTGCTGGGGTATGTTGCGACTTTGACAGCACACCACATGTGACAATGTATTAGTTGTTTGTCTATCTACAATAAATGTTTTCAGGTTGCAGTTGGTTTCCTGTAGAATTTATACTACAGACATCTGATTATCCACTCCTCAAAGTGCCTAGGATTCCCTGTGGTCTCTCTGTACATGTAGAGTTGGCAGTTCCCACCCGCAGTGGACTCCTTGCTCTGCTGTGCAGTTTTGTCCTGCTTCTCAGATAATAAATATCCCATGATTGTATTATAAAGTGTGCATATTCAACAGAAAGTGATGTACTTATAAACAGCAGGTCTACCACAGGGTTGTCTCTGACTTTCTAAGATGTGTCTGGGTAGAGCTGATGTGACACTATAGGTCGTAGAGGGGATATGGTAGATAGGAATGGTTAGCATCCAAAATGGTAGGGACAGAGGTGTAAAGAGGTTGGGCATCTTGCTGGACATCCCTAAGAGGGTGGACATCACACAGCAGGCAGTAAAAGCCCACACGGCCCAGAAACTTGATGGCCCTGCTGTTCAGTAATGAGACCAGGTCAAAAACAAAAAAGAAACAACAAAGGAAGCAGACATAGGGAGGGCATCAGTCAAGGGGTAGGCATTCTGGATTCATGGACTAACTTGCTACGAATTGGCAGAAGGAGAATAAGGAGAGTTGCAATATACAATGCAGGCTGGGAAGGGGTTTGAATGAGAGGAAATGTGGAGAAAGGGAGGAAATAGAAAGAAAAGGTGATAGGGCAGAAGAGGGTTTATAACAATGCTGCAGCATGAGTGGTGCCTCTTTGTTCATCAGGCTGATTTAACAACTAATTCCTTGTGTTAGAATGCTGGAACTCCTGGGTTAAGTAGCAGTGACCTGGAATGCAGCAGGCACTGTAGCCCAACAGTAACCAAGACATGGCATGTTTTACATCAGGTAGATTCATCTCTCTACCTGATTTACAATGGGTCTGAAGTAAAGAGGACTGTCATGAAAGGTAATCTATGTATTGCTGAATGAACTGTCAAGAATATACAATAAATCCTGTTTAGATAAAGGTTTAAGAACATTGTTCTGATAATTCATTTGTAGGCAACCACAATAAAAACAAATGCTGGGATTTGACTGGTTTGTTGAGGTCAGAAAAGGAAAGCAATTCCCTAGACAATGATTATATCTTTAATTCATTGCTAGTATATTATTGAATCACTTCAGAATACATTTAACTCACTATAGTTAGTTGAGTATTGGACCACCCGGACATTTTGCAACATGGCCAATTTTAATGCTGAAATGCCACCTTGATTTTCTTTAAGTCCACTGAGCATATGTTACATTTGCTTTGCAGTTGTTTCAATGCTATGCAATATATTTTTCTTTATTTTCGTTTTTCTGCTCCTTTGCTACACTGAAAATACCATTGTTTCTGGTGCTGCAAGATCTACATAGCATTGCAGTGTTGATTAGAAACAGTACCAAACTTTATGTATATTCAACAGATTTAAACTAGATGTGATGGGATGGTGCATTAACCTCTATGGATCATTATTCACAGACAGCTCAAGTATCTCTAGCTAGCAAACAGACCAACAATATAAATGTTGCATGGGCAATCATAGATATTCAAGATAATTAATCACAATAATGAACAGGATTCCTCACTCCTAAGATAACAAATGAGGCTGAAAACTGCCATTATCCTACATAAACTGAAGATATCATGCATTGGTGCATTATCTGAGTATCCTTTATTTGCATATGCAGTCTGGTTCCTTATGACATTGTTTTATTCTTTTATTTAGGTTTCACATTACCTAAAAGCAGCCCGCATAATTGGGCCTTCCTGTCATCACCAGTGCTCACTAGTGCTCACAAGTCTCACCCAACTACAACATTTGAATCAGCTTCTGAAGATGTTCATTCTCCTCCCACCAGGAGAAGCAACATGAGCGAGTTAGTGAATGTTGATGGAGCCTGGTGACATAAGGTCATCCACACCATCAATGGCACTACTACGTTTCTGACAACAGGAGCCACAACAAGACAAGTGCATTGTCTCCTCTTACTTCGAGTTGATTGTTCTTAGGATGCTCTATCACCCTGCCTGCTGGCATTCACACCTGCTTTCTTGTGATGGGAACCAAACATTGGTCATCACCCATCGTGACAGAATTTGTCCTTTTCATTCAGCAGCACAGGCTAGCCATCATTGTAAAACATTAGCAGATGAATCAGTCATGAGAGCCTCCAAGAATATAATAGGTACTTAAAACAATAGGCAATCCAATGTTTAAGGCTTTTCAACTAAAGCTAAGTCTATCCAGACAGTACAGTATGTCATACTGCAGAATTCTGAAGCTGAGTTACTGAATTCAACATGACAATTCAATGGCATTTAATCCTGTTTGTCACACACACACACAATTCTGTGATACTGTGTGCATTCTGGCAGGCTCCAGTGAATCAATGATCTATTTTCTGCAACAGTTACATATTTTATTTGTTATATATATATATATATATATATATATATATATATAATAGAGGCAAAAACTCCATTTAATGCATCAGTTAGGGTTGTTCTGATGACAAAAGCGAGGAAATTAGATCGTTGAAACCCCTTACCCCTCAGCCCACCCCCAACTTGAATCGGGTGCACGTTAGTCGCCGGCCCCAACTCTCACCCCATCACATGTGAAAAGAAGCTGAGGAATAGGAGAATGGGGTGACAGTTAGGACCGATGACCTCAATGTGCACCCCGATTCCAGTTGAGGGGTGGACTGAGGGGTGAAAAGGGTGTTTCAACCCAACATCGAATTTCCTCGCTTTGTCGCTGTGGAACAACCCTAACTGATGCATTAAATGGAGTTTTGCATCTAACTTCCTTCTTTTGAGAATGATAACAAGAAATAGGTGAATGAATGGCGGTATGAGCGTAGTCTTTGGCTCCGCGCCCTGCTATAACGTAGTGGCAGGAGAGTGGGCACTGCAGGCCCCGCACTCCCGCCACGTAATGTCTTGTCACATAATAACATTGTGCCCGCAATCGCAAATCGTAATGTGCATGGTGATGCAAAGCAGAAAGAGAAACAGTACTGTAAACAGAAATGTTAAAAGCAACGCAAATGCAACCGCAAATGAAAACATAAAGGGTACCACATGGTGGCGAATGTGAACGGTAAGTGAACGGTGTGGAACCGCAAACGGAAATGGTAATGGTAACAGTAATGTAGGTGCACAGGCTGGCTTTCCCCAAAAGCTGTATAAAGACAGTGAGTACAAAGAATGTAGGCAAATAATGACTCTGAACAGAAAATGAGGACTTGAATAGTAAATTGCTTATATCTCAGGAACCGTATTTACTTAGAAAAAAATGCAACAGTCATATGAATTATCACTTTCCAGGCTAGTTTTGTGCTTTGGGGCTAAGCGCTTGTTTGACTTAAAAGTCCGTATCTCGCACCGCTTCCGAGATACGGCCCTGAAAGGCGCGAATCCGTAATGTTATCCTATGGAAAAACAGAAGTTTGGAGTGCCATAACTTTGCCTCCCTGTAATATTTTTTCAACAAAACACTTAAAGCACATCTGTTGGATGTTGGCTGTGTTCCTGCAAATTTCAGCCCAAACAACCAAACTGTTATTTTGCAGCAGGGCGCCAAACGATGCTGCAATCCGTCAGATTTAATGTTATCCTATGGGAAACAGCATCAAATTTGAAGTATTGTAAGTTTGCCGCTGTAATATTTTTTTTCAACAAACATGGAAAGGCACATCTGTGAGATGTTGGCTGTGTTCCTCCAAATTTCATCCCAAAGCTCCAAACCATTCTTTTGCAGTGGGTGCCAAAGAATTGCTGTCATTTTCCCACAGCCTAGAAAAATACTGTCGCAATTTGCGAAGCTCGCAAAATTTGTGACACTTTCGTGAGTGCCACACTACTTTAGGTAAAGTACTTTTCCAGAAATCTGAAAAACATATTTCTGGGGTATTTCAAAATAAAGACATGGCTAGCATCCTCAGGGTCCGACTAGGTGAATACAAAAAGAATTAGGTTGCTAGAGGGTCCCAAATTTAAATGCCAAGCATTTTTCTGATCACCAACTGAAAACAAAATGGCAGATTTGCAACAGTAAAAGGGCCATTTGTGAAAGTAAAAACTGCATTTGCGACACTGTCAAACTTTTTTTGTTAACTTTTCCCATTGACTTATAATGGAACTTGTTTTTTTGAATAACTTTTGAACCGCTTAATATTTTTTCACGAAATCTTCAAGGCACATCAGGGTCCCTGGCTGCATGTTCCTGAAGATTTCAGACTGGTCACACAAAACCATGCGACCTGTAGGCACGACCGTAGAATTCCAAAAGCCGTACGAACGCATCATTCAGATCATCACGCTATCAACTCCGCAGTCAGATATCTGACCGTATGAAACCTAGCAGATCCCAAGGTATATGGGTCTTGATTCTGTATTCTAAATTTCAGGCAAATCCATTGAACAGTTGTAAAGTTATTAAGGTGCAAAATTTTGGGTTTAATATGTAAATGGCTCTCAACCCTAACTATGGAAGCACTACCTCTGCTACTATAATATATATATATATATATATATATATATATATATATACACATACACACACACACACACACTCACACATACATACACATATATACATATATATATATTTATAAAATGGTAAGAAAAGTAATCCTCTGGTTGGCTGAAACACATCAGCTGACTGTGCATATATCAGAGCGCTTACTGCACACCTGCACTTTTACCCCTACAGAACAATTTTACATTTTATAAGATAGATAACCCACTCTATAGTGTAAGGTCGCGCTTGATATATGCACGCTTGGGTGGTTGACGACCAACCTGCAGCCTTATATGCATAAATGCACACCAAGTTGTGCATATATCAGAGTATGAACTCACACCTAAGAGTGGGTTATCCATTGCATATATATATATATATATATATATATATATATATACATACACTATACTGTTTCAGCTGTGAGATGAAGAAAAGACTAGTCCAAATGACCTTTCTCCCTACTAGACTATGGTGATCTCATATACAGAGGTGCTGCTACAACTCAGCTAGTTAACTAGATGTCATCTACAACAGAGGACCTCATTTCATTACTGGCCTACAGGCAAAACTCATCAATGCCTTCTTTATACGTAAGTGTGATAGACTCTACGCAAAACCAGAAAGCATAGGACATACCTTTCAACCTCTTGTCTCATGAATCTGGGACAAGGCTTAAAAAATCAGGGACAAGGACCCCAAATCATTAATATATCTTAAAACAGGTACTCTTCACCCAGAAAGCTGAGAGAATAAAGGAATTTGTGTTAAGATGCATTTTCTGAAGTACAAGTCTGTAACTAATGTTTGACAATATTTTGTGTTATTAATCTCCACTGTTCTGTCACAAAACACAAATTTTACTAGGGACAGAGGAACATTCTGAGGCCAATCAGGCACATCCCTGAAAATCAGGGACACTTGAGTGTGTGGCTTAAGAACCTAAATTTATGGTCCTGAAAAGCCCTGCAGAATTCTCTGCAACCATACATATCAAATCTCTTTCAGTGGTCTAGAGAGCTGTACTGTCTAAGAAATCATAGTGAAATTTTTCTTGATGTTGCAAGACTCTTTCTAAATATGGTAAATGGCTTCCAGCTATGCTGCCCCTTTAGCCAGAATGCCTTTGCCTAAATTGCTTAAAATAAATTTTCTGGTCAGTCCCGCTTTTAAGTTGCCTCTGGTCAATTTTGTATTAAGAAATGTGTATGCCATTAAATACTATGTAAAATTGTGTTATATGGGTCGACAATGAACTCTCACAGTTTGGGCAGGCCTTCCTCCAACTGATGAGCCTCATTGGGCATTATACAGGTAGTTACCTCTGCTACCACATCCATGGTCATCCATTGGACCTGATATTCCAACTGCAGATGGAGATCACCAATTTGGTGGTGGAACCAGTCGGATGGTTGGATTATCATAGTATAAGGTCTAGATTGGAAGCACCCTCTTAGACCTGATCCTATGGAGACAGTCCAGTACCACCCTTTAAGGAGTTTGATTCCAGATGTTCTTATGGGAAGCTTGATCTATCACATGTGACAATTGAATGCAGGAAGTTGGAAACTGGTACTTGTTTATTACAAGGCAGTGACAGGGCCCTCAATTCCTCTAGCTCCTGTTTGAGTTTGCCCTCACTTTACCCAAAGTCCCCTGGTTTGATGGGACTTTGAAGAAGCTGAAGCAAGGAGATGAAGGTTGATAGTGCTGGAAGAAATCTGATCTGGTGGATGATAAACTTAGGTTGATAACCCATTATAAAGACTATCAATCAACAATCTCCTATAAGAAGGCAGAATTCTGTCAAAGGAAATTACTGCAGCAATGAATTGACCAGTTCAGTTTTTCTGGACTGTTGACAGGTGTGCAATCCAACTTGTATTCAATCTCAGTGAGCATTTTCAAGCTAAGTGTAATGAGTTTGCTCAGTTTTTGCCAATAAGATTGCCACCATCAGGTCAATGATCTATTCAGTGCCCTCAAATGGGCATTGCAGTGATCAGCAAGAGGTTGCAAACACCTGGTCTGTCTTGTCAGACTCGCCAGTTGGCAATTGTAGACATTATGTTGGTCATCCAAGGTATGCGCTCCAACCTACTGTAGTTTGGCTCTGGGCCCTATGTGCCTCCTTGTGGGGTGCATTGAAGTCATCAGCCCAGTCCTTGCTGAAATAGTACTGTGTTCATTGGAGACAGGGATGTTTCTGGACCCCTGAAGGTAGCGATAGTGGTCCCTCTCCTGAGAAATTTTCTTTCGACTCAGACTACTTAGCAAACTATAGACTATCTCTAACCTGCCCTTTGTGGTCAAGGTTATTGAGAAGGTGGTTTTGATGCAGCTTGATGATCATTTAACAACCTATGATGTCTATGATTCTCTCCAATTCGGGTTTAGGAAGAGGCATAGTACTGAGCCTGCCCTCATTTCGATACTGAATGATCTTCTGATAGTGAGAGATTAGGAAGACATTCCATTTTGGTTCTTCTTGATCTCTCAGCAGCGCTTGACACCGTAGAACTTTGGTGTTGTCGGAGAATCTGCAGATTCTGTGTGACTGCCTGGTACAGTTCTCAGGTGGTTTCAATTGTTCCTCCCTGGCAGGACTTAAATACTGCTGTCAGGAATTACTCCTTGGCTACCCTCCTTCTGTCATGTGGGGTTTCACAGGGCTCTTTACTATCCCCATGTTGTTTGCAGTATATATGTTGTGCTTGGGAGACATTATAAGGTTGTATGGGCTGAGTTTTCACTGCTATGCAGATGATACTCAGCTCTACATGTCCTTTGCTCCCAAGCAGGGTGGGGCAATCTCAGTTTTTAACTGCTGCCCTCCGATATCCAGGATTGGATGAGTGCCAATTGGCTGAGGTTGAACTCAGGTAAAATCAAGGTGTTGGTGGTACAGCCAGGTCACCAAGGTATGGGGCTGTTGACAGGACAACCATCTGGGCTTTGGCTGGAGGGGACCAACTGCTCACCTCAGACTGGGCATGATATCTGGGAATTGTGTTCAATAGCAGCCTGACACTAAAATCTCATTTATATGCTGTCATTAAGACCTCTTTGAACACATGAGGACATTGCCAGGATTAAGCACCTGGTCCCACCTTGGGATCTTCCAGTGCTGGTTCATGCCTTTGAAACCTCATGCCTTGATTACTGCAATGCCCCATACCAAGGGTTACTGGGATTGATATCCACTGATTGCCACTAGTGCAGAATGCAGTGTCCATGTTGTTTGTCACTCCTGTGTGCTGCAGCCTACACTGGCTACATATACATTAGTGGATCACCTTCAAGGTCAGGTACTGACCTATAAAGCCTACACGGACATGGACCTGGTTACCTGCAAGATCTTCTCTGCCAAATTCCCCTCTGCTCACTCTGTTCCTCCAATGAGGGATTGCTAGTGGTTCCCTAGGTTTGACTAAAACTTCTGGGGCCCATTCTTTGGCTTTTGTTCCCTTCCCTGTGGAACTTTCTACCTCATCAGATTAGAGAGTGCCTGACCATCGAGAGCTTTAAAACTGCTCTGAATGCATACTTATTCTGCCTAGCTTTCCTGATTTAAATGAAACTTAATGCTCTGTGATTACTTATAGTTATGATTGTGCTTTCATTTTAAGCTTATTTTATTGTTTATATGGATTTAATTTTTTATGTGCAGAGCTTTGATCTACCTGGAATTGCGCTTATAAATAAAGTTTAATATGACATGATATAACACTATGTGTGACCCATTGCACTTTTGTATATTTCACACTGCTGTAAATCTATTCATCTTACTTCTAGTGTTATTAGCCTTCCATTTAGGTTATTTAATGAGTCATGTCTTTATTATCTAGTTCTAACTCTGTTCTACATGTACTGTATGACAATTAGGGTTATACTGTTATCCTACCATTGTACCATTACCTCTCCTAACCAATACTTTAATGTAAATGAGTATTGCTCAATAGAGCTTTTCCATGGTAAAATAAATAAATACCAAAAATATAAATACTATCCTGTTCATGTTCTCATGTGTTGCTTATGTTTATTATTGATTCCTTGTCATATGGTGTATTTACACCACTGCTACTGTGTTTTTTATATATACTGTCAATTGTGTGCTTGAATTTGTATTATGTCTCCACACATAATTAATAACTGTGATTAAGATCTGTCTGTATTTTGATATTTGTTACCTGTAACCTCACAAGTTGTGCCCCAAAATAGGTAATTATTTTGTCTACACACACAAAAAGTAGATAAACATGTGGGAGAAAAGTAATGTAATGGCTGTAGGGCAGCAGTCTTCCGGGAGTCTTCTGGAGGCTGAGATGCTGCCCTATTTGCAGACAACTATCTGCCCTGAGGGAGGAAGTGTCCATCTTCAGGCTGCACTGGACAGTAGGAAGGAACCTCCCCATCCAGGGAGCACTAGCGCCACCACCACTACCTCAGAGGTTGCAAAGAAAGCACAGCAGTTGGACCACAGTGGGCTCAGAGAGGGTGAGGATGGTGGAACAGAGGCACACCCAGTCAATTGTTCCACTCCACAATCCATACATCATTCTGGAGGAGCATAGCTCCCCATGGATGCACCTGCAGAGAAGACTGATGACAACTGTCACAAGGGAGGCCCACAGGAAGGAGGCAGAGGACACCAATGGGAAAGGAAGCAGCTCCTGGTGGGGGACCCAATTATTAGGGGTATAGAACTGGGGAGCTGGTAAAACTGAAGTAAGGTGCCCGCCTGTGCCATGGTTTGAGGGACAGGAAGCGATCCTCAGGATCATGAGAACAGCTGCAAGGGAGTCTGAGCTGACATAATTGTCCACCTAGAGACAAATGACTTGGCTCATCATGAGATTAGAGCAGGGCAGGAGGACATTGCAGAGTTGGGGAGGGCCAAGACAAGTAGCACACACAGTATCCTTCTCAGAGGTGCTGCCTGTCAAAGGCATGGGGGAGGTGAGGGTAATTAGCACCATGCAGTTTAATGAATGGTTGAAAAATGCAGAGCACAGGGTTTGGCTCATTGGGGACTGGGGTTCACCTGAGGGACACCAGCCTATACTGGCAGGATGTTCTGCATCTGTCCAGGAAGGAAACAAGTCTCGAGCAATAGGTTTAAATGCTTCATTGGAAAGCTTTTAAACTAGTCAAAGGGGAGGCACTGACAAGCAGCAGGAAAATCCCAGCCTCCCTTCAAAACAGGGTACTAATGAGAAAAGACCGAGGTAGAACGGTCAGTGGGGGATGCTGCAACAGAAGGTAAAGCCATCAAAAAATGGAGAGCAATGAGTACCAATGCCAGTAGTCTAGGTAACAAGCTTCCTGAATTAGTGGCCTTGATGGAGGAGGAACATCTGATATCATGGCAGTCACAGAAACATGGTACACACAAAACCATGACTGGGACATAAACATACCAGGATACACTATCTACAGGAGGGACAGGGAGGGTAAAAGAGGAGGAGGAGGAGTAGCTCTTACATAAGGGAAGGAATAAAAGCAACAGAACAAAAGGGTAAACAGGGAGGAGAAGAATCACTGTGGATAAATTTGGAGACAGGCAATGGCACCACAATCCGCACAGGGTTAGATACAGACTCTCTTCTCAGGGGAGAAAATGGACAAGGAAATGATAGAAAGTATACTTAGAATGGCAGAAAAGGGGAGCTATTGCTGATGGATGATCTGAATATGCCAGATGTTAACTGGAGTGCAGTTGCAGCTGCCACTTCGAAGAGTGGAGTTATTCTAGATGCCCTACAGGGAGCATGCCTTAGACAACTAGTACTGAGCCCACTCAAGAGGGAGCAATATTAGACTTTGATTCTCTCAAATGGAGATGGAGATAGGATCACAGATGTAGAAGTGGGTAGCCATCTGGGAACTAGCTACCATAGAACAGTATGGTTCACAATAAACACAGCAACAGAGTCAAGCCATACAATGACAAAAGTACTGGACTTTAGAGGGCTGACTTTGCCAAAATTGGTGAGTGCCTAAGGAATGCACTAGCAAATGGGCAGGAAGGAGGGTGGAAGAACAATGGGGAATAATAAAACTGCCATCACAGAGGTAACGAGCCTTTGTGTTAAGCAACAAACAAAACAAAACGATGTAAGAAACCACTATGGTTCTCAAAGGAAGTGGCAGGAAGGTTCAAGAGAAAGAAAGCATTAAGGAAGTACAAGGAATTGCAGAAGGAGCAGGACAGAGAACTGTATCAGTTAAAACAAAAGGAGGCTGGGAGGCAGTCAGAACAGCAAAGGCCCAAACCGAGGAAAAGATAGCCAACTCAGTTAAGAAGGGGATAAAACCTTTATAGGTACATCAGGAGTGAAGGAAGACCAAGGGAGGGATAGTGGCTTAATAAAGGGAGGGAGGGTGGGCAGAGGGAGACTGTGAAAAGGCAGAGAAACTAAACAAATAATTTTGCTCAGTATTTACAAATGAAGAGGGGAGGTACATAAAACAAACAGTAGAAACACTCTGGATACAGAAGTTGATACCAGCCCATTTACAGAAGAAAGGGTTCTGAAAGAACTCTTAAAACTGAAGGTGGACAAAGCAATGGGGTCTGATGA
Organism: Neoceratodus forsteri; assembly: GCA_016271365.2. Classification (NCBI taxonomy): domain Eukaryota; kingdom Metazoa; phylum Chordata; order Ceratodontiformes; family Ceratodontidae; genus Neoceratodus; species Neoceratodus forsteri. The sequence continues at coordinate 628,116,375 of CM057455.1, forward strand.
GATTCATCCAAGAATTTAAAAGAACTAAGGGTAGAACTAGTAACACCACTGACTACCCTTTTAACAAATCATGAGAGGATGGGTGATACCCAAGGACTGGAGGAGGGCAGATGTGATTCCCTTCACAAAAGTGGGAGCAAGGCAGAAGCAGGAAACTACAGACCTGTTAGTTTAACCTCAGTGATAGGGAAATGACGGAATCTCTTCTGAAGGAAAGAATTGTCGAGTATCTAGAGGCCAGAGGGGCACAGGACCCTAGGCAGCATGGATTCACAGCGGAAGGTCATGCCAGACAAATCTGATAGATTTCTTTGACTGGGTGACCAAAGTAGTAGATCAGGGAGGGGCTGTGGACATGGCCTACCTAGACTTTAGCAAGGCATTTGACACAGTCCCACACAAAAGATTAATATACAAGTTAGCCAGCCTGGGAGTGAGTCCCAAGATGACAGCCTGGGTAAAGAATTGGCTGGAGAATAGGACACAGAGAGTAATAGTAAATGGAGTCCACTCAGAAGAAAGGAGGGTTACTAGTGGGGTACTGCAGGTTTCAGATTAGATCGGTCCTTCAATGTCTTTATAAGCTACATTGCAGAAGGACTGGAAGGAAAAGTATGTCTCTTTGCATATGACACAAAGATCTGCAACAGAGTTGATGCACAGGGTGGGGTGAAAGGATGAGAAGGGACTTGGCAAGGTTAGAGGAATGGTCAAGGTAATGCACCTGGGAAACAAAAACCCAGGGAAGAGTACACAATGGGGGTGAGAGACTAACAACTACAAAAATGGAAAGGGACCTGGGAGTAGTCATATCAGATGACCTAAAGGTGGGCAAGCAATGGAGAGGAAGCAAGGAGGGTGGGGGATACTGGGATGCTTAGGAGAGGCATAACCAGTAGGAAACAGGAAGATATCCCTCTGTACAGACAGCTGGTGAGACCCCATCTGGAGTACTGTGTGCAGTTCTGGAGACCCAATCTCCGAAGACATAGACAGGATGGAAGCTGTCCAGAGGAGGGCACTAAAATAGTGCAGGGTCTGCACCGGAAGACATATGAAGAGAGACGAAAGGAGCTTTAATATGTATAGCTTTGAGGAAAGGAGAGAGGGGGACATGATAGAAACATTCAAGTACCTCAAGGGAATCAACAAAGTCCAAGAGGGTAGCATCTTTCAAAAAAGAGGTGTGCAAGAACAAGAGGGCATAATTTGAAGATGGGGGCGGCTCAGAGGTAATTTAAGGAAGTATTTTTCACAGAGAGGGTTGTGGATGCATGGAACGGCCTTCCGAGGAGGTTGTGGAGTCAAATCAGTGGTGGAATTCAAGCATGCATGGGACAGTCATAAGGCAATTCTAGGGGTGGGTAGGAAGAAGTAGGCTGCTGGTTAACTAGGATCTGCAGCTTATCCAGTAGGTAGGAAATGGAAGACTGGTGGACCAAGGGTCCTTATCTGCCGTCAAATTCTGTGTTTCTATGTTTCTATGTTTCTATTGTATTTACAAGATAAACATGCAATTAATCAATATATACATAAATACATACATAAGAAAGCTTGTTTTGTACTCAGATACTCAGGCGGTCAATTTTCTGCAAATACAGTAACGTTAAGCAATTTGTATAAGCCACCAAATTGCAGGAGAAAATTACTCAAATCTAGTTTGCAAAATGAGAGAATGTTGAAACATGTCAATTAATTGAGAGGATACAAAGAACATGATAAGAAACACAATTATTTTAATTTTCAGAAGAAATTAGCTTAAAACTTTATCAGGTGATAAGCCCCTTTGCATCTGGATGATCTGTGCATTTTAAATGTGTACTTATTTTGGAAAATACCCTATGGAGAGACACTCTATTTGCAATAAAATATGACAGAATGTTTGTCAGATCAAGTGCATCCTGTTGGTGATTGATAGAAAGACTTATAATATCCTGTTAGGAATATTATATCTCACGACTTAAAGTACAGTGGTCCAAGCATGTTTCTGAATTAGTTGACAAGGTGAATAAGATATTTTAGTATTTACTTGATCTGAAATTCACTGGAGTTCCTGCTGTGGATCTAGGAAGTTGGATATTGTTTTTTCACAGTTGGCAAATTTCATTGACTTCCAGTCAAACTTAAACTTGACTATAAAGCACTTCTACTCAAAATCAAATATTGAAATGGACTTGCTTCATGATATGCATCTGAATGGCTTCCTTATCCTCTACCAACGCAGTGCCTTTTCTCCTCTGATGTGCACTTCCATAATGTTCCTACAACCAGAATGGCCACATTTGGTGATAGAGTCTTTTGGTCCATGCACCTAGCCTTTGGAATGGACTACAACCAGAAATGTGGGCCTGTGTTGATCCTCATCAATTTAAAATCAAACTCAGAACTTATCTCTATCAACAGGTTTTAATAACCCATTCCTATTTTTGTATCCCAATTTTGTAGGCCTTGAATATGTTTCAATGTGCTATAAGAATTGTATTAATTACAATTAATATTTTGTCTTTTGCAAATCCATATACCGATCAATATCGGGGTATGGCAATGTATTGTGGCATTCTTCTCTGACAGTACAAGACACAAAGCATTGGAGGATATTCACAAATGGTCAAAGTGAATCATATTTTGGGAATGATGTGAATATTGTATACCTATGGTTATGTCATCAGCAGGTATTGCACAGTTTTTCTTTAGGAGATTGGTTGCTAGTTCTAAATGTTTCAAAAATGAACAGTCATGAGCTTAAGCTGAATAATTAATGTTTTCACAAAATTGATTGTAGGCACCATTTTAGCCTGGTTTTGTCTGAGATTCAAATATTCACAAATAGATTTTGTTAATCTTTACTCCATGGATGATCTGCTATTTCAGTGTTTGAATGTGTATCTGTATGCAATTGAACCAGCCAGGATTCCACACAATAATACTGTAGTATATCACAAATGATGCAGCATGCTGCAGGGGACATCATTATTCAGTGACAATTAAACCCTTTTTATTGCAGTATTTTTGTGACATGTCATGTTCTGCAAGGTACTGTCTTGCATTGTAGCTGGCTCTGCTGCAAATGGTTTGTGACTAGAGAGACAGATTGACAGATAGACAGACAGACAGACAGACAGACAGATAGATAAATAGACAGACTGACAGACAGGCCAAGAGGCAGCCAGATATAAATATGCAAATGTGTAAACATTTTAATCTGATAATTTAGTGTAAATAAACTCCTTGGGATGCTACTGTGCTTGGTTAAAAGCATGGTTGGGTAACTGGCAGTTGGGTACTAGGGAGCAGAGGTTGCTTAAAAGCTGGCAACACAGGTTCAGACCTGAACCTCCTGGAATGTCTGGGCAGACCAGGAGGAGGATAGAGATATTCTCAAATGCTTACCTCCCATGCTGAAAGACAGTAGCTGATCCTACCAGATTACTGCCCCAATTGCCATGGATGAGTAAGATTCATTGCAGAATTGTGTGCTGGGAGGAGTATAATTAAGAAATTCAGACATTAGTAATAATGTCCTTGGAATTTGTTGCTTGGAAACATGGAGTGGTTATAAAGTGTAGAAAAAGAGCTGCTCCAATGGGGGAAGTACCTGCTCCACATCCAAACATGGCAACCAATCACTCCATGTGGCCCCACCTCTAATTAATACTGAATCAGACAGTCTGCATGTAACAGACCTGCTATGTAAACTATGGGAATCCACAGGGTACATTGTACAGGGGCATGAAGGAATGCAGCCAGTATGCAAATCTTGACTCCTCATGCATGAAAAAAGGGACTTAGTCAGCTCTATATAGGAGTCACAGTATGGGCAAGCAATGCACAAATAAACAAAAAGTACATTTGGGCATATTCATCATATAAAGTTACTACTTTAAAACAGATGCTTACTTGCATACAAAAATGTTCTTTCCATTGGTTATACAGTGACTAAGTGTACTAGCTTTACATTTCAAAAATAAACTTCAGTTTGTACATATTTCAAGTCATTATAAACCAAATGTTATTTTTTAAATAAAAATGGTTGTACTCAAATTATACTTCAGTAATCACACAATGCTGATTAACAAACTTCCCAACTGATAACACTGAATAGTGAGGTATGAATGATGTATTTTGCACAGAGTTTAGAAAGTGGCAAATATTCCTCAGACAAAATAGATAACGACTATCCAAAGTGATGGCTCTTGGTAGGTAGAATATTTTTGTAGCATGGTGATCTTCCACATCTCAGAGGATAGTACAATAAAATATGAAAAGATATCACATAAGACTTGGATTTTATGAGTTATAGTGCAAACAATTCACAATCGATATATCTTTATAGATGATTGTTAGAGTTGCTATATCTGACCTTTACATCATATATGTAGGACAATCACTGGGTATGGCTTGCTTGTAAGCAAAGCCTCTTCTGTTTCACAAATGCCCTGTATGACCTCACAATAGCACATACAGAAGTTTTCCTGCATACAGATAATACTGATTTACCGTAATAAAAAAAAAAAAATATTCAGCCAGTGTAGCAAAGGCTCTCGACTCAGAACTGTTCAAATAATTGATAGGCTCTGTGTTTTACCTATACTGTTGCTAACCTAGACAAAATACATTCAACATACACAGAGGCAGAATGAGGCAGGATCACATTACAGTCAATACGCAAATTGCCTCGGTGGTACCTCGAGGTAAGAAATTTTAGATAACTACCACTGTACATGAAATAAAATAACAAAAGAAGTCATGTACTTACTCACCAGAAACACTGATGTTGACTACCAGGTTTACGTGAAGCAGCAAATAGAAGTTAATTAGTGCCTGAACAAGTGGAAAGTTAAAAGGTCCACAAGACCATGCACATACCTTATATTGTGCACATTAACATTCTCAAACAAAATCAGTCACATCTGTGTACTCCAGAAAATGTGAATTCTGTAATGTAAAAGGGAGGAAGTTCTAGACAGTTCAATCACTATTTCTAAAGATTCAAGAATTTTAGAGTACATAAAAGGAAAAGTTATTAGTAGGCATAGTGATTGTTTTGCCCCTGTATAGAAGCTTGGTGCAGCTGCACATAGATTATTGTTCACAGATTTGATTCCTCATTTAAAGAGTGACAAAATTGCAGTGGAGAGTGTGCAAAGGAAATTTATAAAATCCATATATGGTATGAATGGAATCAATTACACAGACAGGTTGTGATTATTGGTTTGCATAACGTGGAATGGGGACGTTTGAGAGGAGATCTTATCTCAATCTTGAAGGTACTAAAGAACAATGAGTTACTGGCAGCTATGGTTTTGGAGCTGGCCCACTGGCATAGAGGTTAGATTTCTGCCTATGACACTGATAACCCAGGTTCAGATATGAGCCCGAGGAGTTGGAGGGCCAGCTGGGAGAGGAGGATTGAGCATACAACAGAGTGCTCTCCTCCTCCTCCTGGGTGGAGGGTGTGATAGCACTCAATGCTTGACTGACCCCTGGCAGAGACCTGGGGTGTCATGGGTAAGGCTTGCAGCTTCATGGAAGTGTGTCAGATGTTGGCACATTGTGTCTTACATCATTGCACTCCACACCTCCCAATAATGGGGAAAAATGGATTGAGGAATGGAGGACATCTGATCTCACCACCTAACACCACGCAGCCAACCAAGGCACTCTGCCACTGGACCACCATGAGGCATCATTTGTGAGGACTGAAGTGGTGCTCCCGATGACCTCGCCCTGGGGGTGTAATCCAGGATACACTCCGATGAGGAGAAGGTAAGTCCCAGGGAAGGGGTGATGTGGCAGGATGGCAGGACAGATCGGGAGCCAGGCAAGAAAAATATATAGATTTGGAACTTATAGAAATTACAGACAATTCCAGGATCCATTATAAACAGCTAGGTGGTAAACAATTTGGAACCGAGAAAAGGGAATGTGTTTTACTCAAAGGGTAGTACATCTCTGTGATAATGTATTAGTGATGCTCCAAGTCTGGATTGTTTCAAGAGTTGTTTTGATGCCCTTATGAATACTTGGTAAGATAAATGGATCACCACTGTATAGTGGGGAAGTAGACTAGAAGCACCTATGGTGCATCTCTAGTCCTGATTTATCAAAGTATCAAATTACTATCATAATGAACAAAATAATTAACTTCAAAAGGAGATCTTACAGTAGGTTTACTATATCAATTAGTCAAGAATACTGGATGGAAGGGGTTAATCTTGATACAGCTTCAGATGAAAGGGACCTGGGGTCATTGTAAGTGACTCCCTAAATAAAACTAAGCTGTAGAACAAGGCCTATAGAAGAAAACCATAATGTAAGCGTGTATTGGAAGGGGTTCAGTAGGAATAGAAAATAATTAATACTACCTCTCTGTAGAACACTAGTGACACTCCCTACTGACTTCTATGCCAGTTCAGGAGTCCTCGCTAAAGAAAGACAGAGACAGGATAGAGATTGTAAGGGCAGATTAACCAAAATGATTCAGGGCCAGCAGGGCATATCCCATCAGGGCACTAAACAGGTACTCACTGGAGGCCACAAGTGATAGGGGCAAACAGCAGAGACCTTCAAGTTCTGGAATGGAATAAACAAACAAACTGTGAATAAATATTCAGTAGGAATGGCAGGTTGAAAACATGAGGACATGAATGGATGTTGGTTTTGGAGATTCAGGAGGAATGGGAGAACGTTTTAGATTACAGAGAGAGTGATTGAGCAGTGAAACAGACAACTAGAATAGGTAGTTAGTGTCAAAAACATTAATGGTTCCAAGCTCATCTGGGACAGATGAAAGAGGGTAGCAGAAAAGCAAGGAGCAAGGGCAAGTGGAGAGTGAGAACCCCAGCTAGACAATAGGTCATTGGGGAAGGAAGGGTAAACAGGAGACTGGATGAACCAAAGGTCTTTTTTGCCCACAATGTCCATGTTTCTAAGACTATCTGTGGCTGGCAATATAGCCTAGAGGTTCAAGTAACAGCAGTGTATAAGATTGGTGCATACAGCAGAGCTGGGTTTGATTCCACGACCTCCACCTATACAATGTGACTCTAAGCAAGTCACATAACCTCCCTGAAGTTCCTGGGTTACCCCTGTAAATGGCCTTGTGCCCGCTAGGCTATACCTGGTTAGCAAACAATGAAAAATAAACTGCTACACTACTATCATAACATATTGTTTATAATATTTAGATTGTACTAGGATACAGTATATTATGTATCGCCTTCTGCACTCCCCTCAGGGCAGGGACTTCATTGCCTTCATGAATATCTGCAGTCTCCCAAGGAAGATGGCTGCACTTCAATGCTGGGTCTCCCAACATAAGCCCGACATTCTTGCCATAGTTGAAACCTGGCTCTCACCTTCGACCCCAGACTCGACTGTCTCCCTCCCTGGCTTTTCCTCTTTAGAGAGATCGCGTGGGCAAGCGTGGCGGTGGATGCGCTGTCTACCTTACAAACTCCCTCTGGGTCATGCTCTACCCGCCCCTAACCTTGGCCATGGAGCACAAGCCATCACATTAAAAATTACCCCTGACCCCGGACAAGGCCGATCTACCTCACTACCACCTATGTACCCCCACATAAGCAAAGCTATCCTCTCCTCACTGACTACCTCACCACCGTGCCATGCAAGGCTGAACAGCTCATCTTAGGTGACCTCAACGTCAACTGGCTGGGCCCCAACTCAACGCCGACTAAGGACAACTTCTCAGCCCTAGACCTAGCTCAACTTGTGACTCAACCCACCAGAATTAACCTGGCCAAGGGACTAGCTCACTACTGGACGTTGTGTTCTCTAACCGCCTACACAAAATAAAGGATCTTAAGGTCCTAGCTAACTCCCTCAGTGACCACTCACCCATTCTCTGCTTCTGGTCCTCCCCACACTTAAACCCACGCACCAAGCCACCCCGTCACTGTCTCTGCCGGAGGATTAAGCAAACTTAAGCAGCACCTTGCCTAGCTCGATTGGTCCCCAATCTCCCTTGCAACAGATATAGATATCGCCTCAGTTTTCTCACCAGTGCCTTTTGTAAGGCCTCATGACGGCCTTCGCCCTGTCATCAACAACCCGCATTAAGAGACGCACTGCTGCCTGGATTTCCTCCCTGATCCAGCAACTTAAGCAGCGCGATAACCTTTGGAGCATTGCTGTTGAAACAGGCAGACCAGCAGACAGGCAAGCTTATAATACAGCCTGCAACCAGTGCACCTGGGCCATATGGCAAGCAAAAGCCTACTACCAATCCATCTTGACTTCCTGGGGCTCTGCTCGATCCTTCTGGGATAACATGAAGGAGTTAAATGGCACAACCTGCATTCTCCTCCCTCTCAGATGGTCATAAATGGCGCTATTAACATGGATCCCTCCTGTGTTGCCAACTGCCTGAACACATCCTTTTCTGATCTAAGTGCTATCCCACCGTCCCACTTCTTTGACCCCATCCCAGTAATCAACTACCCAGATATCTCTCGTCCCCTTTTACTTTAGGACTATCTCACCACAGGATGCAAAACTGATTTTCCTAAAAGCCCCTCCTCCCATAACCTAAGCTGGACCCCTTGACTCCAGGATGCTCCACCTAACCCTGGATGTCATGATAGCCCCTCACGGACCTTATTAACCGCTCCCTGTGCCTCGGTCAATTCCCGAATGCATGGAAGCAGGCTGAAATCACCCCATATACAAGAATGGAGACCGCACTGTGCCAAGCAATTACAGACCTATCTCCATCCTCCCCTCTCTCTAAGGCCCTGGAAAAATAGTATCCACGCAACTCATGGACTATCTTTCCACCCACAACATTCTGTGCCCTGAACAACATTGCTTCCGCCTGGTCACAGCACTACCACAGCTCTGCTGGAGTTCTCCCCATATACACTCAGCACTAGATGCCACACTGTGAGCCACCCATTACTGCTAGAGACCCTCGGTAAACTGGGGTTCTCAACCAGTCCACTGACCTGGTTCTCCAGCTACCTCTGTGACAGATCCCAACGTGTCAAATTAAATGATAGCCTGTCTACGGCACTGCCCTGTGCGCTCTGAGTACCCCAAGGCTCCATCCTGGGCCCCACTTTGTTCAGTCTCTTCTTAAACTCCTTCCCAGCTCTTGCTCAGGCAAGCTACTACTATATGCTGACGATGCAGCCCTAGTCGCCTCCCACCCCGACCCACTCACACCCAGAGCTCACTGCAACTCTCCTTCAACCAGTCTGAAAATGGTTCCTCAACCATCGCCTGGTCCTGAACCTCAAGAAAACAAAGACCATGATCTTTGCCCACCGACAAAGTAACTCCAAAAATGCTCCTCTTTGCATCCTTCCCAGTACCCTTCCCCCTTGAACAGGTAGCCATGTACAAATACCTGGGCATCACCTTCGACTCGGCGTTCTCCTTCCATGTCCATATCCATGCCTTATCCTAGGCCATGAATACCCGGAATGGGCTCCTCTATCACCACAAAGACTGCCTCCCGAATTAGCCCCTCGGCTGGCGATCACTTCCTCCATCCTGTCTTTGGTTGACTATGGACTCCCCCACATATGCTGACCCACTGCCCTGCTAAAAACCAGACATCTATCAACAAAGCCTGCAGGCTCCTGACTGGTGCCCCAGCAGAACGCACACGTGCCAACTCTACTCCACCACTAACATACTCAATTTTGAAGAACGGCTGCAATATCACACCTGCATACTAACCAAAAGTCTCTACTTGGGCTTTGTCCCCCGTGTCACCACACTGCTTCTGTGGGCCTCCCACTGGTCACTACCAGCGGGCTACCAGTGCCACTTTCCAGGTGCCTAGAGCCAGGACCTCCCTCGCCAAAGATCTTTTCATCATAGAGCACCGTCCTGGTATAACTCCCTCCCTCACATGTCACTAGCGCCGCCAAAATTGGCCAATTCAAAATTGCCCTTTGCAAACACCTCATTAGCTCATGGAGATGTACGTGTCTATCTTAGGGCCTCACTGTGAGTGCCTTCCAGACTTATCAGCTACTGCAGGACTAAGTGTATAACAGTGCTCGTGTTTTGCCTGCCATTAAACTGTATACCACATTTTGTATCCTGCATGTCCCTCTGGGAACCCAGTGACTTTGTTGTGGGCTCCTAGTAACCCAAATATTTAGATGGCACTTTGATGATTCTGTATTGTATGTTGCATGTATTTCACCTGTACTGTTCTCCACTGTCTTACCTCACATTTAGATTGTTCCCTCCCTGTGACGAGGTGTTTTGTAAATGAGTCTGTGACTCAAAGGTTGTAAATCCGATACATGTCTTAAATAAATAAAATAAAATAAATAAATAAATATTAGCCAGCAATAAGCAGAGCTACAGAAATTAAATAAATATGATTGGTAGAGATTATGCTATAAATAAGCTAACAATTTAGGTATACTGTACTGCACAACACTGATGTGGAAACTCAAGGAACATATAGCAGTTCCTATGTCTTACCTCAGTTCAACTCTTTATATATTATCTAGTACAGAATTCTGTTCTGATAACAGTCATATGCAAATTGAAATCCTATCAAAATGCCACCTAAAATTATCCTAAATATGTATTATCATATCTTTAGGGATTAGATATTTGAGGAATACATTTCAATCCTACAGCAATATTTTATTTATTTATTTATTGAAATGTTTCACCAGGAAGACTAACTGAGCAAGTTAAATTGCTTGTCTCCGGAAGGCCCTGGGGGGATGGTCGGGGAATACTAAAACAAAAAATACAATATCCTGATACAATTTCCTATTACAAAAGAAAAGAAAAGAATTAATACTAATATGAGCTTGAAACCAGTAATCTCTGACATGCCAGATATACATCTCTGTTCAGAAGTACAGTACAACTGGAACAAATCATTCTTTTTCATTTACATAGCTAGTGTACTACCTGAAAATACTATTAACTTTCAAAATTAGTGAACTATTTTTACTATTTATTTATTTTAATTCTGAAGTGTTTTACCTGTTTACTTATTAAAAGATTTGTTACCTCTATATCAGGTGTGCTGCTTGGAACAGTACTCTACTTGGAGGTTGACATAGCTATCTCCATATATCACCAGCCCTATGACCTCACTGCTCGTAACATCGCAACTGACTAAGAAAAGCCAGTCCCCTGCTGCCATATTTTTCATGTGTAATGTCACAAAAAATGAGTTTACAATGCTGATGAGGTATAAAAAGGAATAGAAATAGATTTGTCAGTTTCAGGTGAAGTACTTCTCTTCATATTATAACTAACACTATCAGGTTAAAAGACTTCATATGAACAAAAGGAAAGAAAATTTTTAGGAATGAAAAATCATAATTGATTGCTTTTAACAATTAGTAATATTTTTCCTCTGTTCTTTTGGCAGTATTTGCTTGTTAACAAACTTAGAGAGGTTTGTGATGCCCACTTTATGCCATCAGGTCATTAAACCAACACATAAAGGGCAGGATTCACAAAGGACTTGAGCTTGGCACATCTCGGATTCCCGACACAAATGAGATGCATGAAGCGCCAACTGTGGTATTCACAGATGCACTGGGGAATGCTCCTGGTGCATCCCATCTGTGAATACCACAGTTGCACTCCAGCCCTGGATGCACCAGTGCAATCCAATGGAGCAGCACACCTTCTGATGCACTGCACTGAAAGCTGCCATTCTCAGCCAGGGACATGTAATTGGGGCCATTAGGCATACAAAGTGCAATGAGGCCATTTACATGTCATTATGGACCATTTGCATGCGCTGTGTGGGGATACGCCTGGCAGAATGCCAGGTGCCCTTCATGTGCGGCTGTGCGGCCACATACCTAGCACCCGTGTCAGGGTATTGACACCCCTCCCTATCCATGTCCCCATTTTCATGTCGTACACTGCGTGGTAGATATATGTCCAATGAACCCCTGCCTGAGTCTCTATGTCCATGCGCACAAGACAGTGGTAGGTATATGCCCAAAGAAATCCTCTCCTGCCCGAGTCTCGGTTCCCATGCTCACACACTGCAGCGGGTAGATGTATGTCCAAAGAAATCCCCACCCTCACCCTGACCCATTCACACTGTTGACAGTGATCCATAAGACCCCTTTAGTCCAGCAGGAGCCCGCCCACTCCCACTCAGGCACCCTCTCCCCACCCCACTCCCCTGTCCCTGCAGGTCCTGATGATTGGCGGGCAGCACAACTCACCTCCATTCTGCCATGGTTGCCTGCCAACAGAGCTGTCAGTGAATAACAGTACTGTAGCTACTGAAAGCCCATTGGTTTATCCTGTCAACCAATGGGCTTGCAGTTTGTACTGTACTCTGTCATTCACATATTTCATCCCTACCCCAGGTCTTAATGCTTGATGTTTAATCTCCATGAGTCAAAGGCCTTATTGAGATCCATATACATTATATCCGCCACTTGCCCCTGTCCACTGTTGTGATTACCCAGCCAAAGAAATTAATCAGGTTTGCATGGCAGGACTGCTTAGACACAAGCATATCTTCAATGTATTTTCTTCCAGAAAAAATACCTGTCTTCTCTTCAGTATGGCTTTCATGAGTTTACCACTATCAAGGTCCAGACTGACTGGTCTGCAATTACCAACATCATCCCATAGCCCACTATTGTGAAGCATCAGTATGTATGCTGTCCTTCATGAGTACTATATCCAACTACAGTGAGGTGTTAAATGGTTCCACCAGGGAACTCACCAGATCATTTGCCCACTCCCTCAACACCTTCAGATGCATGCCATCTACTCCTGGGCTTTGTCTACCTTCAGGGCCTTGAAGATCTTACTCACCCTGTCAACCTCAATATCTCCATTGGTGTCACCACTCACCCCATTACCCACTCCTTCCTCCTATGAGGTACTGGACCATCCTTTTCTTTAGTGAAGACTGAACAGAAGTACCTGCTTAGCAGTTCTTCTTTCTCTTCACTTCCTTCTTTCCACCTCTTCACTTCCCAACCTGATTATCCCATCCTTCATATTCTCTTCTCTGATATACTGGAAGGAAGCCTTCTCTCTGTTTTTACCTCTGCTTCTAAACTAGATTGGTGTATGAGAATTTATATTTTTAAATCACAATTCCAAACATAAATCAGTTGGAAATTGGGTCACTAATTAAAATTTAACAATAGCTGCCAGACCCAATGTCTACTTTTCCAGCTTAGTTTATTTCTGTAAATTCCTTTTCTTTTTTTTGTGTCCTCTGCCATTATTACTTCTGACATTGCTTAATATTTATATTTTAAAATACCCTAATGCTCCAGAAATCATTCTAATCAGGTAGATGAAATTATGTATGTCTGACAGGCCCATATGGTCAAACTTTCCCATCCCACCCCACCCACCTAACATTGTTTGTTTTCTATATATAGCCTACTTGCAGAATTTGTTCAAGTGGCTCATCTCCTTTCTTTAAATCCAGAACTATGCAGCTATAGGTTTACTGCATTATAATTTCCTGCTGGTAAATAACATAGGAATTTATTTTTGGAGATAAATTAGGACTGTGTGACCAATTTAGTTTGCTCCTGTTACCCTAATAGCAAAAACATGAAATGGCTTTTTCCTTCATGTGCAGTATGAAGCCTTGTCTTGAAGCTCTGAACACATAAGGCACACATTTGTGCAAATGCATGTTCATTTACAAAGAGTTAGACACGCAAGTCTACAAATGCAAACCTATTTTCTAATACTGGCCCTAGGTGCTCCAAGCTGATTATTTTACATTTTGATATATGTTCTAAGTCTCTGTAAAGTGACATTTTCCCCACCAGCAATCAAAACGTACAGCACCAAAAGCTCTGCATTTGACATACAGCACCCTACCCACAGCATTTTTAAAGAACAATATTACAGCACTTTTTCCATCCATATGTATGAATGCATTATTTTCCTGTGAGCAGCCATTATATTAGATAATGAACTCAGTTTACCACGTTACTAAATATTCCTCCATGATTCTTCTGAACTTATAGATCTATAAGATGAGTACATTACGCACCATAATATCAACACAGTTGCAGTAATTTGCAGAGAAAAGTGTTTCAATTGTTTTTACTACTATGAATTAGGCATTCAAAATTTAATAACCATTATGACTTGCATGTGCATAGCATACTGTAGTTTTAGTATAAATAGCCTAAGCTTTTGAAAACATCAATTTTACATGACATTTAATAAAGACAGTTCTGAACTGATGTATATTGGAAAACATTTTTCTGTTTTAAGCATGTTTGTTTTACCTGCTACTGTTTAAAACTGCTCAGAACATATCTGGGTAAATAACAATATGATTCTTTGCTCTTTACTATCTGGAATAGGAATAAATGGTGAGTGATGTTGATCAAAGTAGTGGGCCTGAAATACTAGGGTTTAGGGGCTTAGGGAAGGAGGACAGGTTCTTATAGACATTGCCGGGTACTGAGCAGAAGAGAGAAATAGGCATATAGCAGGGGAGGGGGATGTTATGTTTAAATACAGGGTGGTGAAGTGTGAGGTGGGTAGGTGCCATTAAACCAGAGAGTGGATTTTTATGATTTTTGTAATTATTTTTAAAAAGTCACATTTGTGTGAGGTTAATGCACTTCACAAGTTTTGCTAAGTGCAAGAGTCCCACTTTGCACCAACTTTAGTAGTAAGGTAAAACTGTGCAAAATCTCAGCTAGTGACCCCATTTTGTATATCACTATGTGTGAAAAGTCAAACTGTGGTACACGAGTTAGTGGAAACAGGCTGAGCCACATATTTGTGATTGTGTGTGGAGCCTCCCAATTACTTTTTAATGTTCTGTGTTTTCATAGTTGCATATAAAGTCATGTTTGAAAACATTTAAAACATATATTAACATTCAATTATCATTGCTGAAGATTTTATAACTGCCATTTGTTGTTGGCCTTAATACTATCAACATATACAGTAGTATACATGAATCTTACTTAAGCTGCAGCAAACAGTAAGACCTGAGGTTTGCTATACAAATCTTGAGTTCTAATTGTAGTATTAATTTTAGCTTCTGTAGATTAGTTTCGTTGTTTTATTCAATATCATGTACATTAGGTATATAAATACATTAAATACACTTTAAAGAAATGCTTGGTCAAAATTAATACACCGCTAGTTATAATTTACAGCTTCTGTAGTACTAATATGGGGCAGCATTATCCACCATTTTTTCTATCTCAAAAGGCCCAAGAGCACTCAGAATAGTGAGGGTGAAACAGTTCCATGCAAAATTAGAATTCTGCAGGCAACATTTCCATGAAAGATGGAATTTCACATCATCAAAGCTTCAGAATACAATTAGATAACTTTTGTTAAATTCAGACATTGAACCACAGAATAAATGTATATATTGCACTGCATCCAAGGAAAGATTCAAGCCTCTATAATTTAAGGCTTGTTATTATTTTGAAGCAGGTATGCCATCTGTGTCAGTGTGGATATTTAGATTCCATTTTTAGGGTTGCTGAAAAAAATGGTTTCACCTTGAGGCTGAGCTTGTGTGTTCCAATACTGAATGCTGAGTAGGCTGCTGTGGTTCAAGGTTTGACTACTAGTGGAATTGTGTAGCAAAACATTTATGAGGCAGAGAAACCTCAGGAGTGCTACCAAGAAGAGTAGAATATAGGATGGAGTGTGGGAGATGTGAAGAGAGTGTGATGAGATTGTGCAAAGTTAGCAGCTTGGAAACAGCACCAAGGACAGATCAATGGAGCTATGCAGCATTCAAAATGAGGATAACTTATATCTAGCCAAAGAACATTTCAAGTGCAAATAAAACTAAATCAAATGGAAAATACAAAAATAATTACAGTATGTGAATCCTAAAGACAAGAAAACAGAATTAACAAGGATTAGAATGTTTTACTCTTTCAGTAAGCAGTGATGTTCTAATTCCCAGAAGTATTTTTTTTTTAAATGTACTTTTCAAATATACGTTTTAAATGATATATATTTGAGCAACAAAATATTTGATTCAATTTTTGGAAATATGATTTTGAATTTTCAACATTAAAATTATTTTAAAATTTTCAGACTTTTGCCATGGTGATGACATACATACTGTATAGATGCATATAAGGATACTACCCATATAAGAGCAGCTAGCACTTTTACCTCTAACCACAAGTGGGACAGGTCACAACATAGTGAGACTCTTGAAAAACAATTCAGGGGTGAGCTAGTAGATGTATGTGAATTGCTTTTGTGACCAAGTACATTACTTTCAGACTGAGAACTATAATAATTCCAGAGCTGCTGCTAAGGAGAAAGAAGGCTCAAGGATAGCTACCATTAGGTATTTTGAACACTTGCTAAATTGATAATGAAAAGTAAATGAAAGAACTAATCATGAGTGAAATTGCAGGTTAACACATTTTATGTTAGATATTGAGATACATCCTAAAGTTATTTAGTGGTAACCTTTATAAATGCCCTCATTAGTTTAAAAATGTTGTAGGTGCCGGATTGGTCCTTTTAAAACAGATCCAGAAACAAATGATTTGATACCTTTTATTGGACCAACATGGATGTTACAGAAAAGAACAAAGTGCTTTAGCTTTCGAACCAACCAGGTCCTTCTTCAGAAGCTTTGTGGCAGTTTTTCAAATATCCCATATTAATGCTGCTTTCTTGGCATACTGAGACATTTTAAAATTTATGTGACAAGAACTCTCTGGCTGTAGAGAATTCTTGATAACCTTTGCCCTTCTGAGGCTCCTCAGTTAAAGTCATACTGGTGTTAATTAGCTTCTGACGTAATCTTCTATTATGTTTTAAATGTATATGTTAAACCAATGAGAATTATTTCTGCTTTTTCTATATAATCTGGTGTTAATAATATGGGATATTTGAAAAACTGCCACAAAGCTTCTGAAGAAGGACCTGGTTGGTTCGAAGCTAAAGCACTTTGTTCTTTTCTGTAACATCCATGTTGGTCCAATAACAGGTATCAAATCATTTGTTTCTGGATCTCATTAGTTTAAGTAATGAATAGACCTTTACCCTAACACTGGTTACTGCTAACAAATTTTTCAGTCTCCTTGATAGCATGTTTAGTTGGGTGTATATGGACTGTAATTTCTTTTAGACATATATGTGGAAGCCCAGGAAAAATGACAGATCTTTGCCTGCCAGCATTCTTGGTACATGTGGTCTAGAACTTCTGAAGATTAAAAAGCAACATTTTAATGGACAAAAACAAAATAATATGAGGACATGGTAAGAAACATTACTGTTTGATTTAACTCTTTTCTGGAAAAAAGTTGACGGAGTAAACTATTTACCTTCTCAGTGTTTCATGAAGCAATGACCAATAAATTGGGACTTTTAATCTGCATGTGTGCCTACTTTCAAAGACACCCTTGTAAGAAAGCAGCAACAGACACATCTTGTCAGGTTGCGATTTCATTTTATAGTCTCCTTGGGAAAGACATACATTTGGACTAATATTTTAGGTAACTCTTTGTTTTATTAACTACTTGGTACTTACACTGTAACTACACTGTAACTACATATGTAACAAATGTGTAACTACAGTGTAATTACCTCTGCTGCATGCAATAAATGTTTACCTACACCAGCAGTTACATTGAAACTGACACTTAAAGTGACACAGCATTTTAAACATAAGAATATTAAAATGTGAACAAGCAAGCCTATCTTACAGACTGATTTTTTTTGTATTAGCTATTTCTGGGAATTCAACAACTGCTAGATATGGTGTATTACCTGAGTTCAACCTAAATCTTATTTATCTGAGTGCAGTATTAACAAATTAGCTAAATATTTTGCTAGTCATTTCTACATTGTGAGTTTTCTGGCATATTATAGGCACAAAAGAAAGGCAGTGATCCCATCAAATCTGTTAAAAAAATTAGTAAAACTCCAAAAAAGAAAAAATCTGATACTTCAGAAACTAAGGGTAAATAAACTAGTGTTATTTTAATACCAAACTGCACGGTAGCACTCACAGTTTGGCACCCAAAGCCCGTCCTGGTAACCTAATCACAAAAATAAATAATATTTACAACATGGTACATATAAATAATAAAAACAAATGTTTGGGTAAAGGTTACAAAACTATCTACTAGATGAAAAATGAATAAAAGACAGTAGTAGTAAACATAATCTCACTATAAAACCATGTACTAATAGCCACACTGGTCACATGCCCTTGTCAAGGTACCGTGACAAAGCACACATGACCAGTGCAAAAGGTTGGTACATGGTTTTATGGTGGGGACATGACACTGATGTCATTTAATAATTTATTCATTTAATAAACATATTTTAATTCCATACCAAAACATTGGGTTTTATTTATTTACTACAGTACCATGTTGCCAAACTTTGTTTTATTTGTAAGCTTTTTTAAATTCCACATTCACATGCAGATTTAATTGGTGATATAGGGATTGTTAGAATTCAAGGTTCCTCTTATCACAGCTATCCTAATTTCTGATTGCATAAAATAAAATTAGCAAAGAAAATCATTTATCAGAACAAATAAGAAGGATGGGCAAATCAACTGAGGCTCAACAAGCTCTACCATGGTGTGGTAGCGAGGATTCTTTATAACAGATTTAGATAGACAACTGTAATATAGTGCATAAAAATGCATATTCTGCGTTTGTCAATTTATTGTCCAAAAAGCAAAATAAAGAAAATAAAGGATATTTACAAAAGGAAAATAAGAGGGTGTTAATTCTTCACACCAATGTAAATCATCAGGACATCATTCTTCTTCCATTAAGCATCAAATCAAAAGAATTCCTGAGACCTTTCCTTCTTGACAGTGTGTAAACCTCCACACTCAGCTCTTCTTAGCTCTTGCTCAGTCTCTGATCAGAAAGCAACTGACCATCTTCCATATTCTCTCCTATCTATCTCCCTAGCCCTCTGGTGGACAACCTTTATGGCAGCCTGACATGACATCAGAGGTCAGATGACAACATCAATTAGCAGGAACACTTTATTTTTAACCTCTAAATTTCATAAACAATGTCCTAGCCTGCCTAGCTTAATGCAAGTCTCTATGTCCATCATGCAGGCTCTTAAGGAGTCTCTCTTCTGAAAAAAGGCTAAATAAATCCTTAATTACAGGGCATGACATCACACTTGGGAGCTGACTCCCCCCTACTGTGATGTCACTGACTGCTTCTCCCATAAATACAGTCAGTCAGGAGCTGCCAGCCCTATAGCAGGACCTCTGGAAACATCATCAGGTAATGACCCTTTTCTTTTATTTCTGGCTCATTGTAATATTTTAAATCAGAAGAAAAATATTCAGTAGCTATCACTAGGCTTGAAAATGTAGAGAAGAGGGTGCGCCCTTATCTGTTTATTTCTGCAAGCACTAGGAACCTACTGCTTTTTAAGAGAAATAAACATTTTCTGTACCAAACTTAGCTTTGTAAACAGCTGTTGGCTGAAAACTTCAGCCATCGGCTCCATTTCATTTTCAGCCCTGTTTTGCTTGACAGCAAAGCAAGCTTCTTTGCTGTACCTGATACCTGCAGCATTTCTTTATATGGGCATCACAGGTGTTTTATGTACTTAAACTCCTTCAGTTTTTTCTAGGAGTGTTTTTCTGTGTTTCCTTCAACTGAGTTAGCTCAGTCTACACACTTGCTGCAAGACACAGGAGCCTGAAACAACAGGGGCAGATTTTGTACATTCTTTGTAATTCTGCATCCACTTCAGAGCTATGTCCTCTTTATAAGAAACCACTCCTGGTGGTTAAACAATCATTTCAAAACACACATCAGCTGGGACCAAATTCAACATACTGATAGCAGCAGCAGGGAACCACTGCTCTTTCTTTAAGGCACCAGTTATTTGCAGGAGCTGCTTTTAAATGGGAACACAGGCATTTTAACAAATAGGGATAGAAAAGAATAGAAAATAGATATCAGGTTGGCACCCTGATAGGGAAAAGAAAGGATAGTCAGAAAAAAAGGAGAAAGGACAGAGTGAAATAAAACACCTAAGGGATTGCCTGTTTTAAATCCTCATTCTGGCACACATGGCACCAAGAGGGACATCAATATAATGTTAAAAGACTGTTACTATGTGAAGACTTGGAGAACAACGAGAATAGAAGAAATCAGAATAAACAGGCACAGAAATCAAAGCAGGCAGTAAACCTAGATAGAACAAGACATGAAAAACACCAGAAGGTAAATTAAATTTGAATGTACTGTACCTACAGCAGTAATAGAAAACAGAATACCCACCAAGTACTTCTGAAATGTGTCTGAGGCATTTACCTCCTCCCAATAATACAGTAATTTTAAACACCCTCCACTTGAAGGACTATTGGATAAACCCCATCTAATGCATTTATGGCAAACACTATATCAGGAAGGGAGAGTACTAATAGATAAACAGATCCATGGAGTAAATAAAGGACAATCGATGAGCAATAATAAAATTCCACAAGCAGTGGAAACATTCTTATCACAAAATTAAGTTTTTGTTGCTTTATCCAAAATTAATAGAGAATTACAGAAAGGAAATAAGTTGATAAGATATCTCTTATTAAAGATGGAGTCAAGTACTACATTGCAGACTTTGAGTCAGCTCACCCTAATAAATCTCATACCAAAATTAGGTTTCTACATTACATAGTTTTAAAGTTATGAGATATTTTGTAACCCTGATTTCACTCCTGTTCAAAAAGCCAGTTTCAGTGAAGAGCCATTGATGATGTCACAACCAGAACTCACAGACTAGTCCTCCCTGTCAGCAACCTTACAGGACCTATTTCTCCAAAGTTATAGAGACTGTAGCTGTAATAATCATTAGAGAAAAAAAAGCACTGATACAGAGCTGCCTGCAGCGACTGCATTTCCAGAATGTTCAGATGCCTGGTACAATACTTCAGAATGCATCAAGGGGTGGTTCTGTAATGCAGCACTGAACTGAGGTATAGAATATCAAAGTGGTACAGTTTTATAATGTTGTAGCAGGGGTCATGCAGTCTTGGTATGTGTCAGGGATGTACCTTCTTGATGTATGGTGGGACACTTAGGGCCTGATTTTAGAAGGATGTGTGGAAGCTGCAAGTCCCTCATGCACTGAACATACGATGCAGTGGGCTTGCAGCATTCCTTTGGCACCCATTGTGAGTTTCTGTTAGGCGCTTAATGTTAAGGGTTAGACCAGTTCCCCCGGTTCAATCTTTGCACCACTTATGGACTATTTTTACCAGGCTTGCACCACACATTTGGTGCAAGCTGCTGTAAGCTTGTGAAAGTGTTGCAACTGCACCCAAGGTACTAAAATTGGACACAGATGCATCAAGGAGTTTTTCACAGTTGCAGCAAACATCATAGTTGATGAAGAATTTGATGCAAGCCCTGCATCAACCTTTGAAAACTGAGCCTCAATCCCAGAATGCAATATGGACAAACACATTAAGGAATTTAGTGGGACTGATAATTCAAGAATATGGTAAGGATGTACACTGTTGGAATGTGACAGGATATACCATTTTATTTTGAAATTGATTGTTCTTGCCACATTCCAAGACTGTATGCACCCATAACATTTCAAAATTGTGCATTGGATTCCTCCACAATCCAACATTGTGCATCTCAGCCATATTCAAAAACTGTGCATCCATGTCACATTCCAGAATTGCACATCCACTCCATGCTCCAAAGTTGTTCCAATGCCACATTCTGAAACTGTCACCATTGTGTTCCAAAATTATGTCATTGCCACATTCCAAAATAGTGTGTCACCACTACATTCTGAAATTGTGTCACCACAACTTTCCAAAGTTGTGCATCACCACCACATTCTAAAGTGCATCACCATAACATTCCAAAGTTGTGTGTCACCTCTACATTCCAAAATTCTGCATCACAGCTACATTCTAAAGTGCATAACTGCCACATTCTAAAATTGTGAATCGCTGCCACATTCCCAAATTGTGTGTACCATTCTCCTAACCTTGTTAACCCTATACCTGACATACTTGTTATTGCTCTGATATTTTTTATATCTGTATAATTATGTCTATTTATTATCTGTACATAAAAGTGTTATTCTTGACCTTGTGTAACGCAGGTCCACCTTGTAAATGAGCCTGCTCCATGGTGTTCACCTGGATAAATAAAGACTTGATTGATTGATTCAAAAATTGCACACTTTTTGTCATTCTAAAACTATGTTTACCACTGTATTGCAACCCCCATCATATTCTTAAGTGCTATACCTTGCATCTGCACATTATGGAACTGCATGCCCTGACCCACCCAGTGTCATCTTTCCTTTTCAGATCTTTACTACAACTGCAGTTTTATGTAATGTGAGAAATAAGTCATATAAGATAGTTTGCCAGAACTAAACTGTGAGTTCTGGTTGTGACATCATCAGTAGCTCTTTACTGAAACTGGCTTTTTGAACAGGCAGTGAATTTAGGGTTTTGGCATGAGGCTGACTGAAGATATGCTGATCCAAATTCTGAATTCAATGATGGTAGAAATTTTGGCCAGACTCCTTTTAAAGCCAGTAAAAGTAATTAACATTTTCATCTCAGGAAATCCCAATTCCTAAAGAAGGAAGAGAAACAGAGACGCTAACAAAGGTATGGAAATGGGAAAATAGAAAATACATCATAAGGGAAATGGTAAAAATACAAATAAGAAGTAAAACAAGAACCAAAAGAAAACATTCAAAGCAATTAGTAGTTTTAAGTGTGCTTATAACTGTACAGTAGAGCTGAAAACCTGGAAGAGAATAACAATTCTCAGAAATGTAAATAACAAGAAGAACAGAGGGAGGTTCTTGCTGTTAAGCTACATAAAAGGAGACAAAAGGAAAAAAGTAAAAGTTGTAAAAATGGCAAAGTCAGAAAACACAAAACTAAAGGAGATAATAGTGTATGAGATAACAGAAAAGTCAGACTCAGAGTCAGCTAAGAAAGTGGATGTATTGGGAAACATACTAACATGCTAACATACTATTTGCCAGCAGAATAGGATTTATTATCTGTTGAGTCTGCTTGTGCTTCAGGACCCCATTTGGGTACCATGACCTTCCTGCCCCATTGCATTTCTGTTTCTCTTGTCATCCATCCTGGCCCCTGGGCCAGGCCTACCCTGCTTCATCCCCATTCTGCACCTGTCCCACCCTTTTTGAACCCCTCCACCATAGAAGCCAGAAACAGCCCACCAGGCAGCATATTCCAAGTTCTACCACCCTCTCAGTGAAATACCTCCTCTTCTTCCCCTCCATCCTTCCTCCTTCCAACTTCAAACCATGCATGCCCTCCGGTGATAACCCCATCCTTTAATTGAAATATCCCTCCTTGTTTACCCTATTTATTCCCTTGAGGCACTTGAAAACCTCAATCATGTCCCTCCGGTCCTTCCTCTCCTCCAATGAGAACAGGCTGAGCTCCTCCAGTCTCTCCTCATACACAAATCCCTAGACCCCTTGTCATCTTGGTTGCCCTCCTCTGGACCCTTTCCAGGAGCTGTTTGTCCCTCCTTAAGTGAGGTCTCCAGAACTGCACACAATACTCAAGATGTGGTCTAACCATACCATTTACAGTGGCAGAATCACTTTCCTACCACTTCAGGTGATCTCCTTGTGATGCAGCCCAACATCCTATTTGCCTTGACTGCTACCCTCCTGCACTGCTCAGAGTTATTCACAATTGCATCCAGCAGGACCTCTAGGTCTTGTTCCCTGCAGTGGCCTCAACACCTCCCCACCCAGGGTGTACTCATGTTTGGGGTTCCCTCCCACAATGTAACACCTTGCACTTGGAGGAGTAAAATTTAATTTTCAGGTGCGAGCCCACCTATTCACAGTCTCCAGATCCTCTTGCAGGCCACCTCCCCTCAACCACTGTTCCCAGCTTGGAGTCATCAGCGAAGAGACTCATTTCACACCCTATACCCTCTCTGATATCTGACAGGTATGCATTAAACAATATTGCCCCAGGACCAAGCCTTGTGGTACCACACTAATGACCTCTAGGGGCTGAGATCTCACCACGGACCACTAGTCTCTGAGTTCACTCAGCCAACCAGTTTCCTATCCATCTGACCATCAGTGGGCCAACTCCCATCTCCCTCAGTTTCTCCTGCAGGCCATTGTGTGGGACCGAGTCAAATGCCTTGTTAAAAGTTCAAGAATAGTACATCCACAGGCTTTCCCCATCCAGTTCCAGTGCCACCCACTCATAGAACTCCATGAGGTTTGTTTGACATGATCTACCTGGCACAAACCCATGTTATTGGTTATCCTGACATTCTATCTGCTCCAAGAACCACCCCAAAATGTTCCTTCAGTATACTCTCCATTATTTTACCCACCACCAACATCAGACTGACAGGTCTATAGTTACTTGTCACTTCCTCGACCCCTCCCCTTGGCACATACCCTGTCTCAATTGACCTGTTGTAGAGTTCCATCAAGGCACAGCTAGTCATCCATCAATTTTCATAGAACTCTCAAATGTATACCATCTGGCCCTGGAGATTTTTCCTTTTAGGGCCATAAGGGCATTCTACACCCATTCAGTGGGGCTTTCATCATCTGCCCCCACTGGCTGATTTCTCCCAATGTGAAACCCTGGGATACCCCTATCTCCTGGCTTTTCCTTGTCTGTTGCTCCAATGTTCCTACCCCTGTCCCATCCTACTGCAACTGATCTCACTTTATAAGTTTCCCATCTCCTCTCTAGCGAACATGGAGGCGAAGTACTCATTTAGGACGTCTGCCTGGTCCTCACCTCCCCCACCCACCCTCCTTCTGTTCTCAATCTGCTAATTTGGCCTTGTTTTTCCTCCAGTCCCCAATATACCTAAAGAATCCCTTCCCCCATATTCCTATGCCAGCTGCTGCTCCTTACTGACTAGGCCCCTACCATCCAGGTGGCTTGTCTGGCTACACACGGTAAGCTTCCTTTTCCCTCTCATTTTTTTGTAATATCTGTAAGAATCCTTCTTTTCCCTGAATGCCTCCTGAACCTCCCTGTACCACTAGCATGGTTTAAATGACCTCACTCCTTATGCTTCACATTTGTACAGATCCTAACTGTCTCCTAAAGTCCCCATTTAATGACCTCGCATCTCCCTTCAACATTCATCCTAGTTGAAATCCTCTTCAAATGATCTGTGAATATCTTCTCATGCCCCTAAAATCTGCCCCTCTGAATCAACAGCTAAAGTCCTGGAACTATCCCCATCCCCCAGAATTACTTGAAACCAGGCAGTGTCGTGGTCACTCCCAGCCAGGGATCCTCAACTGTCAGATCACTCACCAGCTCCCTTCTGCCAGGACCATGTTCAGGACATGCCCATCCCTCATAGGCTCCAACATGTGCTGAGTGAAGAATACATCCTGGAGGCTGTCCAGCAGTCTCTGCTCCTTAGCCACCTTAGAAGTCATGGTTTCCAAGTTTGTATCTGGCACATTTAGGTCCCCTATCAACACCACTCCCTCTCCCTTTGGTACACATTGGGCTATAATATTATCCAGCAGACGATCCTCCAGAACTCAGTCTCAGAGGAGCTGTGAGAAGCTGGCATTTTGATCCAGAGACCACAGTCAGCAGTTGAGGAGGATCCAGGGCCGTGTCAGCAGCAGCAGAAGAACTTGGGGCCACATCAGCAGCCATGGGACAAGCAGCAGAACTTGGGGGCCATATCAGTGGCAGAGGGACAGGCCAGAGACTGCAGTCAGCAGCTGGGATTTTTGAAAGGAAGAGGCCTGACCAATTGGCTCAAAAGGTGCCAAGTTTTGAACTGGGGCTGGGCTACTTAAGGAACATAGCCCAGCCATCAGGGAACTCAGTCTCAAAGGAGCTGTGAGAAGCTGGTAGTTTTCATCCAGAGACTGCAGTCAGCAGTCCGGGAAGATCCAGGACCATGTCAGTGTCAGCAGCAGAACTTGGGGCCGACGGGTGTCGTGGGACAAGCAGCAGAACTTGGGTGCCATATCGGCAGCTGAGGGACAGGCCAGAGACCGCAGTTAGTGGTTGGGATTTTTAAAAGAAGAGGCCTGGCCAATCAATGTAAAGGCATCAAGTTTTGAACTGGGGCTGGGCTGCTTAAGGAATGTAACACAGCCATCAGGGAACCTCAGTCTCAGAGGAGCTGTGAGAAGCTGGTATTTTCATCCTAACTGCCCGCCAAGCCCCAATCTCTACTAAATGGTCTTGGGGGTAAAGCCTAGCAGGAGGACAACCAAGGATTGGGGACAGTGAGCTCAAGTGACTACTGGGTCTGTGACCATTGAGTCTAATGTGTGTCATTGACAGGGTAGGGGAGGAAATCAATTTTGCTGGCAGGGGCTGTAATTTGGGAACATAAATAATTATTTTTATCTTGGTTAAGAATTGGGTCATGGGCAGTGCCCGTGCAGATAGTTCTGTACAGCACAGCAGAGAAATCATCCTGATCAGGAGCTGAATAAGGAACAATGTTTAAATTGTTGTTGTACCATACTACATTGTACTGTTAGGTTCTGGGCAGGTGATTAACCTATTAAGCTGTTAGATACTTAAATGTTTACCTAGTTTAGACTGTTAGATCTGTTAGCTGATAACGTGATACCAAGATTAGAGCTCGATCTGTTAGTTACTAATTAGATACCTAGATTAGGAGTGGGTTTATATGGAGTGGTGTAGCTGTTGGAGCTGTTAGGGGCTATATGACTTGATATTATACCACCCTCTTATGCCACTAGGAAAGGGTGAGGGGTAGTACCCCACAGGAAAGAGACTGTGCAAAGGGGATGGTCCCAACATATGTAAAGAAGGAACGGGCAGTGGCCTTCATCTGCCATGGCAGGTGTCTTTGTTAGGTTGTAGGTTGCATGAGCTGTGGGGTGGCAATCATACTAAATTCAGCCTGAGGAGGGAGGTTGTCCACTCTGCAGACAGTTATTGCAAATCAGGGAGTGGTAAACTGGCTAAGGAGACAGCTGGAGGAGTTGGGACGATGAAGGTAAATGAGAGGTGATATGGGTGGCAGGTGGGGGGACTAGGTGAGGATGGGGCACAGCTCAGAAATTAGGGGCTGCAATTAAAACCAGGAGGGAGAACTTAGGAATGAGGACCATTGGCAAGGAAGTTGATGCCAGAGTGAAAATGTCTAGGTTAAATAGTCCAGTTCAAAGGAAGGGAGGGGTTGCATCAGGAAAGACCATAATGGGTCTGCCTAGAAAAGCAGACAGAGGAAAGGTGATTAAAAGGAGGGCAGGTTGGGAGGTAGATATGGGGCATCCCAGAGGGGCACTCAGGGGAAATCAGGACAGGAGATGGAGGCTGGCTTAGAGTGTTACAATAAATTTGAGCTACTACGCAACCTAGAAAGTGAGGAAGGGGTGAAAATGAGGGAATGAAATTGAGGGTGGAGGAGGAAATCAGAAACCCAGAGGGGTTAGGGGCTGGAAATCAGAAGGCTAGAAATAGCTCAGTGGAAGAAGTTGGAACTTAACTGTTAAACAAAAGAGGGGAGGCATCATAGAGTAGGCGTGGGGTTGGAGGCACGAGGACGAGAAATGTGAAGATAAGGAGGAGAGGAAGGGGCTTGAGGAAGATGAGCTGTACCAGAGAAGGGGCCCAGGTAAAGGGGAACCACAGGGGCCACTGAGGCAGATGTATAAATATGAGGGGGAGGATGATGGATTGGATGAAGGGAAATGATCAAGACCAGGGGACAGGTACAGACAAGGGAGGAATAAAGGGATACACAATTGGGAGAGTTTGAGGCAAGTGGGCATACAAAGGTGGCAGGAAGGGAGGGTGACAAGGGATCTCTCATAGGGAGGAGGAGGAGGATTCCCAGAGGAAGGAGATATTGGATAAAGGGGAGGTGGGGAGGGTCAGGAGCACAAAACAAAGCAAATCAAAAGGAGGAAGCAGTCATTAAGGTTCTACTGCCAGGGATACCATGATTGGGGGTACACTGTGAGGGACAGAGGGGACACCTCAGCCAGGTTAAAGTAGTGGGTATCTCCAGGCTGATAGTGTATGGGGCAAAGGTCCTGGTGTACAAGCTGGCTAGGATCGTGAGGAAACCAGATTTCCCAGTGCATTTGGGGACAAATGATATAGAGGACATAGCATACTGGAAATCCAAGTAAGGTTCCGAGAACTGGACAGAGTATGTCGATAACGGATGCACCATTTCCTCTTGGAAATATTGCCAGTAACTAGGGCCTCTGTGGAGAACAAATGAAGATAGTAGAGGTTAATGACTGGTTTAGGAAGTAGGTAAAGAAAGGGGTCGAGGGTACTGGGGACTGGGGGTTTGGAAGATAAGGAACTGTATAAAACAAGATAGTAAAATTGTTAATGAATTGGTAATGAAACTGAAGAAATATGCCTATTTTATATCTTTGAGGATGTTCTAAGACCAAAAATGAAATTATGACAACATTAAAGGATATGGTCTTAAATCAAGCTATGAGTGTCACAGTGTGTATAAGGATGTGATTACTGAAAAGCAACCCCACCCAGATTAAAGACATACTAAGATTGTCTTAGGACTCCAAGAAGTTTAAATGTATGCATTATAGACAAGAAATTACCAGTAAAGTTGTCTTAAAACATCAGTGCACACTGTATAATGTAAAACTTAGCTGGACGTGTCACTCGGCTGTACTTCCAGCTAGATATCATGCCCCATAACTTCAAAAACCTCTAGTACAGTGACAGGACTTTATAAATGATAATTTAAACATTAATTGACAGTATTAGTGTCAAACAAAACTCAAGTCGAGGACCACCAAGGAATTAAGACCATGTAGCCTGATATGTATTGATGTCAATATACACTAATAATTTAACAACCTGATGTACCAGAAGTGTCTAAGGAATCTGAAAAGTGATACAAATTAAATTTCTCCTCCTCTTCACACAATCAATACATTCCACCCCACCCCGCATCCCCATAATGTGGGGGTAACTAGGTTTAAGGAGATACTCTCTCTACATACACACACACACACACACACACACACACACACACACACACACCTAATGAACCTTTATTCACACAGTCACTGCAATAGTTCCCGAAAGGAATTCAACTGGTCATGAAATCCTAAGTAAAAGTGCTCATGTATCCTAATGCCTTTAGAGCAAAAATAGGACACTATTTAACTGTACTCCAATCTGCATAGTAGCATTTCCAAGGATTCCTGATAGAACTACAGTGAAATAAAACTGCCACCCTCCTCAGGATAAGGTAACTATAAGTAAATATAAAGTTTCTGTCTAAGACGAGAGGTCTAACATACCTACATTTCCACAAATCACTACAAAATTACCTAATGTAAAAAGATCTGTCCAAGACCCCCATGCAAATGAGATCTCACACCTCAATATGTACAGAGTTAAAAAATGTTTGACAGTCTATGAGAACACTCCTGTATGTACAGTAACAGGCTAGGTAATCTGAATATGGTGCAACGGAATCAACCCCACTCCCTGGGAAAGATAAAAGTAAGGAGGAATTAACATTCATTATGTGTGTGAAGTAAGAATAGTAACACACTGTAACTTCATGTATCTAAATAGAGGCCTACCTCAATGTGACAGCAAGCTCCACTGTTATATCACGACTTCACAACATACACCCGCACACTTTATATACTCACACGCACCACATTATGCACATGCACTGAAGTCCTATAATATGCCAGTCTGAAGAAGAAGTCAGTGGATGTCAGTTCTGTAATGTCCCATGAAACTCAGATCAACGTTCATCCCACCTGCTACCATATTAAGATGTAAAATAAGTTTAAACTCAAAGCTCATCTCTGTTATGTGTTTTCAAGATTTCCTTTAAGACCATTACTGACATATCCAAAATTGAGTGGTCAGGCTGGGAGAAGTGGTTCCCTACTGGTTTTTCAGTCTTCTTTGTTCTAATAGTATGTCTGTGCAAGTTCATCCTAGTGCAGAGCTGTTAGCTTGTCTCTCCAACATAACCTGTTTGTGGACATCTTTTGCACTGAATGAAATAAACAACATGTTGTGATGTGCATGTATAACTCCAATGCACCTTGAATTGTCTGTTTTGTGATGTAACCACACAGTCCGAGGTGGAAATGAGCTCACAAGTCTTACAGGTGCATCGATTGCAGGATTGTGCGCCATTGTGTGACATGATATTCTGTTCTGGTGAAAGCTTTCTCCTAATAATTAGGCTAGCTAAATTTGGTGGTTGTTTAAAAGATAGTAGTGGGAGTTCCTTAAAAATACAATTAAGGGTTTCATCCTCACTAAATATTAGGTGGAGGTCTTTAATAATCTTATGCAGAAGTTCATGGTCTGAATGATACGTGACTACTAACGGTATTCTGTCTGTAGCTGTCTTTTCTTTATATTGAAGTAGTTGTTGTCTTGGTACTTGCGTTGCACATTCTGTTATACTGTAAATTCTCTGGAAGAGTGTCCCTGCTCCATAAACGTGTTTTCAACATAGCTAACTGTGTATCTCTGTCATCCTCATTTGAACAAAGATGGTGACATCGGAGTGCTTGACTGTACATGACAGATTTTTTGTGTGGTTTGGGTGATTACTTTTCTTGTGTAGGTATCTCTGTCTGTTGGCTTCCTGTAAATACACGTATGTAAGGTTCCATCCTTAATGGTGACTGTAGTGTACAGAAAATGAACATTGGTGGTAGAATGCTCCAGGGTAAGCTTTATGGTATGGTGGAGGTTATTCAGTTCATGATGAAAATCTTTAAGTGCACCTGTGCCTCACCATCCAGATAATAAACAATCATCAATGTAACAGAAATAAGCTAGTGGTTTATGGGGACAGTGGCTTAAAACATCCTCCTCCAAGTCTGCCATAAAGAGGTTAGCATACTGTGGAGCCATTTTGGTGCCCATTGTTGTTCCCATAGTTTGAACATAATGTTTACCATTGAAGTTGAGTAGTTATGCATCAAAATGAATTCCATAAGTTCCCCCACCACTTCAGGGATGATGTATTGTTCTGGTCCTTTTCTTGTATATATTTAAGGCATGCTGTAATGCCATCTGTGTGTGGAATGTTAGTGTAGAGGGATGTTACATCCATTGTCACTGAAATGGTATCAGGTGGTAAATCCTTATAACCAGAAAGTAAACGCAAAAAGTGCATAGTATCTTGGATATAACTGTCTCTTTCCATAACCAGCAGTTTCAAAATGGTCTCTACATACCCTGAGATCCCTGCAGTCAAGGTACCATTACCAGAGACTATGGGTCTTCTCGGATTGCCAGGTTTATGTATTTTAGGTAGCATATAGAATGTCCCTGACCTCAGTTCAGCAGGGATGAGGTCAGTTATTTTTTCAGACATGGTCTGAAAAGTTCTAATTAAGTCACAAAGTTCATCTTTATATGTTGTTGTGGTGTCACTCTCCAGTTCTCTGTAGTATGTAAGATCTGTTAGCTGTCTGTTAGCTTCAGGGTGGGTAGGTGTATTGTTTGTGTGAAGAGGAGGTGATAAATTAAATTGTTATCACTTTTTCAGATTCCTTAGCCACTTCTGGTACATCAAGTTGTTAAATTCTCAGTGTGTATATTGACATCAGTACATATCAGGCTATGTGGTCTTAATTCCTTTGTGGTCCTCGACTAGGGTTTTTTATTTGACACTAATACTGCCAATTTATAATTTAAATTATCATTTATAAAGTCGTGTCACTATACTACAGGTTTTTGAAGTTATGGGGCATGCTATCTAGCTGGGGAGAACAGCTGGTGATAGGTCCAGCTAAGTTTACATCATACAGTGTGCACTGATCTTTTAAGACAACTTTACTGGTAATTTCTTGTCTATAATGCATGCATTTAAACTTCTTGAGTCCTAAGACAATCTTAGTATATCTTTAATCTGGTGGGGTTGCTTTTCAGTAATCACATCCTTATACACACTGTGACACTCATGGCTTGATTTAAGATTCATCTGCTCCAGCAGTGTTATCTTTGTCAATTAAATTTATATGCAGTAGGATTCTTTGTATGTGTCTTGCACCAAACACCTTTGACCCTGGGACACTCCTGGCTGAAGGTAATATGGTGTTGTTAAACTTCTCTGACATCATCATCTGTATTTTTAAATAAGTATTTTAAACCAAAGGGGATTTTCTGTTTTTTTTCTGCATGATCTAGCTGTTAAAAGTGTTGTTTTTTTCTAAGCAATGGCCATTGGGCTTCTGAAGAAAGACTGGTTGGTCCGAAAGCTAGAGCACTTTGTTCTTGTTGTTATATCTATGTTGGTCCATTAAAGGTATCAAATCATTTGCTTCTGGATCTGTTCTTGCAAGGACTAATATGGCAAATATTAAATCTAGATTTCATATAGCATAAGACATTTAACATTTCTTCCAGTGGCACTGGCCACAACTGAACATTGCTTCTAGTGGCACTGGCCACAACTGAACATACTTTTGGCTAATAACTAGCACAACCCATTTCAGGGGTAAAATCCTTCAGACATTGGCCCTATGTCTAAAGTAACCAGCACCCTTACTGAACCTGTAGTCCTGAACTGGTTACTCCATATTGGGGTCTGCCCACCTTTTGCTCCCAAATCCATACCTAGCCATTCTTTAGAGTTATGCCTTAAACATCTTGAACACACTTGGACAAATGCTTAATTAAAGGTAACATTCACATCCAGCATTTAAACCACTACACTAGTAGTAAAAGAATGAAGTCCCAAACAATGTGATATAGTCATACCTCTGGACATCACACATTTCAGCCAAAGTTAAATGAGAACAATCTCAAACTTCTGAATTCACACATGAATTGTACATTTCCTTTCAGCCAGAAAACACAATAGCACAGGCGCTTGCTTTCTGCAGCATAAAATCAGATCCATCTCACTGTTAGACTTTACAGGTAGCTTCAAAGATTCTGGATCTAAAAGGGATTGCCCATGGAGCCATCCACTAGCAGTCCTTTTCACCCCTCCAGAGATGAAAATCAGGAGATCCTGCTGTAGACAATGGTTTCCACCACTTCTCTTGGCAAACTGGAGAACATCAGGACTAGTGTGAGAATGCAGGGCCCTCCTCAGAGCCCCTCAGCTGAGCAGTTCACTCCTTACACTTCAAACTGCAACTTTACACAGAACACCATCTCATGGAGTCAATGGTTACACATAGATATTTAAAATATTGTACTTGTTCCAGTGGTGATCCCACATCATTATTGATGATAAGGAGAAGCACTTATGTTTGCTGTGGATGCTGGAGAACTGCATAATTTTCATTTTTTGAAGTTCAGTATTAGCTTTTGGTCAGTGAAACATTTTTTGATCGATGCTAGCTTTGCTGTAGCTGGTCCTGAAGGTGTTTTGGATGTGGGTTACTAATATATATTACAGCATCCTCTGCAAATATTAGGATGTCGCCATGACAGGACTTCAGTAGCTTATTCAGAAAGATGCTAAATAATAGTGGTCCCAGGATGGATCCTTGAGGGACTCCAGTTCATACTGTTCTACTATCAGAGATAACAGTTCCAATTTTTACTTGTTGGGAGTGACTGTTTAAAAGCTGGAGAACCACTTAGTGGTGTCTGAGAAGATACCAATGCTGGTAAGCTGGTCAATAAGTAATGTATGGTTAACAGTATCAAAGGCATTGGTTAGGTCTATGAATGTTGCCCCAACCAAGAGCCCTTGTTCTAGTGAGTTATGGATAAAACCAGTAAATTCCAATAAGGAAATGATGGGTACTTTGTCCATGCCTAAATCCATGCTGTTGGGCACAGTGCAGTTGGTAGGCTTCCTGGTACTTCTCCAGCTGGTTGGCCATGATTTGCTCCAGGGCTTTAGAAAGCAGTGGCAGAATCAAAATAGGGTGATAGTTTTCATGTTGTGCCTGATCCCCACTCTTATGTACTAGGATGACCATAGCATACTTTCATCTCATTAACCAGCTAGGCAGCCTGGGAATGGCTCCAAGGGTTGTGAACTACATAAGGAATTTGTTTGGGGATAGGCATCAGAGGGTGGTGGTAAAGGAGTTTACTCAGAGGAAGGAAGGAAGGAAGGGTGGCCTGTGGGTGCCACAGAGATCAGTTCTGGGACTGGTCATCTTTAATGTCTTCTATAGCAACATTGCAGAGGGCTTGAAGGTAAGGTATGCCTCTTTGCAGATGACACTAAAATCTGCAATAGGGTAGACACTCCAGCGGGAGGGAGGATTGAATAGGGATCTAGAAAAGCTTGAAGAATGGTCAAGCATGTGGCAACTAAGTTTCAATGTGAACAACTGCAAAATCATGCACTTGGAGCACAGAAACCCAGGGGTGGAATACATGATGCAGGATTAGTATTGATGACCACCAAACAGGAAGAGACCTCAGGGTAATCATATCTGATGACAAAAAGTAGCCAAACAGTGTGACAATGCAGTGGGAAGAACCAGTGGGATGCTAGGATGCAAAGAGAGTGGTATCACCAGCAGAAGGAAGGAGGTGGAGAAACCACTGTGTAAATCAGTGGTGAGACCTCATCTAGAATGCTGTGTCCACTTTAGAGACCACATCTCCAGAAGGACATAGACGTGGTAGAGGCAGTCCATAAGAGGGCAACTAAAATGGTGCAGTGTCAGCACCACAGACCCTATGAGGGGAGACTAAAGGACCTCAATATTTACACCCTGAAAGAAAAAGAAAAGAAGGGACATGATACTTTCAGATACTTAATGAGTATAAATAAGGTATAGGAGGGAGCATTTTTTGAAAAAAGATGCTCAAGAACAAGGAACATGCTATGAAGCTGGAGGGAAAAGGCTCAGGGCAAATGTGAGAAATTACTCTTCACAGAAGGAGCAGTAATGCCTGGAAACAGCCTCCCAGTGAAGGTGGTTGGAGCAAATACTGTAACGGAATTCAAGAACACAAGTTTATAGACAAAAGGAACATTAATAGTTATGGAAGGAAGGGCTATGCCACAGATCAAGTAGGATCAGCTGTATTACAGTAGGTAGGGAAAATGGACAAACTAGATGGGTCAAGTGGTCCTTATCTGTCATCAGTTTCTATGTTTTTATGTTTCTAAGGCCTAATTCTTGGCTCCCACTTCTCACCCACCTCCTTGGAGAATCAGAGTGGTTCTGGTGTTTGCTATTTGTACAGTATCTCTCCTCATGCATGAATTTTCTCTAATATGGCTCCTATAACTATTTCCACTTGTCTTCCACTACCACTGCCTCTCCATCACCCTCCAGTTATCCTTGATCATCTCTCTCATCTTCCCAAAATGTTTGTCACCCTTAAGTCCAGGATCACAGCCTTTGATTTTGAGAAACAACTCCATCTAGTTATAGAAAACACAATAAGTTTTGGTCATGGGATCCCAGAGGTCCCTAACCTCTTCCCCTTCTACCATCTTGAATGGTCTACTGTCCTGTTGGTTCCTTACCCACTCAACCAGAAAGCAGTACTGCAGGATGTACAGCAGTTACTTCTAGTTACTGGAGCTGCCACTCCAAATTCAGTAGTTCAATCACCCACTGTTATCACCTCCCACTCAGCAGACCCCAAAAGTCAATGCCCCAAATTTCTACCCTGCTCCTTCAGACCGGTTCTACAAACACCCAAACAAAATATTTTTCTTCTTCAATGTTTTTTTTGGCTGTATTGATAATTATTACTCCTGTCATGTTATTGCACAGTTTTCTTGGCCTCTATACCTTCCCATATGTACAAGACCAACCCTCAACATGCACCCTTCCTCTATCCTTTATGTACAGGACATACCATGGGATTGTAGGAGCTCACATATTTCCTAATGTCCATGTCTCTGATTACCATAATGTCAAGGTTTACCTTGCCACCATCACCTGTAGCTCACTGATTTTATTGCACAAGCTCTTATCATTTAGGTTAATCACCTTCCACTTGATCTTTTAGTTTCTCTACCAGTTTCAAATATTTGCTTCTTAATTGTACTAACTCTTCCTTTCCCCATTTCTCCGCCTATCTCTGAAACTACTTCACTTCCTTCCATTTTTCCTGCATTGTCCCTCTAAGATCACCCTTGTGTGGGTTCCACGATGCTAACTTAATTGTCACATTTGCCCTTGCTTAGGGGATCACTAACTGGGCTCCCACCTCTGCCTCCTTGTTCGGGGTACCTTAGCCCCAGCGTCCCTCATCATAGTTTAGACATGGAGATGTAGAATCACATTTTTGTCTGAGAGCAACTGCCCCTCTTC
Source organism: Neoceratodus forsteri (assembly GCA_016271365.2). NCBI lineage: Eukaryota > Metazoa > Chordata > Ceratodontiformes > Ceratodontidae > Neoceratodus > Neoceratodus forsteri. Next base: position 628,152,591 of record CM057455.1, read on the forward strand.
TGTGAGATGTATTCCACTAAAACATCCAACTGTTTAAAATGTACATGCTCGCCACATTATGAAATGGTGGCATAGTGCATCTGCCTCCATATCCTCCACTGGTCCCCTGTCAAGTACCATAGTCAGATATAATTGGCTAACTTGTTTTCAAAATTGTTTAGTTGCCCCACACCATTTTCTTGTGGTAGCTGCTTATGAGATATTCTATTTATTTTCATGTATGGGTAGGGACCTCTTGACCATCACAAGTGGTGAAGCCATGAGTGAGCTCAAAAAGATCACTGCTCATGAATAATGATAAATAACATATCTCACAAGTGGCCATTGTATCTGGCTCATACCTTATACATTACTGTTTTAAAACAAAGGTTAGTTACTTGTGATTCTCGATTTACAATTATGAATTTTACGTGAGTTTTTGGTTTTAACAAATGATTATTTTAGGTTAATTTGAACAGATTTTGTTTCAGGAGAACAAACGGAAATGAAAAATATATATTTATGTTACTTTCTGATTTTTAATTTTCAAGTCTCTTGACTGGGAGGAGGGATGTGCTGAGATTAGCATGTTCTGTTTCACGTTATTGAAAATTCCCAGCAGCATAAATAACTGAAGCTCTGTGTGATCGCTTAAGTTTTCCTTTATTTTTGTTATGTATGCAATCTTTTCATGCTGGGCAGAAAGTGGAGAAGTGATTGTTTCAATAGGTGGTTTCAGCAGCAGATTCAGTTTAGGCACAGTAGAGTCAGAGATCTGATGCCCTGGCACTTGACATGTGCTGCTGGACAGTTAGCTTACAGTGGCAGGAGTGTGCCATGGCTAGTACAGGTGGCAGAAAAGGTATCTAGCTAGCTAGATACATTTTGTGATATAACCCACTGTGAAGATAAAAAGAAAAAAATCTAGCTAGTCAGTGTTGTATTATATTGTACAGATAGTTTTTATTAGAATAAAGAGTAATGTATATGCATACTGTATATAGCTATGAGGCAAACCTTATATGTCATGCTTTCCTTTTGTTTTTGCTAGACCATGTATATTTGCATGAAAAAATAATCTGTTTTATCTGACAAATTATAGATAACTAGTAACCAAATGGTTTGTGTTTCTGACCCAATCTTCTGGCCAGTTTTAGCTAATAATAATATTCCTGAGTGAGCTGCTCATTGTGACTTTGTGAATTATTTAGCTGTAAATAAATTATTCTGTTTGATTTTTTTCTCATCTCTAATAAAGAAACAAGAATCCTACATATGTAGGGTTTTGCAACAGACACACTTGGTTTGCTTGAAAATTAAAACTTGCCCCAGAACATAAGCAAACTGTTCTGAGGCACTGTGGAATAGCTGGTTGTTAACCACCTGCTGTTTCCAATACATCTGACTGCAAACTGGTGATCCATTTCACAGCACCTGAAGCTCTCACTGTAATCGAGGTTAGTGCCTTCAAACCAAACATCTGCAGTTTAGTTTATCAGATAAAATACATACTATTCTTTCTTGGAACAATCAATGCTATACATTCAAAGCAGGCTGGAAATGTATATGAATTTGAAATGCAATTTATAGACCTTGATAAGGAAGTCTAATTTTCTTACATAGTATATATATATAGTATATATAGTATATGAGGAAATCTTATTGTTGGATCTATTTACAATAGCACAGAGAGCAAGATGTCCCACCAAAAGTCAGATTTACATTCACTTGTCAATGTAGTACCTTATATTTTAAAAAGTGTTCTTAAAACAACAACAAAAACATTTCTCCTGGAGGTATTTTTATGGCCACCATCATAATTTATGAATGCTCTAACTTCTGTTAGTTTCTATTAGCATATTAAAGGAAATGTGGAATAATGCTTGGAAGTCAAGTTAACTGCAATAAAACCTATTTGCATGCAAGTCTGGATCATTTTGAAAATGTGGCATACTGGAATTACAGAGTCATGGAGATTAGCAATTTGAATATTGCAGATTTGTATAATATCCAGTCTTAGTTTTTGTAATATATGTCCATAATCATAAATTGTCACTTCATACTATAATTTCATACTACAGTGTTAGTGACAGCAGTATACAGTACATCTGTTGTTCATCTAGAGTAGCCCCCCATTATCTCACAGGTAGTAACTATTTCAATTTCCTTTAAGAATGTATTTGAATTGCTCTCAAAGGTTAGGAATGTATCATGTTTTACAACAGAAGTTGGAAGACTTTTTCCAAGCCCTTACAACTCTATGAAAACGGAAGTCTGAACTTGTGTCCACAAGTTCAATGCTTACAAGTTTGCAATGTTAAAGTCATAGTATAATTAATGGGTTTAAGTTTTTCCTGTAGGAAACCTGTGGCATAATTTGATGTAATAAAAATGTTTATTATGGCAAATCGCACAGTTTCCACACACTGTGCATCGCCCACCACTTCATCCCTTCCCCACTGCTTTCTGCTTGCCTTCCATCGAAAACTCAACCACTAGAGGAACTCGTGGTAAGTTATTTAAACATAAATGTTTTTTTTTTTCCAACACAAGGGATAAAGCAACATTTTAAAAATGCAGACATAAGAAATGTAAGCAGCAGCTGAAAATGAAACCAGAGCATGGCGATCGAACCTATGATATTTTACATAATTACCATGGCAAAAAGGTAAACCCAGCAATTATGTAAAATAAAATATGTGGTGGTGTATGAGCATGAAGTTTAAACACACCATCCCATACTTTGTTCTATTTGTTACACTTCAGTGTGTTCCTTATTGTTTTGCAGTGACATAGCAGTCCTCCTTTAAATATCACTGATCCAAGTAGAATAGTCCCAGAGATTTATTTCATAATTCATGTGTTAAATCTGTATGTTCATATTAATTTTGGTAGTCCTTCTTTGATCTCTCTTCAAGATATAATGGCATCTCTTAATGGCAATGACCAAAACTGAAATAAGTAATCCATTAGAGGCCTTATGTAAGTTCTGGACAGATGCAGTTTACTGCCATCCAATCTGTGGATAAATACCCTCCTAATGTAGCTCTAGTAAAGTATACCTTTAGCTTTTTGAAGACTGAATCACAGTGTGAATGGTACTTAAGGTCCATACCAATCTGGACACCAACATCTCATTCCTCAGAATTATTTCTTTGTTTAACTCTATTAAGGTTGTGGGTTACTCTGATGTTTTCATACCAAAAGAAAACTATACATTTGTCAGTGTTGCACTGTCCACTAGTTACTGCCCAAGCTGATATTCTTTCAGATCCTCCTGCAGAGAAATACCACCACCATATTACTCACTACCCCCACCCCCATTTTTATCTTCAACAAATCTGGTAAACCATTTACTTGATCCATCTTGTTGGTCTCATACAGTATACAAATGGCAAAGAGGATCAGTTTCAAAACCAAACGTTGTTGCACTCTATTGGTCATGTCTGATTTGTGTGACAACTACCCTTGCACTTCATCTGTGTGACTTATTACTTGTTTGTTTGTTTGTTGTTTGTTGAATTTTGTTGACCCGTAGCCCACTGGGCCTAGAAGTCCCTTTTCAGGGGTGAGCGGGGGAGATGATACAGATGGTAAGTACTTGAATTTGAACCTGATAAAGCTGTTGGTGGTATTTTAGTGAATGAGGGAAATTTGGCTGGGACACCAGGAAATTCCCCTACTCTTTTCGAGAAGTGCCATGGGATCTTTAACATCCACCTGAACTACCACCAATCCAGGCAGATGGGACTCGGTTTAACGCCTCATCCGAGACTTAACCACTTTTATCCAGCCCATTGTCCCCATTCTATATTTTAGTTTCTTTATCAGTGTGCAGAGGGCACCACATCAGTAGCCATGTTTCATAGGAAAACTAACACAGGGCAAAATTTGAATTTGTTAATAGCTGTCTAGCTTTGATTACACGCTGAAATGAATGAGTGCAGGTCTCCATTTGTATGAGTGTGACTTTATACTCATGCATAATAGAGCTATAAACAACTGCTATGAATCAAGTAAAACTAATTCTTTCATTTGTATTCTTTAATGGAGGGAAAATTGCAGTTCTTAAAATGAGCAACTGTAAAATAAATCATAGTGGGTTTGACTTTCAGAGCCCTCAAGATGTGCATGTTGACTTGCACTACAGTTGTAGTGCAGTTGTGATACTTATTTTAAAAGTTAAACAGCATAAAATGTGATCTAACTTCTTTTCACACGTGCAGCAAGTTGTGCTCATAAAATCTAGTCTTTTATTTAAAAATTGGTAATGGGGAAAGACACATGCAGGCATCATTTATTTCTGTAAATGGTTTGCACTAAACAAATAGCAAATCCAACATTTTGGTGCATTTATTTTGATGCAGGCACAACTGGAAATTAAACCTTCTAAGGAAACCTGCTTGAAGCAAGTGTGAATTAGGTGTTTTACTGCCTGTGTGGTCATGGTTTAATAAAATCACTTCAGCTGCTCTTCAGTGAGAATGACTGTTTTGTTATGTACAGCTGGAAATTAGTAACTGCACTTGCATTAAGACTATTGAAATTCCAGTTGAGGGAGTATGAAAACTCATTCATTTTTACACACCCTTATTGTGTAATGCCTGGCTAAACAATTTAAGCTTCAATCCCATGTCTTAAGTGGCATAACACCTCTTGGGTGTGTAAAATATTATTCACACTCTATTCCCCTTGTATTTTCTATGTTTTACACATCTTTTGAATTTCTGGGAACTTCATGTGGATTATTCACATTGCTGGTAAAAGGGTTGAATTTCCCATTGCTCAAATAGGAACCTGCCTTATGCTGCTGAACCTCAGAAGATTTTCCCATTTTGATTGGCCAGTCCATCAGTAAATCTGATTTCTGCATCACTGGAATTGTAAGAACTTTGCAGAATTTGACCTGAATTTGCAATGGAGAAATAAGTTAATATCTAAAGAAAACTATAGATTTCTTCAGTTGTAGATTGCTGGTACTGTGTTAGTCTGAGGTTAGTGGTGTAATTGATGTACCATGTGTGTAGGAGTTGGGGTCACTAGTGTCCATTCCTACAAGGGTGAGATAGGGAGAAGAAATATGTTTTACCCTTTAGCAACACACCTGTCTTGACAGACAGACAAAATAATCATAAAAGTGGTTCTACCAATTGTTCCCTTTGCATCAGTATGGTCCTATGGATGGATTCACAAATAATCACAAATGCAGTGATTTCTAGGTGGTAAAATGCTATTCACAGATGGATGTTATGGGGTACTATCTGAGTGTGACTAGGGCTATGTAGAGCAGCCTGAACCCCATTACCACTACATCTAACCTCACTAGCACTGCCCCATCCTGCAGTCCTTTAAACAGACCCACAATGAATAGCACCAGTGTGCTATTTGTGATTCACAAAGCATGCAATGAGCCATTTGGCATGCAAGATGCTAGCTGGCCATTCACATGCCCATTATCAGCTAATTTACAGGGCTGCCAGAGAGTTTTGTGCCCCTCAACTCAGACTTCCGCTCTCTTATGTAGTAAATGGTCCTGGTGGTCTAGTGGTCCCTCACCATCCTCGAGGTCCAATCGCTGTGACTTAATTTAAAAAACAAACAAAAAGTACACTGTTCCCTTGTGGCAGTGGTTCCCACCCCACCTCATTCTCTTACCACCTTCCTGACAGTTAGAAAATATTCCTGGTTGTCTTGTGGTCCCCCTTCCCATTCTCAGATTGCCATCCAGATAGGTAAAAATTATTCCTGGTAGTCCAGTTGTCTCTTCTGCCAACCTCATTTGACAATGACCATCCCGGTGTGAATAACCTAAAATCTCTCTAGTGGTCTAGTGGTCCCCCATCCCCAATCTGCATGTATAGGACACCATATATTTTTCCCTGGTGTTTAGTGGACTCCACCCAATAGTGGGATTCAACCACCAACCCACATCCCCTAACCTGACCACAAAGGTAATATCAGACAACCCTCCTCTCACTTCCATGGCTGGCCACTGATTGAGGTCTCTGAATACATACTGCATACAGTGCACACCCATTGACAGTGAGTGACAGTTCAGAGCAATCTGTCAGTCAATGAATGCATACTGTATCGAGTAAATGCTCACTGAGAGCTCAGTCAGCAGCCAGCCATGGAGGTGAGAGGATGGTTGTGCTGGTCACTTGACAGATGTCAGGTTGGAGGGAATGGGATGGTGGTTGAATCCCTGGGTGGGTGGGGGTCACTAGACACCAAGGAAAACTATACAGTTTCCTATATGGGCAGATCAGGGATGGGGGCCTGCTAGACTACCAGGGTAATGTGTAAACTTATGGCAGGGAAGAATCTGGGACAGGGTGGGGAACCACTAGAATACCAGGGTGATTTGGTTACTTGCAATAGGACAATGATCAGTGAACAAGGGTGGGGAAGGACCACTGAACTACCAGGAATATTTTTTAACTATCAGGATGGCGATTGGTGAACAGGAGGAGACAGGAACCACTGCGACCAGCTTAACAATATTATTATTTTGTTTTAAACTATGGGATGGCAATCAGTTCTGGGGGATGGGGAGGAACCACAGTACCACCACTGCAACAGTCACATTTTTTATAAAGGGATGGTGATCAGCAAGGGGGCTTGTAGTACCTACCCAGCCACAACTGCTACAAGCGTTGCACAAACTTACTGCCAGGTCTTGCTCAGCAGTATTTTCTCCATGCAAAGTACCTTCACAAATGGCCCTTGAGAGGATAAAATGGTTTGTGTTTGGGACTGCACATATATGGAGGTCTCCTCCTTCATCTGCATTGAAGACCCTCAAAATGTTGCCCTCATCGTAAACCCACTTTGAAGGTGCAAACTGGGCTTTTATGAATACCACATTGAGGCAAAACCCAGTTTGCATGGTGCAAACTGGGTTTGTGATAGGGTAAAGTTTTGTGAATCTAGCCCTGGTGTGTATCGTGTTTGCACTTTGACACATAGCTGGCTTGGTCTTCAAAAGGTAAAGTCATCTACTAGACTATAATGTCCAAAGGCTATATATCATGGCTACTTCTGGTGCCATGGGCCAGAAAGAGCATCTCTTTTCCTATGGTCCACTGAAGTAAAACATTTATTCAGCATCTCAGCCTTTGCCCCAGCAGTCTTCATCTTCTTTTCCACACTTTCAGAGGCCCAGTTTCCTGTTTTCATTATGTACTAGAAGAAGGCGTTTGGTGTTGTTTGCCTTTACAACTGCTATCCTAAATTCCAGTCCATTTTGATGTCTTAATTTTAGCCTTGAAGTCCAACAATGTTGTTCTGCACTCCTTCCTGTCCATAAGGTGAACCATTTTCATTCAGCAGTCATAAACATTATTTTATTCAGAATCTGTTGCCATAGGTTTCTGTTAAGAAAAGGTGCTGCTTTTTGCCATTCCTGAAGGTGGAAGGATTTGTTATTTAGGAATTAGATGGATACATATCAAAACATTTAGATTAACTCTGTAACAATGTTAAGTCCAAAGGTACACATACTGGGCCCAATTCTCAAAGTGGTCTGCATGGTGCAAAGTGCCTTGCATCCAACTTGTGAGACACAAGTAGTACTGTACACCAATAGTTGTACCATGTGGGATTCTGAAAAGCAGTCTATGACAACACTCAAGCTGCTTGCTCCAAAGTGGACTTGCACCATTATTGCACCACAAACCCGGCGTGATATGGAGTAAGATGGTTTATGGCAGCAGCAGCACCTTATTCTCAAAGGGCGGATGACACATCCCCAAATTTAGGATTCTCAAACAACCTCCAAAGGCATCCATCAAAGTACATTTACACCAATTATGAGCTGGTGTAAGAGTATTTGACATCCACCAGGGTTGCACCAATGTGCCACAAGTGAACCCTACATCCCCCACTATCACACATAAGCCCCAGCCCCGATTCCAGATATATTTTCATGTCAGTTATTAAAAGAAAATTATTTCTTATTCACTGTAACCCTGGTGATCTGGTGCCACCCCCAACCATGGCAGTGCTAGACCACCACGCTCACTCAGTCCATACCCAGCTGGCAACTGGCACAGCCCACCTCTCACCACCATGTCTAGCCACCTACTGTGCTCTGCATGAGCGTGTACCATAAATACATGCTCAGTGAATGACAGCAACTGTCATTCATTGATTGTGTACTATTTACTAGTACGCATTCATAGTTGGCAGCTTGTCACAGTGGTGAGAGGTGGGCTGTGTCATTTGCCAGCTGGGTATGGTCGGGGAGCAGGGTGGGTGGTTTAGCACTGCTGGGTGGGGCTGGGTGGCCAATAGACCAACAGGGCTATGGTGAATGCGAAATAATTATAATTTTTTAATAACTGACATGAAAATATTTCGAGGATCAGGAATTGGGGATCAGAGCTGTGTGGGTCTGCTAGCCCACAAGGGCTTCAATGCTAAGAATATCAGGGTTTCAGGACTGGGGAGGGCAACAGCCCACATGGGCTTCCTTAATACCATTGGAAATAGGGGCTTGGGGTCCAATAGCCCAGCAGGGCAGTACCATATTTATTATTGTGGATCAGGGCTGGAGGGTGGTCCAGTAGCCTGACAGTGCTATTTAATTACTACAGTCAGGGATAGTGGCTGGCACACTGCACCTTTCTACTGTGCACTGCCACAGGCCTGTGACAACCTGTTCAGATGTACTCTGATTTGGCACACAGCTTGGGTTACTGCAAGTCACAAGATATTGCCGTGGAACTCTGCCCAATAGAGAATCAGTCACAGTGTCCCAACATAACATCATTTGATGCAAGTCACCAATGGAGCGACTTGTGCCATGCCTTTGAGAATCAGGCCCATTGTATATAACTGCAATTGTTAATACAATCTAAGTATATCAGAACACTGATTATCTGAACTGCTTGGTAGACATCCATTCGGTTGAGGTAATTGGGAGTAGAGATGCATCAAGTAAAATTCCAACCATGAAGTGGATACAAAGTGACCACTCTGTGTTAATATTCCTCTACGTGAAGTGCCCATTTCAAACCCTCACTTAGCCACTTTGCATAGTAATTATAGCTTTACACTGTGCACTCCACCCTATTCCACTTTAAAGCAGAGTGAGAATTCACAGGCAGCCACACACATCACATAGCTTACACAGTGTAGGTCACATGCTTCAGGCAGGCAGGCAGGAAGTTACAGGCAGTGGCAGAGCCAGGTTTGGGAGCATTTGGGAGCTGGAGGAGCATTCAGTCAATTGTGAGCACTAAAATGGGTACTAAACAGCGAATAATGATCATGGTGGGACACCAGTTCTCACACATGGGGCAGTCAGGATGAGTGACCATCCCCCAGTCCCCCAGCTCCGCTACTGGTTACAGGCAAACACACTCTCCAACATGGGTTGACTTACACATTTTTCACAGGGTGTGACAAATGACTTTGCTCTGTGAATGGCTGGGGTGGGGTGTGGACATGTGATGAAAAGGGATGCACAGGTGACAAGTCCCCAAATTAAGTTACTTTCCCATTTTACATACAGAGGTTGATGTACCACTTGTACTAGACATACTGCATTGACCACCACCACCACCACCACCACCACCACCACCACCACCACCACTGCTACTCTGACCACCACTTGAAAAGATTTCTAAATCATAATCCTCCCCTCATCATGCCTGTAGTAATCCTCCGGTGTTACTTCATCTCTACTGCAGACATTCCTACTTGGTCTTACACTCATGGAAGGGATAACCTGCTCAGTAAGGTTGATGACGAGGTGAATGCCCCACTATGGCATTAGCTGCCATCTGGTGCTGGGTCCACAGTGCTTTGTGCCTCTTCTAAGATGTGTATGCTGGCCCCCATGCCCAGATGACTCTCTTTTACCTTGACTCACATGCATGTCAAGGCTGGCATATTTCATCATTTGGATCTTCGACAAAAAATCCCAAACAAGGGATTGTGATCACCTACTTTTAACATGTCCCTGATGCTGCTTATTAGACTCAGTTTTTAACCAATGAAATGAGAGGGTGTGCTGCATGATTTTTCAGGCTGTACACACTTGCACTCCAACTGACCACCATGACTACATATGATCATTACTAGGTCATCATCATCATCAAAGAAACTGCTAAATCACAACCTTTCTGGGGGTTAAAGCCAACCAGACCCAGACAAAGCCAACTTGACTTTCTTTTCTCCAGTTTCCAACAGGGGTCACTGAAATCATCATCATAGTCATCAACATCATCCGCATCCACATTTTCAGCTTGGATGCTGCCATGGAAAATACGTTCCAACCAAAGCATCATCATCATCATCATCATCATTATCAACATCATCACCTGATATTTTTGCACCACACTTAGAATCATTGGATGGCAAAGGAATGACCTCAACAGTGCCAGAAGAAATGTGATATTGTGAGTTATCGTCGCCAGGATCAGAATCATGTTCAGCTACCATTGGGGATGTTAGTGGAGTATGACATCATCTACACTGTCAGTCACAGCTTTAGACTCAACTATATTTTTTGAAATGGTTAACTGGTCAGAAGTGGAACTTGAGGCAGCAATAATCATTCCCTCAAACTTCACTAACACCACCAACTGGTACATCGCTCCTCCAATTATGAGTGAAGCTACAGATTGTGCTGTAAAAATCATTGATGGAGAAATTCTCTTACTGACATCAGCTATGCACTTCTGCGTACTACCATGCCCACAGACAATCTTGCCACTGGCAGCAGTGCCATGGCAAGAAACAGTTTTGCTTGCACGCCTCTTAGAAGACATTTTGGGGATCACCAAAAAATTCTGAACAAATTTAGATTTCTGAATTTTCAGTCTGGGCCAGTGGATGTGAAGCCACAAAAACCGACTGTGGTTTGCAGATGGAGATAAGGCACTGAATAGATGCAAAAGCACAGACAGATTAAGATCGCATGTGCAATCAAGAAGAGATGCAGATGAGTCACAACAACACCATAACCAGTGCTCACAAGTCACAATCCAATCTGCAAAAGAATACCTTTTTGCCGGTTGGGGGCAGTGCACTGCAGTAACAGTCCAAAACCATGATACCACAAAGCAGTACAAAATCACACAGGTATGGTGGATAGCAGGTTCACACTGCTGCAATTACTCTGTGGCACAATGAAAGGTGTCTGATTTGATGGTATTCATCACACACATATACACACACACACACACACACTCACTCTACAAGTAATGAGTAACAAATTGAACACCTCAGTAATATAAACAAATCTTTTAAACAGATTGAAATTATGCACTGCTGCACCACCACACTCTGCAAAAATGTCAAAAATTACTGAAAATATTGCTGTATGTACATTAACACAGTTATACAAGAAAACATTACGAAACCAGAAAGACTGCCTTTTTCTCCCAGTTAATCTACCTACACCACAGATACACCTCCTCCGAAGTACACTTCCAAGTGTCTGTCAGTACACAAATTGAATGTTCTAAATTAACATTCAAAATCCACACACAAACAATAAACACTCAATGATATGAGCACAGGAGGGTTTCCACCTATCGATGTACTAAATTTTGAGCAAAGAAAATGACTCAAAAGGCTTTTTTTTAACAGTTTTTAGAGGTTTTGAATGGCAGAGCTCTGAGGTCAAACTGTCTCCAGCTACCACCGACACTACTCAGAACTGAGGCTGTGCAGAACAATCTAGAGCCCATGTTACCTGCTAATCCCATGATTCACTGCAAAATTCACCTTGGAGCTCAATTACAGGCAAAGTGATGCGAAGTACATTGATTTCTATGTACTTTGCATTAAAATTAGTGCAGAAGTGGTTGGGGAAGGTGAAGAAACATGAAGTCATTGGTTTCAATGGACTTTGCTTTCCTTATTATGATGTGAAGTACTCTGCTTCATATTGTGGATTACTTTGTGGATTCTGCATTACTCCATGATTCACTTCTCAGAGTGATTTTGTCCACTTCACCCACCTCTAATTGGGAGTTTGGAAGATTGTGATTACCTTGGGTTACCATACTTAAATAAATAAATAAATAAATAAATAAATAAATAAATGCTGCACAGCTGATACTGTAATATGGATGCTCTCCCATCTAACTAGGCTAAGTTTTAACACACTCACCATCCCATCTGAAATCTGATAGCTCTGTAAGACCAAACAGTACCATGCTGTAGATAAAAAGCAGAACCTTCACAGTGTACTGCTAAAAACTACAGTATATGCTAGTCTCAGTTTCAACACTCAGCTTTTACTTCAGTGTAGATCAAAACACAGGACTTTCATATTACAGTATATACAAAATGGTATGCTTAGATACAGAGAAAAAAGAGTGCAGTATACATATGGAAGGTGTAACTAAAAGTAAAGGATTAGATTAAATGCAAATTAACTGAAAATGTGTGAGTCAATGTTTTGAACACGGGACAAAGGTCTTCAGGAATTATCTAGAAAGCAGAAGGAAAGTAAGTAAGCATAATTATTAATTATGCTTACTTTAATCTTTGCAGATCATTACTGTAAGAAATATATAATTGAAACTTTGTCTCTAACTTCATTTTCTATTTTCAGCATACAGTAATTTTAATCTTACCTGTATTTATGTCTTAATATCATTCTATGTTTGTTATTTTATGTAAATCATGGTAAATTTTGGGACCAGAATAATCATCTGGTCTGTAATTATACTGTTCCTATATTTTCCCTGCCCATCACATGATGTTTAATTAATATATTTCTTCTCTTCCTTGTTCACTTGCACTACAAAAATAAGAATTGTTTGCCTAGTATGCTTACCTGAATAACAAAAACTATATAAAATAAATAATAATTACTATATATGTTTTAACCTATCAGTGCATAACATTTTTAATAAATTCAAGAATAATTCTAAGAAAAATATACTTACATGAGATGAAATGAATCTTTCATAAAGCACCATAACCTAAATTTAGTAATACTGATGCATGCATGTGAATGCTATTAAAATTAGACACTTTACACCCAAAATGCTGAGTCGCTCTTATCTTAGAACGTTACATATCAAGACCTGCTTATTTGGTTTGGAAAAAGAGCTTTGACTCTGTAATAATCTTGCATCCACTCCCAAAATATAAATCCATTCTAAGATAGGAATGCATTCCTATATATAAATATTTACTTCAAAAGTTATGTTATCTAAGACATGCTTGAATATTTCAGTGTTGTAAGGAAACTCCAATTTCTCAAAAATCCCACCATACAGAAAGTTTTCTTTATGCTGCTTGAAGTATCATGGACTGGGCTGTTGCACAACATCAAAACTATTTTATTGGGTTCATTCAGCTATTTTGCATTTGGATTCAGTATTTGTCTACCATTCACTGCTTGACCTTTGGCACATTGCTTAACCTCATGTTAAACCATCCTCTCTCACTCTTTATGTTTTTGAATGTATTCCACTTATCTTCCATCCCTATATATACTATAAGTGCCACTATAGTTAGGGTTGAGGAGCCATTTACATGTTAAACCCAAAATTTTGCACCTCAATAACTTTGCAACCGTTTGATGGATGTACCTGAAATTTGGAATACACAATCATGATGCATATGCCTTGGGATCTGCCAAGTTTTATAACGGTCGGATACACAGCTGTGGAGTTATTAAGCGTGATCTGTAATGCATTTAGGCTTTTCTGGAATTCTACGGTCACATCTACAGGTCGCACGGTTTGTGTGACTGGCCTGAAATCTTCAGGGAATGTGCGGCCGCATTCCTAATGTGCCTTTGAAGATTTCGTGAAAAATATTAAATGGTTCAAAAGTTACTCAAAAACAATTTCCCATTGTAAGTCAATGGGAAAAAGTTAACACAAAGTTCGACAGGTCGTAATGCACTTTTTACTGTCGCAATGGCCCTTTACTGTCACAAATCTGCCATTTTGTTTTCAGTTAGCGATCAGAAAATGCTTGGCATTTAAAAGGACAGTGATAATTCATATGACTTTTAATTTTTTTCTATGTTGTATAGTTACTGAGATATAAGCAATTTACTATTCCAAGTCCTCATTTTTGTGTTCCGAGAGTCATTATTTTACATACATTCTTTGTACTCACTGTCTTTCTCTATACAACTTTTTAGGGAAAACCAGCCTGTGGGCTTACATTACTGTTACCATTACCGTTTCCGGCTGTTCCGTACCCATTTCACTTACTGTTCACGTTTATGCCACCATGTCGTTACCCTTTGCTTTTCATTTTGCGTGTTACGTTTGCGTTGTTTTAACATTTCTGTCTACAGTACTGTTTCTCTTTCTGTTTTGCTTTGCATCATCATGCGCATTACAATTTGCGTTTGCGGCACAATGTTACTATGTGACAAGACATCACGTGGTGAGGCGAGGCACCATTACATGGCGCCGCATTACATTCACTATTTCTCATTATCATTCTCAAAAGAATGGAAATTAGAGGCAAAAAACTCCATTTAATGCATCATTTAGGGTTGTTCCTCAGCGACAAAAGTGAGAAATTCGATGTTAGGTTGAAACCCCTTGCCCTCAGCCACCCCAACTGGAATCAGGGGTGCATTGGGGTCATCGGTCCTAACTGTCACCCCATTCTCCTATTCCTCAGCTTCTTTCCACATGTGATTATGACAGTTAGGCCTGACGATTTCCAATGCACTCTGATTCCAGCTGGGGTGGGCTGAGGGGCAAAGGGGGTTTCAACCCAACATCGAATTTCTCGCTTTGTAACTGTGGAACAACCCTAACTGATGCATTAAACAGAGTTTTTTCGCCTCTACATATATATATATATATGTTTAAAAATATGTCAACCTAATGACTACTACTCACTGTTCCTAGATCATATAGCATTTTGATATAAGTACATTGTATATTAAATGTGTTTCATAAAATCAAGTTCCTTTGCTTTACTCCTTATCTTAATCTTCCCTAACTATACAGCTTGTGATGAGCAGTGTTCTGTTTCCACAAACACTTTCAATTTATAACTTGAAAGGAAGAAGACTGTTAGCTACAGCAAATCTTTTGTGCTAATATTTATTCACTTAGTTCAGGTGAGTTTAAAGATCCAGTGGAGCCATAACCGGCATATAGGAAAATAATACAACTTTTAAGTAGTAGTCAGTTGTAACTTTTTATTTTTGAAGTATTTTTTTTCCTTTTGCTCATCAGAAAGTATTCTACATGATAATATTGTGTTGGATGTGGGGAACAGTTTTTCAGCTGGCAGCTGGTATACCATTTTCACCTATCCCTCATTACTTAATCAGCATTATTATCTAATCAGACAGTGACATCAAAGGTGAATGACCTAGAAGTCACTCACTTGATGTTCCTAAGTAGCAGTGATGTCACAGTCAGTGAGGTCACAATGCTGATGCTGTAAGGAGGGATAGTAGTGCATGATATGTCAGCTGCCAGGCTAAGAGCTGTTCCATAAATCACACCTACTAAACATCCGTTAAACAATCTTCTAATTAAATAAAGGGAAAAGAACAGTACCTCAGATATGAAAGGTAATGGTTGCCTGCTTTTAAAAATCTAATATTAGTTTTGGGCAGTACACTGGCTCTTTTAATGTATTGCATATCCCATAATTTCCTCAGATGAAACTCTCAATAACACATATGTTATGTTTGCACTAGACCTTTTGGAAGGTATTTAATCTATTTTAGCTAAAGTGGAGAGTCTTTCTTTAAGACAACATTATTTCATTATATTATAAAACACTAAAGTATAGCACAGTGGTTTTAGGTTCTGAGCTGCAAATCTGGTGACATCCAGCAGACCAGATCAGGGTTTGAATCCACAGCTTCCACCTGCATACTGTGTGACCCTGAGCAAGTCACCAAACTTCCATGTGCTCCCAGGTTGCACCTGTAAAAAGCTTTCATCTTAGTGTGTCTCACCTGGTTAAAATAACTAAAATAAAAAATAAAATAAAGACTCAGCCAACCATGATCAATAAATCTCAGTGTTGTCAAGTACTTTTATAGCCGTAAGAGCACATTTCACACTTTGTCTTGGTCCCCATGGAAACAATCTGCTTGAGCCCATTATGTACTCATATTTTCACCATGTATTCAAGGTCACAGTCTCATCACCAATCAGTGATGACACAGTGCTCACAGCCAACAATAGAGTAAACTATAATTCTACATAGAAACATAGAATTTGTCAGCACAAAAGGACTGGTAGACCCATTCAGTTTGTCTTATTTTTCTGTGCTTTTTCTGACACCTCAAACCCTACTTAACTACTGGTGTGCCTCCCAATTTAATTCTACAAGAAAAAGGAGCAGATAAAGAACAAACATAAGTGCCATATCTAAACATTGTTATTTTAATGGTAACATACACCTTGAGTATCATTTTCTTCCATATCTGGACATTTTGGGCTATGTGTAGCCATTCTAATTTCTGTACTGCACTTTTGCGTTTGCTCTTTTGAAATTAAGTAATGTTAGTGCCTCTTTTTAGGGTCCTTGTTAATGCTGCCCTTTCCACCACTTGATGTTCATTTAATCACTGATTAGTTCCAGAACCCATTGACATCCTTCAGCAGATGCTAATAGTAGAGGCTTCACTGCAGGGTCTCCACTCAACATAAGTCATTTAGTTCTGGAACTGGACAGGAAATCTAAAACTGAATATTAGGTAGGAAAAAGACAGCATTGATAAGGGCTTCAGTAAATGAAATAAGATTATTTCACAGCAAACAAAAGCCAGTTACAGTATAGAGAGGCACATGAGGATAAACACATGCCCAAATTTCCTATCATGTACACAAAAGCCATGGCATGGTTGGCAAGGTAGGGATCACTATACCCAGATGTGGCATGAGGCATGAGGCACAGTTAAGAGCCTTCAAATATCTAGGACTACATCATTTCCCCAACAATGTCCATCCTGAAGGGCTAATTGTTCTTGTAAAACAGCCATTTAATGACAATCAAAAATCAAAATACTAATGGAACATAGAGGTGTCAAGAAGAATCAGGACCCTACTGGAAATGAGATCTTATATCTCAGCTATACTATCCTGGTTAAAAAATGCTTGTAAAAGCACTTTCAGATGCAATGCATAAACATTTCTACATACAGTAAATATAATTTACTGTATTTATTATTTTATTCCAAGTACTACCAGTAGTTAAACAAATGCATTAATCTTCCTAAAATGCAATAATTTTTTCCTACTAACATCCATTAGAAATCACATCTTCAACCTGAAGAAATGGTAAGAATCTTGTGAAAGTAGCAGCTAACTACAACCAATGCCTGGGAATCCAAAATTTGACTCGTACAATAGGCTATTCCCAAATGACTGACAATTTCTATTCACTGCTGTGTGAATCCCAAATGGATGGGCAATTACTAAGGCTGTAGAGAAATGAGATGAAATACATTCAAACTATTTTTATTGTTGTAGTGAGACATAAAGGGTGAAGTATTTTAAAGTAGCAGTACAATGAAATTAGGCAACAAATTTGTCCCAACCATTCTTTTTTACTATAAAAGATTCCAGGCATCTGCCAGTTTTATCTTGATGTAAGTTGCTGTAGTTCAATCAAAATGTGAATATTTTATAAGTATTTTTTTCAGGGTTTCTAAATAAAAGTAAAAAGGATAGCCACCACATTCGGGTTAAAAAAGCATTTCATACTTGTAGGGAGTTGGGATCAAAAAATAAACAATATACAGTGCACAGAATGGTGTGTACCTAGAAAAGTAGATTTGACAGGTATGCTACTACACTTAATGTTTGTAGCTGATCCAAGTTTTTTCAATCATTTTCACTGCATTGGTATATAAAATGATAAGAAAGAACAATATATAGGATGTATAAATTATACAATGCAGTACAATTGGGCAAAACATTTTACCCTACCATTTTCACTATAAAATAACAGTTTTATTTGGTGATAAAATGTTCTACTTCAATCATAATGTGAGTATTTTATTAATGTTTTAATTTTATTTTTTCTTAAGAAAAAGGATACAACATTTGAATTAAAAAATGGTATATGTGGCAAGGGTTTTGATCAAGAAAAAACACTCATGATGTACAGCTTAGGAGGCATCTGGAAAAGTAAGTTTGACAGGTTATGCTAATACATTTATTAATTGTAGATAAAACTAACTTTTGGGCAAACATTGTTCATTGCACTGCTGCTTTGACTGCTAATATGAAAGAAGAAGAATATTTATGATGCGTAATGATACAGTAAGCCAGATACTTTCTAATTTGTGTTTCTATTGTAAAAAAATGTAATAAAAGCCTTAAACCCAGCACACAGTATCATGATATGCAAATCCATGTATGTGTGTGTACATGTGTGTGTGTGTGTGTGTGTGTGTTTGTGTTTGTGTGCACTGTATGCAAGTGTTTGGGTCTGACTATTAAATAAATGAATGTTTTCCTACTAAAATCCACAAAAATAAGATGCAGAGTGTTGGCGTGAGGAAACCAGCTGCAGGTGTCTCATCTGCCTGACTGAAAAACATTACTTACAGCAAAATAGGTGTGCCACTGTTTCTGTATCTACAGTTTCAAAAATGGGTGAAATCTGGCAAACTAGACCTCGCATAGCCAACACTTGGGATTCAAGTGTCAGAATGACAAACTACTCCTTGTAATGAAAAATACTTTGTACTTCAAGATAAATCCCCCAAAATGGGCAGCAACTG
The DNA here is from genome assembly GCA_016271365.2 of Neoceratodus forsteri. NCBI lineage: Eukaryota > Metazoa > Chordata > Ceratodontiformes > Ceratodontidae > Neoceratodus > Neoceratodus forsteri. The sequence goes on from CM057455.1 coordinate 628,171,273, forward strand.
TTCATTCAGGTACCTGAGATGAGACACTGGACATTTGAATGCCACATGCTCTTTTTAAAGTTGTAGTGCATGGACAGGCTGAGGTCATTTAAATGCTGATAAGAAAGAACAGTATGTACAGTAGAGAGCATGCATAATACAAGAAGGTAGATGCTTTACAACTTGTGCGGCTGTAAACACAAATATAATCAAAAGTTTCAAACCCCAGCACACAGCATCAAGTGTATGCAACTTGCTGTGCATGTGGATGGGTAAGCTGACTAGAAAGCAATTCAACGAATGCTATTTTCTGTTCAACTTTCCACTATTCAGATTTCACCACAGTTGACTCACACACACTAAAACTGACAATAATCTTTAAAATCTGCACCAAGAGTACACATGATGACAATTGGTGTAATCAATTTCTGACTGTCTAGAGATGCAGAACATTTTTAAATACGTTTGAAAAGTGAATTCAAATTTGTTCACAGTGCTACATTCCAGCTATTTTGTTTATCTTGTTATAATATAAATTAATTGTTAACACGCAGTTTTATAGAACTCTTCGTTTTACTGTTTTCATTGTTAAGCTACAGAAGTTTGTTTACAAAGCTGGTCTGATGTGAGATTGGTGCATGGCCATGTGACATCCTTCAGCCAATCCAAAAGAACCATAGTTTCCTAGAGCCCCATTATTAAATATGTTTAAGAAAGTGTAGACAGTTTCTTATAACTTGGCAAAGAGGCCAGATATGCCTTGCCAAAGGAAACAGTCATATGGATTTTAACATCAACCATATATGGGCGTAAATTACAAAGAGCACATAGAAGATTGATTAATAAGCTGGGCAGGCTCAGGGTGGGTTAGAAGTTGGTCAACTGGGTGGCAAACTGGTTGACGGGCAGAAAACAGAGAGTGATGGTAAATGATATACAGTCAGTAGAGATGCAAGTCACAAGTGGGGTACCTCAGAGATAAGTCCTGGGGCCAGTCCTGTTCAATATCTACATCAGTGACATTGCAGATGGACTGGAGGGTAAGGTTGTCTGTTTGCAGATGACACCAAGATCTGCAACAGAGTAGATGATCCAGATGGGGTGGGCAGAATGAAAAGAGATCTAGATAAACTAGCAAAATGTTCAGAAGAGTGGCAACTGAGGATTAACACAAAGAAGTGCAAGATCATGCACATGGGGAACAGAAACCTGAGGCCACCTATAGGCTGGAAGGGAGTTGCTGGCAGTCACAAGTGAAGAAAGAGACTTGGGCATTATCATCACAGATGACCTGAAATCATCCAAGCAGACCACTAAAGCAGTAGGTAAGGCTAGGGGATGTTGGGGTATATTAGTAGGTGTATCATAAGTCAAGAGGGAGATAATAATCCCTCTTTACAAGACACTGGTTAAGCCCCATCTGGAGTACGACGCAGTAGTACTGGAGGCTGCACTCTTCCAAGGACATTAGCCAAAATGAGGCAGTCCAGAGAAGAGCAACCAAATGATCCAGGGACTGCATAGAAAACATATGAGGACAGATTTACTGAACTCAATATGTATACCCTAGAGCAAAGGAGGAGAGTGGAAGCAAGTGATCAAAACATTCAAACACCTTAAGGGCATTAGCAAGGTGAAAGAGTCTAACATGTTTCAAATATAAGAAAATAACAGGACAAGAGGACACAGCATGAGATTAGAGGGAGGCAAATTAAGTGGTAATGTGATGAAGTTCTTTTTCACAGAAAGGTGGTGGATGTATGGAACAGCCTACCTCAGGAAGTGGTGGATATGAATGTAGTGCAGGGCTTCAAACAGGTATGGGATAGGCATAAGGGAGCAATACAGATGAGTATGGATATATAGGCCATTGACAGAGCAGAGGCCAATGGCACATTCATAAGGTAGAAAAGAAATGGGCAGACTGGATGGGCCTTGCTATTCTTATTTGCTATCAGCTTCTATGTTTCATTGAAAAGAAAATATACAGGAAAGATTTACTGAAATTGCAAAGTCTTGATTAAACCATTTGGGGTACAGGATATGTTTTTAAGCTTCTTTTGTGGTTTGAATTCCTTAAATTAGCATTGTGTTATAGACTATAGTGTGATATTCTGTAAGAGTATAAAGTACTTGGATTCTCTATGGGTGCACATGTATCCAGTTTACAGGTGAGGTAGCATAGAAACATAAATGTTATCAGCAGAGAAGGATCTCTTGGTCACTGTAGTCTGCCCAGTTTTCTTTTCCCACTGTGCCACCGCAGACCCTACTGATTTCAGGTTGTCTCCTTCCTTGTCCTACTACCAAGGTCCCCTGTATCTGTCCTATGCATATTTGAATCCCATCACTGTTTTGTCACCCACCACCTCTCTGAAGCCTGTTCCAGGTACCCACTAGACTCTCCATGAAGAAGTATTTCCTCACATTTCATCTGAGCCTCCACCCTCCAACTTCATAGTGTGACCCCTTGTCCTCGAGCTTCTTTCTCTATGGAAAACATTACTTTCCTGTACCTTATTAACACCTGTTAGGTATTTGAATGTTTCTATCATATCCCTCTTTCTCTCTTATTTCTATTATATCCTCCCTTTCTCTCCTCTCTCTCCAGAGAGTACTATTCAGTTCCTTGAGTCTTTCCTCATAGGTTTTTGACGCAGGCTCTGCACAATCTTGGTAGTGAAGTTTTGCACTGCTGCCACCATATCAATGCCCTTACAGAGGTGGGGCCTCCAGATTGGACACAATACTCAAGGTGGAGTCTACCAGTGATCTGTATCGAGGTAATATTACCTCCTTCTTCCTACTGCTGATACCCCTCCATATGCAACTGAGCATCCTGCCTTATCAAACTGCTTGGCTACCTTCAGGTCATCAGAAATTATAACTCCCAGGTCCCTTTCCTGTCTGGTCATTATCATTACTTCCTCTTCAAATTGATATGTCAACCCCTGGGTTTCTGTGCCTAACTGCATGATTTTGCACTTTTTGCGTTGAAACCCAGATGCCAAGCTTCTGACCATTCTTTCAATTTTTTCAAATCATCTCTCATTTTTCAACACCCCAGTGTATCTACTCTGTTGCAGATTTTGTGTCATCCAGAAACAGGCATACTTTCCATTTGGCCCTTCCACAATGTCTTAAATAAAGACACCAAAGAGGACACCTTGCCAGATGTATGCATATTCTATCCTCTAGTCTGGAAGGAGAAGACATTTCCATCCACTTAGGCATAATAAAAATGTATCCTTTTTCCATTATCTCTTTCTGCTCCTGCATGTCCTTACCCTGAAACATCACTCCACATCACTGGTCTTCTCATGGATATACTGGTTATCCACCTCTTAACCAGGACTACACATGGTTGTGGATGGTCTGTCATGTCAGTCCTGTAGCGCCCCTGAGGGGTACCAGATAGGACTGGAGCATTTCACTTCAATTGTTCCCCCAAGGTGCAAGGTGCAATGTGATATGAACATACATGCACATTGGCAAGCATGCATGCTGACATCTGTTGGCATCCTTTTCCCTCCATGTAATATGATTACATGTGCTACTACCTGGCTTTCTATGCAATGGCAGTCTTACAAAGACACAGAGCTGTCCTTGGGACATTCAGTCTTTCCACTACCAGCCAGGGCCCCAAAACTCATGCTCATTCCTGAACATGTGTTACCATCATCACATGCAGTAGCCTTACTACTCCCTCAATGGGTCAAATTTATAATAATAGGTTTTCTGCAAAGGAAAGGGAGAATTGTTTAACCAGGAAAGGCACATTAAGGTAAAGCTTGTTTCCAGGTGCCACTTGGGAGTAAAAGGAAGTTAATTGAATTGTTCAGGGTCACACAGTATAGAAGTGGAGTTGTGGGATTCAAACCCATGTCTCCATGTTCGAAGCTCAGTTCCCTAAACTGCAATGCTATACTGCTTCCAACAACTTCTCTGCAAACAAGTTGTATCATGTTGGTCATTCACTCACTCACCACGGGACATTATAAAAGTACCTCACTCAAAATGATATTGCCTTCTTTGACTATTTACATGGTCTTTACTAGTCACCTGCTGGGTCTACATTCCATGTTCTTATAGATTTAGGGCTGCAGTGGTGCTGGCTTTGTTTCTGGATCAATCATGGTATCTTCAAATACCATGTGACCACAGAATCATGATAAATGTCTGTTATTATACCCTAGGGATACATGTCATCTATTCCTTGAACCTCTCAGAAATCTTCAATTAGAACTTTAGATAACTAGTACATATTAGCCTAATGTGTCTTTTTGGGGCATTCAGGTGTGTTTGCAAAATTCTGTCTTAGCGTGTTACCATATGTCAGACATTAACTTGGGCTTATATCATATATTAAATGGAAGTGCTTCATTGTCGTTCTTCACAGATCCAAAATGATGTATAAAGCTCACTGCAGCATTACAGATTTGGTATTAGGCTACTGCTGAAAACCCCATTCCATAGCTGATAAGAGAGCAAAGTATCTTACTAGCAGCATAAAGTGGCTGGTAAACTTTTTCCTTGTGACACCTGTAAGATTTAATTCAATAATTTTTCCCCTTTAGAATGAGACCTAAGCCTGATTCAGATCAGAGTAATAAATCACTCATCCCTAATTATAAACAACACATTTTTAGTTTCAAAAACCTTTTCATAGAAAAGTAATGAGAAGTGAATGTGCTAAATGAAGAAGTTGATTGTTAACTATTATTAAATAAAACATTATCTTATAAAAGATTAAAACAGAGCTCTCAGAAGATAAAACTGTTCATGTTACTCTCACCAAACTACTCCACAGTGTATAATAATCTGTAATTCCCTGCCATTACAAATTTACATCATGCAGCTTTTCTTACTTGTGCAGCTTTCTATGACATAGATATTATAGGCTATTATTATTGTTTAACTACAATAAATATAGAAATATAACAATAGAACAAAACTCATTCAAAAAAACAGCTAACTAATAGGTAGTAATCATTGCATTCAGCAAAAACCAGCAAGCTGATACCGTAGATAATAAAAATTTCATTTTATTTTCTCTTAAGCATTCTTCATAGAGTTCTAAGATCAAATGTGCGTGGTTTGTGAAAGTGAATATGTAGTGTATGGTTAAGTCTTGTGTATGGATTTCCATACTCTCAAAATTCATGTTAAGAGCCAGCCAAGTGGTGTGGAGGCTGAGACACTTATGCCTTACCTCCTGCCATGCCAGCAATCCATGTTCATGGTGTGAGCTGGCCACCAGGGATCGGCCAGGGGAAAGAGGACTGAGTGTCTGCAGGACAAATCTCCCTCCTGGGAAGAGAGACTCAGTATTCCCACCAAACTACTGCCCTCAGGTGGAGGCCTATGGGTGGTACAACACTGAGGGTGCCAAAGAAGGGAGAAGCTGTGGGAATTTTGTGGACATGTGGCACCTCCACACATGCAGTCTGGCATGTATGCCCCAGCAACTGGGAAAAGGAAGAAATAAAATAGTGAAAACAGCCCAGGCTGTGAGTGATGACTGACTTTTGCAGGCACTACAGCCGAGATTCCACCAAGCTGCACTGGCAACAAAGTTGTCAAAATATGGCATGGCAAAATCTCTGATACCGCAGGTGAAATTCTCGCCCATCGGTATCTGCTAGTGTTTTTTGTGGCAGTCTACACCACCTGCCCTCCAATGTGGGCTCTGCCACCCACACCCCCTATTACTAAATATAATCAACTCTGATTTGAGTTGATTATGAAGGGGGAGAAACACCAGCAAAACCAGTTCCACTGTGCAGCAGGATCCTTACACACGACAACTTCAAATCTGTTCAAAGTGTCGCTGTGATGGGTTTGCTGTCTGACTTTCACTGTCCTAACATGATACTCACACCTGGTGACTGGGCACAGCCATAGCCTTCCAGCTGAGGAAGGAGGTCAAGGTATGTCCCAGAGATGCCAGGGGTGATGGGGCTGGGGAGTTGATCTGATTGGGGCAATCAGGGAGAAAGGAGATAAACACAACATGAAAAAAAACTTTGTTAAGCATGGGCAAAAGTTGTTGTTTACAGTTCAAAGGTCAATAAAGTTGTGCACAGTTCATGACAAGTTGTTGTGCATAGTTCAAAGGTTGTAAACAGCTGCTGTGTATAATTATCTCCTGGTATCCCCCATTGACATAATACTAATTTATCTTTATTATAATGCTGACTATAAGCAATGAAAGTCAAGTGAAAGGAGGATGGATGGGTCCCAGTTAATATTGTACATAATTCCTGCACTTTAACTCTGCTGCTACACCTGCCTGAGAAGATTCCCTGCATTGCGACTGAAAGAGACTACACAGTGTGAGAGACTGCTGTTCATTTTACCATCAAAGTCTGTGATACTAACTGCAAACCATGTAGGAGGGCCTCGGGGAGTGTCCTGTGAGATCATCTAGGAGGAGGACTGAGCCTTTGAAAAAGCTGCTCTGCTCGCAAGCACGAGCATAGCATGAACATTGTGGAGGCAAGCGCCACTGGTGAAGAAATTTGAACTAAGTACAAGCTGTAATTAAGTAGTAAAATATGAGAATGTGCTTATATTTGATTGTGGGGGTTGGTTAATGTGGGAGTATGTGCAGTGAATATTAAAGGGCATATAAGGGAATGCAACAGCGTTAGTAAAGGTCTGGGGTTTGTAACTTTGGGGAGATTTTATCCAGAAATAAAAACATTTCATGCAAGGAGGAATCATTTTAGAAATGAAAAACATAGATTTATATGACAGGCAAGTACAATAACATTTTAAAATAAAATAAACAATTTAGCTATTGGAAGTTTAGTTTGTACATGTTTGTTGATGCAGAGTGGGATATTGAAGTTAATCTGGGTCCTAAGAATGTCAGAAGTATTACTTTATATCATGAAAATGCAAGAAGTATTGTGTATAAAATGGATGAATTCAGAGCTTGGGTATCAGACAAGGAATATGATTTAATTGCAATATCAGAAATATGGCTTCATTCTGGAATTGGAAATGATGAGATTAACTTAAAAGGGTATAGATTAGAAAGAACAGATAGGAAAAAGAGGGGTGGAGGGGTAATGATATATTTAAAAGACAACCTTGTTCTCTATAAGGTGTTATTATCAGAACATTATGAAGGAATAGATTGTTTTATGATTGATTTGCTTAAAATTAAATTGACTGTGGGGGTGTTTTATGCTCCTCCTAAAACAAAGCTTAAATATGTTGATACCTTTGCATATTTTCTTTTGATAAAATAAAGGATAAAAAGGTTGTTTTACAGATGATTTTAATGCAGACTGGAAACAGGCTAGAGGTATTAGGCTAAAAAGGTGTTGAATGTTTGGGGTTAAAACAGTTAATTGAAAAGCCAACAAGAACCACTTACCAAAACAATCAGGGAACTATTCTAGATCTTTTGATTGTTTCTCAGGAATTGACATTGAGTATTGGGATGTATTGCCTATAAATCTTGGTGATCACAATCCTATAATATGCAATATAGGGAATCAGGTTCTATCTGTTCAAAATGAGAATATTTATTGAGAGAGGGACTATAGAAGGTTTAATGAGATTCAATTTAGAGAGACATAAGAAGTTTCAATTGGATTAGATTATTTCTGATTCCTGATATTAATTTAGCTGTGCAGGAATTTATTGATTCTTTATTGATAATGATAAATAAACATGCCCCTATAGTACAAAGAAGGAGGAAAAATAGAGAAGACCCATGGATAACAGATAAAATAAAAAGGAAATAAGAATTAGAAATAGAATATGGCAGAAATCTAGGAAGACAAAGAAGTTAGAGGATTGGGAAAGTTTTAAAATTTGAGAAATAAATGTCAAAAGAATATTAAGATAGCAAACAGTAAATATCACCTGACTAGATTTGAGAAATGAAAAGATTTGAAAATGCTCTGGAAATTTATTTCTGATTTAAAATATAGTGATAAAAGTACTAAGGTGAAAAGCTTGCTACAGGAGGGATGTATAATTGAAGACCCAGCAAAATTGCTACCATATTAAACTCCTGTTTTCTCAGTCTACCTGATTTGAACATTCATTTACCAAAAGAGCAAACAGCTGATATATCTGTAATGGAATTGATTGCTAAACTAAAAGATAAATACGGACGCAGCAAGCTATTAGGTTTAGTTTTAGATCTTTATGTATAAATGAAATACAAATACAGCTACAAAACCTAAATGTAAGCAAGTCAGGTGGTCTAGATGGAGTTGAGGCAAGATTTCTTAAGATTGGTGCTGATGTATTAGCACCAATAGTAACCTTTCTTTTAAATTGAGTCTTACTAGTTAAATAGTCCCTTATGTGTGGAAAATGGTAAGGTGATACCAATTTATAAGGGAGGAGATAGTATTGTACCATCTAATTATAGACCAATTATGATACATCCAATATTATAAAAAAATATAGAACATAGTGTTCATTCCCAAATTAGTCAATACGTGGAATCAAATGCAATTGTTTCCAGATTAACAACATGGGTTTAGATTAGTGGAGGTCCACGAACACCACCCTACTGGATTTCCACAACCAGGTAGGTAAATATCACTGGATTAGGGAAAATCACTGGGGTAGTGTTCGTGGACTTTAGCAAAGCTTTTGATTTGGTTCAGCAAAGAAAATTGTTGGAAAGACTTTGGTTGGTTGGAATAGAGGAAGGACCATTTACATGGATGTCATCATATTTGGCAAATCATAGACAGTGTGTCATAATGGAGGCTTTGTATCGAGTCTTGAGGAAATAAATCGTGGTGTTCCTCAGGGATCATACTCAGCCCGTTGATGTTTAATGTCTATGTAAATGAACTTGCCCAAACTATAAAATATGGGGAGATTAGATTATATGGATGACACGGTTTTACTGGTTTCAGCAGATAATATAAGAATTGTAGAACAACAGTTGCAGAGGGATCTAACTTTATTAGGAAGTGGATGGGTGACCTTGGTCTTTACTTAATGCAAAGAAAACTCAATGTATGAAGTTTTGTTTAGGCATAAGTTGAAAATTGAGCCACAGTTACACATCCACTTAACTATTGGTGTGCAAATTGGAGGAAGTAAAAGGTTACAGGTATTTGGGAATGTATAGATTCTGGTATGACATTTGAAAATCATGTTGATATACAGATAAAAAGTTAATCAAAGACTGGGTGCCCTTAGAAGATTAACAGATGTTTTGCCTAAATTAGCTAGAGAGAAACTTGTTAAGCAAATGCTAATACTGGTACTTGAATATGGTGCATTGATCTATATGAATTCCTCTCAGACAGTTTTAAAAAGTTAATCAAATAGTTGATAGATTAGGTAAATTTATTGTTAGGGATTAGAATTAAGTAATAGGAGTATAGAGTTGTGCTGGATAACGCCACGCCTGGGTGATTAGCAACGAGGCCGCAGGTGTCGGGTGTGACTAATCACCCCAGAAGTGATGTTATCCCAGCACAACACACACCCTGGAGTGCATTATTGCTATTATACAATGGCTCTTTGTAAAATTTAATAAAATAGATTGAAAATATGTTTAAAATGTGTTTTATTACTGATTTTTTTCATTGAGTAGGAATACATAATGGAAAAGTAGTGCAGTTCTATTGTTTTATCATTAGATGGTGGTGCTGCATTTGCTTTTGAGTTCAACACCCCAGCCCCCCACCACACACACACACACACACACACACACACACACACACACCATTAGGACTGTGCACTTTCAGTTTCTAGTTATATTGCGTGTCTCTGTTGTTTCTCTCCGCTTCCTGCTTTTGTCACCTTAAAGTTGTAGATTGCCCATACACACACACAATGGTCTCACAATTGCAGCTTTTTTCCGTTCCATGACTTCTCTCATCTGGCATTCCCCCAGTTCTCATCCTCGCTGCTGTGTTCATCTCCTCCTGGTACAGGGTTTTAATAGAATAAGCAACTGAAAACGGCAATCGAGTAAGCAAGTGAAGCACAGTATGCTTCTGTAATGTACGTTACCACTTTTTGAGGTGGCGTGGGTAATGGTGTGTAAGGGCAGTTTGATTTAAGTTTGTGGTCGCCGCTCACCTTCAGCGCCCGTATCCTCTTCATCTGTTTTGATGTCTCATTTGGCTTCTTCTAGTACAGATGGTGAGTTTATACCGGAGAAAATTGACAGAAAAAGCGAGTGAATGGAGTAATCAGCGAGTACACGCATCGTAGCATTGCAGGCAGAGCCCGACTGCGAACAGTGAAGCCGACGCACTGGTGGCTTCATGTGACATTGCTTTTTTTGTTTCTTGAAGAGATCACAGGAATAATTGTGTAAGGTTTTGTGGGGTTTATCTTGTGGCATTTGTTGGGGGTTTTGGTGACTTTTAAGCTGTTTAGAGGGATGGATTTCACAAATAAAATGATGAAGTACTGTACTGACAAACTTCACTTCCATATGCCAAGTTTGGGCAACTTGTACATGGCCATCGGAGTGATTTTTTGACATTTGATGAGGCTGGCATGTGCTTGACTACACCGTGATGTTGTACTGATAACATCACGGGTCCAGTCCCAGACTGACCAATCAGAGCCCGAGATTTTTTTGCTATTGTATAATATAAAATGCATCATTGTAAGATTTATGATAAATTAAATTGGTTGCATCGTGAAGCTAAAGAAATTATGTATGGCTAATTAACTGACATAAGATTATATATGTGAAAAGCATTCATCATTTAGCTAAGTATGTTATGTTACAGTCTTTGGACAGTCAAAGTATTTGTACAAGAAATTCAGAAAATAGAATTCCAGTACTTCAATATTGTAGTAATATAGGAAATGAATTTACAAAATAGATTTGCTTCTTAGTGGATCAAATTGGCTAAATATCTACAAAATATAGTTAGCCTGTCTAGTTTTAAAGGTAAATGATTTGAATATTTGCAGAATGAATGTGTATGTCATGGCTAATGTTATTTATTATGTTTATGTTGTTTGTAACGTAGTTTGTTGAAGTTTACTTATCAATTATTTCACAGGACCTGATTATAAACAGTGTTTTTATGCTAATTATTTGTTCTTGTATAAAAATAAAGTTTTAAACAAACAAACAAATAAACATAAAGCAGCATTTTCAAATTTTATATACTGTAAAACCATATAATAAAAAATAAACATGGCAACCATGCCCATCTGAGCATGTGTTTTCATTTTGGGTTGAAATTACATCATGGATCTCTCACACTTTGCTCTTGAGGTCCATATGATGTCATCTCAGCCTCTTGATGGAAACTTAGCATGTTGTATATGGTTTGCTCATGCATCACTGATTGGTATTAACCATATTAACAAATGTCAGTGGCTTAGCTGGTTGCACATTCACCTATGAACTGGACAATTTTAGGTTGAAGTTCTAGCCCCACACTAGGCACTTGGGATAAAACCTCAATACTGACACTTTAGTGTAGCAGCAGTGGGAGTCGCACTCCTGAGATGAAGTGTTAAACCTACATCCTGCCTGCCTGTTGTGCTCATTGTTCAAGTGGATGTTAAAGATCCACACAGGGAGCAGGAGGCTCACCTTGAAAAGAAGTCACTATGTGACTTTATGTGCACATACCTGGGAGTGCAGGGTACAATAAACAATATGAGTGTTCCACTGTGTGGACCATAGTCTGTACCACACAAAGCTATGGAAAAAAATATTTTTATCATATAAAGGTACTTTATTGTGTATAAAACCAAACAAAACTGACAGGCTCACCAACATAAAGAAATGGGGAATTATTAGGTTTAAAAGTTGTGAGTGGTAATATGTGCTTGGCAGAACAGCAGACTCAAGTAAGATTTCTTACCGCACATCTGAATGGAAAAATGGCTGCAAAGGGGACTCCACAGCTGATGTACATAGGTAGTTTGAAAGACCGGGTGCACAACATCAGTTCAAAATCAGTTCAACGTGAACTTTTGCTACTTACAAAATTAAGTTTACAGTAAAGGTAGCACCGGTAGATTTCTGATGTCTCAAAGCTGAGAAAAGGAACTGTACAGCAAATGCCCACAATACATATAACACACAACAGAAATCTTTCCATTCAGGTGGAAAGACACATCGTTATGTTTCAACAACTGTCATCAACAGAGCCTGTCAGTTCTGTTTTGGTTTTATACACAATAAAGTACCTTTATAAAAGAAAAACATTGTTTCCATATCTTGTGTAGTGCTGACCTGTGTTCCACGTATTGTAACACTTGTGCTGTTGGATGTTAAAGATCCCAATGTACTTCCTTCAAAAGAGATGGGAAATCTTTTATTATAACGTTCAAATGCAAAAAGAAGAAGATACACAATAATACAATTACAAAAGTAAATGACAAAGCATAAGAAACTGAAAAGCAATGCCACAATACAATAGTGCAGTAAATAAAGCTTCATAAACAGAAACCATGAAGAAACTGTATCACCCTCCTCCCCAACAAAATGGACAAGATCTATCCAATCTTGTCCTTCAGAAAGGGGACAACATTTCATCTAGACTTCAAACTGATTCCGAATAAACCTTTCTATCATGTAGAAACTGAGAGAGTAATTCATGCTCAAGGACTGGATAATCTGTGAAGAAGTAGTCTTAATTTGTTGTAGAAGAAATTTGCATCTACATTGCCATAAGATGAATTTTATACATGTAAAAATAAGTCTCAGTTTAACTTTGTCAAATTCAGGAAAATGTAAGGAAAACCCCCAATCAATTCCGTGATAAGAGATTTGTTGCCATCTAGCATCACTCCATTTTTGTGACAACAACTGCCAACAATTTATAGCAGAGGGACAAAAATATAATGTTGAAGATGGAGCATCTGAGTTCCATAAATTGTAATGAAAAAATATACTAAAAATGAGTTACAGGATTAAAAAGAGCCAACCTTCTTTATTTACTGGTACATATAATACCTCCCTCTTAAAGGGTTAAACCTACTACCCTATATTGTTTGAAAACAAAACTCAACAAAACCACCTCTAATGAAGTGCAGAATGGATAAACCATGCTAAGGTACATAAAGATGGGAAAAACATTTTTAATAAGGATACCCTCTTCTTCTTGGTCAGTTGCCAGGATTTCCAGAGCATAACCTTATTTTTCCAGTGTCCAATTCAGCAGTCCAATTCACCAAAGAGTTGTCACCCCTACCAAAAGTAATACCAGAGATAGTCAAGTCATTACAAGAAACAGAGATCCCTTAGTATTGAATGCAACCTTTGTAGAGGGACTCAATATGTATCCTTTACTCTTGCTTATATTCAAAGAAACACCAGCTACACCCACATAATTGTGCACCACATCCAGAGCATGGAAAGCTGAAGTAACATCTTGTGTAAGGAGACACACATCATCTGCATACACCGTTACTTTGATGTCAAAATCATCACTTAGAGGACTGACCCCATGAAAATGAACCGTCTGTTGCAAACTGTGTAATAAGCGATCCAAACAAAAACATAAAGAAGGGGAATAATGGACAGCCTTGACAAACCCCTCTTGTGATCCATATATATGACCCAAATGTCCATTAACCAATGGAATAACTGTGGCAGCATATAGAAAAGAAACAATCAAGTACAAAATAGTTCAGGTATACCATAATGAGCAAAAACCTTAAACAAAAACTTATGTGAAACTTTATCAAAAACTTTTTCCTGGTCAAGGGAAAGGAGATATCCATACAAAAATCATCCTTACCCTGCTCAACCAGTTCCCTAATAAGCAATAAATTATTTGAAATATTATGACCAGGGACAGAACATGTTTGAACTGACACTATTAAGAATGGGGATTCAGAAGCCAATCTCAAGGTCAAAATTGTCATCAATATTTTAAAGTCAACATTAAGAAGACTTAAAGGCCACCAATTTCCAATGTCACTCCTTAGTCCCTTTTATATAAAAAAATCTGGATAGCAGTACAAAATGAAAATCAACAGTGGAGGAGGATAACATCCAGTTATAAACAGTGAAAAGAATATCAGCCATGATAGTCTGAAAATGTTTAAAGAATTAAACAGTAAGGCCGTCTAGGCCTGGTGTAGTATTATTTTTTAAGGACTTAACAGCAGTGATAATTTCAAGTTTGGATATCAGGGCTACCAATGAATCTCTAAACTCAGATGGGTAAACAGGGAAGGAATAGTATCCAAATATCTTTGAATATCATCATCGGAGTCATCAACCCTGGCATGAACACCCTGAAAATATTGCTGTACAACACCCAAAATCTGTCTGGAATCTCTAGCAATGTTACCATGTGGGTAGATAAAGATGTCATAATCCTGGTCTCCTTTCTCGTCCTGCAACTGGCAAAGACATCACCACCTGAAAATGTCCCTGGGGTACAGATTCTATGCTCATGTAGCAAAAAGAAGCCCTAGAGTATTGCAGATCTGTCATTTCCCATTTGATATTGGCTATATAACTATGGTTAACAGATAAACCCTCATTAATGGTTGAGTATAGCTCTGGCTAACTACGTCCAAGAGTGAGATATCTCTGATACCATTGAAAATGTTTAGAAAAGCCAATTTCTTTAGCAAAGATTGCAAACCCACCTTAGTGTCCACTCACCAGAGGCTAAGATCAGGTTGTAAACATGCCATAGACATCCTTGCCTTCAGAAATTCACTAATTTCAACACAAGTAGAAGAAGAAGCCAACAAAGTGTTATTAAGTTTCCAGTAACCTTTATCAATGGGAACAGAGTCATCTAGGCTCACTGTTACTGATAAAATGGCATGATCAGATATTTCAAAGGGCAAAATCTTAGCATCATAAACTCTGATAAATTGTGAGAGAAACAAAATCAATCCTAGTTGAGCGGCACCTTTATAAAAGTGCACTCTCCAGTAGGATGAACCATCCTATAGGCATCCGAAAGCCCAGCTTTCAGAATAATACTATTCAGACAGTTGGTGTCACAAAATCCTTCTGTGTTTTTCCCTTTATCACGCTTTTCCACCACACAATTAAAGTCCCCAGACCAGAAAACATGCTTAATGGTAAACAAATAAGGACAAATATCATTAAATAACTGGACTCTACTTTTTGGTTTGTGGGGCATAGATGACAATAAGCCTCCAGCTGGCACCAGAAAAGATACATCCAAAAGAAATGCCCTACCAGGGAAATGTCCAGACCCTAGAAATACGATAATGATCCCCACAAAAAATCCCACCCCTCACACACATCAGTACCATAGGAAAGTATGAAGGACCTCAGCACCCCAACCTATGTGCAGCAGTGATGAGGGAGGCAGTATTCAGTCTCATATCCTGCAAAAAATAATGTCAAACCCAGATCATATAGAACAGAAAAGAAAAGAAGTCTCCGCTAGCATTTTTATACTGTTATCATTAACAGTAGCAATTCTCAAGGAAGAAGTAGAGAGTGTAAAATAGGAGAAAAATAGGAAAACAGGAAAAGTCATTCAAAGAAACCCTACCACACTTAGTACTCCTACATGTAGAACGACACCCTAGTGACCTTTTGGGGTTTTGGGAGGAATGGGCATCAAATCACTATCTGAATCTGAAGAAACAACCGGTTGTGAAGAAACAGCAGAGGAAGCTGCAGAATCTTCATCCAAATCAGAACCAGAGTGTAATTTCGAGGAGGGTTGAATTTATTCTGGACAGGGATACCAGTGGGAGACTCAACAGATTTGGAAATCTTAGGCGAGATTGGGACTGTTTCAAGGTTCGTTTCCTAGTAGTTACAACTGAGGCAGGAGGGTGCATCATAGTAATAGGTTTTTCAGTGGAGGAACTAAACCTGGGGGTCGAGGAAGAAGCCTGGTATGAGTCAATACTGCATTCCTTGTCAACGGAATCCTGTAATATCAGAGCCAAGGGGGCTGTACAAGAGGAGGAGGAGTGGAGCAGCTGCGGTGGGGGTCATGCAAAGGAGTAGTTAGTATGCAACTTGCAAAGTGTCATCAATGAGGAGGTGCGTAAGGCCTTCTGGGAAGCTATACTGTTTTTCTGTTCTTGTACAATAATAGACTTCTGGCAAGGCTGGTCAGACCTACTGTGAGAGGCCCAAAGGCAAGACTGGTAGGTATGACCCAGTTCCTCACATAAATTACACATCATCTCATTTTGGCAATTTGAACTAGAATGTCCAAACTCTAAACATAAATTGCAGCATAATCTATCACAAGTGAAACAAATGTAGAGCAGAACCACACTTAAAACAGATTTTGGACTGGCCAGCATAAAAACAATGACCCTTTCACGGCCCCCAAAAAACAACTGGGAAGGTGTTGAGGACCAGTATTAGTGGATTTATGCCTGACTTTATATTTCCAACCCCGTGTCCAGATATGTTCATCATCCAAATGGGCCATGGGGGCCTAAAGGACACAGCACTGTTGGAGCCAATGGGAAACATCATGCACTGCAACACATTCATTCTGAAGAAGAACAGTAACAAACCAAATTGCAGGTTTTGTCAGGGGTATAGCTCTAAAGGAGAACCATAAAGCTGAGGATTTAAGTTCCTTATATGGTAACCAAAACCTGTCTAGTCCTTGAGGAGTTTTGCAGCTCACATCAGACATGGTATCACTGGATGCGTGTATGAGATCATAAAGCTCATTAGAAAAGAAACCCAGAGAGTCCTTAGCAGCTTTCTACCCACATAAATCCTATCTGGTGGGGTTTCCAAGTCTCCTAAATACTGGAGTCACACAGCATTCGACGTTGTGCAGGAAGGGGCTGATGAGAAAAAGCATCTTTTGTCTGAAAGAGGCCCAGGTAGATTTAGCAGTTTCAGCTGCCATCGCTGCAGGGTTAGGCAAGTCATGATCCATTTGGTCTCCCCATGTACAAGGTCTACTACTAGGCCCTTCATCACCTGAACCCTTATCCAGATCCACAGAAATGGGGAGAAGAAACTTTACAGGACACTTCAGAAACAGCAGCATTCTGCATTGAAACAGCAGAAACATGTTCCAAAGGTGCAGATGAAGCAGAAAAATATCCTGAGTCCCACCCTGCATACGTTGAGCTTTCTTCTGGGGAACCCAGTAAGGGGCTATGAGAAGGGTCTGGTAACCAGTTTCCAATGGTGATTTCTTCCAGCCCACCTGCTGTAGAGAAATCACAAGAGCCACGGTAAGGTAGGGGTTAAAAGTCCAGAAATAAAGGCAGCCGTAGGATCCACAGTATGCCCAGGGAAGGTACAACAGAAACAGTCGTAGAAGAAAAACTGACAGGACTTACTTGGTCGGAGGAAACAGGAGGTAAGCAGGACATGGCGTGGAGCATACAAGAGGATCCACCACAGCAGGAGCCAACAAATGCATATCTATCTTCAAGAGTCCATCAGAAAACGCTGTCTGAGGCTTGTCAACAGTAATACCATTACGAGGGATCTCTACCACAAGGACGGGTCGGCGGTCGTTGCATGTAGGGAATCTATCTTAAGTTCTGTAACAGCCAACAACTCAACACTCAGAAGCAGCACAGCATCTGAGTAGGCACAGCAGGAAATATTGCATCAGAGCAGCCGTATTTTGCAAAGCCGGAGTTCCTCCATGGTTAGGAGAGAAAGAATATACATAGGGTTAGACTCACAAATCTGTTGGAGCCATGCATCTTTGAAATTGCTGCATCCTGTAGAGAAATATCATCCATAACAGGAACGTTGCACATAGACACCGTCAGGTTATACAAGGTGCTCTCCACAGAATCATCAGCAGCAAACAAAATCTCCTTAGCTGGACCTGCAGGAAGGAGATCTGCTCACCTGCAGTGCTACCAGCAGGCTGACAGCCATCCGATACAGAGGCCATGAGAACAGCAGTTTCCCTACCAAAGGGTAGGAGAATTTCCTCAGAGTCTTTGACAAATTTTCTTCATTCTCTAAAAGAGCACCAACAGCTTACTTTTGGTCAGTTTCAGTTCATTGCCATCTTATTTCCTCCACCCAGGATGAGGGTGAAGATAGCAGAATTGCCTAGGCCTCCTTTACTTGTCAACAAAAGCTAAATCAATATATTATTATCTATATGTACTGTTTGGGAAGGCCAAATACTGCAGGAAAACAAGGACTGCATACTGGAATCACTCATAATCCTACTTGCAAAGTCAGTATGGTGCTTACAAAGTAGTGTGTGGGAGTGGCATTAGGATTATCAGTCACACATTAGCATTTGGAAACAAACACCGAGGTTGGATATTGAGGAGTTGCCATAATACCTGTTAAGTCAGCTTTCATGGTAACTGTTATAAGTACTGAACACCCACTGTTGCTTACTTAGGTGAAGCACACATGTTTACCTACAGTACATCTATTTATTATGATGTATTACTGATTTTCTGGACACCTTACTTATATTTGCCCTCCTCCTCCTGTTTTGTATTGAATATGATGTTTTCTAGCTACACCAGTCTGGCTGAGCACCACTTTTCCAATAAGACTCAGATCTCAGCTGACTACACTACAGCAGTCCAAGAGAATCATAAAGTCCTCTGGCTCATACTAAACAACTAAGGCAAGAAAACTGAAAGAACAAATTCTGTATCCAGCATGACTTACAGTGGAGACAGAGAATGGGCCACACACCTTCCCAGATTTACTAGCAGCTTCTACCAATCTCGAGGGCCTGGGAATCGTGGTCCTTCCATTGCCGAAAGAATAATTAAGAGAGAGCTCCTTAAATCAGCATGGTCAGTGGCCCAGAAAGGGCATACCGCTTAGACTCAACATTGGGGAACTATAAAACAACCTAAGATCGGATGTCACAGCGACACTAACAAAGCCTTACTGCTCCTCATGTCTTCTTGAAGGCCTGGCCAGCACATGTGAGACATCTCATCCACTCCACCAGAAACATTGGAGCAAGTGATCAAGAGATTGGACACATGAAGGGACATGCAAGGGACTTTACTACCCTCTTTGATGCAATGCACCTCCAGACAGACCTCCCGACTAGCCCCTGCTAGGCAACTTTGTACAAATGTCTGAAACAGCATACATGGGGTTTGGGGGCCTTCTCCTTGCCCACCCATTCACCACCGAACAGAACATTTATCTCCTTGCAATGTTTTCCCTCAGTAAGTTGTAGTTAATTAAAATGTTATCTCTGATTCAAGTAACTGAGACTGAGTGAGAGGGTTTTAAACAGCAATTTGCTTCAGGTGTGCAAAAGGGGATCTGGCAATTTGGTGTTGTGGAGGCTGTCTTCACAGAGAGCATGTGGAGTGACTTTCAGTCTGTTACTACCACCCCCATAGCATGATTAGATGCATTTAGAGGTTTACACTCTCTGTCTAACTATTGATGTTATACAAATAAGCACAGAATCAAGCTAACAAGTTGGGAATATGTTATAACTCTGTCTTAACTTATATACTGAATAAACTATCTGGCATATTTCAAAGAGTCAGTGAATTTACCTGATGATCAGAGGCTGCCCCCAATTAAAGACAAATAACCAGGATGTTTAACTATAGAGGGAGGAGATCGAATTTAGAAAATGTTTGAGTAAGTAAACTAGTGTTGCCTTCCTGATTGGGGCACTGGGAAGGAGAGGGCACAGCGTGGACAGCATTAGATGGGCATGTTGTGGTGCCAAACTGCAATACTTCTCTTGTATGAAAGACACAGTGCTCTCCCATGGCTGATCCGGTCCCTTATGTCCCAGATCGATGGTCCTGACCAATCACAATACATATGGCTAACAGGCTCAGAATTATAACCCTGTCACTGCACAAGCAAATGGCAGAGCAATTCACTTAGAAGGCAAATGAGAACCAACACTCTTACACTAGTTGGGTGAGTGGAGATGGAGTAGCCATAAAGACTAGGGCAACCACCACCAAGTTGACCCATACCCCAACATTGGACTGGTCATTGGGGTAGAGTCTCAGTAACCCCACCCACAGGACCGCCTAACACACTTCCCTTTTTTCTACAGGGGAGATGGTGTCATGGTACTGATACAACCAGATAGGTGACATCTCCTGTCTGACCTAGGAAGAGCAGGGCTGGACTGTTACAGTTAACACATACCAACTGAGCACATCATTTGAAGTGGATAAGTTAAATCAGCCACCACAGGCAAAGGCTGTTAATTAGAGTTAAAAAAAAAAACCTTGTTCCCTTGGACTTGTTTTCCACAAGGGATGATTAAATGTATATTTCAAAGGTTATAAGAGCACATTATGTTTTTGCTGACTTGTTTACAACTGTGAAAGGGTACATGTATTGTTTGTTTTAGTTAACTTATTGGCATGCATATATTACACCAATAAGACAAAATGGGCAAAGAGCAGAGATTCCTTCCCTTGATATACAATCATGGCTAGCATTAGCTCAAAATATTATCATATAATATCAAAGGGATAAATAGTCTGATTGAAGAGGAAGCAGATACTAAAGTTCAGCAGAGACTAGAAGTGTGAGATTAATTTCCTGCAAGAAAAGCACCTCACACCCAGGAGATTGAGAAACTATGAACCAGGGCCTACACCCATCTGTACCATGCCTCATTAGAGAAAGGGAAAAGACAGGAGTGGCAATTATCATGTTATCCATGCTAGTCTTTGAAGAGGAAGAGGTGGTGGCTGACTCTGGGGCCAGCTTTATCATGGTGATGAGGAAAATACAGGACACACCAGTAACCCTGTTGAACATCTATGCCCCACCTGGATCCCATATCAATTTTTATTCAGATCTGATTAAGTTGGTAGTGGAAAGGCTAAAGGGATGTTAGTGATGGGAGAGGATTGGAACCTCACATTAAGCAGAAAACTAGACACAACTTTCCAGATCCCCACGTGAGAAATTGAATGGCCAGTCTCTTCAATAAATTAATAGCTGACATGGGTCTGGTAGACATTTGGAGTGAGAAATACCACACACTAGGGACTACACTTGCTAGTCCCCTAGGTTTAAGACCTACTCTCAGCTTGACATGTTCATAACCTACTCCAAGGATGTGGCCTCCTTTGGACACATGTGGGTTGGCATGGCCACTCATTCAGACCATCAATCTCTATTTTTAGAGATAGACTTTATGCAACCAAAAAAAAAGAGTACACGTTGGATATTTAATACTTCCCTGCTGAGAGACAAAGAAATCTTATCAACACTTAAAGCAACACTTACTCAAATGGTAGAACTTAACACAAACCCTGGTATTTCCCTCAAATACTTTGGGATATGGTGAAGATGATGCTGAGGGGTAAGCTAATCTCAATGGCGTCATACAAACAAAGGGAGAGGAAAACAGAACAAATAACAACACAGTTAAGGGACTTAGAGGCACAACAAAAGCACAGGTAGAATAAACAAGTGGAAGCAGACATCAAAGAGGTCAGAGCCTGACTACAAAAATTCAACAAACAGAGATAGAAAGAGCCTTAAGCTACCCAAAACAATCGTTCTTTGAGGGAGGGCCCAAAGTCACAACTTTTCTTGCTTTCCACCTACAGCAACGAGTGGTCAAAGCCACCATTACCAAAATTAAGCATCCGAAAAACAGGGAACATAACATATACAGACCAAATAGCAGATGCATTTGGCAGTATAGCCTAGAGGTTAGAGGAATGAAGTGTGACCTAGCTAGATACACCCAGCAGACCAGACTTGAGTTTGATTCTCACAACCTCCACTTGCATACTGTGTGACTCGGAGCAAGTCACTTAACCCGCTCAGTACTCCCAGGTCACCCTGAAAACAGGCACTTGTGCCTAGTGGCCTTACCTGGTTACCAAAGACTAAAATTAAAAAACATAAAAATTATTACAGGAATTTATACCACCTGCAGATAGAAACTTCACTCCAGGAGAAGCAATGGTTTCTCAAGGAACTGAAACTTCCCACCCTAACACCACCTCAAGGACACACGCTGGCAACACCTTATTAGGCTAACAGAACTGACCACAGCTATACAGAAGGCAAAGACAGGGAAATGTCCAGGCCCAGATGGGTTTGGTTGGGAAATTTATAAAGTCATTGCCAAAGAACTCCCCACACCTCCTAGGTGCCTACAATGGGATCTGGGTGGGAGGAGAACTGGTTCCTCCATTCTAGAACTATGAGATCCATAAGGCAGGAAAGGATCCCATAGACTGTGGCTCATACCGTCTTACTGTATTTCACTTCTGAATGTGGACAATAAATGATATACTTCCATCATAGCGGATGGCCAAAATAAATCGATTGCACAGCTTATTTCCACAGGTCAAATAGGATTCATAGTAGGCTGATAAGCCCTCAATAATGCCAGGTACACCATCAATATTTTTAATAAAGTCTTTCAGAACCAAACCCCAACATGTGTGATGAGCCTTGATGCAGAGATAGCGTTCAATAAAGTCTCCTGGCCCTTCCTATTCTTAGTTCTTGAACAATTCAGTTTCCCTCAAATATCTGTAGATGGTCTTAAGGCCTATATGCAGCCCTCAGGCATATTTTAAAATTAATGATGGGATTTCCAAAGATTTCCACTGGAAGGGTACCAACAGGGCTGCTCCCTGTCCCTATTGTTCACATATATATTAAGCCCTGGTCTGTGCCATAAGTGTGTGTTATGTGCTTTCTTTCACCTCTGTAGGTACTGTCATTTTTCTGTATAAGAGCTGTAGTCTGTATTCTGTATTCCTTGTTATACTGTGCTCCAATCTATTTGATGTAAGACGGAGTTTTGCAAATGAGTCTCTGACTCAAAGTGTTGTAATTCCTAGACCATAAATAAATAAATAAAAAGGAGCACCCAGACATCACTGGAGTAAGACTTGGAGACACACAGCATAAGATTTCACTCTATGCTGATGATGTACTTTGTACCTCACCAACCCTGATAGATCAATTCCTCATGTTTGGTCCTTGCTAGGAAAATTTGGCTCACATGCTGGCTATTCACTTAAAAATCTAAAACTGAGGTCGTCAAATGTTACTATAATCCCTCCCTGAAACTAGAGAGCTCTTGACCCTTAATTGGAATAACGCTAATATAAAATTTCTCAGGATTCAGATACCTAAACATCTGGGGAATATGTTTGCCACTAACTTTGAGCTCCTCACTTCACAGCTCCACCAAGATATTGCAAAATGGGCATTACTGAATTTACCCTTGCACTGCAGAACACAATCCATTACCATGAACATCCCTCCTTGGTTCCTTTACCTGTTTCAATGTTTATCCCTCAACATAACAAACACACAGTTTCACACATGATAGAAAATGAGAAACCAATATATCTGGCCCCAGGTAAACCTAAATTTAGACTCCAAATAATACAATCGGATAAACTTAAGGGAGGAGAGCAGTCCCAATTTAGAAGACTACTACCTCATGGCCCAACTATACTTTGACTAACTTTGGAGCACAGTGGGCTATGAAGAACACTGGAACTCTATAGAGATATATTCCACAGAGGGTGCACCACTGACAGCCAGAGTGGCAGACCCCTCCTTTCAAGATATAACAGAGACCTACAACTCCTAAGCTTTCAAAACACCCTGATGATGTTTCATAGAGTGTGGTCTAAATATAAGTTAGAGAGTGTCCTGTGGCCCTTGCAGTGGTTTGCATGGAGCAAGAACTTCCTCCCAGACCAGATGGACCATGTATTTGCACAGTGGTCTAGGCTTGGTATCTGTCAGCTCGGACAATTGATGGATAGGGAGGCAGTACAGGAGTTCCAGATGATCAGGGACACATATCAGCTAAGACATTCTGACCACTATCACTTCCTACAGCTGAGGACATGCATAAATACACTTAGGAAAGAAAGTAACATGCCTGAACAGGATGATCACCTGCTCAAGACAATTCAGACAATCAAACACCAAGAGCTCGAGAGGGACACGTCTCAGCCCTATATACAGTAAAGCCATTAGGCATCTTTATGATGACTGCACACAACAGATAAAACAGAGATGGGAAGGAGAAGCAGGCATCCAGCTTACACAAAGAAGAGGGACAGGGTCATTCATTCAATCAACAGAACTACACACTCACCCTTGTGGCAAGAGTTTGCATGGAAAATAAGGACAAGGTATTTTACACACCAGTTATACAGCTTAAGTGGAGGAGGGGCAGCGGTGAGGTGCTGGAGGCACCAAAGAACCCTTGGCACATCATACTCACATTTTCTGGCTTTATCTGGTGCTGCAGTCTTTCTGTTGACAGGAGACCCATACACTGATGAGTCTGTACTCATGCTGCACATCCTTGACACAGGTGAATATGGTATAGGGGCTACCCACCCCGGAGGTCAAAGGAACAGACTGAGTATACATATGAAACCTCCTCCTGGCAGTGGTGCATAAGGTCATTACTAGAAAGAGGCTGACTAGGGAACCACTGACTTGTCATCAATGGCTGTCCATAGTTCAAAAAATACAAGATATGGAGAAATTGACATATAAAATAAATCTAAGGGCATATGTTTTACATGCAGACAGACTAGATGACTTCTGTCACAAAGATTGCTCCCTGAGTCATGTCTTGTGGGAGAAAAACTGGATCTAGTGTAGCACAGCTAAAACAGAGTACTCTGAGTAAATACCCTCAGGCCCAAAAGACAGGGGACACCAAGAAATGAACATAGATTGGGGCCAAGATGGGAAGGGGGAGATGAGTGAGCAGTTGACCCTGGTATGAATATTTGCCTAGGAGCTTACAGGTGTAAATTGTCAGTTATTTGCAATTCTACCTGTAGAATGGAATTTACAGAAATTGTATAATCTGTTGATATAGATGAATGAAATATGCATACAGTAAGGAATTGCTTCATGAATATGATTTGTATCCAAAAGATACAATAAACTTGAATTTAAAACAAAAATAAGCAGGGTGATGTAAAAATCTGAAATGTCTTACAAAACCTAACATACTCTTCATCACAGGATAATGACTTTCTAGAGCTACTTACCCAAATGTTTCCTTTATCTTAGACTATGTGCAATATAGACACAACAGAAAAGTCAAAGATGGAGGCATAATTCTCCATATCAAAGGCAAACTATCTTTTTCACTCATTAGTTCACGCTGTTTGTCAGAAGAATTTGAATGCCTGGCTGTATCCATAAACCTATCTCATAATGAAAATGTTAATAGTATCAGGTGCTATCACTCTTCCTCATACAGGTGGCACAAATGTATTAACTCACCTTACCAAATTTTGCAGTATTCACTTTAAAGAAACAATAATGTTAGGGGATCTAGACACCGACTGGTGTTTTAAATCTAATGAACTAAAGCAGCTTGTGATGATTTGGGCTTACACCAACTAATCAAAGGACTCACTAGACCCATCTGAAGAACCTGGCTAATTCCTAATTCTGAGTTATTATACTTTCCAATAGGCCCCAAAAATCTTATTTGCTACCATCTTTGATAATGATTGCAGTGACTGACTACATGCAGTTGCCTGTGTAAAAGGTCCCCAAAATCCATGCAAAGCCTACCTTGCATTATTAAAGGCAGCTCTACCCTTTTTCTGAGCCAGATCAAACGACACTAACTGGTAAGAGTTTTATTTAGTCCCTCGGTGCATAAAGCTGCAGATCTTCTAAATCAACAAGTATACTGTGCTATTAACAGGCATGCTTCCCAGTAAAATTAGAATTTAAAAAATGCACGTGGTTCACCAAGGATCTAAAGCTGGGTTGATGGATAGGAGACAACTGGTATGCTATGGCCAGAGGCTAAACTCTGCATTACCAGACTGTTTCATGTAAGAAAGGTATCACTGTGCATAACTAATTTGTCTAGTCAAATCTAACAGCAATCTGAATCTCCTGGATACCCAGCTCAATGACCCATCTACATTTTGGAAGGCAATGAAGACAATAAAAACTGAGGGTTCCACCCTCCTTCCTTAAGCAAATTACCATGGATGGTAAAATAATCTCTGACAAACAGCTAATTGTGAAAGAGCTTAACGTTATATCTTCTGACATGGCTTTCAACACTTTATCTGCTGCTTTGTACCTTCTTCAAATTACAAATTGATCTTCATCTGACTG
The DNA here is from genome assembly GCA_016271365.2 of Neoceratodus forsteri. Taxonomy (NCBI): domain Eukaryota; kingdom Metazoa; phylum Chordata; order Ceratodontiformes; family Ceratodontidae; genus Neoceratodus; species Neoceratodus forsteri. The sequence goes on from CM057455.1 coordinate 628,197,269, forward strand.
CAGTAACTATGCACAATTCTTTTTGTTGTTAGAAACTCCTGCACTGTTACATGTACCAGTTACTAAGCCCCTCTGGTCATTGTGCCTCAGCTGGTGCATCTTCATTTATTGTATCTGAGATTGTTATTATTATTTGTCCTTATTGTGTTTGTGTGACTGCTGCTTGTAAAATTTCATGTACTATTTTGTACTGCTTATTTTGTAATCCTGTTGATTTATGTAATGTTAACTTGTCCGATCAGGACCTCCTTACAAATGAGCACTGCTGAATGAAGCTTTTCCTAGCAAAACAAGTAAAACAATACTCATGTAAGCCAATAGAAAGCAAGGCATAAGCTCGGGTTCACTTGCAAAATAAGCTCATGATCACTTGCAAAATACACCATATGACCATACTCATGAATTTCCTGCCATGATCATTACCGCAAACAAGCTGGGTACACCTGACAGTCTGAAAAGTATATGCAAGAAAACATCTGATTGTGAATCCTAATGCATTTCCCTTAACACCAGAAGCCCATTTTAGAAACTATTATGCAAATGAACCCATTCTTCATTTGTCTCTATTCAATGTTATCAAGCAATTCATTGCAATTTGCAGCAAATTATAAAGGTACAGTATTTTGCTTATCGTATCGTTGAAAGCTGAGTTCTGCTTAGTTTTTCAATAACGTACCCTCAATGTAGTCTTAAAACAAAAGCCACTTCAATTGTTGTCTGAGACTAAAATGGGTAGGCTCTTGTTTGCGACCAGTCTGTGATTTATTGCAGCTTGCAGATGTTTTTGGTGCAGCTGCGCAAAGCGTTAAATCTGATTGGAGCAAGTGTAATATCCTCTGCAGTTGCACCTGCCACCCATGTGGTAGTTCAGATTTGGTAGCAGAAGAGATTTGTTTTCTGCACCAGATGTTGCAGAGTGGGACATAGTCTCAAAATACTGAAAATCCAGCCTGGGGTCTTTACCAACAAACTTAACGGAATGCCAAAAGACTGTCTCCATGAATTTTGTACCAGTGAGCTTTTGACTAGAATCCAGTTATTCCAATCCTCATGACCTTAAATTGCTCCCAGTTGTATGCTATCTCCTCATTTTTAAAACCTGAGAATCTACAAGGCAGTCATCTCAACTTGTCTAGTGATAGTACCTCCATCAACAGTAAACTTCCCTCTGGCAGTACAGGAACAAAGCTGTTATCATCCTCATCACTTGACAGGAGATTATTGTGAAACGATCCTGCTTGTCTTTGATTATGGTGATAGTGATGTATAGTGGTGTATAATGCTGCCCCAAATCTATCTGTAGCAGGCTTGGCTAGCTCTTTCACTCTTGTTGCCATGTTCTTAACTATGTAGTTCAAGACATTACTTCTCTGTCTACTCCTCCCTCTCTCCCCTCCTCCTGGGACAGTGCCTCCTTCTGTGCATCTTCCTCATGTCTATGCTCTGGTTTGGAGTGCTCCCTACTATCTTAGCTCTCTTCTATCCTCTCCTCTCATTCCTTGTATTCACTCTGTTACACTGGCTCCACTTTACTCCTATTGCTAAAACCACAGCACATGGGGTGCCTTCTCATCCCTACCCTATTGACTAGTCTTGACTCCACTCTATATCTGCTCCACTTCCTCCTGTTCAGAACTGAAAGCTTTTACTATGTAACCATACCTCATATATCTGCTTCTGCTCCCTACTGACCTCCTCCCCATCCTGCCCTTCTGAACTCCCCTATTTTTCTTTCTCATATTCCTCATTTCCATTCTTTGCTGCATATTACCATTAGTTTTATGCTAGCTGTACTTTACAAATATTTTCTTCTCCTCCATTATCTTAACCAGATCCAGGTTTTCCATTGTATTTACCTGATTGCCCTATTTTAAAAATCCTGAACAAGGCTTGCCAACTTGTGCTAGGTGCAGACCATATTACACACACATGTAGTCTTTATTCCTCCACTGGTTGGCTCTCCCTACACCTCAGGACTCAGTATCAAGCATGTTTAATTGGCAAAAGCACTACTAGGGTTAGCACCTGAATCTAGAACAGCCCTATTCCAACATCACTGAATCTCCAAAACCACCAGAGTTTGGCTAAGGGCATGTTCGTGTCTCTTTTAAAAAGAATCATATTTGCCCAGCAGTCACCGCATATTGTGGCCCTCTTGGATGAATGACCTGCCCCTACTCTCTTACAATGTGAAAAATAGGCCCTTTAAAAGATCTCCATGCCCATCTGGCCAAATCCAACCCTTGTGATTGATATACTTAAGATTAGCATTTTCTCTCTTACTCCTTGCTTTCTCTACCTTCCCTAACTCCTCTCTTCCTCCCTCTAACTCCTTTCATCCCTTCATGCCCCGATATAAAGTCTCCACTGGCTGTCTTCACTGCTTTTACCCATCCCCCTTGTCCCTTGACTACTACCTGCCCTACTCCTGCCTTCTTCCCCTTTTCTCTCTCCAGTGCTACCCTTGCTGACAATGCCATGCTGGCTACAATCTGCCACCCCTGCCACCTACTGCCTCTTAACTTTCTCTTCTCCTCTGACAAAGCTGTTATGGCTGCCACCCTCACTTACTGCACTTAGTTATGGGGTTACTAGACAGTTGCCAAATCTTGATTTTGTATACTCAGTTTTAATTTTGTTTAGCTGCATTTTCTTATGTTCAGTTTATCTTTATTGTAAATTGTCTTGGCATTCTGCTGATACAAGCTTTTCCACTCTTGTATTATCATGGCTGCCTACCTTGACAAAACTGTCTTGTAGTTTGTTCTCTCTATTGTACTGTTTGTGTTCTAATGACATGGAACCTTTGTAAAAGAGCCGGCTAGGCTCAAAGGTTGTAACTCTGAAACAGAAAATAAATAAATACAATAAATTTAAATGCACTCAATTGTCTATTTTTCTGACAAATGCCGCTAGGCTGCCTTGTTGCAATGCTACCCTTGAATTGTATTCATCTGTACTCTGTTTGCAATGTCCACATTGTTGTAATGTCTGTCTTGATGTTCCCATAATTTGTATTTCTCTGACATGGAACCTTTGTAAAGAGTCAAGGCTCAAAGGTATTTGTAATCCTAGACTTAATAAATAAAAAAAATAAATAAATAAAATTTCAATGTAGTACTGTTTATCTACTGAATGCACTTTTTGTAAGATTTTGCTTTCCAGTTGCACTATGTATTATTATTTGCATATTTCCTCCCCTGAACCTCTTCCTCGGGTTGTCACAGGAAACAACTGTTTGTCTTTCCTTGCAAAACGTAAATAAATGAATGAACTGGTAAATTCTGTAGCATCCACAAGGTATTGTTAAAGTATGTCACTGTACAGTATGCTTCAAGACAAACTTTTATTATAGGATACACATTTTAAAACAATACAATAATTCCGCCCCTCCATCCTACCGGGTCAAGTTGTTGCATACATAACTGTGCATGGAATACCGTGTGGAACATATTGCATAGTGCACTAGTGTGATAGGGTACAAAACCCCATAAGACACATATGTTGCATGTGGTTTTGTACCCTATCATACATGGGTGGAGGAGGAGTTACTTGGAGGTGAAGACCTCCATTCAATAGGTGGTCTGCTGAGCTGATGCCATGGTTCAGTGGGATGAGCCATGAGTGCAGGGGTTGCTGTGTGTCTGTGAACAGGGGCTTGAATCCAGGTCCCAAACTTTTGCTAAACTGCCTTGTAATTGTGCGGTTTCTTTTTTCCCCACCTGAGGTGTTTTCCCCATCTCCGTGTTGTTCCCCCAAAGTTGATTATATTAATGGGGAGATGCAGGAGCTCTGCTACCCTGGAGAAAAGAAAGTTACTACAGGTTGCTATCTCTGAAATGTGCTTTGGCAGTTTATCTGAGTGACAACAATGTAGCCTTATGTTGTACAACATAGTGACCCGTGCCCTTATCCATGTATGTTCCTACCCATTAATCAAATTTGTCAGATTGTGTGGTCTAATGGATGGAGCACCTAGTAGGAAACCAGGAGAATACAAACCCAATAACACAGCAGTCAACATAATCAATATGTCACCTTGGGAACATCAAATAATTGGCAAAAAGGGCAGCGATACTGGTTGCCTGGGCCTATAACTAAGAGGAAGAAATACTTTAGTGTGGGCCCTGCCACTAAAGATAAAAATATTAAATTGCCAGCAGAAACAGGCTGTATTGGTCTATTAAGTCTGCTCAAGTATGCAGCCAGACTAATTTACTGGAGCTGTCCCCTTCTCTTTTCCCCAAAGTTATCCTTCCTCCCTCTGTTCTCCCCTCCCACCCTCCAGTTATATTTCACTTTTTACCCACCCCTTGAAACTTCCCACCATTTTCACTGATTCCACCTCATTCGATGGTTCATTCCACCCTGACACCACCCTTTCTTGAAGAAGTGCCTCCTCATTTCCCTTTGAATCTACCCCTCCCCACCACTAGTTTCAGGCTATACCTCCTTGTTGTTATCCCCTCCTTTTAAATTGAAGATGCCTTCCATTCCAACCTTATTTATAGCCTTAAGGTACTTGAAGGTTTCTATCATATCTCCCTTTCCGTCTGTCCTCCAGGGAGTACATATTGAGCTCCCATAACCTCTCTTCATATGGGTTGTCCCACATGCCCTGGGCCATCTTGGTCACCCTCTGCTGAACCCCATTCAGTAGTTTGATGTCCTTCTTCAAATAAGGGAACCAAAACTGTACACAGTACTCCAGGTGTGTTCTCACCAGTGACCTGTATAAAGGTAGAATGACTTTCTCTTGCCTGAGGTGATTCCAATAGTGATGAATCACAGCATTTTATTTGCTTTGGCTGCCAGTTTATGACACTGAACAGAGTGTTTCATGTCACTCTTGACTATCACTCCTAGATCGTTTTTCTCCTTCTCCAAGCTGGTCACCTGTATGACCCCTAGCTAGTAACTTTCCCTGGGTTCCTAGCTCACAGGTGCATGACCTTGTAATTTTAATATTGAATCCCAACTACCAGATGCCAAACCATTTCTCTAGCTTAGCCTGATGCTGTCTGATTTCCTGTCTTCCCTCCTGTATGTCCACCCTCTCACAGAGCTTAGTATTATCCACGAATAGGCAGATTTTAATTTGGACCCCATCTGCTAAGGTCTTACTGAAGTTCAGGTATAGGACATTCAGCACCTGGCCCTTGTTCAACATCATTGTGAACCAGTCAAAAAGTTTGTCAAATGTGTTTGGCAGGATCACACCTTGACAAATCCATGCTGACTATCATTCTGGAGACAGTTTATCTCTAGGATGGTCACCAGCCTTTCTTTCAGAATGATCTCCATCAAATTTCCCACTATGGAGGTTAGGCTGACTGTCCTGTAGTTGCCAGGTTCATCCCTGGGACTACCCTTGTGGAGTGGTACCACATGTGCTGTCCTCCAGACCTGCAGCATGCACCCCTCCTACAAAGAGGTTTTAAACAGATCTGCCAGAGGGGCAACCAACACCTCTGACATTGCCCTCAAGATCCTTGTTTGCAGGCCATCCAGGTCAGGTGCCTTGTCCACCTGAAGGGGCCCTAAGACTGTTTAAGATTCTGTCTACTCCAATCACCCCATCAGATTCAAATTTATCCTCACCCCCAGCCTTCCACTAACTTTACCCTATGGCAGAAGCCCATCCTTTCCCTAGTGAAGACATACCTGAAGTACTCATTCAGTGTCCTTGCTCTGATCCTCACTATTTTCTGACCATTCCGTCCTAATCCAGACAATTCCATCCTTGCTGTTTCTTCTCTCGTTTATTTATCTGAAGAAGTCATTTTCCCTTTCCTTGATTCCCTGCACCAGCCTTAATTCTTTTGCAGATTTAGCTGCCAGGTCTGCCTGCCCTGCCTCTTGGGATTTCACTGTGTAGACCTCCCTATCCTCCACCCTTACAGTACAGTTGTACTTCTGGAAGGCTGCCTTTTCTTTCTCTCTCTCACTGTACATTCCTGTTGAACTAGCTTGGTCTCTTTGTCCTGGAATTCTTATTCCGAGTCATCATGCAAGAGTTTGTGGTCACATTAAAACCATTTTGGTGACAGACCATTTCTTATCTGCATCCACTTCTGGTCTGAGATTTGTAAGGTGTCCTACTAGGATGTCGCCCATCTTACCAAAGTCCATCCTCTTGAAATCCACCATGTTTGTTTTGGTCTTGGCTGCTTCCTTGCCCATATTGATGCAAAACCACATGGTGCAATGGTTGTCACCAATGAGGGGTCCCCACTCATTACTACCTCCTGGAAATGCTCTCCATCCAACTGTATCATTTCCAGTATGACATCATCATCCATGGTTAACTTTTGACTCCTGTGCTAGGAAAAAATACCCTGGAAAGCTTCTAGGAGGACTTGTTCTTTGGCACAGAAGGTAGTCGGAGTACTCCAGTCCACTCCAGGTAGGTTGAATTCACCTGTTATGATGATGTTTCCTTGTCTATCTAGCTTCTGATCTGGTGCCCCAGCTCCTTGTCCAGCTACATGCCTGGAGAAAGTGATCCGTACACCACCCCTAATTGAATCTTTCTACTTTTGGTGTTCAGGAGCATTAGACATAAGGTGTCTGTGCCACCCTCCTCCTCCTCCTCCTCCCCTGGTGCATATTATCTCTTCCCTTACGAATAAAGCCCTCCTCCTCCCTTCCCTCCTCTCTGTCCTTCCAGTACAGTCTGTAGCCAGGGATCACTAGGTCTCAGTTGTGGTACTGGGTTACCCATGTTTCTATGATGGCTGCTATGTCCACCACTCCTTCTGCCATTAGTGCCTGCAGATCTGCTGTACTGTTAGTCAGACTCCATGCATTCAGGGACACCACCTTCCTTTGTGACCACAATATCTTTTGGACCCTGACAATGCTCTGTATCCATCTCCTTTTGTGGTCCTTCTTTCCCACCCTGTATCCTCCCATCATTGTGATGACCTATAATGGGGAAGGCCCAATGGTCCCCTGTCCTTGTGACCATGAGTGTCTCATCCTCTGTCACCCCACCCCATCTTCACTTTAAACTCAATCTGTTAACTATCCCTCCCATGTATTTCTCAAGATGCAGAAATCAACTTAGTTTAAAAGCAGTGAGGAGACTCAAAACCCTGAAAAATTCTAATTCAAGTTTTTTCTTTATTTTAAGTTTATCAAGCCACCAAAATGAAAAACAATGTTTTGTGGTGTGGTATGCTATTCAGGCTCTATTGCTTCATTGCATTCCTGTTAATTCATACTTGCAAAATATAGTTAAAATAGAATTTGTCAGCAGATAAAGGACTATCTGGTCCACCCATTCTACCCATTTTCCCTGTCTATACTGTCACTCCAGTGAAAAATTGGCAGTTTCATCATCTGGGTGAACAAATAGACTAGTGTTAGGACTGGCATGCATCAGAAACTCATGTACTGAAAGAGGGTTATTACTATTATAAGACAGCAGAGCAGACAGGTCAGCTAATTTCTTCATCCAGATGAAGAAACAGTTTTTTACAACTGCTTATTTGCAAGAATACAGTGAAGCATTGGCTACTGGGGCCCACAGGAAGTGGCCTTGGGCAATAAAATTTTGGCTTTCATTTTTGCTAGCTTGATAAACTTAAATATTTTGAAACTTGAATTGGATTTTTTGGGGGGTTGAGTCTTCCTTGCCATTTGTAAATGAAATATCACATAATGTCCCAGTGCTCCTGTCCATGGAACTGAACAAACAATTATAAACAGGATCTCACTGTTAAGATATTGCATATCAATAGAGTGGTAGCCTGATGATAGTGAACCACAACTGGCAGCTTTCAAAAATGGCAACTCAATCATGGCTCCTGTGCACAGGGTTACCAGGCAGGAAGGGCAGCCAAATGGGGGTTAGGTGAATATAGCAAAGTGTTGCTATGTATACACACACACGGGGTGGGGAGGGAACATGCGTGTGATGGGCAGAAGGGAAGGGAGGGTTTCTGGGGTGTAGTGTGGCTGGTGGCTGCTGAGCTGGCTGTGTGGAGTGGTGAGTTGCTGGCAGGCTGGGGTTGGGAGGGTGCCAGGTTCGACTCTGGGCCTGCTCATGGTTTTTGCACCAGGTCGGGAGTTTATATTTTTTACTTTTGCACCTCCTGACATTCACCCCATTGAGATTCTTTTAGTAGTGGGATGCTGTGGTGCAAAAGTAAAAAATATAAAAACCCCTGACCTGGTGCAAAACCATGAGCACGCCCAGTGTCGAACCTTGGCACCCTCCTTCATCAAATGAGGAAAACTAAGCTCCGCACTTTTGATTTTCATTGTGAGTGTACATTGTCAAAATTGATTTTCGGTGATGCACATCATCAAATGGTGATCGCTCATGATCACCGCCATCATCACATGAACCCAACAGAGCTATCCTGAGTAACAAAGTTAAAGATTAACATAAAAGTGGCTGAAATATTTTCTTTTCAATATGTACATTCTAACTCACAGACTGCTTACTTTTATTGCTTGAGCATGCAGTGACATCTGATTCCTTATTTCAACTATAGGGCAGTTGTAGCACTTGCTATTGTTATGCAGCTCCTTGCAAGTGGTAAAATGCTTTCAGCACTCTATATAGTTTCAAACACAAGCTGGCATTTTGTGAGTTTACTGAGACTTCCAATATGTCTTTGTGACTTGTACTCATAACTCCCTCCTTCAGTTCAACATGTGTTCAAGACATGCTTTTGCAAATGTTCACAAACCGCTTTGTGACTTGTAACCTGCCACTTCTAATGTGGATGAAGCCTATCAAACTGCCAATTCAGAACTCTCTAATTCTGTCTGTAACAAACAATGAGTTTGTTACATACTAACCTATTCAAAATACTCCCTAAGGGCCAAGCATTCATATATTGAATATGGTCTGTCTGTTGTTCACCTCAGTTCAAATAAATCATGATGTACTACCTTAAACAAGAAACTATAGGTCTTTACAGTATGCTATGGAGTAGATAGCAGTACTGTTGTAGAAACTACCAGTTCTTGTACTGCATGTACAGTATGTGTATTTTGTAATTTTCTAACCTTTTTTTCCATGTTTCCTCTATGCATCTTTCTTTTTACCTAGAATGTTACTATACCCATGTTATCATCCTTTGCATGACAGCATTGAAAATGATCTCTGCTCTATGGGACCGAGACTAATTCAGGCAGGGTATGAGTGACAAGAATGCACCCAGATGGCACCCATCTTTGTGGGCACAGGACCCAAGGCAGCATGGATTCACAGTGGGAAGGTCATGTCAGATGAATCTAATATATTTCTTTGGGTGACTAACATAGAAGACCAAGAGGGGCTGTGGACATGCTAACTAGATTTAGCAAGGTATCTGACACAGTCCCACACAAAAGATTAATACAAAGTTAGCCAGCCTTTGTAGTGGGTACCAAGATGGTAGCCTGGGTAACAAATTGGCTGGACAACAGGACACAGAGGGTAATAGTAAACGGAGTCCACTCTGAAGAAAGGGGGATTATTAGCATGGTACCACAGGGTTCAGTACTGGGAGCTGTCCTCTTCAATGTCTTTAAAAGTAAATAAGTAAGTGAAATGTATTTCTCAATCACCTTTCAAAAACCAAGGCCTGTACAATAAAATAAACATTCAATAAAACAAATAATAACAATAAAATTCTAAAACCATCAAAAAGCCCTGATAAAACAAATATGTTTTAAGCTCTGATTTAAAACTTGAGACGGTCTGGCATTCCCTCAACCGACGAGGTAGAGAATTCCACAGGGTAGAGGCAGCATGAGAAAAGCACTTGCCCCAGATGCTTTTAACCGATCCCTGGGAACTCTAGCAATCCCTCGCAGGATCGGAGTGAGCGGGAGAGGCTAGAGAGTAAGGAGCTCTTGCAGGTACTGGGGTCTCTGTTTGTGAAGGGCTTTATAGGTCAGTAAACCAACCTTAAAGGTGATCCACCACTGTACCGGCAGCCAGTGCAGTTTGCAGCAAAGACATTATATGACTAGGCCTAGATGTACCAGTCAGTAGCCTGGCCACCAGATTCTGCACTTGCTGCAAGCGACAGATATCAACCCCTGGAAGCCCGAGGTAGAGGTCATTGCAGTAATCAAGGCGGGTGGTTATGAAGGTGTAGACCAATGTGGAAGGTCAGCGAAGGAACCAGGTGTTTCGACCAGGCAATATTCCTTAGATGGTAAAGGAAGATTTGACAATGGCAGACACCACTGATTTCAGGGTCACACCACTGTCAAAAATAATGTTACGCAGGTTACGCACCCAGTTTGAGTTCATGAGCTGGACATGATCAAGCCATAAGCCTGAAGGGTGCCCTGCCCTAAGACCCACCTCCGGACAACCCGGGTCCACAACCAACATCTCGGTCTTATCCGGATTTAACCTCAGCCAGCTAGTGCTCATCCATTTCTTGACTTTGGCCAGACAGTTGTGAAGCACAGAGACCGCATCATCCTGTCTGGGAATAAAGGACAAATACAGTTGGGTATTATCTGCATAATAGTGAAAACCAAACTGTATCACCTAATGATGTCTTCCAGTGGCAGCATATACACTGCAATCAACATGGGTGCTAACATAGAGCCTCATGGCACCCCACAGGACAGGGGAGGACAACAGAGAATTAAATTCCAGTGACAACCCTCTGAGATCAGGAAGGACTAAGACAGTATGGAGTATTTCAATCTCTTGCTACTAGGAGTTAATTTAAACCGAACAAGGGTGGTCTCGGTGCTATGTCTTTTCCTAAACCCAGATTGGAGAGCATCATAGACATTGTGGGTTGTAAATGGTCATCCAGCTGCAACTCAACCACCTTCTCAATAACCTTACCCACAAATGGTAAATTAGAGACAGGTCTGTAGTTTGCTAGACAGTCTGGATCCAAGGAGAATTTTTAAGGAGTGGTCGAACGACTGTCACTTTGAGGGGATCAGGAAAGACCTTCTCCAAGGAACCCAGATGTTTTCAGCAAGGATCGGCAGATAACATCTTCACAACCTACCAATAGCGTGTGTAGGTCCTGGATCCAAACTACAGATGGTTGGTCACAAAGTCTGACAAGTCCTTTCAATGTCCATGAATTTCAGCAGACTAAAGTCAGACCAGGCAGAACAGGCTCTCGCTACCTCCTGCCAATCTCTGCAATCCCTCATAGAGAGACTGGCCAATACCCAACCTGAAGCTGGCTACCTTATATGCAAAAATCGAGCAAGCTAATCACACTTTATTTGTGAAAAATCTCCTCCAGACTGAAGACAGACTGGATTGCACAGTCTGTCCACAGTCTGGAAGAGCAGAGCAGGTCAATCCTGTGCAACAGCAATATTCCTGGACAGGAATCCTGCCTTCTTATGGGTGATTGCTGATTGATAGCCCTTATAATGTTCCATCAATCTAAGCCTATCAGCATCAAGGCCAAGCCTCTCTAGCCTTCGATCCACTCTTATCAGCTCCTTCAAGGACTCATCAAACCAAGGAGTCCTTGGTGCAGAGTGAGTGGCTGAACATGAACAGGAGCAATTGAGTCCAAGATGTCTCCCACCACCTTATTATAGCCAGTATAAGACCCTATACTCATGCGTATTCACTGAGACATTGCAGAGGGACTGAAGGAATATGTCTCTTTGCAGATGACACAAAGATCTGCAACAGGGTTGATAACAAGGTGGGGTGGAAAGGATAAGAAAGGACTTGTCAAGGTTGGAGGAATGGTCAAATGTATGGCAGCTTAGATTCAACTCAAAGAAGTGCAAAGTAATGGACTTGGAAAACAAAACCCAGGGAAGAGTACAGAATGGGAGATGAGATACTAACAACAAAAAAATGGAAAAGGACATGGGGATAGTCATATCAGATGACCTAAAGGTGGGCAAGCAATGTGAGAAGGAAGTAAGAAGGGGAAGGGGGAACTGGGATGCATAGGGAGTGGCATCACAAGAAGAAAACAAGAAGTTGTCATCCCTATGTACAGATAGGCTGGTGAGACACCATCTGGAGTACTGCGTGCAGTTCTGGAGACCTCATCTCTGCAAGGACATAGGCAGGATGAAGGCTGTCCAGAGGAGGGCAACTAAAATGGTACAGGTCTGCACTTGAAGACATACAAAGAGAGACTAAAGGAGCTTAATATGTATACCCTCGAGGAAAGGGGGGTACATGATGAAATGTTCTAGTACCTCAAGGAATCAACAAAGTCCAAGAGGGTAGCATCTTTCAGAAAAAGAGGTGTGCAAGAACAAGGAGGCACAATTTGAAGATAGAGGGATGGCCCAGAGATAACGTAAGGAAGTATTTTTACATAGAGGGTTGTGGATGCGCAGAACAGCCTTCCTGAGGACGTCATGGAGTCAAAACAGTGGAGGAATTCAAGAATGCATGGGACAGACATAAGGCAATGCTAGTGGGGGTAGGAGCAAGTAGGCTGTTGGTTAACTAGGATCTGCAGCTTATTCATTAGGTAGGAAATTGGCAAACTAGGTGGGCCAAGCGGTCCTCATCTGCCATCAAATTCTATGTTTCTATGTTCTATCTGCACCTTCAGACAGGCAGGTATCCCATGCCATTCACTATTGCCAGCCACCTGTTTGTGGCCCAACTCCACTGGCACAATGGTGCACAGAAGGTGGAGCAGTGGATATAGGCTGGTATCCAATCAGATACTCAACCTGCTAGCTAAGTGGATCCCCCTCTGAGTGGAACAGGGGCTTTTGGGACATGGTGGGACCTGCAAATTGTACTAGAAAGAGAGTGCCCCAACATCTACCTCCTGCCCTCCATGTACAGTAAGTCCAGAGGGTTTGGGCAACATAGCAAGAGGAATTACTCATCCTACTGTTGTCAGACACTGCAGAACCGATGGAGTGCCTTAGAGTATGGCATGGAGTGTAGTGCTGCTCCCGGGTACTCCCTTATCTGTCCATGGATGCAAAGCTGCTGATAGAAAGAAAATGATATGCACAAGGGTGCACCCCTGTAGTGAATGCTGTGGGGGTCTATGTGACCCCCGATGTACAGCAGCTGGGTATAGTGATGCCTATGCACTCACACATGGTGTGCATAGGCTTCGCGCATGATGTCCAATAATTTTTATATTAATAAATATATGAAGTACTGTACCATCTGCATGGATTTTCTTTGTTGGCCCAATAAAAGGTATCACAATCAGCAGCAAATCCAATATCCTTAATTTATGAATTGAAATGGAGCAACTCCTACTCAGAATCAATAGCTGGGGAGGTACAAGAAGGTGGAATTTTGGTGCACCAGAGTGCCACCACCAAACAGTAAATATACACAAAGCTGTATACATACTGCCGAGGGGAGCAGTGCCCCAGCAACAGTGTGCAGTGTAATTTTGCAATTGAGGCGCTAATGGATATACCCTTAATAGCTTGGAATTATCAGTGACCTGGCTGCATCATAGCACAATTCAACATCAAACCAATCAGAATAGGTAGTATGACATCTGCTGATGCAGCTTAAGGAGATGGCGGTCTGAGTTAAGAGCTCAATTTGGACCAATTAAAGTTGTCCTTTTAGCGTTATTTCTTCAGCAGTCCAGTTTGGATTTGTGAAAGGAGGGTATAATCTTAAGGGAAAATATTGGCATCAGTCATTTCAGGATCCACAGAGGATGATATATTTATTCCAGCATCTGTACCACAAACTACCACAGTTCCAACAGCAATGGCAGCCAGTGTAAAAGAGGACGCTACTCAACTAACGAACGCTGCTTTGATAGCTGAACTTCAGGGATTTAATAGTGAGACCCCTCTTCTGCACAATGAACTTCAACTTCATTATCGAGAATTGAAGGAAAGTTCATGAATTAGAGCTGCAAGTCTTGGATACGGACAACTGAGTAGACCATCTGGAATGGTTGTTTGCACATCTACTGCAAAAATGCAGTACCTACTTAAAATGTGATGATTTGGAAAACCGTCAAGACGAAATAATGTTTGATATATGGGTTGCTGAAGGTATTGAAGGTAAAGGTGACCTCATAGACTTTCTACAAGGCCTACTAAATTCAGTAACAGATGTTGGACCTTCTTCCATTGTCAATTGAAAGAGCCCACCGTCATTGAGAATAATTGCTAAAGATCCTAGTTTATGCCCTTGATCTTTCATTGTTTGAGTTTACAATTTTGCTAATAAGCAAGCTAACCTTACAAGGACACGGAGGAAAGGACAATTAAGTTACCAGGTTCACTGTATAACACTGGCTAATGGTTATTCCCAGCAATACATCATCACAGGAGATTATTTGTTCCTCTCTTTAGGATCCTGTGGTCCATAATTTGAAATTTACGACCCTTTATCCGCCTGTCTGAAAATCTTCTTTGTTAAGGGGCTCAGATTTATGAGGATTATGATTCTGTGTTCCAGGCTCTGCAAGATAAAGGTCTGATACAGAAGGAGAAAATGGAAGTGCAAGAACTGAGACAAAAAAAGTGCTCCAAAAGAAATTTGGGTGAAGGTCACTGTGAAAGGAAGAAGAGGAGAAAGATGCAAACTGTGTAGCAGCTTCAATCTTTATTACAGTATTTTGACCAGGAGTGCAGGACTGAATTACTCATATATTTTATAGCTGTTTGCTGATGGAACATAATCAGTTCTCTTCTTAAACTGACAAAATTAAATAATATCCTTTGTGGCTTGGGGTATATGGGGCTGAACATGTTTAAAGAGTGCTGACTGTTTCTATTTGGGGTGTGGAAGAGGTGTTTACACTGGGAGAATTGGGGATGGGAGAGAAAGGTTTGGGGAGATGGTGGAGTATGAGAGGGTTAGAGTGTGTATCTTAGAATAGGTTATATATCTTTTCTTTGTAAGCGCCTGTAGTAAGGTGGTTATATATTTCTACTTTATGACTCAAGTTATTGGAAATCACAATCGATTAAGTTTGTTCTGTCTCATAAAGGCAGTTCCTAACTGACTGCGATGAGAAACAGTTTAGCTTAAGATAATATAGACATTTTACAGGAGTCAGCCAAGGCTACTAGAAAGTTCTTTATGCCTAAGACATGTAGATATCTCATAGCAGGCTAAGATGTGCTACAGATACTAGTGGGGTATATGCTGATGGCTTTTTTTTGCTTTACTCATTGACTTGTTATAATCCAAGCTGCTAGCTATAGTCACTTACTGTCAGTTATATTTTGATCTGCATAATGATTTTTAATTTGTTTCCAGACTTAGGCAGTACCTGTGTCATTGAATGGGGTTATCTTAGTTCTGCAATGGCTATTCCCCATAACCGTAGCATGGTGGTGTTAAGAGAGAGCCATGCAAGCATCCTTTTTGTTTTACACTGCATACTCTGACTTATCAATAATCCAGGCTGCAATTTTGAGGGCTAATATTAATGCTTTAGTAGTTTTGTTTTTCTCATGGGTTTTCTTTCAATATCTTCTATAGTTTTTTACTATTGAGACCAAAGTTTTTGCAGATTTCTTCAGAGTATTAATATTAGTGGTTTCCTACACATTGTATAGGGTGATGGTTGCACTAGTGGATTTCTGTTAAAACCAAGGTTCTGGGCTTATTTTTCTTTGGTGCTCTAAGTAGTTTATGTAATAGTGGTATGGCATGCATGCCTTCTCTGTCTATCCCCCATTGCTTTATTACTTGAATCACATATATAGGTGAGCTGTTATCTCTGTAGATGATATTAATAGATGTTTCTCTCTCTTTTCTTTATTTCCAATTACGTTTTCTTTTTTTCCTCAAAGGGGAATGCTTATGGATTGAGATAATAACTATGCCCTACTTAGGATGTTTATTTGTTAGACGGCCTCTTTTCCCATTCTCTATGTTGAGCACTGAAATAAGCTACAATTGTGTTCACATGATGGTCTTTATGTGTGTCATAAAATACTAGGGAAATTCCTTCCACATAATTTGCATGGAGAAACTGGGGAACTTGGGTCTGGAAATTATCGATTAGAAGCTGTTCACATAGAAGGCCAGGATGTAGCAAAAAGACCACCCTAGTATAATTTCCTCAAACAATCGATACATGTACAGGTGTGGTCAGAAGGTGAATAGCACCATGCACTTTGCAGGTACTATCAAATTCATTGGCAGCAGGGGTTGTGCAGTTAAATCTTTTTGCTGGAGGTATGAGCTAAGATTCAAAACTATTTGCACCAGAAAGTGGAGCACGCCTGTTCTATCTACAACTATGTACATTTAAAGGGGACCATGGATATTGATCAGTTAGTGTGTCATATACCCATCTCAGGTAGCTGCAATGGTTGCTCGTATTCAAGACCCAGCAACAGGGATGCTTATTTATCATACTGCAGAGATAACCTCTATTTTTTGATCATATTACTTGGCTCTGTATAAATTGGAAATATCTCCCCACCCACAATCTAAGGTACATTTTTTTTTTATCAGAGGCCTCATTTCCTAAACTTTCACAAGATCAGGTACAATGCCTACTGTCCCCTACTATCAAGTGGAGCTTACTCAGGTTATACAAGAGGCCAAATTGAAAAGGACCCTGTTATTGATGGATACCCTCAGAAATTTATAAGTCAAAATAATTATTTCCATTTTTAAACCAGTTCTTTTATGAGTATTCGACTCTATACAAGGTGGGAAATCTCCTCCTCCATCTTGGAGATATGCCACGCTACTGCCCTTCCAAAGCCAGGAAAATATCTTACTTTTTCTTTCTTGTACCATCCCATTTTGGTTTTGAATTGTGATTATAAGTTGTTTATGACTCTTTGGGTGCATAGTCTAGAGGTTTATCTCCCATCCTTGCTGGACAGGGACCAGTCAAGATTCATCAATTCTAGACAAGTGCATGATAATATTCATTGGGCTTTTTTGTTAACTGATCATGCTTCTAACCATTCAATCACTATGTCCTGGACAGCTTGGATGCAGAGAAGGCATTTGACAGGGTCTTGTGGGACTTTTGGTGGAATATCCTTCATTTGTTTTTGATTTCCTTA
This sequence comes from Neoceratodus forsteri, assembly GCA_016271365.2. Classification (NCBI taxonomy): domain Eukaryota; kingdom Metazoa; phylum Chordata; order Ceratodontiformes; family Ceratodontidae; genus Neoceratodus; species Neoceratodus forsteri. The sequence continues at coordinate 628,214,225 of CM057455.1, forward strand.
CATTTCCAGGTTACATCAGCATTATTTTTACCCGACAACTATGGTTAAAATGAATGGGCTTTATTCCTCTTCCTTTTTTCTGAGTGGGGCACTAGACAGGTGTGTTCCTTATCTCTGCTCTTGTTTGCCCTTTATATTGGACCTTGCCTTACATATACATCTATATTTTCTATTTCTGGTATTCACCTTGAGAGTTGTGATTATCAGATTTCTCTATTTGCTGGTGATATTTTAGTTACCCTGTTGGAGAAAAATGTATCTCTTAATTCTTTTTTTTCACTTGCTAGCCTGATTTGAATCGTCAGCTGGTTTTTGATTGAATAAAGATAAAACTGAAATATTAGTTTTTAATTGTAATCCACCCTCTCCATTGTGGCTATTCTTTTCAGATCATTTAGAATTGTTCAATTTTGAGCCTTTAACTGTTGCAAAAGCTGGTGACCTTAGTCATTGGTCTGAGAATCATTTTTCCTTTTTTCAGAGATTTGCAATCATACAGTTTAATGCATTACCCCAAATTTTATTTTATCTTCAAACTCTACCCATTTACCCCAGCTCGCTTTACTTTCAAGACTGGCAGAGGATGGTTTTGTGTTTTATTTGGACTGGACGAAGACCTAGGATTCGGTCTCATGATTTTGCATCTTCCAAGTTCTCAAGCTGGGCTCATGCTTTTAATTTGAGGTGGTATGCAATGGCCTGTCATATCCAGATACTGTGTCTATAGTTGTTAGATACTTAAAATAGAGATTGCAAGGATACTGAATTCACCATTAATGGTTTACTAAATATGAGCTTAGTCGCACACTGTTTTCATTTCCTCCAGACTATCTGCCCATCACTAAGTTTACCCGGTATACAAGTCCCTATTAGGATTTGGCTTAAAGTGTGCAAGTATTTATTGCCTACTGAACATACTTTTTCAGCTGCATTAGCTTGGGATACACATAATCGGTTAACAAAATCCGACATGTTTCTCCTCTGCTGGGCTAAATGGGACTGATATACTGTCCTCAATTTCTGGGTCACAGGTGATACAACTTTTTCTCAGAGTTACAAGCAGCATATGCCCTGCTTTCCACAGACTATTATTGGTATTTGCAGCCACAGACTTTTCTTAATATGCTACCTCCTGCTCACAGACAATAGCCTGATTCTCTTTCTCCTATTTTGTTTTAATTCAACAACATCAGCAGGCAGAGAATCATTTTCACTTGATTGGGCATATTTACTGTGTGTTGGATCTCACTTTGAGGAGTCTACTTTACCAATATTGAATAAGTGGAACTGTGATCTTCATGAGACCTGTGATTTTCTAATTTGGAAAACATTTTCTTATAGCTATTAAGCTCACTATTTCTTTCTAGCTGAAATACATTTTCTGGTCCTGCCTCTCCTGAGGCCATACTGGGAAGAGATTATAAAGGGTATTTGATCACTATTTGATATTCCTTTCCACTGCCCCTAAATTTACTGCTCTTACACATTCCTTTTCCAGATATACAACTAAGTAAAAAACAATTGCAATTGGTATACATTTTACATCGTGTTCAAAGAAGATTATTATTAGATTATGGCTTACTGCTCAAGCTTCGTCTTTCTTACATTGCAGAAGGTTAGTGGATTCTGTTTATAGCTATGAGAGATACTCTTTCAGATACTTGGACGATCTGGCAGTTTCCAATCAATTTGGCAGAAATGAGTGCAATTTCAGATGGAATCTGACCCAACATTTGTACCATAGTTTCATCATTTTTGGCTCTTTGGATCTAAGGATTTTTCCATCCTGGACCCTCCAATTCTGACTTTGTGCATAATGTATATATTGTACAGTGGGCTAGCTATACTTTTGTGTTAACCCCCATAAGGCTAAAGGCTATATTATTTATACTTTTTGTATATTTGTGTAACCTTATGCTAAGGTATACACAAGTGGTGAAGTTCATGTATTATGATTGATTTATTTTTCTTTTCTGATCATATTCAATAAAGGGATGTTATTTAAAAAAAGAATTGGAGTGTATGCCTATCTTGCCTGGAAAGATTCCTTTCTCTAGTCCCCTTGTGGTTTTACCTAGATTGGACAATGGTCCCCCATGTCCTGTCACCTAGTTGTCAAGTGGACCTCATCTTTTCCTCCAAAAAATCATCTCCTCTCTCAGTCTAGTGAAAACCCCTTCCAGTCTTACCATATTGCTGGAGAGAAGAATTACTTAATTCTACTTGCTATGGAGAGAGAGTTAGTGTGGAGAGGATTTTTGGAAGTTTTGCTATTATTTTTAAACTGCAGGAGAAAAGGATTAGTTAATTCTACTTGCTGTGAGAGAGTTAATGTGGAGAGGATTTTGTAAGTTTTGCTATTGTTTTTTTTTTATTTATCTTAAAGTTGAATTTATTTTAAAGGTTTATGTGGTTAGAGGGAGGAACAGGACATGCCCAGATGTGCCAACCCACAAAGCCTTTAAATTCTGACAGATCCATCAAACCATGGGAGAGAAGGATTTATTAATTCTACTTGCATCTAATTGCTGGACTGTAGTGATTGTGAGACTTAGGAATACTACTGGTGGGTTTGTAATTGCATTTGTAAACAACTGCAATCAGTACAGATATACTTTATTTCACTGTTCTAGTCCTGTATAGGCAGTGTGAACCATGAGTAGGATTTTAAGGTGCAATGGTTGAGGGAAATAGTGTGGATGAACATACTGTGGAGGCTGGGAGGGTGGCCAATATGCCCAGGCCAAGGAGGCTCAAGGGAAAGGTTCAGTGGCTTGGCAGGGAGCTGGGTAGGTTGAGGGGAGGTTGTATTGGTAGAAGGGCTGATATCTGAGAGTATCAGGGCACCACAGAGAAGGAACAGTGGGTCAAGGGAGGGGTCAGAGGGAGAGTGCAAACTAGACAGGAAGCCAGCTGAAGAAGGGTGGATTCTAGTAGGGCCTTGCAAAAGAGGAGCAGCAGTAGGTAGGAGGGAGGAGGTGGGAGAAACACATAGAAATGCAAAAGGTAGGGAACATGTTTGCTGTACTAGCGACACATGGGGAAGAGGACGAGGAGGAGGTTGCACAAGGATAGTACTCATAAAGAGGAGGGAGTGAGGGGCATTACTAGTGCAGAGATTGAGCATGGCATGGCAGCTGGAGGGATAATACTTGAAGAGGTGAGGAGGAGAGGGAAGTTGGCAGTCAAACGGGAGGAGGGAGGTCTCAATTGAGAGGGGCAGGGGAAGACACTGGGGAAAATGGTAAAAGCACCATTTTGAGTGGCCCCAGGAATGAGAACCTTCATGAGGGGTGGCGATGGGCACAAGGAAAGAGGGGGGTGTACTGGTGTTGGAGGACTCCATACTCAAGGTGATCAGATGGGGCAGTAGGCGAGACTCACAGTTGGATATGGGTGGAGTCCATACCAGGATTAGAGGCAGACAAGGCAGGACAGGCAATCCTAAGGTGCGTAGGAGGGTAGAAGGAAACCAAAATTGTGGTACATGGGAGAAATGTCCTAGTGGGGAAATGGGAAGTAACAAGGAAAGGTTTGAGGAAGTAGGAAGATTATGCGAGGAGACTGGGAAGTCTGTGACCTTCTCAGAGTTGCTCCCAGTAACCTGCAAGAATAATGAGAAAGGAGAGGATTGGGAAGTTGAACACATTGTTGGTAGAATGGTGTCAAACTAATGGGTACAGGGTTGTGGATGGCTTGGGCAGTACCTGGGATAATAACAATCAGTTTGCAAGGGATAGGCTGCACCTGAGCAGGAGGTGGAAGGAGGTATTAAAGCAAAGACTGGAGAGGTACATTGTGACAAAGGTGGATTTAAATTAGATGGGGGCTGGCAAGTGGACAGCAGGTAGGCAGGAATCTGATAGAGTGAGTCACAGCTCACCCCCAGGCTAGCAGGGAAGGACTCAGGGTGGCTGAAAAGGGAGGGAGGGAGTAGAAGGGAGGAGATGGAGGGTGATGAAGAGAAGGGGGCAGGATGCAGGATGGTCTTTTGAATGTGAGAAGCTTAGGCAACAAATCAGCTGAGCTACAGGCACTATTGTCAGCGTGGAGGGTGGATAATGCAGCTGTGACGGAAACGTGACAACCAAGCACCAGGACTAGGATCTGGCAATCCCAGGGTACAGATTGTACAGGAATGACTGTAAGGAGTGGAGAGGGTGGAGTGGCAGTCTATCGGGGATGGAATCAAATGCACAAGAGACGAGGGGGAGGAAAGGAGAACAGAGGCAATCTGGTTGCAGCTCCTAGACTCAAGGGGTAGGAGACCGAGGTTTGGGTTGGTACACAGGCTGCCATCCCAGTCTGAGGAGCTTGACAGAGAATTAATGGGACAAATCAGAAAGTTTGTAGAAAAGTGAAGGTGGTCATCTTGGGGATTTCAACTTGGGGGTCTGACTGGAGCATTCCTGTCACTCTCCAGTTCTAGGGAGCAAGTGCTCCTGGGCGCAATCCAGGATGGTCTCTTGACACAATTGCTCAGTGTACCTACTAGGTTAAAAACACTTAGATCTGGTAATGTTGAATGGGGAGACAGTAAGGAAATAAGGGTGGAGGACCCACTAGCCAACAGCGATCACCAAACAGTGTGGTTTAATATCATGATGTGTGGGAGCCAGAGAAACCTGGGTTGTAAACTTCAGGGGCGTACATTGGGAGGATGCGGGAAGTACTGAAAGGAAACTGAGAGCATAAGGCAGGAGATGGACATGGAGCAAAATTAGATATTATTAAATGGGTATTACAGAGGCAATGGAAGCCTGCACCAAGAAACAGAGTAAGAGGAGCAGACTAAGAAACTGTGCTGGTTGAACAGTGAGGTAGTGGAGGTGGTGAGGGAAAAACAAGAGGTGCACCAGAGGTATAGGAGGAAGTAGAAGTGGACAGGAGGAGTATGCAAGATGGTCCAGGAGGTGACCAGAAAAGTGAGAGAAGAGCCCAGAGGAGCTGAGATTAGTGCAGGAATTAAAGGGGTGATGTGAGAAAGACATTTTAAGATACATCAGGAGAAAAGGAAGTGCAAGAGACAATAGTGAGGATAAAAGGGTGGGAGTGGACAGAAAAGGGAGGAAGAGGCAGAAGCACTGAATGAATACTTTTGCTCAGTGTTCACAGAAGAAAATGTGAGACCACTATCACCACCATATGATGTCAGCAGGGCTCAGTTGGTAGTACATCCTCTGGACCAGAAAGTCATGGGTTCTCATCCCACGCCGGATTGGACTTGCACCTAAAATCGCTGGCATCCGAAAGTGCAGTATTGGGGTGCTGTACTCCTGGGGTGTGCCGTCCTTCAGATGAGACGTTAAACCGAGGTCCCTTCTGCCCATCCTGGTGTTGTCCTGGTGGTGTCCAGGTGGAAGTAAAGAACCCAGGGCACTCTTCTCGAAAGAGTAGGAACATTCCCTGTGTCCTGGCCAACATTCCCCTTCCCATAAACCGGTTCATGCAATTATCCAGGTTGTGTGTGGTGATGATGTGCGATATGGCCACCACCACACATTCAGTCACTTCACCACCAGTCTAACATTGCTTGTAAAGCACTTTGGATGTATGAAAAGCACTATATAAATGCTGATTCTTCTTCTTCTTCTTCTTCTTCTTCTTCTTCTTCACCATGGGCTGTGAGGGGTGGGGATGGGGGAAGGAGGCAGCAGATGGAAGAATTGAGGGAGTGAGTCCTTGAGGAACTGAGGGCACTGAGGGTAAACAAGACACCAGGGCCAGATGGTATCCACCCCAGGGTGCTGAAGGAGATGGTGGAGGTGTTGGCGGAGCCACTGGCAGATCTGTACAGCACCTCAATGGAGTTGGGATGTGTGCCACTGGACTGGAGGATGGCACATATAGTGCCATTACACAAGAGACATCCAAGGGATAAACTGGGTAATTATCATCTGGTAAGTCTCTCCTCCATAGTGTGCAACTCATGGAAACAATACTAAAGGAATGACTTGAGTTATGTACCTGGAGGACAACAGCCTCAGGATGTGAAGCAGCATGGGTTCATTTTGGGGAAGTTTTGTCAAACCAACCTGATACAATATTATGACTTGGTGACAGATGAGCTGGATAAGGGTCATGCAGTGGATGTTCTTTACTTATACTTCAACAAGGCCTTTGATTGAGTGCCTCATTGGCAGCTTGGGAAGCTAACTAGTATAGGGATAGGGCAAAAATGACAAACTGTATTACAGGCTGGCCGAGGGAGGCTGCAATGGGTGGTGGTAAAGGGGAGCTCTCAACTCTGAAGCTGATGATGAGGGGTGCCACTGGGCTCTGTGCTGGGATCAGTTTTATTTGGGCTTTTCATAACAGATATTGCACATGGGGTGGTGACCAAGTAAGTCTGTTCTCAGACGACACCAAAATTGGAGCAGTGGTGGATGGAGGGATGGATGGTAGCAGCTGCAGGGGGGACCAAGCAAGCTAGAGGAGTGGTAAGAGAAGTGGCACCTGGGGTTCAATCTAAGAGTGCAAGGTTATGCACTTCAGGGTGAAGAATGCAAGGAGAGAATAATGGCTGGGGGGTTATGCTGGGGATCACTGAGGAGAGAAGGACCAAGAGGTAATGGTAACAGGGACCATGAATAACACTGCACAGTGCAGGGAGTGGCTGCAAAGTGAACAAAATGATGGGTTGCATAGTGAGGAGGTTTTCATCCAGGCAATGAGAGGTGATCTTGCCCTTCTACAGGTCACTGGTAAGGCCACACTTGGAGTATTTTGTGCAGTTTTGGAGGCCATACCTGAAGCGTGATATCAGGCTACTGGAGGGGTGCAGAGGAGGGCAACACAGATGATATATGGAATGGAGGGATGAGACTATGACAGCAGGCTGGGAGACCTGAATATGTACACCCTGGAGGATGGAAGGGACAGGGTGGACATGACAGAGACATTCAAGTATCTGAGGGTAATTAATAAGGATGGGGCAGATGGGGTCTTGATGCTAAGGAGGGTGGGACACCAGGAGCATGGCCTAAGAAAGAGGGGGACAGATTTGGGAGGAAATGAGGAGACACTATTTCATGAAGAGGTGGTAGCAAAATGGAATGCACTACCAGAATGGATTGTATCATGTAAATCTGTGAGTGGTTCATTGTATCTCTCTGAGGCTTTTCTAGATATACATTCATTTAGATTTAACAAAATAGCTGTGTTATCAAGTAAGTTTGATGCAGAAATACAAACATCAGTCTGGAGTAAAGTTGTCCATAGTATTAATTTCTCTGCCCATGGTATACCCAAAGTACACTTTCTAGTCTAAAGATTCAAATAAGTTAAATACCCTTGAAAGTAAGCACAACTGATGTTTTATTGCACGGAACTAAGGAAAGCAGAGGACAAGGAAAATTGGAATAAAACCAGCAAGACTAATATTTTCCTTTATTTTCCTTTTCTAACTTCAGTAGTCTAATGCATCTTAGACATTGACAGCCCTTTATTTGAAATACAAAGTAGGCAATTTGATGCATTCTTTTGAGTAAAAATATTTTTTCTTACAAGCCTTCTGGCCTACATAGCCCTCTCAACCTGAAGGCTGGACTACTGAAATGTGCTTGTATATCCAATAAAAGTTCCACATCAACTACATTACTAACATGTTTGTACAAGTAACAATGAGCTCATATTTCAAAGTCCCAGAGTGTTAGAAGGAGCTTGCATCAATCAGAATTGATGCGCGGCTCCTCAAGCCTACAGCTTTGTGCCAGTCCCACTTTCTACTGGGCACTGTAACCCACCTGGGACCCCTTGTCCAAAAGTGTCAATGCATCACCCTTGCACTCAACATGGTGGTCCACCTGGCCACAAAGGGCATACACAATGGTGGGCTGCAACATCCCTTATTTGGAAGTTTGCAAACCCCACCTTGGACGTAGCATGGAGCACTACTTTGACCAGCCAGGGGTGGTGTAAGTGGCTTACACCAAAGCAAAGGGGTCTGATACTGGGCTACCAGATGCATACAGGAGAGATGGCAGTGGAGGTGTTGGGGGCACAGCTGGACATCAGTGGACTGATGTGGCACTTGTGGGGTGCATTCACATTGTATTGTATTAATCCATGTATAGTATTCATATCATCATTGGTAGTCAGAAGCGGGTGAAGTGGGCAAACTTTGATCTGCAAAATATTTCACATATTAGCACAATAAGTGAAGCAATAAGGAAAATTCACCTAATTAACTGAAGCCAGATTGAATGAGAGTGTGGAATTTTGCAAGCAAAATTCCACACAACCCACACAAATCTCTGGCCAGCCCACAAGCTGTCGAATGCCCTCTGCCAGACACAACAATCAATGTCCCATTCTCAAACACACCCACAATCACTGGCCACTAGTTATCCACAGCCCACCACAGCCCACATGTGTGTGTGTGTGTGTGTGTGTGTGTGTGTGTGTGTGTATATATATTTATTTTTAATTAAAGCCCCATTCCCTGGTGTCCTAGTGGCCCCACCTGTCAGGTAGTACCCACTTACTCCCTTGCCCATGAGTCCAATCCATGATAAAAAATTAGTTATTCCCTTCCCTGGTGTCCAGTGGCCCCACACTGTCAGGTAGTACCCCGACCCTTCCCCTCAACCCCGAGTCTGATCCATGTTACAAAAATTAGTTATCTCCTTCCCTGGTATCTAGTGGCCCCCACCCCACCCTGTCAGATAGTATCCCTACCCCACTTCCCCATCCCTGAGTCTGATCCATGTTAAAAAATAGTTATTCCCTTACCTGGTATCTAGTGGCTCCCCACCCTGTCAGGTAGTACCCCCACTCTGTTACCCCCAGCCTGGCCAGAGTGGGCCACTGTGCAACACTCTGCTTAATTTCATAGCTGGCAGCCTGCACGACAGAGCTCAATGAATGAGCACATGCTTGTACAAGCACACTTCATTCATTGACAACTCATGTTGATTTAGTCTGTCATTCAGGGTTAGTAGACAATGGTAGGGAGCTGTTCAGTCATTTAGAGGGTGGCAGGTTGGGGAAATGGTGTTAATGGACCCCCTTGGGTCCACAACATGAGTCCCCATCCTGCCCTCCAGTGAGACACTGTAGAAGCTCCCTCCTCTCTATACCTCCTGAACCACAGATTATATCATCGTGAGTTATCAATGAATAAGCACATGTGCTTATTCAAGCATGCTGTCATTCTTTAGCTCAGTCAGGTTTTCTTCCAGCTGTGAGGTAAGTGGAGGGCTGTGGCAGTGACCCCTCTGGTTGGGGTTGGGGGAGCTGAGTAGGGTACTATCTGACAGAAGGGCTGGGACTGCTATCTGGCTGTGGATGGTTTACAGACAATCGGCACAAGATAAGGAGATGGACAGGTCCTTAGATGAGGCCATCAGCAGGGTGGCAGACAAGTGGTGGCGCTGTTAGTTGGAGATTTCAATCTAATGGATATGGAGAGGAGTGTAACCTGATAGCTGCAGATATAGCAAGAAGAACAGCCATCCTAGACTCCCTACAGGAAGCTTTTCTCAGGCAGCTTTTAAAAGAACCTATGGGGTGCCTGTGTTGGATTTGGTACTCACAAACAGGGACAACATTCCAAACATTACAGTGGGAAGTTCCTCGGTACCAGTGATTACTGTACAGTGTTGCTCAACATATGGAAATGAGTTGAGGTGAGGCACACAAAGATGAGGATCCTGGATTTAGGAAGGAAGATTTCAAAAATGGAAGACTACCTCAGAAAATGCTTCAGGGATAGCCAAGGAGGAATGGAGGTACAGTGGAAGGGAAGGGGGGCACCATTAGGGCAATTGGCCTCTGTGTGAAAGAGGTAAGAAAAAAGGAGGAAAAGTAGACCATTATGGTTCTCCAAGAAGATAGTAAAGTGAGGGAAAGAATAAAAGGTAACGTTCAAAAGGTACAAAGATACTCAAAGGGACATTGACGGAAAGTCTACCAAGCCAGGCAGAAGTAAGCAGTAAATGTGGTTAGGAGAGCTAAGGCACAGGCTGAGGAAAGTGTAGCAAGGGAACTGAGGAAGGGAGATATGACTTTCTTCTGATACATCAGTGAGACGAGAAACGCAAGGGTGGGATAATGAGGACAAGAAGAGAGGAAGAGAGACCATGATGAAGGAGATGAAGCAAAGGCTGACATTTTCAACAGGTACTTTTGCTCAGTCTTTACAGTAGAGGTAAGAGTGGCAGACCACCAGAGAAGAAATAAGAACAGAGATGGGGAGGGGATGGACACAAGGCCATTTTCAGAGAAAAAGAACTGAAAGGACTTGCAGCCCTAAAACTGGATAAGGCTATGTGACTGGATGGGATACACCTTGGGGTATTGAAGGAGCTCAGGAAGTGCTATCTTCTACCCAGACAGCATAATGCAGCAGTTCAATGCAAAGAAGAGGGGTTCAAGAGAACTGCAGAAGGGCTGACATGGTATATCTGGATAAGAGTAGTAGCAGGGTGGTATCCAGCAACTACAGGCTAGGCAGGCTAATTTCAGTGGAGGAAACTGATGAAAACCTCCTAAAAAGGAAACTGATTGATTACCAAGAAGGGAATGGGCTGCAGGATCTCAGACATCAAATATTCATGGGGTGAAGTTCATGGCAATTGAATCTGATAAATGACTTGGCAACCCAGGAAATAGACCAGTGAAGGGCAGTGGACATAGCCTATCTAAACTTCAAAAAGGGCTTTGACACAGTGCCACACAGAAGACTGATTAAAAAGTTGACAAATTTGGGGTGTAGCCACAATGGTAAATTTGCAACTGACTAATGGATATGATTCAGAGGCTGAAGGTAAATGGCACACACTCTTAGGAAGGGGAATAACCAGAGTGGTTCAGTCCTGGCTCAGTCCTCCTCAATATTGTCATAGGGACATTGCAGAGGAACTAGAGGAAGGTCTGTCTTTTGCAGATGGCACAAAGGTCGACAATACAGTGGACAGCCAGAAGGGAAGTGGGAGACATGCACAGACATTAGAGCTGGAGCTAATTAGCAAATTCCAAATTTGGAAATTTTCAGGAAATTCCATAATTTTATTTTGTGAAAATTCATGAAATGTTTTAGAATTTTCTGAAATTATTTAATTGGCCATATCTCAGTCAGTATTGCATATAGAGATCTGCAACATCACCAGCCTATTGTCTTTTATTTACCCTAAAGCGTGTCAAGCTCTATTTCATTTAGATGAAGGGAGCAGAAGTTGTAGGGGCTTGAAGTCTGGCAATTTCATATTCAAGTGACATTTCTGAAAATATTTTTATGTTTACAACTTACTCGACTTTGGAGTTAGATAATTGAAACATTAGATGCATATTTTCTTGGAAGAGTCATAAAACTACTAAATGAGAAGTACTGGTTATATAAATTGTATGATTTTAATAGCAGTCTGCCCCTTGACACAACTTCTAAGGTTCACTTCTGAACCGGGTCATCAAGCGTGGCAGCATCACTCTGATGCTGGTCTATGGGGATGCTTATAGGCCTAATATTTAAGGTAAATGAACCTAACAACATGAGTTATATGTTATTCTCTAGGTTTAAAATTATAGTGGCTTAAAACAGCAGTTTACCAATTTTGAAATATAATTTTAAAATGTCAGAATGTGTGGAGGCTTATAACTCAGACACATTTAAAGCTAGAGATATCTGAAGCTTGTCACATATGTATGGGCACTGATAGAGTCAGCATACCGAATTTGGTGCTATTTGGATAACCACTTTCAGGTAACATAATTTTTAACAGTAATTTTAAAATTTCTGAATGTGAGGAGGTTCATAACTCTGTCTTCTTTAAAGACAGAAACCTTAGACTTGGTACGCTTCTGTATGGGATTTTGTAAGTTACCATGCTGAATGTGGTTTAATTTGGACAAAAATGTTTTAAATGAGTTGGAATAAACAAAATCACAATATTGGTGAAATTGTTTTGAAATTTTCATTGAAATTTAGCAAAATTTCATGGAAGCAAAATTAGCATTTCACTGGAATTCTGTTGGAAGATGATAAATTTCACCCAGCCATAACAGGGATCTAGGAAAACTAGAGAAGTAGTTAAAGGCATGGCAGTTAGGGTTCAATACAAAAGTGTAAAATCATGAATCTAGGGCACAGGAACCCAGATGCAGATTATAGGATGGTGAACATTTTGGCCTGTCACTACTAGACAGGAAAGAGACCACTGGGTTAATATTTCAGAAGACCTCAATGGGGCAGTACAGTTTTGAGAAAAGTCATGGGCAGGGCTAATGGGATGTTTGGGTGCACAGGGAGGGCATCACCAGTAGAAGAAGACAGGTGGTGTTGACACTGTATTGCTCCTGGTAAACTCCCACATGGAATACCACGTCCAGTTCTGGTGACTTCACCTCCAGGAAAGACAGAGACATTTTGGAGTGGTCCAGAAAAGGGCAACTAAGATGGTGCAAGGGTCACAAGGAAGACCTGTAAGCAGAGATTGAAGGATTTCAATGTACATGCTCTGGAGGACAGGAGAGTGAGGGGTGACATGACTGAAGCCCACTAGTACTACACAGGGGTTAACAGAGTACCGGAATCTCTTCCAAAAGAGGAACAGTTCCAGGATTAGGGATATGCAACAAAATTGTAGGGGAACATTTCAATAAGGATGTGAGGAAATACGTCTTAACAGGAAGGGTGGTTAAAGCATGGAATCGACAGCCAGTCAATGTTGTAGAGGCAAGAATGGTGGAAGACTTTATGCATGCATTGGATAGACATGTGGGCTCCATTTTCAAAAGCTGATTTAGATTGGTGCATTTTATGGCAAACCACCGGTCATGATAAACTCAGGTGAACTGGAGGCCCTGCACCAGATTTTAAGAGAACAGGAGTCCTGGCATCAGAGTCCCTGAGTCTGTCATAAGCCAACCTGAGCACCAATCAAACAGAGCATGGAAGGGGACTGTCACAAATCTGTCTCAGACTTGCACCATCTGGCGGTGGTGATAGTGACCCACCTTCTGGTCTCCCTGGTTGTTGGTGGGTCAGCTGGAGTATGCACTGGCTCACAGAGTTGTGTGGCATTGGTCCAGCTGGGGGTGACAACTACCTCTGATGAGGGTGGCAGAGATGGTGTGGGTCCATAGGGTGTGGACGCCAGTGCCACCATGGGGGTTGCAGGATCTCCCTACCAAGGACCACTGGCTGCTCCAACACTGATCTAGAAGGTGTCGGGGGCTTTCTGGATGCCTTCACTGGGGACAGAGGGTCACCTTCCCACTCAATGATGGCTGTGGTAGTGGTAAATAACAAATTTGACCAGCTCTGAACTGATCTAACTGCAGAGTCCATGTGCCCCTTGGGGAGCAGTAATGGGGATATTGCAGCCCTGCCCTGGTGCAAGCCCTTCCACTGTATTGCACTGTCATGAACATTTCAAGGATGGTGCAAGTCCGGATGGTGTGGACACTTCCCACAGTGGCACACGGCCCTTAAGAAAATCAAGACTGGTACATGGTGCAGTGCAAGGATACCACTTGCACCATTCCTGAGTTTTGATAATTGAGCACATGGTCATATTACAGAAACAAGGAGGGGAAGTTCCCAGAGATGAGATAGGTTCTGAGAGACATAATAGGCAGGGGACCCTTGGGCAGACTAGGTGAGCCTAGTAATATGTTTCTGCCATCAATTAACTGTATTTCTATGTTTCTAAAATAATATATACCACCAGCAGAGGTGGTCAAAAGTTGTGATTTTCACCTTAGCAGAACTTTAGCAAAATTTCACTACTTTCACCTACATTTCTGAACTTGGCCTGTGGCAGATTGGAAAACTTCTGAATGTGTCTGGGTGAATTTTGCCTGCCTACATAGAGAGATACTTTCCTGGTGACCTATGCCCCCACCTGAAGCCTTCCCCAAAAGAAATATATTCTCTGGTGGCTAGCAGTCCCCCACCTGATCACCCACACCATATGTTAAAAGATTCCTGGTGGCCAGTGGTCCCTCTTCCCACCTGCCACTGAATGAATATCTCCTAATGCTGTTTTGTACTCCTGTGGGTGCTTTTCAGGGATCCGCTGCATATTGTTAGTTATAAATACACATTTCTTAGCTTTTTGCACATCTGTTGTATGAGTTTGTTCATCCTGTGAGGGAGGCTAGATTGAGGTCTGTTGGTTTGAATTCAGTACTAGAGGTAACTAGACCTGAACTCCCTCATTACTGCATGTCATACTGAGGTTTCCTGTGTATTAACTAATATATTTTCTCTCATGGACCCCTTTAGAGCTTTCATTCTCTATTAGTCAGACACTGTAGAGTGTTATGTTTTCTAAATTAAAACACCACAGTGAATGCTTAAATACAGTTTATGCCACTTTACAGTTATGTGTGAAACTTAAGCTTTGTAAATAAAAGAAACCACACATGTTTTGAACTGATGTACTGTATTTATGTACTTATGTATTTTGACCAACTGTCATGAGCATTGTATTTTATCTGTCACAATGACCGTAAAGCTGATTGATAATAAACCATTTTGAAAACTTGAGAGATTAATGAATATTAGTTTCTTTGCCTGTACTATTATATGTCCAGTAGCCTTTGTTCTCACTACCCCATGGCCATGACTTCCAGTCCCTGTTCTACCATAACCAGCTCCGATCTCCACCATAACCATATGCAGAACATGTACTAGGTGAATCTGGAAAAGTGGACATCTGTCTGCTCCTTTCACCACCCTACATCTCTTTCTTCTACTGTTCTTATCTTTACATTTTCTACACATATCAATAACACATAAAAACATGTAATGGCATGATACAGTCACCACCAGATGCTTAAAATTATGACTTACAGTAACTGATGATGATTATTACATGCCCATTTGACACACATGTCCAACATGCTGACAAGCTACAGTGCAATATAATTTTCAAGGTAATAGGAAAAGAAACACCACTAGGACACCCCCACTAGCGGAAGACATGACACACCTCTGAAGGACCTTGTGTCTCACACAGCAGTCTGCTTTTATTTGTCATTCACTGACAAGAAGGAGGATATATATACAGGCAAAAGATAAACATGGATTTCCATGCCTTGCTACCCTATCAAAAGTCAGTAAAAAGCATCATATAAATCCACCAACCCCCGTGCCTTTCCAAGTCTATTAACTTCAACTTGCTCAGCTCCTGCAATATGGGAGAAAAGAAATATGAATTTTATACCCTCCTAACACCATTATCATTAACTCAAAAATACTTGTAAAATAAAATATTTCAAAAATTCTCTGCACCATTTCGCAGTCTGCTAAAAGCACTCTGATCTGCCTTGCTACTGCTACAGGCAGAGCCTGGAGCTGCCAGTGCAGGTTCACTCTGTGCACTCTCATCTATCTTATTCAACATGGTTTCACATGCCTGCCAGCCTAAAGCTACAATTAAATATGATGAGAATTAGTTACCTTTAACTTGAATGATAGTGCATGATTCTCTGATGATTTGTAAAGTTTTCTAATTAAAGTTACTCTGTATTATGAAAAAGATCTAATTTCTTCCACAGGGTTTCTCCTGTGTGTGAGGAGACAGAGCTAGAGAGAGAGAGAGAGAGAGAGAGATCACATTGCAGTGCAAAATGTCAAAGGGAAACTGAATTCTTTAGACCTGCTTTGCCAGTGTCCAAAATGAAAGAATTTGGCACATTCACAAAATGCAGGCTGTAAATCCACACATACTTACTCTTTACTGCATCACCTCTATGCTTTTCCAGTACTTTTTCAGATGTGTACTTAAAATTGTATGCATATTCCAGGTGTGGTCAAAATCAAACAGCCACCTATCAAACAGCTACGTAGTGTTGTGCACTACACACCACCCATAGCTTGCTTTATGGCCACTCACAAAGCAGCTGCATAGTGACGCTTCTGCACCAGACCTATAGTTTTCCTTGTGATTACTCACAAACAGTTAAATAATGATGCTCACTGAAATAGTCCTGGAGCTTTCAAATGTGGTCCAAATCCCATTAATGGTCTCAACTTCTGTGATGTTGATTAACTAAGTCAAACTGTCAGTATGCAACAGCAACCTCTCACATATGTGCACAGGACTATTTGCTTAATCATTGCAAGACTGATGCTTATAAAGAATAAAAGAGGTTGCCATTTTAAAGGGCAGCCTGGATTGTCACTGGTCACCTGAAAGCAGAAGAGAGCACAGGAAGAGTTTGGGGAAGGGGCTTTAGGATCCTCCAGCAAGCAGAGGAAGGGGGAGGAAGGGAAGTGGAGGTAGATGAGGTCACTGGAGGTGGAGGGAAGGCAGGGAAGAAAGATTCAGAAAGGGACACTGGACAGGGAGCGGGCAGTGGAGGGAGAATTGGGAGTAGAAGGGTCTGCAGAGGAG
Source organism: Neoceratodus forsteri (assembly GCA_016271365.2). Classification (NCBI taxonomy): domain Eukaryota; kingdom Metazoa; phylum Chordata; order Ceratodontiformes; family Ceratodontidae; genus Neoceratodus; species Neoceratodus forsteri. Next base: position 628,230,568 of record CM057455.1, read on the forward strand.
AGATCTCCTCTGTCTGCAGCTGCTTTTTAAGATCCTGCCAACCCACCCAAAAAGGAAGTGGGAAATCAGTGTGGAAGGTTGATGGTGGAGGGCAACAGGATAATTCACTGGAAGTGTGGGGGTTGCTGGTTGAGAGCAACAGGCAGCGAGTTGGTTTGGTGAAACTGAGAAATTGGAGAATGAGAAAAGTGAGAGGCCCAGCCGGAATGAGGTCCGCTCCGGCGGGGAGAGCTCCTAGCAATCACCCCAGAGGGGAAGAGCTGGGGAACATGGAACACCTAAACCCAGGTGGGTGATCCAGGTTGAAGAGGCATTGGTCACCACCTGGGACAACAGTGAAATGAAATGTGAACACCATGTAAATAAAGGGGCAACTCCAGTTTGGTTTGTGTATAATGAAATGTGTGGAATCTCAGTGGTGGAAATGATACGGTTAATGAATACTGTGATGGAATGGAAAGACTGTAAAATCTACCCAATAAAGGTCAGAGGTCAAACCCAGTCAACGTGTGTGTGCTAATTTTTGAGTCCAGATAACAAGGGGAATTTAAAGCCGATTTCTGAACACTATTATCTAATTGGACATACTGTAAGTCAATTTGCTCTAAATTCAAATTTCAAAGTTAAGACATAGATATGTCCAATGCTATGTCTAATTTGCAAATTCAACCATAAATGTGCCTGGACACAATTTTCAAGTGAATGTAACATTGTCCAGTATTTACATGATCTTGACATAATAGGGCAGTTTCTGGCACTGATGTCACTATAAGTTGTTTCCATTATATGACTTTTGAAAATCCTTCTTGACAAAATTAGGAGTTGCATCCATTGTATGACCTTTGAAAATCTCAGCAGACCTAACTAGGAGTTGTATCCACCTGATTGCCTTTGAAAATCCCATTTGACATAAGTAAGTGTTTTCCCATTTTATGACTTTTGAAAATATCCCTAAATTTCCTTTGGTAATTTTCCTGTTGTGGAGTGATTCACTTGGAGGCTTTATGAAGTCATACTTCTCTAGCCTAATTCTCCTTGGATTTAATGCACCCAACCAGAATTGTTATCATTCAGAAAAGGCAAATATCATTTTTCTTATTAAAATGCTATGGAGGGGCTCTTCAAAAGGGTTTAACACAGATGCGAATGAATTCTGCACTTGCATCCACCTGCACGTGTCCAGACAGACCTGCTGCTATTTTCACATGTTGCATCCATTTATGAAAGAGAGAGATGTACAGAGGCAGAGTAGAAGTAGAGGAAATGTCGCCTTTACTTAGAATTGTTTTTGGGCTGTTGAAAATTTAAACGAGTGGTGGTGTAATTCTGTGCTGTCTTTAATTGCTGAAAATTTTGTCTCCCTCCTCCCTTCCCCAACTCTTAATTATATGCCCTGTTAAATCTGATTGACAGGAGCTAAACACAGGGTATAGTAAGGGGTGTGAAGTAGGAGGGGCATAAGGGAAGAAGCCCCTCAGCACAAGTGTTTTGACTCATTTATTTATTTATTGGTTTTCTTTTCTTTTTTTCAAAGAAAATTATCTGAGGATCAGTGGCAGGATTTTAGGACAGTAAATTAATAAAAAGGAACTAGGAGAGCTTCAGTAGCAGACAAGTAGTGGAATAGCAGTCTAATTGCAGTATAATGTGTGGAGTGGTGCAATGCAGTGACTGTGGGCAGCCACATTCAGGCAGACCTTCTGGACACTAAGGTGCTGCCCTATCTGCATGCATCTCTCTGGACTGTGGGATGAGGTAGCCAGACTCAGAGCAGAAGTAAACTGGGTCAGGAGTACCATGACCCCTATCCAGAGACCACCCAGTCCAATGCAACTGCCTCAAAGGATGCCGAACGAGGAGCACTTGGATGACAGTGGGCTCAGGGATGATTAGAGCGGTCAGGCAGAGGCACATCCCAGATCCTATTCCACTCAAGAACTCATATGCCACACTGGCAAACGAGGACAACCAAATAGAGGTACCCAGAGAAGTGGAAGGAAAGGATATGGAGGTTAGCCAAGGAGGTGACCTCAGTGGGAAAGCAGTGGACCCCAGAGGAGGAGGAAGCAAATCCTGGTGGGGACTCGCATAAGAGGGATCCAGCTAGGAACACAGGAGGGGAGGACAGGGAGGAGGTGCCTACCAGGTGCCACGACATGGAGAGATGGAAGGAAGATCCTGGGATCACTGGGAAGGCAAGACGGAGGGTGAGCTGGATGTCATTATCCACCTAGGTACTAATGACCTGGCAAATGGGGAGCCAAAGGAAGTTTAGGAAGAGTTTAGGAAATTGGGGAGGGTCTCAAGCAAGTAGCTACTTCTGTCACTTCTCAGAAGTACTTCCTGTGAGAGGCAAGGGAGAGCTGGGAGTGCATGCACCAGGAACTTTAACTCATGGTTGAAGAACTGGTGCTGTGAAGAAGGGTTTGATACATTGGTGATTGGGGACCCACCTGGAGGGATGGAGGTTTGTTCAAGCCTGACGGCCTGCATCCATCCTGGAGGGGAATCCAAGACTCAATGATAAGTTTAAATGCTACATTGACAAGCATTTAAACTAGCAAAGGGGGTGGCAGGCCAGCAAGGAGGATACCTACTTTGCTCACCCCCACAGCTAGCAGTGGAACCAGTGAACCAGAGGAGTGGCTATCTCTGCAAAGCAGTGTGCAAAAGATGGAGATTAGTGCCCAAGAGGTGGCTAGACAGAAAAGGCAAAATTCAGCAGAAGGTCAGACAGCAAAGAGAACCAGGGATAAAGGACAACCAAGGAAGGGGCTGGAGTAGAACAGTGAAACAGTCTAGGGAGGTCAGATCATGGAAAGCCATGTGTGCAAATGCCAGAGCCTTAGCAACAATATGGAAGATCTGAGGCTGTCATGGTGCAGTCAGACTCTGGACATTGTGGCCATCACTGAAACCTGGTGTAATGATAACCACGACTGGGAGATGGCCATACCTGGCTACATCATATTCAGAAGAGACAGAGCAGGCAGGAAGGAAGGAGGAGGGCACTGTATGTGAAAATGAAATAAGGGCCACAGAGATCCAGGAGGAACAAAATGGGGGATAGATACTGTGGGTTAAGCTGGAAAGGAAAATGGGGACAGCCATCCACACAGGGGTGATCTATAGACCACCAGCCCAGGAGGAAGAAACAGATAGGGAGTTGATGCTAGCCATCCAAAGGATGGCAGACAAGGATGAAGTAGGACTGGTTGGAGACTTCAATATTCCAGATGTGGACTGGAGCATCCCAGCAGCAGCATCAACTAGGAGTAGATTTATCATGGACTCCTTCAGGGTGCCTTCCTCAAGCAACTGGTCATGGAACCAACTCGGCAGAAGGCAATACTGGACCTTGTGCTCACAAACAGGGACAGTGTGATGGGGTAACAGTGGGGAGCATCTGGGGAACAGTGACCACCAGTCATTGTGGTTTAAAATCACAGAAAGAGCAGAACCAAACCACACAAAACACGTATCCTGGATTTTAGAGGGACAGACTTTGGGAAAATGGGAGATACTTGAAAGAGGCATTAAGGGAATGGGACAGGAATCAGGGTTGAGGAACAGTGGGCAGTATTTAAAATGTGGATTACAAGAACAACAGAATTATGCATTAAGCAGGTTAGCAAGAGGAAAGGAAGAGGAGACCATTATGGTTTTCCAAAGAGTAGCAAAGAAAGTGAAAGCCAAAAGATTGCATTTAGGCAATACAAAAGACACAGGCAGAAGGGGATAGGGAGAAGTACCAGGAGAAGCAAAGGAGGCAGGGAAGCCAAAGCTCAGACAGAAGAACACATTGCAAAATCAGTGGGTAGAGGGGACAAAACCTTTACAGGTACATAAGGAAAAAAGAAAGACAAAGGGAGGGATAGTGAGACTGAAGGGGAGGATGGGTGCCAGTGGAGGATGACAACAGTAAAGCTGACATATTGAACAGGTATTTCTGCTCAGTCTTTACTGAGGAAGAGGAGGGTAATGGGTCTGAAACGAGTACAAGGGTGAGAATGGGCAGAATGGACACAAGTCCCTTTACACAAGAAAGGGTCCTGAAGGAACTGGAAGTAATAAGAGTTGATAAAGCAATAGGGCCAGATGGGTGCACCCCAGGGTCCTTAAAGAACTAAGAGAGGTGGTGGCTGAACTCTTGGCTATCCTGTTTAGCCGATCACTGGAAACAGGGAGGTACCAAAGACTGGAGGACAGCAGATGTAGTCCCATTATACAAAAGTGGGAACAAAGAGGAAGCAGGGAACTAGAGACCAGTCAGCCTCACCTCGGTAGTGGAGAAGATCATGGAAGCACTACTGAAGGAGAGATTGGTGGAACATCTGGTTGTCAATGGACTGCAGGACCCAAGGCAACATGGTTTTACCAGGGAGGTCATGTCAGACCAACCTCATTGAATTTTTGACTGGGTGACTAGGGAGGTGGATCAGGGAGGGCAGTGAACATGGCCTATCTGGACTTCAGCAAGGCCTTTGACACTGTGCCACATAGAAGACTATTACACAAACTGGGGAATTTGGGTGTGGGCAGGACAGTAGTGTGGTGGGTAGGTAACTGGCTGGGTGGCAGGACACAGAGGGTGGTGGTAAATGGCTGTCACTCCACAGAGGAAGAGTGACCAGTGGGGTACCACAGGGATCAGTGCTGGGACCGGGTCCTATTCAACATCTTCATCAGTGACATTGCCGCAGGACCTAGAAGGCAGAATTTCACTGTTCGCTGATGACACAAAGCTCTGTAACAGAGTAGACACACCAGAGGTGTAGACAGAATGAGAAGGACCTGCAGAAACTTGAAGAATGGTCAGGGTTTGGCAGTTAAAATTCAATGCAAGGAAGTGCAAGATAATGCATATGGGGCACAAAACCCTGGCACAATATATCAGTTGGGGGTGAGGATATAGCATGCACCAAATAGAAAGGGATCTTGAGGTTATCATCTCTGATGACCTCAAGGTAGGGAAACAGTGTGACAAGGCAGCAGGTAAAGCAAATAGGATGCTGGGATTGTAGGAGGGCATCACCAGCAGGAAAAGGGAGGTCATAATTCCCTATACAAGACACTAGTGAGGCCCCACCTGGAGTACAGTGTACAGTTCTGGAGACCATACCTACATAAGGACATAGACAGGGTAGAGAAGGTTCAGAGGAGGGCAACAAAGATGGTGCATGGATTACATCACAAGTCCTATGAAGACAGGTTGAAGGAACTGAACATGTACTCCCTGAAGGAGAGGAGGAGAGAGGGGATATGATAGAGACATAAAAGTATCTTACAGGGAGGAACAGGGTGCAGGAATACACTATTTTTAAGTGAAAAGATGTTCCAGGACTAGAGGGCATGGGATGAAGTTGGAGGGAGGACGATTCAGAGGAAACATGAGGAAGAATTTCTTCACAGAACGGGTGGTGGACAAGTGGAACACCCTGCCCTAGGAAGTGGTGGGGCTGAAACAATCACAGGATTTAAGAATGCATGGATAGACATAAAGGAATTCTGAGGTCAGGGGTAAGGGCAACAGACTTCTAGGAAAACATAAACTGAACTTACAAGCTCAAATGGCAGACTGGTGGGCCATAGGCCCTTATCTGCCGATCACTGTCTATCTATCTATGTAAATTGGAGAACGTTTCAATGTTTCCTTGCTCTTAAAGGTATGCTGAACTCTCATATATTGTGGATTTTGTCTGTCTTTTGTCACTGGTCAGTGCCATGTCTGTAACAGTTGGTGATGAAAAAACATCTGTTATGGTTTCTTTTGCTGTTAGCATTAGTCTTCTGTCACTGTCCTGGTTGAGCTTGGGAGAAAACAGTTACAAGAAGTCTCAACTGCTTCTTTAACTGTTTTCTTCCATGATTCTCTTCCCATTGTCACACCTAGAAATGAGCTCTGGTTCAGTGCACCTTATTTTATTTGGTACTATGCTTTGTAGTAAGACAGAAGAAGGCAAATGCCCATTGAGTCCATCTGCTTTCTTTGTGGAATTGAAATCTAAGGGAGATTCATCAAGTTTTTTGTTTGTTTGTTTGTTTTTATTGTAGCAACCATATCTCCATATATTGTTTCCTTTGGTAAGGTATTCTATAGTATTGCTGCTCTTGAGTAAAGAATACCCTCCTGTCATTTTCCTTAGCTTGTTCAGTTTTGAGGTGTTTATTGTGGAACATTAGATTGAAGTCATGTATGTTAAATTCCATATCAAGACTATTCATTAGCTCTAGGTCTTTAGTAATTTTAAAATGTGCAGCATGTTCCCAATTCTCTTCTACTCTCCAAAGTACATAGTCCCAATTCCTTGTATTCAATTGAATTGATATTCAATTTACTAGTATCATGAGTCGTGAAAATGATCTTTTTGGGGAGGGAAAATCCTTTTGCTTTGCTGGCATCTTTTCCCTAGTGTCTAGTGGCACCCATCACCTTCTGATTGGTGCCCCCATAATTATGTGTTTATTCTCCTGGTGTTTAGTGGTGCATCCCACCCTTCCATCATCATCCCAATAATGTTTTTATTTTTGTCCCTGGTGTCCATCCAGTGGCACCCCCACACCTTGAACACCATCCCCTTGATATTTTGTTTTATCCCTGGTGTCCAGTGGCTCCTCTCCCACCCTCCATTCCCCTGTCCTGTCATTGTATACCTTTAATAAAGAAAATGGTCACTCAAGGTCTTTTTAAACCTGTAAGAAAAGATTCCTTGCTGATGTGCTCCACCACTCACCCTGACCTCCCACTGAGCACCCACCACCACAAACCTTCCTCACACACCCTCACCTGAACAGGTCACAGTGTGAAGATCCACTCTCCCACTGAAGACACGTTTTGCTGCTGGAACCTCTGACTGCTATATGAGAAACTAAGCTAAGTGCTGGTCAATGTATTTCAATGGGGTTTTCCAACTTTGGTGCATAACTTTGTAATTCATACATATTTTGACCCCAAATTTTCAACATGGACTTCTGAGACACCACAATGTCAGTGGAATTATGAATCTGGCTGAAAGGCGATTTTACAGATGCTTGGTTAAATCACCTTTCAGTCACGATTTGAAAATTGTTGCTGCCTATGTTCATGAGGAGGGGTCATAAGAAGGTAAGTTTAAATGTGGGCTCAAATGTGCAAAAATCTGAAGTTATGGATACATTGAAATCTTGCTATGACCATTGGTAACTTTGGTAATTTTAAATATTTTTACCCCAAACTTTCAACATAGCCTTTTATTACATCACCTCATGAATGTGACAGCTGCCATTCTTCTAATACTGCCAGAGCTGTCTTTTCACACATGTGGTGTGCAATGATGTTGCGGTGGTGCATGGCCACATTTTGCCTTGAGTTTGAAAGGTTCAATCATGTGTGCATGATTTGAGGTAATAAGAAGGCTTCCTGACAATTTGTTGTTGTTGGGCCCAATTATACTATCTCAGAAAGTAAGGAATTCATTGCAAAAAAAAAAACTTTGCTAATGCATTAGTTATTGATAAAGCAAGAAAAGTAGGAATGTGGCATTATGGTTTCCAACCCTTACACCCCACCCAGACCCTGCATGTTGCAAACCAGGCATTGGGTGTGCCTTGGGGTTCTCAAGCTTAATACTCACCCCATTCTCAAACATTGTAAACAACTCAACTTCTTTACTGATGGAATGCATGTGTTAGGCATAAGAACCTCAGGTACACTCCATGCCTGGTTTGCTACATGCATGATGGGGTGGGGTGTTAGAGTTGAAACCCTAATGCAACATGTTCCTCCATATTTTGCTTTTCACCTAACTAGCGTATTAACAAAGCTGCAGCAGGAAACAGATGCAATTGCAAGTTGCACCCAGTTTGGATGCCCTTGTGTCTGTTTTGATGTGGATTTTGAATACTGCAAGGACACCAAATTGCCAAACAGGTTTGGATGCAATCTGCTTTGAAAACAGTGTCAGGGTAGAGCCTTCTGAAAAAAACCCTTGAATGTTTTTAAATAAAATATCAGCTAAACAATCAACCTTCCACCCTGCTCAGTTGACAATGCATGTTTCAGAGTATAGTTCCAACCTTTTTGTTTTGTGATGCACAAAGTTTTCACTTTCTTTACCCACTTACTTATCTACTATGATTTATAAAAAATTGTCTTATCTCAAAAATGGATTTTACATCACAAACTATAAAATATAATTATTACAAAAATAGAAAAAGTCTTAAAATGGAGTGTGTATATAAAAATGGGATTTCATGGTCCTAATATTTTAAGAACTACAAAGCCCTCTGTAAAAGCAAGTATCAAAATATCAACCTTAGGTGAAACTGGACTACTGTGAAAATTTCAGTGAGCAACACATTTGTTAGAATTATAACTGTTTATTACTGAAGTCCTCTGTATACAGTCTTTGAAAATTTGTATTCATGTATTTAAGCATTTCTGTTTCTTTATATGTGTCTTTAATTGTATTTATAATAGTGGTGGGCAAAGTAGGAGGAATTCGCTCATGGAGAAATCCATGAAATTCCACCCATTCCTGGTGGAGCGGCAAAATTACACTCTTATGGAATGGCAAAATTTCACCTTCCGCAGAACAAAATTTGCCTTCAGGACCATGGGTAAATTTCACCTTAGGAGGGTATAAGTTAAAATAAGTAGATCCCTGGTGGCTAGCAGTCCCTCCCACCTGTCCCACATGTAGAGACACATCCTTGGTGGCTAGCGGTCCTCCCTCCACCTGTTCCATAGTAGAGAAAATCCCTGGTGGATAGCGGTCCCTCCCACCACCCAGTAATAACCGCCCACCACCCACCATGGAAAAGTACATTAACACCTCCCCTGCATCCCTCCATATCTCCTCCTTTAGTCCTTATCCTGTTAAAAAACTCTGGTGGTATAGTGTTTTTTGTAAATTTTAAACCCCTCCTGAATCCGATCCCTAGTTCCCATAAATCCTGTTGATCCAGTGCCCACCAAAACAGCCTCCACAGCAGCCAGATGTCCCCATCACAACCCCGCTCCCACCCCATCCTAAACCCCAGCAGTGTTAGACTGGCACAGCCTCTTCTCTCCTCCACAGTTGGCCACACTGAGCTGTCAATGAATGAGCTCATTGACAGCTTCCAGCTGGCGGGCAAGCCATGGAGGAGAAAGGAGGGCTGTGGCAGTCTGCCACCACCAGGATTTAGCAGCAAAGGTTGACTTTGGAGGAATGAAGGAGAATATGCTTCTAAAACACTGCAGTGTCTGTGGGAACACAATCTATGAGACACATTTTCTGAAAATGATTGTCTTGGGCCCTTGACAAAGCCTGACCCCCATATGATATTGTTCTGCAGTGATTGTTCAATCATACACCGACTTCAGAATTTAAAATTGCAACATCCTTTAAGATATAGCATGATGACTTTATTCATATGCTATGATGCTACTACAATTTCCTAAATGTAGTTGAGGAAAGTCTGAGTTGCCAGAAATAAAATCCATTTCAGTGGTGGTTTTCTAATCTAGCTTTATATTTAACCACCAACTGTGTTACAGTGCAAGTTGTAAGTGGACCACATTATACAAATCAATACAAATAACTAGAGGGTATTCCATTTCAATCATATGCAGTTTAGTAAATCACTACTCTAGTATGTTAAAAAGGAAAGCCATCTGAATCTTAATAGAAGTTTTGTTCTCCAAAAATGTTATGTAGTTCTTATTTTTCTATTTCTAGAACTTTCTTGATTGTCTCATGAGGTGTGAGGTAAAGGTGCCCATGCACACTCATAAAGCAGCATACCCACGCTCATACAGCAGAAGGGCAGATAGCAAGAACTGTTATTTTGCTGACACTTGGCTATTTATATTGCTTCCAGGCTGATGCTTTTCCCATAGTAATAACTCTTCTGATTACCTCATTTACTGGCATAACTGTTGATAATTGTTGTTTTTCCCTTTCCAGCCATTATTTAGAGGGGCAGTAAACTTACTGTAAGTGTTACTGTACATTTCTGCAATGGGCGGTGGGGTTGGGTTGTTACTGGGCGGAGAGGAGGGACCACTAGCCACCATGGATAATTTAATTACTTACAATTACATGTGGGACAGGTGGGCGAGGGACTGCTAGCCACCAGGGATCTACTTACTATAACTTATACCCTAGTCTAAGGTGAAATTTCACCCATGGAGGGAAGCAAAATTTCACTGCAGAAGGCAAAATTTTGCCTCGGAAGGCAAAATCTCACTAGATGAAATTCTGCCTTCATGGAAATATTTCGCAGTGCTCCACGATGCGAATTTGCCAACTTCACCGGCACTCTACGGTGACATTTAAAATTCCCTGCATCACTAATTTATAGTCGTATACCAAGTGAGTATCATCATGTATTCCTTGCTTTGATGTACCACATTGTATTTTGTTCTCTGTGATGCATTTTATTTTATTCATGTTTATTCATTTGTAAGTAAGCATACAAATGTTATTGATGTACAAAGGTAATCTATTCCATATAGATAAGCTTTTTAAAAAATATAACAGCATACATCCCACTTACATTGTGGTACATTTATTTATGGAATTAAATAATTGATGCTTTAAAACATACAAATCTGCAAATAAGCTACACTTGAGAGCTTTCATCTAAAATAGATAATGTTCAAAAGAGTCAAGAGGACTGGGAAAGGCTATGATCTACATAAAATATACTATAATATATTTTAACAGTAAAACTTGACACATTCCAGAGGATTTAGAGGAAACTGTTGCATATCATTTTTGGAAAACTTTATTAGAGAATGTCTGAATACAACAGTTTTTTGTTTTATTTGGAGACTTAAAATTCCAATTGCCAAAATATTCTATGGAACGGTTATATAATAACATCTAGAACAGTAGGTTATCTATTGATTTAGTGGAAGAAACATCCATTATCTGGTAAAACAATCACATAGTGCCTTGAGGGGTTTAGGTGGCTTCATTAGCACACTGACTCACTCACTTACTAAGTATGTTAATATGGCACTCTGTGAGGAGTCTTTGTAATCCTTTTAACCCTCATAATATTAACATGCTTGAACTTTCTCAGGTCATGCCTGAAAATAGGCATCTGATAGCCTAGTGTACTTAACTTGTTACAAAAACTAAATTAATCTATGTCCATGTTTTTTTACCATATAGAACTTTTAAACTATTGTAACAATAATTACCAAATGTTTAAACTCTTGTGATCATGAAACCAAGAATACAGATACCACATTTCAGTTATTATTCCATAGTTAGCTTGATGGCCATAACAAGATATATAACCAGAAAATAAGTATACATTTTATAATTCATATAAACATCTTAAGAAAGAATTGCTGGCAATAAATACTGGATATAAATGTGAAACAATTACTTACAGATTAAACTCTAACCTACAGATGAACATGGCATTAATCCCTTGCACTGAGAATTTGAAGAGTAACACATTTTAATTAAAATGTGAGGAAATGCAGTTGTTTACAAAATATCACTAATGTATACTATTAAAATATTTTCAAACCAACTGTTATCTTTGATTTTAGTGACCTACATGTTAAGTCTTGAAAGGTTAGAAAATAATAAACCATATAAACTATTCCATATTTCATTTAAATGTGACTTTAGGTCATGAGTAGCTATCCCCTTGTAATGCTGTGCTTGTCAACATGTTTTGTTTATATACGCAGAATACTTGGTGTTCACTAAACAGCTTATTTTATTACACAGAGGGAGCCTAATTACAGTATTTTGAAAATAAAGAGATTAAAATTGTATGTACAGTATGCTTGCATGTCCAGTTAACTTATCCAAAAGCAAGAAACAGTTTATATCAAGAAACAGTTGTTCAGATAAATACATGCAGTGCCTTTCTTATATATAATTGCATTTCTGCTGAAATTGTAGGCTCTTAATAACCAGAAATCTTTGACTTTGTCAATGTTTTATCTACTTCAACTAAGAAATTATGAACCTACAAAGTATTTGTAATAGAGAAAAGCAAAGAAAATACCAGCTAATTTAGTAGCAAGTATAACTATATAATGGATTACAATTACAGTCCATTTTACCTGAAAGAGATAGTGAGTTTCTACCAATTCAGTTAAATGAAATGTCATATTCTCTAGCTCTAAAGGGACTAATTTAAGATAATTTTCTCTCCTAGAATTTGTAGAACCTCCACCAGTCCACAGGTGTCATTATCTACATTAATTAATATAGTCTCATTTGTATTAAAAATCCCATGCTGAATAGAAGGCACATTAACAAATATATTGCTTGAGCCTCTGTCTGAGATGGTATCCAGTGAACACGGCGACCAAGACTGAACACTTAAAAAATGGTGACTCATTTATGGCACCTGTGTTCAGGGCTCCCTGGCAGGGTAGCGACTGGGTACCTGGGTGGGTGAGGTAGGGCGGATGAGGTGTACGATATATACGGATGCATACACATGCCGGGGTGGAGAGGAAGGGAGGGAAGGTACAGTATGTGGGAGGGGTGTGGCAGGCAGCTGCTGAGCTGGTCCACTAGTGTGGTGGAAGTGTGGTCAGCTGGGAGGTGCAGGTGCAGGGTTCAGGTACAGTGTGCGTGTGTTTTTTTTTTGCCGATAGGCGGCTTTTTTTTTTAAGTATTAAGTTGAGAACTTTAGTAGGGGTGTGGGTGCACCCCACATTAAAAATAATCCATATATATCGGTGCTCTCTTACCATTCACCATGAGTGTGCATTGTCGAAATTCATTTTCAGCGATGTACACTCACCCAAATGGCAAACGCTATTCTGTGATCGCTGTTATCACATTGAACCATCTGACATCTCCCACAAGTCATGTAGAATGAATATGATGCCATCCAAAAGGATATTGATGCATCTGAATAAGTATGCTTTGAAACATGGTAGCAGCATTTGTTTGGGAATGTAATTACTCTGTCAAACAATTCTAGTGGTCTTTTAGATTATGTCATAGTGACCACTGAAAAGGGTAAATTTAATGATAGTATATTTGACTTACTGGCACATAATACCATTCCAAACAGGACGCTATTATTTGCCAAAAGTCATGTGATCAGAGGTGGTGGGAACAGTAAAGTGGATAAAACATGTTGGGTGGACAAGGCACATACGAAACATTGTACAGCAACATATGAAGAAGCCAGAAGATGCAGGCAATGTGGTCTATCATGTCTGCTCAAGTGTGCAGCTCTCAGTGTTGAGTGCTAATGCTGCCTGCAACCCCTCTCCCTTCCTCATGATTACATTGCCTGAGTTACCCCATCTTTCATACCCTCCCTATTTTTATTCTGCCCTTGACCATGTCTCACCCCATTTTAAATCTCCACACTGATGTCTGTGAAATCAGTTCCACTGGCAATGCATTCAATGCTGTCACCATCCCTCCATGAAAAAGTACCTCCTAATCTCTCTTCTGAACCCTCCAATTTCATTCTGTGCCCTCTGGTGATCCCTTCCTTCCTAAACTTAAACAGGCCCTCAGGGCTAATTCTATATATGCTGTTCAAGTACTTAAATGTCTTTATCATATCACACCTGTCCGTCTGTCCTTAAGGGAGTATATACTGAGTTCCTCAACCTATCCTCATAGGGCTTTTCCCTCATCCTGCTTAAAATCTTGGTTGCTCTTCTCTGTACCCTCCAACAGTTTGATGTCCTTCATTAAGAAGGAGTGTCAGAACTTTTTATCATGTGAAATGTTATTGTGTTTTATCTTTTTCAAGAAGAGACAACTATCCATAGGTAGGAAAATAGGTGTCAAATACACAAAGCTATTCAACTATGCGTATACAGGCAACTTATTTACTGTTAGTTACTAGATAACCATATTATCACATCCATATGTTAGTAAGTATTAATCATCGGTATATTCCATAGATAACATCTATTGCTCATACAAGGAGTGTCAGAACTTCACACAGTACTGCAAGTGAGGCCTCACCAGTGACCTGTACAGTGTCAGGATCACCTACCTCACCCTTGAGGTGATTCCTCTTGCTGTGCACCCCAGCATCCTACTGACCTTTGCTGCTACTTTCCTACACTGTGCTGAGTGATTCATATGTCCTGTGACCTGCACACAGATATCTTTTTCCTATAAAGAGATAATACTCAGAGTCTGGAAGAGTCATCACTGGTGCCCTCAAAAATTGTTGGAAGGTCCTGTCTTGTTCAATGTATCCATTTTTTGATTTAAGAAACAGAATCAACTACAGCTTTTCTTTTTAGTCTAAAGATGACTCCAGTATAGCTAAAATAGACAATAACAATGAGGAGGACAAACAGATACAGCCAGACACAAACATATCCAGACAATAAGAAGCTGGAGAAATCAATGGTATATAGTATGCATTTCAGTTTGGATAAACTGAAGTAATACACCTGATAACTTGAAATGGGGTCAAAATATATGTGCTATGAAACCACAATTACAGCTTTAGAGCAGTAGAAATTCAGAGTAACAACAGAGGAATTTCTGAAGCACCCTGGGCAAGGTTTACTACCATAGTACTGTACAGTAGCAGCCAAAAGGAAATAGGTCAGTCTGATGGTCTTAAATCTACTGCAGGACACTAGAATAATTTGTTCATGACCCACATTTCCTTAATGTCCAGATTTCTTTGACCATTACCATGTGTTTTAGATACAAAATAGAAACATGATTAGTCAATATCTGCCAAAATAGAATCACTTTATACTGGAAACTTTTTATCAGGATATGCTAAAATACACTTATGCTGTGCTTATAGTCTGCCTTTCTTTTTGCAGAAAATGTTCTAGTCCCAGTTTAGACCCTGTTATTGTCCATGGTCACTGAAAATTTAGTGAAGTTAGCACAATTACAAAGATTACCATTTTCATGAGTGCATTTGTGCAAATACTCAATGTTGAGAAAATGACCAGCTTTAACTGCACACTTTGTACATATGTACAGTTTCAATATACAAAGATTTCCTATAGAGTTCCAAATATACATTTATACCATATTATGTTCAGAGATATGTTATGTATAGAGTTGCAAATATACATTTGTACCACATTATGTGGCCATTACGGGAGCACAAGAAAAAGTGGCAGGGACTTCATTTACACATGTGCATATACAGATACTTAGTAAAATACATGCAGTAATGCCAAGTGTCAGGTTCCCAAATGTCTTGATGTCTTGTGACTACTGCCTCTACTGCTTCAATGATGACTACTTATAATGTTGGAAATGACCCCATCAGTTCTAGGTAGTTATGAAATTAACAAGTGATTGCTATCTTTATTCTTGCCATTTCTACACTGAAGCTCTTGATTGATATGACTGAAAGAAGGAACCTGCCACTGGGCACCCTGTACTTACAGTATGTTTGTCAGTGGCAACTAGAAATCATCAAAATACTACAATTGTCAGCCTGCATCCTCATTAGGCCAGTCAATAGATGGGACAACACATTTAAAATCATTTTTAAAAGTAATGTAAGAAAAAATGACCTGTCAACATCAGTGCAGTTTCGTTTAATGAATTAATTTTAATCTGGGATTTTTGGCTTTAGAAAGAAAATTTCCTTTTGGGCCTCAGCTTACTTCTTGATAGAGACCAAAGTAAAACCTTCATGTCCAAACTCAAAAGAAAAAACATGTTAAAATCTGTATTGCTGAAATGAAATAGAAAAGCCAGCTTAATTTGCAAATAATACAGTAATTTTGAGCATACCTGTTTTTGTCTAATCCTGCAGTTAATCTTATTGTGAATGCAACAGCGATCTTTATCCCTGAGTGATGCACCTTTATGTAAAATTAGCAAGTACTGGTAAAAGCAGTTTTTCTGTGGCCAAATTAGGAATATATGAATTTTCAGAGGCGCACAATCACTATTGACACAAAATACTGTTTCTGATTCTTAACAAGACACTGCAATAATTGTTAGCGTAACCTGACCATCAACTATACAATAGCAAAGAACCTTAATTATTTTCTCAATGAAATTAGCCTCTATGTAAACATGCAAATGTATGAAAGAAAACTTTCATGAAGAAATGCTTCATACTCTGTACTATAATAGTAGGAAAACAACACTATGGCTGGGATATTCAAAGGGTTGTGCCCAGCGCAACAGAGTTGCACTGGTGCAACCTCGCATTGTGCCCCACTAGGATATTGAAAAGGCTGCCTGGCATAGTGTAAATACCCATGCACCAGGGCACAATGTAATCCTATGTGGTGTAGAGGCGGGGCATGCCCATGCATATGTGGCACATCTCGACATTCATCCCGGGATGTGTGCGCATATGCTGGGGCAACCCCCACATGCGCCGCACACTGGTGCTCAGCAGAGCCAAAATAAATAAGCTCAATTGCTGGCCACCCACAGGTGGGTGACTGTATTGTAAGGCACACACACCAGCTGTCAGCTGTTTGTCCACTCACCCAGCTTGAACACCATCCACAAGCACCCTGACCTCCCCGGGTAGTCATTTACATATCTGGTTCTGTGTAGTACAGTATGGTCTGCTAGCCCATTGGTCCACATTGTGGACCGATAGGCATACAGATCATACTGTACAATGTCATTTGGCAGGTGGCCGGGCAGTATGCGGTGGTGCTGCCACCCGCCAATGACGGGGAGTGCTGTGGCCAGGGATCCTCTGTGGGTGGTGATGGGGAGGTACCACTAGACCACCAGTTGACTCTTTCAAATTACAGCAGCCTACAATCGGCATATGGGGAGGGAACCGCTAGGCCACCAGGTCATTTCATTACTTGTACAGATGCCAGTGATTGGAGTAAGGGGGACCGCTAGACAACCAGGTTTCACTTTATTATTACAGAACTTTTATTTTTACAGAAGCCTGCGATCAAGTATTGGTGGGAACTGCCAAAACCACCAGGTTTGACTTTATTATTACAGGACATTTATTTTACAGAAGTCCATGATTGGGCATCAGGATGGGAACTGCTAGACCACCAGGTTTTACAATAGTATTACAGGATATTTATTTTACAGAAGCCCGCGATCAGACATCAGGAGAGAACCACTAGTCCACCAGGTGAATGGTTATTATACTGCTGCCCACGATCGGACAGACTGGTGGGGGGCTACAGTAGCCCACCAGGGAGCCAACCATCAACGACAGCAGCCTGGCAAGACTGCAGGCACATTTTGCCAGGACGCCCAGTGCAATGCATGCAAATGGGGCCTTAATGATATGTAAATGGACCCATTTGTGCCTTGCATAGATTATGGCTCATTTGCATGCCCCGGCTGAATATCGCAGGTGATGCGCCTAGTGCAATGGCACTGTGCTAGTGCATCCCTGTGTTCCCTCCTCAGCGGCTTGTGCTGGTGCAGTGCCACTGCACTGTGAGCAGTATGTGTGGATTCTTGCCATATTCAATGGTGCTGTGCCATGGTGCATCACCATTGAATATCGCTTAGTCCTGGTCCCAGCGCAGCCCAGTTGTACTACGCCCAGGCTTGCATCACTGCCCGCACAGTCTGAATATACTGCCCTATAATTTGAGCAATCTGATTGGAAGCTTTGTGAAAATAGTGTTAATGTTTTAAAGTACCTGTATGTGTACAGTAGTATTAAACAAAAGACACAATATGTGTCTTACTCTTCTTATAGCCTTATCCTGGTTACTTGACAGTCAGAAGTCAGATCATTCAATGTATCTAGGCCTTTCAATTCCTGCATATCTTCCCTCATAGCACACCATGCCACAGAGCTCAGTGTCATCCAGAAGGAGGCAGATGTTCCTATAATATCCTGCCCAATGTCACTGGTAAATATATTAAACAGTACTGGCCTAGATACAGACCCCATGTGTGACTACGTTAGAGTCCTCCTCACTCCTGAGTTCCTCACATTTATCACTATGCTCTGTGTCCTTCATCTTGACAAGTTTTCCACCTATAGTCAACCAGCTGCCGTGTGGTACAGAGTTTAGTTCATTGCAAAAGTCTACATACACTATTTCAACTGCTTTTCCTTTACAAATGTCTTCATTACCCATTCAAACAAGACAATCTGGTTTGTTTGACTTGACAAGATTTCAATGCCACCTATCCATGCCATCGTCCATACCATTTTCTACCAGGAACGCTACCAGCCACTCTTTGATAATAGTTTCCAGTATATTTTGATTGCTTCAGTCAAACTGACTTGTCTGCAGTTCTTTGACTCATCCTAGCCCCTGTTTTTATGCAGGGTACATCATCTGCCATTCTCCAGATTATAAGCACCTTTCTAAACTCTAGAGTACTTGTAGAGACTGCCAGTTTCACTGTCAGCACCTGCACCTTTCACTCAACGTTCTAGGGTGCAGTCCATCTGACCTTGAAATGTATTGACCTTTTGGGCCTCAAGATGCTTGAGTACTCTTTCAGAGGCCATTCATTCCATTTTCAGTGTTACCAACCAACTGACACGGTTCTAATATTCCTCTTAGGTTGTGAGCATTCTGTCTCCTTTGTACATATTAAGCAGAAGTACTCATTCAGTATTACTGTCTCATCCTTTATTTTTCCACTGACCCATTTCTCTGTCTCAACTTGACTGTGCCTTTCTCAGTCTGTTGCTTTCCACTATTATAGCAAAAGAAGTCCTTATCAATCTCTTTATCTCCCTAACTGTTCTCAGTTTCACTTGCCTTAGCTCTCCTCATCACACTGTTGGTCTTCTCCAGTTTTTCTAGGGATGCGCTCCTGCTCTCTTGTTGACTCCATTCATACCTCCTGTTTGATGCCCTTTTCAGCCACTGCAGTTCTCTTCCTATGTAAACCAAATCAAACTTCTGTTCTTTTTATTTTCCCACACGCTGCTATACAGAATCCAGTGACCTTTGCAGATTGTTCTTAATGATGCCACATTTCTTCTACATCGCTTGCCCATACTGAACTTGCCAACCAGCTTTAATGATTCTACTGCTTTTCCCCAAATTGCCCTTCTGATATCTAGGACTTTAGTTTTGAAGTTGGTATGCTTATTGCCTATCTCTATAGCAAATCACTCTGACAGATGGTCATAACACCAATGGTTTAATGTCTTTGACATAGTCACTTTCTGTTATTAATATATAAATGGTAACCCTTTACTCATTGACTCCCAACCCCAAGGACCAAGAATCCATCATGGAATGCATATTTGAGAGCTTGACTTCTTGCTCTTCTTGCCCTCAAGACACTTCAGTCTGCAGTATATCCAGTAGATAGTAGTCTCCCATGATCACTATGTCCCCCGTAATGTTTAATTTCCCTCAAAATCACTATCTGAACAATTATGTTATTCAATGGCCTATTAGCCACTGCCACTTTGCCTTCTTGCTCCTACCTGATTCTAGACGAACCAACAACAACTGTGTATCTGTAGTACATAACTATTAAGTCCATTAGGTCTACTGAGGTTCCTATCTGGGACAGCTCAGAGTGAGACATATTTTGCAAACAGTGCAAATACGCATGGGCTATTGCACTGTAGCCCAGGGAGTCATGTGGACTTGCATGATGCATGCTGCATTACGGATACTGGGGCTCACATGCAGTTGTATTCTGGATAATAAATACAGTCATTCTAATGTATGAACTGTGTCTGTGGTTTCTCACAATACTGCTGTGTACATGTCCTGATTACAATATGCTTTTAGGGAATCTGGGATGTCACTAGATGCTGGTGGGTTTCAGCAGTGTGCTTTCTGGGTGGTGTTATCTGTATTCTTTCACATTTTGTTTCTTTCTGAAAATGCTATAATGTTCATTTGCTTGCTGTTTACAAGGTAGGTGCAGTGTGTGTGTGTGTGTGTGTGTGTGTGTGTGTGTGTGAATTACACATCTCTGTAAAAGAAAATCCATGATGCAACCTGCATTGCCAGTGGTGTAGTTGTGGCCATAATCCAAACATGCAGGTACCTAGCTCATGATGTGAGTCAGAATGCACATGTACCATATGTGTGGGCATGCCAACTTGCAGTGTTGCTGCTCACCTTGCATGTAGTGTGCACAGATAAACCTGCTATGTAGCTGCATAATGTACCTAAACCCTTTGAAGCCTTTCTAGATAGGGCCCAGTGTTTGTTTAGGAAAAGAACTTAATGGGCTGCAAGTCTTTATTTCTTGACTAAATGTTTATGTTTCTATTTTTGTATGTAACTATGTAACAACTATAGGATGAATTGAATGGAAAATATAAAATGATGCATGCACATCTTTATGATTTTATCATTTACATACCTTCCAACACTTCTGAAATGCCAATTACTTGCAATGCATGTATTTTAATTAAAGATGATCTGATTCTCAGTCACATACTCATAATGATTTCATAAGTGGAATTCATTTATTGAAAGCCATTAGTATTTCAAAACTGTTCTACTTTCCAAATAACCTGTTTTTTTAGACTGTTCATTTTGAAATAGACTGTTTCACAGTATAAGTAGAATGAATGAATTTCTACATGAATGCTGTATAAAATATACTGTATTCCAGCCACGATAATGAACAAACTGTGCAGAGATTTCAGACTCAACTAGTATTCTAAAGGATATTAAATATTAAGGTAGTCAGACTAATTAACAAACCTTCAATAATTAAGTTAGTAAAATAATTTTAGTCAGACATATGGAGATGTACTTTAGCATAGCCAGGACATAAATCTAATTTACAGGACAAGATTATCATATTTATAAAATAATACATTTGCAATCCATGTCTTTAAAGTTGTTAATTATGAGACACTTAATGTCATTTCATCTTACTTGGCATCCACATGATATTTATTGTTGTAGTTACAAAATTATGTTACTATGGAGAATATTAAAAAGATAGATGGCTGACACTTGTCAGAGATTAGCATCTATGATCTGTGTCTTTAGTTAAGAAAGTGTATAATAAAAGCGAATGAATAACACAATTAGATTTTTTAAAGATTCTTTAATGTCATAGCTGTAATGCTGTAAGTGAAGAACTAGTTTCTGACAAGAAAACTAAACAGAACATTGTTTAGCTGACCTTTATTTATATTGTTTAGAACATTTACTTGAGAAAAATTAATATTTTGACAGAGATGTGACTCAGACATTAAAAACATGGAGGTGTAGCTTAACCTCCAACTCACCTACCAAATGCATGCAGATCAAATCACTATTTTAATAAGACCTACAGTAGGAGCCTTAAACAGGATCAGAACTGCCTCAAATATCCCATTAGACTACAGGAAATGAGACAGTCTCTACTCCCCTGCTGGACTGTGCAGTGGTAATTAATGACTCGGTCCCATGAGCCACAAAAAGGGCTGGATGGCCTGTACAACAGTCTCTGTAGATTAATCTTTGAGAGTTGCTTAAGTATCCTCTACTGTCTATTGAGCAGCTAACTGGGCTGGTTAAACCCAATGACCTGCAGAGACCACCACTGTTGCATATGCCTGTCTAACTGTATCCACTTCACAACCACACATACCATACAGGTATGTATTTTTTTTCACCAATCGCCTTACCAACTGATCATCTGTGAAATAGTGAAAACACAGTACATCAGTAGAAGTGAGGTCTCCTTCTTTGAACTTCTCCTAAACTCATTCAATGAACCTCTTCATCCCACTTTTAATCTTTAAAATTTGAACAGCTCAGAGATCAATGTAGACTATATTCTGAGGGTGTCTGAGTTCTATTTCCAGAGCGCTTGCAGAATATCCATATCTGGGACCACAGATACTGCTAATCTATATGTTATTCTGTATTTAGGTATTCAAATATATGTTAACAACATTTTTGCCCTCACAAGTTGGCCAGGGCTAGTCTGTGGATCACCCCTGTTTAGTCTTTCCTAACCTAAAACCCCATGTAAGCAACCAGTCTTGGAGCATGATAGGGTATTACAGGCAGCCTAGATGGACCAATGGTCTTTTTCTGTCATCATTGTCCATGTTTCTAACCTCCTTTGTCATCTTCAAGACAGCTTAAGAAAAAAGTCAGCTCAAGGCTGGCCTTCTGCCAAAAGCAAAATGTAAAAGAATGCCCTCTCTAACCTGACCTCCTATTCTCCAATTTCTTATTTTGAAGTTCCCTATTCCTCTACCCTTATCCTTGATGTTAAGGGTCATATTATACCATTTAAATCAAGGATTACTAAATTGTCCCTCTCAAAAGCAGCCAATCCCATTCACTGCATCACTTATTTGACTAAAGATGGGAATATGCATCTCGTGGTAGGGAGGAGGCAGAGTAGTGTGTCAATGATGAATTAAAGCAGATATGATCAATGAGTCTACTTAGTATCATTAATAAGGAAGGGTATTGAGGTGGGGAAACACAAAGAAAATCATTAACTTAGGTGTGGAGCCAATGGACTATAACTAGCTGCCTAGGTAGGCTACATTTTTTATTGTTTTCATATATGCCAAATAAATTTTCACTGAATAATATAAATAGTAAACACTACTAGTATTTGGTTCAGTACTTGGGAAGCATTTATTCATTTTATTAATTATATAATATTAAGCCAGGCCACCTTTAGTTTCGGATCCCACAGATTTGGAATGCTCTGCCGCCTCCATAAGACATGCACAGAACACCTAGCAATGCAACCCTCTACTTAGAGACCATTTCTCTTCCAGCTGCTCCTGTTATAACTAAGTACTCTAATTATTTCTGCTTGTTGTACTATAAAAGTATATGAAATGTATATGACCCTGTCACACTGTACAATGTATATATGAACCCCTGTCTGTATTCTCTAAACAAATGTTTATAGGAAAGCCTTGACTTCCCAAAATGTTCTGTTTATTGTATATATCCATGTATTGTAAATGGGTCTTGGCCACCAAGGTCGATCTGGAATTGAGCTTTTTGCTCAGTATGCTTTCCTGGTAAATCTGTAAATAAATAAATCTTGTAAATAAATAAATAAGCCTGAGCACACCCTACACTGTACCCTCACATCTGAAAACTCCCTTTATAGCTACTCTAATAAACAAGCTACTGTTGTCTATGTAAATTAATACCCTCTGTCCCCTGCATTTTCCATAGTGACTTAGTGCACTGTGAGTAGACACATGTTAGAATTTTAAAAATTCATGATATGCTTCCAAATCTCACAGTACATTACAAATACAAAATAAATAACAATGTCTAGTCACAAAATACAAAGAGACAGAGTAGGATGACCACATAAATAACCAATTAAAACAGGATGAGTTCACAGTCAACTGTCACTGAAGGCTTGCACAAGCATGTACAGGAGGTTTTCATCTTGTTTGAAAAATCAGCACTAACTGAGCTAAACAGATATTCAGCATAAACTAATTCCACAAAGGTGGCAAAGCTGTGGCTATCATCCACTTATCTTTCAGTTAGTAACTTGTATTTGTGTATCCTTTTTAAACTAACACTTTTTGTAGCCTCACTGAAATGTGCTGCAGCTAAGCATTTTTGTACATTATCCCACACCTCGACTCATTTTGGCACCACATCTACAGAATCTCCTGCCCATTGCACATAATCCCACCCTTTCTCTGACCCTTCCATAGCCCCAATAAGTACAAATTCCCACCAATTGTGTATGATCCCAGTCACTTAATGAGTCAGTCTTGGAAAGGCATCAGCTCATATTCTCTGGTTTTATTCTGTCCCAGCCCTGCATTATTAGCCACAAACAACGACCTCGACCTCCCTCAAAACTGATCCAGGTTCCTGCTTGGGTGAAGGATGGAGAGAGATATAGCCATCAAACTACCACACACGGTTTGTATTTCTGTTGGAGTGCAACTTTGGGCCAGCTGGCCTACAAATTGCTGAAGTTATCCATACTGGAGCAGAAGGTTATGATTAGAAAAAAGTTGTACGTGAATATTTATGCGTATTCAATTGTGTATTGAATTTTGTGTTTGTACTGACATTCATCAGTGAGTGTGTGTGTGTAAGTTTGGTACAAGTTTTTTTTTGTAGTTATATATTTGAGGCTATTGTCCCAGATTTCCCCTTTCCTCACAAAAGACAGAGACCATTGTTTGTTGTTGTGCTCAGATCGGCAATTAATTTATTTATATATCATAATTCCATGTTCCATTTATCATCTTTTATTCTTATATCTCTCACAATCTCATTTCTTTTCATCCATATATCAATCTCTGATCATCCTCTTTCTTCCTCTTTTTTCTCCCCAGGTGAAAACCTGGGTGACTTCTTCTTCTCCTTTCTGTTACGTACAGTGAAAACCGAGACAGCTTTTCTCCTTCAGCTTCTTCCTCTTTTGTCTTATTCCTTTTCTTCCCCTCCCTCTTTCCACCCCTTTTACCCCTTTTCTGTGCCACCCACCTCTGGCAGTCCAATAATCGTCCTACTGGACACGTCTGTCATCCACCTTTGACAGACCTACCATACAGTTCCTTATTCACTGTCTTCCCTTTACTCTATGTTGTAGGGTGGGTGGAAGGGATCAAAACTCCAGAAAAGTAGCTGAACCACTCCTGTGCTGTCCCTTATGTACCTCCACTTGCCCTCCCTTCCTGTTGCTTGCCCCATTGTTCTATCCCTGGCCCTCCCTTCCTTCCCCTCCCTTCCGAGCACACCATCTTGATGGAAGGAAGGTGCACCAGGTCAACCTGGTCTGCCCCTTAAAGGGCAAACACCATTGTCCTGGATCCCCCTTTTCTCTCACAAAAGACAGAGACCATTGTTTGTTGTTGTGCTCAGATCGGCAACTAATTTATTTATATATTATAATTTCATGTTCCATTTATCATCTTTATTCTTATATCTCTCACAATCTCATTTATTTTCATCTATATATGAATCTTTGATTATCCCTCTTTCTTCCTGTTTTTGTAGCCCAGGTGAAAACCTGGGTGCCTTCTTCTTCTCCTTTCTGTTAGTAGCAGGAGAAAAGCAGAGACAGCTTTTCTCCTTCAGCTTCTTCCTCTTTTAGGTCTTATTCCTTTTCTTCCCCCCTCCTTCCCCCTTTTTCCCACTAGCTGGTCTCCAGCTTGCATTGGATGGCTGGTTTCCCATCACTTGGGTATTGTTTCCCCATACCTCAGGAAACCACTTCCAATCCTTCTCTTCCCCTTTTTTATCCATTTTTGCATGCCTCCTCCATGCTTCTATGAAACCCATCATTTCTATATTGAACATATCTATGGCTAGATCTGACAGGTGCATGCCATCTGACCTGTAGAAATCTTCCACCCACTCTTCCACGCCTCATATTATTACTTGTCCTCCCATTTTCTTTACAAGTGTCCCTACCCTTCTGTTCATCTTTCTCCTGGCCCTGTCCACAGCTCTATGGCTGTGCTCCTGTCTCAAACCCTCCTTGGTATCATATCCGACCAGGCAATGCATGCCTCAGGCCACTACTGCTGTATTGTCCTAAGTCCCTTTTATCTGCATGTATGTGTCCACCATGGCTTGCCCCCAAGGTCATTACCTCTTAAATGTATAATTAAGTCTGGAATGGGTCACCGATCCTTCAGCTCTTTCAAGGTAGGGAGCAGTTGTGCCCATTTCATCCCGCGGATGCCACGCCATACCAGTTTACATTGCTTCACATCTTGGTAAAGTTGTTTTCCCCAGCCTTTTCTCAGCTCTCTTTCTGCCCAATAAATATAAGAGTGGCCGCAGATCCAGACTTCTGTGCTCCTCCTCTTCCTATAGGTTTAAACAAATAAATATCTTATATATGGTCTTGGTTTCTTACCATCACATCATCTCTCCCTACCCCAGTGGCTCCATATCTGTAACAAAAACATAGGTGATCCGTTAGTCTCCACACTGCAGTGTTCGAATGTATCTTTTATAACTGGCACGACCGCCAGCGCCCTTCTCCAAAATATTATTCACTGTCTCACCTGCTGCTGCCCACTGTGAGGCAGCCCCTATCCATAAGGAGTGGGAAGAATAATTGAATCCTCCCCAGGAATTGCATGCCTTTCTTGAGCAATGCTGTGACTTGATAACTTGTGACTCTACATCCATCACCATGCAGAAATAATCTCCCTGTCCTACAACCTCGCTCCAAGAAAGCCCACAAAGCCTGCACTGGACACACTGTGCCTTCAACATGCTTCTTTAATGTTACCATGCAACGTTGTTTCTTTGATCAGTTTTGACCTCTTGATCATGAGCTGTATCTCCTTCATCCCCAGCTTATATCTTCCCATTCTAAGCCCCTTCCCTTTCTTGCTTGCCATGGCCTACCACCTCACTCACTCTCAAGGCTCCTGCGAACTTAACTGGGCCTCAGCCTTTGATCTGCAAATTACCGTGACACACCTTCAGTTTCACCAGCCACTGTTCCCTATTGGTCTTCTATTATCCACTGTCCCTTGTTTTAACCTACCCTATCCCTGCATCATTCTTCTGAAGAACATTGATTTTGTTGGGTCTTTCCATCCCTTAGACTGCAGATAACACTTATCCCTGCAAGTAGACCCCCATTGTGGCATGGGCTGTTCCTTTTGCCATTGCTCTATGGTGAACTTCCCCAATTTTTCTTCTGTGAGTGGCCTACTTACTTCCATGTGTTGTGTTGCCTGAATGTTTGAAACACTCACCAGGCCCCATTGTAGGCCCTCAGAGTCCGTGGTGCCATGAACTGTGGAACAACATTTCTGATCCTTCCTGCCAACGTCCCATATGTTCATTGGTATGGGCATTTTTGCTCCTCCACTGTTGGTGACAGCCTCCGGAAGCGTTCCAGCTGCAGACAGGAAGGCTATCAGCCAGGGTATTGTGTACCCCTTCTATGTTTTTGCTCTGTGACGATGTTCAACTAATGCCCTTAGTACTAGAAGCCACAAAACTTGCATGACTGTCTCTGACCTGGCTTCTCTGTTTTCAGGACCTCTACCACTGCTCTATTGTCACTCCAAAATGTCACCTTTTGATCCCGTAACTCTTCCCCCACACACCAGGGTGCATGCCCAGATGGGCATGATCTCTAACAATGTTATGTCTTTTACCTTACCATCCCTTACCCAGTCTAATGGCCATGGTTCTGCAAACCATCTGCCCTCAGATAGCCCCCATGCCTAGGTTCCCGGCTGCATCTGTGTATAGCTCAAGGTCTGTGTTATACACCCATTCCTCCTGCCAGAAGAAGCAGCCATTATATTCCTTCAGGAATTCCTCCCACACTTTAAAATCCTCCTTGACTCCCTTTGTCATGTCTACCCAATGGTGGTCTGGTCCTCCGACTGTAACCCTAGCTAGACTTTTGGTGAAAGCCCTCCCTGGCCCAATAGCACTGCATGCAAAGTTCAGATGTCCCAATACTTGTTGTACCTGTTTCAGATGTACTCTTCTTCTACTTGTATGTATCTGAATCAGTTCCTTCAATTTTTTCACTTTTTGTCTGGTAGCCAAAATATTTCCCCGGGCATGTATCTCAATGCCCAGAAACTCTAACACCCTACTGCCAATGGGACCCCTAGTTCTTTACCTAGCTCTTGGGAGCTGGCCAACTTTTCTGTCTCTCTTCTGCCACTGCCTATAAAAAGGACATCATCCAAATAGTGAATCAGTATTTTATGACCAGTTCTTTCTTGATATATCCACTGCAAACATGTGCTGAATGTTTCAAATGTCGCACATGCTATAGAGCAGCCCATGGGCATGGCCTTGTCAAAATAGTACTTTCTCCCAATTTTAAAACCCAACAGGTCCCATTCCTCTCTTCTAACCGGAAGTAATCTGAAAGCTGACTCTATGTCTGTCTTTGCCATCCATGCATTCGCAGTTGCCTGGATAATCCGGACTACATCCTCTTGAGTGGAGTATGTCACTTTACTATATTCCTCGCTGATAAAATCGTTCACTGAGTCACCTTCTGGAAAGGATAGGTGGTGAATCACCCTGTATTCCCTTCCTGTTTTTGGGACCAAACCCAATGGAGAAATCCTCATATTCTGCAATGGGGGGTATCATATGATCCTTCTATTCTCCCTGCCACCTTTTCCTTCTCTATTTTTGTCTTAACATTTCCTCCTTCCCTTCACTGATCCCAGATTGTTTGCTTCTCTGGCTTGCCTTGGGCCCACACACTGCAACGAAAAACCTGTGCAAAAACTTTTTAATCATTTCTGCTGTTTTCTTATCTGGGTATCTGTCTAACCAATCTCTCCATGCTGCTATCCTGATGGGGTTCTAGCTTCTTTAAATTGCTCCATTGTCTTCATTTCTTTTCTCTGCCGAGGTCTCCCCTCTGGTCGATGCCTGGCCTTGCTGATCAATGATTCTGACTCCCTCAGTTGCATGTCCCTACTCCTCCCCCTTTATTCCATGTATGCTCTTTATATCCCTCGCTTCCCAAAAAACTGCTGACCTAAACCTTGCCCCCAGATCCTGACCTCCCTGGACCCATGTCGTCCTGCATCTGCTACGCCAGATGTGATCCCCACATTTTGAACAGGCATGCCAGAAAAGCATCGTGGCCAAGAGCAAAGGCCCTATTATAGCTCCAGCAACATCTCTGTGGTGTGGCCCTTTCTTCCCAAACTCCCTTCTGGCTTGGACTGATCGGTTATGTAGTTTGTCCACAAGTCTAGTTGTTTCATGTCCCATCTACGTCCCCATACGTCTGCCACTCTCTGCCGAAAGAATTCATCATAGTATATTCACCTGACACCCTTTGCTTTTGCCCTCCTTATTATCAAGGGTATGTGATGAGTGGGATACCCAGCTCTGGCCTTTTTCCAATACTGTGGCAGAGAATGTGGAAAAACCTATGAACCAACCTTCCCAGGTCTTCTCCTTTCGTGAATTTATCCTCCTTCTTCTTTTTAACAATACCACCGCTGCTGCCATCTCACTCCTCCCTATGTTTACTGTCTCCTCATATTTTGCTGCCGCTCACCGGCTTACTAAAGCGAAGATATCCAAATACTCCACCTTCCATATTTTCTCTTTCGTGGCCAACGGCATGTGTTCACCCATCCTCATCCCGAGCCGCTATATCCCTTGTTCCTTTCCTTCTTTCTCCGCCCGCCCTCTTTTCTTTCAGCACTTCCTTTTCTGATCTAATCTCTGCTAGTGCTGATTCCATCTGCCCCAGACCCTGTCCCCAGTGCAAAATAATTTGAGTTATATACTCTTTGATGCTGTCCCCACAGATCTGGGTGTGTTACCTGTGGCCTTGTCCACTCCAGGTTGCCTGACATCCTCCAGATGCCCCAGTATGGTGATTTGTGGTCGGGGGTGGTTGCTCTGCTAGTGGCTGCAGAGGAACCACTGTGAGCTGAGGATCCGGTCTGGGCTCCGCTGGGGAAAACCAAACTGGTCCTGGGGAGGTACTGGTGGCACGGGTTAACAGGGTGCAGGGGTGCTGGACTAGCCACCTTGTTGGGCCCTTCCTTCAGTGGCTGTGTCCTGGCTGGGCTGCGTGACCCCAGCTGGTCGCTTCCTCTGCCCCTTTCCTTCTCCACTTTCCTTTTCTCCCAGGCCTCCCGTTCTCCCCTTTGACCAGCTCCCATTTTATTGGCTCTTTCTGCCAGCTCCACTATCACCCTGTAGGCATCCTTCTTTGAAGACCTCTTCCTTTTGGGGCTATGTTCCTTGCTGTCCGCCAACTGTGGAAACACTGAAGGAAAGAAAGAGAATTTCATTAAATCTCTTAGCCCATAATATTCTCCCTATGACCCTGCCCGTTCCCAAGATAAACCGTCGACCAATAGAAACATAGAAACATGGACTTTGACTGCAGATAGGACCACTTGGCCCATCTAGTCTGCCCATTTCTCTACCTACAGGATGAGGCCGAGATCCTAGTTAACCAACAGCCTATTTCTTCCTACCTCCACAAGAATTGCCTTATGCCTGTCCATGCATTCTTGAATTCTCCCACATTTTTGACCCCATAATCTCCTCAGGAAGGCTGTTCCATGCATCCACTTCCCTCTCTGTGAAATAATACTTCCTCACATTGCCCTGAACCGTCCCTTTATATCTTTAAATTGTGTACCCTTGTTCTTGCACGTCTCTTTTTCTGAAAGATGCTACCTCTTGGACTTTGTTGATTCCATAGAGGTACTTAAAGTTTCTATCATGTCCCCCTCTTCCTTCTTTCCTCAAGGGTATACATATTAAGCTACTTTAGTCTCTCCTCATACTGCTTCTCTTGCAGACCCTGCACCATTTTATTTGCCCTCCTCTGAACTGCCTCTATCCTGTCTATGTCCTTGTGGAGATGGGGTCTCCAGAATTGGACACAGTACTCAGATGGGGTCTCACCAACTGTCTGTGCAGAGGGATAACAACTTCCTGTTTTCTGCTGCTGATGCCTCTCCTATGCATCGCAGTATACCTCCCAGCCTCCCTACTGCCTTCTCACATTGCTTGTTAACCTTAAGGTCATCTGATATGATTACCCCCAGGTCCCTTTCCTTTTTGTTGTTGTTACTACCACCCTCAATTGTGTAGTCTTCCCTGGGTTCTTGTTTCCCAGGTGCATTATTTTGCACTTCTTTGCTTTGAATCCTAGCTGCCATACCTCTGACCATTCCTCCAACCTTGCCAAGTCCCTTCTCATCCTTTCCACGCCTCCTTGTGTATCAACCCTGTTGCAGATCTTTGTGTCATCTGCAAAAGGCATACTTTTCCTTCAGTCCCTGATGAAGACATTAAAAGGACTGGACCCAATACTGAACCCTGCGGTACCCACTAGTAACCCTCTTTCTTCAGAGTGGACTCCATTTACAATTACCTTCTGTGTCCTGTTGTGCAGCCAATGTTTTACCCAGGCTACCACCCTCAGACCCACTCCCAGGCTGGTTAATTTGACTATTAATCTTTTATATGGGACTGTGTCAAATGCCTTGCTAAAGTCTAGGTAGGCCATGTCTAAAGCCCCTCCCTGGTCTACTACTTTGGTCACCCAGTCAAAGAAATCTATGGATTCATCTGACATGACCTTCCCGCCATGAACCCATGCTGCCTTGGGTCCTGTGCCCCACTGGTCTCTAGGTACTCAACTATTCATTCCTTCTGAAGTGACTCCATCATTTTCCTACCACAGAGGTCAGACTGACAGGTCTGTAGTTTCCTGCCTCTGTCTTGGTCCCACTTTTGTGAGGGGGAATCACATCCATCTTCCTCCAGTCCTCGGGTACCACACCATCCTCCCATGATTTATTAAAAGAGTAGCCAGTGGTTTCACTAGTTCCTCCTTAATTCTTTTTAGAATTCTGGGTGAATTCCATCAGGACCCATTGCTTTGTCCACCTTCAGTTTTAGGAGTTCTTGCAGAACCCATTCTTCTGTGAAAGGACTGGGATCGACCCCCAATCAAGTGTGCTTCTGTTAATTGGATTAGGCAGTTCTCCTCTTTTGTGAATACTGAGCAGAAATATTCATTCAGTATCCCTGCTTTTTCACTGTCCCCTCTGCCCACCCACCGTTCATTCTATTCAGCCTCACTATCCCTCCCTTTGTCTTTCTACGCTCACTGATGTACCTATAAAAGGTTTATCCCTCTTCTTAACTGAGTTGGCTATCTTTTCCTCAGTTTGGGCCTTTGCTATTCTGACTTCCCTCCCTGCTTCCTTCTGCCTTAATTGATACAGGTCTCTGTCCTGCTCCTTCTGTGTTTCCTTATACTTCCAGAATGCTATCTTTTCTTCCTGACTTTCACAGCCACCTCTTTTGAGAACCATAGTGGCTTTTTCTTTCACTTTGATTTGTTTATTGCTTCACACAAAGGCTTGTTGCCTCTGTGATGGCAGTTTGATGATTCCCCATTGTTGCTCCACACCTCCTTCTAGCCTGTTTGCTAGTGCTATCTGAGGCACTCTCCCATCTTGCCAAAGTCAGCCCTCCTAAAGTCCAGTACCTTCACTTTTGTATGGCTTGACTCTGTAGCTGAGTTTAATGTGAACCACACTGTTTGATGGTCACTTGTTCCCAGATGGCAAACCACTTCTAGATCTGAGATCCTCTCACTGCCCCTGTTTGAGGTATGAGGTCTAAGATTGCTCCCTCATGAGGGGTTCGAAACTAGCTGTCCAAGGCCTGCCACCTGTAGGGCATCAAGAATGGCCTGCTCTTGGATGTGGCTGCAGCAAATGTGCTCAGTTAACATCTGGCATATTCAGGTCTCTCATCAACAGTATTCACCTTTCTCTGCCATTCTAAGAATGCCTTCTATCCTATCCTTGTCCATTCCGTCCCCTGACGTGGGGTCTGTACAACTCCTGTGTGGATTGTGGTGCCCTTTCCAGTCTCCAAGGTGACCCACAGTGCCTCCTCTCCTCCTGTTTACTCTTTTGTTCAGTTGCTTTTATCCCTTGGTTTACATGAGAGCTACTCCTCCCCGCTTCTCCTGCCTGTCTCTCCTGTAGGTTATGTACCCTGGTATGTTAGCGTCCAAGTCATGATTCTCTGTACCATGTTTCTGTGACTGCTACGATATCAGGCATCCCTCTTCCATCAAGGCCACCAGCTCAGGGAGTTTGTTGCCCAGACTACAGGCATTGGTACTCATTACCCTCCATTTCCTGATGGCCTTACTCCCTTTTGCCCCATCCCTGTCCTTCTTGCCTTTGTCACTTTCTCCATTTACCCTGCCCTTCTCCTATCGACACCTCTATGTTGGTGTTTGCGCTCCTACCATGATTTTTTGGGGGCTAGGATTTCCCTGCTCCTTTCCAGTGCCTCCCCTTGGCTAGTTTAAATGCTTGCCAATGAAGCATTTAAACCTATCACCTAGGATCCTGGTTCCCTCCTGGACAGATGCAGCCCATCATGCCAGTATAGGCTTGCATCAATCCAGGTGGACCCCAGTCCCAATAAAGTCAAACCCTGAGCTCCCACCAGTTTTCAACCACTAATTGAATCCACATGGTGCAGAACACCTAGCCTCTCCTATGCCATAGATGGGCAGCACCTTCAAGAAGGTTACCATGCGTGCTACGTCTCAAGGCCCCTCCCCAATTCCACACTCTCTTCCTGCACTTCTCAATCCCTTTCTTAGCCAGGTCATTTGTACCTAGGTGGACAATGACATCCAGCTCCTCCCCTGTGCAGCTGCTCCAGCAATCCTGAGGATTCACTCCTGTCCATCCAAGCCATGGCACCGGCAGGCACCTTACCTCCTCCTCCCTTCCTCCCCCAGTTTTACCTTTCTAACAATGGAGTCCCCACCAGGGTTGTTTCTTTCCCTCGGGGTCCCTGCCACCCTCCTCTGGGTCTCCTTTGTGAAGGTTCCCAGCATCCTCCTTGGTCTCCACTAGCGAAAATAATGTATCCCTCCTTTCTTATTATTATTCTCTTTTTTCATGTCACTTCCTATGGCAGTCCACACTAACTCTGTTCCCCTGCGGTGAAGCCACCCCTTTCCCTTCCTTGCTCTGCCCCAGCCATTTCTGCGCTCAATGGACTCTGGCTGCCTGGGGCAGATATGCACCATTGCGCTGCATCTTATCTCCTTCTAGACCTATACATTCTCCCCCAACATGACTTTGCATGCCTCTGGCTGCAGGCCATCAAGGCCTGTTCGTCCCCCCACTCCATTATGTCTTCGTGCACCTCAGGTGCCACCTCTTGTGGGCTTCCAGGCCTCAGTCTCATTTACCTCTTAAGCCCCAGGCTGATAAGAGCCCTCATACACTTCAGGCACCACCTACTGCATTGTTCCTGGCCTAAAACTGGTAAAACTTCTCCCACCTCACATGCTCTTGCTTGTCTCTGGCTGTTGCCCTCACAACACATGGCACCACATGGCCTCACTGCCTCACTCTGAAAACCCCTTTGTCTCTTGTGTCCCCCAGCTCCTCTCCAATGAGATCCCTTAGGGCTTTGCCTCCATCTCCTGTGTGCCCTCGCATAACTCTGTTTGCCTTCGCCAACCCTCCTGACCATACCTGCTTGCGCTGTCCCTCTCTCCACAATGCGCATTGTCCCTTGGGTAATAAGGTAACCTGCTACCAGCTTGCCTGAGAGTACAAACCCACCCCCAAATGTGCACTGGTTCCTTTTGGCCCATGGTCCTGTTACCCTGTAGGCCAGCCCCCTTCTGGTGGGGCCGCTGTGGTCCTACAAGCGTGTGACATCATGCCATCTGATCATGCCGTGCTAGCCTGGGCCCATTCCTTTCTTAAACCTCAGACCACAAATTACCTGCCTAGCCCTTCTTTTCCATTCCAGAGCCTCTCCTCCCCTAACTCCTTATTCATCCCCTTGCTTCCATTTGTAGGCCCCCGCCGATTGGCGGCCTCTCTGTGGCACGTGATATTACGCCATGTGGCCACCTCGCATCTGTCCCTTGCAGTCCTTTTCTCCTGGCCCTTTTCCCAATGGGCCTTGCATGCCATGCCAATTCCCCTTGATTTATGCTCCCCCTTCCCCATAACTAAACTGGCCCGTTGTAGCTGTTTAGGAAAAAACCTTCACACGGCTGTTGACTCGAGAAGGCCAGCTGGAGCAAAGCTATCCTTCTCCCTCTTATCATTCCCTTGGCCCTGCTCAGCCTGCAAAAACTCCCCAATAATCTGTCCACTGCTAGTGCTTCCTTCCTGCATGGAAAGGCCCCTGTAGCTGTGCATTCTGATTTGACATCAGAAAGCTGCTCTATCATTGCAAAGCCCTTTAGGCTCAGTCTCCTCCTGCAGCTCTTCCTCGCTGCTTCTCCACATGATCCTGTCCTGCTACCGCACACGCTAGAAACTTATGCCTCTACCATGCAATTAAACACTACTATAGGCAAAAAGACAATGAAAACTGTGCCAATTACAATGAACATCAGCCTCCTGCATAGGCTTCCTCTACTTCACCACTTTACCATTTAAACTCATTTGGAGTACTGCATCTCAAACGTTATTTTTTTTGAAATATTCAAAATTACATTGAACTATACCTTTTCTTCCAGTACCAACTACCCAGCTTCAAAACTTCTAGCTCTTTATTATTATTTATTATTCTGTGGAATATTATGTATCTTAGATACATATCAGTTGCTGCACTAATGCCAGTGGCACCCTCCTCCTCCCTTCACCTGTCTCAGCAGGCCCCTGAGCCTGTCCACCTTGTCCTTTGGCAGCTTAAAACATTCATGTTTGGTGTCCACCTCTATTCCAAACAATTCCAGCTTCCTAGCCAGGCCCTCCATATTACCCTCCACTAGGGATATCCCTATCTCCCGGTACATGTCTCTAAGCCCCAGCATTCCTGTTGCCTCCTGCTGGCTACTACAATGAGTAATAAATCGTCTAAATAGTGAACCACCCTCCTGTGCCTTGTATCACCATCCAAAACCCACTGAACCCTGGAGTTAAATGCCTCAAATGTGGAACACACCACAGAATACTCCATGGACATGGCCTTATTGAATTAGTACCCTCTCAAATTGGAACCCCAGTAGGTCCCAATCCTCTGACCTAATCAGTAGTAGCCAAAAGGCTGACTCTATGTCCATCTTTGCCAGCCACACCCCTTGACCACCTTTATCAGAATGACTACCTAAGGCAGTGAAGTACAAGACACAACCCTCAGGTTCCTGGAATACTGTCATTCACTGAGGCCCCTTCCGGTAGGGTAAATGATGCATGAACCATAATTCCCAGTTTACTTCTTGGGTACCAGCCTCCATCTGAATCCCATAATTCTTTGCATGGTAGTACGCTTAAAGGGCCCTCAGCCTGCCCTGCCTTCACTTCTTTTAAAATTTCTTGCTGTACCACATCCTCCTTCCCCTTGATGGACCCCAGGTTCCTAGCCATCATCTTCTTACACTCTTCCTGGTACCTGATTGTAATACTCCCTTTAAAGCCATTCCTTACCCCCCATTCTGATAATCCCTTGTCCGTTCTTCCACTACTCTCCAACAACAGGTGTTGACGCCAAGGCAAAACCCTTCTCCTGCTCCTTTCGGCTAATCCTTAGTTCCAACTATAATTGGAATTGTAGGATCCCTTGTTACTGGTTTTCCGGCCTTCTACAATCGGAAGGTGCTCTGCATCCTCCCTGTACCCCCAAAAGAATGCTCATTGAACTGCTGAGCCCTCTCCTCTCCCCATTGCATTGATTTCTAGACACGGGTGCTGCCAGGCACATCTAAGGCAAATTGCTTAAATTTAAAGTTAGCTCAAGTGATCGAGGCCTTGTTGTAGCCCCAGCATGTTTTGGCTACCAAGCTTATGGTGCTATTCCTATTGGTCTCTGACCCTTCCTCCTGACTGCTCTAACAGGGTTCTGACTCACTGTTCCAAACCTGTACAACCCCACCATAAATCCCTTTTAGTTGCCATTCTTTGGCTGAATGCCTCATCATACCTTAACCAGCCTTATACCATTCTCACATTGCAGCGTCCCCTATTGTTGCTGTGTGAGGTCAGCAAGGGTATCCCAAATCTGACTGCTTCTTCAGCAGTATAGTGCCGAAAAAAGGAAGCCAGCCTGCCATGTATCAATATTCTTATCCTTGTGCATCATCTCCTCCTCTTTATGTCCCTACCACTAATTCCACTGCCATCTCTGACTTTCCCACTGATTCCCTCTGCTCATAAATTTTGTACGTCTCTTTGTCCACCAGGCCAAAATTGTCTATTCTCATCCTTCCAAATTGTTTCCTTTATGGATAGTGGCACATGATCCCCCAGGGTGAAACCTGGCAGGCCATCATATACTTTCTGCCTCACCCACTCACCCACCCCTACCTTATCATCTTTATCCCCTTCAAATCCTTCAGAACCTTGTCCATCGTCTCCATGCCCTTCTCCCTATTACACCTATAATCCCTTCTAAGCAGACCTTTAAATTCTTTAATTTGACAAGTCCACCTTGTCTTTATCATTCCTGTGTCCAGCTCCTTAAGTTCGAGGATGGGCTCCAGCTGTGGCACTGGCACTGGCTCAAGCTGGCTCCTGGGGATGCTTTCCATCCCTGCCCTCACCCCTTGGCCTGGCAGGCTCCTTCCTCTTTCTGGAGCCTCCTCTCTTTCTCTCTCTTTTGTGCAGTCTTGATTAGCTCCTGAATTTTTCCTAAGAAGGCTGCTGCCTCCTCCTCTCTGCTGGGTGCTGGTCACTAGAACTGGAGTCTTTATTGTCACCAATATGGTTCAGCTGCAACACAACACACAACCATAACACCTTTGCTTTTTTGCACTTTTCCTATCCCTGGGTCTTCCATTCTGCTTGTTGATTATCTTCTTTCTTTTTTTGTCTTTCTGGAGGTGGTCTGGGCAACCTTCTCCCTTCCCCTCTCATCTCACCCACCTGCTGGCCTTGCCCTATGGCCTGCTGCCTAGTACTCTTCTTCTCCATGTGGGATCTGGCAACCCAAGGCCTGCTTCCCATCAGCCCTGCCATGAGGCCCGCATAAGTATCTCAGACCCACTGCCACTTATCCCACCCCTCCTTGGCCAATCTCCTGGGCCCCAGCCTTCTGGCCTTGCTGTGTGCAATGGCTCCCACCCCTTCAGAACCACTTCCCAAATGACCTCCCACCCAACTATCCCTCTCCCTTGTCTGTTGCTATTGCCCTCTGTGATCTTTCCATAGCCTCCCATTTTTTTATGTTGGTCTTTTTGTTATCCATTATGCCCTCTCTACTCTCTGGCTAGGGCTCCTTGCTTCCACCTTGCTTTCCTTACTATCTTCTGTTTTTTAATTACCTGCCCTTGCAGCAACTATCTTCCAGTGGGCCCGACCCCCATGCTAATCTGTGCTGCCCCTGCTGGGATCCTCATGAGCTGCTGCACTCCCCCCACTCCTGAGGCATCCTCAAACATTTCCTTGAATGTTGCAGTCTGTTATTGGCATTTAACTCCTTAGGAACCTTGGTTCCTGTCAGTCCATTCCTAGTGCTTTGAGATTCACACAAGTTTATAGCTTCTTAACAATCTAATTCTCTAAAAATACATTCCAACATTGCTATTATATGTGGTTCTCACAACCACGAGCATCACATTCCCAGTAGCCCTCTTTGTGTTTAAACATTTTTGTTTGCTTTTACAGACTATTTGATCCTCAAGTCCTTCACTGTGACATAGCTGGGCCATTGCCCACAGCCTCCATCTCAACAAAGCATGAGGCCATGGCTGCCATCTTTGGTCAATACTGCCACATGCTCTGTGGCCTATACTCAGACCACTACTTTGTGGCCTCTACTATGCCATCCTCTCACTCTGCTACTGCCATGTTAGTAAGTGGGTCCCTTGCTTTCCACCTGCCTGCCTCCATCACCAAAGAGAACACTGTCAGCCTCCCATCTACCAAACTGGCCCCTGCCCAGCCTACATTTCTGCCCAAATGACCGCGTGGTCCCAATTGTTCCTTTCCCCATTGTCCCTTCTCTCCTAGCATGGCACTCTCAGTCGTGACTTTTGCCTCACCCTCCCTGGATTCACCTTCACTCAAATAGATCTCCCCACATGTGGCAGCCATCCTGGTCCTGTAGGGTGGCTCACTAAACTCCTATGCCTAGCAGACACACAGCTGCCCACCACACCACCCCAACTTCCACCCTAAGCAGCCCAACTACCTGTACACACAAAACCATGCTGACACATGGATGCCTTGGGCCTTTACCTCTGAGCAACTGCCAGGCCACAGTATCACCACTTTAGACCTTGAATCTTTACCAACTGCTTGAGGAATGTGTTTCCCTTACCCCAGGCATTATATCCTGCATTGAAGGACCCAAACAATCTCACAAATGCCACACCATGTGACAAACCCATATCTCTGCTCTGGCTCTCTGGCCAAGCCTGGCCAGCTGGTGGCACAGACCATTAAAGTACAAACAAGGCAGCAATATGCCAACAAAAAGCTTCCACATCACTGACAGCCTTATTTTGCTTGACCTTCGTCTGCCTCTCCAGCCATGGCATAGTCCAGTGAAACGAGTAGAAGTATAGTGCAGTGGTTTAAGGATATGATCTGCAAACTGGAGACCTGGGTTTGAATCCCACAGTCCCACTTGCATACTGTGTGACCCTGAGCAAGTCACTTAACTTTCTTGTGCTCCCAGGTCACACCCGTAAATAAGCTTTCAGCTTAGTGTGTCTCTCCTGGTTTAAAAAAAAGATTTAGAATACCTTACCTTATGGTGCACGTTTTTACCTGAGTTGCCAATCGAATGTGCTAAGACCACACAATCAAACATCTTAGCAGAAAGAGGGGAAACTGGCCTTATAAACCCTTTAAGGACACCCTAACAGCCACTCGGCCCATGCCCTCCCCCTTAGCCAATCCCTGTACACCAGCCATACCTGCATCATTTTCACCTGATGATGCAGTTGATGTCATGTAGTTCCACCCTTCCCCTCCTCTTCCTGCCCCCTCAACTCTCCCTGCCTGAACTTCAATCCCTTCCCCTAGCTTACCTGGCCCATACCATTTCTTCTGAGGCCCTGACAATTCTATTTGCCTTTTAATGGCAACCCTATTTGTGCTAGTATCTTGTTACTTAAGGTTAGGTCAACCTGATCACTTTGCACCCAATTTCTGTGAGTTCTTTGCACATGTACGATATCATCTTCATAGAATTCTATAGCAAGAAAATTCCTCATTAAGTGTGTTATGGTTTTCAGTCTTGCCCTTGTTTCAGTTTTGACATTGGTGATGCCAAATATAGATAGAATTATGTCTGGTGAAAATTGTCATTGTTTTCTTGTATTATTAAATCCTGTGATGTAAAAGACACAGCTAATTGAGAAATGATTTCAGATTTTGTTTTAATGTCTTTCTTTTGAAATTGTTACTGAATAATTCACACTTAAATTGAATTTTGAAGACAGTCTGAATTTCTTTAGACATAATGTGCCACTCTTTCATGTTTAAAGAACAGTAATAGCAAATATTTGGATGTAAGATCATTTGCTCTAATTGCATCCATAATATCATCAGATAAAATGTTAAGTTCCAGAAGTTCAGTACATATTAGATGCCCAGGATTTTTAAAACTTGAGAATCTTTAAAACATTCCTTATCAACCCCTCTTAGTACAATTATAGTTTATTTGTTTTCCAGTGTATCTGTATCCACTAATGTTGTGCTATTATGTATCTCTTGTTGCTTTAATTCTGATAGAACTGCATGTTGATTTGTTTTATTTATTTCCTGTCTGTCTCTTTTATTGAGACTTCAGATATATTTGGTATCTGATCATTAGGTAAAAGTGAGCTTTTTCTTTTCCTGGGACAATTTTTTCCCTTTTCTTTTTTATCTTTACCCATTCTCTTACACATTTTGTGTTTGTTTTCTATCCTGTCTTCAGTGATGTTAGTTAATCCAGACACATTTGCACTGTCTATAAGAGGAGACTGTTCGTTGTTTATGTCCTCAGTACTTGTTTCAAGAGTAATCAAATCATAGGCTAACAATAGGCAGGAACCACTTTCATTCTCTTTTAATTTTTTGATATTCTCACAAATCTTCTAACCATGCTGCATTTATAGCAACTTCTTCCCTCAGTGAGCTGATATCATTTTTTTTAGGATGCTAGGTTGCTCCATTATAGCAATGCTAGCAATATATGTTTTTTTTTTTTTTATACTTCAGCTAGATATTGATCCAGAAAAGTTGAACAGGTAATTTGTTTTCTATTTTCCTTCCAAATCCTGGTCCATTTCAACTAAGTCCTTAATGCCAATTATAGTTTTGCACAATTCAGCCCTAATTTCAGTTACTTCTTTCTCCTTGTTAAGATTTTAACATTAATGATTTACCATCTTTATATGTTATACAACAATGGTTTAAATCAAGCTGTTTGCCACAATGTAACTTCTGTGAGAACTTGTAGTTCAGTTGTACTATTCATCATTGCTCTGAAATACTAAGTACTGCATTTTTTTCATTATTTTTATTTTGCAATCGTAATTAATTTACAAGGAATATATGCTTAACTTTTTAATTGTTGTAATCAGGAGGCCATTGAAAATGAGCATTGCTCAGTTGGTTAAGTGTTATCTTATACCATTTAAAGAAAAACTTGAACTTGAGCTTGAAAAGGTATTGTTGGCTTAAAAGTTATTAAGTAAACCTTATCCCTCTTTCAGATTGCAAACCATTGTTCCCCACTTAGTTTTGACCCAAATTCTGAATTTTCACAAACAAAGATGTCTCCTAATTCTTTTCAATGTCAGCTCTTGACCATTAGATAAGGGTTTCTTTGAACTTCAATTTCCCAGAGCCACTCAATTGTTGCTTCTAGTCTCCTTGACCTCCTTTGTCTCCTTTCTTTGTTTCTCTCGATATTTCTCAATCTTGTCCATCTTTTTCCACCTCTCAGCTCCATCTTTCTACTCCATTCTTCACTTCACACTGTTGTGTTCTCTGCAGCCACAAGAGTGGTAGCAGGGAGGAGGTAGGGAACTACAGACCAGTCAGTCTTACCTCAGTAGTGGGCAAGATTATGGAGACACTCCTTAAGGAAAGGATAGTGCAACACCTGGAATCCATAGGACCACAGGATCCAAGACAGCATGGGTTTACAAAGGAACATCCAGTCAAACTAATCTCATAGATTTCTTTTACTGGGTAACCAGAGTGGTGGGCCAAGTGGGGGCAGTTGATGTTGCGCATCCTTGACTTCAGCAAAGCTTTTGATACTGTTCCACATAGAATATTGATTAATAAGCTGGGTAGGATTGGGTGGGTCAGATGCTGGTCAACTGGGTGGCAAACTGGTTGATGGGCATAAAACAGAGAGTGGTGGTAAATGGTATTTATTTATTTATTTATTTAGCTTTTGTTAACCAGATAAGTGCACTAGCCATAAAATGACTATTTTAGGCATGACCTGGGAGAGTACAGACATGCAGAAACTTAACAGGATAACAATTTATAAGTGCTTTACATACAATGAATTAAAGTGGATACAATATATCAGAGACATTCAGAGTAGACCATTCATAAGTTCATAGGTGCATACCTATGCAATGAATAGAGAGAACCTTGGACAATAAATTATCAGGTGACATATCATATAAACAGAACAAGATACGCAAAACAAAACAGGTAATACAAAAGGAAGAAATAGCCATTGACAGCAGGGGTGTCATTAAGGAAAAGGTCAGTAACTGAGGAAAAGGGAGAAGCCATGAAATTAGATTATATGAGTATATGTAGTGTAAGGGAGATGTCTGTAGTGCAAGATTGTATATGGGCAGGGAAAGGTAACTGGGACAGGCTGAGGCAGTAAGAGGGTTATATAGAGGTGAGAAAATACTATTGTGTGGCAAGAGACAACAGTCATTAGGTAGGGTTAAAGCAGGAACAGGTATTAGCAATCAGCAGATTTTGAGAGCAATTTTTCTTAAAGCATGTGTGGGTGCTAGAAAGTCTAATGTTGAGGGAAGGAATTCCACAGCTGTGAAGCTGCATGCTCAAATGCAAAAGTTCCTTTCCTACTGTGGCATCTCAGCAAATTCAGAAAGGATTTATCAGCTGATCATAGACCATGAAGTGTGTCCTGAGTAATAAGCATAGCTGCAAGACACCTAGGGTTTGATTCTGAATTATTGAATCAATAACAGAGCCAAGGTAGTATTTCCTACTAGTTAATGGAGAGAGCCAACCAAGATCATTATAAAGTTGACAGTGGTGTTTAAGCTGAGGAGCTGAAGAGGCATAGCGACATATGTTGTTATACTTATTATCCTCGTGAGCAGCTCCAAATAAGGGAGTCAGATAGGTTAGGGAGGGAGCAGAATCCCAAGAATTGCCATTTTAGCAGATGGCATGAACATATAACTAGTCTCACATGCAACACCCAGTTTGAGTTGACAGCTCTATAAACAGACTGTACATGAAGATTAACATCAAGAGATTGATCTAGCAGGATGCCCAGGTTCTTGAAAATGGTCACACATTCCAGTAATTGACCTTCTAAGTCCTGCACCATCAGTGCTGTTGTGCAACCTGAGCTTTGGGGCTGATCCAAGCAGCAGGGATTTAGTTTTGCTAGTGTTGACAGCCAGTTTGTGGTTGTATAGCCAGTTTTGGATATTGTTAAAGTCAAAGGAAAGGGTTGTATTGATAGTGTCTATATTAGTAGAACTTGTATAGATGACAAGATCATCAGCATATAGAATAGCAGAGCAGGATTTTAGAGCAGTTCCAATGTTATTTATATAAAGAGAGAATAGGAGGGCCCTAGGATGGAGCTCTGAGGTACACCAATGTTAATGGTGGTACTGTTCAATAGAGAGGAATTAAATTTCACCACTTGAGTTCTATTTGTCAGGTAGTTTTCATACCAGTCAACAACAAAGGAGGAGATATGCAGGTGTTGAAGCGAGGAGAGAAGCAAAGTGCAATCAACAAGGTCAAAAGCCTTTGTGAGGTCAATAAATACAGCCCCAGTCAGATTGCCAGTATCCATTTTGAAAGCGATATATGGTGAATTTAAGGAGTACAGTCATTGTGCATGTCCTTTCCTGAATCCATGTTGGGTATCCAAGAGCAGACTGTGCTCAAGTACATAGTCATTTGTCTGAGTTCGCACAATTTTCTCCAGGATTTTGCACAGTACCAAGAGTATGGCAATTGGTCTGTAGTTCATGACAACCTTAGGATCCTCTTTTTAAGGACAGGTGTGATCTGAGCAGTTTTCCACAGGTCAGGGACCATTCCACCTTAAAGTGATAACATATAAATTTTGGTCAGCGGTAATGCAATAAAGGGAGCTGCAAGTTTAAGAGGGCGGGGTTCCAGGGAGTCTGAGCCAGAACTGGTATTATCAGAGATAGACCTCAGGTGCTTCAGGACTTCCTTTCTAGACACAGCCTTAAAATAGAATGGAGGAGTATAAGGAGGCACAGGGACAACACTTACAACTTATCCAGACAGGTTCCTGATGAGGAGGGAGAACACTGCAGTGGGATTGAAGGAAGAGGTATATTGGGAGAGATCAGGGAAATGCAGGTTGAAAGAATTATCTATGGTTTGTGAGTCATTATAATGCACATCATTTATCAGCATATTGCCAGGGTAGTTGACTGTGAGGATCCTAGGAAGCATTTGATGTGTGACCAGAATTCTCTGGGATCATTGGCCGAGTTAATCAGTAGGTCTTTAGAGTACTTGCTCTTAGAAG
The DNA here is from genome assembly GCA_016271365.2 of Neoceratodus forsteri. NCBI lineage: Eukaryota > Metazoa > Chordata > Ceratodontiformes > Ceratodontidae > Neoceratodus > Neoceratodus forsteri. The sequence continues at coordinate 628,274,579 of CM057455.1, forward strand.
CTCTGACTTGTCTTTTACATGAATTCCATAGTGTACTGTAAGTGTTGAAATCTGTTTGCTGGCCTGATGTTTTGTAGCGCTTCCAGAGTTTATCTCTAAGGCACAAACTTTTGAGCAAGTCTTTGCTTAGCCATTTTGTTTGTTTACGCCTCACTCTCTGGGTGATCTTTGGGGCATGTTTATATTGAACAGTAAAGAATTTAGTGTTGAAGAGGTTAAGAGTGTCCTGAGAACAGTGTGATAGATAGATCTCCGACCAATCAATTCTGGAGTCTCATACAGAAACACCTCTCGGTCTAGGTGAACAAAGTTTGTGAGAGTGATGAGACACGGTGGAGGAGATGGAGGTGCCCCCAGGACAGGATGCAGAAAGTAGGAGAGTGGTCAGTTAAAGCATCAGCAAGAGTACCAGCGGCTGAGATATGTTTGATCCAGTTTACCAGCACCCAATTCAATAGTGTGCCTAGTGGTGATGAAGACAGACTTCTAGTTGGCACTCTTACCATCTTATGCAGGTTGTAGCTTTGAGTCAGAGATTGAAGAGAACTGAGAGCTACCCCAAGCCAGTTTAAGTTTAGGTCCCCTAAGATGACAACCTCATTATGATTATAATTCTGAGAGTTATTTTCCAACAGGTACTCTAGACCTGCAATCCCTCCCACTGGGGGTTATATGCACAGATAACATGCAGTTTCTTGGCTCCCAATGCAAGGGTAGCATGCAAGTATTCACCTACCAAATGAGCATCCAGGATGGCGAGAAGAGCGACAGTCAGATTATTTTTGTAGTACAGAGCAACTCCATCACCACGTTTGTTCGATTTCCTATCCCTTCAATAATAGAATAATTTGGCAGGCAGCAGAGGAGTCAGTAACCAACGGTTTAGCCAGGTCTCAGTGAGACAGAGAATATCAGGATTGTACAGTTTGACCCATGACTCCAGTTCCATGAAGTGACACATCAAACTTCTTATATTCAAGTGTGCAATTAACAGCATGTTTGGACATACTATGTATGTCATCTGCTGAGAAGTAAGTATCTAGTGGCCCAGGATTTGTCTCTATATCCCCAGATAGCAGAATGGCAATGATGACAAGGAACCACAGCCCATGTTTAGAAAAGGATGGGATAATGCAGACTTGTTCCTTAGTTTCCTTAACATACAGAGAATGGTAGGAGCAGCCCTTTAGTAGAGAAGAAGATTAGTTTGCAGTATCCTTGCATTATAAACAATAAGGTTGAAGAAAGTAAAATCACAGTGCTCTGTCCTATATTTATTTGAGCCATCCTCATTCCATAATGATAGTGTAATTCTGTCAAGGCAAAGTAGGACAAGAAAAGTTACGAGGGCAACCCCAGACAGCTGTTGGACATGGTGTGACTGTTGGTACAACATTGGTTCAATTCATGACAGAGGTCACCCAGGGTCACAGCTAGGGAGGATTGACAAGAGGCTTTGGCTATGCAAGACCTTCCAGGCATGCATTCCCAGCCCCATTACATTAATAGCCTGGGGCACACCTACTCAAGTACAAGTGCAGGGTGTGAAATCATTTTGTCCTTTTGCTTCCTTTGTTATTTAAAGAGGTTGTTTAAAAGCCCACAAATAGATCCCTTAGGAGCAAGTCAGATGAAAATGTGGATTCGAGCAGGACCCAGAGTCACTGGAGTTTGTCAGACCTGGTTGCTTGATTTCTGTTTTGCTTGGATAGCTTCCAAAAGTTGATTTTAAACTGAAAATGCAAATACCTTGTGGTGATGTTTTGCAGAAAATCCAGTCCAGAAGACCTTCACAGATGTAGTGAGCAAGAATGGTGTAGTTACTCCAAGCAGAAGATCTTGTAAATCCCAAAAACTTAGCTACAGACAAACACAAACAGCCTCCCACATGCCCTTTATGCAACAAAGAGTATACAGTCAGAAGAGATGCAAGTCACAAGTGGGGTACCTCAGGGATCAGTCCTGGGGCCAGTCCTCTTCAATATCTTCATCAGTGACATTGCAGATGGACTGGAGGGTAAGTTGTCTGTTTGCAGATGACACCAAGATCTGCAACAGAGTAGATGATCCAGATGGGGTGGGCAGAATGAGAAGAGATCTGGATAAACTATCAAAATGGTCAAAAGAGTGGCAATTGGGGTTTAACACAAAGAAGTGCAAGATCATTCACATAGGGAAGAGAAACCCTGAAGCCACCTATAGGCTGGGAAGGAGTTGCTGGCAGTCACAAGGAAAGAAAGAGTCGTGGGCATCATCATCACCGATGACCTGAAATCATCTAAGCAGACCTCTAAAGCAGTAGGTAAGGCTAGAGGGATGTTGAGGGTGTATTAGTAGGGTATCACAAGTCAGACGAGGGAGGTAACAACCTCTTTACAAGACACTGGTTAGGCCCCATATGGAGTACTGCATGCAATACTGGAGGCCACACCTTCACAAGGACATTAGCCAAATTGAGGCAGTCCAGAGAAGGGCAACCAAAATAGTGCAGGGACTGCATCAGAAAACATATGAGGACAGATTAACTGAACTCAGTATGTATACCCTAGAGCAAAGGAGGGAGAGAGGTGATATGATTGAAACATTCAAGCACCTTAAGAGCATTAAGAAGGTGAAAGAGTCTAACATGTTTAAATATAAGGAAAATAGGTGGACAAGAGGACACAGAATGAGATTAGAGGGAGGACAATTAAGGGTAATGTGAGGAAGTTCTTTTCACAGAAAGGGTGTTGGATGCATGGAACAGCCTACCTCAGGAAGTGGTGGATATGAATACAGTGCATGGCTCCAAACAGGCATGGGATAGGCATAAGGGAGCAATACAGATGAGTATGAATAGATAGACCATTGACAGAGCAATGCCCTATGGCACATTCATAAGGTAGAAAAGAAATGGGCTGATTGGATGGGCCTTGCGGTCCTTATCTGCCATCAACTTCTATGTTTCTATGCTTCTATGTTTCTGTGTTTCTACAGAAGTGGTGACTCCACCTGTACCTATAAGTTTTTCCATTTCAGTAACCTGAAATAAGTACAGTCAAGCATAACAAAAGTTAGAAGGGTCTGCTACTCCTCTACAGACTCTCAGCCTCAGGCAGCCATCCAAGGATTAATTAGCCATAGGCAACCTTTGTTGCGGTAGAGGTTACGCGCGGAGGAAAAGTTTCTTATGGATATTATTAATATGTGCAAGTTGAGGCTTCTATCTAGGCACATAGTAAGGTGTTTGAAAAGGGACACTTCTTCAAGTGGGTGCCATCCAGGGTTTTAAAAGTGGTGATGGTTGACTTTGCAAGCTTATGCCTACTGCCAAAGGACATGAATACTGTATCATCGGCATTAAGTGCAAGCTGGTTTTACTGGAATCAAGATTAGACATTGTCAAAGTCTCACTAAGTGATGATTCATGCTCAGAGACCTAAGCACCAATGACATAAAGGACAGTGGTCATTTAGAAAGATGGAAAAGTTTTTACATCAGATAACCCAGCTGAGAAATATCTAATTTTCAAAAAGGCCCTGCTTTAAGCCCAGTGAAAGAACACACACCACTACCAATGGATAGTCACACACCATTATACATTCACACATACTCACATACCATTACACACACACACACACACACATACACACACACACACACACAAACACACACCCAAACAGTCATAAAATGAATCTATTGTTTAGGTAAAATATGTCTCCTGAATCCTATTCATCATAAACCTGTACAATGGTGTTTGCCCTTTAAGGAGCAGACCAGGTTGTCCTGGTGCACCCTTCCCTTTTCATCAAGATGGTGTTCTCGGAAAGGAGGGAGAAGGAAGGAGGCCAGGGGATAGAACAATGGGGCAAGCAACAGGAAGGGGAAGGGCAAGTGGAGGTACATAAGAGACAGCACAGGAGTGGTTCAGCCACTTTTGCTGGAGTTTTGATTGAACTAATTGAAACTGCAGTACATCGGATTGGTAGATTAATTTGGAAGGTCTGTGCATTAGGAGAAAGAGGTAAGAAACAAACAATAGGGAAGAGGATGTAAAAAAGTATACTAGATATGTATCTAAGATACATAGATATATATATATAGATAGATAGATAGATAGATAGATAGATAGATAGATAGATAGATAGATATATTAGTGGATGAGCTAGTAGAGATTGACACATTTCCTCCAAGTATAAATAATCAGGATATAAAAATCTTGTTATTTGCAGGCGATGCAGTGATACTATCTCAGACCACGCTGGACTTAAAAAGAGCCCTGATTAAAGTGAAAGAAACTCTTTCAAGACTTGAATTACAATTAAATATAGATAAAACTAAAATAATGGTATGTGGTGGGGAAGAAAATGTGAAAGAATGGAAAACAGGGGCAGACATTATTGTAGAGACTACAGAGTTTCAATATTTAGGTGTTACAATAAATAGGAACTTGAGCTGGAATTCACATGTAAAGAAAGTAATTAATAGTGTTACAAAACATGCCAGCCCAGTGGCACTGAGGGTTGAGGTGCTGGACGCCACACCTCGCACCACGCCGCCACCCGGTTCGGGAGTGAGTTCGGTTGTCAGGGGCTGGCCAGTGGAGACAGGCTGGAGCATCCGAGACAGCTCACCTTCTCCCGAGGGAGGAGGACCTCTATGCCAGCAGCGGTGACCCTGGTGGGAGACTGGGGAGGAAGGCCGGCAGCTAAGAGTCTCCGGGGGGTATAATTGGCCACCGGCGGAAGCCGTGGCCAATCAACCCCAGAGACTGCTCCTTCACGGAAGGAGGGGTGACGCTATGGACACCAGAGGATGCCCTGACGCTAGGCATGCAACGTCCCATGGGGAATATGGGAGGAAAAAAGTACCCCACAGAGCCTAGATGAAGGAGCACTGAGCCGAGGGCCCTAACGTGCCAGCACCCACCCGCGAACACAGGACCAGATAAGTACCCAAGATTCTGGGGTCCTCGGACCCGACCCCACCCAGGGGTATTCTGCAGCGAATGATGGGACTGGGAAACAAGGGGTGCTGGCAGGCAGGGCTTCATGGTGCTCCCAGGGGTTCAGCTCAGTGAGGGAGAAAATAGAAATTCAAAACCCCAAAAAAACAAAAAAAAAAATAGTGGTACAAAAACAATGTTGTAGTGATGATATTTGCAAATACCTTTGCAAATAATTCTTTATAGCACAGAAAAGAAGTTATGAAGCCAAAATAAATGCACAAATACTATATGGTGCAGAAGTATGGGGTCCTGGTACCAATGTTAAATCCTTAGAAATTGTGCAAAACTCCTATTTAAAGAAACTATTAGGGTACCAAAGTATACCCTAAATGCTACTATAAGGGCAGAAACAGAAATTTTGTCAGTATCGACAATAATAAAAAAAGGAGTATAAACTTAAAAAACATTGCAAGCAACTGAAGATAGTATAATTAACCATTGCTGGGTGGAGGAAAAATCTGAGAAAATTGATAACTATCAAAACAAGAAAGGGTGGTTTAAAATTTTGAATGACGAATTTAATAAGAATGGAATATTATGTAATTATATGTACTCTGAATTGTGTGAGTCAAATACATTTAGAGATAGTGCCATTCAGAGACTTGAGGATGTAGCTAAACAACAGGACATGAGTAGTATAAGGATTCTTTGCAATATATAATTTATAAAAGAAATAAAATATACCTTTGAAGAGGAAAAGTATTTAAGGGTTTAGTAGAATGCAAAACAGAGAAAAGTCCTGACAAAATTAGGATTAGGATTTTAGCAGGAAGGGAATTTAATTCCAGGTACACCTGAATATTTCTGTGTTTGTAAAGATATGGTTAATCTTACAACTAAACATGTCATATTAGATTGTTCAACTTTTGATAGTGAAAGAGAGCAGTTACTATCTTCAAGTCTGAATAGGTTAAAGAGAATGAAACTAGTGAGAAATTAAAAAGGATTATATCTCCATCTGAAGCAGTAGATATCTTTGCACTATCTAGTTTTGCACAAAGAGTATTGAGTAAGTTGGAAAAGTTAGTAAAAGTTTAAGGGCAGTGGTAAACTTCTTGTTTGTACAAATTCGATGACTATGTTATTACTGACCAAAATAAAACATGTATTTTAACTATATTTATGGATATTGTGTGTAACAAACTTTGTTTTATACATGCTGTTAATAAACTTTAATCTGATCTGATCTGAAAAAGAAAAGATATAGGAAAGGAAGCAAGGTGAAAAAACTTGGTGATGGTATGGGATGTTGGATCAAGCATTCAGGCCGTGAGAAGGAATGAGGAGCGAAGCCTGAGAGGTTGGACAGAACCAGATGGACAAGGAAAGAAAGGATGGACTAAATGTTGATTAAGCATCTGAAATGTAGTTGAAAGGACATGAAGTATTTTGAATGAAATATAATGCAAAATATGGTGCATGTAATAAACATGCTGCCAGTCGAGCACCCAAAACTAAGCAATTGTGGATCATTTCTGAGAGAAGTTCATCTAACAAACATACTGGATGCTAGTCCAAAATTAGGTAATTTAGCATCCTGATTACTAATGTTCTTAAAATAGGGAATGTACTACTCAGCATCAAAACAAACTCATTAGTCAGATAACAGAGAATCAAAGTGATATTATTTACAATCTTGAGATCACTAATAGATACAAACTACTTACAGAAGAAAATAGTAATTGACTAATAAACACAGAAGTCAATGAAAACAACTCACTAGAGTCAATAACAATACATGAATCTCAATGTTGCAACCTTATGAATGATAGTATTGCTCTTTTTCTAAATAATAATTCTTGTAATCTAGGAATACTTATTTGGAACATAGCAGGACATAATTTAAAATGTATGGATTTGGAATTTCTTTCTTGTCTTAATAAGATAGAAAATCTTTCATTCAAGAGACTTGCCATGGAACAGATCAATTGGATAATATAAAGATCAATGGATATACGTTAGTGCATTCACCAGCCAAGAAGTCAAGTAAACTGGGCAGAAGAATGGGTGGACTAGCTACACAGATTAAAGTAATTGACTTAAAGGTGATCAAAACAATAATTAAACAAAATTATATACTCATCCTGCTGAGTGTCTGGGATGAAATAGTTATTCTTGGAAATATGTATAACTCTCCAATTAAATCTACACTTCATAATAAAAACTTAACTAAAAACATTATTGAGGATATAAAAAACTTAGCAACAGAAAGTATAAATAATGATTTACTGATAATGGGGACTTTAATATTAGATATGGTAAGGGAATAATAGTCAATGGTAATAATTCAATGCTACAGGTTTTAAATATACCCCCAAGGATATTGCAGGAGAAAAAAATCCCACTGATATACATAATCAATTGGAACTTTTATTAGATCCCTTAAAATTGATCATTCTGAATGGAAGAGTCCACTCAGACAGTGAGGGTAAAACAACATGTATTAGCTCAAGAGGTTCTACAATTATTGATTACATTTTATTATCATTTTATGACTTTCATAAATGTATAGATTTAAAATTCTTAAAAGAACATAGAGTGACCATCATCCTGCTGTACTTTATAGAAAAGCAAAAAAAATGTAATCTTATCTTCTGAAGAAAAATGTATTAATATAGTAAATAACAAAATCAAATGTGATAAGATACCAAGAAGCACTGGCATGAAAATGAGTGATACATATATTCAAGAAATAACACCTAAAATACAAAACAAGATAGATCCTGAAATTATTTATAATAATCTAATCACACAATATCAGCTTTGTGAGGAGGACTTTGTAAAGGAAAAAAAAGAAAATCTTACATTAAACCTAGATATGATAATTGGTTCTTTAAAAACTGTAGAAAGGAAAATAAAAAATATCAAAACTTACTAGGAGTGTCAAGAAAAATCCAGCAAATGTAAACTTGAAAATGTAAGTAATGTAGAAAACAACACAGAGATTATGTTAATTCATAACACTAAACACACCAAAAGAACTGTGGGAAACTATGTTAATGGTTATAAGGGAAAATAATGTTCAAAAATATTGGACCGTGGTAGCAATGGGTACAAATACATCTAACGGTTAATATGATTCTTATATAGATCCTGATACATGGGTAATGTATTTCACATCAACATGCTATAGAGAAGCAATACTTGATTTTACAGGAAGTACAGAAATTAAAGAGCATTTTAAATGGTTTACAATTATTGAAGTAAGGTTAGCAAATGACAGTTTTAAAATAAATAAATCACCTGGTCCAGATAATATTCTGATAGATTTTATTCTATTGAATTTAGAATGCTGGGCAGATGTCCTTAAACTTTTTTTAAATAAATCAGTAATGTATGCATATATACAGGCTTTATGGCAAGGTAATTATATCATACTGATTCATAAAAGGGCCCCCATACAGATCCAGCTAACTACAGGCCTGTCAGTTTACTTCACACTATGTCCAAAATCTATGCTAAAGTATTTATTGAACAATTATTAACATGGTAAGATCTACACAAAATAATTTCAGATCTACAAGCTAGTTTTAAAGACTACTGACACCAAAGCTCAAATTTTCTTACTTAATCATTTGATTGAAAACTATTGAAATACCAAAGCACAACCACTTTTTGTAGCATTTTTCAATTTTACTTCAGTGTTTGACACTATTCTTAGAACACTCTTTTGGGGAAAATGGACCAATTAGGAATAGATCAGAATCTTTTAATACTAATAAAAGATTATATTCCAATACATGGACAGAAATTAAATACTCCAAGTCAGGTACACTTACAACTAAAATTGATAGCAACATACTGTAGGAGTCTGGCAGGGCTGAGTGTTGGCCCCAACATTATTAAATGTATATATTAACGATACTGTAATATATGGGTAAGCCTCAATAATACTATACTAAGTCATACAAAAATTTCCCAGTAATACATCACTATTCTCAATAATACTATCCTGATAAGGGATAATACTATGTTTTGGTGATAATACTACAGTTTAAAGGTGATCTCAACTGTAGTATTATCAATGGATCCATATATTACAAAAATAACACAAAGATCAGTGTTTTAGAAGTCAGTAACACCATCTCAAGGTTTGGGGACGTTAGACCTTCAAGCTTTCGCTTTCAAGGTTCCATGTCCCCAAACCTCTTGATGGTATTACTGCCTTGTAATACAAACTTATCTATCTATTATACAATGGCAAGAGCATTTCTCATTCTCTGATTGGTCACTGTGTGCCTGGGACAATGATGTTATTGAACAATAACATCACTGTATTAAGTCCAGGCACACAAATGACAGCATTACAAAGCATTAAATCATGCTCCTCTCCCAAGCTGTTGCAGCAGCTCTGGTCAACACTCTTTAAATGATTTCACCGCCCCTCCAGAACATCAGCATGCTGAAACACCACTTCCACCAACAACAGAAACAGTCACAGTACAGTAGGATACAAAACTACTGTCATTCCTGTTTTCTTTCTGAAGCAACTGGCTTCATTGAACCATGATGACGGTAACTGCCAGTCACGTGTTCAATGACACCGCCACTTGAAACACACATTGCCTATCCAGTACAGTAGCAGACCCAATAAAAGGAACTCACAAAATATTAAAATATACCTTCTGTCCTACAAAGGAGTAGCACAATGAATTCCTCCAGCCATGCACTTTTCATAACGTTACCAGCATGCACATGATCGGTCCTTAGCGGTCTGTTGTTCCCACATGCACAGAAATTGAAAATCAAATTGAAAGTAAGCACCACAACTGCCTCTCAAAATATCTGGCCATGGACAAGTGTGTGTGTGGGGGCATGAACTGAAAGTAAAACCCACACTGATAGAAACACTGAGGGGAGGAAGTCGGCATAAAGCACCAGCGCCACCTACTGGACTACTTGTCCTTGTACCTACAATACATGCCTCTAACAAAAATATAATGAATAAATAAAATGTCATTTTTTTACTTTTATTATCATTTTAAAAAATGAGCGATGTATAATAGCAATAAGGCACTCCAGAGGTGTGTCATTGTGTAATAACGTCACTCCTGGGGTGGCAGAAGTACTCGCTTCACCTTGTGTTTCAACCACCCCAGGAGTGATGTTATACAATAACACACACCCTGTCATGCCTTATTGCTTAATTATTCTATTTATAATTGCACATAATAATCCTTCATATCACCCATCCAAAATCTGTGATCAGTGAATATTGGTTCTTGCATATGCTGATGATTTAGCAATAATCTCTACTAGTAGACTGGGTCTACAAACAGCATTACAAAAATTGGAGTCTTTCTGTGTAAAACATAATTTGAAACCAAATATAAAAAAAAGTTATGGTACTTGGAAGCAAAAAAATATATATATATATATATATATATATATATATATATATACAGTATATAATTGCTGTTGTCAGGTATTAATTTTGAAGTTGTTAAAGAATTCCTTATTTGGGTGTGTTTTTTCAGATAATTCTAAATTGAACAAACACATTAATTGGTGTAAAAAAATATAGATATCTGTAAAACACTCACAAGATTTAATTTAATCTCTGTTGGTATGACTGTGGCACCTATGATTAAAGCAATAAACACTAAAGTAATAAATCAAGCCATATATGCTGCTGAGGTCTAGGAATTGACAACACCTTACAAATAGATATACGATCATAAACAATTATTGAGCATTCCATCCGGTTCACTAAGTACTCTAGAGAGAACCCAGCTAAGCTCAACCAGTTTTAAATTTCTTGTATATGAAGATTGATCAATTTTGGATAAGGATAAGATTAGAAAAAGGACTCAATCTTAGGCAAATGTGTACAGTACGTGAAAAACAAAAATTTCTCTCTTACAAAGAAGGCAATTAAAGAACATAGTCAAGAAGCTTCTGAGGAAAATTGATTATCTACCTTAAGCAACTGGGTAGAACAGAATATTCAGCTAAACCCAGCATATGACAGAATCATAACAAAGAAACTTCAAAACAAAAGTTTTTAACTGGCAGTGCTCTTAGTCCTACACATACACCTAAAGGTGAAGGTGTCCAGATAGTATGAGAAAATATCAATGTGGGAGTTCTCCTGCAAAGCAGTAGCTTCTATTGGCACCCTAAATCATGGCACAAACACCATTATAATCAACAATCTGTTGTTTTATTTATATGGAGAACTATGATGCTCTTTGATCCACAAACAATGAGGTTTAGGCATCTGTTTAGAAGTAGGCTTTTTTTTTACCTTAAAAGACAAAGTCCTTCTTTTGGCCATTTCTTCTTTTGTGGCTCATTTGCCTAATCCATTCGGCTTTCTGTTTGCATAATGTTTCTCTGTCTGAATTTGGGCAAAGAAAAGTTTAGCTGGTGGCTACAGGCTAGTTGACCTCCTGGTCTGTTGTTGAGGGCAACAAAGATGGTGCATGGATTGCATCACAAGTCCTATGAAGACAGATTGAAGGAACTGAACATGTACTCCCTGGAGGAGAGAAGGGAGAGAGGGATATGATAGAGACATACAAGTATCTTACAGGGAGGAACAGGGCAGGAAAACACTATTTTAAGTGAAAAATATGTTCCAGGACTAGAGGGCATGGGATGAAGTTGGAGGGAGGACGATTCAGAGGAAACATAAGAAAGAATTTCTTCACAGAACGGGTGGTGGACAAGTGGAACACCCTGCCAGAGGAAGTGGTGGGGCTGAAACAATCACAGGATTTAAGAATGCATGGGATAGACATAAAAGGAATTCAGGAGGTCAGGGTAGGGCAACAGACTTCTAGGAAAACAAACTGAACTTACAAGCTCAAATGGGCAGACTGGGTGGGCCATAGGCCCTTATCTGCCGACACTGTCTATGTATCTATGTATCTATGCCTAGACTGTTTACTAAACTCAGGGAATCTTTGGCAGCTGCCGTTACAGCTTCACCTCTCACAGGTGAACTACACTTTAACATGTTGACATTTAAGAGTGGTCATCACTCCATCCTCAGATGTTGTGTTCATATGAGACTCAAGTCTTTTAAGCTGTGTGGTCACCATGGTTACTACATTGTGTATTTTTGTGCCTGGTGACCTTCCTACAGGCTAGTTGACCTCCTGGTCTGTTTGACATTTGTGTAATTCATTCATTCTAATTAATCACAGTATTGCTTTAGGGTACAATGCGGATATCTAATATCGTCCTTTTAACAAGATGAATCAGTTTAAACAAAAATATTAAAATAAATAAATTACTTACATTACATGAACAAATATGATATTAGTAAAATAGACCTTTTCCCATCTTTTAAAATAGTATTCCAAGAGAGCTGTTAATATTACATAGCTCAGGGTGGCAATATAACATTTTATGCATATTATTTCCATAAACTTAATTTCATATGCTCCGTGCAGATGCCATCCTTCCTACCTTCTTTGCTGTTCATAAGGCAATATTTAAACCTCCTGGTGGACTATACCCTTAACTAAACCTCCTATATCGTGGTACATTTTACAAATAACTGCTGTACCCATGGTCCTCATTAAGTTCTTTTGGCCACATAGTCTGCAGCTCATGTATCCAGACAGATTCCCATTACATCATCAATTCTTTTATGTTTTCCTCTTTCCAGCAGTTTAACCTTTTCAAGTCCCACATGAGTTAGGGAAGCAGCTGACCCATGGCCTGCATCCAGATAATGCTTCACCATGGCAAAGTTCACATTTTAGTTTTAATCACTGTTTTGTGTTCCCTATTATGTTCTTAAGCAGTGTTTTAGCCTGGCAATGTATGATATCCCACAGGGGCAATTTAACATGTAAATCATGTGTTCCATTGAACAGTTTATGAAACCTCTCACCTTATACTTTTCCTGGATCTGGGGTGATTAAACGTTTTTCTATTCCTTGTGCTGCCACATTGTGTCCAATTTCCACACTTAACATTCCCTTCTGGGGTGGGGGCATCCAGTCCAGTCTTAAATTATCTTTTGTTCACAAAACAATATTTTCACCATACCATCTTTTAGATGTTTCCCTTTTCTGTAGCTTATCCTTGGTCCCTTTATAGCTAGTGGTTTTAGCTACAGATTTTCTGTCAAAGTTTTCCCAATGTCTTTTGATTATTCTGCTAATGTCTCCAAATGCTTTGTTAAATGTTATGCAAAAGTCTATCTGTTCTGTCCCATCCTCATTATTTTTCTTTATTTGTAATTCCTCCTTTTTTACATTCTACTTTCTTTAGCTTTCACCAGTGTGTCCAGTTCATAACCTCTATTTAGAAACCTTTGACATGTATTTGCTGTTTCTTCCTTCATAATGATTTCTTCACTGCCATTTCTTTTATTCATAATACTTGCTGAAATGGTATGTTGTTCATTGTGTATTTTGGATGATGGCTTTCATAGTGTACAACTATGTTTTGAACAGTGTTTTATTCTGAATAACTTTGTTTAAAATTTTCCATTTTGATGTAAATGGTGATATCCAAGAAATGTATTTATTTTTCACTGATCACTGATTCAAACTTAAGAATATCATCACTTCTATTAATATACTATAGAAATGCTCAAGGTCTTTTCTTGACCCTCCCAAATTAACTGAACTTCATCCACAAATCTCAGCCATTTCATTATTTTTCCATACCATTTATTCTTATTTCAGTGCCATATTGTATTGTCATCCAAGCTGCAAACATAAATGTTGACCAGTGAAGGGCAGAAGTTGTCCCCATTGTAGTCCCATGCATTTGCTGGTAAAAATCTTTCCCAAATGCAAAGTAATTATTCCTAAGTACTAGATTTGTAAGGTTAACAATACAATCTGATGGTAGCACTGTTTCTCTTGGTCAGGAACTCAGTTTGGCTGTAATGACTTCTAATCCTGTTTGAAGTGGGATGCTATTATACAGTTTCATAGATACATAGATACATAGACAATGTCGGCAGATAAGGACCTATGGCCCACCCAGTCTGCCCATTTGAGCTTGTAAATTCAGTTTATGTTTTCCTAGAAGTCTGTTGCCCCTTACCACTGACCTCCAGAATTCCTTTATGTCTATCCCATGCATTCTTAAACTCGTTATTGTTTCAGCCCCCACCACTTCCTCGGGCAGGGTGTTCCACTTGTCCACCACTCGCTCTGTGAAGAAATTCTTCCTCATGTTTCCTCTGAATCGTCCCTCCTCCAACTTCATCCCATGCCTTCTAGTCCTGGAACATCTTTTTTCGCTTAAAAATAGTGTATTCCTGAACCCTGTACCTCCCTGTAAGATACTTGTATGTCTCTGTCATATCCCTCTCTCCCTCCTCTCCTCCAGGGGTACATGTTCAGTTCCTTCAACCTGTCTTCATAGGACTTGTGATGCAATCCATGCACCATCTTTGTTGCCCTCCTCTGAACCTTCTCTACCCTGTCTATGTCCTTACATACGTATGGTCTCCAGAACTGTACACTACTCCAGGTGGGGCCTCACTAGTGTCTTGTATAGTGGAATTATGACCTCCCTTTTCCTGCTGGTGATGCCCTGCCTATACATCCCAGCATCCTATTTGCTTTACCTGCTGCCTTGTCACACTGTTTCCCTACCTTGGGGTCATCAGAGATGATAACCCCAAGATCCCTTTCCTGCTTGGTGCATGCTATATCCTGACCCCCCAACTGATATATTGTGCCAGGGTTTTGTGCCCATATGCATTATCTTGCACTTCCTGCATTGAATTTCAACTGCCAAACCCCTGACCATTCTTCTCAAGTTTCTGCAGGTCCCTTCTCATTCTGTCTACACCCTCTGGTGTGTCTACTCTGTTACAGAGCTTTGTGTCATCAGTGAACAGTGAAATTCTGCCTTCTAGTTCCCGCGCAATGTCACTGATGAAGATGTTGAATAGGACCGTCCCAGCACTGATCCCTGTGGTACCCCACTGGTCACTCTTCCCTCTGTGGAGTGACAGCCATTTACCACCACCCTCTGTGTCCTGCCACCCAGCCAATTACCTACCCACCACACTACTGTCCTGCCCACACCCATATTCCCCAGTTTGTGCAATAGTCTTCTATGTGGCACAGTGTCAAAGGCCTTGCTGAAGTCCAGATAGGCCATGCCCACTGCCCTCCCTGATCCATGTCCCTAGTCACCCAGTCAAAAAATTCAACGAGGATGGTCTGACATGACCTCCCTCAGTGAAACCATGCTGCCTTGGGTCCTGTAGTCCATTGACAACCAGATGTTCCACCAATCTCTCCTTCAGTAGTGCTTCCATGATCTTTCCCACTACCGAGGTGAGGCTGACTGGTCTATAGTTCCCTGCTTCCTCTTTGTTCCCACTTTTGTATAAGAGGACTACATCTGCTGTCCTCCAGTCTTTGGGTACCTCCCTGTTTCCAGTGATCAGCTAAACAGGATAGCCAGAGGTTCAGCCACCACCTCTCTTAGTTCTTTAAGGACCCTGGGTGCACCCCATCTGGCCCCATTGCTTTATCTACTCTTATTACTTCTAGTTCCTTCAGGACCCTTTCTCGTGTAAAGGGACTTGTGTCCATTTCTGCACCATTCTCACCTCTTGTACTCCTTCAGACCCATTACCCTCCTCTTCCTCAGTAAAGACTGAGCAGAAATACCTGTTCAATATGTCAGCTTTACTGTTGTCATCCTCCACGCTGCCCCATCCTCCCCTTCAGTCTCACTATCCCTCCCTTTGTCTTTCTTTTTTCACTTATGTACCTGTAAAGGTTTTGTCCCTCTACCCATTGATTTTGCAATGTGTTCTTCTGTCTGAGCTTTGGCTTCCCTTACTGACATCCCTGCCTCCCTTGCTTCTCCTGGTACTTCTCCCTATCCCCTTCTGCCTGTGTCTTTTTGTGTTGCCTGAATGCAATCTTTTTGGCTTTCACTTTCTCTGCTACCTCTTTGGAAAACCATAATGGCCTCCTCTTCCTTTTCCTCTTGCTAACCTGCTTAATGCATAATTCTGTTGTTCTTGTAATCCCCATTTTAAATACTGCCCACTGTTCCTCAACCCCTGATTCCTGTCCCATTCCCTTAATGCCTCTTTCAAGTATCTCCCATTTTCCCAAAGTCTGCCCCCTAAAATCCAGGATACGTGTTTTGTGTGGTTTTGTTCTGCTCTTTCTGTGATTTCAAACCACAATGACTGGTGGTCACTGTTCCCAGGTGCTCCCCACTGTTACCCCATCACACTGTCCCTGTTTGTGAGCACAAGGTCCAGTATTGTCTTCTGCCGAGTTGGTTCCATGACTAGTTGCTTGAGGAAGGCACCCTGAAGGAGTCCAGGATAAATCTGCTCCTAGTTGATGCTGCTGCTGGGATGCCCCAGTCCATGTCTGGAATATTGAAGTCCCCAACCAGTATTACCAGTACTATTCACTACATCTTATGTTACCAAAATTTTATTTTCTCCTATTTGTGTGTCTTTGATCTGATTTTGTACATTATTTTATCAGCATATAAGATTTACTTGTCTTTACCTGACGTTTTAAAAAATCTACAAACTTTGATAGTGGCTATGTCATTGAGCCAATATTACTCTCTATTGGGCATCCTTGGGGGATTCTTTATTTCTATGGACCTTGGGGAAAAGGGTATTATTTGTTTCACTGGGTTCAGCATTATCAAAAAGCTTTTTCTGAGTCTCTTATTCAGTTTTTCTCAGTTGTTTCCTCTATTGCACTCATAATTTCTGTACTGATGGACGCTGTGGAATCCCTTTTCAATTTTTTATAATATTTTCAACTGTTTTTCCATTTCCTCTATATACATGTCTTTCTGCCATGACACCACTGCTCCATCCTTATCTGCCTTTTTCATTATGGTATCCTGTAACTTATGTATTTCTTGTATAGCTTCACACTGTTTTCATTTAACTTATCTATTTTGTGAATTTTCACCTTTTATAACTTTATCTACTTCTACATCCACTAATTACTGAAAGTGCTGATAGTGGCATTCATTCACATATTAGGAACGGATTTTGATTTCTTCCTAAATGTTGTGCTTTTCTGGTACATTCCTTCTCTCTTCTTATCCATATATTAGTATCACACAGTTTGTTATAACAATTCTTTGTACTGGGTTCTGGAATGTGAATAGTTTGGCAAAATGCACTTTTAAATGAAGTTGTCAGTACAGTACATCTTGAAAGGATCTGCCCTTAATTTGAATGCATTAATCTTGTTTTTGGGATGAAAGATAAGCCTTGTTTTAAAATTTCTTGTGTGCTGTTGAGGTATGGTCAGTAAAATTTATCAGTTCCATTTATTGTTCTGCATTGATCTGTGGGGCCTAGTTTTCCCCAGTGCTGACCAAAGTTCCCTCTCTACCCTCTTCCTCTTCCTCTGTTTCCTCTTCTTCTCCCCCAGCCTGGTGCTCCTCCTCTGCTGGAACTTCCACTCAAGTCTTCTGCAGCTGTGTCCTTGTGAAAACCCTGGCCCTGTTGTTTTCTCTCCAAGTATTCGCCATTGAATCATTGTCACTTTCTTCTGTGGTTTCTCCATCTTCTACTCAAAATTTATTTTTATCTTTATTATAAAATTGGTGTCTTCTGCCCTGCCAGCTATATATTGCCCCTTCTTTGTAGACTCTTGCATCCCTTTCATGCTTCTGACATTTGTACTCCATCAGTTCCTCTCTGAATTTCTTCATCTTCAAATCTAATTTCACTTTAATCATCCCTCCCCTTTCTCTCCCCTGCAGACTGTCTCCAGAGCCCCTAATGTACAAAACAGACTGTTACCATGGGCTCCACCAGCTGCATTGGACCTGAGCCCCTGACCCAGCTCCCACCTGCCACATCTGACCACTTCTAGCAATTTTCAGAGCCAGCCACCCTCTCGTTCCTGGATGAAGCCTCCAAGGCTGTCTTCAGAGCCCTGACTGGGCTCACACTGGCAGCATTGGACCTGAGCTCCTGACCCAGTTCCTGCATGCTGCATCTGACTGCTTCTGGTGGTTTCCTAGAGCCAGCTGTCCACCTGTTGCCAGGTGAAACCTCCAAGGCTGTCTCCAAAGCCCCTGATCATGCTAATGCCAGCCACACTGGACTTGAGCACCTGAACCTAATCCCACCTGATGCATCTGACCACTCCTGGTGGTTCCCTAGAGCCTGCCACCCACCCATTCCTGGATGAAGCCTCCAAGGCTGTCTCCAAAGCCCTGACCTGGCTCTCACCTGCCGCATTTGACTGCTCCTGGCAGTTTCATACAGCCAGCGACCCACCCATTCCTGGACAAAGCCTGCAAGACTGTCTCCAGAGCCCCTGACTGGGCTCCTGCCTATCACATAGACTGAAGCCCTGACCCGGCTCCCACTTTCCACATCTGACCCTCCTGGTGGTTTACTAGAACCAGCCACTCAACTGTTCCTGGATGAAGTTTCCAAGACTGTCTCAAGAGCCCCAGACTGGGCTCACACCAGCCGCATCAGACCCGAGCCCTTGACCTGGCTCCCTACTGCCACATCTGACTGCTCCTGGTGGTTTCCTAGAGCCAGCTGCCCACCTGTTCCCCATACAAAGCCTCCAAGGCTGTCAAAAGAGTCCCTGACCAGGCTCACACCAGAAACATTGGACCTAAGCCCTGCCCGGCTCCTGTTTGCTGCATCTGACCATTCTTGGTCATTTCCTAGAAACCAGCTGGCCACTCATTTTCAGGTGAAACCTTCAAGGCTGTCTCAGAGCCACTGATTGGGTTCACACTGGCTGCATCAGACCTGAGCCCCTGACTGAGCTCCCGCCTGCCGATCTGACCACTCCTGGTGGTTCCCTACAGCTAGCTGTCCACCTGTTTCTGGACAAAGCCTCCATGGTGCAGGGATCATAGCAGATAAAGACACCTCAAAAGGAGCCAGTTGTGACTCTGAATTTTGCAACCTTGAATTTCTGGTGCCTTTTTCATTTCAGCCACCCAGCAGTCTCTGAACCCTTGGTGAATCTTTTAATGCAGAGGGTGGTTTAATGTTAAGTCAGCCCATTTTAGGTACAGCAAATTGCAGTGTTAGTTAAAAGCTGATTAAAGCAGTCTGCAATCTAACTTCTTTGCTGATCAGCTCATAGTTATCCTACAGCAGGCTGTTTAGTTATCTTATAGCAGGATGTATGTAATTAAGGAAGACTGAAACTACCCACTCACTCTATCTGGTGCATTTATTTTATAGCTGCTGTGGGTTGCATGACAGCATGGGAGGCAGTATAGTGCAGTGGTTTGAGGCTCTGAGCTGAAAATCTGGTGACATCCAGCAGACCAGACCTGGGTTTGAATCCCACAGCTTCCACTTGCACACTGTGTGACCCTGAGCAAGTCCTTAACTTCCTGTGCTCCCAGGTTGCACCTGTAAAAAGCTTTCACTTGGTGTGTCTCACCTGGTTAAACAACTAAATAAATAAAAATAAAACCTATGTTGTTTTTTTTCTGTGTGTCCAATTCCCCATTAGCAAGTTATAGTTTCTGTCCTCTGGAGGCACCGCTATGCACAAACTCTCCTTTCAGTGTCAGACTACCTGACTGATCCCTTTGCTACTCTCTCATTTGGGGCTATTTTTTAAGTTTTAGAACTTAGTGTCCTACTTTTAGGACACCACAACTAACCCTGCTAGTGGATAGCTTGGCTCCCTGCCTTGGCCACTTTAACCTCTTTTTTCTGTTTCTGCCACAGACAATCAGCCCTCTCTCTGACAGCCTTGGTGGTAGCTCCCTATCCATCTCCAGCAGCCTTAGTTGTAGCTACCTTACCCACCTCTCTTCAAACATGGACTGTCCTGTGTACATACCTCAACTGCTCTGGGCTACTCTCTGTTGCCCTCAGTTGCTGAAAATAATGAGTAGCTTTATACAATCCATCTCCTTAATCTTTGTCACAATTATCATAGCCAGCACCAACCATGATAATTACCACTATCTGAAACAGTCTCCTGCCAAAGGATTAAACCCCCATAACTCTGGACCACTGACAGGTCCAGGTACTATGTTCAATAGTACTAACAAGCACCCTTACTCCTAAACTTGTGTAACAGTGTCATACAAAACCTATTCACTCCCCATACCTTATTCCCCACCTTACCCTATCCTCTACCAACACAAGCAGGAGACAGCAAGCAAATGTAATCAGAAACCTACACAAATCTTACTAAAACATTCTCTGATCAGCATAACTGTATTCTCCTGCTTCTCTCATGTAACATCCATGCTAATCCTGGCCTAGGGCATCAATTGAATGAACAGGAAAAAGAAGCAGCACCTGAAAGCTAGTTTCCATCAACATTTGTAGTTTAGTTGCCAGATTTGATGCACTCCAGGACTGGGTCATCCAATACAAACCAGATGTACTCTCAGTGACAGAGACCTGGCTAACACCTAAATTGCCAGATGCATCAATCACCCTGAATGGCTACTATCATTTCAGGCAAGATAGAATTGGAAAATGGGGTATGGGCTGCACAGTTTACCTCAGGTGCACCTTACAAGGCCATGCCCTACCCCAAATGAAAACTGGAAAAATATTCAGACTGTCGCTGTCAAGATACTACTTAGACCCCATGGTAAAACGCTCACTGCTGTCTCAGTTTATATCCACCCATGGGAACAGGCACTGGGTTTCAATAGGATTATTGAATACATAACCAGTATGTGCCAAAACCATAAAGTGGTACTGCTAGGCAACTTCAATGTCAACTGCTTTGGTCAGAGGCTGCTCCCTTTAAGGATCCAATCTCTGCCATCAATATGTCACTACTGGTCAACTCATCCACTAGGGCCAGTTACAGGACAGGCTTAAGCTCCCTGCTGGACTGGATTCTAACCAATTACTCAGAAAGGATCTCCAACACCTCTGTCCTGCCTGACTCAATGAGTGACCACTCCCCCATCCTCTGCCCACGGTCACATAGGTGTCAAAGCTACCTGCTAAAACAGTTACGCATAGGATTCTGAAAAAGGACATCTTGAACCCCTAAAGATACAACTTAGACAAACTGATTAGTCCACTATTGATCCAGCCCATACCATGGACTAAGCACTTGAGTACTTCATTTCTCAGTTTAACACAGCTTGTGATATCCACACCCCTTAGGACAGGAAAGATTAAGGGAGCAAACAGTGACTGGATAACACCCTCACTGCTTAACCTTATGGCTACCAGAGACAACCTGTGGCATTTTGCCCCACCTTCTGAAAAACAGGGAGATTGGCAATGGTACAAAACAACCAGGATGCCAGTACCAGGGAGATCCATTTTGCCAAGATCCACCACTTCCAAGAGGAGCTCTCTAACTCCTGGGGTGATTGCAGAACATTTTGGGAACTATAAGAGACCTCATGGGCATGACCAGCAAGTCAGCCTCATTTATGCTCTCTGTAAATGGGAAATCAGGACGGGACTCAAGGTGATCACCGATACTTTTAAGTTGGCCTTCTCAGAACTAAGTGGTATACTACCATCTGATTTCTTCGATGTGCCAGGGCCTCCTACCACAGAGCACAAAGAAGACACACATCAAGCCCACCCCTTTCATATTAGGATGGCATCTATAACAGGCCAGAAAATATTTGCAGTGGGTGCTTGGGAAGTGAATATTTAGCAGTGGATCTCTTGACCTGAAGATTTTAAACCTTACTCTTGAAGAAGTCTTAACTCCCTTAACTAAACTTCTCTATCTCTCCTCTACCAAGGTCAGTTCCTGAGAAATGGAAGGCAGCTGTAGTCATCTCCATCTTCCAAACATTGTGATTGTGCCCTCCATACAACTACTACCCAATCTCAGTCCTCCCCTTTAAAGGCATTGCAAAAGACGGTGTCAGACCAACTTACTGAGTATCTGAGAAACACAAGATCCAGTGCCCACAACAGCATGGTTTCTGTAAAGCACACAGTACCACCACTGCCCTGCTTATATTCACCAGTTACATTCATAACACAATTGATCAAGGCCACTTAGTGGGGTGATTTACATTAATCTCACTAAAGCTTTCGACATGGTAAACCACACCATTCTGCTAAACTAACTATCCGCTACTAGACTGTCACCTAAAACCTCAGGCTGGTTCAGTTGCTATCTGGAGGGCAAAGTCAAAATAAATGGCATTCTCTGTGACAGTCACCCAGTTTGCACTGGTGTTCCTCAAGGCTTGATACTACATCCATTACTCTCTAACTGTTCCTTAATAACCTCCCGAGGCATGTTCCATCAACATCTTACTCTGTGCGGATGACACAGTTATTTTCTCCAGCAACTGGACCTGTGTCTCCTGGAGACCCAGCTCCAATTTGATTTTGCATCTGTTAAGGACTGGTTCTCAAAACACAAACTCCTTATGAACTACAGAAAAAACAAAACTAAGCTTTTCAGTAACACCCTCAGCAAACACAAGTTGCACAGGCTTAACATCAGAACAGTTGGGGGACACACTTGAGCCAGTCCTGAATTTCAAATACCTAGGCATAACCCTTGATAACTCACTGTCCAACACCACCCATATAGATCAAGTTGCTAAAGCAGTAAATGCTAGGCTCAATCAATCGATCAATTGACATGGTTTAAAAATTTGTAATGTGCTATTTATTATTGATCTACATTGTATTTCCTTCATTATGTTGTAACTTATGCTTGCTTGTAATCTTGCCTGGGACTTCATTGAAAATGATCTTGCTTAATTGAATGTATCTCTGTATTCCGATGAATAAAAAGATTTACTGCTACCACTAGGATTGGTCTGCTGTACTGGCATGACATTACCTAACCTCTGAGGCCCTCTGACTTGTCAACAGCTCCATAGTCTCCATTATTGACTATGTGCTAGTTATATACAGTGCAGCAATGGACACCATGCTCAAAAGGATCAACCTGACCCTTAATAAAGTTTCAGGTTAATCATGGGTGCACAACATTTCACTCATAGCTGTGACCTATATGAACAAATTGGCTGAACCTCATGGGATGAGTAAAATACCAGACTTGCCTCCTCTCAAAAAAAGCCTGTCTTGGACTAACCCCAGTAATACAAGATCTTCTTAAACAAATAATCAGCCCACAAACAACCAGAAGCATGTCAAGACAAGTGCTTCTTGTACCTTTTGCCATACTATGCAGGCACAATGCTCTTTGCTTACCAGGCACCCTCCTGGCTAAATGACCTACCAGCCGCTATCATGTCAGTACCCAAGTTGGGCCCTTTCAAATATAAACTCCACTACATCTTACTGCACCCAGATGTGATTTTCAATCATGGGACATCTCACCCTGTTACCTCTATGCCTAAAGCCACCCTCAATTTCTCTGTACCCTATTTCTCCCTCTGTGCTACTGAAGCCCCACTGCCTATCTCCCTATTGCTTGTTAGCATAGACCTGTATCTTATCCACCATTCCCATCCCTCCCTGCTCTCATTTCTCCCCTCCACTGTCCATGCCTCCCTAGACCAGTCCTCTCCCAATGCCGACCTGCTGTCCTTTTTCCTGATGCCCTCTGACATGCCCCCTACCCATTCCTTTCTCTCCCTCACTCTCAAACAACAAGGCCATTGTTGACTGCTCTGTGTTCACCTATTTTATACTTAATCCAAATGTATTTTTATTGTCTACCCTTTAGTGCCTGTCAGAACAGTGTACTCTTGTTATTGTAACACTCTGGTGCTAATTGTTGTATTTTATTGTATTTCTCTTTTGATGTGGAACTCTCTAAAAGAGCCTCAGGCTCAAAGGTATTGTGATCCAAAATAAATAAATAAAAACATTTCTTTAAAGCTTTGGCCTGTTCATTCTGATAAATATTTTAAATACTTTTTTGTTGCTTCTTTGCTTCCTTGCTTCCTCTTTATACTTTATCCCTGTCTGTTTTGCTTTCTTGATAGTAGCTAACATCAAGTCATGTACTCACAGTTGCCAATATATTCTATTTCACTGCCCAAATGATGGAGGTTTCTGAATATGCAGTCCCCTAGAGATCTGTTTTTTCTCCATTACTGACGAGGAATAAAGCATGTATCTGCATTCTGATCTCTTTTCTGATTATTAGTTCAATGCTGTCTATATCCATTGGTGTACCCTCTTCTGCTGTTGTCTGTCCAAATACCTCAGCATAGTCTGCTGTCTCAAATGCCAATTCATTTTCTTCCTCTTCAGCAAATACAAACACTCCTATTATAGGCCCTTAGTCTTGTTATACCATTTCTCTACTTCTGTGTCCTTCCTGCACTTGATCCTCTTCAACCTTTAGGAGCTACCTACCCTGTAACTACCCTGTCAAGTTACCTTATAAATGTGGAAAAACAAACAAGTTTTAACTGGTAGTGCTCTTAGTCCTATACATGGACCTAAGGTCAGGGTGCCCAGGAAGCAGGGTATAATATCAATGGGGAGCTCTACTGCTAAGCAATGGGTTCCATCTGTACCCTAAATCATGGCACAAGCACCATTATGATCAACCATCTGTTGTTTTATTTTATATGCAGTACTATGACACTCTTTGCTCCACCACCAATGTGGTTTAGGTGTCTAATTAGAAGAAGGCTTTTTACCTTAAATGACAAAGTCATTCTTTGGCCATTTCTTTTTCATGGCCGATTTGCCTAATTCAACATGCTTCTCTCACATTTGTAATTGATTCATTCTAATTAATTACAACATTGCTTGGGGTACATTGTAGATAAAGCAATATTGTAATTAATAGAATGAATGAATAGATTGAAATTTTTCCAAGCAATATAATGGAAGCTAGGTGGAATAAAGATGAAAATATCTCAACAAATTGTTACTGTCAACTGCAAGAGGTACTGTAGAAGATATCAATCATGTCATTCTAAGGTGCCCTCGGTATAAACATGTGTAAGAGAAATATTTATGTAAATACATTGGATCTTTATATATTCCCACATGTTTCTTGCTAGATTTACTATTTAACACTGAACGTATGGATATTATAAACAATTTGGCACTTTATTTATTAGAAATTAATAAGACAAGAAAACAACAACCTCAGAAATTTAGAGCAAACTAAAATATAGATGCTCCTGCTTTATTCAAGGTCTCTAGAGCTCAGTACTATAGATTTGGACTTCAACTACTGGACATGATAATTTCCTTATTTGTTATAATATCATGGGACCACTCTTATATGTCATAATGATATGCAAATGGTTCAAGATGTCTACATATTTTTAGAATAATGAGGCCTATGCACAAAGATGCAGAATGTCTCTGTGCCACATATGTGTGGTGTGCAGACATTCCATACTCAATGCACCCCTGTGTGGGATGCATGATACAGGTCATGCAGCACCTATGCACCCCATCCCTCACCTGAGCAGCCCACAACATGCAGGGGTGGGTGGAGGCATGCCAGCACCATGCACCATGCACAATGGCACATAGTGCTGCCCACAGGGTGCAGAGGAGGGTGCAGGTTATGCCAGGGAGAACCATGCTATATGCACCTACATGCCTAGCTCCTCTGTCCCTCAACAATGGGATCCCAGCACATGTTGCCACAGGCCACCCAGGACCACCCACCCTAGCACCTAGCTGTGCCCCTCACCCTCTCTGTGTATGCTGACCTACCCACACACCACATGGGGTACTGGCTCCTGGACTGCTGATCCTCCATACTGCACTGTCTGCCTGCCTCTCCCTGGCCCCTGATCACAGCCCCATCAGGCATGGTGTGATGGTTGGTTTCACCCCCACACCCTTTGGTCACTGCCCTGTCATTCCAGGGGCATAACTTATCTCGTGGCACATCCCTCCTGACATCTCCATGGCCACTGGCCATGCGGACATCTGCAGGGGAGCACAGCCAATGCACTCCCCCACTGCATAAGGATCCACTGAGGGATCCATGCTGGGAATTCCATTGTATGCCCACCCAGGTGTGCAGTTCCACCCCTTCCACCCCACATGAACCTTTGCTTTCCCAAGTGTTGGGAGGGTGGGGCCTTGAACAGGTGGCTGTCGGTCATGAATTCCACCAGGTGTGCACCTGTCTGCAGTTGCGGAGTTGCGCTGGTGGGATATACACCTTTGATGCATAGTTCTTGGCCGTGTGCATAGCTCCAATTTTATTAATTAAAACTGAAAGTTGAATAAGCTTAGTATAGACTGATGTAAATGATGATTGAAATGTATCTTATTATATTTTTAATATTGAATGTTTGTAGTATAATATCTTGATGACATGTAAAGCAAAATTTATAAAACTGTATCTTAAAAGTTATTTGAATGTATGCATAAAATGATTGTAATTATGTTAATTTAACTCTGTAGGAACATTATTGCCGAACAATAAAGTAAACTAACTAGAGTACATGGTAGGGCATTTCACTGTTTCAGACCTTTATATAAAAAGGACAATTGTTCAGTCTAGAATTTACCTAGGATCAGTAAATTCAAAGATGTTACTGTACTTGATCTTTAACCTAGTTTAATAGAGTGAAGAGAGTAAGTCAAAATTATATACTGGAACCTTTTATTTTACACACTTCTACATGAAACTTATTATGTGTTGCTGTCTTAAATGTTCCAAAGTTAACCAATTGAGAGATTTAAACAAAATAAAATGATGTGTGTGTTTGCTGCAAAAACAACAAAATGAGCCAGTTTGTTTAAGAAAGTGTTAATAGCTGTGGCTATTGTTAATGACTTTGCTTAGTGAATTGCACAACAATAAATTAATAGACATACTTACCATACTGTTGCTACTGTGTGTTAATGATAATGTTGGTATCCCGACTGCATGTGCCACCTGCTAGCATAAAGGCCATACTTTAATATTGATTTTACTGTTTGCTGATGTTCACAAGCTCCACTCAGGACTTGTATAGCTACCCTACTGAATAGGACTAACAACACCGCCATACCCTGTTGTTATCTTGTCTCCTTCTCCACTGTTATACTGTATACTTGATATATATTGCCCATGCCGTTTTGTTATTCTCTTCCTACTATCATTGTAATATTTTATTATGACTGCTTATTGTTATGTATTGTACCTGACGTGGAGCCTTTGGAAATGAGACCCTGACTCAAAGGTTGTAATCCGATATTCTCAATAAATAAATATATATGCACGTGTGTTAAGTAATCTGTAGTAGTACGTCTAGATACAGAATTGCTGTATAATTAATTTATCTTTCATTTGTTTTATTAGAGGGTAAAAGTCTTTAAAATGTTAACTTTAAAAAAATGTAAACAAACCAATAGTCATCTAAGAAATGTCATTGACGTAGTGGACATAAATGGATTTGTGTATGCACTTAGGCCTATAGTGGTGATCAGCATGGTAGTATGTCATTGCACTATTAAATGAGCATAGTGATATGCCTTACTCAGCAGCAGGAGGTTGACAGCAAGCTAGATACATGCTATACCTGCTGACTCAGAGAAAACAATACCACTAATGGTGACTCAGTTTTACAGTTTTATTGGATTTACTAGTTTTAGCCAGGTTTAAAAGAAAAATACTCAAACAAACCAAGCATATTAGAAAGGAAGCACATACTGCAGGAATTGTTTCAGCAAAAATAATAGCAAGAGCATATGATTTTTGGTGGCTGGTGAAGTCTCATTCTTGCTGATGACTGGAGTTTGGTTTTACTGTTTGGAAACCTCTTTGTGCTGGCTTGGAGCACAGCCAGTGTACCTGAATGATCTAAGAAGTTATGTTTATACATGCAAAATAAAGCCTCCAAAATATAACTTTTGAATTGAAGTGCTATTGAGTGGCACTGAATTTATGTAAACTTGAGGTGTTTATAGTGTACTATACTTGATTTGCTTTACTCCTGCAACTATCTGTATAGACTGCTCTAAGAATTTGCTTTATTCAAAGAGATAACATTATTCAGCTATAGTATAGCTGTTGTACTTAGATAATTTATTTGCCCGGTAGTGCTTGATAGTACTTCTAAGAATTTTTACATTGTAATTTTTTTTGTTTTGTAGTCAACTCATTTACATTATATTAATTTTACTATGGCTTTGGACTGTGCTGATTTCAAAGATAAATGTAATGTCACACTAGACAGGCAACAGCAGAAAAGGTGTCTGGAAAATTACTTGAATGAATTGTTACAAATTGATGTGTGAGTAAGAAATAAGGTTATCTACACCTTCCAGTCCAATGAGAGATCATATCATGATCCTGCTGGTGTTTGACTGTGTCAGTGTTGTTTGTAGTACCACTCCAAAGTCCTCCCGTGCTTGGCTGGACTCTCTCATTTCATGTATTACTTTGCCTCCAACTCTCCCCTTTACCCACCACCTGCCCCTACCTAAACATTTCACTCCCTTCCCTTGAGTCCCAACAACTTTCTGATTGTCTTTCCTCTTCTCTAAGTATGGATACTCTTCCTTTCCCTACAGTACCTCTCTACCCTCCTCTCCTTATCTGTCATGTGGTCTTACTTGCACTGATTCACTGACTTCCACACACTTCACATCCCTGCTGCAGAACTTCCATTTGTCAAACAGCATTTTCTGTCCATCTCCCTGCACTCAGGAATAACCTTCCTACTCACCTTCTTCCCTTTCCCTCCTCCATCTCTTTTAAAAGTTGCTATGGGACAACTTCACTCCTTCCTGTGCCTATACCTAACATCCAGCAGATTCCCTTCTCACCTCTTTCCCTGCCTTCTCAAAATCTCCGCCCCCTTTTTCTCCTCCCACATCTATGGATTTCCATTCATTGTCATTTTATCTGGCCTCAGTCTGTTCTGGTCCCATTTTAATGGCCCTCACTTCTGGTGTAAAGCAGCCCAGTGTTTGTTTCCCACCCCTGGCATCCTTCCTCTGGTCTTCTTACACTAGTCACCTATTTTCCCACTTGCCTTTCACTTTTCTCACCTCATATTTTGCTATTGAAGCATACATTATTTTCTGCTGTATTTTATTTTTCTGTGATTTGAATTATGTACTGCATTCCTTTTACACCATTGGCACTTTGGACTATGACTGTTTACTTAATTTATTTTTGAGAATTGTACTCTCCTTTCGGCCATTGTATCTTTTTATTCTGCCTCCCATGTACCCATTCCCCTAGTGCTGCATCTTGGCTCAGTCTGCCTTTCCCAGTCTCCAATTTATAAATAAGTAAATGAATAAATAAAATGGGAGAAGCATGATGCTACTAAAACAAAATATTACATCTGAGCTGGGATATCCTTGAAAATACAGTGTAAGAAAGGGGTAACAGGATGACCCCATTATAAACAAGATGTTGCATCTCAGCTAGCTGTCCAGGTTAAAACACTGTAAATGTGGATAAAAGCAGACCACCAGGTGTACTATCCCTGCTAAACAGAATTTAAATCTGAACAAAAACTGGGACCTGCAGAAAATGATGTATCACATATCAAAGGGTTTACCCTGTGTAGAGATTACAAAATCAGTTGAAGCAGGACCCCACTGAAAATAAAATGGGACATTATTCATGAGTTGTCCTCTTAAATGCAGTGTAGAAAGAGTGCTATATGGATGGTGTACCATTACATTAATGAACCCCCACAGCAACTCCATCACAGCAAAACAACCCATTTTGATCTCCATAGTGTTGAATGTATTGTTGCAGTGATGCAGCTATAAGCCACTCTCCCCATAATCTGCACCCCCGAGTTGACAATCACTAAGTCCAGGGGTGCAGGGGCAGAGACCCCTGTGTGGGGTTACGGGGAAAACCTCCTGCAAACAGCAAAGGGCTCTGCCACTGTGAAGGTATGTTAGCACTTTGCCATGGTGATATGATGACTGCCAGAAAAGTCCTGTCATTCTAAAGTGGCTCAACATCTTTTTGTCATTGTGATTTGGTAGATCCAATCTGGACCCTCTGAAAAGAGGTGATGTATCTGAACTTGACTACCCATTGTAAGTGCACTAGAATAATGGCTAAAAGCAAAACCTCACTGAAAGCAAGAACATGCAAAAGCTGCCATAAATGACTGCTGCCAACTCTAGTTTTATGACTGCATCCCACAATCAAATTGTATAACTGTTACACATTTTTAAACTGTGCTAGTACCTATTTAATAAGCATGAAAACACACTTCAGAGATGCAACCACAGGAAATATATGCACTTCTAAGCTGGTTAATGGCACATTCCTATGCCTCGTGCCTACAATAACTGATTCATGAATATGTTCCTTATATGTGCACAGCCTTTTCACTGTTATCCCTTATGTATGTTTATACCACACAAGTGGTGATAAATTGTTCTTTGTTATAGCATCTTACAGTGCCTCCAGAAAAATGTTGATCATAAATAGCAATCACTTCTCTGAGATGTCTATCTCCAAATAAGTCGCATGTTTCTGATGGAGTACATACAAGGGTACTAGAGAACTGGCTGGATAATTGGCAGGACCCATAACTAAGATTTTCCAGGCATCAATAAATTCTGGGCAAGTGGTTAATAGCTGGAAAGGGGCATCTGTGGTTCCAATTTATAAGAAGGAATGCAGGAGGAGTGCAGTAATTACAGACCTGTTAGATGCCTCTGCTGGGCAAGGTATTGAGGGATCTTAAAAAGAACATTGAAAACCATCTAAGAAGTGCAAAAGGTTATGCTAAGATACAGCATGGGTTTACCCATGGCAGGTCTTGCCAGACTAACTTGTTTCAGTTTTATGAGGGAGTAGTAGGGACCCAACAGGGCAATACCTGTTGATGACATCTTTTAGACTTCAGCAAGGCTTTAGATATGGTACCGCATAAGGAGTTTAATGGGGTCTGGCAAAATTTGGTTCTACACAGAAACATTGTGTTTTGATCAATTCATGGCTCACACATCGGAAACAACAGGTTAACCTGAGAGGGTGCAAATTAGAATGGGAAGAGGTGATGAGTGGAGTGCATCAGAGCTCTGTGCTGGGACCCTGCATCTTCAATGTCTCTATAACATCTATGAAGTGTGGGGCAGGGGTCTGGTCGTGGAAATGTGCTGACAACATTAAATTGGGTGCCATAGTACAGAGCATTAGCAATGTAGGTAAGATTCAAGTTGAACTGGCAAGACTGGAACATTTGGCACTTGAGCACAGATTGGTCTTCAATTTGGAAAAATGCTCAGTAGTGCATCTGGGCAGATCAA
The DNA here is from genome assembly GCA_016271365.2 of Neoceratodus forsteri. NCBI lineage: Eukaryota > Metazoa > Chordata > Ceratodontiformes > Ceratodontidae > Neoceratodus > Neoceratodus forsteri. The sequence goes on from CM057455.1 coordinate 628,305,634, forward strand.
ATGAGCAGGCACACTACTGCATCAGTGACCAAATATTAAGGAAAACATCAGAGGAAAAGGACTTGGGAGTGGTTATAACAGAGGATCTGAAACCAAATAGGTATTATCAAGCCATAGCCAAAAAGCTAGAGGAGTCCCCAGTTGTATATCAAGGTACATTGTAAGTGGAGACAGGAGAGTGCTGACAATTCCTCATACCTCTCTAGTACAGCCTCATCTGGAATAATGTGTAAAATTTACATTTACGAGTCCCAAATCTGATACTTCATTATTGGAAGGAGCAGAGACGGGTGACTAAAATGGTTAAGTCAGTCAGACACCTAAGTTACCAAGCTAGATTGAGGCTTTGGGTTGTACTCACTTGAGTAGAGGCATTTGAGAGTGGATATGTGTCTGATCTGTAGTACCTAAATGAATAATGATTTTTTAGGAATGCTTGGGATTGGAGCCATACCACAAGATCACATCAACTCCAAACTAAAGGGGGAATTACACTGTACCAGGAAAATAGCTGCATGGTCCACCCAAAGAGTGCTGATCATGTGGAACAGTCTACCATTGGAGGTGGTGGCCAGGTAGATATGAATACTTTTAAGATCAGATTGGATCTAACTGCATTTCAAACACAATATACTCACATTCCCTTTGAGAAAATGGCATGCTGCATATGGTCAATTGCCTTACTTGGCTCAAAACTCATATGAATCCCATGAATCTTATGAATACTTCACCTTAGAATGAGAACAGAAGTTAGCACTAAAAGAAAGCAGCTTTGCAATGCCAATGAAATCTTATGGTACTGTGCTGTCTTTAAATCCTCTAGCAAATTCAATGATAAACAATTAAATCAGGACTATGTGAGCCTCCCATAATTCAAGAGCATAAAAATTGTCCATCAAACTGTAAGGTTTATCAAAGTTCTCTACGGCTGACTGGTTTACACTGGTTTGACCATTAAAAACATCAGGAAATGGAATAAACAAAATAACATAATGCACCAGGCTAAAAATCACCTGAAACATCAGGATGATGCAGTGGGCCACATTGAGGGTACTGGTTCTAAAAAGTACATCAATTCAGTCAATGTCAAGCAGGGACAATGCTAGTAGTAAACATGAGTAAGTGACTAACAATGCTCAAATAAATGGTTGTAATTGTAAGGCCTATGTAGGCCTCAAAAAGTATCAGTACAGATCCCACAGAATAGGCTATTAGTTCCAAAAACTGTGTGCCCATTGGGACAGTTCCTTACATGGAAAATACTTCCTATCATGCCATGGTTAACTGTTGTACACATTGGTTTCATAAGAAACATTGCCTCAAATCTTATTTATTGAGCCTGGGAAGATGTGCCAAAATTCACAAAACATTAATCTGAAGAAGTCTGAGGGAAGACAACACTGCAACATCCCACAGTGAGGGCTACTGGTTCCAAAATTGCATGCCCTATGGGACAGTGGCAGTTCTGGACAAGGCTTCATGTTATGCCATGGATATGTGTTCTACACTGGTTTCATGGGCAATGTTGCCCCAAGAATTATTTTCCGTCTTGTGTGATCTGCTAGAAAGAAAAAAAATCTGAAGAAGTCTGATGATGACAACAGTACTGTATCCCACAATATATGTGTAAGTTGATGGTTCCAAAAAAAAAAGAAAAACACTAGTGAACACAGAAGCCTCCCCATCCACCTTGATCATCCTACATTGTCATTAGCCCAGCTGGAAGTGTAAGAGATTTGTCATCCATAAACTGTGACAAAAGTTCCTTGGAAAAGATGCAGGTTACTTTTTTAAAAACTGCATTTCTACATTTTGGGTCAAAACACAAGTTCTCCTGTTGGTAACACTATTGCTTGCAGCTCTTAAAAGTCTCTCTGAGTATGTACTTGTAGGTGGGCAACTGAAGTGTTAAACAGCTACCTGTGTCAAAGAGGACTAAACTGTTTTGTTTTGTAGTAGTACAATAAACGCTCATCTCCTTCTGTGAGTGCCAAGTTCTTATCCGGATAATCCTCCACCATTTAGCTTGCTGGCATCTCAGGCACCAGGGTCAGAAATTCACTTTCCTTGCTTTTTCATCAAGCCATAGTAAGACAGTTGTTCCCATAGCGGTTTATCATCAGTGGCTGTCTTTCTGTTGAAGGGTGGAATAGAAGCAGTAACAGGTTGACAGGAGACAAAATGAATGATTCCTGCAACGGTTCAGTATAGCAGAGGAAACACATTGGGATACTCCTTCTTCCCTCTCCTCGAGCTTGCCTATCAGTGCAGTTGCAAGGGTGATGATGTGTGTTTCTGTTCTGCTCTATTTGTGTTCCTGTTCTGTTTTATGTCATGCGACAGAGACCACATGGATGAGTCAGGCTTTGTTGGGCTGCTGATTCTTACTGCATTCTTGTGTATCAAAGAAAATTTCTCAAATCCATCTTTGAACCAAAAGTCCAAGAGAGTGCCCTCGATGTAGTGGTCATCTGTACACATTTTTGAAGTGCAAGTGTCATTCCAGAAATGTGATCTTATTCTGTCTACTAGACTGAAAGCAGTGGTATCCACCTTTTCCTCACACTGAGTTGTCATATGGAGAAGTCACAGCTTTATGAGGACAATGTGGGAGTACGTGGTTTGACTAGCTGCATCACTACTTACCACCCTTGTGGCCTCCTCAAAGGGCTTCAGCACAGTGCAGATGGTCTTCATCAGGCACCACTGATTTAGGTGGATGTTTACCTCTCCCTGCCAGTGTCATGCTCAATGGCATACTGGTGGAAGCCTTCTGGTGTTTAAGCAGCTGTTCCATCATGTAATAGGTGGAATTCCATCTTGTTTCCCCATCTTGCTTCAGGTGGAGGGGAAGGTGATTCTGCTGCTGAATGTTTTGCAACAGTATCCATGTCTTTAAGGAATGGCTAAAATTACCACAAACTTTTTGACCAGACCTACACATGTCTGCACAGTGCTGCCTTCCTTATCTTGGAATCCCTGAACTACATTACCAGATTTAGAAAGTGAGTAAACATGAAATTGTATAATCACCATCGCAAACTGCCTTTACAATGTTCTTAACATTATCCGATACTACAAAACCTGGTGTTAATAAGTGTGGCGTCAACCACTCATCAAACTTAAAGGAAGTGCAATATATTTTCTGCACAACGGTCATTGTCAAAGCCAGTAATACCTAAAGCTGCCTTCTTGAAGAGGTTGGGGCCCCAGCACTTCGTGACTACTGCTACTGCTGCTGCTGGCACTTAACCCAGAGACAGAGGAGGAGGAATTCGAGGAAATAAAAGGAGAAATTGACCCAATGGGCAGTCACTGCCATCTAATCAGTAGTTTGAACCCTGGACGACATGTCAGAGGTGATGTGAATGGCTGGAACAAATTGTGCTTTCAGGGCATATTACACAGTCTTGTAGACACTCTGACAGAAATCAGAAAAACATTGTGAAAAAGTAGGTATGGCTGGGCACTTGATACCTTAGCACTGTAACTTGCTTCAGTGATTAAAAACCTGAATTGCTCAAAAGGAGAAAGGGGGCAAGTCAGTGGCCTAGCATTTCTACAGTCGTTCTTGTTAACTTTCTTGCCTCTAGTCTGTTGCCTTTATAATTCTGGCCCATTTCAGGGATTGGACCCATGAGAGTTCAGTGCTTTTTTTCCCTCTGTGTGACAGTTGGCTGAAGCTCCTATTTTTGCCACATCTGAGGGTGGAAGTGGCTGAGAATGTGTACCCCTAAGAGGCGTGGGACTCAATGGGGTAACAAACCCATGAATGGAAGATGTTGGAGTTGTGCATCAGTTACTGTACCACTTGAAATACTTCCTTCCTTTTCCTTTCTAACTGGATCCTAATGCCTCGGCCATCATCATATCATCATCAGTTTTACTGCCTGGTGATGCTGCTGCTGATGCCATACCTTAGCATGCCTTCCCATACTGAGATCTGTGAAACATCAGCAAATGCCTTTTCATGGTAGATGTTCACAGCTGTGTTCCATCCTTACCCCAACTCAGTATGCCTTTACATAAAATACACACTACATGTGCTCATGATTCTTTGTTCATTCAAAGAAATCCCACACCACCAACATCGCCCGTTTTGTCTTTCCTCCTGGTACTCTCAGCTATTGCCTAATTGGTTTGGTACTGTGGATGATTCCACATCATCACCCTCCACCTCTTCCATCATCAGTTCTTCAGGGCCAGGGAATTATTTTATTCCTCAACCATGTATCCTGGGTCAGCAGTTTCTCCTGTGTCTTCATTACATGCTATTATTTCAGATCCTTGCTGTTGTGTTTCCGTGTTGTTTAATGGCTTTTATTTTGTTTAGATTTTACCACCACTTTTGGCCCTTTTATCTCTTATAGCATCTGCCCCTACTCAAAGTCCAACCTGTACCACCTCCTCCACCTCCCAGAACTGCTGCTGCTTTCACTTTTATTGGGGCTATAATGACAATCTGTGCCTCTATACCTAATCTCCACCAAATTACTTTGCTCCTCCCCTCTGCAGGTGTCACTACCTGATGCACTCCTTCCGTATTCTTTTTTTCTACAATGATTGTTCATGTTGTAACCCTTGCAGTGCCACTGTGAGTGGTTCCTACATTATGTGACACTTTTGGGCTGTTCAACCACTACTGTCTTCTTTTCTCCACACTTGTAGTTCCCACTGAGACAGAGGTCTATGACCAAACCCATTTTGCTTTGCCTTTTCTTTGATATGAAAGGATGATCCCATGACACCAACTCCTTGGCTTTTCTGTTGCTTCACTTCATAATGCTTCCTACAGGACTTAGCTGTTTGGGTGATGATTTTTATTCATATATGTTATTTTTTCTTTTTATTTTTAAATTAATTTTTTTTATTTTAGTTTTTGTTTACTTTTATTTTATTAATGTGATGCCAGCAAGGACTAACAGAGACCAGGTACCGACTCTCTACTAGCTGACACACACTTGTTGGCCACTGACCAGATAATGCTACAACAGCACAGCTCAGGACCACACACACAGCTGGTTCAGGATGGTTTACCCACTTTGATGCAACGGCCACAGGGCAACCATCATTAGGGTAACAGCACAATGCCAACAATGATTGTAGTGGCAGACATTATGCTGCCCAACCCTGAGTGGGTAAAATGCAGTGGGGCATGTCAGTGGTCTTTGTGGGGGGTTGCACCCCTGCACCCATGAAGGCTATAATAATCACTTCCATGGTGGAGGTTTATTGAGGAAGGAGCACAACACCCATCTAATGCTCTCACTCCAGTGTGCACCAACAACCAGTTCTCCATTGTGACAGGTGAACTAGTTGCGTCACCCTCATTCTGTCACCCTGATGATGTTGCTCCATCGATGGCATACCCTGTAGAACTCAGTAGGAAGAAGAGGAGGAGGATGACTAAGAGTACAGAACTTCAACAACTTGAGGTGATGTGGAGATATTTCTTTTCTTTTTTTTTTTTTCTTTTTTATGGATGCCACCAAGGTGCCAACTACTAGGGTCTGGGCACCAGCATGCTGCCAGCTGGCACACACTTGCTGCCCTGTCACCCACTGCACAGATCAAATTGCATCAGCACAGCTCTGGATCACACACACACACACACACACACACAGGCTGCTTCAGGACTCAGGAGGGCAAGAAGAAGGAGGAGGAGGAGGAGGAGTAAGAAACTTCAGCAACCTGAGGGAACATGGAGAATTTCCTTATATTTTGTATCTTTTATTATGGGATTACACAAAAGTACCAAATACCAAGAGTAGGCACTGGCATGCTGCCAACATGCACACATTTGCTTCCCTGCCCACTAATCATATCACAGTGCAAGATGATGCTTCAGGACTCATGAAGAAACATGAGCAGGAACATGTGAACATGAAGACTAAGAGTGTCAATTTGAAAAGTGCCGTAAAGTCATTTTCATTGGATGCCACCAAGATGCCAACTACCGGGTAATTTTCCCAAGATGCATGGAAACCTCAAAGTCTCAGCTGGAAATTTCTAGTTACCCTCATTGTAGAACTTAACATCTTGCTGAAACTCTATCACTAACATCAGCAATGACATCAGATAATTTCTCTCATACTAAAGATACTTAGTAAGAAAGACTATAATGTCCCACCCGGGATCAAAACCAGGTCCACTATCCACCATGCTTGCTACTGTGTACTGCTGCACTGCTGCACTAAAGCATATTGACAGAAAATGCATGCTGTGGCAAAGACATCCAATACTGAGTGCAGAACCCCTGCCCACCACAACACTGCAGTAAATTAAGTAATGCAACAGTCTGGCAATTTGAAGTAAGATTTACCAAGTTGCATTCAAACCTGAGAATCTCAACTGAACTTTTTAAATTGTCAGCAATAAAGAATGTTAAACTTTTCTGAAACTCTATCACTGACATACTACAGGAATTGTGAGATTGAAAGAAAATGTCCACACTGGGGCCAAACTCAGGCCTCCTACCCACTACTACTTGACAAAATATAGCACTGATACTGTACAAAGACTCTGTGACAGGAAATGCATGTTGTGGCAAAAGACATTCTGAAATGGGTGCAGACCCCCTACAAAGAAACACACACACACACACACACACACACACACACACACACACATGTCATCTACAGTGGATTTAGTAATGAATATGTCAGTCTGTTTGAAGTAATATTTCCAAGTGGCATTCAGACCTCCAAGTCTCAGCTAGAAATTTGTAAGTTATCAGCAACATACAACTTAATATCTTGCTGAAACTTTATCACCAACATCAGCAACAACATCAAACAATTTTTCTCATACTACAGAAACCAATTAAGAAATAAAAAACACAATGGGGATCGAACCCAGGACCCCTACCTACTACTGCATATTAGTCTGTAGATTTACTGCTGTACTAAAGCTCAGTGACAGGAAATGCATGCTGTGGCAAGGACACTCAAACTCAGTGCAGTCCCCTCCCAAACAGCTGCAGTGGATTTAGTAATGCACCAGTCTTTCAATTTGAAGTAAGGTTTCCAAGTAACATTAAAACCTGAAAGTCTCAGTGGAAATTTCCAGTTATCAGCAACAGAACTTCAAACTTTGCTGAAACGCCTCACTAACATCAACAAGGGCATCTAAACATTTTTGTCATAGTACAGAAATTGTAGTGAGAAAGAAACAAATGTTCCACACTGGGGATTGAACCCATGCTTGTGTAGGTCTGAAACTCTATGCCAGGACCTAAAATCCTTTCACTGACATCATCAATGACATCATGCAGACAAATCACTCATACTGAATGTACCTTTGAACTTTGATATACAACATATTAGTCATCACACAGCTTGAATACTGTGAGTCATTTCAGGCTTGTTGTTGAAAATGTACCTCATTTAGTTACAGGCTCCCAATATATGGTATAGCTCCCATACCAAAATCACTACATCGCCTACCTTCCAGGCATGTAAGAGGCTGATCAAGGCACTCATCTCTGCTACTCTGTCACAATTGCCTCAGTCATTCCTCACCCTCTCCCACACCACCACTTACCAAGCCCTGTCCCTGGAATTTGCGGCTCTCAATAAGTATGGGGACTTCAGTCTTAACTATATGTTTGATTAATATCCTTTTGATAAAACTGTTTAGATGCTTCAAATGACCTAGTCCCTGTTAAGTTCACCTGCATTGTGCTTATATATGTACTTTACACTGTAGACATACAGGAGTTTTCTTGCAAAGGTATTTATTGTACTATGTATGGAAAAGGAAGGGAGAGGGAAATTGTTTAACCAGGACAGGCACTAAGCCAGACTTTTTTCCAAGTGTGATCTGGGAGCACGAGGACGTATGACTTGCTCAGGGTCACACAGTGTGTAAGTGTGGGCTGATGGAATTCAAACCCATGTCTCCAGGTTTGCAGCTCAGTGCCCTTAATCACTGTGCTATACTGCTTCCATGTACCGTATGGGAATGTAATTATATCATATGGTCTCCCTGTTCCCTTCCTTCCCCCAGATCACACCAGTTGCACCTGGAAGCAAGGCTCTGGGCTTCATTTGCTTGCCTAGTAAAATAGGTTTCAAATAAATAAATGTGTACATACTGTACATTAATATGTGACAACATAATCCTTTTGCCATGCAATTTTATTATGAGATGCTGCAATGCAATCCTGCAGTGCTCAGGAATAATAAATAATTTAATGTTCATGCAGTGGTGAAACGTTACTACAGTAGTTAAAGAAACCAAGCTTTGGTTCATTATGAATGTTTGCTTGCTTGTATTTGCTGTTTAGTTGTTGGCATAACTAGTGGAGCAGTTAAAATTAACAAATGAATAACATAAGTTATAAAAGTGTCATTGCCATGACTGGGACATGCAGAGGGTCACACATATCATTATTTTCTTAGATTGTGACCTTGAATGTTAAAACAGTAACTGCAATTACCTCAAGATAGGATATGACAGGTGTCATTTATCAAATGCAACCCAAACATGATTTTGTGGAATGATAGGGCAAACAGATTTTGTATGGGATTTGAAAATGACACCTGCCATCTTTATTCAGTGGGTTAAAAACATGACTACATTGAAAATATAGATTACAAAATTAACATAATTGCAAACAGACTAAATCTAATTGCAACTTCATGAGTAAACAATGACAAATATCAATGTTTCTTCATAACTTTGTTGTTTGTGAGATCTTCAACATAGTGTTTTGATGGTGCCAACTTATGAACATGATAAGAGTCATTTATGAAATCTCCATTAAAATGTAATTTTGCTGCATGAGCACGAAAAAATGGTTAGGCTAGATTTGAAAACTGGCTCATGTCATGTTCATTAGGTGGGGTAAAAATGGTTGCAGTTTACTGAATATGTATGTTGTGGGTTGCAAGCTGGAAAAGTAGCAACATTAGGAGAAACATTAAAGAATGTCAATGTTTCTTCTTAGCATTGTGTCTAGTGTCTTTATGAACTAAGCTTATTAATATAAAAGGTGTATTTTATGAAATCCTGGTCAAAACATCTTTTAAAAGCACCAGCATGAAAAGATAATGTTGGTGACATTTTAAAATGACATCCATCAGGTTAATTAGGTGTGGTAACTAAAGCGCTAGGTTGAATGTTTGGGGCCAGGATCTCCAAAAATAATGAAATAATCAGTAAATGTTGAAAAATTCAGTGTTGCTTCATAAATGTTGTTTTTTTTCACATTTTGACCCAAAACATTCAACATCATCTTTTATGAGCTGACCTTATGATCAAGATAAGAATAATTTTTAAATTCGTCCGAAAGAAGTGCTCATGGACTGACTGCAAAAACATGTTTCAGAGGGATTTGAGAAATGGCACCTGTCATTTTCATTAAGTGCACTAACAAAAGGCCAGTGATAAAAATTTGTGTCCAAAATATCCAAAAATAACAACATTTTGTTTCATACAGGTTTTTATCCTTCATGGCAGCTTGGCGGCTCTATCAGCCCATCCCATGGTCCTCAGCCATCCTGAATCTCCATTCTCCATCCCCCAAAAGACTGGGCAGGCCGTTGGTGCTCACGGGTTGAGCTTCATGTTGGTCAGCCTCCAATTTTCCACCTGATTTTCTTCCTTGAGCTGTTGTTCCCACAGCTGTTCACATGCAGGTGGGTAACAAATGATCTCCACCTCCATGGAGATGTTCCAAATGCCTGTGTTTGTCTTGCTTGTGTGTACCCAAACTGCACTGCTACCCAGACACCTCCAGTTGGCAGGCAAGCAGAAGGTCACCCCCAGGGGTGAGTGCTGTCTGATGGGATGCTCAATCCTCCCTCCACCGCCAGCCTCTAAATGATTTGACTTTGTTCCAGAACTCAGGTTGCTGGTGTGGCATGAGGTAAGGCACTCAGCACCTCAGCCCTCCATGCCACAGGGCCAGTGTGAAATAACAAAATGCTGATAAAACATTGGAAACTTTCAACATTTCTTTATAACTTTAATGTTTTTTGGTATTTTGACCCTTATTTTCAATGTAGTCTTTTATGACACCCACATTAGGATCAGGACAGGTGAGATTTTTAAATTCCATCCAAAGGGTGAATTCATGGGTTTGAAAATGTACCCTGCTTTGTTTATGTGGGGAAAAAGGCTATGTTGAAAATGTGGTGCAAAAATGTAAGAAATGACAGATTATGAGTAAAAGATCAAAATGCATTGAAAAGTCACTAACTGAACTTACCTTATTTTCAGTTAGTTTGTGGTTGATGTTGTAGCAGCAGGACAGTTATTGGTGGACCTGTAAGTGAAAAGTGCAGGGGTTGTGGGGTTATGGATGGGAAGTGGTGGGACATAGTGTCTTGAGGTAGCACAACATATCAATTGAGCATTTTTCATTTCAGGTTTCAGAAAACACTAGCATGACAAGGATCTTTTTTTATTTCAAGGGTCAACATTATTGATTTTGCAAAACAGTGTCATTGTGCGGTTCAATGGCACTGGGATAGGAAGGTTAATGGTTTCTGGTAGTACAGTTGGGCATCCAACCACAGGACTTTGGTGAGTAGGGGGTGAGTTTTCTGGAAGTGGGTTTGACACCTCTAATTTGGGAGGGCGATTGTTATGTTTTTCAATGGTGGGGTTGGGTACTCAAACAATAGATGTCTTGAAAGCTGTGGCAGATAAGAATGAGGTACTGGTGGCAGGATTGGGAACCTGCCACCAGTGATAGTGATAAGATAGGTCATGCGGGAGGGAGATGCCAGCAGCAGGATTGAGCACCTCCCATCAGTGCTAATGGAAAGCTAGGTTAGGCAGAAAGGGTGATGGGGCTTCACTACCTGATGATGGTTATATGAAAGGATGCTGCTGCTCTGTGATAGGTGTGACTGCATCCTTTCATATGTGAGAAATATCCACCCATCAGCCAGTGAAGTAACATCAGCAGGTGCCTTGTCAGCATTGGGTGTTCACTCACACATATCCTACAGGCTCAGCTGCATGTGCTGCTAAAACACACAACTCCACACAAGCAAATATAAAAGGAGCAATTTAGCTTCACATATAATGGAGTTTCACTTTAACTGAATGGTATGAACTGCTGCTTCTGAAGTTCAAGGCATCAGAGTCTGTCCATCTGAGTGGCAACTATATCAAAAGGTAAAGGGAGCAGCAGTAGGAAAGAAAAGGTGATGCCAGGCTCTGACATTCAAAGACATATTATTAATTCAATTTACTTTTCCACTTGGAAAGGGAGATAAATGCAAGGAAACTGACACATTGCTTGGGTGAAGAGGTCCTCACCCCAAGTTCATCAGGGTTAATTTGTTCAGTCTTTGACCTGCCCAGTCATTTACTGAATTAGGTCTGCTGATTGGAACTGGCTATGCTTCTCAGGTCCATTGTCTGTGGGTGAGCTGCTGGGGTAAGATAAGATTACTGCTGCTAGGGTCTCTGCAACAGATCTTCAGACTGGAATTGGGTTTTTCAAAGAGGATAAGTAGCACCCAGTACCATACGCTTGAAAAACAATAAACCTCATAAAGAAGAAGTATTTTGTTGCTTATGAGACATTCATACCATGAATAGTATCACTGTCTAAATGTGATGCGAGTTGCTGCAATTACGCATTCATATAGCACAGAATAGATATTAAGAACTGCAGCCATATTTTTCTTTTGATAATTATTTCTAAGGACTTAAAAACATAAATCATGCATAATATGCTAATCTCCAGCCTCAATAAGTATAGCAAGCTGTTTTAATTTTATTCAGGATTTGGAGCTAGCTTCTTCCCAAACATTATATCAGAAATTTAATAATTCTATCAGCACAGCAGCTTAAAAGGGAGAATATTTGAAGTCACTCTTTATAGGTATATCAATGCCCCATGATTTAGTGGATAATAACTGGTTTGCACCCACCCTTGCTGTAGGCTTTCCTGGGCAGCTCTTAGGCTTAAATCATTAGAGCAACAGATGTCCAACACCACTAACTACCAATCAAATTCTTCTTAGCAGTTTATGGCACACTAGACAATTTGCTGTTCCAGCTGAAAGGGCTGCCAGTGGGAACCTGGAACAGTGCATAGTGGCTGCCACTATTATCTTTCTGCACTAGGAATGCACATACTGTTATTGGCTAACTCAGCACAGTGAGGGACCAGACATTGGGCTGCTCACCCATGATGTTGTACTGAAATGTTAAAGGTAGTTTACTTTCTGACAAGAAGAACAGGGAGCCTGCCACCAAAATGAGTGCTCATAGGTACCCTCCTTGTTTGTGCCATGTGATGATCAGAAAGGGAGCCAGGACATCAACAACTTTCACACTGAGTTGGGCATGCCATTTGGAACCAAATTATATTTGGTAGCCATGATGAAGAATGGTTTTACTATACGTTCTAACACCAAGATATGGGTATCACCATTCTAATTTCTGCTGACCTAACAGGACTGTGCAAGAATTAATGGAAACATTCCAGATATAAGAACAAGATCCAGCCATGCCTTATGAGATGTGGAACCAATCAGCTGATAGAGTAAGCAAGATGGAACCCAAATGAACGAATCTGGGACTTGTAGTACCAATTGAGAAAGGATGCAAAATGGACCAAGAGGACACTTCTTTTCTTCTCTTTTCCACCTAATACACTCTTTAGTTTGGTAGCTGCAGTTTTGCCAGTCAGCAATATCTCAGATCAACCGGACTTAGAGAAAAATATGTTTTACGTAGTTCAGCTCCTGGAGTGTGCACAGCTATCAGAGATGTTGCCTCCAACTAAAAACAGTTTGAGAGACAGGGAATGAACTAACTGCAGAGGACATTCACCTTCAGAGCAGGGTTGCCTTGCAGAAAGCTCAGATTCTGCAAGAGAAAAGCCAAACCTTTTCTCACAGTCTCACTGAACGGATTGATCACTGTAGTGGAACCAGACACCACAGCTCTAATTGCCTGCCTGCCTGCCTGCAGATGAGTAGAGAGGAGTTCCTTAAGGGATAAAGAGGAGCAAGGAGAATCAGCAAGTTATTTATTTTTTTTTATTTACTATGCTTTTGGCTGCTCTGGACCATCATGCCATCCACCCTGGTCACAGCATCCCTTCACACTTCCACCTCCGAGATTGTCGGAGTCTCCCTGTTACCCCTGGCTTGTCCCTCAGAGAGTGGGGTCAAGGCACTCGGCCAGACTTACTTGAAAAGCTGCAAAACTGTGACTGGTCGGGACAGCCTGGCTAGGAAGCTAATTGAAGCTTCTCCTAGGGCTTCAAGGAGACAGCAGGAGCAGGATTTTCTCCCTTAAGCTGAGGTGTGAACATGCAATGATGGCTAGTATCCACCCCACCCCAGAGAGAAACTGGTGTCAGGGTGCGATGCAACAAACCCAGCCTCTGTCAGGTATCACTTCTGCACTGAACACACACCACCCTCCCCGGAGAAGGAGAACAGTCTAGAGGATGCTTAATTCTTCTCCCTGGCTGTCCTCTGATGATCCGGGTCCATTCCAGAACCCAGGTCACTGGCATCGCAACCGGATATCCAACAACCGCGCCGTGGGCAGGCATATCAGCAAGTTATAGCATGGTCTACACTCTTCACTGCTTGAGGGCAATGAGTTCATTACGCTATTAAGCAAGACTGCTAACAGAACATAACCCATAGAAGTTGTTGCACAATTGTATTATGGAGATTTTGAGTACAGACCAAGGCCTGCCCCTATAACTATTGTAGATAGTTAGAACTTCATAAGATCGGCAATACATGCATGGCTATAAGAAGTGCCCAGAGACAGGACACTTCAGCTACAAACAGTAGGAGACTTTTATTGAGTTTTTAATTACTTTAGTTGTAACTGTTTTAGGACCCACACCCCTTAGTAAACATCTTAATCTGTAATGCTCTGCAATCAAGCATGATGTCACCAAGTTTGAACTCATAATGCACATACATTAACTGTGGGGATACCCAGGATGGAAGTTGGTATATTTGGTGCACAAGAGGGAGAGGTTTGATCTTAACAAGTGATTGCAACTTTCTGGTGATCTTTGCTAGGAGGGTGGATCTACATAAGCCTACATTTATATGATTATTACTTTGATACCTGCCTTATCCTCTTTTCTTTCCTTCCAGATCCCTGTGCCCCAGATCATTTCCTGGAGAAACCTTATTAACCGTGTTCCTCTTTGACTTGTTCATTACTGTCTAATTGCTTTATTTATTTATTTTTTTTCTTTGTTAACCGGTAATGCCCACTAGGCACAGGTGCCTGTTTTCAGGGTGACCCAGGAGCACTGGTAGGTTAAGTGACTTGCTTAGAGTCACACAGTATGCATGTGGAGGTTGGGAATCAACCCCAGGTCTGTCAGGTGGATGTACCAAGCTCATTCACAGCTAATTACTTTAACCTCTATGCTATACTGCCTGCCCAAAATTGACATTTGTGTCAAAGTGTATGTTGTTTGTGTGTCATTGCATACAGTTGCTGTTTATCTGCTGGTGGTGGGTTGTATTAGTGTTGTTTGCATCATGGGTAGAACCATGGCACCTTTGTTGTGAAAAGGATCCCAACAGGTGGAGACTTTATGCCATTTTGATGAAAACATATCAGATCATAACTACCTACCCCAAACCCAGCACCATCTGCCCTAATGCATTAATGTATCAACAATAATGTAACATTCACCAGGTGGTGCCAGTTCTTGCAGGCAGCGTTTAGATGTTATTTAAAGGTGATAGGAAAGATTTTACACCATTAACTGCCCTGTAATGTTCATTTCCATGCCAGTTATGTATTCTGATATACTTTGACCAATGTTTGATGAATAAATAATCTAGCTTTGGGTGCCTTCAGATCAACACAGAGCTCTATTACTTCACCATCTACTGTTCTTCTTTCATATTTCAAAGACAGTTCATGACACCAGTTTCACCATTCCATGCTATTCATGTGAATGACCTGGCATGGTGCTATTGATATCATTGAATGTTCAAGCTGTATTAATAGAGACATAGAAACAACTACAGAGAGGACAGGGATTCCAGGTAGCTACAAAGGCAGAAAAATAGATTATTATTTAACAGAAAGTTAGTTGCAGCCCCACTTCATACCTGTTTAATTGGTAAATTTTTGAGGCAGTGATTCCTGGAGACTGGAAATCGGCCAGGGTTCTCCTTATTTTCAAGTGGGGCAGCCTTGGCCAGCTGACAAATTATCATCCTATCTCTTTATTGTCTCAGATGTCAAAATTGCTTGACAGACTCCTGACTAAACAATTAACTATTTACACCAACACAATTTGTATGATAAATACCAGTTGGGCTTTTTAAAACACATAGCATGGTGGTCTCTTGGTGAGGGTCTTGGATGACGCCAATAAAGCAATGGACATAGGTCACATAACTGGTGCCATCTTTGTTGACCTCTCCAAGACCTTCAAGATGGTGGACCACTAAATTCTCTTACAGAGACTGATGGACACTGTGGTGTCAGCTAATGCTTTAAAATGGTTTGCCTCATACTTTGAAGGCAGGACACAGATTACTTCTGTAAATAATGTGACTTCTGCTCCTTGCCCATTGTCCGAGGGTCCCCAATACTCAGTGCTCAGTCCCTTACTATTTTTGATATATTTGAAACGTTTTGGTGCCATTGTTAAAGGTTCAGCATACCATTTGTATGGCAATGCCTCCATAGTCTACACCTTTCCCACTACTCTGGAATAGATTTAGGTGAAATTGCAATCAAGTTTTTACAGTATATCAGATTTTTTACCAAATCCAAACTAAAAATGAATATCAGTAAAACAAAATGTATGGTCTTTGGTTCCTCTGTTAAATTAAAAGACTGCTGTAAACTGATTATTGTTGATTCTGATGGGACCAAGATAGCAGAGGTAACATCTTATGAAAATCTGGGCTACTTGGTGGACTTCTCAGCCACGGGCAATACACATGTGAACAACTTAACAGTTCAATTGGGAAAAGTGTAGGGCTGTTATACTGTAATAATGAATGAAAAGATGGCCACCATGCTGGGTGTGCTATCAGCAGGAGCATGTTAGCAGAGAGTTTTAATGTTTTAGTGATGTTTCTAGTAAACATTACAGTGTTTTATGTGCATTTTATTAAGTTCAGGCAGTTAGGATCTTGCAGTGAGTAAGCTAGCAGTAGGTTTGAGCATCTTCACGGAAAACTCAAATGCCCGAGTTTACACAATGGCAGTGGTAATCTCCCTGGGATGCCCATACTGTTGAAAAGTGCTTGGGGCCTGAGTAGCTTCACAGGTTATAACTGTAACCATAATTTGGCAAGACTTTTATAAAAACTTATTTTACCTGAAACTGTCCTTGCCACACTAAAGGGAGCATCCTGGACTCCCTAGGGTGGTTGGAGGAGAGCAGAAGCCAGGGAATACAGTTGGAGGGATTCTAAAGATTTGGATTGGAGAACAGGCAAGGAGGTATCGAAGATGGTCTGAGCTAAGGGAACATTTGTGGCAGACTGGCAGGATACATCTGGAGTGAGAGTTCAGATAGAACACTGAAGGAAGTCAATTGGCCAGTCTCCAGAGACAGACAGCTTTGAAAGGAAGTGGATGCTGGTGAACACCTACAAGGAGGAAAGCTGCAAATTAATGTGGGGTTCATGAGATGCCTGATCTGGAGGACAGGCATCCCTGGGCCAGATGGGAGGATGATTGCAGTGCTGACCGTGGATAGGTGTAGTGTTCAGATCCTCTGGCAGGGCAGGGAGCTTGCCAATGGGCAGGCCATCCTGGGCTGCTGATGAGAAAGGCTGGGGGCCACAAGGCTGGGTCAGTTAGGAGGGGAGGGGAGGAAAGCACCTTACTGAACTAAGAAGGAAGAACAAGGCAGTTGTGCAAGTCATGGTGAATGGAGAATGAAAGAAGACCTTCTTAAAACACAGTGGAATGAACTGGAATAGATGAAGGCATTTGGTGATGTATTCCTCTCACTTTTTGACTTATTTATCTTGGCAAGGAACTTTTAAAGGAATTATTCTGTTGATGGACTCATTTATGTGACTATCAAAACAAATGAGGACTGAAAGTTAATGTGGGGTACTATTCGCCCAATGAGAGTGGGCAGAGTGGCACACAGAGAACATAAATCACAGAGGTTGGAGCTCATGGACCATTTACTGATCATGGAAATTTTATTGAAACAACTGTATTACATTAAAATGTTCTGCTGCTTTGGTTTGGGGACTTGTATTTGGGAATTGGAAAATGGGAAGGAGGGAAGTGGGGATTTTTTGGAGGATTGAAAGTTGGTCAATACCAGCAGGAACATCTGCCAGAACTAGACACATAGTGGATTCCCTGCAGGGAGAGGGCCACAAACAACAGGTACAACAACCCACAAGAGAAAGGACTATCATAGATCTAGTACTGAGTAACAGGGAAAGGATCACAGATCTCCAGGTGGAAGATCACCTGGGGCCATGACCATCACATGGTATGGTGCAATTGGCCACTAGAACTAAATCATCCCATTCCAAGGCAAACATATGGCACTTCAGAGGAGCTGACTTTGATAAGATGGCCAAAAGAGTTAGCTATGCCCTGGTAAAAAGAAATACAGGCCAGGGGGTATAGGTAAAGTGGGCAAGCATTAAGGATGCAATACTTGAAGTAATATCCCATTGTGTTAGAGAGAAAAGAAGTGCAAAAGAAGAAGGAAACCACTTTGTTTCTAAAAACAGTAGCAGAAAAGGTAAGAGCCAAAAGGCTGGTCTTCAGCAAATATAAGGGAATTCATGGATGAAGATAGAGAAGATACCAAACTTCCTAACGGAAGCTAGGAAGGCAGTAAGGCCAGCAAAGGCCCAAACCGAGGAAACACTAGCACGAACAGTAAAAGAAGGTGACAAGACTTTCTATAGCTACATTAGTGAAAGGAGAAAGTCCAGAGTGGGTATTGCTAAGATCAAAGGGTATAAGGGGCGTGTGAGAGGAGGAGGACCATGTAAAAGCATCTGTCCTAAATAGATACTTCTGCTCAGTATTTACTGAAGAGAAGGTAAGGCAGGGCCCATAGCTCAGCACCATGGCACAGGGGAGAGGGAGGTATGCACTAGTCCTTTCACAAAGCGAAAGTGTCCTACTAGAGCTCGATAAGCTCAGGGTGGACAAGGCAATGGGACCTGATGGCATATATCCCAGGGTACTAAAGGAACTAAAGGTGGAACCTAGCAGAGCCATTACCAGAACTATTCAGTGAGTCTCTGAGCACAGGAGAGGTCCCAAAAGACTGGAGAAGGGCTCATGTGATCCCACCCACAAGAGTGGTAGCAGGGAGGAGGCAGGGACACAGACCAGTCAGTCTTACCTCAGTAGTGGGCAAGATTATGGAGGCACTCTGAAGGAAAGGATAGTGCAACACCTGGAACCACAGGAGCACAGGATCCAATACAGTACTGGTTTACAACAGGAAGGTCCTGTCAAACTAATCTCATAGATTTATTTGACTGGGTAACCAGAGTGGTGGAACCAAGGGGAGCAGTTGTTGTCGCCACACTGACTACAGCAAAGCTTTGATACTGTTCCACATAGAAGATTGATTAATAAGTTGGGTTGCCTTGGGGTGGGTCAGAAATTGGTCAACTGGATAGCAAACTGGTTGATGGGCAGAAAACAGAGTGTAGGTAAATGGTATAGTCAGAAGAGATGCAAGTCACAAGTGGGGTACCTCAGGGATCAGTCCTGGAGCCAGTCCTCTTCAATATCTTCATCAGTGACATTGCAGAAGGACTGGAGGGTAAGATTTATCTGTTTGCAGATGACACCAAGATCTGCAACACAGTAGATGATCCAGATGGGGTGGGAAGAATGAGAAGAGATCTGGATAAACTGTAAAATGGTTGGAAGAGTGGTAACTGGGGTTTAACGCAAAGAAGTGCAAGATCATGCACATGGGGAAGAAAACCCTGAAGCCACCTATAGGCTGAGAGGGAGTTGCTGGCAGTCACAATGGAAGAAAGAGACTTGGGCATCATCATCACAGATGACCTGAAATCATCCAAGCAGACAACTAAAGCAGTAGATAAGGTTAGGGATGTTGGGGTGTATTAGTAAGGGTATCACAAGTCATAAGAGAGGAGGTAAGAATCCTCTTTACAAGACACTGGTCTGGCCCCATCTGGAGTACTGTGCAGTACTGGAGGCCTCACCTTCAGAAGGACATTAACCAAATTGAGGCAGTCCAGAGAAGGGCAACCAAAATGGTGCAGGGACTGCATCAGAAAACATATGAGGACAGATTAACTGAACTCAATATGTATACCCTAGAGCAAAGGAGGGATAGAGGTGTTATGATCGAAACATTCAAACACTTTAAGGGCATTAGCAAGGTGAAAGAGTCTAACATGTTTCAGTATAAGGAAAATAGCAGGACAAGAGGACATGGCATGAGATTAGAGGGAGGCCTATTAAGGGTAATGTGAGGAAGTTCTTTTCATAGAAAGGGTGGTGGATGCATGGAATGGCCTACCTCAGGAAATGATGGGTATGAATACAGTGCAGGGTTTCAAACAGGCATGGATAGGCATAAGGGAGCAATACAGATGAGTATGAATAAATTGGCCATTGATAGAGCAAAGGCCGATGGCACATTCATAAGGTAGAAAAAGAAATAGGCAGACTGGATGGGTTTTGCAGTCCTTATCTGCCAACAACTTCAATGTCTCTAAGTTTCAGTGATAATGGGGGCCCATTTTGGCAACCGCAATTCCGCCTGTTCTCTATGATACACCGGGTGATGAAAATAGAGGCAGAGAGGTAGCTATCTGTTTAAGAGCAGAATTAGCCTTAGGGAGGTGCCAGTGGGAGCTACCAGCCTTGAGTGCATTGTGGGTGCAGGTGCAGGTTACAGGAGCTTTCTCATATTCTGTCCACCCAGTGATGGAGGGTTTTCCTGCAGGAGGCAGCAGACTTCTTCACTGAGATGGTGTTGGAGTCTCCCAGATGGTTGATTCTGGGACTTCAATGCCCGTGTCAATGACAATCTCTTGCCTTTTGGACAGAACCTCCTCTAACTGATAGAGTCGTTGGACCTGACATAGTTTGTTACCATCAGAACCCACATAGGAGGGCACTCACTGGACTTGGTGTTCTCACGGGATGGAAATTTCTGACATGGAAGTGGCTCCTGTCAGATGATGGGACCATACGCCCTGAGATTCAGTTTGCAACCCCCTCCAAATTAGGTCTGCTCCCAAGGGAAATGGTACAGTACCGTCCTGTCAAAGGTGTGACCTCAGAAGACCTAATGACAGTGCTGAACCTGTCATGAATTTTGACTGATAGCAGAGATCCAGGGAATCTAGTCCTCACCTATAATAAGGTGGTGTTGGAGGCCCTGGATTTTATTGTTCCTGTGCATGTTCACCCATTATCTTCGTCTGGGTGCCCCATGGTATGACGGGACCTGATGGAATTGAAGAAGTTAGGGCAAAGGTTAGAGGCATTGGTGAAAATTTTGCCTGGAGGAGGTGATGGGCTTAGATTGTTAGACCATTAAAATTGTTACCAATCAGCAGTTTCCCATTAGAAGGCAGAGTTTCTGTCCAGGGAAGTGCTGCAGTGAGTTACCGACCAGTTCAGCTCTTCCAGACGGTGGACAGACTGTGCAATCCAGCCTGTCTGCAGTCCGGTTAAGCATTATCACAAGAGGAGTGTGATGAGTTTGTGAGATATTTCACTGATGAGGTTGCCACCATCAAGACAGAAATCAGCCAGAGCCTCCCTATTGGACCTTGCAGGATCAACCGAGTGGTATGGACACCCAGATTGACTTGCCTGTCTTCAGCCAGCTGGTAATCATGGATATAGTGAAGATCATCAAGACTTTGAGGCCAACTTGCTGTAGTCTGGACCCGGGCCCGACTCTCCTTCTTCTTGGGTGTGTTGAGACAATTGTCCCGGTCCTGGCTGAAATAGTCAGGGTGTCATTGGAGAGAGGATCTTCCCTGATTCCTTAAAGGAGGCAATGGTGTGGCCCCATCTGAAAAGTCCTCCTGAACCCTGACTGTCCAATGAACTACCAGTCACTTTCACCCTACCCTTTGTGGGTAAAGTTATTGAGAAATTTGTCACTGCACAGCTGGAGGATTGATTTATTCATCCACAATATCTATGATCCTCTCCAGTCGGGTTTCAGAAAAAGGTATAGCACTGAGACTTCTCTGGTTCGGGTACTGAATGATCTTCTGATGGCAAGAAATCAGAAAGCTCATACCATCTTAGTTCTCCTTGATCCCTCAGCAGCATTTGACACTGTAGACCATGAGGTGTTGCTCAAGCACCTGTGATTTTACTGTGGACTGGGAGGGGGCAGTCCAGTCCTCAGTTGGTTTTGATCATTCCCGAGGGTAGGTCGCAGAGAGTGGTGTCGAGTGATTAGTTCCTCAGCCCCTCACTTCCTGCCCTGTGGGTGCTGCAGGGCTCTGTGCTATCACCCATGTTGTTTGCAGTGTATATGCTGCCTTTAGGAGACATTATAAGATGATATGGCTTGAGCTTCACTGTTATGCAGATGATTCTCAGCTGTACATGTCTTTTGTGCCTGAGCAGGAAGGAGATATCATCTCAGTGTTCAACAACTGCTTGACTGAAATACAGGACTGGATGAGTGCCAGCTGGCTGTGGCTAAACCCTGACAAAACGGAGGTGTTGGTAATGGACCCTGATCGTAGGACAGCCGATCATTGGTGGGACAGCCTTCTGAATTAGGATTGGCAGAGCCCCACTGACTGCTCTGGGTCAGGTGCGTAACCTTGGCATGATTTTTGATGAAGGCTTGACTTTGAAATCTCCAGTGTCGGGCCATAGTCAAATCCTTTATTTACCACCTAGGGTGAAGGACCTGATTCTGTTCGAGATTCTCCCACTTTGGTTCACACTTTCATCACCACCCATCCTGACTACTGCAATGCCCTCTACCTAGGGCTATTGGGGTGAATATCTGCTGCTTGCAGCTGGTGCAGAATGTGATAGCCAGGTTGTTAACTGGGGCCCTAGATCCAGGCATATAACACCTATGCTGCACAAACTGCAATGGCTGCCAGTAGAGTAGCAGATCACCTTCAAGGTCATGTTCTACCTATAAAACCCTACATGACCAGGGAACTCAGTAGCTGCAAGATCTCCTGTGCCCTTACTGTCCCCTCTGCCTGCTCCAATCCTCCAATGAGGATTGCTGGAGATTCCATGGTCTTCTTAAAACACTGGGAGCCCGTTCTTTAGCCTTTATGGCCTCCACCCTGTGGAATTCTCTACTTCATAAGATAAAAGACAGCCTAACCATCCAGGGTTTCAAATCAGTCCTAAAACACATCTTTTCTTTCAGGCTTTCTAGGATGGCTGTTGAAAGCGGTGGAATAACTAGGAACTGTGTATGAGCTATATCTATATATGTTTTATGATGATTTTATATATCTGCTGTTTACTGATTTTATTATATGTAAATTGTTCAGGTGCCCTGAACACTGGAAGGATGTCTAATACAAATAAAATGATGATGATGATGATGATAAAAATTGCCTGGTTGGGTGTACAATTAAAAAATAGTTGAATCTCAAATCTTCCCATTGTTTGATTATGGTGATGTATTATATGATTATGCCAACTTGGGTAAATTGCATAAATTTGACATTTTGTATTCGTATAACTGGTTGGCAAGATTAATTTTAAATGCCCTAGAGACACTCATGTTTGCCTGATGTATAACAAATTAGGTAGGCTTTCTTGATCTGAAAGCAGGCAACTTCATAAACTTGTTCTGGCCTACAATAGTGTTAAAGACAAACTTCCTACTTACCTGGCTGAAAAACTTGCAGTCAGGAAAGCTAATGCCTCCCTCAGAAATGCATCATATTTAGAATTAGCTGTTCCAAAGATAAAAAATAAACTAAGCAATCTGCCTATTTTTACAGCCAGATGATACCTCTGCACTGGAATAAACTCCCTCCTAAATGTTGTATGACCAATACTATGTTTTATACTTAACTGCCGTTAAGCAATGGTTTTAGATATATTAACAACTCAATTTAAGGCCTGTTGTGGTTGATTGGTACATTGGAATGTCTACTTGAACTTTACATTTATAATATTGTTCATTGTATTATTTTTTCTTTATTTTTATCTGTGTATATTTATGTGTTATGCAACTGTTTTGTAACTGTTTATTATTATGCCTTGGGGCACCATTTTAAATGAGTTTGCTCAATGGTCTAACCTTCAAATGAAATGAAACTAAGTTAAAAACATATTCAGATATTGGATAAGCATTAGAAGGAAAATAGGAGGGCTTTTGGAGAAGTAAAAAAGTTTCATATTATCTACAACAAAACTCGAGAACTATAGTATTATTTTGCTGTTAGACGAATAACTGGATTGTGTGATCTTCTTTTATGGTTACTTCTGTATGTGTGTGCCTGCAGGTGTACTGCATGTTTGTAAGGAGTAAAATGGTATGTGCCAAGTGTAGGTGTCTGGGTAACATAATGCTAGAACTTCAGCCACTGGCCACAGAAGGTATACATGACCTGTTGGTGATAACAGAGACATGGGTAACCTTGAACCATGACTGGTACATGACCATACCAGGGTACACTATTCCAAAAGGATGGGCAAAGGGAAGGGTTGAGCATTGTATGTAAAGGAGGAATTCAAAACCCTTTGGGTACTAACAGGATTGTCTACAGTTCACCAGGCCAGGATCCAGAGATAGGTAGGGCACTGGGAGTACACTTAGGGCAGCAAGTCTAGGAGAAAAGGTAAAGTTGAGGATTTCAACATGCAGAAAGTTGACTTGAAAGTTCCAATTATGGATTGTACTAGGAGTCAGTTTCTGGTGGATGCCTGTCAGAGGCATTTACTTTTGTATGTGTGTGCATGATGAAGTATATTTGTAGGGAATAAAATGGTTTGCACCAATGCTAGGTGTCTGGGCAACAAATGTTGGAACTTCAGCCACTGGCCATGGAGGGTGAACCTGAACTGGTGGCAGTAATCAAGGTATGAGCAATCTTGAACCATGACTAGAAATGACCATACTAGGCTACTTCCTTTTCAGAAAGGACAAGACAAAGGACAGAGAGAAAGGTAGCACTGTATGTTAATGAGGGATTGAAGCAATAGAAATATGTAGTGTAACAGGATCAGGGAATTTGGAAACCTGTGGATACTAACAGGAGCAAGAAGGGGAAACTAATCCAGATCAAAGTTGTCTACAGTCCAACAGACCAGGATCCAGAGATAGACAGGGCACTGGCAAATACACTTAAGGAAGCAGCAAGTCTGGGGAAGAGGTGGTAGTTTGGGATCTCAACATGCCAGAAGTGGACTGGAAAGTTCCAACCATGGCTAGTACTGGAAATCAGTTTCTAAAGGATGCTGTCAGGATACATTTACTTGTGAATGCATGTGCCTGCTGATGTATGTTTGTAGGGAGCAAAATGGTATACCAATGCTAGGAGTCTGGAAAACAAAATGTTGGAACTGCAGGCACTGGCCAAGGAGGGTTGACATGACCTGAAGACAGTAATAGAGACATGGGTAACTTCAAACCATGACTGGGACATAACTATACCAGACTAAACCCTATTCAGAAAGGACAGAATAACAGGCAGGAAATGAGGGGTAGTGCTCTATGTTAAGAAGGGGATGAAGCAATTGAAGTAGGTAATCTAGGGGTCAAGGGAACTGGAAACCCAGTAGGTACTAACAGGAAAGGGAAAACTAATCTGGGTCAGGATGGTCTGCAGTCCACTGGACCAGGATCCAGAGGTAGACTAAACACTGGGAGAGATACATAAGTGGCAGAAAGTCTATAGGAAGTGGTGGTAGCTGGTGATTTCAACATGCTAGATGTAGACTGGACATTTCCAATCACATTACTAGGAATCAGTTTCTAGTGGGCTTTATTTATTTTAATTAGTAGAAATCGGAATTGCAAACCTTTGAGTCAGGGACTCATTTACTAGAGCTCCTCTTCAGGAAACATAGTATATACAAACACAGACATAGTTACATAGAGTACAGATTGATGTAGGGAACACTATACATGTATGTACATAAATACAAGGGATAGAATTCATACAGGAACAAAACCTCTATACAAGGAAAACACTATACATGTGTGTACATAAATACCAGGAATACAATTCATAATAAGAGTGAAACTCTATACAGGTACTAAACAGTGATGTAGTTAAACCATGTAGTACACCAGAGACAACAATTTGGGTTCTGTTTTAAATAAAATTAGGCAGTAACTTAAAACAAACATGGTGACACTTGAGCAGCTACATGTTCTGCCAGGGCATGAGACAGTGTGGGGGGGCCCAGTGTCCCAGTGAGGTGGGAAGCAAACAGCTATGTGCAGTTAAACTGCAGGTGGTGATTAGGTATTGCCTAAGGGCAGATTTGAAGGGCCCTATTCTTAGTTGAGATGTGATATCAGAGGGAGGGCATTGCTCAAGTTTGGGGCCCAGTATCGGAAGGACCTTTGGACCAGGGATGTCCTGACCCTGGGCACTCGAAGTGTACACTTGAGTGCACTCGTAGGAGATTGCAGGGACAGAGGGGTGAGGATAGAAATTAGGCCTGGAGGTGAAGGCCTGCAACATTTTGTTTGGTTAGGAGGCAGGTTTGATAGCACAACCTTTACTCAAGGCTGAGAAAATCAACAAGATCATATAAGGTATATGTGTGGGTGAGTCTGCTGGAGCCTGTAAATAGTTGGCAGGCTTTGTTCAGGGACATTTTGATTTTATTGAGTGCGGTTTTGTCTTCTGCACCATACACCAGGATGCAGTAGTCCACTAGGGATAGCATAGAGGAGGTGATGGTCAGCCTTAGGGTTGCAGGATGCCAGGAGAGAGGAGGCATTTCAGAAAAAATTAGTTCAGGGCCAAAAGGAATGATCCTGCTGGATTTCATGTTCACTAATGGTAAGAGGATTCAGAATGTAGCAGTCTTGGAATGTTTTGATTCCAGTGGCCACAGGCCAGTAACATAAGAGTCCCAATTAAAGACAGGCAAAGGGCAAAAGGACTAAGTGCATGGAAACTTAAAAGAGGACTTCACACTATTAAGGAAAAAATTGGGAATAACATGAAGGAGATAGAGAAGGTAGGGGACACAGAAGAAAAGTGGGCAGCATTTAAAAGGTGATGATAGAAGTAGCAGATGGCTCCACTCAAAGGTAACCAAAGGTAAAGGGCTAGGGGCCAATGTGGTTAAGAACAAAGCCAATGTAAAGGAGGCAGTAAGAACCAAGCAGAGGTCATTTTTCAAGTATAAGGGTAGATAAAGGAGGAAGACATTGTGAAGTGGCCACACTTGGAATACTGTGCTCAGTTCTGGAGTCCTTGCCTCAGGAAGGACAGGGACAATCTGGAAACAATGATGATTCAGGACTAACATTGCAGAACTTGCAAAGATCATCTCAAGGCACTAAATGTACTTTCTGGAAATCAGATGAGAAACCAGGTAGGGGGCGGGGGATTATAGAGATCCTTAACTTCCTGAAGGAATAAACAAGGTGAACTGTGGGAAACTATTTAGCATAGTACAGAGTCAAGAACACAATCTCAAGAGTGGAAACTGATGGGAGGGTGCGGGTTGAGAGGGATATGAAAAGTTCTATTTTACAAAAAAGGTGGTGGAGCTGTAGAATAGCCTGCCAGAGGAGGTGGTGGGTGCCAAGACCATAACGGTTTCAAGCATGGCTGGTACAGAGTGAAGGGTTTGGTAGTTGCTTAGGTCAGTAATAACAGGGTGGATGAGTAGGGGACTGGGAGGGATAAAACCTTTCATGGATAAAAGATCCTAGGCAGATAGGGAAGTCAGGCCAGAGTAGAGGGACCTGTGGTCTCTTTCTGTTATCATTGTGTATGTTTCCATGTATCTATAAGCAACAAGAACAAACACTGGAAGGTGAGAGAGAGACCAAATAGAGACAGAGCTCTGGTTGGCAATGCATAAGAAGAAAGGGAATAACGATTCTTCCAGTTCATCCAGGAGAAAAGCAAAAGCTAAGGGTATAGTGAGACTTAGGAGTAATGAGGAGTTTAGGAGAGGGCACCAGAAAAGAAGAGATATTAAACAATTATCTTTATTTGGGATTTACTAAGGAGAAGGATGGGCATCTGCCAGCGTGTGATGTTAGGAAGGGAGGAGCAAAGCCCTGGAGCAAAGGACCAGGTAATGGAAAAAGGGTGTTAGAAAAGCTAACTCAGTTTAAGGAAAATAAATCTATGGAACCTGATGGCTTATACCTAAGGATGCTAAGGAAGGTAGCAAAGGTTATAACAGGACAACCAAAAGTTTCAAGTGTGCAGGTGTGCACTAGGATAGTGGTGCTCAAGAAACAAACATAATTACTTTGTCCTTGCAGTTTTGATCACACACAACCTCTTAGGGAGGAACACCAAGCAGAAATTCAGTTTACATCATCTTTATACAGGAGACTCAAGTCTACCTGTTGCATTTCGGTAAAAACATTCTTTATCAACGCCATTTGATGAAAGAATGGTTATTCTGAAATGCGCCAGGTGAGACTGAGGTCTGTCTTTAAATAATAAAGATGATGTAAACTGAATTTCTGCTTTGGCATCCCCCAGAAGTTGTGTGCTCGAAACAACAATGACAGGTTATAACAGTGCAACTAGCAGGCATTTTCAATAGCTCACTAGCAATAATGTTGTTGGTTCCTATGGACTGGAAGACAGCAAATCTAGTTCTGTTGCACAATGGTGGAAAGTGGGATGAGCCAGGGAACTATAGGTCAGTTAGCCTGACATCTACATTGGGAAAGATCAACTAATAAGGGATGATCTTGTGGACTTCCTAGAAAGGAACATGCTGTGGGACCCCAGACAACATGGGTTCATGAGGGAAAGGCCTGCCATGTGAATCAAGTTGAGTTTTTGAATTGGTTACTACAGCAGTAGACAAAGGCAGGTAATTGCTATAGCATACCTTGACATTAGCAAGAGATTTGACCCACAGGAGACTGCTTAAAAAGATTAAGGAATTTGGGTACAGAGAAAGAGAACTGGGTAAAGAGCTGGCTGATGAGTACAACACAGAGGTTGGTAGTTAATCGGAAGTTTTCAGAGGTAAGAGAAGTGACCAGTGATGTTCCTCGGGGTCTGTTCTAAGACCAGCCCATTTCAGTATTTTAATCTGTGACATAGGTGAAGGTATCATAGAACTACAGAATGTGACAGCAGAAAAGGATCAGTAGGGCCCATCTAGTCTGCCTATTGTCTCTGCCTAACATTACACCCTGGACCATACTTAGTCACAGGTGCCTCCCCTCCTTCCTTACCTTTACTTATAATACCAAAGTGCGTGTATTAAGCATGTCTGTTGTTCCTCATTGTCTTCATCTCTTCTGGCAGGCTGTTCCTGGTGTCTACCACCATTTTGTAAAAGTATTTTCTCACATCCTTCTTAATCTTCTCTCAAGCTTTTATAGCATGCCGATCTGTACTGGTGCTCCTCTTCCTTTGAACAAGGCTACCCCTGTACTTAGTTCATCCTCTTGAGGTACTTACAGATTTCAATCAAAACCTTCTCACTCTCTTTGTTCCAGGAGTATATTCCAAGCTCGCGAGCGTCCCTCCTTATATGGCTTCACTTGCAAGACCTGCATCATTTTAGCAGCCTTCCTTGGACTGCTTACTCCCTGTCAATGTCCTTTGCAGAGATGTAGCTCCAGAAATGGATTCAATGCTTCAGATTGGGTCTCACCAGTGATTGATAAGGAGGCAGCACCACATCCCTTCTCCTGCAAGAGGTCCCTCCTATACATACAAACATTCTGCTTACCTTGCCTACTGTACTTCCACACTGCCCTATCACACAGCCCTGCCACCTTGAGGTCACCAGATATAAACACCCTAATGTCTGTCTGTTGCTTAGTAACTACAGGTACCTCCCACCACCTTGTACACAGTCCCTGGGTTACCTATCCCAGGTATAGTACATGCCTTTGCACTTTTGGCACTGAAATCCTACTGCCAATTTCTTGACTATTTCTCAGTCTCTCCAGGTATCTATGCATTCTTTTCTGGGTATCCATCCAATTGCAGATTTTGTGTCATTTGCAAAAGACACACCTTCCCTCCAATTTCTCAGCAGTGTCACTTAAGAGATTGAAGAAGACAGGATCCAGCACCGGCACTGTAGTACTCCTCTGGTCACATTTCCGATTCCTGAGTGACTGCGGTTTACCACTGCCCTCTGCCTCCTACTTTTCAAACAGTTATACACCCAACACATCACCTTCTCCATCACCCTTAGGCTGATAAGTTTCTTTTTAGCCTCCTCTCTGGTACAGTGTAAAAGGCCTTATTGAAGTCCAGATAGACCACATATACTACCTTTCACTGATCTACTTCCAAAGTCTCCCAGTCAAAGAAATCTATGAGATTTGTTTAACATGACCGCACCCTCTTGTGAAGCCGTGTTGCCAGTGGTCCTGCAGCCCAGATGTCTCCAGGTACTTTATCAGTCTCTCCATCTGCAGAGGCTCCATTAATTTCCTTCTACTGATGTGAGAGAGACTTGTCTCTTGTTGCTGCCTCTGGTTTACTGGCGCCTTGTGCAGAGAGACCAAATTAGCCCTCCTCCATTCCTCTGGAACCACTTCCATCTCCAGTGTGGTACTAAATAGTGTTGCCTAAGGGCAAGAAGGTATAAGGGAAAAAATCTGCCTCTGCAGATGACACAGATCTCCACAAGGGTAGACATGGAGTAAGGGACAAGGGAACTAAGTGAGGATCTGGGCAGGTTGGAGAACTGGTCCAAGATTTGAATGAATTTTAAATTCTAAGAACTGTAATGTGCAATAAAAAAGAACCCACGGTGCAAAACAAAATCAAAGTGGTGGTGTTAAATAGGACTCAGATGCAAATGATTTAGGAATGATTGTATCACAGACTCTAAATATGTTTACATACTGCAACAGAGCAGTGAGAACAGCAAACAGAATGTTGGGATGTATAGGAAGGGGCTAGGTAGTAGAAAGCAGGAAGTGATTCTCCTCTGTACAGGTCACTAGTGTGGACACACCTGAATACTGTGTAGGTACTAGAGCCCACACCTGAGGAAAGATTGCAACAGTGTGGAGCAGTACACTGCAGGATAAATAAGATGGTGAATGGTCATAGGATTTGACATACCAGGAGGCTGCAGGACTTTAACATGTACACCACAAAGAAAAGGAAGGAAAGGAGTGACATGATTGAAACAAAAGTGGCTGCATGGAACATACAGTGAAGCTCACCAGGATGAAATCCATTTATGCAGCATTTTTTTTAAATTTAACTCTTTATTAAAATTGTCACTATTAATATGAACTAGAGATATAACATTCTTTATCAAGAATGATACAAAGATCAATGTCACACAATTGAGAATTCCACAAGAGTGAATCTCACACTAAGGAAACAACTGTCACCTAGATATATCAACAACAAGACAAATATTTAAGGAGAAATGCTCACCTTGAAGGAGCTGGGGAAATGGTTGGAGAATCCTCAAAGCAAATATAACTGTTAAAGCAATATGTTATATCATTATACATTTTACTGGAATCTATGCTCTAAATGCCGCATAAATCAAGTAGGTCGCCAGAAAAGAAAAATTATATAACACTCTCTGAAACCCTAACTATTTAATAAGAATTTGCTGCAAAACAGATGTATAAATCATTTAAATAATAAAGATAAGGCATACAGCCAGAGGAGGCTAAACATACTATATTTAGGATAGTTAGAGTCCTGCTCAAAGGATATATAATAAACAACTATACCCCTCTAGACTGAAATGCACCTACAAATTTAACTAGCCAAAATCATATTAAGGGAAGCCACTCCATGTGGATCCAGCAAGTCTTGACTAGACCAGGGACCCCTCAATTTCTTGAACCTAAACAGTGGTTCAGAAATCCTCCATGAGCTACAGCTCAGTTGATACTGCAAGGGATCCAGTGAGCCTTGACTAGGCCAGGGACCCCTCAATTTCTTGAACCTAAACAGTGGTTCAGAAATCCTACATGAGCTACAGCTCAGCTGATTCTGCAAGGGATCCAGCGAGCCTTGACTAGGCCAGGGACCCCTCAATTTTTGAACCTAAACAGTGGTTCAGAAATCCTCCTTGAGCTACAGCTCAGCTGGTACTGCAAGGTACTATCCCTAACTGTTGGATTTGGTACCAGTAGAAGCTGATTTCCAAGTGGCCCACACTATCTCCTGCTGAACACATCTCTAACTACTGTATCTCCCTCTATCTCTAGTTGAATTTATGTGCCTGGTTTAATAATTTGTTTAATCCTTACAGTCATTTTAAGTTCTGAGTTGATATTAGAAGTGAATTTTGAGCCTTGGCTGTGTAAATACTTCTCCTGCTCTCTGGCCTGCACTCTGTGTCTACCAAAACCCCAAACAGTCTGCTGTGCTCTCTGCCCTACCCACTTCTTTTGTTCTCTTTTTCTGATGTAACAAGCTCATCTTCCAGTCTTTAAAAGCCTGTTTTCTACTTTATTTCAGGGATACTTTTTTTTTGACTGTTTTTGACTTTTCCATTAGCAGATTATATCCTCTCACCACTAGAGGGCTATATCTCTCATAGCAGTGACATTTTCTGTGTCTACTCCTTTATTAGCAGGTTATATGCAGCTGCCACTAGGAGCTCCTATCCTACAGTATCTGGCACATCACACACTCTGTTTCCCAGATTTTATCAGCTCAAATGTATCAACCCCAACCACTGCTGCCCACTCCTCAGACTTATACCTTACTTCTTCTGTTCTCAGGAACGCCCACCCCAACCCTGGTCCTGGGTCTTCTACCCCCTAGCACCCTGCTTGGTGTGGCTCCGATTGCCTCAATGAACATCTGCAGCCTCCCAAAGAAAACTACTGCACTCCAGTGCTGGGTCGCATAACACAGGCCTGACATCATTTTCATAGTGGAGTCCTGGCTCTCTGCATCAACCCCTAACTCAGCTGTGTCCCTCCCTGGTTTCACCCTGTTTCAAGAGGATCAAGTTGGTAGGCATGGCAGTGGATGTGCAGTCTACTTGTGCAACTCCCTCCTTAGCCATGCTCTCCATGCCCCAAGCTCGGTCATGGTGCCCAAGCCATCACCTTAAAATCTCCGCTGACCGGGCAGGGGCCCCTCTATCTTACCACTACATACATACCCCCACGGCCCAAGAACCAGCAATCCACTCCTTACTATCTCTCTATCCTGCCCCACAAAGTTGAGCAGCTCATCCTAGGTGACCTCAATGTCAACTGGCTAGGCTCCACTGCTGCAAACATAAAGGACTCCTTCACTGCCCATGACTTAGCTCAATTAGTCACTCTTCCTACTAGATTTAACAGTCAAGTGGGCACCAGCTCCACCTTTGACATAATACTTTCCAACCACCCCTCCAAAATCAAGACTGTTAATGTCCTAGCTAATTCCCTCAGCGACTAGTCCCCTATCATCTGTTTCTGGTCCTTCCCCACACAAAAACTCATGCGCAGTCACCTCCCGCTGCCGCACTTCACTAAGGGGGCCCCTGTAAACTGGAAGCAGTACCTAGCCCAACTTGACTGGTCCCCGATCTCACTCATGACTGATATAGACACCTGCTAGCCTACCTTACCAGAGCCTTCTGCAAGCCCTGTGATGTCTTTGCCCCTTACAGTACCCACCCAAAAGACATAATGCCCTTGATTTCCTTTCCTTATTCTAACAACTGAGGCAGTGAGACAACCTCTGGCATGTCGCGGTCTAGTCAGGCAGGACAGTGGACAGACAGGCCTATAATGCCGCTCCTAACCAAAGCACCTGGGCCATAAGGCAAGCCAAGTCCAAATACTACCAAACCACCCTGGCCACCTCCTGGGGTGCTGTGCGTGCATTTTGGGATAATATTAAGGAGCTCAATGGAAAAACTCACCCCCATCTCAGATATCTGTCAATGGTGCTATTACCACTGACCCCCACATATTGCTAACTGCCTCAACAAGGTTTTCTCTAACCTAAGCACAGTCCTTCCTGTCCACTTTTTGACTCTATCCCTACCTCAGCCCACCCCATCCTGCATCACTCCCCATTTCTCCTCCACATCATATCTTCTCGTGAAGCCTAACCCTCCTACTAAAAGCCCTCTCCAACCACAATCTCAGCTGTGACCCCATTGACTCCAGGATTCTCGGTCCAACTCTAGATGCCATGCTAGCCCTCTCACTGACCTGTTAAACTGGTCTCTGTGCCTCGTCCAATTCCCAAGTGACTGGAAATAAGCTAAAATTACTGAGTTCATAAGAATGGAGATCGCACATTACCAAATAACTACAGACCGATCTCCATCCACCCCCACTCTCTAATGCCCTGGAAAATTAGTATTCACCCAACTCATGGAATATCTAGCCAAATACAGTATACTATGTCCAGAACAGCATTGCTTCCACCCTGGACACAGCACCACCACAGCCCTCTAGAGTTCTCACAGCAATTACACTCTGCACTTGACTCTGGGGACATTGCTGGGTCAGTCTTCATTGACCTATCTAAGGCCTTTGACACTGTGTGTCACCCTCATTGCTTGACTCCTCCATCAACTAGGCTTCTCATCTGGCCCCTGCCTGGTTCTCCAGTTACCTCCATGCCAGATCCCAACTGGTCAAGATAAATGGTACCTCATCAGCTGCCCTATCTGTTCACTCAGTTGTCCGCCAGGGTTCCATCCTGGGCCCCACATCGTTCAGTCTCTTTCTAAACACCCTTCCTAGCTCCTGCTTGGGCAGTATGCTCCTATATGCTGACAATGCGGTTCTCGTCGCGTCCCACCCAACCCCATCACCCTCCAGAACTCTCTGCAACTCACCTTCAACCATGCTGCAAAATGGTTCCTCGACCATCGTCTACTTCTGAATCTCAAAGAAGACAAAATGTACTTTTGCCCACCGCAGAGTAACTCAGAAATGCCCCCTCTCATCCTCCCCAGCACCTACACCCCTTGAACAGGTGTCTGCATACAAATATCTGGGCATCACCTTTGGCTCGGCTGTCTCTTTCCACTCTCATCTTAATTCCCTGTCCACTGCCATAACGCCTGGATTGGACTCCTCTACCGTCACAAAGACTGCCTCCCTCAGAATGCCCTCCAGCTGGCTATCACCTCCTCCATCCTGTCATTGATTGACAACAGGTTACCTATCTATGCAGCTGCTGACCCCACTGCCTCACCAAAGTTCAGACCTCAACCAACAAGGCTTACAGACTCCTGACTAGTGCCCACAGCAGAATGCACACATGCCAGCTCTACTCCTCCTCGAACTTACTCACCTTTGATGAGCATCTGCACTACCACACCTGTATACTGGCAAAACAATCATACTTGGGCTCTCCCCAGGGTTGCTGCATCCCTAAAATTGGCCTCCAACTTGGTCACCATCCAAAGCGCAACCAAAGCTACCTTCCAGGTCCCAAGAGCCAGGACCTCTTTTGTCCAAAGATCATTCCACCACAGAACCCCTCTTGGTACAACTCCTCCCCTCATATCACAAACATCCCCAAAATCAGCCCTTCAAAATCATCCTCCAAAACCACCTCACTGACACTCGGAGCTTGTAATGCACTGACTGGCCCGCACTCTAGAGCTCTGTCTGGCCCATTTACAGACAATGTCCTTCCGGACTGCCTTCTCCCCAGCAACCACCCCTTTCCCCAGGTATCGCTCCCTAGAACCTCTAGGTGCCTTATTATTTATATACTAGACTAATAGTAACTAATTGAAGCCTTTGTATACCTTAGTATTACTGGAATTGCTTTGTGTGTTCTTTTATTGTATCTCACCTGTTATGTTCTTCATTGTTGTACTCCACCACCAATTGCTGTCTACCCTCTCTACGACAAGGTGTCTTTGTAAATGAGTCTTTGACTCAAGGTTGTAAATCCGAGTTATTAAATCAATAAATAAATAAATAAATAACCATCTTAATGTCCTGCATAACAGTCCAAGAAAAAACAGCCAAGAATGACAGTCAATTATCTTATTCAGGAACACTCTGGATGGAAGACTGTCCAAGAATCTAATGACTGCATCTGCCTCTGTAAAGAGATAGGGCTTACCGTTGTACATAAATTGGAGCAAGCTGGAAAAATAAATTAGCTGAAATACCATATTCTCCCAACTGCTGGTGCAGCTGAAGTAACTCCTTCCTCCTCACCTGCATGTGAGCAGCCACATCAGGAAAGATCAAAATCTTAATTCTACAGCATTCTGCAGCAGTTTCTCCAGGCAAATTGGTGAACCATCAGTCATAGTTTTTGAAGGTCAGACATGACTGAGCATCGTTAATCATCAAATGTTACCATAAGAGGCTTGCCTGGTAGTAATGAGGTTGAGGCTCTGGATGCCACACCTCATGCCATGCCGATGATCCATGTTCGGGAATGAGCACAGGTCTGCCATGGGTCGGCAGGGAGGAGATGGATTGAGCATCTGATGGACTGTTCTCCATCTCCAGGGGGTTTCCTGTGGCCAGTGCTCACCTGACCCCAACAGGCGCTGGGGCTCAGTGGCATGTACCACACCATGGGGGATGGGACAACAGATACTGATTGGGGCATGGAGGAGCATGCAGGCACCCAGTCGCTGGCATCATACATGCCATAAGCCCACAGGGGAGAAAAGCAGAAAAAGGGAATATCCAGTTGCAGTGGCTTGATGGCCATCTGTGAGCACCTGTGCTGGCTCCAGGAGGGATGCGCAAGTGTGGATCCATATTAGGTGGGGGAGGTGGCCACCGCTACCTCCCGCCATGGGGGTTAAGCCATGGGGCAATTGGGTGGTTGTCCTTCATGGAGACCGGTACGAGTCAGATGGCAGCCTGACAAGGGGATGTGAGGACAGACTAGTTGACTGGAAGCCCCAGGAGAAACAATACCCTTGAAAAAAAATGTTTATCATGAGATCGTCAAAGGAAACCATGATCTAAGATCATCATCTACATCATGATTTAATCGTCAAACATGAAATTTCAAATCATCAACTGATAATTATTGTTTATTTTGTAAGCTTAAATCAGCATGATGGTTGTTGACATCTGGGATGATCAATTAATGATCATTGTTGATTATATTAGTTCAGTATTGTAAGATTGCAAGTCACAGAAGTAATACAGTTTTATTTGTTACAGTTATGAAAATATGAATGTCCCATATAAGCAAAGTCAAACTAATTATCAATTATAATGTAAATCATGTAAAATCAAGTTTTAATTCCAGTAGGAAGAGTACATAAAATGTCTGGTATACTATAGACATTTGCATACCTGATTTGCATATTTCAAAACGCAGTTTATGGATGAAAATAAAGATGACTTCTATTTTAAATTCATTTTGCATTGACGGGTATTAGTTTACAGACTGTTAGAAAAGGTTTGAGCACAAACCAGGTACTTTTAGGAAATCGATATAACCATAAAGGATCCACTTATTGGAGCTATGAAAACTAGTATGAGCCTTTTAACTCCAGTAAGATGTGAGTATCAGAGTAATTATAATTGAAATCAGTGGGCTTCTAGAAGAGGCATCATAACTAATTATTCCAATAACGATGCCTGAATACAAGCTAAATCCCAAAGTATCGAGAAAAGATCATTTTTTTTACTTACTGTAATCTTGACCATGTGCAATAATGAAAAATCATGATATCAGATCATCATTAATCACAATCACCATTTCCATAACTTCATGGTTTTGATTAGAGGCCATTTAACATTGTTTAATTAATGTTAATTATGATCACAATGATGTTTTGAAGCTTGAACATGATCTTTGAACAAAATTATACTGAGCATTCATGATACATCATTACAAAATCATTATCTTTTCAACTGGGACTGCAGGAAATAATGCAATTTCAATGGGAGTTAATCTTTTTGTCATGCAGGAAACTGTGACACTGCACTTTATCCGGGGAGGGCTTCACTGTATAGAGTAAATGCCAAAGAACTTTTTTCCATAAGGGAACATAAAATCTAAGAAACATAGAATTTGATGGCAGATAGGACTGCTTGACCCACCTAGTCTGCCCATTTCCCTACCTAACAGATAAACTGCAGATCCTAGTTAACCAAAAGCCTACTTCCTCCTACCCCCACTAGAATTGCCTTATGTCTGTCCCATGCATTCTTGAATTCCCCACTGTTTTACTCTACAACCTCCCCAAGAAGGCTGTTCCATGTATCCACAACCCTCTCTGTGAAAAAATACTTCCCTCACATTACTTCAGAGCCATCCCCTCTATCTTCAGATTGTGCCCCTTGTTTTTGCACATCTCTTTTCTGAAAGATGCTACCCTCTTGGGCTATGTTGATTCTCTTGAGGTATTTGAAAATTTCTGTCATGCTCCCTTTCTTCGAGGCTATGCATCTTTACTTTTTAGTCTTTCTTCATGTGTCTTCTGATGCAGTCCCTGCATCATTTTGGTTGCCTCCTCTGGACAGCTTCCACTCTATGTCTTTGTGGAGACTGGTTCTCCAGAACTGTACACAGTACTCAGATGTGGTCTTACCAACTGTCTGTACAGAGGGCCAACAACTTCCTGTTTTCTATTGGTGATGACTCTCCCTATGCATCCCAGTATCCCCTAGCCCTCTTTACTGCCTTCTCACATTACTGGCCCACATTTAGGTAATCTGATATGACTACCCCAGGTCCTGTTCCATTTTTATTGTTGTCACTATCTCACCCCAGTTGTGTACTCTTTCCGGGTTTTGTTTTCCAGGTGCATTACTTTGCACTTCTTTGCATTGAATCTAAGCTGCATACATTTGACCATTCCTCCATCCTTGCCATGTCCTTTTCATCCTTTCCATCCCACCTTTGTATCAACCTTGTTGCAGATATTTGTGTCATCTGCAAAGAGGCATACTTTCCCTTCCAGTCCCTCTGCAATGTTACTTATAAAGACATTAAAGGACCGGCCCAGTGCTGAACCTTGTGGTACCCCACTAGTAACCCTCCTTTCTTCACTGTGGACTCCATTTACTATTAACCGCTGTGTCCTGTTGTCCAACCAGTGTTTTACTCAGGCTACCACCCTGGGACCCACCCAGGCTGGCTAATTGTTTATTAATCTTTTGTGCAGGACTGTGTCAAATGCCTTGCTAAAGTCTAGGTAGGCCTTGGCAGCAGTTAGTAATGTTCATAGGAAGAGAAATGAAAGACTTGCCTCCAAATGAGTAACATTTAACTGTACCTAAATCAACACTCGTGAAAAACTGTTTTAATTGCTTTCTTAAAGGGACAACATTCTACATAGTTCTCTTCATGGAACCAGCAGTTTGGACTTTTACTATGTCATGGTTTGTGTACAGAATGCTAAACATGAGCTATTGTACTATTAGAACCATGCTTAGAGTTCTGTGCACAAACTGTGACTTAGTTAAACCTGCAGTTCATGATTCTAGTCAAAAAGCGCTAAACAATAATAGTGCAAACAAAAATAACTTAGACAAAATAGTGTGCACAAAATTACGAACCATAATAAGAGCTAACAGACATAATAGTTAAACAACACACAGAAGATACAACACCACAAACCAGATGTTTATCTACATGCTACCCACAGAAAAACATGAACAAGGAGCAGTACCAGCAAATGAACTACAGCCATTTAACAGCAAGAGAAAGCAACACATTGATACAATATTCTTGCAGATTTTTATGCCTGTATCTGGGAATTATATGCTATTCCTTCAAATAATCATAGGTACTACACCTGCAAACTCACTCACAATCTTCAAAATTCTCTTGGCTGTGTTCTATATATTTTTTTCATGCATGGACCGGATTTACAGGCAACAAATTGCTCAATTCGGATCTCATTGAGCCATTACATGTACTTCAAATAGTCTGAAATTTCCAAATTGTGGGAAGCTGGCACAAACCAAGTGATTGAAGCACTGGTGCCAGCCCTCCACAGCATTAATGGTATGGGAAAATCACTTTACAGCATTAAAACAGTTCCATGATTTGAATGCAAACAGAGGTGCCTTCTCACCGCATGACCAGGGACACCCAAGCCAAGTATTTTCAAAATAATCGAGCAGTGGTTCCAGTATGGTCTCATTACCAGTGAAAAACTGCTATGATCTCATAACTTCAAAGATTGCCACAATATCTGCAGAAGGCACATTTGCAAACGCAGGCAACATGTGAATGAGCATTGCAAACTCCTCTTCCATAATGTTGCACTGTGACACCTCAAGCAACTGCTGTATTGTTTGCCATACAGCCTGGCATAGATGAAAAATGAAATCTCTGATTTTCACACCAGGGAACACAGTTGCAAATACTTTCCAGGCTGCCAACTCATAGTCAGCATCACAGAAGTTGATGACAAGGATGACCTTGACTGCTTCAATTCCCTCAAAACACAAACATAGTTCTCCATTTTTTGGGAATACATCAGGACAAACACTGTAGGGACCACCACACTATACTGGATCGCATGAATGGTATAGAGTTGTGAGAACATAGGCTGACTACACTTGAAGGTACCATCACAGAACCAGCATTGGTAATGGTCCATTTAGTCCAGATTTCTAGCCGTTCCAAAGATCAAAATGCAGTCCTTCTCAGGACCACTATCATATAAAATGGTTGTCCACTTTCAGTGCAGATGTATTCACTACGCATGCTTAGATATGTTATGGAGAATGGCTGTGGGAGAGGCCATGAAGCACTAGCCTGAGCCCTTCATACTACTCATTTTAAAGCACTCACAGATGGAAGATTCCTCCCAAAGCTGCTGACTCACCACTTGTACATGCCACAACCACTTGGTGCAAGCTTTCACATGTAGCCACAGACCTCTGTTTCAAGTTGGATAGGACCTCCTTAACCTTGACATACCCGCATCCGCAATGTGGTTATGACTCCTCAACTGCTGCACTACCTCACCCTCAGCAGTCGGGACTTGGGCAGACCACAGGGATTTGTCATATTCAGACACTTCCACTATGTTTTTCACCATACCTGCTCCTTCCAAAATAGAAACCCATTGTCAAACAACATTGGAAACCCTTTCTGGCTCTTAGTGAACTGAAGTGGCATACTGGAAATCATACAGAATCAGCACTCAAACACTTGAGTACCACCACGCTACTGTCAAGTCAGCCCATGCAAGCAAACCTATTTATCCAGTGAATCTACCTAAATAATAAGGAAACACCTGAAAAATGCACAAAGACCATGAGAAATTCTAAGACAACTGCCAAACCTGGCACACACCAGAAAAAAACATCAGTCCCCATAATTCAATAGCATTTTGCAGGCATTTCACACTCCTTGGGAACATGATTTATACAGTATCCTCTGCATTCTCTGGTGTTATGTATGGGCTTCACCCTCTGCACACCCCAAGTTAAAGATACATACTTCCAGTTGCACAGGCACAAAAAGATGTTCTGTCCTGGACCCATGCTCTTATTCATGACACACCATTATTGCTCCCACTGTTAATGCCACACCCTTACTGCTGCATGAGAATTGTTGCATGATTTTGACTGGCTACCCCAGATCACTGGTTTCATGAAGAGAACTTTAAATGAATGTTGCCCATAAAAATAAAACAATGCAAAATATAGTTTTCACATTACTTTTATTCATATACATTTACATGTGTATCATTTTGGGTAATGGATATCATTTCTGTAAATGGGAGCATTATAAACAGCTACCAATTATAAATCATTTCCTGTCCCTCTTTAAGTTCAGGGTGAATTCACCAAAGCTGGCAGGGGAGATTCAGAAAGGATGTCTGGAAGTATTCTTCATGAAAAGGATGGTGGGTTAGTGGATAAGCTACCAGAAGTTGTTGTAGAGGTCAGATGAATCAGCAGCTTCAAGCAGGATAGGACATGCAGGTGGATTTATTTATAAAAGGTGACCAATAAAAGGAGAGATTGCCACTAGGGCAAGGGAGAAAAGTTAAGTAGAGTAGGCAGACTGGATGGGAGAAGAGCTTTTTTCTGCAATCAATGTCTATTTAACCATGAGTAATATTATTGTATTATAGCAATGCATTAGGAAATAACTAGTTCTTCTTTCTGAATCTTTTATACTGATTCAGGCTTGTATTTGAAATGAATATGCATTCTGAGAGGATTCTAAATAAAGTCAATCTTCTTCCAAGTTGTGTGCTTTGAAACAACTGAGAAGCTGTGGGATATACTATATTGTACTAAATATCTGTAACTAATCTCTCTCCTCTTGCTTACATCTGAGAGAAGTTTTCCTCACTTTTACAGAGGTATTGCTTTGTGTTTAATTATTTTAGTTTTAATTCAGGAAAGGTTTTTCAAAACTGCTTATCTTGTCAGCATCTTCAGAAGGGCTGAAATAACTGCATATTTGATTTTCCTTTGTGGCTAACAAACCACCAGGCTGTTTTGGGGCTGGAGAGGTTTACCTGTGTCTGACTTGGATGTCTGGATTTTTCTCTGTTTGAGTAGCAGGGTATTTTCTCTGTCAAATTGTTGTAGGGTATCTTGCTGACAGGAAGGCACTCATCATGAGTGGTGGGTGAGAGATTTTAGCTGATTTTTTTGTTAGGGCACAGTTTAGGCCCAACCCCTTCCCACCCTCACCCCACCCACCCTGGAAATAGTTCCTTTATACCTGAGGTTCTGACATCATTTCCTCAAGACTGAAAGGTGCATATCACTGTCATATCCTCTCTAGTACACTGCACTGACAATATAAGCATATGCATTGTATAATATATATATTTCTATATAACCAATCACACTCGCACACACACACAAAACAAACAAACAAAAAGGTAGATAAACATGGGAGTAGTGCAATGTAATAGCTGTGGGGCAGCAGTCTTCCGGAGTCTTTCTGAGGCTGAGATGCTGCCCTATTTGCAGACAACTCTCTGCCCTGAGGTAGGAAGTTCTGTCTTCAGGCCACACTGGACAGTAGTAAGGAAACCTTCCCCAGGCCGCACTGGACAGTAGGAAGGGAACCTCCCATCCAGGGAGGACTAGGGCCACCACCACTACCTCAGAGGTTGTGAAGAAAGCACAGCAGTTGGACCACAGTGGGCTCAAGGAGGGTGAGGATGGTGGAACAGAGGCACACCCAGTCAGTTGTTCCACTCACAATCCATACACCATTCTGGGGAGCATAGCTCCCCATGGATGCACCCACAGAGAGACTGATGACAACTGTACAAGGGTGGCCCACAGGAAGGAGGCAGAGGACACCACAGGGAAAGGAAGCCCTGGTGGGGGTCTAGTTATTAGGGGTATAGAACTGGGGAAGCTAAGAAAACTGAAGAAGGTGCCTGCCTAGTGCCATGGCTTTGAGGGACAGGAAGTGCACCCTCAGGATCATGAGAACAGCTGCAAGGGAGTCTGAGCTGGATGTAATTGTCCACCTAGGGACAAATGAATTGGCTCATCATGAGATTAGAGCAGTGCAGGAGGACATTGCAGAGTTGGGAGGGGCCTAAGACAAGTAGCACACACAGTATCCTTCTCAGAGGTGCTGCCTGTCAAAGGCATGGGGAGGCGAGGGTAATTAGCACCATGCAGTTTAATGAATGGTTGAAAAAGTGGTGTGGAGCACAGGGTTTGGCTTCATTGGGGACTGGGGTTCC
This sequence comes from Neoceratodus forsteri, assembly GCA_016271365.2. Lineage (NCBI taxonomy): Eukaryota > Metazoa > Chordata > Ceratodontiformes > Ceratodontidae > Neoceratodus > Neoceratodus forsteri. The sequence goes on from CM057455.1 coordinate 628,348,318, forward strand.
ACCTGGAGGGACACCAGCCTATACTGGCAGGATGGTCTGCATCTGTCCAGGAAGGAACAAGTCTTTTGAGAAATCGGTTTAAATGCTTCATTGGCAAGCTTTTAAACTAGTCAAAGGGAGGCACTGGCAAGTAGCAGGAAAATCCCAGCCTCTCCTACAAAACAGGGTACTAAATGAGAAAAAGACTGAGGTAGAACGGTCAGTGGGGATGCTGCAACAGAAGGTAAAGCCATCAAAAATGGAGAGCAATGAGTACCAATGCCTGTAGTCTGGGTAACAGGCTTCCTGAATTAGTGGCCTTGATGGAGGAGGAACATCTGGATATCATGGCAGTCACAGAAATGTGGTACACATAAAACCATGACTGGGATGTAAACATACCAGGATACACTATCTACAGGAGGGACAGGAGGGTAAAAGAGGAGGAGGAGGAGTAGCTCTTTACATAAGGGAAGGAATAAAAGCAACAGAACAAAAGGGTAAACAGGGAGGAGAAGAAGCACTGTGGATAAATTTGGAGACAGGCAATGGCACCACAACTCCACAGGTGTTAGATACAGACCTCCTTCTCAGGGGGAGGAAATGGACAAGGAAATGATAGAAAGTATACTTAGAATGGCAGAAAAAGGGAGATATTGCTGATGGGAGATCTGAATATGCCAGATGTTAACTGGAGTGCAGTTGCAGCTGCCACTTGAAGAGTGGAGTTATTCTAGATGCTCTACAGGGGCATGCCTTAGACAACTAGTATTGGAGCCCACTTGAGAGGGAGCAATATTAGACTTGCTTCTCTCAAATGGAGATGGAGAGAGGATCACAGATGTAGAAGGTAGCCATCTGGGAACTAGCGACCGTCGAACAGTATGGTTCACAATAAACACAGCAATAGAGTCAAGCCATACAATGACAAAAGTACTGGACTTTAGGAGGGCTGACTTTGCCAAATGGGTGAGTGCCTAAGGAATGCACTAGCAAATGAGCAGGAAGGAGGGTGGAAGAACAATGGAGAATAATAAAACTGCCATCACAGAGGTAACGAGCCTTTGTGTGAAGCAAATAAACAAAACAAAATGATGTAAGAAACCACTATGGTTCTCAAAGGAAGTGGCAGTGAAGGTTCAAGAGAAAAGAAAGCATTCAGAAAGTATAAGGAATCGCAGAAGGAGCAGGACAGAGAACTGTATCAGTTAAAGCAAAAGGAGGCTGGGAAGGCAGTCAGAACAGCAAAGGCCCAAACCGAGGAAAAGATAGCCAACTCAGTTAAGAAAGGGATAAAACCTTTTATAGGTACATCAGGAGTGAAGGAAGACCAAGGAGGGATAGTGAGGCTTAATAAAGGGAGGGAGGGTAGGCAGAGGGACAGAGGGACTGTGAAAGGCAGAGATACTAAACAAATATTTTGCTCAGTATTTACAAATGAAGAGGGGGAGTATAAAACAAACAGTAGAAACTCTCTGATACAGAAGTTGATAACAGCCCATTTACAGAAGAAAGGGTTCTGAAAGAACTCTTAAAACTGAAGGTGAGCAAAGCAATGGGGCCTGATGGGATTCATCCCAGAATTCTAAAAGAACCAAGGTAGAACTCGTGACACCACTGACTACCCTTTTAACAAATCATGGGAGGATGGGGTGGTACCCGAGGACTGGAGGAGGGCAGATGTGATTCCCTTCACAAAAGTGGGAGCAAGGCAGAAGCAGGAAACTACAGACCTGTTGGTTTAACCTCAGTGATAGGGAAAATGATGGAATCACTTCTGAAGGAAAGAATTGTTGAGTATCTAGAGGCCAGAGGGGCACAGGACCCGAGCAGCATGGATTCACAGCGGGAAGGTCATGCCAGATGAATCTGATAGATTTCTTTGACTGGGTGACCAAAGTAGTAGATCAGGGAGGGCTGTGGACATGGTCTACCTAGACTTTAGCAAAGCATTTGACACAGTCCCACACAAAAGATTAATATACAAGTTAGCCAGCCTGGGAGTGGGTCCTAAGATAAAAGCCTGGGTAAAGAATTGGCTGGAGAATAGGACACAGAGAGTAATAGTAAATGGAGTCCATTCAGAAGAAAGGAAGGTTACTAGTGGGTACCGCAGGGTTCAGTATTAGGATCGGTCCTCTTCAATGTCTTTATAAGCGACATTGCAGAAGGACTGAAGGAAAAGTATGTCTCTTTGCAGATGACACAAAGATCTGCAACAGAGTTGATGCACAGGGTGGGGTGGAAAGGATGAGAAGGGACTTGGCAAGGTTAGAGGAATGGTCAAATGTATGGCAGCTTAGATTCAATGCTAAGAAGTGCAAGGTAATGCACCTGGGAAACAAAACCCAGGGAAGAGTACACAATGGGGGTGAGATACTAACAACAACAAAATGGAAAGGGACCTGGGGTAGTCATATCAGATGACCTAAAGGTGGGCAAGCAATGTGAGAGGGCAGCAAGGAGGGCTGGGGGATACTGGGATGCATAGAGAGAGGGCATCACCAGTAGAAAACAGGAAGTTATTATCCTCTGTACAGACAGCTGGTGAGACCCCATCTGGAGTACTGTGTGCAGTTCTGGAGACCCAATCTCCGCAAAGACATGGACAGAATGGAAGCTGTCAGAGGAGGGCAACTAAAATGGTGTAGGGTCTACCGGAAGACATATGAAGAGAGACAAAAGGAGCTTAATATGTATAGCCTTGAGGAAAGGAGGAGAGGGGGACATGATAGAAACGTTCAAGTACCTCAAGGGAATCAACAAAGTCCAAGAGGGTAGCATCTTTCAAAAAAGAGGTGTGCAAGAACAAGAGGGCACAATTTGAAGATGGGGGGTGGCTCAGAGGTAATTTAAGGAAGTATTTTTCACAGAGGGTTGTAGGATGCATGGAACGCCTTCCAGAGGAGGTTGTGGAGTCAAAATCAGTGGCGGAATTCAAGCATGCATGGGACAGTCATAAGGCAATTCTAGGGGTGGAGGTAGGAAGAAGTAGGCTGCTGGTTAACTAGGATCTGCAGCTTATCCAGTAGGTAGGAAATGGACAGACTGGGTGGCCAAGCGGTTCTTATCTGCCATCAAATTCTATGTTTCTATGTTTATATGTTTCAATACTGGTTGGCATAAATTGACTTCAGCATAAATGCTTTGTGAAAATTTTCGCTAACATTGTAAACATTTTCAGTTATTCCCAACATACACATTTGTATTTTTGGTTTATATCGACAAATAGAAATTTAAATGCAAAACAAAAAAATACATAATTCCAAAATTAACTCTCTTGACAAAAAGTTTGTTTTACATTGTATAATGAAGGCCTCTCACATAGTACCAACAGGTTAAGACACCACACCTTTTCTGCAACCAAACTATTGCAAACTCACCACTAACCACTAAACTGTTCCATTTTTGTACAGTTTATGCACTTGTCACATGTTACAAGCCCAAAAAGGTCAACATGGTCCACTGCCCATTGCCAGCTTTTGGTTTGGCTTCAACTTGGGGCCTTAAAATTCTGTTCAGCTTTGACAATTCAGCGCAAACCAGTTCTGCTATCAATGCAGCAACTGACATAGGGTAAAACAGACTACAACTGGGGAGCACGGGTGAAAGATCTAAGCTCAGTAATAAATATGAATTGTCGTGGCAGATGCTATTGCCTTGCATGTATTGTGGGTTACTTTTTGTGGTGGTGTGACACAGTCCTAGAGTATTATTCCTGAGGACCAGTTCAGAGCTATAGTAATGGCTAGTATTCAATGCTGAGCTGAAGGCTTGGCCCTCTGTAGTCAAAAACTATCTTTTAACTGGCCCCATATACTTTTTAAATGTTTAATAGCCCCAAAGTTATTCATCCAAGAATATACACACAAATTAATAGGCAATGTGATTAGGAAATTCCATTCACCTTCACAATGTTTCACCGTGCTAGGGTGTGGAGTTTCTATTTTTATTCTGTCTTTTTAGGTTTGTAATATTTTTTTTTCAAGTTGCTTATGTTGGTTGAACTGAAGTAACAATTAAGACAGCTGCTGCCCACTGTCAGCCAAACTTGTTATAGTCAATGGACTACATGAGGACTTAAGTTCTAGGAAGTATGCATCTGTGCACCTTCATGATTCATTATGTTTCTGGGTCACTAGTAAAGTCACTTCACAGTGGGTGGGTGAGTGACATGATGGGTCTTATTTACTGATAATAACTGAGTGTGCATTATGCATCACCACAGGTCACATTAAGCTTGCTGGAGATCACATTAAAAATGTCTGGGAGGGTGCTAGAGAGCTATGTACACAACAGAATGTGTTCTCTGAACCATGCCAACAGAGTGCTAATTCAGACTGCCTTTTAGAGGTTCTAAAGTGCTAATTGTTATTTTTTTGCAAGGGCCAGTTAAGAGATTTCATCTCCCTGAGCCTACTGATACCAGACTTGACTATGGGGAGATTCTGAGCAACAACAGGTGGCCAGAGACAGAGCTAATGACATCAAAACAGCAGGCCCAACAAGCCATGCCAAAACCTGCTGTGGTGCCCAACTCCGGAGGGCAGGGTGATCCCTGCCCTGGGATCCACTTTGTAAGCTGTTCGTTCAATGGACATAAGATTGAAAAAATACTTGAGTGCATGGGAGTATAAGATTCTAAATTGAGGGGCTATGGCAACGGTAAAAGAATCAATCAATCAATCAATCAATCAATCAATCAAAATCTTTATTTATTCAGGGCGGACATCATTGAGCCAAGCTCATTTACAAGATGGACCTGATAGGTCAAGATCAAAATAAGGTACTGTAGCATACATAAACAAATACAGAGAAAGAGACAAAGACTTAAATATAAATAAACAGCTACAATAATAAAAAACGATATACAAGCAAGGTAGCTAATGATTTTGGACCACAAAACAAAATAATTCAGACAGGTTTGACCCAGATGACTGTAAGGTATTGGGATTGTGGAATTGGTCAGGTTGTGTTGTAATTGGGTAGATACTTAAGCAAGTAGAAATGGGGGATAAAGAAAGGGAATGGCAATGGATTTTAGGGCATATTGTAGATAAGTTAGAAAAAGTATATAAACTGTAGAGAAAGAAAAAAGGGGGTAAAGGGTAAGAGGGGATTAGGCTTAGTGAAAACAGTTGCATCTCTCAGGAAAGAGACTTATAAAGAGCTTTTAAAGGATGCTATAGGGATGAAGGTGTTCAACTTTAGGGTCTTCTGCAGGGAATTCCAGGTAGATGCTAAGTAGCTGATTGCAGATCTCCATGCCGGCTACAGGTTTTAGGTATCGTCAAGGTGATAAGGTTATTGCTTCTAGGCATATGATCTAGGTGTAGCCAGGGTAAAGCAATCAGAAATATAAGATGGAAGTTTATTTGACAGAGCTTTGTAAATCCATAGTGCAGCATTTTATTCCTTCTAAGGTTTAAGGATGTCCAGCCAACAGCATTATAGAGAGGCAGTGATGAGTGTTGAAGGAAGATCTGTGATGAATCTTAGAGCTCTGTGATACAGTATCCAATTTACTTAAATAGGACATAGTACAGCGGCCATAAAGGAAATCTGCATAATCGATGAGAGATAGAAATGATGCCTGTATTAGTCTTTGTTTGGACTCTATGGTTAGATAATGTTTGATTCTGAAGAATAGGCCGAGCCTCTGTCTGAGTTTTTAAGGAGTTCCTCAACATGTTGAGTGTAATCAAGTCTATTATCAATCCATACCCCTAGATATTTGAATTTATCCACATAATCCAGATTTTCTCCAAGGATGGTGGATAGTTGGGGAAGAATGTTTGATGAGAGAGTGGTAGAATATATTGGTGGAAAGAACATAGCCTTTGTCTTCTTGGCATTTAATAGTAGTTTCTTTTCAAGTAGTTGATGTTGCAGCAGGAGAATTCTGATTGTAATAACTCACAGGCCTTTGATGGTGAGGGGTTACTGACATACAAGACAGTGTCATCAGCAAAAGGTGGACATTGGCAACAGTGAGGTTGGAATCAATGTTATTGATATAGACAGCAAAGAGGATAGGGCCCAGGATGGATCCTTGCGGTACTCCCTTAGAAGTGGTTTTGAGGAGGATAGGGCACCTTCATCTTTCACCTGCTGTATTCTATCAGTGAGGTAACATCTGAACCACCCAAGGGAGGTTGAATCCAGGCCTAAGGAGTGCAGTGAGGAAATTAGCAGCTCATGATCCACTGTATCAAAGGCTTTACTTAGGTTCTAGAAATACAGCACAGATGCTGTTTATTTGTCTAACTCAGTTTGCCAATCATTTGTTACTTTTGCTAATGCAGAAATGGTACTGTCGCGGGTCCTAAACCCAGATTGAGCAGGGTTAAGTAGGTTATTAGCATCGAGGGTAGTCTCTTAGTTGGATACTCACCAACTTTTCTAACATTTTAGACAGCACAGGTAGGATGGATATAGGTCTATAATTGTTGAGATCCATGGGGTCCTGATTTGAGGAGGGAAACACTTGTGCTGTTTTCCACAATGTAGGAACAGAACCAGTGGATAAGGACAGATTAAAAGATGAGTTAGGGAACTGCAATGGCATGTAGAGCAATTTTAAGAAATAGGGGTCCAGAGAGTCTGCACCTGCACTTTTCTTGGTGTCTAGATGTAGCAATAGGTCTTCCACTTGTTTTAATAAATGGGCTTGAAGGAGAATGAAGAGGCAGCCTTCTGAGCATCAATAGACTGGAATTTAAGTTGTGACCAGAATCAGATGATTGTTCACTCTGTACACAGGTGGCTTTCAGTAAAATGACCACCAAAATGACACATCTTCGAGCCCACCTTGAGACACTGGAAAATATGTAAAGAGTTATGAATATCTGGATGGTGGGTCTCCGGAGGGTACAGAAAGAGACAACCCCACCACGTTTGTGCAATCCTGGCTAGCACCTTCTACCTGAAGAAATGGCTGTGGGTCTAGAACATATCAAAAGGACTTATTGAGTGAATTTTTGCAGGCACAGAGCACCAGTGATGCTCACAGGACACTCCTCATTGTAACAGTGGGTCTGGAAATTCAGGACATAATCCTAGCATGAGCACGAGTGAACTATTCAGTTTCTATAGTGGATCTTAAAATAAACTGTGTCACAACAGGTTGTATGCCACCTGGACTCGGCAAATATTATTCAACTCTCTTGACAGAAGCTACCGAGGCTCAGAATTGTGCACACTTTGCTGTCTCCAGTCTGTCTGTGTATCACATACTATTTAACAGTTCACTAGGGTCAGGCATGGTACTGCAGGACTGGAGAACAGCACATGTATTCCCCCTCTACAAAAGCAGTCCCAAGGATGACCCAAGGAATTACAGACCCGTTAACCGGACTTCCATTGTGGGCAAGCCATGGAGACCATACAAAAGAAAAGGTTGGTGAAATATCTAGTGGAGCATGGTCTCCAGGATGATAGGCACCATGGGTTCATGGGGGTGGGATTGTGTCAAACAAAGCTGATTGACTTCTTTGACTGTGTCACTAAGAGAGTAGACAGGGGCCAAGTGGTAGACATCCTCTACCTTGATTTCAGCAAGGCCTATGACTCTGTTTCCTGCAAAAGGTTGATGAGGAAGCTGGTGAATCTCAATGTTAGTGAAAGGATAGCCAGATGGTGGAAAACTGGCTGAGGACAGAACCAGAGGGTGGTTGTGGGAGGAAAGTTTTCTGGCACCAGGGAGGTAACCAGTGGGGTTCCGAGGGGCTTGGTGCTGGGGCAGGTGTTGTTCAATGTCTTCATCAATGACACTGGAAATGGCATTAAGGGCAGAATGTGCCTGTTCACATATCACCAAGCTCTGAGGGAGAGTGGACACAGCTGAAGGGATACAGGACCTACAGGAAGATCTGAAAAGCTAGGGAGGCTGTCCAGGATCTGACAGATTGGCTTCAATGCCAAGAAATGCAAAATTCTGCATATCGGAGCCAGGAATCCCAGGACAGAGTACTACCTGGGAGGAGACCAAGTATCTGCATCACAGGAGGAGAAGGACCTGGGACTGATGATCACTTGTGACCTGAAGCACCCACACTGTGCAGGAAAGTAGTAGCAAAGGCAAACACAATGCTAGGATGAATATCTAGGGGATCAGTAGTAGGTGAGAGAAAGTTATACTGCCTTTGTACAGGTCACTGGTAAGGCTGCATCTAGAGTATGGAGTTCAGTGTTGGTTCTCTACACCTCAAAAGGATATTAATCTGCTGGAGAAGGTCCAGAGTAGGGCTACAAAGATGATTAATTTATTTTATTTGATTCTAGGATTACAAGTACCTTTGAGCCAAGGCTCTTTACAAAGGTTCCAAGTCAGATTGAGTATAGCACAACAAAGTTTCAACAGTACAAGGTACAACAGAAATGTAAGCGTATAGCAGTAGCTTTGGCAGCGATAACAGGTTAATCAGGTTAAGAGCAGTTTCTAGTGCTGGGTGTATACAACTGTGGCAAGAACATGAACAGTAATAACTTGCATGTTTAACAGCTATGCAATCAGATACTGGAGAGATACACACATATTTGGTAGGGCATTAACATTCAAGGTCATAGGAGAGCAACAGATACAAGACATGGTTAGGACATGGGAGGGTTAGCTGCCGAAAGCATTGTCACATATACAGAAGTGGAGGCAAGGAGTTGGAGGGGAGAAAGGGTGGAGGAGGGAGAGGTGGAAGTGCTTGTTGTGATGCTGGGTTAAGGACACGGGCAGCAGCTAGGTTGGCAGCTGGCAGTCACAGGTACTGGAGGCAGACAGCAGAGATGGAGTCTAGATTTGAAAGAACCAGTCTTAGGGGTGGAGAGATATCCATGCTGAGGTTATTTAACCAGTATGGTGCCCTGTAGGAAAATGATCATTGGCCCAGTGATGTACAGCACCAAGGAATCAGCAGCATTTAAGAGTCAGATCCCTGGTATGGCGGAGGTTTTACTAGGACTGAGGAGGGCTTGGACACCAGGGGAGCCAGACCCAGGGTTATCTTCTTTGCCATGATGCAGGTTTGATATTTAGTCCAGTTTGATAGGTTCAGCCAGCCAGTTTGGACGTAGAGGTCGCAGGTATGTATGGAGATGGACACCAGTTATGAGCTGACATGCTTTGTTTAGAGTGGTTGTGATGCTTTAGGGCTGTAGAGGTGGCAGAGCCATAGATTAAGAGGCCATAGTCAATGACAGAGACTACTGAGCTTAGGACAGTGATACTGAGGGCCTCAGGGGTTAGGATTGCCCTATGTTTGTAGAGGAGACAAAGTCGTATGTTAGCCTCTTTGGCTACACTGTCTACATGGGCTCCATAGGAAGAGGTTATTGTCAAGAGAGATTCCAAGGTGTTTAAACAAGGTGCCTCTTCAATAGGCACATAAGGTAGTTTGTAATGGTCTAGAGGATGCTGCCTGCTCTTGTTATGTGGGTTAATGAATAGCATGTTTTTGTTTTTATAGTTAAGGATGAGTTTTTGTTTACAGAACCAGTTCTCTATGGCTGTGAACCCGAGTTGGACCTTATGCTGTAGGGATAGTGGGTCCTAGTGGGTGGCATGGATGATGGCATCATTGATGTACAGGATAAGTATTTCTGGGCATGATTTGGGAGAGTTATTTAGAAATAGGCTGAAGATAAGGACCCCAGTATGGATCCCTGGGGACTCAGAACGGACTGGTAGTGCATTGGAGAGGATACCTCCAATTTTCACTCTTTACGATCTGTTCTCCAGGCAACTTTGAACCAGGCTGTGGAGTCAGGGAAAGCCTGGAAATTTGTAGCTGGTCCAGGAGCAGGCAGTGGTGAATGTTTTGAAGGCCTTGGTTAGGTCTATGAAGACGGAACCGCTAGGTGGCCATTATCCAGGGAGCTGTGGATGGCTCCAGTGAATTCCAGGAGGGCTGTTGTGGTGCTGTGCCTTTTCCTGAAACCATGCTGCTGGGGCACCGGATATTGTGATTGTCCAGATAATCTGCGAGCTGGTCGGCAACTATGTGTTCTATGGCCTTGGATAATGGGGGCAGTATGAGATTGGTCAGTAGTTTCCAGAGTTATTCCGATCTGATTTATGTACCGTGTAACAGTGGCTGATTTCCATCTGTCTGGGAACTGGATCTGGCTGAGGGAGAAGTTGAAAATCTTAGTTAGTGGCTAATCACCTCATCGAGAGTGAGGGACAGGAGTTTCAGGTCAAGGGTGTCCCAACTGTGTTGTTTTTGCAATAGCATTAGCAATGTACTTCTGGGCTTCTTTCATCTTGAAAGATTTGAAGTAGAAGGAGGAAGTGTTAGTGGAGTAGTAGCAGGTTTAGCAGGGGAGCTGGTTTCATTGAAGAAATCAGTGGAGCACACTGCTGAGGTCCATGAAGCCTGAGTCAAGGTGTTGGTTATAGTGGTTGGGTCAAGGTAATTTTCCCATCAGTGATTAGCATAGTAGGGGAGGATTTTGATTGTTTCCGTTACTTCTTTGATGTTATTCCAGAAGGCTTTACCATTAGCCCAGGTGTTGGTGAGTGCTTCCTTGTAATAGGCGCATTTTGCAGTTGTATAGACCATGTGCAGGCATTTCGGGCATGTTTGTAGTTCTGGAGGTTAGCTTGAGTACTGGATTCCTGGGCTAGGAGCCAGAGGTGGTCCCTACTTCTAGTTTTGCTGTTAGGTCAGCTGTGAGCCATGGACTGAAGGGGGCTCTGACTTTGCATTTTTAAAGGGGCGAGGTGTCACAGGCAGCGTTAAAGATGGAAATGAAGAATCCAGGGCTGAGTTAACATCAGATGCTCTAAAAATAGGAGACCAATCTTGTTGCCTGAGGAGGATTTGAGTAGATGCAGCTTTCCACAGGGTAGGATTCTGCTGGATGTGGACTGTTGGGGGCGGTTTGCAGAATTTGTTAGTCCATTTACAGATGACAGGGGAATGGTCACTAAGCCAGTCAGGCAGGAAGGAAATATTGGCTATCTGGGTGGGGTGGCTGGTAAGAACCCATTCCAGGAGGGAGCTGGTGCCTGTTCTATAGTTGTGTCGGGTTAGGGAGGTGACCAGTTGTGTGAGGTTTATGGAGGCAAGGTCATCCTTGAGGATCCCAGTGTCAGAGGAGAGCCAGTTAATGTTAAAGTCACCAAAATGATTAACTAGATCCAGAGGGTTGTGTATGAGTGAAATCCAGCATGGAACTGACTCCTTCTGCTTGCTCTTTGGTGGGATGTATACTACTGCTACTGTGAGGACTTTTCTGTGCACTCCTTGGTAGATACGAATGGGAAGGATCTGTGCAGTCGAGTCCAGGGGGAATCAAGGGATGGCTAGTGAGGCCCTCCTTAAGGTAGATGGCACATCCTCCTTTTTGGCCTTACAATCTAGCCTGAAGACATTGTAACCAGTTAGGCGATTGCCTGGTCTGGAGATTTTGGTGATAGCCAGCTTTCCACAATAGCAATGACATCTGGTTTGTACTGGCAGGAGAAGATTTGAAGGGCATCAAGCTTTGGGAGAAGGCTGCAGATATTTATGGAAACAAGGAGAGTGACCTAGAGTATTTAACTTGGTTGTTTGGGCTGTGAGAAATTGGGCCAGGGTTCGGGTGTGGATGTTACCTGACAGGAGTAGCAGGAGGATCAGTAGCTTCAGTGTGCACCAACGCAGGTCCCTGGTAGTGAGTTTCCATAAATGCTTCATTTCATTGGGTGAAGAAAGATGATGGAGCTGGTTCCAGAGTGATTTCTTTGTAACAAGAGAGGGATGGGGCTGACATAGAATCGACCAACTGTTATGGGTGTCAGATATTAGCCATAGGGTTGAAAAGGAGGTGGGAAGGGGTGCATGCTAAGGCTTGTAGAGTGCATAAGTAGTGGGCCAAGTCAAAGTGGTAACTGAGTGGTGGGTGTGGTAACAGGCTCCAAGGAGGTAGAAAAGGGGAACAGATGCCAGAAGTATAAGTAGAGTTAAGGTGGGACAGGACATGGTTGGGGAGGCACAGAAGGCAAGGTGGCCAACAGAGGAGATGTTTGAGGGATAGGTAAAGGAGGAGTTAGGAGTTAAGTAGAGATGCAGAGAGATGGGGAGGAGAGGAATAGAAGGAGACAGTGCTGAGAGATGAGCAAGGGCCAAGAAGTGGGTGGTACTATCAGGCGCCCAACTGGTGATGACACAGGAGGAGCCACTAAACAGGAGGGTTTTAATGGCTATGGTTGGGGAAAAACTATGGCTTTTCACCATGCATTTCAATGGGCACAGAGGTCCCAGAACCACAGAAATCTGAAAGGAGGGTTGGACCAATCAGAGGCAGATGTGTTCATCCGCAGTCTAATCAATGGCTGCAGCAGAGCGCTGGCCATTCAGAGCTTGAGCTGGATTCACCGGTCAGGCCTTTGGCTTACTCCAGCTGGAGCTCCTGGGTGGCTGCTGTGTTGGTGTGGGTGCACGGCTGGCTCTCAAGTCACAGTCACTCCAGCAACACTGAAACAAGCCTGGAGGAGGGGCTGGAGATCCAACTTCAGAGCTCCTGGGTGGCTGCTGTGTTGGTGGGGCTTATGGCTGGCTTGAGCCACAGCCACTCCGGCAGCACTGAAATAAGCCCTAGAAGGGATCTGGAGATCCGCCAGAGCCCTGGGCAGCTGCTGTGTTCAGGGCATGTGGCTGGTTTGCGTCGCAGCTGCTCCAGTGGTTTTGAAAACAAGCCCGAGGAGGGGCTGGAGATCTGAGTCAGCAGAGTAAGGCATTTGAGGAGAGGTTGAGGGCACTGAACATGTACTCCTGGAAGACAGAAGAGAGAGGGACATGATTGGGACATTCAAGTACTTGAAAGGGATAAATAAGGTTGATTAGGAGAGTCTCTTTAAGCTTAGTGACAACCATAACATGAGGGGCACAGTCTTAAGCTGGAGGGTGAGAGGTTTAGGAGAGAGGTCAGGAAGCGCTTCTGCACAGAGTGGGGTGGAAACTTTGAATGTGCTGCGGAAGAGGTCATCTCATTGAAGACAGTGGGTAGCTTCAAGAGAGGATGGGATAAGAATAGGTGAAGGTAAGGATCAGGGATTGGGAGGATGAGGAGTGGGAGGGAGGGAGGTCAGATACATTAGCTCAAGCTGTGGACCCTGCAGTATGAGCAGACTTGATAGATCAAATGGCCTTCTTCTGCAGGATTCTTTGTATGTTCATATGTTCGTATATGGTAATAAAATGTTTGAATTCAACAACCTGGTGGAGGTGAAGAAAAGTGTTGACAAAATTGTAATGGAGTTCCAAAGGGGAGAAACTGCTTGGGATGAGACCCAAGATGTCATAGAGGAAGGGAATGAGTGACTATTGTAACTGCACCATTTATCTTCATGCAAGTGTTTCTCTAAAACTCTGACTTTGCAATTGGGCTCATGAACTGAGCGCTATTTGACTGACGTGCAGGAAACCATTTTTCAGAACTTTGGACTTTTACCATTATAGTTAACACAGCTGCACAGTTTAATTAATAGTTTAATCAATGTTCATATCCTGCTCGTTTGTTGCTTCTACTAATTTGGCAGCCAAAAAGAGAAATATGGGCTCAAACAGTTGTGAAAGGAAAATGCCGCCACTTATTAGGTGGAAGTAAGGACTGCTACTCTTCATGTATTGAAACAATTGTTTCTTTTTAAATGTTTTTTTATTAAAGAATCAGTAAATTAGTGTGTCCTAATAAGCAGACTTTGTTTTTCCTTTCACAACTGTTTGAGCCCGGTTTCTTTTTTTTTTTTGTTTTGGCTGCTTTGTCTTGTATGTATTATGGCTCCAGCTGGCATTCTTCCTGAGCCACCCCCTTGTGCTCTATCACTATGGCACCAGCCACATGGTGAAGTGCATGGAACTATTGGTGATGTTGTTAATCCACTCTGCACCATTTAATTCTAAATTATATGTGTCAGTGTTCTTCTGTAGTTCATAATGCCCAGAAGGTGAGTTTGGGACAGCTGTCTTCTGTATAAGATGGTTCTTGGCATATATTGAAGCAACTACTTGAGTATTTTTCCTTTTAGAAAAATTCCTGAATTAAGACTTTGGCTCAGTACATTTATACATAAGACAGTAGAGGGGGGTTCTGTACTAGCAATGCTCATTACACTATATTACCTTGCTTGATCTTTTATAGAAAGTGGAAATAGTGACTGGAGTAAGTCATGAATACTCATGTTGTTTTCATTGTTATTTCTGAGATCTCCACTGTCATTATGTGGCTTACCTTCATATCATATTACTTGTTTCTTTAAGGAATAATAGATTTTGATAGTACCCCATATGAAGTATTGTATATTAATGATAGACTAATTCCTGTTGCTGTTGTGTGATAAACGGTTATTATAGTAAATGTGTCAATATCTTGACTGCCATTAATTGTATTGTTTTTGGCTGTGTTTACTTTTATAACTGAATAAAAAAAATAAAAAAAGTTTGTGTACTGTTTCAGGAGCGTATAATATACAGTAGAGGTGTGTGCTGTAATCCTTGCATTTCTGGTGCTGCTGGAAGTGGTAAGCAAGACTGGTGCTAACAGTGCCAGTGGCAGTACAGGAGACTGGCCAATAGTAGGAAAAACAGTGGGAATAGCATAATATGTATGTCTTGTAAAATATGGGAATAATCAGATTGATACCTAAAGATGACCATTGTAAACTGGCTTTGAGAAAGATAAAAATTCAATATTCTCAGGATCTAGCCTGGAGGAATCAATTTCATCACCTGTGCTGAAACGTCTTTCATTAGTGACCAATATTAGAGGTCTTCTGAGAAAATACATTATGCCAGTTTAGTCAGTACAGATCAAATTACTTTTCTGTCATCCCGAATTTGATGGAGTTATTACTCCAGTTAGACAAGGGCTCTTCAAGATAAGCCTGCATCATGCACTCTAGTGACATGTATGTGCCTTCCTCAAAATGTCTGTGAAGTGCTGGCAGTCAGTGTCAAAGGCTCCCAAATGTCATTTGGTGTCTCCATGTCATCATGATTCAAGTCATAATATATGACATGCCAATGCCAGGCACATGAAGCATGAACCTCAACTGAGGAGGAGGAGCAATATGAGAAGGAAAAGGTTGATTCTTGTTTTTTTTTCTTGACTTTGTCTGTGCTGCTTCATTTGAAGTACAGGCATCAGTTTCTGCTTGATACGGTTGATGCATTCAGTGGGAATGCATATCATTTTATCTGGGATCCAGTTGTGTTGCTTGCCTAGAACTGCAGCAAAATTTAATTTTGCCAGTGAAGTTCTGGCAAAATCACTAATTTCAAGAAATTTGTGCATTCTGAGAAATATTTTGTGTGTGTGAAATGTGTAATTTCTCCCACAAAATGTGGAATGTTGCTAGTGAAATGTGGAATTTTATGCAAATGGCAGAATCTCCCCGCGTGGTGAAATTCCGCCATTCATCTGTTTGTCTGCAAAAATCTTCATTTTGCTGGTGGAATTTTTTTTACACTCTAAAATATTTTGTAAAACATGCAAATTTTCCGAAATATTTCACAGAATTAAAATCTGTGGATTTCACCCATCTCTATGGGTGATAAATTCTGGGCTCAATCTACTGCTTTCAAATCAGTTTGCAATTTGTGTCAGAAACATTCCTGCCTCTCCCTTTAAGAGTAATTCATCCTGATTTTTCTGCTGCTAAAATGACTAAGATGAACTAATAAGGCACCACCACTTCCTCCACTGGCACTGTGATCATTGTCATTCTTACCACTGCAACCAGTGCTGCCACTTTTGCCACTACTACTAGCTTTGCTTTGCTGGATTGATGTAGCACACCTCATCTAATGGCATGTGTGTCAATTATGTAGATTCATCAAGATGCATACTTTGCTAAGGGTAGCAGATTCTGCACTGACATACAGTATTTGGTGACCTGTTCTTAAGGTGTTCAAAGTGGAACAAGTGTTTGCAGCACACACCACTGTACCCATGACAGATATCCCCACAGGCCTCATTATTGACTTAGATATGCCAGAGCACAGCTTTCTGTTCCACCAGTCTCTCCACCATATAAAAGATGGAATTTCACCTTGTCATCATGTCTTTAATTAAGAAATGCTGTGAAAAAATTATGCTTCTTTAGTACTAGCAAATGAGCTAACTGCATTTGGGGAATGACTGTAATATCTAGCAATGTCCCATAAGTGTCAAGAATGTCTTTAGCTGTACATGTTTGTCTAGTGCATGACTCACAACAAGATTCCATGCATGTGTAAAATGAGATACATACAAAAATTCCAATCTTTCATGGCCTTCAGTATGTTACATACACTGTCCATCATTAACATTCCAGCCTTCATATCATGATGGTATATGCAGCTGTGCAGCAGTGAGAAGATAAACCACAGCATGTTTTCCCATTGTGCTTTCCTGCATAATACACAAGATCTAGTGTGCTAATGGCAAAACATCAGAGCACGATCGTATAGGCTTATAAATAGTAAAATATGCAGATTCATAGGCATCTGTTTAGATGCACACTTGAATTACTTGATTTGCATTTTGACACATTATCATTATTTCAAAGTTATGCCTTTCCTACCTTCCTCCCCCTTCCTTCCTGACCCCTCCTTTTTCCTCTACTGGGATTGACATTTATACATTAGTAGCGAGTTTAGAACTCAACTTGTATTGATATAAATTTGTAGTGTTGCTCTTTGTTTTTTTTTTTTGCATATATAGTGTTTTATACTACACTGTTTATTGTATATTATGATGCACAATATGTGACATAGAGTCATTGACTATTTGGGGATTTGATAAAGAATTACTTCTATGATTGCTTACTTGAATTGTCTGATTATGACCTAATGAATTTTAAATGATGTCATGTGGTTAATGTTATTTAAATGTAATTTTGTGCTCTGACTCCACTCCTGATGAAGAGGGATCATTCCCACGAACAGCTGGGGTATGTTTCAGATGCGGAAGCCTAAATAAATTGATGAGCATTTCATGAGCCTTGTGTGCAGTGCTGCTTTTTGTGTTCCTGCTTTCCTGCATAACTGATAGACTAATAAGACACTTTCTCTATAGGATTACTTCTGTAAGGCTGTCTGTTTCAATATAACTTCAGCAGGGGCTTGTGGTTATGAAGGATGATTTAGGATGGTGGTGGTGCTGCTTGATGTGGATACACTAATAGTCAGTGAAACACAAGAAGCTTTGATTTGCCCTTTGCACCACAGATCAATAGATAAATGTAAATAACTACCCTTTGCCTTCTTCAAAAGCATCATCATCAGCATGTGTACTAAATCACGCTTAATAGGAGAACATACTGTACATGAAAATGTAAAGCATGATGGAATACTGTGTCATTTATGCAGCAGTCTTCAAAGTTGATGTCCTCTAAAAGAAAGAATGACTGATGATCAAGGACTATCATCTCCAGAACTAGTTGTATGATTCTGACATGGCTTCACTGAGTTAGTGGCAGTTTATTTATTTATTTCAAATGTTTCACCAGGAAAGACATACTGCGCTGCCAACAACTCATTTCCAGATGTGTCTGGAGGATGTGGGATGGTGAGTAAATAATACACGATCTGCAACTGAAAATACTATACTGTAAGGTGCAGTGGTAATAAAAATAAAATAAAAAATATATAGTATGAAATACATTACAAAAATAAAAGTAAAATACATTATAGTTATGTAGCCTTAATATAAATGCAGATAGTCAGAGCACCACAAACTAAAGATGTAAAACTTCTACTCACAAAAACTTGAAGAGCGGTGTGGTTCCAGAAGACTGGAAAAAGGCAATAGTGGTACCCAAAGACTGGAAAAAGGTGATAGTGGCTCCACTTCACAAATCAGGCAGTTGCAAAGAGGCTAGTAATTATAGACCAGTGAGCCTCACATCTATGGTAGGGAAACTAATGGAGACACTACTCAAACAGAGGATCATAGCATTCCTCGGAACTAGTGGCCAACAAGACCCTAAACAGCATGGTTCCACAGCAGGTAGGTCATGCTAAACAAATCTGCTTGAGATTTTGACTACGCTACAAAATAGTGGACCACAGTGGGGCAGAAGATGTGGTCTACCTAGACTTTAGTAAGCCTTCGACTCGGTTCCACACAGAAGGTTGAAGAAGCTTGACCACACAGGGGCTGGTCAAGAAGTAGTCAGATAGGTACAAAACTGGTTACAAGGCAGGACCCAGAGGGTATAGGTTAATAGAACACAATTGATGAAAGGTAGGGTGACCAGTGGGGTGCCCCAGGGCTCAGTACTGGAGCCGCTGGTCTTCAATGCTTTTATAGTAGACATCGCTGATGGACTGGAAGGAAGGTAAGTAAGTAAGTAGTAAGTAAAATTTATTTTAAGCGCTTTTCAAAAACCAAAGCGCTGTACAGATGAACAGACATTTAATTTACAGAATATAATAATAACAATAAAATCACAATAAAAATCACAATAAGAATCACTCTCATACGCCTTCAAAAATAAATATGTTTTAACTCAGACTTAAAATTCTCGACTGTCTGGCAGCTTCGTATCCGAATGTTTGTTCACAAATGACACCAAGATATGTAACAGGTTGGACACTTCATAAGGAGTGATCAAGATGGAAGCTGACCTCAAGAAATTAGAAGAATTATCTGGGTGGCAGCTGAGATTTAACACCAAAAAGTGCAAGCTTATGCACATAGGAAAGAAAAGTCCAATAAAGGAGTATTACCTAGGAGACGAAAAGACTGGCAGTCTGAAACCAGGAACAACATCTGGGAATCATAATATCAGACAAATTAAAGGTTAGTAAGCAGTGTGATAAGGCAACATTGAAGGCCAACAGAATGCTGGGCTGCATTGGGAGGTGAATCACGAGCAGGAGAAGAGAGGTGGTACTACCACTATATAGTTCGCTGGTCGGCCCCTCCTGAATACGGAGTCCAGTTCAGGAGGCCTCACCTCAAGAAGGACATTGACCGGGTGGAAACAGTACAGAGAAAGGTGACAAACATGATTCAGGGTCTGCAGTAAATGTCCTATGAAGAAACACCTAGGAACTGAATATGTACTCCCTGGAGCAGAGAAGAGAGAGAGGGGCATATTTGATGCATTCAAGTACATAAAAGGCATTAACAAGGTACAGGTGCAGGAACTTTTTCACTTCATGAATGGCTCCAGGACCAGGGACATGATTTCAGGCTGCAAGGAGAGAGGTTCTTTACCAACACCAGGAACTTTTCTTCTACAGAAAGAGTGGTGGATGCCTGGAACAGTCTGCCTCAAGAGGTTGTGGTGGATAACACTGTCAGAGGATTCAAGAATGCATGGGATAGACACAATGGAGCCCTGACTACAAAGGGCAACTAGAATGTCAAAATAGAATTAAAACAAGTGGGCAGAACTAGATGGACCTAGCGGTCTCCTTCTGCCATCAACTTCTATGTTTCTATGTTTCTAAAACAATACAAATTAAGGTACAAATGCATTATAGTACTTGGAGAAAATGCCAGAAAAGGAGAAGATTAACAAGGCTGTGAGGGTGTGGGAGTTCACAATATCAGTGCAGTAATGCGGGTACAGGAGCAAACATTACCAGGTATGAATAACTGAATAGTAGCAGCTTGGTGAGACACAGGCCAAGGGCCTAAGGTGGGGAGCGAATAGCTCACCACTTGGAAGCATAAGGTAACATCAATTAAAATTGGAGATCTTAGGTCTCAGCTCCGGGCAGCATGGGCAGAGATTGCCACGCCTCAAATTTCATATTGAAGAGGAAATACATTATAAGAACCACCGCCATTTCCCCAGCATCCAACAGAAAAACCTCGACCAGAGAGGGTAGTTGGTCCAGGAGGTTGGCAGGTGGTTAGGAGGAGCAAATCAGGTGCCCCATCACTCTCTGCTCTCCAACATTACCTCCAAAACCATATAAACACTACAAACAGGTATCTGCCTCTATCTCTGAAATCAAATAAAGGGGCAGAAGACACTGCAGAGCAGGACACTGCGCACAGGAGCTAGCACAACAATACTCACCCAAATCAGGAACCAAAACTAAACAAGCACAAAGGAAATCCAAAAACTTCTGATCATAGGAGACTCCATGATTCGGGAGTTGATACCCATCTCCAGCCAGGGTGATGGTCAGATGTCTCCAGGTACATCAGCATGGAGAGACACTGACCGCATTGCTAAATTGTTCACAAAGCAGGAGAATACATTGATGTCCTAGTACACATAGGGACTAATGATCTCGCCCAGCCGGTCAGTTGTGGAGACCAAGGAACACCTGACTAGGCTGGGTGACAAACTATCATCTATTTCGTCCGGCATCTCCTTCTCTGAGATCCTGCCAGTCTGGGAGAAGGAGCAGATGGACGGAAGGTCAGAGAAGGGAGATAGGGGAGCTAAACACGTGGCTCAGGACTGGTGCCAGGAAAAAGGACACAGATTTGTAGGGAACTGGCAACAGTTCTGGGAGCAAAGTTCTTAAATTTGATGGACTGCATCTGACTAAAGGAGTCAGTGCATTGGGGCAGAAGTTTGCGTCTTTGCAGAATATTTAAACTAGCAAATGGGAGGGTGCAGCACTTCCATCGTGAATGGGAAGAACACCCCTCCCCCTCAGTAGTGGTCAAACAGGAATTCAGCGTGTTTGCCATTCATTTGCATCACCAGGTAAGAAAAAGGTTTGTCTCCCACACGATGCACAGGGTAATGCCAAACTTCACCCAACAACTAACACACCAAAATCTGGCCAATGGAAAATCATGTACACAAATGCTCACAGCCTGGGAAATAAGATCCCAGACCTGCAGACAATAATGTCAGAGGCTAAACTGGACATAGTAGCAATTAGTGAGACGTGGTTTACCAGTAACCACACTTAGGAGACTTCAGTACCTGGATATGTATTGTTCAGAAGAGACCGAGGTGCAAAAAGGGGGAGGGGTGGTCCTGTATGTTAATGAAAATATCAAAGCTACAGAAATTCAGAATACACATAAGGAGCCAGAAGAACTGTGGGTCACCCTGGAAACAGGTAATGGGACAGCCATAAGAACTGGGGTTGTCTACAGGCCCCAGACCAGAGGGAGGACATAGACACATTACTGTTAGAAGATATACAAAACATGACAGCTAAAGGGAGGTTCTGATAATGGGAGACTTCAACATGCCAGATACAGATTGGTCAATACCAGCAGGAACATCTGCCAGAACTAGACTCATAGTGGATTCCCTGCAGGGAGGGCCTCAAACAACTGGTACAGCAACCCACAAGAGACAGGGCTATCCTAGATCTAGTACTGACTAACAAAGAAGGGATCACAGATCTCCAGGTAGAAGGGCACCTGGGGCCAGTGACCATCACATGGTATGGTTCAATTTGGCTACTACATCTAAATCATCCCATTCCAAGGCAAAATATGGGACTTCGAGGAGCTGACTTTGAGAAGATGGCCAACAGAGTTAAGCTAGCCCTGGCAAAAAGAAACACAGGTGAGGAGGTACAGGCAAAGTGGGCAAGCATTAAGGATACAATACTTGAAGCAACATCCCATTGTGTTAGACAGAAAAGGAAGTGCAAAAGAAGAAGGAAACCACTTTGGTTCTCAAATATAGTAGCAGAAAAGGTCAGAGCCAAAAGGCTGGCCTTCAGAAAATATAAGGGAACACAGCGGATGAAGATAGGAGCATACCAAACTGCCCTAAGGGAAGCAGGTAAGCAGTAAGGCAGGCAAAGTCCCAAACTGAGAAAACACTAGCACGAACAGTAAAAGAAGGTGACAAGACTTTCTATAGATACATTAGTGATAGGAGAAAGTCCAGAGGGGTATTGCTAAGCTTAATGGAGAAAAGGAGCATGTGAGGAGGAGGACCCTGTAAAGGCATCTATCCTAAATAGATACTTTTCTCAGTATTTACTGAAGAGAAGGTAGGGCAGGGCCCACAGCTCAGCATCATGGACACAGGGGAGGGAGGTGAGCACTACTCCCTTCACAAAAGAAAGGGTCCTACAAGAGCTTGCTAAGCTCAGGGTGGATAAGGCAATGGGACCTGATGGCATACATCCCAGGGTACTTAAGGAGCTAAAGGAGGAACTAGCAGAGCCATTAGCAGAATTGTTTAGTGAGTCTCTGAGCACAGAAGAGGTCCCAGAAGACTGGAGAAAGGCTCATGTGATCCCACTCCACAAGAGTGGTAGCAGGGAGGAGGCGGGGAACTACAGACCGGTCAGTCTTACCTCAGTAGTGGGCAAGATTATGGAGGCACTCCTTAAGGAAAGGATAGTGCAACACCTGGAATCCATAGGGGCACAGGATCCAAGACAGCATGGGTTTACAAAGGAAGGTCCTGTCAAACTAATCTCATAGATTTCTTTGACTGGGTAACCAGAGTGGTGGACCAAGGGGAGCAGTTGATGTCGCACCTTGACTTCAGCAAAGCTTTGACACTGTTCCACATAGAAGATTGATAAATAAGCTAGGTAGGCCAGGGGTGGGTCAGAAGTTGGTCAACTGGGTGGCAAACTGGTTGACTGGCAGAAAACAGAGAGTGGTGATAAATGGTATACAGTCAGAAGAGATGCAAGTCACAAGTGGGTACCTCAGGGATCAGTCCTGGGCCAGTCCTATTCAACATCTTCATTAGTGACCTCGCAGATGGACTAGAGGGTAAGCTTGTCTGTTTGCAGATGACACCAAGATCTGCAACAGAGTAGATGATCCAGATGGGGTGGGCAGAATGAGAAGAGATCTGGATAAACTAGCAGAATGGTCAGAAGAGTGGCAACTGGGATTTAATGCAAAGAAGTGCAAAATCATGCACATAGGGAAGAGAAACCCTGAAGCCACTTATAGGCTGGGAGGAGTTGCTAGCAGTCACAAAGGGAAGAAAGAGACTTGGGCATCATCATCACTGATGACCTAAAATCATCCAAGCAGACCTCTAAAGCAGTAGGTAAGGCTAGGGGGTGTTAGGGTGTATTAGTAGGGGTATCACAAGTCGTAAGAGGGAGGTAATAATCCTCTGTACAAGACATTGGTTAGGCCCCATCTGGAGTACTGCGTGCAGTATTGGAGGCCACACCTTCACAAGGACATTAACCAAATTGAGGCAGTCCAGAGAAGGGCAACCAAAATGGTGCAGGGACTGCATCAGAAGACATATAAGGACAGATTAACGGAGCTCAATATGTATACCCTTGAGCAAAGGAGGGAGAGAGGTGATATGATCGAGACATTTAAACACCTTAAGGGCATAAACAAGGTGAAAGAGTCTAACATGTTTAAATATAAGAAAAATAGCAGGACAAGAGGACACAGCATGAGATTAGAGGGAGGCGATTAAGGGGAATGTGAGAAATTCTTTTTCACAGAAAGGGTGGTAGATGCATGGAATGGCTTACCACAAGAAGTGTGGCTATGAATACAGTGCAGGGCTTCAAACAGGCATGGGATAGGCATAAGGGAGCAATACAAATGACTATGAATAGATAGGTCACTGACAGAGCAAAGGCGATGGCACATTTATAAGGTAGAAAAAGAAATGGGCAGACTGGATGGGCCTTATGGTCCTTATCTGCCATCAACTTCTATGTTTCTATGTTTCTAAACAAGGAGGAGGAAGCCAAGGGCCAGTCAGTAACAGTTGCAGGAGGGAAGTAAAGTAACAAAGAAGGAACCTGAGGGAAGAGAAAGATGATGCTTAGTAGAAAGACAGAAGAAGAGAGGACCAGAACTTAGGAAAATTTTACATGAAGGCAGGATGGCTAGTGGAAGTGTTTCTGGAGATGAGGGAGAGGAACTAAAACAGTTTCTGGAGAGGGTAAGAGAAAAGAAGCATGGGAGATAGAGAAATGGAAAGGTACTATATGGAGGGTGAGAGCCAAGCCAGATTTTGGAGGTGAAAGAGGCACTGTGGGTGAAGCATCTGGCATCAAGGAAAGGTAGGAAGAGGGAAGGTTGAGAGAGCAGCACTGTGTATGAGGAGGGCAGTCCAAGTCAAATGGCAAAAGAGTAAAAGGGGTCCAGCCTCTCGTGGGTGGGACTGTGTGCTGCATTGCAGGCAATATGTACCTCTGACAAGACTAGGAGGACCATCTTTGTGACTAGCTCTCAGTTAGCAGGAGTGGATACTGGCTTTGTTTCTGTAGACCCCATCTAGTTTGGAGTGGAGAATTAGGCGGATGGCATCTATGAGTGGGCAGCTGGCAGTATAGCCTAGATGTTAGAGTAACAATAATAGTAATAATAAATAATAGCTTTATTTAATTGAGCGCCTTTCAGAACTGTCAAAGTGCTTTACAACAAGATTAATAAAAACAATGACATAAAACAGCAGTATAAAGATAATCAGCAAAATCTATTATTAGGTATAATTAACTGGTAAAGGCTTGGTGCCATAAATAAATTTTAAGTGCCTTTTTAAAGCTCCCCAGGGTCATGCACTTCTGAAGCTGACGGGTAGAGAATTCCAAAGTGCTAGGGCTGCATACATAAAAGCATGGGCCTCTGAAGATTTTAAAGATACCCTTGGAATCTAGCAACCCCTCGTCTGCCAGACAGAAGCTCTTTCAGGTAGTCTAGGCCAGTTCCGTGTGGGCATTATATATCAGTAATCCAGCTTTGAAGGTGATCTGCCACTGAATAGGCAGGCAGTGCAGTTCGCGCAGCACTGGGGTGATGTGACATGACCAGAAGTCCCGTCAACAACTGGGCTGCAGCATTCTGCACCAGCTGCAGGTGGCGAATATCGACCCCGGTAGCCCTAAGTGAAGGGAGTTGCAGTAATCGAGGTGCAAGGTCACAAAGACATGTATCAGCATAGGCAGGACACCAGATGGAACAAGGTGCTTGATCCAAGTGATGTTCCTCAGATGGTAAAGGATGACTTGACCATTGCCAACACCTGAGATCTCAGAGTCAGCCCATCTTCAAGCATCACCCCAAGGTCCGCACCTGTTCAGAGGGGAGGCTGGAGCCCCAGAAAGAGCCCAGTGGGATGACCAGCCCCGGTCCCCATCTGGTGACTCAGATCCACAACCATCACCTCATTCTTTCTGTGTTCAACTTTAGCCAGCTGGAATTCATCCAGTCCTGGATTTCAGCTAGGCAGTTATTAAATACTGAGAGTGCAATATCCTGATCAGGTGCAAAGACAGGTAGAGCTGGGTATCATCAGCATAGCAGTGAAACCTCAGCCCATACCATCTTAGAATGTATCCAAGGGCAGCATGAACACCACGAACAACATGGGGGATAGCACTGAGTCCTGGGGACCCTACATGACAGAGAGAGAGGGTCAGAGGAATAAATCCCGACACCACCCTCTGAGTTCTGAAAGTGAGGAAAGACCACAGATGATCCTCAGGCTCTCAAGCAGCACCCCATGGTCCACAGTGTCAAACGTGGAGGAGAGATCAAGGAGCATCAGAATGGAATGGCTTTCTGATCTCTCGCTATCAAGAGAGCACTGAGCACCCATACCAGAGCAGTCTCAGTACTGTGCCTCTTTCAAAACCAGATTGGAGAGGTTTGTAGATGCTATGGATGGTCAAGTGGTTCTCAGTTGTACAGCTACTACTTTCTCAATCACTTTCCAAATAAAGGGAGGTTCGAGATCAGTCTGTAGTTAGCAAGACAGTCTGGGTCCAGTGAAGCTTTCTTAAGAGGGTGTCACCACCGCCTCCTTCACAGGCTAGAAACTCACCCGAGTCAAGGGAGCACCAGAATATCTATGCTAGGATCGGACCAATGATGTCGCAACAACCAATGATCAGGAAGTTGGGCCCAGATCCAAACTACAGCATGTAGGGTGCATACCCTGGACATCCGTGAACTCCAGCCGGTCAAACATACTCCAGGAAAAATGAGAGACAGTGACCGAGCACCAATCAACAGCATCCCCATAGGCGTGATGATCAGATCTCCACCCTGATGTCAGCCACCTTATCCACAAAGAACCGAGCAAGCTGTAACACTCCAGCTGCGAAAAGGCTCTTTGAGACTGCGAACAAGCTGGGTGGTACAGCCTGTCCAGCTGTTCAAGGAGCTGGGCTGGTCAGTTCTGGTTGGCAGCAATTTCCCCAGACAGGAACTTTGCTTTCCTATGGGCAGTTGTTGATTGGTAGACTTGATAATGTTCTAACAATCTAAGTTGGTCTGCCACCAGGCAGATTTCCACCAGCAACACTCTAACCTTAGTTCTTGTTTTCTCAACTCCCCAAGGTCCCATCAAACCAAGGAGACTGAGGGAAGAGAGATGATGGACATGGACCGGGTGAAAGAATCCAGAGCTGTGGTCATGATCTTATTATAGGCCAGTACCAAGGCCTCTGGATTCCCGCTTGCCACAGGAAACTCTGATAGGTCAAGTACCACCACTAGACCTTCAGGGATCACATCCATAAAGGGTGGTATCTGACCATCTCAACAGGGGTAGGCCTATGAGGGGGCACAAAACTGAACCCCACAGTGTAGAAATTGGACCATCTGACAGGTTCCACCACCAGATCAGAGGGTTCAACCCCAGGAGGAAAACCAGGTCAAGGAGTGATCATGTTTATAAGTAGGAGAGGTAACAATCTGTGTAAGGCCCAGTGATGTCATCAACTGGAGGAAGTGTTGTCCAAATTGAGAGAGTTCATCATCAACCCAGGCATTGAAGTCACCCTGGACCATCAGCCTGGGCGAAATAAATGCCATATTGATGATGATTTATTTATTTTATTTATTTGTACCTCAGTTTACAACCTTTGAGCCAGAGGCTCATTTCCAAAAGTGCCTCGTCACATAGAGGACAAATACGTTACAACATTTTGTTACATCTTTGCGGTTACAGATTTGGCAATCACATGCTGTTATTTCTTTACTACATCATTGAAGTCTGCTACTTGCTATAGGAATCGTTTCTCATCTCTGGGTGGATAGTTAATGAGGGCTATGCTACAGCCAACACCTGCTACTACGGTACACTAAAATGACCTGGCCTCCTCAACTGATACACTCGTGAGGCCCAATTCAGTGTTAAAGCAGATCCACCCCCACTCTGTGGTCCAGTCTTGAATGGTGTCGCAGAGTACCTGGCCGGAATGCAGCCTCCAATGTGGGACCAGCATTTTCATACAGCCAGCTCTCCGTGATGCGAGCCAGATTAGCTGTCCTGACAGATCTACAATTGCAGCCTTGTTCTTGATGGATCTGGAATTTCATAACACTGCTTGAGTTTGAAGGGTTTCCAGGGCTGCCCTGACTACCTGCCCACCAGTAATGTTGGTGCCCTTGGATATGGGGATCAGACATAGAGGACCACATTCCATGCTCCATTCACCCCAGGGTCTCTTCTGGACCCAACTACCCTGATGTGAGGGCCCCACTCATTCATCCTCCACTGTTCGCACCCCAACCCTACCTCCTATGGGCAATACCAATGCTCTACAGTGTTGGTAGGTCAAAACACCGGGGGAAGGGTGGAGGGCATGAAGGGCAGAGGACGGAATAGCACCTGACCCAGGGAGTAGTCCCACAACACACATTACAGGCTCTAGAATAAACAAAATGCACCAAGCCAATGTAAAAGAAAAATCCCCTAAAAGCAAGCCCAAAATAAAGATACAAATACAATACAATGTCCCACAACTCTCAATTGTGGGAACAGTAAACATAAACAACACAAAAACAGACAAAAATTAAACAAATTAAACTCCTTATTTACCACTCCCCATTCTCTCTCTCACAGAGGGGAGAGATTCAACTAATGTAATAAATTGAACTAAAAGCCCACCCCAAAATTTTAATAAATTAGAATGCAATTAAGCAATAAAAGTTAAACATTAAAAAAAAACTTCCTAGCTCTCTAATATTTCAATCAAAGCACAAAGTCTCACATGAAAAGGATTAGTCTGAGTGGTCCATATAAGTCCAAGAAAAAGATGGTATACCAGTCGACCAAAAGTCACAGTTTAAAGCTTCAAATCACAAGGAATGAAATCAAAACAATCTGGACTGAACTTAAACCATTAAATGTAAAAAATAAAACTTAAATACTTAAGTACTCACTGTGTGTACCAGAATAGTCAAAACATGTCAGATGAGATATGAGGCCCGAGTCCTCTCACTACCAGGGACACCAAAATAAAACACAACACTCCCACTGCCCAAACAATAAACCAGAAGTATAAAAGTTTGAGGTCTGACTGTAAGTTCTTTTCTTGACAGGATTCCTCGAACAGGGATTTCCCATTAGTGGTCCTAATCTTGCTCGCATAAATTTAAGCCAAAAGGTCCTACCTTTGAAGGCCACCATTAGAAATGACTGCCCTGCAACCTCGGCACCTCATCTATGCCAACTCACCAGATGGCCCGGAGAGGGGCCTTGGAGAACCGTAAACCCCAGCCGGCTCTCTGACCAGCCCAGGTCTGGTCCTCCCAAGCAAGGCAGATTCCAGCAAGCTGGCCACGCACAAATACGGGCCCCAATATTCTGGGCAAATGAAAGAATCCAGTCCACTCCAATTTGAGCTCAGTATCCCCAGACAGAAACCACCTCCAGAACCCAAAAGGACCCAAATTGCACAAGAAGTCACACAGTTTAATCACATGCTGAAGCCCATGACATGGTCCTCTCGGGCTTGGCTCCACATACACGTCAAAGGCTCTCATTTCAGGAACTCAATCCACCCTCTTACCCTGGTGATCACTCTACTTTCCTCCATGCCAGAGTCCACTTGAAGGCTCTCATACAAGGGCTCAATCTACCCTCTTATCCTGGTGCTCACTCAGTTTTCCTCCATGCCACAGCCACCTCTTTCTACCATTGTCTCCTGGCTGCAGTAGGCATACAAATAAAAATAGGGAGGCAAGTTTAAAGTGGGCTTAAAAACATTTCTTTTGCAATCAGGGCAACGGAGTCAACCGAACAGCCCCTGCACACTACATGGTAGGTCAACAATGACCCAACAATGCTCCAAGGCAAGGCTAAATAACTCACTGCAGGGCTCTAACTAAACTAAGTAGAATGATTTACCAATTTAAAATGAAAAAAACAAATAACACAGTGGCCAAAAATGATCAAAGGCAGGCAAAAGGCAGAAGAGAAACATTCATTTTAGTAAACAGCAATCAGAGCAGTTACAGTGTGCCCAGCGTAGGCCATCATGGAGTTCTGAATGAGCTTGGTATATCCAGCAGACCTGGGTTTGATTCCCATAACCTCACTTGTATACTGTGTGACTCTGAGCAAGTCCTTAACCACCCAGTGCTCCTGGGTCACCCCTGAAAACATGCAATTATGTCTAGTGGGCCTTACCTGGTTACCACAAGAATAAAAATAAAATGATCACCAACAAGTTGGAATGATGGTCAAACAGACCCCAAGGTAATTAAAGGAGACATCCTCAATCACAGTACCATCAAGGGTGTGGAAGGAAGGAGGTGAGGGTGAGCAAATCAAGCTTTGCCAGGAGCCAAAGGTCATAGAGACCATTTTTCTTTGCTTTTTTGTTTTGCATTTCATGCAGGCATGCAATGGAGACCATTTTTTGCATTTCATGCAGGCATGCAATGACTCAGGCAATGCAGTTTGTTTTGTTGCCACATATTCCAGACTAGTGCTGATGATGCATACACTACTGGGCTTGGTTTAAGGCACTTAAGTGGTGCTTTTGAAGTAGGACCAGTACATGCATCAGTTGGCTGCTGTGTCTGCTGCTGTCATGGTGGCTGCATGAGTTGATCAGAACCTCCGATCCTACCATCCTGGCATGACTTCCTCCTACTGTTGCTGCTCCTGCTGACCCATGTGAAGTGACTGGAGACTGAGACTCAGTGTGACTGTCAAGAGGACACCATGTTAATGCTCTGGACTGGTCAAAACTCTGGTTGCCAATATCTGAGTAGATGGACTCTTTCCAATATTTCTGTCATACAGGTTGTGATATGTTCTCGGAGGACTCTTGGGGTCATAGCATAAAACTCCCACACTGCAAAAGATCATATTTTTAGCTATATGACTGAACTACTGGGGTTCTATGAGATCAATAGAGTGGTGACTGCAAGATGATTTAATTGCTTATGCCTCATAAAATGACATAACTGGGCTAAATACCTTGGTAGGGCTGCCCTGACAGCAGCAACAATAAGATTAAAATGAGAGCTTAATATCTGGGCACTGGGCGTATGTCTAGTCTTAAGATTTTCCTACATGATCAACTTACTTTCATGCTTATCTCATTTACATTAAAAGTACTTTTTAATCTAACAATTTTCTTCCATGATGACCTTCATTCCTCTGTATCATAGTCATCATAAGAATTTGTTGAGGTAACAAACAACACGCTTTCAACCTTCTCTGCTTCATCCTCCTCTCCTCCTATAGATGCTTCCTCTACTCCTGTATCTTTCATTCCTGCTTCTCTGATCTTCATTTCCCTTCTGTTTCTTTTTTTTCTTCTCCATGCTACTCTGTTTCAGGCTCTGCATAATTCTTCAGCTTTCCTCGTGCCTTACCCTCATCCTCAAGTGCTTCTGCTTCCCTCCATTCTACCACCTCACTCTCATGCCCTGTACAGCTCCACTTTCATGTCCTCATAACTGGTTTGGTCCTCCACTATAAACCACATTTGTGGTGGTACTACTGGCTTGCTTTTTAAAACTGTAGAGTTGCTACACTTGCCCTACCCACACAATCCCAATTTTATTCTCAGGTGACATTAAAATAGTAGTATCAGTTTCATAGACACAGACTCAATGCCACCTTCCTCTCACAGTGAATGAGCAGCAGCACTAGGCTTGTTGTTTCTACTATGACAGATGCTGGATTTGGTGGCTGGAGCTGTAGGAGGTTAAGCATATAGTGCCTCATGGCAGAAAGGCAAGTGTCAATACACATAGTACAGAGGTGGCTGAAATGATGCAGGTACCTCCATCACTGGTAGCTGTTGTTGTGTTATTTGTACAAGCCAAATGGGAGATGGATTACCATTGCTGAAGCCTGATTGGGATGGATGTCTTACATCCATGGGTAGGGACCTCAGAGTACTCATAAGAGAAACAGAGGAGACTTGTGTGCTGGTGATCTAATCAGGCTACTTTTTCGCAATATGCACTGGATGACTGAGACTGGCTTGAAAAGCTACTGCTTGCAGTGGTCATGGAACCTTGACTAATGTGGACTAATGAGTCTCAGTGTTTTCAGATCGACTATCACATGTCTATTCCCAGTCATTCTTTTAGGTCTAGCCACTGTCCCTGCATTATGACTCATGGTCCTGTTCCAACACCTTTACCACCACTGCCTCTTGCTGATCTGGAGCTCTGCGGAACTGGCATGGTGAAACGTTTTCCTACTCCTTTCATCCCCTAAATCCATTCCGTCGTATTTGGTTCTTTTCCTCATGGTTTCTACACAACATAACTGCAGTTACACACACATGTACACACACACACACACACACACACACACACACACATATGCCTGCCACATCACCCACTAACACCCTCATTCCCATCTTCACTGACAGACCTGCAGCAGCCTACTTTTCTTAGTTTACAAGCAAACAAATAACAAATAAACATATATTTCTTTGTCCACTTTACCATCAGTCATATTATGTCATACAATTCATTTAAACTCTCCTATGCACTTTCAAAGTTTTTGATCTGCTCCTGCTGCAAGGAGCAAAAATAAATATTGATTTATGTGTCATCTGCACTATCAGCACTCACTGAAAAAAAAAACAACCTGTCAAATAAATCTTTCAGCTCAGGTGTGGCTAGCACCAATGATGAAAGCTGCTTGAAATTGATGGCCTGTCTCACCTCCATTCATACTCTAAGTTTTCTCACTGTAGGAACCCATCAGGCATGGTTGTTGTATTATGTGACAGCTGTGGATTGAATCGGAAAGCAATTGGTGTGCAGAATACAACTGAGGTGCTAACTTCGGTGACAGTTGTCAGCTGTCAAAGATTTTCTGTGAATGGCCTAACTACTTTCCTTCCCATGCTAACATTGTCACTGTACTGGTCCTGTTGGCGTAGTGGTCATGGACGGCAGAGCACAACCACTGGAGAATGCCACCTCTCTGGGTTACATTACGAGGATACTTGGAACCTTGGTGACTAATATGGCAGACTACAAACTGCATCCATAGCCACCTCAAAGGAGTTAAAGAATATTTCACATTGTATCAATATCCTCGAGCAGCAGATGGGGGACTTTGAGGACTTTCAGCACAGCATTTTGCAACAAATTAATGACCATTATCAATGACTTGATAAGCTATTGGAGGAGAGGATGACCAAGAAAATAGTTGGCACTGCAACAATATAAAGTCTTGGGGGTCCCAGAAAAAGCCGAGGACCAAATATGAAGAGATTCCTTCAAGAGATGCTACCACAACTGAAGAGCCCCTGTTATCATGGAGAAACTGAAGTGGAGTGGCAACACCGCACAAGAGGCCCTCCTCCCCACCTGGCACTTGCCCCATCCTATCATTGCCTATCTACTAAGGTACTCAGTTAAAGACAGACTTGTGAGGAAGACTCAGGAAATTGGAGGTATGTTCTGGAAGGGTTCCAGGATCTCCCTGTACAAGGATTACTCATTTGAGTTGTCCGGTGCAGAAAGGATTATAACCTGCTAAAACAATCACTGAAAGCTGCTGGCATACAATGGTCAGGATTTAGAATGTGGAAATCTCCAAGAGATATCCTGCTGGATTACACACCATTAACTGAACATCTTGGCAGAAATTACATAATTGAGAAGGCTCTAGGAGGACCCAAAACATAATATCAAGTATCCATAGAACATATGTGTCAGCCAATAAGATAAAGGGACACCTAACAAGGCACCCAGGGGAATGCAACATGGCACCATCCATCCAGAACACTGCAGTTCCAACACAACCCCTCAGAGATGACCTGTCCAGTGACCTGACCTCGTGGGTGAAGAGAACAAAGGGTTCTGGGCTAGTACATAACAGGCAAATGATCCAGATACCATTCCCATAGGGCAGCCCACTACAGCTTGGATCCTGTTTCCCAACCAGTCAAAGTGGCCAGAAAGTCCTCATGGGATTCATTCACCTCAACACTCTGCATACATGAAAGCCACTCAAGCCACTGTTAAACACTTCCTATGGATCTACCTTTTGGGCTGACATAGCTGATAGCCACATGGACACTGTAGAGACTGTAGCACTGGTGGGTCACACAGGCACTGGCTCATTCCCTGACATCTCCGCTGTAGCTCTGACCTGAGCCTCAAGGTAAGAGGTATGCCTACATTTTGATTTGGATATAATGCCTTTCCTCAAACAATTTCAGATTAAGGCCACATGATTATGTACCCTGTTAAATTAAGCAACTGCTTTTGTTGGCAAAGGAGAGGGCATTTCCATCTAATGTATAGGATGGAATATGTTGACTTCTGGGGGGCCATAGAGAGGCAATTTAGGACTAAGCATGCCACACTGCTGATATACTGTTTTCACTATTGTGATAAAGGTCATAGTTAAAGAGGTAAGCCAACTACCTAGCTGATAATGAGGAGGGTAGGTGCAGTATAAATATTGAAACTGCAGGGTCAGTTTCTTTTCCTAACAATACTCTGGTTCTTTTACTAACATAAATGGAATGTATTAGTGAAATAGGATCTCCCTACCTCCTCAGCATGAATATAATCTCAAATTGTCACGCTGTTGCACAACTACCCCTCTAACCCTGTGCATGATCCCATTTGCCTTGTCTCTCACTCTTATCACCCATCTTAGGGCTGGTCCATTCAGTGATATATGAATAAAGGTAGTGACCCCACCCACCCCACTGCTGGTGAATATTAGTTGGTTGGTAGGTTAGCCAATGCAGTGCCAAAGTTACCTCTGCTGACAGACAAGTCACTACTTTGTGGCTACATACATTGGCCCTTCTCCACAGGGTATTAGAATGGGGCCAGTACCCCTACACCACTGTCAGATAGTAGCATCCTTACTTTTCAATATCTGTAGCTGTGACACCATGCATATCATGACAATCCTTTGAGCTCAGGGATGGGTTCCGCACTCTGATGCTCATAGAAGATTGGGGATGAGACAGACCACCAGTTCTGTTTGCTGTCACTTTCTCCCACCAGTTACCATTGTGGAGAGGCTTGGAGGATACCATAATACCTCCTTCTCATATACACATTGGGTCCTCAAAGCACTTTGTTCTGATACTCGTTTCTTCTGGGTCATGCTCTGATCTGTTTGGTACTTCCCAGTTGCTGTTAACTTTCTTTACTGTTTAGGTATTGTGACATACAGTTGTTAAAAGTAAAGTTACTGTGTTACTTGTTTAGTAACTTAGGCTCCTTAGGCACTCTGCTGGTATTATCAGTTACACACGGATTAGTACAGATCCTGGGCTCAGGTAGTACTAACGTAACAGGTGCCCTCACACCTATAGGTCAAGCTGCAATAGCCCTGAAACCTGTTCAACTATGGGTAAATTAACAGTTAATTTTTACCTGTGACCTCCTAGATAAGGTGTGGTAGAGTAAGGCTTTGATACTACCAATTGGGGGTGTGGATTCTCCGTTGTTGGTACATGTATTTGGGGTACCTCACCCACTACTTCAGTCACCACCTCTAATCCACTAGTTTACTCAGGACCTTTCTGAACCCCTCCACCCCCACACATTTGCAGGCGGCAGTTCCAAAAGGATTCCTTTACCCAGTACTACCTCCTGTTTTCGCATCTAATCTCTATCCCACTGCCTTTGATCTTCTAGCATGTGCACTAGCAGCAGTAGCTACATCAGATGCACTTCCTGGAATGCTAGATCATCTTCATAATGGGAGCTGGATTTAAGTTTGTATTGTGTGTTTTGCACAGTGTTGTTAATTTTAAGTACCGATGACTATTTTGCTCAGTAAAGTAACATATTGCTACTCTTACTGAATTTTGTGTCTGGAATACTGATTGTTTTGAATACTGATGCACCTCCTGGAATATCAAGGGCTTAATCATCCAGTTAAGCATACCAAAGTTCTGCAACACCTAAAAGTCCATAAAACTGAGGTCACCTTGATACAGAAACTGCCTCTTACAGTTTGGAATGTCCACTGGCTTAATAAATCATGGGTAGGACAGGTACACCATGGCACAGCATCACTGAAATCAGGGTGTGTCGGTATACTGCTTGTCAAAGCCTATCATGGATACTGAAGTATCCAAGTCAGACACTGAAGGAGGGTGGATAGTTGCTCTATTCTCTTTTCCATGTGGTCAAATCAGTCTCACCAACATATACACCCTAACAATGATGATGGCAGTTTTGTTTCCCAAAGTGAGTCATGCCATAATAGATGTTTGAGGTGATAAATCCATTCCATTTCATTTCTTAGGAAAGGTTTCAAGTTTGAGTCCTGACACATTCTTGGACAGATCACAAATCTCACAGGATTCCACCAAGGGTAAGGGCCACCTTGGTGGGCCTAATGGTGGAATGGGGCTTATAAATGCCTGCAGGCATGATCATCCGGATAGGAGACTACTCCTTCTTTTCACATGAGCACAGCACACATAGCAGAATTGATGTGTGGTTAGTGGATGGTAGGACTGTCACCATGTGCTCATGAAAGGGAGGCAGTATAGCACAGTGGTTTAAGGCTCTGAGCTACAAATCTGGAGACCTGGGTATGAATCCCACAGCCCCACTTGCATACTGTGTGACCCTGAGCAAGTCACTTAACTTCCTGTGCTCCCAGGTTGTACCTGTAAACAAGCTTTCAGCATTGTGTATATCGCCTGGTTAAACAATTGGGAAAAAAAAAACAAAAACAAACCTTTATATAGTCCTTCCTTATCTTTGACCATGCCCTACTAGTGCTCTCCTATTCATCTTTAATGGGGCAGGATAACTCACCTCGCTGGAGATGTAATCCCCTACTTTTCAGGGATTCTAGATTTTGTGCAGTGGTTATGGAAGAGGCAAATTCATATTTTACATTAAATAGAACAGTAGATGTAGCCATAGATATAGTATAGGAAGCATTTATGGCCTTCCTCTGAGCTAAGATTATATCTTATTCAGCTGCACAAAGAAAAGAGAACTCAGAAATTCCATCTATTACAATTGGATCTTAAGAGTAAGGAGACTCAGTTCAAATTAACCACTCCCCACCCCCAACCTCATCTCTTCCATTCTGGGGCTTAAATATTAAATAAACATATTGATTCACCGTAAAGCAGAATGGCAAATGCTGTACACCAAGCATAATTATGAGGAATCTAGTGATAAATGTGGCAAACTCCTAACTTATAAATTACATAAGCAAAAAGTAGACTGCCAAATCCTGGCCCTAAGCAATGACAAAGGATAGATCATCACTACATCTTCAGGTATCAATGATGTGGTATGGCAATACTATATGCAGTTATACTCATCACAGCTTGGGATCCCCAGACACTTCTCCAGTGAAAACATTTCTGGGAATCACTTTAGTGCCCCAGCTACCCCTGACATTGGCACAAAAGCTTGAATTACCCTTACAGGTGAAGAGCTCATGGCAGCTCTGAAATAGATCTTCAAGGGTCATTGATCTTTACCAGCGTATGCCTGAATAGTCATCCCCCTCTCTTAGAGGCTGTACAAGCAACCCATTCCAATGGCACACATCCTCATACTATGAAGGAGACATGATTACCCTCCTACGAAATAATGATTAGATCCCTTAGACTGTGATGATTTTCATCCTGTCTCCTTCATATCTACAGGTACTGTACAAAATAGTAGCTGAGGTGTTAGCTAATTGTGTGGAAAGGGTACTTCTGGTTATCATTCATCAGATGCAAGCCAGTTTCCGAAAGTGCAAACGGGTGGATAACAAATGGACAGTTCTCAGCCTCAAATGATATGGAAACAGGGCACCACACCAATGGCAGCTATGGCAGTAGATTTCTAGAAAGCCTTTAACTAAGTGAAATGGCATTACATGTACTCTGTTCTGGAAGCTTATGGCTTCACCTCGTATTTTTGTAGCTGGATCTCCATGTTATACAATCTCCTATGGCCACCATTCTCACAAATCACACCATCTCTATTCTATTTACCTACATAGGGGTACAAGAAAAGGCTGCCCTTTTACCCTATTGATACTGATAGCATTAGATCCCTTGCTAGGAAACAATTGAAATCAGATGACTTTTGAGGTGCCGTCTTTTGGATGACACTTTAAACCAAGGTCCCATCTGCCTGTTCTTGTGGTAGTTCAGGTGGATGCTAAAGATCCCATGGCACTTCTCAAAAGAGTAGGGGCATGTTTTATTGTAAAATGCAATACACAGTCATAACAATAAAACAGTGAAAACTGAAAACCATAAAACAAAAAAAAAAAAGAATGAAAATTAAAACAGGTAACAATTTAGGATAACTGCTCCAAAAATCAAAAGGAGAAAACACAAAAAGTAAAATCATCAACAACCTAACTTTGTGGGTAATCGACAATAATCACAGATCCTTGCCATCATATACATTGAATATTGAAAAAGACAATCAAAAAGAAACAAACAGAACTGGATCATAAAAGGTAAGAAACCAAAGCTAAGCAATAATGGAGAAAAAACCCAACAAAACAGTACTGAAAACATTAGTATAAGAATAATCGCAAGCCTGTTTCAAAAGTCCCAATAACATATATGAAACAGTTACTGAATTAATACATTCAAACCAGGGACCCTGGTTTTCGATTTTACTGGTAACACGGTAACAATCACGGAATCCTGCTTGGTTTGTGGAATTTGAATTCTTGTACGGTGCCTCATGGAAATTGCATGTCACTGCACAGAATCTCTAAGATTTCAGTATATTTTACATTTTTTTATTTTCTCTTTCTATGTCCCTTCTCACAGCATCAGTCTCCACTTTTCAGAGATCTCTAGGCTGGGTATCCCTAGCTTCATCCCCAGGTAATGCTCAGGAGCTCCTGTGGGCCTGCCCTTATCCTGCCTGGATTGTACCCCCAGGTGGGAGGGATGGGACCCCAGGTCACCCTCCACACTTACTTAGTGTATGTCGGGCAGCTCAGTGGGTCCCTCATGGAGCCTGGTTATGAAGTCTGGGGCACCTGGGTCCTTCTGCCAGTGGACAATGTGGAGTGGCTGTTCTAGTTTTCTGGTCTCTGTCCCTGAGGGCACCAGCACTAAAGATCAAAGGAGGTATTTCACAGAGACATGCCACTGCTCCAGATCCTGGCTAGTGTCCTCCTCCTGATCACTCTGCAGCACCTTTGCACCACCACCCGTGGTCACACTGGTAGTGGTAAAGAAGCAGGACCTGCAGCCCACCCTCCATGGAGGAGGAGCAGTCCTTGTGCTGAATCCTACTCCCTGGCCAGACCTCCAGCAACCTGAGTTTGCTTCTGACCCTGGGTCACTGGCATTGCAAGGCAAGCAATAGTGCTACCACAGCATCAGCGGGCCGACCCAGATTTCAGCATCTTAAAATGAATGCCTGTGCTTTGCATTCTTTCTGCTTTGCTGCATATAGAGTCAGTAAGGAAATGACCCGCACTGCTTTGTTGTAATCAGACATTCAGTTTAACCACCCATGCCTAGTGGTTAGAGTAACAAATGGTGAGTGAACTGGTTACATCCAGCAGACTTTGGTTTGAGTCCCACAACCTCCACTTACATACTGTGTGACTCCAAGCAAGTCACGTAACCTCCCTAGTGCTTTTAGAACAGACGGTTCTACCTAGTGGATCTTACCTGCTTTACAAAGAATAAAAAAAAATACCAATATATGTTTACTACATCACAGAATAATAGTCAGGGTACCATGTAATTTACCCGAGTTTTACTTGGGCTGCAATGATTTTGTATAGGTAAAGATAAATGTTCGGATACATTTTGTGTGTTTATAAGCTTGTTTCTAGATTTTAGTCAGTTTTTATTGTATTCTTTGCATATAAGCATCTAGGTTGTAGATTGCTAAATGCAGGATCACTGTTACCAACTAACTTATTCAAGTTTATAATCAGTAGGGCCATCCAAAATCCTCAGTTGTTTCAATGAAAATTAGTCTGTATATGTTCACGAAGAAGAAACTGCCTTACTACTTATGAAAAGACTTCACAGTTAGCACCCCATTTAGGTGAATTGGATCATTTACACCTTTTTCCCCACCTGCTGTTTCAGTCTCTGTGACAACAAAAGTTTTCTGATAGACTGCTTCAACAAAAAGCAAATGTCAAGTATTTAAGAGTACTTTGTCAAGTGGATTTTGAAAGCACAGTCAATGACATACAGAAGGTAAGACCCCAGGGGCTGTATGATGCTGGTGGGCAGAGTAGTGTTCAATTCACATCTGAACAAAGACATGAAAACTTGAGACACCCATTTCATGGACACCAAGTAAAAAAAAAAACATCCACATGTCTGGGAGATGCATGAATCAATTTGAAGGTCCTCCACTAATCACTTGTGGATTTTTAGGTGAAGACACTTTATTTCAAAGAAGCAAATTCAAGCAGTTTTTTTTGCTCCTCCTACCCCTGGCCATCCACTCCTTCAGGCCTGCCAAGGCCCACTACCACCTGCTGAGCCCCGACCACCATCCACTGACCCTCACTGCTGTGCTACCAGGTAACCCAAAGTAACCCTTCATTGAGTGGGTCCCTACCCTGTGGGAGGCTACCAGCAGAAGAGAATTGCCCCAAAGAGCTTCCTATGTATCCTGAGCATAGCAGGGGTCAGACCAGACACATGTCTGGGGCTTCTGGCTTATGGAGGGACCAACAGCCATCCTTCGGTTGGTCAGCTGGTGTTTTCCCATTTTCTTGGGAGCTTGACAGGCCACATGATGTCAAGGCACAAGCCGATGTCCGTCATGCTCCCCCTGCAGTGAGGGCTGACATGTTGTCATGCCTCTGGCCTCCACCATGGGCCAGCAAATGCTGAGCCATGAATCCACCCTCCCTCCCAGGAGAAGGTGAGTGGTTGTTGGGCACTCAAGCCTTCACCCACCAGCTGGCCCTCCAACACCCAAGTCTGTTCCTAACCCTGGTCAGCAGTGTCACAGGCAGAAATACAATTCAGGCAGTTAAATTATAGATGGAAAATACAAAGGTAGTCCACTTAGCAGTGACAGTTCAGATTAATTCCTTCTGAGTTCTAACAAGCAAAGATACCAAGTCATTTGTAACTTGTGTATGTGGGTGTGGTTGTTGAAGAAAGGGATCATAGTGCTGTCATTACTGCCATCACCCCTGAGGGATGTGGACTGCATTGCTGCTACTGCCATCACATTGGAAGGGTTGGGGCTGTACTGCTTCTTCCATCACCACTGGTGGATGGGGAATGTAGTACTGCTGCCGTCCCACCTGAGGGATGGGGTCCATAGTGCTGATACTGCCATCACATGAGGCATGGAGAATGTAGTACTGCTGCTTCTGTCACACCTGAAGGATGGAGCCGTAGTACTGTTGTGCTGCTATCACACCGGAGGTATGGGGACCGTAGTGCTGCTTCCATCACACATTAGGGATGGGGGCTGTAGTGTTGTTGCTGCCATCACATCTTGCACCTAAAACAACTTTAAACTGGTACAAGGATGGAAGGATGTGTAATAGTGGAGGTCAAAATTGCTAAAATGCACATTAGCAGAGTTAAAAATTGTTAAATAAAGTACACAAAACCAAACACCGGTAAACCGGATTTTGACTTAGCAGACACTGTGACAATATCATTTTTACAATGTGCAAAATGGAATATGACCTTTCTCAATCCCGTAAACCAGTGTCCCTGATTCAAACCTTTCAAGCTGTAGAATTTTAACCCTAGAGAATTTACTCACATCTTGAACATAAACTGTTTTGCAGGTCTGTTCTCACAATTTACTTATGGCTAAGGATGACATCCTACTTTGCTGTAAAGCATAACTACTTCTGGCCTGCCATAAGTAAAACTTTATACAGGAAAATAATAGTTCCAAAGTACTGGCATCATAAAAGCTAATATGCTAGCATAATCCCTAAGTACTAGCTGTTGATAAATCAATCTAGTTAGCCATGGTAATCCCCATTTTAAAGACAAAACTGCCAAAGATTTAGCATAAAAGTACATTCCAACATAAAGTGAGTAATAGTTTCCCTGGGACTAAACATTCCAAATATGGGCAGCCTCATTCTTCAAGTAATTTGTGCTTTTATTACCCTCACACTGATCCTACCACAGGTACTGAGCCAGAGATGGTCCCACATTTGTTCCAGTACCCTAGGGTTATTAAGTTGAGTCAGGGCCAAATGCAGTTTACAGTGGTGACAACATTGAAATTCAGGTTCCCTAGGTTCTGTAAGCTGCATTATTAACTCATTCAGCTGTTTCCTGGAATTTGATAATAACTGGGGCTTTGTAAGCTTTCAAATAAATATTTTTCTAAGGATAGTTTCCACAAGTCTGAAACACCTAAGCTGGGTATCAACTAAACCACTTCCAGTTTCCACATTTTCAATTTACCCTGTAATAGAGCTATCGTCCAAGCCACACATGATCACCAGTCAACAGAAGAGATTTTAAAGAACCTATCCAAAATAAAGTATGAAAAATGCAATTACATAGTATTTGATGGCAGGTAAGGATAGCTTGGTCCACCTAGTCTGCCCATTTCCCTACCTAACAGATAAGCTGCAAATCCTAGTTAACTAACAGCCTACTTCCTCCTACCCCAACTAGAATTGTCTTTTGTCTGTCCCATGCATTCGTGAATTCCTCTAACATGGCTATAACATTCCCACTACCCCATTTCCTCTGGGCAGGTAGTAGGTAAAATCCTGTTTATTGCAATTCAAATGACTCCCCAGAGCACTGAAAACATACTATAAATTCTAGTTGCCAAATCCACAGGTAATGGAAAAATCCACCCCACTTATAACAATATTGGCAGTAAACTTGTTTCAGTATAAAATTATTTTACACTTAGAAATAACCAATTTTTCCATCAAACAACCTTCCATTCACATTTTCAAATGGCTAGCACCCAGTTTTTCCAAGCTATATCTCCTGCTACAAAATAAAGACCTAAGATTTTAATGGGATGCACAGTAATACATATACCAGTAATAAAACTGTCAGGAACCTGCATTCCAACAGCTATCCCAACACATTTTTATCGATTCAGGTATAAGCGTATACTGGAATCAGTCAAAAGCCCTTAAAGCAAAGGAATTGCAGGCCTGTGGGCAGACAAACAAAACAATATTGCCTGCATATGCAGAAATTTTAATGCATCCCATCAATCTGGGATTGGAAACCCTTCAATGTCAGGATCTAGGGCAATGTATCAAACAATGGGATCTAAAGCCACAACATATAAAAGGGGCTAAGGAAACCTTGATGAACTCCCACGCTAACATTGATTATACTGAACTCGAAACCTCAGATAGTCATGAATACTGCAACTTTTCTATAGAGAGTCTGAATCCAACCAGTAAATAGTTCTGGTACCCCATATGCTGTAAATACTTTAAATAAATATTCATGAGGTATCCTTTCAATGGCTTTACTTTGCAATGGCTTTACTTTGGTCAAGCGATAAAATAAAGCCTTCAGTCTGATTCCTGTTACAATATTCATAACAATCCTAAAGACATTAAGTTGTTTCGAATGCATTTACCCAGCACTCCACAAGTTTGAGCAGGGTGTAGGTACAGTAAAAGAGAACATTGTGATCGAAAATGTATAGGTTTGCCAACATTTTCCAATCAGCATTTAAAAGCCAAGTAGGCTTCAAATTTTGTATTAAAGTCTTGTCTCCAAACTTTTACAAAAATGTTATCAAACTATGGGTAAAATGATCCATCACTAGATGATTTTTTGTGATGTTATTAAATAATAATAAAAGCACATCCATAAGTTCTGTCTTGAATTCAACACGAAATTCAATTGGAAGATCATCTATGCCAGGAGAAACATTCTTCCATAATCCCTTAATTGTCAGATCAATTTCTGCCTAGAAAGGAAGTAATAAATTACGTTTTTCAACATCTGGGACTGAGACATTCGAGTGTGTTAAATAATCCACTAAATCCTGCTGTTCAGGCAAGACGTGGAAAGAATCAAAATGGTCCTGAATTATATGAGTCACAATGATAGGGTCTGATTTTAGGACCCCGGTGGCATCCTGCGATGCAGTAATATATGTATTATCTACATGTGTCTTACAAACACTACACGGGTCCCCAGTAGTGGTTTTGACAGTCCCATAAGTCAATTCAGCCACTAGGGTGGAAGTTCGATCATACTGGAGCTGTTTCATTTGAAGTTTAATATTATGAATCTGAGAGAAAATCTCCTTTAGACATGTTTGTTAAAGAAAAAAATATTGTAGATGTTGTCAAAAGGTAAAATACTGAAGAAATTTCTTCTTCTGAATCTGTTTACTATATGTTTCAAACAAAATGTTGTAATGTAAGTTTTGTGTCATCCCCATTCCCCACAGTATCAAAAAGGCACAGTAATGTTTTCCTGACCCATAAGAGTTCCTTAACTTGATGTTATAAAACCACATCTTGTAACACAAACACATTAAGCCACCAACAACAAGGGATAACGCTTTGAGAAGGAGATGACCAACAGTCAGACAAAGCAGAACATGGTCAGAAAATTTACTAGGGACCACCTCAATATTTGATACAGGGACATTAGGGAAACAAACCAAAAATCAATTTGAGAATGTCATTTACCCTTATAATAAGTGGGACATGGTGCTTTCTGCAAAATGTCATAAAGAATCCTTTGGTCCGCTACCTCAAAACAATGTGACAAAGCTCGGAGTCACAATAGGTCTTCTTTCCTGTAGAGGTTTTGTTTTAAGATCAATTGGACAATTAAATCCCCAAGAAAAACAAGGCATCAGGTGGCAAAAATGGCTGGATTTGTTTAAAGAGCTCAACTCTTTCAGATTTAACTTGGGGAACATAAACAGAAATAAAGCAATAATCATGTTCTTTT
Source organism: Neoceratodus forsteri (assembly GCA_016271365.2). NCBI lineage: Eukaryota > Metazoa > Chordata > Ceratodontiformes > Ceratodontidae > Neoceratodus > Neoceratodus forsteri. The sequence goes on from CM057455.1 coordinate 628,392,252, forward strand.
GAATATTCCATCAGTTATTAACAATCACCCAGGTATGACATCCATCAGTTTATGTAAATGAAAGTGGTGACCCTGAAACAAAATCCCCACACCATCTGCTCAATCCAAACCAAATGACCAGTAGGAGGGTCCCCACAGCCAACTATTTTTGACTGGGCCAATGCTGAAGAATTCAGCATCCGTGTTTCCTGTAGGAAAAAAATCAACATTCAATTGATGCAATAATGAAAACACAGCCTTTTATTTTAGCACCATTATGAATGCTATGAACATTTAGAGTGACTAATTGTAAGGCCTTCATTATTCAGGAGGGAAAAAGAAACCATGAGACAATCAGAAATCAATGTAAACTGTCCCCTTCTCATCTCTAAATGTTAATTTTTTCTTTGTTTTTTGACCATCTAAATTCAGAAGTGGAGGCAAAGTCTGAGAGGTAGTATCAGAATCAGATTCCTCAATTTCAATGTCCCCAGAACATTATTGTAGACTAGAGATCATACTTATTTACTAGAGGAGAGTGGGAGTTTGACATGCCTGAAGCTGGGTACTTTGTCTGTGACCAGAGGTCTTACATTTGGTGGGGAGGGCATAATCCCATCAGACTGTTCAGATGGAATGGCCAAATCAGTCTCTGTGGTGTGAACCAAAGTCTCAAAGCATGTGAAACAGAAACATCAGGTTCCTGGGTTTCCATTGCTGTACTACAATGAGTTAGGAATCCAAAGCTGTTGGGCAGGGCTGCTCAGAGTTGTAGCAGCTGAGAAAGCCTGGGCAGGTTCTGCATTTGAAGGACTTGACCTTCCATCATCGGACTGACCTTCAGCAGCAGAAGGAAAAGAGGATGGAGGACCATCAAATCCAATAGGATGCGGTGCTCTGGCCTTGCTTGCAGTCATGCATTTTAGTTGTGTTTACAGGATAATTTTGTCCTGGTTAACACCATCCTGCCTGTTATAAGCAGCCCAACGGCAATTATAGAACACATATTCTCTACTATCACATAAGTTGAGAGCCACATTCCTACACTCAGTGCTGATGAGGTCATACTTGCCACCAGGATGGATTGAAGTACATTGCAAGAACTCATTAAGTGAGTCAGGTTTACACATTTGTGACAGGCTTTAGGTTGTCCAGTATAAAAGCACACACCTCTGTCCTTCCAATGAAGAAGCTATTCAAGAGATACTACATACCAGTGTCAGTTTGCCTCATTTTACTTTAAAATGCCACCCCAGTCCAACAAAATTCAGAGTCAATTATATGTTCAGGAGCACTTGAAACCTCACACCATTTTTGCAACCAATTATGGATATTTTCAACCTGAATCCTCCGTGTGGAATATAATAGTGATACATTAAATAACAGATGTTGAAAGAGGTATGGCAAAAAGGTGTCCAAATGGGAGAAAATGTTTTCTGATTAAATTTTGTTCAGAATCTGTCTAGACCAGGAGCAGTATTAAAGCTAATGTTGAAATTCTCCTCACGAGAATATGAATAAGGGCATGCAATCTGAGGGACAGACTGTAGAGATTCTTTAATTAGGCATTTCCCACATATTCTCTATCAGGCAATATTTCCAAACCACCCTTATAATGAATCCTAAGACCATGTCTTTGAGAAAATGGCTTAGCGTGGTCAAACAGATCTGAAAAATTACAGTAGGTACCTTTCCTTGATTATGAGTGTCCCTCCCCAAGGCTCAGTTCCTCATCTGGGCAATGACTCTGGGATCCCCAGTACCCTGTGAAGTAGATGAAGTTTCGGACAAATTGTATAGGCCCCAATCCCAAGGGTCATTAGACATAGGAAGCGAATCTGTATCTGCATCCTCTGAGGGACACCAGCACTGTGATCCAAATGATGCAGTAATGTCTGAGGCAGCACTTCATCCTGAACCAAAGGTCCACCATTGTCCACCTCAGAAGTGGAGACATTTCTTTGTCGATTGCTTTTGTCTAGGCAGTTTTCCTTTCCTGCTCCTCATGTGGGATCAGAGCAGAAGCAGGGTTGAAAATAAAAATCACAACCAGAAGACTCAGTTTGTAATGGTTGGACACAGTCAGAAACATCGGGGTAATACTTGGTAGGAACCAGGTTCAACAACCATAGAGTTTGGCAATAAAATTGTGTTTGAAGACTGTCCAGAAACAACAACAGGTTCAAATTTGCCAGGAACTGCATGAGCATTTCGACCACTGACCCCTCACTCATATCTGTTTGAACCCACCCAGCATTCTGAAGTGCCCATGCAGGAGTAGAGTCCGAATCCAGGGTTAAGACTGCATACCAAAGCCTCTTTAATCCTCTCTTGAGCAGAAGGGTTACGTGGTAGAACTGGAGGAAATCCAACTTCAGGACCTGATCCCAGTAAGTTCTTTTGCTGCATTTTCTTTCCCAAATGGTGTTTTTTCTTCCAGCAGCTACATTTCCAGCTTCTTTTGCAAAGCCGATTTTTTGATTTAGATCAGAACTTCTCAGCTTGCACCAAACCATCCTCAGTAGGCAAAGTCTCCTTTGCTAAGTGAAATTCTTCCTAAAAGACCTCCATTTCTGATGCACCAGAAGTCTCATCACTATCCAAGGTAAGGTCTTCCGAAGTCACAGTCGCTAATTCAGGAGACTGGTGTAGACGTTCACAAGCATCCAAGGCATTCTCCTATGATGCACAGGCTGGGAGGAAGGAGAACAACTCTCCGGCCTGACTGACCTCCTCTTCCACTGGTTCCTGGACTGCCAGTTTAGTAACAGGGCCAAACAGCACTCCCTGCAAGAGTAGGGAATTTCCCTGGTGTCCTGGCCAGATTCCTCCATTCACTAAAGATACCACCAGCAGCTTAAAATTCGGTTCAGTTTCAGTTGCCATCCATCTGTATCCCCTCCCCACCCTGGACGAGGCTGAAAATTGGCAACAAATTGTCTAGTCCTCCTTCACAGTCAACAAAAATAAATAAATTTAGAGCATCACGGTAAAGGGATGCAGTGCCTTACTTAACACTTACGTGGACAATCTCCTCCTTACTCTCTCAAACCCCACCAAATCATTGGGATCTATAATGAACCTCTTGAACAAGTTTGTATCCGCCTCAGGCCTTGTTGTCAAATGAAAAAAACACTATATACCCCTACATTTGCAGTGTACATCAGAATGCACTAAGGACACACAGATAGTATAGGCCGAGGAAGGCTTCATTAGAAAGCCAACCAAATGATGCGACCTTAGTACAGCCAATTTTTACCCGCTCCTCCAAGCGCTTAAACCTGACAACCAATGTTGGCACAAGCTCCATCCATTCCTCACAGTTAAAGTGGATGCTATCCAGATGTTTGTCCTTCTCAAATTTGCATACATTTTCATCAACTTACATAGAAACATAGAATTTGACGGCAGATAAGGACCGCTTGGCCCACCCAGTCTGCCCATTTCCTACCTGATGGATAAGCTGCAGATCCTAGTTAACCAGCAGCCTACTTCTCCTACCCCACCCTAAACTTCCCTCTTGCTGTACCGATAGTATCTTTGCTAAACTCGATAAGTTGCTGAGTCTGTTCTTGTGGGAAGGTAAGGCACCCAGGATCTGCAAAGTTAAGCTGTGAGCCCATTGGTCAAAAGGGGACTGGGAATCTTGTGGTTCCAGGGCTACCTATGGGCCTATAGGATGGCACAAACCACCAAGCTGCTTCTCCCTTTAGTACTAAAACATAGAAACATAGAAGATGATGGCAGATAAGGACCACAAGGCCCATCCAGTCTGCCCATTTCTGTTTCTACCTTATGAATGTGCCATCAGCCTATGTTCTGTCAGTGGCCTATCTATTCATACTCATCTGTATTGCTCCTCATGCCTATCCCATGCCTGTCTGAAGCCCTGCATTGTATTCATATCCACCACTTCCTGAGGTAGGCCGTTCCATGCATCCATCCTCCACCCTTTATTTGAAAACAACTTCCTCACATTACCCTGAATTGGCCTCCTCTAATCTCATGCTGTGTCCTCTTGTCCTGATATTTTTTATATTGAAACATGTTAGACTTTCACCTTATTAATGCCCTTAAGGTGTTTGAAACCCCACAATGGGTTCCTTTAAAATAGGAAATAACCAGCCTGCCATGGATGGGCATACTCCTGGGACACTTGACAACCAAATACAACAGTTACAACCCTGCCATTCTTGAAACATAGAAAGCATGGCACTATTTCTTACAGGCAACCCATTGCCCAACACTGGCATGCCAACTACCATAATGGTGCACATACATTTGGATAATCCAGACATACAGATAAGGCGAGTCCCCTTATTTGGATGTCTTGAGCAACTGCTGATATAAGCACTATAGCTGACATTTCATTGCCTAACTCTGATGAGCTTTAATTTCAACAACTCTAGGCCATGTCTGGGATTCCAAAACAGATTTTTGGAGGTTTCTGCAAATCCACAGTGCTATACAAACCTTCACATAAAGTTCTGTACTACCAGATGAGTGGGAGTGGTTACAGCACTTACTGTACATATCCCCGTAAAGCTAAAGGGTGGCAGGGCTGATTTATCACATAATAAGAGATGTCCAACCAAACCACTGATAAGTACCCAGTACTATCTTTGCTAAACTCGATAAGTTGTTGAGTCTGTTCTTGTGGGAAGGTATATTTCGTTCTATCTGAACACCCTGCCCAGTGCATGCCCTGGCAAAATTCTACTGTATGCAGATGACGCTGTCCTTTTTGCCACCACCGCAATCCCGTCTCCCTCCAGGACACCTACAGCAGTCTTTCAACAGTGCCAAGCTTGGTTTAAGGAGCGCAGACTCGTCATCATTCTTAAAAGACCAAAGCTATGCTCTTTTCCCACCACCAAAACAAAGCTAGCAACCACCCACTCTATATCCTTCCAAGTACCAATCAGCCACTGGAACAAGTCGGCTCCTACAAATACCTTGGGGTTACCTTCGACTCAGCCCTTACATTTCACAACCACATCGATGCCCTAACATCCGCCACTAACACACGGCTTGGCATCCTCTTCCACCATAGAACCTGCCTTCCCCAAATGCTCTCTGGCTTGCTGTTACATCATCCGTTCTGTCCCTTGTAGACTATGGTCTACTAGTCTATGGTGCTGCCGACACCACTGCACTCAAAAATTCACTTAACTCTGAATAAAGCCTGCAGATTGATTACTGGTGCCTCAAGCTCATGCACATCTGTCAGCTGTATGTCGAGGCTAAACTGCTTACCCTGAATGAGCGGCTCCGATACCAAACCTGTCTCCTCACAAAAAAAACCCTACTGGGCTCTCCCCTGGGGTAACGGCATCCATCCACCAGAGCCCTCCCACTATTGCAACACGGTCATCCAACAAGACCACTCTAATGGTCCCCAGATCAAGAACCAGCCGTGGCCAGAGGTCCTTCTGCTATAGAGCCCCAACCTGGTTTAACTCTCTCCTGCCCCCATCACCAATGCCACCACCATCTCCAAGTTCAAAAACCACCCTTGAAACCACATCGCAAACACTCAGTAACTGCTCCTGTCTCTGAAAGTAGCCTCCACCTCTACTTCATGACACGCCTCCGGGCGGCTCCACCTAGCCATCCCATCACTACTTCCTGTACACCATGCCTATGTCTAACCTGGCCAGTGCCAGCTGTTTCAGTGTTTACCTGTTAGATTGCTCACTATTGATACCAACTTGTGTAACACCTGTTCTCAATTACATGTACCCTGTAACCTAAATGTATTTGTCTGACCACAGTGTGACGTGGCGCCTCTGTTGAACGCCTATTGTTTTGCAAACCTATGCTATGTAACCAAAACACTATGTATGTCTTTATGTGATGAAGTACCTTTGGAAATGAGCCTTTGGCTCAAAGGTTGTAAACTGATTTTACAAATAAATAAATAAATAAATAAGTGCAAGGCTCAGTTGGAAAAGAGCTACAAGTGACCCCTGCCCCCAAGAGATGGAATTGCCGCAAAGCTGCTCATGTAGCTAACCAAGAGGACAAAGGCCAATTGATTTAGACCAAAATTCTTCACCACTGGTACCAGACCCTGACTTCTTATTCCACAGAAATCTGTTAACCTCACTTCCAGTGTTGGATATGCCATGTTCTGGATGCCAATCTTCTATATATTCTTGGACAATGTTCAGGTCTTTATCACTTCTGGACAGGAGTTCTGGGGACTGCTCCAAAATTCAAAAACTCCAGATTCCTCATGACCCAGATGCTCCAAATGGCACTTCACTGTTAACAGTGGGTCCCACCCCTGACTACAACTGGCTCTTGGCTGCCCTTATGAAGGAAAAATCAGTGGTCCTCATGAAGCTGAAGCAAACTGCTCTATCATCACTTCTAGTCCAGCATACCACTTTGGGCAGATTGGCCATTTTTAAAAGCTATTCTGCTCCTTCTACAACAAACTCCCTGGCTACTATACAAAATGGAGCAAGTATCACAAATCTCATGTCTTCTTGACCCCCGGAGAATCTGCCTTATTAGCTAGGTCACAGGGCAAACAACTATGTAGGTACCATTGTTTCAATGCTATTTTAACTATGTCCTATTGCTCCACTGGTTTTTCAGCCAAAGTGCATAACTTATGTTGTTTTGCATCCCTATGTATTCTGACTTGTAGTGTATTGTACATTCTAGCTCTTCTATCAGGAGCTGCTGTTCAAATGCTTTGTTTCTCTTATGTTTCCCTTTTGTTTCTTGAATGGTGAAAATCTTAATAGAAAGATCTCATGTTAAAAAAATAAATCTTTCACACCCCTGCACCTTTCCTAGACTGCAGCTGGCAGTGCAGGTTCACACTTTGCAATCTGTCATCTTCAACACTATTTTACTAGCCTGCCTGCCTGCAACTGCAGTATAATGTTGCTAAATAGTTAACTGGAATGATAATGCACAATTCTCTGACAACTTGTAACGTTTTCTGATAAAATGTTACTCTCTTTGTATAAAATGAACACTTTTCAGAAGCTAGGTCCTTCTCCTGTGAGAAAAGAGGCTGGAAATGGCACTGTGAGTACAGTACAAAGAGTTCTTGATCTTTAGTTTTGCAGCTTGGCTGGCACAGAGCCTGTGGCTTGCCAACAACTTAGACAAGCTCAGTGTATGTTTCATGTAAGAAATGTTGCATTATGACACTGAAGTGTTGAATTACAAAGAGAAACCTAGGTCCTTCAGACCTGCTTCAAAAATGGGATATCAACATGTTCAATAAATGTCAATTCAGCACTGGCTTACCCTTAGCCTGGTCACAGGAACCCCTATTTGCATCAGCCACATCAGACTTTGCATTTTGTACTTGCAACATCCTTAATTTGACTTGGTAATATTGTCTGAGAGCTGGAAAGCGGACTAGAAAGCAAAATAAATGGCCTGTACCTTTTAAGGTAAGCTCAGTCACAATATAACTTATTTAACAGTACCTTCAAATTATGCAAGGTATTTAAAAACTCATGGAGATGGTATTTGTATAATAAATACAAAATCAATAGAAAATGATAGTTCTGGAAAAAAAACTATACTGAATTCTAAAATGTCTTACCACAGCATTTTTTCCCCAAGAGATGTCTCGCACAAATGGACTTCTTAGGTCAATAAGTGGTTGTAAAGGTTGTCTCCTTGTTGCAGTCAAACAGTGTTTACACACCTTTGCTGCTTTTCTTCTATGTAGATTGGCCCAACTCTGATCTTTTATACTCAAGTTATAACTCAGCTGCCTTTTTCCCAGAATTCTACAGCTGGATTACAATATTTTCTATAATACCTCCCTGTTACCTAGAAAATAACTGGTTTATCCCAGAAACTACTTACTGAAAGGCAGCATACATTATGACTGGTCATTTCTTTAACTTATTTTCTACATTACGTTTGACTACATACCTCCTTCTCCTGTTTTTACAGTGTGCCAATAGTGGTTCTCTGCCTGAATTTTGGGTACTATCTTCTTGATGGCACATAACCAATTTAAGTGTCATATCTGATGTATTATTCGTTGATTGGATGCACCCTCCTACTGAGGTGACAAGTGTGCATTTACTGATAAATATTTAATGTAATACAGCTTTAACAAGTATTGTAATATCTATAAGCTAGCATTAGTCCTCTGATTCTTGTATGTTGGTGTTTTATGCAACATTCATTAAATAAAAAGTAAATACAACTGAAAACAATTCATTTATATTCTATCAAAAGATAAGCTGACTCCTGTCTGACCAAGCTGGCTCACACAATAGAACCACAGAATCATTCTGTCCTATCTGAATAATCAGCTCCACTCCAATTGTTAGAAATATAGTATGACTTACTGTTAAACACTTTCAAAGTCATTAATTGGAGGTTCTTGCATAGCCATTTACAAAGCAATTTCAGTTTTTTTTTACATTACTTGTTCTCACTGATTTAAATATGACATTTATTTATTTTAAAAGATTTACTAGGAAAACATACTGAGCTAGTAACAGCTCATTTCAGATGTGTTTTGGGGAGGGGTGATGTGGGAGAAAGAAGAACACTAGAATGAAAAATAAATTACAAAATAGATGAATTAGCAACATACATACAAAATACAAATTACAAAATAGGTAACTTAGCATCATACATAATCAATTTATGAGGAAAAAAACTTTGCAGTAGGGTATTACAGCAGAAAGGCAGTATTTTCAAATAAACATTTGAAAATACATTACATAAGAATAGTGATGTGTGAAGTTGAAAACTTCACTTTGCAGATTCATTTGTGAATTTGCTTTATTTCATGAATTAATCCACTGTACGAAGTTCCAGCCTTGTGGAAAACTGATAACTCTGTGAAGTGCGAAGCTGCAACCTTGTCAGTGGGGTTAGGCACAGAACTGAAGTCTCACAAGAATGTGAGGTTATGACTTTGTTGGCGAAGTTTGCAACAGAAGCGAAGTTTGCAATGTACCATGGGATTGAGGTCACATGTTGCTGAAACAGCCTGTATACCACATGGAGGAGGCCATCTCAGTGCAGTGTTGTAAAGAAAGAGTAGAGAGATGTCTGTGTGCTTCTCATGGCAAGAAAATCATTTAAATCCATTTAAAACCAAGGGCTGGATTTTCAAAGCCTGGTGCAGGGCTTGCAACAAGCCCTGCACCAGGTCACTTATGTTCTGGTGGTGTGCCAAACCCTTCACTGCAACTGCCTCTGAATTTACAAGCTTAGGCACAGTATGACAGTTTCCTCATGTTATGGCAGATTGTGCCAAATATCTGGCACAAGCTGCGAATAAGGACACCAAGGATTGCCACAAGTTAGACCAGAAAAGTTGCTCTAACTTGTGGCAATTGCACAAGGGATGGAAAATCCTGTTAGATCACCACAAGCCCCATATATGCCATGTCCTCCAGACCCAAGCTTTTGGAATCCAAATTACTCACAAATTGTTGTAGAGAACCTTGTGCTCCTAGATTTGTGGGTTTTTGTTTTATCAGTCTCTCTTGTTATTTTTTTATCTGAACAGTAATTTCTTATTTTATTTCTGTGGTTTAGTTTGGGGTGTTTAAGTAATCAATTTTGTCAGTGTATTCCTGTAGCAGTTTTAGTGATTTTCTAGTTACAGTTTTCTTCTTTTAAACTTTATTTATAATGAGTTTTCATTTCCAGCTTTTTCATCAAATAAATCCTCACAGCATGTCCATGTTGCCAAGTTTTGAAAGGAGACAAGAACAATAGTTTTACAGAGCAGAGCAGAGTTATGCTCACTTAATATCCCAGTGTTCCTTAACTTAGTTAAGAAATTCAGCATCAATAGCCTCTTGCATTCACCACTGAAGGTACATCTGCATAATGAAAAACTCTGCATAGTACCCAACTAATCTAGCAATCATAAACTGTTAGTTCTAAATTATCATCAGAGTAAGATATATGGGACATGGATTTCTTAGATACTAAAACAATCAATAAAGTCTAATATTTAAAATAATAGATGGAATACCAACTGTCAACTGTACCTAATATATTAATTTTCTCACAGAATCACCTCTAGGGCTATGACCCCCACCAACCTGAGCTAAAAGGTTGGGAACCAGGGAGATGCCAGAGTTGATTCCAAGCTGCCCCACATTTGTTTATATTTTCCTCCTGATTATTCACCATTTGCTGTATACATTCTAATTTCATACAGTGTAGAAGAGCCTGCCCCACTGGGATAGTGTCTGGCTCACCTTACACAGTACATGTTCTAATTTCATACAGTGTGGGGAGACTGCCCCCACTGATACCATAAGGGCCTCTCAGACCCCCATTGCTGTGCCAAAACCTGTTTCGCCACTGCTATACCTAAACACCATAAGTGATGCTCCACCTTTCTGCCCTCTCTCCTTCTCTTTGATAGCCCCAAAAGGATGTGAATTGGGTTTAAGTCTGCCAAAATACCCAGTACCCTTCCCAGCAATTAAACTATTTCCTGCCAGAAATAATTGATTATCTGATATTCCCAGGTAAGATAGAAAAAGATGACTGTGTTAACCTTGCATTTGGGGCATAGGTCTGATTTGTCTGTATCTATTTTAGTAGCCAGAGTGGATGAGCAGTAGGATCTGAGAAGAAAGTTAAAATATATAGCTCTTAGCCTGTTGGTTTGGCACATTCCATCCCTTTTTTAAAACTTTGGTCCAGTTTCCTGTTAAGTGACAGTGTTCTGTCACTTTTGTTACAGTAAGTACCTTGTTACCCCTGTCATTGTAATCCCTTTTCTGTTTAAGAAAAAGGCTTTGTTCTGTCACTGTATGTTATACTAATTACTCATATTGCTCATCATTGTACTCTATGCTGTTTAAAAAATATTCTGCCGTTTTGTTATACAACTTATCCCTGTTCCCTGTTATTGTAATCCCTGTTCTGTTTAAAAAAATCATAGAAGAATGACTGGAAGAAAGTTCAAGTAAATGCAGAGGTGCTGGAGGCAGCAAAGAAGAGTTCCAGTTCTGTGGGGCCAAATATTGCTGCAGTTAAAAAAAAACAATATCTGCTGGCTTGGTGGCAGTGTGTTTTATAGACTCTGGGGCTGGAAGTAATGAGGACTAGTTTCGCAGTGCTGGCATTAGTGTGGCAATATTTTCTCTACCACATCTGAGGCAGCCATGCTGGTGAAGGATGTGACAAAGGAAGCAGCAGTGCCAGCAAACAAGGAACAGTTTTCGAGAAGGAAGTTGTTGGTGTTCTTGTGGCTGATGGTGGTGCTGCTGACCCCAATAGTGTGGAGCCAGTGATTGATGTGGGAGATCTAGAAAATGTGAATCAGACTCCTGATGATGAGAGGGTCAGACAGCCTGGAGATGGTGAGGTTGAGGATGACAGACCTGTGGATGAGAATGACAGTAGCTGCTGTGATGATGATGATGATGATGTGTTTGATCCCCATGGGAGCCTGAAAAGAAGAGGCATAAAGTTGGTGATACAGATGGTCATGGGGATTCTGTGGGCACTATGATGCTCTGCCCCTGTTTCTGGTTATTTGTATGATATTTATCTTATAAATAAATGGTCTGTGTATGAAATGTCAGTATGTGAGAGATTTGGCCTTTAACTTTCAAGGTCAGTAGCTTACACCACAGGATGTTGTAAAACAGACCAGAAGAACCAGTTAATGAAAACTTCCTTGCAGAAGGGTATTTTATTACCTTTTATGACAGGCCTATGCTTTTGAAGTTGAAACTAAATGTGAGTTTTATGGTTCCTGCAGGAAAAGGCAAGTTGATAACAGAAGTGTGTGAAGAGTCATACAATCCCTCAGATCACACTAGCATAGGAAATCAGCCTAAGGAACATGAGTGTGGGATTGTTAAGTTCAAAGAGAAATGTTTAATTAAAGATTGTTATACTTGGGATATGGCTAGTTACAGATTTTTCAAACCAATGACTCACATCCTCAGAGACACTTATGTCAGAAGTTATCTAAGGAAGGTTCTAGCTGACCTCATTAAAAGGGGTGGGGAAAGATAGAGTTAAACAAGAAACTTTGTATATGGGATTGTGACATATGATTCTAGACTCTGACTGGGAAAGCATTTAGAGATGAAATAGCTAGAAAAGAATTAATTATCTGTGATATGAGTGTTTGTTCTGAAACTTCCTTTTGTTTTACAAGATTGTAAGCTGTATAATATATTGTTCTGTGTTTAATTTTACCATTTTTATCATATTTTATTAAACAACCATTTTTTTGAAATACTGCCTGGTGTCTCCTTAGTTTCTTTTGCATATGATCTATATGGGGTTAAGTCTGACAGCTGTTAAAGACTTGATGGTGTTACTAAGCTTGGAAAAAGTAAAAATATACCTAAGGTCTCTAATAGAGTTTTAAAGGTTCATTTTGGAGACCTGGCTGGGTGCCCCTGGAAAAGACTGTACTGCAGTCCTGAAGAGGGTACATATCTGAGCCTGAAATTGGGTATGCTAGAATAAGGTTCACAGTCTGAATCCCTCCAGAACCTGAGGTGAACAGGTGATTTGGACTCAAAGCAGAAAGGAGGGTTACCCTGTTTGTTACCTGTTCACACTATTGCACTCTGAGGTTGGCACTGTGGGAGCAGGCAGCCTGACCTGTGGAGTGTGTTTGTGATATGCACTAGTGATTCAACTACCAATGTCCCCCAATACACTTGAGTTTCTCAAATCATTAAAAAGACACAAATTTCCACCCTTCCACTCAGTTGTCCCACCCATTACACCATGGTAAAACAAAGGTTACAAAATTGCTAGTTTGGGATTTCTAAATACTTGACCCACCTGATGAGACAGTCATTACACGTCAGTTGTGTCAAACTAGAGTTAGTAGGGGAAAGGGCAGTCACCTAGGCACTGGTGGGCAAAACACATTTGAGTAACAGGCACCTGTTACCCTGGCATCAACACTAGAAGGAAACAATTGCAGGGGTTCCTCTCCTCATCATCATTATTAGGTAAGGCAAAGAGAAGTGACAGGACAATAGACCCAGTGGATGGAGGGCGAGTGAGGAAGACTATGTAAAGGAGGAGGAGGATTCTGTTTGTATGCCTAATTGTGGGCATAACAGCAGTGGTGGTGATGATTTGAGTAGTACCATGCTCAGTCATAAAAGCACAGTAATGCCATTGCAGAAAATCTCCAACATCACTGGTGTCACTCAAGGAGCAGCACATATGAATCCCAGGAGTCAAATAGCATCCAAACAATGCCACCACAAGTTCAGCTGTTTGGTAGCCCATTCCCAAGAAAGATCCAGCCTGCGCTGCATAGCATGTTGGCGTCACTCAAATTCTCTCCAAATCATGCTACTGCAAGCAAGCTAAATGCTGCATGTGCTGAAATTCTGCCAATTGATCTAATGCCATTCTCTTTGTTTAGAATATTGAATTTCAGAGATTGATGGCCATGCCTGTCCCAAATGGCAGATTCCATCAAGAACATACTTTTGAAATGTGCCATTCCAGAAGCCTATGGGACAGTTTCAGAGATGGTAAAGCATGCCATGAAGCATTCAGCATCACAATACATAGTCTGATCTTGGATATGTTGACCAGTGGCCAAACAGCTGGTATCTGCTACTTGTGTTACAGCACACTCGACACAGATACCTGGGTATATTTGACTCTGGGAATTGGAAAAAGTGCCCTAAGCCCAATTGTAGTGGTAGGAATATTCGGGTCTTCACCAGCATGCTACACTGACAATGAAGAGTATGTCTGGATCACACACAGCTGAGGAAATGCTGAAGTGCTCCTTACTAAGACTGAGGGTGATTTCACCCCTTTTACTAAGCAGGTTTTATCACAAGTGATAATGGCTCGAATGTTGTGACATGCATCAGTGATGAGGGTTTGCCAGGGTGCCATGCCAGGCAGAATAGCTTAATCTCATTATGCAGTAGTGTCCAAGTCATCTGGATATCTAGGACATTTTGACTGTGGCCCATCACATCTGTGCCAACTTTGCCCAATCTGAAAGTGTCCATTGCCATCTTCATTAGCTGCAGATTCAAAACAAACTGCCTCAGGACTGTATGAAGCTGGATGTTGTCACCAGATGGAATCTGACCATGTACATGACTGAGCAATTAAAATTTACAACTTAAGACTGTGTAAAAGACAGAGATAAAGGAAAATAGCAAGATTAGAGGGCTGTGGCCTGGGGACAGAGGGTGCACCACCACTTCTGAGTTCCACCAAACTGTCAATAATTGTTTGCTGGTTGTGGAGCACCACCTCCAGCATCTCCTTCAGCCCCACAACGTGATGGGAGAACTCCCTACCTCCATGCAGAGCTGTTCCACTTTCACATGGCTGGATGAAGGAGAAGGATCTAAGGCCAGTCTCTCAGGTGTTGCCACCAGCACCTAAGGCTGATTGCAGGTCCCAGTCACAGTCCCTCCATCTCACCTTCCTGCTCTTGCCAGAAGAAGCAGTGGGGCACCACAACCTACACACCTCTAACCACCTTCTGTCTCACATGTTTCTCCCACTTTCGGTGCCTTCTCACAGGTGTGTGTGTACTGCCCACCTGTCCTCAGATGACTCTCCCATTTCCCATGCCAAGCAACATTGTGGCAGAATTTTCAGGTTACCACACTGTCGTCAGTAGGGTCCATTTAGAAAAGTTCAACACAAGGGACTTCATCTGCTGCTGATGAGGGAAGGAGTGATATGGTCCTGGCTGCATGTCCTCCTCCTCATGGTACACAGATGCTGGTGGTGGTGGTCACACAATTGGTGGTGGTGCCCTGCTTCATTCCTTGCTGGGGCCAGGGACATCTTGTGCTGTGTGGGGGGTGCTGCTGCTGCTGTCTCCTCCTGCTGCTGCCACTCCCATGGGCTGGGTCCTCATCAAGTGAAGCCCACCTCCCTCTGCTTTCTAAACTCCTCTTCTCCTGACCACTCTCTATCCCCTCATTTACTTAAAACAAACAAGAGTTAAAAACACACTAAAAGAGGTAAAAAGGTGTTCACTGGCAAAGTTACTGGCAAAGTTAACATACTTCTCTGGCCTGTCCTCTTGGTGAAGTTATCACAAAGTCACCAGTGAAGTCACACAGGTGAATTTACAAGCTGATAGCAAAAATGTATGGATTGCTCTGTGGAGGTGGAGTCATAATTTGCTGGAAATTTGCCAGTGAATTTAAACTTTGTAACATCTCTACATAAGAAATACATTAGAAAAACAAAGGTATTGCAGGAACAGGGTGCAATGGCTGGCACCTTAGAAGTGGTGGGGAGGATAAATTAGTGAAGCAGAAAGTGGATGAGGAAGGGGTAGAGCAGGTAACAACTGAGGGCAAGGTATCAAGGGTACCTGCAAGAGTGAGAGGTAAACACATGGAGGAGAGAGGAGAGAGAGTGAGTGAATGGAAGAAGCAGTGCAGATGGCAAGGGGAGGAACTCCATAGTTTGGGGAAGCAGCAGGAGAAAGCAGCTTGACTAACAATGGATTTCCTAGAGGGGTGCAAAGGAGCAGTAGCCAAAGTTGCCAAGGGTGTAAGAAGAGGAGAGGGGAGAAAAGGAGGCAGGAAAGGTAGGAAGGGACCCTAGCCAGAATTTAGAGATGAAGGAGGCACAATGTTCCAGTTGTCTGACTTCAAAGACATGAGGAAAGGGAGGGTACAGGAGCAGTGGTGGGTACTGGCTGGACAGTCCAGAGCAAAGTGACAGGAGGAGTGAAATCGAGGGTCCAGTCTGGCCAATATGGACTTGTAGGCTGCACTGTAGACTATGTCACCATAGTCAAAGACAGGGAGTATCATTTTGAGATGATGATTTGATATGTAGATAGTGGGATACAACCTTTATTTCTGTAGAGCACACCAATTGACAGCAACCATGTGTGCTGTGAAATCTAGGTACCAATCTAGCCAGACTCTGAGGTACTTGAAGGAGGAGACAACTCCAGTCTCAGCACCATCCAGGGTGAAGAAGGAAGAGGAGAGGTAAGACTGGCTAGCTTTTGCCTCATGCCAAAGGTCATAGATACCATTTTCTTTGCATTTAGAGATGGATGATTTACACAGAACCAGTGCTGGATGGTAGTAAAGTCCAGGTGGAGTCTGGCCATGAGGTTGAGGCTGGAGGAGATGGAGGCAAATAGTACTGTATCATACAAAATAGAACCATATAAACAGAGAAACTGACAGCATATAAGGACTGCAAAGCCAATCCAGTCTGCCTGTTCCCTACTTATACTTAGCCACATATCATATTGTGTTTATCATCCGCAACATATGGATGGATGCAATAAAGAAGGTAACTGGGAGATCATTCAGCAAAGCAGAGAAAAGGAAAAGCCCAAGAACAGACCCTTGGGGACACCAGAGCTAATTTAGAGTGGGGGTAAGAAGTCTTAATTTGAACAGATTGAGACTGATACTTGAAGTAAGATGGAACCAATTGATTGAGGAAACAGAGAGCCCTGTTGTCTTATGTATATCCAGTAGAAGAGCATGGGCCACAGTGTCAAAGGCCTTAGCCAGGTCAACAAAATGGTGGAAATTATCAGGTCCTGATCCATGCCAGAGAAAATGGAGTCAGTAAGCCAGTAGAGGGAGGAGAAGGTGGAGTGGAACTTTCAAGCCAAACTGGAAGGGAGTAGAAAGAGGAGGAATCAAAAATGGGGTGAGCTGAGATAGTACAAGGTGTCTTAGATTTTGGACAGAGTGGGGAGAAAGGAGATAGGGTGGTAGTTGCTAGGAGTGGCGTTGCCACCTCCTTGGGAAGGGGATGACAGTGTCCTATTTCCAAAAGTCAAGGACAGAGACAAGGGAGAAAGATAGGTTGAGGAGTGAGGTAATAGGTAGTGCAATGGGAGGGCAGATAGGAATAGTAGCTTGGGGTTGAAACCATCACAGTTCTTGCTCTAGTGGGGTTAAGAACTAAGATGGCCTTAAGGAAGATAACAGGTGAGGTAGGGGATCAGGAGAAATGGTGAGAGCAGAGGGAGTCAGGAAGGGGTGGAAGATGGGCGGAGAAGAGGTGGAAGAGTCAAGGAAGCATATAATGTGAAGAAAAAGTTGAAAGTTGAGGCATCAATGAAGGGTCAGAAATGGGAATGTCACCCACCTTGAGGAGAAGGGAAGAGGACTGTGTTGGGGAGAAGAGGGCATGGCTAACTTTCCTGAACTTAGAGGGTGAGTAAGATATTTCTGGAATGTGGAAGTAAAGTATTCAGACTTGGCAATTCCTGTAGCTCAAGTATAGGTTTGCAAAGTGACTGGTACTTGATAAGGTCAGCAGAGGAGCCAGAAGACTTATGTGTCCTCCAGGATACGTCTCATGAACTGAGGCAGGCCTATCAGTTCAGTTGAGATCCATAAGAGGTGGGAAGGTCTAACCCTGTTTTTTCTAAGAGGGGCATGGAGATCCCAGACTGACATGAAACTGGTGTTGCAATAATGGAAGGCAGTATTAATGTTGCTGGCAATAGAGATGGGATTCCAGTCGGTGGCTACCTGGTTGGCATGGAGAGAGGACAAGTCCAGTGACTGGAATGACTGGATCTGGATGAGTTTAGGTGGGGTCTTTTGGCAGTGAATTGTCTGCACACAGTAGACCATATGGTGGTCACTGAGGTCATTGGGAGGGTGCCTGAATCACAATATGGCAGAGGAGCGAGGCAAGAATCCAGTCCAGTAGTGAGTGGTTGAGGATCTAGGACTGTGCCTGGTTGGATCAGAGATCAGCTGGGTAAGTTAGAAACTTAATGTTTTGCCACAATTTGTGTAAGGAGGGAGAAAGCCAGTTAAGGTTGAAATCACCAAGAATAGAAGCTCACCTGATGAAGCATGTGAGGAGATAGTATTAGGAGTTCAATGACTGAGTGAGGGAACATAGCAGGGCAGCTGTAGGTACCAGTTAAAAGATTGGGGCAGAGAAAGGGAGAGAGAGCTTGAGGGTTGCAGCTCGTAGGCAAAGGGAGGTGACAGAGAGCACAGGCTCAAACTTAATATTGGAGGAGAGGTAGATGGCAACTCAACCTCCTCTTAGTCACGATACTGCTGGGTGAGGGAATACCTGGGTATGGTGACTGCAGTATCAGGGATGTTGTAGGATAACCAACACTCTGAGTTAATGAACACAACAGGCTTGAGGTTAATCATAAGAAGAGTTAGCTGGTCTAACTTGGGAAGGAGGCTTTAGATGTTTATATGAACCACTCTCAGACCTTTGGGGAGATGAGTGGGAGCAAGAATTGAAGGGCTGGGATTAAGCTCAATATCACCTGCCACTAAAAGCAGCATAAAGACAAGAAGCTTGAACAAGTCAATGAGTGACTTATGGGGAGAGTGTGGGAGAGAGATGCTGAGTGGAGAGGGCAAGTTGGGCAGGAGGGAAGAAAATACCTGAGAGCTTCAATATGAAGCAAAGGAGAAGGAAAGAGATAGCATCCTGGAAGCCATGGGAATGGAAGAGAGTGGGAATATTAGAGATGGGAGGGTGGGAGAAGGGAGTGAGGAAGGAGGAAGGAGGAAGTGTGGAGCAGCCAGATGGAGAAAGGGAAGTTGAAGAAAATAGGAGAAAAAGGAGAGGAGGTAATACACAGCATTATCAGAAGACAGTAAGAAATAATATCCTTGTAAAGTGTCAATAAGAGTGGAGAGGGAGGGGTGTGCTTCTTACTGAAGGATGAAGCCAAATTGAACTCCATGCAAGGGGATGTTCTGGAGAAATTAAAGAGGGATAGAGGCTTTTCCAAAATTAGGCAGGCAAAAATACCATGAGAAGGAGAAGGCTGCACCCAGGAAGGAAGAAAACCAACCTATTAACATGGGAGATAAAGGGCTTCACCTTGAAGGAGGTCTTGTCTGCTTGAACAGTGAGGTTCAGCCTAGGGTTGAGAGGACACTTGTAAATAAGAGGGGCTGGAGAATTTGCATCCTGGTTGAGTGGAGACCTAATATCAACACCTGGGAGGTAAAGGCTAATCATAGAGGGCAGGTAAGCTGAAGAACAGAAAGAAGAGGGGAAATAGGATTGACACTAAAAGGTTAGGTACAAAGGGAAGGGGAATTTTCACAAAGCAGTGCCTCCTTACATAAGGACACAAACATAAGTAAAATGGGGTGAGCAAATACATGTGAGACCCAATAATAATAAGAGCAGTTCGACTCACTCAATTGAGGCAGCAGTACTAAGTAGAGCATGATATGTACAGGTCAAATAATAATAACAGCAGTGAACTCACTCAGTTAAAGTAGTCAGTACCAAGCAGAGCATGTTATCTACAATGCATAGCATGAATATAATTACATGCTGAAATTGGCAGGATGGAGATTGAGCAGTCTCCTGGCATTCCGGTATCTCCCCTCTGGTGACTCTCTCAAGCACTCCCATGCCTTCTGTGCCACTCTTGCTGGGATCGCTCACATGGGACTGAGAGGAGGCACAGGCATCATGAAGAGTGCTATGGCTGCTAATTGGGCAAAATCTGATGTGCAAATGTAGTTTCTGCTGCTAGCTGGAAGGCTTGCTGGTAATTATGGAGGATACTGGGGAGTCACTGCATAAGATGACTCATGACCCCCAGAATGGCTGGAGATGGTGCCTCCTCATGGCAACTGAGCAGCGGCTGGGAGAAGCAACACAGGTAAAACAATAAGTCTCACCTCCACACATGTTCTACACCAGCTAATTAGACAGGCAATGTCTGATGTACAAATGCAGCTCCTGCTACTTGCTGGAATGGCTTGCTGGTGATTGTAGGTGAGGCTGAGGAAGTCACTGCATAAGATGACCCATGGCCCCTAGAATGGCTGGTGATCATGTCCTCCTTGTGGTGACTGATCAGCAGTTGTAGCAGGCAGCACAGGTACAACAGTAAGTCCCTTCTCCAGACAAGTAATATGGCTGCTAATTGGGCAAAGTCCTATGTACAAATGCAGCCCCTGCTGCTAGCTGGAATGACTTGCTGCTGATTGTAGAGGATGCTGGGAAATCACTGCATAAGATGACTCACAACTCCCCAGAATGGCTGGCGATGGCCTCCTCCTCATGGTGACTGTGCAGTGGCTGATGGCAGGTAGCACAGGTAAAACAGTAATGTAATGATATGCAAGGTCAGTGCACAAAAACAAATAACGGATAATCAGTGACAAAATAATTGTATTTATGTGTGTGTGTGTGTGTGTGTGTGTCAGTCACACATAGCTGCAGGCAAAGTGAAAATATATGCAATTCATGTAGCAAAATTTAGAGCATGAATTTGCCTAGTGAAATTCCTGCAGTTTGACTGAATTACACTATGCAAATTGTCACCTGTGTATGCACTGTGCACCTTTTTGAAAATTCCACCATGTGAATTGCCACACTTCATGTCAAAAATTCACTGCATAGAGTGAACAGAGCAATTTGCCAAATAAAATTTTTCACCAATTACATAGTGTGCAGTTCGAATTTCTACACATAGCACCTAACAGCCAAACTTTGCTGGAATATGTGAAGGAATTTGAAATTTTCAATACTCCTAGTCACACATTTGATTTTAAAGTTTACAATGGCTGGACAACTCAAATTACATAGACACATAGATGTTGTCGGCAGATAAGGTCTTTGGCACACCAGTCTGCCCATGAACACTAGCAACTGTGTTTCTTCAAGCTTCCCAGGAACTAGGTTGTGCCATTCCCCAGACTACCAGGATTCCCCTATGATATCCCATGTATTCTTAAATTGTGTTTCTTTGCTGATATAGACTGTTAAGGGACAGATATGTTCAAGCACAGCTGTCAATTTCTGGATCTTTTGAGACCTTATACCTGATAACAGTGTGTTAAAAGAAAACTAGGGATTAAGCAAATCTGTGTCTATATCTTAGGACAAGGATGACCTGATCAAAAATGAAACTGGAGAAAAAACTAAGTAACAGAGACCATAACATTTTCAAGTTCAAAATTCAAAGGACCAGGCACACCTGGTGGAATGTTTTCTGTCATGCTTCTGCACAAGGTATATTTTGAGCAGCTGAGGGAGCTTGCAGCATGAGTACCTTGGGGAATCAAATTCACTGGAATCAGCATTTAGCAGCCATAGGACACCATTATAATCATGTGAGCTGCATAAAGCAAAACTGTATCCCTCAGAGAATAAAAATAGAACTCGAAAGATGTAGTCCAGCGAGGATGGTAAATGAAGCACTTGAGGCTACAAAGAAGAAAAAGGTCTCCATACATAGACTGCAATGAACTGAAATAGAACAGTGGAGATGGACTTAGATAGATGAAATGCAAGATCCAATGGGAACTGCAGCAAATGATGACTGGTGATCGGCTCAAGTGGTGGTCCTTGTAAAACAGGTTGCAAGGCAGACCCAGGAAACTATAAGCCAATCAGCCTGACATCAGTGAGAAACAGATGGAGACTATGATCAGAAATAAAAATGTTGTACACGTACAGATTAAAATCAGCTTTGACTGAATTGCCCATTACAGCATATAAAGTTAAATAATCACAAATAAACCTCACTTCATTTCTGAGAGTATTACCAACAAACTAGATTTGAGAAATTATGTGGCTGTTGGAAATCTGAACTCAGCAAAACATAGTACACAGTACCATGCAAGAGTTTAGATTATAGCCTAATGAAACTACTGTACAGTTGCAGCCAAAGATATTCTCAGATATTTCCAGATATTTTACAGTATATCTAAAGAGATTCTCTCTAGTGGCCCACAGTGCAGTTATAGGCAGGCAGGAAACTTCTCAGAGATATCACAGAAATTTCAGTTAATGGAAACATAGAAACATGGAAGTTGTTGGCAGATATGGACCTCTTAGCCAACCAAGTCTGCCTAATTTCCCTATCTGCTGTGCTACCACAGACCCTACTAGATCTCCGACCTCACCCTCTAGTCCCCTGTGTCTATCCCATGCATGTTTGAATCCTGTCACCATTTTAGTACCTACCAGTTCCACTGGGAGTCTGATCCAGTTGTCATCCACCTTTCTGTGAAGAAGAATTTCTCACATTCCTGTGAGCCTCCCCAATCCAGATTCATGCCACGTCCCTTGTCCTTAAGCATCTCTTTCTATGTAAAATGATACACTTCTGTGTCTTACTAATACCTCTGAGCTATTTGAACATTTCTGCCATGTCCCCCATTCATCGTTTCCTCTAGAAGTACATATTTAATTTGTTGTGTCTTTCCTTGTGGGGCTTCCGATGCAGGCCATGCACCATTTTGTTGCCCTCTTCTGTACCACCTCCACCTGATCTATGTCTTTCTGGAGATGGGGCCTCCAGTACTGGACACAGTACTCTTTGGTGGGGCTGTACCATCAGTCTATACAAGGGTAATGCTACCTCCCTCTTTCTGCTGGTGATACCTCCCTATTCACCCAAGAATTCTGCTAACTTTCCCCACTGCCTTATCATACTGTTTATACCTTCAGGTCATCTGATATGATGACCCCAGGTCCCTTTTCCTGTTTTGTGGTTTCCAATACCTTCCACCCAATTGGTATGTTGCCCTCAGGTTTCTTGTGCATCATGTGCACAATTTTGCACTTTGGCATTGAAGCCCAGTTGAAACCCTTGACCAGTCTTCTAGCTTTTTCAGATCGCCCTCAATCCCCCAGTGTGTCCACTCTGTTGCAGATTTTTTGTCATCCACAAACTGGCATACTGTCACTTCCAGCCCTCCAGCAATGTTGCTAATAATGACATTGAAGAGGACCAGGCCCAGTCCTGAACCCTATGGCATCCCATTGGTTACTGTGCCTTCTTCAGAGTGAACCCAGTTTTCAACCACCCTCAAGCTCCTGTTGCTTAGCTAACCTTTACCCATTTTATTACTTTTTGACCCACCCCAGGCTTCACAGCTTGTTTACCAGTCTTCATGTGAAACGGTGTTGAAATATCTGATCACGCCTATGGCTGCCTCTGTAGGTATAACTGAGGATGTGATGAAATGGGTTGATAACTGATTGCAGGACAGGAAGCAAAGATTCATAATAAATGGTAACCTATTAACACAGAAACTAGTACCAGTAGGGTTCCATATGCAGTGGGTGGCCAGAAGTCAATGCAATATTGCACCATACTGTAGAACAGCTACTGCAGAAAGAAGGCAATTTAGAAGGCAGGTAATTATTTGTTGTGCAGTAACTCAAGATAGTGGATTGTATCCTGGTTGGCACCACTGAAGGTTCATCCTGGGTCCTACAGGTATATCATTAAATTGTTATATTTTGAGTTGAGTAGGCAGTTTAATGTTAAACCACAGTTTTACACTTTAATAATTTGGCAGCTGTTCAACAGATTTCCATGAAATTTTGCATCTTAAGCCTCCTGTTGCAGAGCTGTGGATATGCCAAGTTTTGTTTCAGTCTGATGTGCAGATTCAGAGTGCTGATAGTGCAAATAATGAATTTTTGGGTATGTTTTCTTTGGTTTTGATGTTTTCTTTCAATTTCATTACCACCCAGGTTTGGAATTTTGGTCTGAAATTTTCAGGTAGAAACGATCTGCCCACAAAAGTGCCTTTGCTTGTTCGCTGGTAAAATAATAGTCTTTTCAAAGTTATTTGATTCTGAAACTTTTAAAATTGATTCTGAGCATGCTCAGTAAGTACTTTGAGATAGCTGTATGAAACAAAAAGGAATCCTTTTCTGTATGGGTATAATACTTTTCATGAGGAAAAATTATTTTTCATTTGCCACCATCTTGTTTCCTTTTTATTCTAAAAAAATTTCAAAAGCCACAAAATGACATCCTAGAGAGAGACCATCATATCCTCTGGCTCATCAGGACCCTGTTAGGTGGATTCTATGCTTAACTGTTGAAAGAAAATAACCCCAAATGTGCTTTTTGTTACTTTTTAAATCCTTTTTATGACTCACTTTCTCAGTAAGCAGTTCAAAATAGCAGTATGAAATGAAAAGGAATAATTTTTGTTTGTGGCTAATCCTTTCCATGAGGTGTCTATTGGCACCTCCACCCTCAGATTGCCATCCCTACATTGTGTATTATTTCCCTAGTATCTGGTGGCACTCCCCATCTTCAGATTACTGTCCCCATATTTATTTATTCTTTCCTGGTGTCCAGTGTTGCCCCCACACACTGATCACTGTCCTTGAATTGTATATTATTTTCTGGTGGCTGGTGGCACCCCACCTAACTTAAGGTCACCACCACCCATATGCTGTTTTCTTTCCATGGTGTCTAGTGGCATCTCCCCAACCTCTTGTTGCCATCCTGCCTCTAATACAGGAAATGGTCCCTCAATGTCTCTTTTTCTAAACCTGTAAAAAGAAAATGGTCCCTCACCATTCTGACCACAACCATCCCAACCTCACACTCAGCATCCACCACCCCACACCTCCTACATCCCCAACATGCCCTCTCATACCTGAACAGGTCCCAGGGTGAAGATGTTGCTGTGAAGTGCAGATCCCAGATTTGTAGTGGTCAAGTGCCTATTTAGTCATGCCTTTAATAACTGGTTATGCATGGAAGTTGGAAGCAAATTCAGATATTTGGAATGTGTGATAAAACATTGGAACAATGGTGCAGTGCTTGCAGGATATGGGTATGTAAAATATACCATTAATGTATTTAATATTGTATGTTTAATCAGTCTTTCTTCCACTAGGGCTTGATTTGTTTGTACAAGTGTTCTCCTGTATAGTAAAGATTCACTGTAATGGCAGAAATGATCAAGACTGTGTTTTTGGTGCCTAAAGTAAATTGTTTACTTAACCAACTATATGATAAAATTGTTACATTGATAACATTTGGATAACAAGTTACAGCATTCAGGTATGAGAGTTTGTTGTAAGGTGGTGCTTTTCCCATAAGTATCATTTTGATATTGCTGTCAAAGCTTTTATTGCCAGCCTGGTGGTGCTGAGGGTTGAGGCACATGGTGCCACACCTTGTGCTACGCTGATGACCCAGGTTCAGGAATGGACTCAGGTTGAGGGGAGGAGGAGGATTGAGTGTCCCATCGGATGCCTCCTCCTCCTGGGTGGGTTCCTGGGTGCTCTGAACACTCAATGCACCAATTCCAGTGGAAGCATGGGCATCATGTCACTAGGTGGCTCTCTGGAGTTGGAGTGGAAGGACATTGTGGGCATTTGACAATGGCATGTGCCAGCATGCTGTCTGTCTGGATGCAGTCCTCTGTGCTGATACCCTCAGGGAGGAGGGACCATGGGGAAGAAATGAGGAAAACACCCTTCTTGGCCCAGGATGATGACTGATCCTAGCCCCATCACTTACCCACAGGCAGACCCCACTGTGCAAGCACTCCAGAGGACGGAGGAACAAGGTAGGGAGACAACAGAGCTAGCCTGGCACTCTGGAGCAGATGCTGTGGAGGAGTCAATGGGGATTGATTGGTCTGAAGGAGTGGACCAAGAGGGTAGTAAAGAGGGATAAAAGAAAGTGAAAAAAATCTCTTATTTATTTATTAGAATTTTGGTAACCAGGTAAGTCCACTGAGAGCATGCAGTCCCTTTTTCAGTGATGATCCGGTGACAATGGTGAACACAGTACAGTAGATAAATACAATAATATGCAGGATACAGAGAGATTTAACAATGTTGCAAAAATTATTACAGTGGAAAGCCAGGTAAGTAACTTAAAACAGATCAGACATTAAGCATATATAAATAAACAGGATACTTAATATTTAATACTTAATACTCATACTGACATTCCATTTATTAACAGAATACTTAAAAGAATTAAATAAATGTAATACTTAATACTTAATATTCATATTGACATTCTGTTTGTTAACAGAATTAATGTTACACCAGAAATACAGAAATGAATGGTAGTGAGCCATGGTTTCACACAACAAACATATAAGATATTATCACTATCTCAAAACACTAGCAGACTTCAAAAACTGTTGCACTCACATCCTTGTAGCAAAAAGATGCTGGAGCTTCAAAAAGGAAAATATGAATTGTACTTTATTACATGCAAACACCAGATATCCTGCCTGACAACAACCTAATTAAATCACAGATTAAAATAATAGATAATAAATAGGCTAATAAATAACAATAACATCAATATAAAATTAAATTATTAGTATACAGCCAGCAAGTTATATTCAGCTGAATGCCTCCTTAAAGAGATGGGATTTCAGAAAACTCATAGAGGCTTCCAATGAGAGGGACTCCACAAGGATCTTGGAAGCAAGTTCACATGGTCAGGCCATCTAACCTGATGGCCTTGTCAACAGATGACTTAAACCAAGCTTTAGGAACCACTAGGAGGCCCACTTCAGAGGAACAGATGGGGTGGGAGTCTGATCAGGAGTCAGGAGGTCACACAGGTAGCTAAGGCTCCTCCCTGTAGGTCCTTGTAGGTCAATAAGTCAAATTTGAAGGAGATTTACCCTCACCTGCAGCTAATGCAAGTCACAGAGGACCAGCGCCACGTGACAAGATCTCAGAAGGCCCACCAGCAACCTAACCATTATTTTCTGCACCAAGTGCAGTCAACGATGACACTACATTCAGCCCAAGGTACAGGGCATTGCAGTAATTATGTCTGGATGTTACAAAACATATACTAGTGAAGGCAAGTCAAAGGGTGGGACAAAAGAATTGGAGCTGGTGATGTTCCTAAAATGGTAAAGACCTTCAAACCACAGATGACACCTGAGTCTCTGGTGTCAGTTTGTTAACTAGGATAATGACCAGACTCTTCACCTTAGTGGAGGCAGTGAGAGAAGAAGAGCAAGCAACAATATGGTACCCTCTCAGCTCCCCACCAACAGCCAAGCTCAATCACCTTTACCTTTGCCTTGTCTGGGTTAAGCCTTAGCCAGCTGGAGGACATCCAGTCCTGGACATCAGCCATGCAATAGTTCAGCACCGAGACATCACCATGTGTCCAAGTTTCAAATGACATACACAGTTGGGTGCCATCTGCATAGAAGTGAAACACAACCTCTAACACATAATGATGTCACCAGGTGTAGCATGTCCACCATGAACAACACTGGTGATAGAATCAAGCATTGGGAAACTCCACAAGACAGGGGTCAGGCAGGAGGAATAATTTCCATAACCACCCTATGCATCCTGTCACTTAAGAAAGGACTCAAATCATCTGATGACAATAGTGGCAAGTCCACAGAGTTCCCCAAGGTGATCTAACAACATACCATGGTCCATGGTGTACACATGTAGTGAAGAGGTTGACTATAACAAGGATTAACAATTCACCTCTATCTCTCACTGTAAGGAGATCATTGTGCACCCTGATTAGTGCAGTTTCCATGATGTGCCTAGACTTGAATCCAGACAAGAGAGGCGTAGATGTCAAAAGCAATGAAATCTGCTTTGAGCTGCAGAGCCATTATTTTCTTGATAACCTTCCCCAAAAGTGAAGGTTAGAGACAGGTCCATAGTTTGCCATACAGCATGAGTCCAGAGATGGTTTTTTCAAAAGCAGCTTAACAAGTGCCTCTTTCAGGGTACTAGAGAACACCAGACAATCTCAGTGAACACTGGACCTACTGACTTCACGCAAACCATCAGAGATGTGTCAAGCCGAGTCCAGGTCACAACATGTGGGCCACAACTTCAAAATTATGTCACTAACCACTTGCACCCCACTTAGCTAAACTCACTCTAGACAAGAGGGTTGCTGCTGGTAACACCCACCCATCACCACGCAGCCACTGCAGCCCCACTGGAGAGATACCCAGCCTGATAGTGGACACCTTCCAGTGACGAACAGAGGAAACTCTTCACATCTAGCAATTGACAATCCTCTAACTGGCTGGAGACATGCAGGATGGAGTAGCCTGTTCACAGTCCTGAAGACTTGGGCTGGTCTGTTCTTCCCTGCAGCAATCTCCTGAACAGGAACTCTGCCTTCCTATAGAAGATTGCCCTTTGATTCTTACTATAGCGAGTTCTCAAAGCCAGTCTGTACCAGTCTGTTCCAAATCTCTGACAGTGGTGCTCCAATCTCCAACCCCTAGTCTTCAACTCCATGAGCATTCGTCAAACCCAAGTGGTGTCAAGCAAGAAGATACAGGTCATAAATGCTGATACTGTACAAGACAAATACCATGCAAGGCTATACAGGGTATGTACATCTCATTTTAAGGGCCATCATTTATGGATGATACCTCCAATAGTACAACATTTCATTAGTACTACAGCATAATGCAACATCAGCACTGGAAATGTATAGTATCTATCTGGACATGGAACAAAAGCACAACATTTTCTGAAACAGTGGTAAGAGTTCAATCAACTAATTCATATATACATTAAAAGAAATGGGCTGTTGTCAGTTTCAATCATTATTACAGTTATATTACTTTAAAACATATTTAATTATTATTGGTCAGATATGTGGTTTAGTTTTTTTGTCAGTATTAATGCCCATGTATGTTTTAACTTGCACTATTAAAAACATATTAAAACAGAGTTATGATGAGAAATGTCATACATTCAGTTTACTACCACTAAAAATCATTCTCTGTTATTTAGAAAAGTTACGTGGCATACAGTAGTAAACTGTAAGGGTTTACTTACATTATTGTTGGTGGTTCAGAACCTTCTATTTCCAGATAGTCATACTTTTCCTCTGTCTGAAAATCTGTAAAATGAGTGAAATGGTGTCTCCAGGCTCTGCTACAATTGTCCAGGTACAGTCTGCATTATTATAATATTCATTGGGAAAGTTTGGACTGGAAATGATGCCACTGGATCCTCTCATTGTTCCTCCACATGCATCCTCAGCTGTTCAAAAAAGAAACACACTTTAGTGTTTCTATGAATTTATTTAAATAATCATGCATGCATGTTTTCTCAATTTCTAATTTCAATTAACAGCCAATTATCTCACAACATAAGAAAAAATTATTTCATCAATTAAAATATATTGATTTCATTTTTTGGCTACAAAACAGAAGATGCAAGTGTTAGTGTGTCTGCCTTTTTGATGTGCATTATTAGCCTCTTGCACAAATGCTTAAAAGACAGAGTAAAGGAACAATAATAAGAATAGCCATGTGGCCCATACCTAGAATTTAATACTGTACCATGAAAAATCTTAATATCAAAATCCTAATAAATATCTAAGCAGCAGCATTAAGCTTTTGTTGATAAATACTTGATTTTTGGCACTGCATGCTAAGTTGGCATACTAATCAGGAGAAATACATTAGTGGAATAACATACGCCTTGACGACATTACCCTTTCAGAAATCAAAGTCAAAGAAAACAGATACCGACGTATTGAAATCCATTGGTGATGAATAGAAATAGAGGAATTACATACTTATATTTTATGATGAAGCTGAATAAATAATTTATCTAGTCCACCTCCTGTCATATGTTTATTCATAGTGTTTCTGTCTAATTTATAGTTATGAATACATTCTTGAGTTTCTTGAGTACAAGAACAGCAAATCAATGGTGAGCTGTTGTTGTACAGAAAGGATTTGAGAAGATACTCATGTAACTATTAAAGACACGGGCACTGCACATTAAAAGAAAATAGACATCATGTCAAAATATAACTGCAGTTATGAAATGGAGCCTGAAAATCAAAGTGTTTTATGTTGAAAAAAGTTAGAAAACCTCCTGTTTAGGAAAAAAACTGTCAAATTAACTCACAACTTCAGAATTTTAGAACTATAGTATTAGCAGGAAACACCCCATTGTGCTGATAACAGTACCTGGGAGGTTTATACATAATCAGACCTGATTTTCTAAGAGTTATGTCATGATTTATAATTATGATTATGATTACAGCCACAAATAGTTATCTATACCAAGAATCAATCTAGTCTCATAGAGTAGAACAAGTTGGGCATCACAGTCTATTGAATTATGAGATGTAAAGCATTAGATTCCATCAGAAAAGTATTTATTTACATACCAAGTTAAGAAGCATAGGTACAGCAGCACCTTTCCCACTGTGCCAAAATTTCACATAGTCCTTACTCTTTTCAAGTGGACACCTTATCAAAGAAGCTGGAACTTATCACTTTAGGGCTCATAATATGACAGACTGTGATGCCTGCTTGTTGTACTGTATTTTATTGTTTCTCATCATGGCTCTAGCCTCAGTTTGTTGCCACCTTTTCTAACTGTAATCAAGCTAGTATACAGTGAAGTGTAGATATTGCACACTAGTTTCCCTTTATAAGAATATTTTGCAAAAGAATACACACACTGGTCACCTCTCTGCAAACTAGTATCTACTAGTATAGAGTGTAACTCATTACCTTAGATAAGGACATTGTTCCTGGGAAGAGGAAAATCAACAGTAAAAATAATGATGAAGGAGCACAATGTAAGAGATGACCACTTGTTCCTTAAAGGCATTCTGGTGCACTTCAGTCACATTGTCACCCATAACCTATGCTGCCCTCAATATAATTAAATGTAATCCATAATAGAAGATTTTTCTATGGTAGATACTTTTCTGATTTCATTTGAATAGTAATAGCACAACAAAAGAATGGCATACAGCCCAGGTCTAGAGAAGGATAATATAGTCCTTATATTGTTTAATCCAAATATTATTACCAAAGTTCATCTGTGCCACAGAAAGTATGTCCACTGAGTTATGAATATTACTTTGTGGACCTAATCCTGAGGCAAGGACAAACTATTAAGAGTATAAGCTGGATTTGGCAATTTTATATTTGTAAGTAAAAATAACCTTATTTTCTTTCTCTAGAACTGGGAATGATACTGTTTTCCATATTGTGTCTATACTGCTTTTGAGGTGTTCAGCAATAGCTGTTGTGGTCTACAGCATATCCTTTATCTGGGCTTCCTGCACTTCCATTTCAAAGCCTATAATGTGGGACACATTTATAGCTTCTTGTCATTTGAACTTGATCCAAGGGTTCAAACTAATATACTGTGTTAAGACAAAAATGTTTTCTCACAGTCTACTTAATTCCTTCAGGTGAATTTCACAATAGTTCAACTGGGACATAAATTCATGTTACACCTGCATATGTGTCCATCTGCTTCAGTCCATGCAGCCTTATTTCTATTTTCATATGATGCATCCATGTATGGTAAAAGTCAGTATGCAGCAGAAAACAGAAAAAATGCAAGTTGCTGCCAATGTTGCTGCATTTGCATTTGTCTTTTGCTGCAAAGTTCAGATGCTGCTAGGCTATGCAATAGATAGTATAGGAGGGTCTGGATGGATTCCTGCTTTGAATAGAGCAGAAGACCAGTCTTGGACAAATCCTTTGAAAATCATGTCTTGCATGTTCACATGTCTTATTGTCCTCTGCCAAGTGAAAAACCCTCCTGCTCTTCATTACTGAAAACTGCAACAGGATTGAAACTGCAAGCATATTTACCTTCACATCTATCGGTCATACATACATATCAATAGCCTAGCCCTTCATCCTAGCTAAGGCCATCTATTCATTTTATCAATCTGATTACACTATAGTACCAATTTAATCACCACACTGTCCATAATGCACTTAGACAACCACAATTGTATACAGCACGCCAATGGTTGACACTGTCTACCACAAATGCATGCTGGTTTATAAGCTTTCTGTGTATCAACAATGGTTATCCCCACTCCATCTTCTGCTCATGACTGAGCTGGTAATTTGTTTTACCATTGAGAATATTATAGCAACTTTTTGTCTGAGACCGAGTGCAGTACTTCACATAAGCCCACATTCAATTTTGTCGCTCTTTGACCCTCTTTGATAGTAATCTCCACCTGCAAATCATCCTCAGTCTACCAACCTCATACATTGTGTATAATCTGTTAATTTAGTCACCATGATTTATATTCATATTACAAGTTGTTAATGGAAATATTAAACAAAATAGATCCCAATAATAATCCTTGTAGGGACCTACTTGTTGCAATCCATCATTCAGGTATTGTTTTGTTTACAACCTTCTATGGGCTGTCACATATCCATTTCTTAAACCACTGAGTGATGTTACTTCTACTAGACTGAATCTTTAGCTTCAGCATCAGTTTCTAATAAGGCATTATGTCAAAGACCTTACTAAAATAGATGCTGTCCAATGTTATACATTTGTCCATCTTCATTGTTTTATATTTGAACCTCATTTTGTCTTTTCAATCCACAGCACTTATATTCTACTTAACCTTGAACTTCCTTTTCTTCAACATTTCCATTATCTGAAAAACCTCTCTGTTTCTGTTTACAGTGGTGATCAGTGAAAGTCCTCTATAATTGGGGATACCTGATACTATTTATATGAGTCCAATTGTCATAACAAGTTATAATAACTATATAGTAACTGGGTTGCATTTTTCCCATAGGAAAAGCTGGTTGTGATTTTCCATTATAACCAGCTTGATATGATGCCAAACATGCAGTGCTCTTCCTATGAGAAACCACGAGCCATAGTGTGAATTGCCCTACACTGCCTTCTAACAGGCACCAAAAGCTCCAATTTTATATAATTTGCTGTGATGAAAAATGTGACTCCAGGCAATTATGTTAAATAAAACATGGGTGGTGTGAAACCTGATTTTACACACCCTCAGTGCTGCATGCTTAAATAAACCCATTGAGTTTCACTTTTGATGTTTAAATCACATCTAGCACCCTGGGTGTTTGTAAAATTCTCATTAAATGCATCAGCCCACATGTTATTCTACATGTATTAAATAGGTGTCATCTTGCTAGGATTACCCATTGTTACTGTAACTGCAGTTACTGATATTCACTGATTGACATGTGACTTGAAAGAACTTGTTGTTGAGCACCACTGTGTGCAAAATTGCCTATTAGAGATGGACTAAGTGCTTATGTTATCCTTTACATACTGTTTGCGATGTATTGGGCAAAATTCACAAATGTTTGCATCTGTAAAGGAAGTAATTATAGGAAAATTATTGAAACTGGCCATTTCAAAAAAATAAACTGCAGAATGTAGTTTTTGAAATTCTTCAACAAACTGTCTTTATCTTGGAATGTTTCTCTATAATTTTACACTCTGAAATTTTACTTCTTTAATGACAAAATTTAGCAGTTCATGAGAATTTGATCATGAAGTAAAACTTCACAAAATCTATTGATTATGTCTGCCACTTACTGGATCACTCTTCTGTTGAACCCTCCTACTGATAACTGCATATAATGTTGACTTGAGTATTGCAACTCCCTACTCTATGGGCTTCCAATGTTTCCTTTTAAAATCCTCCAGCTTATCCAAAATGCTGCCACCACTTCATTACCCAATTTAAAATACATAATCCCATTACCCTCATTTAATAACTTGCACTGGCCCCTGTGCTTTTCCAGATTCATTTAAAATTGCCTCTTGTTTTCAGTAGCCTTATTCAGCTTGCTCTCACCTATCTTGCTAAGCTGGTCTTCCCAAACCTCTGTGTTCCATCTCCCAACCTTTCACTTTTCTTCACCGAATCATCTCACCCTCCATCCTTGTGTCTCACCTAAAATGCTTCTTTACTGCCTTGCAATAGTTGGCCTTTATGCAGCTGTTGGTCGGACATCACTTATCACTAGGCGTCTGCTTTGCTGGTATTTGGACCCTCAAGTTACTCCAGAACAAAATGCCGAGCTACCTCGCATATCTCGTCAGTATCTCCCACTGTGCATATTCTCTCAGGAAATCTGACTTCATCTTCCTTGATGTGTCTGGGACTCGCACAACCTTTGTTAAAGGTTCTATTTTATATGCTCTTCCAACAATCTGGAACCAACTCTAATCCACCCTGAAACTATCCAGTGTGGTCTCAATTAATTTCTTCAAAGAGTTAACTGCATCCAAATTAAAAGATAGTTGTAGATGCTTTTAAGCCTCTTCCCTGCCCTTATTTCCTTATGAACATCCACCTTGAATCGGCTCGACAGGACATGAAACCATTCAGTTATTCTCAAACTTTCTCCTGTCCTTACCTTCTGTATCTATATCCTTTTCCTCTACTCTCATTAGCCCTCGCCCCCTCTTACCACTCATTAGCTACCCTTCCATCTTATTCTACTATGTTCTCCTGTTATTTTTAACCCTGCCTCTTACTTAACTACTCTCTTCTGTCTCAGTACAGTCCCCATGTTTTCTACTTAACTACTCTTATTTAACTACTTTCTCCTGTCTTGGTACAGTTCCACATTTTCTACCTACCTCTATCTTATACTAATAATTCCCACCATGCTCTGTCGTAATTGAGTACCTGGTAATATATGGACCTTACTATACCTCTTTTGGTATGATGTACTTACATGAATTGATGCATTTTAATCTTATGTGTATATTATTTCACTTTGCTGTTTATATGTTGCCTCATTTATGCTAAGTCTCCTGACTGTGTACATGATTTAGGACCTCCTTGTGAATGAGCTTGCTCAATGGAGTTTTCCTGCAATAAACTTGAACTTGAACTTGAAATAGCATTTGATTATTAATAATTTTATACTTCCCTTTTTCTGATTTTGGCCTCTTGACTGTCAGCTGCGCTGGCTTTCATTGTTTGCACTTGCTGCTACCTTAGCTTATAAAGTGGCTGATACTGCTATTAATGTAAACTGCCTTCCTGCTGTACACATAGAGGACAATGTATGGTAAGCCATATACAACAAACCTGAGTTGGCATCAAGAGGTTGCCATGGCAATGGTGAGAAGTTAATTAGGCTTATCTGTGCATGTCTACAAATATATTGTCTTTTATATTATGAGAATACCATGTATCAAAACTTAGTCTGCCATGATGTTTGAAAGCTACAATCCCTCTCTGATGCTAAAGCACTGACCTGAGAAATGGAGGAGGCAGTTCAAGTGTGGCTGTCATGATAGGCTGCCACTGCTGCTATCAGTTCACTCACTGTATGACCATAAAATAGAACCCAGTCACCATGCTACAGTCATGCCTGATGGCTGGTATCTCCAACAGAGGGTGGGTGATACCAGGTCTTGAGTGGTTTTAATTCAGACTGAATTTAGAATAACAATCTTTGTTCATTGGCACTGTAGTTGTAAGAAGGAAGGTGCATGATGAAAATCTATACTGCTGTGCTGCAATGGTGACATCAATACTGTAACACAACAACATTGTGACATAATTTCAGCAGCACAGAATGCATATTCTAGGCATAATGTAATAGTTTACACATTATTGTCATGTAATAACAGTTACATTTCCTATATTTTATGACATGGTAGGACCATTTTAGAAAGCACCAGTGAACTGCCATTTTGCTATTATTATGGTTGGTTACTTCAGTGAGTTACCCACAATAGATTTTACATACTAAGATACTTGATTTATAGTAATGACGTTTTGGTCACGGCATACATTCAGAAAGGCAACCCATAGAAACTTTTCATCCACTATTGGCCAAGATTTACTTTATAGCTTCTTGGGCCCACATTGTTCAATGTATTGTCCTCAAGTGAATGAGTAAATAGAACATTTTAAACCAGTGTTTCAAGACTTCTTAGTAATAGTTGCCCTGGAAGTGAAATCCTGAAATCCTTCATGCAACCCTTTTATAGAACCATCAAGCTACATTGCATGCCATAATTCAAATTTGTCCAGCAGAACTGTTACATTAAATGATTATAACAACTCAGCTGAATATTTCTTTACCATTATTCTTTTGATAATAGGGATCCTGATAGTCGCACCTGATAGACAGGTAAATTCAGCCTACTGTGGTGAAAGAAATGGTAAACCAGAAGCAGAATTGGCATAAGCAAAACCATAATGGTTCTAAGAGGACTATGGGTCCAAGATCTCAAAGTGGTTCTCTTCTTAGAATCAAGAAGCCAGACACAAAAGAAAAGTTTAATTTTACTGGTCCACTTGAGTTTATGAAGCAAAAGGCCATTTCCCAAACAAAATGGCAGACTAAAAGTGTGAAATGCTGTGTCTTATACAGATTATGAACAAGACTTTTTATTTCATTTCTACTGAGTATTCATAAAAATCAGTTTACTAACATTGCCGTAGTACATTACAAACAGTACTGCAAAAATCTCAGTACAGTAATGTTAGGAGTGCAATCATGTTCCCCATGCTTTGTTACAGGTATGGAGGAATGTACTTTCTTGATGCAGCAACATCAATATTTATATCCAAAGACCAAGTTGCAACCAAGTATGTATCCCATGAAAAGGGCAAGGTTTTTTAGCTAACACATTTGGCAGACTCCATATGGTGATAACAATAATGGCTACCGCCATGTAAAGTGCACCATAGGAATGAGCAACTGCATTAATTCTGCAATATTCCACCACCAAATTGTGGCATGGGTGAGAATCTTAGAAATGGGGGCAGGGGCACAGCCCCTGTATATTACCAGCTGCACTTCTGATGCTGGAATGTAAGGAAATACAGAGAGAGACAGGGAGAGAGGGTAAGTACATTCTGAGTAAAGGGGATGGGAGTGAGAGCTATGGGGGTTGCTGTTATGTTTGTTGCCCAGAATGGTGCCAGTTATTGTGCTCGTCATTATTGCTTCACCTTAATGACTTTTGCCAATATAATCTCACCATTATGACAAGAATGCTATCAAATTCATGAGTTTTAAAGAACACATATTGAAACAAGTGGTATTTTCAATCTGGTTTATCCTGTAAACCTAATATATACCCAAGGAAAAACTATAATAATCCAGTTTCCATTTTGAAATGCCAAGCCTGTGCTTAAAAGTAGAACCCAGTATATAAAATGCAGATACGCAACAAAGCATAGACATATGGAAACATGGAATTTGTCAGCAGAAAGCACTGCTTGGCTCATCCAGAGTGCCCAGATTATCTCTTGCCTAGTATATTTCCACAGACTCTAACTGATTTCTGGTGACTGTCCCTCATTGCTGCCCATTTCTAATATTCCCTGCTGTATGTCTGTTCCACATGCTTGAAGCCCCCTACTGTTTTGCCTATACCACTTCAGTTGGTAGTCTATTCCTGATATCCACAACTTTTTCAATGACGTAGTTCCTCACATCCTCCACACTCCACCCCCAGCTTCATCATATTACCTGTGATGCTGTTGCTCTTCTGCATTTAAAATAGACACCTCTCCTGTACCCTGTTCACACACATGAGGTACTTGTAGGTCTCTATAATGCCCCTTCTTGTTCTCTAGTCTCCCAGGCCGTATACGTTGAGATCCCTCAGTCTCTCCTCATAAGGCCTCTAGTGCAACCTCTGTACCATTCTAGTTGCCTCCTCTGGACTTCCTCCACTCTGACTTTGTCTTTTTGAGTGTGGCCTCCAGAACTAGATGCAAAACTCTAGGTGGGATCTCAGCAGCAAGCGATATAGTGGCAACTCCACCTACCTCCTCCTGTTGGAGATTCCTTGCCTTATGCACCCCACCGTCTCTGCTGTCCCCACACTTTGTCACACTGCCCTGCCACTTGCGGTCATCAGATATGATAAAACCAAGGTCAGTTTCCTGCTTAGTGACCGACAGTACTCCCAATCCTATATTCAGTTCTTGTGTTCCTACACCTTAAAGGAAACATTTAGCACTTTTTGATATTGAACCCCAACATCAATGCCCTTGACAATTTTCGAGTTTCCCAACAACCCTATGCATTCTTTTCACCCATTCCTTATTATCCACCTATTATAGATTTCAGTATGATCTGCCAAAATGCATACCTGCCCTTCCAGTTCATCTGCAGTGTTACTTATAAAGACATTGAAGAGGACCTGTTCCAGTACCGAGCACTGCAGCACCCTACTGGTCATGCTCCCATGATCCGAGTGAGTGCTGGCAACCACTGCTCTCCATCACCTATCAGTTCAGCTGCTTCTAACCCAAGTCACTACTTTGGACCCCACCCTTAGGCTGATCAGTCTTAATCAGTCTCATGTGGCACAGCTTCAAAGGTGTTCTAAAGTCAGCTGCCCTCCCTGATCTTTTCCCCTGGTCACACAGTCAGAGAACACAATTTGGTTGATCTGGCATGCCCTCCTCCATTGTTCCACACTGTCTTTGGTCTTGAGCCAATTGATTCATGACATTTTACTGAATTTTCCTTTAACAGTGGTTCCATTAATTTCCTACCACTGAGGTGGGGCTCACCAGCCTTTAGTTTCTGACCACTTCTCTGCCACCACACATATGTAGACAGATCACCTCTATTCTTCTACAGTCCTTTGGAACAATGCCTAATTCCAGTAAGCTGTTAAATAAGGCCATCAGTGGGGCAGCCAGTCTCCCTGAATTATTTCAGTACCTTTGGGTGTATCCCATCTTGTTCCCTAGCCTTGTCCATTTTAGAGCTACAAGTCCCTTTAGGGCTCTTTCCTCTTTCCTGATGATCATTTCTTGCCCCTTCACCACCTCTGTCCACTCAGAAGACTGAGCAGTCATACCTATTCAGTATATCTGCTTTTTTTGGTCCTGTTCAGTGCAGTCACCTCTGTCAATCTCCTTTTCCTCACAATCTCCCCTTGCTTTTCTCTTCTCATTTATGCACCTGAAAAAGTCTTATCCTCATTTGTTACTTATTTGACTATTCTTTCTTCTGTCTGCAACTCTGTTCCCTCACTGTCTTGCGTGCTTCAGTCTGTTTACCTGGTACACCTCCATGTCTTCCTCCTTCTGCATTTCCTTGTACCTCCTGAATGCCATCCTTTTTCCTCCACCCTCCTAAAGTACAGGACCCTTGTTGTCCTTGTGTGGTTCATCCCTGCTCCCATCTAAATGTTATTTGCTTTCTTGTCAAAAGATAACTTTTTTTTTCATATAGCAGTTGGGAATATGTGTGTTTACTTTAGTTTGCTTTTATTGTTCATACTGGTCATTGTAACTAGCCTGCAGGTCTCCATTTTCTGGTTGTTGAAATCTCATTGTCCCTGAGAGCTGCATCAGTATACAATGCCACAGCACCATTGCGTCAGTTACACCATGTGTCTATATGCTGAAAGTACATAACCTAAAAAAACTCTTTACAAACAAACAGACTGAATATAGTTGACAGGAAAACAAAACTTATATTACATCTAAGACAGTATTTGAAGCTAATTGAAGCTAAATGTGGTATTTCACATGTTGTTGCAACTTGTTTTGTTGAATTCTAAGTAAGCAGACAGGCATACTGTGAAGTCTAAAGGGCATTAAAAATCATGTTCTCATATGCTTATGCCACACTCAGGCATGGTGATATGCCAACAACCAGAAAATGGAGATCCCAAGGCTAGTTAGAGGGATTGGTCTGAGCAGTGAAAATAAACTAAATCAAACATATATATATATCACCAACAGCCACATTAAAAGAGTTGTCTGTTGACAAGAAACAAATAAAATGTTGCAAGATATGAGGGTATACTACTCTATTCATGTTAAACCACACTGTGCAGTGATCACTGGTACCTAGCGGACTTCCAAATGTGATATTTGCAATACCATCCCGGTTTGTAAGCACCAGGTCCAGCACTGCCCTGTTCTTAGTGGAGTTGTTGACTAGCTGCCAGTGAAAGTCCACTTTGGGAGTCAAGGAGGTCCTGCTCTTGCCAAAAGCTGAAGCTGGAAGGCTCCAGTCCTCATCTGGGAGATTGATGTCACCATATTGTCATCCTGATGATGTTCTCTTAAGTTACTTATCCAGCTCCTCTCCATGTGCTACAGGTCTATATATCACCCCTGTTTAAATACTGGGCCCAGCACCTCTCTCCAGGAAGACCCTCAGTACTCCCAGTCCTTCCTTTTCCTCTGGGGCCCTTGCACTTTTGTAGCCTTGATTCTCTCACTCACATAGGGTACAACCTTTCATCCTGCTTCTCTCTTCCCTGCTTCTCATAAACTGTGAGTAACTGGGTATTGGCCACATCCAGTTATGGTTGTCAGTGAACTATGACTCTGGTATGGCCACAAACCCAGACTATCCTTCTCCATTATGGTCCAGAGATCCGCATGTTATTTCCCAGACTCCTTGCATAGGCTCTCATGGCTCTTCATAACTTACTCCACCCCTGCCTGTCTCCTACTCTCTCTCCCTCCTCCTGCATGTGCTGTTTCATGAGGCTCCACCAGACTCACCCTTTCCTTGTTAATGACTCGTTACCTGTCTCCTTACTCTTCTCTTCTTACTATCCTGATTTATGCCTCTCTTGTCCTCCACTTTGTCCCCACCCTGTCTTCCAGCCCTTCTCCCTGGGGAACATCCTCCACTCCACTCAGGCCCTCCCTCCTTGGTGCTTCATCATCTGGGAAGCAATCTTTACTTCAATTGGTATTACAGCTAGTGATGGGCAAAGTGGCCCCAATTCACTCTGTGAAGTGATTTGCTGAGTGAAGGCCCGGTCGGAGTGCTCCACGCTCTCGAGCTGAGTACTTTTTGTGTTATAATGGGTAGTGAGAAGTCCATTAAAAACAATGACTTTATGTTACTTCGCTTCCACTTTGCCTCACTTTGCCTTGTTTTTAGCTCCAAAGGCAAATTGTGCAGTCATTCATGGGATTTCAGGTCACATGGGATCTAGACTGTTCTGCACAGCTTCAGTTTGGGATAGTGTGTGTAGGAAGCTGTAGGAGACAATCTGCTCTGAAGCTTTCTGTATTTAAACCTTCAAAAGCTGTTAAAAAGCCTTTTTGAGTCATTTTGTTTGCTGAAACTTTAGTTCATCTATTATAGGATACCCTTCTGTGCTCATTTCATCGAGTGCTTATTGTTTGTGTATGGATTTTAAATGTTAATGTACAACATTCGGTCTGTGTACTGAGAGACAGTGGAAGTGTGCTTTGAGGGAGGGTGTATCTGTGATATAGGTAGATTAACTTGAAGAAAAAGACAGTGCTTTCTGTTTTGGTGATATTTTTCTTGTATAACTGTGTTAATGTACACACAGTAATATTTTCAATATTTCTTGTCATTTTTTGCTGATTGTTGTGTGCAGCAGTGCATAATTTTAGTTTGTTTAAAATATGTGGTTATATTACTGAAGTTTTCAATTTGCTGTCGCGTTAGTTAGTGTGTGTGTGAGGATGTGTGTCATGTGTGTCATCAGATCAGACACCTTTTATTGTGCCACATAATAATTTCCAGCAATGTGAAGCTGCTATCCACTATAGCTCTGTGATTTTGTACTTCTTTGTGGTATCGTTACTGGTACTAGTACTAGTGACTGTTACTGCAGCAGTACAGTACACTGACCCACCACGGCCCACCCCAACTGGCAAAGGTATTCTTTTCCAGATTTCAATTTCTGATGGTGAACACTGGTTATGTGTTGTGCCTTTGTGTCTGCATCTGTTCAGTGCACAGAACAATCTTAATCTGTCTGTGCATTTGCATCTCATTAGGGCCCAATCTCCATCTGTAACTTAAGTCACAGTTTTTCTTTGGCTTCCTTTCAGAGTACTGGACAGGTGTGATGCTTAATTCTGCGAGAACATTGTACTCATTAATATGCGTTTTTAAGTCAGGACCTTTCACGAGTCACTCGTGATACAAATCATGTTCTTCATCCTCACGGTCACAAATGCAGTCACAAATCATGATTTACTATCATTCATGTTACGAATCACAACATTAATTTTATTTCTAGTTACTTGGATGTATTGTAAGCCTGTTTTGTAGTATCTCTGAGCTTCACC
Organism: Neoceratodus forsteri; assembly: GCA_016271365.2. Classification (NCBI taxonomy): domain Eukaryota; kingdom Metazoa; phylum Chordata; order Ceratodontiformes; family Ceratodontidae; genus Neoceratodus; species Neoceratodus forsteri. The sequence goes on from CM057455.1 coordinate 628,433,785, forward strand.
ACCACCATTGTACTCACTGATATGTGTTTTTAAGTCTGGGAGTTTTTAGCTACAGCTCATCAGGCCTGGGAAATACAGCCGTGAGGCTTATACATTTCTTCATCATCACAGTCACAAATACAGTCACAAATCACGATTTACAATCATGTCACAAATCACAGCGTTATTTTTTTTAATAGTTACTTGGATGTATTGTAAGTCTGCTAGTCATGGTGCTGAACAGGGATGGGATCCACACCTGGGCCTGGGGAACAGGCACATCCTGCTGCAGAGAATCTGGTGCTGGACTTGGTGGTGGTGGTGGTTCAACTGCCTCAGAGTCAGGACAGGAGGTGGTGCTGGTCTTGCTTGGGGGCACTCACAAGTTTTGAGTGCTCCAACAGGAATGGGCACCCATGCCTCCACATATGCACCGCGATGCGATACTTACCACTACCATGCTTTCCCAGAGCTGCCCCCTCCCCAGATATTCCCTCACCCTGGTCCATCTCTCCTACTGAGCTCCCTCAGTCTGAGCAATCACTACACACTGTCCACACAACACACACACACACACACACACACACATGCACACACACACACAGTCACATAGACACAGACAAAAACTAGCTTCTTATAAAAGTAAGAAAAATTAAATTTACAGAAGGAAAAAATTAAGTAAAAAGAGTACAGAAAGACAAAAACACATAGCTTTTAAAAAGCTGTTGGGTCTAAATCAAGTTTAAATCTTCTCCTTGCTCTGATCTTAAAGCATCAGCAGTCACAAAAGCACTACTCTCTCCGTTTGCATAGGAGAAAGTAAAAGTGTCTGCTTGTATGAGTCACTTTCTTTCTGCCTAGCTAAAGAGCATGTGATTTACATTACTGTAAGCCATGTGATGTGGGGGGCTACAATCTGAAACACCAAGTGGATCACTTAGAATCATAATGAGGGAAGTGAGTCCATTAAAACAATTACTTTGCCATACTTCACATTGCCATTCCACCTTAATGCAAAGTGGTAATGACAAGGTGGAGTGAGCACTTTGCATTGCCTACTCTGTGCAGTGGAGTGACAAGCGGTACCCACTTTGCGCTCACTTCGCCGGTGGAATTTAAATTTGCTGCATCTCTAATTACAGCCTCCCCGTGCTAGTTTAAATGCTCATCCAAGTAGCATTTATGTCTCCCACTAAACACTGTTGTCCTCCTCCTCCTCTTCTTCTTGGATGAATGGAGGCCATTTCCCCTCTAGAGGCCCATTTCCTCTCTAGCTGGTGGCCTGGCCCTAATGTAGCCAAACCCACCTACATGCACAATGCCTTCAACTAGTTGTTAAAAGCCACGGTGCAGCATGCACCTTCACCTTTTAACCATGCATATGTAATACCTCAGCAAATGCCACCAAGTGTGCTACCTGCTTCAGGCTCCACCCCAGCTCCTGAAATGATCTTACTATACCCTGGTACTTAAAGCATGTTTGTTTTGTTTTCATTATTCACTTCCACTTGCTGAGCCACAGAATTAAGTTAAATTTAATTGTCATACTGCTATGGAAAAAATCAGTCTCCTTTAGCAGTATGGATGCCATCCTACCATGTGTTATTAGTATCACGAACGAAAGAGCTTGTTAATGCAATACATAATGTGGTGAGTGGATCATTTGTCCAATACTGTATCTGTTTTAAGTAAAAGCACCTGTCTGTATCAGACACTATACAGTATTATGTATTTAAGGTCTAAAGTCAAAAGAATAGGTAAATGTGAAGCTATGGTACAGTTAAATGTTCCTTAAATGTTTGAAGTTGTGGAGTTTTGTGTTCCTCAGGTTTTAAATAATTTCTCAAAGCATGCATTATCCTTACTTTAGCACTGTTTTTCAAGTATGCTAGTGCATTCATATGAGTTATTTGAGAGATGAGCTCCTGGTGTCACAAAAGGGAAAATGTATAGGCATGTAGGCATGTGTGTACAATGCTGGCTTTAATAAGTTAAAAATTGGAAATGTAAGTGGTACAGCAGATGGCTTCCAGTGCAACACTTAACAACAACTGGATGCAAAATGATACTGTTGAAAATAATTGGCTGCACATATGAGAGCAGCATTCAGGAAAATAAAATACAAACCCTTTTGAAGAAAAAAGCGGCTCTAGGTTAAAGCAACTAGAGTGGATTGCAAGGGTAAACTCAAAACAGCAGGAAAGATGGTAAGGGAGGCAAAGGCTACAACAGAATTAAAATTGCACAACAGGTCAAGAAAAATGACAAAACCAAAAGGCACAAGGGTGCATTAAGAGGATGGGGGAGGATGGAGTAAGTGTGGAGGATATGGTGGAAAAGCTGGACATCCTCAATGACTTTTTCCATTCTGTGATCATGGCTGAGACCTTTGGACTGATGCCAGAAAGTGGGGTAAAATTCATGTGGCCATGATATCAAAGGTGGGAGGTAGGGCAAATTACCATGGAAAGAGTTCACAGTACACAGTGCTGCTGTTTCTCAAAATAAATAAACTCCTGGGCCTGGATGGTATTAATTCAAGGGTCACACATGCTATTTATAATTAGGAAGCACTTGTACTTGCTACACTAGTAGCACCACCACCACTGTAGCTTCAGTGGAACAGCTATTTCTGTTCCTGTGTTTTATTGGGAGTACGCAGAGGGTGATGGTAAAAGGAATCACTATCAGGTTAAAGAGACAATGACTGGGGTACCACAGGGCTCAACCCCTGAGGCCTGTCATTTTAACATAGTAATTTTCAACATAAGGATAGGAGTTCAGAAATGATCTGTCTCTTGGCGGAGGCACCAAGATTTATGAAGACTGGACAGTAAAGATGGGAGCAAAACAATAAATGATTGACAAGATGTGCTTGAAAAGTGGTTCATGATATAGCAGTTGAGATTTAATGTCAAGACATGGATAGTAATACACATCGGGTCAAGAACCCCAAAACATAATATTGATGAGGGAATGGTCATTCCAGGCTAGAAAGAGGAAAGGACATGGGGTTAAAATATCAGCCAACCTGAAACCTACAGTGCAATGCAAGAGGGCAATGAGGATGGTAAACAGGATGTTGGGATGCATAGAAAGGAGGATCAGTAGTACAAACAGGGAAACAATCATTCCCTGTACATGTATCTTGTTCTGCCTCACGTGGAGTACTGTTGCAGTCTGTGGGCCCATATCTGCAGAAGGACTATGATAGGGTTGAGGCTGTACAGAAAATAACAACCAAGATGGCCAAGGGATGGGAAGAAAGCATATTGAGAATGATTGATTGATGGACTTTAACATCAGCACCCTGGGGACAAGAAAGGAGAGGAAAAACATGATTGAATCATACAATTATCTTCCTGAGATTAACAGGGTGAATGCAATGAACTGTTCACTCTCAGTAAAAATACAAACACAAGTAGAAACCACTAAAAGCTGTCTGAGGAAGGTTCACGAGTCACTGCATGTCTTCAAGTACTTCTGCACATAATGAGTGGTGGCAAGTATGTGGACTGTTGAGGATGTGGTCTGCACCAAAACAGTGATTGGATTCAGGCACAAGGACCTGATAAATGATAACAGGATAAGGAAGTAGAGGGGAAAGGGTAGCAGATAGAGATTTAAGCCATGGCAAGGGTGTTAGATAGGACTGAGCAAATGGGATAGGACAGAATGCATTTTATTGGCACCACTTTTATGTTCCAATGTTTCTAAGGCTACTATAAAGGGACTAGCTAGGCTCTGTTGATACCCCTAGCTGAATTATCTAATAGATCCTTAGAAACTATGGAAGTCAGAGAGATTTGAATGTCACCAATTTACCAGTCCAAATGGGAGGAATAAAAAGTACCACTGGGAATTACAGACAAATGAATCTGACATGCATAGTAGGGCAATTATTGGTAATTATTGCTAAGGAACTTACAGCTGACTTCCTGAAAGCACTTGGACTGCAGGACAAAAGGTAACACTGTATTTTAAGGGTAAGTCATATCAAACAAATCTAATAGATTTCTTCAATTCAGTGACACAAGTAGTGGACACAGGTCAGGTGGTGAGAATACTTTTTCTAGATTTTAGTAGGCCTTGATTCTATCCCACATGGGATATCTGGAGATAAGGTAGGTGATCTGAGGATAGGAGTAAACCAACCAGATAGGAAAGGGTTGGAGCACAGAACCAGAAAGTGGCCATTACGGTAAACCTAGAGAATCAGTGACATGTGGCAACATCTTCAGGGCAAAGTAAATCTCTTTGTCAATGAAAGTAAGCTCTAGAGGGGGTGGTAGTATGGATGATGAAAAAGTGCTGTAGAGAGGCAGGAATAATGGTAAAACATTGCAATTTAGACTCAGTATCAATAAATATAAGGTCATGATAATTTGTAAAAGAATCCAAAACCAGAATACTAAATCAATGGCACAAGATTAGTGAAAGGAAGGAAAGAAAAGGACATGAGAATAGTCATCAGGGACACATCACAAAGCAACTAGGTATATGGGAAATCAACAGTATGATGGGATGTATAGGTTGGGCTTTATCAGTCAAAGGAGAAAGTGATTATACCAGTCTACAGGTCTCTTTACTGTGCTCAGTTCTATAGCACAAACTTAAAACAAACTCTGGTCAGAGACAATACATCTGCAAAATGATGTTATTGATGGTGGTTGCATCCCAGCTGTTACATCCTTCATAAATACATTGTAAACAAATAAAATAGTGTATAAGCTGCAGGTACCAATAGTTTTATTTGAAGGAGCAGACAGCAGCCCATCTTAAAGTGAGTGCCACCAGAAGATTCACACCATGGAACCTTCAGAGACAGACAGATGAATATTTACAAAGAATACAACGGGTAGGATGCAATCTCCATGAATCAGATCTTTTGTAGCTGTATTAGCTCTGGACCACAGTTAGTTTGTTCAGTAGATATGATTGCTCAGGGGACTGGGGGAGCACAGTAGCAGCACCATCACCCTCTCTGCCACTGAAGCAACAGCGAACTGTGGCTCCAAGAGGTACAGTCAGTTTGGCCCTGTAATGCTCTATCCCAATACATATATAAAACACTCATGACCCTTATGTATACCAAGGAACATTGCAGAACATAATGATGCCCCCAGCTCAGGAACTTTGTGTAGTAAGTAGCCATAGGAAGAAACACTCAAAGGTGTTGTTGTACAGAAAAGGCATTGGCCCATTTAAAGAAAACATGTTAGTAAAACATTCATCCATGGTCATGGAGGGGGAAAGAGGAAGAGAGAAAGAAACAGCAGAGAGATTGAGGGTACCTCCTGACCACATCCTGACTTGTGATTTTATTTATATGACCAGTTGACCATATTATCTGCAGCGTAAAACAGGGCCGGGCACTGGGGTACTACAGAATCCTCTTTTTCCATTGATCAGTGCATGGAGGAGAGTGAGAGATAGAGAGAGAGAGAGAGAGAGAGAGAGTGCTCTATGGAGGTGTAGTAGCATTGTGATATCTCCACATCAGGAGGTGAAGGACGGGAGGCATGGGGCTCTTCATGGCAGCCAGCACTGGCTATACTAGTGTGATTGTTGTGATGGGGATTCTGACATGAGTGGCCTCAAGGGATGGAAAAGAGGTAGGAAGGGTGTTAGTGTTTGAATGCTTGTGGGCATGGCAATTGAGGAGACGTAATAAGGAGGAATAATCACATTGAACTTTGAGGTGAACCAGGCTGAAGAAGGTGGAACCCAGCAGCAGTGGGAGAGATTGCAATTGGAGAGAGGACGTAAGAACACCTCTACAAATCACTCACTGCCAACGGTGATTGAGAGCATGCAATTAGCAGTCAGTAGTGCCTGTCAGCAAGGAGAATGGGGCATCACAGTGGTTCTAACAGGCTGCCTGATTGACTTGTGGGGTGAAGCTGGCGAATAGGAGGGTCAAGTCACACACTGAAGCACCAGGCAGAACAGACAGAGAAAGAAGAGATCATTGAGATGTCTGAAACTGAGACTGAGAGTCTAATTGTTGGTTAGCATTAGGTGTGCAAAAAAGATCCACCTGTGGAATTTCCACAAAGTATGACTTTCACTTCCTAAAATTCAGAAATCACTTTCACAACTTCTGCAGAAATTCCACATTAAAACAGGTGGAATAAATGTATCAACTGAGGGTTAATAATTTATTAAACTGCAGCAAAAATCTGCCAAACTGATTACTGTCAGTGGTCAGTTCTGAAGCTTTTTTGCAGTTTAATACATTATTAACATAGAAATTAATACCGCCCCACCCACTGATCACAGGTCCCAAATAAAGGTTCCCTTTATGGCTAGTGGTCCCACCCCACCCACTGATCATGGGTCCCATTAATATAAAAAAGAATTGTTGCCCCACCCCTGGTGGCTAGTGGTCCCACTCCCACTGCCAATCACGGGTCTCAAAAAGTAAAAAAAGCACTCAATTCTGGTGTCTAACAGACACCCCTGCCTATGATTCCTCCCATTAACAAAAACAAATGAGTCCATCACCCTAATTTAAATTATGCCCTGGTGTTTAGTGGACCCCCTCCCTATCCTGATCCTTGGTAAGAAAAAAAATGTAACACTTCATTCCATTCCCCAATCCCAGGTGTCTAGTGGACCCCTACCTGACAGTTAGTCCACCACCACCCCACTTGTGGAGGAGAGAGGAGGAATGAGTCAATGGCCTAGTTGGGGTGAAGATGGGGAGGAGTGGGGTGGTGGTGGACTAAATGTTGGGGTGGGGGTTCACTAGACACCAGGAATTGGGGACTGGAATGAAGATTACTTTTTTTTTTACCAGGGCTCAGGGATGGAGGGGTCCACTGGACACCAGGGAATAATTTAAAATAGGGCAATGGACTCATTTGTTTTATTAAGGACTACAGGATGGGGGTCCACTAGACACCTGGGAGTGGAACAGGTTTCTTTACTTGATGAGATCCGCTGTCAGTGGGTGGGTGCAGGACCACTAGCCACCAGGGAGTGGCAAGGCTTTTTTTATATTAATGGGACCTGTGATTGGCAGGTGGGGTGGGACCACCAGCCACCAATCATCGGGAGGAGAGGGCATTAGACATTGGGGAGGTAATTTCAAATAATACATCTAAAATGCAGATGGGTGATGGAGCACTGGAGCAGCTGAGCCTGGCAGTCTGTCAAAAGAAAACAGTGGGCACTGGACATGCAATTATGGGGAGGATGACGATTGCTGAAATGAGCTTGAAAATACCTGAAGACATAATTGTCTTAAAAAAATCAGAGAGACAGACTGGAACAGAACAAGATCAGATAGCAGTCCGGGTAGTGGGAATTGAGCACTGGGGTCTTGGGCAGGAGTGCTACAGCTAAACTGCACTGAAAACATACCCCCAAAATAAAAAATATCTTTAAACAGTCAGAGAAAGGATAACTGGTAGAAGCAAGGTTCAAGGGAAGCAGTCCAAGCGGCTGTGTTGTGGGCATTGGACATGACAGGAGGGGGCTAGAGCTAATCTGGTATTGAAAAATACCTTTAAAATGTCCTAAATCAAGCATTTGTCAAGGCTGAATGCTTCCTTGCTTGTATTTGCTGTGCTGGCATTTGGTTTTGCAGGATCCATGCAGGGCAAGTGAGAAAACACAAGATTGGAACCAGCTTGTTTTTCCTTTATCTAGCTGACAGTGAGTCTGACAGTCTAAGCTGCAAGTTTTTCAATATTTCATAGAACTGGAATCAAGCAACCAACAAAGTAGGATGCAAGAATTAAGAAATAAACCAGTGTTTGTCAATGATGAATGTTCGCTAGCTAGAATTCTGTGTAGTAGCAAGGTATAGGTAGCATAGTGACAGAAAACTACAGTGAATAAAGTAATTGTGAGAAGTTTATAAGGACACACAAGGCACAGAAAGTGAGGCAGACCACTAATGCTTGCCCAATTAAAGCCACACAGAAACTTTCAGAAACACATTCAGCAACAATATAAACACGAGGCATTCACTCAGAGGCATTTTGCACCATTATTTTGAACAAAAGTAACTGCTTATCTCATTAATGGTTGTGAATAAGACATTTAAACTTTATTACATTGGCTTCCAGTTATATGACTTTTACATGGAATACTGAATTTTTGTAGACTTTAGTTCTTGAACGATACCTTCCTTAGCAAAATATGATGAGATTGAACCTAAAGCAGAGGAACGCATATGAATATAGTAGAAAAGCAGCTGTTTCCACAGCCTGCTTTGGCTCATCTATTTTCTGGTTACAACTAATCTCTAGTAAAGATACGAAAACAAACTGTGTGTTTTCGCATTAATAGTGTATACTGAGTGTATACCAGGCTATACATTCTCAGAGAGTTATTGTGAAGGGAATCAGAGAGAAAAAGATTGTATAACACAAGGGTGTATGTTGCTGATGTGGACACACCAGGTGCATTGTTATGGCAATCAAGCTATCATGCTCAAAAGCATTTATTTTAATATTTACAGTTTATTTAACCAGGATAGTCCAGCTGATATTGTTCTTAGTAGGGAATACTGGTTCTACCAATTCTGCAACTGTGTCGCTGAAGCACTGAGAGGTTAAAAGACTTGTCCAAGGACACACATTGAGCATTTGGCTATAGTGGATTTGAACCTGTGATTTGTGAGGCAGCTGTCTGTCAACATCTGCATGTGTGTTGTGTGTGTCTGCATGTGTGTGTGAGTGTTGCGTTAGCAGCAGGATTCCAGGAGATACATCAGTGGCTCAGAAGGCAGGCTGCAGCTGTTCCACAACTTGCAGTTTACATGTTTTAATTAAATGGCAGAATTCAATTACAAAACAGAAACAAATAATCAATAGAGATGAATGGGAAACACTGGGGCGGTATTAGGCAGAATTCAAGGAGCCCAAAAGGGGTTCATAAGGCAGGCAGGTGGCAGGCTGAGAAGTAATTGCATTAAAAAACAAGAAAACAGTTTTGAACAATAATAAATCTTAATCAAATTAACAGCTGCCATTAGTTGCAAAAGCCTTGGAAAGGGCATTATGTTACATGAGACATGATGAAATTAAACAAACACTGGGTTCCTTGTTCACCTGTAGCAAAACAAATTTGGCAAGTTGGGGCAGAGGTCAAGTGAGTTAGTTCTGGTGCAAAGCTTTCAGTTTGCCTATTTATTTATTTATTTTACATTGATGGTAACAAAAATGAGATTAGCCAGCGGGGGTAGTGGTCAAACAGGCTGGCTCTGATACAAAGGCATTCAGTTTTTATTTACTGTAATGGCAACAAAATGATGAACTTGGACAGTTGGGGGGCTGTTGGGCAGGCTGGCCTGGTGTAGTTCCTTGCAACAAATAGCATTAATTTTCCAGTTTAATTATGTGTTTTGTATGCTGAGATGACCAGGTTTTTGGGGATGGTTTAGGATGGGATTGAAGAGCTGCACTAAAGGCTCAGAAGTTGGGCTGCCAGTTCTGGAGCAGACTAAGTATTATTTACAAAAAATAAAAGACGGTTTTGCTACTTGCTATTTAAATTCCTGGGAGGGGCAAAGGTGGATAGGCTGGCTCTGGAGTGCTCCCATTAAATGAACAAGCAAGTGCTACATCTGGCAACAATAATCATTAAAGTGAAATTACTATTTTTTACTGCAAAAGAGACAAGACAGGTACGGCCTCAACAGTTGAATTATTTTATGAATGAAGTTAGAGTTCTGTTACAGTTGGGGAGCCAGGTTGCATTGTAGTGACTTGTGATGGTTCTGTTTCATTGCAGCAGACCTGATGACGGTAGGCTTGGGAGGACTGCAGTATGTCTGAGCATAAGAAATAAGAAATGAAAACAGCAGCCCTGTTGCTATTTTCAGAAGTTGTGTCCATTTATGACAAAAAGTCATGCTCTGCAGCAAAAACACATGCGATTTCCAGTTATGCCCAATTTGGACAAACTTGCATCTTTTTGAATGAAAACTTTGAGCACTTTAGACGAACATATAGATGGTCTAACAGCTTTGTATTCAGTTCTGTTTTGAAAATAGTGACAGACATATCTTGGGGGATCTTTCTGAAAATCCTTCCCATTTCTTTATCTGTACTTACTTATCCATGTTTATACATTTCACATGCCTATAATCTATGTCGTTTGATTACACGCATAGCAAAACTGAAGGAGAATGGTTTTGTGCTTGCATGGCTATCAGATTTAAAAAGGCTTATAACTTTTTGGTCTAATAATTCCCGAAACACCAAGGGTCGGATTCAAGATCCACTAGATTGCCGAAATTGCAGCAATCTAGGGCTTTCGTCACATCCCGCACCGCCTGGGACCTGCACCATTTTCTGAAAGCACGGTCTCTGCACCAGAAATCTGAGATGTGCCACAACTGCAGGCATGCACCGAACCAAGTGGCTCACCTGTGGGTCATGCCACAGGGTTCTGGCCAACCCTTGGCACAACCAAGGAGAAAGAGGTGGCAGAATGGCTGGGTTGGGGGCTCACATATGGCTAGAAAGCAGAGTACAGGGGCAGCAGGGCAGGAGATAACTTACAGTTGTGAGTGGGGAAGGGTGAGCTGCCACGACATTGCATTTACACCTGGTGGGGATGCCGAGTATGGATCCATATTAGTATGGACATACATTTGCTGAATGGGGACATAGTGACACACTGTCACCATGGTTCTCATGCTGGCACAGCCTAGGCAGACAGATTGTGCCCAAAAGGCCAGTGACAACAAAGGCAGGTTTCAAGAAATATAAAATCACATATAACCCCATAATGCAAAGCATTGTGGGATATATAAGTAAGTCACCATGAGCATTTAGTCTGGTTCTACTTTAAGCAGGAATACATTGTGCTAAAGGGCCTCTTGTATAATCTGCAATAGGTGAGAACACAAGAGACAGACATGTGCTTTGTCCTACACTGACTCATCAGTGTAACATAGATATTAATGGCAGATAAGGACCCCTTGGCCCATCTAGACTGCCAATTTTCTCAACCTACTCTAACCCCACAGACCCTACTTGATCTCCAGCTTTACCTCCTTTTTCCACACTACTAAGGTTCCCTTATGCCTATCTAACACATTCTTGAAACCAGTTAAAATGTTTGCCCCACCACTCCATTGGGAGGCAGTTCCAGGCATCCACCACTCTTTCAGTGAAGAAAGACTTCTCACATCTCCTCTGAGCCTACCCTCCACCTTTAAACCATGTCCCCTTGTTCTTGAGCATCTATCATTTGAAAAATTCCTCCTTCTTAAACCTTATTTATACCTGTGAGGTATTTAAATGTTTCTATCATATCCCCACCCTCCCTCCTTTCCTCAGTGGTGCATATTGAGGTTCTTCAGTCTCCCGTGGGGCTTGGCCGCAGACCCAGCACCATTCTTGTTGTCCTCCTCTGGACTGCCTTTATCCTGTCTATGTTATTCTGGAGATGTGGGCTACAGAACTAGACCTTACTCTACGGGAGGTCCCACGGTGATCTATACAGTGGTAACACCACCTCTCTTTCTACTGATGATACCCTCCATATGCACCGTAGCATCCCACTAGCTCTGCCCACTGCCTTGTTACACTGTCTGGACACTTTCAGGTAACCAGGTATGATTACGCTATGTATCATTCCAGTTTGGGGTAGTTAATTCCACTCCCCATTTTATACTCCACCCTTGGTTTCTGTGCCCCAAGTGCATAATTTTGCACTTCTTCAAATTAAAACGCTATCTGCCACGCTGCTGACCTCCTCTATCGTTCTGGATCTCTATGTATTTTTTCCATTCCCTGGAGTGTCTACCCAATTTCAGGTTTTAGTGTCATCTGCAAAGAGGCATACTTTCCTTCTAGCCCTTCTTCAATGTCACTAACAAAGACATTAAAGAGGATCAGTCCCATTACTGATCTCTGTGGCATCCTGCTGGTCACCCTCCCTTCCTTGGAGTGAACTCTGTTTACCATCACCCTTTGTTTCCTATCCCAAACCAATTTCTCACCCAGTTTAACACCTTTGACCAACTCATAGGCTGCCCAGCTTGTTTATGAGTCTCCTATGTGGAACAGTGTTGAAGACCTTACTGAAATCTAGATAGGCACATCCACTGCTCCTTCCTGATATAATTCCTGGTCACCCAGTCAAAGACAACTATCAGATTTGTTTGACATGATCTCCCCTAGTGAATCAATGCTGCCTCAGAATGATAATCCACAAAGCTCTCCTTCAGTTGTGATTCCATTAATTTCCCCACCACTGAAGTCAGGCTGACTGGCCTGTAATTGCCAACCTTCTCTTTGATACCAGATTTGTGAAGTGGGACTACATCTGCCCTCCTCCTTCTAGTCCTCCGAACCACTCCTGCCTCCAGTGAGTGGTTGAACAGGACTGCCATAGGTGTAACCAGCATCTCCCTGAGGTCCCTCAATATCCTTGGATGTACCCCGTCTGGCCCCATTGCTTTGTCCAGTTTTAGATTTGCAAGTTCCACCTCCCTTCCTTTGATGCTTCTGGCACTTCTATGTGGCCCTCTCATTCCTTCTTCTGTGAACACTGAACAAAAATATTTGTTCAAGATGTCCACTTTTCCTGGTACCTTCCATGCAGTTCCCTACTAAGACTTACTATCCCTCCTTGTTCTTTTCTCTTTCACTTACATACCTGAAAATACCTTGTCCCTTCTGTGCTGCCTGAGCTATTTTCTCCTCTGTTTGTGACTTAGCACTCTAATTGCTTTCCATGCATCTCTGTTTCTCTTGTTACACCTCTCTATCTTTCTCTCTCTATGTCTCCCATTACCTTCTGAATGCTAACTTTTTGCCCTTACCTTCCCGGCCACCTCTTTGAGAACCATAGTGGTCTCTTTCCCTCTTGCTTTTGGTCACTTGCCTGTGCAGAGGTTGGTTGCCTGTTCTATACCTCCTTTCAGATTCTTCCACTGTTCCACCACTCCTTCAAAGTACTCCTCCACCAGGGCATCTCTGAGGCATCCCCTCTTTTCAGATTGGCCCTCCTTAAGACTTGTATTTCTTGAAAACCTGGTTTTGTTACCAATGCCCTGTTTGGATAACCATTGCCTCAGTTCTTATGTGCTGAGGTTCTCTGCCTTTGTAGCGTGCTTTCTTATTTTGGATGAACCATAATCCAGACTTGCAAAACCACATTAAGACTGGCTCATTGTCCCCTTGTGTAAGTAATACAGTAGATGAGGAACACTGATGGTCTTCTTAAGGATAAAACATATGCCTGTGTCTACTACTTTCAGTCTTTGCAGATTGCATGAGCGTTCTTTGGCACCACGCATTTCTGTAAGCAGAACCCGCCTAAATCTTTACGAATTTGTTTATATATCCCACAATGCTTTGCATTATGGGGTTATGTGTGATTTCTAAGTTCAAAATCAGTATACTGTTATTAGTCAAAAACATAATTCAATAATAAAGTGCATAATCAGCCCTTACTATTATGCCTCTATAGCACCATTGTAATATTCAGTCATGTTGATATTATTCTAGTTGTTCAACTTCTTAGAACACACTGCATTCAGTGTTAACACAGCTTTTCAAATGACCTCCTGAAGAGGTTATTGAAAGTCAGTATGCTATTAGGAAGATAAATGACAAAGTGCTATATCAGGAAAGTGGCACAAGGTGGTGCTGCTGAAAGAGATGACTGTTCTATTGTAGTGAGACCTGGAAGATTAACAGTTATGTGCTGTGAAGAAGTCTTTAGTAGGGTTTGGAAGGAAAGGAAGGCATTCACAGAGTCAGAGTTCAGCTACTGCTGTGAGTCTACAGTATGTGTGTTTCTCAATACAATACATTGGTGCACCTAAACACACCTAAGGTACATGAGGGAAGGTGCACATACACTGTATCAGACTAAATAAAATTGAACAGAACTCTAACACTGCAAATAGTTGAATAAAATCGACACAGATATGTGAAAGAGATTTGAAATTATTAATTTGTTTTGCTTGTCATATCCAACACATTTCAATGTACAGTTATATCTTTATAAACCCTTGAGAAAGATTTCTGTGTAAACTATTGGTGTTCTGTTGTCTGTTTACTGGCATTTGTAAAGAGTTGTATCTTCTTCCTCCAATATCATGATCAATAGTCTATAATATTTAAGATAATTTCTTCTGCCATTCATTAGCATGGACATATATTGGTCTTCATCTAGTCATTGGGCATCTTGACACTGTATAATATATATTTTTTTAATATTGTTGCTAGGATTTCTGCTACTTCATTCTTATTTCCTTGTGCACGTTACAGTAATCAATCTGGGCCTTATGATTTATTTATCACAATTTTAAGTGACTTCCTACTGTGCTGGCAGGATACTGATATTGTAGCTATATTCCATGGTTGCTCATATACAGAAGTGCCTACTGTTTCATGCTTTTGTTGCAACTTCCCTCAGTGAATACTCAGGTGAAGTATTCCAGCATTTATTTTCTTTTGAAATTTTAGACCTCTTTAGCTACTCTGCTGTCTGATTCTGCTTTTCATGGTTTCACACCATTTTCAAGTATGCTTTCTCCTCTAATATAACTGAAGAAAATGGTTTTAGTCAACAGTAGTTTGTCCACTACCAATTCATTTTGAATGTTTGCTTTGCTCCCCAACATCCCTTTCCCATTCCTCAGATCCTTTTTAAAGATAACTATGTTCTCTAGTGTGCCAATCACTTATGCACAGATAATGTATTTCGTTTTCCAACACCTGTTTCCATTTGTCACATTTCATTTTTCTGCAGGATGTAAAATTGAGTTGTAAGCTCATTTTAGTGCTGGACCGAATTGCAAAATAATGCTTCTGTCAGAATTCTCCTAGGACGCTGTCATTATGGTTGGATCTCTTCCACTGAGAACACTAAAAATAAAATGTAGAATTTATTCTTATTGATGTGAAACATTTTGAAAAATTGCAAACTTCTTTAATTTCTGTGCTTTTAGAGAGGAAATGTTTCCACAATTTCATAAACAAAATGCAGTTCTAATTACAAATCTCCAGTTTACTTAAAAAATACTGTAATTAACTTGTTCAAATTCTATGCAATTCACTGAGACATACAACAAAAGTTTTTCAAAAGAAGAATTTGTATTCTGCTGAAATTTTGCTGGAAGAATTTGATATTCTACATTGGTGGGGGTTGGGGTGCCACAATTGCAAATACAAATGGCAAAATCAGGGACATGATTATAAGAACATAAACCACAGAGCTGTTCTCTCCCACCTCTAAACCCCTTCCATTCCCACCCTCCTTCTCCCTTCCTCCACCACATCCTCTGCTTTCCTAAAGAGTGTTATGGTTCTAAACCCTCAGAAGGTGACAGCCCTGATAGTCATGAACCCAAACTCCTTACTCTTTGGCTCGAAATTGCCCTCCCTGTCACCTACCATCTAAACCTCTCCTTTATGTTAGCTGCAGTACCTGACACATGGAAGCAGGCTACTGTCGTCCCCTTCCCAAATGGGATAACCCTACTTCCCTAGTAACTATTACCTATCTCTGTCATCTCCAGTCTGGCTAAACTCCAGGAACACCAAATTCTATAGCCTCTCTCCATTTTCCTTGAGTCTTCCTCTTTCTTTACCACTTAGCAGTCTTGCTTAAGGATGTCCTGCTCCACCTCCACCTCCCTCCTGCAACTCATGGATTCCACTCTATCTGATATGGATCATGTCTTGGTCACCTCAGCCATTTTGTCAGCCTGGCCAAAGACTTTGACACTGTTGACCACACTATCCTTCTGAGCAAGATAAAGTCAGATGGGATGTCTGATTACTGAGATGAGTGGTTCCTCTGCTACATTAATGACAGATTTGAAACTGTCTACACTGGTGATGTCTTATCCCTCTTCTACCAAATAACTTATCCTCTCATATCCAATCTGTTCTGGCATAAACCAAGGATCTATCCACGGCCCTGTTCTGTTACCCATATTCCTGAATAACTTCCCTTTGCTTGCTCATCTTTATCCATTTACCTGCATTCAGTGGACATTATTTCTTTGTCTCTGGATCCGCTACCTTTGGCCTCATGGCCCTGCTCCAACTGGACATCACCAACATTTAGTACTGGTTCCCAGGCAATCAAAATTCTCTTTATGCCAAGAAAACAGTATCCATGACTTTTGGCAAAATGCAGAGACTAGCTAGGTGCTGCACATCTTCCCCTTTCATACCCTTGATAGTGTTGCAATTAAGTATGTTTCCTACTTTAAATACTGTACTCAGAGTCAGGCTAGATCATCAACTTGATTATTCAGTTCTCGTGGATGATATTCATCAAAAGCTTTACCCTAGGGGTGGTCACATGATGGCAGCCTGAGAGTCGGCAGCAACCACCGGAGCCCGCACCGCTATCTAATTTAGGCTCATAAAGTGCCGCCGATATAAGTTTCCTTTATTTCAGGTGGTGTGGATTCTCGCTGGGAAATCACTTTTTAGACCCGCAACATGGAGGTCTATATGAAAAGGCGCCACGAAACACTCCGCCTCCGCAGACCCCAGAAAAGAGAAGGCCGCAAAGCGGCCAAGCAACAGGCTGCTAGCTTACCCAAGTTATCCACGGTGGATGTCCTGCTAACCTAAACCAGATTTCTTGAAATTATGCAGCCTCCAGTCCTCCATGGTGACTATTGCAGAGGACATGCAATTAATTAAAAGTCGGTGGATACTCTTTCTAGGAGGGTCGGGATGTGGAAGTGAAGTTAACTCTCTGGAAAACAAACACCTCAGGCATGAAACAGAACTCGTCCTGGTTAAACGGAGATTAAAGAAGTTGGAGGAGAAATTAGAAGACCTAGAGGGACGTAGTCAAGAAATAATCTTGTTGTGATTGGGATCCTGAAAAGAAGAATGGAATGTGCGGTCACCTTTCTTAAAATTTTGCAGTAAAGTTGCAGGGAGGCTCCCGAGGTGAATATGTAATAGAAAGAGCTCATGGCGTTTGCGCTTCCATAGGGCAGCCGCCCAGACCCTTGATCATGAGATTCTGAACTTCTTGGATAAACAACACATCCTCGCTAAGGCAAGAGAGATGAAAGAATTGCTATGGGAGGGACAGAGAATTCAATTATTCAGGATTTGCCACACTGTTAGGCTGAGAAGGCAGGAGCTGCATCCGATTGTTACCAAGCTTGTAGCGCGCCTAAGCCATATAAAGTTAAGTATCCTGCTGTGTTAATGGTACAACAAGAAGAGAAGTGGCTATCGCTTGATTCTTCTACTCTCAGGCTCAACAGGAGCTGCAACGTCTCTTCCCAGATCTCTTTAAATGATGATATTTTCCCTGCATCTCAACTTTATTGGCTTTACTTCTGGGTTCATCAAGATATTATTTGATGATATAGAGTTGTCTATATAGTCCACTTGCAAATCTCCTGACTGTCTGCATGGAACTCTCACTCATATTATCCCGTATTTCTCAGCCTTCAACGACATGCGCCTCCTACTGGTGGTTAGCGGTTGCTTACACGATGAAACCGTTGAATTTTCCAATTGGGGACAACCACTGTAATCCTTTTCTCTCCTCCCTACATTTGGGTCTTGAGTTACCTTCTCGTGCATATGGCTTCCTCATTTTCGCTGACCGCTTGACGCTTTGGGCTGACTCTAAGGAATGGTTTGAGTGGTTTATCTCGCACGCAGCTTACTTCATGACATGAATAAAACTGACCAGATGGCTTCTGCAGCTAACGCCTGTTATGACCGACTATTAATTTTTGGCATACCATTGATGGTAGACCTTCCGAACAGAGCTACTGATCTCCACCTGGGACAAGTCCCCCCTTTTTTTTTTTTTAGCACGCATCTTCAGTCAATCGGACTTTTCAGCAAGACTTCGGTGGATGTACTACGGACCTTTCAGCAGGACTTCCAGTGGATGTACTTTTTCCCCTCTTTCCCCTCTTCTCTCCCCTTTTTTTTATAATTTGTATATCTTGGTATATAGTTATTAATTAACTTGATAGATATTTTTTAGTTCACCCAGAGAAGGCCTATTTTAAGTTAATCTGAGACTTAGACGACAATTGATTAGTAGACTGTTGGCGCTATTACATTTCTGGGCAATGATGTTGAGCCTATCTTGTAATTAATTATTTTCTCCTTTTTCCTGGTGGGTGGGGGCTCCGAGGGTAATGCGGGCATATTGGGTTGTTTGGAAGTTAATCATGTGGCAGGTTTTCTTTAGGAGGGCAGTCTTCTGGGACTGGGGGATAGGTCTTGTTTTAGACTGGGGGATTTCAGGTTAGTGTGTTTTTTGGTACTAGGAGGGTGGGGTTTGGGGATTGGCTGTTTTGTTGAGGGGTTGGGGTGGGATTATCAAGGTTACGAGCTAATTGAAGTACACACACATATCTGGTATCAGGAGTTTATAGTCATGTTATTGATATCTCTGGCTTAACTCGCCAGGGCACATTTTACTCAGCTTGTCCTAACGCCTGTTTTGTTTATAATGGCTTGCACTTTAAGCGCATCAGCTGAAATGTTAAAGGAGCCAAGGACGGGTCAAGAGGCAAGTGGTACTAAACACCTCCGCCATTTGGGAGCGTATATTGTCTTCCTTCAAGAGACGACTTAAAAGAAGTGACCTTCACTATTTCAGAAGAGTGTGGTTTGCGTGAGGTTTATGGGGCAGGTGAGTCAACGAAGAAGGGTGGAGTGGCTATCCTTATTGCTAGGCATATCCTTTTAAACTTATAAATGAGTGTTGGGACCTCGAATGCTACTATGTAATTGTGCACGACAATTGGCATCACAACCGATTATATTAGGATCCATATATGGCCCTAACAGAGATTCCTTTCTTTTTCATGAACCTACTGCGCTTAGTAGTGTCTGATATATATAAACCCACATTTATTGGGGTGATTGGAATTTGGTACTCCAGAATGATTTAGATAGGTCAGGACTTTGCAGACTGGGTTTTTCTGCACAGAGGGCCCTTAAGGACTTTATCAGTAAGGCGGCCCTGATGGATGTCTGGCGACACTTAATCCTGAGTTGCGGTAATACTCTTATTAATCACCGTACATAACTCCCATTCACGAATTGATTATATTTGATAAGTTCAGCGGTGATACTCTATGTGATGCAGGCAGAGATTTCTGCCAGGGTAATATCAGACCATGCTCCAGTTAGTGTGACATATAGGCCTCACCTTAGGGGTAAACGCCTCACAATGGAGGTTAAACTGCCAAATTCTAAAAGATGAGTCCTCTTGATGCATCTCAAGGATTTCATCAAACATTTCCTAGAGGACAATCAGGACTCAGTAGACCAGAGAGACCTGATTTGGGCTGCCATGAAGTGTTCCTTAAGGGTGAGTTAATTAAGATTGCTCCAGGAGGAAACGTGTTCAGAGGGACAAGTTAGATGCTTTGCTAGTTTCTATTAAACAAATTGAGAGTGTTTTATCCCGATCTTCACCTGAATTGGACTGGGTTAGGCTACGCCAGTTGCAGGCCCAGCACTCGGTTTAGTGATGCAGCAAGCTGAGTTAGCACTCTGGCCGAGACTTCAATATTTGGATATAGGTGAGAAAGCTTGAAACTGCTTGCTATGTGTATTCGGCATTTAGACTTGGATCATCATATCCCGGTGTCCACGCTGTTCAGGGGGACAGGTCTCATGGATCCACAGGAAATGTCTAGTGAGTTTGGGGCATTCTATCAGAGATTATATGTAGAAGATCCCGTATCTAAACCTTCAATGATAGAAATTACCTCATATCTGAATTCAATCGCTCTCCCAAAGTTATCGCCGGCGATGCGGTCGAGATAGGTGCCCCAATATCACTTCTGGAGATCCGCCAAGCCATTCAGCAGATGCCCTCTGACAAATCCCTGGGTCTGACGGGTTCCCAGCAATTTTATAAGGTATTTTGCCCTGTCATATCTCCAATATTATTAGCCGCTTTTCAATATTGGTTTGATCACGGTATCTTGACCCCTACTTCTAAGAGGCCACTATCTCGCTTAATTCTGAAGTCGGGAAGGACCCTTACAACATGGACAGCTATCGCCCATATCTCTTTTAAATACAGATATTAAAATATTGGCTAAAGTTCTGGCCAACAGGCTATCTAAAGTTATGGACACGTTGGTCAGCAGGGAGCAAGTGGGTTTTATGAGGGGAGGTTACCCCAGGATCACCTTCAGAATTATTACACCTCATTGCAGAGGCCAGGGAATCTAAAACCCCAGCAGTACTCCTTTCTTTGGACGAAAAGGCCTTCAACCGGTGTCCTGGGATTTCTATTCACCACCCTCTCAACATTTGGGTTGCCTGACGTTTTCTTAAGATGGGTTAAAATCTTGTATTCTTTTCCTCTGCTCGAATGAAATGCAATGGGGTATTATCACCGCTATTAGTTAGAGCGTGGTACAAGGCAAGGTTGCCCTTGTCCCCTATTGCTATTTAATTTGTACTTTGAGCATTTTTTGCACAGATTAGTGCAGAATCCTCTTATAAAGGGTATACAGGTAGGGGATTTAACTATGCATTTTCAGCTTATGCTGATGATGTGTTACTGCACATTGAGAATCGGTAATCTATACCGTCCGCTTTGGAGAAGAAGCTGCCTTCTCCAAAGTGTCCTATTATAATTAAATCGTGCTAAGACCAAAATTCTCCTTTAAATCATAATGTCATAAAAGCAGATTTACAGACTTTTGGTCTTGGCTGGAGGCTAAACCTTTATATATTTGGGGATCAGCATTGGCACAAGCCTACCCTTGATGATTAAAGACAACCTGGGTACTCTGGTTCAAATTATTTCGGAGATTTGAACAGATGGCTTTTGATCTCCTTATCTCTATGGGGCAGACTAAATCTCCTAAGATGAATATTCTCCCTAGAATATTGTATCCTCTGGGAATGCTTGGAACTTATCTTCCTAAAAATGGTTTATCAATCTACAGAAAATATTTAATTCCTTTTGTGGCAGGGAAGAGAATACGAGATCTTATATTAAATTGACTGCCTCAAAATCCAAGGCTGGACTGATGGCCCCTCTGTTTTTATATTATACGACACAACACATTTCTAAGCTAACTTTATGGGTCAAAGGACATAGGCCTCCGGCTATTCTCCCTTATGGTTAGACATCGACGTGACCTGCTAAAATATTGAAGAGCTCTTTACGTGCCCTCTTATTTGTTCCCAGTCCATCATTTCTAAAACAGCGATGAACAATCCCATGGGCTGGTCCTTGAAGCATATTTTCAGCTACAATGTTATCTCGAGTCAAATGGTGGCTTTCGGACAACCAGCCTATTTTTGAGAACCCCAAATCAAAGTAGGGGTGCTAAGTACCCATCACTTTCTGGCCCCAGATAAGCCTATTTTCCATATCGGATATCTGAAGCAGGGCCGCCACGCCCTTTTGACCTGCTGAAGAGACTCCATGGGATTACTGATCATTATTTTTTAAGTGGCTACAGCTCAGCAAAGCGATAGCCTGGGTTTTCATTCAACACCCTCTGCTAGTTATGTACCGTCAATTTGGATGCTTTATTAACTGCTGCAGCCCAACCGCATGCAGTTTTGAAAGTTTATAAGCTACTTCAGGAATGGGATCACAGGCTTCCTCAGGTGTTTGTTACTACTGGTAAGGTGTTGAATATTCAGGATACCCCATATCTCTGGAATAAACTTTGGTCCGCTATGTATAAATTTATCAAACAAGACATGTTGAGGATGATACATTTCAGTATTATGCATCATTTATATTTAACTCCTTCTCACTTATTTAGGCGTGGGCGTCCCACGTCTTTGTGTTGAAATGCAAGAAAGAGGAGGAACTTTACCACAAGCTATGGTCTTGCCCGGTTATACGAGCCGCCTGGAGTGCCATTTGCAGGCTTCAGGGCTCCTGTCCTTGGCTCTCACAATATGTTCATGCCGGAGATTTGTTTGTTATATTTTTTTTCCAAGAGGCTCTTTTAGGTCTGGAAAGCCTATGTTTCACTCATCTCAGCTGTAATGAAACTGCTAATTTTAAGGCATTGGTCATCTGATAAATCTCCATCTTTGTTAGAATGGTACCAAGAATGTACTGTTAGCTTTACAGCTTGAGAAGCACATTGCATATATGCGTGGCAAGCATGAGCACTATCTTCTCTTTGGGGCCCTCTTGATGCTTTCCTTATGGCCTGGAAAGCCTAGATTTTATTATCTTAACTTCTATGTGTGTATGTTCACTTCTTGTTGCTCGTAACCTTTGGGGTGGGGGCAGAGGGGAGGATGGACCTTGGGTTACTCCTTTGTTTAACTATCTTCTGAAGGCAATTTGTATGTACTTACAGCAATTTTATGTCTCACGCCTTATGCTTTTAGTTTAACCTTCCATTGTCTGTCCGTTACCTTGGGTATGTTTGTAAAACAATAAAGATGGTTAATTACAAAAAAGCTTTACCCTAAACTAGGTGTGATATACAGAAATAAAGTGTCCAATTTTCTGCCTGCAGAGACCATCTTGAAGATCATGCTTTTATCCTTGACTACAGTGACACTGTTTGCACAGTTACTTCCAAATCTACTTAGCCAAATCGAACCCACTTTTCTACTCCATCTGCTGCTGTACCATTGAATGCTCCTCTAGAACCCAGCACAGCTCCCTTTATTTCTCCCTCCTTTCCTTCCTCCCCAGATCGCCAGATGCCAGGCACCTCACTTATTGCACTTCATTCACCTCCATATTTTGGCTTGGATTGTTCTGCCCTTACCTTTCCTCCCTTTTTCAATTCCCCTACCTCCTTCTCTCTGAAATGCTCTGACCCCCACACTATTGTGCTGTCTTCCGTAAACTCCTTTACTGCTCAAACTGCCTTCTACTTCCACTTCCCATGTCACTATCTTTCCAAAGCAATTTGAATACTCATTCCTTCAAATTACTCAAATCCCTCCTCTGTGACTTCACTGTACATTCCTGCACTTGTGTCTTGTTCTGTGCTGTGTTTTACTGCCCTATAAGTCCATCCCCTAACTTCCACTACCTCTGCACTAATTCCATGCCCTGCCCACAGTTCGCTCCTTCCTTCTCTGCTGAATAATACACCAACAGCACTTCATTCACCTCTCATATTGCTGCAACCTGTACTGTAATACCATACCTAGCAGACCCTGTTCATACTCCAGCTGTGTTTTCACTGTGTGCTACATAGTTCATCTTAAGTTTTTGCTCCTTAATAGTTCAATTTATGTTTTGATTGTTGAATGGTGTAACTCACTGTTGTAACTTAGTGTTGTATTCTCCCTCCTCCCCAATTACACATCTGAAACTAATTGATTCAGCTGGCGTGCATGTAATGTTAGCAACTCCAAAATGACAACTCCATAAGTTTGTGAGGAAATTATGGTGAGGACAAAGTGCACATAAGTTTTACTCTCCCCAAGGTGCTATGACCTTGAATTTTGTTAGTTAATTTGGGGTGCAGGAGGAAAAGTCTCTGGTAAAGAAAGAAAGTTGCTGTTTGTGTCCTCACTGAATTTCCTTTGTGATTCCAGGCTTGCTGCTATGGAGTGGCTATTATCGCATGGAAACTTTCAGATTAGTGTCTTTCCTGGTCAATCATTTGAAATAATTAAAGTAATAACATATACAATTTGAGACATGTTAAGGTGATAATGTAAAGAAAAATTTCATAAATGTCTGGAAAATATAAAGATCAACTCATGCAACATGGTGTTGGTTTATGTACTGATTCAAAAGCCAGGATATGCTGTAGTCATGGCAACTCTAATGTTGCTGAATTGTGCTATTTTACCAAATTTGGCAACATTTTCCAAGTCTGATATGGATGTCAAAATACAAAATGAAAACATCAATATTCAAATGATGAAAAGATTTTAAAGGACTGCATCTTGGTAGTGAAATTTTATAACACAGTTGGATCAGCACTAGATATTTTGAAAGTAGAAATAAATGCAAATATTGTAACAGTAAAATATTAACAATGAGAAAACAAAGTAAAATAAATATTAAAATGGATAGTGGGCAATGTCCACATAGATACTGTAGATAATTATGTTTAAGTAACTGTCTCAAATCAACAAAGCTGGAAAATACATGTTAAAATAGTCTGGAAACCAAATTGCATTTGAAATTAATAAGTTTGGTATATAATTTGCTTACAAGTCATTAAAGGAATGAGGACTGTATCTGAAGCCAGTCAGGCTGCATGTGCTATATGAAACAGAAGTCTGGGAACTTTGAAACTAAATAAAGGATTTTGAGGTGGTATAAAATCTACAGTATTCCTCTTTTGAGTCTTTACTACCTTAGTTCACTGCAGAAGAATTGATCAATGCAAAAGCAGGCTTTTTTGCACCTAGAACCAATGGCAAAGGGTGTGGCATTTAACTACTAGTACTGAATGATATAAACAGATGACAATTGATTATTTATGAAATGTTTGAGACAGTCAATTGAATTTCCAACTCTATATAACAAGACATGGTTTGCACATTTAGATAAACCGATAAAAGGAATGGTTTAACCTATATTATGAATGTGAGAAATAATTTTAAATTGTAGATACTTAGAAATAATAAAACTGATACACTATAGAACATATTAAAGATGTTTCTATGCAAAAATAATCAACATTTCAGAAAAGGCTCCATGACACAAAAATGTAAGGCATACCTACTGTATATATTACATAATTATATCTTGAAAATTGCAACTTGAATAATCATGTCAGAATAACAGCCGGACTTTGTTTTATTGTGCTTCACAATGCACTGCTAATTTTATGACAACATAAAATTTGTGACACTATGATAAGTTGCTAATGTGATTAGCCTATGTTCAAACTATCAATCATGTACTATTTGATTCCCACTTGTGAACAAATTAAGTGTAAATGGTTACAATAGATCATCAAATGTCTTATTCATGTCAAGATGATGGTTTGAGATGTCATTTGATTAAAAACAATTATTTTTTATATATACAGTAGGACTACCAAATTTGCTTATTTGGCTAAATGTATATACAAGGAATAAAATTAATGCTCTTCATAAGAAAAACTATATGATCTGCATGTATTGCATGAGTTGCCTATATTTTATTGTTAGTTGTATTTTATTTCATTCCTTATATATTGTGTATGTAACAGCCTTTTGCTATATTATATTTTAGTAATTAAATAAATTTGAATTTCTGTGTGTACACATTCTACATTCCTCTGCATGCTAGCTAAGAAACTGTAGTTTGAGTTGAAGGGCTATGAAATGGTAACAATGAAAAATATATTCTGTATATAGTTTTATTCAACTCACTCAAATCATAAAATAACTATATTTTTGAAAATGGTCAGTTGGAGCTTCTGTTATATGTGGCAATATGTGATGACATGGGGGATAGACAAGAGCAAAATGACTAATGTTTTAAAGAATATTAAATGAGTTCTGTGTTGCTCATGGAAATACTTAGATTAATAGGCAAGATTGCTTCAATTACTAAATGCTACCCAGAATAAGGATTAACAAAACATAGCCATATTTCTATCACTAATTAGTGCAAAATCAGTGCTTTTGCTTAGATACCTCCTTAAAACAAAATAATTAAATGAAAATACTTTGTTCATGGAACACAGCTCTGAGGTATTATTACAAACCAAGGAGAAACATAGTATGTGAAAGGTATTACATTCAATATCCAAATGCAGAAACCAGTCAAAAGTATTACTGAGTAAAGTTGTAGTCAGTGACATATCCTGAAATTTCTTTGAAAACTCTAAAGAAATTACCTTCTGCCTGCTGTACTGCTGTAGATCTAAACACACCAGGGCAATGTGATGGCTACAACTGTATGTTACATTTAAATAAAATTAGTTAATCTTGTGGATTGGGTGGAATCTTGGATGAAGACTTTATAGACCCTATTGTATAGTGCAGTATCAGTTAGGAGTATCATAGCCACACTGTAATCTTGGCATACTGAAATGCTATTCTCCAAACTTAAGATCCTCTGATAGCCAATACCTTTGGAGTGATTAGCCACAGCCTGCAAGGAAGTCATTACTATCAGGAAGTTATGACACAGAATCTCCAAAGATAGCACTAACTGGTACATAGCATACCATCATACTCAGATATCACCTGCTACCACTCAACTAGGATAGATTATCTATTACAGCATTACCAGTACAGTTAATACCAGTCTAGGATATGCCACCCATATTAGACAACCAGTGAGAGACTGCTATCCCGTCAAGAAATTGGTAACTGGAAACTATAAACCAGTGCAAATATGCTCACCAGATTTTGCATTCTTTGATTATTGAACTATTAAAGTCAACCAGGCAGTTGAAAAAGTCTATCTTTGCATATTTTGGAATAGTGATAGTAGGCATTTAAACCCATGGTAATAAACAATAATCAGTAATCATCAGTAAGTAGCATCTTTCAAAAAGAGGTGTGCAAGAAAAAGGGGCACAATTTGAAGATAGAGGGGCAGCTCAGAGGTAATGTAAGGAAGTATTTTTCACAGAGAGGTTTGTGGATGCATGGAATGGCTTTCGGAGGAGGTTGTGGAGTCAAAACAGTGGTTGAATTCAAGCATGCATGGGACAGCCATAAGGCAATTCTAGGGTGTGGGGTAGAAAGAAGTAGGCTGCTGGTTAACTAGGATCTGCAGCTTATCCATTATCTAGGGAAATGGGCAGACTGGTGGGCCAAGCAGTCCTTATCTGCCATCAAATTCTATGTTTCTAAGTAATGAACTGCATAAAAATAAGAATGTAACTTGAATTGGACAAAGCCTTATCAATTATCTAGTGTTCATTTGGAACAGTGACACAACTGGCAGAGAACTGTATTCTGAAAAGTTACACTGTTTAAGTAGAATATTTCTTGGTTAACATTGATTATACCATAACATTCAATGATTTGGAAGAAACTTAAAAGCTGACAGTAATAACAAATTCTGGTCAGAGCCGATATGGCTGTGGAGAGCTTTTGGGATGTTTTTACACATTGGCTCGGATATTCAAACTACGCCAGGCAGTGGCGTAAACCTGCGTTACTCACAGCTCATGGGGGTGGCCTGGGTGATTTCAACGGAGCTGCACTATGGCTCAGCAGCTTTGAATATCGCATCTTGACCACTCCCCACTGTGCATGGCACAGTGGCACTGCGCCAGTGCAAGTGGCCAGAGTGGAGCATGGAGATGCGTTAGCACAAGTGCCATTGCGCCCATTCACAGTACCTGCAATATTCAAAAGGGGACATGCAAATGAGGCCTTCATTTATACAAAGGTGCACATGGGGCCATTTGAATGTCTTTATACTCCATTTTCATCCCATTAGCTTGCAGATGCGCCGATCCCTGATGACTTGCACCTGGCACCTTGCAGGCAGCAGCCATTGGGGACCAATGCCCCTGTAGCCCGATCACGGGCATTTTTCTAAAAAGACTTCCTTGTCCAATATCCCTGGTGGTCCAGTGGACTGCTATGTGCCCAATCGTGGGCATGTGTTATAATAAAGAGACTTCCCTCGTCCAATATCCCTGGTGGTCCTGTGGACTGATTGCTGCCGATCGTGGACATGTGTTATAATAAAAGACTTCCTCATCCAATATCCCTGGTGGCCAGAGTGGACCGCTATGTGCCCAATCACAGGCCTCTGTAAAAGGCCTTCTGGCGTCCTATTACCCTGGTGGTCTGGTGCCCCCCTCCCCACCTGCCCACTGGGCCCACCACCCTGCTCCCTGGTCAGCCAGCGGGCAGCATCACCCTCCCTGCCGCCCCACCGCCCACTGACTGACACCTGGTGGGGCTGCATGCCCATTAGTTCACAGCATGAGCCAATGGGCATGCAGCCCATACTGTACCATATCTGGAATGTGTAGTATGGTATAAGGCCGCCCTCATTGAGGTATCAGTCGGCGGGTTGGCAGGGTGGCAGGCAGGTGGGTGCTGACTGGGGGTGGGGTGGTGGGCCCAGTGGGTGGTGAGGGGGCACCCAGGGACCACCAGGCAATAGGACGTTGTATGTTTTATAGATGCCTGCAATCGGGCAGAGTGCAGTCCACCGGACCACCAGGGATATTGGACGAGGATTTCTTTTATTATAACACATGCCCATGATCAGGTACATAACGTCCACTGGACCTCCAGGGATATTGGATGAGGAAGTCTTTTATTATAACACATGCCCGCGATCGGCAATAGTGGTCCACTGGACCACCAGGGATATAGGACGGGGGTTATTTAAACAGATGCCTGCGATCGGGCAGCACTCAGTCCACTGGACCACCAGGAATATTGGATGGGGTTTATTTAAACAGATGCCCACAATGGGGCATTGGGGCACTGCAGGTGCGTAGGAAATTGGCCACCCACAGGTGCCAGCTGCCGTGTTGCACCCCTGCAATGCAGCAGCTCACCTGTGGGTGGCCATCATTTGTTCCCTTTATTTGTGGCTTAACTTTGTGCAGGTGCAAGTAGGGGTCACACATGTATGGCTCTGCACATCCTGGGCTGAATATCGGGCTGTGCAGGTTATGCATGAGCACACACCCCACCTGTGTCTGCATACATTACTGATGTGCTCCGACACATCGGAGTTTGTCTGGCGCACTCTTCCCTTTGAATATCGTGCTGTGGTGCATCAGTGGGTTGTGCATGGTGCAACACTGTTGCGCCATGCACAACCCTTTTGAATATCTGGGCCACTATGTCTAATGAATTTGCACAATGCAGATCTATGGAGGGGCATTTTTAATGTGGACTTCCTTTTACACATTTTCACAATGTGTTTTCATAGAATATGCCTGCTAATCACTATATATTTAGCATGGTTAGTTCACAGAAGAAATGGCATCTTATTTTTAGTGGGCTCACATCTGCATATTATGCTGCATTGTGTAAAATCAGAAAGCAATAAAACAATATTTTACATCTGGCTGGATATACTAAGTGCATGATAGAAGCACAAGCAGAAAGATGGATTGCACAAAGAAGGTGCACCAGTCAGCACTGACACATTATTCAAAGTGAATGCTCCACTGGTACAGGGTGGGCATACAGTGAAGCTACCGGGATGAAGTGCAGTACTGCAAAATTCTACAGTAGAGTTACTGCAGCAAACAATACAATTTCAAAGGGAGTTAATCATTTTGTCATGCAATACGCCTGTGAAACTGCACTTCTTCCTGGTGGCCTTCATCATTCCTGTTGAAAATGTGACCCTGAATGGGAGTTGCAGTGCAGTTGGCTGTCAAGTCAAGTGCATCCAGCGTGACCCTGACTGAATACCTTCCAGAGGGAATGCATGGCACATACCAGTATGCACCACAGCCCCATGGGTGATATTCAGACCAGGAATGCAAATGAACTAATTTAGCATGCAGGGTGCAAAGAGGCCTTATGCATCCTCATTACCAGCCAATTTGCATGTTGGCATGGGGATGAATGAGCCGGAGCAGCTCGCCACAAGCCCTAATCCCTATCGCTCCCTTGTGGGACAGACCCTGAAGTCTCTGGAGGTATAGTGGCACCCCCCACCCATTCCACCAGTCCCAGTTTTACCAGAGTCCAGGCTCTGTTGGTTCCATATTGTAAGGACCCCAATGCCATCCCTAATTGCACCTGAATACACCTACAGTTAATGTACATAGTGTGGCCCCTCTCCCCCACAATGGTGCCAGGATCCCTCTCTCTGCCCCGATCCCATCCCATTGTGACTATTGGCACTGTAATGGGATAGTACTGCTCTATCAGTGGGTGACAGAGCACTAACAGAAGGATGCTGGAATGTGTTATACATAGGCACAAGCTATGTGTGGTGATAACACCCAGTGACCATACCTCTCAGGCACTCACATGCAGATCAATCATCCTGGTGCTATTGCACTGCTCAGTGTGGGTGATGGCCAATGCTGTACCCACTGACACAGGTCTCAAAAGTCATGTTACAGATGACCCCCATTCATTTGTACAATTGAGGAACTGTGGATGAACTATCTATAGCCTGAGGAGTACTCTGCAAATGGCATTACAGGACAGCACACCCCATGGCACCTGGGATACTTCAGAAATCTGAGGGTGGCATGTTACACAAGGGAACAGGGTAGTGTGGACTTGCAGTGGTGTATGACAGCAGAAAGATACAGCATTGACAAGGCATTCATTAGAGGTATGTAAATTTCTCTTCAGTTTGCTAGGGACATACACACAGCTGCATACACTGGTGGATCTGCAGCTGGCATGGCATCCCAATGAACAGTTCAGACAGTTGGGTCATTCCAAAATGCAGGTCCCCAGCCTGTGTTCAGTGCAGTCAATGACTGGCCATGGCAGGGTGTGGAAGGCAGTGCCAGTCTTTGCAACAGGTTGGGTATGGGGGGAGTGAGGGTGTCTGTATACAGGGGTGGTGATGGGAGTCCTGTAGACTATGAATATGGACCATGGTTTCCAATGGTGCAATCAGGTCTGGGGGGCCCAACACTATGTAGCTCTTCAGGGTTGGAGTTGGCTAGACTGGGGATGGAAGGGATACCTCTAGTCCACCAGGGCTTCCAGGCTGTAGTGCACCTGGGTGCACATCTGCAGCCATCCTGTGGGTGGCTGGCTGGGTTAGGTCAGCTATTCATGGCCTAACTGTGGGCCACAGTGCTCTGAACTGTGAGGGGCACATTCCCACTAAATATGCTGCAGCATGGCATATGCATGGATTGCCCCTTGACTTGAATGACATACCATTTGTGTGTACCCTCGCCATTCCCTTGTGGCTTGCATGTCCCACACATTTGAATATCATGTTGTTGCACATTGTTGAGTTGTGGACATCTCCATTTTCCACTGAGACATGCTGCATATCTCCTTTGAATACAGGGCCCTCCACTAGGTAGCCTGAAAAATACATTATAAAATGGTAAAATCATGACCCCACTGTAAAACAAGATATTGCATTTAAGCTGGGACAGCCTGAGTAAATGCAGTCAAAATGTGTAAATGAACATCCCTGTGACAATGAGATGCAGCATCTCCCATGCCCTATCCAGGATATAAAATATAGGATAAAACATATTCAGTGTGCCCAGATCCAAATAACTGTTACTCTGTAAGAAGCCCTCATTTTCCATGTGTTTTCCCCACAAAGGCAGAATCAAATCCTGTAAATGTTTCCATAAGCCACTGGTTCTTTATTTATGTCTTTGTTCTTTATTTATTAGATCAACAGCCTTTTTATTAGGAAAAGAGCTCTGATTTGCTGCTCAGTATTAATATTATATGTCACAATGGCCTAGGAATGATTTGGATTTATATGATATGCATAAGGTATAATGGGGATTATATGAAATAACAAATATCAAGCTCATTATTTCATGAACTATACTCAAAATTAGTAATCACAAGTCAGACAATCTTTCAAAAGATACTAGTAATGCCTCTAAACATTTTTTTTGCAAATAGAGACATATGTTATATATAATATATATATATATATATATATATATATATAGATATATATAGATAGATATATACAGATATAAATGCTATTTTTGCATCTTATACTTGTTAGCTTTCAGACAAATTCTCATAGACTTTTTTCTGTCCACCTAATGGAATCTTGAATGAGTTAAGTAAATGTTATTATTTTATCAAGGCCCTGCTCCAGCAACTCGGTAAATACACACTAGTATATCATATTGTAAATGACAAAAACAGTCTTCTGTTTGCAGTTGTTTGATCAGGAATTTTATAAATGGTATAAGTTCTTGTTGTCACATCTATGTTGGTCCAATAAAATGTATCAAATCATTTGCTTCTGTATCACTCATGGTTTGTCAGCAGTTAATTCTTAGAGGAGATCTCCCTTGCAAGAGTTTGTTTCTCCACCCTCCTCCAAACACTCCACACATACACTCTTACTATAATAGATCTCAGTAGCTCTTATCTGTTATGTTTGAGAAGCAGGCTGCAGCCCTTACGGTCAATAAGAAATGTATGTATTTAGTCTGGGTAGTTCACTGATGACATGGCATTTTATCAGATAGGTCTTGAGAGGTTAAAACAGTGTAAATCTTTACAAAATTTGCTGGGAAATGGTAACATTTATGAAGTATCAATCTTCCTTAAAAGATATTCATCCCCAACTCAAGTTAGTAGCAAAAATGTTTAAATGCTAATCATTTAAATGTGCAAGCTCTTGCATTTTGAAGGGGGTAAACAAATCTCCAGTTTAATAGGCAACCAATATTTAACAACTTGTTTCATCTTCCTAATGGCCATCAAATAAGCAGCTTGGAGTTATGTCTCAACATTCTAAACATAAAAAGGATTATTTTATTTTAGTTGTCATAGTGATTTTTAGATGTGGAAGAATACATTGAAAGTCAAAAAATTAGTTCCACAAAACTCCATTTTCAAGCTGCAGACAGCAAAACAGCTGTCAGCTCCACCCACAGCCATAAAAGTAGTTATTCTCCACATATAGGTATGCCCCAAAGCTAAATTTAGACTGGTCAAGAAATCATAATATCACTGATGATGTTAACCTACCAAAACCTAACTCTGTGAAAAATAGATATGTGCTAGATGAAAGACATCTTCCAAAATTTATAAGGCTATTAGTGATTTACAACTGTGGAGAAGAATAAATCGGCACTTTATAAATCTGGCAGGATATGTCATTGACACCAGCTGCAGCATGTAATGCTGTGCAACCAACCCAGCTTCAGAAGCAGACAAGCATGGCATGTATAGAGTGTCCAGGGCTGGGGTATCATTGTTGATGGTAGTAGCTCCCAGCCCAGGGATGGAGGGCATCAGGTTCTGACACCGCTAAAGTATTGACTGTAAAGGGCAGGGAGCTTATTTAACTGAATAGGATATGCTGTTCATGTGCAGGGCAAGCATTGGCTGTGCATGCACATGGGCTGTGAGTGGATCAAAAGGCATATTGAGAAACCCGAGGAGAAAAAACACTGGGTATCTTCATGATACTCTGGAAGGGGTGGAAAAATGAGGAATGACCTAGCCAAACTTGAACGATGGTCCAGGAGTGTGGAAGCTAGGATTCAATGTGAAAAGTGCAAAATCATGCACTGGGGCACAGAACATAGGGGAGAATTACATATTGTTGGGGAGTTGTTAGCCAACAAGCAGGAAAGCAGATCTGGGGATAATCATATCTGATGACCTAATGGTGGTCAAACAATGTGCCAAGACTTTGGGGAAAGCCAGCGGGATGCTGGGTGCATAGGAGAGGAATCTCCAGAAGAAGAAAAGAGGTGGTGATGCCACTATACAAGTCATTAGTGAGACCTCATTTAGAGTAATTTGCCTGTTTCTGTAGACTGCATGTCCAAAAGGACATTGACAGGATCAAGGAAGTTCAGAGAAGGGCAACACAAATGGTGCACTGCCTGCACCAAAGATCATACAAGGAGAGACTGGAGGCACTCAATATGTATACCCTACAGAAGCAGAAAGAGAAGGGTGACATGATAGAGACCTTTAAATACCTAAAGGGAATAAATATTGTACAGGAGGGTAGCATCTTTCAAAAAGGAGTTACTTATAACAAGAGGGTGTGATGAGATTGGAAGGCTGACTAAGGGCAACATGAGGAAGTATTTTTCACAGAAAGGGTGGTTGAGGCATGGAACAGCTTCCCAGCAGAGATGGTGGGGCAATGTTGGTGGGGAATTCAAGACTGCATGGGATAGTCATAAGGGAATCCTATCAATACAAAATGGGAGGTAAAGCCAGAAACAAAGTAGGATCCGCAGACTTTTAGTAGATATGGAAAAAGGGCAGAATGGATGGTCCTATCAGTCCTTATTGGCCATCAAATTCTATGTTTCTATAACTGCTGACACTCCTGGGCCTTGTACAATCATCCAGTAAGCCTGACCTTGTGAGGCTTGAAGCAGTTGAATTTGTGAGTTCATGAGTGAAATGTCCAAAGACTGATTGGATTGACGAGGAAGTCAAAAGAAATAGAGACAAAACAAAGGAACAAGATTGTGTAGTTTTCCTGCATAATTCAGAGAATGCACAGCATCAGCTGTGTACAGTACATACCTGTCACTGACAGAGGGTCAGCTCTTGTGAGGAAAACAATGTCACAATAAACTCTTAGCAGAATATGGGCTATTACTGTACATCCAGATTACACAATTTATTTGCTTTGAAAACAAATGATGGAACGAATTTTCTAAGCTGCAGAAGACATAGAACTGTACTAGAGGATGATAGTGGCACTGAAAGAGTGCCTGAGGAGATACTGTACTTTGATCTGCAGTGCTGCCCCATGTCAGGTTACCACATGTCAGTCAGTATCTTGAGTGAAGAGCATTCAGAATATCCAGTACCATCAGTCTGTTCTTGCTTGTCATCTACAATTTGCCAGCTGACTGCTGGAGGCTGCTGGCTAAACTCACATGTGCAGCACTGTTTCTGTATAATGACACCTGCCGACTCTTAAACAGATGCAGATGACAATGTATATTTTAGCATTTAGAAACAGAGACACAAAGGGACATCAACTATTACAAGTTGAGATGGACATCATAACAGCAGTATCAGAATATCTTTTGGCAAAAGCAACCTGGCATCAGGCAGCAGTGTACTGATCTAAATGAAATGTTTGCTGTGAAGTATTAAATAGGTGACAGCAGTGTATGTTGAATTGTGTGTGTGAGGGGACCTCTGACTGCAGGACACAACAGCTGAGAAACTCTAGAAGCTGTAATTCTGTGCAGGCTATGAGAGTTAGGATGATTACTGGCATTTGCATTTCAAGAGTCAGCAAACATTGTTAGCCCTCAATAGGTCCCAGAACAATACCCTTTTGAGCAGAACTACATTTGAAAGAGCTTGTGACATGTTATAAATGTTCAAAGTAGTTTTAAACTGATTTAGTGGGACTTGTAAGTCATCTTGTTTTATGCCTGATTGTTCTTCCATTCCATTCACTCATAAAACCAGAAGTGTATAAAGGAAATCAAGCTTGTGTTAGCTTTTATGTTTGAGTTGAAGTCATTTTGTTTTACTTCATTTCCAATTTTTAGGCATTGCAGAAAGAGACAGTTGATAAGTAATGCATTCACAGTCCACCACATAGCAATGAACAATACATTCATTCAGTTGTTTGGGTCATGGACAGTCATTAACAACCTCCACCATGTGAATAATCCATACTGTATACCTAGTGTACCACCCTGATCAACAGCTTCTCAGCTTCCAACTGGTCATCTGCCAATGTCTTCTCAACTTCTAATTGATCATCTGCTATGTGCTGTTACCTGAGCAGGGTTCCCAAATCCATCAGTGCAGGAGTGTACCCTGTTTAGCCCCTTGAGGATAGAGTGCCACATTGCATCATTCTGCTCTCTATTCAGTTCCCACATCTGGCACTAGGGTTAATATCCCAGTATTGACACCGTAGTGCAGCATGAGAGGGTGCTGCACTTGAGGTGACGCTCTTTCACATGATATGTTAAACCGATGTCCCATCTGCCTGGATTGGTGGTAGTTCAGGTGGATGTTAAAGATCCCATGGCACTTATTGAAAAGAGTAAGGGAATTTCTCGGTGTCCTCGCCTAATTTCCTTATTCACTAAAATGTCACCAACAGCTTAATCTGGTTCAAGGTCAGTTGGCATTCATCTGTATCCCCTCCCCGGGTCATGCCTGAAAATAGGCAGGATTTGTCTAGTGCACTGACCAGGTCAACAAAAACTAAATAAATAAATAAAATTCCCTGTGCTTAAAGCTGTGCCTTTTCTAGCTTCATACATATCCAATTGGTGAAGGAGAGTGGACTGTGTGAGGATTTTGCTGGCTGTTGTTAGCGGCGTATTCCAAAGGCTTACCTGTCAGAATGCCCCGTTTTGGGTTTGGCCCCAGAAAATTTCTAGTTGGGTTGGGTACCTTTCAATCCAGTATCTTTTCCATAGTGGAGTGAACCCCTTTCAGAATGTCAGAATTTAGGACATTCCAGGGTCATATTAATGTATGTTCCAACTGCCGCTATACTTTCGCCTGGTGTTGCTGACTTCAGGTTTATGTTTATGTAGCTTTGCTGAGCTTAGATATGTCCTATACAAATGGTTGTATTGAACTTTTCTGAGGCAATTTACCCTTAAACATGTTCTGGCATGTTCCACTGCCTGCTGCCAACTCTCTTCTGTGATCCCATAGAAACATACAAGTTGGTGACAAACACACCACAATAGACCATCCAGTCTGACCATTTTGTTGCATGCTGTGTCATTGCAGCTCCTACCCAATCTCGAGACATACCCTGCTCATGTTACTTCCAAAGGTCTCCTTGTAGCTGTCACATGCATGCAAGAATACTATGACTGTTCTGGCCTGTATGAGCCTATAAATGTCTGTAAATGGTAATACCCGATTGTGGTTTTAACCAAAGTGTTTACACTGGTGAGTACTCTGTCATCCTCAGCCTCACCGGGTTCACTTGCAACAAACCATGAACAATTAGGTATAGGAAGAAGAAGCTAGGGGAACACTCTCTCTGTCTCTTAGGCCACTGAATGGTAGTAGCCTCCCCTTAACAATAAAGGTCTCGGACTGTGGACAGAGCCCACTTCCCATTGGAGAAGCCCTGGTGGACAAAGGTAGTGTAGCCTCATTTGCTTTTAAAGGCTGAGGATATCCTCCTCTGTGATTAATGAACTGGTGTTTACTTCCCATTCCAACCTTTATCCTTGTAAATTATCTAATTTCTCCCAATTAATTTTGTGCCATGAAATATCCCATTTTCCTCAGGAGACTGGCTAGTTGGCAAGGTTCTCTTTCGACTGTCTTACATAGAGGAGGAGGTCTTCCATAAATAAGGATGCTTTATGCTCTACCTGACCCACCTGCAGATCCTTGTTTCTTGAATCACCTCATCGGACCTCTGGCAGGGGTACCAAGGATAGCACATAACGTAATGGTGACAGGGAAACCCCTTGAGTGTGCTGTTTTGTAGCTGAAGGACTGTGAGAGGTGCTCACTTGCCATTACCTGTGCTGTTGGGCTGGTGTATAGCACTTGTACCATTTTCTGCATTTAGGGCCCAACCCAAAGTGCTCCTGCCCTTGGTGTAGGTAACCCTACTCCACCTGGTCAAATGCCTTTCACTGACTCAGGTTAGTATCCCTGCTGACTCCTCCCAACCCCTCTCTATCTCCACAGTACATTCAGTGTTCAGTGAATGCTCCTTTCCCTGTCTGCCTTTCACAAACCCTGATTGGTACAGATGTATCAGTTTCAGTTAAAGTTTTGCATGTGGGTTTCACGACTTTCAGTAAATTATCTTGTAGTCTGCAGTAAACAATGAGATGGAGTGGTAGAAAGAGCACAGCAAGTGATCTTTACAGGGTTTAGGTAGTACCACTATAGTGGCTGACCATATTGGGAGGGTGCAATACTCCATGTTTAATACTCTTCGTTAGCATTCCATCAAGTGTTCCTTAATATAGACCCTAAAGACTTTATAACAATCTATTGACAGGCTATCTAGGCCTTTCACCCTCCCAGTCCAACAATGATTGCCTTCACCTCCTCCCTCTCTATTGTTGCATCTAGAATCTGCCTTTGTTCCTGTGAGAGTTTCTGCACCAGGGCTTCCTTGAAGAAGGTTCAGTTTCTATTTCAGCATCCCCTCTGTATTCCAAGGAGTATAACTTTAGATATGAGCTATAGAACTTATTCTCAGTTTCCTGGGTACCAAGGTATAACACCCCATCCCCCTCCAGTATTCATGACAAAAGCAGGCCCAGACCTGGTCTTTAGCTGCCACAATAGCCATTTTCTTGCCCTGTCTCCTTCAAAATATGCCCCATTCATGCTTTTATTATTTGCCCTTCCATTAACATACTGTTCAATTAGTTATATTCTATCTTCACTTGTTGTAGTGCCCTGTCCAATTGGACCATGTGGTTCTATTTGTGAGCTGCGTCACTGCTAGGTATAAGATTTTATAATTCAGTTGGTTTCCTGTTGAGATTTTTGTTGTGGTGGTGAGAGTATGAGATGATCCCCTTCATAAGGTGGCTTTCAGGGTGTCCCACCTGACTGATTCTGTGATTTCCCTACCCTATTGTTCTGTAGGAATTTCTCAATCACTTTTGTTATCTTGCCCTGAAACCTTCTTCTTGTAGCAAAGTGGGATCAAGTTGGCATTATTTCTGTACACACAGGGGGCCACCCATAAACTGAATGCAACAGACGTATGGCCTGAACTAGTATCTGGCTGTGGCTGAGCATCTCACCACCCTCGCAGCACTTGACTAGCCAGCATGATGTTGTTCTCACATATTTACTATAGGCATGAGAATAATATTTACATTCCTTACAGAGTAGTGATGAATTCTCCATACACTGACTAAACTGTTCTGCTCTATCAATGCCCTCAGTGCACCTGGGCTCTTGATCGCCCGTAAGGCTGCTTGAAGGATATGTCCAAAACCACATCAAGCACACAGTTGGCATCACCCCAATCCATTCCCTAGAAGTGTGCCATCTCCACAACTAGCTTAGTGAAAAGCACCCCGTGTTGAAATTCAGTCTGTAGAAGGAGCACAATGAGATATCCTAGCCAATAGTTATTTCAAAGTGGATGATGAAGAATCACCAGGTTGTATTATCAATGGTTTCCAACATACAGACTTGCAAATGGTAGTGAACCCAAATACCAGTATTTCTGGCCCTTGACTTTCAAATTGAAAGTTAAGCTTAGTCTAAATCCCCAGTTTTGGCATGGGTCTCCTTCAGAAACACCACATCAGAGTTGGCCTTTTCATTGCTCCCAGACTCTTTTCCTTTGACCTGCATTTTAAGCCATTGACTTTCCAGGATAAAACTCTTAATGGATTACCCATAGATATTGTACACACCTGTAGACATTAAGTAACCCTATCTTTTAAATGGATAATGAGGTGATATAAAATGCTTATGTGAACCACTATACAGTAAGCTGTCAATCAAACCATCTCTGTTATGTAGCCTGTTAAGCAAGGCCAAGCATCCACCAAATTTAGATCTCTTACCTGCCCCTCCCTACCTCTCATCTCTTCCCACTCTCCCACAGGACCTCGCAAACGAGGACCGCAGATTACCCTCATGTGGCAGATCGGTACCTTTGAGTGAGTTAGGTGCCCTCCTTCTATAGCAGAGCTTGCACCAATGTAGCAGTCACAGATCAATATAGTACTGGGCTATGGCTTGCAAGCATACAGTATGTGTCCATCCATTGGGTAGTTTACTCAGTCATAACAGCAGCTGTAGTCAGAGGTTATGGTAGGACCTGGCACCCTTCCTGCATTGTACTGGCCAGCAGCAAAAGATGGACAATGCAAGAGACAGCAGTTTTACCCTCTCAGCTTGGGAGCCCCATTCCCACACCTCACATGTAAGCCTTTGCTTCACACCAGTGGGACAGACCGAGCAACACCAGTCACCCCCAACCCATCACCCACCATACTCAACAAGCTACTGAGTAAAGGAAAACATAATACATGTATCCCTGAACCTGATGCTGTAATAATAAACCATTATCAACACTAATAAGTAACTTTACTGTCTTCTAGGGAAAATAATGCAGCATTATAGCTGTTCATCCCTTTGTAGTGAATATCATTGTGAGGGCACGTTGAACACATCATGAGTCTCTACTACAAAATGTTGTTCAAAACTGTACTAGAGTTGAAAACTGCCTGTTAGTCCCAACATGAGTGGCTTCAGCTTCAGTCCTCTTCCGGCATCAGCATAGCACCCCCATAGCAAAGGCAACCCACCAGCACCTCATATACAGTACATTAGGGTACATAACTTAAACTCACAGATATTAAAGTCAGTTCATCCTGCCAGTGTCTATAAATTTAGCACTTCCACCACCCCTTTGTGCATGTTTTTGATGGAGTGTGACTTGTGGGACTAGTGGGAGCACTTTGCTGTCATGCACAACAGTGTCAATAGGTAGATGTGAGTTATGTGAGCTCTGGTGCCAAGAGGAATGGGGAAGGAAGAAGGGTCTCGGGGTAGCCCCAGGCCCCAGTTCAAGTAGAAGGAACAAAACACACAGTACCTTAATACTGCCTACTATGTTGGTTGCAAATTTGTTATTTTGCTGGTGCCATTGTTCAAGCCAGTAGTGACCCTCAACTGCTGCCCTCCCTTCATAGGTAATCCTCAAGCTTTGATACATTGGTCATGATAGTCACAGTTACACTTTATTTTCAGTGTCTGTTTCAATGTAACTAATCAGTAATTGCATGCAATAGTGTAATTACACAGTAGTTACATGTTAATACATGCAACTACACTGCAATTGTAATAACAAATGAGACTGGAGCACCCACTCCAGACTCTATATATAACCAGTGCACTTTACTATGTATAATGTTATAATACCACACTAAACCAAATCATGTAAAGGTTGTGCTTACATTTTATTGCTGTACAAAAGACATGGTACAAAACACATTGCATTAAAATTTGGCAAGACATCCAGCAGCAAAATTAAATAAAAGAATGATAGCAGTTACACATGCATCAGCATCGCCTGAATGGGTGAATAAACCTTAGTTCACTCCATCTGGAAAGAGCTTTTCCAGAGGTTGAAAATCATGTACTTTGCCAGTCCTTTATAGTGATATTAATTAACTAAGTGCCCTTGTTCATAAAGTGCTAATTTAAAATCATATAAACACATTTGGAAGTAGCAACTCATACTACATTCTATTGAAGACTTACTGGGAATCTAACAAGGGTTTTAAGCATCGCATTGATGCATATTTGACATGGGCTGAAAATGTTGGTTGGATAAGTAAGGAAGAAAATGATTTATGAATCTTAAAAAAATAGTAGAGTCAACTACATTCTAGCTTTCCAAAATACATAAAAATCTGGAAAATCCACCTGGTTGCCCTATCATATCAGGGATTGAATGGTTAACTGAGACCCTTTTGAAATTAACTGATGAGACTTTTAAAACCCATTGCACAGAAAATCCTCTTACATCAAGGATACAACTGATATATTGAAA
Source organism: Neoceratodus forsteri (assembly GCA_016271365.2). Taxonomy (NCBI): domain Eukaryota; kingdom Metazoa; phylum Chordata; order Ceratodontiformes; family Ceratodontidae; genus Neoceratodus; species Neoceratodus forsteri. The sequence continues at coordinate 628,474,774 of CM057455.1, forward strand.
GCAGTATATGATATTGATATGAATTTGGGGTCACAGTTTGCAACATTAGATGTGTGGTCCTTATATAAATGCATCCTGCACAATGAGTGATTGGAAGCTCTCAGGTTTTTCTTGACCAGAGGGAAGATGCAAATGATCCCCACTGAATTATTGGTTGATTGCAACAGTTAATTCTACAGTTCAATATGATTATTTTAAAAGCAAGAACTATCCTCAAATCTTAGGAACAGCAATGGGTGCAACATTTGTGCCCAGTTTTATCAATTTGTTTCTGCCAGGTGGGGCTGGACTTCATCAGGAGTGCCTCCGTGAATCCATTTTCTCATAATTAGGATTTGTGGAGGAGCTTTATTGTTGGTGTTCTAGTCATTTGGAGGGGTTGATGATGGTCTCCAGAAATTTGTTCACTTTCTGAATAACAGCAATCTGGCACTTGAATTTTAGCTACCATTGGTAGACACATAATTAACTTTTGGACATTACATTATATAGAGATGAACGGGCAATATTCATTCTGACCTTTTCTCCAGAACTACAGACTGAAACACCCTGCTTCAAGCCACTAGTTTTCATCCCAAGGATATTATTAAAGTGATACCTAAGGGACTACTAATTTGGGTAAAACAAAATTGTACAGATGCAGCAGTATATAGAGAAAGGAAAACAGCAGATAGAAAAGTTTATGTAAAGGGGTTATAGCAAGGAAACTATATATTCAGCTGATCGAGAAATTTCAAATTTAGATCTATCAGCTTTGTTGATCATCAAAGGAAAGATAATCAACAAAAGGACTAGACAACCCCAAGTTTATAACTACTTTTACCTTGAGTGCACAGAAACTTGGAGAAATTGTTACCAGTCATTGGTCTATTCTTTCTATCAACCACCGGCTGATGCACTTAGCTGAACAAAAACAAATTTTGTATTTAGAAGGGCAAACAAAATTGGCAATGCAGTGGTGTCAGCCATGTTCTATCCACAAGTCCAAAATAACACTTTTGGAAGATTCCTAATATTAACAAGAGATGCAGGTGGTATATGTATTGTGAATACTTGATACAGTGCAGTTCAACATTGCATCAAAGGGGAAAGAGGAATATTCAATGCAATGCATTCATCAATTGTAATTCTGAAGGGGTTGTGTATTTTAAAGTGTCAATGTCAAACATTTAATGTTGGAAGAACAATCTGTAGTTTTAAGACCCAGATAGGCGAGCATGTCAGGGCCTGGAAGTAATGCAATGATAAATATGCAATTGGCAGACAAGTGATTGGCAAAGACAAAAAATCTGTACAATATCAGTTTCTTTGGGATAGAAAAGTACTTTATATATGAATCCATGGGAGGTGATTGGGAACAGATGGTGAGTGAAAATGAAACTAAATGGATTTTCAGAACTTGGGCATGTCATTTTCAGGGTCTTAATGACTTGGTGGAAATTGTACATCTATTGTAAGTTGATTTTAATGGATTTTGGACTTGCCAATTTCTCTCTGTCCCCCAGTTGTCCCCATTATTGGGGCAACAATTTCCGTTTTTCTGCTTTTGATATTCTGAATTTATGTGTCTATTAAGATATGCCCATTTTGTATGAGTTAAGAATAATCTATGAAAACGATACTGCTATGCCAAATAATTTAACAAAAACATTTGCATTGTTTCCTGTAAAACTGTTATTTAATATTGTTGCTGTGCATTATATTATTGTTCTAGTACACTTAATAAGCCTTTCAATGCTTCTAGTTACCCACTTGGAACTCAAGTCATCTTCTTGAGCAAAGCCCATGGCACAAAAATACAAGGCAAAAAAGCAAGTCAGAAGAAAGAACATCAAACCACATGAGTTGAACATTATTTTAAAATGGACTGAGATTTCCAGGAGTGGGACTGCATTATTTTGGAACATTGAGAATGTTAGACTACATTTATTGGTAGACACCTGGATATTTTGCTTGTTGTGGGGCTAACATAATAATTCTGATATTAGATTTGGAGCAATATCATTATAGAATTATATAGCTGCTGTATATGGTTTCCCATTTGGGTGTGAGTTGCTATTTCCCAATGTGTTTTTACATTTTTGAATTAGCACTTTATGAGCACAGGTACTTAGTTTATTGATGCCACAATAAAAGAGCTGGCAAAGTGCATGATTTTCAACCTCTGAAGAAGTTCTGCCCAGACGGAGGGAAACGTAAGGTTTATTTACCCATTCTGGCAATGCTGATGCATGTAGAACTGCTATCCCTCTTTTACTTAGTTTTGCTGCTTGGCTGTATTGCCAAATTTTAATGCACTGTGTTTTGTACCATGTCTTTTGTACATCAATAAAATGTAAGTACAACCGTTACATGGTTTGGTTTAGTGTAGTATTATAACATTATACATACAAAAGTGTATTGGTTATATACAGAGTCTAGAGTGGTGCTCCAGTCTCATTTGTTCTTTCTTATTTTTTGGTGAGCACCACTTTATTTAAACAGCCTCTGGAGTGCCTGTTTGCTTGCTTTTTACTGCAGTTGCAATGCAGTTACAGTAGATCAGTAACTGCTCTGGTTTGGAGATGCACAGCTTGGAAGCATAAAGGTGTTGGCAGGGCCATATCAGCTACTGAAGCTTCGCCTTCCCTTCATTAAACTTTTACCTTTCAGTATTGTAGGTCCTGGCTGTAGTTGGAGAAAAGCAGCACCCTTCCATTATCTACATTTATTGTCCTTTCCATCTTCTGCTCAATAAATCTCTTCCTTGTCTTGAAAGTGGTGAAACTTAGCCAGAAAGTGCTTTTGACTGTCCCCAGCAATGATCTCCTTCCTGGGGAGCAGTGTGCCTTTTCCTCTTCAAACATGTACGGTCAATGTTGAGACTTAGTTTGTCAATGAGCCATTTTGAAATGAAGCCTTCTGGCAGGCAGCCCTCCATTATCTTGAAATAGCTACTATGCACATATTTTTCCTCTACAATCTATTCTCTTGATCATCCCCGTTAGTTGGAGTTCTTTTATGGTGGCTTTCATGCTCTCCCTTTGCACAGCTTGGCCATTTGATCCTCCATTGTGCTCATCTTGCCTTCCACCTCTCACAGTCCAGATGAGTGTGTTGCCGAGTCATGCTTACGGTCTCAATGATACTTTGCCAGTGGGACATTTGACCAGGCATGTTTGTGAAAATGGCATGCAGGTTCTGAATGAACTTAGTTAATGAGAGCCTTAAGAGATCTTGCTCTCTCTCTCACCTCCTCTGCTGACTCTTTCTCGATCAGCGGCCATGCTTCCCATGCAGGCTCTTGCCTTAGACAGATTTGTTACTTACAATGCTAAACAGCAACTGGGACTGCTTCTTCATTGACTTGGAGGATGATGCCATCATCAGGAATGCAATTTCATATTTTTAAAGTTTTAGTGCAGGGATGTTGCTGTTTTTTAGGATGGGGTGCCTGTGAATGAGATAGTTGCCAATATACACCATCTTCACAGGCTGGTGAAACCCCTCCAGGAAATTGCTGTTTATGATATAATAAATCATTTCATTGTCAGTGGGTAGAACCTTAGTGACTCTACAGTACATTATAATTAGTGGCCCAGCATGTCGCTACCCTCAACATCAAGTGATCATAGGTTTGTATGGTTAAATTGTTTCCCCTCAGCCTCTTCCCTCAATTCACACCCCACCCTCTGCACATTCCTCACTCTGACACTCCCATTCCAACCCACCTCAGACTCCATTCCCTCCACCTCCAGCTGCCTAGCACTAATCCTTATGAGTTCTGACAAAGCTCTGCCTCTGGCAGTCTAGGTTCCCTGCCATACTCTGCAATTCTTTCCATTCTTCTACAAACTATAGACAACACTAACAGCAGTCTAAACCCCATCCTTCTACTTGTCCTTGTTCCTTTTCTTGATGTGTAATAAAATTTTAATTCTGTAACTGTATGATATTTTGTATGCTACAGAACTCTGCTAAGTGATCTTGCAATTAGAGTTATAGTTACCTGTTCTGTCATATGTGCTGTATTGTATGCGCTACTCTGACGTGGAAACTTTGTAAATGAGCTCCTACCTCAAAGGTGTTTCTGAATCAATAAACTGAAATAATCTAAGGGTATGTTCCTTATGAATGTCAATAAACGTTATTGTGTACAAATACCAGAACTGTGGGTACATTAGAAACAGGTTAATTTGCAAGGCTTCCATTGTTTTGAATATACTGTGGCTTTCACCCACTGACTTACAGTATTACTGCTTCACCTTACAGATCCCACACCTTTCTTGTATTACATGCAAAGCAGGTGTATTTCATTGTGTGCTACATAGAGTACTTTATTGCAATTCATGGCATTTGATGTTGCATGCCCAGTCAGTGGAATAAGTGCATTTTCAATATAGCTTCTGTCTCTGCAAGGCACAGCAAGTGCAAATATATGGCTTTTTAACATCCTGGCTTAGATCTTCAGTATTAATGTGATGTTGTTTTAAAATTAACATCAAGTTCAAGGTCTAAATTCAAAAATTACTATGTAGAATATTGACCTTTGGCATCTGCCTTGAAAACTGTCACCTTCCTGCAATAATAGATAGAACTACAGTAACAATATTTTGTCACCAGATTATACCAGTATTATCTAAATAGGATGCCAGACCATCAATCACAAACATGTCTTTAGACCAAGCGTATACAAAATGAGATTAGAGCCTCTGAGCTATGACTTTTGATGTGCAAAATGTACATTACAATTTATCTATTTAAATCAAGGAACACCAGTAGTAAAGAAAGATATGAAGCTTGCAATTACACATTCTAAACTTTTGCCCTTCAGGAGTGAAGATTGTCCACTGCCACAAGAAAATTGCAGAATTAATAAACGAGCTCTCTTAAAGACTGGATAATACATCTTTATTAGTGAAATATTATGCTCTGTGAACTGCCATGGCATTGAATATACCTGCTCACTGTGCTGCCAGTATTGTTTCTCATCTGAACATAAAATACTATTATGATGTAGCTCTCGCTGTTTAACATTTAAATTATAGCCTCCATTTTCACAAGAATTGTCCTGTCTTGTGTCTGTTTCTGGTTATAGTGTACTGGATGTGGAAGCAATTGCATTGCTTAAAGCAGGATCTTATCTCTAGTATGAGGGCAATTACTTTGGAAGCATGTCATATCATATCATACATCAGAAGTATGTACTGTAGAAGGTAAATAGAATATGTTCAACTTCAAAAACTAATGCAGTGTCTATTAATATAGTCATGTTTTGAAATTGACTTCCAAATTACATAAAAGCTCAACAAAGTTAAAAGTACGTGCATACCAGTTCATCTTTCTTTTTAATTTTGTTGTTATTTGAATTATGTTTTATTAAGAGAACAAGCAGAGTCCAAGAAAGGCTTATTTCTAATTACGACATTGGGGAAATTTAGGAAAACAAGGAGATCAATTTACAGTACAGTACATTCAAATATAAAGACATCAATTGATAATGTTCAATAATTGTATGCCTGTTTACACTCAACATTCTGCTAAACTTCATGTGCATGGTAGGATACACAGCTTTTTGAGAAGTCTCTATGTTATTTTCAAAACCAGCACACTTCTCAGTTCACTCATCATAAAGTCATGGTCACAAGTGCTGATACAGACATTCATATTTAAATGTATTTTTACCAGGTAGCTCCAGTGAGTTGGAGCATCTCATTTACAGTGACAGCTTATCAATGGTGACAGATGCAATTTAAAATAAAACAGTTGTTGCACTGGGGCATAGACAAGAAAGAGGAAGAAAAGCGAGATCAACTACAGAACATACTTTAGAAAGGCTAATGCTTTTCGTGAAAGCATGACCTACAGCCTCTTTTTTCTGACCTTGATTATTTTAGATGTAAATAGAACATTAATCTTGGAAAACAGCTCAAACCAGTGAACTAAACATATAAACATAGAATTTTATACCAGGTAAGGACTACTTGGCCCACCCTATCTGCCCATTTTCCCTACCTACCCTATCATAGATGGTTCTTAATCTACAGCTCTTCTTCCTCTCTACTTCCTTTCCTTTATGATTCCTTGTGCTTATCCACGCTTTCTTGAAAGCCGCCACTGTTTTATCCCCACAACCTGTGCTGGAAGCGGTGCCAGGAATCTACCACTCTTTCTGGAAGTACATTTTACTTGTATGAAGGCAATATAGCATAGTGCTTAAGACCACTGAGCTGCAAGCCTAGAGACCTAGTTTTGAATCCCATAGCCCCCACTTGTATACTGTGTGACCATGAGCAAGTCGCTTAACTTCCTTCTGCTGCCAGGTTGCACCTGAAAATAAGCTTTAGTTTAGTGTGCCTTTGCTGTTAAACAATTTCCCCTTCCTTTCCCTATCTGTGAATAAGTACTTCATCACATCTCTCCTGAATCTACCCTTTCTGCTTCACAGCATGTCCCATTGTTGTTGAGCACCTTTTGTGGAAATGCTCCCCTCCTGTACCTTATTTACCCCATGCAGTATTTAAAGGTCTCCATCATATCCCCTCTGCCTTCTCTCTTCCAGGTGTACATACTGTATTAAGGTCCTTTAGTCTTTCCTCATCGGGCTTTGATACAGACCCTGCACCTTTTAGTTGCCCTCCTCTGGATTGACTCCACTTTGTCTATGTCCTTCTGGAGATGTGGTCTCCAAAACTGGACACATCACTCTAGGTGGAGTCTTACCAGTGGTCTTAATAGAGACAACACCACCTCCCTCTTACTGCCGGTGATACCCTCCCTATGCACCCCAGCATCCTACTAGCCCACTTGACTGCCTTATCTCACTTCATGGCCAATGCTCAATCATCAGATATGATTATGCCCAGGCCTTTTTCTGCTTGCTAGTCATCAATACCACTCCACCCATTTTGTACTCCACCTCTGGTTTTCTGTGCCCTAAGTGAATTATTTTGCACTTTTGGGAAATGAAACCCAGCTGTCATACCTTTACCACTCTTCTAGATTTCTTAAGTTTCTGTTCTCCTTTCCACAGACACAACCAGAGTGTCCATCCTATTGACGTTTTGGTGTCATCCACAAAGAGGAAGGCATTCCTCCTAGCTTCTCTATAATGTCACTTATTATGACATTAAAGAGGACCAATACTGCAGCTGATCCTCAGGCACCTACTAGTCACCCTCCCTTCCTAGGAGTGATGTCCAATTACCACCACCCTCTGTTGCCTATGCCATAACCAAGATCTTATCCACTTTACCAACTTTGGATCCACTGTGAGGCTGTCAAGCATCTTTACTAGTCTCCTATGAGGAATAATATCAAAAGCCTTACTGAAGACTTGGTAGCCCATGTCCACCGCTCCACCTTGATCTAATTACTTTGTCTCCTAATCAAAGAAATCTACCAGATTTGTGTCAGTGACATCCCCCTGTGAACCCATGCTGCCTTGGGTCCACAAGCATGTGTTCATTCATTCCAGCTTAGTCAGCTGGCCAGCCATGTGGAGAGTGGAGAATTGTGCTGGTTACCTGCTCAGGGTCAGGGTGGGGGAGAGGGGTGATGCCGCACTTCCTGATGGGGTTGAGGGGTCCACTAGACACCAGAGATTTAATTAAAACTTCCTAAACAGAGACTCAAAGATGAGGTTAGTCCAGGCCATTTTTCTATCAGTTGTTGACTATGCAGATTTCCTTTATAGTCACTGCCCCATCTCCTACCATCACAAGTTGGATACCTTATATCATAGAGCAATAAGGTTCATTACAGATCTGCCATCTAATACTCATCATTGCTCTCTTTATGCTGCAGTTGGGTGGGTTTCCCTTCACCTCAGAAGGAACAGAAATGCAGCACTATGGATTTACAGAGTGTTGTCAAAAAACTTCCAAACTATATCCTGGACTGCTTCACCCAGACCTCTCCTAGCTCCTATGCCCTAAGAAGCAACAACATCATCCTGCTCAAATTGCCCAAATTCAACACCAGGCTAGGAGGGCAGCAATCAGCTATTCTCTAGCTATAGAATGGAACACTCTACAAAATCCCTAAAACTGTCCAATATCATTCCATTTGCATCCTTGAAACAGCACTGTACAGTCTTCTTCAAAGAGAAATGCAATTGCTACCACTAGAGCTAGCATTGTCATCTCAGAAATCTCCCTTCCAAACCATATATGGCATATTCCTTCCAGACAGACACCCCATCTTATGGCACCCAGTAATACCTTCACCATCCTAGTATTGCATTATGTTGAGTGTCTGCCATGCCCCCCACTGGGATATGTATATACTGTACAAACTGTAAATATTAGCTTAACTTTCCTGTAACCATTTTTTATCATGTGAATTTACTGTACATCACTGTGTTTATAAACATTATTTTCCCTGTATGTATAACTGTCTTATATAAGTGTATGCTGTATCTGTTGTGTATCAACTATTGAACCTTGACCTTATCAGGTCCATCTTGTAAATGAGCCTTGCTCAATGATGTTCACCTGAATAAATAAAGATTTGATGATGATGAGTATATATATATATATTACTATATATATTTGTATGTTTACATTGTGTCCATCAATCAGGAAGGGGCTACTAGACACAAGGGATTTAATTAAAATATATATTTTTTACATTGTGGAGGGTGATCAGTGAAGGGAGGGGACCACTACACACCAGGGATTTAATTATTACACTGTGGACACCAATCGGTGGGGGGCAGGCACTAGACACCAGGAATTTAATTAAAAGTATATATGCTTTTTACAATTTGGTCGGCAATCAGTGGAGGGCATAGGGACAATTACACACCAGTGATTTAATCTTAGGCTGCCAGAAGATTTAAAACATATAGGTTTTAGGATGTGTATATATACCTGCAGCATGCTGTGGATAGCAGTTGGCAGCTAGGGCAGGGAACCAGTAGACACCAGAGATTTAATTATTACACTGTGGATGGTGATTGTGGTGGTGGGGACCACTAGACACTAGAGATTTAATTTTATATATATATATATATATATATATATATATACACACACACACACAAACACATATATATATATTTTACATTGTGGCCAGCAATCATCTGGGGGTAACCACTAGACACTAGGGATTTGGGATTTGACATTTGTAACTTCTCCTTGCTTTGTTTTTTGTTAAGTCCAATTTGCACTTAAAAACAACAAAAGCAAGGCAAAGTTATAAATGGCAAATTCTTATTAAACTTTGCAACTTCATGAACTGATCTCTGAAAGCCAATTTGCAGACTTTGCCAAATATTCACCAGCAAAGTAAAACTTCACTGATTCTTAGTCTAGTCTACTTGTATTGCATGATCCACAGCTTAAGCTGCAAGAAATTACCTTTCAAGCAGAAGTTGGAAATTCTGTCCACCATTGATCATGAGGTGGGGTCATAAGATGGCTATGTTGAAAAGTTGGTGTAAAAATATTAGAAAATAACAAATTTATGAGATTCTCCCATCCCTTACAAGAATTCTAAACCTATCACTTGCATCAGGTAAATCCCTCTGGTTCTGGAAAGCCATGGTGGTAACACCAGTCTATAAAAGCAGGAATAGGACTAGTCATACAAATTACCAGCCTATCTCAATATTTCCCCACTCTCAAAAGAACCCAGAATGCATTGTGATGACCAAATTGTCAACTACCTTGACAAGTATCAACTGCAATGCTCACTACAGCATGGGCTTTGAAAGCAGCACATCACCACAACTGCCCTATTTGAGTTCACATGGTTTATTCATGATGCACTAGACCTGGGTGCTTTTTGGGGCAACCTATATTGACCTCAACAAGGCCTTTGACATGGTAAACCATGAGTTACTTCTGAACCAGCTATCCCTAACATGACTATCCCCATAAACAGTGGCCTGATTCAGGAGCTACTCTCTGGGAGAGTATAAAAGGTGAAAATCTTGGATTTCTCTAACGAAACTGGCGATTATTACTGGGGTCCCCTGATGCTCCATTTTAGGTCCCTGCTCTTTAGCTTGTTTCTCAATCAACTCCCATTAGCTATACAAGATAAAGTCCTACTTTATACAGATGATGCGGTGCTTTACTACAGCCACTCAGACCCTATAGAATTAGAAAATCAGATGCAGACTAACTTCTCAACAACTGAAGCATGATTCCTAAAATCAAAATTACTGCTAAATTACAAAAGACAAAAACAATGTTGTTTCCCTTCACATCACAACAGGCACAGATCCCACCACCTAAAATACTAAACAGCCAAAATACACCTGTAGAAATGGTACAAACTTTTAAATAGTTTGGAGTAACACTTGACAGTTCCTTTGATTCACACAGCGCTTAGATCTTGTAGATAAATCTACAAATGCTAAATTAGGATTGTAACAAAGGAACAAACAATGCCTAACAAATGAGGCACTAAAACTAGCAGTGAATAGTTTACTATTGTCTGTACTTGACTATGGACTAGTGGTCTACAGGGCTGCAACTGACTCAGCCCCCAATTGAATACAAACAACCCTCAATAAGGCCTGTAGACTTGTCCTGGGAGTTCATCACCTTACTCACAATTGCTAGCTTTATGCACAATCCGGTTGGCTAAACCTGGGCAGTTGAATACAGTACCAAGTGTGCCTGCTTGCAAAGAAATCCACCCTAGGCTTAACTCCCCAGGCATGTGGAACCTCTTCAGCATAACCAACAAAACCAAGAGTACTAGAAGCTAGGGTTGGGCATAGGCTGAATAGTATTTTCCAAATATCATGACTAGTAGGCTTCCGAATATTCAGATGCATTTTCCAAATAGTTCTCTATTCGGTCACTATTCGAAACTATTCGTGAGATTTTCAAGTCTCACAGAGCTTTACTGGCCAATCAAAAACTGTTTCTTGAGCTAAAAGGCAAGCACACTATATGGCTTCTCACTCTGAGCTATTAGAAGACAGGAGACAGTGGTTTCTGAGAGCTGCTCTGCAGTACATCTGTGACCTTAAACTTGCTAAAAAGAAAATAGATTTTTTCTTCACAGGCTTTTGGGTCAGTATAGGTTTTTGATCAGTGTCAGAAAAGCTATGTTTGGCTTTCTGACAGATATTTTGTCCTTGTTGCTGTACTCAGTTACAGGGACTAGGAGGGCTGTTTCTAACACTGCTTCTATGTTGTTGTCTAACATAGCTCCAGAGCAATGTTTTGGGTGAAGCACATTTTATTTTTGTGTCTTGTGTTTTTTGCTGCTATCTGGTTCCAGGCTTGGTTCCTGCATGACTGATGAGGATGTCTACTGACTCCCTTTCCTGCAGGTCACTGCTCATGATTTGCTGTATATGTGCATACTATTTGATTTTGTTAGGCTTCACCCTGCATGTGCGTGCTTAATATATTTTTCATGACGTAGGGCACATGTGTGCACAGCTTTGTGCACACAGATTTTGAAATAAATTTCTTCAATTATAAGTGAGTTAGGCTTGATTCACTGAGTTGTTGTTAGTCCTCTGGTTCTGATGATAGATCCCTGTACACATGAGGAGTGTGGTGGCTGACTCCCCAACACTTCTACAGCCCACTGCACACAATTAACCTGTGCTTGTAAAATATACCCCCGTGAGTTCTGTTTCTTGTGTGTGCACAGCTGTGCACATGCATTTTTTGTTTGTTTGTTGTTGTTTTGTTAATTAAACCATTGCACTTGGTGGCACGCTTGTCTCACTCAGTTGACTCTATGTCATCAGTCTGTTCCTTACTCGGTTCTGTGTTTGACTAAATAGGTTGCTGTTTTTCCCCTTATTAGTAGCAGGTTTTTCTTTGCTGCTACTATTTTATGGTACAGTATAACTGGTAAGGTTGGTGTATTACTGTAGCTCCTCAAGCACTAAGTTAAGCATCACACACAGAGGTACTACGAGAAATAGTTTATGTTTTACACAGTAACCACTAGCGACCTGATCAATCATGTCTTTTGCAAGCTTGCAAACATGCTTGGTCCAGCCCCAGCAAGCACCTGCACCACTTGCCCCAAGTGGTGAAGGACAGGATGATAGACCACAAACATACAGCACATCCAGACAATTACTGCTAGTGTTGGCCCTTGGCTGCCAACCCTCAAACAATGTATGTAGAACAAAGTAAGCACTTGGTGGGGGGTCTGTAACAAAATACAGTTAAGAGCAGTGGAGCATAAAGTTGCCAATACATTTGTTTGTGTTAAGGCTGGAGCATGCCAATACAGCCCTGGTGCTTTGACCAGAACCTGATCTTTGTCAGGGTGCATGTCGGAATGTACAAACACACTATGAATATACAACCCTTAAATAAACACACACCATAAATTAGTGAAGTTAAAATGAATGAGACTGAGATGCCCTTGTAACAAAACCATACACAACTAACATACCCAAGTATGAAACACTGCATCAAGATTATAAAACATATTTCACTCAGTGGTGCCAGACAGTAAGCAATTCGGTATCTTTCAAAATTAATGGAAAATGCTGCAGTATGCTGCAAGGAGCAGTGTGCTTTAATGGCAATTAAGCCTCTAGTAATCCAATATTTTTGTGGCATGTCATTTACTGCAAAAATTGTATGGCATCTTGTCTTGCTCCACTGTATATTACTGATACATAATACAAGTCCAGAGAAGATGATGAGATTGATTACATAGACAATGACATACAGGTGTCTCTTTTATTCAGTGGGCTCAAATACTGTTCTCCCCAAGCAAGTCTTTTAGTTCTTGTAGCATTGTTAATAGTACTACTACTAATACCATTAGCAGTGCTACTACTACTAGTGTCACCACCTGTCCATCTGTATGTTCACTGTCACATTCTGTTGTGCAGTAGGGGAAAGCAGTAGACACCACCACCAGTGTTCCAAATGCTGCCACTATGGCTGCTAAATCCACTGCCAGTGTGCTTCCCACCACCACCAGTGCCATTCTTGCAGCAGCCACCCTTTCAGTTGTCACCACTATTACAGCCACTGCTACCACAATTCCTATGCCCATGGCCAAAGCACCTTCTACCCCGTGTCTGTGACCATGAACACCCTCAGTGTTGACCCAATGTAATGCTTGATATAATTTTCAGAGTGCTATGTGTGGTGTGGTGGATAAAGTGTGCCACATGAAGCTTGTGTTGCATTTGTGAGAGCTCAATGTTGTTGGTTGAAGTGTCATTGAGGTATATATGATATACCAGGTTCAATGGTTGGTTAATGGTGTTGCTGTAGTGCTTTTTAAAGTTTCCTTAAAAACACCTTTTCTAGCCGATTACTAAATAACTAATACCAAATACTTGGGACCCGACTACCGAATATTCGGGGAAAAGGTATCACACAGCCCTTCTAGAAGCATTAACAGCCAGCCTCTAAAAGTCTATTTCTGGTGGACCACCCAAGGCCAACAGTCCTATGAGTACGAGCCCCGTATTGATAAATACACTCAGTGATTACATACTGTCAGAAACTAAACTAGACCCATTTAAAACTAAGGTCTATGCCCTTCTTGCTTCAATCAGTAGCTGTTACTGTAGTGCCTAACTGAACCAAACTGTCTCAAAAACACAGCTCTAACCTTTTTGCACTTACAAGTTCACCCAGCTGCACCTCCCTCCCTAATTTTCTGTTCTGGTAATATTATCCCTCATCCCACATCACCTTTCTTATACCTATCAACCCTAAGGTCCTTTTCCTATCATCAACTCCACAACAAAGCTAACTGCTGCAATCAGTTCTTCCTCCAACTGTTCCCTGTCCTTTCCTGAAATCCTCCGTGGTCTCAACTGGGCACATCTCTTATTTACCACCCTTAAACTGCACCTGTCCTTTCTACTTAGTTATAAGGTACAAAGGATTAAATGTATCAGAACCACATTTGTAGCATTTATGACAAGAACTGTAATTAATCATGTTCTCTGTATTCTTCTCTACTGTATATCCTCAATGTGTTAACACTTCAATAACTGTATTGTCCTGTTCTAGTTAATTCTGTTCTTCTAACTAATGTGGAACCTTTGTAAATGAGCTTCTAGCTCAAAGGTACTTGTAATCCATGATCTAATAAATAAATAAAGTTATGAGCCGACTTTGAATTTTGCAAATGCAGGCTCTAACTTTGGTATTTTCAATACTTTTGCCTCACATTTACAATGTAGCCATATCTTTATGGCAACTCTTGAATGTGACAGCTGTCATTTTCAAATCCTGGCCAAAACGGGTTTTTTGTAATATCCTGAAAGGTGATTTTGCAGTCCTTGTAGCGAAATCACCTTTTGGGCAGGAGTTGAACATTTTCTTGCCACTGTTCATGAAGTGGGGTCATAAGAATGCTATGTTATAGCTTTGGTATAAATATATTAAAACAACTAAGTCATGAGCATACATTGAATTTTATGAATTCAGGTTCATAACATTGATCATTTTCAATATTTTTAACCAAAATTTACTACATAGCCATATCTTTACAGCACCTCATGAATCGACAGCTGTCATTTTTCAAATTCTAGCCAAAATGTTTTAGTTTTTTTACATCCCAAAAGGTGATTTTGTGGTCCTTGCAAGAAATCACATTTCATGCAGGAGATGAAAATTTTCTCTGCTACTGTTCATGAGGCAGGGACATAAGAAGGCTATAGTCTAAATTTGGTGTAAAAATATTAACAACAACAAAGTTAGGAGCCTACGTTGAATTTTGCAAATGCAGGCTCATAACTTTGGTCATTTCAATATTTTAGGCTCACATTTACTATATTACCATATCTTTAGAGCACCTCAAGTATGTGACATCTGTCATTTATCAAATCCTGGCCAAAATGTTTTTTTCACATCTCGAAAGATGATTTTGTGGTCGCTGTGCAAAATCATCCTTTGGCAGGAACTAAACATTTTCTTTGTCACTGTTCATGAAGTGGGGTCATAAGAGGCTATGTTGTAAATTTAGTGTAAACATATTAAAAGCAACAATGTTATTAGTCTACATTTAATTTTGTGAATGCAGGCTCATAACATTGATAAGTTTCAATATTTTTAACCCAAATTTGTAACATAGCCATATCTTTACAGCACTTCATGAATGTAATAGCGCAATTATTCAGATCCAGGCCAAAATTTTTTTATATTCCAAAGGTGATTTCACGGTCCTTGCACAAAATCACCTTTCATGAAGGAGTTAAACATTTTGTCTGCTACTGTTCATGAGGTGGGGTCATAAGAAGGCTATGTTCTAAATCTGATATAAAAATATTTAAAAACACAACAACATTATGAGCCTATGT
Organism: Neoceratodus forsteri; assembly: GCA_016271365.2. Taxonomy (NCBI): domain Eukaryota; kingdom Metazoa; phylum Chordata; order Ceratodontiformes; family Ceratodontidae; genus Neoceratodus; species Neoceratodus forsteri. The sequence continues at coordinate 628,490,021 of CM057455.1, forward strand.
TAAATTTTGTGAATGCAGGCTCACAACTTTGGTAATTTTCAATATTTTTAGCCCACATTTACACCATAGCCATATCTGTATAGCAGCTCATAAATGTGATACCTGTCATTTTCAAATCCTGGAGAAAATGTTTTTTTATATCCCAAAAGGTGATTTTATGGTTCCTGCATGAAATCACCTTTTGTGGAAGAGTTGAACATTTTCTCTGCCATTATTCATGAGGAGAGGTCATAAGAAAGCTATGTTCTAAAGTTGGTGTAAAAATATTTAAAACAGCAAAGTTATGAGGCTACACTGAATTTTGGAAATGCAGGCTTGCAACTTTGAAAATGTTCAGTATTTTCACCCCAGATTAGCAACATAGCTATATCTTCACAGCACCTCATGAAGGTAACAGCTGTCATTTTCAGATCCTGGCCAAAATTATTTTTATGTCCTGAAAGGTGATTTTATGTCTCCTGCACAAAATCACCTTTCAGGAAGGAGATGAAAATATTCTCTGTCATTTTCGTCAGGTGCAGTCATAAGAAGGCTATGTTCTAGTTTGGTGAAAAATGTTAAAAAACAAAACGTTATGAAGCTATGTTAAATTTTGCAAACACAGGCTCGTAAGATTGATAATATTCAATATTTCAATATGTTTGCCCCAAATGTTCAACATAGTTATTTCTTTACAACATCTCATGAATGGGAGAGCTGTCATTTTTCAACTCCTGCCTAAAATGTGTTTTGCATCCCAAATGTTGATTTTGCAGTCCCTACGTGAAATCAACTTTCAAGCAGGTTTCAGGTTGAACATTTGCTTCATGAGGCAGGGTTATAACAAAGCTATGTTGAAAATGTGGTGTACAAATATTACAAAACAACACATTTATGAGCCCTTACATTTGATAATGCAGGCTCATAACTTTGGTAATTTTCAATATTTTTAGCCCAAATTCCTCAGCTGCAGCCCTATCGGCTCTGGTCAGAGTTTGTTTAATTCCTGTGACAACTTAGATAGCCTGCTCAAATATAGATCTTAGGTTCTTAATGCACACATGCTTAGTCAGAGGATTTTGAAACTATACCAGGCAGTGAATCACATGAAAACAACATCACATAGTACCCTTGATTCCCCCACACTGTATTGTTTCAATCAAATCCAAGTCTGCATGTTACACTATCACTATATCAGTCTGTATATTTGAGTTTTATTTGAACATTTTAAACTTTTTTTTACACAGTTTTGGAAAACTCTTCTAACTGTAAGAACTTGTGGGACTATTATAGAGAATGGTGAAAACTGCAAATTTTGCAATGAAATTGGGGGATGAAGTTTCCCAGTGTCTCTGAGGATAAGCAATCACTCTCAGGTTACAACAGCCTAGGAACCAGACTGTTTAATCCCCTAATCTCTTCTTAAGTTTGTCTGGTGTGGCTTTGGGGTGAAATCCTGTGGTGATAGTGTAGAGGTTGGAAAGGTCACCTTAGGAATTATTTTTGTACTCAATGATTCATTTCTTAATACATTATCTTTCTAGGTAGAAAACTTAGCCCAGGGAGTTGCTATGATTTGGGACAAGATATAGAGTTCCCTGTACTTTGTTAACAGCAGGTCTTGCCTTTGAAATGAATTTCTCTGATACGCTGGTGGTAAGGACTGTTAGTGGCCTACTATTGATGTTACTTTTATTAGGGTAGATTTATAAGCTTATAAGAAGTCTTATTGGAAGGCTGTGGTATATCAAATACTTCTAAAGTAAGAAAAATTGTCCTCAATTCAATTCTCTGTTGGACATATAGGAGGCAAGTGCTATCAGTGTAGTCCCACTCTGGATGGAGTGACTATTGAGGTTGTTGTATTGAAGAGTGGGATACAAAAATGGTTCTATGTGATAATGGCGGCGCTGAGCGGCAACCCGCATTATCATGAAGTCAGTGCAGCAAAACAATTTCATCACCCAACAGCTTTGGCATACTTAAGGATTCTCAACTCCAGGGATGCATGTAGATGGGGTGAAAGCAAAAAAACACAAGTTTTGGGCCGGGAGCAACAAAGCAATGTAGCACCCGGACCCAGACCTGAACCCAGACTCCCACACACCGAAGTGGAGGCCAACCACCGACGCCACTGCACAGGTCAGCAGCCTACCACAACACCACCCCTATATCCCTCCACCCCTACCAGGCCATGCTCGCCATGCTCAACTCCACAGGCGTGATATACAGCGACATCCTGTTGCTAGGGTTTCCCACCCCATCACATCCGGTCGCCCTCCTGCCCCCTCACCTTTCGGGCTTTCACCACATCTCATTGCCATTTTGGATGGCACCCTGATTCAGATGCCCACATTACAGGCTACCCAAAAAACACATTATTTGGTGACAAATATTTTGCCTTTAAGGATTTTCCATCCCCACTTTTGCTGGCCTCCTCTCACTGGCATTTTCTCCTTGGAGAACCACCTCAGTTTGTTCTCTGGAATAGATGGGTGATCTTACAATTCATATTGCCAGTTTAAATGCTAGCTGTGTCAACGCAAAACAAAAAATCTCAATTAATTTAATGATCAGATTACTTTTTTTCAGTGAATAAGTTCTGCACTTTTTCCGGAAATCAGTTGACTTCAAATACCTTATCTACTGTGCAGGCCCTAGAAAGTAACACAATAAAATTATACCATAACTACCATTCATTAGCAGGTACTTATTTACTGTCCTAATGGATGTAATATTTTTCTACATATGTTTCAGTGGATTTTCTTCAGTGGCGTCTCTAGCAATTCAAGTATGTAATTATAAATTTTAATTTTATGATTGTACTGTACTTTAGAAGTGCTTTTTGATTACCTGTCTCTTATATCGTAATGGTTTACCATAACAATTTTCAACAGTAACAACAACACTTGGGCAATCTGGGCTTATTATCCTGTTCCTAGGATGTTAGTCAGGCCAGTTGAGTCATAGTGCAGTTTCTCATATTACACGCTGTGTCTTGTGGTGGGTAGGTGGCATCTGCTGTCCCATGGCTGCCTCTTGTTGACCCAGTGTGGTGGTAAGCAATTTCTGCAGACTCATCTTATTTCGATTCCAATAAGCAGTAGCACACTTCTATGTAGAGATGGGCAAAGTCAGTAAAATTTGTTCTGCAAATTAATCCACGAGTTACACACAGTTCCTGGAGTGTGGATCAAGCCACAAAGTGTGAAGTTTTGCCTCAAAGTGCATAATTTCATCCACAATCTCCATAATTTCATGGGCAAAATGTCACACTTTGTGGTGAAAACTTCACACTTTGCAGCAAAACCTTGTGATTAGGTCAAAATCGGAGTTGCTGAGATCAAAACTTTATGAAGCCAGCTGAATGCAGATTTTTGTCAATTTGCAGCAACTTTGCCAGTGAATTAAAAACTTCACTACATCTCTACTGCTATAGATTTGCCTGCTGCAGTTGCTGGTGTCAGGCTTAACTGTTTTCGTGTAGGCAATAAGACATGACAGGTGTGTTGTGGTGATCTACCTGCATGTCTAGGGGCTAAGTAAGGCACAAGGGTGCAGGTTGAGTGCCTTGACACCGAATGTTTAGTTAGATCAGCCAATGCACATCCCCAAAGTGTCTTATTATGCTCAGAAAATAGATTTCTTATAACAAAATGTGTTTAGGAATTCAAATATACATGTTCATATATAAGAAAATGTAATGTTTACATACATTTTTCACAAAGTAGTTCTTCCACCTGCTGGAATGTTATGTCTTCTTTGTTTTGAATTATAAATTTTATCATGTTGTGTTTCCACAGCTGTAGTTTGTTCAGTTGTTTGAGGGTGTTTTAACTGTTGCATTTCTACTCTCCTTGAAAACACACACATAAATGTTTATTTAGGAAATAATACTTGTGATTTTTTTTCAATGAAAGGTGCACAGACAGTGATGAAGATCATGATTCAACCAAGCAGCTTCGACAAGTGAGATACAGATTCCCAGATGGGAGAGTGTGAAGCAAGAGAAAGGAGGTACATGGCTCAGAATTGCAAAATAAAAGCTTCAATTCTTTTTCATATGAGAGGTACACAGACAGTAATGGAGAGCATGATTCAACAATGTGACAGTTGCAAGGGACAAAGGGACGCCATGATAGTATAAGCTACTGTGTGCCATGACAGTATGAACTTCTGTGAGAGAAAGGTTGATGTCTAGCCATTTTAAAATTCAATGGTGCCATCCAGTGTTAGAAGCATTGTCATGAACATTTTATTTTGTAATTATGGCATATTTTACTGGGGTACTTCAGAAAATACAATACACATCATAACACGCAGGGCTATTAATTTGTTATGAAGTATGGAGTGAAACCAGCAAATTTACTTGCACAGATCTGCCTTGTTAATTGGCATAAACCCATGGTATTTGGGGATGTGTTCATTCATACTCGAACTATACGACAGATAAACACCTAAGTGATACAGAGTTTACTTGTATATCCCAGGCTCTGTAAACCCAAGCAACACACTGATGTATCTGGCCAGTAGCAAGGCAACACTGGTGGCATTCAGAAAGGACCGAGGTATAACTTGACTGTCTCTGTAAAATGTAATTTAATTGTTTGCAATGGCACTAATTATGTGTTGCCAGGTTTGCGGAATAGGTGTTCTTCACCATTGGCATTCCACTGGTAATGCCTCAGTTTCACAGAAAGGAAAGGGAAAGATTATTCAACCAAGGACCACATTTGGATAAGGAGATGATCCAGTGCTGTGTGATTTTTCTGGCATTGACCATAGTGAGTCCTAATAACCCATAGACCATCCTAGCCCCATATCCAGTCCCTTTGTCACCCCAACCCCAACTACCAGCATAAGCTCTAAGAGGTGATTCAATAAACTCTACTGCAATACTTTCTCATAATTTTATGTACTTCCACACAGAATAGAACCACCTCATTACAAGTTAGTGCTATATGGAGGAAGTGTCCATCTTCACTGGCACATTTAAGACACGGAGAGTCATTAGTGGGTCTGTGCCTAGGAGTCATTAGGTGCTGTAAAGCAAGTTCAGTTATATTTTGAACAACCTATTAGAGCTAGAACACAATTGGACATGCATAATGGCAGGCTGCCATTATTCAGGACCTAGTTCCGTGTCCATATCTTCACTCCATTTGGTCTAGTCTTTTATTTGTGATTGGGAGGTAGCACCCAAGGACAGTCTATAAAAGGCTATTATTGGCCTGGAGCTTGGCTGAGATCAGAATAGGAGCTCCTCAATGGTGGATATAGTGAGTGTAATGCCAGAGAAATACTGTTTAATTCAGAGAATTGCAGGAAGTCTCCATGGTGCAAAGTGACATGCTGCCTCAGCTCTGAGTAGTATTTTAGTGTACCTCCATAATAAAGGTCACCCACTGAGCATAGCCCACATTTAGTCCAATGTAATAGTGCTTGGTTCAGGAAGGCACTGTAACCTTGCTGGACCTTGAATACTACAGTTAAAGCAGCATTAGGTGACAGTCCCTTGAGGTGGTCAATAAATCTATAGAAACCCAACTAGATCCTAGATAGCTGTCCTGTAAAAGCTTTTTATTCTGGATGGGGACTGTCATGTCTGTTAACCCAGGAAAGAGGTACTCTACCTTTGTAACAGGTCTGCCTCTAAGTGCTCCTTCTCTAATTCCATCCAGCCAGAGGTTGCCCTTTGCTCCTTTTGCCGAAAAGGCTAGCTGGGCTGTTCAGTAGTAATATTTCTTGCTGCATAAGGCCAACCCACCAGCATGATTGACAGGAAACTGTAATATGCCCCATTTTTAACCTCATATTTCCTTTTGCATAATACTGTTAAGTGATTTGAAAAATCTTTCTGGGACCCTTATGAGAACATTTTGGAACATAAATCATCATTTAGGCAGCAACTCATTTTAGAAACATAGAAACATAGAAGTTGTCAGCAGATAAGGACCTCTTGGCTCAACTAGTCTGCCCTATTTAACATACTAAAATACTAAAATGCCAGCAGAATAGGCCTAATAGTTTTACGTGTCTGCTTGTTTGGTCAGCTCCACCCTGGGAGCTGACCTTGCTACCCCTGGCTTCTGCCTTCCCAGTCCGGATATTCTCGTTGCACTGGTTTTTGCTTATAGACCCTCCCTGTACCTGTCTCACCCCTCTTGAACCCCTCCACCATTTCTGCCTACACCAGCCCCTGAGCAGCACATTCCATGGCTCCACCACCCTCTCAGTGAAGTAGCACCTCCTCCTTTCTCCCTGAATCTCCTCTCCTCCAGCTTCCACCCATGCCCTCTAGTTGCCACCCCTTCCTTCGGAATACCCTGACTGCTCCTCCCTATTTACCCTTCATCTACCTGAAGACCTCTATCATGTCTCTCAGCCCCTTCTCTCTTCCAATGTGTACATATTTAGCTCTTTGAGCTTCTCCCATAGGTCCTATACCCCAAGCCCCAAATCATTTTAGTTGCCCTCCTCTGGATCCCTCTGCAGGAGTTCAATGTCCCTCTTTAAATGTAGCCTCCAAAACTGCATGCAATACTAGAGATGCAGCCTCACCAAGAAGTTATACAGTGGGAGTATCACTCCCTCCTTCGGGAGGTGAGCCACCTAGTGATGCATCCAAGCACCCTGTTGGCCTTTGCTGCCTCCAACAAGTCTCTGAGTTGTTCATCTTGACATCCACCACCATCCCCAGGTCCCTCTCAGCCATCGAGACTTGTAGCATTCCCCCTAGGGTGTACACTTGGCCCGGTTTCTGGCTCCCAGGTGCAGCAGTTTGCATTTTCCTGCATTGAACCTCAGCTTCTGCTTTCTAGACCACCTTTCCAGAGCCTCCAGGTCCCCTGTAGGGCCACCCTCCCTCCACCCCATGCACCACCGCCCCAGTTTTGAGTCATCCACAAAGAGACTCATCTCACTCCTGATACCCTTCCTTATGGTGTTGACTTGGCTGATCAGACTAATGAGTAGACCCTCCCACCTTTCACAGTCGTATCTAATAGTAGAAAGGATGTTAGTGTAGTTTTCATAGAACAGTTGGGAACCAATAGCTGAGATAATGATGTCAAGTTACTTGAGTGAAGCAAAAATCTTCATGTTCAGGAGATTGTTCATAAGATTAATAAGGTTGACATGGGATCATTTCCTAAGGGTGGGGCCTCAGTCTTAGCCCCGTTGATTTTATGACTATAGATGCTGCTATATCCAAATAAAAGGTCATGTAGCCTAGGTATTCTGTTCCTGGGGTTATTGAAGTTTACAAACAAGTCATCAGCAAAGGGGTGAGGCTTTGTAGTCTACTTTGCACACTTCAAGTCCTGCTATGTGTGCAACTACCCTGATTGTTGCAGTCAGGGGTTCCAGAGCTGGAAAATCAAATAATTGGGAGGTGACAACTCTGTCTATCTCCTCAGGTGCGGGTAAAGGCTGTGACAGCAATCCATTGACCAACACCTTAGCTGAGGGTTTATTATACAGAGCTGATATCCACTTCAGAACATTATTTCCCAATTTGAATCTCTTGAGCATTGCAAACATGTAACCCTCTACACATGATCAAAGGCCTTATTGGTATCAAGAGCTAACACCACTGAACTCTCTGATGCCACTCTCCCACCCACTGCCAATCAATGTTCAATGTTTTACATACATTATGCTTCCTTGACACCTCTGGACAAATTCATCTTGGTCACTATGGATTACTGGAGGAAGGATAGCCTGTAGCCTACTGGCAAGAACCCGAGTAATAATTTTGTAGTCAGCGATAAGCAGAGAGATCAGCCAGTAGGTACCACAGAGCTCTGGTATTTACCCAGATTGGGAAGTACTGAACTGTAGCAGACAATGTGGAGGGGTAGAATGCCAAGCCTAAGGTTCTCCAAACCATATCCCAGTGTGCTCCAGAAAGTCTGTAAAAAGACTTTACAAGAGTCTATCTGGAATCGTCGGGACCAGAGCATTTCCTCCCTTAAAGTGAGCTATGGCCTTTTATTTCCTCCCATATGACTGCCTGCTCCAACTAGAAACATAGAATCTGACAGCAAAGAAGGGCCTCTGGCCTCACCCAGTATGCCCATTTTTCCCTACCTTCATTCTCACTGCATACCCTATTAGATCTACAGCTTTCTCCCTCTCCCCTTCTTTCCACTACAATTCCTATCACATGCATTCTTGAACTTCATCACTGTTTTCATTCCCACCACCTCCGCTGGAAGGCTGTTCCAGGAATTAATTACTCTTTTGTGAAAAAGTACTTTCTAACATCTCTACTGAATCTCCCTCCTAGCTTCATATGATGTTCCTTGCTCTTGATCATCATTTTTTGAAAAATACTTCTCTCCTGTACCTTATTTACCCCAGCGAGGTATTTAAAGGTCTCTATCATATCCCATCTCTCCTCATCTCTTCCAGAGTGTTCATGTTGAGTCCTTTAGCTTCTCCTTTAAAGGCTCTTGATGCAGCCCTGCACCATTTAGTTGCCCTCCTCTCTATTTGTCATATCGAGATGCCGTCTCCAGAACTGGACACATTACTCAAGGTGGGGTCTTACCAGCGATGTATACAGAGCAACACAACCTCCCTATTTCTGCTGGTGATTCCTCTTCTTTATACATCCTAGCATCCTACTGGCCCTTCTAACTGCCTTGTCGTACTGCCTGGCCACCATTAGGACATCCAATATGATTATCCACATACAGTATCTCTTTCCTGCTTCATTGTCATCAATACCACTCCACCCATTTTGTACCCTGCCCTGGTTCTGTGCCTCAAGTGCACTGTTTTGACTTTTCATTGAAACCCAGTTGCCACACCCTTGACCATGCCTCATGTTGTCTCAAGTTTCTGTTCATCATCACCCCCTCCGAGTTTCCACCTTTCTGCAGATCTGGTGTCATCCACAAAGAGGCAGACCTTCCCTTCCAGCTTCATTGCAATGTCACTTACTGTATAAAACATTAAAGAGGACAAGTCCCAGCACTAATCCCTAAGGTAGCCCACTGGTCATTCTCCCTTCTTCAGACTGAACTCTGTTTATCACCAACCTCTGTCACCTATCCCTTACCAGTTTCTTATGCAGTTTACCACATTTTCTTACCCTAAGCTACCCAGCTTGCTCACTAGTCTCTTATGAGGAATGGTATTTAAAGCCTTATTGAAATCCAGATATGTCATGTCTACCAATCTTCCTGCTCTAATTCCTTGGTCACCCAGTCAAATAAATCTATCAGATTTGGCTGTCATGACCTCCCCTGCTAATCCTTGCTGCCTCAGGCCCTGCAACTCATTTGATTCAAGACATTACACAATCCTTTCCTTTAGCAGTGTTTCCATTATGTTCCCTGCCACTGATGTCAGGCTGAATGCCCTATGATTCCAAGGCTCTTCCCTGCTACCACTTTTGTGAAATGGGTTTACATCTTCTCTTCCCCAATCCTTCATTTTGCACCACTTTGGTGTCCAGTGGTCTGTTAAATAGGACTGTCAGAGGTGCATCCTTTACCTCTCTGAGCTCCATCATCACCCTTGGATGCACCCTGTTTGGCCCCATTTCTTTCTCCACTTTCAGATTAATGAGTCCCTTCAGGATTCTTTCTTTTGAAAAATGGTTAGTGTCCATACCCCCTTCAAGACTACTGTTACTTTTCATGGTTCCACCCTTCCCTTCCTCTATGAACACTGGGAAGAAGTATTTATTTAGGATGTATGCCTTTTCCTGATCCCCCTGTTCAGTACCCCCTTCCCTTTGTAACCTTACTATCTCTCCTTTGATCTTCCTCTTCTTACATACTCCCTAAAAAGTTATTGTGCCCTTGTGATATGGCTTGAGGCTATTCTTGTTTTGGTTTGCAACTTTGAGCTCCTTAGTGCTTGCTCTACTTCCCTATGCTTCCCCACTTCCTTATTCTCTTCCCTCTTGGTCTCCTTCTATCTTCTGAATACAACTCTTTAGCCCTTACTTTTCTGCCTTCTTTTAGAGAACCATAGTGGTCCCTTTTCCCTCTTGTTTTCAGTTTAATCAGTTTATTGTGTAGGGACAGCATCCATTGAACAATCGAACACTCTCATTCACAAAGATGACCCTGATACAAAGTACTAAACATCATAGACAGTCTTTACAAGGATACATCAAAGTAATACAGTAGATATATCATGGTACATAGAGTTGATTGGCTGTAACAAATACATAAAGGCAAAAGCATCACATGACAGTAAGGGTATGACCACCTAATAAAATCATCGAGACAATCAATACAAGTAGTACAACATAGAAAAACAGCAGGGATATCACAATACATAGAATAGGTTGGTTACAGAAACACTTAGAGATAAATTAGAAGCATCTTTTAACAGAAGTTTACCACACCTAATAAATATTGGACAGAACAACTTGGGTAGAATGGACAAAGGGAAGGAAGGGAGGGAGCAAGGAAGGAAGGAAGGAAAGAAGGAAGGAAGATGCATTCCAGTTTATACAGGAATCTATAAAAACAATGGGAGAGGGATGGGGATAAGGTAGACCAACAAGGGAAGCTAAGTGCAGTTGCAGGTCTCAGCAGTGATCTCAGGTTTTGTTAATTTGTTTGTCACAGATGTTTGTTGCATTCACTATGCCCTCTTTCAGCTTGGCCAAGAGTTCCTCCACCCACGAGGTCATCGTCCCTGCCAGGTCATTCAGAGGCATTCAAACATCCTTATAAAATCTGCCCTTCTGAGGTCCAGGATCCTTGCCCATGTGCGGCCCAATTCTGCAGCCATCCTTATATTGAACCATACTGTGCGTGTTTACTTGTCCCCAGGTGGCTACCCACCTTGAAGATTTCAACACTGTCCCTGTTAGTGAGCACCAGGTCCAGTATTGTCCCATCACAGGAAAGCTTATTGACTAATTGCCTGAGGCATGCCCTCTGCATGAAGTCTAGGATGTCCCAGCTTCAGGTGAAGTCACAGCTGGGAGGTTGTAATCTAAATGCAGCAGATTGAAGTCCCCACCAGCAGCACCTCCCCTTATTACCATTTTGCCAGTGGCTTCCAACAGTACCTTACTATGCTCATCAATGGACAGGATTGAGGCTTTGATAGAATTTCATGAATGGCTTCTTCCAAAGGCTGGGCCCTGAAGTATACAGATCTTCACAGACTAACCTAAAGCATTCACCAATATATGCGTCAGTGCACTTTAGTTCTCAATATCTGATTTAACCTGTGCAACATTTTTGTCACTTTCTCTATGGTGTGGCTGCCAGGCTGGCTATTTCCCCATCTAATCACCTTTAAAGTAGTCAGTTGCCTGTGTCATAAGGACTGTTGGATCTACAACTGTACGGTGACAAACATTTTGTCAATGACAGTATAGCAGAGAACTTTTATGCCAACTGCAGTTGCAGTTGGCATAAAGTAGTCACTATCTACCATGTTTTCTTCTGGGAGTTTCACCCCAGAATCCCACAACTGGTGGTCTGTGTCCCCACATCTCAGCTAATATAATCAATTCTGAGCCAGAGCTGATTAGGGAGGGTGCAAGACCCTGAGAAAACAGTGTTGGGCTCTAGTGCCGACACAACAATGACCTGGCTGTTGTTGCTGTAGTGTTGGTCGATGTCAACATGTCACTGTCGGGTTGTATCGAGGACTGCCATATCAATCAGGATGATGATATGCTAATAGTAGTCACACATTAATTTCTGCAGCCTCTGGTGTCCCCAGTGGTTGGCCATGGGCCATGTGCTCCATTTCAACTGTTAATACATTTGCTTTCCTAAATCAGCCAGTTGCTGGACCTCAACCTTTTTTGGTGGCTAACATAAGATGTAATAGCTCCTCTTAGCACTGCCTTCAAAGCTTCCCATCTAGTGGTAGCAGAGGTGTCCTCTCCATTGTTCCAAAAAATATTGTCTGATGTGTTCCTTTATGTGATCAGCAAAGTCAGCTTTTTTAGTAATGTGGGATCTAGATTCCCAGTATTTGTTGACAGTGGGCACTCCCAGTTCATGAAGTGCAACAGCACCTGTGCATGATCTGTCATTGTAATCGTATCATGAATTGCAGAGTACACTTGGAGACAAGAGCCTGGGATATCAAGATGGCACCCAATCTCATATATATGGAGGAGGACTAAGAATAATACTGGTATGTGTATTCTTTGCCTTCTGAGAAATGTCTCCATGCATCTCCAAAAGTATATTCTGCAATCCCGTGTATTAAGGCCTTGGCATTCCTGGAGATGGGGTTCACATTTTTGAGGACCTGTCCAGTACAGCATCCTGAACACAATTAAAATCTCCAATGGTCCTTTAAATACTGTAATTCGTACAGCTAGTCTGTTGAAGAAACATAGAAACATAGAATTTGACAGCAGATAAGGAACGCTTGGCCCCTCAGTCTGCCATTTCCTACCTGATGGATAAGCTGCAGATTCTAGTTAATCAACAGCTTCCTTCCTCCTGCTCCCAACTAGAATTGCCTTATGCCTGTTCCATGCATTCTTGAATTCTCCACTGTTCCTGATTCCACAATCTCCTCAGGAAGACTGTTCCATGCATCCACAACTCTCTGTGAAAAATACTTTCTAACATTACCTCTGAGCCGTCCCCCATCTTCAAATTGTGCCCTCTTGTTCTTGCACATCTCTTCTTCTGAAAGATACTACCCTCTTGTACCTTGTTAATTCCTTGAGATACTTGAAAGTTTCTATCATGTCCCCCCTTTCCTCAAGGGTATACATATCAAGCTGCTATAGTCTCTCCTCGTATGTCTTCTGGTGCAGACCTTGCACCATTTTGGTTGCCCTCCTCTGAACAGCCTCCACTCTTTCTATGTCTTTGTGGAGATGGGGTCTCCAGAATTGCATGCACTACTCCAGATGAGGTCTCACTAACTATCTGTAGAGAGGATAACAACTTCCTGTTTTCTACTGTTAATGCCTCTCCCTATGCATCCCAGTATCCCCCAGCCCTCCTTACTGCCTTCTCACATTACTTGCCCATCTTTGGGTCATCTGATATAATTACTCCTAGGTAACTTTCAATTTTTGTTGTTGTTATTAACTCACCCCCATGGTGTACTCTTCCCTGGTTTTTGTTTCCCAGATGCATTACTTTGCACTTCTTTGCATTGAATCTGAGCTGCCACGTGTTTGACCATTCCTCCACTTGCCAAGTCCCTTTCATTCTTTCCATTCTTTCCACCCCACTTTGTGTATCAACCCTGTTGCAGATCTTGTGTCATCTGCAAAGGCATACTTTCCTTCAGATGCTCTCAATGTCACTTATAAAGATATTAAAGAGGACCGGTCCCAGTAGTCGAACCTGCGGTATCCCAGCTAGTTACCCTCCTTTCTTCACTGTGGGCTTCATTTACTATTACCCTTTGCTTCCTGTTATCCAGCCAGTTTATTATCCAGGTTACCACCTTGGGACCCACCCCAAAGGCTGACTAACTTGTACATTAATCTTTTGTGTGAGACTGTGTCGAATGCCTTGCTAAAATCTAGGTAGGTCATATCCACAGCCCTCCCTGGTCTACTACTTTGGTTACCCAGTCAAAGAAATCTATTAGGTTCATCTGACATGACCTTCCTACTGTGAAACCATGCTGCCTTGGGTTCTGTGCCCCACTGCCCTCTAGGTACTCAACAATTCTTTCCTTCAGAAGTGATTCCATCATTTTCCCTACCAGTAAAGTCAAACTAATTGGTCTGTAATTTCCGCCTCTGCTCTGCTCCACTTTTGTGAAGTGGAATCACATTGCCATCCTCCAGTCCTCAGGTACCACTCCATCCTCCCATGATTTGTTAAAGAGGTAGTCAGTGGTGTTACTAGTTCTACCCTTAGTTCTTTTAGTATTCTTGGGTGAATCCATCAGGCCCCATTGCTTTGTCCACCATCAGTTTCAAGAGTTCTTTCAAAACCCTTTCTTCTGTGAATGAACTGGTATCAACCCCCTATTCAGAGTTTCTCCCTTGTTTGGTTTAGGTACCTCTCCTCCTCATCTGTTGTGAATACTGAGCAGAAATATTCGTTCAGTATCCTGAACTTTCACTGTCACCCTCTGCCCATTCCTCCCTCTACTAAGTCTCTATATCCCTCCTTGGTCTTTCTTTGCTCACTAATGTACCTATAAAAGTTTTATCCCCTTCTTAACAGAGTTGGCTATCTATTCTCAGTTTGTGCCTTTGCTATTCTGACTGCCTTCCCTGCCTCCTTCTGCTTTAAATGATAAAATTCTCTGTCCTGCTCCTTATTTGTTTCCTTATATTTCCTGAATGCTATCCTTTTCTCCTTGACAATCCCTGCCACCTCTTTTGAGAACCATAGTGGTGTTTTCCTTTGTTTTGTTTTATTGATTTGCTTCACACAAGGCTTGTTGCCTCTGTGATGGCTGTTTTGATTATTCCCCATTGTTCCTCCACCCCTCCTTCTTGCCCATTTGCAAGTGCTTTTCTAAGGCACTCTCTCATTTTCCCAAAGTCAGCCTTCCTAAAGTCCAATACTCCTTTTTTGTATGGCTTGACTCTGTGGCTGTGTTTATTGTGAACCACACTGTTTGGTGGTCACTAGTTCCCAGATGGCTACCACTTCTAAAACTGAGATCCTTTCTCCTTCCCCATTTGAGAGTACCAGGTCTAAGATTGCTCCCTCTTGAGTGGGTTCCAACAGTAGCTGTCTGAGCATGCCCCCTGGGGCATCAGAATGACCCTGCTCTTAGATGTACATGCAGTAGAGGTACTCCAGTTAACATCTGGCATATTTGGGTCCCCATCAACAATATCTCCCTTTTTTGCCATTTTAAGGATGCCTTCTATTGTTTCCTTGTCCATTTCCTCCCCTGAGATGGGGGTCTGTACACAACCCCTATGCAGATTGTGGAGCAATTTTCTGTTTCAGGGTGACCCATAGTGACTCATCAACTTCCTGTTTACTCTTTAGTTCTGTTGCTTTAATCCCTTCCCTTATATAGAGGACTCCTCCTCCCTCTTTTACCCACCTTGTCCCTCCTGTAGACTGTGTATCCTGGTATGTTGACTTCCCACTCATGGTTCTCTGTGTACTATGTTTCAGTGACTGCCACAATATCCAGGCATCCCTCTTCCATTAAGGCCACTAGTTCAGAGGCTTGTTGCACAGACTACGGGCATTGGTACTCATCACCTTCCATTTATTTTTTATGGTCTTACCTTTTAGCTCCATCCCTGTCCTTAGCTCCTTTTTCTGCATGTATCTCTGTCCTGCTTCCTACTGGCTACTCTGCCTTGGTGTTTACCTCTCTAACTATTGTGCTTTGTTGGGAGGCTGAGATTTCCCTACTCCTTTTCAGTGCCTCCCCTTGGCTAGTTTAAATGCTTGCCAGTAAGCATTTAAACCTGTCACCTAGGATCCTGGACAGATGCAGACCATCATGCCAGTATATGCCTGCATCCCTCCAGGTTGCTCCCCAGTCCCCAATGAAGCCAAAATCCTGAGCTCCACACAAGCTTTTCAACCATTCATTGAATTCCATGGTGTGAAATACCCTAGCATCATCCTTGCCATGAGCGGTGCACCTCTGAAAGGTTACCATACGTATTACTTGTCTAAGACCCTCCCCAACTCCACAAACTCCTCTTGCACTGCTCTGATCCATTTACAGCCAGGTCATTTTGTCCCTGGTGGACAATAACATTCAGCTCCCTCCACGTGCAGCTGCTACGTGATCCTGAGATTTGCTTCCTGTTCCTCCAAGCTGTGCAGACACCTTACCTCCCTATCCCTTTCCTCCCGTCTACCCCCTAATGACTGAGTCCCCACCAGGAGTTATTTCCTTCCCCTGTGGGGTCTCATGCCACCCTCTTGTGGGTCTCCTTTGTGGGAGGTTCCCAGCATCCTCCTTGGTCTTCACTGCAGGTACCTCCATGGAGGAACCACTCTTTGCCAGAACAGCATATGAATATGGGAGGCTACAACAGGAGGTATGCATCTCTGTTCCACCACCCTCTCCCTCCCTGAGCCCACCTTGATCCAACCACTCCTCTTTCTTGACAATCTTTGAGGTAACGTTGGTGGCCCTGGTGGTCCCTGGGTGGGGAAGAGGTTCATGAATCCTAGCCAGGTCATCCTCGGACGGGCAACCTCCTCCCTCAGACCAGAGAAATGCCTGCAAACAGGGCAGTATCACAGCCTCCATAATGTCTCCCAGAACACTGTTGCTCCACAGCCATTGCACTACACCACTCCCATCTTGACTTATTTTGTATCCCTCTCCTGTTGCTTTGTATGCTTATTGTCTCCTCCCTCTATGTATTTTTACCTTACCTCCTACTGCCTATGTGCCCTTACAACTCACCCTTCCTGTTCTGGGACAGGAACTTCCTGTACTCTATAGTAGTCTCCTTCACCTGCTTGGATTCAGGCCTCCAGCAGCCGGGGGATAAATAGTTGTTTTTTTTAGGTTCCTTCAAGGCTTCAACTAATGTGTCTCAGTGATCCTTCCTTCCTACTGCCAGACAGGAAGTTCCTGTTGTCAGTCAAATTCAGTAGCTATAAAACTAGAACAGGCTTTGGGTGGAGATGTAGAAAGGAGGAAACTAGTAAAAATCTGTAGTTCTGCACTTCTGCTTCTTGCTCTGCAACTAGTTCTCTTCTGCTAGAAACAGCTGGAAGCTGTAATTGGAACACCTGCTTTTGCGCCCTAAGCTGCTAAGCCACACCCCAATTAGATTCACTCTCTGCTCTCAGTAAATTAAGGTGATACTGCCCCTTCCTCAGAAAAAAACCTTTTTTTCACTTAAATGAGACCCTTCTTCTAATAAAGTATCCGTTTCCTTAATCCAAACAGGTACTACTCCTTTTGAGACAGAGTGATTAATTAGTAAAAAAAATCTATAGTTCTGGACTTCTGTTTCTTGTTCTGCAACTGGTTCTCTTCTGCTAGAAACAGCCACATTCCAGAGTTGGACCATTGATCAAACCAGTCACAGTCTTTTACCATGTATTGGCACTGCCTGGACCAGAACAAACCTGAACAGGGCTGCTTCAGCTCACGCAGTTGGCGGCACCAGCCAGCCACCGACCAAGACCAGGACACCCGCCTGCAGCTCCTTGGAAGGTATGGGACAGCGCAGCCAATCTAGCTGGATTGTAATTTCTACTACTGTTTTAAAGTGCTTACACCTCTTCTGTCTGACTGCTCTTCCTGCAGTCCCCCATCAAGCACTCTGCCTTGGTGCCGATAAGTCTAACTACCTTTTTTTAGTAGCTAGTTTTCCATTAGCAGGTTATACGGACCTGACACTAGAGGATTCTTGGTCTTCTACATAAATCACTGAATTCATTTGTGGGCAATATGGCCTGCATTATCATTCTACTTCTTTCCTGGTGCTGCTACAAGGGGACTTGAGTCTGAGGGTGGATGGCCACTAACTAAGCTGCTCTTGCTCTCCTTGTTCTCCCTTTCTGCTGTTTTTCTCATCTAGGTTTTAAGTGAGTACCTAGGTGGGCAAATTTCTTGCCTAGAAAATATTGCACTAATACAAATCACGAGACCACTCAATCTGGGACCATGGCTCTCCTTATTGTGTTTTATTGCTCCTAAGGTGCAGAGTTTTCAGCAATACAGTGCAATTAGGTACCTCAATGCAATTCAGTTCTCCAATGTACCTTATCAACACCTAATGTTATAACAGTCTACGTGCAGACACTATGTCATTCTCCTCTCCCTTTTAGCCTATTCCCCTGGTTAGCCTACACCCCTTGCTACTGTCCTCACTATGTCTGCCCAAGCACTTACATTGATCAGATCAACTCTCATTACAGTGGTGCGCCTCTTGCGCACTTTATTATGGAGTGCCGTGAAGAAATAAAAAGCAGCCTCCATTCTTATAAGCTCCTTAAAGAAAGTTATACTTCTGCTTCTTCTCTGCTCTGGAAATGTTGGCTCAACCCTGCCCCCACAACTTACCTCGCCTATCAATTTTGCTGAGGCCACAGGTCTCAAAATGATGATGGTCAACATTTTAAGCCTGCCTAAAAAACTTGTACAGCTGCAAGCCTGGCTGCAATGTTGACCCAGACCTCATCATAATTACTGAGTCATGGTTAAAAGATGAACACTGATCAACAAATATCACTGCAGGGCTACAAATTATTTAGAGCAGATAGAGTCTAGAGGGGGGTGGTTATCTACGCCAAATCTAAGTACTTGGTCACCAATATTAGTTGCAAATCTCTAGCCAAGGAATTTGAGTTAGTTTCGTGAGCCTTCATCTCCCCTCCTCGGAATGTATCACTATTCTAGGTGGCTATAGACCCCGTCTGGTGATGATGAAGTCCTTAATCTTTTGAAATCCATGTTCGTAGATGCAAAAACTGAAACAATATTTCTAGGAGATCTAAATATGGACTGGCTGTCACCTAAATCACACAGCCTCAAATCCCTTTGTGCGAGCTAGGTCTTGGGCAATTAGTCAGTGAACTTACTAAGAACAACACTCTAAATACTGCCAACAGTTCCATTCTAGATGTGATACTAACCACCCATCCACACAAAATATCTCATTTGGCAGTGTTTCACAATGACATGAGCAATCATGGAATTATTGCTTGCATAAGATCTCAAATTAAGGCCGGCTGCAACCCATCTTTATAACAAAAGATCCTTTCGCAAATTCAGTGCAGTAAACTTCCTATCTGACCTGAGCATGATCAGATGGCAAGACCTTTTCCTAGCCAAAGATGTCAACAAGGCAGCTTGCATCCTAATGACAAACTCACTACAATAATAAATAAGCATGCCTTTCATCAAAGTAAGGCACGGAACAATTCCAACCCCTGGATCACCTCGGATCTTAAGGCAGCCCTTATAGCTCGAGATAAGCTCTGGGCTAAAGCTAGACATTCAAAGAATCTTCAGATTGGCAGGCCTTTAGAACAGCCAGGAATAACTGTGTGAAAAAACTTCGCTCTGCTAAAGCTAACTATTATATTTCTACTCTCGAACAAGCTAAAGGTAACCCTGATGTAGAAGCGTGGGAAATAACAGATGTCCAGACCAAAGGTTTAAGATGCATAAAACACAAAGGTATCGTTTGTCAATTTATTTCCAAAACAAAACAAAACAAAAAAAAAAATATTCTTAACTTTAAGTTCATAGAAAGGAAAACAATCGGTGTTAGTCTTCACACCCAAAAACAGAAATACTTCTTTCCACAGACTCCTGAATTGCCTTTTCCTTTCCTTTTGTCTGTACAGCACTTTGTGTGGAAACACACACACAACCTTCTTGCTCTGTGGTCAGTCGAATACTGACTCCTCTCTCTATCCATCTACACAGGTCTCCTAGTGGAGGGTTTATATACTTTCCAGAAGGGGTGTGTCTTGAACTGAGCCTCTCCTATTGTGACATCACATTACCTGAATACTATAAAAGCAGCCATTTTGTAGGCTGCCATCCCTATAGCAGGACCTCAGCAGGAGAAGCAAGACATTCAGGTACACATTCATTTTGTTTTAATACAGAAAGAAAAGAAACACTTGTTAAAGATTGAATTAAAATCTGCAGCCTTAGCAAGGAAAAACAGATGAGGCGCGCTCCCTATCTGTCTTCCTTGCAAGGCTTCAGGATTCTATTTGCTTTTAAATGTAATTGCCAGAAAGTAAACATGCATTTATTTAAGACAACAATTCTAGTAAATCTTTTTTACACAGTAGTCTCCTCTAACATATTTTCTTTATATGTGCTGCATAATGCTTTGTTTTATGAAATTCCTCACAGCTAAATTTCAGCTGACTGCTTTTCAGCTTATCAAGATTTGGATGCCAGATTGTTTTAAAGATAATCAGGGACAGTAAAGAAGGTTTAAAGATTGCCAGGTTGGCCACCTGACAAGAAAATTAGGATAGATACGATATAGAAGCAGACAGGATAGAGTGAAAATTGAAAAGTATGGGGGCATCTTGTAAATTCTTGATATTTCTCTTCATAACAGGACCCTGTTACACACCTCCCACACAAGAAGGCAACATAATACGTTTTTATTTGTTGGCTGAGACCCTTCACCCTTGAAAGGGTTGGAACTTCCGCCCTCCACTCTCAGAAGTTCCACCTCAGGGACCCTTATAATTAGTTCTGTACAGAAACAATATTTACTGTCTTATCAGAACTACTGTACAAAACAATTCCTGAGGTGTCTAGTGCTTACTTAGCACCAATATTCATTTACTTTGTATTCTTGCAGCACCATATCGAGATAGAAAATCAGCATTTAAATGCTTTTGTTCCTGACCTGTGTTTACGGTAAACTTATATGGTTGTAGAGACAAATACCATCTCATAATCCGTGCATTTTTATCTTTCATCTGGTTTATCCAACACAACGGATTATGATCTGTCATCACCTACAAAATAATTTCCCCACAAGTAATACTTATGGGACTCTATGGCCCACTTCAGTGCCAACATTCCTTCTCTATCGTAGAGTACTTCCTTTCATGCTCATGAAGTTTCCTGCAATATACAATACTGGATGTTCCCCTTTTCATCATATTGGGTTAACACAGACCCCAAACCTGTCTCTGAGGCATCTGTTTGAATTTCAAACGGTCTTGTAAAATCTGGGCTAGTTAGCAGGGGCTGGAGCAAAGGACCGCTTTTATGTTCCTGAAGGCCTCCTCACATGCTTAGCGCCCATTTAACTTTATTAGGATATTTGTTTTGGTCAGCTCTGTTAAGGGAGTTGCCAGAGTAGCAAAATCTGGGATAAATCGTCGGTAATAATTTGCTAAACCCAAAAGATCGAACATGTTTCTTTGTAATGGGGTTGGGGCTGTTGCTACTGCTCCACTTTATCAATCTCTGGTTTCAGGATCCCTTCCCAATTATGAAACCCAAATATCTGGTCTCTGTCCTTGCTATGGCACACTTAGCAGGGTTTATTGTTAATCCTGCATCCTTAATGGTCTGAATAATTGCACTTAAATGCACCAAATGTGAATGCCAGTCATGACTGAAAATGACTACATCATCCAAGTACACTGAACTGTACTGGGCATGTGCTCTTAGGATGTGGTCCATGTACCGTTGGAATGTGGCAGGTGCCCCATGGAGTCCAAATGGCATAGTGGTAAATTGGTACCAATCCAATTGGTGTGGAAAAGCTGTTGTTGCTTGGGCAGTGGGGCCAAGGGAATTTGCCAGTACCCTTGATTAAATCTAACGTGCTGATGTAGTGGGCATTTCTATTCTATCTAACAGATCATCTATTCTGGGCATGGGGTGCCCATCAAAGTCTGAATAGAATTTATTTTTCGGAGTCTAAACATACTCTTATTCCTCCTTCCTTTTTGTTCACTACCACCATTGGGGAAGACCATGCCTCTCTGAAGGGACAATCACCCCAACTGTTCCATTTTTTTATCTCATCAATTACCTCTTGCCTAATCTTTTCCGTAATCTATAGGCTTTTTGGTGTATGGGCTTCTGCTGGTTGACCTTAATGTCACGTTCTACTCCCTTAGCTCATCCTGGGGTGGATTGAAAGTGTCCTGAAAATAGTGTAACAATTGATCTATCTCCACCTTTGTTCAGGGCTTAGATTAGGATTTATTTGTATACTTTTATCATTCATGGGCCAGTCAAGCCTCTCATAAGCAATCTCCAATCTGTCTGCTGGGGCTCAGGGTGAATGTAGAGTGCTTGGACCTGGGGTTTTCTATCCATTTCCTCAAAAGATTTGCATGGTATACCCTCTTAGTTGGTCGATGACCAGGCATTTCAATTTCAAAGTTGACACTTCCTGTTTGTCTGATTACATCAAAGGGACCCTGCCAGTGCATCAACAGTTTGTTCTCTGTTGAGGGTAATAATAACAACACTTTTTCTCCAGGTATAAAACTTTTACACTTTAAACCCACGTCATATGCTTCTTTTTGTCCCATTTGTTTCTGGGTCACATTTAAATGAGCCATATTTACATATTTGACCAATCTTTCTTTAATGCAGTCATGTAATCTATGATGTTACTATAGCCAACATTTTACCATCCTCCCAGTGTTCTTTACCAATCTAAGGGTCCCTAGGTTTCTACCATAAAGTAAGGAAAGGTGAAAACCAGTTGTAGCCTGTGGTGGACCTCTCTGTAGAGCAAACAGAAGGTAGGGAGATATTTGTCCCAATCTCTACCTTCTTCCTGAACATACTTCTGTAGCATTTTTTTAGGTTTTGTTAAATCTCTCCACAAGACCATCTGTTTGGGGGTGGTGAAGTACAGCACAGCAGATACCCCTAGGGTGATATAACTCCCTCAACATAACAGAGTAAAATTAATACCTCTGTCTGTGAGAATCTCCTGGGGTATTCCCATTCCTGCTGAATATTTTGGCTAACTCTTCAGCTATAGGGTGCAGTAACTGTTCGCATAGGAACAGCTTCAAGGGTACCGTGTGGCATAATCACATACCACTAATATGAACCGGTTACCCTTAGAACTTTTGGTAAGAGGCCTACAACATCCATTGCGTTTGTTCAAATGGGGTAGTGACATAAGGTATTATTGAAGGGCACCTGATCTCTTTTTCCCCTTGTGCAACCAATTGGCATTCTTTACAGGCGACAATATTCAGCCACATCCTGATGTATACCTGGCCAGCTAAACCATGCAAGTAATCTTTGCAAGGTTCGATCCCTCCCCTCATGGCCTGCCATTGGAATGTGTCGCTAACTGCATGACCTTTTCTCTATACATTTTTGGTACCATTAGCTGTTCTCACAGGTTCATTTTGGTAGTATCAACAGTGACTCTATACAAGATATTATTTTTCACAATAAAATGAGATTGTCCAGGGTGTTTTACTTGTTGAGCCTGTGGAAAAAAAGTTTTAGAAACATCAGCTTGTTGTTCTTATAATGTCTTGCAAGGTACTTCTGGCAAAATGCCAGCAATACTGTTCTTTTGTTGTTCTGCCCACTTTCTCTGCTCTTTTTCTTCTTGATTTTTGGATTTTCTGGGTTTCCTAAACCTTCAGCTCCTTCAAAAGAAATCCTCTTCAAAAGAAAACACTGGCTCTGACTGTTGTTTTTTGTTTGCGGCAGGTTACACATTTACTGATTTTACATAGTCTTGTTGTTCTTGCACCAGTGAGTTAAAGTGGGGAAAGTCTTGGCCTATAATCACTGGAACTGGCAATCGAGGTACCAGGCCAACAGTCATACAGTGGTGCTCATTATTGACAGTCATTTCAGCCACTGTAGTGTAATACTGATGAATATCCCGTGTATACATTACTGTTGTATCATTTGAGGTAACTTTACTGTCCGTGCCAGATCTGCTCTCAGCAGGGTCTGCTTACTCCTGTATCTAATAAACCCAATGTCTGTTGGTCTCCAATCCCCATTTGCAACATACCCAATATTGGCCAATGCTAGGTGAGTCATGTCAGTTCTTTTCTTATTTGGACAGTTTCTCATTATGTGGCCTTTGCCAAGACACCCATGGCAAATCAGTTCAGAATATGTATTCTTCCCCTCTGTCTCGCCTGCTGTAATTATTCTGGCGTGCATTAGAATAAAAGGCCTTACCATTTCTGATGTCTGAGGTGGGTATTTTGCTGCCCTCTGGGTCTAGTGGGTCGAGCAGCTATATAATCCTCTGCCAGCTTCACTGTATCCTCTGCAGATTCAGGCTGATGTTCTTTCACCCATAGCTGGACATCATGAGGTAACACCTGAATAAACTGTTCAATGACAATCATATCCATCATCTGCTCTTTAGTTTTTACTAAAGATTGTAGCCATTCCCACCATAGTCCTTTAATTTTGTAGATTTCTCTTGGTGTATCATGAATAGTCATTCTCTGGAGTGAGAAACCGCTGTCTATAGGTTTCCACGCTAATATCATAGCGTAGCAATATCTCTTCTTTTGCGATCATAATTATTTGAGTCCACCCCACTTAACTGGCTATACACCATTTGAGCTCTACCAGTTAAATATGGGACCAGTCTTATGACCCATTGATCTTGGGGCCAGCGCAAGTTTGGGCAATCCTCAAGTGGTGAGATATGCCTCTATCATCACTCTCTGACAGCTTTGTTAATTTAATGTCTCTGGGTATAGTCTGATCAGACTGACCTTGTGCAAGTGCCTGAATACCCTTCAGGGTATCCGTCCATTTCTCATCCTGTCGCGGCGTTGCCTCAGCCTGGACACGCCTGTCCTCTTCCCTCTGGTGATGATCCTCATCTCTCTGGCGACCATCCTCTTCCCTCTGACAATCCATTTTGATCTGGTGAATACACAGCCACTTTTAATAATTCTCCAGGGTCATCTGGTACTGGGGTCACCTGGGCTGCCTCCTGCTTCAGGGGTTCCGTATCCATATTCTCCTCCTCTGTTCTTCTCATTTTAGGCCTTGCTCCAGGTTCTAGGCCAGGCAATAACTGAATACCAGTTTTTCAGTCACTGCTCTAGTGACATGATATACATCTTTCTTTGTCAGGTCCTCTTTCTCCATCTGTTAGGGTACTTAACTTCAGTACCCCCTGGCAGCGCCTCCCAGGCAGTCTCGACATGCCAGTTATATCCCACTTCTGACACCAGTGTAGAAGCGTGGGAAATAACAGATGTCCAGACCAAAGGTTTAAGATGCATAAAAACACAAAGGTATGCGTTTGTCAATTTATTTCAAAAACAAAACAAAACAAAACAAAAAATATTCTTAACTTAAAGTTCATAGAAAGGAAAACAATCGGTGTTAGTCTTCACACCCAAAACAGGAAATACTTCTTTCCACAGACTCCTGAATTGCCTTTTCCTTTCCTTTTGTCTGTACAGCACTTTGTGTGGAAACACACACACAACCTTCTTGCTCTGTGGTCAGTCGAATACTGACTCTCTCTCTATCCATCTACACAGGTCTCCTAGTGGAGGTTTATATACTTTCCAGAAGGGGTGTGTCTTGAACTGAGCCCTCCCTATTGTGACATCACATTACCTGAATACTATAAAAGCAGCGATTTTGTAGGCTGCCATCCCTATAGCAGGACCTCAGCAGGAGAAGCAAGACATTCAGGTACACATTCATTTTGTTTTAATACAGAAAGAAAAGAAACACTTGTTAAAGATTGAATTAAAATCTGCAGCCTTGGAGGAAAACAGATGAAGCGGGCTCCCTATCTGTTTTTCCTTGCAAGGCTTCAGGATTCTATTTGCTTTTAAATGTAATTGCCAGAAAGTAAACATGCATTTATTTAAGACAACAATTCTAGTAAATCTTTTTACACAGTAGTCTCCTCTAACATATTTTCTTTATATGTGCTGCATAATGCTTGTTTTATGAAATTCCTCACAGCTAGAATTTCAGCTGACTGCTTTTCAGCTTATCAAGATTTGGATGCCAGATTGTTTTAAAGATAATCAGGGACAGTAAAGAAAGGTTTAAAGATTGCCAGGTTGGCCACCCTGACAAGAAAATTAGGATAGATACGAATATAGAAGCAGACAGGATAGAGTGAAAATTGAAAAGTATGGGGGCATCTTGTAAATTCTTGATATTTCTCTTCATAACAGGACCCTGTTACACCTCATAAAATATGGAAGACTATCAAAGCTATAGAAGGATGGCCCATGGCCCCTCTGTCCCAACAAAGATAGTTGCAAGTGGCAAGATTGTGGAAAACAAGTCCCAATCTTGGAGGAACTTAAATCCCACTTTGCCACAGCTGGATTAGCTTTGACTCGTCACCTTATGCTGGTGCTGCGTGAGCCAGCATACCCCTCCCGCCACATCTAGTCCTGCACCCAGCCCCTTCCAACTGCGTGAGATAACTTAGGTAAAGAAGTAGAAGATCTCTCTTCTTAACTTAGACACCAAAAAGCGCGGGGACGATGGCTTAGAACCCTTTTTCCTAAGGTCAGGCTATGCCCATCTCACTGCCCCAATTCTCCACATCTTCAATCTTTCCATTACATCTGCTACTGTGCTGTCCTGCTGAAATCAGCACATATCCTCCTCTATTTAAATCTGGTGACCCATGCGATGTAAACAACTATAGGCCTATCTCTATATTGCCTATCCTTTCTAAAGTTCTCGAAAACTGATCCATATTCAGTTAAAACTCACTTGGAAACCTTCTCTCTCATTAACCCAGCTCAATCTGGCTTCCAGGCTAATCATAGCACAATCACTGCACTAGCAAAAGTAACCAATGATTGGATCTCTGCTATAGATGCAAAGAAGGTAACTGGTGCAATCTTTTGGACCTCAGCATAGCTTTTGATGCTGTTGATCACAAACTATTAGTCAATTGCCTTGCAAAGTTGGATGCCACATACCATACCACCCAGTGGTTCTCTAGCTACCTAACTGGAAGATTCCAAAAGTAAAGGCGGAAGGTTTTTTCTGCTGCCTTGCCAGTTGCAAGAGGAGTCCCCAAGGATCCATCTTAGGCCTTATCTTGTTTTCTCTCTGTACATTAATGACTTAGATGCTAACATGTCTACATCCAATCTGCACTTTTTGCAGATGATACTGTGTTGTATACTTCTGGCTCATCGTTATCTGAAGTCAAGGGAGTGTCAGCGGACTTCGCACAACTTGAGCATAATCTAATAAAGGCAAAGCTTCTGCTCAATGCTAAGAAGACTAAAGCATGATATTCTCCCGCAGTGCTGTCTCAGGCCCCCCAATACCCTTGCCCAAGACTTCATTGTCACCACACTAAGCGAGCCTCTGGAAGTTGTAACCAAATTTAAATATCTAGGTATCTGGATCGACAATAAATTATCTTTCAGTGACCACGTCGAAGATGTCTCTAGAAGGTTAAAAGCAAGATTAGGGTTTCTTCTACAGAAATATGCCTTTTCCCTTGGAAACCTTCGAAACAAGGCTTTGTACAGGCCACTTTTCTCCTCCTACTTGACTAAGTGGCGATGTAATCTATTCCTCCACCACCTTGCAAATCTAAGTAAACTGGACATCCTTTATCACCTGCAGTATTACGGTTTATTACCAAATCCCTTACTGTTCGCACCACTATGGACTTATATGCAGCTGTTGGTTGGACATCCTTACTACTAAGATGCCTGCTCCATGCTGGGCTATGGACCTTAAACTGCTCCTGCAGAAATTGCCGCTTATCTCTCTTCCTATTAGTATCTCACATACTGTATACTCATTAAGAAAATCTGACTTTATTATGCTTGACATACCAAGGACGCAGACTTCCTTTGGTAAACCTGCTATTGCATATGCCCTTCCCTCCATTTGGAACCAATTACAAACCATACTGAAACTAACTAGCACAGTTTCAATAAACTTCTACAAATCGCTAAGTTCAGCCAAAATAAAAGACACCTGTAACTGTCATTAAGTCTCTTCCTTCCCATGTGTGCCATATTTATCCACTGGTAAGGTATAATTGATTTGTCATATTAACTGCTTTCCTTCCCTTCTACTCCTGGCTTTATCTTTGCTTACGCTCCACTGCTACTCTATCAAATCACTCCTCCCCATATCAGTTGTAGACTGTTGTTTTGTTCTAGCTGCCAAAATACTGTATATGTGTATTGCACACACCAGTCATCATGTTTCATTTATCAGTATGCAACGTGTAAGTCGCTTCCCTGTCTCATATAAATGTTTACCACCTGCAGTCACCTATGTGGTACCCTTGTATGTATATCCAGCCTGTATCATGTAACGTGCATTTCATGTATATACTGTTATTACTATCTGTGTTTGTACTTTAAGTGTTTATGCCACAGGACCTCCTTGTGAATGAGCTTGCTCAATGGAGTTTTCCTGCAATAAACTTGAACATTGAACTTGAAACCTACCCACCCTACATCCATGCTCACTTAATTCACCACTCCAGGAAAGCAGAGTCTGAGCCAAATAGCAGCACCCTTAGCTCTTGGACAAAAGTAGGACCTATATCACCCCCTCACCCATTTTTCTTTTATATGCTCCCTTCCTTCTCATCATGTGGGTCTCTGAAAACAAATTATGTCAACTTGCATGAATTTAATTTTCCCTAGGATCTTCTCCCTCCTGACATGGGATTTCAGCTGATTAAAATTCCAGTATTTGGTTTTAAAGCCCCTCCATCATCCATCAACAGAGAAATCATGATCTGTATCAATGCTGGAATAGCCACCATAACATATCAAAATAAATGAAAGTACCAAATTTTAAAACAATGATAATAAAGGACTTAACCCATGCCACTGCAGTAAATCGACGTCTGGAGCCTATCCCTCCCCATCCTGACAGATCATATACCTTCCCCTCCAAAACATTTCACCCAACCCACAACTTGGTACTCCTGCAGCCCCCCAACATCCTTCAGATTTAACTGCATACAGAACAGCAAGCATAAACAAGTGAGCCCTTCTGAATATCTAATAGTCCACCCATCCCACCCCACCTCATTCCTCCCCCAGTCATTTTATATGACACAATATTTATCCCAAGCCACATTGCAATACCCTCCCAACAATTTGCACCTGGTAGGTGCAAGATACCACCAGCTAAATAGGTGGAAGGCAACAGGCTGAGCAATTTTAAACTAACATCAAATACATGCTGGTCATTTTAATTAGTTAAAATTAGTATATACTGGGTCCCTCAGATCACCTTCCCAATGTGGAAGGCGGGTGTCATGCAGCACACCCAGGTCATACACCTTTGCTATAAGCAGCTAAAGAGTGTCCTTTTACTTCCTCCTACCCCCACCAGAATTGCTTTATGTCTGTACCATGCATTCTTGAATTTCTCCACTGTTTTGCCCTCATGATCTCCTCAAGAAGGCTGTTCCATGTGTCCACCACCCTCTCCATGAAAAAATACTTCCTCACGTTGCCCTGAGCCATCCCCCTCTATCTTAAAATTGTTCTCCTTGTTCTTGCATCTCCTTTTCTAAAATATGATACCCACTTGGACTTTGTTGATTCCTTGAGGTACTTGAAGTTTCTATCATGCCCCCCACTCCTTTCTTGGAGGGTCTACATATTAACTTCCTTTAGTCTCTCTTTGTATGGCTTCTGTGTAGACCCTGCACCATTTTAGAGAGAACACAGGTTGGCAGGCTCAAAGGGATTTTAAACCAAAAACAGTAAATAACACAGTAAATAAACCAGAAGCAAAGTAATGCAAAATACAAAGGAGCCCACAGCATGTTCTGTGTTTGGAACTAATTAAAATGTGTTTATATGATGCATTTTAGGCTCCTTAAAAGTTCCCTCTTTCCCTAACAACTACACCACCACCCCTTTTATTTTCCTGTTGTTCAGTTTGACGTGACTATTTTTATTCTATTTATAGAACTGGTTATTTGTAACAATATACATTCTAAACTTGTATGAGTGTATGTTTACCAGTGGACTGTTTTTCCTCTACTTTTAATTTTAGTCATTAATAAGTCACTTTTCACCAGGGTTCACTTTTGATGCAAGTGTATTTATCTAAGGCAAACTCAGTACCAATTAAAATGTGGTGTTTCTCTGCATATTGGATATTTTGCTGGTTTGATGAATTGCAGTTTTCACTTTAAATGTTTAAAATAAAAGCTCACATAGTTGGAACTAAAGTCACACCCCATGCCGAAGAGTCATACCTTGGACTCGAAGACTGGGTTACAGTCGAGGGCTCTTTATATTTTGCACTACTTTGCTTCTGGTTTGTTTACTGTGTTATTTACTGTACTTTGATTTAAAATCCCTTCGAGAGCTGCCTGCTTATGTTGTCTCATGTATCCTGTTTCTGTGGCATGCACCCACCGCACACTTGAGATGCTCCATTCTGTGGTGTGTTTTTGTCCTGCACCATTTTAGTTCTCCTCTATTGTGCCTCCATTCTCTCTATGTGCCTGCAGAGATGTAGTCTCCAGAACTGTAAGCAGTGCTCCAGATGGGGTCTCACCAACTGTCTGTACAGAGGGATAACAACCTCCTGTTTTTCTACTAGTGATGCCTCTTCCTATGCATCCCAGTATTCCCCCATCCCTCCTTATTGCCTACTCACATTGTTTGCCTACCTTTAGGTAATCTGATATGACTACCTTTACATTTTTGTTGTTGTTAGTACCTCCACCCACCCCATTGAGTACTCTTCTCCTGGGTTTTTGTTTCCCATTTGCATTACTTCATTACTTTGTACTTCTTTGCATTGAATCTAAGCTGCATTACTTTTGACCATTCCAACCTTGCCAAGTCCCTTCTTATCTCTTCCACCTCCTTGTGTATTAACCCTGTTGCAGATCATTGTGCCATCTGCTGAAGAGGCATACTTTTACTTCTAGTCCCTCCACATTGTCACTTATAAAGACATTACAGAGGACTGATCCTGTGCTGAACTGTGTGGTACCCCACTAGTATCTCCTCTTTCTTTGAAGTGGACTCTGCTTACTATTAAGCTCTGTGTCCTGTTGTCCAGCCAATTATTTACCCAGGCTACCACCTGGGACTCACTCCCAGGCAGGTTCTTTTGTGTAGGACTGTGTCAAGAATTGAGGAGGCATGTAAATGCACAAAGACCCTCTGAACAGTAAATCATTGGACCCAAAGCTCCAGCAGGCAGATCCGGTTAAGAATATCAACAGTAGTCAAGCACTGGAGGCAGTTAGAGTCCAGTACAGCACCACTCACAATAACAAATGATAGTTTGGCTGTTAACAGTGAATAACATCCCATAACCAAATACAGAAGATTACAGGGCATATCAATGTACACATAGTTAATCCAGTCCAGAGCTCAATAAAGCCCTAAGAGAATTTGAAACTTATCCTGGGAAAAGCAGTTTTCTGGTCACAATGGATGCCCACCAGAAGAGAATAACATCCCAGATGTAAACTGGCTTAGTGAACAAGTGCCAAGGATGGAGAACTTCTACAGATGAGAGTAATTCAGTTTCTAGTCTTATCCCCCCACACACACTGGTACCAACAGCCCCTGCTGTGTCCTGAGAGGTTGGTGGTGGTATCTGAACTTAACAAATGTGGCTATAAGAAAAGAAAGATAGCACTCAGTCCCATAGTCACAGCACACTGAAATAAAAAGAAAGTACATTTTGAATGGAAGAGTTCAATAGGGAGGCTATCTTAGCTTTAATGAATGTATAATATCAGTACTCATGCATATGTCACCTCAATGTGGCCGATCTAACCATTCACTTAAGCAGGTCACACTGGTGCCATTTTCATACTGTGCTGGCCACTTTGCATTCATAGAAACTTTAACAGATGTGTTGAGCTGAAATTCATGAGTTTGTTGGGCTCTACAATGCTGCAGCGACAACTTGTTCCTGACGTGACCCACAGTGATGGATTTATGTGGACTGCAGTTTGTGATTGACAAAAATCCATCAGAGAAACAGTTGCTGCTGTCAGCCTCGACATGTTCACTGTAAATGTTTCACTATGTGGAGGGCATGCCAGTTTGTTGGCATGGCAGTGAAGATCAGATAATCACACAGAATAACCCACAGAAACAGGCTGCAAGGGCACCAAGGCACATAGCAGGGGGTTATAGGGGAGGAAAATCTGTCTGCCAAGCTGAGCCAGCTTGGCATAAGGCACCCCAGCAGCAGGCATAAACTTTCCCGTCAATCGCCACTTTGTCCAAAGTCCATGTCTCATACAGTAGCTCTCAACACAGGTATTACAGTGATTTTTTTTTTTTAAACTTAATAAGTTTTATTAGATTTTGATAGTAACCAAAAGCACAGAGTTAAACACAGAAAGATATAATGACAACATCCGTATTTTCCCATAATCAGGGTGAGGCAGCAAATGTATACACAAAAAATAATTAAAAGATATCTTACTGTGATCAAGGTATAGTGGACCCAAGCAATAAAAATAGCTTTGACTTAGCATCACAAGGTATCATGTTGTATTAATGCTTTCATTCAAGAGAATAGAACCTAAAAAAAGCAATGCCTGCAAGGACCCTGTGAATATATCTACTGCAACTAAAAGAGTGGATCTTCCCAGTGGGACCAGTTCAGGTGAGTGAAGTATGTAGGGGTCCAGGGTATGTGAGTTGGTGGGCGCACCGTGGAGGTCAGGTGAGGGGTGACATCACGGTGGACCTTTTTCAGAATAAAAAAATTCAAGACATCAAGGGACCATTTCTTATTTTCTATATTCTTGGGACATGGAGGTGGGGTATCATTATACACCAGGGCAACCATAAAACAAGATGCTAACAGGCATCAGAGGGTGGGGTCTCTACTAGACACCATTGCTAAAACAGATATAGGAAGGTCAGGCATGGAAGGGTGGGGCAGGGTACTATTGGGTACCTTGGAAAATATCTAACTAAATAAATGTGGAAATCAGAGATGAGGGGTGCCACTAGGCACTAAGGGATATATAAAGAAACATGATCAGGCAATATATTTATGGGGACATTAATTTTTCCTCAAATGTACAACAAATCAAATATAGTAAAGAAAACCACTGAGGAACACTTCCATTATTTGAAGCATGTGAAGGATGTTGGAGGGTGGGGGAGGTCCACCAGACCCTGAGCTATAATATAACCATAAAGCACAACAGCCTTTGGAGGATGGGGTCATCAATATGTACCACTGATGGATCTTCTTTTTCTTTACACTTATGTATAGGGAATAAAATTACAGAACTTAGAAGAGGTTGACAACCATAGTGCATAATTTTGCTGTTTATATTTTGACACCATATTTATATCATGTGTCTTTTAACACCCCACCTCATTAACAATGTCAGTAGAATTGCCCAAATCCTGCCCGAAGGAAAATTCATGGCTGGCTGGTGAAATCACATTTTGATGGGATTTGAAAATTTTACTTGTCTCATTTATGAGGCGGGGTTATAAGAAGGGCATGTTCATAATTTAGGGTCAAAATATTTACAATGGCAATGTTATATGCATCCATTGAAATTATGTTGCACTTCCTCTTAACTTTGCTTTTCACTGTATTTTTTCCCAGACCTTTAACATAGCCTTTTCTTTACAGTAACTCGTGAACATGATGACAGACATTTCTCAAATTTTGCTGAAATGAGTTTTGTGACTCTGGCATGGTACAAGGTTGTGGTGGCACAGAATCGCATTTTGGTGGACATTTAAAAAAAAATCACTATAGGCTTAATGAAGTAGGGTAATAAGAAGGACATGCTGACAGTTAACTTCCTAAGGCATATATACCAAGTAAATATCTGTGCTGACATTGTGTTGTGCATTTGAGAAAGAGTAATGTGCTCAGGGACAGCCCAGGTTCCAGTTGCCTCAGTGGCACAGCTGGTTAGCACAATTGAATGGTATTATGGGTGGCCTTGGTTCAAGTCCCAGCTGAGGCACTTACTTCTTTCTCACCTCTGTTTGCATGTGTTCCATAAATATGCACTCCACACTCCTGTTTGATTGTTACAAGTAAATATTTGAGTTGCCATTGGGTTGTGAATTTGAGAAAGAGTAATGTGCTTGGGGAAAGCACAGGTTCCAGTTGACTCAGTGGTCCAGCTGGTTAGCACAATCAGAACAGTACTCCATGCAGCCAGGGTTCAAGTCCCAGCTGAGGCACTTATTTCCTTCTCACCTCTGTTTGTATATGTGTATAGATATATAAATATATATACATACATACACACATCTATGCAGGATGGGAGCACAGGGCCCGATGGCACTGTGTTCCAACAAGAAAAATAAAAATAAGGATACAATTAAATTACCCAAAACTATATATGTATGGATGGGAATGCAGGGCCTGGATGGCCATGCACTCCTACAACTATGTAAGGATATGATTATACTATCACAAATAGTAAGGAATAAATTGCAAAAAAAACACAGTTAATACTGTATTTTGGGTTAAAGTGACAAAAGTAGAGAATGTGGCATTAGGGTTTCCAAACCTAACACCCCAACCCCCACCCAGGCAGCACAACAGGTGTGGGAAGTGCCCATGTATATATAGCACCAGTACAGTTAGGGTGAAAGGTAACTTCTATGTTAAACCCAAATGTATGAATGTTAATAACCTTGGAGCCATTCAATGGATTTGCATACAGTTTGGTACACAAAATGACTAGGGTTAGGTCTCTTGACTTGCCACATTTCGTGCAAATCTGTTGTGTAGTTTCTGAGATACAGAGTGTTGAAAAAACTGAAAAATCTGTGTTTTGCCATTTCTTTGTCCACCTGGCTCTCAGAAATGGCTTTTAGGTTGTGGCCTGAAATGGTCAGGGTAGAAAGCTATTACTCACATATGTGCCTTTTGAAGGTTTGGTGAACAAATATTACTCCATTCAAAAGTTATTACATTTTAATTTGTCCATTATTTCCTGAGGAAAATTTATATGCCAGGCACAAAAGACTTGAATTTTGCAGAAGTAATACTTCTGCAAAAAACAGTCCCTTTTTCACAAACAAGGGAGGTATTTTGCACAAGTATTACACTGGTTTGATCAGAGGGCTCTGTTGTGTCTGCCATTTTGCTATGACCTTAGCAAGGACCAACAAGTGTTGAAAATATTTAAAAAGAACATAATGTTAAAAAATCTGAACTTAGCTAATGGTGACCCATTTAGCTACATTCTGATAGTTCTTTTTAGGTCTAAAACAAGTTTACTGAGCTCCCAAATCTTGGTTGCCAGCTTAGCATCAGGACCGCTTGTCTCCCATTCTTTGTAAGAGAAGAGTGCATTTTCATGACTTCTGCAGCTGCAGCTGCAGCTGAACTTGCTGCTGGCTATAGAGTCAAATTTAGTTTTCTTTTTCTCTGGTGTCTTCTGCCACCCCCATTTTTGTTGCCCTTGTGTCTAGTGGCAACCTCCACTCTCCCATTGCTATTTTTTATTTAGCCCTCCACCTGCAGTGTGGGACACTGAAAGCCCTCCCAGTCTCCCATTGATGTTACTCCCCCCAACGAACTGTGGGGAACATTGGGAAGCCCACTGATGCCCACTTGCTAAGTTCCTTTTCACGATTCCTTTTCTGTCATCACAAAGAAGGAAATCAACTGGAGAAAAAGGATTTAAAGCAGCAGTACTAGTTAAAAGTATTCTGTAGCCTGTGCTCTGTTGAGCACTTACCAGTTACTAATTCTTTTATTTGTTAATCTAGTGTCAGATCTATTTCCTGGGTGTCGGGCGTGTTCATAGAAACATAGAAACATAGAATTTGATGACAGATAAGGACCGCTTGGCCCATCCAGTCATTCCATTTCCCAACTTAATGGATAAGCTGCTGATGCTAGTGAACCAACAGCCTACTTCCTCCTACCCCCACCCCTAGAACTGCCTTATGATTGTCCCATGCATTCTTGAATTCCACCACTGTTTTTTGCCTCACAACCTCCTCAGGAAGGCTGTTCCATGCATCCACAACCCCTCTCTGTGAAAAACTTCCTCCACATTACCTCTGAGTCGTCCCCCTATATCTACAAACTGTGCCCTGTTGTTCTTGCACCTCTTTTTCTGAAAGATGCTACCCTCTTGGACTTTGTTGATTCCCTTGAGGTACTTGATAGTTTCTATCATGTCCCCCCCTCTGCTACTTTCCTTGAGGCTATACATATTAAGCTCCTTAAGTCTCTCTTCATATGTCTTCTGGTGCAGACCCTGCACCATTTAGTGCCCTCCTCTGGACTGCCTCCATCCTGTCTATGTCCTTGAGGAGATTGGGTCTCAGAACTGCACGCAGTACTCCAGATGGGGTCTCACCAGCTGTCTGTACAGAGGGATAACTTCTTGTTTTCTGTGATGCCCCTTCCTATGCATCCCAGTTTCCCCCAGCTCTCCTTACTGCCATCTCATGTTTGCTCGCCACCTTTAGATCATCTGATATGACTACCTCCAGGTCCCTTTCCATTTTGTTGTAGTTAGTATCTCTCCCCCATTGTGTACTCTTCCCCTGGGTTTCATTTCCCAAGTGCATTGCTTTGCACTTCTTAGCATTGAATCTAAGATGCCATACATTTGACCATTCCTCCAACCTTGCCAAGTCCCATCTTATGCCTTCCACCCCACCTTGTGCATCAGCTGTGTTGCAGACCTTTTGTCGTCTGCAAAGAGACATTTTTCCTTCAGTCCCCTGCAATGTCACTTACAAAGACATTGAAGAGGACTAGTTCTAGTCACTGAACCCTGCTGTACTCCACTAGTAACCCCCTTTCTTCAGGTGGACTCCATTTAAATTACCCTCTTTGTCTCCTCACCTGTAGCCACTTTTTACCCAGGCTATTATTTTGGGATCCACTCCAAGGCTAGCTAATTTGTATATTAATCTTTTGTGGGACTGTGTCTAGGTAGGCCATGTCCACAGCCCTCCCTTGATCTACTACTTTGGTCACCAGTCAAAGAAATTTATTAGATTTGTCTGGCATGACCTTCCCACTGTGAATCCATGCTGCCTTGGGTCCTATGCCCCTTTGGCCTCTCGGTACTCAACAATTCTTTCCTTCAGAAGTCATTCTATCATTTTCCTATCACTGAGGTTAAACTAACAGGTCTGTAGTTTCCTGCTTCTGCCCTGATCCCACTTTTGTGAAGTGGAATAACATCTGCCCTCCTCCAGTCCTCAGGTACCACCCCATTCTCTAATGATTTGTTAAAGAGGATAGTCAGTGGTGTCACTAGTTCTACTCTTAGTTCTTTTAGAATTCAGGGATGAATCCCATCAGGCCCAACCCACCGTCAGTTTTAAGAGTTCTTTCAGAACACTTTCTTTTGTAAATGGGCTGGTATCAGCCCCATATCCAGAGTGTTTGTATTGTTTGGTTTTGGTACCTCCCTCTTCATTTGTCAATACTGAGCAAAAATATGTGTTTAGTATCTCAGTCTTTTCACAGTCACCCTCTGACCAATCTCCCTCCCCTTTATTAAGCCTCACTATCCCTCCCTTGGTCTTATTTCACTCCTTGATGTACTTAGAAAGGTTTTATCCCCTTCTTAACTGAGTTGGCTGTCTTTTCCTCGGTTT
Organism: Neoceratodus forsteri; assembly: GCA_016271365.2. Taxonomy (NCBI): domain Eukaryota; kingdom Metazoa; phylum Chordata; order Ceratodontiformes; family Ceratodontidae; genus Neoceratodus; species Neoceratodus forsteri. The sequence goes on from CM057455.1 coordinate 628,526,932, forward strand.
GGGCCTTTGCTGTTCTGACTGCCTTCCTGCTTCCTTTTGCTTTAACTGAAACAGTTCTCTGTCACCTCCTTTGAGAACCAAAGTTGTTTCTTACATAATTTTGTTTTGTTTATTTGCTTCACATAAAGGCTTGTTGCCTCTGTGATGGCAGTTTTGATTATTCCCCATTGTTCTTTCACCCCTTCTTCCTGCCCATTTGGTGTGCATTCCTTAGGCAGTCACCCATTTTACGCAGTCAGCCTCTCTAAAGTCCAGTACCTTTGCCTTTGTATGGCTGAACTCTACTGCTGTGTTTATTGTGAACCATATTGTTCAATGGTCACTAGTTCCCAGATGGCTACCCACTTCTACATCTGTGATCCTCTCTCCATCTCCATTTGAGAGTACTAGGTCCAAGATTGCTCCCTCTTGAGTGGGTCCCAATACCAGTTGTCTAGGCATGCTCCCTGTGGGGAATCTAGAATAACCCCACTCTTGGAAGTGGCTGCTGCAAATGCATTCCAGTTATTCAGATCCCCATCACAATATCTTCCTTTTCTGCCATTCTATGGATAGTCTTCTATCATTTCCTTGTCCATTTCCTCCCCTGAGATAGGGGTCTGTATACATCCCTGTGCGGATTGTGGTGCCATTGCCTGTCTCCAAATTGACCCACAGTGCTTCTTCTCCTCCCTGTTACCCTTTTGTTCTTTGCTTTGATTCCTTCCCTTATGTAGAGAGCCACTCTTCCTCCTCTTTTACCCTCCCTGTCTCCTGTAGATAGTGTATCCTGGTATGTTTACATCCCAATCATGGTTCTGTGTATACCATGTTTCTGTGATTGTCATGATACCCAGATGTTCCTCTTCCATCAAGCCACTAGTTCAGAAGCTTGTTACTCAGACAACGGGCATTGCTAATCATTACTCTCCATTTTGATGGCTTTACCACTTGTACTGTAGCACCATCCCTGTCCTCATTGACTTTCTTCATTTACCCCTGTCCTGCTCCTACTGGCCTTTCTGCCTTGGTATTTAGCTAATTTATATCCTGTTTTGTGACGGGAGGCTGAAATTCCTGCTGCTTATCAGTGCCTCCGACTAGCATAAAAGCTTGCCAATGAAGCATTTAAACTGATTGCCCAGAAGAGTGTTCCTTTCCTGGACAGATGCAGATCATCCTGCCAGGATAGGCTGGCATCCTCCAGGTGGAACCCGGTCCCCAGTGAAGTCAAACCCCGTGCTCCACACCATTTTTTCAATCATTCATTGGGTCCCTAGGCTGGTGCGAGTCCCGCTGCCTTACCATGCCATAGACAGGCAGCACCTCTGGAGAAGGATACTGTGTGTCTATTTGACTTAGGCCCTTCCCAACTCCATACTGACAGAATCTTCCATAGTTTTATAGTCTTGCAGCATGTCAGCCTCATTGAACTCCAAGGTGGAGCTGTCTCGGTTAGTGCTTATTTTTCTTTTTGCTTTTATCTGGTAACCCTTTTGTTGTATGTGAGCCTGTTTTCATATGTTCCTCAGCAGTTATCCTTTTACCTCTCATGCCTTGCAATCCGCTGTCTTTCATGGGCAATAGTCACATCTGAAATAAATAAACTTTTTTCTTTACACATCTTAGCAAAATACAGTCCAAGGTTTGGAGTTTTCAGTGGAAAATAACATGGTTTGCCAAGTTTAATGATTTACTTACAGGCTAGGAAGATAGATCCATATAGTCGAACAGAGCAGCCAGGTTGGGTGTGGGAGTGAGGAGGTGGTTGGTTCGTGGCGGGAAGGTGTAATCAGCCTGTGTGTGAAATGAAGCGGAAGGAGGATGGCAGAGGGCACACAGTGGCAGTTCACAGCAGTATGGACTCTGAACTGTGCCTGTGTAAATTAATAGCACAGGTGGTTTGATTCCTTCTGATCCACAGTCACAGGCACATTACTCTCAGTAGGTAAAATGGCAGCCTAGGTCCAACTACAGGGTAAAAAGAAAACAATGTGGGATGATGCCTGCTGCAGTATAATTTATACCAGGAATTGTCTCCGCTTTGGGAAAGACAGGACATAACACACTTGTTTTATTACTACAAGTGAGTGCCACAGACCTCTGGACTTAAAAGCAAGCAGCTATGTAAAATAAGATGTTACTGTACCACAATATGGGAAATTGGACCTGGTTGTGAATAGGATCAATTGTTTTTCTCAGCTGCTCTGGGCTATGACTGGGAGTTGGGTTAACATTCCTATCAAAGCTGTGACAATGATGAATTTCTTTGATTACAACTTGTAAAAGTTACAACTGAATGGTTCTGTACTTTGTTATCCCATTTATATTCCTTGTATTTAGTGGCACCCACCCTCCCATTGCTGGCAAAACTGGAAAGACAGAAAAGGTCCTTCAATGTTTTTTAAACCTGTATAAAAATGGTCTCTTGCTGATCAGCCTGTCCCCCCAGCCCCACCTCCCACTCAGCACCCACCATCTCACACACCCCCTCACCCCTCTCACCTGAACAGGTCCCAGGTTCAAGACCCACTCCGATTGAGCGTGTCATTCTGCTGGAACCAGCAACTGCAACACTCTCCAGCCCATTCTGACATAGTAGCATTCGTTTGCCACTTCAGAGCCCTCCTTCCCCAAATGGAGCAAGCTACCAGGCACAGCAGGATCCTCATCCCGTGGCCACTCCAACATAGCAGCCTTCATGAGCTGCTCAGCAGCCCTCCCTCCTCCCCAAAGGGAGCAAGCCACTGGAAGCACAGGTGAGCACTGAATCAAATTGGAATTCCTGACTCAGACTCACGGGCAAGTACACCAATCCTCCCACGCAGCTAAGGACTGTATTTTTTACTTTTGCATTGGCCAAATAGAGCAGATTAATTTTCCCAAAGTTTAATTCACCTTGTATGGCCTAAGTCCTGGGCATGCGAGTGGATCTTTCCTTCCTTAATCCATTCCTTTGTTTCTCTCCTCATCTGCCTCCCCTAACCCAGTGTCTCTTTTATCCAGCAGGCTCCTAGTCCCGTGGCCCACTCCTGACATGCTTGGCGTTCATGCCGCTTTCATGTTCTTCCTCCCAAACAAAGTATTTCCAGGAGTACAGGTGTGAGACTGTTTTGTCTGTCACCACTAATGCAGTGACTGCCCCACCATCCCCCACACCGACACTTGGTCATTATTTCATTTATGTCAGTCACTGGTCACATGACATATCACGTGCCAGAACCTGTTATTTTCTGTCACCTCACTTTCCCATTGATTCCTATAATTTTAACCACTAGAGTCAAAACTGTTACCTCTTCCCCACCCTCCTCACCTTCTTACTTGTTGATCCGACTGATTTAAAACTCTCTCCTGCCCACTGCTGTTCACTTCTGGTAACCTACTCTCAGGTTTTCCTTTCTGCCACCCTGGGGTTTGAGACCCTGCATCTTGGGTACCAAAGGAAGTAACACTAACCCCTATGCCATCTTATAGACATAGCTTCTGGACACTTCTAGCAACACTTTAGCTTTCACATCAGATTGTTTCAAATCTCACCCACCACCCTCCTAGTGACTTTATCTACTCTGTCCTACCGCTTACCACACATCATGTCACCTCCTCCCTCCTCCTGTTCCTTTTCTTCCTTCTCCTGCCTCCTCCCCTTGTTCCTTCCTCCAGACCCCTTGGAACTACCCCCCACTGAACCACCTCCACCAGGTCTTTCTACCTGCACACTTCCTCTCATCCCTACTGACTCCTCCCTACCCCCAACTCTTTCCTGACTACTCCTCATACTCACACAACCTGCCCCTCTGTTTTACAACCCCTGTTTCTCTTGAGAGTACTTCCTTGACCCATGCCACTGGATATAGATCTAGAAAAGGAGGTTAGTCTCACTCATCTCTACCATCTCAGAGCCCTCATCCTCCTCCTTCATCTCTCAGGAACCATCCACCCTAGCCCCAGTCCAACCTGTTCTCCCCACTCAGGACCCTCTTCAATACAGAGAAAATGTCATCTTTGTACACCTTAACATTCAAAATCTCCTGCTAAATTAGACATCTTCCAAGCCTGGGTCACCTTAACGACTTTGACATAATAGCTCTATCTGAAACCTGGCTTTCCCCAAGATCCTCAATGAAGTGCTTGAACTTAATGGCTATACCGGTCAGGAAATACAGACTGACAAAAAGCTGTGGGATGCATGTCCTATGTCTCCAACTAATTGTCTTTCACTAGAACACACCCTTAGTATAGAGTTCTCCTTCCTTGAATCCCTCTCCATTCACCTTCTCCTCGGTCCCAACAAAATCCTTACCTTCACCACTCTCCTATCTCCCCTGGGTACCCCACTCTCTGACCTTGAGTTGCTATTAGCTCTAAAACACACCTCCCTCTCAATAGAGATGGATTCTTCTTGTGGACTTCAACTGGGTCTCCAGCCAAGCTGACTCCTCTAAATCTCTTATCGCAGATTGTGGTCTCCACCAGCTTATCGCCTCTCCACCAGATCTAACTACAAAACCAGTTTCTAATCACTTATTGACTGGGTCATTGTCTCAATCCCTCCCGCATCACTGACTCTGGAGTGTTCTCTGACTCCATCAGCGATCATTGCATATTCTGCCTCTGGTGGCCAGCTCCCAAGCACCCACAATTTTATTTTCACCAGGAGACTGAATGAACTAGAACATTGATTTCATAACCTGGGATCTTGGTCATGTCAGCTGGTCCTTCACTGAGAAGCCAGAAGATTGTGAGTCTATCCTCCATAAATTCTCCAGCATCTTTGTTAGTATCTATGATAAACCTGCCACACTGAAAAAATTAGAACTTGAGGTAAAATAAATGAATGGGTCACCCAAATCTTTTTATGTTAATGAGATCTAGGGACAAAGCCTGGGCCCATTATATGAAGCAAAAGACCCTCCCAGCTGTCACTCTACAGATCACTCCATAATAAATGCAAATCTGCTGTTAGAAAGGCCAAAATCGACCACCTGCAGGACAAACAACTCTGTGATGCCTCGAGTCCAAGTCAGTTATGGGGTACCCTAAACTCCGCTCCTGGGGAAAATCTAATATTCCATTCCCATCACCTTCCATCCATAGTGCAGCCATATTCAATAATCCATCTGAGGTGGTGAATATCTTTAATACTTTCTTTGGTGACCTCAAGAAATACAAATCTGCCTTCACCCCTCCACCCTCCTCCCTTCCAGCCCAGCCTATTTTCCCCAATGCTGAGGTTCTACCCCCTAAATTTTTATTTTAAGTCCCTTAATCCCACAGACACCATCAAACATATACACAGTTACAACCTGAAACCCAGCAAAGGAGCCAGCGGGATCGACTACAAAATATTGAAACCTTCCATCTCTGCCCTTGCGGTCCTGGTCATAAATCTCAATCGCTCCTCTGTTCTTGATCTTTCCCCATCACCTGGAAAAAGCAACCATTAAATCATTATTCAAGGTGGGTCCAGAAACAATGGCAGCAACTACCACCCTACTGCTCTCCTCACCCTCTCAAAATAATCAAGAAAGTCACACCTCACAACTCACCACCTACCTCAAAACTACAACCTCTCTCTAGTGCCCAGCACTGTTTTAGATCTGGACACAGCACCAAAACAGCCCTGGTCAGGTTCACTAGTGACATCCTCAAGGCTAATGATAAAGGATTGTCACGGATCCATCTTCATTGACCTGACCAAGGTGTTCAACCTCTTGACCAGACCCTCCTCCTTGACACCATTAGAGGGCTGCACCTCTCTGACAATGTAATCAAATGAGTCAGTAGATACCTCACTGGGAGAGCCCATAATACCTCCATCCAAGGTCAACTCTCTGCCAAATTCCCAATTAAATACTGGTCCTCCAGAGCTCCATCCTGGGCCCCTACTTTTCTCTCCTTTTTATTAATAACCTTCCCTCTATCTGCCAAATCACACAACTAGTTCTCTACACTGACTGATCAGCCCTTTACTATAGCCACAAAATTCCAGCCTCTATGCTTCCAAATCTACAGTCATATTTAGGAAACTTCATCCTGGTTCTCAGAGAATGACATGGTCCTTAACTCCAAGAAGACAAAATGCATGGTCTTCTCTGGCCGAGAAAAACCCTTGCAACTGAGATACACCTACTTGACAACTTAGGAAACCTCATCAACCAGGTCACGAATTCAAATACCTAGGGATCTACCTGGACCCTCACCTATCCTACAATTTTCATATAAACAACCTCATAAGAAGGTACACTTTAGGCTTGGTCTTCTTTACAAAATCAGAACGTTCCTTCCTCCCTCTTTCAGACTACACCTGGCTACCTCTCTATTCCTGCCCCTTATTGACTATGGCTCAATTATCTACTCTTCACCTACATCTTTTGCTCTTCTACTCCAAACTAAGTGTCACCTACAACAGTATCCTCACTTCATCACAGGTCTCCCTTCAGAACACTGCACTGCACCCTTTACTCCTCTCTCAGCTGGCCCACCCTCGGGGGTCCACCTAAAACTCTCCTTTCTTCATAAAATTCACCTAAAACTGCTGCCATCCAGTGTTAGCTCTCTCTTCCCCTTTCAGCACCTGGCGGTCAACCAGAGGGCCACCACCATGGTCTTTGACACCCCCTTCCACTGTATGAAACAGGCTCAGAACTCCATCTCCTTTTATGGGACAAAGCTGTACAACAAATTGCCTCTTGGAATTCAAGCCTGTATGTCCCTTCATTCCTTTAACTTCTCCTCAAGGCCCACCTCCTAAATCAGTTCAGCTATAGTTGCCCACGTGTCCCTCATACTAAACCTGTCCAACACCCCCTCCTTTTCCACTTCCTCAGACCCACTGAGTCTTTTAGTAAGGAAACCCCTTCTTGCCTCCTTTCCCTTCTTGGACATTTGCACCCCATTTTCCATCCCTCTCCCCTCTGTCCCACACTCTCCAGCCTCACACTTCCCTCTTCTTGCACTTATGGTTACTGCCAATCTGTTTCTATTCTTCCTCACTAATGAATTGATTCATATAAAGCTTTGTTAATCTCATAAATAACATCTGAACTATGCTGCCTAACATTCTGTAACTTAGTCTTCCTTCCACTGAAATATATTTTACTGTTTCTTCATTAGTATGTTTATCTTTGCCTGCTGTACTCTTGTCTACTGTTCATTCGTTTGTTTTGTATTCCTTACTGGACGTTTGTGAAAAGCAGGTATATTTCTACATACCTTCCAGTATAGAAATAAATAAAATGAAAATAAAATATGAGAAACTAAGGTAAGGTGTGGTTTAATGTATTTCAATCGGGTTTCAACTTGTATCGTAACTTAGACATTTTTTGAGATTTTGACCTACATTTCAACATGGCCTTTTGGGCACCCCACCTCATGAACAATAGGACTGTTATAATGCTTCTCTTGCTAAAAAGGTGATTTTGTGGTTGGTTGGTGAATTCATTTTCAGGTGGGATATGGAAATTTTATCTACCCTTGCTCATGTGGTGAGGTCTATGTTGAACATTTGGGGTCAGATATGAAAAATGCCCAAATTATGACTATTAGTTGCAATTTCACTATACAGGTTTGTAATTTTGGAAAGTTTGCATATTTTGATCCCAGATTTTAAACACAGCCTTTTTTTACCCACATCATGTGTATCATAGCTGTCATTTTTCAAATCCTGCCCAAAATGTGACTCAAAATTTTTCTATACTGGGTAAATGAGGTGGGGTAATAAGAATGTTATGCAGACAGTTTGGTCACTGTTGTCCTATAACTGGAAGTGCAGGGCCCAGAGGACCCTGTGCTTCCAGAGCTACAAACACATGCATATCTATAGAGATGGGAGCAAAGGGAAGGACCCTGTGCTCCCATAGTAAAATAAGGATACTATAATACTGTTTCAAAAGTAAGGAAATAAGTTGCAAAATGTCATTAATGATCCAGTTATGGTCAAAGTGACAAAAGCTGGGAAATGAGGCATTAGGGTTTCCCACCCTAAGGCCTACCCTCCCAAACCAGGCAGGAGAGCAGGTGTGAGGTGTGCCTTGTGCTTCTCAAGCCTAACACTCACCCCATTCTCATAAAGTCAACACATCTGATATTATTTACAGATGGAATAGTGTGAGTGTTAGGCTTGAAAGAGCCCAGGCACACCACACACCTGCTCTCCTGCCTGGTTTGGGAGGATTGGCATTGTTGGGAAACCCTAATTAGGGTGAGAAACTCCACCTCATTTCCCAGTGTTTGTCACTTGACCTAACTGGAGCATTAACAAAGTTATTTTCAACATATAAATATATATATATATATATATATATATATATATATATATATATATATATATAGAGGCAAAAAACTCTGTTTAATGCATTAGTTAGGGTTGTTCCAGCGACAAAGTGAGGAAATTCAGCTGTTGGGTTGAAAACCCTAACTCCGAGTCACCCCAGCACCACACACACAGACAGACACACACACACACATTCAAGTGAGGACCAAGTCAACACAACCAATGACAGACATCCAGCAGCAGGTGACAGAAATAACAAACAATTGTCTAAATGTACTATGAGACATCCCCACCCACCTGACCAGGTACTGCATGCTCAGTGGAGATCAACAGCAAAACTGAGGCCATGTACACCAAACATACACATCCCTGATTGCAGCTGCACACAGCTCACCACTTAGTAGTTGCATGGCCTTACACCACACCACAACTGGTACTGTGCCGTTATTCAATATAAATGCTGAAGGTGCATGATGACAGTTGTAGAAAGGTTTAACACTAGTGAGTATACATTAATTAAGAGAAGCACATAAATTAACTACAAGACACTAGCATGCTCAAGATAAAAGTAGTGATACATTTAGTAGGTGATTTACATAGTAGTACATTTACTGCATGGTTTACTCAACATAGAGACTGATGTAAGCGTATGGAAAAGCATTGCCTGTTCAAGCGCTGTGAAATTTGTACTGCCAGTGTCACATGCATTCTTACTGAATGAAGGTGTACTGCTGATGTACATACATAGACCTTCAGTGTGTTTCAATATTAAAGATGCAGTAAGTATTCTTTGTAAGAAACATTGTAATTGCATGGATCAGGCCAAGGAACTTCTAAATATCATAGCACTACTGAGCCAACAATGATGTACCTGTATCGGAGATGTATATAGGATAGATTTTCCTGTAGGCACTTACTGAGTATGTTGTACCTGATAAAGACAATCTCATTGCATCTGTGATGACTAACTTATTCAAATAGTAATACATTTACTATTGTTGCAATGAGTGATCAATGCCACTTATGGACGCAGTGTGATTTTTAACAGTTGTTTCATACTCAGGCTGTATGCCTACTGTTTGGAGTCTCTACACTTCTGTCATTGATGCTATCAAAGTGATAACTATGTTAATTGTTGTACAACAGGAATCAAGTAGGTATGGTGTAGATATAAACAGAATGTCTTTTAGTATTGATTTAATTCACAATGGGGTAAGTGTACTAGGACAGCAGGGGTTATCCTCTATCACTGACTCTGTCAGTTGTAATCACACTAGGTTTCGATGGCTGTAATGATCAAGTTACACTGTTCATCTTCATGAGTTCATTTCACAGCCATTCTCCAGTAACTAGACAGTGTATGGTGTAACTGGGTGGGACACTGTGTTGCAAAGCTGCTGCAGTGCCTAGCAGAGGAGAGTATCTACTCATAAAGACAATTAAGCAAGAAGGCATGACCAACAGTTATGTTAAATGGTCTGTTAATAACCCTGTAGGGGTTTAATGTTGAATGAGGCATAGCCGAGTGCCACATGTCGCTAGACAGTGATAAACTGACCATTAACATAATACCTGGGAGTGGCTTATTGCTATCATAATAAAGCTGTTTTTAAACAACATTAAACCATGTTCATCATATGGTTAGGGCTCTCATGTATGTTAATAAAACTAAACATAAGGCTGTTACAGTGTTTACAGTCAATTAGAAAGCTGCATTTCTCAAACCCTTGTTATAATCAGAGATATTATACCTGTACAACTCCTTGGTTTTGCTGAACTCTGTTGCTTCAGGTGGCCCACCACAAGTGGTGTGGTCTGGTGTGGGGCATCGGTGAGATAAGGCCATGCAACTACTAAGTGTGATGCGTTGTGTGCAGCTGCAATCAGGGATGTGTCGTTTGGTGTACATGGCCTCAGTTTTGCTGTTGATCTCCACTGAGCATGCAGTACCTGGTCAGGTGGGTGGGGATGTCTCATAGTACATTTAGACAATTGTTTGTTATTTCTGTCACCTGCTGCTGGATGTCTGTCATTGGTTGTGATCGTGGTCCTCCCCATACTTAAATGTGTGTGCATCTGTGTGTGTGTGTGGTGCTGGGGGTGAATTCAGAGTTAAGGTTTTCAACCCTAACAGCGAATTTCCTCACTTTTGTCGCTGTGGAACAACCCTAACTAATGCATTAAACAGAGTTTTTTGCCTCTAATTTCCCTTCTTTGAGAATGATATTGAGAAATAGTGAATGTAATGCGGTGGAGGAGCACGGGCCCTTGTTTTGTGGCATAGTAACAGGAGCAGCAACACAAACAGAAATGCTAACAGTGGCACACATGGTAACACAAAGCGCAAATGAGAACAAGAAAGGGTACTTGCCTTTTGCAGTGGCGTGACGGCGACGGCTGTGCCGCGTGATGTCTTGTCACATAGTAACATGGTGCCTGTAAATGGAAATGTCAATGGGCATGGTGACGCAAAGTGAAACAGAAACAGTACGGTACACACAAATGGCAAAAATAACTAGAAACACAAGCGCGAATGAAAAGCGCAAAGGATGGCCTTGCGTGGTGGCATTGGGATGTGCATTGGGATCATCAGCCTAACTCTCACCCCATGACATGTGTAAAGCAGCAGAAGTATAGGAGAATGGGGTGAGAGTTAGACCACGATCCCAATAGCACACCCCAATGCTGGTTGGGGTGCAAGGGGTTTCAACCCTAACAGCGACTTTCTCACTTTATCACTGTGGAACAACCTAACTAATGCATTAAATGGAGTTTTGCCTCTAATTTCCCTTCTTTTTGAGAATGATAACGAGAAATAGTGAATGTAATGCAGCGGTGGGGCCCCGCCCCGTCCACATGATGTCTTGTGGCATACTAACAGGGACAACAAGCATAAACAGAAATGCTAACAGTGGCGCACATGGTAACACAAGCACGAATGAGAACAGAAAGGGTAACGACATGGTGGCGAGACAGGAATGGTCTGCCACGTGATGTGTTGTCACATAGTAACATGGTGCCTGCAAACAGAAATGTCAATGGGCATGGTGATGTAAGTGAAACAGAAAGATAAACAGTACTGTAGACAGAAATGGCAAAAAATAACAGACATGCAGCGCAAATGAAAGCATAAAGGATAATGCACATGGTGGCACAGGCGTCAGCGGTAAGTGAAACGGGTATGGAACACGCAAGCTGAAAGGGCAACAGTAACAGTAATGTAAGCGCACAGGCTGGTTTTCCCAAAACCTGCATAGAGAAAGACAGTGAGTACAAATAATGTATGCATAACAATGAGTATTGGTGCAGAAAATGAGATCTTGGAATACTAAATACATTATGTCTCAGGAACCGTGACGTAGAAATAAAATTTAAAAGTCATATTATTTACAACTATCCTGGCTAATTTGAGTGGGGCTAGAAATTTTCCAACGAAAAGTCTGTATCTCGCACGGTTTCCGAGATACGGGCCCTGAAAGGTGTGGCGAACGCCATAATGTTATCCTATGGGAAAAAAGAAAAGTTCGGAATGCCATAACTTTGCCTCCTGTAATGTTTTTCACCAAACCACTGAAAGGCACATGTGGAGGCTGTTGGCTGTCTTCCCTCTAAATTTCAGGAAAAAGACCAAACCGTTATTTTGCAGCAGGGATCCAAAGGATTTATGTAATGCGTCAGGCGCTGTAATGTTATCCTATGGGAAAAACGCCAACTTTGGAGTGCCGTAACTTTGCCGCTGTGTGATATTTTTCACCAAACTATGGAAAGGCACATCTGTGGGCTGTTGGCTGTCTTTCCTTCAAATTTCAGGAAAAAGACAAACCGTTATTTTGCAGGGTGCCAAAGGATTTCTGTAATGTCGGGTGCCGTAATGTTATCATATGGGAAAAACGTCAACTTTGGAGACCGTAACTTTGCTGCCATGTAATATTTTTTAATACAACATGAAAGGCACATCTGTGAGATGTCGGCTCCGCTCTCAAATTTCAGCCCAAAAGTCCCAAGGTTCTTTTGCAGCGCAGTGCAAAGAATCGCTGTCACTGTCCCACAGATGGAAAACTACTGTCTAATTTGTGAAAGCTTTCACAAAAGTTCGACACTTTTGTGAGCATGAAAGTAATTTTAACGAAAAGTACTTTTTCCAGAAATTTGAAAACATATTTTTGGGGTGTTTTACAACAAAATAAAGACATGGCAAGCATCCTCAGGGTCCGACTAGGTGAATACAAAAGAATTAGGTTGCTAGAGGGTCCCAAATGTAAATGCCAACCATTTTTCTGATCACCAACTGAAAACAAAATGGCGATTTGCGAAAGTAACAGGCCCATTTTGAAAAGTAAAATGCATTTGAAAGTGTTGAACTTTTGTTAACTTTTCCCATTGACTTATAATGGGAAACTGTTTTGAATAACTTTTGAACCGTTTAATATTTTTCATGAAATCTTTGAAAGGCACATTGGGGACCCTGGCGATGTTCCCTGAAGATTTTGTACTGGTCGTGAAAACGTCGACCTGTAGGCGCGAGCGTGAGAATTCCAGAAAAAGTGTAAACACGCCATAGATCATGCTTAATAATTCCACAGCCGTATATCCAACCACTACAAAACTTGGCAGATCCCAAGGCCTATCATTCTTGATCATGTATTCCAAATTTCAGCCAAATCTGTCAAACGGTTGCAAAGTTATTAAGGTGCAAAATTTTGGGGTTTAACATAGAAATGGCTCCTCAACCCCTAACTATGGTAGCACTACCGTGCATACCATAATATATATATATATATATATATATATATATATATATATATATATATATATAGAAAAGTATAGCAAGTACCAAAGGCAAGCAAATTTAGCAGGCATGCTAATATTTTTAATATCTTCTAAATGGAAACTGATGTTTTGGGGAAAAACAATTGCACTGTTCCTTTAAATAGAAGAAGTAGGGACATTGAACAAACAGGCTAAATGGTAACTCTACTGTGCAACTATGTGTATTACATTTTCTTCCACTTTAGCAATGCTCTTTATTTCAATCCTTTTCATAATATTTTGGGCAATCCTACTTTTGAATTTGAATGTAAGTGAGCAAATGCAGTATATCTGCACTCCTTTAATGATACCATCAAACAACAAAAGTATGTTCACATCTTATAAAAACAGGATACCACCTGGATCTCGTAGTCATTGCTTGACCAGATACACCATAGAGATAACCTCTGGCACAGGGCCCTGGACTCTCAGCTGCCCCTGGACAGACAACTTTACAGAGAGGCTAGAAACAAATGCTCCTGGGCCATCTGGCTAGCCAAGGCTTCTTACTATAAATGAGCATGCACCACCACCACCTGGGACTCTGGGAAAAATTCTGGAGCAATGTTAAGGAACTATGTGGGTAACCCATCACCCCTGCCCATGCACAGATGCTAGTTGATGGAGCCCTCTACCAAGACCCCACTACCATCTTTGATGCCCTTAATACCATCTTCTCAGCCCTCAGCCATATCCTCCCCAAAAACTTCTTTGACCCGATCCCAAGCCACCCTATGGACACCCCAGCCACCACTGCCCCCTACCCTTCTGGCTGTGAGTCATCTCCTGCAATGAAGCAAAACACTAACTCACCAAAGTCTTGGCAAACTCATGCTATAGCAGAAATTCCCTTGATCTCAAACTTCTCTGGCTTACCCTGGATGTGACCCTGCCACATCTCACCAAAATACTGAACTGGTCGCTACACCTCAACCAATTCCCCACTATTTGGAAAAGAGCAATTATAACCTCTATCCTGAAATGTGGTGACCCACCTCCACCAGTAATTACGACCCATCTCGATCCTTCCTCCCTCTCTAAGGCACTCAAAAGAATAGTACGGACCAGCTTATTGATTACTTGACCAAACATGATCTGCTCTGCCATGAACAACATGGCTTCAGGAGGGTTACAGCACTACCACTGCCCTCCTTGATTTTACACAATATATACATGAGGCCCTGGAACGGGGTCCATGGCAGGTGCTATCTATGTTGATCTGACTAAAGCATTAGATAAAGTCAGTCACGCTGCTTCTCAACTCCCTTTCTTCACTGAATTTCTCCCATGAGGCCACCATCTGGCTCAAGGACTATCTCTCTGGCCAGGCGCAATGGGACAAAATTAACACCACTCTCTATCCCAATAGACCAGTATTAACTGGGGTCCTGCAGGGGTCCATTCTTGGCCCACTGCTCTTCACCCTATTCCTAAACTCCTCCCTCAATCATGCAGTGGGAGCTACTGCACTATGCGGATGACACAGTAGTTCTCTGAAACACCCCAGCCAAACTCCTCCAAACTGCCCTACAGGGTTTTTATAGAACTTCAATCCTGGTTTGCAGAGCATCACCTAGTAAGCAACTACAGCAAAATGAAATCCATGATCTTTGCCCATCGCCAAAGCCCACTCAAGAGTGCCCCTAATCATTTCAAACTCACTGGGTTCCCGACTTGAACAGGTCTCATGCTTCAAATATCTGGGTATCACACTGGACACCTCCCTCACCTACCTCACACACATTCAACACCTTTCTTCCACCATTAGCACTAAGCTAGGATTCTATACAGACATAAACATTGCCTACCCCCAGACGCCCTATGCCTCATTATATCATGCTTAGTCCTTTCCTTGCTGGACTACAGCATTGTGATTTATGGATCTGCAGACCAAACTACCCTACATTGCATCAACGTAGTCCTCAATCAAGCCTGCTGACTGGTCACTGGATATGATGAATTAACCCACACATGTGAGCTTTACAAACTTGTACTGGCTAACCTTCAAGGTAGGCTTAGGTATCACACTTGCCTTCTTGCCAAAAAGTACTCCTGAAACTAGCACCTAAAGGACTCCACCCCATATCCAACCAGTCCCACATGGAAGGGCCCCATGACACCAGCCAGTACCTCTCTCCTTGTCCCCCACTGTGGGACCTCTCTAGGGCAAAGATCCTTCCAGTATTGTGCTCCCTGTGCCTTAACAGCCTACTGTCCTCCATCTCCCTGGCTCCCAGTCTTGGCCACTTTAACACTGGTCTCAAGATCCTCCTCCTTGACTCTCAGTCTTGTGGCTGTTATTGATATTCCTCCCACTCTGAATCTCTAAAGGAGGACTACTGTAAACAGTTCTAGCACTAGTGCAGTGTAAAACCCTGAGAAGTAATGACAAATGTTTTGCTTATCCAATGATTACATCCTCAGGTCCTACAATTTTCACTGCATATAAAATCTCACTGTATATAAACCCTGACTCGGGGCTCAGTTAATGACCCTTCAAAACTGTAACCTGCCATATTTCACACCTATGACCTAGGGTCTTCTTCAAGATTCTGGATGCTGTAACCAACAATGTACATTCCCTGAGCTGTATGATCTTTGTGTAATGTTGTTTAATGTAATGTTTTATGCTTTCTTGTACTGACATGGAGCCTTGCAAAGGAGTCAATGACTCAAAGGATTGTACTTCCGATTTCTCTTCAATAAAATAAAATAATAGATAAGATAAAAATTACTTTCATGATGGGCAAACATTTTATCTGTCAGAGGGTTTCCTACAGTATATAAAGCAATTCTGCTATAAATGTATCCTGTTGTGTTTGAAATAAAAGATAGCTATGTGCCAGATTCTCGGTGTCTAAAGATTATCAAATGTGTGTGCATACTGTACATTGTGGCAGATAAAAATAAAGTTACTGGCTAGCGTGCATTAAAATAAGGAAAACAGCTTCTGCCTAGACTTAAAACAATTTGAGTTGTATTCAGACTGTTTCAGCACTTTTCTTCCTCCAAATTTAGTTTTGTAACTATGGTTGGGAAATTAACAAAAAAAATTAATTCTAATAAACTTCTGAAAAAGGTTAAATTTTGTTTAGAACTTTGACAACGCTCCATTACTGTACCTTTTACTGAGTGTACAGTCAGCTTGTGTGCTCCTCCACATAGCTGATTCCCACCATTTTGACACTGTATCCTAACATCAGTTGAGTCTGAGAAAAGTTTATGGTGATGAAAGTTACTCACTTCAAAACAAATCAACAGCTTTCGAGTTGCTAACTAAAGACCAGTCAAGAGGAGTGTTTTATTACTGGAAGCCTGATTCACTCATGCTGCATTTCCACTGTCATTAACTGCCCTGTAAATGATGTCATTATGTACCATGTGCTGTTCAGTTTTGGAATGCACCACATAATCCTGTAAGCAGCGTTGAGCCCCCACAGAAAAAAAGAGTAATGCTATATGGCATAAATTGCGCTGTATTGGCAGCATGATTTAGCCCTGCAGCATAATGTCTTGTGACATTATGACTCTGTGCCAAGATAGGTATTCAGATGTGCAGATTTCAGGTCTAACTCTATGTGACCAAAGGGACATCAGTACCACTGGCAGAGTCCATCATAAATGTGGACTGCGCAGAATGCATTAACAGACACCACACACATATCAGGATGCCATCCCATTGGTACCCTGGAACATATGCTGGTTACATGTCCAGCTTTAAACAATTGGTGGCATCAAATTTTAATGGCCCCATCACAAACAGAGGTACACAATTCCATGATACATCTTTATAGAACATATAACTTATCATGTATGTGTGTCTTTTTACTTGCATTAAAAAAGACTTCCATCCCATATGGCACACATGCCTTACAGTCCAGCAAGATCCATAGAGATGTCAAAACTGGCAAATTTCATTCGCAAAATGTTTCCGCGAATTCACCCATTTTGCAAAATTTTTCTTCAAACTGAAATTCGAATTTCACCCTAGGAATGCAAAATTTCACCCATGAATGCAATTCCACCCTCAAAACAACAAATTCCTTGCCTGTGAATTTCTTCTTTTCTGGTGAAATTGCATCGCCCAAAATATTTTGGGTAATGGGTGAATTTTGCAAAATATTTTGTGCAGTGAAATTGTTGATTTCAGGGATATTTCACCTGCAAAAGATAATTTTGCAACATCTCTAGTTGTGCAGTACTGGACCACCACTCTGTGTCCACCAGTGTAGCATAAGGCCTCAAATCCAACAATCCCCAGTGCACCAACATCAATAAAACTACAGACAGGCACATTGGGTGTACACATAATTTAATATAAAATTGCACATTCATACATGAGAAACAGGCTAGAATACAACATGCACTCTAATATGAACAGGGTCCACAGAGCCGTTGTACATAGTCCCCACCATTACTCTTGCATTTTAACTTGGACTAAAAGATTAACTGAGGTCCCAGACAGTGTTAACCTCACACTTAAATGATCACTGTCCCACAAGGTCAGTAGTCCAGAACAGTTTGGACAATGGCATAACCCTATAAAACCCCACGAATCTTCATGAACAATGATTAATCTCTGCTGATGGTGGCTGTGATAGCTTTTACTGATTCTTCCCCACAACCATTAGTGCCCCTCAAAGAAATTAACAGAGCTGTGTGTTGTCAGTGGTCAGCGAGTGGCTGCTCAGCCACTGACCCCACTCCTACATATGTGCACCCTCCGCTGGGTCCCAACATCTTTGTGAACATAAAACAACAGTAATAGTTTAATATACAAGGTCAGGCAGCATAGACCACAGCAGCTGTTCCTAACATTTTGTCTCCTCATCTGTCTGTGATCCCCAGCTCTGAGCCCCCAAGATAGGGTTGATCTTCCTCCCAGGGTACTCTATCTACAATCTGGCAGGCTGGGCTGGGCTTCGTCCAGGTGGATGGAGTCCAGCTGATGGACTGTGGTGGGAGGCGGTGGTACTGTCACCTATCCTGTGGATGGGGATTTTCAACTTTGTTTCCCTGGGAGGCGGCGTGCAATAGCGTCTCGCATGGCTGCCCTGCTGAAGTCTGCTGCACCTCCACCCCATACGATTCTAGCTGGTGATCCTGTAGTACACCCCGATCTTGATCAGGGGTCACAAGGACACCGAGCAGCCCTCGAACCCCTCCCAGGGAGAGGAGGCAGTCATCCGGATGCTCAATCCTCTTCCTCCCTGCCGACCCCTGGCCTCGGCTCATTCCCCGAACCTGTCACCAGCATGGCATGTGGTGGCATCCAGTACTCAACTGTCAGCACCACCAGGCCAGTGGTCAACATTATCTTAGTGAAGAATAGACAAGAATAGCCAGTACCATCAATTTACACTTGCCTATCTTTCTGCAATTTACCAGAAGACTTCTAGAGATCACAACCTAAAGGGTTTGTGGCAGCATGCCCAGGCTCAGAAGTGTTTCTCACAACACCACCTGCTAACTCTTTAGCAACCCTGATCATGACAGTTTAAATTTACAGCATTTAAAAACAGTGACACCTAGCAGTACAATTAGCTGTGACTCCAGACATTGTGACAGTAGTATCAGGATACATTTAGGTACGATGGAACATTACTCTGGGCACTAAAGTATGCACTGGCCTCCAACTCCTGTCTATAGAGAGATGCATCCATGGCCTGTCCACCCAGATCTGTCCTGGCCACCCTTCATGCTTCTCTATGGCTACAAAGCTAGTTGCCAAGCATAGTTCTGCAGAAACATATGTACTGTACTAGCAGTGCCCATTGGCCATAGGAAACTACCTCAGCTGGCTCCAAGTCCTTTCATTTATGTCAATACTCATTTTCTTCAATGCCACATTACACCTGTGAAAGGCAAATGGCAGAAGGGTCTCTCAACATGTCTTGTATCTGAGATCCACAGCAGTGACCCCAGGCCAGTGCCACAGAACCACCACCACATATTAAGGAATTGGTGGAGATTTTAGTATGCACATAACTCTACTGAAAGTAGACCTGTAAGTAAGTAAGTAAAGTAAGAAAACTTTATTTTTTAAGCACTTTTCAAAGCCAAACGCTGTACAATCACATTAAAATCATACAATTGAATAGAACAATCAAAATATTTTAACATCCTGAAGAGTAAGCTTTAAAAACAAATAAGTTTTGAGCTCAGATTTAAAACTAAACACAGTTAGGCATTCTCTTATCTGATGACGTAGAGAATTCCACAGGAAGGGCCACATAAGAAACACACGTGCCCCAGATGTCTTTAACCGAACCCTGGAATCTCTAGCAATCCCTCATCAGTGGATCAAAGTGAGAGGGAGGGCAGTAGGGAATAAGAAGATCTTGCAAGTACTGGGGTCCCTGTTCATGTAGGGCTTTATAGGTCCAAAATCCAACCTTAAGGTGATCTGCCACTGAACTGGCAGCCAGTGCAGTCCACGCAGCACAGGCATAATATGACTATTCCAAGATGTACCAGTCAAAAAGCCTGCTCATGCTGCTCTGCAATATCTGCAAGTGGTGGATATCAACCCAAGGCAGCCCTAGGTAAAGGGCATTGCAGCAATTAAGGTGGGTGGTCACGAAGGCATGGACTGATGTAGGAAGGTCAGCTGAAGGAACCAGGTGTTTTACCCTGGTGATATTCCTAAGATGATAAAAGGAAGATTTGACAATGGCAGACACCTGTGAGTTCAGGGTCAAACCATCATTAAAATAATGCCCAGGTTACGACTCGGTCTGAGGTCAACAGCTGGACACCATCAAGACATAAACCTGACAGTAACCCAGCCCTAGGACCTGCCTCAAGGTGACCAGGGTCCACAACCAACACCTCAGTCTTATCCAGATTTAACCTCAGCCAGCTAGTGCTCATCCAATCTCTGATCTCGGCAAGACAGCTGTTAGCACAGAGATCGCATCATCCTGTCTGGGAATAAAGGACAGATATAGTTGGGTATCATCTGCATAGCAGTGAAAACCCAAACTGTATCATCTAATGATCTCTCCTAATGGCAGGATATAAACTGCAAACAACATGGGCACTAAAATGGAGCCCTGCGGCACCCCACAGGACAGTGAGAAGGTGTCAGAGGAATACATTCCAGTGACAACCCTCTGTATCCTGCCTATAAGGAAAGTTCGAAACCAACATAGAACTGTTCCAGACAGTCCACAGAAAAGCCATAGGCACTCTAAAGCACACCATGGTCTACAGTATCAAATGCCACAGAGATCAAGAAGGACTAGAATAGTATGAGCTTTTTGATTTCTCGCAATAAGAGACCATTTAAAACCTGGACCAGGGCAGTCTCAGTGCTATGTCTTTTCCTAAACCCAGATTGGAGAACATCATAGAGATTGTAATTTGTTAGATGGTCATCCAGCTGCACTGCAACCAGCTTTTCAATAACCTTACCCACAAAAGGCAGGTTAGAGACAGGTTTATAGTTAGCTAAGCAGTCTGGGTCCAAAGAGAATGTTTAAGGAGTGGTCGAATGACCGCTTCCTTGAGGGATCGGAAAGACCCCTGCTCCAAGGACTTCCAGACAATTTCTGCAAGGATCAGGCAGATAACATCTACAAACCTGCTAATAGTGGTGTAGGGCCGGATCCAAACTACAACTAGTTGGTCATACAGTCTGGACAATCCTCACAATGTCCATGAATTCCAGCCTGCTAAAGTCAAACCAGGCAGCATGGGTGCTCACCACCTCCTGCTGATCTCTGCAATCCCTTAAAGAGAGAGCTAGGCCAATACCCGATCTAATTCTGGTAATCTCATTAGCGAAGAACTGAGTAAGCTCATCACACTTTGTTTGTGAAAATCTCTTCCAGGCTGCAGATAGACAGGATTTCACAGTCTGTCTACAGTCTGGAAGAGTTAAGCTGGTCGTTAAATGCAGCAACATTCTCCCCAGACAGGAACTCTGCCTCTTACGGGTGATTGCTGATTGATAGGCCACATAGTGGTCCATCAACCTAAGCCTGTCAGCATCAAGGCCAGATTTCCACCAAGCCCTCTCTAGACTTCACCCCACTCTCCTCAGGTCCTTCAAGGACCCATCAAACCAAGGAGTGCTCGGGCCAAGTAAATGGGCAACATGAACAAGAACAATTAATTCCAGGGCATCAACCACCACCTTATTATAGGCAAGTACAAGATCCCCTGGACTCATGCACTCACTTGATACACCCAATAGGTCCAGCACCGCCGATAGGCCACTGGGGTAATCTCCCTCAAAGGCGATATTGGACCATCTCTCTAGGGGCAGGCCTAATTGGGGTGTCTCAAAGCTGAACCTTATGGTGTGATGGTCTGACCAACCATTTGGTTCCACCCCAATCCCATGATCTCCATCCCCAGGAAAAAACATAAGATCTAGTGAGTGACCCTTGTGTGGGTAGCAGAGGTAACCTGTGTAGGCTCAACATAGTCATAAGTTAGAGGAGATTATTTCCAAACTGCGAGAGTTCAACATCGATCCAGGGATTGAAGTCAGCCAGGATTAACCATGTGGGTGACTCCAATGCCACATCGACAATGAAGTCTGCAAACTCTTTCGAATTCTCCACCATCCCGGGTGGACGGTAGCTGAGGAGAATCCTGAACCCTACACCTGCTCCCAGGATACACTCAAAGATTGAGTGCAGCCCACTGGCACACCCACAAGGCCCAGCTCTGTTTTAAAGAAAATGGCCACTCCCCCCCATGATCCAACCTCTGGCAGTATATCACTTGGGAGCAGCAGATGCCAAAATAGGGCCTGCATTCTCATCCAGCTAGGTCTTGGTAATACATACCAGATCAGATGTTGCAACAAGATCAGTTATAATAGTGGTCTTGTTCCCAATTGACCTGGTATTACACAACACCACTTGGGTTGGATGGGTTTTCAAAGAGGATCCCAGGAACTGCACACAATTTGTGAGCCCTTTGATATGGGAATCAGGCATGGAGCCCCCTTTCCTGACCTCATTTTGCCCCAGGGTGTCTCCTAGTCCCCACTACCTCTATCCACCCACTCATCTCCATTCCCCACTGTGCCCAGTCCACATACCCTTCAATCATCTCCTCACTATCCCCAATGTCCAACATCTCCTATAAACTTCAGCTGATAATGGGGACAGTGGAAGGTGCAGATCACGGAGCACAATGGGGAATAATGCTTGACCATCTTTGCACCTTCCCTGCACATCTCAACCAAGGTAATTAAATTGAATAAACCCAAAATTATAAGATCACAACATCGCACTATAATGAATTTCACCCCACATACACATCCACCTCCAATGAGGCACGTCTCCACAACCATACTCCCAACAGAAATCCTATCAACCATTCACATACCACAACACCATTCAAATCACCAGTAATGCAAATAATTATCACCCAAATAAACAATCTAACAAAAATAAATAAACAAATGATTTAAAATGTCAGTCCAATTTAAGTCCCATTCCAAACCATGCAGTTCAGTGTTACTCAGATTCAATGCAGACTCAAGAGTCTAACAGACATCAGTATAAATCCAGCTTTAGTTTTGTTGAAGGACCAATGGATCTCTCACTTCTCCTGGCCAAACCAAAACTCACTCTCAGACTCTGCTCTCAAAAGATTGTGGATCAGGCTGACCAGTGAACTTTCACACCTAGTTGTCAGGCTATAGTATATGCAGTGGGACCCTATGTCCATTGTGGACGTGAAGAATTGCTGAAGTGTTATAGCTGACCAGTGCAACTACAATAGCCAAAACAAGGTATTTGAACATAACTCCCTTGGAAATTTTACTCCAAGCTGTTATGGGCCATATAATGTGTGGCTATACTGTACACATCCCAAATACCCATGGCTTGGCATGCCAAGTTTTATAGTGTAAGCATATTGCATGTTATTACTGTTTCATATTTATGTATAGTGCAAATATCATAATGCAAGTTATTAATCATATTGCACTAACATTAGAACTGTGATGGCCGTGAAGGCAGTGAAGATAGGAAGCAAGTTGATGCCTAAGCATTACCACCCTGTCTGTGAGGATGGAACACCCATCCTGCTCTTCCTCACCTTAGAACTGACAGGGGTATATGTATGTGTGTGTGAATATATTTATATATACTGTAGAACAGAATTTGTTTGTGTCTGAAATATTTGCATAACTATACCAGATGACTTAATCGCGGTTTGAAATTTTCGCACCTTGTTAACTTCACTTCTGATATTAGATTGTTGCTGTAATGTTATTGGTCTACAGTAATTAGTGGGCTGTGATGTACTGTAATTGGTCAACTGCCACTTAAGATCAGCCTGTCCTGACTGCAGTATGTAGTATATTATAAACAACTGTGTACTTGATTGTATTTGATCATTGTTCGTAACTTCATTTACTGTATCTGCTGCTCTATTTGCTGCTGAATCGCTGAAATGTCCATCTTGCATTGGATATCTGCTGGCAAAGCTTGCAAAGTACTCTCTTGATCTACATGAGGTGTCCTCAGAGCAGCTAGCAACACAAACTAGCCTGGACGCGACACTGCTAGTGCAGTTGCTCTGGAACTAAGTGCTTTCAAACCACCACCCAACAAAAGAGCCGCCTTCCACCTATGCCTCTTACACTGACAAAGTCCGATTTGAAATCGGATGATATGCAGCTGAGAATGGGGTGATGTCAGCAGTCAGGTACTATTCAAACAAGTATGGTCGCAACATTAATGAGTCCATGGTCTGAAAATTCAAAATGGACCATAAAGAGAGACTGAAACTTTCCCCAGATCCCACACTATTGACGCCATCTCTCCCAACCAAACCTCGTGGAAGACCTACCTTGCTTATAGAGGAGGTGGAGGACAAGCTATGCTTCACTATTACCAGTCTCCAAGCCGAGGGTGCATGGTGAATGCACAGGTGGCATGCAGTTGCCCCTCGAATTGTGAAATTGAATAGTCCACAGATCTTGGTGGAGAATGGTGGCAGTGTTACCATCATTACCAAATGGGCTTGGGTTTCCTGAACAGGTGTCATTGGTGCTTGGTATACACTTGCTGGTGATTTGCTGCCTCAAATGATCTATGGAGGTAAAACTACAGCATGTCACCCCATTCATAAATTTCCCAGAGATTGGTACATTACGCATTTGCCCAATCACCTGGCAAACGAAATTACAACACAGCAGTACATTGAAGCTGTGCTTGTACCATATGCTAGCACCAAGCATTCTCTGGGGCTGCCAAATGAACAGAAAGGGATCCTCATTCTAGACCTTTTCAGGGCACATACTACAGCAGCTGTACTCAAGCAGTTAAGCGTAGGCAGGTTTCATTCTGGTTTTGTGCCAGTTTCCTGCACTGACTTTATACAGCCCTCGACATTTCACTAAACAAGCTCTTTAAAGATCAGATGAAGTGGTGATTCACATCCTGGTATGCTGGAGTGATATCAGAGCAGCTATCTGATGGTTCAGAGAGAGTGAAACCGATCTTAAAACGTCCACATTAAAAGAGAAACACACGATGTGGGTGGAGAACAGCTTCAATAAACTTAGAGAGAGAAAAGAAGATTGTGTCCGGGGTTTATGGAGGCAGGCATTTCAGGAGCCCACGAGAGATGCTTGGATGCCAGAATCGGTGAGTAGAATACTGACACTGTAGTAGCAATCATTTTTTGTTGTTGTTAGCCTGCTACTACAGTGATTCTTTTTTTTATTTGCAGAACAATTCTGAATGTGAGGGAAATGGAAACCAAATTGAGTAACTCCAGAGCACTGACGTTTGCTTTTTTTCAAAATAATTTTAAAACAATTTAAATAAAGTATAATGTTTTACTTGTACATACTGGTTGCTTCATTCATTAGTGTTTTCAAATGATTGCCTACGCAGTATGGTACACTGTAGAAATATATTAGCTATTCGTTAACGCTATGCTAATTACATTAGCGGAAGAACGTGAAAATAAAAGCAAGTGAATAATTCCTAGAGTACAGTATATAAAAGTCCATTAGCTAAATAGAAAAATAGAATTTGAATGCAGATATGGAGTGCTCGGTCCACCGAGTCTGCCCATTTTTTCCCACCAATACTGTCACCGCATACCCTTCTTTTTATCAGACTTTCTTTATACTCAACTTACCTGGACTTTCTCCAGCATGGACTCATGGTATGGCTATCTCCTGCCCACCAGAAGCCTCCAGCTCCCTCACTTTGTTTGGGCTCATCTCTTCTCTGCCTTTTCTGGCTGCATGACTCCCCAGCTCTGAGTCCCCTCGGGTAGGAATGCCAAACTCCTCCTGGTGCCCTATCTATAATCTAGCAGGCGACCAGGGACTTGGAGGGAGAACGAGGCTTGGAACTGGAAGGTCTGCCATTGGTCCCACCTTCACCTACTGGGGTCAAGTTTTTCCATAGGTTACTCATTTCATGGCATGGTCATGCAATGATGACAGTGCATGAAGGGTGCACTCCTGACCTTTCTGCCATCACCTTCTGACATCATCCCCATTGGCTGCCCTCATATGGTATGTGGTGCCACCCAGCAGTCACTAGGATCCACAACCATATGGGGAAATCTCCAGAACCCACTCCAGAGGAGGAGAGGAAACCAGTCCTCTGGGTGCTCGATCCTCTCCTCTCCTCCCACTGCTGACCCCTAAAGGCCTGAGTCCACTCCCGAACCCATGTCTCCAGCATGGCATGAGGTGTGGCATCTAGCACCTCAACCCTGAGTGCCACCAGACCGGCTCACTGCATACCTTTCTTAATCTTCAATTTCCTCCCTTGCTTCCCGCTAACATTTCCTTGTGCTTTGTCTCATGCATGGTTGAAGCCCACCACTGTTTTCACACCACCACTTCCGATGGAAAACTATTCAGGCTTCCACCACTCTTTCAGTGAAGAAGTACTTCCTTTAATCCCTCTTGAATTTACCCTATTTCAGCTTCACTGCATATCCCCTTATTCTCATGCTTCTTTTCTCTGAAAAATACTCTCCTCCTGTACCTTATTTACCCCATGAGGTATTTATAGATGTCTATCATATCCCACCCACCTTTCTGTCTTCCAGGGTGTATATATTAAGGTTTGTCAGTCTGTCCTCATAGGGCTTTTGATGCAGACCCTGCACCATTTGAGTTGCCCTCATCAGGACTGCATCCACTCTCCTATGCCTTCCTGAGATATAGTGCCCAGAACTGGACACAGTACTCCAGGTGAGGTCTCACCAGCAGTCTATTCAGTGGCAGCTCCACCTACATCCCTCTGCTGGTAATACATGTGACTATACACCCCAGCATCCCACTGACCCTTCCCTCTGTCTTGTCGTACTACCTCGCCACCTTGAGATCTTCAGATATAATTACTTCCAGGTCTTTTTCCTGTTGGTGACCATCAATACCTCTCCTACCATATTGTATTCTGTCTCAGGTTTATGTACCCTAAGTGCATGATTTTTCACTTTTACAGTGAAATCCAGCTGCCATGTCCTTGTCCTCTCCTTGAGTTTTCTCAGGCCTCTGCACATTCTTTCCACCCCCTCAGGGTTCCTCAGAATCTGGCTCATCATTGAAAGTTTCAAAGTTACTGCAGAAGTTTTGGCACACTGATGATGCATGATGTACATGTGTACTACTGGGACACTTGTTTGGTCTCACCTCTGCACTCATCTGGAGCTAGTAGATGTGATGTGTTGAACCTGACCCTGATGTATGAGGGAGTAGAAGGAAATTCCTGTCATTTTGTTTTCCCGTATTTACTAATGCTTCAACAGGGCAATGCTTATTTCACAAAAGTATATACTGTGTTTGAATTGTACGGTATGTCATCTGTTCAAGTGGCTTGTCACTCAACACATAGTGCAAGGCATATAGTGCAAGGTGTGGAATGCTGATAATGTCTATGCATGTGTATCATTGTATCTTCTATGGTGTCTTGAGTCTGTGATGCTGTGCAGCTGATTAGCTCTGGACTGTGCTGATGTACACCTCCTCCAGTGACTCCTTTTAGGTCTCATGATGAAGAGCCACCAAAACCTTCACCAAGCCACAGGGCTTATCCCATGCATGAGTGATTGCATTGATGGTACAGATGTTACTGGCCAATTCATAGCAAAATGTTCTCCTCACTATACCTATGGCCTCTGTGCCATTGATTAGTTCACAGCACTGTTCCCACACAGGATCTGGTAATAATGGAGCACTTCCATGACAGAGATTGCAGTGTCCTTAGTGGAGAGGTTCTGTGTTTGGGAACATCAGTAAGCCTAATGCACTCTCCTGACCCTGACCTCTTCCTCTGATGTTGCGGGATGGTTGGTGGTGATTCCAACCAATTAGACCATCCAAGGGAGGCTGTTCCTCTAGAAACAAAGCTATTGAACTTACCACACCATCTTCAGTTGACATTTATTTACATGTGGTGGTCCTCTTCTTTATTGAGGTGTCAGGTGTAATTCTGTAGTAGTGTTCTTCAATCTGCAGATCAGGCATCTGCTCACACTGTGCCTTTATGCACCATCTTGTAAACATGTCCATCCAACCCATCAGTGTTGTTATTTGTAGGGTGTGAACATGGATTATGTGGCATGCAGCTCCCATGGCCACTGTATGCAACCTTTCTGCGTATCTCACAATCTTCTGGACTGAGCCCTTAAGGTTTCAGTTACAAGATTATGTTTACATCAACTACGCAGTTATATAAAGTACAAAACACAGGGATAGATATTCAAACACTTAGCGCAACACTAAAAATTTATTGTCACATTAACAGAGTCGTACCAGCTAGAAAGGCAGTTAGCATGTTTGTTACCAAATAAAAGGCAACATTAGCATGGTGCTAAACTGCTAGCATGTGAGTTCTAACAACTACCAGGAGTATATTTAGATGAGAATTGCCAACATGAACACATTGCAAACTTTTATTTTTGAATGGTTTTGGAAACACTAATAAGCTGCTTGTGATTCATGCTTAGTACCTTGAGACTGGAAAATGCACACTAGCGTCAGTGGTGTTCACAAAGAAAATCAGCAGGATGTTCACACATTCCAGCACTCACCACCTCAATATATGGATGCCAAACAGCTTAATGTACTGAAGCATTAAAAATCATTTATTTGACAAAGACCAGGAGTGTAAAATACCTCTACACATGTCCCACCTGATGTGTTTCAGACAGCTTCTGTCCTTTATCAAAGGCTGGAGAACAAACACATTACAAACAATTAAATAGTGGTAGAATAATTACTCATAGACAGACATCTGTATTTCAATTGGTCAAGAAACTGATTTTTTAACTCTTAATTCTAGAAGTAATGAATCATAACAACTTCCCAGGAGCAGCCACATATTAAATAACAAAGGTGAGGACAGGTGCAGTAGAAAGAATAGAAAGACAAAAAAGGGGGACAAAATGAGACACATGATGAATGTTTGGAAGCCCTATGTATCCATACATAAGTACTGTTTAGAAAATAAATTGATAAATACAAATATGTAATGATAATCACAACAATAATTAAAATTCATGATTAACACTTCTAAAACCTAGTTTTACAAACTCAAACTGCAAGGTGCCCACCCCCATGTCAAGAATTTCCGATAATTATTAACAACATAATTATCCCTAGAACTATTGGTACACCACTCATCCAATCTCAAACTAAAAGTGAATAAAGTGAAGTAAAGCTAAATATTTTTTGGTATATTTACATGAATCACATTCTTGAGTGGAAGCCTATTTTCAGATGCATCTCTCTGTCTCATTTGTATAGTTTCTACCCATAATACATGCAAAGTTAAAACCACAGTATTGCACAGTCTGCAAACTCAAAATCTTAGAAACATTTAAATACATGACTTAAATCCCTGTTTTTTTTGTTTTGTTTTTTTTGGGGGACTGAGTGTACCTGAATGTTATCCATGTTAATCTAATTGTTCCTCCCTCTCTTCCCAGTGCTGGTATTATTAAATAGCTTTCTCCATTGCGGTGCAATCCTGATGTCAGCTGAATTAACATAAATTCATTCGTGCAGGTATAGTGGTCCTACCTTTACCTCTTGGTATACAGTGTTCCCTTCCCATCCCAAAACAACCTTTCTAGCGTAAGGTGGCAACCCACCTCTTTGATGCTCCAACCCCTTCTTGGCACATACCCCGCACTCACTTATTGGCCAGTCAGCATCTGCCACTCACAGTACCAGAGCACTATGCAACTTCATATAGCAATATAGTACTTAGGGAACATTGATTCTAAAACACAAATGATGTGACTTTGAATAGACATCCCACAAGTACTGTATTGCTGTACAGTGTGCATGAGGCTACAGTACTTGCAAGAAACAGACTGCAGATGACCATGGTTGTGAGTGGTGGGAATGTGCCACAGAGGACACTAAATACTTGAGCATTATATATATATATATATATATACAACACACACACACACATATATACTGTATATATGTGTGTCTGTGTCTATATATATATATATATATCTATTTAAAAAAACAAAACAAGGCACTGTGTCAGCATGTGGTCTAAAAGCAAAACAAGTCGAAAGAGATATCGCATTGAAAAATAGGTTGAGTTAGGAATTTGATAGTTGAGATTAGAAATATCTAAGAGAAAACCAACTTGTTTTTTTCTCTTTAGATATTTCCGAAGAAGACCCAAGGTTGAAACATAGATTTTAACTCCATTTTCTATTTTCAGCATGCATTTAATATAACCATTTTGTTTTGCCATATATATATATTCTACCAGCACTATGAGAGAGAGATGAGGACCACTAGATCACCATGAATAAATTGTTCTACTGGCACGAAAAGAGATAGTTGACAATCATACAATCAGCAACCAAGAATACCATTTATTGGTACCTGTATTTCAGGATAGGGTTAGGAGGTATAACTAGCACTAAAGATGTATGGCCAAAGGGCCAGGATGATAAATGTCTACCCTAGAGATCATCCAGCCTCCCTCCAATCAAAATAGGAAAGTATTACTTCTCAGAATTTAATGAGGCCATAACTAGATGCCAGTGACCGGTTAGGGCTCTGCATGAGGGAAAGAGAATTTGTATGTGGAATTTTGAATACAGCAACTTGGGGCAGCAGCACAATCAGGTTTTAACATCTAACTGCTTTTGTTGTTTGATAGCCTCTATGTTTCCCACAGTTACAAACCCTCTATGTGGACTGCTGGATTTTCACTTTTGTGCCAAGGGCACCTGTTGATGCTTTAGTTTGGTTTGAGCTCTAGGGGCTATATTTGAACAAGTTTTATGCAATTACACTGTGATCAGAACTTGTTTGAATATATCAAAGTTAGGGCCTCATATCCAATGCTCATGGTGGATGATAAAGAAGTCCTTGATCTGAGCCACACTGCTGGCACTGAGGGTTGAGGAACTGGACACCAGATCTTATGCCACACTAAGGACTGGGTCTCGAGAGCAATCTTGGGTTGCGGTGGTCTGCAGGGAGGAAGAGGATAGAGTGTCCAAGAGAATGCCTCCTCTCCAGGGAGGGAGGTAGGGTCATTGTGCTCCTTGGCTGACTCCTGGTGTAGGTCAGGAGGCAGCACTGTAGATGAGGAAGCCACAGACTGTGGCTAGTGGGGCGTATGTGTTCATGGCTGCTAGGGGAAGGACAGAAAATGGAAAGGGAGGCAACCGAGGCTAAGTGATGCTCTGCCTACCAACTGGCATCCCACTCTGCTCCTCGATCACTGGAAGGCCCAATATGGATGATGAGCCCTAGGTGGGTTGAGGATGGCCCTTCCCTTCCCAGCCCCACTGCAGGGGAAATGGTGGAGGACAAAGGGCTGGGTGGTACCAGGGGGAGCGTGGACAGACATAAGCAACAGAGAAGGGGTGGAAGTACCTGCCAGTGATAATCCAGAGGAGAAAGTACTTATGAAAAACAGAGGTCCTTGGCCCACTGAAATTGGCAATTACTTCAACACAGCTTTAACTGACCTCAGTCCATCATTCCCAATGAACCTGCCCAGACCCCTGCAAGGAACCCAGTTCTGAAACCTCTGGATGGTGGGCTCCTTACAAGGGTACCCTAAACTTTTACTCAAACACTGTTTCAGTCAATGACACCTTGAAATATATCAGTAGGGTGCTTGACAAAACTAGGTATGGTAGTGATTCAGTTGATATGAAACTTCTTGTCTTGAAGGTAGAGGAACTTTGCCACCTGATCTGTAGAATTTTTTACTATTCCCTGTGCAATTCACAGTTCCACAAGAAGAGAATCTGCACTGGCTACACCAGTTTTCAAAGGCAGAGACTGCACTAGCCTTGCCAGTTACAGAAACATTTCTTTTCTCTCCCCATTCAAGGCCATTTAGAGAATAGGCTCTGACCCAGTTACACACATCAAAAAATAAAATGTCCAGTATGTACAGCACCATGGCTTCCAGGAAGCTCAATAACACAAACATGGTTCTGTTGGAATACACCAACTATGTTCATGAGGCTCTTGACAATGGTGACATCGTCGGAGCTAGATATATATATATATATATATATATATATATCAACCTTACTAAGGCCTTTGACCTGGTCAACCATAAGCTCCTACTTAACAAATTCCTTGGCCGGGTTTGTCACAGAACACAGTTAACGTCCTCCACTGCTATCTTACCAATTACTCACAGAATGTGAAGATAGACAAATCCTTGCCCTTTACTGGGAGAATCTACTGGAGTCCCCAGGGCTCCATCTTGGGCACACTTCTATTTAGCATCTTCATAAATCAACTGCCTGATGCCTGCCAGACAGCCAACGTACTTATCTATGCCAATGATGTTGTCATCTATTCAAAAAATCTGACCTTGACAGCCTCACCACTGCTCTCCAAAGTAATTTCAGGACACTAGAGAGCTGGTTCTCCAACAAACAACTAGTCCTCAGTTACAAAAAGAATAAATAAATAAAGACCATGCTCTTCTCTAGCCTCCCACAGAAAAAGAAGGTTCCACCCTCTGTCGTCTGAAATGGTCATGGGCAAAACCTTGAACTGGTGGAGACTCTTAAGTGTCTTGAAGTAAAATTGTAATATAATTATTGTACGAGTAATCAAATGTTTATTGAATCTGTGATGTAGATTTTAAGATGGTTAGTATATTATATATCTTTGTAAATTTTGTACCTTTGCTATAAATTTGTTCTCAGCTTCAGCCGACCGACTTCGTGTGAGAGTTTTTGGCTGCAGTAAGGTAAATAAGCAAACAAACTCTGGATGACTCATTATCATTTGCCATTCATGTTAACATTCTGGTAGCCATAGTTAACAAATGACTGGGTGTCCCATATCATAATCAGACCAATCACACTGGAGGTGCTAGATGCCTTATTGTGGCCAGCTCCATTCTGTTACTTTTAGATTATGGACTTTTGTCTACACAGCTGCCTGTGACATGGTGCTAAAAAGAATAAAGCTGATCTCTAATAAAAGTTTACCATTTTGTTCTTGGTGTAGATAACTGCACGTATAGCTGTAACCTGTACACACTCACTAACTGACTACCTTCACCCAGCCAAAAAGCACTAGACGTGTTTGCCAGTCAAAAAGACACTCCTTGGCCCTAACACCACTTGCTTTAACAAATTGCTTCCTCACCACCTCCAACTCAATACAACAGCAGGAACAAGGCCAGGAATGTCCTTAAGCCTGCATTTCAGCTTTCCTACTTAACTGGACAAGCAGTTGTTTTCTGTCAAGGCAGCTAATTAAAACAAACTGTCTGACACACAGCTGAATCTCCCCAATATTAGTCAGTTTAAAAGATTTTTGTGGTTTGACCTTGCAATCCAGTGCAATCAAACCATTACATTTTTTTCAGTTTCTCTGTACATATCCTGTGACATTTTATACAACATTCTGCATGGAGTTGTACAAAACTGTACATTATTTTTCTGTCTTAAAGAGGGACTACAGTCAAAATTTCTGGCATTAATAAATTTCAGAATTTAGATCAGCATAGCTCCAATCAGCCTCATGCCAAAAATGAGATGTCTAAGTTAATTTGTTTAAAGTTAAAAGTAATTTTACAACCATAAATTCACTGCCTGTTCAAAAAGGCAGTTTCAGTGAAAATCTGTTGATGATGTCATCTTCAGAACTCAGAGTTTAGTCTTCCCTGTCTGCAAGCTTATAGAACCTGTTTCTTCAAAGGCTGGAGTTCATGTGCAATAGTTTTCACAAGAAAAACAGGCAGCAGCATTCAAAACATTACTATAAAACCGTGTGTTTCAGATTTTGTAAAAAGTTGACAAATGTGTATTTTTCATGTATTTATTTTGGTACCTTTATGTTGTCCTTTTCTCCAGGAATGCTGAATGCTGAATCATAGCACACTGCAGTGAGGTTTAGTTTCAGTTTATTTTTATGCTGGAAAGGCATGTGAGCAAAATGTCATGTTTTCAATGGTGAGGTTTTCAGACTGAATACTTTTCTGATGTGGGAAGGCTGTGATCATTCACACCTGTCATTCAATTGAGGTGATTTCACAGGATGGCACTTTAAAACAATTATTCTATTTCTCCTGGAAAGGGGATAGGAGGTGTAATGCTGTTTGAAACTGTACTGTGAGTTTCTATGCAGTAGCCAACCCAGCCAACCTAGGGTCAGATTTTCAAAACTTTGCCCCGGTGCAAAATTAGCACTGCACAGCAGGCAAGTTGCCCAGAGAATTCTGCACGCCATATTCAAAGAAATAGCCCTGTGGCTAAATGAGTTGAATATAGCGTGCAAAATGAAGGCGTGCAAACAGTGCTGAGAGTGCAGTGCAACAATAGCCCAGGGAATAAGACAGCACTGAATATAGCAACTGAGAGCAGTGCGAACTGCAACAGTGGCCCAGTGCACACAGATGTGGAGTGAGTATGACGGCTGAACAATGTGGGCAATGAGAGTGCTAGCAAGCAGTAAAGCACAACAACAGCAAACAGTACAGGAGAAATACTGCAGAACCATGTAATGGAACAGTACAGTATTGCCTGGTGCTAGCACGCTTGCCCAACACAGTCCTGTTTACCTGGCACTAAAGTTTGCTATATTCAAGACTGCAATGCAAATGAGCCTACTCAGGCAGTCTATGGGTAAACAGCCACATTAGCATCTCATTACAGCCTGCTTTGCATGTGGATTGCCCAGCACTATAACATAGATACATAGATACATAGACAGTGTCGGCAGATAAGGGCCTATGGCCCACCCAGTCTGCCCATTTGAGCTTGTAAGTTCAGTTTGTTTTCCTAGAAGTCTGTTGACCCTTACCCTGACCTCTAGAATTCCTTTATGTCTATCCCATGCATTCTTAAATCCTGTGATTGTTTCAGCCCCACCACTTCCTCTGGCAGGGTGTTCCACTTGTCCACCACCTGTCTGTGAAGAAATTATTCTCATGTTTCCTCTGAATCGTCCTCCCTCCAACTTCAACCCATGCCTCTAGTCCTGGAACATCTTTTTTGCTTAAAATAGTGTTTTCCTGCACCCTGTTCCTCCCTGTAAGATACTTGTATGTCTCTATCATATCCCTCCCTCCCTCCTCTCCTCCAGGGAGTACATGTTCAGTTCCTTCAACCTGTCTTCATAGGACTTGTGATGCAATCCATGCACCATCTTTGTTGCCCTCCTCTGAACCTTCTCTACCCTGTCTATGTCCTTACATAGGTATGGTCTCCAGAACTGTACACTGTACTCCAGGTGGGCCTCACTAGTGTCTTGTATAGCGGAATTATGACCTCCCTTTTCCTGCTGGTGATGCCCCTGCCTATGCATCCCAGCATCCTATTTGCTTTACCTGCTGCCTTGTCACACTGTTTCTCACTTGAGGTCATCAGAGATGACAACCCCAAGATCCTTTCCTGCTTGGTGCAAGCTATATCCTCACCCCCAACTGATATATTGTGCCAGGGTTTTGTGCCCCATATGCATTATCTTGCACTTCTTTGCATTGAATTTCAACTGCCAAACCCTTGACCATTCTTCAAGTTTCTGCAGGTCGCTTCTCATTCTGTCTACACCCTCTGGTGTGTCTACTCTGTTACAGAGCTTTGTCTCATCAGCTAACAGTGAAATTCTGCCTCTAGATCCCAAGTATGTCACTGATGAAAATGTTGAATAGGACCGTCCGAGCACTGATCCCTGTGGTACCCCACTGGTCACTCTTCCCTCTGTGGAGTGACAGCCATTTACCACCACCCTCTGTGTCCTGCCACCCAGCCAGTTACCTACCCACCACACTACTGTCCTGCCCACACCAATATTCCCCAGTTTGTGTAATAGTCTTCTATGTGGCACAGTGTCAAAGGCAGTGGTGCAAGTGGTAGACAAGAAGTACAGGAACTCAGTCACTGGAAAATATGAAATACAGAATTAAGTTCCTCAATCTGAAGGATAACTATAGATACTATGGGATTCAATTAGGATACTGAAGTATTTCTAGGAAAATAATGTTATACAAGTTATGTTTTGTGATGGAATCTCAGATTTCAGGTCACAGGGACAGAAACTGTCATTATTTGCTGGTTTAGAACATCAATTTCCATATGAGTGGGACGAGTACAGGAACTCCGTTCCTACTGCAAAAAATTACAGGAACTCAGTTCCTGTCGTTCCTATTCACTTTCATCACTGGTCAAAGGCCTTGCTGAAGTCCAGATAGGCCATGTCCACTGCCCTCCCTGATCCACCTCCCTAGTCACCCAGTCAAAATTCAACGAGGTTGGTCTGACATGACCTCCCCTGGTGAACCCATGCTGCCTTGGGTCCTGTAGTCCATTGACAACCAGATGTTCCACCAATTCTCCCTCAGTAGTGCTTCCATGATCTTCCCCACTACCGAGGTAAGGCTGACTGGTCTGTAGTTCCCTCCTCTTTGTTCCCACTTTTGTATAAGGGGACTACATCTGCTGTCCTCCAGTCTTTGGGTACCTCCCTGTTTCCAGTGATCGGCTAAACAGGATAGCCAGAGTTCAGCCACCACCTCTCTTAGTTCTTTAAGGACCCTGGGGTGCACCCATCTGGCCTCATTGCTTTATCAACTCTTATTACTTCCAGTTCCTTCAGGACCCTTTCTAGTGTAAAGGGACTTGTGTCCATCTCCACCATTCTCAAGCCCTTGTACTCCTTCAGACCCATTACCCCTCCTCTCCTCAGTAAAGACTGAGCAGAAATACCTGTTCAATATGTCAGCTTTACTGTTGTCATCCTCCACGTGGCTTCCATCCTCCCCTTCAGTCTCACTACCCCTCCCTTTGTCTTTCTTTTTCACTTATGTACCTGTAAAAGGTTTTGTCCCTCTACCCACTGATTTTGCAATGTGTTCTTCTGTCTGAGCTTTGGCTTCCCTTACTGACCTCCCTGCCTCCTTTGCTTCTCCTGGTACTTCTCCCTATCCCTTCTGCCTGTGTCTTTTTATATTGCCTGAATGCAATCTTTTGGCTTTCACTTTCTTTTGCTACCTCTTTGGAAAACCATAATGGCCTCCTCTTCCTTTTCCTCTTGCTAACCTGCTTAATGCATAATTCTGTTGTTCTTGTAATCCCCATTTTAAATACTGCCCACTGTTCCTCAACCCTGATTCCTGTCCCATTCCCTTAATGCCTCTTTCAAGTATCTCCCCATTTTCCCAAAGTCTGCCCCTAAAATCCAGGATACATGTTTTGTGTGGTTTGGTTCTGCTCTTTCTGTGATTTCAAACCACAATGACTGGTGGTCACTGTTACCCAGGTGCTCCCCCACTGTTCCCCCCATCACACTGTCCCTGTTTGTGAGCACAAGGTCCAGTATTGCCTTCTGCCAAGTTGGTTCCATGACCAGTTGCTTGAGGAAGGCACCCTGAAGGAGTCCAGGATAAATCTGCTCCTAGTTGATGCTGCTGCTGGGATGCTCCAGTCCACGTCTGGAATATTGAAGGCTCCAACCAGTATTACTCACCTCGCCTGCCATCCTTTGGATGGCTAGCATCAGCTCCCTATCTGTTTCTTTCCTCCTGGGCTGGTGGTCTATAGACCACACCTGTGCAGATGGCTGTCCCCATTTTCCTTTCCAGCTTAACCCACAGTATCTCTCCCCATTTTGTTCCTCCTGGATCTCTGTGGCCCTTATGTAATTTTTCACATACAGTGCCACCCTCCTCCCTTTCTGCCTGCTCTGTCTCTTCTGAATATGTTGTAGCCAGGTATGGCCATCTCCCAGTCATGGTTATCATTACACCAGGTTTCAGTGATCGCCACAATGTCCAGGTCTGACTGTACCATGACAGCCTCCAGATCTTCCATCTTGTTGCTAAGGCTCTTGGCATTTGCACACATGGCTTTCCATGATTTGACCTCCCTAGACTGCTTCACTGTTCTACTCCAGCCCCTTCCTTGGTTGTCATTTATCCCTGGTTCTCCTTACTGTCTGATGATGCACATGGCTCCAGCTGTAGGTATGACAGGAATTACAGGTCGTAGCCACGTTTCTTTCTGTGCTCACAGCTCCACCTGTAGATTTGACTGGTATTACAAGTCAATTGCCAAATTGATTGTGTGCTCACAGCTCACAGAACATTAGCTGCAGTCTTGGTTTGGACACAGACGGAAAGACTAATGTGGCCCAGGGAATAACACTATAGGAACAGGTGATCATGCTGCATGCCAGAGGCAAATCATTGCTCCAGCCACAGTGTTTATTAAACAGTACAGTACTAAAGTAGGTGATACAGTGAGGTACACTGTAATACCTATGGTGTGTCAGACAACAGTGAATGGTGCTATCCACACAGTGACAAGCACAGCTGGAAGTGTGGTCTGACAGTGGACACCACAGTCATACTGTCCTGTGACCCTCATGTGCTGCACCAGTAGCATGGGATCCCCCACACTACCATACACATGGCTGTCTGTATGTGCAGGGATCTCAGACAGCTGTAGAATATGTGCCCGGGGGCACACATACCATCATACTGGCACTCTGCTGTCGGGAGCAGTTCTGTCAGTGGAACAACTGCGCTGTGTAGATGGCCCCAGCCATGTGGCAGTGCCTACTATGTGGTGCAGCCTGGCCATCTGTACACCCCTCAATACCCTCCATTCCCCAGTGCAGCATGTGTCTGCTGGATTGTGTTGTCTGATCCCAATGGAGGAATTGGAGGTGTGTGCTGCATTGACACACTGCCATGGTGGGCACTGAGGCACACACTAATGCCTGGTAGGGTTAGAACCAGTGCCAGATGGTGGTGCCATCTGTGTGCAGTATGTCTGTGTCATGTATGTGTTTTGTTTATTGTTATTTATCACCTTGTTCACCAGGTAAGCACACTGAGCCAATGTCCCACATCAGAAATGACCTGGAGACACTAACTGTGAGGCTGAGATGCAACAGTGTATAATAAAGACATACAATGCACAACAACACACAATACACAAATACCACATCAGGTACACATTACTATACATTACAATACTGTATATATAGTTTATTGCTGCAAGTGGTGTTCTAGCTGAGATGTAACATTTACATGACTGTTCACTTCACAGCACTGTTGGGGCATTGTATTCCACAGTTTGTGTGCCTGTGCATATGGAGTGGCCCAGGCTGGCAGTCTGCCCACACTGCCTCCTCATTGGATATATACAGCCTTTTTCCTGTTGCTGCTGTGTCCAAACCCCTCATCCTGTGCTTGTGTTGCATTAAGACCACCTTTTCATTGGCAGTAATTTGAGCCAGGTTACATGTTGCACTAAAACTCATTGTGTGGTGCTATACTTTTGAATATACTGTTGCAACTTTATGCATGTATCTACCCCTCACTTTGTGCTGTGCATACATTATGTCATAGCGTTGGCACTATTATGTTGCACCGAACTATTTGGCCTTTTAAATATAGCACTCTGGTGCAAATGTGGTGCAATTGTGGGGCAACTGAGTTGTGCCAGGTGCAACATTTTGAATAGTTGGCCCCTAGTGTATTCTCCTGACAGGCTGTTACTTAACCTACATTCAGACTCATCTATGTTGTATTCCACATTAAAATGATAATTTTACCAGGACTAACACTTCCACTACCAGCAGGAATTAACACATATTAGGCCCCTGTTAAAGAACATGTTTTATGATGGTCCAAAATTACATCTTGTAGTTATTGTATGCAGTACTAGACCTGAAAAGGTGTGTGCATTTGTTATTTTTGGCCAAGGTTTACTCTGCCATCAATAATTTGGATTTTTTTTGAGCCATACTTTGGCCCTGCTGCACTTGCCTTTGCTGCTCAGCTGCTGGGCTGCTGGCTCCCGATGGCATCACTGTAGAGCAGCGGGTGACTCACACTGTGTGAGTACAGTGCAGTCACAGCAATTTTGCGAGGAAAAACACCGTACTTAATGTACATGCTATGCCCCCTTCCCAATACACCCTGTTAGCAATGCATTATGCCAAAATCCAAATGTCTTTTCAGTATGTTATTTTTTTTTTGTAAAATTGACTTTCTTCTGCCTCGGTAACAAAGCATGGGGATTGGCAGTACAGTCTAGAGGTTAAAAGAATGAGGTGTGAATGAGCTTAGTACATCCAGTAGACCAGACCTGAGTTTGATTCTCACAACTTCCACTTGCATACTGTGTGACTCTGAGCAAGTCACTTAACTGCCCAGTGCTCCCAGGTCACCCCTGAAAACAGGCATGTGCATCTAGTAGGCCTTACCCAGTTACCAAATACTAAAATAAAAAATAAATAAATAGATAAAGATTGAGAGAAGATAGAATTGCTGTCAGAATCTTTCCCTGTCCTTTTGACTTTCATGCAAAAATTACCCCATTTTGTGAAACATAGGACATGAAACTTACAAGAACAAGAGGCTGAGTTTCAACTTCTAGGAAAAGACATCTTATAAAAGCAGAACAATATTTTGTTGAGAGAGATTGAGATTTAGGGCACCTTTCCCAGTCCTTTTGACTTTCATGTATACATTACCTCTTCTTGCACTGATTCTGGAATTGCATTTCATTCATTTTGCAGAATGCAAAACTAGCTACAGAGGACAGTACTGAAATGCAATTCTAGAATCAATGCAAGACGGGCAATTTATACATGAAAGTCAAAAGGACTGGGAAAGGTGTGCTCTTTAGAATCTGTTATAAAGCAGACACTGATAAATAGTAGTGAAGTTACCAGCATTATGCAATACTGGTAGCAATACAACTTCCTAGCAGACACAGTAGAGTAGCACCACAAATGGTATCAGCAGCCTGGGAGGCATGCTGACTCAGCATTCAACAACCCGGAGAAATGGACCACATCAAAAAGGCATTAAACATCTGAATTTGCCAACTTTTTCCAAACCTCAAACACACATAGATTTATAGAAATGTTTTTGAATGTTGCTGCCTCTTTTACTTGTAAAAATCATTGCATATGATTTTTAAACTTTGGAGAAACAGGTCCTGTAAGCTTGCTGACACTTAAAAACTACACTGTGAGTTCTGGAGGCGCATTATCAGCTCTTCACAGAAACTGGCTATTTTGAACAGGTAGTGAAATCAGGGTTACAGCATAGCTCATAACTTTAAAATGAAGTAACACAGAAACCTAATTTTTGGTATGTGATTTATTGGGAGTATGCTTATTCTAATTCTGCAAAGTAGCACATTTGGCCGAGTCCCTCTTTAAGTGTGTTGATCCTGACTACACTGCACTTCCTCTGGACTGCTTATATACCTGTAATTTTATTTTGTGACTGTGTATTGGATGTGGTACCTTTGTAAACGAGAACTAGTGCTCAAAGGTAATCTCTGATGTTTTCAATAAATAAATATATAACTTAAATAAATAAATAAATAATTTGTGCACAGGTCTGGGCTTTTGTATAGAGCAAACCTTAGATTTCTAATATGGGCCTTTAGAGTTTCAACCTGCTCAGATACAATTGCAAATAAAATCAAGAATGCTAGCTAAGAAAGCACTGATGGACCTTACACCCCAGCTCTGAAAAACTACTTTAAACTAGTCACCAACCAATACAACGCAAGTAGAATGGCCAGGAATGCACTTGAAGTTCTACACCATAGAAATTAAATGAGTTGCCAGAATCTGGGCTAAATCTAAGACTGAACAAGTCAACAGGTCCCTATGGTCTGCACTAACAGTTCAGTGCAATGGTAGTGTTAATTACCTAGCTGAATTCACTCCTATGATGATCCTAATTTATTCCGTATAACAGCCTGCTGTTAGGAATTCGATTTTCACTTTATAACTTTGTATTCTGAATGGTGTACAAATAGAGTCTGTATCCTGCCTGTCTTGATAACATTCCTCTGGAATTTGCTCAGTTGCAACTACATTTCATCTTTATTGTAACCTTGTCACTGACATAGAAACTTGTGTATATGAGAACCTGTGCTCAAAGGTGTTTTCCAAAACTTTCAATAAATAAACCACAAAATGCTGGGGTGTTTGCTTCCTTCCCCATTAGTCCTCTGGAGGATGTTCTCCCCTCTTTTGCCCATTATATGCCCACTGTACTTACATGGGATAGGTTCTCTCTTCCATGATGATTGCCTGTTTTGCATCTTTGTACTCCTTGTAATTCTTGTTCACCAGTCTGCCCACTGTATGCAATGTGATAATCCTGTAACTCCACTGATTTTTGTTCATGTTGTATGTAGATTGTAACGTCACATGTTATGATATGGTGTGCTGGTCTTGTCT
The DNA here is from genome assembly GCA_016271365.2 of Neoceratodus forsteri. Classification (NCBI taxonomy): domain Eukaryota; kingdom Metazoa; phylum Chordata; order Ceratodontiformes; family Ceratodontidae; genus Neoceratodus; species Neoceratodus forsteri. Next base: position 628,568,682 of record CM057455.1, read on the forward strand.
GTAAGTCTCCCAGGTCATGCCTGAAAATGGATGATGCTTGTTGTCTAGTACACTTACCGCGTAAACAAAAATAAATAAATAATGTTGCAGCAGTTGGACCTGGACATTGTGAACATCACAAAGACCTGTTGTAAGGATAACCATGACTGGGAGATGGCCATACCCAGCTACAACATATTCAGAAGAGACAAGGTAGGCAGGAAGAGAGGAGTGGCACTTTATGTGACAGATAAACAGATGTGGCATAAAGGCCACAGAGATCTAGGAGGAACAAGATGGGGAGAGATACTGTGGATTAAGCTGGAAAGGAACATAGGGTCAGCCATCTACACAGGGGTAATCTATAGACCACCAGCCCAGGAGGATTAGACAGATAGGACTTCTGATGCTAGCCATCCAAAGGATGGCAGACAAGGGTGAGGTGGTGCTGGCTGGAGATGTCAGTATTCCAGACATGGACTGGAGCCTCCCAACAGCAGCATCAACCAGGAGCAGATTTATCCTGGACTCCTTCAAAGTGCCTTCATCATACAACTGGTCATGGAACAAACTTGGCAGAAGGCAATATTGGACCTCATGCTCACAAACGTGGACATTGTGATAGGGGTAACAGTGGGGGCACTTGAGGAACAGTGACCACTGGTCACTGTGGTTTGAAATCTCAGAAGGAGCAGAACCAAACTGCACAAAAACATGTATCCTGGATTTTAGGGGCAGACTTTGAGAAAATGGGAACATTCTTGAACTGGGGAATATGGGAGTTGGCAGACAGTAATACAGGGGTAGGTAATTGGCTGGGTGGCAGGACACAGAGGGTGGTGGTTAATGGCTATTACTCCTCAGAGGGAAGAGTGACCAGTGGGGGACCACAGGGATCAGTGCTGGGACCAGTCCTATTCAACATCTTCATCAGTGACATTGAGCCGGACCTAGAAGGCAGAATTTCCCTGTTCACTGATGAATGAATAGCTGTAACAGAGTGGACACGCTAGAGGATGTAGACAGAATTAGGTGGACCTGCAGAAGCTTGAAAAATGATCAAGGATTTGGCAGTTGAAATTCAATGCAAAGAAGTGCAAGATAATGCATATGTGGTACAAAACCCTGGAACAACATATCATTTGGGTGGTGAGGATACAGCATGCACCAAGCAGGAAAGGGATCTTGGGGTTATCATCTCTGATGACCTCAAGGTAGGGAAACAGTGCGACAAGGCAGTAGGTAAAGCAAATAAGATGCTGGGATGCATAGGCAGGGGCATCACCAGCAGGAAAAGGGAGGTCATAATTCCACTATACAAGACACTAGTGAGGCCCCACCTGGAGTACAGCATACAGTTCTGGAGACCTTACCTATGTAAGGTCACAGACAGAGTAGAGAAGGTTCAGAGGAGGGCAACAAAGACAGTACAGGGATTACATCACAAGTCCTATGGGGACAGGCTGAAGGACTTGAATATGTACTCCTGGAGGAGAGGAGGAGAGAGGAGATATGATAGAGACATACAAATACCTTACAGGGAGGAACAGGGCAGGAATACACTAATACACTATTTTCCAGTGAAAAGATTTTCCAGGACTAGAGGGCATGGGATGAAGTTGAAGGGAGGGCGATTTAGGAAACATGATGAAGACTTTGTTTACAGAAAGGGTGGTGGACAAGTGGAATACCTGCTAGAGGAAGTGGTGGGGCTGAAACAATCACGGGATGTAAGAATGCATGAGATAGAAATAAGGGAATTCTGGAGGTCAGGAGTAAGGGCAATAGACTTCTAGAAAAACATAAAGTGAACTTACAAGCTCAAATGGGCAGAGGGTGGCCATAGGCCCTTATCTACTGACAATGTCTATGCATGTATGTATCTATTTATCTATGTATCTATTTGCTATGAAAACAGGGCCCTTGGGCCCTATGGTAAAAATTGCCTGTATAAATTAAGCTGTTTTTCTACTACTACTACTACTACTACTCCATCTATGTATAAATATCCATGCATGTGATGACCACTCCAAGGGGAAACAACACAGAGACACAGTGTAATGAGGGCAGTAATGTCCAAGAGAATTCAGATATCTATGTTAGCAGAAATAATATCAAGACCAAAACCTGACTTGGTCACAGGATTGTCTTTGCAAAAAAAACCTTCACATTTAGCAGTTCAAATGTTATCAATAGTTGTTGACCTACTGTGCTCTTTGTCACGGAAACCATCATGTCACATGCATATCCTTTTATAGACAGGTCTTTTATGTGACATGTGCAGCAATTAATCTTGTGTAGAATCAAGGTAAACAACATGTGACACAATGTCAGTGAAAGCAACCATATATGTAATATATTTCACTCTAATGGCTAAAAATATATAGGACGGTGACCTAATGGTGACAAAGGTAAAACATTAAAAGACCTTTGAAAACGGGCTTTTATTTGGAGGCATCTGATTGGCTGGTACCCATTCCACAGGAGTACATTAACTTTCAATAGATGCTGGCCTATATAAAAGTCCCAGCTCAACCCCTGCCTTATGCCGAGCCAAGTATCCTTGTGCCCAGTCTCCTTCATCATTGGTTGAGTCTGGCTGCCGGGCGCAGCAGTTGGATTTCCGCTTGCGATGCCGGGCGACCGGGTCTGGAATGGACTCGGTCGTCGGAGGGCCGGGCCGGGTGGGAGTAGGATCGAGCGTCCGTAGACAGCTCTCCTTCTCTGGGGGAGGGCATGGGTAGCGGGTGGTGGCTGGGACCCCTGGTGGAGACCGGGGTTCCCACGCGCAGACCGCGGCCGACAAGCTCACCGGAGGCGGGCGGATGACGTCATCATTGCACGACCCCGCCTCCCAGGAAAAACGGAAAAGATGAGCCTGCCTGCCACCAGAATGGAAGCCCGCTGCCAAGGCCTCTATATGCTTCCCCAGGCGGGCCCCGACCTAATCCAGTGCCTGCGGTGCATATGGCGAAGTGCGCGCCAGGTCTCCACGTGGGGGAAAGCCATCAAGCACTGGGGACAGCCGATTTGGGGAACAGAGGCTGGTAGTTCGTGACCGGGCTGAGGATACAGTGGCAGGAGGGCTTGGGGTAAAAGCATAAATAAAAAAAAAAAAAAATCATTGGTTGAGTCACTGGGACACAATTTGAAACTGCCGCCATTTCTTTTTATCACTTAATGAGAGAGTGAGAGTCACAAACACACAGCGCACACTTACTTCTGCAACATGACACCACTTACTAACTCCTGAAAAGAAATCTCTGTGCTGCTTTTTCTTGCTACAAACTATTCTTCCATTTTTTCCTCAGAAAAGTAAAGTACTTTATTTTAAACCAGTCACAGTTTTAAAGAGCTTCCAGTATGTTCAGTTCGCTTACTGAACAAGTGTGCGAGACCCCCACCATGATAGACAAACTTAATTGGCAACAGGTACTGCACAATGAATTTTCCCATTTTCTTGTCTTTTATATAAAAACAAAATCAGCTTTTCATTTGAAACAACAGTGATAGCATGTCATGCATTCACTGCTACTAGGAGACAGGCATGCTCCATCCCACATCAATAGAAACACGCAACACAAGCTTTATTTTCTTTCTGTCCACAGACACTTCAGAAATCTTCACGAGCAGGATTCTTCTACAAAAGAATCATGCCTACTGCTTCAGTCTGCCTCCGCTATTCTGATGCCCTTAACATGTACCCTGCCCCCATTCCCACACTTCCCATACCTCAGTTCCTGCTATACTCTGTCTTCTCTGTTCCCACAGTCCATTGTCATGCTCTGCAGACTCAAACTCTTGACTGCAGAATCAAAGTCCTAAAAATGTAAAACTAAAGAACAGGCAAAAGAAACATGCAAAAGTAAACTCTGCAATACAAGTAAACAACTGTAAAATCTGAAGTGCCCTCTACTGGCAAACAAGTATACCAGTAGAGGGACTACTTTTCAACATAACAACTTTCAATTACTTTGTAGACATTTTAAAAAGTGTTTTGTGTCATAAAAAGTTAATCAACTAACACACTATAACACATTTTTTAAGCCACAATAATACCCTGCAGGGTGGGCGATATGGGCAAAATCAGACCTTACAGGGATATAAGGCCCTCTGCCTACAGTATCAGGCCTCATTATGCCCCTGGGTGGTCTGGTATTGCCTAATCAGCCAACCCAGTCAGGTATTATTACCATGAATATCTCCTGCCATACAAAAATATTGATTCAGGGACACCAACTTTAATTTCAGTTCTTGACCCTAAAGTATGGGTATATTCAAATTAATAAATACTCCAAGTGAAACAATTAGTATCATTTATAAATTTATATTTTCTTTTGTGTTAACCACTTTGAAGGCAACATATATATATATATATATATATATATATATATATATATATATATATATACATACATATATATATATATATATTTATAAAACGGGTGGTAAAATCATAGAAATTCCAGTAACATGATTGGACAGAATGCATCACATGACCGTGCATTATTTCCCAACGACCTGACGCCTCCCAGTACGACCGCACACCTAAACTACTTTCCAGCCCTCAAAACCTTCTCACCAGCAGTGAGATCACCCACGCCTAATGCAGTTAAGCAGCCACATACAAACACACACACACACACACACACACATTACTACTGCACACTGTCTCACCACCCAAATTCTAAAAAACAACATAATGCAGCCCATTTAACAGAAACCTGTGTATAAAAAAAAAGACAAACTACAGTTCTCTTACTTCCTACTCTCACTTTCAGTTAAAAAAATCGCCTTTCTACTATTGACATCTGCCCGATCGTCTCACCACTTTCACTTTTCCTACCTGAAGTATAAGGCGATTCTGGGCGGTGCGCATTAAGTAGAGTAAGCTGTTACGAGTTGAAAGTAAGTCCTTTGAGTTAAAAAAGATAAAAAAGTTTTCTGCTTTGACTTTCCCTTAATTTCACTAAACAAGCTGCAGAGTGTATGTACAATGGAGCGGAGACGCCGAGGTGAGTCGGCAGCTTTGAAACAGGCATGAAAGCCAGAAGCGAGGTGTTGCTATGACAACTCTCGCCTTGCTGCGCTTGCGTCTGAAGCTCACTCACCGGCCTCCTCGCCGCCTGTACATACACTCTGCAGCTTGTTTTAGTAAATTAAGGGAAAGCAGCAGGAAAACACTTTATCTTTTTAACTCAAAAGGACTTACTTTCAACTCGTAACAGCTTCTCACTTCCCGCAATGCGCACCGCCTGGTCACGCTTATACTCATCACTGCTTTCACTTCGGACTACTTTGTTAACTCTGCAGCATATAATTTACTAGATACACAGAGGCATTATTATAAACCAAAACAACCTAACAGGAGGCACACACTTTTCATCTTTTTAAACACAGGACTTACTTTGAACTCTGCCAGCATATCATTTACCAGCTAGACAAAGGGATTATTTTCCACCCACCCCCAAAACATGTGTGGCCATTTTATAGAATAGATATACCACTCTAGGGGTGTCGCGGTGTCGCTCTGATATCACGTGCGCCTTGGGTGGTTGGATGCACTCGGCCTGCGACCTCGTGCATCCTGGCGCACACCAAGGCGTGTGTATATCAGAGCACAACCGCACACCCTAGAGTGGTATATCTATTACATATACACACAGTATATATGTGTATATATATATGTGTGTGTGTGTGTGTATGTGTATATATATATATATTCTTTAGTTTAGCAATCTAGGCTCATTGTGCAATAATATATTCAGGTGCTCAAGATAAGGGTCAAGTAGAAAAAGTCATTCAGTCAAGGAGGTGTATTTTATTTCAGTTTATACTGCCACAGAATCTCACATCTCCAAAGCTTACCAAGGTCACTACCTGAGGTCCAGCACTGACCTTATCCAGTCCTCTGAACCAGACTGTATGTTGCAGGACACATCTTAGAGCATGTCTCACCAGGAGTTTTCTTTGTCCTGTTTCTTTACTGCCTTAAAATTGTTCCCAGTCTTTGCTTTAAAGGGGAATTGTCATCCATATGGTTTTTAATGTCTGAAAGACCATAAACAGTTAATTTGAGTGAGCCAGTGTGTTTATCAGTGAGTCTTTGCAGTCTAGAGTTATTCATAGATAAATCAGCCTGTAATTAAGGGCTTTGGGAAGCACTGTGATTTAGGTTCCTGATAGGAAATGTTGTCACTGAGGATCTTGGCCCCCATTGACTGTAGGTTATATAGGAAATTGTGTGTTTTATTAAGTGTGTTTTAAGGTGTTATTACAACACCTTCTACATTTATAATACTTGTTTTGGATGTGCATTGAAACTAGTGAGTTATCGCTTTACATTTCAAACTGTTAGTAAAATAATCCATCTTTATTTTTGCTTTTAACTTCTAGGCTATAATGCTAGCTGATAATCAAAAACTACACAGCTCAAGGCTGGCTCAGTGGTGCCAACAAGTATTGGGGCCCCATATCAGGATTTCTAAACCCTGTCTGTGTTCATGTCCATACAGATGTCTGTGGCTGCCACAGCACCAACTTCTGTCTTTTTCCATTTTCCTCTCTTACAGCCTTTTCTTTTACAATTTCAAGTGTGAACTCATGTCTACATGATGCAAATGTGGCTACATGCCTACTGGCCTGGCATCATGGGGCCAGACTTAAATGTGAAGTTTTTGATTATCAGCTGGCAATACAGCCTAGAGATTAAAGCAAAAACTGTGAACAAGCTTCTTCAATCCAGCTGAATGGGTTTTGATTCCTTCATGCTCTACTGCTGACTAGAGTGTCACTAAACCTCTCTGTGCTCCCAAATTACACCCAGGAACAAGCTGTAGCTGTGTGCCTTTCCTGGACAAAGACAGTAAAACAATCTGAGCATGTGTTATGATTCTGGAAATATTATGCTTTTTCTATCCAGATTTGACTTGAAAAGAAAAAATAAAACACCATTACTTGTTTATTATTTGCAAAAACACATAGATGGACAACACAGTTAAAACATGCATAACCTGAAATGCATTATTAAAAGAATATTGTACAGTACAACTCACATTAAACTGTTCCACCAATGAGTTTGTTTAGTATTATTTTTACAGTTGCCAATGCATTGCCAACTCCTATTGCATTGTTTTTCAGTGGTTAACCAGCTCAAGTGCAATGTCTGTAAAATGTTACTGTAACTCATTTGGAATGTATCTGCAGTCCAGTTACAATGCAATGCAAACCTGAGTTTGAATTTCTTTTTATTTATTTATTGCAAATTTTCCTGTCACTGACTGCCCAGTACCTCAGCTTGGTCATGGACCCTGTGACTTCCCTCTCACATTGGCCAAAACTCCTGATACCCCTAGCTTGCCCCTCAGGGTGGGGTTGTGGCACCGTCCAAAGTGTTGCATCTGACTGGATAGGTTAGGGAGCCAGCTCGTGAGCTAATCGAAGCCAAGGGTGGGCTTCATCAAGGGTGGCTGGCAGTGCTTTTCTAGACTGCCCCAGGGATGGGCACATGCAATGACATCCAGCATCTGCCCTGCCCTTCTTACAAGATGGTGCTGGTTGCCTGTGGTTCCCCACCTCCGACAGGGGTCCTTCAGGTACTGGATACTCTACCCTCCTCCCCTGGAGAAAGAGAGCAGTACACAGGATGCTCATTCTTTCTCCTTGGCTGGCCTTCTGACTCCCTGGGTCTGTTGCGAACCCAGGTCACTGGCATTACAAGCGGAAATCCAACTGCTGTGCTGGTGGGCCAGTGTTGAGTTTTAAGTTCAAAGAAAGTATTTGTTCAGAGCTTTGTGCTGGATCCAGCAACAATTTTGCAACTCAGTCAGAAATGCTACAGCAGCTTACTGAAGGAACAGTTTTATTGTTTTTTTTGACCACCTCCGTGGACCTGGCAAGGACTATGACCCACCCTTGAGGGGTACATCCTGCCCATTGGGGCCATCATGGGTCCTGCTGGGTCCCAGTATTTTCCTCTGGTTTCTCCCCATGTCCTCATCCATGCAATTGGCACAGCAGCTTTCTCCACCTCCAAGGAGGCAGCAAAGCATCCTGGGCATGGGCTGAATCCCTGTTGTTGTGCTGACATATGCAACACAAATCCCACACCCTGAAGTAGTAGAGCAGTCCATCAGATGCTCAATCCTTAACTCTCTAGCCAACCCCAAATGACCTGAGTATGTTCCCAAACCTGGATCGCCAGGCGTGGCATGAGGTGCGCATCCAGCACCTCAAACCTCAGCACCACCTGGTCATCACTGAAGAAACAGTTTAATTGATTTGTACTGTACTTCTTTTGATGAAGTTAAACGTATAACAGTTTCTTACTGAAATACTTTGGATGAAATGAGATTTTCTACTGTAAAAGAAAAAATAAATCTGGTTGATACTGCCACCCATGTCTTTGAGTGTGTTTTACACTCCACATCTATGCCTATTGACCACAACTTTCTAGCATGCTATTCCACTGTAATGTAAAAAAGGAAAAAATAAACAGAGGGAGAGACAGGGTGTGTTCATGTGTGTGTGTGAGGGAAGTGTGTGGTGTGTGTGTTTGAAGTGTATTAATGTAGAGGGTGGTGAAGTGTGAAGTGTCTGTGAATGTGTGTGTGTGAAGTGTGTTTGAAGTGCTTGTGCATGTGCATGTGAAGTGTGTGTGTATCTCTGACAGAAATGCTGCACTAACTGAACTGTGCTGAAAGGGAAAAATATCATCATTAATAATATATTGGTGGTGTGTAAAAACAAAATTTGAACACACCCTCATGTGGGATGATTCTATAAACCACTGGGAGTTTGCCACCAGGCTAATGTAGCATCCCACACCTTGGGTGTGTGTGTACAATTGTGGTTACACACACCCATATATTATTCTATTTTTAATAATGTAGTTCAGATTATGCTTTTTTAAACACTATTTTCCATCCATGTGTTTTGCAATTAATAAACAATTAATGGAATCCTATCTTTTCAAGTCAAATCTGATAGAAAGAGCATGATATCTTCAGAATCATAACACATGCTCAGATTGTTTTTACTGTCTTTGTCCAGAAAAGGCACACAGCTGCAGCTTGTTTCTGGGTGTGTTTTGGGAGCAGAGGGAGGTTAAGTGACTTACCCTGCTCACACAATATACAAGTAGAGCATGTTGGAATCAAACCCCATTCAGCTGGATGAATAAAGCTTGTTCACAGCTCTTTGCTTTAACCTCTAGGATGTACTGCCAGCTGTTAATCAAAAACTACACATTTCAAGCTGACCCCAAGATGCCAGGCAAGTAAGTACACAGCCACATTTGCATCTTGTAAACCAGAGTTCACACCTGAAATCATAAGAGAAATGGCTGTAAGAGACGGAACAGAATAAGACAGAAGTTAGTACTATGGCAGCCCCATAAATCTGCACTGACATGAACACAGCAAGGGTTTAGAAATCCTGATAAAGTGTGGGGTCCCAATACCTTCTGGCACCACAGAGCCAGCCTTGAGATGTCTAGTTTTAATTATCAGCTGGCAGTGTAGCCTAGAGGTTAAAGCAATCGTAAAGATGGATTATTTTTACTCACAGTTTGAAATGTAAGGGTGATAACTCACTAGTTTTAGTACACATACAAAACAATTATTATCAATGTAGAAAGTGTTGTAATAACACCTTAAAACACACTTAATAAAACAGACAATTTCCTATTTAACCAACAGTCAATGGAGGGCCAAGATCCTCTGTGACATCATTTCCTGTCAGCAGCCTAAAACATATGGTTGCTTCCAACCCTAATTATAGACTGATTTTATATAAATAACTCTGACTGCAAAGACGCACAGATAAACACAATGGCTCTCTTAAATGAGCTTTTATGATCTTTCAGACATTAACAAAACCCTGTTGATGACAGTTCTCCTTTAAACATTTGTTTCTTTTTTCCTATGTAATAGGGTCACACAACACTGCACGTTAGATAAACTATTGACTTAATATTACAGTTGATTAATTGGTTTACTTTATGTTCCTTATCAGTCACTAGTAGGAAAGAGGTGTCCTATGTCAGACATGGCGTGTAGAATTTGCATTTGCTGCATTGTGTGTGCTGACTGACAGCGGTTGACAGGAGACAAGATTAAAGGAAGCCATGTGGTTGTTCAGTGTCATTTTGCACATGTTGTTTGTAGTGACTCTACACATATTATTTATTGCACCTGCCACTTTAAAATTATATTTATGAAAGGGTATGCATGTGACATGATAGTATCCTTGGCAAAGTGCATACATGTGTGCAATGTTGGAGACTGGAGTGGTTACTGTTGATGGCATTTGAACTGTTGAATTACAGTAAAACATTTTACAGAAGATTATCTTGTGACAAAGTCTGTTTTTTGCCTTGAAATCCTTCTTGCTAACATGGGTTGTCGAGCTCTCTTGGACATTACTAGAACAAAATCAAACCTTCTGCTATATAGCTAGGTTGTGGATGGACAGAACGTTGTAATAATAAAGCAATCTAGAGTGGTGTATAGATAGAAGACCAACTAGGAAGATGATAGGAGACAGGGAAGGACAAGTGTTATACAGAAGATGATAGGAGACAGGAAGGACAAGTGTTATACACATAAGCAACATGTGTGAGAGGACTAAAGACGGCTCTCCTGAAGTGTACAGCATGCCTAGATTCTTTGACATTGCCCAGGATCAGGTTCCAGTTTGTTGGAGTGGTTGTATATATTAATCTTCTACCTGTATGTAGTATAACAAAACCCATGTCAATGATCTGTGATTTGGATCCCTAATGATTTTATTAGTTTTGGGACAAGGTGCACTGCTATGAAAGAATCATGGGAAGTTTGATAATATTTCTCCTCTGCATCTTAACATTGAGTTCAGTTAGCTCCAAACATAATTTTACATGTTTTTAATTGAATTGAATAATTGCAAATGCCTCTTCAAAGACATGGACTAATAATATGTCATGCTATAGACTGATAAAATGCAACAGTTTATTAGAAAAACACAGTCCATTTGTGGTACTAGAAATTAAATATTCATAGACAAAGAACTGTGCAGGATTGCAGGACGTCACCAGTAAAATAGGAAAATTAAAATTTAAGCTTGACAAATCAGAACCATAACAGGATGTGCACATTATCGGAATATTAACATTCCTGTATTGAAATATTTTGCCTTGTGTTCTGCTAATAATGTTGGACAAGATAACCATGCTGCAGTTTGCCTCCACAACAGGCCTAGCCAAATGAACCTTTTATATTTTATGTTCTTTTTATGCTCTATCTGGCATTTCTTGAATTAAACTAGCATTATTTTGATGCTGGGTTGCAGCACCAAGCTAAGTAACAGTCTTATGTGTCACAGAGCAGTATTCTAATGGATACACTGCTAGCCTCTGTTTAATACTTATGACTGGAGTGACATGCTACGTGGCTTGGTCCCATGGCTGAATTATTATGGAGAAGTGCTCAGTTTCCTGGACTCAAGATGAACCTTAAAAGATGAGATAAAATCTGTATTGCATGGTTTTGCTGTGTTGAGATTCTTATTTTGCTTACTTAAGATTTTTCACGCTAATATACCAAGGGCAGGTGAGCATTTTTTCCTCCTAATTGGGTAGCTTACCTTGTCACCTGCCTTGAAGTTTCTATGCTGAATGAGTGAAAGATTGGTATCCCTGAGGTGCAGGAGAGACAGCTGAGTTTTTGAATTTGGGCGGGTGATGGATGGCAGTGCTGTGGTCTTCATGAGGAGATTACCAGTGAAACCTGAAATTAGAGTATCTTCAAACAGGGTGAAGAATGATTTAAATGATTGTGGCAAATTCAGTGATGACAAGCTAGCAAAGACTTTTAAAAGGTATGCTAATGTTGCCTGGGGGTCTGGGTTGTAAGTGCTTGTTTATATGACAATCCTAATTTACTGCACTGAGTGGAACATTCTCTTTCAATGTAACAGGTGTTTACAGTGCTAGAGTTGGAGAAGAGAGAGGGGTGATTGATGGAGAATATCCTGAATTGAGAAGAGGAGCAGAGAAATGTCTGAAGGTCCCCAGATTAAAAAAAAAGGAGTGATGTTTGTGTTTCAGCTGGGTGAATTCCTTTGGCAAAGCTCCATGAATAAAGATGCTGTTTGGGGTGAGAGGTGAAAAGTTGAATGGGGTAACCTTCCTCCAGAAGTATTTGCTTTTTCGTGTTTTACTTCGGTCATTGAGTAAATGTTTAGGCCACTACCTAAATTAAAAATGTGGACCTGAATGGTCTGAGAATATTTTAATGAGTAACATTATGGACCTAGAGTGGGCCCTTGTGTAATATTTCTTAAAATCTTAAAAGCTGGACTTCCTTGTATTTTGATGTTCTGTTGAAAATCTCAAAACAATGTATTTTTTCCTTAAACAACTTGGTGAATTTTGAAGGAGATAGTCGGCATGGTAATTTATGTATTATGGAGCCTGAGTGTTATCAGATAAATTGAGTATACCTTTAGATTGCACCATGATATGCTTCATTCAATATATGAATGTTGGAGTGAGAGCAACTTGTGGTTCATTAATCTAATTTTAAACATGGTTTACTAGATTTTCTTACTTATTCAAGGTGTGGTAGGAGATGCAACTATGTTGTCCCTGATACATTAAATGAACCCAGCTTCTATATGAAGGAAAACGTTTCTTTGCTTTGACAAATGGGGATCCTAAGAATTCCAAAAGCACTGTATGCTGATTTGCACTTAAATTCTGACCGCTCCTTGAATGTTTAATGAAAAAACTAGGAGTGTCCATCTGGAATCAACTTAGAATGTATACACCTGGTGCAGGACATTTCTTAATAGATAAATGGACTCCTGAGAGCAGAGAAGCATCTGTTTTACATATTCAATCTTATAAGCTGTTGGACTTCTAAGAAGCAAAAGGACTTCAAAGAAACAAAAGGAGCCTTTAAAGCCAGCTTGATTGAATGTTATTTTTATAAATTTTCATTTTATAATAAGGTACATTAGGAGATGCTTAAACTGTAATTGTTTTGGTGTTATTTAATTTTATATTTATTGTGTGTGAAATGATGCATATTTGACTTGATACAGGGCTATAATAATCTCAGCATTTCTAACTCTATCATCATTGGGGTTTAGAATAGTGGTCAAGAATTTAAAAATGTCTAATTGATTAGAGCTTATATAGATAATTGCCTCTTGTGGTTGTAGGTATATTACATGTTCATAGGAGTACCTCAGAATACTAAAGGTGTTGTGGATTAAGCAGCAATCCCTATAAATGGTTTATGGCAGTCAAATGTTGGGATAAGGATTTCAAACAACACAAAGGCTTAATGCTGAATGTTGAGTAAAATAATGTCTCAAATGACTTAAAGTGAGTGTGAGACCTATTCCTGGGACCTTATATTTGATCCCAGGAGGTATTTCAGTCTTGAATAGTGCACGAGTGGTGAAGTTCTGATTGATAGCAAGGTAGACTTGTGATGGCTATACCAGAAAGGGTTTCTTGCATCAGACTGGGTTGGAATAACAGATGTAGTAACTCTGTTCTGGCTGTATGGCCTGTTACCTGTGTTATGGTACTACCTCAGGGAGGACTGTCCTCAAACTATTAAATGGAGCATCTGCCAACTATTGCACTTGGTTGTTTTCCAAAAAGGTCAAATCTTAAATATACTCAAACAGTTGGTGGTATATTTTGGTCACAATTGTATACTTTTGTAAGATTAATGTATTCAAACCTCCTGCAGTATAAATAGAGTACTTTTTGAAGATGCAGAAACTGAAATTGAGATTTAAGATATTTTAAGATGCCATGTTTTAGTATATAGTACAATCTAAATGCCTTCTGATGTACTGTAATGTTTTAAAAGTTTTTAATGTTGTAAAGGTTTGTAACCGAATGACTATAAACTAACTTGAAACTTGTTAATAATGGTGTAATTCAATGTTCAGTACTAAAGTTAAAAGGAATTTCCTGAAGTATCAACTGCTAGTGAAGCCCTTAGCAGACTGCTTGCTGTTTTGTGTTGTGGTTTTAAACTTGGATCCCTATTCTCAGTTATGAAAGTTAGCGAAAATAATCCCTGTGACCCTCTCCCTTTGTGTCAGCTGTCAGAGTGTTATGCAAAATAGGATCTGCAACTTGTTCCTGCATAGTAGTGAAACACTTAGTGACTGTGTGGCAGCAATGTGCAAATGTCTCGAATGCCATTAACAAACACTGTCAGACCTTGCTAACTAACAAAGCAGAAGGACTTAGATTTCACTACCATTACCACTATTATATAAAGGAAGACAGAAACAATTTTATTGGGACAACCAACTGGCACAATTAATGTCAACTGAAGTCTGAAAATTCAGGTCCTGGATAGTTCCTGCTGAAACATGAATGAGAACATGCCAATCTGATGCACCAGCCATGAGGATTTTAAGTATGTTGGTTGATTAACCACTGGACTTTAGTCCAAGGAAGTGCTTCCAGTATAGGCCATAAAATGGGATGTCCCCAAATAAACCAGAAACAGGGTGAAACACTGTAGCCCCCCGGCCTCAGGAAGAAGATGACTGCTGTTGTCACCAGTGTGATATTAAAGGTGAAGCTGCTGGTCGAGTATGGGTGTTGAAACTTGGCAATGGATGAGGAGGATTCTTATGGGATCAGCTGTGATGGCATTTAAACATGGAGCAGATGAAGATCCAGTGAAAGGAAGGATGCTGGGAGAAGATGATCCACTAGATGACCCCTGTCTAGTTTGTCAGAACACTTACCAGCCAACTGCTGAAGCTTCAGGACCTGGCAGTCTTTGGCATGACTTCAGTCTGGGCCACTGGAACATGAGTCACCTTGGACGGAATAATCATGAACATGGTGATCCTCAGTGTTGCCTCTGGCATGGCCCACTGGTACTTATGCCACCTTGAGGAACAAAGCACAAAGCCTGGTAATCATCAGTGAGATCTCTGCCATGCCACCAGTACTGCTGCCACCTCTGTGGAAGAGCGAAGAGTCTGGCAATTCTCGGTGAGGTTTAGTATAGGCCACTGCTACTATTGCCAACTATAGGAAAGAACAAAGAACCTAGAAATCTTTGGAGATGCCTTGGTAAAGGCCATCAGTACTACTGCCACTTCTAGAAGAGCAAAGATCCTGGAAATCCTTAGTGAGGCCTTGATATAAGTCATGGGTACTATTGCTGTCTCTGGACATCACCTGCAAGGGAGATTAGGCATCATGACATTAAGTTTTCTCAGTGATCAAAGTCCCTCAAGCTATAGCTGAGGTGGTTCCTGACTTACTAGAGATGTACCAAATTAGGAAATTTCATTACACAAAGCATTTTGTGAAATATGTGCGTTTATGAAATATTTTGCTGGTGCAAATGTGAATTTTTTTTCAATTGTTTAACCAGGTGAGAAACGCTAAGCTGAAAGCTTGTTTACAGGTGCAACCTGGGGCACAGGGCAGTTAAGGACTTGCCTCAGGGTCACACAGTATGCAAGTGGAGGCTGTGGGATTCAAACCCAGTCCTCCAGATTTGCAGCTCAGAGCATTAAACCACTGTGCTATACTGCCTCAAATTCTGCTGGTGAAATGCAAAATTTCACCGCAGAACAGTGAAATTTGGGTGAAATGTTGCTGTTTGGGGAAATTTGGCATTTCCTGGCAAAATTCTGCATTTTACATGTGAAATTTCGCACCCAGTAGAAAATTTTGTGAAATGGTGGAATTTTGAAAATATTGCCACATGGTGAAATTGCTAGTTTTGTGGCAATTTCCTGGTGAAATTTAAGTTTGCAACATCTTTATGACCAAAGTCCCTCAAGCTACAGCTGGAGTGGCTCCTATCCTAACTCACTTGGTGTAAGTAAGCAATTTTTTATTTTTAGGTGCCCAATCCCAGAGGCTCTGGGCACCATACATAAAATTCCAGAATCATAATAAAATCACAATAAAATTAGAGTACACGATAAAATCTGGCTATGGTGGGCCCTAGCTAACAGCTGACTACCCTTTATAATTGGTGACTTGAAACCGGGGCCTTGTGATGAAGGCTTGGAGTAGGTAGAGATCATTGGGTTGGGTGCTGGCTATGTTGGCATTTCAGGGACCCTGTCTGGGTCAATGCAGAGGCATTGCAGAAGCTCCTGGAAGAGTGTGCAGGAACTGTTGGAAGAGGACAAAATAAAAAATCTGAAAGGCAATCACTTGCTACCAAATTGCTTATGCTGTGACTGGTTCCAAATGTCTTGAAGGAAGAAGCAGCAGGATGAAGTCCTCTGACCAGGCAATGGTAGAGACACCTTGTGGAGCTGGAATGCTGGAGAAGAGGCAAAGCTTTACTCCTGGGGTGCCACAGGTGGAGATGGTACAGTAATAAGGCTGCATTTCTGTCTGGCGTCATTCCTTCCACAACCTAGATAGGTACAGTAAGTGACTCATGGAGTAAGTTAAGCAGCTCAGAGGCTAGACACCTAAAGCAATTAATGCTCTTAGGGCAGTTCAGCACATAATCCAGCTGAGTGAATAAGGCAGTTCAGTCCCTTAAAGCAGTTTGATTGACTATGGTAGTTCAGTCACAATAAGCGATTCAGTTAGGTGGCAGATAGCTCAGAATCTAAGGGACCTAGCGTATTATAGAACTGTTCAATTTTCAGGAGCCTCAAGAATTTTGTAACAAAGTTCAGTTCATAGGAAGCAGAGCACTAGTAGCACAATTCAGTTTAGGGCAGGGACACCAAGCAGGTTTAAGCAGCTGGTTAACATAATGTGAGGTAAGGACAGGCACACTAGAATGGATTAAAGACTAGGCAGATGAAACAATGCTTGGAGCACTACCATGCAGCTCCCCAGTGGGCACTAGAAGAGTCAGGTAGTAAAGGTTCACTAAGGTAAGAAATAAGGAGCAGAAGGCAAAGGCCTGTATAAACTCTAGTCATTCAGCCATAATAAAATAGCTTATAACTGTAAAACAACAGTTTATCAAGCCTATTCTTATAGGTGTTTTTGTCTCACTAATAACCACATCCAAAGTTAATGAATTCCAGAGGTTGATAATCCTCTAGGAGAATATATCCCCACTTTAAAGAGTTAAATCTATGACATGCAAGTTGTAATGGGTGTCCCTGGTGTCCAAAGTCATTTCGTTAAAATTCAGTCCCACTTCTGACATTAAATATTGATCTTTTATTACCTCACAAGTAAAGATAAGGTCACCACATACCTTTCTAATCTCAAGGGACATCATTCCCATTTCATCCAGCCTACCATCGTAATTTAGAGCCCCAAAACCATGTATTTGTTTGGTAAACTTTGCTTGCATTTTCTCAATGAGTGTAATATCTCCCTGCCTTATATGGGAACCAACATTGCAATGAAAAATTGTCACATGGGCAAACATACAGCCTAACAATGGAAGAATTACAAACCGGTCATTTGATTGAATAATCTGTTTTATTGCCCACAAATTCTGTTGGTTCTATTGATAGTATCCATTATTTGTTTACTGAAACTAGTCATCAGAGATTGTAACCCCTAGATGTTCTTCTGTTGGGACTTGTTTAATAACATACCACAAAGGAAGTAGATCCAGAAGCAAATGATTTGATACCTTTTAATGAACCAACATAGATGTAGCAACAAGAACAAGTGCTCTAGTTTTCGGACCAACCAGTCCTTCTTCAGATCATATTTTAGATTACGTGAGCCAAAGTGCATCACACAAGACTTATTAATATTAAAGCACATCTCCATTTGGCCACCCATTGGGAAAGCTTATCAAGATTCCTCTGGATCTGAGAGATTTCTTCAAAATTACTGTAAGGGCCACCTATTTTGCAGTCATCTGCATGCTGTATTACCCATTTATCTAGATTAGTAGACATACCGCAAATGAACATCTGAAAGACTAAAGGGCAAATACAGAGCCCTTTGGAACTCCACTAGGCACTGGTCATCAGTCCAAATGGTGTCCATCAATTATTACCCATGGTACCTGTTCAGGTAGCCAATTAGAAATCTAAGAAATAAATCTGTAATTAAAAATAAAATTGCCGGATTTTTAACCAGGGACCAATGAGGCACTAAATCAAAGGCCCTTTAAAGGTCCAGAAACATCAGATCACACAGAACTCTAATGTCCATATTTTGACTAACTGACTCATAAAAGCAAAGTAGATTCGTGACACAGGACCTACCCTTGGAGAACCTATGCTGATTCTTGTCTACTTCACCTAGTTCAGACATTACTCTATCCTTGATTATACCCTCCATAATCTTTCTCAGCACTGGGATAAGGCTTATCGGCCTATAATTATCCAAATGTTGTTTGTCTCCTTTTTAAACAGTGGGACATTTGCCTTTTCCAATTGCTTTTATATGCCCACTTTTCATACTGGGATTGAAAAGCAGTTTAAGAGGAGGACTAGATGCTTCTTCATAATAGCAGTCATATTCCCATTATCCCATCTGGGCAGGAGAAGAACTAATTCTTATATTATTTAGTTTATTATTGATTTCCCAAAAGTACATGTAATCTCATTTGATAATGGTGTAACATTAAGCTCAGGCATTGATTCATGATTGGCAAAGGCCTTACAAAATGCTAATTTGTTTGCCATTTCCTTATGTGAACTAACAATATTATTGTTTACACTAAGAGGGCAAAACTACATTAAGGGTTTTGAGATAATTAATATAACTATAAAAGACTGTGATATTGTTTTTGTCACTTGTGATGCTAATGCCTTTCAATATTAGTCATTGCTTTTTAATTTCACATTAACATTGTTTCTAGGCTACCTTAGATGCCTTTCATTTCACAGTGCTCTTATGTAATAGTTATTTCCAGTACATTCATTTATTTCTAAAAAATCATTTTAGTTATTTCTCCTGATAACCATTTAGGTCTTACACTGTTGTTCCTGGATTTCTTCATCTTTTGGATATATTTATTCACAATATCAAGAATTATGTTCTTTAATTCAGTCCACATAATGTTGACAGTAAATTTGCTAAATAACTTATTCTAGTCTTTCTCAGATCATACTTCAATGATTTTATTTAAATTAGCTTTATTGTAAACAAAAATATTAGTGACATTGCAAGATCTAATGTGAGAAACTCCCAAAGCAAATTTTACAATATTATGGTCACTATTATCTAGTGGGGCTTCAACTGTACACTCGTTAATTTTAATAATTTAAAACCTAAGACAATGTTCAAAATATTCTGATTACGAGTTGAAGCAAGTACATACTGATGCATATTGATCTCTTTGCAGATGGTAAGGAATTGTTTACTTATGGAAGATGTTGCTATTTTGTGGGTTCAATCTAGGTCCCTGAAGTTAAGATCTCTCATGAAAATGACCTCACCCAAATCAGTGAGCAGCATCAGACTCATTCATATATATATATATATATATATATATATATATATATATATAAGGTAACATCAGATAGAGAGTCTGGTGGGGATAACATAACCTCATCATGATGGACTCAGAATTATTAGTAAATATGTTAATCCATAAGAACGCAGTCTGTGATTATGACCCAATTTTGTGAGTTATCTCACTATGGTGAAAAGCAGAGTTGATATTGAGGGCAAGCCACCACTCTTTTTCACTCCTACAAGTAGTGAATAAGTCATAGCCCTGAATTGTTCTGCCCCAAGTCTTAGTACTAGTCAACTAAGTTTCTGTTACTGCAACACTATCAGGTTTATCAAGATCACAAATAACCAGAAGTTCATCAGATTTGTTATTGAGGCTGCATGCATTCAGTCGAAATCTATTGAGATTAATGCCCCTTTTGATTAACAGATCTCTTGGGCATATATGTATTTTTTCCATTTCTTTTCCCTCAGGTTCCCAGTTCCTGAGGCATCCCTCAGGAGACACCTGTGGTCCCACCCTACATGAGACCTCACCTTGGCTCACATCCTCGAACCCTGACCTGGCATCCTAAGTCCCCCAGTGGTAGACCCCTGACTTGTGCCTTGCAGGGTGGGGCCATCCTCACCTATCTTGGGCACTCCATCAATTTAGTCTAGTGGGTGGGTTCGGATGCAGGCCAAGTGATATTGGGATCAGGAGAAGGTGGGGTCCAGCAGTGGGCATGGGGTAAGTTCTCCATCATCTCCTCAGTCACTGGGGTGTTTCTTGTTTACACATGCATGAGCATGTGCCCCAGAGGTGTGACATGCAATGACATCCAGCACAAGCTGAGCACATTCCTGCACCCTCTCAAAGATTTCCACCAACACCTCCACCCCTTGCTTGTGTCCCCAGCTATTGCACCCCAGTATCCACTGGGAGTTGCTGCTACTGGTGAGTCATCAACCCACCTTCCCCAGGAGAGGGAGCTGTCCTCTGGATGCTTGATCCTCTCCTCCTCGACCAACCCAGGCAACCCGAGCTCAGTCCCAAGCCTGGGTCACCAGCGTGGTGTGAGGTGTTGCGTCCAGTGCCACAATCCTCAGCACCACTTGGCTGGCTCTCTTGGACATATTTTTGGATCCTGCCCAAGGAGTTTACTGGGATGGACTACAAGTTTTCCCCTGCAGCTAGCTTAAATTCATGCTGTTGACTGCTGTTTGAAAATAAATACTGTTTCATTGCACCCACTTTGTTTAAGTACAAGTCATCCTTAGAAAATAACATCTTATTATTAACAAAGGTATCCTAATGATTAGTGAATACAATGTCCTCCCTTCTGTACCAATTTGTGAGGTGAGTATTGATATTAGCTGTTGTGATTTTCTTTTCTGCTAAGGCTTAAGGAATGGGAAGAATACCTGAAATTGCAGCCTTGCAGCCTTTTGCTTTTTTTACCTAGTTCAATTAGATAATGATATATGTCTTTCTCATGCAGATACCCCACATCACTTGAACCCACATGTAAAACAATGCTTGAATTATTATCAACATCCAGATTGTCTAGTCTAGCAGTAATATCCTCAGTTTTGGCTCCTGGAAGACAAGTGACACTGTTACATAAATGTGAGCTAGGCCTTTAAATAATCCTTTAGTCCTGGATGCCTTTACACTATCTAGAGAAAGCCCACCCTTTGTTAATATTACTCAGCCTTGCTGTATCTGCTCCCATTAAGCCCACTTTCACTGAATAATAATGAGGGTTGATAGCACAACTCTCTTTTTCCAGTAATGGGCTTCCTGACCCCTCTGCTAAATATAGATAAGGGTCCAAGTCCCACCCTTCCCTTGTGGAGGACACAAAACCACATAAATGGAATTTCAGAAGAGAACTGTAGTTAATGTTCTGCTTCCATTTTAAAAATCAGTCTAGGTTATAGCCAGATAGCTGAGACGTCAAGATGAAGAATCCCTCCCTTCCCACAGACAATGCCTAATTTGGCTTTAACTAGCAGTGCCTGGCTTCTGTCATGAAAATGAGTGCATAAGTCTTTCTCCTTTGAGCACAGACTGTGTGTGAATCAGTAATTCTGCCAACTTTCCCAAAGTGTCTCCCTTTGCTTGGTTAAACTAATAGAGATTCCTTCATAAGCTGAGTTCACAAAGCAGCATTGTTTTTCTTTCAAAATTATTATTATTTGGTTTCACCTCTTCTTAGCTTCTACCTCATGTAATCCCCTTCTCTCTCTCTCTCTCCCAATAGAACTGGACAGATCAAATAGCCCCACCCAAAGGACTAGCTGAACAAACAATTCTACCTGTGAATAGAGCAGGACAAGCAAATTATACAAGGAATGTTGGGCACCAAGCATAATCACCATTGAGCTGCTGCTGGAGGTGACCCAGGATTCAATGCACACTGGGATTGCCAAACAACAAAGGAAATAAAGACAACTTCTGCTATAAACTGGTGCACTGAGGGTTCATTGGGACTGTTACCTGGCTGCAGGGACTTACTTGCCACACTGGAGACCCACCTAGATGGTGGATCACTGCAGGTGATTTACAGAGGTTGCTGTTGGCGATTATCTGGAGGAGTTACACTGATGGGGCCAAGGGACTTGCTTCAACCTTGTACAGGTAAGATGATGCCCACCCTTGCCCTGTGTCCTCACACTCACTGGCCACACCCTCCCCAGGCTGCCTGTGCAAAGTGTTTTCTCAGCTGGGGTGGTCCTGACAACTTGCCAGAGGATTGCACCTGTGCCCAGGGACTCACCTCTTGAGGCTGGGTTAGTGACCCTAGGCATGGGACCACCATTGGCTGAAAAGGCTCCAAGTTTGAATTTAAATAGGGAACTTGGATTGGCTGAGAGCACACAGCCTAGGCTCCTGATCCCTTGCTGGGACAGGAATGTGGCCCAGCTGATGTTTGCCTGAAGCTGTCCTGGGATATTGCTGGAGGGGAAGGAGAACAAAGGAGTAAAATGTTGACTATCTTTTAAAACTGTGGTTTAATTAAAACTGCTGGCTTTGTCTGCTGGGAGGGCATCTGATCTATGCTTCTTAGGGCCCCACTAAGCTTTTCCAAGGTTCTCCACCAAGCTGCAAGAGTCCCACAATGCCTTACACCTAATGTCCCTACGGGCACCTATTGTTTTGTAATCCCCAATTTTCCTGGGGCACTACACTGACTGGCTCAGCAAAATTCAATTCAGCATTAATTATCTTGAGCATCATCATGCCCTCTTTTCTCTCTCTCTCTCTCTCTCCCTCCTCTTCTCTCTCTCTCCCCTCTCTCTTACCCCTCCCTCCCATTCACTGGTATCTCTTTATTACACATAGTAAGATAATTGTTTAAGATAGGAATCCAGTTTCATTATTTCTGCCCTTTCATATGCATGGATCACATAAATATTCTTATACATACACATATACCTATCTCTAACTCCACACACGCAGTAAATTTTAAATATCCTTCAGACAGCCCCCATAATGACAAATATGCAATTTATTGGTTGAGGTTACTCTGTGGCCTGACCAACATTTACCAAGTTGGGTCAGAAGCTTTGCATAACTGAATCCCAGGCTAGTCAATATTATGATGTACCAGTTCCTGTTGAACTGGGCCTGGTGAGTATGGCTGGATACCAGAAGGACTAGAACAAGCCCACAATACCTATTCATTTTAGTTTTAACAATCTAGTCTGAAATAAGCCACATCTGATATTTATCATATAAGACCATTTACTAATCTGAGTAGGTTATAGTTCCATGTTCAACATGGAAAGGCTACATTCTGAAGTATGAAT
The DNA here is from genome assembly GCA_016271365.2 of Neoceratodus forsteri. Taxonomy (NCBI): domain Eukaryota; kingdom Metazoa; phylum Chordata; order Ceratodontiformes; family Ceratodontidae; genus Neoceratodus; species Neoceratodus forsteri. Next base: position 628,591,846 of record CM057455.1, read on the forward strand.
AGCTTCTTACCATTGAATAATGCATCTCAGTAACCTTATTCAAGGCTACACAATATATGGTTCTGACATGATTTGAACCTGGGATCTATTGGTTTGCCATCCTCTGCTGTTTATGAACTAGATGGTTTCACAAGCAGCATAATAATTCTAGCAGGGAACCAGCATCACTCTTGTAGGATAAGCTGTAATAAAATCTGTGAGACCCTGGAAACAGAAAAGTGCACTACAAGATCTGGGAAGATGTCCCTTTGGATTTTGTTACAGCAGGATGCCTTTTATCAAAAACTGCAGTGTATCAAAGCAAACTCTGCCTATAGCAATAGTACCTCTGAGATGGAAAATCAGTAGGAAGAAACAAAAGTGAAAAAATGTTCTTGTAAAGAACAAAATATTTTACTTGGTCAAGATGTGAGAAAAGGCAGTGTACTGTGTGAAGTGGTTACAGTCTAGAATTAATGCTCATGAGATTCCATTTTCAAGTCCTACAACAGCCACTCCCATGTAATACTATGCAAGTCACTAGACCTCCATGTGCTGCAATTTCCTTTACACAAATATTTGGTGTAGGTAGGTACACTACTTAAGAATTATGACCCTTTATCTTGGCTAATCCAGAATGCAATCAGAAAAGCTTTATAGTCAATGCAGTAAAACCATGAAATGATTAGGAAGATAAACACCAGAGCCATATCAAGGGACAGGATGCATTACACATTCAGATTGTATGTGTTTTTTGTTTATTATATATATTCCTTACAAGAAACCACAGTGGATAGCTGCATTGAATCTTCATGCCATGTTTTACTGCAGAGGTTTTTGTTTTAAAGGCTGGTTCCAATTCTTTTGTTGTTCCATTACCATAACCTTATAATTAACTCAGTGTGTGTTTCTCATCTGCATACTGATGTTAAGGACCATTTAGAACTGTATAATGTTTATTTTCTCTGAAACAAAGGAGTTCTGTTGTAGAACATTAACTTATTTGAAAACAATATAAAAAACCTAACAAAGGACATAAATTACATCATATAGTTTAATTTATATTTAACATATGTGTTAAATCAGAAAAATGTAGTGAATTTATTAAAAAGTCAGTAAGGCTGAATGAAAAAAACAACTGGTGTTTAAAAACATGTCTACAAGGAAAAATTACTAATATGTTCAGTGTTATTTTCCTTTAAATACCTGGATGAAAAAACTGAAGACATAACCAGCATCTTCTGATTATTTTTACCAAATAACAATTTCTTGAAAACCTAACTTATAAGATCTCATGTAGTCAATTTTGCACAGTTGAAATGTAAGCTTTCTGATTACAGTCTCCCAGAGGAAAGCATAATGGCTTTTCACTTTCTGTGTGGCCTTCTACAGTCAACTAATAATCATTGTTCAGTCAGCTTCACTTTTGTCCTACTAAGTCTTATCTGAGTCTACTGCCTTTTGTAATGTTAATAGTAGGTTGAAAATATATATTAAAAAGTTGAAGATTTCAGCTCAACATCAATATAAAGTCAGATTCTATTGTAATTATTTTGTGAGGTCCACAAATCCCTTAATGGTAAACATAAGTATGTACAAAATGTAAGATTTAAAGAAACAGGATTCCATTAAGAAATTGTTTCTTATTTTTCTCAGTTAAGTGTATTCTAGAGGTTAGAGACATGAACTTTGAAACCGGAGATTATAGAGCACGGACACTGATTTATATTTAGTGAATTAATACATTCAATTTTCAAGACCTGAAAACTAAGATTGCACTTGTGATTGCTAATCTAATTTCAAGATTTTATTGGGATTCTTCTGTCTAATTTTTATCATGTGTATAAATGTTTACAATTAAAGATGGTGACATTAACAGCAATGTAAGTAACATGATAATACCTGTAGTACAGAAAATAAAACGCATGTAATGTAGACTCATTGCTCAGAGCACTCTGCTGTAAGATAAAATGTAGAGTATATACAGTACTTAGCAAAACTGTGGATATTAACTTGCAATATGATTCATTTATATATTTAAAATTGGTAACTGGAAAGACACATTGAGCCAAGACTCATTTCCAAGTGGATCCAGGGACAGGGTAAACAAAGGAAATGATAAAGTAACAAACAGAGAAGTATGTCATTGTTACAAGGCCAGAATACACAACAAAGACACTTGTTTAATTAAGAATATTAGATATAGTACATTAACAATACTAAGGCTACTGAATGCTTGAAATAAAAATAATGTAGATACAAAAATGTATAGAGCACATATCAGCATTTGGACACTAGATAGGAAAAATTAAATTGCTAGTAAGAGTCAAGGCAGTGGTGATAGGAGCAGAGTATAATATTTGGCACCATGGCATTAGGTGTAGATAAAGATGCTGGTGCTAAGGGGAGTGGCTATTTGGGATGTGGTTGGTGGAGGTGGAGCACTAATGACACAGTGGAGAGGGGAGGAGTATGAGAAATCTTTTGAGGGAGGAAAGGGAAGAGTATAGCTACAGATCAGAGGGTAGCTTGTTTCAGACAAGAGGAGATGATAAGAAAAGGCAGATTTGCTAGCAGTAGAGTGGGATGATGGATAGATGAGGTACAAGGATCTCTGTGGTGAACAGAGTATGAAGCAGAGGTAGCTTGCAAAGGTGGTAGGGGAGGAAGGGGAAGAGTGCCAAACCAGAACTTGGCAATGAGGGAGGCACAGTGAACAGTTCTTCTGTGTAATAAGGGAGCAAGGGAGAGAGGCATAGAGGAGGCAGTGGTGGGTAATGGGAGGAAGCAGTTGCAAAGTGGCAAAAGAGTTGAGAAGACTATCCAGTTTGGAGATGGCCATGCCATAGACCACATCAGCACTGTTTTGAGTACAAGTTTGTGTCGGGTGGGAAGAAAGAGGCTATCTTTATGGCAGTAGAGGACAGCAAGTTTGGGCAGGAGCTTAGAACAAATTATATCTATGTGGGTGGAGAAATCTAAGTGAATATCCAGCCAGATAGCCAGGTATTTAAAGCAGGGGCAATCTCAAGGGGTAGCCATACAGGGTAGTAAAACTGAGGGTGATTAGAGGGAGGTCAGTTTCTGTCTGGAGCCAAATAACATAGTTACAGTTTTAGTGCTTTGTTTCAGTTGGTTTGATTGGAACCAGGACTGGACTCTGCTGAAATTATCCTGGAGAGAGGGAGAGTACGCTGATAGAGGAGGGGCTGGAGGTATAGATGATGGTGTAATCTGCATACATATGTAGATTTGACAAGTGATATATGAAGGAAGGTCATTTATAAAAATTGAAATGTATGGGGCCAAGGATGGACCGTGAGGGACCCCATGAGTATGGGGAGAGTGCGAGTGCATCACCAATTTGGACAGACTGCTGCCTAGCGTGTGGTATGAGTGGAACCAGTATACTGCAGGTTTAGAAAGGACAGTAGATTTAAGTTTTTAAGTTGAGGGGGTGGGAGACAGAATCAAAAGCCCTTTCCAGGTCTATGAAAATGGCAGCTGTAATATGGCTTTGATCCATAACAGAGAAAATGGAGTCTGTGACCCACCTGGTAGTGGCACTCTGTAGCAGTGAGGTGCGCATCCGTGTCTGCCAAAACAAGTAAAGGGTGTTTTTATAAGCAGATCATGAACTCGTATCTCCGTGATTTACACTGACTGGGTATTAGTTTCACATTAAGGTATGCCTAATGATCAGCGTTGTTTGTCCATTAGGGGTGGGGTTGGGGGAGGCTGCTGACAAATGTCTCTCCTCCCACTGCTTCCTGACTGGCTTTGCATCTTTCTTAACTAAGAAGAGTGACAAAGAGGTTAGCATGTTTATTTTGTCATTATTTATTGCCCTTACTTAATATGCATGACAGAGAAGCCAGTTAGTCTGTTTACTTAGCCAGCAGTGTATGTTCTGTGTCCTACTCTTTAACCTTGACTGCCAAAAAGTTATGTTCTGGACAGATACATCAGTCAGTAGTGCTGCAAGGGTTAATGTCTGGTCATCTTCTGTGATGTAATGTTCCTGATAAACTGATGGGGAATCATGGTAATGTCCATTTCAGTTGCTGACAGGATTTGGTTGGTGCAAGGATGGCGGCGGAGAGCAGTGCTGCTGTGTATGTCCTAGGCTAATGGGCCATCAGAGGAAAATGTAGAGGTGAGGGGAACAGAGAGGTTGAGAAGTCTTTCATGCTGTGTGTTGTTGCCTGCTGCAGAGTCTGGGCAAAATACTTTCTGTTGTTGTTCAGCTCAGCAGGGTGTGTGGAGGGGGATGCAGCACAATTTTATTAAAATTAAAAAGCTACTTTCTGAGCTTTCTTTTCCGTTATTCCTTGTGGAGGATCAGACATCAAGATGACTCATGATGTGATTGTGATCAGTGAAATATAAGTCATTCTTGTCCTTAATGTCAAGATAATACTGGCTGATGTTGTGCTATCTTGTATTCACACTGCACACACTACAACCCAGCATCAGAATCAGGCAGCATGTTGTTGATTTTATGAATGCTTAATTTCATTTTCACTGATCCCAATCATGTCATCAGTAATCTTGCTGCCCGCCCACCATTAGCAACAACAGAAGGCTTTTGTCAGATCAGAAAGGAACTTTGTTATTTTAATAGGATCACACCTGGACACCCCCAACACACACACACACACACACACACACACACACACACACACACACACACACATATACACTGATCACTCTTCCACTTCACCATTGGGCTTAAACTGACCAGATGAAGTCTGAGCTAGGATGGATGATGGGATAGGTCAAACTGATAACTGAAAAGAAAGGGCCTGACAGGGAAGATACATAAGTGACACTGACAGACAGTAGCACATATCAGACAGGTGGTACACTGGCAGACCTAGTGGGTACTCTGTCATTCACATCTGCTTCTATAGGGACTGAATAGAAGTTTAAACAGCTAAACAGAGGCACACCAGGGTAAGCCGGTGCTTTTATCCAGGCTGTGCTCACAGCAGTATTCCATTGCTGTATGTATACTATAATGCCTCATTTATGCTAAAAGGGGAATGGAGGATAAAACTGACTCATTGCAATGGTATTTTAGGGGTGAAAATTTGTAACCAAAAACAAGGAAAGGGGTAATTTTGAAAAGTCTAGATGAGCATGGGTACCAGTTTTTATAGGAGTGCCACTACTGGGGTGACCCACAACAGAGAGGAGATGATAGAGTTCTGCTTCCTAAAACTGGACTGCACAGGGGAGATAGAGTTATTGGTGGTGAAGAACTCAGATAGTTTGGAGTGAATGAGGGATGCCAAGACTTTAGCAAGAGGAGGGAGGAGAGATACAGGCGGGTAGTTTCCAAGTGACAAGGGGTCACGCAGTGTGTAGTGTTATCACCTTGGCTGATTTCCAATCTTTGGTAACTGTGAAGGTGGACAGGGAGGGGTTTAGAATATAGATCAGGGAAGCAGCTATAGCAGGGCAGAGATCTGAAGAATCCTAGAGTGGAGACCATTGGGGCTCAATTTGGCTAGTTATGAGAGATGAGGACAGTATAGACTTTGAGGGGAGAGAAACAGGAACTCGGTGGGGAGGGTGAGTCAGGCTGGGCAGGATGGGAGATGAGTGGGAAAGAGGAGGTGGTCAGGAAGATGAAAGAGACAAATAAATTATTGAAAACCTGTGCCACGGAAGTGGGGTCAAACAGGGGAGACATCACTTTCAAGGACTGGGCAAGTCTGCTGGGTGGGGGATTCAGGAGAGAGTGAAGCACTTTTCAAACAAGGCAGGGAGATGTGGTCTTGCTGTAGTTGGGATTTGAAATATTTAGCCTTGGATTGGTGGATGGCCTTGGTGCAGTTGTTTCTTAGATCTTTGTAAGTTTGGAGGTCAGTTGGAGCTAGGAATGTTTTGTAAACTCAGCTGTTATCCAGGGTGATGGCGTTGTCTGACCCTGGCTTTCTTCAAGGGTGGGTGGAAGTTCAGATTTGGTTAAGTATGTTGCAGGAGAGGATAGAGCATAGTTAACATCTAGAGCAGAGAAAATAGGTTGCCAGTTGTGACGCTGTGCCCCTTGGTTATGATTATGGTATGATATCTGTAAAATAAATAACTGGTGTGCATGAAATTTGGCTCACATAAGTTGGCAGATCTGGCCTGTAACTTCAAAGTGTCAGTAGCTGAAACTAGGAGGTAATTAAACAGACCAGGAGGAAAACAATTAATTGAGACGTCCTTCCAGAGACAGTTTTGCCTGCTGCTGCATTTGAAGTTGGAACTTAAATATGAATTTAAAGATGTGTCAAGAGAAAGGTAATTGGGCTAGTTCCTCTCCTTTTAGCAAATAGCTGAACAGTCATAAAATACCTCAGGTCTCCCTGGCAGGAAGTCAGTCAAGGGACATGACAGATGTGGGACTGTTAAGATCAAAGAGAAATGTTTAATTAAAGGATGCCATATTTAGGAAATGTTTTTTCTTCTGATGTACCATTATTTTAAAATACCTCCTGGTAGTTAATTATGTTTGTAAATTAATTCTAAAAGGAGGAGCTAGATGACTCACCAAGGGGTGGGGAGATAGAGTTGAAAATGTATCATGGTTTCTGAAATGTGACATATCACCTTGGGCTTTGAAGAAACAAAGTTCTCTCTAACTAAATCAGCACTTACAAAAGGTAATACTTAGTAAAGATCTAAAAGTATTGTGGTAGGAGTTTTGTTCTGTAATTTTCATTTTTGTGAATGTGAGCTCATGCTGTTTGTTTTGTATTCTATTTTACTCATTTTACAATTTTAGTAAAGAACCATTTTCTTGAAATACTGCCTGGGTATCTTCTCAGTTTCTTTTTGCAAGTGAAATGCTTGTATTTTAAGTCTGACAACTGTTTAAAAGGCTTGATGGTTTTACTAAGCTTGGAAAAGGTAAGAATATACCTAAGGTCTCTTACTGAGTTTTAAGGGTTCATTTTGGATACCTGGCTAGGTGCCACTGGCAAAGAATTGTACCACAGTCCCGAATGAGGGTACATATCTGAGCCTGTACATTGGGTATGCTAGCATAAGATTCACAGTTTAAATCCCTCCAGAACTTGAGGCTAACAGGTGATTCAGACCCAAAGCAGACAGGAGGGTTGCCTGTTCATACTATTGCACTCTGAGGTTGGCACTGTGGGAGCAGAGGCCTGACCTACCAGTGCGTTTGTGACAGATTTGGTTGGCAGTGGTGCCATAAAGAATTTGGTAACACAAGCTTAACAGTTCAGTGTGTCAGATTAATACTGTACAAGTCACTTGCAAAAGAAGGCAGTGATTTGTTTTAAAAGAAACATAACTATATAATTTTGCTTACAGTCAAAGTTCCTACCCATTTTATTTTTTCTAAAGTGCAAGTTAGAGTAGCCATAGTTAGGGAAGAAGATGGCTTCCAACTACAGTGAGCACACTGCAGACTACCAAGCAGTTGTGCAAGGAGAGAGAGTCCGGCATGAGGGAGGCTAACAAGCAGAACCTCATGGATGCTCTGATAGCCACTGATGCCCAGAACATTGAGTCACAATCCGTACTGAAAAGGGCCAAACCTTGGGCATGGAAGGGCCAGCAGCCAGTGCAGTGTCAGATCTGGTGAGGAGGCAGCAGGGCCAGTACAAGACAAGGGCCACAGCAGCAGGGAAGCTCCAATACCCCTTTGCAGTATCAACTTGTTGCAGACCCCGAAGTGTGGTCCACACCTCGAAATGATCTGAGGTAGCAATGACCATCATACTGGCCCCCCAAAATATGCGAATGGGTAAATACAAAACAAAATCAATCCAAGAAGAAATGGGTGACCTGTGAGTGGCATGAACTGATCTAAAGGAGTCCTTTAAATTTGCTGTCTTACTCATTTCTTTTAAAAAATTGAGTCAATATATATGCTCTGCCTAGCAGTTTAATCAATCAAATCTAAGAGGCAGATAAAATCCCACCCAAAATCACCTATCTGGAAGTGTGTAAATATGGCTGAAGTAGGACAAAAAAGTAATGCAAGATGTTTTTGTCTGAGAGGCATAAACCACCCATGTGAAAAAAGTGGCATTGACTGGCTACATCAAGGACCACCGCTTTCCCTGGTTCAATGACCATAACTCTGAATCATAAAATCATGGGACTTGAACAAGATAGCAACCCCTGAACCTGACTCATCACCCAGTGACCACACAGAAGGTTCCCAAGGCCAGGCTCTCTGTGTATTATGAACATCAGCTGTGGTCCAGGAATATATATCCTGTAACAAAAAAAATCTGTGCCTAGAACATGATCCAATAAGATAATGTGATTATCATCTCTTAAGATTCCTAATGTTTTAATATTTAGGGAGTCAGCAGAGATGTTAAGAAAATATTCAGATGCCATAAAAGTCACAAGTGAAAACAGTCATGTAAGACATTCAAACAGATTTTTCTTCCTAGTCCTTTTTTCTTACGAAAACCAGCGAGTGGTCTTCCTCTTCATGTGAAACATCCTTTTGGGAGGAAGCAATGGATGGGCTTCTGAATCCCATTGTCTTGCACTGACTGATCATGCAAAGCCACAAAGGCATTCCTGGTCTCCATGGAGTTCTTCTTTGCTATCTTCAGGCTATGGTGAGTCCAAGTAAATCTTCTCTTTCATAACAACCTGAAAGGAATCCAGAGAGGGTGGGGCATCAAGACAGGCAAATCAGTGATAGACATATACTAGGGAATCAAAATGTTCAGTAAGGAGTTCTCCTTGGTCAAAGAAACATCATCCGGGTGGTGGTACTCCCTTTTGGTAACCTGAATAATCTGTGGCAAAAGCATTAGGAACAGAGACATCAGCCTGCTGTATAGCACCACTAGGAACAGTAGACTAGCAGGGTCATGGGCATGTTGACCTTGACTTCATCTGTCCTGAACATCATGGACCATACCCTCCTGGTTAAAACAATATCCTTTACGTGGACAGCCCATGGACACTTTAAATATAAATGTCCAGTATCTTCACAAAGTTATGTTTCCCTTGATTTCAGCAAAACATACTTGAATGACCTGTCTGGAGACAAAAATTACTAAGATGTGACAAAGAGCCACACATGTGACATGTCTTGGGTTGTGTAGGTAAAGCAAAAGCCACAGTCCTGACCAGTACAGACACTGATGGGGAGATGAGTTGAGCTCTGGTCCACGGTCTGAAGCTGAATGCTGATCTTCCAACCCCCAGTCCAAACATCTTTAGTATCTAAGATGGGCAGGGTCTTTCAGTGATTGTCCACTGCTTCACTCAGAACAAGACATCCAAAATATGCATCCCTCATTGTGGAATAGAATGGTGATATTCTTAACTATTGGTTTCATCAAGGGGCTCACCCAAAATGGAGACCATAAAGGGAATCCTTCATTTGATGGAACTTCTTCCAAAATTTCTCAAGGAGCTGAGGTGTGTTAAAACTAATATAGAACTAGGCTCCATTCTACGGGAAGAACTGCTCTGGGCAAGAGCATTAATGGCTATTTGTTATGACTCCCTGATTGACTAGTGGGTGGATACAAAGTCAGGAATTCAAAGGCTTTTCAGAAATTAAGAAAGTGTAAAGGGAGGAGGATTACTTTTGTTTCCTTGAGCTATGGGTACATTTGTTTTACTAATTTCCTGGCAGAATACAGAGTGTCTCCTTCCATGATCAGATCACCTGTCTTAAAAAGGATATGAAAGCTTTTTGTATAACAGTGCCAAGTCTTTATGTGCTGAACAGGCTTTGAGTATTCAAGGTATGAAAGCATCTCTTAACGATTTAAAGGTTGTCAGGATAGGGTGCATAATAGGGTTTTATTGCCTATTGAAAACAAAGCTGGCCAGATGTTGATTGTACTGCATGATATCCTGACTTCCATCTCTGAGGATCTGCATTCTTGGGTTGGAACTCCACAGAGTTGGGAAGGAGATTGAATCATTTCTTTCTCAAGACTGCTTCAGTTTGTTAACAGATATGGAAAAGGCTGCTTTGGTTGTACCTATTTCTTCTACTGAAGTTCTGACAACTATAAAGTCCTTATGGAATAATGTTGTACCAGCCCAGATGGGCTGAGTGTGAGATTTTACAAATCCTCTTCTGTTTTTTGTGTCCTAAAGAGTATAATGATATGTTGCAAGCTTTGTCATTTCAGATGACATGACTCAGGTCCATTTGATGCTCCTGTACAAAAAGTAGACAGACTGCATTTAGGGAATTGAGGCCTATTTCCATCATTAATGTTTTATTTTTGTTGTTTTTTATTTTTTATTACTGCAGACCCTGGGCATCCTTCAAGAATACCCGCTCAGATACTACCTTACTCCCAGCCTGAACCCCCACATCTACCAGGATCTCTCCTGAATGACTCCAGGCGGGCCCAATCCCCAGTACCACCTCCGGGCTGGTTCCTCCCTTAGTGGGCAACTCCTAAGTGTGACGTGCCTTACATGGGGATGAACCATCTGGCTATGGAGAGATCCGGTGCATCTGGGCTGGTGATTGGGATGTGGGTGTTTCCTAGGGCCACCATTATCTCACCAGTGGTCTAAGTGGCCTTTTCTTGTGCAGCTTGTTTTCCCCTTGAGTGCAGCCATACAATGTCATCAACACACAGGCAGAGCCCCGTAAAGGCCTGCCGCACTCATCTCCACTTGTTCCTTGCATGTAGTACCCCCACTGCCACCAGGGCCACTACTGCACCGAGAAGACCCTGGATCCCTCCCAGGGAGGGAGAGCTATCCCAAGGACACTTGATCCATCTCCCTCCCTGCTGATCCCCAGCACCCAGGCTTGCTCCCAAACCCGGGTCGACAGTGTAAATTGAGGTGTGGTGACCAGTGCTCAGCCCTCAGTGCCACGGCTGACCCACCATCATTAATGTTGGTATGTAACTCTTGGCGGCACTATTTAGTCAGAGACTGGGTCAGTAGTGGGTAAGTTCATTGCACCTGTTCAGATGTGCACCATTCCTGGATGATCTGTGATGGACAGCCTTATCCTGATAATAGAAATTATGGTTCAGAACCTAACCTGTTCTGCTTAATGGATTAGGATTTTCTGATGCTTGACCAGGAGAAGGCCTTCAATAGAGTGTCACATGTATTTTTATTTTGTATGCTTGTTTTCCATGGCTTCCCCCCACACACTTCTGTTTAATGCATTTAATTGTTGTACAGTCTGACTCACTTTTTCCCTTTATTAATGTGATGATGGGTGTAGAATATGAACTGCATGGGGTGTTAAAGCAAGGTGTCTGCTCAGTCCATTACTTTATATCATTTTTATTGACATCTTAGTATGTAAAATTTTACTGTTTCCTGTTGTTCATGGTCATTCTCTTCTTTCTTATACTCCAAAGGTGAAAATCTCTGTTCATGTTGTTGATCTTTGCCTCTTTATTGATAGTTTGCAGTCCAGTCATGCTGCTTTGTCTCTGGTTCATCAATATACTTCAGTGTCAGAGGTTAGGATTAATGTTGACAATGTAAGGCATTCTGTTTAGGTTCCTGCAGGGATTTGGGCTTACAGTGTATAGATGGAGTTCTAGTTGTGGACTCTGAGATTAAGATATTGGTGTGAGGTTTGGTTTATTTCCAGTGGATACAGTTAATTGGGAGGATGTCATTTAAGTGGGGAGATGAGGGTCAATATAGTTTGAAATCCATGCAGATCTCAAAACTGAAATGGGTATATTTGATAAAAACCTTGATATTCCCTATTTCACTACCTTTGAGTTGTATTTTTCCTCCCTATGTGACCTTAAAGCCGGCTTTATAGTATTTTTCCAGGCCCTCTGGGGCATTTGTAACAGAGACTTTGAAATGAAGAAGCACCTTTTTCTAACTTGTCCTTTTATTACTACCTTTTTGAAACATGGCAAGTCAGGTGGTGGATCAGGAAAATAAAACCTTAACATATGACATTTGGATCCTAGGTCTGTATTCTTGGATTTGGACCCATTATCACCCCATTACCCTTAAGATTTTATTTGGTATATGTAAATATTAGGTTCCACCAAGCAACAGTGACATCAGTTCTGCCCACATCCCCTACAGTGATGCAAACCGCCCAATATCCTGACACTGATGTATCCCTACATCAATAACCCACTACATGCCGACACCAAAGAGAACCCCAGTGCCCCGCACCCCCTTTCTTTAAATATCTAACTCCACTTTACACAGACAGTGGGGATAGATGCATTCGTTTGATGAGAAATCCCTGTCGACGAACAGTCCATCAATGTCAGGGGTTTCGTTGTGAGGGATTTGCTGTTGCAGTGTCTCTGTTGTAGTGATATGTAAATATTATATCTGGCAGGTTTGCTGCAGGTGGATATTGAAGCAATACTACTGGAGGCAAAATGAGGTACTGAACTTTATTCAGACTCATATCCCCTTTGTATTGTACTGAATGTACTTGTTTTCCAAATGCACAGTTGTTACAGTTTTGAAACATTGCGATGGGTGGGTTTAAAAGTAAATCCCACCATTTATTTTGATCTATTGTTTATGTTTGCTGATTTCTTTTTACATGTTGCCATTTTACATTTTTTTATCTTTCGTTTTCTAGTATAACTTTTGGTTCTTAATTGTTTATTTCTAAGTTTACCTTATGTCTCTTGTCCCAATGTGATGTATGTTTTCGCTTTAATAGAAACTTTCCTTATTCTTCATCCAGGATGGATTATTTAATCATGGGCACCTTACCTAATAATTATGCATTTATGGTGCTTATTCTGCTGCTTCAAGGGTTTAGATTTTTTTTATCACATAATATACATAGATTATCAAATGATTATGTAAAGATCTGCAATGACCTGTTTAGCAGTGGAAATTGCTGAGCTTATGATCAATAGTCTGAACCTGGGTTCCTCCCCAGGAATGAATGGCATCCCAAATAAATGTTATTAAAATTTAGAAATAATTTTAAAACAGAGGAATCAGATAAAGTACAGTACATGGGTGCACACTTTCATTAGATCAAGTGAAGGCCTTTGGTAAGGTATCAAATGACTACTTATTTAAGGTCTTAGAAGCATATATGGAATTCTGGCTGAATTTGAAACTTTGATCCAACAGCTGTATAATAGGGCTTCAGTGGTCCCTTTTACTTACAATATTTTTAGACGTGATCATATTACAATTGATTTATGCCAATGATGCTCTTAAATCCTTTTGTACTTGTTTTCATTGGATCTATTGTTCAGAAAAATGTTATGGGACCAGAGGATTGTGGGTTTCACTCACAGAGGTTCAGATATGCAACTGAAGGTAATGGCACATGTAAATGAATCCTTTTTCATGAAACCAAATTACTTTTCTGTTCCAGGAAGCTATCCTGGAGAGTAAAATTCCATTAAAAAATAATGGAAACTTTAAAACTGAATAACTTTGGAATGGATTACTATTTGTTCACCAAACCAGTGAAAGGCACTTCTGTGACCAAGCTGTTTCAACCATTAAAATGTCACACAAAATTCCACACCATCTAGTCACAAGATGATGACAAACAAAATGCAAAGGGATGATTTTTAAGGTTTTCCATTATCAGTATCTCAGAATCCACCAATTTGACTAGAACAAAACTTGGCATGTGAAGATCTACCCATGAAACGTTGCATGAAAAGTTTGTACAAATCTGTTTAATATTTGCAAAGTTATTAGAGTTCAAAATTTGAGGTTTAACATAGAAACCATAGCTCAATTCTAACCATATGGGCGCTTCCGCACCCCTATATATAAATATATAGTGTTTTATTTTTCTTATGGTTTTCTGTGGGATAACTCATCTCCCTCCACTTTTTCAAAGCTATAGCTCATTTGGATAGTGTGGTCCATTTTCTATTTGTTGCTGGAATTGATTTATATTTTCTCTGCAGATTATATCTTTATTTGTGGTTATGCAGGCTATAGGGTAAAATACATGTGACTCAGTAATATGGTTATGTTCTTGTCATTACTAGCTTTTCTACTTGCAGTAGCTATAATTAACGGCTTCCTCTCTTTTCCCATAGGGAAACTCTTAGCGTAAGTTGCCATTATAAAGGAGCATTTATAACTGCAAATGCGTGCATGGTTTCCCCACTCTGCGCATGCCGTGCTCGAACTCCTCACTTGCTGTCGTCTTCCCGAACGGTAAACGCAATCTTTGAAGAGAAACTGCCATGGACACTCGGCAGTAAGTTAAACAAAATTAAGTTAAATGTATCCTCCTCACAATACTGGGGAAAAAGAAACAGTTTAAATAAGAGAAAGCCTCCTGCCCGCCATGACAGAATCGGACTATGGTGGCACAGCAGCCTTTTTTTTATAATTGCTGAGGCGAAAAAAAGAAACCCAACAATTATATAAAATAAAATATGGATCTGGGTGTGTGTAAACTCGAATTTACATACACCCTGGGAGTTAGATACTGTGCATAAACCCCTCAAGCTTCACTCTTGGGGTTTATGTAGCATCAAACCCCTCGGTGCGTGTAAATTCTCATTACACACCAGACTCATACTTTATTCTCTATATAAAGAGAAGTGTAACCTGGAGTGGTTATACAGTTATGCTTACCCAGCATAACATTTTCTATAGAATAATACAGCACCATATTATGAGCTCTTGACCAGTGAAGAAACAGAATTGCCAGCTCCATGTTATAAGTAAATGTGATCTATAAAAAGGCTTCTATAGCAACCCTGGATAGGTTGGACATTTTACCATTACTAAACAATTAAATATTTTATTGGTGCACAATGACTTAGTAAAATACCTAATCCTGATGATTTGGTCGCTTAAGTGCTAGTGTTGTGCATATTCATTGTAACTAACAATGTACCCCCATTTATGTGCAAACATGTAATACTGTTTTCTTCAGTAGTTACAAGCACAGATCTTAAATGTTCATCAAAGTTGTAATACCTAAGTAATCATCCACCCTTGATAGATGTTCATTTAAACTTGATCATCTTACAATTGGAATATCCTTCAGTAAATGCTGAAACTGAACTACTTCATATCTCCACTACTTTCTTAGCAATAGTCAGGATCTGCTCCTGACAGATACCTGGAATCCAGGTGTAACTGGTTTTCTTCATGTCTGGAGGCCACATACATAGATACATAGACAGTGTCAGCAGATAAGGGCCTATGGCCCACCCAGTCTGCCTATTTGAGCTTGTAAGTTCAGTTTATGTTTTCCAAAACGTCTGTTGCCCCTTACCCCTGACCTCCAGAATTCTTTTATGTCTATCCCATGCATTCTTAAATCCGTGATTGTTTCAGCCCCACCACTTCCTCTGGCAGGGTGTTGCACTTGTCCACCACCCGTTCTGTGAAGAAATCCTTCCTCACATTTCCTCTGAATCGTCCTCCCTCCAACTTCATCCATGTCCTCTAGTCCTGGAACATCTTTTTCACTTAAAAATAGTGTATTCCTGCACCCTGTTCCTCCCTGTAAGATACTTGTATGTCTCTATTATATCCTCTCTCCCTCCTCTCCTCCAGGGAGTACATGTTCAGTTCCTTCAACCTGTCCTTATAGGACTTGTGATGCAATCCATGCACCATCTTTGTTGCCCTCCTCTGAACCTTCTCTACCCTGTCTATGTCCTTATGTAGGTAAGGTCTCCAGAACTGTATACTGTACTCCAGGTGGGGCCTCACTAGTGTCTTGTATAGTGGAATTAAGGACCCCCTGTTCCTGCTAGTGATGCCCCTGCCTATGCATCCCAGCATCCTATTTGCTTTACCTGCTGCCTTGTCACACTGTTTCCTGCCTTGAGGTCATCAGAGATGATAACCCCAAGATCCCTTTCCTGCTTGGTGCATGCTATATCCTCATCCCCCAACTGATATATTATGCCAGGGTTTTGTGTTCCCCATATGCATTATCTTGCACTTCCTTGCATTGAATTTCAACCCAACCCCTGACCATTCTTCAAGTTTCTGCAGGTCCCTTCTCATTCTGTCTACACCTCTGGTGTGTCTACTCTGTTACAGAGCTTTGTGTCATCAGCAAACAGTGAAATTCTGCCTTTTAAGTCCTACATAATGTCACTGATGAAGATATTGAATAGGACCAGTCCCAGCACTGATCCTGTGGTCACCCACTGGTCACTCTTTCTCTGTGGAGTGACAGCCATTTATCACCACCCTCTGTGTCCTGCCGCCCAGCCAGTTACCTACCCACCTCACTACTGTTCTGCCCACACCTATATTCCCCAGTTTGTGCAATAGTCTTCTATGTGGCATAGTGTCAAAGGCCTTGCTGAAGTCCAGATAGGCCATGACCACTGCCCTCCCTGATCCACCTCCCTAGTCACCCAGTCAAAAATTCAATGAGGTTGGTCTGACATGACCTCCCACTGGTGAAACCATGCTGCCTTGGGTACTGCAGTCCATTGACAACCAGATGTTCCACCAATCTCTCCTTCAGTAGTGCTTCCATGATCTTCCCCACTACTGAGGTGAGGCTGACTGGTCTGTAGTTCCCGCCTCTTTTGTTCCCACTTTTGTATAAGAGGACTACATCTGCTATTCTCCAATCTTTGGGTACCTCCCTGTTTCAGTGATCGGCTAAACAGGATAGCCAGAGGTTCAGCCACCACCTCTCTTAGTTCTTTAAGGACCCTGGGGTGCACCTCATCTGGCTTCACATCTTTATCACTCTTATTACTTCCAGTTCCTTCAGGACCCTTTCTCGTGTATAAAGGGACTTGGGTCCATTTCTGCACCATTCTCACCCTTGTACTCCATTCAGACCCATTACCCCCTCTTCCTCAGTAAAGACTGTCACTAGAACATATTTAATGTCAAATGTCTTTCACTAGGTGCCAGTTTGAGTGATTATACTCTAGGCACCCAAAGCACTCTGGATATATGATTATATGAGCATATGTTTAGCAGCCACGGTTGATTTGTAAGCGGTCATGGGCTACATGGCCATGCTTTTCTAAAGACTACTTACAAGGCCAACTAATGCTTTTCTATTACACACCTTGAATTTTCTTTACACAAGTTTATGCCAGTTTCACAGTGGGGTGAAGGTTTTTATTCACATGAGATGCGAGGGAAGAGTGGATTGCAATGGGTGCATGTGGTGAAGGATTGCAGTACTTTTAAGATGTGGAATGTGGTAATACATTGATTTTCAGGTTGTGTTGGGAGACTGGGAGAAAGGGATAATGTTCTACCCAGGTTGAGGAATGGTGGATTTATGCATGCAAGCGTTACTTGCTTTAAAAAATAAATTGTAAGGTATCACAAATAATCTATGATAGGGTTCACAAGCCACAAAACATCTGGAAATCTAAAGTTGGGCTTCTTATGTCAGTAACACTGTTCGCTGTATTTAAGCAACCAAACTGAATGAAATATTAATTAGTATCACTAGATATCCTTGTCTAGGATGCACCTGGATAGAAGATTGCTAATAATCTTAGTGGCCTTTCCTGGTTTGCAAATAATTTTAAAGCAGCAGTATGCTAGTTGGCAAAACATGTCAATATATCATTTTGTTTCAACAATAATGCATTTCTGTCAAAAAGATTGATGTGCAGTTCTTTATTTGGATGTATTTTATTACTGAAATGAGATACAGTATGTATTAAAATTTTAGAAATATCGTGATCACTTGCTACATCCACTGTGTAAAATTTAATAGTCATGGCGTGGCACATTGCTGTTTTCCATCAAAAAGGTGCTAGCACAATCCAAGTGGCAATTTACTATTCATTATGTTGTATAATTGACAATGTACTTAGACAGAGACATGTCACCACTTTATTCATTCGTAACTTTAAGTGATATATAAACAGAGATTTAAAATCTAGTGTAGTCCCTAAGCTGGCTATGTGGAACACCAAAATAAAGATGGGGACCAGGCATTTTCTATTCAAGCTCTTAAATATTTGAATGATCTTCTGAATGAATTTGTATCTGGGATAAGTCATGATCTTGAAAACTTACCTTTGCGATTGGCCTTTTGGATGGCTGATTGTACTGCACTGTTGATTGTGTTATTGTTCTATCTGTATTTACCTGATTTCATTGTATGATGCTATTGTGCTATGATTTTTGTGTTTTATTGGATTTTAATGTTATTGTTTTAATATGTTCAGCGCCTTGGAAATTGAAGGCGCTTTATAAATAAAATTATTAATATTATTATTATTATTACCTTTTTAAAATAAGTTAAAACAATACTATTTATGTCAAGTGCAATGTCATTGCTTTTAACTATATATTTTGTTTTAAATATGTTGTACCCTAGTTTAAATCTTTTCTATAAGTCTCATGTTTGTTACTGTCTGTTGAACCTAATTTGTTGTAACATCTATACTCTTGACTATTGACGAATAGTCTCAAGTTGCATATGAAAAGGGCATTGGCCCATATGTTTACCTGGCAAAAAAGGTAAATAAATAAATAAGTATGTCCATAGCTATAATCTAGAATATATTGCCAAAATATACTAACATCAGAAGAGTTTTTTAAATTGCTAGCAGAAGTTATATTTTGCCTTAAGTCATTAATTACACATCTAGAAATACTGTATAAGCATTTTGACATTTTAGAAATTACAACTACACTGAGGGTGAATAAAACATGTCAAAAATACATTGACAAAAATTAAATGATGGAACTGTTTGCCGACTGACAAATACTGCTGGTTTCAATAATAAATAAATAAGTAGGGTTTAACAGAAATGTAGGTTTATACAGTTCTGTTTGTTTGTTTAGTAAAGCAACCCTACCTGCAGGATTTAGTTGAACAGGCACAGTTAAATATATTGATTTAACAACCTTAACATTAGTTTTCAGATGTTTTGCACTGAGGCTCTGAATCACAACATGATTGTACTTTAGTTTTTATTTGCAATAAATCAGTTAGGTCAAAACATATTGTAGTTGGTAAAGTTAATATTCATGACAAACTTTATCTAGAAAGGTATTTCATATGCAGAATATGTACAGGATTTCCCAAACTGCAAGCTGATGTTTATTAACATAGATGGAAACAAGACTGGTCCTTGAAGAAATCTACATGAAAACTTTACTTTGGAAATTTCTTTAACAAAAAACACAAATAGTAGAAATGTACTGTAAATGTCCCTGAAATTATATCAAGAAGATAAAGCTTTAGGGATTAATCTGTAAATCAAATAATGAATCATTCTTCATTAATATAAATGTCAAATGTCAAAATAGATTTATTTATGTTTGCTTCTGCATCAGTGTTAAGAATAATGTGTGACTTCTGAAAAATTATATACTGTAACTTGCTTTAAATTTGCATTCAAATTTTAAGCAGACAGAAACTATTTAAAAGGTATTGCTTTTCACCGACATGTATTTGATAAAATTAATTAGCATATCAATACAAAGAGAACCATCCATAAACAATATATTGTATATTTTCAGAACTAACAGCACAATAGTATACAAAAATAACCGAAATATTGTTTTTCTGATTAGATGAGATGGATAGTGTGCATGAATCCTATATACCAAAATCTGTTTTCCTCAATGTCCTCTTTTCAAAGCTGTGGCATATACAAAGGCCAGTCTTCAAAATTCTGACTTCGTTACAGTGGGCCCAATTCTCAAACAGGACTTGGAGCTGTGCAAACCATGGCAATAAAGCAGGTTGCACTGCCACCCCTGCACCAGGAACCCTGTGTCCTATTCTGTATTGGGTAGGGTCCTGAGTGGTTAAGTCCCCCAGCTTGTGGCAACCAGAGTCAGGTGTCAAACAGAAGGTGGCCATGCAATGTGTGTCACAAGTTGCTGGGTGGCTGTGCACCACTCTTGTCCCTGTTGGACTAGCAGCCCCCTCCTGATCGATTGTGCCATTAAACATTATCATGCCCACATACCTTCATTGTGCAATTAATCATTATCACAATCCATCCTAATCCCCAAATCTGCCTTTATCTGTACTGAATAATCATTAACATGCACCCCATCCTCGATGCTGCCATTCTTGCTATAGAACCAAAGACTCCCTTAACCCAGTGATCTTGTGGCCTCCACACCACACCCCAGCAGGTGGTGCCCACCACCCAGCTCCCTCTTCTTGTAATAGAGCCAGCACTGGCACAGCCCTCTCTCACCTCAACAGCTGGTGCTGACTGAACTGTCATTATGATAGCTGTACTGTATAGTGCATATGCATACACTATACAGTACAATTATCATAATGACAGTTCATTCTGGCACCAGCCAATGAGGTGAGAGGAGGGCTGTGCCAGTGCTGGCTCCATTATGGGAGGTGGGAGCTGTGTGGTGGCTAGTACCTGGTGGGGGTGGTGGTTGAGGACCACTAGATCGAAAGGTTAAGGAGGTCTTCTGTTCTATAGTGACAGCGAGGAGCCTCAGGGATGAGGGCATGGTAATGATTATTCAATCAGATAAAGGCACATTCAGGGATTGTGGAGGAGGGCATGATAATGTTTAATGGCAGAATCAGGGATCAGGAGGGTCATGAAGATGATGATGATGTTTAATGGCACAATCAGGGATGGGGAAGGGACAAGATCATACATATTTGATACTGATACTGGCACAATCAGGGCTGAGGATAGGGGTCTATGGCACAATGAGGCATATGGGTCAGCTCTACCAGAGGAGATTTTCTAAGTACCCTTAGACTACCCCTTAGTTTTCTAAGGGTACTTAGAATTCTCTCACTCTGGTGATTTCTGATAATTCCAATATCGGGCGATGTGGGCAGCTTGCATCTGCCACATGCCCACTTGCACCATGTCACAGCCCAATTATCAGTGCACAGGTGTTGCAAGCCCTGAATCGGGTAGGCAGACGTGTTGATGCAGTCTGCCTTTGAGAATAGCTCCGGGGTAGTATATGATGCAAGGTGCCACTTGTGCCATTTATGTTTGCGCAGGCACCTTGCATCACTCTCAAGGCTTTGAGAATTGGGCACAGTATGTCCAATTTGCAAAAGTTTAGATATAAATGTAACTGGATTCAGTTGTCTGACTAAGTATAATCTGGTCTGTCATTTACATTTATGTGACCCATTGTGTATCAAACATTGGATGTAAAGTACGGTACCATAAAACAGCTTGAAATACTGCAGGTAAGACTGCTTTTGAAAATAGCTCTATTAAGATAGAAGATGGTCTAGACATACCAGGGCAGTTCCTGATGTTAACATAACTAAAAAGAGTGTTCATTGTATGACTTCTGAGGCACTTTTTCATTATTTAAAGTGGTTGTACAGGTTTTCTTAAACAGTTTTAAACATTATACTCAGACACTGTTTGATTTCTATATCATTATTTCCTTTATTTATTGTCCCTCATTTTTATTACTGAGTACATAGGCAAGAATAAGGGCTATGACTACAGAAAAGTATTGAACTATAAAATGAATTCTGTTTGAATACAATATTGTAAAATATTCCTGGATTTAGGTAAATCCACTTTAACATCACTTTGTAAGAGGTGTGTGCAGAAGGTGACCTAGAACAAGCATCAGTACTGAATGAATATTTCTCTTCGTATTCACAGTAGAGGAGGAGGGACAGGGACCACAACTAGGCATCAGAAACAATGGGAGAAAGAGGTAAACACCTTCCATTTACAGAAGAGAGAGTCCTGGAGGAACTCACAAAACTGAGAGTGGACAAAGTGATGGGACCAGATTATATACTCCCAGGATATTAAAGGAATTATGGACGGTGCCAGTTGCACCACTGGTGGCCCTGTTTAGTGAACCACTTAATACAGGGGTGATTCAGAGGACTGGAATGGGGCAAATGTAGACCCTCTTCACAAGAGTGGTAGCAGGAGGAGGCAGGAAATTAAAGTCTGGTCAGCCTCCACCTCTGAAGTGGGCAAGATTATGAAGGCGTTGCATAAGGAAAGGATTGTGGAACACTTGAAACCATGGGAGCACAGGATCCAAGGCGCATGTATTTATGACAGGAAGGTTATGTCAAACATGTCTAGCAGACTTTTGACTGGGTGATGATGGAGGTGGATCAGGGAGGAGCTGTAGATATCACCTACCTCGACTTCAAGCAATGCCTTCGAGATGGAACCACATGAAGGACAGGTTAACAAGCTATAGTAGGTAGCCTGGGGTTGGCTAAAAAGTGGAAAATTGGATAAGAAATTGGTTGAAGGACAGGTAGCAGAGGGTGTTAGTAAATGGGATCAAATCCAAGAAAGACAGATGACCAGTGAGGTGCCTCATGGATTAGTCTTGGGGCAAGTCTTTTTAATGTATTTGTCAGTGACATTACTGAAGGGCTGGAGGAAGGTTTGCCTGTTTGCAGATGACACCAAGATCTGCAACAGAGTGGACACCCTGAGGGGTTGAAAGAATGAAGAGGAATCTGGGAAAGCTACAAAAATGGTTCAAAGTGTGGCAATTAAAATTTAATGCAAAGAAGTGTAAAATCATGCACCTGGGGTGAAGAAACCTGGGCAGAACTACAGGATGGGGTAAAAGTTGTTGACAGTTACCAGGAAAGAAAGGATTTAGAAATAATCATCTCAGATGACTTAAAGGTGGCAATCAGTGTAACAAGGTTGTGGCATGAGCCAGTGTAATTTTAGGGTGCATAGGAAGGGTATCACTAGCAGAACAAGGGAGGTGGTGATGCCATTGTACAAAATACTGGTGAGGCCTGATCTAGAATATGGTATTCAGTTCTGGAGGCCACATCTTTGTAAGGACATAGAGAGGGTGGAGTTGGTCCAGAGAAAAGTGACCAAGATAGCGCAGGGCTTGCATCAGAGAACACACGTACAGATTAAAAGACTTCAATATGTATACACTGGAAGAGAGAGGAAAAGAGGAAATCTGATTGAAGCCTTGAAGTATCTTAATGGCTTGAACAAAGTGCAAGTGGGTGACATCTTTCAGTACAAGAGTTGCACAAGGATGAGGGCATGATAAAAGATTGGATGGGGCAGGATAAGAGGAAATGTGAGAATTTTTCTTCATGGAAAGGGTGGTGTATGCTTGGACTAGCCTACCCAGGAAGTGCTGAAAGCTAACACAGTGGGGGAATCAAACATGCATGAGATATACATAAGGGAAACGCTAGATGTGGGAAAGAGAGGAAAGCCAATGACCAAGATGGGTCCATGGCCATTGATGCAGGCAAGGAATACAGGCAGACTTGTGGGCCTAGCGGTCCTTATCTGTATCAACTACTATAAAACTATGATACTTTTCTTGTGACCTGACCTTATGTGACACATGGTATTCAAATACAAAAGAAAGCATATATGAAAACCTGTAGATAGCCATATCTGAAAAAAAACTTCAAAAATGCTACAGAATTCAAAACAGAAGGAAATATATCTTATAGAGGAGGAAAAGGAAATGTAAAATAGAATGCGGTATATGTAAAATGTAACCATAATATGCATCACACTGCTTTAATTTTGTTCAAATATTAGCAGTGTAGGAAAATTAGAATGTGATTTCTAATGCAAGATTGATTAACCAATAATGTTACTAAAATAATCTGTGGACATAAGCACAACAACAGACTTCTGCAATTACATGGACTAAGAATATTTAGGTTATTTTATAAAGTAAATGGCTCCCCACGTTTCACCTCCCTAATACATTTGAGACCAACTTAACAGAATCCTTTCATATACAGTACTTCTCACCAGAAGTATTTAAAATGTTAATGTGTGTAGCAACTTCACAGGAGAATAGCCTTCATTCAAACATGGGAAGCCTCATGCAATGATATGCTTGCCTACACAATGTATGTTATCTATTTATGCTGTCCCTTAGACAACAATTGGAAAGAGGTTAAAGAGTTTGCAAGCTTTATGCTTCACTTGTTAAGGTGTATCATAGATATCAAAAGTAGGTAATAGAAGAGACAGTGTAATCATTTATTTCCTAAGTGATTACCAATAGTTTTTGAGAACAAGCTGATAAAATTAACAACGATTTCTTTGCTGCTATGCTGCACATAGACATACTTCATACTGTATAGTTTGATAATGGTTTCAAATACTTATTTTTGCAACATTTATTCTAAGAAAGTATTGTTAACAGTTTATTTGTTTTGACAGTTCAAGTGAAAGCAAAATAAGTGCAATTGCTAAGGTAAAACAGGAAATAAAAGACCAACTTTCCCATCAAACAGATTCTACTTGCTGTACATATCAGGAATCTTAACCTGACTGTCTTTGATGCTCCAGTTTCCTTTGAGTTGCCTCCCAAGTTACTTCTTTTATCAGATTTCAATAAACAGTGTAGCATGTCAGTGCTGCTACCTACAGTCT
The DNA here is from genome assembly GCA_016271365.2 of Neoceratodus forsteri. Taxonomy (NCBI): domain Eukaryota; kingdom Metazoa; phylum Chordata; order Ceratodontiformes; family Ceratodontidae; genus Neoceratodus; species Neoceratodus forsteri. Next base: position 628,616,097 of record CM057455.1, read on the forward strand.
TTTAAATGCACAATTCATTACAATACCCAAATGATTTTCAGCAATCATTTCTAAATCATGATACTGCTAGTTTCAGTCAAACACTGTAGTTGCACATTACTATTTTCTCAACCATTTAGTGTACGTACTCTTTTTGCTGTATTTTATCACATGATGGCACATTGGACCTGGTGCTTACAAACGGAGACAGTGTATCAAGGGTCAAAGTAGGGGAGCACCTGGGAAACCGCGACCACTGGTCAGTAGGGTTTGAGATAGCTGGAGGGCAGAATACAGCCTCACAAGTACAAAAATCCTTGACTTTAGGGGGACAGATTTTGGAAAATGGGGAAATGCTTAGAAAAGGCATTAGCTGGAATAGGTTGGAAAGTAAGGGTAGAGGAACAGGGCAATGTTCAAATCCAGAATAACAAAGTGACATAATTATGTGGAAACTGGTTGGCAAGGGAAAAGGAAGATGAGACCACTATGGTATTTAAAGGAGGTAGCTGAGAAAGTGAAAGCAAAACAAATCGCATTCAAACAGTACAAAAAGACCCAGGCAGAAGAGGACATGAGAGGTACCAGGAGAAACAAAGGGAGGCAGGAGGGCAGTAAGGCAGCCCAAAGCACAAAATGAGGAATGCACTTGCAAAATTAGTGGTGAGAGGGAAACAAAATCGTTTACAGGTACATCAGAGAAACAAGAAAGACAAAGGGAGGATAGTGAGGCTGAAAGGGAGGATAGGGTGGAGTGAGGCTGACAATCATAAAGCAGACATACTTAACAAATATTTCTGCTCAGTCTTTACAGATGCAGGGACAGGAAATGGGTCAGAAAGGAATAGAAAAGGTAGGAAGGGCATGGAAATAAATCCAAGTTCTTTCCAAGGAAATGGTCCTGAGATAACTGGAAAGAATAAGTCTATAAGGCTATGGGGCCAGATGGGGTACATCCCAGGGTGCTGAGGAGCTAAGAAGGTGTTGGCAGAACCTCTTGCAACCCTGTTCAGCCAGTCACTGAAAACAGGGTAGGTACCCAAACACTGGGGACAGGTGATGTAGTCCCCAATACAAAAGTGGAAACAGAGAAAGGCGGAAACTACAGACCAGTCAGCCTCACTTCAGTAATGGGGAAGATCATGGAAACACTAAGGAAGGAAAGACTAGTGCAACATCTGGGTGCCAGTGGTCTGCAGGACCCAAGACAACATTGTTTTACTGGAGGAGGTTGTGCCAGACTAACCTCATTGAGTTTTTGACTAGATGACAAGGCAGATGAATCGGGGGGTGCATGGATGTGGACTACCTAGACTTCCGTAAGGCCTTTGACATTGTTCTGCATAGAAGGCTGATAAACAAACTGGGAACATGTGAGTGGGTAGACGGTGGTGAAGTGGGTGGAGAACTGGCTGGTTAGCAGGATACAGAGGTGGTGGTAACGGCTGTCACTCCACAGAAGGAAAGTGACTAGTGGGGTTCCACAGGATCGGTGCTGGGTCTGGTTCTCTTCAATATCTTTATCAGTGACATTATAGATGACCTAGAGAGAGAATGTGCCTGTTCGCTGATGATGCATAGCTCTGCAACAGGGTGGACATGCCAGAGGGTGGATAGAATGAGAAGAGATCTGCAGAAGCTTGAGGACTGGTCAAAGGAGTGGCAGTTGAGATTTAATGTAAAATGTAAGATAATGCGCATGGAACACAAAACCCAGGAACAATGTATCATCTTGAGTGGCAGGAGGATATGGAATGCTCAAAGCAGGAAAGGGACCTAGGGGTTATCATCTCTGATTAACTCAAGGTAGGAGTCAGTGCGACAAGGCAGCAGGAAAAGCAAACAGGATGCTGGGCTGCATAGGCAGCTGTATCACTAGCAGGAAAATGGAGGTCATAATTCCACTATATAGGACATTAGTGAGGATACTCCTTGAGTACAGGACCAGTTCTGGTGACCTTACCTATGTAAAGACATAGACAGGGAGGAGGCAGTACAGAGGAGGGCAACCAAGATGGCTCACGGATTGCATCACAAACCCTGGAGGACAGGTTGAAAGACTTTAATATATACTCCTAGAAGAGAGGATGGAGAGGGAAGATATCATTGAGACATACAACTACCTCAAAGGGAGAAACAAGGTGCATGGAAACACAATTTTCCATAAAAAAGATGCTCAAGGACTAGGGACATGAGACGAAACTGGAGGAGAGAGGTTCAGAGGAAACTTGAGGAGTAGTTCTTCACAGAGAGGGTGATGGACAAATGAAAGAGCCTGCTAGAAGAGGTGGTGGGTGCAGAAATAATTACTGGATTTAAAATGCATAGAATAGGCATAAGAAATCCTGGTAGTCAGGGGAAGGGACAACCTTGATATAGGGAAGCTTGAAGAAGCACAGTTACGTCGTCGCATGGGCGAACTGGAAATTGGTTGAAGGTCCTTATCTTCCATCAACATCTATGTATTTGAACAGAACAAAAGGTTCAACTACTGAATACACACTAAGAGAAATACATACATTTGCTCTAAGCTCACCCTGTTCTTTTTGATTGCAGCTCACACCGACACAATGTCCTTTTTAAGTTGCTTGCATGCATGTGCAAGAAACATAGTGCCATCATCCGAGTTTTCAGAGGTGTGGCACCCATCTTCCAATTCAGTCAGTGTGTTTGCAGGCATGGCCCCAGTTCCCCAATCACTGCTGCAGCTGTCTATGACAGCTTTTGAAAATGCAGTGGCATACAGTTGAAAGGCAGAGCTCTGCTTCAGTGAGCAGGGTTCTCCCCCATACATACATATGCAAGCATGCATATTGCGTGCTGATGTGCTCCCTCCCCACTCACTCACTGTATGGCCAATGGGGATGCTCAATCCCCCATTGGCTCACGGCTACCCCCACAAAGCTGTCCAGGTGCCATGCTAGAAACCCACCCCAGCGTGGCAAAATTGTCATAGCTGATGGGGTGACAATTCCCCATCGGCTCCATCTGCATGCCCCCAAAAGCTTTCCAGGTCCCATGCTGGGAGCCCACCCCAGTGTGGCAAAGCTTGTTATGTATTGACGGGGTGCCCAAGCCCCTGGCCGGCTTCAGTCCCCAAACAGCCTTTCCAGCTGCTAAGCTGGGAGCCCACCCAGTGTGGCAATGTCCCGCTTTGTCTTAATAAAAAAAACCTGTAAACAAGAAAACGCTCCATCACCGCCTCCCACCCCCCACAACCTGCACCCACCCACTGCACACCCTGCCTCCCCACCCCCCCTCACTACATACTACCTCCGGAGCTCGGCGGATGATCATCGTGGACCGAAGATGTCTGCACTTTCAAAGCCGCTCTGTGGACTGAGGAAATGCTGGTAAGCTGTATAATGGAATAAAAGTTTTTTTCAACTTTGTTGCATATCTCAGGCATTTTGGGGAATTTTGTGCCCAAATTTTCAACATGGGTTTTGGGACACCTCCTCCTTGAATTCTTGCTGTCATGGCGTTAATCGGGCCCCAAAGGGTGATTTCAGGTCACTGCTCGAAATCACCTTTGGGACTGATTAACAAAACTGACACTGTCAGTGTTCATAAGGTGCCTCAAAAAGCCTATGTTGAAAATTTGGTGAAAAAACTCTAAAATGACTGTTTTACGTTTTGTGTTGCACATTCCTACACATGCGTAAGTTCAATGAATTTTCAATATTTTCACTGCAGATTTCAACATTGCCATTTTACCACACCTCCTTACGAGCAGTATAGCTGTCATTTTTCACATCTCACCCAAAACATGTTTCCACCCATGCTAGACAATGGTGCAGTCGGTGTATGAAATCAAGGTACTGGACACATTTAGAAAATCACAGTGACACTGTTCATGAGCAGAGGTCTTAAAATGGCTATGTTGAAAATTTGGTGAAAAATTCCTAAAATGATTGTTTTTGAGGTGCATTGCGCAGTTCCTATGCACACTGTAGTTTGCAAATTTTCAATATTTGCACTCCAATGACTTCCAAATACCTAAACAGCACATACAAGCAAGCAACATTCAGCATTGACAAATGCTTGATTGTTTTAATATAGTATTTACAGTAAAGGAGGTTTTCTAAGCCAGACCATCAGTGCAGCAGGATGAGGTGCAACTCACCTCGAGTCGCTGGTGAACCATGTTTGGGCACATTCTTAGGATTCTTGAGGGCCTGCTAAGTGGAGAATGATCAAGCACCCTGAGGAACACTCTCCTCCTTCTCTGAAAGGGACAGCAGCGAGCTATCTTGTGATACTGTGAACTTGGTGATCACAGCTGGAAGTGCGGATGGAGCAGCTAGTGAGAGGGAGGACACCAGCTGGTTCTGTGTGTATCTTTACAACTGAATACATGTGTGCACGACATCCTCACTACTGGTATATGATGGTGAAAAAGAGAAACTGCAGTTAACACCCTGGAGTGAACAGGACAATGCTGTTGCTTCTCAGGCCCCATTGAACCTACTAGCCTGTCCTCACCTCACACTTGACAGACTAGAGTTGGGATCCCTGCTTCCTCCCAATGGAATCCACCACTATGATAAGAGCTGCATGCTCTGGACCACCTAGAAAAGTTTATAAGTTCTGGAGATGCAAAGGAAGGGTCTGAGAGGTAAGGGAGTAGAATGGCAACAGTAGAGACAAATACAAACAGAATCAAAGAACAATCTGGTTTCCAGAAAAGAATAAAAATGAAAAATAATAATTTTACATGCTGAATTATTGAACTGAAGACATTTTACTTAAAACAGGAACTTTTCCTTTAGACTATATGGGCCTAATATTCAACTCACATTCTTTGCTGCAGGTCCCAAGTGACTCAGGCATGCTGTATCAGACATGCACCCAAATATCAGCACCCTGTATACAAACACTGCTCTGCCATATACTTTGTCTGGCAAGACAGTACCAGCTTTAGGATAAAATTAACACTGTATTGCATGATTGTAAACAAACAGGGCTGTTGCTGGGTGAAGGGGTGCAGCTCAGTGAAAATCATAACAGAACCAAACAACACTGGCACTGCTGACCAAAATGGTTTTATTGACATGGCTCTATTCCATGCTGCTACTGTCTCTTTAAAACTACTGTTCAAATATAGGCAGTTTATGGCAGCCAGACTGTCTCTTAACAAGGCCTATGGACACAAAATGTTGAGACATTTCTGCTCCACTGTCTCTTTGCATGGTTGCTGGTAGCTGTGTTACCCACACAGAGTAAAAATGCAGCTGTAGCCACTTGAGTTGTATATTCTGTGTCAGCATCTTGGTGAGTAGTACCAGTTTTCTTTAGTTCTACTGCACTGCATGATTGTTCAAACCCTGAGGTACACCAGCAAACCATAAATTGGCCAAAGTTAAAGGGATTATTAACCTTAACCCTTAGACTGTGGAGAGAAATAGAATGCATTGGAGTTCTGCACTGATATCAGTCTGTGGCCCTGAAAGGGTTAAATGTTAAAGTTCTCTACTATTTAAGCTTCATGCTGTAACCCTACCAGATGCATTAAAATAGCTGTTTGAAGTTTATTGCCTTAATTGTAGAAAAAGATATGTAGCAACTGATACCTTTAACTTGCACATCTCTTTCAACCCACGATGAACACTGCAAAGAGATGCTCACTGTTACAAAGCTCTTATGATAGTGAGTAGTGCTGGTGATCACTCACAAAGCAGCTACATTACTGCTAGTGGCGGTGAAGTGGGAAGAATTTGTTTCGTGGATAAATTTGCAAAATTCTTCCCTTTTCGCTAGCGAAATGCAAAATTTCACCTTCCGCAATGAGATTTCACCTGTCACAATGAAATTTTGCATTCCGTGAAGAAATTTAACCTTTGTCCATGGGCAAAATTTCACCTCAGGAGGGTATAAGTTAAAATAAGTAGATCCCTGGTGGCTAGCTGGTCCTTCCCTCACCTGTCCCACATGTGAGACAAATCCCTGGTAGCTAGCGGTCCCCCACCTGTCCCATGTAATTGTAAATAATTAAATTATCCATGGTGACTGGCGGTCCCTCACCTCCACCAGCAATGCTCACCCACTGCCCACTGCAAGGAAATGTACACTACTTCCCCACACACATCCTCCCGTATCTCCACCTTTAGTCTTTATCCTGTTAAAAAAAAATCTGGTGTTCTAATGGGGTTTTGTAAATTTTAAACCCTCCCAAATCTGATTTCAGTTAACATAAATCCCTGGTGATCCAGTGTCCCAATCCAGCCTCCCCAGCAGCCAGATGTCCCCACTCAACCTCTCCCATCCCATCCTAAATCCTGGCAGTTGCAGACTGGCACAGCCCTCCTCTCTCTCATGGCTGGCCCGCTGACTGAGCTGTCAATGAATGAGCTTCATTGACAGCCCAGTTGGTGGGCCAGATGTGGAGGAAAGAGGAGGGCTGTGCTGTCTGCTGCTGCCAAGATTTAGGATGGCTGTGGGAGTGGGGTGGAACGACATCTGATTGTTGGGGAGGCTGGTGAGACAATGGATCACCAGCGATTTATGGGAACTGAGGATCAGATTCAGGGGTTAAAATTTACAAAATCCGACTAGACCACCAGAGATTTTTTTCAACAGGATAAGGACTAAAGGAGGAGATACAGAGGGATGCGGGTGGGGGTTACTGTACATTTCCACAGCAGGTGGCAGGGTGGGTTATTACTGGGTGGAGGGGAGGGACCACTAGCCACCATGGATAATTTAATTATTTACAATTACATGTGGGACAGGTGGGGAGGGACCATTAGCCACCAGGGATCTACTGAAATTTCGCTGCAGAAGGTGAAATTTTGCCAATGAAGGTGAAATTTTGCCTAGGTGAAATGTTGCCTTCTACTGGAAAATTTCATGAAGTGCTTTGTGATGTGAATTTGTCCACTTACGGTACTGCAGGTGAAATTTAAATTCACTGCATCACTAATTACTGCACACACTGCACCAGTCTTGCAGCAGATTTAGCAAGTGCACTGGCAAGCTACTCACAAAGCAGCTGCATGATCACACACAAAGCCACAAACATGTAGACAGCTTTGTGCTTGTTCCTGCAAAGAAATGTACAATATATTTGCATTAGTAAGCATGGCAGGGATAGAGCAGAGTCTGCTAATCAGTAAGTGATCAAGTGAAGAACAGATATGATTAGCAATTGTGGATCAAAAATTCAAATCTATATGGACAGTATAAGTAATGATACAAGTTTCTCATGCTGCTTGAAACAAAGTAATGGCAGTCATTAGAGAAGTGTAGGAAAGATGTAGCACATCAATACATGTCAGTTACAGCTCAGTATAAACCACACTGTAAAACAGCTTGAGTGAAAAGAGCCGGAGAATTATAGCGTGACCATTACAGACCTATTGACAGCTCTTTTCACTCAGGGCCAGTACTTTAAGAATCAGGTTGAGCAGGGAAAAATTAGCTGGCTCTGTGGCATTGTGGTTAGAGATGCAGGCTGTGAGTATGCATATCATGGTGTGCAGTGTGATATAAGGAAAATCAGGAAAATGAGTGAAAAATATGAAAAACACACTTTTTCACTATGTGCTGTCCAAAATAAGCACATCCAATCAAAACAAAACTTGGCACCTCAAGAGATCCACCCCACTGGACAGCGCATACCAAATTTAGTGCAAATATGTTGAACGGTTGCAAAGTTACTAAGGTGCAAAACCGTACACTATAGTTAGGTTGAATATCCCATTTAAGGTTAAAGTGTGAAAATTTTCATCTTAATAACTTTGCCACTGTAAGACACATTTGCCTGGAATTTGGCAGGCATGAAGCAGTATGATTGATCTTTGATCTTCCAAGTTTTGTAATGGTCAGATGTACAGTCGTGGAGTTATAAAGTGACATTCTCTAGCACATTTATGCTTTTGTTCATTTTTTCTCACGCCTACAGGTCACATGGTTTGCGCCACCAGTCCAAAACATTCAACTGACATGCAGCAGGGGTCCATGATGTGCCTTTCAAAGATTTCGTTAAAAATATTTAATGGTTAAAAGTTATTCAAAATAATTTTCCCATTATAGTCAATGGGAAAAGTTAACAAAAAGTTTGACAGTGTCGCAATGCAATTTTAGTGTCACAAATGACCCATGTAGTGTTGTGATTCAGCCATTTTTTTTCAGTTAATGGTTACAGAAATGCTTGGCATTTAAATTTGGGACCTCTAGGGACACAATTCTTGTTGTATTCTTTCACCTAGTCGAGCCCTGAGGATGCTAGCTATGTCTTTTTCGGGGTTAAACACCCCAGAAATACAGTATATTTTTGAAATTTTTGTAACTGTAGTGTCACAAAGTAGTGTCGCACTTGTGACACTTTTGTGATTTTTTTTCAAACGTGTTGTGATTTATGCACTACTTTCAACTACACTATGGCCAAAATAACAGGAATTCTTTGCCACCCTGCTGCAAAAGAAGAGTTTGGTCTTGTGGACTGAAATTTGAGGAAGAAAACCAACATCCCACAGATGCTTTTTGTGGTTTAGTGACAAAATAGTAAAGGTATGCAAAGTTACAGTACTCCTAAGTTGACGCTTTTTCTAGCATTATGGTATCCGCCAGCTTTCGGGGCCTGTATCTCGGAAAGATTCTAGATACAGACTTTCATTGAACAATGCTTTTGCCCCACCAGAGGGGGCTAAGTGCAAACCTAGTCAGGAACGCATAAATTATATGAAATTTAATTTTTTTCTACGCCGTAGGTTCATGAGATATAAGCAATTTAGTATTCCAAGTGCTCATTTTTGCACTAAGGCCCATTATTATGCATACATTCTTTGTATTCACTGTGTTTCTATGTAGCTGTTGCAGAAAAAGGTGTGTGTGTCACTTGTCACAGTTAGCATTCTCACTTGCATTTCCATAACCATTTACATTAGCTTCCATCTACGCCACTGTATGCGTTCCCTTTATGCTTATTTGTGCTTGCATTTACATTACTTGTTACCATTAGCATTTCATTTTGCATCACCGCAGTGCATTATCATTTTCATTTGCGTATGCACTTCCATTTATGTGATCCTTTGGCATCATTGTTGCCTGTTACCATTAGCATTTATGCTTCCTAATGCAGTGCTGTGATCGTCACGTTATCATTTGCATTTTTTATATTCTTGCCTTTGCATTTCCATTTGTTTTACCATTCCTGTGTATTCGACACGTGTGCGTGCAATCTTTTCTTTTCGCTTCAATTGTGTTTGCATTACTGTTAACATTTGCATTTCCATTTTGTGCTTGCATACATGCTTCCGCTTGCATTTTATTTGGCATCATCGCTGTTGTTACTGCTACCATTTGCTTTTCCTATTGCAGTACCATGATCGTCGCACGTTACCAGTTGTGTTTACATATGCACTTGCATTGCATTTCCATTTGTGTTACCATTCCCATCTATGCCACCATGTATGCTACTCTTTATGCTTTGTTTGGTGTGGCTTTTGTGTTACTGTTAACATTTTGTTTCCTATTACTGGCTTTATTTGCATTTCCTTTGTGTCACCATGTGCATTTCCATTTTACATTTGCATACACGCCTCGCTTGCATTTATGTTTCCTTAGGCATCATTGTTGCTGTTACCGTTAGCATTTGCATTTCCTATTGCGGTACCATGACCATGTGCATTAGCTGCTTCCATTTGCATTACCATTCCGTCTATGCCACTGTGTGCATTACCCTTTGTGTTTTCATTTGTGCTTGCATTTGCATTACTGTTAACATTTGTGTTTCCATTACTGTTTTTGTTTGCTTTCCTTTTGCATCACTGTGTACATTTCCATTTGTATTTGTGTATGTACTTCCATTTGCATTTATGCTTTGTTTCCTTTGGTGTCATCATTGCTGTAACTGTAAGTGTCTGCATTTCCAATTACATTACCGTGACCATGCGATTTACAGTTTGTGTTTCCGTACATGCTTGCATTTGCATTTCTGTTTTCATAAATGTTTGTGCTTGCATTTCTATTGTTTGTGTTATTATTTATGTTTACATCACCATGCACGTTAGCATTTGAGCTTGCATTTGCGTTGTCATTACTTCACTATTTATAGTGCACATTCTCAAAAGAAGGAACATTCAAGGCAAAAACTCCATTTAATGGATCAGTTAGGGTTGTACCACAGTGACAAAGTGAGGAAGTTCGATGTTAGGGTTCCCACCTTGCACTCCACCCGCCCCCTGTCCCCACCAACAGACATCGGTGTTTGTGTTAGGTCACTGGTCCTAACTTTCACCCATTCTCCCATACTGCACCACCTCAGCTTGTTTAAAATGGGATGGGGTGAGAGTTAGACCGATGACCCCAATGCACACCCTGATGCCTATTGGTGGGGGTGGGTTGGGTGGGGTGCAAGGGGTGGGAACCCCAATTGAATTCTCACTTTGTCACTGTGAACAACCCTAACTGATGCAGTAAATTGAGGTTTTGGACATGGTTATATGTCTATATATATATATATATATATATATATATATATATATACTACTGTTTAATGCATTAGTTGAGGTTGTTCCACACTGACAAAAGTAGAGAAATTTGGTGTTAGGGTTGAAATCCCCCTTAGACCCCCTGCCCACACCCTCAACAGGCATGGGGTGTGCATTAGGGTTATCGTGCATAACTCTCACCCCATCACATGTGTAAAGAAGCAGAGGTGTAGGAGAATGGGGTGAGAGTTGAGAACAACCCTAATGCGCACTCGATGCTGGTTGGGGGTGGGCGGGTCCAAGGGGGTTTTCAACCCTAACACCAATTCTCGCTTTGTCGGTGTGGAATAACACTAACTAATGCATTAAATGGAGTTTTTGCCTCTAATTCCCTTCTTTGAGAATGATAATGAGAAATAGTATATGTAACGCGCGGAAGCTCCCACCACATGATGTCTTGTCACAAAGTAACGTGGCTCAAACACAACAGTAATGCGCATGGTGACGCAAAGCTAAACAGAAAGAAAAACAGTAGTGTAGACAGAAATGTTAAAAAACAACACAAAAGCAAGTGCAAATGAAAACGCAGCGGGTAACGTATATGGTGGCGAGACGTGAATGGTGAAACGGAACGAACCGCGAGTCAAAACGGTAATGGTAACAGTAATGTAAGCTCACAGGCTGGTTTTCCCAAAAGCTGCATAAAGAAAGACAGTGAGTACAAAGAATGTGGCATAATAATGGTTCTCGAGCAGAAAATGAGGACTTGGAATACTAAATTGCTTATATCTCAGGAACCGTACAACATAGAAACAAAATGTAAAAGTCATATGATTTATGACTTTCCTGGATAGTTTTGTACTTAGCTCCCATCAAGGGGTAAGCATTTTTCTGTCAAAAGTCCATATCTCACACCGTTTCGAGATACGCGGCCCTGAAAGGCGCGGCAAACACTGTAATGTTATCCATAGGGAAAAAAGAGATGTTCCTGTAATACTATTTCACCAAACCACAAAAGGCACATCTGCGGATGTTGGCTGTGTTCCTTCAAATTTCAGCCCAAAAGACCAAGCTGTTATTTTGCAGCAGGGCACCAAAGGATTCCTGTAATGCGCCGGATGCCATAAGAGGTGGATAGGTAGAAAAGGGCAAAAACTCAGCAGAAGGGCAGACAGCAAGGAGAACCAGGGATAAAGGACAACCAGGGAAGGGGCTGGAGTAGAACAGCTAAACAGTCTAGGAGGTCAAATCATGGAAAGCCATGTATGCCAATGCCAATGCCAGGAGCCTTAGCAACAAGATGGAAGATCTGGAGGCTGTGATGGTGCAGTCAGACCTGGACGTTGTGGCCATCACAGAAACCTGGTGTAATGATAACCATGACTGGGAGATGGCCATTCCTGGCTACAACATATTCAGAAGAGACCGGCAGGTAGGAAGGAGGATTAGTGGCACTTAAATTGAAAAATTACACAAGGGCCACAGAGATCCAGGAGGAACAAAATGGGGAGAGATACTGTGGGTTAAGCTAGAAGGGAAATGGGCCAGCTATCCACAGATGTGGGTCTATAGACCACCAGCCCAGGAGGAAGAAACAGATAGAGAGCTGCTGCTAGCTATCCAAAGGATGGTAGAACAGGGTGAGGTAGTACGTTGGAAACTTCAATATCCAGACGTGGACTGGAGCATCCCAGCAGCAGCATCAACTAGGAGCAGATTTATCCTGGACTTCCTTCAGGGTGCCTTTCTCAAACAACTGGTCATGGAACCAACCAGCAGAAGGCAATACTGGACCTTGTACTCACAAACAGGGACAGTGTGATGGGGGTAACAGTGGAAGAGCACCTGGGGAACAGTGACCACCAGTCATTGTGGTTTGAAATCACAGAAGGAGCAGAACCAAACCACACAAAACACGATCCTGGATTTTAGGGGGCAGACTTTGGGAAAATGGGGAGATACTTAGAAGAGGCATTAAGGGAAAGGGTCAGGAATCAGAGGTTGAGGAACAGGGGCAGTATTTAAAAGGGATTACAAGAGCAACATAATTATGCATTAGCAGATTAGCAAGAGGAAAAGGAAGAGGAGGCCATTATGGTTTTCCAAGAGGTAGCAAAGAAAGTGAAAGCCAAAAAGAGTGCATTCAGGCAATACAAAAAGACACAGGCAGAAGGGGATTGGGAGAAGTACCAGAGAAGCAAAGGAAGTAGGGAGGTCAGTAAGGAAGCCAAAGCTCAGACAGAAGAGCACATTGCAAAATCAGTGGGAAGAGGGACAAAACCTTTATAGGTACATAAGTGAAAAAAGAAAGGCAAAAGGAGGATAGTGAGACTGAAGGGGAGGATGGGGCCGTGGAGGATGACAACAGTAAAGCTGACATACTGAACAGGTATTTCCTGCTCAGTCTTTACTGAGGAAGAGGAGGATAATGGGTCTGAAGGAGTAAAAGGGTGAGAATGGTGCAGAATGGACACAAGTCCCTTTACACGAGAAAGGGTCCTGAAGGAATTGGAAGTAATAAGAGTTAATAGTGCAATGGAGCCAAATGGGGTGCACCTCAGGGTCCTTAAAGAACTCAGAGAGGTAGTGGCTGAACCTCTGACTATCCTGCTTAGCTGATCACTGGAAACAGGGAGGTACCCAAAGACTGGAGGATGCAGATGTAGTCCTTTATACAAAAGTGGGAACAAAGAGGAAGGAAACTACAGACCAGTCAGCCTCACCGGTAGTGGGGAAGATCATGGAAGCACTACTTTTTTTTTATTTAGTTGTTTAACCAGGAGTAGCACACTAAGCTGAAAGCTTTTACAGGAGCAACCTGGGAGCTACAGGGAGTTAAGTGACTTGCTCAGGGTCACACAGTATGCAAGTGGAAGCTGTGGGATTCAAACCCAGGTCTGGTCTGCTAGATTTTACCAGATTTGCAGCTCAGAACCTTAAACCACTGTGCTATACTGCCTCCTACTGAAGGAGAGATTGGTGGAACATCTGGTTTTTAATGGACTGCAGGATCCAAGGCAGCATGGTTTCACCAGGGAGGTCATGTCAGACCAACCTCGTTGAATTTTTGACTGGGTGACTAGGGAGGTGGATCAGGGAGGGCAGTGGACATGGCCAATCTGGACTTCAGCAAGGCCTTTGACACTGCCACATAGAAGACTATTACACAAACTAGGGAATATGGGTGTGGGCAGGACAGTAGTGTGGTGGGTAGGTAACTGGCTGGGTGGCAGGACACAGAGGGTGGTGGTTAATGGCTGTCACCCACAGAGGGAAGAGTTACCAGTGGGTACCACAGGGATCAGTGCTGGGACTGGTCCTATTCAACATCTTCATCAGTGACATTGTGCAGGACCCAGAAGGAAGAATTTCACTGTTTGCTGATGACACAAAGCTCTGTAACAGAGTAGACACACCAGAGGGTGTAGACAGAATGAGAAGGACCTGCAGAAACTTGAAGAATGGGATTTGGCAGTTGAAATTCAATGCAAAGAAGTGCAAGATAATGCATATGGGGCACAAAACCCTGGCACAATATATCAGTTGTGGGGTGAGGATATAGCATGCACCAAGCAGGAAAGGGATCTTGGGGTTATCATCTCTGATGTCTTCAAGGTAGGAAACAGTGTGACAAGGCAGCAGGTAAAGCAAATAGGATGCTGGGATGCATAGGCAGGGCATCATCAGCAGGAAAAGGAGGTCATGATTCCACTATACAAGACACTAGTGAGGCCCCACCTGGAGTACAGTGTACAGTTCTGGAGACCTTACCTACGTAAGGACATAGACAGGGTAGAGAAGATTCAGAGGAGGGCAATAAAGATGGTACATGGATTGCATCACAAGTCCTATGAGGACAGGTTGAAGGAATTGAATATGTACTCCCTGGAGGAGAGGAGGGAGAGGGGACATGATAGAGACATACAAGTATCTTACAGGGAGGAGCAGGGTGCAAGAATACACTATTTTTAAGCAAAGATATTCCAGGACTAGAGGGCATGGGATGAAGTTGGAGGAGGACAATTCAGAGGAAATGTGAGAAGAATTTCTTCACAGAACGGGTGGTGGACAAGTGGAACACCCTGCCTGAGGAAGTGGTGGGGCTGAAACAATCACGGATTAAAAATGCATGGGATAGACATAAAGGAATTCTAGAGGTCAGGGTAAGGGCAACAGAGTCCTAGGAAAACATAAACTGAAGTCACAAACTCAAATGGGCAGACTAGGTGGGCCATAGGCTCTTATCTGCCGACACTGTCTATGCATCTATGTATCTACTGTATGTATGTTATCCTATGGGAAAAAGTGTCCACTTTGAAGTGCCGTTACTTTGCCGCCATGTAATGTTTTTTCAACTAAACACTGAAAGGCACATCTGTGAGATGTCAGCTGTGTTCCAGCCAAATTTCAGGCCAAAACATCAAACCGTTCTTTTGCAGCAGGTGCCCAAGAATTGCGTCATTTTTCCACAGCCTAAGCGTACTGTCAAAGTTTGCAAAGCTTTAGCAAATTCATTCGACAGTGTTGCAAGTGCGACAGTACTTTGTGAAAGTACCTTTCCAGAAATTTGAGAAACATATTTCTGGGGTGTTTACCCCAAAATAAAGAAATGGATAGCATTGGCAGGGTCCGACTAGGTGAATACAAAAATAATTAGGTTGCTAGAGGGTCCCAATTTTAAATGGCAAGCATTTTCTGATCATTAACTGAAAACAAATGGTGAATTTGTGACAGTAAAAGGCCATTTGTGAAAGTAAAACTGCATTTGCACTGTCGAATTTTTGTTAACTTTTCCATTGACTTATAATGGGAACTTGTTTTTGAATAACTTTTGAACTGTTTAATATTTTTCATGAAATCTTCAAAAGGCACATCGGGGATCCCAGCTGCATATTCTCTGAAGATTTCAGACCAGTCCCATAAATAAATTGTGACCTGTACATGCGAAGTAAAATTCCAGAAAAGCAGACACATGCGCAGATCATGCTTAATAACTCCACAGCCATATTGTGACCAAAACAAAACTTAACAGATCCCAAGGCATGTGGGTCTTGATCATGTAATCAAATTGTAGTCAAATCCATCAAACAGTTGCAAAGTTATTAAGGTGCAAAATTTTGGGTTTAACATGTAAATGGCTCCCAACTCTAACTATAGTGGCACCACTGTGCCACTATAATATATGCTCAATCCTAACATCTAATTTCCCCACTTTTGTTGCTTTAACTCTAACTGATGCATTAACAAAAAATGTTGCAGTGACTATATATACATACTGTATATATACTGTATATAGATATATATATATATATATATATTCTGCAAAAACTTTCTTAATGCATCTGTTAGGTGCTAATGTACTTTGACAAAATGTTGGAAATTAGTGTTAGTGTTGCTAGTTGACTACCACCCTGCCCCCGCACCACCCACAACCACACACCAACAAGTGTCGGGGTATGTGTTGGGGTTGTCACCCTAACTTCACCCCAGTTCATTTGTAAACAAGTTGAGATGGTGCAGTATAGGAGAATGGGTGAGAGTAAGGCCTGATGACCCCAGCTCACACACTGATGCCTGTTGATATGTGGAGGAGAGGGATGGGGTGGGGTGGTAGGGCTGGCAACCCTAAAAATAAATTTCCAAACTTTTGTTTGTGTACTATCAACCTAACCGATGCATTAAGAAAGTTTTTGCAATGAATTTCTCTTCATTTTGAGAGAGTTTAATATAACTAGTAAGTAGTATGCCATTACGCAGAGCCCTTTAGGCCCTGTGTTCTTGTAAGGCTGAAATTTAGGCATGTTGTAAAAAATTATAGCGGTACTGTTCATGAGTAGGAGTGACAAAATGTCAATGCTGAAAATCTGGAGTGAAATATTAAAAATTTTCAAATTTACAAGTGTATGTTGAACTGCTAATGCACGCCACACATGGTAATTTTTGATTTTTTCACAAAATTTTCAGCATGTTTGTTTTGTGACCTACCCACATGAACACTGGCACTGTGATTTTGTTAATCCATCCCAAAAGTTGATTTCACACAGTGACATGCCATTCTGCACCACAGGTGTGAAACACGTTCGTGGGCAGGATGTGCAAAATGAAAGCTGTACTGTTCATTAGAGTTGTGAAAAAATGGCAATGCTGGAAATTTGAAGTAAAATATTAAAATTGATGAGTTATGAGCGCATAGAAACTGCACAATGCACGCCAACACAGTCATTGTTTTTGGACCCCACCTGGCACTGTCATTTCTATGAATCAATCCCAAAAGGTGATTCCACACAGCAACCACAAAATCACCTTCTGGGCACCGAGAAATGAAATGACAGTGCCAGTGTTCATGAGGTGGTGTAAAAATTTGGGGCAAAATTCCACAAAAATGGCTGAGATATTAACCTAAGTTGAAACCCCATCCTCCCACAGACTCCCATCATACGGCTTACCTTTGATTCATCATTTTGCAGTTCAGCTTTGTACAGTGCAGACGTGTCTTTGGTCCTGAGAAGATCACTGATCCTGACCTTCCGTGTGTTAGTATGGGTGAGGAGGGAGGAGGGTGCTCAGTGGTGGGGTATGGGGAAGGGGACTGGGGAGATGACAATGGACTGTTTTCTTTTAAAGGGAAAAAGACTGCAATGGGCATTTTTCTTATGTTACATGTATAGGAAAAGTTTTGGGCACACTGGAGTCGGCCCTTCTGTGCCACAAGAATTTTTGGGGAGGCATGCTGCTGACCGGGGACTGGGCACCCCTGTTGGCAAGTTTTAAAAAATAAATAACTGGCACTCTGGGCGGTCGGCTCCCAGCGTGCCATAATTTGAGGGGAGACATGCTGCCGACAGGAGATTGGGCACCCTGTCAACAACTTTAAAAGAAAGCTGTTACATTTTGGCACACCGGGTGGGCTCTCAGTGTCACATGGGTTTGGGGGATGCTGCTGACAGGTGGATTGGGCACCACCATCGGCAAGTGTTCTTTTTTTATGTTTTGGACACACTAGGAGGGCTCCAGTGTGCCACAAGTTTTGGAGGTGAGGAGAAATGATTCTGACAGGGGATTGGACACCCTAATGTCAGGGCAGTTAGTGAACTGGGCACAGAACAGGAATTTGAGCAAGTATTCTGCATTGAATATCAAAGACATCAGGGTCCTGGTTGGTTTTCTCATTTTGTTAGGAAAACACATTTGTTTACCTAATGGGGAACAGAGGAACATGTTGGGACTATTACTTTGGCCCAAAAGAGGCCACAAAAGGATTTATTTATTTTATGGTGTAGATACTGCCGGCAGCTTGACACTTTCAAGAATGTGAAAGTGCCCCCATCCATTTCTTTCTAAAATCATGGGGGCTGATTCTGAAAAAAGCATTTTGGCAGCTTAGATTAAATTTCTGATGCCCTCAGTATGTTCCTCTACCCTCAATTATGTAAACAAAGCAATCTGTGTTTATCTACGGCCATTATTTTTTAAATGGCAGCCATTTTAGCTGCTGATAACTGAAAGAAATGGTGGTTGTTGCTTAAATAGGGTATTTGTGAAAGTTGCCGACAGTTTTTGAGAGACACATATTTTTACCCCATTAACTATAATGGCAAAATTGTTTTTGAATAACAGTTGAATGGTTTAATGTGTTCACCAAATCTTGAAAGGACATCAGTGACCTAAACTCATCTTCCTGAAGATTTCAGACCAAACAGACAAATCGTGTGGGCTGTAGCCACGCAAAGAAACACACAATAACCCTTTTTGCATTTTTGGATGCTCTGCAGTCTGCAACCACTCATCTGACTGTAATGCAAGTTGTCCAATTCAGAGATCTATAGTAGCAGACTGAGCATGCAAAATTTCAGACAAATCGGTTTTATGGTGACAAAGTAGTTAAAGTGCAAAATCTGGAATTTAACATAGAAGTGGACATGCAATCCTAATCTAGAGCTGCACTACTGCGTAAACCCAAACTTTTAATTTAATAATTTTGCAACCATATAATGGATTTGTCTGAAAGCTTGCATGCCAAATCAGTTACCATAGATTTCTGGATCTGGCAAGTTTTGCTCCGGTCAGATGTACAGTTGCAGAGTGCCAAAAATGTGTAAAACTCACTTTTGGGGCTACTTTTGCTTTGGGTTATAGCACAAATTATAGTCCATCTGGTCTGAAATTGTCAGGAATATGTAGTCTGGGTCATTGATGTGCTTTGAAGATTTGGTGAAAAATATTTTTTGCTCAAAAGTTATTCAATTTTAAAGTTTTCTCGTAGTAAATGGGCAAAAAATATGTGCCTCTCAAAGCTGCCAGCAGTACATTTTACTGTCACAAATGCCCTCAATAGTGTTGTGCCACTGCCATCTTGTTTTCATTAGTGGCAGAGAAAACGACTGTTGTTCAGAATTTACTGCTGTCAGGTAAACACTGACAGTTGTGTTCACCTAATTGGGGTCTGAGGAACACAATGCTGTCATCAGAATTTTTAAATTCCCTTGGAAATATGTTTTCTAGTATCGACCTCCTGGTACTGTCACAAATTGAGAAAGAATGGAGGCAACATTCATAATTTGGGACACGCTCGCACCTGCTTTTGCAATTTTGCCAAAGTGTCACAATTTGTGACACTACAGCACCAAAAACACCATTTCTTTGTCACCACTGCCACTAAACAATTATGGCATTTAGGCTCAGATTTGCATAGCAGCAAGCACTTACCCCACAGATGTGCCTTTTGCTGGTTTGGTGAAAATGTACACCACTTCCATAGTTACAGCATTCCAAAGTTAAGAAATTTCCCATAGGATAACTTTGCGGCACCTGTGGCACCTTTCAGCACCCATATCTCAAAAATGATTTGAGATACGGATTTCCCGCTCTGGAAGCTAAGCATGCTGGAGGTTTTCAAGTCATGACTACAATTGCAGTGGAATTTTTTCACAGTTGCTATGTTTACTGAGATATTTTCAAATTAGTGTTGCAAGGATTCATTTTAATGGCTCTAGGGCTATGGTATGTCTCTGTACTTATGTATAAGTGGGAGTGCATGGCCCAGAGGGCCACTTCTCACATATGCATACCATTATGCAAAAATAGGCAACATGAAGGAGCACAGGCACCCATAACCACATACCAGTTACATTACACTTTCTCAAAAGAAGGAAATCCATTGCAAAAAACTTTATATTAATGCATCAGTTAGGTTAATAATACAGCAACAAAAGTGTGGAAATTTGGTGTTAGATTCCCACCCTACCACCGCCCCACCTTAACAGGCATCAAGGTGTGCAATGGGGTCATCAGGCATAATCCTCACCCATTCTCCTATACTGTACCATCTCAGCTTGTTTACACATGGAATGGGGTGAGAGTTGGGCCTGATGACCCATGGCACACCCTGATGCCTGTTGGTGTGTAGAGGGTGGCATTTAGACCACAACCCCAATGACACACCCTGGCGGCCTGTCAATCTCGGGAGGATGGGGGTACATGGGGGCAACCCTAAAGGTCTCATTTCCTGAATTTTTGTGTTTTAACCCTAAATAATGCATTAAAACAGTTTTTAGCATAGAATATATATATATATTTATTGCAGGAGCACAGTTGTGCTCCTATTGTTAGGGTTGAGCAGCCTGTTTAATGTTAAACCTCATAATTTGTACTTTAGTAACTTTGCTACCATTCAATGGATTTATTTATTTTATTTAGTTTTTGTTGACTGGGTAAGTGCACTAGACAAACCCTGCCTATTTTCAGGCACAACCCGGAGAGGGGATACAGATGGATGCCAACTTTGAACCAGATTAAGTTGTTGGTGGTATTTATAGTGAATGAGGAAATTTGGCCAGGACACCGGGAAATTCCCTACTCTTGCTTCCTGTAAGCAGGGGTACCCATTTGCTGGTGACTCCAAGATGGCTGCTGTTCCAGATCCTGGTGGAGGTGGTGGAAATGCTGTTCTCTGTCCCCAGGTTCCAGCTCCTGCTTTTCAGCTTACTTCTTCTGCTATGGATTTGTCTGTTTCGGTGTGGGTGGACAGCCGTCTCTGTGTGAGATGCCCACTCTGGGAGAGTTGTCTGAGGAGGTGGATGCGTGTCTAGTAGTGGGTAAGGCCTCACTACTAGCAGAGGATGTTTTTTCTGATGCTGTGTTGAAAATGCCAGTTGGTGAAGGAGACGAGGTTTTTCATGAAGCTCTATTGGTACCGGAGCTGTTAGTACCAGAAAGGTCTACAACAGAGTTATTAAGAACTGCAAGAAATTCTAATTTACAGAGTGAAGGCAAGAAACCATGGTGGAAATTTCATATATTGTGCCACTTGTTTTGCAAAGCTCTATGTCACACGCTATCTCAGCTGAGTAGTCTGACAAGCTGCCAGTGAATATTGACAGCAGGAATGAGGAAGTCGACGGTCAGCCCCTTTAAAGAAGACGGGTGAGTGCATTAATGTTTCTTCCAAATGCTTGGAAAACTGAAATGAGTGTGCCGGTGGCAGGTTAATCGCTGAGAATAGCGAGTGCCAAAAGCCGGGCACATCTCTAAGACTGCCATTGTCGGTGAGCCTGTTTCGGCTCTTTCTGAACTTTCAAACGGCCTGCTGTGGCTTCAGTGCTGCAACAGGCAGATTCAAAGTTTCAAACTGCTATAACTTTGTCAAAGGAATCGGTTTTGTATTCCATCTGCAGTCGCCTTCTGGCACTGCACAGATTGAGGCCCATCTTATATCATATCAAACAAAGGTTATTGATCAACAAGGAGGACTGAATTTAGTTTTTCTCCGCTGGTTACCCCTAAACACAATACACCTTTACTATAAGGGTCTACAGCTGTTGCACAGGAGTTTTCCCAGTCTAAAAATGTGTGACTAATTCAGAATCTGTCCAAATACATCAAGGAAATGGGGTTTCTAGATACATGATGCTTTCTGGTCTCCCAGAAAGCATTACAGGAGCTGGATGGGAGAAGGCCCATCAGGGATTTGGACCCCGGATTCAGCCTGGGATCCTTCACTTAATCTTCAGACTCCTGAGTGGCGGCCAAAGACTAATTTACAGAGTATTCCTTCTACTTTTCCTGCTACAGCTATACTGGTACAAACATCTGTACTTAATCTGCAACCTTTTCAAAGGTGGACTTGACTTCAGGATCACAGGCTTCAGCACAAAAGAGAGTGGGGCTTGGAGCCTATAACTAAACTCTCTTATCTGAACTATTTTCAAAATCTAGAAGAGAAGCTGCACCTTGGTGGAACGAGTGAGAATATCGCTATAAAGGTGGCCTGGATGTCAGTCTGATAGACATTATGTGGGGAGATATTTAATTAAGGATTCATTGAAATTTTTACCAAGAGATGTGTTTGCATTTATAAATATTTCTAGGAAGATAATTTTGACATTAGTTTTCATTCAGCTTATAATTTAGACCTTTTCTGGGAACGTCATGGGCAAGTTAAATTTTCCCTGTGGACCCCTTCTTGGTAATTCCACTTTCTAAGCCTTTAATCAAAATGTCACAGTGATGTTTAGGAATGAGGGGTCCATGTGGAAGATATTACGTATTGGCTTTCCCAAAATGTGATATACTAAGTGATCCAGACCCTATTTTAGACTCTGAGCAGTTTTGGACTGGTGGGTGGAAATATATGTGAAGCTTAGACAAACGGATTCCGGAATTGAGCATATTCCAAATGCCTTTTGTTGGGGAGAGATCAAGGGTATGTTTTACAGTAGGCAACCCAGGGCATGTTATAAGTGGTGGAGCTAAATCTCATCTTTCTAGTGTGTGTGACCAGCCGAGATGTGATAATTGTGGGGAAGAGTCATATCACTATGCAGTGTGCTAACCACACAAGTGTGACTTATGTGAGGATTTTGGCCATGCTTTAAAGATTGCCCTTGGGCCACTAAAATAAGGCCTCCTGTGGTAGTACAGACTTAATCATTCAGCAGACCCAGGATGCAGTTTCCAAAAAGTGGAGACTAAGGAAATGGCTCCTCTTCAGCAGGAATCCTTAGATTTGGTTTCCCAGTTCAAGGCCCTTTGCCCCTCTTCCTCCTCCTAATTCACCTTCACCTTCCCTTCTGTAGTTCCAGCTAGTGTTGTCAACTTTGAAGCAGAAGTGGTAAATCTTCTAGATCCTGTTTGTTACACTGACACTACAGAACCAGAACAACCTACTAGGGACAGTGTAGATTATCTTCCCTTCCTCCACATCGGTCAAATAGACATGTGAAGGCTGGGGTTGTTTCTAAAATGAATCTTTGAATCTCCAAATTCTTATGCTGCTTTGTTTACCCTTGGGGATTCAGAGATGGATGTTGGAGACTCGGACTCCAAAATCCTTTCAAGGTGGTATGAGTGCCCTATAGAAGATTATAAGGAGAAAAAAGAAAAGGAGGAAAAAATAGGTTGTGTTTCCTTTGTTTTTTACTTTCATGGCCAGGTTTATTTGGGGCTCTCTTAATACACACAGTCTGCTTAACTTGCTAAAAGACGAGCTGTTTTTCAGCTCCTTAGAGACCAATCTTTGGGAATATGTTTTCCAAGAAACCTGGATGTTTGCTCAAGAACAATTTTTTCTTCAAAAGGGACTGGCCTTGGGGCCTTCTTTTGGTCCTTTGAAGGACAGAGCAGATGGATAGGTATTTTGTTTAATTCTTTTCATTTTGTGTTACTCAAACTAATTGAATTGATTCCGGGAGAATTTTAATTATTGATGGTCTATGGCACTCTAGAGCTTGTAGATTTATTAATATTTATAATCCTCAGACAAAGGCTCTTCGAACTGAATACAAGAAACTAATTCAACCCTTTTGATTTTTTCCTTACTATTTTTGGGAGGCGATTTTAATTGTACTCTCTCTATCAAAGGTGGGTAAACAAAAATCTATTGTGACTCAAACTGTTTAGCATCAATTATCAAGACAGGAGATTTGGTTAATTGTAACTCCTCGGTAAAACTAGATTCTAATTTTACTTTTTTAAGGAAAAGTTGGTTCTACGATCGATTATCTATTCGCTTCAAAAATACAGAAATAGGAAATTTTAATATAGTCCCTGTGGAATTCTCAGATCACCTCTTAGTGTTGGTTGAAGTGGGCACTTTCCTCTGTTGGAGGAAATCTTCAAGATGGAAACTAAATACCTCCATCTTGAAAGAAACTGTGGTAATAAACTCAATTTCCTTACATTGAGGGCCAGGCTATCAATAGCATTTTGTATTCTGATTTAGGTATTTGGTGGTTGGAAACGATGCAAGATTGTTGTTCTTGGTTTCAAAAATATGGTAAAGAAAATGGAATTTGATTTTCTTTCATATTTAAAGTTAAGGTCTCAATTGCAATACCTGATTACCCTAGCCAATACATCTAAGTATGATTTTTCGGATCAAATTCAACACATTAAAGATCAAATGAAACTATATCAATATAATAGGTCTCAAACTTTGCAAGCGGTCCTTACTAATCACTCTTCTAAAACAGTTTTGGGGATCTCTTTGCATTATGTAAAAACTAAAGGATTCTACAGCTTTGGAATATCTCATGTGCAATCAGATTAAGGTGGAGGATGCAGGGGTATTAATTCTATTATTAAAGATCATTTTGATAGTTTAAAACCAATTTGAACCTTCTGTTTTTGAGATTGCACATTATTTAGGGTGCCACCTGACCTTTAGAAGCCCAGGAGAGGGATAAATTGAAGTTCCTTTCTCCTGCCTTGAAATTGAAATGGTTATTAAAAATTAAAAGATAATGTAACGCCAGGTTTAGATGGCCTTCGAATTCTTTTTATAAATCTTTTCTAACAGACATTACGGCTTGTTTACTTTTAGTTTTTCAATTTTTGTCTCTAAAGTTCAGTTCCCAGATTTTTTACAGAAGGACTATTGATTCATATATTTAAATCAGGGATAAAGGACACCTTAGGAAATGGAGAACCATTACTATTTTAAACACTGATTATAAAATCTTTGCCTCATTGTTGAACAATAGGTTACTATTATTGGCTGGTAAAGTTATTTCTCCATTTCAGTATTGTGGAGTCCCAGATAGGAATATCCAGTCGCCTTTAATAATCATTAGAGAGGTAATAGAATATTTATCTTTAGAAGGGAAGGCTGGTTTTTGTTATCAATTGATTTGGAGAAAGCTTTGATAGGGTTAACCAGGGATTTTTATTTCGGGTCCTGGAATTTTGGGATCCCGATTTCATTTGTTGAGATGATTCGGCTCTATATAAATCATCTAAAGTCTATCCAGTGGTTAAGGAGCATATAACAAAGGGAATAGAAATAAATACTGGTGCGCTAAGGGTGCCCTTTGAGCCCCTTTGCTATATATTTTTTCATTAGAGCCTTTGTTACGTGTTTTAACTAACCTCTCCGCTGGAAGGGGTACATAAACCTTTATCAAACGATCAATTATTGGTACAGGCTTTTGCTGATGATGTTTGCCTTTTTTAATTCTCAGGAGCAGATAGCAGAATTTTTACAGAATTTTCTTTCTCTTCTTTGTCAAATGCTAAGCTTAATCACACAAAATCCAAAGGTCTTCTGATAGGGAGTGTTATTCATTTTCCTATTTTAGTTAATAATATTTGTTTCTCTGTCAAACCTATAACTATTTTGGGTGTTCTTTAACTACAAAATTTGCCAGTAGATAACTGGGATTTAGTTTGTAAAAGGTCGAGGAGAAAATTGTTAGGTGGAAGCAGTTTAAATTTTCCAAACTCAAAAGAATACAGGTTCTAAAACAATTTATTTTACCCTGTTTACAATATATTGCCCAAATCTTTCCGGTACCTACTCAATATGAAGCCAGAATATATAGTTGTTGTTTTCAACTTCTATGGGGAATAGACTGAATCCAGTGAAAATATGTTATACATATTTGGCTAAGGACAAAGGGGGCTTGGGTAGGTGGACCCAGTTATTTTGTGTCATGTATTGTTTATTTCATTTAATTTAAGGAAATGTTTTTATTTTCAGTTAGTCAAGATAGGTTTTGGATTAGGCAGTCTCTAGAGCGATATCTGCAGGCCTGGATAACTTATGCTCCTAAAATTCATCCACATCTTCATTTCCCAGCATATTTCCGACCTTCCGCACAAAAGCTATATAAATGGCAGGTGTTAAAAGAACACATTTCTTCTTCCAATATGAAAATCTTTATAGGATGATAATGGCTAGAGTCTATCCTACTGACCCATGTTTTAAAATTGCCTCTGCAGGTGTTAAAAATATTTTAGAACAATTAAATAACCCCAGACTCCTATACAGATGTGGAAACCCAGTGGCTCATCATGTGTGGTCGTTTAAATGTGAGGGGCACAGCTAAGTATAAGGCTAGGAAGAGCGGAATTGTCCTTTTCCTGATTGTATAAACTAAGAGGAAACTATGGAGCATTTTTTCTTGTATTGTTCTTTTTCTAAATCAATATGGAAATATGCTGCTAATAGATGGAATATACATTGGTTGTCTCTTATTAATTATGAGACTTTAATTATTGGAATAGTGCCACCCTGCTTACAGATATATGATAAACACACGTTATTTTTTTTTGCATGTTTAAGATTTTGTTTATGGCAATTACGATGTCAATGGGTAATTTATCAGAAATTGAGTACAGTGGAAGGGTTTTGTTGTTATGTTACTAATGAATTGTTGAAAGTTTATTTGAAAGATAAACAAATGTATAACGTTGATAAAGTAAATTTTTGGTAATGGGGTTTTTCTTACATTATTAAATATAAATAACTTGGATAGTTAACCTTCCTCCCTAACCCCCTTTTTTTTGTGTTTTTTTGGGCAGTATTACTGTTTGGTAATTATGAATTTTTTTCTTTAATTTGTGTCCTTTCTTATGTTTTTTTCCTCTACATTTTCAGTTTCACTGTAGTTTATTATGAGGATCAAGTATCATCTTTATTGTTTCATGTGATTTCCTGTATGTATTATTATAAATATAAACACCCCTACTCTTTTCAGTAAGTGCCATGGGATCTTTAACATCCACCTGAACTACCACCAATCCAGACAGATGGGACCTCGATTTAACATCTCATCCAAAAGACAGCACCCTCTCATGCTGCACTACAGTGTCAGTACTGGGATATTAACCAAAGTGCCAGATGTGGGAACTGAACCCACAGCCCTCTGATCTTCCAGCCTCAGAGATGAGTGTGTTACCTACTGAGCCACTGACACTGCAAATTTGAACAACATTTGGTATTCACTGTCCTGTGGTGTAGATCTCTTTATGTGACAAGTTTAATTCTGGTTGGATGTGCAGATTCTGAGATCCAGATAATGTGAAAAGTAAAACGTTACCACTTTTGCAGTTTTTTTCCTCATTGTCTTTCACCCAGATGATGTGGAATTTTGTGTGATTTTTATGGTAGAAATAACTTTTGTAACAGAACTGCCAGTGTTTGTTTGGTGCAAAATGTTAACCTGTTGCAAAGTTATTCAGTTTTTCATTTCCATTATTTCCAAAGGGAAGTTCATTTTTCAGGATAGAGGTAAAAAGTTTGACAAAGGATATGATCTTGCAAAACATAATTAATTCATGTGAGCTCTGTTCCTATTTGATGAGATTAAAATCCTTTTCATGTGGAAAAAATCATTTTTGTGAGCTGTCATCTTGTTTTTTCTTCCACCAACTGCAAAAGGTGAAAATACATAAAATTGCTGAGATTTAAAAAACAAACATCAGAGTTTAGCTTAACAGGGCACATTTAGCCAGATTCTGATGTTTGTTTTTGATAATTGTGCCCACGAATACCTTTTCTGGGAACCCAAAATCTTGGGTGCCTTGTTTAGTGAGAGGAACACTTCCCCAGTGTTGTCTATATGAGGACATTGGGAATTTCTTGATTTATACAGCTGCAGCTGAAGAATTCTACCAGCTGCAGTGTTAGCTGTTGGCTGCCCTTTCCCTGGTGTCTAGTGGCACCCTCTAACTGCCAATTGCTGTTTCTGGTGCCTAGTGACACTCCCCATCATCTGAATACTCTCCCAGTGTCTAGTGGCTCTCCCCACCCGCTGATCACTGTACCTGGTGTCTAGTCAATGGATCTGTCTTATGGTCCATGGAATGCCTGTCCTCTGAAATTGCCTGAGACTCATCAACATTCATGATATGATGATTCCCATTAAAATCAAAAGTAGAGTAACTAATCCCAGAATGTTAATTATCCCTGAGGTGGTGGAGGAATTCTCAGGTGTAATAGGTAAATCATTTTTCCTACTTATTTCCCACTTCAAAAGCCTCGCAGTGGCTGAAGATTTGGGAAATAGAAATTACACTTCTGTTGCAATTCCATGTTCATCTCTCCCAGCTGCTTCTTTAAGTCTATGTTTAACTCTTCGTGATCTGGAACCCTGAAGAGATTCCTGCAAGCCAAAGACTTTAGGCGCATTGTACTGCCTCTTAGTGTTTTCCATCCACTTGAAAGTTGGGCTACCATTCTCAATACTATGAACATGGGACATTTTGTCCTTTCTGATCCCAAAATTATATTACTAAATCAAAAGTGTTCTCCTTTTGGACTCAAACTCCAGCATAAAAAGGAAATATAATAAACAAGCCTGTGCAAGGAGCAAAAAGCTAAGCTGCTTGGCAAGACAGAATTCTAAGGCAAATGCACTCAGCACTTGTAGCAAGCAAGACCCACACTGATGTACTGCAGGATGCAGAACTGGCTGCAAGAGCTGAAGCCACCATTGTCAAACTAGTCCTCGTAGTAAAGGAGGCAAAGAAACACAAGCTGGGCCTTTTAGCAGTTAACCAATATGGTGATTGAAGGAAGCTAACAAAGAATAAATGATTGACACTAGAGTCTATTTAAATAGAGAATGAGCTTCACTGGTTAATGTCAGTGGCCCTCTCCGATCTCTGTCCCTAAGTGTTCTTTTAGTCCCCTTCCAGCCCATTATTTTATTTATAGAGCTGATGTCGGGGCCCAATCTCTGTGTCAGCATTACAAGCCCCCAGCAGTGTGGGACACTGGTGTGCCCACCCCAGTCTCTCAAAATGTTTATATTTTCCTTGTACCTGCAAAACAAAACAGTTCTCCGACATCTTTTTAAACTTGAAAAAGAAAAGGTCTCTCATCCATCATCCCTCCCTTCCTGACCCTCCCACTGAGCACCCATCACCCCACACCCCTTACCCTATACTTACCACCAGAGGTTTTAGGCTGTTATCTTTTGTGAACTGACACACATCTGTACTCTTCAAAGCTGAACTATGAACTGATGAATAATGGTAAGTGCCTTTATAAAGTATTTCAATTACATTTTGAACTTTTGTTCTTAACGTGACATTCTTTGAATTTGTTCAAATTTTCAGCATGACCTCTTGGGATGCCACCTCCTGAATACTGCAGCTGTTGTTTCATTAATCAGACCCAGAAGGGATTTCATGGTTGGTGTGTAAAGCAACTTTCATGACTGAATAACAAAATTTCACTGCCAGTGTTCACGAAGTGAGGTCCCAAAAGATCATCTTAAAATGTGGTGAACAATTCATAGAAATAGCCAAGTTATGTGTGTTCATTGAAACTTTTCTACGTATGTGCATAACTCTGATAATTGTCAATAATGTGACTCCAAATTTTCAATGTAGCCATTTTCCACACCACCATATGAACAGAGCAACCATAATTTTTCACATACTGTCTGAAACATGTTTTCAAACCTGTGGCAGGAATGGTGTTTTGCATGGGTTCAAAAATCGGCACCTGTGGGGTCTATAAGGTGATATCATAAGAAGACTACATGGAAAATATGTGGTCAAAATATTAAATATGCTAAATTTATGATTACTCATTGCAATTTTGCTATGCCCACTCATAACTTTGGAAATGTTATATTTTTACCACAGATTTTAAAATAGTCTTCTTATTACCAGACCTCATGTATGTCACAGCTGTCATTTTCAAATCCCACAAAATGTGTTTTGCACCTGTGGACCAAAATGGTGTTGCAGTTAGGTAGAATTATGTTTTCATGGGAATTTGTACATTTTCCATACTGGGTACATGAGGTGGAGTAATAAGATGTATATGCTGACAATTTGGTCACTGTTGGCCTATAAATGGAGGACCCTGTGCTTCCACAGCTAAATACATACATATATGGATCAAAGGAGGGATGGGAGTGCAGGGTCCAAAGAACCCTGTGCTCATGCAGTAAATTAAGGATACTATTACACTATCTCAAAAAGTAAGGAAATAAGCTGCAACAAATTTTGTTAATGCTCCAGTTAGGGTCAAAACAACAAGTTCTCCTGTTTTGGACTCAAACTCCAGCAAAGAAAATAAATAAATAAAATAAACAAGCCTGAGCAAAGGAACAAAATAGGTATACTGCTTGGCAAGACAGAATTTAAGGAAAAAGCACTTGGTACTTATGGCAAGCAAAACCCAGGCTGATGCACTGCAGGACACAGAACCGGATGCAAGAGTTGATGCCACCATTATCAAAATAGTTCCTGTAGTAAATGAGTCAAAAACACAGGCCAAGTCTTTTGCAGTTGATCAATATGGCAGCTGAAGGGAGGCTGATGAAGAAGAAATGATTGACACTTAGAGTCTATTTAAACAGAGAATGAGCTCCACCAGTTACTGTCAGTGGCACCCCCACTCTCCGATCTCCATCCCTAAGTGTTATTTTATTCCCTCCCAGCCTGTTACTTTATTCATAGAGCTGTCATGGTGGAGCAATCACCATGTTGGCATTACAAGCCCCCACCAGTGTGGAACACTGATGTGCCCACCCCAGTGTCTCAAAATATTTTTTCCCTTGTACCTGCAAAGGAAAACAGTCCCCTGACATCTTTTTAAACCTGAAAAAGAAAACAGTCCCTTGTCATCCCCACTGTCCCTCCTCATCCTGACCCTCCCACTGAGCACCAATCACCCCACCTCCCTTACCCTATATGTATCACCAGAGGTCATAGGCTGTCATCTTTTGTGGACTGAGACATGTGTGCCTCTTCTAAGCTCAACCATGCACTGATGAAAAGGTAAGTCTCGTATAAAGTATTTCAATGGCGCTTTTAACTAATACTAACATACTAAAATGCCAGCAAAGTAGACCTCATGGTCTTTGAGTCTGCTCGGAGTCAGTACCCTGAATGGGTACCATAACTATCTTCCTGGTTCCTCCCAGTCTGATCCCTTCCCCAAAAAAGTACCCCCAGAGAAGCATTCCTCAGCTTCACCCCCAAGCAGTACCTGTCCCAGCACCCCTTGAACCACTCCTCCATAGATATCTCTACCAGCTCCTCAGGCAGTGCATTCCATGGTTCCACCACTCTCTCAGTGAAGTACCACCTCTTCCCCACCGAGTCTTCCACCCTCCAGTCTCCAACTGTGCCCCTAGTGAATCCTTCCTCTGAATGATCCCATTTAGCCTTACTTTATTTGCTCCTCTTCAGGAACCTGAAGACCTCAATTATATCCTCCTGTCCCACCTCTCCTCTAGCGAAAAGAGGTTGAGCTCCCCAAGTCTCTCCTTGTATGTCCTATCCCCAGACCCTGGATAATCCTAGTTGCCTCCTCTGAACCTGCTCCATATGCAGAATATCCTTCCTTAGGTGAGGTCACCAAAACTGCATACAGTACTCAAGATATGGTCTAATCAGGCTGTAGAACAGTGGCAGAATCACCTCCCGCTTCTTAAGGTAATCTCCTGGTGATGTAGACCAGCATTCTACTGGCCCTGGCTGAGGCCCTCCTGCATTGCTCATAATTATTCATTTTGACATCCACCAGAACCTTCAAGTCTTTTACCTAGCTGAAGCTTGCAGAATGTCCCTCCTAAGGTGCACATGTGTTCTGCATTCCTATGCCCTAGGCGAAGCACCTTGCATTTGCTGGAGTTAAATTTCAGTTGCATGACCACCTTTCCAGAGTATTCAGGTCCCCTGTGGGGCCATCCTACCCTCTTCCCCATCCACCACTGCCCCCAGCTTACAGTCATCTGCAAAGAGGCTCACTTCACAACTGATACCCTTCATAACTTTTATAACTTTGCCATGTTTTGGAATATGTTCACAGATATTAACATGGCTTTTGGGACCCCCCTGCTGAACACTGCAACTGTTGTTTCATTAATCAGGCCCAAAAGGGATTTTGCAGTCGCTGCACGAAATCAACTTTTTGCGACAAAATAATGAAATTTCACTGTTAGGGTTCATGAGGTGGGAGTCCCAAAAGGCCATGTTGAAAATGTATGAAAAATTCCTAGAAATGGTCGGGGTCCGTGCATTCATTGAAACTTTTCTATGCACATGCATAGCTTTGATCATTTTCAATATTGTGACTCCAAATTTTCACCATAGTCATTTCTCTGCATCCCATCATGAACAGCACAACTGTCATTTTTCACATCCTGTCTGGAACATATTTACAAACCTGTGGTGGGGAAATGGTGTTTTGGCAAGGATTTGAAAATTGGCACCTATGGAGTTTATAAGGTGGGATCATAAGAAGACTATGTGGAAAACGTGGTTTCAAAATATTAAAATATGCCAAAGTTATAATCATTCATTGCAATTTTGCTATCCCAGCTCTTAACTTCTGATATGTTAAATATTTTTACCACAGACTTGAAAAGCCCAAGGCATACCCCACACCTGCTCTTCTGCCTGGTTTGGGAGTGGGATGCCAGGGAAACCCTAACACCTCATTTCCCAACTTTTGTCACTTTGACCCTAACTGGAGCATTAACGAAGTTTCATCATATCCTTCTATCCCATCCTTTCCCTAAGGTTTCTCCCCTCCCCTTTCCCAACAGATATATCCCTTCCATCCCCACCTGTTACCCTTTGGATCACTGTTACCTTGATTTTTATACCGGGTTGTGAAAATAAGATGATGCCAGGTTAGTAATATTAACCTTTTGCTTTTAGCTATGCACTGGATCATACTTTTACATTTCTCTTTAAAAAACATATGATACCTTACTTGTAGGACTCCTGATGTATCTGAGTGTGAAACCAGTAGAGTCTTTAACATTTTAATGTTGTTTTCAGTTGCAGTTGATACTATATTGTAATTACAATTATGTCCTTTTTGCATATGTCGGCACTGTAAACAAGCACCTTAATAAAGTAATGTAGAATGCAGATACTCCTGAGAACTGTGTAGGTGATTTTTTGATGATTTCCTGGTTCCTGGTATCAGGACACTTTGTTTACACGTGGAACATATTTTCTGTTTTCGTAGGTAGGTAGACAGACTGACCAAAAGATACAAACAATTTTGTTTCATTATGAACAGTAGTGTAGTTTAACTAAATTGCATCAATAAGCTATTATCTTGCGGATACTATAAATGTGTTTTCTTTTATCTTTCCTTATTGGAATCTTCTTCTCTCTTGCATGACTGGATTTTATTTTAGTGATCTATAGACTTCCAGTTTGGTTAACTTATTTGGGTACTTCTACAACAACCTGGTATAAGATCACATTGGCTACATGAGCAAGGAAACAAAATATACTGACAAGTAATTGTCACACATACAATTTGAAATCCCATTTGCACCCTCCACCTTCCAAAAAACACTTTAAATATAATACTGGGTATTAACAAGTGTCTGATTTAAAGATAAAGAACTTAGGGCCTCTTCATGAAACCATGGTTTATTTTCATTACTAAAACAAACTAAGAAGGGATGCCGGTATTTGTCCTTAGAGAGTACTGTGTAACTAACACTGCTAAATACCTGCACTGTTAGCAAGTTTGCCCTCTTGAATTAATCTTTAGACAACATTGCCTCTGGCAGTAGTAATGCAGAAGACAGTGAATATTATTCAATTTCAGAGACTGTTTTTATGACAATCATAGTCAACATTTAAAACCATGCATTGAAGAAAGAAATGTGCAGAGACAAACCTTTCTTGCCCACAGGAAAATTTCCAGCTTTAAATATGAGTTGGGAGATGAATACTAATGGAGACCTGAGAACAATGGTGGTGGTAGAATAATTTACAGCAGAAAGAAAGATAAGATGAATCCTTGGTTTCTCTGCTGTTTTTTTTTCATTAATCGATATAGTGCGATATACTGTAAGTAATAATTTATAACCTAGACAGTTGGAAGTTGAAGAGTTCTTTTTAAATCAGCTTCAAAAGGAGGTTTATTTAAGATACACTACCATATTTATAGCAGGGTAGCCAGATTAAATATACTGGTTCATATTTATCAACTGGTGCTGATGTCCCTTATGGAGAACTCCCTAAACCAGTGTGCAGTGAGTGCTTTGTATTGACCCAATCAGAATTCAGTAATGTTTCTCAAGCATGTAAACAGCTGCAGAATGTTATCACAGTGAGATACAATGTATTTATTTGTTCATTCAGAAAAGTTATTTTGAGCACAGGTGCTCACTTATAAAGCGTTCATTGTCAGGTCAATAGAATAAAATGAAGATACAATAAAGATACAATTAGAACAGCAAGGTGTATTACAGAATGGAATCATCAACAAGTGAGATTACTGTAGAGTTCTGTGCAGTTACACCAACATCACACAGAAAAAGATGACTGCAGTGATCTTTTGAAATGAGCAATATTGGGACTATTAAAATGTGAGTCTGACAATTCATTCAGTAAACCAGCAGCCCTTACAGCAATGGAGCACTGACCAACTTTGTTTTCTTGAAGGGCAATTCTAGCACATTCCTTGACATACTCCTGGGACATGATTTTTAGAATACAAACTTTGACGCTAGGTGCCTGAGTCAAATGGCTATGATGCAAGTGGTACCTTGTGTTGAAGTTTGTGGCAATCCCAATTTTCAAAAGTGGGCTGCATTGAAATTGGATGCCATGCACCAAAGCCATCCTGCACCACCTTTATGACAGAAGCACTTGTGTGCTAGGTCACAAGGGTTGTTGCACCATGGTGGGGCTGGATCATCCCCTTGTTAGAATTATCAAAGCCCCACCATAATCACAACAGGGCTGACATTAGACCAACAAGGAGGCAGTCAAAGGTTCTGCTTTACTGCAAGGCAGGGTAGCAATTGGGGGACCTGCAAATAGGGGACTTAGGCAGAGAGAGCAGTGGGATGCCATGGGGCAACGGGGCATGATGGCACTGTGAGGTTATTGAAGAGGCACCTGGCAGAGGTGTTATGCCTTGTGATACAGATACAGTTGGCTCAGATAGAGGGAGTGGGTAGAGATGGACCATTACTGAGACCCCAGGGGAAACAGGCTGGCATTTGCTTAAGAGGACACACCGCCCTGGCAGCATAGTCTCCACCACATGGGGGCCATGTACCAGGATACTGTTACACTGCTTGGGGAATGCACTGATACAACACGTGCACCCCACAACACACTGCAACTACCACCCAGTGCATGTAGGGGTCCGTGGGTCCTCTGGTGCAAGTGCCCAGCCTGTTTACCTCTGGGGTCTGGGTCATAATCCATCTCTACCCACACCTCTGTGCTGACTGGATCTGTATTATAGAGCATGGCACCTTTAGCAGGTGCCTCTTCAATACCCTTACAATGCTGATGTGACCCCACAGTGTCTCCATTGCCCACTCTAACACCAATAACCACTTTTCAAAAATCGGAACCCCTACCACCTTGGAGGCTAAGCTATGTTGTGCCAAGTGAGGGGCATGATGGGACCATCTGAACCCCTCAGGTGTTCCACCTGTTTTGTGCAACCCTGTGGTGGTGGCAAATCATTGCACTTTGCACAAGGACCTCCTCTTTATAAAATATTGCACTTGGTCCGTGATGCAAATAGGGGACTTGGGCAGAGAGAGCAGTGGGATGCCATAGCAGTGGGGATTCCCTTACAAAAGTGGAGCAAGGCAGAAACAGGAAACTACAGACCTGTAAGTTTGACCTCAGTGGTAGGAAAATGATGGAATCACTTCTGAAAGAAAGAATTGTTGAGTACCTTGAGGCCAGCTTGGCACAGGACCCAAAGCAACATGGATTTACAGCAGGAAAGTCATGGCAGACTAATCTAATTGATTTCTTTGACTGGGTGACCAAAGTAATAGACCAGGAAGGGGCTGTGGATATGGCCTACCTAGACTTTAGCAAGGCATTTGACACAGTCCCACACAAAAGATTAATAATCGCAGCCTGGGAGTGGGTCCCAGGGTGGTAGCATGGGTTGCAAACTGGCTGCACAACAGGACACAGAAGGCAATAGTGAATGGAACACATTCAAGAAAGGGGGTTACTAGTGGAGTACCTCAGGGCTCAGTACTGGGTCCAATCCTCTTTAACATCTTTATAAGTGACATTGCAGAGGGTCTGAGGGAAAGGTATGCCTCTTTGCAGATGACACGAAGATCTGTAACAGAGTTGATACACAAGAGGGGTAGAAAAATATGAGAAGGGACTTGGCAAGGTTGGAGGAATGGTCAGACATATGGCAACTTAGATTCAATGCAAAGAAGTGCAAAGTAAAGCACCTGGGAAAGAAAAACCCAGGAGAAGAGTACACAATAGCAGGGGAGGTACTAACAACAACAAAATGGAAGGGGACCTGGGAGTAGTCATATCAGATGACCTAAAGGTGGGTAAGCAATGTGAAAAGTCAGTAAGGAGAGCCAGGGGATACTGGGATGCATAGGAAGGGCATCACAAGTAGAAAAAGGAAGTGGTTATCCCTCTGTACAGACAGTTGGTGAGACCCCATCTGGAGTACTGTGTGCAGTTTTGGAGACCTCATCTATGCAAGGACATAGACAGGATGGAAGCAGTCCAGAGGAGGGCAACTAAAATGGTGCAGGGTCTACATCAGAAACCATATGAAGAGAGACTGAGAGAGCTTAATATGTATGCTGATGAAAGAAGCACTTAGGAATCCACAAAGTCCAGGAGGGTAGCATCTTTCAGAAAAGAGATGTAAGAACACAAGGGGCACAGTTTAAAGATAGAGGGGACGGCTAGGGGTAATGTGAGGAAATTCTTTTTCATGAGAGAGTGGTGGATACATGGAACAGCCTTCCTGAGGAGGTCGTTGGGTCTAAAACAGTGGGGAATTCAAACATGCATGGGACAGACACAAAGCAATTATAGTGGGGGCTGCAGAGAAGCAGGCTGTTGGTTAACTAGAATCTGCAGCTTATCCAGTAGGTAGGAAATGAGCAGAATGGTGGGCCAAGTGGTCCTTATCTGCCATCAAAGCCTATGTTTCTATGTTTCTATATTTCTATGATGCACACATAATTTGCCACAACTGCCTATTGGTGCAAATTGCATTGCTTTTAGGGCTGTCAGATAATTGAGACCCTGGTGTTGTTTGAGTTAGCAATAAACCAGAAGTAATCTTTAATGTTGGAGTGGTAAATCCAGGCAGTGCCCTTTTCCACCAGCAGGCATGTTTTGTACAGTATTCTGCTAGATACTGACAGCCAGTTTCTTTAGCTGTACAGGTTGTAGCTGTGAACACATTTTTAACCCCTAGAACAAATCAGAAGGCCTAGTTGGAGATCAACTTTATTCTCATTTTGGAAGTAAGGACAATTTGAGACATTTGGGTTAAACCACAATTCCTAGTGTTTTTTTTTTTACTTTATCAGTTCTGGAAAGTGTGGGTCACACACTTGAAAATATGTCCAAGGAAGATGAGCTTCTAATATACTAGATCAATTAATCTGATACCTCTCCAATTAATCTGGATGTTTTTTATCTGAAAATGTATGGATCATAATCCACCCATGCTGACCTATATTTCATTGGACCCGACTAATAATTATTTACTGATTTGTTTCAATTGGCTTGCACATAAGAATTCTGAGAACCATAGTTCAATGTGCATAAACCTTCATGTACATCTTTCTATCAAAAGACTGGCATAGGAGTTTCAGGAAAAGAGCTTACCTGTCAGCATTTCATCCACTGGCATGGCTGAAAGACTGTTCTGACTGCCAGATCTCAGTTGTGCTAACTCTGCCTTCAAATGGCTCTTTCATTATTCATATCATGCCAAAAACAGTAATACAGAAATAAATAAATAACTCATTTTATTTGTGATTAAAATTGTATTTTTGTCTCTGAGGGAAACACAACCTATATATTAGGCAATATATCAAAACTTGCCTCTTCACATCATGTTAGTGGTAGCACTAAAGTAATCAGAAAACCCAAGAGCAAAATAAAAGTCCAGAAGATAGCCAGTAAACAGAAATGTGGACTTGGTAATTTTCCTTTCATATGAAATACATAAGCAAAGATTTAATTCAAAAACATTTCCAAACCTGTCTTCTACTTTGCATATTGTGAGAAGAATATCATGAATATGTATTTCTAGCATGATGGCCACCTACTTACATGCTTTTAAAATGTTGATGTCTTTAGTAATCAACAATCTTAATGATGCCCATACTCTACTGATCACCTAGTTAACAATATCATGGATCATGCGATCCACAACATTACATTTTTCCATCTAACATGCTCCTTTAAAATTGCATTCCATGGCAACAGTCTCCAGATGGAACAGGTAACATCAAACACCATATTCTTTGCATCTTCATCGCAAGGGAAACCAAACACTTTGCTTATGAGCACACATTTTCTCAGTAAAACATGAAAGTACTTAAACTCAATCTTTCGGTACAGTGCAGGACAGCTAACTGTGAGGTTCTGACATTCTGCTACCAGCATATTTGGACAGATGGTAAAGGGACTAATTTATAAAATCCCCTTTAGCCGGCAAAAACATGAAATAAGGCTTAATGTGAACATTACTTCATTTTATAATAACAATAGAGCACTCCAAGGGGTACATTAATGTTATTCACCTTCTGAAGGCATGCGGCACTCATGCCACATAGCTTACCAACTGGTGATTAGAGAACATTAATGCAACACCTGATCCTGCCTTACTATGTCACTAGTGCTGGCAACAGGCTATCCAGAAATGGTTGCTGAGATAACAGTCTCTAGCTTTACTCTAGAGGGTCCCATGGCAACAATTTCTACTGAATCTGCAACTACACCATTCTGTACCCTTGTTATCATCTTTGTTGTTACACATATTAGTTTGCGGTGAAGCTCTTGTTGTGATTTAATCTATTCAATGTGGGTTATTATTTTTCTTTACTGTTAAACATTCTATTAAATCTAGCTTAAAACAAATGACAAGAATATGGTGGAAAACAAACTATAAAACCAGCTCCTTGGTTTGAGCACAATGAAACCCCAGAAAACTGATGAGGAAGGACTGAGGCTGAAATCTGAAACTAAACTTACAGTAAGCTATTACAAAAAATCTCAGAAGATTAGAGAATGAAAATAAAATGCCTACTAATAAGAGCACCAAACATCTCCCATTTAATATGAAAATATATAAATCTTTCATAGTTATTACATATATCATTAGTGAGGCATTACATTTGGGTTTGAGTAATCGTATTTTTTTTCTTTCAAGTTAACTATATGTAGTAACATACTAACACAGTATTGTGGTAATAGCAAGGAATTAAGGACTACTCTACAATGACTCTTAAATACACATAAATTACTCCTGTTCTGATACAGACTTCAATAATCGTGGGTCATGCATATCCACAACACATGCGAGTAACCACAGCCTCCAGAGTACACACATGTGGAGATCCACACAGGTGATGGGGTGATCTGGGCTTCAGCAGGACTGGACTCTGACCTTCCATTCCAATGCCTAGATCAGCAAGCTAGTGGATCCCAGCTCTATTTTGAAAAGAGAATGTGGGTATGGCAACCCTGTATGGAAGTGAAACATATTTACTAAAGTCCTAATATGCCTCCCCTGCCTCTATGCCATATTGGATTGCTGGGGACTATAGGGAGGGGTGGTATTTGGCCGCCACAACTATCTGGGAAGGCCATGCTGAAAGAATCATGGCAGGGTCCCTCTGGCATTGAACTAGCACTCTGTATAGCCTCCAAACCATGGTATAACTGCCACAGGTCACACTTACTACATATGGAACATATGCCCTAGTCCAATATTGCTCAATTTTTAAGAAACATTGAGGAGGACCTGACCAGATGGAAGGAGCTTTGTATCCTACTGAATATGGTAGCCATTCTGAAAATCAACATTCACATAAGGTGTCATATGGAGCAGATGATCACATGGTATACTAGGTCCTTCAATTACCTAACAACAAGACAGATAACATGAAATAGGAGTGCAAATCAACATAAAGTTTAATTTATCTAATTTATAATACCCTATTTAGCTGGGTAGATGGTATGCTAGGCTTTGGGCTGTAGTGCCTTTTCCAGGTAAAAAATGCATCTGTATACAGTGGCTCTGTGCAGTACACAACCAAACTTCTAACAGTAGAAAGATTATTCTTGCTACTAATGTATGGTGAAAGAACTAATCTGGTCAGTGGTAGAACTTGTAAGGTGGTTCAAACCTGGGTGGCCTTTATCAGGTCTCTGAATGATAATTTTAGACAGGCCCTGAAGCTTAGTCAGGGTTGTAAGTGTCAACATTTCTCAGGTTGGACACTTTAATCTACACTAGCACCAGTGAGGATGCAATGCATTACCTTGGATTATTAATGCAAAATGCTCCAGTATTCTATATGAAAATGTAACTCAATGACAAATAAGCCCTTTGCCATGCAGTGTTTTGTGGAATGTCATTTGCTGCAAGGTATTTTGTTGTACCCTTGCTGGTCTGCTGTATATGAGGCAATTTATCTGGGACTTTTGGTTGTCTGCTCCCCATACCCTTTTGCAGACATTATGTCTGTGGTGGACAATGCCTGTTTGTTACTGTTGCTCTCTGATATTAATATAGTGGCAGCCAATGACATGTAGGGCTATATCTAGATATAACTAGAGGTATCACTATTAAAAGAACCATTCATTGCAAAGTGAATTCTGTAATCTAGCTAGATCTATCTAGATACTGTATAATAGTATCTGTCCCTGACTGCAACTGTACTTTAAACTGATAAATGTATGTGATTTCGGATATATATTCTTATCATTTGTAATGTAACAAAAAAAAAAGAAAAGAAAAGAAAGTAGAATAATAATGAATATTATAAAAGTACCAGAGCTATTAAAGCAAAAGTATCTGTTGGTCACTATTTAGTTTCATTTTCTTTCAGCAAAAGATGCATTTCCAGCAAAACATTACTATTTCCATTTCTGCATTTGCTTGAGCTCCTGGTGCATGGAACGTCTTGAAACAGAATGACTTTTTGAAGTGTGTGACCCTCCTTGCAAATGCAGTGCTCAGCATAGCAGGCAGAATCTTACCGGACCAATACCGCAGACTGTGTATGGCAGCAGTTCTGCTGTGTTGGTCTTCACTTCAAACAAAAGGTCCGCTGCAATCAGCGTTGTAGCACGGTGAAATTAGCATATTGACATTGACTTTCCATCTGTGAAATCCTCCCACTTCCTCTCTCTGCTGTTGTCCTCCCACTCCTCGTTGTTGTTGTCCTCCTGGCCCATATCTGTGTGCTTAGGGGTGCCCAATCCCGTCGTGCGGCAGCCCACCAACAACACACCAGGTGGCATGCTGGGAGCCCACCCCAGCATGCTCATACCTTCTCCACCACACACACTGTATGGCCAATGGGGTGCCTAATCCTCATCGACTCCATTCATCCCCAACAAACATGTAGGTGGCACTGGGAGCCTACCCCAGCATGCTCATGCCCCCATGTACACTGTATTGCTGACAGGGGTGCCCATTTCCCATCGGGCTCAGCGCCCCCACAAAAACATAGGTAGCATGCTGGTAGCCCACCCCAGTGTACCAAAAGTGTCCCACAGTATCTTTGTGTTTTTCACAGTGCTGTGGGTTTTACAGTGCTGTGAAAGAAGAAAATGGTCCTCAGTGAGCCACGTGCCCGCCTCCGCCAACCAGCAGCCACTGCCTGTGCATCCCACCTCCCCACACCCCTCACCCCATACTTACCTCTGGAGTCTCATGGACGATCTTTGGTGGACTGGGAACATGTCTGCACTCTTCAAAACTGACCGCGAACTGAAGAAATGCCTGTAAGCTGTATAATGAATAAAAGTTGTTTTTTTTAACTTATGTGGAAATCTCAGGCATTTTGTGGTCTTTTTACACATTTTCAACATAGGGGTTATTGGGACCCTTCTCATGAACGTGGTCACTGTCATGGCATTATTCAGTTCTGAAAGGTGATTTTCCGGTCACTGCACAGAATCACCTTCAGGACCGATTAACAAAACAACAGTGTCAGTTTTCATGAGGTGGGTTTTCAAAAGCTTTATGTTGAAATCTGGAGAAAAAATTCCAAAAACAACTATTTTATGAGCGCATTGTGTAGTTTCCATGCAAACTTGTAAGTGCACAAATTTGTAATATTTTCACCCAGATTTTCAACATTGGCATTTTCCACACCTCTTATGAGCAGCATGGCTATCATCTTTCACATCCTGGCCGAGAATGTGTTTTCACAGTTCCGACACAGAATGGCGTGGTCACTGTGGGAAATCAATGTTTGGTACAGAGTAAGAAAATCACAGTGACACTGTTCATGAGCAGAGGTCCTAAAATGCCTATGTTGAAATTTGGGGACAAAAGTCCATAAAATGCACCCTTGTAACTTCATAAATTTTAATATTTTCACTCCAGATTTTCAGCATTAGCATTTTTCCACACCTCCTTATGAACAGTACAGCTGTCATTTTTACATCCTTGCCAAATGGATTTTCTTACTTCCAGCACAGAGTAGTGCCGCACTGTGGGAAATTAGTTTTCAGGACAGATTAAGAAAATCACAGTGACACTGTTTATGAACAGAGGTCCTAAAATGCCTATGTTGAAAATTTGGTGACAAAAGTCCATAAAATGACTGTGTTACGAGTGTACATTGTGCAGATTCCACTCACACTTGTAGTTTCCAAATTTGTAATATTTGCACTCCAGATTTTCAACAGCGACATCTTTTCACCTCCTTATGAACAGTACGGCTGTCATTTTCTTTTTTTTTGCATGATATGTTTCTACCGCCTATCCCATGCCACACTGGCCTCACTCCTTCGCAGTGCTCCCATATTGATTTGGCATTTTCCTGTAACTCCAGGGTGATATTCCTGTGTTTTCCTGTAGATTACATTATTTCCTATGGAAGCTAAATTGCCCTGTTTTCCTGTATAACCAATGGAAGTCTATGGGAAGAATTTTCCTGTAGATGCCTCCAAATCCCTGTAAAATACAGGAATCTCTGTAGATATGGGAGCCCTGCCTTGGCGCCACAAGCTCCTCGACCCCACTGACCTTTTATCCAGCCTCCTCAGGTCCTCATATCGCAGCCAATCCCCAGGATATCCCGTGTATCCCTATCACGGGCGAGTCCCCATCTCTGAGGGGAAGGGCACCGGACGGAAGGAAGACCCTGGCACACACTACATTTAGGCCCAGGGATGCTGCTGAGGAGCAGGAGGCCCTGGACAGGCACTGGAGGTGCTCGAGGGAGTGGAGAGCCATCATCTAGGCAGCCAGTGAGTGCTTTTCCTGTTTTCTGCGAGGGGTGTGGTGGCATCAAGGCATATGCCGATGCCCACTCCTCCCCAGGTAACTTGGGCTGTAGAGCCTGTCATGCTCCCAGCCTCTGCTAGAGCCGGCAGTCACCGACCTGTCCCCTGCCCTCCCCCAGAGAAGGAGAGCTACCACAGGACACTCAATCCTTCTCTCCCGGATGCCCTGCAGTGACCAGGTCCGCTCCCAATCCGGTCACTGGCATCGCAAGCGGAATCCAACTGCTGCACTGGCAGGCTGGCCACGGCTGTCTATTTTCACATCCTGTCCTAATTCTGTGTTTGCACATCTGGTGCACAATGGCACGGTTGCTGTGGGAAATCAATGTTCAGGACAGATAACGAAAATCATACTGACAGTGTTCATGAGCAGCGGTGACCTTGAGAATGACCAGGGTGTTACAGAAACATAGAAACATAGAAGTTGACAGCAGACAGTACCGCAAGGCTCCATCCAGTCGGCCCATTTCTTTTTAGACCTTAGAAATGTGCCATCGGCCTTTGCTCTGTCAGTGGCCTATCTATTCATACTCATCTGTATTGCTCCCTTATGCCTATCCCATGACTGTTTGAAGCCCTGCACTGTATTCATAGCCACCA
Organism: Neoceratodus forsteri; assembly: GCA_016271365.2. Taxonomy (NCBI): domain Eukaryota; kingdom Metazoa; phylum Chordata; order Ceratodontiformes; family Ceratodontidae; genus Neoceratodus; species Neoceratodus forsteri. Next base: position 628,659,617 of record CM057455.1, read on the forward strand.
CTTCCTGAGGTAGGCCGCTCCATGCATCCACCAACAAAGAATTTCCTCACATTCTCCCTTAATCGGCCTCCTTCGAGTGTCATGCTGTGTCCTCTTGTCCTACTATTTTTCTTATATTTAAACATTAGACTCTTTCACCTTGTTAATGCCCTTAAGGTGTTTGAATGTTTCAATCATATCACCTCTCCCTCCCTCCCTCCTTTGCTCAAGGGCATACATATTGAGCTCCATTAATCTGTTCTCATATGTCTTCTGATGCAGTCCCTGCACCATTTGGTTGCCCTTCTCTGGACTGCCTCAATTTGGTTAATGTCCTTGTGAAGGTGTGGCTCTGTACTGCACACAGTACTCCAGATGGGGCCTAACTAGTGTCTTTTAAAGAGGGATTATTACCTCCTCTTATGACTTGTGATACCTCTACTAATGCACCCTAACATCCCCTAACCTACCTACTGCTTTAGAGGTCTGCTTTGATGATTTCAGGTCATCGGTGATGATGATGCCCAAGTCTTTTTCTTCCTTTGTGACTGCCAGCAACTCCTCCCAGCCTATGGTGGCTTCAGGGTTTCTCTTCCTATGTGCATAATCTTGCACTTCTTTGCATTAAATCTTAGTTGCCACTCTTCTGACCATTTTGCTAGTCTATCCTGATCTTCTCATTCTGCCCACCCCATCTGGATCATCTACTCTGTTGCAGATCTTGGTGTCATCTGCAAACAGACAAGCCTTACCCTCTAATCCATCTGCAATATCACTAATGAAGATATTGAAGAGGACTTGCCCCAGGACTGATCCCTGAGGTGCATTAGGGTTCCTAACACAGACACTTAAGAAGTATGAGACTGAAATGTAAATCAGATGCAAGAGAAGTTGCAGAGAAGAACTCTTTGGGACATGGATGCTGAAGGGACATGGATACAACTAAAGGGGGCTGCATAAATGACAAACACCACTGCAAATGCCTGCAAGCAAACATTCAGCATTGACAAATGCTTGTTTTATTTGTAGTAATGACCTGATATATAAGGGAAAAGGGACACTGTTTAACCTGGAAAGGCACACTAAGCCAGAGTCTGCTTCCAGGTGCGACTTTGGAGCTCAAGGAAGTTAGTTACTTGCTAAGGGTTACAAAGTATGCAAGTGAGGGCTGATGGGATTCAAACCCAGGTCTCCAGGTTTGCAGCTCAGTACCCTTAACCACTATGCTATATTGTCTCCTTGTATGTATGGGGATTTGACATTTGTAAAATCTCCTGTACCACGCCCATAAATAAATTAAATATATTGGTGTGATTTATGCTGTGTATCTTCCAAAGCATGTGGTAACATCATCCTACTATATCCTCAGTATCAGTCTTATATGTAAATTCAAACGGTATCCACAGTGAAAGAGATTGTTTTACAATTGTGTGTGGTAGCTATCTTTAATGACTAAAGCCATTAATTATAACATTGGTTATAAAATCTGTTTTCAAAATATGTGATTGAATTAAAATACACTGATAGTGAATCTAAGGAGTTTATGCTCTTCCTTATTTACATTCATAGTCGATCTGCTCCAGTTTGTATAAATGGGCATACTCCAGTTACACCTCTTTTTTAGATTCAGTTACTATCCTTAGGCCCAGATATTTAAAGTTTTGTGATGCAAACCATTTGCATGGGTTTAGCACAGGATTAACGAGGGTATCTAATATTCAAAAGGACGAACAGCACGCCAAGAACATCATTAGCGCCGGCAAACCATAATTATATGCAAGGGGAAAACAGGATATGAATACAGGTGCTATGGGATATTCAGTGACTAGTTCCACGCTAAGGTGTTTAGCACAACTTAGCATGTCCCATTGCATGCTATGAATTACTGACAAGGAAAAAGCTGGTCTTAACTCTGGGCAAACAGCTTTGCGTGGCATTGTGGCCTTGTGTGACTTTAGCTGCTTTGCACAACCCTAACATATGACACAGAAAAATGCCAGACATGGAGGAAACCTGCTTGCTCACTGATGGCACCACAATGATGCCAACTGCTGCCACCAGTCCCAGCCATGCCAGCATGCCAGGCAGTATGTGATGACTGGCCCTGGGGCCACCATGGTAGTGTGCCACAGCACACACCTGCAGACAATACATCTGTGGTGACCAACAGATGCCAGCACAGATATGCAGCACTGTGGGCATGGTGGCTAAGCAGGAGGCATACAGGTGGCCAGACCTCACCACAGACTGGGTGCATCTACAAGGCTGGGACACAGCATGCAGTGCACATGAGCCAGTATTAGAATACCCCAATACCAGTGTCCCTGTCCGATGCAGGCATGCCCCCCAGTCATGTGCCACAGAGCTATACATACACCACAGCACACAGCCGCCATGTCTATGTCACTAGGAGCATCCCATGCCAGAGGTGCAGCATCTGTGGATCACACAACAGTACAACAGTAATGTCCACTGGCAGTACACACCTACAAGGTAGGCTTGTCACTGTGTACAGTGCAGTGGCCTTCACTACCCTACACACCATAGGCATTGCTGAGTTCCTCACATTACTGGCCCCTTGCTACTGTGGTGTCTGCTGTATACTGTAGCATGCCTTACAGTGTGAAAGTTGCATGCATCACCACCACCGCCTCTGCCTATGCTGCTTTGTCCTCTGGGGTACACAATGCTGTGCTGTACTGCATACATGTAGCCTGCAGCAACCATCATGCACTGTCAGACTGACCTATAGGTGGAGCTGCGGCCAGACCTGGCCAGCCCCTGTACTTCCAGACTGACCAACAGGTGGAGTTGTGGACCCCAGTAATGCTGGGCAAACTGCATGCAAATCAGGGTATAATGAGATGCTATTCTGGATGTTTGCCCAGGGACTACCTTAGTAGGCTCATTTGCATGTCACTTTTGAACAAGACAAATCTTATTGGCGGGCAAACATGTTTGCACCAGGCAAATGGTTTAACTCCACGCTAAAGCCGTGCTAATGTGTTAGTTCAGTGCTAATGGTTCAGGGAATATTATATAGTTTTGAATGCTGTTCTTTCACATCTGCTGCTGCCTGCAGCTGCACTGGGTCCACGTATTTGCTGGCACACATTGACCACATAGTTCACCTCTACCTACCCTCACGTCACTGTTCACTGTGTTGTTGTTGTGGTTTGCACTTCCTGGATGCCATATTCAGTGCTGTCTTATTCCAGGGCAATGTTTGCCCTGCATCCCAAGCCCAGTTTGTACAGACTCATTCCCATGCTATATTCAGAAGCTGTTTGTCCCAGGCTATTCCTTTGAATATAGTTTGTTTATGTTCCGGCTAAGTTTGCCTGCTGGGCAGTGCAAATTTAGCCCCGGGGCAAAGTTTTGAATATCTGGCCTTAGTCTTTGTGTATGCAAGGGATTTATGGGGTATGAGACCTAACTGAATACTGCTGCTACAATGATGCACATTGTAGAATATCTGTGCACATCTTCACCCAACTGTCACTGAATAAAGGCTTTCTTGGAGTTAATAAATAAAAATATATTTAAACTCATAACAAACACAGAGACTGATAATTCCATGTGAAATTTACTTAACTTTTTAAACTAAATACAAAAACAAAAGCAATGGTTTATGTGATTCCCTAGAAAACTAGATTTCATTATTACTACACAGTAAAAGAGTGTGTTCCATTCGAACTTGCAAGGTCAGCTACAGATATACAGTATCTTTCCTTGACTATTGTTTCTGATCCTTTTATGAAATAAAATAGATTTTAGATAACATGTTGGTTACACATGTACTCAAATGTATTTTTTAAACCACTGGCTCTGTTGACAAGAGTAATGATTTCCTGCACAGTCTGTGCTTTACTGAATGCTAACTTGGTAAATTCCATGAGTAGTATTATTTGAGGACTATTCAGTGGTACCCATAGTCAAGTTCCATGATGACTAAATATATCCTACTACTATTGTCATGATGACTTTAGTCACAACTAGTTTTCATGGTTGGTGTTTCTTTAAAATAAATATACATATACATTATTGTCCACAGAGTTGTTTGAGCAATAGCTAAGATAGCAGTGACATTTTAATTTATGCTTGTTTATTTTGTTTTAGATTGCCCTTTTATCCTGACTGTATGATACAAATGGTATCCCATTTTTAGTTAGCTTTACCACTTGTTTACAGTTGTTATAATAAAAGTGTGCTCTTTAATGCGTTTCAAACCAAGTTTTCATTGGTAGTCTGTGTTGTTTTGAACACCCATTGTTTAAAATGACTTTTCTTCTGACTAAAATAAAAAATTTTCTGCAGACACTTTTCCCTGAACTTACGGAACAAGAGTTGCACAGAAATAGCTGAAAATTCTGATAAAAAACAGTAAAAGTAGTGCTCCTTTTATTATTTCACATGTAAACTGTTGATAACTCAGACTCAGAAAGGGAAAGAAGGGCACCATAAAAACAGAAGATATGGGACAATTTAAAATAGAATAAAAAGTACAGGTCAAATTTTCACCACTTTCATGTACTGCTGCTTTAAAGAGTCAGAAGATGGTCCTGAACAGAATCAGTGCTGTACATGTTTATACTACCAAAAATTCCTTCATGTGTGTGTGGACTTTAGTGGTCAGCTGGAAAATTGGAAGAAGACAGACAAGCACAAAGGGATGACCTTGATTTTGTTTTCTACTTTTCTTCACGCAAGATATAGACTGACAAAACTAACCGTTAGGAAATTTGATGGAGGGCAGCACTGTACCAAAACAATTGAAGGGCGCAATATAAACATGTAATAGTCTTTAGCCACTGAAGACTTTTTGTTGAAATCACTGATTAGGACCACAAGTGAATTACAATTAAGGGCTGCCATATTGATGCTGGGCAGTTAATTGCATCACACAATACTCCCATAGTTTAGAATAATCCAAATTCAAAACAAACACATATGTTCTCCCAAAATATGATACACTTTCAAAAGGATAAAGACAAAGAACCTCAGTGCAAAAGCAATGAGGCAAGGGTTACCCCAAAGGCCATTTGCCATAAAGCTAAGTTTCAAAGAAATACAAAATCACACATACCACACAATGCAAAGCATTATGGGATATATATGCAAATCACCATGACATTCTAGGATGGTTCAGTTTTAAGCAAGAACACATGGTGTCAAATTACCTCTCACACAATCTGCAAAGGGTGCAATCAGAAGACACAGACACATGTTTTGTCCTATCCAGGACTCATCAGTGTGCCTTGTTCATATGATATCCCAGGGAAATGAACCAGATCCTAAGTTGGTCTTACAGGTTTAGGTCATGTTGAATGCAAGCTGTGAAAATCTTGTTTAATGATTGCCCCTGACTGATCATTGCAGCTGAGCATACCCCAATCTCAACAATGCCTAGAGTCATTGGTATCAGTGGGGGGATGATGCACTATCAGAAAATGGCACTAATATTCAGTGCAGAGCTACATGTGAGAGGCAATTGATTGAGGGTCTTGTAACACCTAGGAGACTGGTCGGTCTCTGTGGTGTTGAGCTCCTCTAGCTGGCACACAACCAACAAATGAGCATTTGAAATGTAATGGGATGATTTTTTCCCACTCTGCTGTTCAAACAAAAGTGAAACCTCACAGCCTAACTCTATGTAATGTACTATACTGTATTATTCATCTGTTACTTGATATTTGCTGTATTTTCTGTCTCCCACCTTGTACTACTTGTACCCGGTCGCACCGGAAATGAGTCTCAGCTCAGTGTGCCTTTCCTGGTCACCAATGTTAAATAAATAAATAAAATTTGCAGAGCGCCAACCCAGGACTGAACCTGAATCTTGCTAGAGAGTATCAGCTGCAGCTCAATGTCAGCTTTGAAGAGGGAGACATTGAGGAATGCTGTAACAGATGACTTGGAACTGGCAAAGTGGAGCAGCCATATGGAACTGGGGTAAATCAGTTGTTCTACTTGACGCTGTCTCTTGCACAGCATGCCACACGATGTCAGGATGAAATTGTTTCAAAACTTTTGTGTGTGATCAGTGTCCCGGAGCCTAGTGTGTTCCTAAATACAGCACCTTGCCCTGAGCTCCAGGTAATGCTAACTGAGGGAGCGGTGGATGGCAGCGGTCACTGAGACCTGGGCCACCACAGGACATGACTGGGACCTGAACTTAGAGGGTTACACTATGTTCAGGAAGGACAGGGAGGAGGGAAGGGAGGAGGGGTAGCAATGATAGTCAAACACTGCATTGGCATAGTGGGAGTAGAGGAGGCGGAGGGAACCGTGGAGGGTTGAGTCACCTTGATAACAAGGGGTCAAGAGAGTAAAATAGGAGTGGTCTATAGACCTCTGCGCTGGCGGAGGAGCTGGAGGAGAGTCTGGTGGCAGATGTTGGGAGACACTGCAGACTGGGCAGGGAAGGGTGGTGGTCTTGGGGGACTTAAACATGCCAGGAACAGACTGGGAGACTATGACATCCTCGGTGACCAGGGACAGAGGTTGTTGGATGTCTTTCAAGATGCATTCCTAACTCAGCAGGTGGGGAACCGACCAGAGGCCTGGTACTGATGGTCCTGGCAGACAGTGACCAGATTGGGGCCTGGAGGTAAGGGACCCATTGGTGGGGAGTGACCATGCCATGGTGTGGTTCTGCCTGGACCTAGGAGGGGTAGAAGGCTGCACAAAGATGGAGGTAACTGACTTCAGGGTGGCGGATTTTAAGGAAATGGAAGAACTTAAGGAGCATTTGATGGGATTGGGTCAGACATGGACTCTGATAATAGGTGGGAAATCATCAGGAGAGGGGGCAGGATGCTACCAGCACCTGTGCAAGAGTAAGACAAAATGTGGTAGGCCCAAAACCCTGCTGGTGGACCAGGGAGGTCCAGGAGGTGGTGGGGAAAGAAGGCAGCCTATAGGCAATTCAAGTGCTCAAGGAGTGAAAGGGATTGAGGGGATGAGCTGAGATGGCTAGAAGGGCCACTAGGGTGGTGAGGGCAGCTAAGGCAAGGAAGGAGCAGAACCTGGCCAGGGAAATTAGGAGAGGGAACTAGGGGTTCTTTAGATACATTGGAGAAAACGAAGGGAGAAGGGCAGATTAGCATGATTAAAACAGGGGAGAGATGGGCACAAGACCCAGGGGAGCAGGCTGAGGTACTAAATGAGTACTTCACCTCAGTTTTACCAAGGAAAATGGGGTGCTGCATCATATATGGGAGGAGACAGTGATACTGAGGAGGGGGGCCCTACCAACCGGCAGGTCTGGGGAGAGGGGAGGCATCACTGGCAGGAGGGGGAAGGCTAAGCAGGAAGAAGTGGTTTCAGAAGTGTAAATCACAGCAGAGAGAGTGAGGGAAGCCCTCGGTCCCTTAAGATGGAGAAAGCACCGGGCCGGATAAAGCACCGGGCCGATAAATTACATCCCAGAGTGCTGAAAGAACTTGCAGATGTCCTGGCAAAACCTCTGCAGGAGCTTTTCACCATCTCTGAGGACAGGGTGGTGCCCAGGACTGGAAGGTGGCGCATATAGTGCCTATCCACAAGGGGGATCAAGGAGGTGAGAGAACTACAGGCCTGTCAGCCTGACATCGGTGGTGGGCAAGGTGATGGAGGCATTGTCAAGGAGAGGCTAGGGGGATCTGGAAAAGTCAGGGTGCCTGGATGATAGACAGCATGGATTTGTCCTGGGAAATCATGTCAGGCAAACCTTGGAGTTCTATGACTGGGTGATGAGTGCCTTGGACCTGGGCTGACAAGTGGATGTCCTCTTTCTAGACTTCAGCAAGGCATTTGACTCTGTTCCTCACGGGGCCTGTTGGATAAGCTGGGAGAAATGGGGTGGGGAACCAGATGATCAGATGGATAGGCAATTGGCTCCAGGACTGGACCCAGAGGGTCAAAGTTGTGGGATAGTTTCATCCCAAGGAGGGTCATTAGTGGGGTCCACAGGATCAGTCCATGGGCCCTCCTGTTCAACGCCACGCCTCTGACATAAGGACAGGTATCAGGAGTAAGATGAGTCTCTTTGTGGATGACTCAAAACTGGGGGCGGTGGTGGATGGGGGAGGAGAGGGTGGCCCTATAGGGGACCTGGAGGCTCTGGAAAGATGGTCCAGAAAGTGGAAGCTGAGGTTCAATTCAGGGAAATGCAAGGTACTGCACCTGGGGCCAGAAACTGGGCCAAGTGTACACCCTGGGTGGGAAATGCTACAAGTCTCTCTATGGCTGAGAGGGACCTGGGGTGGTGGTGATGTCAAGATGAACAACTTGGAGACTTGTAGGAGGGCAGCAGCCAAGGCCAACAGGATGCTGGAATGCATCACTAGGGATCACTTCCAGAAAGAGGGAAGTGATACTCCTCTGTATAACTGCTTTGAGGTCACACACCGAGTATTACATGCAGTTTTGGAGGCCACACTTAAAGAGGGACATTAAAGTCCTGGAGAGGGTCCAGAGGAGGGCAAGCAAAATGATTTGGGGCTTGGGGACACGACCTATGAGGAGAGGCTCTAAGAGCTAAATATGTACACATTGGAAGAAAGAAGGACCAGGGGAAATATGATGGAGGTCTTCAGGTACATGAAGGGGATAAATAGGGAGGAACAGTCAGGGTGCTTGAAGGAAGGAGGAGGGGGCCACTAGAAGGCATGGGTGGAAGCTGGAGGGGAAGATTCAAGGAGAAAGGAAGAGGTGCTACTTCACTAAGAGGGTGGTGGAGCCATGGAATGCGCTGCCTAGGGGGCTGGTGGAGGCAGAGACGGTGGAGGGGTTCAAGATGGGGTGGGACAGGTACAGGGAAGGGTTCTGGAAGCAAAACCAATGCAGCGAGAATATCCAGAACTGGGAAGGAGAAGCCAGAGAAGGCAGGCAGCAAGGTCAGCTTCCAGGGTGGGGGCTGACCAAATGAGCAGACGCGAGGACCATTAGGCCTATTCTGCTGGCATTTTAGTATGTTAGTATGACTGTGCCTTGGAGCAGAGGTACCAACAGGGATGAGGAAGGAATAGGGACATGGATTATAAAGGAAATTTACACTAAATTCCAATATCAGAACTTAGCCACTTAAATGTTTGATAACTACAAGGAGGGAGGGATTTAAATTAACTTAAGTTGTGAGAAATCTTTGGATGATGGGGACTAAGGTGCTGGGGGCAAGGTTCCAGATGAGGCACCACTTGTAGTGTTTAAACTGAATAAAGGGTTCCTCAATGAGAGTAGAGGAACTAGCTGTAATGTCCCTGTCAGGTAGCTGGTCCTGTCCTCTATGACAAACCCAAAGTATCTGTATGTGATTAAACACCCACTACTGTACCCAAACAACTCTATTTTTATAATCCACTATTTCCATACATGTTTCAATTATGCTGTGCATGCCCATCTAACTACTTATGTCTGCCATCATAAATTGAGGGATAAGGAGGAATGACTGTTATGTCAACCCCTGGGTTCATTCTGCCGTTAGCTGTTTGTTGGGTTGTGGTAACGATCCTAAGTTGTCTGAAGGTGGGGAAGCAGAAGGAGGAAGTACAGGAGGGGTGATATGTTGGGGAGGAGGAGGAGGAGGAAGGATAAAAAAATGGAGACAATAAGTTTTTAATGTTTATTATTACTGTTCTTGTTATAAAAGTTATGGATACTGGGAAGTTAGGATTTTATGGTACAACAGTGGATGCATATACTACAGTATTGATATGTGTGTAAAGTATGATGTGAAATATGAGCACGCTTACTTATGGCATCCTCCCTAAAAATTCTTACTTGGAATGTAAACGGTTTGAAAATGTGGTTAAGCAAAGAGTACTAAATGGAACAAAAAAATGAAGATGAATAATGCCCTTTGAACATAATAAGATCAGAGAGTCATGGGGTACTTTGTTGCAGCCACCTGTAATTCAAGAGCAGGAGGGACAGCAATATGGTTACCTCATGGGTTCCTGGCAGGTCAGAGATACATATTCACACCCAGGGGCAGATATGCATTGGCCCAGCTGCAGTTAAATTTGGGAGAATACTTGATGGTATGCTGAGTTTATGGTCCAAATATAGATGACCCTAAATTTTATCATATATTACTCCTAGACATGGCTCCATACTGAGGCCCTTGGATTTTATGAGGAGACTTTAACTGTGCTTGGGTCACCAGCTTAGACAGATCAAACTTCTCCCTGTAGTGAGCTCCAGGAATGCACAGGGTCTTCACAAAGTAGAAATGACTTGTTTGACTTGTTATTTGATAGAAATCTGGTGGTATCACAACCCCACTGTCATAGAACACCATTTTTCCTCTCACATCCATCACACCTATGTAAGATTAGACAGGATACTGGTCTCATCTTGTCTGATTCTGCAGGTCAGTCACACCACATATGAACCCATATTGGTTTTGATCATGCCCCTCACAACCCAGATACAAACAGGATTGAGCAACCATCTGCAAGGCAGTGGAAGCTTGATCCAGTACTATTGAAAGACAGGATCTATATTCATTATATACACACAGCCATATCAGAATACCTACTAACAAACAAAACAGGAGACACCTCTCATGCTGCCAGATGGGAAGCACTTAGGGTATAAGTAAGGGACAGTCTATTATTTTGGGAATATGTTTGGAGTATGGAGGATGGCTCTCCATAGTCCCGACATAATCTGCCTTATGCAGACATGGTTGACAGACAAGATAAAAAGTAACAAAATAGCACTAACAGGATACCAAGCCTTCAGGAGTAACAGGAGGAGCAAGAAAGGAGGTGGCTGTCTCATCTATACCAGGGACCCCCCCACACTGTTCTGCCCTCCCCATTTCTGGTATGGCAATGACCACACTGTTCTAGCAGTGAAAGTTCAGGTTGGTCAGCATGGCAAATCCCTGATCATAACATCAGTCTGTCTACCCCTAAAAAGCCAGAGATTGTCTGCTAAATGTCCTGGATGCTGCGGCCCTCTCCCTAAGGATTGTGAACTCATAATAACAGGTGATTTTAACATAAACTGGGACTGTACTGATTTGACCCTCAGAGGGCATTGTGGCTAGCACCTACCTAACACGATTAGTCACTGAGCCCAGTAGACGAACAACAAAGAAAGGCAACAGTACTCTCCTTGATTGGCTCCTCTCTAACTCCCCTCCTGATTTCTGAGGTCACAGTGCTGCTAGATACCTTGAGCGATCACTTCCCAATCACTTTCAGGTGGCAATAAATTTAAAATAACCCCCATCATAATTGAGAGCAGGGTCCTGAAGAAAGGTCAGCTTGGGATGCTCAGAACAGCCCTCTCTCTATTTGACTGGTCCCCCATTGATGTGATATCCGACCTCATCCTGGCCATAAAGTACTTTGTCAATGGGTTCAGCAGAATCTGTGATCTTTATGCTCTGGTAAGAAGAAAGACTATGGGATTAACAATGGCTGGATTACCAATTACCTCTGCGAAAATGAAGGAAAGGGACAACCTCTGGTCAAAAACCAAGTCCACTGGTAACAATCATGACTTCCAGTGCTATAGAGCTGCAAGAAATCACTGCACAAATCTAATCTGTCATGCCAAAGCTATCACAAGGAACTGCTGAACAGAAGCTAGGGAGATGGTAAGAGGTTTTGGGAAAACATCAACAGTTTCCTTGGGAAGGATGAAAAGAAACATCCTCAACTGCTCAACATAAATGGCTCTCCCACATAGAACTCACTCCTAATTGCAGAATCCTTCATCTCCACCTTCACTGATCTGAGCTCAGTTCTCCCTTGACTATCTACACCCCATCAAGGGGTCACACATCAACTATTAACACCCACATGAACTTTTATTTCAAGAGAGTAACAGTTGAGAAGGCTGCAAGCTATGTAACAAAGTACTAGGAAAAACCAGAATGGGTAGTGATGGAGTAGACATGAAACTACTATCTCTCCTCTGGATGTACTCATTGTGCCCCTAACCAAATTATTCAACAAATCACTGACCCTGGCTAATTTCATGGCAGTTTGGAAACAAGCCCTAGTGAATCCTGTCCACAAGAATGGTGACAGGTCCTGTATTTCAACTACAGCCCAATCTCAATCTTCTCCACTATCCAAGGCTCTGGAAAAGATTGTAGTGGATCAATTTACTGACCTCAGCAAATATCAACTGCAGTGCCCCAAATAGCACGGATTCAGGCAGAATCAGAGTACTACCACTACTCTTGTGGAATACGCTGACTATGTGCACTGAGCAATGGATGAAGGCAAGTTGGTCTGGTCAGTGTTTATCACCTTAACAAAAGCCTTCAACACTGTTAACCACACCCTCCTCTTAGCTCAGCTGTGAAACCTGGGGTGGCTGCTAGTTCAGTACACTGGTTCTAGGTCTACTTATCCCTTAGATCCCACCAAATCAAAATCAGCCAAACTGTGTCAAGATCCAGAGAAGTCTCACTGGGTGTCCCCAGGGTCTATCCTGGGACCCCTTCTTTCAGCCTTTTAAAAATAATCTTCCCAAAGCCTGTGACTCCAAAAGTATCCTCATATCATGGATGATGTATTCTCAATAGCAACACATGAATTAAATCTCTCCAATCTGCACTACAGCACTCCCTCAAGAGATTAGAGGACTGATTCTGCAAACACAAGCTCCTGCTCAATTATAAAAAGACTAAGACCATGCTCATATCCAGACCCCAGCTCAAGAAAAGGTTCACCACCCTCTCCATCTCCAACAACATCCAAGCACCTCTGGAGCAAGTGCACTCTTTTAAGTGCTTGGGGTTCATCCTGATGACTCCTCTATCCTTTGTACAAAATGTTGACTCGGTGGTCAAGGCAGTAAACTCTAAGCTGGGAGTGCTAATAGCACAGAAAATACTTACTCCGCAGCCCTCTGCCTTTCAGATACTAGCTCCATCTTATCAACCATTGACTATGGCTTGGTAGTCTCTGTGCAGCCACAGAAACTGTGCTAAATAGGGTACATACCACACTCAACAAGGCCTGCAGTCTTACCCTTAATGCCAGTTGCCTTACCCATAACTACTCACTTTATAAGCAGACAATCTGGTTGACTGTAGGTGCAGAATTACATTCCAAACCTGCTTCCTTGGCAAGAAGGCGCTGTTGGGCAAGGCACACCTGTGGGTATCTGACATCTTTTCCCAATTAGGCTCTGGGTACGGCACCAGAGGCAGGAAGCAGGGGCACTCTTAGTGTCATTTCAACAAACCGCACATGGTCCACATGCTTTCTCCTACAGAGCGCCCCTGTGGCTCAATGAGATTCCTGAGGTCATTCTCAATACTCCAAGTCTCTACTTCAAATCCAAACTCAAGCACTACCTTTGCCTGTTTTCTGAATGCCTAACACACCACCCACTGGAAGCCCACAGGCTAGACTCAATGAGTTGCTCCCACATGCGGGCCCAGGGCTGTTCTTCAGTTCCCTTACCCAGCTCAGTCTATCCTCCATGTCAATCCCACCTCCTTTCTATGCTGTCACTCACACCCTCCTCCACCCCTTCCCTCATTTCACCTGCACCTCTCCTCCTTCTTCCTCTCCCTGTGGCTCACGTGACCCCTGTTTACACATCCTGCCCTCTGAGCCCCTCGCCCTGTGTGCTGTCGACAAAGCCTTGTCCGTAGGGTGCTTACTACCCCTCCACCCTCCTCCTTCCCTGTGCAGTGGCACTTCCTGATTCACTGCTCAGTATCGAGCCCACTCCTAGCGGGGGTCTCTTTCTGCACCTCACACAACTTTAGGCCTATCAGATACCTGCTGGAGTTTCAACAATGAAACAATGTTTAAGATCTGTAATCAGATTTCTTTGTGTATTACTCTGTAACTGTGCTGTTGTGTGTCTGTCAATTGTTATATGACATGGAACCTTTGTTAAAGAGCCTCAGCTCAAAGGTTACTTCTGAATCAGGGATGAAACAAGGACTGCAACAGTGTCTGCACGGGTTCTGCAGGTGTCCAAACAGGCCAGCCCCATGCATGCCTGGGATGCTGACATCAGAGCCCAGTGTTGACTGTGTTGGAGTCACCCAATGCTGGGTTTGTAGGGTGGACACCTCACTGTGTTTGGTCAATGGTGCATGGCCATGCCCTGTGGCAGTCAGAAACACAAAGCCATCCATGATCGCAGTGGCAATGCAATCCAAGGATGCAGTCATGGCCTCCTGCATGTGCTGCATCCCCGCCAGTATCTGCGCAGTGCTGCTTTCCTGCTGCTCATCTAACTGGTGCACCTCCGCAACCAGTGCACACACTACAGTGGCTAGTAGCTGAATGGATACCTGCAGATGACGGTGTGCTCGGCCAGCCTGTCAACATCTTGGGGCTCCTGGGTGGGATGCCGATCCTCTCTTGTGACCGGCATGCTGCACAGCCCCTTCTCTGGTGGATGCTACATAATGGGATCTGCAGGGGATGGGCTGCAGGTGCACCGGCAGCATACCCTGTGTCTGGCTGTCTGGTGGCACCCACAGCCTGTTGCCATTGCCTGTCCGGTTGCTGTAAGCTGCCCAGTGCCTGAGCGGCCACACTACCACCACCACAGGGCACAGGCATGACAGCACACACCAATGCACCCACAGTGGTAGTAGGCAGCTGTTCCACTGCTGGCAGAGCACTGGGCTTGGTACCTGTGTTGGATGCCAGCAGGGTGACACACCCACAATGCCACCCATACTGTCCAGGATCTGAGAGTAGTCTTCATCGGGTCAAACCCCATCCATATCTGTGTCTCCACACACAGGACACCAAGGCTGGCATCATGAAGGATCACATCCAGGGCCTCATCTGACCCCAGGTTGAGGACATCTGCCTACACCACGGTGCTGAGCTGCAGCCTGTTGGGCCCCTGAATGCCAGTGGAGGTAGACGGCTGGTCCTCCAGGGCCATACCAGTGTCCACGGTTGTTGCGCTGTAGGCACCCCATCATCTGCATGGAGGCACGTTGGTACTGCAAGAGAAAAAGATGTGTCAGTGATGTAATGCCACATGTGCCCCCGCTCACTGCCGCTGCATGTGTCCTGCAGCATGGCATGCGTGGGTGCACACATACGCACATGAGATGCATGCCCACCGCATGCACACCAGCATGCCCATGTATGCAACCTCCATGCCACTGGCTGTGCGTACAACATACTTATCATTATTCAGTGATGGGCTGCCACCCATCTGGAATCCTTCTCCAGGCACACCCTCCATTGTGGTGCAGCACATGGTGGCTGCCACCAACTCCTCCTGTGATGTTAGTGTGGGTGCATCCACAGGCCCTCCTCCTGTGGTGGAATGGGATGCTCAGATGGCTGCCACCTTCTCCTTTATCTGCCGCTTGTCCATTCCCACCTACTTTGGTACTTTGTGCCAACCCTGGTGGCTGCCATGCTGGTTAATGTAGGCTGCCACCTCCTCCAATGCACCAGCCCTGGCTGTGATGTGCCTCTGGCACCACTCAACAGGGTTCCCTATCCAGGTAAGACTAAGACAGGGCATCAGTCTCGGCCTTTCTGAAGTTGGGCTTGTGCTTCTTTGCAGGCCCCACTCCCTCACCTTTCTAATGTGCCAACATGTTGCTGTCTGTGACATGGACAGCACAGTGTGACAGTGGCAGCATGTCCCCAGTCCATCCCACCATGCAGTGCTGTCAGCTCCCAGTGAGTTGCAGTGGCATGCATAACTTACCTATTAGGGTTGCAATACGGTCCATGGCCTGTGCTGTTCCGTGGCACTTACAGTATAAGGTGCAATGCATGCAAATGAGGTTACAGCGAATAGTAATGACATGCTAATGCACCCACTGTTCCATGTATTGGCTGATGAGCCTCATTTGCATGTGGTGTCTAAATATCACAATATTGTGCCATGCTCAATGGGATTGCACCAGAGCAAGTCGTGATAGCACAGTGCGCATGCATGCGCATCACAGCATCATGGTGTCAATCATGCACCATGAGCAGACAGCATGATGCAGTGGCATTGCACATTTTATGCATGGGCCAGCTACCCACATGGCCTGCATGAGGTGCCATGCCTATCATGCATGTGAGCAATGTTGGTCAACCCATGACCCTGGGTCAAACCTCTGACCCTGTGACCCCACATAGCCACACCCATTCCATGCATCTTCAGCACTTTGTGATGGGCAGGCACTGCGCATTTTCCTGCATGTTGTGTGGCAGGGGCATGGTGTGGCACGCGGCGCCTCCTGCTGCCATTTTCACCACCAAACATGTTGTGCTGACCATGGTAAAGGGCAAGAGTTGGCCAACTTAGTGGTCTGCATGGAGTTCCACATCTCTCATATCTTTGGACAGGTGCCCCTGCAGCAGGCCAGGGACTCCATGTGGCAGGACATAGCCAACAGCCTGGAGCAGAGGACAGAGGTGCCCAGAGTGGGTGAACAATGTTGTCCCCACTATGGGGATCTCATGAGGTGGGATACAGAGTACCTGAAGAGGCTACAGGCACATGCCAGGTGAGGGGCTGTGTGACAGCAAGGTAAGTCATCCCATGTTGAATCTCTGCCCTGGTGCTGTACTGTTGTGTTGGCTTGGCTGCCTGGCATGCTCTGCAGAGGGGTACACTGTTGTGCACATCGTGGGGTGGCATTGCCAGCTTCTGGTTGCTTTGCAATGTAGCGTGCAGGACGTGTCTGGTAGGGGCACACCCTGTGCACAGGAGAGGGGGCAGCTGCTGTGGTTAGTTTCTGATGTGCACCTGTCTTCTTTCCATTCCCAGAACCTGAGGACCATCAGGTGCCAGGCTGCAGCAGCGCGGCAGGCCACGGCGGGCTGTGGTCGGGAGTTGGCACCAGCAGGGGCATGGAGGGTAGGTAGGTAGGCACTGTTGTGGTCATTCACACTGTACATGGGGTGGGGGGAGTGGGTGTAGGCATGGCCACCTGTGCCATGTGCTGTAGACAGCTGTGTGTGTCACACTGTGCATGGTGCATGCCACTGGGCGCATCCATTGGACACATGTGCCAGCTGTTGGTGGGTAGGTAGAGTCTATGTGATAACGGTGAATGCCTAAAGGCAATCACCATTATCACCCAGTCAGAGTGCTGGACACATTTTGGCACTCTGACAACCCTGACTTACCAGCACAATTTTGCCAGGACATATTTTACTACTTTCTGTGGAGGGGCTGCACCAGTTCCTCAATGTCGTGGTACACCAAGTTGCTGGTTGGCATTGGCCCACCACCCTGTGGGTGTCTGTAACTAGCCCTCCAGGGGTGTGTGTTCCCACTGTCCATTGCGCACTGTTGGTGGGCATAGTTCCTGGGATGTTGCACTGATCACCTGTACTGCTTCTTGTTATAGGTTTCAGGCAGCGAAGACCTCCACGGACAATGTTGAATAACCTGCTCTGCCAGACTCTGCTTGTGGCATCGGTGACCAAGGAGGCGGTGATGCAGATTCGCAGGATGCTGCTCACCAATTGGAGGGTGCATTGGTTTGCCAGGGTGGCTGGACAGGGCTGCCATTAGTTTCGACTCTGTTTTCCCAGTTTCTGCTGTACCTCCCTACAGTCCCTCCCACTGTACAGTCCCTGTTCCTGTGTCCTTCCTCTATCCCTACCCTTTCCCAAGACCCTGGTTCTTCTAAATAGTTTGTAACAATATAAATTTTTCTGACCTACCTGCCTGTGCCTGTATCTGCTTTGCAGGTGGCATGAGGAGCCACACTGCAGTGGCCCAGTGTCTGTCTGTGTGGTATGTATGTGATGGGCACGTGTTGTGCTTCCGTGGTTCACTGCTGTGTGCAGTGGTGTGTTCCACTGTGGTGGTGTCCATCCCTGGGTCAGTAGCTGTGCATTAGGGAACCATGGGCCAGCTTCCAGCACCGTGTGGTGGTTGTGTGTGTGTTGGTGGCACATAGTCATTGGTTAGGTACTGTCTGCAGCCTGTGTTGGGGCCTCTACTTGGTATCGTGTGGCCTGTCCCATGTGGTCTGCAGCTCCCTCCACCCAGCACATTCAGTGCCTACTGTGTGGGCTTCCTGTGTGGCATGTGTGTGCTTGACTGCATGGTCCTGGGTGTGCCCTGCTATGGCCTGGGGGGCATGGCCAGTAGCCTGCTGGGAGGCCCCTTGGTGGCCCTCTATTGGCCATTGGCACCTCCTGTTGCCTGCTATTTGTGCCACTGTTGTGTTCTGGGTCAAGTGTCTAGATGCCTGTGTGTACCCTGATATGCACTGCAGGTGAAGGCCTCCTGTGGCCTGTCACTGTGCTACCCTGGCCCTGTCCCTGGGTGTGTTCTCTGTGCCATGCCCCATCTGTTGTTCTGCTTCTCTGCTCCCACAGTTGTGCTGGAGCATCTCTTTTGCACCATGGTGCAACTCTGCCATATTCAGCCAAGTTACACTGGTGTAGTTCAGCCTGCACAACCTCTGAATATGGCTCCTGTTGCGCCATGGCACGTTGGATTTACACTGTGCCAGACTTGCTCCAGGCCATGGCGCATTTCTGAATATCTGGGCCTTTGTGTTCTTCCCAGGTGTTTGGCATTAATCTTGATCTATTTGAGGAAGAGACATTTAAGTCACAACCTCTAGCTGAGCCACTTTCTGTGTTCTATAAACTACTTTGAAAGGAACCATCGACCCTTCCTAGCACATCCAAATGGTTTGGGAACATGATCTGGGCTTTACAATCACCCTGGAGATCTGGTTAGATAATCTTAGACATTTAAAAATTGCTCCAGAAACAACAGACTGAGGCAAACTCAGTTTAATTACCTATATAGAGTGTACATCTCCCAGCAAGGCTACACCATCTTAACCCAGAAAAAAAAAAACTGTTCCAGAAATGTGGTGCTGAGGATGGCAATTTCTTCACATGACACTCATGTGCCCTAAAATACTGTAATACTGGCATGAGATACATAAAATCGTGTCAGATGTTTTATGGGTAAGCCCCAAAAAAAAAAAAAATCACCACTAGAATTCCTCACTACAGCAGATCCAGGCCAGGGAATACTCAAATAAGACCCCAATTTATGGTCCCTAACACTAGGTAATGCCAGAAAAGCTCTGGTCTAGTGTTGGATCTCTGTAAATCCTCCACAATACAACAGTGTGCTTAATGTAAAATAGAGAGCCCAGACAGTAATAACAGACAATGGACTGAGATCCGACTCTATCTGGTATAAATTAGAGAGGGCCATTTAGATGGGTCTCTTCCTGTAACAGCAACTAGATGTGGATGGACCTGGGAGGTGGTGAGAGTGGAAAACTATACCAGTCTTGAACATTTACCCATTTCAAATAATAAACTTTATTAGTATTGTAGTATTTGTATTTTATCAGTGAGATTAACTACACTAGGTTGTTATACTGTAATCACAACTGTATGTATCCAGAATCTGTTATGAAATGTTAGGTTATTGTTGTAAAATGTTGCTAATATTTCTTCACTAGGAATATTTTCCCCAAAATGCATATTTATTATAATTGTCTTTCCTACCATCTTAAAACACTGCAAGATTTTCTTTATAAAATAAATATACTGTAAATGAGCATTATCTATTTTTATGTGGCCCAAGGCATTGCTGAAAATAGAAAAGCAGTATCCGGGTTAAAAATAATAAAACAAACAAAAATGTTATGCAGCTTCATCTTGGGCACTAACTCACAAGTAAGTACATTAACATAGCATAGAATAGCCCCTCTGTCATACCTTCTGCCAGCAATAAGACACAATGAGGTGTGGGTTATGGCCTGATAAAAGCATGACTCAGGTGCATTCTAAGATATAGGTGCATGTGCCAAGGGCCTTTGCACCTGGAAAGTGCTCTTATCAGGCTATAACCCACACCTCGGAGTGTCTTACTTTGCTTATAAAATGGGCCCTGGTAAAGAAGTTTATTAAAATAAATGCACTTAAGTACTTAAAAACTTGAGAAATATGATTATATAAGTACAAAAAAAAAAAGTAGTCCCTCTCATTGTCTTGCAATGGAGCTTATTCATTAAAAGTTAACCAAGAGGCAGGTGTCTTCACTACCCACTATAACCCCCCAAAAAAAAAACAAACACAGAAACACCCAAAAGCATCTTTTTTTCCTTTATAAATTTATTACTTTGGTCATGCAGTTGTACAGCCTGAAGGAGCAACCATGGCACATATCAGCTGATGTATTTACTGCTATGTTTGTTGTCCACACATACCTAGAGAGAGCTTTTTTTGTCATTTTATTAAATTTTCTAAATGATAAAATTTATTTTTAAAATTTCTTCTTTAATCATTTTCTGCCTTTCTGTTACATTACAGCTCCGGGTCACCCCTGAATCAGGTACTTGTGCCTAGTGGGCCTTATCCAGTTAACAAAGAATAAATAAACAAAAATAAATAAATAAATAAATGGATGGTTTTACTGGGACCAAGCATGTCCCACAGCAGCTATAATACAGAGTCCTTCTGTCTTTCGTGATCAGGTTCGTAGAACATAAAACGGTAACTTTATCAGGTTGAATTCATATTACTTCAAATGGTAACTTAGTGAGGTTGAAGAAGAAACTTTTCTCTTGATGTTAGGCTGCACTTTTACAGAGGTTGTGTGTTGCTTTGTCTTGCATTAAAAGATAGTATGGTGGGTTGGGGATGGAGTCCAGAGATGGCATAAAGGATGAGCAGAGGGAGCAAGAGCTCCACCTGCAAGGAAAATGGACTGTGAGTAAAAGAAAGTTATGTATGGCTTCTTTCTGTAGGAAGGAGGACCTTGGATACACCGGTTCTTACTGGTATTTTGTGTTTTCTATTTGGGCTTTTACATTGTCAGTTGCACTTTTGAAGAGTTTTGTTGTGTCGCCTCACCGCTTTTCCACTGCACCTGTGTTGCTAATACTTATTAGCTGATGGGTTGTGGTGGGAATGCAGTGCCACGGATTGATTTCCTGTACTGCATCTTGATTGGCACAAGTAGTGCCCATTGCAACATTATGGCATGATAAGGACATGGCTGGAAAGGGCTTCCAGCCAATCAGTGTTCAGGATTGTTTTTATGCATTTTATAATACATTTTCAATAGAGGGTATTACAGGGATTAATCCATCAGATCTACCAAATATTGTAAAGTAACTTAAAGGCCATTGTAGGCCAAGGTTGTGTTTGTGGTAAGGAAGGTAAACAATAGTCACTTAACACTGTAATCTAAGGTCAGAAGGGCACCACATTCATTGTACCCTCCCACCCCATTTTGCAAGCTCAGAATTACAGTGCAGTGGTGCCAACATCAGGTTCCATGATGAATAAAGATACCTGCCTACTACTGTCACAATGACCACAATCTAATACTTGGTGTAACTTGGTGTCACTGTTTAAAATGGGTTTGGTATGATTGTCTGACACTCAAATTCCTGTCAAACGTTACCCCAACAGCATAATTTGGACATTTAGATAGCTGACATATACACAATACCGACACCGTAATCCCGACACTCAAAAAGCCAACTTTCAAACAGTTTACCACAGATCCTTGCTGATTTAGAGTGACTTTTCAGCCCAAAGTATGATTTTGAATTTCCGTGAACTAAGCAGGTTGATATTTATTGTTATTTTGCAGCCGTCCACAAATGTCCCTCCGAAGTTATGAGCAACAGTTAGAGTTAGGAATAGTGTTGTGCAAAATTGAATATTTTGCCCAGCAAAATATTTTGAGTAATTAACATATTATGTGAAATATTTAGCTGAGTGAAATGCAAAATTTTGCCCACAGTTGTGAAACAAATTTCACCCCAAGCCAGCAAATTTCACCTGTGGGCAAATTTCAGCACCGCTGGTGAAATTTCGCCTCCACAGAGTGAACTTCCACACCACTGCTGGTGGAATCTCACCCTCCTGCAGATGAAATTCCACCAGCAGCAGTGGGCTGGTGGACTGGTGAAATTGTGGGTGAAATTGTGGAGATCCACCACATTTTAGCAAAATATTTCATGCGGCAAAATTGCTTATTTCACCCTATTTTGCCAGAGAAGTTTAATTTTGCTGCATCCTAGTTAGGAAACAGTGTTTCATAGAGCTCAGATAACTCACAGTAGCTGATATAAGATCTGCTCCAGCCACTCTTGAACTGTAATATACATATTATATACCACAACCACTCTAGATGTCAACGTCAGTGAGCTGCAGAAGTGCTACTGTGAGTTATCTCAGAATCACTGGAAGCAAATTGTGCTGAAGATGTTTAATGCAAAACAAGCTGAGGGAGACAGAGTATTACCCCTTGCATTTATCTATAATGGCAGATGCTATAAGTCAGTCTAATCATTACCGGACGATTATTTGTTTGTCATGAGTAGTATATCAGTAAATACCAGTCGGAAACCCATATTTATTGATTTCTTTCTTGCAAACTATTCTATTGCATACCTGTAATACTTTTGTTTCATTTTATTTTTAAAACCCTGAGTAGTTACCTAATTACAAAGTGGCATAAAGACACGGTCCCTCAGTCACAGATATGGTTATTTAAAGTACCAGAACCTGATAGATCAGTGCCTGCTACCCTAAAATAACTGAATATCTTTTAGAGCACTGTAGCAAACAAAGGGAACACTGTAACAATAACAAGAGGTGAGTGTCTGTGAAATACTGAAATTTGCTTTTCAGCTGTGGTATTACTACAGACTCTTCTGCTCGTTAGGGATTTCTACTGGTGGGGATTTTAGTTGTCTGTATTTGATATGTAAGTCTTACTACCCAGTAGGGATTGTAGTGTCAGGCTTGTTATTGTTGGGATTTAGTCAGTCGGGATTTCATATGGATCCTGTTTAGAATTGTATACATATATATCATCTGCAGGGTTGTAAAGACTGAGCAGGTGTGATTGTACAGAAACATTATTGTACCTGTGCATTTCTTCAGAGCTCTTCTCTCTGTGTGCTTTAGTAATTATCTGTCAAGCTGCAAGAAAATGTGAATGTGCAAAGCAATGGGCTTGACTAGTCTTAACAGTTCTTCACTCGAGATATTGATTGACAAAATGAAACCAATTCTGGGCACCACTGTATATCACTTCTAACAAGTTAATTATATTTTAAAGAAAAACTATGAAGTACTTAATGTAATTTGGAAACTGAAGTGGGTACTCAGCCCGTTGTTCTTATTATGTTTTAACTATATTAACTTCTAAATAAAGGGGACAAGTGGGCTCTAAGTACCATACAATTAAGATATGTGCAACCATGTCCAAATCAACTTTTGTTTCTATCTCAGAGATGAAATGTTTACCTGCTGAGGTCTCAGTGATGTCATCTCAACACTCTTGGTGGAAACACTGACTTTTGTGTAGGACTGCACATCAATTATTTTAGAATTTGTTACCAATATGGTTAAACAAACTTCCTTGTTGTAAAAGTATCCTGCCCTGTAGTATATAAGAAAATAATAAATTGACTTACCAGCCTGTTTATTGATATATTTGCATATGATAATGGTCATTGGAGTCCTTGCCCTTTTTGGGAAGTACAGTAATGATTGCCCTTCATAACATGGGGGTGCCATTCAAATAGACTTTGTTCATACGCAGCAAAAGAGCTGTTTCAACTGTATTGGGCATTATGTGATAAAGATCAGATAAGGTGCCATCATCACCAGGCACCTAAGAGGAGAGAGGATTTTATAGGTCTTGTAATTTTGGTGAGTGTGAGAGGGGCAGCAAGAGATAACTATTGAAAGTGACAGAGTTTGAGAAGCAGGAGAGAGGTTAGAAAGTTTTGAAATGTCTTTAAATTCAACAGAGAGTGGTTTAATATATTTCTGTATAAAAGTCTGTCTTTACATTATTGATGCCTTTAGCCTTAGTAAGAATTGCATTTTGTACAGAACAAAGCCTCAAGATGTGCTTCTCCACCTGTGATGTACGCATTCGATGGACTAGCAATCAGCCTGCTTTTCTCACCCTTCAGTATCTACTGTATGCTTGGTTCTTATGAGAGACACTTTTCTTTGTTTATATCTGACCCTGATGATTTTGGCCAAATTTCTATGTCTAACCCATTTTTTATGGCATTTTAGTGCCTCCAGCTGGATCTGTAGATAGTTTCTTCCTATCTCCATTGCTTATGATGGTGGGACATACAGCTAGTAGTGGAACCAGGCATGTACAGTGGTAGCCATCCCAGTCTTCCACTTTTACCACAGAATATGTTACGCATTAAGGTACTGCAATACAGCACTTTCCCTTTTGGCTTTTAGTATTTAAAGTACTACATTAGCTGAAGTGTCATTTTATTGTGCCAACTAAGCTCAGTAAGGTAACACTTTATATGGAATTTTAATGAAATGAAAGAAAAAGGAAGCACTGTATTGCAATACTTTAATGTAGTAACCTGTTCTGTGGTAAAATGGGATGATTAGTATGGTATCACTCTAGGCATTGCAGGACACCAAGATGACTTCTTAAGATACTTCAGTAACATTATGTTTAAGGAATGTTTTCAGATTGTTTGACTACCCACTTCTGAAAGATTCTTCTTAGAAGTAGGTGGTCCAACATCCAGATGGAGGATTTCAAGGGTTGCATAAAGATAATAATTCAAGAGTGATCAGAGATCACAATGGGGCTAATGTTTGTGTGAGATGTGGTTTGTCAGAAGGTAGGAGAAAGAAGCCAAAAAGTCTGTTCTGCAGTACGATTTTTGGGAGGGAGAATGTGTACTCATAACCAATAAAGTGCAACAGATGCCTCAAGACCATAAGACACAATTCAGAAATCATATGTGAAGCACTACTTGAACCAAAGTTGGATGGACTGGTATGCCTTTACTATTGTCCAATAAATTATTGAGAGAAATGTTGAAGTCTCCTCCAAGAATAAATGGAAGAGAGAAGTTGAAACTGGCAATGGCTCATTCCAGTGAGTTATAATAGAGATATTCAGTATTGTTAGAGCCAACTATATTATGTTGCCAACAACAAAGTGAGAATGAGGGTGTGTATTAGTTCAAGGATCCATCTGCCATTCAAGTCAGACCTGTGTACATTTGTTTTCCAAGGAAGCTTTTAGAGTAACATGGAGACCCACATATGTTAACCCTATACAAGCTGTGTACTTTGCTGCAACCTGTTTAAGCATTTCAGCAACAGGAGAACACAGGGGCATCTCCTGGGCATGGCTTCATCCACATGTTATTTATACATAGATACACAGATACACAGACACACAGACACTGTCTGCAGATAAGGGCTTATGGCTCACCCAGTTTGCTCATTTAAGCTTGTAAGTTCACTTTATGTTTTCTAGAAGTCTGTTGCCCCATGCCCTTGACCTACAGAATTACCTTATGTCTATTGTATGGCTTCTAAATCCTGTGATTGTTTCAGCCCCAACCACTTCCTCTGGCTGGGTGTTCCACTTGTCCACCACACTTTCTGAGAAGAAATTCTTCCTCACATTTGTTCTGAATCACCCTCTCTCCACCTTCATCCCATATCCTCTAGTCCTGGAACATCTTTTTCATTGGAAAATAGTATATTCCTGCTCCCTGTTCCTCCCAGTAAGGTACTTGTATGTCTGTATCATATCCCTCTCTCCCACCTCTCCTCCAGGGAGTACATATTCAAGTCCTTCAGCCTGTCCTCATAGGAGATATGATGCAATCCCTGTATCATCTTTGTTGCCATCCTCTGAACCTTCTCTACCCTGTCTATGTCCTTACATAGGTAAGACCTCCAGAACTGTACACTCTGCTCCCAGTGGGGCCTCACTAATGTCTTGTATAGTGGAATTATGACCTCCCTTTTCCTGCTGGTGATGCCTCTGCATATGCATCCCAGCATCCGATTTCTTTACCTGCTCCCTTGTTACACTGTTTCCCTACTTTAAGTTAATCAGAAACGATAACTCCAAGGTCCCTTTCCTGTTTGGGAATGCTATATCCTCACCTCCCAAATGATATGTTGTTCCAGGGTTTTGTGCCCCATATGCATTATCTTGCACATCTTTGCATATTTCAACTGCCAAACCCTTGACCATTCTTCAAGCTTCTGCAGGTCCCTCTCATTCTTTCTACACCCTCTGGTGTGTCCACTCTGTTACAGAGCTTCATGTCATCTGCAAACAGGAAATTCTGCCTTCTAGATCCTGTGCAATGTCACTGATGAAGATGTTGACTAGGACTGGTCCCAGAATTGAAGAATGGCCTTCCATTTTATTGGTTGATTGACTCCCCTCCTTTTAACATTCCAGGACACTAGTGTGGCCTGTTGTTAGTCATGATTATTTATTAGGAATTATTATAGGGGTAGCTATGAGTGCAAAAACAAGGGTCACAGAGTACTTCCTAGCAAAGTAGTGACAGAACATACAACTTTAACACATATGGCATCAAGGTCAAAAGGTCAGCAACAAACATTTTTACCATAACTGTCACCCTCAATAAAATTGAAGAATGTATTAAAAGAAACTGAAGGAGTGAGAATGATCATATGCGAATGAACATCAAGTTTTGTCATTAAAATTCCCATCACTTGAGTCTGCAGAGGACTGGCCAATACCCAAACTGAGACAGCTGGGATCAGTGCATGGCACCTATACTGAAGGATTACAGGTTTGCTCTCTATAGAGGCGCAAGCCTGGCTGTTCCATCCTTAAAATGAATAAAACACCATAGAGCTTAGGACTTTGCCTCTGTGTACTGGGTCAAAATGTTGAGCTGACAATGCCACAGAGCCAAAAACCCGTGCAACAGTAACAGCGCAAGTCCCAAGTTGCCTCCCCACAGGAGGTTATGTTAAATGGGGATTGAGGGCACAGCCCCATAATTGGGGTGTGGGGCCAATGCCCCCGCAGAAAACAAGTATTCCACTGTATCCCTTTTTGGTTGCTGTTTTAACAGTGTGGTATAGTGCAAAACATGACCCAGTGCCATGCCTCTGGAAAGCACAAGTATGTGCACAAGCAAAAATGAGAGAGACTCAGACTCCTGATATTTAATTTCAATTTAGTTTATTTACTCAAAATGGTTTAATTAATCGCTCTAGTAGGCAGCGGCTCAAAGTCTATTTTGTTGAGGGCTGTAGTTGTTTAATTTCTTGTGAATGTAATCCTTAAATTTACATCTTATCATAGACAAGGGCAAACCTGTTATTCTGCCTTTGTCTGTCATGTCTACTGTGCGAAACAGTATCCATGGCTACTCGGTAAGGCACAGTAGACACTATGCTGCCATACTCTTCAAATATACTTGCAGAGGCAGAAGAGATCAATGACTGGGTAAGGCAGAACAAATATACAGGTTTGTCCAAGCCTTTCTTAAGAAAAAAGTGATCCAATACAGTTGCAGGAGAATTTGACCTACTTTCACAGGGTGAGGGAGATAAGATGATCTATTCAGACTAGGATGGGGTAAGGGATAGTCAAACCCTTGATGAATTGGGAAGGCCTGAAGGAGGTGAAAAAAATCAACATTTGTGTGACAGAGTACATTGCCATCAGAGCTACATACCACCAAATTCATGGGGGCAGGTTGTCTTTGGCATTCTACAGGATGCTGGAGATGTGTGTGTGGGGGTTATACCACCACAAGGTGGCAAAATGGAAGCTACTGATATGGCATATAAGGTTGCTGCTTAACCCACAGCAAGGAGGAACTGTAATTTCTGAGGGTGGTCCTCCTAAACCTCCATGGGTCGCCTAATGTGAGTGAGGGGTGGGGTTCACCAGGGATGTCTTGAAGGAAGTATTCAAGAAATAAGCAACTGACAAATAAATTGACAGTGGTGGGGTTACATCTTGAAAGCCTGGGCATGTAGCCAGCCATTTTGAGCAACATAAACATGCATGAACTTGAAAGGCATCAGTGTGCTCAAGGCATTGTAAATGCCATGGCATAAGCATTAGGGATTAGTTCAGGCTATGCCACAAAAGTAATCACCACCATCTGTTGAGGAGCAAGATATTAGAAGTGGAGAATGTCAACCACTGTTAGATCTCATGTAATTACTCTACCAGTCCCAATGATTTCCCATACTACTCACATTAAGTGATTTGGAGGAGAGATGAACCCACACCTGCTGGTGCAGCTGTAACATTGAGAGGGAAAAAGCAACTAATGTCTCAAAAGTTCCTTCAGCCCTTCATGTCTTATAGTTCAGCCTACTTGTTGGATTCTGCAGCAACACTGTCCGGGCTAGAGAAGATGCTGGGTGGGAGAGAAGGGCACCCACCTCAGAGGCCCAAGAGGTTTACGTCCAGGTGGAAGATAAATCTGCTGTCACTGGTGGGGTTTGTGTTTATGGAATACAGAACTGTACAGTGGAGAAGTGGGACAGAAGAGCAAACTGGCTTGTTCTAAGGAGTGCAGTTGATATAGCCAAAGATTTCCAGTAGCCTACATTTCTGGTGCAGCTATGCTTATTAAGCTGATCTAGAAAATGCTCATCTGAGCATCATCTCGGTTGCAGTGAAATATTTTGTTTTCTTAATCATTTGTCAAGCTTCACCTGGAGCTCATTTCCACTGTGGGTAGTTACTACTGGTGAGAACTAGGCAACCCTGAGATGACAAAGTAGTGTGTCCATTGCCAATTCACTGTTGGTGAAGGCTATAATTTGCTGCCTCAAGTTAGTGTCCCCTAATTCTCTCTGGTACATTTTCAAGATGAAGAACTGAGCTGCAGACATAGCGGAAAAATTACAGAGCTCCATTGTGCAATAGCCTGATAATGCATACTGGACTGGATCTCTTGTCTCGCTAGCTGTTTTCTGATCACTAAGAAAGCCTTCCTTTTCAGAGTCAGCAGTTGGGAAACTTATACATTATGCCCCTTTCCCTGGTCATATGGAATATCTTGTCCTTGTCAAGGAAACTCTGAGATTTGGCCAAAATAGACCTGAGACATTTTCCTGGTTTTGTGGTTATGGCTAAGGAGCATTGGATATGCTCAGTTTTTATCTGGGAATCACACTGAGAGTGAAGCAATATAGGCAGTATGTTCTTTTCCCATTAATCTTTTTTCTCTGTTGCGGTGCATCCTTAGTCCTCCACTGACCCCCGCAGCCTATTACCTGGCATCATAGGGACTTACCTCTTCATGATGCTTCCTCCATGGCTTACCACCTGTGTTGGGTGTTGACAGTAAGCACCTTACCACCAAAGGAACAGATCCAGTTCCAGGAGAGGTCCCTATAGTTGGTGCAGAGTCTGTGAAGAGTAGGTGTCCTGCTCTGCACTCTGCCATTTTCCTGATCTGTGCTGGAGGGATGGATGTACAATGCCATCCAGATGCACCACACATGGAACCATGCATGGGACATTGACGGCTGCAATCCCTCCATGCCCCATTGTGCCAGTACTGACTGCCTATCCCCAAGCCTCTGGTAGGGGCCAGATGAGTTTCAGAACCCACAACCCTCCTACCCCAGAGGAGAAGAGGCATCCACCAAATGCTCAGTCCACCTCTCTTTCTGGAAAGCTCCCAGTGAACCGAGTCCATAACCAAACCTTGGTTGCCAGCATGGCAGCAGGTGAGACATAGGTGCTTCTTCCTCCGTACCACCAGACCAGCATATAGGCAGTGCATTCTGATTAACAAGAGCAGTGTCCTGGCCCCAAATGCTTTTTGGGAAGCCTGTGAAGCAGAGATTATTTCTATGCCCACTGGTTTCCATCTCATATGCCTTATCCCATAGAAAGTATATAATTCTATCTTGATCTCTGAGGTAGGTCATGGATGGAGTTTCTAGAGTTGTTCTGCATGGTAATGCATTGCTTGCAGAACTGAAGCTGTTGGGACAGGGTTACTATGCTAGCCAAAGTTCTTTGGAAAGAGATATGGAGCTCCCCAGTTTATGTAGGATCTGATTAAGTATCTCCTTCTGCTGAAGATTGATGTGCCCCTGTCCTGAAACTGCCTTCAATGCCATTTTCTCACACTAATTAGGAGGGAGGATGTGATAGGCTGAATTTTTATCAACAATTCGGGTAGGAAGGATACTGAATTTCCAACAGTTTGCACTTTAATGATAGCAGGGGTCAGTAGAGTAGGTCACATAGCAAAGAGTCAGTAGTAGGTGTTAAGCACAGCAGCCATTTTCCTTGGTTGTCAAGCAAATTCAAGATAGCTTATTTAATCATTTCACAAAGATTGTTTCTTCTCCTATGGCTGAAAATGCTGTATAATAAGCTGGCACTGTGTGACATTTATTTATCTGTAATACCTACAGCTTTTATTGTTATTGCAGTGGATAAGGGATAACTGAGAGTGGGTGGAGGTATATAGGACTAGCCTTCACAACCTGGTGTAAGGAATAGACATTTATTTTATATTCTATATGTTTTCAAACTTTATTTATCAAGAGAAAGCAGAAATCCTATACAATTACTTCTGCTTGATCTTCATAGTAGAGAGTGGGGAAATAGACCAGCATGCTGTTGTGAGCACCAGTGAGAGGGGGAGGACACAAGTCCATTCTCAGTGGAGAGATTCCAGATGGGACTGGAAGTTTTAAGGCAATGGGACAATATGGATTCATCCAAGAGTCCTATAGGAACTGAGCATGGTGCTGACCACCCCTCTGGCAGCACATTATAGCACCTCAGTGGAGATGGGGAGGTTTCTTAGGACTGCTGGAGGGCTGATGTGGTCCCTCTGCACAAAAGCAGCAGCAGCAGGGATGATGCCAGCAACTACAGGCCAGTAAGTCTTACATCAGTGGTGGGAAAGTTAAAGGGAGACACTACTGAAGGAGAGGCTTCATGAGCACCTGGAGACAAAGGGCTGCAGGATGACCTGCAGCATAGTTTTATAAGAGAGAAGTCATATCAAACTAATCTCATAGATCTCTTTGACTGAGTTACCAAGGAGGTGGCTCAAGGGATAGAAGTGGACATGGCCTATGTGGATTTCATTATGGTTTTGACACTGTGCCACACAGGAGGCTAGTTAAGAAACTAGCAGCCTTGAGGTGGGAGAGAAGGTATCACACTGGTTAATGGATAGGAGGCAATGTGTGATGGTAAACAGTAGCCATTCAGGTGATAGGAGAGTGATTAGTGGATGCCACATGATTGGGTGCTTGGACCAGTCCTCTTCAATGTCTTCATAAGGATATTGCAGAGGGCTATAGGTAAGATGTTGTTTTGAGGATGATACTAAATCTGCAACATGTTTGACACTCAGGAAGGGTGGAGGTAATGCAAAAGGATCTGAGGAAACAAGAGGAATGGTCTAGGGTGTAACAGCTGGGTTTCAATACCAAAAGTGCAAGGTCATGTGCTTAGGGCTGCAGAACCCAGGTGCTGTGTATAAGATGGGGACAGTGGAGCTTACAGTGACCAAGCAAGAAAGAGACCTATGGTTCATATCTGATGGCCTCAAGGTAGCTGGGATATGTAACAAAGCAGTCAGAAAGAATAGCAGGATGCTGGAGTGCATTGGAAGAGGGTTTCTAGAAGGAGGTGGTGGGGTGGTGCTGCTGTTGTCTTGCTCACTAACAAGGCACAACTTGGAGTACTGTGTCTAGTTCAGAGTCTGTGCTCCAGCAAGGACATTGAGATGGAGGAGGTGGTACAGAGAGGGTGGTCTAAATGGTAGGGGTTGCACAAGAAGTCATATTAGGAAAGGCTTGGGAACTCAACATGTACAACCTGGAAGACGGGAGAGGGAGAAGGGACATGATTGTAATCTAACTGTAAAAGCAAAAGCTGAGCAATAAATATCGATTGATTAATTTACCATGGTTGAAACCTACAAGTACTTCACAATTATGAACAAGGAGAAAGTGGAGAGTTTGTTTCAAAGAAATGTAGGTGCTAGAATAAGGGCATTCAATGAAGCTAAAAGGGGAAAGTTTAGGAGAGATGTGCAGAAATACCTCTTCATGGAAGGTGTGCTGAATGACTGGAACAGCCTGCCAGAGGAGGAAGTGGGGATAAAGACTGTGGAGAGCTTCAAGCATGTGTGAGATAGACACTGTAGGTTTAGGTACAGGAGGGGGAGTGACACCTTTGACCTACTAAGGTCAGTGGTGATGGAATAGGCAGGGACATGGGGTAGACTGGATGGGCCTAAAATGCTTTTCTGTTGACACAATCTATGTTTGTATGCATCTATGCTCATTAATTTCCAAATATGAATACTATGAATCATGGAAAATATCTATCATTTAGTCTATGAATGATAAATACCCCAATATTTTGGTATTCAGAAATTAATATTCATTACATCTAGCATCTTTAGCTGTGTTACAGTAGGCTTTAGTCCTCCATTATGTTTGCTTGCACGCACATGAGAATGTTTTGTTACAATAAATTGATTTCGAGGGTGTCACTGCTGCCCATTTCAGTTCAAACTGGAAGGGGCTCTGCAGTCCAGACCAATGATCACAATTGTGGTCATGACACCAATAGCTGCTTGCTGAACAGAAACTTTGTACTTGAAAGGACTGAAGATGCTCCAGTCAGAGGGCTTCAGTCCTTTCATTTGCATGAAGCTGGTCAGCATGCAGCTGATCAGCTTTCAACATCAGGAGCCTGTCTTTGTACAAGAACTACTGTACACTGTGAAGTTGAGCATGACAGTGAAACTGTGCACAAAAATCTCCTCCTCAAATATCTTGGAGAGTAAATTAATTTTCAGTAGTTTCTGGTTCTTATGTTTTATTGATCAACCATAAGTCTTTTAAATAAAAAACAATATACATAAACATAATGTGTACACTTAGACAGCACAGATGTGCAAAACACAGTATACTATAAGTACATAAAGGAGCAGTTTTCTCCCATAAGATGGAAGTTTTAACGTACAGCATATTTTTTTTTGTCTTAGTACAGCATAAAAATATTCTGCCAGATTCTTAGCACTGCATGCATTAAATCAGTTCAGCAATACATTCATACAATCTAACAAGTCAATTTTATATGCTACTACAAATTTTCCATGATATTTAAATCTCCATAATTCATATAAGGGAGAAGGGACAAATGAACAACATATGGTAAATGTTCTCAATGTGCTCCTTTTACAAAGCATTTAAAATTATTTTGAGAAACAGCATCCTTAACATATTTCATTTCTAAACACTTTAATGGAATGATTTTGCAGGTGTCTTGCCGGTGACCCACTCTTCCCATGTTTATACATATTTTTTAAAGCAGTGGGTGCCCACCCCACTACCACTTCTTTCTCCCTGTCCCCTCCAGCTTGCTCTCCCACACTTCCCATCTTTATAAATATATATATATTTTTCTTTAAATGTAAGCAACCCAAGCTGCCCACCCCAGAACCTCTTCTCTTGACCCCCTCCCATCTAGGTTGCCCACTCTCATTCCACAACTAGCTTAACAATGGGTGCCCAATCCATTGTCAGAATGTAGCTGAAATAAAGAAAACCATCTCATGTTTTTTTAACCTGTAAAAAAGAAAGTGTCCTCACCTATCTGCTCCCCACATACACCCCATCCTGACCGCCCACTTGGCAGTCACCCACCAAAACCCTCTACACCCCCACACCCTCACTTACCTGAACAGGTCCCTGGGTGAAGATTCACTCACTGATCAAAGACACATTTTGCTGCTGTACTCATTGACCCGCAATATGAGAAACTATGGTAAGAACAGTTCCTGTATTTCAATGGGGGTTTAACTTTGATGCATAACTTTGTTATGTTTCCACATTTAAGCCCCAAAGTTTCAAAATGGATTTTCTGGGCCAGGACCTCATGACCAATGGACGTGGGATTATGCAAATCAGACCAGAAAGACAATTGTGTGGTTGTGTTGTGGAATCCCTTTCAGGCAGGATTTGAAAATATTCACAACCCTTGTTCATGGGGCAAGGGGCCATAAGAATGCTATGATGAAAATTTTGGATCAAAATATGTAAAACTGTCAAAGTTATGGGCATATGTTGAATTTTTCTATGCTTGCTCATAACTTTGGTAATTTAATATTTTGACCCCAAATTTTCAACATAGCCATTTTCACACCACCTTATGAATGTGACAGCTGTCATTTTTCAAATCCTGACCAAAATATGTTTTCATACCTGTGCTGCAGAATGATGTTTTGGTGATGCAGAATGACATTTTGGCAGGGATTTGAACATTTTCCCCTATTGGATTAATTACAGTAGGTGGGGTAATAAGAAGACTATGCTGAAAATATGGTGTACAAATATGGTAAAATGCCCAGGATATGCCTAAACATTACAGTATTTCAGTGTTCCTTATAAGTTTGCTCATTTTCAATATTTTGCCCCAAACTTTAAACATAGCCATTTTCCACACCATCTCATGAATGTAACATGTGTTATTTTAAAATATTGATGAGATTTTTTTCACACTTCTAGTGAGAACTGACATTTCAACCAATATACCGTACTGTAAATGATACAGGTTTTGTCTATAAGGTAAATTCTAAATCAAGTATCTTCAATAGTTGAGGCAGAAAATAAAAATAAATAAATTGTTTTTTAAAGTGCCTATCACTAACAAACACCTTCACCACACATAGCTGTAAGTAAATGTTTGCCATTGACAAATGCATGTTATGTACATTTGACTTGTTTTGGGCACTTACAAGGACAACATTGTGTTTATCCACATTAAACTCCATGTGCCATTCCCCCCAGTTCCTTAGTCCCTCCAAGTCACTATGTTTTACATTTGATTGAATTCACAGCATACAGTATTTAGCCTTGGAATGCAGCTTTACAAATAAAGTTGCTGTGAATTTATAATCAAGTATTCTTCTCCACAGGTTCTGCAGTACTGACTAACTTTGTATTGTCTGATAATTTGATAATTGACATGCCCTTTTTAATGAAGATCATACACTATATAAACATATTTAATAACAATGGGCCCTTCAATAATCCATGAGTACAGCTCCTCACTGGTCACCTGCCTCCAACTTAAGAAAACACCATTTACTGCTCACCATGCATGGTTGTGTAATACATTTCTTATCCATTTCAGTACCTTCCCCTATGCTGCATTTCCTAATCTCAGTATGCTTACTTTTGTTACCCTTGTTTATAAGTGTACCAAA
This sequence comes from Neoceratodus forsteri, assembly GCA_016271365.2. NCBI lineage: Eukaryota > Metazoa > Chordata > Ceratodontiformes > Ceratodontidae > Neoceratodus > Neoceratodus forsteri. The sequence goes on from CM057455.1 coordinate 628,694,568, forward strand.
TGGAAACCTACTATAGACTTTGTACAAATAGTTATAAGAACTGATGGTGGTGTGTCCTCCACTCATTGTAAAAGGACTCTCTTTACTCCAAGGTCACCATTTTACAGATGATAGCAGAAACTCATGGCTATATGCCTCCCATTCCTTTATATATGTCCTACTCTACATGAAAAGAGACTGCTCCATGCATTGCATATTCACTCTTCCTCATCACTTTCTAATCACTTCTTTATCATCTCTGCCATCTCTATCATCCAGCAGTTTAAACCCTACTTTAGTTTCATTTAACATTAATCACTTTAAAATGTTTGGTTAAGAATACATTCACTCTGATTGTAAAAGGGAATAAATAACACCCAGAAGTGAAGAGCAGGCTGATTCTCATTTCAAGCAGGTACTATGATGTCATATAACATAAGCCACTTGAGTATTCTTGTGATGTCACAGTATCTATGAGATGTGCAGTGAGTTTTTATAGTTATAATACAGCACCAGCGTGTTTTTAACTTGGTAATCATCATTTTAAGTTACTTTGTGTGTAATTTCCCCTAAGACCACTGAGCCACTGCCAGTTTCAGCCTGGAACAGTATTTTTTTATTAAAGAAGCTCCTCATTAGCATGCTGCACATGGCTCCAGCTCACAGAAAGTGTTCTAAATATTCAAAGTTGTTCTTTACATTTCAGTGTTGGGAACGACTTTCTAAAACTATGAAAAACATGCTGATCATGTATTAAAATAAAAATAAGTACATTACTTTGCTAATTTTAAGAATCCAGGTCTTTCTACAGTAACCCAGTAGCAATGGTTACCACCTCACTTGCAAATGGAACTACCATAATGATCAAACAATCCAATGCTAGAAATGGTATTGCACACTTAAATGAGATTTGTGTTTAAACAGCTGCAGATCTACTATTTTCTTTATTCTTCAGGATACTATACAAAGGATCTACTTGAAAAATAAATGAAATCTTTTTCAGAAGCTGGAAAAGGGTTGGTTCACATATGCACTATTTACTCTGCTGCATTAAAATCATGTCTTCTTGAAAAATAAATGAAAAACAGATGTTTTATTGACATGACTGAAAAAATGTTCAGCCAAAAGAATATATGATAAATCTTTTGTCATAGTAGAAGCAAATAAATAACGATAAACTCTGCTTTTGCTCCCAAAGGAGAGAAATCGCTTACATAAATTGATATCAATTTGCTTGCATACTGTGGAAACTCATTTACCTACACAGTACCTTTTAAAATGAGGGACTATTTGCACATTTCAAAAATCTTTAAAAGCCACCCACCACTTTTCAAAATCAACATAAGAATGTAAAGCTTTATATGGGATATGATTTTATATTACATTCAGTGACTTATGTACTTGTCAGAAAGTCAGTGTTGTTTAGACAATTTGATATATTCACATTAGGAATGAACTCTAAAAAACTGTCAGGTCTGAAAAAATATATTATTTATATACATGATCCATATCCTACTTCTCAGGCATGGCATTGATGCTGTTTGTGACTATTTTTCTTATTTTCTACTCATGCTTTTGAAAAAGGCAACACTAGTGGGTCACTTTTCTATTTTCTTACAAATGAATGAAGGGACACCATCAACCCTTTTGTATAATGTGCACTGCAACTTCAGCAAGGATCAGGGCCATTCTTGACTTAGTGCAAATGGATTTTCTCAAACAGCTAGTCAAGGAACCCACTAGGAAGGGCCACTGCTTGTCCTGGTGCTTATAAACTGGGATGGCATTTTAGATGTCACTGTGGGCAGTTCCCAAGTACTGAAGTGTTCACGGTACAGGGTGGTTCAACATTAAGACAGGAACAGAGACAAACCCCATGAGGACAAGGGTTCAGGATTTTAGAAGGTAGAATTTACAGAAATGGTAAACTGCTTAAAATTGCCTCATGGGGGATTGCCAGAGTGGTATATGCACAGTTGGAAAATAAAGGAGGGAATAACTATGGCAACCAGTCTCTGGAGTGAAGTAATTGTAAGTGGAATAAAAAAAAGAGACTGTTATGGTTCTCATGGCAGTGGCCAAGGTGGTGAGGGAAAAAGTGGCATTCAGCAGGTATTTGGAAATGCAAAAGGAGGAAGACAGAGAAGTATACCAAGTAAAACAGAGGAAAGTAGGAAGGCAATGATGGAAGCAAAGGCACAGATGGAGAAAACAATTTCCAAAGGGGTAGCTAACAGCGATAAATATTTCTTCAGGTACATACTGTAAATGAGAAGAGGAAACACAAAGGGACCAATAGTGAGGAAAAGGAGGGCATTAGAAAAGACTGTGAAGAAGAGGATCAGGAAAAAGCAGCCATCTTAAACAAGTACTCTGCTCAGTCTTCACATTGGAGGGAGGGAGATGGACTACAAGGAACAACAGGAAGAAATGGTGGTGGTGGTGGTGGGTGGACACATGCCCAGATTCAGTGGAAAGAGTCCCAAAGGGTCTAGCAGCTCTGAAAGTGGACAAGGCCATGGCACCAGACAGGAATCACCCAAGGGTACTAAAGAAACTCAGGGAGGTGTAGCTGCCCCACTGATGACCTTATTCAATAGCCAACAAAAACAAGTGTGGTTCTAGAGGAATGAAGGAAAGCAGACATGGTCCCTTCCAGGAGGAGGTTATCAACTATAGGCCAGTCAGCCTCACATCAGTGGTAGGGAAATTAATGAAAACCCTGCTAAAGAAAACATTGTTAGAGTATTTTGATTCCAGTGGGTTTCAAGACAAAAGGCAGAATGGATTCATGGGGGATTCTAGACAAAATCCAGTTGATTTTACCCGATAATATGATGAATAGATCAGAGGATGATCAGAAGAGAGAGTGGATGTGGACTATTTGGACTTTGGAAGAACTTCAGCACTGTCCAACACAGGAGACTGATAAAGGAACTGAGCAGGCAGGCAGCAGAGAGTGGTACTTAGTGGCACTAACTCTAATGAGAAGACAATATCCAGTGGGGTGCCACAGGGCTCAGTACTGCGACTGGTCCTATTCAACGCCTTCATAAGTGACATGATGATGAACTGGACAGAAAATGCATGTTTTCTTGCAAATGACACCACAATCTGTAATAGGGCGGGCACTCAAGAGGGGTGGAGTGAATGTTTAGGGACCTTGGGAAACCCAGGAGTGGTCAACAGCATGGTAGTTGGGGTTCAATGCCAAAAGGTGGAAAAATCTATGCACATAGGGCATAGGGAATCCAGGAGCTGAGTGTAGGATCGGGTGAGGAACTGACAGTCACTAAACAGGAAAGAGATCTTTGGGTTATCATATCTGATTATCTCAAAGTGGCAGGGCACTATGACAAGGAACTAGGCAGTGCCAGTGATATGCTGGGATACAAAGGGTGAGGTATCATCAGCAGGAGGAGGAAGGTGGTGTTGCCACTGTAAAGCTCACTTATGATACCTACTGGGAGTATTGTGTCTAGCTCTGGAGGCCACCTCAGAAAGGACATGGACAAGGTAGACGACTTCAGAGGAGGGCAACTGAAATGATGCAGAGGTTACAACAAGAGCTCTATGAACAGAGATTGAGGTATCTCAGCATGTACATCCTCTAAGAGATAAAAGTGAAAGAGGACATGATAAAGACCTGCAAGCACTTCATGGTGGTGAACAGGGTGCTGGATAACATGCATGAGTGAACAGAATGAACTGGGGAAGGTAGAAACACTATGGTTCCAACTACAGACTAACAGGGAGAAATATCAGGATGGGAGTGCTCTACATATCACCTAAATAAGATGAAGAAAAGGACAGATAACTATGTGCACAGATGTGGAAGGCAGCAGAAAAGTGAAGGTGGTAGTGGTGGGGACTTTAATCTGCCCAATTTGGACTGGGCTATACTGGCCATGTGCTGCGCCAGAAGTCAAGAGATCCTAAATGTAATAGAGGGATGATTCATGACCCAAGGTGTTAATGAACTCACTAGAGAGGAGCAATCCTTGACCTAGTGCTCACCAATGGAGAACATGTACAGGAGGTAGAGGTCAGAGAACCTCTGGTGGTAGTGACCACAGTACAGTGTGGTTCAGTTTGGACATGGGCAGAGATAACATCCCCACTAAGATCAAAACAATCTATTTCAGAAGGGCAAGTTTTAAGAAGATAGGAGAGGTGCTAGGAGAATACCTACCGGGCATTGGGGAGGACATGGTGTGGGCCAAATATAGAACATCATCATGGAAGTGATTCTAGCAACCACATCAGTTTGCATCAAGTTTACAGTTAAGAAATCGGGGACCAGATCACTCATCTGGTTTAACAATGAAGTAGCCAGAGTGGAGAGGGAAAGAGGGCAGCCTACAGAAGATTCAGGAGAACCGAAAGGAAAGAGGATGAGGAGGAATATCTGTGGTTGGCTAGAGTGGCAAGAAAGGAGGTGCAGCATGTTAAGATCAGGAAACTGACTGATTTAGGGGTGGGGAGAAACTTGCAAGGTGGTAAACAACTGACTGAGGGCAGAAACCAGAGATTAGTGGTGATGGTGGGAGGAGTTATCAAGCACCAATGAGGTCACCAGCGGGTTCTGTAGGGACAGATACAAATAGTGTTGTTCAATTAATTCATCAGTGACACTGGGGAAGGCATTAAAGGCAAGATGTGCCTATTTGTAGATGACACCAAACTCTGGGGTGGACACAAAGGAAGGAATACAGGATCTGCAGGAGGACCTCAGTAAATTCAAGAGATTGTCAGGGTTCTGGCAACTAATCTTTAATGGCAAAAGTGCAATGTGATGCACATCGGGCCAGGAATCCTAGGACAGAGTATTACCAGCAGGGTTTCGGTAGCTGCTTCAGATGAAGAAAAGGATCTGAGGTGGTGATTACTAGAGACCTAAAACACATCACACAATGCAAAAGGTAGTAGCAAGGTTTAAAGGCTACTGGCGTGTATAGCTAGGGGAATCAGTAGTAGGAGGAGCAAGGTTATTTTGCCATTGTACAGATCAATCGAAGACCACATTTCGAATATGGGGTAAGGTATTGGCATCCATACTTTAAAAAGACATCAGCATCCTGTAGAGGGTCCAAAGGAGAGCAACCAAGATAATCCATCATCAACAGGATAGGTCCTATGAGAATAGGTTGGGAGCCCTGTAGATGTACTCCTGGAAGAGTGGCATGACATGATCGAGACTTTCAAATACTTGAGGGGATTAACAGAGTTGAAAGAGAAGTCTCTTTAAAATGAGTGATAACAGAACCACAAGAGGCCATAGCTTATAGTTGATGGAGGAGGAGTTTAGGAGGGATGTTAGGATGCATTGTTTCATGGCGAAGATGGTGGCTGCATGGAATGCACTGCCAGAAGAGGTAGTCTCAGGAAAGATGGTGGAGGAATTTAAGAGGGCTTGGGACAAAGACATAGGCACACATGGGACTGAGGAGGGGTAGAACAGAGGGTGGTGAAAAGGAATGGGGTGCAGGGTCATTGCATAAGGTGAGAACCTTGCATCAATTACTGAGCAGATGTGATAGACCAATTGACCTTCTTCTGATGGCTTTTTTTATGTCCGTATGAGAGATCTCCGGTCTTTGTTATCCTACTGCATGTCCCTCCTTTGTTTAAAAATTGTGAATGTTTTTTGAAATGCATACAATGTCAAACATGTTGCCGTGCATTATTTTACTTTTTTTTTATCTCCAATTAGCCTGCATGCCAGACTCTCCCTTACCTGTTCACAGGTTGTGGACCCACTCTAGCTGTTGAGGTCAGTACTTGCCTCAGATTCCCCACAGCCTGTAGTCTTGTATATTTTCTATAGTTATCCTCTACCAAAAGTGGTTCAGCAATCTGGGAGGATAATAATCTGAAATTTCAAACCCAAGATGGGAGCAAAGACCCAGAGGTTGGGGAAAAAATAGCAGCATTCTCAACTTAAGCAGCACCATTGATTCCATTATATTTAATTTCCATTATGTGATGACCACACCACACTGGGCACTGAGTAAGATGGGAGACTTTCTGTTTAGTCAGAAGCAGGCTGGGATTTGACTCACCCACAAAGTCTGATGTTCACCAGCATTAGACTGGATACACAGTATGATGCCATTACAACCTTTGTGAAAGAATAGTTAATTACCATAACAACCAAATCTTTAAAGAATCTCCTCCATTGAGTCACATCATGGAACTGTAGCCGTTGGCATCAGAGTCACCCAGAAAGTTTTGCTAGCTGGGACTGCCAATGTCACAGCACTTCATCAGAACCTATATAACATAGGGGTCCCAGCATGCCTCAGTTAACCACTGGAGGCAATCTTGGAGAATGATCAGACCAGCAGGGACTGAAGCAGCCAGGACTAAATCAGGCACACACTGGAGGATATTGAAACCAGGTAATGATGCTGAAGTAGGTATCATAGGAGAATCCACATGCAGGAGCACGAAGGATAATCTCCTGTCACCCGACAAGCGGAGAAGGCAGAAGGTAAAATTTTGCCTCAAAGGAGGAGATTCTCTTGAAGATCTACTGTTACAGTAAGAAACTATTCTGTCTTCTTTGAGGCCATCTCCTCCATTAAGTCACATCATGGAACAATTCCCAAGTAGTACCAAGCACTGGGAGAGGATAGCAAGACTTACAAATCTCAAGTAAGGAAGGCCTTCCAGAACAATAAGGCCAAAGACCCCACATTTACAAGAGACAATGGGCCAGATTCAGAGCCCAAAACCCACAGCTGCTGGAAGAACCTGGCGCATGTTGGACGCCACTTGCTGAGCAACAGTTTTCCTGCAGCTGTGATATTTACAAAAGTGGTGCGGTTTATGATTGACTTCATGAGTTGTGGAAGTTTGCATGTGTTTTACCCTGCAGCTGCAGAAAATGTTACATCCAGTGGGACCAGACATCACATCTCCCACAGTTGCAGTGGAGTGAAAATAGAAAATCTCCACAGCATCAGAGATTTCAGTCACAACTGGAATTGCAGTGCAGCATAGTCCCATGTTGTTTTGTGAATCCTGCCCAATGTCTAGGATGCAATATTTAATAAATGTATGAACAGTACACTATGTGGCAGCAGCACTTGTGTCTGCATGGGACAAACTGTGAAAACAAACCACTAAAATAGCCACTCCACAAGTGGAATGAGCATGGACAGGACAAGCAAACTGCTTACCACCCTTCTGATGACAGAAAGTAATACAGCTGGCTAACTATTTGGATAGGCCTTGATTAGAATTGGGAGTTCAAAAACAGTTGTGAGTTTTTTTTAATCTTTAGTACAATCCAAATACTAATGCAGCATCTGATGGATGTTCAGCATATATAAACGATGCTTCCCAGTATCTGTGGGAGAGGAAAGTAAACAGGAAAGTCAATTGTCTAATTTAGTGTTCTTTCAGACACAACCTTCAGAAGAAAATGAAGCTTGGTCCTTAATATGACCCTGTGTTTGTGGAAAATAATAAATGGAAGATCTGCAGCCAAAGCTTGCAGCTCTGAGATGTGTATAGCAAATGTCATAGCCATTAGAAACAGTGTCTTCTAAGAGAGGAAGTCAGCTGCTAAGTAGTGTCAGGCTCAAAAGGAAACACAGTAACGGTCTCTAGGACCAAACTAAAAGTCCCAGACTGGAACTGGATGGTGGTCTATGAGGTGTAAGAAGAGGATACCTCTGAGGAACCAAAGGAAACTTCAAGCTGAGCCACCAGCTTGCCATCTGTGAAGACATGAAAAGCCAACACTGTGTCACGTGGATCTTAATAGATGAGACCCAAGGCCTGAGTCCTTAGGGACAGAAGGTAGTCAACACTGCATTAATTGGACACATAAAAGGATTAAGATTGGAGCAGAACACCAAATTGTAAAGCGTTTCCATTTTGTCAATAGGTGTACCACATTGACAGGTTTCTAAGCATTAGGAAAACAGCAAGAGCCACCAGGGGAACCCCAAAGCAGGAGAGCTCTACATCCTCAGGAGATGCATGGAGGTGTAAAGATCACAGATCCGGATGCATCAAAGCACCCTGCTTTGTGTGTGAAGTCCTTCCTACAGAGATAGTGGACGGGGATCCACTGTGAATGCTGTAGAAGAGGGCACCAAATTTGTTTGGGCCAGTATTGGACTACCAGAATCAGGGGCTAATTTGGCCTTCAACTTAACTAGAACTCTCTGTATTAGCGGGAATGGGAGTAATACATAAATGAACCTCTCTTTTCATCAGGACTGTGACAGTGTGTCTCACCAGAAAATCCCAGATCTTGGGTGAGTGAGCAGAAACATGGAAATTTTGCATTGTAACAGAGACACAAAAGTTCTATGTCTAGGCAATTCAATTTTATGAAGAATTCATCCAAGATGGTGTATAAGAGCACCCACTCATGGCAGAACACCCAGGACCATCTGATGCAATCTGCTCTGGCATTGTGGGTAGTAGGCAGAAATATGGCAAAGAGAAACGTTTAATGTTCACCAACCAATACCAAATTCTTATTGCTTCTCTGCAGAGAGGATGTGAGAGGACTCCACCTTATCAGTTGATGTAATAATAATATAATAATAATAATAATAATAATAAAATGTATTTAATTAAGCGCCTTTCAAATTTTTCAAGGTGCTGTTCATAAACTATGAAAACACCAGCATAATCAATACATACAATAGAACTACACAACGAATATTACCAAGCTAAAATAACCAATTGCAACATAGAAATGCCTTCTCCCATAAAAAGTCTTTAAGGCCTTTTAAAACTTCCCACCGTCGTACTCTCCACGGAGCTGACAGGGCAGAGAATTCCAGAGGTGGGAGCCACAAACCAAAGGCACGGCTCCAGAGGGCTTCAATGCACCTTGGAATCTCCAGCAACCCTTGTTAGCTGAGTGGAGCTGTCTCAGAGGGGTGTAGGGCACCAGAAGCTCTTTCAAATAGTCGGGACCTAGACCATGTAGGGCTTTGTAGGTCAAAAGACTCACTTTAAAGGTGATCCGCCACTGTATTGGCAGCCAGTGCAGAGTCGCAGCACAGGAGTAATGGGACCTTCTTGAAACTCCAGTCAACAAGCGTGCTGCATTCTACTAGCTGCAAGCGGATATCAACCCAGAAAGTCCTAGGTAAAGGAGTTACAGTAATCGAGACGAGATGTCACGAAGGCGTGAACCAAAACCAGCAGGTCGCAAGGTGGAACCAGGTGCCTAATCCTGGTGATGTTTCTAAGATGAAAAATGCAGTCTTGACAACTGCAGACACCTGATAATGAAGGTCAAACCAGTGTTAAGCTCCACACCAGGTTACGCTCCCGTTCAGAGGTGGGGATCTGGTCTATCCCAGAATTAATCCAGAGGGGACCCCGCCCTAAACCCTCAATCCTGCAATCCGGGTCCACCACCATAACCTTGCTCTTTCCCGGATTCAACTTCAAACCACTGGTATTCATCCAGTCTTGGATATCAGCAAGGCAGTTATTCAGCACCGAGATAGCACTAACCTGGTCAGGTGCAAAGACAGGTAGAGCTGGGTATCATCAGCATAGCAGTGAAACCTCAGCTCAAACCATCTTACAATGTCTCTGAGGGGTAGCATATATCCGAATAACATGGGGAAAGCACCGAGCCCTGAGGTACCCCACAAGGCAGAGAGAAGGCCCTGGATGAATGCAAACCTGAGACCACTCTCTGCGTTCTCCCTCGAGGTAAGAGAAAACCATCTGAGGACCACACCCGATAGTCCACAAATGGACCTCAGTCGTTCGAGCAGAACCCCATGATCCACAGTATCAAAAGCTGATGACAGATTAAGGAGAACCAAAACAGAGTGGTGTCTCGATCTCTCGCCATCAGGAGATCATTGAGCACCCAAACCAGAGCAGTCTCGGTACTATGCGCTTCTGAAAACCAGACTGGAGATGTTAGTATAAACTATGGATGGTCAAATGGTTATCAATTGAGCCGCCACAACTTTCTCAATAACCTTCCCACAAAGGGAGGTTAGAGATTAGTCGATGTTTGCTAGTCATCCGGTCTAAAGAAGCTTTCTTCAGAAGGAGTCACCACACCTTCCTTCAGAGAAGCTAGGAAAGCTCCCATCCCTAAAGAACACTGGATAATCCGAGCAAGAACCGGGCGATAGTCTCACTACAACCCATAATCAGGGAGGTAGGGCCGGATCAAACTACAACATGTTGGGCGCATCTCACGGAAAATCCTCATAGTGTCTCTGAGATCCGGTAGGTTAAAGGAACTCCAGGAAACTCCGGGCTCTGTGACAAAACACTGATCAACTGCAGCAACCTAGAGTGAGGTCAGGGCACTGCCTCTGAATGTCTTCCACCTTATTCGCAAAGAATCGAGCGATCTCCTCGCAATCAATTTGCGTAAAGCTAAATGGATCTGCCGACAGACTGGGTTGCACAGTCTGTCATCAGTTCTGAAGAGCTGAGCGGTCGATTCGGGAGACAGAAATTTCCTGGAGGAATTCTGCCTTCTTATGGGAAATTGCTGTTTGGTAGAGCTTATAATGCTCTAACAAAATAAGATGGTCGGCATCAGAGGCAGTCTTCCTCCAACAACGCTCCAACCTACGTCCCAACATCTGCAGCCCTCTCAATGCCCCATTGAACCATGGGACAATGGGACGGCGTGGGAGGGGCGAACATCGGCTGGTGCAATCTGATCAAGTGCAGCGAAATGGACCCATTATAGGCCTCTACCAGCTGCTCAGGATCAGTCCATGACTGTCAAACAACAAGAGGTCAATAACGCCATCAGGTTTTCAGGGACAACTTCCCACAATGGCGGTACTGACCAACTCCACATTGGCTGACCTGCCCAGGGGCCTCAAAATTGAACCCAACTGAGTAATGATCAGACCAACCGACTGGTTCCACCACCAAGTCAGAAGCCTCTATCCCCAGGAGGAAAACCAGGTCAAGAGAGTGACCTCCTTTGTGTGTAGCTGCGGAAACAACCTGTGTAAAGCCCAGAGATGTCATCACCTGGAGAAATGTTGACCAAAAAGTGAAGATTAAATCGTTGACCCACTCATTGAAGTCACCCAGCACCATCAATCTGGGTGACTCCAAAGCATCATCGGCGGCAAAATCTGCTATTTCCTGCAGGAAAAGCTTCTCATCCCTGGTGGACGGTAAATGAGGGCAATCCTGCACCCCACACAGCTACCACAGTGCACTCAAATGATCTAGCCTCCTCAACTGGTATGCCAGTAAGGACCAATCAGTCTTAAAACAGACCGCCACCCCACTAATCAATCTCGGGCGGTGTATAACCGAGAACCGGCGAGAATGGCGGCCTCTAAAAAGGGCCACATTCCCATCCAACCAGGTCTCGGTAATGCAAGCCAGATCTGCCCTTGCGACAAAGTCTGCAATAAGACCAGTCTTATTGCAGACAGATCTAACGTGCACAACAGTGCCGAGTTGGACGAGGATGACGAGTTGTCCCAACCACTTGCCCTCCAAAACAAGAGGTGCCCTTGGGTATGGGAACCAGAACAGGACTACCTTGCTCCAGAAGCCATTTGCCCCAGGGCGTCTTCTAGGCCTAACCACTCCTATGGGAGAGCACGCTCACTCCTTTCCACAACCCCCACGCCCCCAATTCCCCTCCCCTTGGCACAATCCCTAGTGCCCGACACGATGATAAACATGAACGGGCAAGGAGGACAAGAAGAAGGGGCGGAGGGCATGGAGAGCAGAGGCCGAATAACGAGGACAGGTGGAGCCAGCCGGCACATCAGGCTGTTCAAAGGTTAAAACAACAAATAAAATAAATAAAACAACACCACAATCAACCTAACACTAAAACAAAAAATAAAAATTAAACTTAACCAATACTCTAATACAAAATCTATTAAATTATTTTTTATCCACAAGCCCTCTCACGGCCTGGGGACATTAATAAAATAATAAAACTAAAACTAATAACAAAATAATGAATAGAGAATAATTTAAAACCACCTTTGGGACTCTCTCACTGAACTGGAGAAGGTGGAATACAAGATGGAATCAAGCACTCTCACTGCATAAATTATCCTCAAATAAAGTAACTACAAACAATACACATCCTATATATAAAAAATACAAGATAAAATAACATCAACAAATAAAATTCAATTTCAGAGGACCGTCATTCACCATCCACATCAGTTAGGCTAAAATAAGGACCACCAGTGAACAGAGAACCGCCAACCCAAAAGATCGGTGACCCACTACTTCCTCTCCGGGAGGACAACCCCAGACGGCCCAGGAGTGTAGAGGAGGGAAAAATTAAGGAATTAAGGACAGGCCCTCCAGCCAACCCCACTCCCTCCACTGTGTGGAACACCAACCCAGGGCCACCAGAACACTGCAAGCCTAACTAATAGGCTAAATGAAGTCAGTTGCTCCAAGAACGTTTATATAGTTCAATGTCAATAAGCGAATCCAAAATCACTTATCTTACAGGATCTTTTCGGGCCGCTCCTATAAATATGTAAAGAATAGTTAAGGGCCAGTCTTCTCCAATTCATGCACAGGTTTAGATATGAGGGCAATCTTCATTGAATAGATGGAAAATTATAGTCAGGAAGATCTAATCCAGCCATATTCTCATCAAATAGGTGACCTTTACACACTTAAATTTTGAAAACTTCACAATACTGGCCCCAATATCGTTAGAAACATCCAATAAGCCAAAAAGTTCCAGAAGAATTCCAGACTCGAAATTATGATCCAGATCCCGGAAGAACCATCCACCAGGCCACAGGTTCCTGCCAGAAATTCAAGAGGTGATTACCCAGGCTATAATAGTGGTCCACTACCTCGACTCCAGGTTAAATCAGCCCCCTGGCCGACTATACTGGGAGTCTGGGGAATAGGATCAATGGCTAGCCTCCAGCAAGCCCTGATCCCAGCCCCTGTGTGGGTCACTAACCTTCTAACACTTCAGGAAACCAGCAGGCCCAGCTATACAAATCCGAATCCACAGTCAAAGCGGGTCACTAAAACATAACTTTTAGCCCAGCACTCCAGAAAAGTAAAACTGCAGGATCCTTTGCTATCTCCGCAGACTTATTGATTCTGAAGAGCAGTGCATTCAAACTCCTTGGTGAGCTTGTCCCCAGCAACTCTCTACTCCTCCAGATCCCATTCGATGTCAACTAATTCTCCAAAGAAGTGCTGGGGAGATCGCGCTCAGGGAATGTAACACCGACCAAATCTCCACACTGAAAGGCAGCCGTTAAGCCACAGGACCAGCCAAGTTCTTGCAGCAGACCAAAATGCCAAATCAAACAGTGCCCTGGAGTCCCGACCGAGTCGTCTAACGCGTGAACTCAAATCACAGTACAAATGTGGTAACAGTAAAGTAGATGCTGGGAAACATAAACAGGCAATGTTTAGGCACTCAGCGGCTTCTCAGCACCACCAATTTAGTTCCAACACACGAATGCACTCAAATAAAACAGCGGAATATAAACAAAACCTTAAGTCCTGCACTTAAAACAGCAAAAGTGATTTTAAAACAACAAAACGGCCAAACAAGAACATAAAAATAAAAACACAGCAAGCAGCAGTCCGACAGCTAGCCCAGCATATCGCCATCTTCATTTTTGTAGTACATCACCAAAATATTGTCTGAAAGGATCAGCAGCTGATGCCTTAGAAGGAGTAGCAAAGACCTATAGGCCATACAGAACAGCCCTCACCTTGAGAGTGTGGCTGTACAGAACCGACTCAAAGGGTCCATTGATCAGGAGCTCTGAAGGGCACAATCGGCACCCTTGTCTGAACCTGAGGTATCTGTCATCATCAGCAGGAGAGGTGATGGACATAGAAATGGGAACCCCATGTCGAGGTCGGAGAAGTCAAACCACTGGAGCAGGAAGCAAATGAGTGGAGGGGTCACTGCTATGAGACACTCCAACTCACTGGAATTCTGTATCCACTGTGCCCGGAGAAACTATTGTGGGATCATCATGTAAAGATGTGCCAGAGGGATAGTCAGTATGGCAGCAGGTGTGAGTCCTATGATCCATAGCAGACATCTAACCAACACACAAAGTCGCTGGAAGAGACCACTTGAGCCTGGGCCTCCACTGCTGTTGTACTGTCTGAGGACTCCATATCCTAACTAGATCTGCAGCTTATCTTCTCTTCCCTGCCACTAGGGTTGCCTTATGTCTAGTACATGCATTCTTGAACTCACCTTTTTTTCCCTGACAGCCTCAACAGGGAGGCTGTTCCATGCATCCACTACACTTTCTGTAAAAAAAATACTTCCTTGAGTTTCCCCAAGTCTTTCCCCCTCCAGTCTCATATTGTGTCCACTTGTTGTTGCACATCTCTTTTTGAAAGATGCTGCCCTTTTGAACTCAAAATCAAATCCAACCTCTCCCTCCTCTCCTCCTGGGTGATTATATATATATGTATATATATATATATATATATATATATATATATATATATATATATATATATAAGTTCTTTCAGTCTTTCCTCGTATGGCTTCTGGTGCAGTCCTCAACTACTTTGCAACATTCCTTTGCAGCTGCTTATAGTGCACAGATTTTACTTTAAAACATTAGCATGCATCTACTGAAGTTGGAATTACATGAGTTAATGTAACTCATAGCCTGCTACTTCTCCCAAAGATGCAATATCTCATTTTCAGTAGTAGCATGCTAACCCACTGATATATTTTGAATCCAAGCAACCAGAAGCTCCTGAAATTAGTTTTGTGAGAGATCAAATATCCACTACCTGTGCCGATACTTGAATACAGAGAATACTAGTTGGGCAATCATGCACTACCAGCCTGTGCTGCCTCAGAGGGTTCTGATTACACCTGACTTCAAGAGTAAAGCTCAAGAGGTCTGATGTAATCATAATTCTGGTGGCAGCTCAGATGAGTTGAGCATGTAGTTATAACTGGTATTCTATGGTGTATATATTTTTTTAGTTTTTATTTTGAAAAGAAAAATAAAGTGTTTTCACAGTGCTCCCTTGGGAGGTAGGTGGTTTCAGTACAGAACTTGAAAGGACTGATGTGTGGAAAACAGCTGCTGACTTCAAGATTTCTGATCAGCTGGAACATTGTTGTACCACAGGACAGTACAACTGCATTCCATGACCTCTGAACTGTGGTACAACAATGTTTCAACTGGCATGGAAATCCATGTAGAACAAACCCCCACTATCGCTATATAATGATTTTGCTTCCTTGCTAGTACTTGATACCCAAAACCCTGCTTTTGTTGATAGACCAGCATCCAGTTGACACAGTATGGTCCATTATTAAAGAATAACTTACTGTAGTTCTATAAAGTGGATTCTACCAGTCTGTGTCATCATCTGAACTGTAGGGCATATCCATGTCATAAATACGACAGTAACAATTTAATTCTAAATTCAGTTGTTAGAGAGAGATTGTAGTGCAGTCCAGCCTTCTCCAGCTTTGTATAAGACATTCCCATAGGCCTTTACACCATCTGTGAGGGAAGACCATTTGCTGTAGCCACACTGTTTGGTTAAGAAATGCAGTAATATTGCCTGAAATCATTTTGCAGTTTATACCAAGAAAGCAATCTGTTTGATATGCATGTACTGTGAAAAGTCCACATGTCTAGGGTCTCAGAACTTCTCTATTACAACCATTTTACATTAAATTAAAAACAATTGATTCGGGCACATATTCATCTGAATGCTGTCTGAATGCACATCAGAAAGTAGAGCTAACTTTCTACTTTATTTAGCGGTCTTAGATATTGTATAATCTCCATCCTTAAAATGTCTCAAACATATCTTAGTGTATAACATGGGCAGAAAAATGTCTCAAGCACAGAAAGTGATGTATACCTTGAGGGATCTACAGTGTAAGCAATGGAACAAAAAGGGCAGAGTGGATGGGCCATGCAGCTCTTATCTGCCCTCAACTTCTGTGTTTCTATGTTTCTAGGAAAGCAGATTCATCTACAAGTAGTTCTAGCCAGGATATTACTGCAGTACAAAAGTATACCTACTTCAGCATGGACACTTCAGACACACTGACCTGCAGATCCTGTTATTTCTAACTGTAGAAACTCTTTTTATATTTTCTATTATGCCATAATTTCAGAATTTCCAACCAAACCAGTCTTTAACCTATGCTGTTCACCTCACACTTTTATGGTTCTAGTCTGATTGCACTAATCAGAAAATTCCAAACACCCAACAGAGTTGCTCCCTATTGTCACCATCTAAAGCTTCAATATCAAGACCCTAATCTGGCCTCTAATTATGTAACAGGATAGTGCTTTAAAAGCAGGGTAATTAGTTGGGTAATGTTTGTGATGCCTCTGGTATCAGTAGAAACAAACCCCAAATGAGCCAGTATCTAACACACTACCCACCTTTGACACTACACAAAATAACAAATGAGGCTCTGATTGATCCACTACCTCTGGTGCCAACCATAACATTACAGCACTGCTTTCTCCTCTCATCATCATGGTATACTACATCTCTCCTGCTAGAGGATCTCTCAATAGTGCCACAGAATGCTCCACAGGGCTACTGTATAATGCCACTATCGGGAACATTGGTTGTCTCTGTAGTGCAACAGTGGCAACTAGTGCTGATCAAAACCAATGTGACAGGAGTTCAAGAAAATATTCTATTTGTTTTTAATATTTTTTATTTTATTTTATTTTTGTTAACGGGTAAGGACACTGGACCATTGGTCACTTTTCAGGTCCGACCTGGACCATGCAAAAATTCAGAACAACAACATTTAACAATAACACATGATTACAAATAACAATTACACACTGATAAAGACAGTAAATATTGCTTTAACTTAAATTTGAAGCTAGATACAGAAGAAGCAAGTCTAATGTGAGCTGGAAGGGCATTCAAAAGATCTGTGCAGCCACAGAAAAGCATGGGACCCAATCTTTAATCTATGGCTGGGAACATTAAATAAAGGACCACTTGCAGACCTCAAACAAGGTAGTGTATCTCTACAAGAGACTAGCATGAACAAGGGAAAGGACATTCCAAAATTAAAACTTGTAAACTTTGCACACCCACAAAGAAGAGATCCTAAGGTCAGGGAAAACCAGCCCAATTTAGAATATAAATGGCAATGATGTGTCTGACTTGGATCAGCCATTATGAACCTACAAATGTCATTGTGGTAACAGTCAAAACATGCTTTCTTTCTGCCCTATATTAAAATAAAGGCTTGACATGTAATCAAAGTGAGGAAGGAGTGATGCAACGGCAATAGGCTCTCCTGGTGTCTAATGAGAAATAAGAGATAAATTTATACAGTAACCATATTTTCTTATTGATTGTTTTAGCAATTAATTGAACCTGAATAGAAAATGATAAACAGGAATCAAGAACCACACCTAAATATCTAAATTGGGACACCTGTTCAAGCGGAAGGCCTTGTTGATGTAAGATAACAAATCTCAGGTTGTTCTCAAGCATTGATGGTGTGACAAATAACATTACCTTTGTTTTTCCTGAATTTAGAAACATTGCATTACTAAATAGTCAGGAACAAACAGCCCCAAGCTCATCATTCAAAACAGATGATAACTCAGTCACAGATATCGATTGAGTAAAAATAATTAAATTGTCCGCTTACAAATAAGTGCTACAATGTTTAATAACCAAGGGCAAGTGATTAACAAAAATAAAACAGCAGTGGGCCCAAAATGGACTCCTACAGGATGCCACAATGAATTATGGACACATCCAAGACTACGGATCCTACCTGGAAGTAATGACTTCTATCTATAGAATAATTTCAAATCCAGGACACACAGCTTCATAAAGCCAATTTCCAATAGTTTGAGGCAAGCAAGATCATGATCAATTAAATAAAAATCTTTGGTCATGTCCACAAACACTATCCCGTCATATTACCCTTATCAAAACCGCAAAGGACGGTGTCCATGAACCAGACCAAGGCTGTCCCCATCTCATGGTACTTACAAAACCATGTTGCTGAGCAACCAACAATTCATGAGCACCTAAGTACTCATTTGCGTTGCCACAAGATTTTCTAGTATTTTATCTAAGGGATTCAAAATTGAGATAGGCCTATAGTCATTCAAAGAACTAGGGTTAGTTTTCTTTTGATAGAGACCACCCTCGCCTTCTTCCATTCAACAGGAAAACAAAAGTAACCAAAGATAGGTTAAATAAATAACAAAGGGGAGCAATAATGAAGGGGATTGGCAATTTCAAAAACTGCCATCCAACCCTTCCCCACAGTCACTTGCTATATCAGGAATGGCCTGCAAAAGCTTCAGAACCTCAACTTGTGCAATTTCACTAAACATAAATCTGGGTTGATTAAAAGAGAAGTCAGGTGACTCAGAATTTGGAGCCTTGGAGGATGGAAAGATATTTCTATAACTAGTCAAATCAGAAAATATATTATTTAACAATGTAACAATTTCAGGTAAATCAACAATATCGACATTATCCACAATTACCTTCTGGATATCTAGTTTAGGTTTGGGGACTCTAAAAATTAACATTATTCCTGAATTGTTTAGGATTGGCCCAGCTAGATTCAAGACAATCCCGATAGTAATCTTTTTGGTTTCTTACCTCTAATGACACCAATTTCCTGAGTCTCGATAAAGGTTCATTGTGGGAATACTAGGAAGCCTTTTATATCTGGACTATGCTACATTTCAATCCTTATCAAGTTCTTAATAATAGGAAAACCACCCAGTGGAAGACCCACAACATCAAAAAGAGAGAAGAGGAATATAATATTCTGAATCGGGAGCAATTGGCTATGAAAATAGACTAGCATCATACCAACATCAGGAATGCACTCAAAATGACCAATCAATAGTTTCTAAATAGGAATGTAGTAGAAATGTATTGAAAGAAAGCTCTTCAGAGCATGTGTTATGCTTATTAGCATTACCTTTTTGTGAATTAAAGCACTTGGTTATGATTCACACATCACAACTACATGCACAATAACATGACAAACACCCTACCATGCTGTATAAATCCTTATCAGCAGTGCCTCTACCTTCCCATGACCAAGGATGTACAATTACAGCTTCAACCTGGTTTTCAAGGCTTTAAAAAATATCAACGCGATCACTGGGCAAATGACACTGCTAAGGTGCAAAAGCAATCTGTGCTAACCCATATTTCATCCAGTACATTTTATTTATTTTTGTTGACCGATTTAGTGCACTAGACAAATCCTGCCTATTTTCAAGCACGACCCGGGGAGGTGGATACAGATGAATGTCAACTGGCCTTGAACCAGAATAAGCTGTTGGCGGTATTTTTTAGTGAATGAGGAAATTTGGGCAGGACATCCCCTACTCTTTTCGATAAGTGCCATGGGATCTTTAACATCCACCTGAACTACCACCAATCCAGGCAGATGGGAACCTCGGTTTAACGACTCATCGAAAGATGGCACCTCAAGTGCAGCACCCTCTCATGCAGCACTACAGTGTCAGTACTGGGATATTAACCCAAGTGTCAGATGTGGAACTGAACCCACAGCCTCTGATCTCCCAGCCTCAGGGCGAGTGTGCTACCTACTGAGCCACTGACACTGATAAATGAAAAAGCCTAGGAACTCATACCATCTACACTCTTTCTTTCTAAGTAAATAAAGGCACCTGATTTGTAACCAAGAGGGTAGTAAACTGTGTATAGTATGGAACCCCAAAATTCATGAAAGATGGAAGAAGTGACCTGAACTTCTGCTCATATAGTTTATAATTATTAACCATTCCTATTCACAATAACAACTAAAACTGTTTATGGGATATTCATTAAACACAAATTACAAACCTAATCTACTACAGAGGCAACTAAAAAATACAAATATATGTTAAATATGTTACACATGAGAAAAGTTATAGAACACATAAGGATGAACAGAAATAGTAAAAAATGGAGATATTATATGTAAGTGTCGATTAGGCCCCAAAACTGAAGCTGCAGGTCCCATTTAAAGAGCCTAGATGTCCAGTTCAGTTCAGTTTCAGTTCAGTTTATTTTTGAAGGATAACAGTCACAGAGCAAGCTCATTTGGAAGGTGGTCCCTTGTACACAAACCATAACATCAAAATTACTGAATAACACATAAATGGTTACAAGGTTAGGGCACATAACACAATTGTAGTATGCATATTTAATAACCAACAACTAAACATTAGCAGAACAAATACAGGGCACCGAGAGTACATCCAAATGTGCATAATGGATAAGTGCAATTTTACATTTATTTTATTTACTACCACATAAAGAGGGAAGAGAAGGTGAAATCAAAATATGGATAATGACAGAGCTAGGATAAGGAGAGGAGAGATGGTTAATAACAGTGCCAGATATAGGGAGTAATTTATTCAATAATCAGGGTGATGAAGTTTTTTAATTTGAGTGTGGATCAAAGTTTGTTTCAGGCTGTGGGAAGTACATAGTTCATGGCTGACTTACCAAAGTGAGTGCTAATTTTGAGCACCTCCAGTGAGATGTACGCACATTTCCTTAGTGCATAGGAGCTGTGGGAATGGTGGAGGAGAGAAGTGATATAGGGGAAATTTGCTAGTAGTGCTTTGTAAACCCAATTGTATGTGTATGAATAAGTCTTCTGGTTGCCAGGGAGCCTACCTTACTTCCTTATACAAGGCACAGTGGTGGGTGTTCGCTGGAGTATTGGTAATGAACTGAATAGCAGTGTGATAGAGGGTGTCCAGCTTTTGAAGATCAGTTATTGAACAGTTAGCATATATAATATCTCGTAGTCCAATAGGGCCATGAAGGTGCTCTGAACAAGTCTGATTCTAGAGTCTCGAGAGAATAGCTATTTGTTTCTGAAAAGAACTCAAGTCTCTGCCTCAGTTTTTTAATAATGCCTCAATGTGGGAGGTAAAGGATAACTGATAGTCAAGCAAGAACCCTAAGTATTTGAAGTTATCCACTGACTCAAGCTTATTGCCTAGGAGCGAGGTAATGTGATTGGTAGTGATAAGGTTAGAAGAAGCAGTAGGTGAATCAGGTGGGTGAAAGAACATTACCTTAGTTTTATAACATTCAACAGTAGTTTTGACACTATTATGTTCTGCTGAAGCCGTATCACCCCTTTCGTCGACACCCGACGGTGAAAGAAGAAAAAGGACCATTACAGCGACATTCGCGGTAATGGTCCATTTTCCTTGTTTCGCCTTCCCAGTGTTCCGCCCACTCCTGGACCAATTCCAACCTGGAGTTGGAATCTTAGAGTCTGGGGAGGCAAGCAGAGCCCCTCACTGAAAACAAGGAGTCAAGAGGCGGCACAATACCTGTGTCAGTATTGTGCAGTTGCTGTGGGGAGGTCAGCATTTTGCTGATGGGAAACTTGGTGCTTCTTCTGAAGCTGGATAAAGTCTGTCTGGAGTGCTGAGCAGACTTGGCTGAGGGAGGGTTTTGAGGTATATAGAATAGTGGCGTCAGCAAGTAAGTGGATGTCAGTGATATTATTGTTTAAGATGTTGACATAAATCAGAAAGAGCAGGGCCCAGCATGGAGCAAAGAGGACCCCTCTTAGCAAGAGGAGTAAGGTTGAGAGAGTACCATTGGCATTTATCTGTTGATACCTATCCCCAGATAACTGGCAAACCAGTTTAATACAGAATTATTGAAGCCCAGTTGTTTAAAGCTGTTGAGGAGAAAGATGATCCACCTATTACAGACTTTACTCAGATCCAGAAAAACAGCCCCTGTGATTAATGTTTTGTCCGTGGCCTCTAACCAATCACTTGTAACTTTGAATAATACTGATGTTGTGCTATGTAGTGGTCTGAAATCAGATTGTAAGATTTGTAATTACAGTAATTGAATGGTGTTTGCAAAATCAAAATGCTGAAAAATTGTTCACCCTCTGCATTTCATTTCCCTTTTCATGGCCTTACCCTATTTAAATAAATTGTTGGTTAACCTTTTTACAAATGTCTCCTGAGCATATTATTAGTGAGCATATTATTAGCTTAAGTCAGTAATTGCAAGTATATTGAAAATACAGTTCTGATTTATGGTAATCCATGTGTGGGGTGACTGCAAGGGGTGTAGATACATGATTAAATGGTAACTCTGGGTGCAGGCACTGCTCTATTTTTTTCTTTGGGAAAGAACCCCTTTCACTACTAGAACCAGAGCACAGGCCAATCAACCTGGTTGATGACTCCCAGGCAGGGTAGTAGCCTGCTGGTATACAGTTCCAGGTTACATTTAGATCCTAATGCACCACTAACTTCACATTTGAGGTTCTAAACCACTGCCCTTGGAGGCCTATTCTCCATTACCAGTTCAAAACTACATGGAATTGAGGTCACTGGACCCCAATTGTTCCCTGACAGACACCCCCTCCTCCACTTCCGAGTTAGTGAGTACCAAGTTAAGAATGTTGTCCTACTGTGCGGGATCCCTGACTAGCTGCACCAGTATGTAGGGTAGCCTCTGATTATGGCGACTGCAATTGAGGACTTTCAAAAGTATGAGTCAATCACGGCACCTGTGCACAGGGCTACCGGGCAGGAGGGTGACGGATGGGTGGGGTCTGTGAATATAGCCACAGGATGTTGCTATGTGTACACCCGCATGGGGGAGGAGGGACCATGCTGTGCGACAAGAGGAAGGGACAGAGGGTTTGTGAGGTGTAGTGCAGTGGTGGACTGCTGAGCTGGCCGTGTGGCATGGTGGGATGGTGGCAGACTAGGGTTGGGAGGGTGGCGGGTTCAGTTCTGGGCAAGAGTTCGTTTTGCGCTGGTCCAGGAATTTTCTTTTTCCTCTTTTGCACCCCTGACACTGAACCCGCTGGAGTTCAGAATCCTTTAGAGAGGTGTGGGTGCGCAGCCCTGCATAAAAAATTCCAAGTCTTCAGGCGCCTTTTGCTGTGTGCCATGAGTGTACATCGCTGAAACTGATTTTCACGTTGTACAGCCACCCTAATATGATCGCCTTTCCACAATCACTGTTATTACATGAAACCATATGAATTCCTGCAATGTGTCCAGCACCTGTCTCATAGTACTCTTAGCCACAGGGGTATCCCAGTCCATGCCTGGCAGGTTCAGATCCCACATTATAACTAGATCCTATTTTGCTTCCCTCCTGATTTTCTCCTCCAAATTCATGTTCCCCTTTCTTTATTACCCAATAGTCTATAAACTTTCAAGTCTAACCTTTTTCCCAACAGCCTTAGTCAGCTACCCCAAGAATGAACCACACTCCCCCCATTCTAGATGGTCCCTGCTCTGTAGCCTCGAGTACCTTCCTGACATGGAGGGCTGCTCACCCACCTTTCCCTTGCTCCTGTCCTTTCTATTTGAGGTGTACATTGGGCTACCAGATCCCAATAATTTTTCCCAGAGGCCCACATCTACATGATGGTGTACCAAGTAGCAGTGAGACTTTTCACAGGAAAAAGAAACCACACACAACAGTATCTAGTCTCCTGCAAATTATATACATCTTCTAATTTCATTGATGTGTATGATCTTCCATTTCTGCCAATGTTCAAGTATATTTTAAATGTTTTAGCTACATTTGTGTCCTAAAAACAAATAGCTGCTAATATGTACATACAAACATCAGAAGAAGCCAGCAGAAGAAGCCATTTGGTCTATCAGGTCTGCTCATATTGCAGTGTCCACTGCTTGAGTTAATATCCTGCCCTCCCTCCAAACTCCTCCCATCCTCCTACCCATGATCCTTACCTTCCACCTATGCCTATCTCAGCCTCTACTAAAGTTGCCCAGAGTCTTCAACAAGATGACCTCTTCTGGCAGTTCATTTCAAGTGTCCACTACCCTCTCTGTGAAGAAGTGCTTCCTGACCTCCCTCCTAAACTTCCCACCCTCCAGCTTAAGACTAGCCTCCTCATGTTATGATTTCCTCTAAGCTTAAGACTCTCCTTATCAACCTTATTTATCCCTTTCAAGTACTTGAAGGTCCCAATCATGTCCCTCTCTCTCTCCTGTCTTCCAGACAGTACAAGTTCAGTGTCCTCAACCTCTCCTCTTATTCCTTATGCTGCTGACCCACTATCATCTTTGTCACTCTCCTCTGGACCTTCTCCAGCAGGTTAATGTCCTTTTGAGGTGTGGGCACCAGTACTGAATTATATACTCTAGATGCAGCCTTACCAGTGACCTGTACAAGGCAGCATAATCTCCTCTCTCCTACTACTGATCCCCTATATATGCATCCCAGCATCTTGTTTGCCTTTGCTGCTGCTTTCTAGCACTGTGGAGTGATCCAGGTCACTAGTGATCATCACATCCCTGGTCCTTCTCCTCCTTTGATGCAGATACTCGGACTCCACCCAGGTAGTACTCTGTCCTGGGATTCTTGGCTCCAATATGCATAACTTTGCATTTCTTGGCATTGAAGCCAAGCTGCCAGATCCTGGACCACCTCCCCAGCTTTTCCAAATCTTCCTGCTGGGTCCTGAATCCTTCAGCTGTGTCTACTTTCCATAGAGCTTGGTGACATCCACAAATCGGAACATTTTGCCTTAATGCCATCCCCAATGTCATTGATGAAGACATTGAACAGTACAGTACAGTGGCAGGGCTAGTGCTCATGACTCAATGATCCATATTTAGAAATGGGTCATTTGGGTTCACCAGGGGAGGAGAATCAAGCATCCCATATGATGCTCTCCTCTTCTGAGGTGAAAGTGTTATCAGACAGAGGGCTGAAGGACATTGCAAACGTTGCAGTGTCAGTGTTAGATAAGTCTTGTGCACGTGCATCATGATGATATGGCATTTATATGACATCAGGTGAGATTAGAGAAATAGAAGAAAAATAGCTCAGGCACTGAATAAGGATCCTGGTATATACAGGACCCACACCCCTGCTTCAGTGCCAAATGTTGAAATAATAAGCTTGAAGTAAATCCCCATACCCTGTGCCTGCATGTAGGGAAGTTACCATGAGGGCTGGAAGCCACATGGTAGAGTGGTGAAGGGACCCAGTAGCTTTTGGAAGCTTTGAAGGAGTTGGAGGCTGGGGCAAAGGGAGCATAAACAGGAAGAAAAGGTAATGCATGGCTGCTTTATGCCAGTTCTATGTGATATGAGTGAAGATAAGGATATTGCCACTTGCAGTCATGACTTATCCCAAATGCTTTATAACCAATCCACTTTGGGCCTCCATACACTGTCTATCACAGGTATTGAATACCCAGCAAAATGGAATTAGCCACACTTGAGTTAACTTTAAAAAATTAATTTTGCTTCTGCTTCTATGCTCAGGAATGTAGAAGTAAACCTGCCCCACCCCTTTGACTCCCTTCAGACTTTGTGCAGCACCAGGTTTAACATTTGTGCTAATTAACCCATGTAGCCTTCTTAGAAAATGTGATCAAATATGGGTAGCTCACAGAAATCCTGATTTTTAGTTGTGACTGAAATGTGGCTTAAAAGCTCCACCATTGACCAACAGATTATACTCCTTCCTTCAATATTTTAGGTTGGACAGATCCACTAGAATAAGGGGGGTAGTTATTTACCCAAATGATAAGCTCAATGACACCGTAACCCTAGCATTAGTCACACACATGGAATTTGAATGTCTTGCAATAAAGATCCAACTACCGTCTTCTGAGGTTTTCAATATTATTAAATGCTACAGACCACCATCAGGGCTACAAATTTTAATCAACCTTTAGGAACTTTATTGTAACCAATATGAATGCAACTATTATCTTTGGCGCATGAATCTAGACTGGCTTACACCTAAGGCAAATATGCTAAGGACTTATGTGATGAGCTTGGGTTATCACAGCTCATTATAAAACCCACCAGGATTACACACAAGAAACAAGGATAATATCATCATCCTTGATGTGATCCTTACAAACCGCCTCCACAATATCTCATGCACTACCATGTTCCATAATGACGTGAGCAAACACATCATTGTCATTTGCACTCACATCCAAGAAAAATGGTTTTACTGCTCCAAATCTGTAACAAGATGAAGCTTTCACAATTTCAATACTGACAACTATCTGAGGTGTGTAAACTGGCAAAGCATCTAGCTAGCCACTTTAGTAGATGAAGCTATTGATATCCTGAGCAGCTAACCTAACAGAACTAACCAATAAGCATGCCACGCTCATAAGGCATAGGGTTAGAAGGTCACACACCACTGGTTCACACTGGATCTGAAAATTTCTGTTATCCATGGTGATAAACTGTGAGAATGAGCAAAAACACACAAATCCCTGCTGACTGGTAGACATTCAGATCTTCAAGATATGCATGAGTTAAACTTATTAGAACAGCTAAAGCAAATTACTACGCAGATACCTTGGAAGAGACTAAAGGTAATACATTCAAAATATGGCAGATAATCAAATCAGTAGAAGGCCATAACCCCCATACCTGTAAAACTTATGATAGATGGTACATAGACATTTGATAAAGGCAGAATTTTGGAGAAAGTGAATGCCCACTTTGGCACAGCAGGCTTGGTGTTTGACTCCTCCCCAGCTGCTGGGCTGACAGATTGCTCAACATCCATGGAAGATCCCCAGGGCCTGAGGCCCCAAGACTCCTTCCAGCTTTCTACAGTGTCTTACAAACAAACTGAAGACCATTTAAGTAAGTTAGAGCATAAAAAGTACTGGCTCTGATCGGTTTATGCCATTTTCCTAAAATTGGGGAATCACTTGCTAATTGCACCATTCTATGTATCTTTAACTTATCAGTGTCCATGGCCACGGTTCACTCCTGCTGGAAAGCAGCCTTTATGTTGCCCCTACTTATGACAGGTGACCCAAGTGACCCTAATAACTACAGACCCATTTCCATCCTCCCAGTTCTTTCCAAAGCCTAAAACAATTTGCAAATAATCAGCTAAAAAGTATCAGGAAAATTCTAATCTTTTCAACCCACTGCAATCTGGATTCAGACAGAACCATAGTACTGTCTCAGCTTTAGCCAAAGTCACCAATGACTGGTTTACTGCACTAGATGCCAAGCAATTCATAGGTGCCATCTTTCTAGACTTAAGCAGGCATTTGATACTGTTGACCACAATCTCCTCCTCTGATGCCTTAGGGATCTGGGTATGGATGACTCTTCAGTAAGCTTTTTTTCTATTTACCTTGCAGATAAACTGCAAAGATTTAAAGCTGATGAGCTTCTTTCTGACCACCTTCCTATCACAAGAGAAGTACCTCAAGGGTCTATTCTAGGGCCTCTGTTATTCTCCATGTATATTAACTCATGGACACAACATTTACAAATTTAGGTTACACTTTTTTGTGGTTGAGTTCGGTTTGAACATTTCCAAACCCACTCTGACAGAAGTGTGTGCTGAACTGCAATCTGATTTTATTCAATTGCAGCACAACTAATCTGCTCTAAATTGCTGCTGAACAAAGAAAATGAAAGTGATGTTTTCACTTCCACCCATCCTCAAGCAACCTTGCGTAACCTGATGGCACCAACACCCATTACAACTAGTTTGGATACTCTTTGAAGGTAGTGGATACAATTAGGTACCTGGGAATCTGGCCTGATAGCAAACTGGCATTTAGAGCTCACATTGACTGCCTCTCCAGGAAGTAAAAGCAAGGTTAGGATTTTTACAGGAATAAATTATTATTTCCTACATACATAAGATGCAGATTGGTGCAAACCACCTTCCTTCCACTTCTAGATTATGGGGCATCATATATAACTGTAGCACGACAGCTCATTTACATAAACCTGACATACTTTTTCACTGCACTATGCAATTCATAACAAATGCACCTTTCAGGACACTTCACTATGGCCTCTACCTGACAGTAGGCTGGACTCCACTCAACACAAGACAATTGCTTCATAATGGTACATAGGTCCTGAAAATTCAATGGAACAAATTTCCTTCATACTGTAAATTGCTTCTTTTTAATAAGTTCCATAATAAGTGCTCACTAAGGAAATCTACCTGCTTACTATTGGATGTACCCAGAGTGTGTACCGCACAAGGTAGAGGTGTAATCAGCTTCTCTAGCCCTGTTAGTCTGGAACAGCATTCAGTGTGTACTAAGGCTCCCTGAACTTGTTTCCTTGTATGTATTTAAGACTTTGGCCAACAAATATCTCAAGGATACCAGTCATTATCATAATAGCTAGAGCTCCCCAATAACTTCATTACTGAGTATTTTGCACTTACCTTCCATTACCCCATAACTCTCTCCCTTCCCCTTTTGCAGTAACCAAAGGGTGTTAGAATGGCCAATATATATCTGATTAGGTGTCTTATGCCTGTTTTTTGATAGTATTGGTCCTATTGTTATCTTCGTGCCTGTGTTCTAGCTCAAGTCATTATGATTGACTTGAATGTTGACCATCCTGAACCCAATGGATTGTTTCCATGATGTTGTGTACCTATTGTAATATTCAGAGAGTGCCTACTTGTATTTTGTACTGTATATTTGTATCCTGATCTAGTTTTTTCTCTCTTGTATATTGTTGTTATATTATGCCTATGCCTATAAGGACATCTTTGTGAATGAGCATGCTCAATGGAGTTTTTCCTGCAATAAACTTGAACTTGAAAATGGCTCTGACCAAAACAGTGAAGACATACTAGCAAAATGTAAAAGGGCAAGGAGCACTGCAGCTTGCCTCCTAAACAATAAACAGCTACAGTGACGTTTTCTGCATGGGGGCTTTGACTCTCACCACCATACTTAAAATATCTATCACGAAGGATGCAAGTCAGGAAAGCGACAACCTCAGGATTGGGGATATTCTCCAGGAAATCAAGTTTGGGAGGGAGAAAGTTGGGAGGGCACTCCATCAGTTCATGGACACAGACACATGTGGGAAGGTAATATAATATTCCCATGCTTGGAGTGTACTGCACCAAATTCAGGAGGTGGGCGGAATGCAATAAAAAAAAGCACCACACAACCAGTCTCAAATCCAGGATGGCCAGCCACACAGGTGGTGAATATAATAAGTATACTACATGGCCTGCCCAGATCAGTGCTATGAAACAACCACCTACATACTGTACAGTATTTCACAAACTTGCTCCATACTGCCAAAACTAATGTGCTGAACTTAACATGTGCTCTTAGTACAAACTAGCTCATTTCACATGCAGTATTTTGTACTCACCCAAATTGACTAGCTCAAATTGAGTCACTTTTTTTCATGGAATAGTCTTCATGCCTTGTTTATCTCTATCCACTGCCTTCCACTGGTTGACATCAGTTTCCATATACCGTAGTCCACATCATGTTTACTGTATATTAGGCTCTACTAGTCAGATGGTACAGAAGCAGTACACTGCCTCAACCAGCTTTGAAAAGTAACTGCTTGTACAGTATGCCACATAAGGTAGATTAAGAAAGCAAATATGCATATACTGTCTACTGCATGGCATAGGAATTATTTGGGATAGTAAATTTTACAGAAACAGTATGTCTAGTTTCTATCAGTGTTAGCTGCTAACTGATTTTTTTTGTTTTAATGAAGTCAAACTGTTGTTTAACTGACTGTAAAGAAATAGAATTTCACTCCTTATTACTTAACACTTCTTGTAAAATGGTTATGGAAAACTTGATGAAATCCTTTTCTCTTACTGGGCAAATAATTCAGTACTGTAATGTTATTATCAATACGCTGCCAATAGTTGCCTTAAAAATGTAATGTACAGTGTAGTTAAATGCATACACCAGTATGAAATTCTGATTTGCAGAACCAAAAGAATAAATCCTTACCATTAAATGTTGCCATAATGAACACAAAGCTAAGTTTTAACTTCCAGAGAAAAGTTCATTGTACTTTCGATGAGGCATTAAAATAAGATCCCATCTGCTTG
This sequence comes from Neoceratodus forsteri, assembly GCA_016271365.2. NCBI lineage: Eukaryota > Metazoa > Chordata > Ceratodontiformes > Ceratodontidae > Neoceratodus > Neoceratodus forsteri. Next base: position 628,724,406 of record CM057455.1, read on the forward strand.
TTCCTGCTGTTGTTCAGTATGGGATATTAAGATCCTATGGCACTGCTTGGAAGCAGTAGGTGTATTGTTTATTAAAATGAAAAATCAACAAAATACAATACATATAATACACATACCAGAAAGTTTTGTTTACATAATGATCTAGTCAATATAGTACAACAAATAATTCAAGTTCAAAAGCTCAAACAGATAAAGCACCCCATCCCAAGGGGTAACAAAATACTGTTAAACCTCTGATGCCTTTTACATAAAGTAACCACCTATTCCCTAACATAGCAAGAGTAGGGTTTTCTTTCATTTTTCCCTTTTCTTTTTTTTATTTATTTATTTTAACAAAGTCATTACAAACATTTTCCAAACATTCTCTGGGCAGTATGTTTGTGTTGGAAAGGAGAAATAAACAGCTACAGATCTCAGGTCTGCAAGATAATAGGAAACCACAATATGTCACACCACCTATCCTTCACTAGCTGTAAGATACTGTTTTGATTCCATGAACATAATCAGACCTTATTTCTTCAATAATCTTACAAAAATACATCTGAATGAGAAAAAAAACATCTTCTGTGGCAGAGAATACTAACATCTGTTCATCCAGATTTGACACTTAAAACAGGCTAAAATCACATCTAAAATCTCAAAGTCCCATTTAGTCCATGACTGGACATAATGACCCTTTACAACAGTCTCAAAATTAAACACTTCTAATTGGCCAGCTACCATAGTCCAAAATCTAACATAAATGAAATGAAGAAAAGCAAATATTCCATTGTAACACTACAGGCTCAATACACATTGTGTCATTCTAGTGCTTATGTTTGTGGTTACTTTTCACATTCAATCTATTGTGACATCTTAGCCAAATAGTATATCACATCTTAGGTGTAATTTTAATATTCACTATTAATCTTAGTAGGCAGTGACTAAGATTGCCCCACATGGTCGAAAACAGGTTTATTGAAATTTGGCAGTCAAAATGTGAAAGTATAAGATTTTCCTTAGGGTATCCATACGGTGTTGCCTGGAATTTCCATACTCAAATTTTGTCTCAATCTTCTTTGAAAAAGCTGGTATCAGTTGTGAATATTTATTTATGTATTAATTCGGACATTACACCTTTGAGCTCAGGAGCTATTTTACTAAGGTTCCACATCAGTATTAGTTGACACATAAAGATCAATACAAGCAATGGAAACTGTGAGGATTAGAGTACAAGAGGCAGCTCCAGTGGCACATTGTCTAGGTGATACAAAGTTCAGTAGAGTGAGATACATACAATAACGTATCTGTGGTTAGGGTACAGAGAGCAGCTCCCAGGGAGCTTTGTTTTGGAATGAAACAACTTCAAAGGCTGTAAGTAGTTCATCATGGAATATTATATACTTCTTAATAAAAAGAAAAAAACTGCTGCTGAAAAGGTTTTGATCAAGTGAATTATGTTTTCTTGCTCAACTTCCATTTGTTCCAGTTGCCAGCCTTCTCTTTCCTTATATTATTTGTATGGGTAATTTCATTAGTGTTTTGGATTTATTTACCCCATTCTCTAGAAATGACCAACAGGTTAGCCTGTTTTAATATACAGTAAGTCCATTTGCATCTGCACCACCACTTGCCCACTGAGATAAGGCTGAACACAAAAAGTATTTCTCAGTCAACCTTTCCTAGTCAGCAAAAATTAAAATAAATAAATTGAATTCTTGAAACAACAGCAATAAATGTACATTTAAACAGGGTTCTACATAGATACTCTGCAAGCCACTAGAACTAAAATGACCTACTATAGCATGTTCAGCCCAGCTACCAAATTATCACTAAGTGTAAGCACTCAGAACTCAGTTCTAAGTTTAAAAACAGCAGCACATTTCATTTCAAATTAAAGGAATGATTATGTATATTCAAACATGATCTATAAAGGATATTCTATAAACCAGTACAATGAAAAGTAACTTGGCACACAGTATTCACTAGCACACATGCACATACATTCACATAATGTGCTCAAAAGCAACACTAACAATCTATTTTAAGTAGATTTTTGCAAAACAAAATTCCTGTTATTTGCATGTACAGATTTTGCACTGAGAAAAAGTGTTATCCACACTGGTATTCCAGAAGACCTTTCAAACTCACTGTCAAGTAATTGCATGGAAAGCATGCATCTAGTCAGCTTGCAACTCTCTGCTCTGAAAGGTACAGCACTTGGGATCATGAAAATCTCTTTTAAATAAGGTACAGTGCTTACATGTAGATTGCAGCAGTCTACAGATATTGATAACTATTTCTGTCCTATACTGCATTGCCTAAATATTTAGAAACATTTGATTTCTCTGGCATGAAGCTGTGCATTATAGCTTTGGACAGCATTTTTGAAGCTGGAGCAAATTACAGAGCAAAGTCCATTACTGGTGAGCAAAGTTATCTGACATGAGCAGAGTGGTATAATGGAATAGGTACAGAGTCAAGTGTGCCCATTCAAGGTACAGTAGTTCCATTATCCCTGCCATGGAAGTAAAGGAAAATGAAAGAGCAAAGTGCATCCAGTGTCCTCCGTTGGCCTCAGAAGGAGGAGAGCTAGTTAAAGGCACAGGCACCTGTGCTCCTGAGATACATAGACCCACAGTGGAACTAACATAATTCAAAGAGCACTTTGATCATGGATTGGGCAAAGAGTACATCTGAATTTCAGGATAATCTACTTAGGTGGAGCCATCATTTGCTCCTCTGAACTGGTGCTGGCTAAATCCTCACCCAACAGTGTGTGGTTGACAGTGGTGCTGGCACAACAGTGGACCCAGTACTGGAACCATACAATGTCTGCAGGCATCCTTAGCATTATGTGGTCCCCTCCTTCACTCAGTCCCTGAATTACTGTTAATAATCTATTCTGGTATCTAATGGCCTCCCTTAGCCATTCCCTGAATTATATTAATAAATTATACCAGGCATTATGTCCCCTTCCATCTCCCTCACCCAATCTCTAAATCACTGCTAATAAATTATCCTTGACATCTAGTGGTGCCTCCTCCCTCAACCAATCTCCAAATTACAGTTAACATATTATCTCTGGCATCTAAATGTCCCTCTCCCTCAACCCATAGACAAAATATAGCTAATAAAGTATCCCTGTCATTTAGTGGTTCCAACTCCCTCACCAAATCCCTGAATTACTGCTAATAAATTACTCCTGCCATCCTATTGCCCTCTCAAACCCCTGAATTACAGTACTATTAATAAATTATCCCTGGCATCAAGTGTCCCTCATCAGCCATTCCCTAAATTACTTATAATAAATTATCCCTGGCTTCTGGACTGGCCCACTGGCAAAGTGGTAGCCCTACTGTTCATTTGCTTTTAGGGCACTCCAATGGCTACATGAGATCCCAGCACACATCACTACTTCTCCCAGCCCTCCTGCCTTGAAGTTAGATCTGATGCAGTATCTCACTGCTGCTAGTACCTGTGTCTGCAGGTATTTCGCTGACATCCACTGTGACAAGTACTTGGACTAGTGGGGGTGCCACTCCAACTTCATCGATCTAACACTAGTTGCCTGTCCTATGCACTTATTTTTCTCCTATCCCTCCTGGGCCTTTTGTGTTATCTGCTTCTGCTCTCATCATTTATTGCCCCTACTCCCCTGCACATACCCTACCTTGTTTCTTCCTCCTAATACTAGACAATGCCTGCACTCAGGTGGCTCTGCCCTGCACTAACCCTGCCTTGTTTCTTCTCCTAATGCTAACAACGCCTGCACCCAGGTGGCTCTGCCCTGCACTAATCATGCCTTGTTTCTTCTTCTAATCCTAACAATGCCTGTACTCAGTTGGCTCTGCCTGTTGAACTATACATGTTTTACTTACTCTTTTGTGCCCTAAATTAGACCTCAACCCTTCTCTGATTTATCTGTAACAGAATCTCCTCCTGCATTTGAATTGTGTATCATAACTGTAACTGCATTTTGTGTTGTCCCTAATGTACATTTTATTATGCTTTTGAGAACCTTAGTCTCTGCTTTTCACCTGTTATATTAATCTGGTTTTCATGATCTTGATGTGGAACCTTTGAAAAAGAGCATTGTGCTCAAAGGTTAGTTCCAAACTATAAAATAAATAAATAAAAATGCAGGCAAACCAGGTTCAAAAGTGAGCCTGAGTCATTGGGGCCAGCCTGAGGAAAGAAGATTGAGCATCCTAGGGAAGTTCTGTCTCCAGGTGGGGAGAATGCTGTTGTACTCTACAATACTGCCACTTGAGTGATCATGGGTAACAGTGCAACAGAGCCATGATGGATGGAAAAGCACATCCTGACTAGGATGTCTGCATATCTGCATGAAGCCACACACTTATTCCTCACCCGTGAGGCACTAGGGATGGGACCTAAGCAGAAGAAAAGCCTCCCTGCATTGTGGTAGCATGACACCACCTCTCTCTTTTAGGCCTTGCATTGCTTACTGGGCTGCCAATCCAACAGGACTAAACCCCTCCCAGACCTTGGCAATGAGAGGGGCTCCAATGTGGGAGAAAACTGGGAGCACTGTACAAGTCAGAGGTAAATCCCAGGGAAGCAGATGATGGGTCTGGAAAGTGAGTGGGTGACTGGTGTTAGTAAGTCTGATGTCTATTGGCCCTCTCCCTTACCCAATATCTGCATTACTGCTAATAAATTATCCCTAGTGTCTTGTGCCAACCCCTTACTGATCCCCAAAGTACTATGAATAAATTACAACTAGCATCTAGTGGTTCCCCCTTCCTCACCAGATCCTTCAAACACTTTCAAATATTCACTAAAAATACCACCAACAGCTTAATCTGGTTCAAGGTCAGTTGGCAATCATCTATATCCCCTTCCCTGGGTCATGCCTGAAAATAGGCAGCATTTGTCTAGTACACTTACCCAGTCAACAAAAATTAAATACATAAATATCTATCCTTAGCATCCAAAGGCCCCTACCACAGCCACTGCATCCCCAGAACCCTGCTTCTGTATGCAGTAACTTCTGCCAGAGAACAAGCAGAGCACCAGGAGGAAGGACCTACTGGTATAACTAAACTTCTACTTGGACTAAGAACTAGGACTCTTGTACTGGGACCTTCAATTTAGGGTAACAAAAAAAGTCTGTTTGTCAGAGTTAGTTGAAGTGAATTGTTATCTGTTATCTGTGTTATCTCTGTAGTTATTTAGGTGCTTGTCTCAGGTGGCTGAAGGGAATTATCTGTGAAATTAACTAAGTGTAGAAAGATTTGCAAAGTAGGCAGAGTGGCTTAGCTAGAAGGAGCCAGGTTAAAACCAGATTTAAACACTGCCCTAGATAGCTTCTGCCAGAGAACAAGCAGAGCACCAGGAGGAAGGACCTGCGGTATAACTAAATTTCTCTACTTGGAATATATTCCCTCCTTCCTCCCTCCATCCCCCACTCAAAGGCAGTTCTACTTTTATAGGCACAGGATTTAACTGACAATAGAAACTTCCTGTTTAGGAGCAGGAAGTGAGTGATCACAGAGCCACCAAACACTCACCATCCTAAAAGGGTAGGGTAGCTCTCCATCCCCCAGCTGCTGGAGGTCTGACTCTGAGTAAGTAAGGAGACTACTGAGAAATATAGGAATGTCTTGTCTCAGAACAGGAAGATCAGGAGCTAAAAGGGCACAGAGTTGTAAGTAGGGACAGAAAGAAAAAAATAAATAAACAAAGGAAAGAGTAAGTATACCAAACAACAATTAGAGGACCAGAAATAAGACAAGTGGAGCAGTGCAGTGGCTGTGGGGCAGCAGTCTTCCGGGCGACATTCTGGAGGATGTGGTGTTGTCCCATCTGCAGGCACCTCTCTGGGCTGAGGGAGGAGGTTGCTCATCTCCAGGCTGAGTTGGCCAGGATTTGTGGGACCTCCTCTCCCACCCAGGGACCACCAGGTTTACTGCCGCTGCCTCAAAGGTTGCCAAGAAAGAGAAGTGGTTGGATGACAGTGGGCTCAGGGAGGGTGAGGGTGGTGGAACAGAGGTGCATCCCCTCCAGTTGTACCTCTCAACAATTTCTATGCCATTCTGTAAAGTGTGGTTCCTCTTGGAGTCACCCACAGTGGAGACCAAGGAAGGAAACAACTCCTGGTGAGGGACTCGATTGTTAGGAAGGTAGAACTGGGGAGGAAGGGAAAGGGAGGTAAGGTGCCTGCCTGGTGCCATGGCTTGGAGAGACAGGAGCGAATCCTCAGGATCACAGGAGCAGCTGCAAAGGGCAGGAAGCTGATGTCATTGTCCACCTAAGGACAAATGGCATGGCTAAGAAAGGGATCAGAGCAGTGCAAGAAGTGTTTGTGGAGATGGGGAGGGCCTTAGACAAATAGCATGTACAGTGACCTTCTCGGAGGTGCTGCCTGTCTATGGCACAGGTGAGGCTAGGGTGCTCCACAACATGGGATTCAATCAGTGGTTGAAAAACTGGTGCAGAGCTCAGGGATTTGGCTTCATTGGGGACTAGGGGTCCACCTGGAGGGATGTAGGCCTATACTTGAGTGATGTTCTGCATCTGTCCAGGAGGAGAACCAGGATCCTAGGTGATAGGTTTAAATGCTTCACTGGCAAGCATTTAAACTAGCCAAGGGAGGAATTGGAGAGAAGCAGGAAATCCTAGCTCCTCCAAAAATTAGGGGTATTAAGTGAGGCAGACACCAACATACAGATGTCGATTGGGAGAAGCACAGGGTAAATGGAGAAAGTGACAAACATAATGAGGACAGGGATGGGGCAAAAGGGGTAAGGCCATCAAAAAATGGAGGGTGATGAGTACCAACTCCCATAGTCTGGGCAACAAGCTCCCTGAACTGGTGGCCTTGATGGAAGAGGGATGCCTGGATATCATAGCAGTCACAGAAACATGGTACACAGAGAACCATGACTGGGATGCTAACATACCAGGGTACATACCTACAGGAGAGACAGGGAGGGAGAAGATGGGGTGGAGTAGCTCTCATGTAAAGGAAGGCATAAAAGCAATGGTAAACAGGGAGGAGAGATGGCACTGTGGGTCACCTTAGAGACTGGAATTGGCACCACAATCCGCACGGGTTGTATACAGACCCCCATGTCAGGGGAGGGAATGGACAAGGATATGATAGAAGGCATACTTAGGATGGTAGAGAAAGGAGATACTGTTGATGGGGACCTTAATTTGCCAGATGTCAACTGGAGCACCTTTGTTGCAGACACATCCAAAAGCAGGGCCATTCTTGATGCCCTTCAGGTGGCATGCCTCAGACAGCTAGTTTTGGAACCTACTCATGAGGGAGCAATCTTAGACCTCATACTCTCAATTGGGGGACAGTGAGAGGATCTCAGATCTAGAAGTGGGTAGCCATTTGGGATCAGTAACCATCAAACAGTGTGGTTCATGATAAACTCAGCTGCAGAATAAAGCCATACAAAAGTGTGAGTTCTGGACTTCAGGAGGCTGACTTTGGCAAGATGGAAGAGTGCCTTTGAAAAGCACTAGAAAACAGGCTAGAAGGAGGGTAGAGCAACAATGGGAAATATCAAAACTGCCATCACAGAGGAAACAAGCCTTTGTGTGAAGCAAATAAACAAATCAAAACAAAAAAGCCACTATGGTTCTCAAAAGAGGTGGTGGTGAAGGAAGGAGGAAAAGAGCATTTAGGAAGTATAAGGAAACACAGAAGGAGCAGGACAGAGAACTGTACCAGTTAAAGCAGATGGAAGCAGAGAGGATAGCCAGAATAGCAAAGGCACAAACTGAGGAAAAGATAGATAACTCAGTTAAGAAGGGGATGAAACCTTTATAGGTATATCAGGAGAACAGAAAAGACAAAGGAGGGATAGTGAGGCTGAATAGAATGGACGGTGGTGGGCAGAGAGGGACAGTGAAAAGCAGGGATACTGAATAAATACTTCTGTTCAGTATTCACAAAAGAGGAGGGGAGGTGCCTAATCCAATTAACAGAAGCACTCTGGATGGGGGCGATCCAATCCTTTCCCAGAAGAAAAGGTTCTGAAAGAACGTCTAAAACTGAAGGTGGACAAAGCAATGAGGCCAGATGGAATTCACCCCAGAATTCTAAAAGAATTAAGCAAATAACTAGTGACACCACTGACTACCCATTTTAACAAATCATGGGAGGATGGTGTGGTAACTGAGGACTGAAGGAAGGCAGATGTGATTCTCCTTCACAAAAGTGGGACCAAGATAGAAGCAGAAAACTACAGACCTGTCAGTTTGACCTCTGTGGTAGGGAAAGTGATGGAATCCTTCTGAAGGAAAGAATTGTTGAGTATCTAGAGGCCAATGAGGCACAGGGTCCAAGGCAGCATGGGTTCAAAGTGGGAAGGTCATGTCAGACAAATCTAATTGATTTATTTGACTGGGTGACCAAAGTAGTAGACCAGGGAAGGGGCTGTTTACATGGCCTACCTAGACTTTAGCAAGGCATTTGACACAGTCCCACACAAAGATTAATAGTCAAATTAACCAACCTGGGAGTGGGTCCCAGGGTGGTAGCCTAGGTAAAACATTGGCTGGACAACAGGACACAGAAAGTAATTGTAAATGGAGTCCACTCTGAAGAAAGAGGTTACTAGTTGTGTACTTCAGGGTTCAGTACTGGGTCCAGTCCTTTTAATGTCTTTATAAGTGACATTGCAGAGGGACTGGAAGGAAAAGTATGCCTCTTTGCAGAAGACACAAATATCTGCAACAAGGTTGATACACAAGGAGGTGTGAAAGAATGAGAAGGACTTGGCAAGGTTGGAGAAATGGTCAGAAGTATGGCAGCTTGGATTCAATGCCAAGAAGTGCAAAATAATGCACCTGGGAAACAAAACCCAGGGAAGATTACAAAATGGGGGAGGTAGTAACAACAACAAAATGGAAAGGGACCAGGGGTATTCATATCAGATGACCTTAAGGTTGGCAAGCAATGTGAGAAGGTGGCAGGGAGGGCTGGGGGATACTGGGATGTATAGGGAGAGCATCACCAGCAGAAAACAGGAAGTTGTTATGCCCTGTACAGGCAGTTGATGAGACCCCATCTGGAGTACTGCATCTAGTTCTGGAGACCACATCTCCAGCAAGGACATAGACAGGATGGAGGAAGTTCAGAGGAGGGCAACTAAAATGGTGCAAGGTCTTCAAGAGAAGCCATATGAGGAAAGACTAAAGGAGCTTAATATCTATACCCTTGAGGAAAGGAGGGAGAGGGGGGTGATAGAAATGTTTAAGTACCTCAGTGAAATCAATAAAGTCCAAGAGGGTAACATCTTTCAGAAAAAGAGATGTGTAAGAACAAGGGGACACAATTGAAGATGGGGGGATGGCTCACAGGCAATGTGAGGAAGTATTTTTTCACAGAGAGGGTGGTAGATGCATGGAACAGCCTTCCTGAGGAGGTTGTGGGGTCTAAAACTGTTGGAGAATTCAAGAATGCATGGGACGGACATAAGGCAATTTTGTTGGGGTAGGAAGAAATAGGCTGTCAGTTAAATAGGATCTGCAGCTTATCCTCCAGGTAGGAAATGGGCAGACTAGGTGGGCCAAGCAGTCCTTATCTGCCATCAAAGTCTATGTTGCTATGTTTCTATGTAAGTCATTAATGTATGAAACCTCCCTACCCAGTCCCAACACTGAATGATGCAGTATTCCCACCCCTCCTACCTCAGTCCCATTCAATGAGTAATCCACCACCCCATACACACCCTGGCACCCAGTACCCTCCTAGCCACCTTCAATGTCCAAACAACACTGACAAGTGAGGAAACCCGTAATAAAGTAAATGTTCCCCACAGCGGCAAATGGCTAGCAACCAGCCTCTCACATCACTGATTCATTCACATTGAATGAACTGGTGATGCAATACGTAAGAGACAACTGATTGGTCAGTGATAAAGTTGGTGCCCTGAGAAAATAGTATAGGGCTGCTTACCCATTCTCAAATGTTTTGAAAAATAGTACAATAATATGGGTACCTTTATAGAACTGTGAAAAAAAGTTTGGTGGCAAAATCTTTCATTTCACTAACTGATAAATATATTGTGTGCATTCTTTTTCACAAATCTGTTTATCTGCTTCAACACCCTCACCAGCCCCATCTGGATTGGTCTACTTGGCCCAGTTACCCGACTTCTCCAGGAAATTTTTAAGTGATCTTTTATTCATTTTGTAAACACAATGAAAATAAAACATTTATTTATACAAGGTAGTACAGTTATTTTAGAATGCAATTTTTATACACTGACTAAACTTGCTTCACTTTCAGGTGAACTCTTCCAGCTCCCACCCCAAGTTTGTTTTAAGGGTTGTAGTCTTAACTTTAGCTGATTAACAAAGGTATAACTACTAATACTATCAGGGCTATACAAAAAAATCATACATGAAATTAAAATTGTAAAAGTGGGGAAGCATATTTAGTATAACTTTATAAATGGTGTCAAAATGTCCCCAATTTCAGAAACATGGTCTATTAATCTTTCCATTACTAAATTGTATTTAAAATTCTGTGTCAATTTGATCAAATTAAATTCTAGTAGCTTAGCAGAATTCTAGTCTGCAAGAATCATTCTTTTAAAGTAAGCATTGCTAAGGCAGGAATTCTGTCTTCTTTAGTTTGTAAATTCAAACCATCAAAATTAGTTAATAAAAAAAATGAAGTAACAATGGTATATGTTGTTTTCAAATGTTATTTACTCTGCTTTGTACTCTTCTCCACCACAGAAATATTTCTGTGCAATTACAAAGTAAATGAAAATGATCTATTTTTTCCTGGGCATGACAATTGTGCCAACATGCTATATTGTTAGATTGGAAGAAATATTTCACTTTGTTTGAGTTATATAAGCACTGTATATTATCTTATATTGTATTGATTAATGTTTGACATATGTACAGTATTTGAGTTAATAGCATTAATATGAATGGGTTTCAATTGTATTTTCCCAATTTCAAGTTTAAATTAGTTTCCCAGCTCTTTTATGTTTTAAGTTGGTCTTATCCATTTGTTTATATAAAATCGTATTAAAATGACCATAGGAAAAAGGCAACATGATAGTTTTCACTTTCATATTTACTCTCAAAAGACTGGTAATATCTAAAAATATTCATTAGTAATTATTAAGATTTGGGGTTTAATATGTTTTTTATGTATGTTTTTAACATTCAGTATTTAAGTCTGGGATTTTTAATTTAATTTTCTATCAAAGTTTTTGAAATTCCTCCCAGAACACATCAGAATTGTTTTTCACCAAATCTGTTCAATTAAATATATTTAATTTCTTCAGTGACTTCTCTGGGATTTACCTTCTCCGGTAGTCCTACCTACCACAGCTCCCTGGATCAGAGGCACCTAGTTGTGAGTCTGTGTCATTGTGCTATTGTCAGAGTTTTTTCCTTCTTTTCCTCCCCATTGGGCCCATGCACATGAAATGATGTATGTATATGCCACCACTTTTAGAGACATCCCTGGTGTCCCAACACGGAGTCCTTCCTATGCTGTCCCAGTGTGATGAGACCTATATTCCTTTATGTGGTAGGTAAGCTGCAGGACATGCAGCTACTCCCAGGAGGAGAGCTGTCTAATGGATGTTAAATCTTCCCTCCCAGGCCAGTCCATGGGTGATGTAGGTTAGTTCCCAAACCCAGGTCACTGGTGTGGTGGGAGGTAGGCTAGGTTCTCTCCCCACCCCATGGTACCAGGCTGTCTTACTAAACACATTTTAAAGTGGAAAAACTTGAATAGTGATATTCCTGGATTTTCCCTCTTCCCCACAAAAGACAGACACCATAATTTGTTATTGTGCTCAGATTGGCAATTAATTTATTTCAATTCATAATTCCATATTCCATTCCAATTCCTTTATCATATTTCCACCATTTTGTTTATTCCATCCAATATATCAATCTCTGATTATTCTTCCCCAGGTGAAGACCTGGGTGCCTTCTTCTTCTCCTTTTTCGTTAGGGTAACAGTGAAACCGAGACCGCTTTTCCTTCATCTTCCTTCTTGTGTTGTTCCTTTTCCTTCCCCCTCCCCTCTGCCCCCTTTCCCCCCTTTTAGCCCCATTATCACCTGCCATCCACCTTTGGCAGCCTCTTAACCATATCCATACTTGCCATCCACCTTTGGCATTCTGTAACCATCTTATCACCTGCCATCCACCTTTGGCAGTACTTGACCATACCCTTAGCTGCCATCCACCTTTGGCAGCTCCACTTTGACCAGCCTGGACGTGCCTCATCAGCATCATCACCATCACAGACCCCCTTCTCATCTCATCTCAAACATCCTCCTTACTTGTTCCCTTTGACAGGGTGGGTGGAGGTATCCAAAACTCCAGCAAAGTGGCTGAGGCCCCTTGTGCTGTCCCTTAAGTACATCCCTAACCCCTCCCTTCCTGTTTGTCTGTCCATTGTTCTGCTCCCTAGCCCCTCCCTTCCTCTCCCATCCCATCTGAGCACAACTATTTCAAGCCTGGGAGCAGGGTGCACCAGGACAACCTGGTCTGCCCTGTAAAGGGGCAAACACCATTGTCCTGGATTTTCCCTCTTCCCCCACAAGACAGACACCATAATTTGTTGTTGTGCTCAGATTGGCAATTAATTTATTTCAATTCATAATTCCATATTCCATTCCAATTCCTTTACTATCATATTTCCACCATTTTGTTTATTCCATCCAATATATCAATCTCTGATTATTCTTCCCCAGGTGAAGACCTGGTGCCTTCTTCTTCTCCTTTTTGTTAGGTAACGGTAAAACCGAGACCGCTTTTCCTTCATCTTCCTTCTCTTCTTGTGTTATTCCTTTTCCTTCCCCCTCCCCCTTTTCCCACTAGCCAGTCTCCAGCTTGCGTTGGATGGCTGGCTTCCCATTAACTAGGGTAGCCTTCCCCTTACTCCAGGGAACTCTCTTTCATTTATATCTGTTATGATCTGTCCCTTCCTTTTTTTTTTATTTTCCCTTGTTTGTCTGTCTCCTCCATTCCTCTATAAACCCCATCATTTCTGTATTGAACATATCTATAGCTATGTCTGACAGGTGTACCCGTCTGACCTGTAAAATACATCCACCCATTCTTCTACCCCCTCAGTATTACCTGGCCTCCCATCTGTCTTACCAATGTCCCCACCCTCCTGTTCATCTTCCTCCTGGCCCTTTCTACTGCTCTGTGACTGTGCTCTTGCCTCCACATTCTCCTTGGTATCATATCTGACCAAGTGATGCACACTTGTGGCCACCCTGCCTTATAGTTTTAAGTCCTTTTTATTTGTAAATATGTGTCCACCCAAGGCCTGTTTGCCAGGTGTTGCCACCCAAGTGTATAATAATTAAGTCTGGCTTGGGCCCGTTCACCTATTTCTGTTAGCATTAGGAAGCAGCTGGGCCAATCTCATCCCCGTATTCCATGCCTGAACAGCCTACACCTTCTTACATCTTGGTATAGCTGCTTTCCACAGCCTTCTTTTCTGCTCTCTTTCCGGCCCAATAGATGTAGGAATGGCCTCAGATCCATATTTCCGTGGTCCTCCCTCTACCTATAGGGTGCAAGCAAAGTCATTAATATACAAGCTGAATATGATGCTCCCTATTTGTCCCTTCTTTTCCTGTGCACCATTCCTGTCAATTCCTGCCCCCTTTTTTTTGTTTTTCAATGCTCTGATGTACCTTTTATAACTGGCCGATCGCCAGCTGTTCTTTTCTAATATCATGTTCACTGTCTCGCCTGCCACCCCACTGTGAGGCAGCCCCAATCAGCAGGGAATGGGAGGAATAATTGGCTGGGTCTTCTCCTAGGAATTGCATGCCCTTCTTCAGAATTGCTGTGACTTGGTAGCCAGTCACCCGTCTCCCATCCCCTGTACAAATAATATAATTTTCCTGTCCTGTTCCCCTGTGCTGCGGCGAAAACCCACTGCACCTGCACTGGGCATATTATGTCCTCTGTTTGACTCTTTAGCGTCACCATGTAACCTTTTCCCCTTGATCAGTCTTAGACCTCCTAATCCTGATCTGTATCTCCGTCACTCCCCAAGTTATGTCCTCCCAGTCTAGCCCCCTTCCCGTCCTCCTTCCTATGGCCTACCACCTCACTCACTCTCATGACACATGCAAACATTATCACATAGATTGTATGGAAAGTTGGGACTCGCTCATGATCTGCATATTACTGGGAGCACCCCTTTAGCTTTATAGGCCATTGTTCCCCTATCGGCCTCCTGCTATCTGCCAGCCCTTGTTTTAACCTGCTCCATCCTTGCATCATTCTTTTGATGAGCAATGTCTTTGTCGTCCCTCCACCCTTTCAGACTGTAGATAAGCCCAATCCCTGGCAGGAAACTCCCATCGCGGTGTGGGCTGTGCCTTTTGCCACTGCTCCTGTGAACATTCCCAACTGTTCCTCTGTGAGTGGCCTACTTACCTCCATCTGGTGCTCTGCCTGAATGTTTGAAATACGCCAGGCCCCGTTCTGAGGCCCTCAGAGTCCGAGGCACCCATGAGCTGTGAAACAACACTTCTGCTCCTTCCTGCCAATGTCCCAGATGTTCATTGGTATGGGTGTTTTAATTCCTCCGCTGCTGGTGCCAGCTTCCGAAATGGTCCAGCTGCAGACGGGAAAGGCTGTCAGCCAGGGTGTTGTGTATCCTTCTATGTGTTGCACTCTAAATGACATGTTCAGTTGTAATGCCCTCAAGAATAACTGCCATAGTACCTGCATGACTATGTCCGATCTGGCTCCTTGTTGTTCAACACGTCCACCACTGCTCTATTGTCACACCAAAAGTTACTTTTTGATCCTGCAATTCCTCTCCCCAGACTAACATGCATGCCCATATGGGCATGATCTCAAGCAAAGTAATGTCTCTCACTTTTCCCTCCTGTACCCAAATGTCTGGCCAGGGTTCTGCAAACCATTTTCCTCCCATGTATCCCCCATGCCTACACCCCCAGCCGCATCTGTGTATAGATCGAGATCTGTGTTGTATAGCCATTCCTCCTACCAGAATGGGCAACCGTTGTACTCTTGAGGAATTCCTCCCAAATCTTAAAATCTTCCTTAACCCCTCGAGTCAAGTCTACCCAGTGATGAGGTCTGGTGACCCCTGCTGTGGCCCTGGCTAACCTCTTTGTGAATGTCCTCCCTGGCCCAATGGCCCTGCAGGTGAAATTCAGGTGCTCAGTACTTGTTGTACCAGCTTTAACTGTACCCGTCTCCTGCTGGTGTGCAACTGTACTAATTCTTTCAGCTTATTGACCTTCTTATATGGTAATCTAAATACCCCATTCGAGGTGACTATCTCAATTCCCAAAATTCTATAACCTTGCTGGATCCCTCTGTTTTTCTCAGGTTAGTGGCACCCCAACTCCTGACACAACTCCTGGAACTTATCTAACATCGCTTGTGTCTCCTTCTCCCTTCTCCCTTCTCCCTTCTCCTTCTCTGATGAATAAGAAATCATCCAGATAATGTATGACCCTCCTATAACCTGTTTTTCTTGAAATATCCACTGTAAACAGGTGCTGAAGGCCTCAAATGTCGAACATGCTGTGGAACAACCAATTGGCATTGCTTTGTCAAAGTAGTATCTTCTCCCACTTTTGAAACCCAACCAGTCCCAATCCTCCCTCCTAACGGAAGCAGTCTGAAAGCAGACTCAATGTCCATTTTAGCCATCCATGCCCTTCTGTGGCCCGTATCATCTAGACCGCATCTTCTAGAGTCGCATAAGTCACCCTACTGTGCTCCTCACTAATAAAATCATTTACTGACTCTCCTTCTGGATAGGACAGGTGGTGGATCACTCTGTATTCCCTTCCTGTTTCTTGGGTACCAGACCCAATGGCGAGACCGCATGCCTTGCAATGGGGTTTCTCAAATGGCCCTCCACTCTGCCCACTGCTACTTTCTTCTCTATCTTCTGTCTTAGTACATCCTCCTTCCCTTTACTGACCCTAGGTTGTTGGCCTCCATGGCTCACCTGGGTCCCAGAACTGTAATGAAAACCCGAGCTAAAACCCTCCAAAATCATGTTCCGCACTCTTGTGTCTGGATTTTTGTCCATGTAACTTGCCCATACCTTATCTTTGATTGGAGTTCTGGCCATCCCAAAGCGTGCCTTACCCCAACCCCACCCTTCTCCCTCTGTCCCCTACTTCTTCCTGAATGCTCTCGCCCCTCATCTGTTCTGCTCACCCTTACTCCATGCTCCCCCTACCCTACCTCCTCTGCCCCAGGTCTGGCCTCTACCACCATGCCCCTCTCAAAAAGCTGTTGGCCCTCCTTGCCTCCCAAGCACCTGCATCCCTTATCCACCTGCTGCTCTACATCTGCTTGCTGGGTGACCTCCCCGCACCTTGCGATGCATGTCGAAAATTACATTGAGGCCAGGAACAAAAGCTCTGTTATAATTCCAACAGTATCTCTGGGTCCTAAAAGCCTTCTTGCCCATTCCTTCGATGGACTGGTCTGTGACAAATTTGTCCATAAATCTATCTGTTTTGTATCCCACCTTACGTCCCCAAGGTTGCCATTCTCTGCCTAAAGGTTTCATCATAGTATAACCATCCCATCCCACCCTTTGCCTTTGCCTTCTGAATTATAAGGAATAGGTAATGAGCGGGATGCCTAACTCTGGCCTCTTTTCCATAACAATGGCTGAGAAAGTAACAAAACCTAGGAACCATCTATCCCAAGTCTTCCCTTTGTGAACTTATCTTCCTCATTCTTTCCTAAAAGCACTATAGCTGCTGCCATCTCACTTTTCCTATGCCATCAGCCTCCTCATACTTGGTGGTGGCCTCATGGCTCACCAAGCCAAATATGTCCACATATTCTCCTTTCCAAATTCTTTCTTTTGTGGTCAGCGGTACATGCTCGCCCATCCTCATTCCGGGCACCTATCTCTCTTGTCCCTTTTCCCTCTCTCTCCGCACCCTGTTCCTTCCTCTCTGTCCCTTCTTTCTCCTTCCTAATCTCAGCCAATGCTGATTCCATCTGCCCTATACTGCCTGCTCCTAATGCCATTACTATTTGCCCTATATATTCTTTTATACTGTCCCTCACCGCTGGATGCGTTACCTGTGACCTTGTCCGGGCTGTCCTGTCTGGAGTCTCTCAAGGTCCCTCTTGCTTCTCCCAGCGGCTGCGGAGGGTGGACTGCTGGGTTCTGAGGAGGGAGAAACCATTTGGGGCATTACGACTGGGTTCACCAAGTGAGATACCTCCTGATCCAGGTGGGAAACTGGTGCTGCGGTGACAGTAGGCTGTAGAGGCAATGGCTCCCCATCTTGGCTGGCCCTGTTACCACTGGTGGTGCCTTCCTGGCACCCGTGAGACCCTCTGGCTGGCCGTTTGCCCGCCGTCCTTCCTGTGGCCACCTTTTCTTTCCCCAGGTCTCCTGGTTCCTCTCCCTCCACCAGCTCCCACATCCTGTTTGCTTTATCCGCCAATTCCATATTTGCCTTGTAAGCCTCCTCCTTTGATGGCCTGTTCTTCTTGATTGCCATTGCCCTTTTCCTTTTCCTGTGGAAACAACTACGAGAGGAAAACAAGGTTAATTGCATCATCTGGAATGCTGTTCACTTCTGGCTGTGCCCCCGCCCTGTTCCACATGCTGGCCCTCGGTCCAGACCCCCATCCCACTTGACCGGCTTCTGTTTGGGCCTTCCTCCTTTGTTCCTTCTTCCCTCTTCCATCCCTGTTTCCCAATGTCCTTCCCTGGGTCTCTTCCTTGCTTAACCCACCCGGCGAGTGACCTCCTGCCGCATGGCCTGGCCTCTTTACCCAACCTCTGCCTGCTTCTGCTGTCCCTGTTTTGTGGCTCCCCGGTCCTCTACCTCCAAAGCCACTTGCTTTGTATCCCATTCCCAAAGAAGACCTCAGCCCCTTGCTTTTAGGCATCCTTCCTTTGCCCCCAGAAACATGCCTGCTGCTCAGTTACCGCCTATTCCTTTTAGCGTGTGACATCATGCCTCGTGGCCGTTCGCCATCCCCACCTGCTAGGCCTTCCGTAGACCCCTTTGTTTGCTAGCTTCATCATGTGCAAAATATCCCCTCTTAAGTGCTAGCCTGGCCCCTTTCCTGCCAGACCAAATCATCCCTCTGTTGGCTCTTGGCCTGTTACCCTTGGCGTGTAGCGTCACCTGCGTATCTGTTCGCCGGCGCTTCGCCCTGCCTTCCTATGGTCCTCTCCTTGTTTTTCTAGTTTGTAACGTGCCAGTGTCCCCCTCCACAATGCTATTCCTTGTCTGCCTTCGCCCGCGCCTAGGGTGGCCTGCTTCGTTGGCGTGTGACGTCATGCCACATGGCTGCTTCATACGCCATGGTAGGCTGCCTTCAGTAGGCCTCTCCTTACTCCACTGGTTGCAGAAGGCACATGTCTCCCCTATCCTCTCCCATTTTTTAAGGTGCTAGTCACCGTGGCTCCCCCTTCATTGCATCCCTATGCTCCTCTCGCCTGGCCAAAGCGCAGGACCCCTTAACAGCTGCTTGGCTTTTCCACCACCACCTGGGGCCGCGAGACTACTCCTGTCCCTCTCAAGGAGCCACTCTCCACTTGGGGATGCGGGAAGCAGCAAGGAGGTGGGAGGGGTGGTTAAACCCATTTTTTTTATAACCACGCTGTAAAATGGTGTGTCGAAACCTTTCCGTAGAAAGCTGCCTCTTTTGGGTGCTTCTTAGGTAATGAGTACAACTAATTCTGCAGGAGCCCCACACCTCCTGTAAGGCCTTGAAACTGTTTTCATCCTTACGATTTCCCACAGCCAGAGACACTAAGGCCAGTGGAGGGCCTATTCGACACAGCTTCTCACCACCTCATGCTTTCTCTTGTACTCAGCCTCAACCTTTAAATTGAATGACCCTTCTCTGGGCCAAAAGCACTTTCCCCAGACTTCTCTTATCTGTGCCTCATCGCGCTCTGCTTTAAAGCAATTACACTTCTCAGTACCGCTGCAACATTCTTACCACTACTAAAAGCATGCCAAATGAATAAGCTGATTTCAAAACCACAACCATTTTCTGTCTTGGAGATCAGTTCCTGGGCCTTGTTCTCTGCACCACAGGAGAAGCACCTTATGCCAGCGCTACTATAAGCTCTTTTTCTCTTTTTTAAACTGAAACCTAATGAAAACCAGTCACCTCCGAAACCATGTAGCCACCTCAGTATTCCATAAACCACTAGAAAGGCATGCATCCAAGCCAGCAAAATTTTCTTTCAACACCAGATTATTGTAAATTAGTAACAA
Organism: Neoceratodus forsteri; assembly: GCA_016271365.2. NCBI lineage: Eukaryota > Metazoa > Chordata > Ceratodontiformes > Ceratodontidae > Neoceratodus > Neoceratodus forsteri. The sequence continues at coordinate 628,743,646 of CM057455.1, forward strand.
ACAATGTATCTTAAAGGATTTTTTTTATACGGCTAGCAGTATATCACATTATAGTAGTGCAGCTAGCAGTATATAACCTTCTTAACTCCTTTTTTTTTTTGGAAGCTATCTTACCTGCTGTACCTGGTGCACAAACCTCTCCAATTGTTTAGCCAATCTGATGTGCTGCAGTTTCGACTATATTCAAAACTCCAGCAAAAGTGGCTGAGGCCCCTTGTGCTGTCCCTAAGCACATACTTCACTAACCCCTCCCTTCCTGTTTGTCTGTCCATTGTTCTGCTCCTTAGCCCCTCCCTTCCTCTCCCTCCCTCCCCTTCTGAGCACAATCATTTCAAGCCTGGGAGCAGGGTGCACCAGGACAACCTAGTCTGCCCAGTAAAGGGTAATCAATATGGTCCATTTCTAATCACTTGTGTGTGACAAGAAGCCAAAATGCACAGTACCTGCCATATTATGGTACTGTAAATGAAGTGGCAAACAAAATTATTCCTTGTTCATTTAGCAATACTCTGTCTGTCAGTCAGTCTGTCTATCTATCTATCTATTGTGTATGTATTAATTGCAAATGTAAACTCTCATTGTGTAATATAGATGCACCTTCTCCAAGGTGGCGAAAGTCTTCTCAGAGATAAAATGTGGAATTTCCCATGCCATGAGGAATGTTTGAGAGACAAGGATGTGTGCCTTCTTATTGAATAAATGTGTACATATTGCCTTGCTTCCACATGATGGTAGTGTCAAGAAACATTATATTTTTCATTGAAATTTTCAATGTAAAGATTGATATTGAGACAGAAGAAGTGACATATGTTGAGGATTTCTAGTTCTTTATTTTCTATATAATGTATTCAGATGAGGAAAATATAATTGCCATACCGTAGCATGAAACAAAGATGGGGTTATTATTCTTACAGACTAAAGCTGCAGACATCAGACAGAACAATGAAAGCTGCCATTCTAGGTTTCTAGGTCAGAACAGCCATGCACACTCATATTACATCCTTGTTCTGTTTACTAATATGTTTAACAAAAGTGCTAACCCTGTGATAACTAGCACCCATATAAATAGTCCCTAATGCACATTCAAGTGTAAATGCATTGCATGTGGTACTACTATGTGGAATATGCAAGTACTTATTTATCTCCTTAGGGTAAAGCAATAAGGTATTCCATCACATAATCATTCTTGAAACTGGTGCAGGCTATACAGTACATATCACTCATTTTGGAATTCTTGCATATTGGGTAATTGACTCAAAAGGTGCTGTAAAACAAGCTATATTTTACCTTTTTCAGAAGTTTTGCACATTATTTATTCTTTAAGAACGTGTAGCTGTGAAAGGCAAACAGCTGAAGCTCATTTCAAGATTCAACCTGGTAATAGTATTACAGTTTGCTAAGTGCACTGTACTTATTCTTACAGTTCAAATATGGGGCTTACAGAATACCTAACTACTAAAAGACAGATCCTTACAACACATAAAATATGTTTGAGGATGTAAACCTTATAAAGTATCCTCACCTTTTCTTCAGCTCTTCTTCTTCCATATCAACTTCTTTTTATGTTTTGCAGCCTCAAGCATAATGTATATCATAAAAGATTCTGCCCATAGGCAGTGATGTAGTCAAGAGCAGCACAAATAAATTGCAGTAATGACTACAGAGCACTTAGCAAGCATAAATAACACTACTATGCAGTATACTTTGAACTTAGTATACACCTTGTGGCAGTGGGGATTTCCAACAGGCTGGTTACAGATGCAAATGCTCAATTTCTTCCAGGCAGTACTGTTTCTATTTTCAAATGTTGCATCTGTTTACAGCAAACATCATGAATGAAAAACATTGATGCAATTTTTATTTGCACATGCATCCTTTTCTGGCCATGAACGTCAGACATTTGTAGACAACAGCATAGATGGCCTGTCTGTTTGGATGCATTTCTATGTTGTAAATGCACAAGAGCAAGTAAATTTTATTTTTAGAGCACCCAGTACCAGAGGCTCATGGTGTCTTGCATACTTAAAGCAGATTGGATAGTAATAGACGCAGTAAAAATAATACACTACTAAGAAGTCTCTCCAGATCCACAGCAAAGTTTGAAAAGTTGAGTTTTGAAATGGGTTTTAAACATATCTGCTGACATCTGGTGGTTTTGTGTTCTATAATACTGGGGCATCAATTCTGAAATAACAATGCATGAGGACAGAAGATGGGATCTCTGTGCGCACAGGATACCTGCCTTAGAAGAATGGAGGGAATGACTTTGAGTGAACAGGACTGGGGGATATTGCAGGTAGCTAGGGGCTAGCAGCAGATGCATCATGAATGGATCCTTTGAAAACATTGCCTTAGTGTGTGTGTGTGTGTGTGTGTGTGTGTGTGTGTGTGTGTGTGTGTGTGTTGTGGAAATCTGTTCGGTATGCTATCTAACATGCCAAATCAACCTGATCACCTTCCCCAATGGGTTGACCAGAAGGCAGGATCATGGACATAGATTAGCTGGACTTTATCAATGTCTCTGATACCGTGGCACAGTCCATGATCTGGTCAAAGTAAATGAAAGAGTTTTACAATAGTCATATGGTTCACAAAGTAGATTACTATCTGACTGACAGGAATGAAGCAGACAGTCATGCTTGGCAGGCACTATTTCAAATAGAGAGGAATACACAGCAGAATTTCTGTAAAAGCAGAAGCAGGTAACCAGAAAAAGTTATGCTGGAGATACAATAGGGCACAGTGTGCATGGCTGAGCCACAAATGTGGCTGGCTGCACCCAATATAACACTGCAGGAATGGGGTGGTGTTCAGGGGACAGATGTATGGGTGCAGTCCTTTCAAGGGGCTTTTATGGGACTAGACGGGTGGAACCGCACAAAGTGGGAGAAGTAGTACCTTTCAGGGAAGAACAGGGTGCAGGAAAACACTAGTTTCCAGTGAAAAATATGTTCCAGGGCTAGAGGGCATGGGATGAAGTTGAAGGAGGGTGATTCAGAGGAAATGTGAGGAAGATTGCTTCCCAGAAAGGGCGGTGGACAAGTGGAACACCCTGCATGAGGAAGTGGTGGGGCTGAAACAATCACAGGATTTAAGAATGTATGGTATAGACATAAGTAAATCCTGGAGGTCAGGGAGGGCAACAGATTCTAGAAAAACTTAAAGTGATCTTATGAGTGCAAATGGGCAGACTGGTGGGCCATAGGCCCTATCTGCTGACAGTATCTATGTAGCTCACCTGAGCGGGGAATATGAGGGAGTTTGTGGAGGGATCACTGAGGAGTTGGGTGAGAATGGGTTGGAAAAATTGGAGAAGGTAATGCAGGAAATCGAAGGAACAGAAGGGGATTGGCAAAGTGGGCGTGGAGAGGATGATAATAAAAGGACAGGGAGGAGGAGGCACTGGTGGTTACAGTGGGGATGATATTCCCCAGGCACTAAAAGAAAAATATGGAGGCAGGAATACATTGACACCTTTGTGTTGGTAGATAAGTAAGCAAATAAGTACTATACGAGGAGAAGGAGAGGGCAGGGAAGACGGCGATGGCAGTTGATTTAGTGTTGCCAGGAAGGTGCTGGATGAGAAGTCATTTAAGGGTAAGACCTTGGAGGCATGGAAAATAAGGTTTACATATTTCAGTGCTATACTTCTGCAAAAGCAGCTGTAGATAGCTATCCCATTATTGGCATATTCCCAGATTTTACAAAATAAATATAAGATGTGGGCAGGTATGGCTGTCTAATCTATGACAAAAGTGTTGTCAAATGATTGCTTCTCATTTATTTTATTTATTTATTTTATTTAACTTTGATAACTGGGTAAGTGGAAGACCCTGGTGTTATTGCACACACAGGAGTATGATACAACATTTTACAAAATATACAATTTCTGTAAAGGCAGAAGCAGAGAACCAGAAAGTTATGCTGGAGATACAATAGGGCACAGTGTGCATGGTTTGAGCTGCAAGTGTGGCTGGCCGGATCCGATATTACACTGCAGGAATGGGGTGGGTTTCAGGGGACAGATGTATGGGGTGCAGTCCTTTCAAGGGGTTTTGGGGTGACTAGAGTGGGTGGAGCAGAGAAAGTGGGAGAGGCAGGGATTCAATGGAAGGGGATCTGGCCAAGGAAATGGAGGGTGATGAAAGGAAAGGGGTAGGAACAAGGGGTTTGAGATGGCCAGGATGCCAGTTATCATAGAATTGTTACTAACATGGATGTAGGGGTATCCTGATAAAAGGGCACGGGAGATCTTGCAGAAAGGTTTTACAAGGGGTTTAATTTTCAATACAAGGGACAGCAGAGAGCCATGATGGTTAATAACCTGGGGTTGGTAAAGGGAAAGGAGGAGATAGTGGTGAAGAAAATACAACAGGAATTATGTGCAGAAGAGCAGAAGGCCTGTTTATGGAACCTCCATTTGGAAATCTTAGAGTTTCACACTTGGACTTTGTCCTGAAAAATAGCTGAGAGAATTCCAACTGGTACATCACTTTTTCATGTACAAATGTGAATCAGTTAACAATTTCATTGTGGAAGAACAGACAGTGTCATATGTGACACTGGGCCAAACAGTAGAGATGATTAGGCAGAAGAGGTGGCATGGCTGGCAAAGATGGATATACTTTAGAAGCTGCATTTAGGTTGCTTCCTGCAAGACCAGAGGATTGGGAGCTGTTGGGTTTCAAGTTCAGCAAGCAGTATTATTTTGACAAGGCCATGCCAATGGGCTGCTGAGTGGTATGCACCATGTTTGAGATGATTAGTACATGGCTGCAGTGGACATTTTGGGAACAGTACAAGTATAGGACGGTAGAGCACTACCTTGATAACTTCCTACTGATAGGGCAGGAGGAAGAGGGACTGAAAATGCCTGGGTGCCTCCAAGAGATGTAGCAGGTTGGGGTCCTTCTAGCACAAGGGAAGATCAAGGATCCAGTGCATAGGCTGGAATTCTAAGGGACAGAGATGGACATACTGTAGAGGATGAGACTTTCAGGTTACCTGCTGACAAAGTGGGGAACTTGACCGTGGCAGTAAAGGGAAACATGGGGTGTCCCTGGCGGTGGTGCTGCAGTTGCTGAAGCACCTTAAATTTGCATGTCGGGAGGTGAGCTGGGCCTTCACCTGTATGTTGGAGAGGCAATGAAAGGGCTAGTCAGCCCCATCATTAGTAGATATAACAAAGGGGTGAGGCAGGACCTGGAAGTGTGGGAACAATTCTTGAAATGGTATAATGGGGTTACATTTTGGCAGAAGGATTGGTTGTTCAATACAGACCTGGAGATATATACAGACTAGGCAGGGACATTTGGGATGGGGCGACTTTAAGGGGAATGGGTATTGAAAGGATTGCTGGATGAATGGAGGAGAGGGACTTAATGAAGGACATTGCACTATTGGAGATTTCATGGTATGGGCAGCAGTAATAATCTGGGAGAGCAGTTTAGGAATCAGAAGGTGGTGTTTTGGTGTAATAATAAGGCAGTGATAAAGGTACTGAATAGATAGTCACAACTGACATGATAATGAGGGTCTTGTGGCAATTAGTGCTGCAGGGACTGAGATTGAACCTGTAACTTAAAGCAAGACACATAGACGGAGATAAGGAACACAGTGGCTGACTGCCTTTCCAGTCTTCAGTTGGACAGGTTCAGGTGCCTTGCACTGGGGCAGGGTAGCAGCCAAGAGAACAGAGGCCCTGCCCCACTTATGTGAGATTGGTTGGGAAAAGCCCAGTTGATGTACAGAGATCTTGGGTGCCAAGAGGGAGGGGTCACAAGACATTTCATACTAATATGCCGGGTTGTATAGGCAGGATGAGGTAAATTTACCAGATGCAGCTTGAAGGGGCATTGGAGTAATGGTGTAGATCGGGAGCCCATCATCACGCGCAGTAGCTGGAGATGGGCTAGTGGAAGGAAGGATGTCTCATCTATATTAATCTCTGAACAGAACATACAGGATGCCATCAGTTTAATTAAAGTTAGCACATCTCCTGGTCTGGATTGCACTAACACAAAATATTTAAAATAACTATCTAAAGAACTTTCAGGGCCCTTAACTTTTCTGTTTAATACCTCAATAAAGGAGAGAAGTGTGTTACAGTCCTAGAGATAGGCCAATATCACACCTATTTTTAAAGGATGCAACAAACAACTACCATGTAACCACAGTTTTGTCAGCCTAACCTCCCTTATCAGCAAAGTCCTGGAAAGACTTATACAATAACATAAACTTGTTGATCATATCAGGAACACAGGATGCATAGATATTTCCAGCATGGATTCACACCTGGCAGGTCATGCCTGACAAACCTCATAAGTTTTTCTAACCCATCAGTGACGCCTAGAAAATGGGATGCCTGTGGATGTTGTATTTTGGATTATGAAAAGCATTCAACACAGTCTCCCATAAAATCCTCATTGGGCAATTAGTTAAAATAAACTTGGACATTAAACTTATAAAATGGATAGTTTCTTGGTTGTATAATAGATAACAGAGAGTGGTTATCAGAGGACATGGGTCCAATTGGAGTCCTATCTCTAGTGGTGTGCCCTAGGGCTCAGTGCTGGGTCCTCTACTTTTTAACATGCTAGTTTCCATTATGCAAACATCAGATGGGGTTTGGATAAATAAATACACTGATGATTGTAAACTAGGGTGGTGGGGTGATAACTAGCTTTAAGGAGAGTCTTTCTCTCTCTCTCTCTCTCTCTCTCTCTCTCTCTCTCACACACACACACATACACACACATCCTAATGAACCTTCATTTACATCAGTCACTGCAATTGTTCCCCAAAGGAATTCAATCTGTCATGAAATCCCAAGTAAAAGAGCTCATGTATCCTAATACCTACAGTGCAAAATGTGACACTATTTAACAGTACTCCTATATGCATAGTAACATTTCCAATGATTCTGGATAGAACTACAATGAAATAAAACTGCCACCCTCCCAGGATAAGGTAACGAGAAGTAAATAATCAAGTATGTGTAAGACCAGAGTCTAACATACCTACATTTCCACAAATCACTAAAATATTAGCCTAATGTAAAAAGATCTGTCCAGGACCCTCATGCAAACGAGATCTCGCACTCAATAAGTACAGAGTTAAAAAAATAAGTGACAGTCTATAATAACACTCCTGTATGTACAGTAACAGGCTAGGTAATCTGAATATGGTGCAAGGAATCAACCCCACTCCAGTGCAGATAAAAAGTAGGAGGAATTAATATTCATTATGTGTGAAGTAAGAGTAGTAACACACTGTAACTCCATGTATCTAAATAGTGGCTTACCTCAGGTGACAGCAAGCCCCACTCCTGTTATATCACGTACCTCACAACACATACCCACACACATACATAGACACACACTCACCCACATCCCACACATGCTGAACTCCTATAACATGCCAGTTTGAGGAAGAAGAGGTCTGTGGATGTCAGTTTCTGTAATGTCCCATGAAACACAGATCAACATTCATCCCATCTGCTACCATTTTGAGATGTAAAATAAGTTTAATCTCAAAAGCTCGTCTCTATTGTGTGTTTTCAAGATTTTGTTTTAAGACCATTACTGACATTTCTGAAATTGAGTGGTCAGCCTGGGAAAAGTGGTGCCCCACTGGTTTTTAGTTTGCTTTGTTTTAATAGCATGTCTGTGCAAGTTCATCCTAGTGCAGAGCTGTTGGCTTGTCTCTCCAACATAACCTGTTTGTGGACATCTTTGCACTGAATGAAATAAACAACATGTTGTGATGTGCATGTATAACTCCCATGCACTTTGAATTGTCTGTTTTGTGATGTAACCACACAGTCCGAGGTGGAAATGAGCTCACAAGTCTTACAGGTGCATTGATTGCAGGGTTGTGTGCTATTGTGTGACATGGTCTTCTCTTCTGGTGAAAGCTTGTTCCTAATAATTAGGCTGGCTAAATTTGGTAGTTGTTTAAAAGATAGTAGTGGAGTTCCTTAAAAATACAATTAAGGTTTCATCCTCACTAAATATTGAGTGGAGGTCTTCAATAATCTTACACAGAAGTTCAAGGTCTGGATGATATGTGACTACTAAGGGTATTCTGTCTGTAGCTGTCTTTCTTTATATTGAAGTAGTTGTTGTCTTGGTACTTGCTTTGCACATTCTGTTATCCTGTCAATTTCTCTGGAAGAGTGTCCCTGCTCAATAAAGGTGTTTTTCAACATAGCCAAATGTGTATCTCTGTCATCCTCATTTGAACAAATACGGTGACATTGGAGTGCTTGACTGTACATGACAGATTTGTTTGTATGGTTTGGGTGACTACTTTTCATGTGTAGGTATCTCTGTCTGTCTGTTGTTTGCTGTAAATACACATATGTAAGGTTTCATCTTTAATGGTGACTGTTGTGTCCAGAAAATTAACATTTGTGGTAGAATACTCCAGGGTAAGCTTTATGGTAGGAAGAGGTTATTAAGTTTGTGATGAAAACCTTTATGCATCTGTACCTCCATCCAAATAACAAACAAATCATCAATGTAACAGAAATAAGCTAGCGGTTTATGGACAGTGCCATAAAATCCTCCTCCAAGTCTGCCATAAAGGTTAGCATACTGTGGAGCCATTTTGGTGACCATTGCTGTTCCTATAGTTTGAACATAATGTTTACCATTGAAGTTGAAGTTGTTATGTGTCAAAATTAATTTAATAAGTTCCCGATCACATCAGGGTTGATGTTTTGGTCCGGTCCTTTCTCCTATATGTATTTAAGGCATGCTGTAATGCCATCTGTGTGTGGAATATTAGTATAGAGGGATGTTACATCCATTGTCACTAAATGGTATCAGGTGGTAAATCCTTATAACCAGAAAGTACATGCAAAAGTGCGTAGTGTCATGGATATAACTGTCTGTTTCCATAACCAGCAGTTTCAAAGTGGTCTCTACAAACCCTGAGATCCCCTCAGTCAAGGTACTATTAGCAGAGACTATGGGTCTTCTAGATTGCCAGATTTATGGGAAGAAGAGTGAGTGTTTAAACATTTTTTGTGGGACTACAGGGACCTGAGAGGAGGAAGACAGAATAAGGGCAAACCTAAGAGGGAAAGTACTTTCATGCTGGGTGGAGAAGATAGAGTGTAATGGAAGTAAGCCTGTTTAAATTTCAACAATGCTCCAGTGACTGGGACTGGGTTGGGGAAAAGATGCAGGAGGGATATAGTAAAAAGGAAGACAGGTTTCAATATATTTTCATAGGTCCAAATGGGGCAGAAGACTGAACAGCATACCTCTCAACTGGTATGAATTTCGATAGCTCTATGATTTTCACACTCAAATGTACCCTTGTTTCAGATAGGTTTATTGATGTCCTTAATAATGTTAAAGCTATTTCTGGATACACAAACTATTAAGTCATTCAACTAAGTTGACAGAAACATTCCTTATCACTAACTATATTGGGTGCACTATTTGTAAGCATATTAATGTTTAAAATAAGAAAGTGCTGCACATTTTGGCCATTTGCTAGGAGTTCTGATGGCCAGTACTATGATTTTGATGCTGGAATGTTGAGAGGTACTCTATGCTGAACAGAGGTGCTGGCAAGTGACAGGATATGGTGAGAAGGGGAAGGTAATGCTTGTAGTACAAGTGGCTCTTAATGGCAAGTATGCCAAAACATCTATGTTAACGAAAAAAAATTGTTACCCTCTGCCTCCTGAAAAGTTTTATGATAAAGACTTAATGTGGATGATATAATGGAAAATGAAACAGTGTGGTCTGGAGGAAAGAGCAAAACACTGGTAACTAGAAGATCACAGGTTTTAACCAAACTAGAGACAAAATTCTCTTTATGTGACATTAGGAAAGTCATTTAATCTCCTAGTGCTCCTGTTCACCCAGCTGTGAAATGGGCAGAGCTGGGCCAGACATAAAATGAGGTTTTGTATATATGCTAAACCATCAAATTTAAATAAACTGTCAAAAAATAAATGTTAATAAGTTCATTATTTTAATATTAAATATCAGAATAGCACCACCTTTAAATAAACATTTCAGGTTTTACATCAACATTTTTACAGTTTCCTTTCCCAAGAAAATCACATTATTTATAATACTGTTTAGATACCCTCTCAAGCATAAACAAAACTCGTGACCATTTTACCAATATTGTTCGTTTTGAAGTACTACAAGAAAGCATGTTATTGCCAATTTTTAGTTCCCAACTTAAAACACAGCAAATTCTAAATTGTCAACATGCAATATAACATGCCATCTCAAGCATAACTATAGAGTTGCTTACACAGCATTAGAATATGTGAATTGATAACTCATTATCTGAGAATATTGCTATGATGGGAATATTATATGATGTTGAACCATTCTGTGACATGGGAGGGTGGGTGACACTGAACATCATGTAGTTCTTGCAACTAGAGAGGAAAGGGTGCAACTGGACACTAGAGAGAATTTGAAACTAGGAGAGAATCTCGTTACCATTGGACACAAAGAACACTTTGCATGGGATAAGAAGAGGCAGAGGGTGTCAATGGACTCCAGGAAGTACAGATCAAATGTGACTTTGCAATCTTATTTATTTATTCATTCTAGGATTACAAATACTTTTGAGCACCAGGCAGCTCATTTACAAAGGTTCCACATGAGTAGGGAGGGTTACAAACAGTTGCAGAGAAACAGAACAAGTCATACAGAATATTTCAGAACAGATGTACATGTGTTTACATTATAGTAGAGGACAATTAAGTTTCAGTCAAATACCGTTAATCAAAACCTGATCAGAGGCAGAGGGAAGAAAAGTAAACGGAGAAGTAAGAACCAAAAGGAGAGCAGCAGCCAGGCAGCCTTGTAAAGTTGCAACTATGATAGGGGAGGAAAGAGTCTTAGAAAGGGAGGGAGAGGTGAAGGGGAGAATGGCAAAGGCAGGAAGGAAGGTGTTAAGATGGGAGTGATAGAGGTGTCAGTGAGGGATGTCCAAGAAGGGGGACTTGTGGAGGTCCTGAAAGGGACCTGGAAATTAGGTGGAGCAATCACAGGAGTTTTCAGTTAGGTGGTGAATTCGGAGCTTATGTTTGAAGTCTCCAAGTTTAGGAAGGGTAGCTAGTCTATTGGGGAGTCCACTGAACCAGAAAGGCGCTCTGCTACCAAAGGCATGTTGGCATTGAGTGGTCCAGCACTATGGGACTAGTAGGAATTCAGTGGATGAGGTGAGCATATGTTGGGTCTTTGGAGATTTGTGAAGCAGACAACACAGACCCTTCGCATGAACCCAAGTAGAATCTTTTATCAGTGAGCATTATTTCTTAAATATAATTTTGAAAGGATGATGCATATTATATGCAAAACAAAACCATTATAAAAAACAATCTTATGGCATCAGGTAGCACTGCAGGACAATGTCACAAAAGGAGGGAAATAGATATGAAGTCTGATGCTTATGTCAGTGCTTTATTCAATGTTAGTTGACTAATTTTACTTTGTTCCTAGATATTGTAACCTATTGCTGTGTATGACTGTCTTTGTGTCCCTCACTGTCCTGGCTTATTTCTAAAAATGGGACATTTTCTGGTATTTTATGTGGTTAACAAATAAATTGAAATTCAAATGCATGAAATGAAGCAAAAGCTCTCCTTAACAATGGAGACTGTATTTTGTGGTGCGCTGTTCCAAGCATTTGAAATGTTGTTCTAATCAGTAATGGTGTTGGGTTACTCTAACCAGCATGCACTCTCAAAACATACAAAATGATTTGGTGGTGTGCAACTAAGTGTCCTTGCTTTGAAAATTTAGTGCCAGAGTTAATCAGCAATACTTCCTGAAGCAATAATTCAAACTCTAGGAACAACACACCACAAAATTAGTTATATTAGGCAAAGTTTAACCGTAATGTTGTATTTTGCTTCTTTCACAGCTTTATGTTAAAAGGAACAACACAACACAAAATTACTTACATTAGGCAAAGTTTAACCCTAATGTTGTTTTTTTTTTTTTTTTTGAGTTTAAGGCTATGGTTTAAGGGGCTGAAGCAACAGTCCTCTGCAGACCTATTTAAACTTTTACTTTATGCTTCTTTCAGAAACATTGCAAACACTGGGCTCTCCTCCCCTTTTCTGCTGTGTTTGTTTCCTACCTTCCCTTGTGTTTGGATTTCTGCTGGCTTATGCTGGACTCTACCAGATTGGTGCTTTTCCTACTTCCAGGTCAGTATTTGCCTCTGGATGCAGTCTGTGCATGTGCTCTCTCAGTTGTTTGCTTTTGCACCTCCCACTCCTGTGCATGTGTTTGCTTTTGTTTGTTTCTTTGGCTTTTCTTGTTTTCCTATTGTCCTATTTAATTTCATACCTTTAAACAGTCCCTCAGATTACCTGCAATTGTTATCCTTATGCTTCAGCTCAACCTGCTGCTTCCCAGCCTCTGCTGTCTCATGTTCTTTTCTACCTACATTGTTTGCACCTGGTCTAGACTTCACCCTGCTTCCAGCTAGCTGACACTCCTGCTGTGCTATGTTGTTTGCTTAACAGCTCTACTCTTAATTCATTCAGCTAGTTCCACTCAGGCAACTACAACTCCCTACTTTTCAATTCTTTTGTGATGCTTCTAACATATTCCTTTGTGCTCTGCTTCATTTCTATACAACAAATTTCAGCTTTTACATTAGCATTTCATAGTTTTACCGAACCACACTTTACCAAAACATAGCAGTCCATTTCTCACTTCTACCATACTGAATGACTGAGGGGAAAAGAGAGGTCTTCTACAATTTTTGGGGTTTTCTGCCCTACCATCAACTTACACTTATCATAAATTTAATTTTGTCCTAGTCCTATGTACAGGTCTTTTAAGCATTTGTAATCATAAATCATACTCTTATTACTTTTGCCTGTGTTTTCAATCCAATGTATGTCAGCCTTGCTTAGAAATGATGTCATTTAAACAGTATGTTTCTAATTTCTATTTACACTGAAACTTTCAGTCATTAGTTAGCTCTTTGGTCACATGGTGCTCAGCTTGTGGCTTCCTGTTATTCCCAAGCAGGAACTGTGATGTCACAGTGGGGCATCATGAATCCAAGTAACAGGAGCATGCTTTTATGTAAGTTAAATAATTTTTGCCCTTCTCCTTTGCCTGCATACTCCTCATCAGTTTAATTACTGCCTCTAACCTTTGGCTGCTGGGTTTGCCTAGTCTCCTACTACCGCTCCTGTGCAGCCTAAATGTCATTTAGGTAATCATGTAAAACATATCAATTTTATTACCTAAACCTCATCAATTCAATTACTGGCATTAGCAGCCTCCTTCTACCTAAACAGTAGTTGTTTGCTTTGCCCAGCTTCCTCCTGCCTACCCATATCAGTATTATTTACCGTCATTGAGTATTTTCAACGTCATCAATATTAGGCTTCCTTAATGGAATCGGTTAGCTTGTTTTCCATTGGCTTTTCTGCTTCTAACCTCTGGCCCCTGACTTTGTGCAGCCTCCTCATTACAAACCATTAACTAACCCTCTGGCCATTGGCTTCACCTGGACTCCTTCTCACAAATGATTACCTAACCTTTGGCTGCTGGCTTTGCCTGGCATCACAATACCTAACCAATGGCCAATGACTTTGCCCAGCCTCCTCATATGTAGCACTTCACAGTTGACTCTATGCTCTCATTCATAAATCAGAAGTATGCCATCCATCACCATTAATTTATATGGCTCAGGGCCTACCCTGAATCCAATGGTCTTGTCCTGCACCAACAAAGTCCATATCTTGAGCAGGTAATCCTCGGGTGGGGTCCTTCTCATCTGGCCTATAATGAGAATGGCCTCACTCCAGACAGAGCTTTAGGCATGCAGAGGTATTGATGGTACCTCTTGATGTAGAAATTAAGACTTCTACTATGAGGGATGGTGCCCTTAGGTCCAAGAGGGCTCCTTTAGCTAGCCAATTTGGGTTCAACAGCATGTTCTATGTTATTTTCCCCGTGACCACCTCTGGTTCACCTGGTATGTTTTTGTTGGTAGTCAGGCCGAGTTCCTCAGCAGTCGTTGCTCTCTCTCCTATCTTGGGGTCCCATTTTCAGTTCTGAGTAGCCAGTGCTGCAGAGTGTGCTCAGAGCCCTTCATGTCATTCTTGTTAGAGGGATCTTGTGAGCTTTCCACCAAATTGGAATATTTTCCTCTCCTTGAAGTGGGTTTCTAAATTGCAGCAGCATGGCCATCACTAAATAAACATCAGAAGCCTGGAGTGAAGGTGACCTAGGCCTTTATCCACAGAGGTTTCTTCCTCAAATGGGTTTTTCTCTCCTAGTGCCAAAGGTTATAATATCTAATTACTTTAGCTGTTTTCCTAGGTTACTTAGGTAAGTTTCTGCAGTTATTTATGTAGGTTTCCACTGTTGCATGGTGATGGATGGTGGCCCTTCTTTGCAAAGTCATGCCTCTCATTATAATTCATTCAACCTACATTTGGTCATTACACATTTTAGTTATTTGTTGACCAATATCATTATCTCTCCTGACCTATGTGAAGATCCAAATACTCAATAATTACCAACTTGTTACTTCTACAATGCTTCAGATCTACAAATTTGTTGGACTTTTCCTGGGCTACTTTTAGTTTAAGGGAATCCTTCCTTTGGCACATCTAGGGTGAAACCCTCTTCCAGGATTCCTTGCCTTTGGCATCACTACAAAGTGGTATTCTGAGGCACAGAGAGGTGAACAGCCACAATACAGTTTATTAAACAAGTTGCATAAACACAACACCATACCAAGTTGCAGAAGCATATTGAATTGAAAGGCTTAAGCCTGTGGTTCAAGGGCTGAAGTAACAACCACACCCCATCTGACATATTTAAACTCTGCCTTCCTGCTTCATTCAGAATCATTGTTTCTTTGCCCCACCATCCTCCCTCACCTGCTCCAGTGGCTAGCCTCTCACCTCCCAGGCTTTTTCCTTAACTATCTTTAGCCTAAGGGAATCATTCCCATGGCATTTCCAGAGGTGGACTCTAATCCAGGGATCCTTGTCTTCAGCATCCCTACAGGATGGTATTCCAAGGCATGGAGAGCCAGATGGCCCAACAAAGTTTATTGAACAAGATGCATAAGCACAATACCACACAAAGTTGTGTAAGCACATTGAAGCTTCTTTCACAGTTTTCAGTAAAACTCTAACTGCTTGTTTTATATTTAGGCACCAGGTAGTGTAGAACTACAAAGACTCAAAAGTAAGTAAATGTGATGTTAAAATACCACATTTCCTGACTTAGTGACTATGTAATGTGGTGTTATTGAGGGTTGGATTATTGGTAAACACAGTCATGGTGTTTGTCAAGGCATGTACATTTACTTATACATCTTTGCTTTACAGCAGGAGCCATTGTTAAGATAAGGCTATGACATTGTCCATGGATCACTTGGTTTCATTCTCACCTCTGTGGCAATAGGATTGGACGGTTGTGGGGTTTCAATCCCACATCAAGAACTTGGGCTGATATGCAATACTGAAACTGAAGTGCAGCACTAAAAGGGTGCTGTACAGTTGATGAACCATACTTCAGATGAGGCATTAAACTCAGGCAGTTTCTGACCATCTCTGTGGCTGTCCAGTTGCAAATTAAGGGATGCCATTGCACTTATTGGTAGTGCAGAGGGCTTTTTCTCATTGTTCTGTCTAACATTAACCCATCAATAAAACATATCCATGTAATTCCCCACAGGATAAATGTAGAAATAAGCTACTGTATCACACCTCAGTGTGCCTTTCACAGGAAGGACATTTAGACCCTCACAGAGGAGCAGCCAAAATGGAAGTGTAGTTCTCAGTGGTAAACAAGAAAAATCATAGTTTTTGTTTTACAAAAATAAATGGAAGTAATTATCATATGTTGCAGAGGTTATGTGTGTGGCTACTGCTCTGTAGACTATGTGAAGTTGAAATTTTTGGATACTGTGTGCAGTTTTCCACTTTAAAGCAGCAGTACTAGTTAACAAAAAGTGAATAATTTGGTTGGCAGTGAGAACAAGCCAAACCATCTATATATCTGATTTTTGCTTTGCTTTATTTCATTTCTGTAGCAAGATAAAGGGATTTTGAAGTTTTTTTAATTATTGGTCCTTTTGCCATCTATCCTAGATATAAGCAAATTATGGTGTTGTGCTGTTGACCAGCAGAAACATGTGCTGGCAATACTTAACATATATACATTATACATACAGTGGGTGTAGTTAGTGTGTGACCTCTGGGGAGAGTATTTTGGAAAGTTACTGTGGGCTGTTATCTTTATTGTAGATCCATTCAAATTACAAATGTTGTAAGGAACACAGTGTTAAAAATAGCTTATTAAATTTAAAATACCTGAATGAAAAATGTGAGATTATTAGGAATGCATTAGAGCTAAAAAGGTAGTATGACATTTTTTTGCTGACTATTACTGCTGCTTTAAATAATATTTATATGATATCTTATATAATGTTTTCTGTTTTGTTTGTTGCAGCTTTAATTTAAAAAGTGTGGCCACCATGCCATTATGCCCTAGGTGTTGCTGTGCACATGCTTGTACATATTGTGACTGTGTATTTATACAGTGTGCCACCATGCACTTAAATTGTTCATGAGAGTGATGTTTTTGAGACAATGTGCCACCATGCAATTTATATATTTTGATGATGTTTTTTCTATTTTGTTCTTTTGGTGATGTGTTTTTGATATTATTATTTGGTTTCCAGTTGTTTCATATGGTAAAATGACAGAAATACTTGTTTTGTATTAGAAATATTGTATTTCAGTATGAAATAACTTTATTAACTGATTTTAGGTATGAATACATAATTTGACATTGATATCTTGCATATTTTCAAATTAAAATGATAAATGTTGCTTTTTCATGGAAAAAATAATTTGGGGAGTATTTTGGCTACCATTAAAAACTGAATTGTTTCTAACTTGATTGCCTATCACTAGGCTTGGAGTTTTTGATTTTTATTTTTAACCAAAATCGACTGGTAAAATCAATGTTTATTTTCTGATTTTTTATAAATATCTATCTTTATTGTGTCAAAATTTGCTGAAAACAGCTTGTAAATAGGCAACATGCAACATAATAATTATTCAATACAATGACACAGACAAGTAGACACGGAGACACAGAGACTTATACAGAGACACTATACACACCACAGATATATGTGAAGCAAATACAACATGCTTCCTCCTATAAAGTGCAATCGATGCTCGATTCAGCTGTGCAACTCACTCTATTTATTTCTTAATGTCTGTGTCATTAAATGCATCAAAACTTCCTGTTATGTCCTTGTTGTAGTACAATATGTTTAGTAGCCTAGTCTCTCCTCTGACAGGTGCATTCTAAGTTTATCTTGCACTTCTCTGTATAGACTAAATGAGTGCTTTATGGCAGTAGATGTAATGGGCATTGGCAGTGCCCTCAGTGCAACACTGGACTGTACAGGAAGGTTTTGCATCTCACTCTTCCAGTAATCCATCTGAGCCATCATGCGGTCAGAGGGAACATCCAGTTTCATACATAGATAAAAGTCCTGCTCAAAGTCATCTTTTTGCAATGAAATGTGTTGATTATGCACCATACTTTAAAACATCTGTAGAAAGCCATTTTTTAACAAATGGGTCAAAATTCATGCAATTGCCAAACAAAGAATAAGCACCATAAATGCCTTCAGGGACTTTTCATATCAGTGTTGCACTTTGCTTTGAATGAACATTTCTGGAGAAAGAATGCATTGCTGCAGGCAGGGACTGCCTTTAGAACCCACTGACTTCAAATCAACATCTTTTAATAAAGTTTTTAAATAATTTTTGATTTGTGGTGCGTGAAGACCTCTGGAATGTATTTCTCCTCCAGCTGACATATTTTTGGACATGTTCTAGCAGCAGGTGGATATTTTCTAAGAACACACATTAGATAGTTGGAACCCTGGGCAGCATTCATTGGAATTGCTTCAAAACATAAAGCCCAAACAAGATCATGGGATGTCAGCAGTTTGTTTCTTCTGCCTCATGCACCCCATAAAGGGTTCGATAGAGGCTGAGAGATAATGTCCTGACTATGCTTAAGTCTCAGGTGCATCTTGCTTTTAGGATGCTCAGAAATGCTGTTTGCTTGACCTGATACTTTGGTTTTACAAATCTTGCACGTCAGAATGTCAACACTATTCCCATTACCGGTCTTTTTTATGTTTTTAAATCTAGTTCTGGGAATTCAGAGCAATACTCATCTGCATATTTCATTTTCAACCCATGCTGTGTGGTTGTGTAACTAGATGTGTGGTTGATACCACGCTTCTAATTTAAGGATTACTGATTCAATTAACAGCTCAGAAGCTAACACAGGAAAGCACACAGGTATGCTGCTGTTGCAAATTAGGTGTTAATAGACTTGGTGATCACAAGCAGTAGTAATATAGAGTAATTTATAGTGATACGAGTACTGTGTGGTAAACTCATTACTGTATAAATCGACGATTAAGAATATCTGTCAAAATTGACTGAGTTGTTAATCTCAATGTTAATCGACGGAAAATGATTTAAATCATAAACTGCCAAGCCTACCTATCACCATTAGAAAGGTAGTTTTTTTACTGAACAACTTTGCTGCATGTACTCTGTGTGTAACACTTAAGGTTTTTGAGATATTTGCATTTTTAATGGTAAGGTGTGCATAGCTGACTTTTGTCTGGCAAACTTCAGAAATAAACCTTGAATAAAAATAACAACAAATACTTGTTTTGCATTAGAAATAATGCATTTTAATACAAAATTATTTTATTAACTGCTTGACAGGTATACATACATAATTAGGTTTTGATATCTTGGATATTTTCACCCCATAAATATTGATTTGGATTTTTTTTTATTAAAAATGATTTGGGAGTTATCTTGGTTACTATAAAAGTGCTTTTAATTGATAATCTGCTACCATTAAAAATGTAATCTTGTACTGAACAACTTTTTCTCTTGTTTTTGCATGTAACATTTATGTTTTATGATGTATTTCTACTTGTTTATGCTATGATGTGCATGGCTGCATTTTTGCCTATAAAGGCTCAGGATACTGTGTTAAGTGTGAAGTGGTAAAGGGTGGAACTCTCTGAGTGCTTCTCTAGAAGGAATGAGTTAAGTACCTTTGCTGGTGCCAGTGATCCCTCTCCTTCCCTGCAGCCACTGACCCCTCCCCGTAGTAGGGTAACAAACATTTGCGCCGCCAGAAAATTGTTGGAGAAATGCCTAACTATGAATTACATAAGCAACAAGACATGACAGGTGTGCATGGAACCTATTTTACTGCATGACCAGGGTGTAATAGCAGGAGGCCTTGGCTGAGTGCATTTAACCCTGGCATGCAGTAAAATATGTTCCATGCACACCCTGGAGTGTCTTATTGTGTTTATAAATGGTCTACTATTTTTATTTTACTTTTCACAGTTAGAAAAATAATAATTATAAGGAGAAAAACATGTTGTTGTGCAAATCTATGATAAGATAGTCCTTCCACCTGAATTTTGTGTTAATATTCATAGCTCATTTGCATATAGCACTGTACTTCTACCTTGCTATTATTGCCATCCCTACATGAAGCATTCTACCTTGCTATTATTGCCATCCCTAAATGGGCATAGTAGTTACACATTGAACTAAACATAAACTGAAGATGGAAAGCTACAGCTGCTGAGATACAATGGCGTTGCTTGTTGTACACTAGAATTAGTGCCTTTGGTTTGTTGGTTAAATATTTTGCAGCTGTACGAGCATGGATCTGTCATTTATTCTGTTACCGCTGCACCTGCAGCCCTTGGTGAGACAGCAGTGGAAGCAGTTGTTGAACGATGCTGGCCAAAGGAGTGAGACCAAACCGTCAGAGCCATCAGCATGGATTATATGGGGAGCCAAATAGCGGGAGGTGCTACTGCAAGTGATGGCTGCTGAGCAAGGTATGGATGTGTTATAGTATAGCAGGAGGTGCTACTGCAAGGGATGGCTGCTGGGCAAGGTACGGATCCAAATAGCTGGAGGTGCTACTGCAAGGAACAGCTGCTGGGCAAGGTACAGGGTGTGTTACAGTATTGGCTTCAATTTCATACAGTTAGATGACCCCCAATCTGGCAAGACAAGTGGGATTTCAAACAAAGCATGAGAGAGCAAAAGTTATCTAGCTGTTTTTCTCTCAAGATTGGGTAAAAAAGATGTCTGCACCAGAATCTTGGTCTTTTACTGCCAGCTCTTTTTTACCCACGTATGGAACAGATTTCATGCATGGTGAGCTGCTTCTTTGATTGGCTGATTTACCTTGCCCATTTTATAAACAAAGGCAATAGAAGCCAGAATGTCACGGGTAACTGGCAATGTTAAAACATCTTGTTCTCTCTCCCATCTTCTGTAGAACTCCAAAATATCACTCTGCAGTCCTCACCCCAGACACAGTAGGAAACATAAAGTAAATAATATTACCTCCTTCTCCCACATGCTCAACAGTGTTGTTAGTTTAGCCATAATGTTTTATGCTATTAAGCATGCAACATTAAGTGACCTGGTAGGTTGTGGGTAGCTATTAGGTTTTCCCTGGCTTGTCTGTAAGTACTGTGCCCACAAATTGTAATGTACCACATGCATGAAATATTACATTTTTAAACTGTTTTGCATAAAAATACATTTGTTGTGGGACCGATCATAAGTCCTCTGAACTGCTGCTGCCTGCCTCTATGGCAAGCGGTACACTCAGATCATGAAGGAGTGTGGGAAAAAAACACTGTTTAGTAAAACAGAGTCAGTGTTTGTAAGTGAGTCTTAAAGTGTAGAAAGCCTTTCTGTTTTAAAACCAAATGCTTTATGTGTTATAATTAGTGTTTGAAAATGGAAGCTGTGAATCTGGCTTGCTGACGCTATTGAAATGCCTAGAGTTATGGTTTGCATTTTATAACATTAAATTAGAACAGTTATAGTGGTCCATTTCAAACTGGTATTGCTTTTGTACACTTGAGGAGTCTGCTTACAAATGGAATCTATTTTACTGAGCAACAAATTTTTTCAGACTCCATGTCCGAGTGTGTCGCTCACCTCTGGTCAGTGTGGATGAACCGCTCACTAAGCAGTGTTACCATCTTTGTTTGATTTTTGTTTGAACTGAGAGTTGTCAAACACATGACAGTGAATCTGATCATCAAACTGCACCATGTATACTTTGATAACTATTTCACCTCTGTGTGCCTGGCAAAAGATCTTTGAAAGCTAAACTGTACTTGTGAGGCACTGCGATATCAACTAGGTACAATGGCTCAAATCACTCAACATATTAGCATTTAAGAAAAAATGACAGGAGTTGGTGTAAAGGAACTTTAAAATGGAGCACTTATCACTAGTTCCTAGAAAGACAACAATCATGTTTTTCTGTTGTCAAGTAACCATGACTGAACCTCAACTGCATTGACTGTCTGTCACTCACCTCTGGTCCATGTGGATGAACCGCTCACTAAGCAGCGTCACCATCTTTGTTTGGATTTTTCTTTGAACTGCTTTACTTGGACCAATGTGGTGGAGCATAGCACAAGGTTCATGAATATTAATTAGGGACTTATGCATGTTGATCATTGGGATGTACCCAATAAGTTTTAGAAGATGCACAACAACTTTTAGAATGTGCACAAGACTTCAGCGGCCACTGATTTTTACATAATAAACCTTAATCATACAATTCATATGAATATGGGCAACTATACACAATGAGCCCTATGTTTCATCAAAGGTTGAGATACCAGCATATGGACATCAACAGTGAAGCTTGAGAGGTCAATAGGCTGATATCTCAACCCAGAGATGAAAAACACAAGGAGAGTTGTGTGTATGGTCACCCATATTTTATTTTATAGTGTATAGTTTTTAGAGACAGTAGTTTGATAGTGGCTACTGTTTACCTTTGAATGTGTATCTGTCTTTCACCACACTCACTCTCCTTCTCACTCTCTCACCACACATATGAAATGTGAGAACGAGAATGAGCATGCTGAGAAAGTCAGCTACACATTGAAAAGATAAACAACAGACCTAAATGAAGTGGGTAGACTGAGTGAAAAAAAAAGTTTTTGACTGTCTCCCACTTCTGCCTGTCAACTGAGCTGGTTTCTCCCAACCAGTATTTATCTGCAGTCCATTTTATTTTCCTTTTGTTTTAATAATAGTATCATTCTGAATTCTATTAGGTAGTGAAGAAACAGACAGAGAAGTTGGAGGGAATTGGTGCAAGCTGCTGGCGGGGAGGGTCATTTGCATATGGAACATGAACAATAAGGACTTGAAAAGGACCACAGTTGATCATTGACTTGTATGATTTCAGGGCACAAAAACCTAAACAATACACTAAAATTAGTTTTTGATTTACACTGTGATTTTCTTTTGGTGACTAATTGGCTGAAAACTTGGTTATTAATACAGCTAAGACAAAATTATTGCACTTTGGAGTTAGGCAAAACTAAAACAACATCCTTCCATTTTTGAAGTGAAAGAGTAACAAGGGATGCAATTGAAAAGGCTGATATTTTTAAATTTTTGTTTTTTTTATTTGGATAGTTATTTGCTGTATGATATATTGATTTTGTTGTTATGATAGCTAATGCTCATTTTGATTTATTGTATTAGATCCACAATTTTCATTCTTTTAGTTCTAAATAGTTGTTGATGCACTCTTTGGTTTTGTCTTTCATTGATTATTGTTTGCCTGCTTACTTCCCAGCTTCATCTACATTACTTTAAAGACTCTGTTTTGTCCTGTTGAAAAACTGACTCATCAGTATCAACTTTATTCATCTTTGATTGATTTCTTTCAAAAAGTGACAAACTCATTTCAGATTAATTTATTTTTGACATTTTGGAACTGTCCAGTTTTGTTTACTTTTAATGATTATACTATATCGTAAGTTTGTACACTTTCTTAGATCACATACTATTCCTGTTTTCAGAATTTCTTTATTTATTATAGCAATTGCTCAAAGGGCCTCCATTTATAAGACTGTATAGGAACTGAATGAACTACTAAACTCTTTCTAATTTGTAAATTCTTATTTGTCTTTTAAAATATGGTGAATATATTTTACATCAAAACTCACAGTCTATTTGTTATCTCTCTCTCTCTCTCTCTCTCTCTATATATATATATATATATATATATAGATATATATTTCGTATTTTGACTGTATGTATCATTATTTAATTATACAATGGCAAGAAAGAATGCTGGGCTCTGATTAGTCACTGTTATTCTTCAACAGTGATGTTATCCCAATAGAACATCACTGTAAAAAGGTCCAGCATCAACACGACTGCAGAAACTCAAATGAAATCCCTATATTCCAGGCCAGCCAGGTGGCACTGAGGTCTGAGGCACTGGACACCTTACCATGCATCATGCCGGTGACCTGGGTTCAAGAATGAGCCTAAGTCATCAGAGAGCTGGCACAGGGAGGGAGGGAAGGAAGGTGCAGAGTTGAGCAGCCAAAAGCCAGATCTCCACTCCCAGGGAGAATTTTGTCATCTGCTGTAGCTCCACTGCCCCTGGATGGAGGTCCAAGGGTGGTGAGGTGAGCAGGTGGTAAGTGGTGGAAGGTCTCCCAGTACCACGGCAGGTGCATGCCCATATGCACTAGATGGCTGCGACACGTCGGGAGAAAACGGTGTAAAAATAGGATAAACTATAAATTAAACAAAAAGAAATCCTACAGCCCACCAACTTCAATCACAGTCTCTGGTCCCCAACTCAGTCAAGGTATCCTTCCTTAATCATTGTGCTCCCTTCCCATTTGCCCTTATCATTTTGAATAAAATTCATCCCAGAACACAATAGGGTATTTCAAAGGCACACAGAACATAGAAAGCAGCAAACATCAAAACAGCAAATTATTTTCTTTAAAACTGCCGCTCACGACCAGCTGCTCTCACACACCTCGAAGCTGTCATTGGCTTATGCCATGTCAATTTAGCAAAATATCTACCCCAATCGAATCAAACCATTTCCCACCCTAACACAATCAGTTTTCTCTTTAAATTCTTTTTTTAACTGCTTCTGGACAACATCACCAAGTGAGCAAGTGAACAAAGGGTTCTCAACAAGGGCAGAGAATGGCTGTCAGTTTCCAGAACTGCTTTTTCAAGAATTCTGTCACTTTCCTTTTTATTTCTTTTACATTATTCTTTGTTTCCATTTAAAAGAAAAATGCCACAGCTCCAATATTACTGTCTTCAGTACTCCCAGGTAGTACATCAAATGGCAGATTCATTACGTATTTGCTCTCTTCATGATCACATCAGCAGGTGCTCTCCATGAAGGGGTTATACAATAAGGAAGCCTCTTTATTTTAAAATGCAGCTCATTATTCTTCATGTGCAAGACCTCCAATAGTAACGCTGTGTGAGTCTGCTTGTGTGTGTGAGTGTTGTGGGTGACCAAGAGAGTGAGCCACCAAACAGAAGTGGAGGCACACAAAGACAGTCCACCTACTTGATGTACACACAGCTCCACCTAGTGGAGAAACAGAAAACAGGAACTCATTTTTATTTAAATATGCTTCCAACAAAGAAAAATTAGATACTATGATATCTAAAAATATATTTTCTTAATTATTTTATTCTTTTTAAAACACAAGCCATTGTATAATAGCAATAATGCACTCCACTAATGCTTCATCAACCTGAGGCATGACATTATCCCAGCATGACACACACCCTGTAGTTCATTATTTCTAATTGTAATGTTTTACACTGAAACATAGGAACATAGACAATGATAGCAGAAAAGCACAAAGTTCCATCTAGTCTGCCCAGAGTTCCTTTGTACCTAAGGACCTATTGTCTGTATGGTGTTTTATCCTCCTGGAGTGCTCCCTGTTCTTCTTCTAACTGTTTCCAACTTCAGAAAACACTAAAGCCTTCACTATATCTCAGCCATGCTGGAAACCATTTACAGTCCAGGCACCTCCACCTTCTCTAGCAAACTGTTCCATGCTTCCACCACCTTTTCTGTAGATTCAGAGTTGGATTAAAAGGGGGACACATGGGGCAAAGTGATCTGGGCCCCTGTTACAGAGGGGGGCCTCTATGAATCCAGTGTCAGTGACATGGTGACCTCATTACATATATTTGGTTCAGGATAATTCATAAAAATAAATTCCACAATAAGTCCTTTAATTTGTCATGGTATCACTTCAAAATTCAGGACATGCCGTAGAAGTTGCAACAGTTCTCTGTTACTAGATACATGGTCTAGACAAAGATGGAATTTTGTGACTGTCCTGAAAATTCAGGACAGTGAGTCATCCTTCTGACAAAACTGAGCCATCCCCTACTTCTTGCCCTTCAGAACCTCTCCTGAGCCCCACCTCTCTCTTCCCTCATGTAGCAGCAACCGGGAAGATTTGTTAGTAGGGACTGATGCATTTACAATGCATACTTACTCTGGGTAGTTCAGGAGTTAGCTATCAATGTGTCATATTTAGCAAAAAAAAAAACACACAAGAAAATGTTTTTTACCATTAAATATTTTAGGATTCTACAAGGTAGGACATTTCTGGCAGACCTTACACTAGTAAGTCAACCTTTTCTTTTTTGCACTTTTCTAAACAGTGTCTAATGTAGCTCTACAAATCATGTGACCATCTTCCCTAAAAAAGTTGATGTAAAAATTAGAATTTGACCGCTATCGGTTACTGCATTATTATATTGGAGTTGATTGGTGGTACCATTTAAAAATGACCGCCTCAAATAAAAATCCAAATCCTGTAAAGCAGTCAAATATCACCCTTTCAGAGTCACCGTGAGACTCGTCTTTCAGAACCAAGTCAAATAATTTAATTTTTTAATGTCACTCCAAATATACAGATTTATAACTCACTTTTACCTGTCTTGCTTATTGTGATGGTCTCCCATTGGAAAGTACTATTTACTCCTGTTTGGGTTATGGGGTCTAATTTACACTATAGATTAGTACTATGAAATTCAAAGGAATATTCAGAAGCTCACCCATATAATTTTTGTTTGCTGTCCTTATTAGCTCCAGTAAATAAAACAAATAGCTTGTCACCTCAAGATTGATATTTTAGTGTTAATGCATTGTACTACAATTAAAAAGTAAACCAGTTAAATGTACTGAGCAGCAATTTATTATCTTTTCATAACAGTTAGTTTAATTAGCAGTTTTGATAATTCATTGTACATTTCAATAAAGATTTATTTATTATATTTATTTATTTATTGAGTATTCAGAATTACAACCTGATTGGAGCCCCAGTCATTTTTAACACTCTCTTTAACTTGCATTTACTATACAGTACAGGGACTGAAATGAAGTGTTGCAGGTTGCAACCACTAGTCAGCAGGCTTAGGGCATGATAGGAGACGAGTCCTGGGAACCATCACATTGATGGCTTCCACTAGTGAGAGAAATCTGGACATTTTCCTGGATGACAGACTGACACTTGATGCTCAGGTGTCATCTGTTGTGCAAAGTGTTTTTTACCACTTAAGGAATGTCACCTGGATTAAACCTCTAGTTCCACCTGGGAACTTGCCATCACTAGTGCATGCCTTTGTTACCCCAGGTTAGACTACTGTACTTTTATGACTTCTGGTGAGTAACATAATAGAGACATTCAAGTACCTAGGGTATAAATGAGGTACAGGAGTGTAGCATCTTTCAGAAAAGAAGGTGTACAAGAACAAGGGCATGATATGAGGGTAGAGGGGTAGGTCTAGGGGCAATTTGAGGAAGTACTTTTGACAGAAAGAGTAGTGGATGTTTGGAACAGCCTCCCAGCAGAGGTGGTGGAGGCAAAATGGTAGGGAATTCTAGAATTCAAGAAGTTGGACATTCTTACCATTATCCCCATACTTCATAACTAATGCATGATTTAGAAACCACCACTGTGACCTTTATTCAGTAGGTGGCTGGACATCCCTGGCCACAAGAAGGATGCTCCATACCTGTGCATGGGCATACAAAGATTTGTTGAAAATCATCCTGCATATATCACGTCCCCATTTTAATGATCTAGTAGCTGTTACTCCTTCAGGAAGAATACAAGCATCCTATTAGTCATGCCCAAGTTTCACACCCATTGTGGTAAAGAGGCTATTCAATATGCCTACTCGATGGCCTGGAATGAACTCCAGTCATCATTTAAGATTACCAGACTAGTACCACATAATCTCTTAACATCTATGGCCAAATCAGCAGCCCAGGAAACCTACCAATGCTAAACCAGCTAGCACCCTCCCTAAGGTTCCTCTTATATGCTTGCACTTATGGCCATCCTCTGGTCCCCCACTTTACCTTTTACCAGCTAGCACCCTCCCTAAAGTCTACTTTTATATGCTAGCACTTCAGACCACCCTTTGGGTTCCCCCCTCACATTTGATTGTTTTCTCCCTCATGTATATGTAAATGCTATAAGATTGTATATTAAACCTGCAACCTAAATGCCTCTGTATGATCTGTTCTTTCCTCATGTATGTGCAGATTTTCCATTTCCTGTAAGTAAAACTCATAAATAACAGATGACACTATAGAATATTGCACTAAATAATACTATATGCTCATTCTTATACTTAGAGTGTATGACTTAGGTCACTTCCTATAATGTATTCATTTTATTGTATGTACTTTGTATGCTTGTATTTGCATCATGTTGTCCTTCGTAAGAATGATAGTTGCTTACAAGCTCAGGAGGCAAAGCCTATTATTGAACTAGCCACCCAAGGGTGGATTAATTATCCATATAGTCAAATTTGGTGTTACCCATAAATTTGTCTAACAGACCCAGTCGATATTAGAAAGTTAAAATCATCCATTAATATATAGTTTGTTATTGGTTCAAAACTATTCATTAATTTAAGAAAGTCAGTATTCTGTTCTTTATTCAGGTTAGGGGATCTATAGGCCAAGCCTATATGTATATTTAAAGATGGTAAATTAATCTCTACCCATATTATTTAATTTGCTCTATTAGTTTGTTTATGTGTAGAGATACAGTGAAATGAATAATCTTCTGTGATGTACAGTGCATTCCCATCCTTGTTTATCTTTCCTGTTCTTAATTATTTTTTAAAACACTGAATATTTACGCTCCAGCTATCATCATGAAACCATGTTTCCGTGACCCCACAGATGGAAATACTGTATTTTCTTTTTATGCTATATATCTTAATTCATCCATTTTGTTTGACATACTTCTGAATTTAGTAGCAAAACTTTATATCCCTCCTTCTATTTTGATGGTGAGAAATATCATCAGATGCTACAATGTTATTAGAAGGAGTTAGTGTCAGAGTTCAATCCTGGTTTGTACATTTGTCTCTTAAAGACTCAAACCTCCCCTGCACTAGTTTAAATATTTGGCAAGAGAAGTAGCAAAGTTTTGCCCTAGTAATTCATTCCCTTTCTTACTTAAGTGCAGGACATCATATCAAAATAAACCATCTTGGTGATAAAACTCTTCCCAATGTATCAAACATTGAATCTTTTGCCTTAATGTCCATGTCCTTAACCAATTATTAAATTTCTGAACTTTCAGGTTGATTCTTGGTGAGGCTCTTGGTATTGGCAGAGTCTCAGATATCATAACTTCACATCCCAGAGAGGTTAGTCTGTTAGATAGAGCCACCATATTCTTGTTTAATATCCTCTAGGGAATCTCTGAACATGTCATTTGTTCCACATGTATCAAGACAAGGGGTTATGACTAAACCTTTAACCATTGTTTTGCACATATGTGTTAAGTCAGCTATTTTAGCCACACTAAAAGATGATAATGTCCGATATGATTTATCTGGATTACATATGTGCCTGTCCCATCTTTTGATCACAGAACCTCTATTACAAGAACATTTTTGTGATTTTACAGTAAATTATTGTCAGGTTCTATGTTAACAAGACTGTCATTATTTGAATGACTTACATCACTTACTGAAATCGTGGGACAGGTATTGTTATACATACTAGTGAAAATTTCAAAACTACCATCTGCTACTAATTCAGGTGTTGCACTGTTTTCAGAGTCACATTCTATTATTGTAAGCATGGAAAATCTATTATTAAGGGGATGTTAAATTTTGTTGCATGTCGTCTGTTTTAGTGGGGTTTGCATATTGAATGTTGTACCACTCTTCGTCCCCTTCTGCTGATACTTCTTACTCTCTAGTTCTTTTACTAGTTTTCTTATTATAGGGATCTGATTCTAACTGTTCTGACATACGAAGAACAGTGTCTATAGGAGTAGTCAATGTTCTAACCAGGTTATGTGTAGGTGGAATAGAAACTAGGGAGATGAAGTCACACTGTTCCCTGTAGCTAGTTTAGTGCCAAGTCTGTCTGCCATATTTCTTTGACTTGTTTCCAGCTGAACTAACCTGTCAATGAAGGAATTTAATTCATTCATTAAATCATCATTGTGTACACATTTTCCACACTTAAAGGGATCAAGTGGGACCGGTTGTGCTATTAAGTACATAAGGCAATTTGTACATTTAATGGAACTTTCTCCATCTTGGGGGGTTATTATATTTGCCATTTTAATAATGTGAGCTGTATGATTATCCAATACAAACAAATGCTTATTTAAATTCCACACAATTAGGGTTACTTATAAGAATTCTATATTTCCAGGGCTACAATTATCTTCCAAGATGCTATATTTAAGTGCATTTAAGTGTTTGTTTACTTGCCTCAATCAGTAAAGCCTATAAATGATATAAGTCTAAAATCTCACATCAATGTTATTGATTCATGCATTCAATGACTATGCATCTAATGCCCAGTAATTCATATCAAGACAACTATTACTTACTTTTATAGATTCCACACAGGGAATTCTAAAATGTATAGTTTATGATTACCTTCCTCCTACTTATAAATTCCTCTTTTTATGTAATACTTGTGCCTTTACAATCCCTACAAACACGCCTGACACGTGCAGACGTGCATGTCTTTGCATGCATCTTAGCCGCTGATGCATGCTCGCTTCTGCTCTGGCTCACCCTGCTCACTCTAGGGCTCTGTTTAAATACTGCCTATACCCCAGAAGTGCTCTTAGGGTCAGGAATTGCTCCAATCTACAGAATGATTAAAATCACTTTTTAAAAATAAAATAAATGCCTAAAGGTTAAACTAGCGCTGTTCGTCCCTTAGTTTCAACACCCAAATGGATTTCACTCTTTGGCTGAGTTGTAGTCTGTGAACTACGACTCCTCTTCCTGTTTACAATATGTAACAGCGCTCTGAGGACTCATGCTAGCGAGTGAGTTTAAAATGTAGCTCTATGTTACAATGAGCACAATAAATAGCATCTAACATACATACAGCAGTATTT
The DNA here is from genome assembly GCA_016271365.2 of Neoceratodus forsteri. Classification (NCBI taxonomy): domain Eukaryota; kingdom Metazoa; phylum Chordata; order Ceratodontiformes; family Ceratodontidae; genus Neoceratodus; species Neoceratodus forsteri. The sequence continues at coordinate 628,774,015 of CM057455.1, forward strand.
GAATGGCTTATCAGACATTTAGCAGCAGTATTTCATACATCAAAGAATGTACTCTTACAGGGCTCTGTTTAAATACTGTATATACCCTGGAAGCACCTTAGGGGTCAGGAATTGCTCCAAGCTACAGAGTGATTCCAATCACTTTTAAAAATAAAATCAATACCTAAAGGTGAAACTAACACTATTTGTCCCTTAGGTTCAACACCCAAATGGATTTCACTCTTTGGCTGAGTTGTAGTCCGTGAACTATGACTCCTCTTCCTGTTTACAATATGTAACAGGGCTACGAGGACTCACGCTAGTGAGTGAGTTTAAAATGCAGCTCCATGTTATAATAAGCACACAAATAGCATCTAAAATACACACAGCAGTATTAGAATGGTTTATCAGACATTTAGCAGCAGTATTTCATACATCAAAGGCAGGACTTCCTTGTAAATGAGTGTGCTCAATGGAGTTTTCCTGAAAATAAATTTGAACTTGAACTTGAATGCATGGGGTAGATATAAGAGTACTTTTGAAATAGGGAAGAGAGGTATGTATCAGATCAGCTTTGGTGTACAGTATTGCATTAGGCATGGAAAGGGGAGACCAGGTGGGCCACACTGTTCTTATCTGCTGTCACTTCTATGTTTCAGTGTTTCCATGTTTCTATGATGAATGTTACACTGGAGCAGTCCTTTCCCATTCTACTCTTGGAACTGAGTCACACTTTAAATTTTACTTCTGGAACTCAATTATCTTAGCCCCCCCACCTTATCCACCACTGAAAGAAATCTACCAACATTTTGACTAGGAGCTATTGGCAGTCTTAAACTCTGATAGAGGTTATATAAAATAGAGCTCTCACAATTCAGTGGCAGATTGATGTAAATGCATACACAATGGTCCAGATAAGGTATTTACTGGCCTATGGTATGCCCTGATTTTTAATAAATTTTCCCAAAAAAGTTTTGACGAGTAATGATGCTCTTTTGGCACTTGGGAAAGCATTGTGTTTGCTTAAACTTGAGATGTTTTTCCTCAAGTATAAAACACTTTACTCATCAAAATTATGTTTTACTCACCTAATGTCAAAATGGTGAGTGCATCACTCTTGAGTGCTAAAGTTATCTGGGGTGCTGCATACATATAAGTGTTTTCTTCTCAACAATTTATGCTGTGGCTGTCATTTGTAAGCTGGGGTATAAATTTCATGACAATATCCTAAATACATGCTTAAATAGTTCAGCAGAGTATGACTTGAAATTGGCAAACCGAATTTAAAGGGAACATTGTGGGGCCATTTATTCTTGTGGAAGATTTCAACCAATCTGACATTGGCTGAGAGGTGTAAAGCAAGAGAAAGGTCTATTTTTGTTTTGTTAGGCTGTTACTAGGTAGTGTGGATCAGTTATGACCTGCAAAGTGTTCACTTCTTTACACTAGCCTCCAGTATCCAAGCAATCCCTGGCTCCCCAGAGACAAGAAGACAGACATACAAACACTGCAGTTTTTTTCTTCATTTTTGTAGTTTTTCCAAAATAAAAGTAAAATAAAAAATTAAAACTTAAATATTCTGAGCCAAAATAATAAGTGTTACTTGTATGAGAAGCTGGGTATTGACTTAGATGGGCCCCCAAAGTTTGAGTGCTCCAGGCCCCCAGAGGCTTACTCTGGCCCTGTGTAAAATTGAACTCCCATCCCTCTTAAACCCTCCCCCACCAGCTTCATTTCATGATCTTAGTTTCTTAATTCTGTACTCCTATTAAATAGCTATACACCGCTCACCTTGTATATTCACTGCAGGACATTGAAGGTTTCTATCAAATTCCCTTTCTCACCTGGTCTCCAGTGAGTACATGTTCAATGCCTAGAGACAGTCTTCATAAAATCTGCAAGGTTGGCCTTGAGTCATCTTGGCCATCCTGCATTGCACTGTCTCCAGCTTGTTCCTGATCTTCCTTAGGTGAGGACTGCAGAACTGATACCAGCATTCCAGATATGGCCTTACCATTAAACTATATAGAGGTAATTTTACCTCCATTTTCCTTCTTCAGTACCTTTTCCAATCCACTCCAGCATCCTATTAGCCTTACTTAACATAGGCCTTGTCATACTGGCTTGCTTGTTTAAGGGGTCACTAGTGATGACTTCCAAGACACTTTCCACTGCCATACTGCTCAGTTTAACCCTTCATTAAGTTCACTAAGTAGCAGAGGAGCAGAAGGCAAGGCCCATGAATAGCTCCTTAAAATAAAATATAATAATCTAGATCCCCCACTGAAATATATTTGTCTAAATTGATTTTAAATCTTTCTTTACTTGGACTAGATATTACATCTAATGATAGTCTGTTCCATAAATTTTCAACTCTTGCTGCATAAAATATTTCTGTTTATCAGTGCAAAATCTACCCATTTTAGTTTACAGTGGATGGCCCCTTGTTCCATGGTTGTCATTTTATATTTGATGTTTAAGTCTATCATGAGGGACAGATCATTTAGAATATCATAATACAATAATAAATCACCCCACGTCTACTTAACTCTAATCTGTGTAGTCTTAGTTTTGTTAATCTATTGTTGTAATATAGATTCATTAAGATAGTGATAGATTTAGTGAAATGTCTTTGGATTATTTCTAATTTGTGTATTTCTATTGCAGTGTAGTGGCTCCAAAACTGACTTCCCAATCCATTATTGGCCTTACATATGAGTGGTACAGAGGCATAAGTACTTCAGCCTTTCTAATTTTTATGTTCCTTTTTTTGTAATTATTATTTTGTTAGTTTGAAATAACTGAATGACACTTATTCTTGAAGTTTAAATTTTATCAATCATTATCCCCAAGTCCTTTTCTAAATTTTTGTGGAAGAGCCACATTATTACATTCAGCAGTCTGTCCTGCCCCCAGTATATAACCTTGCATTTTGGCATTGAATTTCAAAGACCAAACCTTAGACCACCTCTCTAACCTTTGTAGATCCCTCTGTAGCTCCCTGATCTCATCATTGCTATCTATCCTACTACAAAGCTCTGTGTTATCTGTGAAGAGACACAGCTTGACCTGTATGCCCTCTCCAATGTCACTCATGATCATATTGAAGAGGACAGGTCCCAGGACAAATACCTGCTGCACCCCACTTGTGACCACCTCTCTACTGATTTGATCCCATTTACCACCACCCTCTTAAGTCTCTCCTTCAACCTATTTCCACCCATCTAACCATGTCCCTAGATACCCTCCTCAGGTCCTCCAGCTTCTTCAGCAATATTCCATGTGGTACCACATTGATTGTCTTCCTGAAATCGAAGTAAATCCACAGTGTGGCCCTTATCTACTACCTTTGTTACTATGTGAAAGAAAACTATCAAGTTTATTCTGACAAGATGTCCTGCCACAAACCTATGCTGATTACTATCCTGAAGACCACCGCTCTCTAGGTAGTCCACAAGATGCTCTTTGATTATGACCCCATAAATATACCAACTGCTGAGGTAATGCTGATAGGTCTGTAATTCTTTGGTTGATCCTTGTTCCCACCTTCTGCAATGGGGCTATATGTACTACTCTCCAGTCTTTTCTGAACTACCCCTGTCTGAACTGAGCTATTGACTAGCCCTATTAGGATTCAGCCATTACACAGTCAATTCTTGAGCACCCTTGGGTACATCCCATCCAGTCATGGGCTTAACTACTGTTAGGCTTCAAACCCTTCTGACACTTTCCTGGTAAATGCAATCTGCTTCATTCAGGAATGCTCCTGGCAGCTGTCTTGATGCCACTTTCAGGTAGGGGCCCATTGTCCTCCATTGTGAAGTTAGGCACAAGTAATCATTAAAGATGGCTGTTTTTTATCTTCCTCTAGTACCCTCCCCTTGTAATCCAACAACACCCCCTTCCTGCTTCCATTTTACCTTAATATAGCTGAAGAATAATTTTACCACACCCTGACCCATTGACACAATACACAGCTCTGTGTCTGCCTTTGTCTCCTGATTGTCCTCCTAGCTTCACTAGTTTTTATTTGGTGCTGTCTCAATTCCTCATCCCCTGCTTTTTCTTGTACCTTGCTAGAGCCATTTTCTTGACCCTCACAGCTCCTCTTACTCTTTCTGTGAACACATTGGTTTCATGTACCTGTTTCATTTTGAAACATTTCTCATGCATGACTTTGTTTCCTCAAGAATAGTCTCCTTCATTGTCCCCTCATCTTTCCTCTAATCCTCTGATGTTGTTCACCCTGGTCAATTTGTCTCAGACCAGCTCACTTATCCAGTTGCTACTCTGAAATCTAGGACTTCCATTTTCATCAGGGCTGCTCGGTCCCGAGGGCCAGGCTGAAGCAAATGGAGTAATGGACACTGGACCATAGGTATGGACACAGGACAATAGGTACATCAGGGAGTGAAGGAAGACTAAGGGAGGGATAGAGGCTTAATAAAGGAGAGGAGGGAGGTGGGCAGAGGGTGACTGTGAAAAGGCAGAGATACTAAACAAATATTTTGCTCAGTATTTACAAAGGAAGAGGGGAGGTACCTAAAACAAACAGCAGAAACACTCTGGATACAGAAGTTGATTCCAGCCCATTTCCAGAAGAAAGGGTTCTGAAAGAACTTTAAAACTGAAGGTGGACAAAGCAATGGGGCTCTGACGTGGATTCATCCCAGAATTCTAAAAGAACTAAGGGTAGAACTAGTGACACCACTGACTACCCTCTTTAACAAATCATGGGAGGATGGGTGGTACCCGAGGATTGGAGGAGGGCAGATGTGATTCCCCTTCACAAAAGTGTGAGCAAGGCAGAAGCTGGAAACTACAGACCTGTTAGTTTAACCTCAGTGGTAGGAAAAATGATGGAATCACTTCTGAAGGAAAGAATTGTTGAGTATCTAGAGGCCATAGGGCACAGGACCCAAGGCAGCATGGATTCACAGCGGGAAGGTCATGCCAGACAAATCTGATAGATTTATTTGACTGGGTGACCAAAGTAGTTGATCAGGAGGGGCTGTGGACATGGCCTACCTAGAATTTAGCAAGGCATTTGGCACAGTCCACACAAAAGATTAATATACAAGTTAGCCAGCCTGGGAGTGGGTCCCAAGATGACAGCCTGGGTAAAGAATTGGCTGGAGAATAGGACACAGAGAGTAATAGTAAATGGAGTCCACTCTGGAAAAGGGGGGTTACTAGTGGGCACCAAGGGTTCAGTATTAGATCGTCCTCTTCAATGTCTTTATGCGTTTACATTGAAGAGGGACTGAAGGAAAAGTGTCTCTTTGCAGATGACACAAAGATCTGCAACAGAGTTGATGCACAAGGTGGGGTGGAAAGGATGAGAAGGGACTTGGAAAGGTTAGAGGAATGGTCAAATGATGGCAGCTTAGATTCAATGCTAAGAAGTGCAAGTTAATGCACCTGGGAAACAAAAACCAGGGAAGAGTACACAATGGGGAGTGAGATACTAACAACAACAAAATGGAAAGGGACCTGGGGGTAGTCATATCAGATGACCTAAAGGTGGGCAAGCAATGTGAGAGGGCAGCAAGAAGGGCTGGGGGATACTGGGATGCATAGGGAGAGTCATCACCAGTAGAAACAAGAAGTTATTATCCCTCTGTACAGACAGCTGGTGAGACCCATCTGAGTACTGCGTGCAGTTCTGGAGACCAATCTCTGCAAAGACATAGACAGGATGGAAGCTGTCCAGAGGAGGGCAACTAAAATGGTGCAGGGTCTGCACCGGAAGACATATGAAGAGAGACTTAAGGAGCTTAATATGTATAGCCTCAAGGAAAGGAGGGAGAGGGGACATGATAGAAACTTTCAAGTACCTCAAGGGAATCAACAAAGTCCAAGAAGGGTAGCATCTTTCAAAAAAGAGGTGTGCAAGAACAAGGGGCACAATTTGAAGATAGAAGGGGTGGCTCAGAGGTAATTTAAGGAAGTATTTTTCACAGAGAGTAGTGATGTATGGAATGGCCTTCCAGAGGAGGTTGTGGAGTCAAAAACAGTGGTGGAATTCAAGCATCCATGGGACAGTCATAAGGCAATTCTAGGGGGTGGGGTAGGAAGAAGTAGGCTGCTGGTTAACTAGGATCTGCAGCTTATCCATCAGGTAGGGAATGGGCAGACTGTGGGCCAAGCGGTCCTTATCTGCCATCAAATTCTTATGTTTCTATGGCCACAGCAGCACCTCTACCCTCACTCCACTCACCATCTCTTGGTGAGCACAAAATCAAGAATTGCCATTTGTCTAGTGGATTTCTTAACCAGCTTCACCAGCAGGCAGTCCTGCAATGTGTCCAAAAGGGCTCTACTTCTGATGCATCTGGCCACTGAATGCCTCAGTCAATACCTGGCAGGTGAGGATGACCAACCACCACCAATTTCCCATGCCAGCTCTTCCCTGTGCTCCCTATTAATCTCTTCCCTTATCCTGGTGGATGACAGATCACCCCTACTTGATTTTTTTTTTTCCAAAGGTGCTGTGATGTGAACTCAGAGTGACTCTGTTTCCAATTTGCTTCCCCTGATGTGACCATTCTTCACAGCCTCTATGCCCTCCCTGTTATATAGGGCTATAATCCCCTTTTGCCTTTCCTCTATCCTGTCTTAACGTTATGTAACCTGTGACTGACAAGTCTTGTTTACTGTTTGTTTTTCTGTCCATGTAATCAATGACTATGAGAATTTAACGCTCACAGAGCTAACCAGGTTAACAAATGTTAAATGGAAAATGTATTAATGAGATTCCATCTGATTAATGTGTGCCTCTGGGTGCCTTTATGCTCCAGGACAAACAGTTTTGCACAATGCAAGGTGAGGTTTTCATTATAGGAAGTTCAGTCTCTCTCTCTCTCTCTCTCTCTTCTCGATATATATATATATATATATATATATATATATACACACACACACATCTGTCTATCTATCTATCTATATATATAATATATATATATATATATATATATATATATATAGACTAAACTCCCTATAATGAAAAGCTCACTTGCATTCTGTATATATATATATATATATATATATATATATATATATATATATATAAAACCATTGTGCCATTTCATAAGATAGATAATCCACTCTTATGGTGTATGCGGTCATGCTCTGATATACACATGCCTTCAGTGGTTGATGCACACCAGGTATAAGCGATATCAGAGTGTGACAGCACACCTAAGAGTAGGTTATCTATTATATATATATATATATATATATATATATATATCTATATATATAGATATATATATCTACAAATGAAATAAGATTTTCAAATGAATAATAGTGAATTGCTTGATCATGAACTGTATGCCCATTTTGTTTATGAGGTACCTTCAATAGAACAAATTTAGTTCCTTTAAGTTTATAGTCATTAAAACTCCAGGCTTCGTTTACTGTGGTTCATGATACCTGTCCTAAAGAAGATTTTTTTCCCCTACTATTGTATTAAATGTTCTCTATTCAAACATAGCTCAGAAGGATCATTACTAGCAATTTTAAGTACAAAGCTGATAGCTATATCATAACAATAACTCAACTGGAAATATCATAACACTTAAAGCAAACCTGGCATTTAGTGACAGTAAAGCAAAGTCTTGCCTTATATGGCAAAATCAAAAATCAAAATGATTTAACAGCCAGCAGGCAACATTTCATCTACTGTAAATGTAGTTAAGTGCTTAATGACCTAGTGAAACAGCCCAATTTGTCCTATTGGTGTCTGTGAAGTACTTCTTTGAATAGCTTTTGTACAAGTGAGATGCAATTATCTTAACTCTGAAGACAGAACTCATTATTCCAGTAGTACTTTCATTATTCTTGTGTCTTCAGTGTAATAAATACATTTCCTGTAAACCATCAGAAGAAATTGAGCCACGTTATGGTACACAAGTGCATACACAAAGGATTGAGATGGGAAGCATAATTTCTAACCTTCTCACTTGATTATTTTTCGGCCATGGACTGCCATTGTTTTACCATACAAGGCCCCAGTGTTCAAATCAGGTCATTCCATGGACCTCTGATCAGGGACAGCTAAAACTAGTTTTCTTCCTTCCACCTCTGTTTGAGAGTGACATACTGAAAACAAAACTCCATCCAATGAAGGCAGCACAATTTCTGCAGATCCAGATTGCCAGAAATTGTGGAGGAGTATGGTGACAAATTATGTTTTCAGATATAAGTTTCTTCTATAGCCAAATTGAATCTACCTTATGTAAAGATTTTTGCATCACTGGTTTCCTGCCAGTATTGTGAGGAAATCACCTTATCCAAATTTTAAGCTAATTCCATTTGTGCAGGTTGCTGTCTTATGAATCAATAGAAGGGCTTTATAAAAATAGTGTTTGGTTAACTTATGCCATCCTGACCTTTTCACCAAGGAGAATAGCCATCTTTTGTTTTTGTTTTATATAGCTTTTTACTCCACAGCAAGCTCATTAACTCCTCTCCCCCTCTCCTCAGATGGCTCTCATCTTCCTGGACTGAGTTTGGAGGTTGTTCCCCAATGGCTCCCCTCGTGGTGGGGTGGAGACTGCACCCCAAATACTCAAGTCCAGTTCTGCTCTAGGTGTCCAGGTGGTGATGCAAGTCTGAAGAGAAATGCAGGGCTACATCCTGCCTTAGGATCCCTTTCCAATTTCTCCCAATCTCCTGCCATGGCTTCATTTTGAAAATGTGTTTTCTGAGGTGTGCATGTCCTGCAGATCTGTGGTCTAGCCCTTGAGCCACTTAATTGCTACACTTCCACCAGGATTCCACCCTGTGGCAGCTAAGGTCCTATACAGCAGCCACCCCATCCTGGGAGAAGAGTGTTGTCCTAGAGATCTGCTTCTATCCTACTGTCCCATGGCAACCTGTGCTCGATCCTGATCATGGGTCACCAGCATTGCAGGAGGTAAGACATTAGGTACGTGACAGTATGTTTTCTATGTTTTTTATGACCCGAACTGTAACTAGTGCATGCATCATGCCTGTTTTGTTGTTCATCCCAGGACCTAGTACAGGATCTCTGGCTACCTTGTTGTCCCCTATGGTGAGAAGCTGATCTTCTTCTTTTGCTCATTTTATTTTTCCCCATTATATACAGCATTATTGGTGTAGTCTTGTGAGTCTCTATTATATTTATGTTGTTAGAGCTAATTACCTCATGTTCATGTAAGATAATCTTTTTACACAATTTAATATTTAGTTCATCAGTTTCAGCAGAAGTGTCTCCTTTCACTAAATCATTTTCAGCTTCTTCTATTTCAGTTAATATGCCTCAGTGTTTCTCAGTGTCCTGATCAATTAAGATTTTAATTGAGTTGCTGAACATTTACATGAAGTGCAGTTTACCATCTGGTTTGGTAGATGTGTTTATAGAAGCCACAGGAGGGTGCTTGTTCTGTTGGAAAACCTCTAGGGGCTCAATCCTTCTCACTATACTTTCTGACTCTGACACACTTAAAATATAGGTTCGTTTCAATTAACTTAAGTTTTCTAATTGCTGGAATTGTTCTTTTAGGGATTTCTGATATTCAGGGTTAGATAGAAACTCCTCAGAGAATCTCTGCCCTTCACTTTGCCTAACAGATTTCGCCATTTTCTCCACTCCTTCTATTGCTGGTTTTCAGTTCATTGAATAACTGATTAAAGAACTGCTGACATCTCAAAGAAAACTTTGGAGAACAAAATAATCTGTGCAATTCAGCTTGCATTCCAGATATATTCTATACATTTCTCCTCCGCTTATTTATTATTAAGGAAATTTGCATGAATACATGTATTTTATCCCATAGAGTTCATCTGCCTCTTTAGCTTACTCCCTACTTCCAGTCATAATCCTCTGTTGTGATAGCACAATCTGTTGCCAATGGTAGTAACTGTGATGTCACAAGCAGTGCATTATGACCTCAAGTAGGGAGAAAGCAACAGGAATGGATGAATCCTCTGGAGCAAAGCTCCTGTTTTCACACAAATTAACTCAATAATAAATAACAGGATGGAGAAATACAGAACTAATGTAAAATACAAGCTGGACAGTGTCTAAATATTATGTTTTTGTTAAAGCTCTCCTAAACATGTCAGCCTCTTCATGGTTTTTGATTTTGAATTTGTATCCCTTCACAAGCTCATGCTACAGATACAAACATAGCCAGTGTTCTACTCTGAAAATCAAAACCATGGTTGCTAAGTAAGATACGTTTTGTTTAAGAATTGAATCAAAACAGCTGCCAGCAACAAAATGAAAACAGGGAGCAAAACATACTGTAACTGTGCCCAGTTTCAGTGTAAAGCTGAACAGATGTACCACCAAACAAAACAAAAAAAAAGAGGTGAAAAGCGAGCTATGCTTGTAAACTGACATGATTCTGAAGATTGAAAATAGCCAGGTCCCTGAATACCAAGTAAGGACACAGTGCTGTCAAAATGCCAATACACATGAAAATGATCACAACAAAACTCCAGCATATAAATTAACTTGTGCTGTGGTCTCAAAATACAATACATGCAAGAGAAAAAAGAGCTGTACACATTAAGTAACATACTGCTGTATCAGAAAAGATGCTGCTAAAAACTGGTCCTGTAGCCTGTGCCTTTAAATATACTATTTTAAAGGTGTTTTGTAATAGTCAGACCTTGCACACTGAGGAAGAAATAGTTACAGTATGTTCAAAGCACTGAGATGTTTAGTGCCAGTACCTCCATGTATTGTTACCCAATAAATCACCTTTACTAGCATATTTGTCTGAAACAGCAGTTTTACTTGAGGTGACACAGATCTTTTCCTCTGCTTGTACATACTGTATTCAGAGGCTGTGGTATGAGTCAGTTTGCCAACATTGGCCCTGGTGCATCATGGAGATTTATGGTGTTTGAATGTCATGGGATAGAGCATATCCAAATTCACCCTAGATGTGGTGATCTTTTATAGTGTCTTCTCCAAAGGGAAACCATTTGAGCTACCCATTAGGAGCTCTGTCTTCCTTAGATTTAATGACAAATTTGACATTATATGTTTTCTTGATTAGTACAGTATTTATTAGCTTAGTTCTCCTGTTTGATCAGCTGACAATCCCTGTTTCCTGCTATCCCCTGTTTCTTATACCTCAGTATTCATTAGTTTATTTTCAAGAGGGGGTGGAAAATGAGAAAGGACCTTAACATGCTTGAGGAGTGGTCAAGAGTGTGGCAACTAAGATTCAATGGAAAGAAGTGTAAAGTCATGTTCTTGAGGTGCAGAAATCCAAGGAAGAGTACATGATGGGGGTACTGACAGCCACTAGTCAAGAAAGGACCAGGGTAATCATATCTGATGACCTAAAGGTATCCAAATAATGTGAGAAGGCTGTAGGAAGAGGCAGGGATGCTAGGGTGCAGGGAGAGGTACCACCAGCAGAAAATGGAGGTGGTTACACCATTGTACAGACGCCTGAGATCTCATCTGGGGTACTGTGTCCAGTTCTTGAGGCTGCATCTCTGGAAGGACATAGAAAAATCAGAGGCAGTCCAGAGAAGGACAACAATAATACTGCAAGGACTGCACCAAAATCATATGATGAAAGACTAGAGGACATCAATATGTATTCCCTGAAGGAGAGGAGAGAGGGTGAGGATATGATACACACATTCAATTACATCAGGGGTATAAAACAAGGTACAGAAGGGTAGCATCTTTCAGAAATGAATGTGACAAGAACAAGGGGCATGATATAAGGCTAGAAGAGGTAGGCTCAGTGCAATTTAAGGAAGTGCTTTTCACAGAAAGAATAGCAGATGCTTGGAGCAGCCTCCTGCAGAGGTGGTGGGGGCAAAAACAGTAGGTAATTCAAGAATGCATGGGATAAATATAAGAACACTACACCAATAGGGAAGAGAGGTTAAGCTGCAGATCAACTAGAGTCTGTGGCAATGCATTAGGTAGGGAAAAGGGGCAGACTAGGTGGTCCATACTGTCCTTATCTGCCATCACCTTCTGTGTATCTATGTAAGAGTTTTAGATGTCTATTCTGCTATTCTGTTTTTAGGTATTCATGTTTCTACATTACTGTTAGTATAGCAGACAGTATCATGCAACAGTGCAAGAATTAACTGTGATGTTAAATGGACTTTCTTCATATTACAGTTATTTAGCATTTATTGTGATAAATTTCTTCTTCTTAGCTTCCCACTCTTTCTTGATTAACTTTCCTATCCCCTTTTATGTACATAATTTAATTTGTTACTGAAATAATTTTTTTATGAATCACATTTGGAGTTTTCATTGTATTATTATTTTAAGCATGGTTTTGAATTAGCACCTGTATGACAACTTGGAGACTATATCTTTAATAGTGTTTTAAAGGCATCTAGGAATGGCCAGCCCCTCCCCACCCATGGAAGAAATGGTTAGGTTCAAAGCACTGGGTTGTTTACTGCTGGTAGCTCCATGTATTGTAACTCATTATAAAAACACCTTTTATCTGCATCTTTATCTGATGCAACAGGCTTTACTTAATGTGTGCTGTTTTGTTTGCAAGTCAGGTTTCAATGTAGTGTCAAAATAATGGTGAAATATTGCAAATGCTATTGTACATCTGACTATACTAGGCTTACCTCTACTTTAACCATCTTACAAGAATTAAAGATGAACATTTTTTTTTAATTTCTGTTTATGCTCCTGCCCCTGCACTCCGCATCATTGGGAGTCACTTGGTATCTGTTCCTCTTACCTGATCCTCAGTGTTCCCCATGGAGCCTTGATTTTTCTCCCAGTCAGGGATGAGGTAGGGCTTGCACATCACAAGTCTTTCCTGTTTTCCTTGGGACACTAGGAAGGTAGAGGATTGTTAATCTGTACTGGTGATCTGTTTTCTTGGAGTGCAGAAAGTTGTTTTCCAGTTTTCTGAGGGCATAGCATGCACCATGACATCAAAGCATCATTGCCAATGTCTGTCACACCATCTCCTCTGTGAGTGGCTGGTGCTTGCTGTACCTCTGACCTCTGCTGGAGGTTAGTCAAGCACCAAGTCTCATCCCCTCCCTCCCTGGAGAAGCCGAGCAGTCCATTATGCTCAAGCCCCCCAGCCAGCCCACTGACTTCCCGGTTAGGTTCCCCAACCTGCATCACCAGCATCGCAGTGGCATGATCACTGCATCGGTAGGCCAGCTAAAGATCAATGTTTTAAAATAACTTGACCACTGTAACCGACTGCCTCAATGGTTTTAAACAAACTCATCCTCCCATAAAATGGTTTAAATTGCTCCATATACAAAAGTACACTAATAACCAGCAATAATATGTTTATCAATTATTCAGAAATATATAGTATACAAAACTAGTGGTTTAAAAGACATTAGCAAACAGCAACCTTGCTCATAGCGTAGTCTTGTGGTTATGGTAACAGTTTGGCAGCCAGAAGTGTGCAGGTCCAGACACTGGTACAGTCAAATACTCAATAACAGTATGTGAAGGATTCTAAGAGACAGAGCAGGGCCAGTGACCTTCTTTGAGGGTTTTCTCAGCCATATTACAATCATCGGAAGCAGTCAAAATAAAAAGTTCAATGTATTACTAAAGGACTGGTGTAGGAAATGGGCAGTAATAATAGGTGGCAGTGGAGGTAAACATGAGCAGGGGGCACACAGATGGAAGAGTAGTGACAGTGATCAGGGGATCAGAAATGGGAGAACTGAAAAATAGAGAGGAAGTTGGTGGTATACTGTAGATGTTTGTGTGTTTTTACCAGAAGTCTGAGAAACAAGATCTCTTACCATCAGGCGATGATGGCTTTGAAACTACTGGACATGATGGCTGTAACTAAAACATGGGAAAATGGTACCATATATGGGGGTTAAGGATACAATGGTATACAATGTTCAGGAGAGATGTGTTATGAATACATCTTGTGTCTAAGTATAGTTACAGTAAAAACATTTTTTATAAGCAATAAGACACAACAGGGTGTTAGTTGTGTGGCTGGCCAACCACACACTCATGTGTGTAGTAAAGCATCAGGTCACAGGCAGACTGCCTTCAGTCCCATGAAGTGTGGTTGTAATAGCACAAGCAGCAACATTAAATGCTTATAAAATGTGTTGATAGGTACAACTAAGAAAAAATATTTAAAATGTGAATAATGTTGTTAAAATATTACCTCCCTACTAGAAAGAAGATCTGTGATTGGTTGAGGCCTCACCTTGTTTGCCTCCCACTGACACCTACACACACACACGCACACCCCTACACACACACCCCATCTTTTATATATATATATAAAAGAAAGATTTTCCAATGTATTTATTTCCTTAAGCTTTTTACCTCCTAGGTAGGTGTCCCCTGCTATGTAACAAAGACAGAATAGGTGGCAATTTAGGGGACTAGTGGAAACCCTAATATTGTTTCGTGACTTTTGTGCTATATGTTGAAGTCATGAATAATTTAAGAAATTTTTAGTAAGAGAGAAGATCCATGGCTGTTGCTTGTCTAGCTGAAACATTGAGGGTATCTTGAGGCTGCAGCAGAAAATGAGTGAGAGAGGTAATAAGCAAGAGATAAAGGAAGCAACAAGTGTGTAGGAAGCTGCTAGAGCAGGCAGACTTTGGCAGTGACAAGGTTGTTTCAGAACCGAAGACAAGGCAAGATAAAAGGGGCATACATGAAACAGATTGCAGAAAGCCTGATATAATAGTTTATAGGATAATCCTCCATGGTTTATTGGTGCTACTAAACTGTCACAGTGTTATGATCTGGTTATGAGGCAGGTTGGAACTGGATCTTTTTGTACTTAGTAGCTGTGCAGCCCCAATCAAAAGAGTATGAACAAGTTACAGCCAATCAGGATACAGGATTCTTATTAAAATGTTATAACAGTTCTTAACTAAGGGACAAATAGTAAAGGAATAGAAAGTGATGGAACATATTTCAAAATACTTAAAATCACTGCACGGTAGAAACATTCTCCTTAAGCCCATATTTAAAATGGGAGATAAAAGAAAACAGTACATAAATATTTCTGCCTGCTATCCTTCCAGATACTGCAACATTGCAGGAGACGGTCTAAGCACAGAAGGTAAAACAACAAAACACAACCGACTGTATGACTTCTGAGCAGCATGACTCTAGAAGGGCTACATATTGTTGACAGCCTTGGACAGGCTAATGAACAATACAGTATTTTCTCCTCCATAAATAATGGAAATCTGGTACAAGTGGTGTTTGTTGACCTGTCCAAGGCTTTTAACTTTATTGACTATAGCTTCTCATATAAAGTGTCAGTGGCTCAGTAGGTAGCACACTCACCTCTGAGGCTGGGAGATCAGAGGGCTGTGGGTTCAGGTCCCACATCTGGCACTTGGTTAATATCCCAGTACTGACACTGTAGTGCAGCATGAGAAGGGTGCTGCACTTGAGGTGCCGCTCGGATGAGACGTTAAACCGAGGTCCCATCTGCCTGGATTGGTGGTAGTTCAGGTGGATGTTAAAGATCCCATGGCACTTATCGAAAAGAGTAGGGTAACTTTATTTAAATATTCACATAGAAATCAACCACAAGAACAAAGAACAGCAAACCTATAAACTTTCGTATTTCTGTACATAAACTAAAATAAAACTAAAACAAACTTAAATTGTATATTCCAAATATTCACAATTAACTAAAGCAATCTCTAAACAGTTCTATGCATAACCCTTAGTAATTTTTTCCCTTGATATTGTTTTTACTTATATTTAATGAAATGAAGAAATCCCTCCACCAAAATTTAACTTTACCCAAACTATAAATTTGACATTCTTCCATATAAATTTTATTCAAAACATTGGTTACATAAATTTTAAAACCCTCCAATGATGGCGCTTCTGGTATAGTACCCATTGAACTCTAGTTTGCCATAAGCAAAACCTCAGACAGGCCAAAAAGACCCTTAACGATTTTTCTCAAAACCACTCAAAACTGTGGAAAATTCCCAATAACCAGGAAATCGTAATCCATGTGAAGCAACCAAGGAGATCCCAAATCCGAGCTAAAAGAAAACATAATTTAGTGGAAAAGAACAATGCAAAAAAAATGCTCCATCGCTCTTCTTGATTAACACATTCTGGGTAAGGACATCTTCTTCAGCTTTATGTTTGAAGTACCTTATATTTAGTTTCCTATAGATAATTAGCCTAAATTTTCCCACATATAAGGAGGAAGTTCTATTATTTAGCTGCTCCAACACATTACTTTTATTATAACCTGAACAATTTTAAAGTTTGGTTCTATATGAAAAATTGAACCATGATTTCTTTATACAAACCTTTTGTTGTACGTCTTAAAATCATGTCTTTGAGATTTTCCATTTTAAATAATTTCAGTGGCCATTTAAATACCCTGGGGCTCTAAATCAGAGACCAGGTAGGAGCCAGAGGTCTCCACATACTCAGATATGTTTCCAACAGATTCTGAAAGACTAAACTGTCAAACTCTGTAGAACCCCCAAACTTTTTTAAAGAAAAGAAAAGAAAAGGAGAAACAAAATACCACCGGGTCCACCATCCCCAACCCACCTTGTCTTCTGTCAAGATATGTACATCCCTTTTACTGGATTCAATCTGCTTCCCATAACATCTGGAAACAGATGCTATATAATTTTGTTTCTAGCTGCACTGGCAAAGGAAAAATAACCGCTTATATACTGCAGTCTAGGTAAAATAAATTGCTTAATTATCTGAACTTTTTATTTTAGAAAACTTAAACCTTTTCCAAAGCATTACTTTCTGTAAAACAGAGTCCAAACGCCTGACCAAACCTCCAATGAGCTATTCTGATTTGCAAACTCTACTCCTAAAATTTTCAAGGGTTTTAGTGAAAATTCAACTGATTTGAATAAAACAATTCTCTTTGCCAGGTACCCAACAACAACCCTTTAGATTTATGTGTATTCAATTTAGCATTAGCTACACCTGCATAGGCCTGAAATACTGTATAAAACCAGAAAAATCCATATGGGTAGAGAAAATAGACAAATATCGTCAGCAAATGATTGTATAAGACAGGGTTCAGCCCTGGAACCTTTATTCCTGACCACAAGGGTGGAACACAGACTGCCCTTATTAAAGGTTCTAAAGAGAAGTTATACAAGAGCGGGCTTAATGGGCACCCCTGCTCGCACTCCACATTTTATAATAAAACCTTCTCCCAAAGTACCTTTCAAAACTGGATATACTTTTGCATTAGTATATAACCCTTTATGAGCTGTATGATAGACTGAGGAATACCAAACCAATCTAGGGATGCAAATAAAAATCATGATCTACCCTATCAAATGCTTTCTCAAGATCCACAGATACAATTACCCCTGACTGACCCTCCTTCCTGACTTGCTCAATTATGTCTCTAATTAAACATAATATTGAATGAATTCTTCTATTTGGAATACCACTGTTTTGAATAGGAAGAAACAACCCTCCACAACCCTTTTAAGTCTATTATTAATTAAAGTAGTCAAGATTTTGTAATCAGAATTCAACAGTGTTAATGGCCTCCAGTTTCTAAAATTGCCTCCATCTCCAGATTTAAAGATATATGTCTGACGCCTTCTGTAAAAGAATTTAACACCACCCCTTTTGAGAGAAAAAATTAAACACTAAACAAAGACATTCCACTAATTCGGATGAAAAGGCTTTATAAAACCATTTGATAGCCCATCTATACCTGGGGATACCTTCTGTTTTAATGATTTAATGACTTCCAAAATTTCAATTTTTGAAAAGGGCCGTCCTAATTCCTTCAGGCCTTCATTATCCCTGCTTTCCTTTAATTTAGGACTTAAAACTGGCTAATCTGAAGTGACGATGGAGCAACTCTTGGTTCCAGATCCCTAAAGTGCTCTTGAATAATTCCCTAATGCTGTAATAGAGAAAACCTTAGTATCTCCTTGGTATAAAAATTCTAATTTCTCTTTCTCTTAGTGATTTACAGAGCTCAAAAGGATCTCCAAAACAGATTTTTTAATGATTCTGTATTAACGCTTGAAGTGATTTTTGTTTTCATACTGTCTCTTCTTCATGAGACCTTTAATTTCAGCAATCTGCTCTGAAAATTACCTCTAGAAGAATTAGCACATGACAATATATATTGGAGCTGTTGTCTGAGTTTAAGATATTCAAAAAATCTTGTTTCATCTTCCCAACCCCATATTTTTTAAACCACCAAATGCAATCGTATTTTGTTTCCTGCCACCAAACCCAAGATCTTGGTATAAAAGGCCACTGACAACCTAGCATCCAGAATACAGCGTAATGGAATTAGAAACTGCCGTCTCATGAAGGATAGAAGTATTCAATTTCCACACAGTTTTATGACTAAAAACGTTTGCTGTGCCCCCACCTTGATAAGTATCAGAGCATGGTCTGAGAATTCCATAGGAACAATCTGTGGACTATGAAATGAGATCCTTTTAGATATAAACAAATAATCAATCATAAAACTTTTCCTTTTGTAAAAAGGTACCTAACAAACCACCATCCTTACTATCTATACAACTCACCAGATCTGCTGTTTTCACAATATTATTAAGACAAACCGAATCACAATAGATCTTCTTCTTCCTTGCTCCAACCTATCCTTACCTCTATGACCTATGATATTACAATTAAAGTCTCCCCAAAAACTGAATAGTAGTTATTAAAAGGGTCAGATATCCAAAAACACGCAACCCTCCCAGCTTTAGATTGTGGTCCATAAATATTTATTAATCTAATCCTTTGTTCAAACCAACACCCTTCTATAACCAAAACCCTCCCAGGACAGACCTCTATCAACTTATGTAACTTAAAGTTAAAGGAATTAAAAAGAATTCCTATCCCATCCGCTCTGTCCTCACCAAAGACCAAAATGAGGGTCCCCATGGCAATCCTGAGTAAAAGCACTAGCTTGATTACTAGCAAACATCCACGTCTCCTGCAAAAACAAATGTATATATGCAAATCTGCTATTACTTGAAATACTGCACGCTTTTCAGGGTTTTTAACAGACTATGGGTATTGAAGGAAGCCCATGTAATATCCATCTGCCTAGTTCACCAAGAGGAAATAACAGACTAAACAATTCTCATTTCTTCCTCTTCTTTTTTTTCCCTTTGTAATCGTCCTTCTTACTCCCCCTCCTCTTGAACTGAAATTTGGGAATCAGTATCCCCATATCCATCTCCGAATCTCCACAAGATAATTCCAAACGGGTTTTTGGACTCAATACTTTCCAATTCTACAGGCACTAGAATTTTAGCAGACCTACTAGACCTCCTTAAGGATGGCGGGGCTACTGCGGTTGAGGTTCACCCACACCAATCACACGTTTCCTTCCAGAGCATCAGAATAACAAACCAGCTGAAGAAGGTTTAGTACCCTTCTCCAGCGTCCTGCTGCTGAACCACTTTTTCAGCTACCTTCACTGCTTCTGTCTGTTTAACCATGCTCGGAGGAACTATTACCTCTTTAACCCCTGTGGACACCTCATGCTGAAACACCCTGCATTTTGAGCTTGTTGTATCAGGAGGTCCGAAACTCCACAAGTTTGCTTATTCTGGGCCACCCAGGACAATCTTTAAAGGCATGATTTATTTCGTCACATAAGTCACATTTCAAAGCGTTTGAACAAAATAATGTGATATGACCCACTTCTCCACAATTATCACATTTAGGTTGGTCACAAACATTCGATAAATGCATTTGGATCCACATTTATAGCAGGCCCTGGGCTGCCCACTGTAAAAACAGACCTCTATCTCTTCCTAACATAAATGAATTAGGAATATGTTCCACCCCTGTCATTGTTTGTTTTAATTTCACCTTAAACTTCCACCCTCCTGTCCAAAATAATTTAGAGTCTAAGATGGGATCTGATTCACTTAAGACTTCACACTTTTGTGATAGCCAAAATTTAATGTCTTCTACCTGTACCCCTCATTCCTGAACATCACCGTCACAAACTTTATCAACGGTTTGGACAGAGGAATAACAAAAAGGTGTCCATAAGGGGAAAACTTTACTTGATTGTACCTTTCCCAGAAAAGATCAAGTAAAGCAGGTGAACAAAAGTTAATATCATAATTGTCTTCACCTGAAATATTGATAAACGCAAATACATCCCTGGGGAAAACTTCAAAGAGTCCTTAATTAGCATTCTACCAACATAATATCTGTTTGGCTTTTCCTTTAAACCCCTTTATAACGAATCCTTACCGCATTCCTCCTTGGTGCTGCCTCCTCTTACTCTGAGAAAATAAACTTGATAAAGGGTTTTACTGGCTGCACTCCACTAACTTCTGTCTGCTCAATTTTAGTTACACTAACCCTCCTATCCTTAACTGCAGTCACAGAATTGGTCTTCTTCCTACCACAGAAAACTGTTCCTCCTTGTGACTTTCTTGAACAACAGTACTATCAGAGGCAGGAAGACTGTCCCCTCCCCATCCCTGGTTTCCATTCAGGCAAGGCAGACTTTAAACCCCAAACATCCTCCCATGAAGAATCAGGTGTCCACACTCTTGTTCTTTCTGCTGCCAGCCTGCAGCTGATAAAGCAGCTTGTGGAGTCCAGGAGCTATCATGTTCCCCGCTGCCACCACACTTTCAGATACACCTTGTTCAACTCCCACATCCCGTTTTGGAAAATCCTTAAAGGCTTTACTGTCATTGGGAAAGTTAAATTCAGTCACTCCTCCTGCTGCCCATGTTTTGCTTGAAAAATAACAGGTAAACCTTTAGAGTCAGCCATCCCTTTGGGTAAAACACAAAGCCTGAGTCTTATATATAGGGATGGTTGGAAAGTTATGCTCCTTATTCTGTTTACTTACAGGACGCGAGGTTGTAGAAGACCGCCATTACCTCTCGCTCCTGCATCCTGTCCCTCTGTATCTGCAAGCCGAAGAATTTCCTCCTCAGGGTACATTCTCTGTCTCCCAACCTCGGATCCACTTTCTTCTGTTTGACTCCAGAATCCTTTTGGTTAGGACCGCTAGCGTTGGAAATGGGTCTAGTGCCTCGGCCGCCATTACTTCCGCGTTGCGGCTTCTCCTGCGGTTTTAAAGGAACCGCATCGTCTTTTAGCTGCTCCGTCTGAATGGGGTCCTCCGCAAGAGCTGCCTTAAAGGAACCCTCTCCTTACGAATTACCTCTGCCTCTTTTGCTCTCTCTGCAAACAACGACTCCTGCTCAATAAAGGTATACATGATGCTGCCATAAGACCGCTACCATTACTTCGGTCAGTCTGCTCCAGCGCACACCAGTGCTCTATACCTAGTCCTGCAGCAACTGAGCCATGATTCACTCCAGTCACCACATCGCAATGCCCGTACTCCCTCTGGCACACTCGGACAGCAGTACAGTAGGGAATTTCGGTGTTCTGGCCAAATTTCTCTCATTCACTAAAAAATACCACCAACAGCTTAATCTGGTTCAAGGTCAGTTGGCATTCATCTGTATCCTCCCCGGTCGTGCCTGAAAATAGGCAGGATTTGTCTAGTGCACTTACCTGGTCAACAAAAGCTAAATAAATAAATAAATAAATAAATAAAAACATATGCTAAAATGACTTATGAGTAATTGGAATAATAACATTCAAAAGATAAAAATATGCATCTATGTATCTTCAAATGCTGTGATGACTCATGGTGTCTCCCAGAACACCACAGTGGGGCCAATTGTTTTCCCATTTTTGCAAATATTACGTAAGGGATATTTAGAAACATGCAGACACTGCATTATGCAGATGCCACTGCCCCAGTGTAAAGAAACAAATAATATACAGGATTAAGTGATAATTTGATTGAACCCTTTTGGGAATTATAAAATTGCAAAACTGGCTTGATTCAGATGTTGAACTCACCATGAACTAACCCCAAAACACATTTTATGGCTAGCTTGTCCTTCCCTTCACAGATGAGATACACTAATGAATTCTAAAAACATGTATCTTCTGTTTTCAGCCTTTGCAGAGTGTGTGATGTGCAGTTTGGCATCATTCGCTCCTGCTTAATGCAGAAACAGTTTAAATTATTTCATTGTAATTTGCATATACTGTATGTCCTGTGTTAATTTACATTATTGGGAAAAGTGTGATTTTTTATCTCCTACAGTAGCGTTAAATGATTTGGTAATCAGTTTAAGAAAATTATGTCCATGCTGTTCACAACTCATGAAGTATAAGACACAGCAGGGTAAGGAAAGGAAAATTATTTAACTAGGAAAGGCACACTAAGCCAACACTTGTTTCCAGGTGTGACCTGGGAGCACAAAGAAGTAAAGTGACTTGCACAGAGTCACACAGTATACAAGTGGGGGTAGTGGGATTCAAACCCCATTGTCCAAGTTTGCAGCTAAGAGCACAAAACCATTGTGCTATACTACTCCTTAAGTAAATTAAAGAGTAAGGAAAGAGATGGATCTTATTTAGACAAAGGAAAACATTTAAATATCTAGGAGTTTGGCTGGATCAAATTCTAAATTTTGATGAACACTGTCAAAAATTAACTATGTAATATATATAAATATTAGGTGTTCTCTACAGGTTGATATGGTGCAAAAAAAGAATCAAGGTTGTATATTGCAGCCGGCTCAGTGGTGCTGAGGGTCGAGGTGCTGGACATCACATCTCACTCCATGCTGATGATCCAGGTTCAGATGTGGACTTGGGCTGCTGGGCCGCACGGGAGGGAGGAGAGGATTGAGCACTTGGAGGACTGTTCTTCTCTTCCAGGGAGTAAGGGTTTTATTGCCAGGTATTTGCCTGGTGTATAGTTTGGCTGGGGTTGAGGCAGGCTGGGGCTATCAGATTAGTGCAGTGAGAGGCAGCTGCCAATGCTCCATGCACAGAAGCATGCATGGGGACAATTGGTGCCATTCCACCCCACCCATCATGGAGAAGAACAGGAAAAAATTGATATCCAAGTTGCTGCTGACCCGCCACCTGGTTGTCCTGGACCTCATTGAGAATCCAGACCATGCTGCACTAGTGCAAAGGTAAGTTCTGGAGGAAAGCAGGGAACAAGGTTGGGGTGGCCAGCATCCAGAGGGTGGTTTTGGGAACTGGTGAAACATCACTAACTGCAAAAAGAAAAAGAAAAGAGTATTGCAAAATGGCTGCTATTACAAATGCTAAACTATGGAAATGTAGTTATGTGTTGGGGCTAGTATGAAAAAATGATATTGTTTCAAAGACCATAAATTAAAATTGATATGTTTGTGATGTTAACTTCTAATATGGCACATCACTGTTCTTTTCTTGAATTGATTGGCTGGATTTCTGTGGATACCACACATTCAATAAAGATTTGTCTTTTGATTGATAAGTCAGTAACCAAAAATTCTCCACTATCACTGAAAAAGTTGATGCCTGCTACAAATGTTTGTTGAGGTCAAATACTAAGATATTATTAACTATACAAAGGGCATGAACAACCATAAACCTATAGACAAATTACTTTTTAGGACCTAAGATGTGTAATGATCCCAGTTGGAATTAAGTGAAAATTACTTTATGGTTTTAAGAAGGATATTTTTAGTAGCTACAAAGCTTCCATGCACTTATTCTACTTTGCAATTTGATTGCAAATATTTTTATACAATATAAAATGTTATTTCTTCCCTGTTCTGCATTGACCATGTTTGTAATGTATGTGACAAATAGGTTTGGGTCATCCAAGAAAATGGGGTGTTAGTATAAATTGAGTTTACCCTGAGAAGGAAGGAAGGAGGGAGAGGAAAGAAAAGAAAGAAAGAAAGAAAGAAAGAAAGAAAGAAAAGAAAGAAAGAAAGAAAGAAAGAAAGAAAGAAAGAAAGATGGTGTAGCATTATATAATCAGGATGATATCAAAGCCTCAAAAATGCAGGAAATAGGGAAGGTATAGGGCTTAAAGCAGCTTGGTGCAGGTTATTGTAGGAGGAGAAGGAGATCAGGATACGGGTGATGTTCAGGCTCCTGGCACAGAAGAAAAAATAACAGAGAGTTGGGGAACAGGACAAGATGATCACAGAACTAATGTAGGAGCTACTATTGGGGAATTCAACATGCCAGACATGGAGTCGAGTATCTTAAATGCATGGAACACAAAGTGTCAGTCTTTGGTAGATAAACTATATGAGGCATTTCTAATCCAGTAGATCATGGAAACAACTGGGGAAGGGTCGTACTGGGATCTGGACCTGAAAATAGAGACATTGTGGGGAGATCAATATGGTAAACAACTGAGATCAAGGGATCACAGGATTTTGTGGACTGAAGCCAAACTGCAGGCATGAGTTTAGGAAGACATGATTCATTTACTCCATGGTGTACAATTTTATTTAAGGGGCAAAAGCAAGGCTCTGCAGTGTTGCCATTGTTACAAGAAACACAACACAAAAAAAGTTGATCCTTTCATGAAAGCTAAAAGTGTTATCCACTAAGATTGTATTTGCATCATAGAAACCATATATTATGGGCACTGGAAATTATATGTGGGCATCTGAGGAGCAAGTATGGCATCTCTATTTACTAGTGAGTGGAGGTAACAAACAGTGCCATGATGAACATAAATTGTGTTTATTGTGCCAGATAGGTCAACAGACATGGTCCTATTGTATCTATTGTTATGTCTGACTACACCCTGGCTGCAGGAAGATAAGGTACTACACTCCAGGACTAAGGATCTAGGCTTCCTTAGGGCAGATATCAGAGTCGGAGGAAAAGTTAGGGAAATATCACAGGGTGTGAAAACTGCAGTAGTAGTGGGCATTAAATAGGACTTTAGAAATGATGGAATATTGGAGGGAGAGGTTTCTGCACAAACATAATGAAGAAGGGCAAGGGGAAGCATTATAATTTTACAAGGGTCTGGAAGAGAAGTGAAATGAAAATAAGGGCTTTCATTAGGTACCAAGCACAATAAGGCAGGCAGAGGAAGGCAGTAGGAAATATTAAGAAAGTTTGATGGTGACCAACAGAACTGAGAGACAGAAGAAAGCGGATGCAGAGCTGAGTTTAGTTGAGGGGTAAAGAGGATGACAAAACATTATTTTCATACTGAAGAGATCAATACAAAAGCAGAGAACAGGTGACCAGGATCAGAAAGAGGTAGGGTAGCATGAGGGTGAGAAAGGGTAGGCAAACTTACAGAATGAACATTTCTGTTTAGTTTTGATGGTGGAAAATGAGGGTCCACTGCAGGAATAGAAACATAGAAGTTGATGCAGATAAGGACCGCAAGGCCCATCCAGTCTGCACATTTGTTTTCTACCTTATAAATGTGCCATCAGCCTTTGCTCTGTCAGTGGCCTATCTATTCATACTTATTTGTATTGCTCCCTTATGCCTATCCCATGCCTGTTTGAAGCCCTGCACTGTATTCATAGCCACCACTTCTTGAGGTAGGCCATTCCATGCATCCACTACCCTTTCTGTGAAAAGAATTTCCTCACATTCCCTCTTAATAGGCCCCTCTAATCTCATGCTGTGTCCTCTTGTCCTGCTATTTTTCTTATATTTAAACATGTTAGACTCTTTCACCTTGTTAATGCCCTTATGGTGTTTGAATGCCTCGATCATATCTCTCTCCCTCCTTTGCTCAAGGGTATACATATTGAGCTCTGTTAATCTGTCCTCATATGTCTTCTGATGCAGTCCCTGCACCATTTGTTGCCCTTCTGGACTGCCTCAATTTGGTTAATGTCCTTGTGAAGGTGTGGCTCCAATACTGCACGCAGTACTCCAGATGGAGCCTAACCAGTGTCTTGTAAAGAGGATTATTACCCCTCTTATGACTTGTGATACCCCTACTAATACACCCTAACACCACCTAGCCTTACCTACTGCTTTAGAGGTCTGCTTGGGTGATTTCAGGTCATCAGTGATGATGATGCCCAAGTCTCTTTCTTCCTTTGTGACTGCTAGCATATCCCCTCCCAGCCTATAGGTGGCTTCAGGGTTTCTCTTCCCTATGTGCATGATCTTGCACTTCTTTGCATTAAACCCAGTTGCCACTCTTCTGACCATTTTACTAGTTTATCCAGATCTCTTCTCATTCTGCCCACCCATCTGGATCATCTACTCTGTTGCAGATCTTGGTGTCATCTGCAAACAGACAAGCCTTACCCTCTAGTCCATCTGCAAGGTCACTAATGAAGATGTTGAGAGGACTGGCCCCAGGACTGATCCCTGAGGTACCCCACTTGTGACTTGCATCTCTTCTGACTGTATACCATTTACCACCACTCTCTGTTTTCAGCCCGTCAACCAGTTTGCCACCCAGTTGACCAACTTTGACCCACCCCAAGCCTACCCAGCTTATTTATCAATCTTCTATGTGGAACAGTGTCAAAAGCTTTACTGAAGTCAAGGTAGGCAACATCAACTGCTCCCTGGTCCACCACTCTGGTTACCCAGTCAAAGAAATCTATGAGATTAGTTTGACAGGACCTTCCTTTGTAAACCCATGCTGTCTTGGATCCTGTGCCCCTATGGATTCCAGGTGTTGCACTATCCTTTCCTTAAGGAGTGCCTCCATAATCTTGCCCACTACTGAGGTAAGACTGACTGGTCTGTAGTTCCCTGCCTCCTCCCTGCTACCACTCTTGTGGAGCGGGATCACATGAGGCCTTCTCCAGTCTTCTGGGACCTCTCCTGTGCTCAGAGACTCACTAAACAGTTCTGCTAATGGCTCTGCTAGTTCCATCTTTAGCTCCTTAAGTACCCTGGGATGTATGCCATCAGGTCCCATTGCCTTGTCCACCCTGAGCTTAGCAGCTCTTGTAGGACCCTTTCTTTTGTGAAGGGAGTAGTGCTCACCTCCCTCCCCGTGTCCATGGTGCTGAGCTGTGGGCACTGCCCTACCTCTCTTCAGTAAATACTGAGCAAAAGTATCTATTTAAGATATATGCTTTACATGGTCCTCCTCCTCACTTGCTCCCTTTTCTCCATTAAGCTATGCAACACCCCTCTGGACTTTCTCCTTTCACTAATGTATCTATAGAAAGTCTTGTCACCTTCTTTTACTGTTCATGCTAGTGTTTCCTCAGTTTGGGACTTTGCCTGCCTTACTGCCTTCCTGCT
This sequence comes from Neoceratodus forsteri, assembly GCA_016271365.2. NCBI lineage: Eukaryota > Metazoa > Chordata > Ceratodontiformes > Ceratodontidae > Neoceratodus > Neoceratodus forsteri. Next base: position 628,801,043 of record CM057455.1, read on the forward strand.
TCCCTTAGGGCAGTTTGGTATGCCTCCTATCTTCATCCTGCTGTGCAACATTAAAACCAGTACAGTATTATTAGCGATGCCAGTTTGGAATTCATCATGGAGGAAAGGGTGTTAAAGGGATTACAAGTACTGAAAATGGATAAGTAAATGGGGCCAAGACAGGATGCATACAATGGTGTTAGGGAGACTGGTAGGTCCTGACTAGAATGACTTTCTATGTAAAACATACAGCATACATATACAGTACATATGTTTGTACATCCATACAACTCTTTTAGTTCTAGAACGTGGTAATGCATCAGTTGGAGATTTAAGGTAAGCTTCTGCTTATTGTCTATTTTTTTCCTCTGTGGAGACATTATAGCTTATTGTTTTGATCACATAACCATGACCCTGGAGTCCAGATTTTAATCCCACAACCACAATTTACAGTACTTACTCTTTGATTCTGAGATTGTTTTAAACAATAAAAATGAACATGAAAGGTATAAAGTAACCCACTTTCTTCGTCTTCAGTACTGACTATGTACCTTATGTCCCTATGGATAATTATCTCCCTCCTTCCTCCCTCCCTCCCTCTCTTTCTTCCTTCCTTCCTTCCTTCCTTCCTTACTTACTTACTTCCTTCCTTCCCAGAATGAATGTCTGATTATACAAATAAGACATGAGATAAGGGCAGCATCCCAAGGAGGATTGAAGAAATGTAAGACTTGCAAAAACTAGGCAGAGAGAGGAATGGGATAAGCCTGAGACAAGAGCAGAATAGTAGGCCTCAGCCCTACTGGACAAAGAATAACTGAAGATCACTGGTGCATTTACAAGGAAACATAAACTCACTGTGTCTTCATGATATGTGTAATGATTCTGCTTCACTTATATGTAACATTGTAAAACCACTCTTTCTTTGAAGAAATATTTACCATGTCCTTCCTGAATACCACCACCCACCAGCTTATGACTATGCCACCTGGTTGATGATCTCTTTATTGCAGAAACAGGCCATGACACTATCATTATTCATCTCAAGTATTTATAAATTCCAATCATGTCCCTTCTCCATTAAGGCCTCTGTTGAATCTATTTTCAGAGTGACCAGGCACCCTCAAATGTTTTCTCCTGCTGACACTTTATCAGTTTTGTAGCTCACTTTAGGGCACACTCTGCATAGTTCTTCTGCTTTTTCAGGTGTTGGTGCCAGAACTAGACAAAGTAGTTGCTGCCTGACCAAGGACTGATTTAAAACCAGCAGTACTGTTCCTTTTCCTAAAGAAAAACCCTGTACCTACAACCCAGCTTCCAGTTTGTAATTTTGAGTGCCATAGTGCATTGGCCTGATGGCTTGAGACTATCACTAATGAAAAGGCAGACCCTGAATCACTTTCCTACATGGTCACACAGATTTTACCTCTACCCATTCAACAACCCATCCTGTGGTACTACTGCCTATGTACATAACTTTTGCACTACTTACCATTAAACTTCAGTTGCACACCTTGTACCATCCTTCTAATATTTAAAGGTCCCTCTTCATATCCGTAATCCTCTCTTCAATGCCTGCTCTGCCACATTGTAGTAGTGTCATCTGCAAAAGGCAGATTTCACACTTGATCCCTTTGCCTATGTTGCAGATGAATATATTAAATGGTAATGAATCCAGCACTGATCCCCGTGGTGCCTGTTGTGACCTCCTCAATCTCTTGAGTGTTCCCCATTTACTACATATGAACTTATGAAGAAGCCAGCAGATGAAGGCCATTTGGTGTATCTTGTTTGCTTGTATTGCAGGGTCCACAACTTGAGCTACTGTCCCTGTCCCTGTCCCCTCCCCACTCCTCCCATCTTCCCTATCCATGATCCTTACCATCCCACTATGCCTATCCCAGCTCTCTTGTAGCTGCCTAGTCTTCAACAAGACCACCTCTTCTGACAGCAGATTCCAATTGTCTACCACCCTCTTTATGAATAAGTGCTTCCTGGCCTCCTCCTAAACCCCCTCCAGCTTAAGACTGTTCCCCATCGTGCCATGGTTACTACTCAGCTGAAAGAGAACCTCCTTATCCACCTTATGTATCCCTTTCAAGTACATTAAGGTCCCAATCATGTTCCTCTCTCTCTCCTTTCCTCCAGGAGTACAAGTTCAGTGCCTTCAACCTCTCCTCGTATGCCTTACACTGCTGATACGCTATCATATTTGTAGCCCTCCTGTGGTCCTTCTTTAGCAGGCTAATGTCCTTTTGAGATGTGGGCACCATTACTTTACTACCACCAACTAGGTTAATTCTTCAAGTCAATTTGCTATGCATGTGGTTAGGTTTGTGCCTGCTCATTGGTTCCCCATCTTAAAACAATCTTTCTGTGGGCACTGAGTCAAAGTCTTACTGACTTTAGGAACAATACATAAACCTTGCCCTTGTCCACAGCTCTAATTTCTGAATCAAAGAACCCTATTAGGTTGGCTTGGCATGACTGTCCATTTGCAAAGTCATGCTGCATACCAGCTAGAAGTCCATTCATTTCTAGACATTTCACCAGTTGCTCCATACTGATAGTCCCCAGAAGCTTCTCAACTGTACAATACAAACTAAGTAGCCTGTTTCTTCCCGGGTCTTCCGACACCCACTAGTGCACAAGGGGACAACATCCACTGATTTCTAGTCCAAAGGACTACCCAGTCTCCAGGGAGCAATTGAACAAGTCTTTCAGAGGCCCTACTAGTTCTTGTTCCAGCTCTGTCAGCATTCTGGGATGAGCACAATTGGTCTCAGAAACTTATTCCTGTTGAGCACCCTCAAACCTTTTAGTAACCTTTCTTTTAGCACTGGTACAAATTACAAATCCCTCTTCCCCTCCATTAGCTTATACTCAACAGTCTGGGAGGCGGAACCAGTCTTCTTCCACTATCATGGATGAGCAAAAGTACTTACTGAGGATGTTGGTCATCTACCTATCATCATCTACCAATTAATTCCCTTATTATGACCTTACTATGGCCTTCTTAGTTTTCATCTTTTCCCAGAGGTAACTAAAGAAGACCATTTCATTTTATCTTACTCATTCAGCTAGTCTTATTTCTTTCTCTGCTTTTCCTTCCTATGACTTTGTTTTCCTCCTTCTGTGTCATTAAATATGTATACATATTACCCTTAGATAGAGCCACCTTACATAGTACTGTACCATTGGAATGCATGGATGAAACTACAAGGGTACACTCAATGTCTTATAAAGTCAAGGGTTCAAGAGAAATGGCATTACAACTATGTCAAAGAAAGAGTGGTGGAAACTTGGAATATACTTCAAGAGCATGTAATGTCAACTGATACTATTTATACATTCATAATCTTACTAAGTACCTTAAAGAACAATGATATTACAGAGTGTCCCAGCTGAACTGATGTGAAATGAAACTGAAGACCAGAGGTTTTTCTTTACTAATTTCGTATATTCATCTGTTCATAACAACAAATTATTTTGAAAACAAAATGTGATATTTATTTAAGAATCATAAATGAATCCTGTGTGTATTTGTTTCCTAGAACTACAAAGGTCCATGACTATAAGATTCCTTTTTATTTGAAACAGTAAGGTCTAGTGATAATGTAGTGAAGTAATAGGAAAACACAGATAAGACCCCAAACAAAGATTTGTTCTGTGACCTTGAAACAATCACTTGACTGTAACCTCCTGTGCTTCAGTCCTCCCAGCTACATATGCTGTATGAAACTAGGTTGAAGGAAGACTGCACAGCAAATGAGATGTACTGTTGCAGAAATTGATTTAGTCATATATTTCTGATACTCTGAGATGTTTCTAAAGAGATTATCTCCGGTGGTCCTACAGAGGTACTGTAGGCAGGAAGGGAATTCCTTATAGATATCACAGCAATTTCAGGAAATATCTGGCCATGTTAGTTGTTTGCAACTGTACCTCAGTTAAGCTATTCTATGTAAAATATAGTGTAACACATTCAGAATACCAAAACTTCAGATACAATGCAATGAGGCATGCTGCAAAAAAAAAAAGAAAAATAGGGAAGAAGTAATTTTCTGCTGTATTCCGTGTATCCCTTTTTCCACTCCCACCTCTAGTACTTTACCTTAAACCCTTGGTTTCATTTTATAATGGCATTTACCACATCCCTGGTCCCTCAGCCAGACTCCCAGTACCTCTACTACCAGAGGCTTCTAATTTGTTATGCACAGTGAGGTCCCTCTGCTGCCAGCATTTGTAATCAACTGCTGCTACACTTGGTCCTTCTGGCAAAATAACTCAGACAGACTGAAAATATTTTAAAATGAGTGGTGAGAAGCCAAGCCAGCAATCATCTGATGGCCCAGGATCACATTTCTGTCTTCACTCCAAATCTCAACCTACCACTCTGTGACTCTGGATGCCATATCAACCCCAGCCTGTGTATGTGTCCTGGGTCAATGACAGACAGTTGTCACCAGTATCAGCAAGGTCAAGAAATCAGTTGCTTAGTAAGTGGCTGTTCGTCCCTTCCTCAACTACCTGGAGTCTTCAGTGGCACTCCCAGTTTTCTATGATCCAAGAACAAGGAGCCTGGCTTGTAAATGAATTGAGATCCTCCACATGGTAATGCAAAGTTTTCTACCAATGTCATATTTTCATCTACTGTGTACTGTACAAAACTATGAGATACAAAAACTCTGTGGCATGCTTGTCTCTTTAAGGAACATTGATTCAGTCAGCAGGTCAAAAGCATTTATGGGCCATAAGGACATGTTATTTCCCAGAAAGATTGCCATACATCATTTTTATTCATGAACAACATGTTTTGTGGAAGAAAATTAATATTTTTGTAAAATACAGGAAAAATCAAGTATCATCTCTTCTTTATGGAGGCAGTATAGTGCAGTGGTTAGGGAGGCAGTAGAGCACAGTGGTTTAAGGATCAGAGCTGCAACCCTGGACATCTGGGTTTGAACCCACAGCTCGACACTTGCATGATTCAGACCCTGAGCAAGTCGCTTAACTTCCTTGCACTCACAGGTCACACCTGGAAACAAGATTCAGGTTAGTGTGCCTCTCCTGGTTAACCAGTTTCCCCTTTCCCTTATGTATTCTGCATTTTGGTACGAATCCATAAACAGCTTTATATATAAAGAAGTTACTGCATTGCATTATGCATGCTGCTTATTAATCTTGAGACTGCAACTTTAGTAACGTTATGTAGGCATATGCTTAAATGATATCCTGCAGCTATGGCCTTGAGAAACACTACAGCAAACTTTAAAATATTTTGTAGATGGAAATCATTCTGCTAAATGTCAACTGCAGGTAAGCTTCTACAGCATGCAGGTCAATGAATGTAAAGAATGAAGTTGTTCTCATTATTTACTTGTTAATTCTAAAATAATGACGTTTTTAGAAAATAACAAATGCATCAATTTTGGTAGTATGACAAGTCCTTATGGACAAAAGGGTGCGGTCAATAGTTCATGGTGAAAATGCTGCTAGACAAAGTCATGCAGTGTACAGCATGGTAAAGTGCTTAAACGCATGACTTGAGATTTAACTGGAGTGGTGATCCATGGCAGTGTGGTGTTGAATAATAAATCTACACTTCCTTCAAAGTGTGCTGGAGTGGTGATCCATGTCGGTGTGGTGTTGAAATAGGAAATTTGCAATTGTGAGAATTGTGCACTGTTTTGCCCTTGCTGTTTGTGACACACACAGTTTTTGTCTTGCAGTGTTTTCACTGAGCTGTTTGTCACCACAGTGAGTTTACTTTCATTGTCACAGAACCATCAATTGGTACCATGTCAAGTGAGTGAAATACAATCCAACACAGTAAAATACAGTGTGCTGTAAATGCCGCAAGAAAAATGTGCATCTGAAAAACAGCTACTGCAAAACTGCACAATTCCTCAAGTGCAGATTTACTATTACAATACCACACCACCTTTTGTGTGTAAAATAATAAATTTTGATTTGAAAAAAATCAATACCACACCACCATGAATCACTACTCCAGTGCAATTCAAGGAATTGCAGATTTACTATTAGAACACCTCATCTCATGGATCATCATCTAGTGAAATGTGAGGTCACTCAGTTAAGCAACCTCACTATTTGTACACTGTGCTCTTCTGACTTCCAGGAGTTTGAGCACATGTTATTGACCACACTTGTTTTGTCTGCAAGAACTTGATATGTTACTGAATGTTCATACTAGATTCATACTGTGGCTGTATTAGGATGATTCTACTACATTGCTTTGAAGCTAAACAACATAGCACCACATCAGGATATATTAGTTTTCATGACTGCTATGGTACAGGAGCAGAAAAATTGAAAACTCACTTTTCAAAGAGCCCTTAGATTGCTGCAATTTGTGGCTATCGGACTGCAACAAACTCTGTGTGCATCAGGGACCCTGAACCCAATTTAGTAAAACTGGGGTTCCTGCACCAAAGATCTTGGATTGCTGCAGCTGAAGGGTTGTGCCAAATATTGGGCACACCTGCAGAGTTTGATGTAGGGCTCCATCAACCCCTCTTGTGCAAGCCTACATTTCCAGTGGAGGTGGGAGGGAGAACTCTGGCTGGACAGTGAGGAATGCAGGCTTCTGGGGCGTAAGGGTGCCATTAATCACAAGTGGGCAAGGCATAACACTCTGGGTTCTGTGGAGCAGGTCCCAGGAATGCTTTCACCTGGGGCTGTGTCGTAATATTATCAACATGCCAATCCCTACCAGATCCCTCGGCTGTCAGATACACAATATGGCACCTCTGCCAGGTGATTTCTCCACTTTCTGTAGCTGTCATCATGCCCTTCATACCCCTTAGCATCCACACTGCCCTAGCAGCCCTAGTTCCCACCTTCCAGGTTCCACAACTCACTCAGTGCCCTGCCAAGCAGTGGCCCAGGGCTCTTAGACCACCTCCTGTATGGTCTAAGTGGATCCCCTGCTGTGGCCACTGTGGAGCTTACTGAATCCAAATAAGGGGATGGTGTAGCCCCACCATAGTGTGTATCCACCCTTGTGACCTAGTGCACAGGAACATTTGTTGCAAGGGTGGTGCAGTGAGGCTTTGCCTCTCAGCATCAAGATTTTGCCACAACTGGCATTTCAAAATCATGAATGATGCAAACTATGACTCAAGATGCCACTTAAGTCTTATACCTTTGATATAGACATCTTGTGTCTTTGTTCATTTTAAAAAAATTGGGACCCATACCTCAGTTTAGAAATGAAAGAAAAAAATAAATGGGGTATATTAATGTTTTTGTCAGGAAAACATTATTTCTGAAATAAATTACATAGTAACTAACAAATACTACTGTTTTAATCTCCTTCTCTCTCCTTCCCCAGTTTAACCTCCATCAGTCTCATCTCTTCTTGGGTTGCCCTTATGGGGGATGTGATTGTTAATAGCATGCAGAGTGCTTTAGGATACAATATGTTTTAAAGGAATTATCTGAAACCAGTTTCTCTTTTGTTGCCTTAAAAAATCAAAATACACCCATAACAGTATAAATGAGGTGACCACGGTGAAATGACAGAAATCAATATTTATTACTGTACCTTGCACTAGTGTTCATGCCACTTGAGAATAGTGTTGTGTGAAATTGAAATATTTTGCCCAGTGAAATATTTCGCTAGGCAAAATCTGAGAAATTCTGCCTGAGGCTGTGAGTGAAATTTCACCCCTAAGCCAGCGGAATTTCACCTGTGGGCAAAATTCCACCACTTCTGGTGAAATTCCTCCACTTTGGTAATTTCACCACTGCAGGTGAAATTTCACCTCCTGCAGGCGAAATTCTCTTCTGGTGGTTGACTGTTGAGCAGGTGAAATTATGATCAAAATTGCAAAATTCTGTCACATTTTGTGAAACATTTCATGTGGTGAAATTGCCGATTTCACCACAATTTCACCAGTGAAACTTAATTTTGCTGCATCTCTACTTGAGAAAAGTGTTATGTTCCTTCCTATTGGAATTTCACTCTGTAGAAAAGAAAAATAATAAAAACAGGATAGGTAACATTGCTTACAGAGCTGTCAAAAATAAATTTGGCTCCTGTCTGTCTTTTTAATGTTATATGACAGCAACTAGTGTTTTCCTAAAGGAAGCAAAATGAAATATTACATTGGGCAAATAATCTAGCACTTTGAAATTAATAAAGGATTATAATTATAGTTTCAGTTGGTAACATACTTCTAAGATGGGGTTATTAGATTTTACCAGCACAGTTAAGTTAAAATTCTAATAATCTGTAACGACTGGATACAAAGGATCATTCTTGTATGTATCTCAGCACTGCCAAACATTTTAAACCAATACCCTTTACACATCAGCATACGGCATAGAAACAGGTTCCATCATTTATGCAGCAGAGACTCTGGTTTCATCTTCTACTAACAAAACATAATGACCCTCCCTTTGTGGGACCAGCTTCTTTACTGAGCAAGGAATATGTAAGGGTTTTCATTCTAAAGAAAATCTTTTATTTCTGAGTCATACTCTAATTTTACTGGCCGTTCACATGCCTTCATAGTTTCATTTTAGGACTCTGACAAATCATTATTTGAAATGCTCCACCAGCTATAAAACCCATTACTCAAAAGTGCAATTGTTGTTTTTAAAAAAGAGTCAGTGATCTCATACCTAATAAAACAAAACAAAACAAAAAAATACTAAGTTATATAGTTTAACTTTTTGATGCTCAATAATAGCACATCATTGCAAAACTGCATACTGATACTTAACAAAATTGTCCTGAGTTTGCATCAGTTGAATTTACATGGATTATGACTGCAGTACACATTTGTAAAATATGTAACAGAGTTAGTGGCCACCATTGTGGCCATCACTGTCACACTTTACACTTTTCCCTGACTGGGAGGTAGGATAAACAAATGCCTTAAGAATGTACAGTATGCAGATGCCCTCAGTGATTATTCGGAAGTGGGACCGTGATAGCTTGTGCACTATGCACCTCTCAAATGAAATTAAGTGTATTGCCTCCTATATGTGCCAACCCACAGCAAGTTCCTGCATTAGATTTCAGTACTCATGAATTCCTGTTAATATCTGGCAGCACAAACTGCTGCCACCATTCCACTGGGCTGCCTATCACAACCTATATTAGTGATCTCCAAGCTTAAAAATGTATCTTTAGATGACGGCAAATGTAGTGCCATTATTTAGACAGGTTTCCTGTTCTGAACAAACAGAATATAAATGGATGAGTAATCCCTTTGCCATGAGTAAGACTCTTGAGAAACACATTCAGATTAGCAGGTTTGCATAGCTGTGAATAACTGATTAGGACCTGATCTACAAAGTGAATTGTGCAAAAACTCATACAGTATTATTCAGATCCACTGCTCTTTTTAAAATAAATACCAAAGTGCTTAGACAGAGCCTGATTGATGTCATCAGCTTTTTATTTAGCAAAGACCTGTGTTCTTCATGGTGCAAAAGAGGAGACTTACCAAAAGCATAATTGTTCTTTATAACATTATTGCTTGACTCGTTTTAAAAGGACTATGCAAAGATTTTCAAACAGATCCAAGAAAAGTGTACCAAGAAGCATGCCTATAAATTGGCTTAATGTGGGGGTGGGGGAGAGCTAAAAGGGGGTGATAAAGTATTACCTTTCTCAAAGATTGGTCAGGTTGTTGAAGATAGCCAAATATAAAGTCTGCCAATCATTGCAGCAAATGTCACCTTGTCTTTGTCCCTCCTCTGTAACCTGACTGTGGCAGGCAAGTTGGGCTCTGCCCATGAAGTAAGGAGGTGCTTTGGCACCCACTGTATGAGAGAAAAACAGGTGCCACCCACAGGGCATGGGCATCATGATGAGGACGGAAAGTGAGGGGTTAAAAAAGGTGCAACTTGCTGCTGCCCTTCACTTTTCTTTATCAGCTTCAGATCATTGTGTGCTGCTGAATGGTCCTCAAGTTGGGTAGAATCAGGACTCACAAAGCAGATTACCCAGCTGTAGTTTTTCTCTGTAGTGACAGCACTCAGAGTGAGGGGTCACCAACTGAGGGATAAAAAGGTGGTGGCTTGATCCAAAAACATGGAGTGGTCCATACCATCAATAGGCAACTATGGACCAAAGGCCCTCTGGGAAACCTCATGAGGATCTTTATCCTGAAGTGCATGCCTCTTAGCATGAATTGTAAAGCTATACATATCCTAGGCATTTAGAATGTTTTGCTGATGCTTTATCTCATTCACACTGCCAGACGTTTAGACCAGGATGAACACCAGTCCCATCTGAGGTCTGGGGTGCAGGTAACTCTAGTGCACCCCAGATCAGAGCAGCATATCATTGACGGGGTTGAACAGCATCACACCATCTGAATGGAGGCAGAATGGCCAAATAGTTGGTTGATTCCTGCAGAACAGTTATGCAGCTATATCATAGAGGCTAAGTCGTGATTCTAATGCCTGGGTGGTGGGACATCACCTAATGAGTTGTCATGATTTACTCAGATGTTGCACATCAATGACACTACTCAAAATTTCATGGTCAGAAGATCCTTGAGGGTTGGAGCAAAGGAACCCTTAACAGGGCTGACCTGTGGTGTTCTCTTGGCCAGATGACACATGAAAAAGTGTGACAGGCCCTGCTGGTGGTCTTCTGGTCTCCAGTGAAGGTTGGGTTGTTGAGGACCATGTCTTTTCTGGCTTTCTGTGGGGTCTATCAGGTCTCAGAATTGGTGCAGACAACTAAGAGTGGGGTCTTGACCGGACTGCAGGACACAGACATTGTGGTGACACTGGAGGGCATACACATAGGCCCCACAAGAGTAGGACCAGCCAAGGAGGTATAGGTTCCTGGTTCACTTTGCAGGCTGTCAGAGGTTGCGTGGGATGTAAGAACCATGGTGGTGGACTACATAACCCTCTTCCTGCCATTTGGGTCAGACTTTCTATGGCATGCGGATAGCATCCTTATTATGGCTTAAGAGTTTTGGTATGTGCTAAGACTGGCAGTGCAATGGCAAGTTAAACCCCAAAGAATGTAACCACCATTATTTCAGGATATGAGGTAGAAAAAGTGCCAGGGCCCAGAGTCTTACAGATGGGCACATCCAGGCCCTGGGACAGTGGAGGTCCCAAGAGTTTTTATGTTATGTGAGACCACACTTGCTTTAACATTGTCTTGCTTTCTTCCAGGTTCTCCTGATGGTCCCAAGTGGGTTTGGATCTGTGGAAATGCCTTCATCCACTGGGCAGCAGAAAGAGCAGGGTGTCAGTTTGGGGTGAACCTGGAAATTATACAGCAGAAATCAAAAATCTGTTGGTTAGGTCAGAAAGGCATGTGCAGAAGGAACCTTTCCTAGGCTGACAGTGGAAGCCTGGCATGAAAGTTCACGGACATGCTATTAATTCATGTGGGCGAGGAATGAACTAGTACTCCATAAGGCTATTGACTTGCTTCTCATGCTGAAGGAGGACATAAGATCCATTCATGAAATATGGCTCCAGACCACAATATTGTGACCCCATAACATTCAAAATCATTGTTGGGCATGCAGAGAACTTTCAGGGCATGAATAAAGCATGTATACACATCAACAGGGAGATGCAGCCTTTATGGAGTTCATTGTGAGAGCTGTGGTGCAGCATAGTAAGATCAACAAATCCTTCCATGGACTTTAAGCTATGGATTGTATTCCTGTACTAGACAATGGATGGGACTTGTTGCTTGATTCATTCCATGAAGTCTTGGAGTAGTATCTGGAGTGAATGGCTGGGGGCTTGAATTGTGTCCATTCTGTGGTGGCCTGGGAGTCTCTTAGGAAATTGTACAAGGAAAAAAGGGAAGGAGTAATTTTTTCAGAAGGATTCTTCTTCACTTGTCGGCATGAGGCAGGGGCTATAAGACCTGGACCCCATTTTGTGGGTCGTGGTTCAACCTCATTGGCTTACCTGTTGGTGATGCATCATCAGATGGAGTGGTTGCTTGCCACCTAGGCAAATAGCAAGGCAAATTTTATTTTTCTGGTGCCCAATCCCAGAGGCTCTGGGTGCTGTACAAACACACAGGAATTTCAAAATATCATCTCACAATATAATAAATAATCACATTTCAGAATAGGCAATGTCCTGCATATAAATAATCACCCTATTTACCTTAAAAGGGACTGATAATCTATGTTCTCATCCAGTATCCAAGAAAGCCTGGCTAAACAGATAACACTTAAGGCAAGCTTTAAATGCCTCCACAGAAGGGCCTCCTCACCAGTGGTGGAAGGGAATTCCACAGGACGGGCCGGGATACTAAAAGCGCCATCACCGAAGTTTTCAACCTCATCCTGGGAATCGCCAGGAGTCCCTTTGAGGAGGACCGCAAGGAGCAGACCGAGGCAGAATGTATAAGAATGTCCACCTGCAAGGCCCAGTCCATGGGACCTAAAGGTGAGCAAGCCCACCTTGAAAAGCACCCTCCATCGAACCAGCAGCCAGTGCAATTCCGCAGCACCAGGGTGACATGACAGTATTTCAACTGTCCAGTCAACAACCTGGCAGTTTCATTCTGCACCAGCTGCAGTTGACAGAAATTGCCTCCAGAGACCCTGAGGTAGCGCACATTACAGTAGTCATGCCTAGATGTTACAAATGCATGCATCAGGGTGGGAGGTCCAGGGGCAGAATCAGGTACCTAATCCGACAATGTTTCTCAGATGGAAGAAACTAACTCTGACAATGGATGACACTTAATATTCCATTGTCAAACCACTGTCTAGAACCACACCAAGATTACACACCTTAAAGGAGGTCATCAATGGAACAGAGCCTAGAACTAGTCCAGTATCTGCCCCAGAGGCCATCCTATCATGCTTCCTTTTCAACTCCACCACCAGTACCTCCAACTCCACCACCAGTACCTCCATCTTATTGGGGTTCAGCCACAACCAGCTAGTGGCCATGCAGTCATTGATCTCGGCCAGACAGTTGTTTAATACTTCCACCGCATTGATGTCCCAAGGGTACAGCTGAGTATCATTGGTATAACAACGAAACCCCAAGCTGTACTTCCTAATGATTTCACCTAGGGTAGTATATACATGGCAAACAACATCGGTGAGAAGACCAAACCCTGAGGAACCCCACAAGACAGAAGGCCCGGGAGGAGGAGAAATTCCCATCACCACCCTTTGTCTTCTGTTTGTCAAAATGACTCAAACCAGCAGATGACAGTGCTGGTGAGTACACAAAAGTCTCTCAGGTGGTCAAGTAACACACGATGGCCCACCATGTCAAAAGCTGAGGAGAGATTGAGTAGAATAAGAATTGTCCCTCATCTCGATCCTCGCCTGAGGAGATCATTATGCACCCGAACTAATGCAGTTTCTGTTGAATGTTCTGCACGAAAACCCAACTGGAGTGGCTCATAGATATGAAATGCCAAAAGGTGTTCTCCCAACTGTTGCACCACAATCTTCCACAATCTTTTCCAGAAATGGCAGGTTGGAGACTGGTCGTAATTCGCCTTGATGTCAGGGTCCAATGATGGCTTCTTCAGATGGGGCCTCACCAGCACCTCCTTCAAGGCATCTGGAAAAATCTCTGACAGGGAACACCGGACAATCAAGGGCAGTGAACACTGGGTCCACAGTGTCAAACATCCCATTAAGAAACTCATCTGCACTGGGTCCAGCTCACAATATGTGTGCTTCAGTTTTGAGGCCACCTGAATGACATCAGCCACCTCCACTGGTTTAAACTCCCCCAACCAGGCAGAGTGCCTTGTCAACAATCCAGGTGACCACTGTCGGTCATAACACAGCTCACTGGTGGAATTCCCAGCCTGATGGTGGACACCCTATCTGAGAAAACTGAACAAACTCATTGCACAAGGCCTCAGAAACTGCTTTTTCGGCTGTAGACAGGCTGTATGTACAGCCAGTCCACAGTCCGAAAAAGCATAGCTGGTCAGTTTCTCCCATCAGCAATCTCCTGGACAGGAACACTGCCTTCTTACAGGTGGTTGCCCCGGCACACACTACAGTGTGTACGCAGGGCCAGTTTGTCCACCTCCACATGGTTCTCCACCAGCAACACTCCAACCTCCGACCCTTGATTCACGCCTTGAGCTCCCCATCAAACCATGGGGACCTCAAGTGAGAAGATTTGGGTCATACACGGACTGTGCAAGGGAGTCAAGTGCCTCAGTCATCGACCCATTATAGGTGGTAACTGCTTCACCCACACCTCCGCTGCATGCACTATCCACAACAGATAGATCTACTTCCCAAAAACCTTCCAGGGTCAAACCCCTCAAGAGGCTAGTAGGTTACCATCTCTGCAGGGGAGGGATCTTGGGGTGCCCTGAGCAAGAACTCCACTGTGCAGTGATCAGACCAAATGACCCGATCAGTCCTGAGATTCTCAATCTCAAGCCCCAGCAAGAAGATCAGGTCCAGCATGTGACCACCCTGATGGGTCATGGTAGTAACTACTTCATGACAGGCCCAGAGATGTCATCATCTGAAGGAAGTGATAACTCAACCTAGATGAGTCGTTGGCTCAACATTGAAGTCCCCAGGACCAACAACTGGGGATTCCAATGTTTCACCAATGACAAAGTCACCTATTTCCTGCAGGAACTCTCCTGCCATCCTAGGAGGATGATAAATCAGGAGAATCCTGCAATCTGTGCCTGGACTCCCATGAATGGCCACACATTCAAAAGAATCTGGTGTTCTCACTGGGTGCACAGTGAAGTCTAGCTCAGCTCTAAAACAGACAGCCACTCCCTGCCCCTGCATTCCACTCTGTGGCAGTGCACAATGGAGTACCCAGGGGATGGCAGCCTCTAACACTGGCCCAGTATCATCCCTCAACCAGGTTTCCATAATGCAAGCCAGGTTGACCAAAGAAATCATATCCGCAATAATTGCAGTCTTATTATTGATTGACCTGGTGTTGCATAGCACCACCCTCAGGAGATTGTGGACAGTGCAGCCTTTTTAGCTGCCTGCCCACTTGGTCTCATGGGAACCCTGGGACAAGAACTAAACATGTCTAGCATCTCTCCAAGCCCCAATGAATCCCAGGGTGCCTTCTGCACCCAACCACCTCTATCCTGCTCCCCAACTGTGCATGGGTTGCCCTGCCAGCTTCTGCCCAAGTGTCTTCTTCCAATCCCAACCTCCCAGCAATGACGAGCTGTAGTACTAGATACCGGGAGGGGTGATGAAGAGGCACAGGTCATAAAGCTGGGATACCCCATACAAGATCCTAGCCTGCCCTGAATTGCCCGACACCCTGACACATATTTATCAGTCCTAAAACAAAATATATCCCACCCACTCAACCACTCAACATTAAATGGATTTTCCTTAACCACACCCCCCACACACACACTCTAACACCCAACCCTCCTCTAATGAAATTAACACTACAAATAAAAAATACACCCAACAAGAATAGACAGTAGCAATAAATATAGCACCAGACAATTATTAATGCACTAGAGGTCAACAATTCAACACAGTTCTCAATCAGATTATTACAGTCCAAAACTTCCCTCATTGTTCACTATGTATCAAATTCCCAAGGAGATTATACAAACATCTTCAGCTCTTCCAGCTAGTCCAAAGTTGCTCCAAACTCTTTACAGAAACAATTCTTGCCTCTCGCCCCACCGGCACACCACTGCAGCCTCAAACTCTTCCTCTCAGGCCACAGGCACTGACACCAAACTCCTACTTGCAGGAGTCAGATGGGGATCTCCGGGGGTAGTGGAGCTCCCTTCTCCTACCACTCAGTCACCTCCACCACTCAACTGCCACTTCTGAGCTCAGGATGGCAATCACCTGTCATCTCTTACCTCCTCAAGCTGCAGTGTGTGCCAACAGCAGCACCGGGCTTACCCAAGTCATCAACCACTGAGAAAAGGAGCAATCAAGTGGCCCACCACAGTCCAACTATATTCTAATGCAAGGAAGTACTTGTGGGAGGGCAAATTCCAAATTTTCTCCTGCTCCAACAAACTCTTACTATTGTTGGGGCTGTCCTATGGGAGTGAACAATAGTGCAGACTCACCCACTCCAGTCCAAAGTTTCTTGACACTGCTTTCACCAGTGTCGGAGCAGTCCAGTCAACTTCTTGCAGAGACACCCCTGTAGGAGCAACAGCCACAAATGGTCCAATGAATCTGTCCCGACTTTGGCCCACAAAATGAACCGCCAACCCAACACTCCTCCAAATCTTTCATCGAAGAGAAGGGCCCACTTCAACACTTCGGCCCCTAAACACAGTCTCACTCAAAACCAATCCTCCAGACATTAATGAGGCAAAAGACCTCCACAAAACTGCCTTTTTGATCAATCACTAGCAGTGAACATTGGCTTCATTTCTTCATGGAAATGATAATCCACACAGAGCCACTCCGAAGGCTCCTCCTCATCCACTGCTTCCCGAGAGCTCCTCTCCACTCCCCAGAGAATCAGGTTAGCACTTTTCCTAAAATAAAAATAAGAAAACTGACTCCTGACCTTTCTCACTTCACCTAGTCCTATCTAACACTAGCATCCTGCACCTTGCAACCTAACTCAGTTAAAATAATGCTAAAAAATTTTGGACACTGGACAACTTGTCTCAGGTGTTCACACACAACACAAATGACTCTGAGCATGTGTAGCCACAGTCTGTCAGAGTTCAAAACTAAACTAACACACTTTAAAACTAAACTCTAAACTGCTGCTCTCAACAGCAAACCCATATGACTCCCCACTCACTGAAGTAGGGTTTACAACTCAGAGGTACATCATTCCCCAGTCTGCACATAGGTAATGCCCTTCATGTGAAGGGGTGTGGAAGTAGCAAGGGGATTGGCAACATCTCCCAAGCTATGGACACCTCTCCAATTGTGTAATATGTCCCCTAATAAACAAATAACTGAGGCAGTTTCTCCAAGACTGGTGTTGTGGGTGTTCTTCCAGGAAAGGGCATTATAGGGACTAACAAGATAATAGAAAGCCTGCCAAGCATTGCAGAAAATGTAACCTTCACTTTGTTCCTCCTCTGTGAGCTGAGCTCAGGCAGGCAGGTATGGTTCTGCCACGGAGGTTAGGAGGTGCTTTGGCATCACTGCCAGGGGAGGAACCACTGGGATCACCCACAAGTCATGAGCACCTGGATGGGGATGGAGAGTGAGGGCTAAACAGATATGTGGCCTGCAGCTCCCCTTTCTTCTCTACCAGTTTCCAATCTCCTACCTACCTGCCCTCATAATGGCAGGGTTTTAGTCTGGCCAGGCAAGACTAGGGTACCCTTTACTTCCTTATCCCAGCTTTCCTCAGGTTTTTCTCATTTTTTGTCCTTTCCAAAGTGGTTAATCAAGATGATGCTTAGCATTAACTGTCTAACTGATTGTACTGCCATGGCTTGGGAGTCCTCAGGGTGATAGTGCAAGAGGAAAAGATGAAAGACTTGAATTCTTCCAATGGACTCTTCTGCCCTGTTTGGCATGAGGTGGGGAGGGCATAAGATTTAGCCCCTATTTGGAGGGGTCATGATACAGTCTCATTGGACTTGCCTGTGGGAGATGTGCCACTGGACATGAATGGTCACTTGCCACCAAACCAAATGAACCCCTCATTGAGGTTAAGTTTACAGCTCAGAGAGCTACATCAGTGCCTCAATCTGCACATGGATAATACTCTTCACATGAAGGGATGTGAGGTCTCCAAGATAACTGGTGAGATCTTCCAAGCTGTACATGCCACTCCAATCATGTAATATGTCAGTTAATAAATACATGACTGTGGTCATTCCTCAAGGACTAGTGTGTGTGTGCTCTTCCAGGAAGGGGTTAGAGGGACTAGCAAGACAATCAGAAATACAGACTGAATCAGTGCAGGCATTCATGACCATATTTGATAAGTACTTAAGAAGACACTAAAGGCCAGCACGAATATGCTGTATGTACTGTAAGTGGATATTATGAAATTGTTTCTTATTTCTGTGGATTGCTGAAACAAGTGAGGCATGCATGCTGCAGCAACTCAACTGTTTTCAGTAGTAGATTAATCTAATTAGCCCAAAGTACATTAAGGCACGTGGCAATATATGAACCATTTCTTTATTAGTACTTTTGTATAGATTATCAGTAGTATATGAGTCATGAGGTCATTATTCATTCTTAAAATCCTATATGTGTCTGCACTACCTACAGATGTAAAAATCCCTGATTTCCTCTGGGACAGATTTGGTATTTAACTGAGAAAGTAACTCTATAACATTATTAAGTCCCAGCAAAATGAAAACCATATCTGTGGTTTGTTGTTCTCAGTTTAAATTGGATAAATGTTGAAGTCCATTTAAAAGGCATTTTTTACTGATAAAGCTTGCCTACCTGACCACTTAATGATGTGCATACCACATATACATTGTATTGGTTTGTTACTTTAGGGTGTATGTCTGAGGTTTGTAGAGACACAGAGAACCCAGACAGTTTTGGCTCCTTGTTCTCACCCAACATCCATTTCAAATCATTGACACTACTCTTGTTCCAACTGCCTCACTGGTATGTTACAGTCTAATGTACTAAACAGCTGATATCCATTTTGAACCTGTGATCTCATGGTAGTTATGTATTTGATCTGAATCATTTTATTTTAAAGAAACACTTAGTCATCAAACTGTCCTTAAAGTAGTTTAAATTTTGTATCACCTCCACTTCTAGGTTGATTTGAATATGCCAATTATTTGTTTGAATTGTCTGAGTATAGGTATCACCTCTAACTGTATAAGTAAGCAATAACCCACTCCAGGGTATGGGGTTATGGGGATTAATAAACACCCAGTTGCATTGTGAGGCACAGCCACAGC
Organism: Neoceratodus forsteri; assembly: GCA_016271365.2. Taxonomy (NCBI): domain Eukaryota; kingdom Metazoa; phylum Chordata; order Ceratodontiformes; family Ceratodontidae; genus Neoceratodus; species Neoceratodus forsteri. The sequence goes on from CM057455.1 coordinate 628,819,869, forward strand.
CCAAGTATCCTCACAGCACCTGGGCTGTTGATTAACCCCAATAACCCCATACCCTGGAGTGGGTTAGCTGCATTTATAACATGAGTTATAAAGAAGTTGCCAAAAATATGCAGAAAGCTTATTTTTGCAGTTTAAATAGCAAAAGAGATACTGTATCCTGCCACCTTGCAAAACAGTTCCTAACTAATAATGCATATTGCATTGGTGTTATGCACATAGAAATGTCACACATACACTAGTGACATGATATGTAACATTTCTCCTGCATAATACTGTGTGCTACAGTGGCTAGTACCATTACTGTGTCGCCCCACAACAATCCACATGCACTGTGCTGTAAACCTTCACTGTCAGTCTGTCCTCTCTCTCTCTCTGTCTCTGTCAATCCCTGCATTTTTCCCTTTCATTCTGCAATATCTGACTGGGTGATTTAAAATTAGAAATTATGGTTGGCACTGGTCCTCAGGTGCAGTGGTTGCATTACCTCTTGCAATGCCAGTGACTCAGGGTCAGGAGTGAACTTGCATTGCTGGAGGGTCAGCTGGGGAGGAGGATCAAGCACCCAAAGGCCTGTTCTCCTCCTCCAGGAGGGTGGACTGTGTGTCCCTCAGCTTTACCGCCACCTGAGTCACCACCGGTGGTGGTTCAGCAGGGCTGTAAAAGACTGGGAGAGGAGAACGCTGGCCAGGATATGGAGTAGTGGCACATCCCTAAGTGCCTCACCTCCTTGGGTCCTCTCAAGTGCCAGCAACCTCAGGGCAGGAACCAGAAAGCCAGAAAAATGGCTCCCAGTAGAATGGACCTGGCTTCCCTGACTTCAAAACCAGGCTACTTGGGGAACCACCTGGAATGCCCAATTCACACTCATGGATTGAAGAGGGGATGCCTGGGGTCCCTCCTCCCACCTGGGGGCATACAGAGGCTGGAAGGGGGCAGGTCCATCAGTGTTGCTGGGGAGTTACATGTGGTGAAGCTAGAGGACGCACAGCCTAGGGGTCCCAGAAAAGTGGTGGCTGATGCAGTGAGAAGGAGGTATAGAAAGAGCAATATATATATAAAAAAGGATTTATGGTTGGCAATGATATCCTACTGTGCCCATAATGCTGGACACTACTCTATGTCTATGTATCACTGTCCCTCACTGCAGCTGCCAGTCTGCTGTTGGGCACTTCTACACAGTGTGCTACTCCAACACAGAGATAGACAGACACATGGTGGTCAGCAAGGTTCACTTGAGTGGGTCTTCCCCACGGATACCCTGTTATTGTAAAATGTATAGCAACTTGCTCCCTCATTATGAAGTGCAGCACTAGGGCAAGAAAGCTTCACCTACTTACTACTCCTAATAGCTCATTCGCTCATATGCCAACAGAGGCACAGACATAGGGAGGACTGCAACACGCTGTTCCCACAGAGAGAGAGAGAGAAGAGAGAACACAGCGGACAGTAAGGTTCACGCACACAATTATCTGCTGACACTCCAGTATTCATAGCAAGTTACTCCCACTCTCCAGCACCTTATAGTCTCTGTGTCTCTCTTTCATGCTCACTTTATAAAACAGCAGCTGCAATATTCTAAGCTATCTTGCTGCACTCAAATGGGTTACTGCTCCCTGCCGCTCTCTGGTGTCTTGGTCCAGCACTATGGCAGAGGACTTTCACTCACTCACTGTCACTATGTCTGCCACATGCCTGCGTTGATCCATAGGCCTGCCGCTCACCCTCACTTCTGCACCACACCACACACAGCCACCGACAGCTTCATTTTCCTGTCTCTCTCTCTCTCTCTCTCTCTCTCTCGCTCTCTCTCTATATATATATATATATATCTATATATATATACATATATATATCAGTTTCTCTATGTGTAGTGAGGAGACTATGCACTACTGATTACAGAGCTGTGGTAGAGTTGTAGCCATTAACTGTACACTGTGCTCTGCTTGTTCTGTGGAAATGCAGATGGCTGCCCATTCCTTTCACTGATGCCTCATAGCTTACTAAAGCCAGTGGCACAGCACTTGATTCTCTCAGTGACACTGTGGATTAATGCTAACTTAATCCATGACTACACTAGGCTGGAAGACCAATAGGGTCACACGCCTCACCACCCATGTTATAATGTTACTTATGTAGTGTTTGCTGAAGCTCATGTATTGTATATCACATCTAGATTGCCTAGGTCATTCCCAAAATGGTCTTTTGGACCAGTGTACCTAACAAGTTGTCAAATAAATAAATGCATCAATCAATCAATCATCCAATCAATCAATAAAAACACATGATTTATTTTTTTCTTTTAAAAGTGAAAGAAAACTGACTGCTCACCATACTGGTGTTGCCACACAAAAAAATGTTTGTTTACATTCCTTGATCAACTACAACTGCATCTGTGATGGACTTTGGAACACCACAACACAGTCTAGTCACCAAGATGCAATGTGGGGAGGAAACTATCTCATCAGGAGTGGCTGCAATCTTTATGGATGTCCTTAATGTTTAGGAAATGTGCAATTACAATATATAATATATTTGAAATAAATAAAAGTTGAGTATATTTGCGCCATAAGCATGCTTTTCATTTCTACTAAGCAAGCAAGCAAGCAGACAAAAGAACCAACATTACTGACTTTCAGACATGGTAATCGATCATAGAATTTGTTGGGGTTTTTGCAGCTAAAATGGTAAGATACAAAAGAGATTGACATTGTCCCTTTACTCTGTTTTAGAAATTAGCTCTAACAATTACACATAATGAATCTGTTGATCACTGTTGTTTAGTAAACCTTCTTAGCCTACCCATGCATGCTTCAGTGGCTCATAGCCCACCCATTCATAATCTGCACAATTTTGTTGAGAATATTTTCGGTTAAGCAAACTATAATAGTAGAGAAAAATCATTTCTGCTGTATGTATTGCAATTTCATGCAAATGTAGGGCCTCCATGCCTTAATTTACTGTGAAAATGTCAGCCACATCAAAGAAATTAAGTCTAAACTCACTTCAGAATTTTCAGTGAGAACATTTAGTATTGTTGGATGGGACAAAATAGATTGATTTTATGTTTTCATCCTTTTATTTGTGCAAGTCTAAAATACCTTTTAAGTGGTTAAGCTACTAATTTGTACAAACATTTTTATTAAGCTCTTCATGACCATGTGATGTACTTGGCTAATAACAGCTTGCATGACATGAGGACTTGCTAGCAAGAAATGTGGAACATTTAATAACACTTCATTTTAAACACAGTTCTTTGGCTGAATAAAATGTGGTTACAAATGTAATACTTTGGTTTGCTGATTTGCTGGGATATGGGTAAACTTATAAGTCATTTATTTTGACTACTCAGTCAGACTGTAACAAAATAAAGTCAAGTCTGTCTTTGGATATCATACTACTGCAGTCAAATATAGTGCATGTATAAGAATTATGACATTATAGTTGCTTTTATAACTGTATTAAGAGGATTTACTGCCTACTGTATGGAGAACTCTTCCCACAACATATTTATATTTCAAATCACTTTTGTAGTTCAGCATATATATACTGTCTGTTACATAGTTTAAATGCAAGTCAACACATCATATAGATTTATTGCATCTTTAAAATATGATAATAGTGTGAATTTTTAACACTCTGGGTAAGGCAGAAATGATTCCACATAATTCAGGGTCAGAAATTCAATAAACCTTTCACAATATAGCTATAAACTTTGTCAGGGCATAATGTCTATGATGTCAATATCTGAAATGAATTTAGAGCCCCTGCATAGCTCACATTGTGAGAATATCCATAACTGACAAACTAATGGAAGTCAAACTGTGCTGCAACCCCAACCATCGTTATCCTGAGTGAAGAAAAGTTATTCTTCACTAGCAGCAATTATCTCAGCAGGTTCTTGTTAGAAGGTCCAGGCTGAGTACCAAACAATGGCTTTGCTGGTCTGAACCAGCAGAGTTGCTACTTTACTTCAAAATCAGCCATCTCATTTCAGAAGATGATATCTGATCTAGGGTCATCCACTTTCAAAATGAGAGAACTGCCTCTGAACTAGAGTAGTAATTAACTATGTGCGCTGCTGTCTATTAGGGTGATATGTCATGGGCTCCTATGATATGTGCAGTAGCTGCACTAGATTGTCTCTGTGTAGTACAGTACTTTGGTTGAGAAAACATTGCAAGGTTCATTAAGTACTTTGACCCTTTTCTAAACAATTTGGTGATAAATAATGGAATTTACTAATCACTTTTGGAAATAAACGCTTCTTCATCCTGTTGGAACAGGCTGTTTCTTTAAATAAAACTTTCAACAGTATCAATTAATAATAAAGTTTCCTAATTAATTTTCTATAAAGATGTTGTACACATTTGACCTTAGTCATCACTGCTTTATGAATTAACTGTACCTTGCTGTGCTACACTGCACATCACAGTTCCAAGCTTATCTTCAAAGAAAAGTAGGCAAGATAAAGTTGCTGTCATGTTTCCTATTAAAAGCATCCTTATCAAAATTAATGCTGCCCAGGGAGAAGACCTTATTTAAAAACTGGTCATGGATTATGCACAGTATAATTTGCCATGCTATAGTGCAATAAATCCAGATAGTTATTCTTAAAAAAAAGCTAATACATCTTTCTGATGTTTAGTGCCTTGTTTTCAGTATCGGTAATCATGGTAAACTTGCCTGGTTAGCTTGCATTTGACCTATAAAGATATACTAAAATAACTAAAAATAAAATTTGAGCTCTTATTTAAGAGATGGTCTGATTAAGAAAAGAGATCCAAATATATATTATATTGAATTGTACCCTGTGAACACACTTTACAGAATTACCCATTTATTTAAAATAAGTTTGAGGAAAACCATGATAATTAAATATAACAATCATCAACATTCTAAGCACAGTGACAGCTTAGGGAACTTTCAATAAATATGTGCAGTAATGAACTAAATTGATACATTTTATACATTGTATATAAAATCTGTAACCAAAATGAATGTCCTGCAAGATTAATGCATGGAGCATTTGCATAACATTTTCAAAAGGTCATACACAAGTACTTACATTTGGAATATGACTGGGAAGCCATTCAGGTTGAAAGAACTGGGGAACAATTTCTAAATGTAATGTATAGTAACGTGTATTGTTTACATAGCTTTGTCTGCTTCAAGAGTTTTGATTTAACAAAGATTTGACTGTCCACAACACTTAGACTGCATACCATATGCACAACTTTTCAGCCATTAGAAGGTGGAAGCCTTGTGCCACAGGACACAGTTCTACAGTTTATAACATTACATAATATACACTGTATATAAGTATTTCAGTATGCTACATACTGTAGACAAGGCAGGGCATATTATTTAAATTGTGCAGCTTCCCAAGGTCTGAAGTCATTTTACATTTCAAACAAATTAAGATACAAGTAAACCAGTGACATTTTGTATAAATGACAAATAATTTGGACACTAAAACATTAGCCTGATAAAACCAACATGGTCCTCACTCTGTCAATAGATTATGGAGAGTAACTGAGGAAAAATAACCAAAGGGTATTTTTTGATTTATTGATTTATTGATTGATTTGATTGATTGGTTGACTGATAGTGTTTCACCAGGTATACATAAATAGATAAGCAATCACAATAACAGATGTGATCTGGGGGTAGGGAAGAGGAATAAGTAAGCTGAAAAAAATAGTAATAATACAGTGTAAAGAAAACAGAGGGTTACAGCAAAGATCAGGTATGATCTTCAACTAGTGGACAGGTAGGCAAGAGCAATAAGCAAGCAAAACTATTTGGGTGCAGTTATAATGGGACACAATTGAATTTTTATGATGTTGTTTAGCAGTGGAATACTAGTGGAAGAGCTGTTACCCATGGTAGGGTTGTTTCATATCTGAAGGAGACAGAAACTGAAGGCAAGCTTCCCAAAACTCAATTTTGGCCATAGGACAATTAATCTGTTGCCAGAGTGGAAGGGAGACGGTGAGCAGACAGACCAGCAGGGGTATGGAGGTTGCATAAAAATTGAGGAGCTTTTGAGCCAGTATTTAAATCCAAAGAGATCCAAATGTTGAACAGATCTGTCAGACAGCGAGGACTAGCCCAGATAGTCATAATGTGTTCAGCGATACATCCAGACATGGGCACAAAGGATGAACCTACAGAGCTCATTAAATAGGATATCCAGTTTCACTGAATTGCATTTAGGCATGACATCATAGACACATCACCGAAGTCAATGACTGGAAGAATTTAATATTTAACTAGGCCTTTGTACATTCCCCATGAGAGAGTCATTCACCCTCCTGATAAAGGGCACCAAGCTTCATGTGGGATTTGGAAACAAGCATTTGAATGGTAGGAAAAGTCCAGTGAATTATCCAAAATGACACCTAAGTATTTATATTAGAAAATACAAAGTAAGGAAACATCAGCTGAGACGTTAATAGTCAAGTTGTGAACGTCAGCTGGACATTTATTTTTCAAACAGCACAGATACTATTTTGGATTGATTAAGGGCAAGGCTATTTAAAGTGATCCAACTTGATAGTGCATTGCAGTCTGATTGTAGGGCAACAGAGGTATCACTAGTACAGTGCCTGGATACAAAAGGATGGGGTCATCAGTGTAAATGTGAATATTACAGCATTTCACAGAAAGCAGCAAATCATTTACAAACATGGCAAAAAGGAGGCACCCTAAAGAAGAGCCTTTTGAGACCCACATGGTGATGTGTCAATGTTCAGATAGAGCAGGGCCAATAGACTCTGACTGGGTACAACCAGAGAGGTAAGGAGACAATCACAAAGGGTGCAGCTAGAGACAGTGAGTTTGTTTAGAGGAAGAGAATGACCCACAGTGCCAAAAACATTTAGGCCAAATCCAAGAAAATAACACTAATATGAAGACCTACATCCCTGTTTGAAATAATGAAATCATTTACTCTGAGCAGAGAGGCAGATGTAGAATGAGCATGACACCCAGACTGATATTCAGAGAAGAAAAATGTACTTAAGAGGTAGAGAGTTGTGTCTAAATGTAATATGTCAACAAATTCCAAAGCAGTAATGCTTGCACCACAAAAGCTCTATTATTTGAGCTTTTTAGATGGGGACAAAGAACCATGATTACATTATCTTTTGCCAAAGAAAGGACACACTGGGACATAAGTAATCAAGTTCTTTAGTCCCAGCTCATGTAAGACCTTAATGCCAGTCAATCAACTTTGAAGTAGATGCATCATCAGCAACCTTTGCATTCCACACATCACCAGTGTAATACGTCAAGGTGCTTGTTGAGGAAATCAGTTAAGCTCGCTCTTTTGCATCAACTGCAGGCAGTGCAGCAACCCTTCAGGCAGCTGTAGGTAAGGATAGTCTAATTAGTCTCAAAAGGTGTATACCACTGTGACCAGGTCTTCTCCTCCAGATATGGCTTAAATCTGACAACATTCCACACATGGAAAATGACACACCAATCTTCTACCGACACATGAGATTCAGGTGTCAGCCTGCAGTCAAATGGCAGCTCCTAAGTTCCTATCCCTAGCCACAGCTTTAAGATGAAGGCAAGTTAAAATGGAAAAGCTGTGTTTTCAAGTGACAGTGCTGCTGGATGAGGGCTTGGTCCAAATAGTAGTGCCTCCAGTTTACTAGGAATCAGATTCAGCCAGTATGCATCCATCCATCCGTTTATTTAACTGAGACAGGAATTGGTAAACCAAGCATCTAAAAGCACTTGACTTGATATTAAAAGGTGCTAACACTGATATACTAGCATTGGATAGCATATGGAATTGAAATGTGTATTAAGACATGCTCTCCTGGTGATTTGTTCAGCAGCAGTGTGATGGAGGCCATGGTGATAAACTGTACAATACAATGAAACCAAAGATGTGTGCAATGAAGCAAGTGAAAAGTAACAATTATGCACCACCACTGTTTGGGGTATGGAATTAGGCACCAGTTTAAAAAAGAACACTGTTGTTTTTCTCGAGTAGAAAATGAATTTGGCAATTGTATCCATTAAATCTGTCAGAAACATTTTAATACGTATTTTTATCTTAACACTGTGCTTAATTATAACATAACAATGTTATCCATAACAATTGACTGATTTTCCAATTTGCGCTCCTGGGTCCAAATATTGAAAGATTAGTGCACCTGATAATAATGTCAGTGGGGGCTCTAAACCTCATTTGTGCTGGTGCTCCTGGCTGGCCCATATTCAGAAGCTTTAGTAGCGCCAGAACTCAACCCACAGACCAATGTGCTGTAATACTGTTGCACCTATGCAAATGAGAAGGTCTTGACAGCCTTGAATGCCACCACTGTTTTCTCCCCTACCTCCTCCACTGGAAGGCTGTTCCAGGAATACATTACCATTTCTGTGAAGAAGTACTTCTCACACCTCTCCCTAATCTACCCTCTCCAGCTTCATACCACGTGCCCTTGTTTTTAGCTCCTTTTTTCTGAAACATACTTCCCTCCTGTACCTTATATGCCCATGAGGTATTCAAAGCCTCTGTCATATTCTACCTCTCCCTCCTGTCTTCCATGGTGTACATACTGAGGTCCATTAGTCTCTCCTTGTAGCAGTGATTAAACTGGGGATGTTTAGGATGGGGAATTCTTGCATCAAGTTTTCTAGGTGGTGGGACTGTCTTTTCTAGGTGACAGAACTCTCTTATACTAGTTAATGGAAAACGTTAACAAAGGTGGTGGAACTATTGGATCATTTTAGCACTGCAGTTGGTGTTGCCCTGTAGACCTCTTGCTGTGAAAAAATAGTAGGCAGCACATTCCTTCCGACCAAACATCATGTTTGAGTTGCAGCACAGTTGCCTCCATGCCCATGAAGCACTACACTCGTCTGCATTGGCATACCCTGCTCTATTTTTAGTCTTTTGGTGGTCACAGGAGAACATGGCAGACTCTGCCATGTCCAAAATGGCTACCAAAGTATATTGCACATTCAAGCACTTCTAGCTTATGTGTAGTGTAGTGACATCTTGATCACAACGGACTGTGCTGTGCTCTGCCATGGTTACTGATTCCCTTTAATTTAAATTACACATATCCCCACCACCCCACCCTTCCTCTTAGCACCCACCCACCCCCACACCACTAAAATATAACAATGGCACTTGGGGGTGCTCCAATTCCACAGTGTCATAGTCGTATTCTGCTTGATCTTTTCAATTTTTTTTTCTTCCCACCGATCCTCCCTATCAGCACCCACCACACACACACACACACACACACACACACACACAGAGAAACAAATCAATGACACTGGGGGTACTCAATCCCAAATGTTGTGATCGTGTTTCTTGTGATCCTTTTTTCCATTTTTCCCCACTCTCCCTCCCCTCTCAGCACCTCCCCCAGAAATACAAGATTGACACCGAGGATGCTAAAATCTCCCAGTGTCATGATCGGGAATCCTCCATGGTTTTCTTTTCTTTTTTTCACCTGTAAAAAGTAAACCATCCATCGATATCTTTTGCAGCCATTCCTGACCCCCACCTGACCCTCACACTCAGCACCCACCACCCCACACCCTCCACAAGCCCTTACTTATCCATCAGGGGTCCAACACCATAATCCTCTCTGGGGACTGCAGGTATGTCTTCACTCTTCAAAGCCAGACTGTGAACTGAAGAAACAGGTATGTGGTTCAATGTATTTCAAGTGGGTTTTGAACTTAATGTCATTCTCTGCCCTTGTTCATGAAGTTGGGTAATAAAAACGCTATGTTGAAAATTTGTTGTAAAATTATTAGAAAACAGTAAAGTTATGAGCCTACATTGAATTTTGCAAATGTAGGTTTATAACTGGTAATAGTCAATACTTTTGCCCCGAATTTACAACACAGCCATTTATTTATAGTGCCTCATGAATGTGACATCTGTCATTTTCAACTCTTGCCCAAAATGCGTTTTGCATCCTGAAAGTTGATTTTGCAGTCCCTGGGCAAAACTACATTTAGGCCAAGAGTAGAACATTTTCTCTGCCCTTCTTCAGGAGTCAGGGTCAAGACAAGGGTATGTTGAAAATTGCATAAGTTTCATAGGTTTGTATGAGATTGGAGACCAGATGACCCATTAATAAGCTTGCCACTAATTTGTGGTGATACTCATATTTTTGATTCCATGTATTGATCAATGATTTTTTTTTTGAAAATATCTCACGGTTTTCTTGTTACCATAGCCTCTGGCAGAGCATTCCAGAGTGCCACAACCCTGAGTAAACCACTTATTTCTTTTGGTTGTTCTATTTACCTCACCCTTAATTTTCAGCCATGTTAATGCAGTACATCTCTTACCCTCTGAGATGGTAAACCTATAGTTTCCATTTATATATATATATATCTTTAGATGTACTGTAAGCTGAGCACAAGTCACCCCTCATCCACCTGTTCTCCATTGAGTACATTCCCAATTCCCTCAGTCTGTCACCATAATCCTTATGATGCATTGCTCCTGTTGTTGCCTTTCTTTGTACTTTCTCTATCAAAACTTCACCACCCTTATTCTGTGGGGCACAGAAGGGTGAGCAGTATTCAAGATGTGGTCTTATGAGTGAGGTGTATAGGGTTGCCAACACTGATGCATCCTTGCTTTTTATCTTCTCAAGAATGCATCCCAGTATTCTATTTCCTTATTTGAGTTTGGTCCTAGTGTGGGTATTAAAAGAGAGGTTAGTTGTGACAGCACACACACAATCTTTCATTAAATTAATACCATTTAATTTATAGTAACATGTTTGACTATTAGATTCCAAATGCATGGCCTTGCATTTTTCTTGGTTACATTTAGTTTGATTTTTGCCCAGTGTGCTAGTTTCATAAGATCTTCTTTACTTGCTGCCTTCTTGTTGTTTATAATAGCTCTACTTTACTATCATCTGCATATTTTCCCAACCAAGTAGTTTCAGATGTATTCATAGCTGAAACCACAATATTAAAAAGTATCAGTCCCAGGGCGAGACTATGCAGGACTCCACTTGTCACCTCAACCAATCAGAATAAAAGCCTCTAACTCAACCCTTGGTCACCTGTTAGTTAGCCATGACCTGACCCATGCAATTATGTTGGGTTGTATTTGTAATAAGGTTAAATATTCCAACAGTACCTCCTGAGAGATTGAGTCAAATGCTTTTTGTGTAGCTTAGAAAAATAATGTCAGCAAAGCGTACCTTTGTCAAAGAGCTGCACTTACAGTCTCAAAGAAATATAAAAGATTACTGAGGCATGATCTTCCATTGCTAAAACCATGCTGTGTTGTATCTGTAAACCCTTTGTATTCATATATTTAATTATGTGTTTTGAATTAGCCCTTCCAACAATTTACCCAATATTGATGTAAGGCTAACGGCTTATACTTTTCTACCTTTCTTCTATCTCCTTTTTAAGAATTGGAGTCACATTAGCCTCTTTCTATTCCTTCAAGGTATCTCCTTTTATAGATGCTTTGAACAGTTTTGTAATAGGTCTCACAAGTTCATTTCTTATTTCCTTAAGGAATCTTGGATTAATACCATCTGGTCCCATTGATTTGTTATTCTGTAGTTTATTAATTTTTCCCAGCACTTCCATCTCAAAAAATCCAACTGTGTATGTGGGCCAATACTGATTTTTGCTTGGGTGTCAGTGAGTTTCTGGGTTGATATATGCTCCCCTAAGGATTTGCAATGAACCTATACTTTTTCAATTTCCTTAAGTGATCCCAATAGCTACAGAACATCTTCCTGTTACCTTTTACAGCAGTTGGCATTTGTACTTCAGTATTCTTTTCAATTCTAATTAATCTCTTAGTCTTATTACTTTCTTTTATAAGCTTCCCAATTTTCTGCAGTTTGTTTTTTTTATATTTTATGTATTTCCTTTTTTCCTTTTAATACTTTTTTAATTTTATTACCCCACCATGCTCGTATATTACTTTCTTGTTATATTTCTTAACTCAGAGACTTCACTCTTTTATACAATAATCAATTTTACTCTTGAGGTTTGTCTATATAGTCTTCATATCTAAATCTTTTAGATCTTCTTTCCAGTTCCACTTTGCTAGATAATCTTTCACTGATTTATAATCAACTTTATGATAATTATTTAGTTTAGTTATTCCTTTGATTCTATCCATTCCCCTATTTATCTGTATATGTATTGAATTATATTCACTGTCACCACTCAGGTCAGAAACCAAGGTCATGATGCTATCAGCATCTATATTACTTTACACAAGGTCTAGGATAGTTTCCTGGTTTTATCTAATGCAAACTGTTCAAGGCCTTGTTGTGATATTATCTCAATAAATTCATTTTCACATGTTGTACTTCCTTCAAGTATGTTCAAATTAATGGTGGGAAAATTAAAGGCCCTAATAGGATATATTCACCAGTTAGTGTCATATTTTCTATAGCTGTCGTAAATATGTTATTCTCTTCATTATTTAGCTTGGTGATCTATAACCCACACCAATGTAATATATTTCCCAGCTGTTTTATCTTTATCCAAAGTAGTTCTGTCTCTTGTGTTAGAGTAGTCTGAGGAGTTATCTCATGTGCTTTTATTTCATCTGCTATATATATAACTATACCCCATCTCTGTTTTTGTCAGTTTTTTAAACAGGTTGTAACCAGGATTGCTATCCCAATTACCTTCTTTAAGCCAGATTTCCATGATTGAACATACCTGCACATGCTGGGTAATTAATTTGTGCTTAAACTCATCCCTCTTATTTCTCAGGCTTCTTTTGTTAGTTAAAACATTTTTAATTTACCATTACGATTCGTTCCTTCTTGTACCTGTGCTCATGTTTTTTTTTTTGTTGTTGTTGTTCCTTTTAATAATCCTGTGTTAATATTAGTTGCTCCAGTGTGAGTTCCCTTCCCTGTCGTATTCGTTTTGAGTATTTTGATTGTGTTAGAAAATAAACTACCCAAAAATCCCTCCACTCTGCTGAGGTGTAATTTATCATGACTATATAAGTGATTTTGATTTTCAAACTTCTCCAGCTTCTTATACACCTAATACCCTAATCTGACTCCATTGCCTAATCCAGTTATTTATTTTCTTGATTTTATTATTAATATTATGATTCATTCTGAGTATGGGTAATATCTGATATATAATTAAATCACAGTTGTTTTCTTGAATCATTCTATGTATTTCTTTAATTGCATTAAAATATCATCTGCCTCCTGCTTTCTAATGTCGTTTGCCCCAATATGTACTAGTACCAAAGAATTACTTGGTGCCTTTGTCATTAGAGTTTCCAGTTATACTAATCATGTCCCTTACACCTGCTCCAGGGAAGCAGCTGCTGATTAACGATTCCTTACTGATCTTAGTTGTTGTATGGTCAGTATACCTTATTACAGATTCTCTTAATATATCAGAAACTAGTAAATTAAATAAGAATATATATGTACAGGTTCAGTGTGATAATGTACAGGGCTAATCTCTTTGTTATTACAGACACCATGTACTAAGTCCATCAGGTTATCTGTTTCAGTTTCTATATTTAGTGTAAAATATTAAAAAAAAAATATTAATTGGGTGGGATATTCAGAATGCATCAGGCAGGGGTGCAAGCCTGGCGCAGCCAGCTGGGATAATGCCAGGGAGTGTGCTGGGTGATATTCAATGGTGCTGTGCCATGGCTCAGCACCGTTGAATATAACAAAGTACACCCACATTGCACATGGTGCAGTGGCACTGTGCCAGCACAAGTGGCAAGAGAGAGCAGGGGATGTGCCAGAACAAGTGCAGTTGTGCAAGGTGCAGGAACCATGATATTCAGTGGTGGATGTGCAAATGGGGCCATAATGCATGCAAGGCCCAACTGGAGCCATTATCATGTTATTATGCTCCCATTTGCATGCAGGTGCACCAATCCTGGTGATTTGGGCCTGGCGCCCAGCCAGCTGCAGCCGTCAGGGGCAGCGCCCCCTGCACATGTGACAAAATGCCCCAATGTCGGCGGGCATAAGTGTAATAAAAAGTTTAACTATCCCTGGTGGTCCAGTGGACTGCTTCCAGCCGGTCATGGGTGTAAGTATGATAAAAACAGTCTAAATTATCCCGATGGTCTAGTAGACCACTTCCAGCCTGATCGCAGGCATAAGTATAATAAAACAGTCTAAATTATCCCTGGTGATCCAGTGGACTACTTCCAGCCTGATCATGAGCATAAGTATAATAAAACAGTTTAAATTATCCCTGGTGGTCCAGCGGTACCCCCCTCCCCACCCTCCACTCAGACCCACCACCCTGCTCCCCAGTCAGTGGCGGGTGGCAGCTCCCCACCCGTGGGCCGCCCAGCCACCCACTGACTGACTGCATACAATCGGCTATATGCCCATTGATCCTAGCGATGAGGCCAATGAGCATGTAGACCGTACCATACTACACAGTCCAGATATGTGAATGGATTCATTGACATATCGGGACTGTGTAGTATTATATGTCTGCATGCCCATTGGCCCATGCTGTAGACCAATGGGCATACAGCGTACTGTATGCAGTCAGTCGGTGGGTGGCCAGGTGAAGCTTGTGGAGTGGGGAACTGCCTGCCGCTGACTTGAAATGAGTGAGCCAGACTGCATGGTGGGTGGGGAGGGGGTACCACTGCTACAGGGATACTCTCAACTGTTTTTATTATACTTATCCTCGCAATCGGGTTGAAGTGGTCCACTGGACCACCAGGGATAATTTAAACTGTGTCTTATTATACTTATCCCCATGATTGGGCTGGAAGCGTCCACTGACCACCAGGGATAGTTAAACTGTTTATATTATACTTATGCCCGCGATCGGGTTGGAGGCGGGTCGACTGGACCACTAGGATATGTGTTTCTATTACAATGCCCGTGGATCGGACATGGTGGTGGGGGGGCTTGATGCCGAAAGACCCTGGCTCTAGAGTTTGGTGGCTACCATATTGCACCCTGCAATATGGCATTACCTGTGGGTACAGCCTTGCTCCTTTATTTTCTGGCTCAACTTTTAGCACCTGTGTGTGGTGCAAGTAGGGGTTGCACCTGCATATGCTCAGCATATCCGGGCTGAATGTCGGGATGTGTCGGTATGCATGGGCATGCCCCAGCACTTGCGCGCATGCATTACTGATGCACCCGGACATCAGGATTTGAAGCAGTGCACCATTCACTTCTGAATATCGCATTGGGATGCATCAGTGGGTTCTGTCTGATGCAATACTGTCTGTGCCATGCGCAACCCCTTTAATATCCGGCCCAATATTTTTACCCTAAATTTCTCGGCTGCAGCCCTATCTGCTCTGTCCAGAATTTGTTTTAAGAGGTGGTTGAACTGAGTTCCTCTAGGCTCCTGCCCAATTTAACCCCTGCTTTGTAGGACTTTTGGTGCAGACCATGCACCATTTTAATTGCCCATCCCTTGACTACCTGCACTCTGTCTATGTCCTTCTGGAGATGTGGTCTCCAGAACTGGATGCTGTACTCTGTGTTGGTCTTAGCAGTGATCTATACAGTGGCAGCACCACCTCCCTATTTTTCTGGTGATGCCCCATCCTATGCACCTAAGCATCCCAATAGCCCTCCCAACTGCCTAGTTTTAAAATATAGCTGCCCTTAGGTGATCTTTTGTGATTACCCCTAGGAATCTTTCCTACTTTATTTATTTGTTTATGTTTTATATATATTTATTTAGGTTTTGTTGATCAGGAAAGGAGGACTAGACAATTCCTTCTGCTTTCAGCCTTGTACTAGGGGAGGGAATACAGGTGGATGCTAATTTATGTTGAACCAGATTAAGCTGTTAGTGGTAACTTTAGTGAATTGGGACATTTGGCAAAGACACTGGGAAATTCCCCTACTCTGTGTAGGTGGAGCCTTTGTGCTGGCTGCAAGATGGCCAGTTCCATGATCCCTGGAGGAGATGGGCGCTGCTAGCTTAGAGTCGGCCTCCCTCTGTGCTACTTTCCTTAGAGGCCCCAGAAGAACGTTCTATAGCTGCTACTAGCAGCACGACTATATTAGAAATGGACTCCGCTTTCTCTGTTAAGCCTAATGAAGCTGATCCTGCTGTACCTGGTGTGAAAGGAGATCCTCACTCGCTTCAGCCTTCAGGCTGC
This sequence comes from Neoceratodus forsteri, assembly GCA_016271365.2. Lineage (NCBI taxonomy): Eukaryota > Metazoa > Chordata > Ceratodontiformes > Ceratodontidae > Neoceratodus > Neoceratodus forsteri. The sequence continues at coordinate 628,835,995 of CM057455.1, forward strand.
GCGAGGCACTAGTCCCTGCGACTACAGATTTTGGACTCGGCACTGCTAGCTTCAGAGCAGGCATCACCTCGGGCGATTATTTCTTGCTCTCCTTCCTGCGGCGTCGACACTGGAAAGCCTTAGTCGATGTCTTACCGGCAGATTTGGCTTCTGTCTCTTCCGCTGCTGGTTCCTCCTCAGCTCCCTGATGCCGACGATTCTCGGACTGCCTCTATTGCTTATGTTCAGCACTCGTATCGGGAATTACAAGAAACTGCACCGCCTGAAGTTGTTCCTCGCTTCAGTAAGTGACTTCTAGCGCTACAGTTGACTCTGTTTCTGTTCCTGAGCAGCCTTCTGTTTTTTTCTGCCACACAAGAACCGGGTTGGTCCAAACATGGGGGTTCATGCCTCCATAGAAAAATCAACCCTAACCAGGATACCCATTTAGACTGGTCGCTAGAGACTGCTTTAAAAATGCTGGTTGGGAAAAGAATATTGGAGGGACTTGGTCTCCTGATTCCCAGGATCCTGTATATCTTTATATGCTCAAGACGTCCTCTGAGAAGAACAGTATGAGCTCCAACGAACCCGGGGTGGGTCCTTTCCTTTATCTATAGCTAGTTCTACTGTTGTTAATGCTACCACCACTTCCCCTAAACCTACTTCTGCTTTGCAAGGGACTAAAACTGTTTTTCAGGACCCACTTTGTTAGCTACTGCCACAGCACCTCAAGGTTCAAAATTTAAACTTGCTGATTTATTTTCCTCCAAAGGCGAGCCTGCACCAAGGAGGAACGCTGTTAGATTACTTTACAAGGGTGGTCTAGAACTTCCCTGATCGTTTATATGTAGCTAAAACTCTTCTTAAGGGATCACTGAAGTTTTTCCTCCGAGATTTTGCAGTGATTAATATAGGCAACTCTAACTTTGATATTAGTTTTAAACAAATGTCTGGGCTCGATAGGTTTTGGGCTCAATATGACAGATTTCAGTCCTCTCCAGTTTGGTCCCCTTTCCAGGCCATTCCTCTCACTAAACCTGCAATTCGTAACATTTCTGTTGTTTTAAGAATGAGGAGTTCACATTGAGGATATTCTATTCTGGTTAAATAAACGTTGCAAAGTTTTGACTAGGCCTACCCTAATCTAGACTCTGAACAAATCTGGGATGGCAGTTGGAAGGTACGTGTTAAGCTTTCTCCACTAACACTGGCCCAAAACATCTGCCTAATTTTTCTTTTTAGGCAAGGACAAGGGCTTCATTTTATGCTGTGTAACCAAGTCTTGTTTTAAGTGTGAGGCCGCATACTCATTTAAGTTCTGCTTGTGACACTCTTAAATGTAGCCACTGTTTTGAATATGGTCATATTGCAGCTAAATGTGTTAACTCATTTAAATGTAACTTATGTGAGGGAACTGGCCATGCTTATGGCAGGTGCCCTGGGCCTCTCATAACAGAGACGACTGCCCCTCTCTTGGATGGCATCATCACTGTTGCTCAACAGTTGCTTGCCACAATTTAGCCTCCTTCTGCCTCAGTGGTTACCCCCTTCGGTGGCTGGAGTAGATCCCTCTGTAGCCTCTACTCCAGTTTCTCAGTCCCCTTTTCTGCTGTACCCCTTCCTGCTCCTACTGTGGCTTCCCCGCTGTTACTCCCATTGTTCAAGACACTGTTATGCCTCCCCTCATCCCATGTGTTTGGAGGGAGACAACCCTAGTTTCACCACTGTTACCCACAAACGAACCAGGAAGGGCCTAGCTGTTGCTAGTCGCAGCAAGGACACTCCTTCACGTAGTTGGCACACCCCTAATAAATTTGTGGTTCTAGCCACTGATCTTTCGGATAAAGACTCTGGGGTGAGGATACGATTCCTCCTCCCTTCTTTCTTTCCTGATGGGGTGATGGGGCTGATGCAGACCCAATAGCAAAACGCACTGGCAACGCAGGAGGGGCAAGTCCCCACCCATTACTTGAATCATGTCTTCTCTAAATATATGTTCTCTGAATGTGAACAGTATTAAAGGAAGAAGAAGCTGGGTGAGTTTTTTAACCCTTTCTGGCCTAAACTATGACATAATCTGCCTTGTCGTACCAGATTGAAGACCCACGGGGAACTATTTCAAGCCTCAAAGGCATGGACTGCAGGTCCTCTTTTGGTCCATTGGACCGGACACTTGTGATGGTGTTGGGATCTTATTCTCCAGCTCTGATTTTAGAGTATCCAGATTAGTAGACATTTCCTGGTAGGGCCTTGTTATTGGATTTTTCATATAAATCTGAGAGGTTTGGATGGTTGGGACCTCGCCCTCAGACCAAGGCACAGAGAGTTTCCTTTTTCATCAAATTAAGCCCTATCTTTTACGTCCAGATTACTTGTATGGGTTGGAGACTTTAATTGTGGCCTACATCAAACAGATCGAGGCCTACAAACTTCCAAGCTATTTTGTGACTCTGTGGCTTTAAAGAATATAATTTCCATGGCGAAGCTTGTGGATGTCTACAGATATTTCCACAAATCAGGTGGGTCCACTTTTTAAAGGGTCCCTACACCAGAATAATTTTCTTTTTTATCCAAGGTTTTGATTTTACTTTCTTGTATGACTGTGGCTACTGAATTTTTCGGATCATGTTGCTTTATGTGCCTCCTTCTCTTGGGCCTCAACCCGAGATGTAAAAAGCCTGCTGGCGTCTTAATGATTCTACTCAGTGACTCTCTTTTCTCAAACTTTGGCGCAAAGAGTTTTTAGCTTCGTTTGTCTGTAGTTGACTTCTATGATACTGGGATGGACTGGTGGGAGGCCTCCAAGCTTAGTTGGAAACAGTTTTTCAGAAGACAGCTGCTAATAAACAAAATACTAAATACTTGTCCTATTTATCCTTAAGGCATCAGTTACAGCATTTATTTTCTTTGCCAGCTCCACTAATCATGATTTTAGTTCTCAGATTAGGAAATCAGTACCCAAATGAGGTTATCTCAATATAATCAGCTGATTCACTAGGTCAGGAAGCCGTTTGGCACCCATATTACTAAGGGGTGTTTAGATCCCTTCAAGGCCTGTAAAGATAGACTCGACACTAAATTAATCACCTCTCTCTTGTCTCAGTCTGGGGAATTACTCAAGGAACCTGCAGACTTGCTTCACTGTGTTGAAAATCACATTCTCAGCATGTTTGGTACTAGAAATGATCTTGCCGATGCAGATCACTTTCTTCAATCATTATCCTTACCTCAACTTTGGACTCTAATCAAGACAAGCTTTCTTCTGCTATTACTGAAAATGAAGTATTGGCTGCTATTACTAGTCTGAATCAACATTCTGCCCAGGGTCAGATGGTCTGACCCCACATTTTTATAAGACCTTCTCTGCTGATCTTGTTCCTGTGTTAACTATCATTTATAATGAGATGTTACATTCTGATGCTTTAACTGCTTCCATGAAAGAAGCATTGTTGATTCTACTGTTAAGAAGAAGGAGGATCCTTCTGATCTTAATAATTGGAGACCAATTAGTTTACTTAATGTTGACTATAAGATCCTTGCCAAAATTCTCCTATCCAGAATGATTACTTTTACATCACATTTGATTAGTCCGACTCAAACTTGGGTATCCCAGGCAGGCGCCTTTCTGATAATCTGATTTTATTGAGAGAATTGTTCACTCTAGGAACATAACGCTGTCATGGGATGGATTATATGTCTGGACAAAGAAAAGGCTTTTGATAAAGTCTCCCATGAGTTTTTATTTCTAGTTCTGGCAGCTTTTGGGTTTCCAATGCGTTTTCTTTCCTGGCTTCGTTTGTTATATAGAGGCGTGGTGATCGTCCTAATGTTAATAGCTGGATAGGCCGTCCTATTTCTCTAGTCTGCGGGGTCCATCAGGGATGCCCACTTAGTCCCCTATTATATAATTTTATATAGATACCCTTTGAGAGCTATTTTCTTTGCCCACGGATTATTGGATTACTTTGTACTCCTTCTCTTTACCCATTAAAGCGTTAGCTTATGCTGATGATTTAATTTTGGCTGTGGACTCTTCCACGAAGCAAGAGGCCATTGTTCAAGTTCTACAGACTTTTCTTTAGTTTGGCTCTAAATCAATTTTACAAAAGTATCTGTGTACCACTTGGGCATACCTCCTTCCCAGTGCAGGCCTCTATGCTGGAGTTTCTGTATCTACTGCAGCCTTTTCATATTTAGGCATTTTCTTTGGTTGTGATAACATGCAAACGTATAATTGGAATCTTGCCTTACAAAAAGCAGAAAATGTGATTGCTGGGTGGAAAAGACATTTAATTGGAAAGAAAAAGAGGTTGTGCTTCTTAAAACTCTGGTCATACCGATTTTTTACATCTCTGTTATGTGTTCCACCTCCTATTTCTTTGTTTACCAGACTAACTGGAATTTTTCAAGGGGTTGTGGGGATCAAGGTTAAACCCCATTAAGAAGAATGTCACATACAGGCACTAAAGGAAGGTGGAATCAATATGATCCACCCTGTTGTCTTTTCGCCTTTTTTCAATTATAATTATGGGAAGGCTCTGAAGCCTGGGGATGTTTTTGAAACCCTACTTTTTCGCATGGTTTTCCCTCTGCCTTGATAATTGGCATGCTCGTTATAAAGGGGTTATTTCTAAATCAATTAATCCCTACTTATGGCAAAGAGTTTTAAGATGGCCTTGACCTGGCGTCTCCTCAGGATTTTGTATATTATCTAGACCCAAGTTATGAAAAACTTTGGAGGGCTCAGGAGGAGATTATTTTCCATTTGTCCCCTGAACGTCTCCCTGGGTACTCCATCAACTTCAAAATCGCGGTTACTACTGTATTTATGGGATATGATTTGGCTGAGTAACTACGATAGATTAGGGTTAATAACAATCATAAGCACAAAGCCCTGTCTTTTAGGTATTGTCCTAGAACTTCTTGCCTTCATATTTTGAAACTCAGCAACATTTATTTTGTGAATGTCCATTTTCTTTGGAAGTTTGGTCTACTTTAGCTGCTAATTGGTCAGAGCCTCAGTTGTCCTCACTTTCTTATGAACATGTTATGTTTTGTACTAATGACCTGCTTAATAGAAAATATCATATCGATAGTTTGTATATAATTTTTGCTATTATTCGTTATTATTTATAGCAGGCAAGATGTTTGTTGGTATTGCACCAAAAACCATTTCGATCACTGAAGTTCTTTGTAATGTTCGTGCAGCCTTGTGTTCTGTCAAAAAAAATGATTTTTACTTCCTTCTACCTCTTCAACTGCATTGTTGTGGAAAAATTGTGATAACTTTTTCTGTTAACTGGACTTAATCTGTTTTCTTGATTGTTACCTTTTGTGTTATTTTTTTTGTAATGAAGCCCACTTTATTACCAATAAAATTCCCTACTCTACAAGAGGGAATCTTTGGCTGTCTGTTGCAGATGGCCACTTCTGTACAAACTTCGGAGAGATGGACGTCGGTGGTGTAGAGGAGCAGGCCTCATCCTTTGTTTACTACTGCTCGAGAGCCACTGTTTTGGACAAGGATTTTCTGTTCATGACATGCCTGAGGATTTTTGTGACCGCTATGGAAGAAGTACGTGGTGTTGATCTGTCTGCTGGGAGTAGCGAACCTGTTTCTGTGGGAGGTAACAGTGTTGCATTAGCTGAAAAGGAAAAATTATTGGCACTTCTCTTGAAAGAAGAAGAGCATTGCATGCTTCAGAAAACTGCTTTATTGACTGATATTGCTGCAATGAGATCAGTTCCCTACTGGTTTCCTCGCTTGCCTCCCGTTCTGTCTCATCACTTTCTAGTGACCTGGGTACTGTTTCAGGATGGTGTGAGGCTGTTGGGACTGAGATTTCTGTGGTGGCTGGCAGTTGTGAGCATCGTACTGATGTGTGCCTGAAGCCGACAGTTGGTGCTGATCTTCCAGGTTCGAGCTTGTGTGTTTCTCCTAAGCTGCCTAAAAGACTAGGTATGCATGGGTATTTACTGTTATCGAAGGGTCTGTGGTTCCTGTGGTGTGTGGCACTACTCCCACCATGGGTCAGCAGGAGCGGCGCAATGTCCCTCTTCCCTCAATGACTGCTGCGGTTTCTTTACCTCTGGGGTCCTTAGCTTCTGGTGGGTCTGTTATTTCAGATAACCCTCCTCCTCCTTGGGTGGGATGGTCCCTGAACGTGCTATTGCAGGGGCTGGGTGGCTTAGGCAATCAGATGGGAAATGGGTTCCAGACCCTGTGATGCCACTGTACAGCGTTATAATCTTTTATACATCCTGACCCTGCACAACTTGTTTTGTCTTCTACATCTGCTGGCCCATGGATTCCTGTGGTTGAGGTCGATTGTAGTTCTGGCGATGTGTAATAAGGGGCCAAAGTGGTGGATTTGACTGGCGATGGCTCAGATCTTCCTCACACTTCTTCTAGTGATGGCGTTCAAATACAATCTTCGGTCCAGGTTGCTCCTGACCCTAAGACATCATCATGGCTTGATCCTAAGTTTAAACTGGCTGACCTGTTTAATAGTAAAGGTAAACCTGCCCCTTGGAAGAATGCTGTTTGGTTGATATACAAAGGGGATTGGAAGAACAACATGACAGATTGTATATTGCTAGACAATTACTGAAGAGTTCTATGAAATTTGTTTCTTCAGAAATTTTTGCTCTTATCCACATTGGAAGTTCAAATTATGATGTTAGCTTTAAATCTGTTTCTAATTTGGAGACATTTTGGGCCCTCTATCAGAAGGTCAAAAATACTCCTCTCTGAGTTCCGTTTTGGTGTACCTTTAACTAAGCCTGCTGTTAAATTGATTACTATTATGTTTCGTAATGAAGGTGTGCATATTGAAGACATTTCTTTTTGGTTAAGGAAGAGGTGTGAAGTGTTAGATAAACCGATTCCCATTCTTGATAGTGAACAAATCTGGAATGGTGGATGGAAATTGCGGGTGAAACTGTTTTCAACTAATAATGGGCATATTCATCTTCCCAATGGTTTTCTAGGGAAGGACAGGGCAGTTGCTTTACTTTGGTCAGCCCAAAACTTGCTTTAAGTGTGGGTCTCAGGCACCTTAATATGGCCTGTGATACCCTAGATGTACTTATTGTTTTGAATTTGGTCATCAGGCTGCTGACTGTCTTAATTTATGCAAATGTAATTTATGTGAACAGACTGGGCATGGATATGCTAAGTGTCCTTGGCGTCCCATAATCGAGATGATTGTCCTTCTCATGAAGGTTTGATTAATGTAGCCTAACATTTACAAGCTACAAAGGTGATAGCCCCTAAGGAGTTGGCACTCAGGACCTTCAGGTTCCCCTTTTGGAGGCTTCATCAGTACATGAGGAGGTTATGGTTGGCGTGGCCTTCCTGGTACAGATGAGCAGGGACAGGCTGCTAACCTTATGGCTTCTGATGTCCCTTCAGTTCTCCTATACTGTCTACTCTCTGTCCTTTCAGACCTGCATGATTCTGGTGTATCTTATATGCCCCGATTCTCCTTCAGCCATTTAAAGAAAGTTACAGCAAAAAAGTAATAGGTGTTGTAAGGCTATTTCATCCAAATCTTCCCCTTCGGCCTCTTGTGGATGTGAGCACCCTGATGCTTAGAAGGCTGGTAATCAGTTTGCAGTGTTGACTCCTAGGGATGAGTTAGTTGGTAAGGAATCTGACCACTCTTCCAGAGCTTCCACTGCCCCTGATTTTACTTCAGAGGGTGAGGATGGTGAAGTTAGGAGTGTGGAGTCTAGCCTGTGAAGATCTAGGTGTAGGAGGGTGGTTAAGGTACCTTGATGTTTATGATTGCTTTGGGTTTGTTTCTTTTCCATTTTCCATTCCTTTATGGTGTCCTTAACAGTCTCCACATTTAGTGTCAATAGTATTAAGAGTCATAGGAAAATGGTTACTACATTGACCCTGTTGAAACATCATCCAGTTGATATTTTTGCATTCAGGATACTAGGCTGAAAATGACTCGACTTAAAACTTGCTGATAACCTCTGGTCTAAGGGTGCCACCTTCTGGTCTACTGGGGAATCTACTTGTGATGGAGTTGGGATTTTGTTTGCTAATTCAGAATTGAAAGTATGCAGGTTGGTGGATATTTATCCTGGTAGGGCTTTAGTATTGGATATTAATTTCAGGGATGACAGATTTAGGTTGATAACCATTTATGCTCCCAGACCAAGGCTCAGCGGCTTTCATTACTGATGGACATTCAGCCTTATCTTCATTACTGAGTTATTTGGGCAGGTGATTTCAATTGTGCTCTGAGTACTTCAGATAGGGGTTTGTAAGCTTCCAAATTGTTTTGTGATTCGCATAAGCTGCTTGATGTACTCAATACTGCTAAGCTGGTGGATGCTTACAGATGCGTTCATTCCTCTGGGGGCAGTACTTTTTAAATTGTCCCTATCCACTGGAATTGATTTTGTTTTACTTTCTGCTATTTTACATGTTTCTTCTGTTACTCTGCATGCATGGAAATTTACTGACCATGGGTCTATTACTGTCAAATTGATTTGGGTATGATACCTAAGTAGGAAAAATCTATGGCTTCTCAATAATAATTTGTTGACTGATGTGGCTATTAAAGGTTTGGAAAGGAGTGGGTAGCTAGGCTTTCTGTTATTGATATGTATGATGATCTAGCTTCCTGGTGGGAGGATACCAAAACTGATTGGAAGACCTTTTTCAAGCCAATCTCGTACCCTAGCTACCTCTCATTATTTTGAATATTACGTCTTAGGATTCAGTTGCAGAAATTGATTTCTTTAACTGAGACTGAGAAGTGATTATGGGATTCAGCTCCAAAATATTAAAAACAAATGTTTAATGATCAATATGAGGGGCTAAATCCTTGGAACATGAACATCGCTATGGTTTAAAATTACATAAGGGTTCTTTGGATCCTTTTCAAAATTGTAGGGATAGAATGAGTAATCATATTGTTACACAGTTGAAAACTATGACTGGCGATTTGGTTACTTCCCCAGAGGAATTAGTACATGTGTTTGAGCAGTATTTGGGTTTTCTTTTCAGAAAGACACTGGTCTTGATGCTACTGCTATAAATTGTGCCAATTTACATTTGCCTTAGGTGAATGATTTAAGTAAGCAGCAGTTATTGGAAGATATTTCTGTTGATGAAGTCCATAATGCTATTTCCTCCTTAAATCCTGACTCTGCCCCTGGTACTGATGGTTTGGGGGCTGCTTTTTATCAGTCGTTCCAGGACGAGCGTGTCCCTATTTTGTCAAGGTTCTCGATGCTATGCTTTCTAATTCCTCTCTGGCATCCTCCATGAATTGTGCTCTGGTGCTTTTACTGTATAAAAAGAGGCCTAAGGAAGATTTAAGAAATTGGAGAATGTTTAGCTTATTGAATACAGACTTGAAGGTGTTAGTAAGGTTTTACTTAATAGATTGTCTAAGGTGGCTGATGGATTGATTTGTCCGCACAAACCAGTTCTAAACCTGGAAGAACTCAATATGATAATTTATTGATATTAAGGAGCTCTTTACTGTTGCACTAACTGGACAGTTGAATGGTTATGTTTTAGGCTTGGATCAGGAAAAAGCTTTCGATCAGGTATTGCATGCTTTTCTGTTTTCAGTCTTAACGGCTTATGGTATTCAGATGGCTTTGTGAGCTGGATTCGTATGATGTACCTACTGGTAAAGCATGGTGTACAAGAAGGTTGTCCCTTGAGCCCTCTCTTATGTGTTTTCTCTATTGATATTTTACTCAGAATGATAGTTAACCATGCAAATATAGCTGGCTTACATTATAGGTCTTAATGTTCCACTGGTGAATATCTTGGCTTATGCTGATGATTTGGTACTTTGTCTTTCTGACATTAAGGAGGGTCCTTTTGTATGTGACATTCTGTCCTTATTTTCTAGATGTTCAGGGTCCAGGATTAAATATGATAAAAGCAGAGGTGTCTCTTTGGGGATACCCCAGTGCCTGAGCTGGGCTGCATTTCAGATATTTCAATTAGTTCAGCTCCTTTAACTATTTTGGGGTTGACTTTGGTCCTGGCAATATGGCAAATGCTAACTGGTCTATGAGACTTGAAAAGGCTAAGCAGTTTGTGGCTAGATGGAAAGGAGACAAATTGCCAAATGTAAGAGGGTTTTGTTGATTAAAACTTTGATGGTTCCTATTTTTTGTATGTCAGTTATGTGTTTCGTCCCCTGTATCTTTAGCTACATCTTTATTTAGTGTTTTTCCAAGCCTTTTGAGGGTGTAGGTTAAACCTCATCAAAAGGTGGTATACCTATAGGAGTAAATGGGACGGTGGTGTGGCTGATGATTCCCCATGGCTTTTTTGTTTAGTATTTTGTGTCTTACAATTTGAGTCATCTCTTATGGCCAGGGGAAAGAGTTAGCATCCTTATGTGTGGTCTGGTTCTCTAAGGGGTTACCTTTGGAAACTGGGTAGATCGGCACTCTTGGTGAAACTTCCATTTTTTCCAAATATGGCTTGGAAACATTTAAATGCTTGTTGAAATGGGGTGTTAATGTTTCTAATTTGAAAACTATGGATAGGAAAATATTGTATCATCATGTTGTCTCTAAGGAATTTTCTGATGTTGTGCTTTTTCCAGATTGCCCTCAGGAATCCTTGAATATGGTTCTTAAATTTTATCTAATAGATAATTGCCCAATTTTTGGGGATAGTGCATGGTTGAGTTCCTATGGTAGATTGTCTGTAGGTAACAATTATAAACATAAACAGGTTAGTGATGATAGGTATCGTTCAGGTAACCTTGTGTTGCTGTTTGGAAACCAAGAGCTCCTTATTTTGGACTGTCCTTATGTTCAAAATGTTTGGGTATATTTGGCTTCCAAGTTGAATGAGCCATTGTTTGCTTCTCTTAATTATTGTACATTATTGTATGAGGTACATAATGGGAATGGTCTATGTATCATGTTGAAACCTTATTACTGATTTTTTCCATCCTTCAATTTTATATTTGACAATCTAGATGCTTATGGGTTATCAACAAAGAATAATATTGTATGATGAGATACTTTGTAACGTGTGACAAACATTGCAAAAAGTTCAGAATCTTGACTTTAAGTTTTTGGGTGTGGTAAGGGTACATTTTGTGGGTCAATTGTAGAACATTGGGTGTCGACTGTTTGACTTCCTTTTACAATTTATGATGTTTCATTTGTTCTTTCTTCCGTTTTGCTATGACTCTTGATGTTTGTTATTGTTTTTTCTTTATTTTGGAGTCCTCTTTTTCAATAAAATTCCCCTACTGTTCACTAGGGAGCTGGTGTTCTCTATTCCACGATGGCAGATGTCTCAGAGCATGGAGGTGATGGAGCTGCTGGAGTGCATACTATAGTCCCCACTGAGCTTTTGGATTTAGCTTTGTCCAATGTGGTTATACAACTGGGATCCCCTGCTCAGGCTGTTGCCAGCATGGAAACCTTGGCTGTTTCATTTTGGATGACACTGTGTACACCCAGAACCTTTTCTTCTGGATAACAACTTCTGTTTGTGGGATACTTTGAAGAATAAGATGGCTTCTTTGATGCAACTGGTGGATGGTGGAAAGCAGGAAGTGTTTGTGACTGTGCCATGGACAAACACTGGAGCTGCAGCTGAGATGAGGAGCACTGGCTAATTGATCTGCTGGGTGGAATCCATTGTTCTGAATGTGGACGTATGGATTCCACTGCTCTGGAAGTGCAGTTACCTTTTCTGTTTTGCTCCAGTTTGGGGATAATCATTCATTGATTCCATTGAAATGAGAATATTTGCTTGATGTTCATGTTTACTAAGGGTTCAGGGGCCCTACTCGGAGTTGCCATTGGCTCATGACTCAAGACATCCTTGACATGCTACTGAGGTGAAATAAAGGGATGGGGTGGGTGGTTGGCCAAGGTCTGCTGGAGGGAGATCCTGTTTCCTCCCATGACTTGTCTCCCATGCCACAGGCCAAGATATCACCTGGTAGGCTTCCTCAGAGAGATTCTTACCCTGTGGTCCAGTGGTCTCTCATTTGTGCTCTAGAGGAGGTAGGCTGGTCCCAGAAATTTATTGGACAGTGGCACTTAGCCATCCCACAGAAACCAACAGTCTCTATCTTTCATGCAGATGCAATGGATTTTCCTTCTCTGAAGGGAGCTCTTCCTCAGGACAATGTGCCTCTTGTGACTAGAGTGTCTATCACTCCTACAACAGTGGATAGAACAGAGTGGGCTAGAGGTAGTCTGTGACACTATGTGAACAAAATGAGAACAGTCACGGCACTCACTTCAGCACAGATTTCAAACAGAGTCCAACTTATAATATTAATGCAATAACTGTTTAATATGCAACCAGCAAACAAGTGACCTGGCTGAGTCAAGGAGAAATAACAAAATGCGCTCTGACATTTTACCTTCAAGAGGTTTTTCAAAGATCTGGCCCAATGTTTCTATCCTGGGCAGCTGAAAACCACTTAAGTAACGCACATGATAAACTGCACTGTAATCTGTATATGCTTTTAGGACATAACAGTCTCACTGTGGAAATTTCCTCTGTTGCAATCTGTGTGATGAGAGGGCATTAGTTCTACTCCTGTCCATGCACATAATAAAGGTGTAAAGGATGATCAAGACCTTATTTTGGAATGAGCACATCATGACATGCAACAATGCCAGAGTAGGGAGTTGGCTGCAACAATTGCTCATGGTTTGGACTCGAGGATGTTCCTCATCCCTCCAGTGCAGCTGTGCCTGCCCTGTACAGGCATCTGAGTTCCCCCTTCTTCCTCTGCCAATACCAGCCTCAGACATCCACCTTTCTGACACAGGGGTTTTGTCCACACTTTCAGATGCTCCTGTCTCGATAGTCTCCTCTCAGGAGGCGCAGGATTCAATGGATTTGGGGACGATGCCTCTCCTCCCTAGATCTGCAAGTGGTCAGTAGGAAGCATTCCTGTGATCTCATAAGGCTCTTTTGGCTCCTTGAGGTTTCCCAGTGGGGGTGGCTTTGCCCTTGGACAACAGTTTTTGGCTCTGATGAATGATGCAGGGAGACTGAGCTCACTGAGGATTCAGAATATTCATCCTGTGCTTCTTCCTGGGATTCGACCACTTCAGATATGGAGGAAGACATTCCTAAAGTTAAGTCAAAGATGAAGCTTAAGAAGAAGCTAAAGATGGTTACCCATCATTCTAAGGACCTCTCAATGGATGTTACCTGACTTTTCTGTTTGTGTTGTTTTGTTTGTTGATTTTTCCCCTCCTTAGTCGCTTATGGCACCCATGATCTGCCTTGCTACTTTCAATGTGAATAGCATTAAGTCTATCACAAGGAGATCAATGTTGTTTCTATTCTGAAGGAATTGAATTTGATTTTTTTTCATTCAGGGTACCTGACTGCATACTGTTAACGATGTTTACTAGTCCTGCAGGCATTGGTGTTGGGGCCCCTCTTTTTGGTCTAGTGGCACTGATTGATGTGATGGGTGGGCATCCTCTTTCAGGGTTGTTCCCTTTTGGTCATGCAGTTAGTTGACCTGGTTTCTGGGAGGCTCTCCTCAGTTCTGCTTTATTAATTTGTATGCCACACAATCTAAAAAGGACCAGGTTGATCTTTTGCAGTTGATCCAGCCATATCTGCACACATTGAGACATGTTGTGTTTGGGGAGACTTTAACTGTGGTTTTGTTCTGAATGGATAGGAGACAGCAGATGCAGAAGCTGTTTTGAGATACTAATTCTCTTAATGACATCAGAAGGCTGCTTCCCTTATGAATGCTTATTGATGTGTGCATAAGGCGTACTACTTTCCAAAAGAATATGTTGGCTGCTAGAATCAGTTTCTTTTTTGTTTCCCCATTTTGATACTTGGCACTATGAGACTGGTCCACACTGAACTCTCCGATCACCTCTTATTGGGGAGGGCCTTGGGAAGACCATATCTATTGTCCCAGGTAAGGGATATTGGAGATTGAATAACTCTCTCCTGTGGAATACTTATGTGCATTAGGTGATTCTGTCCTTTCTTATGGCCAGACAGTGGCCTGTCATGCTGATGATGTGGGACTATGGTGGAAAGCCACAAAGTTGGACTTATGAGTCCTATGCACCCTCCTCTCTTCTAAAAGTGTCGATACAAATAAAGAATACTTTGTGTTACGTATACAATTTGCCAGATTCCTTACTTTGCAACTAGAAACTGGGAGGGAGGATTTTTCCACTCAGATTACTGCTTTCAAATGTAGGATGCATGCTCTTCAATATGATAGAGTACCTCCTTCATATGGAACACCAGAGTGGTTCCGGGAACTACATTGTTTGAGTGATCCATCTGAGAATTGTAGGTCCCTGGTGTTCCACTGGACTTTGACTGGAGTTGCCACTCCATTGGGAATGATAGTGTCAGATAATGAAGGCATCCTGGACCTGGTTCAGGAGCATCTTTCTGCCCTATTCGGTGGCCCTGACCATTGTGGGCATTTGGAGGCCTTTCTGTTCCACGTACAGGTTCCTCAGATTCCAGAGTGGGAGTTACAAGCACTTACTAGGGCTAGTGCCACTTCAAAGGTGGACCATGACATTGCTTGTTTGCACTTGAAGAGAGCCCCTGGTTCAGACAGCCTGGCAGCTGGATTTTATAAGGCCTATAGGGTCTCTATGGGGTATACCATCATAGGTATCATAAATAAATAGTGAGCTTGGTAGACTTTCATCTATAGTGCTCACCATTTATGACTCAATTTTAATCTGTTCTGTTTGGAATAGTACATCTAAATGTTTTTAAAGACTTCCAGAAGGACTTTCCACTACTGACCCTGGCAAACTGTTCCAAATAGGAACCACCTTTTGATTGAACCACATCTTCCTATGCCATGTTTACAGTGTTCCCCATGTAACTGGACTGAATGCTTCCTTGTAGTATGCACTTTGTTTCTTTGTTTTAAACGTAACATATCCCATAAGTCCTGATTCTTTAGAGCTTTAAGAGTAAGCACATATTCCTGAGTCTTCTATACTCTAGTGTGACTATGTTAAGTTCATTTAATCTGGTGTTATCATTTTGATTTCATTCCTTTTATAACTCTAGTGGCTTTTTTGCACTCTCTGTAATTTGGCTATATCTCCTTTGTGGTATGGGGCCCATACTTGGGAATTGTACACCATCAGTGGCCTCACCAGTGAACCATACAGTGTCATCATGATGCAGCTCTCCTGCTAGCTATATGTTTAAATTGTGTAAATTAGTACCACATTGGCCTTTCTGCTGATATTTGCACAGTGTGTACCAAATTGAAGGTCATTTGAAATTGTGATACCAAGGTCCCTTTCCTCTAGTGTAGTTTAAGTTTGATACTACTTAGATGGAAATCTGCCCTAGAGTTTTGTGTCCAAGGTACATTATAGTACATTTATCAGGATTTAAATGGAGTTGATAGGAATCACACCAATCATTTATATGGTCCATCGCTCCTTGTAATATCAAATTATTATCCTTTTCTGACAACTCTATGCAGAAAACTTTTGCATGATTTTATTTTAGTGTAGAGACATAAATATTAGTGGCACTCCACTGGTAACCTCTGCCCATTCTGATAATGCTCCTGTTATGTTAACCCTCCGTTTTCTGGAGTGAGCCATGAGTTGACCCATGCCACAGTGTTGTCTGGAATTCCAATAGCATGTAGTCTAGCAATCAACTGTTTATGGGGAAATTTGTCAAAAGCCTTGGTGAAATCCAGGAGGACCACATCAACTGGCCTCCTCTCATCAAGATGTTTGCGTGCTCTATTATAAAACTCCAGCATGTTGGTGTGACATGATCCCCGTTTTAAAGACCATGAGTATAGCAACTGAATATGGGCACCAAGTCAAAATGGTGGCTCATATTAAACACTATACTCTTGGGCTACCCTACAAGGGTAGTGATGATGCACAGATGTGAGAGTAGTGAATGAAGACAAGAAGGGGATAGTGAGGGAACGGAGGGACAGGGAATGTGTTTTGAGGGACTGGTGTTCCTGCTGCCACTGAGCTAGCCATGTGGTGTGGTGGTGTGGGTAGATAGCTATGGTGCAGCAGGAACATGGTATGGAACAGGGTGCATATAAATTGTAGCTGCCTGAGCATTTAATTTTTCCGACATAGGATTTTGCCCCTCCTGACATGCACCCCTGGAATTGATAATCTATATTTAGTGGGCGTAGCCCCCTAAACAAAAACAGTTTTAATTTTCAGGATGTCGGGTAGCCTGGAAGTGTATATCACCCATTTGCTTTTTGTCAATATAGGCTCGCCATAATAGTGCTCACTATTCTGCAATCGCTAATATGACATGGAACCCTCTATGGTGGACATTTTGACAGTAGTTTTTAATTGGATCTTACAGATGGAGAGGGTTGCCATTTCTTTTTGGGGAGGTTATACAGATCCTACTATATAAGGAGGGACCAGCCTCTGATTTGCATAATTGGAGACCTTTGTGTCTCTTAAATAATGATTTAAAGTTTCTGATGATAATTCTGATTAAGTGTTTAGCCATTGCTGCTAACATTGTGATTTCCCTGTTCAGGCCTGTGCCATTCCTTACAGACATATGGTCGATAACCTGATTCTCATTCTGGAACTATTTAGACAGGTAGAATGTGCAGGGGGCAGGGTTTCCTGCTGTCCCTGGACCAGGAAAAGGAATTTGATAGTGTTTTGCACCATTTTTGTTTGCTGTGCTTACTCACTATGGTGTGCCACCTGTCTTCTGCTTCTGGATTTGGGCTATATATGCTTCTGCCACAATTCTGCCCCATATATATGGTCTTAAAGGACTGTGGATAGCTATTCATAGAGGGTGAGTCAAGGTGCCCTCTGAGCCTCTTATTGTATATGTTTTGTATCAACCCTATTCTATGGAAGATCCTGATGCACCCCAGATCAGAGGCATCTGGTGTTCTCATCTTTCATCTGAAGAAGGTTCGGTATGCAGGCAGACTGTGAACTTGTTGGTGCAGGATGTCCCTTGGATGTATGGCCTTGGATATTTCTCATTCTTTCAAAGCCCGTTTTGGGAGCAAGGCTTAACCTCCAGAAATGTATAGGTATCGTTTGGGCTCTGAACTGCCTCCTGTGCACTCCATTAAAGGCGTTTGGCTTCTTGCAGACCACATCAAGATCCTCAGTATTGACTTTGGACCCTGAGATTTGGCTTTCAGGAATTGGGATGGGAAGATTAATTTTTGTCATGCCAAAGTTGCTCACTGGAAGTCTTGGAAGCAGACTAAGAAAAAGAGCGTGGCAGTGATAAAGATGTTTTATTTCCACTTTTCTTGAACCTTTGCTAGATTTTTACCCTTCCCAAGTTCTTGGAGGCCAGATGTTACTGTCTTTTATTCCAAATGATCGAGTAGTCGCTTGAATCCAATCAAGTGAAATTTCCTGTATCTCTCTATCAAGTGTGAGAGCCTTCAGATGTTTAACCCATTGGTCTCTGCATTTTGTCATTTTGGTAAATGTAATTTAGGCTTTTATTTTGACATCTCTACTTGGTATGGAAACCTTGGGTGGAAAGCTTGGTGGACCCCATTCAGGTGCAATGGCCCTGTCCCAACTTCTCTCTAGCTTTGTCCAGAGGGTCTGCCCATTTTGTAAGTCTGAATTGGAAAAATTATGCAGATGGAGGGTGCATTTTCTCTTCCACTATTGTCTCAGCTGAGATTACTTTCTCAGGATATTTTGAGTTTGTTTCTATTCCTCCCACTTACCCTGGTATAGTGGCTGTGAATTATCCTTTGATACACGAGTCCTTGATGGATCCCAGAGCTCCTCCCAAAATCGGGATACACTTTGGTTGAGTTGTCATGGGATACTGAGTGTCAAGGCTAATGTGAAGCATAATCATATTGAGAGCTGATGCTGTCTGAGGGTGGGTTGTGAGGGTATTTTTGAAACTATGACACACTTCTTGATGGACTGTCCTTATGACCGGGCTTTTTGGAATACTTTGGCTAAGGGGTGGCAGGACCTAGGTTGCAACACCCTCACCTACAGTAATATTATAATGGAGTTTTCCTCTTGGTCATAGATATGATAAGGATGTTTTGAGACTGATTTTGATTGTAACAAAATATTACCTATAGCATGCTAGATGTATTTTCTTTTGGTAACTATTAATATTTCCCTAGCTGCCTTGCTTGTCCTGGTAGAGCCTGAATTGCTGACTATTTATGAGAATGAATGTAAGTTGCATAAGTCTGGTTATTGTCCTCCTTGTTGGCACAATGTTAGTGTTCATTTGAGCCGCCTTGAGTGATGGACATTTTATCAGCCTGTCCACTCTCCTTGTTTTTTATATTTCTGTTTTTCTCACAGGGTTATATTGTTTTCCTAGGTTCATGTTTGCTGATTGGTAGATGTTTTCCTTTTACTTTTTGGGATCTGGGGTTTGTTAGTTTTTTGCTGCTGCTTCTTTTTGACATTGCTTATCTGGATTGAATTTTCTTCCTCCCATGCAGTCATTTGCTGTTGCTTGTTTTTTTTCTTGTATATTTTAATTGTTCTGCTGTACTGTATGTTTCCTGTTAGTTTCTTTATCCAAATAAAACTTCCCCTACTCTTGGAATGTGGCTCTGTCGGCCCATTTCCATGATGGAGGAGCCAGAGGTGGCTGGTGTGTACAGTGAGCAGTAGGTTGGGAGCAGGTCCTCCGTCCCAGTCAGCAATTCTATGGAGGATGAAGAACCAGTTTTGTCAACAGCTTCAGCAATTGTGTTTGATTCAAAGTACAGCTTAGCCGATGACTTACAAGAAGATATGGATTTTCCAATGGAGGATTTACTGCCCTGGACAATGGAGGATGACATAGAATCAGTTGTGGCACAGCATAGACTCGGCTGTGGGCTGACTATAAGGCTGCCCCATCTCCTACCCTTTGAATGGCTACCGTCAACTGCAAATATCTGCAAGTGCCTTATACATCCTAGGAAGTCTTCCTACTTCCAATCACTTCAATCCAGTCACCTAGGCAACCACAAACAGTTATGGTCCTCCATTAATGCCTTGCTCTCCTTCCCCACTTAGCAGTCACCTTCCACTTTAAACACACAATAAGGCTCCCTCACTGACCTTACTAACATTGCAAATGAACTTAATGCACATTTCTCATACCTTAGCAGCTACCTGGCAAGCTGCCCCCACCCGCCCCCCTCCTCCACCTTCCCCTCCTTCCTTTTATTTTTAAGACCATTTCTCCTCCAGGGACTCTTAAGCTCCTCATCAGCCTACCATCTTGAGGGAGTGCTAAGAATCATACTAAGAACTTAAAGGAGCTAGAGAGCCGCCAAGACCCATAGTTGCTCCTATTTACTAATAATAACAAGGGCAAGAGGATTAAAAGATCTAACTTGAATTCAAATGTTTTCTTGGAACTACTAATAATCACCTCCAGGGGTAATGTGTTCCAGGGCTTAATAACACGTAGTGTGTAAAAATATTTACGAGGCAGACAATTAAATCTTCTTGGTTGTAAAGGAGGGGTTTACCTCTGAAATCATAACTGTTGTCTCTAAACCACAAACCAAAACTGGTCAATAAATAAGGACCATGAATGATGTCACACAACAAAGAAGATCCTCTCAAGCATTGGGTAGAAAGGCGTGTCAAATTCAGAGAGTGGAGTCTGCTTTCCTACAGATATTACTTAAACCTCTCACCATTTTTGTGTATCATCTGTGTACCCTTTCCAGTAACATAATATCCTGCTTCTTATAAGAGCACCGCAGCTGGGAGGAGAAATCTAAGTGGGAAGTATGTAAACTCTAAAAGGGGCATAAGTATTTTATTGTCCCTAGATCTGATGTTCCTCTTTATGGACCACATAATCCAGTTCACCCTAAGAATTGCCTCATTAATCTGAGAATTTGGGAAAATCCTCAGATACCAGGACCCAAGTCGTTCTCTATGACAGTACTGATTAACTCTCTGTTATCTAGTGTACAGGCATGAGAGGGATTATTATTCCCAAAATGCATAATCCTTCACTTATTATGATTTACTTTCATACGCCATGTGGTAATCCATTTAGGCACAAGGTGCAGGTCATGTTGGAGGGCATTTATCTGATCCGCATTGGAACATAGTCCACCAGTCTTGATATTGTCCATGTGTTTAACATTGTTGGAACAGCAGTATCTTGTGATGTCAGAAATAAATAACTAAAATAGACAGGGCCCAAGACAGTGCCCTGTGGAACCCCACTGGTGACAGCCCCAATGTTAGAATGCTGTCCATTAATTAGAACTCGCTGTGTTCTTTCAGTCAACCAGTTGGTTATCCATTTTACAGAATTGGTGTCGATATCATATGAACAAAGTTCATGCAACAATGTTCAGTGGGAGAAGATCAAAAGCCTTGCCGAAATCAATATAGATCACGTCATAAGGAAGTCTATTATCAAGTTGTAGGCTGACATCTTCATAGAAACATAAAGATTAGTCAAACAACTATGACCTTTTGAAACCATGTTGTTCGGTGTCAATTTGGACAAAATGGGAAAATACAATCCTTACTCAGGCTTTCCAATATTTTACACATGGGGAGGTTAGGTTGATGGGTCTATAATTCTCCCAATTATTCCTTGGACCCTTTTACAACTGTGGGCGGAGCCAACAGGAGTATTGCATGTACAAAGGGAGTGATGACATGTTTTCTGTCCATGGAACTGACTGAAGGTGTAAATAGTCTCCTCCGCCTTACCCTCCTCCAAGCAATGTTTTCTGCCCTCAAATAAATACGCTTTCATGTTAGTCAATGGTTGCAGGGTACTATTTTCTTACTTAAATGGGTGGTACAGAAGTGGAACCTGAGTAGTGGGAGCAGCGTTAGTTTTTTTTTTGGAGTGCGCTACCTCCGCCTCCACCCCAAACTTTTTCTAATTCATGTGGGAGGAGCATCAGATAGCACTAGCATGCTGTAATGAGATACACTAGTTTGGGACCTTATCAACCAACAGACGTGCCTTGGTAGTGGAGAACAGAACAGAACAGAAGATATTTAATGCCTTCAAATTGACTTAACAATCCTTTGTAACAAATGATTATCAGAGCCACCTGGGTTCTCAGAAGGAAGCCTAGACACACATCTAGCTCCGTAAGAAAATTTTCTTTTTTGGGGGGAGCTGTGGGATTCAAACTCAGATCTAACTGCCCAGATCATCAATGCTATAAAATGCTATAATTAACAGACTCTAGCTGTTTTCTTACAGAAACCCCACTCAGTTAGATTTCAAATATTTGCTAAATTGTAAATGTAGGTATTAGCATTCTGTTAGTAGTTAGTGCTGATTGTGGTCTGTATACTTTTATTGTTTTACAGTTTTGTTTCCAAAGCTGGCAAACTCAGATCAATGTTACCGCTGTTCAGCGGATCTGTCTAATCATGAAGCATTGGTGTTAGTAATGCTTTTAGAAATACAATTTTAATTGTCTTTACAGTTAAACATGCAGTTTCATGTCAGGGCACATTTTTTGGGTGGGGCTCAAATTATTTTAAACATGGGCACAGTACTTGGTAAATATAGACTTTGATGATAAAGTGTATTTTTCTTTCCAAGTTTGAGAAGTATGTATTATATATAAGTGTAACCATGTTGCAAATTGTTAAGCAGCCAGTGGTTTAAGGCTCTGAGCTACAAACCTGGAGACCTGGGTTTGACTCCACAGCCTCCACTTGCATACTGTGTGACCCTGCACAAATCACTTAAAGGAGTAGTCCACCCAGAATGTGCAAAAACATATAGAATAGTGGATGGGCAACTATCACAACAAGGCTATGTTTCCCTCGAGGGAGTTTGTGAAATCAGAGACCTCGAGGCGGAAACTGAGAGGTCTCGCTGTTGTCATCAACCTCCCGAGAGGGAAACATAGCCTTAGTTGTGGATGGTCGCCCATCCACTCTTTTATAGTATATGGGTGCCTTCTGTATAGCTTCACATTATTTTATTTATAAAATTACTTGTGGTGCTGCTCCATTCCCACTGGTGCTCCTGCTTGCTCCCGTTCCTCATGCTTACACTCATGCTTGGTCCTGCTTCTTACTTTCGGTTCTCCACGCTTATTTTTAAAATTAAAAAAAACCATTTTTCTGAGAGGGAGCCATGTATGGCTCTAGTCCATGTCTCGATTCGAACTTAAAAGTCGGTGACTGCACTGCTCAGCACTTCGCTAAATACGCCACCATGTTTGTCTTTATTTTGTTCATCAAGCCTAGTCTGAGCCAATTGGGTGGCAAGTCAAAGTTAAAAAGTTGTCGTACTATCAATGTGACATCAGAACAATAGTACAACAGCTTTTGGCCTTGAACCGCCCTACAACAAGATTTCAGCAGTTGCTGAAATCCATGCACAACAGAAGGCAACCATATACTATATATGTAGAGTGTTTTGTTATGTATGTTAAGTCCTAGTGTATCCTTCCTCTGTCTGCTATTGTTTGGAGTTTTCCTAAATTGCCTGCTAGATGTATAGTAGTTTCTGACCCTGGGGATCTCCATAATAAATAGTTTAATTGGCTTTCTTTTCTCCTATGATGTCCCTGTCTCATGTGACAGTGATGTAGCCATGGCCTTAGATTTAGCATGTGTACTGCTTAAAATTAGTTTAGCAAGAGCAGAGCCTTGTAACTGCCTTTATCCAGGAAGCACAACTGTCAGTTAGTTTAGCAGATACCCAAAAGCTATCTAACTGGGTTTCTGTAAGAAAACAGCTGCTAAATAGCACTAATTCATTTTTTGTGTTTTGATGTTAAAACACTCCTGCTAAGTAGACCTGATGCACAGAGAAAACAAAAATAGTGAATTAAAGCTATTTAGTAGCTGTTGTCTCTAAAACTAGTGCTCAATGGTTTGTAAATCTGATATTTTTAAATAAATAAATCAATACATGTTTATGTTTAAGCCCATAAAAACCCTTATCTAGTTAATGCATTCACAGTCATAGTGGCTCTGCCAGATCTTGTTATAAATTGGTACAACATATGCAGTTTTCAGGTTTCAGGAACAAAGTAATAATTTATACATGTTCATAAAGCAATTTGAGGGGCAAGACAAACTATCAGCCAATACATACAAAAGATGACCAGGCACATCATCCAGTGATACACTGATTTTCCCTTTAAGCTGGGTTAATTTTGCATGGACATTAGATACGGTGACAGTAATATGGCAATCTGAGGAGTCATTTATGGTGTTAGTTCTTTGGGTTTTGAAATACATTACAATAATTTGCAATAAATAAATTAGCCATATCCATCGGATCATGTATTAAGGTGTCATTTACCTGAATTAGGCCAACCTGACATATTTTTTAATGAGTTTATGTGTAAGGAATAAGACACGACGAGGTGTGGTTTATGGCCTGATAAAGCACGCCCCCGTGCGTGGGCCAAGTGCAGGCGCTGTGGCCGGTGCGCTTAGCCTGGGAAGTGCTCTATCAGGCCATAAACCACACCTCGGAGTGTCTTATTCCACTTATAAAATGGGTCCCTCCCAAAGAAGTTAATTAAAAAATGCAGACAGAAATGTGCATAAAAATAGTAAAACATGTGATAATTGGAGTAAAAGTAAAAAAATAGTCCTTATCATTGTCTTGGAATGAGCTCTTTCATTGAAAGTTACTACAGGGCAGTGGTGTGTGAGTGACTCCAATCATCACATAGTGACCAGAGAAAGACTTGAAACCATGTGTTTTGTTTTCTTTTTGTTTAAATTGTTTTTGTTTGCCCACTCAGTTCGAGTTACAGCTATTGGCACCAAGGGTATAAGAGCGAGCGTGTTTCATGAAGGAACACATCTACTGTGAAGGTTCTCCTCCAAGACAAAACATGTATAAAACTATTTATGTAGTGTACATTTTAGTTGTTTTGTTATATTTTCTGTCTGGTTGTATCAGTTTCAGTTGGGATGATTTGAGTGGGGCGAGCATATCTCTTACCAGCCGCTGTAGACTGCAGTTTCCTGCTTCCCGATGTCAAAGTGCAACAGTAACAAGAAATACATGATTTTGCGAGTAAACAGTTTTAGACTAATATTGATATTGAAAGGAGAGGACATGGAGTGATGGAGAAATGGAGTGTGGAGATGTGAGCGCTTACTGTGGTTTCTTGAAGTAGCAGCGGCGTGGAGGAAATGGCCAGTGAGTGAGTAAAATGGGAAGAATGAAATAAAATTAAATAAAAAATTATCGTAAACATTTATGCTTGGGATGTGTAGAAAGGGGTTTCGGTCATAGACAGTGGCATATGGTGGTTTATCTGAGTACCGAGGCACTGTAGGTGCCGCTGCTGTGAGAACACTGTGTGAATGTGCGAGCCTTCCTTGACAACCCACTGAGCTGCTTGCTTTGTCAGATAGTGATAGCGCGGGCACAATGATATGCCACTTGTGCAGCGGTGGGTCTCTTTGAAGAGTGCAGGTTGCAGCAATATGGCACTATAAGGACACAGCTCTGAAAGGCTCTTAGCCAATCAGGTTTTAGAAATTTTGTGCCCATTTTATAAATGCATAAAAGGACTTACTGTTGTCCCTACATTCGTTTGAAGCTAATCTTAGCTCCCAAGATTTTCACTCTTCTAATATTGTGTTTATATTTCTTTTGGATTTGTAAATATAAACACCAATTTATAGGGTTGGAGATTTTAGATGCATAAAATAACATTACCCTTTTTGATAAACTTAATTATCGCCTTATCCATCCATTTTGGTTTTTGATGATTAGGCACCTTTTTTAGTCTAGTAGGAAAATGACTGTCCTTGAATCAATCATTTTACTATGAAGTATGTTATAGTACTCCTCAATACCCACAGTTTTGAATGTGACACCCAGTCTACACCATCCAGACTAGCTTTAATGTTAGGTATATCTGCTTTGTCATGTAATGTATATAATGGATCTGTTAAGCCACAGAAATCAAATGTTTGGAATTAAAAGTAATAGAATAGTGGTCGCTATTACCAATAAGACCAGATACATTCAGATTATTTAATGTCAGATTCTTACTGTAAAAACAAGATTAAGGATGTTTTTACCCTGGTTGGTTATTTAACACCCGTATACACCCCAGGCACAATTTAAAGTTAGAGGGGGGCGGCTCAGCGGTAATGTGAAATTCTTTCACGGAGAGAGTGGTGGATGCATGGAACCGCCTTCCTGGAGAGGTTGTGGGGTCTAAAACAGTGGAGGAATTCAAACATGCATGGGACAGACATAAGGCAATTATAGTGGGGGTTGCAGGAAGTAGGCTGTTGGTTAACTAGAATCTGCAGCTTATCCAGTAGGTAGGAAATGGGCAGACTGGGTGGACCAAGTGGTCATATCT
The DNA here is from genome assembly GCA_016271365.2 of Neoceratodus forsteri. Lineage (NCBI taxonomy): Eukaryota > Metazoa > Chordata > Ceratodontiformes > Ceratodontidae > Neoceratodus > Neoceratodus forsteri. The sequence continues at coordinate 628,861,308 of CM057455.1, forward strand.
GCCAATCAAAGTCTATGTTTCTATGTTTCTATGTATGGGGTTACAGTGCTGACACATGTTAATCAATTTGTTCCCATGAATTGTAAGTAGTCTTGTAATCTGTCCAATCAACATCGCCCTGATAAAAGTCCCTGATAAGATGATGTCATCTATGGAACAAGCTATTTCAATTTAATGAATAATAGTGTCCAAGAGTTCAGTAGATGTTCTTGGTAGACAATAACAAACACTCAGAATAATATGGTGTTTATTATTTAATATTAGTTTAATCCATACAGATTCTGAGGGACTAGCAAGGCATTTAACCTTATGAGGAATGTCAACTGCGTGTTACAAATCTTTTAAGAAAATAGTAACCCCACCACCTTCTTATTATGCCTGGTAAAATTGTACAGGGTATACCCAGGCAAAGAAAACCAACTGGATTTCTCATCCCCAGGTTTCAGTAATCAAAACAGTATCAATCAGTTTGGATGTGAGAATGAACTTTAGCTCATCTAGTTTATTATTCAGACTTCTGGCATTGAAATTTAAACATTTCAGATTTTTGCTGAATATGTGAGTAATCTTTACCCAAAAATATATAATGTGGGGAGGGACTACATTCTCCCCAAGTCAAGCAGTTTAAATGTAGATTGATGTATTTTAAGACATGTTCACCTAATAATTGGTTACCCTATGGCTTAAACGAAGACCGTCCCTACAATATAGGTCGGGTCTACCAACAAACTATTCCCAATGTGTAAGGCATACTTGATTCTGCTTTAGACAATCTGTCCCTCCACTTTTAAAACTAGTGGCTCAGGATATTGCCTATCCACTCACCTTCATATTTATCCTGTCCCTTACTACAGCCTCTGTCCCATCTGTTTGAAGTAGGACAAAATTGTCCCCATTCTTAAATCAGGTGATCCTAATCTTTGGAACAACTATCATCCCATCTCCATTCTGCCCCATCTTGGTAAACTCCTAGAGAAGGCAGTAAACTATAAAATTACAGAGTGTATCTCCAAATATAATCTCCTTTGTCCTCAGCAACAGTTTCTGGAAGAGGCACAGCAACTACCATGGCCATTACCCTCTTCACTGACTATGTGCTAAGGAATATGGATGAAAGAAGCTAACTGATGCAGTGTATGTAGATCTGTCCAAGGTAGTTGACCTTGCAAATCACAACATCATGATAGCAAATCTCAATTCCTTGGTTTCCCCACTGCCTCCACTGCCTGTCTCAGTAACTACCTCTCTGGTAGAACACAGATGGTCTGCCTAGGTAATGCCACCTCCTCCTTTTGCCTGTCTCTGCGGGTGTCCCCAGGGAGCTATCATTGGCTCCCTCATCTTTTCCCTCTTTATTAACTCTCTCTTCTTTCGGAAGGCCTATCCTGTAAATCACTCCTCTATGCGATGACTTAATACTATGCCAAAGTGACCCCTCCACCTCCTCACTATCCACCACTCTTACCGATGATTTCTGCAAGGTAAATTGTTTGTTCTTCACCTACAAACTGTTGGTCAATGCTGCCAAAACAAAGGCCTTGCTTTTGTTTCCAAACCAAAACTCTCCACCCTTGCCCACAACAACAGCCTTCTCACTGTTAAATCCCAAGATGTATCTCCCTTGACACTGTTCCCACCTTCAAGTATCTGGGAATAATCATGGACCTGTCCTGAACCTACATTGACCACATTGCCTCACTGATCAGGTTCATCAACTAGAAGATAGGGCTCTGCTATCCACTGATTGACCACCTCTCACCAAAAGCCCACCTTGCTATTGCCCATGACAACCTCCTCCCTCCTTGACTATAACTAGCCAATGTATTCCCTCACCTTCATTACCATCCTGAACCACCTGGATGCTACCAACAATTGTATATGCTGCCTTGCCCTCTGTGCCCCTCTCCTCTCCACCACTGCTCTCTTCACTAGTCCCTTAACTGGCTCCCTCCACAAGCGTGCTCCTACCTGATGATACCTTGCACAATCCCTCCTACTCTCAGTATCCCTTCTTATCCAGCCCAGAACCTACTGGCACAATCTACATCAGTCTTCTCACTTCCAACTAGAATGTTCTAACATGACTACAAGGATGGGCCTGAGAGCAGGACCCTCACTATGGAATGACCTCCCCTCCTCTACATTCCTCTGACCCCCTAATCTAAATTACCTATTAAGAATGCTCTTTCTGTCCTCCATGATCTGCATGGTTTTGCCATGCACCATGACACCGAACGGAGACATCCCAGACAGAGACAGCCACAGTGCCAACTGTCAGCATTGCAGTGTCAGGGATGCCTCCATGTTTCTATTGAGGGCTGCTCCCCAGAAGCCCCCATGTGGGGGCTCCACCCCACACCCCTTATCTCAAGGATTCCACCTCTGAGTTGGAGTTGGGCGGGGGGCATACACCCTGCAAGGCACTCTCAGGCACTGCTCAGACCATCACAGCTGCGTCGGGTTTTGCCGGTTCTTGTTGCTGTGATGGTCTTCTAATGGAGGAATCACTGCAGTGATGGTATACCGACCTGTGTCTGCCCACAAACCACTAGCATGGCTACACCTCCCTTGCAGCCCTCCCTTACCCCTTCCTCATCTAGTGCTCCGCTCTCCTCTCCTGCCCTGACTACTATTGTTATTCCTGTTCTTGAATGATTAAGCAACCTTACCCTGTTTACCCAAATGTTATATACCTTGCTTTGCTCAATTGTTGATGTATCTGGTACTGTTTGCCTTATATTTTGTCTGTCAGCTTGACATACACTGGAGTCTCTGCTGTGTTCCCTGTATGATTCATGCTGTTCTCTCCTGTATTTTATGCTGTTTGTGCCAGTTTCTGACCCGTGCCATGCCTGAAAAAGGTATTTAGATCAGTGCACCAACCCGGTTACTAAATGAATAAATAAATAAGTAAACTTGATGAATACACCATAGTCTACTTTTCCAAATGCTTGCTAAAGATGAAGAAAGATATAAGAAGAGGAAAAGGTTTTACAGAAGCAGCGGTGGTTCAATCTGCATCTTGTTCTCAGGATAAACCTGGGACAAGCACGCACTCTTTTTCAATGCCTCAATCTGCTACAAAGGTACCCCGCTCTCTTCTCACCAGAAGCTCCCTATACCAATCACCATGCAAGAATCCATCCAACTGTGGTGTTTTGGACATCTGCTGCTTTACCAGACCAGCCTGGGTGGTTACCTGACTGAGCCCTTCATGAGGCCTGCTGGATGAAGACCACTGAGGAAACAGGATCCCTAACCCCAACTGGGACACTTTCAGTATTGCCTCATTGAAGGAGGCCCCATTTCAGGTCCTTCTTCTCAGCCTGTAGGATTGCTAGTTTCAAGGTAAACGATTCTTTTTCAAATGGTGGGCTTTCAAACTGTGGTATCGAAAACAAAATGGAGCCTGACACTGTGATTCTTTCGGTACCTGTTACCGATCAGCAGGGAGATGGGAGAGTCTCAGGACAAGTACATTTTGTTTGTCTGGGGACCCCATGAACTTCAGGTTGATCAGGTGCCTGAAACAGATATGCCACCACACACGGATGGATCAACTTCTGTAGAGGGTCTGCTGTGACTGATAACCCTACTGTTCTGCCAACTATGCAGCCTTATATCCTTGGCCCTAACCTGCTGAGAGTATCGGTATTAATGTCATCAGGACCACGTAGTTTCACCATGTATATCTGGCTCCAGCAATTTGCACTACCTGATAATAGTGACCAGGCCACTCCTCTAACCACACTAGTCTCCCCTCTCCCATTCGAATGGGACCACATTTTGCAGTTCTGTTTACCTGATCAGATCTTGTTTCCTGAAGAAATGTGGTTCAGCTCCAATATAAAGGAGGTATGGAGCCAAGACCGGACTATCAGTTCATGGGGCATGCACTGTTTAAGGAGTCAATGAGGTGGATTCATCGAAATCTACGCATTGATTCACATTTTGGGGAGGATAATTTGTTGTGAGTTTCCAGTCCCCCATTCTTTGGACTGGTTTTGGTCTAACTATAATTAGTTAAAATTTTACTCCTCTGGACCCTGTTCATTGCTGTCCCCTTAACCAAAACTACTATCAAATACATCACTGTGATGTTCTGAAATGAGAGTGTGCATGTGAGTGACATGGTTCACTTGCTCCAACAGTGTTGTGAGGTTCTTAGTGCCCAGAAACTATAATCAAGTCTGAATTTTTATGGACTGGAGGTTGGGAGTTTAAAATCAAAATGATGGCACTCTGATGAGGAGGTTTGCACATATCAAACAGACAGAGAGTATGTTTCTACTGAGGGCAGCCGAAGGGCTGCTACAAATGTGAAGCTTGTATGCATCTGCCCAATGTGTGCAACAAGCTCCACTGTGGCATCTGTGGGAGTTGGTGACATTAGTCTACTATGTGTCAATCATGCCAGGTGCAATCTTTGTGAAGAACATGATCATGTCTTCCATAGCTGTCTATGGGCTGTGCATAATAAATCTCATTACTTGAACCCTGATGATCTCATTAAACCAGCTCAACACAGTGAAGAAGCCCTCGTCAGAGACACTGCCTAACATGATCACAGAACTGCGGTTCTGGCTCCTACAGAGGTTTCTGAGCCTCGGCCAAATCCAGTTTCTACCACTACTGATGCACAAATGGAGATGGAGGTTTCTGGGGGTATTTCTCTCTATCCATAGATACCTGGAAACTCTGCCAGAGACATCCTGGTGGAAACATCAGACCAGATGCCACCGCCCCTTCATGAATTGAAAACACCACTCCCAAACAATGCAGCCTTAGACAACTAAAACCTGTGCAGCAGACCATGGAAACTGAAAACCAGTGTAGTGCTCTGTCTTCTGCAAATTACGGTGGCACAGAGTCCGGTGACATTGATTTGGATGCCTTGTCCTCCCATTCTGCTCCCCAGGACATGGAGATAACAAACTCATATGGCAGGAAATGGAACAACAAAGAAAAAAGGATGATTCAGTCTCCTCACTTTACATGATTCAATTCTCTATTTCCACCTGAAATGCATGTAGCCTGTTGAGTGGCAGAAAGAGATGCTACTTTTCACTGTTACATGATTTATCTTTAGATGTTATTTTTTCTACAAGAACTATGGTTTAACTCAACAGCTACTATATTACAATCTAAAAATCTTGGGTCTCAGGGCCATAATACTGTTCTTTTCAGATGGATAAGGCAGATGGGGTAGGCATTTTATTTGCTGGGCCTAACTTCAAATTATATAGACTCATAGATGTCCAGCAAGGTAGAGCCCTTATTGTTGATGGTATCTGGCATAACTATCCCAGTTGTTTTGTAGTATTTTATGCCCTCAGCAAAAAGCTGGTAGAGTTCAGCATTTATAGAAGGTGCAGCCTTTTTTAGTGGGGGTTGTATGACATGGAAAAACTAATAGGTAGACATGCAAGTCTAGGTTTATCTGTTGGAAGCAAGAGGGAAGAACAAAGGAATGAAAATATACATTTATTCACCTTCCTGAAAAAAATATGTAAGACATACGTTTTATGATTACAATGGATGTGCACTGTTTATCTTTGCCTTTTTAACTTATTTTAATGAGATTTGGATTCCTTCCGTGTGTGTGAAATTGGAACCTATAGTATGTGCCTGGTGAATTTTATTCTCATGATAAATTGGGTCCGAGGATAGATCTTATTTCTCTCTAATGAAAATATACTAAGAACAGCATTACTAGTTTCATGAATTTATGTTTATGGAAGAAAATAATGAATTGCTGCAGTACTGTATTTAAATATTAAATATATAGTACTTTGAATTCATGTACTGTATATGAATGAATTCATCATGTTATTTGTTTTAAACAAATGATGTCACGATCTATTGACTCTTCTGATAGGTGTTTTAAAGGGTCACATGGATTATATAGTATTTATATTGGCACATCAAGGTGTAATTCAATACTCTGATGAAGCCTGGCATGACCAGGTTAAATGTTAATGTGTGTTTGCTAGCATTTGCTACGTTTCCGATGGTTTTCCATTTGCAGCTTTGTGAAGTATGTTAACTGCACTTTTTCAATAAAACAGCGAGAAATATTTTCCATCATCTTTGTGTGGTTGTCCTGCTTCTTGGGTACTTTTGATCTCTGTGCCTGCATTATAACATTACATTTGGCACCAAAGCTCAGTCCTGCTGCTCATTTGCTCCTTGCCAGCCTTTTATCCACAACAAAAATGTGTGTTTTAGAGGTGATTTTACATGTACTTTGGACATAGCAGCCCATAAAGTGCATGGTAAAAGGTGTATTGTGATTCAGTGGCACTACAAAATGCATAGAAATGGGTGAGTTGACTAACTGTAGTGCAATGGCATCCCCAGTATTTCATACACTTACATCCATAGTCCCCTCAAGGTTAAGATTGATTATCTTTTTCTGTCTCACAGATTAAAAGTTTTGCAAACTTGTATTATTCTGATTGAATTTTATAACCATGTATTAGATATATTTCTGATACTGGTGTCATGCTACACCACACACTTGGAAGTATGAATTCTGCTAGCTTGACTGTTCTTGACATTAAACTTGGCCTTACTTTGTTTTTGTTTTTGTCTTTTTAGCCAGACCATCTATACTCGCTCTGTATCACAATCTTTCAGGGTCATTCTCGATGTCCTGCAGGGAAAGCCTTAGACAGCTAGTATTGGAACCCACTCTGGAGGAGCAATATTAGACCTGGTACTCTCAAATGGAGAAGATCACAAATTTAGAAGTCAGTAGACATCTGGGAACAGCGACCACTGCACGTGTGCTTCACAATAAGCACAACCATGGAGACTAGCTATACAAAAACAAGCATACTGGACTTTAGAAGGGCTGACTTTGGCAAAATGGGTGAATACCTGAGAATACACCAGAAAATGGCCAAAAGGAGGGGTGGAAGAACAATGGAGAAAAATCAAACTGCCATCATAGAGGCAACAAGCCTGTGTGTGAAACAGATAAAAAAAAAAACAAGCGTGTAAAAACCACTATGGTTCTCAAAAGAGGTGGCAGGGAATGTTAAGGAGAAAAGGCTGCATTCAAAAAGTATAAGGAATCACAGAAGGAGCACAACAAGGAACTGTATCAATTAAAGCAGAAAAAGTGGGGAAGGCAGTCAGAATAGCAAAGCCCAAACCGGGAAAAATAGCCAATTCAGTTAAGAAGGATACAACCTTTTATAGGTACATTAGGAGCATAGAAAGGTTAAGGGAGGAATAGGAAGATTAATAAGGAGAGGGAGGGCAGAGGGAGACAGTGAAACGGCAGAGATACTGAATAAATACTTTTGCACAGTATTCACAAAAGAAGATGAGGAGGAGTTACCTAAACCAGACAATAGAAGCACTCTGGGTAGGGGGTGACACCAGTCCATTTACAGAAGAAAGAGTCCTGAAAGAACTCCTAAAACTCAAGGTGGACAAAGCAATGGGGCCTGGTGGGATTCACCCCAGAACTTAAAAGAACTAAGGAGGACCAATGGCACCACTGACCACACTTTTAACAAATCATGGGAGGATGGGGTGGTACCTGAGGACTGGAGGAGGGCAGATGTGATTCCCTTCACAAAAGTGGAGCAAGACAGAAGCAGGAAACTACAGACCTGCAAGTTTGACCTCAGTGGTAGGAAAATGATGGAATCACTTGAAAGAAAGAAAGAATTGTTGAGTACCTAGAAGCCAGTGGGGCAGAGGACCCAAAGTAGCATGGATTTATAGCAGGAAGGTCATGTCAGATGAATCTAATAGATTTCTTTGACTGGATGACCAAAGTAATAATCCAGGGAGGGGCTGTGGATATGGGCTACCTAGACTTTAGCAAGGCATTTGACACAGTCCACACAAAGATTAATAATCAAGTTAGCCAGCCTTGGAGTGGGTCCCAGGGTGGTAGCCTGGGTAGGAAAATGGCAGCAAAGCAGGACACAGAAGGTGATAGTGAATGGAACACATTCGAAGAAAGGAGGGTCACTAGTGGAGTACCTCAGAGGGCTCTGTACTGGGTCCAGTCCTCTTTAACATCTTTATAGGTGACATTGCAGAGGGTCTGGAGGGAAAGGTATGCTCTCTGTAGATGACACAAAGATCTGTAACAGAGTTGATACACAAGGGGGTAGAAAGGATGAGAAGGGACTTGGCAAGGTTGGAGGAATGGTCAGACATATGGCAACTTAGATTCAATGCAAAGAAGTGCAAAGTAATGTACCTGGGAAACAAAACCCAGGAGAAGAGTATGCAATAGCAGGGGAGGTACTTACAACAACAAAATGGAACGGGACCTAGGGTAGTCATATCAGATGATCTAAAGGTTGGCAAGCAATGTAGGAAGTCAGTAAGGAGAGCCAGGGGATACTGGGAAGCATAGGAAGGACATCACAAGTAGAAAAGGGAAGTGGTTATCCTCTGTACAGACAGTTGGTAAGACCCCATCTGGAGTACTGTGCAGTTTTGGAGACCTCATCTACACAAGGACATAGACAGGATGGAATTAGTCCAGAGGAGGCAACTAAAATGGTGCAGGGTCTGCATCAGAAACCATATGAAGAGAGACTGAGAGCTTAATATGCATACCCTTGATGAAAGGAGGGACGGGGACATGATAGAAATGTTCAAGTACCTGAAGGCAATCAACAAAGTCCAGGAGGGTAGCATCTTTCAGAAAAGAGATGTGTAAGAACAAAGAGGCACAATTTAAAGATAGAGGAGGCTCCAGAGCTAATGTGAGGATTTTTTTTTCATGGCGAGAGTGGTGGATACATGGAACCTCCTTCCTGGGGAGGTTGTTGGGTCTAAAACAGTGGGGGAATTCAAACATGCATGGGACAGACATAAGGCAATTGTAGTGGGGGGTGGCAGGAAGTAGGCTGTTGGTTAACTAGAATCTATAGCTTATCCAGTAGGTAGGGAAATGAGCAGACTGGTGGGCCGAGTGGTCCTTATCTGCCATTAAAATCTATGTTTCTCTGTTAATCCTGGGATTTATTGGGAGGACACAAAATTAGAGATTAGGAGTTGGGTGCAACAACATGGGAAATCTCAAGAGAATTTGACATTTTAAATATATATCTCTCTGAACTCAATTACAGTATATAAGATCCTGACTGCTTCTTATATTTCTGAATCTGATCTTTTGGATCAAATTTCTGAAATAAAAACTGAAAAAACAGTTCCAATATGATAGGTCAGCTTCCTTACAGAAAACTCCTTCATCAGACCCTTGTATGGCTTGTAAGGACCAGAAAAATGTACCCTGTTGTGCAAGTCTATACAGGATGACCACTGAAATACTGTTACCAGCATATACAGCATTAGAGCAATAGTAGAATGTCATTTCCAAGGCCACTCAACTGGATCCTTTGCAGATGGATGAATATTTGACAGCTTTACAGGTGTTCAAGCTTAGTGATGACAGGTTAAAGATTCTGACTCTTTCTGTTACAGAACAGAAAATTCTGGATGTGATTGGATCACTGAAATTAGGATTAACTCTAGGGTAGATGGTATACCAAATACATTTTACAAAGCTTTATCGGATTTGATGGCTGCCTTTCAAGCCAAATTGTTTAGTTTTCTCTTCACTTTGGACTCTCTTCACAAATTTTAGCCATGGGTTAATTATGTTTTTGTACAAATCAGGGAATAGATCCATTATCACCAACTTGAGACCAGTTTATCTACTAAATTTCAGTTTTAAGATTCTAATATACATACTTCAGAAAAGATTACAGACTGTAACCCTCAACCTAATACATCGTTTACAAACCTGTACTTTGCCTTACAGGAATATCGTGCCAACCTATGGGTAATTAGAGATGTGTACCCTTACTGTGAGAAGTATGATATTTCAGGATTTCTTCTATCTCTAGATCAGTACAAAGCCTTTGACCAGGTCAGCCATGTCTTTTTATTTAAGGTTTTATATAAATATGGAATCCCTTCTTCTTTTATTGCTTGGTTATGGCTGCTCAATGGCAATGCAGTAATTATCGCTCCAGTCCTGGACATAGCAACAACAGGATTAGAATTCACAAGGGTGTTTGCCAGGGTGCCCTTAAGTCCCCTAATATATATATATATATATATATATATATATATATATATATATGTGTATATATTTGTTATTGATCCCTTTATTCCTTTATTAGAAAACTTCTCATTAGTCCTGCAATCTGTGGTATTACTGGGACTCAGATGGGTGATGAAGTAAAACTTGTAGTGTATGCAGATGATTTATTTGTTTTTAAAAGATACTTCCAGTGATCATGTTATGATGCAAGTACTTGTTAAATATGCACGTAAGAGTCTAGTTTGAATTTATATAAATGCATAGACCTATAGCTAGAGTCTGGTGACCCCCACTACCTCATATCTGTGGAACTAAATTATCCAGTGCCCTGTTAAAATTCTCGGTATGAAATTTGGTCTAGGGAACATGGCACAGTATAAATGGGAAGATGAATTGTGGGTTTGGGAATTTAAAGTAGTCTAGTGGAAAGGTGTGGATGTCTAAGTTAAAATGAGTACATATTATTAAACAATTTTTGATTCTTTGTTTTGCATGTTGGAATGGTGTTCCCTTACCAGCAACCCTCGAAACCAGAATTTTTAGAGTATTCTTCCAATTCTTCTGTGGGAGCAGGCTGAACCCCATCAAGAGAGAGCTGACTCATTTACGTCAAAATAAGGGACGTGTGGCTATGGTAAATCCCATCTTGATTTTTTGTACTCTATTTTGGTCGAACAACATTATACCTGCCTTATGCCTATAAACTTCTTTAACTCAGTTATGACTATACCACACTTTTCAAGATGTCCTAAAATGGGAAGACTATCCCTTAAGCTCTCCCAAGTGTACATTTACACAGATATCTGAAAATTACCTTCCAGAAATTGTATAAGTGTCAGATCACTAAGCCACAGCTCCTCCAGGAGTCTAGGAAATTACTTTACCACCATGTGCTTAGTTCAATTGGTCCAGCAGAACCAGACTTCAGTCATTGTACCCCACTAATAACCGCTTGATATTCAACATGATAATGGATCCCAGACTTCCCTATCAAATGTGGGATACTCAATGGCTTTGTGCTCATGGGAGAATTAGTGTCAGAGGTAACCTCAAACAAGGCAATAGAGGACCAGAACTGTCTTTATCCAGATTGCTTGGATGTATTCAAAACTTAAGAACATTTTCTTTTGGATTGTCCTTATTCCTCTTCTTTATGGGACTTCCTTGCTGCTCGTTGGAAGTTCCATGGCTAACTACATGTGACATATGGGATGTTGGTTTAGGGAACTTTCCTCACCTATTTGGTAATTACACATAAAGGTACCTTAGGGACAGGAAAAAGGTGAACTGCAGATCAACTAGGATCTGCGGTTAGAAACAAGTAGGCAAAATGGGCAGACTGGGTGGGACACATGGTCCTTATCTGCTGGTTCTTTCATTAAAAAATATGTGCAGAAGGTGGGAAGGAAAGTTTTTTATTTTTTTTATTTTATTGTTTTACTTTCTTTTCTTTTCATTATACATCATTGTGTTCTTTTGAATTGCTTATATGAATTGTTGATTTCCATGTTTCCAGATTGTATTGTCTCAGATTCCCAATTCCCCACAAAAGACAGACCACTTAAGTGTTTATTGTGCTAAGATCAGCAAACAATTTATTGCAATAAACACCTTTCTTTTGTTTACATTCCCATTATCATCAATTTCTATAGTCATATTACACCGTTTCAATTGTATTGTTTTACATAATCACTATCAGTTCAAGATCTTCCTCTGCTTCTTCTCGCCTCCCAGGTGAAAACCTGGAAGCTTTCTTCTTCTCTTTCCTATAGGTAACAGTGAGTACTGAGACTGCTTTCTTCTTCTTCTGTTGCTTCTCCTTCTCCTCCTTTTTCTTCCTCTTTTCCCCCCACTCTCTGCCATCCACCATTGGCAGGCCTAACCGACTGACCGGGCCCTGCTGCCATCCACCTGTGAAGCAGCCCCACTATTTTGCCCTCCTTTTGCCCATAAGACTATTGTTCCTTTCTTCCCTTTATTTAGTTGGGTGGGTGGGCGGCAACAAAATTATTCCAGCAGAAAGAGGCAGAAAACCTCTGTGCATCCTCTTATGTACCTGGCTTTCTTTCCCCTCTCATTTTCCTTGCATCCTATGGCTATCCTGTTCCTCCTTATTCTCCTTCCCTTCTGTACCTGCCAGTGTCCCTGGGCTCCCCCCCACCTTTCAGAGCCACCATTTGCTGCCCTGGAGAGGTCCACCAGGACAATCTTGGTCTGTCCCTAAGTGGGCAAACTCCATTGTCCCAGATTCTCATTCCTGACAAAAGACAGACCACTTATGTGTTGCTGTGCTCAGATCGGCAATCAATTTATTACAATAAACACCTTTCTTTTGTTTATATTCCATTATCATCAATTTCTATAGTTATGTTACACCCGTCAGTTGTATTGCTTTACATAATCACTATCAGTTCAAGATCTTCCTCTGCTTCTTCTCGTCTCCCCAGGTGATAACTTGGGAGCTTTCTTCTCTTTCCTATAGGTAACAGTGAGTACGAGACTGCTTTCTCCTTCTGTTGCTTCTCCTTCTCCTTTTCTTCCTCTTTTTCCCCACCCCATTTCCCTCATTTTCCCCTTTCTCTGCCATCCACCATTGGCAGGCCTACCTGAGTGACGGGCCCTGCTGCCATCCACCTGTGAAGCAGCACCACCATTTTGCCCTCCTTTTGCCCATAAGACTATTGTTCCTTTTCTTCCCTTTATTTAGTTGGGTGGGTGGCGGCAACAAAATTATTCCAGCAGAAAGAGGCAGAAAACCTCTGTACAGCCTCTTATGTAACCTGGCTTTCTTTCCCTCTCATTTTCCTTGCATCCTATGGCAATCCTGTTCTTCCTTATTCTCCTCCCTTTCCTGTACCTGCCAGTTGTCCCTGGAGCTTCCCCCACCTTTCAGAGCCACACCATTTTGCTGCCCTGGGAGAGGTCCACAGGACAACTTGGTCTGCCCCTTTAAAGGGCAAACTCTATTGTCCCAGATTCTCCATTTCTGACAAAAGACAGACCATTTATGTGTTGTTGTGCTTAGATCGGCAACCAATTTATTACAATAAACACCTTTCTTTTGTTTACATTCCATTATCATCAATTTCTACAGCTATATTACACCTCTTCAATTATGTTGCTTTACATAATCACTATCATTTCAAGATCTTCCTCTGCTTTTCTCACCTCCCCAGGTGAAAACCTGGGAGCTTTTTCTTTCTTTCCTATAGGTAACGGTGAGTACTGAGACCGTTTTCTTCTCCTTCTGTTGCTTCTCCTTCTCCTCCTTCTTTTTCTTCCTCTTCCCCAACCCATTATCCCCCATTTTCCTATAGCGGTCTCCAGCTTATGTTGGATGACGGCCTTCCCCATCTCTCTTTTTTTTTGTCCCTCACCCCTTTTACCTGCCTTGTTGTCTCTGCCATGCCTCAATGAAACCCATCATTTCCATGTTAAACATGTCTATAGCCAGGTCTGATAGGTGCACTCCATCTGATCTATAGAATTGGCCCACCCATTCCTCAACTCCCTCAATATACGTGTCCCCAGGCTTCTCACTAATGTCCCCACTCTCCTATTCATTTGTCTCTTGGCTCTCTACCACTACATGTCTGCGGGCATGACTCCATACTCTCTGTGGTATCATGTCAGACCACACTAAACCCACATCCGGCCACCATTGTTTCACCTTTTCCAAATCACTGCCCACCCTTAGGTAGGTATCTGTCCATGGTTTTTCTCCTATGTCATTCCCTCCCAAGTGGATAATAATCAAATCTGGTGTGGGTCTCCGTTGCTTCATCTCCAGCAACGCCAGTAGTAACTGTGCCCACTTCATCCCTTGGATGCCATGCCATGTCAATTTACAGTGTCTGACATCCTGGTAGAGTTGCTTTCCCCAGCCTTCTTTTCTGCTCTCCTTTCCACCCAATAAATGTAGAAATGCCCGTAGATCCACACCTCCATGATCCTACCTCTACCTATGGATTAGATAAAACTATGTCTAATACTTACTTCTGCTACCCCTTTTTTATTTTCTTTTTTTTAAAAACTTTTTCTTTTTGTTCCAGTCTTGAAAAATAATGAAGGTGACATGTTGATCTTTAAATGTATGGATGTATCTTTGTGACTGGCAGACCGCCATCACCCCATCTCCAAAATCTTATCCATTGATTCCCCATCAGCTGCCCATTTTGGCATGGCCCCTATCTGAAATGAATGGGAGGAATAACTCGCTGGGTCCTCTCCCAAAACCCCATGCCTTTTTTAGTACCGCTGTTACCTGGTAACTGGTCACTTTCCTCCCATCCCCTGTACAAATAATCGCCCTTCTCTGTTATATCTCTCATGGCAGAAGCCCACAAAGTCTTATTACTTACTGACCTATCTCATGCAGCTTAGGTCTATGACACAACGTTTTCCCACCTGGTCTGTTTTTGACCTCCTGATGACCAGTTGTATTGTCCCTAGTCCCAAAACTACAACCCCCATCCTAGCCCCCTATCATTGTCTTTTGGCCGTGCCCTACTGCCTCACAACACTCTCAATGCCTCTAAACATTACCACATAAATTGTAAAAATAACTGCTTTGCTTTTTGGATTTACACACCTTGGCAATATGTCCCACAGCCTGGCTAGCCAGTGTTCTGCTATTGGTCTCCGGCCATCCTTTTCCTTCTGTCTCAACCTTCTCCAACCTTTCATCATCCTGCATATCAACATTGATTTTATGGGGTCCTGCCATCTCTTCAGGCCGCATGACCACACTGATCCTGCTAAGTATTCTCCCATCGTGTTGTATGCCACTCCCTCTGCCATTGCTCTACTGTAGACTTTCCCACCTGCTCTACCATGACTGGCCCACTTACCTCCATGTGGTCTGCTGCCCTGAAAGCCTGCAACACCAGCCATGCCTCTTCATAGGCCCTCAGGGTCTGTGGTGCCCATGAGCTGTGAAACAGCACCTCTGCTCCCTCTTGCCAACATCCCAGATGTTCGTTGGAATGGGAGTTTTTGATCCTCCGCCGTAGGCGCAGTGCCAAAAAAATGGTCCAGCTGCAGACGGAAAGGCTTTCAGTCAATACATTCTTTTTCCTGTCTCTGTGTTTTGTCCCTAAATGACATATTTAACTGCAACCCCAGTAGCACTAGTTGCCTCAACACCTGCATTACAAGAACCGACCTTCCCTTTTGTTATTCAGGACCTCCATCACTGCTTTTTATCTCACCCAGAAAGTAACCTTCTGGTTTCGCAATTCCTCCCCTATACCAGGTGCAGGCCCAAATTGGCATTATTTCACTAGGATGATGTCCTTATCCCCGCCTCCTTACCCATTCATCAGGCCATGGTTGCCGAACCACTTTCCTCAAATATCCCCCATACCCTTCCTTCCGCTGCATCCATGTATAGGTCTAAGTCAGAATTAAAACCCATTCCTCTTGCCAAAAGATATGCCATTGTAATTCCTCAAAGTTCCTCCCAAACCTTGAAATCTCTTTTAACCCCTGCGTTGTATCTACCAAATGAGTGATCCTTGTCACCCGGCTGTTACTCTTGCTAAGCGTTTTGTGAATGTCCTTCTTGGCCCAATTGCCTAGCATGCAAAGTTCAAATGCCCCAAGACTTGTTGCACTTGCCTCAACTGCACCGCCTCCTGCTTGTGTAGTGCCGAATCAATTCCTTAATTTTTTTGCTTTTTGTCTGGCAGCCTAAATACCTCATTCAGCACATCTACCTCAATTCCTAAAAATTCCAGGACCCTACTAGGGCCTTCCATTTTGTCCAGTGCCGATGGTACACCTAGGTCCCCACACAAGTGCTGGAAACTAGCCAACATCTCTGCTGTCTCCACTGTCCACTGCCTATCAAAAAATTGTCCAAATAATGTATGACCATTTTATACTGTTTTTCTTGAAGATCCTTTGCAGGCAAGTGCTAAAAATCTCAAATGTTGTGCATGCTATCGAACAACCCATGGGCAATGCTTTATCAAAATAATACTGGTCCCTATTTTAATACCCAACAGGTCCCAGTCCTCCGTTCTGACTGGAAGCAGGCAAGGATCTGGAGGAATTATGATTGGTTCAGGTCATAAGAGGGGTGGTACTGGGCTGGTGTCCTGGGAGGGGTCTCCTCCAGCAGAGGCCGATGTGGCCTTGCTGGACTCCGGCTCTTCCCATTGGACTTTTCCCACCTTCGCCCCTTCTCTGCTTTTCATTTTCCCCGACTTCCTGACTCCTCCCTTCCAATAGTTGCCACATCATGTTGGCCTTTGCTGCCAACTCCACTATCACCTTGTATACCTCGGCTCTAGGATGGCTTGCTGTTCTTCGTGCCATCTTCTTACCAGGCATGCTTCCACAATTACTGCAATGAAACTGAAACAAAGAATCAGTTGTTATCATCTATAAACACAGTCTGTGTAAACACGGCCTCCTTCAGATGCCCATGCTTCCAAGTAATGCCCTTTTCACGCCCGAAAAACTGCGTTCATGTGCACTATGCACCCTGAGGCTGTACTCTCATCCGAATGCCATCCTTCTTTATCATTCCCCTATTTTTGGCCTTGAATTTTACTGATGCACTAGTAGTGCAAATGTTGTAGCTCTGTACACCCCGCTAGTGTTTTACCTCCCTCCCCTTGTCTATGCAAGCAGCTAACCTGGGCCTCTCTGGGCTATTGACCCCTTGTAGCACCCATAAAACTTGCCGTAAATCAGGAAAGTGAATGAAACTATTGTAATGATCTCCTCTAGATACCCTTGCCTGCCCCTAGCACTCATTTTGTTTTTAAATGAGGGCATGCTTTACTTTGCCCCAAGAGATCACTCTCTACCCACATTTGCCTAATTTAGGGCAAGGAAACGAGTGACCCACCTAAAACACTGTTTGTATTAATCTCGCCTCACACCTGGCCCACCGCCTTGCCTGTCTGTAAAAACATATCTGCTTTAATTGCAGGCATGCTTCTTATCTTGCCCAAAAAGAGCCCTCTATTAAGTGCTGTCCCTTTTCGATGCTCCCACACCAGCGAAGAAACCCTCATCGCGTGTGATGTCAGACGCCACCCACACCACAAAAAAACTTTTTTTTTTTTACAATGCACCCACAATGCCCCTGGTATCTCTGGTCAATTTCCAAACAGTCAACCATGACGGCATTCCCTAAAGCATTAAGTCGCTCATCCCAGCTCTTCCATTGGCAGAAAACAACATTTTTTACAGGAAAGACTCCGCTAGTATTTTATTGCAGCCGTCCCTCCAATGAGATGCCATTTATCACTGCAGTGCCTTTCTCATACCACTAACACTCCAGCACTGAGATTCCCTGCTGCCCCCACCATGCGATATGATGTCACACGCCACTGCTTGCTTGATCCACAGGCCAGGCCCCACTGCTGGCAGCTTCTCTCACCCTCCCGAATCAAACTCCCTTCCCAGCTGCCTAAACACTTCCATTATTGTTGCTTGTTTCTAAACCAGAAACATTGTCGGTTCCATGCACCTTACTCGAACACGCCCCAGCCACTTCACAACTCAGGATCCGCCTTCCTTCACTGGGTGAAAGGATGACCATAAACCAACATTCTACTGGTTTCGAGGAAGCCTTGTTCCTCTTCATCTTCGCTGCTAAATGCTGCCAAACAAAGATACAGGCGCCTGCCACAATTCTGGTCTCAGCAAATGAGCTACCCACCAACTCACTTCAGGACTGGTCTCTCTTTATACAGCATCTCCTGACTGTCTCCCCATGGCACAAACACTCTGAACTCGTTTAGCCTCAGTCCATAAAGCCTCTCAGTGGTCACACACTCATTCATTTCACTTTGCAGCTCAAAATTAGTGGGCTAGTTCACTACTCTCACCATAGCATTTCATAATACTTCTCAGCAGTCAAAACGCACATTCCTTTATGCTTTAGCCTAAATCAGTACTGGCTAGCTCACTTTTTAAACCATAGTGATTCTTTCACACCATGTGGAACACACAGGCCTGGAATCTCTAGTCTTAACTAAGCTTGCTCAAGTCATGACTCCTGCTTAGCGCCCTACAACCTGCACTTGTACGATCTTTCTTCATAAATAAATACATTGTTTTAACTTATTCCTTTTTTCTTTTTATTACCTTGTAAAATAACGTTCCACTTGTTACCTCAGTTGGTTCTTGATAGCTGATTCTGATGTTCTGGTTCTGTTGATAAGCCAATAAAATTATTCCAGCAGAAAGAGGCAGAAAACCTCTGTGCAGCCTCTTATGTACCCTGGCTTTCTTTCCCTCCCATTTTTCCTTGCATCCTATGGCTATCCTGTTCCTCCTTATTCTCCTCCCTTTCCTGTACTGCTATTGTCCCTGGAGCTCCCCCACCTTTCTGAGCCATACCATTTTACTGCCCTGGGAAGAGGTCCACCAAGGACAACTTAGTCTGCCCCTTTAAAGGGTCAAACTCCATTATTTTCATTCAATAAAACTTTCCTTCTCTTTTCAAAAACTGCCATGGGATCTTTGACATCCACCTGAGCTATCATCAGAACAGACAGATGGAACCTCAGATTAATGTCTCATCCAAAAGACGGCACCTCAGGAGTGCAGCACCCCTCATGTTGCACTACAGTGTCAGTATTGGAATTTAAACCAACTATCTGGTGGGGCTAGAACCCATAGCTTTATGATCTTCCAGCCTCAGAGGTGAGTGTGCAACCTGCTGAGCCACTGACACTGACACTTGGCAGTCAACAATGCCACTCCACCCATGTAGTACCCTACCCATGGGTTTCTGTGCCCCATTTTGCACTTTTTCTCATGAAATCCACCTGCAATATCCTTGACTACTTCTCAAGTTTTCTCAGGTCTCTGCTCATCTTTCCCACCCTCAGGACTGCCCACCTTATTGCAGATTTTGGTGTCATCTGCAAAGAGGCAGACCTTCCTTATAACTCCTGTGCAATGTCTCTACAAAGACATAAAAGAAGACTGGTCCCAGCACTGATCCCTGAGGCATCCTGACGGTCACCCTCCCTTCATCAGCATGAACTCCATTTACCACCACCTTCTATCTTCTGTCCCCAACACTTTTCTTACTCATATTACAACCTTTGGACCACTCCTAAGTTACCCAACTTAATTAGTAGTCTTCTATGAGGTACTGTGTTGAAAGTCTTGCTGCAATATGGGTAGGCAAAGGCCACTGTTCCAACTGATCTAATACCTTAGTCACCCAGTCAAAGAGATCTATCAGATTCATTTAACATGACTTACACTCTTGAATCTATGCTGCCTCAGGTCTTGTAACCCACTGATTCAAGATATTCCACAGTCCGCTCCTTCAGCAGTGATTCCATTAATGTTCCCACCACCAATGTCAGGCTTATCGACCTGCATTTGCCAGCTCTCCCTACTACCACTTTTGTGAAGTGATACTACATTTGTCCTCTTTCAGTCCTCTGGAACCTGTCCTGTTTCTAGTCAACTGTTAAACTGGACTGTCTGAGGTGCTACCAGTACCTCACTGAGCCCCCCTAATACCGTGGATGCACCCTGTCTGGCCCCATTGCTTTGAACACCTTCAGATTAGTAAGTCACTTCAGGACCCTCTCATCTAAAAAGGACTAGTATCTATCTGCCTGTATGTCTGTCTGTCTGTCTGTCTCTCTCTCTAGCTCCAAACCGTCTGTTACTGTTTTGTGGCTGTCCCTCTCATTCCTCTGTGAACACTGAACAAAATATTTATCCAGGATATCTGCCTTTCCAGGCCCCTTCTGCACTGCCCCTTCCCTTTTAACCTTGCAATCCTCCTGTCTTCCTCTTTTTCACTTACAGTATATACATAAAAGTGTTAGGACTTTTGGTTACTGCCTGGGCTCTTCTCTTCAGTTTGTACCTTTGAGCTCATTATTGCTTTCTTGGTTAATCTGTGTTTCCTGATACACCACCCTATCCTCCTCCTCTGCATCTCCTCATAACTCTGAATGCTACCATTTAAGCCTTTACCTTCACAGGTACCTCTTTTGGGAACCATAGCAGTCACTTTTCCTCTTGCCTTTGCTCACTTGCTTGACACAGAAGTTTTGCCAACACTATGCCCTTTTCAGCTTCACCTTCTGTTCAACCACCCCACCCAAGTCATCCCTGTAAATTTAATCAGATCTGGAATTATTTTTGTCAAGGTAAGTTGAAGCGCTTGAATAAGAGTATGAGGGGTCCTCTGTGGGGCTGGTGGCCTTGATGTTGCAGAGGCAAATATCAATCTTTGAACTTGTTACTAAGAGCCACACTTGTTCTGCCTTATTGGTTATGGCGCATACAGACTATCCATACTAAAATTGTTAGCTTGCAAGTCTGATGAACACATAGGTTGCCTGTCATTTATCAAGCACTGTTTGTATGCTGTTAATATTCATGGGTACATAAATTCATTGTAAGATAATGTCCTTTGACAGAGCAGAAAATCTGAACTTCAAAGGGTCACTGACAACCCAATGGGCCAATAAAGTCATTTTAACCAAATGGAATTAAAATCCAAGTAAACAAACATAGTTTCTGTTTTGTCTTTTTTTCTGCAAACATTATTTGCAAAGATGTGCACAGAAAAATAATATGCCACAATTTTAAGAGACTGTCCTTTTAAACTAAGAAATGGCATTAAACAATTGCAGGTCAATAAATATATTGGTAGTGTTCTTGGCAGGCACCAACAGATAGTTGCTCCTCAACTACATTGCATCTCTTTAGTGTTTCAAATGATGCTGGAACTCTTATGTATTAGTTGTACTAACACTTTGATTTTGTGCCTGTTTTATTGTTTATCTGTATTGTTTGTACTCTTCTTCACTGCTGTATCCCCTACTCCTGATGCAACACCTGAAATGAGCTTTGCCCCAGTGTGACTCTCCTGGTTACCAATTCAATAATAAATAAATTAACAAATAAAATACTTGATGCGCCTTTCTGAGAAGTACTGATGGGGAAATGTTTATTATGCCGCAACATTTCTCAAAATTATGATTTACTCAGTTATGCAATTTTCACAAAATAGAGCAGAAATCTGGCATAATTCACCAATGTTTTTGATTAAAACAGCACCACGTTGTCACCAAATTGTTCTTTAAAAAATTTGATTATTTTAAAATGTGGAGTTTCAACAAAAGAACTACATTTTTCCAAATTGCACATTTTAAAAATGTATTTTAAATTACAATTTCAACAAAAGTGCTCGCTGTTTACTTTTCTAATTTGCAAAATTGGTCCAACTTTGCAAAACAGGTACACTTGTATGTAAACCTACAGGATTATCCTTGTTTTGCCAACCACTACAGAGTCTACATCTACTGTAAAATGCTGTTCAGAAACCCATAAATATAGACTAGAAAAGGAAATCAATTTGATTGTATGTGTTACCTTTCATATAGTCTGAGTCACAAAGTATAGCACTTTACTATCAAGAAAAGAGAGAATCTCACTGTTTTCATAAAAAAAAACAATCACAGAATACAAAGCAAATAAATGCTTCTAAAGCAAGTGGGTTCCATTCCACATTTATAAACAATCTAAAAATGCAGTAATGCACACAGAGTGGGAAGAAGATTTGAGAGAAAAGTAGCATGTAGGGTTAAAGCTATTTTCTACTATTGTACTTTGCAAGATAACAGGATAAAAGCAAATCACTGGTTGAAAACAAAAGTGGACATGGGGTTTATACTACTGTACTCAAGAAAGTGTGTAAACATAAATACCACTTACTGTATGACACTCAGCAGCTACTTTTCATACACAATGGCACCAGGTAAGTATGTTTCACTCTATTTTTTCTAAAGCACTTAAAGTCTGCCATTAATATCTCTCCCACATCCCTCAACAAGGAAAATATGAACTCTGAAAGCAGTTTTTAAAGCTAGAGAATTGGCTGATATGGCTGCCTAGATAGAGACTATGTTTTTCTATCTGTCTGCATCTGTAATTTAGTTTTCTTTTTGCTCCAGTCTTGGAGTAACTCTGTCAGTCTTACCATATCTTCACTGAACATCTCCTAAATCACCAGCTTCAATATTACATTATTGGGGTGTTGTGTACTTTTCTGGATTAACTTTTAAAGATTCTGCTCCAACAAAGAGACTTCAGCAAGATCCTATGGCTTCAAGAAATCTGATACCTGCTGTGTTATGGCCAATACATTTCCAAAGGATCAATTGCTTCCATCTTACCTTGAACATTGCTGAGAGGCATTCAACCAACCTGATTTCTGCTTGTTGAAAATTTGTATCCTGTTTCCTCCTGGCTGCTTTTAGTTGACCATGCTTTCTCATCTAGCACTAATTAGGTTGATGCGGTGATGTGCAACTGTGGTAATTGGTAACTGGCTCAGACTGGCTCAGGAGTGTAAAGATTTACAGCTGAGTGTTTAAATGTGCTGGAAGAATATGGTTTCTGTATTCTGTCTGTTTCTGGGACCCTCAATTTAATCTTGGAGACTGGTCTGTGAATTCCTTTATTTACTCTTTGATCAGTCTCAAGTCATCTGTTTGCCTTTAAATCTTAAATCGTGTACCACCAGGACACGTGTTCTACCTCCAGAACTTGAACTCATATTTTTCACCATTTAGACTAATTTCTACAGGACTCATACCAGAACCATTGTCTGAAAAAATTTTTGCCTGTCTCCAAGTCTACTAAAATATTTATATTGTTAATTGCTACTGCCTTTCCTAGCTTGCTGGCCGCACTGTTACTTCTGTTTTAAATTGTTTTATGGTCAGAGCCTTCTTAGCCACTTAATGTTGGTCCTGCAACAACAGCTAACAAAGCTTCTTCCAAAACAGCTTTACTTTGCATTCTCCTATCCCATGTGAATATTCCTCTTACCTCTACATTAGTATTCCTAACACCTCATCTAAATGATCTGAGTATGTGCATACCATATATAAGAAAAGGCTATAGTTCTGTCTGCTAATAGTGTTCATTCTGTATAATTCTGGTTGCTGCCACCCTTATGTTTAAATTGTTTATCATGGGTGCTAGCTCACATACCTCTATTGTAATTTTGTTAACATCCCTCATGGTGGATTGTGTCCCAATGCTGTGGGTCAGTGACCTACCTGTTTTACTTGCAAACTGCCATAACTTCCTCACTGCAAACATGTTCATTGCAGTATTAATTGTGCTGATCTGCTTACCCACAGCATTGCTACCTGAACATATAGAGCCTTCAAAGGTAAAGGATTCTATCTTCATTGGTCCCATGGTGATACCAAGGTTTACTGATCCCACCCTGGATCACAGTCAGCTGAGTTCTGATCAAAAGAATCTGCCACAATACAAATCTTACTTGTTCCAAATTGATTGGAGGTTTTAGATGCCGCTCCCAACATTGACTCTGCCCTAGAATTTTTTGTCTCTGAGTTCACACATGCCTTTGATAAATGTGAACCTTTGAAAATGCAAGGCAAGTGGAACATCCTCTGAAGAACCACTCCTCAATTCCTCACCTGCATGAGAGAGAGGGACAATTTGTGGGCACTGGACAAGGAAACAGGGTCCCTGTCCACCTGCAAAGGTACAAGGTACCCCACAATAAGTGTATCATCAGAATAGCCAAACATGACATCAATACAGACCAGTAGAACCAGAACTGGAGCAATGGCAAAATATTCTGGGACAATGTCTTGAACCCTAGGTGAGTGGGTAAAACCTATCCTCAGATATTTATGTTGGAGGGTCAACAGGCTGTTGATCCAACTGAGATTGCCAATTACTTCAACACAGCCTTTACTGACCTCAGTTCCATCATCCCCACTGGTTCTGCCCAGACCACCTGCTGGGAACCCAGACCTGAAGTCTCCCAGATTGTGAGGTATGAAGCAGGGTACCCTAAATTATACTATAAGGCTGCTTTAGTCAAAGACACTTCAAAATACATCAGTAGGGAACATGGCAAACTTAGGTGTGGGAGTGAGTCTGTTGATATGCAGCTTCTCCTGGCAGTACAGTAGAGGAACTTTTCCACCCCATCTCTAGAACTTTAAACTTTCTCTCTGCTACTGAGTTTTCTGAGAAGTTAAATGCAGACTGGTTGCACTACTTTTCAAAAGCAGACACTTACACTAGCTCTGCCATTTACAACCCATTTTTATTCACCCCCAGATCCAAGCCCTCAAGAGAATAGTGTATGACAAACTTATCACATTCCATGACAAATACTGTGTACTCCAACATGGCTTCCAGAAGCTTAACAGCACAAAAAGGAGCTATTGGAATACACCAGTTAAGGGCATGACAATGGTAATCTCACTGAACTAAATATATGTATATACCTTTACTAAGGCCTTCAACCTGGTTAACCATAACCTCTTGCTTAACAGATTCCTTGGCCTGGGTTTGTCACAGAAAACAGTTAACTGGTTCCACAGCTATGTCACAAATTGCTCCCAGGATGTGAAGACAGATAAATCTTTGTCCAACACTAGGACAGTGTCTATTGGTGTCACCCAGGTCTCGTTCTTGTGCCCACTTCTATTTGGCATCTTCATAAATCAAATGTCTGATGCCTGTCAGATAGCTGACATACTCCTCATGCTGATGATGCTGTCATCTATTCCAAAACCCGAATCTTGACAGACTCACTGCCACTCTCCAAGTAACTTCAGAACACTGGAAAGCTTGTAAAACCATGCTCTTCTCCAGCCCCAAAGAGGAAAGATCTACCCTGTCATCTAAAACAGCAAGGGATAAGATCTTGAACAGGTGGAGACCTTCAAATACCTTTGAGTTACTCTGGATGATACCGTATCTTCTGCCCCCATGATGATAACCTGGTAGCCATAATAACAGAAGACTGGATGCCCAGTAATGTAACAGGAACATGCAAGCATACATACATATGAACATATGAAGAAGCCAGCAGAAGAAGGTCATTTGGTCTATCAAGTCTTCTCATATTGCAGGATCCATAGCTTGAAAAAATGATCCTGCCTTCCTCCCACTCCCCCACCCTACCTACCCATGACCCTTACCCTCCCCATGTCTGTCCCAGCCTCTTAAAGCTGACCACTGTATTCAATGAGATTTTCTGGCAGTGCATTCCAAGTGTCCACAACCTTGTCTTTGAAGAAGTGCTCCTGATCTCCCCTAAACCTCCCACCCTCCAGCTTAAGACTGTGCCCCTCAGACTGCCTATGGTTGCCACTCAGCCTAATGACACTCTCCTTATCAACCTTATTTATCCCTTTCAAGTACTTGAAGATCCCAATCATGTCCTTCTCTTGCTCCTGTCTTCCAGGGAGTACATGTTCAGTGCCTCAACCTCTCCTCATATGCCTTACCCTGCTGAGTAGTTATCATCTTTGTAGCCCTCTTCTGGACCTTCTCTAGTAGGTTAATGTCATTTTTGGTGTGGACTCCAATGCTGAACTCCATACTCTAGATGCATCCTTACCAGTGATCTGTACAAGGGCAGTATAATGGCAGTATAACCTCGTCTTTCCTACTACTGTTCCCCTAGATATGCATCCCAGCATCTTGTTTGCCTTTGCTTCTGCTTTCTTGTACTGTGGAGTAATTCAGCTATGATTCTCTGATGAACCTGACTTGCCAGACTGCCACCTGCAGTCCAGGTCTGAAGCAACCAGCCCCTCACAGAAATGCAGGTAGTCTGAGAGCCACGGCAGTGGTTCTCTGATGAACTCAACCTGCCAGACTGCCACCTGCAGTCCAGGTCTGAAGCCACCAGCCCTCACAGAAATGCAGGTAGTCTGAGAGCCACAGCTGTGGTTCTCTGATGAACCCAGCCTGCCAGACTGCCACCCACAGTCCAGGTCTGAAGCCACCAGCCCTCAGAGAAATGTAGGTGTGAGCCACAGCCATGGTTCTCTGATGAACCTGACCTGCCAGACTGCCACCTGCAGTCCAGGTCTGAAGCTGCCAGCCCTCACAGAATTGCAGGTACAGACTTGCCCTCAGGGACTGATTACCTCAGGAAGGGGCCATAGCTGCCAATTTTTCACCCACCCAGCCACCCACCCCCGATCCTGATTAAATGCACATAAACCCCACCCGGCCTTCTAGCTCACTCCTACTGGCTATTGCCAGCCACACCTCATTAGTTATCTAGGCCTTAATTTTCATTGTTACCCCATCCTCCCACAGGGATCCACTCATTTCATTGGCCCTCTCAAGGAACTGTTGCAAATCCTGTGTTTATTACTGGTAAAGGAAATATCTCCATGTTAAGAATGCCATCTGTGCCTATCCTTCTCTATAGTTGCCTTATATTACTTTGTTATACTCTACCCAAAATTTCGGTTTGCAACTCGGACAAAGGCCAGTTTCCTCTTCCATCATCTACCATGATATAGCCTCCCACATTAGACCGTGGCATCCCACATCAGGGACGTCTCCTCTATGGTCATGCCCTTCTCCCACCAGGCCATAACTATAGAACATGTGCAATTCCCAAGGATGGTGTCAGCTCTATCAGTTCTCTATGTTTTATCCCTAGCAAATAGCAATCCTGTCCTTTAAAACAGCCACCGCTAAACCAATGTACGCTAGAAGAAGTAACAAAAGAATATTTAGCAGGCTAAGACACCACCTTAAAAACTACTACTGCTTCTCCTACTCTGTTCGGGAAATGTTGAATTAAACCCAGGTCCACCTATTTCTGGACACCTGATGACCTCCTCAATATAAAGGGATTAGCTTTCTCCATATCAATGTCTGTAGTTTGCTAAAGAAGATTGACTCTATACAGACCTGGGCTCTACATGCATCTCCTGGTTTCTTCATGATAACTGAATCCTAGCTCACACCTCTACCCTGGACAAATCTATCAACGTACTGGATATATATCTACCGCTGTGATAGACTACTAGAGGGAAGGGGTTGCAATATATGTCAAAAGCAAATTCACAGTCACAGTCTTTGACTGTACCTCAAAGGCTAAGGAATTTGAATGCCTTGCTCTAAAATTATCACTTTCCAGTGAGAAATCACCCTTATGGCAGCATGCTACCGACCACCGCCTGGTAGCTGGACACTTCTGCCACATCTTCAAAACCTTCTTGACTCTGCTAATACTGCATGTATTCTAATGGGGATTTCAATCTAAATTGAAATGATGACAGCTCTAAGAAATTGAAGGATCTATGGTGTTAATGGTCTGTTACAAATGGCGACTGCTATAACCAGACCTAGCAGAAAAACCCTGAGTGCAGCACCTACTGGACCTTATGCTAGTAAACAAACCTCACACTATCTCGCAAACTGGAGTATTCTTCAATGATATAAGTGACCATTGTGCTACTGCCTGCATCAGACATCCTTCCCAAATAAAACAGCCTCCAAATTCTGACTGAAAAGATGGCTGAAAAAGTTCTGCCAGTACACTTTCCTGAAAGATCTAAGCAACATTCATTGGCAGGATTTCTATTTAGCCCCACCTTTAATGAGGCATTTAACATCTTTCACATACTCTTACTGGGGCTAATAGACAAACACGCCCCACTAAGACTGATCAAATCAAAAATAAAACTCCTGGCTGGTTCTCTCCCATCCTGAAGAAAGTACTTAGGATAGGGACTACTGGTGGAAAAAGCGAGGAAATCCCACTTGAGAGCTGATTGGTACATTCCATACCACTAGGAATGCTTGTACTGGGCTAATTAGGTCAGAAAAAGCTAGGTACTTCCAAAAGAACTAGAAGACAATAAAAACAACTCTGCCAAATTATGGAACATCCTCAAAGAAGTCGAAGGTCAGTCCATCGCAACATCCCTTCCAAACAAAATTGTGTCTGATGGTACCACCTATACAGAAAAAGCTGATATACTAGAGAAGCTTAATGATCACTTTGCCACTGCAGGGCTTGCTTTGACACCTCACCTATCAGCAAACTTAGCCTGGTAGAGGCTACACTGTTGGCTTCACTGATACTCACAACCATAACCAACCGCATCCCACCCTTCAGCTTCCTCACAATTCGTTCAACCAAGTGAAGGACCTCCTCCTTTGCTGGATACAAAAAGAGTGGGTGCAGATAATATTGAACCTACTTCCTAAACTTGGCCATACCCATCTGACCGCCCCATTATACATTTCTTCAACACCTCTCTGATTCAAGGTGAGCTACCTGTCTTGTGGAAAACTGCTCACATCCTACCATTATTCTGGACTGGGGATCAGAGGATCTGAACAATTACTAGCCTATTTCTATACTATCCATCCTCTCTAAATTACTTGAAAAAATTGTCAACATCCAATTTGGAGAACATTTGGATTCACAAAGTTGCTAAACTCTGCTCAGTCCGGCTTCAAAGCCAAACACAGTACAGTATCGGCTCTTGCCAAAGTAACTACAGACTGGCAAATGGCCTTGTACTCTAAGAAGCATCTATTTGCCCTGTTCCTTGATCTAAGTAAGGCCTTCGATACTGTGGATCATACCATCATGCTTACTGCACTGAGTAACATCGGACTTGATAGTTCTGCCATTAAATGGTTCACCAGCTACCTAACCAATAGGTTACAACAAGTCAAAGCCATAGGAGATCTGTCCCCACAAAAACCTTGTTACGAGGAGTCCCACAAAGCTTCATCCTGGGCCCTATCCTTTTTGCAATATACATCAATAATCTAGACTGCAGCTGGGCACAGCAAATGTGCACTTATTCACAGATGATACTGTACTCTATACCATAAATTCATCCTTGGATCTGGCCCATGAGTTTACAGAAAGACTTCTCACCCTCCAATACAAACTTCTCACCATAAGCTCCTCCTCAACACCAAAATGACTAAAGCAATGATTCTCAACCAAAGTCTACTCGGATGTCCACATATCACACAGATCTGAACATTCTTAGATGAACCCCTTGAAGTAGTTGATACCTTTAAATACCTAGGGTTCTGGCTGGATAACAAGCTCAACTTTCTGTGCCACTTAAATGAAACCTCAAGAAACTAAGACAGCGATTAGGTTTATTCTATCGCATTAAACACCTACTCATGTTAGAAGCCAGAATGAGACTAGTACAACCACATTCCTACCTATACTGGACTACGCTGACTTCCTTTACAGTCATTGCCCATCAACGATGCTAAACAAACTGACACCTTTATCACCGGGCTTTAAGATTTATCTTAAATCTACCCGTAGTACACATCACTGTCATCTATACCAGGTTTTGAGATGGACCTCACTCTCAACTAGAAGAAAAAGGAATGCTCTCTTCTGTTTTTTAGAGCGTTCCCTGATAACATCCCTGCATACATCTCGAACATCTTCAAATGGGCTAAAGGTTCCTATGGCCTGAGATGCTTCTCCTTGATCTGCTTCCAGATTCCTAGAGTGAAAACTACCCTTGGTTCAGCAGCAATCAACTTCTCACTTCCATCACTTTGGAACACTTTGCAAGACTCATTAAAATTATGCTCACTTCCAAGCATTTTCGCATTCAAAGCTCTATTAATGGATTATCTGAAGGAATCATGCAACTGTTTCAGATGCCGATGGCCCCTAAGCCCGGGTGCCACTCTCAAATCCTACACCTAATTATCTCATCCACCCACATTCCTAACAACAGAAACCTAGGATCTACAAGCCTAGTTCCCTTAATCCAAGATGGCCCTGCCTATTCTCTACCTTTACCTATTCTGTCCTCCTTTTGACTGCCTACTCTTTCACCCCAATTTCTACCCTATTCCTTAATACCTCCTTATTTTTATCATTTAGGTATGAGCTTCACTTAGCAGAGACTATATGGGTTGTTGTTCTTCTCATTTCAGTAAAGCTTATCATTATGTACCTTTGCATGTTGACTATGTTGACCAGTTTGTATACGCCCATATTGACCGCACCTTCACAATGTTTTTTCTTTTTTTTGCACCATTGTCCTCCATAACTGTAATCTTATGGAAGTGTACTGTATTGTATTAATGCCAGGACCACCTTGAAAATGAGCTTGCTCAATGGTGTTTATGCCTGGTTAAATAAAGTGATTGACTAATTGATTCAGCTCACAATCCCTGGGGATGCTAGATGCCTTATTATGGCCTGTTCCATTCTGTCACATATAGATTATCGTCTTCCTGCCTATGTAGTTGCCTGTGAAATGATGCTAAGCAGAGTAAAGCTTATCTTTAAAGGCATGCCCTTTCTACTTGACACAAATATGGACTCATTAACTGGCTACATTTACCAAGCGAAAAAGTCCAGACTCATTTGCAAGCCAAAAGGTGCTATTGAGACTAGCACCACCTGTTTTAAAAATGCTTCTGCACCATCTCCAACCAATAAAGTATCAGGAGCATGATCAGAATACCCTTAAGTCTCTTTTCTAGCATCCTCTGCTGGCCAGGTGGTCATTTGCTGTCAGGGCTGCTAATTGGTTAAATGGACTATCTGATGCACAGCTGAATCTCACAATGAAGCACTTTAAGAGATTTTTAAGTTGGCCCTTGCAGTTAAGTTCAGTTGTAACTGGAAAACTGTTTTATTCTGTTGCTCTATGCACAAAGCTGTGACTTTTATACAACAATCTGCATGGATTTTGTTTTTCAAAACTGTATGTAATTATTCTGTCTTACTATGTTTGAAGCATGACTCCACTGTATTTCCTCTGAAAAGGCTTATTGTACCTGTAATGTTTTTGTGACTATGTATTTGACGGAACCTTTGTAAAGGAGCACTTTTACTCAAAGGTAATGTCTAAAGTTCTCAGTAAATAAAATAAATAAATCAATCAATAAAAGTATAAATTAAAATAATCATGGCAGTCGACTTTTCAATGCTGTTGCCCTTACTTCATTCTGCAAACACAAAAGATTATACAACACATATTTAATTTTTCGAGTTACATCAGTTAACTATGTACAAAATGCCCCACATGTTGTACATTGTTAATACAAATAAGGTAATCAAGTAATAATGTCTTAATTAATTTGCACTGTATTGTCACACTGATGGTAAAGATAAAACAAATACATGACAAATTATGTATCCATAGTTTTGCCACCCACACATGTTGAAACCTTAAACAATTGAGGTCATTGCTAATACTGATTTTGAAATGTATTACTGCTTTTTCAGGCTTGTTTATGTACAGAAACTGGAAATCTGGCCACATTAATTAATTTATTTATTATAATGTTTCACCAGGAAGGCACACTGAGCAACAAGTTGTTTGTCTCTCTGTGTGACCTGGTGTGAAGGAGTACAACTGGCACATGTGTAGCCTCATTAATCTCCTTAGTGTTCTGTTTCTTGTGTTCACATTGACATAATCTTTGTTTGTTTGTTTAGGGTTTATTTCTAATGTAACTATCTTACTGCCTGATCAGCTTGTTTATAATTACTGGTCATTTCTATAACCTGGTGACATCATTGAAGTGGAGGCATGGAGTGCAATTGTTACTGCAGGTAACCACTCAAGTGATGCCTGACATTACACAAATGATTAGCAGTTACAAAATGAATGCCAGTAGGGTTAAGGCCACATCCAGAAAGAACCTTCAGAGTGGAATGCACAGGACACTGTAAAACAGAACAATCAGTAGAGTAGGTATATTAATTACTGTAGAGTGTACAAATGCCTACATCTAAAATTCAAATTGAACTCCAAATGTTTTTTCAGATCTGTTTAAGAGACTTAAAGCAACTCAAAAGCAATATAGTAATCTATTGTATGCATCTGTGAAAATAAATTGTGTTTTCTGTGACATGCTGTACAGTACTCAACCACACAAGCAACCTGTAATTTATAAGAGTGGGTAGGTCAGAAACAATATTTGAATGGTTTGATACAGCACAGTAGAATACTCATTCAGTAAAACAGTTGTCACAACAATGGTGCTATCCAAAGAGACCAATGATGCACTGAAACAAGCAGTTGAACACGAAGAGAAACAATACATAGAAGTCTCTTTTATGTAGTACCTTTTATACCAGAGTATTACAAAATGCTTCACTAAGTAATAAAAGACCAAAATACAAAGTAGAAAAGAAGCTGAATAAAAGTAAAATAATGGTACTGAAAACAGAAAAAAATATTTGTAACAGTAAAATAGCATGGGACAGATTTTGAAGTCCTGTGTCTGCCTTGCATACATGGCAGTTTTAGAAATGGTATGACCATTCAGCTGTACCTTATGGCTATATGCAAAGGCATGTTCAGGGACACTGGGGTACTGTTTTCTTGCATTAATCAGTGGGCACAGAACTGAGCAGAATAGGAGCAGCATGAAGCTACAAAGAGGATAATGTGAAGATACAAAGCCATACTATAACTCTTTTGCATCTTTTTCATGGGAGTTCCATTACAGATATCTTGTTGATCTCTCCAATGCTGCACTTGGAGGGTAAATGCAGAGGACAAAATGACCTTCTCCTTCATTAGGTCAGTCTGCACCACTGTTAGAGAATTTGTCTAAGTCAGCTAGACCATTTGTTTGATAGTTTAGTGGACTTAGGACACAGTGGGCAGATGGGTCTAAAGTTTGATTAATTCTGCAGTAATGCCAGTATAGTTGTTAAATTGGATCAGATCTTTAAAATCACACCGGTGTATACAGACAACTGTCTGAGGCAGTAGTTGTCAGTCACATATGGGCGCATTTTATGACATCTAGCCTTCAAATGTCTGACCCATGTCTGTACATGTTTAAACAACATCAGAAATGGGATGGAGATTTTCTGCTATCTTACTGACTGAGAGCCATGCCAGGGAGGTACACTAACCATCAGTAAAGCCCAGCAAAGAACACAAGCCAGCCCAAATGCTAAATGTAGCACTGCATAACCAAGTCACTATGTCAAGGCTGAAGTGAAAAATTGCAACCCTTTTTTTCCCACTTAGCAAGTGCCCCCAGACAACTACTACCAATTTCAGTTAAAAATAAAAACATAGTAAATATGTACCACACAGTAAAACAGTGGCATTCTTTTTCCCATTTAAAAGAAATGAATGATGTATCCCCTACGAAGCTGTAGCACTTGCAAGTCAAGTGCTCAGCACTACTCTAATACAGCCAGAGCCAAGTACTAGAACATCCACCAAAAGAATCTATGTTTTTTTGTTTGCTTCTAATTAAAAAAAGAATATACCTCTCATAACATCGTCCACTGGCTGCCTGCAAGTTCAGTCTTCTCTTGGATGTTTAGAAAATCCTCTTTGAATCTTCTGGCTGCCTGCCTGCCCATCCACCATTGCATGGCATGCCAGCAGCTATCCTCCATCTGCCAGTGCAGAAATGGAGAATGTACCGCTGGTCTCATCATTGAGCCAGTGGTACACAAACAGATGGCATGATATTTGAACAGTGATGGGAATACCGCCAAGACCATTACAGTGACAAAAAAAGAAGTTTGCTTTAATGGTCTCCAGTATTGCCAACACTGCTGTCTCTGGGATAATCACCCTCCCTGAATCAGCTCTGACTCAGAGTTACAGTAGTTATCTATAGTAGTGGGGTGCAGGACCAGAGGCCCCCAATGGGAGTGCAGGGGCAAACCCTCCGCAAAAAAAACTTTCTTTCCAAGACAGCAAATGCTGATTGTCAGCATTGTGACATTGCTGAAATGCTGTTCAACACATTTCGTGTTGCTGCAGCATGGTGGAACCCAAACAGACCAGTAAGATTGTGGTCAGCACCGAACAAGGAAACAAAAGAGGTGCAGGGGCTTGACAACTGAAAAGAAAGCTAGAGGGAAAAAGCAGATCTTAGGGACCTGATCCCTAGAAAACACTGTAGTGCCTCTACTGTCACAAATAGCAGTAAGTGGATTACTTTATCAAAAAAGGACAAAACACTACTTCTAATCATTTGTATAGCATTACTTTAATGTTTTTGTAATCCTACAAAATGACACACATAAATATTTTCTAAGAGCAATAATCCCTCCAGGGTGGGCAGTATTGATGATACTGAATCTTCTTGGGGCAATAAAACCCTCCACCTGCAGTGTCAGGCTTTGTTACACTGGGTGGTCCAGTGTTGCACAATACCACCCACCCTGCCTGGAATTATCGCTACATAAACATGAGCCAGTCCATTGTTGAAGCAGTAGCCCAATCACTTGTGGCAACAGAAATATGAGTTTTGGAAGAGCCCAGAAAACTAGGAAGGGACAGGTGTGGAAGATTGAGCATCCCAGTGGATACTTTCCTTCTTCATGTTGGGAAGGTTGTACTCCCATTACAACACCACCACCTTGGAGAGCCTCAGGTGGTGGTGGTGGTGCAGCTGGAGAATGATGAAAAGATTAGGACACAGCCTGGCTCCAGTGTCTGGTCATGGATTTGCACTTAGAAGCCCTCATTTGGCAGTATCCTGATGGATTAGTGCCAGGAGGAAACCTTCATGTGCAAGAATGGCACTCACACGTTTGTGCCCTACCACTCCCAGTTGTCTACTGTTTCCCATGGCTGAAGGGCCTGTAGGAGACCATGGCTCATGTACACTATATTAGACACCATGCAGGGAAATATCATTATGTGAGGAAATGTAAGCCTCTGGGACCAGATCAGTGACAGAGATGAGACATGGACGGAGCTGGGAGTTTTCCTGGTTGAGGAAGGGCAGCATAAGTAACTAGGAGGAAAGAATGTATAGGAAAAATAAATTGAATATTAAGGGTGAGAGAATTGGAAACTGGTATCTTCAGTTTGCCATCAGTTCCAAATCCAAGGGCTCACTTTTCAAAGGTTGACACGGAGCTTACACGAGCCCTGCATCAAACCCTGCACTGCACTGAATACATCAACACACCTTGTACTCCTTTCTTAAAAGTTGCACACATTTCTAACACTGTACCATTTTTAAGGTGACTAGACAAACATTTGCATGGATGCAAAGTTAGATCAGCAAAGCTAGCCAAACTTGCAGCATGCAGCACAAGGGATCGAGAATCCCCAATTGCTGGCCAGGTAACACTGCAAGCCCCATGCACCATGTGTTCAGTGCACCAGGGCTTGCAGCATTCCAAGTGTTTTGAGAATCAAGCCTCATGTCTTCAGTTTAGCTTTGGCCCTTGTGTCGAAGACCCTTTATACCCTTTGTATAGGGGTTTAACAGGCTGCTAATAGTAGTATAGAAACAAAGAAACATAGATATTTGCCAGCAGAAAAGAACTTTGGCCCATCCAGTCAGCCCAAATACCCTCCTCTGTCTAATTCATCTTACACCCTCCGTTCTATGCCCTGCCACCCTGTCTCCCCTTGCTCATGCCAATTATTCTCAACCTGTACCATCCTCCGTATGTATTTCAGTCAGAATTTTAACTTGCCTCATGTACCAGGTAAGGGCTAGAATGTTTTTGCTTTATTTACTGGCTGAAGGTCAAATGATTCAAATATGGCCAAAAAGGCTGACTTTGCAAAATCAAAGATAAAATGATGGATTTCAGCACATTCACCAAAGAAAATTTGAGCACTGGCTCATCCTTAGTGCATATGTAGTGAACAAGGACATTTACTAGGATTGGTAGCCCAAACAAAGATATTTATAATTAGAAAGGATAAGCAAGGGGAAAGGAATGGTTTAATGCAAAATTCAGAAGGTTGACAGAAATGAAGATGAAATTTATTCCATACATGAGGACTTCTATGTTAGTCCTTTCTACTTTGGCATAATGTATGCTCTGCAGCCCATATTAGGAATCAAACATAGAGCCCCAATTCCTAAATCCAGCAGTATGAACCTTTTAGCTAAGGACCATTTCCTAGTTGGGCAGTTGTGATGCCCTATTTGTTTTCATGTTTTCAATCTCATGGACGATCACTAGAGGTTATTCAGTGTTAACATTAATCTACATTTCTTGACTGTTATTCACATGTTTACTATTAGAAGGCCCTGTTTACCACTGATTTCTTTAAGCTGAAGGAAAACAAAAGTGGCAGTGAAGGCCTATAATAAGGTGACAGCGAATGAAAAAAAAGTAATATGAAATGCAAACAGATGAATATGGTAAGATTTGATTAGAGAGGTGCGATGGGGAAAGACCATGAAGAATTTTAAAATCTACAAGGAAATCTTGTATTGAATAAGGGCAGAAGCAATGAACCAATGTAAGTTTTGAAGAATATGTGAAATGTGCTCACATTTCTTCGTAGTGGCAGCAACAGTTTGCACATACTGAAACTCTTGAAAGAGATTTTGAAATACCAAAATAAAAGAACTTCCATAGATAAGATGTGAAATACAGCATGGATTAGGCTTCAGCAGTAGAGTTCAGACAGTGGTGAAAACATATATTATTTATAGGTGGAAGTAAGCAATTTTTAGAGAGAAGTGAGATGTGAGTTTTGAAAGTGAGTTCAGGATTAATGAAAACATCCAAGTTTCTGACTGTTGAGGAAAAACTAATATTTAGACAATTGTAGAAAATAAAATCCTTTGATTAAGGAGAAGGAAGTGTCAGGTATAATATGTACTTAAGGATGCTTCAATTTTGGGAAATTGAGCTGAAAAAGCTACAGCAGATCGTGTCAATAGTAAGAAAGGTCAAGGCAAGAAGAAAGAGATAGAGGCCAAAGATGGATGAGAAAAAGAATGATATACTAAGGATCATACTAGTAAGGATGAGAAAGAGCAAGAAGGTGATATAGCCCATAAGTGCTCCTATAAATCTCAGAAAGAGTAATATGCCACATTATGACATGTTAACAGAAAATTTTCAAGTCGGATTTAAATCTTTTTTTGTTTGTTTTACTTATAATAATATGTAAAGGTAGTTTATTCCAAGGATTTATAATTCCTAATATTAACAAGAACTTTCCAGTGAGATTATTAAACTTCTTTCCATATGGCTGGAGGGGATGGCCTCAGGTGTTATGTATAGTGTTTTTAAATTCTAGGCCAAGTTCCACCATCAAATATGGGTCCTGGATGATATCAAAGAGAAAATCTAATCCTCTTAATCTCCTAGTCTGCAGTGTCATAAGGTTCAAAATATTCAGTCTGTTGTCACATGATTCATTTTCTTAGCCAGCAATGTGTTTCACGTATTTCTGTTGGACCTTTCTAGAAAAGCGCATTTTATTTTTTGAAGGGACATCACAACTGAGAGGCATGTTTGAGGTGTGGCCTAATTTATGCTCTGAATAAGGGCATAAGTACTCTACTATCTTCAGATTTATATTTGCGCTTGATTGATCAAAATGCTCTATTAGCTTTTTTAACAGATTCCTGTATTTATTTTGAATTACCCAAGTCATTTGAGATGATCATCCCAAATCTTTTCATCAGAAGTAGAATTATATTGTCTCAAACACAGAAGTCCCATAGTCCTTCAACATTTTGTCAATCATTTAAGAATTAAGTGTTGCATCTCCTGAAGTGTAGTGACTAATCGAATTGGTGGGATGCTGGTGCATTACTTTACATTTGAACTTGTGTTTACCCAGGCAACAATTTAATTTAAACCATCTTTTATAGTTGCAGACTGACTAAAATTATCACAAGTGCACACCGATTGTGACATCGCTCGTATTTCTTTATTATAGTAGCTAGACAATTTTTCGTCATATCAGAAACAAATACTTGAAACAAACAGGTGCCCAAACAGACCTCTGGGAACCCCACTAGTGACCATTTTGAGTCTGATAAATAATAATTTATCAGAACGCTTGAAATTGCCACCAGGTTACCTATCCAACTTGTGATATTTATGTTGATATTCAAGCTTGTGAGTTTAGCTATTAATCCCCATGGCAAGACAAAAGCTTTACTGAAGTCAAGATAGATGACATTGCAAGGTGTCTTATTATATAGATGATAGCTAATTGTTTCATAAAAACATATGAGATTTATAAGACAACCACACCCCTTTTAAAGCCATGTTTTCAAGATCCTGAGTATCTAAGATAGAACTAATTATATTTTGATTAGACTTCCTAAGATTTTACAAATTTTGGAGGTAACTCAGATGGGTCTATAGTTGTCACAGTTTAATTTGGGGACCTTTTATGAATGGGGGTAACATATGCCCTTTTCCAGTCTTCAGGGATAAAATTTGAGGAAAGGCACCTTCAATGAATAAATTTAAGGGACGGATAAGGGAATCATTTAATAGGTACAGAAAATGCCCAGATATATTATCCGGTCATGGACAATGTTTGTTTTTCTGTGAGAGTAATTTTAGAAATGAGATCTACTGATAGTGTTATGTGAGTATCATACAGATCAGAGGTGGTGAGCGGTACTTGTGTATGACCAAACATCTCACAAAAGTTATTATTCAATATGTTGGCTATGCCTTTGGGATCTGACATTATATCATTATTTATTACTAAAGGCACACCTGATATATGTGTTTTTGAGGAATTATATATAATAAATGTATTTATAATTTGATTTGTTGATGGGATTCACCAAACGGTATTCCTAACTAATTTTGCTTTACGATAAGGGATTTACATTTCTGTTTTGAATTTTTGAATGATAAAATACTTCAGAAGTTTTGTTTTTTAGGAATGAACTGCTATACATAGTCTATTTTTCTTTTCAGAAGTTTTTGACGGAATTATTCATCTATTTTGAGAATGTTTGAATTGCATATTTGTTTATTGATGGTATATAATTATCCCTTAAATTAGTCAATGTATTCTTTAGAAAATCCCAATATTCAGAGATTGATAAAGTACTGAATTGGAGATCCCAAATGATGTTGTCAAGAGCAGATTTTATCTGTTGTAAATTTGCTTTTCATATAAAAATAGCTTAGTTGAACCTGTATTACAAGTAAAACTCTTAAGCAAAGTAAAGTTATTGGTATTGTGATCACTGTTTCCTATTGGTGATGCAATAGTAATGTTGGTGAGGTTTAAATGATCTCTAAAAAGAACATGATCTAAAATATTCTCCCCATAGTGGGAGATTGAATATGTTGTTTTAAGTGTAATTGCTCACAAACTGCCAAAAGTTGTCTATCCTCGCCAGTAGTAGCTGTATGATTTGACCAATTAATTTTGTTCAGATTAAAATCACCCATGACAATCCGCCACTGTGTTCTCAAGCTTGTTCAATTTCCTGAAGTAGTGCTTCAAAGATATCAGAAGATGAATTTGGTGGTCTATAACCAGTACCCATAATTACTGGCTTAGAATCATCAAAAGAAGCTTAATCCAAAGGGATTCAGTGTTAGTACCATGTATTTTGATTTTATCAGTGATGGCAATATTACTGATATCACTGTTTACCATAAGAGTGACACCTCCCTTTTCTACCCTGTCTATTTAATTTGTGAAGGATGAAACCAGAAATGGAAGTCTCTCAGGATGCTTTCTCGTCCCCTCATGTTTCAGGTTATGGATATGACCAATATCCTATTCTGGCCAACTCTAAATTTTAACTCATCAAGTTTATTAGTCAAACCTGTGACACTGAAGTATGTGAAATCAAGATGTTTAACAGATTTAGAAGTTGATTGCCTGTTTGTAGTAATTAAAGAAACTGGCAAACCCTGCTTCTCCCTAATTTATTTAGTTTAAAAGACTAGCTATAACCGTGCCAATGCATTTTTCTCAACAAGGTCTTCTGGTGTCTAAAACAAAACAAGCACTGATAGTACTATGTTTTACATTTTTATCCTGACCTAAAATCCCACATATGCATGAGAACGGCATATACATGATCCAGCACATGTGCAAGACATATGACTCTCTCACAAGATGCATGGAAATTTGGGTCAGTATTAAAATGTAAACACGACACCCTCAGAGCTTGGTTTTGTTTTTGGGCACCAGAAACTGCTCAGTATTGCATCATTTACTGTGGAAACAACTTATTACAAGTGGCATGCTACAAAATTGTGCCTTGGGATCATGCTCATGCCTCGACACATGTTCTCAATCTTGCAATGCTTCCAGTGGTGGGTGTTTTAAGATCGGACTGAGAGAATATTGAATTTTGCTTAAATGAGCGAAACAGGTACAAACCTTATGTTTTATATCTGTGGATGCATTTTACAGCACATGTATGATGGGTCTGTGCCAAAAGGCACACTGCTTAGATATGACAACAACAAAAGGGGAAAGCTGACAGTGCCCCTTTAATTAAAAAGTTTATTAGTAGTTTACAAGAAATCTCTATAGGAAGCAAAAGAAAATAGAATAGAAAAGGATTTTTTTTTTTTAATAAATTTGGTAAAACCCTAGCCTACTTTAAAGGATCAGAAACAGGGCTCAACTCCACAGATGCAACAATATATGAGGGGCAAACTAAGCTAACCAATTATGCTGCAAAACAGCAGGACAATTAACAGCAGGTATAATTAATCTAACTCAGTGGAAATGACACATTGAACTGTAACCTTAATGTTTGGTTTCATAAAACAAAGAGCTTCCTTGTTTGTTTTATCGTTGATGTTTTAATTACATGTAACT
The DNA here is from genome assembly GCA_016271365.2 of Neoceratodus forsteri. Lineage (NCBI taxonomy): Eukaryota > Metazoa > Chordata > Ceratodontiformes > Ceratodontidae > Neoceratodus > Neoceratodus forsteri. The sequence continues at coordinate 628,901,742 of CM057455.1, forward strand.
GTGCAGCACCTTAGTAATTAATTTTCTGTCCTGTCTCTTATCTCCTGTAGTGCCTATAGTTCATGCAATTAATATCTCATACAAGTATAATCATTACCACTACTTTAATCACAAAGCAGCCCTAATGGTGACAGTTATTGCAATGCAATCTTACCTGCTGTTGCTATGTTGTATACTTCATTTTTAATTTTAGACGATGGCCCTAAGATCCGCAGGACATGCAAGACACGGTCCAGAACGTGAGTATCTCTCTGCACTTCTCCACATGCAGAGCTGCATGCTTGCCCCGCTTGTGCTCACCCCACTCACTCAGGGACAAGATTTATATCCCTAGGACAAGGAATTGAACTGGTCACATAACCCACATTCACTTGGTTCTCTGAATAAGTGTTTTAGCCCTGTTTTCCTAAAAGCACTGCCAGTAGCCCTGATGTGAGCCTTTTAGCTCAAAGCAGCAAAAACTAAATATTGTTTAACCTCCTGCAGGAATCAGATGCTTGGGAATGTAGTCCCTCCTCAGAGCAAGGACTACATTACTCACTGTCCCTGCAGCAAATCAAGCCCAGTAAAACAATGTATTAAAAGTGCAAAGTGCTGTAAAAATGAATTTAGGATGTCACAGAGCAACTAGAAATGCTCTTCTCATGCAGGAGCAATGTGTCTAACACAGCAATTTGAATAGTGCATGCCACCATGAATATGGTATTTTTTTCCCTGTTCCTGCAAGAAGTTCCTTCCTTTGTGCAAAGCATTAGCAGATGGCAAAAGAAAGGGAGATACGTTTTCCTCTGTTTAAGCCGCTACCCCTATCAAAAGTGAACAGGACCAACTGTATCATCGAAACAAAACTTTTTTGTTTTGATTGAATATGACAGTAAAATCCAAACAAAAAGAAACATAAGTGTTGCCATGATTTTGCATGTTAGTGACTCAGCAAGTCAAGTGCTTGCCACTTCCCACATCTGGCATTTAAAATAATAAACAATACTGACACTATAGTGCAGCAACTGGGGACAATGCACTGTTTAGCTAAATACTTTCAGTGAGATGTTAAACTGAGGTCTCATCTGCCCATATCTGGTGGCTGGTCAGTTAAATCAATATCCTGGGGCACTGATTGTAAGAGTACTGGATTCCCCACCATCCTGGAGAACAATACCCTGGGTTACTATGAAGGTCTAGGCAACATTTATTTATTTTAAATTTGGTAACCAGGAAAGGCACACTGAGCTGAGGCTCATTTTCAGGTGTGACCCGGGATAAGGGACACATATGAATGAAACAGTAGTACAAAACAATGAAAGGTTCACAATAGACAAGTCAAGTTAAGATAAGATAATTCATAATACAAGAAAAATAATCATGATACAGTTACAAAACAATTCAGGAGTAGGACAGACCAGTATCAAATAGGTTTGAAACTCTACTAAATTTTAGCAGGAGTGGAGTATTTTACCCTTCACCGGGCATGGGGAGCTGGGAGAGGTAAACTGTAAAGCTCTGACATCCATGGGGGAGGCTGCTCAGGTACCAGGGGTGGGGGTATGCCAGGGATGTATATGTCTAAAAATACCTACAGGATGCAGTAGACTTTAACTGTCACAGCTTAGGATGCCTTACATGGTCAAAATGTTGAAATAAAATTATAATCAAATGTATATATTTGAAAAATAATGTCGATGACAGAGATGAATGTCCCAGACCACAATGTCTTTCCTTAGGTCTAAATAACAAAATAACTACTTAATGAAAGCCATCATTTAAAAATGCATACAGAAAAATAAAGATGGTTAAATAAATACAAACAGCTACATATGAAATGACAAATATGAATTTTAGACTCATGAAATTTGTGAATGACTATTAACTGTACTTGAAAGCTTAATGGCCTATGTCACAACACACCCAAGAACCTGGGAGGTGTGATCCAGAAATTCTGTTTACAACTGATGTGCTAATTCATTAAATTCTGTACTTCACCGCTATCTTGTTCTCTTTCCTTCCCTCTAGGACAAATATACAAATGAGACTTGTGTCTACTGAATAGTTTACTTTGTAAAATTAGTTCAATTGACAGATAGATAGATAGATAGATAGATAGATAGATAGATAGATAGATAGATAGATACTGTACATACATAGATAAATATGAAATGGAAGACAGTAGGACATTGTTAGCTAATGGACATTTAGCTTCTGAGGTGAGTTTATTCTATACACAATTTTGAATGTCTCATTTTTGATTGGTGCCCTTGGTGAGTTAACGTAAACATTAATCACCGACAGAGCAGGGCTCTACCATGGATTAATATCTGCTGGGGTGCAACCACCCAGCGGGCATTAATCCATGGTGGAGCCCAATGCTGGAGTAGGATTATGCGCTTGTAACATGCAAGCGCTGAACAATAGTGTGACTCTATAGGAAGCATTATGTTAAAGACTTCACACATTGACTCACTGCTGACATAAATGTCTCACATGTACTTTGTCTCTGACCAATAACACTTAGTTATATTGCTTCGTACTTTGTTCAAAAAGCAACATAATTTGTTCTTACTGTGCACTCAATGAGTACTGTGCTTCACCGATTTATTTTAATATCAATGCGTGCAACACTTTGGAAACTGACATAGCATTTACAGAACACCCGTATTGTTAAAAGATTCAGAGTTTGGTGTTGCTTATTTGCATATGTTACTTACAATCTTCTCCCCTCACTTCTTTCTACCTATCACCACTGCGGTGTTGGCTATGTCTGCTGTTGGCACCCTGCTTGACTTCCTTACCGCTGTTCTCCTGCTAGTACTTTGTTCCCGCTACTGCCATACTGATCGTCAACACACATAATTATTCATTGTACTCCACACAAGGAGAGAATCCTAACACAATTATCTATGTTTCTGTCTCATACCTTATCACTGAGCCATTATATGATTGTTACTGAGTGGTCTATTACTTCGCTCTCTACCCTGTTCATTCCCACCGCAGTGCTACACTGTGTGGCTACTTCTGGTAGGGTGCCAGCGGGCTCCAGGCTAACTTAATCACCACTCGTTTTCCATCACATGATGGATTTGCACCAATCTCCTTCCTACTGTAGATTTCACCATCATTTACTGTGCCATGTTACAAGAGATGTTAGTATTGTCAGAGAGAAAAGCCAGAAGTGATACCCAGATATTTGTAGAATTGTGCATTGTCTAATTTAGTAGGCTACTGTAGGGATGTGAGGTGTGATTTTTGGGGTAATGAAACTGTAAGAAGATTTAATTTATGATTAAGCAATAACTTGGTGATTAGCAACTAGTGATGCAATTTACAAACCCAAGTAGCAGTTTGCACTTTATATCACTTACCAAAGTTCCAGCACAATAGATTTATAGTACTATCTATCCTCAGTTGAAAAGACAGGTTGTGGCATTCTTTGGGAAGGCATTCATAAAGATTGAGAAAAAGCATGGGCCAGCACTGAGCCCTAAGTTACCACAATATTAATATTGCAATGTGCTGACAAGCTGCAACCCATAGTCCCCGAAATCAGTCATCTAGGTAACTCTTGTAACATGACAATATTTTAATTGCATGTATCGCTATTTTTTCAAGTGTACAGCATCTAGATTTAATTTCCTTGTACTTAATCAAAATTAATGAACTTGCATTATATATTGACATAACTGTCAATGGCCTTATGCATGGATAACAAATTATGTAATAAGTTGACTGTGATTAGAACACTCATTAATGAAATTCATCTGTTACATAACAGCCATTAATATAGTCATTTTAATACTGATGATGATGTTTAAATCAACAATCATTTCTTAATCTGGTAAATATATGTAGCAATTTGAGAACACAAAGGTTATTCATAATGCCTGGTGAAAACAGAAAATGAAGTTAGAACTGATGCAACAAACTATTTTGTATATTTTGGAAATATTCTGAAATGAAAGATGAGTAAAAACTACAGTATATTTACTTTTTCCATGACATATGATTTGTAATGATGGCCCAATGCTCAAACTATTTATTCTTCCATGATTTTATGTTCTGTCCTCTACTCAGAGTGCATTAGGGATTGATATTCTGTTATTTCTTACTACATTGTGTGAGTTTACTGTATAGTCCATATCCACAGTGCCTGCTAGACGCTGGTTGCTCCTCAAGGCCTACTGCACCCCCACGCCTTCAGAAGCCGTGCATGCGCAGGAGGTCTGATCGGCTCCCATTGTTCTCAAACGTCCTACCAGGCCCTACTCACTAATTCCTTCCTTTTGTTTGAGGGTTGATAGCAGGACCCCCAAATTGGATTGCACACTCACCCGGGAACAGATGGACTGCAGACCCTAAAAGTAATACTTCACCTCCACCACAGAGCTAGTCTGCTGGGGTGTATACCCATCAATGCTTTGCATTGACTCACCACCCACCCAGCCACCCTCCCACCCAAGGTCGACTCCTACAATTATTGATGTCACTGGTCACATGACACCATCACATGATCCCATCACACATTTTTTCTAAAGTCCCCACTTACTAACAGCAGATTATCTAAACATGCAGTCGGGAAGCACTCCTTTGTGGCTCGATCCTAGTACCTTCCTCACTAGGGTCAGCAGCCCTACCACTGTACCATAAAACTAGACCATCTCTCCCCTTACTCCAGGTACCTTATCCCTCCTCCTGGCCTCTCTCACCAAGCCCTACCATTGGAGCATACTATTGGTATTCTGTGGCCTGTCTCCCTCCTCCATTCTCCTAACACCTTCTTTCCACAATATCCTATCTCTACTATCATATCCCCTATCCACCATGTACCTCTTGGAACCTCCTGCCTTACAGAGCCTGAGTGGCAGTTCCTCCCCTCACAGAAGTCCCATTTTCTCATTCCCCTCCCTTTCTACCCCTCTTCCTTGCTCTCTTCACCTTTCCTTTCCCATCCCTGTTCCTCCAACTCAACCTCCCTTTTAGATACCTGACACCCCCAAAAAGCAAACTGATCAAAGCTGCCTTCTTCAGCAAGCCCTGCTCCTCCTCCTTTTATCAGGGAACATTCATCCTAATCCTTGGTGGTCTCCCTTGCACCTCTGCTATCAGTAGGATGCACGGGTTCTGACTTGCTGCTATTAATATATGCAGTCTTCAAAAAGTTCACCTTGCTTCAAGGGTGGCTAGCACTGCACTCCACAAATGTTCTGGCCCTCCCAAGGCATGACTTTCCGATCATACCCCTGACTGCCATTACCTTAGCTGGCTACACCCTTTACTGTGCTGACAGACTGCATAGTAGAGGTGGTGGTTGCACCTCTACATTAGGAACACCCTCCAGTCGCTGTCTGTCTTCCTCCCTCCCTCCCCCCAACATGGTGCCAAAACGCTACAGCTAAGGTACTATTTGAAACCTGGACAAGTCCCTTTATATCATGGCTGTCTACATCCCACCACATAATCAGAGACTTGCTTTCACCTCAGTCCTTTCCTTTATCTTGCAACTTCCTCCAACGGTGAACTAATCATCTTAGGGATTTTAATATCAATTGGCTGCCCCTGCCACCACTCCCTATGAGGACTCGGCTGCTGTACTTGACCTCACCCAGATTATTCAGTCTCTTACCAGGCCAAATGACAAATCAGGCCCTCCTCATTGCTGGACCTCATTCTCACCAACCACCCCAATAGTAATTCCAAAGTCACAGTACTTCCAGATATCCTAGTGACCACTGCTCTGCAATCTGCTTATGGTCCAATAAACCCAGCACTGCTCCCTACTGTTTCATACCGCAGATGTCGAAGAAAAGGGTCTGCGTCAATGCTCCAAAACCTACCTGACTAACAGTGACTGTGCCCTGTTTATAGTACCCAGTCTATTGATACCCTCTCCCACTTTATAAAACCTTTAACACTGCCTGTGACATCTTTGCCCTTTCTTGAAATAAATCTCTAAATGCTGTAACACAACAGTTGCTTGATCAAATGCAACACCAGGATAATCTCTGGCAAAAGGCCTTATGCTCCAAACTCCCAGTGGACAGACAATGGTATCAAGCATCTAGAAACAAATTCACCTGGGACATTCGCCAAGCCAAGGTAACCCATTACCAATAAGCGTCTTCTCTTCCTGTGGCTTGGTAAAAACTGGGAAAACATTAAAGAACTCAAGTGGGAAAGCTCCCCTCCCCACTGGCCCAGCTCTCAGTAATTGGTTGCCTATCTCAGGACCCCCAGTCCATTGCTGATACTGTAAACAACACCTTCTCTGATCTTAGTAGTGTCCTTCCTCCCAAAGTCTTCGCCCCTAGAACCATCCCCAGATTGTGATCCACCTTCTAACATCCCACTCTTCCACCTCTGAATCATCACAACCAGGGAAGCTAGGGGCTACCTCTTCAAAGCCCTTGCCAAGACTTACTCAGTGGTGACTCCATTGACCTGAAGCTCCTATGCCTTCCCTTGAGGAAGTCCTGCAACCCTCACCAAACTCTTGAACCATTCCTCTGCCTTGGGCAATTCCCTGCCCAGTGAAAACAAGCTATCATCACCTCAATTTTCCAAAAGTAATGATCATTTATTCCCCAACAACTACCATTCCCATCTCCTTCTTCCTCCCTCTCTAAGGCCTTCAAAAAATAGTGGCAGATCAGCTACAGGACCATCTGTCTAAATATAATCTAGTATGCCCTGAGCAACATGGTTTCTGCCAGGGCCATAGCAAACCACTGCCATCCTAGAACACTCCTTCTTCATCCATGGTGGTCTCGATTGTGGTGACATTTGAGGTTGGTGTACATCAACCTCACAAAAGTGTTTGACGCTGTTAATCATGAAATACTTCTAGCCTCCTGCCCTCCATGGGGCTTCTAGCTGAATCAATATCCTGGTTCAAAGGGTGCCTCACTGACAGATCCCAGCAGGTGAAAGTCAATTCCACACTATCAAACATTCTCCTGGTACACCCATATGCTCCAAGGTTCCATCTTGGGACCTCTCATCTTCATCCTCTTCCTAACTCCCTACCCATCTCCTGCTCTGGTAAAATTTTGCTCTATGCAGATGATGCGTTAAGTTTCTGGAGCCATCTGAATCCACTTTCCTACAACATGACTTGCAGGGTTTCTTTACTGAAGCTGAGACATGGTTCAGCTCCCACTGCCTAGTTCTTAACTATAATAAATAGAAATCAATGCTCTTTGCTCACTGTCAAAGCCATAATCGTGATTTCCACAATCAATCATCAGTTTACGAGGATCCCCAGTAGAGCAGGTCTTCAAATACTTAGATATAACCCTTGACACCTCCTCACCTATCTTGCATATCAAACAGCTGTACTCAGCTATCAACCCAGGCTTGGGATATTGTACCAACACAAACACTGTCTCCTCCATTGGCTATCTGCCCAGCCATGTCTTCCTCAGTCCTTCCCTGGTAGATTACGCATTGTCATTTATGGATCTGCTGACCCCACTGCCTTGTAACGCATCAAATCACCCTCAACAAAGTGTGCAGACTAGTCACTGGCTGGGACAGATGGACACAATCCTGTGACCTGTATAAGGCTACCGAATGGCTGCCAATAGATGGTCACATTAAATACCATACATGCCTCTTGGCTAAGAAAATCCATCTCGACAAGCCCCTTCTGGGCTGCACAGCCACACCAATCCACCCCTCTGGTCAGAAACTCATGTATTGCCTCTGGACCTCCCTCCTGGTTCTCTACTGCTCTAACTCTCTTGGTCAAAGAGCCTTTCTGCACAGAGACCACCTATGGCTCAATGGCCCCCCTGCCAGGATTGGCCTTTCAAGTCTTGTCTCAAAGCTTATTGCTTGAATCCTCAGCCTGTGACTGTCCCAAATCCTCTCTTTACTCCTGCCACCAATTTATTTAGGGGTGCCGGACTCTAACATCACCTAAGAAAAGTATGCTCTATTCACAGACATAAATCTGTACTCATGTATATCTTATGTATAATTGCAATGCTGTGTCCAATTCACCCATAGTCAATTCTGCTCTGTTGCAATCCATGTTGGAGAATTTGTATTCCTCTCTCTTCTGCCCATTATACGGACAACATTGTATGTATAATTCCCTTACACTGTCTGCTTTATCTACTGAACACTGTACAGTTTAATATTATTTGTAAGTCTTGTATTGTTCTCTGACATGGAACCTTTGTAAAGCAGTCCATGACTCAAAGGGTTGTAATTCCAAATATTGTTAAATTAAAAATATACTGTAGTTTTATAGATGCGTGTTACACATGCTGACAGAAGGCCCTTGATTTATTCAAAATTTATGAGAGTGTGTTAAAATATTTTCTGGGAGAGTTTATTTAGAACGTATATAGAAGTTAGGTTTTGTAGAGTAAACTTTTTAGATTCTCTTTGACAAAAACAAAAAGAAACAAAGAAAGAAAAATATATAATGGTCTGATGCAAGTGTTTTGTAATTATAAAATCATCTGGAAGTTTTCTGTTTCCTGATTGACCAAAATGTACCTTTGGCCGTGTCCTTATCAGGATATATTGGTAGCCAACCGGTACATCTTTAACAACCAGGATAGTACAGGCAAAGATCTATGCCTGCAGAAAGCTTTTTAGTTCTGGCTGAAGCCGTTACGAAGGTAACATGGCAACTCCCTGTCCGACTGCATACCTGAGCTGGTGCCCACCCCACACACACACAAACAAACACTGTGTCTTAATATAACCACATCCTAGTATTGGAATCATGGACAAAACCTTTTTTCCCTCATTTAAAATAAAACTGCCACTGAAAGAAGCCAGCCCTGTTTCACTGCGAGCATTCATACGTGCGAACTGCGTGTTTTTAAATCATAGCAGAAACCTGCTGCTCAGTTCATGTAAAATAACACAGCTGTTTATGAAATGAAGTGCTGAACAGGTAAAGCTGTGGCGAGGAGCCAAAACCGTGATTAGGGATGCATTATGGAAAAATGCTAAATATAGTAGCAGGTAAGGGACTTATTCACTCCTGCTCCTCCCACCCCAAACAAAAAAATCTTGCTGAGTATTTACTTGCATTTGCAGTGCCAGTGGCTCACCAGTCCGACTCCTATACCAGTTCTTTGAGATTAGTTTTTTTGTTGTTTTTTGTAACATTCCAGGTTTCAGCATTATGGCATAGTGAGCAGCCAACTCTAGTGCCGCTGCTGAGGGACACATTACACTCGCTTTCTCACAAAAAACATTTATACTGCTTTCTCCAGTGGCTCATCAGACCTGCTTAACCACTTCTCCATTGTCTCTTTTACATGAAGAATAAAATGTAAAAAAGTAGAAAAAGCATATTCTGGAGCATTTATGTGTGGGTGGGTGGAAGGGGAGACAGACAACACAGCCACTACAATACAGTGAATGACAAGGACTAGTTTTTGATTTTCCATGATTATCATATTTTGTATGCCTTTTATGTCCACTTTTCATGTGAAATTTTAATTAACTATTTTGACTGGGATCCATTTTATAAGTGGAATAAAACACTCCGAGGTGTGGTTTATGGCCTGATAAAAGCACTTCCCAGGTGCTAAAGGAACTCTGCGCTAGTACCTTGTGCCTCATTATGCACCTAGGTCATGCTCTTATCAGGCCATAAACCACACTCATCGTGTTTTATTCCTTACTACAGATTCATATGCCATTTCAATATCATGTTGGGTATCTCATTAAATGCCAATCAGAGGTGGCATTTTATATCAACTCAGTTTGTATTGCAAGTGATAGCTTGATGTTTTCTATATAGGCTAGTCCTTATTTACCATTTTATTGAGTATAACTAATGAAGGAAGGTGTTTGATCTCACAATGTAGATTTTGGAAGAAAGTTCATTTGTTCAGTTTCTCTGTCTTTTTGATTATTTATTCAATGCATATATTTTCAAGTTTGTTTTAATCTTGTCTTTCCCTCCCTGATGACTTGCTTTGTACCTTGCTTTCACCTACAGTAAGTTTCATTCCATTTTATATGAAGGTAAGAGAGACATGTGTGGTCTACCTGATCAACATGGTGGCTGACATACAATGGACTAATGTGGATCAACTGCAGTGACAGTAATAAAGAAAATGAGAATGTATCTCAAGTAAAATGAGTAGCTGTGCCCAGATAAATGGCAACAACAGGACACCTTATATGGCAGGTAATGTCCTTTTTGTGCAAGGAAAATATTCCTATTTGGTAACTTTTCTTATTTGCATTAAGACTACCCAGGCTTAACAGATGGGATACATATCATTTATCTGCATTGGGTTGTCATTGTTTTGCCAGATAAAGTCTCCACAGTCTAATAGAACAGAACATTGTCCAACTATACCTTATATGTACCGTCTGTCTCCTATTTAAATGAACCAGATACAAATAGTGGTATTATCCAACGGAAAGCAAACAGAGCTAATAGTACACTAGTCAATGATCTCATACTAAAGAAGTGGACAGCATTTTCAAAACTGAACAAAATGGTTATGTTTACTGTACATTTAACAAGAAAAAAGGGAAGAGTTGTGGTTCCTGCCTAGTTTGAGTACAATTGCTGCAGTCAGGTTTGTCTTAATGCCTTTCTGTTGGACCTATGGAGACATACTGTAATTTACAAATATGGAAACCACATATCCCTTTACATTTGCTGCACTGATAATGAACTTAGCAGTTCTAAGTCTTCTATAGAAGGATTTTTCTCTATAAATGCATAATTGCTGTTGGTTCTGCTGCTGGGATCATTATCTGTTTCATTATCAAAACAATTGCCCACACTTACATTTGTTTGTTTGTTTTTCTATCTGAAAAGTCTTTAGTTTACACTAGAGAGGAATAATTTCACTTATAAAATAGGCAGACAATTTCCTTTATCGTGATTGGCTGACAGCCTCTATCAGCCGTGTCCTTATCAGGACATATCTTCACAACCAGCACTACATGTGCCATGCAGAACACACCACACAATAAAATCAGTACGTAGTACTGCTCCCTCTACTTTCAGCACTGCTCAATTAGCATTCACTGGAAGCGAGAGAGTAGTCGTAATCCTTCACCACAGAAACAAACCTACCAAAAATACCTCACAAGTCCAGCAGGTCCAACTCTCGGTCCTGTTAATAATGTCTCGAAATTAAGCCCGTGCTCGCCCTAAAATTGAAGCCGCAACATTCGTGAAGTTTGTTTTTCTGTCATAGCTCCGATTCAAAACTAGGAAGCCACTGTCTACGGAGGACAGTGAGGGGCATGCTTGCTCCCACTTAATGCAGTAGTTATTGAAAATAGCAGCAATGAAGTGATTTAAGGATAGAAACCTTATTGAAAACTTTTTCATTTTATCTTAGCAGGGGACGAAGGGGGATGCACCATCTGCAACAATATCAGAGAACAACGGAAAGCCTGCGGCTTTCAAATATGCCTTAAAACTCAGTCCTCTTCACGAATCGAGTGAGCATGTCATCTTCTCAGAAATAAAACAGGACCCCATCATCATTTTATCAAAACACAATTAAAAGAAACAGTTCACTAATGCTGGTCAGCAAGATGTCTACAAAAGCCTGTTTGTGCCTGCAGTGGAACAAGCTCACTTGCAAGAAACTGGTGGCTGGGAGACAAACGCTGTCAGAATTTGCACCAACCAAAGACAGTTAAAATAAAAAAAATACTGTGGGAGGAAGTTGTAAACGTACTAAAAGCAGAAATGATTGATAATCTCAAAAATATACAGTATATAGAACCCTCTACTGCTGCAGAAATGGTGCTAGAACTACTCCAATAGAGGACTATTTTTCATCATTTTCATCTATTAAACCACCTTTATATATTTTTAGCATTTTCTTTTCGTTCTTCTTTTAAAAAATAAATTACTTGAGGGGCCCATTTATAAGCCAATAAGACACTCCAAGGTGTGGGTTATGGCCTGAGAAGAGCACTTCCAGGTTCTAAAGGCACTTTCGTGAAGCGCCTCATGCCTCATAATGCACCTGGGGCGTGCTCTTATCAGGCCATAACCACACCTCATCATCCTTATTGCTAGCATAGTATATCTGAAGTTCAGCAAGGTGTTTGCCACTGGGACACATGGCAAGCATTTGGGCAATGTACAGAAGTGTGGTATACAAGAGGCATGCAAAGCTAGATTTCTTACTACAGTAGTTTGGTAGCAGGAAGTAGAAGATTGTGGTGGATAGGCACTAGTCAAAATTGATAGAATTTTGCAGTCTCACTCAGGCATCAGTGCTGGCACTATTGCTGTTCAATATTTTTATCAACAATTGGGAAACTCTAGTCACCAGAAGAAAACTTATGTTTTGATTTTTTTTTACCAGGAGAGACACACTAAGCTGAAGCTTGTGACCTGGGAGCACAAGAAAATTAAGTGACTTGTTCAGGGTCATACAGTATGCAAGTGGGGGCTGTAGGATTCAATCCCAGGTCTCCAGGTTTGCAACTTAAACCACTGCGCTATACTGCCTCCTGTTTCTAGATGGCATTAAGGTGGGTAGAGTGGTAAACACCATTGAGGATGGAGAAAAACATCTGGAGGACATGATCAAGCTACTGTAGGTAATTAGTTGAACCATTGCATTCTCATGTTCACACTTTGCAAATACAGATGTTGCAAAATCAAATTTCGCCAGTGAAATTGCCATGAAATCTTCAGTTTCACTGTGCAAAATATTTTTAGAAAATCCGCCATTCCACAAAATATTTTGAGGGTTGTGAACTTGTGAAATTTTGCCACAAAGTGCAAAAGTTTGCCTGAAAATGGTGACATTTTGCCAGGCAGTGAATTTCACCATTTCGCAGGTGAAATTTTGTGCCTGTGGGGCGTAAATTTTACATCGGGTAGGCAAATGTTATTAGATTCTATGAAATATTTCATAAAATACGTACATTTTGTGAAATATTTTGCTTAATGAAACTTGTTAATGTCACACACACTACATCCAAATGCAAAGTGCTACAACTGGGGAGAAAATCAGAGCTGTGAATCACACTGTGTTTTTTGTAGCTGTGATGGAAAACAAGGCCTAAATCTCATTGTTCTATGATCTCAAGGATATTAACAAGATAAAAAAAACAAAGATTGATGATATGATATCCTCTAGCAGGACATGGGGAAAAAAGTTCTGAATCTCAGAAGCAGTAAATTCAGGAGAAATATTCAAGTGTGTCTTCTTTGAGCAGATGGTGAACATATGGGACAGCACACTAACTGAGCCTGTGGAACTGCTCAAATCCCATGTACCTCCTTTCTGGACAAGCAAAAAACTTCTGACTTTAGTTGATTCGCCTCCTCAGTATATGATCAATGTCTGTGGAACCAACTCTAGCTTAATGTCCATTCTTGTGAGGGACATTAGAACATTTAAAACCAGGTTTCTGTAATTTTGCTTTCTCAGCCCATATTTGTTGTCTGAGTGATTGTTTGTTTAATTTATTCATTTTATTGCATTTTAAACTCTTTATGCTTCTTACTTTACAATATATAGCACTGTTTTAATAATTTATTCACCAAGGATAGCCCAGTTAAGATGCAATTTTTCCAAGTGGGTAGCTGTTTTACGTATTCAGGAGCCAGAATGACTGAAACACTGAAAAGTTAAGGGACTTACATAAGGTCACACAGAGAATATTTAGCTCTAGTGGCTGTAGAACCTGTGATTTATCAATTCCAATCAGTTTTCTAACCACTAGACCATACTGGCTCAAATCAGTGCCTGTAAGTGCTTTGAAATTGTAGGTTAGGTACCACAAATCAAATATTATTATTATACTGTGAAGAGCAATACAAAAGTTACCATGGACACTTTGCTTAACAGGAAATCACATAGTGTCAAGGAAACAGGGTGGGTGAGGAATCCCAATTAATTAGCACTTGTTACACAGCATACTTTTATTCCTGCTGATGAAGTGAGAGGGAAACCTGACAGACCCTGGGTTCCATTCTGTACTGCCACTTCCTCGTCTAAGTCCTTTCTGAGGTTTGGCCTCCTGAATTGGACACAGTACTCCAGGTGGGGTATCGCCAGTGAGTGATACAGTTGCAACACCATCTCCATCCTCCTGCTGGAAATACCTTCAGTATATCCCAGCATCACACTGGCCTTACCCTTTGCTTTGTCACACCACACCACACTGCAACTATGAGGTCATCAGATATGATAACCTCATTGACCCTTTCCTGCTTTTTTTTTCTGTCTTTTGCCAGTCTTTTGGTAGCTTTGTGGACCCCAATCCAGACCTTGTTTTATGCATGTCACTGGTAGATGGGCCATCCAGTGGTACCCTCATCTCTATCCCCATTTCTACCAGATCAGTTGGTTATCAAACTGTACTCTTGAATGTCTGCCCCCCATTTCTGTGCTTGCCTGTGCAACCTCTGGCAGCCCTCTACCACCTCTTTTACTGGTGTACTTGAGGCTGCTCAAGGTGCTAGCTGGGTGTACTGGCTCAATCTGATTCTATGGCATTATAGTCTAGAGGTTAAAAGCACAAGCTGGGGAACCATAAATGCTGGGTTTGATACCTGAGCTTCCACTTGCATACTGTGTTTTCTCTAAGCAAGTCACTAAGCCTAAACCTTCTGTTATCCTTTAACACAGTTAGAAATTTGCTTTGGATCAGTATGCCATTGCTGGCCTATAATTCTAAACTAAAAATTAAAAAAAAATACATGAAATGCAGAACATGCCATTTATATGTAAACAGTACCATCTTCTGCACACAGAGCTATCCAATTTGTCCTAGCGTGGAAGTCTTTGGGACCCCACAAGATAAAGGATTTACATCAAGTGGACCATCACAAAATCAGTTGTCACTGATACTGAGACAGTTCCTTATTTCGACTGAGGATAAGGCTACGAACATCACCGAACATCGAAATTTGCCAGCAGATAAAGGCCTAGAGATCTATCAAGTCTGCTCAGAATGTGCAGCCAGCACCCCCTATTCTGCAGCTGCCCTCCCTTCCACCCTTCCCTTCATTAACCCTCCCTTGTCCTGTCCCATCCTCATTTAAGCAGTCCACTGTTCTACTGCATACCACTTCAGCAGGTACGCATTCCACCCAGCCACCACCCTCTCTGTAAAAGTGTCTCCTCATCTCCCTCCTGAACCTTCCTCGCTCCAGTCTCATATCATGGCCCCTGGTGGCCCTCCCCATCTACTTTGAACAACCCCTCTGTACCTGTCTTGTTTATTCCTTTCATGTATTTAAAGGTTTCAATCATGTCACCCTGTCTCTCTCTCCTCCAGTGAGTACATGTTCAGGCTCATCATCTTTACAGGTGAATTTTGACCCAAACTGACATAGATAGGGATTTCCATCTGTCTAGGTTAGTTTGTAGTTCTTCTGCAGAAGGCGAAGGTTAACTTCCACTCAAGGAATTTGTATTAAGGGATTGTAAGGCCTTAAATAAGTGAGTCCATTATGTATCCAGTAGTTGTCCATGAATTGGTCCTTCCCAAACAAGGAAGCCCCTTAACTGTAGGCTTGCAAAGCTTGTGTTTGTTCCTACTGAAATTTGGCAAGGTTATCCAGGTCCCGCTTCAAAATGAATTGAGTTTCTGGGTTGTAATAATGTAAATAACAGATCATCTGCATAAGCAAAAGTTTTGCTTATAGTCTTACTTATTTTAACCACCTTAATTTCTTGAGTCATTTGAACATTTTGAATAAAGGCTCTATTGCCTGGATAAACAGATATGGGAAAAGGGGGAACTCACTGCATCCCTCTAGTTAAATTAAAGGGAGGAGATGTAACAATTAGTAATAATTTGACCTGAAGAGTTTCTATAGGAACTCTGAATCCAATCTATGAAAAAGGAACCAAAACCACATTTTTAAGAACATCAAACATATAATTCCACTCCAGAGTATCAAATGCATTAAAGAAGTCAATGGAAACATAGTCACTTCTTCTTTTGTTTTCATATACATACATTACATTGAGATGATGCCTGATATTGTTCAACTTAGATCTGGATGGAACAAAACCTTCTCATTTACTACCGATTCATTTAGATATGATTTTTTGGTTCTATCAGAGAACAATGTTGCTAAGATTTTGTAATCATTATTCACCAAAGATTTCAGTCTATAACTTTAACAGAAATGTAGGTCCTTTTCTTTTTTGGTATCACATCAATAAAGGCCAGATTTAAAGAGTCAGGAGAGGTTCTATTAGTAGCGCTTGTTCAAATACCTTGAGGAAATATTTAGGTATACAAGGTCCCCAAAATGCATATAGTTAATGAGGAATGCCATCAGTCCCAGAGGTTTTATCATGGGAAAGGTCCTTAATGATCTTTGCTATTTCTTAAACAGTGATAGGCCACCATAAGTTATTGTCTTGAGCACATAAGGCAGGGGTATCCATAATATTGAAGAAATCTACAACATCGGTGTTTATCAATTATTTTTGAAATTCAATTCCTTATAAAATTAAAAGGATATTGTCAATAGTT
Source organism: Neoceratodus forsteri (assembly GCA_016271365.2). Taxonomy (NCBI): domain Eukaryota; kingdom Metazoa; phylum Chordata; order Ceratodontiformes; family Ceratodontidae; genus Neoceratodus; species Neoceratodus forsteri. The sequence continues at coordinate 628,918,200 of CM057455.1, forward strand.
TTGATATAGACTTTAACTGCACCATTGTTATCCCTAATCCCAGCAATATGGTTTGAGTATTTTTTTTCTTTAGTCTAAAAGCTAACGTTTACCAGATTTGTTTGCTGCTTCCAAGAATTTTTGTCTAGTTCTGGCAAGGGCATATTCTGACTTACATGAATATAATCTATTTATAATGTATGAGGAGCCCTTATTAACCACCAAACTCAAACAGATTATAACCTTGTAATCCCATCACTGTGATGTCAGTTTCTGTAAACCTTGCTTGAGTACATCATAGCGATGGGTTTACCAGTGGGAATGTTAACTATTGACAGCATTCTATACTAGGAGTGGCGATCGGGATTACATATCTCAAGCTTTATTTATTTTATTTACTTATTGATGGAAGAATCCGAATTACAATCCTTTGAGGCATAGACTCCTTTGCAAGGCTCCACACCAGTACAGGAAAGCACAAACAGTACATTTAATAACAGTTACACATAGGTCACAGAGCACAGTGTATTTACATTACATATTAGTTACCGCCTCAATGGCCTAAGAAGACCCTGAGGCATAGTTTTGAGACAAGTCTGGTTACAGATTTGAAGGTTCATTAGCAGAGCCCTGAGTCAGAGTTTATTTACAGCTGGATTGTGGGACCTAAGGATGTAGTCATAGGATAATCTAGACCTTTATCCTTAACTTTGCCTTCATTTGGGATACAGACAGCTGTCAGTATTTTGTGATATGGACAGCTGCCAGTATTTTAACTGGGCAGAATGTGATCACCCTAGTCTCATTGTTTGTGCCCCTTTCTAGATTAGCTTTCCTGAAGTGTGCTCTGTAGGCCGTGAACATCTCCTCAATGCTTCAGATGTTTGGCCCCATATGAGGGTGCTGCAATGATACCCACAATTTTTTTCCACAGCAGCCAACTTGACCTCCACTGACCAAACTGATCATTTTGGTCTTTTTCGTATCTTAATTTAAATCAGCTTTGTGTAAAAGACAATCATTATGTCAGTTATTTAATTTAAATAAAATAAGTGTAAGTGGTAGTTAGCTGTTATGCATGTGCACAGAAATAAATTTCTTTGTACAATCTCTTCCCAAGTCACCGATTCATTTCAAGGTAAGGTTTTCTACAAAATGTAATACACAGGTGAAATGGTGTTTTCTTCCCCATACACAATAAAAATAATGCCTGATGGTTCAGTTGATAACCATGCATGAAATCATGTCTCGTGGTTGCTATGGTGATGGAAAACCTCTCAAGCTACACTCTCGAGGTTTACCATGTTGCCCTAGCAACCACTCCAAGGTGATTATAGTGTCATTGTCACCTGAACCCCGAGGCATTATCCTCCATATATGGCTACTTTGGTGACAGTATCTCCGGTAATCTAAAGGGGTCCTGATTTTCTCTTACATTTCCTCCCGTTCTAGTTGCTTAAGTTCGTTTTCTCTTTTGTCAATTCCATAAGGAATTTTTACTTTTATTTGAAGCATAGCTTATTATCCATCCCTGACATTAGCTTTAAAAGCATCCCAGAGTGTTGCATAAGAAGTTTGGTTTTGGTCATTTAGTTCAAAATAATCAGAGACAGCAATTTGTATATCACTCTTAAAACTTTTATCATTTAGTAGAAGTGTTGAACCTCCAGCATAGACCATGGATCTTCTGTCTATTGATATCTAAGGAGAAGGAAACTAAGCCATGATCAAATAAGGTGATACTCTTGATGTCATCAGGTGTTAATGTAGAAATTGGGCCTTGGGACATACACAAATAATCAATCTGGGACAAGATTAACTTAATAAAAATGATGCTGAGTTCTAAATGTTTTCATTTATTCCAAAATATTCCTTTCCAATTTCTGAAAGCCAACTTTTCTATAATTGGAAATGTAGTTAATAGTTTCATTGGGATCCCCAATTAACATTGTACAAACTAAGAACAGCATGGTTTGAGGAATTTGAGTCTTCCATGGTGCAAAGAATATGAAGCTGCCTTTTTATTTAAACAATCAGTCTTGTACCTCACTCCCTTAATGGAAGAATAATACTACTATGGCTTGAAGTACAGTAGGTAGGTATGAATTACTTTTATTGTTCAATCAACATTAAAGATCATTTCAATCAACATCCATAAAAATCTGTATATACTATACATTAAAATATAAGTTAATATTGAAAACGGTTTACAATAGAACTCAATTAATAGCAGAAAATTGTTTAACATTTTTTTCTAACTTTCTGAATTATTACTACAAAATTAACCATTCTTTGAATTATGAAATCATCTCTAGCAGTTAGAAAAATCTTTAAAGTTAACTCTTCATTAATGCCAAGTAAAGAATCAATGATGGGCATCAGCCATTTATGTCTTGCTCTATTGTACCATTTACATTTGAAGATCCTATGAGGTAGATCTTCAATTTCTTTGCCTTTGCAAAGGTACATAGGTGTCTTTGGTCAGGATTTCTATTGAACCAGGCTTTTAATGAGTTGGAATCAACAAATTCCATTTTGTATATTGCATCAGTTCTGTGCTGAATTGGACTTTCTAGAACATCTAAGTAAAGTCTGTTCCTATGTCAGCAGTCATTAAGGCTATGCCATTTGCATATCTGGAGCTAGCAATAGCCTGGCTTGAAATAGAGCAGCAATTACTAAATCCTGACAAACCTACAGACTTTTCTTTAGAAACTTCTCCAAATGTTGTAATAACAACCCTTGTGCTCAGAACATGCTTAAAAACATCAAACTAGTACAGTTCTTGCTTAAAATTCCTGAATACCAGTAATTTTGAGCCCTTATGGGATAATGGAGTTTGCCCTTAAGAGGCAGACCAGGTTGTCCTGGTGCACCCTTCCTCCCTGTAGGGAATGGTTTGTACTCAGAGGGAGGAAAAGGAAGGGAGAAGCCAGGGATCGGAACAATAGGCAGGTAGCAGGAAGGGGAGGGAAGAAGGGAGGTACATAAGGACCAGCACAAGAGGGGCTCAGCCACTTTGGCTGGAATTTTTGATTACACCAGAACTGCAGCACATCAGATTGGCATTGATTATGAGGTTTAGTTCACATGGGGAAAAGAAGGTAAGGACATGGAAATGTTTTTTAGAGCAAACAAAAAGGAGAATGAGGTATACCACTGTTTTAAGAAAATGAGAAGATGGACAGAGAATGAGAGTAGTTTGGTTGGTTTGTGATTGTTGGAAAAAACTAAACAGGGCAGGTTTGAGATATGTTTAAGATGTTTCCTGGAGGGAGAAGAACCAAGTGGGAAGACTGCAAGAGGTTGGATACCGCAGGCTCTGCTGGGTGGGGAGGGTTGTTGTTTAGGTGAAGGATATATGAAAAAAAAAAGAAAAATGATGTGTGTGCACTGGGCGTATATAGGACTGGCAGGTTTTTATCTGGAGATACAGAGTACAAGGTGCAAGGAATCGTGCCTACAAAAAAAAAAAAAAAAAAACCATGACGAGTTTGTGGGCTTTTTCTAACCCAGCTTCTGTAGTTTTTCTGTAAAGCTGAGGGATGCCTGGAAGGAGGCGCTCAAGTGTTTGGTGAGATGAGCCACACGGGTGTGACGCCACACGCCGGTGCGCAGACAGGACGCACAATTGCCACTGACCTGGGGCCAGGGAACATAATTACCCTTGCCAGTGGAGGTCATGGCCAGGGACAGTCATTTATGATGGCCTCTCAGGGTTGCTGGGAGTCTGGCTGGTGCTGGGAGAAAGAGGCACGCAAGGTGGGTAATCAGACACGCTGCATGGTGTCACATGCCGCTTGGTGAGGGAGTGAATGACACCCATTGCTGGAGGCACTGGGAGCCATGGGGGACTGCTTACAGTTTTTTTTTCTTTGTGGGGGCCTGGAGGGGTTGGTGGGATGAGGCGATGCGGCGGGGTGAATCATAACCACGGAGGACGTCACATGCGCGTGGTGAACGAGAGGATGGTGCCTACTCCAAGGGCCTTGGGGACTGCCTTAGAGGTTAGGGAGCCTGGCAGGTGCCAGTAGGCATGGGCACACATGTTTTCAGACCATGCGGCATGGCGTCTACGCTGGGGGATAGGGTACAAGGGACAAGAGGTGGAAGGCTTCAGAGTAATTAGCAAGACTGGTATGACTGTGGGGGTGGGGGTTTTCACAGCGTGGGGTTTGTCATTTCATTCTGAAAATATGGATAGTTAAATGACTTTGTTTCGTTCCTATAGTTGCTTTCACAGACAGGCATGGCACCCAAGAGAAGCAGGCCATCGAAGGAGGACACTTACAAGGTGATAATAAACTTGGCTGAGAAAGTGAACAAAATGTGGAATTGGTGGAGGGAGGAGCTGGGGAGGTCCGGTGAGAAGAGGAAGCGGGTGCTAGACAAGGCGGTAAGGGAAAAAGGCCAGCATGGGGGGTACACGGTCCCACAAAAGTGACACCAGGGACACAGAGGCCTGCCAAGGCAAGTGACCCAGTACCCATGAGCCCTGCGGACCTGGTGACGCCAGTACCCACCCCAGCAGAAAGGAGAGCCTCCCAGCAGATCAATGCACGCAGCCCAGAACAATAAGTTCGGGCCTGCTGGGTCTGTGCATCGCACCCTCTATCTCCACCTCAATCGGAAGAAGAAGCAAGGGACTCTGCGAGGATTCCAGGCAACTCAGCCTGGAAAAGTGTCAGGTAACACATCCAATGCAGTAGGCGATAGCATAAAAGAATATATAGGGCAGATTGTGGTGGCACTGGGGACAGGAGGGCTGGGGCAGATGGAAGCGGCTTGGCGGAAATTAGATCAGGTAAAGAGGCAACAGGAGACACAGGAAAAGGAGCCAAGGGGAGGAAGGGGCGCAAGAGAGGTAGGCATGCCTGGGATGAGGATAGGTGAACATGTACATGCTAGCTACGAAAGAAAGGATATGGAGGGGAGAATATGTGGATATATTTGCACTGGCAAGCCGGAGGCAGTGGCAAGGTATGTGAGAAGCTGAGGTATAGCTAAAGGTGAGATGGCGGCTGCCATAGTCCTCTTAGCAAGAAAAGAGGATGACAAGCTCCTAAAGGGAAGACTTGGGATGGGTGGTTTCTAGGTTTTGCAATTTTTTGACCATCGTGCTGGAGAAAAGCGGGAGAAGGGCATCCCACTCATTACCTATTCATTAATAATAAGGAGGGCAAAAGCAAAAGGTGGGGTAGGTTGGATATACTACAATGAATATTTTCATCAAAGGATGGCATCATTTGGGGACGAAAAGTGGGACACCATGCAAATAGACTTATGGACGGATTACGTGATGGATCAGTCCGCACCAGAGGGCGGGTGGGGAAGAAGGGTTTTGACACCGCAGAGAAGCTGCTGGGCTTATAACAGGGCTATCTGCTCGTGGCCTCAGTGTCGTTTCCGACATACCTGCTCAAGATGTGGAGGGGGCACCCTGCCAGCAAGTGCAGAACAGCAAGGGTGCTGGGAGCACAAGGGCAAGGGGACAAGGAGCAGGACAGCTGTTTTCAGGAGGACCCAGGATTTAAGGGGCAAACATGGAGCAGGGAGGGAGGGGCCATGGAAATGGGAGTAGAGGGGTCAAGGTCAATGAAAACAGTGAGATCTGGCAGACAGAGAGGAAGTGGCAAAAAGGGGATGGGTGGTGCACCAGGAGCAATTTAGTATGGCCAGGAGCCCCATCAACCTGGCAGCATGGACAGTTTGCCTGGATAAATATCCGGACGCCACATCTGCGGAAATGATTTTAAATGGTTTTAGCGCAGGTTTCTCTTTGCAGTTTAGGGGCCCAGACAAGCAAGGAGGCAAGCAACCTGGGGTCTGTAAAGGGAAAGAGGAAATGTTGAGGAAAAAGATTGAGAAAGAAAAGGCAGCAGGCAGGGTCGAGGGCAATTCGAGACCACCCCACTGGAAAACCTGCAGATATCACCTTTGAGCTTGGTACCCAGAAACAAGAAGGTGAATTCAGGATGATTCACCACCTGTCTTATCTGGAAGGGAGTCAGTGAATGACTTTATCAGTGAGGAACATAGTAGGGTAACATACGCAACCCTAGAGGATGCGGTTCAGATAATCCAAGCTACAAGGGATGCATGGATGGCAAGAGCATTGAATCCATTTTCAGACTGCTTCCAGTCAGGAAGGAAGACTGGGACATGTTGGGTTTTAAAATGAAGGAAAGTATTATTTTGACAAAGCAATGCTAATGGGGTGTTCCGCTGCATGTGCAGCGTTTGAGGCATTCAGCACATGTCTGCAGTGGATATTCCAGGAAAAAATGGGTTATAGGTTGGTCATCCATTACTTGGATGATTTTCCCTCATTGGGGAGGGAGAGAGGAGACACAAAGGATGCTGAAAAAATTTCAGGAATTATGCCGGAATTGGGAGTACCATTGGCACCAGAGAAAACAGAAGGGCCCAAAGGTTATGGAATTCCTGGGGATAGAGATAGATGCCGAAAGGAAGTTTTTAGGTTGCCAGACAAAAAGTAAGGAAGCTGAGGGAGCTAGTTCAGGTACATGCCAACAGGAGATGGGAACAGCTAAGATGGGTGCAGCAGGTACTAGGACACCTGAACTTTGCATGCAGGGCCAGGACCAGGAAGGGCATTCACAGGAGACTTGCCAGGCGACAGCAGGGGTCACAAGCCGCATGACTGGGTTGATCTGAATCAAGGTGTCAGGGAGGATTTTGGTATATGGGAGAAATTTTAAAAGACTACAATGGGTGTTCGTTTGGCAGGAGGAGTGGCTGTACAACACAGACCTTGACCTTACACGGATGCAGCAGGTGGGTCAGGCATGGAGGTTATTTAAGGGCAGATGGTTGCTGAACCATGGCCGGTCAGTTGGATAGAGGACTGAAAGTGAGAGCATAACGCTACTGGAGATCATGCCTATATGGGCATGTACCTTGTGTGGGGGGAGGAATCGTGGATCAGAAGGTGACATTTGGTGTGACAATAGAGCGGTGGTACATGCACTAAATAACAGGAGAGCCAAGTCTGAGACAGTCAGACAGGTAGTACGACAGTTAGTTTTAAGGGCCCAGCAGCTGAACATGTCTTTCAGAGCAAAACACATAGAAGGGGTGCGTAAATATCCTGGCTGACAGCCTTTTCCGTCTGCAGCTGGACCATTTCCAGAGGCTGGCACCAGCAGCGGAAGGCGTAAAACACCCATTCAATGAACATCTGGGGCGTTGGCAGGAAGGAGCAGAAATGTTGTTCCACAGCTCATGGGCCCCTGGACTCTGAGGGCCTCTGATGGGGCCTGGAGGTTTTTCAGACTTTAAGGGCAGAACACCAGATGGAGGTAAGTGGCCAATCTCTCTGAGGAGCAGTTAGGTATGTTCTCAGTGGAACAATGGCAAAAGGGATGGCTCACACCACAATGTGGGTTTATCTGGCAGGATCAGCATGATATGCAGCCTAAAGGCTGGAATGACCCAACAAAATCGATGCTCATCAGGAGAATGATGCAGGGATGGGGTAGGCTGAAGCGAGGACCAGGGGATAATAGAAGGCCAATAGGTGAGCAGTGGCTAATAAAGTTAAAGGAGGTGTATGCAGATCAAGAGAGGAGGCACAGCTATTTCACACAATCTATGTGGTCATGTTGACGGGGCTATGAGAGTAAGTGAAGTGGTAGGTCATGAAGAGATGACATGGAAGGTGGGATGGAATGGGACGCATGTGATTTGGTGACAAGTGAGATACAAATCAGGCTAAAAGGTCAAATATGGACCAAAAGGGCAGGGTGCATCATAACACTGAAAGGGCGGTCAGAGATGACCTTATGCCCAGTACAGGCCCTGTGGGTTTTTGCCAGAGGGCAGAGGGTCAGGTTGGGGAAGTTATTTGTACATGGGGATGGAAAACAGGTCACCAACTATCAAATTACTGCAGTGCTTAAAAGGGCATGGGTTTTTGTGGAAAAACCCAGCGGATTATTCTTCTCATTCTCTTCGGATAGGGGGCCTCCAGTGGGCGGCAACAGGTGAGCCTGTGAAGGATATTTTGGAAAAAGGCGCTGATCAGCCAGTTATAAAAGATACATTAGAGATTTAAGTTAAAAAAAAAAAAAAGGTGAGAAGGGGGTGGGATAATGGAGGAGGGCACTGAGGACGGTACATAATTTAATGGATGTTCTTTGCACCCATAGATGAGGGAGGAGCACAGAAGTCTGGATCTGCAGCCATTCCTATATTTACTGGGCTGGTAGAGAGCAGAGACAAAAGTTGGGGAAAACAATTGTACCAGGATGCAAGGCAGTGTAGAGTGATATGGCACGGCCTAGGAGGGAGATGGGCACAGCTTCTGCCCACATTGAAGGAGCTCAGGAGACAATGGCCCAGTCCAGACCTAATTATTTTACACCTGGGGGCAATGACCTGCAGCAGACAGACTTGGGTGCACACATATTTTGCAGATAAAGCAGGATCTAATGGTAATAAGGCAGTGGTGGCCTCAAGTAGGCCTGGCCTGATCGGATATGATACCACGAGGGGTATGGAGACAGGAAACAGCCACAGGGTAGTGGAGAGGCCAGGAGGAAAATGAATAGATGGGTGGGGACATTGATAAGGCAGATGGGGGACAGGTGATACTGCGGGAGTAGAAGAATGGGTGGATGACTTCTACAGGTCAGATGGAGTACACTTGTCAGATATAGCAATAGACATGTTCAATGTGGAAACAATGAGTTTCATAGAGAATGGAGGAAACAGATGGAAGCTGGTAGATAAAAAAAAAGGGAGGTTTTCACCCTGAAGTAGGGAGGAGGCCTCTAGTTGGAAGCCAGTCATCCAGCGCAAGCTGGAGACTGGCTAGTGGTGAAAAAGGGGGGACGGGAGGGGGAGAAAAAGAACAACACAACAAACAATGGTCTCTGTGTTTTGTGAGGGAAAAGGGGAATCGGGACAATGGAGTTTGCCCTTTAAAGGGCAGGCCAGTTTGTCCTGGTGCATCCCTCCCTCCCTGTAGGGAATGGTTGTGCTCAGAGGGAGGGAAAAGGAGAGAGGAGCCGGGATTGGAACAATAGGCAGGTGGAAGGGGAGGAAGAGGAGGTACATAAGGCCAGCACAAGGGGCTCAGCCACTTTTGCTGGAGTTTTTGATTCCTCCCACCCACCCTTATTAGATGGAATGTTAGGGGAGAGACGGTCATTTGGGGGATTAGGGTCTGTCATGGTGGAAGACAGACACATGTCCGTTGGACGGTGGACTGCCAAAGGTGGATGGCAGGTAATAAACAGGGTATGGACTGCCAAAGGTGGAGGGCAGATGACAGTATGGTGATGGCCTGCCAAAGGTGGATGGCAGGTGATGATGGCTCGGGACTGCCAAAGGTGGAGGGCAATGGATAAGAGGAATATGGACTGCCAAGGTGGATGGCAGGAGGGAAAAAGGGGGGACTGGAGGGGGAAGAAAAAGGAATAACACAAGAGGAGGAGGAAGAAGAGGAAGGAGAAAGCGGTCTCGGTTTTCACTGTTACCTAACAGCAAAGGAGAAGAAGAAGGCACCCAGGTTTTCGCCTGGGGTGGATGATCAGAGAGATATATTGATGGAATAAATGGACACTATGGCAATATGATAATAAAAGAAAGGAAAATGTAATATGGATTTGTGAATATAAATAAATTAATTGCCAATCTGAGCACAACAACAAACAATGGTCTCTGTGTTTTGTGAGGGAAAAGGAGGAATCCGGGACAATCCTAATATACTAGCAATAAATGCTTATTTAAAAACCCAGGCTGGAAACTATATAACATTTCAAATGCACAGTAGGAGATCTCATGTACTCCTCCTCAGGTGTCCTTATGTTATTAAAAAAAACATTTTGTTATTTACCTACAGGTCAGTAAATCTTTGCATGATTCAGTACTGACTAGTGATTATATACTTCCTTCAACTGACCCACAATGGCAGCAAATATTTAAACTAGGTAATATAAATAAAGGAGTGTCATGGATCTTTAAAGCACTTCTAAATAGTACAGACTTTAATAGGATGTATCATATTTACCTCTAAAATAAAATAGTAATCAGAATTAGGGTATAATCTTTCAGAGGAAGATTGGGCCTCACTTGGACCAATACTTACTATTCATGTTGAGAATATCAAGGAAGAACTATACAATAAAAAATACTTCACCAATGCTATTATTCCCAGCAATAACTGAAATGGATGGGATACTTAAAGCAGCAGTACTAGATAAAATCTGTTATTTTTTGCAACAGTTTGTTCCCTGTGTTCTGTTGAGGATTAACTTGGTAATCTTTCTTGTTTTCATTGTTCTATCACCCCATAATTTGCTCTGTTTTCCTTTGTTTTTGTTTACATTTCTTCCAAGAGGTGTTGTACAGGATCCTCTGCTGCCAACCGCACATGTATATGACTCACAGTACTACATAAGAACAGCAGGAATGTGCAGCACATGGTTCCACTGAAGTAAACAAAAGACATATCACGACATGAAAGGAGCTCAGCTAAAAACTAGGCAGTAGCCATTTTACTGTGGCACCACAAAACTGTAAATTAATCACTTCCTGATTATCTAGTACTGCTGCTTTAAAGGGAGGGCTTGCTAGAGATGTAATGAACCTCATGTCAATGTATTGCATATGCTTTGGAACTGACCAAAGTAACTCCTCTATGGCACGTAAGTCCATGAGATATGTGAGAAAGTTATTAACAAAAAGATCTGTTTCTCCACCTAAATTTTTATTTTGGGTCTGTCCTCTCACTTAAATCATTTGAAAAAATTGCAACAAAACTAGGATCTTGCTGCCTTGCTTGCTCTGAAAATGCTGTTCTATCTAATTGGAAGAACACTTACACCTAATTTTGAAGACTGCTACAATAATATGACTCTTCTGGAAAACAATGAGAGACTCTGTTATCTGATTTTGAACAGACTTGACACTTATGCAATTTGGACCCTCATCTGACCCTCAAAGTGTAGTAGATTATTTATTTCTAATCATGAGAATGTTCACATAAATTCTAGTGCTGCCTCTATAAGTTTTAATATACTGGTGCTTTAGTTAGCCTTTACATTCCTTCAATTTAAATAGTTATTTTTTTATTTTTATTATAATAGCTAACCCTGCATAAGTTTTTTTCCAACTATATTCCTTCTACAGTATAGTAATTGTTCAATTAAGTTTTTCTACTGTTAGTCAGCTATTTTATTGCATGTGTTGCAAAAATTCAATATCATTTGAATTGGAAAAATCTTTATAGATGAACTATAGACTGGATTGCTACAGAAGCTTACATGCAAATGGAAGCAAGAAATCTATTACATACAGTTGAAAAGGTTGTAGTTACTGATTCTTGCTCAGGTCCTCTCCTTTGTCATGTATGTTTTACAACAGTTGCTGCTGATACTGTAGAGAATAATACCCACCCTTGTGTGAAGCCTTTCTGATTGCTGTTTCTATCTTTTTAGATAATAGTTTAGCTTTGGAATTCAAGTCACAGTTTCTGTTTTCTTACTTGTATCTTTTAATCTGAAAATCCAGCACATGCTACATAAAAATCACAGTCACCTTCAAAATCATCTACTTGAATACCTAACCATATTCTTTTCACATTAAAAGAATTATATTTCCACCTGAAGGACAAACATAAAGATCATTCCAATATTAAATATAATTTCCTGTGTGATCTACTTTATTTTAAGTGTTATTAATTACAATAAGTGCTTTCTTTTGAAAAACTAGGCAAGCAGCAGAGAATTACATCACTTATTGCTGGCACCTGGGAGGGCTGAGTTCAATAACAATCCATTTCTTAGACACTGAGGCTGAGCTTACAACTGGGCAAATTGCTGAATCTGAAAGTTGTTGGCAGGGATAGACATATAGGCATCCATACCAAAAATAAAGGTATCAGATGTCTGCCTTCAGTAGAAACCAAACTAATTGTAAAAGGTGAAGATGAAGCCACTTAAATACAGTATAGTAAAAAGTGGAACTGACAGACATATTTGCACTCCTAATACTAGAAGCAGCAGTGAGATGTCCATCTTGAATCCCTCCTAAAATAACCATTACATTTTTATTAATTTATTATTTGAAAATTGGTGACCAGCAGTGGCATACTGAGCTAAGTTTTATTTCTGAGTCATGCTGCTCTGAAAGCCATGACTGGGTCATAACCATACCAGGCTATACTCTGCTCAGGAAGGACTTGGTGGAAGGAAAAGAGGGAGTGGTGCTTTATTAGAAGAAAAGCAATGGAGATACATGGAATACAGGCCGAGGTAGAGGTATGTTAGTTCACCCTAGGGATAGGGAATGTCACCAATATTTTCACTGGAGTGATCTAAAGAATTCCAGCACAAGGGGAGGAATTAGATAAGGTATGCACAGAAGCTATAAGGAAAATGGCACAAAAGGAGGTGTTGATGGTGGGGACTTCAACCTGCCATATGGAGATTGGGGTCACCCAGCAGTGGCTTCAGTTGGAAGCAGGGACATCCCGGACTCTCTGCAGGGGACATTCCTCAGTCAACTAGTTAGTAAACCTGCTAGTGATGAGGTAATACTGGATCTGGTACTCACTAACAGGGACAGTGTTGCAGACATCAAGGTAGGAGACCACTTGGGGACCAGTGATCACCATTCAGTGTGGTTCAAGGTAAGGATGACTGTGGAACAGAACCACACATGGGTGGCATTCAGGAGGGTAAATGTTATAAAATAGGTGAATTTGTCATTGAAAAATTGGTAAAGGGAAATGAAATGTGTGGGTAGAGGAACAGTGGGCAAGGATAAAAGGGAGCATAGTAAAGGCAACAAACCTCTGCATCAAACAGGTGAGCAAAAGTGAGACAAAAAGAGACTGGTATGGTTTTCTAAAGAGGTGACTGTAAAGGTAATGGCTAAAGATTAACACTCAGGAAGGTATAAGGAAGATGCAGAGGAGGAGAATAAGGAGGTGTTCAGGGACAGAGAGGGAAGTAGGGAACGTAGTAAGGAGTGCAAAGCACAAAGTGAAGAGAGACTAGCCAAGGAGTTAATGAAAAGGGACAAGACATTTTTAGGTATATAACTGAAAAGAGGAAGAATAGGTGGGATTGTAAGGTTAAATAGAGAAGTAGGACTGTGCCCAGGGGATCAAAAAGGCGAACATCCTGAAAATGTTTTTCAGTGTTTACAGAAGGAAGAAAGGGAGGGGCCACAAAAGTAACAGAAGCTTTGAGGAAGAGGGGTAGGCACTTATCATTTCTGGAGATGGCAGTCCTGAAGGAACTTGCTAATCTGAAGGTGGACAAAGCAACTGGGCCAGATAAGGGTACATCAAGGAAATTGAAGGTGCTCAAGGAAGTAATGAGCACCTCTGACAGTTCCATTTAACAGCTTACTGGAAATGTGAGTGGTTCCGGAGGACTGAGGAGGGTGGATGTAGTCCCAGTACACAAAGTGGTAGCAGTGAGGAGACTGGCAATTATAGGCCAGTCAGCCTGACACTGGTAGGGGAACATTAATGGAATCACTGATTAAGGAAAGGATTGTGGAATTCAACGAGTTACAAGACCAGAGGCAGCATGGTTTCACATAGTAGAGCTCATGTCAAACAAATCTGATAGATTTCATTGACTGGGTGACAATGGATTTAGATCAGGGAGAGCGGTGAACCTAGCCTACCTAGATTTCAGTAAGGCTTTCAACACCATTCCACATAGGAAAATAGTAAGCAAGCTGTGTGGCTGAAGAGTGGGTCCAAAGGTGGTAAACCAGATAAGGAATTGGTTAGGGCACAGGCAAGTCAGCGACAGAGGATAGTGGTAAATGGAGTTCATTCAAGGAAGTGAGGGTGACCAGCAGGGTGCCTCAGGGATCAGTGCTGGGACCAGTCCTCTTTAATGTCTTTAAAAGTGACAATGCAAAGGAGCTGGAGCGGAAGGTCTGACTCTTTGTGGATGACACCAAATCGGCAATAGGGTAGACATTGCGGGGTAGGGCGTGGAAAGAATGAGAGAACCTGAGCAAACTAGAGGAGTTGTCAAGGGTATGGCAGATGGATTTCAATGCAATGAAATGCAAAATAATTAACTTAGGGCAAAGAAACCAAAGGAAAGAGTACAAAATAAGTGCAGTTGTATTGATGACCACCATACAAGAAAGATACCTGGAGCTAATCACATCTTGTGACCTAAAAGCAGCCAAGCAGTATGACAAGGCACTGGGAGGGCTAGAGTGATGCTGTGGTGGATAAGAAGGGTTATCACAAGCAGAAAGAAGGAGGTGAGGTTGCCCTGTATTGATCATTGGTAATACTCCCACCTAAAGTACTCGTCCAGTTCTGAGACCACATCTTTGAAAAGACATGGAGTAGAGGCAATCCAGAGGAAGGAAACTAAAATGGTGCTGGGTATGTATCAAAAGCACTAAGAGGAGAAACTAAAGCACATCAATATGTACACCCTGGAAGAAAGGAGGGGGATATGATACAGACCATTAAACAACTCATGAGGGTAAATAAGGTACAGAGTGAGTACCAACATAGCTCGGCTCACAGTATCCATTTTGCAAAGACATTCATTGTGTTGTAGGATAAAACATTATTTTATTTAGAAAAACAAAGCCTTGACAAAGCCCAAAAGCCAGGTTAAAACATTTAGCCACACTAGGAGGGTGAGTTTGACATCAGACCACTGATGCTTTTATTTTATTTTTTTTACTGTTCTTCTAAATAAAATAATGTTTTTTGTGCAACAGAACAAGTGCATCTTTGCAGAATGGATACTATGTATCTGAGCTATGATGATACTATTGGACTGTTTTGTGCTCGGGACTCCAGTCTTGCAGCCTGATAGCTGCCTTGTGTGCTTTCAAAAGGCAGAGGGGAAGCATTTTCAGAAGAAATGGTGCTGAAGAACAAGAGGACATGCTATGAAGCTGGATAGAGTAAATTCAGGAGACATGTCAGGAATAACTTCTTCAAAGAAAAGTGGTGAATTCCTGGAACAGTTTTCAGCAGAGGTAGTGGGGAAAAATATGGTGGTGAGGTTCAGGAATGCATGGAAAGGGAAAAGGGGGACAGGGGAAATTGTTTGAACAGGAAAGCACACTAAGACAAAGCGTGTTCCCTGGTGTGACATGGGAGCACAAAGGAAGTTATGTGACTTGCTAAGGATCACTCAGTATGCAAGTGGTGGCTGTGAGATTCAAACTCAGGTCTCAGGTTTGTAGCAGAGTGCCCCTAAACCACAGGCGCTATATTGCTTCCTATGGGATAAGTACAAGGTAATCATAGTTGAAAGAGGGAGGGAGAAAAGTGCTGTGGATCAGCACTGTGAGTGGTAACAGCATAGATAGGGAGAAATGGGCAGACTGGGGAGGGCCATGTGGTCCTTCTTGCCATCAGATTCTACAGTATATTTCTATGTCTCATTTCCAGTTGTGACCCAAGGTAAAAGGGAAGGAAGGGAGGGTGCAGTTTCAAAGAAATACATTCATGACAGATAATGAAATTCTTCCTGATGAGCCTTTTTCTTCTGCCAGAGACTAGACTGCCCAGATGGTGTTTGGAAGAGGAAATATTGTATATTTCCGTGGATTTGTTTCCCAAACATTCACCTCATACAAGGGAGCTTATTCACAGGGGTCTGGGTTATTACTATCAGAATTATATTTAAGACCTCTGTCAGATACAATCCTTCAGGTCAAAAAGCATGATAAGGGATGCTGAAATGACAGAGGACTTAGCAAGAATATCAGAGCTCTAAAATTACAGGTGGTTCATGGAAGTAAAACAAACACATAGGTTAGAAACTTACCTAATCAAATTAACCAATCACACTCATAGGAGACTCATCATGAGATATCAAATGAAACTCTATAAGAAAATTATATATTATTTAGGCAAAAAGAGAAGGTGTCACTACTTCTTTTGTGGATGTGGATACTCAGTTGAAGAGATTTGAAGTATGTTGTCCTGTTCTTCCCTAGGTATGAGACCTATAGAAGCAAATGACTACAGAAGATTCTCTCTAACACTGACCTCCCTCCTGACCTGCTAATTGTTTATTTATTCAAAATACTAATCCATCGATCTTGGAAAAACTAGTGACATTTCTGTCACAATAATATTCATAACTGAGACATTGACTAAACCATGGCTTCTAATTTAAGATGTAGAAATGTTGAGAAGATATGTAGATCTCTGTAATTATTTGTATGTATCTCACGTGGACTTGGAAATTGTAACCTTTAAGAATGTATATGAAATTGTGATATCTGTACTGAATGCATCTTTTAAATGGTTTGTAATGGCTTATGCTGACTAATAACATTTTTTTGAACTTGAAGATAACGAAATTACAAGAATGATTATGTAAAGTGCATAGATCAAGTGCAGTACAGACATTAATGCCAAAATCTACAACTGGTGACCCATAAATGGCGCACAAAATCAAAAAAAAAAGTGCAAATATGGTAACTTAGTAAAGTGCAGGTAACCCAGATAATGGGGTGCAAAACTAATGCTGAAAGGTAGGGTTGGGGGAGGTAAGGTGGGGTTCAGGAAGAGGGTTGGCAGGAACAAGTGGGAGGAGGGAGACGTTTTTAGTTGGTGTCTTAGGGAGGGGAGGAGGGAGGAGAAACAGATGGACAAGGAAGATCATTCCAGCGGAGGGAGATGGTATGATAAAGCAGATTTTTCCAGCTATGTAGTAAAGGTGGGTCCGTGAAGTGCAAGGATAGGAGGAAGGATGGGAGATGAGGTGGGTTAAATAGGAGGGTGGGACGCAAACCACTATTTAGATAAAGGAAGCAGAGTGTAACTTGTGACATGTGGTGAGTGGGCGGATGGACAGGGAGGTAAAGGGCAGTGGCAAGTGTGAAGGTGAGTTTGTAGCAAAGAGGCAGAAGGCATTACAAAGTATATCCATTCTGGCCAGCAAAGTGGATGGCATGGTGTCATGGACTACATTCTCATAGTCGAAGACCAGGATAACCATTTTGGTGGTAACTCTCAATGGACCAGTGGGAGAGGCATTCCTTATTGTGGTACAGGACACCAATTTTGGGACAGAGTTCGGCATGGATGGCATTGGTGTGGGCCTAGAGTTCAAGCCTGATATCTATCCACAAGGCATGTGAAGGTTCATATAACCTAGAGTAGGGAGCCATCTAGCATGGAAAACCTACAGCAAGATGAGAAGGGCTAATTTCTGGCTGAAATTAAAGATCATAGACACAATTGTTTTGTTTGTTAGCTTTTTTTTTTTTTTTTGTGTTGACCCGTGGCTGGTTGGCCTAGAACCAATGCAGAACATTGTAAAAACTCATGCTGGAATGAGATTTCCATAGAGGCAGTTGAGGGTACCTGACGTATAGAGGGTGTGTCACCTGCATACATGTGAATATGCACAATTGCAAAGACAAAGGGTAGGTCATTGAAGACTGAGAATAGGGTTGGACCCAGGAAGGGAGTACAGCACAACAAAATAGCTCAACGGGCCAAGGAGAATGCTGGATATATCCATAAGGCCAAACTGCACAAAAATTAAATAATGGAAAAGTCCTGAAAAATGTACTTATGCAGGTTAGCAGATACTATAAGAGAGATTGATATATATATATATATATATATATGGGATATGACATGCCTGACTGAAGATATCATATTTATCTTCACGAGGCCAATGATATCATGATATCTCAAGGTGGGCGAAGCCCGGGTGAGGATATCTTGATGTCATTGGCCTCTGAGTGAAGATAAATATGATATCTTCAGTCAGGCCATGTCATGTTCTGTTTATACAACTTATGTGCTGGCCCCCAACATGACCCCAGATATGTTTTTCCCACTCCCTGCAGAACTGACCATTGGACACTTACAACAGTACTGCAAATAAATTATAAGGCAGGAATAGGGCGCCTCCCCCTCTACACTGGTCCTGTTATAATTAGTAAAGATATGATTATTAAAATCAGTTATTTGGTTGATTGTTATTCCCCCAGGTCTCACTGAGGAGTTGTAGTATAAATGTGTAGCTTGACCAAAAGGGTTTTCAGTGAGGAGCGGGCAGACATTTAAAAGAAAAAAACTCTCTTTGTAAATTAACAAAAAGCTCTGTGGCATTTAGAAATTTATTAAGGTGTTGAAAACGTTATCTGGTTGATCCTGTCATTTCTCCCCCTGTGTCACGAAAACAGTTTAATTCCAGATGTCCTTTATTTGTAGTGTGACCAAGTGGCTTCATACCTTACTGTGGTACCTCACACCCATAGCTATAGCAACACTGCTGCGGCTTACTTTCACTTCTCTGAAGCCAGCTTCCATGTCAGTTGTCATTCTCTTGTTCGGTTTTAACTGCAGCCTATTTTTACTTTGCAAGCCCAAGAAAATTAATAAAAAGGACTTCATTTCTATGATTTTAAAGAGGCAGTGGTTTGTTTTAGATGGGTGAAGGTACTCACAGTAACGCACTGAAGCCGCGGTCACACTACAAACAAAGGACGTCGGGAATTAAACTGTTTTGATGAGACTAGGAGAAATGGCAGGATCAACCATATAAGGTTTTTTTTTTTTTTTATCAATCATGGTTTTAAACTAATGGCAGGTCAACCAGATGTAAGAGTCACATTGGTAGGGGGACGGGGTCAGATAATTAAGAGGCAGAGCTCTTCACAGATGAGTTTCTTGAGGGCCAATAGGATGTCTTAGAAATTACGTATAGGAATTTAAAAGATAACAGGATGACATACAGGAGTGTGAAGATATCATGATGATGTATAAGAACATGAAGATAACAGTGTTATCTTCACTGGCTTCTACAGATATTACTTTTATACTGGAATGTATCCCAGCACGTAAGTTGTATAAATATATATATATATATATATATATATATGTGTGTGTGTGTGTGTGTGTATTTATATATATATATATGTATCCACTTCCAACTAGAAGAATGAAATCTGAAGAAAGTCACAGCTGTAATGAATTCATCAGTTCTCATACATCCAACTGGTGCTTGATAAGCCAAAATAGATTCATTTGCACCATAATGGAAAACATATATACAGCACTTAGTAATGAATATTTTCCATTATTGAATTATTGATTGTCTTGTGTATGCACACTATATGCACTTTATAATAGTTGTGTCACTTTAAGAGCACTACTGTATTTAAGGGTCCATTGCACAGTAATTGCTAGCCTCCTGATGAAGCAAGTTTTTGCGAAACCAGTAGAAGTCCTTTGTTCTTGATGCACTTGTTGGTGGACATGCTTTGTACTGAATTTTAAAATTAAAGCTGCATTTTCATGATGTAACCTAAGTTGTGTGTATATTTGTTGTGTTTAGGACCTAGGAAGGGAGCTGTGGGTGTCTGGTCTGGATTGAGAATGGTGAAGAAAGGGCACCTTCTACCTGTACCTGACTGTTGACAGTTCTTGCAGATCGAACCAGTCGGGTGCACTCCTTCAGCTCGACACTTTATGGTGAACAGAAAAAGACCATTACGGTGATAATCACTGTAATGGTCCTTTCTGTGTTTCATTTTCCCCAGTGTTCTGCCACCTCCTGGACCAACCCTGACCTGGAGATGCTAATCCTAAAATCTGGGGATGTCTGGGACAGAGCCCCAGAAATCACTTGTAGATTGGGCATCACAATACCTGCTTCAATACTGTGCCGCTGCTGTGCAGGAGGTCATCATTTTCACTATTGACCTCCTTTGGTGCTTCTGAACCAGTCGATGGTGGATGCTGTGAGGTCAGCAGTGCTCAGCTTTTCCAGAGGAGAGAGTGACACACCAAATCAGAAGCTTTGCCTAGATCAATAAAAATGGCTGCAGTAAAATGCTCCTGATCCATTCCAGAAAGGATGGAATCAGTGACCCTAAGTTAGTGGTGGTGGTGGAGTGATCCTTCCTAAAACTAGACTGGAAGAGGAAAAGACATTGATGGAGTGGAGGATGTCAGCAAGCCATCTGAAATCAGTTTCTCTTGCAGATTTGCAAGAGAATGGAGGAGGAGATGGGGTGGAAGTTGCCAGCAGTGGAGGGATCACCCTCTTTGTAGAGGAACAGTGCAAAAGGAGAAGGAGAGATTTATGAGGTGAGTAAGGGGTGAACAGATGGCTAGAGCTGACAGATGGAGTAGTTTAGGGTTAAAGCCACATGGGCTACTTCAGAAGAGTTGAGGGAGGAAAGGGTAAGAAGGGTCTCCAAAGCAGTGACAGATGGAAAGTCTAAACCAGGGTGGTGATGAGGTGAGGGGATGGAGTAACCAGGAGGTGGGGAAATAGGAGTGCAAGTGATGAAAACTATTTGAAGATAGTGGCTACAGAGGAAGGTTAGATACTGGTGATCCATCTATCAAGAAGTTCAGGAGAGTAGGCTGGGCGGTGGGGGAGCAAAATAGAAGTGAATCACCTTCCAGTATTTGGCAGGGGGTTAATGTCATTCTGGATTTGGAGTTTGGCCTTGAAATAGGGGACTTGACACTATGAATGGCCTATGTGCAAAAGTTTCTAAGAGCCCTGTAGAGAAGAGGTTCTGCAGGGAATGGGATAATTTGTACTTGACGCAGGTTTGGTCTTGAGTCTTGCACAAGTTGATGAAATTGCAGGTGATCCAGAAGTTGTGTAATGATTTCACCCTGGATTTCCTGATTGGGGCATAGTTATCTGAGAAAGACAAGGATAATGAATGGAAGATGGAAAAGCCAAATTAACATCTTGGGTGGTGATCATGTGGGACCAGTCAGCTGCAGCCAGGTCATTCAGTAGATCCTCAGTGTTCAGTGACCAGATGAATCTTGATCAGATGTGCTTTGGGGAGGATAGAAGGAGACAAACTTTTCTGATACAAAATGTCATACAATTGATACAGAAGGTGTCCAGCAGTATACCTGCTGCAACCTTCGCTGGGGGTATAAAGTGAGAACCCTATCCAGAAGGGTGTGGCTAGATGACTCAGGACTGAGTTGGGTGAGTTCATTAATGATTTGTTAAAGGATTAGGGACTCAGTCCTATGACTAGTCAACTTAGGGACAGGTGAAATCCAATTGGTGTTGAAATCACCAATTAGAATGAGTTCACCAGTAGAGGGTGTGAGGAGATAGCTGAGAAAGAATCCTCCAGAGAAGATGGGAAAATTCACTGTAAATCATAGAAAACACCAACAAAATGGGTAATGAAGAGGAAAAGGAAAGTTTAGCTAGCAGAACATCATAGGAGGAGGGTGCAGCCTCCTGGCAGCACCTGCTTTTCATATTGAAACAATTAAGTTTCCACCTTCCGCATTTTGTCTCCATATCCTCTTTTATACATTAAGTGTATAAAGTACATTAAAGTTTGATCCTAATCCTAAATAAATAAAATAAAACAAAAAAAAATAAAAGTGGGCTTGAAATCAATCAGTTGAAAACAGAGGACCTACACTCAGTGTCCTGCCATGATATAAAGAAGTTGCATTTGATGAAAGTGATGCCCTTGGCTTGAAGGGATACAGTTACAAATGATGGTCATGATAGTCTTAAAGCTCATGAAATTTTCATTTGAATAAGGTACTGGACTGACTTATTGCTCACAGCAGTAGGCTAATGTCAACTTTTACTGCTTTTGCCAAATACTGGAAGATTATTCTGCTCATCTTGGTTGGCAGTACTGTGCTGTATACTATCAAAAATGTATATTAGTACCATTCCAGTTTATCCACATTATGAATATTTGTATGTACAGTTAAAAGGTAACCATTACAGAACAGACTTTTGAAATTACTAGTGAGAGCCATATGCATTGTTTCAAGTTGTTAACTGCAACATTTGTTATCAAAGTTGTTTTGCAATGATCTGACAGAATAAAAATATACTGATGATAAGTCTAAGGAAGTAAGAAATGTATCATTGCTCAAAAAGTATGTGGTGATTTTATTTTCTGCCTTAAGCCAAAGTGGTTATCCTATTGGGAAGTGCGAGTCATCATTAAGAGATTATCTCATGATTTCTTGTATTGGAATTGTGACTGTCTTCTGAGAACTGAAGGGACAGGAAAATATGATTGAGACTTACAGTGTAGAATTCAATGAGTAATAAATAGAACTGCAAGGAATATTCAATTGAACTAAGGAGTGAGTAAGAGGGGCATGAATTGATGCTATCAGGAGAAAGCCTTGTGAGGAATGTGAGAACTTTTCTCATAGATAGGATGGTTGTACTGTCTTCTGGAAAGTGTGGATGGCAGTGACAAAAATGTTTTGAGTACACACAACCTCATGAAAAGGACACCACCAGGAGTAATTACATCCTTATTTTATTCAAAAGCAAACATACATCTTGTCCCACCAGATGTGTTTCAGACAATCAGTCCTTTATCAAAGCGTGCACTCTCTTGTGTGGACCAGATGTGGTTGGCAAAGACTATAAATGGGATCAAGCAGGGCATGGACAGAATACAGGGTCTGATAGGTATGCCAAAGTGAATAAGTACGATGAAAGAATGGGGAGTAGAGTAGGAGTACTGTAGAAAACCTGCAAGGAGATTAGGTCAAGGGTGAAGTATGGATAGCCATTCAAGCAGAGTGGATGGACCACTGCTCTTCTTCTGACAGCAATGTCAATGTTTCTTTGTTAAAAGTCTGAGGCTCAATTTTGTAGGCAGTGTAAATATTGCAGGGAAAGAGCAGAGTAATCAGCTAATATCTTGTATAGACCTCAAAGCTGCTCTACAAGTAAAAGGAGATTGCTACTGTAAGCTGTTCAAGTGTTCATATCTTAAAATTTTCAGATCCACCTAATGTGGGGTGAAATTCAAATTTTATGTTTGAAATTGTGTGAAATTACATAGTTTGCATTAATGTAACTTTTGCTTAATTTTGAAGCATTACATGAAATTCTGCAATGCTACATTTTCTCCCAAACTGCCGATGTTTTAAAAACTGTATATACAAAGCATACTTTTTGGAAAAATAATTTCCAAAATACATGAAATTATGCCATCTTTTCCATAGTCTTCATTTTTAAAACAAATATATGGTTTGGAATATTTATTAACAAAATATGTGAAATGCTCCTTTTTCCAAAGTTCTCTTCTAAGAAATATATTTTAAAACGTGTGTCTTAGAATTACAATAAGTCAAAAACTTAAAAGTGCTGTTTTGGGGTTCAGACTGCATCTATTTTAATAACCAGCGGCTCATATACAGTCACAATAGGATGCCTCAAAGTGGTCATAAGCACCACTATGCAACACATTGCTGCATTGCTCCCTGTGTGTTATATAAAGGGCAAGAACCCTTTTGCTGTGGAATGGCACACGTCAATGCAACAGTGCAGGAAAGAGGCAGATAGGTTCCCATTAATGTAGTATCCAGTATGCCAGGAGATGCTGTATTATACATAGAGGCTCCCTGGTGCCCTCATCCCTTCCCACAAGATATGGCAACCTTAGATTCTAAAGAATTACTAAAAGCAGTTCCTCAAAGGATCGCTGTCTTGTAAACATGAACTGATGTTACCACTTGGGGAGAGGTTAGGTGCACACATAGACACTGAACATTTGCTTTCATGTGGATGGGGCTAAAGGGTAGGGATACATTGGACATGAGGGAAATAGTCCTGCAATAGAAGCTTGATCCTGGCTACTAAAAAAACAGGGAGAACTGGTGGTGGAAGCAGTCAATTAACAAAGTGATTAGCATGAAGTGGTTAATAACAAACAAGGTGAGAAGATGGGAGTAAACATGACAGCAATATCGTGACTGCCTGGGGTATGGACCACGGCATGGCAAAATGCACCTGGTTCTGTGCCATGATTTCAGCACTATGGCAGTCACAGTCCACCATGTTAGAGGCTGCACAATGTATGTGTGAGCACTAACATCTAGGTCACACATTTGCATAATGATGGCAAGCGGCACTGTTGTAAAAATCAGATATACAGCAATGAGATTTTATAATAAGGTTCTTTTAATATATATGGCACATCACCAAGTTAACTGTTTATATCCAGTTACATAAAAAGTTATCTCTTCACAAAACACAATTGTAATTGTTACTGCACCTATTTTAATGTTGTCACTGACTGGTATGCTACACCATACCTCATACATCCCAATTACACCATACTTATTCTATGAGTTCTGATATACCTTCTGTACCCCTAATGTACCCTATTATATATTCTCTACATTTTGTGTCCATATTGTATTATCTGTATATTGTGTACACCTTATTCAGTATTGTACTGCCTGCATTAAGATCACTGAATTAAAATAGAATCACTCCTGTAAAGGCAATCATGTGCACCTAGTGTACTTGGTAAACAAATTAATACCACAACTCAATAAATGAAAAAGGTATGCCTCCGCAGACAATGCTGGCTCTTTGTGCATAGGCATTTGACTAGGTGGTAATAATAGACCTCTGTGCACCATCAAAACCACACTGCCACCCTTGCAACTGTGTATCAGGCCTCATATTTTTAACATGTGCTGCTTAGAATTGTTATGCTCAACATGCTACAGTATATGTGAATGTGCATTTCACACAACAATATGCTGTGTGTAACATGGTACAATTTAGGAAATCAGGATTTACACAACATTACCCAAACATTGAGCAGAACAGAATTTTGTAGTTCCACCCAGCTCTTCACAGTTTCATATAGATCCCTAATCTGAGAACCCATGATATGGGTGAGAAAGATGGTATTCAATGTGCACATTAATAACTCAGATTTATTTTATTTTATTTATTTTTGTTGACCAGGTAAGTGCACTAGACAAATCCTGTCTATTTTCAGGCACGACCCAGGGAAGGGATACAGATGAATTCCAACTGACCGTGAACCATATTAAGCTATTGGTGGTATTTTTAGTGAAAATGCTGACTTATCTTAAAAGATACTGGGTTAACAAAGAAAAGGATGCAACAGGTTGAGTGCATGCAACTATATAAGTTTCTGTGACATAAAACTACAACTTATATAATGGGTAAGAGAAATCAAGACATGATTGTTAGATGTGAGCACATGACTGCATAATATCAGCACAATAGCACTTGTCAAAATACTTACTTCCCTGAACTCTGTTAGTATATTTAATGCTGACAGTCAGGCCATTCTTTTAAAATCATAATAAGACACTCTAGGACATCATCGTTAGTGCAATAATAACATTTTGGGGGTGCATAAGGCACTTGGATATGTCTCTTGCCTCATTCATCAAGGCATTCCATTATCCCACAGTAATACACCTTGTCATGTTTTATAACAAATTTGCATAGGTGATTGGATCCTCAATATGATCCTACATGAAGACCTTATAGAAGAATGTCGATACACAGTATCCCTCGTAGTCTGAAAACCCATGAACTGTTCTTTTAAATTAGGTATTGGTTTCACTTGTAGCTGACAGCAGTCAGAGATATCCTGAGTAAGTCTTCTTTAAATGGATACTGTACTGCCATCATGTTACGGAAACTTGTGTTCTTGGTGTTGTGAAGCTCTGCTTAGCTATTGTTATTAGCACAGGTTCTCCCTGTATGAAAGAATAAGGTCCTAAAATGTTGACTGTGTTGTACCAGTAAAGACAGATTTGAAGTAGTAGTTTTGGGATATCTCTGGACTGCTGCCAGCTACATGTAAGCACACTGTTACATATGAAAGAGCTATTGATGTGCTTGAAAACTATGAGGGGTACAGTTCAGGTGCTGTATAATATGTTCCCTTTATGTAAAGAATCATTTAGGAATATATCACCGTCACACAGTAATTACTGTAAACAAACTAAGGTTTAAACATTCATAGAAGTTAAAAATGCTCATCTGGAGAGGCTCACTACTTCAAGTACCAGAAGAGGCAGTTGTGTGTTCAACAGTCAATACAACAGGAGTTTAACACAGAAAACAGTTCAGCTGAAATAAAACATACAAAAAAATAGAACAGTTTACCATGTGGTGGCAGCCACTATTTTGTGGATAAGTGAAATCAAGATTAAGAAAGTTTTCAGAGCTGAAAAACATTCTGTCCTTAAAACAGATAATCAGTCAAGGCCCAGTGTTTTGGAGGACTGAAGTACTGAGTCGTATGCCTCCTGCCATACCAGCAAACTGGGTATGGGAACAGGCCTGGGTTTGTCAGATGTTGTCCAGTAGTGGGAGGATTGAGCAACCCCTCATGGGGAGGGCTGAGTCCCACCACTTGTCTACTACTTGGCAGAGGCTGGGAGGCAGCACGGCAGCACCAGCAGAAGTGAGGGAAATCTACTGATGCAGCATGCAGGTGCATCAATACACATGTGTGTTGAGTCTCACAGACATGCAGAGGCCAAAAAGTGGAAAAAGACTGGGTTCCTTAGTTTACCCTGCAGGCACTGCACAACCCTATGTGGCAGGTCTCCCACCAATATGACTCTGTGTAAGTAGCAGTTAACCCATAAGCCCACATGATGGGTCAGTTTCAGGTGGAGGATGTCACTGAGTACAGTGATGTGATAAGGAACAATTAGTGAATAAAACATTTAAACAGATAATAGAATATTTTCTTCAACAAAGCTTGCAATGTGAGAATCCATACTGATCCTGTTAATTAACAAAGTACATCAATTCCACAATTATCACACTTTTTCAGCCTCTAAGAAGTGATCTGATCCATGGAGAAATTATGTTGCCATTTGTTCTTCCTAACAGCCTGCATCCTTGTTGTTCTTTCAGTGTCCATCCATTATTCTGACATGTTTATGACCATTTGTGTTAAATTAGTAATCTAATTTTGTTGCCTTTGTAACTCTCCTCAACAGTTGCTTCTCTCTCTCTCTCTCTCTCTCTCTCTCTCTCTCTCTACTTGAATATTCTTTAACATCAGTAAAACAGTTCCAGGCCATTCAAATAAATAGCATGGGATGGGATGACATATCTGATGTCATGGAAGGTCTAAGAAATTTGAAAAGAAATAACAGTGGTTGATGAGTAGAATGTAGCTCTATGTAGATCTGAGGATACCCCAGACTTAGATTATTTATCTAGAAATAAATGGACAAAGCAAATAAAAATACGTAACTGGAATGGAATGGAAGATGGGATGGCAATTAAATATCTAAAACCATGTCCTAGCTCATTTAAGGTTGTTGTGTTGACAATCTTTCTCCCATTTGTTTAGGGAGGAGACAGGATGCAGTAAAGAGTTTATGATTTCTAAATAGTGAAGCCAACCTGGAGCAACATAAAATGCTTCCTTCTAATTCAAGTGGTTAAAGACAGATCCAGTAGAAACCAAAGTACTTACTGTACATCTCTTAGTTAGTACAGTATGGGAAGCAGTTACAATCTCCTTGATTTCTAATTTCAATCTACTAATCCCAATTAGCACTTTTCAAACTGGATTGACTATAGCAAACACGATCATTAATTCACAGTGCTATGTTCAATTTTTAGCTGTTCCTTCCTTCTGTTAGGAGAAAGCTAAAATGTCTCTGAAAGCCACTTAGCAAGAATTACAGACAAATCACCTCCTTCAGTACAATACTTTTAGGGACACCTGCAAGTGTAACATAAGGGGCCATAGACCGGTTTCCAGACATGCATTCAGGCATGAAGGAATGCAATTTCTTTATCAGACACTTTATCATTGTCAAGTCTGTCTCAGCACATTCATCAACACCCTTCCCTGTCTCAGTTACCCACTTAAGTTTGGCATCTTGAGGCACTTTACACTACCAGTTGTGTAATGGAGTGACTGTTACAGAACTAGTTTATCGTTTCAACCATTGCTGTGTAAATTGCATTCCTTCTGATTCAAAGCAAACCTCATCCAAACCGCTTTCCATGGTTGGCGTGGTTCATCCAGTATCTTCCGTTGCATCCCTGGTGTGAAAAGGCCATTCCATCAGTTGTGTGTTACATGCACTAGCTCTGCAAGATAATACTCTGATAGGAATCGGGGACAGGGTGTCGACATGTTGCTGTGCGGTAAACTGAAGGCACAACAGAAAGACTGCAACAGTGCTACACAGGTAATGATCCTTTCAGCAGAGAAACCTATGTGTAAAAGCACCTTTGGAGTGTCATTTATTCCAGAATATCTTCATTGTTATTATCCAGTCTCCTTCATTGTAGCTAGTACATTTTGCCATGGTGATTTCTGAACTGTAGCAAAATGTTACCAGCTCTGGTACTGTGATTTTCCTGCTGGAGACCTTTTTCACACAGTGTGTCAAAGGATACCCAAATGTTTGTCAGACTGAATATAGTACATTAAGTTAAAATTACAAGTTGCTCTTTCTTTTAATTTAAGTAAATTAAGGTAAATTTCTAAATTGAACAACAGTATGACCAACCTTAATTGAGAAAGACTATCTGGCACCCTAACCCAAACCGTAACTTTTGGTAGACTACAGGATTGCTGACAAGACATAACATGATATTTTGTATGTCATGGATCATGCCAACAACTGTTTGGTGAAATTTCAAACAATGTGCACACACACACATATGCACACACACACTTAAATAGTTATTTATTGGTGACTTGAAAACCTGCAGTGGGCAAGGCTTATTTCCAAGTGCAACATAGTGAAGGGTTACAGAACAAAGAGTAGGGCAAAATTATATAGGGATAAGTGATGGTGTGATGTTGAATACATGATTTATTTGAATGAGCTGTAAGACCTGGAAGACCCTCACAAGTGATGGAGCCGCGGGTGAGGTCCCAGGACACTTACAGTGAATTCAAATAAATCATGTATTCAACATTGCACTATCACGTGTTTTTTATGCAGTAGGGTCTTGGTGCAGTTTTGATAATTTTTAAGTGATTTAAGCTTTCAGATTGGAAGTTTTGTTTATGAAACTGTCATTTTTTAAAGTTCTTTGTGTTAGTGTACTTTTGAAGTAGGTTTCTAGGAAGACAAACTCTGTTGCTGTGGTATTACATCTGTTTTTGGAGGTACGCTACTTGATTGGCTGGAATTTTGTGTGTGGGAGGGCTAAAGAGTCTGAAAACATGGCACTCAGTTTCTAGCTTAGTGAGAGTTCGACAGAGCTGTTTTTTGTTTTTCTTTCCTTTATTTCCATGGATTAATTTATTGGGTTTATTCTGTTTTACTGGTCCATTTTGTAAGGGAGCCCAGGAAAAGAGTGATTCAGAAGGATGGCAATGGTAGCAAGAGTTGTGTATTTACTGTGTGTGAGGAGGGAGACAGAATTTTACTGGAGCCAGAGGGAGAGAGAGACTACAGAGGTTTTCTGAGGTGAGCTGGTAATGTAGAAGCTCATGTGAAAGTTGAAAAATGTCATGCTGCTACTTTTGGAGGGAGAAATGCTGCCATTTTAACAAATGGTATCTGGTTGTTCCTGGTTTTCATATGCATCTGGCATGACAGAGGTAGCTGACAGTAATGAAACAGAAAAGTATGGGTTAGTGTAAGTAGTGCCATTAGGAGGGTGTTGATTGATTGCAGGGTGTTGAATAAACAGTGGTTGATTGACATTAGAGGTGCTGGATAAATCATAGAACCACCATTCATTTAACATCAGTGAGAATAAAAGAGGAGACAATGGTGAGCGGTCAGATGAAGGATTTATCTACACTAGTGCTGTTTGACCTCGGTGACCTCATAAGTGGTGTGAGCTATGAGTGAGATGTCCAAGGTCAAACAGCACAAATGTAGATAAATGATTTATCTGACAGCTCACCATTGTGTATTTTATTCATGCAATAGGGGTTGCTTTCTGTCAGTGCAGGGACATTTGCTTTTGACTGTTTTATCTTTTTTTTTAAATGAAGATTTCTGGGACTTTTGTTAACTTTCCTAATGTAGGTCTGCCTAGCGTAGTGGTTGCTATTAAATGAAACACCTCATTTTGTAGAGAATGTTGTGCTGAAGAAATGTCATGATCATAGTACCATGCCACCTTTATTGATTTAAAGTTAATTGCGTTTATTTGTCAAAAAGTAAAAAAAGATTTAGCTTTCTTCTGTTTTTTTGCTAATTTAAAAAAACTGAAAGGTATCTATAAATGAATCACTGCTCATTTTGTAGATATGTTTGTGCTGAGCAACTTCCATGTTCATAGTATTATGCTATCTTTTTTCATTTTAAAGTTATTCACCTTTAAATATGGTTAGTATTACCACTGAGTCTACGCATTCTAAATGTTACCAAGTGATTGTGACATAGCTACTATGTGTATAAATCTTGATGACATAACTACTAAGGTCGGGATATTCAAATGGGTTGTGCATGGCACAACAGAGTTACACACCATCACGGAACCCACTGATGCACCATGCGTAATATTCAATGGGGAATAAGGTCAGCAGAAATCCCAATGCACCAGGAGCATCAATAATATATTCGGTGCAAGTGAGAGGCATGCCCATGCATATCCTGCACATCACGATATTCAGCCCAGGATGTGCTGAGAATATGCAGGCACAACCCCTACATGGCTACACAGTTGAGCCAGAAATAAATGGAGCAACAGCTGGCCACCCACAGGTGAGCTGCCATAATGCAGGGCACAACACGGCAGCTGCAAGATGTGGGTAGCCACCCGAGCTCTGGCGGTACCGTCCGGAGGTGTAGTGCGCCCCATGCCCGATCACAGGCTGTGTTAAGAAATAGAATTCTGGTGGTGCAGTGGACACAACCACCCTGCCCGATCAGTGGGCTGTATTATTTAGTAACTCCTGGTGGTCCAGTGGGACCCTATCTCCATGCCCAATTGTGGGATGTATAATGTAAGAACTCCCTGGTGGTCCAGTGGACTCATCACCCTGCCCTATAGTGGGCTGTAATATTAAATAAACTTCCCGTGGTCCAGCTGTACCATATTCTTCCTAACCCCATTGGTCCACAGTGGGCCAATGGGCATCCAGCCGTGATTGTATGCTGTCAGTCGGCGAAAGGGCTGGGTGGCCTGTGGGTGGGGTGCTGCCACCAGGTGCTGACCAGGGGAGTGGGGTGGTAGGAATGAGTGGCAGGTTGGGAGGGGTACGGGTACCGCTGGACCACCAGGGATAAGTAATACGGCAATTGAATGCCCGCAATCGGCTGGGGGCAGCACCAGGATTTTATTACATTATACAGCCCACGATCGGGCAGGGAGATAGGGTCCACTGGACCACCAGGGAGTTTCTTACATTATACACCCATGATCAGGTATTGGAGACTGCTGCCGGCATGAGGGTCTTGGGGCATTGGTCCCTGACGGCCGCTGCCTGGCAGGGCACCAGGCACAAGTCTCTGGGTTTTGGCACATCTGCATGCAAATGGGGCCATAATGATTTGCAAATGGCCCCATTTTCACCTTGCATGGCCCCATTTGCATGTCCATCGCTGAATATCATGGTTGATGCACCCAGTGCAATGGCACTTGCACCAGCTCATTCCCCTGCTCCTTTCTGGCCACATGCGCTGGTGCAATGCCACTGTGCCATGCGCCTGAGGGTGGCTATGGAGAGATATTCAATGGTGCTGAGCCATGGCACAGCACCATTGAATATCACCCTCTCAATGCCCTGGCACATCCCTGCTGGCGCTTCTGCAGCACCCAGGCTTGCGCCATGCCCTGGCTCAGTCTGAATATCCCACCCTCTAGGTATAAATTTCATTTGTACATATGGTAGATCAGATAACAAGATTTATCACAGAGATATTATCACCATCCTATTGCATAAATGAATTTAATGGTTTATCCACCCACACCTATTGCATAAAAAAGGTTATACAATAAACAAGCAAAGGTCTACTAGCCATAAACAGCTGGATTTTTGGTATTAATGCAACAGACTTGTACGCCAGTTATCTGAAGAATAGACAATAGCAATAAAAAAATGGCACTCTCTCATCCCTACTCCCTCTTCAAAGGCGGGTCTATCAGGGCTCCAATTTATGTCTGCTGCTATCCCTAGTTCATGCTAATAATTTAACCAAGAACATCTCTGACTCTAAGATTCATTTATTCTATGATACAGTACTGTATGCCTCTAAATCCTCATTCGCACAAGCCAGTTTAGCACTTCAATCTTATTTTAATCAGCTCCAGCATAACCTAATCTCTGCAAAATTACTGTTAAATGCTAAAAAACAAGGTAATGTTTTTCCATCTGCCAATGTCAGCTGCAAAGCCTTGTCTATAGTAACGCTATCCCTATTTCCACCATTTGAGGATAAGCTTGAGGTTGTGAATAACTTCAAATACTTAGGTTTTATACTATACTCCCAATTGTCATTTGCCCCACATTGAATCACTGTCCAAAAACTGAAGCAGAGACTGGGGATCTTTTTAGTAACAAATTCCTTTTCTCTCGGATTCAAGAACTAGACTTGTTCAGGCCACGTTTTGCCCATACTAGACTATGCAGATATAATATATAATAACTATACAATTCTCAGCCTTCGTAATCTGGACAATCTTTATCACCAGGCTTTTACTAATGCTCCAGTTTGAACACACCATTGTGCACTGTATAAGGAGATGAACTGGACCTTACTATCAACCAAGAGACATTTCCATATGTACAACTGGTATATAAGGCACTTCTGAACAAGTTGAGCCCGTGATATATCTACTATCATGCATCATTCACGAAGCTCCTATGCAGTAAGGAAATGCATATATACTGTATTACATTGGACATACCCAAAACCCTGCACAAGCTGGTAAGTCAGTCATGAGTTATGTCCTCTCACGGCCTGGAATAAACTCCAACGTATGCTTAAATTAAAAAACTGATACCATTAAATGCATTCAAATCTCCCACTGAAAAAACTACTCCAAAATCTGTCAGTGCTACTGATTACTAAATTATTGTCCTACCTAGCCCTTGTCTTAACCTCCTAAATAACTCTGAAAAGCTGTATTATGCATTTATTTTTGTTTAATCTGTGCTTGATGTTTCCGCTAAGACCGGTATTACTTCTTGCTATTTGTAACTGAATGTTTCTCATTTCTCTATTTTTCCTATTATATGTTTTATAATTGCTTATTAATTTGCTATACCCTTGTCACCCTGCCATGTAGTGTACCATACTGTTACTGTTGTTTATGTATAAGGGACCACCTAGTAAATGAACTTGTTCAATGGTTGTTATCACCGCAAATAAACTGAACTGAACAGAACTGAAAGGTGATGACTAGTCAAAACAAATATTTAATGCCATATTTGTTATGGACAAACTTCTAGCAGAATGGTATGGTCTGTCAAAGCTGTCCAAAATTAACAACAGATAGAAAGTCAAAATATCTACAAAGCCAACTGGCTACAGAATGAAAAGGGTACAGTTATCAAAAGCCTGAAGGTGGTGTAAAATATTTGCAGGAATAGGTGTGAGTGCACAGGCTGTGAAGAAAATGTGCAGTAAGAGGGAAGAAGGGTCAAAGACTTACAACTATCTTCAAACAGCAGCTAATACATCTGAAAAATGGCAACTCACATATACCCTTACAACAGGCATCCTCCTGCTCCATGCTAGGTGCAGTGATGATTTCTAATATTAAAATGTTGCAGTGTGGGGCTTGGATGATGGACCTTAGTGGCAAACAAGTGTGGCATTTTATAGCATTTGTTTTAAAGTTTCCTTTCAGTTTTCAAAACAAAACCAGCACTGCCAGATGGAGTTGGTCTACTGTATATATATGAGATACATAGATAATGACAGAAGAAAAACTCCATAGGCCCATTCAGTCAGCCTGCCTTACCTAACTACTCTGTCTGCACTAGCTTTAGTAGCCATTCCCCTGCAATATTTAAATTCTGCTGTTTTGGAATGTCTTACCTGACTCTGACTTTACATGATGGAAACATTTTGCGCAATAATAGAGTTTAAATATAGTAAGGGACTAATAAAATGTCTATAGAAGTCCAGTAATAGAAATCTCTATCCACACAAACTGTGGCAGCACTCAGAGCTGCAGTCTGATAGCGATAAACAAGAGGCCAATTCTGATATTACAAACACACAGGAAAACACAAAAGTACCACACTCCAGCAGCCATAGTATATAACTTACATTTTGTGGTATCAGTGGTTCCTGGCCTAATCTGGCTCCACGGTACTTTGAGCTTACATTGTCTGTTTGTCTCAGAGTGGAGTTTAGCCTGTAATAGTTCCTCTTGCATAGTATAAAATTTAAAAAACAATGGGGGTATATTCAAAGGAGTGTTGGGGACTTCTGACATGACTGCCATATATCTCAAATGCTTTCACTTTAAAATATAAATGGTGATCTAACCAAAGGGTACAATTTGTACAACTTGCAGCACTTAATAAGATGCATGTGCAAATAGTTGATGCACATGTGCATTTTTTACCTTAGCACATACAAATCTGTTTCAAATGCAAAAACATTTCAGAATAACATCTAAAGGTTTTACACATTTTGAAAGACAAGTAGGGAAATCTGCTGCAAATGCTTTGAAACATTTCAGAACAACATCTAAATGATTTGGCACATTTTGAAATAACACTGACTTTGTCTGAAATCTGGAATTATGATTGCATCATGCGTTGTTAGACCCACCCACACTGTGTCCACAGAAAATATGAGTTCAAATATTATTATTAGAGATAGCAAAGTCTGTGAAATTCACCCCATGATGTAATTCACAGATTTCACTGATTTTGTGGAGTTGTTTCATGGATTTTACGGCCTAGATTCCACCACAAAACATGAAATTTCACCAGTGAATTTCATGCTTTGTGGCAAAATGACACATTTCTTCGACGATTTTGAGCAAATCATCAAAATTGAAGAATTAGTGACCAGCCAGAACTCTGTGAATTCCACGAGGCATGAATTTTCAGCACTTTGAGTGAAATTTAAGAGCTAAGTTTAACTTTTCAACATCTCTAATTATTATACAGTAGATCAAAGGAGCTCTCTAGATCAATTGGAGTGCTTCTATTCCTTTTCCTGTAGACACCGTTATTCAGTGACAGTCTCTCACGTGCAGCTGCTTGAAAAGTGCCCTTTAAAGTAAGGGTTTCAAAATGTAATCTATTATTGATCAGTGTCAATCAGTAATGAAATAATACCTCCACAAAGACCAACCTCTTAGTTGTAAGTGTGGTTTCATTTACATACATAGGGTATCAGAACTGCTTACCTTTGGTTTGCGGTCTCATACCCTATGACTGCACATGAGAACACTCTTACAACCTTAAGAGTGCTCTCACTGGCTGTATAAACATACTGCAAAGATTAATGTGCAACATTTCATTGTGCTGATGAGACTGTGTACAAAATATCTCCATGGATTGAGAAGGAGATATTTTGTGCCTAAAAATATTTTTGAGCACCAAGACACCATATATAACATTATATACTGCTCCTGCTGGAGTGCAACCCTTTGCTTGTTTCTGTGCTCTAGAAAAGCTTTCTGTTAGGTAGGACTACTTTCAACGGTGGCTTCTATACCTTGAGATTCATTTCTAATGCAAGCTTTTGTCAGCAACTTTAAACAACATCAAATCAACACCATCAATGGATTACGAAAGCATCATATCATGAGGGTATGCAAAACATTTGAATGTTACACCAACCCACATGGTTTATTGTTTATAATTGCTTGTAGAGGGCTGTAATGAAATATGCTAGTGATCCCCATTCCATCCATAAAAAGCCTATTTAATTTTTTCTCCCCAACTGCACAGCAAACAACTTTTTCAAGCCTCACAAACTGCTTTTAGTTTCATTAAAAAGTTGCATGGTTGATAATACTGTAATACTGTTTTTTTTTCAATAATGCTTAAAACTAAAAAGCAAACTACACTGCACTGGTTTGCCATCAGGAGAGTAAAACCAGAACAGCCTCCTGGTGCAACTTGAACTTTTAATTTACATTTGTAAAAATAAAAAATTGGCAGGATCAACCAGATGAATTTTTAATGAACCATAAGGTAATTAGGATAACTGGAGGGATGCTGACTAGTAGAGGGTAGAAAACTGACATTTTAGAAGACTACAAGTTTGATTGACAGACAAGAATAACACATGACTGTATGTCTCACAAAAAGTTGTGCCTGTGGAAAAAGGGTTTCCAATAATTATATATTGAATAAATGGTGTAAACTGTGTTACAAGGCTGGAGTTCAATTAAAGGTGCTGTTAATATTACAAATTACAAGCCTCTAATGCCCGACCCACCATCACAGTGGCAGGTCCAATTGTGATGTCAACATCCCAGGTTTGGGAACAGACCCAGGAGACAGAGGGACAGCTGGACAGAGAAGGATTGAGTGCCCAGTGGTGACTTTTCTTCTCCGGGGGGTGCCCTACATCAGCAGCCCCTGAATGGATGCTGGGGAATCCACAGAGACTGGCTACAAGAGACAGGAGGTGGACAGACATTGGGCATGCCTGTTGATGTCATTGCATGTCCCACACCCATGGGAAAGCAGCGTACAAAAATCTGGCTAAGCAGATGATGCCCCTACCTCTGCTCCTGCTGAAGACTCATGTCTGCTGGGGAGAGGTTGCATTCATGTGGCTCTGTCCTGGGGGCCAATCCAGGGCAATGACCACATTTTCAGGGAGGGATGCCCACTTGTTGGCCCCACCCAGGGTGTAAAACTGATTTTGGGGGCAGCAGAGGGTGGAGGTTGAAGCCCGCCCAGTATGGGCAGAGGGTGGGCACCACAAAAAAAAAAAAGAATCACAAGCCCATAACTTGAGTGGCTTGCATCACCAGAACCCTGAGAGTGATCTATACCCTGAAATTCAAAGTTGGGTCTTTTCAAGTTTTACATAGCATATGG
Source organism: Neoceratodus forsteri (assembly GCA_016271365.2). Taxonomy (NCBI): domain Eukaryota; kingdom Metazoa; phylum Chordata; order Ceratodontiformes; family Ceratodontidae; genus Neoceratodus; species Neoceratodus forsteri. The sequence goes on from CM057455.1 coordinate 628,954,920, forward strand.
TCAATTTAATAATGTGGCAGTGAAAATAAGGAAACATAGCTTCACTTAAATGAAAAAGTGTAGAGTCTGCTGATTCTATTGAGGGCAAAATATGAAGTGTGTTTGAATGGTGAAAAAGAAATTGAGCTTTTTTTTTTTAAACAGCACTGCACTCTGGTGCAAAAACAAGTGTGTCATATTACATTTTTGATAGTGTTGGAATTCTTTTTGTTCTTTAAAGACCTTTTCTCAGCCAACTTAATTTGGTAAAACAAAAGCTGCAATGGTTGTGGCTGTGATTAGAAATGAAACCAGTTAGATCAGTTTTACAGAAAGGGGTTAAAAGCTTGTGCAGACCATAATTGTGTACTTGAATAACCACAGGCCATAATTTACAGCTTAGAATATTTTGAAAGTGCAACATTCTAAAGTGTGAATCATGACATTGAAAAGAACTGTCTATCTGAAAATGATTTGCATTGACCATATTTTATTACACAGTAGTTGGGGCCATCAGCAAAATATGTTCACAGTTTTAGTCCTTAAAGTGTGATTTATTTATTTATTTTATTTTTCAGAAAAGCATAAAATTACTACTGTGGTAAGTCTGCATTTTGTGCCATTCAGTTTCAATATCAATAGCACATTAGTAGCACTCACCTGTTCTCATTTTTCAACCACATGTGATTTAATGACAATGAAACAAATATTTCCATACAATGCATAATATACTAACATGAAATCTAATTCTATTCAATTTCTACATATGCTGAAGATAAACAGCACCTTTGAATACATCTACAGTATGTTATATGTCTTCTCAAATGACTAAGGCTCCCATATTCAAAGCTAGCCATAAGTGCCAAGCAGACACGAGCACAACAGCAAGAAAATAGCACAAAGCTGACGGGGTGGGGCAATATTCAGACAGCTAGAATGCCAGGACTAGAGCGCATTAACAATCTGAATAAGGGACAGTGTCATGCAGTGCATAGTGGCTATGTGCTCCACTGACAAGACCCAGATTGGAAATGGCCAACAGAAGCCTGACGGAGATAGTGCAGCCCAAATAGGATAGTGCCAGGCATCTTGTGAAACATGGTTGGCCCTAACATACTAATGAGCCCATTGGCAATGCATGGAGCTATGGCTATCTGCAAACCCATTATTGGATCATTAGCATATAACACAATGCTCAATGCAGCAGTACTGGTGTCCTGTCAAAACAATGAGTCAAATACAGCGACTCGAAAACAGTGAGGCAAACACAGCACTCATCATTTGAGTGATGTGGCATTTACAGCACATGTTTAGTCTAGTACTGTTGGGGTATTGCTCTTTGTCATCTGCTTTTTGTGACTGGGAGATGGTTATTTTTAGTTAGGTGGGTTTGTGGGATGAAGACCCTGACAGGATGCAGCCCCTGCAAATGAATTATGACAAGGGGGTTCACTATTGTTGTTTGGCACTATGTTGCAATGTGCTGTTATAGTTCTTCCTGTTTTTGAGTTGTTGTATTTGCCCTGCACAGTATTGCAGGTGCAGTAATGACATAGAACCTCATCCCCACACCCAGTGCTCTGTAGTAAAGACTCAGGGCATGTACTTTATGACAGATCAACACAGCCATCCATGCAGCCTTTTACTAACCACATCATCAGGTAGCCATGTGGAATAACAGGGTGAATGCATGCCTATTGCACAGTAAGCTGTTTCTACAGTAGATGCACAATACATTCCTGTGATTCAGATTGCAACTGGTTGAGGTAGTGAGTAGAGAGGTTGTGCCAGCTGCCATTACTAATGCTGTATAGTAGCATTGGTATGTGGGTAGATGGGTGTGTGGGATGGAGGGATCTGTGCAGGTGGGATGGGTGATATGCCAGTTGGATGGTCAAAGGTGGGGCAGTTGGACAGACAGAGGAGTGGTGACTGGCAAGAGCCACTAAATATCCACAAGATAATGTTACTTGGGAGGACAGAATGGACAGGGCTGAGGTTTGCTGTGATGTGGGCACATAGCAAGTTGGTGCCTACTAAAACAGTGACCCACTTGTGGTGTATACCCCAACGGTGAGGAGTCATGTCAGACCAACCTCATTGAATTTTTTGACTGGGTGACTAGGGAGGTGGATCAGGGGACGGCAGTGGACATGGCCTATCTGGACTTCAGCAAGGCCTTTGACACTGTGCCACATAAAAGACTATTACACAGACTGGGGAATATGGGTGTGGGCAGGACAGTAGTTGGTGGGTAGGTAACTGGCTGGGTGGCAGGATACAGAGGGTGGTGTAAATGGCTGTCACTCCACAGAGGAAGAGTGACCAGTGGGGTACCACAGGGATCAGTGCTGGGACCAGTCCTATTCAACATCTTCATCAGTGACATTGCGAAGGACCTAGAAGGCAGAATTTCACTGTTCGCTGATGACACAAAGCTCCAGTAACAGAGTAGACACACCAATGGGTGTAGACAGAATGAGAAGGGACCTGCAGAAACTTGAAGAATGGTCAGAGGTTTGGCAGTTGAAATTCAATGCAAAGAAGTGCAAGATAATGCATATGAGGCACAATAACCCTGGCACAATATATCAGTTGGGGGTGAGGATATAGCATGCACCAAGCAGGAAAAGGATCTTGGGGTTATCATCTCTGATGAACTCAAGGTAGGGAAACAGTGACAAGGCAGCAGGTAAAGCAAATAGGATGCTGGGATGTATAGGCAGGGGCATCACCAGCAGGAAAAGGGAGGTCATAATTCCACTATACAAGACACTAGTGAGGCCCCACCTGGAGTACAGTGTACAGTTCTGGAGACATACCTACATAAGGACATAGACAGGGTAGAGAAGGTTCAGAGGAGGGCAACAAAGATGGTGCATGGATTGCATCACAAGTCCTATGAGGACAGGTTGAAGGAACTGAACATGTACTCCCTGGAGGAGAGGAGGAGAGAGGGATATGATAGAGACATACAGTATCTTACAGGGAGGAACAGGGTGCAGGAATACACTATTTTAAGCGAAAAAGATGTTCCAGGACTAGAGGGCATGGGGTGAAGTTGGAGGAGGATGATTCAGAGGAAGCGTGAGAAGAATTTCTTCACAGAGCGGGTGGTGGACAAGTGGAACACCTACCAGAGGAAGTGGTGGGGCTGAAACAATCCTGGATTTAGAATGCATGGGATAGACATAAAGGAATTCTGGAGGTCAGGGGTGAGGGCAACATACTTCTAGGAAAACATAAACTGAACTTACAGGCTCAAATGGGCAGACTGGGTGGGCCATAGGCCCCTTATCTGCGACACTGTCTATGTATCTATGTATCTATGAGTAGAAGGGTGACGGATGTGGATGGTTCATAAATGGCAACAGGATGTCGCTACATGTACATGCACGTGGGAGTGGGGTGACACAGCAACTGAGGGGCAGGAGAGTTCATGAGGGGTGGTTCCATAGTCTGCCACCAAGCTGGCTTTGTGGAGTGGTGGGGTGGCTGTTGGCCTGGGGTGGCTGGGATGCAGGGTTTGGGTCTGGGTGCCTGGCCCAAGATGATGAATTTTTTTTTATTTGCCACTGTTGCACCCCCGATATATACCCCCTAGAGTTGAGAATCTAAAAAAAAGGGTGCAGGGGTGAAGCCCCACAGGGGTGCAGCCCCTGAATAACAGTAAGAAATATGAGTCCTTGCTCCATTGTGTCTGTCGTCGAGTTTGTACATCTCTGAAATTTGATTCTGGCAATGCACACTCACCATAAGGATGATCACCTTTTGCAATTGCCTTATGACATAGAACCCAGGGCTGACAATGAGGTTAGGTACAGAAGTATATGGTGCCATTCTGCACCATAGAGGGAGCTGTGGTATGTCTTTCCCACTGTGTATAGGTATTCTGTAAGTGGAGTATTTACAACTCAGTTCCATAAGTAAGGTGTAGATTTCTAGTATGGTAGATTGCCTCGATGTCTGGGTGCTGTTCTGTCACTACATACATGTTCTATGCCAGTAATACAGGGATCTGGGCGTGGTGGAAGGATTTTGTGCACAGGGATAAGGGTGGGGTCTTGGCAGTGTAAAACAGCACTGAGATGGCAGATGTTTAGCCCGCTGAAACCACTGTATATACTTTTGCACCCTGTATTCATTGAGATCCATCATATGCATGGTTGCAGTGGCATATTTTGTGGAATCACACTGTTAGGACAGCACCATGCATCATGGATGTTTGAATATGGCCCTGCCCTGTTGGTTCATGCTATTCCAGAACTAAAATTGTTAGTGTTGTGCTAACATGCTACTGTATACTTACCTTTAGAATATAGAGGCCATGACCTCTAATGTAATTTTAAATGCAGATCCACTCATCACTTTTAAAGTAGCTTACAAATATATATTTTTTTTCATTTTCAAACTGATGCTGTCTGTGTTATAGATTCTACATGGAAAATCTCTATTTTTGTCATTTAACATTTCCACAACATTCTGCCTTCTGCTTTACATTATTACCCTATGGTATTATTTAGTTGAAGCTTTTCCTCTTTATAAAAGGTTGTCAGTTTTAATTGGATTCTTTTCTGCAAGCATATTAGTTTCATATATTATTAAGTAAAGATGCTTTACTTACCTCTGCAAATGGGAACTGGAAAATCCCATGCTGCTGTGTTTCCTGAATGAGCCACGCATGTGAGTTGAGAGTGCCCATCCAGAATGTATCCAGTCACACAACTATAGCGTATTTATCTCCAACTTCAAACCGTGTACCATACAAAATACCCTTAGGTGGAACTCCAGGATTTGCACAAGAGCTGCTCTGTAACTCTGTAAAGAAATAAATATTTTTTTTATACACCAGCAATGATTACAATGGATAATTGCTGTACATAGTTAAAACACTGTTTTAGGAATACAAGAGAAAGACAAAGGCAGCTGGTTGTACAAGCCAAAGAACAGAGCAGGGTTCTAATTAGTGCAGTTTTTCAATGGATATATATATGCGTACATGTCTTATGCTCATGACTGCTGCACAAAGCACATACTGTATGAATATAGGGCTGTGTTAGGACTGCAGAAAGTGACAAAGCACGGAAAACAGCATCCTAATGGCCACAAACACACCAATGAGCAAGGAAGCTAGTACATCCCAAACAGGTTACTGCCTTTGTTCCTGGTCTTCCATACTTAAACACCAAGATGGTAATGACCTCTTGAGATATGCAAGGCCTTAAAGGCCATTTGCATGTCACTATGTGTCCATTACCATGTCACCATAGTGCCCTGTGCCTTTCCATGTGTAAAGACTTTGCAAAGAGAGTTTCCCAGTGCCACTAGCCTCACCTGGCACCATTATAGTAAATCTCTGGTAATGGGTAAATAACCCCACCCACACTTACTGACTGCTCCCAGGCCTGATTACATACCCATTAAATCAGAAATACCCCACCAATACCAATGCAGTCCACCCCAGTGCCTAGCCCTAACCTCCTCTCATTATCACCTCACCTGGCTGTGTCTGCCCCCATGTCTCATATCAATACACATGTAACACAGAAGTATTGTCCATCAATATTGGTCTTATGAAATTGCCTTTTAAACTTGTTGAAATATTAGTCTGAAGGGCAATCCTATAAGACCTGTATAAATAGATTGACCTTCCATGTCAATATCTATTAACACTGAACTTGTGGCAGGTACTAGTCAGCTGTATGGTCAGGAGAGGTTAAATTCTAGCTGCCAGGGGTGTAGTGAGGAATTGATACTGGGGGCTATTACCATTTATGGGGAGTACTGCTTAAAGGTGAGTTGCTGAAGTGAGTGGGTGAGGGTGATGTAGGAGGTCAACTAAAATACCAGAGTTTCTAGTCCATTGATATTTTGCTTCTAACATGGAAAAGAGTAACTGTGGTGGATCCACTAAGCAAAGTTCACAATAGAATCATGATCCACTCACCAGTGTAATCTGATTAATGATATATATTATTCCAAGTATTCAATTCAAGGAAAAAGTACATAAGGGCCCAGAAACACTAATGTTTAGTGCCAATCGTGTCTCTTCTTCAGGCTTTGTCTGTAAAATAATATGACCCTAATGGATCTCATTGCTGTTTATGCAGTAATAATGGGCTTGTTCATCTTTTTACTCTTATTTATTAACTAGTACCCTTCACCTTCAATGTTCACTCTGAAAGATAACTCCACAGTCATGACTCCACTGACTTCCAAACTCTTAGATCTGTCCTTCATAATTAAGTCATCCCACAATGGTGACCAGACCTTAAGCTGTTGTGAAAGCATCCATGCATGATACTGCCTGATCTCAACTACCACAAGGCTTTCACTTCGATGCAAGTCTAAGGTCATGTCAACATTTCTCCCATCTCAGGGAGAGGACAACAGTTCCATCAGATTCTCAATTTCCTCCCATCCCAGCAGACCCCTGAATACCTGAGTCCATTCCAAACCTTGGTCACCAGCATGGAAGAGAGAGGTGCCAGAACATTTGCCCTCCATGTCACCAAGCTGGCCTCAAGCTGTTTCTTCTTATGCCATGATTGAGGTATTTTTTTCTGTCATGGGCAGACAAGATCCTGCAAATTCTCAGTCTAGATTTCACCTAAATATTTCCTATGACATTACTAGATGTGGCCTGTGCCTTGAATATTGCCACCTGAATCAACAGTGCCACATTCATTTCCACTGAAAACTTTCTAGAGGTAGGGACACCCATTCAGTGTGTCCTTGTGCATCCCAGAATAAAGATAAAGGATGATTTAAAGTTCAAATGCCAATGTTTTACAGATTTACATAAACACAGGAATTCAAGTCCGGCGTCATGATTAGCGTTTCCTGAAAATATCATGCATTTTGGTATGGTGGTTTTAAATCCATCTGTTAATGTGCTCTGCAGTAACTGAAAACAGTGAAGAAACAGTGAAGATTTTTCTGTCCCTATCAGTGAGTGATGGTATCATTCCTGTCCACCCTGTAGATGCAGCAATGAAGTCCTCAATTGCCTGTAGTACAGTAGCTGTTGCACTTCCCAGTCAGAGCAATCTGTTGAGCTAATTGTCTTTACTCCAAGTGAGCTACTAACCCTTCTGGTTTGTGTTTAGATAGATTCTGTTCTCATAAAGAGTTGGTCTTTTGTGTTTGGTGGGTAACTGAAGTAGTACAGGTATAAATGAATGTGAGAAATCTCCTGTCTATATCACAGCTGAGTTCTGTCACATAAAAACTCTTCATTGATTTTACCTATATAAACCCAGGGTTGTATAATGGATATAAAATAAATCTAAAGTTTGTTATGTCATAGAACTAAGTGTGCCCTATATGTAGCCCCCATAGATATGTTCATGTGAGAACAATATTGTTGCTATGTGTTAGATTGACAAACAGTGTCTGCCACACTTTGCTATTTCGAGGAACATACCACTGTATGAACTTACAAAATTCTCATTTCTCTGATGGATTCTGTGTGTACATCAGGTATGTGTGTAACTAAACATACAATATGTCATCCTGATTCCGCTGTCTCTTGCCCTCAGTTGAGGCTACTGCACCCTGCTTCCCTCTGCACCATCAGTGAGCCACGCCACCTGTTGCCCCCTGTTCCTGTCTCCACAGACAGGACTACTGTGCTCTGCTAAGCCCTAGAGTTCCAGGTCTCTGTCTCCACAGTTGGGGCTGCTGCATCATGCTACCCTCTGTCCCCACCCTATAACACAAGATGAAAGTGTTTGTTTTTCTTTCAAGCAGCTTGGGTAGTGTACCAAAGGATCTGACTCTGGTTGCAGGAAGCAACATTGTGCAACAACCCTAACTGTGGAATCAAGAGGCTTTGTGATGCAGCAGGGCACAGTGGTGGCAGGGGCAGAGGACAGCTTGGTGCAGAAGTTTTTACTGTGGGGCAGTACACAGTGGGCATCAGGTGCAGCAGCCTGACTGTGAGACAAGCATGTTGCTAGCTGCCTTCCCATTTGAGGTGCAAGGTGCAGCAAAATCCCCATCTTTGTTAGCCATGTGCAGCAACCCCAACTGTGGAGGCAGAGGCCCTGGGACTCTAGGGCTTAGCAGAGCACAGCAGTCCTGTCTGTGGAGACTGGAATAGGGGGACAGGTGACATTGGCCCTGGCTGTGGGGGCAGAGGAAGCGGGGTGCAGCAATGTCAACTGAGGGCAAGAGATAGGGCAACAGGATGACATATAATAAGCCTAGTTACATTCATACATGATGTATTTCCACACAGAATCCCTCAGAGAACTGAATTTTGTGATTTCATACAGTGCATGTTCCTGAAATAACAGTGTGGAAGACACTTGGTTGTCAATCTAATAAGCAATCCAATAAGCAGCAGCTTAGAAAGTTCCTCACTGTAGTACTAGTCTGGGCCAATGGAGTTGCCCTTTAAGGAGCAGACCAGGTTGTCCTGGTGCACCCTTCCCTCTGTCATGGAATGGTGAGTGCTCAGAAGGGAGGGAGGAAGGAAGGGGAGGGCTAAGGGGCCTGAACAAAGGACAGGTAACAGGAAAGGGGAGGGCGAAGGGTGGTACATAAGGGACAGCACAAGGAGTTTTTGATTTAATTGGAACTGCAGCACAGCAGATTGGAGGAACAATTTGGAGAGGTTTGTGCACCAGGTAGCAGGTAAGATTGCTTCCAAGGAATGAAGTTTAAAAAAACAAAAAAAAAATATTGTTTGTGACTGCTTTAAAATAATGTGTTTTCTAATGGTTTAAGGTACATAGAGGTAGTATGCTTTGTTTTGAAAATGTCTGGCTCATTTAGGTTAGGTTTGAAGAAACTATAGTATTGCTGGTTCAAGGACAGCGTTTTAGGGGATGAAAGTAATTTTGCAGGGTATAGAAGATGTAATGTTTTAAAATCGCGAGGTGATTAGGCACAGTTCTGTTGAAAAGCATTTGTGCAACATCAGGGCCAATTTATAGTTGTGCAGAAGGCCACAAGCTAAGGAGGTCACCAGCGTCTGCCCGGTGGTGGGCTTAGCAAGACGAGGTGGGGAGACAGTTGTGGAGCAGAGACATGCAGCAGCGGACGTAAAAGCTGCAACATGGTAGGCTGGATGGTAAAGCCTGGGGTTCAGGATGGTTTTGTCAGATCCCAAAGAATGGGAGGATGACAAAGGGGGTGAAACAGTCAGTCTGGAGGAGGCCCTAAACAGGGGGCCAGGAGCCAGGCAAGGGTGGCCGGCGGGCGTGACATCACACTCCACGCAGCAGTCACGTGAGGATCAGAGGCCAGAAAGAGTAATGCAGGACTGAGAAAGGGCTGGGGGTGAGCCTGGTTTCATCCTGGTTGTAGGGGTTGAAAAAAAGATGCAGGGATGAGAAGCCTCAAGCGCGCCAGCTGCACTGTGTGGCTGATAAGCGGACCCCTCCCCGCCCTAAAACCTTGCAGCCACCTCCTTGTGTGGGGGCTGAGGAGATGCTAGCAGGCCTGGAGGAGGCCCCAGAAGCAAAGGAGTGAAGAGGGGGATTGCGATCTGGGGGTCTCGTGACATGACGTCATACACCACGTGGTTGTGTGCGATCAAGCTGGAGGGCAGGTGGTTTTCCCAATTATTGGTGTACTGGCTGAATTTGGGCCTGTATTTTCTGTTGAGTGGAGGTGTTGGGGGTGTGCTGGGGGTTACGGAAAATTAGTAGGCCAGGAAGAGGCCCAAAAGCGAGGTGAAGCAAGAGCACGTGTCGGCGACCATGTGGCGTGACCCCACACGCCGCTTGGTGGTCACGATAGAACCCCTCCCTTGTTGGGTGGCTTCTACGCATTTGTGCAATGGGGGTAAGGGGAGCACATCTAGCCCAGCGGGGGCAGGGGGGGTTGCAGAGGTGAGTGGTATCCTATGGAGGGCAGCCTGGCTCAATGAGGAGGGACGGCAGCAGTGTGGGGCTCAAGATGAGGTTTCTTTGCCCTGCGATGGAGCATGCTGTGGATGCCAATGAAGGACAATTGGTCTGTTTCATGGAGGAGCTGGCAGGTAGAGGCCCTCTAGCCTGGGGGAGGAAGCACACTGCACCACGCCGGCATGACATCACACGCCTGCATCAGGCGCAGGGAGGGGTGGGGATCCAAACACAGGATGAGTGGGGAGGACAGGGAGGACAAAAGGTGAGGACTGGTTCACGGGGAAAAGGGGAATGCATATGCCATCCACGCCAGAAGGTTTTGGGGGAGAAACAGGACACCTCCTGCCCTTAAAAAGAACCTGGGGCTGCCTCCACTTTGGTACGTCATGGGGGGCAGTAAGCCACCAAAAAGAGAAAGGGGGCATTTTTACATTTAAACCCAGGCTTCAAGCACGAAGGTGGTGACCCTCGGGAGGCCTCAGCAGTAATCTTCATGGCCACAGTGGATGGCTAGGAAACAGGGGAGGGTGGGGGCATATGAAAGGGGTTAGGGATGAAATGGAAAGAGCTTGAAAAGGCTTAAAAAGGGCCAAGGTACAGGTCTGGGGGTGAGTGGCCCACGTGGCATGTGCCACTCAAAAAGGACATGGCAGGGAGCAGCCAACGGTGACCTGGTTGCCTAATTGAGATTGGGACCCAACCACCTCATGAAAGTGTATGGCACAAGGGGCAGAGGGACGACAACACAGTACATATATATATATATATATATATATATATATATATATATATATATATATATATATATATCTTCATGATTGTTGTCTTCACAGTGGAAAAGAAAGGAAGGACATGGCACCAAAGAAGAGTAGGCCATCAAAGGAAGACGCTTACAGGGCTATAATTGAAATGGCGGAAAAGCCAACAGAATGTGGGAATTGGTGGAGGGAGGAACCAGGGAGGCCGGGAGAAGAGGAAAGCAGGCCTGGGAAGGGGCAGAGGAAAGGACCAGCTGAAGGGCCACGCAGTCCCACTAGGGTGCCACCGCTGTCAGCAGACACAACAAGCTGGTTGATCCAGTACCCCTGCAGCCTATAGACCCCGTGACACCAGTACCTCCCCGATCAAGGTGGGACCTCCTTTGGGAACACGGACCAGATCCTCAGAACATTGAATTCCTCCGCAAACCCTAGCAGTTCACCCCTCCTCAACCACGGGAGAAACAAGGGACACTTGGAAGACTCCAGGCAGCAAGGCCGGACAAGGTTACAGGTAACACATCCAGCGAGTGGGGATAGTATAAAAGAATACATAGGTCAAATTGTGTCAGCTCTGGGAACAGGAGGCTAGGGCAGATGGAATCAGCCCTGGCAGAGATTAGAGCAGAGAAGGAGGTGCTCTGGTAAAAATGAAGGGTGTACAGAGAGAGAAGGTACACAAGGGAGATAGGTTCACCTGGGATGAGGATAGGAGAGCATGTGCCACTGGCCATGAAGGAAAAATATGGAAAGGTGAGTATGTGGATATATTCACTTTGGAGCCGTGGAGGTGCAGCCAAGTATGAGGAAACTGGAAGGCATAGGTAAGAGCAAATGGGCAGTGATAGTGCTGTTAGGAAAAGGAGGATGACAAATTCATAAAAGGGAAGACTTGGGACGGATGGTCCATAGGTTTGCCACCTTCTCAGCCATTGTACTGGAAAAAGGCCTGAGCTAGGCATCCCACTCATCACCTATTCTTTGATAATATGGAGGCAAAAAGCAAAGGGTGAGTGGGGTGGTTATACTATGATGAGTTTTTCAGCAGAGAATGGCAACATTTGGGACGTGAGATGGGACACCAAGCAGCTTGATTTATGGAATGATTATGTAACAGATCAGTCCACACCCAAAGGTGAATGGGGAAAAGGGGGACTACACCCAAAAGATGCTGCTGGGCTTACAACAGGGCGTTTTGCTTGGCGCGCCAATGCCGTTTCTGGCATGCTTGTTCAAAATTTAGGTGGAGGTCACCCAGCAAGTAGATGTAGACAGCATGGGCCCAAGGGGCACAGGGGCAAGAGGTCAGGGTCAGGTCAGCAGTTTTTGGGAAGGCCAGGGGTTTAGAGGCAGACACACGGAACAGGGAGGGAGGGGTAGGGCAACTCGAGTAGAGGGGGGGTCAAGTTCACAGATAGAAGAAACATTGCACAAAACAAGGGGAAGGGCCAGGAGAAGTAACAGGGGGCCTGACAGGGACCAGTTTGGGATGGCCAGAACCCCCATCAACTTGAAGGCATGGATAGCTTTCTTGGAAGGATATCCAAACACAAACATCCAGGATATGATTATAAGAGGTTTTAAAACAGGGTTTTCACTGCAGTGTGGGGGCTCAGACAGGCGAGGAGGTGAACAACTTGGGGTCAGTGAAAAGGAAAGGAGGGATGTTAAGACACAAGATAGATAAAGAAAGGCAGCAGGAGGGTAGAGGGCCCATTTAACACACCCCATTGAGGAACATGCAGATTTCGCCATTGGGTTTGGTACCAAAAGAAACAGGAAGGGGAATACAGGGTGATTCAACACCTGTCTTATCCGGAGGGACTCGGTGAATGATTTCATCAGTGAGGAGCATAGTAGGGTGACATATGCAACACTAGAGGACTCAGTCTGGATAATCCGAGCCACAGAGGATGCTTGGATGGCAAAACGGACATTGAGTCTGCTTTCTGACTGCTGCCAGTTAGGAAAGAAGACTGGGATCTATTGGGTTTTAAGATCGGGGGCAGTATTATTTTGATAAAGCAATGCCAATAGGATGTTCCATAGCATGTGCAACATTTGAGGCATTCAGCACCTGTTTGCAGTGGATATTTCAAGAAAAACAGGATATAGGACGGTCATCCATTATTTGGATGATTTTCTGTTCATTGGGAGGGAAAAGAGACACAAAAATATGCTGGAGGAGTTTCAGGGCTGTGCCGGGGCTAGGGGTCCCACTGGCTCCAGAAAACAGAAAGGCCCAACAGGGTGATGGAGTTCCTGGGGATTGAGATAGCGCCCTAACGAAATATTTAGAACTACCCGGACAAGAAAGTAAGTAAATTGAAGGAACTGATTCAAGTACACACCTGCAGGAAGGGTACAACTAAAACTAGTGCAGCAGGTACTGGGGCATCTGAACTTTGCCTGCAGGGTCATCGGACCAGGACGGGCATTCACAAGGAGGATAGCCAGGGCTACAGCAGGGGTCACCAGACCACATCACTGGGTGGACTTGACACAGGGTGTCAGGAAGGATTTTAGAATATGGGAAGAATTAATCAAGGAGTATAACAGGTGTTCTTTCTGGCAGAGGAGTGGGTGTACAACACTGACCTTGACCTCTACACAGATGCTGCAGGGGCTAGGCATGGGGGTTTACCTGAGGGGCAGGTGGTTTGCAGAACCATGGCCAGCCAGCTGGGTGAAGGATGGAAGGTGAGAGATATAACACTACGGAGATCATGCCCATATGGGCATGTACCTTAGTCTGGGGGAGGAATTAGGATCAGAGAAAGTTACATTTTGGTGTGACAATAGCGCAGTGGTTGATGTACTAAACAACAGGAGCCAGGTCAGATACAGTCATGCAGGTATATGACATTTAGTGTTAAGAGCTTTGCAGCTGAACATGTCATTCAGAGCAAAACACATAGAAGGGGTGTGCAATACCCTGGCTGACAGCCTTTCCCGCCTGCAGCTGGACCGTTTCGGAGGCTGCTACCAACAGCGGAAGAACAAAAATGTCATACCATCCAACATCTGGGACATTGGTAAGATGAAGCAGAAATGCTGTTTCCGCAGCTCATGGGTGCCTCAGACTCTGAGGGCCTATGATGGGAGCCTGGCAAGTGTTCAAACATTCAGGGCAGAGCACCAGATGGAGTGAAGTGGGCTGCTCACAGAGGAACAATTGGGAATGTTCACCATTGAGCAATGGCAGAAGGACCACCCACACCACAATGGGGGTTTATCTGGCAGGGATTAGTGTTATCTGCAGCCTAAAAGGGTGGAATGACCTGACAAAATCAATGCTCATCAGGAGAATGATGCAGGGATGGGGCAGGTTGAAAGCGTGAGCCAGGGGATAATAGGAGGCCAATAGAGGGCAGGTGGCTAATAAGGCTAAAAGAGGTGCTACTGGCAATATGCAGATTGAAGGCTGAGGCCCAGCTATTTCACACTATTTATGTGATAATAATTTGCGGGGATATGAGAGTGAGTGAGGTGGTAGATCATGGGAAAGATGACAAGAGAGGAGGTTTGGAATGGGACGATGTGAGTTGGGGTGAAAAGAGATATGGATCTAGCTAAGGAGGTCAAAATGGACAAAGAGGGCAAGGTTGCATGATAACACTGAAAGGGCAAACGAGGTGTGATATGCCCAGTGCAGGCTCTGTGGGTTTTCGCAGAGCAGGTGACCAGGACGGGAAAGCTATTTGTACATGGTGACGGAAAAAGGGTCACCGACTATCAAGTCACAGCAGTGCTGAAAAGGGCATGCAATTTCTGGGAGAGGACCCAGCTAATTACTCATCCCATTCCCTATGGATTGGGGCTGCCTCACAGTGGGCAGCAAGGGGGAACCCGTAGAAGACATTTTGAAAAAGGGCTCTGGCAGTCGGCCAGTTATAAGAGATACATCAGAGTGCTGAAGTAAAAAAAAAAAAAGAAAGGAAAAGGAAAAAAAAAAAATGGAGTTGTGGTGCCCTACGGGGAGCACAGGTAATGGGGAGGTTAGGGCAATAAAAGGAAAGAGGTGGGGGATAATACAGTGAGGGCTCTAAGAGTATGTAAATTAATTAATTTTCTTTGTACCCCATAGGTAGAGGGAGAATCACGGAAGTCTGGATCTGTGGCCATTCCTATATTGATTGGGCTGGAAAGAGAGCAGAGAGGAAAGCTGGGGAAAGCAGCTGTACCAGAATGTAAACAGTGTAGGTTGGTATGGCATGGCATCGAGGGATGAGATAGGCACAGTTCCTTCCTGCTTTGAAGGAACTCAAGGGACATCGGCCCAGTCCAGACCTAATCATTATACATCTAGGGGGCAACAACCTAGCGGGCAGACCATGGGTACACACATACTTACAGATAAAAGGGATCTAGTGGCAATACTACAGTGGTGGCCACAGGTATGCTCGCCTGGTCCATATGATACCGAGAAGGGTATGGAGACGGGAGCACAGCCACAGGGCAGTGGAGATAGGCTAGAAAAAGATGAATAGAAGGGTGGGGATGTTGATAAGGCAGATGGGGGACAGGTGATACTCAGGAGGTAGAAGAATGGGTGGAGGATTTCTACAGGCCAGATGGTGTGCACCTGTCAGACCTAGCCATAGACATGTTCAACACAGAAACAATGGGTTTCATAGAGGAATGGAGAAGACAGGAAGAAGCAGGTATATAAAAAAAAAGGAAAAGTAAGAAAGGATTATCCTGAGGTAAGAGAGAGTGACACCCTAAGTATGGGGAAGCCAGCCATCCAACGCAAACTGGAGACTGGCTAATGGGGAAAAAGGAGGGGGAGGGGGAAGGAAAAAGGAATAACACACAAAGAGGAAGAAGAGGAGAAAAAGCAGTCTCGGTTTTCACCGTTACCTAGCTGGAAAAGGAGAAACAGAAGGCACCAGGTTTTCACCTGGGGAGGGATAATCAGAGATTGATATGTGATGGAAATAAATGACATTTCTGGAAATATGATAAAGAAATGGAAATGGAATGTTGGATTATGAATATAAATAAATTAATTGCCAATCTGAGCACAACAAACAATGTCTCTGTCTTTTGTGAGGAAAGGGGAATCCGGGACAATAGAAGTTTGCCTTTTAGGGGCAGACCAGGTTGTCCTGGTGCACCTTCCCTCTGTCATGGAATGGTAGTACTCAGAGGGAGGGGAAGGAAGGGAGGGCTAAGGGCCTGAACAAAGGACAGGTAACAGGAAAGGGAGGCGAAGGGTGGTACATAAGGGACAGCACAAGGGCCTCAGCCACTTTGCTGGAGTTTTGATTCCTCCCACCCACCCTACTAGACAGAGTAAGAGGTAAAGGACAGTAAAGGGGGACTGTATGTGGGTCTGTCAAAGTGGATGATAGGACGAGTCCGGTTGGACAAGTTTGACTGCCAAAGGTGGATGGCAGGTGATGATGTGGTTATGGACTGCCAAAGGTGGATGGCGGGCGGAGGGAGAAGGAAAAGGAATAATACAAGAAGAGGAAGAGAAGGAAGAAGAAAGCAGTCTCGGTTTTCACCATTACCTAGTGGAAAAGGAGAACAGAAGGCACCCAGGTTTTCACCTGGGGAGGATAATCAGAGATTGATATGTGGATGGAAATAAATGAAATTTCTGGAAATATGATAATAAAGAAATGGAAATGGAATATTGGATTATGAATATAAATAAATTAATTGCCAATCTCAGCACAACAGCAAACAATGTCTCATCTCTTTGTGAGGGAAAAGGGAGATCGGGACAATGCTCCTTTGCTTACAAGCTCCACTCTGGCTAAATGACCTCAGCCACACCATCTCCTCACAGCCAAAACACTGGATTGTTCAAACCAGTCTCCGGCACTATCTCTTTACCTCCAGCTGCTGTGATTGCTTCCCTAAACAGAGGTATTCACTTTCATAGCAAGCTGGCAGCACCCACCACACTGACCAGTCCAAAGTGCCACACCGAAATCTCCTACCCCAAATGCTCTTACTTCCTCCCCCATCTCCTGCCTCCTTCCTGCCCCTCTCCCCATCTGCTGCATTATCCTCCTCTTTGTACCCCCTTTTCTTGACATAGAACTTACTGGATATCTCCTCTGACAAATGCTTCAGCTGCTTCTATCATCTCACTCTCCACTATGCCGCTGTTCACATTACTAGCAGACCTAATACCTATACTGTCTGTAACAATTGCATTGCTTCACTCTGTGAAATGTTTTGTGTTAAAATGTTTTGTCTACCAGTTGTATTTCTCTGACATGGAACCTTTGTAAAAGAGCCTTGGCTCAAAGGTATTTGTAATCCTAGATCTAAATAAATAAATAAAATCTGATAAAACAACAATATTGTTCTCATATAAATATATATATGGAGGCTACATCAAAGGCACACTACTTCTATGCCTTAACAAGCTTCAGATTTATTTTGTATCCATTAAACAACCCGTGTTCATATAGCAAAAACAATACAGTTTTGATGACAGAACTCAGCTGTGATACAGACAGATTTCTCACAAACATTCATTTATACCACTTCAATTACCCACTGAAACACAAATGACTAACTGTTTATGAGAACAGAATGATAGATTGTATACTAATTTATCTAGACACAAACCAGATGGGTTAGTAACATACTTGGAGTAAAGACAATTAGCCCTGCAGATTGCTCTGACTGGGAAGTGCAACAGCTACTACAGGTAATTAAGGACTTCATTGCTGCAGCAACAGGCTGGACAGGAATGATGTCATCACTCATTGATAGGGACTGAAAAATATTCACAGTTTCTTCACTGTTTTCAGTTACTGCAGGGCACATTAACATATGCTGATTTAAAGAAAACCATAACACCAAACACCATGATATTTTCAGAAACACTAATTATGAGACACGGACTTGAATTCCTGTGTTTATTGTAAATCTGTAAAACATTGGCATTTGATCTTTAAGATGGTGTCTTTACTGAAATACAACAGCATGGTTGTGTATAAGCTTCTGCAACACCATCACTGGCTGCAGTTCAGACCACTGAGATCCAATAAGGTTTTGATTTGTGACCCTGTGCAAGTTTGTCTTACTTCACCTCCTCTGAGTGTGTGCCCCTGTGAGTTTGCCTCCAGAGAAAGGTATGTCAGTACATCCAAACCCATGTCAGTCCATGGCAACTTCCCTCCTCATGAGGCCATTGATGAGCAAAATGTACAGTAACAGACAGTGGCTCCACCTGCAGAGTAAGATGTAGCAGAAGTCAATGCCATAGACTCTGCTCCAGATACACAAAAGGAGATGCACTCCTGCTTCCTTGCTGAAGACAGAAAATTACTTCTGGTAGGCAGAAAGGGAGGGGTAGAGATATACATAGAAAACATAATGATAAAATCCTTCAAACCACATCAGC
This sequence comes from Neoceratodus forsteri, assembly GCA_016271365.2. Lineage (NCBI taxonomy): Eukaryota > Metazoa > Chordata > Ceratodontiformes > Ceratodontidae > Neoceratodus > Neoceratodus forsteri. Next base: position 628,972,892 of record CM057455.1, read on the forward strand.
TTTAATAGAAATACATACTGTGTGTTGAACAAATCTGACATCTGGTTATACAGAAGGTGAAGATGAGGTTTTGGAAGCCTCACCTAAAACCTCATCCTTATGGTATTTATTGCATCTTGGCTAGTGGATATTCACCCAAGCAGAGCTCTGTTATTGGATGTTAGAAAATTTGCTTTTTATTTATTGGGCTTTGATTGGCAGGAGGCCATTCCAGAGCGGTGCATTAACTTTCAATAGTTGCCCAGGAAAATAAATGGTCCAGCCAGCCATGCTTCAGTTGCAAACTGTTATCTTTGTGCCATTTGAAAACTCAACATTCAGTAGCCACCAGTTTTTACTGCTGCATAGTGAAAAGAGCGTAGATCCCCACATTAGTCCTCAAATCAATTACTACACATACTAATTTAAATGAATACAGTATTATAGTAAAATGATGTTGTTTATTTTTTTTTTTAACAAGTGAACTGTTGTAATATGACACAGCAAGTCGTAGCTCTCCACTCCTCAAAAGCTCAGCCAAAGTAGTCACTGGAGTAACCAGCAACCTGTCTCCATGTCCAGGAGCTGAAGTTAAGAAACAGTCACCACTGCTCCTTGGCTCCATTGACACTCTTGCTAAGCCTTTAAAACAGTAGCCCTGGTAATAACCGCACCTCCCCAAACTACGTAGGAAAAACAATATTTGCTCACAGAAACTACAGTACCTGCTTATCACAGGCTTATTTTTTCTGCCAACACACCCAAAACTATAGGTACTGCCACTACTCCTCAGGTTGATTCTCATGATCACTAGACTCTCAAAATAATATCACTACTAGGGACCCCAGCTCAACACTGCACAGAAAAAGTAAATGCACAAAATTACCTCATTTTTTGACAGGCTTCATATTTTAAGAAGATCCACTGCTCCAACACTGTGTGCACTGTTGTGTGAAGTTGGGTGCATTACAGGGGTTGGTGTACCTCATAAATATTGGACTGGATTATTGACATAGGTGTGTGTCTCACATTTTTGCCTTGAGTGCAGAGTACTTTTGGATTATTTCATTTTATTTTGTCTCAAAACACTCAACCTCTAATGCAGAGGTCCCATCCTTCCTTCCCTCAGCAGGTACATAGTGTGATCACTCACTCACAACATGTACCTATTTCTGAAGGTTTAGTTTTCTTTTCCTGCCAACTCGATCAACCTCCCTGGATAATAACCTCCGAGTTTCTGTCCCTCAGCAGCAGGTCCATAATGCAACCAGTTTTTTTTTGTTTGTTTGTTTCTGTGTTTGTTTTAAACTAAAGATTCTCTAGTAGGACAAAGTCCATAGGTCAAAAACAAAACAAGAATATCGCACTATTCTAGTGCAGGCAGAGGAACTATTTTATGAAAAGCCGTATTTTAAACACATTTTTATTTTCCATTTTTAGTAAAATTATTTTTTACAGTGCCCATTTTGTAAGCACAATAACATCCTCCAGGGTGGGCAGTATGGGCAATATCAGACCTTCAAGAGGTTATAAGGCCCTCTTCAAGGGGCATCAGGCCTCATTATACCCCTGGGTGGTCCATTATTGTGTACTACCACCCACACTGTTGGGTATTATTCCTTGCTTACACTCTATCAGCAATGATTCAGACTAATTTGTGTATATGTCCTCCAGACGAAAACCCTCCAAGCAGACTTTTTAAGAAAATTCAACCTTTTTTTTTTAAAGCCTAGAAGGTTATTGTAGAAAGGGATTTTAAATGTGTTTACCTCTAAGAGTGGGGTCTCAAGACCCAAAAGAGTTTTTGTGACTAAAAAATCAGAGGTCAGATGGCAGAGGAAGCTTGCAAGATGCTTAAAGGTCAGTGCATCCCCAAATAAACAATAACCTCATTATAGGCCATCATTTTTCCACAAAGATTGACTATTATTTTATGTCATAAACATTGCAAATCCAGTCAGCATCAACCCAAGTAGCAGAAACTTCAGATCGCCTTATTTTTGCAATGCAAACTTTAGGCCCACATTTCTCCACTGTTCAGGAAATGGCCATAGAGACTGAACCAGGCAATAATGAAAGAACATAAATTACAGGCAAAATTCTAGAATGTCCATATCATGCTAGAATGACTGTTTACAACATGTACGGTATTCTAATATTTTACAATGGTGGGAAGAAACAATCAGGAATTGAGTAATCTCTTTCAAGGATATTATGGGACAAAAAGATTGAACTATCTGAATTAACATGAATGGCAATATTGACTACAAAAACTGATCTCCAGATCCAAATTAGAGAAAGGTAACTATTTCACAAATAAGGAAAATTGAATTGGATATAAAATGACCAATATAACAGGGCAATAGCCTGTCAAATAAAAATGCAATCCAGCACACAAGATACCAGAAAATATATAACCCTTTGAGAGATGTGGGAATGCGGTATACATAGAGAACTTTTTAGCCCTAAAAACACCAAGTGGTAATATTGTAATAAGTAAAAATGAAAATGCTACTATGCTACATAAAGCTATGAAATACATGAACTATACCTAATCTGCTATTATTGTTTGTAAACTAGCGGTTGTGTAAATATAAACATTTACAATAAATTTAACTTTATAGATAATATAAGTATTAAAAGTCATCTCTAACTATCTCCCCATCTCCATTTTACCACCTATCTCCACAGCCTTGGAATGTGCAGTATCTGACCAACTTACTGAGCATTTAGAAATACAACCTGCTAAGTACACAGCAGAATGGTTTCCATAAAAATCACTCTAGCCAAACAGCCCTGATAGATTACACTACACAGATCCATGAGACACTGGATAATGGAAAGGCAGTAGGCTCTATATTCATTTACCTCACAAAGACATTTGACAGCATTAACCACCAACTCCTACTAGAGTGTCTACTCTCCATAGGCCTTTCATCTAGCACTGTTAGCTGGTTCCAAAATACCTCTCATAGAACACAAATGTGTGAAGATCCTTAACATTCTCTCTGAGCCTATGGAGGTCAGCCTTGAGTCCCCAAGGCTCCATACTGGATCCACTCTTATTTAGTCTATTTATAAACTCACTACCTGTTGCCTGCCCAGCAAACATTGTGCTTTATGCTGATGATGTGATTATTTCTGCATCTGGTAGGGCCATCACCACTATAACCACTGACCTACAGGCCAGTTTTAAATGGCTAGAATCTAGGTTCTCCCATCATAAACTGTTACTCAACAACAAAAAAAAAACAAGTGTATGCTCTTCACAGTGCCACAAAACAGGAAAAAGCATGGCCCCTATACATAACAAGTCAAAGGTGAGCTGCTAGAGAGGTTAACACCTTCAAATATCTTGAGTATACCTTGATAACACAATCTCCTTCACAGCACACATTGAACATGTTATCAAAGTAGCTAACACCAAACTGGGAGTTCTTACAAACATAGACACTCTATGCCCTGGAGGCTCTTAAACTGGTTATATGCATCTCTGTGTTATCTACCATTGACTATGGTCTAGTGATCTATGGTGCTGGCTCTGACACCACCCTGAAGAGGATCATAACCTCCTCAACAAGACCTGCTGCCTGGTCCTAGGTGCTAACTATCAGATGCATACATGCACCTTGTATTTGGACACGGTTGCCTTCCCTCCATCACAGAATCAAATACCAGGCTTGTCTACTTGGGAAAAAAGCATTGCTTGTCTTATGCCTGGAGTCCACCTCCTGACTATACAACTACACCCAACCAACTGTGAGCACCAGAAGTGCTACCAAAGGAGTGTTCTAGTGCCTTCTAAGTGTACCATACTCACAATGAGCCCTCTCCTACAGGAGCCATAAATGGCTTAATGATCAACCCACTGAATTCCTTGGGTCCAGCAAATCAAACCATTTCAAATCCGGACTCAACAACCTGCTGGCAAGTGAGATCACCTGCAACTGTTAGCCATTATCAATGCCACCAAAGGATCTTCCACATTTCCCAGCACCCCATGCTGCCCTGAAAAGATCCCCTACCTCTTCTCCCACCCCTCATCCCCCACCTGACAATGCCTTCCTGGCTGCACCCCACAACTTATATTGTCCTTGTCCTGGATCTGTCTAGGCCTCTAATTCCCCTACATGGCAATTCCTCACTACCCAGACAGTGGTTGCTTTGTCTTGCACTCAATTGCTCTGCCTGTTTCTGCCCAATGCACTTAGAAACTGTTCATTGCACTTAGTAACCTGTACTTTTGTTATGTAGCCAACAGCTGTATCACTTTTAACAGTTTATTGTTGTCTAATGTCACCCTTGTTCCTCTTTCTGTACAATGTTTTCACTAATGTAACTCAATGGCTCTGTATTGTGTCATCTGACTTGGAACCTTTTGTAAATGAGCCTCTGGCTCAAAGGTATTAATCTGAATCTTAAATAAATACATAAAATAATTAAATAAAAATAGCCCATCACTTTGATTGCCACTGCAAATGCTCTCTTTCATGACCTGAATAAATCTGACTTACAAGGTTCAGTGTTAAACAGTTTATTGAAACTTTAGAGGAGGTTATGGAAGCTACAAACGCCCTTAAGAATCTAATATGGCTACGCAGTGGTGGCCTAATTCCAGAATTTTCTAAGACCTTTTGCCATAGTTTGGACCAGTTCTAGTGAAGTTAAATAAATACTTGTTAGAAACTTAGACATTAACATGTATCATGTTTAAAAGCAATATTGATATTTCTGTTTAAATGGGAGGTAACACATTCTGAAAAACTAAGACCATAGCTTCTTAATACCAATCAGAAATTCAATCCAAATGTTGTCAAAAGGCTTGTATTGGCTTCATAATATGTTGTCAGTGAATTCCAGTCCTGTTATATATGCAGTTGGTCTATCTACTACATAATAAGTTTGTTTTGGTAAGGGACATTTTGAAGAAAGGAAAAAAAAGGTGCTTTGGATGGTTGTTCATTATCAATAGGGCTAAGAAAAAGCATTTGAAAATATCACATTATTTCTTATTTCAAGTATTTATTCAATAACTTATGATCTTTTATAGAAATGCTTTGGTAGTCCTGACCATGAATGGCTGGAAAGGGCCAGTCATGCTAGTAAAAGAGGTAAGGCTGGACTGTGTCCTGAGCATGCTCTCCTATATGCTGAGCCTTAAAACCTTGTTGCACTTTTCAAGTAACCATACACACACATACATGGAGTAACACTATATCTGACAGCCCAAATGATAAATGTATTGACTTATGCAGATGATGTCTGCTTGTTTTTAAAAGATCTAGTTTCTAGTCAGAAAACAAACATAGTATAGATTATTTTCCTGAATTTCTGGCTCCTAAGTACATTATCATAAATGTACTGAATCTGAATAGACATTCAAGAAGCAGATGCTGTCAGAAAAAAAATCAAGTGATCTAATTAACATGTTCAGATGTTAATATCCTAGGAGTTTAGTTCAGCATAGGAAATGTCAATGAAATATTGGAAAGTTGTATAAGGACAGTCTCCCTAAGGATGGCAATATGAAAGTCATGGCATGGTTTAAAGAAAAATAGTTTTCCTCATAAAATCCTATTAGTACTCATTTCTCTTTTTCAGCAATGTCAACCCCACCCCTCATAGAAACATAGAAAAATAGAATTTGATGGCAGATAAGGACTGCTTGACCCACTTAGTCTGCCCATTTCCCTACCTAATGGATAAGCTGCAAATCCTAGTTAACCAACAGCCTACTTCCTCCTACCCCATTAGAATTGCCTTATGTCTGTCCATGCATAATTGAATTCCCCAATGTTTTTACTCCACTACCTCCTCAGGAAGGCTGTTTCATGTATCCACAACCCTCTTTGTGGAAAAATACTTCTCACATTACCTCTGAGCCATCCCCTCTATCTTCAAATTGTGCCCCTTTTTCGTGTACATCTCTTTTCTGAAATTTGCTACCCTCTTGGACTTTGTTGATTCCCTTGAGATACACACTCCCAAATCTACAAAAGCCCAGTTATACTATGTTCTCTTTCAATTTCATGGGATAGCTGCCTAAATCTGGTAACTAGGAATGTCATGTACACAATTTTGAAAAAATTGCAGTTTAAACATGGTAAATTCACTTGTGTTTATTGATAGTATATTTAATTTTTATCAGCTTTGGCCCAGCTCCTAAATCAGTTGATAAACTATGGTTTCCTTTATTCAGAAGAGATTGCTCCTTGTTTGCTCCTTTTGCCTTGTTAGCAGATGTAAGGACTGGGATTCACCACAACCATAGTAAATAAGTCCATCAAAAATTAATTGATAAAATCAGAAAATGGAAAGTCACTTTGCTCCAAGTAGAATAGACCAGCTGGAAACAATTGTATAATTCACATTAGAATCTTTTTTAAGGCAAATATGGAATTCATGTTTTATCCTGAAATTGAAGAGAAAAATGTTGTATGCTTTGCCAGCTAAGTAATAGGGTGATGGCACAGATCTAAGATGTCTTCTGGCTCAGCAGCCACAATAATCCTAGGATGAAAGAAATTTCAGAAATACTTCTTCCCTAAACCTACCTGTATGGGTATACTAAAATAGAGCTTCACTATTATTTTGAATGTATATGTATGACTGATTTGAGGAGATATTAGCTAATGAAAAGAAAGGATTGCTGTTTGTATTCTTGACAAATCTCATATTTGTACTGGGATCATCACAAATGACTGGTACATTATGATAAGAAAACCGATTGTTCTGTTTGCTATTTTGAAATGCTACAGATGCCTAGCAATATGTGCTTTTACTCTTCTGCAAAGATTTGCTCCTCATTGGAATTAGACAAGCATGTGATACTACTTTTACATGATCTGTTACAAAAAGAAATAACCTTTATAAAAAGAGTTACTGTATTGTGGAAAAATATTAATTTGATATACTGTATTAGATAATCTGTTTCATTGGTTTGAACAGGACTGGGTGGCTTATTTGTTAAGGAAGATCTAAAATTACAGATTTTTTTCACTGTTTTGTTTTTCTTTAATTTCACTAATTTATGTGACTTATCCTCATTCTAGTTTATACTATTCTGCTTTGTGAACTGTTAGTTTATGAAGTAAATGACAAAAAGTTATTTTGCCTGTCTCTGATTTAGTTGCATATTTGTTCTTTGCAGGTAGTTTTCTATGGTAACAGGTCAGTATAGTACTGCAACAATAGCGAGGTAAAAGCATGCTGTAAAAGGTTATAAAATAACAACAGTGGGGTACAATCAGATGTGTAAATTACATCTACCCTTGTTGCTGTCTGCAGAGAGGAAGAAGTGCTGAAGTAGCTTCAGGTGTGGTACCAGATTGAACCGCTCCTTTGGTGGGGTGGCAAAGGCACTAGCACCTAGAGTGGTGGAGAAATGGGGACCAGGGTTTGGTTCCCTGTCTCTGATGTTGGGAATTCTTTGGGGAGAAACAATTCCCCACTCCGAGTTTCTCCCCATCCCCAAGGTCCACACCCCTCGGAGATGATTATATTAATTTAGAGAGCTGTGCTTCCAAGTCAGATGTGAAATAAAATCTCTAATGTTGTCCTATATGCATATATTTTTGCTGTGGTGTTTTGGTATTGGTTGGTGTTTTCACCAACCTTATATTATTTTCTGTGTTTTGTCTGTGGGGTTGTTGACCATACTCTTTTGTTTGGGCATATTGACACCATGTCATTTTCTTTTTAATCAAAATTCCTGTGCTCTTCTTTGATAACTGCCATGGAATCATTAACTTCTGCCTGTGCAGAGCTCATAGATGAGCTGGAAGGACCTTAATTTATTTATTTAGTTAGTTATTCATTTGTAAACTGGTAACTGGGAGTAGCACACTGATCAAGGCATTGTTTCTGGGTGCCACAAGGGGAGGTGAAATTGGAAGAAAACTGCACAATATGTATTAACAAGTCAATTGAACAGTATTTGAAAAGTTTGTACCAAGGTATGCAAATACTAAGTAGTAGGTAAAGAGAACAAAGTGTTTGCATCTTAATAATACTCACATAAAAACAAGTGCAAAGCAAAGTGGCAGCAAGATATACTGACAAGAGGTGAGTGATCTGTAGTGTAGTTATTGCCTGACCTCATAATGGATGTACAAACTGACACAGTGTAGCTCTGAAAGCAGCAGACAAGTAGCAGGGGCCCAGCCAGCTGTAATACCAAGGATGGTAGAGGCTCAGGCTGTGGAGGTGTCAGAAGGGATGGTAACAGGAACAGGTGGTGTAGGGTTACAGTTTTAATTGGTGCCTGAGGAATGCAGAGGAGGAGGAGGGGGGAGAGGAATAAAATTGGTTCCAGAGAGAGGAAGTTGATCAGAGAAGGCAGATTGCCCAGCGATGGAACAAGGTGAGAAGTGGCAAAGTGTGATGATCTCTGGAACAGAGGAAACAGGATGCAAGTAGTAGTTGGGAGAGGTGAGATGAGATGAGATGTCAAAGAGGTACAGTGAGCCTGGTGATGTGAGGGTAGGGGGGGATGGAGAGGAAGGAGTAGAGGGTACAGGGAAGTTCGTATCACAGTGGCTGAAGAAGTTACAGAGGGTATCCAATCTAGTGAGGGAAGCAGAAGTGGGGTGCTATAAACTAGAGCTGTGTGGAATGAGAAAATTCTGAACTTGGGGAATTTTGATGAAATTTCATATGCAGAAGCAAATGGTTTGATACCGTTTATTGATCAAACATAGATGTTACAAAAAGAAAACAATGTCTAAGCTTTTGGACCAACCAAGTCCTTCCTTGAGACATAAGGTAAATGTTGTGAATTTACCTAATCAAGTACTAACAATACCCCAACAAGTTCTAGAGATGGAATTTTCATCTGTGCCAACACCAAGAATAAATGCCTTTGACATACATGTTGATCTCTTCAAGTTCTTTAGGAAACTTAAGTTGCAAGACTTTTATTCTACATCAGCAATATTAACTGAAATGGAATATGGTACTAAGAGCTCACTGGATGCAGAGGACTTATTTGTGAATACAGATGAAATGGAGATAGAAATGAATGAAAGAGTACATCTGATGGAGAAATATTGTCAACAAGTCAGGAAAGTATAACTTTTATCACATTGAATGGATTATTATTAGAAGCTAGAGACCCAGAAATACCTGCATCAGAAATGAATAATCAAACTAACAGTGAGTTATGGGAAGAGCGAAAAAGATTGTTTAAAATAAATCCACCTTTTGTCCTAGAACAATGGACTTTAATATTACTGTATTCAAAAAAAATCAGTTAGTGAGGAAGTAGATAATTTACTAAATAAACATGAAAATTGAAAGGAATGGGATAATTTGAGCCACAACACATGGTAGCTTTAAAACAAATTCATGATTGAGCAATGTTATTGTGAAACCTGCAGATAAATAAGGAAACATTGTTCTTATGAACAAAGCTGATTATGTCAAAATGGTGGAGAATATTTTGAATAATCATTCAAGATACAAGAAATTGCAGGGTAATCCTATGAATATGTTTAAGAAAGACCTCATGAATTGTTATCAGATGCACAACCTAATGGGAATATTACTGTAAAGAAATTTGGCATTTTATTGAAGAAAATCCAGTGTGTCGGTTATGTATTCCTTACCAAAATATATAAAAATTTTCCCTTTCCACCAGGTCATCTGATTGCCTCTGAGAAGGATCTCTAACTGATAATTTATCAGTCTTTGTTGATTTATTTCCTAAAAGGAAGATGCAGAAGATGAGATCCCACCTTAGAGACACAACAGACCTACTGCTGAAATTACAGTGTTTTGAATGGAAAAAATCCTCATGGATCTCTATAGATGTGGAGCAACTTTATTCATCAATTAGCCATCATGATGGAGTATTGGCCTGCAAGTATCTTTTGGAAGGAAGTTTGATCCCAAGCCAACCAGATTTTTGTTGGCAGGCATTGATTTCATTTTAAGCACAACTTCTTAAAGTTCAATGGTGAAGTTTATTATCAAATTCTTTGAACTGTGATGGAGACCTGTATGGCCCCATCCTATGCCAATTTGACATTGGGCTTATCGAGTCTGAAGGGTCTTTTGGACACCTCCCATATACAGATGACATCATCTTGTGGTATAGTTTATTGAAGATGCACCTGGAATGGATACCAGAATTCATGAACTGGCTAAATGGAAACCAATTGGCTCTGAAATTTACCCATAGAGTAGAAAAATACATAATTCCACTTTTGGATGTGGTATTTGAAGGTACTGATGGAGAGGATGTCACCTCGTGTAATTATGTCAAAGATACTGCATGTAATTCTTATATACATTTCAAGAATTCATTTCCTAAGAAGTTGAAAAAGCAATCCCATTTAGTCAGATACTTTGTTTAGAAGGAACTGCAGCACTATGGAAGATTTTATGTTACAGTTAGAAGAGATGATTTTTTAAGCAGGGTTATAGCTGGGTACTGCTGTCAGAAGCTAGAGAAAAAGTAAGAAATCTTGATAGGAATGACTTACTTGATGTGAAGGACAAAATAGTGAACAGTGTGAAAATATCTAGTTACCCTGAGCATAGAACATAATGATGTGACAGGCCAGGTATGATCCATGGTCTTTAAATACTGGCCAATGTTAATTTCAGATGAGAGATCAGAATAAATTTTCAGAGATTGACCACGCATTTCTTTTAAAGATTCAAAAATATAAAAATGTCATAGTAAGTTTGAAAGTAAAACTGAGATGGTTAGAAATTGGTTACCCTCTCCCCAAAGAATTCAGGAACTATAGAATTGTAATATTTGTTAGTATGCCAGAGAAGGGACACAATTTACATTCTGTGAGACTGGGGAAATATTATATAAATCATGAGTGTATCACTTTTTCAAGTGTTATGTTGTTTATGCCTTGGTTTGCCCTTGTGATCTGATCTATGTGGGAATGACTACACATCCATTAAAAATGAATATAAGAGCATGTAAGAAACAAAATTAATAACAATCAGAATAACCCTGTGGAGGTGCATTTTAATGAAATTCATGGAGGGAATCCTTTAGGAATGAAATTTGTTGGCCTAAAATGTGCCAAACATGGCAAAAGAAATACATGCCATTAAAATAAAATTGGCACAGTTAGAGGCTATGTGCATTTGGAGCGTAGAAAGTTTAAAACCAAAGGACTGAATGATATTCTGTAACAAAACCCTTTTGGAACATTAAAAGTAGTGATAACTCCCCTCCCTTCTCATCTTTTCTGAAATATTTAGTTGGGAATAGATGTGATTTGGTATTACTAAAGTAACAGAAATGTAAAAAAATATATATATGCATTAAAACAAATGAAGTTAAAAACCTTTGGAAATAATGTGAATGTAGTGATATGAATTATCCAAGCATATGTGCTGAACAAATTTGTTTGTTGTATTCCATAAATTGTGCCTTCATTACTGTATTAGTAAGTGAACATTGTTTTCAGTGAATTAATAAGCATCGAGATGAATTGTTTCGCAGCTAGAGCCTGACATCAATAAGTACAAACAAAAATACCATGACGACAAGAAAAAAGAAAATGCCATGGACAAATATAAAATTACATTGTAAAAACATGTATTTGCAGTTTATTACTTTTTCAAGAAATACATTAATTACAACAGAGCTTTATTTAGATATTCTATTTTTATTAAGATAATTTGAATATTTTGTTTATGCTGATTAATTGTTTTATATGAGGCACTTAAGGTTGACATACTAATTTATATAAGTAAAGTTCCTGCTGTAGTAGAATGAAAATAGCTAAATAAGGAAAACATCTGAATGTTGTTAAATAATTGTTTAATGATTGTATTACTTTTGCATGTGCACTTTCTGCTATAAAATATGGTGGTTGGAACAATGCCACACTCCCTGAGGAAATAGAGAGCCGAAGCAATAGGGTAATCTTTTCTGGTGGCTGGTATATGGTAGGACATTCTACACATATTTTTATTGCTTTTTAATATACTAAAACAAATGTGCTACAAAAGTCAGGTTATGCATGCTGCTATGCACTTTAGAACCTGAATTTAATACACCCTGTGGATTGAAGTATGTAAAATAAAAGTCTATCTTATAAATCCATGGAAATTGTTGTTTGGGTGTTTCTCTGTAATGTGTAATGTCGATTATTTGTATGTATTAATTTTAAATTATATATCTATATGATATGAAATGTTGAAAAGTGGCTTCAGAGCCTTCAGGATTGAGCTTTTAAATAAATTTGCCTTTGCCTTTCCCTTTGCCTTCTCAGAGGGTCTAAGTGCCGTTCCTGAGTTGCTCACATATATATATATATATATATATATATATATATATATATATCTACTATATATATGACATAATTATTGCATTAGATAATCCATCATCCACCAAAATATGTGATTACCATATACAGTACTTGCATATGCTGACAACCTAGCAATAATTGTCACTAGTAGATTGGGTCTACAAAGAGCCTTAGAAAATGGAATTTGTTTCTGTAAAACATAATTTGATAGCAAATAAAAAAAAATCATGGTATTTGTAAGTAAAAACAATATAGGAAATTATCTCTAGCTGGTAATAACTTGAATTCATAAAAAAAATCCTTATTTGGGGGTACTGTTTTAAGTAATCTTAAATGGATTAAACATATTAGCTGGTGTCCAAAAATGACAAATCACAGTAAAAAGCTTAAAAGATTTAATTTAAATAATGGTGTCATGGCGGTGGCACAGATGATTAAAACATTAAATGCTAAAGTAATAATTCACGTCCTATATGCAGCAGAGGTCTAGGAAATTGATAATTCCTCAGAAATAGAATCAATTCTAAATAAAATTTACAAACAAGTACTGAGAATCCCAATTAGCACATCAAATACTTTAGTAAGGACCAAGCTAGGCCAGCCTAGTTTTAAATATGTTGTACATGCAAGATTGATTATTTACACGCTAAAGGTAACATCAGAAAAAAGAGATCCTTTATTGGTAAATGTCTTCAGAAAATGAAAGATTAATTTCCTTTAAAGGAGAGAACTGGCTGAACAGTCAGGAAACTCCTTGAGAAATGGATTAACTTATTTGAAAAACTGGGTAGTCAGAATATTCATTTAAATCTAGCATATACAAGAAAAATAGCAAAGAAATCACAAAACAAATCACAGAAAAAAGACGTAAATGACATCAAAAAGTTAAGCGTTTCAAGACGGTTGGTTCTCAAGACAAAAGGACATTTGTTAAAATATTACTTGGACATTGTATGAATACCAGAACACAAGAACATATTAATGCAATACAGATTCAAATTTTTCGAGTTATTTATTAAAAGTAAGGTACAACAAAGATGAAAATATTTCAACAATCTGTTACTGTTCACTTCAAGAGAAAGAAGAACCCACATGTTGTCCTAAGGTGCCCCTGGTATAAACATCCCTGAGAGAAATATTTAGCACAAAATGTCAGATCCTCTATATTCCTCCAAGGTTTATGTTAGATCTATTATTTAATTCTGAAAATTAGGATATTATAACTAAGAATAAAAGAAAGGAAGGCCAACTGAATGGTAGTAATATGGTTAGGAAAAGTAAAAAAAAGAACAAAAAGGAGAAGAAGTAAGGTAAAATAACAAAAGACAATTAAGGCAACAACAGAAGACATTGTCAATAAGGAGGTTAAAGAAAAAATTGTTAATTAAAGAGCTTAAACATAGAAAAGTGGCCTCCAGAGTAGGGGAGAGATTGGTAGTCAGGACCAGCTAAGAAAGAAAAAGATGAATGCTCAAAAGAAAGGAAAGGAAAAATAAAAAGTACCAGAAGAAGGAAGGGTATTGACTGAGAAAAAAGAGTTGAAAAGCCACAAATAAATCAAACAAATCAAAGAGTAAAGAAAGATTTGAGGAAGTAAGGAAGTAAACATATAATGGATAAATGTGCTATGTCTTATAAAGTGGATGAAGTGGAAAAAGAAATTAATTACAGCTGGCAAACTTTTGCCTACTTTATTTGTAAGAGGTGTCCCAAAACAAAAAAAATGAAAATCCTACACAGTGAAATTAAGAGCTATAATCTTTATAAAGGGATATTGGGAAATAAGGTAATCTGGCAGAATATTAGATCAGTTTATAGATATCAACTAAACCCATATAAAGGATGGTTTGTGTAGTTCTAAGAAGCATCAAAATACAAAATTTATCTTGAATGAAAGACAGTTTGTAGAACTGGGAATATCACTTGATGTGACTATTAGAACTACTGTACATTTGAAGTGCAAATAATACAGGGGGACAACTAAGAAAAATACAAAGGAGAGAAGAGAGCATAATCCAGTTAAACAACCAAGAATTACTGCATTTTAAAGCCAATTGAGACAGTAAACTAAAGAGGAAGAACCTGGCTGTATAGTTAGAAGAGAAGGAGACAGCTGTGGCAAAGAATAAACACTCGGTAATTTTGGAGTTGGATGAATCATCAGAAATAGAAGTAGATGGTTCCACAGTGGAAAGTGAGGAAGAGGAAGAGACCTGTAGTGTAATGAATATGGGTGAGGAAGCATGGAGAGCCAGGAATCTTTAATCTGACTGAAGGAACATAAGAACAGATAGAAATAGTTTTATGTAATATTGTAGGCTTTAAAGATAAACTGGTGGATAAAGTGTGTTTAGAATGGCTAATGAGTTTACAATTTTATTTCTCCAGGAAAACCTGGATGGGGTTAAAGAATGAAGTATGGTTAAAAGGGTATAAGGCATAGGTAACTCCAGTATATAAAATTTTAAATTTGGTAGATGTAAAGGTGGTCTGGCTATCTGTATTAATACCACACTTAACTGCACATGCCCAGATGTGGGAATCTATAATGAATTTTATATGTATATTGTGATATTAGAAAAGGAACAATGTTTGGCATTATTCAATGTGTATATCCCACCAACCATTAAGGGAGAACATTTTCTGTAATATTAGGGAAAATAGGAGCTGACATTGAAGCAATGAAAGTAAGATTCCCAGGAGTTAATATATTTATAAGCCAGTGATTTTAATGTTCATGTTGGAGATGGGTTGGAAGATTCACTCCCTGAGTGGGGAATCGATGATTTGTTGACTATTCCCATTAGACAGTCAAGGGTTAGGATAATGAACCAAAATGGTAAGGTGCTACCACAGTTTTTAAATAAATATAGTTTAAGAATTTTGAATGTCAGGACAAGCGGTGATTGGAGGGAGAGGTTACCTTTCTCACAACAAAAGGGTCAGTATAATAGACTTTTGTATAGTGGAAGCCATAGATTATCCAAAGGTGAATTACTTAAGATTTTAAATTATGGGATAGTGATCACTTTCCTATGAATTGCTCACTAAATTTTGTGTTTAAACAAATAAGTAAAAACTATAAACAAGAATAAGAGGCAAATCAAAATATGTGTATTAAATTTGGAAAAAATAGTATGGAATGACTATACAAAGGGTGTAATAGAGGGATTATACAGAATTATAATCATAAAGAAGTAGTGGGTATAGTAGACTGTACATTTAGAATTTAACATGGCAGTGCAAAAAAACAATATAGAGCATATATGCATGAAATAGAAATGCACTGAGTTCAAGAGAAAGAGGGGTAGTAAAGTCATGCTTTGGCATAGGTAAACCTTGATTTGCTAGGGAATGTGAACAAATAAGAAAGGAGATAAAGAAATTAGAAACCTAAGGATAAAAATACATCTCGAGTAGCACTGATGGCTTTTAGAAATTTGAAATGTGAATATAGAAACATGTTATACAATAAGAAAAAATCTTATAAGAATTCCCTTTGAGATAAGTTACAAGAGGCTTTATGGAAAAAGATGACCAGTCATTCTGAGCCCTGGAGGTATATGGATGTAACAGAAACAATGTGCAATATGACTTGGTAGGAATGATCTCAGAAAACCAATGGATCTACCATTTTAGTAAAATTTATGTTAATAACCCTGATAGAGTGTTCAAGGAATATTTGATAGAGGAACCTCAAATTCAAGTTTGCTCCATTTTACTCAGTGGAGGTTAAAGGGGTAATAATAGCTCAAAAAGGAATAAGGCCCTGGGGTGGACGGTGTCCTGCAGAACTCTTTCAGCATAGTATTGCTCACTGGGTTATTGTTGATTCTGATATTTAGGATAATAGGTCAATCCCTTGTCCTCCACTCAAATTGGAACAAAGGGGTGATTGTTCCTTTTTAAAAGGAAAAAAAAGATCAGGCCTGCTATAGGCCATTACGTTACTCCCAGTGGCCCAGAAAATCTATACACATTTATTATTGTTAAGATTGTCAGCTTGGGTAGAGAGAATAATCTGATATCTAAATTCCAATGTGGTTTTAGAAAAGTTTTAATACTTGATTTTCATATTAAAATATATAACAGACTTATATGTCAAGGGAAAAAGGTTTTACATGTCTGTTTTGTTGATATCAAAGCAGCTTTTGACTCTGTAAATCAGAGGAAATTATGGAGATATTAGATATTTTAAAGATTGATAAACAGTTATTAGGAATATTGCAGGCCTTACACTCTAACACAACTGCTGCAGTTAGGTATACAAGAGACAGAGCACTATCAAAGGAAACAAGCATTGAGAAAGGGTTGAACAGGGTATTTATTAGCCCTTGCTTTTTAATGTATGTATTAGACATTGTTATAAAAGAAATAGCAAAACAGATACTTTTGCCCTATAATAAATAAATAATGAAAGATTCAATTTTTTTTATGTGGATGATGCTATTGTTATTTCACAGACCCTGTTAGGTTTGAGTCTCCTGAATTCATTGGGTAAACTACATCTGAAATGAACATTGATAAAATGAAAATAATATCATTTGGGAAACAATTTCAAGCAAAAAAGATTTGGGAGTTTAATGGAAACAGAGGAAGTAGAAGAATATCAATAGGTGTTATATTTAAAAGTAACATGTCATGGAACACACATTTGACAGAGGTAAAAAATAAGCCATATATTTCAATGAATGTGATTAGTATGTTTGCAAACAAGTTTGCAAATAATTCTTTATAACATTTAAAAGGATCTTTGAAGCAAAACAATTTATCAGACATTATATGGGAGTAAAGTTTGGAGTCTTTATATTAATGAAACAAAATGAAAACTATACAGAATACCTTTCTGAGGAACTTATTAGATTTACCAAGGATTGTCCAGCTGCATTCATGAGACTGGAAGCTGGTTATACCCATTGTGTGATAGAATTAAAAGCAGGACAGTTAATTACTGGAATAAAATAATGAATATGACCAATGGCAGACTGCTAAAATTATGTTGGATAGATTATTTGGCCCATCTGGAGGCTGGACTGGCACCAGTAACATGATTTTCTATTGTAAACCAGATGGTAAAGAGAATGGGTCTGGAAGACCTCTGGTCATTAGGGCATTGTCTAATGAACTGTTATGTAAGGAAGCTGTCAGAGAATTAACTATGTTGAAATATAGAATGATCTGGCAAAGATACATTAGATGGATACACAAGGATTTTATTCTAGTATAAAACTCAGTGGAGAAATATAATTTTATTTAATTCATTGTGAAAATAAATGGCACAGAAATACATTATGTAATTTAAGACTGGAAAGTTTGGGGATAATAGATCTGCAATATAAAAATGGTGGGGTCAGTTTGGGAATAGATTGCATTGCAAATGCAATAATGTGAAAATCTCAAGTCTAATGCATAAGCTTTTAGAATGTGATGAGTTGTCCGTGAGAGAATAAAATGGGTAATGTTGTTAATACAAGCATGTAATTTAAAAGTAAGGATTGCTGTATGAAATAATTATTAAGACTGGATAAAATTAAAGGATCTATGGCCCAGCAATGTTTATTAGTAGAATGAAGACAGGCTGAATATGTTTTTATTAATCTAGTGCACTCTGCTTTTATGTGTAATGTCATGGTATTTGTATTTATTATATTGTATGTATTGTATGGTGATGTAACAAAATGTGATTATTAACATCTAATTGTAATAAACTCGAACTTGAACTTGAAACTTGATATTATAAAGACTGACACTTTATCTACTAGAAATTAATAGAATAATAAAACAACAAATACATATATTTAAACTAAATAAAAATGCATGAAGGCATGCATGCCATAAATGAGGTATTTTTACTCAATACTATAGTCTTGGATCCTAATATTGGAACCTGTCAGTCTTTCAATTTTTAAATGTTGTGGGTCACTCTTTCAGGTTATATTTATATATAAATTGTAATCAAACAGGGAATGTCTTAAGATGTCTATATGTTGGCCAAATAGTAACATCCTAATAAAGTTTAGAATAAACAAACTTAGCACTATTGCATATGATGTATGTATATAAGTTAACTATCTTAATGTACTATACTAAATTTTTAGCACTGAATGACTAAGGTATAAAACTTGGACAATATTAAATCAGACCCTCTAAAGTTGTATTTAATACATGATTGTATGGGTACAATGTATGTACTATTGTTATTCTCTATTTTGTAATGGCATAAGTGCCAAACAATAAACTAAACTAAAACTCATCTGACAGCTGCGTTACTTGGGGCAGCTTGGTAATCTCATAAACTAACTCAGTCAGCTCAGCTTGGGGATCAGAAGGGTGCTATAATGGGGAAGATGTATTTACTTGAGTCAAATGATTTCATTAAAAAATTTTTTTTTTCACCAAGGGTTGGTTCAGATAAGGTAGTGTATTCCACATAAAAGTGTCAGAAACTGGTATTTGTACTAAAAATGCTGATGTTTTCTTTTTCTGTACTGCAGTGGCATGCCAAGTTCAAAAATGTTTTTGTTTGCATTATTTTGTGGTGAAATAGGAAGGAATGCTTCATATCATCTGACAGGCATTAAACACTAAAACCCTAAAGCTTCTAGGTACCTATCAGCCCCCAGACAGCCTTTATATAAAATGTTTTACCTTTTTATTGAAAATGTGTTTTGTATACTATACCAACTTCTGACTTCAGTCCCCACCATCTACATCACTTCTGGATCCACCCATGTAAATGTTTCAAATCTGGTTAAATCTGGATATGTTGTTTTTAAAATTGGAAGGATATAACTGAAATTAAAAATTTGGCAACATGTTTGGCAGGCTACAATTCAGTCCATTTCAAGGTAGAAATCTGAGACTGTGTACACATATAAATGTAGTAGTAACTTATATACCTATACAATTTACAACATTTCAATGCATACTGTCAAATGTATACCACAATAAAAGATATCTAAATTTTGGTAAAATGTTTGGCTACCTATAACTCAGCCCCTTTCAATCTTGAGACTTAAAACATTGTGTACATACACATGTTGTAGGTTCTCTAAATTCTGAAACTGTCAAGAAATTTAGACAAACAATTTTAAAATCAGATCAAAATAACTGAAAATTACATTTTAATTAAATGTTTGGACTCCTATAACTTCACCCCTCT
Organism: Neoceratodus forsteri; assembly: GCA_016271365.2. NCBI lineage: Eukaryota > Metazoa > Chordata > Ceratodontiformes > Ceratodontidae > Neoceratodus > Neoceratodus forsteri. The sequence continues at coordinate 628,992,317 of CM057455.1, forward strand.
TAACCTGTGACTCTGAAATCTGGAACACTCATATAAGCCTTTACTAATTGTCATTGTTCCAATTTTGGATTTAGTTGGATGCATACTTTTAAAATCAGAGAAAAATAACTAAAATGTAAAACTTGGCAAAATTCCACAGAATTTTCACACAATGCCAGAAAATTCTGTGGAATCAGAATGGTAATTCAGTGGTCATTCCATGGAAAGAATGTTATATTCTACACAGCTCTACCATAGACCATATCCAGACAGGGAGTGCCATTTTAGTAACAAGCTCCCTGCAGACATGCAGAGATAATCAGGCTTTGTTGTGATACAGCACACCAAGTTTGGAATGGAGTTTTGCATGAATGGTTTCAATGTGGTTGAGAAGTCACACTTATGGCATACAGCACATCAACATACTTGAAAGACCAACCTGTTTCCAGAGGTGTGCCATCCAGACTGGTGAAAACCAAGGAGCAGTGTATCTGGCCAGTTTCTGACTTGAACCAAAGGTCATGGAAACTATTTTTCTAGTGTTGACTCTGAACTGGTTGGATTGGAACTAGTGCAGAATGTTGCTGAAGTCCCAGTGGATCAAGTCTTCCACAGCCTCATTGGAGGGACTGGAGGTTAGAATACTGTACCATCTGCATACATGTGGATATGTGAGATGGCACTGGCATGAGGCAGGCATTAGGAAAATGGAGAAGAGGATGGGATCAAGTATGGAGACCTGTGGGAATCCAGTCTGGATGGGTAACAAAAGTGACAAGACACTATCGATCTGTACTGACCGATGACAGCCTGTGAATTAGGAATGGAACCAATCAACAGAGGAACTGAGTTGTCAGCAGCACTTATCTTCTCCAGAAGGAGAGGATGGGACACTAAATCAAGGCTTTAGCTACATCAATGAAAATGGCAGCTGTTATGTGCCCCATTCCATCCCAGAGAAGAAGGAATCAGTGACATGAAGCAGGAGGAGATTGTGGAATGGTACTTCATGAAACCAGATTGGAATGGTATGAAGAAGTTGAAGAATGAAAGGAAGTTGAAGAGTTCAGACTGTTGTAGTTTCTCTTATAGCTTAGGGAGGGAGGAGAAAATAAATGGACAGAAGTTGTCAGGGAAGGAGGAGTCCCTAATTTCTGAATGTAACATTTGAACTGAAGGACATCACCTCAACCATTTAACATTCTGCACTAAAGTGCTAGTTATATGTAGATCCTGGATATTTGATATGGGGCTAGAACTCACAATCTTCCATCCCTGAAACAGATTGATAATTGCTGAGTCTTTGCTATTTGGTTGTGGTGGACATTGTGGTTTGACTGTAGACAAAGTTTCAACACAGTGCTATAGACTTTCATGTCTGTAGTAGAAATGCTTTGATAAGGCATTATCTGCTTTAAAACACTCTATGTGAATAGCACTGATATAGATATCTGATTGAACAGATCAAATAATTGATAGTTTCCTGGATAATTCAAGAAGATCTAGATGATTTGACTGGGTAATGACCCTGACATGACCTTGATCATCTGCTATGAACAAAGCATCTGGGCAGCTACAGACACTATCTGAGATATAATGATTATGTGAATATCTCTAGTCTGTAAACTTAGACAGTAGGTCCCAGTGTACCAGGTTTGTGCAGACTTGATGGACCACAGTACTCCTTTTGCCATCATTTTATATGTTTGTATGTTTGCAACTTCCACCCCACCAATATGAATTGAACCGCATTATGTGATATGCTGTTTATTTCTTTTCATTATATCATTTTGTTTCCCAGTTTTGATTTTACTTCATTTCTTTTAATGTAAACAATGTCTTATTTCCACAGTTCTTACAGCAGATATATTTGAGAACATTGTTAAAAGTGAGAGGATCAGTTTTCCATGCAACCTACAGTATAAATTAAACCGGAGACAACAATAACTGTGACTCTCTGCTGTGGGATTTCTAATGCTGGAAACATTTTCCCCAGTGACATCCCACCTATCAAAGTTAACCAGTGAATAAAATGTGCTAATATTTTTTATAATCCTGAGTAAAATCATGCATCATGTGTCTTACAACCAGCCAGGAAGAAGATCCTGCTGAGTAGTCACTGGAATTTTCCAAGAGGATTAAAACCATTGTACTTAAAATCTGAATCATACTTGATCTCAATTGTGGACTGAATTGCATGCTAGAAGTTTGCATTTACATTGTTAGTATTTGATATTAGTTGTTGCATCCATGTTTAGTAACACTAAATAACATTCAGTTTTCAATCTTATCATTATTGTTTCAAACAGTAGCTAATAATCAAAATGATTGCTTTCTGTTTCCTTTTGTTCATCCTCAAGGAAGAGGAACTGTAGTTTTCTTTCTCAGACAGATCAAACCAACAGTTTTATCATGTTTAATTCTGCCACTTTAATAAAATTAAAATACTGATTAGGATGAAGGGTGATCACTTGACATGGAATTCCTTCAGATGTCCTCCTCAATTTTTTTTCCTCCTCATAGTACCAAAGTCCATACAGTTTACTGGTAGCATTTCCTATTAGATAATCACCACTGTGCCAGTATGTGATGTAATATTGAATACTGCAGTTGCCTGGATGGTAGGAGATGAACACAATAGTATCTTTGTCATTTGGTTGTAGGCGCATCCTTTGATTTGATGCTTTTTCAGAGCAACTAATAATACACTGGTAGATCAAGCTGTAGTATTTCACAAGTAGCATCCACAATTACTGAGTTGCAAAAGGGAAGATTTTATGATTTCTGTAGAAAGTACTATTCACTTGATTAAATTCTTACACCTTAAAACATTGTGAATCTGCCCCATAACAAGAAACATCCTGAGAAAATAGAAATAGAAAATAAATAAATAAATAAATAAATACAGGAATAAGGTCTGAGTTAGGCATTATGATTTGGTAGTAACACTGTAGTATAGTACTGTGGTGACAGAATGGAATTAGGTACATCTTGTCCACCTATTCTGCCATATGATTCGAATGTGTCCTTGTAAAGATCAGACAGACATTCATTAATCAAAAAGCTTAGCATGAACATAGTTACCCATGGTCAATGGTTGTCTTCCTTCATTGGAATAAAGTGTTTTGTAGAATAAAACTTAAAAACTGTGTTCTAAAACAGCAACATGGTTACCCTAAGGTTTGAGCCAGCTGTTTGACATTAAGAATTCAACATTCTAATTACCTATGACTTAGTTAGTCTACAAGAGCCAATAATGCAAATTTCATCTTAAAGATGATTTTTGTATCTTTTCTTTACCACTGGCAAAGCACTGCGCTTAGCAAAATCTGTGAAAACAAATCAGATCACTCACCTTCATTACATTTATTTCGTTAGCATATACTCTTGTCACTGATTAGGTACAAACATAAAATACCATCCATTACTAGGATGTGTTCAGTGGAATAACTTAGATAATGAGGACTTTATCCTTCAGTGCCTTAGAAATACTAAAATTATTGCTGCAAGATTATGTTGTACAGATTTGTATCTCTGCATTAAATCTGAGTGGTATGCAATCAGATTTCAATTAAATGTGCATTTGTAATTTGAATGAACCTCTCTTGAGGTCCATGCCGCTTATGCCATTAAAGCATGCACTGCTGGATTTTCTGGAAACAGTACAGGGATGACATTCACCAGTATAGGCAGGCCTTAGCATTGCTCCATATGTGTGGGGTGATATGTGAGGGGGTTGCAACAGATGGAGCAAGTAGTGGCTCGGTGGGCATGCATCCAGCCTATTAACTCATCAAGTCATCAGAATAAGATGTCACTGTACTTTTAGTTCAAGTGTAATGGACACATTTCATTAACATAACTTTAATTAAATCATTACTGTACCTCCGTATAAATAATATAAAACCAGGGTTTGGTTATGATCCATGAATTTCAGTGAACTGAGACAGATGCATTTGTGTACAATATTACAGAAGTCTGTTGCAGGCCCAGCTATGTAAGTTTAAGTTGACTGGGGTATGGGAAGTGGATTTTTTAAGTTATAAGTACAAAGAACTATAAATGTTAAAATCTGAACTATAAAATTAATTGAAGTTGCCATGTTATTAAAATATAAAGAATCAAAACCCTGTTCAGACAAATTTAGAGATTTAGCATAAGTACAAATGAATTTGGGTTTATTCTGAATGAACATTTCAAGGGCATAGCTCCCCAAAGAAAAAGCAAGATTTTAAAGCAACTCATCTACATCATGTGGTACAGTAAAACATAGGCATACATAAATGGTCACCTTTGATTATTAGATTGTGTCTGACATTCTAAGCAATTTATATACATAAGCGAAATATCAAGTGATACACAATTATTTGGATGGTCTTGCACTTCCAGTACATGTACATGTTAATATGGCAGCATGTGTCAAAACTGTAACACTTGCAGTAACATGGTTTAGACTGTTGCAACCCATCCTGTCTGTTGAACATGTATCAGGGACACAACTCAGTAAGGACCAGAGAATTGACATAGTAGGGATGCAGCAGATAGATGGATCTAAAAGCTGCATAATAAATAACTTGGTTGCTGATGTTTATCTGCCTTTACATATCATACAGGTAAGTCTTTACAAACGTGTGTATTACGTATGTGAAGCTGTCAGAAAACACTTTACCAATTATTGCATACCAGACCATGCTTTTTCTGATTCATCTGTATATTAATGCTTTCTTCTGTTTCAGCAGTATAGAGCTATTGTATACATATGGATGAGGTACAGTAGGTGGATTAGAACAGACTAGAACAAGAAGAAGAGAGAGAGAGAAGAGAAGAAGAGAAGAAGAGGCTAGAGGCATTTTATACTGGGTGACTGGGAAAGACACATTGAGCAGAATTTCATTTCAGATAAAACCCAGGTAGGGGGAACATGAGAGTAACAACAATAACAATCAGCAATAATATCAGCAAACAATATACAAGGTGCACATGTGTGAGAATAGAATAGAATAGAATAGAATAGAATAGAATAGAAATGAACTGAATAGACTACAGTATGATTTTTGCAGTGACCCTCATATAAATACTGTAGTTTATCAAAATATGTACACACCTTGAATTGAAACTTAGCAGTACAGAGACTGTTTGTGTATGTGGAAATATCAAGACCCTGGTGCTTTCCAAATCAGTTGTATGCTAATGCCCTCTAGTGGTTCTAGTAGCAAAGAAACTGTATGTGAGTAATGTACAGTAAACAGAATAGAACAGAGTAGAATAGAATAGAATGCCTTTTATATTCAGAGTTTCTCAAAGTACTGTATGTTACGCACCCATGAATTAGGAACTAGTAGTGCCGAGACTGCTTATACATGGCAGCCACTAAATGTTGAACAACACCAATAGAAACTGCCTTGCTGAGAGAGGAACGGTTTGCCACAACACTGGGGAATTTCTGTTACTATTTCTAAGATGTATGATGGGATGTTTAACTGCTAAATGTGATACTGGGAACAGGCAAAATTAACCTTGTTTTAATACTATCACTCAGATATACTGACACTGGAATGCATGAACTATATTTCAGTATTTTGTATCTGCCACTTCAGTTTAGACACTCCTAATTCTTAGTGTGGCTTCTAATGGAGGACAACAATAACATGAGAGCTTCTTCAACTGAAATATGTCTGTTTGTGCTAAAAGCCAACATTACTTTTTGTGTTATTGTTTGATAACTAAGTAAGGCCCACAAAGCACAACTGCCTGTTTTCAGGAGTGCCTAGGAGTACTGAGGAGGTTATGTGGCTCTGCATAGAGTCACACAGTATGCAAGTGGAATTTGTGGGAATGAAACTCAGGTCTTTTGGATGTACCAAGCTCATTTACAGCTCATTATTTACAGCTTGTTACTGTAACCTCTAGGCCATACTGCCAGATCCAATGTTTTCATTGTTATCCTGCTATTACTCAAAGTTGCCATGAAGTCTTAACTAAACGCCTATGATTTAAATTTTAAGCTTCCATGTTATATCAATCACACTGTTAAATTAAGAACTTAATAGAACATCAGTACCATGGCTGATATCCATGGCATTGTACAAAACTCTATCAGCTGGCTGACATGCTGTGGAGTGCTACAGTCAAGTCCAGGTATCACAAATGCTATGACAACTGGCTCACAATAATAAAGAGAACACACACAGCAAATGGTAACCCTGCTCATCTTTCCCTACAGAAAAAGGTCAAATGGTGGAAGGATTCGGAGATCTGTGACTAAAGATATCATGCTAAAATTGTTTCAGCTGTGTGCACAGATCCAAACAAAAATCACTGCTAGTTGAGGCGAGAGAGTAGTCTGAAACATTCAAGATGAACTCAGGAAATAGCTGTCTACCCTGAAGTCCAACTAGCCAATGGAATCACAAGTAATGACTTTTCTGCAAAGTGAAACTGTTTCAGTGGTGACTCAAACAGCACAGAGAAACCTGAACAATCAAACTGGAGTTTCTGAATTTTGTATAATACCCCGAAGTTTGGATTTTATCAGAGTTTAATCAATTACTGTTACTATTTTCACCTTATTTTCTGCATTGATTCTTGGCAACCAATTTGTATTCAGTTTATGGTTTCCATGTGTCAAAAAGTCTGTGTGAGCATTTAATAAACAAAGACATCAATTTGCATTGCATTTGTATCGGGCACTGCCTGCCAACTAAACTGCAGCTTCAGAAAGGGCTGGCTTTATCAGGAACTCAAAACTGGATGTGACTAGAAAAACATTGGCAGCTTTAAATGATTAATTTATTTTGGGGGCAGGAGGAAGGCAGAAATAGGAGAAATTATGGTGAATTTGGACTATATTTAAGCAAGCAAGCATTTTCTGGAAGACACACTTAAATTTTAAAGTGGTATATTGGGATGAAATTGCACTGTCCTTCAGTACATATTTTCTTTTGAAATATATGTTCTTATTGTTTTGGGATGTGAACAGTCATTATTTTAAGTTGAACTCATGTTCATTGTTGTTTTAAAATTAGAGTGACTCATTGCCTATAAAAGAAAATATTGACAACTGTATGCATTATTCAAGCAGTGCAATAGGCATTGCTTCTTCTTTGAGGACACACAGTAAATGATGCTTCATGTCTGTGGGTCATATCTAGATCGATACTGGAAAAATAAATACAGTACATTTCATACTTATTTACTGCTATTGTTTGTCTAGACATTCTGAACTTGTGTTGCTGCCTTAATTCATGATAGTTTTAACAAGCTGAATGTTTATTTAGGCATTATACTAATTACATATGCACATATGCATCATCTGCGAGTACACCAACAATAAATATAAAGAGATCATGATGACAGTGCACAAATTAATAGATACATAGGAAATGCTACAGGGGTGGAAAGATGAGCAGAAACATGTGAAAACTAGAGGTGCTCAATGGTATGGCAGTTGGGTTTTAATGCCACTAAGTACTAAATAATGCATTTAGGGCACAGACACCCAGGACCAGAATACACAATGGATGGAGTGGTATTGAAGATGAATAAACAGGACAGACAACTGGGGTTCACATATTGGATTACCTAAAAGTGGCCAGGAAGTGTGACTAGGCATTAAGTAGGGCACGTGGAAGCTGGGGTAGAGAAGGAGTGGTATACAGCAGAAAGAGGAAGGTTTTGTTGTTGCTGTACAGATCACTGGTAAGACCCACCTAGAGTACTGTGTCCAGTTCTGGAGATCACATCTCTGGAAGGACATAGATAGAGTGGAAGTGGTCCACAGGAGGGCAACTAAATGGTGCAGGGTCTGCATCAAAAGCCTTGAGAAGAGACTAAAGAACCTCAATATGTACATCTGGAACAGAGATGGGGAATATGATAGAGACCTTTAAATACCTCATGAGGGTAAATAAGGTACAGGAGGGAAAATGTTTCAGAAGAAAAGTGCTCAAGAACAATTGACCATGCAATGAAGCTGGAGGGTAGATTCAGGAGATAGTCTTCAGGTGAAGCTACCTCTGGCTGGAAGCTGAAACACTGGACTTAAGATTTGCAAGAAAGTGAGTTGTGCTCACAACAGAGGAGAGTGAACCTTGCAATTTACAATTGTCTTTGGTTTGAAGCAGATTCCTTAGGAAAGTTAATATTCTTCAGGTGGAGGATACTTCTAACTGAAAGGTGAAATAAGGAACTTAGATTTATCAAAACGGCAGTCTTTCTATCAACAGAGGGAGGTGGACCTTGCTTTACTTTTGTTACAATTATTAAGATTTTCAGTGAAGAAAGAGTTTAGACCCACAGGGGCTGAATACTGTTTTCTGTTCTGCCCTTCTGCACAGCTGACTTGATTGGAGTTAGTGATTGACTGTTTGCATTGCAATATTTGTAATACTGTGAGTTATTCACTGGGCTCTGAATTTGTCATAATTCCTGAACTGCGAGCAGGTTACAGGCTGTGTATTGACCCAGGCAGTGCCTAGGGGTGGAAACTGTTTTTCTTTGTTGATCTCTGTGTGCCTTAAAAGGCCAGGCCAGACTGTGTCAGGAAGTGCTTACATCACAGCTATTTAACAGCCAATAGCTCTGGAAGAATCTTATAGACCTTGATAACAGTACTAATTTTAGCGGCTCATCAGATAACCTAATAGTCTTCAGGTGAAGCTACCTCTAGCTGGAAGCTGCAACACTGGACTTAACATTTGCAAGAAAGTGAGTTGTGCTCACAACAGAGGAGGTGAACCTTGCAATTTGCAATTGTCTTTGGTTTGAAGCAGATTCCTTAGGAAAGTTAATATTCTTCAGGTGGAGGATACTTCTAACTGAAGGGTGAAATAGGGAACTTAGAATTATCAGAAAGGCAGTCTTTCAATCAACAGAGGAGGTGGATCTTGCTTTACTTTTGTTACAATTGTTAAGATTTTCAGTGGAGGAAGAATTTAAATCCATAGGGCTGAATACTGTTTTCTGTGTCTGCCCTTCTGCACAGCTGAAGTGTTTGAGGGTCAACTGCTTTCAGAGCACAAGTCACCAGGCTGTTTTGGGGCTGGAGAGGTTTACCTGTGTCTGACATGGATGTTTGGATTTTCTCTGTTTGATTAGCAGTGTATTTTCTCTGTCAAATTGTCGTGTGGGGCATCTTGCTGACAGGAAGGCACTCATTGCATTGGTAGGTCAGAGCTTTAGCTGATTGTTTCATGAGGGCACAAGTTTAGGCCCAAACCCTTCCCACCCCTCACCCCACCCACCCCTGGAAATAGTTCCTTTATACCTGGGGTTCTGACATCATTTCCTCAAGAGGCAGGTGCATAACACTGTCATATGCCTCTAGCACACTGCACTGACAATATAAGCATACACATTATATAAATACATGATTTCTATATAGCAAACCAATCACACACAAATACACACACACACAAAAAACTAAACAAGGTAGACAGTTATGTGGGGGTAGTGCAATGTAATGGCTGTGTGGCAGCAGTCTTCTGGGAGTCTTTCTGGAGGCTGAGATGCTGCCTGTTTGCAGACAACTATCTGCCCTGAGGGAGGAAGTTGCCCATCTTCAGGCCGCACTGGACAGTAGTAGGGAACCTCCCGCATCCAGGGAGCACCAAAGCCACCACGATTACCTCAAAGGTTGTGAAGAAAGCACAGCAGTTGGACCACAGTGGGATTATGGAGGGTAAGGGTGGTGGAACAGAGGCACACCAGTCAGTTGTTCCACTCCACAATCCATACACTATTCTGGGGAGCATAGTTCCCCTATGGATGCACCGCAGAGGAGATTAAGGAGGTGCAGACAACTATCACAAGGAGGCCCTCAGGAAGAAGGCAGAGGGCACCACAGGGAAAGGAAGCAGCTCCTGGTGGGGACTCAATTATTAGGGGATAGAACTGGGAGGAGCAGGGAAAACTGAAGTAAGGTGCCTGCCTGGTGCCATGGCATGGAGGGACAGGAAGCGAATCCTTAGGATCACAAGAACAGTTGCACAGGAGTCTGAGCTGGACATCATTGTCCACCTAGGGACAAATCACCTGGCTCATCATAAGATTAGAGCAGTGCAGAAGGACTTTGTAGAGTTGTGGAGGGCCCAAGACAAGTAGCACACACAGTATCCTTCTCAGAGGTGCTACCTGTCAGTGGCATAGGTGAGGCGAGGGTATTTTGCACCATGCAGTTTAATGAATGGTTGAAAAAATGGTGTGGAGCACAGGGTTTGGTTTCATTTGGGGCTGGGGTTCCACCTAGAGGGACACCAGCCTATACTGGCAGGATGGTCTGCATCTGTCCAGGAAGGAACAAGTCTTTTGGGCAATCGGTTTAAATGCTTCATTGGCAAGCTTTTAAACTAGTCAAGGGAGGCACTGATAAGCAGGAAAATTCCAGCCTCCCCTACAAAATAGGAGTACTAAATGAGAAAAGACCAAGGTAGAAAGGTCAGTGGGGATGCTGCTGCAGAAGGTAAAGCCATCAAAAATTGAAAGCAATGAGTACCAATGCCCATAGTCTGGGTAACAAGCTTTCTGAATTAGTGGCCTTGATGGAGGAGGAACATCTGGATATCATGGCAGTCCACAGAAACAAAGGTACACACAGAACCATGACTGGGACATAAACATGCAGGATACACTATCTACAGGAGGGACAGGAGGGTAAAGAGAGGAGAAGCTCTCTGTAAGAGAAGGAATCAAAGCAACAGAACAAAAGGGTAAACAGGGAGGAGAAGAAGCACTGTGGGTCAATTTGGAGGCAGGCAATGGCACCACAATCCACACAGGGGTTGTATACAGACCTCCCTCTCAGGGGAGAAACGGACAAAGAGATAGAAAGTATACTTAGAATGGTAGAAAAGGAGATATTGCTGATGGGTGATCTGAATATGCAGAAGTTAACTGGAGTGCAGTTGCAGCAGCCACTTCTAAGTGAGGTTATTCTAGATGCCCTACAGGGGCATGCCTAGACAACTAGTATTGGAACCCACTCAAGAGGAGCAATCTTAGACCTGGTCCTCTCAAATGGAGATGGAGAGGATTACAGATGTAGAAGTGGGTAGCCATCTGGGAACTAAGCGCCCATCGAACAGTATGGTTCTACAATAAACACAGCAATAGAATCAAGCCATACAAGGGCAAAGTACTGGACTTTAGGATGGCTGTCTTTGCCAAAATGGTGAGTGCCTAAGGGATGCACTAGCAAATGGGCAGGAAGGAGGGTGGAAGAACAATGGGAATAATAAAAACTGCCATCACAGAGGTAACAAGCCTTTGTGTGACGCAAATAAACAAAACAAAACGATGTAAGAAACCACTATGGTTCTCAAAGAGAAGCATTCAGGAAGTACAAGGAGTCACAGAAGGAGCAGGACAGAGAATTGTATCAGTTAAAGCAAAAGGAAGCTGGGAAGGCAGTCAGAATAGCAAAGGCCGAACTGAGGAAAAGATAACCAACTCAGTTAAGAAGGGGATAAAACCTTTTACGACATCAGTGAGCGAAGGAAGACTAAGGGAGGGATAGAGAGGCTTAATAAAGGGAGGGGTGGGCAGAGGGTGACTGTGGAAAGGCAGAGATACTAAACAAATATTTTGCTCAGTATTTACTAATGAAGGGGAGGTACCTAAAACAAACAATAGAAACACTCTGGATACAGAAGTTGATACCAGCCCATTTACAGAAGAAAGGGTTCTGAAAAAACTCTTAAAACTGAAGGTGGACAAAGCAATGGGCCTGATGGGATTCATCCCAGAATTCTAAAAGAACTAAGGGTAGAACTAGTGACACCACTGACTACCCTCTTTAACAAATCATGGGAGGATGGTGTGGTACCTGAGGACTGGAGGAGGGAAGATGTGATTCCCTTCACAAAAGTGGGAGCAGGGCAGAAGCAGGAAACTACAGACCTGTTAGTTTAACCTCAGTGATAGGGAAAATTAGGGAATCACTTGAAGGAAAGAATTGTCGAGTACCTAGTGGCCAGAGAGGCACAGGACACAAGGCAGCATGGATTCACAGAGGGAAGGTCATGCCAGACGAATCTAATAGATTTCTTTGACTGGGTGACCAAAGTAGTAGATCAGGAGGGCTGTGGACATGGCCTACCTAGACTTTAGCAAGGCATTTGACTCAGTCCCACACAAAGATTAATATACAAGTTAGCCAGCCTGGGAGTGGGTCCCAAGATGATAGCCTGGGTAAAGAATTGGCTGGAGAATAGGACACAGAGGTAATAGTAAATGAGTCCACTCTGAAGAAGGGGTTACTAGTGGGGTGCCCATGAGTTCAGTGTGGGACAGGTCCTCTTCAATGCCTTTATAGCAACATTGCAGAGGGACTGGAGGAAAGTATGTCTGTTTGCAGATGACACAAAGATCTGCAACAGAGTTGATGCACAAGGTGGGTGGAAAGGATGAGAAGGGACTTGGCAAGGTTAGAGGAATGGTCAAATGTATGGCAGCTTAGATTAAATGCTAAGAAGTGCAAGGTAATGCACCTGGGAAACAAAACCCAGGGAAGAGTACACAATGGGGGTGAGATACTAACAACAACAAAAATGAAAAGGGACCTGGGGTAGTCATATCAGATGACTTAAGGTGAGCAAGCAATGTGAGAGGGTAGTAAGGAGGGCTGGGGGTACTGGGATGCATAGGGAGGCATCACCAGTGAAAACAATTTGTTATCCTCTGTACAGACAGCTGGTGAGACCCCATCTGGAGTACTTTGTGCAGTTCTGGAGATCCAGTCTCTGCAAGGACATAGACAAGAAGGAAGCTGTCAGAGGAGGGCAACTAAAATGGTGCAGGGTCTGCACCAGAAGACATATGAAGAGAGCCTAAAGGAGCTTAATATGTAGCCTCAAGAAACGAGGAGAGGGGGACATGATAGAAACTTTCAAGTACCCCAAAGGAATCAACAAAGTCAAGAGGGTAGCATCTTTCAAAAAAGAGGTGTGCAAGAACAAGGGGGCACAATTTGAAGATAGAGGGGGCAGCTCAGAGGTAATGTAAGGAAGTATTTATTTCAAGAGGGTTGTGGATGCATGGAATGGCCTTCAGGTGGAGGTTGTGGAGTCAAAAACAGTGGTTGAATTCAAGCATGCAGGACAGCCATAAGGCAATTCTAGGGGTAGGGATAGAAAGAAGTAGGCTGCTGGTTAACTGGGATCTGCAGCTTATCCATTAGGTAGGAAATAGGCAGACTGGGTGGGTCAAGCAGTCCTTATCTGCTGTCAAATTCTATGTTTCTATGAGATGAGAGAAATACTTTTTCACAGAAAGAGTTCTGTGTTTCTGGAACAGCCTTCCGGCAGAGGTGGAGTCAAAGACTGTGTTGGGGCTCAAGAATGAATGAGATAAGCACAAAGGAGTCATAAGGGAAAGGAAGGGGCAGAAAGAAAGAGCTGTAGGTCTGGCATGGTCTGCTGTAAATAGTGTGAGATAGGTTGAAATGGGCATATGGGATGGGTCAAGCAGTCTTTATCTGCTGTTAAATTCTATGTTTCTATGATAGACAAGAAAAGAAAAAGGGTTGTCATTCCCATTGCCCCACATCCAGGCTGCTAGGTAATACCCTAGTATATGGAATAGCTGTAGTTATTGTTTAATGGGAAATAATATGGTACAATGCTACAGGAAATGTTTTGAATATTGGCACTATGAAGAGGATAATCAACAATGGAGAAACCTCTTGGAACATGAAGCAATTTGATTTATCTTTATTTTCCGGACAACATAATTCTAGCTTTGGCTATGCTCCATATGACACTCACATCACAGATGAATTACATAGCTGCACAATCATGTTATTTTTCCATGAGAAACTGATTCAACGTTAGGTGAAATCATTAGCATTCCAACTTCACCATATATAAGAACAGATCACAAAAAGTCAAGAACAGATTTTGATAAATGGTGAGAAATGGTTGTGTCTAACTTGATAACTACACCACTGAATGGATATGATTATGGCAAGGGTACAGCTGGAAACAAAATACAATGCAAGCAGTGTCTAGATGTGTTCCTATGTGTAACAAGAGCATGTGGGCAAGTGGAAGACCTCCTTGGTTGTCCACAGAATTTGGGGAGATGATGAGAGTGACAAAGAGGCATACGATAAATTGAATGATTATGTGCACAGAATGACAGAAGTAGAGTTTTGGGCACACCAGAAGGAATGTTTGGCTAAGATAGCCTAGACTGCACTGGTCTGCAAGACAGGATTCTTTGGGATTAAGGGAATAATAAATACTTGTTTTAATACATACATTGGAGCCTGCCTGGATACAATTCAGTGTCTTACATTACTGCATGATAAAAGGGATAAAGGGACACTATCAACCCTCTTAGGACTCAAAAATGTCTCTAGTTTAAAAAAAACACACATGATGATTGATCATATCCTGTAAGGATTGTTGAGATGGCTGATTCATTATTTTCTTTTAAATGTGAAAACCCTACTGTCCATCACATTGGTGTTACCACACAAAAAAATGTTTGATTTATCAACTGCCACTGCTTCTTTGCTGGAATTGAGACCCTTCCCAACACAGTTTAGACACTGAAGATGCAATGGGAGCAGAGGAGACTGTTGCATCACGAGTGACTGCATTATTTGTGGGTGCTCCTAATGTTCAGGTGGTATGCAATAAGAGTAGGTCAAGGACTTAAAAGCACAACAAGGCAGGGTATAATTACACCATTAGTATGCATTTCATTTCTATTAAGAAAGGAAGTAGATAAAACAACCAGCATCACCAATGAATTTTCAAGTAGATAAGCGTTCATAAAATGTGGGTTTTAACTAGAAATAATATGATGAAAAATATTGACATTGTTCCTTTAACTGCCATTAAATTGCCTTGTTTACTTCAGTACTCTGTTGCAGTATGCTGCAGTTTTGATTTACATTATGACAGGCTAAACTGTAGGGGAACAAAATGAGAGTGAGAGTTACAGTAAGGGGAGCCAAGGAGTATCAGAGAGGGCAGATATTTGGTGACCGAAGGGTAAATATCAGAGGCACAAAATAACTATGTTGCTTATCAGTATGCATACAGAAAATTAGAGTATATGGTCATCTGTATGTAGAAGATATGAAGAGGTACAGGAGAAATGGGGAAGAACAACTCACCAGACAATTTATGCACTTGCAGATAAGGAGGCTAGTTCATCATGTACAAATATATTGCCCCCAAAAGAAGCTCCTGTTGAGTGAAGACCTGGGGACATAAGAGTTTTACATGCCAGTAGAGGCCTATGTAGGTATTTGTATACATTTGTGCTGCATTGTAATGAATGCATTTTTCAGCATCACTTACACTTGGTGGTTCCTATCAAGTTTCCATCTTTCTGCCGATGCTAATCTAAATGCTAACTCTAAGCTGCTACAGTATATGTTGCCATTGAGAATGTTATGCTGTTATCAAAGAGCAGTTTTATGCTGCTGCAGATGTCTGCAAGCTGTTACAATTCGTTACATTTGGGAATCTCTTTGAAAACATTTCAGCTACATGATGTGCTGCAATAACTTCAAATTCTGTGCCTAGTAAGTGCTATTTTTTTTCTACTTGAATGATTAGTTTCCTTATCAGTTAGTGCTCTAAATATTTGGTCTTTTTTTTTTGTTCTATAATCTCAAGGTTAACCACCCCTTTTGTGCACCAGATCCCTTCCATATTAGGACAACTTTGATTTGATTGTTTTCAAAAATGGGGCTGTGCTGATCATGCCAGAATTACTTGGTAATCTGGACAATGTAAATCCAGTAACATCTCATGGTCTGGGTCATAACCAAACAAGGGTATTAGTGGATTTAAATGGATTTATGGCTTTACAACTAATGGCAGTCTTTTTTCCAATAGGGAAACTGGCACTATCTGCTGTAATAAAGGAGCGTTTCATACGGCAAACAGGTGCATGGTTTTCCTCACTCTGTGCATGTGCCTGTTTGAACTCCTCAATTCCTGACTGCTGTCTCCTTCCCAAACCACAAATCCCACAAGGAGAGAAACTGCCATGGACACTTGGTAGTAAGAGATATTAAACAAACTTAAATGTACCACACGACTTATTGGATCGACTACCCTCACAATATTGAAAAACAAAACAGTTTTAAATAAAAGTGAAACACAACCACAGACCATGCGCCATAACATAATCGGACCATGGCCACACAGAAACCTTTTGATATTATATAATTGCTAAGATGAAAAAGAAACCCAACAATTACATCAAATAAAAATGGTCCAGGGTGTTTGTAAACTCAAGTTTACACCTCGAGATTAGATGCTATGTATAGAATCCTCGAGCCGCTGTCAGGGTTTGTATCTTAGCCCCTCGGTGTGTGTAAACTTTCCATTACACACCTCGACCCATACTTTATCCTATATGTTTTCAGTGATATCTTTCAGGACTATTTGCATAGAAGAATAGTGTCAGAAGACTGAAAACAGCCAGAACAACAAAAACCTATTCCAGAATTGGGTGAGTTCAGACATGGGTTAGTAGAGGGCTGTTAGCCTTACCCTGGTGCTAGACAAAATATTTGAATTAATTGAAAAAAATGTATTACTTTTGCTTTACACAGGTTGAAAAAATAAATTTTCAGCAAACTGCAATGTTTTACAATAGGTAGATCCTGTCAAACCAACCCGATTTCCTACATTGCAGTGGTATCTAAGAAAGGTGGATAAGGGCCGGACGTATATTTAACCTTTCTGAAATTCAGCGATGCTTTGGACACTGTAGATCATAGAAAATTCATGCAGAAAGTAGCACTCTGTGAAGTCATTAAAGTGTATACAGGGTGGATAGTAAACTGGCTGAAAAGTAGGAAGCAGAGAGTGAAACAGAAACAGAAATGATTGCAGCCAAAAAAGACCAAAGGTGCATCCAGTCTGCTCTTATCCTACCAAATTGTGCCTGGCCTGTTCCTGGGCAGGCTTAGACTGTGCCACCATTAGTAGCTCAGTCCATATAGTGTTGAATTACCCCTCCAACCTCCCTGTACTAACAACTAACCCACTGTATCTGCCCCACCATTCTTTGAATCCCTGCAACATTTCTACCTTGACTATTTCCCTTGGCAAGCTATTCTACTCACCCACCACCTTCATTTTGAAGAATTACTTCCTCACATCTCTACTAAACATACTCCCAGACACTTTAGTTCCAAGCCCTCTAGTTCATGTCCCTTTGCTGGGTCAGAAACATTTTTGACAATTCACCCTGCTGGTCACCTTGTGTTCTTAAATGTTTCTATAGTATCTTTTTCTATTTGATACAAGTTTAGCTTACTAACCTTTCCTCATGAGGCCTCCCTTCACATCATGTATCATTCTGGTGTCCCTCTTCTGCATTATTTCCTTGCAATCATTCTTTCTTAAGATAAAGGTTCCTACCTTACACAGTACTCCAGCTGTGGCCTTTCTAAAGTGCTGTAGAGGGAGGGATCACCTGTCTCCTACTAATGAAGCCTCTGCAATACAGCTCATAATTCCATTTGCCTTAGATTGCACCATATTGTTGGGAGTTTGTTCTACAGGTTAACTATGGTGATTGAAACAATTGTTTCCTCATATTTCCTCTATCTGTATTCACCCTAATGTTCTCCATTTGCCAGCTAACTCTGCAGCACCAAAAAGTGAGAATGGATTTTGTGATTATCCCTGTCAAATTGCTTCATGTTAAAATGAAAACCTATCTCATGCTTTACTTTTCCCTGAGAAATAATTCATAGCCTGTCTAATAATTCCCATTAGTAGATATTTTCCATGTCCTTATTCCCGTAACAGGAGCTGCAGTCTTACAATCATATTAGAAGCGTCCAGTTCCCACAGGAGTCAAACAAGTGTAAATGCTTTCAATTGCCCATTAAATAGCTCACATTCATGTTTCCTGTAATACCACTCATACCAATTTTAAAACATATTATGCTCATAGGTCTGGTTAATTCTAAAGCCTTTTGTCATATAGTGCTGGTAGCATAGGACTAGAAGAGGAACTATTGCCATGTACACATACTGGAATGCAAAATAACTTAATAAAACACTCAAACTTAAAATCCTCTCAGTGTAGATTGCAAGTGTTACTACTTTCAAATTTTGACCAATATAGCATGAGAAAGAAATTATGACTTTTGTTGAACAATTGAAACTGTTTATTAAATTGCCAGTTGGTGGAGCTATACAGAATTTTTTGTTACCATCAGTAATGGAATGTTCCAGCCTAGGTTTGAGGTACTGGATGCCACACCTTGAGCCGCGCCAGAAACCTAGGTTTGGGGATGGACTTGGGATGTCATGGGATGGCAGGGCAGGAAAGGACAGAGCATCCAGAAGACTGTTCTGTGTCGGAGGACTGCTCTCCTCTCCTGGGGAGAGGGGTATGACTCACTGCACTTGTGGCACCCAGTGGAGGCTGGGAGCAGCACATGAAGTGGGAATCTGGTAGAAGGGTTGAAGGCAATGGCAGAAGCCCTGAAGGTGGGTGCAGGAGTGCACCCTTTGCATGCTGGATATCATTGCTCATCCATGCCTCTGGGGAAAGCAAGGAAAAATGAACACTGGCACCCGGACAGATGAAGGTTGTTCAGTGGTCAGCCCCAATGTCATTAACTAGATCCATCCCCAGCTGGTCACTGTGTATTTTCTCCACTCCTTGCACATCCTTCTAGATTCTAGGTAGAGCACTAGAGGAGTTAGGGTGATCCCACCTGGGGGGTTCAGAGCTGAGGGTGAGGCAGTCAGTGGTAGTGGCAGAAGGCACTCCCTGGAGCAGAAGCCAGACTGGGGATCTCAGGTCAGATGAGACATGGCCACACTAAGAGTCCTCACCAGAGAGAGGTCTAAGAGGCCAGTGAATGAGGCATATAGATAGAGTAAAAAAAAGTAATGGAATGTTTCAGAAAGAACACAGCAGACTCTGAGAGAACGAAGGTGCTCTCAGATTTCATTATTGCTGAGAATTTGCTCATTTGAATCTGTTCCATCTATTATTTCATTTGTATTGTGCATTTTCCTTTTTGAGCAGTTACTGGCCTGCAATCTAGGCTGAAGTTTCCAGAATCTCTGACAGTAAGTGCTCGAGAACAACACCGTTGAGATCTCCATATAAATGTCATCCATGAATTCTGCTAGACAACCAGCTGTATTGATTAATTTCCTTTTCTGTATCTGAAGGGCTTTAATTTATGAATGTTAGACTGAGTTTCTAACATTTTGACTTTAAATAAAAGGTATTTGTTCTACTTGTTTCACTATGAGCAAAATTTTATGGACCAATTAATACTTCACACTATGTAACTACAGTATATGGCTAGTCTTAGTTTTATTGCACTAGTTTCTAATATCAGGCCACATAACTGTATTGAATGTATAAAGATCATGCCCTGTGGGTGCTAAATGTGGAGAATTCTTTACATAACAAACTAAAAAATCCACATATTTTTCAAGAATTTGTCAAAATTAAATAAATCAACCCAAATAAATTATCTAAAGTTGTAGTAAGTAGTATTAACTTAGTAACATAGTAAATTAAGGATTAAAGGAGTCTACATTCATCAGGCCCTTACCTACCATGCTTTACAGAAGCAGAAATTATATAGTGCAGTATTTTGTACACATGTACTAATTTATCAGGATTTTCCACACACCCTACTATCCAGAGAATCCTGCGATTCCTTTTGAAGCAAACATTTGTTCAGCATTACCATGAAGGCCTGTACTTTCTTAACATTCACTGTCGCCACTGTAAGCTGTTCCATGGATTCACCATACTCAGGAAAACGGGTCTTTAATCTTTATGTCTGAATTTACCAACTCTGTGCTGCAGCTCATACCTAGCTTCCTGTTCGAGCACACTAGAAATAAAGCATGTTCTGACTATGATCTTTTTATGTATTTGAGTATGTGGAAGACTAATGTCATTTCCCCAACCTCCTTTTCTCCTGAGTGAACATTAAAAACTCATTGAGCCCCAGGCATCCATTTTGAATAAGGTTAAGAATAGAAACATTCAACTCATACACTGTATATGCTGCGGGGCTGAAAAACTTCAGCTTCTCTTCATAGTTTTGCCCCCAACCCACTTTTGGTTTTGCATTTATGTGCACACCCTCTACTGTCTCAATGTCCTTTTGGTATTGAGGAGCCCAGAACTGTGCGCCATACTGTAGGTAGGTCCTGCTCAAAGCATTGTAAGGTACCAGTATAATTTCCCACATTTTCTTGTCACCCCACCCGTAATGCAGTCCAGCATTCTTCCAACCTTCTTGACAGTTGCCTTGCAGTGCTTTTAATACAAAGAGAAGCACCTGTCCAGCATAGCAGCTAAATCTTTCTGGCTGCATAAGAGTCAGGAGCTGAAGGAGGTAGCTGAGGCTTAGACTGTATCAGCTATGCAAGAATCTTCCAAACCACTCCCACTGCCACATCAACTGCACTGCCTCCTAACCTCATTTGTACCCTGTTCCCCAGTCTGTCACCCCAAATTACCTGTATTCCCTCAGTTCTACTAAGAACCACAGCTCTGGTGGGCTTGGCACCTAGTTTCATAGCCTGGCAGTCCAAGACAACACCACAATCAATGACCAAAATAAGCTCACACTCTGCACTAGCACTTTATGTAGTTCTGAAAAACTGCTGAGGTAGTGCCTATTCACATAGTGGGTGACTGATAGCTCACATCCGAGAAATTACCTAGCTCCTGCTCACAGTTCTGGCCATATTACTGGGATACAGAATGTTGTTCTGGTTCAGCATGTGACCTACCTTAAAACTGGAATATTTATGAAGAAGTCATATGTTTGAAGCCCATGAAAGCCCCTATAAATGAATTATTGGGCTGGTAGCAGTTCAGATGTATCAATGACTAAATATTACATTTCCCCTTCTGCCCCTGTTGTAATTCCCCAAGCAGAACTTCCCCCACTCCAGTTTGGTCCTGGTATTTCCCAGTTACTCTTCCAATTTCATCACCTCCTTCTCATTCTTCCCTCAAGTACTGCAGAACAATTTTCTGAGACCCATCACCACTGATCACTTTCTCTCCTCATAGTAACCTGTTTCCTCCTTTCCACTCCATGACTGTTGCCACTCTCCTCCCTCACAAGTCCCTATCTCCTCCTTCTGGTTGTCTTTTGTCCCTGACCTCATGACCACATTCTTCTTGGACTGGGCCTCTGTCTCTGCTTCCCTTCTTCTGACCCTCTCCTCACCACTGTTGGCCCAGCTTGCCCTCCCTCATCTTCCCTCCTCCATCCCTCCAGTAATGGAATATAACCTCCTCCGATCTGCCTTGCCTGTCTTAGTTCCTCCTGTTGACCTTCGATCTCCCTTCTAAGTTTCCCTATGTGGTTGCACAATAAACATCCCTCCACCTCCAGGCAATTTTAGAAAGACTGGTGCACTATTGTTGTTGCAGCCTACCACCCTACCCTTTGTTCTTGTTGCCCTGGCACCCCACCCTTCCTGATGAAGGTTGGGGTGAACCTATGGTTTATTGCTCTGACAACTGGATATAGATATTGGATCAACTTGCAAGATTATTTCTGAATACTGTACACATTTTAATTGTTTTCATGACTGACTTCCCAGTTCTTGGATGCTGTAGGATTTAATAGGTCACTCTAGCTTTCTCAATAACATGTTCTTTATTTCTACCAGTTTGAACTTGGTGACTGTATGCTGAGGCATTCCCCTCACTTTTGATATTACTGTATGTCCTTTGTTATTTAAATTTATTGATACATTTCCAATATATTCTGACAAAATGAATGACATTTATTCTCCAAGGTGGGCACCATCCCTTTCTGATAACGAAACAAAGCTCTTTTTAATTTATGTGTTGCCCTATTTATAGTATATGTTTCCTATTTAACCCCTTCTAAATTCTTTTGGTGATTTTCTCATTATTTTTGGAGGGGTTTGTTTTGGTCCCTTCCTTTTATTTCCTACAAAGGAGGAACAAGGAGGATAACAGGACACCACTCCTTTAAACTCTTTTCTGAGACCCATGTAAGCACAGGGGTGGGACCACTCAGTGATAGATTGTTGTTATTTTATTTCTGTTCAATTTGCTATTCCTAAGTTTTATTGGGGGATGTTCCCAGGGGACTTGGCCCTAGTTCCAAGTAACTAAGTTTCAATTTGTAAGTTTACTCTTGCCACTTCATGCAGTTTTTCATAGTTGTGTCGGGGGATGTCATTTGGTCTTAGGTGGGTGCTGAGGGATGAGTGATTGGGGACTTGGGTGGTTGGGAAGGAACTTACTTAACAACTGTTGGTTTCTCAGTGTGTTTGACTTCACATATTATGTCCTCACTCAATTTTTGAAAATTGTTTCCTGGAATGATAGGGGTCTAAACTGCCCTAAGAAACATAGAAAGATATTGCAATAGCTTAATGATATGGGCTGTGACATTGCACTCCTCCGGAAACACACTTGCTTGAAGGAGTCTTGGCCTGTTTGAGATATATGTGGGTGGGCCAGTATTTTACAATGCCTGTTCCTCTAAGCAACAGAGAGTGGTGATTCTTTGCAAGAATGGTTTACAGCTTGGTATATCCACAAGAGCTGACGGACTCTGAGGGAAATACCTTAATATAACTGGTACATATCAGGGTATCCCAATTGTGTTGGGTAGTGTGTATGTGCCTAATACCCCAGATCTTTCTTTCTACTAGTCAGTTCAGGCAGATATCCCCACCACAGCCACTTCCATTCTGTTTGATGGAAATTCCAACCTGGCTTTGGACCCATCTCTTGATAGGACTGGCTCAGATCTCAGGTATGAACCTACCTTGTTAATTCAAGTTACTTCTCTTTTGTGAGACCATCACTTGTTCAACACATTGAAATCCTTTCGCCCCATAGAAAGAGATTTTATCTGTTATTCATCCAAACAAAACACTTACAGTCAAACTGATGTAATTATATCATCCTTGGACATCCTCCTTCAAGTTACAGGGCATCACAGGGGACTATACTTATATTGGATCATGCTCTAGTCATGTTATCACAAGTTTGGGTAATGGTACCTGGTTGCCGTCACAAGTGGAGCCTTAACACTTCCTTTCTTCAACAGACCCAGGTAGTACAGTGGCGTAGACAATCCATTTCTGATTACTGCTCTTTCAATTACTCCTCAGACTGTTTTCAGGCAACTCAAAAGGAAGTGCCTAAAGCTGTGCTCTGAGGTCAGCTAATAGTTCATGTGGCCTGTATCAAAATATACAGGACACTATGATGGTGCCTGAACAGGTGCTGAAATGTTTGGAAAATACCTTAGCTCAAGGCACCATTCAAGATGTACAAATTAAAAACAAAATTCATAATCTGAAAGTGTAAATTAAAGATAAACTACAATATAAAACAGAATATACATTATACAAGCTGAATCAGAAATATTGGGAGGCAGGAGAGCAGCCTGGTAAATTATTGAGCCAAATTACCAGCCAAACAATTGAAAAATATATCCCAGTTATCCTTAACTCACAAGACAATAAGTTAACCTCCCCAAGACACCAACCAGGCTTTTTAGGCATTTTATTCTTCCCTTTACACTTTCAAAGTGAACCATACTAATGACCAACATGCCAACTTTTACTCAAATGTGGTTCAACTACAAGTTCTCACAAACTTCCAAGCATTACTTGTTTCGATTCAGCCCGTAGAAGTAGCTAATGCCATACATAGTATGGCACAGGAAAATCTCCAAGACCAAATGGGTTCTGCACTGAATTTTATCAGACCTTTAGTGATCTGCTTGCCCCAAAACTTGCCTCCTTGTTTAATGAAACATGGGACAAAGGAGCCCTCCCTCAACCATTTTATAAGATATCATCACCCTCATTCCAAAAAGGGAAAGATAGTAGTTTCTCTTCACAATTTCGCCCTATATCATTAATTAATGTTAGAGTGAAAATTTCTGCAAAACTCCTGGCTAAATGTATGGAGCATATTATCCCTTTATAATGAATATATGAACATATGAAATTGCCAGCAGAAACAGGCCTCATGGTTTATCGAGTCTGCTTGAGTCTACAGCTAGCACCTCATTCCACAGTTGCCTCCCCATCTCTCTCTTTCCAGTATCCCTTGCCCTGTCCCAACCCCTCTTGAAATTGCCCACCTCCATGACCAAGTTGGCTTCATGCCTGGCAGATTAGGCTCTGATAATATCCGTAGAACAGTGGACCTAATCAGGAAGTAAGTTGCTCTCTCCACCTGGTCTCCACCCTATCTTTAGGCGTAAAAGGCTTTGGATTGGGTGGAATGGACTGTTATTTGATGCATTGGATAAATTCAGTTTTCCTGCACCTTTATTTCTCTAATTCATCTTCTGCATACCTCACCATTGGCTGCCATCCTAACCAATTCTGTATTATCACCCTACTTCCCACTTCACAGAGGAACCAGACAATGCTGACCCCTATCCCTGTTTTTGATTCTTTTGGTAATAGAACCCTTAGCACTTAAAATACAGAGCAGAACCCATTTTTTCAGGAATCATAATAGATACTTGCTCCCATAAAATCTCTTTGTTTGCAGATGATTTAACTCTTTTATATCGAATCCATCTTCCTCTCTGTCAGCTCTGTACACAATCATAACAGACTATTCCTTATTATCCAGATACAAGCTCAATGGCTCAAAATCTCAGGTCCTCCCTCTTAATGTGGCCTGTACAGCTGATTTGTTTGCTAATTATCCCTATCAGTGGTCACCAGGGTCATAGTATGTCTGGGTGTAATTTTGAAAGCCATGATTCCTGATACCATAGAGGCTAATGTGCAAAAATGTATGACATACTCGATGCAGATCTTCATCATTGGAAGACCCATATTCTCTCTTTATGGGGTAGAAGTAATGTGCTGAAGCTTAATGCCCTGCATGACTTGCAATATATTCTTGTGAATATACATATCTCAATGCCAGGGACATTTTCCTCAATTACACACAAGGTTGTCCACTTTTATCTGGGCACATAAACCATTGAAAATCAAGCTAAAAACTCTACAGTGTTCCTGGAGAGAATATGTGGATTGGTTTCTGGACCTAAAACACTTTCACGATCTAACCCTAGTAAGACAGGCTTTTATTAGCTATGCTCCACAGTTAACTACTACCCCATGCTGGCTTGCTTGGGAATTAGCACAGGGTCCATTGCCAGTCTCCTTTGTGCTTATCTTTCCAAACTAGTCACTTCAAACTGCAATGCTGCTTGCACTAGGTACACTAAACATGGTGGAGTAAATACAGTGCAGAATTAGGTTGGATGTGGTCTCTGCCCCTTTCCAAATGGTTTGGCAAAACCCAGACCAGCAAATTGATGGCCACCCCATCCACTGGTGAGATTGGGAAGCTAGGGGTATCTTTTACTTGCAAGACCTGTATGATCAGAGACTGGGTACATGTTCTCCTTTGAACATATCCAAGCCAAATATAACCTCCATGTTCTCATTTCTGGAGATATTTCCAGACAAGGGATCTCCTAAAAATAAAATCTGAAGAATGTAATCCTCCTGCAACCTACTGCCCTTGACCATTGGGTGTCTTTACTTGATTCAACACAACACCTTACTGCTAAATTTAAGAAATTTTGACAGCGAACTGTTCCCCTCACTCTACTGCCTGCCATAAAAGAAAATGGGAGTTGTAACTAGGCATTTCCCTTACCCCACAGGAGTGGGCAAGGTATAACCTAATGCCTATCTGTCATCTAGAGCTTCAGGTCAAATCAATGCAGTATAAAATCTAACATAGGGCACATCGGACCCCCTCTTGGCTCTATAGGGTGGGCCTTCAAGATCATAGTGATTGCTGGAGTGTTCATCCCTACAAGCAGCTCTGACACATATTTTAGGGACATGTCCTCTCTAGAATACTATTGAACTCAGGTATGGTCCACCTACAGTGGCGTGAAAAAGTATTTGCCCCCTTCCTGATTTTCTCTATTATTGCATATTTGTCACACTGGATGTTTTCAGGTCTTTAGAAAATGTAATATTAGATAAAGGGAACTGGAGTGAACAAATAACACTTGTTTTTTAATTTCACTTATTTAATGAAAAAAGTTAACCAACACCAACTGGCACTGTGTGAAAAGTAATTGCCCCCTTACACTTAATAACTGGTTATGCCACATTTAGCTGCAATGACTGCAACCAAACACTTCCTATAACTCAATATCAGTCTTTCACATCACTGTGGAGGAATTTTAACCCACTCTTCCTCACAAAACTGCTTTAATTCAGTAACATTTGGTAGGTTTTGAGCATGAACTGCTCGTTTCAGGTCCTGCCACAGCATCTCTATTGGGTTTAAGTCTGGACTTTGACTAGACCACTCCAAAACTTTAATTTTACTTCTTTTAGCCATTCTGATGTGGACTTGCTTTTGTGTTTGGATCATTGTCTTGCTGCATGACCCAACTACGCTTCAGCTCAGCTGACGGAAGGATGACCGGACATTCTCCTTAAGAATTTTCTGGTACAGAGCAGAATTCATGATTCCTTTAATTATGGCAAGTCATCCAGGTCCTAGGCAGCAAAGCATCCCACACCATCCACTACCACCACCATGTTTGACTGTTGGTATGGTGTTCTTACTGTGGAATGCTGTGTTTGCTTTCGCGAGACATTATGGGATCCATGTCGTCAAAAGTTCCACTTTGGACTCATCTGTCCATAGAGCATTTTCCCAAAAGGCTTGTGGATCATCAAGGTGCTTCTTGTCAAATGAGAGACAGCGTTTATGTTCTTCTTGGTTAGCAGTGGTTTCCGCCTTGCTACTCTCACATGAAGCCCATTTTGCCCAGTCTCTTTCTGATTGTGGAGTCATGAACACTGACCTTAGCTGAGGCAAGAAAGCCTGCAGTTCTTTAGATGTTGTTTAGGATCCTTTGAGACTTCCTGGATGATTTTACGCTGCTCCTTGGAGTAATTTTGGCAGCCGCCCTCCTGGGAAGATTCACTACTGTTCCAAGTGTTCTCCATTTGGAGACTAAGGCTCTCACTGTGGTTTGATGGAGTCCCAGAGCCTTAGAAATAGCTTTGTAACCTTTCCAGACTGATGAGGGCAACACATTTTTTCTGATCTTTCAGGAACTTCCTTTGATCATGGCATAATGTGCTTGTTGAATCTTTGTGCTGGCAACGTGACTCTGATGGTAAGGGTCAAAATAAGTGAGGTTTATATTGAGCAGGGCTGGCTGTAATCAAGCCTGGCTGTGTTCAATCAGCTGACTCTAATTATCCCTTTAATTGGGTTGGATTTAACTAGGGGCAATTACTTTTTCACAGTGCCAGTTGGTGTTGGTTAAGTTTTTCATTAAATAAATGAAATGAGTAAAAAAAAAGTGTTATTTGTTCACTCAGGTTCCTTTATCTAATATTATATTTTGTCTAAAGACCTGAAAACATCCAGTTTGACAAATATGCAATAATAGAGAAAATCAGGAAGGGGCAAATACTTTTTCATGCCACTGTATAAGAAAGTTGTTCCGACCTTGGTGGTTCATGACCCCAGCTCGCTTTACTGGCACTCACTCAATCAAACTCCACTTTTCTGCAGCTCAACTCAGTGGCTTAATGATGCTCTGGTGGCTGCCAAATGAATTTTACTGTGCCATTGGAAAAGCTGAATCTCCCCTCATATAAAGAATGGATTCGACCTTCTCACCTTAAAAGCACGTTATGAGAAGACTGCCCATTGGATAATGGTCTGGCTATCTGTATTTCAGGAGGTTGGACCTCCTTTTCAAATCTTTTCCCAGGATAACTATGAAGAATAAGTCTAATGGCTGAGCACCATCCACGCATCCTATGGCTTATGGTATACACAACTCCAATTATGGCCTCAGTGTTTCTCGTATTCTCTCTTTCTTCTATGGGTGAGTGCCACTTTGGCATAATGCTGATATTTAATGGACTGTGAGCAATATTATATTACAATGGAAACCAGTTTGTTGTGGAGATGTTGATACCCCAATGCCCTCTTCCCCCTTAGAGTGGTCTTACTGCTTCTTAACATCTCAAACTTGAAGACCCCACCACTTGCTCTGCATGCACCTTGACACCATTCTCCCCAACTGTCTCCCACCTTTTTGTGGTAACAATATCAGGGCTTTGCCCTGTGATTAACTTGGTTACACCTGTACCCCCCTTCACTTTTCTTTTACCTGTTCCCAATTTGACTCTGCTAATATTGCCAGAAATTTAGAGACATCAGAATATTACATTATGCCTTTTGGTGGACTGAGTAAATACACATGCTTCTGGTATTTGCCACCCCTAAACTTAAAGTCTGTAACCTTCTCCCTCAACCCCCTCAATCTGTAACATACACAGTAGTGTTAATATGTCCCCAAAGGCCCAATCCATACCTCAGTCTTCAGGGCTCAATACATTAGATTTGGTTAAACTTTTAGCATTTAGAGCTTGCATATGCAGTGAAGAGAGACTCACCTAAGGGATACAGCTGGATTGTTAGATATCTGATTTCTGTTACTTTGTTTAATATTTGTCTCCCACTTTTATAGTTGAAATACATTTGTCCTTCCTGGAATACTACTAGGAGATGATTTTTTTGAAGATTGTGTTAAATACTCTGCTCCTGTAATTGCAATGAAGCTTTTATATCTTTTTATATTTTCATGTACAAGTCATTAATTGCAATATCTTGTCCACACTGACCTGTTGTTATTGTAGGTTCCAGCCTTATGCAGTGCTATTTCATTGTTGCATCACGAATCCTAATAAATATTTTTATGGCAAAAAAAGCCACATTTTAAAACCTTATAACTCTGGAACCGATTAACATTTTTTCAACAAACCTTTGAAAGGCACAACCTTTGCACAAGTGTTTTCAGCCCTAAAAGTTTTAGAATAAAATTCCTCCTTGGCTGTAAGTGAGAGGAAAAACATGACACAAATCAGAGCTTGTTAAGTAGTTTTGACATTTTCAGATCTCAGAATCTGGTCACGCACTCCACAAAGACACTTCCCACATCTTGAGAACATTGCCTCAAACCATGCATTTTATGGTCATAAACAAAAAAGAATAAGAACTAGCAAAACAGATCTATAGTAACTTATAGGAAAGTGAGTATTAAACACCGTATTACTGAAAAACTCGATACTAGCACTTTATAGTAGTAGCAAATGATAGTTAATTTTAAGAAGGAATGGTTTTATGATGAATTGAATATATGTTATATGTATGATCTGTATCTAGTCACTATTTCGATAATTGTTTATGGTGATTTTAAATTGTTGATAGCTATTAAGTTAAACAATAATGCCCCTCTTAGAAAAAGGAAACCAAAGGTGCCTATAACCCCGGATCTCCACCGCTGTCCTTAATCAGATGGCTACTCAAGATCATCTCTGGCATAAAGTCCATGCCACTGAGAATCCCACTGACTAGGAGAGACACAAGATGACTAGGAACAACAGCACTCATGAAGTTGCCTTGCTAAATCTAATTATTGCAAAACTGTGTTTACTGACACATTGGGTAACAGTAGGAATTTTGGGAGATTATCAAGGGACTGACTGGCAAGCCAACAAAACTCCACCCTCACTTATTGACATCAATGGAGTTTCCACTCAGGATCCACAACAAATTGCTGACATCTTTAATAATGCCTTCTCAGACCTGAGTGGAGTCCTTCCCCAACTTCTTCTATAATGCCCCTCTACACCTGGAATCCTAACAGCTCCCCTAGAGTTATGACCACTCCCAACCCCCTTTACTTTAGGACAGTCTCAGCCAAAGAGACAAAAAAAATACCTCCTTGGGTCCTTAGCAAATTGAGCTACATCAATGATTCCTTTGATCTAAAGCTTCTCTCCCTTGCCCTAGATGTTGTGCTGCTACCCCTCACAAGATTTTCAATCTGTCCTTTGCCTAGGTAAATTCCCTCTCTTGTGCAAGGCAGCCATAGTTACCCCTGTCTACAAGAGTGAAGACAAGACCTTGCACTCTAACTACGGTCCAATCTCTATACTTCCCCTCTACAAAGTGCTTGAACTAATAATTTCTGATCAGCTCTCTGATTACCTGTCCAAGCACAACACTCAGTGTTTGCAGCAACATGGGTTTATAAAATCATTGCACCACTACCGTACTTCTTGAAAATACTACATTTATTCACAGAGCACTCGACCATGGCCACCTAGTTGGGTCCATCTACATTGACCTAACTAAACCATTCGACACAGTTAACTATTCCCTACTTATTGAGTCTTCCCCATCCTTAGTCTTTCAAATGCAGTTACCTCTTGATTTCAGAATTACCCTGCTGGTAGAACACAGCAGCTGAAAATTAGAGGTACCTTCTCCACCTCCCATCCTGTGCTTTCTGGTGTACCACAAGGTTCCATTCTTGGCACTTTTCTTTTAGTCTCTTCCTCAGTTCCCTCCCCAGGCCTTCCCAGTCAACTCCTCCCCTATGTGGATGATGCCATTTTATTCATGAGCCAGACAGACCCTCCCTCCTTACTAGAGAGTTGCAGCACAGTTTTGCCCTGGTAGAGTCCTGGCTTAGAGAACACAAGTTAATCCCGAATTATAAAAGACCAAGGTGATGTTATTTGTAAATTCTGGCAACAAGCATAAGTCAGCTCAACTCACCATCCTTAACAACTGTCGTGATCCTCTGGAGCTAGTACATAACTTCTGGTACCTAGGCATTACACTTGATAGAACCTTATCCTTTAATGACCATATGAACATCAGTTCTAAAGCTGTTAATACTCAAATAGAGCTTCTCTACAAACACCATCACAGCCTTACCCCAATGCACTCCATCTTGCTGTCAACAGCTCTGTCCTCTGTCTTGTAGACTACAGGCTAGTCATTTATGGAGCAGCTACTGACATTTCACTTAAATGTATTAAGGTTGCCCTCAATAAGGCCTGCCGATTATTTTCTGGGGGTCACAGGTACACCCACCTGTGATCTGTATACCAAAACATACTGGCTGATCTTGGTGGCAGGATCATATACCAGACCTGCATGCTAGGTAAGAACATCTGTCTGGATCTAACCTCTCAACAATGCAACACATCCTTACCAAAGAAACCAATCCTCAGAAGATGATAAGGGCAACTAGACCTACCTATCAGGCCACATTCAGTCTGACTAATCAAGAAGCAGGACAGGGCTCCCACCTGGCTATCTGATTTCCCTCTTGATGTACAAACTGCTTCCAAGTTAGGGCAGTTTAAAAGCCAACCTCAGAAATTGCTTTCTTTCTCTCAACTGCTGCACTACCTAACAAGCTACTTCACCATCATCGTATCCCTCATTTTCTGGCTAAACAGCTGCTACTCTCCACACCTGCCCCAGATAGGTTCTTCTCTCTTGGTGTGTTTCTTCTCTGCTTCACCTCACTCTGTAGCTCCTGAGCCCTGTTTTCCACCCTATTCCCCCTCCCTCTTTTTCCCTTTTCACTGCTCCTTTTATTTGTCTTGGCTGATCCATGTTAACCTACTGACTTGACAAAATTATTCTTAACCACCTATTATCACATACTGATACATTATTGTATTTTATCTTAGATTTCATCCTGGTTATTTATTTTTGGTTCTTATTTGCCAACTTTGACAAAGTATGATATAATGATAGGCTCTGATTGTTTTTGTGTTTTGTTATATCCATGTCATGTTTTGTTACATAGTTGTATTTAGCTAAATATGATTTTTTTGGATGTAGAATCTTAGTAAATGAGTCTCTGACTCAAAGGTATGTTGAATTTTGAGACTGTAATAAATAAAAAAAATTAAAAATAATTGATGATGACCACGCATTCCAAATTTTGTGCAATTTCATGAACTCTGCAAAGATATTAATGTGCAAAGACTGTTGTTTCACATTGAATACTCTTTGAGCCATGATAATACATATGCTACTACACATGTACTATTTATGTTATTGCATCATTGGAATGTGAGCATTTTATTAGCATTAACATTTTTGGTACTAGGTCATGTGACACAGTCCACAGTATGCAATGAGAGGAAAAGTCATTTTGGCTAATAAAGATAACCATCTGCTACCACCTGCTATGGGTTACTGCAGAATTCATTTCCCTCTTCAGTGTCTGTAACTCACTGTGGTACCTCCCTAAAACTTTAAGATTCCCTCAGGGCCTACAGAGATGCAATCAACTCTGGCAGTAGATAGCAGCCAGCCAAGGTGGATGGAGTGCCCGAGGTCACCTGCTGAGGGACCTTGTCTGTGTGTGTGTGTGTGTGTGTGTGTGTGTGTGTGTGTGGGAGAGAGATTGGGGGATAAAGAATAGGGATGTCAGATAGTGGTAAGGCAGAGTTATCCTTACTGGGGAGGAGTAGAGGGATGGACATTCAAAGAAAACAATGGAACCAGTGGCAGGGTTGGTCTTCAAACTACCATAAATTTGACATATAACTAACTATCAGTTCCCTTTGCTGGGGAGGTGGCCAGGACAAGGACCAGCACAGGAGACATCACATTGTAGTGGGGTTGGGCTCCCAATTGCCAGTCATGTAATGCCAGAAAGTTTGACTTCATGGTCAGCTCTAGAGCCATGATAAGGGCAATTAACATATCCCTGATAGCTCTACACATGTCTGAGCCAGTGGTGTATGAATTATCCTTATTTTGCAAAAGTCATTCTCAGCTCATCTCTACACAAAAATAAAGAAAAACACACATTGAAATAAATGTAACCATACTTGCCACATCAGAAGAGTCAAGAAAATGATCATAGTATAAAATAGTCGATGAAAATCAGTCAAGAACAGACAAAGCTATAAGAGCCTGAAAATCACAATTTACCATTATGTGCATACAGCACATTACTGATGTGCCACTGTAATGTTAAATAAAAATGCTGGTTTCAGCTCAGTGGTAGAACAATCTTAATAGCAATTACTGAAGGATAATGTAGCAACAATGATGTAAATAACATATAAAATACCACCACTCAAAGAAATTTTATAATAATACAGGGCAGGATTTTCTAAAATCTACCACTCTAGTGCAGCAATTGCCAACACATGTTAGAAAGGTTTTGATATTCTTAGACCACATGAATGGGTTTAAAACAACCAATATCTGGCACATGGCCAGGTAGGTCCAGTGCAGGAAAAAGGTCCTTTGCCAGCTCACCTCCATCCTATGAAACACACTCCTTGCTTCCTCAGCATTGCTCCTACCCTGTAGGTTTTAAACAAGGTCTCAATGTGTATCTACCTGAGTGCAGCCTGCAATCATTGACCTACAGTTGCTGTCTTTCCTCAGTGCCCCTGGTCATTACTTGATGTTATGCCTCTTTGCTGTACTCTTCTCTCTATTTTGAGCAAAGCTTACAACTGTGTGCCTCATCCTGTAATTGATTTTATTTGTGTACTAATCTCCTGTACCCTGTGAATACTGTATCCACATCTCAAATTTATTTGGCTTTGTATATTTAGGTAATGTATCCATGCAACCTCTGACACTGTTTAATCTGTCCTATATGTATTTTATGTAACTAATTCTGGGTTGCCCCTGAAGAAAGGACTGTTTGTTCCAGCAGGCCTCCATGGTTAACAAAATTCAATAAAAAATAATAAAATAAAATAGACCACAATCACCAACACTTGCTGCCCAAAAATAACAAGTCACAATAAATTATGGAAACTTCTGCCAAAACTCAAGTACCTTTGGAAATAGATGCTTGGTTTGCCACAAACATGAAGACAGTGACAGGGCCAAACATTGGCCTCTGGGCTGGTGTGTCCTCCTGTTTGAAAAGCCTACCCATTTTTCTATACATCCTTATCTTCTGTTTTACCATATTAAGGTACTGCAATACAAAATTTCCTAATATGGCAGTATCATTCAAGAACATTCAATTCCACTTGTGTGCCTTTCAGTTGTGTGCACATTTCAGATGTTGCACAAACTCTCTGATCCTGATTCATTTAGTGTTAACACAATATTAAAACATTCAGTTGTGTGCTCAACAATTTTGGTTGTGTGCCTTTTTGTGATCATTAGGCATACCAGCACAGCAACTAACATGCATTCACACCTAGTCATGTGTGCTATTTTGATCGCGAACCATTAACAACACATTAACTGTTAATTGTAGTGATACAGTTTTAGTTGGTATCACCAGCTGTTAATTGCTGCGTATATGAGCACTGTTACTTACCCACCTTAATATTACCATTTGCCTTCTGCCTACCTTGCTCACTGTTCTATGTTGCTCGGTGTTCGTGTTCTGTGTGGTAACATGGACAGGCTTAAAAAATGTTTTGCACCTGAAGACAAAAGTAAAGCTTCTGGAAAAGTCAGAAACTTCCAGCCGAAAGGATATGGCTCTGAATTTGGAGTAGATGTCTCCTTTGTAGGCTGCATTATGTGGAACCAGGAGACAATCCTAAATGACTGGTGCACTGTTGTCCCAAAGCCCGAAAAGCAAGAGGGACAGCAAGGATGTAAGAGTGGAGATGCCTTTTGCGATAGGTCTCTGTGGCTCCATTGAAACCAAAGAGCAAACAGATTTCAATTGGTTTTACTCATTTGAATGAAATCTAGAGACTGGCCAAAACGAATATCCAGCAAAGTCAGATTACTGTTTTTTTTAAATGACTTTAAAATGAGTTTTTAACTTTAGTACTGTACAGTATTCTTTACAAATGCCGCAAGCACTAGAACACTAAACTTTGTGCATTAAAACCACTTTAACCACGGGCGTTTTGCACTTATTGAGTACATTGAGCACTTTCGGTATAACCATGTAGAACTGTACAGAAAATGGCAAAGTTTTACATGAATTTAAATTAATAAATCATTTTACTGCTAATAGAGTATAAGCTTACGTGTGTTCACTGATGTGATTACCGTGTTAACTGCAATGTTTTTGGCATTTTGGAGAAGTGCCTTTTCAGTTGTGTGAACATTATTTCCATTCCCTGACCATGTGCACACAACCAAAATTGACCGTACTACATAAGCTGAATTTTTAGATGAATGTGCTTAGCCAACACAGTAAGGTAATATGTCCTTTAATGAGGTACCTAGAAATCTTCATCTAGGATCTCTTCCATTAGGCCACACATTTGGAACTATATGCTATCAGTGTCTGAAGGAAACATTTTGCTAGTTGGGGGCTACACACAGTGATGTGCAGTGTCTGTGTATATATAACGTGGGCAGCACCATTGCTCCTTAGTTCTTTCTCCTACCATCGATCATCCTCATCGAATCTGCTGAAGGAAATGCCATCAAATTAGCCATTGCCATTTGTTATTTTACATTTTATAGTGTTCTACCATTGTCTCTGCATGCCTGCAAAGCTGAAAGAGCCTTTATTTTAATATTTTAAGTGCAGATAAAAATTTATGAAAAGGACACACACACAGTTTGTGTTGTGTTGTGTGGAGCCTATCTTGCAATGTGAGATTTGTGAGATTTGCGAGATTCAACCAGCCTGCAAGATGCTGCAAGAAAGCTCTAGAAAATGTTCTTGTATTAAATGCTCTGACAGCCATGGAGAAGGAAAGAGTTCAAAAATCTGCTTCTCCTCACCATTGAAAAAGTGGCTGTCAAAGTCTAAGGATAAAGACAAGGAATGGACATCATTGTGGAACTCATAGTCATCCGGCCTTAAGCACAGACACAGAGAAAGGACACATTTGTTTTGGGGAACTCCTATTCACCATTGAGAATACATACATCCTCATTAGCACCTGCTCTAGCAGTGTCAGCTAGACCCCCTCCCCGGATCATTGTTCAGACACTAAAGTCAGAGCTTGGCTAAGGCACTGCTGTACCTACTATGAATGGTATGGCGCCATCAGAATTAGGTCAAGGACTGTCAAAATAGGTAGTCCGAACCCTTTCCAGTGTGCCATCAACAC
The DNA here is from genome assembly GCA_016271365.2 of Neoceratodus forsteri. Lineage (NCBI taxonomy): Eukaryota > Metazoa > Chordata > Ceratodontiformes > Ceratodontidae > Neoceratodus > Neoceratodus forsteri. The sequence goes on from CM057455.1 coordinate 629,028,184, forward strand.
CCAGGTTGTTCTACTGTCATTTTCTAAAATGATTTAACACATTCTGCCGAAGTTATCAGTGCAGACAGATATTCTGCCAATGGGGACTTCAGGTACTCAGCTGCCCTCAATTAGGTCTAATAGAATGTACAGATTCCAGCCTCTCAACCACGGCCAGCGTCGCTGTTCTATTCTTCAGCTCCCATCATCAGTCATACTGACAATGATGAAATGGAATATTATTCTGACCTTATGGACTTAGAGGAGGATTTAGAGGAGGAATATAGGGAGAATAATTTCTGGAGTATCTCGCTCATTCTAGTTTTACTCTCTCTTCCTGCAGTGAGGACTTGGTGCTTTATACTCAAGATCACCTCCTGAGGACCCATCTTTTCAAGCCATGATACAGCAAATGCAGTCTATCATGGACTTTACTGTGGAAGAGTGCCATGCCTCACAACCTTTCACTGTCGCCATGTTTCTCCCAGGTGTCCAAAACATCTCAGCTGACAGGTGAAGCAGCTCTCAGTCAAGAGTTCATGAATGGGAACTGCTGACCTCTGTGGTAAATAGCTCTTAGAAAGACAAGGTCATCTAAAGCTGGACCTTTTAGCATCCCACACAATCCAAAACCACCATGTTTCTGCTTGCTAGCTCAGGGCCTGGGTTTTTTTTAACACGATATGTTGTCCCTCTTCTGGAAAGGAAATTCCTACATGCATATCCTCCCATTTCTCTAATGCAGAGGCTATGCTCAAGCAGAGGGTGGAGAGTGCCAATCTCATCCTCAGTTCTCCATTCTGGCCTCAGAGAATATGATTTCCACTTCTTCAACATCTGATGGTGGTGCATCCTGTTCCTTTACCACTGTCTCAGGGTCTGCTGTCTCAGGGCAAGGGTTCTTTAGTCCATCCAGACCTTAGGCCCCTGCATCTGCATGCATGACATCTGAAGACATATCATATTTTAGGGTATGCCCTAAGGTTGTTGATTCCTTGCTTGTGGCTAGGAAGATTTCTACTAGAAATACTTATTCCCTAACCTGGAAGTGATTCACTTTGGGGCTGCTTCCCAGAATATGGACCCTTTTCCATGTTCTGTGAATACTGTGTTGGAATACTTGATTTTCTTGTCTGACTCTGGCTTGCAATATTTCTCACTTAAGGTACAGTTTGCCACTATATCAGCTTTCTGTGGCCATACTGACGGTCATACAATTGCCCATTTACAGGTGTCACATACATTTCTGAAAGATCGTCTTCATATGAAACCTCTTATCTGTAATCCAGTCCTGCCTTGGCACTTGAATTTCGTTCTTGAGAAATTCACATTGGCTCCTTCTGTGCCTACAGTGCATTGTGGCTTACAATTCCTGTCATGGAAAACATTGCTTTAGTTGCAGTGACCTCTGATTGAAGGAATTCCAAGCTTCAGGCTCTAATGAGTTAGCCTCCTTATTTAACTTTTCACAAAGAAATAGGGATGGATTTTGAAAGATCCCTGAGAGCAATTCAAGATGTGTTGCTCTAGAAATGTAACAAACCTTGAGTGCACAAGGACCCTCCACCCGATTCTGTAAGAATCAGGGTTTTAGCACAAACTCCCAGGTTTGCTGCAAGTCACAAGCTGTGCCAAAGAAACAGCACAGCACAAGGGAATGCTGCATGCTGCAGATGGGCTTGCTGCAGCTGCAGAGAAGATGGCAACCCACTGGCTAGGCATGAAAAATGCAGAAATGACTGCAGCTTCCCATTGTGATGATCACATACCCAAGGTGGCAAAAGTATAGCAGAAACAGCAACAGTTGTTAGACTGAGTCAGCACCATCAATTGCATATACTTTTATGTACCAGTAGTCAGGAGAACAAGTCTGTGTAATTGTCACCAATGTTTCGTTAACCTATTGCACCATCCTGTTCCCCATGCCATTTAGACACCCCACCTGTACTCTGTCTGCCACCAGCCCCTCCTGGCAGGTCCCCTACTGGCATCATAGTCCTGCATTGAAGCTGAGCTCTTAGACCACCTCCCGGCTGGTCTAAGTGGATCCTGCTGCCTCCATGGTGGGGCTTGCAGAATCTGGAAAAAGGGATGTTGTGGCCCCACCATGGTGCAAGCCCCTTGTCCTGGTGCAACAGAATTTATTGCAACCATGATGCAAAGGATCTTTGGGCAACTGCATCAGATGTGACACAGGCTGCTTTTAAAATTGCAATTGCCTCAAGTTGTGACGTAAATCATCCCTTACATCACAATCTTTTGATGTAAGTCCCTTGTTTCAGTCTAGCACCTTTGAAAATCTGGCCCTGATTCTCCTTGCATACAAATCCTAAGTTTCTACAGGTGCTACCTAAATTAATACCGAATCATATAATACAACTTCCTGTATATATTCCTGAACATGCCAGCCAGGGTAAGGCACTGCTTCATACTTTGGATGCACATAGAAAATGAAGATATTATATGACTTTCAGGAAGAACTGCAGAAAGTCCTTTCAGCTTTTTGTTTCATTTGCCCCTGGGAAAGACAGTGCTTTTATGTCAAAAATTCCTGTCCAAATGGCTGCCACATTGTGCTACATTCTTTTATAGAAAGAACAGTAAGGAGCTTCCTAGTGCTGTTTGTGGTCACTCAACAAGGAGTGTGGCCACTTCTGTTGCTCATTTCAAAATGTCCCTGATGCTGAAATGTGTGCTGCAGTTACATGGAGCACTGTTTACATGTTCACTAAACATTACAGTATGAATATCATCTCTCATAGGCATGCTGGCTTTTAACTTGCTGTACTGCAAGTCCTTCTGTCTTGATAACATATCAGACTGTGTCATCCTCCCAGTTTACTTTGTACTGCTTGGGAATCATTTAAAGGTGAGGCCTAATGGAGGAAATATTGTCAAAAAAGACAGAAGTTACGTATGAACATACTGTAACAGTAACCGAGATAATCTCATCCAAGAGGCCATACCATACCCTCCTCCTTCACCCTTTTGCTTTTAGTAAAGGTTATATCAAATGATGTGCCTACAGCCTACACCATGCATTCTGTCTCCAGACCAATACCTCTCCTTATATGTCCGGTACTAATCTCATCTCCTGGTTCCTCATTGCTGCAGGTCTTCAGAGGCTATTCTTGGACAGGGAACTGAGCAGTGATGTGTCCACCACGTTACATTCATGTAGATGTTGCACAACATTGTGAGTGGCCCTCAGCTAGCAAAAGTTTCAGAGGGTCCTGATGCTGATGACTTATAGTTCCAAAGGTGTGTCCTAGTGGAGGAGATTCTCTTGAGAAGAACTATTTTTTATTTATTTATCAAGTATTAGGAATACACCTTTGAGCTAAGAGCTCCTTTACAAAGATTCCAGATCAACAGGATCACATAGTGTAGAGGATTACAGACAGTAATGGGAGGAAACAAAAGCAGCTAGAGCAAGCATTGTCAATAATAAAATAATACATCAGTAGAAACACTGTTATTCATCAAACACACTTATATAGGCAGGGTGAGGAGAAAGGTACAGTCCTAGTGGAGAGATGGGGGGGAGTATGTACCTGGGCACAGATCGGACAATGTGCAAGGACCAGTGTGATGGTCTAGGCCCTGGGGGGCTAATACAGTGGGGTGCAGGGGGACTGGAGTAAGATATCAATGGCTTTAAGGCAGTAGAGGACTATTACTGCAAGTACTATTATTGCAAGTTCTTATGTACTGCAACTATTCTTTATACTGCTATTTGGAAGAAGTGCCATGTTGCTCTACCTTGCTGTAGTAAACAGTTCTGGTTAAAAAGTGCATCAGCCCTGCATGAGCAACCTGCTGTATATTAAAATAAGTTGATCCAGATTTCCAGTATGAGTAACTGAACTTGTCATGCTGGAGGAAAGGCAAGCATGACCCAGAGCTGCCTGATCAGAGGTGATGTTTAAAGATTACTTGCATGTTGGCAGTCCACTATGCCTGCCCACACACACAGATGTTATAACATTACCTGAAATTAAGAGACTATCAGGAATTAATGAAAATTGTCTGGAAACCAGCACTAATTGAAATATTTTTAGTATTTACTTTAATTTAATAACACAATCTTGATGCAGCTTCCATCCTTCTGGGTTACATAGAAACACAGAAGCTGACAGCAGATAAGGACCAAAGGCCCATCCAGTCTGCTCATTTCTTTTCTACCTTATAACTGTGCCATCAGCCTTTGCTCTATCAATGGCCTATCTATCCATACTCATCTGTATTGCTCCCTTATGCCTATCCCATGCCTGTTTGAAGCCCTGCACTGTATTCATAGCCACCACTTCCTGAGGTAGGCTGTTCCATGCATCCACCACCCTTTTGTGAAAAGAACTTCCTCACATTACCCCTTAATTGGCCTAACTCTAATCTCATGCTGCATCCTCTTGTCCTGCTATTTTCTTAAATGGAAAGTTGTTAGACTCTTTCACCTTGTTAATGCCCTTAAGGTGTTTTAATGTTTCGATCATATCACTCTCTCCCTCCTTTGATCTATGGTAGAGATATTGAGCTCCATTAATCTGTCCTCATATGTTTTCTGATGCAGTCCCTGCACCATTTGGTTGCCCTTCTCTGGACTGCCTCAGTTTGGTTAATGTCCTTGTGAAGGTGTGGCCTCAGTCATGTACCCTTTCATCTTAAGGACTTACTTCCTCACCCTAAACCCATACCCCAGAGTTAAGCCTGCCTCCATGGTGGAGCCTGGCCACAGTCAGACATCATCCTCGATGACCCAGCTCATGCATCATGCAGTGTGAGACACCAACTGCAGGTTTGGAGCTGCTGACAGCATAGATTATGGCATGGATGCTCCAGCAATCATTCTGCTCCTCCATGGACTTTTTCTTGTTAGGACCTCACACCTTCCTGGCATGCCAACAGTGAGCTCCTGTGGCATCAACCTATAGTATAGATGCAAAGTTGCCAGTGCTATGGTGCCCTACAGTCAGAAGGCAGTCACACTGCCAACCTGCACATGGTACTTAGTCAGTTGGCACTCAATCTCACAATGTGTTTTTGACTCCACTGGCCCAGCTAGGGAGCCGCGACTGTGAGCTGATTCCTGGCCTTCTAGTGAGTGGAGCAGTGTTCCACCAGCTGGCACTCTGGGCCATATCTGTTATTTTTATGGTATGCATGCTCTTCAAAGGAATGATGTGAGAAAACTTTTAAATAAGAATATTTTGAAAAATATTTTCTGGGGCATGCAATTATCTGCAGTGGTTGTAATGCCCCCAAATATATAAATGTATGTGGAATGAGACATATTGCTAACCCCAAATGGTCACTGAAGTAATTCTACTTAATGTAACTGGTTCACACAAGTTATCTTCTAAAATAACTGTCCCACATCTGCTCACAGTTACTTAATGAAATCATATGCTTCTTGCAACAGCTGGAGTCCTTGAGAGGAGTCACCAGAGGGAGACCATGTCACCTGGATACTGGGACTTCCGCTTTCTGTGCTGTAAGTATTTTATTGTACACCTGTATATCACTTAGCATGTTGCTGCTCCTATTATATATGTATTGCATCCACCTACCGCTCACAGCAAACGGGCCTATTTTGTCCTCATTATTATTATAGTGGTATTGTGCGTGTACTGTTCCTTGTGCTAAATTTAGAAACTATAATGTGATAAATAATACTGCTAACTGATAGATCTTGCTGCCCACCACATACACTATTGTTGTGCATTTTGCTTGTGTCTCTTTTTCCAGTCCTACCTACCTAGTTTTGTCACAGTCCCTTTTAATTGTTATTTTGGCTCTATCCTCTCTGAATGTTGCCTGAATCTCCCCAAAACTGCAATTTAGGCTCCACATTATCTGGATGTAGCCAGCATCCCTACTAAATTTTTACAGTCTCCCACCCTTTCTGGTGTAGTCAGCATCCCTAGTAAAGTGCTAAATAAGCTCCTGACCTGTCTCGTGGATTAATTCCACCATGTTGCTTCTAATTTTAGTCATCCACCTTTCTTTGTCTCCCCTCTTTTCCTACTCCTTCCACCACCTCCCTTCCTCCCTCCTACTCCCCCACCTGCCCATCCTCTTCACTTCCCTCCCTTCCCACTCACCCTGGTGTCCCAGTTACTCCCTTTTACCTGCCCATTGGCCCAACCTAGAAGCTATGTGGTGTCTCCTGCCCCTCCTCCGACTCCCTCATTTTGCAGCCTTAAACATTTCTCTCCTCCAAGGCAGCTCTGTGGCTCCTTTAAGCTCCTTGTTTCTTGCTACTCCTAGTGGCAAAGTACACTGAGCTTTATCCTTGTCCTACCCCCACTTCAGAAACGCAGCATCACAAAGGACTGTGAGTTGCCCACCTTAACATCTGTAGCCTTCTCCTGAAGCTGGATCTATTTCAACCCCTTATGTTTGATCTCTAGTAGGAAGTTCTCATCATCTCAGAGTCCTGGCTCTTGCCCAGGGTCCAAGACTCTGCATTGTCCATTCCTGGTTACTCCATAGCCAGGCAGGATCACCCAAGAGAGGCAGAAGTGTTGCAATCTACCTCTCTGCTGGCATCCAATTTGTGCCTGTGCTATCTGTCTCTGCCTCTGCTGTATATGAGGTGCTCATCCTCAAACCCCTACCTCCCATTCAATCTCTATCTTCATTGCAGAGTGAACTGCTGCCCTGGCTTACCCCTGCTTCAGTCACTGAACTCCACTCTCCATCCACCCCCACTCCTCCTCTGAGGAATTCCTGATACTGGGGATTTTAACACCAAATATCTCTTCCCCACTGTGAAAAACTTAGAACATTTAATCCTCCAGCTATCCCAACTGATTTTGAATCCCACCTACCGTAATCATAAATTCTCAAACCACACTCTGCTGGACTGGGTATTGTCCTCTCATCACTATCACATTGTTAATGCAGGCATCCTTCCAGTGACCCTCAGAGTATCTGCTGTGTGCATAAAATCCATTTCCCAAAGCTCCTCCTCCCCCAAACTTATCTTTCTGCAGTCCTTCAGGTCACTGGATGTAACCTCCTCCCATGCAGACCTGTTGGCCACTGACTAGTGCCACATCTCAATAGCCTCTGACATCAGCTTGGCCCACCTCTTCCATAAGAAATTCATGGCTCCTGGCACCACACACCCTCTAATGACAACCAGGGTCCAAAGCTATCACCTGTCCTGGATCACTGGAGAGCTACAGGCCTGGCTTTGAGCTTATTACTAAGTCTAGTGTTATATTATCAGACCCTTTGCAATGCTTTGTTAAAGAAGATTCTGCTGTATTTCACAATGTTTATTGCATGTCAAGCATAGTTTGCTTTGTTTTAGTATTTGCATAACCTTGTAAATGTATTTGTTTCATTTCTACCTATGTTTATGTCTTCTCCAACCATTTTTGCATATGTGCATTCACTTTATCTGCACTATTTTGCTATGTATATGCCATACCAAACTGTAATTGAAAATGTACATTCAATTTATCTGTACTGTATTGCCCATGTCCCCTCTTTCCTCTCGCCTAGTATGCACCATGAGACGAGCAACTTGTTGCTCAGCATGTTTTTCAGGTGAAACTCTTCAAATAAATAAATAAATAAAATGCTTGCACCAAAGACTCTATGCTGGCTAAATCCAATAACTTCTCACCAGCTCTCCAGCACTAACTTAATTTCCTCTGCAAGTTCTGGAAAGTCATCCATTGCCTCTTGTCCCTCCTAGCAAGTCCTCCCATATAACCACAGGTTGGGGACTCCCACAGCACTGACCCGGTTGCTGTGGCTTTTACATTCAGCTTATTTTCACCAACCCTCCCTATCTTCCCCCTCCTCCAACCCATCCTTCCCTCACCCCTACACTCCTTCTCCATCTCTCCTATATCTCCCTCTGCCACTCATAAGGCCCTCTTTACTCCCTCAAGAGTATGAGCGCTGATGGACTTGTGCCTAAATTTCTGCACCTCTTTGCACCAGCTTCAGCACACCCTGTTTTGCTCCTCTTTAACCTCTCCTTCTCCTCCATCTCTATACCAGATGCCTGGAAGCAGTCTACTGCCATTCCTCTGCCAAAAGTGAGTGATCCAGCCACTCCGGGAAACTTCTACCCATTTCTATTCTCACCACTCTCACCAAAATCCAGGAACAGCTTGTCCTCTCACAACTCAGCCCTTTCTTTGATAATTCTTGTTTTTCCACTCCATTCCAGTCTTGTTTCAGAGTCATGTACCACTCCAGCTCCATGCTTTGGCTCACTGACTACATCCTGTTCAGTATGGACCAGGGTCAAATTACCTTTGCCATCTTTGTTGATATGGGCCAAAGTCTTTGATAGTTAGTCACATCCCTTCTTCTGGACAAGCTTAAGAGAGCAGGGCACTCTGACTCCTCAATCAACTGATTCCATCCTACTTCAAGAGCAGGTTGTAAGCTATCAGTAGTGAAACCTCCTCTCACTTCTATTCCTATTTGCACTGGCATTCCCCAAGGATCTGTTCTGGGCCCCTTAATCCTCACTGTTTTCTTAAATGACCTCCGCTCTTTCTGTTCCTCAGTGTCCATCCATATCTACATAGATGACACTGGTCTGTTTACTTGGCTCCTCTGCTGCTGACCTGACTGCCCAGGTCCATCAGAACTCCAACATTGTGCAGTACTGTTCCATACAAACCTTCTGTCCCTCAAAGCCAAGAAAATGGTCTCCATGATCAGTGCCTTCCAATAGAGGCATGCCAGATTCTCCACTCCCTCTTTCCAACACTGTTGATGGTACCATGCTTACTGATGTCCTCTCATACCTTGGAGAATAACTGGACCTGCACCTTGACTTCTCAGAGCACATTGATGCCACCCATTACAATCTTCACCCCAAACAGGATGTGATGTATTGAAACAATGCAAACATCTATCTCAGCCACCCACAGAGAGCTAGTTTTGAAAAGCTCCTTCTCATATCTGTATACATTGACATTGTCTAAAGCACCACTCCCAAGCCCTCCCTTGCTAGACTGGACCACCCCTTCTACTCCGTCTGTCACTTTTCCTTGGACTGCCCCCTCCACACACAGCTCTGTCTGCCTCTTCCTTCTTATAGTACTTTTCACTTTAATTGCACCTCCTTGTTTCCCCTGGGTTGCAAAGCAATCACCTCCTCAACTTTACATAAATTGCACAAAATAGTGCAAGTATTGTATAATTGCTTATGTGATTGTACCTTAGTATTTGTTGCTTAGTTCTTATACATACCATGTAACAGTTGCTCATAATTTTATGCATTCCTCTTCTCTTCCCTTCCCCAAGATGCATCTGAAAATGAGCTGTCATCAGCTCAGTATGCCTTTCTGTTGAAACTTTTGAAATAAATAAATACTGCCACTGTTTCTCTTCTCCTCCCTTTCCCTCCCTTCTCTTGAAGCAAGGCACCTCATTCACTGTGCCACCTTCACCTCAAATTCCTGTTTCACTCACTCCCCACTCCCACATAAATCTGTACCCTCCTTTCATGCCCCTCATTCCTCTTACCCCCTCAGGAACATTGTTCCTGTCTCTCTCCCAGGTAAAATACCAAAGGCCAAGCTGACTTCTCATCATCTTCCTAAATGCTTATTCTCCTTTCTAGGTTGATCCACATAACTTCATTCTTCTTCTCTCTCAAAGTTCTTCTTCAGGATTTTGCAACTGTTCTTGACCTTTGACCCTTGTATCCCTCCTCCCATCTTGCTTATGTCCCCTTGCATTCCCTGCTTCTGTGTTTTGACTCTCCCCGTACCCCATCCTCGGCTGTCAGCAATTCACCCCCCAGGCTAACTGTGCCTTAATATCTATTTTGGTATCAGTGTACCTGAGTATACCTGGAGCCCTGATTAGTTAGCTGCAAGCTGTAGTCTGGTGGTAACATCCTCATATTATTTGCACTGTTTCCTGCACTGCTTGTTTCTTAATGTGCATTATACCTCATAAATGTGACTGTGCACTTATATATCTAGTTTTAATTTTTGTTTTCATTTCTTGGGTACTAAATTTATTACTGCTGCACCTCACACAACTGTATTTTTATTGTAGCATTTGTACTGTTTATTCTCCTTCCCCATCCACCAAGGACACATCTGGAAATTAGCTGTTAGAAGCTCAGTATGTATTTCCTGGTGAAACATTTGAAATAAATAAATACAAATATAAATAAATAAAAAACTTGATTGATGTCCTCTGCCCTGCTATAACAAAATCAGAACAAGAATGCTGCTATATGGTTTGTGAACTATCATTTTGGACCATATCCTCTGTGAAAGTCTCCTAAAGAGACCTCTGAAAATAACATTAGGTATGCATAGAGATGTGCAAAATTATGAAATTTCCTTATGTGAAATATTTAGCAAAATTTGCTAATTTCTCGAAATATTTTGCGAGTGCAAAATGTGAAATTTCACCCACAAAACACAAAATTTCACTGTGGAGCAGCAAACTTTTGCCATGGGTGGGCAACATTTTGCCATTTCAGGTTAAATTGTGCATTTCACATAGAAATTCCACATTCCATGGGTGAAATTTCACAACTTTGCAGCCGGTGAAAAATTTTGCAGAGCAGAAGAATTTCAAGAAATGATTCATGTGGCAAAATTGTCAATTTTGCTGCAATTTCACCAGCAAAATTTAATTTCTAACATCTCTAGGTATGCATATTTTCTTCAAAAATTGATTTTAAGAATCAACTCTAACTAGAGATACAGCAAAGTAAAATTTCTCCTGCTAAGTGGATGCATTGTGGCCACTTTGCATTAGTATTCTGCTATGCAAAGTGCCCATTTAAACTCTTACTTCACCTCTTAGCATTGTAATTTTGGCGTTGTGCTGTGGACTCTGCCTTATTCCACTTTAAGGTGGGTGAAATTCAGAGCAGCCCAAACACATCACATGGATTACACAGTGTAGGTCATATACTCAGGCAGGCAGGCAGAGGTCATGGGCAGAAACACTCTCAATATGGGCTGACTTACACGTTTTGCACAGGATGTGACAAATGACTCTGGTCTGCGAATGGCTAGAAGTGGGGTGTGGACGTGTGATGAAGAGGGGCGCAAAGGTGACAAGTCCCCAAATGAAGTAATTTTCCCTGTTTCGTACAGTGGTTGATGTACCGCTTGCACTAGATATACTGCATTGACTACCATCACCGCCACCAGTGCTACTCTGACCACCACTTGACAAGATTTCTAAATCATAATCCTCCCCTTATCATGCCTGTAGTAATCTTCTGCTGTTATTTCCTTACTACTGCACATTCCTACTTGTTCTTACATACTCATAGAGAATAACATGCTCAGTAAGGTTGATGATGAGGGTGAATGCTCCACTATGGCATTAGCTGGCATCTGGTGCTGTGTCCACACTGCCATGTGCCTGTTATTAAGATGTGTATTCTGGCCCTCCATGCCCATATGACTCCCTTTTTACTTTGACTCACATGCATATGGCAAAGCTGACAGATTGCAAATGACTCATCATTTGCATCTTGGACAAAAATCCCAAATAACGGATTGTGATCCCGTACTTTTAGCATGTCCCTGATGCTGCTTATTGGACTCTTGTTTTTTAACCCCTGAAATGGGGGTTGTGCTACCTGATTTTTCAAGCTAGACATGCTTGGACTCCAACTGACAGCCATGACTACCTATGATTATTACTGGGTCATTATCACTATCATCAACAGAAACTGCTAAATCACAACTTTTTAAGGGGGGTTAACGCCAATAGACCCAGAAACAGCCACTTTGACTTTCTTTTCTCCGGTTCCCAACGGGGTCACTGACATCATCATCATGTTCATCAGCATCATCTGCATCTACATGTTCAGCTTGGATTCTGTCATGTGGGAACATGTTCCAACCACAGCATCATCATCATCATCAACATCACCTGATATTTTGCATCACACTTAGAATCATTGGATGGCAAAGGCATGACCACAACAGCGCTGGAAGAAATGTGACATTGTGAGTTATCATCACCAGGATCAGAATCATTTCAGCTACCATGGGGATGTTAAAGGGGAGTATGACCTGCCGCCCATCGGTGCAGCAGTTGGATTTTCACTAGTGACACCAGCAACCTGGGTTTGGGAAGTGACCTGGGTCATTAGAGGGCCAACCAGGGAAGAAGAATTGAGCATCCCACAGACTGCTCTCCTTCTCTGGGGAGGGTTCAGCATATGACCAGCACTCGAGGCCCCTGGTGGAGGCTGGGGGCACCACAGAAACTGGAACCAGCAAGGCTCAGGGGGACAGGATGGATGCTGGCATCATTGCACATTCTCACCCACATCTATGGGGAAAAAGTCAGCCTACCCATCGCCTCAATGATGCCCACCCCCGGCTACTATCAGCTCCCAGGCTGGCTCCACACTATCCCATAATTTGCAGCACCTTCAGAGGGGTCGGGTGCCATGACCCCACTCTAGGGGCAAGCCAGGGAGTACTGGTAGGGTAACTAATGTAGAAAGCCGCAGCTGAGGGTCCATTACTGGGCAGATGCCAGGTGGTGGAGGCACCAGAAAAGTAGAAAATAAAAAAAAAAAAAGGGGAGTATAACATCATCTACTCTATCAGTCACAGCTTTAGACTCAAGTATGTTTATTGAAATGGTTAACTGGTCAGAAGTGGAACTTGAGGCAGCAATACTTATGTCAGTAGAAACTGCACTAACACCACCAGCTTGTACAACATCATCTCCTCCAACTATGAGTGAAGCTACAGACTGCACTATAAAACACATTAATGTAGAAATCCTTTACTGACATCAGCTCTGCATCTGCGTACTACCAGTCCACAGACAATCTTGCCACTGGCAGCAGTGCCATGGCCAGAAACAGCTTTGCTTGCATATCACTTTGTAGGCATTTTGGGGATCACCAAGAAAATTCTGAACAAATTAGATTTCTGAACTTTCAGTCTGGGCCAGTGGATGTGAAGCAAAAAACAAAAATCAAGTGTGGCTTGCAGATGGAGACTGGCACTAAACAGATTCAAAAGCACAGCAGATTATAATTACACTTCACAATCAAGAAGAGATGCAGATACAAAGTCAGAAAAACACTTTAACTAGTATTCACAAGTCACAATCCAATCTGGAAAAGAATACCTTTTGCCAGTTGTGGGGAGTGCACTGCAGTAACAGTCAAAACCAAGATACCACAAAGCAGTACAAAATCACACAGGTGTGGTGAATAGTAAGTTCACACAGGTGCAATTACTCTGTGGCACAATAAAAGGTGTCTGATTTGATTGCATGCATTGCACAAACACTACAAGTAATGCATAGCAAATTGAAAACTTCAGTAATATAACCACATCTTTTAAAGTAACTGAAATTATGCACAGCTACACTGCAACAATCAGCAAAAACATTTCAAGAATTACTGAAAATATTACTGTGTGTACATTAACACCGTTATACAAGAAAATATAACCAAAACAGAAAGACTGCCTTTTTCTCCAAGTTAATCTACCTACACAACACACGCCCACCCCAAAGCACACTTCAAATGCCTGTCAGTACACAGACTGAATGCTCAAACTTAACATTCAAAATCCACAGACAGTAAATGCTCGATCATACGAGCACAGGAGGTTTCCTGCAATCAATGTACTAAATTTTGAGAAAAAAAAAGACTCAAAAGGCTTTTATACAGCTTTTAGATGGCTCGAATCACAGAATCTCTGAGAGCAAACTCTCTCAACTCCACTACACACACACTACCCAGAACTGAGGCTGTACAGAACAATCTAGAGCCCATGTGACCTTCAGTCCCATGAATCACTACAAAGATTGCCTTGGGCTCAATTACAAGGCAAGTGATACGATGTACATTGATTTCTATGTATTTCGCATTAAAATTGGTGCTGAAGTGTTTGGGGAAGGCAGAGTAATGCAAATTCATTGGTTTCAATAGACCTTGTGTTCCACATCATGACATGAAGTATTCCGCTTTCATTGTGGATTACTTTGTGGTTTCCGCATTACTCCACAAATCACATTGCAGAGCAAATTTTGACCACTTTGCCCCCTCTGCTCCTAACAACTGAACCTGGAGCAGTCTACTGTTGAAGTGGAAAAGATCAAATAACTCAGTCCTGCTATACCTTGGGTTAATTGTTGTCTTCTGCATCCAGTAGGGTGTGAATGTCTGCAGCCAGTGATTTGCTTCGGATTTGTCCATTATACAGCTTTTCTTTGGGATAACCTCTAGATTTTAGTTGGTTCTCTCATCCCCATGTTTTCTCTAACTTGCATCATTTTGGACAGCTACATATTTGGCCTGCCAGGATATGCTACACTAACCTGACACTCCTGCTGTTTTAACTTTATCTGGATTACCATTGGGGACTGTATTTATTAGACACATTGTTTCCTCTTTCTCTTGACTCATTTAGGGTAGTAGTTTCTCCCTCTTTCCTAAATACCCATCAGTCAAGCTTGATATCTGGTTTTGGATTGATTTGATGATCCTTATCCTGCTAGTGTGGACTGCCTTTAACTCTGTCTGCTCTGGGGAAGGAGTCACTTGAACTTGCATCAGTGGTGGCAGGAGCCACAGCCACCAGTCCACTGACATCCCTCTCCCACATGCCAGAGTGTAGTTTCACTCCACAAGGTATTGGAAAAGAGCAATGGGTAGCTACAGGTCTGACAGTCTTACCACCACTGTTGGTTAACTGATGTTGACACTAGTCAAGGAGGACCTATTTGACTACCTGAAAAAATGGACTCCAGGATAATAAGCAAAGTGGATTTGTGGCAGAAAGGTCTTGTCAGACTAACCTGACAGTATTCTTTGATTGGTAACTAGGGCAGTGGATAAGGGACAATCACTGATTTTACTCTTCTTTGGCTTCAACAAGGCACTCAACTCAGTGCCACACAGAAGGCTGCCAAAGAAGCTAGAAGAGCTGGATGCAGCAATGGAACAAGCTATATTGTTGAAAAGTTGGTTGAGGAAGAGGCAGCAGAGGGAGATGGTAAACAGGGTCAAGTCAGGGGTGAAGGAGGTCACAAACAGGATGCCACAAGGGTCAGACCTAAGACCATTTATTTTCAGTATCAGCAGCAACATAGGAGAAGGAATACAGGGCAAGATATTCCTCTTCAAAAATGACACTAAGGTCTGAAGCAGAGTAGACAGTGAGCAGGGCTAAGGGAAATGCAGAGGGATCTTCAAAGGTTAGAGAAGAGATCCAACATCTGGTAGCTAAAATGTGTTGAAAGTTAATGCACATAAGGAGCGAGAACTCCTGGACAGAATATTGGATGGGACAGGTTAAGCTGGGCACTACCTGTGAGAAAAGGATCTGGGCATTATTATAAGCAACTCCCTAAAAATTCAGTTGATGCAATAAGGCCTAGATGAAGGGAGCCAGAAGGCTGTGGTGTATTAGGAGAGCTATCCATAACAGAAGAAAAGTGGTAATACTGCTTCACTATAGAACACTGGACAGGCCACATCTGGAATACTGGGCAGTGTTCTGGAGTCTACAAAAGAAAGACAAGGTTAGGATGGAAGAGAGAAAGAAAGAGAGAGAGAGGGCATAGGATAACTAAAATGAATACTGGTCAACAGCGTAAATCCTATGAGGAATGGCTCAAGTACCACACATGTGCTCACTACAGGCCACAAGGGAGACGTGATAGAGACCTTTAAGTTCCTGTAGGTATTAATGAGATAAGCCTAAGGAAGGATTCAGCAGGAGTGGTGAGTCAAATATACAGAGTCATGAGTGGAATCTGATGGTGGGACTAGATTCAGGAAGGACATGAGAAAGTTTTACTTTACAGGGATTGTGACTAATCTGTGGAATAGCCTACTGGCTAGAGCGGTGGGCACAAAAGCTTTTGTGGTTTCTAATATGGCTGGGACAGAGTTAAGGGATTCATAGTTACTTAAGGGGATAGCAATCAGGCAAGGGGTAAGTGGGGAAAGCAAGGACATAAACCCTGTATACACAGTAGGACACAAGATAGCATAGGGTATAACTGATAAGACTGGCTGGACCATATTGTCTTTTTCTGTCAACATTGCTTTTGTTACTGTCATCAGAGGATAGTGCTAGTGTGGTAGGAATCTCTAAACTGTTGCACTAAAGGGTCTGTGAATTATACTATTTAAATTGGTTACTGTATATTACAGTACACCTACCCGTTATTTTACTTCTGTACCTCAACCAACCTTATTTTACTGTGTGATGACAACACTTCTGATCCTTTCATACTGTAACAGCAATCTACTATGTAATTTATTTTCTCTAGCTTTTCTTCACCGCACTGCTTGAATAGTATTTGATTGCTTGCCAGTAATCCTTCCTAGCTGCATAAAATGCTACCATAATCAACAATTAAAAGACTCTGTTTTATCATTTAACTCTATTAACTGATACTTTGCCTGTTTGTTTACCTGTAGCACAAGTGATTTATCTATTTGGTTAGTAAATGTTAAGGTACTTTTAACCTACCTCACCTTGATAAAATATTCCCATCTTTCCCCAGATTTAGCTTCATCTCTTCTTCTTCTTCTTCTTTCTCCTCTGCAGCTACTTACTACTGCCATCTTACCCTGCCATAATATTAGTTTTGCAACTATTGTGACCACAGTTCCCTCCCTTCCTCTGTTTCTGTATTACATCCAGTTCCTTCATCCATGACTATGTGCTTCCCAGTGTCCTCTTTTCTCCTCCCTTGTTTCCAGTTTTCTCCCACCCATTTTCTCTTCATCCATTCTTCCTAACTTGCAATTTTCCCAAATCACTTGTCTGCCTCTCTCTCTCCTTTATTTTCCATAATTCTTAGCCCACTCTATAACTTTCTGTTCGTTTTATTGCTCTGTTATTACTCTTCTTCAATGCTGCTGACACTGATTCCTGCCTTCACCAGCTCAGCTTATTCTTTTCCCTCAGTAGTCTTCTCTATAGATTCCTTATTCTACTGGTTTTCCCTCCTGATCCCTTTCTTTCCTTTGCCACTCCTTCTTCCCATCCCCACCACCTCTCCACAGTCCTTCTTCCTCCTTCACATTCCTTTTCTTCCAAACTGGTTCTAATCTCAAAACCTAGAAGCTTTTTGGAGGTCTTCCTCCTGCTCTCCTTTTATGCCCATTAACACTAAAATTCTCATTAACTAAAGCCCATCATCACCATTCTGATTCAACCATCAGACAATGTTGTGTTCAGCTCTAGCCATGCCTTTCCCACCATCCTCCCTAAGAGCCTAAGCATATTCCATGTCAAGGCTCAGAGCTTAGGCCATACAGCATATTGACAAACTTAGGCTGTGAATCCTGTGATTCCTTCCAATATCCCAGTATCACCCAGTCATGGATTCCTACTAGGCTCAGTGATGATTACATTACTAACTCAACATATGCAGTCCATAGACAGGATCACAGAAAGTGTGAGAGTGGCTTGGATGTACATACTGTACAAATCTCAATTCCAACTGTGATGTCATACTTGAGACATCTGACACCTCCTTTCATGTTCTCTTCCTGTGAAACTCTCCATTCCCTCTTTCATTTCTGTCTTCATTCATGGTATATACTGCTGTCTTCAGTTGAAACCTGTTTTCTTCTTGCCATTCTGACTTCCTTTCCATACACTCACTCTCCACACATTTTTATTTTATTTAGTTTTGTTGACGGGTAAGTGCACTAGACAAATCCTGCCTATTTTCAGGCATGATCTGAGGGAGGAGGTACAGATGAATGCCAACTGACCTTGAACCAGATTAGCTGTTGGTGATATTTTTAGTGAATGAGGGAAATTTGCCAGGACACCGTGGAAATTCCCTACTCTTTTCGATAGTGCCATGGGATCTTTAACATCCACCTGAACTACCACCAATCCAGGCAGATGGGACCTTGGTTTAACGTCTCATCCAAAATATGGTATCAGAAGTGCAGCACCCTTCTCGTGCTGCACTACAGTGTCAGTACTGGATATTAACCAAGTGCCAGATGTGGGAACTGAACCCACAGTCCTCTGATCTCCCGGCCTCAGAGGCGAGTGTGCTACCCACGGAGCCACTGACACTGCCTCTTCTGTTGCACTCCAGATTCTTGGAAACCATAATATTATACTTTTGTTTTCTTTCTTTAAGGCAAATAACACAGTAAAGTAAATCTCCAAGCCTCACACAGCTAATTACCAAGCCAACCTGCGATAACTCTTATCCCTCCAATCACTTTGTCATCAATGTTGTCCTATCCTCCAACCCTTTGTATCATGGATTTTGGCACTCTCTGAAATGCATTCAATGATAACAGAATGGTCTACTGCATCCTATATCTCCAATAACCTAAAACCCTGGTGTAAGAAATTCTTGTTGCTTGACCTGTCAACTATCATTGGGGATTTCTGCCACACTACTGGTGCTCCTTCTCAACCTCCAATAATATTGACAAAGTCCTTTACCTTCTTTCACTCCAAATTAATACCAGCCTAACACAAACACATCCACATGTAAAAGATCTCATGTCTGTGACACCCACCTTCCCTGGATCTGAGCTGAGCACATTGTTCAGTTTAAACCCTGTGACGTTTTGTGGTACTGGTGCTAGACATCTGACTCCCCAGAAGACCTAATGAGGAACATAAATCTCTGACACAGCAGGACCAAGTATACCAGGGAAGAAAAGACAAATTACTGTAAAACCTTCAAAACAAACCAACAAAAGCTATTCCAGAGCCCAATGTGTCGGGTAACAAGACCATGAATAAAAAGTGTAACTTACAGCATACAAAAGTCTCAAACCCAGCAAAACAGGACCCAGTATCTGTTGGTCTTCCCTAGTGACCTATTTTGCTGAGTCCATGCTTGTTTTGTGTCAGTTACTTTTTATACACAGTAAAGTGTAATTTCAACATTCAGTGGATGGTGTCAGTTTTGTTCTCCTAATTTAAACTTGAAACACCGCTATGTCCCCAGTGGAGTTCAGAAAGGTGATCCAGTCCATCTTGCCACCTCACCCAATCGCTTTTTCAAACTGTTGACCTTCTCCATCTATGACCCAGTAGAGACTGCTATATTTTTCAGTTAGACTTCGTTTTATATGCTTGTTCCATCACCATATTTCTTTTCACCTTTACCCTTATACACACCTCTTCCACCTCTTCTTGCTGACCATCCTCCTTTCCAGGCATTTATCACCCTCTCATTCCCCTTATCTCTCACACAATCCACTTTTCATTTCTCCCCAACTCTCCTAATGCTGCTATATTGGCAATGCATTTTGTAAATATATCCAAGGGTCACTTTTGGATAGGCTGGTTATCAAGTTTTCATCGTTCTGCCCAGCAATTACAGTCCCATTGCTGCCTTCTTGGAAACTGCCTTCAATCTCAGTTCAATTCATCAGGCTTAGAGACAGAAAGTTCTCACTTGACAAAAGGGTTGACCCATCCTCTCAGGTAACTACCATCACAGCTCTAATTTCTCTGCATTGGCTAAAGTACAAAAACTTGTCTTTATCTGATGTCTTAACTTCACTTTTCTTATACTCGATCCTCTGCCCTTCCTATCTGGCTGTTTCTAATCCCACACCTCTGGTTCTTCTCATCTATGAAACATTGGCTCTGTCCTGAAGGGAATGGATCAGGGCATGATCACTATAGTCATCACTGTTGATCAGGCTAAAACCTTTAACTGATGGCCCACCCGACTTCCTGGACACATTTGTGAAAGCTGAACTGTCTTACATTGAAATTTGCTGGTTCTACTACTCCCTTTCTGATAATTATCTATCATTGCAGGCTGGTGATGTCCTCTCTACCCTCCAGCACTCCAGTCTACTTTGGAACCCCATAAGGCTCCTTTTGAGTTCAGCCATCTTCTCCATTTTTAAATACCTCCCCATTCCAAGTAGTTCCTCACAATGTTAATTAGCACTTGGATGAAACAGCACTTTTGCTTTAATGAGCTGGGATCATCTGCGTGGCTAGACTTGATAACATCTGAATGCTGGTTGTGCTTCAACTAACTCTCTTTTATTCCTAAAAGTTCAACTCTATAAAGCAATAATAACTGACAGGGTTGGTGGTATTAAGCAATGTTATACTGCCCAGGTGCATAATGATGCCTGACACTGCAGGTGGGGGCCTTATTGCACCTGGAAGATCCAGTATTGTCCATACTACCCACTGTGGAGGTATTATTGAGCTTAGAAAATGGGAGCTAGGCTGAATATCAGAAGAAAAATATTTGAACAACGAAACAAATGATAAATATTTAATTTGATAAATACAAATGTTTTATGTAAAGTAGTCCCACCGTGAACTGCTGTCATTATCACTAGAGGCACTGTTGTGTTACATCTCTGTGCCACAGATTTGTGTTCTTGATCCTACCCACAGGTGTTTATGTTGTTGACCCCACCCCCCAGCAGTCTCTTGCCATCATTTTGTGTTAAATAAACAGTTCTTCTAAAGTTATCTGCCCCTTTTGAAAGACTTTTCTTTTGTGGTCAGAAGATGAGGCTGTCAGGTGCATGACCTTGCATGACCCTGCTATGTAAAACCAAGAAGTGGAGACCCAGAGGTATGATGATAGACAGCAGTGTTCTAAATAACTTATTTTATGTTTACCTCAGTAGGGCTTTTACTTTTTATTTGCAGCAATAAATATAAATGACAGGAAACGTGTTTGTTGGTAGCTTGTTTACCCTTCCAAGTGTTTGGAGGTCAGTTGGCATCAGAGATGTGTGTGACCGAGCAGGAGTTCCATTCTCAAACAGCTGCAAGGAAAATGTAAGCAGGTTCTATGTCATGAACTTAAACTGACACAGCTGACTGACGCTGCACTTAAACTAACACAGAGTCAGGGTGTGGCTGCCAACTGTATAGCTCTCTTGATAAGGGAGAACAAAATAGTGGCTAATCAGCATTTAAAAATACATAGCGGCATTGTGATAGTGGTAATCAGGTCGGTTGTGACTGGCACTGTTTTTACCCTTGCTCTGTTGTCTGATAGATGCCCACCTTGCCAGTGGTATCAGCCAATCAGAGCCTTGGAATTTCTTACCCCATTTTCTAAAACATATGGTACCAGGCAAAGACTCACCACCAGGTTACCTTGTAACTGATCTTTATGACTATCGATAGTGCCATTTTACAAGTCCCTCAATTCAAGTACCATGGTGTTTGGTTAGATTAAAAGCTGATTTTTCATCTCATAATGATGTCATGCATAGAAAGGCTAGGCAAAATAATAGTATCTGGTACCCAATCCCAAGGGCTCAAAGTGCTGTACAATTTTTATTTTTTTTGAACTTGCTGTTTTTCTGCCTTCCTGCTCCCTACGCTCCACTTCTTGGAGTGCCTGGCATCTTCCTTGGTTCCTTCCATGCCTGGAGCCCCACGCAATCCCCCATGGAGCCTTGGATCTACCCAGGCGGGGAGACGAGGTGGGGGCTAAGCACTCTGAACTAACATTACTTTAGTCGGGGCCGCCGTGTGTGGGACAGGCAGGGGATCAGTGAGGTCTGTGCTGGTGCTCTGTCTACCCGGAGTGATGGAGGTGTTTTCCCCTGTTTTCCCGGGTGTGCCATGCGCCTGATGTTAAGGCGGAACTCTGCCAATGTTTGGCATGCCCATCCCTCCTGGATTGGTCAGGCCTTGCTGCACCCAGGCCTCCGCCTGGGGTCAGTCAAGCTCCAAACCTTGTCCCCTCCTCCCTGGAGAAGGCGAGCAGTCCCATGGATGCTCAGCCTTCTCCCCCAGCCCTCCAGCTCCCCAGGCTTGTCCCCCAACCCGGGTCACCAGCCGCCTGAGCGGTAGTGCTACCACCGTGTCAATGGGCCAGCCTGTATTGTACAATTAAACAGGAAAATAAAATGATCAGCATACAATTAAAGAAGTGATAAGTGCAGAACAATTCAATTTGTGGAAAATTCCTAAAGCATTTGGCTTTTTGTGAAGTCTGCCTTGACAGGAAAAAAATTGCATTCAACAGTACATTTTTCTGAAGAAAATATTCTGAGGAATTAAAATTTTTCCACACAGTACAAAGTACCCACATCATAAAAAAATTTGCAATGTACAATGTGCCGCACTATTCAGGAACTTCATCTGCAAAATTTAAATTTGCTGTAGCTCTGCATAGAATTTATGTCTTGGAAAAGATATAATATTTATTTTATTTATTTTTATTTATTGAGAGTATCAGAATTATAACCATTTGAGTCAGGGACTCATTTACAAAGGCTCCACGTCAACAAGTTCACATACTAAAAGTAGAACCTGGATGTAAGCAGGGTACAATTGAAAGAGACAGCAAAAGTAAAAATTACATCACAAGGTTATTTTCAGTCAATAACATCAGGTAGAAAGTAAACAGAAGCATGAAAATACAGTATACAGTAATGGATTAAAGCATGGGGAGGGAGAAATGGGGAAGAATGGGAGGGAATAGGGTAGGACATTTAGAAAATACTATAGATTCAATGAGAATTTAGAGTAAAATTATACTGGGTAGTCTTGACTAAAAGATCATCTTAAGAGAGCCTTGAAGGCCTCTACTATGAGTACTAATTGGATGTGCAACACTAATGACTTTCACAAGAGGTTCTCAGCAACTTCAAATGCCCTGTCTTCGAATGCTTAAGATGGAAGCAGGGGACGATGAGTAATCCCACATCAGTGGAGCAGATAGGATGGATATGGGA
This sequence comes from Neoceratodus forsteri, assembly GCA_016271365.2. NCBI lineage: Eukaryota > Metazoa > Chordata > Ceratodontiformes > Ceratodontidae > Neoceratodus > Neoceratodus forsteri. The sequence continues at coordinate 629,050,844 of CM057455.1, forward strand.
GAAGGGACAAGGATATCTTTGAGGTAGTCAGGACACAAACAATCTAGAGCTCTCTGGTATGGATTTACTGGGGGATAAGGGGATGTAGCCCCATTAGCATGATAGGGTTGCCACCCATCTCAGTTTTGCTGGGATCATCCCAGTTTCAAGATCCTGTCCTAGGAAATCTGAATATCTTTCCAGGACACCAGCTGGCATAAGCAAACAATTGCCAGCAGCTGCCACCTTCCAGTTCAGTCCTTCCAGCCGGTTTTGGCTACATGTTACTAGGCAACAGGCAGGCAGGTTGGCCAGTGAAATACTACACTGCTACTATTCCTGCAGTGCTGTGCAGACTAGTTGTAGTGGTGCTGAGCGACTAGTGCATGTGTACATCTCTCTGTCCTTAATGCACAGTCAGCTGGTCCAGTAAGCAGGTGGACCACAGGGACAGAAAATGCCAAGTCAAGTGAGGTCTCCCACCCTATTCTCAGAGCCAAGTGGTGAGAGCAGCCGTGCAATCCAAGGTATGGCTGGCAAGCTGCAGTGACTGCAGAGATTTCTGGAATTAGTTGGGGTGGCTTGCCTCTCCCAAATCTCAGTGGTCAAGGATCCCACTGAACATGTGAGAGATGGTGTGGGCAGCAAACTGACCCTCCCAGGATGAGGGGCACAGCAGGGCTGGAAGGCTGTTGGAGCTGTCCTGTATGGGAATGTGTGCATTTTCAGAGTGGGGCCTGGGCTGCACAGCCGTGGGGAGGTTACAGGGCTGAGCGGGGCTGGGGTGGAGATGCATTTGGAGAGTTTTGGGAAGGCAGCTAGTCATCACCAGCTGAAGATGGTGGCTCATTCAGCAATCTTCCTCATCCTTTTCCCTTCTATCAGTCAGATTCCATGGCTATGCTATAGCCAGACTTTGTCTGACAGCTGCTTTACTTGGGAATAGGATCAAAAAACAATAGCACCACAGGTATACGAAACAACAATTTTAATGTAGTTGCACCAACAAATAGCACAGCCACCCATGCAGTACAGGCTCCAAACCTCGACTGGTTTCGAACTACATGCATCATCAGGAGGATGAAACTCACATGTCCACACCTTAAAAAGCACACACTTAAAGAGATAACACCATATAAAAATCAGACAGAGGCTGGGATATTCAAACTGTGCCAGGCTGTGGTGCAAGCTTGGGCGCAGCTCAACTTTGTTGTGCAGGGGTGTGGCCTCGGTGATATTCAATGGAGCTGTGCTATGGTGCAGCAGCTTTGAATATAGCACCTAGCCACTCCCACTGTGCATGGCGAGTGGCACTGCACCAGCGCAAGTGGCCAGAATGGAGCATGGAGATGCGCTGGCGCAAGTGCCATTGCACCATTCACAGCACCTGCGATATTCAAAGGGGACATGTAGATGGGGCCATAATATATGCAAAGTGCACAGGGGCCATTTGCATCTAATTACGACCCATTTGCATGCCATTAGCATGCAGGAGAGCTGATCCCAACGACTTGCTGCTGGCACCTGCCAGGCACCAGCCATCGAGGACAGACACCCCTGCAGCCCGATCAAGGGCATTCTTGTAATATAAAAATGTCCAATATCCCTGGTGGTCCAGTGGATCTCTATGTGCCCCAATCGCAGGCATCACTATAGCCCCTCAATATCCCTGGTGTTCTAGTGGACTGCACCAGGCCCACCACCGCCCACTGGAAGCCCCGCAGCCCTCCTCCCCCGTCAGCTACATATCTGGACTGAGTAGTATGAGTATGGGCTGCGCCCATTGGTTCATGCTGTAACCAATGGGCATGCAGCCCACAGAGCTGTCAGTCGGTGGGTGATGTGGCAGCAGGCGGTGGAGGCTGCCACCCGCTGGCTGATGGGGGAGGAGGGTGGTGGGGCTCAGTGGGTGGGTGGGTGGGGGTACACTAGACCACCAGGGATATTTGACTTGGGGGGTCCTATTAATGATGCCCATGATCAGGCTCAGTGCAGTCCACTAGACCACCAGGGATATTGGACTTGGGGAGGTTCCTAGTCATGATGCCTGCAGTCGGGATTGGTGCGGTTCACTGGACCACCAGGGATATTGGAGGGACTATAGTGATGCCCACGATCGGACACATAGAGGTCCACTGGACCACCAGGGATACTGGACTTGGGAGGGACCATAGTGATGCCCGCAATGTGGCATGGGGTGCCAGGCAGGGAGAGCTCAGGGCCAATTCACAGGTGGCAGCTGCTGTGTTGCATCCTGCAATGTGGCAGCTCACCCGTGGGTTGCTATCACTTCTGTTCCTTTTTGGGGGCGAAGTTTTGTGCAGGCACAGGTAGTTGCACATGCATGACTCTGCACATCCCAGGCTGAATATCGGGCTGTACAGGTTATGCATGGGCATGCCCCACCTGTGCCTGCATACGTACTGATGCGATCCGGCACATCGGGTTTATCGCGAGCGCACTTTTTTCCTTTGAATATCACGCCGGGCACATCAGTGGGTTGTGCATGGTGTAACACTGTTCGCCTATGCGCAACCCTTTGAATATCTGGGCCAGAGTGTATAATACAAACCAACAGTGAAAATATCTGTGAAGAAATATTTTCTCCATATACAAGGTGAACAGCACCTTTTTAAGTGGCTTATGATTAATTCAACATATAACAATGCAAACATTTATATTATAAAATATCCATCCTTAAACAAGGCTATATTTGGAATTTGAGGCAGTTAATATGTAAGAATCACTATACACATAACCAAAAGGGGAAAACAATGGACAACTTCACATACAAAATTCCATTTCAGTACCTGGTCTACTTAGCAAATAACTGTACTTTTAACCATAAAGACCAGGTACATTACTTGGGAATGCCTGGTACTCTTATAACTTGACTCAATCAGCTCAGCTTGGGGATCACAAAGGCACTATTAATGGGGGAAAAAGTACTTATTGACAGCCAAACCATTTACTTGAAAAAAAATTTAACCAGGGATTGGTCCTGAAAAGGTTGTGTATCCACATAAAGTGTCAGAAAACTGGCCTTTGGACTCAGAAATGTTGATATTTTCTGACTGTATACAGCAGTGGTGTACCAAGTTCGAAAAATGATTTTGTCTGTTTTACTTTGTGGTGTAATAAGATGGAATGCCTCACGCCACCTGAGAACCATTATGCACTAAAACCTTAAAGCTTATGGGTGTCTAGCGCCCCAGACCCCAGCCTTTATATAAAAATTGTGACCTTTTATTGAAAATGTATTTTGTATACTATGCCAACTTCTGACTTCAGTCCACCATCTACAATCACTACTGCCTCTCCCAAATGTCAACAAGAGAATGTTGAAGGTGAGATGTCAACTTATAGTCAGCTGGCAAAGAGTGTGAAGGAGTAGTATGGGGTCACTTCAAGAAGTCCCCACCACCAGCCAAGCTATGGTGTTTTGGAACAACTGCAGGTGTTGTATCAGTCCTCCAGAAAAGTCAGTGTAGTGTACCACATCAAGTCCTGCTTTCCACTTCTAGTCTGCTGCAAGGTTATCATCAAGATGATCTTGCAGGTATTTGACTATGCATTTGTGGCCCTTAGTGATAACCCTAACTCTACTTTAGCAGACTCAATCACTCTTAATTTTCTTCTGATGTTTCTGATGATTCTCCTGCAACTGTCCCCTTTCACATACCATCATTTCCTCTACTCTCTATCAGAATCTTTCTCTCTATTTGTTGAAAACTGTTTCTCTCACTCTCTGCACTCTTATTTTCACATGTTTATTCTGTTTATCCCATCAATGGAGTTGTATTCTTTGGCCTTGCCTCTGCCCAGCCTAACCTTCCCTCTTCTGTCTTTAACCATTTTCATGGGGTCCATGGAGTTTCTTCCTCCATCTTCTCTGGCCTCTGTAGTGGATTTCACTATCAAGTTTAGGGCACCTCCTCCTCTGGTTCTCAATTGCAGAAGGCACTGTGCAGTCAATCTGGTGGTGACTGAGAGTGCCAGAATAATACTGTCACAGAAGAAGAAAGCTCTGCACTCATGGAATCATGATAAGGCAGTCATGCACACTATGGCTTACAAGTGTTTATTTTAAGGCACCAGTGGGTAAACATGTGAGATAAACCTGGTTTATGTTAGGTGTTTGTCCACTGGTGCCATGAAATAAACACCTTTAAGCCATTGATGTGTGTGTGATACCTTTGTCCTGATTCCACAAGTGAAAAGTTTTCTTTCTTATTTAGCAGGCTAGCCACCTGTCTCTGCACTGCTTCCACTTTCCAGAGCATGCCCTTTAGCTGTTTGACTGAATAATGAGGTCACACTCAGGGTTTTCCTCATTATTTAACAGTCCTCAGGATGCCTGCAATATGGGTGTCTACTGTGCAAGTGCATTCAAGTGCAGAATCATGTCCACCAACAGTGGCAGCCAACATCCTCCCTCCTACTAGGTTCTCCATCTGCACTGCCGCTTATGGTTATCCAGCAGGATTATGGTAGCAGGGCCTGAATCCTTCCGTCCCAAATGAGGAAAGCATCATCATGAGTGGCACTGTTATTCTGTACTCTTTTCTGGGCACGTATTGGTTCTTTCTTCCTGCTCTCCACACTCCTATTTCCCTGTCTTTATTCCTTTTACTCACTCAGTTTTTCTGAAACCCATTCCTTATCCATTCCCCAGTGCAGAACCTCTCATTTACAATCTGCTTTCTTCACTTTCCAACCACACTTTTGGAACAGCAGCCTCCTCCATTTTCACGTCTGCTCTGCCCTTCTCTCCTTCAGAACCTTTCTCATGAATCATGTGGCCTCTCCTGTGCCTGCAATTAGCCATATTGACCCATTTCTCCTCTCTGGTTTCTCCCTCCTCATGTTTTTATGTTTTTCCTCCCACTGTCTTATTCCACCTCAGCCTCACTTGTAAACTCTTTTATTCTTACTTTATTTTATTCTTACTCTCTGGAAAGGAGAAGGGATGGGGGATATGACTGAGACAGTTAAATACCTCAAAGAAATTAACTTGATACAAACTCAGGACTTTTCAGAGAAAGCATATCCACATGAATAAGGGCACACAGCATGCGCCTACAAGGAGGTAGATTCAAAACCAACATCAGGAAGTTCTTCTTCACCAAAGGGTGGTGAAGCTTGGAACAATCTTCTTCCAGAAGTTGTGGCAGCAAAGACAGTGAGAGAGTTCAAGAGAGCATGGGATAGGCTCTGCGAAACTTAGGAAGGAAAAAGACTGGGGGAGTTGCCCATGGGCGGACCAGATAGATCATACAGTCCCATACTGCGGCATTTTCTTATGTTCTTATGATCTTCATCCCTGTATTGATTTAACTCCAGTACTTGCTTTTAGCTTGCATGGTAGGAGAATGATAGTTCTACCACTTGTTTTGCAAGTGACCCACATTCTGGACCAAGCTCAGGCCATCAGACTCTAGCCTGGGAGGAAGAATTGAGCATCCAAGGGTCTAATGGGAGCTTAGAAACAAGGCCTTCAAAAAGCTCACATCGAGTAAAAACGCATCAGATAACATGAATCATGTGAGTGCAGGGTTCATCTTTTCATACTTGCAAGTTTCAGCATTGTTTCAAGCTCCACTTAGATCTTTGTATGTTTCAGCACCTTTTGCACTACAATAAAATGAGAGTCAACATGGTTGCAGGTGCTAGCTGTATTTGTTGCAATATGAATTTACCTGTTCCAGTCTAGGCTCTGCGTATCCAGGTGCATCCTCACACCATACTGCATACCTGTTCAAGGGTCTGCTGTTCTTTCTCTGAGGAGGAGGACTCTGCTTCCACTGTGTGACTGCAAACTGGTGGAGACCAGTTGATAATGCATACAGAATTATCAGAGGGAGGGGTCAGTGCCAGATTCCTGTCATGTAGAACTTCCCTAGGACAAATATCCTTCATGTATCAGAGCTCCACTATGGCTAAATGAGATGGCTGCTGCATCTCCTAACACAACAAATGTTCAGTCTTTTAAAGAGAACTGAAGCAAAACCTGCTGAACTCAAATGCCTGTGACTGCCTTACCTGAATCCGTATATTCAACCTGGATATCCGCTCCTAAACACCACTGACTCCTTAGCTGAGTCCATAGCCTCATCCCAGATAACCCCTCATCTGTCTTAGCTTTCCTACTGTTTTCCCTACCCTGTACCCCCACCTACCATCCCTTGCTACTCCCCTCTCAAGCTCCCTCCAACACTCTCTCCCCTCTGTACCCCAACACCTCCCCTTTCTACCCACTTCCCCTAAATATTCTCCTTCTCCCAATCCTCTCTCTCTCCCTTCTCTCTCTCTCCTCTCATCTTTTCTCTTTCTCCTCTCTACTCTACCCCTCGTTTGCACTCACCCCCTTTCTTTCTCCTACTCTTTCCGATACTATACCTTGACCGCCCCCTGGGCAGCTATGCCTCATATTGATAATTGGAAAACCTCGTTTGCATTCTCCTCCTTTCTTTCTCCCTACTATTTACGATACTCTACCTTGACAGGCCCCTGGGGAGCTATGCCATACATTGCTAATTGGGAATCTCCTTCCACTGTTTAATTTCAGTTGTCTAGGTTACTCAAATGTATTATTTATTTATATTCTGAATCACATAGCAATCTTATGTTATGAGTTAACTGTCAAGTTTTTGTTGTAGCTCTGCTGTTTTACATCCTGATGTGGAACCTTTGTAAAAGAGTGTATACTCAAAGGTTGTATCCAATTACCAAATAAATAAAAAATAAAAAATGTGTTTATGTGACACATGTATGAGCAACCATATCATTGCAGGCAGGCACTCTAGGAGAAAAATGGAGTTTGGAGGAAGCTGCTGATCTGTCCACGATAGTACCACCCACAGGCTCTTAAAAGACAAATATGGCTTTTCACCCATCACACTGTGGTCTGGGGTAAGTGTTGTATAACTGGTAAATCTGTGAGAAGGTCAGTGACTGGGCTAGTGGGTGCCAGCAGGCAAGACTGAGAAAGAGAAACAGCTCAGCAGAAAATAGTACTACATTCCATTTTACTTCCACAGTAAATTATTTATTTTGTTTGGCACATTATTGTATTTTACTATGTCTTGTAACCCTAATTTTATTTTCATTACAATTTGCTGCTGTAGTGTTAACTCAGCACTGATTTGTAATTTGCACTACAGTGCTACCACAATATCCTTACTCCCACTGCCCTTCACCTTTCTGTAAGCCCCCAAATGGGCTTACCTTTTGGAGCTTCTGCTCCTGGTCTTCTGATGCACTGCCAGTGGTCCATGGCAGGATTTGAATCTGGTGGCACTCCATTTGCTCTGCAGTTTTGGCTGCAAGGAATTCCTGTTGTCACAGCAGTTGGTGGGCAGGCCACACTGCAAGGGGTTGTTTCCACAACTCTGGGTGCATTGCAGGTCCCGACATTGGTTTTCTAGGTCATCCAGGATTAGAACCATGGCAGAGAGCAGAAGGAAAGTTTTGTAAATCGTTAATGGCGGTCCATGCCTTAGGCACATGTCCGGCTGCTCAGGGTCAAAGATTTTAAAGGAGCAGCTGCTCTGCATTAAAGGAGGTTGTTCTGGCACCAGCTGATGCCAATATTGGCGCACTGTAAATACAGTAGTTTAATTTGGAACTACATGTCCATAAGCTTTTGGGAGCACTGGGAAGTTTGATGCCTGGAAGGATGTGTGTAGACAGGGTTATAAAGGAGAGATTTGGAGGGAAGAGGATTTTGGAGGACAGAGTGTGTGGAGAGGACTGGGTGGAGGTGATTTCAATTCGGTCCAGCAGAACCAGCATTTTTTTATTTTGGGCAGTTATGCATCTTACCATGGCTACAGTGGACGTGGTGGCAGCTGCTCTGTGGGGAGACCCAGTGTAGGGGTGGATTTGAGTTTAGCCCAGAAAAGAGAAAGAAGATGAGAGGGCCATTGCCTGAAGATTGAGAGTAAGTGGCTGCAGGGTGATCTTGCAGCATGGGGTGGGCTTGTCTGCCACTAGACTGGAGGACTGCTGCTGAGTGGGGCCCCAAAGAAAAATTGCTGCCTTGGAGATATCCAAAGAAGGAGATGCTGTCCACCTTAGAGAGCAGCAAAGGACAGAGGAGAAAGAATGGAGCTTGTGAGGTGAGGGATACCATAGTGAGCCAGGGTCATGGGACAGCATCTGGTATCATATGGCCTGGATTCTGAGTGTTGGGCCAGGTGAAGACATTCACTTTTCCTGCCTGTGGTGAAGTCACCCGCCTGGGCCGGGTATTGAGAGGAGTTTAAATAAGGAGGTAGCCCTGATCTGAGTTACCCAGCCCTCATGAGGTATGTAATACCATCCGAGAGAAAGAGGGAGGAAGAAAGTAAGAACTATTGTTGCCTCTCAGTAGAAGGCCTGATTCAGCCTTAAGTTGTGCTGCCTGTGTTTGGACTTGAGAATACATCAGTAAGGGGATGCACATCAGCTGTTCTAAAGGTGCTCCAGCAATTAATAAACAGAATATGCAAAAGAAACTGTGTGTACACCATATATATTCTGAGAATGAGCAAAATCTGTATTTTATTTTAGTTACAGCATGTCATGAACCAGGGCTAACACTCTATATCAACCCTGCCATGTGAGTCTTTCCCTGAGGAAGACCCACGTGGCTGGGTCGATATGAATGGGTGTTAGCCAGTTTCTTTTATTATTCTGTGCTTGGACTTTGGCTGCCTAGCCTAAAGGATAGCTGCCTGCTATTGAGCTTCTAATATGACTTTCATTATCCAGAGCACGAACTTGATGCAAACTTCACAGTCCAGAGCCAACCAATTTGTGTGTTCTACTGCTCCATGGAATGACTGTTACTCTTGAATTAACTGTTCATTAAATGGCATCCCCTGTTCCTGCAGTTCTGGTGTTTTGCCTCTTTGTTTAGATAAACTGTTTGCTACCAACAAGAGTTTTGTCTCCTCAGCCCAGCACCCAGAGGTTGTGGGAGTCCCAGTTCCAGCAAGGCTGGTGAAATGTGGCTGAATAAGTATGTGTTCTCTTATGCTGAATGGCCACCTCCCCATGGACTTCCACCATCACATCCCTAGACAGGGAGGGCTTACACTTAGATCCACTTCTGGTTTAAAGATGGTTTATGCTGCTTTATCTTAGTCCTCTCTGGATTTCTCTGGTGGTCTAAGGGCACCCAACCTGCTCCTGAAGCCTAACATTGTCCTTGTCATCCATGTCCCCCACAATATGTGGCACTTATTAAAGAAATTGTTTGATCACAGGAGAGGCTTCAGAGAGAGGTATATTGCCCACTATCCCAAGAAAGATCACATCACCTCCATAAATCATCCTATAGTACTGTACCTCCTCTGGCCCAATAAGTCAAAAACCCAAGGCATTCCTAAAACTGTCACCTGCTTAGCAGTGCAAATGATACTGCCAAGTGACTTAACACAGCCAGTATTAAATCACTTTTCTAAAACTGAAGATAATTACTTGTAGCCATATTGTTCCTTGTACAAAGATTAACAAAGAGGGTTATTTTATTCCTTTTATTAAACCAACAAGAAGTTTACGGAACACAAACTTTCAGGCTATACAGATCTCTTCTTCAGGTCTATCAGATTCTATAGTAAACAAGTATTAGTACTTTGGATACTGCAGTCTACTGATAAATAAACTTTTACACTTTAGGTGACAGTTGTGTTGATAAGAAAATATCATACATAGACAGCAATACAAAACTGAATATAAACAAAGACCAAAAGGCAGTCTTTGACTACTTGATGGTTAAAAATCAGACTGGGGATGCAGACTTCTCTCTCGGGATGGAATGTGAGAGCAGGAAGCCAAAGAACTGTTAGATATTTATATTCCAGGACCCTCCCTAAAACAGACTGTGTGTGTGTGTGTGTGTGTATATACACACATGCATGCAAGAAGAAAAGTGCGCTCAACAATGGGTGATTTATCCAGCTTGCTTTTTAAAATGTTGTAAAGCAAGATGGTGGCACAGGCAGCACAGCTGCACCTGTTGTTTATGGAGACATTTAAAACTGAGCAAGAAATGTTTTGGCAAAATGTGACTGAGCAGAAAATGAAACTGGTGAATAAAAGAACACTTGGAGCAAAGCAATGAAATAATAAAAGACAATTTAAACAATCTGGTTCCTTTGGAAGTTTTCTCTATCAAATGTAAGAGATTCAACCAATGTGAGATATAAAATGGAAAACTTCAAAATCAGCTTCACTATAGAAACTTGTGTTTAGTAGGTTTTCTTGCTGCTTTAGTTATTGCATTCTTTACTAGATCTGAACAATATTTTTTCAGTAGAAGCTTCCAATTTATCATGGAGAATCCCTTTGGTAACATTTCTTTGAGAAGCTTTCTGTTCCCCATTGGAGAATCCTTTGACAGCGAAAAGCATTCTGTAGTATTCAAGAAAAAAAAAGGAAAGTAGAAAGATGTCAAGAAAAATGTTTAATCAATACTGGCTCATGGTAAAGGCTTTAATATGCAACAATGGGAAAATTAACCATAATTTCAACTTTTGTATTTGAATTGGATAAGAGCTATTGTGATAGTGACAATATTTAAAGATGGCATATTTATTTTATGTATCAAGTTCAATATTTAACAAGATGTCACATTTGCTACTCTTCTCTGCTTCAAAGAATCACTTGAAAGTGGAGCTACAGTACATTGTTGGTGCCATAACATGTGAAGAATTTTCTGACTTAGAGAAGCAGTCTTTATATTTTCTTTGATACTACTTTATAAAGCTGCTCAGTTTTCATAGTGAGCTGTGAATTGACAATGTTGAGCAGAATATAACAAGCATCTAATGGGAATTATTGATGACCAAAGTGTAACTTCAGCCAAAGACATGAATTAAAATTTTGAATCCAGATAAACTAAAGTGACTTAAAAAATTAACAAAGTGTTAAGATTTTCCAAGTAATCATTTCCATAAAATGTACTTCTATTTTATGTATCACTTTATGGTATGCTTATTGGGCTCTATTCATGCACAGCTCAAGTAAGCTCAAAAGCATACCTGAGCCATGTTGCTCCATTCAGGCAGTGTAGCTCAACTCAGGCCATATTCATGGACCTGAGCCATACATCACTGGTGTAACCCCCCACCCACATAGCTGTGAAGGGGCATGGTGGTGCCAGCCCACCAACTTACCATGCATATTCATTTAGATGGCATGGCCACCATGTCAGTGGATCCCCACTCTGTATGCTGTGAGGACTTTGTAGGATATGGCTGATCATCCAGGAACCCACGTATTCTTAAAGTGATGGGCTGTTCATCCTGTGGTCACTGACTTACCCTGCCCCTCTCACTATTCTATGAGGGCTGAAGGTAGCAGGTTGGGGCCACTGCGATGTCTGCTGCCCTATGTGACCAGTGGGATTGTGTGTGTAGCCACTGGGAAGGGTACATAATAGCTACAGCAGAGGTTCATGTAAACATAGCCAGAGCCCCTCCACACATGCCCTGGATTGGGAAATTTCATTTTGTACATGGTGCATATCTGTGGCTTGACCCCTGACACCCTCTCCACCACACTGCATGTGTAGTCTGTGCCTAGTGATGGTCAAGGTGCAGAAGTGGTGCAGTATCCACATTGACATGTATGAGGTTTCTGCATCACCACTCCAGGGTAACAAGGCAAGGCAAGGCAAATTTTATTTGTATGGTGCCCATTTCTGGAGGCTCTGGGCTCTAACAATAGAAAAAGTACAACTAAAAAACAAGAAATAAATAATGAATAAAATTAAAACCACAGTTATGATAAATATATATATATATATATATTTTCATATTCATAACAAATAACTCCATTTAATGCATGTGTTAGGAATGTTCCACAGTGAAAAAGTGAGGACATTTTATGTTATGGTTGCCACCCTCCCTTGCACCCCACCCCACCCCACCAGCAGGCATTGGGGTGTACACTGGGGTCTTCGGCCGTACTCTCACCCCATCCCATGTAAACAAGCTGAGGTGGTGCAATATAGAAGAATGTGGTGAGAGTAGGACTGATGACCCCAATGCACACCCTGATGCCTGTTGGTGGGGGCAGGTGGAGGTGGGGTGCAAGGGGTGGCAATGCTAACATTGAATTTCCTTGCTTTTGTCACTGGGGAACAACCCTAACTGATGCATTAAACAGAGTTTTTTTGCCATGAATTTCCCTTTTTGGGAATGTGCAGTATACATAGTGAATGAAATGTGGTGGTGGGAGAGTGGGCCCATGTGATTTTGTGTCACAATGTAACGTTAACAGTAATGCAAACACAAGCGCAAATGGTAACGCACATGGTGAAGCAAAGGTAAATGATAACACAAAAGGTGAGAAATGAAGTGCAAATGTTAATGAAAGCAGAATTGGTAATGCAAATGCTAATGGCAACAGAAAGGCTAACATTAACTAAAACAGTAAAGTAAATTTAATGCCAATGGAAATGCAAATGGTAAGAGAAATGCAAATAGTGACACAAACGGAAACAGAAATGCAAATTGTAAAATCAACAGCACAGCAGAAGGAAACAGTAACACAATCGACAAAGGAACGCAACTAAAAATGCAAACGCTAAGGCCAACAGAAACGCAAATGGTGACTAACACGCAAACAGTAATGGTGACACAACTGGAAATGGAAACAGTTACAGAAACAGCAACGATGACACCAAAGTGAACAGTAATGCAAACAGAAATGCAAATGCAAGTGCATATGGAAATGCAAATGGTACCCGCACAGTGACGGTACCACAATTGAAATGCAGATGGTAATGGTAACAGCAACTATGATACCAAAGGAAAGAGAAATGCAAATGCAAGTGCATACACAAATGCAAAAGGTAATGGACATGGTGACACAAAACAAAATGCAAACAAAAACAGTAATGGAAATGCAAATGGTACCAGTAATACAAATGCAAGCGCAAATGCAACGGGTAATGCACATGGTGATGTCAACAGAAACGCTAACACAAAAGGTAACGGAAACACAAGCGGAAACCTTAATGTAATAGTAACGAAAAGGCACACACTTTTTTCCCCAGAAAGCTGCATTCAAAGCACAGTGAATAGAAAGAATGTATGCATAATGATGACCTCGGAGCAGAAAATGTACACTTGGAATACTAAATTGCTTATATTTCAGGAACTGTATGATGTAAAAAAATTAAAGTTTCATATTATTTATGACTTTACTGGCTAGTTTTGCAGTTAGCCCCTAGTGGGGTGCTACGTATTTTCAAGTGAAAAGTCCATATCTTGAAGCATTTTCTAGATACGAGCCCTGAAAGGATGACGGATGCTATAATGTTAGCCTACTGGAAAATAGTCAAATTGGAGTGCCAGAACGTTACAGCCCTTCAATATTTTTCACCAACCCACCAAAAGACACATTTGTGGGATGTTGGCTTTCTTCCTTCCAAATTTCATCCCAAAAGACCAAACCGTTGTTTTGCAGCAGGGTGGCAAAGAATTTCTATTATTTGGGGCATAGTGTCGCAAAATAGTGTCATAAATCACAACACTTTTGCAAAAAAAAACAAAGTGTCGGGAATGTGACACAACATTGTGACACTACTTTTACAAAAATTTTAAAACATATTTCTGGGGTGTTTATCCCCAAATAAGACATGCTAGCATCCTCAGGGCTCGACTAGGAAAACACAAAATGATTGTGTCCTTAGAGGGTCCCAAATTTAAATGGCAAGCATTTCTCTGATCACAAAAAAAAAAATGGCTGACTCCACGACACTACAGGGTCATTTGTGACACTGAAAACTGCATTTGCGACACTGTTGAACTTTTGTTAACTTTTCTCATTGACTATAATGGGAAACTTTTTTTGAATAACTTTTAACTGTTTAATATTTTTCACAAAATCTTCAAAGGCACATTGGGGACCCTGGCTGCATGTTCCCTGAAGGAATTGGACCAGTCGCACAAACCATGTGACAAATAGGCATGAGCAAAGAATGCGCAAAAGCATAAATATGCTATGAAATGTCACTTTATAACTCCACAACCATATATCCGACCAGTACAAAACTTAGCAAATCCAGAGATCTATGTTACGGCTCCATTACTGCCACATTTCAGGCAAATCTGTCATATGGTGGCAAAGTTACTAAGTTGCAGAATTTCACCATTTAACCTTAAATGGAGTACTCAACCCTAACTATGGTGGCTCTACCGTGCCACCATAATATTATATATATATATATATATATATATATATATATATATATGCATGCTGTGGAGCAATGCATACACATAGTAGAAGAATTACAGGAAGGGTAGAATGGTAGACATTGTGAAGCTCAGAAGTGAAGAAAGGAACACGGAACAATAAAATCTTGAGATAAGACTATGTAAAAGTTGCAAAGTGATAAAAATATGATGTGTGGGAAGGCCTAAGGGGTGGCAATAATAGGAACAGGCCATGTGAAGATGAAGAGATGCTGGAAAAGGTAATAAGAAGGTGACAAGACAGGAACACAGTTAAGAAAGACTTGACATACAAGGTGTTAGCAGAAAGGTAGGTAGGTGGAGAGTGCCAAGAAATGGAACACAAAACAACAAAGGCCTGGATAAACAGAGAGGTTAGTATACACAGTGAAGTGTGAGGTGGGGATGGGGTGGGCAGAACTGAAGCTGAAAAGATATTTATAAGAGGGCAGGAAGTAACAGGTAAGTAGAAACAGTAGGCAGGAACACAGAGGGAGAGAAAAAGATCTTAGGTGACAAGTAACAAAAGAATTACAGTTTAGCATAGTGTATCATAAATACAATGTCCCAATTCAGTACACAAATATTAGATTTAAATTGTTTAATATATTTTAGTTCCCATAACCATCTGTCCTGGATATTTTTGAAGTTGCCTCTAATATCAGGACAGATAAGTCAGAAGGAATGATCTGTTTGTGAAAAGTGGTGTCCTACTGGTGTACTGATAATCTTGTTTATTATTTTGTGTCAATGGTGGTTCATCTTGCTTTGCAGTGATTGCCTAGCTTCCCCAATATAGCATCCATTTGTGCACTTCTTGCACTGAATTAGGTAAACCACATTTATGAATTGACATGGATAGGATCCATTGATTTTATTGTGCTGTTCTGACTTGTCTTGATGGTGGTCTGTGTGCATATGTTTGTGCAGGTCTTACATATTGTCATGTTGCATGATGTTGTCCTTCTTGTTTCCTGTTATTTTGATCTGCTGGGAATTTATTATGAATTATTATGTTCGAGAGGTTGGGGGCTTTGTAGGCAATTACAGGTGGTTCATGGAAGATGTCCTTAAGTATTTCATCTTCACTCAGCAAGGGTTGTAGTTCTTTAATAATTTGCTAAAGGAGTTTTAGCAATGGGGCTAAAGTGACAGCTAAGTGTACGATAATTTTGCCTGTATTACAGCAGATTTCCTCATGGTATCGGAATGGCCCATTCAATTTCTTTGTCAATTTGTCTTGGGAAGAGGCACTTCTGGATCAGGAATTCCAAAGTGAAGAGAGCTGTCTGTCTCTTGTTCTCTCATCAGAGCAGATTTGATGGCATCAAATTGCCTGTCTGTAGATTACAGACTGTTTTTGTATGCTTATGATGGAAACTGGAATTATGCAGTTAGCGGTGTTTGTCAGTGGGTTTTCTGCAAAGGCAGTTTGTATATGTCCATCATATGTCCATCATTAATGATACTGGCTGTGGTATCTAGAAAATGTATGCAGGTTGTGGAGTATTCAATGAAGAGTTTTATAGAGTGGTGAAAGTTCTTAAAGTTATGATGGAACTTTTGAGGGAGTCTTCACCTTCAGTCCAAATCAGGAATAAGTCATCTATATATCGAAGATAGACTGATGGTTTATAAGGGTGGCATTTAAATAAATCTTCTTCTAGATAGGCCATGAAAAGACTGGCATATTGTGATGCCATTTTTGTGCCTGAGGCTTTCCTCTGATCTGCAAAAAGTGCTTGACATTAAAAGTGAAGTTGTGTATCAGAATGAATTTTATTAGACTGCTGATGGTGGTTCCTGGAATATATTTTGTGGATGTGTTGTCCTGTAAAACTTTCTGACATGCTGATAGGCCATCTTCATATGGGATATTAGTGCAGAGGACAGTGCCACAATTGTGGCTAAGATAGTACTAGGATAGTGCTGGGTGGTAGTTCTCAGTGAGTGAGCCAATTCCAGAGGTGATGGGTCATCCTGGATTCCAGGTTTGTGTACATTAGGTAACATATAGAATGTCCCTGGAGTGGGTTTGTTTGGAATTAGTTTATTTAACTGTTCTCTTAAGATGTTACATAGAGCCATGATGATTTGTTTGACTTCTTTAGTATATTGTGTAGTGGGGTCTCCAGTAAGTTCTCTATAATAAGTTGTGTCTGACAGCTGTCTGTGTGCTGCTTTAATGTGATCATCACAACCACAGATCCACCCTTGTCAGCTTTTTCTTTTATGATGTTATAGTTGTTTTTCAGTGTTTGTATTTCTCTCTTTTCCAGTGGTGTGGTATTAAGGTTCATACTAAGGTTACTTAAGACAGTCAAAGAGGTGACAAAGCCCATTATAGGCTGTCCCCACAATTCAGTGTGGGTAACAATCTTCACCAACTATCACATGTTTAACCAACCCAATCTTAAAAGTAGTGAAAGAATCTACCTGCACAACATATGCTGGTAAATTATTCCAGTATTCAATTATCCTACATACAAATGATATTATACAATAGTTTCTGCTGCTTGCTTAGGATCCATGAGTTTATTCTTCCTTGGAAGCAGTTGATGTAGACAGTCAATTTGGGGTTACAATCGCTCCAAGGAGTCCAGCCCGATGTTTTCTTTGTGCTGTTGCATTGTGTTGTTTGCTTGTTGTTTTTACCAAAAAGTACTCTTTAGATAAAGCCTTCTAAAATATTCCTCCATCTCACCACAGAATGTGACATTTATCAAATTCCTATGTGGAGAAGAAAGTTAAGTCCTTCAATAATATGGATGTTTCTGCTGGTGTAAGTTCTTTATTGGATAGATTAATCACTGGCAGTAGTTGAAGTGTTTTATCTTGTTGCACAATGTTGGTGTTCTGGTTTCTTCACCTGGATGAATCAAGGTGATGTGCGCCACTGTCCTGTAGTTCTCTAAGTTTCCTCCTCTATTGTGGTAGGGCTGCCATAAGAGTTTTTGGTAATGTGTTTGGAGATCACAACTGAATCCGACAGTACTTTGTTATTTCCTTGAAGGGTGCATGAAAGTACAGAGATTTTAATTTTAAGGTGGAATTTTCTAGTGTATATCTGATGAATAAGGTGATTCCTTAGTGTCTTAATTTTCCTACGATACAACTGTTCTGTATACCTTGAATTGTGTGTAGTTTGCAGTGGTTTGTAGATCTGAAGTCCTTTAGGAATAGTTTTCTTTTTTTAATGCAGTTAAAAGTAGATGTCACTGTCAAGTTCGGCTTCCTCTTCCTTCATGTTGCAGAGTTGCCATTTCAGATGGCGATTTGCGATATCATCCATTATTTAGTATTTATCCTGTTTAGAAAAATATTTTTTCAACACCACCCATAAACCATCAGTCTGACTAAGATATATAGATGACATATTCCTGATTTGGATAGAAGATGAAGACTCCTCAAAAAGTTCCATCATGATTTTAACAACTATTATAACTCTATAAAACTCTCCATTGAATACTCCACTACCAGCTTACATTTTCTAGATACCACAGTCAGTATCACTAATGATGGACATAAACAAACTGCCCTTTACATAAACCCACTGACAGACAATGCTATCTGCATAATTCCATCCTCCATCCTAGGCATACAAAATCTATAATCTACAGTCAGGCAATTCAATACCATTGAATCTGCTCTGATGATAGAACAAGAGACAGACAGCTCTCCTCACTTCAGAATTCCCTGATTCAGAAGGCCACCCCAAGAAAAACTGACAGAGAAATTGAATGGGTCATACAAATACCACAAGAAAGTCTGCTTGAATACGGTCAAAAGATCAAACTGATCACACACCCTAATTATCCTTTACAGCACCATGTTAAAACCCCTTCAGCAAATTATTAAAGAACTACAACCCTTGCTGAGTGAAGATGAAATACTTAAGGACATCTTCTCTGAACCACCTGCAATTGCATATAAGCAGCTCCCAACCTCTTGAACATAATAATTCATAAAAATAAAATAAAAGCAGATAAAAATAACCAGGAAACAAGAGGGACAACACCATGTAACATGACAATATGTAAGACCTGCACACCTATAGCACACAGGCCACCATTAAGACAAGTCAGAACAGCACATTAAAAATCAATGGATCCTACACATGTCAATCCAGCAATGTGGTTTACCTAATTCAATGCAAGAAATGCACAGATGGATGCAATATTGGGGAATCTAGGCAACCATTGCAAACCAGGATGAACAACCACTGACACACAATAGTTAATATTAGCAGTACACCAGTAGAACACCATTTTCTAAACAGATCATGCTCTCTCTCTCTCTGAGTCATCTGTTCTGATATTAAGAGGCAACTTCAAAACACAAAGGACAGAAGGACATGGGAACTGAAATATATTAAACAATTTAAATCTAATATTTGTGGACTGAATCGGGACATTGGATTTATGACACACTATGTTAAACTGTAATTCTTTTGTTACTTGTCACCTAAGTCTTTTTCTCTCCTTCTGTGTTCCTGCCTACTGTTTCTAATTACCTGTTCCTTCCTGCGTCCTACACAAATAACTTTTCAGATTCAGTCCTGCCCATCCTCCTTATCTCAAGGGCTTATTGCTCTGTGTTCCTTTCTTCACTTCTGAGCTTCACACTGCCTACCATTCTGCCCTTCCTGTAATTTTCTTCTATTTTTTATATATTGCTCAACTGTGTGTATATATATATATATATATATATATATATATATATATATTAGAGGCAGAAAACTCTGTTTAATGCATCAGTTAGGAGTTGTTCCACAGTGACAAAAGTGGAAATTTGGTGTTGGGGTTGAAAACCCCAGCTTGGACCCCATCCCACCCCCCAACCAGCATTGGGAGTACGCATTAGGGGTCATCAGTCCTAACTCTCACCCCATCACATATGTAAAGGAAGCAGAGGTATAGGAGAATGGGGTGAGAGTTAGGACTGAATACCCAATGGCCACCCCAATGCCGGTTGGGGTGGGCTGGGGGTCAAGGGGGTTTTCACTCTAACACCGAATTTACTCACTTTTGTCGCTGTGGAACAACCCTAACTGATGCATTAAACAGAGTTTTTGCCTCTAATTTCCCTTCTTTTGAGAATGATAACGAGAAATAGTGAATGTAATGCAGCGGCGGTGGCGTGTGGCCCTCTAGGCCCTGCACTCCTGCCACGAATATGGGCGGAAGGGCCTCATCCTGCTACTTGATATCTTGTGACATGGTAACATGAACAGCAATGCAAACAGAGTGCTAACAGTGGTGCATGGTAATGCAAGTGCAAATGAGAACAGAAGGAGTAGCAGCACATACAGGCGTAGACAGGGAATGGTCCATGTATGATGTCTTGTCACATAGTAACATGGTGCCGCAAATGGAAATGGCAATGGGCATGGTGACACAAAGCAAAACAGAAAGAGAAACAGTACTGTAGACACAGATGGCAAAAATAGCGAAATGACAAGCGCAAATGGAAAGGCAAAGGATAACGCACATGGTGGTGTAGATGTGAGCGGTAAGTGAAAGATGGGAATCACAAGCGGAAAGGGCAATGGTAACAGTAGTGAAGCGACAGGCTGGTTTTCCCTAAAAAGCTGCATAGAGAAAGACAGTGAGTACAAAGAATGTATGCATAATAATGGGTCTCGGAGCAGAAAATGAGGAGTTGGAATACTAAATTGCTTATCTCTCAAGAACCATCGACGAGGAAAAATTTTAAAGTCATATGATTTATGACTTTCCTGGCTATTTTGTACTAAGCCCGCATTAGGAGCGCTAAATATTTTTCTGACAAAAGTCCATTATCTCGCACTTTGTTTCAGACATACGGTCCCTGAAAGGCACGGCGAGCGCCATAATGTTATCCTAAGGAAAAAAAAAAATTGAGTGCCATAACTTTAGCTTCCTGTAATATTTTTCACCAAACCACTAAAAGGCACATCTGTGAGATGTTGGCTGTCTTCCTCAAATTTCAGCCCAAAAAGACCAAGTCGTTATTTTGCAGCAGGGCAAATGATTGCTGCAATGCGCCTGATGCCGAATGTTATCCTATGGAAAAAGTGTCAACTTTGTAGTACCATACCTTTGCCACCGTGTAATATTTTTCAACACATCACTGAAAGTCACATCTGTGAGATGTCAGCTGCATTCCCTAAAATTTCAGGCCAAAGCACCAAACTGTTCTTTTGCAGCAGGGTGCCAAAGAATTGCTGTAATTTTCCCACAGCCTAGAAAAATACTGTCGCAATTTGCAAAAGCTTTCACAAATGCATTCGACAGTGTCGCAAGTATAACAGTACTTTGTGAAAGTACTTTTCCAGAAATTTGAAAAACATATTTCTGGGGTGTTTTACCCAAAATAAAGACATGGTTAGCATCCTCAGGGCCCGACTAGGTGAATACAAAATAATTAGGTTGCTAGAGGTCCCAATTTTAAATGTCAAGCATTTTTCTGATCATTAACTGAAAACAAAATGGTGGATTTGGGGCAGTCAAACTTTTGTTAACTTTTCCCATTGACTTATAATGGAAAATTATTTTTGAATAACTTTTGAACCGTTTAATATTTTTCATGAAATCTTCAAAAGGCACATTGGGGACCCAGACCACACATTCCCTGAAGATTTTGGACTAGTCGCGCAAACGTGCGACCTGTAAGTATAACCGTAGAATTCTAGAAAAAGCGTAAATGCATGCACAGATCGCATAATAACTCCTGCAGCCATGTATCTGACCAGTACAAAACTTGGCAGATCCCAAGGTGTATGGGTCTTGATCATGTATTCCAAATTTCAGGCAAATCCATCAAATGGTTGCAAAGTTATTAAGGTGCAAAATTTTGGGTTTAACATGTAAATGGCTCCTCTACCATAACATATATACTGCTTATGTTTCTCAGTTTTGTCAGTCACCTGAAGAAGGGACCTGTGAGGCCCTAGAAATCATCTTGTGTCAAATTCCATCTTTGTACAAGACTTCTGTTGGTCAATAAAGGTATTAAACCTTCCAGTGTCTAATAAAGAAGTATAAAATAGTATATGAGTGCCTTCGATTGTGCATGGATTTCAGCAACTGCTGAAATCTTGTTATAGAACAGTTCAGAGGTCAAAAAGTTGTTGTACTATCGATGTGATGTCACATCGATAGTACAACAACTTTAACTGACCTGTCACCTGACTGGCTCAGCAGTGTCGATGTAAAAATTAAAACAAACATGGCGGCATGATTTAGCGAGTGCTGGGCAGTGGAGCCACTGACTTTTGAATTTAGAATTGGGACACAGAGAGCGATACATGGATCCCTTTCAGAAAACAACAGATTCTTTTTCTTTTTTCTTTTAAATCTAAGCCGTGCAGAGAAGTGAAAGTGAGAAGTGGGATGGATTGAGCAGAAGTGCCAGCAGCAGAAATGGCAGCAAGCAGGAGCACCAGTGGGAACAGAGCAGCACCCACAGCAAGTAACTTCATAAACAAAATAATGAGAAACAAATCGAAGGCACTCATATACTATACAAAACAGTGGATGGCTGAACATCCACAACTAAGGCTTGTGTTTCCATCTTGGGCAGTTGATGACATCAAGAAGACCTCTTGAGCTTCACTCTCAAGGTCTCTATGATGTCAAGAACTCCCTCGATGGAAAACACAGCTTGATGTCATTCCACTATCTATATTATGTATTAATATGACACAATAGGATGTTAATCAGTGACTATCCCAGTTAATGGAAATAACTTTCCTCCTTTTCCTAATATTCCTGCTCCACCTTCTACTCCATTCATTGGGTGATAAAAGTCCATTTCTGATGCACACTGAAAACCAACTGTGGTTTCAGGCATACTTGTAATAGCCTGAGGCCATGACTGCACATGAAAATTATGATTTGCCATCAGCAAACATGTCTGAGTTCTACTGATTCTGGCAGTGTGCACTAATGACTGATGAGTCAGTTGATGCATACATAGCTGTGTTAAGAGAACTAATTAGTACATGTCAATTTGGAGATCTACCTAACCCGATGATTCGTGACACACTCATAGAAATTATAGCAGTACCAAACGTGTGAAAGTTACTTATTGAACCTAATCTGATGGTGCATAAGTAATTTTTTTTAAAAGGAAGAACTTGATTAAAGGAGATCAGCCTTATTAAAAGTGTTTCACTAGTAGATGTACCAAAGGCATAACCTGAAGAGATTATACTTCACTTGAACTGTCTTAAATTATGTAAATAATGGTCATGCCCATGAAAATATTGGGAAAGTATAGCAGTGCTTGCCAGAATGCAATGCAGTAATGTTGCAGTATATCACCAGATGCTGCAGTACTGTATGCTGCAGGGAACAGTGTAATTCAATGGCAATTAATCCTTATTTTACTGCAGTATTATGTGACGTTATTTACTGCAAGTTTATGCTTTACATCATGGCTGACTCCACTGTAAGCGTTTTCTTTTGTCTAAATTTTCACGTGGCAAGTTATCCTATTATGAAGGCTTGATTGATTGATTGAGTGACTGATTTAAATATTCACATAATGAAAACCAGTAGTTCTAATGAGATATGTTATCCTTTTAAAGAATGTGCAGACCAAATAACAAATATACAACACGTCATAGCACACAAAGTGAATTAGAATAACTATGTGAGTTACATTAATTAAAGCAAGTGCAAATATTGCAGACTTTTAATTGAACCACTATGGAAAACATGGTCAAGCTACTGCAGTTTCTCAGCTCTCATTCCTATGTATTCCAGGTTGCTATGCAGAAGAAGAAAATGAGATTTCTATCACATTTGTTGACCTCAGAAAGTTAGAAATAATGATAATTCAAAATCCATAGGTCATAATTAGATAACATTGGGGAATGACTAGCAGATAAATAAGGAACAATAAAATTGTGAGTTGCTTTATAAATTAACTGGAACCAATTCATCTCACACCTTGCTTTCAGGGATGGACAAGTTATTTGTTGTAACATATTTCAATGGAGAAGTGAGAAATTGCAATTTTAGCTTAAATGCTGGACTCTGTTGTAAACTTTATCCCGTGAAGTGAGAAAGAGCAAGAGCGAGAGAGAGAGAAAGAGATCTACTTCCCTTAAAAGATAAAGTGTGGAGATATAAAATCAACTGAGATACCTTGCAAGCAATATTATTCAAAATGTCCAAAGAAAAATTTAAAAAGTGTGACATTGAACTAACAGAAGTACAATATACATTTTGTGCTTTTTAACTGTTTGGATACTAATGATGGTACATTTTAAATATATATTTATTTACCTATTTATTAACTGTTCCATATTCCATACTGTGACAGATATGTCAAGGTGCAATACCTAATTTGGAACTACACCGGAGAGCAAAACATAGAAACATAGAATTTGCAAGAAGGTAAGGACCACTTGGCCCATCTAGTCTGCCCTTTTACCATGCCTATAGTGTCACTGAAGAGCTTATTTGATCTCTGGCCTATTCACCCACCTCCCTTCCTTTCCCTAAGATTCCTTTATACCTATCCCATACATTCTTGAACCCCACCTCTATTTTCCCCACCACCTCTGCTGGAAGACTGTTCCAAGAATCCACCACTCTTTCTGTGAAGAAGTTCATCTTCACATTTTCCTGAATCTACCCTTCAGCATCTTAACATGTGTCTTGTCCTTGAGCACCTTTTTCTAGAAATACTTCCTCCTCTACCTTATTTACATATGTGAGGTATTTAAAGTGTCTATCATATCCTCCTCTCTTCCAAGGTGTACGTATTTGGTTCTTAAGTTTCTCAACATAGAGCTTCTGATGCAAACCCCACAGCATTTTAGTTGCTCTCCTCTGGACTGCTACACTCTGTCTATATTCTTCCAGAGATGAGGCCCAATTCTGAAAGCCCTAAGAAGGATGCAAGGTGCTTGATGAACATTTCTCACTCAAGTTGCAGCTTGCATCAAAAGATGCACTTCTTGTTATTCTAGTGCCAGCCTGCATTAAATGCAGGCTGTCCAGCCAAGGGGCCTTACACCAGCCTTGAATGGGCTGGGGCATGGAGCCATGGAGCTTGCAGCAGATACATGCTACCACATCCCCTAAATCAGTATTCTAAATTCTCCCCAGAGGACAACTGTCTAAGTACCAGTGGCTGGTCTAAGTGCTTTATTGTCCTCTGGGGTTGTGCAAATGTCCCACAGTCCTGATCCCATATATTAAATGCCCCCAGCAACAATCCTTCATTCAGTGTTATAAATATGTCCCTGGTGGTCTAAGGCATCCCCAGCCCTGATCACTGATCACCACGCTATAAATAATAAATATCCTAAGTAGACTAATGGTGCCCCCAGCCCTGATCCCAGATCCCCATGTAAAAATATGAAGACACATTCCCTGGTAGTCTACTGGCCCCTCTGCACACCCCAGTTGGCAGTGCCCCACCATCCCACCCCCAATCTCCAAGTCAGTAACAAGCATAGCCCTCCACCCACCTCCACAGTTGGCTGCCGAATGGACATGTACTATACAGTACAAAAGCAGACACAAAGCTGCATAGTGCTGGGTAGTGAAAGGCAGGAAAAATAATGTTTTAGATACATATGGGAAAAAGGAAAACAAGGGGATATAGTCAGGCTAGCTGAGGGAGAAGGTAGTTGAAGATGATCAGCAGAAGGCAACTGTATGGAACAGTTCCTTTTGCATAGTCACTATGGTAGAGAATGGCAAACCTTTGCTGGAGAGTGATATCAAGGCCACCACACGGGGTTCAGGAATTAGGCAGGGTAGACATCTTAGCTGACCTGGTGAGAAAGAGTCAGTAAGCTCTCAGTGTACAGAGGGTGCCAGGCCTGCATGGCCTGAACCCAAGGGTGCTTAGAGTACTGACTGCAGAACTGGCAGTACCTTTAATCTGACTATTTAATAACTTACTGAAGTCCAGAGTGGTGCCAGCTGATAGGAGATCCCTGACATGGTACCACTCCACGGGGGCATTCAGGCAGCTACAGGCCTGTGAGCCTTACCTCCATCATAAGACAGATGATGAAGGCCAGAGATAAAAAAGTATGGTGGCCTACGTTAAAAAATGAACTGCAGCACAGTAAGCAGCATAGGTTTGTATCAGGGAGGACAAGCCTGGCCAACCTAATACTGTTTTCAACTGGGTCATCAAGTTGATAGGTAGAGGACAGGCAGTAGATTTGCTGTACTTCAACTTCAGCAAGACCTTCCTTTAAGTATTACACAGATGGCTGCTGAAAAGTTCCAGGATGTCAGAGCAGAGTGGGGTTTAGTCAGTGAGTAAGGCATTGGGTTAGACAACAGATGGTAGTGGCAAATGGGGGCCAAGTAATGGGACAGGGAGGTTATGAGTGTGTGCCATAGAAACTTGTCCAGTGACCTGTCCTACTTAATATATTTATTAGTGGCAAAGTGGAAGGTATCTGGGGCAAACTGTGTGTCTTTGCTGACAATGCAAACCTATGCATCAGGGTAGATAATGAGGTAGTGTTGTGGAGGTTCCACATGGAGCTAGAGAAACTAGAGAGGTGGTCTAAGATCGGGAAGTTGATATTCAGTGCCAAGAAGTGCAAAGAAATACTTTTAGGCAGATGGAACACATGCATGGTATACTGGATGTGAGGGTTAGCTGGCCACTAAAAGGAACTGGGGTCAGACATGAAAGACATTCGGTCTCCTGCTATCAAATTCTATTACAATAGTACAGTTATTGCTGGATCAGTCATGTTGATCAAGAGAACACACTAATGTGTGCCATAATTATAAAGGGCAAGAAATTAACAAGTTAAGAAAAGTACAGCATGAATGAGACAGAGTGAAACTGAGAAGAAAACCAAGAGTAAAAGTCAGAGTGGGCAACAGAGTGGGCAACAGAAGCATTTGCAAAAGGTTTCCTAAGGGTGAATTAGTTCAAGATCAAGTTCAAGAGTTCAAGTTTTTTGCAGGAAAACTCCACTGAGCAGACTCATTTGCAAAGAGATTCTGATTTCATAAAGGGTGGTACAAACTCGGAAATACAACTGAATACATAAGAGGAGATACATACATGCATACATTCCTAGTGAAATAATTAACACAAATCAATACATAAAAGTTACTAGTACATCCTGGCTACTACATAGCGCAAAATTATGAGAGATACAGCAAAAATACAGAAGGAAAATGTTGAAGCTGTGGAATTTATAGAGATACACAAAGGCATAGGATTTACACACTGCAATATTGTGCAAGGTACAGCAACAAGTACAGAAGGGCATATATTGCAGCAGTGAAATTAACTGAGTTATGCAAAAGCATTGGATAACAACTTAGGGAGGGGACATAGGGAAAGTAATGGTATGGTAGAGGAAGATAAGGCAATTTCAGCGGAGGGGAGAAAGGGGTAGGCAGAGAGAAATAGAGGGTGACTAACAGGGGCAGTGAAACAGCATAGGTTAGAAAACAAATGAGGAAGATGGAAGTGATAGAGAAGGGAGGGATAGAAGTAGGCTTGCTTTGGGGCCAGGAGAGTATGGTGAGAAGGAATGGGCAGGGAAGGGGATGGAGGAGGGTGGGCAGGGCAAGTGGGGGAAGGGTGGAGGAGAGGAGGAAAAGTGCATAATTCAATTATTCAACATGGTAAAAGAGTAGGATAGGGATAAGGCAAGACATAACGTGGTCTTGAACTAACGATCATAGCCCATTTCTGAGGTGTTTTAAAAGAAATATCCAGTACACTTAAACTATATTTTGTTCCTAAGAACTTGTGAAATTTAGAATGAGAATTTTACCCAGAAAGTCACAGTGGGACACAGCTCATTTCAGATGCATCCCAGGAATCAATTAATCATGCAGTTGTTAAGTGAATTGTTCAGTGTCACAGAGTATTTAAGTGGCAGCCATGCAATCAAACCCAGATAATCTGGGACTTCATAGCTATGTGTTTTATCTACAAGGCCATACTGTCCCTTGCCTTATGTAAATAACTATTTGTGTTCTAGTATGGTCTATAAGAATATACATGAACAGTTCATGTAGTGAAAGCAGTCATCCCCATTACTACAATAAACCAAATTCATATTTTTTATTACCAATTATTACTTATCACGGTCATTTAAGCCACAAGTAGACCAATAGTTATGAACTAATAATTACTGTTGAGCAATTTTTTCAGTAGGCTCAGCCAGTTGATATTCCCAGTAATAACACGCGGTTTATTTAGAATCGTGCTCTTTCACTCAAAATCGAGCACTCCATCATTGGCTCTCATCGTGTATGTGGGTGGGCTCAGTAATTCCTCAAACATGGTGGCTCCATATCTGTTAGCAAGGAGCCACAACAACAAGACTGCACTTTCCTATAACCATTTATATGTACCAATCTGGTTGATCCTGCCTTTAGATTAATAAAACAAGCTTTATCTGGTTGATCCTGCTGTTCTTTAAATTCAGGTGATAAGTAGCAAGAACGGAACCGTGACTTACTACCAACAGCAGTACTGAAGTGCCACAGAAATTGTGATCCCAAATAGTAATTAAAAAATGAAAACAACAAAATCCTTATCTTGCAAAAGAAGAGAAACTGCTCACCAGCAATTATATAAAAGATGGGGAAGTAGTATGTGAGAATTTAATGACACACTCAGTGTGGATGCTTTAATAAACCTCTCGAGCTTCGCCTTGGGTTTATGTAGCATTTCACACCTCAGGAGTGCATTAAATTCTCGTATCATACACTTCCCATCCTTTATTCTATATTATACAATGGCAAGAAAGAATCTTGGACTGTGATTGGTCAGTCTGGGTTGGACCCAAGGTGTTATCCCAGAATAACACCACAGGTCAGTCTCAGCACTGTGACTCTCTTGACTGACTGTTAGAAGCTAGATATCTTTTTGCATCTCCTCTTAACAAACAAAAATACATTTCCACATTAATAAAAACATTCTTTAAAATTATTTTTGTATTCTATATATAACAACAAACTATTGTATAATAGTAATAATGTACTCCAGGGTGTGTGTCTTGCTGGGATAATGCCACACCTGTGGCATTGGACACACTCTGGCCTGCGGCCCTCATACCCAACCCCCCAGGTATATGGCATTATTCCAGCACAACACACACCCTGTTGTGCATTATTCCTTTATTTGTCCATCAATCTGCTCCTGCTGCTCAAGTTATCATAATTAATTCATGACAGGATTCTCATTGGAGTGGCTTTAGTGAACACATTACAAGTGAAGTGTTATGTATTGCAATCAGGTAATGCCTAATGGCATGCCTGTGATGGATGAGAAATGAAAACAACATCCATAACTGTGCCAACAGAAAATTCATTAATCATAATCCAAGTGGATATAACATTAAATACAATATGATAATCTGCCCTAAATTCTAGATAAAATAGCTAAATATGTCTCTACAATCTGTGTATACCTTATTTCTTCACCAGGATATGCAGGCTTGAAAGTGATTTGGGTTATGTTACTGATTTGCAACAGTCATTTCCTCCTATTGGAATATGTACCATTTAACAACTTCTCTGCATATGTAATGTTATTATTGTTTACCCTTCTCTACAGTACTTTCTGTCACTAATGTGCTGAAAAAGCTAGTGGACAAAGTTACTATAGAGATGAAGATAAGGCATTGTCAGTTGATTTTTCATGGAAGTCATCTGGGGCAGTATCATTTTGTAGAGATCTGCAGAAGTTAAATGAATCCATGTTACTGGTAAGTATCCCTTCTAAAGTCTAAACACATTCTTCTGTTACATGCCATATGGTGTGGTTTCCTATTTGTTTCCCTATATGTTTACATAACCTATTTCAACTGACATCTGAAAGTAACATTACTATACTAGGTGTCAGCATGGCTCAGTTGGTAGCACATCTGCCTCTGGACCGGAAGGTCTCGGGTTCTTGTCCCACACTGGGATGGACCTGCACCTAAAAATCACTGGTATCTGAGTGCAGTATTGGGTGGTGCTGTACTGCTGAGTGTGCCATCCTTCAGATGAGACATTAAACTGAAGTCCCTTCTGCCCATCCTGGTGTTCTCCTGGTGGGTGTCCAGGTGGAAGTAAAAGAACCAGGGTACTCTTTCATAAAGAGGAGGGAACATTCCGGTGCCCTGGTCAACATTCCCCTTCCCATAAACTGGTTCATGCAATTATCCAGGATGTGTGTGGGTGATGATGTGCTATATGGCCACCACACATTCAGTCACTTCACTACCAGTCTAGCATTGCTTGTAAAGCACTTTGGGATACTGCGTATGAAAAATCACTATATAAATGCTGATTCTTCTTCTTCTTCTTCTACTATTAGAATCACATACTGTATAAGAGATTGTTTCATTACAGTACTGTATAAATATGTGTATCCTTGATTGGCATATGCATGTCATTTGAACTGCATGTCGCTAGTTGGGTGCACTGGAGCTTCTCAAGGCAGGAGCTATCAATCTTTCAGGACGAGCGGTTCATGAAAGAGCCAAGGCATTGTCCACCTTCTCAAGAGGATTTTTGTTTTTAATTTCCATGCTTCCTGTGAGTTAGCCAATCAGACTGCAGAAGCATACCAAAGGAATTCAGTACTTTCATCCCACAATCTGTGGATCCATCTTGTGTCACTGGAGGTTCTTCGGCTGGAGCTGCCCATCTCTCAGGTCAAGTGTTACTTGAGGGAGCCAAGGCAGCAGCCCACCCTCCCCAAGACAAAGGAATTTGTATTCTTGAATGAAAGCACCACCTGTGAGTTACCTATTCACACTACAGGAGCATGCTAAAAATTGCCCATTACATTTACCAGAACTTTATGGGTCCATTACATGCTAATAATTGGGACCACTGGAACTGCTCATCTGTTGGGATAAAGGTTCATGAGGGAACAAGACAGGATCTAACCTTTCCCCAGACAAAGTACTTGGTGTTTTTAAATTTTAGTGCTTCCTGTGAGTAACACAGTACACCTGCAGGAATGTACTGAAGGACTGTCCAGTACTTTTGCCCCACGCCTGCAGGTTCATTGAGTGTGATCAGTCAGGTGCTGCCCATCTGCCGAGATAGGGGTTTGTGATTGAGCCAAGCAGGAGCCAACCATCCCTATCCCCAGACCAAGGACTATGTGTTGTTGAATTTCGACATTGCATGTGAGTCAGCCAATCAGGCTACAGGAATGCACCATGAACTGCACAATGCTTGTCCTCTTAACTTAATCTGGGGCAACTCTTCTTCAGCATAATGGTCCTCAGTCTAAGAGCCTAAGCATATGTGGTATCAGCTGGTGGTGGCTGCAGGGCTGTACATTACGCTGTCTAACTAACCCCAAATTCACCTCATGCTGGTGTTATGCCGGCAGTCAGTAGTGTTGCTTCAGCTGGTAACTAATGGTTGTTTTACAGTTAGTCACCTATAGTATCTTCAAGCATGCATGGAATAGACACAGAGACATATTACATGAAGTAGGAGGGGAGGGTTCCAAGAGACCAGATGAAGTCAATGGAGATACAATAGCCTGAGAAGCCTTTGGAGACTGGGTGGGCCCAGTGGTCCTTTTCTGTCAACTGTTGTCTGTGTTTCTATGTAGCTACAGTTTCTAAACAAGGCTGTGGTACAAAGTTTAGTTCACACCTACCTTAATTTACAAAGTATTAGATGAGATTTGTATCTACTGATATTATGACTATGTAATTTGATTTCTTTCCCTGTGCATACATTTTATGTGTTCAACTGCTTCATCTCTTTAAGGTGTCCTACATTTTGCTACTTTTCATCCCCTACATTTTTTACAACTTTACTACCATGTTGCAGGTAACAATTGTCTGTTGCAATGTTATAACTCGCTCAGTTCACAAAGTCCGATTTGGTAACTGTAGTTTCTCAAAATGTTCCTAAATCCATTTCTACTACTTATCTCTACCTCTTCTCCTTCAGTGACCTCATCCTACCTACTTCTTCCATTTCTGCTCTAACCCTCACTTTTGTTTTCTTTCTTTCTTTCTTTATCTATCCTCATCTCCTATCGCCCCTTTCACATCAGTGATGTCATTTACAGACATTCTTTCCTCACTTCCTTCCTCCTATTTTTCCAACTGATGGAAATTCTGTTTCATACTGTTTCTTTTCCAGTTGCTGCTGTTGCTCTGTGTTGAAGGGGAACTGAATTCTGGACTGCCCTCTCACATCTAGTCCCAAAGGAGATAGAATTTTCCATCTAAACACAAGGAACATTCTTCTAAAGGTGGACCAATTTAAGCTGTTTTTCCCCAATATCCATCAGATATCCTATGTATAACTCAATCTTGCCTTTCAGATAGAATCAGTCATGGTGATGTCAACATTGCTGATTATGGCCCTCCCAACCAGATTCTGGTAAAATTGGTGGTAATGTTGTCTTTACATCGATCATGGCCTGAGCTGTGACATTGTCTCCAGGGCAGCAATCCCATCCTCACATGAATAGATTGCTTCCTTCCTCACACCATACTGTATTTTTGTCTGCACTGTCTATGCTTCTCCTGAGCCAGCCTTGCATTTCTGTCTAACACAAGAAACTTATAGGCCTCTGTATCCTTTTCAGTTGGAACTGTTTCTTTCAGGGATGTTAATGCAAATTGGCTTTCTCCTTCCAAATCTACCACTCAGAAAACTAAATCAATAAATCTCACTAGCTTCTCAAACCATTCTCTCTTCCACCCACCACAATAGTATTACCACGTGTTCCATCCCAGATGCTTTCAGTAACCATAGTATTGATTATTTTGTCTGTAACATTTTCTTCCCTCTCTTCCTTTAACATGAATCTGGTCGACGCATATATGTTCCTTAACTTAGACTCCCTCCTTCATAATCTTGCCATCAATGACGCATCCTCCTTATCAATAACCACTGACACAGATCAGGCTCTCTTCCTATTCCATTCTGAAACTCATATTGATCTAGGACAAAGTTGTCCCAACTTAGGACATCCAAAGTCAGAGGATCCCATCTTCCTGGGTCTCTGCACAGCTTATCAACCTTGTAAAGCACAAGATTCTGCATTGCATTTCTTTAATGCATTGACCTCGCCCAAAGACATACTGAGCTACAGGAGTCTAAGAAACTCTTCCTCACCCACTAATACCAATGACTCTATAGGGTCTCCTCTTCTTAACCTCTCAAGTAAGCATAGCAATAGGTGAATCTCAAACTCCTGCACCTTTCTGCTTGAACTATTGCTGCTCCTCTTACATATCTCCTACAAAGTATTTTTCAACCAAAGCTCTGCCTTCTTGATTTGGAAACAGGAAAAGTTTTCCTCTTCTACAAAGAGGTTAATGCCTCCTCCCTAGTAAATATTGCCCTATTTCCCTCCTCCCAGTTCTTACTAGACTCCAAGAAAAACTTGTTTAAGCTCTCTGTTCTGTGTTACTAGACTATTCTGACTTTCTCTCCCTTTTCCATTCTGGTATGCAAAATACCACCCACTGTCACCCTCACAGCAGTGAAACCTCAGCCCATACCATCTTATAATGTCTCTGAGGGCAGCATGTACACTGTGAATAACATGGGTGACAGCACTGAACCCTGAGGCACCACATTAACAAAGAGTTGAGCCGGAGGAATGGAACCCGACACAACTCTTTGTGATCTCCCATAGGAAATGAAGTGAACCATTTTAAAACAGTTCCTGACTTTCCACAGATTGACCTCAGGTGTGCTAACAACACCAAGTGATCCACAGTGTCAAAAGCTGATGAGAGATCAAGAAGAACTAGAATGGAACGTCTCTTCTGATCTCTGCCTGAGAAGATCATTAAGCACCCGAACCAGTGCAGTCTCAGTGCTGTGTCTTTTATGAAAACTGGATTGGAAGGATTTGTAGATATTATGGATGGTTAAATGGTCTTCCAATTGGGCTGCCATTACCTTTCAATAACCTTCCCAATAAAGGGAAGGTTAGAGATAGGTCTGTAGTTTGAAAACAGTCTGGGTCCAGAGTAGCTTTTTTCAAGAGGGGTGTCACCACTGCCTGTTTCAAGGAGTTAGGAAACTCCTCAGACTCTAAGGAACACCAGACTATTTGCACCATAACTGGACCGATGGTCTCAAGACAACCCAAAATTAGGGAAGTTGGTCCAGGGTCCAAACTACAGCTGCGTAGGCCACACACTATGGATGATCCTCATAATATCCACAATCTTCCAGTTGGCAAAAGGAACTCCAAGAGAACTGAGGTATTGTGAACTCAAGACTGTTCCACAACATCACCCTTAGAGATTGCTGGATGCAAGCCCACCCTGATGTCAGCCACCTTAGTTGCAAATGCAAAATGTATATCATATGTTTAATTAATTATTCATGAGCTTAACTAGCTCACTTATTGGCTGCTGTGCTGGGCTGAATTATCTTAGAAATGCCCAGCACAGCAACTGCACAGCTGTTTGTGCACAGCCCTTTAAGTTTTCAACAGATGCACACCTAATGATGGCATTTCTGCTACCGCAGAATGATTAAACTGTAGTAATTCCTAAAATAGAAATGAAAACAAAACAGATTTAACCACTTTAGCAGCATTTCTACATTTCTTGACAGCACAAAGTAAAAAGCAACAAAATACAATGACAGGATACCTCATCAAATACGGAGCAGGATGAACACACACAACGTGTCTGCCTCAGTGTCACCAAGTCACAGAGAAACAAAAGAATAAACCAATAAAAAGGTCATTACTGTGATTAGACTTATAATTGTAATAATTCTCAGAGCTGCCTTATTTTCCGTTGATTAATGACCAGTGTAGGATTGGCCCTTGGCAGTGCCTCGGGCCACTCTCCCTCCAGCCTGTCATTAATCTCCAGGAAATGACCAGCTCTTCCGTCTTTATTGCTTAATGCAAACCACAATGACAAATGTCAGACTGTTATTGTTTTTAACAATAGTTTATGGGCACTATTCACTTGTGATTAGAGCAGAGCCAGTCTAAACTCTTTCATTTTGATTTGTATATACTTCCCATGATGCTTTGCATTATGTTGATCTGTAATTTTGTATTTCTATATAATTATGCTTTTCTTTTATCATATTCCCTGTTCTGTACTTCTTTACAAATATCTTCTACCATTTTATTTATTTATTGATTTATATACAAGTTTGATAACTGGGAAAGGCACACTGAGCCAATGCTCATTTCCATTTGCAACTGGGGAGGGTGAAATGGGAGTAGTCGTGACAGGCAATTACAATCATCAGAAGTTCAATAAAGGCAAATACAAGAGCAAAATACAATTGCCCCCAGATGATGTTCTCCTGCATTACTTTTGATTGTATTATATTGTTAACCATATTTGCAGTTCAACTCTATGTAATTATAATAGACAAAGAAACTCAGAAAAAAGCATTGCGGCAAAGATTATCCAGGAAAGACTTTATCAATAAAGCCAGGTTTCAAATAAATATAAAATTACGTACACCCTAAGAATCCAAAGCCTCATGAAATGTATATCATAAGTCTAATTAATTATTCATGAGCTTAACTAGCTCATTGATTGACTGACGTGCTGCTTAGAAATCTTTAGAAATACCCGCACAGCAACTGCACAGCTGTTTGTGCACAGCCCTTACATTTTCAACAGATGTACACCTAATGATGACATTTCTGTTACTGCCAAACGATTAAACTGCAGTAGTTCCTAACACAGAAGTAAAAAAAACAGATTTAACCACTTTATCAGCATTTCTACATTTCGTGACAGCACAAAGTAAAACCAACAAAATACAATGACAGGATTCCTCACCAAACACAGAGCAGGATAAACACACAACACGCGTCTGCCTCAGTGTCACCAACCCACAGAGAAACAAAAGAATAAACCAAAAAAAGGTCATTACTGCGATTAGACTTGTAACTGCAATAATAAGCTCAGAGCTGTTATTTCAACATTAATGACCAGCTCATTAGGATTGCCCTTGGCTGTGCCTCGGGCCACCCTCCCTCCAGCCTGTCATTAATCTCCAGGAAATTACCAGCTCTTCATTCATTATTGCTCATCGCATACCACAATGAAAAATTTTAGACTGTTATTGCTTTTAACAATAGTGTATGGTCACCATTCACTTGTTATTAGAGCAGAACCAGTGTAAACTTTTTCATTTTGGTTTAGATATACTTCCCATGATGTTTTGCATTATTTTGATCTGTAATTTTGTATTCCTATATAATTATGCTTTTCTTTTATTCCATTCCCTGTTCTGTACTTTGCAAATATCTTCCACCATTTTATTTATTTATTGATTTATATGAAAGTTTGATAACTGGGAAATGCACACTGAGACAATGCTCATTTCCACTTGCGACCTGGGGATGGTGAAATGGGAGTAGTCATACAGGCAATTACAATCATCAGAAGTTCAATAAGGGCTAATACAAGTGTAAAATACAATTGGCCAAAAATATACACTAGCAAACATACAAGGATTGCAAATGAGCTAAAACCTCACTGTACATGGTTAGGCAGTACAAAACCTAGTACATGGGTTCTGATGAATTTAAACCTCAAGGGAAGGCAAGCTGAGGACCAGCAGTTCATTTTATTATTGATACATTGTACTTTTTGCTTCCTGCATTACAGTGTATCATGTTTTTTGTACTGTTTTGAAGCATATACTATAGAACACTGTCTGTACTTTTTCCTTTGCACCATTCCCTAGGTTACACCAGCAAATGGGCCTTGCCTCAGTGTGACTGTCCAAGCCATCATTTTTCTTAAACTAACTAAATTATGGCAGCTACCTTGCTACTTACAAGGATGTGCATTGTTAACTTTGACAGTGAGAATGGATATGGCTGTTCAATACTTGCCTTGTTTGCTTCATCTGTGATGTACAACAGAGCCAGCCATGCTGTAACATAGTAGCTTGCAGTAAATGGCATGTCATAAAATACTGCATGACAAAGTGCTTAATTGCAGTTGAATTACACTGTTTCCTGGCTTAATGGGACATATACTCCAGCATTACTGTGTTGCACCCTAGCTGGTAGAGGATATTTGTGAGTATTATTTCCCTTTTAATGTTCTTGGATCAGGAATTACTCAAAATGATGAATGGTGCTACTATCCAGCCTCTGTTCTAGGCTAGATGAAGAGTTACAGAGATGCATACAGTAGGTGATGTAGAACAGAAAAGCACTAAAAGTCCATCATGTATGCACACCTGTTGCTACAGTACCCAGAAAGCCTAAATGTTTTTGGAGCTCCTACAGCTACTGCCTGTGACGGTTTGAAATAACATCCCCCATATCTTACTACTGGAATGGACTCTGACCTATCTTTCTTTTCTTTCCTACTTTTCATTTTTTTCCTACAGACTGTTGAGCAATCTGTTGTGCAACAGCATTTCCTTACTATCTGCTTTTGTTAAGATAACAGTAGGTTGGCTACCTGCTGCAATCCCTGTATTCTTCTTACTTTCCTTGCTAAGTTTGTCTAAAACAACCTCTAAGGAGTAGCAATTCCAGTGTGTCTATGCAAACTGCCTGTGGCTTGTATAGTGTGTGCCATTAATGTCCAAATAACATTGTTTATGGAATGCAAATGGAAGCCATTTGCTTCCTTTTCTATATCTGTACATATGTAACAGGGTCTGTTATGCAAATAAAACATTTCATTTTTGACCCTGTGTAGTAGCTATCTGAACTGAGGTACATGTGCTAAGAGTGAAAAAGCAGGGCTTGAATGCCTCTAAATTTGGTCTATATGCACAGAGGTTCTAGAGGAGGAAAGCTGTTTCCTTTCTACTCCCTTAATAATCTTGCACACTTGGTTTGTGCAAGAAAACAAGCTTGGTGTTTTCCCTTTGAAAAAGTTGCTTAAAGGACAAAATTATTTAACTGCACATGAATGCATACTTTCTTTCTTTTATGTGTCAATAATAAAAGATATTTAGTGAATAAATGCAGCAGAAAGAAAACATAATAAAAAGTGCTTAAACTATTAAATTTCTGAAAGAAACAAAAGGTTTAAACAGCAGAAATGAAACATATAAAGGGAGTCTTTTACCTCAGTGTTGCCATGCAAGGTGGTTGCTAGAGGTATGTGTGTCCCAATCAGAAGGGACCTTCTAGCAGGGTGGGGCTGCAGTCTCCTACAGGGAGGCTGTGGCACCCTTTCTGATATAGTTATGGAACCTGAAGTGTCAATCTCCCAAAAGGGTGGAAACAAGGTTCATTAGCCCCTTTTTGTTTAAAAGAAGGTTTTGGTATTTTAAAGGGTAGTAAAGAATACTAGCATTTGGTCATTACTGATTATTGTAAGATGTAGAACCAGGTATCTTATATCTAGCTAGATATTTCATAGAAAATGACTGCAATCAAGATTATTAGAGTGGGTTCTGGTCATTATGGGAGGAGATTTGGTGCTATAAAACTCAGGCTCCTGCACCAAAATGTCAGATGTAGCTTGAAGTGGAAACTGTATACATCTCCAGATTGGGTTCTCTGAAAGGAGACCCAGCACAGACTTTGATTAGGGTTCTAGAGTCTTGTGAACCCTGAGCTGTGCCTTGTTTCTTTATTTTCCTTGTTGTTTAACCAGTTGTTCATTTGTATCTTATTACTTTATTTATTATTTTAATAAATCTAATCACACCTATTTAGGTGTGGTGTACCTGAATTATCCGTGTCTTGCCTGATCATTACTACCCATCACACTGCCTTCCCTTTTTTTATTCTAATCTTCCCTTTGTACATAGAGATGCAGCAAATTTAAATTCTGCAAGCGAACTGCCTAGAAGTGGACACTTAGCGTTAGCATAGTGCCCCATAGGAAGAGCTCACTTCGCCTTTTATTATTATTTTGCATTGTCATTCCACCTTAAAAGCAAAGTAAGGCTGGGTGACAACAATATTGGCAACAACCCACCCACACAGTCACCAGAATTAATGTACAACCCCAAAGTGCTACTGTCTTTGTCCAAAAACTCCCCAGTGCTGATGAAGTAAAATGAGCATAATAAGAAATGCAAAGTCTCTCAGAATTAGTGGCACACTCACTCATGTGAGCAGTGGTCTCACATAGAGTCACCAGAATTAATGTGCATCCCCAAAATGCTACTGTCTTGTGTCCAGAAAATTCCCCAGTGCTGACAAAATGCTACCGTCTTGTGTTCAGAAAATTACCCAGTGCTGATGAAGTGAAATGAGAGTGTAGCAAGAAATGCAGTCTCAGAATTAACGGTGCACTGCAACAGCAGACATATTAAGATTGCACTGCACACTCAAGGGATGCATATAAAAGTCACAACAACACCTAACCAGTGCTCAAATGTCACAGAACCAAATCTGGGAAGGAATACCTTTTGTCAGTTGGGAGATTAATGCACGAGTAACAAACCACTACCAGTAAAGATACCACAAAGCAGTATAACAAATTCATGCAGGTGCAGTGGATAGCAGGTTCACACTTTGCAATTACTCTGTGGCACAATAAAGGTGTCTGATTTAATGGCATGCATCTCACACACACACACACACACACACACACACTACAAATAATGCATAGCCTTTAGTAATACAACCAAATGTTTTAAACAGACAAATTATACACTGCTGCACCACAACAGTCAGCTAAAAATTTCAAGAATTACTGATAATATTACTATGTGTACATTAACACAGTTGTACAGGAAAAATAACCAAAACAGAAAGACTGCCTTTTTCTCCCAGTTAATGTACCTACACCACAAACATGCCCCCTCAAGCACACTTCACAGTGCACAGACTGACTGTTCTAAATTAACATTCAAAATCCACACACAACAATAAACACTCGATGATATGAGCACAGAAGGGTTTCCTACAATCAATGTACTAAATTTTGAGCAAAAAGAAATGCTCAAAAGGCATTTTAAACAGTTTTAGAGAGATTGAATCACAGAGTTCTGAGAGCAAACTGTCTCCATCTACCACTACACACACACTACCCAGGCCAGAACTAAGGCTGTGCAGAACAATCTAGAGCCCATGTGACCTGCAATCCCATGAATCACTGCAGAATTTCATTTAGAGCTCAATTACAAGGCAAAGTGAGGCAAATTACATTGATTTCAATGTACTTCACCTTAAAATTGGTGGAGAAGTGGTTTGGGAAGGCAGAATAATGCAAAGGCATTTGTTTCAATGAACTGCGTTCCTTGTTATAGAGTAAATACTCCACTTCATTACTGCGGAGTACCCTGATTTGTGTTATTCCATGAATCACTTCATAGAGTCAATTGGGGCCACTATCGACCACCACTACTTACAGTACTGTAACTCACATGCTGTACAGGAAGGAATGTGAATGCCTATGGCTGTACTTCCCTGATGAGCTGAGCCTGTATCATAAAATTCCCCAATTTCAAAACTCTTATTAATGAGTACAGTGGTGGGGTGGTGAAACCTGGAGACATACTACAAAACAGGCTTACAATACATCCAGGTAACAAGTAAAAAAATAATTTGATGTCTCGTGATGTGATCATGAATTGTGATTTGTAACTGCATTTGTGACTGTGATGAGAAGGATGTGATTTGGTGTGAGATAACCAATATGGAACTGTATGGGAATCACGAATGCCAATAGCTGTACTTCCCCGATGAGCTGTAGCACAAAACTCCCCAACTTAAAAATCTTATTAATGAGGTACAGTGGTGGGGTGGTGAAGCATGCAGAGATACTACAAAACAGGCTAACAGTACATCAAGTAACTGCAAAAATTAATTTTGTGATTTGTGACGTGATCGTGAATCATGATTTGTGACTGCATTTATGACCATGATGAAGAACATGATTTGCATCAAGTGACTCGTGATGATGGTCCTGACTTAAAACTCATATTAATGAATACAATGTTCATGCAGAATTGAGCACCACACCAGTCCAGTACTCTGAAGGAAGCCAAAAAACAACTACGACTTAAGTTACAGATGGACATTGGGCCCTAAAGAGATGCAAATCATGAACAGATTAAGATAGTGCTGCACACTGAAGAGATGCAGAAGCAAGGCACAACACCTAACCAGTACACACCGTTATAAATTCAAATCGGAAAAGAATACCGTTGCTGGTTGGGGTTGGCCGTGTGAATCAGTGTACTGCAGTAACAGTCACTAGTACTAGTACCAGTAAAGATACCAAAAGAAGTACAAAAATCATGCAGCTGGAGTGGATAACAGGTTCACATTGCTGAAATTACCATGGGCACAATAAAAGGTGTCTGATTTGATGACACGTGTCACATACATACTCACACGCACACTAAGTAATCCGTAGCAAATTGAAAACTTCAGTAATATAACCACGTATTTTAAACAAACTAAAATTATGTACTGCTGCACCACAACAATCAACAAAAAATTTCAAAATTATTGAAAATATTACTGTGTGTACATTAACACATTATACAAGAAAAATATCACCAAAATAGAAAGTACTCTCTTTTCTCCAAGGTAATCTACCTACACCACAGATATGCCCCTCCCCTAAAGAACACTTCCATTGTCTCTCAGTACACAGACTGAATGTTGTACAATAACATTCATAATCCATACACAAACAATAAACACTTGATGATATGAGCACAGGAGGGTTTCCTACGATCGATTAACTAAAGTTTCAGTAAAAAAGCAATTACTCAAAAGGCTTTTTAATAGATTTGAGAAGGTTTGAATCACAGAGAGCTCTCAGAAGACTGTCTCCTATAGCTTCCTTCACATTACCCTGAACTTGAGGCTGTGCAGAACAATCTAGAGCCCATGTGACCTGAAATCCC
Source organism: Neoceratodus forsteri (assembly GCA_016271365.2). Lineage (NCBI taxonomy): Eukaryota > Metazoa > Chordata > Ceratodontiformes > Ceratodontidae > Neoceratodus > Neoceratodus forsteri. Next base: position 629,091,819 of record CM057455.1, read on the forward strand.
ATGAATCACCCTTCAAAATTCACCTTTGGAGCTTAAAAACAAGGCAAAGTACATTGTTTTCAATGTACTTAGCATAAATCGATGAGGGTAGTGGTTTGGGAAGGCGAAGTAATGCAAAGTCATTGTTTTCAATGGACTTCACGTTACCCGTCATAAAGCAAAGTACTCCACTTCACATTGCAGAGCACCCGCAAATTTGCTCTTCACTCTGGAGCTAATTGAGGCCACTCGCCCATCTCTACTTGTACATGTACTTTGGGAGTTGAACCTAACATAGTTCTAGCATTAATCAAATTGCTGGTCATATTGTTCCAAGCTATCCCTCTCCCACACACTCTACAAAACAAATATTACCTTAAGTCCTTCTTGAAGTCTACCCCCCACTCTGTTAGTTTGAGTTTGTTGGACACTGGCAGTTGTGTTACTTTGTTAAATTAAATATGTCTGATGAGTTCACAGTGTTGTGTCCCTGTATTTATTTGTTGGATTCTAATATGCCCTTCCTGTCCTTTTGTCAGTGCATACAGTATTTAGGCTAACTTTTTCTGAGCCTACCTTGTTAAACCTGGATCATATTTTGCCCTCTGCTGAACAGTTTCTAACCTTACCTTATCTCATTTTAAATGTGGGTTCAAAACGAAATGCCATAATCCAAATGTGGCCTTTCTAGTGACCTTTGCAGAGCAATGTTACCTCTTGGATTCGATTAATGCAACCCCTCTTGACCATCCCAGCATCCTATTAGCTTTCCCATGTACTGTCAAGTTCAGGAGACAATTTCAAATAAAGGAATAATGCGACGAAGGGTGTGTCGTGCTGGGATAACATCCGCCTGGGGTGATTAGGCACGGTCACAGGCTGAGTGTGACTAACGCCCAGAAGTGACGCTATCCCAGCACGACACACACCCTGGAGTGCATTAATTCTATTATACAATGGCTCAAGTATAACAAAACAAAAAATAAAAATAGATTAAAAGTAGATATTTTGTAATTTTTGATATGGGTAGGATTACATTATAAAAATAGTGCTTCAGCCAGTAGATGGAGCTGCTCTGTTTTGGTGTGTGGCTGTGGTCTCCCGATAGCAATCTTTTGCCACTAATGCTAGTCTTTGTAAATTAGCCTCTCGAATCTGTCTTATTCCGTCATGGTTTATGTTCAGAGTTTACAGGTTTTGTTTCTATTTTCCTAACTGGCTAATAATGCTGCTGCTGTTTTGAGAAGGTTGCTGCATGCACTGCCTCTGTCCTCCCCAGTTACGGCTGGTGACATAGTCCTGTGAGGATAACTGGATAGGAAGTAGGAGAAAATTCTGAGAGTTTTGTTAAAGAAGAACAGGAGGAAAGTGACTTTTAGGTGAGCGAGGAGAGCTGCGTGGTGACTGTTCCAGACGTGGTTGCTCTCACTCGCTCGCCGGCCAGGTCCGCTCGGTCTGTGAATGGGTCTGATATAATTTTATGTGGCGGGAAGTCATGTTTTGTTTCTCTTGTGTTTCTTTTTTTGGTTTACAAAATAAACTGCTGAATTATGTGTGTGTTTTACCGCAGTTCGAGCAGGGGTTGGGAGCGGGATTGTCAGGAAGCGGAGACCAGTGAAGCTGCTCATGAGGCAGCGGGCGATGTTGTCTTTAATTTGAATGTGGTCATTACTGTGCTGGCACTTGAGCCGTGATGTTATGCCAGGATAACATCACGGGTCCAGTGCCAGCTTGACCAATCAGAGGCTAACATTTTTCTTTGCCATTGTATAATGGCTGTTTATTCTACTTCCTAGGCCCCTTTCCTCCTATGAATACTCTACCATGACATCATTGATGCCAAATTCCATCTGCAGATTTTTCTGCCTCTGTGTGTCACTTTACATTTTTGGGCCTTAATGTTTAATTACCATATTCTGAATAATGGCTCCTTCTATTTTAGGTGCACTGCTAATTTAAACACCCTTGAACTGTGCCAAATTTAGTTGCAATGTAAACTGAACACAATGCAATTTGCCACACTTACAGTACGACAAATTACATCACAAATAATTTCACTATAAGAATTGATGCAATTGCTTCAACTTCTCCCGTGGAGCTGCGCCTTCTCTGGTGGCTCTTCCACATTATCCTGCTAAGTGCCAGACAGACAGAGACCCACAGGCTACTCTGCCCTGAATGGGTGCATGACTCAAATTCTTTCCATGGTGGCTGCGTCTTCTTTGGTGGCTCTTCCATGGTGACCTGCTTGACTGCCAGACAATTAGAGACCCACAGGTATGGACACAGGGTTTGATTTTCCCTGTGTATACTGCATAGATTTTAGCATTTTATCTGTTTTATATCAATGCCTAGAGTCTACATTGCTGTGATTTAAATTGCCAAATACTGCTAGAATTTTAGACTGTATGCTCCTCCTCTTTCCTGTGAATTTAGCAGGCAGCGGAGTAGCGCCAAGCCTTTTTTGCTGAATTTTCCATTAGCAGATTGTATATTCTAGCCATTAGAGCTATATCTCTTTAGGAGTGAAATTTACTGTGTCCACTCCTGCCATTAGCAGGTTATATGCAGCTGTCACTAGGGGGCTCCTATCCTATCTGGCATATCACACACTCTGTTCCCCAGCTGTTATATTCACAACTCTGAGTACATTTGCCTGCTTCCTTTGCCTCCTTCTAAACCAGGGCTACATGAGAACTCTTCCTCCAATGAACATCCACCTCCTTCATTCCATCTCTTTCATGCTGCTGTTGATTCTAAGCAATGGCACTTCACAAAGTGATATGCGGTTCCTTATCCCATACCACCATAAAGCATAATCTCCATTATGACCCCTGCTTTATCACAGGTAATTTTAAACTGTTAACCAAGGGTCACTGGTTCTGCCACTGGCTCCTGCTGCCTCCACAGGGGTGGCTTACTGCTGAGGTCCCTGCCTCATACCCTACCCTAATTACTCCACTTAAGCTCAAAGTACTGCACTTGGAACACAGAAGGTGCCTCAGCACAAAAGATCCAATAAGCTTTCTACAAACAACTAAAGGAAGCTTGCTCAGAATCATCCTATGTCAGGCAGCGTTCACTCTAACTCTGGCCCTGCTGGACCAGCGTCTACACAAACTGCCCTAAAAAAAGAATCTATTAAGTTAGCAACTGTCAACACTTGCAGCTTGCAGACTAAACTGGATAACCTCCAGGTCTGGATCTCACAACATAGCCCTGACACTCTGTCAGTGGTGGACATAGCTTTCCCAAAGGTTCCTGACTTTGCAGTTGCTCTACCTGGGTATACACTTTACCAGCTGGATAGGCTCACCAAATCATGTGGTGGTGTTGCCATCTACCTGAAAGAGACACTCAAAGGATACTCCCTACCTGTGGCCAATCTGGGTTGCATGGCCCAGGAACTAACCATTAGAGTACTGCTTGGGGCCCAAAATAAAGTTTTGAAAGTAATCTGTGCCTGTGTTCCTCCAAAAGACAAATGGACAGGCTTCCACAGCTTAATGGACTACATTCATAACCTCAACCACAAATCTGAAACTTTAGTACTGGGTGGCCTAAATGTCAACTGGTTATCTGATAGTGCTTGCCTATACAAAGATGCTAGCATTGTTCCACCTTGCCCAACGTGTTACATCCCCAAAAGTACTAACTATAAGATGGAACAAGTACCTTTCTTGACATGATACTCTCCAGCCACCCACAATGAATCTCAAATGGCACAGTACATCCAGCTTCTATGAGTGGCCACTCCCTGTTTCCTGCAATTGGTCCAATAAATTCTGCAAGCCCCCATCTCTGACGATCTACAGTAGATTGTTAAATGTAGACATCTGAAACATCTGAAAAATGACCTCAGCAACTTTGACTGGTCCCTCTCAATGCCTTTGATGACATCAACCTGGCATTGGATTATTTCATAAAACAAGTCATCAATGCCTGTGATATCCATGCTCCTATTAAGAAAATGAAGGTTTGTGGCACTGTAAACCCTGGATTTACACCAGAACTCATTGCTATGATGAAGCACAGAGATCACCTCTGGCACTACGCCAGGGTATCAGGCAAACAAGCAGATGTTCAGGAATACAAGAAGAGGCTGAACACCTGAACACGTGAAATCCGTGCCGTGAAATCCAAACATCATAGGGAAACATGTGCCAATACCTGGGAGACAGCAAACACGTGTGAAGCAACATATAATATGTCACTAGGAAAGACTCAAACGTCTCAACCTCCATGCTCAATATCGATGCAATTCCAACCATTACCCACTAACCACTGCAAACACATTCAATAATGGATTCACAGACCTATCCAGTGTACTCCTTCAGACTTCTTCTTGGATAATGACTCAACCAGTACCTACTGTCCTGCTAATAACCCCATTGAATCACCTCCTTTTACTTCAAAATGGTCTCAACACGAATGGCCAGGAAATACCTTACCAAAGCGTTAGGTAAATCACAGCATAGCAGTGACTGACTGGATCTTAAGAACATAGCTCTCACTCTTGAGGAAGTGCTGATGCCCTCCTTCCAGCCTTTGTACTCTGCTTTGCCAAATTTAGGTCCTCTAAGATTATAACCCCAAGTCCCTTTCTTCCCAGGTGATCATCATCAACTCCCCACAAATCATGTAGCTTTCCACAGGGTTTCTGCACCCCAGGTGCATGGTTTTGCTCTTCTTTGCACTGAACCTCAGTTGCTACACTTTGGTTCCATCTTTTCTAGGTCCCTTCTCATTTCTCCACCCCATCTTGAGTGTCTACCCTGTTGCAGATCTTGGTGTCATCTGCAAACAGGCAAACCTCCTTCCAGCCCTTCTGCAATGTCACTAATGAAAACATTAAAAGACTGGCTCCAAGACTGATACTTGAGGTACCCCACTGGTCACACTCTTTTCCTCTGATTGGATCCCATTATTACCACCTCTGTTTCCTGTTACCTAACCAGTTTCTAACCCAGTTCACCACCTTGTGAGCTACTCCCAGGCTACCCAACTTGTTTACCAGTCTTTATGTGAAACGGTGTTGAAGCTCTTGTTTAAATCAAGGTAGGCGATATCTATCGCTCACCCGATCCACCTTCTTTGTTACCCAGTCAAAAATCTATTTGATTTGTTTGACATGACCTTCCTGCTGTGAATCCATGCTGTCTCAGATCCTGTGCTCCATTGGATTCCAAATGTTCCACCACTGTTTCCTTAAGCAGTGCTTCCATAATCTTTTCCACTATTGAGCTGCCTCCTCACTGCTTCCAGTCTTGTGAAGAGGGACTACATGTGCCCTCCTCCCATCCTCTGGAACCACTCCTGTATTGAGTGACTCACTGAACATGGCTGCCAGTGGCACTGCTAGCTCCATCCTTAGTTCCTTTAATATCCTGGGATGTATTCCATCTCATCCCATTGCCTTTCCACCCTCAGTTTTGTGAGCTCCTTCAGGACTATCTCTTCTGTAAATGGACTGATGTTTGCCTCCCTCCCCATTTGTATCTGATGCCCTCTGTGGTCATTGTCCTCCCTTCTTCAATGAATACTGAACAGAAGCATTTATTCAATATTTGTGCCTTGTCCAGGTCTCCCTCTACACACTCCCTTTCATCCATCTGAGCCTTACAATTTCCACCCCGGACTTCCTTCTTTCACTGATATACCTACAGAATGTCTTTTAACAATTTTTTTAATTTAGTTGTTTAACCAAGTGAGACACACTAAGCTGAAAGCTTTTACAGGTGCAACCTTGGAGCACAGGGAAGTTAAGTGGCTTGCTCAGGGTCACACAGCATGCAAGTGGAAGCTGTGGGATTCAAACCCAGGTCTGGTCTGCTGGATGTCACCAGATTTGCAGCTCAGAGCTTTAAACCACTGTTCTATACTGCCTCCAATTCTTCAACATCTGTGCTAATCTTTCCTCTGTTTGCACCTTTGCACTCATAACAGCTTTCCTGCTTCCCTCAAACAGTTTTGGTACACCACCACATCCTCTTTCTTCAGTGACTAATTGTATTTTCTGAAAGCCAACCCTCTGGCCCTTGCTTTCCCTGTTACATCTTTTGAGAACCTTAGTGATTTCTTCCTTCTCTTGCTTTTGTTTCTCAGCCTAATGGTCTAGTTTGTCACCTCCACTATGGCCTCTTTTTAGGTGCCCACTGCTCCTCAAACCCCTCTTGCCTCACTCCTTACCAGGGCTTCTTTGATACATATCCCATCCTAGAAAACTCTGCTCCTGAAATCCAAGAAATTAACCTTTGTGACCCTGTACCCATGTCAAATCACACTGTGTGGTGGTCACTGGATCCCAGGTGACCTTCCACCCAGACTTCTGTGATTCTGTCTCCATTGGTCATTGCTAGGTACAGAATTGCCCAGTCACTGCTGGGTTCTAGCACCAGCTGCCTAAGACCTGCCCCTGCAGGGAGTCCAAGATGTCTTGGCCCCTGGCTGAGGCAGCAGCCGAGATGGTCAATTCACATTTGGCATATTAAAATCACTCAGCAGCAGTACCACCCCTTGCTGTCATCAGTGTATTTCTTCCACTAGCACCCTATCAACTTCCTTCCCTGAGATGGAGGCCTGTAGATCACCCTCGTATGAATTGTTGTACCATTGACTGGCTCAAGGGTGACCCACCATGCCTTGGCCTCCCCTGTCTACCCTGTACCACAGTTGCTTTACACCTTCCCCAACATAGAGGGCAACCCCTCCCACATACTTTTTGCCATCCCTATCCCTCTAAATAGAGCATAACATAGTACATTTACCTCCCAGTTGTGGTTTGGTTTACAGCATCATCTCAATAATTGTCACTATGTCTAGGTCAGCCTCTGACATCAAGGCCACATGGTCTGGGATTTTTTTTTTTTGCCAGCTATCGCAAAATCAGCCCCAGTCATGGCACTGCCACCCCTGCACCCACATGAGCCATGGTCTCTCCTTATGCCCCTGAGCTATCTCCCAGGGTGGGGTTGTGGCACATACCAGTGTCACAAATGTCGGTTCTCGTCAGGGATCCAGCCTGGGGCACATCGTAGGTGGTGAGGAGGGCTTCACGGAGAGCTCTGGCTGGAATTTTCTTGTTCCCAAAAGGACGTTATTTCTTTTGGGGCGGGAACATGCACGACATCCTGCATCCACCCTGCCCCCCAGACGTCCTGATGCCAGCTGGTGAGAGCCCTGGCCTCTGCCAGGCGTCTTGTGTGCACCGGATGTTCATCATCCCTCCCCTGGAGAAAGATAGCTGTCCTCAGGATGATCCATCCATCTCCACTGGCCGGCCCTCCAGTGACCCAGGTACGTTCCCAAACCTGGGTCGCTGGCGTTCAGAGGAACTCCTGCTGCACCAATGGGCCAGCTGGTCTGGATTTTATTTCCCAGGATGTAGGCATTTGTACCCATGGCCTTCTATGCTTTGCTGCCTGCCCCTTCTATTCCTGCTTTTGCCCTCCTGATTCTCCCTCAACTCTCTCTTCCTTATTTTGATGACTCCTTCTTCTGCCCTGTCCTTTATGACTGGTTCAACTGTACCAGCAACAACTTACCTTCCTGATCATCCTTGCTGGCTACTCTAACCTGTGGGGGTTGGCTGCTTGTGTCTCTCTGCTCCAATCACCCCGGCTAGTTTAAATGCTTGCCAAAGCATTTAAATGGTTCATTGAGACCACCATCCCTTCCTGAATGGATGAAGACCATGGCCCTTGTACAGGCCCACATCATTCCAGGTGTGTCCCCAGTCTCCAATAAAGACCAAATCATTTTCCAAGCACAAGCCCTCCAACCAAGTGTTCAGGTTCAGGCCAGCCCAGTGGATCTGAGGGTTGAGGTGATGGACGCCACACCTCATGCCACGCCCGGTGACCTGGTTTTGGGAATGAGCCAGGGCCGCTGGAGGTCGGAAGGGGAGGACAGAGATTAAGCATCCGCTGACTGCTCTCTCTTCCTGGGAGTGGGTGCAGGGAAGTGCTCACTCTTGGAGTGACCTTTGGCGATGGCTGGAGGATCACCAGTGTAGCAGTGCAGCATAATGCCTGGGGGCAGAGCCATGGCATTATGTTGTCTTTCTGGCTGGGCTCTGTGGGGAAGGAGGGTACAAACAAGCAGAAATACCTTCCACTCATTGGTAAGATGACGGTGGCCCTGGAGGAATTTGCCCACACCCATCTGCTGGCCTAACATGCCCTGGATATTCTTCCAATCCGACCCGATGACACCAAGGTAGGCACTTAACACTGGGAGTTACCACTGTCAGAGGGTGGAATCAGCATTGGAGCTGGTACCAGGGTAGGAGCCTGCCTGGAGTCATTTGGGAGGGAGGAGAGCAAGGGAGATGGAAGGTTCAGGCTGGGAGTAGGCCGGACTCTGTGTGGGCACTCCTGAAGGATGCCCTAGGAGTGGATGCAGAAATAAAGTTAAAAAAGTGTTCAGGGTTCTGATGGGAGATTCCTAACCTCCCTGTGTTATGGACTGGCAGCACCTCCAAGAATGTCACATAACTACTACCTCCCCAAGGTGCTTCCTAACTCCCTGAAGTCCTCCTGCAACTGCTCTATATTCACCTCATCTCTGGCTAGGTCATTTGTCCCAGGTGGACAAAAATCTCCAGCCCCTCTCCTTGCTACCACTTTAGTGATCTCCTGGATCCGCTTCCCCTCCCTCTGAGCTATGCCTTCTGGAAGACACTTAACCTCCTCTCTACCATGCTAGCTGTGCCCAACTCCATTCCCGGACAATTGAGTCCACCACCAGGAGTAGCTTCTTCTTCCTCTGGGGTCCTCTACAACCCACCTCTGCATCTCCTTCCTGAGGACACTCTCATCCTCCTTGGTGACAACCTCAATTTCCTATATGGAACTCTCCCATTCCTCCAGTACAGCATAGAGTTTGTAAGTTGAATCAGATGGGGATGTACCTCTGACTCACCTCCCTCCACCTCCCCAAGCTGAATGCAGTCCATCCATCCCCTGCCTGGGTTACCATTACAGCTGTGGTTGTGGACATGGTGGCCTCTGGATGGGCATGTGAATGTCCACAGAACTTCTGCCCAGTTGACCCAGAGACTGACCACCTCTGTCCTCAGCCCTGAGGGGTGCCAGCATATGAGGCAACACTGCAGTACATCATCCTCACCTGAAATATTTTCCCCTTTTTCCTATCTACATCCTTCTGCTGCTATAGTTAGACTCTTGGTTTTATTCCGTTATCCTGTGTCCAGTGTTTAGCCCTCTATCCCTAGTATGGCCCCTAGTGTTGTTTTTTCGTTTATTTTTTTTGCTTTTTTTGTTTCTCTTCCTAGTCCTCCTCTCTATTCTGTCTTTCTCTCCTCTGTCTTCTTTTTTGTAAACTTTATTTAAAACATCAGATTACATTTTTACAGACATAACTACTCAAGACAGAAGTATACTCAGACCAAAGAAAATGCTGCCTAATACATATATAGTCTGACTTTGGTGCCAAATACCATATATTGAAATGTACAGGCTCCTTTCTGAACCCTGACCTCCTAGAAGGTATAATCCATATCACAGGTCCCAAAAGCAGACCTGAAGAATCTGTTGCACTTTTATGTCAAGATGTCCATGAGGTCTATGGTACATGAGATATTTTATTTATTTCAGTACTTGGAAAACCATTTGAGCTCAGCACTCTTTATATAGGTTCCATGTCAGGACATTTCAGTACAACAGATAAGTGAAATTATACAAAGGATTGCAGAAATACAAAGGTAAACAAACAGGATTATATATCAAACACAATACAGGTCCAGAAAAACAGACAATTTACTGTGCCCAATGGTGAAACCAGTTAGTAGTTAGCAAACAAGAGGTTGTTTGAAGTGTTGCTAAGTGCTAAACAAAAAAAGAAAAAAAATGGGTGAAGGGAGGAGCCAAAGGCAATGTGCAAAGAGAGCATAATATCAGTATAGCAGTAGGGATCGGAAGGAGGTGACTAGATTGAATGCAGAGGAGAGGGTGTTAGGTATGTAGAGGGGAGCAGGAGGCCTATTACAACTCCTGTAGGGATATTACAACTCCTGACTAAATCAGAAAGTTTTCATTGACTAAATGGTCTGAAAAAGGGTAATTGAATATTGAAAGGATTCCCTTTAAATTGCTCTGCTAACTTATCTCTATCAAATGGACTGTAATATCTAACTTTGTTAAGCCTGTTTCTGTGTGGTTGCAGGAAGTTGCAATGTGTTGAGTACCCATAAAGGTGGATGAACCCAAGCCAGCCCAGTGGCACTGAGGAATGAAGTGCTGGATGCCACACCTAGTGCTACGCATCGGTGACCGGGTTTGGGAATGACCTTGGGTCATTTGGGTGCTAGCGTGGGGGATGATCAGGATGGAGTATGCTGATGGGAGCTCTCCTCTCCTCTCCTCTCCTGAGGGTGGTGAGGTCAGTTGGGTCCCTATAGTTCTGCTCCCACCGGGTGGAAGTCCAGTGGATAGCATAGGTGGAGAGGGGGCAAAACAGTTACTGGAGGTGGAAGGGCTGAGCTGGTGCCATTGGGCATAGCATGCTTCCATAAGCTTGCATGGCCATGTGCTGGGGCCTCAGAGTGGGGTTAGGGAGAAAACCTGTAAAATATCTATGTGTCCCTGTTGCAGTGGCAAGAGGAGATGACAGGGACAAACAGTTATATTAAAAAAAAGTTGGCTGAACCTGGGGTGGGTGGGATGGGGAGTGTGGGCAGATGTTATCCTCTGGTCTCCAAAACCAATCTCCAAACACTGACTGCACAAAGCTGAAGATTTAGTTTAAGAAACACAAAGGTTCCCTGCTCCTCTGCTGATGTTTTACTCCTCCAAGCAGCTGAAAGTTAAGCAGTTAGTTTTACAGTATAGCTTTGTAAATAAGACCCACACTCTAAATATAAAATAAAGACAGAAAGGCATAGTTAAATCCACCGTTCTCTATTATTTGCTTGGTCTCCCTCCTCATTCAACCCCTGCTCCTCCTGCAAGTTACAAAACTCTGCAAGGAAATCCCAATTTATCCAAAATCGAAGCCCTGTGTCCTCTGATCCACTATCCCTCTCCATGGCCAGTACTAAGTACTTAGGAGACATCTGATTGGTTCTTAGGAGAGATGCCTGATTGGCCATGGGTACAAAGAATGCAAAATCCACGAGAGGCTGCTGCTGTGTGTTGTTTGGGCAGGTTACAGGAGATGGTCTCTTGTTTGCAGTGTGCCCTCAGTTGGATTGCTTAAAACAAATGCCTCAACATCTTTCAGGGAGGTCAGGAAAAAAAAATCACCTTTTGGCGATTGTGAAGATAGTCGGACCAGCCAGATTGCATAGTGTAAAAGGCTACGGAATCGCATGCTGCCTTCCACTGAAAACGTAGCTGCAGATTTAATCAATGAGCGTAAGCTTTCATCGGGGCTGTGCCCCCACCCCCTCCTTTGAGCTCTGTCCATTCTTACATCCTTCAAATAACAAACTAATGTCATCTTTCATGAGGCTGTGCCCCAACCCCAAAAGTAAACATGTAATATCTGGCAAATCGTCATGTGGCTACGAATGAGATATGATCTGTGTCAGTTACGCTGATAGCGTAGCTCCTCGGCTGGTCTGACTCTCTTCACAATCACCCACCTCTTGTCCTCTGACAAAAACATGGGAAGACAATTCTACATGCATCTCTGGCTCCCTCCTCTATTGTGCTGCTGAGTTCCTCCAGAAAATCTCCACTCCCTACTGACCTGACTCAGGTGCTCCCTCTGTCTGGCTTGCTGGTGAGCTGTGAAATGAAGCCTCTTTATATGGGCTGCCCAGATTCAAATCTGGTGCCCTTTTCTTTGAGACACCTAACTGGCTGCAGGTACACAAAGGAATACAAAACTCCCTGAAGCTGCTGCTGTGTGCTGTTGAGGCCAAATATAGGAGTTGATTTTCTGCTTGTAGTGAGTCCCTCAGTTGGATTCCTTCAAACTAGTGCCTTAATGTCTTACAGGGTGAGGTGAGGTGAGGAAAAAACAATCACCTCCTGTCCTCTGACCAAAAACGTGGGCAAACAATTGAATTTGTGGCCCTGGCCTGGCTCCTCTACTATGCCACCGCACACCTTGATGTCTGCAGTGCTATCCCCATTAGAAAGTACCAGGTCCAGTATTGCCCAATTAAGGTACAACATTTCATACTTTTCAGATGCCTTTCCTAGTTATCACCATGGGCCAGATTTTCAAAAGTCTCGCATATGCCGCAAGCCCCTGGTGCACTGACAATATGGCAAAGGGAGCTTGCAGCAGTCTCTAGGTACTGAGCAGGATTTTCATCCATGTGTGCCAAATGCAGCAAGTTATACCAACTTCTTCCCAGTCAAATCTGTGCCATTTAGTGGACCCTTTTTAGCAGGCTTGCACCAAATGTTTGGTGTGAGCTGTCGATAATGTGGAAACTGTCACAACTGTGCCCAATGTACTAAAATTAGGTTCAGTTGCATCAAAGAAGTTTGGTGCAGTTGCACAAAACATCAGATTTGACACAGGGCTTGATGCAAGCCCTGCATCACCCTTTGAAAATCAGGTCATATATCTCTAAATTATCACTATCACAACCCTGCAGTCTGTTTTGCTCTGAGGAAGTGGTCCAATACTTTCTTTGGTGAACACAGATTTGAAGCTCTCATTTAATGGTTGCCTTTTATTAATCCTTCTCCATGCTTGTTCCACCTACTTTATTCTCTGTTATCCTCTGTCATGTTTCTCTTATATACTGTACCTATAGAAACATTTGGAATTGTTACTTCTTCAGCTATGTTTGGTTTTATGCTTACTTAGGCCTCATTATGATGTTGTTGCATTTGATACATTGCTGTGCTCCTTCCTTTCTCACTCCAAAATCACTCCTCCATAATTACAGATGCATAACATCAGAGCTATGCTGATGTATTGCTATCAGAAGAAAAGGTCTAACCAGTATTTCTAATGCAGCACACCTGTGTTGTTACAGTGGAATGGAGTTGAAACACAGCTTCCTGCAAATCTGTCGGGATCCTTTCCATTCACTAAAATGTGTTTCCTTCTTCTCCTCCTTTCCATCCCCTGTAGCGCTGTTTTCTTGCCATTCTCCCCATTCACTAAAATGTGTTTCTTTCTTCTCCTCCTCCACCATCATGTTTGCCCTGGATCTCTCTTCATGCATTGTGCTCAAACAATCTCAAATAACCATATGTGTGTGTGTGTGTGTGTGTTTGTATGTGTGTTTGTGTGTGTGTGGGAGCCTGCTATCTCTTTTGACACTGATGAAATTCAACAGTTCTTGAAATGCACACCACCAGATAAACATGTTGGTCTCAGGAGAGATGCTTGTGGTACCCTGCTTGTCACTTATAAATATACTGAGCCATATTGGACCCAGGACAGATGCTTGTGCATGTGTTGTGTGCTGCTTGCTAAAGTTAACAAGGTTGCACCATTCTTGTGATAGTGTACTGTAGCAGTGAGTGGCTTGTATCTGTCACACTTGCCTTAGAACATGTTTTTCTTGATGCAATGTTGAGTAACTACCTTAGGTTCTGCTGAGACAGAGAAGAAAGGAGCAATTACAGTCCAGAATGTGTAGTAGTTACTATTCATGGTGCAACTTGACACTATGTCCTCAGCCTCAGCTTGTCCTGTTCAGGTTTTCAGGGTTTGCCAGCCCTGCCAGCCCCTCCTAAGTTGAGAAACTGGGGAGAAACCAGACTTTGTCATGCTTAGAAAATGCTGAAAACAACAAATTACACAGTCACACAGGAAATAAAATGAGTCAAATGGCTGAATGCAGGCTTGGGAAACTTACTCTCCAAATCTTCAACTCAAGGGATATTTGATATCCTTGTGCTACTTCTAATCTGCAGCACCTTTGCTGCTTGATGGAATAACATTTGATGCATCTGCACTGTGCTATACAATGTTTTATTTTCCTGAGTCAATGCTCCATTTGTAGTGCTGGTTGGAGTTTGAGTGTCAGCCTGTGGTGGTGTCAAGCCAGGTGTTCTGAAATAAGTTTCACCCACCAAATAAAAACACCATATCACACAGTGCCTCCCAAAACCAAGAGACACACACTGCCTCATATGAACCTAAGCATCTGTCTGTGCAGTAAAGAAGGACAGAGGGAAACATGACATGGCCATCACTAATCATGTATTGCCTGGATGGAAATGCAGAAGTAAAGCCAGACAGTTCATGTCATTTGTGCTGGAGCCATACAGTTAACTCACTAGCCCACCGCACACTCCATCACCACTATCCACCACCCTGCCCAGTCTGGCCCTCCATTATCCGCCCCCTTCTGGCCAGCCACTATTCCACCCCCATTGAAGTTTCTGATCTTAAGTTATGACAGCTTCCCAGTTGAAACTCTCAAGCCTTAATGGGGAGTGGGATGCAAAGATCTGCATCCAGGGCTAGGTCAGTCAGTCTGGTATCAAGCAACATACGTGTCACATAAGAACATCTCTCACATGTCACTGAACATGCATTAGCAATCATTACCTGCATGCAATGACACTGCAATTCAGGTCTGTCTCTTTAAATAAAAACTCTATCTAATAAATTGCTTCTCAGAGTGACTTATTACTTGTTTATTTCAATTCATTGCTTTATTGTCTGCATTTGGGGATTGTTATTTTATTTTTCCTGGGAATGCAACAATCCACTATTGAAAAGGAGGTAAATAAATATTAAATTAAACAAAAAAGAAATAAATTGCTGTGAACTATGACTTATTAGCAGTATAACTCCATGTGGTCCAGTGGCATCCAGCACCCTCACCTATTTCATTATAAGATCCCTCCTGGTGCCTTGTTACTCCCCACTCTTACACCATCAGTGTCAAACACAACAAGGTGCCCTGGGTACCCCTTACCTTATCCAGTGTGAAACATTCCTCATGTCTAGTTGCACAATCTTCACCTTATGATTACCAAGCACTCCCAAGATTATAGGACAAACCTTCTACCTGTCCCCACCAAGCATTCCCTGCTATCTGGCAACAACGCCTGCCCTCATCCCATCTTAGCTTAAGCATTTTATGGTGTCCTGTAGCAATTCTGATCCTCAATCCATCCATGTTATCCATCACTTAGTGTCCAATGGCACCTACATTACCCTGGAGTGAGAGCAGGTAAAAAGCAGCAACTGAACCTTTGGGGTGGGGTGGAGACAGTCAGCAGTAGTAGACTATAAGTTGACAATTAAATTACCTCCCATTCAGCCATATACTGTACTGTATCATTTAGTTTCCTGAGCTGGAAGATTTATTTCATCTCAACTTATCCTTTAGATACTCATCCCCAACGCTTTCAGGTCTACCCTGGTATACCTCCTCCTGTACCTTTCTCTTCCATGTACCTATACCTGTTTTTCTCTCACTCCTCCCTCCCATTGCTGCTTTTGGTAACTTGTTCTCTTCATGAACCCCTCCCTCCAATGATCAGTTGCCATTTTTGTACCACTGTTGATGCCTTCTCTCTACCCCACCACCCCTAATGTTCAGTTACTGCTTCTCTGCCTGCTCACCACTTCTGTTGGCTAATTCACTGGTGTGGCAAATGGGAAGAAAAGCAGTGATGACAAAATTATGAGGTAAGATCTTGAAAAGGAGGAATACTTTTTAAAATGTAGAATACATTAATCCAGACCCCAACAGTATGTGTCATGAGCAAACTTCAGTTGTCAGTTCTTTCTGTCACTGCCAATTCCTTTTCTCTGCACATCCAACATTCAGTTGCTGCTTCTCTGCCCTCTCTCCACTTCTGGTGACTCATTCTCTAAGAAGAAGCTGCAGCAGCATTACCATGTAAGATATGGTGCAAGGAAGAAGAATTTCTTAAGTGTAGAAAACATCACTCCTGGCCAGTACAGTATATGTTGCAGGCAAAGTTACTGAAAGTTAAAATGTGTGCTTATGCTATATGATCTGTACCAGAAATGCATCAAATGCTTATACAGTTCTGTACTGTGTGCTGTTCAAGCAAGCAGACTTTTATTAGAATGGTAGAACAACATTGATTTAAAACAGTATAATAAAATACATTTACTTTCTCTTGCTCCACCCTGCCCCTGCCCATCACTGCTTATAGCAACTTGTACTGTCCATGACCCCACACTACCAATATTCAGTTGCCATTCTTTATGCTAATGTCAACACCTTCTCTCCAGTTCCCCAATGTTCAGTCGCCACAACAATATTTTCAGATATGATCCATTGAAAGGAAGAAGAATTTTAAAAGTATAGAAAACATTACTCCAGACCCCTACAGTACAGTATGTGTCACAGGCAAACTCACTAAAAGATAAAATGTATACTTGCCCTGTAAGACCTTTACCTGAAATAACTCAAATCCTTACACAATACAGTACCACTAGCTGTCCAAGCAAGCAATCTTTTATTAGAATGCTATAGCAACATTGACTTAAAACAGTGTAACAAAATATATTTACGATTATAGGTATGTCAGGTAAAGAACTAATGATTTACAGTAATATGAACTATGGTTAGCTTTAAAAGTAGTTGGCTTAGAAAGATGCACTGATGAACGTTAACTGTTCCACCTGTCCTGATCTTCTAGCCAAACAGCAGCTTATAGATTACTGAAGCCTAATATTGCATGGAGGTTTGATCACATATTTTAGCTACCTAGATGACATAAAAAACTAGCATTCTGTACTTTCCCCATGTATGTAAAATAGATTGATTGCAACATGTGAATTTCATGGTTACAAAATCGGTAAACTATTGGGATATAATTAGGCTGGGTGGGCTGTTTTACAGAAGACCCACACCCCTGATAAAATCTGCAGTCCTTGGACCCAGATAAATATGGACTTCACTGCAGAAGTCCAGTTTGAGTCCTTGAAATGCCATTTCTGCCATTTGTTTACTGTTGCCATGGGGATGCTGTCAGCATGCTTACTCCATGTACAGGTCGCTGGTGGCATCCAATCAGACAACAGATGGTCACGGATGCACTCACAGTACATAAATGTGCTGAGTGTGCAATGTGCCCAGACAAGAGATGAGGATGGTCAGAGGAGCAGGAGCACCTTGGCAGAGACACCAGCAGAAAGCTGCCAAACAAAACCATAAAACCCACAAATATAAAAAATATATGAAGGAGGGAAGAAAACTACGGAGACTCAGAGAAAGGAGATAATGGGGCAAGGGAGAGAAATTGATCATCGGGGAGGGTGATGGTGGGTCAGGAATCAAGACTTGGTGGGACTGGAGAAAAGAGGAATCCAGAGGGACTGGGAGAAAATGGTGGCCTGGTGGCTGCCAGTGGAGGATGCAAAATGCAGGCATTGTGACTCTGTGTGCATGAGCAAGGGCAGGCTGGCAAAATCTTTGACTTGTGCCATTGCAGAAGATCCAGAGGAGGGAGGGAGAAACTACTGCAGGCCCAAAAGTAATTTTACAGTTACAGAAAATCCCAAATGAAAGATTTGTTTTTCTTTTTGGCCTCAGACAGTGTATCTGTGTACATGAGCAAGGGCAGGCTGGCAAAATCTTTGGCTTGTGCCATTCTAGATCCAAGGAGAAAGGAAAGACCACTGTGAGGGCCCAAGAGAGATTTTACAGTTACAGAAAACCCAAATGACATTTTTTTTCTTTATTGGCCTCAGTCAGTGAGCTGTATACATGAGAAAGGGCAGGCAAAATCCTTAACTTGTGCCATTCCAGATCCAGAGGAGAGAGAGGAGAGACTACTGGAGGGCCAAGAGAGATTTCAGTTAAAGATAATCCCAAATGAAAGTTTTTTTCTTGGCCTCAAACATTGTAGCTGGCTGTGTATGTGAGAAAGAGCAGACTGGCAAAATATTTGACTTGTGCCATTCCTGATCCAGAGGAGAGAGGGAGACACTCATGGGGGTCTAAGAGTAATTTTACAGTTACATAAAATCCCATTTTTCCTGGATTCAGTGTGGCTGTGTGTACAGGGCAAGGGCAGCAGGGCATCAAATAAATCTTTGACTTGTGCCATCCAGTTATGAATCACAATCACTTGTTAACTTAATTCACAATCTCATCCAGAGGAGAAGAAAAGAGACTGCAGAGGGCTTACAATAAATTTAACAGTCCCAGAAATCCCAAATAAAAGTTATTTTCCTGGCTTCAGTGTGCCTGTGTGTACAGGGCAGGTGCAGCAGGGTGGCAAAATAAATCTTTGACTTGTGATGTCCAGAGGAGAGAGAGACTGCATGGTGGTCCATGATAAATTTAACAGTCCCAGAAATTCCAAATATTTTTCCTGGCTTCAGTGTGGCTTTGTGTAAAGGGCAAGGGCAGGTGGGTGGCAAAATAAATCTTTGACTTGTGCCATCCAATCATGAATCACAATCACTTATTAATGTTCACTCACAATTTCATGTATTAAAAAATACTGTTCAGACAGACAACATACAAGTTGATGCACCTGTGTTGCTGGCTGTGGGTGGCCATGGGGATAATCGGACTTTGTGACTTGTAGCAGGCTGTTGACAATACAACACATGTAAAGTACAAGTACTGTAGACACAAGTGTCATCATCATCATTTATTCCCCATTATTCCTCCTTATTATCATTAGTTTTATAGTATATCATGGTACATTACGTATAAGCATTAACCTACCCACAGTGTGGGATTGTGCTGCATCGTGACTATGCACCAAATGTGTCTGCATCTCCAATTCAAATTCTGACGAACACTTAACAGTTGTGAATTTGGTCACTTAATAGTGACTAACTATATTGTAGAACCAGTCTGGTAATCTTGGCAGGAAGTGGTGTTGGACTACTATGCTGTCAGTGTGCTGTGTACAGTCATGAGTCACAACAGTAATTTGTCCCTGCCTCTCCGTGGGAGTCATCAGAAGGACATCACATTTTTAGAGGATCTTTTGTTACAGCTTAGAATACTAATAAAAATGGATCAAAGTTTTGATGAGGTGCATTCTATTTCTCAGGTAGGCAGTGGCAATGCTAAAGACAGCAATTAGCTTGAAAAGGAAAATAAAGTCAAACACCAAAACGAGATTTTCCACATCTAAAGTTTTATCTTTCAGGAGAATGCTTGAATCAAAAAAGGTGAATGTCTTGGATCATCATCAGTCCCAAGTAAAAAAAGTTATGTAGTTAAAAAACTAAAGGCATGGTGGGTACCACCAGCACAGGCACCAATGGTATGGTACAGTTGCATACTATGCTACTGTCTGTCCTATCTGATTCTTCTGAGGTTGAACCCAATGAGGTTAATAATCAAGATGAGAAAGATCAGGCAGCACAAGGTTTACTGGAGGGATGGAAATTGCAGATAAGGAAGAAACAGGCAGAAATGTTTTGGTTGTGGTTGTGGTTGTTTTGGTTGTGGAGGAGGTTAGTGGGAATAAACCACAAGAGGAACAGGCCCAAGATAAATCCTGGGGTGGACCCTGAAAAGGTGACCAAGGTGCCATGCCTTCCTGGGAACAAAACTAAAATAAAAATCATATTTTGTTTGGTCATACTTCTCCATTAGTGCTTCCAGTGACCGGTAGCAACAAGCAACATGTACTATTTGTAAACGGCCAATCAGCAGGGGTAAAAGAAAGGAGCACTGGGAACCTCAGCACTGAAAAGGCACCTAGACAGATGTCATAACATTACTGTGAAGTCCAGTTATGAGTCTCAAGAGAAAGTGATAGTGATAGCTCACTACACTCACGAGTAACTCCATAGATAAAAGCAGTGGCTACCCCCGCTACTAAAACACCTCCACCACCACTTCGCCATTTAAAGGACTCCTTTGACTGTTACTGAAAGTGACCATGTGTTCAAAACCCTCCTCATTCAAGAAGACTGTTTACTATCCCAGAAACATACAGTATGAGCATAAAGCCAAATATGCCTCACTCACCCTGTTGCTGTTACAATAACCAATAACATTTCAGAAATGATAGCTGTTGATTTGCTACCATATAATATGATTGAACATATAGGATTCAGGCAGCTCATTAAGTACCTTGATATAGTATATATAGTATTCCATCACAGAAATACTTCTCAACAACGGGATTGCAGATCTTTACAATGTCATATGTAAAAATAAGACGCATCTTGTGCAATGCTGTTGGGAGAGTGGTGCATCTCACAATAGATCTCCAGACAAGCTGTCAGCATGAATCCTTCATGTCAATCATGACACATTGGGCATGTTTCAATAATACGTGGGACTGGGGACAGTGGAACATCGCAGTTTGCTGTTCTAAGAATGTTTTATTTTCCATCTGAACAACCCTCATACAACATCAATGAAGAGCTCCAAAAAAACAATAAAGCAATGGCTCACTTCACAGGGACTGTCACTTGGCTTTATAGTTACAAATAATGGGTCCAACATAAGGAAGACCTTGAAGGAGAGGGCTTTGTTCATATCTGCTGTTTTGCGCATTGTTTAAATTTAATAGTTCATGGTTTTCTTGATGATGACATGGAGACAAGGATCTCATTAGCACTGCTAAAGAGTATGCTCTCATTTCAGTTACTTAGCAAAGCCCATCACTTGTTTGAAAAAATACAGCAGGAGCACAGTTTACCTTTGTACAGACTGATCCAAGACATGTCTACTCAATGGAATTCAACCTTTTATATGTTCCAAAGGCTGCTGGAACAAAAGAAAGCTGTCAGGTAGTAGACCTTAGAAAATAAAACTAGTGATGCAGATGTCTATATTACTCCACCACAGTGGGCCATGCTGGAGTTTTGAATTGTTCTGTTCCAGCCATTTGAGGAAATCACCAGGAAGGTTACTACAAACACAGCAACTCTCAGCCAGGTGATACCCCTAATAAAATTTTTAAATTTAGATTGAATCTGATTAGATAGATAGATAGATACATACATACATACATACATATTTTATTTATATAGAACCCATCTCCAAAGACTCTGGGCACTGCACAGTATGACACATACAACATATACCATACAATAATACAAATCTAAAACTAACTACAACAATGTACAAAATATAACTAAAAGCAACAGCTTAACTAAACATCACACAATATAATATTTTTATAAAACCCTTCAGTTAAAAGCTTGATTAAAAAGTTTGTCTCATTCTTCTGAATGATCCCAGTACTTTGTCATATTACTTACTTTGACCATTTATTATATAGTCTTGCAAGTTGTTTGTAATGTTTTTTTCTCTGATTACCTTTGTATTGTATGACCGACATGTGCTGCATCACATTGCTGTTTTTGTTTTGTATCTGACTTGTATCCTCCTGGGTCATGCCTGAAAATAGGTATTCCTATGCCTAGTGCACTCACCTGGTTAACAAAGCAAATAAATAAATAAATATGACTTGAGGCCCTTCTTAAAGAATACACGATGGGAGCCTCCCTAAGATAACCAGGCAAGGAATTCCACAGGGTAGGCACAGCTGCTGCAAATGCCCGATCACCAGAATGCCACAGCCTAATGCTGGGAACTCAAGGAGGACACCCCTGGCAGAACAGAAAGCCCGGGCCAGGCGGTATGGAACAAGGAGCTCTTGCAGATAGACTGGGCACCTCTTATGCAGGGATTTATGGGTTAACAGCCCTATTTTAAAGAAAACCCTCCACCGAACTGGCAGCCAGTGCACTTCCGCAGTGCAGGGTGATTTGTTCGCATCTTTTCACCCCAGCAGTAATCTTGCTGCCACGTTCTGCACCAGCTGCAGTCTTTGGAGGTTACTTCTAGATATCCCAAGGTACAGAGCATTGCAGTAGTCTAACCTGGAAATGACAAAGGATGCACTAGTGTGGGCAGGTCATCAGGTGGGATCAGGGCTCGAATTGGGCAATATTCCTGAGATGGTAAAACCGTTCTCACCATGCCGACACCTGTGCTTCAAGAGTCAGTCCACCATCAAGGATTACTCCCACATTCTTCACCTGCAAAGAGAGGGCTAAAGGCACACCCCCAACACAAGTTCAGGGGGTAATGTCATCCCCGTCCTGACAACCCGACTCCACCACCAGTACCTCAGTCTTGTCTGGGTTTAGCTTAAGCCAATTGTGATCATCCATGTCTGTATTTCCTCAAGGCAGCTGTTAAATACGAGTCTGACACCTGGCTATTGGGAGCACAAGACAGATACAGCTCTGTATCATCTGCATAGCAGTGAAACCCCAGCCTGTACTGCCTGATAATGTTCCCCAGTGGTAGCATCTATACTGTGAACAACAGAGGTGATAAAACTGCCCTGCAGAACACCACAGCCCAGAGGCTTCTGGTTTGGTGAGAAAATTCCCATGGTCACCCTCTGTACTCTATCTGTCAGGTATGACCTAAACCAGTTGATGATGTTTCTGGACAGGCCACACCAAAACTGCAGTCGGTCAAGTAACACCTCATGGTCCACAGTGTCAAATGCGCAGAGGTCTAGGAGGACCAAGATGGTACGGTCCCTTCTATCCCTCACCATCAGGAGGTCATTAAGCACCCTCACAAGGCCGTCTTTGTACTATGCCTCGCTCGGAACCCAGACTGGAAAGGCTCATAGGTGGAGAAGCAGCGAGATGTCTCTCCAGCTGAATGGCCACCACCTGTTCTACAACCTTCCCTGAAAATGGGAGGTTCAAAACAGGTCTGTAATTGCTGAGGCAGTCCAGGTCCAAAGATGTTTTTTTCAATAGGGGTCTAATCAAATCCTCTTTCAAGGCTAAAGGAAAGATCCACTCCCAAAGAACTCCAGACTACCCCAGCAATCACAGGACCAATCAGGTCCAAACATTATACCAAAGGTGAGTTGGACCTGGATCTAAATGATAGTAGGTCAGCTGCAGCTTAGAGATTATCTCTACCACCTCTACCACCCAATTAGCTCAACCTCATCCCACACGAGGAGTGTTCAGACTCAACTCAAGCCAGACCCTGCAGCCCTTTCAACAGATGTTTGACAAGACCTCAGCCCTGATGGAGGACACCTTGTCATCGAAAAACAGACCAGCTCCTCACATCTTATGCTCGAACTTCCCCTCCAACACACAGACAGGTAGAATGTAATAACCTGTCCATTGTGTGGAAGAGCTGAACCAGTCTGTTTCTCACTGTAGCAATCTTCCTAGACAGAAAATCCACCTTTTACAGGAGATTGCCCCTGATAGTCCACATAATGAGCCTCAGGGCCAATTTGTCCTCCACCATACCAGATCTCCTTCAGCACCTCTCTAAACTCTGACCCCTAGTCTTTAACCCTCAGAGATTCTCATCATACCAGGGAGATCTCTGATGAGTAGCAGGGGTCGGACACATGATGGTGCGATTGAGTCAAAGGCTGCACCAACCACCACATTATAGGCTGCTTCTGCCTGTTCACCCAATCACACAAGCTGTCTCAACATGCTAGGTCCAGTACTGCCAAAGATCTTGTGGGATACTCCCCTTAAAGACCAGCACTGAACCATCTCCATAGAGGCAGGACCATCTGGGGCCCTAAACGTGAACCCCACGGTGCTATGATCCAACCAAACCATTGGATCTACACTAGGGTCCATAATATCCAGCTCAGAAGAAAAAACAAATCCATTTTGTGGCCACCTGAGTGCGTTGCTTTCATCACCTTTTGTGTCAGGCCCAGTGCCCCATGATCCGAAGAAGATCTCTACCAAATTTTGACAGCCCCCATCAATCCAGGTATTGAAATCCCCAGGATCAACCACCTGGGACTCAATACTAGGCCTGACATGAGCTCCTCAACCTCCAGCAAACAATTCCCATCATTACCTGGGGCGATAGAGCAGAAGGACACTGAAACACACCCATGCCTCCTTTTGAAGCCACATTCAAAGGACCCCATAGGACCCACAGGCAGCACCGTGAGGTTCAAGCTTGATTTAAAGCAAATAGCACCCCCGCCCTAAGAACCTTCCTCAGGCTGTGTATCATGGAGTATCCAGCTGGCACCACTGCCTCCAAAATTGGGGCAGCATTTTCATCCAACCAGGTCTCCGTGATGCAAGCCAGATCAACAGAGGATATCAAGTCCACTATTATAGGAGTCTTGTTCCTTATTGATCTGGCATTGCACATCACAACCAAGTAGGATGAGGTGAGGCAGCTGGACCAGTTATCTGCCCACCCACTAAGGTGGAGCCCTTGGTATGGGCACCAGACAGGACACCCCATTCAATTCCCCATTTGCCCCAGGGCATCTCTTTGACATCACCACCCAAATCCCGAACACACGCAGCCACTAGGGGACACCTCGCTGGGCCCCCTGAGCTATCCCTAAAGCCCTACATCTAAAGTAGGCTTTGGATAACAATACTGGGAGCTCGAAGGACGAAGTCCCCAGAGGTCAACACCCAAGTAGCTGCACCTTACAGGCCCCAAACCCCAACACAATTCTAAAACAAAACAACTCACTCAATAATTCAGATTTCTCAATTTACCACACACCCGCCACCCACTACAACCCATAACAACACACACACAGATTCAACCCAACTCACACACAATTAACTCAAACAAAGAAGCACAAACACAATTCTAAAATACATAATTGTTAGAGTTCAATAAAATATATTAAACTATCCTTTAAAAGTCCTTTGAAGTTTGAACAACGGTAGCTCACCTAACCCTTGTAGAAATGTCCAAAGTGGCCCTCTCACTGCCACAACAGTTATATTTTCACCACTAAGGTTCTTCCACTACCTCAGAAGTAAAATAAGTACAGTACCTGGTGATGAACTAATGTGGAGCAAAATAAATATACCAGCAATCAGAGCAAGGAGTCCTTCCAATAAACTCCTGGGAATTAGATATTGCAGTTCTCCTCTTTCACAGCACGATCGAAAATTGGAGACACCAGTCCAAGGAGCAGAGAAGGGATCCCTCACTACTTGACTCGGAAGCAATTACCCTGCACTAATGGACCCACAGACTATGGTCCCCAGCTAAGGGTTCACTTAATGGTCGACCCCGGAGAAACCTAGAGACCACCAATCACAAGTCCGTTCTCCAACAGACCTGCACCGTACCTCGTGTTACAGCCCCAACACATAGCAGGCACCTCCCAAGCAGTCCAATGTAAGTTTCCCCAAATGCTCCATCCAGTCTCAAAACCAACCTCCAGTTCAGCCGAACAACAAATGTCCCTACTGCCAAAACAGTAGAGGTTTCTTCAGCAGTTTTTCCTCTCCGTTGTGCTCTAACCACAAAACCGGAACCATACTTTCTCCCAAAAGATCAAACTATCTGCTGACTGTACTCTCGCCAGTTAGTGGACAATTCGAGGCAAAAGCACAGCAGTACATTAATCCGAGCTGATAATGGAGCACATGAGATCCTCTTCACAACCTAGATCCAAATCACTACCAAGTTCCCTGTCCCACCAGGTCCCAGAAAAAAGGAGGAAGGACTCCTATAAAAACTCCGGAGATACCAAAACAAATCTCTCAGTTGCTAACAGTCTGGCATTCATCAGCACCAAGTATCTCTGTTCTTCTCTTCTTCTCCAGTTCATCTGGTTCCCATACTAAGCGTATTCGGGAGAGACTTAAGAGAAACTTTGTGGTCGAACTCCCACTCACTGTCAAAACTCTAAGCCACCCAACAATGCCAAAGATTTCTAACTCTCTCACTAAAGTCCCTAACTAATTTAAAATTAAATAAACAATAAAAAGGTTACTGCTAAGATAATTCTCTCCACAGTCATGAAGGCAAGCCCAGTGTGGCCATCATTAATGATTAGGAAAGGTTGGAGAACGAAGACAGTTCCATGATCACACAGGCTGCCAGTGGTGCTGCTGACACATGCAAGTTGCCCCTCAGAATGCAACAAGATCTAATGATATTTATGTTCAAAAAGTTGAAGACGATAACAAGCTATGTAAAATGCTTCATTCTGAGTACTACATTAAAGCAATAATCTTGGACCCATGATAAAATTGAAGCAACTATTGAGTGATGATGATGCCACTTGTTTTGAGATAAACAAATAATTGACAAGGTGCATGCCATCATGGAACACAGTACAACAGCAGCACTACATTCAGAATCTTCTTCACGGCACAGCACAGCATCAGGTGGCCCATCCTCTACTGTTGCAGCATTTTCCTCTTCCTTCTCAGCCACTGCAGCCAGATCTCTTCTTTTCTTCACCATCAGCCATGCATAGCACTGTCCCACCATCATTTGATTCAACTTCATGTCTCTGGAGTCACTTAGATGGTGATATTGTAACATGTACTTCATCTGCCTCTTGGAATACAGCCTCAGCACAGACCATTGTTGAAATGTACCTGGCAAAGCCCAATATCAGCTGGAATGCCGATCCTTTGAAATACTGGAAATCCATACAAAATATGTGTCCTGCTTTCGTAAACATTGCAATGAAGTACATGAATTGCCCTCAACTAAGCGTCTGTTCAGAAATATTGTTTAGTTCAACTGGTAATGTTATTATTGACACACAATCCTATTTTACACCAGAAGATGCTGAGCTCCTTACATTTCTCAAAGTCAACATTCCTCACTATAACTTCAAATTTGATACCCGAATAAAACATACACTTCTCTGAGCAGGCCCTATCCACAAAACACTTTCAGAATCTGTGCCTGTGGTGAAAATCTTTTGTGAATAGGGTCTACTACCTGAGAAGCAATTAATTGCAACAAGTCTGGTCAGGACAGACTAGACCAGGCCACTATTACTTGAATGATCAGATGAGGAGTACAGACTAGAAGAAAAAATAATAACATCAGTAGAGTCAGAGTCCAAATACAGCAGGCAACTGCATTTCATGTCATAAACTTACTTGGTGGTACCTTGTACCACTTCTCTGATCTGGAAGATAGTGTACTGCTGTCTACTACTACTACAATCACTTTCTGTTCTCACGAGTCACAATTACTACTTATCACATTTTGTCCTTACTCCAGTCCTTACTACTTACTTGTCACTTTTTTGCCTTCAGCAACTGATCCTGACTGTACTGTTTTAATTTTGTATAATGCATGGCTTAGCAGATGTCTGAAATCCCAAAACTGAATACTCTTTGTATATTTCTCATGTACCCAATATTTGACAGCGATACTTCACAGAAAAAATGCTATTACTAAACTGAAAATTCATATAATTTCTTTATTGTTTGTGTGTGCATTGTATGCTAGCCTGGTTACATCTCACTTACTATAACTGGGCTGAGATTATTATATTATTATATTTTATTTTTTATATTTAAATTACTTGGCAGTGGCTGTCAGCAATTGTGGAACTAGGAAGGATGTAATTGGGTTGGGTGTCTGTCATCAGGTCTTCAGGTGGCATTGACAAACATTTTTATGACTGCACTGCACTTGTCTGATGCAATTGTGTGACTGGCTGCCTGCCTGGGTGGTGGTAATCACTATGTCTTTTGTTTTCTTCTTTAAGGATTTAGCATGTTGATCAGATTCAGTAGAAGTAGTCATAGTTCTAGAAAACGGTACCACCTCCTGGCCCAGGTACAGTAGTGTAGCATATACCACTGTATACCAGGGCATGTGAAACATTTGCATCATTCACATGGGCTGGGTGGCTTGGCTCTCTTTAGCGCTGCTCATTTGGTCATTCATATCTATTTCTTTGGCCTGTTCAGCTCTGACTGCAACATCCATCAAAATAATACCCACACAGCACCATTAATATAAAAAATCTTAGCTGTTTGGCAGTGCCTGTAATGCTTGGAGGTGCTATGATATAGGTATTTGCATCTATCTGTCTCTCTCTCTCCATGTCTCTTTGTCTCTCCCAGCACATTCATGTCACTGACAGAGTAGGATTTTCCACCACACCATTATAGGCCAGCCATGAAGGGGCTGGTAGTGAGTGATTGCTTTTCTATTTAGCAGTGTTACAATAATTTTTATACAAATAATCCATTAAATTATTCCCTTTGGGCATCTATGTCAAATGTGACCAATGTTCGATACTTGTTTGCATTTTTTCACATTTTTTCAAATATTTGTCAATAAATCAGAACAAATCAGAACTTCACTATGTCCTGGTTCTTGTTTAATAACAGTCAGAACTTCACTGAGTTCTCCCAGTCCTAGTTGTAATGTATCAAATCTACTAAAGAAACATTTATAATTATAACGATTCCATTTATAATAAAGTAAAATGATCAATACTAACTAAATTTGTAGATTGCAAAGAGGTAAAACATTCATGAACCAGATTCACAAAATGTTGCCCTGGTGCAATCCTGGTTTTGCACTGAAGTTTGATGAGAGTAAAGTGTATAGGGACCTGCTGCAATGCAAATGAGGAAGGAGACCTCCATATTGGTGCAGTCCCATTCACAAAATATTTTCTTCCGGCAAGGTCCTAGTGCTGTGTGAAATTTAGGATTCCAATGTTGAAATTAGCATGCAATGACCATTCTGCCAGTAGAATTTCCACCGAATTTCACTGGTTCATTTGTGGGATTTTGCTGCAGTGATCCATGGAATAATATTCTGCAGAATACTATTTTTCAAAGAAAATTGCTCTGCAATTATTTTCTGCCGTGCAATTCCACCATTCCGTGTTCAGAGAATTCAACAGAATTTCAGTGGAATTTCAAAGTGCCATGAAATTTCATTCCACTGGAATGTGAAAATTCCACTTGGCACTACAAGGGCCTTTGCAGGGTTCCCTTGCGTGAAAAAATACCAACATGCGGGATCTTGCTTTAATGCCACACAACCCCAGTGGCTGGCAGAGGTGCTGTGGTGGCTCTCCACCCCGCTGACCCAATAGGTAAAAACATTATTTTATTCCTTGGTGTTAGTGGCCTCCTCTGCAAGTTGAGGGCTAGCTGCACAATCAAGCAGACTCAATAGACCCATGAGGCCTGTTTCTTCTGGTATTTCCTATGTTCATATATGCCAATCGCTGACCCAATAAGTAAAAAAAATAATTTATTACCTGGTGGTTTTGTTCCCCCAGAGTCAACATCATGATATGGAATACCATTATCCCTGGTGGTCCAGTGTTCACCCTCCTCCCTGATTACCATCCGAATATCTCAAATAATGAGATTCCCTAGTGGACTAGTATTCTCTCCCTTGCCAGTCACCATCCCGATATCAAATAATGAGATTCCCCAGTGGCCTAGTGTTCCCTACCTCACTGATCACTTGCCTGAAAAGAAAAAAAGTAATGCTGGTGCCATTGTTACCCCCCCCCACGATCACTGTTTGCTAGCACGGATAAACAAAACCCATTTCCCTGGTGTCCAGTGATCCTCTCCCCACCTGCACCCATGAGTGAGCTAGAAACATGTATCCCTATCATCCAGTGGTCCATACCCCACCCAATCACCTGTCTGATGCTGCCAGCATAGTACCCTGTGTCCAGTGTAACCCCACCCCATCTGGATCACCTGTCTAGTACAGATGAAAATTTCTGTGGTGGGCTAGCAGACTCCCCATTCCCAGACCCCTTTATAGTGCAAAAAACCCTTTCCCTGGTGTCTAGTGGACCTCCCTGCCTACTCCAGCAGGTAGTATCCTATCACCCAGCTCCTTCCATCCCAAATGGTCATAAAATGGCCACCTAGAACCTTGCATGCCCAATGGGGTCATTTTCATGGCTTCCTTTGTGAACAGGAAATAGTGCCCTGCCACTATTCCTTATGGACCATGCTCTGGGCTGAATGTTGGGGCAGTGCTACTGGGGTAGCACTGGCAGTACTGGGAGTTACCACTGACTTGGACCACCCCTATTCACAATCAGATTAACAGAGTGCTATCCAATATGAATAGAAATTTTGGACTCCTTGACAGCCACAAACTGCAATTCAAAATGTTCCATTGCCTTTGTAAGTTTTGTGAATCGGGACCGATGGCCCTTACAGGCACATACAAAAATAGTCAATGTGATTAAAGTGCAGTATATTTTTAGTACACCTTGAAATGATGTACATGGGAGACCAGGGAGCTGATATTTGGAGTGGAACATGTCTATTAATAGAACCAGTAGGTATTTGTTAAATATATTGGGTCTGATTCCCAAAGAGATATGCCCGACACAAGGTGCTTGCATCACTCAGTAATGACACAAGTTGAACCTTGCATCATTAATTGTGGCATTCCCTATACCAGTACATGGTCTGCACCAGTGAGAGGGATCGGCTGTGCCTTGCTTAGGATCTGCATCTGGGTATGCCAAGTTGCAAGGGGCTTGTGCCACAGTGGGGTTCACATTTCTGATTTCGAAACCCCGCCATTGCCATCCAAGTGGCTCCACTTAGATCTGCCAGGAGGTGATCTAAGCCCCTTGTGACTCACTTGGACTTTGTTTAGGTGGGCTACAAGTGAGGTCTGTGGGCAGGAGGGGCACAAGGGGCATAGGAAGGGTTGGTGTGGCAGCCAGGATGTATCGGATTGCTTTGGCACATGGGGGTGCATATGGCTCCGTATAGCTATACAATGGGCATTGTCAATACCTGACCCCCTGCTGGTACACAACCCATCCTATGTCCCTCCTGCCCCTTCACCCCTCTAGGCATTGTGTACCCCCTCACCACCACCAGTGCTGCCTGTCTTGTGTTGTGCCAGTGGGAGGTGTGCCAGATCCTTGCGGCATGTGCCACTGCTGTGCTGCTGGTCTGGTGCTTTACCACACATGTGGCAATCCCAGAGAGTTTGGCACAGAGATCCTGTTTTTGGAATATGGCACAGGGTTCCTGGTACATCTAGTATTGCCATAGCCCTTGGAGCAGCACATCTTGCGTCACTCCGTGGGCTCCTTTCAGAAGTCAGGCCCCTTATAGTTACAGCTGTTATTAGTGTAATACTAATTTTATTTCCCATATCAAGAAATGTGTATGTGTACAGTAGAGACATGCTGTACTTAGCTTTACTTGAATGTTTATGTGTGTTACTTTTAAAACCAACAAATACTACCTATACCACAGCTATAACCTTTAGAATACAAAACTAATTGGATTTAGAAAATACATTTATTTTCGGTGAGGGATTGCTACTGGCTTCAAACCTTGCTGGGGGCTTCATATGATAGGTGACAGATTTTGTATCCTGAAATCTCCTCCCATCCATCAAAACAGTGTGCCACTTGCTAAAATTAAGAAGCTTGTGCTGCCCCAGTGATACTGTACTGTAGTGGTGAGTGGCTTGTACATTGTCATGCTTGTCTTAGAAAATGTTTTTGCTGTAATGTTGGCTAACTGCCTTATGTCCCAGGAGACTCAGAGTAGAAAGGGAGCAATGCAGTCCAGAATGTGTAGTATTTACTATTCATGGCACAACTTGACATTACATTTTCAGCCTCAGCTTGTCCTGTTTAGGTTTCCATGGTTTGCCAACCCTGCTAGCATCCCCAAGTCAAGAAACTGAAAACAGGATTTGCCATGCTTAGCAACAAGCTGAAAACAACAAATGGCACAGTCACACAGAAAAATAAAATGAGTCAAATGGCTGAATGCAGGTGTGGGAAAC
Source organism: Neoceratodus forsteri (assembly GCA_016271365.2). Lineage (NCBI taxonomy): Eukaryota > Metazoa > Chordata > Ceratodontiformes > Ceratodontidae > Neoceratodus > Neoceratodus forsteri. The sequence continues at coordinate 629,123,236 of CM057455.1, forward strand.
TTTAATCTCCAAATCTTCCACTCAAAGGATGTTTGGTATCCATGTGCTACCTCTAATCTGCAGGACCATTGTTGTTTGATGGAGTAATATTCTGTGCATATGCACTGTACTGTATGATGTTCTATTTTCCTGAGTAAATGCTCCATTTGTGGTTCTGGTTGGAGTTTGGGTGTCACAGTCTGTGGCTGTGTCAGGTCAGGTGTCCTGTAAGATGGATTATACCCACCTAAAAAATATCAGATCACACACTGCCTCCCAAGAATCTAATTATCTCTCTGTACAGTAAAGAAGAGCAGGGGAAAGCACGGCATGGCTTCTCACTAATCATTCAATGCCTGGCTGGAAAAAGAAGTAAAGCCAGACAGTTCATGTCATTTGTGGAGGAGCCATACAATTAATTCACCTTCCCACCACTCACTCCTTCACCCCACCCTATCACCACCCTCCTCCGCCCTGCCCTACCTGGCCCTCCATTACCCCACTGGCCTGCCATTATCCCAACCCCTCTCCACTGCACCTGCTGTGGCCCAACCAAGCCATTCACTGGTTCACTCTCATTCCCTTTATCTTAACCATGGAATGGAATCTTACAGTCTATGGAGTCGGGTTTCAACAACAAGCAGGGCATGTCCATCCATTCTCAAGAAAGATTACCTACAGTTGGCAGAACACTTGGATCTTACAGGAAGGATAGAGGAAGATTCTCACCATATCAGCTGTAAGAAAAGGCACAAAAAGTAGGTAAACAGATAGCTTCTAAAGGGATAATAAAGTATTTATTGACTTTAATTTCAAATGCTGATTTTGGTAATTCTAGTTGAGAACTGCAGTGGAGTCTTGAAGAGAAAGACAACCTCTCCCCTCTAGTCCATGGAATTGAACTGTGAGTTTCTGACAGGATTCATGAAGTGTTTTTCATTAATGTGGAAAGTAGTATCCCCTTTCCCACAACAGATTTCTAAATCATTGACATACCATTAAATGCAATACCTTGATGGACATCAAATGTGTCACCTTGCAATGCCTCTCAACTGTTATGCATTTCTGCATAACACTCTATTTTTTGGGGTGCATAGTGAGAGCTATGATGATGCATTCCTAACAGAGGGAGAGAAGATAATATAGGGGTGTAAAATAGGTGTGACAGGATTCTGAACCCATCACATTTTGTTGCTCTGCACAGTACTGGAGTTGAAGCACATAGTGAGTATTCATGAATCAGTTCACTTCTTCAGTATTCATGAATCATTTCACTTCTTCTCTTCTCTTCCTTCTCTCTCAATCTCTACTGTGCTATCATGGATTAATACAGTGTTAAAATGTGTGAAAGCAAAATCCCAGTAGAAACGACATATTGCATTCCAGGTGGGCTATACTGGATAAGTGCATTGTAAAAATGGGCAAAAGCAGGAGCCCACTGAACAGGACATATTTCATCTTTGCTTGGCTATCATGAGTACGTAGACTGTAAAATGGGTAAAGCAGACCTTACTGAAACTGAGGTATAGCACCTCCACTGCGCCCTGCTGAAAATGAGGTGTTTCATCTCATCTGGCCCATCCTGGATAAATACAGTGTAAATATAACAAATACATTAAAACTCCCTGCACTTTAATTATATATCTTTCTTCTGGTTTATGCATTAGTAGCCATTTTGGCTCTAGCCAGACTCTGTTTCTCTAGTCACTCCTGAAGTTACTTGTGATATTGTCGTGGACTGCTCTCAGCTGCCTTACTTACTGTATCGTGTATATTACACTGCTAGGTATTATTTTATTGTGTCTGTCTGTTTGAAATGTAATTTTGTTTGTGTATCTGGGTCAAGCCTGTAAAAGGGTCATGTGGCCCAGTGCTTTTTATACAGTTAATAAACTTTTAAATAAATAAATACTTACACTAGCAAAGACCCTTTCCCCTAATCATCAGTTATTATTCCCACTCCTCATTTTATTGTTTTGTTGCTCACTGTTTAATGTTCTTTCATTTGTTTTGCAAGTTACTGTATGGCAATTGTATTCTTGAAAATGTTCTTATAATTTGTTTACCTTGTTATACATATTTCAATATTATTGTTTTATTTTGTATACTGTACTTTGTATTTGTTCTGTTCTTTGCTCTACCTCCTCCCCAGGACTTATCTGGAAACAAAATGACACCAGTTCAGTATGACCTTCCTTCTAAAACATTTGAAATAAACAGACAATAAAACAAACAAATTGGCAAATTATGATTCTCGAGTTGAACCTAAAAGCCATTTATTCAGTATTATCTTTCACTCGTCCTCAACTTAAGTGGCGTCATCTGCCTCTGTGTCTTTTCACAAGTATAATACAAGCATGGGTGGCTCACAATATTGCATCTTTAATCACTGCCCACTTGTTTTCTGCTCCTTCTACTTTTGTAAGCTGGTAGAATACTTAAACTGTTATTATATCTTATTTCTTTGTAATTTGTTTTGGTGCTCCAACAAATGAGTATCTTCTAAATCATCCCTAGTTGCAGCATCTGGAGTCTGAGAAACAAAAGTGATGCAGGGAGCTCTGGATAGCCCATAGGCTTTATAGCTCAGATGGTAGAGCAATGTGATGGTATTTCAGAGATCCAGGTTTAGTTCTATTAAGGACACATTATCATTTCGCATTACCAATTGTGTTTTAAGTGCTTAGCAGTGGCTAATACAACATCTATAATATATTATAATATAAACTTTAATATTTGCAGGACCTGCAGACTGAGAATGTAGACGACTCCTAAAAGCTCTGTTGAGCCATTCATCTGATAACTCAGCTAGTGACGCACTAGTGTGGTAGTTAATTGACCTTGGTTAATTTCTGGTTAGAACATATAATTGTTCTCATTACAAGAAGAAATTATTTAAGATTTTTCTGATTCTATTTACCAAATTGGTACTGTTTTAACACTATATTTAGTCAGACCAGTATGTATGTGACAAAACGGATATTGTACATCTTTAGATTTGGGGCTATGCTAAACCAAATTAAGGATGACTGTAAACACTATGGCACTTGTATAAAGAATTTTACGGGGAATGAAGGATGGCATTATGTTTGTGAAGCTGAGATCCACACATACACAGTTAGTATAAATGCATTTTTGCTGCTGTGGAAGGACATTTACTCTTTGGATAAACATCAAGTATGTATGACTTCATTATCTGCACAGGAACATACTGATAACCTACGCTTATTGTCACTGGATTGCTAGACTGCCATACTAGAAATATGCAGTTCTGCACCACCCATGCAATTGAAATAAAGCAAATAAAGCAACTAATGCACCTTCAAGGTTACCTTTCATTGACAACTCTCAGGAAGATAAAGATGATATTAATTGTAATGCAGTGGCAATGCAGATAGCTATGACTAGCAGAGTTTCATACTGTTCCTCATAATAAATCCAATTTTTTAAGTGACCGTGAAATAAATGCTTGGCCTAATTATAAGACTGTGACAGCAGATAAACAGTTGTTTTCTGAGTAGGCGATAAAGTAATATAACAGACTTACATTTTCTTATTGTATGAAAAGAGAAAGTAGTACTTTCTGATCTGGTGTACTTAGCACACAAAATTAACTTTTTGGAGCACATTATCCTATGTACCAGGTCATTTGGAGGCCCAGGCCATGTGCTATCTGGCTGTATGCTATTGTTCAGCTAGGATCATCAATAACGGACCTACTTTACACTTTTGGACATTTGGCACAATCAAACCTATTCAAAACTATGTTTGGATATTTGGCATGCTTCACAATATTCAAACCAGAACAGTTACCATTTATACACATCACAAGTGTAATGTAAGGTCCAAAATATGTTATCCAGAGCCCTGCTGTTAAATAAGTAAAATGCATTAAGACTGCTTTCAATGGTGGAACACTCAAAAGGCTCATTTGTCATGGGGCAAACCATTCTGAATTACCTAAGGATTGCAAATGTTTATTTTAATTTCTGTTTACTAGGATAACCTAATGTGAAATGATTTAATTGCTAAGGTCCTTTATGGGTTACCATTGCTTCAATGCTTTTGTACTGAGGTTCTTTGTCCTTTAGATTACTTTCCTATTTTGGGCTCACCATGACCCAAACCAGTAAGGCCAAACTATGAATGGTTCACCTTCCCTAGAATGTTACAGAGGATGCACACTGATGAGTCTTGTGTAGGATGAAACATGTGTCATCTGTAGAACTGAACATTTATCTGTGTCTTCTGCTTTCAACCTTTGCATATTATGTGAGAGGCCATCTTGCACCATATAGCTCTCTTTGAAAAAGAACCACTCAAAATTCCTTCATGGTGATTTGCACATACTTCCCATGATGTGTGCATTATGGGGATATGCGTAATTTTGCATTTTCTTGAAATTGGGCTTGACTGCCAATTCCTTTCTGGGCAACTGTTGCCTATGTGCTTCTGTTTTGAGGTTTTATTCATGTATTAAGCAGTGAATGTCAGGTTAAAAAGAAGAATTCAAGACAAAAAGCAAGGGAAAGATGCAGCGTTGGAGGGTCTGAATAGTATAGATGAGGGTTGTCAAAGAGAAATTTATGGGAACATTGCAGATAGAGGTTTCCTATAACCTGAAGGATCATTGTAAAACAGTAATACAGCAATACAAATGAGAACTTCAGTTGGATACAGTTACAACAGCACCACCTTTCTTCCCAAACTATTCTTTAGTTATTTACCTACCTGCTTTCAGATATTGTGTTTGAGGGAAGCAAGTAATTATTTGATTGTGATGAAACCAGCATGGAGTTTAGAAGTGGAAGGGACTTTGATGAACACTTGCAAAGGTGGAAAGGCTGTAATTAACAGATCAGGGGCTAGATTCACAAAACTTTGCACCATCACAAACCCAAGTTGTGCCAAGCAAACTGGGTTTTGTCCCCATGTATTATTCACAAAAGCCCACTTTGTACCCATAAACTGGATTTGTGATGGGGCAAAATTCTGAGGGGCTGCAATGCAAATGAGGGGAGGGGACCTGCATATCCATGTAGTCCCATTCACAAACCACTTTCTCCATGCAAGGGCCAATTGAGAAGGCTCCATGCATGGAGGAAATATCACCGAGCCAGACCTGGCAGTAGGTCTGTCAACCCTTGTGGCCACGGGAGGTACTGTAAGTCCCTATCCCCCACCAATCACCATCCCTGACTTAAAATTAGTGACTGTTGCAGTGGTGATATAGTGGTTCCCTCCCCTCCCAGTTCTCTGATTACCATCCCAATAGTTTAAAAACTATTCCTGGTAATCCAGTGGTCCCTCTCCACTCACCATTTTCTGATCGCATCCCAGTAGTTTAAAAACATTCCCTGGGGCTGGCCCACTGGCACAGGGGCAGGATGCACCCTGTGATGCCAGTGACCTGGGATAGGGAATGGACCTGGTCTGTCAGGGGCTGGCTGGAGGAAGAAGAATTGAGCATCTGGCTTTTCTTCTCCAGGGGAAGTGGTGGAGTGTTAGGCATTATGGAGACACCTGGTGGAGGCTGAGTGTACATTTTCCATGCCGATGTCAATACATTCAGGGGTGGGGTAGATGCTGGTCATCATTGCATCCCCCCTCTTACATGGAAAAACCTCAGCTGCCAACTGCCTACACTGATGCCCTCCTCTGCTCCAATTGCTCCCAGGCCATCTCCTGACCTATTCAATGTTCGTGGCATTATAGTGGCTGGTGCCATGACTCTGCCCTTAGGGCAAGCCAGGGGTATCAGGGAAATATAGACTTGGGAACTGCGGCTAATGTGGGATGTGGGAGTAGGAGGGTATGTGACTGGGTGGAGAACTGGTGGAGGAGCAGCTCACAGAAAAGAAAAAACTCCCTGGAATTCTAGTGGTCTCTCTCCCTTCCCCAATCTCTGATTGCCTTGCCCATGGAATATTCCACATCCACATGTAGTCCAGTGGTCTCTCCCACACCATTTGCTGATCACTGTCCTGGTGCAAAAACCAAAATTCCACTGATACATAGATAGATAGATAGATAGAGATAGACAGATAGATAGATAGATAGATATTTTATTCATATAGCACCCATCTCCAAGGACTCTGGGTGCTGTACAATATAACACATATAACATATACCATGCAATAATACAAATCTAAAACTAAACTACAGCAATATACAAAATACAGCTAAAAGCAACAGCTAACTAAACATCACAAAATGTACTATTATTATAAAACCCTTCAGTTAAAAGCTTGATTAAATATGATTTGAGGCCCTTCTTAAAGGCTTCCACTGTGGGATCCTCCCTAAGATAACCAGGCAAGGAGTTCCACAGGGTGGTGCAGCCGCTGCAAATGCTCAGTCACCAAAATGCCGCAGTCTAACCCTGGGAACTCCAAGTAGGTCACCTCCGGCAGAACAAAGAACCAGGAAAAGGCGGTATGGCACAAGGAGCTCTTGCAGATAGACTGGGCCCCTCTTGTCAGGGATTCATAGGTTAACAGCCCAATCTTGAAGACAACCCTCCACCGAACTGGCAGCCAGTGCAGTTCACGGAGCAATGGGGTGATATAGTGTAGTGGCCCCCACTCTATCCCCAATCCTTTCCTGCCATGAGGTGCAAATTCCCCTGCTGGTCTAGCAGTTCCCCACCTATCCCTGATCTGTTCACATAGGGCACTGTACAGTTGTCCTGGTGTTTAATGGACCCCCACCAACCCACCCTTTGAGGGACTGATCTACAACGGTGCCCCCAACCCGACCACCAGCAGGTGACCAACACAGCCCACCACTCACCTTCACAGCTGGCTTCCAACTGAGCTCTCAATGAGTGCATGCTGTATACAGTACTCCCTCATTGTCTGACAGCTCACTCTGAGCAGTCAATCACTGTCATGCCTATGGAGGCTGCTTGATCACTCCACTTCATATCTGCCAGTACTAATCATCAACCTGAACAGCTTTTAGATCAGCTATTTTTTGTGAAATTTCTGCACCCAATGCTATTATATGCCTAGAGGAAAGGCTAGCAAGACTCATTCACTGGAGCATTCACCTGCTGCTGAAGAATTGGCAACCAATAGTGATAGTTCACAACTATCCTCGCTTAGCAGCCATTTTAAAACTAGGGCCTTAGGACCAAAGTTTTACAGAAACAGATGATGCTAATTCTATCAGAGCTTCAAGATTTTAAGAGGAAAGCAAACTGACCACGGCCGCCCTACACACTGACATAAAATTAGAAAAGATCGAACAGTACTGAGGAACCATGCACATTGGCAGCCTCCAGAACAGACCTCTCTAAACAAGTCATTGCACAACTGAATCAAATCATCCTTGATTTTTATAAGTGCAGGCTGAAGACTCTGAAGCCTGCAATCACAAGAATCATTTATGAATTTCTGGACTTCAGAGGTGCCAAAGGATGACCTGATTACATTTTACAAACCTCTTCTGTACAACCTTTGATTTACATGCTTCTTGCACCCTGAAGTGGACCATTCTCACTGTTACTTAGGGCCTAGACCTCAGAACTGAATACCACCCTTGCTCCATGGTGTTCTTTTTCTCTGGTTCCAAGAGAAAGAACTGGTCCTGCATAAGGTGGGTTGACTTTGAGAAAATGAGAGAGTGCCTCACAAAAGCACTGACAAATGGGCAAGAAGTAGGAGTGGAGGAACAATAGGGAAAAATCAAAACAGCAATCACAGAGGCAACAAGCCTTAGTTCTGAATCACATCAACAAAGCAAAACAAAGAAAAAACACTATGGATCTCAAAAGAGGTGGTGGGGAAGGTTAAGGAGGAAAAGGTAGCATTCAGGAAGTATAAGGAAACACAGAAGGAGCAGGACAGAGAACTGTACCAGTTAAAACAGAAGGAAGGAAAGACAGTCAGAATAGCAAAGGCCCAAACTGAGGAAAAGATAACCAACTCAGTTAAGAAGGGATACAACCTTTTATAGGTACATTAGGGAGTGAAGAAAGATCAAGTGCAGGATAGTGAGGCTTAATAAAGTGAAGGAGGGTGGGCAGAGTGGGACAGTGAAAAAGCAGGGATACTGAATTAATACTTCTGCTCAGTATTCACAAAAGAAGAGGAGGAAGAGGTACCTAAATCAAAGAATAGAAGCACTCTGGATAGGGAGGTTGATACCAGTCCATTCACAGAAGAAAGGGTTCTGAAAGAACTCTTAAAACTGAAAGTGGACAAAGCAATGGGGCCTGATGGGATTCACCCAAGAATTCTAAAAGAACTAAGGGTAGAGCTAGTGTCTCCACTGACTACCCTTTTAACAAATCATGGGAGGATGGTGTGGTACCTGAGGACTGGAGGAGGACAGATGTGATTCCCTTCACAAAAGTGGGAGCAAGACAGAGGCAGGAAACTACAGACCTGTTAGTTTGATCTCAGTGGTAGGGAAAATGATGGAATCACTTCTGAAAGAAAGAATTGATGAGTTCTTAGAGGCCAGTGGGGCACAGGACCCAAGGCAGCATGGATTCACAGCAGGAAGGTCATGTCAGACAAATCTAATAGATCTCTTTGACTGGATGACCAAAGGAGTAGAACAGAGGAGGGGCTGTGGACATGGCTAGCTAGACTTTTGCAAGGCATTTGACACAGTACCACAAAAAGTTTAATATACAAGTTAGCCAGTCTTGGAGTGGCTCCCAAAGTGATAGCCTGGGTAAAAATTGGCTGGATAACAGGATGGAGAGGTAATAGTAAACAGAGTTCACGCTGAAGGAGGGGGTTACTAGCGGGTACCACAGGGTTCAGTACTGGGATTGATCCTCTTTAATATCTTTGTAAATGACATTTTATTTACTTATTTGCACATCGGTTTACAACCTTTGAACCAGATGCTCATTTCCAAAGGTATCTCATCACATAGAGGACAAAGACAAATACAAGCATTCCAGTCCCAGGATATAGGTTACAGAGTTTGCAAGCACATGTGATAAAGATCAAGACAAATACATATACAAGCATTTTAGGTTCCAGGATATGGATTACATAGATAGCAAGCACATGTGATAAAGACAATTATACAGAGACACCAGTTTGGTTATATTGCAGAGGACTGGAAGGAAAAGTATGTCTCTTTGCAGATGCCACAAAGATCTGCAACAGGGTTGATACAGAAGGTGGGGTGGAAAGGATGCAAAGGGACTTGGCAAGGTTGGAGGAATGGTCAAATGTATGGCAGCTTGGATTCAATGCAAAGAAGTGCAAAGTAATGCACCTGGGAAACAAGAACCTAGGGGAAGATTACACAATGGGGGTCTGAGATACTAACAACAAAATGGAACAGGATCTGGGGTAGTCATATCAGATGACCTTAAGGTGGGCAAGCAATGGAGAAGGCATTAAGTTGGGCTGGTGGGATACTGGGATACATAGGGACAGGCATCACCACTAGAAAACAGGAAGTTGTTATCTCACTGTACAGACAGTTGGTGAGACCCCATCTGGAGTAGACCCCATCTCCACCAGGACATAGACAGAATGGAGGCTGTCCAGAGGAAGGCAACTAAAATGGTGCAGAGTCTGCATCAGAAGACACACAAAGAGAGATTAAAGGAGCTTAATATGTATACCCTCAAGGAAAGGAGGGAGAGGGGAACATGATAAAACTTTCAAGTACCTCAAGGGAATCAGCAAAGTCCATGAGGGTAACATCTTTCAGAAAAAGAAGTACAAGAACAAGAGGGCACAATTTGAAGATAGAAGGGGATGGCTCAGAGGTAATGTGAGGAAGTATTTTTTCATCTAGAGGGTTGTGGATACATGGAACAGCCTTCCTGAGGAGGTAGTGGAGTCAAAAACAGTGGGGAATTCATGAATGCATGGAACAGACATAAGGAAATTCTACTGAGGGTAGGAGGAAGTTGGCTGTTGGTTAACTAGGATCTGCAGCTTATCCATTAGGTAGGGACATGGGCAAACTAGGTGGGCCAAGCGGTCCTTATCTGCCATCATATTCTATGTTTCTATGTTTCTTTGTGGCAGAAGGCCATCATCATGTACTAATCTTACAGTCTGTATATGATAATGACTATCCTCCTACAATAGCAGCATGTCAGAGAGCATATTTGCCACTGATGAAAACACAGTGTGAAGCAAAATATAAATTTTGTACCCCATACCGGATAGAATGATCATTTATTTTTCTGATGGGCCTCTTACCTTTTAGTCAGTTGAGGAAGCAGCAACAGAGTTAAAAAGAAGAGATTTGCCATCACAATGCTGAATCCCCAACAGCAACAACAGCCAACCCTTGCAGCAAATCTAGCACAGAAAGTCTGGCAGCAGGTGCCATTGAGGAACAGCACCACTGAGAGGAAACAGCAGCCATCCAAAAGATCATGGCTGATCTTAGAAATCAGACACCCTTATTGCTAACTGATGACTCCACAGAACAACCTGTGGGAGAGATTGAACACTACTGTGCACTATAAAGGTAAGCCACAGGTCTCCCTCCTTACAGATTGCCTGGGTAATGGTTTCTGGATTTTCCTCATTTGTTGTTATTGTATGCCATGCTTGCTATTCCCCGCCCCATCAAATGGTAGACGGATTGTGGCTGGCCTCTGGGCTGTCTCCAAAACTAAGATCTTTAAATAATCTCTCTGCCCAATTCTAGGAGTTGGTACAAGGGGTTATGGCCCTGGGGAGCACTGGTGTAGCAGGACATGCAAACAGTTTATCAGCCATACTCAGAGAGCTCACACTTCCTGACAGAAACAGAAATTCTGCCATGTGGATAACCTGACTTGATGAAGGAGCTGGATCATTTGAGCTGGTAACAATCTGAATGCCTAAGCAGTGGACTGTTCTATCACTTGTCCCATTGCAATGCCTGGCCACCATCTATGGAAGGCCACTCTCACTAATGGTAGTTCTGACTACATACTAACCACAAGGCAGCCTTAAACATTCAGTGTTTAGTAGGTCTGCCATTCACTGAATAGCTGACTCTTCAATCAAGATGGAAGGATTGTGTTGTGCCAACTGCTCTCTTAGGGTCACCAGATTACTTATACCTAATTATAATTATACTGTTTTGGTGTCAGCTCAGAGGAGGGTGTGGTTGCTGCCCCAGTAAACAAGGGGTCATGATGGATCAGGTTGTCTATGACGCTTGGGAGATTGTTGGACTTGGGAGTCTCCCTGTTGCCCTGATGGGAGTGACAACAAATTGCTAAAATAAAATTAGACTATGGTCTCAACAGTAAATGCTTAATTTAGATAACCAGCATCCTGTAATAACTTAGTTTTTCTACTCACTGTATTCTCAGAGCACTGTTTTGGTTATTTGGATTACTTTATAGCAGGGCATAAGCTCTGGCTCGGTGCCCATGCAATACTTTTATTTACAGGTACTCCACTTTGACTGCAACTACAGACTATCTGATATTAAATATTCAAAGCAGGCAGGTGGACCGGGTTAGCCTGCAGGTTTCAGAACAACGATTACAAGCTTCTCATTATGGTATAAGTTAGCATAACCTGTTAATTACATTGTGTTACTACAACACCATATACTTTAGTTCACTGATCAGGCTATTGGCCCTGTTACATAGTTCAGGGTTGGATCTGACTTGGTACCAAATGAACTGTTTAACAGCTGTCAGATCTTCTTGTTCCATAGATGTCCCCTAACACTCATGAGGTTGTACTGGGTGCAGAACAATTTTGCTGCACCCATCTCCAAGTGACTAGTTACCCAATTGTAGTCTTTCCAGACCCGCTTACTTCAGAGGTATTTTTGGGACATCCCCAGTGTACGTAAGGTTGGCGCCAGGCGCTGTCGAAATGGCGATGTGATGTGGGTGAAAGCCTGAAAGGCGGGGCAGGAGGGTGACTGGATGTGGGGCTGTGGGCGACCATAGCGACAGGATGTCACTATACGTACATGCGTGAGGGAGTGACCACAATGAGCACGGCCTGGGAGGGGTGGAGGGACATAGGGGGTGGTGCTGCGTTTGGCTGCCGAGCTGTGCCGTGGTGTCCGGGTTGATCTCCGCTGGCAGTGATGGGGTTCCGTGTTTCTGGTCTGGGTCCAGGCTACTGCCTTTTGTTGCTCCGAGCCCAAACGTTATTTATATTTTGCTTTTCACCCCCGACATCACCCCAGGTTGAGAATCTTTAAGTAGGGGTTGAGGAAGGCAGCACTACAGAAAGCAAAAGTATAGAAATCCCAGTGGCATTCCTCCATGTGCTGAGGATGTCCGCGTTGGCCCGAAATTTTTTAAGCCACCCTGAAGAATCGAAGATAATCGAGCCACCATTTGGCGCTTGCTATTATCACATAGAACCCATCCCCAGTGGTCCTCTATGTTTTAAGGACACTACCAACTAGCTAACATGAGGAAAGGAGTACAATTTTAGAAAAACGGTGCATCTGTTACTAGCTTGTTACTAGGAGAACCATATTGGATCCTTAGTACAGCACTGGGCCTTGCTGCCTGAATACAAACTCTAGTCCTCCAACCTTCCTCTCCTTACTGCATATACCATAGCTAGGAGTCAATGGCTGCTTCAGGAGTAAGAGGAACTCAAACCTTGCCACTTCCTGATTCATGGTTTCAGGACCACTGTTATTTCAACCCTGCCAGGGTAAATAGAAAATAAAGTTGCTGGCCCCTGATGTAGAAATACCCTTGGACAGTATTGGGCCCCTCATTAACTTTTCAAACAGGCCTGAATTATGCTGTCACTACCTCTATTATTACATGATTCCCTGCCTTTTCACTGATGGTTGGAGAATAAAACATTTTTATCATACAGTCAGTCCCAGATGGAGTCAAGGCCTGATGCTTCATGCCCCCTATCTCCTTTCCCCAATATAATTACATCCTATGGGCCAATAGTATGGCACAATTGTCCTGGATTTTACCATGGCTTCTTGGACATGTTTGTCCGTGATACTTTGGAAGTACTCAGTTCTCCCAGTTTCACAGTACAAGCCCAGATGGCATTCAGTTGTGACTATAGTTCATTATAGTTAGGTATTCTCATATTCATAATGTTAGTTCTATTTTTAGTTGTAAATTAAGGGGTTATGTTATGGCCCAGCATGTGATACCTTATGTATCACAATGAATGAACAATGACCTTGTTTCATGAGTGGTGGAGCATAGCAGAGCCATGAGTGAGGTTTCGAGGTCACTGTCCATGAGTTATGATAGATAGGTATGACACAACAGGACATCACATATACATTTTATACAATACAGCTCAATTTTTGTTTGTTTTATTTTGTTTTATTGTTTTAGTGGCTCAAGGGAAGTGACATGTACACTGCATTGATAACTGGCGATGATGTGCCTACTGTGCTTGATATCTTGACAGTATATATGTATCGATCTAGTTATCACACTGTGCTTGTGATATGCTTTTATTTGATACCATATCACTTCACCCTATTGTATAATACAAGTTAAAGGTTTGTGTATATAGTTTAAAGAAAGTCAGCAATTCTATATATTTATTTTTTTACACTTTCTTTTAATCCCCTCGCCCCGTTCTACTTCTTCAGACCTCTGATCATCCCTATGGGTCCCTCCACAGAATCTGCCCTGGATTGGGAGGCTTACTCCTTACACCTCCTGTCTTACTCCTTCTCCTTGAAGTGCCTGCACAACAGGGTCTGTCCTGTGGGTAGGTGAGCAGAGGTGGATCGGTCATCATCTTGGACTGAGAGGGGTATATTTTCCATTTTCTCCCTTAGTCCCTCCTTCCCGAGGCATCAGCACATAGGATGAATGTCCAGTCCTGTGGCATGCTAACACACATCACAGTCAAGTGCCCATAATGTCCTCCCTCCCCAACTCTCAAAGAGCTGCCTGTGCCCTGAAGCCCATGCTTCCACCGGCACTGGTGTGTTGAGTGTCACGAGACACCCCAGGATCCCACCCCTGGAGGAGAGAGCATCCATTGGGATGCTCAGTCCTCCTCCTCAACCCCAGGGACCCAAGTCCATTCCTGAACCCAGGTCTCTGGTGAGGTGTGGCGTCCAGCGCCTCAACCCTCAGCGCCACCGGGCCGGACTTATTGTATTTATTTATTGATTTCTAGGATTGCAAAATACCTTTGAGCTGGATGCTCCTTTACAAAAGTTTCCATGTCTGAACAAATAATACAAACAATTGTTACAAAGACATTTAGCAGAAACAAGGCATAATGGCACAAAGAAGAACATGGAGGACTTGGAGCTACATCATCCATTTAGGAAGGCAACACAACAAAACAGGGATGCCATAAGGCACACTAAAAGATAAGCACAGTACAGAGAGATTTCAGATGAATATCAACAGAGAGAATCAGCCTAGAAGGCTTTGTCCAGAGGTAATGAAGAAGAGACGGAAATCAGGGTAATTGCAACAGGGTGAGTAGGGTAAGGAGGAAGGGTAACTAAGGATTAGAGGTAGGGAGAGTGAGGGGCACAAGCTAACTGCCAAGTGTTGTGGTGGTACATGGAACTAGTTGGAATTAGTTGCTGCAAAGGGGCATTAGAGTGCCCTGCCTTGCATATGCAGATGACCTGGCACTAATCTCTCTGTCAGATCTGGATTACAAATGAAATTAAATACCATACATGCATATGCAGTATCTCATAACCTACATGTTAATAAGAACAAAAGCCAAGTCATGATTTTGGCTCTAGAAATACATCAATTAAATGGATGGTAGGCGAACATAGGATTGAGATAGTTAAATCCTATGTCTATTTGGGTCTTTAATTTTCAAGCACAGGATTTGGGAAGTACATACAAAATCTCAAGCTGATAAGCTTAAACAAATGGCAGGAGCTCTACTAACATTTAATAGAAAATTTAGGTCTTCTACCTTTCTACTCTAAACGCTTACTCAAGTTAAGTACATTCCCCAGGCCCTGTACTTGGTTGAAGTCTAGGACTACAGGAAGTTAAAAAAATGGAAACTCCTTTAAATAATATTCTTGGATCAGCACTGAGTTTGGGGAGTTCTATACCTATCCCTTTAGTAAGAGATGAATTAGGTTTTCCTAGCCTGAAAGCTATGCTTTGGCTAGATTCGTGGGATACTGGATAACTGTTACTAGAATGGATCCTGAAAGATTATCTAGGAATGCCTAGAGAAAAGAAAGATGGAAAGCCCTTGACTGTAAGCAATCACGATGATATATACAGTGGATAGAAGTTTTAGGAACAAATGGCCTACAAGTTTTGAAAATGTGTAGGTGAAGGGCATTAGAATTGGTTTGCTATACAAAAATACTGTACCAGCAAAATCATAAATAATGAGAAAATGAAAGACTGTCAAAGTATTTAATCTCTAAGGATTGCTCCCTGGATTGTCAGAAATGATATTTGTCACATTTTTAGATATTATTTGGAGGTTTTGACAGATCAGGAGCTCAGATTTATCTATGTTAGATATAGATTCAAACTCTTTAAAAGTAATGTCCTGAGAACAAGATACAGTAAGCAATCCAATAAGGCATCTAGCTTCTGTAATTGTGCTAGTAAAGAAATAGAAGATCTTTTTCATGTGGTTTGTTAATTGCACCTGGTATAATAAAAGGGGTATTGGTTAGTCCCTGCATGGTTACTAATTGGTAATCTGGTGAAAAAGTACTTTTAAACAAAATGATGACAGCCCAGGATAATTATTTGATAAACCAGGTTGCAGGATATTTTAGAGCCATCTCTATTATTCATAATAAATACAGATGATCTCAGTTTTCAAATGTACTCTGTACATGTTTTAATCAATTATATTTATAATCTCTGAGTATGTGTAATTTTTAGAGGTGCTGTACAAATGTATGTTATATTTCTGTCCTGTATATGCAGACCTATTACTTGAAATGTGTACTGATTCTTATTTTTATGATCTTTGATCGAACAAATAAAATCTTTTGACTTGAGAGTTCTAAACAGTACTTGCTAGGTGCAGCATATGCACCCATTGAGAGCAGAGAGGTCAAGGGTTGTGCAGGAGAGTGAGTGTGATAGGGAGGTAGGGTAGAAATAGATTTGTGGTGGGGACAGTGGGAGGCAGGCATGCATGGCTACTAAGTGCTGTGGTGGTACAGGGAACTAGTTGCTGCAAGGGAACATTATTGCTGTTCTAACCAGTATGAGTTAGTAGGACAGTTGCAGCCACAGAGGGTGAAGAAATGTTTACATACTTCACATTTGAAAGGAGCTACGAGAGTTGAGCCAGTTGGGAGCATGATATGCAAATTACCTTTGCCCCTGTGGTATGACAGAAAGGAACCTTGAACAAATGACAGCTAGACACTCGGGTCCAATTGGTGTTGGGAGCTGGGTATAGGCAGTTCTGGACACACAAGGTGGTTAGGCCCAGGGATGTTTTTTGCTAGCATGCAAGTCTGGTACTTCAACCTTCCTAGCAAATGAAGCCACCCCATCTGGATGTACACATGACAGGTGTGTGTAAGATGGTGGGCCCCTGACATGAGTTTGCAGGCTTTATTTAAGGCTACTGTGACCCTTTTGAAGGTAGTGTCAGATGCAGCACCATAGACAACCAGTCCATAGTCTATTATGCAGATGACAGAGCTGTCTACTGCAGTCCAAAGTTCCTCCTTGGTCAGGCAGTGTTTATGTCTGTGTGGTAAGCCTAGTCTGGTGTTGATGGCTTTGGCGACATGTTCAACATTGTTTGTGAAGGATAGGATGCAATCTAGGGTAACCTCAGGTATTTTAAAGAGTGGACCAGGTCAAGCGGGGTATTTAGTGATTAATATTATGAACTGGTATGCTCTGTCTTTGTTATGGGGGTTAGCAAATGTCATGACTTTAGTTTCTTAAAGTTCATGAGCAGCTTGTGCTTCATGAACCAATTCTTGACACAGGTGAATTTCAGCTAAAGCTGCTTCTCAAGGAGTGATCGGTCCTTACTGCTGGTATAGATCACAGTATCGTTTACATAGAAGAGCATTCTATCAGGGCATTTAAGAGGTAGATGGTTAAGGAATAGGCTGAAATATATTGGACCTAAGATTGATCCTTGGGAGAACACCAGATCGTACTTCCCATCTTTCTGAGAGGACACCATTAATCTTTACCTGTTGTACTCTATTTGCGAGGTAGATTCTGAACTAGCCTATGGTGCTATCAGAGAGCCAAGAGATGGAAAGTTGGTCAAGCAGCAGTGCACGATTAACCGTGTTGAAGGCCTTAGTGAAGTCGATGAAGGTTGCCCCACCATCAGGCCTTGGTCTAGGAGCATTATGTATGTTGCCAGTGACTTCAAATAGTGCAGTGGTAGTGCTGTGTGATTTTCTAAACCTATGTTGTTGGGAGCATTGAATCTGGTATTTATCGAGGCAATCGACTAGCTGGTCTGACACTTTATGCTCCAATGTTTTTTTGGGGGGATGGATATGCAGTGATAGTTAGAATGCATGGTCCTGTCTCTGCTTTGTGTACCGAGTCATTATATCAGCTTTCCAACACTGTGGAATTTGCAAAGCATAATGATAGGCTCAGGATGTGTGTTACAGGGTGAGATTTAATTGAGGTGAGGGCAACAAATTTAAGGTTGAGTGTGTTTCTGCTAAACCAAGATCTCTGAAGTACACATTGCAGGTACTTTTACTTCTTTTCTGGTTATGATTTTATAGTAGAAAGTGGGGGCTGCTGGTTGGTTTCATTTGCACCTGTCATCGTAAAATAATCGGGGGAGTGCACTACTGAGATGGGTAAAAGCAGTATTGAAAGCATCAGCTATGACTTTCAGGTCATGGAAAATAACTTCATTAATGTCCAACATAGATGGATAGATTTTTTTGTTTTCCCATCAATTCCTTAATGTTGCCCCAAAACTTTCTACCATCCTCACAGGAGTTTGCAAGCTCATCTTTAAAGTTGTGACTTTTAGCAGCATGTATCGTGCATGTGAAGGCATTCCTGGCCACATTATATAACTGAATATCAGCCTGCTTGCCTCGGAAATAGCCCGATGCCACAAGTTATCTCTGTTTGCCATAAGCATGAGAAGGGGTGGTGTGACCCATTAGTTACTAGCACTCTTAACCTTTTGTTTCCTGAGAGGGATGAAGATGTCACAGGCTGTATTGAACACAGCAATGGAATATTCAAAGGCTTGGTCAGCATCCTGTGAAGTGATAATAGGGACCATTCTTGCTGTCTGAGGTGAGATCTTAATGGTTCAAGATGCCCCTTTTTTTTTAGAACTTGGTTGGTAATAGTTTGAGTGGGGGTTTAGCAGCTTTGTTTGACCAGTGACACAGGATAGAGAATGGTCACTGATCAAGTCAAGGAGGACTGAGGTATTTGTGATTCTCTCAGGCTGGTTGGTAAGCAGCCAGTCCAGAACAGTACTTAATACTCTCTGATAATTCATTCCAGTGAGGGAGTCCACCAACTGAGCAACATTGATAGATGAAATGGCATCTTTATGGAAGTCACATCAGAAGACATCAATTTACATTGAAGTCACCAACAATTATATAAGGTGCAAGTCACCAACAATTTTACAAGGTGCAATTCAGTGCACTGTGTGCAGGGGCATATGGTGGGGTGTGGGGACTGGGCAGCTACATTTCTCCCTCTCCTGATTGGAGTTGATTATGGCTACATAACATATGCAATTATAGTCACTAAATGTGAATGGATTAACTAGCCCCATAAAACGATTGAGAATTATGACACTTCTTAAAAGATATAAATAAGACCAGGTCTACAGTATATCCAGGAGACTCATGTAACCAACACAGAGCACAAAATGTTGCTAAATTAGGTTTTTCTGCTGTCTACTTTCCTCCTTTTGGAGGGGCTGAATGAGGGCATACTCATCTTAATTCCCTGCCAAACCCCTTTCCAGGAGTCCAGTGTCTGGTCAGATCTAAAGGTAGACTTATTATAGTTCAGGGCATTCTATATAACATGAAAGTCACACTAGCAAATATATACCTGCCTCCAGGGACCAACTCCCCAACCATTAAAATGCTTCTAGACAAAATCCTGACCCAGATTAAAGATTTATTTTGCTGGCAGACAACCAGAATATCACTCAAAACCTAAGCCTGGATTCCATTAATGTTATTCCACCTAGGCAGCCCACCCTACACAAAACGTTTAAGCAGTTTGTTCAGGAGGTCGGCTGGACGATATCTGGCAGTTTATGCTCCTAGAGCTAGAGGATATACCTATTACTCAGCAGTGCATAGCACATATTCTCACATCGATTATTGCTATATATAAACAGAGAACCTAACAACCCTAGTCCTCTCCACCTTGAGGATATTTCCCATTCTGACCATGCCCCAGTAATAAGTAGTTGGTACTAGCACTGGAACAATGTTTTACTCACTGGTGGTTAAAGCTAGTATATCTATGAGTAAGCCCTTCTGAGATTTTTAACCAGCACCATAGAGAGAGATCCTTATGGATAATTCTGACACAGAAATTTTCCAGAAAGACACCTTGTAAGCAGTCCTTAGGGGACAACTGATTAAACACACTTCAACCCAATCCAAATTAAGGAAAGCGACAAAGACTGCAGGAAGAAACACTCCATTTTTACAGATGGTGCATCAGCATGGTGATCAGTCTGTACTTCCACAGCTTAAGCAGGTTAAAGCAGACTTAGATGCCTTCTGTCTCCAGCAGACAGAGATCAACCTCACCTTCCTGCACCAACATTATAGCGAGGTAGGACCCAAAGCAACCAGCTTACTGGCCTATCTCCTCCACAGACAGAGGCACTCTTCCATGATTGCTTCAGCCAAGAACCCCTACAGTTGTCCTTCACACTAGATTGAATGACATCACACAGGCCTTCTCTTCATTTTACCAGTCCCTGTACATCTGAGTGAGAGGTTGACCCACAACTATAGCTACCTATTGTCCTCAATAGTCCTACAACACTCTCAGAAGAGCAACAGCAATGGCTCATTAGTCCAGTTCAGGCATCGAGTTCGTCTGCCATTACCCATTTTAAAATCATGAAGGCTCTAAGCCTGGATGGCTATGGGGTTGAATTCTATAAAGCTACCAGGGAGCAGATTTGTCACCTGCTTTTCAAAACTTTAATGAGGTAATTTAAGGTGACCCCAAGTTGGTCCTATGTGGCAATATCCATAATACTAAAACGGACAAAAATCTACAGGTGTGTGAATCTTACCGGCCTATATCTGTTCTTAACACTGACTGTAAATATTTCATGTCCTTTCTGGCCCATCAGCTGGATGATATGATATATACCAACACTACAGGTCTCATCAAAATAGTTGAACCAAGGCCCTCCTCCAGGCCAAAACAAATTATTTCATGGCACACCTGCAGTCCTCAAATTGCCCCCTTCCTCATTTCTGGAAAGAGCTCTGTTCACTTCTACATCCCCCAAGCCTACTTTACCTACCCTCATAGGACTGGAGTTCAGATCTCTGATCCATCCCTTAGCAGGGACCATCCTTAATACATTTTCACTATCTGTGTGCCTGACAACTCTTCAGTTACCCAACCAGATATCCCCTCTCTGCCTGACTGATGGTTTCCACTTCTCTCAGTCTTCCACAAGAAATCTATCAGTGAATTATGTCCCTAAACTCTGCTAAGTCCAGCCCCAACAGCCTTGACCCAAGACTTCTCAGAATCTCTTCCTCCTCTATTGCATTCTCCCTAATGCACCTACTCAATCTCTCAATCTTTCTTTCTCCTCCTCCACTGTCCCCTCGGCCTGGAAACTTGCCAAGTCCTACCCCTCCATAACGGTGAACCTGACCTCCCTTGAAATTACTGGCCCATTTGCCTCCTCCCTTCACTAGCTAAGATCCAAGAATTCATTGTCCAAACAAGGCTCAATGACTTCCTCACTTCACAAACATCCTCTCCTCTGTCCAATAACTGTTTAGAAAATTTCATTCCACCACCTTCTTCCTCCTCCTCTTTCATTGATTCTATACTCCACAGCTATGGAGCAAGGTTATATTACTTCTGCAATATTCATTGACCTCGCAAAAAGCCTTTTTATTTCATCTCTCACCTCATCCTCATAAACAAACTCCATGCTGATGGGCTATCTGCCCCAGTTCTTTGAGTGTGTGGTGGTGAGGAGTCCTGGAGTGGATTTTAGGATTCTCTTGGTTTACTGTCCACCTGGGTGCAACTGGAGTTTCCTGCAGGAGATGCTGGCCTTTGTCACCGAAATGGTGTTGAGTTGCCGAGATGTCTTGTTCTTGGTGACTTCAACACCTGGGTGGATAATGAGACATCATCTGGGGACAAAGACTTCTACAAATATGGAGGCTCTGGGCCTCACACTGTGACCATGGCCGGGACGCACCACTCTAGCCATGCAGCTGACCTGATGTTTTCCCTGGGGCTTGAAATTGATACCATCGAGACTGATCCAGTCATCTGGTTGGATCACTGCACAATCAGGTTCAATTTTAAAGCCCCTCTGAATGTCCTTCCCTGTGGAAATGATTCAGTTCCACCCTTTGAAGGTTTACAACCAGAGGGACTGATGGCAGAGCTGGACATTTTGTCTGTGCTTGAGTCTTGCACCAATGGTCCCGGGACTACTGTGACAGCTTATAACAAGGCTGTCACTGAGCATGGACCACCAGGTGTCAACCTGTGTATGCTCCCTGGTTCACACTGCGGCTCGCCATGGTATGATGGTGAGCTGAGAAAGTTGAAAACCAGAGGGTGGAGGTTAGAGAGTGTTGTAGGAAGACCAGATTTCTGGAGGACAGGCTGGTTCTGATTACTCATTATGATGAGTAACAGAATGCAATCATCTAAAAAAGGCAGCTTTTATGTCTAGGATGATTGCAGCTGGGAAGAATCGACTGGCTCAGCTCTTTCAGGTTGTAGACAGGCTATTTCATCCGGCCTGTCTGGAACCCGTCAGGGGTTTTCAGCTCACAAGTGTGAGAAGTTTGTTTGGTTCTTCTCAGAGTGTCGTCCATGAGGGCTGGGATTTCTTCAAGCAGAATACCATCATCCAACAGTGGTGGCCTTTGGGTGAGCAGATGCATTTAGTCACCCTGCGGAGAGTTCCAGCCAGTGACAATGATGGAGGTCTGTGGGGTGATCTCTGTGCTTAAACCAACATTCTGAGACCTTGACCTAGGCCCAATGCAGCTACTAGTTGGCTGCAACGAGATCCTGTTTCCGTTTTTGCGAGATTGTCTGGAGTTCCCTGTCGGCAAGGGTCTTTGTGGAGTCTCTTAAGCAGATACTGGTTAAGCTCCTGCTGAAAAAATCATCATTGGGCCCCAAAGTCTTGGCAAATTACCGGACAATCTCAAACCTCTCTTTTGTGGGAAGGTTCTTAAGAAGGGGTTGCAGAACAGCTCGAGGACAACTCATGGACTTTCATATTTAAGAACCATTCCAGTCAGATGTAGGGCTTTGCATAGCATGGAGACTGCTTTGGTCAGGGTGTTGAATGACCTGCTCAGGGTGAGGATAGAGGACAGAGAAAGATTCTTGTTCTCCCCAGTCTGTCCTCAGAATTTGACACTATGGGCCATGCGGTGTTGTTGGATAGGCTGAGGGAGCATGTAGGACTCATCAGCAAGGTCATCAGCTGGTTTGAGTCCTTACTCTGGGTCAGTTCTAAGAGGGTGATAATGGAGAATTATTCCTTAGACCCAAATGACCTGCTCTGTGGCGTTCCCCAAGGTTCTGTCTTCTCCTTATTGTTGTTTGCAGTGTACAGTACATGCTGCCCTGGGTCAGGTTATAGGGTGTTATGAGCTGAGTTATCATTGTTATGCTGATGGCGTCAGCTGTACCTGTCCTTTTCACCAGGCAGATCTGACACAGTCGGCGTGCTGAATGAGTGCTTAGCAGAGATCTGAGCTTGGGCGTCATTGGACTAGCTGGAAGACTGAGGTGCTTGTTGTTGAGCCAGGTCAAAGGGGAGAAATGGGAGCCTCTGGTGATAGGTTGAGAGCTTTTAATTGGCCTGAACAAACTGAAGGCCTGCTAAATGTGAAAAATGTGTGTTGTTCTGGACAATGAGCTGACTCTGCATAGCTATATGTATTATCTCAAGTACTGTCTGACTTGATCTGTATTCTAACCTCCCTGTACTATATTATGTACCTGTACTATATACTATGTATTGTATAATCTTATCTCATTTTATGTATGTATTCTTCTGGTTCATGCCTGAAAACAGTCAACTTTGGCTAGCGACTTAACCTGGTTAACAAAAATAAATAAATAAATAAATAAATAAATGTGCTGGTGTCTGGACCAGATTTTACCATCTCTGGAACATCAACCTAATTAACTCCTGATTCCCCGATGACCTGGCTACGCTGGTACATGCTTTCATCACCTCAAGGCTTGACTACTATAATGCACTCTACCTCTGAGTCAGAGGGGTGATGTGGGGCTGACAGCTTCTTCAGAACACAGCAGCCATTTTGCTGACTGGACACTTGATGTTCAGTCAGATTACCTAAGTGCTGCATGAACTGCATTGGCTGCTGGTGTGCTAATGCATCTCCTTTAAAATAGGTCTTTTGACCAACATGGCCCTACATTGGTTGGGTCTGGGCTACCTGAAAGAGCTTCTGCATCCTACACCCTCTTGCTCTTTCAGATCTGCTGGAGAGGCCCTCCGGAGTTTTCCAGGTCTAGTTAAAATCTTCCAGGGACTCGATGTGAAATAGCAGCCCCAGTTCTCTGGAATTCTTTGCCAGGATACCTTGGGAGGCACCATCTGTGGGGTTCTTTAAAACACATTAAGATCTTCCTGTTTCAGCAAGCCTTTGGGACCTGAGGAATCTATACTAGGATTATTACATAGCTCAGGAATCAGTTTGCTGTTAGTATTTAAATGAGTTTATGTAAACTTTTATGAACTGTATGTTGCCTGTTTCCTTATTGCTGTGTTTGTATGTTTTATAAATTGTTGTAAGGGCACCCTGAGCCCTTGAGGAAGAGCACCAATATAAATAAACTCTACTGCTACTACTATTACTACTACTAATATTATTATTACTACTACTTAGATAGTTCCTGAAAAGTCAATCCTAACTCTATTTTCTATTTTGATTATGTATTTAATGTTATCTGTTTTGTTTTGTTTCTGCAAACATGCTGGTGTGTCCCCTTTTGTTTGCTTGTCTGTTCTAAAATATATTTCCTGATTTAGCCAAAATTGAGTTTGGAACTTATTCACTGCACTCTAGTCTCGATCCCTCATGGTCGTCTAGAAACTGGTTTTATGGTTTAAAATGGCACTATCCCTAGGTAAAAACATCTAACAATGAAACAAACTTTTCTTCTTTAAATATATTTCTATACACAGAATTTTCAGAATGATATGTTATCAGTTCCATCTATGAGAGATACCTCATGTAACTCCCTCTGGTGATTTTTTCTTATGGCTGGGATAAAATACCGTTTCTCACTTTCAACAATGGTCAGTAATTCCTTTCTTATTTTACTCGTTATTCATTCAAGAGTTACCCAAGGTTTGACATCAAGGATGGAACCAGGCCAGTCTAACAGAAATTTTACCATAATGCATTTCTAGCACTATATTTTTGAAAGAAAGATAGTTTTGCAGCTCCAGTCAGCTTCAGCAACAGACATTGTTGTCATACCTGATATCTTTTGAAATAACACAAGCTTTCCAAACAATTATTGCAATTTGCAGGGATTCCAAATCGTTATTTCAAGAAAGTAATATTTTTGACAAATACTTCACGTTCATGTCATATGCCTGTTCTGAAGGATAATAGATACCATGAAAGCCAGTACAGCAAGTCTATTATTTATAACCTCTAAAGTAGAGTCATTATAAAACTTTTATGCCAATGATCTACAATCAGATAACTTAATGAACTGCAAAATTGTATAACTGTGAGAATGCCTTCCCATAAATTCTTAGTGAATATTCATAGCTTGGACCTAAACATGCTTCAATCCAAAATACGTAAAATTGATAAATCCTTCTAGTTCTCTAACTGGAGGCAAGGGATAGTCCGATCACTACTTTAAGCCCCTTGAGTCAACTCTCAACACAAACTGAGGACACCCAATTATAGCAAACCAGCATCTGTCATCCTACTTACCACTTCTCTCAACTAACACTGTCTTCTAAAACTAGCTTCTCCATAACCTCACCCCTAGTCCTGTGATCTACAGACACAACAAGACTCATCAATATATTCAACCATGCTTAAATTAGCATTAACAATTACAGAGCATGAAATGGTGTAATTTAAGGACCCGTGTGCAAAGGAATGTATACAGTGTATGTGGTAGTCTTGCTACCTTCTCCTGAACATTATTATTAATTTACACCTCTAACTCTAAAGACCCACCAATGCAACATCTTGCTCCCTACTCCGATCCATGATGGGGCAATGCTGAGCCATTTCCTGGTTATTCGGTTAGTCCCTCCTCCTTCCCAGTTCCATCAGGTGTAAACAGACCTCAGGCAATTTGGTAGGAGGCATGGTCTGCAATCTGTCAAACTTGACATAGTGATGTTAAGCACTCTGTATTCGAGGATTGAAGTGGAACTCATTGATGTACTACACCAGTTCACTGATGAAGTCAGAAAATGCTTTTTATGCAGACTTCTGAAATAAGTCAGAAACAACCTTCAGGCAAAACCTGAGAAAGGCAAGCGCATTTGAAAAATGTATATCTTACTTAATCAAAATAACTGAATAGAATATATTTATGGCACCATACACTGGAAATGGTTACCTAGGGCCTCATACACAGTCAGAAGTGCAACAATCTCTTATTGGCATGTCTTGATTTCTGCCAAATTATGTCATGCACAACATAATCACAAGCACTTTCCTGCCTAGTTATCAAAAACATTGCTATCATGTAATGGTAAGAGACAGAAATCACCATACAAATTACTTACCTGGCCATTCACAGAGAATGTTGACCATTGCAGAGGAGGTCACATAGTTCTATGACACTCTTTACCAGTATGGTTACTACAGGCAGACAGTAGAGCATATAACAAAGATGAAAAGAACACAGAGGCAAGTGATACAAATCATCATGGGACTTATAACAGTAAAAGCAGTGGTGGGGACTGATGCTAGTGTGGGGTGAATCTCTCTACATTCCAGGTACTGCAGACTATGATGGAAGGATTATGCGGATAACAGTATCACTATAAACATCACTGTAGAGAGACTGTGCCCACAAGACCTGCATCTGGATCCATTTCCACACAAACTGATATGCAATCAGTTTACTGTGAGACTGCATTATTTCAAGAGCTTTTCATTGTTGCACTTAGCTCACTATTGTATACATTTACTATTCTAACATTATGCCACCATGCATCATCACTGCTTTATGGAGAAATTGGAGAGAAAATAAATGCTTTAAATTTGTATGACACTGCTGGACTACAGAACATAAACCCAGACACTCTGACTCATAGTCAAGTGTTCTAAAAAATATGCTACTCTGGCTTTTGTCCTGCAAGCTTGTGGTTAGTCACATTTCTATCATATGGTGATCCCACATCTGTTTGGTGGGTAAACTGATCTTGAATCAGCTGAGTTAGGAAAACAATCCTAGATCAGTTTGGCTCAGCTTCTAAACTGCTTCTAGATGAGTTTGGCAGGAAAACTAATCCCAGAGCAGTTGTTTATATAAGCCAATCTACCTGCATTATTAAATGTCTGGAAAAAACAAAACAAACTGGACTACATCCAGTCCACAAGCATAAGCATTGTAGTGGGTGGGAAAACTACAGTGGTAATGGTACTACTCATGTTTTCTAGCCATGCTGTTGTACAGTATGACTAGTGCAGTACTATGGCTGGAAATCTGTGGATGTCCCAAGCAAGCATGTTAGCATGTGTGAATCTTGTTGGCTAACAATTGGCTGAGTACTGTAACTTGCAATTTAACCTTGTTGCGGAGTGACTCCATCCTCCAGTGACTAAGCCAAATTTTGTGTATGGCAGTTTTCTTGGTGACAAATAGGAAATCCTCTTTGCACCCAAATTTAAGATGTCACCAATGGCAACTGAACATTTAGTCCCTGCTGTTTAATACAAACTAAATTGATCTGACATTTGTTTATCATTTTGTCTTATATCAATGGCAACAATTATTGTTAATGTAAGAATTCCTGCCCGTTTTCTTTTAATGGTAACTATATCATGACAGCATAATGCAGCTTTTATTCTTTTGAATCATAGTACTTTAAAAAGAATGTTACATTTCACACTGATATTGTAGACAATCAGTATTTATCTCTTGTCATGTATGTGTTTCTTCTGTTCACTAATATGTGCCATCTTGATGGCCAAGGTCATTCCTGAAAATATTCCCTGGGACCAGTGTACCCACCAGTTCACAAACAAACAAATTAATCAATAAACATCACAAATACAAAATAAGGAAATCATGGGGCTAATCCTCTACAAATCTAGACATTGCAAGAGCAGTGTTGATCAGCATTGATACTCTCAATTTGATATGAAATCCTTGGTTTTAACAAAATTTATTTGATATGGCTATAACAAATAATACACATGGGTTAGATAGTACTAGTCTGCATCTTATAATTCAGTTTACTCAATAAAAATGTCAAATATTGTGGAACAGTTTGTTATACCTTTTGATGGTTTGTTTGTTTTTCTGCAGAGGGCATGTGAATTATAATGTCTACTACAATCTGTGATTCTTTGCATGAACACAATATGTTTTAATAATATAAGCAGCTCTAAGTTATTTAATCCATTTATTTTTTATTTGATGAATGTTAATGTTAATTGGAATATGAACAAGTTTTTTCCCACTGTTGAAATGCCTGACAGTTGTTTTATTCTTAGTTTATAGAAATTTCTCATACTTACACTCCACAAAGAATGAGTCAAAGGTTTTCATCTCCTCGGCTGACAAATGACTTTATAAATTTATTAGATGTGCAAGATTTTTCTTGAAAATCTAAATTTAATAATGATAATTGTACTGCTTTTTGGCACTACTTTAATCTAGATACCTGAAAAATAACAGTATCTCTCTTTTAAGGAAAGCCAAGTGACCATGTTAATTACTGGAGATAAAAAAACTCACTTGTCAAATAATCTTTGTAAGTGAATAATTTATTCAGCTGGCTTTGCAAAAAAAAAGAGCATTGATTTGTCTGTGGTGGATTACTAATCCTTTTGAAACTGGAAATATTTTCTAAAAGCATTTTACTAATCTTAGTGTCTGAGCTTGATTTCCCAAGTGATTTGAGATCAGCATATATTTTCTGAAATGCCTCCTACTAACTACAAGAACACTTTCAGAATTTACAATTTGTAGTTAACTGGGTGATAGCCCTATAGATAAAAGTGAGCAAACTGAACTACTTCCTTAAAGTGATGTTCTGCTTTCCACCACAAAAATTCACTCTTGGCATATGCAGAAAGCAGTTATATACCCCCTCCCCATTTGAATTGCTGGAGATTTCTTTCTTTTTAAATGAAGGCATCTGCTTGAAAACATGTTTTGCTTTTACACATGATCTATTCCTGTTGCTTTTCCTGCTTGATTTATTCAGTTTTTGTTCAGCCTCATCCCCAGGGCGGAGGGGGTACAGATAGATGGCAACTGATATTGAGCCACATTATGCTGAAGATGGTATTTTTAGTGAATGGGGTAAATTTGGCTAGGATACTGGTGAAATTTCCTGCTCTTTTGAGAAGTGCTATGGGATTTTAACATCCACCTGCACTACCACCAGAACAAGCAGATGGGACCTCAGTTTAACATCTCATCAAAATACAGCACTTCAGGGTGCAGCACCCCCTCATGCTGCACCACAGTGTCAGTATTAGGATTTAACCCAAGTGTCTTGTGTGGGGATAGAACCCACAGCCTTCTGATCTTCTGACATCAGAGTGAGTGTGCAGTCTCTTCTTTATTTTATTATTATTATTATTAAACTCTATGATTACAAATACCTTTAAGCAGGAACTGCTCATTTACAAAGGTTCCATGTCAAAGATGTAGGGTAACATACATAAAAGGTCAACAATGGTTACAGTCTTAAAAACACAAAGATGTCTAAGCATTTATTATACAGCCAAGAATGGAAAGAGACAACTTAAGCCAGCTTCAGACAAGTTTAGAGGGTGAACAGTATATAGTTAGTATAGTGTAGGAGAGTCAGGAAGAAGTAGTCAGGTTAAAGGGCCATTATCAGCAAGAGGCAGAAGTGCGAGGTGGATGGGCTGGAGGGCTTCATATCTGAAAGTGCCATTAGAGAGGGCAGGAGGTGGGTAAGGCAGTGTGGTGTGGGGGTAAGGGGTGAGTAAGGGGTGAGGTGGGAAACTGGTTCCAAAAAGTGGAGCTCTAAGGGAGGTTACAGGTCACCTTGAAATCTGCTGAGCCACTGACATGACAGTGAAGTCACAGTCCTTTCCATGCGACATCCAACATTTGAACCATTTCCTGGCAACAGATTATGATGTCAGAGTAGATGATTCTGATTTCAAAGCAGGAAAAGCATCATGGAAGGATGAAGTGTAAGGTGGAAAACATCTCTGTTCCTGGAACTTCCTTTCAAGAAAGAATAACTGTCTTAAAATTCTGTCTTTTTCAGCCTTTATGAGATTTGTGTCCTGCTTATGCCAATTCTCAGTATTTGCAAACAAACTGAAAAAATCAATTAAAAATACATAGCTCTGAAGTAGTGAGTCTGTTTGCAATCCACTTCTACAGTGCACCATTTGTACTGTATTCTACTGTCTAGTCCTTGAACTGTTATTTTTATGATTTTCCACATGCATCATAAAACAGATCTCTGAGCTTTTCTTTTATCAGTAGTTTTCTGCCTCAACTACTGGCCAACAGTCCCCATCCAGACCAGTCCTCTAAGACCTGCCTCCCAAATTCTCTGGGACTTACCATGCTCCACTGCTTTTTACTCTACCACATTACCCTGGAAATGATGAGTTACTAATGCAGGGGCTGTGAGGATCAGGTCCTCATTTGGCTATGGTCAGGGATTTTCTTTTGGTCTTCACCCTGGGTTCCTTGTACATGCAATGATGTGGTGTGAGCTCTGCCTCCACAGAAATGCCTCTATGGGTCAAGGGGTGGGGACCCATTCCCGGTTTCCTGTTGTGCTGCCACTAAGATCATCCAAGTGGCAACTGACATGTGAATCCACCCCACTGAGGAAGAAGAGCTGTCCTTGGAATTCTGAATCCTCCCTCCCCTGGCCAGCCACTAAGTGAGTTGCATCTGTTTCTAAACCCAGATCACCAGGGCATCAGGAGTTGAAGTGCACAGTGCTGCAGCCTCATCCATCTCTGTCACAGGGCTGTCTATAGATCTCTGAGCTTTTAAAAAGAATAACAAAATAAGTGTTGATACTGATTCTATCATTATCTGTATCAATTTTAAGACTTGTCATATATAACAGTACTTGCATAGTGTAGTTACCATGACTTTAGCAGTGTCATTTGGCTATAGCACTCTCTACTCCTGAGATGAAGGTCATTGACTTGTTGTGACCATTACTGGAGGATGGGCTTTATTCCTTGTTGTCACTACCATGCTGCACTATACTATGGGTAGAGTACTGCTTTCCAATCAGGGGACCATACTCCAGATAAGATATAAAATTAAGTTCCTTTTGCTCCTATCTTGTATTTATTCAGGTGGAAGTAAAAAGGTTCCATGACTATAGTTTTCAAAAGTAAGATTACACTGAATGTCTGAAATAATATGTCCCTAATCCACAACACAGGCTACATAATGAAACAGTCTGTGTGTTTCTGTGTGACTCTAAAATGAAAGCATGGGGCAAGGCTTAACAATCAGGGCAACTTTCTAAAACCAGGATGCTGTGTCAACCAGTGGTAATGCACTACTTAGTTTTGGTGAAACAGATACTTATAATATGACTACAAAGTGAAATGTGTGCAATGGCTGTATGTCCCTGAATACAGTTGGTGCCTGACATGGTTAAAAGAAACTACCAATCAAGTGATCCTCTCTGATACTCATACAAGAGCCATACAAGAGTATGGATAATTACCACAGAAAACAGTTCATTCCAGTTGTAATTTTTACTTTCTGTGCATTGGTAGGGTTGATTTAAAAAATAACCAGTTCATTGGGTGCTTGAGGTGGGGTATGTACAGTATATGTGGGTGTGGGGTATTTGTATAAAAAGGCAAGCTTAAGAAGTCTATTTGGCCCTTTAAATGTCAGAAGATCACAACAGGTGCCAAGCAGGAAAGGAGTTGAAAGTTCAATTACAGTATTTGCAGTATAATTGTTTTATTAATCTGTTTATTAAATAAATAATGTATTATAGTTATTTTAGTTGTTTAAAAATATTAATAGTTTTTCAACCAGGTTATTCATAGGACAGAGTGTTAAATTAGCCTAGGCCTAAGTGTCTAACACTATATGACAATTAATCACTTCTATCACTAAGGCAGATCTGTGTTCATGGTGCAAACCTGATTCCTGTCCTTGTGATAGAGGAGTATGGGGACAGCTGAAGAGAGCATGCTCCCCTCATGGATAGATGGGAGGAGCATTCTCTCTATTTTTATTTAGTTTTGTTGACCGGGTAAGTGCACTAGACAAATCCTGCCTCTTTTCAGGCATGACCGGGGCAAGGGATACAGATGAATGCCAACTGATCTTGAACCAGAGTAAGCTGTTGGTGGTATTTTTGTGAATGAGGGAAATTTGGCCAGGACACTGGGAAATTCCCTACTCTTACAGTAGGGGACTTGCTATTTGTGAGCCATGGCCACTTCTGGTGGAGCTCTGGAGCAGGGACGCAAGTTGGAAAGGCAGGCAGCCCTTATTTCAGATGACCCAGTGGAAGATTTGGAAATTTTATGGATGTTTCATCTGTCCCAGCTGAGTTTAAAATTATGGAGGGCTTAATGAGCACAAAGATCATGAAAGAGGAATGTCAGAGGCGGACTTGGCCTCCGATATGGTACCTACAGTTTTTCAGAGAAATCTTGATGGAACTGCTTCATGAAGAAAAAGAACAGCATTTGGCGAGCAGGCAGCTTGATGAACGCCTCACCCATTTGCAACAAACAAAGTCAGCTGTCAAAACTCCAGACCCGCTTGTCAATGGGCCTGCACCTGGGAGTGATGTTTCATTCCATCAGAGAGTTGCTGAACTGGGTGAGTCAGACTCTATCACTAATTGCAGGACTCTCCTGCTTTTGACACTAAACAGAAAATTATGGCTGGCAGTCAAGGAGTTAGCGAAGACCCATGCCAGAGCCAAAGCTGTAAGCTCTATAGTAGTTCAGTTAAATGATCCAGAGGAAAGCAGGCTATGGCAACACTGGAAACAGCTGATTGCAAACAGCTACCGGCAAACGAGAATGCCAAATCCAAAGTACGCTGCACTGCTCTACACTGTCAAAAACGGCAGGATTTATATTAAAAGTTTTTCGCCTGACACATTGCTAGCATCCAAAGAAGGAAAAATTATTTACCAAACCAATGAGTCAAACCAAAACGGGTGACAGACTTTTCATTCTCACAAAATACTTCAGCTCGAGCAGGGTTTAAGGAAGACCTTAAAAGCGAAATGAATGGCAGTCACGAGTGCAAACAGACGTCTCCTAAGCAGGCATACATTTCCTTGGTGCAAAAATATAATTTAAAAGCCCACATATTGAATCAGCTGTTGTTAAAAGCATCAAACATTGAATAAACCCATAACTGAATCTTGGTCCCCAGAAAGCGTTAAATGAGGCAGGATGGGCTCAAAATACAGCTGGCATATGGATCCCACTCCAGAGTGGGATCCAAAGCTGAATTGTTCACAGAACAATCCTAAATGGTGTCCAATGGTCCCACAGCTTGAAAAGTCCAAGAAACAATTTCAGTCACTAATACACAGAAGGAATTTATCGCATCTGACCCTGAATCCAATCAAGGCAAACAAAAGATAGATTCAGTTCTTTTGGCTAACAACTCAGCAGCTGAACCCCATCCCCAACGTGTGGACATTTTCAGGCTCCTGATACACTTCAGAAACCACTTTTGTCAGAACTATTTGCCAAAATCAAAAGGAAGCAGCACCAGGTGAAATGCAGTTCGCATTAGATATAAGGGATGGTTGGAGGTTAGGCCAGATAGACATTACGTTGGCAAATTATTGTTAATAGACTCATTACACTTCTCCCGAGAGAAATTTTTGCCTTCATTAACATTTCAGGAGAAGACAATTTTGATGTTAGCTTTAGATCTGCCTATGCCCTTGATTGATTCTGGGAAAGGTATAATCAAGTTAAATTCTCCTGCATGGACCCCCTTTATGGTTATTCCTTTAACAAAACCACTAATAAAATATGTCACAGTAATGTTCAGGAATGAGGGGTCCATGTGGAGGACATAACATATTGGTTAAGTCAAAATGTGATGTGATGAGCCCACCAGAAACTTTTTAGATACAGAAATGTTCTGGACAGGGGATGGCATTACAAAGTGAAACTTAGGCAAACTGACTCTGGTATTGAACATATCTCTAACTCTTTCATGCTAGGAAGGGACAGTGGTGTCTGCTTTTATGCTGGGCAACCAAGGGCTTGTTACAAATGTGGATCAAGAACACATCTCTCTAGTTCATGTGATAGACCTCGGTGTGATAATTTTGGAGAGTGTGGACTCATCGCATTTCAGTGTGCAAATTTAACTAAATGTGATCTTTGTGAGGCCATGTATTCACTGAATGCCTATGGGCAGCCAAAACAAGCCCACATGTTTAAGCCAGATCTTCTTATTCAGGAAACACAGGATTCAGTACCTCCACAAAGCAAGGATTCCTTGGTTCCAGATAGAACAATTTTAGACCCTATGGCAGAACCAATATCCTTAACCCCACCCCGCCAAAAAACTGAAATAGTAGAGGAGCAAGGGAATACTGAACCCATACTCCCCAAGTCCTCATTTACCCAGCACAATCAGCACCAGATTCTTTACTCCCAGTATGCTATACTGACCCTATGGAGGCATTTCCAACCCTTTTAGTCAAACACCCTTCACACCAGTTCCTGTTAGAGATCAGCTAGGAATTTAAAACAGATTTGGCCCCAACACCCAAAGATATTAGTCCAAGAAACCCTTCACAGTTTTAGCAACTCAAGGGGACACAGAGATGGATATGGAAGATTCTGACTCTCAGTTCACTAAAACAGAGGCTAGTATACCGAAGCAAGGTAATTTGGACTATAAAGGGAAGAAAAGAAAAGGAGAAAAAGAACCTTAAGATAGCATTTCTTCTTCCTTTCTCTCTTTTAATTAAGCATGCCCCTTTCAGAATAGGATCACTGAATGTACATAGCCTTATAAACCCAAAAGGAGATCAGCGACTTTCAATCTAATTCATGACTTAGCTATTCACATTTGTTTTAACAGGAGACCTGGATACATGATAGTGACCAGGCAAGGGTATTTCAAAAAGAGTGTATGGGGACCTTCTTATTGGTCCTTTGTGATGGAAACAGCAGATGGTATTGGATTTTATTTAATTAATTTAATTTCACTCTCATTAAACTAATAGATTTGGTTCCAGAAAGAACATTAATTTTAGATGGTTTATGGGGTAATATGCATTGCAGATTAATTAATATATATGGTCCACAAATTAAGTCTGAGAGAGTAATACTATTTGAAAGTTTATGCCCTTATTAAATAATCCTCCTCGGTGAGTTTAATATTAACTGGCCTGCTGCAGAGGCAGGGCATCCAGGACTTGATAGCAACAGCAAACCTTTCTCAGATGGTTAGCTCCCCAACCAGGACAAACTATAAAACAGGTACCAGTACTCTTCTGGGTTGGATCATAACAAGCCATCCCACCAGGATCACAATCACCACTGTCCTCCCTGACACACTTTGTGACCACTCCCCATCATCTGCTACTGGTCCAATAAATTCATCAAGCTCCCCAAAACCATTACTAACTGGGTTCTACCTAGAGGCAAGCTACCTCATCTCAAAACCTTCCTTCATCAACAGGATTGGTCACCAATCTCACTGCAACCAATGTGAACACTGCACTGAAACACTTCATCAGGATCTTCAACCAAGCATGCAACATATTTGCACCCTTCAAGAAGTGCAAGGCCAAAGTCCTATGTAACCCCTGGCTCACCGGAGAACTACTTAGATGACTAAAAGCTTGAGACCACCTTTTGGGAGATTGCCAGAAACACCGGAGACAAGTTGATATTGCTAACTATAAACGTGCATGAAATGACTGCACCAAATATGTCTGGGATACGAAGACCACCTATTTCCATAATGCTCTCACTAACTCATGGGGCAGCGGTAGGGACTTCTGGAATAACATTAAAGAAGTCACGGAAGCAATCTAAATCACCCCCATTAGTACTCAGCATAAATGAAACTACACTTGACCAGAAACTCATTGCTGATACATTCAATGACACCTTCATGGACATCAGTGCTGTACTCCCACAGGGTTTTGTCGATGAGGTGGTTCCCCTGCCCCCAGCCACCTCCAGCCACTCTCCTTCTACTTTGAAGCAGTAAAATGCATCAAGTCTGCAGCTACATTACCAAAGCCATTTGCAACTCCAGAGTCAGCAGTGACTCCCTCAACCTCAAACTGCTATCACACATTTGAAGAAGTACTCTGACCACTGACCAGGATTTTCAACCTCTCCCTCAGCCTCAGCCAGTTCCCTGACTTATGAAATCTGCCACAGTAACCCCAATTCATAAAAGTGATGACAAAACAACTACTGAGAATTACCGTCCAATTTCCATCCTACCTTCACTCTCCAAGGCCCTAGAATGGATTGTGTCAGACCAGCTCACCAACTTCCTAGACAATCAAAACATCCTGTGCAAGGAGCAACATGGCCTTAGAAAAGGTCATAACACCTCCATGGCGCTAATTGAATTCACTGGTGCAATCCATCACCACTGATAACAGTCATCTTACTGGGTCCACCTTCATCGACTTAACTAAAACCTTGATACCATCAACCACAACTCCTACTTGCCCAGCTTTGACTAGCAGGGCTCTCACCTAACTAGTGAACTGGTTCAAAAGCTACTTAGAAACGCTCCCAAAGAATGAGAATTGCTGGCACATTCTCTGACCAAAGTCTGGTCCGGTGTCCCACAGGGCTCAATCTTGTGCCCCTCCTTTTCAGCCTTTTCTGAACTCACTGCCAGAGTCCTGCCCTGAACAGATCCTACTCTATGCTGATAATGCTGTCATCCTGGCATCCACCATGATCCAGTCCATCTACAAGGTAACCTCTACAGGCCTTCTCTGCAATCGAAAACGGGTTCACAAAACACAGACTTATACTTAACCAGAAAAACAAAGACCATGATCTTCTGCAGCTCCCAAAACAAACACAAACAATATCAGCTCTTCATTAAAACCAAGCAAGGAATCACCCTTTAAAAGTTCATACCTTCAAATACCTTGGCATCACCCTCACTGTAATCTCTCCTATGTCCCACACATCAATAACATGCCAAAAGTAGCCAATACCAGGATGGGCCAACTATTCCAACATAGGAAACATCTAACCCCAGAAGCTCTTGTCCATAGTTGCCCAGAGCTCCATCATCAGCTTCATTGACTACGGTCTCATTAACTATGGATCTGCCACAACCTCATCTCTCAGGTATGTTTCGACTTCCCTCAATCAAGCCTGCCGACTCATTATTGGTTCCCACCATCTCACCCACACCTGCAACCTCTACCTCCAAAACAGGCTGGCTGCAACTGAACAACTGAATCAAATACAAAACCTGCATCACTGCTAAGAAAATCATGATGGAAAGGCACCACCAGGAGTCAGCACCCTCCTCAAACCCAAAAACACCAACCGCAACACCAGGAGCTCTAAGCTCAAAATCCTTCAAACCTCTGCTGCGCATGTCCCAAGGGCAAAGGTCATTTGCATACAGGGTCGAGTTGGCTGAATGAGCTCTCTAGTGATGCCTCATCCACAGCAATGCTCGGAGCATTCAAAAAAAGCTCTGCCACTCCATAACTGGAACCTCCACCTGTGCTTGCACCCCATAGCATCTCCATTCCCTATGCTGCTTCTGACCTTATAGTTGTCAGTTTCTGCCATCTCTTCTTGCACTTACCTGTCCAATGCAACTTCTAATGCACTTGACTTGTGTCCTGACAAGGCTCCTCAGCTGCCTCACCTAACCCTCTACACCTATGCCTTCCCTACCCTCAGCCCTCTCCCCTTCTTGCCCTCTTCCTCCTATTGTTTCTTGAGTTACTCATCACTCAGTCTGATTTTGTCAAGCAAAGTTACTGTCTAAAACCATGTACCTGTAACTGTTTTATGTTTTAGTCTCTGTTACCCTATAACCAGCATGACGTGGAACCTTTGTAAAGAGCCTTGGCTCAAAGGTACTTTGTCATCCTAGACACAAATAAATAACTAAATAAAATAAATTATTTAATTACCTCATCCAAAATTTTTTTGTGTGGAGATTTCAATAGCAGTCTGCAAACTTCTCTCGGTGGTAAGACACTCCAAGGGAAAAAATTCTATTGTGACTCAAATGCACTCACGGAAGTTGGTAGATGCAGCAGAATTATTACACTGTAATATGCATCAATCTTCTTGGCCCAAATTTACATTTCGTAGAAGCAAATTCACTTCCACTATAGATCACATATTTATCTCTAGAACTTTACCCCCATTTCAATTTAAAACCATGGTGACTGAATTTTCAGACCATTTATTGCTACTCTGTTCTTTTTTAACTACTCCAGATCACCCAAGGGTACGGCCAAGGTGGAAACTGAATTCTTCCATCCCATCTGACCATAGTATAATAAGACAAATTACTAATATTTTGTATGCCTGTCTTTCAGTACATTTTTATATGAAGAAACGAGAACTTGGTGGGCTGACTCCAAGGTAGATTTTAAGGCATTTTTATAAACCATGGAAGGAAAACTGGAAATTTAGAAATTTCACAGTACTTAAAAATGAGGCATCACCTCCAGAATCTGTACTCAGCAGCAAATACCTCTATAAATTGACTATTCAGATCAAATTAATTCGTAAAATCTGAAATGATTAAATTCCAGTATGACAGAGCACAAACTATAAATGCTTTACTTCTTAATGGAACTAAAAAATCCCTCAAGGAGATCCATATGAGGCTTTCAAAACTTTCAAGAATGCTACCCTTTAGAATCCATGTTGAATAAAGATGGCAATCTGGTAACCTCAATAAAGGCATTGAATGGAGTTATACAAGATTTTCTGCTTCCCACAACCCCAGGACCCTCCTCAGAGGCTGAATTACAGCAATTTTTAGTAAAATAATAGTTAGTGTTCCTCTAGTAGGTAAATCCGAGTTAACAAAACCTGTTGAAGTTGAGGAAATTGAGTCAGCAATCAAGTCATTGAAAATGGCATCTCACCTGGCCCAGATGGTTTAACAAATGAGTTTTATAAATGTTTTTCTAGACCATTGTCAAAATGTTTGAAGATCACTTTTGGATCCTTTCTATCTAATTATAACACCCAAAGTGGTTCATAGCAGGTCATTTAATTTTTCTATAAATCTGGAGACAAATCTTCCATTAACAATTGGAGACCTATTACCCTCTTAAATACTGACTACAAAATATTGACTATTATTATTAACAATAGGCTAGAAAAATTAGCAAATCTAGTTTTATCACCTTTGCAGTTTTGTGGACTTCTGATAGGAAGATTCAGCAGACTTTAATAATAATAAGGGACATAATTGATTATGTTTCATTAAATGGGAAAGCAGGATGCATAATTTCCTTGGATCAATACAAAGCCTTTGATAGGGTTTATTGACCATTTCTTTTTAACTCTTTGAGAAATATGGAGTCCCATTACCAGTAATAACATGGTTAACGTCATTATATAAAGAGGCAATAGTCTACCCGATAATTACAAATCAGGTCACAATAGGGTTCTCCATAAATACTGGAGTACGGCAAAGCTGTCACCTTAGCCCCTCTTGTATATTTTTTTCACTAGATCCTCTTCTTTGCCTTTTTACAGACAACCCTAGATGGCTGGGGATATCAGGACCAGGAGATGCACAAAGATTTCATATACAAGTTTATGCAGATGATATTTGTTTATTATTTGCAGATCCTACACAAGTATCTCTCTTTACAGAAGTAATGAGTCAATATTCATATGTCTCTAATGCTCACCTGAAAAAAACAGAAGTAAAAGCCTATTTTTAGGCTCCAGCTGTCCCACCTCACTTATCATTGATGGAATTTCAATCACTTCACACCCCTTAAAACTTTTAGGAATTTATTTTGGAGTACTGAATCAACCCCTTTTCAATTGGGAAACTGTTTTAGTACAGGTAGATCAAAAGTTCAAAGATGGAGGCATTGAGACTCACTAAACAAAAACAAATACAAATAATTAAACAATTTTAATCCCTATAATACTTTATACAGCTATGATTTTTCCACTCCCCATAGAAACAGAGACTAGACTGTATAGTATTTGTTTTCAAATGTTATGGGAAACAGACTAAACTCTATAAAATGGCAATACACCTATTTACCAAAAGAGATGGGTGGATTAGGTATGACAGATCCTATAGTTTTTCACACTCTGTTTTTTCTCACATACACTCAAAATAGGTCTAACCCTGATAACAAAATAATTTCTTCTTTACACAAATAGATCTGTTTAGCTATTTTTCCAAATGGCAAACTATGCCCCTAAGTTATCCAGACTTTTCAAATCCCTCTCTGGTTCAAACCAGCAGCTCAAAATTGCATAGATGGAATTAATCAGCACACCAAATTCTAACAAGCAATGGATCCCAGTTATATAAAATAGTAATGACTTCCATATACCCAACCACACCAAGTTTTAAAAATTGCCCTTCCTCACAGAATTCTAGGAGGGGAGAGAGAGAAAGACAACATCTCGCTTAAGTTATATCTCCCCACCCACATTATTGTGATGTGGGTGGGTTAGGTTGTACTGTTTGTATGAGCAGGAGGAGATAAATTACTTTTTATCTCTTTTTCAGATTCCCTAGACACTTGTGGTACATGTAGTTGCTACATTCTCAGTATATATTGACATCAGTACATATCAGGATGCATGGTCTGAATTCTTTGGAGGTTCCTCTACTAGAGTTTTTGTTTAACACTAATATTATCAATTTATATTTATATTATCATTTATATAGTCCTGAGGTTTTGTAATTCTTGGGCCTTTTATTTAGCTTGAAAATACAGCTGGGTGACATGTCTAGCTAGGTTTTACACATCACACAGTGTGCACTGATGTTTTTAGACAACTTTACTGGTATTCTTGTCTTTAATGCATACATTGTAATTTCATGAGCCTATAACTATCTTAGTTTGTCTTTACTGAAAGGCAACCCCACCCAGCTTAATCACATCCTTATACTGACTGTGACACTCATGGCTTGATTTGGGAGTTATCTGCTTCTTATGTCAATTAAATTTATGTGTAGTAAGATTCTTTATGTTTATTGCACCAAGCACATCTTAACACAAGGTTCATTCGGACTGAGGGCAGTATTGTACTGTTTAACTTCTCTGACATCATCTTCTGCTTTTTGTTTTTTTAATGAGT
The DNA here is from genome assembly GCA_016271365.2 of Neoceratodus forsteri. Taxonomy (NCBI): domain Eukaryota; kingdom Metazoa; phylum Chordata; order Ceratodontiformes; family Ceratodontidae; genus Neoceratodus; species Neoceratodus forsteri. The sequence goes on from CM057455.1 coordinate 629,163,853, forward strand.
ATTTTAAACCAATGGGGATTTTTTCTGTTTTTCTCTGCATTATCTAGCTGTTATAAGTATTGTATTTTCTAAACAACTGCCATGAGCTTCTGAAGAAGGACTGGTTGGTCCGAAAGCTAGAGCACTTTGTTCTTGTTGTTACATCTATGTTGGTCCATTAAAAGGTATCAAATCATTTGCTTCTGGATCACAGAATTCTAGAGTTTTATCTCAATTGAATAATGAAATAATTCTTACTCATATGTGGGAAGTTTTATGGTTGGTTGTTTATGGCAGAATCAACATAAGAGGTAATGCTAAATATAAAGCCAAGACAGAAAGGAACTGTCCTTTGAAAAGTGCATAAACCTCAAAGAAATCATGGAACACTTTTCATTTCACTGTTCATATGCACACTTTTGGAAATACCTTCCCACAATACGGCACATGGGATGGCTAAACTCTGTAAATTATGAAAATTTGGTGTTAGGACAGTTTGGTAATTTAGAAAATCATTTCCACAGAGATACATTGGATGTCTTTTGCTGTTGTTTAAAATTCTATCTATGGCAAGCCTGATGCCAATGGGTTCTTTATCAAATGCTTTGGCCTTACGCAATGATAGAGAATCTAATACACTCTGCTATGGAAAAAGTATACCTATTGGACACTGAAATTCATTCATCTAAACAGTTTTTTTTTATTGGTGGAAAGGGTTTCCAATGTTTATCAAATATAAATAGATATTAGTTATGATACCTTGGCACAAGTTACAGACTGTATAATATACACAAGGTCATAGGCTGTTTAGCATTCTTAGTGCCTTTTCAGTATATTGCTTCCTTATCTAGAAAGGTTTCTTCTTTCTTTCAACTGAAACTAGAGCAATAGTGCATTATAAGAATGTTTTTTCTGATGCTATAATAATATAATCTTTTTTTTCAGAGGCAAGGTACATGCAAAAATATAAATCAATATAATAATGTGATACATGTTCGCAACAATAATTATTTGTTTTTGTTATCTTACAATCTAAATACTATTATGTGTGATCTAACACTGTTTGTAATAATTTGTTTTTGATGTAATCATAATAAAAATTTCCCTACTCTTTTCGATAAGTGCCATAGGGTCTTTATCATCCACCTGAACTACCACCAATACAGGCAGATGGGACCTCGGTTTAATGTCTCATCCAAAAGACGGATTCCTGTGTCAGCCTTTGCGCTGGTATATACTGTAGGTGCATGGTGAAGGAAGTGAGAGGAACAACTGAGGATAAAAACAATAGGAGCCAAGGCATGGTTTGATTCTTCTAATAACTCTGCCAATGCACCAATAACTTTGCAGGTGGCCTCAGAAACTGATGGAGAAGATGACTTTAGGCATTATGGTATGTAACATTGCATCCCAAAACTCCTCATAAACCCATGGATAGTACTTTTTCTTAAAGAAGCACTGCAATCAATTGTTCTTATGCATAACAATTAGTCAAAGAAACAGAATATTGTTTTTGTTATGCCTTCCACTCCTTGTATTATGCTCAACACTTTGCAGAAAGTGACATTTTTCTTCTGTGCCTGCTTTACCTCAGGCTGTACAATTGTCTACAAATTCATCTATCCTTTACTTACACAAATGGGATCAAGATAAAACATTTACTGCAGAATAAACTGTGAAGTAAAAGTGGTTGTTAAATTGGTGGAAAAGAGGAGCTCCAGCAGGATGACCATTTCCCTCACATGTTCAGTGTTTTGAATTAATATTTGATCATCTTTTACCTGTAATGAGTTGCTTTAAGATGAAATTATGATATGTCAAAGTGGTGAACCTTGGTGCTTGCATGGTGTTAAGAAAGGCAAAGAAAAAGTCCTAAAGAAGCCTGAAAAGTCAAGGAACAAGCTGAATTCATGGAAAGGCAAAAGATGCTCATGGAGTATGTTTTATAAAGAATAGGTGTGTGAAGAAAAATCCACCAGGAGAATTTCTGTGAAAGTGCGATTCGCTTCTACAAAAGTTCAGAAATCACTTTTGTAACTTCATAGAAATTCTGCCTTAAAACAGGCAGAATAAATATATCAGCTGTGGGTTAATAATTTATTAAACTGCAGCAAAAATCAGCAGAACTGATCACTGCCAGTGGTCAGTTCTGAGGCTTTGGCAGTTTAATACATTAACATATTAATAATTACCCCCACCTGCCAATCATGGTTCCCAAAAGGCTTCCTGGTGGCTAGTGGTCCCCCACCCACCCTTTCCATCCACTGATCATGGGTCCCATTAATATAATAAAAAGAAACTTGGCCATTCGCTGGTGGCTAGTGGTCCCACCTCCACCCGCTGATCGTAGGTCTCATCAAGTAAAAATGCCCAGCTCCCTGGTGTATAGTGGTCCCCTCCCTATGATCCCACAAAAATAAATGCAGTCCATCCATTGCCATAATGTAAATGATTCTCTGGTGTCCAGTGGACCCACCCTGTCCCTGATCCCTGGTAAAAAAATAAATGAACAAATAATCATCATTCCCCAATCTTGGTGTCTAGTGGACCCCAATCCTAGTGTCTAGCGGGTGGCAGGATGGGGAGGGAATGGTGTTGTAGACTTCTGGGGTCTGAATCTTCAAACTCAATAGAGGTCTACTACCTTGGGCAATTTGCAGCAGCATGCTAATAGGGTGTTGAATGAAAACAGAAAGAAAATGAGCCAGTGCTTGAGACAACACTCTTGCAGTATATCAGAACAGTCAGGAGCTTCAGGTGGCATGGGAACAAGATATGTTTAAGGTTAAAATATTTGCTGAAATAAATAGCAATTACTGTCTCAACTACAATAATACAAGTAAAAATTAAACATGTGTTGGCATAGAGAATCCAATTACCTCAGCAAGCATGTGTGATATTATGACCGTGAGTGAAAAGATTGTGTCTTGAAAATATATTGGGAGATACATTTATATCTGCTTGGCATCTCAAGAGAGGTGGTTGTGGGGCTTCCTTTAAACTTTGTTAAACATTTGGCAGCTGAAGTTCCACATTTTGACTCCACAATGAACACTGAGCACATTTATCATCCCAAATAATAATCCAGCTCTTCAGCATCAGGTTCCAATACAGAATATCACATGCTCAGGTTAGGAACATTTCCATAATTGTGACTTTTACCGAGAAATATTGAAACTATCCTCACCAACATCTCTAACCCCTGATTCTGACACCAGGAACCCAATTCTGAAAATGGCCTTAGATTGATGCAAGCTGCAGCAAATAGTAGCTTGTGCCAATCACCAGTACACAAGGGACCATGCACCTGATTCATTATCAGGAGGAGTCCAGGCACCAAACTCCTGATACTTGCAGCAAATGCAGTCAAGTGCCAAAATCAAGGTGTATGGGCAGGGAATGATACAATCTGCAAGACAGCTCTGTGACACCTCAACAGGTACCAGAGACCCATCAAGTGCGTGTCTGGGTGATTGTTTGAGATGGCACTGCACAAAAGGGCTGGTTGGTGGCAAGGTGCGTGCTGCAGAGTGGGCCATGGTCAGTGAGGCACCCCGATAGCTAAAAAGACAGTCTGGGAGGGACAGGCAGCAAAGTGCTGGGGGTATGGACAGGAGTAGTGACAAGGGTGCTGACAGCTTATAGGACCAGACACCAGTCTTGCCTTGCAGATGGGCTGGTTTAGGATGCCCTGGATGCTGATGACACTGGGAAACTACGGTACCACTTTGCCTTGCAGTACTGTGCAACATGCTGTCAGTACTGTCCCACACCCTTCTGCTTGGCACTGTCCCTTCCCATCTACAGCTGGTACCCCTGGTGCTACCCCCTTATAATTTGCATGTTTCCATGCCAGCCAGCAACACTCTGTTGCCCCACCCCAGGTTTCCCAGTGGGATGGTGGCAGCACCTGGCTGGTCTAACTCAATTGGCCCTGTACTTTTGTGGAGGCTTGCAGAATCTCGTTTAAGTGGATGCTGCAGTGTTGCTGTGGAGCAAGCCCCCAACACCATGTTGCACTGGTGCATCCATTGCAAGGATGTCACATGCAGAGTTGGTGCCAGTGGTCCCTATCTGGCATAGTGGACAATGTAGAATTGGGAATGATGCAAGGTGTGGTGCAGTAGACCATTTATGTATTTTTTTTTTCAAAAGCACCTTTTGTCATGCCTGATGCTTTGATAATCGAAAGCCAGATGTCCAACCCTAGTGTAAAATATATTTTGTAAGTTATAAAATAAGAAAAGTGGTGTCACTGTCCCCACCCACTATCACCTATCCCTTACCTCTTCCAAGCACTATACTGCAATATAATCCTCTTCCTCAAGCCCAGTAGTACCTTACTGACAAGCCACCCATAGTAAAAATAAAAAGGATGGCATGTGGGCATTTCTGCAAGTGAATCCCAAGTTGCAGCAGTCTTTCCCCATACGTGTGCCACTTTTTGGGGTTTTGATAATCTAGCCATTAGTTTCCAGTGTGTTAGTACAGCTAACTAGCAGCTGGCACCACAGGGCTGGGTGACTCAACATTTATTTTAAAACAAATAGCAAATCAAAACAAAATATTCAAAACAAAGCTTGAGTTTGGAATGTAGATAACTCTACTTCAATTAGTCACTTACTGGAGTCAAAATACTGAAGAAATCACTAGTAACTAAGGATATTTTTATTTTTATAATCATTCCTGAACTCTTTTAGTATTCACCAATTTGTATTCTTAAACACAAAGAAAAGAACAACTCATTTCCACAGCAGGCAGCAGAAATTAAAAAATGCAGCTTCATCCTTTGAGATAAACTTTGTTGGATAGGATAACAAAATCACTACATGACCTATATTTCGTCTGCAAAAGCAGAAGTCTTATTAAGGATTAAACAGTTGCAAAAGTACTCTGGAATGCAATTAGTAAACTGCTTCATCTCATATCTATTGCCAAGATGAAAATATCTCAGATCAGTGTTGCTAAGGCTGTTGCTAAGAGTACAATTTTAAAGTCACCTGGCATGTACAAATTACACATTTGCATGTTTTTTCATGCAAATTAACTGCATACTGATTATGAGCCTATAGCAGATTTGTGAGCTTCCAGTCCTGAAGCTGAAGAAAATGTATGGTCACAAAATAAATTTTAGAAAATGGGAAAAGTCATGAGGCCAGTCTCAAAATGTTGATCCCTCTGAAACTACTATTTTTTGTAATGATAGATTTTTCAAAACATATTTAAACGTGATTTGATTTAAATTTAATATGATTCTGAAACACGTAAAAGACTGAAACTGTACACAGCTATGTATAGAAGTTGATTTGGTACAAGACATTTTTAGCATTTTCAGATGATTACAAGGGCATCTCATTTCAAATTCAGAGCTGGATATTAAAATGTTAGCATCCACACTAACATGATTGATGTTGGCACTAACAAGGGTTTGCACTAGCACTCTGGCATGGCCATAATGAGAGGAACTGGGAGTGCCCTTCAAACACAGCAGTGGCAATGTGCTACAATATCACTGAGCCTACACAAATGATGGGTTCCCTCATGCAAACTAGCACAGCATGATATTCAGCTGTTTGCGGCAGCAGTAAACTGTCCCCAAGCAATGTTGTTTACCACAACTGAAAGCCACCTCTTACTAGCTTTAAGCCTGCTCTCCCACCCTTCCCCAAAGGCAGGGTGGCTGTACCTAAGTCACCCACTCTTGATCTCCTGTTCACTTACATGGTACTATGTAAGATAGGCCCTGGTGGTTCTCTACCCCCCAATCACCTGTTTAACCCTTGTAAAATATTTCTTGGTGGTCTAGTGGTTCACCCACCCTCAATCACCCATTCAATTGCTGCAAAACATTCCCTGATGGTCTAGTGGTTCCCCTATCCCTGATTGCCCAGTAAAACCCAATAACATATCCCTGGTGGTGTAGTAGTTCCCCACCCCCAACTGACCATTCCAACTCCATAATGTATCCCTGGTTGTCCAGTGGTTCCTCATCCCTCCCCACTTGCCAGTTCAAACCTTGTAAAATATCCCTGGTGGTCCACAGGGTTCAACCCTAACAGCCCCTCACCTGACATGCCTGCTCACATCTCACCTCCCTAAACCCCATTTAACCACAAGTCTGGCACCCTGACAGCTACATTCAGTAAACAGCACAGCTCTTGTCCCAACTCCATTGCTGGCCAGCATATGAGCTGTAAGTGAGCACACACACAATGAAATATAGAATCTGATGGTAGATAAGGACCACTTGGCCCATCCAGTCTCCCAATTTCTCCCTACTACACTATAACCCAAGACCATGCCCAATCTACAGCTCTTTCTCCCTCCCACCTTCCTTTCCACTATGATTCCCTTGATCTTTTCCCATGCATTCTTGAACCCCAGCACTGTTTTCTTTCCCACCACATCTGCTGGAAAGCTGTCCAGAATCCATCACTCTTTCTGTGAAGAAGTACTTCCTCACATTTCTCCTTATTCTACCCTCCTCCAACTCCATAACATGTTCCCTTGTTCTTGAGCACCTATTCTTCTGAAAAATACTCCCATCCTGTACCTTTTACCCCGTGAGGCATTTAATGGTCTCTATCATAGCTCCACTCTCCTCCTCTGTTCAAGGGTGTACATATTAAGGTCCTTTAGTCTCTCCTCATAGGCTTTGGATGCAGACCCTGCACCATTTTAGTTGCTCTCTCTGGACTGCCTCCACTCTGTCTATGTTCTTTCAGAGATGTGGTCTCAGAACCTTTCTGCTTGGTGCTCGTCAATCACCACTCCACCCATGTTGTACTCTGCCCCTGGTTTTCTGTGTCCTAAGTGCATTATTTTGCACTTTTTGCGTGAAACCCAGCTGGGATACCCTTGACCACTCTTCTATTTTCTCTGGCCTCTGCTTATCCTTTCCAGACCCCCAAGTTTCCACCCTAATGCAGATTTTGGTGTCATCCACCATGAGACAGTTTCTACTGTACAAGCGCTCACTGACAACCCATATGGCGGCCAGTCATGAAGGTGAGCGGAGGGCTGGGCAGGCCACCATATGTAGCTGCCAGGGCACAGGACTCATGGGTATGGGGGTGCAGGAGGTTTGAAGTGAGCAGGTGGGTCAGGTGGGGTCTGTTCAGGAGGGACACACTGGACCTTCAGGGAATTCTTTACAGTGTTTGAACCAGCAATTGGGAGGAGGGGGACTAACTGGACCTCCAGGAATATTTTACAGGATTAAACAGGTGATCAAGGGTGGGGGCACCACTAGACCACCAGGGAATATTTTAAATGGATTGAATGGGAGACCAGGGGTGGGAATCACTGAACTACCAGAGAATATTTTACAGGGACTGAGCAGTTGATCAGGGCTTAGAGGGACCAATGGACCACCAAGTCTCTAATTTTATGACTGTAAGTACTGCTAAGGGCCTGTTCTCCCCATGCCAGTGATCCCATAACAGGCATGCAATTGGTCCATTCATGCTTTGCATACCCAATGGGCCCGTTTGCATACTTGGACAAAATATAGCCACAGGGGTCTTGGTACTATCCTGTTTTGGGCCGCATTATTCCCTGTGGGCCATATACAGCCCTTTTCCATGTCAGGGCAGCTCAGATTCACTTAGCGCTGCACCAACATGGACCACTATTCAGTCTGATAACACTGCTTGCCATCCATCTGAATACTGCAGCAGCTGGGGGCGGATACAGGGCAAATGCAGCACAAACCTTTGCAAGGGCTTGCCCATTTTCTGAGTATGAGGCACTGAGTGATAACACAGTAGTGTACTGGTAAAATCATATTAGTTTCCAAGCCAGATTATTTACTAAGTATTTGACTCCAAAACCAAATATTACTTAGAGTATGTAGGACAATATTTGTTGCACATTATTGCCAGTGCATTACAAATGTTTTAAATTTGCTTAGTTTGACAACATTATTATTGCTTGTTTATCAAGCCCTTACCTAACCAAAAGTCCCACAAAGACTGGAATCACTTTTCAATTAGAGGTGCAAATAATAGGCACAGCAAAACATATACTGCATGCCGATCAATAACAAAGCTAAAATGAATAACAGATATGTGCATTAATCATTTAAGAAGGTGAATGCCTCCACAAAGTAGTTTGACACTTGAGTTTCAAGTTCCCTTATATTAATACATTTTGCATGTTTTAAATTCTTCTGAAGGCTGGTCCAGTGAAAACAGCATTTTTCCAGAAAAACAACAATAAAAAGACAGCTAAAGCAGTCTGTCTCTCTGCCAGCTACAGTATATACAGTGAAGGCAAAGCACCTTATAAGCATGGCATGCAGTTTTTAAAAGTAGATCTGAAAAAGTGACAATATTGGATAGGGCAGAAGTGTGTTCCACAAATTTAACAAAGAATAAATGAACTAATTTAGCTTATTATTCATTATCTTTAGTTTTACATTTTTAGAATAAATTTCTGCCCCCATTACTAAGAGTGAGAGCATACTCTTCTTATCTCTTCTTCTATTGTTGCTGTCTACCATGATGGCCTGTAGCAGGCATCTATTTTGACAGCAGCTCAGAAAGGTTTATAACACATTGCAAAAATCTTACAAATGTCCCACCTCCCAGTCATGCAAATATGATATTCCTGGTGAGTGTGTTTGCTGATTTGTGATGTAGTAGCAATGGTACATTTAAGGGAAAACATGTACAGTACTTAAGATAAGAAAAAATGTACAGAACTAGCAGTTACCGCTGAGCATACATGGCACCTACTTACTATTCAGCCACACTCAATGGCTGTACAGTGGAGGTATTGTGATGCTTTCAAAGGGGTCACTATTCATACTAGTGAGATTCACAGACACAACAGTACCAAGTGTATGTCCTTCCTCTTGCACTATTCATACTAGTGAGATTTACAGATACAACAGTACCAAGTGTATGTCCTTCTTCTTGCAGATACAAAATTAGTGGTGAAATTATTACCTGACCACATCCAAACAAAATATAGAACCAGCTGCACCACTAAAGTACTGGGTACTGTACACCATGGACTTTTGCCCAAAATACATAAATATCCATCATAACCACTTCTTAGTAGTAACAAATAATAAAACTAACAAAAAATACTATTTATTCAATCAACTTAAAAGTGGTAAAAAGATTTCTATACATACAGTAGACAATATAATGCTGCTAAGTGATTTGTATGCTAAATGAGAAAGGTTAAATATGCCCCACCATAGCCCATATGCAAAGCTTCATGCCGGATCACTGACAGACAGGAATGAATGTTTCACCTAGTCTCCACAAGGCTTCCTTTCAGGATATTTATAGATTAAAAGTCAAGGCTGCATAGTACTTAGTAGTTTAGTGGAACATCTGGTTCCTTATTTTGTTAGGATCTGAATGTTTTCTGATAATATTTTGCACAGTTGATTTTTTATACTTGTTTTATTTCTTTCATTCTTTTAACCAAGCACATTTCATACATATCTTGTCAAAGCTGTAAACTCTAACATTGTGCTTAAATCAGAATAAAAAACAGAGTAACATATCATAAACTTTGGCATCGGTTACAAGACAAATTCCATCTTAAATTTTTAGTACTTTATACTGTTCATTGTCCACTAGGTCAGTTCATTTCAGTAGTTAGGTCTTCACAAGCATATTTTCTAACTTTGAGCTTATATCTAGCTATTCCATGTACATGTTCCTCTTACTATTGCTTAGTTTAGGTAGGCTATTCAATCTTTTCCTGATGTACTTCCCACCCAGCCCATCTCATTATGGTCTTCTTCCGGTCTTGCAGCCTATAAGAGATCTGTTCATTGTGCTGAATTTTCAGTACTAAGGCTTTCCATTCTGAAATTTGTGGGGATACTGGCTGCAACTGTTTTTTAGTTATAGTTTTATATGCCACTCCCAACAGTATTGCCCATAAGTATATCTTTCCTTTATCTTTTATTTCTACTGGAGGAATTCCAGTATCAAGTTAGAATCTTAATCTCAGTCTGGATGTCAAGCATCTCCTTTATGTGTAGCATTACCTGATGCCAGAAGTTAGTTATTTTGGGGCAATTTATAAAAATGTGTCTGTATGTGGCTTTTGGTTCACTACAATCTCTCCAGCACTGGGTTGAGCTTCCCAAGTTCCATAGGGCCATGACCGAGGGACCAAGAAAACCTCACCCTCACCTTCCAAATTAATTCTCACCACATGGGGGATGAGGTGGTAGCCCAGTACCCGCCAGATCATACTCCACTCCTTAATAGATATTTTCTGGGTTAACTCCTGTTCCCATTTAATTTGAGTCAAGTTCATAGCTCGCACTGCTGCTGAGTTAAATATTTGTATATTATTGTTATTGCTCTCTCCCATTTTGTGTAGACCATATATGTCTAAAGGGGTGTCATCCTTCAATAGAGTAATATCCTTTTCACTGTGTCTAATCTGTGTAGCAATGTAGTCTCTTATTTGGTAATAGTATAGTCTGTCATTGTTTGACCACTTATATTTTAATTGAGCTTCCAGAAGCTCAGTATACCTGTTCCTGCATCATCTGCCATGGGGCTTCAAGGCCTTTTACTGTTTGCTTCTTATGCCATGGATTATTAAATTCTGGATTTGAGATAAAAACTTATATTTCCAGCAATGTTGCTGGACTGCCTTATGTTTTATACCCATTTGCCATCCCCTAAGAATGGAACCCACGGCCCTTGGGATTAATTGAACTACTTCCTGAGCTGGGTCGGGAGAATAGACAAGCTTGGGAGGAGAGCCCTATGGGCCTCTCTAGGTCAATCTGTTTCCATCTAGCTTGATATGTTTTATTGCCCCATAATAGTGCTAGTCACATCTGTGCCACCAACCAGTAATTGCAAAGTGAGGGGAGTGCCACTCCCCCAAATCCTGGAGAGAGTCAGTTTCAGGAAGCCAGTTCTGGGCCTCTTACAGTTCCAGAGGTAAGCATTTAATGTTTTTGCCAGGACAGGAGTTCTCTGGCTGTCAAGCCACTAGGTATACATTGGAATAAATATAAAATCTTGGCAAAACATTGATTTTAAGGCCATAATTCGGGTATAAAACGAAGACGGGAGTAGAGACCATCTCCTCAGATCTTGCTTTACTTTTGCAATCAGGGGGTCATAGTTCAGGGCAGATAATCTATCCGGTCATTTGAGATTTGAATTCCTAGATACCTTATACTCTTATTATCCCATTTAACTGGATAGTGTTTCTAATGTTAAAGATGGCGTATAATTAAATGTTAAGGCCTCTGATTTACCTATATTCAATGAGAACTCTAACTCTTGGAGAATTGTTGAATCCTCCTAAGAGGGCCTCAATGATGACTCCGGGTTGGTAAGGTATAGTAAAATGTCATCTGAAAAAAGTGCTAGCTTTTGTTCAACACCTCCAAAAACACCCCACATCCGTAGCTTGTCACAAGCTTTGGGTGAATGGCTCTATGTAATAAGCAAAGAACAACGAGAGAGGGGCAGCCCTGCCTAGTACCCCTATGTAAAATGAAACCCTCCAAACATGACCATTTGTCCTATGTAGCCAACTGGGTTGTTATAGAATTTAAATATGGTGTCTATAAATTGAGTCGGGAAGTTGAATTTCATCAGGACTTCTTTTAAATAACTCCAGGTCACCTTATCAAAGGCCTTTTCGAGTCCAACCCTAGTAGGGCTGTTGGAATTTTCTGAGTCTATCTTGCTCAATGACATAGACTGTTCATCTTACATTATCCTGAGCTTGTCACCCTGCCACAAAGTCACACTGATCCAGGTTTATTGTAGATGGTGCGATTTGAGCCAAGTGCCTGGCCAATATAGTAGCTAAAATTTTGTAATCAGTGTTTAATATAGATATTGGCCAATAAGATGAATAGTATGTTAGTTCTTTCCCTTCTTTAGGTATTACTGATATTATTGCCTCTTTCCAAGGGGGTCTCTCCCTCATGTGTGGCTACAGAGAAGAATAATCTCATTAGAATTGGAACTAATGTTGTACTAAGGGTCTTATAAAACTCCCTGGCAGTCTGTCTGATCCTGGGCATTTTCCTGTTTTTAAAGCTCCTATTACTGAGGTCACCTCTTGGCTCATTATAGGGCCTACAACTGCTTTCCCTGCTCTTCTGTTAAAGTGGGAGTTTAAGGGCTAGAAATTCCTGGTTTTCTATTGTAGGAATTCTGCCTTCCTGGTATAACTTAGAGTAACAGCAATGGAATGCCTCTGCAATGGTATGTATCTTATTTTAATAACATTGGTGGTTGGGTGTCTCATTTTAGTAATAGTGATTTTACTTTTGGCTCTCAATTGGGCTGCAATGAGCTTCGTGAACCCTGGCCTCCATCATAGTACTTATGCCGGAGAAACATTAACTTCTGCTCTATGGCATAGTCCAAAATTGCATCCAGCTGCTTCTTAAGAATGGCAAGTTCTCGAGAACGGCCTTGCAATGATGCGTTTTCTGCATTTCCTCTAGGGACTCAATCTTAGCTTCTAACATAGCCTTTTTTCCCTCTGTTTCTTCTGATGTGCGTATAGCAATAAATTTCCCCTTACTATTGCCTTAATCGTATCCCAAAGTATAGCTTCAGTAGTTCCCTGATTGTCATTTTCCTTCAATGCTTGAGTGATAATATTAGTGATCGATTCCTGTTTGCCTTATCTCTAAGTAAAGAGATGTTTAATCTCCAGAATGTTCTTTTGCATGGTGTTGTGATTGTATCATGTAAAAACTGGTGCATGGTCCGATAGAACAAAGTCCTCCTGCCATATCTGATGTATAGTATTTATATACTTTTTGGGTTATTAGAAATCTAGGCAGGAGTAAGAATCATGTGCCTGGGAGTAATATGTATGCTACGCCCTGTCCCTGTATATGTCTCCATATATCCTCATATCCCAGGTCGTAATAACTTCTGAACCTTTCGCTCAGTTTGCCCATACTTAGCTTGGTTCGGTTCCTCCCTCCACCAATATCCAAATTGAAATCTCCCACATATCAATCTGCCCTCCACCCAGGTTGCTAATTGGTAAATAAATTACGGTATACCGAGTAGTCCATCGATGGGGGATATATACGGAGGCCAATGTAATCTGTTGCCCCTCCATGTCTCCCCTAAGGAAAATGTATCTACCCTCCTTGTCAACAACTTTGTCCCTAACTTCCAGAGGAACACCCTGTCTCACCAGTATAGCTGTACCCCTGCGCCTACCCCTTTATATGATGAAGCTACCACCGGAAAAGCCCAGCTTCTCAAATTTTTATGCTCAGTTTGTGAAAGATGAGTCTCTTGTAATAGTATGATGTCTGCTCGCTGCCTTTTCATTAATTGAAGAATCTTTGATCTTTTCACAGGGTTAGTAATACCGTGCACATTATATGTGCAAATAGTGCAGCTACTAGCCATTCTCACTGGCAGGCTTACCCGTATTGCCTATTTCCCACTTTAGCTGCGGGCTTCTCCCTGGATGGCCGCCTGTAGCCTTATGACCCCAGCTAGAACAACACGAATTGTCATTTCCACTGTCTTCCAATGCTGTATCTAACATAGAAATCTAACATACCTTCTAACATCTAATTGAACTTAACATTAACAAGAACTATGTACTTCCAAGGTTGGGGGCTAAGTAACTTACTAGCCCTTTGTGCTCCTAGAGACTAGGAGAACGAGGAGGTATTTCCTACCTCCATTCCCGGGACCTCCTCCAGATCCTCATTGTCGGGGCCCTCTGGTTGGTAGATAAGATACTGCGAGTGTTTAGTAGCACTTCTATACCTCACCTGGCAGATTGCTTAAATGATTACCCACTAATCTGGACCATAGTGGCTTTCCGGTGGTTTAATCTGCTTGATCTTATGTTCTGGACATCAAGCTAGAGCAAGCTCCTAACTTAATATGAGGGAGGAAAGTTAAAAAAAAGAAACCCTCAAGAACACCCCCCGCCCGCACCCCCATATTCATGGTTCTGCTTAATTCCTAAGCGGGTTTTCCAACATGCCCAAGTGATTGGCAATCCATCAAGATGAGAAAAGTCAGTTGTTGCAGCCTTTCCATCGTGCCTTTCCATTATAAGTCTGAGTTATTGCTGCTTTACGATACTGGGCTCAATGCCATATCACCGTTGCTTGAGAATTAGCTCTTTTCCCCACCATGACCTTTAGTAGTAGGTGTTACATATGTGGGTTTTCATTGGAGTATTATATAGGATAGTTCCAAGAACCAAAAGCCGCACATTAGTATTTTTAGGTCCTCATACTATGTATTAAAAACATTTAACTGTGCACATCTTGGTGTGTCAGTCTTATAAAGAGAGAGTTCAGCAAGCCATTATGCTCTTCAATACCTTTACCGTTCCTCTTTTTGCCTTTTAGGCTCCAGTCTTTTTCTTTCCTTTCCTTCTCTTCCTCTCTTCTCCTCAGGTTGGAGTGCCATTGCCCGCTGGTTTACTTCATGAGGAGTTTTTTGGATTGTCGCATCACTCTCCGTGCACTTAGCTCTTATTCCCCAGTTTTCCTGTTGAGTGTGTGCTGCTTAATAGGGCCTCGATTCCCAGATTCCTGGTTCCTCCTTTCTCTAATTGTTATATTGTGCACCTCCAGAGCTCCTAAAGCCTCCTCTGCCGTGGAGTAGACCTTGGTCCTGTCCTCCCAGAAGACTCTCAACTGAGCAGGGTAGGAGTGTGGAAACAGAGTGATTTCTCTTTCAATGCTCTTAAGATGGTAAATACTGGACTCTTTGTAATTGAATTCATGGGGTAATCATGGTCTAGGTATAGCTTGTGGGTGAGATATTTAAGATCCTTCTTAATCCAGGCGACTTTAGGATTTCCTCCTTGGCTGCAAATGAATTTAGCTTAGATACAATGGATCATGGGCGGGCCTCTGGTCTATGGGTTTTGCCTGGAGGATCTGTGTACCTGCTCAATTCGGAATGCCAGTGTAGATGGTAAATCCAGTATATCTTTAAGTAGGTTTTCTAGGAAGGTTGTCATGGGAGGAATTTCTAAGTTTTCTGGCACTCAGTATAACCTTAGGTTGTCTCTCCGAGACCGCCCTCTAGATCAAGGCATTTTGCTTGGAGTTCAGTAGTCTGTTGTGCCAAAGTTTGGATCAGCTTTACCACTTGTTCAGTAACATCCTCCATGACCAACAGCCTTTCTTCTATTTGGCCCATACTGAGTCTCAAATTTAGCCAGTTGGGCCTGCATGGTTGAACTCTTGTTTATTTTCTCTTAGGGATTCTGTTATTTCATGCAGTAGCCTTTCAAATCTGGTGCGATAGTTGCTCATTTTCCCGTCTGTATTGTACTGTGGGGACTGATGGCCTTGTGGCGAGGTGGACTGGGGTGGTAGGCCTTCCCTCGATCTGGTTGCATCCTTACTGTTAGGCTTGGAGTCTTGCCGGTTTTGCCTCTATGTGTGGTCTGCGAATGTCCCCTACTCCTTTTGACATTTCTGGTTCTGAAATTTCAATATTTAGGGTTTTAATATCTGTCGTGTGTGGAGCTTCTTGGATTAGGCTCGCATCGGTTCCGTGATGTCACGGAAGTCCCTGCACAGTTGATTAAGACCCTATATAGCAGACAGATTTTTTCCATCAAAATATTACCTGAGTAGCTTTTGTCATGTCTTATGAAATAGTTCTTTAGAGTTAGCAAGCAGGCAGAGTGACTGAGTGGCAAACGGTGTGACACGTACCAGTGCTGTAAAATCAAAGAAAAGCTGTAAAAGCTAATTCAATCACCAGAAAACAGCTCCTTTTCCCTTAGCGGATGAGGATTCCTGGTTAAGGCATTTATCGAGAAGGGGGCCAAGCTAGTGGGACTGGGAGGTGGAGCAGCAGTTCCAGGAGGGTAGCACAATTGATTGGAATCAACCAATCACAGAGAAGCAGGGAGTGGGAGGAATGCAGTGCATGTTTTAAATAGCTTGTGTGACAGGCTTTTCCATGCACAGATGGAGTGACCAAATGACAAGCACCGCCATGCACACCACTGCTGTAAAATCACAGGAAAGCTGTAAAGGTAATTCACTCAACAGGAAAACTGTTCTTTTTTTTTAACCAATTATTTTACCAGGTGAGACACACTAAGCTGAAAGCTTGTTTGCAGGTGCAACCTGGGAGCACAAGGAAGTTAAGTGACTTGCTCAGGATCACACAGTATGCACCTAGGGGGCTGTGGGATTCAAACCCAGGTCTCAGATTTGCAGCTCAGAGCCTAACCCACTGTTCCATACTGCCTCTGCAAAAGAGGATTCCTGGTTAAGGCATTCTCAAAAAGGGAGACCACGCTAGAAGGACTGGGAGGTGGAACAGTAGTTCTGTGAGGGTGACACCACGTGATTGGAATGAACCAATCACTTGGAAGCAGGAAGCAGAGGAGAAGAAGTTCAGGCTTTACATAGGCTGGGGATTGGCTTTTCAGCAGCAGACAAGTGATTGAGGCAAACACCACCACAAATACCAGTACTGTAAAATCACAGGAAAACTTTAAACACTAATTCACTCACCAAGAAAATGGATCATTTTCCTTTAGCAGAAGGGGATTTGTGGCAAGGCATTTCACAACAAGAGAATACCAAGCTAGTGGGACTTGGAGGAAGAGCAACAGTTCCGGAGGGTGGCAGCACATGGGGTGCAATAGATTCATGTCATCGAGTGTGGTGGATGAGATCAGGAGGAGAACAGGATGACATCTTAGGTATCGGTAGGCAACTTCAGGTCATAGCAGGCATACAGACGACTCTAATGTCATAGGCGAAAGAAGCTCCAGTACCTGTTGTGCTCTGACTAAAGCAATGTAAAAGGAACAACAGGGTCAGAACAAACATCAGTAGTAAAGTAAAGTTCCAAGGTTTATTCAAGCGTAATAGTTATAGCTCTTCCAGTCCCACTGAGTGGAAAAACACTTCATCCTAGCCTCGACAGGTTTAACTCATGCATGCTTACTCAGGGAGGCTGATCATATGTATAAGCATAGAAATATAGAAATATAGAATTTGATGGGCAGATAAAGACCACTTGGCCCACCTAGTTTGCCCATTTTCCTACCTAATGGATAAGCTGCAGATCCTAGTTAACCAGCAGCCTACTTCCTCCTACCCCCCACTAGAATTGCCTTATGTCTTTCCAATACATTCTTGAATTCCCCACTATTCTTCACTCCACAACCTGCTCAGGAAGGCTGTTCCATGCATCCACAACCCTCTCTGTGAAAAAATACTTCCTCAGTTTACCTCTGAGCCATCCCCTGTATCTTCAAATTGTGCCCCTTGTCCTTGCACATCTATTTTACTGAAAGATTCTATCTTCTTGGACTTGTTGATTCTCTTGAGGTACTTGAAAGTTTCTATCATGTCCCTCCTCTCTCTCCTTTCCTTGAGGCATACATATTAGCTCCTTTAGTCTCTCTTTGTATGTCTTCTGGTGCAGACCCTGCACCATTTTGGTTGCCCTTCTCTGAACAGCCTCCACCCTGTCTATGTCTTAGAGGAGATGGGGTCTCCAGAACTGCATGCAGTACTCCAGGTGGGTCTCAACAACTGTCTGTACACAAGGATAACAACTTCTTGTTTTCTACTGGTGATGTCTCTCCTATGCATCCTAGTATCCCCAGCCCTCATTACTGCCTTCTCACATTGCTTGCCCACCTTTAGGTCATCGGATATAACTACCCCAGGTCCTTTCCATTTTGTTGTTGTTGTTGCATTCCTTACACACATATATACAGGTGCAATCAATAAAGTGAATTAAAAGTAAACGCACATGACCAAATAAAGATTTTGAATGGTACTTTCACATCCAATATTTGCTAATCTGTTATACTACACCTCATTATCTCTGACAATGCGTATTCTATATGATTGTGCATATTTAGTTTCAAATGGTATGGCTATACTAAGTTTTGATCTACTTGTATATCTGGAGTAAGTATAAGCACTATCCAGTCTCCATGTAGCAGATTTGGAGTAATATACTGTAGGTGCTCACAATATTCCTGTATGTTTAGTTTAAACAGGAAAGATATATTTTGATATTCATGTTGCCAAAAATCTCTCCTGCTAAGCACATACCTTCCAATATAATGATGCAGTTAGAACATGATAATTTCTAAATATAATTTCATTCTTAATTTACCAAAATAAAATAAATGAACTTTCTTTCAGTGTTAACATCATGGGAGGTCAAAAGATCATAGTCATTCAATTAGTGTGTAATAAGTTGATATAATCCTGGTACTTCCTATTGTGTTTCATATAAAAGAGACCATATGACATTCAATGTTACTTCCCATTACATCATGGGAGGTCAAAGGTCAAAACTTGATGTGCTCAGACACAAAAATGTTGTTGTTAAATCCGTTGTACTAATCAAAACTCTATTAAGCAGTAATGTCTACAGCTATATTTTGATAACATCAAACAATTTATTGCCAAGATCACAAAGATTATTTTGTTACAACATTCCCTATTTGGCAACAGGTCAAAAGGCTTCACTGGCAAGCATAAAACCCCTTTAAATTGCATCTCACCTAGTTAATTCTCTTGTGGTGTATTACCTGTAGAGACAACAAAAATAATATTTTGTCAGCCAACAAGTAATAGCACCATGTCATATTTTTATGCAATCTTCAGTACATAGGTGGTTTATCAAAATAAACGCTACATTATCTTTTCTTTAGATAAGGGACCAAATTAATCCATCATTTAAACCTGGTCATTTAAGAGTCTGCAGATGGAAAATCCAAAGGTTTCTCATTCCAGGAGGAGGTCATCAATACCTTCCTCCGCCCAGTGTAACGCTTTCCATTCTACAAAATTCAAAGCCAAGTTTATTTTGGTCTCTATTGTGGTGGATATGTTTTGAAAAGTGTTTTCATATCATTATTCCTGACAGCACTTTTATGATCCTTCACTCACACTTTTAATGCTCCACCAGTTTTTCTACATAGAAGGCCTTACACTTATATGTGGCCAAGTGCCAGAATTGCTGGATCAATTAATAAACTGTTCTGTCCTGTAAGTTTTCTAATATGCACTGAGGTGAATGTGTCAGTTCTCTGGATAGTGTCACAGTGTGTGCAGTGTTCACACTACTATGTCCCTTTGGGGCTGGGTGTAACCAAGTGTCAGGCTTCAGTGCGGGCTGTAGACTGTGGACCAATTTGTCCTTAAGATTTGGACCCTTCTAAAAAACATTCTTGGTAGTTCCTGAACTGATATTTCTAATACTGGGTCTGTTTGGTGTATAGCCCAGTTTTTATTTACAAATGTCATTCACAGCATTTGCTTTTTAGTATATGTGGAGACAAAATTAATGCATGTTTTCATTTATAGAGATTACTGAGAGGGCTGCAGCACAGGCGATATTTAAGTAATAATGATTGAAGAGCCAGTCATTTCCTAGAGATTAATGACTGGTTGGGGGAAGGGTGGCCGAGGTGCAACAGAGAGTCATCCCTACCTAGCCTATTGTCAGTCAGAAGGAAATGACTGGATCTGAGGTCATTATTGCAATTATAAGTCAAAGCACAATAATGATTCTTTTTTTTGGCGTTGAGTACAGAAAACAGTTTTGTTTACTGACCACTGCTGTTGGTGTACCACGATGAGCTGAGTGCCGCTATCGTGCCGGGTCATTTCAAAGAGATTTCAGAATGGCACGGCAGCCAATCAGTGAGCTAGTTCTTCATTACTAATTAATTAGACTGATAATTATGCAGCAAGAGAAAAAGCCACAGCTAGGAATAGAGATTAACTTTAGTGTACCAGAACAGGAACAGGGGAAGTAGAAGAAACATGCATTAACTTTGTCTCCACATACATTAAAAAATCAATTGCATTCAAAGACATTCTGAATAAACACTGGGGTATACTCCAAACAGACCCACTATTAAAAACATCAGTTTGGAAACTACCAATAATGATTTATAGAGAGACCCAAATTTTAAAGACACATTGATCCACAGTATGCAGCCCACACCGAGCTTGAAACTTGGTTACCCCCACCCCTAAAGGCACATGCAAGTGTACACACTTCGCACACTATGACAC
Source organism: Neoceratodus forsteri (assembly GCA_016271365.2). Taxonomy (NCBI): domain Eukaryota; kingdom Metazoa; phylum Chordata; order Ceratodontiformes; family Ceratodontidae; genus Neoceratodus; species Neoceratodus forsteri. Next base: position 629,183,873 of record CM057455.1, read on the forward strand.
GATCCAGAGAACTGACACATTCACCTCAGTGAATATTAAAACAACTTACAGATAGTTCAATAATTGCCCTACCACTTCGTCATCTACCTGGCCATGTAAGTATAAGGCCTTCTATGCAGGAAAAACTGGTAGAGCATTAAAAGTGTGAGTGAAGGATCATAAAAGTGCTATCAGGAATAATGATATGAAAAATGCACTTGCAAAACATATCCACCAGAAGAGAGACCAACATGAACATGGCTTTGAATTTGTGGAATAGAAAGAGTTGCATTGGGAGAGAGGGAGGTAGTATTGATGACCCCTCCTGGAATAAGAAACCTTTAGGATTTTCTATCTGTAGGCTCATAAAAAAAAAAAAAACAGGTTTAAACAATGGGATTAATTTGGTCCCTTATCTAAATAAAAGATAATGTGCAGTTTTATTTAGATAAACAACCTACTGAATGTACTGAAGACTGCATAAAATATGGTATGGTGTTATGACTGGTTGGTTGACAAAATGTTATTTTTGTTGTTCTCTACAGGTAATACACCACAAGAGAATTAATTGGTGAGATGCAATTCAAGGAGTTTTACACATCTGAGCATTAGGCCTGTTTGACCTGTTGCCAAATAGTGGATTTTGTAAATAAATAATCTTCATGATCTTGCAGTAAATAGTTTGATGTTATAAAAATATAGCTGTAGACATTAGTGCTTAATAGAGTTTTTATTAGGTACAACAGATTTAACAACATTTTTTGTGAGAGCATATCAAGTTTTGACCATTTGACCTCCTGTGATGTGGTGGAAGTATATATATATATATATATATATATATATATATATATATATATATATATACAGTGAATGTCGATAGTCTCTTTTATATGAAATGCAAGAGGAAGTGCCAGGATTATATCAAATTATTAAACACTAATATGATTGATAGTGACCGTTTTGACTTCCCATGATGTTAATACTGAAAGAAAATGAATTTATTTTATTTTGGTAAAATGAGAATGAAGTTGTATTTAGGAAATTATCATGTTCTTACTACATCATTATATTGGAAGTTATGTGCAGAGCAGGAGAGATTTGTTTAGCAACATGAATATAAAATACATATTTCCTGCTTAAACTAAAAACACAGGGAATATTGTGAACACCTGTATTACTCCTAATCTGCTACACAGAGACTGGATATGGTGCTTATACTTACTCTAGATATATACAGAGATCAAACCTTTACAGTCAGACCGTCTGAAACTAAATATGCACACTCTATAGAACTTGCATTGTCAGAGACAGTGAGGTGCAGTACAATAGATTAGCAAATATTTGATATGAAAAACATTCAAAATCTTTGTTCGCATGTGTGTTTTAGTTTTAATTCACTTTATTGGTTGTAAATGTATATATGTATGTGAGGAACACTTCCACATATGACCAGCCTCCTGAGAAAGCATGCATTGTGAAACCTGTCGGGCTAGGGATGAAGTGATTTTCCACTCAATGGGGCTGGAAGGGCTGTAACTACTATGCCTGAATAAACCTTGGAACTTTACTTTAATACTGGTGTTGATACAAGGAACTCTGCCAGTCCACTAAGGTAAGGTAATGTACCTGTTTACTTGTTGCTGCCTGTGTAAAGAGTAATGGAAAGAAGGTAAAGGATTGACAGCTCTTGTGTGAGAAGGAAGGAAATACCCTATATACAATTATTAACAGAGATAAAGGTTAAGTTAAAAGGAAATAGATATCACCTGTGGTGTGGAGAAGTTGATAACACCCTATTAAGGATAAGGATTGAAAGAGGGTGTAAGAAGTCAACGGGGAAAACTTTAACCCTCTATCTAGGTCAAAGCACACAGAGGTTAAGTAAAACAAAAAGAGGAATTGCAGAAAAAATCTATCCAGGGTTAATGTATAACATTACTTCTAGTTAACAAAGTGAGTGCAGGAATGGGAATGTTGGGAGAGGTGCAGTGCAGTGGTTGTGGAGCGCCAGTTTTCAGAGAGACCTTCTGAAGACTAAGGTGCTATCCCAACTGTAGGCACCTCTGTGTACTTAGGGATGAGGTCATTAGACTCCAGGCCAAGCTGAACAGGATTCAGGGACCTCTTCTCTCACCTAGAGCCACTGAATATACCACTGTTGCCCCAGAGGATGCCAAGGAGGAAGGCCAGCTGGACTGTGGTGGGCTCCAGGAGGTGGGGTGGCATGTTGGAGGCACATTTCTGAGCAGGTATTACTATGCAACTCATTTTCTACTCTATTGAGATGGGACTGTTGGTATGAGGCACCCATGGTGGTGGTCAGGTCAGGGAAAATGGGGATCTTCTGTAGGAAAGGTCCAAAAGTGGGAAGTAGAGTACAAAGCAGAGGAGACAGCAACTCTGATGGGGACTCAGACACCACTGCACCCATGCAAATGATGGAACCCTCTTGCATTAAGAGCACAGAGATATATTTCAAGAATTTTGGAAGAAATACAAGGCTGCTGTGACAGTGCTAGTTATCACATCAAAACACTACACTTATCAGTGCACTCATGATGCAAGGCAACCTCAGTTCTGGGGCCAGTCCTGTTTAATATCATCATAAGCGACATAACAGGGTTGGGGCTGGAAGGGACAGTGTGCCTCTTTGCAGATGACAATAAGATCTGCAACAGGGTGGACACTCCAGGAAGGGTGGAAAAAATCAGGAGGGACCTAGGTAAACTGGTGGGATGGTCTAGAGTGTGGCAGCTGAGATTCATTGTGAAAAGTACAAAATCATGCATTTGTGGTGCAAGAACCCAGGGAGGATTATGTAATGGGGGAGATACTGACGGTCACCAAACAGGAAAGGATTTGGTAACCATATCTGATGACCTAAAGGTGGCCAAACAATATCAAGATTGTTGAGAGAGCCAGTGGGATGCTGGAGTGCATAGGAGAGGTATCACCAGCAGAAGAAAAGAAGTGGTGATGCCACTGTACAGATAATTGGTGAGGCCTCATTTGGAGTACTGTGTCCAGTTCTGGAGGCCACATCTCTGTAATGACATAGACAGGGTGGAGGCAGTTCAAAGAAGGGCAAAAGATGGTGCAGGACCTGCACCAAAAGTCATATGAGGAGAGATGGGCAGGCCTCAATATGTGTACGCTAGAGGAGAGGAGAGACATGGGAGACATGATAGAAACCTATAAATATCTAAAGAACATAAATAGGGTACTGAGGGAATCATCCTTCAGAAAGGAGATGTTCAAGAATGAGGGGCATGACATGAGGTTGGAAGGGATAGACTAAGGGTAATGTGAAGAAGTATTTCTTAACAGAAAGGGTGGTGGATGCATGGAATAGATTCCAGTGAAGGTGGTGGGGACCAGCACATTGAGGGAATTCAAAATGCTTGGGACAGGCATAGGGATCCCTTGTGATAGGAACCAGACTACCTGAAAGAGCTCCTGGTACCTTACTGTCCTGGTCGATGGCTCCGCTCAGCTGATGAGGGGTTGCTAGAAATTCTAAGGTGTGTTTAAAATCTTCTGGGGCCTGGGCATTTATGTTTGCAGCCCCACCCTCTGAATTCTCTACCCGTTGGTTATGGAGTTCCCAACCGTGAAGGGACTTAAACAGGCCTTGAAAACTAATTTATGGAGGCAAGCTTTTGGTGGTTGATGTTTTTTCTGACTGTATTAGTTGTCTTATTGTTGTTTTATATTTTAAGGATACTGAGCTGCATGATGTTTTTAAACTTTACGGCACCTGCCTTTGAAAGGCACCATCAAAATAAAGCTATTATTATTTAAAGCAGGAGATCAAGTAGGGTCTGCAGCTTTGCAGTAGGTAGAGAAATGGGCAGACTGAATGGCCTATCTGTCCATATCTGCCATCAATTTCTATGTTTCTATATTTCTAGCAATCATGCCAGGCAATGTCATGAAACCAATCTCTTACCCTGATCTCTGTTGTAATAGAGATACTTATACAGAAAGTATAGTGGTACCTCTTTTCAGCAGGATCCTGTTATACAAAGCACTTTTACCTTTGTAGTCTAGTGGTAACCCCTCTGGCCTGATCATATTGTACAAAGCACTCTTAACCTTGTAGTCTAGTGGTTCACCCACCCTGCATTAGTCTCATAGAGCAAGGAACACTTACACTTATAGTATAGTGGTACCCCACTCTTGTCCCAATCCTGTTGTACAAAGCAGCTTACACTGCTAACCTTGTGGTGCCACCTCCCACCTAATTCCCATTGTAATAAGTACAGTTACCTTATTAGTTTATTTGTACCTCTACTGCCCCAGTTTCTATTTTACAACAACCCTCCCAATCCACCCACATAACACACATCACTCTCCACCCTTGACTTGCACCTGGCTCACCCTGAAAAGCTGTTGACATTTGTGGGTAGAATGGTGATGATGATCAGAACAGTCTTTCCTCTCATCACCTCAGCTGCATGTTATCTAAAAGACTGGAATCAAGCACAAAATACTGTCAAAACAATAGATGTTTCCATTAGGGGCTATGGTATACTGCACATATGCACATTGTATTATGCTACACAGCCCAATATTAGTTTTTAGTATATAAACATTTTATTCATTTTTAATAACAATAATAATGGACACCAGAACAAAAACAGTTCAGAAATAGCTCAAGACAATAACACCATACATCCATACACTTTGGTCAGACAACCAAACAGTAAATATTGACTTATTACAAGAGGGAAGGAGAAAACAATGGTAAAAATATCATGAAATTCAAACATACCATATAGCCTGGACTGTGACATGGGGTAAAAGAAAAGCTATGAATATATAAGCATCACAACACTAAGATATGCTACAATTAATCAATGGCAAGTTCTTATCAAACAACTACCCTTGTCAAATCACAAAGAAGGAGAAACTGAGGGAAAGAACACCTGGGGATCCATTCCATTGTGGGTAATCCACCAAACCATCTAACCGAAAATATAAATGGAAATTTTGCATTTTTAACAGATTTGGAATTAAACACTCCAAAATGGGTCAACCATGGTGCCCAGGCCTCATAGAAATAAGCAATTTTTTTCTCCTCTATAATAATACATGTTGAGAAGAGGCAGTTTTAGCAACTGCATGTTGCCATCTATTAAAAGTGGGAGGGAGGTGGATTTCCAATGGGTTAACAGTAACCTCTTTGCTTCAAGAGCCACTGCAAATTAAAATACTTTATATTTTGACACTGCTTGGTTTAAGGCAAATGGATCACTGAGAATCCAAAATTGGTAGTAAGCAGTAGGGTGAGATTAATAGTTCTTTTCACTATATTGATGATGCTCTCCACCATCTCTTAGTGGAGGACATCCCCAGAGGATATGATAAAGATTTCAGGATCTTTCTCACACCTCAAGCATATATCAGAAGTAGTATGGCCGATCTTAACCAAGCAATTTGAAGTTCAATACCACCGCCTGCAGCCCAACATTCATACAGACAGCACACGCTAGACAGGGTGTGCTACCTATTGTATTGATTTTATGAATATGCCATCATGGCAGCAGTGCACTATTTCCTACATGGTGTTATGATTTGTGCAGTACAAATAGACCCTTCTGAATATGGTAGCCCTTATCTATTAATAAACACAGATTATATAAATACAGCTACATTCTGTATACTTTGCATATATTTTTAGGAACTGTTTTGACTTTGAAATACAGAAAAGATACACTACATGGATATCATTTCCATTAAGGCCCTGGAATAAAATATTGCAACAACAAAAAAGAGAAGCTACTGTAAATGGAAACACATCTAGAGAGTTGTACCTTTCAGTCAGAGATTCACATATGTGGTTGATGCCTTTAATGCCTCTTCAAATGGAAATCTTTTGCAGTTTTACTTTGTGTACCAAAAACATGAGTCTGAATTATGTAACTACCAATGTTAATAAATGTAATGTTCATAATTTAACCAAAATACCACCCATGACATGATCCTAAAATGACACAAAATAAAATACATTTTATTAATATCTTCATTAAAAAGCAAGCCATGAAAATTAAATCAGTTTTAGGAATTTCTTTTTTTTCTACTCTTCTTGTAAAACATCAAATATTACATAAAAAATCATCAAACACTGAGGTGATACAGCTGACATACTTTTTATATAAAACATTAAGCATATTCATGTAGCTAAAAGGCTCACATGCTTCACAGGCTGTCAGTTACCACCATAAATAATTTAACATTTCATTTTGTCAGCATCACTTCTCTTACATTTACCAAACTGCAAACAAATTTGTTCCCCAATTTAATATTTATTGATTCAGTAGATGTGTAGTCATTTATGCATGTTCATCAGTCACTAGACAAGTTGCCCATATATCCTAGACATACCATGGACAGAATTAACATGAGCAAAGTTACAGAGGAGGGATAGCAATTGATGTACATAAGAGAACAAATTCCTGTGAACCTTCAAGATTTGTAAGTATTTTTAGTCTGCTAAATTGATCAATGTTTACCATAAGCACCCTGGGTTAGGTACACTGCCCCTTTTGTGATTTTGTTTTATCATTCCAAGCCCCAGTCAATTCATCCAACTGTCTTATCACTCAGTGGTAGTCAGGCAGAGGGTATGCTGTGCACATGCATGTGCAGCACACTAAACTTCTCAATTACATAATTATTATTTTTATTGTTTTGTTTGTCCTTACCCAGTCAATAAAGCCATAAATAAAATAAACAAGTAACAATGTATACACTGATATACTGTGTGTTGGTTCAAGAACCACTGCCAGAAGATCTGACAAAGAAAGTTGATTATTGATGAGGAGCCCAAGTCTGCCTATCAGTCACAGTTGTTAGGATTATAAGCAGCATTGGTGTTTTGAGCACTGAATTGAAATCCTTTCACAGAGTATTCTTCCCCACATAACATTCATACCAAGGTTTACAAATATGCTAGTGCACAGGATGGCTATGGCCAAGCTGGAGGCCCTGAAATGTCATTTATTTGAAGTATTAACTACTGTACAGCATCCCTGTAGGCACCAATAGCATGAGGGCTAGGTACAGACTTATGTGATTTCTCAGTGTAATACTGACTAGGTTAGGGAGATAAAGAGGTGTAGGATAAATGAAAATATTCCAAGAACAGGCCAGTAGAGTATTATGTAAGACATTGAGAGAAATTGTAGGCTGTTGAATCAACAGTCCAAGATGCCTGTGTATATTCCATGAAAATTAAGTGGAGGTTCCATCTCAGTCCTAATATGTATACAAAGAAATATGGATCAACTCCTATTCTGTAATCACTGTATCTTTATTATAACATCCACCATAAATAATTTGATGTTTCCTGGCATAAAATGCTATTTCACCAGAACAGATGTGGTTACTTAAGCAATAGGCACAACAGGGTGTGTATTCTGCTGGGATGACAGTATGCCTTGGAGTTAGATGAAGTGAAACTGAGAGCTTCCACCACCGAAGTACTGTTATCTCAGCACAACTACATCGGAGTGTCTTTGCGATTTTATCGGTCCCTTAATGTAATGAATATAAGATCATTTTAAAAGATTTTTGAATGAGAATTTGTGAAAAAAGGAAAGAGTTAAGTAAAAGTTAGTTCCTTTTAGAGTTTTAGCAGTTGTGATTTACAGACTGGTCAGTAGGTGGCTCCAATTCTATATGATTTTTAAGTAGGGAGTGTATGAGGATGGCAGCATGAGTACCTTAATTGTGTTTTTATTTATTTATTTATTTTCAGATTACTTGGTGCTATTAGCCCATTTCTGGGAGTGGTTATTAATTTTCAGGTCAGTTTACTCACCACAGCATGAGACCAGGAAGTTTCAACAGCACTGAAGTGCTTCACATGTTGGATTGGAGCCAGGACAGACAAAAATTAGAGATCAGTGGACAGGGGAAGTATATTTAACATTGCAAATGGATGATGGCATGATTGCAGATTTGTGTTTGTTAGTCTGTGTTCTCACTCTGACACTGATGTACGTGTTGTAATGAATGGGGGAAGAGACCATGTGTGTAAGGGTCAGTAATTTTAAAAAAAAAGATACTTGGATTTGAAGACAAGTGAGCGAGCAAGCAATCAGCAGCAGTGGTGAGTGATATCCCAGAGGCTGAATGGGAATAAAGAGGACTCAGAAGACTAGGAACTTCTTCCCATGCTGTTATGCTGGGATATTAGCAAAGGGTTCAAGATCCTCAGCCAATCAGGTTTGTGTATTTTTTGTACCCTTTTCATGATAAATTGAAATATCAAAAATCATCTTTATTTACTTTAACTTTTGATTAAAATGCTTATAATACAGTGTCATAAGCACTATCATGACAGGAATTTTTGTATATAACCATAATGGTGCTTATATAGCGGAGTGCAGACAAACAGAAACATTTGAGGCTATACTTCTTTAAAGATTATAATATATGAATTTGTCACCTCCTATACTAAAGGGTTATTGCATTCTAGGTGAAAAGTGCAGCAGATAAATCAAAGAGAGCAAAATGTCTTTGTATTATTGCATGCACAGTATGAGAATAAGACGGAACAACCACAGAATCCTAAAAGCAATGTTACAAGCACATTAATCCCTCCAAAGGTGGCATCTAATGGGAGTTAATGCATGGTTGGTTGGTCATTGTAGGCACTCGGTGTGCCACATGCCACCAATGGCCCCAACCATGCATTAACTCCCCATTAGATGCCACCTTCGTCGTGGATTAATGCTTACATAGTATCAACATGCACAAAATTGTGTAAAAGATCAAGAGAAATGATAAACCCTTTTTTTTCTAATACATACTGAATAAAATGAGATTCAAGAGTAACATGGAGCCCTGATAATGGGGGTTTGAGTGATGGTATGTTGCTTGGGTGACAGCAAAGGCGGATGCACTACAGGAGGAACTGAACACATTAGGGTCATTAGTGGAGATACGGTACTTAGATTTAATGTGGGGCATAGCAAGGTTCTACATCTAAAGGCAAGGAATCTGAGTCACTGATATAATCCATCTGGTGCAACAGTAAATAGAACAATCAAAGGAAAGAATCTAGAGGCAACTGTGGACCATAAGCTGAATCCAGACAGGGAGAATGCAGCTGCAGTCAAAGCAACACATTTTAGGATAGTAGGTGGTAAAGTTGCAGGTCAAGGGAGGTGATATTCACCTTAGCAATGCCTTGCTTCAGCTATATGGGGTATTGTACACATTTCTGGTCAGTGAAATACATACAAAACCATTACAGAAATTACAGGATTCAGAACCAGGGCCAGCTGCTCAGTTTCTGTGAGCAGTGGTGGAACTGGGCGGGGGCTGGGGGTAGTCACCCTCCTGCTGCACTAGCATGAGTAGCGGTGCCCTTCTGCATCTTTTTTTTTGCATGCTATGTTTATACCGCCTATCCCATGCCACACTGGCCCCCACTCCTTCAGGCTCCACAAGCTCTCGACCCACTAACCTCTCATCCAGCCCTCCTCAGGTCCTCATATCGCAGCCAATCCCCGGATATCCTGGTGTATCCCTATCACGGGTGGGTCCCTCCCTGATGGGAAGAGCACCGGGCGGAAGGGAAGACCCCGCACACACTACATTTAGGACCTCGGGGATGCTGCTGAGATGCAGGATGCCCTGGACAGGCACTGGAGGTACTAAGGGAGTGGGGAGCCATCATCTAGGTGGCCAGTGAGCGATTATCTGTTTTTTCTGTGAGGGGCAGCATGGTGACTTCAAGGCATACGCCAATGCCAGCTCCTCCCCAGGTAACTTGACTGTACAGCCTGCTAAGCTCCCAGCCTCCGCTAGGAGCCAGCAGGCACCAGACCTGTCCCCTGCCCTCCCCCAGAGAAGGAGAGCTGTCGCGGGATGCTCGATCCTTCTCCTCCCCGGCCGCCCTCCAGTGACCGGGTCCATTCCCGAACCCGGTCGCTGGTGTCGCAAACGGAATTCAACCGCTGCACTGGTGGGCCGCCCTTCTGCATCTTTATTCAGTGTTGGGTGCCCATTGTGGAACACATGGTTGGCTGAATTACCCCAAACCTCCCAAACCTGGCTCTACTATGGTTGCAAAGTTAGAAAACCAAACGGATTGCAACCTTAAGGAACTGAGAGAGGGCAGGGCCAGCTGATGAAAAACATAAGATTAAAACTCAGATTTGTTAAAAGAAAACATAAAAAAAAATAGATTCATAGAAGCTACAGAGGTCATATAACAGTACATTTCAGTAACAGGAGATATCACAGTAGCTCTGATGAAATGGTGCATGAGCCGTGATGCATCAAGCATTTCTGTTTTGTGTTCTAGGAATAAATAAAGATGCTTTTGGAAGACATGAGCCTCAAGCCTATTTTTTCATCTGATTGTGTTGTGCTGGATATTGACAGTGCTCTTTGGAAACTAACATACAGTAGAATACATTTAATAGGGATGCTGATAATAGGATGTTCTATTACAAAGGGTATTTCCTTGGAACAGTTTCACCCTTATTAGCACAATGTTAATTTAAGTGTTTAGTAGGGGATATAATTCTGTTTAATAGGGACAGTCCACCTGATTTAGAATGCCTATTGAGGCAATTTAGAGTTAAATGACTCACCATTGCTCACCTTCTAAAAATCAAGGTTTCTACTTCTACTCCGTTCCACTCCAAAATGTATTCAGTCTTGCTGATCATGTGAAAGTTAGAACTTCTTTAACCAATTACTGTATTTTCAAAGATAACTACTGTGCTTAAATTTATTGACTACATATAGTAGATATGTTTTAATTATTTGAGACAAAGAAACAATATTGAAACATAAACACCGCTAATCTTAATGCAGTTTCTCATTAACTTTCTAACCGTCAGTTAATAGTAACAGCTGCTTAATGGGACAAACTGATGGAAACCAGCCAACCCTGTTGAAAGGACTCTACAGTACAGGATATTCCTTTTTAGGGAGGTGGGCATCCTTCTGGAACAGCCACCTCTTTTGATCAGCTTTGAACTGACTCTTGTTATAATCCATTGTGGAAAAATATTTATTGTGTTGAAATAAGAAACCAATAGGTGGCCCTAAACGTTTTTAATTATATATGCAGCAAGGATAATCCAGGTTAAGCATGAATCAAACCATAAACCCAGAAACAGTACTTGTAGCTCTGTACAGTTTCCTGGACATCTCCATTCCTATCTCATCTGATACACTGTCAGTGATCAACTAGACCGCTACCATCTAATTCAGTAAAAAGTGTATTTAACAAACAACGAAAGTGTGCATTTAACTCCATTTCCCCATCCCTGTTGTACATTCTTACTAGCCTTCTACCACTGTGATGACCAGTGGAACCCTTTACATACCTTTATGGATGGCTGTAATTAACAAGAATATTGTTGAACTGCTTTTATTATTACTGAAAGACTAAGAATTTTAGTAATACTGCATGTAGTACAAAGGGTCATTGGGTCTGATGAATGCGTGATTAGGACTGAACAGGAGGACTGTGTAGCACTGTATGTGGCCACTTGTGCAACATATTGTACTTTGGCTTACACTCTGTCGCTGTTACAGGGACTACCACGCTGTCAGGGTATCATGAAAACAGGAGATCTAAAATGGATTCCAACCTCCAACAAAATGCTCAGATTTTCATTAACTTTATCCCTTCTTCTCCTCCTACAATGCTTCTCTCTCACTGTGGTTAGGCCTTTTTCCCTAAGATGCTTTTGGTCACCATGTGGGGGAAGAACCCCATCTACAATGTGTGATTTGAGAGAGGAGCAAGATATGCTGGCCAGAGGTCACCCAGCTTGAATACTGCAAGAGCCTACCCTTGAGTTAAAACTAATGGGAGGGAACCGTCAGGTCCAGGTCACTTGCAGGCAAATGGAAGGGCATATACAATCTACAAACTGTTTGGAGGGGAATGGCAAACATCACCCTCTGCCCTCTGAACTGCAGGCATAGCCTGTAAATTAGCAGTGTTCTCAAAAATTTGCCACATGCCATGGAGGTAAATGGAGGACAGTGCCACCTGCCCTCTGATTTGATGGAGGGATGAATAGTGTCTGTAACTGGGATTGAGTCCCATTGCACACCAGTGAGAGGATTCAATCTGATGTGAAAAGAGGGACAATGGGCAAAATAAGGAAAAATATTTTTGTTTTTTTTTGTTTTAAATTATTATGAGTCGCTGGTGTGTGTGCTTATGTGGAGTGGGAGTTACTAGGGCACAGCAGGACTAGAAGCAGGCAATTACAATTATTTTCAAGTGGCTTGGTAGCATGAGGGAGGTGCATGAGGATCAGAATGCTGTGGAACAGCAAATGAATTCTAATATTTATTGGTGGCTGGCATTTGAGATGGGAGAATGCAGAGAGTGGGATGCAGGAAAACTTGATGATGGGTTGGAAGTTAAAGCTATGATCAGCTGTCAGAGATGGGAAGCAGAGATCAGGATGCAATGGGATGAATAGAAAGAGGGCAGAGATTTTTGCTATTATGCATAGTCAGTGTCTGGAGAGAAAGGTGAGATGGTATCATGATGCAAAGGGTATGGGGATGGATTTTCTATTTATTTTAAACAAGTGACACAGTGGTCACTGTCAAGTTTCAGGGAGGAAAAGTGGGAGGGTTCAGGGTGTGCAATTTACAAAACATAATTGTGTTGTGTGATGATAACATAGAGTAGGGAATTACAGCAGGATGACAAATGAATTTGAAATTATTCACCATTGGTCCAAGGTCAGATTCAAAAGAAGAGAGGGACGGTGATGCAATGAGACTGAGGAAGAGATTTTAAAATATTTACCAGTGGCCCAGTGTTGAGATGGGCATGGGGGCTGGGGATCCAAACACACCTGGATGGGTGGAAGGGATTTTAATTAATTAACACTTCCTGATTTTTTTTTTATTCTTATGTTATTCTCTCCTGGTCTTCCTAATGGCACCCATCCACCCATCACTGACCTCACAGACTTACTGGTTATCCACCACCTGCACATAACCCATTTTGGGTGGGTAACAATCTGTGTTGGTCATGAGAGCCTGCATGGGGTGTTGAATTTGAGCAGCCCCGCATCCATTTTCCTCCAGGTTCTTCTGCCTTGGGCAGGAGGATTGGGACATGCACCAGCATGTCATACTCCAGACTTGCCACTCACTTCTGTGCACTCCTCTGCTTCCTGGTCTCCACCAAGTGGCAGTCCCTGCAGCTGGAGCAGATGTCTCCCCTCTTGAGGAAGGAGAGCTGCCATCAGGTGCTCAATCCTCCCTATCCTGTCAGCCCATCAAGTGACCCATGCCCATTCCCAAATCTGGGTCACCAGCATGGAAGGCAGAAGTGTAACTGCTCCTTCACTGGGTCAGCAAAGATTGCCCTTATTTTTGAAGAGTAGGTGGGGAGTAATCTTGACACAGTGGGAAAGAAGAAATATCTGTATGCTTTATAACAAGTATACTGTTAGGGGACTACAAAGGTGATTTTGGGGGAATCATGGCACTGTGGAAAAGGAAAGGTTTTCTGTTTTCTTTAAAGTTGTCGGTGCAGGATATCATGCCATGTAATCACATGAAATATGATAAGTGGCATTTCATTCATATGTTTTAAAGGGCATGGCTGTAACTGTGTGACACATTCCAATGTACACGATCCATACAATAATGATCCTATGACCCCATTTCAGAAAATTATTAACATGCATGCTAAGATAATTGAGTTTAAGACACTTATAACTTTTTATCTTAACATATATTTGCTAAATGTTATTAAAAATATAGTTTGGACCTGATAACCCTGGAAGTTTTAGCTTTCAAATGCTTACCGATTAAGAAATCATATCTTAAAACTGATACATTTTCTATTTTCATCTTCCCACATTAAAACTACTTGCCCAAATTTTAATTCATTTGCAGGGTTTCTACATTCTGACCTTCTAGCTGTGCATGCTATATTTCACGTCCTTAGTTTTGCAGACAACTGAATTATATAAGCAGTACGATTTTAAATGTAAAACCAACTCAATTCTAACTATGGTGTGTCTTTAAAATATGCTAATGTGAGATTCAAAATCAATTTTGTATGACCTAAATCCAGATACTACTGGTTTAAAATGTAAAATAAGTGCAGGAAAAGAAGATAATGATATCACTTCAGTATTCCTATTTGCAGAGCTGTACAATAAAATGTTCCATGCTCTGATAACAGGCAAGTTTATGACTGTAATAATTAGTCTGCTAATTATACACTTTGAAGAATACATTTGAAAAGCTAGTTTAACCTTTTGCTATTGAGCTCATCAGGACTGTTTTTCTTTTCTGCTGCTTAGAGTATTCCAGGATTAATGGTCTATAAAAGAAAATTCCATGTCTCTTGGAATGATTTTCATATCTTTTCACACAGAGAAGAGTTCCACATTAAGAAATGGATTAAATGAGGAAAATGTACAGATTCATTATGCTTTTTAGTGTGAGTTTTATTATGAAGATTGTATTTATTTGAACGTATTTGAAAATCAGTGACCAGTAAAGGAGCACTGATCTGAGGCTCATTTCAAGTGAGACCTGAGGAAGGGGGAAGGGATGCAAAATACACAGTTCAGACACAGTTCACAGTTATAGCAAAGTGCAATTAGAGTAACATGATGAGTACAGATATAAGTGCAGCATGAATAAGGTAGACAAAAACAACTGAGTCCTCAGCCACACCAGACACACCTATGCCAGGATTGGACAACAATTGCAGGTGAAATGGTCAGGGAAAGGAAAACAGGGGAAGCAAATGCTTTAGCTAATACATGAGGGAGCCAAAGGAGGCAGTGAAGCAGAGGGATGTGGACAGCTGATTCCAAAGTGTGTGAAGATGATAGGAAAAGACTGATTGCACAGCAGTGGGACATGGATGAGGAATTGAGAAGTTGTTAGGATCCCTGGAATGGAGGGAGCAGGAAACAGAGGGGATGAGGGAGAAGAGCGTTGAAAGGTAGAGGAAGGGACCCAGACCCAGTCTTTGGATATGAATGAGGTGCAGTGGATCTAATAACATGAGGGTGGGAGGAGAAGGGAATGGATAAGGAGAATTAAAGTGAGTAATGATGAATATGGGGGTGGGAGAAAAGTGGCAAAAGTAGTTGCTGAGGGTGTCTAGTCTTGCCAAAGAAGTGGAGGAGGCAGTGCCATATACTGTGTCTGTATAGCCAAAGACTGGGAGCCCATATTTGTAACAAGCAGTTGGTGTACCTACAGGCACAAGCATTCTTTATTGTGGTATAAGTCATCCAGCTTAGGGTGGAGTTTGGCATAGATGGTGTTTGTTTGGGCAAAGAAGTCAAGCTTGCTGACTCACCACACCATATGTACTTGAATGATTGAACCACTTCTAGAAGGGAACCAGTTAAGGTAGAGAAGATGGGCAGAGTCAGAGTCTGGCCAGGTTCTGGTTGATGTTAAATGTCATGAACACAGTGTATTTTTGTGTTGACCTGTAGTTGGTTGGATTGGAACCAACACAGGACATTTTGAAGTCTTGCTGAGGCATACCTTCCACGGCTGTAGTAGGGGACTGGAGGTGTAGATGACTCTGTCTTCTGCACACATGTGAATATGCAAGTTCACAGAGGCAGAGGGGAGGTTCTTAAGAAAAGTGGTGATGAGTTAGAAACCAAAGATGGAGTCATGTGGGATCCCAGCCTGTATGGGAACAGGGTGTGACAGGGCACTACCAACCTGTACCAACTGTAGATGGTCTGTGAGGTAAAAGCAGAATCAGTCAACAGCTGGAGCTGAGTGGTCATCAGAACTCAGTTTATCCAGGAAGAGTAGGTTGGAGACCAAATCAAAGGCATTGGGCATATCAATGAAGATAGCAGCCATAATGTGCCACTGACCCATCCCTGACAAGATCAAATCAGTTACATGCAGCAAAGAGGACATGGCGGAGTGACACTTCTGGAAACCACATAGAAATGGGGAGAGAAATTGTTGCATAGAAACATAGAATTTGACAGCAGATAAGGACCACTTGGCCCACCCAGTCTGCCCAATTCCTACCTGATGGATAAGCTGCAGATTCTAGTTAATCAACAGCTTACTTCCTCCTGCCCCACTAGAATTGCCTTATGACTGTCCCATGCATTCTTGAATTCTCCACTGTTCCTGACTCCACAACCTCCTCAAGAAGGCTGTTCCATGCATCCTCAGCTCTCTCTGTGAAAAATACTTTCTAACATTACCCTCTGAGCCATCCCCATCTTCAAATTGTGGCCCCTTGTTCTTGCACATCTCTTCTTCTGAAAGATACTACCCTTTTGTACCTTGTTGCCTGCATCCACTGCTTTTCTTTTACCGTGCCTGTAAGCCATACCTGTATCCACTGCTTTTCTTTTACCTTGCCTGTAACCATGCCTGTATTTACTATTTTCTTAATTGTAACCACCTCATGATGTAACTCACAATGCCTCAAATGTTCCTTATGTCCTTGTTCATTCTTATAACTTGTATTGTTATCCCGGTCGCCTGAAAAGGGACCTTTGGGGCTCAGGGCCTACCCAGTCACCAAAATTGAATAAATAAATAAATAATTCCCTTGAGATACTTGAAAGTTTCTATCATGTCCCCCTCTCCTCCTTTCCTCAAGGGTATACATATTAAGCTGCTTCAGTCTCTCCTCGTATGTCTTCTGGTACAGACCTTGCACCATTTTGGTTGCCCTGCTCTGAACAACCTCCACTCTGTCTGTGTCTTTATGAGATGGGGTCTCTAGAACTGCACGCAGCACTCCAGATGGGGTCTCACTAACTGTCTGTAGACAGGGATAACAACTTCCTGTTTTCTACTGTTGATGCCTCTCCCTGTGTATCCCAGTATCCCCAGCCCTCCTTACTGCCTTCTCACATTGCTTGCCCACCTTTAGGTCATCTGATATAATTACTCCTAGGTCTCTTTCGATTTTTTTGTTGTTATCAACTCACACCCCATTGTGTACTCTTCCCTGGGTTTTGTTTCCCAGATGCATTGCCTTTCACTTCTTTGCATTGAATCTGAGCTGCCACGTATTTGACCATTCCTGCAACTTGCCAAGTCCTTTTTCATTCTTTCCACCCCACCTTGTGTATCAACCCTGTTGCAGATCTTTGTGTCATCTGCAAAGAGGCATACCTTTCCTTCCAGGTTCTCTCAATGTCACTTATAAAGATATGAAAGAGGACGGTCCCAGTACCGAACCCTGCAGTACCCTGCTAGTTGCCCTTCTTCTTCACTGTGGACTCCATTTACTATTACCCTTTGTGCCCTGTTGTCCAGCCAGTTTTCTATCCAGGCTATCACATTGGGACCCACCAAAGGCTGGCTAACTTGTATATTAAGCTTTTGTGTGAGACCGTGTCGAATGCCTTGCTAAAATCTAGGTAGGTCATATCCACAGCCCCTCCCTGATCTACTACTTTGGTCACCCGGTCAAAGAAATCTATTAGGTTCATCTGACATGACCTTCCAGCTGTGAAACCATGCTGTCTTGGGTCCTGTGCCCCACTGGCCTCTAGGTACTCAACAATTCATTCATTCAAAAGTGATTCCATCATTTTCCCTACCACTGAAGTCAAACTAACTGGTCTGTGTTTCCTGCCTCTGCCCTGCTCCCACTTTTGTGAAGTGGAATCACATTTGCCCTCCTCCAGTCCTCAGGTACCACTCCATCCTCTCATGATTTGTTAAAGAGACTAGTCAGTGGTGTTACTAGTTCTACCCTTAGTTCTTTTAGTATTCTTGGGTGATTCCCATCAGGCCCCATTGCTTTGTCCACCCTCAGTTTCAAGAGTTCTTTCAAAACCCTTTCTTCTTTGAATGGACTGGTATCAACCCCTATTCTGAGTTTCTCCCTTGTTTGGTTTAGGCACCAGCCCCTCCTCATCTGTTGTGAATATTGAGCAGAAATATCCATTCAGTATCACTGTTTTTCACTGTCACCTCTGCCTACATTCCCTCCCTTTATTACATCTCTGTATCCTCCCTTGGTCTTTCTTCGCATCCTAATGTACCTATAAAGGTTTTATCCCCTTCTTAACAGAGAACAGTTGCAGGGCAGGAAACTGGAGAGTCTGGTGAAAAAGCTTTTCTTGCAGCTTGGCAAGAGATGGGAAGAGGAAGATTGTTCAGGAGTTTCCAGGGGTAAAGGGTCCCCTTTGTGAAGTGGAAGAACATTGGCCAACTTCCAAAACTGAGGAACATCAGTGACAGAGAAGGAGAGGTTGAGTAGGTGAATTAGAGGAGGTGCTATGGCAGGAGCGGAGATGTGGTGAAGTTTAAGATCCTATCTGTTTGGGCTGGACTTGGGCAGGCAGAGGAGGAAATTGCAGTCAGAGTTTCTTGGGTAGGTAATGGGGAGGAAACTCGGGAGGAAAAAGAAGAGGAACATGAGATGAAGGGAAGAGGCTGGAGGGGTGGAAAAGACAGTGCAAGTGATAAAAATTCCCTAAAGTGATCAGTGACAGATGATGTGTCAGACACAGGTGAGCCATTTATCAGAAGGATGCAGCAGTGGACTTGGTGGGAGGGGTAGAAAGGGAGTGAATTACCTTCCAGAACTTAAATGGTGCTTTAATGTTGTTTTGAAGGTTGGCTTGAAATGACTTTGAAGCCTGGACAGCCTTTGTGCAGGAATTTCTACTTGTCCTATATACAGTAAGTGGAGGTCAGGAAGGAGTCTAATTGGTAAAGTGCCCAAGAGATATCATGAAACTTGAGTGGTCAATAATTAGGAGGGTAATCCAGGGGTGGTGGTGAGTTTTGAGCAGGGATTTTATAAGTGGAGTGTGTTTGTCCCAAAACGAGGAGAATTTATACTGAAGCAGGAAGAGGTCAACGGTAATATCAGTGTTAGAGGAGACAGATACCCACTCTGTTGCAGCAAGGTCACTCAAAAAGCATTGGTGTTGAGCAACCAGAAGGACCTGGTCTAGATGTATTTTGTGTGGAAGGAGGATGCCTGATTTCCTTACATACATGTATACATATGAACATCCATAGAAGCCAGTAGAAGTAGACCATTTGGTCTATGTAGTCTGCTTGTATTGCAGTTAACACAGCTTGAGCTACTGTTCCTGCCCTCTCCTCCCTACACCTCCCATCTTCCCTGTCCATGATCCTTACCTTCCCTTATGCTGATCCCAGCCTCTTAAAGCTGCCCAATATCTTCAACAAGATCACCTCTTCCAGCAGTGCATTCCAGTGCCCACCACCATCTCAGTGAAGAAGTGTTTCCTGACCTCCTCCTAAACCTCATACCCTCCATCTTAAGGCTGTGCCCCTCATGTTATGGTTGCCACTCAGTTTAAAGAGACTATCCTTATCCACCTTATTTATCACTTTCAAGTACTTGAAGGTCCCAATCATGTCTCCCCTCTCTCTCCTGTCTTCCAGGAGTACATGATTCAGTGCCCTCAACCTCTCCTCATATGTCTTTCCCTGCTGACCCGCTATCATCTTTCCTGAGGCAGAACATTATGCAGTGCTCACTGAAGCATCCAGCAAGATATCTGCTGCAACAATGCAGTGTGGGGGAGTACCCAATGAAAGAGGGAAAGGTTGTGGGAGGGAGGTTGAGCCAAGTTGGTTCAGTCATAATCATTGTGAGTTTCAGGGACTAGGTCACCCTGGAGGTAGGAGACAGCCAACTGATACTGAAATCCCTAGTAGGATGAGTTAATCAGAAGAGGATATAGAGTTAATGGCAGAGAGGGAATCAAAAGGGTGGAGATGGAGATTCTGTGTGAGGCACAGAAAACTGCAATGAAGATGGGCATTGAAGAGATGAATCAATCAATCAATCAAAATCTTTATTTTGCCAGTGGAACATCATTGAGACTAGCTCATTTAAAAGATGGACCTGGGGCAAAATAATTGTCAACAGGTTAAGACATAACAGGTTGAGTGAATGTACATAACAATTACATTGTAAAAATAACATAATAACATATAACTATCACATGTAACAAGATCCTTCCACCAGAACATAGCAATAGGTTCAACAGAAGGTAGTGCCATTTAAATACAATTGCATAGCTACAGATATATGGATGTAAGGTAATGAGCTAAAGTTTATACAGTAAACATCATTGGAGGAGTCTTTGTAAGCAGGAGTAGCAGTTCCTCTAGCATCAAAGTGCAAAGAAGATTGAAATGTAAGAGTCTTTGATAAGTACTGAAGACATGGCCTGGCAAGTGAGGTGGGAAGGGACGGGATATAGTGAGGGGGAGGAAGGTCAGATGAGATAGGAGAGGGCTGGACATGATGGTCTAGAGAGGAAGGACTGTTCTAAGGGAGAAACATGACAGATGCAATGGGCAATGGTTGGGGTTTAAGTTCAATATTTGAAGCAAAGACAGATCGTGAAGTTGGGACCTTGATTTGGACAATGATGGAAGGAGGACTCAAATGGCGCCACAGGCAATGGTTGAGGTTTAAGTCCAGAATTTATGGCAGTAACAAATTGTGATGTTAAGAACTTGACTTGAAGCAATGACAGACCTTGAAGAATGTCCTCAAGAACAAGGATTTGAAAATGGAGAACGTGAAAGGGAAGAGCCTTAAGGTTTTCTGGATCTTATTCCAGAGCGTAGGAAGAGTGAAGCTTATTGAGGCTCTACCAAAACTCTAGGGATATCCAGAGATAAGATGGTAAGACTTCTGGGAGAATAGTCACTAGGATACACGGAGTTAGGCAGCTTGTGAGTTACTGAGGTAATTTATGAGTGATTGCCTTATATGTCCTTAGAATAACATTCTTTGCCTCCTGAAGCTAAGTCATCTCCAGCCTATGGAAGAATAGAGGATGTAGTAGTGCATGTTATAAGGGCATCCAAATGAACCTAAGAGCTCTGTGTTTTAGGGCATCAAGCTTGGTGAGAGCTGTGCTAGTACTGCGCCATATAGGAAGTCAGCATAGTCTAGGAGAGTAAGTAAGTACAATTTATTTCAAACGCTTTCCAAAGTTCAAAGCGCTGTACAAAAAGCAATAAACAAGCAACACAATATTAACAATATAAATCACAAAATCATAAGCTATAAGGTTTAGTAAATAAAAATGTTTTCAACTCTGTTTTAAAGCTCGACGGTCAGGCAGCTACGTGATCCGTTGAGGTAGAGATTCCACCAGGCCGGCACTGCATATGAAAACGCATGGGCTCCAGATGTTTTCAAACAGACCCTGGAATCTCTAGCAATCCCTCGTTGGCAGATCAGAGTGAGCAAGAGGGGCAGTAGGGAGTAAGGAGATCTTTCAGATACTGTTGTCCCTGTTTGTGTAAGGCTTTATAGGTCAGTAACCTGACCTTGAAGGTGATTCATCATTGTACAGGCAGCCAGTGCAACCCTTGCAGAACAGGCGTAATATGACTATACCTAGATGTTCCAGTCAAATGCCTGGCTGCAGCATTCTGCGCTAGCTGCAGGTGATGAATTTCAACCCCGGTAGCCCCAGATGAAGAGGCAAGAAGGTAGCTTGGACTAGGAGTTTTCTAGCCTCCTGGGTGAGTAAGTGCTTGATCCTGAAGAAAATACCAAGCCTTTGGCAGTTTCTTAGTGAGTTATTCAATGTGATCAATGAAGAACAATTTGTAGTCAATTCAGACCCCCAAGGTATTTGAATTGTTCCACAAACTCAGGACTTCTCCCACAAGGGTGCTTATGTGAGGAACCTTATCTGTGTTTTTTTTTTTTTTGAGATGAGGGGCCAATGGAGAGAAAATCATGCCCTTAGTTTTTGGCATTGCAGAAGTTTCAAGTTGAGTAGATTTTTTTTGAGGATGTCAAAATTGTTCTGGAGGTCCAAAATGGCTTGATCTGGAGTTGATCTGTCAATGTATAGCACTGTATCATCAGCAAAGAGATGGATACTAGTTGACTTTAGGTCAGTGTCAATTTGATTAATATAAATGGCAAAGAGAAGTGGACCAAGTATGGATCCTTGGGGACACCTCTAAGGAGTATTTTTTGGTGATAGGTCTCCTTCAGCCTTGACATGCTGCTCTTTGTTCAGAAGATAGTCTGCAAACCAACTTAAGGTCAGGTTGTCCACCCCAACTTTCTTCAGGGTCACCAGGAGCAAATCGTGGTCCACTGTGTCAAAAGCCTTGCTAAGGTCCAGAAACAAGGTGCATATGTATTGTTTGTTTTCAAGTGCAGACTGCCAGTCATTTATAACCTTAGCAAGGACAGTGCAGGTACTATGCATGGGACAGAAACCAGATTGAATCAGATTAGTAGATTAAAACTTTCCAGATGAGATCTCAGCTATTTATTTATTACCTTCTCCAATAGTTTTGACAAGGACGAGAGCAAGGAGATTGGGTGGTAATTATTTAGGTCACAGGGTCCCCTGATTTGAATAGACGGATGACATTGACCATCTTCCAGACCTTGGGCAGGGAGCCCTGATTGAGAGACAAATTGAAAAGGTGGGTAATGGGGAGCAAAATATAGTAGGCCAATTTAGGAAGAAAGGTTCAATCATATCTGCGCCCGCACTTTCTTAGTATCAAGTTGAAGAAGGAGATCCTCAACCTGTTTGATGGTGAACAGAAGGAAAAAGGGTGGTAAGGATCAATAGATTTTGGATCATGGCAATCAGATGACTGACTAAGGAACTGTGCCCTGATGGCATTTGCTGGGAGGTATCAAGAGTCATCTCTGCTGTGGCAAAGTGATTGTTAAGGAGGTCAAGGATCTCATTTTATCTGCAGTGTGGGTACCTCCAGTCGAAATTTTGTGGGGAAGTGTGCAAGTGCTGTTATGGCCTTCTACCTCCCTTAAACTTTTCCAAAACTTAGTAGCAGAGTTAGTGAATGCTAAGTTCAGACCGGAAATAATTAGACTTTGCAGCTCTTATAGTTTTGTGCAGAAATTCCTTGATGTTCGAAAGCAGACCAGTCTGTGGCCAATTTAGACTTTCTGGCTCTTTTCTAAAGAGCATCCCTATGCCATAAGGCAGTCTTTAATTTATCCATGAACCAGGGACAGGATTTTCTTTGGTTCTGCTTTTGGTAACTGGGGCATGGAGGTCTAGGGTTTTGGTGATTATTTCATGAAGTACCTCGTGCGCCTTTCCACAGAAATGCTAGGTAAAATTTCTGCCAGTTAGCATACTGAGGTCATAGAGAAAAGCTTCTGGGCAGAAGTTCCATGTACATCTCTTTGGATGTATTTAGAGGAAGAGGAGGTTTGGAGTTGCATTGACCTTACACATGCAATGGCACAGTGGTCACTGGTGTTGTTACAGAATACACCAGAGTGGACGAAGAGGTGAGGCTTGCTTACAAGGATTAGATCAAGAAGGAGCTATGCTCTGGGATTTTGGTATTTGGGCAGGTAGTTTAATTAATGATCTGGGAAGTCCATGGGCATCACATAATTCTTTCAATGGTAAGGAGACTGGAGAGAGCCAGTCAAGGTTGAGGTCACCAGTTATGGATACTTCTGATGAGGTGGTAGTTAGTATGTCACTTAGGTGTTTGAGCAGAGAAAGGCTAGCTGAGGAGGGCCTATAGCACCCAGAGGACAGAGGTTGATATGGCTGGTTGAATTCTTAGCATGAGGCATTCAGACTCCTTAGGGACTGTAGTCGTGTCCACCATAGTTGTGGTAATGTTGTCCCAGACATAGATGGCTACTCCCTCCCCAAGATTTCCTATCATTACGAAACAAGTAGTATGAAGGAATGTTAATCTCATAGTCCAGGGTGGTTGGTGTTACCCAAGTTTTGGAGATTACAAGAAAATCAGGAAAGCAGTGGAGGGTCCACCTTTTGATAGCATCAAGCTTTTCAGAAGGCTTCAGGCATTCAAATGCAAAAATGATAACCCTTTTAGTAAAGGTAGGTCTTCTTGGGCAGAAATGGAGAGAGGGACTGGGTTTAATTCAACATTACCAGCACAGATGAGTAGCAGCAGGAGCATCTTTTATAGCACTAAGAAGTAGTCAGAATGGCTGAATTTTGCCCCTGAGGCATCTGCAGTTTCTCAAACTCTTCTCCAAGGCCAAACAGCAAGGTGAGGTGCAATAGTAAGCCTTCAGAATAGCTTTAATTGAAAGGAAAACCCATGAGAGAGGCAGCTGGTATCTGACGTGAGTACAGCAGTGTATGGTAGTATGGAGGAAAGGTCGGGTAAGTGGCAGTGGCAAGGAAACATTTAGAAATATGTGTATAAGATTTAGGTAGCCTGTGAATATGCCTGGGTGTAGAACATTTTGTGGGTTTAGAGACCCATGGTATGTGACGGTTACACTAGTAAGTAGAAATCTTATGCTGAAGCAGAATTTTGCAGTTAAATTTGAGCACCAGAGAGGATCATCCCTTTAAGAAGTTGCAGGTAGGAGAGCCTCTTTAAGGAGTTGCTTTACTTTGACTAGTGTGAGGCTTCAGGGGAGGGCATCGCTGGGGAAGTGTATTTAATAAAGGAGGGAGGAGGGGTGGGGTGGCAAAAAACTTTTATGAAATGTTCTGTCTTTGAGAAAGAAAGGGAAAATGGATCCTCCCAATTATTCTCAAATTTTGATGGAGATAGATATGGCCACTTGTATTTAGTTAGTTTTAGTCAGTCTTTCAGTATTTTTTTTTGCCATGGCTAACTGTGCACTATATTATGTTTTAAAATTGCATAAATTACTGTCTGTAAAAATATCATAAGAATGCTATTGTTATCTACTGTATTTTACCTTATTTTAACATGTCATGAGCTTTGTTTTATAGAAGTTTTTTTAAATAAAAAACAAACTGAATTTCTTAATTAGTCAGGCAAGATCAAAGGTATTATATTAATGATTACAGCAGGGAAGATTTCTTGATGAATCATGTAGCATCAGTCAGTTTACTGGGTATGTGAGCAATTAAGTGTGATGCTTTTGAACATTGTGAATGATTGGTAGGCTTCAGCTAAAGATGATACTCTACATGTAATGGGAACTTAGATCTGTAAATGCTGGCGTTAGATTGGAAACAAGTTTATTGAAACTTGAGGCTACGCTGAGCTACATTAGTGTGAAAATTAATAAGATTTTCATCATTCAAGTTATCTGTCCTCTTTATGGGACAACTACCCTTTTGGTGCCATGAAACTAAAGGAACCAATCTTAAGTATGGTTCTACAGTACCTCTAGAGATGCCACAGAAACGGAGTCTCTATTAGTTAGAGGTATCTTAGGGAATTCACCTAAGAATGTGAAGTGAGCCACCAGAAGAAGAGGGGAGGATGGTTGGAAAAGATATCAAGTGTTTCAGATGCCTATGACCCTGAGCCCGGGTGCTACTCTCAAATCCTACACCTAAGTATCTCATCCACCCCACATTCCTATCAACAGAAACCTAGGACCTACAAGCCTAGTTCTCTTAATCCGAGATGGCCCTGCCTATTCTCTACCTTCTATCTATTCTGGCCTCCCTCTTGGCTGCCTACTTTTTCACCCCAATTTCTACCCTATTCCTTAATACCTCCTTATTTTTATCATTTAAGTATGAGCTCTTACTTAGCGGAGACTATATGGGATTGTTGTCTCTTTTCATTCCAGTAGCGCTTATTATTATGTATCTTTGCATGTTAATTAAGTTGACCAGTATGCATAAGCCCATATTGACCGGTACCTTCACAATGTTTTTTTTTGCACCAATGTCCACCGCCGTAATTGTAATCTTATGAAGGTACTGTATTGTATTAATGCCCAGGACCACCTTGAAAATGAGCTTGCTCAATGGTATTTATGCCTGGTTAAATAAAGTGATTGATTGTTTGTTTGACTGATTGATAGAAGTGTCTGATGGATGCATGTGTATGTGTGCTTTAAGTAGTGCTGAACAAGGGGTATTGTGGAGGTCAGTGACAGTCACCACTGGACCACAGGCTTAAGTCTTGGTATTCACTGTGTCTCTGAGCAACTTAGTGTAATGCTTATGCAATGTTATAAATGACTGGCTGGTTTGAGATTGAGCTGATAGTTTGTAAGGAACAGGAGCTTAGTACTATAGATGATGGGACATTAGCAGAGAAACAGAATGCTTTATGGTTGATGTTTGAGGCCGGGCGAGCTGCATTAGTGCAACTACTAGTGAAGTATTTGATTGCTTAACCTCTGTGTCACTTTTTGGGACTACCACACTTTGGGGTGCCATAAAAGCAATGAACCCTCTGCATTAATGTTTTACCTTAGACCTGCCATACAGGAATGGAGTTACCTTTAGCTAAAGGTACCTTAGATAACACACAAAATGGCCTCAATTTGAACTGGTTACAAAACACTCCCTGAAGAAGAGGGTGAATAGCCTAAAAGAAAGAACTCTGACGGAAGGAGATTCAAATGCAGATAGACTGCCACTGAGACACAAAATTATGGTGTAATCTAATATTTTATATTGATATTTTGATCAGTGGCTGAGGAAACCTCTGGGAACTAAAGCCATAGATTACTATTAGTTTGCCTTCAAGCTAACTACAATTCAGTTATATCTAAACATAGATGATTGTGAACCCGCAAACACTGCTCCTCAAGATTCAGGGATTGCTTGTCAACTTCTATTTTCCAAGGCTATCCACCATAGCCAAGGTATTGAAGGGCATGTCCTGCAACAGAAGGAGGGCCTGCATGTGAAGACTTCAGCCTTGCAAAGGAGCCTTTAGTGCATGATCAGTCACTACAGGAAGCTAAGTGATGCTTACAGATTTCAAAGAGAAGAAGACAATTTTAAAACCAGGTACATCAGCATAGTCTTTTTTCTCTGAGTACAAGTCTGATGGTATATTGTCATATACATTATACAGTGTTGTTCTGATTTAATCAAAATTGATTTTGGACAGAGTATAAGGTATCTAAATATAACTGCATAAAGATTTTTTACTGTACTGTATTGAATATACTGTGTTTGTACTGTATAATTGTAATGACTAAATATAAGCTGAACATACATAAAATGATAGATTTATTGACTGATTCTATTGCTTGATTACAGAAAAGGCCTTTCTTCCTTGAGTGCTGACCTTCAATTCTTCAAATCAGGCCTTCTGAATATTAAAATTTGTAATTAAAAATCCCCATTGAAATCTATAGAGTGGACCCCCACACTATCCCAACTATTGCATCACTAAATGTGATAGTACATGGTGGAGCTCAGTACAGAGAAATGAAAGGGATTGGGGTCTCACTCCATGAAACCAAAATAAAATCCCTCCCTCCCTAAATTCAGCTATTAGAAAAATGTTATTTCTGCTTGCAAATTAGACAGGGGTAACGATCATTATGGGGTTCTGAGTGTGCACCAGAAATTGTGTTTTTCATTGTGGCCACCTCACCATTCTGATAACCTCTCTGGACTTCCCTACATACATATCCTTATACTCCTCCTTCCCCAGTTCCCTGTATTTTCAAAACACTGCCTCTTGGCCCTCACCCTTCCATGACCTCTAGTGTTGTGTCAGCCAACTCAATTTCTTTGCCCTGCACTTCTTACTTTTCTTCCTAGTGCATGTTTCCATTGCCTTTTCCAACCCTTTCTTTGTAAGGTCCCATTTCTGGTCTGCATCCATGTGCAGTTGCATGCCTTCAGATATTAGCCTCAGTTTCCATTTTCTAAAGTCTTCCCCTAAACTCAGACACCTTGTGTTCATTCCTCCATTTCACCCCATGTTGAGTGTGAACCACACTGAATATTGCTTGCTCCAAGCCAGTGATCCCTTCACCTCCAGATCTCTACTGACTCCCCATTCTCTAGTAGAAGTTCCAGAGTCCTCTCTAACTGAGTTGGCCCCTGGACCAGCTGTGTAAGAAACCTTTCCTGAAATGCCTGTAACAGGACCAGTTCCTTGCACTGTGGTGGATGGCGTGCTCCACTCCACCCCCGTAGGTTAAAATCCCCACCTCCACTGTGCTCCCCTTCCAGCAGATCCTCCTGATTTGCTCAGCCAATTCCCTATCCAGGTCATTCCTGGATCTGGTGGCCTGTACATAACCCCCATTCTCAGTGCCCTATTCTTTGCATCCTGAAACTGCATTCATAGGGCTTCTGTTCTCCCTCCTCCCTTCCTCCCTTATGCACTTTATCCCTGCCTTACATAAATTGCCACCCACCCTCCCCTTAGTCCTATCCTTTCTTATATCCTAAGCCTGGGATCATCATGTCCCAGTCGTGTCACAGGGTGGCCCACATTTCTCATGATTGCCACAATGTCTACCTTCTTCATCACCAGGAGATCCTGTATCTCCTCTGTCTCCTTTCTCTCCATACCCTATTTTTCCCTCCCTTTTTCCCTCAGTGCCCTTCCTTCTAACTTCACTCATAATTGGGGATGAGCTTTCCAGGCTTCCCTTTTGGACCCTCTCCTGACCAGTGGTCTCTCCTCTACCACACTCCTACTTTAAATCCTCCTTAGTTAATACATATGCTTCTAACCCTTGTTTCAGTACTCCCTTCCTCTCATACTCAAGTGTAACCTGTCTCCTGCAAATAGGTCACTATTCCTCCATACATTACCCCAGTCTTCCACCAATCTGTAGTTCCTAGTCTGGCATCAATCCCTCAGCCACTCATTGAACTCCTGTATCCTTTTTTCCTCACTGTACTTGCACAGGAAACTGGGTGTACCTCAGAGAATGCCACTGACCCCACCTCCTAACGATGCTTTCTCAAATCCTGGAATCTCCTTACCACCTCTGCTGTCTCCCAAGTTGTTTGTACCAACGTGCACCACTACTTGAGGTTTCCTGCTCCCTCTTCATTCGCAGCTGAGAATTGCTTGCCACATCCTTTCCATGGTCAACCCAGGAATAGTCTCTACCCAGATACGACTATGCCTTTCTCATCTGCTTCCCATCTGACCCTTTCAGTATAGAACCCTCAGCACTAGTACCCCCTGTTCTTGCCTCTTCATACCATCCTTTTGCTATTATCTATAACCTAATATCCAGAGTCCAGTCTGCCCTGCTCCTTATTAACTCTATCCTCCATTTGTGACTCCCACATCCTCCTCACCTGATACCCCCCAGTGTCACCTCTCTCTCTACCTTCCTCCTTCCCCACCCATACTCCCTATCTCAGTCTGACTCCTGACCCTGGACACTCACCTACCTTCATCTACCCATCCCCACAGAGCTCTGACACCTTCTCTTCCACCTCCGAGGTCAACATTGCAAACCTATTTCCTGCTCCCTTGCAGCATTGACCATTGCCACCTTCCCCTGCCCTGAGCCTTCCTCCTCCATTCACTGCCCCTCTGCCCTCCTTATCCTCACCCCCCACCTTCCTCACCAAATTCAGCCCTGTTGTTCATTCTCAGCTTGCTCCAACTGTTTTGTCTGTGTCCATCCCACACCACCCCTCCCCACCCTTTCCAGCATCCTCCATAGTCCCTGTACTTCTTCCTCAAGCCTCCTCAGCCTGTAACAAATGAGACACCCTCCTAGTGCCAAAGTATACTCATCCAAACTGCTGCCCAACATCCATTCCATCCCACATTATCCTCCCTGTGCCTGCTGCCCTCACCCCATGATGCCTCCCACCATCCACTATTCCAATGCCTACAGACACCCCTTATACATGCCCCTCCACCCCTGTGTGATCCTTCTCATAGTGCCCTCTTTCCTTCCTCCATTTTTTAGTCTGCCCAAACTGAAGGTGGGTACCTTGTTTCATCCAAATAGCTTACTTAAAACCTAACTTACTCTATTGGTTGTGTTATTCTATATCAGTAGCATAGCTTAACACAGTGTTATCCTAATCTATCAAATTAGCATCCTATATCAGTACCCTGATTTAACAGCAGAACAGAGAAAGGCCCTTTAATAAGCTCAAGCAATTTCACTTCACACCCTCACAGCTTCCAACCTACCCTTCAGTTAGTCAAACTATAAGAACTGCATCTCTGAATTCCTAGCACCCAGGCTATCACACAAATATTCCCTTTAGCTCAGACCTACTATAAGAATGTTATCCCTTAACTCCTAACACCCAGGCTATCCCACAATCATTAGTTGAATTTCCTAATAATCCACTATTAAAACATGCTTCTGAAACCACCGCATTACATTGGACCCTAGCATATTAGATCAGTACATTAAACATTTAGCAGCATCATTTTCATACCATCCTACACAGAGTCACAGTTTCTTATGTAATACATCTAATAAGAGGTATATAATCACCTACTTTGTTCATTTGTCTAGCAATTCTATTATTTAATTTAGGTATTTTCAATAAACGTGCACCCTATTGTAAACTAAATGGCCTGCAAGGAAGCTATCTTGCTTTTAGGACTGTATCTGAAGTACTCTTCATCTCATACATGATTTAGCAATTGACGTTTATGAAAGTAATATAATTTTGGTAATCCTTCACATTAGAGAAATGATAAACATTGCATTGCCCTTTTAAAAATGTAGTACTCTTTGAATTTGGTCCTAAGAGATACATACAGGAACATAGAATGTGATAGGTAGACTAACACATACTGTAGCTCAGTGGGAGACATGACGTGTATGCCATCAGATTGAAAATAAAAACAGCTCTTAAAATCTTGGATTTCAGGAGGGTGGACTTCAGGAAAATGGGTGAAGTGCTAAGGAGCCATCTGGTGGGCATCAAAGCAATATGGGGTGGACCAAAGGTGGTCCATCTTAAGGAAGGAATACTGGTTGCCACAGATGAGTGAGTTAGGCTCAGGGTAAGAATACAAGGACCAAAGTGCCAGCTGGTTCAATTTTGGGGTTCTGAGGCAGTAAGAGAAAAGAGGTTGGCCTATAGAAAATTCAGGAAGACCAAAAGAGAGGTGGATAGGAAAATTACCCAAGGTTGGCTAGTGTGGCAAGTAAGAAAGTCCGACAAGCAAAGGCACAGAAGGATGCAGATAGCTGAAGGAATTAAGAAGGGGAGAAGACTTCTTTCACTATATAAGTGAGAAGAGGGACAATAAGGAAAGGATTATTCGGCTTAAGAAAGGGGTGGAGGGTGGAGAATAATGGGGAAAAGCAGAGATACTAAATGAATACTTCCATTCCGTATTCACCAGGCAGAAGGATGGACCAGTGCCTTCAGGAGGGAAAGAGGAGCTGGGAGGAGGGAACACAGATGTTGTGATAGAGAAGGATAGAGTGAGGGAGAGGCTGGCATTGAAGGTGGGCAAATCACCAGGCCTGGACAGAGTATATCCAAGGGTACTGAAGGAACTGGCTGAGGAGCTGGCAGGGACACTGACAGACCTATTTAATAGTTCACTAGAGTCAGGCATGGTACCACAGTACTGGTGAACATCACATGCAGTTCTCTCCACAAAAGCGGTCCTAAGGATGACCCAGGGAATTACAGACCAGTCAGTCTGACCTCCATTGTGGGCAAGCTCATGGAGACCATACTAAAGGAAAGGTTGTTGGAATAGCTAGAGGAGCATAGTCTCCATGATGTAAGGCAGCATGGGTTCATGAGTGGGGATCATGTCAAACAAATTTGACTGACATCTTTGACCTGTCACTACGACAGTAGACAGGGGCCAAGTGGTAGACATCCTCTATCTTGATTTCAGCAAGGCCTTTGATTTTGTGACCCCAAAAGTTTGATCAGGAAGTTGGTGGATCTTGGGGTTGGGAAAGATGGCCAGATAGGTGGAAAACTGGCAGACAGCAGAACCCAGAGGGTGGCTGTGGAGGGAGAGTTATCTGGTACCAGAGTGGTAACCAGTGGGTGCCACAGGGCTCTGTGCTGGAGCGGTGTTGTTCAATGTCTTTATCAATGACATTGGGGATGGCATTAATGGCAAAGGTGCCTATCTGAGGATGACACCAAGGTCTGAGTGAGAGTGGACTCAGCTGAAGGGATACAAGATGTACAGAAAGATCTGGAAAAGCTGGGGAGGTGGTCCAGGATCTGGCAGCTTGGCTTCAATGCCAAGAAATGCAAAGCTATTCATATTGGAGCCAAGAATCCCAAGACAGAGTACTATATAGGTGGAGTCCAAGTATCTGCATCAGAGGAGGAGAAGGACCTGGGAGTGATGATCACTAGTGACCTGAAGCACTCCAAACAGTGCAAGAAAGCCGCAATGGCAAACAAGATGCTGGGATGCGTATCAAGGGGTATCAGAAGTAGGAGAGAGGAGGTTGTACTGCCCTTGTACAGGTCATTGGTAAGGCCGCATCTAGAGTATGGAGTCAGTACTGGTGCCCACACCTCAAAAGGACATTAACCTACTGGAGAAGGTTCAGAGGAGGGCTTCAACAATGATAGTGGGTCAGCAGGGTAAGGCATACAAGGAGAGGTTGAGGTCTCTGAACATGTACTCTGTGGAAGACAATAGAGAGAGGGGGACATGATTGGGAACTTCAAGTACTTGAAAGGATAAATAAGGTTGATAAGGAGAGTCTCTAAAGCTGAGTGGCAACCATAACATGAGGGGACACAGCCTTAAGCTGGAGGGTGGGTGGTTTAGGAGGGAGGTCAGGAAGCACTTCTTCACAGAGAGCATGGTGGACACTTGGAATGCACTGCCAGAAGAGGTCATCTTGTTGAAGACTGTGGCAGCTTAAAGAGAGTCTGGCTAGGCATAGGCTAAGGTAATGATCATGGGTAGGGAGGATGGGAGGAGTGGGAGGGAGGGCAGGGACTGTAGCTTAAGCTGTGGACCCTGCAATATGAGCAGACTTGATAGACCAAATGGTCTTCTTCTGCTGGCTTCTTCGTAAGTGTTAAAGCCACTGCAGTTACATTATGTCCCTGAATTTCATATTTCTGGTTTTCAGCCATGCATTTCAAGCACAGTATGGTTGCAGCATATGAAATGTGGAACATTTCAGAAAATTCAGACAATATTTCAAGGATATTGGTAAAGCATCTATAGATCCCCTGGGAAGAAATATTGTATGCAGATTTGGTGGAGTTATTTATCTGTCTTCATCTTCAGGCAATTTTAAGCATTGTAGGAATAATTACATCTATAGTTGTCTTTAAATCAAGAAACTATTTCAACCTCTGAGTAGCAACCAATACTGTGAGGCTTTTAGTTTCAAAGCATGAAGACAGTGTGGCACTCCAGCCAAGAAAAGGCCAAAACTCCAAATCAATTTCAATTCTTCCTTATTTTTATGAAAGTCCCCGTGTTTTGTCACCTCATACTTGGCTTATTCAGGAGATTACTGTAATTTAACGAACATAAACATCCATAAGAATAAAAACAATCTTACTGAATAAAATATGCTTCTGAGCACTACAGAATATATATATATATATATATATATATATATATATATATATACAGTATATACTGATTAGTACTTAAACCACTAACAAAGTCATCTAATGGGATATACTACTTGATAGTATATGGTGACTTAATGATGATACATATCTGAATGAATATAATTTTCTGAATACTGCACATGTACCATTATACTTCAGTGCAATCACATACTCCACTTACAAGTACACTACCCTGAATGCTACTATCACCTCTAACTGACCTGTCAGGCTTGATTGTTATTCAGTGCACTTCTAAGTTGTAGAATACAAGTTAGACACATTTCTAATAATTTGGTTGATTGCCTTCATGCACATGTGAAATACTTATGTATATGGTGGTATGATTACCTTAACTGTCTCTTTAGTGAATCATTTGTATAAAACACAATATAAGCAACATGATTAACTTCTGAATACATGTTCAATTCCTGTAGCATCAATATATATATATATATATATATATACAGTCATAAAATTAAATTATTTATTTATTAGAATTTTGGTAACTGGGTGACCCCATTGAGACATTACAGTCCCTTTTTCAGGGCGCACAAGGAAAGTGCAGAACATAGACATCACATGGCAGTAGCAGTGGAAACATTTACAACATTCACTGATTTACAAAATGCATCATTTACAGAATCATTCACAAACTGAACAATTACAACATTCACCGATTTACAAAATTCATCATTTACAGAAACATTCACAGATTAAACATTTACAGATGATGAAGACATGGCAGTTACAGTGGTTATATTTACATTGTTCACAGATTTAGAAAATGCACAATTTACAGATACACTTACATCAAATATTTACATAAAAAGCAGGGGTCAGGGACATCTTATACCTATGAGGTTCAGTGAGTGGTGAAAATTTATGCATAGCATTATGGAAGCAGGACCAACAGTCAATGGAAGCAGGAGAAAGTGATTTGAGGCATTGAGGTGGTGTAACAGGAAGTATTGGAACTTAACTAGAGAGGTGCTGGATAAGGTAGACTGTGGTTGTGAGTTCCTGCTAGACACTGCTGAAAAGCAAATGATTGTGGTCTTATTAGTGCCACTACTGCTATGCACAAATTTTACATTTAAACCACTTCATAACACTAACATTGCTCTGGTCAAACTAATTATATGCTGCTGTTTTGCCCTCTTGGTGGGCTGATTCAATTATTAAAGACTTTCAAAATATAATTTTAAGTTGAATCATATGGAAACATGGAATTATAGACTTTGATGGCAGATAAGGACCTCTTGGCCCACCAGTCTGCTAATTTTCTGTAAGCACTACATTATTACTGCAAATCCTACTTGAGCTACAACTGTTTATCCCTCCTCTTCCTTTCCACTATGATTCCCTTCTGCCTATCCCATGTATGCCTGAACCTCAACACTCTTTCCACCCTTCCAGTTCTGTTGGAAGGCTGTTCCAGAATCCATCACTCGTTCTGTGAAGAAGTAATTCTTCATATCCCTCCTGAAACTTCCCTCTTCCAGCTTCATAACATGTTCACTTGCTCTTGAGCACATTTTTATAAAGATACTTCCATCCTGTACCTTATTTACTCTGTTGAGGTACTTAAAGGTCTCTATCATATCACCCCTTCTCTTCCAGGGTGTGCATATTGAGGTCCTTGAGTCTCTTCTCACAGTGCTTTTGATGCAGACACTGAACCATTTTAGTTGCCCTCTTCTGGACTGCCTCCACTCTGTCTATCTCCTTCTAGAACTGTGTTCTTTATAACTGGACCCAGTATAGGTGGGGTCTTTACCAGCTATCTATACAGAGGCAACACCACTTTCCTCTTCTGCTGGTGATACCCTCCCTATGCACACCCAGCATCTCACCAACCCTCCTGATTGCTTTATTGCACTGTTCGACCACCTTTAGGTCATCAGATATGATTACCCTTTGTCTCTTTCCTGCTTGGTAGTTTTCAATACTACTCCACCCATTTTGTACTCCATCCTTGGGTTATTGTTTCTTAAGTGCATTATGTTGCACTTTTTGCGATGAAACACAGTTATATACCTTTAACCACTCATCAGGTTTTCTCAGCTCTCTGATCATCCTCTCTAACACCCCGAGTGTCAACCCTATTGCAGATTTTGGTGTCATCATCAAAGAGGCAGACCTTCTGTTCAGGACCTCTGCAATGTCACTTGTAAGGCCATCAGAGGACTGGTGTCACCACTGATTCCTGAAGCACCCAGTTGGTCACCCTCCTTCCTCAGAGGAACTTGTTTACCACCGCCTCTGTCACCTATCCCTAATCAATGTCTCATACAGATTGCCACCTCTGGACCCACTCCTAAGCTACCCAGCCTGCTTACTGTTCTCCTATGTGGAACAATATCGAAAGATACAGAAATCTTGAAGGCCACACCCACTGCTCCACCCTGATCTAATTCCTTTCTCATCCAATCAAATAAATATATCAGATTTTGGTTGACATGATGTCCCCTCCATTTGAGCACATGGTGCCTTGGGCCTGTAACCGTTGGATTGAAGATATTCCACAATCCCTTCCTTCAGCACTGACTCCATTACTGTCCACCTGCTGATGTCAGGATGGCTGACCAAGGATTGCCAGCATCCTCCCTGCTACCAGCTTTGTGAAGTGGGACTACATCTGCCCTCCTCCTGTCCTCCGGAACCACTCCTTTTCCAGTAAGCTTTTAAACAGGACCATCAGAGGTGTAGACAGTACCTCCCTGAGCTCCTCAATACCTTGCATGCACCCTATCTGGTCCTATTGTTTTGAGTACCTTCAAATTAGTGACTCTCTTCAAGACTCTCTTCCAAAAAGAACTTGTGTCTACCTCCTTTCCTCCAAACCTTCTGTTACTTTTTTGTAGTCCCTCCTTCTTTTCCCTGTAAACACTGAACAAAAGTATTTGTTCAGGCTGTCTGCTATTTCCTGGTCCCCCTCTGCACAATTCCTCTTCCTTTTAAACTTTAAAATCCACCACTGGTCTTCCTCTTTCCACTTACATGCCTAAAACATGTATTGTCCTCTTTTGTAACCTCAGGGCTTTTTTCTCTTCAAGTTTGCACTTTGGGCTCCTTACTGCTTTCCTGCTTTAACCTGTTTCACCTGATATACCTTTCTATCCTCTCTCTCTCTCTCTCTCTCTCTGTCTCCTTAAACCTTATGAATGATTTACTTTCAGCATGTACCTTTTCAGCCACCTCTTTCAGGAACCATAGCAGTTTCTTTTCCTTTGCTTTTGCTCATTTGTTTGATGCAGAGATTTGTTGCCTTTAGTATGTGTCCTTTTAGCTTCGGCCACTTTTCCTTCACGCCACCCAGGCCATACCTCCACCAGTTCATCCCTGAGGAGTTCACTAATCTTTATAAAATCAATCTTCCTCCTCAAGTCCAGGTCCCTCACCCTTGTGTGATTCAATTCTGTTCTTATATTAAACTACACTGTATGGTGATTGTTGATCCCCAGGTTGCCTCCACATTGATGTCTGAAACCCTGTCTCTTTTACTGAGGTGCCTTCTTAGTGGATAGCTATTTGCCTTAATGGACTCCTTAAAAGCCTATTATTTGTTGATATTTGCCATAGTGTTTAACGGAAATGTCTTTTTCATTTTAATAAAACTTAAATGAACTTGAGACTACAAAATGGCAGCGTTGTTGTATCTTCATTAAAATGAACACCCACATACTTGCTAACTGTGCTTAACAACAGGTGCATGTCATTCACTGTTTAACGGAAAGATTTAACATGCCTTACTTCTAATACTTTGAACTATTTTTGTCCTTTTCTTTCTTTCAAACTTTTATGGAATTGTATGTACATATATACATTTAAGCTTTTATGAAACTGTGTTTGTACCAGTAATACATTTGTTAACTTTCACCCTATATGTAGAGATGCGTGAATTTAAATTTTGCCAGCGAAGCTGGCGGCAAAGTGGTTGATTTCACAAAGGGAGTAATCCGTGAAATTTCAATATTCAGCTGAATTTCACCATTTTGATTTTGCCTTCTGTGGCAAAATTTCACCTTTCCATGGGTGAAATTTCACTGTTCCACATGCAAAATTTTGCATTTTGCCCCCAAAATCGGGTGAAATTCATGGATTACTCCGTAGCAAAGTTTTGTTACTTCACCCACCACTATCTACATGATATGAATTTTCTGCAACAAATGGTTTGCCAAAACCAGAACTATAAGCAGGGTTCCAGGCTTTACTAAGCTGAATGCTAACTTTACCAAGTGCCATATGTTTAAATCGTGCAGAGTAATAAGTTGAGAACTATACTTACTAGAGTGCTCCAGGACATCTGATTCACAGTTCAAATGGGCAGCACTGAGCCTGTACCTGGCCTCCCTTTGTACCTGTGACTAAATGGGCTGTGGTTATGTCAGTGTCTTCATTAGATATGCTGCGATCATGGTTACTAGGCACTCTCCATCTTTTTACTTGTTTGTAGGGCACGGCCCAGTTTTTGTATGTTCTGGGGGAGGTGGAAAGGCCCCTGGTGAGAATCACACATGAGTTATGAGCAGATAAAAGACAGAATCAGAGCCCACAGAGGTTAGGAGGGAGAAATCTGTATTTTGACTACAGTTACATCTGGCCTGGGAGACCTTCCAGTATCAGGGATAGAGATGGGTAAGTTCACAAAATTCACTCTGTGAATTAAGTCGCAATTTCACAGAATTCACAAAGTATGAATTTATGACATTTTTGAAATTAGCAGATTGTGAAGTGCAGAAATTTGTTGTAAAGTGTGGAATTTCACTTGAAAATTCCTTAGTTTATGGGTGAAATTCTGCACTTGGCACGAAAAGTTTCATGATTCGCGGAAGTCAATGTTTCCAGGTGTGGGGAAGCTTTGAAGCTCTGTGAAGTGAGAATTTTCAGCACGCCACCCTAGCTTCACTGGCAAAGTTTTATTTCACCACATCTCTAATCAGGGCTGGGTATTATTTATTTATTTATTAGGTCTAGGATTACAATTATGGGTCCAGAGTTTGGGTTGTGACACATGCAGTGAGCCTTGAGTAGAAATAGATCATCATAAAGTTTAGCGACCAGCCAGTTTTTGGGGTAGTCAACCTAAACAGGTTCTCCTGGGGGAGGGCTTCACCAATATCCTGTCTGGGAGATCCTGCTACAGTTTGCCTGCCTGTTAAACTGAAGGGATGAGGCAGTGGCTTGTGGACCAAATACACAAGGGGATGAGTGACTGTGTAGAAGGCAGGTTGGGAGGTAAAGGGTAGCCTGATCATGAAATGTATTCTGCCTGAAGCTGAGTTCCTGTAGCTGCCTACAGGTGAGGATATGCAGGAAGTAGAGTTCCCCTGAGATGAAGTGCACCTTGGATACAATGAAACAGAAGGGACTTCACCATTTCCCACTATCCCATTTGGAGATGGAAGTGCTGTCCAGAAAAAGGTGCAAATTAGCCTCACGCTCACCAAATCCCTTTAAAACAATGCCTATTGGCTTTATACTTTTAGAGACACCAAAGAAGGAATAATATGTTTGTAGGCTAACTGTTATACTCTTGGATGCAATTAAAAACAATGCCGGCACTCTGTGCAATGGACCGAGTGAGCCTGCTATTAGGGCACCAATTTCCAGCGTTTGCTGCCCTCCCTGAGCTCAGCCCCCAGAGTTTGTATCTTTAGTTAGGGGCGGTGGGGATGCAGGGGGTACATCCTGCAATAGAATGGGAATTCACTGTGAATTTCCCTGGCACCCCATTATGAAGCGCATTTCACATGAAATACCACCCAGAACCATTAAAGACCAGCAGAGTGGAAATGCCATGTAGTTTGCAGTTGCCACACATGGATATATTTTATTTATTTAGCTTTTGTTTACCCAGTAAGCACACTATACAAAAATATCTATTTTCATGTGCGAATCCAGAAGGTTGCAGTAAGTGCAGACAATGTAACAGGGAAAATATACAAACAGAGTTGGAGGACATTTAAAAGAGATGAGCCTTCAGTACAGTAGGTTAAATGTTTTTAACAATACATGCATCATATTACATATAACAAACAGAATACAACAATAAGTGAAATCAAATACCCGTTTCTTAGAATGCCAATTCTGGTGAAAGAGACGCTTTCATAGGTCAAAGATAAGAATAAGTAACAAGGGTTAACACAAGGTGTACATTGTGGAAGACTGTGGCTGTGAGGAAAACAATCTGAGCATAGGGATCGGGGCAGTGGCAGGCTGAGAGAGTGTTCAAATGCTTCCACATGGATTTTTTAAAACTGCAATGTATGCCAGCATAGCAGGAAGTCTCAGGAATAGTGTTCCAGAATCTGGGATCACAGACCGCAAAAGCCCTATCACCTGTCAAGGAATGGGACCTAGTTATGAAGAATGAGTGACAGCCATTTGATCCGAGTAGGTATGTAGGTTGGGCAGGCTTAAGGAGGCTTGACAAGGCAGGTGGGTAGCAGCTCTGACTACCTTGTGCAGAAAGCAGCCAGGACTAGGGAGCAGTAGTTGACGGGACAGCAAACTCAGTTTATTATACCAGTTACAGCAGTGAGTGAGTCGAGAAGCAGCAAGAGCAAAGCAACAAATATTATTATATGCAACATCCCACTTAGCTAGGCTAGACTGTGCCACAAGAGTGAAGGTGTAAGTCCATAGCTGAGCATGGATAACGGCACGCCTTTTCCCAAAGCGAGATGTTCAGCCACAGTAAGAGCTCCTCTGACACTATAGGCTAGACCCAGCTTGGCATTTGTAGCCTTGCACATGTTATGGGTGTGCAGTGAGAGGTCCAGTGGGGTATTGAGAGTGACTCCCAGGTATTTAAAGGAGGAGGTGAGACCTACCAATGTTCAGTCAATACTGTTAATGTACATGGGAGCAGGGCATAGTTCAAGCTTAGCTGAAGAGCCAAAGCACGTAGCCAGGTTTTTTTTTCAGGCATAGGGTGGATTATAGGAAGGAGAGAAGAAGAGAAAAACATCTAAGGCCACCCGACTTCTCATGAAGTCCTATACAAGTTAAAGCCATAACAGTTATTTTACAGGGATTGTGTGAGTTAGAGGCTAATTTACATATTTGTTGAGGACAGTATGTCCTGAATCTGACCCAAGTCAGATGAGTTTTAATATATCTATCTGTTTAGGATGAGTGGTACCTGATAACCAACAGATTTCACAAAGAGGGAAGTTCTGACCATTCTAACCAACGCAAGAGGTAGCGATAAGATTAACTTTGTGTCATACTTGTCTTCTGCTACAAGCCCCAGAGATATAGACATTATGCAAAAGCTGTAGCCCAAATGTTGGGACATTCAAATTCATCTAAAACTGATCTACCACAGAAATGTACTGAAAACATGCCAGATGCCAGATGAATCTGTGTTGGATATATTATGAAAATCACTCACAATCTATCTTTACATTTTAAGACTAAACATGTGGATATAAGAACTGATGTGGCCATGTAATTGACATCTGTGTTTTGTTTAACATTGCCACTTGGATATTTTATTTGTAACTTTAATATTTTCTAGAACTGGAAGAAACTATCATGTGATATTTCCTTCAGCCATGCAGGAAAAATGGACAATGGATTTAGATTTGCAAAAGGCAAGACTTGATGTGCCTTGATGGGCTGTCTAAACTTTTTCACTGCAATGCATGCTATGACCCTGTTTATACAATTCATTTATATAAATGTTAATTCATCTGCTCTGGCTGTCTTCCTCTTTCAGGTATCAAATATTCATATAACTGAACATTTATATTTAATGTGGCTCTTTTGCATATTGTAGAGGTTTTGAAACTATATTTATTTCATTGCTTCCTTGGGACATGAGTGTTGCTTTACATTCTTACAGACTGCTGCATTTGTTGTGATATAATGGAGACTTGTAACTTTCAGGGCCACAATGGTACAGCTCACTTAGCTAGTGCAAAAAAATACCCATGTTTGACCCAGGCTTACACTCACTGAAGTCACTGCTTTATCTCAGATCCGATTGATTTAGTCCTCCTTGCCACATACAAATTTAAATTATATATTAATACCCTATCAAAAAGTAATGTGTCAAAATGTACAAAACAGATAAAATGAATTCAATTTAAGACTTCATATTGCCTTGCATACTGTTGTATTTCACCATGTATTGATGACAATGTTATAAATATATATTTGTTTCATATATAGATTGTATTTTGTTTGCTCTAGCTCCAAACATTTTTAGCTTACCAACAATTGACACTGTTTCTATCACTTCAGTTCTGACCTCTACTGTTTGCTGGCCTCCCTCACTGGTTATTTATCCTCCCTCCCTCTCCAGCTTATGCCCCTCAACACCATACTTCCTATCCTCACCTCCATCCTCTGTGTGGTGAAAGATCCTACTCTGATCTGTACCTCCTTCTCTACCACTCCTCTACACTTACTCACCACCTCTGCTCCTTCTCTCTTCACCCCTTGACCCTACCATACTCAACTATATCTGATCATTCCCAGCCCCCAACTTCTCATTTCCCCTCCCTGTATTCTTACTCCTCTCTTTAGTCCTGGATTCTTCCCTCTCTCACCCCTACCACCCCTCCCCTACCCACTCCCTACCCACTCCCTACCCACCCACAATCCCTAACCGCTCACCTCCTTAACCCTCCCCACATCATCCTCTGACTGATAAGGAGTATCATAGTTCTCTGATTCCCTGCCCAAATACATCCATTTTGACGGACCAAGGGATACTCTGGTCTCTATATCCCTGCCATGAGTACTAACACTCTCTCCTCTCATTTACTTTACATTACTATACCCTCAGATAAAGCCCTAATCTCCTCAGCTTTCTGTGGGTGTCCTATCCCTGCACAATTTTGCTCAATTATTTGTACCCTTTAAATAAACCATTGATCTGTATTCCACTGATGTTGACCAACCAATCTGTATGTTTTTATTTTTATTTTTATATAAGATTTTATATAACTATCTTTAACTATACCTATGTATCTCCTCTTTTACTGTTTGTAACCTTGTATTTTTCATCCTCTATTATATGGGACCTTTGCAAATGAGCTTATAGCTCAAAGGTTGTAATCCAAGACGTGAATAAATAAATAAATGAATAAATATATTGAACACATCAAACTGTGGTATTGGAGGAGAAGAAATAGGAGAAACAAGCAGATGTGGAGGTAAGGCAGTAGTAAACTGACTAGTGAGAATCTATGAAGTGTGCAGCCACTTCTTACTGCATTCCTGTTTGGGTCTTACTATCAATGCCTCAGTGTCACAAATATCATGACAAGCTAGATGGTAATAATGGTATTATAGTTACATCATTGTTATGAGGACTTGAATTGGTGTTTGTTAGAGAATGCCGTGTGCTGCTATGCTACATCTGCTGCTGTTGCAGGATGTGGAGAGCTAGACCGTGACAGTGGTGCCAGCTGATGTCATGAAGTACAATTACATATAGTTTTGCTGACTGAAGTAGAAAGTTTCTTATGAAGAACTATGTGATGAGGCATTTTTATTTATTTATTTTTGTTAAAAAACAAAGAAAACTACACCCACCTTCTGGTTATACTACACATGCCATCCCACCACAACAAATATGGCCTGATTCATGAAGAATGATGCAGGGCTTGTGCCAAGTCCTGCTCCATCTGTAATGTTTGTTGCTGCAGCACCAAAGCACTTTAAGGCAACGCAACCTGATTCAAGAATGGCAGGTATTTGCAATTTTTCCACATTTTATGGCAGCTTGCACCAAAGGTTTGGTGTATGCCCCATAAATGGATCCCCTTGATGCAAAGTTAGACAAGGGGAGCTTGTCTAACTTGCAGCATCCAGTGCACCCAATCCAGAATTGTGATCGGTGCCAAATGTCTTCCACAACCCCTATGCCGTATGATCTGCTGCACTGGGGACTTCGTGCAGATGCAACCATTTGTGAATCGGACCCATGGTTTAAAATAATGTTTATAAATAGAATGATATATGAATGCCAATTTGTTGCAAGCATTTTATATCCTGAGGTGTGATACTACATAAGCCACAAGAGCAAAGCTCCAGTGGATAATAAATGTATCACACATTAAGAGAGTATAAAACTTGAAAATAATATTGGTGTCCCTTACATTAGTCAGTATAATTACTGGTTTGAGAAAAATGATAGAATTTGATGAGCATGGGAGAGTTCCTCCTGAGTTGAGCACCTAATGCAGGTTTGTGATGTCACAGACATGTATTACTAAGTTTGAGAGCAAATAGTTTTAGGTTGATGTTAACCTTAACCAGTAATTTTATCACAATGTCAATTACGTTAACATATCTAAGGCTGTAATTCCCTCAATCATACTTTGAAAAGTTATTATGTATATTATTGTAGTCTTGGAATGGTTTCAGTGTGTTGAGTGAATTAATTCTGATCATATCAGGGGTATATGAGTACAACTGTCTGAGTTGTCCTCCTTGCCTAGCAGTAATACTCAGGATCCCAGCTATTTAGCTATTGTTTTTGGTATTTTGCACTAAAATAAAAAATAAAAAATAAATAATGCTCCCCAGATAGCCAGGACTAGTCCTGTGGCCACTTCTTTTCTGCATCAGCCATCTACCACTAGATCCCCACCTCCCTCCTCCTCCTGTGCATCATGGGAAGTTTTGTGAAAAAAGAGTAAACCACAATGTGGTGTGAATTCCTCTTGCCTGCTGCAAAAACAAGTCTGCCCTACTCCCACCCTTGTCCCACTGAATAATGAGATAACCCCACATCCTTCACCATTAACTTGTCAAAACCCAAAGAACATCAATCCCAGATTCAAGTGTTAAAAATATCTGTCAAAAAGTCAAGACATTTGAGGTGCTCATCCCCTGAGACTCAGGTCACTGTACAGGCAGTAGAACAGAAGAATTAAATAAATAAAATAGAGTAAACAAACTGTATATAAAATACCTAAAGTTAGCTAGTTGAAGAAAAGGCCTGTTGAAATAGATAACATTTTACAGCATCCTTTAAAGTCTTCTTTGAGTAGGCCAAACAAATCTGAAGTGGTAAGGAATCAATGATGGGGAGCAGCTACTCCAAAGGCTCCATCCCTGGCTACTTAAGCCTTGACCAGGAAACAACTAGAAGACCCACTTCAGAGTGGCAGAGAGGATGGATGTGTGGGAGACAGGATGGAGGATTTTCAAAAGGTTAAAGAGAGATTCAAATGCATACCAAGCCTGCATCCATTCATTACATCCAGGCTGCCCTGTTGCTATTTTCATAAGCTTCATCCATTGATGATAATAAGTTACAGACTGCAGCAGGAAATAGATGCAACTCCTTCCAAATTCAACGCAGCTCACAGCTGCATCCACTTTGGAGACAATTGTATTGGTTTTTGAATGCAAGCTTTGGGTATTATTAGGCCATCTAATAATGGACACATTGCTGCTTTGAAAATAAGGTCAGTCACATCTTGGGCAGATCTTTTGAATGTCCTGCTCGAAGTCTTTAAGATGAGCATGACCACAATCTTGCAGGTCCAGGGCTCTGTAAGTTAATTAGCCAGTCTTTAAAGTGATGCACCACTGAAATGGCAGACATTTCAGATCACATAGCAGGTGGGTTGTTTCTACAAGATGTCCCAGTGGTAAGATGTGCAGCCACATTCTGGACCAGTTATAAG
This sequence comes from Neoceratodus forsteri, assembly GCA_016271365.2. Taxonomy (NCBI): domain Eukaryota; kingdom Metazoa; phylum Chordata; order Ceratodontiformes; family Ceratodontidae; genus Neoceratodus; species Neoceratodus forsteri. The sequence continues at coordinate 629,228,760 of CM057455.1, forward strand.
CTGTGCATCCAACTTCCAGATAACATAGGTTGAGTGAATATGTTCACTCTTCTGTATTCACAGTCCTGATGAATGGTGATTAATTTGTATCCTAATACTAATAAACAAGATCTGAAATGAACTGTAACCAGCTCACTATGCCTTTCCTGGTAAAACTTTTGAAATAAATAAATAAAAATAAATGAATAAATAAAATCAATAAATATGTGGTTTGGAGCTGGTCATTAACACAGCAAAATCACGCAGGTAATTTATATTTTATATAAAACCTCAATATAAAATAGGCAATGCATTTATTCTTACTGAAAATAATCGCTCTAATTACATTTTTACAAATGAGTAATTCACATACAATGGTGGATAATAAGGACAACTAACTGAAATTGTCTATCCTGAAGTGCCACAAGTAACACGCTTGGAAAAATGCTCAAATGTTTTATATATAGAATAATTTATGGATGTCAGATTGTTACAATATTTTTACACCCTGAGGTATGTGATACTACATAAGCCACAAGAGCAAAGCTCCAGTGGCTAATAAATCTATCACACATTAAACTGGTGTAAAACTTTGAAAATAATATTGGTGTCCCTTACATTATTTAATTACTGGTTCAAGAAAAAGAGACAATTTGTCAAACATGAGAGAGCTGCTTCTGGGGTTGAGCTCTGTAATGCATGTTTGTGATGTCACAGACATGTATTACCAATAATCTGAAGCTGCAATTGTATCAACGTTTCAATGACTTCAATAAATCTAAGGCAATAATTCATCAAGCATACTTCAGGATTTATTGTATATCTTAATGCAACCGTGGAATGTTTTCAGTGAGTTGACTGACTAAATTCTGATTATATTATGGGTGTTTGAGTACAATTGTCTGAGTACTCATCCTTGCTTAGTAGTAATACTCAGGATCCCAGCTACATTATGTATCTATTGGTTTTGGTATTTTGCCCTAAAATAAAATAAAAAAACACTCCCCAGATAACCAGGACTAGTTCTGTGGTCACTCCTTTTTCACACCAGCCATCTCCCACTCTTCATTGCCCTTGTCCATTCTTAATAAACCAAATGAAAAAACAAGAATGCAAGTCTCTTGGCACTGTGTCAGGAGCTGACAGTATGGAATCATTAGCAGGAACTTAAAGCCCCTGTGACTCTGTTTACAACCTGCATCACTGTCAGAACACACTTGCCTGCTGTATCACCTCAGGTAGACACATCAAACGTGGTCTAACTTCTATATGTAAAGGGAAGCAAGTTAAGCTCAAAAATGATGCATGCTTTGAATTACTAACACATACAGTACATCACTTTTTTGCTGTAAATCAGTTATGATGCATGCTTAAATTATTAACACACATATCAGTTTATTGATGTAAATCAGTGAAACTGTCTTAAAATGCACCATAATGATTGAAAATAGCAGTCACCATTTTGTTGCATTTACACTGATGTAGTTGCAGTCCAAGATTGGAAATTACACATACAGTATGTAAAGGCCTTTAAAACTGCCATCCGTAGAATTATACTGGCAGAAAAAGACTGTTTATCATGTTGCCAGGGCCTACCTATTGTATTCTACACCAGTCTATGCGTTTCTGCTTATATGAGCCTCACTCCCTACTAGAGATGTGCAGAATTTTCAGATTCCTGTCCTGATGGAATTTTAGGAATTTTAGAAATTCTGCCTAATTCCATGGAATTCGGTCAAAAGCAGAATTCTGAAATTCAGACACTAGAATTTAAACAACAGATTATTAATTTCAAACAACATGAAGTCTTGCTGTATTCTGATATTATGCAGTTAGCCAAAGCATTTGAACTGCTCTGGAGAGGAAAGGGTTAACTCTATGCCAGAGCATAGAATGTTGAGCTCGAGCTCGATTCAAACCTCTGTTTGCTGCACTTTGAAGTGTAACCATTAGATTCTTTACTCCACCTAACTGAACAGTCGCTCTGGAGATTTCTGGTTAGCTCACAGTTTGGTTCGATTTAAAAAGTTGGTTTTACGATACTTTTCTTTGTTTTTCATTTCGGATCCTCTGTGGTACAGTAAGTAACAGGCAGTGGACTTGCTTAGAGAAAAATTTGTGGAAATTGTAAATAGTTTGCAACCGTTCGGCTGAACCGTTCCTGTATTAGTGTGTGTATTTGTCTTTTTCTTTCAGGATTTAGTGTGAGGTACTCGTCCTTATCAGTTTAAAGTAAAAAAAACGTGTTTCATCATTTTCTTCAAATACCCATAACACAGTTAGAAACCGATAAAGGGGACATGCCTGGCTGTTGCCACAAAAGGGTAAGTGTTAGCATGGCTTCATCTGAGAAACCAAAGAGAAAAATGGGCCCACTGGGTTTCAACACTGCAGTGAGTGTGGGGAGACCTTTGCTAGGCCGATCCCCACACCACCTGTGTTTACTGTCTGGAATTTGACCATCTGGAGTCAGACTGCCAAATTTGTAAAATTCCATAAAGCCACCCTGGATAAAAAGATTGGGCAGGCTTAGGGAGAAGGAGGTATGTAAACATACCAGGATACACTATCTACAGGAGGGACAGGGAGGGTAAAAAGAGGGAGGAGGAGCTCTTTACATAAGGGAAGGAATCAAAGCAAAAGAACAAAAGGGTAAACAGGGAGGAGAAGAAGCACTGTGGGTAAATTTGGAGACCGGCAATGGCACCACAATCCGCACAGGGTTGTATACAGACTCTTCTCAGGGGAGGAAATGGACAAGGAAATGATAGAAAGTATACTTAGTATGGCAGAAAAGGGAGATATTGCTGATGGGTGATCTGAATATGCCAGATGTTAACTGGAGTGCAGTTGCAGCAGCCACTTCTAAAGTGGGGTTATTCTAGATGCCCACAGGGGCATGCCTTAGACAACTAGTATTGGAGCCACTCGAGAGGAACAATCTTAGACCTGGTTCTCTCAAATGGAGATGAAGAGAGATCACAGATGTAGGGTAGCCATCTGGGAACTAGCGACCATCGAACAGTATGGTTCACAATAAACACAGCAACAGAGTCAAAGCATACAAAGACAAAGGTACTGGATTTTAGGAGGGCTGACTTTGTCAAAATGGGTGAGTGTCTAAGGAATGCACTAGCAAATGGGCAGGAAGGAGGGTGGAAGAACAATGGGGAATAATAAAACTGCCATCACAGAGGTAACCAGCCCTTTGTAAAGCAAATAAACAAAATGAAACGAGGTAAGAAACCACTATGGTTCTCAAAGGAAGTGGCAGTGAAGGTTCAAGAGAAAAAAGCATTCAGGAAGTACAAGGAATCACAGAAGGAACAGGACAGAGAACTGTATCAGTTAAAGCAAAAGGAAGCTGGGAAGGCATTCAGAACAGCAGAGGCCCAAACCGAGGAAAAGATAGCCAACTCGGTTAAGAAGGGGATAAAACCTTTTATAGGTACATCAAGGAGCGATGGAAGACCAAGGGAGGGATAGTGAGGCTTAATAAAAGAGAGGAGGGTGGGCAGAGGGTGACTGTGAAAAGGCAGAGATACTAAACAAATATTTTGCTCAGTATTTACAAAGGAAGAGGGAGGTACCTAAACAAACAGTAGAAACACTCTGGATACAGAAGTTGATACCAGCCCATTTACAGAAGAAAGGGTTCTGAAAGAACTCTTAAAACTGAAGGTGGACAAAGCAATGGGGTCTGATGGGATTCATCCCAGAATTCTAAAAGAACTAAGGGTAGAACTAGTGACACCACTGACTACCATCTTTAACAAATCATGGGAGGATGGGGTGGTACCGAGACTGGAGGAGGGCAGATGTGATTCCCCTTCACAAAAGTGGGAGCAAGGCAGAAGCAGGAAACTACAGACCTGTTAGTTTAACATCAGTGGTAGGGAAAATGATGGAATCACTTCTGAAGGAAAGAATTGTTGAGTATCTAGAGGCCAGAGGGGCACAGGACCCAAGGCAGCATGGATTCACAGCGGGAAGGTCATGCCAGACAAATCTGATAGATTTCTTTGACTGGGTGACCAAAGTAGTTGATCAGGGAGGGGCTGTGGACATGGCTACCTAGACTTTAGCAAGGCATTTGACACAGTCCCACACAAAAGATTAATATACAAGTTAGCCAGCCTGGGAGTGGGTCCTAAGATGACAGCCTGGGTAAAGAATTGGCTAGAGAATAGGTCACAGAGAGTAATAGTAAATGGAGTCCACTCTGAAAAAGGGGGTTAGTAGTGGGTACCACAGGGTTCAGTATTAGGACGGTCCTCTTCAATGTCTTTATAAGCAACATTGCAGAGGACTGGAAGAAAAAGTATGTCTCTTTGCAGATGACACAAAGATCTGCAACAGAGTTGATGCACAAGGTGGGGTGGAAAGGATGAGAAGGACTTGGCAAGGTTAGAGGAATGGTCAAATGTATGGCAGCTTAGATTCAATGCTAAGAAGTGCAGGTAATGCACCTGGGAAACAAAACCCAGGGAAGAGTACACAATGGGGGTGAGACTAACAACAACAAAATGGAAAGGGACCTGGGGTAGTCATATCAGATGACCTAAAGGTGGGCAAGCAATGTGAGAGGGCAGCAAGGAGGGTTGGGGGACACTGGGATGCATAGGAAGAGGCATCACCAGTAGAAAACAGGAAGTTATTATCCTCTGTACAAACAGCTAGTGAGACCCCATCTGGAGTACTGCGTGCAGTTCTGGAGAACCAATCTCCACAAAGACATAGACAGGATGGAAGCTGTCCAGAGGAGGGCAACTAAAATAGTGCAGGGTCTGCACCAGAAGACATATGAAGAGAGACTTAGGGAGCTTAATATGTATAGCCTCGAGGAAAGGAGGGAGAGGAGACATGATAGAAACTTTCAGTACCTCAAGGGAATCAACAAAGTCCAAGAGGGTAGCATCTTTCAAAAAAGGGTGTGCAAGAACAAGGGGGCACAATTTGAAGATAGAAGGGCAGCTAGAGGTAATTTATGAATTATTTTTCACAGAGAGGGTTGTGGATGTATGGAACGGCCTTCCAGAGGAGGTTGTGAGTCAAAAACAGTGGTGGAATTCAAGCATGCATGGGACAGTCATAAGGCAATTCTAGGGGTGGGGTAGGAAGAAGTAGGCTGCTGGTTAACTGGGACCTGCAGCTTATCCATCAGGTAGGGAAATGGGCAGACTGGGTGGGCCAGCAGTCCTTATCTGCCGTCAAATTCTATGTTTCTATGAGGCTGCGAAGTCCCCTGACCCAGATGGCCAACCCAGTTCGGTTTCGACTCAAACCTGAGGAGTGCCCCTGACCTGGGTGATACTCCCTTGGGCAAACAGAGAGCTGATCCTAACGGTCAGTTCCGTAAAAAGAAAAGAAAGATAGACCAGCCAGTTCAGATCCAGAAACGCATCATCCGACTGCTGAAGAGATTGCCTGGGTGATTAGTAAGTTGAATTGCTCCATCCAGTTCCAACTGATCCAACGCCTTTGGGCAGTCATTTGGTTTGGTCGGTTACTCTGGTTCAGGATTATTGCCCTGAAGATTTTTATGAACCAAATTTGGAGGAGGATGATGATTATGATGATGATGATGATGGTGTGGAAGGTCTAGATGAGCCCATAGAAACGGACATCTCCCAGACAGGTCTTCTGGTGTTTCCCTCTTACGCTTTCTGAGTCCCCTTCCCACTTTATGTTTTATAGGAAAGTGGCAGAAACCATCCAGCTCCCTTTGGAATAAGCTGTCAAAGACAAAGAGGTTCCTGACTATATGGAGATGATGGACATCCCAGAGTCCAAGAGGTTGCTATTCCTCTTCACAAATCCTTTGGGAAACAGACACTTAAGTTGCTTAAACTCCAAATTCTTTACCTGCTGTGGACAGAAGAATGGACAAGAGGTACATGTTGACAGGCTCAGGTATGGAGTACTTGTACCAGCAATGCAGCCATGTTGGGGTTGTGTAGGCTGCAGCCTTTGATAGGCACATACCCTTGGCTTCATCCCCAGATAAAGACTCAGGAAGCTGGATGCCATGGCAAAGAAACAATACATGGCATCTTCTTTGGGACTCAGGTAGGTAAATACATGGCCTACACAGCCAGGTGCCAGAAGTCCAGATGAGACACTGTTCTGGAACTGTAAAACAGACCTCCCCAGCTGGCCAAGGAGCTTGAGGAGGTGGCTGCTGATGGGATTGAGGCATCAAAATCCAAATTTCATTCTGCTGTGGACTCCAATGATGTGTCATCAAGAGTCATGGCTACAATGGTGGCTCGTCGGAGACTAGCTTGCCATTTGTACTAGCTCTATCACAGGATACCCAGGCTAAGGTTAAGGATTTCCTTGTTGTCATTAATTCTCTGTTTGGGGAGCAGACAGAGAATTATATGAAAAAGATGGATGAGTACAGGACCACCTACTGTATAGGAGTGCACAGTCCAAGGAAAGGCAGGACAATTCTCAGAGGCAGCAAGCTAGGGGCAGGAGCAGGGCAGGCCTTTTCATGGGTCTTTCTTCCAGACACAGCCCTCCTTTCCTTTTCCCAGAGGAGGTTCTTCAGAGGAGAGGCAGAAGGGGATGAGCAGGCTGCATACTCCTCTTAGCCTTAGGCTCCTGCCAAGCAGACACCCTGATGTGTCAGCCCAGGTCAGCTCCCAATCTCTGTAGGATGCAGGCTGGCTTACTACTCCCAGTACTGGAAGTCTGTTACCTCAGACAAGTGGGTCCTGGAGGTAGCGAGACAGGGACTGGCCCTCAGTTTCAAAAAATTTCCAAAGCTGAGGGTCAGGTCTTTTCCACCTGCAAACATGTTTGAAACCACTGCCCTAGAGGCAAGGTTTCATCTCTGCTAGCTCTCAGAGCCATAAAGAAAGTTTCTACAATTCACAGGGGCAAAGGCCTGTATTCCAGATACTCCTTCCCCAAAGGAAATGGGAATGGTGGCCCATCCCAGACTTAAGATACCTAAACAGCCATCTACTGAAGTCAAAGTTCAAAATGGTGACTCTGGGATAATTCTTCCTTCTCTAAGGCCAGTGGACTGGCTAGCTTCCCTGGACGTAGGGATGCCTACTTTCATATTCCCATCAGGTGCTCCCACAGAAAATACCTCAGGTTTGAACTGCCTTCTGGTCATTACCAGTTTAGAGCAATGCTGTTCGGTTTAACATCAGCTCCAAGGGTATTCACAAAATGCCTAGCAGTAGTAGCCTTTCTAAGGAGAAAAACATCTCCATATTTCCATACTTGGATGACTGGCTCAGAGTGGGTCAGTCTTCAGACCAAGTCAAGTCAGATTTACAAGTGATCCAGCAAGTTCTCACTCTAGGATCCTCCTCAATCTTCCCAAGTCAATTCTTGAGCCAGTACAACTCTTGACCTTCACAGAGGTAGAATTGATACTGTCAAAGCAAGAGCATTTCTCCCTTGGCAAGGGAAAGGGACATTGTAGAGCTGGCCTCCTCTTTCCACCTGCTGGTGTCTCGACCAGCAAGGCATTTTCTTCAGCTTCTGGCCACATGGCAGCCTCCATTGCAGTGGTCCAAGGGGCCAGATTTCAGATGAGGGACAACCAATTTCATTTGAGGGCTTTTGATCTCAGAGAGAGATCATCTAGCCAAGCTTATTCCAGTGACTCAGACCTGATCCAGGCTCTCCAATGGTGGCAGGATCAGGACAACCCTCAGGCAAGGAATCCCATTCACTCAATCTCACTCTGTGGTTCTTACCACAGTTGTATCTCTCCTGGGTGGGAGCTCAACTGGGAGCTCACAACTCAGGGAGTGTGGTCCACTTAGAGTCTCTTCTCCATATCAATCTTCTAGAGCTCAGGGCAGTGTATCTGGGTCTCAAAGTAGTCTCAAAATCAGTACAGAACAAGGTGGTTCAGGTCAGGGCAGACAACACCACCACCATGTGGTACATCAACAAGCAGAGAGACATTCGGTCTATGGTCTTGTGCATGGAAGCCATGAAATTATGGTCTCTGGCTTATTCTTTACAGACCTCAATGGTAGCAGTCCACCTTCCAGGAAGGACAATGTGCAAGCAGATGAATTGAGCAGGATTTTGTAGGGACATCACAAATGGTCCCTGGACCCCTAGTGTTACAAGAAATATTTTCAAGGTGGGGCACCCGAGATAGATCTCTTTGCAGCCTCAGACAATCACCAACTTCCTCTCTTCTGTTGCAGACCCCAGTCTTGGGTTCAGTCCTCTGGATACTCTGATTCTGGAAGGAAGTTTCTTTATGCCTTCACTCCTTTTCCTCTTCTGTTCAAGGTCCTGGTCAAGATAAGGTCACAATCTTACAAAGCGATCCTGATTGCTCTAGATTTGGCCAGACAGCCTTGGTATCCCCTGTTGCTGTGCCTAGCAGTCCATCTTCCCTATTTCTTCCCTGGAATCAAAACCTGTTAACCTGCTCCCAGGAGAAGATTTGGTATCCCAACTTTTGGTCCTCAATCTCAAGGCATGGCTCTTGAGGAGTTAGAGTATGCAAATTTGCATCTGTCTCAAGGGTTTCTGGACATTCTCAAAGGTTCTTGAAAGCCTGTCACCAGAAAAACTTATAACTCCAAATGGAAAAGATTTAGCATTTGGTGTTCTAAGAAACACTCCTATGGCCAAGACTGGGCAGACTGGGTAGGCCATAGGCCCTCATCTGCCGACACTGTCTATGTATCTATGTAAACATATATCCCCAGATACTGCTAAATTGTCTACAGTCCTGACTACATGGTTCATCTTAATGGCCTAGGCCTCAGACAAACTACCCTCAAAAGTACACTTGTCAGCTGTGTCTGCTTTTCTGTCAGTGGAAAGCCTCCTCACTGGCATCTTATCCTGTTTTCTGTAAAATTTTCATGGGATTGCTTCATACTAATCCCCATTAGGGATCCTACTCCTGCTTGGGATCTTAATATTTGCATTGCTCAGCTTATGCAACCCCTTTGAGCCTTTGTCTTCAGCAGAGCTTAAGTACTTGACTTGGAAAACTGTGTTTCTAGTAGCTATTACCTCTGCCAGATGTATCCGTGAATTGCAAGCTCTGCCAGTGAAGCGTGATTTTATCTCATTCCATAGAGATAAGGTGGTCCTCAGAACCAACAGGAGGTTCTACCCAAAGTGGTTTCAGATTTTCATCTGAACCAATCCATGTCTCTTCCTGTGTTCTTCACTGATCATTCTTCTTCAGGAGAGAGAAGATTACACAGTTTGGATGGTCTCTTAGCTACTACATGGAGCATACTAAGGCACGCAGGTTTGACTCCTCCAGTTGTTCCTCACTTATGGGGAAGTGGGAAAGGGCAAACCTGCTACTAGAGAACTATTGCCAGGTGGATTGTCTTCGTATACAATTCTGCTATGAAAACTAGGCAAAATACCCCTCAGGACTATAGGCTATTTGACTAGAGGTACATCTGCTTTTCTGGCTGCTGCCAGAGATATACCCTATTAGAGATATGCAAAGCAGCCACCTGGAAAACAGTCCATACATTCACCAAGCATTACTCTCTGGATATCCAGGCTAGGAGTGATGCTCGGTTTTAACAGCAGTACTGCAGAGCCTATTCCCAAAATAAGTTTGATTCCTCCTCCATGGAGGCATTGCTTAGTAGTTGCATATAAAACAGAATACAGCAAGACTTCATGTTGTTTGAAGAAAAATTCTCACCTTAGTAATTGTGTTTCTTCTAATAGAGTCTTGCTGTATTCTGAGCTCCTCCCTGCCTCCCTCTCAGAACCTGGTATTTGGGAAGTGGGATGGTAGGCACAGTGTTGCACCTCAGGGGTATACTTGGCACTCTCCTTTTTAAACAGGGGAGTGGGTTACAGAATGTATTATTTGATAATTGTTTTGTTCACTACATGGTTTTTGTTTTGAGTTTCTTGACTTCAGCCTTTTGGGGATCCAAAATTTTTGGTTGCCTTTTGGCTAGTTAAAATTTTACAATTTCCACTTAGTAGGGTAGTTAGTATTAGCTCGTAAGAATCTGACAGTTACACTTCAAAGTGCAGCAGACAGAGGTTTGAACTGAGCTCGAGCTCAATATTCTATGCTCTGGCATACAGTTAACTCTTTCCTCTCCAGAGCAGTTCAAGTGCTGGGCTAACTGCATAATGTCAGAATACAGCAAGACTCCATTAGAAGAAACACAATTACTAAGGTGAGACATTTTTTCTTGTGGTTTACATAAACTGCAATTAGTGTATGGTTTACATAAACCATGGAAAATGAAATTGTTTATTCACATTAAAGACTTTCAGAATTCTGAAGAATTTAATAAAACTTGTGAAAAGCAGTTCAAAAGCAAAACTGCCATTCCACTTGAATTCTACTGCCAGATTTCTTCATTCCCCACAGTTCTACTTTCAAGTCCAACCGATCCATCTCAAGCCCCAAAGGGTGATTTCTGAAAAAGATGTCTCTCTTAACTATTGTACCATGATTGATAAGCGGTGGCAGACATATTCTTGACTTCCACACTTGGTCACCTCCTCCCAAACTCTTACTGTTCCATTCTCTATTGACTACTGTCATCTTTTGTAGGAATCCATATCAAGGAATGGACAGTATTGAGCAGTCCCCATCATTGACAATGCTGCTGGGTATATTAATCAGTCAGGACAAATCCTGAAACTTGATTGTCTGAAGCAATATCTGACCCATGACAACACCACAGCACATCATCATAAGTCAGAACTTAATTACCAAGACCAGCAGTCTTGCGGGCAAGTTTATAACCAGATGAAAACCCAGTATGATGTATGGGGAGCCTTATTATTAACTGAAATCAAGCAGATTTCATAGAGAATAACGCTAGTCACCTATCGGCAATGGCCGAATAGTGCTTTGAGAGGCTGCCTTTGGTGACCACGCGTAATGCCTCGCTCACCAATGGCAACCTCAAGACACACTAACTGTTCTTGTTACTGAAAGATGACTAGTTATTGTTTTATAGTGTATGATTTTTTGTTAGCTTGTTTTTTTTTTAATGAGAGTGTGCCAGCAGAAGAGGAGCAGATGTCAGTTGGGGATCTTGTTGCTCCACCCTGATGCTCTCACACTGGTCACTGCCGCGCCTCGCTTGCCAGCAGTGCTGCACCTTAGGTATTTCTTTTTTCAAGCCACTTTACATATCAACCAAGCAGGCCTAAACAGAGAGACCCTTGCAGTAGCAACTGGATCCCTACTACAATCTGCTGACAATGGGGACTGCTATTTATTGGACTGCTGCCACACCGAGGGACCTGCTGAATGCCTCATTTCAGAAGAGAGTTTTTCTTTTTGAATGGTAGAGCATGAGAGGGAATGTGATCGATGCTGTTATGCTGCAGTAGCTATGTAGCTAGTGCAGCATAACAGCTATAATGACATAGATACTGCAGCTTAACAACAATTAGAAAGTGATGATTTCTTGATAAGAATGTTCCATCATACACTATAACCTTGTTATGCCATGGTTATGAAATCACTCTGTTGTTAACCCTTCTTGAGTATGTCATATCAATTGAAAATGGAATGCTCACAACAATGTTCTAACAAAATGGAATGTTCACAACAATCAATGTTCCGTGGTAATTCAGTAAAATAATTCAATCCATTGATTACACAATCTTGGTAGCCTTGCACTCTAAAATATAATGCATGTCGTTTGGTTAAAAACATGCTGAAAACACTTCGAGGTTGCCATGGCATCTGAAACCTCTCAAACTGCACTCTCGAGGTTTACCATGATGTCATGGCAACTTTTGAAGTGTTTACAGCATGGTTATTAACCAAAGACCATACATTATCTTCTATGTGCTACTGCATACCATAGGATATTGAAACATCTCATGTGGTTACCTCTAAACACCTCCAAGGCATGACGCTTAACCTATGATACACCTCCCCATGATTTATTATTTCTTGCATTGTTTTCTGCCACAACTCCACAAGGGTGTTGAAGTCAAAGTGATGGAATGCTGCAATCTGAATTATATTTCCTGGTTCACAAACTTAAACAAATAAATTCATAATTTAATAGCTTTGTAAATGTGATATCATTTGTAGCAGTCTTGCCTAAATGTAATCAAAATTGGAGTTCCACTTTGTTAGGCAAACAAACAGGCCTTGAGAATGGCATGTGCCACAAACTCCAAGGCAAAGATTACCAAGAGCCTGCCAAATACAGTTTATAACTGGCTCTTCAAGGCTGTTTAATTTTGTTTTTCCAAATCTAGCCAAAAGCTAGAACTACAGCTGAGTTAACATAGTTTTAAAATTGCTGCTCTAATCTACACAAAAGAGGAAATAGGGAGCAGGCAGGAAACTAATGACCTGAAAGCCAAACTTTATGGTGGGAAAGCTATGGAATCACTACTTAAAGAAATGACTGAGGATTTGGGAATACAGTGCAAGCAATTTAGACGGAACGTGCTTAAGCGGGACAACTGCTTAAGCGGACCTCTCCACTGGAACACTTCAGTTCTATCAATTAAGATAGGTGTCAAAATTCTTATAAATGGGATGCATTTAAGGATTCACTCTGGTTTGTTGGGATGCCTGGTAGCTGAATTGATCTGTTTACAACCTAATATCCTGACAGCAGACCGTTTTTTTTTTTGCATACTATAAATGGCAGTAAATGGCTATATTCAGCTGCTAACACTCAACAGTTAATGTGTCATAGATAAAACAAGGCTGACATAGTTTCATCATACTTTATCCTGTCTTACTTCTGCTGCTGTGCTTCATGATGTCTGTCCTTCCACAAAATGAGCTCACCCTTGCTGAGCAGGTACAGGTTGTTGAAGCCTGAATTATCCTACATGTTCATTATCCTCCATTGCTGCTGAGTTCAAGATCTCAAAACGTCAGGCAGGATGGATCAGTAAAATCTTGAGTCAGTTCTACGAGTGGCATGCAATCTCAAATCCAAGCAGAAAGAGGAAATGAGAGGGCAAAGACAGTGATGTAGATGATGCCCTCTGTTATGGTTTACTCAGGCATTGGAGAAAGGTGCTCGTATATCTGGCCTTCTGCTTAAATCAAAAGCTGTTGATTTGACCACATAAATGGGACATGCTCAATTTGAGGCAACTGATGACTGGCTGTCGAGATGGAAGCAGCACCATCAGATCATCATTAAGAGGGAACACAGTGAAAATAGGACACAGTTTCAAGTGCTACTAGCTCCTGGATAATTGAAGTGCTGCCAGGTCTGCTTGCTGGCTGTCAACTGGCAGATGTGTTTAATGTAGACAAAACCAGCTTATTCTTCAGAGGTTATCCAGAACATGGTCATTCCCTTAAAAACAAAGAGTTAATCAGAGGCAAAAGGCAAAAGACAGAATCTCTGTCATGTGCTGTGCTAACCAGAGTGGGACTGAAAAGCATAAGCTTCTTGTCATAGGCAAAAGCAAATGTTCCAGATGTTTACCTAAAGACCTTACGTCACTGCCTGTTACATACACAAGCTCAGTTAATGCCTGGATGACAGGGTCCATTTTCCAGGAGTGGCTGTTATCATGAGATGTGGAGCTTCATTGGAAAAGAAGAAAGATTTTGTTGCTTGTAGATAATAGTTCAGCCCACCCCAATGAGTTTGCCAGATGGTTTAAATTCATTAATTGATGTGTTTTCCTCCCAACACCAATGGCATAATCCAGCCTATAGATATGGGAGTGATCAAGAGCGTTAAGGGCCACTATCGGTCATATGTGGCAGGGAAAATTCTAGCACCATTGATGAAAGGAGTCACCACATGCCAGAAATTGCCCACAAAGTAAATCTGCTTGATGCAATTTTTATGCTTCGTTGGCATGGTAAGTTGTAAAGCCACAACAACTGAACATTGTTTCCGAAAAACTGGTTTCAGCAATGATGTCAGTGTGATGCCAGAATAAATAAGTGTGACTGAACTACAGGATGTCAAGCATTCCAAGCTTCATGAATGTAGAGACTTTCACTGAGTTCATTGACATGGACTGTGATGAGATGACTGTGGGTGAATTCAGTGATTCAGATGTTGTAAGTGCTATTGTTGGAGGAGCTGGAGTAGCCACGACAGATGACACAAATGACATGCCTGATCAGGAGGCAACAGTGACAGCAAGTGATGCACTAAGTGTGTTCTGCCATGCTGTGGTGCCTGCAACATGGAAAAATCAAACACAAGAGGCTTTGTTTGAGGCAGAGTGAACAATTCAAGCACATGCGATAAATGAAAAAAAGCAATTACAGATTGTTTTACTCCCACCTATGCTTCATCTACTTCAGCAACAGCATCTGCCTGCATTACAGCACCCCAGTATGGACACAAGGATCAGGCACCCTCAACATCGTATATGGTGTCAGAAACAGCAGATCTATTGCTGCAACAATACAAGGAGTACCCACAGTACGATGATGGAGAGTCACTGGATAAAATATACACTGTGCTGAAACAGTGTACCAAAGCAAAATGAATCACGGTACACCCTTTAAAAGAGCACAAGCACAATCACGACTTCAATCACAAGAAAAAATACTGTTTTCACAGTCATGACTTGGCACAAGCAAAATAGAAAAAGTAAAAAATACTGTTGTCACAAGCACAAGGATAAAAGATAACAGAAAAACAAGATACAGTATACACTGACACTACTTCACCTCACTGCAAATGGAACAATTACTGATTAGCGATTAGAACTTAGCACTGCTAGTAAGTGAGTAAAGATCTTCCCATCCCAATTCCAATTCCACATGATCGGGTTGCAAACTTCGGTTCTCTGAGATGGCTGCTTAAGTGGGATGATCAACTCTTCCACCCTTTCCACCCTGCCATCCTGATTAGTGTGACTTCATTGCACCTAAAACCAGTGAGTTGCAGGATCCGAGGCAGCATGGTTTCATGGGGAGATCTTGCCAAACAAATCTGACAGAGTGCAGAAATCAACTTGCTATTCTCTAGGCCAGCTGGATGCTAATAGCAATAAGTGCTGCATTTACTAGCTTCCACATGAATGTCACCACTTTCGTGGCAAATTAGGTCAGTGACTGTTAATGGTTCACAAAATGCTGGAGTAGCATCTGGCACAGCATCTGACTAAAACAAGACAAGACACTTTTCAAGCTGCACAAATCTCTGCAGTGCTGCTGACCTGACTACTTTGTTTTGTTTTTGCTTTTGTTATTTATTTTATTTATTTGTAAGTAGTAGCTGGCAAAGATACATAGAGACAGAACTTGTTTCCTGTTGTGGCCCAGGATGGGGATTGCGAAAGCAATGAACAACAGAAAATCAAGTCAGTCAATAAGTAAATGCAAAACAGTACAATTAAAGGTGAGTATACAGAGTAATACAGAAGAAAATACATTTACTGCCAGTTCCATATAAAAGACTTGTAAGCAAGTTGAGGAGGATGGAATGGGCACCAAGGTGGTAAACTTGGTTAGAAACTGGGTGATGGATAGAACACAGAGGTAGTGGTAAATGGAGCTCATTCTGAGGGAAGCAGGGAAACCAGTGTAGTGCCACAGAGGTTGGTTCTGGGGCCAGTCCTACTCAATGTCTTCATAAATGACATTGCAGAGGATCTGGAAGGAGAGGTATGCATATTTGTTGAATGATACTAAGATTTGCAATAGGGCAGACACTCCAGGAGGGGTGGGAAAATGAGGAGAGACCTAGGTGAACTTAGGAATGGTTAAGAGTCTAGCAGCTAAGTTTCAATGCAAAAAGTGCAAAATCATACATTTGGTACACAGGAACCCAGGGAGGCTTACATGATAGGGAGAGATACTGACGGCAACCAAACAGGAGAGGGTTCTGGAGTAAAGATATCAGAAGTTTTAATGGTGACCAGGCAGTGTGCCAAGGCTGTGAGAAAAGCCAGTGGGGCACTGGTGTGCATACTGTAGGAGAGATATCACCAGCAGAAGAAAGAAGATGGTGATGCGAATATAAATTATTGGTGAAGCCTCATATGGAGTATTGTGTCCAGTTCTGGAGGCTGCATCTACTTTACATAAAGACCATAGTAACAAAGTCTTGGCACTCCAAACTCAGAACAATTGGAAACCATTCAAAGACCAGTCACAGACTTGCAATAAGGTTTACCTTTATTTAAAGGCATTTGCTTTGAACAGAAAAACGACTGCTCCTCCTAGAGCTTGTGAAAGTTCCTGACAATATAATGAAAAAGTTTCATCTTTAGTCTCTAAGTTAAACCAAAACATATATAGAACACCCGGTGGCACTAGATTAAGGAAAGACATACTAAAAGAGTTAGAAAATCTAATATTCATTATTGTTAGACTGTCACATGAATTCATTAACTTAGATTTTATTTTAGGTAAGATTTCATAATTTTTCCTTAATCTAGTGCCACATCATTGTTCTATAAATGTTTTGGTTTAACTTAGAGACTAAAGATGAAACTTTTTTCATTATATACTTGTATATAAAAGTTTATTTAAGTTTAAAAATATAAAAACTGTTCTCTGAAGGACCCACACCACTGATGTAATTGTTAGTAGGAAGTCTAAATTCATTAATGATGATATCATTGGCACCAGCTGTTGTGCAACATATATAACGGATGTAACACCAGGAGGCACTATTCCTTTAAAAAGCCTCTCGATGAAATGTCAGGAACTTTCACAAGCTCTAGGAGTAGCAGCCATTTTTCTGTTCAAAACAAGTGCCTTTATATAAAATAAAGGTAAACCTTATTTCACGTCTGTGACTGGTCTGTGAATGTTTTCAATTGTTCTGAGTGTGGAGCACCGTAACTTTTTCCTATGTATTTTAGTCTTGTCACAGGCACCCATTGTACTGAGCAGCTTTTTCTGTTCCTCATCTATGTAAAGACATAGACACAGTGGAGGTAGTTCAGAGCAGGGCAACAAAATGGTGCTGGCCTTGCACCAAAGTCATATAGGAGAGAGAGATTGGAGATCTCACTTTGTACACCCTGGAAGAGAGGAGAAGAGAGAAGAGAGGGAGGATATGATAGAGATCTTCAAATATGTCAGGGGTTAAATGAGGTACAGGAGGTACATCAGAAAAAGATGTTCTAGAACAAGGGGTCATGACATGAAGTTGGAAGGATAGACTAAGGGATGATGTGAGGAAGGATTTCTTCACAGAAATGGTGGTGAATACATGGAACAACTTCCCAGCAGAGGTGGTGGGGCACATTTGGTAGTGGATTCAAAAATGCATGAGATTTGCATAAGGGTATCCTAGCAATAGGTAGGAGAACAAAGTCAGTGATCAAGTAGGGTCTTTGTTTTTGCAGCAGGTAAGGAAAATAGGCAGGCTAGATGGGCCTTGCGTCCTTATCTGCTATTAAATTCTATGTATTTATGTATATTAAATATTCAGTACAGAACACATATAATATAACATTTACAGGATGACTTAAACAATATATAAAATGAAATAATTTATACACAATAAAAAAACTTCTTATGTATCAATGGTGATATGTATGCAGAACACAATCATTCAAAACAGATTTGGGTGCAAATGGAGCAAAAATAAGACACCTCACAAAAAGAAAAGAAATCTGAGACTGTGAGATAGGAGGAGAGGAGGAGAGAAACCTCATAGTGAAGAAAGGACAAGAGAAGAAAGAGAAGGAGGTGGAGCAAGATCCGGTCATTGGGCAGCAAGGAGAAGACTAGAAGAAAGAAAGAAAAGAAGACAAGGAACATAATTAGCAAGGTTAAGAGGATAGAAATAGGGTAACATATTAGCATTGGGGAGAGCACAAACAGAAGCAAGAGGGCCAAGGTGCATTTGTAGTAGCAGATTGAAAGTGTAAAAAGGAGACTCAAAAGGGAGAGGAGGCTTATATCAAAGGTGCGTATTCTGACAGAAAATGGGAATGGAGAACTGAAGTTTTGCAACTGGGGATGATAAGAGTGGGCATTAGAATAGCACAGAGAGTATGAGAATGATATTTCAGGATAAATGTCTAGCAAGAAGAGACACACAGTGGAAGAGACAGAGTGATTTTTTCTAAAGTTTTCTACAGGGCTGTTTCATCTGGCCAGGTGCTGGCTGGCTTTTCAACTCCTACCCCTTCTCTCAACTGGTCACCATCTCTCCACAGGTTTTACCTGATTAGTTTCTTCACAACTAACCCCACAGTGAGGCTGAACGAGTGAGGGCCTGAGTCTGGATCTAGTTAGCAGGATCTGGGGCAATGGCATGGGTTGGGGAAGGAGGACAGGGCTTCTTTAGTGTGCAGCCCCACTTTCTTTTGTTAAGTCCTGGTTCCCAAGGCTAATAAGCATGCAGTGGCATGGGCATGCAACAAGAAGATGTCACACCTACTCAAATGCCTCTGCCTGTCCGTTAGAGAGACAGACATTTGCTGTGTCACCAAAGCTCTTCTGGGTGGCAGTCAATCAGTGGCTCACCCTCTCCCCCCCTCCCGAAGGTAGACAGCTGTGAACATTCAATCCTCCTTCCTCTAGCCAGTCCCGAGTGACCCTGGTCCATTTCCAAACTGTGGTCACTGGATTGGTTGTAGATAAGGTACCTAGTGCCTCTTCCTTTCATGCCACTGGGCTAGCAAGACAAAGGGATTTAAGGGGAAGTGAGAGGAAGTTTGATAGAGAGAGCAGTGCTGAGTCAAGTAGAAAATGCCAGTAGGATGCTGGGGTGCATAGAAGGTGTATCACTAGCAGAAGGATGGCAGTGGCGTTGACACTGTATCAGTCATTGGTGATCTCTCACCCAGAGTACTGGGTCCAGTTCTGGAGACCATACCTTAGAAAGGCCATAGACAGGGTAGAGGCTATCCAAAGAAAGGTAACAAAATGGTGCACCAAATGTCCTGTGAGTAAAGGCTGAGGGATCTAAACATGTACACACTGGAAGAGAGGAGGGAGAGAAGAGACATGATAGAGAGCTTTAAATACCTCATGAGGGTGAATAAGGTAGCATTTTTCAGAAAAATGTCATTTTGTTTAACTTTCCTTTATTTCATAAACATTTTACAACAATACCATACAACCAAAACTAAATCTAGATTATATATAGAATAACCAACTTCAGAAAGTGTGAGCTAGGATTATTACAATGAATACAATTATCAATATCCTACCGTAAACGTAACATTAGACTAGATGGCTTGAGAAAACAAAACTTATTACTAAAGGATGTCCAGAAGAATTAGGAACTGATGGACAGCATGGACCCAACGGGTGATTAAATACCCAATCAATCTTAAGCGCCACAGAAAGAGAATGATGAAACCCATAAAACTAAGGAGGAAGTGAGAGACTAAATTATTTTAGGAGATGATAAATATCTCCCTCCCATGTGTTATAAAATGAGTGATATTATTATGAAATAGATAGAATAGTCTAATAATCTGTAGATTTAATAGAATATTGGATTTCCATTCTTCCATGGTTAAAACCTGTTTATCTAACCAATGTCTAATGATAAGTTGTTTTGTAGAAATAGCTAACATGGTTATAGTGGTCCTGTCCTTTAAACTTCTAATTTAACTAAGATTTCCCAAAATGTAAGTGTTGAAACCAGAAGCATATAGTAAAGATAATTTTCTTCCATACTTATGTTTAACCAAATTCCAAATGTGCTGAGATTTGGGAGAGTCCCACAGTACACAATGAATATATCCTACATTGAGATTACATTTAATACATTTGTCAGATTCCAGAAGTCCAAATTTAAACATTTTTGAGGAGTCATATAAGCATTATGTAAATGTTTGTACTGAATGAGTTTCAGATTATCTAAAGGTATATAGTGAAAATATTTTCCCAAACAGCAGGCCAGATTTGTGGATTGAATCAAGGCTCTCTGCTCTAATAAGAAGGAATGACAGGATCAGTACTAAACGTATACATTAAAAGAAGCTGGTATAAACTTGAAAGACGTGGGGTATTGAACTTGATATTCCATATCTTTAGTACATCTTGGGAATCCAAAGAAATTGGAAAATATCCAAACTGAGCTTTAAAGGCTATTTTAATTAATAACAGCTTGGGCATGAACTTTTTGTGAAGATTCTCATTATCTAGATTTCCTGAAGTGAAATAAGCAAATTGTTTCTTATAAAAGAATTAACTGTGAGCAAGGTACCTTTTGGGAACCATTCGTTAGGAATACCTTTACCATTTATCTTAAAGTTTGGATTACCCAGAATAGCCTGATGTATACTGTTAAGTTCTCAGAATCCTATAAAATACATGATTTGGTGGTAAATTTTCAAAGAGGTTCCTATTGGTGAGGGTTTCCGTTTCTTAGGTAGAAAACTGGATTTAGCGTATAGTATGGTCTTAGGCTGAATTTTGCATTTTTTAAGTATGTTAAGTTCTAGATCCAACCAGATTGGGAGGTAATTCTCAAAATAATTTCTAGGAAATAACCACTTTACATATTTATTAATATGTGAAGCCCTATAATATAATAAACAATATGACAGTCAAATGCTACCTTGTTCCTTAGGTAAAATAACTTTTTCCAAGCTATCCTTGGATTTTACCTTTCCAAATAAATTGAATAATTTCTGATTGCAAGTTGTTAAACCATTCCATGGGTAAGTATATGTTTAACATATTAAGAGGGCAAAATATTTAGGGAAAAGTATTATTTTTATAATAGTTACCCTGCCTCAAAAGGTGAGAGGAGGTTTTCCTATCTTTTTAAATCCTGTTTAGTTGTGCTAATTAAATCCTCTAGGTTAAGTTTTAGAAGCTGAGAACTGTTAGAAAACAATGAATATAAGAACTATCGGGTATGCAATGAAGTTTAAGAGATATGTGAGAAAGTATTTCTTCACTGAGAGCAATTGCCTGGAGCAATTTTCCAGCAGGGACTGGTGGATATGAAAACACTGGTGGACTTGAAGCATGCATGGGATAGATATAAAGAAAAGCTGATACCATAGCAAGGGGAGGAGATGGCCAGAGACCAGGTAGTGTCTGTGCTGACAGAATATGCAGGAAAAGGGTCAGCCTAGGTGGGTCAAGCAGTTCTTATTTGCTGAGAAATTATATGTTTCTAAGTCAAAATGGCAGAAGAAGGAAGGAAAAGTGGGATCCAGTCCCATGAGGGTGGATTTCAGGGCAGCATATGAACATACAAAAGTGCCAGCAGATACAGGCCAAGCAGTGCATTGTGTCTGCTCAACTGTGCAGCTCACAGCTTAGACTACTGCTGCTGCCCCCCACCCCATGACTGACCCTCATCGCCATTTCCCCAGCTGCTTTCCTCTCCTGCTCAACTCCTCCCTACTAGAATCTTGCCCTAACCCTATCCCACCCCTATTAAAGCTCCCCACCAATTTCATAGATATCACTTTTTCAGGCAGTGAATTCCAACTTGCAACCACTCTCTCAGTGAAGTAATGTCTCCATGTTTCCCTCTTGAACCTATCCCTTCCAACCTCAGACTATGCCCCTAGTGATTCCCTCCCCTTTGAACAAAACATGCCCTCAGTACTAACATTGTTCATGCCATTTAAGTACTTGATGGTCTCTAGCATATCACCCTTTCCTTCTGTCCTCCAAGGGGTTCATGTTGAGCCCTCAACCTATTCTCATAAGGTTTCTTACCCATTCCCCTGATCATCTTTGTCATCCTTCACTGGACCCCTCCAAAAGTTTGATGTCCTTCCTTAAATAGGGCTCCAAACTGCGCACAGTACTCTAAATGGGGCCTAATCAGTGATCTGTACAAAGGCAGAAGGCTTCCTCCCTCCTAGAGGTGCTTATACCTGGACAATGGAAACCATTAGCCCAGCCCAGACTTCTAAATAACAACCAGGGCATTGCTGGTGCCACTGTCCTGTAGCGTATGTACCCTGTTAACTGATTACCATCTTTACTCTGTAACTGTTTTACAACTTTCTGTAACCACTTTTGCTTATGTACAAGCTTCTTTTGTAACTATTGTGTCTTATTTGTTGCCATTGTATTTGATATATCTGTATATAATGACGTGGAACCTTTGTAAAGGAGTCTTTGACTCAAAGGTATGTTATCCGATATCTTCAATAAATAAATAAATAGAAGTGATTCCTCTAGCAATGCACCCCAACATTCTATTGGCCTTGGCTGCTGCTTTCCTACATTGAGACTAGTGGTTCATATTCCCTCTGACAATCACCCCAGATCCTTTTCCTCCACAGGGACAGATAACTGCGCCCCTCCCAAATGGCAGCTGTACCATGGGTTCCTGGCTCCAAAGTGCATAACTTTTCACTTCTTAGCATTGAAATACAACAGCCAAGTGTCTGACTATTGCTCTAGTGTTAACAAATCCTTGTGGAGTCCCTTCCACCCTCCACACCATCCACCACCACACCTATCTTGGTGTTGTCAGCGAATAGGCTGACCTTACTCAAAACCCTTCCATTTTATCTGCAATGAAAATGTTAACGAGCACCAGCCCCAGCACCAAGCCCTGTGGAACCCTACTTGGACCGTTCTGGGAGTTGAGAGCTCCCCATACAAACACTCTATGATGTCTGTCCTTCAACAAATTTCTCACCCACTTTACCAATTTCTCCCCAGCAACCAGGTTCAACAGTTTACTAGTCAATCATCCATGGGGCACCGAGTCAAAGGCCTTGATGAAGTCAAGATACAGTACATCAACTGGCCAGCTGCCATCGAGTGCTCTTGTCACCAGTCAGAAAAGTCAACCAGGTTTGTTTGACATGATCATCTGGAGATGAACCCATGATGTCTATCATTCAGGAGACCATTTACTTCTTGGAAGGTCACCAATCTTTCTTTAAGTATAGTCTCCATTAGCTTACCCACAATGCAGCCCGTAATTTCCTGGTTCATCCTGGGGCAACTCTTATGGAGGGGTACCATGCGTACCATCCTCCACTCCTGAGGCACACACCCAGTCTGCAGGAGGTACTGAACAAGACTGCTAGAGGTGCTGCCAGGACTTCAGCTAGCTTTCTCAGGACTCTAGGATGTAAGCTCACCCAATCCAGGTTCCTTGTCATTCTTCAAGGCCCTTAGTCCTTCTAGCACCCTGTTCACTGGGATCTCCTCATCCATTATTGCCCTCCCTCATTTGACTTTCCTCTGCAGGATGGGCCCATCCCTTTCCCTGTAAGATACTGAGCAGAAATACTCATTGAATGTCTCTGGCTGCTCAGCCTCCTTCTCTGCCCACCCTCCATCTTTCTTGATTCTGATGATTTGTTCCTTGCAGCTCCTCCTCACCTTAATGTACCTAAAGATGTATTTTTCACCTTGTTTTATCCCATGTGCAAGCCGCAGCTTTTTTTTGGCTATTCTAACAATCCTGCTCACCTCCCTGGATTTAGTTGTGTATTCCTTCCTGTCATCTTCCCTTTTGGACCTTTTCCATTTCTGAAGGCCAACTTTTCTCCCTCACACCTTTCTGCACTTCTCTGGAACACCAACTTATTTTTTTTGTCCTTGCCTTCTTTACTGCAACTCTTTGTACAGCATTGTAAGTCATATCATAGAAACACAGAAACATAGACTTTATCATCAGATAAGGACCATTTGGCCCACACAGTCTGCCCATTTCCCAGCTCACTGCTGCAGCAGCAAATCCTTTTGATCTGCAGCTTTTCTGCTCTATACGCCTCCGGGGTACATTTAGGTCTATCACATGCACTCTTGAACCCCATATTATTTTCCCTCAAAGTCAAAGTCTTTCATGATCATCCTGGAAGGATCTCATGGCAGACCAGGAGAGGAGGCAGGATTTGATCTGGTACAGTGTTTTGAGCTTGTGGCAGACTTTTTATGTTAGGTAAAACATTGAATTGGGTGGAGAAGTTTACTTTGTTATAAATAAAGGCCTGAATAATGTGTAAAATACTTGAGTAGCAGTACATCTAACCTCTCAGTTTCTAATGATAATGTAAAAGCTGCATCTATACACAATGGACCAGATATTCAAAGGGTTGCGCATGGCACAACAGTGTTGCACCATGCGCAACCCACTGATCTCTTGACACGATATTCAAACAGGAAAAGTGAGCAGCACAAATCCTGATGTGCCAGAGTGCATCAGTAATCTATGCAAGTGCAGGTGGTGGGGCATGCCCATGCATACCCTGCACAGCCCAATATTCAGCCTGGATGTGCAGAGCCATGCATGCAACCCCTACCTGCGCCAGCACAAAGTTGACCCCAAAAAAGGAAAATGGATGGCCACCCACAGGTGAGCTGCCACATTGCAGTTCGCAACACAGCAGCTGCCATCTGTGGGTGGCCACCCGAGCTCTGGCTGCACCTGGCACGCCCATGCCAATCACGGACATTTGTAATAAAACAATAAAACTTCTGTCCAATATCTCTTTTGGTCCAGTGGACAGTTGTCTTCCTGATCACGGGCATCTGTAATAAAAAATAAGACTTCTGTCAATATCCCTGGTAATCCAGTGGACCGCTGTCTCCTGATCGTGGGCATTTATAATAAAGAAATAAGACCGGTCCAGTGGACCACTGTCTATCTGATCATAGGCATTGTAATAAACAAATAAAACTTCTGTCCAATATCCTGGTGGTCCAGTGGACCACTGTCTGCTCGATCGTGGGCATTTGTAATAAAGAAAATAAATATGTGCAATATCCTGGTAGTATAGTGGTACCCCCCACTCCCCACCGCCCAGCTGAGCCCCGCCCGCTCCCCCCAGTCAGCCGGTGGGCGGCAGCACCCAACCCACCTGCCCCATGCCACCTGCCAGCTGACACCATCAGTAGGGCTGTACACCCATTGGTCCACAGAGTGAGCCAATGGGCATGCAGCTCGATGTCGTACTCATTCCAGATATGCGACTGATGGTGTCATTCAGTGGGTGGCGGGTGGCAGACAGGTGGGAGCTGCCACCTGCTGGCTGACCGGGTGGAGCGGGTTGTGGGGCTCAGTGGGCGGGCAGGTGGGGATGGGGGTACTGCTAGACCACCAGGATATTGCACATATTTATTTTCTTTATTACAAATGCCCAATGATTGGGCAGACAGCAGCCCACTGACCACCAGAGATATTGGACAGAAGTTTTATTTTATTATTACCAGTGCCCGAGATGAGCAGACAGCGCCCACTGGACCACCAGGGATATTGGACAGAAGTCTTCTTTCTTTACAAATTCCCATGATCGGCAGACAGCGGTCCACTGGACCACCAGGGATATTGGACAGAAGTCTTCTTTTTTTTACAAATGCCCATGATTGGGCTGACAGCGGTCCACATGACCACCAGGGATGATAGGATTTTCATAATTTACTCAGCCCACGATCGGGCGAGAACAGGTCCACTGGACCACCAAGGATTTATGCTTTTCCTTTTTTACTGCAGCCTGCAATCAGGCTGTGAAGCATGCCAGCTGCAGGGGGCATTGGTCCCTGATGGCTGCTGCCTGGCAGGGCACCAGGTGCAGGTCGTGGGGATCATCGCACCTGCATGCAAAATAGAGGCCATAATGACATGCAAATGGCCACACTGCATACATTATGGCCCCATTTGCATGTCGAAGTTTGAATATTAGCGGTTGCTGTACGCCGCTGAACTTCGCTAAACATCCCATGCTCCACTCTGGCCACTGCACCATGCCAATGCGTGGCTAGGGTGCGAGAGCTCAATGATGCTGTGCCATGGCACAGCTCCGCTGAATATCGCCAGGTCCACACCTGTGCAGCTAAGCTGTGCTGCCTAGGCTTGTGCCACAGCCTGGTGCAGTTTGAATATCTGGGCTTATGTATAGTAACAGAAGCACATTTATTTTAACACTTATTGACCCAAGATTAGAGATGTGCAACTTGGCAAATGTTGCTTTGCAAATTAATGTACACTGTTTGGCAAATTTGTTTTATCATGACTGTTTTTTACCTGTCTGCTGTGGCACACTCTGGCTTGGGACATCCAGCTGCCAGCTTCATCTGCCCAGACAGCTGGGTAGCTCGAACTCACCCAGGAGGATCTGGAACTGCTGTCATGCCATACTGCTGGAGGGCTCACCTCTGCCTCTACCAGCCAGGACAGCCCCAGACTCTCCCCAACAGGACTCTGCCTAAGTCCTCCGGGCAGCTTGGAGCATGGCCATCAAGCTGCATGGTTGTGCCCAGCCATGTTATCATCCAATTGGCCCCTGGAGCGTGATGTGCAGTGACATCCAGGCACAATGTATCGATGTCCACCGTGCTCCCTCTATTGCCACTAACTCTATTAGTGCCCCAGGCATCCCAGGGGCCACTACAGCACAGTGAGATTCCTCATCCCACCCCAGGACTAGAGACCAGTCTACAGATGACCGATCCCAGTCCTCCCCAGCCGACCCCGATGACTCAGGCTTGTTCCTGAACCCATGACACTGGCATGGTGTAAGTGTGGCATCCAGCACCTCAGCCCTCAAGCGACACTGGGCAAACCCTGTTTGCTAAATCTGTGTACAGTGTCAACATAGCAAAGCTTTTGGCAGGAGAAGTGGCACTATTTTCAAGCGAAGTCATGCAACTTCACTGGCGAAGTTGTAGCTTTGCCTATCTTCAACTGGAAAAGTACCACTTTGCCAGGAAAACTCATTGCAAAGTGCTGAAGTGGTAGTTAGGAAATTTTTCTTGCAAAAGCAAATTTTGCAACTTTTCAGAGCCTTGCCAGTAATGCAAAATGTTGCAACATTCCTACCCAGGATAGTCCAGCTGAGATTCAGCATCTTATTTTCAGTGAAGTCCTCTTTCTATCCATTTGCACATCTGAGTGCACTGGCACACCAGATGATTAAGTGACTTGCTTAAAGTCACAGTGAGCATTGGCTCTAGTGGTGTTTTATTTTTTCTTTGTTTGTTTGTTTCTTTCTTTCTTTGTTTCTTTCTTTTTTCTTACTTAGATTTTGGTAACTGAGAAGGATCAGTGAGACAAACTGTCTCTTTTTCAGGAGCAATCTGAATTAATTACAAAAATACACTGAGGAATGGAAACTGACAATACAACAAGCACTACATAAGTAAATGACAAAATACAATGCAGAAAATGGATGTACATGGGGAGGTAGTTAGGTACAGGATACAGATAGGAACTCGAAGGCAATTACTACCACAGCAGACAGTTTTTTATCTGCTTTTCTTTGTAAGTTGTAAATATATATATATATATATATATATATATATATATATATATATATATATATACAGTATATAGGCTAGATTTTAAGACTGGACATGTGAATTTACATCTAAATTTGCATCAGATATCTTAGCTATTTGTCAAAGTCTGTGTTAATTTGTGAAAAAGTCACCATTTGTAGCAGTTAGCCTGACAAATCATATGCAAATTCAATTTAATTGTGAAGACAGCAGTCTTGCACAACATATAGAAATGTTAAAACATAGATGGTCTAGCATGTTCAGACAAATGCAAATGCATGCCTGCAGGTGTTAGTGTGGTAAGATGGATCCTAAATAGATCCATCTGAAAATCCTACCATCCACAGTAAATCAGTAGTGCTGTACAGACCCTTACCAGATTGCTGTTTTTCCTTTCATGGATAATGGATGCCCCTGGCAAGGAACTTGTGTTCTTGGCCACACAGAAGGCAAAATATGGTGATGGTAAGAGCAAGAGATAAACAACAGTATGAAAGAGCTCATGTAACTTATTTTTCTAAAACTATAAAAATATTTACAAACAAACAAATAGAACAGTTATTTTATCCTTCATTAAGCCCCGTAATATTTTAAAATAAAAACAAAGTTAGTGGTGTTCCTTTATCATGTATATTTCTGTTACCTATTTTTTCTGGTTTCTTAGCTCAGTAACAGTGTAAATGTAAGGGTCATTAATTATTGATGTACTTGTATATCCAGAGTTTTGCAGCTAACATAGTTCAGATAGAATGCCTACCTTTTGGCAAAATGCAATCTCTAAAGGTCTTTGGACATGGGCAATTCAATGACACCAGGAGTGGTTTCCATAGAATTCATCATTATCTGTAGAGTTGACTCTGCTTATCCCAGAAGTAGATAGTGAATTGGTTATGTGGATTTGCCATTGATACTATATATGTGTCACTGCTGTTTACTAACATCTGTCAATAATGATATTATATTAAACTTCAAAGCTGAATACATCAGCACTTATCAATTATTATTCAATTATCTCATTTTCTGCACTCTAAAATGTATCATTTCCTGATCCCTCTCTTCCTCTTGCTCCTGTCCTTTCTTCTCTCAGCAGCTGGGGTGAGGCTCTCTCTATGCACATTCTTAACTTGACCTCTTTGGTACTCCATTTTTTTACCCTTCTGTTTCCCTCTGGTTCCTAATGCCTACAGTAATCTTCATTTCATCTTTCTATGTTCTTTCCCTCCTTTTCTTCCTCTCATAGTTCCTTCTTTACTGCTGGTTTCTTATGCTAATTTATGTGCTACAAATGTCTCACAGTATTGCCATTCTGTAATTGTTAATTTATTACCTTTTATTTGTATTACTTGAATGATATATCTATAAGGGAAGAACTAGTAACACCACTGACTACCCTTTTAATAAATCATGGGAGGATGGGGTGCTACCTGAGACTGGAGGAGGGTGGATGTGATTCCCTTTCACAAAAGTGGAGCAAGACAGAGGCAGAAAACTACAGACCTGTCAGTTTGACCTCAGCGGTAGGGAAAATGATGGAATCACTTCTGAAGGAAAGACTTTTGAGTACCTAGGGAGGCCAGTGGGGCACAGGACCCAAGGCAGCATGGATTCACTGTGGGAAGGTCATGTCAGACAAATCTAATTGATTTCTTTGACTGGGTGACCAAAGCAGTAGACCAGGGAGGGTTGTGGACATGGCCTACCTAGACTTTTGCAAGGCATTTGACACAGTCCCTCACAAAAATTGATAAACAAATTAGCCATCCTGGAGTGGGTCCTGGGTGGTAGCCTGGGTAAAACACTGGTTGGATAACAGGACACAGCGGGTAATGGTAAATGGAGTCCACAGTGAAAAAAGGAGGGTTACTAGTGGGGTAGTGTAGGGTTCAGTACTGGGGTCAGTCCTTTGTAATGTCTTTATAAGTGACATTGCAGAGGGACTGGAAGGAAAGTATGTCTCTTTGCAGATGACACAAAGGTATGCTAGAGGGTTGATAAAGAAGGTGTGGTGGAAAGGATGAAAAGGGACTTGGCAAGGCTGGAGGAATGGTCAAATGTATGGCAGCCTAGATTCAATGCAAAGAAGTGCCAAGTAATGCACCTGGGAAACAAAACCCAGGGGAAGAGTACACAATGGGGTGAGATACTGATAACAACAAAAATGGAAAGGGACCTGGGGGTAGTCATATCAGATGACCTAAAGGTGGGCCAGCAATGTGAGAAGGCAGTAAGGAGGGCTGGGGGATACTGGGATGCATAGGGAGGCATCACCAGTAGAAAACAAGGAAGTTGTTGGCCCTCTGTACAGACAGTTGGTAGAACCACATCTTGAGTACTGTATAGTTCTGAGACCCCATCTCTGCAAAGACATAGATAGAGTGGAGCCTGTCCAGAGGGAGGGCAATGAAAATGATACAGGGTCTGCATCAGAAGACATATGAAGAAAGACTAAAGGAACTAAAGATGTATAGCCTAGAGGAAAGGAGGGAGAGGGGGACATGATAGAAACGTTCAAATACCTCAGGAATCAGCAAAGTCCAAGAGGGTAGCATCTTTCAGAAAAGAGATGTGCAAAACAAGGGGCATAATTTGAAGATAGAGGGGGACGGCTCAGAGGTAATGTGAGGAAGTATTTCTTCACAGAGAAGGTTGTGGATACATGGAACAGCCTTCCTGAGGAGGTTGTAGAGTTAAAAACAGTGGAAATTCAGAATGCATGGGACAGACATAAAGCAATTCTAGTGAGGGTGTAGGAGGAAGTAGGGTGTTAACTAGGATCTGCAGCTTATCCATTAGGGAAATGGGCAGACTAGGTGGGCCAGCGGTCCTTATCTGCCATCAAAGTCTATGTTTCTATGTTTATATTGTAATCTGTCATTTTACTGGTTTCCTCCCCTTTTCTCTTCCCCCGGTTGCACCTGGAAATGAACTTCAGCTCAGTGTGCCTCTCTCAGACATGGATATTTTAAGTATAAATAAATAAATAAGCATTTTATATTCTGACAGTAGTTTAACTGGAGGTAATAAACTACCACATAAGAAAAACAGTGCATTCTAATGGCTAGAGTGCAGGCTTGTGAACCATGAATCACTAGAGATCCACGTTAAAATCTTATCAGAGCCCTTACTACAATGTGACCTAGAGAAAGTTGTTTAACCTCTCATATGCTTTAGTTTTGCAGCATAAAACTGTGTAAAATCAGGACCACAATGAAAATGAGATATTGTATCTCAGCTAGGTTTTCTGTAGAAATAAACTGAAAAAAATCAAAGCACAGATAACCCTTACAAACCAAATGTGCAGTGACTGCTTGGCAACTATGTTAAGGGTACTCATCAGTTTTATTCTGCAGGTACCCACAAGTCTCATCTGAATAGAAGTCAAAAGAAGCAACAAGTGGGTAATCTTTGGTTGTCTCTAACCAAAGGTGACCAAAAGGTACTTAGTAGTAGGTACTTTCCAAACTCTGTCACAAACAACAGCTGCAAGGAACCACCAATAAGCAGCACTTTACCAAAAATAACCAAAGGACATCGAATACCAGCTGATCTTTGTTGCCAGTGACCACATGTAGCCATAAGACACACAAAGATAGCTTTCTCTGGCTGCATGCCAGTCATTAATCAGCAATTTCGAGAATATTTATCTGATATCATGTTTGTGTGGCACCAGATGACAATTATACAGCTTCTTAATTGTCTACTATAAATAAATCATCAAGACAACAAAACATAATGATTGGAGACTCAGTTATTAGATACTCAGATACCGTAATTTACAGGGAGGATAAAGAAAATATAATGGTCACATGTCTTTTCTGGACCTTAAGTAGAAGATGTATCTTCATGATTAGATAATATCGTGGTGAATTGTGGAGAAAACCCTATTGTTGTTGTTCACATAGGCAATAGGGCTGCTGCAAAAAAATAAAATTCCATCTGTAGAATTTCTGTGAAAGTCCAAAGTTTGCTTACACAAAATTTCTGAATGCACCATGTCAACCTTTGACTGAAAACCACAGAATAAATGGAAGAAATGCGGGTTAATGTGATTAAACTGCAAGAAAAAACTCTCAGAAGAAATGCAAACTGCAGATAATTACATGATATAAACCAAAATACTAAACAAGAGCCTTTATTTCCTCATGTCATGTAAAAGTCCACAGTTTGTAATTAAATGCTGCAGTAATAGGCAGACATCTGTAGTTATTTGGTGAAAATTCAGAATTCTGCTACAGGAGAAAGTGGGGAAAATTCTGCAAATTTTCAAAATTTCATGGAACTTCCAAGAAGACAGAAATATACACTTTTGTCCACCCTTATCCCAAGTTAGGTATTTACATTAGAATAGAGGAAATTCAAAACTGAATTAAAACTTTGAAGCCTTATAGTTCATCAGGGCCCAATTTTATATCTGGGCAGTAATTTAAAATCACAGACAGACATATACTAATGCCATTAAAAATCGTTTTTAAAAATCAGTCAGAGAAGGTGCTGTTTCTGAATCTTGGAAAATAGCTCACATGGTACCTATACTAAAGAAAGGAAGTAAAGCTGATATTAAAAGCTATAGAACCATTAGTCTCAATTCTGTACCTGGTAAAATGTTAATGGATATTACTAAGGACTAGCTGTTAACTCATATCAAAAGGAATTACCTTAATGACACACACCAGCATGGGTTTGCAAGAGGAAGTTCATGCTTAACCAATCTGATTTGTTACTGTGACAAAGTAGTTAAGTAACTGGATATCATTTTCTTGACTTCCCAAAGCTTTTGATTTTGTGCCACATTGGGTAGTCATCCAAAACTAAACTGCTTATCTGTAGATTGTATATTAATAACATTGATATATGAGTGGTTAAATCAAAGAACAGAGTCAATAGTGATGAATGTGTTCCTATCAGATCTAGGCAATATAGAAATGGTGTCCCTCAAGGTCCCTCTTGGGTCTAGTTATTTTTATTTCATATTTGATCTGTACAGCAATTTATTGGGATGGCATGAAAAATATACAGATGATACCAAGATCAAAGTAGGCCATGTAACTCAGAAAGAAACTAAGCAGATACAAGAAGACCTAAATAAAATTGTCAATTACTGTAGGCAGCAGTGTGTGAATGAAGTTTAATCATGAAAAATGTCTAGTAATGTACTTCAGACCTAGAAATAAAAGTCATACATACTTGTCACAGAACAAAATACTTAAACATTTCACATGCAAAAGGGTCTAGGTACCTACATAACAAACAAATTTAATCACAGAAAAAAAATCTTCAGAAGCAATATCCAAAGATAGTAAGGTCCCATGCAAGATTAGAAGGAGGGCCTGATTCTCAAACCCGACTTTGACAAAAGGTGCCAGAGTCAAACAGAATTGATGCAAGGTGTACCTTACATCAGCCCTTGTAGAGTCCTGAATTCTGTAATGCCAGTTGCGGCAAACTGGGGACCCCTGCACCAGTCTGGCCATGCTTTAGGCTTGTGTCAATCATAATGGTGTGCCAGGATGGGAGGGGCTTGCGTCGGATGCACTCTGAAATATCCGCATAATCAGGTTTCAAAGATGGCAAGTCCCACTATGGCTTGACCAGCCAAAGCTGCTCTAACAACCTTGTCCCCTCCTGCAGACTTTACTGGGTGGGAGCACAGGCTTGTCTGGTGCGGGACTATTATGGGTCACTGCAAAGCTGTCGAATATGACTGTTGGAAAAGTGAAAGATGAGCAAGGACCTGTTTGTGACAGACTCATAGTGAACTGTGCTTTCCTTAAATACTGAGTTGTTCTTTCACCAGCTGGTGAAATAGCCACAGCTATGTCAAAAGGAAGCTAGAAGATTATTATTGCATGGATCTGTCACACACCAGGTACACCAGGTCGCTGTTACTCTTTTCTGTCTCTGACAGTCAAATATTTTGCAGCTCTGCAGTGAACATTTTCCTGGCCACAGACAAGTGGACACTACCTTTTGCCTTTAATCCAATATAAGAATCCATTTTAAAACTTATTGGAAAGACTAAACAGCTTAGCATACAGACAGCAGACTCATGGGATTGTACTGTATGCCTCTTGAAAATACATCAAATGGAAACCAAATGGCATCTTAACACCATCGTCTGCTTGCAGCACCTTCCTGAACTCCTCTCAATCACCATTTGTGTTGTTCATGGGACCAACTTCTGCAGTCTGTGAGTGTTTGGCACTGGGTTCCCTACCATACTGGAATTGTGTGCAGGGTCCCTTGCACATTGGGGGTCAGTGCAGGCTGCTGTTTCATGCAGCTTGCATTGATCCTTGAGAATGGGACACAGTATCTTGAACAGAAAGAAATATAGCCCCCTCCCCAGTTATAGAGCCTCGTACGCCCACTTAGACTATGATACACAGTTCTGGTGCCCGTATAGGAAAATTTGTATAAATAAGACAGAAAAAGTACAAAGGAAAACAATAAAGATTATTAACGCCTTTCAGACTCTTCCATATAAAATGAGATTACAAAACTTAATGTCACTGGAAACACATAGAATCAGAGGGATATGATGTTATTATATGATATATGACAAGATCCTGTCCTAATGAATGAACTACAGTAAATATTCAATTCAAAACATACTCATTTAGCACTAGGAGGCATCCACTGCAAATTAGGGGAATCATTCAGGATTAATACGCATAAATATTATTTTACAGATAGAGCCTTTGAACCGTGAAATTTATTACTGATTGAAGTCATAGTTAGCAAAAAAAAAAACTTGAGTTCAAGAACAGACTGGACACATTTATTATAAATGGGTGAAAGTAGCAATACTGCCATAACTGAATGGTGGAGTCGCTCTTGGGCATTCATGCCTCCTTGACTCTACTCTCCTAAAACATTGGTATGATCCTTAGTATGAATCTTATGTAGCATAGTCACAACATGTCCTCCTACCAACTGCCAGCACCTTCTCATACTAGTATCGCACCAGTCCTTATCCCCAGACTCAAAGAAAACTACTACCAGCTATCCACAATTCCCCATTCCTAGTATCACTTTAACCCCTAACTCCTCTGTTCCCAGTATAACAGCACCACCTTGCAAACTATTAGCATGTATGCTACTTTGACTTTTTATTGGTGTTTTCTATCTTCCTTACAGCAATTCCCAATTTACTTATTCATTGAGCACATTTTTCTTCCGGTGTTTGAATAAAGTTTATTTAATTTAAAAAAAATTGGAAAGAAACATAAAAAAACCTGTTAGCATCTCACATTACAAAGTTAACAAAAATCCATCCAGCTTTCAGTAGCTCTACCTTTTTGATATTAGAACAACATCCCTACCTAATATCCAGGTTGTCATTTCCTACCTGTCAGTCACTCAACACTTCTTTCTTTCTCTCTCAGATGATCAGAGTTACCATGACTGCACAATTTGCAGACAAGAGGGCACTCCAGCAGATGGCACCATGGCTAATATCTCTTCTCTCTGCTCTAAACACTGTCTCCATGAAAATATGCCAATTAAGCAATAATCCACAACAGGGTGTGGATTAGAGGTGGGATTACCACACACCTGGTGTGGTTCAGTCACAAGGCCACAGGCGAGTGACCAAACCACTACAGAAGTGGGAAAATCCCACCTAACCCCTCACCCTGGAGTGGATTATTGTGAATACACAATGTCCCTCTTTATTTTTATTTCACAAGAAATAAAGAAAGAAAATTGAATTTATATATTTTTATTGATTTTCATTTTAATATCCTTCCTTGCTTGTTTAAATAGTCAGTTCATGAGCCAGGACAAGAACAGCAAGGATTCAGTTGCACTGTACCATGCCTCCCCCTCCCCAGTTATGCCATGGTGCCATGCCTCCCCTCCCCAGTTATACTTTTCTGATTATCATTGTGTTCATCATGTGTTTGCATGCTATTGCATGTTAGGATGACAGACAGAGGAGAGTAAGCCAGGAGACAGAGACAGTTAATAGTACCTTTTAGCTGGTGTCAGCAAAGAGTGTCTTGGGAAACGTGAGACTGAGCTGCCATTTTTTGTAATACAACTGGTAGCAAGAATGAGAGGAAAGAAAGTGTGGCAACAGTGAAAATAGTGTTTTTGTGGTATGGAAAGTGGTTTGTTTTTTCATTGACAGGAACTCAGTTTTGGTGTTTGCACTGTATGGCTGGCAAGTCTCTCTCTGTCTCTCATTGTAACAACCAGTAACAAGGAGCCTTTCCATTTATTGTAAGGTACACACTGATTTAAAATTAACAAAAGAACAATAAAATGATACTTTTGCAACCGGATTGTTTCGAAGAAGCTGTTCTGATTGGGGGTGGGGTGGCGGTATGGTTAACTTACAAATTCAGAGACTGTGATTTCTCTTTCAGTATGTTGTTGCTCTGGCTATTTATATTTATGTGTGGATTACTGAGGATTTTCCCAAGGGTAAAGGCCCTCAGTGGCCAATCAGATTGTGGGAAAAACAGAACTCATTGTACAATTAATATCAATTATGGAGTATAACCAATATGTTTGTGAAACATGGAAAAGCATAGGACAGTAGTCTAATTGTTCACTTAACCCATTTACCTGAATAGAAGAGACATACTCAGGGTTTTAGAAAAAATGGCCACAGATATGTGATATTTATAAACCACCACCACCAAGTAATAGCTTGACATGCAGCTCAGTAGTGTCTCCTAACATGTATTTGCAGTCCTAACCTTCCACCAGTGCATCCACCTATCCCCAGTGGACCCCATTGGGCAGATCGAGCCTCATTTAAAAAGGAACACTTTATCCAGAGGGACCACCATCTCTGAGGCATAAAGAGTGGCTCAAGAGCCAGGTGTTGTGCACCCTCCTACGGAGGGTGCTAAACACACATGCCAATCCCAAAGATGCTATCCCCAAATGGCTGCTTGGGTTCCGCATCATCAGGGCCTCACTTCCTGCTAGTCTCAAGAGGAAATCATCTGTGTCAGTAGCTGGTTCCCCATTACCCGCTTTGTATTCTGTTCAATCTGCACTAGGTCAAAATGCAGCATTTAGTAACAGCATGGTCAAGAACCACGCAGTAAATAAATGCCACTGACAAAAGTAGTCTGAAAGCAAAAATGCCTTATGTAACAATAGCACCAATTGTAGCAGTCCAGAAACACACAGAGGACCACTACCATGGCAAAGTAACAAAATGAAATTCATGTATTTGTGGAGGCACCCCTCATATTTATATAATCAACTCGGGGGGTAGAACTTGGGATGGGAGAACCTGTGGGAGGGAATCAGGCAACACAACAGTCCTGGAATAAAAAAAATAACATTTGGGGGATGGGAAACAGACAAGATCAAAAATATCCAAATCATGAGACTAAGAACAGAAACCACATCTCTGAGTCTCCTCTGCTGTGGAGCCAGTGCCTTAGCCTCTTCACAACAGAAGCAGCTGAAACAGGCACCTCACTTCTAGCTACCTGACTCCTTCCCATCTGCCTAGACATCTACAAGGGTAGCGGTAACTGACTTATGCTATTCTACCTCTGTCACTGTCAAGGCAGACGTGGTTTTGAAGCACTGCTTTGACAGCCTATTCTTGAAACACTGTGTTAATTGGTTACCATTCAATCATTCTTGCAATCTGTTTATTTATTCACATTTTGAATTGAAATTCCAAAGTAGCTGTTACAGTGTCAGTGAGCCTCAGCCCACCGTACTTGTAATGCTTTTTGTATTGTGTTTGTCACAAGTCTCAGCCTGCTCATCATCAGTGTGCCTAAGATGGCTGCTTGCACATGCATGCTGTGTGCTCTAATCTGTACAACAACTGCCATGATTAAAATATCAGCTTGTGCACACACCCAGCATGGGCCCTAACACACATGGCAGCCACCATGTTTAAAATGGTGGTGCCATGGGCTCCCAACCAGCATGACAATTGCCATGCTTCATATGGTTATATGCATCACTGCAGCACTCACTGTAGGCCTCAAGTGCTTTGTCAGTGTCTAAAGCCTAAAACAACAGGAACCTTTGCTTTATTGGACTCTCCCTCCTAACCCTGCTGTTGTTCAGCTATATGATGCTTCCTCATTTTAACTCATTTCTAACTGGAAGTATTTGCCCACTAAAACCCAGGGACCTTCACAGTTTCCTCTTTCTCTATAAATGTTGCTTCTACACTTGCCCTTTTTTCTAGCACATGCAATGGATTCCACCTGTGATGACTCCTTTTAATGCTAAAACTAGGGACCCTCATATTCCACCAGTCCCCCTTTTGCTCTTTCTCTCTGTCTAGCCCCTCTCTTCCTTCTGTACTTTTCATCACTGTCAACCCTGAGTAGCTTGCAGACTGGAACATCCACCCACTTAACACGACAGGTGTGTGACTCTTTCATCCATAGTCTAAATTTCTAATTATTCTCCTGATACCTTTTTCAAGTCACACTGCTGTTGCCTTACTAATTTTTCCTGTAGTGCCTGCATTAATATTTCAAAAGCCTTGCTCCTCCCAACCAGGAGCACATGTGCATGTTCCCCTACTAAAGTTGCCAATGAAGACAGTTTTCCCATGCTCACTTCTCTCTCAGTGAGGCTACACCCAATTCTCCACTACCTGGCCATGGCTTACTCACACCACCAATGCCTCAAGGTGTGCAAAGTGGCAGGTAGAGATAATCCAGGGCCCACTGGTGCTTTCAGTTTTTTTTTTTTATTTTGAGCTATGATGCAGAGCTCCTATTCTCCTGCTTTAGCTTACTGTCAGGCTGTAAAGAACATCCCTTGCTCTTTCTCTCTCTCTCTCTCTCTCTCTCTCTCTCTCTCTCTCTCCCAATGCTTCCCTTAGTGCTCCTGCATAACCCCCTTGCACCTCAAAGAACATTTACCAGGCTTTCAAGGCTGCTATTCACTGCCTTTCACCTTCTGAGGGAGCACTCACACCTCTTCTTTGTTGGGACTACCCCACCCCCCAAACCTTGACTGCTTCTAATGGTATCCAGCCTGAGTGAAAAACATTTCTTTACTCAAATCCTGCTAGGTCAACTGATCGTGAAGTCCTGCTGCTGATTTTAACTGGATGGATGAACAAAGAGGCTGGGCTTCAGTGTCCCAGCCCTTTCATAGCCACCTTGCTCCTCCTCCAGCCATACTCTCTTCTGCCCCTGGAAAGACCTGCTTTCCTGCCTTTCCTCCCTTTCCTTTTTACCATCCCTCTCACCTGCCTACTTTCTGTCAGGCAACAGGAAAGTGCACACTGAAAAATTATTGCATGTTTCAAGGGCCCCTTTGTCTTATGTCTATTTTGGATTTACTCAATAATGTTATTTTTGGTGCTGATACACCAATTTAGAAATGAAGAAACCTCTGAAAACCTGTGCCATTTATATTACTTCATGCTGCATGAGAAATGACAATTGGAATTTTAAAAAAGTGTGTCACAGATTCATTCTTTGTTAACTTGGATGGTAGTAACTCAGATTCCATTGCCTTTAGATATCTCCAAATAGTTCTGAGGGTCTTCTTAATTCCATCTTAATAGCAGTACTATACCAAATTGGTTACAAACCAGGAATAAACTTATTTTTACTTGTTTATCCAATTATTCTAGATATCAATCCATCAAATGCTAAATCATAATGTCTCATTACATTCTCTGTTCTCAAGACTCCATTTTCAGCACCCATTATAATTGTTTGCTCTTTATTTATTTATTTGTTTATATATTTTTGTTGACCAGGTAAGTACACTAGACAAATTCTTGCCTATTTTCAGGCACGACCGGGGAGGGATACAGATCGATGTCAACTGACCTTGAACCAGATTAAGCTGTTTGTGGTATTTTGAATGCTACAATGTGGCTATGTATAGTCTGCTGCTCTTCATGTCCACCTTTGTAATGTACATTCAAGCTGATAGTATTGTAGCCATGGATTTATGTATAATTGTTGTCTACAACCCTGAATCATTTGAAAATAGCCACCTGCATAAAGGATTATGTTTGAAGGAAATAAATAAAATATTCTAGGCCTATTTTTATTTTGCAGTCCCTCTGCAGGTTAAACCAGCAGAAGCACAAAACAAATATGGAGTTACTTTAGGTGGAAAATAATATATATATGTATATATATATATATATATATATATATATATATATATATTATGGTAGCACGGTAGTACTACCATAGTTAGGTTGAGAGCCATTTCTCTGTTAAACCCTAAAACTTTGCACCTTAATAATTTGCAACCGTTTGATGGATTTGCCTGAAATTTGGAATTTATGATCAAGAACCATAGGCCTTGGGATCTGCCAAGTTTTGTACTGGTCAGATATACGGCTGGAGTTATTAAGTGTGATCTGTGCATCGTTTACGCTTTTCTGGAATTCTGTGGTAAGCGCCCACAGGTCATCGGTTTGTGTGACCAGCCCGAAATCTTCAGGGAACGTGGAAGCCATGGTCCCCGATGTGCCTTTCAAAGATTACGTGAAAAATATTAAGCGGTTCAAAAGTTATTCAAAAACAGTTTCCATTATAAGTCAATGGGAAAAGTTAACAAAAGTTCAACACTTTCTCAAATGCATTTTACTTTCGCAAATGGGCCTGTTACTTTCTCAATTCGGCCATTTGTTTTCAGTTAGTGATCAGAAAAATGGCTGGCATTTAAATTTGGGACCCTCTAGCAACCTAATTTTTTTATTCACCTAGTTGGGCCCTAAGGATGCTTGCCATGTCTTTATTTTGTGGTAAAACACCCCAGAAATATGTTTTCAAATTTCTGGAAAAAGTACTTTCATAAATTACTTTTGTGCTCACGAAGTGTCGCAAATTTTGCTTGGCTTTTACATAAGTGCGACAGTAATTTTCTAGTCTGTGGGAAAATGACAGCAATTCTTTTGGCACTGCACTGCAAAATAACCGTCCAGGAGTTTTGGGCTGAAATTTGGAGGAGACGGCCGACATCTCACGGAATGTGCCTTTCAGTGTTGTATTGAAAAATATTACACGGCAGCAAAGTTATGGCACTCCAAAGTTGACAGTTTTTCCTTAGGATAACATTACGGCAGCCCGAAGCATTAAGGAATCCTTTGGCACCCTGCTGCAAAATAACGGTTTGGTCTTTTTCCTGAAATTTGGAGGGAAGACAGCCAAGAGTACACAGATGTGCCTTTCAGTAGTTTGGTGAAAAAATATCACATGGCAGCAAAGTTACGGCACTCCAAAATTGACAGTTTTCCCATAGGATAACATTACGGCTTGACACTTAACAGAAATCATTTGGAGCCCTGCTGCAAAATAACAGTTTGGTCTTTTTCCTGAAATTTGGAGGGAAGACAGCCAACAGCCCACAGATGTGCCTTTCAGTAGTTTGGTGAAAAACATTACAGGAGGCAAAGTTATGGCACTCCGAACTTTTCTTTTTTCCCATAGGATAACATTACAGCGTTCGCCGCGCTTTCAGTGCCCGATTCTTGAAACGGTACGAGATACTGGACTTTCGTCGGAAAACTTCTCAGCCCCACATTGGGGCTAAGATTCAAATTAGCCAGGACAGTTGTAAATAATATGACTTTAAATTTTTTTCTATGTCGTACGGTTCCTGAGATATAATGTATTTAGTATTCCAAGATCTCATTTTCGCCTCGATACTCATTATTTTGCATACATTATTTGTACTCACTGTCTTTCTCAATGCAGGTTTTGGGGAAAACCAGCCTGTGCGCTACATTACTGTTACTGTTGCCCTTTCGCTTGGATCCATACCCGTTCACTTACCATTGACGTCTGCGCCACCATGTGCTGCTATCCTTTGGTTTTCATTTGCGCTTGCTTCTGTTATTTTTGCCATTTCTGTCTACAGTACTGTTTATCTTACTGTTTCACTTTACATCACCATGCCCATTGACATTTCTGTTTGCAGGCACCATGTTACTATGTGACAACACATCACGTGGCAGACCATTCCCGTCAACGCCACCATGTGCGTTACCTTCTGTTCTCATTCGTGCTTGTGTTACCATGTGCTCCACTGTTAGCATTTCTGTTTGCGTTGCTGTCCCTGTTACTATGCCACAACACATCATGTGGGCGGACGCTGGGCCCTTTCCGCCGCTGCATTACATTCACTGTTTCTCATTATCATTCTCAAAAGAAGGATATAAAACTTATTTACGTATTGTTGTTGTTCTTA
Organism: Neoceratodus forsteri; assembly: GCA_016271365.2. Lineage (NCBI taxonomy): Eukaryota > Metazoa > Chordata > Ceratodontiformes > Ceratodontidae > Neoceratodus > Neoceratodus forsteri. The sequence goes on from CM057455.1 coordinate 629,270,002, forward strand.
ATAAGTTGAAATCTTTATTATCTTCAGAGTTGGTATGCATTAGATCGTAGGTCCCAACTCTCACCCCATTCTCCCATACTTCGCTGGATTTACACGTCATGGGGTGAGAGTTAGGCTGACGATCCCAATGCGCACCCCAATGCCGGTTGGGGTGGGCGGGGGTCCAAGGGGGTTTCAACCCTAACAGCTAATTTCTCACTTTGTTGCTGTGGAACAAACCCTAACTAATGCATTAAATGAGTTTTTGTCTATATATATATATATATATATATATATATATATTTAACTGTATCTATTGTATATGTATGTACAGTATGCATGTATATGTGTGTGTGTGTGTGTGTGTGTGTGTGTGTGTGTGTGTATGGTACAATATGTACTGTATGTATTAAAATATACAATTTTCAACTTAATTTTGAAAATGTTGGTGTTTCTATAGGCAGCAGCACTCTACACTGAATATCTCTCTGGTTATTCTAAATTTGTTTTCAAAATTATTATACACTGAAGGGACAGAAAATGTCTTTGCATTTGCATAGGTTGGTAATGTTTCCATTTTGGAAAATATGTACTGTACATATCATCAAATGATCCTTATTTATCTAAAAGAAACAAAAATTGCCTTGAAAAAAATGCTTTTATATTTTTTCTTTTTATGGACACCGTTCTATACAGTACTCTTCATGGAACCAGGAATTCAGAGTTTTAGCAGTGTCACTGCATGGGTTCAGAATGCAGAACTCTGCTCTAGTAGGAAGACAGCTTGTCGTCAGAGTTATGAATCCATGTCATTACACAATACAACATTTAAAATCCTGGTTCCATTAAAAGACCTGCAAAGAATGCTGAACATACTGTAAAAAGAAAGAAAATAATACAGAACACATATTTTAGATTAACCTTTATTCAGGTATAGTTAAATATGGATCCTGTTGGCGATTAACATGCTGGCCAGACTATAATCTGGACAATGAGGCTCTCTCACAAAACAAGTTTATAAGATGATATATTTCTAAGTGAACATAACTTCCAGTAAAAAGGACTAACATTTTGGGGATAACTCCTTCTTTAGGAACTGATAAAACTATTAGCATCCTAATGTTCATACTGAATATATCCTCACAATGAAATAGGCAATCTAGGATGTTTGCAGTCATGAAAAGTAAAACTTTTTGTATTGCTTACATTTTGAGCTCCATTACTGTTACTTATTTAAAAGCCTAGCAGTTGAACAAAGTGGCACCAGAGCCAAGAAAAAGGAGTCCGTGGGCAAGGCCCCATGCTACAACCAAGACCAAGTAGAGGGGCAGGATCATCTTAATTGATCTTCTCCTACTTCACTGCTAACATTGTATTTGTTTGCTTGCATGCAGCAGCACATTGCATGCCAGACACCAGATTATGGGTAGAGATGCAGCGAATTTAAATTTTGACAGCAAAGTGCCCATGGTGGGCACTTCGTGTTGTCAGTCTGCTATACTGAGGGCCAATGCAGAAGGCTCACTTGATCTTGTAATTATTATTTCACATTGTCATTCCACCTTAACATGAAGTAAGGCGAATTGACAACAATATTGGTAGCTCCTTCACACACACAGTCACCAGAATTAATGTGCATCCCCAAATGTTCAGATAAGGGATATCCTGACTGTAAAAGGATTTAAAATTCCTTAAAATCATATATATATCTAACCAGGCATTTTCAGGGTTTTATTAAGTGGTTGATATTGATTGTTATCAGTTTTATTGATTTTAAATTGTCACTGTACTGTATTGTAAAGGCACCCTGAGCTCAGGAAGTGCGCCTTATATAAATAAATGTTATCTTACCTTTTACCTTACCTATGTCTTTTGTCCAGAAAACTCCCAGTGCTGACTAAGTGAAATGAACAAGAAATGTGAAGTTTCCCAGAATAAATGGCACACTCAGTCATGAGCACAGTGGTTACACACAGTCACCAGAATTAATGTGCATCCCCAAATGCTACTGTCTTGTGTCCAGAAAATTTCCCAGTCCTGATGAAGTGAAATGAGAGCATAACAAGAAACGGTCTCCCAGAATTAATGGTGCACTCAGTCATGCATGCAGTGGTCACAACAGTCACCAGAATTAATGTGCATCCCCAAAACACTACCGCCTTGCATCCAGAAAATTCCCCAATTCTCATGAAGTGAAATGAGAGCATAACAAGAAATGCAAAATCTCCCAGAATTAATGGCACATTCAGTCATGTACACAGTGATCACACACAGTCAACAGAATTAATTTGCATCCCCAAATGCTACTGTCTTGTGTCCAGAAAATTCCCCAGTGCTGATGAAGTGAAATGAAAGGTAAACAAAAATGCAAAGTCTCCCAGAATTAATGGTGTACTCCATCATGCACACAATGGTCACACACACAATCACCAGAAGTAATGTGCATCCCCAAATGCTACTGTCTTGTGTCCCAAAAATTCCCCGTGATGACAAAGTGAAATGAGAGTGTAACAAGAATGCATTCTCCCAGAATTAATGGTGTACTGCAAACACGCAGACAGATTAAGATTGCTCTGCACACTCAAGAGATGCAGACTCATAGGCACAAAGTACCTAACCAGTGATCACAAATCACAAATCCAAATCTGGAAAAGAATACCTTTTGCCGGTTCGGGGTGGTAGTGCAGTAAAAATCCTCTACCAGTAAACATACCACAAAGCAGTATAAAAATTCATGCATGTGCGGTGGAAAGTAGGTTCACACTGCTGCAATTACTCTGTGGCACAATAAAAGGTGTCTGATTTAATGGCACGCATCACTCACACACACCACAAGTAATGCATAGCAAATTGAAAACCTTTAGTAATATAACCAAATGTTTTAAACAAACTGAAATTATACACTGCTGCACCACAACAATCAGCAAAGAAATATCAAGAATTACTGAAAATATTACTGTGTGTACATATACAAAAAAGAATAACCAAAACAGAAAGACTGCCTTTTTTTCCCAGTTAATCTACCTATACCACAGATCGCCCCTCCCCACAGCACACTTCACAGTACAGAGGCTGACTGCTCTAAATCAACATTCAAAATCCATGCACAAACAATAAACACTCAATGATATGAGCACAGGAGGGTTTCCACAATTGATGTACTAAATTGTGAGCAAAAAATAGCTCAAAAAGACTTTTTAACAGCTTTTAGAGGATCTGAATCACAGAGCTCTGACAGGAAACTGTCTCCATCTTCCACTACACAGAACTGAGGATGTGCAGAACAATCTAGAGCCCATGTGACCTGCAATCCGGACTGACAGAAGAGATAGGGCTCTAGATTTCATGGGATAGGCCTGATCAGAATGGTGCAGAAAGGCATCCAGGCTAGTAAACCCAGCAGAAAAAGAACATTATCAGTGGTACAGCCTAGGGCTTACAGTTGTTGTGGGGATGGGAATGTCCAGCTTAGACAAAAATAGTGTGAGCAATGATGGGTGAGTTGAGCTGTGTCAAGCCAAAGCAACAGATATTGTTTAAGTGAAATTCCTCTACATTAGATTACTGTTGGTTGACTGAAAATATGTAAAACCCCATTGGTCAGACTACGTAGTAGGATGCCATGTGCAATAACAAGTTTTGCAACAGGGTGAGGGTATTCCTTACTCTATAGGCAAGATCTAGCTTGATGTTAGCAGTTTGTATGTGTAGATATGTGCAAAGAAAAATCTAGGAAGCTAATTTATAAGCACTTAACAGTTGCATAAACTTTAGGTAAGAACAAGGAGGCTATGAGAAATAGGTGAGCATTCAGGAATGCTCATGAAGGATAAAGAGACAGAGAGAAGTCAAAGAAATTAAAGGGGAGCAGATATGATCAGAATTCCTCACAATTTAAAAGCAATGAAAACTGTTTAAATTAGGTATTGGCTTACCTGTGGCTGACAACAGTCCATAGATATCAATGATTGTGTCTGCCTTGTATTGATACTACATGACCATCATGTTTAGAACCATGGCATGTCACAGAGGGTGAAGCTAAACTTGTCAACTCTACAGTAGCTAGGCTCAGCTTCACCCTACCTGACATCATAAGATAAAGGCAGGATGCCAGGAGCCATTAATTTTGAAGATGTCTTTTGCAAAGTGTCTGGGGCACTGTAGAAAGGGGAGGTTGGTGGATACAATTGGAATGGGGCAGAAGGTGTCCAGAAGACTAGCCTTGACCACCTAGACCGAAGGAAAGTATTTTCTTTTTGTTCCCAACCAAATTCAATTCTGAATACAGCCCCAAACTCCTCAGATGTGTGCACTTAGTAACCTGGTGCAGAGAGAGGGTTTGCTAACCCCTGACTCCAAACTATAGTCCAACATAAGCTCTGCACACTCATGCAATGAACCACCAACCTCTATTCATTTAAATAATCAAAGTTTTTATTTAGGTTCCTCGGGTTCACAAACAACGTGCCTCTTGTTTACTCAAAGAGAGCATCCACCAGTAAGCACTATTCCCAGTGCTTCTACCACCGGTGCAGTCTTCCTCAGGAGGTGGATAATGCTTAGAGACCCTCCCGTTAAATAGCCACAGTTACCTTACTAAGGTTGTTCCTATGGGTTAAACAGCAAACTCATTTCTATCTACATGGCTCTGGAGGGTCTTGAACCTTGGCTTTCAGCATTTATTTTCTGTGATTTTTTTCACCAATTTTTGCAAAACAATAATAATATTCACACATTTCAAATAGCTCATAACTCTTCACATAGCCTTTTATAATACACATGATACAGATTATATAAAAACTAAAAACTGAAAAATTAAAAATGTCCAAAATGGAACTTTGAGCAAAACTTAAGGTGATTGTTAATGGAACCTTGGTCAACAGTTACTGTTGATGTAGAAATGAAATCTAATATATCATCAAACATTCAACAATATATTTACAGTATGTATTTAATTTCATAACTATTTATGGCTGTATTATTGACACTAACACCCAGTAGTGTAATTCATTTTCAACATCAAACCATTCATACATGAACACTTTTCAAGTTTGTCATGTCCATCAGCTACAAAAAATATTATAATCTCAGAAACTGTTATCTGTTAAACATGTTTGCTCATACTTATCGGTGGCCAAAGTCCAATTACTTTCTCAGTTCGTCAGCATAAGGAACCATTCCAAAATAGTGAACACACTTTCAACCTTTCTGTTCCATTTTGTAAGTAGACCTACAATCGAAGGATTCCAAATTTTGAACTCTAAAGAAAGAAAAAAGGAAATGCCACTAATAGACATCACAAATGCAGCTGTTTATTTCCTTTTGACGAAAGGTTTCAAATCCCATTCTTTATTTCACCCATGTGGTTGAATACTGTTGAGAGTGAATATCCAATAGCTCTCCCTTTGTAGGAGCTTATTTAATAGGTCCCCTCATCATGTGGATTTCTCTCCACTTGCTCTATGGCCATGAATTTGGATCCATCTGGTTTACTGTTGTGTTTTTCTGTATAGTGTCCAGCTAGTGGCTTGTTATATACAGTAGCTCTGCCTTAATATTGTGTATATGTTCCTGTATACATTGTTTCACAGGTCTAATGGTTCTGCATACATATAACAATGCACAAGGGCACCGCATTGAGTACTAAAGTCTAAAACCTTCAGGAAAGACACAGCAAACAGCAGCTTATCAAGAGCTGACTGTGCCCATCCCAGATCCCTGGTAAATTCAATACTATGTGACTAATTTCTCATATTAAGGAGAAACCACTTGAGGGACAAAAATTTTGAGGCCCAAGCATCATAAATGATGGGGAGGTTTGAAACCAGAGGGTATAATAAGGTGTTACTGAAGGATGCCAAAGAAAAAGCCAAATTGGAGAAAATAGAAAACCTACTGAAACCAAAAAGCAAGAAGGTTTATGATAAGGAGACTAGCTCTCCTGTTACATTTGTTACACAGTACATTAACCACGCTGGTGAAATTGGAGCCATAGTTAAAAAAATGTTGGCCCCTCCTTCTTAATTACCCCATTTTAGCTCAGGAGCTGGGTGAGAGCCCAAGAATTACTTTCTTTAAAGCTGAAAATTTGAAGGACAAATTTGTCAAAGCAGATTTGTTCCCTCATCCACATTAGATACTAGAATGTGGCTCCCCTTCCCCACCTATAGGCATGTTCAGAAGTGGAAGGTGTAATATCTGTGACTACTGCTGCCAGAAAAAGTTTTGGAACTTGAAGGTTACAGGGGAAAGGTAGAGATATGATCCTTCCTCGACTGTAACAGTACCTATGTTGTGTATTCATTGTGGTGCCCTCATAGATTGTTATATGTAGGCAGAACCATTAGACCTGTGAAACAGCATATACAGTACATGAACATATATGCAATATTAAGACAGAACTACATAAGAAGATACTAGTCGGATACTATATGGAAAACATAAGAGTAAACCAGATGGCACCAAATTCATGGTCATAGAGCAGGTGGAGAGAAATCCACATGGTGGGGGGACAGATAAAATAAGCTCCTACAAAGGGAGATCCACTGGATATTCACCAATCACCCTCAACATTATTCAACCACATGGGTGGAATAAAGAATGGGATTTGAAACCTTTCCTCAAAAGAAATAAACAGCTGCATTTATGATATCTATTAATTGCATTTCCTTTTTTCTTTCTCTATAGTTCAAAATCTGGAATCCTTTGTTGGTAGATCCACCTACAAAATGAAACAGAAAGGTCGAGAGTGTGATCACTATTTTGGAATGGTTCTTTATGCTGACGAACTGAGAAATAAATTAATTAGATTTTGGCCACTGATAACTATGACCAAACATGTTCAACAAATAACAGTTTCTGAGATGATAATACTTTTTGTAACTGATGGACATAACAAACTTGGAGAGTGCTCACCTATTTTAGGTATATGAATGGTTTGATGTTGAAAATGAATTACATTACTGGGTGTTAGTGTCAATAATACAACCATAAATAGATATGAAATTCAACACATACCATAAATAAATTATTGAAAGCTGGGTGATATATTAGATTTAATTTCTGCATCAACAGCAACTGTTGCACCAAGGTTCCATTAACAATAGCCTTAAGTTCAGCTCAAAGATCAATTTTCAAAATGTTTTAAAATGTTTCATTTTGTTATATAATCTGGATCATGTGTATTATAAAAGGCTATGTACATTGTTATGAGCTATTTAAAATATGAGAATATTATTATTTTGCAAGAACTGGTGAAACAATAAATAGTGAAGGTAAGCTTAGAGACCCTCCAGAGCCACTTACATAAAAATGAGTTTGAAGTTTAACCCATAGGGGAACTCTTAGTAAGGCAACTGGGCTATTTAAGGAGGTCTCTAAGCATTATCCACCACCTAAGGAAGATGACAGCCATAGTTGAAGAGCTGGGAATAGTGCTTGATGGTGGATGCACTGTTGATGTAAAGGAGCAGCGTTGTTTGTGAACCTGAGGAACCTAAATAAAAATGTTGATTATTTAAACAAATAGAGGTTAGTGGTTCATTGCAAAAGTGTGCAGAGCTTATTTTGTACTGCAAATTCTGAATACAGCCCACTATTCATGTTATTCAAAAGTAATGTTCAGGTGTGTACATCCTTAATGTAAACTGTATCTGTATATTTACTGGAAGAAACATAAACACCTACTGTGCTTTGGATACTATTTCTCTACTGTATCACCCTAAACACACTAGCACTATTTGTGTACCTCTGTAGTAACCAAGACTAATGTGGCATAAAGTCAAACAACTGTTCACAATTGTCATCTGGAAAGAGTCATCCATAAGCTGTCTTGTGCTAAAATCATGTAATTTATTCAGTGTAAACAATGCAAACACTAAAAGAGAAGCAAGTTATGGCCAGAGCCGAAAGGACTGCAGCTGAGGAATTTGGGGTAAAAATACAGAAAATTAGTTGTTTTAAATATTTTTACGCCAAATTTTAAAGATAGCCTTATTATGATCCTGCCTCATGAAGAAGGGCAGAGAAAATGTTCAACTCCTGACCTAAAGGTGATTTTGTGCAGGGACTTTGAAATCAACTTTCAGGATACAGAAACACATTTTGGGCAGGAGTTGAAAAATAACATCTGTCACATTCATGAGGTGCAGTAAAGAAATGTCTATGTTGAAAAGTTGGGGTATAAATATTGAATATAACTAATGTTATGAGCATGCGTTTGCAAAAGTCAACATAGCCGGATAATTTTTTTCTTAATATTTTATACCAAATTTAAAACATAGCCTTCTTATGACCACACCTCATGAATAAGGTCAGAAAATTTTCAACTCCTGTATGAAAGGTGATTTTGTGCAGGGCCACAAAATCACCTTTCGAGATATAAAAACATTTTGCCCAAGATTTAAAAATTGCAGCTGTCACATTCATGAGGTGCTGTAAAGATATGGTCATGCTGTAAATTTGGGGTAAAAATATAAACAATTACCAAAGTTATGAGCCTGTGATTGCAAAATTCAATGTAGGCTCAAAATGTTATTAATTTTTTCATATTTGTACACGACAGGCTGGATATTCAAAAGGGTTGTGCTATGTGCAATAGGGCTGCGCCTGCACAAGTCTGAAATTGCACCATTCTGCCATATTCAGCAGGAGGCAATTGTGTCCCCCAAGTCAAGCTGAGCAACAGCGCAATGCTAATGAAGGAATGCTCAACCAGAGAGGGAGGAACTATGCATAAACTGCATAGCCCGATATTCAGCAGGCTGTGCAGAGTTGTGCAGGTGCAACCCCAAACCTGCGCCTGCACAACTTTGAGCAAAAAAAAAATGAGTAAATCGAGGGCCACCCACAGGTGAGATGCTGCATTGCAGGGCGCAACACAGCAGCTGCCACCTGTGGGTGGCCTCATTTCCTGTACCTCCCTGCAGCCCAAGCGCGGGCATAATAGTAACCCCCCATGCCCCAACTGGCCCGATCGTGGGCAGAACTGTTGTAATCCCTCACCCCCGACTGGCCCGATCATGGGCAGAACTGTTGGAATCCTCCACCCCCTGACTGGCCAGATCGTGGGCAAATTTGTAGTAACCCCCCCTTCCCCACTAGCCCGATCATGGGCATTAGAGGTCAACCCCTCCAAGAACAATATCCCTGGTGGTCCAGTGGACTGTGAAGCCCTATCTTGGGCATTAGAGTCCCCCCAAGGTCCCAGTAGCCTGGCAATCTAGTGGCCCCCACGCCTCCACCCACAGAGCCCCACCATCCCATTCCCCCCATCAGCTGGCAGGCAGTAGCTCCCCACCTGCCTGCCACCCCGCCACCCACCAACTGACTGCTCAGTAGGGCTGCACGCCCATTGGTTCAGAGTAATTCATTCACATATCTGGACTGCCTTGTATGGTATGGGCTGCCGCCCATTGGCTCTGCTTTGAACCAATGGGTGTGCAGCCCTACAGTGGTCAGTCAGCGGGCAGCAGGGCGGCAGGTGGGTGAGGTGCTGCCACCCGCCCGGCTGATGGGGGAGGCGGTGGTAAGGGTTCCCATGGTGAGTGAGGTCGGGGCCACTAGATGCTCGAAGCTACTGGATCTGGGGGACTCTAACACCCGATCGGCAGCGATCCACTGAACCCGCCAAGATATTATTCTTCAGAGAACTGACTCTCTAATTTCTCACCGATCGGTTGGTGGAGAGGTTACTATTTTGCCTACGGTGGGCTTCCCCGGTCAGAGATTTCAACAGTTCGGCATGATGACCAGTAATGAAAGATGTCAACAATTCTGCCATGCTCGAACCAGTCAGGAGTGGGGAGATTACAACAGTTCTGCCTGTGATCGGGCCAGTCAGGGAGTGGGGGATACAACAGTTATGCCGCACTTTGGCTGCAGGGGGCATCGGTCCCCAATGGCTGCTGTCTGGCAGGATGCCAGGCACAAGTCATCGGGGATCGGCGCACCTGCATGCTAATGGCATGCAAATGGGACCATAAATAGAAGCAAATGGCCACCCTGCACCTTGCATGAATTATGACCCCATTTGCATGTCACCTTTTGAATATCAGAAATTTGCGCATGGCGCAATGGAACTTGCGCCACCGCATCTTGAATGCTCTACCCTGACCACTTGCATTGGTGCAAGTTCCACTGCGCCATGCACAGTGGATGTGGCCATGGGGTGATATTCAAAGGAGTTGCTCAGTAGCGCAACTCCATTGAATATCACCCCAGCCACACCCCAGCACAACTATTTTGAGCAGCGTGAGGGCTTGCACCACAGAATGGCACAGTTTGAATATCCAACCCCACATTTTCAACATAGCATTCATAAGACCCCACCTCAAGAAAAAGGGCAGAAAACATGTTCATCTCCTGCCCAAAAGGTGATTTAATGCAGGGACAATGAAATTACCTTTTGGAATGAAAAACCAAAACTCTGGGCCAGGATTTGAAAACTGACAGCTGTCACTTCATGAGGTGCTGTAAAGATATGGCTATGCTTTGAATTTGTGGAGAACATTTTGAAAATTACCAAAGTTACAACGTAGGCTCATACCATTGTTTTCGATATTTTTACACCAAATTTTCAACATAGCTTTCTTATGACCCCACCTCATGAACAAAGGCAGATCATTTTTCAACTCCTGCCCAAAGCGGATTTTTACACAGGGACCTCAAGATCACTTTTCAGGACAGATCTGCCTAATGACAGTTCAAATGTTTGTGAAGTAGGGCACCAAAGAAGGCATGTTGAAAATTTGGGCCTAATGTATGGAAACATGCCCAAGTTATGCCACTAAGTTTAAAACCCCTTTGAAATACATTGATACGCATGCCTGTTTCTTTAGTTTGTGGTCCGGCATTGAAGATTGAAGACATTTTTAAGCTCCAGAGAGGATTACAGTGTTGGACCCCAGATCAGTTTGTAAGGAATTGGGGGTGCAGCATGGTGGGTACTAAGTGGGAGGGTAGGTGGGGGGGCTGTTATGGCCGCTAAAGACATAGGTGAACATTTTTCTTTTGCTGAGTTTTAAAATTAAAAAATTACAGAGGATTCCTCATTGGGACAATGGGGATTGAGTTCCAGTGTCACTCTTTATGTTTCTGGAGTGCTAAGAGGCAGGGTCAGGTGGGGTGTTATATATATATATATATATATATACACATATATATATACACACACACACACACACACACACACATATATATATATATATTATTTTAAGATGAAATAACCACACATGCATGGTAGTGGGGAGGTGCAATAAAAAATAGAGGTTTCAGATCAGGACACTGGGTGATTTGGCACCCCAGTGTTGCTCTGATGTTTGGGGGTTGTCAGTGCAGAGAGGAGGGATAGGTGAGGGATATCCATACACACACATATATATATATTTATATATATAAATATATATATTTTTTTTCCACTCTATTTATCACCTCCGGACACTGGAACTCTCTCATGCCTCGATTCATCCCCCAGTCTACCACTCACTGTGACCTCAACCTACCTGAAAGTAAGTACTCTCTCCCATGGAGCCCCCACCAGGCTAAAGCCCTGCCAGGAGATGAAAGGAGTGGAGATAGAGGTCCAGCATTGGGTCTGTGGCAGGGGGACACTGTGGGGCCATCACCTATCCAGGCAAGAGGGTTTTTTGCTTTTCCCCCTGTAGTGATTCCTCAATCCCTACCTCCCTCCCCACTTTTGTCTGTGCACCCCTGAAGCCATGGCACATAGCAACCCTGCTGGCATCAGCCACACTGCTAGACATGCAGTCCAGGTTCTGCAGCACCCCAGATCTCTACCAGCAGCTGCTGGAATGCTGGACAACCCCCAACCCTTACCCCAAGAAAGGAGTGCAGTCAAGTGGGCGCTCAATCCTCTCCCTCTCCTGCCAACTCTGGCACCCGATCTCATTCCTGAACTCAGGTCACTGGTGTAGCACGAAGTGTGGCATCCAGCACCTCAACCCTAAGCACCACCAGGCCAGCTATATGTATATATACATTTTTAAAAGAAGAAATAACTGTTCATATGCGGTAGTGGAGGGGCTTTTAAAAAAAATCAAGGATTCCACATCGGGACACTGGGGGATTGGGCACACCCAGTGTCACTCTGATTTTTTTGAGGGGGTGTGGGGTGATGGGTGCTGAGAGGGAGGGTGGGGTGAGAACTATAACTCTAATTTTAAAGAAAAAAACAACTGCTCTCACAGCACAACATTGCATACTCCACCATGTGCAAGATGGTTGCCATTTGTTTTTCTTTAAAATTAAAGTTAATCCCCCCACCTGACTTTCCATCTCATCACCCACTCACCCCCACAAACATTAGAGTGACACTGGGTGTGCCCAGTCCCCCAGTGTCATGATCAGAATGCCCCTGATGTTTTTCTCAAGTACAAAATAGTGTGGTGCAAGCACTCCGTGGAAGCAGATGATACTTGGTATCATGTTAACATGTAGTTCAGTTGCAAAGAATGCAAGGAATCCAGGAGACCTTGTTAGAAAGCAAGAGGTCTGCAGGGCTCCACCACTGCAGCCCTGAAAGAAAACACTGATGTTTTGTTCTGCTACATAGTGCTTTATCCAGGTGCTTGCCCCTGTTGGACATGTGCACTTCTGCTGTCTTGTGCATGTACATCACGGCCTATGATGCCTTGCATGAGGTGGAGTCATGAGATTTACAGTGGTGCCAATAAGAACTTCACACTAGGGCAGAACAGATGAAGACACTTGATTTAAATTTAAATTAGAATTACATTAGGGGGGTGTAAGAGAGGGAATCATTGTTCATGGCTACAAACTACCCAGATATTCAGAAAATAGACTTTGGGGACTTACCCTTTAAAAACAGCATTTGCTGTTCTTTTCAAATATGGAATCAAATTAACTCTTAAAAGATTCAGTCCCAGAAAATTATGAAACCAAGGTCAAAGATTATTTTCAGATCATTAATTTTCTTGATTATAGTATGCCTTCTTGCTTTTAAATGTATTCCTATCACAATTCCATACAATACCTGGGAAAGGTAAGATAAAGTAAATAAAGTAACACTTATTTTAGGTTCCCTTCTGGTTTCCAACTTATGTTATCTGTCCAAACTTATAGTATTGTACTTCTAAAATATTTTGATATGTAATACAAAAACAATTGGGAGAGACAAGTAGTAAGCTCAAACCAAATGAGACATAAGCACTAACAAACATTCACAAGGTAATTGGTACGCATGTGTCATAGGCATGGGAATACAACTGAAAAGCTTGATGACGGAAAATTACAAGCAGCATAATGGGGTGATCAAAATCTCAGAGGGATGGATGATAGAAGAGGGAACCAGTAGATCAGAGATGTACAGTATGACTGTTAAGGCTTTATATGCCAACTAGAGCATCTTGAAGTCAGTGAGCCATGTGGTAGAAAGAAATTCTTTCCCAACTGCATTGAGTAATAGGACAAGCATAGAACATAAGTAAGTGGACACAAACTTTGTGAGTTTTAAACCAGGTGCAGGTGACACATTAACCTCTCAGGCTGGTCTACACTAATTACAGTGCAGGACTCTAACCTTGATTTGGCAAAGTTATCAGGCAAGAGTTGCAAGGTCATTAGTAAGGATACTGGGCCACATGGTAGATTTTAGTTGTAGCTTCAACACAAATCTAAGCAGTAATCCTCATCTGGAGGTCAAAGAGATCAGCTTTGCCATGGACCTCCTAAAATCTCCTTAATGCTCACAAAGATGCTAAGCTTCTGTGCATAGCCATGTAACATTTCAAGACTGACCCTGCCTACTGACATTCTAAATTTGTCTGATTCTGATATACTAACATACTATTTGCCAGCAGATTAGGCCTTATGGTCTATCGAGTCTGCTCGAACCTCAGATCCCTAGTTGGGTGCCAAGGCCCTCCCCTCCCTTGTGTTCCAGAAACCCCTATCATCCATCCCCACCCCCTGGGACAGGCCATCATCTGATACATCCACTTTCTATGTCTGTCCCACCCTCTCTTGAAGCCCTCCACTGTGGATCTCTGAACCAGCTCGCCAGGCAGTGCATTCCAAGGGTCCACCACCCTCTCAGTAAAAAAACCTCCTTCTCTTCCCCCCCTCACCATTCCACCTTCCAACTTCAAACCATGCCCTCTGGTGATACCTCCCTGCTTTAGTCTGAAGATCTCCTCCATGTTTACCCTATTTACTCCCTCCTGTCTCTCCTCTCCACCAAAGAAAATAGGCAGAGCTCCTCAAGTCTGTCCTCATATATCAAATCCCCTAGCCCTCGTATCATCTTAGTTGCCCTCCTCTGTACCCTCTCCAGGAGCTGTATGTGCCTCTTCAAGTGTGGTCTCCAGTACTGTGCACAGTACTCAAGGTGTGGTCTAACCAGTCCATTGAATATCAGTTATATCAGGAGGCAGTATAGTGCAGTGGTTTAAGGCTCTGAGCTGCAATTCTGGTGACATCCAGCAGACCAGACCTGGGTTTAAACCCCATAGCTTCCACTTGCATACTGTGTGACCCTGATCAAGTTGCTTAACTTCCCTGTGCTCCTAGGTCACACCTGTAAAAAGCTTTCAGCTTAGTGTGCTAGTCCTGGTTAAATAACAAACAAAAAAAAAAAAAACAGATCCTCCAACAGCTCATAAAAGAGCAGATAAATCAAATGTTAAAGTAATTTGTGTTGTATTTTACCCCATATACATATTATCCTCCTGTGCTGAAACAGGCTGACTCCCCTCAGCTCTGTCCCCAACAACTGCCACTGGTGGCCATCCCCCCAATATTTAACTGTCAGATATGTTCCCCCGAAAATTGACCTCAGTGTGAGACCAGGAAGGGGAGTGCCATCTCCCCAGAGCAAAACTTCCAGATTTGGCCAACAGGGGTCATGGTGCTGGCACAGCTAGGGTGGTTGGCATACAGAGCTTCATATACACTTATTCCACTGTTTATTTTTCTCTGTTTTTCTCCTTATTCCTCCATAACAGGGGTATGCACATGCATGTGGAGGCATGCGTGTATCACAGAGTCCTGCAGCTACCTTCCTTTACTTGCTGGTCGTGTCTAACACTACTACCAGGTCTCCAGCTGCTGGCAGTCTTGGTGCTGAAATGCTCTCCCACCACAGGAAATCAGAGTAGTCCATTGGATGCTTGACCCTCTACCACTCTTTTGACCCACAGCAACCAGTGCTTTGTCTCAAACACAGGTTGCCAGTATAGCAAGAGGAAAATCATTCAGTTCGCTAGCCCTTCACAACACTGGGTTAGCATATGTCTTGAATTCTTTTTTTTTTTTCCATTCCTCCACCTGGACAGCCCTCCTTCAGAGGAGCACTCCAGCTCCATCACCCCTAAGTTCTCCAAGACTTACCATTCTGGCTGTCTTCCCCAGGGTGGATCAGTTGGGTCCCCGAAGCCCCAACAAACATGGATCCAGTTCAGGTCAATGGGGTGAGTTTGTCATGTGCAGGGCTTTCAGGTGTTCCTCTTCATCCTGCCACCAGAGATTTCTTGGTTTCTCCCAAGGGTATGTGGTGTGTGCTGACATCAAGTCACACATGCCAACATCTGCCACATCTTCTACCTCATTCAACTCAGCTTCTTTTACATTGGCTTCTGAGAGGCCAGTTGAGCACTGAGCACTTCCCACTCTCCACCTCCCGGGAGGAGAGCAGTCCCACTCCCCTCGACCATCTCACTTACACCTCTGGCTCACTTCCAAATATACCTTGAATTCTAATAAATATTGTAACTCAAACCATTTTAAAATCTTGCATGAGTAATTTCTAAAATCTGACACTATATACATTATTGTGAAACCATGGTCAATGGTCAACAATTCAAAAGGTCTAGTAAATGCCCAACATTTTTTAAACACTGTGGCCCAGATAATATTCAAACTACGCCGGGCTGTGGTACAAGCTTGGGCACAGCACAACTTGGCTGCGGGGGTGTGGACTGGGCGATATTCAAAGGAGCTGCGCCTGGCTCAGCAGCTTTAAATATCGCACCCTGGCCACCCCAGTGTGCATGTGCAGTGGCACTGCATCAGCACAAGTGGCCAGAGTGAGCATGGAGATGCGCTAGTGCAAGTTCCATTGAGCCATTCACAGCAACCGCGATATTCAAAAGTTAACATGCAAATGGGGCCATAATGTATGCAAAGGCAAACATGGGTCCATTTGCATATCGTCTCTCGTTGCATGCAGGTGCGCCAATCCCCGATGACTTGCGCCTGGTGGCCTGCCAGGCAGCAGCTGTCGGGGACTGATGCCCCCTGCAGCCCGATCATGGGCATTTGTAAATAAAGTAGGAGTCATTTCCAATATCCCTGGTGGTCCAGTGGACCGCTATCTGCCTGATCACGGGCATTTGTATTAATAAATAATTCCTATATCCCTGGTGGTCCAGTGGACCGCTGTTTGCCTGATCATGGGCATCATTAAAAAAAAATAATTCCAATATCCCTTGTGGTCTAATGGTACCCGCACACCCATCCACTGAGCCCCACTGTCCTGCTCCCCCCGGTCAGCCTGCGGGTGGCAGCACCCCACCCACCTGCTGCCCCACAGCCCTCCGACTGACACCTCGATGGAGCTGCGTGCCGATGGTTCACAGCATAAGCCAATGGTGACTACTGTACACACATTACAAATAACGAACATATCTGGAAGTGTGGCAATAATGAAAACTGCCGCCCGTGGCGTAATGAACCAATGAAGCGTCTGTACTGAAAGTGTCAATCGAGGAAGAAAGCCCGGCGCAAGGCACAACAGGCAGGTATTAGTGCGCAGCCGGATGACGAGCGATGGGCTCAGTGGGCGATGTGAAGTGCCACTGAACCACCAGGTCATTTTTTTTAATAAATGCCTGCGTCGACGACAGCCATCCCAGAACCACCAGGGATATTGGACTTATCTCAGTTTTACAAATGCCCACGATGGGGCAGAATAGGGTCCTGGACCACCAGGATATAGAAATTATTATTAATATAAATGCCCATGATCGGGCAGATGCGGTCCACTGGACCACCAGCGACATAGGAATTATTTATTAATACAAATGCCTGCTATAGGGCAGATAGCGGTCCACTGGACCACCAGAAATATCAGACTGTGTTCTATTTTTGTAAAGATGCCAGTGATTGGGCAGATAGCGGTCCACTGGACCACCAGGGATATCAGACTGTGTTCTATTTTTGGACGGATGCCCTCCCAATCGCGGTCCACTGGACCACCAGGGATGTTGGAATTTAAGTTTTTTTCCACAAATGCCCATGATCGGGCATGGGAGAGCACTGCCAGGTGCAGCCGGAACTTGGGTGGCCACCCACAAGTGGCAGCTGCCGTGTTCGCGCACTGAAATGTGGCAGCTCACCTGTGGGTGGCCATCAGTTGTTCCTTTTTTGCGTTACTTTGTGTTGGGCGCCAGGTAGGGGTTGTGCATGCATGGCTCTGCACATCCCGGGCTGAATATTGGGCTGTGCAGAGTATGCATGGGCACGCCCCCTCCTGTGCCTGCACATACGTACTGATGCGCTCGGTGCATCGGGTTTGTGCGCACTTTTCCTTTAAATATTGTGCCGGGGCACATCAGTGGGTTGCACATGGTGCAACACTGTTGCGTCATGCGCAACCCTTTTGAATATCTGGGCCTGTAGGTATAGTGCCTTAATGTCTTGTCATTTCACCAAATTATGGAAACCTGTGATCTTTCTTAATTTATTTATCTGAATACTGTGTATCTACAAGTATATGCTTATGAAAAGTGTGAGTATATGTTAACAATAAATAGCATCTTGTTTTATAGTCTCTACTGTTTGATCTGTTTTCTGTCATTTTTATGTTGCTTGCACGCATGTGCAAGAAACATAGTGCCATCATCGGAGATTTCAGAGGTGTGTCACTTCCTCCTCCAATTCAGTCAGTGTGCTGGCAGGCGTGGCGCCTGTAAGCCAATGCATTTTGGAGCTGTCTATGACGCGGCTCAAAATGCAGTGGCATACAGTTGAAAGTGGGAGCTACGCTTGGTGAGCAGCGATAAGATATCGCCTGCTCGTATGCAGAATCCCCCACACATGCGTGTGCGCCACGCGTACGCGTGGCCACCCGCAGGTGTGCGCCCCCCACGCACTGTATAGCCGATGGGGTGCCCAATCCCCGTCAGCTGTGCTGCATTCCCCCACCCCAAGGCTTCCAAAATGCCATGCTGGGTGCCTACCCCAGCATGGCAACTATCCTATAGCCGGCGGGGTGCCCCATCCGTCGGCTGCACTGTCCTCCCCGGTAGTGAGTGCCATGCTAGAGCCACCCCAGCATGGCAATGTATTCCTTAGGCCGACAGGGTGCCCAATCCCCATCAGCTGAATGGCCCGCCCAACATCCTTGTGCCATGCTGGGAGCCCACCCCAGCATGGCAAACATCCACGTCATCTATTTTTATTTTTTCAACCTGTAAAGAAAAACGGTCCCCGCGAGTCTCCCCAGCCCCTCCCACAACCCGCACCCACCCACTGCGCACCCAGCCTCCCCACACCCCCTCACCCCATACTTACCTCCGGACTCTGACACGACGATCTTCGTGACCCGGAACACGCCTGCACTCTTCAAAGCTGACCGCGAACTGAGGAAATGCCAGTAAGCTGTATCATGGACTAGATGGGGGTTCAACTTTATTGCATATCTCAGGCATTTTTTGATTTACACCAAATTTTCAACATGGGGTTTTGGGGCCTTTCTCATGATTGATGTCACTGTCATGCGTTATTGCGGGCCTGAAGGGTGATTTCGTGCAGTGACTGTGAAATCATCCTTCAGGCCTGAATAATGCCAAGACAGTGACATCAATCATGAGAAGGGGTCTCAAAAACACCATGTTGAAAATTTGGTGCCAAAATTCCGAAAAATGACTGTTTTACGAGTGTGCGTTGAGCAGTTCCTATTCAGGCTCGTAAGTTCGTGAATTTTCAATATTTTCACACCAGATTTTCAACATTGCCATTTTACCACACCTTCTTATGAGCAGTACAGCTGTCATTTTTCAAATCTCACCCAAAAATGTGTTTCCGCCCATGTAGCGCACAATGGCGCAGTCGGTGTGCGAAATCAATGTACGGGACAAATTAAGAAAATCACAGTGACACTGTTCATGAGCAGACATCTTAAAATGGCTATGTTGAAAATTTGGTGAAAAAAGTCCTAAAAATGACTGTTTTACGAGCGTGCATTGCGCAGTTCCTACGCACACTCGTAAGGTCGTACATTTTCAATATTTTCACTCCAGATTTTCAACATTGCCATTTTACCACACCTTCTTATGAGTAGTACAGCTGCCATTTTTCACACCTCATCCAAAACGTGTTTCTGCCCATGTAGCGCACAATGGAGCAGTTGATGTGTGAGATCAATGTTCGGGACAAATTATGAAAATCACAGTGACACTGTTCATGAAGTGAGGTGTGAAAATGGCTATGCTGAAAATTTGGTGAAAAAAATTCCAAAAAATGACTGTTTTACAAGCGTGCATTGTACAGTTCCTACGCACGCTCGTTAGTTCGCAAATTTTCAATATTTTCACTCCAGATTTTCAACATTGCCATTGTACCACACCTTCTTATGAGTAGTACAGCTGTCATTTTTCACATCTCACCCAAAACATGTTTCCGCCCATGTAGCGCACAATGGCGCAGTCGGTGTGCGAAATCAATGTACAGGACAAATTAAGAAAATCACAGTGACACTGTTCATGAGCAGAGGTCTTAAAATGGCTATATTGAAAATTTGGTGAAAAAATTCCTAAAATTACTTTTACTGATAATTTGCACGTGCCTATGCATGCTCGTAAGTTTGCAAATAGTAGTATTTCACTCCAGATTTTCAACATAGACATACATAGAAACATAGACTTTGACAGCAGATAAGGACCGCTAGGCCCATCTAGTCTGCCCATTTCCCTACCTACAGGATAGGCCGCAGATCCTAGTTAACCAACAGCCTATAACTTCCTGCCTCCCACAAGAATTGCTTTATGTCTGTCCCATGCATTCTTGAATTCTCCCACAGTTTTAGACCCCACAACTTCCTCAGGAAGGCTGTTCCATGCAACCACTACCCTCTCTGTGAAATAATATTTCCTCACATTGCCCCTGAACCTCCCTCCTTCTATCTTTAAATTGTGTCCCCTTGTTCTTGCAAGTCTCTTTTTCTGAAAGATGCTACCCTCTTGGACTTTGTTGATTCCCTTGAGGTACTTGAAAGTTTCTATCATGTCCCTCCTCTCCCTTCTTTCCTCAAGGGTATACATATTAAGCTCCTTTAGTCTCTCCTCATACAGCTTCTCTTGCAGACCCTGCACCATTTAGTTGCCCTCCTCTGGACTACCTCTATCCTGTCTATGTCCTTGCGGAGATGGGGTCTCAGAACTGGACACAGTATTCCAGATGGGGTCTCACCAACTGTCCGTACAGAGGGATAACAACTTCCTGTTTCTGCTGCTGATGCCTCTCTATACATCCCAGTATACCCCCGCCCTCCCTACTGCCTTCTCACATTGCTTGCTAACCCTAAGGTCATCTGATATGATTACCCCAGGTCCCTTTCCTGTTTTGTTGTTGTTACTACCTCCCACCCATTGTGTATTCTTCCCTGGGTTCTTGTTTCTCAGGTGCATTATTTTGCACTTTTTGCATTGAATCTAGCTGCCATACATCTGACCATTCCTCCAACCTTGCCAAGTCCCTTTTCATCCTTTCCACGCCTCCTTGTATATCAACCCTGTTGCAGATCTTTGTGTCCTCTGCAAAAGGCATACTTTCTTCCAGTCCCTCTGCAATGTCACTGTAGAAGACATTAAAAGGACTGGACCCAATACTGAACCCTACGGTGCCCCACTGGCAACCACCCTTTCTTCAAGTGGACTCCATTTACAATTACCTTCTGTGTCCTTTTGTCCAGCCAATGTTTTACCCAGGCTACCACCCTGGGACCCTCCCAGGCTGGTTAATTTGACTAATAATCTTTTGTGTGGGACTGTATCAAATGCCTTGCTAAAGTCTAGGTAGGCCATGTCACAGCCCCTCCCTGGTCTACTACTTTGGTCACCCAGTCAAAGAAATCTATTAGATTAGTCTGACACGACCTTCCGCTGTGAACCCATGCTGCCTTGGATCCTGTGCTCCACTGACCTCTAGGTACTCAACTATTCTTTCCTTCAGAAGTGACTCCATCACTTTCCCTACCACAGAGGTCAGACTGACAGGTCTGTAGTTTCCTGCCTCTGTCTTGGTCCCACTTTTGTGAAGGGGAATCACATCCGCCTTCCTCCAGTCCTCGGGTACCACACCATCCTCCCATGATTTATTAAAAAGAGTAGCCAGTGGTTTCACTAGTTCCTTCCTTAATTCTTTTAGAATTCTGGGGTGAATTCCATCAGGACCCATTGCTTTGTCCACCTTCAGTTTTAGGAGTTCTTGCAGAACCCTTTCTTCTGTGAAAGGACTGGGATTGACCCCCCTATCAAGAGTGCTTCTGTTAATTGGATTAGGCACTTCCTCCTCTTTGTGAATACTGAGCAGAAATATTCGTTCAGTATTCCTGCTTTTTCACTGTCCCCCTCTGCCCACCCACCGTTCATTCTATTCAGCCTCACTATCCCTCCCTTTGTCTTTCTACGCTCGCTGATGTACCTATAAAAGGTTTTATCCACCTTCTTAACTGAGTTGGCTATCTTTTCCTCAGTTTGGGCCTTTGCTATTCTGACTTCCCTCCCTGCTTCTTTCTGCCTTAACTGGTACAGCTCTCTGTCCTGCTCCTTCTGTGTTTCCTCATACTTCTGGAATGCTATCTTTTTCTTCCTGACTTTCACAGCCACCTCTCTTGAGAACCATAGTGGCGTTTTCTTTCTTTTGATTTGTTTATTTGCTTCACACAAAGGCTTGTTGCCTCTGTGATGGCAGTTTTGATAATTCCCCATTGTTGCTCCACACCTCCTTCTAGCCTGTTTGTTAGTGCTTTTCTGAGGCACTCTCCCATCTTGTCAAAGTCAGCCCTCCAAAAGTCCAGTACCCTCACTTTTGTATGGCTTGACTCAGTAGCTGAGTTTAACATGAACCACACTGTTTGAAGGTCACTTGTCCCCAGATGGCAACCCACTTCTAGATCTGAGATCCTCTCACTGTCCCCATTTGAGAGTACGAGGTCTGAGATTGCTCCCTCATGAGTGGGTTCCGAAACTAGCTGTCTAATGTCTGCCACCTGTAGGGCGTCAAGAATGGCCCTGCTCTTGGATGTGGCTGCAGCAAATGTGCTCCAGTTAACATCTGGCATATTCAGGTCTCCCATCAACAGTATCTCCCCTTTCTCTGCCATTCTAAGAATGCCTTCCATCATATCCTTGTCCATTCCTTCCCCTGACATGGGGATCTGTACACAACCCTGTGCGGATTGTGGTGCCCTTTCCAGTCTCCAAGGTGACCCACAGTGCCTTCTCTCCTCCCTGTTTACTCTTTTGTTCAGTTGCTTTATCCCTTCCTCTACATAGAGCTACTCCTCCACCTCTTCTCCCTGCCTGTCTCTCCTGTAAGTTATGTACCCTGGTATGTTAACATCCAGTCATGGTTCTCTGTGTACCATGTTTCTGTGACTGCTATATATCCAGGCATCCCTCTTCCATTAAGGCCACCAGCTCAGGGAGCTTGTTGCCCAGACTACGGGCATTGGTACTCATTACCCTCTATTTCCTGATGGCCTTACCCCCTTTTGCCCCATCCCTGTCCTTCTTGCCTTTGTCACTTTCTCCATTTACCTCTGCCCTTCTCCCTATCGACACCTCCATGTTGGTGTTTGCCACACTTACTACCGTGATTGTTTGGGGGCTAGGATTTTCTTGCTCCTTTCCAGTGCCTCCCCCCTTGGCTAGTTTAAAAGCTTGCCAATGAAGCATTTAAACCTATCACCTAGGATCCTGGTTCCCCTCCCGGACAGATGCAGCCCATCATGCCAGTATAGGCTTGCATCACTCCAGGTGGACCCCCAGTCCCCAATGAAGCCAAATCCCTGAGCTCCACACCAGTTTTTCAACCACTTATTGAATCCCATGTTGCGGAACACCCTAGCTCTCCTATGCCATAGATGGGTAGCACCTCCGAGAAGGTTACCGTGCGTGCTACTTGACTAAGGCCTCTCCCAATTCTACAAACTCTTCCTGCACTTCTCTAATCCCTTTCTTAGCCAGGTCATTTGTCCCTAGGTGGACAATGACATCCAGCTCCCTCCCTGTGCAGCTGCTCCGGCAATCCTGAGGATTCGCTCCCTGTCCCTCCAAGCCATGGCGCCAGGTAGGCACCTTCCTCCCTCTCCCTTCCTTGCCCAATGGTGCTGTTGGTGTGTAAAGCAATGTTTAGGACAGATTAAGAAAATCACAGTTACACTGTTCATGAGCAGAGGTCTTAAATGGCTATGTTGAAAATTTGGTGACAAAAGTCCATAAAATGACTGTGTTACAGTGAGCATTGCAGTTTCCATGCCTCCCTCGTAAGTTCATGGCTTTGTAATATTTCAGTCCAGATTTTCACCAGTAACATTTTTCCACTCTTCCTTATGAACAGTACAGCTGTCATTTTCACAACATGGCTGAAGTGTGTTTTCACACTTTCAGTGCAGAGATGCATGGTCGCTGTGGGAAATCATTGTTTGGCACAGATAAAGAAAATCACAGTGACACTGTTCATGATCAGAGGCACCAAATGCCTGAGTTGACAATCTGCTGTAAAAACCCCAACCTAATTATATTATGGGTGTGCGTTGCACAGTTTCTATGTCGCTCTTGACTTCAACATTTTTTTATATTTTTACTACACATTTGCAACATAGCCATTTTTACACCTCCCATGAAAGAGTACAGCTGTCATTTTTTACATCCTGTTCGGAATATTTTTGCACCTGTGGTGCTAAATGCCGTAGTCACTGTGCATAAGCAGCTTTCGGCTAACAAACTGATATTCCCCCTGTTCATGAGGTGGGGTCACAAAACAAACATGTTGAAAATTTGGAGTGAAAATACCAATGAAAGTCTGAGGTATTAGGGTTTTCAACTATAACGCCCAACCCTATGGAGAATGACAGGAATCAATGGTGTGACTTGGGATTCTTGCCTGTGATGCTCATACCATTCCACACCCTGCAGTCACTGAGAGGCATAGAGGTATGCCTTGGACTCTTCAGACCCAAACTTCACCCCATTCTCCTATATCACACACATCTCACCATATTTCCTAATGAAATGGGGTGCGCATAAGGGTCAAAGACCACAAGGAACACCGTGACACTTGTCAGTCTCTGCAGGGTGGGGTGTGGTGAAATGGCGTGGCCGTTATGCCTGACAACCCAAACGCACACCCCAATGTCTGTCACTCTATGCAGGGTGGTGGTGGGGTTGGCTTCAGTCCAATACTTCACTGCCATTCATATTACGCAGCTCTGTAACTTCTACACTACCACTGCCAACGCCAGCAAGCAAACATTCGGCATTGACAAATGCTTGTTCTTCCATGTCATACCTGAAAATGAACTCCAGTGTACCTTTCATGGTTACCAATTTAAAAAAAAATAACAAAGCAGTACATAAATAAGTGTCTTTCCCTTGTAGATATACTGTAGGCAGAGTTGGCAAATCCTATTGAGTGAAGTTCAAAGACATCTTATCCATTACTTATAAATTTTCAGATAAGATACAGTAGGCTTTCTTAGCTGGAACTGTATATGACTTTTATATACACCATATCATAATATAAGTATTTGTCTCAAAGTGGCATACTGTAGTTTATGATATTATCAATGCATGAAATGTATAAGAATAGATTTATAAGAAATTATGACAAAGCATACAATAAAATATTAGTGTAGACGTCCTACAAGTGTAAATATTTGTGGATCAAGGAAAGTCAACGTGTATCTCAAAAAAGATCTAAGATTTTTGTAAATATTTTATTACTGTATATGCTGAGTATTGTCTAACTAGACAATAACAACAAAGATGTCTCTCCACACTGACAGCCAATGCCAGGCTTCACTGGAAATGAACAAACAAAATATGAGCACCAAGTTTAAGGATTCACTTAAACTTTACTTCAATTTAATAAAAAGACATACAAACAAGTATTACCTGAATCAGTGGTAGTTAAAAGACTAGTTGTGAATCCAACTGGTTTTAACCTCTGACTATCTCGGGGTCCTAGAAGTAACAAGGAAACCCATATTTAAAGTGTTAAAACCCAAGGTACTTTTTCTAATTTAAAGCTACAGTATAAATAAATCTAAAGGCAGTGTAACAATTAAAAAACATACTCAGCCGAGTAAGCATAAAATTAAGCCATATGGTATTTCACTAGACAACAAATATTGTCCCGGATTCCTCCCTCTTCGCTCACAAAAACACAGAGACCATTGCCTGTTGTTGTGCTCAGATTGGCAATTAATTTATTTAAATCCGTCAGTCATAATTCTTTTCCATTTCTTATTTTCATATATCCAATGATTTCCATTATTCCATACATATATCACTTTCTGATTCTCCATCCCCCCAGGTGAAAACCTGGGTGCCTTCTTCTTCTCCTTTTCTTGCTAGGTAATGGTGAGAACCGAGACCGCTTTCTCCTTCATCTTCTTCTTCCTCTCGTGTTACTCCTTTTATCTTCCCCCCTTTTCGTCCTCCCCCCCCCAGCCATCCACCTTGGCAGTCCATAGCCTACTTCATATCATCTACACCCAACTTTTTAGCAGACTTCAAGGCTTTCACCTGCCATCTCTCCTTGGCAGTTCATAACCCCCTTGTCCCCTACCATCCACCTTTGGTAGTTCATGACCTCTTTATGTTCTGCCATCCACCTTTGGCAGTCCATCATCCTCTTATCCCCTGCCATCCACCTTTGGTAGTCCATGACCTCTTTATGTTCTGCCATCCACCTTTGGCAGTCCATACCATATTATCTTCCTCTGCCATTCACCATTGGCAGTCCACCGCCCTGGTGGGCACGTCTGGCCTCCACTATGACTGACCCTCCTACAGGCCCCCATTGGCTGTACTCCTTGTCTTCCTATTCCTTCTACGTTGGGTGGGAGGGATCAAAAACTCCAGCAAAAGTGGCTGAGGCTCCCTTGTGCTGTCCTTTATGTACCCCCTTCTTCCCCTCCCCTTCATGTTACCTGGCCATTGTTCTGGCTCCTGGCTCCTCCTCTTCCCTATCCCCTCCTTCTGAGCACAACTATCCAACAGGAGGGAAGGGTGTACCTGAACAACATGGTCTGCTCTTAAGGGCAAACTCCATTGTCCCGGATTCCCCTCTTCCTTTACAAAAACACAGAGACCATTGCTTGTTGTTGTGCTCAGATTGGCAATTAATTTATTTAAATCCATCAATCATAATTCTTTTCCATTTCTTATTTTCATATATCCAATGATTTCCATTATTCCATACATATATCACTTTCTGATTCTCCATCCCCCCAGGCGAAAACCTGGGTGCCTTCTTCTTCTCCTTTTCTTGCTAGGTAACGGTGAGAACCGAGACCACTTTCTCCTTCATCTTCTTCTTCCTCTCGTGTTACTCCTTTTATCTTCCCTTTCATCCCCCTTTTTTCTCACTAGCCAGTCTCCAACTTGCGTTGGATGACTGGCTCTCACCCTAGGTACCCCCCTTGCATCTGTTACATAAATCCTGCTCCCTTTTTTTTTTCTTATCTGTTTTCCTGTCTCCTCCATTCTTCTACAAAATCCATCGTTTCTGTATTAAACATATCTACTGCTATATCTGACAAGTGTACCCCATCTGGTCTGTAAAATTCGTCCACCCATTCTTCGACCCCTCGCAGTATCACCCGTCCTCCCATCTGCCTTATCAGTGTCCCCACTCTCCTATTCATCTTCCTCCTGGCCCTCTCCACTGCCCTGTGGCTGTGTTCCTGTCTCCACACCCTCTGAGGCATATGTCCGGCCATGCAAGGCACACCTGTGGCCACCAGTGTCTTAACACTTAAGTCCCTCTTGATCTGCCAATATGTGTGCACCCATGGTCTGCCTGCCAGATCATTGCCCCTAGGTGTATAATGATTAGGTCTGCACTGGGCCAATGTCTCTTGAGCTCTTTCAAAGCAGGAGCAGCTGTGCCCATCTCATCCCCATGCACGCCTGCCATACCAGCCTACACTGCCTGGCATCTTTGTATAGCTGTTTTCCCCCAGCTTCATGTCCGCTCTCTTACCAGCCCAGTAAATATAGGAATGGCCGCAGATCCAGACTTCTGTACTCCTCCCTCTACCTATGGGATGCAACAACACAAAGTTATTTAATTAATATGCATAATCCAATGACCTCTCTGTCTTACTTCCCTCGTTTATAAACCTATGTACATTATTACCTCCCTCCCTCTTTTTTTTTTTTTACATCAGAGCTCTGATGTACAGTATCTTTTGTAACTGGCTGACCGCCAGCGACCTTTCACCAAAATGTCCTCCACGGACTCCCCGCTGGCCGCCCACTGTGAAGCTGCCCCAATCCGCAGGGAATGGGATGTGTAATTAGTTGGGTTCTCCCCAGAAATGCCATTGCATTTTTTAACACGGCCGTGACCTGGTAACTAGTAACCCTTCTTCCATCCCTGTGTTTAAAAAGCTTTCCAGTCCTGATTACCTGCCCTGCGGCGAAAACCCATAGGGCTTGTACTGGGCATATTGCGACCTCTATTCGCCCCCTTAAGGTTATTATGGAACCCTGCCCTCTTTGGTCAGTCTTAGATAGTCTTAATCTGATCCGTATTTCCTTTGTCCCCCAACTCACATCTTCCCATTCCATATCACCTTGCTTGTCATTTATCCCATGGCCTACTACCTCACTCACCCTCAGAGCCCCTGCAAACATCGTCACATAAATTGCATGAAATAGCTGGGCCTCACCTTTCGAAGTACATATTGCCGGGAGCGCCTCTCCTAGCTTCATTAGCCACTGCTTCCCTATCAGCCTCCGGATGTCCCTGGCCCCTCCTCTTAACCTACGCTAGCCCTGCATCATCCTTCTGATGAACATTGTCCTTGTCGGGTCCCGTCATCCTTTCAGGCTGCAGATCACACTGATCCCTGTCAGATAAACCCTCATCGTGGTGTGAGCCATCCCTTTTTGCCATTGATCCACTAGGAACATTCCCACCTGTTCCACAGATAATGGCCCGCCTACCTCCATCTGGTGCTCTGCCCTGAATGCTTGAAAAACATGCCAGGCCCCATCATACGCTCTCAGAGTCCAGGGTACCCATGAGTTATGAAACAACAGCTCTGCTCCGTCCTGCCAATGTCCCAGATGTCCGCTGATATGGGTGTTTTTTGTTCCTCCGCTGCTGGTGCCAGCTTCCGGAAATGGTCCAGCTGCAGACGGGAAAGGCTGTCAGCCAGGGTATTGCATACCCCTTCGATATGTTTTGCTCTAAAAGACATGTTCAGCTGCAGAGCCCTTAAAAACTAGCCGTTGTACTACCTGCATGACTGTGTCGGATCTGGCCCCTCTATGGTTAAGTACATCCACCACAGCTCTGTTGTCACACCAGAATGTCACCTTCTGATCCCGTAATTCCTCCCCCCACACCAAAGTACATGCACATATGGGCATGATCTCCAGGAGTGTTATATCCTTCACTTTTCCCTCTCTCACCCAGTCCGCTGGCCATGGTTCCGTGAACCACCTGCCCCTCAGATAACCTCCTATGCCCAAACCTCCCACTGCGTCTGTGTACAATTCCACGTCTGTGTTATACAACCCACTCATCCTGCTAGAATGAAGTCCCATTATAGTCCTTCAAAAATTCTTCCCATATGCTAAAATCTTCCCTGATACTGCATGTCAAGTTAATCCAGTGATATGGTTTCTTGACCCCGGCTGTCACCCTGGCCAATGTTCTTGTAAACTTCTTCCCTAGTCCAACTGCCCTGCATGCAAAATTCAGATGCCCCAATACTTGCTGAACTACTTTCAATTGGACCCTCTTTTTGCTGGCATGTATACTAATTAGTTCCTTCAACCTCCTTACTTTCTTATTCGGCAACCTAAAAACCTTGTTTACCGCATCAATCTCTATCCCTAGGAATTCTATTGCCCTGATGGGCCCTTCTGTCTTTCCTGGTGCCAGTGGGACCCCCAACTCCTGGCACACTTGCTGAAACCTAACCAACATTCTCTGTGTCTCTTCCTCACCCTTACCTATGAGGAGAAAATCATCCAGGTAGTGGATGACTGATGTGTAACCTGTTTTCTCTTGGAATATCCACTGTAGGCATGTGCTGAATGCTTCAAATGTCGCACATGCTGTGGAGCACCCCATAGGCATTGCTTTGTCAAAGTAATATCCCCCCTCATTTTTAAAACCCAAAAGGTCCCAGTCTTCCCTCCTGACTGGAAGCAGTCTGAAAGCGGACTCTATATCTGTTTTTGCCATCCACGCATCCTCTGTGGCCCGGATTATCCAGATTGCATCCTCGAGCATTGTGTAGGTCACCCTGCTATGCTCTTCCCCAATATAGTCATTCACTGAGTCACCTTCTGGGTAAGACAAATGGTGTATTACCCGATATTCACCTTCCTGTTTTCAAGCCAAACCAAAGGCGATATTCACATGTTTTCTAATGGGGGTCATCAACTGACCCTCCACCCTACCAACTGCCCTTTCCTTCTCAATCTTATTCCTTAACATGTCCTCCTTTCCTTTTACCGACCTTAGGTTGCTCACCTCCCTCGCCTGCCTGGGACCTGTAGACTGTAATGAAAACCCTGTGTCAAACCCCCATAAAACCATATCCTGCACCCTCATATCTGGGTATCTCACCAGGCGAGTCGTCAAGGCCGCTATGTTGATGGGTGTTCTGGCCATCCCAAATCGGGCCCTGTTGCACCACCCTGTACCCCCTCATCCTGCCTGCCCCGTTCCTGCTGCTTCAGTGCTTTTGACCACCTCTACCCCCTGTTACCTCTGCCCTCCCTCCATTGCTCCATGTCTGTCCTCTAAAAACCTGGTTATCCAGAAAAAAACTACTGGCTCGACCCTTGTCCCCCGTACCCTTGGGTACCTTGTATACCTGTAGTTCTGCATTTGCTGGCTGAGTGCCCACCCCCACATTTTGTACAGGCATGACAAAAATGACACTGGGACCATGAGCAGAACACCCTATTATATGCCCAACAGCATCTCGTAGGTATAGCCCCTTTCTTACCCCACCCTCCATCGGGTGTGGACTGATCCGTTACATAATCCATCCATAAGTCTATTTGCTTGGTGTCCCACCTCCATCCCAAATGTTGCCATGCACTGCCAAAATATTCATCGTAATACAACCACCCCATTTTGCCCTTTTGCCTTTGCTCTCCGTATTATCAATGAATAAGTGATGAGCGGGATACCTAACTCCAGTCTTCTTTCCAGCATTATGGCTGAAAAGATTGCAAAACCTAAGAACCACCTGTCCCAAGTCTTCCCTTTTGTGAATTTGTCTTCCTCTTTTTTCCCGAGCAACACTATGGCTGCTGCCATTATGCTTTTTCCTATACTCTCTGCCTCTTCATATTTTGCCGCTGCTTCCCAGCTCACCAGGGCAAATATATCCACATATTCCCTTTCCATATTTTCTCCTTTGTGGCAGCGTATAGTACTTTCAATTTCTTATTTCTTCTTTATTTCCCTTGTGTTTCTGTTACTTTTGATACTTTTGCATATATAGTATTACTTTTCTTTCTTTCATTCCCACCCTATATTTCCTGAACTGAGTATAGGTTGGTATGGCCATGTCCTACTCATGGTTTCCTGTGCACCATGACTCAATAACAGCCCAACATCCAGGTCTGCTCTCTCCATGATAGCCTTTAGGCCCAACATTTTATTTCCTAGACTTCATGTATTTGCACATGGTATACCATGAAAAGGGTGAAGGAATGAGGGAGTTGCAATGTGGGCACTGGCAAAAGTGTGTGGGTGATGTGAGCATGCAGGAGTTTGGGGTGCTGTGTACTGTGCAAGTGTGCTAGTACTTTGTTTCTTGTATAGTAAATTTTCTGCTTTCTAATAAACTAGGCACGTTCATTCTTCCATTCCTGGTCTTCTTTTGTCTCCGTGTCACTATTTGCACTTACGTAAATACATAAACACTGTCGGCAGATAAGGGCCTATGGCCCACCCAGTCTGCCCATTTAAGCTTGAATGTTCACTTTATGTTTTTCTAGAAGTCTGTTGCCCCTTACCCCTGACCTCCAGAATTCCCTAATGTCTATCCCATGCATTCTTAAATCCTGTGATTATTTCAGCCCCCACCACTTCCTCTGGAAGGGTGTTCCATTTGTTTGTTTCTACATTTGCCTTCTCCACCGCGATACGGGGTAGGTGGAGGTGATTATATATATTTTAGCTGGGGGTGCCTGGGGCAGAGTCCCCTGCATAAAAGGCAGATGAAAGATGGATGGTGCACTCTGCCAGTCTGCGCAATACTATATGCTACATCTCATACTTAGTCTGCTTACTGATAGGGGATGCCTTCACCGCTGTGTGCCTACTCTGTGTCTGCCATCAGTACTGAGTGGTGATGCTTTTGCTGGCAGCTGTTTCATTGTGCTCTCATTTTCTGTGCAGCAGTTATTTTCATGCTAAAGTGGGTGAACCTTTGCACACATGGCTGTCCACACTTTGTTCCCATGCTACCTGTTACCCCCTTTTTTCCTTTTCTCCCTGTCTCCTCTTCCCCTCTCTTTTTACAACTCTTATTGCTCATTCCCTGACTGCTAAGGATTATAAAAGCAGCAATCTTATTGAACAAAATGTCTGCCTACCTACAAAAGTGATATGCATCAGTTTCACAAAAATCCAGTTTTTCCACCTTTGTAAAAAAATGCATGCTTGAAAATGACATGTTATTTTCTTAATAATTAAAAATCTACACAGTTTCCACTAAAGCTACCTATTAAAGAATCATCACTATGCTAAACTCTATAAAATCTTTACATTTCAGGTTTCAACCTGCAGTCATTTTTGTGCTGTTGTCAGAGGGCAAACAGGGTCTTAAAAATGAAGTTTATGTATTTCAACAGTTTAGAAGTTTATACATGCTGAACCTGCCATTAGCAAAATTATATGATTCATAGATCATATTATGACCATGTATAAGTCACATTTGAGTCCATTTCATCCATATACAGCTACTTTATTAAGGTGCAAAATCAGAGTTTAAAATAGACGTGCTTTCTCAACCCTAATCATAATAGTGCTAGTCCACCACTGTAAAATACATATGCAACATATATACTGTACATATTGGATATTACAGTATTTAGTACACAACTTGATTTAGCTGGAATATTCAGCACAAATTCAGTTCTACAAAGCATTATAAAGCAATCCATAATACGAATTGTATTTAGAAACATAGAAATACAGAAATTGTCAGTAGAAAAGGACAATTGACCCACCCAGTCTTCCCAGATGTTCCTTGCCTAATCTATCTCCACAGACCCTAACTAATCTCCAACAACCCTGCCTCCTCCTTACAGGTTTTCTAATACACCTTTATGTCTATTCCATGAATGCTTGAAGCCCTCCACTGTTTTTGACCCCACCACTTCTGCTGGCAGTCTGTTCCAGGCATTTGGCAACCTTCCAGTGAAGAAATATTGTCTTATGTCCTAATTGAGCCCCCCCCCCAACCTGGTTCATTGAATTGTCCTTTTTCCTGGCTTTCCTCATTTGAAAGAAACTTCCCTCCTGTACCCTGTTCACCCCTGTGAGGTATTTGTAGATATATCTCATTTCGCATCTTGCTCTCCTTTCATCTAGTGTGTACATGTTGAAATCCTGCAATCTGTCCTCATAGGGCTTATTATGCATCCTCAGCACTATTTTATTTGCTGTCCTCTGGACTGCCTCTACCTGTCTATTTCTTTTCTAAGCTACAGCCTCCAAAAGTGGATATAATATAACAGTGGGGTATCATCAGCAAGTAATACAATGGCCTTATCACTTCTCTCCTCCTGATAGATATACCTCTCCCTATGCACCCAGCATCCCACTAGCCCTTCCTAGTGCTTTGTCCTTGCCCTGCCACATTGAAATTGTCAGATATGATGATCCCAAGGTCCGTTTGTTTTGGTGCCCTTCAGTACCTGCTTTTCCATCCTATACTAAACATCTGGGTGCATGATTTTGCCCTTTTTGGCAGTGAAACTCAATTCCCATGCTTTACACCACTTCTCCATTTTCCCCACATGCATGTTCATTCTCTGCACCCCTTTCAAATTATCCACCCTATTTTAGATTTTTGTATCATCTGCAAAAGGCATGCCTTTCCTTCCAGTTCCTCAGCAATGTCACTTATGATGACATTGAAGAAGACCCATCCTAGTACTGAGCACTGCAACACTCCATTGGTCACCCCTCCATTATTTACTTATTGTACATTTATATACATGTTATAACAATTGTTGCATTAAGAATGGATATTAATTATGGTGGGTACACACATTTTATAACATGGAATAATTTTAAAGAACCGATATGCTGTAAATATGCCTGCAATAAATTATGGTAAACTAAACATATTCTTCTAGATTGTTGTTGTCATGTGAATATAAGAACTCACTGACTGGGTAGTTACTTAAAATGATGTAAATATAATACAGAAAAAGAGACATTATCTCAGCTTTAAAATCAAATGCTGTGTGTATATATATATATATATATATATATATATATATATATATATATTTATACAACTTACTGCTGGGATAAATGCCAGTGTAAAAAGTAATATCTGTAGAAGCCAGTGAAGATAACACTGATATCTTCACGTTCCTATACGTCATCATGATATCTTAACACTCCTATACGTCATCCTGTTATCTTTTAAACTCCTCTACGTAATCTCTAAGAAATCCTATTGGTCCCCACAGGAAACTCAGCTGTTCTAAAGCTCTGCCTTTTAATTACCTGAACCCTCCTCCCCCTACCAGCATGACTCTTGCATCTTGTTCAACCTGCCATCAATTTAAAATTGTCATTAAATTATCCTGCCATTTCTCCCTCCTCTTACTGAAAGAATTTCATTCCTCGTATCCCAGATTTGTACTGTCACTGAGCTCTTTCAATACATAACAGCGAGTAGCTCAGAAACATTTACAATAGTGCACTGTCAGTGCAAAATCCACTCCATTTTTATTAATTTTCCTGAGCTTTGTAAAACAATCTGCCAAAATACAAACGTAAGAGAGAGAATGACTCGCATGTAGACAGTTTCAGACAAGTGTGAGCGAGCGCAGTGTTACCATAGCAACCTCGCTCGCGTCACATTCACTTCTCCGAAGCTGCTGACATGCCGACTTGTGTCTCTTTCTACTGTCACCAGCTTCTTCGTAACACACCAACATTACTAAAATGCAGTGGATTCACATGTTTGCACCGACACTGTCTTATTTTAAATGTTTCTGACCTACTCAATGTAATCTATTGAAACCAATTGTCATGCTTCAAATCTAGCAGGTCAGAAATAACAGTCGGTGAGACGAGGAAGAAATCACAGTAACAACCACCAGATAAGTTGCTTTAATAACTTCATAAATTTGTAAAACCTGCAGAGATTTTTCTCAATGAACAAGTGTCCCATCTTTTAAATGTCTCCCTGGTCCCCAGTGAAAACCCTCACTAATGCTACAAATTTATACCATTAAAACTTATACTCCTCAGTGAGCCCAGGGGGGCAAAAGGCAATATCAACCAGATAACTTTAATAACTATGTTTTTACTAGTTATAGCAGGCCACAGTGGAGTGGGGAGGAGGATGGGAGTTAAAGCTGCTGGTCCTGCCTGATAACTTTGGTGGAATATTGTTTTAAATACTGTATGTGGTGGGTTGTCATGGGGAGGCAGGGCAAAACATATGTGGGAGTCGTGTTGGGGGCCCAGCACATAAGTTGTATAAACAGAACAAGACATGGCCTGACTGAAGATATCATATTTACCTTCACTCGAGGCCAATGACATCAAGATATCTCACTCGTGGCTTCGCCACTCGTGAGATATTATGATATCATTGGCCTCTCTTGAAGATAAATATGATATCTTCAGTCAGGCCATGTCATATCCCCTATATACAGTATATATATATATATATATATATATATGCTTTTCTGTTGAACAATTTGCACTAGCTGTTACTAGTTGTGCATAAAGTAGATTAAAATCCCTTAATGGTCCAGATAAAGACTGAATCATGATTTACTTATTTGTAGTTAGAGCTCTTTATTCTCCTCCAGACTAGCATCCCAACCCTGTCACCCTGGCTCCTACAGACTTACTGTCTGACTCCAATCTTCCCTGGTTTACTCTCTGGTGGGGTGGCCCTCCCTGGCCACAAAACAGATCCTTAAACTAGACAAACATAGAGCTGGCTGCAGGGCATCTGAGGGGCTGGACTCATCATGCTGACAGGCCTATTTCCACCTCCTTTATAGTGCCCCAGTAGGATAGATGAGAACTGCTGCCCAGATACAGTATACCAGCATGTGCACCTGAATGCAGGACGTTGTTGGCTACCATTCCTGCACCACTAAAATTCTGTCCCTGAATGACTGACCCCTAGCCCTCACTAGGGTTCAGTGCTACTCTGGGCACAGCAGCCCTTCCTGCACAGAGAAGGACAGCAGTCCTATGGATGCTCAGTCTTCCTCCCCTGCAGCCCACCCTATGACAACCTGAGTTCACTCTCAAACTCAGGTTGTAAGAGCTGCATGTGGTAGCACTATTGTTGCACTGGTGGACTGGCTCTAAATCAAGGTTTACAGATTTGTGCACTGAATGTGTTACCTAATGTTGCTGTGTTAGTTGAAGACTAAGGGACAGAAGTTGGAGTGTTATTCAATAAGGTCACAGGCTGAGGAGGACATGTTTATGTTGAAAATTCAATACAGTGACAGAGATCCTTTCAATGTCAATTGCTTCAGGGAAGACTTGGCCAACTCAACTATTTTGCACTTCAGATAGATTACTAAATCCTCCCTATCTGTGATCCATTTGGGAATCCACTTGGGCATCATCATCAGATAAGTGGGAGGAGTTTGGTAAATTCTTCTAGAGCTAGGTGTCCTGCATTAGATCTGGTATCTCTTCAAGTGGCTTGTCATGGACTGGCCATGGTCTACCTTCTGGTAATATAGATCTGCCTACCTGAAGTGAGTATTGGCCAGTTTTGGAGGACGAGGTTCTTTGGAGTGATTTCTAGTTTGTATCCCAACTGCTGTATACTGGACCTGGGACCAGCCTAGCTGGCTTTGAACTACAGCATATTCCTGGATCCAGTGATAACCAATATCATCAGTGGCACCTTGAGGGAGGGTGTTTTTCCATCTGCCATGAAAAAGGCAGTGGTCAGACACTTCCTAAAAAAATTCTTTGTTGGACCCTGATGAGCTAGTGAATTACAGACCAGTGGGAAAGGTCTGGGTTCTGTCACTGTCCAACCAGCTTGGATTTTTGTCTTTGCCTTGATAAAGTATGCACATCAATGAAGATTGTCTACAGTGTTTGTGATGAGTAATGAGAGCAGCTACCTGGAACTTTGGACCATTTTACTTGCCCTCCTCTGGACGGCCTTCACTCAGTCTATGTCCTTCCAGAGGTGCAGTTCCCAGAATTGGACATAGTACTCATGGTGGGGTCTTAACAGTGATCTATACAGAGGCAACACCACCTCCATCTCTCTGCTAATGATACCCCCCTCTATGCTCTACAGCATCACCCTAGCCCTCCTGAATGCCTTGTCACACTGTCTGGTCACATTTAGATGATCAAATATTATTACTATAATTCTATTTCCTGCTTGGTAGCTGTCAATATCAATCCATCCATTTTGAGCTCTGTCCCTTGGTTTCTGTGCTCCAAGTCCATTATTTTGCAATTTTTCACATTGAAACCCAAATTCCATACCCTTTACCACTCCTCAAGTTTTCTTAGTTCTCTGGTTATCCTTTCCACCCCCAGAGTGTGCACCCTAGTGCAGATTTTCATGTCATCCTCAAAGAGGCAGACCTTACATTCCAACTCCTCTGTAATATCATTAATAAAGACATTAAAGATGACTGGTCTAGCACTAATCCCTGAGGCACTCTGCTGGTCAACCTCCTTCCTTGCAGTGAACCATTTATCACCATCCTCTGTCACCTGTCCCCTAATCAATTTCTTATCCAGTTTATCACATTTTACCCACTCCTAAGATACCCAGCTTGTTTATTGTCTCTTATGTGGAATGGTGTCAAAAGCCTAACTGAAACATAGGTAGGACATGTACACCACTCAACTATGATCTAATTTCTTTGTCACCCAGTCAAAGAAAACTATCAAATGTTTTTGAAATGATGTCCCCCTGTGAACTTATGCTGACTCGGTTCTTGTAACCCACTGGATTCAAGATAATTCATAGTCCTTTCCTTCAGCAGTGATTCCATTAGCTTTTCAACCACCAATGTCAAACTGACTAGCCTATAATTTCAGGTATCTTCCCTGCTACCACTTTTATGTAGTAGGACTACTTCCACTCTCCTCCAGTCCTCCAGAACCACTCTTGTTTCCAGTGAGCTGTTAAATAGGACTATCAGTGTTGCAGCAAGTATTTATTTTTTATTTTATTTTATTCTTTTGGTAACCAGATAAGGCCCACTAGACACACATACCTGTTTTCGGGTGACCCGGGAGAATTGGGGTGGTGTAAGACTTGCTCAGAGTCACACAGTATGCAAGTGGAGGTTGTGGGAATCCAACCCAGATCTGTTGGATGTACCAATCTCATTCACATCTTGTTACTCCAACCACTAGGCTATACTGCTAGCCCAAGTAGGCATGCATGGGTAACTATGATGCTGCCTTAGAACCGGAGCTCTGATGCCACTCTGACATCCTGAAAGATAATTTAATTTAAAGTGTTTATTCTGTGGTTCAGTCATGGTCACTTTGTTAAATGAACCACTGAAATCCTAATTATCTGAAAACCGGACCAAACTCTGTCTATTTTTTTGTCAGAAACCATGCTTAAACTCTCAGTGGCTTTAGCTTGAGATGGAGCCTGGAAATGGTCGCACCAACACGGTGTACAGCAACTGCCAAAATGGGTTATCTCTGGCCCCTGCTACGGTACGCTTTCCTGACAAATGAGCAATTTCACGTAAAAATGATAAATCAGCCTGTACGGACAAGACTGATATGTCCTTTATCAAAGATGTATTGCTGTCAATAAAAGACAACATTGCTGGTCTTAAACTAAATGATTACTCAACTAAAAAGAAAATTGCAGATGCAAATAGGAGAATGGATATTTTTGAAGAACGTTTGGCATTTGTGGAAGAGTCACTAACTAAGCTAGAAGACTTTGTGGAGGGAACAGCAAAACAGTTGACTCATATCAGAAAAAGCTGATGATTTAGAGAACAGGGGAAGATGCAATAATTTACGATTTGTAGGTATTCCTGAAGGACTTTCATTTTCTAAATGAGTTCATTCCTGCTCTCTTAAACTTTCAATGGAGCTGGCCACTAGACATTGAGAGAGCACATAGGGCTCTTTTCAGTAAAAAAAGTGGGTCAGAGTCCTAGACCCATTATTGCAAATTTCTTGCATTTTCCCATCAAGTAAATCCTTAAACTTGCCAGAGAAAGGAAGATGCTGAGTTGGAATAGGGAGAGGATTTACATGTTTCAGAATTTCTCATCTGATATCACTTTTGCCCCAGTCAGAGCTGCACTTCAGGTCTTAAATATCAAATACTTTATCAAATACCCAGTGGTTCTAATGCTACAAATGGGGAGTTATGCACAGTTTTCATTCAGTAGACAAAACCTGGCAGTACACTCATAGACATTGGCCATAAGTAAACTATAAAAATACCATGATCAGAGCTTGAGCTGACCAATTGCCTTTGACTTCCTCTTCTAGCTTGAGGAGTTCACAACTCACTGCTACAGCAGCTCTCACAGCCCATGATCAGATCCAGCAGCAGTCTAGTAGATTTACAAATAATTTTCAAACAGAGCATCTACTTCTCTGCCGAACAAGCCTAAACCTTTTCCCCAAAACTTTGGCCTGGTCCTCTAAATCCTATAGAAAACTATACAAATCTCTAAAACAGATACCACTCCTTGGAGACTGAGAAAAAATACAAATAATTGTATGCAATTCTCTGAGTAGATGTTGCAAAATTAAATTTCACCAGTGAAATTGCCACGAAATTAACAAAATATTTCACAAAATTCCACTGAAATGGTAAAATTCCATCACAATTTTGCACCGCATATCCCATTCCCATTATGTAAAAATCCCCAGGCACTCAATTGTCCATCTAGGTAAAATATTTGATATTTTTGCTTCTTTTCTGGCCTTAAATAGAACTGGGAAAACAAAGTTCTATCTATGGATTATCTTATGAACCCAGGCAATTGTTTGGAGGTAATGCAGTCTGGTTTGAGATGATCTGAAAATATAACATGCCTGGGTATAACAATTTCAAAGGGCTATCACTCTCTAGGAAAGCTAAAAGTATACCCAGTAGTAAAAGAAATTGAAGCAGATTCATGAAAATTGCAAGGGCTCAATTTATCTATTTTTGGTAAAGTTAGTTCAATCAAGTCTCAGCTCCCCAAATCTTTTATTTTTTCCAGACCCTACACCTCAAAATTGGTAAGGCTGTCTTTGATCAACTAAATTAAATTACTAGGCTTTTTCTATGGAACACTGCCTCCCCCTGACTTTCACTGTCCAAACTTAAGGCACATATATTGAATGGTGGTCTTCACCTACCAAACTAGGAGAAATACTACTTCACCTTCTGTTTTAAGTAAAGTAACTGATATCTATATTTAAGTCTAGTAGACCATCTTCCATTGTGGATCAGAGTCGAAGAGCAACTAATCCTACCTTTTAAATTGTCAGCTTATCTCTTTATTAAATTTCTATTACCTTACCAGGACTATATCTGTATTTTCACATCCTTCTGGTAATAAAAAGAATGCATCACTTATTACTTTTAGAGAGTGTTCCCACAACTGATGACCATTTGGGATAGCACTAATCTAACATATAACAGTTTTACCATCTCTGACTTTAGGTGGACCAAGTTAGGTATTACAAACCTGTCATTTGTTAGAGGCCCAGGGATAACTGCTCTCCTTTGAGCTCCTCAGAGCTAAATATAGTTTACCATGTTTTCATTTTGTTAGATACCTTCAGTTGCAAAAGGCCTTACAAGTCTCTCTGTTGGGACTACAGCTCCTTCTGAAGGAAAGTACTGAATGGGACACAATGTTGAAGCTGAGTAAGCTAAGAAAAGGGATGAGCCTGTTATATAAACTACTAATGAATACATAAGATCCTTTTAGTCTTACATGCTCAGTGAAATTGAAATGGGAAGGAGAGATGGGGAAACCATTTCTGATTCAGAATGGGTCTTAGTCTGGAATAATGCATATTACAGTAGTAGGGAGGTCCAAGCTAGAACAATGCAGAATAACATTCTACATTTTTAATATTATTCCCCTAAAAGACTGGCTACCATGGGCTTCCAACTAGATTGGACATGCTGGAGGTGCCAAAAGACAAGGCAGGTCTTCTACATATGTTATCATCTTGTTTTTGTATTATGGGGATTTGGACTAGGATCCATGGGGTCTGTAAATCCACTCTGGGGACAAACATTCCCTTTAACACTAAATTCCTCATATTAGGTATTAGGGAAGAATCTGGAACCTTGAACAATCATCATAGAGTTATAGTATGGTCTGCAGCTCTGGCCATTAAAATAATTTTATTGTCTCATTGGAAATCCTCAGACACACCAAGAATTAGAGAATGGGGTAATAAAATGGTGAAATTATCAACAATGAGAGAATGGCTCTTCTAGCCTAAAGAGGAGGCTGAACTGTTTAATAAAATGAGGGCCCCTTTCTATACTATCTTAGTAACTTATAAGCAATGATGTAAGAAATTGTTAAGAACCAATATCTGAGTATATCCTGCAATCTAGAATGTACATCTCCTGAATTAGAACAATATCCAAATGCTAACTCTTATCTGCCTACTGCATGGTTTGGTTAATGTTCCCACCTATATATGTAAACCTTCTTTCTCGAAACCTAACAGTTAGTTATATATTTAACAAGTTTACTTGAATTTACAAAATATGTTCTGTTGGATTCCCTATTTGTATTTTTGAAAACTTAATAACATTTTTAAAGCAAAAAAAGGAGGTGCAGCAAGTAGCTCCATGACTTCCCTTAATACTCTTGGATGCACTTCATCTGGCTTAATGCTTTGTCCATCTTACATTAGTGACTCTTCAGGACTCTCTTCTGAAAATGGACTAGTGTCAACTTTTCTCCTTCAAAGCTTCTGTTACTTTTTGCTGCCCTTTCTTGCTCTGTGAACACTGAACAACAGTATCTGTTCATGATGTTCATGCTTTCCTGGTTCCCTCTCTGCACAGTCCCCTTCCTTTCTAACCTTAAAATATCACCCCTGGTCTTCCTGTTTTCATACATACCTAAAAGGTCTTGTCCTCCTCTGTTAGCTCCTGTGCTATTCTCTTTTCACTTTGCATCTCTGCACACCTTACTGCTTTCCTTGATTCCCTGTTTCCCTAATAATCTCCCTATCCTCCTCCCTCTGCATCTCCTTACATTCTGAATGCCACCTTTTATCCTTTACCTTTTCAGCCACCTCTTTTGAGGACCATTGCAGCCTCTTTCTCCTCTCTAGTGGTTGTATAGATTGAGTGTGTGTATGATGAGTGTGTTTTAGGGGTGGTCAATCTTGTTTTAGGGTGTTTTTGTTTAGTTTGAATGGGGTCTTTATGATTAGCTAGGTTGTCACTGCACTCATTTCAAAGATTAGTGCTTTTCAGGTTTTCTCCTGTGCGACTGGACTTGCCAGGCAGAGATGTGCTGGTGCTGTACCACCACCCAAATTAGCTATACTGTTGATTGGCTTCATGACATTTGCTCCTTCACTGATTTCCCAGTTTCTGTCACTGCAAAAACAGAACCTAGGGAGAGGCCAGACATGTTTGGTCTCCATACCCATGGTTCCCACTAGACAGAGTGGGCAGGTAGCTAAAGGGCTGGCTGCATCCTATAATTCTCTTCAGGTGGTGCTATGCAATGCCAGGTTGAAAAGGAACAAGAGTGCCATTTTTGTGGACTTTTGATTTCCACTGTCAACCTGGCTTGCATCATGGAGACCTGGCTTGGTGATAATGTTGGCCAAGTTTTTGTGGCTGCCGTCCCCACTGGGTACACTGCAGTGCACTTCCTGAGAAAGGATCACAGTGTTGGGGGTGTGGCCATTGTTTTTTGATCTAGCCTGGGCTTCATGAGCATACTGTTGGTAATACCTGATCCTTTGAGTGCATCACTGTGAGTGGGGGTGCAGATGCAGGTGGCAGGATTCTTCTCGTTTATCACCCTCCTGGGGTGGGGGTAGAATTCCAGCAGGATGTGGAGACTTTGTCATCTCCCAGGTGTTGGAGTCTCCCGGGTGTTTATTCTAGGGGGACTTCAGTGCCTGGATCGATAATGAATACCTGCATTTTGGTTATGACCTCCTCCAGTTGATGGAATCACTGGGCCTCTCACAAGCAGTTG
The DNA here is from genome assembly GCA_016271365.2 of Neoceratodus forsteri. NCBI lineage: Eukaryota > Metazoa > Chordata > Ceratodontiformes > Ceratodontidae > Neoceratodus > Neoceratodus forsteri. Next base: position 629,312,661 of record CM057455.1, read on the forward strand.
CTTTTGAGAGCCACCAGCATGCCCATGCACTCAATCTGATGTTTCAACTGGGTCTTTAGGTTGACAACCTCAAGATTGATCAGGTTATCTGGTCTGATCATTTTGCCATGGAGTTCATGTTTGGGGTCCCTCTGAAAGTCCCTCCCTTTGGAGTTGGTCTGCTATCACCCTTAAGAGACTTGCACCCTGAGGGACTGTTGGCACTAGTTGACCTATCTATGGGTTGATGCGGCATGTGCGACTGGTTCCGGAGAGACAGCTGCCACCTATAACAGGGTGATCTCCACAATTTTGAATGCTATTGCACCAGTTCATATATGATCCAGTTCTTCTTACTTAAAATCCCCTTCATTTGATGGAGATCTCAAGGTGATGAAGATCAAGGGTCAGAAGTTGGAGTGTTGCTGGCAGAAGACCAGGCTAGAGGCCAACAGGCTGGAACTGCATGCTCACTACACTGAGTACCAGGGAACAATTTCCTGTAAGAAGACAGAATTACTGTCCAGGAAAATTTCTGCAGGAAAAAACAGACCGTCTCACCTGTACCAGATGGGCTTTTACACCCTGCCTTTCTGCAGCCAAAGAAAGCTTTTCCATTCACTCTATGTGAACAGTTTGCTCTGTTTTTCTCAAACAGAGTGTCAGCCGTCCAGTCAGGAATCCCACCAGAGAGGTACTTGCCTGACAATAGCCTGGTTGGGAGGTTCAGAGGTACTCTGTCTGTCTGGGAGTTGTTTTGCCAAGTGGAGGTGTCTGAAGTGACTAAGGTGACCTTAGAGCTGAAATACACTTTTTGTGAACTGGACCCAGCCCTGACGCATTTCTTAATGTGATGTGTTGAGGCTGTTGGCCTGGTGTTAGCAAGGATTTCCAGGTTTTTGATGCTGGAGGGTTTTTTCTCAGCTGCTTTAAAAGAAGCACTGGTGAAGACCCATCTGAAGAAATCGTCCCTTGACCCAGATGTCCTGGAAAATTACAGTCATATCTCCAACCAGCTTTTTTTTGAGCAAGATTGTTGAGAAATTAGTGGCACAGCAGCTCAAGGATTGCCTGGTATCCTAGGACATCTATGTGTCATTTCAGTCATGTTTTCAGGCTAGACACAGCACAGAAACAGCTCAAGTGAGAGTGCATAGTGATCTGCTCAGGGCTACAGATAGAGGAGAGAGATCAGTTCTTGTGATTCTTGATCTCTCTCTTCAGCTTTTGACACTGTGGACCATCCACCTCCTGTGGGCCACCCTGGAGACTGGAAATGGCTCCACAATCCAAACAGGGGTTATATACAGACCCCCATCTCAGGGGGAGGAAATGGACAAGGAAATGATAGAAGGCATCCTTGGGATGACAGAGAAAGGGGACTTATTGCTGAATTTGCTTGATGTTAACTGGAGCACCTTTGCTGCAGCCACATCCAAGAGCAGGTCCATTCCTGATGCCCTACTGTAGGCATGCCTCAGACAGCCAGTTTTTGAACCTACTCAGGAGGGAACAACCTTAAACCTAGTATTCTCAATTGGGGATGGAGAGAGGATATCTGATCTTGAAGTGGGTAGCCATCTGGGAACAAGTGACTACCAAAGAATGTGGTTCACAATAAACTTGGCTGTAGAGTCAAGCAACACAAAAGTGAAGGTACTGGACTTCAGAAGAGCTGATTTTGAAAAAAGGGGAGAGTGCAAGAAGGTGAGGTGGAGTAACAATGGGGAAACATCAAAACTGCCATCACAGATGAAACAAGCCTTTTGTGTGAAGCAAATAAACAAAAATGAAAGAAAAAAACACTATGGTTCTCAAAAGAAGTGGTGGGGAAGGTAAGGGAGAAAAAGATAGCATTCAGGAAGTATAAGGAAACACTGAAGGAGCAGGACGGAGAACTGTACCAGTTAAAGCACAAGGAAGTGAGGAAGGCAGTCAGAATAGCAAAGTCCCAAACCGAGGAAAAGATAGCCAACTCGGTTAAGAAGGGGAATAAAAAATGTTATAGGTACATTAGGGAGCAAAGAAAGATGAACGTAGGGATACTGAGGCTAAATAAAGAGGACAGTGGTTGGGCAGAGAGTGACAGTGAGAAAGCAGGGATAGTGAATGAATATTTCTGCTCAGTTTTCACAATGGAAAAGCAGGGTGAGATACCTAATCCAGTCAACAGAAGCATTCTGGATAGGGGGGTTGACAGTAGTCCTTTCACAGAAGAAAGCATTCTAAAAGAACTCTTAAAACTGAAGGTGAATAAAGCAATGGGGCCTGATGGAATTTACCCTAGAATTCTAAAATAACTAAGGGAAGAACTAATAACACCACTGACTACCCTTTTTAATAAATCATGGGAGGATGGTGTGGTACCTGAGAACTGGAGAAGGGCAGATGTGATTCCCCTTCATAAAAGTGGGAGCAAGACAGAGGCAGAAACCTACAGACCTGTCAGTTTGACCTCAGTGGTAGGGAAAATGATGGAATCACTTCTGAAGGAAAGAAGTGTTAAGTATCTAGAGGCCAGTGGGGCACAGGACCCAAGGCAGCATGGATTCACATCAGGAAGGTCATATCAAACCAATCTAATTGATTTTGTTGACTGGGTGACCAAAGCAGTAGACAAGGGAGGGGTTGTGGATATGGCCTACCTAGACTTTAGCAAGGCATTTGACACAGTCCCGCACAAAAGATTAAAAAACAAATTAGCCAGCCTGGTAGTGGGTCCCAGGGTGGTATACTGGGTAAAACACTGGCTGGATAACAGGACACAGTGGGTAGTAGTAAATGGAGTCCACAGTGAAGAAAGGAGGGTTACTAGTGGGGTACCGCAGGGTTCAGTACTGGGGCCGGTTCTTTTTAATGTCTTTATAAGTGACATTGCAGAGGGACTGGAAGGGAAAGTATGTCTCTTTGCAGATGACACAAAGATCTGCAACAGGGTTGATATGCAAGGTGGAGTTGAAATGATGAAAAGGGGACTTGGCAAGGTTGGAGGAATGGTCAAATGTATGGCAGCTTAGATTCAACGCAAAGAAGTGCAAAGAAATGCACTTGGGAAATAAAACCCAGAGTACACAATGGGTGGTGAGATACAGACAAAACCAAAAATGGAAAGGGACCTGGGGGTAGTCATATCAGATGACCCAAATGTGGGCCAGCAATGTGAGAAGGCAGTAAGGAGGGCTGGAGGGATACTGGGATGCATAGGGAAAGGTATCTCCAGTAGAAAGCAGGACGTTGTTGGCCTTCTGTACAGACAGTTGGTAAGACCACATCTGGAGTACTGTGTACAGTTCTGGAGACCCCATCTCCACAAAGACATAGGGTGGAGGCTATCCAGAAGGGCAACCAAAATTATGCAGGGTCTGCATCAGAAGACATATGAAGAAAGACTAAAGGGACTAAAGATGTACAGCCTCCAGGAAAGGAGGGAGAGGGGGGACATGATAGAAACTTTCAAATACCTCAAGGGAATCAACAAAGTCCAAGAGGGTAGCATCTTTCAGAAAAAGAGATGTGCAAAAACAAGGGGGTACAATCTGAAGATAGAGGGGGGACGGCTCAGAGGTAATGTGAGGAAGTATTTCTTCACAGAGAGGGTTGTGGATACATGGAACAGCTTTCCTGAGGTGGTCATAGAGTCAAAAACAGTGGGGAAATTCAAGATTGCATTGGACAGACATAATTAGTAAGTAGTAGTAAAAAAAATATTTATACAGAATTTTTGCTATTAGGGTTCAAAGAATTCCTATTTACTGTACAAGGCAAACCTGTTTGTACAAAGTTCCAGTTTCCAAGGTTACAGTACACAATAATCACACAATACATGTCATTCATACATAACTTATACATATATCGCTGTTTCAATTACATGACAACACAAAATAAAAACTCAGTAATTACAACATCTTATGTATAAAATATCATGTATAAATATTATTTAGGAGAGTTTACATATTACATTGACATCTAAAACACAACTCCTGCTTTACTGATGTTTTATACTGTAATGGATAATTCTAAGTCTTGAAGAAAAGAGGAGTCCATTCCAACTAGTAGCAACCTTATATTGTAAGATCATACTACTAAAACTATTTTTTCTTTTCAGAATTGAAAGATCTCTAGCTCCTGATTTCCATAAATTCAATCAATGATTTGGTTTTTGAAGTTTTTCTACCAAATGATATTGTGATCTGTTTTTGAATAATCCTTGGATCTGGTTTAACCAAATACCCTTGGACCGCTGATGTAGTGAATTCCATCCTAATTCAATATACATTGTACAATGATGAGTACTAATATCACATCTCAATACAAGCCTTGTATTTATAAAGTACCTCCAAATTTTGTAATCGCTTTTGGTATGCTTATAAATATGACTCACAATCTGTTGTTGGTAATATTAATTGATTTACTATATTCAATTGCATTTCTTTTGTTAGACAGTTTGATATATGTGTCATTGCTCCAATTTTTAAATTTGTTTTCTTTATTAATTCGGTTACATGTTGTTCAAAACTTAAATTTTGATCAATTTGGATACCCAAATATTTATATACTTGGGTCTGCTCTAAAGTTTTTCCTTCATGGGTCTTAATAATTATTTTTGGAATAGTTTTATTTTTCCTCTTTAGGCCAAAACACATTATTTGGGTCTTTTATGATTTATCAAAAGCCCAAGCGATGAGAAAAATCCTGCATAAATAAAAATTACCTTGCAGTTTTTGTTCTATTTCTCCTGAATCCTTACCTGCCATTATCAAAACTGTATCATCCACATAAAGTCTAACTTGTGAATATTTTATAAATTTTGGTAAGTCATTCAAGTAGACTAAGAACAAGAGGGGACCCAGGATTGATCCCTGGGGTTCCCCTCTTGTCACAGAGCCCAAACTAGACTTCTGACCATTTAATATTACAAATTGGGATCTCTTGTCTATGTATGATCTAAACTAATTACAGGATTCTTCCTCCACGCCTACTTGTTCCAATTTATTTATTAAAATACAGTGATTCACCAAATCAAATGCCTTTGATAGGTCCACATATACTGCACCCATGGACCTCCCCTCCTCCAATGGGGTAGCTATTAAATCTAGGAAGTCCTTGAGTGCAGTAGCCGTGGACCTACCCTGCCTAAAACCTAATGGAGTTATTTTCTGGTGTTTTTCAAAATATTCCATTAATTGCCCTTGAACAATCTTTTCCAGAAACTGTAAACTGCTGACAATAAGGCTATTGGTCAATAATTTGAAACAGCCGTAGAATCTTCCCCTTTGTCAATTGGGATAAATTTTGCCTGCTTCCAGGTTAATCGGAACAAACCCTCCCTAAGGCTCCAATTGAAGATGTCCCTCAATATTGGTGATAATACTTGGGTAGCTTCCTTTAAAAGTCCATTAAAAGTCTAGTCTAAAGCAGTTCTAGTGGGGGGGGTAGGAGGAAGTAGGCTTTTGGTTAACAAGGATCTGCAACTTATCCATTAGGTAGGGGAAATGGGCAGACCAGGTGGGCCAAGTGGTCCTTATCTGCAGTCAAATACTATGTTTCTATGTTAAGCCTTTGTCAGTGTAAATTAACAACAATCTGTCAATCAAAGTGACATTTGGTTAGAGTAACTTTGAGTGACTATGGGATGAAGAAGTGGATCAGAAAGAAATATTCAATGGTAGGCAAGCTAGGCCTCCACCTCACAAGTGGGGTGGAGCAGGGTGGAAAGATCTTATAGTTTCAGCCTTTTAGCAGAGCTCTTCGGGATATGCAGCATTTGTCTCAAGGAAAGGACATCCATTAAATATTGTTCAGTCCTAACAAACTGAAAAATGGCTTTATGTGTTTCAAAAAGCCTACACATGTCAATTTAAATGAGGAGTACAGTTCTCTCAGACCATTTCTCATTGAAATGTATGCTTATGCAACAGTCATGCTAGACAATACAAATCCTATAGCAATAGAAAGTTCCCATTTCTCAGCAGTCAGCTTTCATTTTCTTGTATTTTTTGTTGTTAAATTTAGTTACAGGGGACTTAAGCATTTTTATGGGGGTACTGAACTTTGGGGATTTCCAGACTTAGTAAGGAAGATTGTTCTACTCCAGTAATAATTAATCTGTTTAGTTTTATTATGAATACAGGTTCACCTACTGTAATAGTCTGAAGCCAGCATTGCAAATCCCAGCACCACTTCATCAGAGCTTAGAAAATGGTGGTGCCTTACTGTTAAAAAACATAAAAAAATTAAGGCAAATATAGTAGGTTCCATGATCAGCATTCTAATTTAAATTGCTCAAAGTGGGACATGTAACATATTTTAAGTTCCACTAGGGTATGTGAAGAATTAGGAAAGGGGGCAGAATTTCCTTTGGGTGCTTTTAATTTCAAGTAAGGGTTTGGGGTATTAGATAACATCTCTTCAGTCCATCTTATGGGATGTATTCTACTTCAACAATCAGTAAACAGAATAGTATGTCCAAATATGTACCATTCTTTGAAATCCACTGATCTGCAATTTGTTTGAATTTGAACTTTTTTTCAGAAGCTTCTTCAGGTTTCCTACTCATTAATGCCTTGATCCTTGTTCATAGTTCATAGTTAATGTACCCAACACCCTCTCTAAGTAACCATTTTGGTCCCATTTTCTGCACCTCATGGGCTGTTTTACTATATCAGCTCCACAAAACCTTATGTAGGATTTGCTATGTCAGTTAGCCATGATGTGTTGGGCCAGTGGTTAGCTCTCATTCTTTCTGCTTTTAACATAAAAGGTATAAAGTATAAAGTAGCAGCAATGTTAGTAAGAGCTAGATAAAAGATGCATTATTTGCAGAACAAGAAGCAGTAATTGAGCAATTGCTTACATAATTAAAAATGAAATAATGGCATCTTGGGCAATAAGGGTTAGTAAATGTAATAATTTAAATGTATAGCTACAATTCACTGCAGTTTATGTTTTTTAATTGCCAATAGTAGCCATAGCACAAACAAATGAGACAAAGAAGGAGCGCCTTCCAAAACTGGAAATGGCACTGAGTCCAAGCTAGCTGTTCTGTTTTTTCTGGACTGCACTCTGTTTAACAATGAGTAATAAAATATTCCATAAGGTGGTTGCTTGATAAGGCAAGCTGACACAGTGATGCCCTGTGTGAAAACAAAATTGAACTGAGTGAAAATCATGGCCAATACTATCGAAGGAGTGTGTGTTGTGGTGTGGGGAGCTAGAACACTAAAAATGTGACAGGATGATCTCACTCACATTTTGGTTGTTAAAACATAAACAAACCCATGATTAGTTAGGCTAATGAGTAAAGACTAAAATGGATTTTAAACAAGTTACGGTGATTCCTCCTTTGTAATAGGCAGGCATTGCAAGTAAAATAAGTAATACACATTCTGAACTGAAGTTTTGCTACATCATGTTAGACAGACATTCAGCTGTCTCTGGTTATACAATATACATTAACTACCCACTCATGAAGATTAATTCTATAACTCGTAGATGCACATCACATATCCCTTGTGTATTTTGTGCATTTTGTTTCACCTGAAGGAGTGTTAGGAACAGAGGAGTAGCTTTCCTATGGAAAATCAAATATACGCAAATATTATGGTAATGTTGATCTTTGTGAGGGACAGCTGATAAACGTGTATGAACAGGCCACATTATTCATGTCATTTGAGTTCCATAGGTTCATAAATGGTTCCTCCCAAAAATGTGGGAGGCTGCTATAAGAGAATCAGAGCACATCAGTAAGTGCCTCTTAACACAAAGTCCTGGCTGCTCTTTATCACATACAAATAACACACACACACACACACACACACACACACTGTCTGCCTGCTCTAGTGAGCACTGCAAGAATCCAATTTGAGCTCTGATTATATATATATATATATATATATATATATATATATATATATACAGTATGTATATTATATTTATATAATATACTTTGCACCATGCACTGGCCACAAGTCCACAAGTCCTGGGTTAGGGAGACACCCCATTATTCAGACACCATTTTCTCTAATCTCAAAATAATCAGTGCATGTGCTGACTCCATCATTTCGCAAGCCAACACTCAGCCAACTGTCTCCACCTTACTGGAATACTGTACACCATGGGTGATGAGGGAAAAAGTTAACCAGGAGCACAACACTTCTCTAAAGAAGGTTGCTTATGGAAAACAGAGGTTCACACCTCCAAAGAATAACCTACAGCATAGAAAACTTGGGCTGGGGACAACAGTCTAATTTGGCAAGGTGGTATGACTGCCAGAGAAATTGCACACAAATTTAAACTTCACTCGCTACTGTGTTATTTAGTGCATCTGTTTTCTAGTGTATGTCTGACTGACTACTGCCTTGACTCAGGCACCATTATAATTTTATGCTCTGATGTGCATTTTCAAGCAGATGGTTCTAGCTTTCCAGTTTAGAGCTCTGTAGCAATGCCATGATTTAACATCCCTCTTATTTTGGAAAACCATTTTAAGTCAGTGTTGATGAAACAGCCTTGTCCAGAACATATGCTCTTTTTGTCTCATGGCTGCATGAACTGCACTTTCTTCATTCTTCGTTAGCCTTTGTGATCTAATAAAAAATCTATTTTTTATCCATCAGCTGATTTCTGTGCCTGACCAGGCTTGTATTTTGCATGACGGGAGGGAACAAAATTGTTCCTTCTGTATAATCAGTTATTAACTGATAAGGTAGCCCCTATCAATGCCAAAATACTGATCTTTTGTAATTCAGATCCAAACCAATGTGAAATATAAGATATTTTCCAACAATTAGGTCTAATGATCTTTCATGGTATTGTCCTTTAACCTATAGTTATGGGTGTTACCATGTCTACCTCATACCAGAGCTTTCATGCAAGAACATCTGATTCTGTTCCTTGCTACAAGGTCTCCCTGTGTTTATCTAACTGCTGGGCTGGATCACCAACCAGCTCCCCACTGCTTTTCTTTATAGACTTACAGTAAGAAAAATTACTTGGACTCACCTAGATTCTCTCAAGACTGTTGGCAATGACTCTTGGAACATTTGAAATCTGATTCCTTCTCGTGGAGCTGCTTGTATATATCGAAATTTGGCAATCCACTGATGTTGCAGAATTGCCAGCACTGTAAACTAGTGCGAGAAGTGAGGGAAAATCCTTTTCCTTTACTGACATTGTTTCCCTGGTGTCTAGTAGCTGAAACATTGTATGGTTATGTAGGTTGGTGAGAAGGATTTCAAGGGATTTGTGGGGTGATGTTTTGAGAATTTTGCAGGTTTTAATATATTTAAATTTTAGAATTCATGAGGACTTCTGGTTTGTGTGTGAACATGATGGCTGCTTAGATAATCGATTCTCTCCTCGGCTCTTTTAAAATCCTAAAATCTGAGAAACACATTTTTCCATTGAAGTTTACACATATTTCATTTTATGCCATTGCATTGTAACAAAACCCATCAAAATTTTAATTTTAATGAATTATTCCACAGACACTTTCATTGAACACATCATGGCTATGACTGTCAACAAGCAGGGAAAAATGGCACTTGCAGACGTGGCAGTGAGAGACCTTTCAGTTTGGCTTATGTTTGAAAAAGTTTAACAGAGGTATCAGATGTGAAGCAATCTATTAACAACCTTGAATCAAAATATGGAAGAGCTCAGCTTGAGGGTGTTTGACACAGAAACAACTCTCAGCAACTCGATATTTGGGCTGACAAGAGGGACACAAATGTTCATTTCCTGAAATTAGAAATTACCTTATAATGGAAACAAATTGATGATATAGAATGTAGGAACCACAGAAATAATATCAGAATTGTTGGAGAACCTGAAGGAGCAGAGGGCAAATGTACAGTATGGAAGAATTTCTGCAAGCTATGTTATCAGAGCTACTAGGACTTAAGAATTGTGCAAAGGAAATCCAGAGGGCACACTGCTCCCTTGCTCCCATCACAAACTGGAGAGAAACCAAGACAGATCCTGGTATACTTTTAAGATATACCACAAAGAAAACTCTTACTGCTAGCAAGAGAAAAGGATCATTGATGTGGCACAGGAACAGGATATCCCTTTATCAGGACTATTAAGCCTGCCTGGTTAAGACAAGCATTTGTCAATGCTGAATGTTTGCTTGCTGGTATTAGCATTGGAAATGAGGCAGTTAGAGAGAAGCAGAATAGGAATGGCAGTGAAGTATTGAACTTCATCTCAACCCCACCTCCACCTTGCAGAGACAGACAGGCATTGAGGTATGCATTTGGGTTATCGCCCATAACATTCATGCCATTTCACTTCACCTTATCCTGCAGACACTGACATGTGTTGAGGTGTGCCTTGGGGGGGTTCAGCTTTACAGTCACCCCATTCCATAAGGACATATGCGGAAATGGGTGCAGTATAGGAGAATGGGGTGAACTCTGGGGCCGAAGAGTCCAAGGCACACCTTAATGCCTGTCACTGGCTGCAGGGTGGTGGAGTGGGGGTGGAATGGCATGAGCATTACAGTCAGCAATCCAAAGGCACACCTCTGATGCCTGTCAGTCTGTACAGGGTGGGACATTATGGTTAGAAACCCTAACACCCAGGCATTTATTGGTATTAGGACTACACATTTTCAACATGGTCTTTTGTGACCCCACCTGTGAAAGCATTTGGCACCTCTTCTCGTGAACAGTGGCACTATGATTTTGTTAATGTGTCCCAAACTTTGAGTTCCCACAGCGATCATGCCATTCTGTGCCAGATGTACAAATACACAGATCGGGCAGGATGTGAAGAATGACAGCTGTACCATTCATAAGGAGGTGTGAAGAGATGGCAATTTAAAATCTGTAGTGAAAATATTAAAATATTCAGACTTCTGGGCTTATGTGGAAACTGTGCAATGTATGCATGTAACACAGTCATTTAGTGGAATTTTTCACCAAATTTTCAACACAGGCATTTTGTGACCTCTACTCATGAACAGTGTTACTTTGATTTTCCTAATCTGTCCCAAACATTGATTTTCCACAGCAACCACGTTATTCTGCACCAGATGTGTAAATGCATATTTGGGACAGGATATGAAAATAAAGTTGTACTGTTCCTAAGGAGGTGAAAAATGCCAATGTTGAAAATCTGAAGTGAAAATATTACAAATTTGAGAAGTTATGGCGTGCATGGAAACCGCACAATGCATGCTTGTAACACAGTCATATATGGACTTTTGTCATCAAATTCTCAACATAGGCATTTATGGACCTCTGCTCATGAACAGTGTCACTGTGATTTTCTTAATGTGTTCCAAACACTGATTTCCCACAGTGACCGCACTATTCTGATCTGGAAGTGCAAAAACATATTTTGTTGAGGAAGTGAAAAATGACATCTGTACTGTTCATAAGGAGGTGTGTAAAAATGCCAATGTTGAAAATCTGGAGTTAAAATATTTCAGATTCGCAAAGTTATGAGAGTGCTTGAAAACTGCGCAATGCACATTCGTAAAATAGTCATTTTTTGATTTTGTTCACCAAATTTGCAACATAGGCTTTTTGAGAGCCCACCTCATGAACGCTGGCACTGTAATTTCATTAAACAGTACCAAAAGGTGATTCCATGCAGTGACCATAAAATCACTTTTTGGGACCGAATAATGCCATGACAGTGGCTGAATTCATGAGGCGGGGTCCCAATAACTATATGTTGAAAATTTAGTGCCAATATTCCCCAAAATGCCTAAGATATGCACCAAAGTTGAAAAAAACCCTATTTATGCCATTAAACAGCTTACCGGCATTTCTTCAGTTCATGGTTGGCTTTGAAGTGTGCAGACTTGTTCCCAGTCCACCGAAGATCATCGCACCAGGGTCCGGAGGGTAAGTATGGGGTAAGGGGTGTGTGGGGAGGTAGGGTACACAGTGGGTGGGTGGGTGCAGGTTGGGAGAGGGGATGGCGACTGGCATGGGACCATTTCCTTTCTTTCAGGGAAAAAAAAAAAAAAGATGTTGCAGGAAGGATTTTTTTATGCTTGCTTTCAGCACACTGGTGTGGTCTCCCAGTGCGTCACCAGCCTTTTTTGGGGTGGGGGACTTAAACCAATGGGGTTTGGCCCCCATCAGCAAAAATGACTGTTTGGGGGGGCATGATGCCGGGGGGACGCACCCCTCGGCACACAACAAATGGGAGAGGAGATTATGCCGATGGGGGAGTGGCTCCCCATCTGCAAATGAACTGGGTCAGGGGCATGACAATAGGGGATTGACCACCCCATCAGCTTTCATGGGGCTGTGAGGCAGTGGCAAGCCACCACGTTTACAGAAAATGTTACACTAGGCAAGGTACTGCCCTGCAATGATAGGTCACTCCCTCATTGCAGCGGAATGTCTGACACTATAATGATGAGGAATCCCCTCATTGCAGCAGTGAAATTGTTTCAACTTGGTGGCCCTTTTGGAAACCAATGTCATCAGCACAGTGTGCCTGCATTGGTCCACCAGTGCCAAACCCCCAAATGCAGTGCCTCCATTGGCTGCCACAGTGCCACACCTCCACAACCTGCTCCTGTCCTAAGCTGCCACATAATGTTTTTTGCACATGCAAGCAAACAAAAAAAGGATGCCTTCACTGGGCTTCACTACTGCCTTCAGAAACATGGTGTTAAATACAGGATGTGACCTCTCCTGCTACATTTATGATTGAGGGGAATGGGGTATTTCATAATTTTCAGGACACGGACGAGGCAGCCTCTTTTGTGCACAGGACCTGGGGCTCTGTAATGACTAGATACCCCAACCCACATGCAATGCAGCAGCCCCAAGACCACCCAGAGGATACCCAGCCTACTCAGCAATGACTATACATATATATATATATATATATATATATATATATATACTTACACAAATGTGTTGGTTTCATTAATACACTTAATTTAGGCTTATACATTTTGTGCCTATTCACCCTAGTTCCATCCTATATAGTATGCTGCATCAATATTTCAAAGAAGTTAAATAAAGAGTTTTATTAGTGATGCCAACCACCCCATGCAATACAAAGACTTTATCCTTCTCCTAAATGGAAAACGTTTAATATGATATTGCAGAAATTGACATATACAAAGTTAACTTTTATTCTAATTGTTTAGTTTCAATTTTAAATTTATTTGCCAGTGATAGCCCATCTGAGATGTAATGTTTTCACTGAGGTCATGATTCTAATTAATATTTCAACTGTAAGGAATGAAGCTATTTGAGATTATATGAGTTGTCCATTTACACACTGTGATTCAGTGGCTGTGGTGGGATTTAGAACTGTAATTTCCTGGCACACAATTCAGTGCTTTTACTAGATCCTCCTCCTGTTTTCCTGAATGCAGAGTGTATTTTTGGATATATTGACAGTGCATACAAGCTAAGGAGTTAGATCTCAAGTTGTTTTGATATAAGAAATCAAAATTCTAATATCCCAGTGGATGGCCAATTATTAAAAAAAGGCAAGCTATTTTAAAGACAACAATATGTTCATGAACTTGAACCGCTCATTAGATACCCTTGACCAAAACTACTACTGTAGATCCAGTAATATTTATGACTGTTGGATTATTTATATTAACAAACATGCCTTTTTAGCTTGTATTTTCAGCTTCTGTGTAGCAGTGCTTACAGCAAAAACTGTAATGATATTGCCAGTATACTATGCAAACCACTGAAAATCTAACTCAGACAATCAGAAGTCTGTTAAAATTCTGTCCTTTATTAGTTGTAGTGGTTTTTTTGTTTTTTTTTGGGGGCTAGTTTCACATCTCCATACTTCCCATCTACTTATTTGTTTTCCCTTCTGAGTATGATGTAAAACATCCCTCCCCATCCACTCACTGACCTTACTGACTTTCTTATATATTTCATGCAATATGTTTTCTTCCCTGCAATTCATTGAAGTCCACTCTGATAAAACTCAGGACATGCCAGTTATTGCCAGTTCATCACACATTAAAAATAACACAGTATGGGTACCACTGGGGACCAATTCTAGCAACACGGATGCATCTTTACAAAAAGTACATTATCACTTAGCAACACAATCAGAGTTACTAAGCAATGCCAGGGGATTTAAATGTCCTGATGTCTCCTGGAAATAATGATATAACAAAAATGTATGAAAAAATGTTGTGTAAGGCTTGTAGGGATTTTGCAGCTTGGAGGTGAAGATGGAGGCATGATTTGTAAAACAACAGCAGGCCTGGGGGAATAATTTTATGCACTGTGTGCACATACCTTTACCACTCCCTTATACCCTATTAGATGGGGTCAGTCTCTTCCTTGTCTTTGTCGTGATGCATATGGTGTTGCTTGAAAGTGCAACATTGTTCTAGTGTTGGCAGCCATAAAGATTACAAAAGTCACCAAGACCATCCCTAGTAATATTGAGTCTTATTTTACAATGATCAGGCAACAAGGGTTCGCAAATGCCAGGTCATGTCAGATTAACCTAATTTACTTCTCTGATTGGGTTACAATAGCAGTGAATGTGGAACAAACAGTTGATGTGCTATGCTTGGATTACAGCAAAGCCACATCTAACGCTGGTTAATAAACAAAACAACAACACAAAAAAAAAAAACTGGAGGACCTGTGGTGTGGAAAACTCATCAAATGCATAGAAAACTGGTTGGAGGCCAATACTCTGTGGGTAGAACTTTAGTTAACCTGGAATTCTTGGGATTAGGGCACTACCAATCAGGTGACACAGGGATCAGCTCTAGTGCCAATGAAGTTTATTTTCTGATTTATTTACACATTTGTGACTGGGGAAGGCAACACTGAGCCAAGGGTCATTTCCAGTTGAGACCATGGAGAAGGTAACATGGGAGGCAATACATAGCATGGACACAGTACACAATTATATGCAATTACATAGCATAGACACAATTCAAAGTTACAGTAATGTCAGATAGAGTATATGAATAAAACAGGAGTAAAACAATAACAGCAAGCAGCAAAATTCAGGCATTCAGCCACACCTACACCAGGGTAGGTGGCAAATGTTAGGGGCAGTTAACTAGAGGAAAAAGGAGGGGTATTTTAGCTAGAACCTGAGGGAAATGGGAGCAGGAATGATATGAAGGAGAAAGAGGTAGGCTTTAGAGTGGAAGGAAATGACAAGAAAAGGCTGATTGCCCAACAGAGGAGTGGAATTAGGAATGCATAAAGTGGAGGATCCCTGGAGTGGAGGAGCAATAGACAGAGGTAATGGAAGTGAGGAGAGATGAGGTAAGAGGAAGAGACCTAAAACACAATTTCGACATAAATGAGGCACAGTGGTTCTGGTGATGAAGGTAGAGGAAGAATGGGTGAGTGAGCAATATATAAATGGCGGGTAATGAGACAGTAGTTGGTAGCAAAATGACAAAAGGTGTTGCAGAGAGTGTCTGGTCTGGCCAGGTAGGTGAAGTGGGCAATGCCATAGACCACATCCACATAGTTCAAGATCTTCATAAAGTATGTAACATGACAGAGGGTATTATACAGAGCAAAGTCTGTCTCTTTGTTGACAACACCAGGATCTGTGTGTGGGTGGACACATAAGATGGTATATGGAACATCAAAATGGATCTAGAAAGGTTGGATGTGACAGGGTTTGATAATACCCTAGACTTGATTCACAATGGTCAACATAAGCTGTATCAAAGGCAGGTGGCACCGATTGCCAGTATGGCAGGGACACTGTGCCTGATTCACTATCAGGTAGGGTCCTGGTGGCAAAGTCCAACAGCTTGCAGCAACTATGGCTGTGTGCCAAACAGATGACCCACCTGTGAGGTTTGCCACAAGCTTCTGGTTGGTCAGGCAGCAGCTACATGCATAGACTGTGACTGGTGGTCTAGTGGACCCCCCAATACCTGATGTTCCCCATTAAAATTCATGTATCTTTCCTTGGTGGTCTAGCAACCCCACCCCACCCAATCCCAGATGTCCCATATAAATATTTATATATCATTGCCTGGTGGTTATGAGGACCTCCAATCTACCCCATAATCATATATATATGTATATATGTATATATATATATATATATATATATATATATATATATATATATATACATACACAGTAGCACAGTAGTGCTACCATAGTTTGAGTTGACTACCCATTTAAGGTTAAATGGTGAAACTTTGCACCTTAATAACTTTTCCACCGTTCAATGGATTTGCCCGAGAAAAAAAATATATATATATATATACACAACAAATTATGCATGCAACTGAAAAGTAACATGTGCATCACTTTTATACTAAAAGAGGGTACTGTCTCACAAATGTTTTAAAATCCTTGAGTTGGGTCCCCCACCCTGTTAGGATTTTTGTGAAGATGAGACACACCCAGTAATTAAATTGCAACATAGGTCTCTAATAACATCAAACGGTAAATGTGACTATGGACTCTAATCTCTGTTCTCCTGTCTATTTTGCCAACCTTTCATTCATTTCCCTTACCTCCTGCACCCATTTCTCTGTTAAGTACTGTCACATCCATTGTACCACATCCTGGTTTCACCCTATACTCTGTCCCCCCCACACATGGTCCTTCAGTTACTCACTTCTCATTCTACCTGCCATCATGTTTTTGGCCTCCTCACAGCACTTTCTCCGTCCCCCTCATGGCTCTTTGCTTTTCCACTCCACCTCAATCAGTATTCTCCACCACTTTGTAACCAAGTAACTTAGGTTCACGCTCCAATTTTTATATATATGTAATTCTCGATGACAAGAATTGTTTTATATATGTTTGCTCTAATTGTTTTGATCTTAATTTGACTCTTCCCATTATTATATTTTATCTGTACTATTGTATAGTAATAGTCTCTATGTGTATTGTTGTATTACTCTGTATACAGTTCTTCAAATGTTTACTGATTTGGAACCTCTGCAAATAAGCCTCTGGCTCAAAGGTATTGTAATCCAAGAAATAAATAAAATAAATAAATACAAATGTTTTGGCAAGTTTTGGATGATGTAGACCCAGCTCCAAATCGAGAACTGCATCAGTGATTTTTAAATCTAGCCCCAAATGTCTTAATCCTGCCAAAGTTAAATACTCACTGTGTGACTCTCTTACCTCCTAGTGCTACAGTCAACCTAGCTGTGGAAATGGTTAGAAGCAGGACTACACTGGAAATAATATGTTTCTTTTCAACTGGCTTATTCTGGGTAAATAAATTGTAAACAATAATAAATGAACTATAATAAAAAATAAAAAATAACATAAAATAAGTAAAATAAAATACTTGATATGGATTTTAAATAAAGTATATATTGAATGTCATAATGGAAGAGTTTGCTGTTGCATGTGTTCTTTATGTATTAGCCTTACTTGTAAAGCACTTTAGCCCATTTGGGGATTAGACAGTGTGTCTTTTATAATCTGTTTCAGTTTTGTTCCTTTCCTGATAAAAGCTAGCATAATTAAGGCTTCATACTATAAAACAATATTCAAGAGGAAGGCTCTATTTTCAATACTTTCACAAACCTTATACCAAATGCTTTACAGCAACAAAAAAACATCATTGAGTGGAAAGCAAGCTTATCATGTATAGTAAAATACATTTTATATTCTCATTATAACCTGCAGAAAAATTGCAGTAGAGGGGCAGAACATGCTGTTTTAAGATTACCCTATGTACTTTTCAACTTGTAGACTCTGGCAACTTTAGGAAAAACAACTTCATATGTTTGGAAGATAAGGAAGCATAAAACACATACAGTATGTTGTATTGGGTGTTTACTCACCTGGTAAAGGTGATTGTGTTGGTTGACATCCATGGCACCCAAGACATTACCTCATGGGTTTTAGCCCACCTTATAGGCTAGGTGATGCACATGACTCTAAGATCAAATTTCTTGTATCCAGGTCCCAGAAACCCCTCTTCTCCAGTTCGAATCTTCCATAGCTGAAAGTAAGGTTAGTAACACAGCCACTACTAGAAAAACACTAACCATCCTGTACAAAGAATGCAGACTGAGGCGACATGTACAAGTGGACTGATGGCCCTTGTTTTATTTTCCTATTAGTACAATCTAAACTCGACCAGAAGGGTCAACAGTCAACATCATGGATGTCCCTTAGAAATGAGGATTCAGTTATGTCAAGGTAATTTTCTATTTTCTGATCCGGATCACTTCTGAGCACTCTTTTCGGTGGTAATGGAGTGCTGGATGTCAACCAACACAATCACCTTTACCAGGTGAGTAAACACTCATTGTGATTGGTTGACCATCCATGGCACTCCAGACATACCTCATGGATAGATAAGAAGCAGTACTGTACCCACGAGAGGGAGATGAGTGGTCTAGGAGTGAGAGGAAGAGCTGGCGGCTGAGAGGACCTGTGTGGCAAAGTTTGGCTGTAGCCTGTACAGGTGCTGTAGTCTATAATGCCTGGCAACGTATGGATGGAAATCCAAGTTGCCGCTTTGCAGATGTCCTCTGATGACACGCTGGCCCTTTCCGCCCAAGAAGTAGCTACTGTCCTGGTAGAATGGGCCTTGATACCATCGGGGACATCACCTGTTTAGTCTTGTAAGCCTCCTGAATGGTTCTCTTGAGCCAGCCAGCAATGGTAGTCTTGAGGCTGCCCTGCCTTGTCTTTGTCCTCTGTGACAATGAACAATCTTCAGTCTTGTGTAGAGGTAGAGTTCTAGATATGTACATGGATAGGGTGATCCCATCTAGGTGGTGGGATGGGCTTGTCTCCAGGTTGAGTGTCTCCAGTAAAAGTAGGTAACTCAGTGGGTTGTTCCCTGTGAAAGGTGGAGGAAGCCTTTGGTTGGAAAGCTGGTACCGTGCATAGGCGTACAGCCTGAGGGGTGAACACCATGTAGGGTTATTTGCAAGACAGCACCCCTAGTTCCCCGATCCTTCGGGCTGAACAGATAGCGACGAGGAAGCAGGTCTTCAGACCAACCCAGAACAGGTCTACCTCCTGTAGCGGTTCAAGGGGGTTGTACTAAGGGAGTCTAATACCAATGGGAGGTCCCAGGGAGCAGTGGATGGTCTGACTCTGGGTCGCAGTATCTCTACTGCTTTCAGAAAATGCAAGGCATCCGGGTGAGCCCCTGGGCTGTGTCCCCCTATGGGTCCAATGGCTGCTGCAATGGCTGAGAGCTGTACCCTAAGAGATGAGTGGACCAATCCCTTGTCTACTGCTTGTTGAGGGAATAAGAGGATAGTGGACATGTCTGCTAGATCAGGATCCTTGCCCTGATCTTGGCACCACCTCCTGAATACAGAACATTGTCTACCATAGGTAGAGGTGGTCGAGGATCATCTGGATTGCAGCATTCTGGAAATGACTGATTCGTGATACCCTGCTTTCATCAGTATCTTCCTTTCAGGAGCCAGGCTGTGGGCTTTAGCGTCCGTGGGGCTGGGTGAAGTAATGGTCCCTGGGTCAGCATATCGGGTTGGTATGGTAACCTGAGACTGGCCATTGTCATAGCCAACACCGTGGCAACCAGGTTCTCTGTGGCCAGTAAGGAGCCACTAGAATGATGGTTCATCGGGAAGATCAGATCTTGGCTAGTACTTGGGGTAGCATGGGTATGGGTGGAAAGACGTACGCCTGATCCCGGAACCAGGTTGTGACAGGTGTCGGTCCCCTGGGACTAAGTTTCTCTCATCTTGAGTAAAATCTCTTGACCTGCAATTCTGCTGTGGCCATGAGGTCCATGGATACTGGTCCCAGGTCTCCTGGATCAGATCGAAGAGGCTGGGGTGGAGATGCTACTCCCTGGGTAGACTTGTCAACTGAGCCAATCTGCTCGAATGTTGAGCTTGCCAGCAAGATGGACAGCACTGAGATTGGTGAGGTTGCTCTGTGCCCAGTTGAGGACTGTCCGCTGCTTCTCGCAGCATAGCTCTGCTCCTGGTGCCCCTTGCTTGCGAGTGTATGGCACGGTGACTTGGTTGTCAGAACGTATGAGGACCGACTGACCAGAAATGGAGGATTTGAAAGCTCTGAGAGCGTGGTATACTGCTCACATTTCTAGGACGTTGATGGACAACTGGGCCTCTGATGTTGTCCATTGGCCCTGTGCCGCCCTGTCACGTAGGCAAGCCCCCCAGCCCAGAAGGCTCGCATCTGTCTCTATGGAGGCATGATAAGAGGCCTCCAGTGGGACCCCTCGAGTGAGATTGGTGTGCACTGTCCACCATGTTAGTGACTGTCTCACTGATGGTGGTAATGGGACTATGACATGCAGGTTGAATTTGTTCGCGTGACCCCTGCGGTGAGGACGTAAGTATGTAGGGTCACATGTTCACCTGGCCCAAGGGACCAGGTCAATGCAAGTTGCCATGTAACCTAGTAGCTGGGCTATTCATCCCATGGTTGACTGATGGCAATCCCGCAGTTGGCATGACAATCTGATTAGGTTGTGCACCCTTGTCTGGGATGGTTTTGCCCATCCCTGTAATGTGTTGATTTTTGCCACTAGGTGTTCTATCTGTTGCATGGGCACCAGATGACTCTTGGCTTGGTTCACCACCCATCCTTGCTCCTCAAGAGCCCTCAGAGTGAGCCCGGTGTGTTGGAGGGAGCGCTGTTTGGAGCACGCCCGAATCAGCCAGTCGTCCAGGTAGGGGATGATGTCGAGACCTTGTTCTCAGAGTCTGGCCACTAACACTACTGACACCTTGGTGAATACTCTTGGTGCTGAGGTAAGCCTGAAGGGTAAGGCCTGATATTGGAAGTGCTGGCCTAGGATGTGGAATCTGAGGTACTGTCTGTGGTTTGGTCTGATGGGAATATGAAGGTATGCATCCTTTAAATCTATGGACATCAGAAAGTCTCCTACATGGATACTGCATAGGGTCACCTTTAGTGTATCTGTTTTGAACCTCTGGGGAACTACATGCTGGTTGAGATGCTTCAGGTCCAGGATGGGGCGTAGTTCACCTGATTTCTTTTGGACGAGAAAGAAGATGGAGTACACTCCTAGCTTCTGTTCATGCAGGGGGACAGGCTGTATAGCTCTGTTCTGAATCAGATCCCACAGGATCTGTTTGACCTGATGGGCTGTTGCCTTCTTTTTGGCAATGGGAGAGGTGATGAACCTGTGTGTGATGGGGGATTTTGATAACTCTATGGAGTATCTGCTTGACACCATCTCTTGAACCCACTTGTCCGAGGTCGGTAGAACCACTGGTGTCTGAAGAGTGACAATCTTTGTCTCAAGGGGGGACACCGTTCCCGCCCACGTGGGGATCTGTTCACGTAGTCATTGTTGCTTTCTCCTATGTCCTCTACCTCTTCCTTCGAACTTGGACCCACAGGATCTAAAGTAGGAGGGCTGGTAGGAGTGGGTGAAGGGGCTACAGTGTGTGGTGTGGTTACCTCTGCCTCAAAAAGTACTGGCTTGGTAAGAGGTGTCTCTGCGTGCTTGGTAAGACTTGTTTCCCCCCAAAACCTCCTCCTAGAGGAAGGTAGGTAGGTGTGCTTACTTTTGTTTTTGAGGAGTTCTTTTCCCTCCTCTTTCTGCTTTAGGAACTCCTGCAGACCCTCCCCAAATACATGTTTTCCCTTCATGGGCAAGTTTTTCAGTAATGTCTTGGATTCATTATCGGCCTCCCATAATTTTAGCCACAACGCCCTTCTGACATGGTTAGTGATGGCTGTGGCCCTGGAATTCAGTCTGAGGGAGTCCACTGTCATGTTAGCCAAGTATTTGGCAGCATTGAGAGTGCATTCCAACAGTTCCGCCTCTCTAGATTTGGGGTTTGCCTGCTAAAGAAGCTCTTCTAGCCAGTGGATCTGGGCACGTGCCGTGTAAATGGCCGTAGTGGAGGCCCTTGCAGCCATTCCTTCGGTCCCGAAGGCCTTTTTTAACATGTCTTCCACTTTCTTGTCTGTGGGGTCCTTCAAAGATATAGTCCCACATGGCAAGATAGTTTTTCTACTGAGTGCCGCCACCTGAGGATCAATAGTTGGGCTGTGCACCAGTTGTTGGCTTTGTCCTCCTCGAACCAGGTACATGCGGTCCAAGTTCCTCTTGTTCGACATTTTGCTAGGCTCTGCAGATTGCCACTCCTTGTTGACGATGTCCTTGATCACTGGACATACTGGGAATGTCTCCTTAACTCATTCACGCCACAAGAGCTCTTTGAGACTTCCACCACTTGTGCCCTGTATACTCTTAACACTGCATCCTGGGCCTTTCTAAGCCAAATCAAGCCATAATCATTATGCCACAAACAAATGTGAATACCTCTTGAACCATAAGTGCTACATAAAGTATGAATGGTTGTTGTTCAGCACATCACCTTTCTAATGGTGCTATGTAGCAATTGTAATCAGTTTAGTTTTTGTTTTATACTAGCTGAAATACCAAACAACTGATTTTTTTCTGATTTATTCGAGGTGCTTAGGTGAGACTTGAGACATAAATGTCAGCTATGCACACCATCCCTTAAACAAATGCAAATAACTCCTAAAGTATACACGGTAGACACAAAGTATCAGTGGCAAAAGTGTTGAGCACAAAATTATTTTTCTAATGGTGCTATGCAATCAAATGTAATCCATTTCATTTTTATTTTATAATAGCTGAAATACCAAACAACTATTTTTTTTCAGATTTATTCAAGTTGCTTAGGTGAGGCTTGAGAGGCAAATGTCTGCCATGCACATCATATCTTAAAACAAATGCTAATAACTCCTAAAGTATACATACTGACACAATGTATCAGCAGCAAAATTGTTGAGCACAAAATTGTCTTTCTAACGGTGCTATGCAATCAATTCTAAGCAATTTGGTTTGTTAAATATTTAGGTAAAACTGCTGACTTCCCAGACATTTCTCGGCCGGAGGAAAGTCAGCTGAGTACGTCTACAAGTGTTATTGTCCTGAGTGGCTATGCTTTCAGACGCTGCCTACAGGCATATCTAGGCCTGAATGAGTTAACAGTTGCCTTTTGCTGAACCATGGGGTCTAATTTTGACTCCGGTTTGCCCTCTTCAATGTCGAACCCCATAGTGGCCTTGACTATTTTCATGAGGCCTGGAACCATGTCGAAAGAGCACATCTTGGATGTGAGGGACGGAACGGATTGCGGTTCCATGTCCTCATCGTCACTTTCTGCCCCTTCTTCCTCTTCTGGCATGTCCTTGTCCTCTCCGGAGTCCGGCTTGTGGCTATCTGGTACTGGCTCTGCATGATCCAGGTGGTCCTCATTGGCCCCCCACAATGTCTGACTCCAGAGGTGGTGCAGTTGGTGTCCTGTGCTGAGTAAGGGATTCTAACTTTCCATTATTTTGAGATGAAATTGCTGACTCTCCATCATCGCCATTGTGGCCTGCTGGTTCTGGAAGCAGGAAAGCACCAGGATCGATCCATGTGGGAACCACCAGGCCCCTAGATTATTGGGGCCTATGCATGAGGTTTGTTCCAGCAATACGTCATCATCATCATGGAGACAGGCAGTGCACAAGGAGCCTGGAGTGTGGGCAGGAGGTTTGCACTGCAAGCAGTGCATTTCTTGGCCTTGACCATCTGGTGAGAAAGAAGACAAAAGAGCGATGATTTGTTAGGACTGGCAACAATGGGCCTCCAACCTGTGGGTTCCCCATATCTGTTTAGTGCTGATAGCTGTGGAAATGGTGTGTGGAAAGGTGCTTGCTAGGTTCTCATGGGGGTCACTGTAGAGAGGGACTCCGCATGGAGATAACCACTGTGGATGTCGTTATGGAGAGGGACCACCAGTATATCTCCTCTCTCTCTCTCTCTCTATATATATATATATATATATATATATCTTAGACATATGGGTCACTATAGAGAGGAACCCATATGGGCCAGAGGGAGGTACTGAATATAGGGTCGCTAGAGGGAGGGACCCATATGGAGGTAGAGAGCAAGGCTCTAGTTTTGTTTATTTGGCCTCTGTAAGCAGCATGCAAGCTCCTTGATAACTTTCCAGGAAAACAAAATTTATATATATGGAGCTGGGTCCCTTGTTCTGCTGGGGACATGCCAAGAATACATTTTATGTATCTATTTTCAGTAGTCCAGGCATGAGAATCGCTGATAAAATGCTTGTAGCATGCCTCAGAGCTTGGAATTTCCTAGCTCTTTAAGAGCTACTATCTGTTACCATTGCACGATGCAGGGCACGCATGACCAAACACCCCCACCCAAACACTAGGCCTGGGACCCAGCCCAGCTATGGAGTAGGCCAGAGGGCCATGTCCAAAGAGTGAGGGGGATGAAAAATGCCAGAAGCTGTAGAGGACCCCGCCTCTATAATCGGGGTGGTTGGCCTGGGTGCAGGAGCCCCACCTTGATCTAGAGGGTGACCTCCAGTGTCAAGACAAAACGCTGAGACCATGTGGCAGGGGAGGAAGGAGCACCACCACAGCTGGGAGCAGGACAGAGGTAGCAAGGACTGCTTCCCTGCAGGTAGATAGCATGCCACTGGAACTCACGGAATCGCATGTTCATGCCCTGAAATCCCCTGTTCCTTTGTGCCCCTTGGAAGAAACCACCTACTGTGGTGAGAGCTGGCCACTCGCTCACGATCTGCCAAGCGATGGAGAGTGGATGGTGGGCCTTTGGCCTGCCATGTCAAGCGCGTGCTGCATGGGAAAGCAGGCACGAGGAGTAGGCGCAAGGAAGCCGTGGGGGCAAACCAATCTCCGTAGGGAGAAAAAAGACGAGCGGAAAGAGAAAAAAACGCGGCACAGCAAACTGCAGCCATCCACTGTAGGCCTACAGGAAGCCAGTGGAGCGCTGCCAACTGCATTACCATCAATACATAGGCCAGGAGGCTGAGCAGGAATAAGCTCTTAAGCAAACATGCAGCTTAAACAAGAACCATGCTGCATTTTACTGGGGCCTAACCCTAAGCAATACAACAACACAAACTCATTTTTGAGAAAAAAACATAGCACTGCAGTATTCACACATCTGTAGGGATCTTCCTTATACTAAACAACAGTAATTTAAGCCTTGTTTGCAGGAAAGAGACACAGTAGTGTAGGTTTTTCTTGCCCAAGGTAGCTATATTTATCTCCCTGTTCCAGAAAGTGATAAAAATAAATATAGTAAAAACAACTATAATAACAAATTCCTTGCTGAGAAATCATCTCCCTTTGGGGAATAATACCATTTTAAATAAACTGTGGCATAGATGGTAGAATTGCATCTCTTAAATCAAGTTGAGCAAATTAGCTAATTATAAAGAGGCCTACCTTTGTAGAGTAGAACAACAGGGATTCTGGTGTGCTTGTAGCCTGATCAGATGCACAATTTGAACTGGAGAACAGGGGTTTCTGGGAAGCGGATATACAAGAAATTTGATCCTAGAGTCATGTGCATCACCTAGCCTATCAGGTGGACTAAAACCCATGAGGTAATGTCTGGAGTGCCATGGATGGTCAACCAATCAAAATTTCACTTATGAGTTTCATAACAAAATTTGAATGCTAGAAATACCATTATCAATACTAGATCCATCCACTATGCTTGAGAAATATACTGCATATTCTTATATAAAGACAAATAACAACTCAGCTGTCCCAGGCTCAATTAAGGAGGTATGCAGGAGGAGGAGAGTATAATCAGATATTTTGCAATTCTATGAATGGCAAAACAATTGTTTCCAAGAATTGAGAAGCATGGTCAGCATTTGTATTAGTGAATTGTGTTTCATTTGATTTATCAAGAAGTTTCTTTGCCAGAGAACTCTAATTTAAAGAAAAAGAAAGGGAGACCTGGCTCCAACCAAATGGACACTGTGCTCACTCATGAATGGTATATCCCCAAAACAGCAATCTATTGCAGCAGCAAGCTGCAACATCTCCATTTTATGGCAGAGGCCAGTAGCACTTAATCTGAAACCCTGAAACAAACATTTAAACCATACCACTTTTTCTACAATTGAGCATCTTTAGGTCTGTGGGAATAAATCATCCCAGCACAGACTTTGTTAGACTTTTCACCTCCAAAATTGTACCTTGTTTTTTGATGCCTTTAGAATTGGCTATCTAGATGTTGTCTATCCCATACCTTTACTTTCATTTTCCATTATATGCAGGGCTATTTATACTAATTACACCATTAGTTGTGTTTATTTCTGTCCACAGTTTGGAATGGGATTGCCTTTCCCTATATCATTTGTAAAGGATGCTGAAATGCTTTTACACCATGAACAGTGTCCACTGGGTCCCTATGTGATCATGTATTTGTCTGTCATGAGCTGCTTTCTTGAATGACTTGTTTGTATACCTGCCAGCCAACTGAAATACATTTAGTGTTTTTGTGTCAGTTACTACCAAAACAAATTGGGATTACTCAAATAGCTGTCATGCCAGAGCTCACACAAAACAACTTGCTGCAACTCCCAATTAAATGTTATACTGCACAACTGCTGCTTGTTACATAAATTATTTTGTACTGTGCAATGATACATGCATTTGCTGTGTGCTGTGGTCGAGGTGACTGTCCTCATGGATAAAGTGGCAATGCAAAGCTGGACATGGGATTGCAAGCATTACAAGAACAATCAATTTGCATTTATCTTCCAAGCCTAACATCATATTTGTGACATCTCCAAATCCTTCCTCTTGCTTTTATGCTCTGAAATACACTGGGTTAATCCTTTAAACTTCACTGAACCCCAAAATATTTGATCGTTTAAGGCACTGCATGGGCAGTGTGTGTTTTTGTAATAGCATAGGGTAAGAAGAAACATCCTTCCATGGGTCTGACTACAAGCCAGTCTGTAGTATTTTCTCTGTGCACTCTTGTCACACACATGCTGTTCCACAATTCATTGAAGCAGCTGGGACTTGGTCTTTGTTGCCCCTATACCACCCCCCCAACACACACACAATACTAATTTTAAAACTTAACTGCAGACACTTGGGGCCACTTTCTAACGAGTGCCCATTTCACACACATTAACAGGATCCACTCCCATCCAGGGACAGTGTGTGCCATTACTGGTGGTGTTACCAAAGAAAGCCCACTGGTTCAAGACCAACTGCTTCTGCTGCTGAAGATTGGTCTAGACATAAAAGCTACTCTGCAGGACTTCACTGCCATTAGGACAGACAGCTTGAAATTTCCAGCCACCATTGGGAAGACCAGTAGCATCAGTAAGGTAAGGCAGTTTGGAGAGAGGAGACAGAGCAGGGATATCCCACTCCAGAACCTTGCATCCATCAATAGTCCTGTGGAATCTTGCTGAGTGCATAAGATACTCACCCCCTGAGGTGTACAGGTAACTAACAATCTCATCCAACACTGAAGGAAGCAGAATTCTATCAGTGCCCCTGCTTGCTGTCTAAAGATGGATCCTACAACCTGCATTGAACTGTTAGCAATCACAGCCAGTGCCCTTTTAATTTATAACTCTGTGCAGTCTCAACTGCAACTTGATTACACTGTTGCCTTTTTTTTTTACTTACCTTTTTCACTCAAATCCATTTGACAATAAGTATTTAATTTTCCTCTGCAGGCTGGCTGAAAAAATATTTGCTTATTGTACAGTAGTAGTTATAAAAATTTGACCAGTATTTTCCATTATCCACGGAATAAAATACTGCAGATTTACTGCAGTTGGTGGATAAATAACGTGGTACCGGTCCACTTTTTAAAAACTAAAACTGTACATCAGGATACAATTGGGTAGGAAGCCAAAGGAGCTTCATTTCATCTCCACTAACAAAATGATATTGGTAAGTCTTCTCTCTGACACATTTCTCCCACTCTCATAGATGCATAGACAGTGTCGGCAGATAAGGGCCTATGGCCCACCCAGTCTGCCCATTTGAGCTTGTAAGTTTAGTTTATGTTTTCCTAGAAGTCTGTTGCCCCTTACCCCTGACCTCCAGAATTCCTTTATGTCTATCCCATGCATTCTTAAATCCCGTGATTGTTTCAGCCCCCACCACTTCCTCTGGCAGGGTGTTCCACTTGTCCACCACCCGTTCTGTGAAGAAATTCTTCCTCATGTTTCCTCTGAATCGTCCTCCCTCCAACTTCATCCCATGCCCTCTAGTCCTGGAACATCTTTTTCACTTAAAAATAGAGTATTCCTGCACCCTGTTCCTCCCTGTGAGATACTTGTATGTCTCTATCATATCCCCTCTCTCCCTCCTCCTCCTCTCCTCCAGGGAGTACATGTTCAGTTCCTTCAACCTGTCTTCATAGGACTTGTGATGCAATCCATGCACCATCTCTTTGTTGCCCTCCTCTGAACCTTCTCTACCTGTCTATGTCCTTACGTGGTATGGTCTCCAGAACTGTACACTGTACTCAGGTGGGGCCTCACTAGTGTCTTGTATAGCGGAATTGTGACCTCCTTTTCCTGCTGGAGATGTCTCTGCCTATACATCCCAGCATCCTATTTGCTTTACCTGCTGCCTTGTCACACTGTTTCTCTACCTTGAGGTCATCAGAGATGATAACCCAAGATCCATTTCCTGCTTGTGCATGCTATATCCTCACCCCCAACTGATATATTGTGCCTGGGTTTTTGTGCCCCATATGCATTATCTTGCACTTCTTGCATTGAATTTCAACTGCCAACCCCTGCTCTCACCTTGCCCATCTCACCTCCTGTTCCTCAGGGTGGTCCACACTCTGTGGTCCTTGAAATGGGTCTCCCACCCTGCCAGGATGTTGTGAAGATGAGACACACCTGGTCAGCACTTATTTTTCCCAGCCTTCAGCCTGATGTGAGGTATTTTGAACATATTGTGTTTGCTAATAGAGGTTGATATGTTCAGTGAGGATCATCCCCACACACATATACAGACAAACAGAAGCTTTCATGAATGCTGTGGCTGTAAGCACATCTGTGGAGACATGAAGCATATTGGTCACCTATTTAGGATTGCAGAATAACTGGATGTATTAGGAGGTCCAGCAAGGATTTCATGGTTCAGGTATGAGTTATTGCTTTACCACCCTCATGTGGAATGTCCTATTCATGCCTCCATGCACATCTAATGTTATACTCACTCCCCCACACATTCAGTGTCATCATTAACTATTTATGTGTTGTCACCCACCCCCATACAGATGAACTTCTGCCAGCATACCCCACAAACACTGTTACCCTGTGACCCTCCCATCTATGCACTCTCACCACCACATCCCTGCACCTATGCTTGGTCCACCACACACCCATAACCAACAAAATATATGCACTCTCTCATCTAAACCATCCACATGTGTTGTCATCCTAGGAACTCTCGTGACACCTTCATTGTCAACTACAGACCCCTATAAAGAGGTAGCGCCACCTGCAGACCCCATATATTCACAGACCCTCCAGACACATGCATTGTCACTCTAAGATCCCCACACACATGAACTATTAATTAAACACCACCAAACACATTCATTGTCATCCATATACGTGTACCTCAACATACATTCAATGTTATCCACAACCCCACCCCCACACACATCCATTATTCTTCAACCTAAATGTTCTCTTTTCCTCAATGTATTTCTGCATCATGGACAAAAACACTTACAAAAACAAACAATACCACAATAGAACCTCCTAAGCAAATGTTATTTGCATTTTCCAGCTTTTGTATTTGAAGAACCAGCAATCTTATGGTTAGCATCAGGCACTGTTAATAATGTAAAATGCTTAATCATTCACATTTTCATTTTAGATAACCCTGAAGAGATGCAGTCCACCTTATGAAGTTGACATTGACAGGCAGTGAAGTCAGGATTATAAAAATTCTTATGAGTTTTAAACAAAGTAATGCTGATCTCTCAATTTCAGCATGAGGTTTACTGGGGATAGTAATACATTCCAAATTAGAGCAACCAAGTCCAAATAAGCCATTTCCCAAAACTAAGATCTCTTAGTTACTTTCTTAAAAGATATGGTATAAGCTTTTCTTTAACACTGATTTCCTTGCAGACCAAAACAGTTAGTTCCAATTCTGGCAGTACTGGTAGTGCTTATCTCTACCATCAGTTCCTGAAACGTACAGCAGACTTAATTGCCATCCCCCTTATTACCTTATTTAATCCATCCATCTCATCTGCAAGCACTTCTTTCTTATGGAAGCAGGCCAGGGTTGTCCCCATTTTGAAATGTGCTGACCCTAAACTACTTGAAAATTATATATCAGTGTCCATATTCTCCCTCGTGAGCAACATCCTGGAAAAAATTGTCTTCCAACAATTATCTGACCATATTTTAAAGTATAACCTGCTATCCCCCTTCTAGCATGGCTTCAGAAAGGGCCACAGTACAACCACTGCACTGGCTTGTTTTACTGACCACTCCTAAGGAATTCTGATCAAGATAAACTTACCGGGGCCATCTTCATTGATCTGGCTAAGGTCTTTGACTTAGCTAATCATGAAATCCTCCTTGTCAAGCTCCACCTCTGTGGCTTCTTACCAGGACCCTCAGCATGGTTTAGCAACTACTTCACTGATAGATCTCAGAGGGTATGCACTGAGTGGGGGTCCTTCAGCCTCAACAGGTGCAGAGTGGTGTCCCCATGGTCTATCCTAGGACAAATCCTGTCTCCTTTTTGTCGACATCTCCTCAGAGATAATGCAGGCGTTGCTACATATTAATGTACTCTTTATAGGAGCAAAAGAGCCCATTTAATCTATCTCTCTCCCTCTCCAAGGACTATGGTGCTGCCCATAAATGGTTCAAATCTAACAGATCACTTATTAATACTAAAAAAATGAAGACAATGCTTTTTAGATCCAAAGCAAGGCTTGCCAAATGCACTGCAGAGCCCAAAAAAAATGCCCTGAGCATTTTGACTACGGGGGAGCCTCCCTTGAATAGGCCACTACTTTCAAATACCTGTGGTATCTCCCTGGACCCTTCCCTAACTTTTGAGGACCACATTGGGCAAGTAGTCAAGTAAGTGAACCAGAAACTGGGTGTCTGCTACTGCCTCAAGCTCCTTCTTACCTCGGAGGTGTTTCTAACCGTTGCTCAAGGCACACCCCTACCTAACCTACACTACTGCTTTCCAATCTTTTCCCAGACCTCGAATCAATGCCTCACATGACTCAATACCACCTGCAGCAGCATCTGAAGATTTGTAGCATGTGCCCCATACTACACCCACCACTGTGCACTTACACATCACTTGGCTATAAGTCTCCTCAGGCCCTCCATGACTATCTCATGGGCACACTTATTGACAAGGCCATTGAAGATGGAGTTAGCTCCTTACAAGACTACTTAATATCACATCAGGAACACATGAGCTGAAGTCCTCCTCCCTAGGAGGCAGTATAGAACAGTGGGTTAAGGCTCTGAACTGCAGATCTGGAGACCTGGGTTTCAATCCCACAGCCACCTAGGTGCATACTGTGTGATCCTGAGCAAGTCACTTAACTTTCTCGTGCTCCCAGGTTGCATCTGGAAACAAGCTTCAGCTTAATGTGCTACTCTTGGTTAAAATATCTTCCCTTTCCCTTTCCTTCCCCCTATGTTTCCTTGACCTACCCTGGACCTCAAATGAAATGGGACAGAGAGTCTTCTCCGTTGCTATCCCTAGGCTCTGGAGTGGCTTATCAGCCTTGCTCCACTCACTAGGCACCTCTAATCTCTTTGAATCACACTTCAAAAATGCCATCTTAACTGCCACAGCTTGCAGATGCACATCCTGATATGAGACGTGGGGCAACGCTTCTAGTCATATGACCTATTTTATCCCCCCATTTGATTTTTCTGACATATTGGTTATTGGTAGGAACAGTTGGCCTATGTGCATTAGCTTAATTTGAAGGTAGCACCTACACTTGTATGTTTATTCCATTGTTCTGGTTATTCTATAAATCTTTTTGAATTTATGTTTTTTTTTTCTTGTGTAAGTTATTACTTATGTACTGTGTGCTGATTCTAATGATTTTGCATGTGCCATCTTGATGGCCAGGGTCATTCCTGAAAACTGTCCCATGGACCACTGTACTTACCCAATCATCAAATAAATAAATAAAAACTACTGACTGTGTCAACTCTAGAACCTACAGTCTAGTCCATACTGCCATCACAACTATATTATTTATATCTCCTAAGTTTAATAAAACTGTAGTTGCAGTAAACGTTGCTGATACTAGCTGCAGCTTATGTGACTGCAGTATATGCATATTTATAGAAATTCAGAATGAGGCAATAAAGGTGGATTCGGAATACAGCGGGGATGTGACTTTGGAATACCAATGATGTGTGCTCTTTCAATATAGTTCAAAGATGACATTACAGAATGTGGCAGGTTGGCAATTTCAAAATGTACCAGGGAAAAAAATTCAGAATATGGCATGGACACACCATTTAAGAATCTGTCGGAGAGACACAATTTTAGAATGTGGCATGGACACACAGATTTAGGATGTAGTGGAACTACAAAATTTTGGAAAGTGGCAGAAACACACAATTTCTTTAAGCAACAGGGACATATATCTTCATAATGCAGTGGGGACACAGAGTTTCAGAATGTAGCCAGGGTGGATTATTTCAAAATGAAATCAAGAATGATGCACAATTTCAGAATGCATATGCAATTTTGAAGTGTGGAGGGGACTAATCATTTTCTAATATACTGGGAATGAGTGATTGCTTAATGCTGCTTTTTGAGGATCTGCTGTTCCAAATCCTGACTTTTTTCTTTTGGGTGTGTCCTCCCTTTAAGTAGTAAGCTCCAGTTCCCATCTATTCTATGAACGTTATATTACGATAAATTCCTATATTACATACTGGTTTGGTTACCTGTATATTTTTGCTGGACTTGTGTGTTGGTACAAGAAACAGATATGTATTATTTTAATTATTTAGCTTTTGTTTACCAGGTAGGTGCACTACACATTCAATGCCTATTCTCACGCATGGCATGGGTGAAGTACAAACAATAAATAAACATAATACTAATTAAACTTGCAGCCAGAACCTGAGAACTGAGATTTGGAAGAAAGACAGATGTATTGCTTTAAAAGAAAAGAGTCATGCTCATTTCACCAATTATAATTTATTAAACATGTGGAGAGGGTCAGTGAGTCCTCTGTGAATGTCAACATCATTGACGGGGTGAGAGTTATATACAGTAATTACTGCATGTCTCTGTACTCAGACTCTACCTGAGGATGTGTAGTTGCTCATAATAACTTCCCTACTAGAATACATCTTATTTTTAACATCTGAGATACTGAATTTACTAAACAGTGAAAAAGAATTGACACCCTACATACACTTGGTGACATGCCTGACTCTTTATATTTTTCTCAAACCATTTTGGGACAAATTATTTAACTTTAAGTGGCCAGTGAACTTAAAATCACAAACATAAAAGAATAAGGAAAATTTGTTCCATAGAGGGATAGAGACACTTACTCTGTTTTGTTTATGTTTATTTGAAATCAGTGAAATAATTTATAGTCACTAGCACTGCTCTGTCTTGTGCAGGTCCTCTAAACCTATCCAACCAGTTGTGGCAACTGAATATACAGTACTCCGTTATTTTAAAGCACTGCACCCCTTCAGGGTACCGGCATTAGGGTGCGGAGTCCCTACGACACCAAAACCCGACTGCACAACCCCTCCCCAAAGTCCATCCCCCCCACAGTTATGATCCATAGTTGGAGGGTGGGGCATAGCCTTCACAGGCATGTAAAGAATGGCCCCCTCAGAAAGAGTGGATGATTTACATTACTGTTTGGCAACCTAGTGACATGGCCTCATAAGGCTTGGCGATTCAAGGGTGGAACCCTGTGGACTTTGTAGCCTGTTCTACCAGCCATGCCAAAGGCATCTTATGAATTTTATATGTTGTCTTGTGCACAACTGTAGTTACTTATGATTTAGTGTTTATTGACCAAGTAAGCACCCTAGAATGCCTATTTTCTTGTACAACCCCAGGGA
Organism: Neoceratodus forsteri; assembly: GCA_016271365.2. Lineage (NCBI taxonomy): Eukaryota > Metazoa > Chordata > Ceratodontiformes > Ceratodontidae > Neoceratodus > Neoceratodus forsteri. The sequence continues at coordinate 629,346,538 of CM057455.1, forward strand.
TTACAATATGGTAGTACAAGCATATGAAATTATGAATTACAGTACATGATAAGACCACAGGAACAATTAACAGACTATCCAGAAACAGTACAATATAATAGTGTTACAGTGAGCGTGATAATGAAATCAGTACAATTGAAGGCACACGTACCAAGCTGGTGCACTACTAGTAAACAGTAGGTAAGAACAAAATAAAAGTGCACTGCATGAGAAGCATAGATTCCCAGCAAGGAAGAACCAAGAAGTGTATATCCTAGGCACCATGAGTCATTAAAGTAATGGAGAAGCCAATCACCCTGGGCAAGTGCAGGCAGAAGAGTCCTTCACATAACTCCATAGGGATTTTTTTTTTAAAAAAGGTGGTGAGAAGAAATATCCCAGACAGATATTGGAAGGCAGTTCCAATGCCTAGGGACACATACTGTAAACTCTTGATTGCCCATAGCAGTGTGAGTTTTGGGGATATTAAGTAGGGACAGGGTGCTGGATGTTAGGGGGTATCCATGGTTAACAGCCTTTAAATTCTCAGCAAGGACTGGAGGGGTGTCAGTCTGGAGTAACTTGTTTGCAACACACCATAGCACAAAGTCATGAGCTTTTGGGGGGATAGCCAATCATGTTTGTCATAAAGCTCACATTAATGAGTGAGGTGGGCAGCAGAGAGGGCAAAACATCATAGGTTATTGTATACTACATCCCATTTGGACAGGTGGGACTTGGCACTTTTAGTGTAAGTAATTAGTCCATAGTTTAAGGGAGAGTAAAAGCACACTCTTAACATGAACTAGATGAAAAAGTGGGGTGAGGAAGTGTTTGGCTCTGTAAGCCATACCAAGCTTCCATTTTACAGCCTTGTAATCATTAATGATATTCATGGAAATGTCTAGTTGCCCTTAGTAAGCTTCTGGAGAAAATTCTTGCATCCCAATTCACTGAGTATCTTTATACCCATTTTTTAATTGATTGCATCAGAGTGTAGTTTATTCCCTACCCCTTTCCCACTGGTCACATCTGAGAAGTAGTTGTTACTAGCTGAGTATATCATTAATGGAAAAACTTTGCATAAAAATTACTTAAATAAATAAATAACTAAATATGCTGCCAGTTTCACCAGGATCATTAGCTCTACTGATATGGACAACAGCACAGATTCCATTTCACCAGGATCAGCAGCACTAATGCTACTGACAGCACGGATATCGGGTGCATCGGACTAGCAACAGTACCACTGTATATAATGGCAATGATCCCAGGTACACCCAGATCAGCAGTAACACCATACTACGTAACATCAGTGATCACCACTACACATACTGTAAAAGCAGGATACAGCACACAAAAGGCTCAGCAATAGTACTGCTGCATAAAATAGTGGGGATCACTGCTAAATATAGCAGTAGGAAGCCTAAGAGTACCAGAATAAATAGCAGTAACGATATACTGCAACTATAGGCAGGGGTTGTGATTACAACAGAGTTCTCCACTCAACTAGGATCAACAGCAGGGCTGCTACATATAAAAACTGGGATCACTGGAGGACCAGGATCAGCAGCAATACTTATATTACTGATAGAAAAGGGTTATGTGTAGCACCAGGATGTGGTGGCAATACAGTTGCTCCTAACATCTGGGATAACCTGTTATGCATAACAATAGGGAGAGCACATAGATCAGTGGCACCAGCACCACCAGAGATAGCAAGCATAGATACATAGAGATGTTGGATGTTAGGAGGCAGATCTGCCTCCCTTGCTTTGGACAGATGGTTGCCCCTCTACAGCACTAACAAAATTAAAATCAATTATTGACAATAGAAGTGGTAATAAAGTAGTCAGATGCAGTACTTTATCAGAACTCCTACTGAAACATGGATGGACACCAAACAAGATGATATCACTGGCAATAAAATGTTTCCATTTTTCTCTAACTAGCCCCTTCAGAAGACCCCATAAACTATGACAAGCAAAGCTAAGACACTTCCTTCATCTTGTAGACTTAAAATCCAAGGTGAAGGCTGTTCAGAATTTTAAGTTAGTTAATGTATGTTGTTTAAATTGCACATTTTGTGTTTTTGTTTATGAAAAGAGACGTGATATTTCCAACATATTAAATAAAAGCTTTGAAAACCTACTGAAGTGTCTTAACAGTTGACTGAATAATCAGAATCACTTTAAAGATCAATAGAAAAGTTTAACTTATTTTGTCATCATCTTTGAGAATGAGTATGTTGGGGACCTGATTAGACATCTTCACCAAGATGTACAGTGGAGAAAGACAATTAGAAATATCAAATGAATGCAATAATCTTTGCATAATACAGCTTATCAGAAAAGGGAACAGGAGCACCATTAACTAAAACCTCCCTTTCATCTTGATGTACAGAGTGAACGCATGGAAATCACACAACCAAGCAACATCATTTTTTACATCACTATATGAAATGAAAAGAATGTGGTGGCAATCAAGGGAAATTGCCTTCATTTGCTGTAAGTAGGAAAGGGGTGACATACTGTTTATAATGGATAACTGCTCACCAGTTATACTGTACGATCATGATTTAGTAAAGCAGCAGGGCAATGAAGCATGGAAACAAAAATCTGACCTCTCCTTTGTCTCTAAATGATTGCAGGTATCTTTCAATTTCATTTGCTTGAATGAGCCTTCATTTCCTCCTGAGTTTTGTGTTTTTTAATGTTTTAAATTATTTCTCATAAAAGAACAGATGTGGCTTCTCATGCTCCTGTTTACATTTCTGTGCTTTACTGCCCTCCCAACTGGTTGGCATAGGTTATCACAAAGTCTACAGGCTGTCCACATGGTATATTCTGCCATTAATATATCCTAGCAGCTTTTCATCTCCTCATTCTCCTAAGAATAGATGTTTTGGGCCAGACAATAAGAACTAAACTGAGCAAACAATAATGAACAAAACAGTAATTGTATATATGATACAGTACGAAGCATATAGAAAAGCAAATTCAAGAAATATTCTTAGGTTTTATTAATTTTAGCTGAAGCTGACTATAACGCATAACACTGTTGCTATTTAACTTTATCTGTGCCATAGTATACTGTATTTCATGCATAACAATAGGTCCAAAAATAAGTAATATTGATTTTATACAAGACCAGAAATTCTTTTTTTGCTGAAAAGGAAAGTCTGACATTTTTCTGGTGAGTATTTTTTTTTTTCACTTTGCCTCAATACTGCATTGAACTGAGAGTTGCACAGAATATTTATTTGACTTGCTTTATTATATGAGCAGTGCCTAATGCCTCACAACACAATTGGTGCACGTGGAGTATCTATCTCAGACAGCCTATGACATTATGGTGTGTGCCAATATGTCACTGATCATCTTTACTGTTGAAGAGTAGCAGCAAGAGCAGGTATATGAAAAGCATGTTTTTATATTTTATAGGTATTGCCACCATTGCCTCCTTATCCATAACCTTCCCAGTATTTGTTGTGTGCCTATCTTGGCAGTGTGGTCCCACTCTGGATGTGCTTTGTTCCCTGCTAGGAGGAAAGTGAACACAGGTGGACATGCCACACTAGCAATCTGGACAGAGAGCCCATTGGAGGGGCTGAAATGCTGAGGTAGTTCCACACAGTTTGTTTATCTGTTTACCCTTTGAATCAACAAAAAGGAATGAAGAAATGGAGGAGCCCAAGCCACTGAGGTGATAGTGTGAAAAGGGAAGAGACTACCTTTTTTTTGCATTAAAAAGAGTGAATTGCAGCAAGCAAAGGAGTGAAGAGCAAGAACTTAGTAACAATTCAGAAGTCCAGCGAAAAGTTCAGAAGTGCAGAGTGCTAGACAACAAAAGTTCAGTGTGGTGCAAATATTGAAAATTAACATAACTAGTTTTATCACTTAAAGCATGCTGAAATAGGATCTCTCAGCTGTTTTAACTTTTAATTATAATTCTAGTTTAATTTTTACCTCCAATTAAGGATTGCTTCATATTAACTTTAGTTTTAATCTACTTGGGGGTTAGGGAGGACTCTTTACTCAGCTTCATTTTTAGCAGATTGTTTGTATGCCCAAATATGATATATCTGATTGTAGGTTGAGTGACCTATCGATATATGGTTACATATGCATATATTTACATATTTGCTTATTTGTATTTTTATATGATTTGGTTGATGGTTTTGAAATTCATGCCCCTACGTCACATGGTCACTTGTGATTTAATGCACAGGCACTGGTGTCTTGCATTTGTAAATGCCATTTTTCACACAGTACGCTGCTAAGTACTGGGTTTTCTTGCTGTGTGCAATCACTGCCACTAAGGAAGCTAGGAGAGTGCTGTTGGTAAAAAAAAGTCAGGAGTTTGTTGCCTATGGGGAGCTTGCATAAATAACATCTCAGTTCTGCCCTACTATATCACTTTTGGATAACTGACGCTAGTGACTATGAATAAGCCATGTAAATAACCTCCATTTAGGTTTTACTGCTATTTGGGTCTATCCAAATGTTATTATATATTTAGTATCTGTACTGTAATATTGGGAGTTTGGTTGGGGTTTGACCTATATTAACCTATATGTTTTGTGACTTAGAGCAATCCAGTGACTTGACAACCCTTGTGGGCTATCTGACCCAAAGATCTGTGAAAAAGTTAAGGATTTGGCTAAAACGTCCTGGCAGAGCTATGGTTATTAGGGAATTCTTTAAGAGAAGGTGTGTGCTGCCGAAATTTCTGAATGAGTTCTGAAAGACATATCAGCAAGAAGTGAAATCTATAAGAGACTGGTGAACCACTGACCTGTTACAAACAGGTAAGTACTCCAATCTGAACACTGTAGGCAGGAATTTCAAACACCCGATGCAAGCTGCGACATCGGCAGCTTGCGCCGAGTGCTGGTTCGTCTGAGACCTTGCACCCGAATTTATGAAGGACAGGGTCCTGGTGCCTAAGTCCTGTGGCTTGCTGTAATAGTGGCAGTGCACCAAGTAGATGGCGCACCCACACAGAATGCCACAGCAGCCATGGGGCATATGGGAGGAGAGATACACCCATGGATGGGGGGAATTGCACTGGCCCATGCCCCCACCACCACCACCACCATGCCCCATATTGCCAGTTGGGTACACAGGTGTACCCCTATCACTCTCCATACCCCGATCCACACCATCGGTGCCATATATGTCCTGTGCCCCCTGGTGATCCAGTGCCCATTCTGCAGGTATTGCCCATCCTCATTCTGTACCCCACACTGGCATCCAGCACAGCCCTTGTACTCCACCAGGGCTGGTCATGGAATGAACTGGCAGAGTGCATACTGTATACAGTACATGCCATGCCAGTCTGGTTGGTGGCCGGTTATAGTGGTGTGCAGAGGGCTGTGCTGATCACTGGTCCAGGGTACAGAATGGGGGAGGGAGCAGGGTGGTGGGCATTACCAGTCAGGAGGGGGTTAGGGACCACTAGATCACCTGGGGCATTACTTTGGTGGATCGAGGGGATCACTGCAGGACACACACAGTGCCACATGCTGGATGACCCTCCCTGGAGATGACTAAGTACCATTAGACCAGCTGGTTTTCTGGTTTAAGGGTACTTGGCACTTTTTTCTTGGGGAAGTCTTTGAAATTTGGGACTTGCGGCTGTGGCAGTCTGGGTCTGCTGCAAGCCACCTAGTGCCATGCCACAGCCACTTTCATGGTGCAAGGCTGGTACTAGCACATTTTGGTGCAGGCAGCCTGCTGAGTGATGCAGGCTACCTTTGAAAATTGCTCTGGGAGCTACCCTAGGCGCAAGGTGCCTCTTGCGTTAGACTTGTTCAACACAGGCACATTGCATTATTCTAAGGCCTTTGAAAATCCAGCCCCACCTCTTTATATCTTTAAGCACCTTAAGCTTCAAGCACTTTAAGACTCAAGCATTTTAATAGACTCAAGCACTTTAAATTTTACATGAGACAGTGACCTTGCATTCAGTACTTTGCAGTAATTTTGTTTCCATTGCACATGCATTTTACCCTGGATACTTTTTGATATGTTTGCAATATCCTGAATATATTTGAAGCTATTAGTTATCAAGGGGCTTTCTGAGATTAGTGTAAACAATTCCAGGGATTGATCATATTAGGTTGTTTTTAAAGGAGCACATTTACATTTATTCTCATATGTATTGCACTTGAAAACTCAAAAACTTATTTACCTCCACAAAGTTTAACTTGGTCATATCTATTTATTAGGAGTATTTCTTTTTCTGTGTATATGCCTTGGATTTACTTGAATTGACTAGATATCACACATAATACACTGCATGCACTTTATTCACTGTATGCACTTTATTCTATTATGATAAATGGTCTGTTTCAGAATATTAAATAAAACTTTTAGTAAGCACTTTGTAAGATATCATGCTGCCAGTAACTTGCTTTTGTCATATCGTATCCCTTTACTATTGCTATTAGTTGTTTTTGTGTGCTCTGTATGTGTTCTTTCAAGGTCTTGTATGCTGCCCAAAAGGGCCCATGCCATATTCTCTATATTACAAGTAATTTTGAAACTTTTTACCTGTCCCTCTTTTGGGCAGAACCATGGTTGTTATGAGGGCCTAGTTGAATGAACAACTGGCTGCTGTGATGGTAACACTACAAGTAGTCCCCCAGAGGATGCCATGGGGGAAAAATAATCCTAAATGTTTTCAAAAGGGTCATCAGATTGGTTTTAAAATGTCCACAGAACTGCAGAAAAAAATCAAGAAAATAATCTTTTGGATAGCACCTCACAACCAACAATTAGTGAGCATCTAATTAATAATGTAAAGGTAACTCCTTATTGAGCTTTGTTAAAAGAATGTCTCAGAATCTTGCCAAAGTAAAAAGAACTTTAAACAATTAATTTTGACGTCCAAAATTAGCACAAGGGATTAGTAATCTGAATCAAAATATGAATGTAAATAAACTGTCTTTGAAGTCTCCAGTTTTAATCCCAAGGTTGGTAGTACTAGAACTCAACCAAGTGCCTGATAATAATTATTATGATTTTTTCTAAAAAAAAAATAAAAAGTAATCTGCTTTGGTCAACGGTTTTTTACAGCTGCTAAGCTCACCCTGCACTCAGGAATGTGAGGATGAGAAAATGGAAAGATCTGGGAATAAATTTCCAAAACATATTATGACTAAAGTCTTCTTTGATCTCCAGAACACTATTACCGGACTGGAAAAATTGAATAAATGTAGACTGATGCAAAGGGAGGTAGGAAACATTTATGAGTCACAGCCTGACTTTTGTACTAATACTAATAGGTTAAATAATTTTGTAGAAGATTCCAAAATAGCTTTATTATCAGATAGTATAATTGAACCCCTTCTTAATTTCTGTGTCATCTGACTGAATATATTATTAATGTTATCAGTAAACCCTGCACTGCAAATCTCATGTTAATGGAGTGACTTGTTATTATCCAAAGTAAGTTAGATAGAGGACTTAGCTATCCATGGAGCCAGAATGGATTACATCCTGAGAGAATGCCATCAGTGGCAATTACCAAGAGAATCGTCTTTGGTAAGCATGGCAGAGGACCCAGAGAAGGTCCTGTAGTGGTTATAAGACCAGATTTTTGCTCCATTATGTTCCCAGACTTGAGTGCTTTGAGAAAGCAATCTAAAAAGAAATGAGTAGCCAAAAATATCAAAAGGAAGTGGGAAAAGGGAGTCCCTTGGTAGACCTAGCTGTTCCCCCTCTGGAGCTAAGCAATTGGAGGAAGGTATTTGTTCCATCAAATCTGATATTATTCCATGAGTAAATTTACAAATCTACCAATGGAGGCATCACCATCTATAGATTCTAAGCTGTCTTCCCCTAAGAAAAGTGTTTCACTGGCTTCTAAAATTCAGGCCACTTGTACTGTCATAATTACTATTAAGGAAGATTGTGAATTATTGTTGGAAAAAGTTGATGAAAGGGGTGAACTACTTTAAAATGTAAGAGTCTCTCCCTGATAATCTTCCCTTTAAAATACCAAAATCTCTTTTGGTTAATAAGGATCTACTCTTGGAGAAATAAAACTGGAATGAAAAGCAGGTGCTGACATGGGTACCTTCGGTGGAGAGGGGTGTTCCCTTTATCCCAAATTTGCATGTTTTAACTCAGGAATCTAGTATCTTGAGATTATATGGTCTTAGTTGGAAAGAGCTTGAGATGGAGGGGACTCTATTAGAGTATGTTATTTATTTTCTCCAGTCAAAGATGGAAGTTCAGATAAAGATGGATGATATTGTGCAAGCTTTTTAGTTAGAAATGAGCTTGGTTTGGAGTGTATTCAGATTAATTATGCAAACCACAGAATTGCACACTATCTGTGCAATAATGTTTTTACTTGAAAATGTAATATCATTCTTACATCGGTATGTTCTTGTTTTGCAAATTATTTGCAAATTCCATTAGGATATAGTGGAATAATAAAAGCTAAGAGAAGGGAGGATCGCAATGGTGCCCAGGTACTGTAGATGTGCTTTTTAACTCTAGGTTAACTGAGGAGAAAGTTTTGGAGAAACGTAATATTCTTGATAGCTTGGGTATATACATAGTGAGTAGTTCTATTTTTAAGACTCAGGTCATTTTTCATTCACAGATAAACTTGGAATGGTACTGTGGCCCCTGTACAGAACCACTTTCCAATAAGTTGCAAGCATTAAAAGGTTATCAATGACTCGTGGTTCACTTTTTAATCTAATCCCCTGTAGCTGCTTCCAATAGTTACATTTCTGATATATCTTTGAATCATCTACTTCCCTGGAATATTGCAAGTCTTGGCACAAAATGGATAGATCAAGAATGGCTAGGGTTTAACTCAGCCTATGTGAGTGTATGTTTCCCTGGAGATTTGGCATTCTCTAGAGCATCATATTCATATTAATAACTGTGAACATTTTCAGGTTCTCACAAAAAAGGATCATAAATTGGGTAGGGCATCAGGAGGTTTGGTGTGTTATGTCAAGATTGATAAGCAGCTCTCTGCCCAGCTTGTTATTACTCTGGATGTCTGTATAGTTATTTTTGTTAGGGTATGTAATTTTAATTTCTTGCTCATGAATTTATATATCCCACCCTCCTCTTCTAAGTTTGCTATTGAAGATCCTTGGGGCATCTTGTGGTACTTGTTAGAGGAACTATATCAAAGGTTCCTGTATACCTCTATTCTGATTGTTGGAGACATTAATGTTAGGATCAGGTAATTTTATGGCCTCTTTGGTAACTCTGCTGTGGGTCTCCTGCTGTAAAGAAACTGTCCTTGAAGAAAATTGAAGGATACTAAGATTCATCATGCAGATGTTTATTCCTTTAGATTTACACAGGAACATAATTTCTTCCCTCTTAGTGGTAGATTACCTGGTGATGAGGAAGGACAACACACTTATTTTTCTTCACCAGAGGCTTCTATTATTGATTATACTATTTGGGATGGTACAATTGAGTTTTGGTCTTCTTTTAAACCAACCAGTAGAATTGAAAATGATAATTTACCTTTAGATATTAGATGGGCAGTAACTTTACTTTCACTTTTATGTCTTCTGTAAAGACTCAAAGAGGGCATAGTATACCAAGAATAGAAATTAGAAAGAGGGAAAGTACTAATTGGATGAATAAAATTTCATCCAAGATTATCCAGACATTGTCTGTATTCCAAGATTTGCTCTTACAATCTGATTGTGATTCTGTCACAGCAATTTTTTATAAATCTTTGAAATCATTGTACTTTGATCTTCATACTTTAATGTAACCTGTCTGTAGGGGCAGTACTAGAAGTAGAAAAGGATGGTTTGACCAGGCTTGCAGGAATATAAAAGATAAGCTGTTAGCACGGGTCAAGGCAATTAAGATACAGCACTCTACAGCCAACTGTAGACTTTGAATAGAGAAAGGAAATTATATAAAACTTTCTCCTGGGGAAAAGAGTGAGTTTTATAGGAAACAATGGGAATTTATGTCTGTGGTTATTAAAGAATGATTCAAGAGATTTTTGGTTCATGGCCACTAAGGGAACTGCTAATTTATCAACTTTGTAGACTTATATATCTTGGCAGGTTCCTGGGTAGAACACTTCATGTCATTGTTTTATGATCCACCATCATGATTTATTTCTTATACTCTTATTACCCAACAGCCTCGTTTGTTATAAATGAAGTGACCTCAGCTATCTCTTCTTTAAAATGTAAAAAGGCCCAGTGGCTGGATTTAATTCCTGCAGAATATCTACAGGCATCTTTAAATTCGGCAGACTTTTTTCTCCTTTTCTTTAATAAATGTATAAAAGAGTTTTTTTGTTCTATTTTCTTGGCAAAGTGCAGTAATCATGCCAATATTTAAAAAAGGTAATAAGTCACATCCCAAAATGTATTGTCTAATTAGCCTATTGGATACTTTGGAGAACATATTCTTGATAAATATCCTTACCTGCTTGTATCAGCAACCTAATGCCCTTGGTGGACTTTCCCCTGTACAGTTTGACTTTTGGGAAAACTGTTCTACTATAGAAAATTGTTGTATTTTAAGGCACCTCTGGAAAAAATATTTAATGCTCCGTGTCCAGAAGTTGTATGTGGCAATTATATATTTTTCTTTAGCTTTTGATTCCATCTCATGAAATAAATTGTGGCAGATAATGCTGGATAAAAGCATTGCCTGTTCCTTTATGTCTGTCATTTGTGTGTTATACAGTGATACCTGGACCCATGTGAGACTAGTCCTTTTGGTAATGTTTCTAGTACATTCTTGATAAACAAAAGGGTGCACCAGGTGCCTTTCAGCTCCTACTTTTTTTAATAAATATTTACATAACCTGTTGGATGTTCTCGGACAGAGGTAATCTGATTCATCTAAAACTGGAATCAAGGATTTACTGTACCAATGATGGCATATGCAGACAACTTACTTATTTTATCTTTGCCACAATCACGGTTACAAAAGAAATTAGATTGTTTAGCTAGGAATGCACAAACATTATGCCTGTCTATTAACACTGATAAAAGTTAGACAGTGATTTTCTCAAGGAGAATTCAACTATGTTTAAGAATTAGAAAATTGGAAACTCATGCATAAATACTGTGGATAAATACATCTATTTGGGTCTAACTGTTTCCTCAATGGCTCATGGTGTTCTCATATTAGAAGCACTAAGATCAAATTGGAAAAACTCTATTGGACTTAAAACATATAATTACAGATATGGAGTTAATAACATTAGACCTTTGGTTCAAGTTATTTCTTCAAAACTAAACCAGCAAGCTCTTTATACAGTGGAAATCTGGGCACCATATATGGTCTCAGAATTGAGAAAATGCAATACAACTCTTAAGTCTTCCTTAGGTTAAATTAAATCTTTGTGGCACCTATATTAGGCTAGAACTTGGTTAAGATAATTATAAAACTTTGGCTGAATCTCTAGTTTTGGTCTATTGGAAAAAGTGTACAAGAGCTCCTCCTGGAAACTTTTTGTCTGCCTGTCTTGAGAAGAAAGAAAAGTGTGGCTTGATAGGCTGCAGAAGATCCACATCAATATCATATTTGCATTCTTTAATGGGAGAATACTAAATTAACTATTTATATAATTACTTCAAAAGGGTATTGTCATTAGTCTTAAACATAAGAAATGTGTAAAGAATAAAATTAAGATTCATAACCAAGATGATCATCTGTACAGCATTGCAAGATCTACATTCTCAGCTTGGTATACATCACATGAAGCATGGGTTGGTTATAGATATTATCTTGATCACATCTTGGATGAAAAAAATGCATACATGAGTTATAAAATTGAGACCTTCCATGGTGATGTACGCTAGGCAAGATTTGTTAATATTGCTAATGCTTCTGAGATTGCTTATTCATGTCTTGTAGGAGATGCAGAAAACTTATATAATGTTTTGTTTCATTGTTCACGGTATGAAAAGTTATGTCCTACAAGGATATATTGTATTTGGATAGAGTTAAACCTTATTTCAGATGATCCCTTGAATTCCCTTTTTATGATGCAAGATACAATTATTATTCGTAAACTTGTAGAGTATGTTTATAGTGTAGAAAGGGTTACGAAGAGCAATCCTTTTAGTTACTAGAGTAATGCTCTTTGATACGGCTGGATTATATTTTCTAGTTTGCACATATTTATGAATTTCAATGTTTTTCTTTTTTTTTTGAGGTTAATATGTTTAGTTGAATGTTATATTTGTATGTGTTTAACCTGTAATGGCATGCACTGACCAATAAGCTTTTGACTGACTGATTTATGATATCTATTTGAATTACATGAAGTGGCAGTAAAGTTATTCTGCATTGCTGGACCACCAGCCATGTGTCTTTCCAGCATAGCTGGTTTTGCTAAATGGTACAAAGCCTGCAGTATAAATTCTGTATTTCAGTGCAACATATACCCAGAAGATTGGAGCAGAGCATATATAGCACCACGTCACAAAAAGTGGGAGCAGGGAGGAGGCTGGCAATTACAGGCCAGTCAGCCTGACTTCAGTAGTATGGAAATTAATGGAATCGCAACTGAATGAAATGATTGTGGAATATCTGAAATCCAGTGACTTACAAGCACTGAAACAACATAGATTCTCTAAGGAGAGGTCATGTCAGACTAATTTTATAGATTTCTTTGACAGGGTGACAGGGAAGTAGATCAGTGTGGAGCGGTGGATGTGGCCTCCCTACATTTCAGTAAGGCCTTCAACACTGTTCCAAATAGGAGACTCATATACAAGCTGGGAAGCCTAGGATGGGACTAAAAGTAGTAAACTGGGTGAGAAATTGGTTGAAGGATAGGCAACAGTGGGTGGTGGTAAATGGAGTTCACTCTGAGGAAGAGAAGCTGGGGAAAGGGGAGAGGTGATATGATAGAGACTTTCAGATGCCTCAGGATAAAAATAAGATTCAAGTGGAAGTCTTTTCAGAGAAAAGATGCCCAAGAACAATGGGTCATGAAATGAAGCTGGAGTGGGTAGGATCAGGGAATTGTAAGAAACATTTCTTCAAAGAAAGGGTGTTAATGACTAGCACAGCCTCCCTGAGGAAGTGTTGGGATCAGAACCTATAATGGTATTTAAGAAGGCATGGGATAGGTATAAGGGAAGCTTAGAGGCTAGGAAAGGGTGGGAAAAGTCAGAGATCAAGCAGTGTCTATGATATGACTGTAGGTAGGAACACAGGCAGACTAGGTGAGCCAAGCAGTCCTTATCTGTTGTCAAATTCTATGTCACTGTGTTTCTATGTTGATAATTTTTGTGCAGTGGTTGTTTGGATGACAATAATAAATTTCTTGAGACTTTAAACTTATGCTGTCCAGAACACATAATTTATTGAAGCATTTTGATTTAAACTGCTATTTTTGAGTGTGTTTGCAATCAGTGTGCTGTAATTAATACATTGGGGATTTGAACCCAGTTTATCTGCCACTCAGTTAATAAATTCATTTGTTCTGGTTTTCCATGTCTGGCACTGGCATGTGGTAACCTCCAGTGTGAACTTGAAGTCACCAGTGTGATGTAATGATCACATTTGGGTAACCTTATACCACACGAAAGGAAAGGCTAGTTGGGCCATAGCCACCAGGAATTTACAATTCAGAATGGCGACTTTACTAAGAGAAAGGACACGGTGTCCATGGCCTGGAGCAGCTGCATGGGACAGGTAATGCAGAGCAAGTGTGGAATAAATCAAAGAGATCTTGAAGTAGCTTCAGAGGTCTTCATTTATGCCAGCAAAAAGTGAAAAGGGGCCAAGAGGTGCACCCTTGACTCAACAGAGTCCTAAAGCACCAGCCCATCAGTGTAGCGGCAGCACTACCATTCATGGCACCACTGACCTGGGTTCAGAAGTGATTGGGTCTGGCCAGAGGAAGGAGGATTAAGCATCCCAGGGGGATGCTGTCCTCCTCCAGGGTTGTAGAGTTGCCTTCCTCACTACAGTACTACCACTTGGGTGACCACAGGCAGCAGTGCAACACAGGGTGCCGGGAGGGATTATAGTTGCACACCAGCTGCTAAAAGTGCATGTGCACTTAGCATGTGCACTCCCCTTTGGCTTCCCTTGCATATCAGCATCCCAGGGGCTGGGACAAAGATAAGAAAAATGTCCTCAGCCATGAAGAATGACCCCCACTGCTCCTCATCTTTGACTGTGGTAGCTCTCCTGACATTGTTGGCTTGAATTGCCTTGAGCAGGCTGTATCCCTCCCAGATGCTGAATGAAGATCCCTACAACATGGGGGTACTTTCACAGAGAGTGGTACGACCCAGAGAAAGTAGGTGATGGGAATGGGGATCAAGACAGAGGAGGAAGGGAGCCAATTAGATTAAGGGGGCTTAGAAACAGAGAATATAAACAAACTTTGGCCAGAGCTAATACAGCTGCAAAATAATGGTACTGATACAGCTGAATAAAAGTGAGAGGCTGCTTCAGCTAACCTCATGAACCCCATAGGTGAAAGTTGTCAACTCTTCACTGAAATGTGATTCCACACCACCAAAATGTCATTCTGCACCAGAAATGCAAAAACATATTTGGCCAGGATTTGAAAATGACAGCTGTCACATTCATGAAGCAATGTGAAAAAATTGCAATGTTGAACATTTGGGTCAAAATATTGAAAATTATTGAAGTCATTAGTGAGCGTAGAAAATTTCAATGTGCACTCATAAATTGTAAGTTTTACATATTTTGACCCCAAATTTTCAGCACACTGTAGCCTTCTTATAACTCACGTCATGAACAAGGGAAGTGAACAATTTCAAATTCTTCCAAAAAGGTGATTTCAAAAATTGAGCACAAAATCATCCTTTGGGCCTGATTTTCATAATTCCATCACAATTGGTGATGAGGTGGGGTCCCATAAAGTCCACAGTGACTATTTGGGGCCAAAATATGCAAAAATGACAAAGTTATCCTTCAAAGTTCAAAACTCATTGAAATACATTGAATCACACTTACTTTAGTTTCTTATATTGCAGTTGCTGGTTCCAGTGGCATGACGTGTCTTCAGTCAGATAGTAATTGTTTGCCACGGGGCATGTTTAGGTGAGTGAGGGTGTGTGCAGGTGTGGGGGGATGTTGGGTGGTGGGTGCTGAGGGGAGGTTGGGTGGGTGGTTCAGATCAGCAAGGTACCGTGTTCTTTTTTCCAGGTTTAAAAAAAACTTCAAGGGATATATATTTTTTTATTTCAACTGGCATTTGGACAATACAGGGACAGTGACTGGAGGGTGGGGGTGCCACCAGACACCAGGGAAACAATAACCTAATGGGAATGGTGATTGAGCAGTGGGGGGGGGTTCACTTGACACCAGGGAAGCAATACTACATTACAGGGTGGGGATCAGAGCATGGGAGTGCCAGTAGGTACCAGGAAAATGCAGTGGTAGTCATGATATAGTCAGATATATCCAGAAATGTTGCAAAATATCTAAAGAGATTCTCACTGGTGGCCCATAGTGGTAATGCAGGCAGGCAAGAAATTTCCAGATATATCACAGACATTTCAGCAAATATCTGACCATGTCTATGGCTGACACTGTAATACTACATTATGGTGATCAGAGAGTGGGTGGTGCTACTAGACACCAGAGAAACAGTACAACATTATGTAGACAGCAACCGAAGGATGGGATTACACTAGACACCAGGGAAACTGCACTAGACAGTAGGGACATGTGATTGAATGGTGGGGTGCCACTAGACACCGTGGAAAGGTTGTTTAATAAGGGGAACAGTGATTGGAGGTGGGGTGGTTACCACTAGACACCAGAGAAATATTTTTGCATATATAAGGGGAGAAAAACAACTTTGAGCTCCAAACCCAGAAGTGAGCAGGAAGTGAGTGCAGAACAGGAAAATACTGTGGGGGAGGGGGAGGAATGAACAGCACTGTAGTCAATTGAGAGTATCACATGTGCTTCAACTCCACTGTGGAAGTGCACAATCAAGGTATGTAGTCACATGCTTCCAGGGTCCTCTATCTCTTCTACATCATAGCAATTTATTGCATAGCTCTTCTATTCAGCCATAAAAAATGAACCTAAGGCAAGTACTTTATTTATTTAATAAATAGATTAAAACCACTGAGCATACCTCATTTACAACAGTGTATTACAAAAAATGTTTGTTTACACAAAATTTCATCACAATATTGACTACAAATGACTACTACATAACATGAACTGACTCTGAACAAAAAAGTCTATGACTACTGGAAAGAGACAGATTGATTCCAGACCAGAGGAATTCAGAGCTGCCATGATGGACTGCAGAATTAAAATTAGGGAAGCTAAACTGTGACTTGAAGCCAGAATAGTATTAGAATCTTTGAATGACACCAATGCCTTCTTCCAGAACATAAAAAAGAAGGAAGGTGAAGGAGAGGATTTGGCCTCTGAGAATAAAGGAACCAGGAATAAGAAGCCTGTGAGAGAGCTAGGGCTGATGGCTGAGATGCTGTAGTTATTTGTATCAACCTGTTTTTGTCATTTTCTTTGGGTATTGGTGCTGTTCATAGAACAAACATCTGTTCACCGTATCTTGTGATTTGGACTTGCATCTTGTTAAATTGTTCTCTGTTTGCACTTTATCTTTGAATGCTTCTTTTCTTGAGTTGTTATTTATTCTGTCCCTTGTCCTCAGGTCACATAGAAAGCCATGGTTCAGTATGCCTTTTCTGGTTACCAAAACCAAGCTGATTCTGCCCTCGTACAGTGTATTTAAAATAGTTGGTGCATCAAAAATAATGCATAAATGAAGAGTCCATGACAAGAAACATGAATTGCAAAGTGCTTACTTTAATAAATCAGAAAGTAAAATTAACAAAAATTGCAACATCCACAGACATCTGTTGCTGGTTTAAAAACAAATCCAATCGGACGATAGGTGACAAGGTGTTTCACACAGTGGAGCGTTGTCAGGGGGCCTCCTGAAACTCCGCTGAGAGAAGCACTGGGCACCTCCCTTGCAGTTGGATTTTGCCAAAAAGTGAAAAAAAAAAAGAATTGTACAGTAGTAACCTCTACACCACCTGCATGCAGTAAAAGTATGTGTCAAATAAATGTTTCAGAAAATCACCCTGCACCTTTCCCAGTCATCTAAATTCACTCTCTCCTGCTCCTGCTTCAGGGGCTGTTGCTGCCAGTGCAGATTCAACTGTATGCCCACGCCTCCACTCTATAGAACAGTTTTACTAGCCTGCCTGACTGAAACTATTTAAATATAATGAAAATAGATAACTAGAATAAAAAATGCACTATTTATTGATTGTAAATAATTTGTGATAAAATTCACTTTTTTCCACATATAAGAGTCTCCTTCACTAGCCAGGTCATTCCCTGTGTGAGTCAGTTGGAAATGTCACATAGATGTGTGCTACATATGGAGTTCTCAATCTCCAAACATAGAAACATAGAATTTGATGGCAGATAAGGACCGCTTGGCCCACCTAGTCTGCCCATTTCCCTACCTAACGGACAAGCTGCAGATCCTACTTAACTAACAGCCTACTTTCTCCTACCACCCCCCACTAGAACTGCCTTAAGTCTGTCCCATGCATTCTTAAATTCTCCCACTGTTTTTAACTCTACGACCTCCTCAGGAAGGCCATACCATGCATCTACAACCCTCTCTCTGAAGAAATACTTCCTCACATTACCTCTGAACCGTCCCCCCCTCTGTCTTCAAATTGTGCCCCCTTGTTCTTGCAAATCTCTTTTTCTGAAAGATGCTACCCTCTTGGACATTGTTGATTCCCTTGAGGTATTTGAAAGTTCTATCATGTCCCCCTCTCCCTTCTTTCCTCAAGGCTATACATTTTAAGCTCCTTTAGTCTTTCTTCATATGTCTTCTGGTGCAGACCCTGCACCCTTTTGGTTGACATCCTCTGGACAGCCTCCACCCTGGCTATGTCTTTGCAGAGATGGGGTCTCCAGAACTGTACACAGTACTCCAAATGTGGTCTTACCAACTGTCTGTACAGAGGGACAACAACTTCCTGTTTTCTAATGGTGTTGCCTCTCCGTATGCATCCAAGTATCCCTCTGGCCCTCCTTACTGCCTTCTCACATTGCTGGCCCACCTTTAGGTTGTCTGATATGATTATCCCTAGGTCACTTTCCATTTTCGTTGTTGTCAGTATCTCACCCCCCATTGTGCACTCTTCCCCTGGGTTTTTGTTTCCCAGCTGAATTACTTTTGCACTTCTTTGTGTTGAATCTAAGCTGCCATACATTTGACCATTCCTCCAACCTTGCCAAGTCCCTTTTCATCCTTTCCAGCTTACCTTCTATATCAGCTCTGTTGCAGATCTTTGTGTCTTCTGCAAAGAGACATACTTTCCCTTCCAGTCCCTCTGCAATGTCACTTATAAAACATTAAAAGGACCGGACCCAGTACTGAACCCTCGGTGACCAAACTAGTAACCCCTTTCTTCACTGCAGACTCCATTTACTATTACTCACTCTGTCCTGTTGCCCAGCCAGTGTTTTACCCATGCTAACACCCTGGGACCCACTCCTGGCTGGCTAATTTGTTTATTAATCTTTTGTGCAGGACTGTGTCAAATGCCTTGCTAAAGTCCAGGTAGGCCATGTCCACAGCCCTCCCTGGTCTACTACTTTGGTCACCTAGTCAAAGAAATCAATTAGATTTGTCTGACATGACCTTCCTGCTGTGAATCCATGCTGCCTTGGGTCCTGTGCCCTGCTGGCCTCTAGGTAGTTCAACAATTCTTTCCTTCAAAAGTGGTTCCATCATTTTCCCTACCACTGAGGTCAAACTGACAGGTCCGTAGTTTCCTGCCTCTGTCTTGTTCCCACTTTTGTGAAGGGGAATTACATCCACCCTCCTCCAGTCCTCAGGTACCACACCATCCTCCCATGATTTATTAAAAAGGTTAGTCAGTGGTGTTACTAGTTCTTCCCTTAGTTATTTTAGAATTCTTGGGTGAATTCTATCAGGCCCCATTACTTTATCCAACTTCAGTTTTAAGAGTTCTTTCAGAACCATTTCTTCTGTGAAAGGACTAATTTCAGCCCCCTGATTCAGAGTGCTTCTATTGGCTGGATTAGGTATCTCCCCTGCTTTTCCATTGTGAATACTGAGCAAGTATTCATTCAGTATCCCTGCTTTATCACTGTCGCTTTCTGCCAACTACCTTCCACTTTATTCAGCCTCAGTATCCCTGCCTTAGTCTTTCTTTGCTCTCTAATATACCTATAAAGGTTTTATCCCCATTCTTAACTGAGTTGGCTATCTTTTCCTCAGTTTGGGCCTTTGCTATTCTGACTGCATCCCCCTTCTGCTTTAACTGGTACAATTCTCTGTCCTACTCCTTCTCTGTTTCCTTATACTTCCTAAATGCTGTCTTTTCTCCCTTACCTTCCCCGCCACTTCTTTTGAGAATCATAGTGTTTTTTTCTTTCATTTTGAGTTGTTTATTTGTTTCACACAAAGGTTTGTTGCCTCAGTGATGGCGTTTTTGATGTTTCCCCATTGTTGCTCCATCGCACCTTCTTGCCTAGTTGCTAGTGCTTTTCTGAGGCACTCTTACATTCTGTCAAATTCAGTCCTTCTGAAGTCCAGTTCTTTCACTTTTGTATGGCTTGACTCTGCAACTAAGTTTATGTGAACCACACTGTTTGGTGGTCATTGGTTCCCAGATGACTACCCTTCAAGATCAAAGATCCTTTCTCCATCTGCATTTGAGAGTATCAGGTCTAAGATTGCTCCTCCCAAGTGTGTTCCAAAACTAGCTGCTAAGGCATGCCCCTTTAGGGCATCGAAATGGCCCTGCTCTTGAACGTGGCTGCAGCAAAGGTGCTCCAGTTAACATCTGGCAGATTCAGGTCCCCCATCAGCAATATCTCCCCTTTCTCTGCTATCCCAAGAATGCCTTCTATCATTTCTTGTCCATTTCCTCCCTTGAGATGGGGTTTGTATACAACTGCTGTGCAGATTGTGGTGCCATTTCAGTCTCCAGGGTGACCCACAGTGCTCCTTTCCTCCCTGTTTACCTTTAGTTCTGTTACTTTGATCCCTTCTCCAGATATATATGTGTCAGATCTCCAGGGTTACTAATTATTGTTGCAGGTCATGTTGTTTGCAAACACCTTGGACTCACTCAGTGTGTGCTCCCTGTAAAAGTTCCTTGTCATGACATCAAAGTGCTAAAGAGCTGAAGAGAAACCAAATTCCTTGGGACCTGCTTCACCAATGTCCAACATATCAGATTTTGACTCATTCACTGAATACAAATTCACTACTTGCTCATCCATACCCCCTTTTTAAAAACCCATGGATGCTTCTTTCATATCCACCTTTTGATCAGGTGATCTGTAAGCTGCCCCTGTTCTGTGATTTCATCCCTTACCTCACCTGAAGTGACAGGGACCCTACCCTTTCCGTACTTTGATTGCTGAATCTTCCAATAACTAATATTTTCCCTTATTCTGTTTTATCTGTCCTTTCTGAAGAACTTGTATGATGGAACATTTACATTGCAGCAGAAACAATTAGCCCAAGCTTTGGTAATGGACACTATGTGCTGGATTTTTAAAACTCAGAGAATGCCACAAGCCCCTGGTGCCCTGAAGATATGGTGCATGGGGCTTGTGGTATTCTCCTGGTCAGTGATTAGGATTTTCTATCCTGTGCACCAATTTACACAAGTTAGACCAACTTTTTGTGGTCCAGCTCGTGGCAATCCTGAGGGCCTTTTTTACAGAGTACGTGCCACATATTTGGTGCAAGCTGCCGTGTTTGCAGATGACACCAAGATCTGCAACAGAGTAGATGATCCAGATGGGTTGGGCAGAATGAGAAGAGATCTGGATAAACTGGCAAAATGGTTAGAAGAGTGGCTACTGGGGTTTAATGCAAAGAAGTGCAAGATCATGAAAATAGGGAAGAGAAACCCTGAATCCACCTATAGGCTGGGAGGGGAGTTGCTGGCAGTCACAAGGGAAGAAAAAGACTTGGGCATCATCATCACAGATGACTTGAAATCATCCAAGCAGACCACTAAAGCAGTAGGTAAAGCTAGTGGGATGTTGAGGTTTGTTGGGGGGGGGTATAAGTAGGGGTATCACAAGTCATAAGAAGGAGGTAATAATCCCTCTTCACAAGACACTGGTTACGTCCCATCAGGAGTACTGTGTGCAGTACTGGAGGCCACACCTTCACAAGGACATTAACCAAACTGAGGCAGTCCAGAGAAGAGCAACCAAAATGGTGCAGGGACTGCAGCAGAAAACATATGAGGACAGATCAATGGAGCTCAATATGTATACCATAGAGCAAAGGAGGGAGAGAGGTGATATGATTGAAACATTCAAACACAGTAAGGGCATTAACAAGGTGAAATAGTGTAACATGTTTCAATATAAGAAAAATAGCAGGACAAGTGGAGACAGCATGAGATTAGAGGGAGGCCGATTAATGGGTAATGTGAGGAGTTCTTTTTCACAGAAAGGGTGGCAGATACTTGGAGCAGCCTACCTCAGGAAGTGATGATATGAATATAGTACAGGGCTTCAGACAGGCATGGATAGGCATAAGGGATCAATACAGATGAGTATGACTAGATAGGCAATTGACAGAGCAAGGCCGATGGTACATTCATAAGGTAGAAAAGAAATGGGCAGACTAGATGGGCCTTGTGGTCCTTATCTGTCATCAGCTTCTATGTTTCCATGTTTCTATAAATAATGGAAACTGTTGCAACTACCTTAGATTGCAAAATCAGATGCAGTTACGGTGAAGGGTTTTGTGCACCACCAGAACATAAGTGTGTGGCACAGGGCTTGTCATAAGGGCTCAGTACTATGCTTTTAGAATCCAGCCTCATGTCCCTTCTCTGTAGCCATCATGACCTGTTCTTAATCCATCTTCTTGCCTCTCTTGCTTCTGGGTACTTTCTTTTGTCCCATCTTCTTTATTCCATGCTTTTCCTTGTTTACCTATTCCCTAGTAGTCCTTCCCAACATGCTTGTTGCTTTCATTTCTTCATTTCTGTCTGTTGGGATCTATAGATTACTCTAATCCTAAATCTTATATAGTAAATAAAATAGCAATATTTGGTATTGCTATTTTCAGTATCTAACTCAACAAGAAAAAGGTAAAATATAAAGGGTAGGACAATATTCCCCAAGGAATAAACATGGAGTTCAGACTGCTTCTGTCTTGGTGGGCCCTTACAGATATATTTCAGAATTACTATGGGTATAACAAAAGGACCAGAAACTCCAAATGACACAATGCCCCATGTTTAAGAAGGGATGAAGTCAAATCAAGTTCATTACAGAACTATTAGCCTTACTTTAGTGTTTGGCCAAGTAATTGGGTGAATCACAAAGACAAGCAAAAAAGAAGAACATACTGTCCTTTAGCACAACATGGCTTCACTAAGGTATATCCTGCCCAACAAACTTAATAGCCCTAGTAGGGAATGTAGTCATGGAGCTGGATAAGGCCATGTAGTGGGAGTTGTCTACCAGAACATCAAAAAAGCCTTCACCAACTTACCACAAATACATTTTATGGAGAATACATCACAATGTGAGGGCCACAAAATATACACAACTCACATAGAAGAATAGCTTATTGGTTTAAAGCAGAGGGGTGATGGATGTTTATCACACAGTGCTTGGTCTGTTGCTCATAGACATATCCATCAAATACCTACATGAAGGAGTCAAAAGCAGGTTGATAAAGTTCACTGACAACACTAAATATCCAGAAAAAGTAGATACAGCTAAGTGAGGGGTAATGTTGTACAGAGAGAGGCACACAATGGGAGTATGGGTTGAGAAACATGGGGCTTAGATTTACTGTGGGAAGTGTAAGGTATTTTACTTAGGGCTGAGGAATCCAGAGGTTGTAACCTGCATGCACCCATTTAGTAAATTGATAGACAACACAATTGAGAAAAAGAATTTGGAGGTAATCGTGAACAGTAACTGGAAGCTAGGCAAGCAATGTTCTGCTAAAGTTGAGAGCGAGAGAGAGAGAAACTATGTTTGAATGATTGGGATGGGAAAGAAATCTGTTGAAGGGATCTTCCCACTGTACAAGTCCTTAATTAGGATTCACCTTTCGTTTGTTACCCCTTACTTATTTTGCAAGGGATCTAGCCAGAGTTCATCAGCCTATATTATGAAATTCAGACATGCATCTGCATCTGTATCTGCCTGGAAATGCTGGATCATCTGCAAGATAGGATATCATGATCATCTGTCAGCCCAAACCTGTTTAAAAATAAAATGCAAATTAGATTTGCATCTCATCTGTTCCTCAGATTATTGTGAACTGCAACCTTTTGGCAGAATTGGATAAAACCTTGGAGATTTGGCACAATCTCAAATGCAAATGTGGTCACAAACCTAGACAACAAATGAAACATGCAGCTGTATTTGCATCTGCTCCTTCTGAAAATCTAATCAGTGATACAAAACCTACAGGGTTTTACTCTCAGGAATCTGCATTTCACTGCTTTGAAGTCCTGAAAAATACTATTTTCCATTACTGCATCAGGTAGGATAATCAGCTTGGGAAGCACCCTCTATATAAGAATGAGGACTTCAGATGTTTCCCCTTATCC
Source organism: Neoceratodus forsteri (assembly GCA_016271365.2). Classification (NCBI taxonomy): domain Eukaryota; kingdom Metazoa; phylum Chordata; order Ceratodontiformes; family Ceratodontidae; genus Neoceratodus; species Neoceratodus forsteri. Next base: position 629,370,134 of record CM057455.1, read on the forward strand.
TGCTCACTAGTTTGACTGCAAGCTCTCTAGCTGTGCTTGCACTCACCAGCTTGAACAGCTATGCATGCTTCAACCTGTCAATCATTTTTAGCATTCAAAACACATCACTCATGGCATTTGTTCTTCTAGTGTAATACTTGCTGCAGTGCTTCATAGTTGAGGTTCTTGACTTTTATATTAGTCTACTCTTTTGGGTTTACCATGTATCAAACTGATATCAGCATTTGGCTGGCTAACTCCATGTCATGGGCTTTGACAAATGGCTATTGCACATACAACCTTTTAATTTAAAAGTGATTCCATTAAAAAAGGTAAAGGATAGATCCCATGAGAAGCAAGTCTCATTTTCAAAGTGTCCTTACAAATTATAGCAGATGAAAATACAGTTATACAAAGTAATCATACAAATATGTTATTTGAAAATATACGATACAGTATAGTTAAGGCTGAGATATAACGTAGATGACCAGATCTTCTTGCCTTTTGCATGGTGCTAACATGGTTTACTTTCCCAAAAAGGGATTTATGCATCCTAGTCACTATTAATGCATCAAGTGACATATTCAAAGGCACAAATATTGCAGCACAAACCATATGTACATATGAGCCCCAATCCAACCAGGTGCCAGGTCAAACCCTCTAAACAACAACAATGCAGCAATAGTTGCACTGTGGAGAGCATGCCTGCATTTAGAGAGACAAGTGTATAATAGCGGTAGAGAATTACCACTACCCCCATCACTCTACACTTCTAGTGAGGTGGGATCAAGTTGCCATGTGCTGGGGTGCCTGGTCGAGCCACTCCCATGGTGGAGTGGCTAAGGCACCAGCATACAGCAGGAATAGAGACCTGGAACCGTGGTTCTTTTCCACCCAAGGTCTCCCGGTGCTGCAACTTTTTATGTTGTTTTTTGTTTCTGAAAAAAATGTATTTCCCCCTCCTGATTTTCTCCCCATCCATGAAGTCCACACCACCTCGGAGTTAGTTATTTGTATTCTGGGAGGTGGGGGGAGGGTGAAGCCTCCTGCAAAAAAAAGTAAGTACCATTGTTTTCAATGGGGCGCGTTGTTTTTGTTGCAGTCTGTGTTTTCCCAACCTTGTTTCAGCATGTGCGGTATTGCTTGTGGCAAGTATTGCCGTGCTGTATTTGTCAGCAACATTATGACCCCATGCCAGCTAACCAGTAGCTAACATGTATGCAAATGTATGACAGCAAGTTACAATGTGCACAGTGGTGCATGGTCCCCCACACATAAACTAGCATCTCTTTTGCCTTTTTTCTGACATAGAAAAAAAAGATTGCAGTTAACATTTCCTCAACTGATCCCCGTGTCATCTGCTAAAATTGTCAGTGTTCCTGGTTGCATAGTGGCCTCCCACAACCTGATCCTATCAAGATCATTGTATGTAAAAAAGAGACCAATTTCTGTTGCTAGTGTCACCCCCCCCACACACACACACACACTCACAATATGAAAGGAATATGATCCCTGATGCCAGTAGCAACCCCACCTTCACTAGACCATAGTAACCCACCTGGAAGTCACATGGCCTACCCCCTTTGAAACAGCGGTGCTCACTGCCTCCATGGCCCCAAAATGGTGGCTTGAACATACCACTTCACACCTCTTTTGCCAGCCACCCTCTTGTTTATGCATACTGTATATGCAAGTATAGTCACTTGTTGTACAAGGCACAATATCAGTATTTTACTCATCCAAGTACAATATAGATACTGTGGCTTTTATAGCCACAGTGACTATTCTTGCATTAATGAGATGGTGGCTGATAGTGAATCTGAGCAGAGGGTGAGTGCCTTTTGCTTTCTCAGGGTCAGGGGAGGAGGTGGCAATGGGCACTTCAACCAAGAGTGGAGTGGGCTACTAAACTACCACTGAAGGACTGCGTTTTCAAAACTAGGCAAGGATGGCAGGACCACCGGCACCAGGGATTGTATTCATTTTATATTGTTTTCTAACAGTTGGGTAAGGGTGTGAGTGGAGGGGGAATGGCACCATGGATCAGATTCCTTTAATATTTTACATAATGATTGGGACTGGGGAGGGTGGAGTGACCACCAGACTATCAGGGCATTGCAATTTCAACTGGTGGCATGGGGATTGGGTGAGAGAAGGGGAACCAAACTGTTTTTTTATGTCAGAAACACAGCACCAGAGTTACTGGGGGAGGAGCACTCAACCCAAGGTAAACAGACGTTCATGCAAATCCAAGGAACAAATTTTTGTAGCACACTAGTTAACTAGGGTATAATGGAAAGCAAAGTACCTCTTAATGCTCTGCACAGGCACAAAGTTCTTTTGCCTGGGAACTTTTAAACAAAGCACGTTAACGCAAGAGCACTTACAGGTTTGGGTCTCCCTAACAATGTTTGCTCATTAAAATCCTTCCCTTCAGTATAGGCACATGTTTCTCTGAGGCAAGAAAGGGTTGTGCTTTGTGCCAAGATTACAAAGTTAGGGCTTTTCTTATGGCTGTGCACTAGAGGACTGTATTAGTTCATTTCTGGGCACGCACACTGTCCTTCAGACTTTTTCAAAAGTAACAAATTTAGAACCCTAGATTCAGAGACAGCTGTTTGTGCCATGCAGTCAGGAACACTGTGTGGCAGTTAACACAGACTCCTTAGGGGAATATTCAGGCAGTTAATGTCCTTAACAGGAACATGCTAACTATGTGAATATGGTGCCGACTAGTGCAGTGCATACTGACTATGTGCTGCACTGACACAGCCATGACTAATATGGCTTACAGTGGAGCCCACTAGAGATTGCACTGTCAAAATGGAATAGTGCTGGGGTTCCTTTGTGCCATATTTAGCCCTAGCATGCTAAGGAGCCCATTAGGCATGTAAGGCACTAAGGGGCCATCTGCATACCCATTATGGGCTCATTCACATGCTTCAAAGCACCATTTCCCATATGTATCTTTGCATTCTCTGGTGTCCAGTGACCCTTTCATCCCCTCAGTTGCCATTTCCAATATATACATTTATATGTCCTGGTATATAGTGGTTCCCTGAGTTCTAACTGCCATTTTACTTATTTTCTCTGGTGTCTAGTGGTCCACCCATCCCCCAAACATTTGGTGAACCCCCTCCCAAGCCACCTGCTCTGGAGTCAATGCACCCTATCTCTCTCACCCCGGACATTGGTTCATATGCAAGACATCAGTGGTGAACAGCAGTCTGCTCACCTTCTCAGTAGGCCACCATCTGACTGTCAATGAGTGACTGCAGTATCTTTCAATTGCTCACTGACAGATGACAACCCACCGAGGAGGTAAGCATTGCATATTGACTGGTGTTCAGGTGGGGGCTCTGGGTTAGTGGATCTGGAGTGGAGTGGGTGAGGTAGGAAGGGGGAGAGGGTTTGGCAAATGTTTGTGAGGTGGGGGGACCACTAGACACCAGGGAATATAAATATACTGTATGGGAAATGGTAACCAGGGGTGGGGGTACAATTGACACCTGGGAATATAAATATACTGTATATATAGAAAATAGCAATCAGGGGTGCGGGAACCACTGGACACCAAGGAATATACATATATATATATATATGTGGTAAATGGTAATCAGCATGGGGGGACCACTAGACACAAGGTGATAGTCATTTCTGCAGTGAATGGGTGATCTGGTGGTGTGGGTGCCAGTGTGCCAAGTTAAGGGCAGGTGTGATGGAGACTCCTTAGAACTGTGTAAGCTGTTGATGATACTGCTGCACCTCTTTTATAGAGGGATCCCTCATTTGCATAGGTTCAGTGATATATTCTTCATGGTCATGTTGCTGTGATATAACTGTGCACCAGGAGCATCTGAATATGGCCTCTCCCCTACCACCGGTACTATTCATAGTTGGCACAGTGCTAACCCATTTAGTATTGCACTGTTTCAATATATAGCCTCTGGGCCTTATACTAATTTGCCTTCAATTTATGGCATTTGCAAGATGCAGACAAAGACTTTTAAATATGGGACCAATAATATTTCAAAGCTTTAGAGAACAGGGATACGTTAGTAGCATTTCTGATACACGGGTTTAACAAGTTCCATGAGTCAGGAGCTGCAAAAGAAAAGTAATTTGTGCCAAATTTCAGCTGTGCCAAGGGGTAAAGTCAGAACAGGGGAAGATCTTCCTCTACGTGTACTATTTGAATTGGTGGGACAAAGTCTGTTACACCAATAAGGAACCATAAGGTTGCTTACAGATTTTCAGTTAGCTTCAACCAGTTGGAGTCTTGCAGAGACTCCAAGAAAAGCAAATTAGGGATGATAAAATTATGCATCAATGAGTGTCCCATTTAACATTCAGGACTAATTTAAATAACCTGGAAAGTGCAGCCATGGTAGTTTTAGTGGAATGACATAAAAATGTGTCCCCAAATTCAATAATAGGTAATACAGCTTAATAAATAAACTTTGGTCTGTTGAACTGGGATAAACTAGAATATTTCTGGCCCTCTTAAGGTGATCCAGGCATGCCCATACCCTTGAGACTGTGTGATCAATGCTGAATTTGAAGGTAAGTGTTTGATCAAGGATCAGCCTAGGTAACAGACCCATGAGTTTTAACATACTGTATGATACCTGCTTCTTTGAGTTGCTGCTATCAGCCACTGCAGATTGTTTAATAGGCATTTCAAAACCTAACTAGTCTGCTTATAGCATAGCTAGTCTGAATTCTATACAGGAGAACCAAGAAGATCATTTCTTATTAGACACATCTCCCCAAAAACATTGCGATGGATAAAATAACACTTTGTCAGGTGCAGTATTTTTGGTAAATCTAAGTATATAGAAACATAGAAGTTGATGGCAAATAAGGACCGCAAGGCCCATCCAGTCTGCCCATTTCTTTTTCTACCTTATAAATGTGCCATCGGCCTTTGCTCTGTCAGTGGCCTATCTATTCATACTCATCTGTATTGCTCCTTATGCCCATACCATGCCTGTTTGAAGCCCTGCACTGTATTCATAGCCACCACTTCCTGAGGTAGGCTGTTCCATGCATCCACCACCCTTTCTGTGAAAAATAATTTCTCACATTCCTCTTAATTGGCCTCCCTCTAATCTCATGCTGTGTCCTCTTGTCCTGCTATTTTTCTTATATTTAAACATGTTAGACTCTTTCACCTTGTTAATGCCCTTAAGGTGTTTGAATGTTTCGATCATATCACCTCTCTCCTCCTTTACTCAAGGGTATACATATTGAGTTACATTAATCTGTCCTCATATGTCTTCTGATGCAGTCCCTGCACCATTTGGTTGCCTTCTCTGGACTGCACCAATTTGGTTAATGTCCTTGAGAAGTGTGGCCTCAGTACTACACACAGTACTCCAGATGGGAGCCTAACCAGTGTCTTGTAAAGAGGGATTATTACCTTCTCCTTACAACTGTGATACCCCTACTAATACACCCTAACATCCCCCTAGCCTTACCTACTGCTTTAGAGGTCTGCTTGGATGATTTCAGGTCATCGATGATGATGATGCCCAAGTCTCTTTCTTCCTTTGTGACTGCCAGCAACTCCCCTCCCAGCCTATAGTTGGCTTCAGGGTTTCTCTTCCCTATGTGCATGATCGTGCACTTCTTTGTATTAAATCCCAGTTGCCAATCTTCCAATCATTTTGCTAGTTTATCCAGATCTCTTCTAATTCTTCCCACCCCATCTGGATCATCTACTCTGTTGCAGATCTTGGTGTCATCTGCAAACAGACAAACCTTACCCTCTAGTCCATCTGCAATGTCACTAATGAAGATATTGAAGAGGACTGGCCCCAGGACTGATCCCTGAGGTACCCCACTTGTGACTTGCATCTCTTCTGACTGTATACCATTTACCACCACTCTCTGTTTTCTGCCTGTCAACCAGTTTGCCACCCAGTTGACGAACTTCTGACCCACACCAAGCCTACCCAGCTTATTTATCAATCTTCTATGTGGAACAGTGTTGAAAGCTTTGCTGAAGTCAAGGTAGGCAACATCAACTGTTCCCCTTGGTCCACCACTCTGGTTACCCAGTCAAAGAAATCTATGAGATTAGTTTGACAGGACCTTCCTTTTGTAAACCCATGCTGTCTTGGATCCTGTGCTCCTATGGATTCCAGGTGTTGCACTATCCTTTCCTTAAGGAGTGCCTCCATAAACTTGCCCACTACTGAGGTAAGACTGACTGGTCTGTAGTTCCCTGCCTCCTCCCTGCTGCCACTCTTGTGGAGCAGGATCACATGAGCCCTTCTCCAGTCTTCTGGGACCTCTCCTGTGCTCAGATACTCACTAAACAGTTCTGCTAATGGCTCTGCTAGTTCCACCCTTAGCTTCTTAAGTACCCTGGGATGTATGCCATCAGGTCCCATTGCCTTGTCCACCCTGAGCTTAGCGAGCTCTTATAGGACCTTTTCTTTTGTGAAGGGAGTAGTGATCACCTCCCTCCCCCCTGTGTCCATGGTGCTGAGCTGTGGACCCTGGCCTTCCTCTTCTTCAATAAATACTGAGCAAAAGTATCTATTTAGGATAGATGTTTTTACAGGATCCTCCTCTTCACATGCCCCCTTTTCTCCTTTGAGCTTAGCAATACCCCCTCTGGACTTTCTCCTTTCACTAATGTATCTATAGAAAGTCTTGTCACCTTCTTTTACTGTTCGTGCTAGTGTTTCCTCAGTTTGGGACCTTGCCTGCCTTACTGCCTTCCCTGCTTCCCTTAGGGCAGTTTGGTATGCCTCCCTATCTTCATCCCATCTGCTCCTTTATATTTCCTGAAGGCCAGCCATTTGGCTCTGACCTCTTCTGCTACTGTATTTGAGAACCAAAGTGGTTTCCTTCTTCTTTGCACTTCCTTTTCTCACTAACACAATGGGATATTGCTTCAAGTATTGCATCCTTAATGCTTGCCCACTTTGCCTGTCCCCTCACCTGTGTTTCATTTTGCCAGGGCTAGCTTAACTCTGTTGGCCATCTTATCAAAGTCAGCTCCTCTGACTTCTCATATTTTTGCCTTGGAATGGGATGATATAAATGTAGTGGCCAAATTGAACCATACCATGTGATGGTCACTGGCCCCCCAGGTGACCTTCTACCTGGAGATCTGTGATCTCTTCCCTGTTAGTCAGTACTAGATCTAGGATAGCCCTGTCTCTTGTGGGTTGTGAAGTCTCATGAGAATGAAGCATGAGTAAAAATGAATAAGTAAGGTGTTGAAGGTGTGACCTTCTATGGGAAATGCTAAGAGGGCTTAATAATAAAATCCAACTAAAATAATACAAGAGATAAATCTATAAAACAAAAAAACAGAGTAATAATAAGTGCAAAGTGACAGGAATGGCAGTCAGCAAGCTGGGAGACCAGATAAAGTTCAATAACTTTTTCTGAATAACACAAACATACAGTAGACTGCTACAAAAACAATTATTCTGGAGAACCAAGAAAACTTAGAATAACATATTTCAGTTTAAAACATCAAAAAAAAAAAAAAATTTCAGACCAATAAAATTCAAATAACCTTCAAAAAATCCTAAACAGTTGTGTACACATATTGTATATCTGCAAACCCCAATGATGGAAGTTAAGCGTGGTAAGTGAGTATTTAAGAAGTTTAAAGAGTTTTATTCCATCCTCAGAAAGGAGACCAATAGATGGATTTGAATATCTTTTTCAAAATGGAACCCTTTCTTGTAGTATATCTGTACCTGTTTAAATCTACAAACTATAAAACACTATAGCACAAGTGTTAACACTTTCATCAACCAGCATCACAACGATGGGTTATATGCGACTGCAAGTTGGGGTTGACATAAATCCCGAATGTCTCCAGTCTATTTTTTCTATCAGGGGGGCTTTGCACCCTTAACCCCCCATGCTGGGGGCTCTGCCCCTGCATCCCCCGTACTAATGATTATCGACTCAGAGTCAGAGTTGATTATGGGAGGAGGTGCAGGACTGGGAGACTGTGTGCCCCTGTCTCAGGCACATCAGCATAGCGACCTGTTGGCAAACTGTCGATTTTGTCAACAGTGACGTATGTCGCTGTGTTGGTGTCACTGTCGGGGGGGCATAGCTTTAAGTTTCACATGGAGTATGGACAATTGAATTGTATTTCAGTAGTCCTCAGCATCTCAGTCTCATGAGACTGAAGCATAAGTAAAAATGAATAAACTGTAAATCCATAATGATCATAAAACTGTAAAACCACAATGCAGAAACAATGGCTTAGATACTGAAAGAGTTAGTGCAATGCTAACAGGATTAGTGTCACATGCAGGGTCCCATATTCAAAAGTTTAGCTTTAGCCACTAAAGAATTAACATGCATGCTAACCTGTGAATGTGTAGGTGCTCCAGGTGGACCATATTCAAAGCACCCTGGAGCACTGCCCAAACCATAGGCATGATTGTGCTAATCATACTGATGTACCTATGTAAATGAGGGAGTCCCTTATCTGTAATGATGCAGCGGTTTATTCAAAGGTTTGAATTGGCACTATACAGTCTCTAGAGCTGTGCTGTTAACAGCTGCCAAAAAAACATCTTATCACAGATCTAAGGCCACACCCCACCAACTGAAATCAGGGTGGCTATATTGCAGTTACCCATCCTAGGTAGTCTAGTATTCCCCTCTCCTCAAGTGCTCTGCAATATATGCTCATGTGATTCCTGGTGGTAATGATGGTCCATATCCTCCCAATCATCCTATAATACAGGCCCCCTGTATAATAAAATCCCCTGTGGGCCAATGGTCCCCATTGAGTGATGAAGCCCCTCACTCCATGGGTGAGCCACCCCAATCCACCATCATGTTGAGGTGCCCCATCCCACCTCCTCTCACCTTGAAACCCTCACCTGGGATTGTATTATAATGGTGACCAATGGAGATCAGTGGGAGGTGTTTGACTAGCATCAGGGATTGTTCTTGTTTAATGATACAGGGACAATTGGAGGGACTACTTGACTACCACAGATCACAGGACACATGTTTTATTGGCTAATTGGCAAAAGGGGACTGCTAAACCACAAGGAATCACATGATATGTGTAATATGGGGTGATTGGGAAGATGGGGACAATTAGACCACCAGGGTATCATAGAATATGTGTATTATGGAGCAAGTGGGGGATGGAGCACTACACCAACAGGAAATCACTGGATACATGTATTATAGAAGTCATGGAACGGAGGAACAGTAGACCCCATAGAATCCCACTCTCAACACAGCAGCATGGGCACTAAGGGGCTGCACATCACACAAATGAACCCATAAAGGACATCCAAATGACTCCTTAGCACCTTGTATTCCCCATGAGCTCATTTGCATGCACAAGCTGAATATGGACCAAAAGAGCCATGGCACCATCCCAATTTAGGAAATTCTCTCTCTCTCTCCTGTGGGCCATATGCAGTCTCAGTCCATGTTAGCGCTGCACATATACACTTAGTGCTGTACTGTCCCAAGATTCAGTCAGTTAGTGCACTCCATCAGTGCATGCTAGCTGCCTGAATATTGCTCATAGTCATCAGTCTGATTTAGTCAACTCTGAATATGGGGCACTGCATGTTAATAGCACAGCCAACAGCATGTTAGCATGGCCTCTGCTGTAATCAGAAGCCAACATATCATGGGGCTAATCTGTTAGTGCTACACACACCAATGAAAATAAAGGCATAGATTATGAACTGGTACTGTATAATTACAATTTTATTCAGCACCTAGCAGGATTGAGACAGTGTGGTGGACCACTGGCACCATTGATTGCCATGTTTGATTTTATTCACCACCTGTCTGGACTGGTCAAGGGTCAGTAAGAAAGGGGCATATTTTTCTTTTTATGTATCCAAATTTATCCAATATATGTATAGTATGGGCCCAATTCTCAAAGCCTTGCATCTGGTGCAAGGTGCATCTTGCATCCAGAACTGCCCTCCACGCTATTCACAAAGGTGGTCTGCATTGACCACGAGCCACCTGCCCCACACAGAGCTTAAGTCAGCCCTGTGCCCTGCAATGTGCTGCGGCACAGTGCTAGGGTGACTGAGTCAAATGCAAGCTGCAGCTTGCTATTCACAAACATCACCTGGCAGGAGAAATTCTAAGTGCCTTCAGACCAGCCTGGGCTGGCATAATGGGACTTAGACATTCTCCCCAGGTGACATGCCTGTGTGTGGCATGCCATGGGTGTTGGTCAACCAACAAAACTCCAGTGGCCTCATAGCATGTAGTGTCTGCCCCCATCCTAGTGGCCCACTGGCACCCCTCTCAGGTCCTCGATGCCCACCGCATCAGTGCTACCTCATAGCCACCTCATGATGGCACAGTGCCCCCCATGCCCCAGCAGGTGGTGCCGTCCCCCTCTGTCAGCCTGTCCGAACTGATACCTGGTACCCAGCACATCCCATCTCTCCCCTCCATGGCCGGGCACCTACTGCACAGCACATGGTTGGGGGGGTCACTGTACCACCAGGGTGGGTTACCATGCCCATTACCTGGTGGGCTGGGAGACTTGTGTTTGTCCCAGGTGGCCTGTGGTGGAACTGTGCAGTGCACCAGGGTTTGCCACAGGGTTCTGGTCAAGGCATGTGTGGGACTTACCTGGAAACCCTCCTATACCTGAGTCAGGTGCAGGGTCCCTGGTGCACCTGGTATAGATAAAAGCTGCTGTTTGCTGCAGCTTGAGCCAGATGCAGACCCCTTTGAGAATCAGGCTCTATGTTATAATACTATTCCAAAGCATACAAAAAAATGCCATAATACCATCCCAGAGAAGTGATAATACCATCGTTGCAAGTGATAATAGTATCATTCAGACCCTGTAATACAATTGTTCAGAGGTCAGAAGGATACTATTATCAGAAACACTCTACCGTGCAAGCACCACACTGACTGTGAGAAAGCTTTTACTGTAACCGCCACTTACAGTAAAAGTTGACTGTTCAGTCATTGAGCAGCAACACACACTCTCAGGAATCATATGAAATGAACAGTGTTCTCTACCAGAAGGAGCAGACCGAAAGAAAGTGCAGGGACCAGAAGACTTACTATAAGTTTTGCTTCTTGATCTTGGTCACAGATGTCCCTGCTCATCAGTCACCCACTCTGACACTACAATCAACCTAGCAAACCAGCAGCACTTTTTAGTTCTTTGAAAAGAAATCAGGTAAACATAGTCCCTACTACATTGCCTGTACCCTGACAAAACAATGAACACTGCTACTGATGTGGGAGGGATGGGGACGATGATAAACAGTAAACTCAGTAAATCACAGTTCTGCTGTAGTGGGCAGCACCACCTATTGGACAAAAACTGCACAGCAACTTTCTTTTCAAAACTCCACAACTGTTCTCCAAAACTCGTCATCACTTTGGATCCATATATTAAAAAAAAAATAACAAATAGGTTAGTGTGTGTTTCAAGGGAGTAATCCCATCCCAAGTTTCTGGGGACATGGAAACCTCTCAAGGTTTATTCTTGAGGTTCCCATGTCCCCAGAAACTCTCAATGGTATTACTCCATTGTAATACACTATTATTGTATTTGTTATAATTCTGGGATATAATATATTTAATGGTTGTAATACTGTACACAGTACCTTTGACAGTGTTGTATGGTTTCATGTTTTGAAACTAATGACATTTATATACCAAATTAAATGAACATATGTTATATAAAATTATTGAAAGGCTTGTATCACAGAACGTATATCTAATTAGTTAATTTACCTTACTCTGTTAATTTTGATCTTTTGGACTGTGTCGATACTTGCTAAAATAATCCATTTTCAACTAACCAGACAAAATTTAACAGTCAGAAATTGATTTTGTTCTGTGAATCGAAAACATGCATATCTAGTCATTTGATAATGTTTTATTAGCATTTTGTTTTCACAAATTAAAGCTAACAAAGTATATTTAGCAGCCAAGATTCTATTGGGCACAGTAGGAAAATGCTTTAACAATTGTTCATTTTTGCTACCTTAACTTTGCACATTAGTGAGCTTTGGCTGGCCTAATATTAATCGGTAGTTGTGAAAATAGGATGAGGTTTGCAAGAACTAAGAATCAAAATATCAGAGTGAAAAAAAAGTTTTGAATTTTTAAATATTTCCTTTACTTTCGAATTTAAAGTGTAAAGAAGGTTTGCTAATTTGAAACATTTATACCCAATAAACAACATGTACATTTGACCAAATAAAGTGTAAAGATGCCAGATTGTACGAGCAGCTTGCCCCCTTGAGCTTTGTAACTCAACCCAACCCAAACCAGAGGTGTTTCTTTTTTTTACAAAAGTGATACGTTTATGTTTCTGTTTGGTTTCCACATGACAGTTTAGGTTCTATTTCTAGCTCTGAAAGCAACTATCACTCCAATCATCTCCTGCTGTGATTCTTGATCAGTCCACAAGGGAAGTGATTGTTAGCAGTTGACCAATGACTTCCCTGTAAAGGCTGAAAAGGAAATGTCTGACTCTCATCCAGAATCCAATGACCCCAGGTATTTATTTATTTATTTATTTATTAAATTCTCATATTACAAATACCTTTGAGCAGAAACTGCTCGCTTACAAAGGTTCCACGTCAAAGGATGAGGGTCAACATACATACAGAGGTAGTAAAAGAATGCACACTAAACAACCAAAACAACTAAAAGAAAAAAATAATGATACTCAGTTATAACATAAATTGTGATAATATTCATAAAATGAGCAGCTTGAGTAGGCAGCTGGCTGCGGTAACAATAAGAGATAGAGTGCACCATAGGCAGTTAGTATTGCAGGGGTGCGACCGGGAGAGGAAGTTGGCAGGCTAATGGGCCACTGTCCGATGGTGGTGGAAAATGTCTTGTACCAGTGGAGATGTGAAGCAGGAAAGGAGTCACAAGGAAGGCCCAGTGCCAGAGGAATGAGATTGGGAAAGAGTGGGCTGTGAGACATGAGTGAGCTGGGAGGTGTTTAGAGATCTCTGTTCAACGAAACAGTCACATTGAGTGGTAGAGGTGAGGTAAGTTTGAGATTCCTTTGAAGGTCCAAGTGTAGTAGAGGAAAGTGCTTTATTGAGGGAATTGAACCATTGGTGGCTCTATAGATAAAGGACCGCTGACCCATGGAGGTATGACATCTGGGAACCTGAAAGGTTAGAGATTGGGCACCACGCGTTTGTTGTAGTGCCACTGTAGGTAGTAAGGAGTGAGCTAACACCAGGTGGCATGAGACCAAGGAGAATCTTTTGGTAAGTAAGCAGGTCTGGTATTTTATTCTGCTGTAGGGTAGCCAGCTGACCTGTGCATAGAGGTTACAGGTGTGAGTTTGTTGGGCTGCACCCATCAGTATTCTACAGGCTTTGTTGAGAGCAACTGAGATCCTGCAGAGGGCACTTGTTGGGGCACAGCCATCAGATGGCAAGGCCGTAGTCAATGATAGAGGTGACAGAACTGTAGATGGCTAGTTTAAGGCATCCACAGGCATACATGCTTGTGTTTGTGTGGTAGTCAATCGTATATTGGCGGTCTTGGCAACAGTGCCAATATGCTGAGTGTGGGGAGGGTACTATCCAGGGTAATACCAAGGTACTTGAACTCCTTGACATGTTCAAGTGGGTTCCAGCATGGTTCTTGATGGTGAGGGACAGAGTTGTGCCTGCTCGGTTACAGAAGGACATGGCTTTAGTCTTGCTGTGGTTCAGGACAAGTTTATGAGAACTGAACCAGTCTTGATCGATTGAGGTTGAGCTGCAGCTGGGATTCAAGGACTGTAATGTCATGGTGGCTGGAAAACAGGACTGCATCGTCTCATGATAGTAATATTTTTGTGGCAGGCACTGGGGAGATTGTTGATGAAGAGGAGAAGAGTAGAGGGCCCAGAATAGACCCCTTGGGGACTCGGGTGGACGGTTTCTCATCCGAAGAGATCCCTGCAATCCATACATGTTGGATCCGATTATCAAGGTAGCTGGTGAACCATGGAAGGGCATCGCTGGAGATCCCAATGGAGGACAGTTGCTTGAGCAGTAGGGGGTGGTTAACTGTGTCGAATGCCTTGGTAAGGTCTATAAATACTGCCCCTCCACAATTCCCTTTGTCAAGCGTGGCATGGATGAAGGTTGTAAATTCCAGTAGTGCAGTGGTGGTGCTGTGCCCTTTTCTGAAGCCATGCTGCTCTGGGCACTGTACATTGTACTTATCCAGGAATTCAACTAGTTGGTCCGACACTATTCGCTCCAGCACTTTGGATAGTGGGGGGAGGAGTGAGATCGGTCTGTAATTGGTGTGCAGTGCCCTATCTCTGCTTTTGTGAACCAGTGTGACAGTGGCTTTCTTCCAGAGAGAGGGGAAATGGCCCAATCTAAGCGAGAGATTAAAGATCTTTGTAAGTGGTTCTAAGATTTCATCGAGGACTTGTGCCAGCAGTTTCAGGTCAAGGGAGTCACCACAGTACCCTTGTTTGCTGATGGCCTAATGAATGTATTTTTTAGCTACTTGTGGTGGGACCTCCTTAAAAAAAACTTTGGGGTTGTACGTTCTAGTTGGGGGGTAACTTGGGAGGAGCTGGAGGGAGGCTCAAAAAAATTTGGTGGAAGGACACTGTCCAGGTTTGTAAATGCATTATTAAAAGTGCTGGTGATGATACCTAGGTCAAGTGTAGGAGTGCCATGAAGGTTGAGCATAGTGGGTGGTGCTTTAGGATCCTTGCCTATGAGTTCTTTCATGTTGTTCCAGAATTTGTTTCCCTGGCCCCAAGAGTTGGTCAGAGCCTCTTTGTAATAGCTGCGTTTAGCATTCCGTATTCTTCGAGTGCAATCATTTCTGGCTGCTTTGTATAATTGTATGTTTACTTGCATCGGAGTTGCACGAGCACAATGCCAGAGGTGGTCTCTGTGTTGAGCAGAGTTAAAAGGTCAGTAGTAACCCAGGGGTTAATCTGTCCTTTGACCTTCATCTTTTCACTGGTGCATAGATGTCACAGGCTCGTTGAAATGTTTGATAAATAGGTCCAGAGCTTTGTTGGTGTCATTGAGGGAGTCAAGCTCTGCCCAGTTCAGCCTGGTTAGATGGGATTTTAGCAGCTGGAGGTGCCCTTGTTTGATAACCCTGGCATAGATAAGCTTGGGAGGCGGCTTGTGGTATTTGTTTGACCAGGAGCAGATGACAGGCGAGTGGTCACTTATTGTATCCGGGAGTACAGAAACATTGGAGATGCGTTCAGGGCAGTTAGACAGAATCCAGTCTAAAAGCGTAAGGGAGCCTGTCCTATAGTTACACATGGTGGGGCATTGACCCGCTGAGTGAGGTGATGCACTACGGCTGCATCCTTATAGGTAGCAGCCTCAGCGGAGAGCCAGTTAATGTTAAAACCCATGATTATTGTTTCAGAATGATGTTGCTGGACCCTTAGATATTCCATGATGCTATGGAAGCCAGCAGCCTGGTCTCTTGGGGTAGGTAAACCGAGATGACAGTGAGTTCCTTGTTATGTGCACCAAGGAGGATTTTGATTGTGAGGACCTGAGAGGAGTTGCTCAGGCTAGGGATGGGATGATGTGACCCATAAGGGTATCCTTAAGATAGATGGCACAGCCCCACCCTGTTTAGCAATCCTGTCTTGCCTGAAAATGCAGCCAGGGATAGAGACTGAGGTATCAGGGATTTTAGGGTTTAGCCATGTTTCCATAACTGAGAGGACATCAGGGTTGTGCTGTAGGATCCATGTTTGGAGGAGTCAAGTTTGTTGAGGATGCTGCAGGCATTGATGGATGCCATGGTAAGTGTCCCTGTCCTTCTGATTGGTGCCACTGCTGGCTGCCCAGGTGGTCCTGGGTTGGGGTGAACATTTCCTGAGAGCAGGAGCAGCATAAGGAGAATTTGTAGGAGAAAGGATTTCAGCATCTTGTAGATACCTGGTGGTTAAGTCATAAGCCAAAAGAAATTATCAACAGCTGAGGTCCAGAGTCACAGAATGTGTTAGAATTCCTGCAGGTGATGAACTGTGCCTGCGCATATGCAGGATGTGAAATCCTTTTGTCTGCATGCTTCTTTGTCATTCAAAGAGGTTGTTGAAAAGCCCACATACAGATCATGGAGCAGGTCAGACGAAAATTTGGATTCAAGCAGATCTAGAGTCACTGAGTTTATCAGACTTAATTGCTTGACTTATGGTTTGCTTGGGATAGCTTCCAAAAAGTTGATTTTTAAATGAAAAATGCAGATACCTGGTTGTGATGTTTTGCAGAAATCCAGTTCAGGAGACTTTCATGGATGTAGTGAGCAAGAATGGTGTAGTTACTCCAAGCAGAAAACCATGTAAATCCACAAAAACTAAGCTACAGACACAGACACAGACAAGCAGCCCTGGTGATTGCAGGCACTTCTTTGCATGTATGCAGGTATGAGTGTCTGCTGCCACTTTTGGATCCATCTGATAATGGGCAGTCATTTAATATGCCTGTTTACTTTCATCAGAAAATGTCTCATAGGCTTCTAACTGTTTTGTATGCTGTTTTGGAAATCATACATGTTGTTAGGAATTTTGAATTATTCTTAAATCCCAATTTTAATGATAGCTGGTAGCTAACATATTTATTGATTTGTATTTATGGACTTGTGATTTTAAGTATTTCATATTGTAATAACATGTATGTCAACCAATAAAACATTACCTACTGTACCTATGACATTAAAAAAAATCATAATTTCTTTAAAATGTTCAGGCAACATTTTTTTAATCTTCCTTTAAAACACACAGTTAGTCATTTTAAAGCCTTTAACTGTAATACATGTGCTCCATGTTGTTAGATTTTGAGTTATTCTCAGACCCAAATTTGGTGATATTTTGTAGCAAACACATTTATTAGATCTGTATTTATGGAGTTGTGATTTTAAATATCTCATATTCTAATAACATCTACAGTATGTTGAACAAAACAACATTAAAAATCTGTCTTGCTCTGCTGTGGATGGATATATCAGTCCAGAATTTCTGTATGTTCTAATTTTAGCAGCCTAGGGCTTAAAAAGATAGGTATAGTTATCTGTGTTTTGTTTAGCAGTTAGATATTACAATGGGAGACAAAATGCCCTTCTTCCTGTGAACATTGATTATATTTCAAGCACTAGTAAACTTTTGTTCTTGCTTCCTGTAGAAAATATTTTGCATGTGTGGTAAGCTTCCATCTAAAAGTATATCTGAATTTGGTTCTTTGCAGTTCATTCCTGTCACCTCAGTGTGACTTTCAGCACTGCATACTAATATGATAAAATTAATATAATTTTAGACTCTGTGAGTATTTTAAGTGAAATAAATGCTTACAAATATCTGTTAGCATTTCAGTACTAACAAATCTCATATAATACAGTACAATTAGAGTGAATCAAGTGATTGACTGAGTGATTATGATAATTGAATGACTAATCGATTAATTGATTTACTTATTGATTGACACCCAGATCCAGGAGGGCCATTGAGCATCAAGAGCCCATTTTCAAGTGTGAGCCAGGTCAAGTTTTTGAATGCTTTTCCATGCCACCGTGTGGAGGTAATAATATGACAAATTCACCCTCACTTACAGTTAAGGAAGCTTTTTTTCAAATAATCGTAAGCCTGCCTACTTAAACTAAACCACCATATCACAAAAGTCTGAATATTACAGTAGTTATTTGCAGTCAAAATCAATACAAACACAGAAAGTTTAAGACCCTTCTAGATGGACAGACAGTTGGAAATACTTATCAGATAAGAAGACAGCCATGTCATTCTCATTATGTTGGTGGTGGACAATACTAATAGGTGCAACAAATGTAGTAGGGCAGACAATGGGCCACCTATACACAAAGTTGAGGTGTGAATATTGACCACTAATGCAGTACTTCAGAGTACTGGATACAGGGTCACTACTGAAAGAGTTGTTAAGCTTTGCTTTCTCAGCTTATTCAGCATATTAAATGTTTTAGTCTGAGAATTACATTGCATGTTAAAAAGTATTTATATTCAATTCTTTTCTAAAAGGAGCTTTTAAGGTAACAGTAACCATGTCAACTTTACTACCAAGTCCATTTATGCATTAGTATTGATAAGTATTCCATTGTTACTTTTATTCTTTTAAAAAGCTGTTGTACTGTGACTGTTCTTCTTTGATTTCATACATGAACAAATTTTGTAGAGCAACATATTGAGTGGTTCTTCAAGTCATACTAAATGTTAGTATTATTTTTACATTGAAAATACCAGTAACTTACATCATTAGTAACTGTTTAAATAAATACTTGCTTATTCATAAAGAACTGCCACCAAGCCATTTTCTAAAGCTATGAATTTTCATTACTCAAATTTACAAATTATTATTACATTTTGTACTCTAGGAGAAAGTTCTGCTACATGCACTTTACAACAATGTAAATCCAAAGCATACTTATTGATTTCCAAATGTATTACAAATCTAAGAAATGCTAACATCTATTCTCCATAATATACTCTAGAGTGTGTAAAGTTATTTTAAAAACAGCTATGACCTATGTATCTGAACTAATCTTAAATATACAAATGGCAGACAAATGCTTGTTATTTAAAGTTGTAAGCATTTCTTTCATCTTGTAGCCAGCACCTTGTGAAGCCAAAACAGCTGCTAGTTATATACATTAAAGCAATGCTTTCTTGAGGGATATGTGATTGTATACTTAGTTTCTTCAATGTTTTCCTTGTTCTCTAGTCCAGATCTCAAATAGATTTGTTCAGTTATATACTGTGTGTGGGTGATTAAAATATTAATTTAAAGAGTAAATTAAAATCCTTTCTTTTAGGTTATAACTAATTGGTCTGCTGGTTGATTTTTTATTATTGAAACAAAGATTTACAAACATAATGAGTAACTTGTTAAGAAATAATGTACAGGCAAGATACAAACAGTTTTACTGTTATAAAATAACAGCATTAATGGAAACAGAAGTCAGGGGCATGTCCTGCTGGTATACCTGATTAGATATTTTATCAGTTGTTTATTATATTGGTTTCAAGTTTTGATGTTCTTTTTTTTTCAATTTAAACTTTATTAATACATTTCCCAATATAACGGGCAGTTACAGCAAAGCAAAATATGACACAACCACTTGTGAAAATGAAACTGCCCAAACCACCCCACCCACCCACTGCCCCTACAGCAGCAACTACTCCTTATAACCCCTAAGTGCAATACTCATTCTCAGAGGACCTGTGAGAAAATTTAAAATATGATGTAATCACAAATCTGATGATGAAATTAGGGAGTGGAGGGATCCTATATTTTGTTATAAACTGCAAGTCTGTTATGAAGACTTGCAATTGCCTTTCCATTCAAAGATTAGCCAGAATTTTGTGCAACCACTCTTGGAAAGATGGGGTGGATTTGTCTTTCCATGTCATAAGATAAGCTTCTTAACAGATAGGCAATCATGGAAATGTGAAATTTCCTAACTTTGACCCTGATAGAGGACATATCCCCTAACAGACATATATCAGGAATGAAATACTCCTGAAGGCCCAATAGGGGATCCAGAGACATCTTGATTGAGTTCCATAAAAGGGAAACTTTGGGACAGGACCAGAACATATGAAGAAGTGTTCCTTCTTCCTGCATACACTTAGTAAAAGTACTAGAATTTGAAAAACCCCATTTCTTTAATTTAACAGGAGTACAATACATATTATGTAATATATAATATTGCATGAGGCGTAGTCTGTCTTGAGAAACATATTTATGGCAAGATCTCCATAGAGATTGCCAACCCAACTGGTACTGAGAAAGAAGCAAGTTCCAGAATCTAGTAGGTCCAAAAGAGTCCCTATATCTTTTATGAAACAACACTCAGTATAATTTAGATACAGCACCTGGAGAACTAGTAAGTGAGGAGATCTCGGGTATCAGGGCTGAAACCATCTGGGAAGAGGAAATATTCCCCAAGGCTATTGTAAGTAGGTGTCTTAACTCCATAACTTGGAAGTGAGAGGAGACTGGGATGAGAATTTTTTTAGTAATATCACCTGGGGACAACCAGTGCCCCTCAACATCCACCAAAGAGTATAGTTTTCCATCTCCCAATTGGGGCAACCATTTACTAGAAATCTGCTTCTTATTAATAGTGAAGGATGGGGAGTTCCAAATGGACTGAGCTAGGTCAGTCTGGGGGGAATAATGTAGAAATGAGCATAACTGTGCATATACTCTTAATGAGATACCTACTGTGGGACAATCAACTATACATACCTGTGATATTTTAAGGTAAAATAGAGTTAGGGGTCCAGGTTCTTAGCTTTAGTTGTGTCTAATTCGATCCTAAGCCATACCAGTTGTTCCCTTTCAGGCCCGGAGTACCCATCTCAAACATTTTACTAAGTGACTGGCCCAATAATATATACAGCCATGTGGGAATCCACAGCCCTCTTTAAATTTTGGAGCAGCTAGTTTGTAATAGGTCAAATGGGGCTATTTATCAGCCCAGATAAATCTAGTGAATATACCATGTAATTTTTTAAACCAGCGAGAGGAATAAAAGTATTGAGAAGAGATAAGGGGTAAAAATTCTAGAGAAAACATTCATCTTGATTATATTAATCCTGACCCATAATGATATGGGAAGTTTAGACCATCAGTCAAGGTCATGAATAATAAGCTGTGAGAGGAATCGAGGTTATCCTTAAACCATGTTAAGGGTTACGGGATAGCTAATGCCCAAATACCTAAATGATCTGGAAGTCCAGCATAAACCTAAGGGACTGATATCATTCTTAAATACCTTGTGGTTTAATGGAAAAAATAAGGATTTACTGGCATTCAGCTTGTAATTTGATAGCTCACTAAATCGAGCTATTCCATTAAGTAGAGGCTGGTACAGATGATACGGGTGGGATAGATGTATCAACAAGTCATCTGCATATCCGGTGGCTTTAATTTCATATGCGTAACCAAATGCCTTGTATAGAGATACTTTTGAGAATATTTTGAATGACAGGTTCCAAATATAAATTGAATAACAAAGCCGATAGGGGGCAACCCTGCCTAGTCCCTGAATGGAGTAGGAAGGAATTAGAGAAAGCCCCATTTGCCGAGATTCTTGCTGTAGGAGTTTTATATAGTGCAGCCACACAAGATATAAATGCAAGAGGGAATCTGAAGGCACTCAAACCCTTGAACAAAAAGCTCCAGTTTACCCGATCGAATGCCTTCTTGGCACCCAGAGAAACCAGGCCTGCAGGGAACTCATGCCTCTGGTAGCTGAGAAGACATGAGATAATGTATGGAGGTGGTCAGCTGATGAGTGTCCTTTCATAAATCCTACCTGATTCATGCCTGTTAACTCAGGGAGTACAACAGTTAGCCTATTAGCTAAAATCTTTGAAAGAATTTTGATGTCATGATTTAGAGAGATATAGGTCTATAACTTTGGACAAGCTCTGGATCTTTGTCTGGTTTGGGAAGAAGTACAATCAAGGCCTCAAAGAAGTGAGAATCAACCTCTGCCCCAGAAAGAATGTTTTGGAATAATCGATTAAGTACTGGCAGTAAAGATTCAAAACATCTTGTAAAAAAGGGAAGAGAATCCATCAAGACCGGGAGCTTTATCTGAAGGTAATCCATTAATGACCTCAGCAATTTCCTCCTGTGATATAAGAGAGACTAGAAAGTCTTTGTGATGTGCTGAGAGGGAGGGCAAATGGGAGTCCATCAGATACTTCTCCACACTCTCAGGACTGGGGGGGTGCTCCATGTCACTGTACAGCGTTTTATAGTATAAAGCAAATTCTTGAACTATCTCAGTAAGAGATATTTTCAGGGACCCATCAGCTGACACCCTAATTGGAGGGATGAATCTCGCAGATTCTTGTTGCTTGACACGGAGTGCCAATAGGCACCCCCCTTCTCTCTCACTGATCAGTATAACTAGCTCTGGTACATATGATAGCTAATTCTGCCTTTTCCCAGAGCAACTCTAAATATCTATCTCTCAGCAATAGGACCTTCCTCCTGTCTTCTTCTGGAGTGTTAGCCAAAATGTTAATTTCAAGGTGCCCGATTTGGGATAGTAATAATAGCTCCTTCTCCTAGCCCTTTCCTAGCCACCACCATACTAATAAGAATCCTCTCACATAGGCCTTAAAGGCCCCAATATGATATCTGGTTTTGCACTGTCTAAAGGGTTGGAAAAGAAAAAGGCCTCAATTTGTTCCCTTATGAGCTTACAGTATTTAGAATCTTTAAGCAGTTGGTCATTAAGTTTCCATCTTGTTTCCCTGTTTGAAAAATCCTGGAATGCCAGTTTACATAGCACCAATGAATGGTCAGAGACAGGACCAGGTTGTATCAATGAAGTCCTAACCCCAGACAAGAGAGCCTGAGGAATAAAAATGCAATTGATGCGGGACTGCGAGTCGTGCGCCAATGACCTATAGGTAAACTCCTTGGAGTCCGGGTATAAGACGCGCCAGACATCACAGAGCCCACATTGATCCAATAGGTCTCTGAGAGCCCTCTGGCCTGGAGAAACCTCCTCGATCCACTATCTGACCTGTCGAGATTAGAATCTACAACTTGATTAAAGTCACCTCCCAAAATGATCCTTATAGGAAGCAAAGAAAGGATTATGCTTACAAGTGCCATAAAGTACCCAGGATCATCCACATTAGGCCCATATATACTGCCAAGTAGCAATGGGACTGACCAGAGAGTACTTTAACTAAAACAAACCTACCCTCTGGATCCTTGATAACTTGTGTAGAGACAAAGGGAATGCCCTGTTAATATAAGCATGACCGTCAAGAACTATTGGTAGAGCCTTGGGCCTCATACACCATCCCCACCTGTTGTCTCCTCAACTGTGAAGCTTCCACTTCTAATAAATGTGATTCCTGTAAAAAGTTATCTGTGAGCTTAGAAGGCTTAAATGTTTAAGAACCTGATATTGTTTAAATTTTTCCTGATCCTCTTCATGTTCCCGTTGCAAAAGTCACTTCCTTAGCCACCTGATAATAACTATTAGGTTTAATAAATTCAGCCCTGCGCTCAGGGGTATATATACGTGTGTAATCTAACCCCACCAGTTGCTGCTGTAAGACCCTTTCACCACCTAACCCCCATCAGTAACCCAATTTTAAACCCCTGTACACCCCCAACAAAAACCCGTACCTCCCATCCCCCTCCCAACCCCCAATTTGTCACAAGCAATGTTTAGCACAGCACTGGGTCATTCCCTTCCTCTCCCATCCCCCGAATTATCCTTTGCTGATGAGAACCCACTTATATCTCTAGATACAGATGTAAATTATGAGCAGATTTGGCAGGCCCTTAATACCTAAAGAGCAGTCTCGAGCCTACAGAGTCTATGGACACATGGTAGTGAATCCAATAGAGCTAGGGAAAATGACACAAGCTATCAAAAACGTGAATATGACAGGTAGCCACATCACACCAGAATCAGAATTAGAAGTTGCCTGTCCCCATTAGAAAATTACACCAAGACCAGAACTAGAGGGAAAACTAATAATGAGGGATAATCCCAATCGTGGGCTGAGAACGAGATATGAGAAACTAGATGCCAACTAAAACAAGGTCCTGAATAGAGAAAGTTACGAAATGTGACTACCCAGGGGTTGCCAGCCCATAATTCCAAAGTACCCCCTGCAAAGCTGGAGTATCCCAAAAACTGAGAGAGATCCTTCTCGAATTTGAGACCACCCATGCGTATATTAACTAGGCGAGCCGTGACCTCTTGTGGTTATCTCCCAGACCAACAGGTATGGCAAAAAGGCAATGAATGCCTGAAACCGCTCCAGAGCCTGACAAACTAATACATAAAAACTAGTCAAAAAGCCTACAGCCCAAAACTTTCCCCCTATATGCAACACCCAACAACTAAATGTGCAATAAACTCCACATTGCACTCCTGAGTGAGCCATCACCAGAACCCGACAGGGTTTTGCCCTGAAACAAAATTAACACCAAGCAGCCAGGGCATGGAAATTATAACAGCTAGGCCCTATATGGGTAACCCAGATCCAAATGAGAAAACAAACAAGTCTAATCTCAGTTAGTGGAAAATGCTTTCTCCATAAGGAAAACGAATAGCGGCTCCAACAGCAGATCTCGATGAATCCCGATACTCCAGAGGCACTCTCAGGTCATCCAGAACAAATCTGGCAGCATAGATTTAAGACTTAACAATGCAGCTTCAGGATCTTCAAAATTAAACCAGGAACCATTTACTAAGACTTGTAACCTGGCTGGGTACCCCATCCTGAATTTTAAACCTGCCGCAATAATTTTAGATACAATAGGGTGAAACGCTTTCCACTTCAGATGGACCGAACAAACTTCTTGTAAGGCCTTGACTTTCTGAGAAAATGCTGCTTTTCCAAATAATTCAGGAAGCAGCAGATAATGGGACGGGGAGCATCAGGTGGGGGCTTTGGCCGAGGGACCGATGAGCACGCTCTGTCATGTACACTGGACCGAAGGGAGAGGGACCAGCAACCCGTCCACCAGTTTCTGTACAAAAACTACAGCATGCTGACCCTCTTCCCCTTCTGGGAGCCGAGTATTACAACATTATTTCTACGGCTCACGGCCTCCAGATCTTCTAGTTTAGCTTCTAAATGAGATAGTTTCTGTCTCGTAGACAGCAGTTCAGGATCTAGGCTTTCTAGCTTCCTCTCCATCGAGACTATCTGAGCAGCATTGTCAGAGACCATGAGAGAAACTTCATCCAATTTTCTGGAGAGAGATTTCAAATCAGTCGCCATATCTTTCATCTCTTCTCAAAATGGTTTAAATTCTTCCAAGAACCTATTGAGTGTTAAAGGCTCTTGTTCCCCAGCTTGACATGAAGGATCTGGCTTATCTGGGCCACTGAGGTCAGGATTTCTTTGAGGCCTTTCTGGAGTGGCAGGGTGGTATGTTTCTGCGGGCTTTCTTCATATAAGCCTCCATCTACCACACTGATGCCCAAAAGTGGAGCACAGGATGCTTAAACAATAGGAGAATCATAGGCAGAGGAATTAGATAGGTTTTAATGATTAAAAAGGTGAATTTATATTCGGAGGCAGGAGCTTAGTGGAGGAGCTTCTACTCAGCACACTGCATCATGTGATCTCCCAAGTTTTGATGTTCTTTACTGGTGTCATGCTCTAGCATTACAAATAAATTCTGTTACTTATGTGAAAAACTGAACAACATACATATGAGCTAGTAGACAGAGCACTGCTTACTACATATAAGACACATGTGTGTCCTTAACAAGTCACATAGGGCTCAAATCACCATGGAGCCTTGCATAGGCATGATTCACAGATTTCTAATCATCAGAGGTCTGCACATAGAGTTAAGGCTACTCTATGAGTTTTTTTTTTTTTGCAGTGATTGCATTCATGGGCCTCAGTCACCTCCATATGCATGTGTAGTGGTGCATGGCTTGGCTTACAGTGGCAGCCATGTTCAATAGTTTTGCTTGGTAGAAAATGTTCAGTCTGAAACCTTATTTTGGCACACAGAAGATCTGTACAGAAAAGACAATGCACTCAGAGAAATTTCCAACAAATAGGTTTGTGTAAACAAAGTAAATCAAAAAGACAGTACAGCCATGTACTGTATCTAGGTAAGCACTGGTTATGTCCCACAGTGCTTGGTGAGAAACCTGCATTTCCTCAAGGGGGCCTTCTGTACTGGATTGGACATAGTACAGAGAAGTATCACTTGACTGTCTTGCATAAGGCAATATGTACTTTTGTACCATGAGCAGTACTTAGGGAATATCACTGTCACATTTGTCTTAAACATGATTGGTTTGCACCAGATCACAGGCATTTCTTAAAATGCTCCTTTGTACGCAAGATCATGTTTTAGCTAAATCTACCATTCTCTAACTAATACACTACTTGATGTTATCTGAATACTGGCCTGTGATCACTTAATATAAATCTTGTCAAAATGTCAAATATGAAAACTAACAATGATCTTAGATCCTTCTCTTACTGCATAGCAAAAATGTGGAATGAGCTTCCTCTTGTCCTGAAAGAAACATTGCCTGACAATTTGTAAAAACCAAAAGTAGAAGTAACGCTTAAGCATTAACTTTTATGTATGTGTTATGGTGAGTTTAATAAGTGCACTGTTGCTTCTGATATTTCTGATTCATACGCTGTACATACTGATGATCTTCATGCAACCTGTTCTTAATGTGCCTTGATGACTCATGCAAGAGTGAATTGTATTGTATATTGAGTTTTCCTAATCAATCAATACATAAAAAATAATACTGGAATCTCCAGTATGCAATAGCACCAAGCAGTAGTATAGATACCATGATGTTCCATTTTATATTTTTTCTTTTCCACACAGAGGATACACAACTCTGCAGCAACAGGGAATTAATGTCTGCCCATTGTCTGTAGAAAAATTGAATTTTAAAACTATTGAATTGCTCTGATCACAGGTTCCATGCCTTCAGTCAGTCATGCAAGGAGAATTCACATTATTATACTACATCCTCCAATGGATGCTGTCCCCACTTTAATAATTACTGCACTAGGGATGCATGTATGTATGTACGTGTCTTCCTAACTTAAGTTACATGCATTGTGGATGTACAATGCTGCAGATTACAATCATGCCACCAACATGTCTGCAACCTGGCTACCTGAATAGCAATAAAGAAGGGTTAGCATCTGACTGAGATGGTGCAGAATTACATGGGGTGGGGGGCTTGATGAATGCAGTTTCAACCTAACTGAAGCATATTAACTGGGAAGCCATATAGCCTACAGATTCGAGCACACAACTATCAACCTGGAGACCTACAGTTCTGGGTTTGAATCAGACACTGCCACTTCAACACTGTATGACTTTAATCAATCTCGTAAGTTTCCTGTTCACATTGGTTAAAATATGGAAATGAGACTTAGCTGAATGTTCCTTTGCCGGTCACAACTGCAAAGAAAAATGAGGCTGCAGATCGATGAATGGGAATTTACATGCTGCACATAAGAACCATATAGGCTTTAGGAATACATGACTTAGCCTCTTTGCCCTTCATTTCTACTTGAGGTACAAATGGATAGAAACAATACCCATCTGAAAATGAAGTTCCAAAAGTAAGCTGGGTTTTCCTTACTAAATGATTTTAAAATAACAAGTAAATACAAAAATGAAGCCTGTATTTAATTATATTATTTATGTACAGTAAAAGCCCAGTTATTTAAACCTCAATAAAACAAACCTCCCAGTTATCTAAAACGGTAGTGTGTCCCCAGCTTAATAGATTGTATTCTAAAATTCTCTCACTTATCCAAAATTTCATATATCCACACAATCACATTGTCTCACAACACATTCAGATAAATGAGGTTATGGTGTATTATTTGATCACCAAGTAATGTCACTGGAAAAAACAAAGTTTCCCTTTAACAGAACTGACCTGTCATTATAATGGGCTGACAAATCCATGGTGAGACAAAGGCATAGTAAGGGTCTGTACAACATATGTACTACATAGCAACCATGTGAATTTTACATAAGAGCATATTTACAGTAATTATTCTACATTTTTGTTGTAACAGATGCAATGCAGATCGTTCCTCCGGCTTGTTGCTGCCCCTGGGCACCAGAAGCTTCTGACTTTGGAACCAACTACACACTAGAATACTACATGGTCCTGCTGAGACATTGACATGTTTAAGAGTAGGCCTACAATTGTCTTGTACTGCTTAACATTTCATGCAACATAATTTTATTTCCTTACATAGTTCTCTTGGAAGAGCTTTGACATTTTTGTAAAACACCATGGGGTAATTGCACTATTGAAGGCACTGATACACATGATAGGCACATGTCTGGCACATGCCGCTTCATACCCATGGACAGGCACAATGAGAGTGTCATTCACAATCACTGCCCACCACTGGCTGCCTGACTATAGCCCAGCCCCCTCCCCCACTGTGCAAAATCTTGATGGTGGATTGGAAGACACAGGCAGGCCTCCAGTCAGATGCCAGTCCTGGTCTGGGAGTAGATTCCCTGCTCAGCATGGAACAGGGAATTGTGGGATCCCATGAATCCCACATGTTAAATTGGTCAGTTAAATGCCCAAATGGATGCTTCCAGTTTTCACTGCCTGACCTAAGGGATTGCACTGCTTGGTAGGGTAGAGTCCCAGTTGTCCCACAGCCAGCAGGGGTGCTCTGTTTGGGTGCACAACAGATATGGCTGTGTCTCTGCTACCATATTCTTAATCCCCCTAGCCTGGCACTCTCCACCTTTGTTAAGGATGCATAGTACAGGCGGCCACCTAATACTCCTCAGGGCCATCTGCAAGAGTAACTTCATGAATGACTTGGAGATGAAGGGCAGAAGGGGTGTGCATCCCTATATGAATTTCACTGGGGTCTGCTGTACCTCCAGTGCATACAAGTCAAGAGATAGGTGGGTTCCTTTCCAATCTTTCTTCATAATAATTCATCTGGGGCTGGATAGCATAAAAACTCAAACAGTATTAGGTCTAAGAAACCAGTCACAATTCAAGATGTGATTCTTCCAATGTCTTTTATTCCATAAGGTTTAGCAATATGATCCCTGGCCAGGCCCAACATTTTGTCAAGCATGGGCTTCCTCAGAGCTAGGCTCTATTGATGAATGCATAAACTAACATCTTAAATTCATTACTTAAAAATATGCTTTAAATTATATAGAATCTTTCCTTTTAATCTGCTTAACTTTGAATCTCCACGTAACATCATTTTCTCCTATTATTTAAATAAGGTATTGTTATTTATGCAATCCAGTGCAGTAATTAATTAAATAGTTACTAGGGCAACTACTCAGATCAGCACAATAAGATAGTTCAAATGTGCATTCAAAATCCCCATACCTGTGTGTCACATGATTGTTATAAGTGCACAGACTTGTCAGTTCATTCTTAAGTGAATCCTAGTTCTTAAATGTATATATATTTTTTTATCTTAGAAAACTGTCTCATCAGAAGTGTACTAAATGGTAAAATGCACATTTACAATTTCTAACTGTAGTCCATGAAAAGAAATGTACCACATCTAAGACAACTCATTTTATGTATATTACTTTAGTGTACTTCAATCCGTATCTCACTGTTAAAATCATCTCAAAGACTCATAATAATAATAATAACATTTACACATTTTATATTTATATAGCCATTGATTTAAAATTTGCTAAACTTGCTCAACACCATAAACAGAGACAGTAAAACATACCAATTTCGCTCTTAAAAGATTTTTCTGTATCTCACTGTTTGTCTCTGGGATTTGTTTCAGTAAGCAAGCATCCAGTGCTTGGTATTTCAAATGTGGGTTGCCTGCACACTATGGATAAGCAGCACATAGGCAGCACATCTTGTTGTGCATAGACCCCATTAAGAATAAAGATTATTATTAATATTTAATAAAACAACAGTCACACATATTCTCCAGGGTGGATGACTGGTTGAATGGTTGTCTTTACACTCAGAATTCATAAATAACACTCCTTGGTCACATATGAAATCCTTGTATATTGAGGGGCCAGTACCATAACACAGACACACACACACACACACACACACACACACATTCTCTCTCTCTCTCTCTGACAGTGATGTCACAACTGGCCTGAGATAGCATCCTTAAAGTGGCTCCAAAAATATACTGCACCATAAAACAAAGCACTAGAAACAAACGATCAGATCACTAAAATATTAATTTTGTTCTGCTTACAATTAACATCCCCATTCATGTAGCACGTGCTATAAGAAAAAAATGCACCGTTGTTTAAATGTACTAAATTACCCTTACTATTCTCAAAAGCATAAAAGATATTGGTCAAGTGAATGTTAGGGGCAAAGAAAAGAGATCTGTGAGATCCTTGTTTAAAATCCAAGCATAAGTACTGGCCCATTTTGTGACCCATGGGCAAGTCAGCTAACCTGTTTGTGTTTTAACTTTCCCAGATGAAAACTTATCTAAACAGGGCTGATAATGATATGTTGCAACTGTGTCAGACTACTGTGGGTGAATAAATTGCACAACAGAGGCCAACAGTTAAGGAAATGGAAGTGATAACTTCAAATACCAATAGAAAAAAATGGTCTTAATTAAACAGACTGATTCAACTCCATGACAATTATTTTGTCTAATTTACAGCAACATAAAATAACAAAATTAGGAGTAATTGTCTATTTCTGTTTGTTCTGCTTCCTCCTTCTCTCTTTCTGTATCCTCCCTGTCACTACAGCTGTAAGCTTTCCTCCCTGAAAACAAAAACAGGCAAGAAGCAACAATGCTCAATTAAGGGGTTTCAATTGCCAGTTAATATTGAGACCCCATTTTCAAAATTAGCACTAGCATCTGCAGCCCCAATTCTGTGTGTATGCTTCTTTGATGATGCATTGACATTTATGTATTTTAAAATGTCTGAATGTAACAAAAGAAAGGATTGGTATAGTACTCAGAGGTGCTTTTAATTACGTTTATGATCACTGTTTGGTTGACTGCTTCAGAACCTAGTGCAAATTTTGCTCACATAGTAGCAAAAGCTCTGTCATACATTTATAATTGATCATTACATTCTAACACCATTCCTGTACATAGCAGAATAATTACACATCTATACCATTTTCCTGAAAGACGTATTGAGAAAATAGTTTCCATTTTCTGGGAAATGTACATATAGCAACATAAACTTTTAACACAATCTCAGCATGCCTTAAATGAATCTCAGTACCAATACAAGACTAACAAGGCTGATTACAGTGGCATGTGATTTATCAAATCCTGGCCTTCAGTCATGGGCCATTTTGTGGACCTGATGAAGGCCATCAATCTAGTTATATCTTCAAAGCCTGCTAAGAAGACTGGGTAATAGTAGTATGGTTACTAATTGTGCACATTAGTTGGTTTAAAAGCTATCTTTATGGCCAACAGCAAGCAGTCAAAATTGGCAGTTCCCTATAACAATGGTCAGTGACCTGCACCTCCTGAGCCACATACAGCTCTCCCTGCCCTGGCCTGTGGCTCCTGCCGGCCTCCTGTTTCACCCAGATACATCTCCAGTGGAGGTCTGTGCATTCTGTCAGTTTCTGAGGTACTGTACTTAAATTGTGGATCTGATGTCTGTGACTACAACTCAGGATCCCACTTGTGTGTTTGTGGTAAAGATCTTTTCTTGGTTTTGGAATGCATATTAGCCAGTTGTGGAGCTCCTTTTGTGGCATGCCTCCTGTCACACAACTTTCTTAAAGGGGCTTAGTTTCTTTTGTTGTTGTTGTTGCCTTTTTCAGAAAGTGTCTCAAGTTGTGAAGCTCCTTTTTGTGACATACCTTGTGCCACATGACTTTATTAGAGTTGTACTTTTTGTTTGGGTTTCTTTTGTTTTGCCTCAAGTGTCTCAGAGTTGTGGAGCTCTTTATATGACATACTTCCTGCCACATGACAATTAGAGTTATAGGTTTTTAATGTTTTTTGTGGCCTTTATTCAGAAAGTGTTGCAGCATTGGTGCACAATATAAAGAAACATGGAGCATCCAGTTACTAAAAGAAAGATTGCTGATGAGAACTGGACCTTTCAAGATGAATTGCTTGATTATTTACTTATTTAGTTTGTGTTTATTGGGTAGGTGTACTAGACAATAGAATTGCCTATTTTCAGGCACGACTCGAGGGTTACAGACATGGCATATATAAGTCACATGGTGATAATACATTTCATCGCAGAGCTTATGAGGTATAGTAATGCATGATCTCAAAATATGATTGATTAGGAACAGCATTTAACAATTGTACAGCAGTGTTATGGCAATACAGGACATAAACAGAGAATTCAACTGTGGTACAGCCATACATACAGTTATGAGTGCCAAAACAATATGATACAATCAGAACGCAGGGGAGGACAGCAAGACAAGTATGATATACTGGGAAGAATGCAACAAGGCCCAGAGCATACAGACATAAACAGCTGCAATAAAGTGCATAGCAGTAGAACAATTTTAGTACAGTTTGTCACGTGGTGGGAGTTATGGCTTCTCTGGTAGAAAGAGACTGCCATTCTGCATCATTTGTAGATAATTTCTTACTGCAAACAAGACGTTAAATATACAGCATCACTTCATGACAAAACATGCATCATTTGCAAGCAAATAACCTAAAGGACAGGCAGAAAGGAAGGCTTTTGAAGAGCTGGAAAAGAAACTGGAGAAGAAGCAAACTGTGCTGATAGCTTGGTCATCATCTGCCAGTCATTTGACAATAGCCAGCTACATTGGAGCACTGTAGGTGGCTCCTGCAGAGAAGCCTTCACAAATGGAGAATTTGTGAAAGATGCATTTCTGGAAATGGTTCCATTTTTGTTTTACTGACTTAAGGAAAAGGAAAAATGATTTACTAGATTCAGGATTTGCCAATGTCAGCAAAGACTATGAAGGATCGTGCACACAAAATGATCAGGATGTGGATTCTCAGATTGTAAAAGATATTGGGTCATCTTCTTACTTTTCATTGGCACTTAATGAATCCACAGACATCAAGGAGACAGCACAACTTGCAATAATGGTGTGTTTTGTTTGTGGGTCAGGAATAAAGGAGGAACTAGTGACCATTTGTCTCATGAAGCTACAAACCAGAGGAATGGACATATTCAGTGCTGTCTGTGAGTATTTCCAGAAGGAGAACCTGGCCCTTGATAAAATTTTGAGTATTTGCACTGATGGAGCTCCCAGCATGACAGCATGTCACAAGGGACTTTTAAGACTACTCGAGGAGAAACACCAATGCCCAATTATTATTTTTCATTGTATTCTCCATCATGAGTCACTGTGCGCCCAGTCCTTTGGAAAAGAGAAAGGAGATGGCAGATGTGATGGCACTTGTTGTTAAAATTGTAAATACAATTCTTGCCAGGGCTCCGAACCATCAGCAGTTCAAACAACTTCTGGAACAGTTGGACTCACAATATTCTGACCTAATGATGACAACACTTCAACAGTGAAAGTGTTCCAGAATGACCAACAAGAGGGAGACTGCATCATTTTGAATACATTTGTAAATTTAAAATAGACAATGAAACAGGAGAACACAAGTTCACAATGAACATTGCAGTACTTGATTAAGCCAACAGCGGACTGATCAAAAATTTCAGCATGAGAGTAAATGATCTTAGAAAATACATAAACACCTTCAGATTTATGACACATCTGCATCAATCAAATCTTAGTGAAATGCATCTGGACCATTTTAACTTCTCCATTGCTGACTTAGAGATGGAAGTAGCTGAATTTGAAGAGTCCCACATTTGACTGGTAAAATTTAGAGACCTAAATGCACAGCTAGAAAATCTGGAGCAAAGGAGGGCAGAACTAGCAGTAGCACAGAAGTGTGCATAGACGGACAGCTTCCAAAGACTGATAGGCTCATCTTCCAAGTATGGATGGTAATCCCAGATAATTTCAAGACCATGAAGAGACTTGCTGTTTGCATGTTTTTAGGTTTTGGGTCAACCTAACTTTATGAACAAGTCTTCTCACACATGAATTATATTAAAAACAAATTCTTCTCTCGGTTCAGTGATGGACAATTGCATGTTTGTACTTGATTAAAACTGACCAACTCTAAGCCAAATGTTGAAAAATTGAGCAAAGGCTTTGAAGGGCAGAAATCTCATTAATTTGAGAGCAATCTGTTAAACAATAAATATTGTTTGTGTTTTGGAAAGAGGGATATTTTTTTAATAACCAGTAGTTTATGCATTTGGACAGAAAATTGGTGACACAGAAAAAGTGGTGACTGAACAGTACTGTCTGTGTTTTTTATAACCAGCAGTTTATGCATTTGCAAAGAAAAAGTGGTGATTGAACAGTACTATCTGTATTTTGGAAAGAGAGATTTGTTTGATAACCAGCGGTTTATGCATTTGCACAGAAAAATTATTTATTCTTATAAAAAAAATATAAATACATCTTCTAGTAGTCTGTGTTGTTTTTTCAACAAAATAACTTACATTTGTTAATACAATGATATGTTTGTAGAACATAGGTCACATAGTTATGTATTATAATTAGGACCATATCTAAAAATATTTTTTGTGGCTCTTTTGAGATTGGACATTTTATGGTTATCTGGTACATGGCTTCCAGTCCTGGAAAGGTTGCAGACCCTGCCCTGTAACATCACAACAGAATGCAAGAAAGTGTGACTCAGAGCTCGGTTTGAGTTCTTTTCCTTGTACTCCCTTACCCCCCGCAATTTGCCCAGACACCTCCCATTTTTTACCTTCCTCTCTTCACTCTTTCCTTCATCCTCTGTTTCCATCCCACCCTGCTTGTACTTCCCTGCACGGCCCTCCACCCTCCTCTCTGGCTCTTTCTACCTACTACTCATCACTCCCCTCACTGCTTCCCCCACCCCTCTCAACCTACCACCCTCTCTGCTACCTTATGACAATGGCCTCTGGCTGCATCTCTACTTTCCTCTTTCCCCTCTCTGCCTATCCCTCCCTTCCTCTATCTCAAGTCTATTTTGTGACAAGGCCTCTCAGCTCATTTACTTCCCTTTGCTTGTATGTTTTGGCCTGGCATACACTGTACAATGCCAGTACAGTTATTGTTTTAATACATTGTTTACCACCTCTGTATATATCCTCTGCCTGATGTGGAATGTATGTAAAAGAACGTCTGCTCATAGATGTAATCCAAGATCTTAATAAATAAAAATAAATGAATAAATAAAAATAAATGGTATTCTGTATATTTACTAATACATTACATGCCAGTTGTGAAAAACTGAATATAATTACTTACTCTGATGATATAATCATCCTTGACTTGAATCTACTTCAAAAGAACTTCAAAGTAAATTGCAAGTGTATTGCGGTAATCATTGAAGGGTAGTAAACATATTTTTAAATGTGTCAGAAACAAAAGCAAAGCTATTTTAATCTGCTGAAAGACTGTACAAGTTTAGGATGACCTTCCATACTGGAAACTAGTGGTGTTGCAGTACAGAATGTGCAAGGGTTTAAATATTTAGAGCTCAATTTGGTCATGACCCTCGGATAACAAGAAAGATTTTACCCCTCCCCACATACACATGCTTGCCAGCACACACACACACACAAATTTTCAGCATGGTCTTTTCCTTGCTTCATGAGCAACACAGCTACATTCCCTGCTAGATGGATTGTTATGTCTCCAAGTGTATATATGGGGAGTATTGCTCTGCATGTCTCCCAAGGCTTTAGCTTTCATGGAATGGTGGACCAGGGTTGGATTTGTTCAGTCTAAGATAGTGTTCCTGATACAGTTAAAATCCCCCCAGGAGCCAAGGGTCTGTGAATGGGCCATGTCTAGTGCAATCCTTTGGTAGAAGCCTTGGCCTTGAATATTAGGACAGTAGATTGACTCCACTGCCATCAGTCACCCAAAGTGAAGCTTCAACTGGGCCAAAGCATAATGCCACCTGGGTCCAATAGTTGATCAATCACTGCCCCTTTAAATCCTTGTGGCAACAAGATTCCCAATCCCTCTTGCTTTTGCACTATAAAAAGCAGCCACCCAAGTTCCTCCCAAGCAGTTCCTGGTTTTGCCTTCATGCGGGTCTACTGTAGTAGCACTATATCTGATTTCAACTTTTTAAACATATTTTTGGGCTTTTTTTCCTTTTAATTACATTTTTCAAACAGTTTGCATTCCATATGGTAACATTCAGCTGATCAGCCATGTTGTGGTTTAATTATAGATTGTCTATGAAACTCAGTCAGTGCAGGACTAATACTGTACGTAGCTTCATCTAAAAGTGATTTGTAAGTTAGATCACCATTTTGCGCATGTTTCAGACTCCCAACATAGGAAAATAATCTATATGTTATAGCTGCAAGCCGAGGATATTCTAGCTTGTTTGGCAGTTAGAGTTGTAAATACATGCCTGTATTGACGGTGTAAGCTGTAAAAGGTCTCCAACACAACAATACTTTTACTACCAAATGGTACCCACTATCAGTACCTAAGATCTGGGATGGATGAATGCAAGATGACATTGGATTCATGCTGATTTCATCAATGATAGTACTTATCTTTGTGAATATGGAACGGAGCTGAGATGCAACTTCAAATGACAGTTTATGATACTTGTCTCCCATGTTCCACTGGCAACATAAAGAATGGTGTACGTAACTCACCAATGTTGTAGCGTTGTCCTGTGGAAGTTGTTACAGCAGCAGACATTAGATTCTGTCAGCTCCTTACTTCAGCAGTGATGGCTTAATATGAAACTTTTCGTGCTAGTTGTTCCACTAACAAACATCAGTAGTGGCTTATAGTCACGCAGTCACATTGTTTTGTTTCATGTTGTAGGCCATGTTGACAGCTTCAACTACTTGAGAGTGAACTGTATGCTGCAGCTGATTTAGTCTTTTTCTCTCAAGTCAGCTGGGTTGATAATGGAGTGTGTGCCATGTTCCATGGCTGTCTCACTTCTGACATTAACAGTTCTGGGCATTTAAGGCAGAGGTTCACCTAGAATAGCTTGTTATTCTGGATCAAGGTTGTCTGTCGAACTAACAGGAGTGTTCCCTGAAGCTGTTTCTCTGCCTCTCAAGCTGTTCTTCTCAGCCTCTAGTCTCTGTATGTATGTCTCTGAGTATTGAGTTGCAGTCTCATAACTGAGATTGAACTGTTCTTCGAATGTGTCACAGTCACCTTTTATCTGAGACTCACTCTCCAGGGTCTAAATAGGAATAGGAGAGCCGTGATTAGTAATGCTCCCTGCCTCTGATGTTCTTAGATGCAATTTACAGTGGTCTATGAGCCATGTCTTGTGTCTCTTTACGAGACAGCCATCTACTCCATTCACCTTGTAAATCTGGTATGTTGAGTCAGTGATACATCTGCCTTGTAGTCATACCACTTAGCCACTCTGAAAGAGACACATATCATTCATATCATTGTGTCTACGGGTATGTCTATCAGGTTATTCTTCAAGACACGCTTTGAAGTAAAGGTCTATTGGTGAGCTCCTCAATTTCGCATGAGGAATCAGTACACGCTTATGCTTTCTTTGTAGTTTACACTGAGAACCGACAGCATCAGACTTCCTGCACAGATGTGTACCCATTAAATGGTCACTGGCTTGGTAAGCTCCACATTCTCTTTGTGAAAGAGTCTTCAAGCCCAATGACCAGAGCTGAGATGTCAGGTTCTGCTTGAACTGGCAATATCTTCCCAAAGGTCTTGGTGCTAGTCTGTTCTATGTTTGGTTATGTACGGGCGACGCACTGAACCAGGGCCAGTGAGTTATCAGCCACAAACTGAACATCTATGTTTGCTTGCCATTAGGAGGACGAGTTGGGTTGTAGTCATTGATGTACACCCTTTTCTCATCTCTGGGTAACTCGTGATACCCACTTGGTTGATTTTGCCTTCGTGGTGTCACATTGCTGAGTCTGGGCTCATTCATGGCACCATCCTGACAAACTCGGTTTAGAACAGCGACATCGTGTACCAATTAGATTTGTTCTTCACTACCGCAGTATTTTGCACAAACATGTCGCTGGAACTCTTGTACCAACTTCCATAGTGTAGACTCTCATACTTGTCTGGAATGTGACAAGTGATATATTTCTTGATGAATGCTAGCACTTGCTGTTTCATACACCAATGCATGGAGCATCCTTGATCCATGGTCAACATATGGATATGAGGGGCACCCTACGCTTGATATTCTGTCCTCCAAAGTAATGTTCTGCAGTACCAGAGGTGGGTTGTCCTTTGACAAGATGAAAGTCAGAATGTCATGGAACCGCTTGGAAAATGTTTTGGTGACAGGCACAGGATCAAGTGAACACATTTCTCTGACAGTCATTGATGAAATGCCATCAACATCAGAATTGCCCACTTCAACAGTTCAATGAGCTTGTCCCAGGCATATTCAGCACAACTGAGTGTGACAAACCATGTGGCTGCACCATACTCGCAGCATTGTCATCACGTCAGAGTGTTCATGAGTACCAATATTCTTTGGTACCATGAAGACTTGAAAGCATGGAAGACAGATTCATTCTTCACATTTTCATCTTTCTGCTTTAATTTCTAGAAATTGAGCAGTTGTTGTTCCATCTAGTGGACTTGTTAGATCTTATTAGTATAAAGCTTAGACGCAGACAGAATGCTAGTTCATCTCTAGAGGAGATGGAACAGGTACTGTCTGTTGCTGCCTGAATTTGCCATGTTTGCTGAGCACACGGTAGCGCGGTACTCAACCTTGTACATGCACTTCTTTCATCTAGGCGTCCACCTGACCCTTTTTGAAATAGGTCTGGAAGCAGCTTGCTTTTCAGTGTTGCCTCCCAAATGCTGGGACAGGCTCTCCTTTCACCCGCTTTCATTTGATAGAGATCAATGTTGTTCCTACTGATCTCTTCTGCCATAGTGGGTGAATTGTGTACTGTTCACACACTTGTCACTTGTCTGTCCACTGACCTTTCTCAATGATTGGTTTACTTTTTTCTACAGATCATGTTGACAGACTGGCCATCTGATCTATGTCAAGGTCTGGCAAAAGGGATTGTTACTTAACAATAAGCTCAGAGCAAGTTTAACCTTTTGCACATTGACAGCATCTTGCAGATGACCATGGCCTTTGTTGGAAACACCACTAACATGAATCACCAAACTATTTTCTGTTGAGATTACTTCACATTTTCTGTAGAGGAAGTGGTAGATACATCATGGAACCTTTTAGATTCTAATGCTCTTTTGTGGAATGTTTCGTGGTTTTTGCGTTTTGATGAATGGTTTGGAAATGGTTTCATTGTCTGAATTAGAATGCAGCTCAAACATATTTAATGTTGAAATCTCAGTTGGTGTAACATCTGCCTCCATATTATACAGCAGTGACCTTGCTGGCAAAATGTTAGACTTTAGTTTGGAGTAAACAGTGTTTGCATAGCACAATGGTGTCTTTGTGCATGAAAGTCAGATTTCAGCAGCAAGAATGTTGAAAGATGGAACTACATGCCATTGTTATATTGATGTTTTGATTGACTGTGACTGTTTGTTTTGTGTAGTACAAACGGTTGCATGAGACACATACAGAGTCAAACTTGAGACTTTGCCAGCTCAAACTTAGTACCTCTTTACCATAGTGTCTCAGTATGTCATTGTCTAACACTGAAACAGATGTTTCGCAGTAGTTACACTGAGTAATTGTTGTGTCTGGTACAGTAGTTATGTGTTGCAGTTTTTTGAGAAATGTGATGGCACCTTGCATATCACCTGACTGTAATAACTCATTTAAGCAAGTGTACTGATGTACAGCTCTCATTGGATTTCATATACTCTGTATACAAAGCTCAATGCCTTGTGATGCACTCAAGCATCCTGCATGTTGTGAAAATATTATCACAAACACCACTATCAAGACATGCTAGTGAGTGACCCATGAGTCCAGTATGTGGATGAATTTCACAATGGTCAATTGTGTTAGACAGTTTATGTCTGTCTTTGCGATCTGTTATCACAAATAGGTTGACAAACTGTTCAACTTTTTTAAATGACAATTGTCTATGGTTGCAGGTATCATCACATGCCCATGCCAGACAGTGTCCTTTATTAGCCTGTGGTTGAACTGACAGTCATCATCTGTATCCACTGCATTGTCATCACAGATACTGAGGACATTTACAGTTTGCTTCGACTCATCAATGGTTATCTTGTGTTCTTTTTCAGGGAATAATAAGTCTTCCCAAAATATGCCCTGAGTGCTGTGTGTGTTTCCACTGACCTGTGAAAATGTCACAGAAGTTGTCTACAGTCAAAGAAGGATACAGTTGTAGCCTTTTTAATGGCATAGACAATTTTCCTGGAATTGTTCAAGCACATGAGACATCTTACGCCCACAAGTGCTGCAGTACAACACTGCTGTGTTGATGAAAGTGCATTTGACACACAACTCATCAGAGATAGATGACTTTAGTCTTTGGCGTGCTGCAAATCACAGCAGCTATAGTCTTTGATCTTAGCTTATTTGCTAGTGATTGGAAATACTTTTCTTCTCAGTTGCAAATCAGCTGTGTGAGTCTATGGCATTGTTTTGAGGTTTGTTGATGGTTTCACTCTGGGTTAGCTGTGTTTCATCTCAGAGATCTGCACAACTTTTGTAGAGGTAGACCTTTTTTCTTTGCTGTTAAAGCATTTGTCTTATGTGCAGTGAGTTCCTGTTGGGCTTCACTGCAGTAAAGGTCTGTGCATGTTCATTTTCTGATGTAACTTTATTTTTTTGTTGTCCTTATACAACAGTGCAGTAGTATTAAACCTCTCGTTTTTGCTATACATCTATGTTCGTATTTAGTTGGCATGTTTTGCATAATGGTTCACAGTAGCATAAGTAATCTTAGAGAAGTATCAGGCACCTGTAGGAAAGACAGAGACAAAAAACAGTATTAGAATACGCCTCTGTACATTTCTTATTACAGTGTGCATTGACATAATTGTGAGTTAAGTATCTTAAAAATTTGGTTCAAAAACTACTTAAGATTACTGTTTTATGAATGTGCGTAGTGCAGTTGTTACACACACTCATATGTTTGAGCATTATCAATATTTCCAGTCCAGCTTTTCAACATTGTCTTTTTACTACACCTCCTTATGAGCAGTACAGCTGTCATTTTTCACATGTTGGCCAAAACGTGTTTCCGGCCATGTAGCGCACAATGGTGCAGTCGGTCTGTGAAATCACTGTATGGGACACATTAAGAAAATCATAGTGAAACTGTTCATGAGCAGAGGTCTTAAAATTACTCTGTTGAAAATTTGGTGACAAAATTCCTTAAAATGACTGTTTTACGATCCTGCGTTGCACGCTTCCTATGCATGCTCGTAAGTTTGCGGATTTTCAATATTTTCACTCCAGATTTTCAAAATTGTCATTTTACCACATCTCCTTATGAGCAGTATAGCTGTCATTTTTCACATCTCACCAAAATCGGCATTTCCATCCATGTATGCACTACATGGCGCAGTCGGTGTGCGAAATCACTATATGGGAGACATCAAGAAAATCACAGTGACACTGTTCATGAGCAAAGGTCTTAAAATGACTATGTTGAAAATTTGGTGAAAAAAATTCCTAAAAATGACTGTTTTATGAGCCTGAATTGCACGCTTCCTATGCACGATCGTAAGTTTGCAGATTTTCAATATTTTCACTCCAGATTTTCAACATTGTCATTTTACAGCACCTCCTTATGAGCAGTACATCTGTAATTTTTTTACATCGTGCCCAAAATATGTTTCTGACCATGTAGCGCAGAATGGTGCAGTCGGTGTGTGAAATCACTGTATGGGACACATTAAGAAAATCACAATGACACTGTTCATGAGCAGAGGTCTTAAAATGACTATGTTGAAAATTTGGTGAAAAAATTCCTAAAAATGACTGTTTTATGAGCCTGCATTGCATGCTTCCTACGCACGCTCGTAAGTTTGCGGATTTTCAATATTTTCACTCCAGATTTTCAACATTGTCATTTTACCACATGTCCTTATGAGCAGTACAGCTGTCATTTTTCACATCTTGCCCAAAATGTCTTTTCACCCATGTAGCGCACAATGGCGCAGTTGGTGTGCGAAATCAATGTTTGGGACACATAAAGAAAATCACAGTGACACTGTGCATCAGCAGAGGTCTTAAAATGGCTATGTTGAAAATGTGGTGGAAAAATTCCTACTAATGACTGTTTAACAACTGTGTGTTGCACAGTCCGTACGCACGCTCGTAATTTTGAAAATGTTCAAGATTTGCAGTACACTGAGTTTGAAATACCTACACAGGACATACATGTGTTTATTATTGAAAATTTGGTATTTTTTCCATAAAGGGTGAAACTGTGGCAATAATAGACACTTTTGGGAAATTACTGTCGAATGCACGAAAGTGTCGCAAATTGTACTTTCGTGCTTTCGACAGTGTCAGCAATTGTATTGTCGCGGCATTCGATAGTATATGTAAAGTACTGGTCAAGTTCGACACTTTTTGCAAATTTTACTTGTCGGTGCATTCGACAGTGTCGCAAAAAATACTGTCGCAGTGCGAAAGTGTCGCAAAATTACTTTCGTGCATTCGAAACTGTCGCAAATTTAGAACTTGGGAATGGCAAATACATTCATTATCAAATCAGATTTGAGTGTGTTTGACTGACAGGTGGTCCTACTAATGTAATGCAAGATTTGGCAGGCCATGTCAGACAACCAATCAGAGACGGACAACACTGAAGAAGAAGTCAACAGCAGCCATCTTAGTTCTAACTGATACAGAGCACTTGCATAACTGTAAGTACAGAATATTTTATAAATCATTTTTATAGTATGATAAAAAATGTTACCAGCATGTAAATACTATTAATCAAAACATTTTTCAATGCTGAATTTGATTATGTTACTTGTTATTATCTAACATGCTGTATTATTTAGAAAAAACAGTTTAAAGTCAGATAGCATTTTAGTACTAACTTGTACAGATACAGCTGCAAATAGAGGGAGATAAGAAGCTGCACGTGGACCCATAACAGAAGATGTAACCAATCAGACATGTTTCTTCTGTTGTAATTGTTTAAAACTGCCTATGAAAAGGATGCATTTTTCCCACTTCTCAATGTTTGCAGATTTTAGCTGGAACAGAAGTCTAGTAATAGTGACTGCATCACTTAGATTGGTTAATGAAGCCACAGCAGCAGGGAATGTTTATTTTTGATTTGTGAGTTATGTCTCATCCCACTGAAGCTAGCCTGAAATAAGGAGGGAAAATATCAGTTTTATTTTCAGTACTGCCTGGTCACTGCAGGGTGAACACTGACTTTCTTTCTAGCTCTCTGTACAGTTCTGAGTGTTAAACTTGCATGTGCCAGAAAATTGCAAGGACTTTGTGGATAGTTGGAAGCAGTTTCGGTGAGACGCAGCAGCTGAGTATGCTGTTAATAGTAATTTGGGGAGGGACCCGCAGCTCCGAGTATTGCTATGTAAGATGGTTTGGGTGGGGTGGCATGAGATGGGAACATCTTAGCCAACTATGCACACACTGTTGAGAACTCAGCCTCATCCTGACATACTGCTAATTCATCTAGGAGGCAATGATTTGGGCACAAACGCATTGGTGATTTAGTCACAGAAGCAAAGTGGACCTTGCTTCTATTGT
Organism: Neoceratodus forsteri; assembly: GCA_016271365.2. Lineage (NCBI taxonomy): Eukaryota > Metazoa > Chordata > Ceratodontiformes > Ceratodontidae > Neoceratodus > Neoceratodus forsteri. The sequence goes on from CM057455.1 coordinate 629,413,332, forward strand.
GGGTATGTTGCCTGCCTGTATTATCATTTTTTCTGATATTACAGAGCATAGGGTCTGGCAAGCAGCATCATATGTATCTGATTGACAGAGCTTGCAGAAAAAGTAAACATACAAATATCTGCTTTTCTACACATGCATGGAATGTACACCATACGTCACCCTGAAATTAAGCATTGTTATGATTGGCTATACCTACCTGTAATAGGGGATAAAGAAGTGTGTCCCAATATTCCAGCCTAAACCTCATTTTGGTCTAAAACACAATGTGTTTGTGTAACTAATATTGACCTATAAAGCTAAATCATATTAAAACTTGTAAAAGCTACAGGTTTAACTAAACCACAAGTAATATTAAAATGTCTTTTAATATTTGTATTGACCATTTGAGTAATAAAAAACAGGTGTTTTAAGTGTCTGCAAAGACAGAAATACAGGATAGAGTTCAAGTTACCTTTTGACTATCTTTAGTGTTTGTCATTATGTGGACAGACTAAAAAACATGTACACATTCCTAAGTGCAAACCTATTTCTCCCTCCTAAGACCTTGATAACTGGTAATGACAATTATTATTATCCTTATATAGTAGTATAATTTACACTATCAATACATTTGTGCTGAGCTCATACATGTACTAAAAAGAGAATTGCCTTTTAAGTTAATGTTTGTACTTGTTTTGTACCAATCATAGACAACCATAGTACTGTCTTCCACTATATAAGCAAGCCACTATACACTGTTAGTTTGAAGAATTAAGAATTAAGAATGAAAAATGCACCACCTGTAATCTCTTGCTATGATTATTATTATAATCATTAAATTCTTCCGCAATCAGCATCGTCTCCGTTCGTCTCCTTTCTAAGTATCAGTAATAGATAATTTACTAAATGGTAATTTTTTTACCTCCTCTACATTGGTGCTGTGACTCGGATCGCTGGTGCTGCATGCTGAGGAGGCTGCCTAACTACTGGTTGGTTAGTCTGCAAGCCTTAATAAAGAAGGTGACGATGCTCGGAGAAGGTGCTAATGGCTTAAAGCAAGAGAAAAAGGTGCACACAGACAGGTTTAGCCACTTGCTGATCAGGTGAGATGTGCTTTCCAATTTTTTTTAAATAAAAGTAATGCTTAACTCTGTAGGAACTCAGTGGGGCAGAGTAGGTAAGGAAGGTGCTGGGACTTGCAAGCCGGACCTCACAAGGGAGCCATAAGACATAGCTAGGCAGACCAGGGCACCAGTGCACGGGTGCACCCAGCTGTAAATAAGCAGGCAGGCAAGAAAAGATAAGAAGAATGTGTGTAGAAACACTAATAGGTCATTTTCTAGAAAACACCTAAGGGGGAAGCATACGAACCAGTGCCTGATGATCAACAGACACAATTGTATTTTATGAGTATGGAAACATTGATAGGTTGTTTCTAGGGGAAACACCTAAAGGGGGGAGCATACAAACCATGATCAACAAGCACAGCAGTATTTTAATTAAAAAATAAAAAAAGAGGAACTAGCAAATACTGTACAAAGTCTGTGATAATATAGCCAGGTGGTAATTCGTTAACACATGAGACTTTAAATAAAAAAAAAGAAAGCTGCATAAACAGTAAGATGTAATAATCCAGCTACAGTCAAAAAATAGATAGTTTAAAAATGAAAAATAAGTCAAGAGCCAAAATCCCTGCAAGAGAAAACTAATAACTAAAGTTAGTTAGTACAGGTACAGGGAGACCTTTGTTTTTTTAGATAGGGATAATTCTCTTTTATAGATTGCAGTATAAACTATGACACAGCTTCTGTAGCATGTTTGTAAGATGTAAATGTCTTAAAATCAACTAACACACTTTACAGTGTGCTGACTCCTGTATAGAGCAGATAAAATGTAAAAGCAAAAAAGTCAGATTTGGCAAATTTGTGTCATTAGTCAGAGGTATTGGCAAGGCAAGCTAACTTAATGCCCAAAGACCTTGCCTCTTCTAATGTTAAAGAGTTTAATTCTAACTACTCTTAGTATGCTGTGGGGTGGACTAGAGCAAATGCTAGCCACTTGTTCTTCTGTAATTGCTACCATGACCAAACAAACCACTCGGAGGAGTTTGACATAATTAATAATGTTATCAGTAACACTAGCATTTTTAAAGGACAAAAGATTCTCATTAAAAATAATGTTGGTGCTACTTTTAATGGTATTCAAGTGTCCTTGGATAAAATGTTTAGTTAATTACATAAAAAGTTTTTTATTCCCGTGCAATGTAACATTAAGATATTTTTAATATCAGTAGTGTCTCAAGGCCACTACAAAAATAACTGGGTTTGAGCGACCCATCATGCACACTATGTGACCTTTTGACCTTCTTGTGTTGGCAGCCAACACAGTCAATCAACATTTAACTGTAAGCAAAACTTCTTTGTTTAAACTCAGCTGACATTTTGTCATGCTTAGGATAAGAAAACCCAGGGACGCTTGGCTTCTTTTATTCTATGGAAATAATCTTGTTTTACAGTAGTTGAGTTTTCTCTTCCACCAGTAGAAGCTCGGGGGGAGGGGGTAAGCTACCCTTCCTTCCTTCCTTCCAGTGTAATGTCCACAAAGGTTGCAAGGTACATTGCTATCTCCCCATAGGGGTAAATACCAAAAAAATGTGTATTTTGATTCTTCTTCAAAAACATATGCTTCAAGAATTAGTTAAGCTGGAGTGGGAGTTGTGTATGTACTTCCACATATTCATTCTTTTGATTGTCAATACTAAAATTGTACTATTGCATAAATCAAGTCATTATTACCTCTGCAAGTGTAATGTTTTAGCAAAATTACATCTATTTGTACAACTTTAAATCAACTGAAAAGGTCTAATCAGTTTAAACGCTACAATCAAGCTTATTGTTTCTACTTACTGTGGAGTTAAGTCTGGGGTAGGGGCAATCCCCTAACTTCAGCAAAAAGATTTCTTCTTCAATTGACCTTCAAGCAAGACATCCATTTTCTTCACTGTTGTTTATTCCAAACATGGCTGATACTTTATGCAAACCTATTGCTTTTTTTATGGACTGTTAATCTGTGTGCCAGGGTGTAATCAACTACCACAACACAAATGCCATGCCAGTGTGTATGTGGCTACTCAATGCACAATCTAATGCACCCTGACCAGTGCAGTGTGTCTGCTAATCAGCCAGCCAGCAATATGAACACTGACTTTTCTAAATTGGTGTGTGGACATACTTAACAGCTGGTCTAGCAGCTGTGCCTCAAAGCTCAAGACTGGATCACAGCAAAGCTACATGGACTAAAAATAGACAAATGTGTTTCTTGTTATAAACAGAGCCACACCAAAGAACAATAATGTTTATGTGTTAACTCTGTCCTACTGTTTTTGGGGTAATAATAGTGTTTGTAACTATGCTAGTTTAAGCAACTCATTATGTTTTGTAGTCTCAGATGCCATATACTTAACTGTAACACCAACTGAATGCCCAAATGTGACAAAAGGGCCAGAGAGTGGATTTAATCAACACTTATTGATCAAGTGATTGTGAATAATGTGAAGTACATAGTGAGATGTACATGCTCAGAGGAACTGCATTGTTGCATAAATAATAATTAGGCAATTATTGGGCCAAAGGGGGGCTTGTAATAGGGGATAAAGAAGTGTGTCCCAATATTCCAGCCTAAACCTCATTTTGGTCTAAAACATAATGTGTTTGTGTAACTAATATTGACCTATAAAGCTAAATCATATTAAAACTTGTAAAAGCTACAGGTTTAACTAAACCACAAGTAATATTAAAATGTCTTTTAATATTTGTATTGACCATTTGAGTAATAAAAAACAGGTGTTTTAAGTGTCTGCAAAGACAGAAATACAGGGATAGAGTTCAAGTTACCCTTTTGACTATCTTTAGTGTTTGTCATTATGTGGACAGATTAAAAAGCTTGTATGCACATTCCTAAGTGCAAACCTATTTCTCCCTTCTAAGACCTTGATAACTGGTATTGACAATTATTATTATCCTTATATAGTAGTATAATTTACACTATCAATACATTTGTGCTGAGCTCATACATGTACTAAAAAGAGAATTGCCTTTTAAGTTAATGTTTGTACTTGTTTTGTACCAATCATAGACAACCATAGTACTGTCTTCCACTATATAAGCAAGCCACTATACACTGTTAGTTTGAAGAATTAAGAATTAAGAATTAAGAATTAAGAATGAAGAATTAAGAATTAAGAATGAAAAATGCACCACCTATAATCTCTTGCTATGATTATTATTATAATCGTTAAATTCTTCCGCCATCAGCATCGTCTCCGTTCGTCTCCTTTCTAAGTATCAGTAATAGATAATTTACTAAATGGGAATATTTTTACCTCCTTTACACTACCTGATGGTGTGCACTTCTCGCATGCTGGCAATTGCCATTTCCTGGGAGACCTTCGAGATGCAATCCTCAAAGTCCTGTAAGAATGTCAGACTGCTTGAACAAATAACTAAGTGCAAACAAAGGTTCTTTTCAGAACCGAGAAATGTTGATCAAAAAATAGAACAGGTGTAAACATCACTCAACGGATGTAAAAGATGAGTTGGGATTATTCAGACCATTCCAGGGTGTGGAAGAAAGGTGGACAAATTGCAGCAGGGGTGCAACAGAGTGTAGTCAAGACAACCCCCTGTCAGCTCCACTGTCTCCCCCCAGTGGTCATGAATTCTTGCACTGTCATGCTGTTAATTGGCCCCAAAGGTGGGTTTTGCAGTTACTGCCCGAAATCACCTTTCTGCACTGATTAACAAAATGACACTGCCAGTGTTCATAAGGTGTGCTCTCAAAAAGCATATGTTGAAAATGTGGGGCTGGATATTCAAACTGTGCCATTCTGTGCTGCAAGCACTCGTGCTGCTCAAAAAAGTTCTGCTGGGGTGTGGCCGGGGTGATGTTCAATGGAGTTGCGCTATTGAGCAACTCCTTTGAATATCCCCCCCACCATAGCCACTGTGCATGGTGCAGTGGAACTTGCACCACCACAAGTGGTCAGAGTGGATCATTCAAGATGTGGTGGCGCAAGTTCCATTGCGCCATGTGCAAATTTCCGATATTCAAAAGGTGACATGCAAATGGGCCCATAATTCATGCAAGGTGCAGGGGGGCCATTTGCATCTATTTATGGCACCATTTGCATGCCATTAGCATGCAGGTGCAGCGATCATGAATGACTTGTGCCTGGCACCCTGACAGGCAGCAGCCATCAGGGACAGATGCACCCTGCAGCCCCATCGCGGAGAAAACAGTGGTAACCCCCCCGATTGGCCCGATTGTGGGCTAAACAGTAGTAATCCCCCTCCCCGACTGACCTTATCACGGACAAAACTGTAGTAATCCCCCCGACTGGCCCAATCGCGGACAAAATTGTAATCACCCCCCTACATGCCAGATTGTATTGCAAAATCAGAATACCTCTCTCACTAGCCCAATTGAGGGCAAAACAGTAGTAATCCCTCCCCCAGTAGCCCGATTGCGGTCAGAAAAGAGTTCAACCTCCACTCAAGACCAATATCCTTGGTGGTCCACTGGACCACAAAGCCCGATCGCTGGCATTACAGTCAACCCTCCCAGGTCCAAGTACCCTGGAGATCTAGTGGCCCCCCACTCCCACCTATCTCAGGGCCCACCTGCCTACTCCCACCCCGTCAGACAGTGGGCAGCAGCACCACCATGTCTGCTGCCCCGCCGCCGCCGACTGACTGCTCGGTAGGGTTGCATGTCCATTGGTTCAGAGCAAGAGCCAATGGGCAAGCATACCCATACCGTAGAAGGCAGTGCAGATATGTGAATGAATTTATTCACATATCTGCACTGCCTTGTACGGTATGAGCTACATGCCCATTGGCTGTTGCTGTGAACCAATGGGCGTCCAGCCCTACTGAGCAGTCAATTGGCGGGTGGCGGGGCAGCATATGGGTGAGGTGCTGCCACTCGCTGGCTGATGGGGGAGTGGGGTGGTGGGGCTCTGTGGGTGGGGTGTTCACCACTAGATCACCAGGGTACTTGGACCTGGGGGGGGCCTGACTCTAATGCCTGTGATCGGGCTTCATGGTCCAGCGTACCACCAGGGATATTGGTCTTGGGAGGGGCTGAACTCTGTTCTGCCCGAGATCTGGCTAGTGGGGGGTGGGGGATTACTACTGTTTTGCCTGTGATCGGGCTAGTGGAGGGTGGGGATTACTATTGTTTTGCCCACGATCGAGCTAGTGGGGGGTGGGGTTACTACTGTTTTGAGTGTGATTGGGCCACTCGGGGGGGTATTACTATTATGCCCATGATTGGGCTGCATCGTAGGCACAGGGAATAAGTGGATGGCCACCCACAGGTGGCAGCTTCTGTGTTGTGCTCTGCAATGTGGCAGCTCAGCTGTGGGTGGCCCTCGACTTACTCCTTTTTTTTTTTGCTCAAAGTTGTGCAGGCGCAGGTTGGGGGTTCTGCCTGCACAACTATGCAGAGCCTGGCTGAATATCGGGCTGTGCAGTTTATGCATGTTTCCTCTCCTGGTGCAGTTGTTGTGTGGCATCACTGTATGGGACACATGAAGAAAATCACAGTGACAATGTGCATGAGCAGTGGTCTGAAAATGGCTATGTTGAAAAACTGGTGACAAAATGCCTAAAAATGGCTGTTTTATGAGTGTATGTTGTCCAGTTATTATGGACGATCGTAAGTTTGCAAAATTTTTAGTTTTGCACTACACTGACTTTGTACTTAACAGAATGCTTAAATGTTATTTTGAGAGTATTTTTTGCGTATGCATGTAAAGATTTGTGATAATGATGACAAAATTAATAAGATACAGCTGTAAAGATTTAAGTAGTTTAACTTAATAGAACAGAAAGTCAAATATTTCAGAGAACATGCCAATAAGTACTATGATTTGTATTTTTTTTTTTCAGAGTCATGAGAATCTGGAGCATCAGAGAGGTATGTGCGCTACTCGAGGCAGTACAGGCACGCGGTAGTGCTCACATCCTCATGCGTAGCACTAACCGGAAGTTGGACAATATGTGGAGGCGCATACACACTTATTTGTATGCAGTCTTAAAAGTGCGAAACAAGACACCACTGCAATGTAAGAAGAGGTGGAAGCTGTTGCAGCAGAGATTCTACCAACTCAAGCAGAGGGAAGAGATACCAGATCAGGACACATGTTGGTACTACCCCGGCTATGAGCTGTGGGAGGCGGCTGGAAAGCCACAAGCTGGGGAGCGTGCTACACAATGTAAGTAAAGTATCAATATTTTCATGATAATAGTAGTTGTGTTGTGTTGTAGTGTATGACACATTCTGCAACCAGTATACACCCAATGTAGCTGTCTTTATGTTAGGCTGTGTTTTGTGTTTTGGTGGTTTGCTCACACAGCAACTGCAATGTTCGATCCCTGTATACACTTACTTAAATGATTTTCTTGGTGTCTTAGTGATGTGTATACCCACCCAAGGCATGATTGCAAACTCTCAGTAGTTGCACAATGACAGGAATATTTGCTGTTATAGTGGTGCCTGACCCTGCTCAGATCTGTGCTGGTCATCTTTCTGTGTAGAACATTGATAGATCGGTGGCAAACAGGTCAGGACTCTTCTGAACACTACAGCTGTCTGATGAATGTGGTATGCATTACTGCTACTGCAGTCTCTAGCCAGTTGTGATGGTGAGAGGAGAACTGGCCTGCTTGTCAGACCTGTTCTTACTGTGTGTATTGGAGGATGGACACTGCACTTCAGGTTTTGGGGTACTGAAACACTAGATATTGCTGTGATATTTGAGTGCTTTGAGTAATGTTTTGTGGTTTGGGGGCTGAGGGAGTACTACGTCACCAGTTAAACATTACTTTCTGATGCTGATGTGTTTGAAATTGCAGTGGTGGGGTTGAGTGTTCTACTGGAACAGCGGGTATATTTTGATGTTAGCATGAAAATGTAGGATTATGAACATGCTTACTGGATGGGGGGTTACCAGTACAAGTGGAGGGTGTTCATTCATTTATGTGCCTACATGGGTTAGAAAGCATGATTGGTGGTGGGACACAAGAACAAAACTGGCTCAGTCCTTACAAAAATGTGGGTCTGAGGCTCGGGGATTGCACTTGGCGAGTGGGGGAGTAGAGGCACTATACTAGCACAAAAAAAGAAGAATGTTAAATGGTACAGGTGACAACCATAGTGTCATCATGTGTACTGGTTGCTAGGGTAACTGTTACTGTTTTGTGATGTGCTATCAAGGTTAACTGACACTGCAGGAACCACTTGCCGTGATGTAACAATGCTTATCAGCTGTATATCATGTAGTAGTGTATATATCGCTAACTATTGTTATATGGATGTGTATACTGAATATAGAGTAGTATTATGTTAAACAGCAATGGCTATTATATTAATTACACTGCTGAACTGATGACAATTTGAATAATGTGAATAATTTGTTTGCTTGTAATATTTATGATAACACATGTGACATTTTACATGTCTGTATGATGACTGGGAAATAGTCGATAAAGGAACATGTTAAGTAGTAGAAATATGTCAATTATTTATATTTAAGTGTTTCTAAATAACTGATGATTCAAATAATACAGTAACTAAATACCCCTTTTTATGTTAATTTAACAGATTGTCAGAGGCGCTCTCTACCTGCTGCCGAGGTAGTACCACCACAGGCTGAAGCTGTGGAGGCTGCAGAGTCTGACTCCAAAAGTGTAATTTTGTGGAGTCAGATGGTAAGAATCACCTGTTTTCATAATGTTTAATATCACCTATGAGTACTTCTTGGGTATGGTATAAGTAAGCCTTTTTTATAAGTGAGGAACAGAGAGTTAACAAGTATTTTCTGTGGTTATAATTAAGCAATAATGTGAACAGGGTGTGTGTTGTGGTGGGATTATGTCATGCCTCAAGTGCTTGGGCAAAAGGTCGCAGGCCGGGCGGCTCCGACACCTGAGGCGTGATGCTATCCAAAACAACACACACCCTGGAGGCCATTATTGATATTATCCAAGGTTTCATTGGTATACAGAATAACAAATATCATTGTAAAGATGTTTGTGTGTAAGACAAAATCTGTTTTGTAAAAAGAAGATTCAATAATGAAGCTGATCATCAAGCACAGCATCAAGCAAAACTTCATGTACAGCTTTACAGTGAGGTTCAGATTACACCCGTGATGTTGTACAGATTAAGATCATGGGAACATCCCAACACTGAACAAATAGAGACCAGGCAATGTATGATGAGTAATGTCAAACTGACAAAAGAATGCTGCAGCAGACACAATGGTATTTTGACGTTGAATAGGTCATGGGAAAGAATATTGTAGTACTTGTGATTACTTCATTTGCATTACTACTGTAACACACAGTAAAGTTTAAACACAAACAAAAAAACAATGACTGCTCAAACTGAGGTAAGCTGCTATATTACACAGTGCTAGAGATGACGTGGTCCCTCTGAATAAATCTGATTTCTGGTACTATTCTGTGTTGCCATGATACCTCCCCACACACACACATATCAGGACAGTGTAATAGACTACAGTGCGAACAGTCAGTGTTCATGTTGTGTATAGATTAGAGTAGAGCCAAAGTCAATGCTATCGAGTTGGCTGGCTGTGTACTTGCCAGGTGCTAAGCTGTTATCTGCTGGTGACTGGAGTGAGTGGGCAGGTTGTCAGGACACAGTGGTAGGGTTGCTAGGTGTATGACTATCAAGCAGTGTACTGGCTGATTGTATTTGCTGTAATTTCCCTAAATGAAGCCACTGGCCCAAGAAGCATTATCATTTTTCAATTCTGTGTCAGAATGAGGTTGTGATAAGATTACAGTGAACTTCTATGTTTAAATATAGCATGGTAAGTTTGCATTTGGTTATCGGGTGGGCGTCAGCTGGATATCGCAGTTATATATTTCATAAAATACCAAGAGTGAGTGATAGGTTTTGCTTCACTGCATCAGTATGGATATTTCCAGAGAGTAACTGTGCGATTAGGTGAATAGTCGCTAGTACTTGACTGACAGGGAAAATTTCTTATAGTAAGACTGATCAGGTGACGTGGTTGCCTGCAGTGCTCTACAAAGGAACATTTTTATGTTGAGAGGATGTAATTTTGTTATGGGGTACATTGAAGTTAAAGGTCATGGCAATAAATATAAAGTGCTCACTGTGGCAGGGTAGGCAGTAGCACCACTGCAGCCATGCAGGTGATCACACACAGTTAACTGTTAATTGCCTTGCTTGTATACTAAGTGCTCCACATTGACACAGCAATGTTAACATTTGTGGTTCACATGTACTATGTTGATATGTGGGTGTCCATTGCTGAATATTATAGTTTATGTGCGTAGTAATACACCACTGGTGCTGTGTAGTTGATATACTATTGTCTGTTGACTTACAGTGGCACAGTTCCACTGTTCAACGCATGATGGAGCTGGTGAAAGTGCACATTTAGTTGTAGTGAACAGGTTATAGCACTGCAGCATTTTTGCTATGTTGAACTTTGTGAAACACCCAGTAATGTTACAACAAGGATTGCACCACTTTGTGTTGCAGTGCGAATATTGTAGCCTTTCTGTGTTTTGCAGTTTTCATAGTACTATGTTTATAATGCTGTACTTTAGCTATTTAGAATTTAAACATATACTTGGATGATACTAGTGCTGTATGTGATCTTTATGTAATACAGTAAGAGTTTTGTTAAATATCAAAATATTTCAATTATCATCATTACATACAGTTGTGATTTTTTTTATAGTGCCTACAGGAGGTTTGGTGACACCACTGGAGCAGGTGAAGGAGGAGGAGAGTGGTACTGTAGAACATAAGTATGAAATAAGAAGTATATAGTTGTAATGTAATGATTAGTACATTTAAATTAACAGTTATTTCCTATTAGAGTATGCCCATAAAAATGAAGTAAAAATGAAGTGTGACTTCGTTAATCTAATTGTCTGTCTGCACAGCTCTGCGATTGTTAAAACTGCAGTCAGGACATCAGAAGACGTGGTAAACAGCTGTATCTCTAAAACACTTGTTACCATTGAAATTCTGAAATAAAACTACTATCTTGAACAATGCTAAGCTGCTGTCTGCTAAAGCTCAGTAACAAAATACAAACACCCTTTACTTTCATAATTGTACTGCTAGACAAACTAAGATGACAGCCAGCCTTTTGACAGATAAGTGTGTATAAATCAGTCTGACACCCACCTTGGTTCACATGGGACAACATCTCCGTCACTTGCATATACACCCAGTTCAGTATAGAAAAGACAGTGTTTGTTAAAAGGAAAGCTAATGGGTACTTCATTCGCATTAACAGACAGAACCCTGCAAACAGCAGAGTGCCGAAAAACTATCACCAGACAATAACGTCTGAAACGTGTTGTCCGATCCTGTGTTTGGCATGTCAATTGGCTGCTTGCTCACAAAGTGTACCTTGAAAATATGGTGAAACTGATAATAATGATACAAATCTACACAGGCTCAGTAGCAGGGCAGTGTAGCAATTAGGAAATATTTTTTTCCAGTGCAACAAGTACCACAGTAACATTGCATAAACTTACTGCGTTTTTAAATTTACTTAGTTCTTTCTATCTTACCCAAAAAAACAGGCTAGTTTATAATTCCACTGTGTCACTTGAGAATCTTGGTAGTGGTAGGATTCTCCGCAGGTGCTGTGTTTATGGCATTTTCTTGTGCCTTGTTGACAAACAACACTACAGTACATGGGCAAGTGATGTCATCACCAATACTGTTTGGTGTGATATTGCTTAACTATATGGTTGCTGAATGTAGAATAATTAGAACTGTTTGCAATACTGTTTCTGTAAATATCATCGTAGGGTTAGTGATGAGCATGTGTTCTGTGATGTGTACCAGAAACTTGTAACTCCATGTTACGATTTTCCATTATTAAACTGTGAAAAAATGTATTGTCGATACTGAGAAAAAGAGTAACATTTTGAGAGATAGTCTGTACATAATTGTAAGTAGTAGTTGTAAAATTTACTGTTGCTTTATATTCACTATGTTATGATGTGTAAATATTAAAAATCAATTAAGCAATAATGCACAACAGGATGTGTGTTGTGCTGGGATAACGTGACGCCTGCGGTGATTAGGCACGAGGGCCCACCACCAATGTCCAAAATACCTGGTGATCTAGTGGATCCCCACCCGACGCATACATAAAGTGCCACCACCTTGCTCCCCCCCTCAGCTGGTGGGCGGCAGCACCACACCCGCCTGCCGCCCTGCTACCGGCAGACTGACAGCATTGTAAGGCTGCATGCCCATTGGATCAGGGCAACAGCCAATGGGCATGCAGTCAATACCATACAAGGCAGTCAAGATATGTGAATGAACGAATTCATTCACATATCTGGACTGACTTGTATGGTATGGTCTGCACACCCATTGGCTGTTGTCCTGAACCAATGGGTGTGTAGCCCTACCAAGCTGTTAGTTGGTGGGTGGGAGGGCGGCAGGTATGTGGGGTGCTGCTGCTCACTGGCTGATGGGGGAGCGGGATGGTGGGGGGGCCACTAGATCACCAGTGATATTGTAGATTACGCGGGTTGATGTTATGCCCATGATCAGGCTTTGCGGTACAGTGGAACACCAGGGATATTGGTCTTTGGTGGGGGGTTGAAGTTATGGTCGCTATCGGGAAGGGGTAAATAATGTTATGCACGCGGCTGAGCTGCTTGGAGGGTTACTGATGTTGTGCATGTGATTGGGCTGGTTGGGGGGTTATAATCTTATGCACGCCATTAGGCTGCTGTGGGAGGGGATTACTGAAGTTATGCCCCCCATTGGGATGCTCGGGGGGGTTTACTAATCTTATGACCGCGATCAGGCTGCAGGGGGTGTCGCTCCCTGATGGCTGCTGCCTACCAGGGTGCAAGGTGCAAGTTGTCGGGGATCTGCGCAACTGCATGATAATGCCATGCAAATGGGGCCATAATTACATGGAAATGGCCCCCGCTGTGCTTTACATAAATCGTGACCTCATTTACATGTCACCTTTTCAATATTGCAGGTTTGCATATGATGCAATGGAAATTGTGCCATTGCTACTGAATGGTCCACTCTAACCACTTGCGATGCTACAAGTTACACAGTGCCTTGAACAGTGGCTATGGAGATGTGTCGATATTCAAAAAAAATGCTCAATACTGCAACTCCGTAGAATATCATCCTTGCTACTCACCTGCACAACTTTTTTGAGTAGTGCAAGGGCTTGCACCACAGAATGGCACAGTTTGAATATCTGTCCCAGTATTTTAATATCAGTAGAAGATCATTGTTCAATATAGGTAGTAAACAGTTACAGTAAAACACTGTTTTTAACTCGTTCCTATGTAAGGCAAATCATTGTTATTAACATTTACTAATATGTGCTACCTGATGTAACAGTGTCAGGGTGCACAGCAGAAATGTTAAAATAAGAAATAGTTAACAAAAACAGTACATCTATATTATGGTAGTTGCACAGACTTTACTTTAAGACTGTAAATGACATTAGTTTGATCAATATCTTACTGTGCTATAGATAGTTAGCAACAATTGTGTGAATCCAAAATGTGATGCATAAGGTTATGTATAATGTATAACATAAATATATTACGTTGACAATTTTTAATATTTACAGCACTAATTGAGTAACGGTTCATCATATGTGACTGATATTATATCTTGAGTAAGAACAGTAAGTTTTAAGAATCGGTACTTAAATCTATATCCCTAGTAGCAGTGATCTATGTCTGCTTATGATATATGAAAGGAAAAGATAATATAATAATTAGATACAACAGAAGAACAAAATGTTATATTTATTACTATATATTAATTGCTATTTTATTTGTATCTTTACAGAAGAACACCGTGAGGAGACATGCACTGTACACTGCTGCTGTGTCCGCAGGCTCGAGCAGAAAATAGATTCCATTAAAGAAGAAACTGCTGTGCTGCGGGAGGGGCAAGAGAAATTGTTGTCCCTCTTCACAGCGCAGCAGGCAATGATTAAATTGCTGCTCGAGTCTGTGGACACTGTAGCAGGTGTCAGTGTGTCCAGTACCACTGCCTCACCTGCACCAGCAACAACTGACGGACAGACACAGTAACCAGCCTCCACAGCATCATGTGTGTCTCCCCCCTCTGCTTTGCTGCAGCAGCTTCCACTTTGGTGTGCCTCCACATATTGTCCAACTTCTGGACTGTGCTGCCTCTAGCAGCGCCACACCTCTCTCGATCATGAAGAGTCTGTTGTTTGTATATAGTTTAATAGTTGTATTAATAATAATCATGTTCATTTGAAATGTTTAGAAAATAATTATTTCTTCAACATATTTATTTTTCAAATCATTTTTGTAAAAGTATAATTTATCATTTTCATATTTTTTATTTAAGAATGATAACTTATTTTTTTATGAAACAGAAAATTTATTTTTTGTATAACATGTCATTTTTTTATATTTGTATACTGAAATATAAAAAATAGAATATTTTCTTTAACAAAACATTTCTTGTGTTTCATTTTCCCTTTATCCATAGCATCTGTGAAAAACATGATTCATTAGAAAGTCTTTCCTATACTGATTTTATTACAAGGGTGTAACTGTTGATATTCTGTTAAACAGGGCAGGATTCGTAACAGCCTTATGCTAATCTCTTATTTACCATATTAGTACAGTTTAGCAATATGCTATTCAATATTTTCTAGTGTTTGATAACATATATATAGTATTATTACAATGCAGACAATGACAGATTATGATCATGGTGAATTCAGCACTGTGTGACGAGATTTCATACTTCGGCAGATCTTGTGGTACAATACAGTGCTACAAGGTTATAAGGATAGTGTTAACATAATTGTGTAGAAACCATTATTGTCTAATTAACAAACAGTGAAATTTGTTATGCAGTATAACATTACAGACACAGCAGAGTTTAACACAGTTTTATTGTGAAACACGTAGTATTTCTTATCACTTTCTTTAGAAAATATGTTAACATGAAAACAGTTATCTGGACAATATCTTAAAAGTCAAGTTACACAGGTACAACATGAGAAAATATTGACATCAGTAAGTAAGTTTAACACAAAAATGTTTGCATATGGTGTTTAGTATGAAAATCGAACAGTTACTG
The DNA here is from genome assembly GCA_016271365.2 of Neoceratodus forsteri. NCBI lineage: Eukaryota > Metazoa > Chordata > Ceratodontiformes > Ceratodontidae > Neoceratodus > Neoceratodus forsteri. Next base: position 629,428,515 of record CM057455.1, read on the forward strand.
TAAAATCTAAGAATTTGCAAGAGCAGCAAAACATTTTTTTGTCTGTGGTATTACACTGGCAAGTAGATAGGAATGAAAACCACTTATAGAAATGCATCAGTAGATATATCCCCAGCATAAAATACTATGTGCTCATAATACCATGCAAATATTTAGCTGTCTAACTTTACATTTCTGTGGGTGGAAATGTTAATTTTTTTTTTTTGACACTTAACTTTCATGTTTCATACATTAAATAGTGTGTTTCTTTAACAGCATCCCCAAAGGTGTGTATTTGCACTACAAATGCAAAATGTTAATGATTAGCTGGTACTGTGGGGTATGTAAACTATTTCTGTATTACCACTGTACTCATACACCAAATTATGTGGTGGGAGTGTGACGGCAGAAGGTTAGGCAGTAGCAGCACTGTAGTCATGCAGGTGATCATGTGGTGATACTGTACATCTTGAAGGACCCATCCCTCTACCACCACATGTATATGCCAAATCAGATACTGTCACTATATGGGTTGTAGGACATACACTGACAGAACAGTATAGATATAACAAATGATTTTATGAGACCGAAGGAGCAAAAGGGTCCATGGAACCACATCTGAATTCATACAGTGAATGATTTGTTGCCATTGTGTGACTGCAGTGCCATGTCTGTATTTACTACTTATACTTACCATTCTCAAAAAGAAGGGAAATTCATATAAAAAAACTCAGTTTAATGCATCAGTTAGGGTTGTTCCACAGTGACAAAAGTGAGGAAATTCGGTGTTAGGGTTGAAAACCCTAACTCCGAATTCCCCACACCCCAGCACACACACACACACACACACACATATGCAAGTACGGGGGAGGACCAAGGCAACACGACCAATGACAGACAACCAGCAGCAGGTGACAGAAATAAGAAAAAATTGTCTAAATGTACTACAAGACATCCCCACCCACCTGACCAGGTACTGCATGCTCAGTGGAGATCAACAGCAAAACTGAGGACATGTACACCAAATGTACACATCCCTAACTGCAGCTGCACACAAACGTACCACACTTAGTAGTTGCATGGCCTTACCTACCGATGCCCCACACCACAGCACAACTGTTACTGTGCCGTTAGTCAATATAAATGCTGAAGGTGCATGATCACAGTTGTACAAAGGTTTTGACACTAGTGAGTATACATTAATTAAGAGAACTACATAAATTAAGTACAAGACACAGCCATGGTCAAGATAAAAGTAGTGTTGCATTTAGTATCTGATTTACATAGTAGTACATTTACTGCAACTGTTTACTCAAGATAGAGAGGCTGATGTAAACGTATGGAAAAGCATTGCCTGTTCAATGCTGTGAAATATGTACTGCCAGTATCAGATGCATTCATACTGATGAAGGTGTACTGCTCATGTATATACATATACCTTCAGTGTGTTTGAATACTAAAGATGCAGTAAGTATTCTTTGTAAAAAACAGTGTAATTGTGTGGATTAGGCCAAGCAACTTCTAAATATCATAGCACTACTGAGCCAACAATGGCATAGCTGTATCGGAAGATGTGTATAGGGTAGATTTTCCTGTAGGCACTTACTGAGTATGTTGTACCTGATAAAGACAATGTCATTGCATCTGTGATGACTAACTTATTGAAATAGTGATACATTGACTATTGTTGCAATGAGTGATCTATGCCACTTATGGACACAGCCTAATTTTTTTTAACAGTTGTTTCATACTCAGGCTGTATACCTAGTGTTTGGGTTTGCCACAATTATGTCACTGATGCTATCAAAGTGATAACTAAATTGATTGTGCTACAACAGGAATCAAGTAGGTATAGTGTAGATATAAATAGAATGTCTTTTAGTATAGATTTAACTCACAATGGGATAAGTGTACTAGGACAGCAGGGGTTATTCTCAAGGCCACTGATTTACGGTGATTGAAACAATTAAATTCCGTTTTCAAGACTTAAATTTCCGGAATTTCACCGGTGATTGTTACTCTAATTTCCGGATTTTTCCAGGATTCTGTAATCATTCTTTTATTATGTGCATAAATAATCAGAATTAAAGAAGACCTAATATACAGAGCATTAAATAAAGCAAACTGAAAATAGTACAGGAAGGAATTAAAAGAAAAACAGACTTTTTTATAGATTTACTTATCTGATAGAAAATACCAGATTCCATGAAATCTTCATTTTTACCGGTTTTCAGGCAGCCCTAATTCCGGAATTTTACCGGATTTTCCAGTAAAAAACAAAAAACAGTGGCCTGAATTATTCTCTATCACTGACTGTGTCAGTTATAATCACACTAAGGGTTCAATGATCTTCATGAGTTAATATTTGCAGCCATTCTCCAGTAACTAGACAGTGGATGATGCAACTGGGTGGGACACTGTGTTGCAAAGCTCCTGCAGTGCCTACCAGAGGGAGAGTATCTACACATGAAGGTAATTAAGCAATAAGGCATGACCAATGGTTATGTTAAATGGTCTGTTAATCACCCTGTAGGGGTTTAATGTTGAATGAGGCATAGCCGAGTGCCACATGTCACTAAACAGTGATAAACTGACAATTAACATAATACCTGGAAGTGGCTTATTGCTATCATAATAAAACTGTTTTTTAAACAACATTAAACTGTGTTCATCATATGGTTAGGCTCTACATGTATGTTAATTAAAAACTAAACATAAGGCTGTTAGAATGTTTACAGCCAATCAGAAAGCTTTATTTCTCAAACCCTTGTTATAATCAGAGATATTATATCTGTACAACACCTTGGTTTTGCTCAACTGTATTGCTCAGGTGGTCCACCACATGTGCTGTGGTGTGGGGCATCAGTAGGTAAGGCCATGCAACTACTAAGTGTGGTATGTTGTGTGCAGCTGCAATCAAGGATGTGTACGTTTGGTGTACATGTCCTCAGTTTTGCTTTTGATCTCCACTGAGCATGCAGTACCTGGTCAGGTGGGTGGGGATGTCTTGTAGTACATTTAGACAATTTTTTCTTATTTCTGTCACCTGCTGCTGGTTGTCTGTCATTGGTCGTGTTGCCTTGGTCCTCCCCCGGACTTGCATGTGTGTGTGTGTGTCTGTGTGTGTCTGGTGCTGGGGGGGATGTGAATTCAGAGTTAGGGTTTTCAACCCTAACACTGAATTTCCTCACTTTTGTCACTGTGGAACAACCCTAACTGATGCATTAAATGGAGTTTTTTTGCTATGAATATATATATATATATATATATATATATATGTATATATCTACTCAATAAGGCTACTATTAGTGTACATCCAAAGGGCACCTTTCAATCCAGTTGAGATGATCACATTTCATTTGGTGGAATCATCTTGCACAACACATTGGACCAGCAATACAAACCTCACAGTCATTTTATACTGGGGATGGGGTATATGCTGAAACAGTATCATTTCACTTTGTTACCACTTGTCAATTTTCTGCACACAAGAAGGACGCATTGTGGGCCTGCATAAAAAAATCTTGGGACTCTGTGCCTCCACTACGAGCATGACTGAGTGTGCCATTAATTCTGGGGGACTTTGTATGTGCTGAAACAGTCTCTTTTCACTTCATTACCACTTGTCAATTTTCTGCACACAAGGAGGACGTATTGTGGGCCTGCAGAAAAAATCTTGGGACTCTGTGCCACCACTGCGCACATGACTGAGTACGCCATTAATACTGGGGGACTTTGTATGTGCTGAAACAGTCTCTTTTCACTTCGTTACCACTTGCCAATTTTCTGCACACAAGCAGGATGCATTGCAGGCCTGCAGAAAAAATCTGGGGACTCTGTGCCACCACTGCGCGCATGACTGAGTGCGCCATTAATCTGGGGGACTTTGTATGTGCTGAAACAGTCTCTTTTCACTTCATTACCACTTGTCAATTTTCTGCACAAAAGGAAGATGCATTGTGGGCCTGTAGAAAAATTCTGGGGACTCTGTGCCACCACTGCGTGCATGACTGAGTGCACCATTAATTCTGGGGGACTTTGTATGTGCTGAAACAGTCTCTTTTCACTTTGTTACCACTTGTCAATTTTCTGCACACAAGGAGGATGCATTGTGGGCCTGCAGAAAAAATCTAGGGGCTCTGTGCCTCTTTTGTGTGTTCTGTGATTGTTGCTGTGAACTCTTGTCATGATGTCATAGTGACATTTTTACAATTAAAGCAGCACTACAAGAATGTCCTCACAGTTCTAAGCTGTACTATTTTATGCTACTTTGAATTTCCACAGCAACCACTACTTGCGTGCGAGTCGTCAGTGACTTGAATGATATGATTCTTCTCACAATTTATGTCTGCTTCTCTTACTCCTACTTTTTTTTATGTATGAAAACAAAATGAGCACGTCTTCCAATATTGCTCCGACCAGCTTTGTATTTATTTTCAGCTGCTTTTCAATAACTATTGTCCCTTGGTGTCATATAAAATACTGACTGATGCATAACTGTTAGTTAACAACCGAGGTTATATATGACAACTACTTGATGTGATGAAGAAAAGCAGAGGAAAACAATGACAAAGACCTGGTCACACTCACTGTCAGCAGCACCAATTTAAAAGGAATGCTCCTTTCATTATTTCACACATGAAAAAAGGTAGTACAGCACCCTCAACTACAGCAAATTATCGTATCATTCCAGTCAGTCAGGATGTAAGTAAAGGAAGTTGTAACATAGCATTAAAAAATAAAGGTCAGAGTTATCAACAGATTGTTGCGCTGCTGCTTTACAGACAGTCACCACATTGCATAGTTATGGTGATGCACATAAACTAATATGTGGGGGCGTTACTACAACTGGAATATTTCTTGCTCCACAGAGTGCAATATATGTCTGTGAAAACCACCCATAATTTCATTACAGTGAGTCACATGATGGAGGAATTAATCTGAAAAGCAACCCACATTTGTGCCACACTTCCTCAGCAACGTTAAGACGTGATGGCAAGGGGAGCGCAGGTACATGCTCCACTACACTGAATGTCCAGCAGCTATCCCCAAGCAATGTTTCCTAATGCTATAAGGTTCACTTTGTGGTGAAATGTGGGATGTTTCCACTACCAAGGCAGCAGCTACTGGAAACATGGCCACACATTTCACAACAAACTGACCATTAACATAAAGAAACATTCGCAAACCTGCACATTCTGATATTCACTGTAAGGAGCACGTACACGTGCTCTCCCTGCCATCATGTCCTAATGTTGCTGAGAAGGGAGGCAGAATGTGGGCAGATTTTCAGAATGGGAATGCTTCTGTCACATGTTTTCAAAAAAATGTATTACACTATGTGATGCAAGAAAGATTCCCCTGGAAGGGAAAATGTGTATGATTCAATAATAAACAAAAAACACACAACAAAAGTACAACACAGTAGTGGTGTGGGGTCAGGGGGGTGGAGGTGGGTGTGGGGTGGGCAGAAAACAAGACCTGGACTTACTATGGCTGTGGGATACCGTGGTGGTCTAGCAGCAGGTGCAGCACTGAAAGTATTTGCTGCTGCTGTGCTTCCACTCTGGTAACCTGCTGCTCAAAATTAATGAAACACTTGTTGTTTTCCTCCAGTGCTGCCCACATGAGGAGGAGGTCAGACTGGCTAACAGGGACTGTGCCAGAGTCCACTGCAGTGGGTAATCCAGGTAGTGGGGCTGGTGGTGGACAGGGTGGCGCTGTTGGCTGTGGTGGCGGTGGTGGTGGTGGAGCACCTGATGTAGCCCTCCTCCTCCTGCTGCGGCAGTGACTGCTGCAAGGCACATCTCCCACCCCAGCAGCACCATCAGCCACTGCCATGGAAAGGCCAGCAGGTGGACGCATGGCCCCTTCCATGGCAGCCTACCACTCTGCCCTGTGGTGATTCATTATGTCGGTGCACTGGCCACTGGTCCCCAAATGTGTCCCAGGGGGACCACAGTGCACCAGCACACCACACACATGGCACTGCACCACTGTGTTGTCCCCCCCCCACACAGTTAAAAAACTCCCACACTGGGGAGCTGTGGGGAGTACCAGACACAGTACGCACTTGGTGGGCACATGTCCCACCACCACCCACTATTGCCGGGGCCACCTCCTGTGGCTGTGGAGGTGGTGGAGGGTGTGCTGCTGGAGCCCCAACAGCTTCTGCTAGTAGTGGTTGTGGAGAAGGTGGATGAGCAACAGCCACCAGTGGCATTGGTGCTTCTGCTGCTGCTCCTGTTGCTTCTGTGGGGGAAGCAACACTGGCCAGGAGTCTGGAGTGGTCCAACATAACATGACCCCCCCACGGGTCCGCACTCCTCCCCTCCTAACGCTTCCAAGTGCCATCAACTTGCCTTCCCCGACTCCAACCTGACCCTTCATCCTCCTGGGTCCATGGGACCACACACACACACACACACACACAGTCAGTCAGTCACACACACAAAACAAAAACAAAACTTATACAAAAACATTCACTAACCAAAAAAACACTAACACAATAGAAACACTAAATAAAATAGCTTTTAAAAAAGCTGTTTGAATTGGATTGGCAGTAGCGACTCCAAGAGCCAAGCCAGCTCCTCTCACAAAACAATTTTGCTTTCTCCCTGTACAAATGCAAAGGAGAAAGTGAAACTGCTTCTCTGACTCACTTCCTTCTTGCCTGGCTAAAGCATGTGACTTAAAGTACTGCAGGCCATGTGATGTGCCTATTTTCTTCTCACTTCGCCTTACTTCACGTTAAGGCATAATGAGAACGTGAAGTGGCAATGATAATGCGAAGTGAGCACTTTACAGGGTCCACTTCACTTTGTGCTCTGCAGACGCGAAGTGTTCACTTCAAGGGCGGATTTATAATTCACTGCATCTCTTCTGATAAACCTTCTAAGAATACATTTTGATTTAAATAGTGTAATAGTGGGTCACGGGTGAGGATGTAAAGGAGGAGACTTTAGGGCAACCCTGCTGAACTCCTCAGCATGCTGGTATGTTTTTACCTGTCCAGCCATAAATGCTGGGAATTATCTCAGTGTTCTGTATCAACTTTGTATCCAGGAAATGAATAGGGTGGGAACCCATATGCATTCATTACTGCCCATAAATATTTGTAGTCTACTCTATCAAAAGCTTTCTTTTGATCAGTGTTAATAATATATCCCATGAGTTCTTTATTATAACCTTTGGCTAAGATTTCCCAAAGGTGAATCAGTGCATCATGAATTTTTTTAGATGCTACTCCACTAAATTGAATTGGGTGTATTATACTTTCTAATGCTAAGGAAAGCCTGCTACAGAAAATTTCCATTAACATTTTGCTATCTGTGTTTATTAATGTCATGGGTCTCCAGTTTTTGAAGTCACCCCTTTCACCTGTTATTATAAATGTAGAAGTATTCCAATATTCATGGTTTTTGGTAACTCTCCTTTTTGCAAATGGTCATTATATACAAACTGTAATTCTATTTGTAATTTTTCCAAAAATATTTTGTATAGTTCATGAGGTAATCTGTCTGGCCTTGATGTAGTTCCCATATTTAAAGAGTAAATAGCTGCTTTAACCTCTTGTTTGGTGATAGGTACAAGTAAAATATTATTCACTTCGTGGGATAGAGTTGGAAGATTGCACTTTACCAACCACTTTTTAATTTGCTGGAGAGAAAGATGTTCACTCGCTCTTAAACATGTCAGCAAAGAATTTTTCTATCATCTGTAAGATATCTGTTTTGCTCCTAACTGTGTTCACTTTTTTAGTTATCAAGTAAGAAATATTCTTTTGTTCTTTTATAGATTTACTATTATTTAATGGTACAGGTGTTCCTTTTTTCCCTTTTGTACAATATTGTTGTTTCTCCAAACCTCTCATTTTTTTCTTGTAATACTACTAGTTCTTCTTTTATTTTTTTTATCAGATTGATAGAGCTCTCCTCGCTGTCAGAAGCTACCATAGATAGTTGTATTTTTCCCCTAAGTGTTTTTACCTGTCCATTTAATCTCTCCATTGTTTTTAAATAGTCAGTTATGTCTTTTTAGTGTCTTCCCACCACTCTGCACCGTTGTCATATAAGAAGAACACAGAGAATCTTGCCTCAAGTACATAATTGAGTCATTTTACTATCAGGGGGTTTTCTAAAAGATTCAGGTTACATTTCCAGTTCCTTGGCCCTCTTTGTTGTTCTGAATGATCACCCAAGCTAAGTAATAATAATCGATGGTCTGAGGAAGCTACAATGACTACTTTTGCTGTTTGAATTTGTAACTGTTTCATTATAAAAAAAAATAGTCTATCCTTGTGGCTCGTGTCTCGCAAGAGTAGGTATGTGGTGGCAGAGTTTGCTGGGCATGAAAAACTTCTTTAAGATCCTTGTCATGTACCATAGTCCTGAGATAATTTGTATCACAAAAAGTTTTACTAGTCTGTAAATCTCTATCAGTTTCAAGCATACTACAATTAAAATCTCCCCCCAATATGACATTTTTTGATGTGAAGAGTAAGGGCCTGATTTTTTTGAAAAGCTCTACCCTGTCAAACTTAAGTTGTGGTGCATATACATTTATGGTCCTGAAATCCATATTTGTTATTCATACATCTAATAATAGGGCTCTGCCAGAAAAAAAAATGTCTATCTGATTCAGTATCTTAACAGCAGGTCAATGTGCTTACACAACTGGTATGATGTATGCTTGTGTGACTTAACTACATTGTGGCTGTTTGCCTTTCTATCCATAGGATAAACCACCCTGTAGAAGTACAACAGTGAGGAACCCTAGTGAAGGGTTCCACCCCTATAGGTGCCACTGGAATGATTCCCTTGGCTAAAGGTAGCTTAGGAAGAAGTCCACAGGAAAGAGAGATGTGTTGCTGGGGGGGGCAACAAAAGAAATGAATCCTGGATTAGCCATTAGGAGTGGCCTTTAAAGGCCAGATGGGGGAGAGGTTTGTTGCTCCACCCATTGAACTACAGGCATAGATTTGCAATTCAATGTGTTTGCACAAGTGTTATGATGTATGCTTGTCAGACTTAGATACATCATGGCTGTTTGCCTCTCTATCCATGGAATATACCACCCTGTAGGGGTACGATGGTGAGGAACCCTAGTGAAGGGTTCCACCCCAATAGGTGCTGTGGGAATGAGTCCCTTGGCTGAAGGTAGCTTAGGAAGAAGCCCAAAAGAAATACCCAAAAGGGTACTGAGCATTGAAGGAGGCGAGAAGTCAGAAGACATCGAGGCCAGAAATGAAGATGATAAACATAGCTGGGAAGGACAGGAGGAATAAGAGATGACAAGAATGATGAACAAATGAAAGCTGACAAGATGCAGAAGGGTGGACTTCCTAAAGAGAGCGGGAACAGCCAGGGCCATCATCCAACTCCATCTAACAGCAGAACCTATCTACAGAACCTATGAAAGCACTAACTCTTTATAAGATTATGACCATTGGCATGGAGGAGAGGAAAACCCCTCTTTGAGGAGGAAACCTCTGGAGATACAAGGCCTAGGTCACTTTCCCTCTAGGCTAAAGGATGTTTTGGTTAGTGACAGCTCAGTTACTGCAATATAGAGTTGAGATTGGGGAAAGAAGAAAAGATTCCAATTTGGAAGAAGCTCTCGCTCTGTCTTTCTAACAGGAAAGATTTTAAGTATTGTGAGTGACATCTCTTCAACTAGACACCCAAAAGCAAAGGAGGAGAAAAATTATCACCGAGGCTCTCAGCCAGGCTACATGAGCCTATGAAATAGACCAGGTGAACCAGAGGTGGTCAGATGGAAAATGGCATAGAGGGTGCCTTTGAGCCTGCTCAGCAGCCAAAGGGGCCCTGATGATGAGAACCCCACACCTCACAGCCTGAAGTCATAAATTCTACATCCAGAGGTGTTCCTGAAACAAGGGATGACTGAAGGTCCACCCTAAGCAAAGACATTCTCACTATGGGCCAGGGAGAAGGACCCTGCTTTGCATGCTTTAGATGCAGACATCATGGGTTTAGAGTGAGACCATCAGCTACAAGCTAGCCCTGAGCCATTGAGCAATGGACATGGAAGGCACATCTCTGAGTGAAGATCAGGGTGAGATGAAGTAGTAGCATAGGACCCATATGAGGGGTATGCTCAAGTAAGCGATGTGAACAAGTAGACCTAAGGAGAGGTCAGAGTGAGTGAAGTAGACCCTGACATGGGTCCAGTAGAGGAAGGGTGCAGTAGCAACCATGGGAATGCATGCCAACCAGGTCCATTGAGAAGCCAAATCAGGAGTGGGTCGAACTGTATGACGGGACCAATGAGAATGGCTGGGAGAAAGCAGCAGCTGACAGGTGAGGTATAAAGTACCAGGAGTAGTTAGGTCAGATCTACAAAGTCTGAACAGATGAGTGGAAGTTTGAGATGAATATACGAGGTATGCTGATGGAGGGAAGCCTTGAAGGTTGGCATGGATTGTAGAAAGGGGAACGAATGAGGTGAGGGGGAAGAAACAATAAAGGGTGAGTGAAGCCCACAGCCTACAATGAGTTGAGAAGCTGATATGGGAGGAGGATGATCGAGGGAAAAGGAATGAGAAATGATGGTGGATTGAATGCCATGAAGTCCAGAACAGGTAAGGTGAGGTAAGAAATGGATGATGTAGGATAATGGAGTGAATGCCTTGAAGACCGGTATGGTTGAGGTGAGGTATGAAATGGACGATGTATGATAATGGAGTGAAAGCCATTAAGGCTGGTATGAGTAAAGGTAGGGAAGATAGGCAAGTAGGGTATGGGAAGGATGAGGTTTGGGAATGATTGAGGTTGACATGGAGTGGAGAACACATGAGTTGAGTGTCCCAGAACATAGGACTAGGGTAAGAGGAGGATACGAATAGGTATGATGATGGCAAGATAGGGAAACACCCCCAAAGAAGGCACAGGACGAGGAAGGGTAGCCATCAGGACTCAACAGGCCCAATTGTGGGAGGATATAGCACCATGAACTAAGCACTAGGACATCGAGAAGCAGGGCCAGGAATGAGGAAGTAAAGGCCAGCAGCCAGAGACAGTGGATGAACCATGGAAAACTGACAGGAGTGGAGAAAAAGAAAACGGATGCAGAGAAGTCAAAGCTGTTCTTGGTTGCACTTTCGTCTATACTGTCCTGATTGGATATGTATTTTGTTGTTAACCCTAGCTGTAAGTTAAATGTTTCAGCCTATGTCATGTTACATGATTGTTGTGTGTAACAGGATGCTTGTGTAAATGGGCAGCAATGCTCACATGACTGTCCAGTATAATCAATAAAAATGAAATGAAATGAGGACAAGGACGAGTGGAGAGAGATGGAAGAGGAAATGAAGAATATCAAAACATTTTGAGACTGCTACCAACAATTTATAAGGTACATGGTGAAGGCAAAGCCTGGGCTGATCCATATTCCTGGATACTGGAAGCCCAGAACCACCGTGAACACATCTTCAGGCCAAACGAGCAAATGAGCAAGGAAAATCATGGCAGCCCACCAAGATGGGAGCCAGAAGAGAGATGAAGTAGTCCAGAAGAATTGCTGGAAGGTGCCCCCTCCAAAACTGCTAGGGAGAGATGGGGAGAGGAGTGCACTGAAAGGTGAGTGAGCAAGGCCAAGGTACAGGGTGGCACTGGAGTGAAGAAATGGCAATGGGAGTGGTCATGGAAATATGGAGTAGGAGAAATGAAGGCTCACCAGCCCAGCATGCTGGAGACTGAAGCTGGAAGGCATGAGCAATGGGGGCGATGTTGAGGAGGTAAGCGGAGCACAGGTGAGACCAGAGGGAAGCAGGGAAGAAGGCAGGAGACAGTGTGGTGAGAAACGAGGACAGGGAACAGGAAAAGCAAGGAGTTCAACTGAAATACAAGGTGGTGAGGCTCACCAAGGGCGTGCAACCCTGGAACTCTGGGTCAGAGAAAAAATGAGCAGCAGAACAAGGAGCTCAAACAGAGCAGGGGAGCCCAGGGGAAAGCCCACCCATAGCAGCAGGAGGAGAAGGTACAGGGGAGGGAGGGAAAGTGAAAATGAAATGACAGCCATGGAGCAAGTGGCTAAAGGAGGAAGGAGCAGGGGTGGAGGAGAGACAATGCCAGGAGTGAAAGGAAATTGGAGGAGAGGGGGAGATAATGAGAGAGGAAGTAGAGACTGAGTTGGCAGCTGGAGGCAATGTCAGCAAAATGGGAGCAATGAAGAACGACAGTGACAAGGTTAACAACTGAGCTAGCAACAGCTGACAGAGCCTCTGGCTGCAATGAAATAAAAGAATCCTGGTCTACACAGGAGGAGTAGCCTTTAAAGGCGTGATGGGGGAGTGGTTTGTTGCAATGCCCACTGAACTACAGGCATAGCCTTGCAATAAGAAAACAAATCCCAACCCCTGAAACTGTGTCATTGCCTTGTGATCAACAACACAGACCCCAAATCCAGTTTCTGTTTGCTTCCTCTGTATCACAAAGTTTGTTCAATCTCGTGTCTTGAAACAGAACAACATATAAGTTTGTGTTGTGGAAGTTCAAGAAGGTGCTGTGCCTCTTTTTCTCTGAAAGTCAGCTGTTAGCATTTAGCGATGTTACCTGGAGAGTATATGAAGTGAGATCGATAAAGGTAGAGTGATTTCACCTTATATAATGCTCTGGTAACTCTCATTGCCCTTTGACATTTAGGTCTGGTATCATGCATCAGTTCAGGGTCAGTCATTGTGCCTTGTTGTGAGGACAGAATTGAGGCAGTGTCAGAATCTCCCTCCAAGTCCACTTCAGAGTCATCTCACTGCAAAGTGCCATACTTGTTTCTAGTTTATACAGTATCTTCATGCTGCTCTGCCTATTTCTCTTTAACAGTCCTTTATTTCTTTTTGCCCCTTTTTTCTGACTGGTGTAAAAAAATGTTTCTTTGCTTACTGACTGCTGGGGGGGGGGGTGGTCTCATCTTGTAAAACTTCTGTGGTTTGTGCTGAGTCCTCATGATTCCCAGGGCTACTGCCTCCAGGCTCTGTGAAGTATCATGTGCTGATTGCTCATGCTCAGAATCTTTTTCTGCTTCAGTGGGTTGCTGAAAACATACTCCAAAGTCTGCATTTTCATTATTTTTTTGCCGCTCAAGGGCAATCAGTAAAGTTATGCCCTAGATTATCGCATAAGTAATTCTTTGGGTCTTTAAAACAGTATGCACTAGAATATCCAATTTCTCCACAATGAGTACATTGCATCTTGTCACAGTTGGTGTTTATATGCCTGTAGGATCTGCATTTGAAACAGGCCCTGGGTTGGCCCAGGTAAAACAAAAAACCTTTATCTCTCCCTATGTAGAAACAGTCCAGGAGATGCACTAAGTCATTAACTGCTTGGTGTAATTTAACCTTTATTTTCCACTCACCCATCCAAAAGCCTTCTTCATCCTGCATTGGAACAGGGTCCCCTTGCCCAGAGCAATGTTTTTCCAGCCAAAAAAGGACATCAGTAATGTTCACACTCTCATTTCTGAATGAAATTGTGATGACTCTGAACAGTTGTTTGGTAAAGGGGATAACAATAAAATCGTTCCACAAAGGATTCATTTTCAAGCTGCCATATTTGCACCAGAACCTTTCTAGAATGGCTGGTGTTAAAAAACTGATGTCAAAAGAAGCCTCCCCTGGTGCATGTATTAAGGTGTAAACTTCAGAGGGGGTGCACCCCAAAGATTATTTGAGCAACTGTTTACCAATAAAAAATCTGTTTGGAACTGAGTCTCTAGAACCTGTGTACCTGAGGCAAATTGTGTTCCTTCTTTTTGCCAATTCCACAGGTTTATGGAACAAACTAGCAAAGGAAGAATTTGGATTCTCTTCCTGAACTGCACCTCTCTCACTTGTGGGGGGGGGGGACAGCTGTATTGTGTTCCGTAGTTTCACTAATAATATTTTGAGAGTTAACATCATTCATAATTACATTAGTCTCTGAAGTTAATGTGGTGCCTGTAGGACTGTGAGCATTGCCCGTTGTCCTGTAGCTTCAAACTCAGTATGTGCAGGTTTTCCGTGTTCTGTCCTTGAGTTGCCTACGACAGCAGGTGTAACATCCTTACTGGGAGTCCAGCTCCCCATATCGGTTTGTGACCATCCTGCATTCTGCAAACCTTTTTTTGCCGACCAATTGTTTTGCAGTTCTACGTCCTGGTGGGGTGTTTGGGGTGCAGTCCTGAGATCTGTATCTGGGCATTCCTGTGGACTCCTAGTAACAAATAGCTTGCTCAGGTTAGCTGTACCTTGAATATCAGCTGAGTGGTTAGATCTTTTTCCTTTTCTTTTCCTCTTCTTGTCTTTCTTTTGCAGTATGGAGTTGTTTGTTGATTTTTTCTAGCTCCATCATCAGGCATTTTTGTTTCTCTTGAAGAATAAGCTCTTCTCCTGGTGTCTCAAACATTTTGTCTCCATTGTCTTCATGTTCTAAATCAGAACTTTCCATATTGTGATGCACATAATTCCCTGATTTGGGGGCAATTTGCTGGCCACTTCGTTGGTGCATCCCTGCCGCCCCTTGTTCAGGGGATTGCAGACCACCTCCTTCATCCGTGGTTGCCAGCGAACTGCTGGGCACTTCCATCCTGTCATCAGAAACAGCACCCCCTACCAAAGTGTATGGGAATTTTTAGTGAGAAGAAGGGCTACAAACAAAATGTACACTTTCAAATGCAAATCAGACAATACAAAAAGGAAAAGAAATATTTAACAGAAATAAATAAACATAATATTTACAAGCAAAGTATCCTTAATTCATGGAGGTTTTACCCACTTTTCACAGTTTATCCATAACAGTTTCACTTTCTCTGGGCAGCATTGTTTACAATCAGCAAACCATATTTTCTGAAGAGAGATTTGAACATTTTCAGTATTTCCACATAATGGACCAGCTTTTGCTGGGTGACCCAAACGCAGTGTGATTGCCATATATAATATCTGATCACAGAGAGAAGATAATGTGTAATGTTTCTGCATAATATTTATTCCACCCCCATTATAGACACCATACATCAGTGTGGAGTATGAGATTGAGGAAAATAGAGGCTCCTCCCATTCCCTTGTCAAATAAGTCCCAAAACATTGTACATATTTACACTCCAAGAACAAATGGACCTGAGTTTCAAATATTTGTATGTAAGATTCTCTTGTACAATATCTGTCTTGTAACTGTTTGTGTTTGTTATTATTCTTAACACTTAATCTACTGTGTAGACCTAATCAAACAGAATCCCAGATAAATGCAGGTAACCTCCTAGATGACAGTAGGGGAAATATTGTAATGAAGCTTATTCTATGGACAGTCAATAAATGAAATGTTTTCTTTGTATTTCTTCTGACATATTTGTAAATATAAACTTTTTCTATAATTTATTTGTATCTGGGAACTAGTTATACCCCACCTAATTAAATTATTGACTTGTTCCAACCCATACTTAGGTAAACCAGGAATTCTAAAGTAAAGTTCCTGTTTTATTCTAGGACCAATGTATTAAACAAGGGCTCACCCAGGCCAGGACATGGGGTTTCCAGATCTTGGTTCCAGGTTTTAAGGTGAAATCAATATTATAAGATGAAAATATACTACAATAACAAGTGACGGGGATTATCATATCTAATCTCCCTTCCTGTATTCTCCTGTACGTGTATTCTCTTTTAATAGGGTTCAATCTATTACCACACAGTGCTTGAAAGAAAATATTAAATAAAGAAGTAATGATAGACTGAGGGGGTTGGGGACATAACTCATACATAAAAACATAGGTAGAAGAAGGGTCTTTATTAAAAGAACCCCATTTTTTTCAATTTCTATTGCCCTTTCCAGGAAGCTATCAGTCTCTTTGCCTTATGTAAACCTAACTCCCAGTTGTGCTTAGGCATGTCCTCTCCTCCAAAGACTACACCCCAAATGGAGATTGTACCACTGGTAACAGGTACCCTTGCAAAGTTTGCCCTGTCAGGAATGGGAGTATTACCTAATACAACCACCAGACTTTTGTATAATTAATCATGGATGCAGACTGTCTAGAAAAAGTAGAACAAACCTCAGGAAGAACATGGGTGTTCATTGTCATGCCTAAACAAAGAGCCAAGTCATGAGAGTATGTTAGTATTTTAACGGTTGGAGAATCTGTGCTAACCATTAATCAGTAAGAAGGCAGAATTCCTGTCCAGGGAAATTGCTGCTGCACAGAATCGACCAGCCCAGCTCTTTCGTACCGTGGACAGACTATGCAATCCACTCTGTCTTCAGCCTGAGAGAGCATTTTCACAGGAACGCTGTGAGGAGTTTGCTCGATTCTTTGCAGATAAAGTTGCCACAATCAGGTCTGATCTCCTTCTAACTCTCTCAAATGGGAGTTGTAGTGGTTGGTAGGAGATGTCGGACACCCAGTTTGTGTGGTCTGACTTTGACTGATCCACAATCAATGACCTAGTGTTGATCGTCCAATCACTGCGACCGACCAACTGTAGTTTGGATCCGGGCCCCAGCTGCCACTTAGTAGGATGTGTGGATAAAATCGTCCCGATCCTTGCTGAGATAATCTGGTTGTCATTGGAGAAGGGGATCTTTCCTGACCCTTTGAAGGAAGCCGTGATTAGGCCCCTTCTAAAAAAAACCTCCTTAGACCCGGAATGTCTGGCCAACTACATGCCTGTCTCTAACCTGCCTTTTGTAGGCAAGGTTATTGAGAAGCTGGTTGTGTTGCAGTTGGACGATCATTTGACCAGTCACAATGTATATGATTCTCTCCAGTCGGGATTCAGGAAAAGACATAGTACCAAGACAGCCCTTGTTAGAGTACTAAATGACCTCCTAATAGCGAGAGATCGGAAGACTTGTTCCATCTTGGTCCTTCTTGATCTCTCTGCGGCATTTGATACCGTTGATCATGGGGTTCTTTTGGAGCACCTGCGGGTTATCTGTGGGCTATCTGGTTTAGTCCTCAGTTGGTTTCAATCATTCCTCGAGGGTAGGACTCAGAGGGTGGTGTCTGGGATTGTTCCTCGACATCACTTCCCCTATCCTCTGGGGTGTCGCAGGGCTCTATTTTACCACCCATGTTATTTGCGGTATATATGCTGCCATAGGGAGTGATCATTAGGCGGTAGGGCTTGAGTTTTCACTGCTATGCAGATGATACTCAGCACTACATGTCCTTTGTGCCTGGCCAGGGTGATGCTGTCTCGGTCTTTAATAACTGTCTTACTGAAATTCAGGACTGGATGATTGTGAACTAGTTGCGGTTAAACCCTAAAAAAACTGAGGTGTTGGTTGTGGACCCAGGCCATCGAGGGGTAGGTTCATTGACTGGGTCACCCTCAGGTCTTTGGCTTGGGGGGACCCAGATGATGACCTCAGACCGGGTGCAGAACTTGGGCATTATATTCGATGATTGTCTGACCCTCAAACATCAAGTGTCAGCGGTTGTCAAGACCTCATTCTACCATCTGAGGAATATAGCCCGAGTGATGCATCTGGTTTCCAAAGATGACCTTCCAACATTGGTCCACACCTTCGTTACCTCCCGCTTGGACTACTGCAACGCCCTGTACCTAGGGCTATCGGGAGTGGATAGTCACCATTTGCAGCTGGTGCAGAATGCGGCGGCCAGTCTTTTGACTGGTACATCAAGGGCCAGTCATATAACGCTTGTCCTCCGTGGACGGCACTGACTATCAATTCAATGGCGAATCACCTTCAAGGTCAGTCTGCTGACCTATAAGGCCCTACATGATCAGGGACCTAGTTACCTGCAAGATCTTCTTCACCCTTACAGTCCTTCCCGTCGGCTCCGATCCACTGATGAGGGATTGCTAGAGATTCTCAGGGTTTGCTTAAAGACATCAGGGGCAAGATCATTCAGTTTTATTGCTCCAACCATGTGGAATTCTGTACCTCATCGGGTGAGAGAATGCCTGACTGTCCAAAGCTTTAAATCAGCTTTGAAGACGTATTTGTTTAACCTAGCATATCTGGATTTTTAAAATATATTTATGGATTGTTTTTAGGAATTTAAGTTTCATGTATTGATTTGTTGTAAAAGCGCCTTGGTTTTGGAAAGGCGCTTTTTAGAAATAAAGTATTCATTCATTCATTCATTCATTAATTTAATCCATGTATTGAATTATATAAAGTAATGCTTCTCAAAAAAATGTCAATGCTAAAAATGTATAGGCGTGGGCTAAGAGGGCTCCTTTGTCTGACGCCTCTCTTTAGTCTAATTTCTTTCCCTGCCAATGCATTAATGTTTGGAATAATTGTAGCATTCCCATACATGGTATGTGTAAGCAATAACCCATGACAGGGTGTGGGGCTATAGGCATTTAATCCATGTCTAGGGTGCGTTGCGAGGCATGAGGCCACAGGCAGAGTGTCCTTACAGCACTCCAGGTATGGATTAAATGCCTATAACCCCACATCCTCTAGTGGGATATTGTGCTTATAACATGGATTACCTGTACCACAGGATAGATCCCCCCAAAAGCAGCTGCCCCCTTGTCTAAATGGAGTATAGGGACTGTATCCTTCCCTGTTGCAAAGTAGTCCCTAAGAAAAGATGCATTATGTTGCTTCTTATACTTATACAAGTGTAACAATCACAGTGTTCAGTTAATCTTTCCCAGTTGTGCTCTGTAACAATGTTATATCTCAACTTAGGATATCACAGAGCTGCCAAAATCAATACTGTATGAGCTTTAGAACACTGGCAGTGAGTGCCTGTCCAACACATCCTGAATATGGATTAAACATTCAGTTTAATCCACAGCTCTGGCAGCTGAGCTGCTGTGTGTGGCTCCTGCTCGCTGGCTGTAGTGCGATGTTGCACTGGAAAAATAACTTACGGCTGTGTTCTGCTGTGCTGGGGGAGAGGGGGAACAGTGCTCAGGATGGAAAACTCACTCCATGTTTGATTTCCATACTATGGGAAGGGGAACATGTACATGGTGAAGTATGTACTGCACACTGAAGGGGATGGTGTCTGCAGAAGAGAACCAGCACCACTCTCCGTTTGCTGCACAGAGTTCTGTAGGCCAGGTGGGTTGAAACACCTATGACTGTTGCTGACAGAAGTGCTGGAAGCTTTTTTGGGTGATGGGACACATGCACAGCACTGGGACAGGCCACCTCTGCTAGCAAGCACTCAGTCGAGAGGAGTGATCTCCGCCAGTGGGGTAGGTGGTAAGACAACTCCTTGTGTTTCTCATAGTTGTGCAGTTCTGCATGTCAGCCACCTACAGACTCCTGTTGACGGAATGGTGACGATAACTCACAGTGCGAGTGGGTGTGAACACACAGCAACTGTTTCAATGGCTCAAGAGAGGAGTGCACAGCAGGGAAGTGTGCCACTGCACATTGAGGCTTCTGAAATGTGCACAGAAATTGGCAACACTGCATTACCACAGATGACCACTGCTTGCTTGCACTCACTTGCACCTGTAATCCTTTCACACTTTCACCCACAGGCCACTGTTTAATTCACAAATGCAATGATTGGCTGACTGGTCTCACCTAACTGGAGAAATTATTCACAATGCACTGCGCAGTTGTCCAACAGCTTGTTGCGGCGACCCCCCCCCCCGCCTCTGCATTACAATATTTAATCCACACTTACTGGCCATCAGGAATGGTGACAGCCATAAGATGTTCAGTTTATAACATTCATGGAAAATACTTGATAGATAAAACTGATTACTACTATGATGTATGTCTTGCATTCCTTTCAAAGTTTAATCCACAGCCCACAGTTGATGGGAGCCGTGTTTTTTATTTTTTTAACATCTTGGACAAACAGGTTCTCTGTCAGGAAACCTCTGATCAACCCATTCATTGACACTAAGGGTGCCAAACAAGGAGAAATTCCCCATCATTACACTGTGGATGTTACAGTGTACTCTGCTCACTAAGATGAGAAATAACAAAGGCTGCTGGCAAACATGAGCAGAGCAGTATCTGTAGATCACTCCATGGTGTGATAAAGTCTACTTCACTCTCAGGAACAACAGCTGGCACAGAAACCATGGATTAAATAGCAAATTTTATCCATGGACACCTGACAGCTCTCAACTAATCACTTCCGGCTACCTGAGGTGACCAATGTTATAAATCCATTTAACAAATGCTGCAGGTATTCCAAAAACTCTAAGCACATTTAACAGATATTCATGAGATATCCTGACAAAGGCTTTTTCCTAATCAATCCCCAGCACTTATCCCTGCAGTTTATTTTCTGAGAGTGTTTGGAAAATTTCCCTTAACATAATTAAATTGTCATACTGGTATCTGTTTGGAATGGCACAAGTCTGATAAGGACTGATTAATTTGTCAGCTATTGCTGTAAGCCTACTTAACAAAACCTTACTTAATATTTTTAAATCAGTGTTAAGTAGACTTAGAGGCCTCCAATTTTTTAGTTCCTCTTGGGAGCCTTCCTTAAATAATAAAATTAGTAATGATTGATCCATAGATTTAGATGGAGCATTATTTTGTAACATCTCATTAAAAACAACCTCTAGGGCAAGTGCTAGATCTTCATTGAATGTTTTATATAGATCAGGACCTATGCCATCTGTGCCAGGGGCTGAGTTATTTTTGAGAGTAGCAATTGCTGCTTTAATTTCCTCAGCTGTGATAGGGGAGGTTAAATAAACCCCATCATCTGCTTCTATTTGTGGGAGATTCAAATAATCCAAATTAAGGTTTTCTATCAAAGAGGTTTCACCACATAGGGAGTAGACATATTTGTCTACTTGATTCAGAATATCTCTAGCAGAAGTAACAACCTGGCCAGAATCTGTGACTAGTTTAGCAACGACCCTATGAGCTAGCCTATTTTTGCATTCCTTAAATGGATCCATGGAGCCTTTTTTCATGTTGGTGTCAAATCTTAACTCTTGTTCAATGGATTTTTGCCCTGTCATATTGAATGCTAAACATTGACTTTTTCATTGTCATGATTTAGGAACTGTAATTTACCTTATTAATTTCAGACAGAGAAATCAGTTTCTGAAGTTGGCCTCTTAATTGTAGGTATTTAAGATAATCCTTGTTCGCAGGCATCTTGGCTTTAGACTGAAAAAAATATTTCCATACTAGTTTGGTGTCTTCCCACCAAAGGGCAGCACTGTCATACATCCCTGCCATAGACAACCTTGCTTGTCAATTCCTTTTCCAGGCTAATTTAATTTCTTCATCCTCTAAAAGAGAGCTGTTAAGTCTACAGGTATTAATTTTACTTCTGGGAGACTGATCCCAGAGTATACTAATAGTGATAGACCCATGGTCCAAAAATTCCCAAGCTTGCAGTTTAATGTTTTCCAGTTGCAAGATATTGGATAGAAATATGAAATCAATCCTTGTGGACAAGGAACCTCTAAAATATGTGCTACTGCCAATGGGGAAGGAAGTCCTATAAGAGTCCTTTAAGGTTGCACTTGCTTATATATTTTTAAGGGCTATGTTGCTGCAAAAAAGCTTGTCAGTCCTAAGGCCCGTATCCATTTCTTCAGTTGCACAATTAAAATCCTCTGCCCAAATGACCAGTCTATATGTGTATAGGTAAGGTTGCATTTGTTTAAATAGAGAACTCCAAGGGCTTTAGTCTGGGGGGCATAAATAGCAAGTAATGTGAAATGCTCAGTATGAAAGGTGAATTCCAAAAGCAGGGCCCTACCTGGATTAATGTCCGCTAATCTGGAAACTTTAAATTCGAGTTATTAAACAGTATGACTACTCCATCGCAAAGTTCTTCACCAATAGATCAGAATGAGGGGCATTTTGACCACAGTTTAGAAGCTTGTTGCAACTCAAATTGGGACTTAATCCTAGTGTATTTGATACAGTATTTGTCACTCTTTCTCTCTTGTAACATACCTAACATGGTTATCATTTTTTTGTGACTTTTTATGCTGTTAACATTTATGGTAGTTACATTGAGGGAACCCATGGGTAGTCAAAAAAAAAAAAGAGTAAAAAGATGTTCTAAATCCAAGTCAAGGGGTCTTAATGCACATTCTGCATCTAGTACGATGACAAATATGATCTTTCTGCCCCCCCCTTCATCTATGTCTGAGGTATCTTCAGTGGTGGTGGATGCTATAGAAGAGGAGTCTGATTCCTCACTCCCTGAATCCTCCCCATGTTTGTCTGAGGATAGGGCTGTAAATTTGTTGCCTGATTTCCATGATTCTTTGGAGTTAACTTGGGTCATGGTAGCCAGAGATTTATCTAACCTGTTTCTCTTTTTTGAAGTTGTTTTCTTGAAGGGTTGTGTCTGATGTCTGATGGGGGGGGGGCATTTCCACATCTCCAGGATTTTCAGAGGTAATGATGCCTGGGGCCTCAGTAGTAGAGGGCTGAGAAACTGGTTCAGACACAGACTACATCTGTTTGTATGTTAATAGTTTGTTTTGCAGTCTGTCGAGAGGGATTAGTTATGTCTGAGCGGGGTGCAGGAGCTGGAGTAAATGTAACAACATGCTCTTGGTTAGTGACTCTTTGTGCCTGCATTTGCTGTGCCTTATTGATTAACCCTCATGAGAGGGCATATCCCTATTATGGGACACAAGGACATTTACTGTAGCCATGACCAGTTTTCTCACAGAGATTGCACTTGAATAGATTAACACAGTTGGCAGAGATGTGGCTATAATCTAAACAATGACTACACCTAGGGGTATCACAGGCAACGCTCAAATGGGTGCGAGACCTGCATTTAAAACAAGACTTAGGCTGCCCCATGTAAAATAGTACTCCCCTGTCCATTCTAAGACAAAATGTCTAGGCAAGTGCACAAACCCATTATTTGTAGAAAACAATTTCACCTTAATTTTCCATCCCCAATTCCAAATCTGTTCACTATTGAGAATTGGGAAGGGTCTATCCAGAACTTCGCACTTTTGGCATAACCAAAACAGGATGTCCTCAACATTGACATCCTCATTACAAAACATAATGGTGATATATTTAACAACATGTTTTGTAAGAGGGACAGCCATGTATGGGATACAAATTGAAGAATTTTTTAAAGTTTGGTACTGGTTCCAAAATCTATCCAGACCAGATACAGTTTTAAAATGTATGTCATATTTCCCATTCCCTAAGTGAATAAGTGCAAAGATTTCTGATGAAAAAAATGTCACTGAATCTTTTAAGAGCTGCTTTGCTATATACAATCTATCAGGGTTTTTTTTAGACCTCCTTTAAATACTGAACATACATAATTTCTATGTGGGGCTGGCTCCCCTTTGTTTTAAAACAAGTCTGCCAGATGAAAAACAGGGTTTAGCCAAGGTCTTCTAGAAGGGTCCTGTAGAATTGAATCTGAGGGACACATTCTATTTTGATTTTGTTCTGTGGCCTCAGGAGCAGCACTGGATGTGGAGGTCATTTGGGAAACAGATTCCATTTGTAAGCTTACATTGGGGCCCATAGCATTCACAGAAACAGAATTCTGATTGCCTGGTATTAGATATTTATTTGTTTTAGCAGGAATAGTAGAGTCAAGTACAGTTGCTACCTGTTTATGGGTTGTGTCTACTTGTGTCTGGTATCACTGGATATCTGAGTCCTCTGGGTCAGGAAGCCACTATCCATCATTCATTTGGATCCAACCTGCATTCTCCAAAGCATGAGCAGGTGACCAAACACCATTGGTTGCATCCTGATTATTGTTTGTTGCTAGGCCAGGTTCAGTAACAGTAGGAGTCCTGGGTTTGGCAGCATTGTTGATAAAGCGCTTTGTGGTATGCCTTGTGTTAATGCAGCAGGAGAAAAAGTAAAATTACTAGTTGAAGCAGAGACTTTTAAAGCTGGTAGTTCAGTTTTATCAGCAGTATCAGTGGGACATTGTACTCCAAGTCCTTGCCTTCTCCCAATAGAAGGGTCAGGCTTTTGTTTTTTTAGATACTTTCTCAACTTTAAGCACTCAACCGAAGGTTACTTTGAACTGCCAGCTGAAACAGAAGTTTGACAATTTAGATTAGGGCTCAGATTTCCAGCTGTCTTTGATGCGGCTGTGCCACCGCTCAGCTGTTAGGGTACAAGTGGGTCAGCATCTGGAACTGTCTGAGGCATGGTATGTGAAGCTGACAGCTTGGCTTGCATGGTTTCTTTCTGGGTTCTGCATCCCAATTCTTCCTCAGTTAATTTTAGTAACAATAATTCTTTCTCTGATATGACAGCTTTAGGGACAGCTCAAACAATATGTACCTGAGCATTGGTTGTGGTTTCCTCACTGTGTTACAAAGAAATACAGAAACATAGAATTTGGTGGTAGATAAGGACCGCTTGGCCCACCCAGTCTGCCCATTTCCCTACCTAATGGATAAGCTAAAGATCCTAGTTAACCAACAGCCTACTTCTTCCTACCCCCTCCCCCTAGAATTGCCTTATGACTGTCCCATGCATTCTTGAATTCCACCACTGTTTCTGACTCCACAACCTCCTCCAGAAGGCCATTCCATGCATCCACAACCCTCTTTGTGAAAAAAATGCTTCCTTACATTATCTCTCAGCCACCACCCCTCTATCTTCAAATTATGCCCCCTTGTTCTTGCATACTTCTTTTTCTGAAAGATGCTACTCTCTTGGACTTTCTTGATTCCCTTGAGGTACTTGAAAGTTTCTATCATGTCTCCCCTCTCCCTCCTTTTCTCAAGGCTATACATGTTAAGCTCTTTAAGTCTCTCTTCATATGTCTTCTGGTGCAGACCCTGCACCATTTTAGTTGCCCTCCTCTGGACTGCCTCTATCCTGTTTATGTCTTTGCAGAGATTGGGTCTTCAGAACTGCACACAATACTCCAGATGGGGTCTCACCAGCTGTCTGTACAGAGGGATAACAATTCCTGTTTTCTACTGGTGATGCCTCTCCCTATGTATCCCAGTATCCCCCCAGCCCTCATTACTGCCCTCTCACATTGCTTGCCACCTTTAGGTCATCTGATATGACTACCCCCCTGGTCCCTTTCCACTTTTGTTGTTGTATCTCAACCCCAATTTGTACTCTTCCTCTGGGTTTTTGATTCCCAAGTGCATTACCTTGCACTTCTTAGCATTGAATCTAAGCTGCCATACATTTGACCATTCCTCAAACCTTGCTAAGTCCCTTCTCATCCTTTCCACCCCACCTTGTGTATCAACTCTGTTGCAGATATTTGTGTAATCTGCAAAGAGGCATACTTTTCCTTCCAGTCCCTCTGCAATGTCACATATAAAGACATTGAAGGGGACTGGTCCTAGTACTGAACCTTGTGGTACCCCACTAGTAACCCCCCTTTCTTCATAGTTGACTCTGTTTACTATTACCCTCTGTGTCCTGGTCTCCAGCCAATTCTTTACCCAGGCTCCCATCTTGGGACCCTCTCCCAGGCTGGCTAACTTGTATATTAATCTTTTGTGTGGGACTGTGTCAAATGCCTTACTAAAGTCGAGGTAGACCATGTCCAGAGTCCCTCCCTGATCTACTACTTTGGTCACCCAGTCAAAGAAATCTATTAGATTCATCTGACATGACCTTCCTGCTGTGAATCTATGCTGCCTTGGGTCTTGTACCCCTGTGGCCTCTAGGTTCTCGACAGTTTTTTCCTTCAGAAGTGATTCCATCATTTTCCCTATCACTGAGGTTAAACTAACAGGTCTCTAGTTTCCTGCTTCTGCCCTGCTCCAACTTTTGTGAAGCAGAATCACATCTGCCCTCCTCCAGTCCTCAGGTACCACCCCATCCTCCCATGATTTGTTAAAGAAGGTAGTCAGTGGTGTCACTAATTCTACCCTTAGTTCTTTTAGCATTCTGGGACGAATCCCATCAGGCCCCATTGCTTTGTCCACCTTCGGTTTTAAGAGTTCTTTCAGAACCCTTTGTTCTATAAATGGGCTGGTATCAACTCCTGTATCCAGGGTGTTTTTATTGTTTGGTTTAGGTACCTCCTCCTCTTCATTTGAGAATACTGAGCAAAAAATATTTGTTTAATATCTCTGCCTTTTCACAGTCACCCTCTGCCCACCCCCCTCCCCTTTATTAAGCCTCACTATCCCTCCATTGGTTTTCATTCACTCCCTGATGTACCTGTAAAAGGTTTTATCCCCCTTCTTAAATGACTTGGCTATCTTTTCCTCAGTTTGGGCCTTTGCTGTTCTGACTGCTTTCCCAGCTTCCTTTTGCTTTAACTGATACAATTCTCTGTCCTGCTCCTTCTGAGGTTCCTTGTACTTCCTGAATGCTTTCTTTTTCTTTCAAACCTTCCCTACCACCTCCTTTGAGAACCATAGTGGTTTCTTACATAATTTTGTCTTATTTGCTTCACACAAATGCTTGTTGCCTCTGTGATGGCAGTTTTGATTATTCCCCATTGTTCTTCCACCCTTCCTTCCTGCCCATTTGCTAGTGCATTCCTTAGGCACTCACCCATTTTGTCAAAGTCAGCCCTCCATAAGTCCAGTACTTTTGCCTTTGTATGGCTTGACTCTACTGCTGTGTTTATCATGAACCATACTGTTCGATGGTTGTTAGTTCGAGATGACTACCCACTTCTACATCTGTGATCCTCTCTCCATCTCCATTTGAGAGTACCAGGTCTAGATTGCTCCCTCTCAGTGGGTTTCAATACTAGTTGTCTAAGGTATGCCCCCTGTAGGGCATCTAGTATAACCCACTCTTAAAGTGGCTGCTGCAACTGCACTCAGTTAATATCGGCATATTTAGATCCCCAATCAGCAATATCTCCCCTTTTCAGCCATTCTAAGTATACTTTCTATCATTTCCTTGTCCATTTCCTCCCCTGAGAGAGGGGTCTGTAAACAACCCTTGTGCGGATTGTTGTGCCATTGCCTGTCTCAAATTGACCCACAGTGCTTCCTCTCCTCCTTGTTTACCATTTTGTTCTGTTGCTTTGATTCCTTCCCTTATGTAGAGAGCTACACCTCCTCTTTTACCATCCCTGTCCCTCCTGTAGATAGTGTATCCTGCTATGTTTACATCCCAGTCATGGTTCGGTGTGTACCATGTTTCTGTGACTGCCACGATATCCAGATGTTCCTCCTCCATCAAGGCCACTAATTCAGGAAGCTTGTTACCCAGACAACAGGCATTGGTACTCATTGCACTCCATTTTCTGATGGCTTTACCTCTTGTAGCAACATTCCCCACTGACCTTTCTACCTTGGTATTTTCCTCATTTAATACCCTGTTTTGTAGGGGAGGCTGGGAATTCCCTGCTGCTTATCGGTTCCTCCCCCCTTGACTAGTTTAAAAGCTTGCCAATGAAGCATCTAAACTGATTGCCCAGAAGACTTGTTCACTTCCTGGACAGATGCAGACCATCCTGCCAGTATAGGCTGGTATCCCTCCAGCCAGAACCCCAGTCCCCAATGAGGCCAAACCCCTGTGCTCCACACCATTTTTTCAACCATTCATAATCGCATGGTGCGAAGTACCCTTGCCTCATGCATGCCATAGACAGGCAGCACCTCTGAGAAGGATACTGTGTGTGCTACTTGTCTTAGGACCCTCACCAACTCCACAAAGTCTTCCTGCACTGCTCTAATCTCATGTTGAGCCAAGTCATTCATCCCTAGCTGGACAATGATGTCCAGCTCAGTCTCCCATGCAGCTGTTCTCGTGATCCCAAGGATGCGCTTCCTGTCCCTCCAAGCCATGGTGCCAGGCAGGCACCTTACTTTAGTTTTCCCTGCTCCCCCCAGTTCTATCCCCCTAATAATTGAGTTCCCAACCAGGAGCTGCTTCCTTTTCCTATGGTGTCCTCTGCCTCCTTCTTTTGGGCCTCCCTTGTGAAAGTTGTCCGCAACCTCCTTAGTCATCAATTGCTCTCCTGTCCTCCTTGCAACCATTCCATTCCTTATTCAAAAGTTCTTCTGGAACATCAGTTTCGATAGTCTCAGCAGTTTCAGCCTCTAGTACAAAGGGGCAGATGGGAGGATAACTTCTCTGCCTCTGTAGTGCATATCATTCCTCCTTCAGCCACCAAAGTGGGCATCTTGGATGATGGGCAAGGTTTCTCCTACCAGTGAGTGGAGAATTTCCCAGATGTCCTGGCCACATTTCCCATTCACTAAAATACCACCAACAGCCTAATATCTGGTTCAATTTCAGCTGGCATCCATCTGTACCCCCCCCCGGGGACAAAGCTGAAAATGGGCAAATCATTGTCTAGTCCTCCTTCCCAGTCAACAAAAACTAAATAAAAAACTAAATAAATAAAATGTTTATCTAGTTAACTTCTGATGCCACCTTATGTTATAAGATCTAAAAGTAGTTTTATAACTATTTGTTGGATTAGATTCCTGTTTTATGTCTTCATATTATATTTGTTTTAAACTGCTGCTGTTTTAATTTCACAGCACCCTAAGCCTCAGGGGAAGGGCACCTAAGAAAGAAACTACTACTACTAATAATACTACTGCTATTCTGTTCACCACTGTGAGGTACTTGAAGGTCTTGTTCATGTCTTTAATTGTTCTCCTGTCCTCCAGAGTGTACATATTAAGTTACGAAAACAACTGTAGTGAATCTCTTTTTGAATCACTGTTTTAAAAACAAGTATGGAATAGTGGGCGCACCTTACCAGGGTAATTACAGAAATGTCCAAAACACACCCACCATAGTGGAACTAGGACAGCATTCCATCGGCTTTTCCAAAGTATCAAAGGTCCATCTTTGTTTTAGATTCAGCAGCATGAACCGAGAACATCTGATGAAGGCGTCAGTAATGATGTTGAAATTTTAACTGTCATGTGAGAGTAGTTTCAGTTCTACATTGGTCTGCAGACAAGTGAGTACAGTTTGCACTAAGGAAATCAACTGCTAGACCAAAACAGTTTGCTGTGTATACTGTTTGATGAATGAACCTCAGCTTGTTTTTACACTGCTAAATATAAACTAAGATGGACTTTTGATACATTGAAAAACCTGTGGAGTGCTGACCTATTTCAACAATTGTGGGTGGATTTTGGACCATATACATTGCTGCAGTGACTCCCAGATCCGAGGCCCCCACAGCAACAGGAATCAGGCAAAATCCGGCTGTCGCTGTGGTGGTCTGTTTGGCGATCGAGACTGCCTCGCTGGGTGTTTGCGCCCCCAATCCAACTCTGACAATGAGTTGGAATCCTAGAGACTGGGGGGTGTTCGGGGGAACAGCCCCCTGATGAATACATGGAGGCATCCGCGACACTGCAATACCGACAGTTGGCACTGCAGCTGTTGCTGTCGGGGATGTCTCCATGCCGACTGTCACTGAGGCATGGGTAAACCATTTTGGACATGTGTGCATAATAAAATCCCTCAGTCTCTCCTCACAAGGCTTCTCTTGTATGTAGGCTATCTTTCTTGAACAGTCTCCATCCACTCCAAGTCAGGCCCCCATCTCCAAAGAAATAAAATCTTTCTTCCTTGCACCACCCAATTAGCAAAGCGTTGAAATGGAAGACATGAGTCTTCACTTTTTCCCAGGCTTGGCCACAGGAGCACCTCAGAGAAGATCACTATGCCTGCTCTCTCCTTAGATATTTTCACTAGAGCATGGAAGCCTGCCATAACTTTTTCCATGCCTGTCCTACTTAGATCAATCATGTCTATGTGCATAATCAGATAAGGTCTTCTTTACGTTACACCATGAGTTCCTCCACCCTTGCTATGATTCTGTTTGCTGTCAAACCAAGAAAGCAGCATACCCCTCTTTATCATGGGTTTAGACCCCTCCTTTCAATGCCCATGCTTTTGATCCCTTATTATGAAGACTTTCCTATTTCCTTTGTTCCCCTTTTGGACTGACATCTTAATAGAACTTAATAAAAACTTAATAGAACTGTTAAGAAAGGATGTTGTTAGAAATAAGTTTAAACTAGATGAAATTCAGCGAAGAGTGGAACCGTGTATTTGAGATATTCATCAGGAATTTACAGAACAAGAAATACAGAAAAAAGTAGCAGTATAGAGAGATCAGGTTTTAGTTCAATTGTTATCTCAGACAGTTAAATTTATAACATACAAATGAAAAAGAAGCAGGGGAGAAAGAAGGAAAAGAACAGGAATAAAACAAAGTCAAAGAGAACCAATGATTTGAAGGAGGCACTAGAATTGCATTATGTCTGTCCCATGCATTCTTGAATCCCCCCACTATTTTTGACTCCACTACCTCCTCAGGAAGGTTGATCATGTATCCACAATCCTCACCATGAAAAAAATACTTCCTCACGTTACCTCTAAGCCGTCCCTCCTCTGTCTTCAAATTGTGCCCCCTTGTTCATGCGCAACTCTTTTTCTGAAAGATGCTACCCTCTTGAACTTTGTTGATTCCCTTGAGGTACTTGAAAGTTTCTATCATGTCCCCCCTCTCCCTCCGCTCCTCAAGGTATACGTATTAAGCTCCTTTAAGTTCTCTTCATATGCCTTCTAGTGTAGACCCTGCACCATTTTAGTTGCCCTCCTCTGGTTAGCCTCCATCCTGTCTATGTCCTTGTGGAGATGGGGTCTCCAGAACTGCACACATTGTACTGCAGACGGGGTCTCACCAACTATCTCTACAAAGGGATGACAACTTCCTGTTTTCTACTGGCAATGCCTCTCCCTATGCATCCCAGTATCCTGTCAGTCCTCCTTACTGCCTTTTTACATTGCTTGCCCACCTTAAGGTCATCTGATATGACTACCGCCAGTCCCCTTTCCATTTTTGTTGTTGTTAGTATCTCACCCCCCCCCCATTGTGTACTCAAAAAGAAGATAACATTGATATTAACGGGTTTGAACTGTATCATTACCAGGGGAAAAGGTTCCAAAAATTTGGCAGATGTTCAGGTGGCCTTGCTATTTATTTCAAAGTCAGTTCTTTCAAAAAGTTAAATGTCAATATATAAATATAAGTTTTATTATAACTTACATAGAGGTTGTTAATTATGGTTTGTTGCTAATAAACAGCTATATTATCCCAGATAATTCCGCGATTGTACATAACTAGGATCAGCTTAAGGAGTCCTTGAAGGACCTTTTTCAGAAGTTCCTGATGCAGGAATACTTCTATTAGGTGATTTGAATGCCCTGTTGGTACATTTGATAGGGTCTGTGAAGAATACTTTCTATGCTTACAATAACACTACAGATTATATGGTCTCTAGGGTTACAAAATATCTAAGACTAATGCTTCTTGTTTCAAGCTGATAGATGTGATATGTGAATTTAACTTGTACCCACTTAATGGAAGGTTTGAAGGAGGCAGGAATGGGTAATGGATGCACATTTAATCAATGGTCACCTACGGTGGTAGATCTTGCCCTGTGGTCGTGTTTACTGGCTCAGTGAAATGATGTATGTTAAAGTACACTCTAAAGCAACCACTTTCCTCTTGTTATCCTAAGTAAAGAAATAAGTTGTGACAGACCAAATCATGTCACACGGATCCTGTTTTCTGAAATCAGGGCCTATAAGAAAGTGAAAAAAAAAAACAGAAGGCACTCTCACACCAGAGCCAGGAGTGTAACCTCCAATGAAGGAAAAACTCACCAGATGTATATTTAAATAAAAAATCTGGATTTATTTGCTAACTGATCAACAAATAGAATACATCCAGGACCACAGTTCGAGTGTCTATGTATCCAAGTGCCCCTGCGCTTTGCCAATTAAGGCTTTGTCAGTGAGCACAGTACATTTTTGTCAGCCTATAAGAAAGTGATCTAGCGCCAAGATTCTGATATCCAGGTGAAGGACATAATTATTAACTCAAATTTAAATATGGAAGTTAAACATTTAGAGGATCAAACTCTAGATTACTTAGCTGAGAACCTGAACATTTTTTATAGCAAAATAAGAAACAGACTAGAAGTCATTGTAACATCTAGACAGGATGCATCAAGGCTCTGGATGGTTTGATAAAAAAAGCTCTGTAAATAATAAAAAAACAGACACGCTAAAAATATTTTGGAAGAACTAAACATGACCAAAAAACACTATAAAAATCTTCTTAAAGAAAAAATAAAACCTATTATAATAAGCAATGGAATCTCATATTAGAGGCTATTGCTACTAAAGATAGTGAAAAAATTCTTGAACTTGGTAGCCAGAGGAACTAATAACAATGAGTCGAACTGATACCTCACATATCAGAGGATAAGTGGAAATAGTTTTCATTAAAATCTTTTGGGATCCTGAACCAGATAATTCATTCCTATTAAGTGATTGTAATAATGTACAACAAATTACCTTAATTTATGAGGAAGTTCTTTTTGCAATCAATACGCTTAAGCTAAGAAAGTCTCCTGGTCCAGATGGCATCCCAGCGCAGGTGTACCTCTGCCAGACTAGCCTTTGGTGTAGATAGCTTATGATATTTTATAATAAATGAATTAAGAAAATAAAATTTCCTGAAACGTGGAAAAGGGCTCATATAATCCCAATCCAAAAATTACAGCAGATCCATCAATGTACTGACCTATCAGCCTACTTGACATAAATTAAATTTTTTTTTCTAAGGTAGTACTTGAAAGGCTTATGGTAGAAATTGATGCAACTGGAGGGATATCTCAGTTACAGATAGGATTTAGGAAGAACTATCCAACGCCTGGCAACATTTTTGTATTATGCCACGTCATTGAAAAATATGTGTTACCCCGTAAAAAGAAACTGTAAACAACTTGTATAGACTACTCAGCAGTTTTCAGTTCTATATCATGTTAAACCCGTTGAGAACTTCTCATAGATAGAGGAATTAACAGAAATCTTGTACATATAGGGCCAGATATTCAGAGGAGTTGCACAATGCGCAACTGAGTTGCGCATGTGCAATCACAGAAATGCACCCCGGAACTATATTCAACCAGTATGAAGGCACAGAGCAAATTCCATTGCACCGATGCACAACAGTAATGTATGCAGCACAAGTACAAGGGGGTGTGCCCAAGAATAAGCTGCGCAATGGCATTTTCAGCCAAAAAACACAGTGCAAACTAGGAGCAAGAAGGTGAATGTGCAAAGCAGAATTTATCATATAAAAGAAGGCTCAAACACACACCCAGCAGATATGCAAGCCATAGCCAGACATAGCCATGGATGCAGCCCTATTCTTGATGGATCAGGTAATGAGGGGTGTGAGGAGGAGGAGGAGGGAGGAACACTAACATGGCCAAGGAAGGGCCTATCAGCGGTGTGCCCAACACAGACAGTACCAAGCCCACCTCACTTTTGAGTACTTTAGGGACACAGAGATAGTGGGCCAGTACCATCTGAACAGGACAATTCTGAGGCAGCTCTGTGAGCTGTGCCATGACAAGCTGCAGGCATCCACTAGATGGAGTCATGCCATGACAGTTGAGATAAAGGTGACAGCAGCAATATGCCTGCTCACCACTGGCACCTTCCAGAGGCCAGTAGGGGCAACCAATGGCATAACACAGTCAGCCACATTCTGCCTACTCACATAGTTTCTCAACATCCTGCTGCAACATGCTTTGGCATACGTAAGATTCTTAAGCACACAGACAGAGCATATAGCAAACATGCAGGAATTCCACATGGTGGCTCCTTGCCCGTGTGATTGGGAATATGACTGCACCCATGTAATATATGTACACCACCTGGTCCAGAAGGGGCCATCTATATGAACAGAAAGGGCTACTCCTCTGTCAACTGTCAGGTGGTGTGCAATGCCTCTGGGCATATCATCAATGTGTGCACCACACACCTTGGGAGTACACATGGCACATTCATCTAGTACCACTCCATCCTGTGCCAGCGATCTGAGTGTGGGGATATCCCCACAGGTCACCTGATAGGTGAGCATGATATGGAACAGGGTGACAGAGTGGCCATGTAGGTGTGGACAGGCCTAAGGCACACATGGAGGGGGATGTCTGGGCCACTGTTTGCAGCATGGGGGGGGACATGGGAACATGCAATACATAGAAACATAGACTTTGATGGCAGATAAGGACCACTTGGCCCACCCAGTCTGCCCATTTCCCCTACCTATTGGATAAGCTGCAGATTCTAGTTAACCAACAGCCTACTTCCTGCAACCCCCACTATAATTACCTTATGTCTGTCCCATGCATGTTTGAATTCCCCACTGTTTTAGACTCCACAACCTCTCCAGGGAGGCTAGACCTACGCCCACCACTCTCCGTGAAAAGAATTTCCTCACATTACCCCTGAGCTGTCCCCTCTAACTTTAAATTGTGCCCCTTGTTCTTACACATCTCTTTTTCTGAAAGATGCTACCTTCCTGGACTTTTGATTCCCTTGAGGTACTTAAAAGTTTCTATCATGTCACCCTGTCCCTCCTTTCATCAAGGATATACATATTAAGCTCTCTCAGTCTCTCTTCATATGGTTTCTGATGTAGACCCTGCACCATTTTAGTTGCACTCCTCTGGACTGCTTCCATCCTGTCTATGTCCTTGCATAGATGAGGTCTCCAAAACTGCACACAGTACTCCAGATGGGGTCTCACCAACTGTCTGTACAGAGGGATAACCACTTCCCTTTTTCTACTTGTGATGCCCCTTCCTATGCATCCCAGTATCCCCCTGACTCTCCTTACTAACTTCTCACATTGCTTACCCACCTTTAGGTCATCTGATATGACTACACCCAGGTCCCTTTCCATTTTTGTTGTTGTTAGTACCTCCCCTGCTGTTGTGTACTCTTCTGCTAGATTTTTATTTCCTAGGTGCATTACTTTGCACTTCTTTGCATTGAATCTAAGTTGCCATATGTCTGACCATTCCTTCAACCTTGTCAAGTCCTTCTCATCCTTTCAACCCCCTTGTGTATCAAATGCCACGTGCTAACCAGTATATGTTACCCCCACATGGGACAGTGCAAACCCACTGTGACACTAACTGCTCATCCCCATCTGGCACCCATCCAATGCTGTGGAGGATCGATATAACGTGGCACACATTGTAATTGGCAACATCATTGAGCATGTCTTTGGCATGCTCAAGATGCGATTCCATTGCTTAGACAGGTCCGGTGTTGCCCTACAGTACAGCCCTGTGAAAACCTGTGGCATATTCCTGGCCTGCTGCATGCTGCACAACATGGCCATTGACTGTGGGATAGTTGTCCAGGTGGATGAGGGCAACAGCAGTGATGAGGATGGGGAGGATGAGCCAGATGGGGTGCATAGCCACCCATGCAGAGGAGGGAACCCAGGCTGGCAGCCCATGCCAGGAGGCACCGCCAACACTGTTATGGAGGAGCACTTTGGGAACCGCATGTGAGTACCAGACATGACAGCCGTTGCATATGGAACACCATACAGAGATAGTGGCACATGGCACACAGGGATGGATGCATGGACAGGAGCACACAGACACACACAGCATGCTGGGAACACACAGAAACACAGCCACGTGCAAACAACACAGTGGACAGGCATGGGCACATGCACACACATAGACTCTGCGCTGGACATAGGGGTGGCGTGCTCTGCCCTGCCGTGCACCACCATCACCATTATACATCACACAGCTGGGCACAGTGGGGCATGTGGGTGGCACAGTCAGGGTGGTGGGTGATGTGGCAACACACACCAGTACAGTAGGATGTGGCATGGCTCAGACTGAATGCACCAGCACACAGGCAAGGCCAGCACAGTGCTTTTCTCATCACCACCTTGCGACAAGGCCCAGCAGCACTGCATGCACACATAAAGTACATGCCACATGCCACACGTACATGATGACACAGGCACATGGCGGCCCAGACAAGTGTGCTCCACAAAACAGTAGCAGGTAGCAGGATGGGACAGCACATCCAGCAGGACTACCATGTGGTGCCACGGCTGCAATGGCCATGTGGGCAGCCATGCCTGGGCTGTGTGCAGCTACTGGCTGCTCAACAGCCACAGAGAGTAAAAAACAACACACTCATGGGTGTAGAGGCCTGGGAACATGACTGGGTCCTTGTGGATGTGAATAGACTGGCAAAGAGATTACTGCCGGGTGTGCCAGGGATGGTCTCATTGGAGCACAGCATCAGCCATGCAGGGGTCTCCAGTCACCATGACTGCATTGTTCACATTGCACTATGACAAGTCTGTCATGCCCTGCCATTCCCAGTGGATGCCAGTAATGCAAATCCAGTAGTGATGGTACCAGGAATGCGGTTCAGTGATGTGGTCAAGGGCCCCCTGCAGCTGACAGAGCTCAGTTATCAGCTGTGCATGTCCAATGTCTCCTCACTCAGTCAGTTGATGCACCTTCTCCCACAGTGCATGTATCTCAGCCCTGAGCATTGTCTGGTGATCCATGGATGCCCACAGCAACCCAGTGTGCTTGTCCAGCCTGTCAGCACCTTGCACATCATGGGGCAGATGCTGACCTACTGGTGGTGTCATGCTGTGCAACATCCCTTACCTGGGGATGCTGCACAGGTAACCGCACAGACAGTGGGGGATTGTGTGGTTGCCCTGTCAGCAGCCCCTGTGGTGTGCTGCATGGTGGCCACTGCAGCCTTCTGCCATAGCCCATCTGCTGGGCCAGCCCCATGACACAAGTGACTGTGCCAGCCGCCCATCCATGGCCAGTGACAGCGACCATGGTTAGGTGGTTCCTGCACGGGTGCCGTACCACCAGTGCTGGCATCCACAGCCTGTGTATGTCTCTGTCCTATGGGTGGAGTGTCCAGGCCTGTGCCACCCAGGATCAGTGTAAGGTCATCATCACTGTCCGATGATGCCCCCTCTTGTGGCCCAGGTACAAGCACTAGTAGGGCATCCAGTAGCAGGAGGTCTGCCAGTGGGTCATTGTTGCCCAGACCGGAATTCAAGCAGTCCCACACTGCTCCTTCACCAATGGTCAGTGTCCTGGATACCTGTTGATGTTGATGGCACAGCCTCCTTGGGTCCCACATCATCGGTGGTATCCTGCAATGCACCCCTGAGGTGAGATGGCACTGGAAGACAGAAAGAGCATTATCACTGATGAATGTGGCATTTGGTATGAAGTGCTGTGGCCAGTGTAATTGGGGCATGTGAGCCACCACTGTGCCAGCCTGCCACAGGGGAGCCTGTGCAGCACCGCATGCCTGGGCAGTCATGTCATAGATGGTACAAGGCATGCCAGCCATTGTGAATAGCTGCAGCAAATGGTGCTGCACCACCACACAGCTGACATGCATGCCTCCCCAGCCACACCTGTCAGCCACGACACCACTGGTGTGCTGACCAGCTGCCTGTGGCGCTGTGGCCCATGCTGTGCCACTGGTACATGCTACACAGGGAAGTGCTGATGGGCAGCCATGCAGCACTGCACACCCTGGACCACAACCCACAGCTACAGTACAGTGCTCATGCTGTAGCTGCAGTCCCACTGGGCACAGGTGGCCAATGCCATGCATGGTGGGCCCGTGCATGGCATGAACCACAGCATGCCACAATGACCATGGGTACACAGCACTGCTGTAGTCATTCTGGCATGCTGCTGGCATGCACACACTCCCACACCATAGCCATTGCCTACATACTCACAGTGCTGTGATGTACTGCCACTCATCTGGAATCCAACTCCTGGGACACCCTCGATGGCCGCACAACTGATGGTTGCCACCACCAGCTCCTAACCTGATGTCAGTACAGGTGCAGTGGCCAGTCCCCTGCCT
This sequence comes from Neoceratodus forsteri, assembly GCA_016271365.2. Classification (NCBI taxonomy): domain Eukaryota; kingdom Metazoa; phylum Chordata; order Ceratodontiformes; family Ceratodontidae; genus Neoceratodus; species Neoceratodus forsteri. Next base: position 629,466,107 of record CM057455.1, read on the forward strand.
GTCCTACTGTGTGACACCCTGATAGATGCCACCTTCTCCTTAATGCAGCTACGGTCTGTTCCCACCTTCTTCTTCTTCTTCTTCTTGCACTCCTGTTGTGTCTGCTGTGGGCTTTGACATACTTGGCCACTTTCTCCCACCTGGTGGCACGGTCCTGCAGTGTACCAGTGGCCCCACTTAGCAGTGCCTCCCTGTCAAGGTAGGCCTCGAACAGGGCCTGCTGTTCATCTTTCATAAAGTTGGCCTGTGCTTCCATGCATGCCTCTTCTCCTCAGCTCCTTCCATGTCTGACATGTCGCTACCTGTGGACAGTCAGACATTGGCCTGATAAGCAGCTTGGCAGCCCAACATGGAACCGTGCAGCACTGACAATATGCACAGTAATATCATTACACAACACAGTGTGATGGTTCATACCTCAATGGCTGCAATACCAGTCAGTGACCTGTGCTGTGTTGTGGTGCCTTTATGGCCAAGTTCATTCAAATGAGCAATGGCACAAATCTAATAATATGCTAATGTGCATGATTATGCCTAGGATTGGCTTATGAGGCTGTTTGCATATGTTGGCTGAATGTTGCAGAATTGCACCTTGTGCATTACATATGCGCCACAGCAATTCACTGGCACATTCCCAGCACATGAGCGTTGCATGTCTGCCCACCTGCCATGCATGCCATAGGTGGCACAATGTCATGTGTGGCCTATCGTGCACCTGTGTGCACTGTGCATCCTTCCCCTATTGCGCATGTGGCCATGTGTGCTTGCTGTGCATGTGGCCCTGATGTGCTGTATGTCCTCACTGCGCAAGTGTGTCAGATGTGCAATGCCACCAACTGTACATTGCCTGTAGATGCATGATTGGCACACACGTTGTGGCACAGCATCACACAGTGCACCTACATGGGTCATGGCTGTGACCCAACACTCCCACCTTAACTTCCAGTGATGCGCATGTGTGTTATTGCGCCATAGGCCTCTGTTGCACTTGTCTATTGTGTATCTCCGAGCAGTGCAGCCATAGTCTGTGTGTTCCAGTTGCGCATCATGTGCTCCACAGTTCCATCTGCACACTTTTCAGGCCACAGTATGGGTGGTCAGATAGAGTATGGTGGGCTGTTGAAATGGCAGGTTCTACAAGTCACATGCAATGGGCACACAACTGGAGTGATGTGGAGATGGCCAACCTGGTGGCCCTGGTGGAGCCACAGACAGACCAGCTGTTTGGTCTGGCTGATCTGCAGGAGCCATGTTCCAAAGTTTGGAACAGGATTGCAGTGGGCCTGGGGAGGAGGACAGGGGTGCTGTGGACCAAGGAGCAGTGCTGCCACTGGTATGGAGACCTCCTGAGGTGGGATCCACACAGCTACACGGGCTGCAGGACCAAGCCCATTGGAGGTCAGTGCCGCAGCCAGGTAGGTGTTCCCTTGCACTGTGCAGGCTTCCATTGTCCAGTTCCTATGCTGTTATGTGTACTGTCTGTAAAGCTGAATGGGAGGGACCAACACTGTTGGGAGGGTGTGTTTCCTGCATTGCTAAACTGTGTACCTGTGTGGTGCACAGTGACATAGGCCCAGACACCATACCCCTCACAAGGGCCAGTGTCCCTCCCAGTACTGTGTCAGCGCTGTGTACTGTGTCTTGGCTGGGGGGGGCTCTGTGCATAGCATACCACTCAAGTCTGTTTATCTCTCTGTTCCATCCACAGGACCGGTGGACTGCAGGAGGGCCCGGGAGGCTGCCATCAGGGACAGACAGCATACTGATGGGGGTGGTGCTGCTGCTGCACCAGTGCCAGGATGGGCAGGTGAGTGTGTGCGTCATGGTTTATGGGGCATGGCTGGGACTGGGATGGGTAGTGTGGTACAGCCAAGTGCACTGCTGCCATGCATGACCACTGCTTGGGAAGGTACATGGCTCCACTGTCTGTGTTGTGTTGTGCTGTGTGTGGTGGGTCCGTGAACATGGACTCTGTGTGGTGGCATCCAATTGCTGTCACTGGTAGGGTGGGTATGTGTGTGTGTTCCATGGTGTCTACCTGCTGCTGGGGGACTACTGTCCTGCCTGTGGGGGCATTGCGCCAGCACTGTGGGGTACATTACACAGGTGTGGGTGCATGTCATTCAATGGCGAGCATGCAATCTGGCTGTGGGGCACGGCTAGGTCAGCTGTTGTTGTCCACTGTGCACATGCCATTGCCAGTTACATAGAAACATAGACTTTGACAGCAGATAAGGACCACTTGGCCCACCCTGTCTGCCCATTTCCCTACCTACTGGATAAGCTGCAGATTTTAGTTAACCAACAGCCTACTTCCTGCCACCTGTTCCATCCACTGGTGGGCACATCAGCTACCCTGTGCACACACATGGGGAGCTTGGGCTCCTTGTGGCCCATCACTCACTGCCTGTTTTGTGTCCCCTCTCTTAGGTCAGGATGGGCCCAGTCCCATAGAAGACTGCCAGCATTGATAGGCGGGGGTCTTCTCCATTTGCATTGACTCATCCAGCACCACATTGCTAGGACCAATGTGAAAATCTGGATTGGTCGGCGGCATCTGGTGGCCACTAGGGACCTGGTGTGCGAGGTATGCTGGCTACGTGTGGTGCTTTGGTGTCAACAACACTAACCCTGTCCCCCCTCCCAACACTCCTTTGGACTTTCCCTACCCTCCTGTGCCTTTGTTATATTTGGCTTTCCTTCTTGAAGTTTGCTTCCAGACCCATTCCCCTTTTTGCCCAGATTGTCCCTGCCTGCATTTACCCCTTCCCTGTTTATTGTTGTTTGCCCTGTTGGCACCCGTTTGTGTATGTTTGACATTGTTGTATTAAAACATTTATATTTTTGTACATCTGTGTCTGTGTCTCCTTCACATGCTGGCTGCTGCACTGTGCTGACACTGTTCTGTGGTGCTCTTGGCATATCCCCGTTAATTCCCAGTTCTGTGCCCTTTCTTTGGTGCTGTTGTGTGTGGTATGGTGCCATGGGACTGCATGCATCCATTCCATCTGGGTGGGTGATTTGGTGTCTTTGGTGACCAGTGTTTGTGTTGTGCACCTGGTATTCTCTGTGGCCTTCCGGCCATGTCCCTCTGCTGTACCTCCTGGGCACTGTCCCCTTGTGGTGTGGGTCTACCACGCTTGTCGTGGCACTCTGCTCTTGTGCTGCCATGCCTGTGTTCACCTTTGCCTGTTGTGCTTGCTCAGCATGTTGGTTGCTGCATACTGTCATGCTTTTTGCACAATCATGGTTGCTCCGGCACATGTCTGGTTGTGCAGTGGTGCATCTTTGCTATATTCAGTGTGGTTTGTGCCTGCACATGTCTATGGTGCATCTTTTGAATATGGTGTTGTTTTCCTATGGCACAAATGCATTGCACTGTGCATTCCATTGCACACATTCTGGGTGCACTTTTGAATATCTAGGCCATAATGCACAATTTATATGCCCACACTTGGGCATCTGTTAGACTGAGAACTAATGGAGAACTATTGGCTTCTTTCTCAACTAACAAAGGGGTACACCAGGGCTGTGTCCTGGCTCCTACATTATTTTCACTGTATATTGACAGATTCTTAAATGAATTCAATTCACTTCCCTCTGATACTCTAAAAATTCTCAAACAAACCTGTGCAGCACTTGCTTATGCAGTTGATATTGTGATACTGTCCTTATCCAAAAAAGCTCTACAAAAGAAAAACTAGATCTGCTTTAGGAGAAATCGTAGAAACTCCAACTCAACTCAAGATAAACCTTAGTAAAACAAAAGTTGCAATATTTGGCACTAGATCTAAACTAGGACACCGGCACATAGGCACTGATAAAATATAAATTGCAGCATCTTATGTATATTTGGGGGTTCAATTTATGGCAAACTGCCTATGGAATAGTTATCTTAAATGATGAGTAATAAACTGAAGAAAACAGTGATGGGTCTTGACAGGCTTAATTATAGATTCAACGGAATGTCTATTCTACCTTTACTTTTGACCATTAGAGTAACGTTTCAAGCTCAGTTAATATATGGAACCAAAATTTGGGAGATTAAAATGGCAGATAAGTTAGCAATTCCCATTAATAAAGTGTTAAGAAAAATTATGGGCCTTGGCCAGTCTTGCCCTGCTTCTTATATAGCAGAACTGGGTTGAACAGTTTGAATGCTCTGTTTGTTACAAGAAAAATACTGTCATGGCTAAGACTCCTAAATTTACCTAAAAATACACTTGCACATCAGTGTCTGGATGAGAAAAAATATTGGTTTGAACTAGGATTCAGAGGGCAATGCTGGTTTTCATCTCTAGTAACATTGTTAACTACCTGTAGATACAATTTTATAAGTCTGAAACTGTGTAGATAGGGGAATTTCAATAAGTACCAAATATAGGAAATGTATCTCCCCAAAAAATTGCTAATATTTGGAACCAGGAGGATTTAAATAAAATTAAGGAAACTGCATGCTAAATATGGTACATTAAAGATAATCACTTTTTTTGGTTTCAAATCTTATCTGGAATATCTTAGAAGATCATGAGCTAAGAGGTATGTTTGTGTTATACAAATCTGAATGCTTTCCATGTAATGTTTTCCTAGTTAGGCACCCAAAACTATCTAAAAACTTGGAAAATTTTACCTGTTCCATAGGTGGAACAGAAGATCTCTTGCATGTGCTTTGGAGATGCTCATGGTATAATAGAGAAAGACCTCATTGAGCTTCTGAATGCCAGGAACCATCTATGGCACAGGTCTAGGTCCCTGTGTAACCAGGCCAACATCCAGAGGTACAAAGCAACTAGAAACAACTGCATGAGGGCTATTCATGCAACTAAAAATCAATATTATAAGGAAGTGCTGTCTCGGACCTGGAATGATGGCAGAAAATGTTGGACTAACCTTAAAGAGGTCACTGGAAGAGAACTCAGATCTGCCCCTACCATGCTTAACATTGATGGTGTACCCTCACTCGACCCCAAACTTATTGATAACACTTTTAATAATGCCTTCATGGACCTGAGTGGTGTCCTGCCACCTGGTTACTTCTCTCACCCCTTCACAAGTGACAACTCTGGGAAAGAGACTCTGCACCCTTCTCATCCTCATTTGTACTTCAAAACCCTCTTAGCCAATGAAGCCAGGAATTACCTACTCAAGGCATTAAGTAAATCAAGATTTAGTGGTAACACCCTGGATCTTAAGTTTGTAGCCCTTACGCTGGATGAAATTCTGTCACCTCTAACACATATTACTAACATGTCACTTAGGTACTCTCAATTTCCTCAGAAATGGAAATCTGCCACTGTGACACCAGTTCATAAGTCTGTGGATTGCACAATTACTGGGAACTACAAGCCTATCTCTATCCTACCCTCCTCTCGAAAGCTCTTGAGTGTGTAGTGGCTGACCAACTGGTTGAATACTTAGAAAAATATCAGCTACAATGCCCGCAACAACACGGGTTCAGAAATGAACATAGTACCACTACTGCCCTTCTGGAGTTCACAGGCTTTATTCACCACTCCTTAGATCAAAGACACTGGGTCAGTGCTGCTTTCATTGATTTAACCAAAGCTTTTGACACAGTGAATCATGCCCTCCTGATCAAACAGCTTACCACCATTGGCCTAGCTCATGACAGCATAGTGTAGTTTGAAAGTTACCTACACAACCGTACACAGCAGGTGAAGATTGGTAACACCGTCTCGGATAGCAGATCTGTCCTTTCTGGAGTTCCTCAACAGTCTATCTTGGGCCCTCTTTTATTTAGCATTTTCCCCAACAACCTTCCTTACTCTTGTCAAGGTCACATCCTTTTATATGCTGATGATGCTGTCCTGTTTACCAGTTATCCATACCCTAAGGTTCTTGAAGCCAGGCTACAGAGTAATTTCATAGTCATAGAAAGATGGTTCCTTCAGCACAAGTTAGTTATGAACTACAACAAGACTAAAACTATGCTGTTCTCCAGCTCCCAAAATAGGCACAGAACTTATCCTCTTTCTATCACCAACGAAGATGGCTCTCCCCTGGAGCTAGTTCAGCTCTTCAAATATCTATGGATTACTATTGACAGTATGATGACCTTTGCATTTCTCATTGACAACATTGCTAAAGCTGTTAACACCTGCATTGGACTACTTTATAGGCATAAGCAATGTTTGACCCCAGAGGCTCTTAACCTGGCCATTCAAAGGTCTCTTGTCTCACTTATTGATTATGGCTTACCAATCTATGGATAAGCTACTGAAACAACTCTTCACTGCATCATAGTTGCACTCAACAAAGCATGCCAGCTCCTTACTGGCTCAGCCCGTCTGTCCCATATAGTACCTGCGACATGTACACTCAGGCAAACTGGCTCCAATTCAAAGGCAGACTCATGTACCAAACATGTTTACTGTCCAAAAAGGTAAGCTTAGGCAAAATGCCCCCAAGGAGTGCAAAAGCATATTACCCACACTATCAACTGTCATTGCACCAGAAGCTCTACTAGCCAGATTTTTAATGTACCCCACTGTTGCACTTCTCTGTGACAAAGGTCCTTTGCCTACCATGCCCCACTATGGATGAACTCATTGCACCATGACATCACTTCAGCATCCACTTGGGCTCCTTCAAGGTTAAACTTAAGCAACAGCTAGTTGCTGATGCCAGTTGTGACTGCATCCAATAACCTTCCTTCTTGTGAACAGCACATACTGTATTCTAACCTTACGCTATCCTGACATTATGCATAACTGTTCTCAGCATGTAAATAACTGTTCTAAGTTGCCAATAATTCTCCTTCACATTTCCTCTTGATCCCTTCCACTCTTTCCCCTCACTCCTCTATGTCTTCCCCATCCCCCCTTTCCCCTGTTATAGCTCCTGAGCTCCCTTGCTCAGTTTAAAATGCTTTGTCCCATACCTTCTCAACTATGATGAGGCCCCTGGGCTGATGCCATCCCTTATCTTGTTGATTATTAAATAGTAGGCTGAGTCTGTTCTCATTTTCCTGTAAAGGGTCATTTCATAAGACCTCACCCCCTCTAATATGACCCTTTGAATTTCAGGTTTTAATCAAATATGCACCATGACATAGATTGTACAATGCCACATGTATTGGAACTTCTCTAGTTAAACACTCTTGTAATGCCTTGTATAATTCCTTGTTTTGTTTGTTCTCTGTCTCATACTTTCCCAATATTTATTATTCATCTGACATGGAACCTATGAAATGAGCTTGTTCTCAATGGTGTTATCTGAAATTTCATTAAATGAAAAAAAATATATACTGGTTGGGTCCTTTTTTAAATTCTGTGTATCGAATGGACAAGGAACGTTTAACAACAATCCTAATGCACACCTCCAATAATTGGACAGTAAACAGATTGGCATCATAATTTTGTGCAATACATAAAATCAAAAGAAAGCTTCTAATGATTCAAGTATGTCTATAAGCTGAAATAAGTTATGATGAATTTATAAACTTGCTGGGTGGAATGAAAGCTTAGACTAGTTTAAATTGTTTTAGTCTGCCAGATGTTTAAGAAACAATGAAGTATGTTATATCATGTGATTGCTTTTAATATTTTTATATTTTCATTCTGTGTTTTATGTGTATTTATATATTTGTTGATGGCTTTCAAGCTAAACAATAAAGATTGATGATGATGGCAGAAAAAAGAATGATGCACATTTAAAGTGAATAAAAAAATCAATCTGGCATGACACCAACCACTCTAAAATGTGCAGAGGAGCTCAATAGGACCACATGGCTGAAATATTTTTTCTTTTTATACCTTTGTGCCAAGGCAGTCTCCTTCCATAACACTCAGGTAATAAGCTGTTTTGCCTTATTATTACTGCAAGTACCTGCATTCCTTTTGCAACCTGTACCATAACTTGTACTGTACCATACTTGCATTGCCATTAATAAAGGTACAATAAACAAAGATATAAAGGGAATGGAGTGAGTAATACAACCTGGCAAAGGAACATTGTGACCAGGTCCTAGACAAAGGACATCATTCCACCAAAGAAAACAATAAATTCTTTTTAATACTGACTTCCCCAAAATATGATGCTGTTCAAAAGGCCTAGCTAAATACAATATATATGCATCTCAGTCACTCCTGGGAATAGCACTCCCAGTCTTGGCAAATTAGCCTCACCATTGTTTCTTGGTCTGCCATCCATTTGTTTCTGTATCTGTACTGTAAATTTTCTCAACTCATTCTGGCTATCAGGCTATTCATAAATCCTCAAGGAATTCCTTAATCCATGTGTGTATCTCTCCATGAACTGAGAGAACATTTGAATATTGTCTGATGCCTTTCAACAATAGGGATGTATGCAGCTGAGATAACTTGAATTTGAAAGAACTTTACGAAGTTGGCAAACTTCGCAAAGTTCAAAGAGCTGACTTCACAGTGGCACTTTTCCAGCAAAATGACCAAACTTCACCAATGAAATTACAACTCTATGAGAAAAATGTGCAACTTCACCTGAGAAACATTGCAAAGTCTGCAAAGTCAAATCTGGTGCTGATAATAGGAACATCATGTAGCTTCACAAAGTCAAATATTTGCAACTTCATGGTAACTTCACTGGTGAAGTTTAACTTTACTGCACCCTATTTTTCAAGACAGGGTTCTGGCATAGGTTTTGAAAGCCTCCAGGCTCAGGGAATGAGTTCACCTTGTTCCACTGCATGACCTCCCGCTTGGTAGCCTGAGAGGAGGAGGTGTCATGAAGGAAGAAAGAAATGAATGTTTCTTAATTAGTGGCCATTAACTGGCATGCATTCACATACTGTGTGGTCTTGCAGTGTCCTTTACACAGAGCAGAGCCATCAGGGGATTTCCAAATAAGAGGTGGGGCTCAAACACAACTCTAATGGCCCTGATTAAGTAAAGTCAACCAGGATACAATGCAGTAACCTGCAGCAAATGACATGTCACAAAATACTGCATGACAAAAGGGTTTTATGGCCATTAAATGTCATTGTTTCCTACAGCATGCAACACTACTTTGCAGTAATACTGCAAGGAATTGTGTTGCATCCTAGATGGGACCTCTGTGGGTGGTGTCTCAGATCACTTCACAGGAACATACTCTGTGGTATGGATAAGTGTTGGGGTAATATGATGAAAACATGGTGGTAGTCATGGGATAAATTAAGTCCTTTATCCCACCACACCCCTCTGAGTTTCCTGGCAGCCTCCTTCTTGCTGACTCTCACCTCTAGTCTCCTGTACAGTCATGCAAATATATCTTCGGAGGCCTGGCCCCCTTCCAAGGTGCAACCTATGGATGAAAGCCACAGGTTAATGTTTTGTGGCCACAAATAGAAGTGAGCAATGGCAGGCTATTGAGTGTCGGTTGCCAGTGGGTTCCACTGGTAGGGAAGGAACCATGAGAGAAAGGAAGGAGGAACACAGATCAGGTACAGCGTTCTAGAAGCAGACAGTAAAAAAAAAGAACATTTAAATCACACTGAAATGGTGTTTGCTATATTCAGTGATTCATAAATTACTCCTCCTGTTTACTAGTCTAAGCAGAGTTTGCAATTGTAGGTTTAAACTATGATATCTAATAATGTTAATTACAGAATTTTGCTGCTCTCCACAAGCTTACAGTTTATAAATCATATTTGCAATAACATGTATGCCCTATGCAACCAAACTGGCATTTAAATGCTTGCAGTTTTAACCCTTTATGCTATATAAAGCTACAATAAAGAAAATAATAAATATCAAACAGCGCAAAACAATGCCACAATGACCATATGTATGTTACACATGCAGCATGACAGAGTAAGTTTTTAAACTTTAAAGGTGAACATGCAGTGATAGACATCTCTCATTACATGATTTTTCATCTGTATAGCCACATGCAATGCATGTATGGTGAGTTAAGATATCAGTCTCAAATAAATGTCTCCCTTGAATGCCCTCTTTCTCTAGAGAGTTGATGTTGCCGACACAAGTTCAGTTGCATCTTGTTGAGAGAGAAGGTGTTTTTCTCACCATATGGTGCTCAAGTAATGCAACATAATTCTGTAGAGCTGTGAACAGAAGACTACAGAATCTGCACATTTGCTTTGAATCTGCAAACACATTGCCTGCTAATGCTGTGATGAGTGCCACAAATGGTTTCAAATGCAGAAATACGTGAATGCTGCAGTTAGCATACTGATACAATTTACACCTGTAGTGCTGTGAAATAACAGATGACAATTTCCAGCCATGTTTTTTTTGTGTGTGTTGTAACATAATCTTCTGATTGAACAGATATTCCTGCATAGCATTGCCTGTGTATTTTTCATACTTGTCATACATTTAGGATACTATCAAGTTCAGATATCCTTGACATATCCATATGTTAATGCAGTTATTACTATTACAGTTTGTGCAGGAATTTCCTACCAATTCCAGATCCATGAATATGGCCCCAAAAAGAGGATATCAAAAAGACTAACTTTCATGTAACATAACATTATTGACGGAGTCACATGTTAACAGGGCATGAGACACACTGAGCCCATTCACAAAGCCCTTAGACTGATGCAAGGTGCCTGCGTAAAACATAAATAATGCAAATGGCACCGTGCACCAAAAGATGCCCCAGGAGCTATTCAGAAAGGCAGCCTCCATCAAACACAGGCTGCATGCACCAAAGGGGGCTTGTGGCAGCCTTGTGCCACAAAATGGTCTATGGCATGGTACTAGGGGGCTTGTGACAGATGCAGGTTGCCATATCCCCTGTTTTGGTATTCACAAAATCATCCAAGAGGACAACATTCTAAGTACACTTAGACCAGCAATGCCATGCCCCTCCAGCCCTGTTCCCCTGTAATGCTTTAATGTAGTATCACTGGTAGTCTAGCAGCCAGCCCCACAAGCCCCATTTTCCCATTACATTTATAAATATGTATAATAAAATATTTCATATCTCTGGCAGTCTAGCTCCCCAAGACCAATCTGTTGTATTTATAAATATGTATAATAAAATATTTCTTAACCCTGGTAGTCTAGCGTCCTCCCACAAGCCCGATCCCTATAATGATGTTTAGTACTATTCATATTATAATAGTTATATACCCTGGTGGTCTAGTGGACCACCTCAGCACTGATCCATTGTGAGATGATATCTCAAGCTTCCTGGTGGTCTCGAGGACCCTCCATCACGCAGTCCCCAACTACCCTACCCCCCCAACTGACAACCAAGCTGGTTACTGGCATAGCCCACCACAGCCAACCACCAAAACAGCTCTGAATCAGTATGTACTGTATACACTATATGCTCATTCAGAACTCAGTTGGCTGCTGGTCATGGTGATGAGCAGTGGGCTGTGCTAGTTGCTGTCTCAGTTACAGGTTGGTGGGGAGTAATGTGGTAGGGCACTGAGGGGTGGTGGGTCTACTAGACCACAAGGAAGTTTGAGATATCATTTCATGGCTGTTTGGTGCTGAGGCAGTCCACTAGACCACCAGTGCATATAACTGTTATAGTATGAACAGTACTAAACATCATAACAGGGAATCAGGGCTTGGGGAAGGTGCTAGACCACCAGGGTGTAGGAAATATTTTATTACACATATATTTATAATTAAAATGAAAGATACGGGTTGGGGGATGTAGATAAGAAATATCATAATGTATATATATATATATATATATATATATATATATATATATATATATACACACATACATTTATTTATTCAATGGGGTGAAGGATAAATGAGTGTGATAAAAAACATGTATCTTCAGAGTGAGATAAATGTAAAGACTGATATTTATCTCATGGCTCGGAGTGTGATAAATGTAAGAACTGACATTTATCTAATGTATCAGAGTGAGATGACTCACTACTGCCTGCAGCAAACTCAATTACCATTGCAAACAGTCTCACCTGTTCCCTACACTTTGTCTGACTCCCAGCCTATTACTGTGATACCCTCAGCTTGACTGCAGCCAGAATTCTAAAGGACATAGCATCACAAAACAGTTTGTTTCTCATTGCTGCCTGAAGCTAACTCACTTAGCATTGCAAAACACATTCAGCTTTTCCCACAGAGTTTGTAACACTGCCAGCCCATTGAGAAAAACTCACATATACAAACAGCAAACGCAGAACACAAAAAATCATAGCAATACTTTTGAAACTCCTATCCCTATTGTATAAATCAAATACATGATGTGCAGATCGTGTGCTATGGAAAATATCTTCAGTCCTGCATTGTGAGCTCTATATATTCTCATTCGTGCCTTCGGCACTTGTGAGTATTCAGAGCTCACTCTATAGGAGTGAAGATATTTTCTATATCACTCTCCTGCACATCATGTATCCTATATATATGTATGTATGCATATATCAGGAGACTAGGGCATGTTGGGCTCTAGACTGCCAAGAAGTATTTATGACTCTTAACCAGGGATCGGGGCTGGGGGGGCATAGCCATCAGGGACTGCTGTCCATGGTGCTGTTGCCAGACAGCTGCCCCATGGCTTGCGGCACACCTTTAGGTTACACTGTCTGTTTGGCACAGTGCCAAGAAATATCTGAAGCTTTTAATGTTTTTTTTTTTTTTTTTTTTACAAATATGTAAATGTATAAAGAACAAAAAAGATGCAATCTATGCAAGACCATATGTTTAGAAACTGGGCACTCACCAATCATATAGACTGGATACCACAGCTATGGTCACAGTTAAATTATTTATTAAAATGCTATGCAGGGACACAGAATAGAGTCTGTACATGCCTGGTGCATTTCAGACATGGCTTAGTCCTTTATCAAAGGCTGGTCTTTGATAAAGGGACTAAACCATGTCTGAAATACATGGCTATGTACAGACTCTGTCCTGTGTTCCATCATCCCATCATGGAATTTTTAATAAATGTGTATCTGTGATCATAGCTGTAGTAAGTCTATATGAATTAGTAGTGTATGTGTTACAAACTTACAGTCTTTAATTTTGGCAGTAGGCACCACCATCCCTGTGCACTCTACGCTTTCTGCAGTCTATACAGGAGAAGATGTGTTATCTACAGAAAAAGACAATATAAAAACATTTAGTTTTCTAGTGTCTCTGTAAAAGAAGTGCAGAGGCTGCTGGAAAGTTTAGAAACTAGCAAAGGGACAGGGGAGGATGGTTTATTACCTAGATTACTGAAAGCAGCAGCCAAACAATTGGCTAAACCAGTAACATTTCTATTTAACCTATTGCTGTGTACAAATAAACTCCCATACTGCTAAATACAGCAGTGGTGAAACACATTTTTAAATTAGGAGACACACAGATTGTAACAAACTATAGGCTAATTTCTGTCATTTTGGCATTAGCAAAACTCCCAGAAAGAGTGTTTTTTTATCAATTGTCCAGACACTTATAAGAAGGAAATATACTTGCAAAAGATAAATATGGTTTTGTCAGTGGGTACAGCATGTCAACAGCATTGATCAGATTGACTACAGACATTTACAATATCATGGACAGTGGGATGCTCACTGGAGCCATTTTTGTTGACCTCACCATGGCCTTCGTCATGGTGGTCCACCCCCTTCTGTTCAGATAATTAAGAAATCTGGGTGCAGTGGACTGCACTTTAAAATGGTTTAAAGACTACCTAACCATCAGAATGCAAATGGTAAAAATTGGATCCAAGAAATCAGGGATAAGAACCATTGATATGGGGGTACTTCAGGGTTTGGTTCTGGGTCCACTCCTGTTTTCCATATTCATAAATTAATTACCAAAAATATGCGAAAAGGCATCTGTAATAATGTAGGTTGATGACTCAGTTCTTTACTGTGCAGGTAAAACATGGGTGGACCTCCAGGAGAACCTCCAACACCTATACAATACGCTACACACATATTTTTTTGACAACACACTATTGCTAAATGAAAAAAAAAAGAAACCCCAATGTAATGGTTTTTGATACATGACAAAAGCTAGGAGGGATAGGAAACAATATAAAAGTTAAAGGATGACATGGTTATGAACTTGAGGAAGTGGTAGGTTTTAATTGTCATCTGATCCCCCTGAGGAAATAAAACTTACTCCACACCTGCTAGCTTGGATGCTCGTGGGCAATATTTATTAAAGGCACCAATTTGTCATTTATAATACTTTTTACTTCTTGCATAACACATATCAACAGTAACAAAACAGGTGTCCATTTCTTCTGTACTTCCTGGTCCTCTTCATCATGCTTGTTCTTTCTTCCAGGGTCCGGACACTCCAATCTGACTCCCCACACCACCACAAGTACCAGGTACCAACTTACCAGGACCTCCATCCTTTAGATCTGGACACTATGATCCGGACCCTAATCTCTGTCCTTCATCCCACCCCCACTACTTCACACGTGGGTACCATTTTCCTTGAGCATGTGTTGCCTACCTTCCTCACCCTTCCTGCCTACCCCCCCCACTTTCCCTGTCTCTATCACCCTTTCTTCCCTTCTTCTCCTCTTCATTCCATTATTGTCTCTCTTTTCCAGGCACTTGCAGCCCCCCACATTGCAGAACTCTATCAGCCCCAGGCCCGCCGTCCTTCAGCACAACTGATACCTTCTCGGTCCCAGGATGAAACTAGCCTGGCTAACTGCATCCACCAGTGCCATCCCCCAAATCCTTCCTGATTTATCAGGCAGGTGGGTGGAAAAATCCCCAGCAAAAGAGGGCTGCTGCAGGGACAGTGCCCCTCTTACACCACCCTTAAATCCCCAATCCCAGGTGCCGCAGACTCCCCCCCAGCTAAAAGGCTGCCCCATTTCATTTGTGTCAAATGACACACTTGATGACCTCATACCCCCTTTACTTCCTTCCTTCCTTCCTCCCCATCCCCCTTATTCATCTCTTCCCTCGGGGGCCAATTGACAACTTGGGCTGTCTTTTATTGGCAACCCTATTTGTCATCTGATCGCCCTGAGGAAATAAAACTCACTCCACACCTGCTAGCTTGGATGGTCATTGGTCACGTATCACATATCAACAGTAAAAAAACAAGTGTACATTTCTTCTGTACTTCCTGGTCCTCTTCATCATGCTTGTTCTTTCTTCCTGGGTGCAGACACTCTGATCTGACTTCCCACACCACCATCAATATCAAGTGCCGACTTACCAGGACCTCCACCCCTTAGGTCCAGACACTATGATCCAGCCCTTAATCTCTATTCTTCCCCCTACCCCCACTACTTCATGCCTGGATACCATTTGCCCCCAACGTGTTTTGCCAACCCTCATCCTCCCTTCCTGCCTACCTCCCACTTTCCCTCTCTCTCTCCCCCCTTCTTCCACTAACCCATCTCCAGCTAGCGATGGATATCGGGGCTCCCCCCCTTGCAGGGCTAGTACCTAGGCCCGCTAATATCAATCACCCCCACTAGCTCTAACATGGGCCTTAAAAACAAGCACATCCCGAACTCTGTCAGGTGCACCCCGTCTGACCTGTATACATTGGCCCTCTCAAATGATATGTCCCTGTATTGAACATTAACCCCCCCACCTCCACTACCACCCTCGCTACCTTCCTATTGAGTTGTTTCCTCCCATTTTCTACTACATTGATTTCCTTCCCCCCAGACCCATTCCCTCCCCCCCAGACCCTGCAAGATGTGATCTCGGACCAGTCAATGACCACGCCCGACCACCAACCTTTGATTTTTTCAAAATCCGCCATTATGCCCTGTACCAACTTCCCCCACAAAGCCTCACTCAGGCAATTTCCCCCTAACTGTATGATTAGCAAGTCCGGCCTGCACCACCTTAATCTGAGCTCTTCCAGCAATGGCATCGACTGTGCCCATCTCATCCCTCTTAATCCTTTCCACTGCACCTTCATGTGCTTCAGATCCAATCGCAGCTGGGTCCTGCCACTCTGAGATTCTGTGAACCTTTTGGCCCAATATATAAAGAAATGCCCCACCAGTCAGACCTGCTGCTTCTCTCCTGAAAGACAAAAACACATGTTGATGCAGGAAAACATACTGCCATAACCTCTTATACTTCTTATAGTGGGAGGACCTCCATCTCCCCACCCGCTTCAGTTTCGATTCTGACCCCCCGTTTGCAGCCACCTCTGAAACTGCACCTAAGCAGAATGAATGGGAGCAAACTCATCAGGGTCCTCCCTGACAAGCACTAGCGCTTTCTTAAGAACCACTCCTACTTGAAAACCAGTCACAGGGCTCCCATCATCGTGGTGGAACCACGCATCCTCTCTGCCCCCCGTCCCTTCTTGTAGGCCTCCATCTTAGTGACCTCACATACTTCCCAGACTTCTTGCCTGACCAGAACTACCACTTTGCCCCTGCCCCTCTGGTCCATCTTTGACTGAGCCAGGTGAATGATCACCCTGTTCTGTTCCCACTCAATATCCCCCGCCTGTAAACCTCTTCCTGTATCTGACTTCCATGGGGCCACCACCTCTCCAACCCTGAATGCTCCATGAGCAATGATGACAAAAATGCCCAAAGAGGCAGGCTTCCTTAGCTGTGGAACATACTGCTGCAGGGCATTGAGTACTCCTGGAGGAGCCAGCCTATAATGGGCTGCCTCTTGTCTGGTCTGGCCCTTGCTCTCTCTGCCACCCTGTCAACATCTGCCTCACTTCTCTCTTGCAGTGGCATCTGGCCATCCCCTATCCTTACACCCCAGTCTATGCTGTCTAGTTGTACACCCATCACGGTATGTGCTATTCCTGCCTCCACTTCTCTACCATGTACTGTTGCACCTGTTCCCTGGATCCCATGGGCCCTTGCCAGAACTCCTGAAACACCTCCCATGCCCCTTTGTATGCCTTCAGTGTGTTGGGTGCCAGGAGTTCCAGTACAACTGTCCAGCCTTCTCCTCAATCTCCCACAGTTGGTCTGGCACCCCTATTCTGTGTGCCACTGCCTTTGAGCCAGCTCCCAAAACCTGTCCAACTGTAAGGAGAGACTATCAGCCACTTTGTTCTGTACACCTTCAATATGTTGTGCCCTGAAAGATATATTCAGCTATAGCCCCAAAAGGATCAGCCGACACATAACTCTTCCAACTATGTTGGTGATACCCCCTTGTCTGTTTATCACCTCCACCACCCCTTTATTGTCACAGCAGAAAAAGATGCTCCCACCTCTCATCCTTTCTCCCCAGACTTCTAATGCGACTAATATGTGGAAGATCTCCAAAATGTAATGTCTTTCAGCAGCCCTGCTTTCCTCCATATCTCTTGCCATGCCTCTGATATCCAGTCTCCCTGAATATATTCCCCCATGCCCCAGGCCCCTGATGTGTCCGTGTACAACTCCAACTCAGAGTTGCACACCCAGTCATCCTGCCAGAACATGACCCCATTGTACCCCTCAAGGAATTCCTCCCACACCCCTAGGTCCTCCCTCACCCCCTTCATGATATCCAACCAGTGGAGGGGCATTTTTGTCTTGCCCGTAGCCCTCACTAACCTTCTGGTGAATGCTCTGCCCGGGCTTATGGCTTACAAGTGAAACTAAGGTGCCCCAGCAGCTGTTGTACTAGCACCAGCAGCACTCTCTGCCTCCCCTTCACCTATGTCAGCAGCCCCCTGAGACGTGCCACCTTGTCACCTGGCAGGTGGAAGCATTTTTGCACCATGTCCAACTCAACCCCCAGGAACTCCAACTGGTGGCTCGGACCTTCCATCTTCCCTGCTCCCAGTGGAATGCCCACCAAACCACACAACTCCTGGAAATCGGCCAACATCCCTTGTGTCTCTACTTTATTTTCCCTATAGACGAAGTCATCCAGATAATACACTACTCTCCTGTGCCCGTATCTATGTCCAAAACCAATTATTCCTCGGAATTAAACATCTCAAAGGCGAGCACCCACTGAGCAACCCATTGGCATGGCTTTGTCAAAATACAAACCCCATTGAACTGAAAACCCAGCAGCGCTCATTCCTCAGGTCGACCGGTAACAGTCTGAAAGTGGATTCTATGTCTGTCTGTCTTCACCAGCCATGCCTCTTGCACCACCTGATCATCACCACCGCTTGGTCTAGGATGTGTATGATACCGCCCACAGTCCGTCCAGGATCCCTTCACTGGCTGAGGCACCCTCGGGGTATGTTAGGTGGTGGATGAGCCTAAACTCCCCCTCTTGTTTCTTTGGAATGACCCCCAAAGGTGGCACCCAGAAATGTGGGCTGGGTGGATCCGTGAAAGGCCCCTCTACCCTCCTGTGAGTCACTCCTTCTGTATTTTTGCCCGAACTATCTCCTCCTTCCCTTTGATGGACCCCAATTTTTTGCCTTCATTACCCTGTGCACTCCCATGAACCCCACCCAAAAACCTTCCTTGAAACCTTGTCAGAGGAAATTCACCCATGATGCATCCGAGTATTCCTCCGTCCACTCCTCTATCACCTCCCATGTAATAGGGGTGCATGCTAACAGGCAGCCCCACTATCCCTTTGCCACTTCCACCTCAGTTTCGTCTGTAGTTGGAATTGTAACCTCCTCTATTTTGCCCCCTACTTCTCACCACTCCCCCCACCCTGAATTGGCTGTTCCTGGTATGATCCCCCTTGCTGTGCACCTCTTTCACTTTCCTGCCGACAGTTGGATGCTGGGTGTGTGCCTCCACATCGTGAGCACACATGCCTGAATTTACAATTTGCCCATATGCGGGACACCTTATTGTACCCCCAATATGTCTTGGCCACCGGGGGGGGCACTCTTCTTCGTGTGCTCCCTCCACGACATTTGTGGGACCCAACAGTGATCGAACCCAGAGCTCCAAATGAGTACAATCCCACCTCAAGTCCCCTTTGCTGCCATCCTCTTCCTGAAAGCCTCATCATATTTCAACCAACCATACCCCAGCTTGTCCTTGTATGCATCCCTAATGATTGCCGTGTATGTCAACAGAGGGATTGTAAGTTCTGGTTACTTCTCCAGTACCAATTCACTGTATATAACGAACCTCACTTGCCAGGAATCTATATTCTTCCCCTTATACTTTGCCTCCTCCTCTTTGTGTCTCACTACCGCTAATGCCACTGCCATTTATAACTTACCCACTGATTCCTTCTGTTTGTATTTCTTTGTGGTATCTTCATCCACCAACCCAAAAATGTTAACTTATTCCCTACCAGATTTTTTCCTTCAGTGAGTATGAGAAGAGATCCCCCAGGGTGAACCCCAGGGGGGCTGTCATACAGCTGCATCTTTCCTGGTGTGCTACCCACACCCTCTGTACTGTCCTTCCCGCCACCCTTAATAGTTTGCTGCCCCCCATTCCATCTTTTCTATCTCCTGATCCCACATGTCACCCAATAAACCTTCCAGATACTCTTTCAGGTGCTTTCGCTTGTTACATCTATGTCACCCTTACCCCTGTTCGGTCCTGGCCTGGGTGGCTCTGGAGCAGGTTCGGGCATTGGAGCCGGTGAAGGGCCTCACCCTGCCCATCAGGGTCTCTTCCCTCCTCTGCCCCCTCTGGTTCATTCATCTCTCTGCTTCATCTTCCTCATTGCATGTTCCTCCTCCTCCTGCTTCTTCACCGCCACTACCAGCTGCATCATCTGGGTCATCAACTTTGCCACCTCATCCATCATTTCAGCACTAGGCACTGGCATCTTCTTTGGTGCCATACTTCTGATATAACCTGCAGTACTACATGACAAAGAGGAGGAATATACCACAAGAATGAGTGTGACTTTGATACCTCTGTCATCTGCCCGCCCCTTAGCTTGGCTTCTCCTGGCCCCAGTAATGCTCTGGCCCACTTTCTGGATAAGGCCCCATCTGCCTCCATGTGGCCCTTCCTGCTAAGCAACTCCCTCCTTCTTGCTCATTTGTTACTGTTAATTCGTTAAATGAATAGAGAAAACACACACAAAAAAAAAGGTGCTTTTTTTTGTGCCCAACTAACCTCCTGGTCCCCCCAACCTTGCCTCGCACTGTATTTGACTAAACCACCATCTAATGCCAGGAAGCACCTTGTGCTTTCACTCTCTATGATTTAAAATGCCTCCTATGTGATGAATTCGGGTCAGCACATGTGACAGTCACCTCCTCAGAGCATAGGGCCCCCTCCAAACCAGCAGTGTGCTGCCAGTAGTCCTGTATTCCATTTTCATTCCAAATTTAATCCTTGGAAGAAATGCAGCTTGTATTTATGAGGTCAGAAATCAGATTCTAAACTCTACTATTACAGAGCCTCAGCCTCACCTCCAATGCCTGAATGTTTCCCTTCAGGAGACCCCATTTAACACCGCTTAACCCTTCTCCTCTGTTCAGCAGCCATCTGGATGCCTCCTGCTCCCTCTAATGCTTGGCTTGCAGGCCCTGAGTTTCCCTTTCCTCCTTTCCTTGAAAGTCTCCCAAAACCCCACCATGGGGCAACCCACTAGCTCTGCTGGCATACTGCCCTCTGGAAAAACAGCAAAACCATCTCTTTTGGTGGTTCTTCATCCTTCCAGGCACCTCCACTTTCCACCAGACATGCAGCAGCACCATGTGGCCTACATTACCAGCCATCAGGCCAAAACACAACCAGGCCCCGTGTCTCTTTCCCTCCAGGTGGAGGACTAAAGCCTGCACTCAGGAGGGGTTCTTCTCATGGCTTGCTGGTTCCTGTGACCCCCAATCAAAAGGTAAACCACTCCACGTGGCTCCAGGGCCTGATGCAGTGTTTGCCACCCCTGCCAGCCATCCAGCCGAACTCCCACAAAGTCACCAAACCTCTCGCCCCCCCCCCACGGAGACAACACTGGCACGTCCAGCCCATGGAGGGCCTGCCTCCCAACCCGTTGCCTCCTGTGACCAGCAAATACCCATGGCCCAGGGTCTCCAGCATGATCATTGGACCATCACAGTTGTAGTCCGAAGAGCCGTAGGGCCATCTACTGTGCTACCCGGTGTCATGGCCCCTCGCCTCTTAACCACCCAGTCCAGCCCTCTCATCCCTTGCAGGGGGCAACGCTGCACAACAAGGCCCCAAGAGGCTGCCTTCCAGTCCTCTGCCTCCCGCGAATCAGAAAAAACACAAAACCAGTGCCTCTAGCCCACTCTTCCAAACAAAAATACGTTTATAGTCCAATGAGCCATGGTGCCATCAACTGTGCTACCAGGCACCATGGTCTCCTCATTTCCTCCGTGACCAGCACCCAGTGTTTTACCACTGCAAACCACAAACGTTACGTCTTCAATTTCCTATTTATCTAGTTTCTTTTAAACAGTTCACAACATCTGTACCAGAACGTACACCAGGTTCTTCTCTTCCATAGCCCAAACAAACCACAAAACTTGGTTACAGTCCATGGAGCCATGGGGTCATCTACTGTACTACCAGGATCCAGCCCCTCACTTCCCTATGGCCAGCACTTGGTGCTCGCCACCCACCTGTGGATGGGCCGACAGGCTGCGCCCACTGCCATACTATTACAACTGACACACAGATCATTGAACTAACCAAACAAACTTATTTGAACAAATAACCATGTTGCCATGCAGCCTAGTGGACCTGCACATGCCAGCCTGTGCTTTACCTGACCAACAAATATGCTGAGAAATCACAAAGCAAAATCAAAATCCCTACAAAGAGGGCTGCTGTAGGACAGCATCCTTTATACCACCTTAAGCCCCTCCCCAGGTCCTCAGATTCCCCTGCCAATGGGCCACCCCTTTCTTGTGTGTCAAAGACACATCTGATGTCCTCTTCCCCTTCCTGCCTTCCTCCTCCCCTTATCCATCGCTTTCCTCAGGGGCCAAGCAACAACTTGGGCTACCTTATTGGCAACCCTATTTATCTGGGAGTAATGCTAGATCAAATTATATCCTACAGTAATCACATAACAAAAGTCACAAAGAAGGTAAATAATAAGCTTCAGTTTTTGTACAGAAATAATAACAGTCTGACAAATGAGGCTAAAAGAACCCTCACAAAGGAAGTCCTCCTTACTGCATTAGAATATAATTCTCTACTCTTGTATAATTCACCAGAATCAAGTTTTAGGAGTTATGAGGTTAGTTTTAACAGTATATATCGATTATTGTGGTGGGCGAAGTGGCCTCAATTCACTCAGCAAAGTGATTCGTGGAGCCAAGGTGAATTTGCAGAGTACTCCACAACGTGAAGCGGAGTAATTTGTCTTATAATGGGCAACACGAAGTCCTTTGCAAATGATGACTTTGCATTACTCTGCCTTCCCAGACCACAACTCCACCAAATCTTAAGGCGAAGTACATTAAAAACAATGCACTTTGCCTTGTTTGTGAGCTCCGAAGGCAAATTTTGCAGTGATTTGCTGATATAAACTGGGAAACTTTGTCAGTAAACACAACACATAGTAAAAGCTTCAGTACAGCTTGTGAACAACTTCCACTACCCCAGTATATCACAAACCCCACTAGAGGGACTAAAATACTGGATATTGTATTGGGAACACATGGTCTAAGCACTGGAATTGCAGGGTGTGCCCTTCCCTGGGTAAAAGATACCACAATTCAGTTACTTTCATAATAAACCTGAATTTTTTTGCAAACACTAAAAAAACTAAAAGTACTAATATTGAACACTTCTGACAAATGTATACCTAAATACAAAAAAAAAAATCGCTGACCACCAAAATAAGGAAAATAATACCGGAAAAAAAATTCAAAGATTACAGAAAAACAAAATCAACTTTCCACTGGAATAAATACAAGCAACTGGAGAAGAAATGTAAAAAATCAATAAGAAAAGCTAAAAATAATATTGAACTACAATTAGCTAGAAATGCAACAAGAAATAACATTAAAAGTTTCTACAGTTACATTAATATCTTAAAAAGACAAACTTGCAAAGTGGGGCCAATGCAGCATGATAATTTAGTGGTGCACGAACCAAAACACATGTCTGACATACTAAACACATATTTTTGTATTATTTTGATAACAAACTTAATACATCACTTGCTTTATAAATAACCCAAACAGAATACTGTATATTAATACCAGAAGGATGGTCAAAGGCAACCCTGTGCCTTGGATTTGAACCACATCCTGGCCCTTATGCGGACTAAGATTCACTGTGGTACCTCTCCAATGAGACTGGCCTGCCTGCTAATAGACAAAAGTACAAAAAGACCCAGAACAAATGCACACAGACTCTACGCAAGGCAAAAGCTGAGTATTATAAATCCTCCTTAACCACTACCCGGGGCTTAGGACGCAAATTCTGGAATAACATCAAGGATATCTGTGGAAAAGACCCCAACCCAGTCTCTAACCAGATGGTCAATGGGTGCATGGCATCTCATTCTACCCGTATAGCTGCTGCTTTCAACAAAGCCTTCACAAACCTTGACCACGTTCTCCCCCCCAATTTCTTTGACCCTCCCTCAGCCAGCTCCTTCCCCTAAAGCCCCTTTCTATGCTCATATTACATCCAAGTCTCTGAGCTGTACCTTAAAAAGCCCTAAGTCACTCCAGTTACAGTAGTGACACCCTAGACCTGAAACTCCTGGCTCACCCTGCATGAAGTCCTATACCCCTCACCCATACACTGAACCACTCCCTATGTCAGGGTATATTTCCTCTAGGAGGAACTCAGTCTCCATCACCCCTATATTTAAAAGTGGTGACCGTATTCATTGTCAATAACTACTGCCCTATCTCCATTCTTCCTCCCTATCCAAGGCCCTAGAGTGGATTGTCTCTGATCGGCTCACTGACCATCTCAACAAATGCAACCTACTCTGCAAACAACAGCAAGGCTTTCAGAAAGGCCACAGTACTACCACTGCCCTTCTCCAGTTTACCACACACATCCTCCCACCTGAATGGGGGTCATATCACTAGCTCTGTTTTCATCGACCTCACTAAGGTGTTTGACACCGTCAACCACTCCCTCCTGCTAACTACCCTGTTAACATTGGTTTCTCCTGGGACGCCTTGGTTGGTTCTCTGACTACCTCTCTAACTGCTTCCAGCAGGTCAAATTGATAACACCTTATCCAAAGACTGCCTGTCCTCTCAGGTGTCCCAGCCGGTCAATACTAGGACCTCTACTTTTCAGCCTCTTCCTTAACTCCTCCCATGGCATGCCCTGGCAACTTTTACTATACTCAGGCAATGCTGTTCTATTCTCCTCAACCCTGACCCCTCTCAACTCCATCATTCCCTCCAATCCATCTTTAGCTGTGCTGAAAATTGGTTCTCTGCACAGTGCCTTATTCTCAACTATAAGAAAACTAAAGTTATGTTTTTTTCTCATCCACTCAACACCTGGAAGGTGCTTTGCCCTCAAGTTCTAACTGCCTCCTTGGAGCTAATCAACTCCTTCAAGTACCTGGGCATCACACTAGACCCTGTGCTCAACTTCCGCCAACATATCCATCACCTGTCTAAAGCCCTCATTATAGGCTTGGGTTACTGTATCGCTCACACTACCTTACCCCAGACTCCCTTAGGCTTACCTGCCTCCTCCTCTGTCCTCTCCCTGCTCAACTATGCATACTTATTTATAGTGCTGCAAGCACCTCTACCTATATAGACTTCGTCTCTCCTAAATAAAGCATGTCACCTCATATTGGGATGTTATCATCTCACTCATACATGCTCTCTATAACTTCACCAACTGGCTCAATCTTGACAATAGGATCAAGTTCCATACCTGCCTCATAGCTAAACAAATTACCTCGGCCCTCCCCAGACTCACCCTTTAGTCCACCCTGGCCCCAAAGCTCAAGCACAGTCAACGTTCTGCCAAGTCATTCCTCTTGGTTCCATACTGCCGTGCCTCACAATTCCAAGGTCCTTCAGCTCAGAGCCCCTCCCTCATGAACAGCCTTCCAAAGTGTGGCTGGTAAATGAAAATAAATTGGCCTTTCAAAGCCCATCTTGGGACCACCTCCAGGCCTCAAATACCTGTGACTGTTACTTAACCCTGCCCTCTCCCTTCCCGCTGATCAGTGCCACTGGCCTGCCTTCCTAGGCTTTCAGTCCCAAGACAGATCTCTAGCTTTACCATTTATCTCCAACTGCACTAATTTACCCATTTTCTGATTATTGGCCTTCACTGTTTCCTTGTATTCATTGCTGAATCTGTTTCTCATTGAATTGGTATGTAAAGTCTGTCTGTACTGAATTACTGTGACACGGAACCTTTGTAAATGAGTCTTTGACTCAAAGGTACTTCCGATTCCTCAATAAATAAATAAATAAAATTAAAAAAACAGTGAAGCCAAAATACTGGATGAGCTCAATCTTGTCAGGGAGGACTGTTCACTAGGTCCAGATCAAATCACAAGAAAGATGATTAAAATAATGTTTAAACATCTATTATGCCCACTAAAAAGATTATTTGAATGCAGCATAAATTAGAGTTATGTGCCACTTGACTGGAGAACAGCAAACAGTACTCCATTTTTTTTAAAAAAGGTGATAAAACAAAGACTGAAAATGACAGACCAATCAGTTTGACATCCTTAGTGGGAAAAATCTTGAGATCATTATAAAAGATCAGATGGATAGTCAACTAGCCAATATAGACAATACTCAGCATGATTTTGTTAAAAAAAAAGATCTTGCTTGAAAAACCTGCTCTGCTCCTATGAAACAGTTAGTAAACATCTGGACAACAGAAAACCCTATGATATTATTTTTATAGACTTTAGCAAAGCTTTTGACAGGGTACCCCATGAATATATAACGGTCAAACTGATGCAGAAAGGTTAGCACAAAACTTATACAGTGGATACATAATTGGTTAAATCACAGAATGTAGAGGGTAATCATTAATGGGCATTGCTCTAAACATCAGGAGTTACAAGTGTTGTACCCCAGTGTTCAGTGTTGGGCCATGCATGTTCTAAATATTTATAGCAAATCTTACTGATTATGTTAGCAGTAACAACATCAAGTTTGCTTATGACCTCAAACTGGGTAGGAGGGGCAGTAGTACGTTACATAATATCACTACAGAAGTACCAGGACAGTATTATAGAATGGACAAACCAATGGTAATGGCTCTAAATTCAGACAAGTGTGAGATCATGCATTTAGGAAAGCAAATAAAAGTACCGATATAGATTTGGGGATAGTAATTTAATAGTAACATCAACAGAAAGAGACCGGAGTAATAATAACGGACAATCTCAAATTCACCCAACAGAGTGATGCAGTTATTGGTAGGGTGAACAAGATCATATGGACCATAAGAAAAATATAGTCTCAAGAGATGCTGGCATCATGCTTCCAATGTACAGATTGTATATAATGCCACACATTGATTACTGTTCTAATTCTGCCCCTCCCAATAAAACTGACATTGCATATACTGAAAAAATCAGAGAACATTTACCAAACAAATAAATGAGCTAAAAATAAAGAATATCACAACAGGTTGGAAACACTGAATCTGATAACCCTAGAGAAGGAAACTTGTTATTCTTATTTGATGTCATTAATAATCTGTACCTATTTGTGAAGATGGATTTACTTATAAACAGGACACAAGAAATGAGGAGATGCACTGCAATATCTAAGTACAATACAAATAAAGAGGGTCATACTTCTCATAAAGGATGATAACAATTTGGAATAAATTACCACTGGACATAATTATTAGTGAGAACAAAATCACATTCAGAAACAGACTAAACAATTGGATTTACAGCAACTGAAACCAACTTTGTTGAGGAGAGTGATGGAAACTACAATGGGCATTCTACCTCCAGTTTCCAGACAGACCACAGTATGAACCACAGTATGAAAGTGATACAGTGAGATTCAGTGTAATTTAAAGATAACTGAGCATTCCTTTTCATGTTTTGGACTGACGTTTGCAAATAATTTTAGTGAAAAGGGATTGGATTCTAATACTAAACCTAGTATTTTAAGAGACATTTGAGGGAACTTATGAAGACACCATCTGCTTGCAGTTGTTTTGATGTGCCTTAATATTGCAGTTATGAAATAAAGTAATACAGTTTAACATTATGGAGATTTGTACATATTGTACTACATGATATTTGTGATGGTTTATTTTATGTTTTGTAATGTTTTATTGTATTGTTGACGATTGTATCCCATTATCCCAGGCATGGTTGAAAATGGATCTTGATCCAGTTCACTTTTCGGTGAAATGTAAAAATAAAATAAATAAAATGAGCCTCCCACCACCCTCTGGGCTATGCATTTGAGTACCCAAGCAAGAATGTCCCACTGCATCCATAGGGAGACCTCAAACTACACCAGCACCTACAACCCATGTGGTCTGTTTTGCTCCTCTGGAGCCATATACCACCTCTTGGGTCACCATCACATCCTTGTACCAAAGGCCAACACAAGCCCTGGAACCTTGCTTGACTGGACTAATCTTGATACCAATATAGCCTGACACAAGACTGCCAAGAACATCGTGTGGAACAGCAATGCCTCTGATGGAGAGGAGAACACCTTCAACAGCCCACCCTACACCTGCTCCAGCAGCACCAGACAGATTGGCTGATATATGTCTAACTGTTTTGGAGCACCATGGGACAATCCATTCAACATTTTGATTGAAATGCCTGTTTGTTGTCCTCCAGATGGGTGACTTAGGAAAACCATGAAAGGCCTGCCAAATGCTTGCCTACTGACACTGGCATCAAACCTTCCCACTTCATGTGCACTACACAGAGTCATACAGTGGCACATATACAAATGTTAACTGGTTTTGTAGGAAAACACCATGTCTGTGGTGGCAAAATGCAGTGTTTGTGGCAAAAAAATACATGTTGTTTGAGCGTTAATGCAATACCACATTGTGTTTGCGGCAGCAAATGTTGCACATTATACTGCAATACCCATCAACATTTGTATAACTACCATTGTAGTTGGTCCACCAGGATGGGTCACATGTTTTACCGAGTTGGGCCTGCCATACACTGAGAGATTCTCAACACCCCTCTTATATGCCACCCACATGATAGGTGCTAATTAATTTTTGAGTAATTGCCTGGTTTCTGGACCAGCAACTCACTGAGGTAGGCTGAGACTTCCCTGGGAGGTACATCCACTTCAGGGCCCAGCTCCCAAACTTCTGACACTGTAAACAATAAAAAATATCAGCAGTTCTGTTATCCACACCTGGCACATGCACAATTGTAAACAGGATATAATTACTGGTAATCATGTTTATTGACTGGACTGACACCACTTTCAGTCACCATAACACACAGGTTCTATCTGTGATAACCAACCCCCTTCCCCAAGTTCATGCCCCCTGCCTGGGGTGGATTTTACTTCTTGTAATGTTCTTTGCACTGTTTCAATCCATTTATTGATTGATTGTATCTATGAATGTTTAGTGTATCATGCTCCAGAGAGCTACTGCGTATGATGGCCTTTTTGCCATATTTGCATTATTTTGTTTGTACTTTACTTGTTTTGTACTGCTCAATCCTTTTGTTATTGTTTGACTGTATTCTTATCCTCACCCCTGGGTCACACCTGAAAATGAGACTTGGCCCACAGTTTCTTTCAACATTAGCACATTTTAAATACTTTTCAAGTTTGTTTCAAGTTTGTTTATGTCAATGTGTATTACAAAAAATACAGTATAACACATATAGACCACAAAGATTAAAAATAGATACATACATACACAATTTATAGCAGGTAATAAAATTCACAGCGCATTCAGATTTTTAATATTCTAATGGAAGCTATTGTAAATCTTGCTACACTACACAGTACAGCTATATCATTAGTATTCAATAAAAACTTTAGTTTTTCTTCTATGTTCCTATCTTCAAGCGTTGACAAGCAAGGTAAAAGCCATTTTTCTTTTAAACTTGTTAAATGTTCACAATTCAGTAGGTTGTGACTTATGTCCCATTTTCCTGAGCATTTGCTCTTATAATATATCACTGATTTAAAAACAGCCCATTTGATAAATCCAGCTGACACCCCTACAATAAATTCAAATCTCAGATTAGCTGCTGTTTTATAATGCATGCTATTTTTACATTTTGTTATAGTCTTCTCTCTTATGTGTATTTTTTTATTTTTCTTTAGTTTTAAAAATTCATTGAAGATGAGATTTGTTCAAGATCATTTTGTTTCACTGTATCAGATACTCATTCTAGTGCCATATTTTGTATGATATTAATATTGCTAGTGTCTGAAAATCCAATTGTGCAGTAGTTGATAGTGCAATTTTCTTCAGCCAATTATCTAACTCTCTTGCCCATGTCCATTTTTTTATCTGTGCATTTTCATTGGCCACTGATATCTTACTATCCTTTCAACAATTATCTAAAATTGAATTTAATTCTTTGTTATGGTATGTTTTTATAAGATATTTAACCTGGTTATTTAGTACTTTACATTTTAAGACTATAATCCTCGTTTCTGCCCTAATAAATTCTGCTCAAATAATCTGAGGAATGTTCAATGTTAATCTGATATATGGATTTTGAATCGGTTCCAATATATTCACTTCTTTTTGTTTTCCCCAGACTTCAGAGGCATATAGGATTGCAGATTCTACTTTTGTATGGAATGTTTCTAATAGGGCTGAGCCTGAATTATTAGCATATTGCTTTGCAAACTTATTTATAGTCAAAACTATCTGTCTTCCCTGTTTTTTTTTAATTTTCTGCTATATGTAGTTTCCATGTCAGTCTATTATGCAATAGGACACCCAAGTATACATAACTGTCAACTTCTTCTATATTTGTATTATTCAGTGTCCATTTGTAATTTAGATGTCTTTGGTTTATGAATTATAAATGTCTTGTCTTATCTACATTAATAGAAAACTGCAGACTAGTCAATGTAGCTACCACACTAGACAAGGCCCATTGAAGCCGACTTGTGGTTTTAGACACCGATACAATATAATCTGTGTATAATAATATTTAACTAATACCTGCAGTCTTCAGGGCATCAGTATTGCATTTATCCAACTTGTACACAATCTGATCTATATACACATTAAAAGCAAGGGCTATACGCAACCCTATTTTACACCCTTATTAACATTTATTGGATCTGTTAACATTCCATCTATTGAATATCTTATTTGAATTGAGATATCAGTATATAATTTCACTATTAGGGTGAATAGCTTACTATCTATGCATCATGCTGTTAGGATTCCCACAAGATCGTTCTGTTCACTTTATCAAATGCAGAGGATAAATCCAGAAATGCCAAAAATAATGGCTTTTTCCTTAAATTTTCTAATCAGGTGATCTAATATAAATATACAATCAACTGTTGAGTGTCTTTCTCTGAAGCCAAATTGTCCATTACTTAAAATATTATTTTCGTCTATCCAGAAATTAAGTTCCTACTGTATGATTTGAGAGAAGATGTTAGCTGAAATATTCTGTAAAGCTATTGGATGATAGTTACTGGGTATATACAGTATTTACTATCTTTTTTATGAAGTGGGACCAATTTGGCTATTTTCCATGACTGCAGGATCTCTTCAGTTTCTATGATATAATTAAACAGTTTACTAAAAAAAATGTCCACCATTCCACGTTATTCTGATAAAATTCTGCAGGAATGCAATCTGTGCCAGGTGCTTTATTCTTTTTTCTGGGCACAGATGGTTTTATTTATTGCTACTATATATTTGTAACTTTATATTCAGCAGGACATTCCCATTCTTCTTGTATTCTTGTCTCTACAACAATCTCATCTGTAAAATTTCTTTGGCGTTGTACAGCTTTTTAAAGTGTGTAATCCATTCACTTTCAGGGATATTTTCATCTATATTTTTATTATAAACTTGTTCTGAATGTGAGATTAATTTCCAAAAATTGTGTTTATTCTTTTCATGTATTGCTTTTGGCATTAGTGCCCATAGCTTTTTATTATTATTACTTTTCTTCTTTTGATGAACATTCTATATTCTACTCTTAGAAGCATAAGACCCTGTTGTAGTTAACATCAGCATTTTCTATGTAGTCTGGACACTTTGGCCCAGATATTCAAACTTCTTAAAAGTGCACAATAGGAGGAGCAAGCTCAAGTCCATTGCGCCCATGTTGAAGAGGTGTGATATTCAAAAGTGATCTGGCCAAACTGCGCCTACAGACAGCGACTGAATATTGCACCACCTGTGCCATGGTGCAACTAGGGAGGAAGCTGAGCGAGATCAGATGCACCATGGCGCCAACAAGAGATGTGCAGCTGAGCAGTCCAGAGGCACCATAGCGCAACCAGGGATGCCCATCAGCAGCAGGGCAATGCAACTGCACAACCAGGGAGGTAGGGTCCCACCAACCCATGCCACAGATGGGCACAGGAACACACAGCAGAACAGACATTGTCCCCCACATCCCATGCACTGCACAACTGGGGAGGTCTGCAATAACCACCGGCCCATGGAGACAAGCAACCAACCACAGCTGGGCCATGGTGCCCCATCACACCCCGGCAAGCTATGACTGGCACACAAGGAGGGCTGACCACCCCGTGCCACACCATCTCTCCAATGCAGAATACACCCTGCACTGTGACCCCTAGACACCCTGCCCAGGAGCAGTGTCCACCACTGCAGGAAACCCCATGCATGCCACCAACCCCACTGTGACACTACAACCCTGTGCACCACAGAACCATGCAAGGCAGTCCCACCATAAGCACCCATCAGCGGGTGGCAGAACACAGCGATGCAACAACGGCATACACAGTGCCACCATGCACAGTTCCCCCGAGGTACTGCTGAGAGACCAACCATGCATTGGCACATGAGGTACCCCACACAGGGCAGGGCATGCCCTGGACACCACCACCAGTGGTACAGCACCCTGAACAGTATCCCAATGACACACCCCAACCCAGCACTGGCCACAACAGCCAGCACAGACACCCACAGTGGTGCATGGAAGCATGCACCACACCGGATGCCACACAGTGCATGGACAGACACCCACCCATACCCAAGGGCACAATAACACAGGGATGCAGTGGTGGGGCAACCAAGCCCCCAGCGTGAGCCCAAGTAAACTGTGTACATACAACCCACAGTCCTCCATGGCACTGGAGTGCCAGCCACCCTGCGCAGGCACTGTGGAGCAGTACGTCACCAGCATTTTCCCAAAGCACAAGTCACAGACAGTGGTGCACATCCCCTGCAACACACACAAGCCACAGCATGGAGGTGGGTCAACAACTGTGGAGGCTACAGTGTCACCCGAGGCAGACATGCACCACACCAGTGACAGGAGGCAATCCAGCAGTGTGATGGGTACAGTGACTGCCCTGCATGGACTGCCACCACTGACATGCCAGCAGACTGTGCAGGTCACAGACATGCATGAGTGTCAGCTGCACAGGCCATGGATGGGCTGATAGGGTGCCATGGACACAGAGCATGCACCATGGACCACTGCACACAGTCATCCAGTGCACAGGGCACAACACACACACCACACAGACACTGACTGATAGCTACCCCCACACCATAGTCACCTACATGGACACACACACACACACACCCATGACCACACCAACCCCTGGACGCCATGCACACCACTGCAGCTGAGCACCTATAGCCCACTGCAAATCAGAGACCACCACGTATTCATATCAAAATAACTGTATTAAAACAACATATAAAAGTTAACTATTTACAACAATATATACAAGGTGGGGGGGAAGGCCACAAACAAGGTGGGGGTGGATAAGGGGTAGGGGTGGACAAATGGGACAGGAAAGGAGGGGTGTGAGGGTGGGTCCAGGGGGGTAGGGGATATCAAGGGCAGAGGGACTTCTAACGAGGGTGCCACTCCCCACTCTGGCTCCTTCGCTGCCTGTGCCTCCTCAGGACCCCGGTATCATCAATCCTGCAAAGGATATCGAGTGACACCCTCGCCACCTGCAGGATCTCCCACAGTGCCTCCCTGATGTCTTGGAGCTGGTGCGTACCTAGGACAAGGGAGCACAGTCAATAGGTGTGAATGCACAGCCCCATACAGCCCACCCACTGTGCATGGCACACGGCCATGGGACATACCTCTGTGATGGTGTGTGACCACCCACAGTGATCACATCCAAATGACCTGCCCACCCCGGCGCATACAGCCATGCGGAATGCTGCACACACCCACCGGCCAAGTCACGCATAGCACCACCGTGGCCATTTAGTGACATGGCTATGTGGTGCAAAGGCAGTGGCACAGCCATGTACCCGGTGCATGCATGGACCACCATCGATGCACCCTCAGACATGCAGTGCCACTGGACAGTGTTGACTGTAACAAGTTGCGTGCATGGCAGTGGTGTCGATGGATGGTGGCCATGCCCCGCTGCCCACCCTGTTACACAGCATGCAATAGTAATCATGGAGGTATGGCACTCCACTATCATCAGGCCAGTCCTTGGGTGCTGTGGACCCTCGCCTGCCTGGCCTCCCTCTCCTCTTCATTGCGCCGCAGCTCACGGGCCAGGCACCATTCCTCCAGGCCTGTGGTGCAAACATGGAGAGAGGAACATCAGTACAATCCCATAGCAAAGCACCCCTGCCCCCAGGTGTGTGGCCTCCCACCCAGCCAGACCCACCCACCCCACACCCTGATAACACCACCACAGCCAACCCTGGACAGTCCCTCCCGCATGTGCTGGACACATACAACTGTGATACCCATATGGAAGATAAAAAGTGTTGAAGTAACACCTACCTGGCCGTGGCACCGTGCCCTCCTGGCACATCCCCGCAGGTGGGCTAGCAGCTCCGGCTCCCTCCGCTGCACGTCCCCATACCTGTGGCGGCACTGCTCTGCACTTCTCCCCCATCCAGTGGCCTCCTTCAGTGCAGTGGCCACCTCCTCCCACACCTGGCTCCTGGACCTGTCCAGGAGTGCCTCCCCGAACAGTGGCCCATGGTGTGGCTCCACTATGGCCACTAGGTTGGCCAGTTCTAACTGCATCCACTGAGCAGCCCTCCTGCATGCCATTCTCTCTGCTCGGTCTGCAAATACGGCGCTCTGCAGTGCAGCTCCCCATGTGCAGATGCTGTGCAGTACAGCGCTGCCATTCCCTATCACGCTGTCACTGAACAGTGTGATAGTGTTGCACCCATGCCTGATGCATGGCGCCTAGGGGGTAAAGGTCGGGCACAGGGTCAAGGGTCTCTGGCGCATGGACATGCACAGTGACATTGGAACCCAATGCATGTAGCACGATTGGCTGCCTGTGTGCTACCGCCAGTAGCGGCCTACTGCGCTGTTGCCCCAGTGCACCTATGATGGCCCAGTGTCACAGCACCATGTAGGTGAACATCGTTATAGCGCCACTGGCACAATGGTGGCCATGCCGTGCATTGCTTCCTGCACACAGCACGTCAGCAGAGCAGCAGACACCTGCGTCAGCAACCCGGGCATGCGCAGTGAGGTGTGTACTACGCATGTCACAGAACTGCGCCATTGGCTCAGCACGTTCAACACAATTGCGCAAAGCGCAACAGCGTGATATTCAGCTGTCATATGCAAAACAGCTAATCAGCCATGCAATGGCACAGCACTGCACTGTCGCATCTACTGCAAAGTGCGCTCGCCTCATTTGCATGGGTTGTGCTATAAAAGTAGCGACATTGGGCTGCAGTGGCCATAGTCGGTTACTGCAGTCTATTGGTGAGTTGCATGCTGTTTGGGAGTGTGGACTGTGGATTTAGGGACATGCATGGGACTGCACAGTCACAGGTAACAACTGCCATTCTTACAGGCTAAATAATGACCGAGCAAGTTGTGGGAGAGGAGGAACACAGTGGTGGTAGGGGGAGGAGGCCTAATTTCACCAAGGCCGAGGCCGAATCCCTGTCTGAGGCCTACCTGTATCAGGAGCCACTTCTCAGCAGATGGCAGGGAACACCTCAAGCCTGTGCTGCTGCATGGGAGGAGGTGGCACGTGCTGTAAACCTGCATGGCAGCCACCAGCACTCCGTGCAGGAGTGCAAGAAGAAGATAGGCACTGACAGGAGGAGGATAAAGGAGAAGGTGGCTGCCATCAGGGCAGCACGTGCTGCAACAGGTGGGGGACAGCCAGAGGTGGTACACCTGACCCCACAGGAGGAGAGGATTGCTGGAAGCAGGCAGCGTAGTGCCATTGAGGGTGTTCTGGGTGGTGGCTTCCA
Source organism: Neoceratodus forsteri (assembly GCA_016271365.2). Lineage (NCBI taxonomy): Eukaryota > Metazoa > Chordata > Ceratodontiformes > Ceratodontidae > Neoceratodus > Neoceratodus forsteri. The sequence continues at coordinate 629,501,180 of CM057455.1, forward strand.
GACAGGTGGTGGCCCATCACTGCATGGTAAGTCACGGTTTGTCTATGGGGGAGCAGGGTAGGTCACATCCAGTAACACGACTTTGTTTTCCCTTACAGATCCTGAGCATCTGCATGGGTCAGTGGTGGTGGGCCTGTCCACTGAGGACAGTCAGCTGGAGATGGAGGAGGGCCCATCCACCTCCACAGGTATACGTGGCTCAGTGCGACAGTGGGCCTGCCTGGCTGTCCACACTGATGTTGTTGTAACAGGTGCAGAGGAAGCTCTGCCCATGGCCCAGCGTGACAGCGTTCATGGATGCCAGCATGCTGTGACATGGGCCAGTGCCGAGTCGGTCACCGATGATGATTTCGCCAACGGCATGGGGAGTGACACGTGTGTGCCATGGGATGGCCACACATCAGGTAACATCACGGCCATGGCTGTGGGTGGTGCTGCCATGGAGGCCTGCATGTCAGCACAGTCCCAGCCTGTGCCTGTCAGTGCCAGTGGGGCAGAACTGGTGTTTGTTCAGGACAGTGGGACTGTTGTGGCCACTGCGGCAGCACCACTGAGCCCTAGGGAGTGGCAGCCGGAGGGGCAGCATCAGCAGTCGGACAATGGGCTTGGGGGTACAGGGTCCAGTGGTGGCATCTGTGCACAGCCTGTGGACATGCCCAGGCCTGGTCCTGGTGTGCAGCACCCACCATCAAGGGATGCTGAGCATCAGGGCCACGCACACCCTCAGGAACAGGATGCCGAGGTGGCAGATGACCTCTTGGAAGAGCATACCCACCTACTGCAAGCATCAGTCCAGCAGCAGATGCAGCTTGCGATGTTGGTGGATGCACTGCGTGCGGCTGTGGAGCGGGCAGAGGAGCGTCACAGCAGAGACACTGCTCTGATCCTTGCAGGGATGGACTGGTTGCGGGAGGATGTGACGGCTGCCATTGACAGGCAGACACAGGCATTCACTGCTGTCATGGCCACAATGGGCACACAGTCATGTGCCCATGCGTCATGGACACCACACAGTGCACTGTCCACCCCCCATTCCTGGTGTCATGCAACACCCTCCCTGTCGACACCGGGTTCAGCCGCGGGCATCCCGAGCACACCTGGCGCAGGCATGTTCGGTGTGCTGCAGACACCTGCGCGGGCACGGTCGCATTCACACAGTGGAACCCCTGAGGGACCATCAGTGCCACCCCATGAGGCCAGTGGTCAGCCTGTCAGTGCTGGCGGGTCTCAGCGGGGCCGCCCAAGCATCCGTGGTGGCCGGGGCACTGTGTCACGTGACTAACCTGTCTCCCAATGCAGCTACTGTTTGGTGCTGCCCTGTGTGCATTGTGTCTTTCAGTGGGCAGTGTACAGGTGGGTACCTGGCCCTGCATGCAGACACACAGTCCATCTGCACACCTTCCAGGCTGCTGTCCACATTTGCATGTGCATGATGATGCCTGCATTGTGCTGTACACCAATGTGCAATGGTGCTCAGCATCTGACACACGCACATGGACAGGCAGTGGTCATGGTAGTCTGTGGACATGTGTGTGGCTGGGGTGGCATTCTGGGTCGGTGTGCCTCCCTACCCTTTGTACAAGTTTGGTGCATTGCACGTGTGTGTGTGTGTCTCCATCCCGTGGCATGTTGAGACCTCACCCATCCCTGGTTGTGTGTGTGGTTCCATGCCGGCTACTTCCTTGATGGCATGCACCCTGGTGTGTGTCCATGCGTGGTTGTGGGTTGTGCCTTGGCCACTGGTGGCTGCATGGCCCCATGACTTACCTGGGTTGGCAGAAGTGCTCCTCCGTGATGGTGTCCCGGTGCAGCTGTGCCAGCCAGAGCAGTTCAGGGTCCCATCGGCCAAGGGGGGGGCTGCCCATCACCATCATCACCGGTGTCCTCATCATCCCCATCACTGTCCCCCTTTTCAACCTGTATGGCTATCCCACATTTGTAGGCCATGTTGTGCAGGATGCAGCAGGCCAGGAATAGCCTGCAGGCCTTTGAGGGCTGTCTGTAGGGCATCGCCGGGGCGTCAGAGAAGCGAGCATGCGCAGCATCCCGGGCCACCGCTCGATGACGTACGTGGTGGCGTGTGCCTCATTGTAGCATTGGCAAGGAGTGGGGGTCGCGGGCGCCAGTAGCGTGGTGAGCAGCCAGGGACGGAGTGGGTATCCACTGTCACCTGTGTGTAGAGGGTGAAGGTTAGTTTGGTGATCTGCATCAGCCTGCCCCGGGCCATGTAGGCCACTACCCATGTCACCTCTGACCATGCCCCCCCGGGCCCTATGATTGTCCATGTGGTTTGCATACTCACCCACTAGGTGTCCAGTGGGGATATCCCCACTCTCAAATCTGTGGCACAGTGCCAACTGGTGCCAGATGAAGGCATTGTGTGCTCCCCCAGGGTGCATGGCACAGACATTGATTATGCGCCTGGCGTCGCACACCACCTGGCAGTTGATGCTGGCATAGCCCTTGCAATTATGTATGTGGCCCCTTGGGGCAAGGTGGTGTAGATGGCCACATGGGTGCAGTCTATTGCCCCTAGCATGCCAGGCATATGTGCTGCCCTGTGGAACTCCTGTATTTTGCTGATGCGCTCTGCCAGTGTGCTGGGAAATGGATGTAGTCTGCAGCATGTGGAAGCAGTGCGCTGAGGAATGGGTGAGGTGGGCGTGGCGTGGCTGACTGGGTTATGCTGTGGTGTCCCCAGTTGGTCTCTGGAAGGTACCTGTGGCGAGCAAGCACATGCAAGCTGTCACTTTGGTCTCCACTGACAGGGCATGGCTCCGTCTGTGTGGGTGCCTGCATCACATCACTGCACAGCTCACAGAGCTGCCTCATAATGCCTGATTCAGGCGTTACCGCCCCCAATCTCGGTATCACTGTACAGCTCGCGAAGCGAGTGCGGGCTGGTACTGCCTGTTGGGGCGTCCGCCAACAGCCCTTCCACGGCCATGCCCCCTGCTGCCCTCTCACCCCCCTCATAATGGCTTCCATCGGGAAGGTGGCACTGGCCATGTCCCTGGCTTGTGTTCACCCCCGGCAGCTGTTACTGTATTCCCCGCTGTCCTCACTGTCTTCCCTGCACCGGAACACCTGCCTGTGTTTGCCTCACTGCTGTGTGGTGTACCTCCCCTTGTGCAATGTCTCCCACACCTTCCTCTGTGGCTATTGCTTCCAGGTGCCCTTTCCTGCCTGGCCCTGTGTGTCCCTGCTGCCCAGTGTGTCCTGCTGTGTATTGTTCTCATATGTGGTTTCCCTGTAGCATTCTTGCACCTCTCCTTGCTCCCTTTTATTTTGGCTCATTTCCGCTATGGTGCAACTTCCGCTTGCTCCCCTATTGCGCATGGCGCAAGTTGTTGAATATCACACTGCACCATTTATGCATGGTTCCTCCCCCTTCAGTTGCACATGCCTTCATTATCATTGCGCTGTTGCTCAGCGTGATTTGGGGGCACAACTGCCTCCTGCTGAATATTGCAGAATGGTGCATTTTCGGACTTGTGCAGGCGCAACCCTATTGCTGTGACTCAACTCTTTGAATATCTGGGCCCTTATTTAAAAGTTTCTTGTATTTTATAGTGTTTGTCATACCATGGAATCTCCTCAGTATTCTTAATTCTTTCCTATCTGTTCATGCATTTGTTTTTATCTTTTCTTTACATAAAATTTAGATCTGCAAACTTTGCAATAATATCATTTTCTACTACCTCTAAAAGAGATTTCTTAATCAGCAGGACATCCTCATTGCACTGTAAGTTTTCCATTTTTCTTTCACTAATGGGTCCCATCGAATTATTTTTTGGTAATTGTCAAATGATGGTTTAATTCTATTTCTATAGCTCTATCATAATAAGTTTCAGTGCAATGTTCAAGATCAGTCAATTTTAAATAAATAAACGATGTTGGTTTCACCCAGATTAGCAGTGCTCTATCTGCCAACAATTTCTATGTTTCTATGTTACTAACTGCTTACTTTGCTTGTTTATGTTCTCCCAAAAGATGCCGTCAGCTAGGCCTTCACTTACACATGTCCAGATCACTTTCCACTGAAATGGTTATAAATACACATTTCTATGAAAAAGGAAAAAAAGTTTTATAAATTTAAAAATCTGATAAATTGAAGTGACAACACAGTCATGAAATTAAAGTGTAAACCTTTGAGCAATGGAAAGCAATGCATCTCATGCTTCTGACTCACAAGTGCAGTTTTTTTTCTAGCAACAATTAAGTAACTCAAGCTATGTGGTATTGCAATTATTCATTTATTTACACACCCATGGTGTTTGATACCATTACAAACCCTTCACACTTGGCACTCCTGGTTTATGTGGTATCACACAACTTGGGTGTATTAATAAAATAAAAAAATGCAGAGTTCACCGCATACAATACATCATTCTAAATATTAAGGATGTTCCTTGATATTCAGCAGCCCCATGCCAAATTCATAGGTGTTTGCTCAGTACATGATGGACATCTATGCATTTAAAATCCACAACAAACAAACATGAGTTGCCATGTTTGCTTTTATGTTACATAATGACACTTAATCCATCTTTATTGAAAACATCTGAAAGTTGTAAGATTGTTTTATGTAATTATAACATCAATGTTTTGGGTGTCAATATGAGTGTGAAAGAATACATGAAAGAAGGATGCATCATTTGTCATGATGTCCGAATCATTTATCCACAAATACAAAATTAAAGAGTAAATTACCAATACTATGACACCTCTTCAACTAACATTCCCAAAAATGGGGGAAATATTTGTAAGTTTTTTATGCATAAATTCATTTCAGTCCTATGTGATTTTTATAAAACTTTTCTGATGGACATAGAATATGGTTGGGAATTGGCAAAAGAAAGAAATATAGGGGTTGCCATGCTCCTTTTGGTTTCATCTTCTTTCACTGTTACAGTTTTAGAGGTGGTTGACTCAGGACAAAAATAATTGAAGATTCCCTAAAAAAAATAAAACTTGACAGAAAACTATTCAAATAATTCAAAACGACATGCAGAAAGACAGGTACATTAATATAAAAGAAACAAGAGTAGCCAAAAAGAGACATGTATGTAAAGCACTTTGAATTATGCCCACAGCCTCAGCTGTGGGAGGTAATTTATTCACTGTGATCTGGTATATATACTTAGCTGGACATGACAAAATGGAATAAATCATGATTCTAATAATGCTTCCATATAATTGTACTTTAGCCAGTTAACAGCCTCGAAAATGTTTTTGGGTGTATCAAAACAATAAGAATTGAAACACCAGGGAACATGTTTAAGCACCTAACACTTGAGCACAATCCTCACATGTGTGCACCCAGCCTGTCCTAAAGATTACCTTTTTATCCTGAAAGTGCTTACCCCACATTAACAATGTGACCACAGTGGGGAGGAATTCCTTTTGTGTGATTTGCTTGGTCAAGCTTTCTTCCTTCCAGAAAGGAGGCCACTGTCCTGTGTACCCTTCCACTTGAAAGCAAACTCTGAATACAAAGCCCATTTATGTGTCTGTTAACAGTTGAAGCTATTGGCTGGTGGGCACTAAAGGCAAGATGAACACCTCATTGCAGCAGTTCAGGAAACCCAGAAAAACTCTCAGGTCCTCTCCCATGCTCTTGGTTAACCAGACCATGTAAAGCTTTTGGCATCTCATGCCTGCCTTCACCAAGTGGCGAGGAAAGTCCTACTTATTAGAATTACTTTGCAAGCAAAGTTGAGGTGATCAAGCAGCTAACAAAAAAAATGCACTGAACTAACCACACCCAAAGATGGAACCAGTAGTCCACAAGGATAAAGTTTCAGACATTTTAAAATAAAAGTGTTATTTCCTGAGGAAAATAAAAGGATTACATTTTATTTTCGTAGACTTGTGGTTCCATTTTGGGTCATCATGAGCACTGTGCAGTATTTTACTTCTTGACCTGTATTTGATTTCTGCACAGGCACTGTGTCTCTGGTGTGCATTTGTTTGCTGCTTTGCTGGCGGCTGCTTTAGTTCATACAAAGTAATTTTTTTTTCTGCGTTGCTGTTTGGGCCAACAGCTCCTCAAACCACAACCTTCTCCTGCAGTAGGCAAAACTCAGTGACCAGTATTGATTTCAATACCCAGAAAGGACAAGGTGATGCAATGCCCCTCTGCCCTGTCCTGGACCAGAGGCAAACCCAAGTCAGTGCACACTGCCTGAAAAGAACTCAGAATGTGCCCACAGTCTCCAGTCCCCCTCCTGCCCATGAATAAGAAGTCATCCAAGTAATATACTACCTCCAAGAAACCTAACGTTTTGCATTGCTGTCAATGCAGGAATGTGCTGAACTGTTCAAACACAGCACACATTACTGCACACCCCACTGGATCATGGTTTCCAGATAATACAGACCCTAAAACTTTATGCAGAATACTTCCTTGTCCACTGTTCAAAGTGGCAAAAGCTGGAGTGCAGACTAAGTGTCCCTCTTATCTAACAGGGCCTATTGCCTCAACACCTGGACCACCTTCACTGGCTTATAAAATGGTGCACAAGACACTGCTGTATGGAATGGATAATATGGTTATTGTCAGAGTCCTCCTCCAGATTATGCACATGATTAATCATTCTGAACTCATCCACCACCTTCTTCAGTACAAGCCCAATTGGTGACACACTGGGATGTGTCCAGAGTGGTGCAGAGAAGGGCCAGCTGACCCTCCTTGCTTCAACTTCCTTTGCCAGCTTAGCTGGGACTGCTTCTGATCACATCCTGGCAGACTTCTGGTTCTTGGCTTTGTATCATTTTGGGGGCCATCGTACAGTATTTTAAAACTTTCCCTGAATCCATCCACTTGGGAGCAAATGGCCTCCCAATCCAGGTAATTAATTAGCCAAACCTCAATGTAATCTACCATTATTGGTTCTGGGAGGCTTGTTGTAGAACTTCTGAAAGGGCTCAAGAATGGAGATGCCTGGTTTGCACTGAGGGAATGGGTGCGGCACACATGCCATGCGCTCATGCTTAGACCTACAAGGTTCTGCATTACATGTCCAAATTATAACAGTTCCCCACCCTCAGCCCCTTCTTTCTAGTGCCCTGCCCCCCTTAGTGATTTTAGTGACTGCAGCTATCAGAGGAGAAGGCCACTGTCAGTATGTTGATCCACCCCCTCCCATAGGAGATCAGTGGTCCACAGCAAAGGTAGGTCCAAAATATTCCACATCCTGGCCAGGCCATTTTGCTATCTACAATGAAATTCCTCATCTTACCCCAGCCGACCACTCACTGACTTGCATGCATACAGGGCCATCGACCAATGTAAAAATTCCATAGACTCGCTGACTTAACTGGATTAATCTGAGTCAATATGTTCAAAAACTTATGAACCCAGCCATTCAGTTCTCCCAGGGCTGACATATTATGACCATTTGTTTAGACTCCACACCCTTGTTGTTTTCCTTTTTCTCTTCATCATCCACCAGCTCTTTGGGTTGGCTAAGCAATGTAAATATGTTCACATATTCACCATTGCCTTAGTACTGACTCATCTTGATGGAGACGGACAAAGCCTGCTGGCACCTAGCTCATGCAGCCTGTGGCAATGGGTTACAGCAAAGTCTGCTGCCCGGGTGCCATCAGGGTAGGGGGTGTGACTCCCACTTTGTGCTTCTGTTCCTCAGTGAAGGCCAGCAGCTTATTGAGCTTTTCTTCAAGTAGCAATAAGCACAACATGGGTTACTAAAGGCTAAGGAGAGATTGTGTCAGGCCTGCTGGCTGCTGGAGTTGAACTGGGGGTGGAACCACCAGTGAAAATGGAGTGATCTGCACCAGAACCTGGGGCAGGGCTGCTGGGGCACTGCAGGGGACAGAGCTCCCCATGATTTAGGGTGCCACTGCACTAGGCGGTCATTATCCACTGGCCATCTGGGAGGAGGGGCCCCACCCTCTTCATTCACTGGTGCTTAAGAGCTGGGTCTCCCTTTGGACTGTGAACTTCAAAGTATGCAGGAAGAGAATGCTCATCTCCTCAGCACTACAATACCCAAAATGTGGCCTAACTTGCGGTAGATTCATTGATGTGGCAGGTGTTTGCCTACGTTTCTGTGCCCTTCCTTTGATTGCCAGGGCCACCAGTAGATGATTCACTGGTGTCATAGATACATATAATTTGATGGCAGATAAGGACGTCCAGGCCCACCGAGTCTGCCCATTTTCCTTACCTGCATGATCTCTGACTTTGTTCTCCTACGTATCGCTAGGGTACACTAATGCAAATCCAATGCATTTTTGAATTCCCCTAAAGAATTTGCCCCCACCACTTCTGCTGGTAAGCTGTTCAATGCATTCACAACTCTTTCTGTGCAGAAATACTTCCTCATGTTCTTCTTAGCCTACCCCTTCCAGCCTCATGTCATGACCCCTTGTTCAGACTATCATTTTTCTGAAATATGCTACCATCCTGTACCTTATTTATGCCCTTGAGATATTTGAAGGCCTCTATCATATCCTCCTCCCCTCTCTCCTCTCCACCTGGCTGTACAAATTGGGTCCTCCAATCTCTCCACATATGACTTTTGGGTGCAGGCCCTGCACCATTTTGTTGCCCCTCTCTGAACTTCCTTCACCATGTCTATGTCTTTACGTAGTGTGACCTCCAGAACTGGACACAATACTCCAGATGAGGTCTCACTAATGGTTTATGTGGAGGCAGCACCATCTCCTTTCTTCTGCTGGTGGTACCTCTATTCACCACAGTACCCACTGGCTTTCCCACAGCTTTGGCACATTGCCTGGCCACCTTTAGATCATCTGATATGAGTACACCCAGAGTCCTCTCCTGTTTGATTGCAGTCATAATCTTTTTCCTCATCATGTAAGTCTCCCCTGGATTCCTGTGCCCCAAATGCATGATTCTGCACTTTTTGCATTGACTTTTAGCTGCCACACTCTTGACCATCCCTCAAATTTACCTAGGTCCCTCCTAATTGTTTCCACCCCTGCCAGAGTGTCTACCCTATTGCACATCTTAGTATCATCTGTGAGGTAGCCATACCTTTCCTTTCAGACCCTCTGTAATGTCACTTATGAAGACATTGAATAGGACTGACCCAGAATTGACCCCTGTGGCACCCCACTGATTACCGTCCATTCCCGGAAAAAGCAATTTACCACCACCTTCTGTGATCTATCCCTCAACCAGTTTCTAACCAATTTACCACCTTGTGGCTCATTTCCAAGCTATCTAACGTGCTTGCAACCGTTTTATGTGGAATGATGTCAAAGAACTTGCTGAAATCTAGGTAGGCCATATCCACCGCTCACCCCTAATCCACTTCCCTGGTCACCCAGTGAAAGAAATCTATCAGATTTGTTTGACATGATCTTACCACTGTGAATCCATGCTGCCTCATATCCTGTACTCTGCTGGATTCAAGATGTTTCACAATCCTTTATTTTAGTACTAGCCATGGGTGAAAGCTGCCTTTACCACTTGTGTTTATCTTTCATGTAAGTCTTGCAACTTTCGTGGAAGTTTCTGAGCTTCCACCGGAAAACTTCTGCACTTCTGGGGCCAACTTTTGCCCATTCTGCCCAGCCCATCTCCCTCCCCAGTATGTAAGGATCCCTCCCCAATCCAAGGTAACCCACCCACCCTCCAACAGTGCCTCCTGCTCCCCTACCTGCTTCCCTGCTACCCGACATACTTTAAAATAAATAATAACACCAAACCTTGGTGGCTAGTGGTCCCTACCCCCACCCGACCACACACCAGATTCCTGTCCCCGAAGTCCAGTTCTTTATTTTTGTAAAACACCCTATTTCCTGGTGGTCTAGTGGCCCCTCCTGCAACCATCTCCATGGGCTCATTCATTCACATCCCAGTGGGCCACTGGCTGAGGAGAAGAGTGGAGGGCTGTGCCAGTGGCTCACTCTGTTTTGGGATGAGGGGAATGGAGTAGGACACTACCTGCTGGGGTGGGTAGAGATGTGGGGGAGCCACTAAACTACCAGAAAATACAGTTTCTTACAAAAAATAAAGAATCAGACTTTGGGGATTGGGAGGAGGGGATTTCTCTGTATCTATATCTACCACTAGACCACCAGGGGAAAAAAATAATATGCAGGGGATTGGGGTGGCTGCGGAGGAGGGTAATTCTCACTAAAAATACTGGGAGGGACATTGGTGGGTGGTTGGGTGGCTCCAGGTCTGGGACCACTAGCAATAAAGTGTGGTGCATAGCAGACAGAATTTCCACGAAGATTTGAAAATTGATTTCCGAACTTTCGTGGAAGTGAAAGTCAGACTTTTGCTTACATTTGGGCTATGGAAGTTTTTTTTCGCACACCCCTATTTAGCAATGATTGCATTATTTTCCCCACCACTAAGGTCAGGCTGACTGGTCTATCATTTCCAGCCTCCTGCTCCCACTTTTGTGTAGAGGGACTACATTAGATCTCCTCCAGTCCTCTATTACCACTCCTGTTCCCAGCGATTTATTGAACAGGGCTACTAGTGGTGCTGCCAGCACATCCCAAAGCTCCTTTAATATTCTAAGATGTATCCTGTCTGGTCCCATTGCTTTGTACACTTTCAGTTTTGTGAGGTTCTTTAGAACTCTCCCCTCTGTAAATGGACTGGTGTCCGCCTCCTTGCCCTTATTACTCCTGTCACTTAATTGCTGTACCTCACTTTACCCCTCTTCTGTGACTACTGAACAAAAACAATATTAGCATTATGTCAAAAGAGTGAATACAAATGAGTATCTCACAAATGAGCGAGTCATGTTCACTGAAATGGTAAATAGCTACCCTGCAAGGGTAGCAACCTGGTCAAAGTCAACCATTCACAAGGGTGACCGGAAGGCAGGAATAGTGAAGAAAATGGGAGGGATAGGATAGAAGGGTTCTGTGGAGCAGTGTCCCTGGTGCTGCTGAACCAGCTCATGTGGTGTGGTGGTGAGGGTGGCTGGCTCCGGCATTGGAAGATCTGAGTTCGGGGATGGGAGGGGGAGAAATATTTTGCCGCTGCCTGTGGCTCGTTTTTTTTTTCCGCAAGTCTCGCCCATTCCCCAACACTTCACCCCCTAGTGTTGATAATCCTTCAAGTGGGAGGTGCAGGGGATCTTACAAACACATTAATAAGTACTGGCCAGATGCAGTGTTGCCGTTATGTGCATATCGCTGAATTGTTTTTCAGCAATATACACCCATCATAATAGCGATTGCTCTTTTGCATTCGCTATTATGACATAGAACCAAAATATTTTTCAGGATCAATGCTGTTTCCAAGTCCCCTTCCACACACTTCCCATCTTCCCTATTAAATCTTAGGATTTCACCCGTTATCTTCTTCCTTTCAGTAATGTACCTATAAAATGTCTTGTTGCCTCTCTTTACTGTCTGGGCTATGTTTTCCTCTGTTTGTGCCTTTGTGTTCCTGACTGTCCTTCCTTCCTCCCTCTGCTTGTCCAGATACACTACCTTGTCCTCCTCCTTCTATGTTTCCTTGTACTTCCTGAAAGCCAGCTTTTTTGCTCTTGCCTTCCCAGCCACTTCCCTTGAGAATCACAGTGGTTTTCTTTTCTCTTACCTTTGTTTATTTGCCTAACACAAAGGTTTGTTGCCTCCATTATAGCTCCTTTCATATGGGCCCACTGTTCCTCAATCCCCCATCCTCCCTCCCTGCTAGGTCCTTCCTGAGACATATCCTCAACTTTGCAAAATCTGCTCTCGTGAAGTCCAGGAACCTCGCTTTCATGTGGCTCAACTCTGCTGCTGCACCTATTTTGAACCACACTGTGCGATGGTGACTGGATCCCAAGTGCCCCCCCCCCACCATGACATCTGTAATTCTGTCCCTGTTGGTGAGTACCAGGTACACAATTGCACCCTCACAGGTGGGCTGTAGTACTAGCTGCCTGAGTCAAGCCCATGGCAGGGCATCCAGCATGTCTCTGCTCCAGGCTCTGGCTGCAGCTGGAGTGCTCCAATCAACATCTGGTAGATTAAAGTCACCTACTAGCAGAACTTCCCATTTAGTTGCCGTCTTATGGATGGCCTCCAACAGAAGCTTGCCCATCTCTTCCCCTTGTGCTGTAGGTCTGTAGATCTCTCCCATGAGAATAGTGGTGTCATTGCTTATCTCAAGGGTAATCAATAGGGCCTCCATCCCCCTGCAATCCCTGTACCTCAGTTGCTTTTACACCATACCTGACATAAAGAGCTACCCCTCCTCCCTTTTTACCCTCCCTGTCTTTCCTGAATAGCGTATAACCTTGTATAGCTACATCCCAGTCATGGTTCCCATTATACCATGTCTCTGTAATAGCGACAATATCCAGGTCAGCCTCTGCCATCAAGGCTACCAGGTCTGGGATTTTGTTTCCAAGGCTATGAGCATTCGCATAACATGACCTTCCATATTTGTTTGCTCCCCTCCTGTCATCCCCCTATTATCCTCATGCCTACCCTCATTACCCCTCTTTATCCCTCCTATTCTTTCGTCTGCCATTTTTCTTTTCCTAGTTTATTTACCATCAGTGATTTCTCAACTTAAGGATCCTCCCTGCTGACTACATTAACCTGTGGGGGTGGGCAGTTTAATTCTCTCTACTTCTTTCTGCCACACATCTTGGCTAGTTTAAAAGTTTGCCAATAAAACATTTAAACTGGTCACTAAGGACATTGGTCCCCTCCTTGGACAGATGCAGGCCATCATCCTTGTACAGGCCCACACCCCTCCAGGTAGGTCCCCAGTCCCCAATGAAGCTGAAACCCTTGTCTCTGCACCAGTTCCTTAACTGTGTGTTGAAGTCCCTGGTGCAGTGATACCTAGCCTTCCCCTTGCCATGGAAAGTCAGAAACTCTGAGAAGGTCACGGAGCTTGCTACTTGGCCTAGGCCCATCCCCAACTCCCTGAATTCCTTCTGCACTTCCCCTATCCCTGCCTCATCCCTAGCCAGTTAATTCTTCCCCAACTAGGCAATGACATCCAGCTACGGCTGTCACCTTAGCAATCCTCTGGATCTGCTCTCCATCCCTCTGAGGTGTGCTTCCCGGCATGTACTTTACCTCCCTCTCCACCCCGCTACCTGTCCCCAACTCTACTCCATGGACTATGGAGTTCTCATTAGGAGTTGCTTCCTCCTCCTCTGGGGACCTCTGATAACCCCCTTGAGGTCTCCATCCTGGAGGACCGCCCCATCTGTCCCAGTCACTACTTTGGTTGCCTCTGAGGGACTGTCCCACCCTGCCAGTGCAGTATAGGCATTTCATAGTGGTATGGGAGTATGGATGTGCCTTTGCTCTGCCACCCTATCCCTTCACAAGCCCACCATTGTCCATCCACTCCTCCTTCCCGGCATCTTCTCTGAAAGCAGAGAAGGAGGACTGGGTGGTCCCTGAGTGGGGGAGTTGGTCCTTCTAACCCAAGCCAACTCAACCTCAGCACAGAGAGGTGACTGCAGATGGGGCAGCATTGCAGTCTCCGTAAGGTCTCCCTGAAGACTGCTGCCCCTTAGTCGCTGCACTACACCACACCCATCGTGTCTCCTTCTTTTAGCTACACCTTACTCACTAACCCTGAATAAAAGCAAACTTTTTTGGGGGGGGTTGCCTCCCTATCCAATGTTTGAGGCAATCAGCTCAGTATGTCAGATCCTCCTTTTATGTTGCCAGGTGGTCCCACCCTTCCTGCTCCTTGACATGAAGTTCTCCTCTGTCAATTAAACACAACTGCCTATAAATTGCATATACAGTAGGCTTGGGTGGGTGGATGGATGGGGTCAACCACCAGTTCTTAGAAGAGACCAAACTGCAAATAGAGCAACTGCAAACCTGTAAGCACAAAACAAAGTAGTAACAAAACAACACTTTGCTTTGCCAAAAGATGACTTAATTTTTCTCCCTGCTCTGTCTGCCCTTTGCTTTGTCCTTTCAAGCAAATCTAGAAGACAAAAATCTCAGGTAAAGCTAGGTGCTTTAACTTTCCTCAGTCAGCAGACTCTGATGGTGTCACAGGCTGTGGCTGCAATGCCGGTTTAGCTGGTATCCAGGATGGGCTGGGGTCCCCTGGGTTCTTGAAGCAGGAATCCCGCCCTTTCTTTCCTTTTGTCTGGGCAAAGGCAATCAACTGCAGTTCAAATTCTGCAGCAGTCATCTTCTACTTAGTTGACATCCTTTACCACCATAAGCTATGGAAACATAATGCACAGACACACCAAAACCCAGTCTGCAGAATACTGTCTGCTTCTAACTGTATTATAAAGTTTTACTGTGAAATAAATTGAGGTTAGGCTAATAGTTTATGCTGCCTTCCCTGCTGTGACAACAAAATGTTGTTAATCTTCATGCTGTGTCACTTGTTATGTTTTTGCTGTCCCAATTCCACCCCCTACTGAGTGCCTTCTTTCCCACACCACTCTACCCCTGCAAAAAAAAAAAAAAATAAAATTTATATATATCTGTATATATGTATATATACATAGAATAAATTCAGAGCTCACCGGGACAAGGGCTTTGCCACAGCAGGCTGGCTTCATGCCAGCACATCCCTCTTTTTGTTTGCATTTTAATTTCTGCTCATATTACTTTCACATGCCTTGCCACATCGCATATTAAAATCCCAAACCTGCAAACTTCGTTGCAAAATAACTTGTAAGTGGTACTGTCTCTCAGGCTATTCTTAGCAAAATGAGGACCATTTATACTCTGTTTTCGTCTAATTTATTTATTTTTTTCTTTTTGTGTTGATAGGATCACTCTGTTGGAGGCAAAAGCCCTTGTGCACTACATCTGTCCAAAGGGGAGGCAGTTAAATGCCTGCAGCCACGTGGTCTCCATCCATCCTATCCAAGATAGCATTGTAGTCTTGAGTGCATGTGCAGAACTCCATGCTTTCTCAGTGGTGCCTGAGTGGTCCTAAAAAGCACACGGCTCATGAGAAGAACTGAAAGGAAGGCAGTGGCCCCACAGTGATTCTGCTCTTCCTAACAAAAGCCACAGGATAAGATGACAAGCTGTTGAATTTGGGCCACACATTGCCACCTCATTCCCTTTATACCACACCCCACGTATACTAGAACACCCGATACTAATGCATCTTATTTTGGCACATTCCCTTCTATTGTCAGTATGTACAGAAAATGCCAGCATCATTACTCATTGCAGTTATGGCCATTTACAGAAGTCTGGCAACTATACATCCGAAAACTAAAGCCTTGTTTATCATTAAGCTCATTTTTGCAGTAAGAATAAATGAGAAAGCTGTCTCAGCCATATACATATAGTGGCTACCCACTGACCTTCTTTAGGCTAGCCAGATAACCCCACCAGCTCTGTGTGTGTGTGTGTGTGTACAAGTTGCTACATTTCCCCCCAGCTGTGCTCAGTATACAGATGGGGGAAGAGGGGCACAAGATGATGGGTCCCTGAATGTCAAAGCCTCATGGTCGGTAGTTCTCAAGTCTGGTAAGTGCTGCCCCTGCCTTTTTTTTGTTACTTATTTCTTACTGGGGCCCTACCAACTGCACCGAGGCAAGTCATCCCCCGGGGTGGGGGGTCTCTTCAATGGCTCACAAACAATCATAGCACATTGGAGCCATGTGGTCTGATGATACCTTCTGCTTCTATGGGATCGACTCCTCTGGTGACATCCATGGCATGCTGCAAAGCAACAGTGCTCCATTCTATACTTGCCACTCCAGCAGCTCCTCCGACTAGGCAGATCTGGTTGCTAATATTACTTTAAAGCTTGGGTGATGTTTATCCCAGAGCCTGACTTTGCAGCCCTGGCTTTTGGCCTTCCTATACCAGCTACCATCATAACAGAAACAAAGTCACAGCCTGCTCAAACTGACCATAAAAGCATACCTGAACTTGCAACCTCTCAACTGTAACATTAACTTACTAAAAGCAAAACAGCCTAGTACAATTGCTTTCAGGTTCAGAAGTAAAGCATTTTAATGCCTGAAGTTTCATGCCACAGCACAGAGCAACACCACCAGAAGAACAAGCTGAAATTTTCCAGAAGGAAGGCCTCTCTTAACCTGGAAACTTACCCAAATGGAAAACAGGTGCCTTTTAAACCTCTGGTCTCCTGTTTCTGAATTCTGGCCAGAGTGGAAGAGCAAGAGGGCTCAGCACTGCTGTGCTCCAAGTTAAATACACCTTTGCTTTCTGGCCACAGGTCCTCTGCTTACTGGGAGACCCCGACTGCCAGCCTAGTCACTCCCTAGTGGAGCACACCTACCTACCACAATGATCTGCCAGTTTAGCTATTGGGAAGGACAGTGGTCAAAGACAAAATCGCCCCCACCCCGCAGCAATCCTTTTAGGCTATTAGGGTGATGCCAAAGTGAAAAAAATGATTTCTCTCACTCACAAACATTATCAGACCTCAAAAATGATAAGGAAAAAAAAACTACAAAACTAAGTATGTTATAGAAAATAAACAAAAAGAGATCCATCACTAGACAACACCGATGAAAGACAGTAGTGAAGACACAATGCAGACATAGATGAGCAACACAGAACAGCAATCTGACACTGAACAGCATATAAGCTCTGCATGTACTGGGATGTCTTGCATGAAGTCTCTACAAGAAATAATAAACAGATGCCAACAGATGCTCCTTAAAGGTGCCAACAGACCCTCCTTGATTTTATCTCGCAACACCTTGTTTTCAATAAATATCTTATTCCACTTTCTTTATGTTGTCACTAGAAAACAGAGATGACAAACAGTAGGGAAAACATGATGGCAAACATATATGAGCAACAAAGTGCCACAATTTGACACTGATCAGCATGCATGCTCTGAGGGTACATGAGCATCTTATTTATTTATTTTTATTTACCGGGTGAGTGCACTAGGCATAGGAATGCCTATTTTCAGGCACGACCCGGGAGGATACAAGTCAGATACAAAACAACCAACAGCAATGTGACACAGCACATATAGGTCATACAATGCAAAGTTTGTCAGAAAGAAGAAAAAAGGAAAAAAACATCATAAACACGTGTAATACTATATAATAGATGGACAGGCAAAGTAAGTAATAAGACAAAGATACAAGGATCATTCAGAATTATGAGACAAGTGCAACACACATTCAGAGTTTAGTACCAGTCATTGTTATGAACAGTCAGCAGTAAGTGCCAATTTGCAAGTCAAATAAGCATAGTGGAGGAAATAAGAGAAAGGAGGGGAAGAGGGAGGGTTGAGTAAGTGAGAGTTCGTGAGGATGGGAGTAGAGAAGTCGAGCAGAGCAGGGGATGGGTTTATGGTGGATGGAAACAGATATATGGACTTACTGCAAGTAGGTGTTCACGGTGAAGCTTCTTAAAGCCAGGATGTGTAGGGGCAAGACTAAAAGCTTGAGGTATTGTATTCCAATATTTAGGGGCAGCATGGGAGAAGGCTCATGCACCCATTGTAGTCTTACGCCTGGGGATGTAAAGAGGGGTCTGATCAATTGAACAGAGACAATAGGAAGGGGTTTGAGGGTGTAATAGCGAGGCAAGAGATTGGGGGAGGCCTGCTCTTATGGTGCCATCTATTATAGCACCATAGGATAGGAAGCGATGGGCAGTAGGACTAGGCCAATTTAGATCAGCACAGAGCTGACAGTGATGTTTGTGCCGAGGAGAGGCAGAAACATAACGGCAGATGTTATTATAGGTAGTGTCCCATGTATGGAGGGAGATCTTGATTGCACCTAGGTAGGTGACCGAACCATAGGCCAAAGATGAAGCAGAAAACCTAGAGGCATGGCAAGCCTAGCAGATGGAGTGAGAGCATAGCTAGTTGTAGGCTCCTCCAATTTTGCATTGACAGATTTGCAGGTGGCAGTGATATGGAGATCAAAGTCCAAAGATTCATCAAGAAGAATACCTTGGTATTTAAAGGAACTGGTGTTGACTAACAGGGAATTGTCGCACAAGGTATTTCGAGGAGTTCCGATTTACTTTTAGTTTTGCTGAGAGTTGAAGAGCATAGACTGAGTTTTACCACCATTAAGGACAAGGTGATTTGCAGTTAGCCAGGATTGAATGCTTAGGAAATCTAAAGATAGTGAGTTTTCTGTCTGATGCATTACTGGCACTATGGTAGAGGACAAGGTCATCTGTGTAGAGCAAGGTAGAGCAAGTAGGTGCCAGGGCTGGAAGGTCGCTATGAAAATTGTAAAAGTAGAGGACCAAGTATGGATCCTGTGGAACCCTCAACATGTATAGATGATAGATCAGACCGGCTGAGTTAAAAGCTACAGCCTACTGTCGATTGGATAGATAGCGGTGGAACCAGTTCACCGATTTGGCTGAAAAACCAAGGGAGGTAAGTTTTATAAGGAGAAGGGTGTGGTTAACCAGGTCAAATGCCTTGGTAAGAGCAATGAAAATGGCACCTGTCAAGAGACCAGAGTCCATGGCAGCGTAATTGTCATTAGCAAGTTTCAGAAGGGTGGTAGAAGTACTATGGCCTTTACGGAAGCTATGCTTGGAGCCAGAAAGGAGGTTGTGTTTCCACAGATACTCTTTGGATTGACTTGCCACTAATTTTTCAAGGGTTTTACTGAGCACAGAGAGGATAGCAATGAGCCGATAATTGCCATATCTTTAGGATCACCTTTCTTAAGGATAGAGGTTATCCTAGCTATCTTCCAAACATTAGGAACTACACCATGACATCGCAACAGGTTAAAGATTTTAGTTAGGGGGGAGGCTATAAGCGGGGCAGCGGCTTTCAGAAGCCTGGGTTCAAGACTGTCGGCGCTGGAGCTGGTATTGTCTGAGATTGTGAGTAGGAGCTTTAGGACTTTGGATTTTGTGACAGTCTGAAACCTGAAAAGTGGACGAGAGAGCATAGGATCCATAGCCACAGGAGTGGATGTCAGGTGGCAGGAGGGGAAGGAGGCTAAGTAGCATGAAAGATCAGAGAAATGATGGTTGAAAGAGTTGGCAATGGTAACAAGGTTGTTACAATGTACGCCGTTCAGCAGCATGTCATTTGAGGTGGACGGTTTGTCGGTACCGAGGAGAGTTTTAATAATTGACCAAAATTTCCTCGAGTCACCTCCAGCTTTTATTAGTAAATCTTTACAGAAGGAGCTTTTAGCTAGACAAATATTCCTTTTACAAGAGTTTCTCAAGGTCCTATAGTGACTGTAATCTGCCTGCAGCCCTGAGGCCCTAAAATGACGCCAGCTTTTGTCCCAGGGTCCGGAGTTGGGTAAGAAGATCCTTGGTCAGTCACTTAGTTTGTGTACCCCTGATGCGGCGAGTGACTTGAGGAGCATGAGTGTCCTGAATACACCCAGATTTGTCAAGGAAGTAGTCTAGGGTGGACTGAGCATCCAGAGAGGCAAAGATTGGTGACCAATCATTCAGTGCGAGATCATGCAAGAACTGTGTCTGATTAAAATTGGCCAGGTTTCGAAAAGTGATTAATTTTGAAGTGGGAGATGATTGTCTAGCAGCACGCCAGATGCAACAAATTGGGGAGTGGTCACTTATAGAATCAGGAAGGGTACCAGCTGAGACTATGCGGTCAAGACGGTTTGTGAGGGCCCAATCAATTAAAGTACTAGATCGGGAGGGTGGGGCCATGACCCTAGTGGGGTCAGTGATCAGTTGATGGAGGTCATAGCCTTGTATTATAGTATGGAGGGATTTGCAGGACTTACCTGACCAGTTAAGGTTTAAGTGCCCAAGGATAAGGACCTTATGACGTCCGATGGCTAAGTCCACCAGGGAGAGGAGTTCTCCAGACCAGAGGCACCACCCTGGGAGGTTGTGAGCACATACTATGTAGTATCTTGGAACTAAGTTGAAGAGTAGCATGAATAGCTTCACAGTATGAGCGGGTAAAGGAGATATTTCGGTGTAACGAGAGGTGAGGTTTATGTAGGATGGCAACCCCTCCCCCATGTTTCGATGAGGGCCTATCTTGTCTTATCATTTTAAAGTTAGGCAGAAGGCATAGATGATCAGGTGTGGAGGGTTGTAACCAGGTCTCAGTCAAGCAGAGAATGTCAGGGTTGTATTGGGTGACCCAGGCCTCAAGTTCTGTTAAGTTGTGGGGAAGGCTCCTGATATTCATGTGAACAATACATAGACCCTAGGCATTATTCCAGTAAGTGTCAGAAATAGAGATGTTCCCTCCAGGTCCCAGATTCAATTCAATATCACCAGCTAATAGTAGTAGTGCCAAAAGGAGCAAGTACCACAGTTTACGATGGGAAAGTGTGATACGTAAGGGGGTGACAGAGAGAGAACAGTTGCGCAGTATGTAGGTAACATGGTAAGTGATCCAATTAGGGACAAAAAGTGGTGAGGTGGCTAGTGGCATATGAGACAAGATAAGCATGTTAGATAAGGTGTAGTCTTTGGGGTGAAAGTGGTGACCATTTTGAGAGAGGGGGCCACTAACCGCTGGGATCCACATATTGGGAACAAGAATTGAAGCTAAGATAAGTAGTACACCTGGGTTAAATGCCCAGGGATTAGAGTATGGGAGGGCATTTTGTAGAGGTAAGTTGTAAGGGGAGGAGACAAAGATAAAGTTAAGGGCAGACCAGCAGAAAAGTAAGCTAGTAATTTAGGCTAAAACAGGAGAAACAAGCAGGGTTTGTTAGGAATGTAGACGCCCCAGTGGTGGAGGAATATAAGGTGCAAATGAGACAGTAGGGAGATGGTTAAATGACACTCCCACAGGCGTGTGCAGTGACCTACACCCACTACTATATAAGTAATGCCAGTTAAGTGTGGAGAGGTGGGGGTTGGTGGGGAGCAGCCGCGGCAGCAGCTGCAGGGAAGCCCGAGGAGCCACAAATGTCCCTTTCCAGTCCAGAGAAGCCTCGCAGCAGGGAGGTGAGTCCTGAAAGAATGCAGCACAATTTTCAGCTCAGGCAGGGCCATATGTACCAGTGCTTACCCAGTAAAGCAGCCCATAGTTGTGGTGAAATCACCGAGTGCACTAGGGAACCTGACTGAGACCAAGTGCTCTAGCGGCCAGACACGCTCCAAGTTTAGCCCACAAATTAGCTCTTGAGAGTAACACAAAGGCTACCAGCGCTGACTAAAACTTCCGCACCAAAATTAATTGTACAGGCTTCTGTTACCACTAACTAGTGTAGGAGAAAGGAACTCCTGTGTGAAAAATCTATATGATTCAAACCGACAGAAGCAGTCCCAGAAAGGCGCCACAATTTAAAATGGGGCAAAGAACTTCAGCATCCGATCCAGGGTTCCATGAGTAGAAATTGCCTTTGTTCAGTGGGACAAAATGGCTGCAGCGTGCTCCAGGGCAAGGAGCCCTCCTTGGGCAGGGGCTGTCACACAGATACCCAAGTTGCTGATGGCTAGAGAGGCGCAGAACACCCCGAGCGCTGTGGCTGCCTGGATCTCCTGGGAAGACATCACTGACTCCGGCGGCACCAGCCTTGCTCCCTCTCGCCCCCTCGGTCAGTCTCGCTCAGTGTCCCCTGCTGTCGCCGGGGCTGGCCTCACCACACCCCAGCACTACTCCGCACTTCCTGCCCAGCTCGCTCCTCCCTCCACCAACTACTGCCTGATCCACTCCAACTTGAATCCAACCAAAGCCACGACACCCGCAACTTTCCAAGAGGAAGCTGCTTGCAGAAATCAAGGGGCAGCAAAGGGCACAAAACAAAAATCCCCAACTCGGTCCAGTGAAAGTGCTCAATCACTGCTCTTCTGCTTCCTAATCCGGTCGAATTTGGCTCCAGAAGTTGTTGCTGCTGCTCTGAGGACAGTGCTGGCACTGGCTACGTTTTCTCAGCTGTCCTCTAGCTCTCTGCTTCTGCTGGTCTCTCTTTGCTCCACTATGTACTCTCGCTACAGTCTTGCATCCTTGTCCATGGCTTGCCTGCTCCCACCTCCCCGAGTGCTGAGGTGTGCATGATGTCTGTACAAGAAATAGTAAAGAGTTGCCAAGAGACCCTCTATGCTTTTCTCTCACAGCACCTTGTTTGCAATAAACAAAAACTTTCCTGGTGTTTTTCGGTTAATGCTGGGGGCATTTTACTTATGAAATTTCTTCATAAAACTTCTTAAATTCTTTTTTAAATGTTCCTAATCATTTATGTGGCACCTTATTACAGTAGGTATCAATTCATTGTCAGCAGAAGTGGTGGAGGCAAAAACAGTGGTGGATTCAAACATGCATGCGACAGACAGAGAGGGATATTAGTAAATATGTAGGGAGGAGGAAGGAGTGCCAGTGACCAGTTAGGATCTGTGGAGACAAATTAGGCAGGAAACACCTGGGCAGACTGTGTGGACCAAATGGTCCTTCTGTATCAACAAATTCTAATGTTTCTCTTTTCTCGCCACTTGGTTCTTATTATTGGAGATCACCTTTAATTCAGCAGATCCCACTATTGTGTCTTTATCCACTAGATTAGAATTGCTTAGCCTTTCCCATATAGGAATTAACCTTAAACTATCCATAGAGATCTATTTTGGCACTAAGAAATATTTTTGTATGAATCATACAGTTTGTTGATTACCACTTTTATGAGTTTTTTACTGGTATAAAAGGAAGTGCCAGTTAGATGGGACTCCACCCTCTGATAAATTCAGATTGACTCAAAACACTGGAGTTTTTTAAAGATTTTGCAGCAAAGAACTTTTGTATACTGGGCTTTTGTAGTGCGCTGTTTTCCTTTTGTTTCTCTAAAATACTGAGTTAACATTCCCACAAGTAGAAAAAGTATTGTACTGATCCTTGCAATGCTGCAGGAGTATACTCATATACACACAAACCTGCATACTTTTCAAACATAGTTAGCACTCAAAGAGTTAAATGTTTCTGCTGAACTGACCATTTACATTTAGAATCCATAATAGAATGTAGGCCCAGTGGCGTTGAGGGTTGAGGCACTGGACGCCACACCTCACGCCACATCGGCGACCCATGTTCAGGAATGAGCATGGGTTGTTGGGGGTCGGCAGGGACAGGAAATAATTGAGCATCCCATGGACTGCTCTCCTTTCCCGGGGAGGGGGATTAGCACAAGCCACTGCCCTTGCTGCAGCTTAGGGTTTTGCAGCATATGCCGTTGCAGTATAGAGGGAAGAGCTGCGGTGGACAACCAATCACTGAGCGTGGGTGCATGCAAACGTCGTGTAGGACATCACTGCACATCCGAGGTCTGGGGAAAATTACTATTGAAACCTCCCCCCCCCCCCGGCTCTGGTAGGTGAAGGTGGTGCAAGGGACCACCACCCCCACCCCCAATGCCGAGTGCGGCGGCTGCCTCTGGTGCTCCCTCCACCCCTGGATTGCCTGGCCAGATTTGCAGAAAGGTCTTCCAGGGAGAAGGGTGGTCCCACCCCAGGGGCTTAAATCAGGGAGACCAGGTGCCAGGCGAGTGGTAGAGGAGCTAGAGGAGCTGGATGGTAGGACTGAGTCTATGGCAGGGCAGGATGGAGGTGTAGTTGAGTGACTACACTGAGAGTCTAAGCAAAGGAGCAAAAACAGAATTGAAAAAAAAAGAATCCATACTAGAAACATAGAAACATATAAATTTTGGCAGATAAGGACTACCTGGCCCATCAAGTCTGTCTGTAAGCCCTTAACAGAATTACTGCTCAGACCCACCCACTGCTGTACCTCTATGGTTACTCTATGCCTGTCCCAAGCATTCTTGAATCCTTCCACAGTGCTTGCTCCCACCACCTCCTGAGGCAGACTATTCCATGCATCCACCACCCTCTCAGTGAA
Source organism: Neoceratodus forsteri (assembly GCA_016271365.2). Lineage (NCBI taxonomy): Eukaryota > Metazoa > Chordata > Ceratodontiformes > Ceratodontidae > Neoceratodus > Neoceratodus forsteri. Next base: position 629,524,902 of record CM057455.1, read on the forward strand.
GAAGAACTTCCTCACATTCTCTCTTAACCTCGCACCTTCCAATTTCATGTCATGCCCCCTCATTTTTTTGTTCCTCCTGTATTGAAAATGTCTCCCCCCTGCACCTTGTTTATACCTTTGAGGTACTTGAATGCTTCTATCATGTCCTCCTTTCCTCCTCTCTATCGATTATATATTGAGGTTCCTTAATCTCTTCCTCATAAGGCTTGTGTTGCAAGCCTGTATAATCTTAGTCACCCCTCTCTGGGCCATCTCCAGCCTGTTAATATCCTTATGAAGGTGTGGCCTCACAACTGCACAAAGTACTCCATGTGAGGCCTGACCATGGTTTTATATAATGGCATCACTACCTCCCTCCTTCTGCTGGTGATACCCTGCCTATGCACCCCCAGCATGCAACTGGCCTCCCAGCTGCCTTAGCATGCTACTTTGACATCTTCAGATCATCTGGAATAATAAAATCCTGTTCTCTTTCCTCCTTTGTGACTGTCAGCAACCTCCATCCTGTAACTTTCCCCAGGGTTTCTATGTCCCAGTTGCATGATTTTTCACTTTTTTGAATTAAACTTCAGTTGGCAGTCCTTAGACCATTTTCAAATTTCCCCAGGTCCCTCCTTATTTTCTTCACCCCCTCTGGGGTATCCACTCTGTTACAGATCTTGATGTCATCTGCAAACAGGCAGACCTTTCCCTCCTGCTCTTCTGCAATGTCGCTAATGAAGACATTGAACAGGACTTGCCCCAGGACACATCCTTGAGGCACCCCACTGATCACCCCCCTCTCCACAGACTGCACCCCATTTACCACCACCCTCTGCCTCCTGTCTATTAGCCAGTTTCTAACCCAGTTTAACACCCTGACCCCCATGCCCAGCCTTCCCAACTTGTTTATCAGCCTCCCATGTAGGACAGTGTCAAAGGCTTTGCTGAAATCAAGTAAGAGACATCCACTGACCTACCCTGATTTACTTCCTTTGTCGCCCAGTTTAAAAATCAACCAGATTTGTCTGATATGACCTCCACTGTGAATCCGTATTTGTCTATGGTCACTGAGCTCCAGTGCTTCTAGATCCCTTTATCCTTTCTTTAGCAATGCCTCCATGATCTTCCCCACTACTGAAGTGAGGCTGACCGGCCTATAGTGACCTGGCTCCTTCCTGCTGCCGGATTTGTGTAGAAGGACCACATGTGCCCTCCTCCAATCCTTTGGTACCACCCCTGTGTAGAATGACTCTGTGAACATGGCTGCCAGAGGTTCTGCTATCTCTCTTTGCAGTTCTCTTAATTTCCTTGGGTGTATGCCACCTGGTCCCATCACTTTAGAAACACAGAATTTGATGGCAGATAGGGACCGCTTAGCCCACCTAGTCTGCCCATTTCCTACCTAATGGATAAGCTGCAGATCCTAGTTAACCAGCAGCCTACTTCTTCCTACCCCACCCCTAGAATTGCCTTTATGACTGTCCCATGCATGCTTGAATTCCACCACTGTTTTTGACTCACAACCTCCTCTGGAAGGCCATTGCATGCATCCACAACCTCTCTGTGAAAAAATACTTCAAATTATGTCTGAGCTGCACTTTCCATCTTCAAATTGTGCCCCTTGTTCTGCACACCTTTATTTTGAAAGATGCTACCTCTTGAACTTTGTTGATTCCCTTGAGGTACTTGAAAGTTTCTATCATGTCCCCTCTCCCTCCTTTCCTCAGGCTATACATATTAAGCTCCTTAAGTTCTCTTCATATGTCTTCCGTGCAGACCCTGTACCATTTTAGTTGCCCTCCTCTGGCCAGCTTCCATCCTGTCTATGTCTTTGCAGAGATTGGGTCTCCAGAACTGCACGAGTACTCCAGATGGGGTCTCACCAGCTGTCTGTACAGAGGGATAATAACTTCATGTTTTCTACTGGTGATACCTCTCCCTATGCATCCCAGTATCCCCCCAGCCCTCCTTGCTGCCCTCTCACATTGCTTGCCCACCTTTAGGTCATCTGATATGACTACCCCCAGGTCCCTTTCCATTTTTGTTGTTGTTAGTATCTCACCCCCCATTGTGTACTCTTCTCCTGGGTTTTTGTTTCCCAGGTGCATTACCTTGCACTTCTTAGCATTGAATCTAAGCTGCCATACATTTGACCATTCCTCTAACCTTGCCAAGTCCCTTCTCATCCTTTCCACCCCACCTTGTGCATCAACTCTGTTGTAGATCTTTGTGTCATCTGCAAAGAGACATACTTCTTCTCTTCCAGTCCCTCTGCAATGTCGCTATAAAGACATTGAAGAGGACCGGTCCTAATACTGAACCTCTAGGTACCCCACTAGTAACCCCTTTCTTCAGAGTGGACTCCATTTACTATTACTCTCTGTGTCCTATTCTCCAGCCAATTCTTTACCCAGGCTGTCATCTTGGGACCCACTCCCAGGCTGGCTAACTTGTATATTAATCTTTTGTGTGGGACTGTGTCTAATGCCTTGCTAAAGTATAGGTAGGCCATGTCCGCAGCCCCTCCCTGATCTACTACTTTGGTCACCCAGTCAAAGAAATCTATCAGATTTGTCTGGCATGACCTTCCCGCTGTGAATCCATGCTGCCTTGGGTCCTTTGTCCACCTTCAATTTAGTGAGATCGAGCGGACTCTTTTCCTGGAATGGACTATTGTCCACCTCACTCACACACTTGCAACTGCATGGCATTGTAGTGGCCCATCCCCTCTTTTGTGAATACTGAACAGAAATATTTATTCAGTATTTCTTCCTTTTCCATGTCACCCTCCTTGCATTCCCCCCTCTAGCCCCTGAGCCTTGCAATCCCCCTTGTTTTTCCTCCTTTCACTGATGTACCTGAAGAATGTCTTGTCCCTTTCTTAACTGACTGTGCTAAACCTTCCTCAGTCTGTGTCTTTGCTCTCCTTACTGCCTTTCCTGCTTCCTTTAGACACTCTAGGTACCCCTCCCTGTCCTTCTCCCTTGGGTCTCTTATATTTCCTGAACCTTTTAGTTTTTGGCCTGACCTTTACTGCCACCTCTCTCGAAAACCACAGTGGCTTTCTCCTTTTCTTGCCTTTGGATACCAATCTGATGCATTAGTTTGTTACTTCCAGTAAGGCTTCCTTTAGATGCTTCCACTGTTCTTCCACTCCCTCTCCTGCCCCTGTTCTCTCTAGGGCTCTTTTGATACTTCTCCCAATTTCAGCGAAGTCAGCATTTTTGAAATCCAAAACCTTTGTACTAGTATGACTTAAGTGAGTCCCTGTCCGTATGCTTAACCACAAAATGTTGTGATCACTGGATCCCAGTTGCCCTTCTTCCTGGACATCTGTGATTTGATCCCCATTGGTCATTGCTAGTTCTAGAATTGCCCTGTCTCTGGTGGGATCAAGCACAAGCTGCCTGAGTCTAGACTCCTGGAGGGAATCAAGGATGTTTCTGCTTCTGGCGGAAGCAGCTACACTGGTTTTCTCGATCCACATCTAGCATATTGAAATCCCCATCAGTAGAATTTCACCTTTCATTACCATCTAATGTATTTCCTCCACTAGCTCCCTGTCCAGTTCATCACCCTGTCCTGGATCCTGTATATCACCCATGTGAGCATTGCTGTGCCATTTCAGGTTGAAGGGTGACCCAGATTATCTCAGCCTCCTCCTGCCTACCCTGTACCTGTGTTGCCATTATACCTATCTAATATACAGGGCTACTCCCCCATCCTTTTGCTCACCCTATCCCTCCTGAATAGAACATATCCTGGTACATTTGTTTCCCACTCATGATTAGCTGTGTACCAGGCTTCAGTTATTTCTACTATGTCCAGGTCTCCTTCAGTTATTAAAGCCTCCATGTCTGGGACCTTATTTCCCAGTCTCGTGCATTTGACATCATGAAATTCCAAGTTTTACTGCCTGACCGCTGTCTCTTCCTGTTTTGGCCCTGAATTTTCCCCTTTCCTGATGTTTTCTCTGTGTTCCTGAGTCCTTTCCCTACTCCATTTCTGCCCTACTTGATGACCTTGATATCAGTTCCTCTTCCTGCTCCATTGTTCTGCTTTCCCTATCATGTGGGTCTGTGCTGCCTGACTATCCCTGCTCCTGTGGCCCTCCCTTCCTGGCTTGTTTAAATGCTCATCAGCAAAGCATTTAAACTGACCATTGAGGCTGCCTTCCCCTTGCTGGACAGATGCAGTCTGTCCCCAGTGTACAGGGTTGCATCACTCCAGGTGGGTCCCCAGTGAAGCCATATCCCTTCTCATTGCACCAGCCTTTCAACAGTGTGCTGAACTTACTAATGTGGAAATTCCTGCCCCCCCCCCACTGTGGACTGGCAGCACCTCCAAAAATGTCATGGAGCTTGCTACCTTCCTCACCTGCTCTAAGCTTGCCTTATCCTTGGATAGGCCATTTGTCCACAAGTGGATAATGACCTTCAGCCTCCAGACCTCCACCTTTCCACAGCTTCAGTGATTCTCTGGATATGCTCCTCCTCCTTCCAAGGTGTACCTCCAGGAAAGCACTTTACCACTCTTTCCTCTCTATTATATGTGCCTAAATCCATTTCCCAGACAACTGAGTCCCCCAACAGGAGTAAATTATTCTTCCTTTGGGGTTTTCTTCCTCCCGCCACTGGGTCTCCTTTCTGGAGGACCCTCACCTTCTCCCTGGTCTCAGCCTCGGATTTCAGGGCTGTACCATTCCTCCAACACTGTGTAGGGCTTCATGAGCTAGAATGGATGGGGGTGTGTGTCTTTGCCCCTTTCCCTGAACCTTTCTGAGCCCACCATAGTATATCCTACCATCTGTCTGGGTGGCTGTTGTGACATTGGCTGTGAACCTGATGGCCTCTTGGTGGGGGAAGGTCCCCAGTATTCCTGCTGCCAGCTCGGCCCAGAGACTGGCAACCTCTTCCCTCAGCCTAGAAAGGTTCCTGCAAATGGGGCAGCACCGCAGTAACCAGAATGTTTTTCTGAAGACTGCTGCACTACAGGAAGAGCACTGCACCACTCCCTGCATCATCCTGTGCTTGCTGATATTCCACGCCTCCTAACCCTTTTTTTGTCCTTCTCCTTCACTACCTGTCATTCTCTACTTCTGTAGTGACTTAGAGCTTCTCTCTCCTCCTCTTGTATGTGCTTGTATGGTTTGAGTAGTACTCTGCCCCTGATAATTAACTTCAAAATGAGTAGTCTGTCGCCCCTGTGCCAGATTAAAATAGATTTGGGAAACATTGAACCTTTAGAGTAGATTCTGTAACACCAACAAGGATATCCTCAGGTATCTGTATATTGCCAGTCACATGATCATTTCCATGAAAAGGAGGTACAGTGTATTGTTTGTATATATCCTCATCATGATGTGTACTATCCTTTCTACTGTGGTTTGACTATTTTGATCACTTTCTTGGTATTTAGTATCCATTCTGTGATTATAGCATATATGTTAATATCTTAATGAAATGTATTATTGTTTTTGAAATATCTAAAATCACTTTTAATTTATAAGTGTTTACAATTTCCTGCTAAATTTTCATATTATATGTGGAAACACATTTAATAATATTAAGCCACTTTTCACACATGTTATTGTGCACATTTATGTTTTTAAATGCCAAGGGTAGATACACTGTGTTCTTTTCAGACATGTCATCATTTTATTCTAGGGTTATGTCTGTGCCATATTTTGTATTTAATCTAAGATTTGTTTTGAGTGCTACATTGCCTGAAGCAGGATCTTTTAAAATGTATTTGATTTCTGAATTTCTGTTGCTACTGGATCAACATCAACATAGTTCAGAACAAGCAGAGGAGGTAGAATATCCATCCTATTATTCTGACAGCATTAACCATACATGACAGTAGAGCCCATTTCATTGAATTCATTACTCAAGGGGACACTGTCAACATCCTTAGACCTCAAACTTTTCCAAGTTAAAACAACACATGAAAGTTCACATTCTGTAGAGATTACTGATATAGGTGGCTGCTTGATTCTGATTACCTTTTTTCCTTTAAAAAGTGTAAAACAGACTGCCCACCATGCTGGTGTTACCACACTAAGACATGTTTGTTTACATTTCTCGATCAACTCCCACTGCATCTTTCCTGGACTTGGGAACACCATCAACAGAACCTGGACACTAAAGATGCAGTGGTGGAGAGGAGATTATTACATCTAGAGGACTACACTTGTTTTCGTGTGATGATCATGTTTAGGAAGTATGCACCAAGAGTAGAGCAAGGATTCAGAACAAAACAAGGTTGGATATAATGTCACCATTTGTATGCATTCTGGTTCTGCTAAAAAGGAAGCAGATAAAACAACCAGAGACATCAATGAATTTTAGAGCAGGTAAGCAATCATAAAATGTGGGTTTCAAATAGAAATGCAAGGATGCAAAATTAGCTGACAGTGTTCCTTCAATTTCTTATATACAATTACTGTGCTTCTCATTTCATTTAAATCACAGTATTATTAGAGAGGATTTTTAAATCACTGAATTTACACCTATATACAAAAATAACAACTTTATACCCTCAACAAATAATTTTAAAATATGGAAAGATAAAGGCATTCATCAAATTAGTATGATCATGGAGGAACATAATATAAACACTTTTGAAAGTTTACAAGACTTATATTCTCTGCCTAACACACAAACATTTAAATATATCCAAATAAAAAAAATTCTAAAAATACAAATCTTCTAAGATTGAAAGATGAACCAATATTACTCAAGTACTACAACATAAAACAGAAAAAATGATATCCACACTATATCAACTTATAATGGAAAACAGTAGATATGACTTAAATAAATTAAAAACAAAATGAGAAACAGATCTAGGAATTATTATTACAGACCAAATATGGAAACAAATGATTAATACCTTCATAGTAAATGTTAAATTAACTAAACGTCAGCAAATACAGAAGAACACATTCCACAACATTTATTATACTCCCACAAAGTGACATCATTTTAATAATATAATATCTGATAAATGTCCCAGTTGTGCAAGTACATCAGGAAAATTGATTCATATGATCTATGCATGCCTATATCTCATGAATTTCTGGAGCAAAATAATGAAACTATAATAAAGATATTTAAAAACACTATAAAATTAACCTCAGTACTTATAATATATGGTATGATTCCACTAAATAATGACTAGGACAAATTTCAATGAAATTACTTATGATTATGATAATTCTAGCAAAAATGCATTTTGCAAAATGGAAAACTTCTCTCCACTGGTGTTTGAAACTTGAATTAATTTTATGGCTGACTGAAAACTGAACAAATATACTACATAAAGAATGGACAGAAAGAATTTTTGAAACATATGGGCATCATTCAGAGATTTTCTACAAGGAGGATGAATATAGGAATGAAAACTTGTATGATGAATAATATAAGCTATTAGAAGCAATGAACATGATTAAGAAACCAGAAGAGTGTATATATATATATATATATATATATATATATATATATATACTTAGAACAACATAACAACATAGGTTTAAAGGGAACAAATATACAGTAGATTAGAATTTGGAAAAGTTTAGAATCCTGGACCCCTGGTAATGATGATAAACAAGACTATTAATCTGAAAATAAAATTAGATGAGAATATGGTCTCAAATTGTTATATGAACCAAAAAAAAGAAAAAAAAACTAAAAATCTCAGGTTTTGTCTGCTCTGCAACCTGTAATTGGTAGAACAAATGATCACAGGAAATATAGACTGAATCAAATTTTCTTATAATATATGAGGAGTGCTTGTTACTGTCCAAAAACAATCACTTTACAACTTTGTAGTCCCATCGCTATGGCATCAGGCACTTGTTAACCCTACTTGAGTATGTCATAGTGATGGGATTACAAATCAGAATGCAAGGAACTGGCAGCATTCCTTAAAAAGAAAGGTGATCGGTAGTCCATGTAAGTAGTTTAAACAAGTACTTTCTCGATGCCACCTCTGTTTTGCACTGTGATATGCTGCCAGCTATTCAGATGAACACTCCCCCTGTCCTGAAAGATGACATTGAAGCTATCCACAATTCAGCAACAACATGATCTGTGTAGACCAATCAGGGGCCAGACATTCAAAACTTAGCCCTGAGGCTATATTAACACTGCACAGCATGCTAAATTAGTCCTGAACCAGTAGCATGCTGTATTCAAAGGAATAGCCCTGGGGCTAAATCTGCTGAATATAGTATGCAAAGGAAGCAGGGCAAACAGGGCTGGGAGTGCAGTGCTAAAATAGCCTGAAAAATAAGACAGCTCTGAATATAGCAACAGGGAAATGCAAAATGCAACAGCAGCTCAGTGGACACAAAGGTGGAGCAAGGCAGAGCTGAAGTTGATGGATAATGTGTGTGACAGCAATGAAGTGTTGCACAACTGCAAACAGTAATGCAGGCAGCACACTGCAGAACTGTGCAATGCTTTTGAGAGGATTGCCTGGGGCTAACCCAATTGCACAGTGCTAACACATTTGCCCAGTGCAAAAAGTTTGCTATTTTCAAAGCTCCTATGCAAATGATCCTACTTAGGCAATCAATGTGCAAAGAGCCATATTAGCATCTCATTAAGGCATGCTTAGCATACATTAGCATGAAGATTGCCTGGTGTTGTTCTATGGTGCACACAGCTCCACCTGTAGGTCAACCAGGAACTATAGGTTAAAGAAATGCAGGCTGGATGGTGCCCACAGCTCCACCTGTAGGTCAGACTGGACATACAAGCTGAAAGCCACAGGCCAGGATGTGCACACAGCTCCACCTGTATGCCAGCCTTGAGAAACAGTTTGTTAGCTACAGGCCATGGGTGTCAGCAGGCATACATAATGCATACCTCCCACCCAGTCAGCACTGGAATGAGGACATAGACACTCTGAATGTGGAACAAAGAGGACACTGATTCCCATAATGAGAGGCATATCCACAAACATGGAGACACAAACTCAGGACACAATGGAAACCATTACCTTTGTATGTACACAGAGTAAGAGTTATGTAGCACCATATATTAATATAACTCCCTGCTTGAAAGCCTGGATGTACAGTACAGTGTATGTGTGTGCAACACTGTTCCCAGGAGGGACAAATACAGATCAGGGCTATAGTGAGAGAAACACAGAGGGATGTCCCCTGTACTGAGGGACACTGTAGAGGACTTTATAACGGTGTGTGTGTGTGTGTGTATTTATCTATATATACATATATATATATATTAATATATATATATCTATATATAGATATATATATATGTATATCTTTTTTTTCATTGCAAAAAAATCTGTTAATGCATCAGACAGGGTGAATAATAAAGCAACAAAAGTACGGAAATGAGGTGTTAGGGTTTCCAACTCTAACGCCCCACCCCCTGTGTTCCCCCCCTTCCACTCCACCCCCACCTCTCCACCCTCCACACACCAATAGGCATCTGTGTGTATGTTAGGGTCAACAGCCTAACTCTCACCCCATTCCATATGTAAACAAGCTGAGGCGGTGCAGTACAGGAGAATGGGGTGAAAGTTAGCTGACAGCACCAATGCACATCCAGACCCCTGTTGGTGTGTGGAGGGTGGAGGATTGGGAGTGGAGTGGTAGGGGAAGAAACCCTGAGGGTAAGGTGTTAGGGTAGGAAACCCTAATGCCTCATTTCCCTGCTTTTGTCACTATAGTATTCACCCTAACTGATCCATTAAAGGAGTTTTCTACAATGAATTTCCATTCTTCTTCAGATAGCATAACTGTATCCTCATTTTACTGTGGGAGCACAGGGTTCCATCCCTCCATTCAGATAATACAACAGTATCCACAGGTCCTTCACACCTTACACTCCCATCCCTCCACACATGTACATATGTATCTAACTGTGGAAACACAGGGGTCTCTGGCCCCTTCACTTCCACATATAAAGTTACGAGCAGGCATAGCAAAATCACAGCAGATAGTCATAACTGTGCCATCTTAAGTAATTTTGACCCCAAATGTTCAACATAACCTTCTTATTACTTCACCGAATATACCCAGTACAGAAAACCGTCAAAGCCCTGTGGAAATATAATTCAGGACAACTGTAATGCCGTTTGGTGCCACAGGTGCAGAAAACATTTTTGGCAGGATTTGAAAAATTACAGATGTACTATTCATGAGGTGTTGTGAAAATGGTAATTTTGAAAATCTGGAGGAAACATGAAAATCGGTGAAGTGATAAGCGACGAGAAACCGCACAAGTAATGCACTCTTGTAACTCTGTCATTTTTGGATTTCTTTTACCAAATTGTCAACATGTTTTTTTGGGACCTCCCCTAATGAACAGTTGCACTATAATTTTGTTAATCCATTCCGAATGTTGATTTTGCACAGCAACCATGCCATTCTGCACCACAGGTGTAAAAACACATTTCAGGCAGGATGTAAAAAATAACAGCTATACTGTTCATGAGAAGATGTGACAAAATGGCAACGTTGAAAATCTAGGATAAAAATATTAGAAATTGGTGAAGTTATGAGCATGCATAGAAACTGCGCAATGCACACTCATAACGCAGTCATTTTTGGTAATTATTTTTCTAAATTAGCAACATGGGCTTTTTGAACCTCACTTCATGAACAGTAGCACTGTTATTTCATTATTCCGTCTGAAAGGTGATTCTGTGCAGTGAACTGCAAAATCACTTTTCTGGACTCATTAACAAAATGCCAGTGACAGTGTTCATGTGGTAGGGTCCCAAGAACCCATGTTGAAAATTTGGGGTCAAAATTCTAAAATGGCTGAGATATCATCATAAGTTGACCCTCCCCATTGTCAGCCATTATATGGTTCTTACCTTTGATTCTTCATTCCGCAACTTGGCTTTGAAGACTGCAGATGTGTCCCAGTCCTCAGAAGATGACAGCACTGATCTCCAGAGGGGGTAAAAGGGGTGAGGGAGGGGGTGCTCAGTGGAGGGTGGGATGGGGGGACTGGGAAGTTCAAGAGGGACCATTTTCTTTTTTCCAGGTTACAAACACATAGCACACGTCAGGGGATGTTTTTTCTTTATTTACAGGAAAAATAAATAGTTAAATGTGGGCACACTGGGGTGGGCTCCCAGTGTGCCACATGAGTTGGGGGGATACATGCTGCCAACAAGGGGATTGGGCACCCCCATCAGCAATGCAATAAAGAATAATCAAATAACTTTTGGGCACACTGGTGTGGGCTCACAGTGTACCACATGAGTTGGGGAAGGATACAGGCTGCCGACAGGGGGACTGGACACCCCCTTTGGCAGTGAATATGGTCTGGTGGGGGTGGACAATAGACTGCCAGAGATTGGACTTGGGGTAATTACAAGATTCACTTTGTATTACTATGGTAGTAATTGATGTCACTTCAAATTACTTTGGTTCCACCTCCACTTACTGCATGCTTTTTGCAGGTGGTATTTAGCTCCACTACTGGTGGCGCAACAACCTGTAGCGTGGTGCTACTATTTTGAATATGCCAGCGTGCCGGCATTCATGGCCACTCCCCTACCTCCTTCCTGCAAACATTAACTTTATCGTAGGTGATATCACAAAGCGCTGGCACTATGAAGGCTTTTAAATATTGCAGTCTGCCACAAATTATGTGCTATTCAAGCTCTATGGATTTGTACCGGGTGCAATGCTTTGAATATCTGACCCTTGATCTTTTGACTGATGCACTTTAAAAAAAAAATTTAACAAAGTTCTCCATTGTGATCACAGTTACTAATGTGTTTCCCCTATACACTATATAAGACAATGCCTGAGAAGTGATTGCTAACCTCGACGCAATCACCTCTCGCAGTTGCCAAAACAATGGTAGACCTCTTGAGCTGTGCTCTTGAGGTTTATTTTGTTGTCCTAGCAACCACTTGAGGTGATTACAGTGGGGGATAACAACCACTTCTCTGGTATTATCCTCTATGTTCTCATAGTTTAGATTTGGCTATTTTCTCTGTGTATATTTGTCATTTTATCTTCAAAAGTAATCTCCTCTATGTTTTCATATTTAAATTCTGTTTTATTTAAGCATTTTATGTGTTGTCATTAATATTCCATTTTATAGGACTCAAAGAGTCCCTTTGCATTACCTCGCTGGATACATTTTTTCATATTCACTATACATCCTTGGCATTTTATATAGTTATCTCAGTATTTATTTTATACCGTCTATTATTTATTCATTTTCCTGATTATCCCTGTACCCCACCTCATGTTGCAGCAGGAAACAAGCCATTGTGGACTCTGTACTAACCTGGTAAAATATGTTTCAAATAAATGTGTTTATTTAGTTTTGCTGACTGGGAAAGGAGGGCTAGAACATACTGCCTATTTTCACCTCATGCTGGAGGTGGATGGAGCAGATGCAACCCAAATTAAACTGAAACAGATTTAGCTGTTAGTTGTAATTTTTAGTGAATGGGGATATTTTGGCCAGGACACCAGATAAATTCACATAGTCTATCTGAGAAGTGCCATTGGATGGTTAAAGTTCACCTGAACAATCACCAATAAAGGCAAATGGGATCTCAGTTTAACATCTCTTCCGATGGATGACACACCCAACAGTACAGCATCCCTTAGTATTGCACCAGGTGCCAGCATTTATGGCATATGCTCAACACCGATGAGGGACAAGAACCCACAACCTTCTGACCTAGAGGGAGATTTTGTGCTGCTAATTAAGCCACATTGACAACAATAAATAAATAAATTCATACATTTCTGCAACAGTGGCAAATTCAACTTCAGCAGTCTTGCTCTTGGTCAGTCATGTTGTCATATCTCTGTATTTCTCATTTAGCTTGGGAATGTGCTTCTTTCATGTTCAATGGATTTAACATTATATAATTGGGTTTATGGACTGACCAAACCTAAATACATCATTGGTAGAACCACAAAACATGATGAATGATTACTTTCCTTTAATCCATCTCTAATGAAAATACATATTTTTTCATTATGATAAACATTTCTACTTTTTTTACTCAGGTACAGGCAATATTGTTCAGGTCTGACCCCTCCAGCCCCATCAACTGGCATTCCATGGACTTGGTTTGACCACCATTCTTCTCCCACAGCTTCCTCACCATTGTGGGGTCAGCAGGCCACCCTCTTACCTGCTGGAGAATGGATCTAGTTCATTGAGGGAGGGTTCTATTGCCAGAGTGGGGCCTGTGAAGGGTCTGACCTCTTATCTTTGTTCTGTCTGGGATTGTCTCTCCAAGTTTTCTGCCTGGTACACCTGCTGCTGTGTGGTAAACAAGCTTGCATGCAAGTGTGGAGTATATCACCACCAGTGTCCTCCACCCAGCAAGTCACTCAAAGTGCACTGCCACCTCAGGTTACCCTCAGAGAAAGATAGCATCCTCTAAGATGCTCAATCCATCTCCCAGCCACTCCTCCAATGACCCAGGGCTCAGTTTCAAAACTGGGTCACCATTGTGGTGGAATGTGTGGCATCCAGTGCTTAAACCCTCCAAACCACTGGGTTGGCCTGACTTTCTACATTTTCTAAATTTCAAAACCCACAAGAGGGCACTAGTTTATTCAACATAAAGGCACTTACTAGAATCATATAATAATAATAATAATAATAATAATAATAAGCATTCTTTTCAAATCTCACATATCTTTCTTGAAACAGGAAAATAAAACCCTTTATCCAGTAGGGGAACAAACAAACATCCATTCCATGAGCACAACACAACAAGATGTGTAGCACTGACACTCAGAAAAATGTAGTAGAGCCCACCAGGACACAAATGACTCAGGCTCCGTTTCAAAACTGGGCTGCTGGTGTTGTGGCAGGTGTGGCAACCAGCACCTCAGCCTTCTGCACAATTAGGCCAGTCTGACTTTTTACTTTAAATGCCAAAACCTACAACTGGACATTAGTTTCTTCAATATAAAGGAACTTACCGGAGTCATGTAACATTCAGTCTTCCTTACAAATCTCATATATTCTTCTTGCAACAGGAAAATAATGCCCTGTTTCCAGTTAAAAAAACACAAAACTTTTAATGCTATGAGCATAATATATACAACGAGACATGCAGCACTCACACTTAGAATAAACAGTATAGTAGAGCCCACCAGGATGACATGCAATACTACAGCATTCTACAGCAGTTACTACAGGAAACAAGGTGATTTCAGTGGTAGATGATCCCTTTTGTCATACTGCAAACTGTAACATTACATTGCATTGTGCCAGGGTCCACTGTATATCCAGGTTGCACACTAGTAGCATGATTATTTTGTGCAAAATGTAGCAATCCTACATATTTATGAGCAGTTGAGGAAATAAAATGATTTATGTTATACACAGTATCAGAATTCCACAATGGGTAAAATCCAAGAGAAATTCATATGAAAACTGCAAAGTGCATCGATTCATTACAAGTCTTTCACCAACGCCCTTGAATTTCAGCTCTCGTGAGTCTTTGTCAGGGGAGTTGGATGACATATTAGCACAATAACCCACTCCAGGGCATGGGTTTCTTGAGAACTAAGGCCCTTCACGTGTGCATTAAAAGGCACTTCCCTGCCAAATCATCCATGTCATGAATTTATTCTCTAGAAACCTATGTCTTGTCATGTGTTAGTGCTTTCTTATCAAGTTAAGGTAAGTGCAATTCATATGACATTGTAGGCCAGATATTCAAAGCTTTGCACCGGGCAAAAAATGTTTGGGCGGGTTTAGCGCAGGTCTGCTATTAGAGATGCAGCGAATTTAAATTCTGCTGGGGAAGTGAACGTGAAGTGTTCACTTTGCACTGTCACTCCAGTGGGCAATGGAAAGTGCTCACTCCACCTTGTCATTACCTCACTGCTGAGTCATTGTTTATAATGGGCTTCGCATTCCTCTTTATGATTCTAGTGATCCACCTGGTGTTTCAGATTTGGCAGCCCTCCATACATTATTACATGGCTCACAGTACTGTAAGTCACATGCTCTTTAGCTAGGCAGGAAGAAAGTGAGTCATACAAGCAGACACTTTTACTTTCTCCTGTGCAGATGGAGAGAGAGAGTAGTGTGTTTTGTGACTGCTGATACTTTGAGACCAGAGTGAGGAGGAGATTTAAACTTTGATTTAGACCCAACAGCTTTTTTAAAAGCTACATTTATTTGTCTTTTCTGGGGTGCAGCTATGCATTGCAGCATCCCTAAGAAGAGGAGGGCCACGGCAGCACCTGCTGCTCCAACAGCACACCATCCCATACCACCACCACCAGCAGGTCAGCATGTAGAATGTGTGGACCCCAGAGAACTGTGTGTAACACAGGCTGACTTGCCAGTTCTCTGGAGCACTGTTGAGGAGAACAACGAGGGAGTGAATGCTGTGGAGCAGCAGCTGGATCACATAGAGAGACATTCGTTGCAAATTATGTCCATGCTGGAACTGCTGCTGGATCACCATGGGATCCCACATTGTTTTTTTTTCCTCACACCATGTGACCCCCCCACACCTTCCTTGCTGTGTTATAAAATGTATTCCTCCACCATTCCTGACCCTTGTATGTAATTATGCCCTTTTTTGTTGTCTTCCATATGCGTGGCACTTTGTATTTTGAGCAGTGCAAATATACTGTGCTAAACTGCATGTGTGCAGTCAGTCTTCTTTCCAGTCTGTGTATGTACTGCAAACAATGTCCAACTCCCTGACTTAAAAACAAACATTATTGAGTACAATGGTGGGGTGCTGAAGCATGGAGAGATACTGCAAAACAGGCTTACATTACATCCAAGAAACTATTAAAAAAAATTAATGTTGTGATTCATGACATGATCGTAAATCGTGATTTGCGACTGCATTTGTGACCGTGTTGATGAAAAAATGTGAATGCCTATGGCTGTACTTCCCTGGGCCCTGATGAGGTGTGGCACAAAACTCCCCGACTTAAAAACAAACATTAATGAGTACAATGGTGGGGTGGTGAAGCATGGAGAGATACTAAAAACGCTTACAATACATCCAAGTAACTAGAAAAATATTAATGTTGTGATTTGTAATGTGAATGATCATGAATCATGATTTCTGATTGCATTTGTGACTGTGATAATAAAGAAAGTGATTCAGTGTCGGTGGTGTGAGATAACCAGTATGAAACTGTATTGAAAAGTGAATGCCTACGGGTGTACTTCTCCAATAAGCTGTAGCTTGAAACTCCCAGAATTAAAAACATGTACCAGTGAGTACAATGATGGGGTGGTGAAGCCTGGAGAGATACTACAAAACAGGCTTATACATCCAAGTAACTAGAAAAAAAAATTAATGTTGTGATTCGTAACGTGAATGATCGTGATTTGTGACTTCATTTGTGACTGTGATGATGAAGAACATGATTTGTATCATGAGTGACTCAAGATGTTGGTCCTGACTTAAAAACACATATTAATGAGTACAATGTTCATGCAGAATCAAGCACCACACCTGTCCAGTACTTTAAAGGGAAGCCAAAGAAACAACTGTGACTTAAGTTACAGATGGAGATTGGGCTCTAAAGAGATGCAAATGCACAGACAAATTAAGATTGCGCTGTGCACTGAAGAGATGCAGACACAAAGGCATAACACCTAACCAGTGCTCACCATCAGAAATTCAAATCTGGAAAACAATACCTTTGCCTGTTGGGGTGGGTCACGGGGGCGGCAGTGAAGATACCACAAAGAAGTACAAAAACATTGCTGAAATTATGTGGCACAATAAAAGGTGTCTGATTTGGTGACACACGTCACACACATACTCACACACATACAGACACACACACACACACACACACACACACACACACACACACTAAGTAATGCATAGCAAATTGAAAACTTCAGTAATATAACCACATATTTTAAACAAACTAAAATTATGCACTGCGGCAGTAAAAGTCACTAGTACTAGTACCAGTAAAGATACCACAATGAAGTACAAAAATCACACAGCTGTAGTGGATAGCAGCTTCACATTGCTGAAATTATTATGTGGCATAATAAAAGGTGTCTGATTTGATGACACGCGTCACACACATACTCACACACACACATTAAGTAATGCATAGCACATTGAAAACTTCAGTAATATAATCACATATTTTAAACAAACTAAAATTATGCACTGCTGCACCACAACAATCAGCAAAAAAAGGCAAGAAATATTGAAAATATTTCTGTGTGTACATTAACACAGTTATAGAAGAAAAATATCACCAAAACAGAAAGCACTGTCTTTTTCTCCAAGTTAATCTACCTACACCACCGATACACCCCTTCCCCAAAGCATACTTCCACTGTCTTTCAGTACACAGACTGAATGTTGTACATTAACATTCAAAATCCATACACAAACAATAAATGCTCTATGATATGAGCACAGGAGGGTTTCCTATAATCGATGAACTAAAGTTTCAGCAAAAAAATGACTCAAAAGGCTTTTTAACAGCTTTTGAAGGTTTGAATTGCAGAGAGCTCTCAGAGCAGATTGTCTCCTACAGCTTCCTACACACACTACCCCAAACTGAGGCTGTGCAGAACAATCTAGAGCCCATGTGACTTGAAATCCCTTGATCACTGCAAAATTCATCTTTGGAGCTTAAACAAAGTGCAAGAGGCGGTGAGGCGAATGCTATAAAGTCTTTGTTTTCGATGGACTTAGCGTTACCCATTATAACGTGAAGTACTCTGCTGCGTTGTGGAGCACTCTGCAATTTACCTTCACTTCGTGAATCACTCGAGCGAATTGGGGCAATCTCTGCCCATCACTATCTACATATTCAAAGGCCAAATAGCATGCGCAAACTGCATTAGCACTGGGAAACCATAAGTATGCAAGGGCAAAGTGAGCATGAATACAGATGCAATGAGATATTCAGCGACTAGCCACGCACTAAGGTGTTTAGCGTGACTTAGCATGACCCATAACACGGTACAAATTAACCCAAGAAAAGCTGGTCTTAACCCTGGCAAACAGCTTTGCACGACATTGTTGCTTTGCAGCGGTGATAGCACGGCATTAATGCAGCTTGCACGGCCCTAATATCTGAGTATGACTTAGAAACTGCCAGACATGGAGGACACATGCTGCTCACTGATGGCACCACCAAGATGCCAACAGCTACCACAGGTCCCAGCTATGCACAGGCAGTAAGGGTGATCAGGCCCACAGAGGTCATCATGGTAGTGGCAATACAGCACACACCTGCAGACCATACCTCTGTAGTGCCCAACAGATGCCAGCACACACAGGCAGCACTGTGGGCATGGTTACCATTGAGGGGAGGTGACGGGTGGCCAGACCTCACCACAGCCCAAGTGTGTCCACAAGACTGGGACACAGCATGCAGTGCCCATGTGCCAGTAGTGGGAATACTCCACCACCTGTGTGTCTGTCGGATCCTATGTGCCCCCCCACCACATACAGCGCAACTGTACAGATGCCACAGCACACACCAGTCATGTATATGTCACTGTATGCATCCCATGCCACAGGTGCAGCATCTGTGGATCACACAACAGTATAACGGGAATGTCCACAGTCAGGTAAACATCTGCACGTTGGCCTGTCACTGTGTACATTGCAGTTAGCATCACTGCCCCACACACCATAGGCAGTGCTCTGTCCCTCACACTACTGGCCCCTTGCTACTGTAGTGTCTGTTGTGTACTGTAGCATGCCCTACAGTGTGACAGTTGCATGCAGCACCACCACCACCTGTGCCTATGCTGTCTTGTCCCCTGGGGTACAATATGCTATGCTATGCTGTACTGATTACATGTAGCCTGCAGCTATAATTGTGTACTGCCAGACTGACCTACAGATGGAGCTGCGGTCGGACCTGGCCAGCCTCTGTACTTCCAGACTGACCTACAGGTGGCTCTGTGGGACCCTGCAGTAACGCTGGGCAAACTGCATGCAAATCAGGGCGTAATGAGATGCTAATCTGGATGTTTGCCCAGAAACTACCTAAGTAGGAACATTTGCATGTCCCTTTTGAATATGGCAAAGTTTCGCACGGGGCAAACGTGTTTGTACCAGGCAAACATCTTACCTCCGCGCTAATCCTGTGCAAATGCATTAGCTCCGAGTTAACGGTTTGGGGAATATTATACTGTTTTGCACACTGTACTTTCCCATAGGCTGCTCCCTGTAGCTGTACTGGGTCCACGCAATTGCTGGAACACACATTGGCCACATAGGTCGCCTCTAGCTACCTTCACGTCATTGTACTCTGTGTTGCTGTTGTGGTCTGCACTTCCTGGTTGCTATATTCAGAGCTGTCTTATCCCAGGGCTAAGTTTGCCCTACACTCCCAGCCCAGTTTGCCCAGACTCATTCCCATGCTATATTCAGAAGCTGTTTGCCCCTGGCTATTCCTTTTGAATATAGCTTGCTTTGTGCTCTTGGCTATGTTTGCCTGCCGGATAGTGCTAATTTAGCCCAGGGGCAAACCTTTGAATATCTAGCCCTGTATATTTTACCTACAATATTTCTCATTCCCATATTTTGTACTTTATTATTATCCAAGTATGCACATATGATGGAAACACACATCACTGTGATTTGTATATGAAGTTTCACAGGTTTTCTTTTCAGGCAAGATGCTCTAATGTTAGATAGATTTTTTGGGAGATTTCAGTGGGGTCCTTATAATTTTTGCTTTTAAATATTAGTTGACTACTGGATCATCTGCCCGTATGAGCCGACTCACCAACAAACAATGTTTAATGTGTCTTCATTATAGAACAGTTGCAGGTCAGCATTCTTTTTAATTATAAGGTACTGAAAGAATGGACTGTGTTGCCAAACAATTTTATTAGATTAAACTCTAATCATTATTTAAAGTTAAAATCTTATTATATTTCCAAAGCATATGTGATTTTTTTTTTACAACGTGTTTTGTTATTTTTTGTATTTCTTATTTTTTGTTATAGTCTTTTAGGTCTACCTTGAAAATTTACATTTTATGCTCTTGGGTTCATACCTAACTATAAAAAAATTCCAATGACATTTTCCAGAAAGCAAATATTCTATTTTGTTTCTTAATTTATTAAAAATGTTGGTAACCAGGAAAGGCACACTGAGTCTAGGCTCATTTCCAGGTGCAACCAGGGGAAAAAGGGATACAATATAATAAATAGGAAGAGACAAAATCATTACGTAGTAACATAATGAAAGGAGTGGTCAGGTAACATAACAACTATTTTCATAGGGCACTGTTCTCTCTGCTGAATTATTATTTTATCTCTAGTTAAAGCTATTATAAATCTATTTATGAAATATTTACAAGTTTGAATGATGATTCTCTATCGTTGCATGTTGCCACCAATGGCCAGATGTCTTTTTGGTGTGTCTTTATTTTCATTTCTACTGTTAAATTTGTCCCACTCAGTCTGTTCCTTAGTTCTTTTTGCCTACGACATTTTGTGCCATTTTCCATCTACATCAAGAGAAAATGTACTCCCGGAAAAGTATTCCTCCTCCCAGAAAGAGGCTTCACTGTGTTCTTTGTGAAGACATATTCCAGAGTGGAGCTGGTCAAGAGCTTGTGTGAATAAGAGCATGGTAAAAAACACGCAAAGAAAACAGATTTTTTTTTGTGTGTGGTGTTTGGAGCATTATCAAGGATGTTTATTTATATTATGTGGGTGCGGGGGTGAAGCCCCCTGTCTGTGGGGGGTGCAATGGGCTTAGCACCCCACATATCATTATGGAACAGGTTGTGACCTCGTTTAATTGCCCCCCGAGCTAGGTGACTCTCCTTCTCCCAACTCTCTGCTCAACTTGTGTCCACCACCCAGAGTAAATAGTCCCAATCCATTATTCTTTTGTGTATCTTTCTTGTTCCTTGTCTGCTGGGGCATGCTGTCTGTAGTTGTATTTCACTGCAGCTGTTTTTCATTATAGTTGTTTTTCCTCATGCTGTTTTCCCGATGTTGTTTTGTACCGCACTATAATTGTTTAGTACTTTTGACCTAGACCTGTTCCAGAGAACCCTTCACAAAAGTTAGATGTGTCCAGTGTTTATATGTTTGCATGTTCAAGTCTTCAAAGATTTTATTGTTAAAGTTTGAATGTGAGTTGGAAGTTTGCACACAACCTCCAGTTTAAAACAAAGACTATTTTTACAAACCTTTGTACCTGCACATGGACTTTAGCTGTAGAGATTTTTTTTTAATTTCTTTTACTTCTTTGTGCATTACTTTTGTAACTATTCTGTTTTTTCTAGCACTCGGCACCTTTACAACAAAGAACAAAACTCAAGATCCTGTAAATGTTTTATATTTTTAGTATGATGATTTCTCATGTCATTTGCATATCTTTTTTTGCTAAAGTGTGCATTTTTGATGTTATTATTTATTTGTGCTTTGTGCAGTATGTCTTTATGCGTAGACAATTTATAATGTTTGACACTGGTCTGTGTACATTTTCAGCTCCTTTTGTTTGTGTTGTTCAGCATGTGTAGAAGCATAATTACTCTTCATCTGTCTTACTAGAAACATACAAACATGGAAACATAGAAACATAGACTTTGATGGCAGATAAGGACCGCTACCTATCTAGTCTGCCCATTTCCCTACCTACAGGATAGGCCAGATACTAGTTAACCAACAGCCTATTTCTTCCTACTCCCACAAGAATTGCCTTATGTCTGTCCCATACATTCTTGAATTCTTCCACATTGTTTAGACCCCACAGCCTCCTAAGGAAGGCTGTTCCATACATCCACTACCCTCTCTGTGAAATAATACATCCTTACATTGCCCCTGAACCGCCCCACCTCTATCTTTAAATTGTGTCCCCTTGTTCTTGCACATCTCTTTTTCTGAAAGATGCTACCCTCTTGGACTTTTTTGATTCCACTGAGGTACTTAAAAGTTTCTATCATATCCCCCCTCTTCCCTTTTTTCCTCAAGGGTATACATATTAAGCTCCTTTAGTCTCTCCTTGTATGGCTTCTCTTGCAGACCCTCACCATTTTAGTTGCCTCTTCTGGACTGCCTCTGTCCTGTCTATGTCCTTGCAGAGATGGGGTCTCCAGAACTGGATGCAGTCCTCCAGATGGGGTCTCACCAACTGTCTGTACAGAGGGATAACAACTTCCTGTTTTCTGCTGCTGATGTCTCTCCCTATGCATCCCAGTATACCCCCAGCCCTCCCTACTGCCTTCTCACATTGCTTGCTAACCTTAAGGTCATCTGATATGATTACCCCCAGGTCCCTTTCTTTTTTTGTTGTTGTTACTACCTCCCCCCCATTGTGTATTCATCCCCTGGGTTCTTGTTTGCCAGGTGCATTATTTTGCACTTCTTTGCATTGAATCCTAGCTGCCATACTTCTGACCATTCCTCCAACCTTTGCCAAGTCCCTTCTCATCCTTTTCACTCCTCCTTGTTTATCAGCCCTGTTGCAGATCTTTGTGTCTTCTGCAAAGAGGCATACTTTTCCTTCCAGTCCCTCTGCAATGTCACTTATGAAGACATTAAAAAGGACTGGACTCAGTACTGAACCCTGCGGTATCCCACTAGTAACCCTTCTTTCTTCAGAGTGGACTTCATTTACAATTACCTTCTGTGTCCTGTTGTCCAGCTAATGTTTTACCCAGGCTACCACCCTGGGAAACACTCCCAGGCTGGTTAATTTGACTTTGTGTGGGACTGTGTCAAATGCCTTGCTAAAGTCTAGGTAGGCCATGTCCACAGCCCTCCCTGCTGAATCATCCCTCTCCATTTCCTTGAGTGATAAATTCTTGAAGGTTTTCAGGAATTCACAATTGTCAGAAATCTGAAAATCTAACAGAAAGAAAAGGAGAGTGTGACGATGAAATACTCAATAATAAATCACATTGCTATAGTTAAAGATGTGTATGGGTATAAAAAAATCATTGTCACAGCTACAAATAGTTATCATCTGCAACTGCAGAATTCTGCTATTGTGACAATTATCTTATACTCCAATATCAGACATTTTACATTGTTGAACATCATACGTTAATGTTTACACACTGAGACTCCAATGAGAATATAATTTGCAAACACAGTACTTTAAAATTTGCAGAGCTTGCCTGTGTGACACATAACCACAGTTCTACATGTTAACAATTGAAAGAACACACTGATGTGCGATATGTTAAAAATATGGCAACAACAAGTGCTTTGCTACTATTTATTATGTAATCCTTAAGTTCAGTTGAAGAAAAATTAAATTTAGCAATCTATTTAAGGTATGTTCAGCCATTCCATTTCATTTCATAAACAAAATAAGTACCAAACAGGCAACTATCAGTAAAGAATCACAAATTGCAAAGCAAACTAATCTCAGTAGTACTTCACAGCATGATAATCTGGTACAGTATGTTGCCTCGAATGATTGAAATGCCTCAGATATCTTATACTCTTATACATAATTTCTTCTGCGATACTAAAGGATTACGGCCACTTGCGCAAGTAAACAAGAAAGTATTACGGTAAGAGGCTTGCGTCTAAAGCGACGCCACTCTGTCACGCCTCTTCCCGAGTCACCGAACAGTTCAAAGAATAGTCATATAATAGTTATAATACATATAATACGGTGTGTGAAGTACAACATTGGACCAGGGGGTGTGGGGGGTGGAGCGCCCCACAGAAGATATAAAAAGTTCACTAAACTAACTAAACAAAAGGAAAGATGATATTCGGAGAGTACATAGCAACAATAATTGAATTCATAGGACCCTGGGCGTGGGGGCAGGCGACCCCACAGAAGAAAGAACAAGCAAATATTGTCTAGATTATTTAAAAAGACTTAACTATGATTCTTTCTTTCTTCTGTGGGGGCGCCTGCCCCACACCCCCGTGGTCCTCAGTAGTGATTCTGTATTCTGAGATTTAAAAAATTCACTGCATTTACTGTCATGCCTGCTTGCTTTCTTCTGTGAGGAGGCGCCTCCATCCTCAGTGGTTATTCTATATTCGTAATATTGTATCCGAGATGAAAATAATGTCTCTGTTAGTGGTGATTGTGTAGAAAGCGCATGCAGTTTCACTAGCTCTCTGGCTGTTTTCACTCGCCGCAGCTTCAAGATACACATTACCGTGAACTCTCTGAAAGCTGCGCAGCGATGTGATCTGGCCGTAATCCTTCAGTATCGCCATTTCTTCTTCCTATGTTTCATAACATGACCCATTAGAAGTATGTGGAATGACACATTCTACCGGTGTAATTCAGGTGACATGACAATCCTGAGTCTATAAAGTTCATCAGACATTTCACAAAAATTCAAAAATAGTTAATGCAATTCTGAATATGTTTTTATTTAAACCATATGTTATCATTTCATTTTCATTTTATTTTTATCCAGGAAAGGCACGTGAGCAAAAATTGCCTTTTCACAAGTGTCCAGTGGCACACAATACATACAAATACTTAGCCAAAAGTTAATTAATACAAACACAGGTAACAAAACACCAAAGTAAGAGCATAAATGAAGTTGCCAAAAAGGCAACCTGAATTGTCAGGGTGGCCTCTCAGAGGAAATGCCAAGGTTTATGGAACTGGGGGAGGGGACCTAGATAGGAAACGTGAGAGGGCCATAATGAAGGGGGAAGGGGCTGGTCAGATGACATCAGCATGTGCAAGATGATGCAGGTGAGAAAAGGTATGAGGGATTGGCTGAGGGAGGAGCATAGCCAGGGTCCTTCGGGACCTTAAGGGTTTATAAGGCAATGCACAGAGGAACTCACCCTCTTTCTGCCAGAATTTTTGAATGAGTGGTTGTAGCACATCAAGTGGCAACTTAAGTTAATCAATATAGAAAAGGAAAGGTATGTTAAGCTATTTATTTCAGAGAGGATCTGGCCAAGGCAGGAGTGGGGACCCAGGTAATCATCAGATGGATGCAAATGGTGGTTTTTGTTTAATATCAGGCAGGTTAACAGGCTTGTAGTTCTTGGTGGTAAGGAGCGGGGCCTTCTTAGAGGGCTTGCTTCATGTGGTGATTGTGGGGGTCAGCTATTGTTCCAAGCATTAGCAATTTGTTGCTCTAATGAAGTGTGCATTGGTTGTGGGTTTTGCTACTCAAGTGTCTGGCAACCAGAATACTTTTCATTTCTTTTAAGATCATGGCCTGCTGTTTTGCACATGGTAATAGGGTTATTGAAAGGGTAAGAGCTGGGTAACAAGGCAGTGTGTGACCTGAGGATTGGTTTGCTCAGTGTGGGGAAGTCCCATTGGGAGGCCAGTTTGTTAAGAAACAATAAGAAAGAAAAGTCCTCCTGGCATTTTCCCATGTGGTCTGTAACAGTGGTAATGAATGCAGCGGGATGCAAAGGGAGCTGCTTCGATAGCTGAGAAGGCATGTCATGGGCATGCGGAACCTACTGGGGACAGATTGCCACATGGCTGGATACAAGTACACTGGCGGAACACAGGGGCCAGTCTCAAGAGGGGGATAACTGCATGGTGGCCAGTACAAGGGTGGCTGGCAGGACAACGGTCAGGTTGAGCCCACACAGATTTTGCTGCTCAAAAGGTATGGCTTAGCCCAGGATTCAGGGTGTAGTGAGGGCCGGTGGGCCATGTGGTGCGGCCTGGGTTTGGCAATCAGTGTAGTGGCCATAGCAGAGGGGGCTACATGGCAGCTTGTCTGGGAGAGCGGCTGCATGCATGCATTCATGTGGCATCTAAGATGTCAGCCACAGGCATGGCCACAAGGCACCCTAAAATAGCAGCCATGACATGCAGCCATAGGGGTAAAGACTCTGTTTTGGTGGCACCTGGGGGGGCACGAGGGTAGCACCTGGGTGGGATTAACTAAATGGCTCACAAGGGGGATGGCATGAACTGCCATGGTATTTTTAGTAGACTGCTGAGCTGCTCTGCAGCTGGATCTGTTGGTCAAGGATGGGTCTGGATGGAACTGGTGGAAGGAGGCTGGAAGGGTAGCATGGGGCTGCACAGACTTGGAGAGAGGCCTTGGGAGTAAACAAAAAGGTGGTCAAAAGAAATACTGAATGTGGAAAGAAGGGAGATACAGCAGGCTGCAGGGGCCAGGCCATGAATCCTGAGAGGGCTGTGAATGGGTCTGGTCACCCCATGGAGGATGATGGGTAGATGTAGGAGATGGAGATCAGCAGCCAAGGACTCTGGGCAAGTGGAGAAGGGTAGGGCGGTGGGACAAGAGAAAAATACAGATGAGGGTAGCACACAGCAGGCCCAGTTGGACTGAGTGGCCCAGCACAAGAAGGACCTTGGGGGTGGGGGCTGGAGTTGAAATAAAAAATGGGTGTATTTAATAAGCAGGGGAGAGGGGTATAACATATTTGAAGTGGATAGGACCAGAAATCAGGCCTAGTGGGAGAAAAAAGATGGGGAACACCACAGCAAGCAAGGTCATGTGGAAGGGTGCTGGAGACAGGTCATGGCTCTTGGCATGAGACCTCCCTAGCTGGGAGAAGTGGGACATAACAGGGGCAACAGGGCCAGGTAGGTGGGCTACACAGTGGGTGGAAGGCTGCTAGGAGGTCTGGAAAGGGGGAGACACTGGTTCCTAAATTAGCTGGCAGAGGAGGTGCAGAAGCAGGGCACAGGGCAAGGCCAGAGGTCTCGCAGATTGGAATGGTGGATGGGCTGAGACACCTTTTTCTAATTTTAATAAAATGTCTATACACAAATACATGTATTAAAGTACAATATTCTAAAACAGGTGCTTTAACTGAAGAAACAGAAGCAAATATAGGGGTTAGGCAAGAATGCATTCTTGCACCCATTCTATTTAATATATACTTAGATGAAGTAATACAAGAATTAAATGAACCTTCATTTCATTATCCAAAAATATTTCAACAAAATATACCTGTATTAGCATGTGTGAATGATCTTGCCATACTCTCTACTTCTAAACTGGGGCTGCAAAAAAAGTCTCAATAAATTTGAAATGGTTTGTAGCAAATTAAATCTTATACCAAACGGACACAAAACAAAATAATAGTATTTGATACAAATAACGTTTATAAAAAATGAAAACTAAGTTTAAATTGTCTTGATTATGTTAGAGAATTTGCATATCATGGGGTAACTTTTATAATAAATACATATTGGAATAAAAATATACATGTAAATAAGGGTAAAATGAAAAATACATCTGCCGCACTTAAAAGATTCAACAGATAGTACGGTGGTATGTCTATAGCTCCAATGATAAAATCAATAAATTCAAAGGCTATCTCGCAAACTCTATATGCAGTGAAAATTTGGGGTATAGTTAATCTTGTTAAATTAAACACAACTTTAAGTAAAACATATAAACAAATACTTATGTTACCATATGGGACCTCCATCCCTTTAGTTAGGACTCAAATTTAACAAGTAAGTGTTGAAATACTGTATGACATGGATACGGATGCTACATTTCTGGATAAAAATTATTTCATATTCAGATGAAACAATAATGTTAAAATGACTTAGAGAAAAAGAATATTGGAGTAAGGAAAAAATACATAAGGACCCATGACTAAATAAAATTCATCAATCAATGGAATATTACAACTGTAAATATCTAAAATACTGTACTGATCATAATATTAAAATAAACTATGGCTATACAAAAATTATTACAAAACTGGTATTTGAAAACGCTGAATTTGAAGATCTTGAAGCCATAAACAACCTTAAGGCTGCAAAATGGTTTGTCAGTAATACTTAAGAGCATTAATTAAAAATATTATTTGAATAGAACACAAAATCCAGATTATACAGTAGAGATATAATTACATTATTTAGATTTGAGGCTTTTCCTTGTAATCTATTTGCATTTCAATATATGTTACATGATGTAATGTCTCCGAAGTGTGATTGTTCTTTAAATGAACCTGAGGACTTACAACATGTAATATTTAGATGCCCATGGTATAAAGTTTATCGTGATAAATTCTTGATGAAAATTATGGGTACACTAGTTCTCCAAAATAGATTCATATCAGATCTCTTATTTAGTTCTAAAGATTTTGAAGTGTTTGAGAAGTTGGCTCTCTTCCTGATGAATGTCACAAAATGTCAAAAGAAAAACATTCATGTTTTATGCTGGAATAGCTACAGATATAATATATACAGGTTTAGATTGTTTTTCCTGTTTCACTTATCAAAATAATTCCTAAATCATTGAAGCTGAGTTTATATTTTAAAGTGACCTGAGACATTTATGTATTTATATTGTGACTGTATATGATAAATATATATATATATATATATATATATATATATATATATGTGTGTGTGTGTGTGTGTGTGTGTGTGTGTCTGTCCTATACTGAAATGGCAAATATGTCCAACAATAAGCTATTTACTCATTTACTCACTCCAAAAGCGCATAATCAACCTTTATAAGAAGCCTATAGGAAAAAATTTGAAAAATGTATTACTAATCAAAAAGTTAATCCAGGACCACCTCAAACCATAAACACACTTTCAAAGTATAAATGTCCCAAACCAACCAAATTACTCATTGCACAGGACCTACATGATTTCTCTGATGGCAAGTTGGGAACATTAACTCTGTTTATCTCATCCTTAACATTGGATACTATGGATTCAGTTAATACAGGTTTCACAATATTTTCATCCTTTAACCTTCTTACTTAAGCTGACACACTCATTATATAAAAAAACTCCCACCCAAAGTCATGTCCTCAGGATCCTGCCCTAACCTGGTTAATCAAAAGCTCATTTCATTTGTTAATTCCTCTTGTCACCAACCTTATCAACTCCTCCTTATCTATTGGTATTTTCTCTACCTCTTTTAAGACAGCTTTAGTTTTGCCAATCTTAAAAAAAAGCTTACATTAAATCCAAACGTTCTCACCCATTACCAACAAATCACCCATCTGCCATTTATTTCAATGGTGTTAGAGAAGGCTATAGGAAAGACAAGCAAGACAACATTTATTTGCATGGCACCCATGCTCAGAGGCTCTGAGTGCCTCACATAAAGACAAGTAGGGCTAAGAAGGCTTACATAAATACAAATTTAAAACAGTACAAACACTTAAAATAGTACAAATAAATAAATTCAGTGTTCACTTCATTTGTCAGATTAAATAATCATATCGGGGAAGGCCAACACAAAAAGGTGGGATTTTAGGCAGCTCTTGAATACTTCAACTGAAGGGACCTCCCTGATGGTGGAGGGAAGCAAATTCCACAGGACGGGGCTGGTGATGCTTAATGCCCTATCACCAGCAGTTTTTAGCCTT
This sequence comes from Neoceratodus forsteri, assembly GCA_016271365.2. Taxonomy (NCBI): domain Eukaryota; kingdom Metazoa; phylum Chordata; order Ceratodontiformes; family Ceratodontidae; genus Neoceratodus; species Neoceratodus forsteri. The sequence continues at coordinate 629,554,145 of CM057455.1, forward strand.
GTCCTGGGAATCACCAGGAGGCCACTAGAGGAGGAATGGAGGGAGTGGACTGGGATGGCAGGTGTTAGGAGATCAGACAGATAGCCAGGGCCTAGTCCATGTAGGGCCTTACAGGTGAGCAAGCCAACCTTAAAGATAACCCTCCACCTGACTGGCAGCCAGTGAACTTCATGCAGCACCGGAGTCACATGACAGGCAAGGCAAGGCAAAATTTATTTAAAAGACGCCCAATCCCGGAGGCTCTGGGCACCGTACAAATAAGTAGACACATATTCAGGAACAAATCAAAAAAAAACGCAAAAATAAATATAAGCATATCATTAATAACACCTCATATAAACGTTACTCATAGATAATAAACTAAACATCAGAGTACCAATAGCTATAATCAAATCAGATCTGTAAATTAACAGCTTAATCCAAAAAGGCCTGAGTGAATAGGAGGGGCCTTAAGGCAGGCCTTAAATTCCTCCAGAGCAGGGGCCCCCTTAACCCCAAGGGGCAGCGAATTCCACAGTACAGGGGTGGCGACACTAAAGTCCCTGTGGCCTGCTGATTTCAACCTAGTCCTGGGAATCACCAGGGGGCCTTCACAGGGAGGAACAGAGCGGGGAAATGAGACAGCAGGTACAAGAAGGTCTAACAGATAACCAGGACCCTGACCATGTAGGGCCTAATAGGTGAGAAGACCCACCTTATAGAGGATCCTCCACCTGACCAGCAGCCATTGCAGCTCACGCAACACCGGTGTAATGTGGCAAAATTGTGGCTGTCCAGTAAGTAACCAGGCAGCTGCATTTTGCACTAGCTGCAGTCTGTGAAGAGATCCTCCAGTGACCCCAAGGTAGAGCGCTTTACAGAAGTCAAACCTCGATGTCTCTAAGGCATGTATCAAAGTGGGGCAGTTCAGAGGCAGAACAAGGGACTTTATCCTGGCAACATTTCTGAGATGGAAGAAACAGGAGTAGACAGTGGAAGATATTTGTGCCTCCATCATTAAACTCCTATCTAGAATGACACCAAGATTTTGCACCCTAGAGGAGGCCTTCAATGGAACAGCTCCCAGAACAAGTCCAGTCTCTGATCCAGAGGCCATCCTATCATGCACTCTGTTTGACTCCACCACCAATAGCTCCATCTTGTGGTTCAGTCACAACCAGCTAGAGGCCATCCAGTCATTGATCTCAGCAAGCCAGCTGTTTAGCACATCTACTGTGTTGGATTTTCCTGGGGCAAAGGATAAGTATAGCTGGGTATCATCAGCATAGCAATGAAAACCAAGCAATACTTCCTAATGATTCCTCCCAGGGGGTAGCATGTACGCTGTGAACAACATTGGGGCTAACACCGACCCCTGAGGTACTTAGAAGATAGGGGCTAGGGTTGGAGAAGAAATTCCCCATCACAACCCGTTGCCCCTGCTGGTTAAAGGACTCAAACCAGCAGATGACAGTGCTGGTGAGTCCACAGAGTTCCCTGAGGTGGTCTTGCAGCACCTAATGGTCCACAGTGTCAATGCTTGAAGCAAGATCAAGGAGAACAAGAATTGTCTTTTCTCCTTGATCTCTAGCCCTGAGGACATCATTCTGCACCCGAACAAGCATAGTTTCTGTGCTATCCCTCACCCAAAACTTTGACTGGAAATGTTCGTACAACTCATGTGTCATGAGGTGCTCCTCCAACTGAAGCGCCACTACTTTCTCCACAATCTTCACCAAAAAGGGAAGGTTGGAGATAGGTCGGTAATTTGCCCTAACCTCTGGGTCAAAGGATGGTTTCTTTAGGAGTAGTCTTACTAATGCCTCCTTCAAGGCATCAGGGAAGACCCCCTCATATAAGGAACACCGGACAAAGAGAGCAAACACTGGGTCAATGGTATCAATGCATCTCATCAAGAAACGTGTCGGCACCAGATCCAGTTCACAAAAAGTGTGTTTCAGATTGGTCACCACCCTGATGATCTCACTTGCCTCCACTGGTCTAAACTCCTCCCAACCAGGCAGAGTGCAGTCAGAACACTTCTGGTGGCCACTGCCAGCTATAGCACTGCTGACTGGAGGAACTCCCTGCTGTATACTGGACACTCTGTCTGAGAAGAACAGAGCAAACCCATCACATTCAGCATTAGAAAAAAACCTTCTTCGGCTGTAGACAAGCTGGATGAAATAGCCTGTCCACAGTCTGAAAAAGTATAGCTGGTCGGTTCTTCCCAGCAGTAATCTCCCTGGACAGGAACACTGCCTTCTTATGGTTGATTGCCCCCTGGTATGCATTATAATGCACACACAGGGCCAGTTTGTCCTCCTTCAGGCCAGACTTCCTTCAGCAGAGCTCCAGCCTCCGACCCTTTCTCTTCATCTCCCTGAGGTCACCATCAAACCATGGGGACCTCAGACAGGAAGATTTGGGCCATACACGGACAGGTGTGAGGGAATTAATGGTGTCAGATAGCACTCTATTATTAAAGCCCACCATAGCACCAACACCTCCAATGCATGCATTACCCACAGCAGATAGATTGTCTGCTGCCAAAAATCCCTCTGTGGTCAATCCCTGCAAAGGATGACAGCTCATCATCTCTGTAGGGGAGGGCATTTGGTGGGAGCCCCAAACATGAACTGCACTGTGCAGTGATCAGACCATACCACCCAATCAATCTTGAGATTATTTATCTCAAGCCCCAGTGAGAACACCAGGTCCAATGTGTGCCCACCCTGGTATGTCATGGCAGAAACAACTTGCGATCGGTCCAGTGATGACATGATCTGGATGAGGTTATGACCAAGTTTAGAGGATCTGTCATCAGCCCAAACATTGAAATCCCCCAAGACAATACATCTGGGGGCTTCCGATGTTTCACTGCCGACAAATCTGCAACATCCTGCAGAAAATTCTCCCCACTCCGGGTGGGCAGTAAATAATGAATCCTGCAGCTTGTGCCTGGCCCCCATGAATGGTGACACATTCAAAAGAACCCAGGGTTCCCATTGGGTGCATGGTGAAGCCCAAGTAGGATCTAAAACAAATAGCTACCCCACCGCCCCTATGTTCCTCTCTAGGCAGTGCACCACGGTATACCTGGGAGGGACGACAGCCTCAAAAACTGGGCTAGCATCATCCCCAACTCAGGTCTCCATGTTACAAGCTAGATCAACCAAGGAAATCAAGTCTGCAATAAATCAAGACCTCAAAAGGCCTGTCAGTAACCTGGCAGCTGCATTCTGCACTAGCTGCAGTCAGTGGAGGGTACCTCCCAAGACCCAGAGGTAAAGGGCATTATAGTAATCAAGCCTTGACATTACAAAGACATGCACCAAGGTATGAATGTCCTCAGGGGGAACTAGAGGCTTTATCCTGGAGATATTCATCAAGTGGTAAAAAACACTTTGGACAACTGATAACACCTGACATTCAAATGTCAAACCATCATCCAGGAACATGCCAAGATCTAGCACCCTAGAGGAAGCCATCAATGTGTGGACCCCAGGAAACAACATTTGCCACATTGGAGGCATTCTTGTCATGCCTTCGGCCTGGTTCCACTACCAGTACCTCCAGCTTATCGGTGTTTAGTTGCAACTAGCTGGAGAACATCCAATCATTGATCTTGACCGGGCATATGTTTAACATTTCCACAGCGTTGGATGTTCCAGGAGCAAAGGACAAGTACAAATGGGTATCATCTGCATAGCAGTGAAACCTATATTGTATTTCCTAATGAGCTCACACCTAGGGTCACCATGTACACTGTAAACAACATTGGTGACAAGATGGATCCCTGAGGCACACTGCATGACAGGAGCTTCAGGGAGGAGGAGAAATTTCCCATCACTACCTGTTGCTTCCTGTCAGTGAGGTAGGACTCAGACCAGCAGATGACAGTGCTGGCAAGCCCAGAGTACTCTCTGAGATGATCAAGCATCACAAAGTGGTCTACAGTGTCAAAAGTTGAAGAGAGATCGATGAGAAGAAGAACTGACTCATTTCATCTATCCCTCTCCCTAAGGAGGTCATTGTGCACCTAAACTAATGCTGTTTCAGAGTTATGCTTGGCTTGGAAATCAGACTGGAGTGGCTCATAGATGTCAAAGATCATAAGAGGCTTCTCAAGCTGTTGTGCCATAATCTTCTCAACAACCTTACCCAAAAATGTGAGGTTGGAGATAGTTCGGTAATTTGCTAAGATGTCTGGGTTGAGAGAAGGTTTCTTCAGAAGGGGCCTCACCAGAATCTCTTTCAAGGAATCCAGGAAAAACACCCTCCAACAACAAACACTGGACAATCAAGGCTAGCACCGGTACCAATGGACTCAAAACATCCAGTTAAGAAACTCGTCGGGACCAGCTCCAGTTCACAATACATGTGCTTCAGTTCAAAGCAACCTTTATGGCCTCAGCCACCTCCACCGGTTTAAACTGCCCCCAAACAGGCATAGTGCCTCTGTCACAACCAAGGTGATCCGTGTGAGACAGAACATGATTCACTGGTGGGATTCCCTGCCTGAATGAGGACACTCTGTCAGTGAACAGTCAAGCAAACTCATCACACAAAGTAAACAAAAAGCGCTTTTTGTCTGCATACAGGCTGGATGTAACAGCCTGCCTACAGTCTGAAAAAGCACAGCTGGATGGTTATTCCCTGCAGCAATCTCCCTGGACAGGAATTCTGCTTTCTTATGGCTGATTGCATACTGGTATTCACAATAGTGGGTATGCAGGGCCAGTTTGTCCTCTTCTAGCCTGTTCCTCCGCCAGCAATGCTCCAACTTCCTACATCTAATCTTCATCACCTTGAGTTCTCCATCAAACCAAGAAGACCTCAAGTGAGAAGATTTGGGTCATACACAGACCAGTGCAAGTGCATCAAGAGCTGTGGACATCACCCTATTATAGTTGGCAAACATCTCACTTGTACACTCTCACATGCAGCGTCTACACTAGATAAGTCAGCCATGGCCAGGAAACCCTCAGGGGACAATCCTCAAAGGGTGGTAACTGACTATCTCAGCAGGGGCGGCTTTGGGGAGACCTGAATGAGAACCTCACCATGCACTGATCAAACCAAATGACCTGATCAGTCTTGAGGTTAGGTACCACAAGCCCCAGTGAGAACACCAGGTACAGCATGTGGTTACAATGGTGAGTCATGGAAGTAACTTGTTGTGTCAGGCCCAGTGATGACATTATCTGAAAAAGGTTGGAACCAAGCCTGGAGGACTTGTCGTTGGCCTAAGTGTTGAAGCCCCCCAGCACTAAACATCTGGGGATTTTAACACCTAACCATTGATGAGATCCACCACCTCCTGCAGGAACTCTCCCCCCACCCCAGGAGAGTGGTAAATAAGGAGGACCCTGCAGCTGGCACCCAGACTCCCACACACTGCCTCACATTCAAAGGAACTGATAGTTCCCACTGGGTGCACAGTGAAGTCAATTTCAGATGTAAAACAGAGGGCTACACCCCAGCCCCTGTGTTCTGCCCTAGAGCAGTGCACTATGGAGTACCCAGTGGGGGGTTGGCTGCCTCCAAAAGTGGCCCAGCATTGTCTCCCACCCAGGTCTCCATGATGCAAGCCAGATCGACCATAGAAATAAAGTCTGCCATAATTACGATCTTATTTCTGATAGGTCTGGCATTCATTTATTTATTGAATTTTGATGACCGGGTTGGCCCACTGGGCCCCGAAGGTCCCTTTTTCAGGGGCAACCCAGGGAACAGAAGCAATACAATACATACAATCAGGTGATCCAGAAGCAATACAATACATACTGTCAGGTGATACAGGGTTATGAGAAGTAGACAAGATAATGAGGATAACAGTACAGGCAATTATTGCAATTGCAAAGCATTGCCCTTTGGGGATTGGTAGGCATTGCAGCCCCTCTGGCTACCAGCGTACTTTGTCTGGTGGGACATCTGGGGATGGGAACCAAACAAGTCTGGCTTCTCCCTAGGTTCCGTCTAAACCCAGGGCATCTCCTGCACTTAACCATCTAAAATATTATGTTACATCAAACCAATGCCTTCCTAAATTTCAGTCCAGTTTTGAAGTGCACAGTAAAGAAAAGCCCTTTATGTGTTAATGACATTCTACTATGAATTGACAAAGAATTCTCACTGTTCTGTTGCTGTTAGCCATTCCATCTGTTTCAACACTATCAATAATTAAATGTTGTTCACCTCCTGAAATCCATATTTAGCATTAATAATACAGTTCTGAGATAGTACCACTCAGATCTTACTGGCAGAGCTCAAAGTAAATGTATCTCCTCCACATCCTCATCTAAACCAGAGAGAGCATAACAGTAGTAACAGTGACAGCTGACATTCTGCAAGGATCCATCCTGGGCCCCTCCTTTTTGTGCTGTATATGGCACATTGGACATACATCATTAGAGCTCATGGCCTGTCCTACTGCAGCTCTGCTGATGACATCCAAATATGTGCCCCAGTTACAAACCACTTGCAAGCTTCTCTGATCTGGATGTCTCTGTGCCTCACTAATGTCCAATCATGGATAATCACAAACTCACTTTATCTACATGTTAATAAGAATGAACTTCTTGTGTATAATACTAAAGGCAAAAAGTCTCAACCATTCCAAGCTAGGTTTGCACCACAGCTCCTCCACCATTCTTCCAACTACAGCAGTCTGCAATCTCAGAGCCTTTTTTTTACCAAACTCTCAACTTGGAATCTCATTTTATCAACATAGTTAGCTCTGTTTTAACAATCTGTGTACCATCACCAACATCCTTTCCTATTGTACTTATGCTCTGAGATTGCTGCTACTTTGGTCCAGTGTTTTAGCTTTTCCCAGCTGGTCTATTGTAACTCCTTACACACACCTTGCATTGCCTCCAGCTTGTACAAAACACTGCAGCTCAAGTCCTCACTGACTCTAAGGAGTCTGATCATGCATCTCTGTTTACAGACAAAATTCATTGACTTGCAATTGAATACAGAATCAATTATAAAGTAATTTTTTCTAGTACTGTATTTACAGTGCAGTCATCAACAAAGTAAAATAATAACTTGCATTGTGACATGTCACAAAACACTGCTTGAAAAAAGGGGTTAACTGCCATTGATTTATGCTATTCCTTGCAATATACTGCAACATATTGTGATATAGTGCAGCACTACTGCATTGCATTCTGGCAGGCACTGCTGTTAATGCCAAAATGGACTTGCTCCTTCATACCTGTAAGGACTTCACTGCCATTTCTCAGCCCATCAACATTGTTCCTCTGAGGCATATCTTTGTAATGTTCCAACCACCAGAGTAGCTACTTTGGATAATTGTACTATTTCATCCATGGCCAACATCATTGGAATGGACTCCATCTGAAAATGTTATTTGAATTTTGTTAACTAACCTGTGTGATCCAGAAGTGTTTAAAAGCAAACTAAAAAGCAAACCTCACTGACTAGCTTTCAACACTCCTGAAAATCATGTATCCTGATTCTGCTTTATTGTTTGTACAGCACATTAAAAATGTTTAAAGGTGCTATAAAATTGCATTTATTATCATTACAGGATTGAAGGAACGTTGCTATTTGGATATGAAAATACAATTCTAGGAACTGGATCATCCCCATTATTATCACCACTCTTCTTTTCCTGTTCAGTCTCCCATAGGGATACATATCATCATCATCCCCACATCTGCTAATATCCTCCTCTTAAAATGTTTACTGGTGTTTCAAATTCCCATTTTTCTGATACCTCAAAAAGTTTTCAAGGTTATTTTGGTGCAAATACATTCTAAAAATATATGAAAGCATTATTAGAATAATGATTTAGCTTATTATGTCAAGTCCAGCTAAGAGTATATACAGTACAAGATGGCAGCGAAGAAATTAACTCCCACAACTGCAGCAGTTGGTATCATTCAAGGCACTGTTTATTTTATGCTGAAGTTCTTTCCATTCTGCATGTACTTTTGAACTGTTTTAAAAGCATTCTTGCAAGTTTTATATTTTATTGGGATGTTTCAATTATTTTTGTCCTGAGTTGACCACCCCTGAAACTGCAACTTTGAAAGCAGATATAACCAAAAGAAGCATGACAATCCCTAGATTTCTTTTTGTTTCTATATTTATAACCATATTCTACATCAATCAAAAAGAGGTTTATGAAAATGACATGGGTCTGAAATGGATTTATATATAAAAAAACATACAAATATTTCCACTTTTTTGGGAATATCAGTTCAAGTGGGTGTCGTAGTATTGGTAATTTACTCATTATTTTTGCATTTGTGGAAAACATGAAGCAATCATCATGAGAAATGATGTGTCTTTGTTTTGCATTTTCATTTACACTTATATTGACATCTATAATATTGATGTTATAACCACATAAAACAATCGGCCCCTTCCAGATTTGTTCCCATAAAAAGAGATTAAGTCTCACCAATGTAACTTAAAAACAGCATGGCAACCCATGTTTTTTGTTGTGGATTTTAACTGTTTAGATGACCATCATGTACTGGGTAAAAAATTATGACTTTGACATGAGGTTGCTGAAACACCAGAGAACGTCCTTAAGCTGTGTCTTAAACATCACATTCTTCAGGTTCTTGTCCCTCAGCCTTGGTTTTAAATTCTGTAAATTTTGAATGGTCAATATTCCCTCCTTTGACTCATGTTCCAGCTCCACACCTTCATTTGGCAGTAGGACACTCTCACCAGCATCAGGTGTACTACCAGTGCCACTAGCAGTCATAAGGACACTCACAACCACGTCCTCCTCCTCTGCTACAAGACCTAAGCTTGAGGTTTTGCCACCTCATTTTATACTGATCCTTATATCGCCACTTCTCTGACACCAACTAACATGGATGACACAGACACAGAAGAAAAATGTCTATACTAGTGCCACCATTGCCACCAACTCCTATGTTACTTCTACCTGCCACCCCAGAAGATGCTGCTGTAGACATACTTTCTTTAGCTGCAGCAGGTGCAGCAATATCCTTTTGCTCCATTAAACGTCCTGATATTTTTGATGCCTCCCTGGCAACTCTTCCTTAGCAGAGCATCTCTTCACAGTAATTTGTTTTGTATATGTAGTATTTTTATGATATTATTGAAAAGATGATAACATTACAGAAATCCTGCTGTAAAACAGAACAGCAGCAAATAACACCTTCCTGAGTGATCAGAAGTACTGCTTGAAGCAAAAGAAATAAAAATGGTGTGACTGAACTACTATATTATTATTAAAACTAATAAACCCCTAAATAATATATAACTTTTTAATATAACATGACAAGAGTAACAACTTAGTACTACTCAGTGGCAAATTTTCCTCTGCAGTGTCAGGGCAGTGTCAGATTTAGAAATAAACTAAGCCTAAACCTTCCTGGGCTGCCTGGCTGCCTAGCCCTCCCCTCCTATAGTTGTGCTTTATAAACAAAACAAAACTCTATTTCAGACTCAATTATGTTCACAAACACAACCACAAGACACACTGAACATGTTTTAAGTGATTTTGACACAATCACTTTCAAGGATTTATTTTGCTTTGACAAGCACAAAAACAGACATATTTCCTTCTCTCTCTCTCTTCATAAGACAGCGATAAACATAGCCTCTTCATGGTGTACAGTACATGTCATTTCAGTAACGTGACCTGTAGTCACATTGTATGTTGCTTTTTTCCAAAGAATTTGGTCTGGGGGATTTAACTCCATCAGTAAGGTTCTCAATTTACAGCTTCACAAAGTTGACTCTATACTATGAGTTGTCACTTCACAAGGCAGATTAAATTCCTGAATTGGTGGAAGTTCATAAATTTTATATTATTTATGTTAGTCTTTGGTAACTGGGTTAGGCCCACTAGGCACAAGTGCCTGTTTTCATGGGTGACCTGGGAGCACTGGGGTGGTTTAGTGACTTGCTCAGAGTCATACAGTAAGCTATTAGAGGTTGTGGGAATTAAACCCAGGTCTGCTTGCTGTGTCAAGCTCATTCACAGCTCATTCCTCTAAACTCTAAGCTATACTGACAGCCCCAAATTAATTTGTGAGGCAAATTTTATGCACTTCTCACACCACTAATCCTGAAGTCCAGCACATCTGTCCTTGATTTGGGGTGCCGGGGACTCAGTGTTATATTGAACTACACCAAGCTATGGTCACTCATCCTTAGGGGCTCTTTAATCCTATCATCTCCAGTAGAAAATTAAATACTAAGGGTGCTATGCACCAATGTGTGGTCATGCTGGAGGGGTATTACCTACACGCAGAGCACCACATCTGCAGACAGGTGCACACCGGTGGCATTCAAGACCACCAGCCTCCTATCTGCAGCCCTGCCCACCTAGTTCACAGGACTCTGCAGTGTGTCTGGGGCAGGTCGAGGTCCAGCTGAGGATCCAGTTGGATGCTTGACCGGGTCCCACACTGGATCCTTGCACAGTGGCATGTGCATTGGCAGTGTGCTCCATGGATGTCCAATGGCTGGTGGCTGTGGTAGGTGAGGGAGGGCAATGCTGCCAGCCCTCTGATGGCATTGATTGGTGCAGCATGCAGGTTGGAGTTCGAATGCTGGCAAGCCATAGAGGCAGCTGGGGGCTACATCTGTGTGCCAATGGCTGGGGGCTAAATCTGTGTGCTGGTGGCTGGGGGCTGCATCTGTGTGCTGGTGCCCCGTGTGGGTTTGGGGTTTGGGGTGCACCAGGTTGCAACATGTGGCCACACACTGCATTGTTCTGGGGCAGGTGGGAGGCTGGGTGGCCCTAAGTAGAGGCCATGGAGTAGGTGAGCTATTTGCCCTGTAGCCTGGTGGGACCCAGGTTGTGCACAGGGCATGTAGGGGTTTATGGCAGGGTTCTCTGTGGCATACCCTGTGCCCCCTATGAACCCCGTGGCCTGCACTATGTACCTTGGTGCATGGCGCATAGTGCTGGCCACCCTCGCCCACCCCCGGTGCATTGCTCCTCACATGGCCAGGAGAATGGGCACATATGTGCTGTGCACCCCCCCTTAGAGTGTTCTACATGGGGGCACGTAGGGTGTGGACTGGTTGCAATCCCCAGAAACACTTGCATAGCCACCCCACCCTATTGGTGCATTGGGGCCAATATGTTTAGGTGTGGGAACCCTCACCTCTATATTTGTAGGTGTGGGAACTGCTATCTCGATGTGGTGGAACACTCCTATATTATTCAATGGAGAAAGATGACAGAGGCACAGGAACTCTTACATATTTTCATATGAAGTGATAGAACTGAGTTCCTGTGGGTTCCTTCCCAGTTTAACTCCTAAGCATCTCCCACTATGTTCATATTTGACAGGACCAGGTAGAGAATAGCTCTATACCTGGCTGAATCCTTCCCAAATTGTATGAGGAAACCATCCTAATTGAATAATCAAAAGCCTGGCTCCTGCCACTCCATGCCTCCACTATCTTTCAATCTATATGAGATACATTAAGATCCAGGATCAGGAAGATGCTGCCCGTAGTAGTTGGGCTTCTGATTTGGTCCAGTTGTGTCTTGTTCTCTCTGTTGGACTGGTTTGACAGTCTATTGTTTACCCCGGCCCTGAGGTTCTTCCCTCCTTCCATAACCAACTGAAGACACTGGCCAGGATATTCAAGGTTTATGGATTGCTAAACAGGTTATCAATTAACTAGCACAACATTAAGGGCCCAATGTAGGGAGGGTCTGAAAAATGTCATATTGGATGTACAGATGTGTGAAGTTCTGAAAACTTTGATTAGCAATAACTTTGCAAAGTTCTGCAACAATGCAAAGTTAATCACACTTCATAAAGTCAGACTTTGAGGTATTGGTAACTTCACAAAGATGTATATTTACAATGTTGCCACTGAAGTTAAGTGGGGCTTCTCATAACAGCTGAGTCATTCAGTGCTGTAGTTGAACCATGTAACCTGAATCACATGCTTGCACCGCAAGGGGAAAGAGACCTGAAGAGCTGTGCAGTGTGCAGTTCTAGGAAGTATGTTCAGGAAACTGGATCTGCTCTATACTTAGATCTCAGCTTTTATTCTATTTGTACTGTTCTTATTGTATAAATACATTGCTTTTTGTAAAAAAATATTTTGTACTTGGTATTCTATATCTGTAGACATAATTTTGAATGATTTTGCATCAATTTAGTTACCTTTTTCCTTTGTTTTCTGTGTGATACTGCTGTGCTCTGCTGGAGTAGGCTGTTGTCTGCAGTCAACAACAACTAACAGCTTTAGTTTAAGGAACTTTCAGTGCACTTTCAACTTTTACTGTCAATCTTAAATGATTCTTTTTTGTCTAGTCCTGAAAATCTCATTTTCAATATTTTCTCAAAGTCCCAATATTTCTGTACACTCTCAGTGTTCCAGTGCTGTCAAAATACTACTGTCTGTCCAGGGTTCTGTGTTGTCATTTGTTAATATTTGTGATTATTATTTTTCATAATATTGTAACTGTTTTTTGTCATTTTGATTTTTTTTATTTCAATATAACTATTTTACTATTGGTGGTATGTTTATTATTTTTCAAGCCAGTAGTATGTCTACACATAACCACATTATAGTGACTGGCAGCTGGAAAGGAAAGTGTAGATAGGTGGAAAGGCAGGAAGGCAGCAGTGGTGGCCATCACTACAGGCAGACAAAGACATGGTAATATGGATGCAGCTAGTAGTAGTGTATCTGCAGTGTGTGATGGTAGTGGCATGGTTAAAAAAATGCTTACAGCATTGGATTTGTCTGCTCTATTGTTGAAAGGTGGCTGCAGCCAGAGGCAAGTTTGGTTATCTGTAATTTCCTCAACACCATCAACACCAGTGAGTAAACATGGTGGTGCTGAGAAATATTCAATGCAGACCCCACTGGTGGTTTGTGGTAGTGGACCTGAGTCTGAGGATAATGGAGTGGCCGAGTTGTGTGTGCGACTACCATTGCAGGCAAATGAGAAAGACGAGAGCCTGCAAAAGGAGGCAGAGGAGGCAATGAAGGGTGCAGGTGAGGATGACATCATCATTGATCATTTGGTAGAGCCTAAAAAGAAAAAACAAAGGGTAATAGCAAAGTATACAGTGCTACAAAAGCTAATAAATGGTGACACATATCCCAGAAGAGAATGAAATGTGAGTGTGGTGGCCACAAGCACCACCAGAACTGTTACTCCACATAAAAGTATGTCCTTCAAAATCCCTTGAGTGGGACTTTTTAATTACTGATCTAAAAGCTGACACACTGGCAATATGTCAGCTTTGTCTGGTCTGAGTAAGCCATGACAATAAAGGGTCTTGTGTTGGCACAGGGGACAGCATATCCATCTTAAAGTCAAACATATGGCTAGGTGGCAAACACATCAGCAAAAAGTGCCTGCAAGTGGTTTTGGAGGTAGAGATGAGGTGGAGGATATTGTGGAGGAAAGGACAGTTGAGGAGGAGTAGGTCAGTAATTCCCTGAAAGTGTGAATTCATGATGAGCAACAGCAGCAGGAGCAGCATCAGCAGTGCCAATGCGACAAAATCCCTCAGCCAAGTCACATTTCTTGACACCATCTCCATCTGTGACATCCTATGAGCAACATGGTGTCTGCACAAAACTGTTCACTGAAATCACCCACACAAAAAAGTTTCAGTCAACTATTACTAGCATTCTGTCAAAGTAGTGTAACCTCCTCCCTAATCATTCAGTGACCAGCAGCAGAGATAATCGCTATTAATCTCCCATTTTCTTTTGTGGAAAATGCTAGTTTCTTCTGCTTTATGTCAAAAGCATGCCCCAAGAGTAAAATGCCCTCCAGGACCTACTTTTCACAGCACACAATTACTGAACTGAAGTATGTTGTTAAAAAAGAAGTTTCACATTCCTTGCAGCATTTCCTCTAGTTCATGCATCCATCTTGCTACTGATATGTGGAACAGTGGGCCAACAGCTGGTAGTTCTTGTATGTGTATAGCAGCACACTGCGTAAAACTGAAGGGGGTTGGTTATTACTCTGGCAGAAAATGGATGCAACCTAATTGTAATGGATGCTACTGTACATGCCTGGAATTTGCAAGCATGCAACAGTGGCTATGAAGACCATGTTTGATTCATACACTGGGGACAACATTTTGGCATCAATATTGGAAGAGACTAAAATTAGATTGAACCCACTGTCCTTAAAGGCAGACTTCATAGCTAGTGCAGTGGTGTAAAACATTATGAAAGATATTAGTGATGGGGATTTTGTTAGGGTGTCCTGATTTGCAAACTTTCTAGACCTTGTTGGGCAAGAGTTCTTGTCAAAATGTAACATTAAAGAAGTGCTCACCCTGTGTCATCAAGTATGTGGCCATTCTGCATGGTCTGGAAAGGCAAGGGACCAATTACACGCACTGCAATTGAAAACTGTCCTGCCTCAGCTCTGATTTAAGTAGGAGGTTGGCACAAGATGGAGTTAAACCTTGCATATCCTGGAGCAGATGTATGAACAGTATAAGGCCGTATTTGACTATATTCTCCTTCATAAAAGCCATGACAGTTCTGGGGCTTCTATTTTGCTGACAACAGAACAGTGGAAGTCTATGGATGGAATAATTTTGATTGTGATCATGCCACAAGGGCAATGAGTGGAGACACTCACTGTATTAGTCATCCCATCCCACTGTTCTGGGTACTGAGGCAGACCATATGTAAGTGCAGTAGCAGTTTGGGGCAACATATGACTCTGTAAGCTGTGCATTGTCTGAACACATGCTTTATGTATTGGGTCATCAACACATCTGAATGTTACTCTAACATCTGTGGATTTCATGACTCCAACAATGCTGGATCCATGGTAAAATGGGGCTTTCAGCCATACTTGACAATGGTAGTAAGACAGCTGAGCACTTGAAAGGACTGTTGATCAGTTGTGTACATGGTTTGCAAATGCTTAGAAAAGCATACTGAGATGAAACACAGTGTGTCACCATCAGCAATGGTCAGCAAGGTATGCAAGAGATATGGATATGCAGCTTTGACATCTACTGTACCAGCAGCAATACAACTAGAAAATCACCTCCCAAATCAAAGACTCTATGGGCAGTTCTGCACAGGTTAGCACTTCAGATCCTGAGGAGGACCAGGAGAAGGAACAATCTGAAGATACTGAACTAAAAGCAGCAGCCAGATCTGTTGAGGTATGAATTACAAACCCCAAATACCTTGGAGCTGATGATGAGCCATTTCTGTAATGGAACAAGAAAGTTAAAGAATGGCCTGCACTGACATATGAGGCTTTTAAATATTTAAGCTGCCACCCATCTAGTGCTAGTTCTGAATGTGTATTCAGTGCAGCTGAGGCAATCATCACAGACCGATGAACAAACATGTCCTCAAAAAATGTCACAATGTTTATTTCTTTTTTATAGAATTTTTGTAACCAGATAGGCCCACCGAGACTTTGGGTCCCTCTTCAAGGGTGGCCTGGAATTAGTTACAAACATTGTTTAAAACACAGGACATTGTCACAGTACAATTGTAATCAAACATGAGGGGATTTAAGTACATACAGTATACCGCACAATAATCTTTGAAAGACCATAACTCATATGTTGGACAATGTGTGTAAGATACAACAATGGGCATGGTATACAAAATACAGTGGAGAAGCAATATTACATCAGATCGCAATAAACATACACTGTCAGAAGTGCAGAGGTGGCTGACATAGCCTCGTCTAAGGTAAGGGAGTATCAACAATAACAGTTGCATTGACAACACTCTAGAAGGTGGGTTTTTAGTCCTTTTTTAAAGCCTCCAAGAGAGATTGAGTTAAGTAGCTTATCAGGAAGGGAGTTCCAGTAAGATGGAATGGAGTTGGTAAAGGACCATTTGCCCAAGTTGGTCTGCACTCTGGGGATTGCAACTAAATTGCTGTTGGAGGAAAGAAGATCACTTCAAGAACTTGAGTGTTAGTAAACCATTAAGGTTTGGGGTGGGAGTGGGTGTAGACCTTGGTCTGCTTGATGGCAAGTCAGAGGAGGGGATAGATCAGCCTGCCTTCCAGAGTAGACCATCTTAACAAGAAGTGTCAAAGAGATCAAGTGAGGGAGTTCCAAGTACAAGGTGGAACAGGAGTATGCCTTAACAGGTGTCTAAAGGCATGGAGAGAGGGAGTGAGCTGAAGGGATGAGGAGAGTAGGTTCCAGAGGGAAAGGGAGGTGATAGGAGAAGGCAGCTTGCCCAGCACACTAGTGAGAATGTAGAATGGTTAAGGTACAAGAATTCTTGGAGTGCAGACAGTAAGAAGAGGGGACAGCAACGGAGAGGAGTGAGGAGAGGTAGCAAGAAAGGGAATCAAACTGGTATTTAGCAATGAAGGAGGTACAGTGGAACTGGTGACATAAAGGCAGAGAAACAATGGAAAGAGTGGCATAGAGAAAGCAGTGAAGAGTGTGGAATGGAGAGTTGATGGCGAAGCAACAGAGGGCATTGTAGAGGATGTGCAGTCTGGTAAAGGAAGAGGAGGGAGCAGTGCCATAGACCACATCTACGTAGTCAAATACAGGGAGGGTCATTTTTGTTACCAGCTCTGGGTGATTCTGGAGGGAGAGGCAGTCCTTGTTACTATATAAGACAGTTCAGGGCAAAGTTTGGTGTGGATGGCATCAATATGGATAGAAAAGTCAAGCTTACTATCAAGCCAAACCCCCAGGTACTTTAAAGTGGGAACACCTTCAAGGAGGGTGCCATCCAAGGTGGAGCAAACAGGAGCAAGTGAGATCCTTGCCAGTTCCTGGCTGGAGCTGAAGATCATGGACACATTCTTCTTGGTGTTAACTCTGATCTGGTTGACTTGGAACCAGCACAGGACATTATGGAAGTCATGCTGGAGTGGGACATCGACAGTTGGGGATGATGGCCAGAAGAGTAGATGACAGTATCTCCAAATAAATGTGGTTATGTGAAGAGATACATGAAAAGGGAAGGTTGTTTAGGAAAGTTAAGATTAGGACAGGACCCAGGATGGAGCTCTATGAGACCCCTACCTGGATGGGAGGGGGGAGAATGTCACCTACCTGAACTGACTGTTGGCAGTTCATATGAGTGGAGGCAGCCCACAGTGGGTGCTGAAAGGTCAGATGAGTTTGGCTTATCCAGTAGGAGTTGGTGAGACAATAAGTCAAAAGCTTTGGCTTGATTGGACTTCTGGTGATATCGTCTAACCCATGGCAGCCTAGCTCCTGAGCTCCATAGCGGTAATCCATAAAAATCTCTGCAACTTTGAAATTTTTACTAATTGCACGTTTATCAGCTCAGGGAGTATTCATCTTTGCAAATATGAAGATCAAACCAGCAAAAGAAGAGGAAGGTCGGATGGCAGACGATGGGAGTTGGATCCCAATGCCTCAGAGGCATACCATGCTTTGGGCTCCATTTCATCATTGGAACAGGAACGGCTCTCCCCCACAAAGAATCAGAATAAAGAAGGCAAAAAAACTGACAGATTTCTAAGGGAGCTCCGTGCATTTAGAGCTGATGTTTCAGACAACATCACACATTTAAGCTTGAAATCACAACTCTTATCAATCAAGCTGATGATGTTGATCACCAACTGACTTTTACAGACTGCTACATGGATCAGCTCGAAGCGGTAGTCCAGCATCTCCAAACAGCTCAAGTTAAGCTACAGGAAGGAAAATGCCAGAGGCATTCCCTTAGAAAGAATATTATGATATATGGGATACCGGAGCTCTCAGAATGTCAGGCTTTGGAGGCCTTCTTTTTATACTTTTTCCAGCAAGCCCTGCAACTGGCTCCACTACAGACCCCTGAAATTGAGAAGGCACATCATGCCCTAGGACCTCGCCCAAACTTCCTTGATGCCCGGGCCCAGGTTCATCATAGTACGCTTCATGAAATATAAAACAAAGTGAGACCTATTATCCCTGGCCTGACGAATGAAAGAAATTAACTTTGAATCCCACTGTATCTTTTTTGGCAATGACTAACCCCCACAATCTATCACATGGCAGACAGCCTATATTCCCTTTTTTCAGGCTTTCTGTAAAAAACAGCTAAGCTTTCATAAACCCTATTCTGCTTGACTACTGGTGTTTTACCATGGGGGTTGGAAGGTCTATGAGTCTGAGAGGAGGATGAACAGGATCTACAGAAAAAGAGAGTCACCCTGGACACCCATACTAGAGACTTTCCTAGGACCCAGCTGTTGGCAGAATGATGGACTGAAGTCAGCAACAGTAAACAGAAGCATGCTGGTGGAAGCCAAACGGGAAATTGTTGGTCACCTCCAGCCCATGCTCCATCTCAACAGTCTGCTTCCTCCCAAGCCCAGGACATTTGAGAATGTGACTGCTCTATTTTGCTTCTCATCATGCTATACATTCTGATCCTTTTTTTTCTGTATTCACATTTGGATAGCCTGAGGAATAAGAGGAGCCACAGAGAGAGAGGTATGTGAGTGTTTGAGAGAGGGGGAATGCTGTTGAGTTGTGGGGAGCAGTGACCGGAGTGGTGGATGGGCCTTTCTCCCGTATTTTGAATGCTATATTAAGAATTAATTGGCTTGAACATAATTAAATCAGACTGAAGGGTCTCTCCATTTCCAGGGGTGCCATTGAAACATCAGCCAGGGGATTGACATGAAATAGTCTTCCCTTGCATTTGCGGGAATATACCACTCTTGTACTTCCTCCCCATGACAGCTTTTACTGACTTCTCCTTCTCCGGTACATTTTGTAGCACTTCCTAGCAGCAACTTTTTCATGGAGAACACCAGCCTGTGATTTTGTACAACACTGACAGAGCCAGTTCCTTGGTGACATGCTGTGTAGGGGTGAAGGGGTTTCCCTCCATAGCCTGCCAAATCAGCCCCTGGGACATAGAAATCCCAGCTTCCTTCATTCTATATGAGTGCGGAGAAACCGTGGTGTCCTGCATTTCTAATTAGCTATTTTGTAGAAGCTTTCCCACCATCCTCACCCCATGACCTAGCAGTGCCCTTGCTCCAGGGAGGAGATGCTCTCTATTTTCTCTCTCTCTCTCTGACATGTGGTGTTCAATAACAGGACAGTATATTTTATTGTGACTTTAGGCGCTGTCTGTGTGTGTCCGCTCCTGATCTTGTGAAATGTTTTGGTGTGCTCTCCTACACAATATTCAGGAACCTCAACTTATTTCCCTTTATCCCATTCTATTTCAGGGCATAACTACATAACTATTGCTGGCTTTCAGGAAAATAGGGCATATTGAAAGGATGTTTGTTCTCCTACAGCAATTGACATTTGTGGAATTGGAAAAGAAGAGGCAATTTATTTGTTGTGTTTAGCTAAGACTGGAGAGACTCCTAGATGGACTGCAGTACACTTAATTATTAGCCCTTATTTAAGGTTTGTGAAAATGACCAGACTGATCTGGACTGTATACTGTGCATTTTCAGTGACTGACTTTTCATTTGTGGACCTTTTCATAATTTCTAGCCTTGTGGCTCTATTTCTTTTGGACTGTTGGTCCACTCAGCGTCTGGAGTTATCACTCCATGCTGTCCCAAAGTATTACAGTACTTCCTTCCCCTATAGGAACGCTCATGGCTCCAGATATCTGTAGTACTCAGGGATGTTGTCCCTTTTAGCTTTGCTTCCAGGCCTCCCTTTTTATTTTCACTTGAAACATAGACTACACCTATCTCCTGCCTCCTTGCAATCTGAGGAAAATTTATTTTCCTTTTTTCTGATGAAGGATGCCACTGCAGGATAAGGCCTAGCTTCAGAGAGGCATCAACTTTTGTCCCCCCCCACCACCACCACACACACCTCTTCCCTTGCAGAGGCTTATCCACAGCAATGTTGTGGACTCCTCCTCCATACTACACTCTTTCCCTGAAGCACTTTTGGCTCCTATGAGGCTGCAGTTCTTGGAAGCCCATTTACCTCCTGACTCAGTCAGGAGTCAGTTCTACCGTTCACACTCTAAGTCCTAGGGCCTTTTATTAAGGCTTCTACAATGGAAGCACAAATGTTGCTTACCTATATGTATATAGTTCCTAGTTGTTACTTGTGTATGTTACTGTTTTTGTATTATCTGCTTCATTACAGTCTTACACATGCTTGTCCTGCTACAGTATGTATTATTATTATTGACTCCCAGCCCCACCACCGACTCAGGCCCTCCGATATTTTATGGAAAACCAAAAAAGCAGCTCCACACTGGAGCTGTGCAAGCCCAAATCAGTCTCAGTCAAATCCAAAAAAAGGGCAGCACCAGCATCCGTCTCAATTTATGAAAACAACATTTATTGTATTACATGCCTGTAAAGAAGCAGTGGCACAAAGGCAGACTCACAAGCTCTCCGACTGCTCGCATGTGCACTTTTAGTGATGCATAAATGTTTTTTACTTATATGTGTTGGAAGTTGGTGTTCACTTGGAATGTGATGATTGTATAATTGTTAACATATGTGATGTGGGTATTTAAGTAAGGATTGTGTCTATGTCAGCCTCCGACATTTTACCTCTGCCCTTTGGTGCAGTAGAGAACATCTGGCTAGCCATACAGTTGGAATTTATGTTCATACAGCTAGACAGACTATGCAATCATGGTAGGTCCTAATGTCAGAATTTATTCTATAAATCTTAACTGGCTTAATGACCCAGTGAAGCAGTCTAAGCTTTTGCTGTCCGTATGGAGCGGACAGATATAGTAATCATGCAAGAATCCCACCTCACCAGGTGGATTCAAAAATGAGTTAAATATGGCTACTCTGCTATTTATGCTTTTTCCTATAAACATGGTAAACATTGGGGAGTGGTAATATTGATAGCCTGTCACCTGACATTTCAGGAAATTGAATGTGGTTAAGTATAAGGAAGGCTATGAATATTGGTTCAAGGGGAGCTAGATGGGTACCCATTACAAAGGCCAATACTTACATTCCCCCAGGATTTAACATCCCTTCTGTCTGCCGCCTACTAAATATGGTGAAGGACAATGTACAGGGTTTCCCTTTCCTAGCTGGAGACTGTAATTTACTTATGGACCCTGCTAGAGACACTTCAACCTCCTGGCACACCTGGTCATCCATTTCACATAAGCATTTCCATAGATATCTGTCATCCATGGTATGGTCAGATGTATGGTGGGAGGTACATCCAGGCCAAAATGAATTTACGCATTATTCTTCTTTGCACCATATATATAGCTATACACTGTAGATTATGTTTTTTCATACAATATAAGGATATGGCCAATGATACCTCGTGTAGGATAGGCCCAATTTCTTTCTCAGACCATGCTCCAATCATCACAGAAGTGGATCAGGGCCTGCTCTGAAAAAGGACACACTGGTGTGTTGACTCTTTTTATTTTAAAGAAAAGGACTTCATAGATGTGGTTCGAAATCACATCAAGGACATAGTCACCCTGAATGATTCCCCATAGATAGAGCTCTCTTGTGGGACACAGTTAAAGCAGTACTCCATGGGCATCTCATTAGTTATGCAGCCCAAAAATATAAAGATCACAGGGCCCACTGGGATGACTTGCTTGTACACACACTTTTTTACAACAACAACATCAGCTGGGTACACTAGCAGACCCTTCTCAAACTAATAAAATGAAGAAACAGCTAGATGACTTGGCCCTAGAACAAACAGAAAGAGTGTTACACTACCTGTACCAGAAGTATTACAATGGGGGCCTCAAGCAGCACGACTCCTGGCTCATAGAGGGCTACCATCAGAGGGCCACGATTTTGAAAGTTCAGAATCCCACCACTGGAGTGCTCCTTATAGATGCCTGATCCCTAGTGGAGGCCTTCACAGCATTCTAAAAGAGGTTGTACACCTCGGCCCCACTCCTAAACTGGAAGCTTTAGCCCCTTTCTTTAATTCGATACACCTCCCAAGGCTAGATGCTCAGGCCCAAGACTTGGTTCTGGCTTCAGTCACTTACTCAGAACTTCAGGAGGCAATTCCTCAGTCTCAAATCTGATAAGTGTCCTGGCCCAGACAGCAATACCATAGACTTCTTCAAGACATTTTACCCAAAATTTAACCCTCCTCCTTAGAACCTTAAATTGTATAATAAAAAGTGAAGACCCTCCACCCTCCTGGAACTATGCCACTATTTCAGTAATTCCTAAAAATGGGATGCCCCTGACAGATGTGAATTTTACATCCCTATCCCAGTCCTAAAAATGTACTATAAGATTTGTATGTTCATATTGGCAAAGAGACTGGATATCCTCCACCATATTATAAATCCAGATCAGACCAGCTTTAGCAGATATCATCAAACACTGCACAGTATTAGAGCTTCTGTCTATCATACAATGTGACTCCAGCTCTTGTTCCCCTTACTTGTCCTAAGCCTTAACACCAAGAAGGCATTTGGCAGGGTGTCATGGGCTTTTTCAATGTCATCATATCTTAATTGGGATTCCAGAAATTTCAGGAGTTGATCTTCTGCATCTACCATGCCCCTGTCGCACAGGTTAGGACAAATGGGCACCTGTCCTCATCTTTTCTGTTGCAGCATGGTTCAAGACAAGGTTGCCCATTATCCCATCTTTTATTCACCCCATATATTGAGACCCAGGTGCAGGCTATCAGGCAACATCCACAAATCCTAGGTCACATAAGTCCAGAGGCCTTGGAACATAGCATTGCTCTATACACAGATGACATTATGCTCTATGTGTCTGTCCCAGAGGTGGACATTCCAGTCATCTAGTAGATTTTACACCAGCACAGCTCTTTATTCAGCTATAAGCTTAATGACAGTAAGACAGAGGTCCTGGCTATTCAGTATGTCCCCAGTCCACCACTTAAAACAAAAAAAAAAACTTTCACTGGGACTTGTCCCAGATGAAGTATCTTGGCATAAGGCTCACACCCTCTGTCTCCCAACTCTGTGAGGTTAATTATGCCTCTCCAAACCCAGCTATATTAGGACTTAGATAGCTGGGCAGTGCTGCTCTGACATTGGCGAGATGGGTAGCAGCTATTAAAATGCTGGTGCTCTCAAAATTTCTATATCTGTTTCAGAACCTCACTCACCCTATCCCTCAATGGGCATGGTTACACTTGTATAGACAGTTTTCCTGTTTTCTATGGCACAGATGGCGATCCCGACTCACTTTTTCAACATTAAGTAGTCCCCAAAGATAAGGTGGCCTTGCAGTAGCAGATCTTAAATTAGACTACAAAGCTGCACAGCTGCAGCCAGAAATACACTGGCTTAGAAATTCTCCAGACCAGCAATAGGCACAGTTAGAGAGTGAGGCACTCCCTATTAAATCCACTGAGCTTGGCTTCCTGCACGCCTGGTGGTTTAATGTGTTCCACAAATGGATGTGCACCACATATATTGATGCCTAACCGCTGCAAAAAGCAGTTGCTGAATAGGATCCCCAAAAATATTGCAGTACTTTACAAGAAAAAATGCACGTAAAATTGTCCCCACTTGGTCTCGTCTACTTCCCGGTCTGTAGTGCTGCCAATGCTCCGCCCCAGTGCTCAGCCACGTTATGACATGAAGCCAGGGAGAGTGCGGGGATGCATCCATTATAGCCTATGGGGGTCAGCTATCCCATCATTTTTATATATTGTAATGGTCAATTGGTGATTAATCAAAGGCACCAGTCGACTAACAAGGCCGATCATGGATTAGGATGGGGGTGGGGTGGTGGGTCTCACTGGAAGGGATGGGGTGGGGAGAGGGACCATAGACTAACAAGGAATAGTGGTTTCCATATTTGGGCACTGCGATCAGTGACCAGGGAGGGGGTGGGACCACTATACTACAAAACTGTTATAGGATGGGTCGTTTATCGGGGCAGGGGAGGGCAGCACTACACAATATAAACTACTCTTATTGGGTGGGTGATCGGGGAAGGGGAGGGCAAAACTATACTATGTAAGCTACTTTTGTAGGGTGGGCAATAAGGGAAGGGGAAGGCAACACTACACTATGGAATCTTTTTACAGCATGTGAGGATGGTGATCAGTGACTGGAGAGGGGGTGGGAATGCTACACTATGGAAAGGTGGATTTTACTTCTGGGGTCAGTGATCAGGGAAGGGGATTGACCCTGGACTACAGAGATACATGACTTTCATTGGGGATGGTGATCAAAGGATGGGAGCAAACATCAGAAGACTACAGCCATGTGGGGCATGGCTGGTGGGGAGGGCCATGCTAGGCAAGACAAGGGCCATGGAAATGGGCCCATAATGGGCATGCTCCTGTCCTATTGCACCTTGTATGCCAAAGAGGGCTTATTTGCATGGCCACTTTCATGAGTAGGGCCTTAGCACATGTGTGCTATTGTTGCCAGCCCATTATCCTTGCTGGCTGAGGGTGCAGCACTACTGGGGTTCCTGATGCTTTTCCTGGGTTAGTGCAGCCCCCACCTGCCCATCTTCACAGTCAGATAGAGCACCGTGCTTTCCAACTGAGAATAGCCCCACTGTCCACCAGTGAAACCACGGGATACAGTGTAAACTTTTGCACAACACTTTGCCTATTTTGTGAATCCTGACCCAGATGTCTATAGTGTTTAGAAGATTGATATTAGTTTTGCATTAAGAGCAATTTAAGGCTCCATCAAGTGATTGCCCATCATACTAAATGCTTTCAAATATCAGGTTAGTTTAATATGACTTCACTCAGTTTGTTTCATCCATATTTAAGGCTAAATGAGTGCCAACATAACAGGCAGTTTATGAATTAACACGTTGGATGACTTTCTGTTTTTATAACCAAAATTTCTGAGTTGTGCTTTTTCTCTATTGATGCTGACAGTGTAATTAAGGCATAGGTCAGGAAATCCAGTGACCTTCCTCTGGCCAAGAAGAGATAATGCCTAGGCCAAGAAGGGATAATGATACCATTACTATACTGTCAGTGTAAGCCAGGTGAATTAGAACTGTAGCACAAACTTTTGGAATACTACTCATCACGGTATAACTGTATTGTGATTAGAGCTGTGTTGAATATAAAATTCTGCTGACAGAATACCCACAGAAAAAACATTCTGAATCCATGGAATTTTACAGAATTTCATGGAATGTATGAGAAAATTTGGCAGAATTATAATTTCAGTTATTTTGGTCTAGTTTACAAAGCATGTATCCAAATTATACCACAGTTGGCAGGTACACAGTTACTAATACTGTTATAAGAGTACTAAACTGTAGAGGCCAAGATTGGAAAGGAGCTGAATTATGGGTAGCAAAACATTTAATCAAAAATTAAACAGAGAATAATGTATGAGGAGGTGGTTATAACGAGAATTTTGCACACACCTGAAGTGTGGGATGACACATAAACCCCGAGGGCGAAGCCCGAGGGTTTAATTAAGGCATCCCACACTGGGGTGTGTGTAAAATTGAGTTTGAACCACTTCAACAAACCTTATTTTATATAATTGCTGACCTTCATTTTTTCACGCATAGGAAGTTTATTTGACAAACTGTGCCATTGTGTTAACTCACAGTACTTGAAATAGCCAGGTCCATTTTATAATTTTGCTCAGTAAATCATGATTTCTATGAGAAGTAAATCATATTAAACAAAGAAACGTTCAAAGATTTTGTAACAATATTTTAAATTCTTCAGTTTTACTCATTTCTCATTGCTAAGTGAGGGTTTCGGTTGCCATGGTTATGCTGTTCGTGACAGAGCTGCTTAAACAGCTTATGTATGCCTGTGGGAGAGAGAGAGATTTGTTCAGTGTGTGTTAGGATGATGTGAAAAGTTTCTACTTTAGTTTAATTTATCTTGTTTGTCTTTCTCTGTGTTAGAGGACATAGGGTGTTGATTTTTAAGCAGTGAGAGGAGGAAGCTAGCTGACAGACCATGAGTTTCAGATTAAATGTGGTTTGTTTTATGGGTGTTGATGGCTCATGGTTTTCCTAGAGAAAGCTGGCACGTGTTTTTATAACCGACTTTCTCCATGGGAAAAATGAAGGTCAGTAATTATATTTCAGTTATTTCCATTTAATTTTAAAATTTGTTAGCCAAGTTAACCCGGTGGCTCTGAGGGCTGAGGTGCTGGACGCCTTACCTCGCACCACACTGGTGACCCATGTTTGGGAACTAGCATGGGCCATCAGGGGTCGGCAGGGGAGGAGAAGGATTGAGCATCCAAGGACTGCTCTCCTTCTCCGGGGAGGAGGGGGCACCAGCTCCCAGTGCACGACTGGCCCCTAGCGGAGGCTGGGGGCTGGCGCACCAAGGCTCAAGAAAAGCAGTAGATGCAGCAGATGCTTGAAGGAGTGCATGCAGTAGAGTGCACACTCATGTCTTGGCATCATTGCATGCTGCATCTCATGGGTAAAAAATAGAGGAAAAATTGCAGGCACTAACAGGCAGAATGATCCGATCCTCACAGGTGCTGCCTTCATGATGGGCAGTAACCCTTGGCTCTGGATTCTAGAGAGATGGCAGAGGGGGTCCCGACGCCCTGCCAAGGGGGGCATAGCTGTGGGGAAATACCAAGAGGTAAGCTGCGAGCGGTGGACGGGGCTGGGGGATCAGAGATGTAAGCCGCCAGTGCCAGGAGATAATTAAGAGTAGCTGCAAAAAAAAAAAAAATTTGTTAGCCAAAATTTTCCATAGCTTCAGGATTTAGAGAAACATGCAACATGGGAATGTGCACCACGTTTTAAGTCTCAAGCTTTAAAGGGGGCTTTGATATAGGTAGCCACACATTTTTCCAAAATTTAGATGTTCTTTAGTTTGGCTTCATGAAAACATGGAAAAAGGAAATACAGCATGGTAAAAACAGCATGGTGAAAACTGCGCAAGTTAAAATCGTGCATGCAGGAATACTGCCGACAATTTTTTTAAGTGTGATTTGCTATTACAACACCATGCTGCCATGGAGCATCACTCAAGTGAAAAACTATAACTTACATTTTTTGTCTTCTCTGCTGTATTCTCCATGTATGGTTTTGACTTTCTTGATTTTTCACCACACTGTTTGCAACTACACTGTATTTCCTTTTGCAAAGTTGTTGTGATATGCGTTATTGTACTATACTTTTAAAAGCATTAATCAAAATATTAGAAAAATGTGCAGGTACAGTATATGGGTTATTACTGCATTTATATATGTTCCTAGTTTCAGATTTCTAGCTCCAAAGGTGCCTGAGGTATATGCAGATACAAATATTTATGAACTTTACTACAAAAAATGGCAGACATACTGTAGAACACCTATAATTTTGTGTGTCCTATTCACATGATATGTAGTGTACCACTAGAACACCTATCACCAAATAATCATGCCAGTTTCAGATCTCTAGCTCAACAGATGACTGTTATGACCAAATTAATAAATTTCAAATATTTCATGATGTTGCCCAAATTTTAAATTTTAGTTATGTTTGTCTAGTTTTCAAGGTACAGTAAGCTTGCCAGGATGAAACCCACTTCTACAGCATTCTGCAGTATGCGGCAGCAAAGTTACTGCAGTAAACAATTTAATTCTAATGGGAATTAACTTCTTGTGTCATGCAGGAAAATGGTACACTGCCAAGATGAAGTGAATATCACAGTTTCCTGCATGACAAAAGAGGCTAATTGCCTTTGACATTACATTATTTTCCACAATAACTCTGCTGTAGTATGCTGCAGAGCGCTGCAAAATGCTGCAGAATTCGGTTTATCCTGGTAAGCTTCACTGTATGTATCAAAATAATACCAAATGTGGCAGGTATACAGGTACTAATGCCTTTCATAAGTATAGACAACTTCAGAGTCCTAGATTGAAAGGGGTCTTGAGATATGGGAGAATAAACATAATCGGAATTTAATTTTCTGGTATTTCAATCTAATTTTAACATTTTGTATCTGCATTTCTCCGCATTTTCTGTATTTAGAGAAATTTGCAACCTGAGTATGTGCACCAAGTTATAAGTCTTAAGCTTTAATCAGGGCTATGCTATCGGTAGCCAAACATTTTGCAAAAATTTGAATTGTAGTTATTTTAGCATATCTTTGAAAGCATTCATAGAAACATAGAATTTGACGGCAGATAAAGACCGCTTGGCCCACCCAGTCTGCCCATTTCCTTACCTAATGGATAAGCTGCAGATCCTAGTTAACCAGCTGCCTACTTCTTTCTACCCCACCCCTAGAATTGCCTTATGGCTGTCCCATGCATGCTTGAATACAACCACTGTTTTTGACTCCACAACCTCCTCTGGAAGGCCGTTCCATGCATCCACAACCCATTCTGTGAAAAAATACTTCCTTACATTACCTCTGAGCCACCCCCATCTTCAAATTGTGCCCCCTTGTTCTTGCACACCTCTTTTTTTGAAAGATGCTACCCTCTTGGACTTTGTTGATTCCCTTGAGGTACTTGAACGTTTCTATCATGTCCCCACTCTCCCTCCTTTCCTCGAGGCTATACATATTAAGCTCCTTTAGTCTCTCTTCATATGTCTTACAGTGCAGACCCTGCACCGTTTTAGTTGCCCTCCTCTGGACAGCTTCCATCTTGTCTATGTCCTTGTGGAGATTGGGCCTCCAGAACTGCACACAGTACTCCAGATGGGGTCTCACCAGCTGTCTGTACAGAGGGTTAACAACTTCCTGTTTTCTACTGGTGATGCCTCTCCCTGTGCATCCCAGTATCCCCCCAGCCCTCCTTACTGCTCTCTCACATTGCTTGCCCACCTTTAAGTCATCTGATATGACTACCCCCAGGTCCCTTTCCATTTTGTTGTTGTTAGTATCTTCCCCCATTGTGTACTCTTCCTGGTTTTGTTTCAGGTGCATTACCTTGCACTTCTTAGCATTAGATCTAAGCTGCCATACATTTGACCATTCCTCTAACCTTGCCAAGTCCCTCCTCAACCTTTTCACCCCACCTTGTGCATCAACTCTGTTGCAGATCTTTGTGTCATCTGCAAAGAGACTTACTTTTCCTTCCAGTCCCTCTGCAATGTAGCTTACAAAGATATTGAAGAGGACCAGTCCTAATACTGAACCCTGCGGCACCCCACTAGCAACCCCCTTTCTTCAGAGTGGATTCCATTTACTATTACCCTCTGTGTCCTATTTTCCAGCCAATTCTTTACCCAGGCTATCATCTTGGGACCGACTCCCAGGCTGGCTAACTTGTATATTAATCTTTTGTGTGGGACTGAGTCAAATGCCTTGCTAAAGTCTAGGTAGGCCATGTCCACAGCCCCTTCCTGATCTACTACTTTGGTCACCCAGTCAAAGAAATCTATTAGATTTGTCTGGCATGACCTTCCTGCTGTGAATCCATGTTGCCTTGGGTCCTGTGCCCCTCTGGCCTCTAGGTACTCAACAATTCTTTCCTTCAGAAGTGATTCCATCATTTTCCCTATCATTAAACTAACTGGTCTGTAGTTTCCTGCTTCTGCCCTGCTCCCACTTTTGTGAAGGGGGATCACATCTGCCCTCCTCTAGTCCTCAGGTACCACCCCATCCCCCCACGATTTGTTAAAGAGGGTAGTCAGTGGTGTCACTAGTTCTACCTTTAGTTCTTTTAGAATTCTGGGATGAATCCCATCAGGCCCAATTGCTTTGTCCACCTTCAGTTTTAAGAGTTCTTTCAGAACCCTTTCTTCTGTAAATGTGCAGGTATCAACTTCTGTATCCAGAGTGTTTCTATTGTTTGTTTTAGGTACCTCCCCCTCTTCATTTGTAAATACTGAGCAAAAATATTTGTTCAGTATCTCTGCCTTTTCACAGTCACCCTCTGCCCACCCCCTTCCCTTTATTAAGCCTCACTATCCCTCCCTTGGTCTTCCTTCGCTCCCTGATGTACCTAAAAAGGTTTTGTCCCCTTCTAACTGAGTTGGCTATCTTTCTCAGTTCGGGCCTTTGCTGTTCTGACTGCCTTCCCAGCTTCCTTTTGCTTTAACTGATACATTTCTCTGTCCTGCTCCTTCTGTGATTCCTTTTACTTTCTGAATGCTTTCTTTTTCTCTTGAACCTTCACTGCCACCTCCTTTGAGAACCATAGTGGTTTCTTACATTGTTTTGTTTTGTTTATTTGCTTCACACAAAGGCTTGTTACCTCTGTGATGGCAGTTTTTATTATTCCCCATTGTTCTTACACCCCTCCTTCCTGCCCATTTGCTAGTGCATTCCTTAGGCACTCACCCATTTTGGCAAAGTCAGCCCTCCTGAAGTCCAGTACTTTTGCCTTTGTATGGCTTGACTCTATTGCTGTGTTTATTGTGAACCATACTGTTCGATGGTCGCTAGTTCCCAGAAGGCTACCCACTTCTACATCTGTGATCCTCTCTCCATCTCCATTTGAGAGGATCAGGTCTAAGATTGCTCCCTCTTAACATAGAAACATAGACTTTGACGGCAGATAAGGACCGCTTGGTCCACCCAGTCTGCCCATTTCCCTACCAAATGGATAAGCTGCAGATCCTAGTTAACCAGCAGCCTACTTCTTCCTACCCCTACAGGAGGTAGGAATGCACTAGCGAATTGGCAGGAAGGATGGGTTCCAATACTAGTTGTCTAAGGCATGCCCCCTGTAGGGCATCTAGAATAACCCCACTCTTAGAAGTGGCTGCTGCAACTGCACTCCAGTTAACATCTGGCATATTCAGATCACCCATCAGCAATATCTCCCCTTTATCAGCTGTTCTAAGTATACTTTCTATCATTTCCTTGTCCATTTCCTCCCCCTGAGAGGGGGGTCTGTATACAACCCCTGTGCAGATTGTGGTGCCATTGCCTGCCTCCAAATTGACCCACAGTGCTTCTTCTCCTCCCTGTTTACTCTTTTGTTCTGTTGCTTTGATTCCTTCTCTTATGTAGAGAGCTACTCCTCCTCCTCTTTTACCCTCCCTGTCCCTCCTGTAGATAGTGTATCCTGGTATGTTTATGTCCCAGTCATGGTTCTGTGTGTACCATGTTTCTGTGACTGCCATGATATCCAGATGTTCCTCCTCCATCAAGGCCTCTAATTCAGGAAGCTTGTTACCCAGACTACGGGCATTGGTACTCATTGCTCTCCATTTTTGATTTCTTTACCTTCTGTAGCAGCATCCCACTGACCTTTCTACCTTGGTCTTTTTTCATTTAGTACCCTGTTTTGTAGGGTGGCTGGGATTTTCTCTGCTGCTTATCAGTGCTCTCCCTTGACTAGTTTAAAAGCTTGCCAATGAAGCTTTTAAACCGATTGCCCAAAAGACTTGTTCCCTTCCTGGACAGATGCTGACCATCCTGCCAGTATTCATTCATCAAAATGTTATACAAAGTTGCAGGTACACAGGTTTTTGCAGCATTTATATATGTACCTAGTTTCAGATTTCTAGCTCCAAAGGTACCTGAGTTATATGCAGATAACATTTCCATTACATTCCTGACAAAAGAAATAAAGCAACAGACTTTGAGCTCCTATAATTTTGAGATGCTATGTCTTAATATCAAGATATCTGTCACACTGGTAGTGCACTTGCTAGCAAGTATAGTTGTTGACTATCAGATGTCTAGCTGAATAGATG
Organism: Neoceratodus forsteri; assembly: GCA_016271365.2. NCBI lineage: Eukaryota > Metazoa > Chordata > Ceratodontiformes > Ceratodontidae > Neoceratodus > Neoceratodus forsteri. The sequence goes on from CM057455.1 coordinate 629,585,613, forward strand.
GCTGAGTTATGAACACATTAATACATCTCAGAAATTCTGCAAAATTACAATGAAATTCAGTAGCATTTCACAGAATTTCATGGAATTCCATTGGAATTCTGCAAATTCATAATTTTCACATTCTAACCAGCTCTAGTTGTGATAATATTAAAAAAAATAAAAGGTAGTGGTGTCAGTATAAACCTTTTTGAACACTGACATTTATTTTAATTTTGTTTGTAAAATGAGTAAATTAAGTACACCCTAGTACCAACTAATCTCATCTATGCCATTTACTATATCTAACAAAAAGTGATCCAGGAAATGGTAAATAAACAAAACTACCATTGTTTCTTGCTTACATTATCAAACAATGCTTTTAAATCAATGACACAACAAAATAACAAATCTTTTTCAGCCATACAGTACCTATTTGAAAATCAAATGTTAAAGGGTAAAACAGTTTGTTTTGAAGCCATTTGCACTTCTAACAAATTAAACTGTTTGGCCCATGCCTTAATCTATTCAAGTTTAAATGTGAAAAATATTTTGGTTGAGTGTATTAAACTAATTGGTCTGTACATATAGGGTCTTGTAAAGGTCCTTTTGTAAATAGGAAAGATAATATTACTCGACCAACACACAGAAATGAATCAACTTTGGAGAATTAAATTAAATAAGTAGCACAAAACTGGAAGCAACCAATCAATTTACAATTTATGTAAGTCAGCTGTAATTATGTTAGGTCCCAGTGTTCGGCTTTGTTTGTTTGTTTTGAATACTGCCTTCAGAATGTCCTCATATGAGATAACTATGGTAATTGTTTAATATGGGTGACTGCAAAATCCTGGATATAATGGGTAATGCTTTCTCCTGAGTTGTCCTTTTCCTTATAAAATAGATTATAGTTGTCTCCAAAAAATGCTTTTTTAACTGACTGAGTTACCAGGTTATCAAAAATAAATCAAATCAAAGTAAGATTCCTAGACTGCAGCCTCCCCCCACGATCACCACCACCATAACCACACAAAATGGAATGGAACAGCACACAAGACACTAGGGGTCAGATATTGAAAACTTTGCCCCGGGACTAAATTAGCACTGCATGCATGCTAAATTAGCAAAGAAATAATAGCTCACTATATTCAAAAGGGATAGCCCTGGTGCTGAACCTGCTGAATGTAGTGTGATAAGGAAGCCAGACAAACTGGGCTGGGAGGGCAGTGCAAAAATAGCCCAGGAAAAAGACAGCTCTGAATACAGCACCCAGGGAAGTACAAACCAAAACAGCATCCCAGTTCACAGCAACATGAAGGAAGGTAAAGGTAAACTATGTGGTCAATGTGTGTGATAGCAAATTAATGAATTGATTAAAGCTGCAAGCACCAGCACATGTGAAATTCTGCAGAAACGTACCACATTTCCAAAACGTTTGCTCAGCACAAACACATTTTTGCAGGTTTTGCACAGAGATAAACTGTTTGTCTGGCCCTATCACATTTGCCCTGGGGCAAAGATTTCCTATATTCAAACGTGACATGCAAATGAGCCTACTTAGGCAGTCTGTGGACCAACATCAAGATTAGCATCTCATTATGTAATGATTTGCATGCAGTTTGCCAATTGCAGGGTCCCATAGCTCCACCTGTAGGTCAGTCTGGAAGTGCATGGTGGTAGCTGCAGGCTACATTTGTACAGAACAGCATAAAATAATATGCCTCATGAGACTACACAGCAGAGGCACAGTCGGTGGTGCTACATGCAATAATCAAACTGTAGGTCCTGCTACAATGCACAGCAGACACTACAGTTACAAGGGATCAGTATTGTGAAGGACACAGCAATACCTATGGTGTGTGGGGCATCAACGACTGCTGCACTTTACACAGTGACAGGCCAACTTGCAAGTGTGTACTGACAGTGAACATTACTGTTATGCTGTTGTCTGACCCACCGACACTGCACCACTGGTGTGGGATACTAACAGTGACTTATATATACATGGCTAGCTGTGTGTGCTGTGGTGTCTGTACAGATGTGCAGTATTTGGCTGGGGGACATACCATCAGACATGCACACTGGTGTTGGGGTATTCCTACACTGACCATTTGCACTGCATGGATTGTCACAGCCTTGTGGCAGTACCCAGTATGTGGTGCAGACTGGCCAACTGCAAACCCTCCTCAACACTCTCCATGCTCCCAGTGCTGCATGTGTGTGCTGGATTGTGTTGGTATCCACTGAAGTGTGGTCTGCAGGTGTATCTGTATGGGCACACTGCCATGGTGTTCACTAGACGCCAGGTCACCAATTAATGCCTGGCATAGTTGGGACTGGTGGCAGATGATGGCAACGTAGGAGGATCCATCCATGTGCAGCATGATTCTTTCATATCTGGTTTCTTTCTATGTTTAATATTTACTTGTTAGGGTCCTGCAAAGCCATGCAAACTTTGCACAAAGCCACGCAGAGCCACAAAGTTGAGCAAAGCTGGTTTGCCCAGAGTTAAGACTACATTTTCCTGGGCGGAAATTTGCACTGCACAAAGTATTGCGCTAAGTAGTGCATAAACACTTTGCGTGGTGCTAAAGCACTGAATACAGCACTATGCCTGTATTTATGTGCATGCCCCCTCTCTTTGCCCCTTGCATACATTATACTTTTGCCCAGTGCTAATGCAGTTTGTCCATGTTATTTGACCTTTTGAATATGGTGGACTCGCGCAAACCCTGTGCAAATAGTTTGCACCCAGCACAAAGTTTTGAATATCTGGCCCCAGAACTCCTATTTGCAACAAACAAAAGCCACTCCAGGGTCATTGTGAATGTGCCAAAAATGCAGTTCCTTTTCAACAAAAATCATTGCACTCACCATAAAGTTAGAAGTGCTGTCCACATCCTTTGATCTCATGGTGTAGGTTTCTATTATTCCTAAAGCATTCGATGCAAGACTAAGCAAACTTTAAAAATAACAGATCGGGTACACAAACCACCCCCAACATTTCACTGTAGTTTAACTTTATCAAGAGTGGACAACCACTGCTGTCTACTAGAATTTACAGTATACACCCTTTGTGTGAAAAAAAACACAATAAATGTAGTGTCAGTACCAAAGATGACCATAAATGATACATGTTAAAACATCCGCTTGTGCAAAAATACTACATTCATAACTTTGGTTATTGTAATATAAATTCATTACTGTTGCACTTTTATTGCATAGTGCAGATCAGTTTAAAGCACAACATTCCCATATACCACCACTGGTAAAGCTCAATTAGAGTAAAATGTTGTGGTTTATATATATGTCTAGTCTTGCATTGAGTGTTTATGAAATAAAGAATACCTGCACCACAGACTCAAAGGATGTGGACAGTACTTCCATCTTTGTGATGAGTGTCATTCTTTTTGTTGAAAAGGAACACCAGAGCTGCTATAATTATGCAGAAAATAATTCCTTGATGCAAAACACACAAGAGCAGCAGAATACAAAGAGAAAAAGTGCACTAATAAAAGTAGCATGTATCAGAAGGCAAAGTACAAAATGAGATAGTACCAAACTATATAAAGTGCTTACAGCTTAAAAAATAAACTGTTCAATTGACTCTAAGGAAAGATCACCACAACCTTGCAGACGACCACATGTTTTCACCTCAAAAGAGGCTTAAACTATTGACCCTCCACAGTGTACCCTATAGAAATATGGCACCGTAGGTCCTGTAGCTAACCATATGTACTACAAATAGATTGCTCAGGCAATCAAAGATCTGTTTTTCTTTATATGCCAATATACATAACTGATTGATGAAATACTAGATAATAATGCAACCAAATGTAAATATTGTATATACTTTGTGTGTTGATTGTCTATGTCTTTTTGTGCCTAGTGCTTTATTAGATATGCTAAATTGTAGGTGTCTTTTACTTCTTTGTGTTTCTTTAGTAATCATTAGTTGATAATACATGGGACTGTCTTGCAAACTGGACTGCAAAGTCCAAGTGACAAGTATTTCCTGTATAAAAATAAAGTTTCACCTACCTGCCAAAGGGATATCACCCTCCTATATACTACGTTGATACCCAGAATCACTACTTTATAAATAAATAAATAAGTAAAAAAATCCAACATAGATACAAATAACTTCACAAAATGTATTTATTTATTTATTTGGGTTAATCAGAAAGACCTTTGAGTCAAAGACTCATTTACAAAGGTTCCACGTCATACATAGTGAAGTACAGGGGTAACAGAACACACAGGGTGCTGTGCATTACATTACATCACATTGAGGGTACACACTAGATACATAAAGTGACTATTAGACAAGGACATCATGGACTTCAGAGGTTTAGCACAGCTAAAGTTAGAAGAGAGGCTGCTTGTCGAGTCGAAGATTCAGTGAAGTTAGGTCTGAAACCCGACAAGAGGCTGATCTAGGGCAGCACAGGTTGAGGGCTGAAGGTGTTTCCTTAGACTAGATTTAAAAGGGCCTAATCTTATTTCATTGGATATTTGACTGGGGAGTGTGTTAGTCCAAGATGGGGCATTGTAACTGAAAGTTCTTTGGAATTTGGAAGTCCAGCAACGGGGCACCCTATCTAACAGTTTGTTCGAGTTACGTGAGATTCTGACAGGGGATTCTGGGAGAATAATTTTATTAAGGGTAGGAGGGGTGAGGCCTAGAGTTATCTTTTTGGTCATTAGGCAGATGTGGTACTTGATTCTGTTGTCTAAGTTTAGCCAGTTAGTGGCGCTGTAGAGGGAGCAGGTGTGGGTGAATCTATCACATCTGAGTATGAGTTGGCAGGTCTTGTTTAGTACGTGACAAAGTCTATTGAGGGCAGAGGTGGGAGCAGCACTATAGATAAGAATGCCGCAGTCTAGCAGGAGGGACAGAGGAGTTAATGGTGAGATGTAGAGCCTCGGGGTAAGGCAGTGTTTGTACCGATAAAGTACGCCTAGTCTAGAGTTTAGGCAGTGGATAGAAGCAGAATATGTTGATTAATGCTAAGGGCCAGGTCAAGTGTGATCCCTAGGTATTTAAAGGTGTCGACTTGTTTGAGGGGGTTTGATTTGGCAGTTAGAAATTGGGGGCAGAAGCTCTTCAGTGGGTTCTGTGGGTGGGAGAAAATCATGACTCTTGTCTTATTGTAGTTTATTATTAGGTGCTGAGTGGTGAGCCAGCATTCAGTCACACGGAGTGAGTGTTGGAGTGTTAGGTGGAGTTTAACGGGTCTGGATCAGATGCAAAAAGGATGACATCATCAATGATAGAGCAGGCTGCTGGGGCAGGCCGACAGGAGGGAGTTTAGGTATAGACAGAATAGCCGGGGCCAAGAATGGATACCTGTGGGACATCAGAGTGGATTGGGAGGCTAGAGGCCAGGACAGTGCCTATCTTGACCAGCTGTGTTCTATCAGAGAGGCAGCTGGTAACAGTATCAAATGCTTTAGAGAGGTCCACGAAGATAGCTCCTGTGAGGCGGCCGTGATCCAAGACGGAGTGAATATGTGAGGTAAGTTCAAGGAGGGCAGTGGTGGTACTGTGTCCATTTCAGAAACTGTGTTGCTGGTTGCATAGCAGGTTATATTTGGTAAGGTGGTCAGTGAGTTGATGGAGACTGTGCGCTCAAATGCTTTGGATAGAGGGGTAGAATGGAGATGGGGCGTAATTGTTAGTGAAGGTGCGGTCCCCACTCTTATGTACAGGAGTGATGCAGGTGGATTTCCAGCGAGTGGGATATTTCACCTAGCAGAGGAGAGAGGTTGAGAATATGGGTGAGTGGAGTAAGGACTTCCAGAAGGGTGAGGCGGAGAATTCTCAGGTTGAGGGAATCACTACTAAAGAGAGAGTGGTTAAGGGCTTTGGCAAGGTAAGGTTTGGCTGTCTGTGGGTAAGGATGCAAAGACTGAAAGGTGGAGCATGAGGTGGAAGGAGTATGTCCAGGTAGGTGGTGGGTCAGAAGAAATTAGGGGAAGACATGGTTGAGATCAGTGAAGGGAGTTAGGGCCGAGGCTATACTGAGGGGATCCAATGAGAGATTACCATCTATTATCAATTGTCTGGGGATAGGTTAGTACTTTGCCACAGAGTTCCTTAATATTATTCCAAAATTTGCACCAGAGCCCCAGGTGGAGGCTAAGGAAGATTTGTAGTAGTCTGCTTTGGCAGTACAAATGGCCCATGTGCAATTATTACGGGTTTCCTATACTGTTGCCTGTCCGTAGGACGTTGGGTTTCATTAGCTAGATGCCAAAGGGCATCATGGTGTTGGAAGCAGGTCCAAGAGGTGGTCCAGGAACCAGGGGCATGGTTGCCTTTGGACATACTCTTGGTCGGGGGGTAAACTTATCACAGGCAGTATTGAAAGTGGTGATAAATAGATCAAGCGCAATATCAGGGTCGAGGGTATTTGCTAGTGGAGTCCAGTCCCAGACACTGAGGTAGGCCTTGAGTTGGGCTAGTTTACCAGGCCCAAGTTTGCGTTGGGAGGTAATTTTAGGCGGGGTTTGGGTGCAATGCAGGACCAGGTGAAGAGTACAGGGAAGTGGTCACTTATAGTGTCAGGGAGAACTAAGGTGTTGGTTATTCTGTGGGGGCGGTTCATGAAAACTAGATCTAGGAGGGAGGATGTGCCTGTACAGGAGTTAACCTGGGTGGGAGCAGTGACTACCTGCATGAGATCAAGCGCTGTGGCCTCGTCTATGAATGGGGCGGTTGTCTTGGCCAGCCAGTTTATGTTAAAATCACCCATAATTATTTTTTCATGATTAGGGGAAAAGTGGCTAGATGGGACAGGATGTCTTGGAAAGCTTGCTTCTGTTCCTGCGGAGGGATGTAGGCAGTAGTGAGGAGGAGAGGGAAGGTAGACTTGCCTAGGGTTAGTTTTAGGGTGAGAGCCTGAGCCCACGATGTTAGGTGTGGCAGGGGGAGTAATTGTCCTGGAAGCGAGTCTTTAAGGTAGAGAGTGCAACAGCCCCTTCGCTTACTGATTCTGTCAGAACAATAGAGGAGATATCCAGGGAGGTAGATCGCAGCGTCAGGGACAGTGGGGGTGAGCCAAGTTTCGCTCAGTGCTATGATGTCTGGGTGGTGTTGAAGAACCTACCTCTGAAAAGGGTCCCATTTTTTTTTGCAAGCTGCAGATGTTGATAGAGGCAATGTGCAGCCCATTGACTGACTGCAGGTGGGGCTGGGGTGCATACTGAGGGCCAGGGTTGTGGTGAACATCAGGGCACAGTGAAGGAGGCTTGCGAGCAGGAATCTGTGAAGGGGGCTGCAAGCAGAACTGTGTGGAATGATTCCATAAAGTATTGAAGTTAAATCTGAATCTTCCACAGTGCCCACATTCTCTTAACCAGTGGAAACAACCACTTGATATGGAAAGGATCTCATTAAGTTCTGCACTTTTTAGCAAGCTGTAGCTTTTGTTATGACTGACACCCTACAAGAAAATCTATTTTTTTTAAATGTTGGAATGAAGACAAACTGACATATAAAAAATTACACAACACTCCAAAGATAAGTCTCCTAATTATACAATGACAAGAAAGAATGCTGGCCTGTGATTGATCAGACTGAGACTAGACCCATGATGTTATCCAAGTACAACATCATGGGTCTAGTCCCAGCTCACAGATGCCCCCATCAATACTTTATGGAATCATTCCACACAGCTCTGCTTGCAGTCCCCTTCACAGATTCCTGCTCACAAACATTCTTCCCTGTGTCACTGACTCACTTGCCGCCACCAGACACACTGGCAGCTACCACCCCTCAACCACACACACACACACGCACACACACATATACACTGTTCCACCAAAACAAAAATGACCAAAAATCTTTTAAAAAATTAAAAGTTGCCATCAGGAAGAGCTTTTTGATCCCCCAGCTTCAGCTCGAGTACTTTCACACAGCTAACTTCCTTGCTCGTTGGACAGACTGTTTGCATCCTATGGCTGTATGCAGAGGTGATTTCTGTCACCACTCAAGTCATTACTTTAAAAGCAATCTGCCATTAACAACGACAATTAAAAAAAAATAAAGAGAGGGACCAAATGACATACTGATTACATGAAGCAGAAGTATCTTGGTTCCCGCAAGTCGGTCGACTTATGAGCTACATTTTGCCATTGTGGCTCCACACTGAAGGCATTCATCTGGTCCCAGTAAATGCAGCGGGACCACCTGCAATAAAGTTAGGGACAAAACCACAGAGAACCAAACAACAAAAAAAGAAAGAAAACCAAGGGTAATATAAAACACAGAGATATGAGTGGGAGGACAGGAATTTTGCACCACCTACTGGTTCAAACAGGAAGATCAGAACTTTTTTTAACAGTATGCTTACACTTACAAAAACTGACAAATATATATACTGTATAAATATAAAAATATATTATTCACTGGGGAACAGAAGAGGGAGGAGTTTTCAGGGAAGTGTTTTAATTGTAATATTCGAATAGTTTGTACTTTAAATTAGTACTGTTACAACTGTTACTTGAGCTGTGATATTTTAACTGTTGGAGGCTTCTGCTTGTTGTGGGAACAGTTGATGGTTGTGATATTTAAAGTAAAATTTAAATCTGTGCTGTTTGCCTGGTGAGTGGGGGAAGGGTGATTACAGGCACCATCTTGTCTTGCATTATTCACTGGGGAACAGAAAAGGATGTAGTGTTCAGGGAAGTGGATGTGTTTTATTTTCTTCTGTTTTAATTGTGATATTTGAATAGTTTGTACTTTAAATTATTACTGTGAGTTACAACTTGTTACTTGGGCTGTGATATTGTAAATGTTGTTGGCTTGTGCTGGTTGTGGGAACAGTTGATGGCTTCTTAAATACTGAAACACCACTGGGAGTTGGGCTTGAAGGCTGTGAGGGAGGAGCTTGTGGTGATACATACTGTCCATATGAACTAACTCTTACAGCTAGTAGGCAGACAGTAAAAGTTCAGACGCAGGGGGTGTAGGTGGGTGGAGATACAAAGGTTTACCAAGCCCACAGGGTCTCTTGCAATGATTGTTATGGTATGACGTGAAAGCTAGCCTTGTTATGTGATGTCATATTTGTATTTCATATATACTAAGGTGGTAATGTATTACTAAGCTACATAACAAGCATCCTTGGGGCTGTGATAAGTATTTAGGTTTCATTAGAACTGTAATACACTGAGGGGATTGTACTAATGTGTTACTGTATTAATGTTGTACACTGAGGGGATTGTGTTAATGTATTACTGAGTAACGGCCATCAAATGAGGACCAGGGGTTAAAGAAGGACTGATATCAGACCAGTAATAGAGCATATAAGTATGAGAGTAAAGACTGGGGGAAAAGTGTGGGGATATACTTAAGCCAAACACATGGGACAGGTGTGGGGATACACTTAAACCAAATGCTAATAATTGGGAGTAGGTGTGAAGGGCTGTGGGGGATGCGAGGATGGTGGAAGTAGATGGAAATGGATAAGGGTGGGGAAGGCTGCAGAATAGAGGATGGAATGATGGGTGCTGTGAAGGAGGGCAGCAGGCACAGGAGGATAGTGAGTTGCAATAGATGTGGGCAGCTGTTTTGATGAATTATTATGGAACTGGGAGCCTGTCCAATTTGGTGTAGGCTAAGGAAATTGGAGGATGAAGTAATGGGGTTATGAAGGGAACCAAGGAGAGTGACGGAGGGAGAGCTGAGGCAGAAGTGACCCCACTAAGGAGGGGTTGGGAGATTCAGAGGGAACTGCAGAGCTAAAGATGGGGATATGAGGAGGATGGGGGTGAGTAGAGGTGCAGTAGGATGAGGGAGGGATCAGGGAAGGAGGAAGGAGGCGATGGGACCAATTGCAGGGTTATTAAGCAATAGGTCTGCAGTGTTGGCAGAGGAAGGGAAGGTAGGTATCAGAGCTGTGAGAGAGGGGAAGAGGGTAGAGAAGGTACAAGAGGCAGGAATTACAATGGGAAACAGAGATGAGAGGAAGGGAAGGAGGAAGGAGAGGAGACAGCAGGGGGAATGATGCAAGGAGCAGAAAGGTGCAGATGAGTGATGTAAGGAGGAGGCAGCAGGGTTCCTGGGGAGTGGACAGGGATCACAGTGGAAGGGGAGTCAGGATCAAAATGATGGGGGTGCTGGTGCTGGGGACTCCATACTGAAGGGGATCAGATGGGGAGGAAGGGGAAGGCACAGTTGTATCTGGGTAGAGGCAATTCTGGGTTTGACCGCAGACAGGGCAGGGCAGGCACTTCTCAAGTGCAAAAGCAGACGGAGGGTGAAACCACATGTGGTGGTGCACATGGGAACAAAAGACTTGGCTGGGGAAACAGTGGAGGTGGTAAATGGGAGGTTTGAGGAATTGGGTAGGCAGTGTAAGGTGGTGGGGGTGTCGGTGGCATTCTCTGAGGTGCTACCAGTGCCATGTGCAAGTACAGAGAGAAAAAAAAGGATACAGGAGTTCAATGGGTGGCTGAGGGACTGGTACTGAACCAGGAAATATGGACAGGTATCAGACTGGGGCAGAACCTGGGACAAAAGCGACCTATACGCAGGGGATAGGTTACATTTGAGCAAGGAGCGGAAGAGCATACTCAAACAGGGAATGGAGGGGTATATTTCAAATGGTAGATTTAAACTAGGAAGGGGGGGTTGCAAGGGGACTGTTGTTAGAAACGCTGTCCAGAAAGGGGAGCATAGGGTGCTCACCCCCCCTTGTTAGAGGTGAAGGCAATGAGGAGGGGGCACAAAGAGGACCAAAGGGGGGAACAGAAATGGTATGGCTGGGGAGGCAACAGGCTGGATGGTGGTCTCACTGAATGCAAGAAGCCTAAGTTATAGAACTGCAGAGTTACAGGCTCTCTTGGCAGTGGAATTGGTGGACATAGCAGCCATCGTGGAAACATGAGCCACCCAGTATGATATGATGATCCCAGGGCACAGGCTATTCAGAAAGGACAGGGCCAAGGGGAATGGGGAGGTGGCAATCTATGTGAGGGAGGGGATTAAGTGCATAAGGGAGGAATGGGAGGACAGGAGGACAGAAGCTCTGTGGATGTAGTTCCAGTATGCGAGGAATAGGACTTTGAGGATGGGGTAGTGTACAGTCCACTATCAAAGGGTTGTGACCTGGACTGGGAACTGGCAGATCAAATTTGAAGGGTAAGCAGGAAGGGCAGCATGGTGGTGGTGGGGAATTTCAACCTAATGAGTATGGATTGGAGCACATCTGCCACCATGAGTGCAAGAGAGGGGGTTCTGTTGGAAGCTGGATAATAGGGAAGCTGTAAGGAACCTAGAAGTGTGAGAACCGCTTGCTGGGAGTGACCATTACTTGGTGTGGTTCACGCTAATCATGGGGAAGGACACAGGGAGCAAGGGTACAAGGGTTGTTGAGTCTAGGAGGGTGGAAGAATGATGGGAGAAATTCTGAGCAAGCACCTGGCAGACATCCAACAACACATGGATGCAGATCAGAAATGGAATATAACAAAGGAAGGGCTGGCGGAGGCAACAGAGACCTGTACTAGGAGAAAAAAAACAAGGAGGGCAGGGAAAAGAAACCCAGTTGGATGTCACTGGAAGCTAGGGAAGGGGTGAAAGCCAAGAGGGCAGCATTTCAGAAGTATAGGAAAATGGGGAGGGAGGGAAGGAGATAAAGATGTACACAGGGAAAAGTCTAGGGAGGTCATCATACTCGTCAGGAGGGCCAAACCATCTAGAGAGCTGAGACTGGTGCAGGGGATCAAAAGAGGAGAAAATGACTTCTTATTACATAGGTGAGAAAAGGAGAAGCAAAGGCTAGCTTGTGAGAAGCATGAAAGATGGGGAGGTGGGTGGAGAAGGGGGTGGAGCAGGCAGAAGCACTGAATGAGTACTTCTGTTCTGTGTTCATGCAGGAGAAGGGGAAAATACCTCAGGCAAGCTGGGGGTGGGTAAGGGATGGGCGAGTATGACAGATGTAGGGATTACAGAGGGCAGGGTGCTGGAGGGTTGAGGGTGTTAAGAGTGAACAAAGCACCTGGGCCAGATGGCATTCACCCAGAGTACTCCAGGAGCTGGCAGAGGTCCTTGCAGGCTACTGGCAGACCTGTTCAATACCTCCCTGGACACCAGATGTGTACCATGGTACTGGAGGATGGCCCATGGTGCCCATCCATAAGTGGGCCAAAGGATGAACCAGGGAACTACAGGCCAGTGAGTAGGGTGGGCAAAGTTGAAATTCTGCTTTACAGAACTTCGTGAAATTTTGGAACTTTCACCATTGGTGAAACTGGGATTTTCTGCAGATTTTCAATGAGTTCCACAGATTTTTTGTGAACTGCAGAAAAATGCATATAAACTGCAGAATTTATTCTATCCATAGTTTAAATGAACTGTCAGTGAATGAGCGCCTGCTTGTACAACCAAGCAGTCATTCACTGACAATTCAGTGGGTCACTGGTAGTGGAGCACAGAGGACGGTTGACTGGTGGCCCACCTGGGGCAGGTGGGGGGAGTGGGGCAGGCAGATGAACTGTCAGGATGGTGGGATGGGGTCCACTAGACACCAGGGAATTGGGATTATTATTTTTTTATAGGGGATTGGGGATGGGGAGTTCCACTAGGCACCAGGGAATATTAGGAATAGAGGGGGATGAGTCGGTGGACTGCTGGATGTTTTTTTGTGGATTAAGGAATCCAGGATAGGGAGGGGATCTGGTAGACATCAGGGCAATAAAATGTTTTGGGGGGGCCATGATCGGTTGGTGGGGGAGCACTAGAAACCAGGAGAGTTCGAGGAAGGGATTGAGGTACTTATTTATTTACTGGGACCCTGATCAGCGGGAGGTGGATTAATGAATTAAACTTTGTAAAAAAAAGTTTCAGAACTGACCACTGGCAGTGATCCTTTCAGCGGATTTTCTTCCCGCAGTTTAATAATTTAGCCCACAGACTGTATATTTATTCTGCAGTTTTAAGGTGAAATTTCTGCAAAAGTTCCAAAAATGATTTCCAAACTTTTGTGGAAATGAAATACACACTTTCACCGAAATTGCACTGTTGGAAAAAAACAATTTGCACACCCTTACCAGTGAGCCTCACCTCGATCGTGGGCAAACTCATGGAAACCATCCTAAAGGAGAGGCTTGTGTGCTTCTTGGAGCCAAACAGTAATCAGGCAGCCAGCAACACAGGTTTGTCATTGGCAGATTGTGCCAGACAAACCTGGCAGAGTTCTATGACTGGATGAACATCAGTGTCAGTGACTCAGTAGGTAGCACACTCGCCTCTGAGGCTGGGAGATCAGAGGGCTGTGGGTTCAGTTCCCACATCTGGCACTTCGGTAAATATCCCAGTACTGACACTGTAGTGCAGCATGAGAGGGGTGCTGCACTTCTGAGGTGCCGTTTTTCGGATGAGAAGTTAAACTGAGGTCCCATCTGCCTGGATTAGTGGTAGTTCAGGTGGATGTTAAAGATCCCATGGCATTTATCAAAAAGAGTAGGGAATTTCCCGTGTTCTGCCAAATTTCCTCATTCACTAAAAAATACCACCAACAGCTTAATCTGGTTCAAGGTCAGTTAGCATTCATCTGTATCCCCCTCCCCCGGGTCGTGCCTGAAAATAGGCAGGATTTGTCTAGTGCACTTACCCAGTCAACAAAAACTAACTAAATAAAAATAAAAAAAAATGACACAGAAACTAGACAAGGGCCATGCTGTAAACATCCTGTATTTGGACTTCAGTAAGGCCTTTGATTCAGTGCCACATGGGAGACTGGGGGGGGGGGAGCTGGAGTATGTGGGGGCAGGACCAAAAATGATGACCTAGATCAAGACCTGGCTTAAGGGGAGACAGCAAAGGGTGGTGGTGGGGGGAACTCTCATCACCAAGGGCAGTGATGAGTGGGGTACCACAGGGATCTGTGCTGGGACCAGTACTGTTCAGGATTGTAAGGAGGAAAGGAATCCCCCATCAGGTTCTTGTTAGAGATAAACAAGTGGAAAGAGCAACAGACAGTGGTATATCATGTAATAAACACGTTTATTACAAAATCACAAACTTACAACCTGTATACAGAGCAGGCACTGGAGAAACAGATTTCAGTGAAACCTTGTAAAGCTATGCTTCTTATAGTGAGATAATCAGGAGAAATGTGTAACAGGTTTCCTTGGCTGAAGGTTGTGGTACCACCTTGTTGAATACTTAGTCAGAAAGTGCAAACCCAGTAGAAAGTAAGAACCACCATTATGTTATATAGAAAATGTAATATTAGTTAGAACAAAGAAGGCACAGAAGTATCCTAGCAGATGCAAGGTCATAACAGTGTAAAAGCAGTGTCAGCAGAAATACATGTCGAAAAGATACTTTAGTAAAAGGATATGATTATGACAGCAGGCCCAAAGCACATATGCTCATATAAGCAAATGCATAACAGTAAAACATAAGCACAGCAGGAATAATGAAACTATAAGCAAAATGAATATATATATTGCATATACAGTAACAGCAAATAAGGAAATAACACTATAAAATGAATGTATACTACATGGTTTATACAATTAGCAAGCATGATCCCTAGTACCATGCTTGTACGGTGGGTACCTATTACTACAAGTTAGTGCAGCAATATCACAGTAATGTTAAAGCATCTGTCATTGTGTGTGCATCTGGGTGTGTGGTGTGGGACCCAGGCATAACCGGATTTTCATTGCAGATCTCTTGAATGGGATCCAGAGCAACATCAGTCTGTTCATAGATGATATGAAGATAGAAGCTGTGCTAGATGACACGAGGGGGAGGGTTGCAAGAAGACCTGAATAAGCTGCAAGAGTGGGAAGATAAATGGCAGCTGGGGTTCAACATTAAGAAGTGTAAGATTATGCACTCTGGAACCCAGAACCAGGGGAGGGATTATCACTTAAATGGAGTTCAGTAGGATTGCTCCACAGAAGAGAAGGACCTAGGGGGTGATCATAACAAGGAGCATGAACAACTCTGTTCAATGCAGAAGGGTGGCAGCAAAAGCCAACAAAATGCTTGGTTGTGTAGCTAGAAGGATCTCCTACAGAAGTAGGGAGGTTATCTTGCCCCTGAATAGGTCGTTGGTTAGGCCCCACCTGGAGTACTGCATGCAATACTATCACACATTCCTGAAGAAGGACATCAGATTATTGGAAGGGGTACAGCGCAGAACTACAAAGATGATCCAGGGATTGGAGGGCAAGCCATATTTATTTATTTATTTATTTAGTTTTTGTTAACCGGGTAAGTGCGCTAGTCAGCAAGTGACTGTTTTCAGGCACGACCCGGGAGGTACAATTACAATACACAAAGAGTACAGCCAGATTATTAAGACAACGAGTACAAAAAAATGCAGAGAGAAATACATATGGCAATGTAACATACATTAGTAAACAAAAATATACTTTAGCACTTGATCATGGAACATACTCAAAAATGTGAATAGTAGAAGGCAGAAAATAAGAGAGGATAGGCATCAGTAGAAAAGACACAAGGAAGGGAAAACTGGCAAAAGGATGGGAGGGAGAGATTAAGTGGAAAGGAGGTGCCGTCAGATACGGCAACAGCGGGTGAGGTACCAACCCGCGGCCGGGCCTATGGAGCCGTAAGCTGGAGGCGAAGAGAGGGTGGTGGGGGAGCGAGCAGATGGCAACAGCGTAGGAGGTAGGAAAATACAGCCAGTCTGGTGGAACCGAGAGACGGCAGGGGCGAGAGTGAGGATGCCGGTGAGATGGGGATAGAGGCGGAGGAGTTACGGCAATAGCGGCAAAAGTGTCAAAGTCAAGCCGAGCCAGTGGAACCAAGAGAAGGCAGGGCAGGGAAGGGGGAAGACTGGGGGCTGAATATGTACTCTGTGGAAGAGGATTTTTCAGAGGAGAAAGGGGAGGGACAAGAAAGGATACCAACTGAGATTGGAGGGGGGTAGATTCAGGAGAGATGAGGAGACATTTTTTCATGGAAAGAGTGGTGGACAAGTGGAACTCCTTGCTGGGTAAGGTAGATACCTGCAAGATGGTAGACAGCTTCAAGAGGGGTTGAGATAGGGTAAAGTGAAGGTGTAATAGGATGGGGGAAGGGAGGG
The DNA here is from genome assembly GCA_016271365.2 of Neoceratodus forsteri. NCBI lineage: Eukaryota > Metazoa > Chordata > Ceratodontiformes > Ceratodontidae > Neoceratodus > Neoceratodus forsteri. The sequence goes on from CM057455.1 coordinate 629,601,665, forward strand.
GACGGGCAGCAGCATAAGGTGCTAGCTGTGCACTCAAGCAGACTTGCTAGCCCATGAGGCCTGTTTCTGCTGGTATTTTCATACGTTCATATTTTAAAATGGCATTTTTTTAAATATTTTTTTTCTTCTACAACTGATCCATCATATAATAGCAATAATGCACTCCAGAGTGTGTGTTGAGCTGGGATAACGTCACTTCTTGGTTGTTGGATGCACCCGGCATGCGGCCTCGTGCTCAACCACCATAGGTGTGACATTATCCCAGCACAACATACACCCTGTCATGCATTTCTGCTTAAATATATAACAGCAGCATGGATAAATCCAAGGCAAAACAAGCGTCAGATGATAGATAATCTAGCAAAAAAAAAAAAAAATCCAAAAATGCAGTAAGAAAAGCCAAGCAAAATCTAAAGTCCTAAGAAGTCCACAATATTTCAAAGGGTGAACAAGTTCTACGGAACCCCTGGGGATAGTTTAAGCCACATCTGAAATCCATAGACCTTTCCAACAGGAAGTATTAATGGGTATCAAGATAGCCCAAAGGTTTCTGTCACCAACTAGTTAGAAGTTAGTAAATGTAAAGAACAATAAAAAAGGTCTGAAAAATCAACAAGAATAAATTTTAATTTTTAATCTGCAGCAAAGTTTAGAAGTAATCAGTCCACAAGGCTTTAGACAAAAAAATCAAAATGTTGCTGTTAAAATTATGTTCACTAGAGGAGGGAAAGATAAGAGCAAATGAATGTAGTAGCCATCTTGGCAACCAATAATCAAAAATGATTCCTTCATGTTCCCGATCCTGTATTTGATTTTTTACTGCACTCAATGGATATTCAATAATCAGTTTGACAATTTTCTTTGTAGCTGTTTTGCAGTATAATTCACTTACTAACTATCATGACTTTGGGATATGTATTTTGGTGTTTTTAGATGTGATTGAGGATGCCCCAAGTAATTTTTGTACTGAACTGAGGATTACTGTGTCTATTTTTTAATAGACTGGTCATTCACTAGGGCTGTGCAAAATATAAACTTTCACCAGTAAAATACAGGCAGAATTACAATTCCAGTTCTTTGAAGATTCCCAGAATTTCTTTGAAGACATGTATAGGAAATGACCACAATTTAATTTCCAAATACTGTATTTCCAATTTGCTTTTAAAACCACTATTCCAAACTTCACCATATTTGGTATGGTTACAGTTTTCTGCCTGCATATCTATCCGTCTGTCTGTCTATCTATCTATCTAGTCTGTCTATCTATCTATCCTCTCTGTCTCTAATTATATATATATATATATATATATATATATATATGACAAAGAACCCCCAGCGCAAGCACTGAGGCAAGGGTTACCCTAGGCATTTAGCTGGGCCAAGTTTATTACAGCCTTTACACAAAGACATAATATATAACACAGAGCTATGTCCACTTTTAAGAGACTAGATGAGGCTGAAGAATATTAGTTTCGGTGTATAAAAGCACTTTGCAAACTGTGTGAGAGGCCTTCGCACCATGCAATTCTGCTAAAGTTGGACCAGCACAACATTCTGTGGTGATTTGCATATGCAGCCCATGATGCTTTGCATTGTGGGGCATGTGTGATGTTATATATATATATATTATAGTGCGGGTAGTGCCACTATAGTTAGGTTGAGTAACCCATTTAAGGTTAAATCTGAAATTTGCCAGCTTAATAACTTTGCCACTGTATGACAGATTTGCTTGATATTTAGAAAGCTCAGACTGGTACCATAGATCTGTGGACCAGCCAAGCTTCATTATGGTTGGATGTACAGTTGCTGAGCTACAGAGTGCTGAAGAATACACCAATTACGCATTTCTGAGCATTCTTTGCTCATGCCTACAGGTCACACGGTTTGCATGACCAGTCTGAACACTTCCGAAAACATGCAGCCGGTATCCCCAGTGTGCCTTTTGAAGATTTCGAAAAACAATATTAAACGGTTCAAAAGTTATTCAAAAAAACAAATTTACCATTATAGTCAATGGGAAAAGTTAACAAAATATGTGAAAGTGTCGAAAATGCACTTTTACTTTTGAAGTGGCACTTGTAGTGTCTCAAATCAGTCATCTTGTTTTCAGTTGGTGGCCACAGAAATGCATGCCATTTAAATTTGGGACCCTTTAGGGACACAATTCTTGTTGTGTTCACCTAGTTGAGCACTGAGGATGCTAGCCATATGTTCTTTTGAGGGTAAACACCCCAGAAATATGTTTTTAATTTTTGTAAAATGTAGTGTCACCAAGTACTTTTTGCACATGCGACACTTTGTGATTTCATTTGTGAAAGTGCCGTGATTTGCAACACTACTTTGCAACATTATGCCCAAAACAATAGGAAATCTTTACCACCCTGCTGCAAAAGAACGGTTTGGTCATTTGGGCTGAAATTTGAAGTGAAGAAAGCCAAGATCCCATAGATGTCCCTTTTCATGACTTGGTGACAAAATATTAGGGAGCTGCAAAGTTATGGTACTCAGTTGACAGTGCTTCCCTAGGTTAAAATTATGGCGTCCATTGCGTTTTCAGGGCCAGTATCTCGAAAAGCTTTGAGATACAGACTTTCATTGGAAGAATGCTTAGTTCTCAGTAGGGGCTAAGTATAAAACTAGCTTAGAAAGTCATAAATAATATTAGATTTTAATTTTTTTCCTACGTTGTACGATTATTGAGATATAAGCAATTTAGTATCCCAATTGCTAATTTTCTGCTCCGAGGGCCATTATTACACATACATTCTTCATATTCACTGTGTTTCTGAATGCACCTCTTTGGGAAACAAAAGGGTGTGTGTCTGCATTACTGTTACCGTTTCCGTAACTGTTTGTGTTAACATTTCCGTTTATGTCAGCGTATGCGTTACCCTTTGCGTTTGCATTTGTGCTTACGTTTGCATTACTGTTACCCTTTGCATTTCCATTACTGTTTTTGTTTGTGTTTACTTTTGTGTATGTGTGTGCGTTACTATTTGCGTTTGCGTACGCACTTGCATTTTGTTTCCGTTTGTGTTTGTGTGTTCTTTGGCATCATCGTTGGTGTTACCATAAGCATTTGAATTACCAGTTGCATTACCATGACCATGTGCATTACCATTTGTGTTTGCGTTTGCACTTACATTTTGCATTTCTGTTTGCGTTACTATTTTCTTTGGCGTCATCGTTGGTATTACCGTTACGTTTGCATTTCCAATTGCGTTATCGTTACCATTTGCGTCTTTGTTACCATTTGCATTTGTGTTTCTGGTGGCCTTAGCATTTATGTTTTTGGTAGCATTTCCATTGTCGAGTGTGTTACTGTTTCTTCCGCCGCCGCTGTCGCTACTGTTTTGTTTCCGCTTGGCGCTTGTGTTAGCACTTGCACTCTCTCATCACCATCTTCAATACCATTCATGCTTCTACTGCCATCACCACTCTGCTACTACCATTTCAGCTACCTGTGTACTCTGCCGCCATCTAGCATTTGTGTTACTGCTCATGCTACTGTTCTGCTCTCACTTACGCTTGCGCCTGCATTTCTCTACTGCTTGAGTTATCGCTCTGTCTCGCGCCACCGTGTGTGTTACCGCTTGCACTTGCATTTGAGTTGCAGTTAGCATTGCTATTTCTTTCACCTCTACTGCTCCATCACCGCTTGTGTTAACATTACTGTTTGTGTTTTGTGTTTGGCGCACGCAGTGCAAAACATTATGTTTTTGCTATTTTTTGCAACTGTCTTCCATCATGCATAGTGCAGCCTTTGACAGGCTCTTTGTTTTGTTAGAAAAAATGTTGTCTGCTCCAGAGTTATTGCCATTTGAAGTTGCCTCACTTTTGCAGTTATTGATTTTTCAGTCACCAAGTTCGCCATTTTAACCCATTTTCAGCTGCAATTTCCATATTTTGTGGTGGAAGACTTCTTAAAGGTGCAGAAACATAAAAATTGAATATCTCTGGAATGGTTTGTCTTTTCACATGAAATTTGAGGGTGTTGAGTGGATGTCCTGTGGATGTGAATGATCTGCTTATATGTTGGAAACATAATTTGTTATGGAGATACTGTGGACACAGTTAGCGTTTTTTGCACATAGCATTCCTACATGGTGCTACTGGTTAGAAATGTATAGCATAGGTAGCCCTAGTGGTATGGAGGAGCCTTGTAGTGGTTTGCTGTGCAAAACATTGACAGTTGCAGAAATATGCCACTCTGATGAATGAAAATTGTGTTCATTATGCTTCAATAACTTCTGAACCGCGTGTCCGATATGCCTGGCATTTGGAATGTACAAAGACTTACAATACATCTTTAACTGTGACAATTTTTGGGTTGTTGGCACTTATAGTTGCAGAATTGTGCATGTTATGTTGTTTGCTCATGGCGCTAGCGTGACCAGTGAACAGATGTACAGTAGTAGCCAGAGACTTTCCAGCTATTTCCAGATATTTCGCAAAATTCTGAAGTTTCTCTCTGCTGCCCCTACTGTGGAAATTCAGAAAGCAGGAGATATTTTGGAAATATCACTTAAATTTTGGGAAATATCTGGCAGTGTCTGTGGCTGCTGTGTACACACAATTCTGGACACATGGTGTGCTATTTATTTATTTATTTACAAGATTTACCAGGGGCTCCCATCTTGGGACCCTCTCCCAGGCTGGCTAACTTGTATATTAATCTTTGTGTGGGACTGTGTCAAATGCCTTACTAAAGTCGAGGTAGACCATGTCCAGAGTCCCTCCCTGATCTACTACTTTGGTCACCCAGTCAAAGAAATCTATTAGATTCATCTGACATGACCTTCCTGCTGTGAATCTATGCTGCCTTGGGTCTTGTACCCCTGTGGCCTCTAGGTTCTCGACAGTTTTTTCCTTCAGAAGTGATTCCATCATTTTCCCTATCACTGAGGTTAAACTAACAGGTCTCTAGTTTCCTGCTTCTGCCCTGCTCCAACTTTTGTGAAGCAGAATCACATCTGCCCTCCTCCAGTCCTCAGGTACCACCCCATCCTCCCATGATTTGTTAAAGAAGGTAGTCAGTGGTGTCACTAATTCTACCCTTAGTTCTTTTAGCATTCTGGGACGAATCCCATCAGGCCCCATTGCTTTGTCCACCTTCGGTTTTAAGAGTTCTTTCAGAACCCTTTGTTCTATAAATGGGCTGGTATCAACTCCTGTATCCAGGGTGTTTTTATTGTTTGGTTTAGGTACCTCCTCCTCTTCATTTGAGAATACTGAGCAAAAAATATTTGTTTAATATCTCTGCCTTTTCACAGTCACCCTCTGCCACCCCTCCCCTTTATTAAAGCCTCACTATCCCTCCATTGGTTTCATTCACTCCCTGATGTACCTGTAAAGGTTTTATCCCTTCTTAAATGACTTGGCTATCTTTTCCTCAGTTTGGGCCTTTGCTGTTCTGACTGCTTTCCAGCTTCCTTTGCTTTAACTGATATACAATTCTCTGTCCTGCTCCTTCTGAGGTTCCTTGTACTTCCTGAATGCTTTCTTTTCTTTCAAACTCCTACCACCTCCTTTGAGAACCATAGTGGTTTCTTACATAATTTTGTCTTATTTGCTTCACACAAATGCTTGTTGCCTCTGTGATGGCAGTTTTGATTATTCCCCATTGTTCTTCCACCCTTCCTTCCTGCCCATTTGCTAGTGCATTCCTTAGGCACTCACCCATTTTGTCAAAGTCAGCCCTCCATAAGTCCAGTACTTTTGCCTTTGTATGGCTTGACTCTACTGCTGTGTTTATCATGAACCATACTGTTCGATGGTTGTTAGTTCCGAGATGACTACCCACTTCTACATCTGTGATCCTCTCTCCATCTCCATTTGAGAGTACCAGGTCTAAGATTGCTCCCTCTCGAGTGGGTTTCAATACTAGTTGTCTAAGGTATGCCCCCTGTAGGGCATCTAGTATAACCCCACTCTTAGAAGTGGCTGCTGCAACTGCACTCCAGTTAATATCTGGCATATTTAGATCCCCAATCAGCAATATCTCCCCCTTTTCAGCCATTCTAAGTATACTTTCTATCATTTCCTTGTCCATTTCCTCCCCCTGAGAGGGGGGTCTGTAAACAACCCTTGTGCGGATTGTTGTGCCATTGCCTGTCTCCAAATTGACCCACAGTGCTTCCTCTCCTCCTTGTTTACCATTTTGTTCTGTTGCTTTGATTCCTTCCCTTATGTAGAGCTACACCTCCTCTTTTACCATCCCTGTCCCTCCTGTAGATAGTGTGTCCTGCTATGTTTACATCCCAGTCATGGTTAGATTGTGTACCATGTTTCTGTGACTACCACGATATCCAGATGTTCCTCCTCCATCAAGGCCACTAATTCAGGAAGCTTGTTACCCAGACAACAGGCATTGGTACTCATTGCACTCCATTTTCTGATGGCTTTACCTCTTGTAGCAACATTCCCCACTGACCTTTCTACCTTGGTATTTTCCTCATTTAATACCCTGTTTTGTAGGGAGGCTGGGAATTCCTGCTGCTTATCGGTTCCTCCCCTTGACTAGTTTAAAAGCTTGCCAATGAAGCATCTAAACTGATTGCCCAGAAGACTTGTTCACTTCCTGGACAGATGCAGACCATCCTGCCAGTATAGGCTGGTATCCCTCAGCCAGAACCCCAGTCCCCAATGAGGCCAAACCCCTGTGCTCACACCATTTTTCAACCATTCATAATCGCATGGTGCAGTGCCCTTGCCTCATGCATGCCATAGACAGGCAGCACCTCTGAGAAGGATACTGTGTGTGCTACTTGTCTTGGGACCCTCACCAACTCCACAAAGTCTTCCTGCACTGCTCTAATCTCATGTTGAGCCAAGTCATTCATCCCTAGCTGGACAATGATGTCAGCTCAGTCTCCATGCAGCTGTTCTGTGATCCCAAGGATCGCTTCCTGTCCCTCAAGCCATGGTGCCAGGCAGGCACCTTACTTTAGTTTTCCTGCTCCCCCAGTTCTATCCCCTAATAATTGAGTTCCCAACCAGGAGCTGCTTCCTTTTCCTATGGTGTCCTCTGCCTCCTTCTTTTGGGCCTCCCTTGTGAAAGTTGTCCGCAACCTCCTTAGTCATCAATTGCTCTCCTGTCCTCCTTGCAACCATTCCATTCCTTATTCAAAAAGTTCTTCTGGAACATCAGTTTCGATAGTCTCAGCAGTTTCAGCCTCTAGTACAAAAGGGGCAGATGAGGAGGATAACTTCTCTGCCTCTGTAGTGCATATCATTCCTCCTTCAGCCACCAAAGTGGGCATCTTGGATGATGGGCAAGAGTTTCTCCTACCAGTGAGTAGGAGAATTTCCCCGGTGTCCTGGCCACATTTCCCCATTCACTAAAAATACCACCAACAGCCTAATATCTGGTTCAATTTCAGCTGGCATCCATCTGTACCCCCCCCCGGGGACAAAGCTGAAAATGGGCAAATCATTGTCTAGTCCTCCTTCCCAGTCAACAAAAACTAAATAAAAAACTAAATAAATAAAATGTTTATCTAGTTAACTTCTGATGCCACCTTATGTTATAAGATCTAAAAGTAGTTTTATAACTATTTGTTGGATTAGATTCCTGTTTTATGTCTTCATATTATATTTGTTTTAAACTGCTGCTGTTTTAATTTCACAGCACCCTAAGCCTCAGGGAAGGGCACCCAAGAAAGAAACTACTACTACTAATAATACTACTGCTATTCTGTTCACCACTGTGAGGTACTTGAAGGTCTTGTTCATGTCTTTAATTGTTCTCCTGTCCTCCAGAGTGTACATATTAAGTTACGAAAACAACTGTAGTGAATCTCTTTTTGAATCACTGTTTTAAAAACAAGTATGGAATAGTGGGCGCACCTTACCAGGGTAATTACAGAAATGTCCAAAACACACCCACCATAGTGGAACTAGGACAGCATTCCATCGGCTTTTCCAAAGTATCAAAGGTCCATCTTTGTTTTAGATTCAGCAGCATGAACCGAGAACATCTGATGAAGGCGTCAGTAATGATGTTGAAATTTTAACTGTCATGTGGAGAGTAGTTCAGTTCTACATTGGTCTGCAGACAAGTGAGTACAGTTTGCACTAAGGAAATCAGCTTGCTAGACCAAAACAGTTTGCTGTGTATACTGTTTGATGAATGAACCTCAGCTTGTTTTTTTTACACTGCTAAATATAAACTAAGATGGACTTTTGATACATTGAAAAACCTGTGGAGTGCTGACCTATTTCAACAATTGTGGGTGGATTTTGGACCATATACCATTGCTGCAGTGACTCCCAGATCCGGAAGACCCCCACAGCAACAGGAATCAGGCAAAATCCGGCTGTCGCTGTGGTGGTCTGTTTGGCGATCGAGACTGCCTCGCTGGGTGTTTGCCCCCCCAATCCAACTCTGACAATGAGTTGGAATCCTAGAGACTGGGGGGTGTTCGGGGGAACAGCCCCCTGATGAATACATGGAGGCATCCGCGACACTGCAATACCGACAGTTGGCACTGCAGCTGTTGCTGTCGGGGATGTCTCCATGCCGACTGTCACTGAGGCATGGGTAAACCATTTTGGACATGTGCATAATAAAATCCCTCAGTCTCTCCTCACAAGGCTTCTCTTGTATGTAGGCTATCTTTCTTGAACAGTCTCCATCCACTCCAAGTCAGGCCCCATCTCAAAGAAATAAATCTTTCTTCCTTGCACCACCCAATTAGCAAAGCGTTGAAATGGAAGACATGAGTCTTCACTTTCCCAGGCTTGGCCAGGAGCACCTCAGAGAAGATCACTATGCCTGCTCTCTCCTTAGATATTTTCACTAGAGCATGGAAGCCTGCCATAACTTTTTCCATGCCTGTCCTACTTAGATCAATCATGTCTATGTGCATAATCAGATAAGGTCTTCTTTACGTTACACCATGAGTTCCTCCACCCTTGCTATGATTCTGTTTGCTGTCAAACCAAGAAAGCAGCATACCCCCTCTTTATCATTGGGTTTTAGACCCACCTCCTTTCCAATGCCCCATGCTTTTGATCCCCTTATTATGAAGACTTTCCTATTTCCTTTGTTCCCCTTTTGGAGCTGACATCTTAATAGAACTTAATAAAAACTTAATAGAACTGTTAAGAAAGGATGTTGTTAGAAATAAGTTTAAACTAGATGAAATTCAGCGAAGAGTGGAACCGTGTATTTGAGATATTCATCAGGAATTTACAGAACAAGAAATACAGAAAAAAGTAGCAGTATAGAGAGATCAGGTTTTAGTTCAATTGTTATCTCAGACAGTTAAATTTATAACATACAAATGAAAAAGAAGCAGGGGAGAAAGAAGGAAAAGAACAGGAATAAAACAAAGTCAAAGAGAACCAATGATTTGAAGGAGGCACTAGAATTGCATTATGTCTGTCCCATGCATTCTTGAATCCCCCACTATTTTGACTCCTACACTCCTCAGGAAGGTTGATCATGTATCCACAATCCTCACCATGAAAAATACTTCCTCCACGTTACCTCTAAGCCGTCCCTCCTCTGTCTTCAAATTGTGCCCCTTGTTCATGCATACTCTTTTCTGAAGATGCTACCCTCTTGAACTTTGTTGATTCCTTGAGGTCCAGAAAGTTTCTATCATGTCCCCCTCTCCCTCCGCTCCTCAAGGTATAATGATAAGCTCCTTTAAGTTCTCTTCATATGCCTTCTAGTGTAGACCCTGCACCATTTTAGTTGCCCTCCTCTGGTTAGCCTCCATCCTGTCTATGTCCTTGTGGAGATGGGGTCTCCAGAACTGCACACATTGTACTGCAGACGGGGTCTCACCAACTATCTCTACAAAGGGATGACAACTTCCTGTTTTCTACTGGCAATGCCTCTCCCTATGCATCCCAGTATCCTGTCAGTCCTCCTTACTGCCTTTTTACATTGCTTGCCCACCTTAAGGTCATCTGATATGACTACCGCCAGTCCCCTTTCCATTTTTGTTGTTGTTAGTATCTCACCCCCCCCCCATTGTGTACTCAAAGAAGATAACATTGATATTAACGGGTTTGAACTGTATCATTACCAGGGAAAGGTTCAAAAATTTGGCAGATGTTCAGGTGGCCTTGCTATTTATTTCAAAGTCAGTTCTTTCAAAAAAGTTAAATGTCAATATATAAATATAAGTTTTATTATAACTTACATAGAGGTTGTTAATTATGGTTTGTTGCTAATAAACAGCTATATTATCCCAGATAATTCACGATTGTACATAACTGGGATCAGCTTAAGGAGTCCTTGAAGGACCTTTTTCGTAAGTTCCCTGATGCAGGAATACTTCTATTAGGTGATTTGAATGCCCCTGTTGGTACATTTGATAGGGTCTGTGAAGAATACTTTCTATGCTTACAATAACACTACAGATTATATGGTCTCTAGGGTTACAAAATATCTAAAGACTAATGCTTCTTGTTTCAAGCTGATAGATGTGATATGTGAATTTAACTTGTACCCACTTAATGGAAGGTTTGAAGGAGGCAGGAATGGGTAATGGATGCACATTTAATCAATGGTCACCTCGGTGGTAGATCTTGCCCTGTGGTCGTGTTTACTGGCTCAGTGGGAAATGATGTATGTTAAAGTACACTCTGAAAGCAACCACTTTCCTCTTGTTATCCTAAGTAAAGAAATAGGTTGTGACAGACCAAATCATGTCACACGGATCCTGTTTTCTGAAATCAGGGCCTATAAGAAAGTGAAAAAAAAAAACAGAAGGCACTCTCACACCAGAGCCAGGAGTGTAACCTCCAATGAAGGAAAAACTCACCAGATGTATATTTAAATAAAAAATCTGGATTTATTTGCTAACTGATCAACAAATAGAATACATCCAGGACCACAGTTCGAGTGTCTATGTATCCAAGTGCCCCTGCGCTTTGCCAATTAAGGCTTTGTCAGTGAGCACAGTACATTTTTGTCAGCCTATAAGAAAGTGATCTAGCGCCAAGATTCTGATATCCAGGTGAAGGACATAATTATTAACTCAAATTTAAATATGGAAGTTAAACATTTAGAGGATCAAACTCTAGATTACTTAGCTGAGAACCTGAACATTTTTTATAGCAAAATAAGAAACAGACTAGAAGTCATTGTAACATCTAGACAGGATGCATCAAGGCTCTGGATGGTTTGATAAAAAAAGCTCTGTAAATAATAAAAAAACAGACACGCTAAAAATATTTTGGAAGAACTAAACATGACCAAAAAACACTATAAAAATCTTCTTAAAGAAAAAATAAAACCTATTATAATAAGCAATGGAATCTCATATTAGAGGCTATTGCTACTAAAGATAGTGAAAAAATTCTTGAACTTGGTAGCCAGAGGAACTAATAACAATGAGTCGAACTGATACCTACATATCAGAGGATAAGTGGAAATAGTTTTTCATTAAAATCTTTTGGGATCCTGAACCAGATAATTCATTCCTATTAAGTGATTGTAATAATGTACAACAAATTACCTTAATTTATGAGGAAGTTCTTTTTGCAATCAATACGCTTAAGCTAAGAAAGTCTCCTGGTCCAGATGGCATCCCAGCGCAGGTGTACCTCTGCCAGACTAGCCTTTGGTGTAGATAGCTTATGATATTTTATAATAAATGAATTAAGAAAATAAAATTTCCTGAAACGTGGAAAAGGGCTCATATAATCCCAATCCAAAAATTACAGCAGATCCATCAATGTACTGACCTATCAGCCTACTTGACATAAATTAAATTTTTTTTCAAGGTAGTACTTGAAAGGCTTATGGTAGAAATTGATGCAACTGGAGGATATCTCAGTTACAGATAGGATTTAGGAAGAACTATCCAGCGCCTGGCAACATTTTTTGTATTATGCCACGTCATTGAAAATATATGTTACCCGTAAAAGAGCTGTAAACAACTTGTATAGACTACTCAGCAGTTTCAGTTCTATATCATATTAAACCCATTGAGAACTTCTCATAGATAGAGAATTAACAGAAATCTTGTAATATAGGGCCAGATATTCAGAGGAGTTGCACAATGCGCAACTGAGTTGCGATGTGCAATCACAGAATGCACCCGAACTATATTCAACCAGTATGAAGGCACAGAGCAAATTCCATTGCACGATGCACAACAGTAATGTATGCAGCACAAGTACAAGGGGTGTGCCCAGAATAAGCTGCGCAATGGCATTTTCAGCCAAAAACACAGTGCAAACTAGGAGCAAGAAGGTGAATGTGCAAAGCAGAATTTATCATATAAAAGAAGGCTCAAACACACACCCAGCAGATATGCAAGCCATAGCCAGACATAGCCATGGATGCAGCCCTATTCTTGATGGATCAGGTAATGAGGGGTGTGAGGAGGAGGAGGAGGGAGGAACACTAACATGGCCAAGGAAGGGCCTATCAGCGGTGTGCCCAACACAGACAGTACCAAGCCCACCTCACTTTTGAGTACTTTAGGGACACAGAGATAGTGGGCCAGTACCATCTGAACAGGACAATTCTGAGGCAGCTCTGTGAGCTGTGCCATGACAAGCTGCAGGCATCCACTAGATGGAGTCATGCCATGACAGTTGAGATAAAGGTGACAGCAGCAATATGCCTGCTCACCACTGGCACCTTCCAGAGGCCAGTAGGGGCAACCAATGGCATAACACAGTCAGCCACATTCTGCCTACTCACATAGTTTCTCAACATCCTGCTGCAACATGCTTTGGCATACGTAAGATTCTTAAGCACACAGACAGAGCATATAGCAAACATGCAGGAATTCCACATGGTGGCTCACTTGCCCGGTGTGATTGGGGAATATGACTGCACCCATGTAGCCATATGTACACCACCTGGTCCAGAAGGGGCCATCTATATGAACAGAAAGGGCTACTCCTCTGTCAACTGTCAGGTGGTGTGCAATGCCTCTGGGCATATCATCAATGTGTGCACCACACACCTTGGGAGTACACATGGCACATTCATCTAGTACCACTCCATCCTGTGCCAGCGATCTGGTGTGGGGATATCCCACAGGTCACCTGATAGGTGAGCATGATATGGAACAGGGTGACAGAGTGGCCATGTAGGTGTGGACAGGCCTAAGGCACACATGGAGGGGGATGTCTGGGCCACTGTTTGCAGCATGGGGGGGGACATGGGAACATGCAATACATAGAAACATAGACTTTGATGGCAGATAAGGACCACTTGGCCCACCCAGTCTGCCCATTTCCCCTACCTATTGGATAAGCTGCAGATTCTAGTTAACCAACAGCCTACTTCCTGCAACCCCCCACTATAATTACCTTATGTCTGTCCCATGCATGTTTGAATTCCCCCCACTGTTTTAGACTCCACAACCTCTCCAGGGAGGCGATTCCATGCGTCCACCACTCTCTCGTGAAAAAGAATTTCCTCACATTACCCCTGAGCTGTCCCCCTCTAACTTTAAATTGTGCCCCCTTGTTCTTACACATCTCTTTTTCTGAAAGATGCTACCTTCCTGGACTTTTTGATTCCCTTGAGGTACTTAAAAGTTTCTATCATGTCCCCCTGTCCCTCCTTTCATCAAGGATATACATATTAAGCTCTCTCAGTCTCTCTTCATATGGTTTCTGATGCAGACCCTGCACCATTTTAGTTGCACTCCTCTGGACTGCTTCCATCCTGTCTATGTCCTTGCATAGATGAGGTCTCCAAACTGCACACAGTACTCCAGATGGGGTCTCACCAACTGTCTGTACAGAGGGATAACCACTTCCCTTTTCTACTTGTGATGCCTCCTATGCATCCCAGTATCCCCTGACTCTCCTTACTAACTTCTCACATTGCTTACCCACCTTTAGGTCATCTGATATGACTACACCCAGGTCCCTTTCCATTTTTGTTGTTGTTAGTACCTCCCCTGCTGTTGTGTACTCTTCTGCTAGATTTTTATTTCCTAGGTGCATTACTTTGCACTTCTTTGCATTGAATCTAAGTTGCCATATGTCTGACCATTCCTTCAACCTTGTCAAGTCCCTTCTCATCCTTTCAACCCCCCTTGTGTATCAAATGCCACGTGCTAACCAGTATGTGTTACCCCCACATGGGACAGTGCAAACCCACTGTGACACTAACTGCTCATCCCCATCTGGCACCCATCCAATGCTGTGGAGGATCGATATAACGTGGCACACATTGTAATTGGCAACATCATTGAGCATGTCTTTGGCATGCTCAAGATGCGATTCCATTGCTTAGACAGGTCCGGTGTTGCCCTACAGTACAGCCCTGTGAAAACCTGTGGCATATTCCTGGCCTGCTGCATGCTGCACAACATGGCCATTGACTGTGGGATAGTTGTCCAGGTGGATGAGGGCAACAGCAGTGATGAGGATGGGGAGGATGAGCCAGATGGGGGTGCATAGCCACCCATGCAGAGGAGGGAACCCAGGCTGGCAGCCCATGCCAGGAGGCACCGCAACACTGTTATGGAGGAGCACTTTGGGAACCGCATGTGAGTACCAGACATGACAGCCGTGCACATATGGAACACCATACAGAGAGATAGTGGCACATGGCCACACAGGGATGGATGCATGGACAGGAGCACACAGACACACACAGCATGCACAGGGAACACACAGAAACACAGCCACGTGCAAACAACACAGTGGACAGGCATGGGCACATGCACACACATAGACTCTGCGCTGGACATAGAGGTGGCCGTACTCTGCCCTGCACGTGCACCACCATCACCATTATACATCACACAGCTGGGCACAGTGGGGCATGTGGGTGGCACAGTCAGGAGTGGTGGGTGATGTGGCAACACACACCAGTACAGTAGGATGTGGCATGGCTCAGACTGAATGCACCAGCACACAGGCAAGGCCAGCACAGTGCTTTTCTCATCACCACCTTGCGACAAGGCCCAGCAGCACTGCATGCACACATAAAGTACATGCCACATGCCACACGTACATGATGACACAGGCACATGAGCGCGTCCAGACAAGTGTGCTCCACAAAACAGTAGCAGGTAGCAGGATGGGACAGCACATCCAGCAGGACTACCATGTGGTGCCACGGCTGCAATGGCCATGTGGGCAGCCATGCCTGGGCTGTGTGCAGCTACTGGCTGCTCAACAGCCACAGAGAGTAAAAACAACACACTCATGGGTGTAGAGGCCTGGGAACATGACTGGGTCCTTGTGGATGTGAATAGACTGGCAAAGAGATTACTGCCGGGTGTGCCAGGGATGGTCTCATTGGAGCACAGCATCAGCCATGCAGGGGTCTCCAGTCACCATGACTGCATTGTTCACATTGCACTATGACAAGTCTGTCATGCCCTGCCATTCCCAGTGGATGCCAGTAATGCAAATCCAGTAGTGATGGTACCAGGAATGCGGTTCAGTGATGTGGTCAAGGGCCCTGCAGCTGACAGAGCTCAGTTATCAGCTGTGCATGTCCAATGTCTCCTCACTCAGTCAGTTGATGCACCTTCTCCACAGTGCATGTATCTCAGCCCTGAGCATTGTCTGGTGATCCATGGATGCCCACAGCAACCCAGTGTGCTTGTCCAGCCTGTCAGCACCTTGCACATCATGGGGCAGATGCTGACCTACTGGTGGTGTCATGCTGTGCAACATCCCTTACCTGGGGATGCTGCACAGGTAACCCACAGACAGTGGGGGGATTGTGGTTGCCCTGTCAGCAGCCCCTGTGGTGTGCTGCATGGTGGCCACTGCAGCCTTCTGCCATAGCCCATCTGCTGGGCCAGCCCCATGACACAAGTGACTGTGCCAGCCGCCCATCCATGGCCAGTGACAGCGACCATGGTTAGGTGGTTCCTGCACGGGTGCCGTACCACCAGTGCTGGCATCCACAGCCTGTGTATGTCTCTGTCCTATGGGTGGAGTGTCCAGGCCTGTGCCACCCAGGATCAGTGTAAGGTCATCATCACTGTCCGATGATGCCCCCTCTTGTGGCCCAGGTACAAGCACTAGTAGGGCATCCAGTAGCAGGAGGTCTGCCAGTGGGTCATTGTTGCCCAGACCTAGGAATTCAAGCAGTCCCACACTGCTCCTTCACCAATGGTCAGTGTCCTGGATACCTGTTGATGTTGATGGCACAGCCTCCTTGGGTCCCACATCATCGGTGGTATCCTGCAATGCACCCCTGAGGTGAGATGGCACTGGAAGACAGAAAGAGCATTATCACTGATGAATGTGGCATTTGGTATGAAGTGCTGTGGCCAGTGTAATTGGGGCATGTGAGCCACCACTGTGCCAGCCTGCCACAGGGGAGCCTGTGCAGCACCGCATGCCTGGGCAGTCATGTCATAGATGGTGCACAAGGCATGCCAGCCATTGTGAATAGCTGCAGCAAATGGTGCTGCACCACCACACAGCTGACATGCATGCCTCCCCCCAGCCACACCTGTCAGCCACGACACCACTGGTGTGCTGACCAGCTGCCTGTGGCCGCTGTGGCCCATGCTGTGCCACTGGTACATGCTACACAGGAAGTGCTGATGGGCAGCCATGCAGCACTGCACACCCTGGACCACAACCCACAGCTACAGTACAGTGCTCATGCTGTAGCTGCAGTCCCACTGGGCACAGGTGGCCAATGCCATGCATGGTGGGCCCGTGCATGGCATGAACCACAGCATGCCACAATGACCATGGGTACACAGCACTGCTGTAGTCATTCTGGCATGCTGCTGGCATGCACACACTCCCACACCATAGCCATTGCCTACATACTCACAGTGCTGTGATGTACTGCCACTCATCTGGAATCCAACTCCTGGGACACCCTCGATGGCCGCACAACTGATGGTTGCCACCACCAGCTCCTAACCTGATGTCAGTACAGGTGCAGTGGCCAGTCCCCTGCCTGTCCTACTGTGTGACACCCTGATAGATGCCACCTTCTCCTTAATGCAGCTACGGTCTGTTCCCACCTTCTTCTTCTTCTTCTTCTTGCACTCCTGTTGTGTCTGCTGTGGGCTTTGACATACTTGGCCACTTTCTCCCACCTGGTGGCACGGTCCTGCAGTGTACCAGTGGCCCCACTTAGCAGTGCCTCCCTGTCAAGGTAGGCCTCGAACAGGGCCTGCTGTTCATCTTTCATAAAGTTGGCCTGTGCTTCCATGCATGCCTCTTCTCCTCAGCTCCTTCCATGTCTGACATGTCGCTACCTGTGGACAGTCAGACATTGGCCTGATAAGCAGCTTGGCAGCCCAACATGGAACCGTGCAGCACTGACAATATGCACAGTAATATCATTACACAACACAGTGTGATGGTTCATACCTCAATGGCTGCAATACCAGTCAGTGACCTGTGCTGTGTTGTGGTGCCTTTATGGCCAAGTTCATTCAAATGAGCAATGGCACAAATCTAATAATATGCTAATGTGCATGATTATGCCTAGGATTGGCTTATGAGGCTGTTTGCATATGTTGGCTGAATGTTGCAGAATTGCACCTTGTGCATTACATATGCGCCACAGCAATTCACTGGCACATTCCCAGCACATGAGCGTTGCATGTCTGCCCACCTGCCATGCATGCCATAGGTGGCACAATGTCATGTGTGGCCTATCGTGCACCTGTGTGCACTGTGCATCCTTCCCCTATTGCGCATGTGGCCATGTGTGCTTGCTGTGCATGTGGCCCTGATGTGCTGTATGTCCTCACTGCGCAAGTGTGTCAGATGTGCAATGCCACCAACTGTACATTGCCTGTAGATGCATGATTGGCACACACGTTGTGGCACAGCATCACACAGTGCACCTACATGGGTCATGGCTGTGACCCAACACTCCCACCTTAACTTCCAGTGATGCGCATGTGTGTTATTGCGCCATAGGCCTCTGTTGCACTTGTCTATTGTGTATCTCCGAGCAGTGCAGCCATAGTCTGTGTGTTCCAGTTGCGCATCATGTGCTCCACAGTTCCATCTGCACACTTTTCAGGCCACAGTATGGGTGGTCAGATAGAGTATGGTGGGCTGTTGAAATGGCAGGTTCTACAAGTCACATGCAATGGGCACACAACTGGAGTGATGTGGAGATGGCCAACCTGGTGGCCCTGGTGGAGCCACAGACAGACCAGCTGTTTGGTCTGGCTGATCTGCAGGAGCCATGTTCCAAAGTTTGGAACAGGATTGCAGTGGGCCTGGGGAGGAGGACAGGGGTGCTGTGGACCAAGGAGCAGTGCTGCCACTGGTATGGAGACCTCCTGAGGTGGGATCCACACAGCTACACGGGCTGCAGGACCAAGCCCATTGGAGGTCAGTGCCGCAGCCAGGTAGGTGTTCCCTTGCACTGTGCAGGCTTCCATTGTCCAGTTCCTATGCTGTTATGTGTACTGTCTGTAAAGCTGAATGGGAGGGACCAACACTGTTGGGAGGGTGTGTTTCCTGCATTGCTAAACTGTGTACCTGTGTGGTGCACAGTGACATAGGCCCAGACACCATACCCCTCACAAGGGCCAGTGTCCCTCCCAGTACTGTGTCAGCGCTGTGTACTGTGTCTTGGCTGGGGGGGGCTCTGTGCATAGCATACCACTCAAGTCTGTTTATCTCTCTGTTCCATCCACAGGACCGGTGGACTGCAGGAGGGCCCGGGAGGCTGCCATCAGGGACAGACAGCATACTGATGGGGGTGGTGCTGCTGCTGCACCAGTGCCAGGATGGGCAGGTGAGTGTGTGCGTCATGGTTTATGGGGCATGGCTGGGACTGGGATGGGTAGTGTGGTACAGCCAAGTGCACTGCTGCCATGCATGACCACTGCTTGGGAAGGTACATGGCTCCACTGTCTGTGTTGTGTTGTGCTGTGTGTGGTGGGTCCGTGAACATGGACTCTGTGTGGTGGCATCCAATTGCTGTCACTGGTAGGGTGGGTATGTGTGTGTGTTCCATGGTGTCTACCTGCTGCTGGGGGACTACTGTCCTGCCTGTGGGGGCATTGCGCCAGCACTGTGGGGTACATTACACAGGTGTGGGTGCATGTCATTCAATGGCATGCATGCAATCTGGCTGTGGGGCACGGCTAGGTCAGCTGTTGTTGTCCACTGTGCACATGCCATTGCCAGTTACATAGAAACATAGACTTTGACAGCAGATAAGGACCACTTGGCCCACCCTGTCTGCCCATTTCCCTACCTACTGGATAAGCTGCAGATTTTAGTTAACCAACAGCCTACTTCCTGCCACCTGTTCCATCCACTGGTGGGCACATCAGCAGCCCTGTGCACACACATGGGGAGCTTGGGCTCCTTGTGGCCCATCACTCACTGCCTGTTTTGTGTCCCCTCTCTTAGGTCAGGATGGGCCCAGTCCCATAGAAGACTGCCAGCATTGATAGGCGGGGGTCTTCTCCATTTGCATTGCCTCATCCAGCACCACATTGCTAGGACCAATGTGAAAATCTGGATTGGTCGGCGGCATCTGGTGGCCACTAGGGACCTGGTGTGCGAGGTATGCTGGCTACGTGTGGTGCTTTGGTGTCAACAACACTAACCCTGTCCCCCCTCCCAACACTCCTTTGGACTTTCCCTACCCTCCTGTGCCTTTGTTATATTTGGCTTTCCTTCTTGAAGTTTGCTTCCAGACCCATTCCCCTTTTTGCCCAGATTGTCCCTGCCTGCATTTACCCCTTCCCTGTTTATTGTTGTTTGCCCTGTTGGCACCCGTTTGTGTATGTTTGACATTGTTGTATTAAAACATTTATATTTTTGTACATCTGTGTCTGTGTCTCCTTCACATGCTGGCTGCTGCACTGTGCTGACACTGTTCTGTGGTGCTCTTGGCATATCCTGTTAATTCCCAGTTCTGTGCCCTTTCTTTGGTGCTGTTGTGTGTGGTATGGTGCCATGGGACTGCATGCATCCATTCCATCTGGGTGGGTGATTTGGTGTCTTTGGTGACCAGTGTTTGTGTTGTGCACCTGGTATTCTCTGTGGCCTTCCGGCCATGTCCCTCTGCTGTACCTCCTGGGCACTGTCCCCTTGTGGTGTGGGTCTACCACGCTTGTCGTGGCACTCTGCTCTTGTGCTGCCATGCCTGTGTTCACCTTTGCCTGTTGTGCTTGCTCAGCATGTTGGTTGCTGCATACTGTCATGCTTTTGCACAATCATGGTTGCTCCGGCACATGTCTGGTTGTGCAGTGGTGCATCTTTGCTATATTCAGTGTGGTTTGTGCCTGCACATGTCTATGGTGCATCTTTTGAATATGGTGTTGTTTTCCTATGGCACAAATGCATTGCACTGTGCATTCCATTGCACACATTCTGGGTGCACTTTTGAATATCTAGGCCATAATGCACAATTTATATGCCCACACTTGGGCATCTGTTAGACTGGGAACTAATGGAGAACTATTGGCTTCTTTCTCAACTAACAAAGGGGTACACCAGGGCTGTGTCCTGGCTCCTACATTATTTTCACTGTATATTGACAGATTCTTAAATGAATTCAATTCACTTCCCTCTGATACTCTAAAAATTCTCAAACAAACCTGTGCAGCACTTGCTTATGCAGTTGATATTGTGATACTGTCCTTATCCAAAAAAGCTCTACAAAAGAAAAACTAGATCTGCTTTAGGAGAAATCGTAGAAACTCCAACTCAACTCAAGATAAACCTTAGTAAAACAAAAGTTGCAATATTTGGCACTAGATCTAAACTAGGACACCGGCACATAGGCACTGATAAAATATAAATTGCAGCATCTTATGTATATTTGGGGGTTCAATTTATGGCAAACTGCCTATGGAATAGTTATCTTAAATGATGAGTAATAAACTGAAGAAAACAGTGATGGGTCTTGACAGGCTTAATTATAGATTCAACGGAATGTCTATTCTACCTTTACTTTTGACCATTAGAGTAACGTTTCAAGCTCAGTTAATATATGGAACCAAAATTTGGGAGATTAAAATGGCAGATAAGTTAGCAATTCCCATTAATAAAGTGTTAAGAAAAATTATGGGCCTTGGCCAGTCTTGCCCTGCTTCTTATATAAGGGCAGAACTGGGTTGAACAGTTTGAATGCTCTGTTTGTTACAAGAAAAATACTGTCATGGCTAAGACTCCTAAATTTACCTAAAAATACACTTGCACATCAGTGTCTGGATGAGAAAAAATATTGGTTTGAACTAGGATTCAGAGGGCAATGCTGGTTTTCATCTCTAGTAACATTGTTAACTACCTGTAGATACAATTTTATAAGTCTGAAACTGTGTAGATAGGGGAATTTCAATAAGTACCAAATATAGGAAATGTATCTCCCCAAAAAATTGCTAATATTTGGAACCAGGAGGATTTAAATAAAATTAAGGAAACTGCATGCTAAATATGGTACATTAAAGATAATCACTTTTTTTGGTTTCAAATCTTATCTGGAATATCTTAGAAGATCATGAGCTAAGAGGTATGTTTGTGTTATACAAATCTGAATGCTTTCCATGTAATGTTTTCCTAGTTAGGCACCCAAAACTATCTAAAAACTTGGAAAATTTTACCTGTTCCATAGGTGGAACAGAAGATCTCTTGCATGTGCTTTGGAGATGCTCATGGTATAATAGAGAAAGACCTCATTGAGCTTCTGAATGCCAGGAACCATCTATGGCACAGGTCTAGGTCCCTGTGTAACCAGGCCAACATCCAGAGGTACAAAGCAACTAGAAACAACTGCATGAGGGCTATTCATGCAACTAAAAATCAATATTATAAGGAAGTGCTGTCTCGGACCTGGAATGATGGCAGAAAATGTTGGACTAACCTTAAAGAGGTCACTGGAAGAGAACTCAGATCTGCCCCTACCATGCTTAACATTGATGGTGTACCCTCACTCGACCCCAAACTTATTGATAACACTTTTAATAATGCCTTCATGGACCTGAGTGGTGTCCTGCCACCTGGTTACTTCTCTCACCCCTTCACAAGTGACAACTCTGGGAAAGAGACTCTGCACCCTTCTCATCCTCATTTGTACTTCAAAACCCTCTTAGCCAATGAAGCCAGGAATTACCTACTCAAGGCATTAAGTAAATCAAGATTTAGTGGTAACACCCTGGATCTTAAGTTTGTAGCCCTTACGCTGGATGAAATTCTGTCACCTCTAACACATATTACTAACATGTCACTTAGGTACTCTCAATTTCCTCAGAAATGGAAATCTGCCACTGTGACACCAGTTCATAAGTCTGTGGATTGCACAATTACTGGGAACTACAAGCCTATCTCTATCCTACCCTCCTCTCGAAAGCTCTTGAGTGTGTAGTGGCTGACCAACTGGTTGAATACTTAGAAAAATATCAGCTACAATGCCCGCAACAACACGGGTTCAGAAATGAACATAGTACCACTACTGCCCTTCTGGAGTTCACAGGCTTTATTCACCACTCCTTAGATCAAAGACACTGGGTCAGTGCTGCTTTCATTGATTTAACCAAAGCTTTTGACACAGTGAATCATGCCCTCCTGATCAAACAGCTTACCACCATTGGCCTAGCTCATGACAGCATAGTGTAGTTTGAAAGTTACCTACACAACCGTACACAGCAGGTGAAGATTGGTAACACCGTCTCGGATAGCAGATCTGTCCTTTCTGGAGTTCCTCAACAGTCTATCTTGGGCCCTCTTTTATTTAGCATTTTCCCCAACAACCTTCCTTACTCTTGTCAAGGTCACATCCTTTTATATGCTGATGATGCTGTCCTGTTTACCAGTTATCCATACCCTAAGGTTCTTGAAGCCAGGCTACAGAGTAATTTCATAGTCATAGAAAGATGGTTCCTTCAGCACAAGTTAGTTATGAACTACAACAAGACTAAAACTATGCTGTTCTCCAGCTCCCAAAATAGGCACAGAACTTATCCTCTTTCTATCACCAACGAAGATGGCTCTCCCCTGGAGCTAGTTCAGCTCTTCAAATATCTATGGATTACTATTGACAGTATGATGACCTTTGCATTTCTCATTGACAACATTGCTAAAGCTGTTAACACCTGCATTGGACTACTTTATAGGCATAAGCAATGTTTGACCCCAGAGGCTCTTAACCTGGCCATTCAAAGGTCTCTTGTCTCACTTATTGATTATGGCTTACCAATCTATGGATAAGCTACTGAAACAACTCTTCACTGCATCATAGTTGCACTCAACAAAGCATGCCAGCTCCTTACTGGCTCAGCCCGTCTGTCCCATATAGTACCTGCGACATGTACACTCAGGCAAACTGGCTCCAATTCAAAGGCAGACTCATGTACCAAACATGTTTACTGTCCAAAAAGGTAAGCTTAGGCAAAATGCCCCCAAGGAGTGCAAAAGCATATTACCCACACTATCAACTGTCATTGCACCAGAAGCTCTACTAGCCAGATTTTTAATGTACCCCACTGTTGCACTTCTCTGTGACAAAGGTCCTTTGCCTACCATGCCCCACTATGGATGAACTCATTGCACCATGACATCACTTCAGCATCCACTTGGGCTCCTTCAAGGTTAAACTTAAGCAACAGCTAGTTGCTGATGCCAGTTGTGACTGCATCCAATAACCTTCCTTCTTGTGAACAGCACATACTGTATTCTAACCTTACGCTATCCTGACATTATGCATAACTGTTCTCAGCATGTAAATAACTGTTCTAAGTTGCCAATAATTCTCCTTCACATTTCCTCTTGATCCCTTCCACTCTTTCCCCTCACTCCTCTATGTCTTCCCCATCCCCCCTTTCCCCTGTTATAGCTCCTGAGCTCCCTTGCTCAGTTTAAAATGCTTTGTCCCATACCTTCTCAACTATGATGAGGCCCCTGGGCTGATGCCATCCCTTATCTTGTTGATTATTAAATAGTAGGCTGAGTCTGTTCTCATTTTCCTGTAAAGGGTCATTTCATAAGACCTCACCCCCTCTAATATGACCCTTTGAATTTCAGGTTTTAATCAAATATGCACCATGACATAGATTGTACAATGCCACATGTATTGGAACTTCTCTAGTTAAACACTCTTGTAATGCCTTGTATAATTCCTTGTTTTGTTTGTTCTCTGTCTCATACTTTCCCAATATTTATTATTCATCTGACATGGAACCTATGAAATGAGCTTGTTCTCAATGGTGTTATCTGAAATTTCATTAAATGAAAAAAAATATATACTGGTTGGGTCCTTTTTTAAATTCTGTGTATCGAATGGACAAGGAACGTTTAACAACAATCCTAATGCACACCTCCAATAATTGGACAGTAAACAGATTGGCATCATAATTTTGTGCAATACATAAAATCAAAAGAAAGTTGCTAATGATTCAAGTATGTCTATAAGCTGAAATAAGTTATGATGAATTTATAAACTTGCTGGGTGGAATGAAAGCTTAGACTAGTTTAAATTGTTTTAGTCTGCCAGATGTTTAAGAAACAATGAAGTATGTTATATCATGTGATTGCTTTTAATATTTTTATATTTTCATTCTGTGTTTTATGTGTATTTATATATTTGTTGATGGCTTTCAAGCTAAACAATAAAGATTGATGATGATGGCAGAAAAAAGAATGATGCACATTTAAAGTGAATAAAAAAATCAATCTGGCATGACACCAACCACTCTAAAATGTGCAGAGGAGCTCAATAGGACCACATGGCTGAAATATTTTTTCTTTTTATACCTTTGTGCCAAGGCAGTCTCCTTCCATAACACTCAGGTAATAAGCTGTTTTGCCTTATTATTACTGCAAGTACCTGCATTCCTTTTGCAACCTGTACCATAACTTGTACTGTACCATACTTGCATTGCCATTAATAAAGGTACAATAAACAAAGATATAAAGGGAATGGAGTGAGTAATACAACCTGGCAAAGGAACATTGTGACCAGGTCCTAGACAAAGGACATCATTCCACCAAAGAAAACAATAAATTCTTTTTAATACTGACTTCCCCAAAATATGATGCTGTTCAAAAGGCCTGGCTAAATACAATATATATGCATCTCAGTCACTCCTGGGAATAGCACTCCCAGTCTTGGCAAATTAGCCTCACCATTGTTTCTTGGTCTGCCATCCATTTGTTTCTGTATCTGTACTGTAAATTTTCTCAACTCATTCTGGCTATCAGGCTATTCATAAATCCTCAAGGAATTCCTTAATCCATGTGTGTATCTCTCCATGAACTGAGAGAACATTTGAATATTGTCTGATGCCTTTCAACAATAGGGATGTATGCAGCTGAGATAACTTGAATTTGAAAGAACTTTTCGAAGTTGGCAAACTTCGCAAAGTTCAAAGAGCTGACTTCACAGTGGCACTTTTCCAGCAAAATGACCAAACTTCACCAATGAAATTACAACTCTATGAGAAAAATGTGCAACTTCACCTGAGAAACATTGCAAAGTCTGCAAAGTCAAATCTGGTGCTGATAATAGGAACATCATGTAGCTTCACAAAGTCAAATATTTGCAACTTCATGGTAACTTCACTGGTGAAGTTTAACTTTACTGCACCCTATTTTTCAAGACAGGGTTCTGGCATAGGTTTTGAAAGCCTCCAGGCTCAGGGAATGAGTTCACCTTGTTCCACTGCATGACCTCCCGCTTGGTAGCCTGAGAGGAGGAGGTGTCATGAAGGAAGAAAGAAATGAATGTTTCTTAATTAGTGGCCATTAACTGGCATGCATTCACATACTGTGTGGTCTTGCAGTGTCCTTTACACAGAGCAGAGCCATCAGGGGATTTCCAAATAAGAGGTGGGGCTCAAACACAACTCTAATGGCCCTGATTAAGTAAAGTCAACCAGGATACAATGCAGTAACCTGCAGCAAATGACATGTCACAAAATACTGCATGACAAAAGGGTTTTATGGCCATTAAATGTCATTGTTTCCTACAGCATGCAACACTACTTTGCAGTAATACTGCAAGGAATTGTGTTGCATCCTAGATGGGACCTCTGTGGGTGGTGTCTCAGATCACTTCACAGGAACATACTCTGTGGTATGGATAAGTGTTGGGGTAATATGATGAAAACATGGTGGTAGTCATGGGAT
Source organism: Neoceratodus forsteri (assembly GCA_016271365.2). Taxonomy (NCBI): domain Eukaryota; kingdom Metazoa; phylum Chordata; order Ceratodontiformes; family Ceratodontidae; genus Neoceratodus; species Neoceratodus forsteri. The sequence continues at coordinate 629,627,693 of CM057455.1, forward strand.
AAATTAAGTCCTTTATCCCACCACACCCCTCTGAGTTTCCTGGCAGCCTCCTTCTTGCTGACTCTCACCTCTAGTCTCCTGTACAGTCATGCAAATATATCTTCGGAGGCCTGGCCCCCTTCCAAGGTGCAACCTATGGATGAAAGCCACAGGTTAATGTTTTGTGGCCACAAATAGAAGTGAGCAATGGCAGGCTATTGAGTGTCGGTTGCCAGTGGGTTCCACTGGTAGGGAAGGAACCATGAGAGAAAGGAAGGAGGAACACAGATCAGGTACAGCGTTCTAGAAGCAGACAGTAAAAAAAAAGAACATTTAAATCACACTGAAATGGTGTTTGCTATATTCAGTGATTCATAAATTACTCCTCCTGTTTACTAGTCTAAGCAGAGTTTGCAATTGTAGGTTTAAACTATGATATCTAATAATGTTAATTACAGAATTTTGCTGCTCTCCACAAGCTTACAGTTTATAAATCATATTTGCAATAACATGTATGCCCTATGCAACCAAACTGGCATTTAAATGCTTGCAGTTTTAACCCTTTATGCTATATAAAGCTACAATAAAGAAAATAATAAATATCAAACAGCGCAAAACAATGCCACAATGACCATATGTATGTTACACATGCAGCATGACAGAGTAAGTTTTTAAACTTTAAAGGTGAACATGCAGTGATAGACATCTCTCATTACATGATTTTTCATCTGTATAGCCACATGCAATGCATGTATGGTGAGTTAAGATATCAGTCTCAAATAAATGTCTCCCTTGAATGCCCTCTTTCTCTAGAGAGTTGATGTTGCCGACACAAGTTCAGTTGCATCTTGTTGAGAGAGAAGGTGTTTTTCTCACCATATGGTGCTCAAGTAATGCAACATAATTCTGTAGAGCTGTGAACAGAAGACTACAGAATCTGCACATTTGCTTTGAATCTGCAAACACATTGCCTGCTAATGCTGTGATGAGTGCCACAAATGGTTTCAAATGCAGAAATACGTGAATGCTGCAGTTAGCATACTGATACAATTTACACCTGTAGTGCTGTGAAATAACAGATGACAATTTCCAGCCATGTTTTTTTTGTGTGTGTTGTAACATAATCTTCTGATTGAACAGATATTCCTGCATAGCATTGCCTGTGTATTTTTCATACTTGTCATACATTTAGGATACTATCAAGTTCAGATATCCTTGACATATCCATATGTTAATGCAGTTATTACTATTACAGTTTGTGCAGGAATTTCATGCCAATTCCAGATCCATGAATATGGCCCCAAAAAGAGGATATCAAAAAGACTAACTTTCATGTAACATAACATTATTGACGGAGTCACATGTTAACAGGGCATGAGACACACTGAGCCCATTCACAAAGCCCTTAGACTGATGCAAGGTGCCTGCGTAAAACATAAATAATGCAAATGGCACCGTGCACCAAAAGATGCCCCAGGAGCTATTCAGAAAGGCAGCCTCCATCAAACACAGGCTGCATGCACCAAAGGGGGCTTGTGGCAGCCTTGTGCCACAAAATGGTCTATGGCATGGTACTAGGGGGCTTGTGACAGATGCAGGTTGCCATATCCCCTGTTTTGGTATTCACAAAATCATCCAAGAGGACAACATTCTAAGTACACTTAGACCAGCAATGCCATGCCCCTCCAGCCCTGTTCCCCTGTAATGCTTTAATGTAGTATCACTGGTAGTCTAGCAGCCAGCCCCACAAGCCCCATTTTCCCATTACATTTATAAATATGTATAATAAAATATTTCATATCTCTGGCAGTCTAGCTCCCCAAGACCAATCTGTTGTATTTATAAATATGTATAATAAAATATTTCTTAACCCTGGTAGTCTAGCGTCCTCCCCCACAAGCCCCGATCCCCTATAATGATGTTTAGTACTATTCATATTATAATAGTTATATACCCTGGTGGTCTAGTGGACCACCTCAGCACTGATCCATTGTGAGATGATATCTCAAGCTTCCTGGTGGTCTCGAGGACCCTCCATCACGCAGTCCCCAACTACCCTACCCCCCCAACTGACAACCAAGCTGGTTACTGGCATAGCCCACCACAGCCAACCACCAAAACAGCTCTGAATCAGTATGTACTGTATACACTATATGCTCATTCAGAACTCAGTTGGCTGCTGGTCATGGTGATGAGCAGTGGGCTGTGCTAGTTGCTGTCTCAGTTACAGGTTGGTGGGGAGTAATGTGGTAGGGCACTGAGGGGTGGTGGGTCTACTAGACCACAAGGAAGTTTGAGATATCATTTCATGGCTGTTTGGTGCTGAGGCAGTCCACTAGACCACCAGTGCATATAACTGTTATAGTATGAACAGTACTAAACATCATAACAGGGAATCAGGGCTTGGGAAGGGTGCTAGACCACCAGGGGTAGGAAATATTTTATTACACATATATTTATAATTAAAATGAAAGATACGGGTTGGGGGGGATGTAAGGGATAAGAAATATCATAATGTATATATATATATATATATATATATATATATATATATATATATATACACACATACATTTATTTATTCAATGGGGTGAAGGATAAATGAGTGTGATAAAAAACATGTATCTTCAGAGTGAGATAAATGTAAAGACTGATATTTATCTCATGGCTCGGAGTGTGATAAATGTAAGAACTGACATTTATCTAATGTATCAGAGTGAGATGACTCACTACTGCCTGCAGCAAACTCAATTACCATTGCAAACAGTCTCACCTGTTCCCTACACTTTGTCTGACTCCCAGCCTATTACTGTGATACCCTCAGCTTGACTGCAGCCAGAATTCTAAAGGACATAGCATCACAAAACAGTTTGTTTCTCATTGCTGCCTGAAGCTAACTCACTTAGCATTGCAAAACACATTCAGCTTTTCCCACAGAGTTTGTAACACTGCCAGCCCATTGAGAAAAACTCACATATACAAACAGCAAACGCAGAACACAAAAAATCATAGCAATACTTTTGAAACTCCTATCCCTATTGTATAAATCAAATACATGATGTGCAGATCGTGTGCTATGGAAAATATCTTCAGTCCTGCATTGTGAGCTCTATATATTCTCATTCGTGCCTTCGGCACTTGTGAGTATTCAGAGCTCACTCTATAGGAGTGAAGATATTTTCTATATCACTCTCCTGCACATCATGTATCCTATATATATGTATGTATGCATATATCAGGAGACTAGGGCATGTTGGGCTCTAGACTGCCAAGGATTATTTATGACTCTTAACCAGGGATCGGGGCTGGGGGGGCATAGCCATCAGGGACTGCTGTCCATGGTGCTGTTGCCAGACAGCTGCCCCATGGCTTGCGGCACACCTTTAGGTTACACTGTCTGTTTGGCACAGTGCCAAGAAATATCTGAAGCTTTTAATGTTTTTTTTTTTACAAATATGTAAATGTATAAAGAACAAAAAAGATGCAATCTATGCAAGACCATATGTTTAAAAACTGGGCACTCACCAATCATATAGACTGGATACCACAGCTATGGTCACAGTTAAATTATTTATTAAAATGCTATGCAGGGACACAGAATAGAGTCTGTACATGCCTGGTGCATTTTCAGACATAGCTTAGTCCTTTATCAAAGGCTGGTCTTTGATAAAGGGACTAAACCATGTCTGAAATACATGGCTATGTACAGACTCTGTCCTGTGTTCCATCATCCCATCATGGAATTTTAATAAATGATGTATCTGTGATCATAGCTGTGGTAAGTCTATATGAATTAGTGAGTGTATGTGTTTTAAACTTACAGTCTTTAATTTTGGCAGTGAGCACCACCATCCCTGTGCGCACTTCTACGTTTCTGCAGTCTATACAGGAGAAGATGTGTTATCTACAGAAAAAGACAATATAAAAACATTTAGTTTTCTAGTGTCTCTGTAAAAGAAGTGCAGAGGCTGCTGGAAAGTTTAGAAACTAGCAAAGGGACAGGGGAGGATGGTTTATTACCTAGATTACTGAAAGCAGCAGCCAAACAATTGGCTAAACCAGTAACATTTCTATTTAACCTATTGCTGTGTACAAATAAACTCCCATACTGCTAAATACAGCAGTGGTGAAACACATTTTTAAATTAGGAGACACACAGATTGTAACAAACTATAGGCTAATTTCTGTCATTTTGGCATTAGCAAAACTCCCAGAAAGAGTGTTTTTTTATCAATTGTCCAGACACTTATAAGAAGGAAATATACTTGCAAAAGATAAATATGGTTTTGTCAGTGGGTACAGCATGTAGACAGCATTGATCAGATTGACTACAGACATTTACAATATCATGGACAGTGGGATGCTCACTGGAGCCATTTTTGTTGACCTCACCATGGCCTTCGTCATGGTGGTCCACCCCCTTCTGTTCAGATAATTAAGAAATCTGGGTGCAGTGGACTGCACTTTAAAATGGTTTAAAGACTACCTAACCATCAGAATGCAAATGGTAAAAATTGGATCCAAGAAATCAGGGATAAGAACCATTGATATGGGGGTACTTCAGGGTTTGGTTCTGGGTCCACTCCTGTTTTCCATATTCATAAATTAATTACCAAAAATATGCGAAAAGGCATCTGTAATAATGTAGGTTGATGACTCAGTTCTTTACTGTGCAGGTAAAACATGAGTGGACCCACAGGAGAACCTCCAACACCTATACAATACGCTACACACATATTTTTTTGACAACACACTATTGCTAAATGAAAAAAAAAAGAAACCCCAATGTAATGGTTTTTGATACATGACAAAAGCTAGGAGGGATAGGAAACAATATAAAAGTTAAAGGATGACATGGTTATGAACTTGAGGAAGTGGTAGTGTAATTGTCATCTGATCCCCCTGAGGAAATAAAACTTACTCCACTTGGATGCTCGTGGGCAATATTTATTAAAGGCACCAATTTGTCATTTATAATACTTTTACTTCTTGCATAACACATATCAACAGTAACAAAACAGGTGTCCATTTCTTCTGTACTTCCTGGTCCTCTTCATCATGCTTGTTCTTTCTTCCAGGGTCCGGACACTCCAATCGACTCCCCACACCACCACAAGTACCAGGTACCAACTTACCGGGACCTCCATCCTTTAGATCTGGACACTATGATCGGACCCTAATCTCTGTCCTTCATCCCACCCCACTACTTCACAGTGGGTACCATTTTCCTTGAGCATGTGTTGCCTACCTTCCTCACCTTCCTGCCTACCCCCCACTTTCCCTGTCTCTATCACCCTTTCTTCCTTCTTCTCTCTTCATTCCATTATTGTCTCTCTTTTCCAGGCACTTGCAGCCCCCACATTGCAGAACTCTATCAGCCCCAGGCCCGCTGCCCTTCGCAGCACAACTGGATACCTTTCGGTCCCAGGATGAAACTAGCCTGGCTAACTGCATCCACCAGTGCCATCCCCCCAAATCCTTCCTGATTTATCAGGCAGGTGGGTGGAAAAATCCCCAGCAAAAGAGGGCTGCTGTAGGACAGTGCCCCCTCTTACACCACCCTTAAATCCCCAATCCCAGGTGCCGCAGACTCCCCCCCAGCTAAAAGGCTGCCCCATTTCATTTGTGTCAAATGACACACTTGATGACCTCATACCCCCTTTACTTCCTTCCTTCCTTCCTCCCCATCCCCCTTATTCATCTCTTCCCTCGGGGGCCAATTGACAACTTGGGCTGTCTTTTATTGGCAACCCTATTTGTCATCTGATCGCCCTGAGGAAATAAAACTCACTCCACACCTGCTAGCTTGGATGGTCATTGGTCACGTATCACATATCAACAGTAAAAAAACAAGTGTACATTTCTTCTGTACTTCCTGGTCCTCTTCATCATGCTTGTTCTTTCTTCCTGGGTGCAGACACTCTGATCTGACTTCCACACCACCATCAATATCAAGTGCCGACTTACCAGGACCTCCACCCTTAGGTCCAGACACTATGATCCAGCCCTTAATCTCTATTCTTCCCCTACCCCCACTACTTCATGCCTGGATACCATTTGCCCCAACGTGTTTTGCCAACCCTCATCCTCCTTCCTGCCTACCCCCACTTTCCTCTCTCTCTCCCCTTCTTCCACTAACCCATCTCCAGCTAGCGATGGATATGGGGCTCCCCTTGCAGGGCTAGTACCTAGGCCGCTAATATCAATCACCCCCACTAGCTCTAACATGGGCCTTAAAACAAGCACATCCGAACTCTGTCAGGTGCACCCGTCTGACCTGTATACATTGGCCCTCTCAAATGATATGTCCCTGTATTGAACATTAACCCCCCACCTCCACTACCACCCTCGCTACCTTCCTATTGAGTTGTTTCCTCCCATTTTCTACTACATTGATTTCCTTCCCCCAGACCCATTCCCTCCCCAGACCCTGCAAGATGTGATCTCGGACCAGTCAATGACCACGCCCGACCACCAACCTTTGATTTTTTCAAATCGCCATTATGCCCTGTACCAACTTCCCCACACAAAGCCTCACTCAGGCAATTTCCCCTAACTGTATGATTAGCAAGTCCGCCTGCACCACCTTAATTCGAGCTCTTCCAGCAATGGCATCGACTGCCCATCTCATCCCTCTTAATCCTTTCCACTGCACCTTCATGTGCTTCAGATCCAATCGCAGCTGGGTCCTGCCACTCTGAGATTCTGTGAACCTTTTGGCCCAATATATAAAGAAATGCCCCACCAGTCAGACCTGCTGCTTCTCTCCTGAAAGACAAAAACACATGTTGATGCAGGAAAACATACTGCCATAACCTCTTATACTTCTTATAGTGGGAGGACCTCCATCTCCCCACCCGCTTCAGTTTCGATTCTGACCCCCCGTTTGCAGCCACCTCTGAAACTGCACCTAAGCAGAATGAATGGGAAGCAAACTCATCAGGGTCCTCCCTGACAAGCACTAAGCGCTCTTTAGAACCACTCCTACTTGAAACCAGTCACAGGGCTCCCATCATCGTGGTGGAACCACGATCCTCTCGCCCCGTCCCTTCTTGTAGGCCTCCATCTTAGTGACCTCACATACTTCCCAGACTTCTTGCCTGACCAGAACTACCACTTTGCCCCTGCCCCTCTGGTCCATCTTTGACTGAGCCAGGTGAATGATCACCCTGTTCTGTTCCCACTCAATATCCCCCGCCTGTAAACCTCTTCCTGTATCTGACTTCCATGGGGCCACCACCTCTCCAACCCTGAATGCTCCATGAGCAATGATGACAAAAAATGTCCTAAAGAGGCAGGCTTCCTTAGCTGTGGAACATACGCGCTGCAGGGCATTGAGTACTCCCTGGAGGAGCCAGCCTATAATGGGCTGCCTCTTGTCTGGTCTGGCCCCTTGCTCTCTCTGCCACCCTGTCAACATCTGCCTCACTTCTCTCCTTGCAGTGGCATCTGGCCATCCCCTATCCTTACACCCCCAGTCTATGCTGTCTAGTTGTACACCCATCACGGTATGTGCTATTCCTGCCTCCACTTCTCTACCATGTACTGTTGCACCTGTTCCCCTGGATCCCATGTGGCCCTTGCCCAGAACTCCTGAAACACCTCCCATGCCCCTTTGTATGCCTTCAGTGTGTTGGGTGCCAGGGAGTTCCAGTACAACTGTCCAGCCTTCTCCCTCCAATCTCCCACAGTTGGTCTGGCACCCCTATTCTGTGTGCCACTGCCTTTGGAGCCAGCTCCCAAAACCTGTCCAACTGTAAAAGGAGGAGACTATCAGCCACTTTGTTCTGTACACCTTCAATATGTTGTGCCCTGAAAGATATATTCAGCTATAGCCCCAAAAGGATCAGCCGACACATAACTCTTCCAACTATGTTGGTGATACCCCCTTGTCTGTTTATCACCTCCACCACCCTTTATTGTCACAGCAGAAAAGATGCTCCCTCTCATCCTTTCTCCCCAGACTTCTAATGCGACTAATATGTGGAAGATCTCCAAAATGTAATGTCTTTCAGCAGCCCTGCTTTCCTCCATATCTCTTGCCATGCCTCTGATATCCAGTCTCCTGAATATATTCCCCATGCCCCAGGCCCCTGATGTGTCCGTGTACAACTCCAACTCAGAGTTGCACACCGTCATCCTGCCAGAACATGACCCCATTGTACCCCTCAAGGAATTCCTCCCACACCCCTAGGTCCTCCCTCACCCCCTTCATGATATCCAACCAGTGGAGGGGCATTTTTGTCTTGCCCGTAGCCCTCACTAACCTTCTGGTGAATGCTCTGCCCGGGCTTATGGCTTACAAGTGAAACTAAGGTGCCCCAGCAGCTGTTGTACTAGCACCAGCAGCACTCTCTGCCTCCCCTTCACCTATGTCAGCAGCCCCCTGAGACGTGCCACCTTGTCACCTGGCAGGTGGAAGCATTTTTGCACCATGTCCAACTCAACCCCCAGGAACTCCAACTGGTGGCTCGGACCTTCCATCTTCCCTGCTCCCAGTGGAATGCCCACCAAACCACACAACTCCTGGAAATCGGCCAACATCCCTTGTGTCTCTACTTTATTTTCCCCTATAGACAGGAAGTCATCCAGATAATACACTACTCTCCTGTGCCCGTATCTATGTCCAAAAACCAATTATTCCTCGGAATTAAACATCTCAAAGGCGGAGCACCCCACTGAGCAACCCATTGGCATGGCTTTGTCAAAATACAAACCCCCATTGAACTGAAAACCCAGCAGCGCTCATTCCTCAGGTCGACCGGTAACAGTCTGAAAGTGGATTCTATGTCTGTCTGTCTTCACCAGCCATGCCTCTTGCACCACCCTGATCATCACCACCGCTTGGTCTAAGGATGTGTATGATACCGCCCACAGTCCGTCCAGGATCCCTTCACTGGCTGAGGCACCCTCGGGGTATGTTAGGTGGTGGATGAGCCTAAACTCCCCCTCTTGTTTCTTTGGAATGACCCCCAAAGGTGGCACCCAGAAATGTGGGCTGGGTGGATCCGTGAAAGGCCCCTCTACCCTCCTGTGAGTCACTCCTTCTGTATTTTTGCCCGAACTATCTCCTCCTTCCCTTTGATGGACCCCAATTTTTTGCCTTCATTACCCTGTGCACTCCCATGAACCCCACCCAAAAACCTTCCTTGAAACCTTGTCAGAGGAAATTCACCCATGATGCATCCGAGTATTCCTCCGTCCACTCCTCTATCACCTCCCATGTAATAGGGGTGCATGCTAACAGGCAGCCCCACTATCCCTTTGCCACTTCCACCTCAGTTTCGTCTGTAGTTGGAATTGTAACCTCCTCTATTTTGCCCCCTACTTCTCACCACTCCCCCCACCCTGAATTGGCTGTTCCTGGTATGATCCCCTTGCTGTGCACCTCTTTCCTTTCCTGCCGACAGTTGGATGCTGGTGTGCCTCCACATCGTGAGCACACATGCCTGAATTACAATTTGCCCATATCACGGGACACCTTATTGTACCCCCAATATGTCTTGGCCACCGGGGGGGGCACTCTTCTTCGTGTGCTCCCTCCACGACATTTGTGGGACCCAACAGTGATCGAACCCAGAGCTCCAAATGAGTACAATCCCACCTCAAGTCCCCCTTTGCTGCCATCCTCTTCCTGAAAGCCTCATCATATTTCAACCAACCATACCCCAGCTTGTCCTTGTATGCATCCCTAATGATTGCCGTGTATGTCAACAGAGGGATTGTAAGTTCTGGTTACTTCTCCAGTACCAATTCACTGTATATAACGAACCTCACTTGCCAGGAATCTATATTCTTCCCCTTATACTTTGCCTCCTCCTCTTTGTGTCTCACTACCGCTAATGCCACTGCCATTTATAACACCCACTGATTCCTTCTGTTTGTATTTCTTTGTGGTATCTTCATCCACCAACCCAAAAATGTTAACTTATTCCCTACCAGATTTTCCTTCAGTGAGTATGAAAGAGATCCCCAGGGTGAACCCCAGGGGGGCTGTCATACAGCTGCATCTTTCCTGGTGTGCTACCCACACCCTCTGTACTGTCCTTCCCGCCACCCTTAATAGTTTGCTGCCCCCCATTCCATCTTTTCTATCTCCTGATCCCACATGTCACCCAATAAACCTTCCAGATACTCTTTCAGGTGCTTTCGCTTGTTACATCTATGTCACCCTTACCCCTGTTCGGTCCTGGCCTGGGTGGCTCTGGAGCAGGTTCGGGCATTGGAGCCGGTGAAGGGCCTCACCCTGCCCATCAGGGTCTCTTCCCTCCTCTGCCCCCTCTGGTTCATTCGTCTCTCTGCTTCATCTTCCTCATTGCATGTTCCTCCTCCTCCTGCTTCTTCACCGCCACTACCAGCTGCATCATCTGGGTCATCAACTTTGCCACCTCATCCATCATTTCAGCACTAGGCACTGGCATCTTCTTTGGTGCCATACTTCTGATATAACCTGCAGTACTACATGACAAGGAGGAATATACCACAAGAATAGTGTGACTTTGATACCTCTGTCATCTGCCGCCCCTTAACTTGGCTTCTCCTGGCCCCAGTAATGCTCTGGCCCACTTTCTGGATAAGGCCCATCTGCCTCCATGTGGCCCTTCCTGCAACAACTCCCTCCTTCTTGCTCATTTGTTACTATTAGCCGTTAAATGAATAGAAAGACACACACAAAAAGTGCTTTTTTTTGTTGCCCAACCTAACCTCCTGGTCCCCCCGCAACCTTGCCCTGCACTGTATTTGACTAAACCACCATCTAATGCCAGGAAGCACCTTGTGCTTTCACTCTCTATGATTTAAAATGCCTCCTATGTGGTGAATTCGGGTCAGCATGTGACAGTCACCTCCTCAGAGCATAGGGCCCCTCCCAAACCAGCAGTGTGCTGCAGTCCTGTATTCCATTTTCATTCCAAATTTAATCCTTGGAAGAAATGCAGCTTGTATTTATGAGGTCAGAAATCAGATTCTAAACTCTACTATTACAGAGCCTCAGCCTCACCTCCAATGCCTGAATGTTTCCCTTCAGGAGACCCCATTTAACACCGCTTAACCCTTCTCCTCTGTTCAGCAGCCATCTGGATGCCTCCTGCTCCCTCTAATGCTTGGCTTGCAGGCCCTGAGTTTCCCTTTCCTCCTTTCCTTGAAAGTCTCCCAAAACCCCACCATGGGGCAACCGCACTAGCTCTGCTGGCATACTGCCCTCTGGAAAAACAGCAAAACCATCTCTTTTGGTGGTTCTTTCATCCTTCCAGGCACCTCCACTTTCCACCAGACATGCAGCAGCACCATGTGGCCTACATTACCAGCCATCAGGCCAAAACACAACCAGGCCCCCGTGTCTCTTTCCCTCCAGGTGGAGGACTAAAGCCTGCACTCAGGAGGGGTTCTTCTCATGGCTTGCTGGTTCCTGTGACCCCCAATCAAAAGGTAAACCACTCCACGTGGCTCCAGGGCCTGATGCAGTGTTTGCCACCCCTGCCAGCCATCCAGCCGAACTCCCACAAAGTCACCAAACCTCTCGCCCCCCCCCCACGGAGACAACACTGGCACGTCCAGCCCATGGAGGCCTGCCTCCAACCCGTTGCCTCCTGTGACCAGCAAATACCCATGGCCCAGGGTCTCCAGCATGATCATTGGACCATCACAGTTGTAGTCCATGAGCCGTGGGGCCATCTACTGTGCTACCGGTGTCATGGCCCTCGCCTCTTAACCACCCAGTCCAGCCCTCTCATCCCTTGCAGGGGGCAACGCTGCACAACAAGGCCCCAAGAGGCTGCCTTCCAGTCCTCTGCCTCCCGCAATCAGAAAACACAAACCAGTGCCTCTAGCCCACTCTTCCAAACAAAAATACGTTTATAGTCCAATGAGCCATGGTGCCATCAACTGTGCTACCAGGCACCATGGTCTCCTCATTTCCTCCGTGACCAGCACCCAGTGTTTTACCACTGCAAACCACAAACGTTACGTCACTTCAATTTCCTATTTATCTAGTTTCTTTTTAAACAGTTCACAACATCTGTACCAAGAACGTACACCAGGTTCTTCTCTTCCATAGCCCAAACAAACCACAAAACTTGGTTACAGTCCATGGAGCCATGGGGTCATCTACTGTACTACCAGGATCCGCAGCCCCCTCACTTCCCCTATGGCCAGCACTTGGTGCTCGCCACCCACCTGTGGATGGGCCGACAGGCTGCGCCCACTGCCATACTATTACAACTGACACACAGATCATTGAACTAACCAAACAAACTTATTTGAACAAATAACCATGTTGCCATGCAGCCTAGTGGACCTGCACATGCCAGCCTGTGCTTTACCTGACCCAACAAATATGCTGAGAAAATCACAAAGCAAAATCAAAATCCCAGCACAAAGAGGGCTGCTGTGGGACAGCATCCTTTATACCACCTTAAGCCCTCCCCAGGTCCTCAGACTCCCCTGCCAATGGGCCACCCCTTTCTTGTGTGTCAAAAGACACATCTGATGTCCTCTTCCCCCTTCCCTGCCTTCCTCCTTCCCCCTTATCCATCGCTTTCCTCAGGGGGCCAAGCAACAACTTGGGCTACCTTTTATTGGCAACCCTATTTATCTGGGAGTAATGCTAGATCAAATTATATCCTACAGTAATCACATAACAAAAGTCACAAAGAAGGTAAATAATAAGCTTCAGTTTTTGTACAGAAATAATAACAGTCTGACAAATGAGGCTAAAAGAACCCTCACAAAGGAAGTCCTCCTTACTGCATTAGAATATAATTCTCTACTCTTGTATAATTCACCAGAATCAAGTTTTAGGAGTTATGAGGTTAGTTTTAACAGTATATATCGATTATTGTGGTGGGTAAGTGGCCTCAATTCACTCAGCAAAGTGATTCGCGGAGCCAAGGTGAATTGCAGAGTACTCCACAGCGTGAAGCGGAGTAATTTGTCTTATAATGGGCAACACGAAGTCCTTTGCAAATGATGACTTTGCATTACTCTGCCTTCCCAGACCACAACTCCACCAAATCTTAAAGTGATACATTAAAACAATGCACTTTGCCTTGTTTGTCGAAGGCAAATTTTGCAGTGAGGTTGCTGATATAAACTGGGAAACTTTGTCAGTAAACACAACACATAGTAAAGCTTCAGTACAGCTTGTGAACAACTTCCACTACCCCAGTATATCACAAACCCCACTAGAGGACTAAAATACTGGATATTGTGTTAGAGACACATGGTCTAAGCACTGGAATTGCAGGTGTGCCCTTCCTGGGTAAAAGATACCACAATTCAGTTACTTTCATAATAAACCTGAATTTTTTGCAAACACTAAAAAACTAAAAGTACTAATATTGAACACTTCTGACAAATGTATACCTAAATACAAAAAAAAATCGCTGACCACCAAAATAAGGAAAATAATACCGAAAAAATTCAAAGATTACAGAAAAACAAAATCAACTTTCCACTGGAATAAATACAAGCAACTGGAGAAGAAATGTAAAAATCAATAAGAAAAGCTAAAAATAATATTGAACTACAATTAGCTAGAAATGCAACAGAAATAACATTAAAAGTTTCTACAGTTACATTAATATCTTAAAAGACAAACTTGCAAAGTGGGGCCAATGCAGCATGATAATTTAGTGGTGCACGAACCAAAACACATGTCTGACATACTAAACACATATTTTTGTATTATTTTGATAACAAACTTAATACATCACTTGCTTTATAAATAACCCAAACAGAATACTGTATATTAATACCAGAAGGATGGTCAAAGGCAACCCTGTGCCTTGGATTTCGGGCCACATCCTGGCCCTTATGCGGACTAGAGATTCACTGTGGTACCTCTCCAATGAGACTGGCCTGCCTGCTAATAGACAAAAGTACAAAAAGACCCAGAACAAATGCACACAGACTCTACGCAAGGCAAAAGCTGAGTATTATAAATCCTCCTTAACCACTACCCGGGGCTTAGGACGCAAATTCTGGAATAACATCAAGGATATCTGTGGAAAAGACCCCAACCCAGTCTCTAACCAGATGGTCAATGGGTGCATGGCATCTCATTCTACCCGTATAGCTGCTGCTTTCAACAAAGCCTTCACAAACCTTGACCACGTTCTCCCCCCAATTTCTTTGACCCTCCCTCAGCCAGCTCCCCTTCCCCCTAAAGCCCCCCCTTTCTATGCTGTATTACATCCAAGTCTGCGAAGCTGTACCTTAAAAAAGCCCTAAGTCACTCCAGTTACAGTAGTGACACCCTAGACCTGAAACTCCTGCGGCTCACCCTGCATGAAGTCCTATACCCCCTCACCCATACACTGAACCACTCCCTATGTCAGGGTATATTTCCCTCTAGGAGGAACTCAGTCTCCATCACCCCTATATTTAAAAGTGGTGACCGTACTATTGTCAATAACTACTGCCCTATCTCCATTCTTCCTCCCCTATCCAAGGCCCTAGAGTGGATTGTCTCTGATCGGCTCACTGACCATCTCAACAAATGCAACCTACTCTGCAAACAACAGCAAGGCTTTCAGAAAGGCCACAGTACTACCACTGCCCTTCTCCAGTTTACCACACACATCCACTCCACCCTGAACAGGGGTCATATCACTGGCTCTGTTTTCATCGACCTCACTAAGGTGTTTGACACCGTCAACCACTCCCTCCTGCTAACTACCCTGTTAACATTGGTTTCTCCTGGGACGCCCTTGGTTGGTTCTCTGACTACCTCTCTAACTGCTTCCAGCAGGTCAAAATTGATAACACCTTATCCAAAAGACTGCCTGTCCTCTCAGGTGTCCCACAGCGGTCAATACTAGGACCTCTACTTTTCAGCCTCTTCCTTAACTCCCTCCCCATGGCATGCCCTGGCAACTTGTTACTATACTCAGGCAATGCTGTTCTATTCTCCTCCAACCCTGACCCCTCTCAACTCCATCATTCCCTCCAATCCATCTTTAGCTGTGCTGAAAATTGGTTCTCTGCACAGTGCCTTATTCTCAACTATAAGAAAACTAAAGTTATGTTTTTTTCTCATCCACTCAACACCTGGAAGGTGCTTTGCCCTCAAGTTCTAACTGCCTCCTTGGAGCTAATCAACTCCTTCAAGTACCTGGGCATCACACTAGACCCTGTGCTCAACTTCCGCCAACATATCCATCACCTGTCTAAAGCCCTCATTATTAGGCTTGGGTTACTGTATCGCTTCAAGCACTACCTTACCCCAGACTCCCTTAGGCTTGCCGTCTCCTCCTCTGTCCTCTCCCTGCTCAACTATGCATACTTATTTATAGTGCTGCAAGCACCTCTACCTTATATAGACTTCGTCTCTCCCTAAATAAAGCATGTCACCTCATATTGGGATGTTATCATCTCACTCATACATGCTCTCTCTATAACTTCACCAACTGGCTCAATCTTGACAATAGGATCAAGTTCCATACCTGCCTCATAGCTAAACAAATTACCCTCGGCCTCTCCCCCCAGACTCACCCCTTTAGTCCACCTGGCCCCAAAGCTCAAGCACAGTCAACGTTCTGCCAAGTCATTCCTCTTGGTTCCATACTGCCGTACCTCACAATTCCAAAGGTCCTTCAGCTTCAGAGCCCCCTCCCTCATGAACAGCCTTCCAAAGTGTGGCTGGTAAATGAAAATAGAATTGGCCCTTTCAAAGCCCATCTTGGGGACCACCTCCAGGCCTCAAATACCTGTGACTGTTACTTAACCCCTGCCCTCTCCCCTTCCCCGCTGATCAGTGCCACTGGCCTGCCTTCCTAGGCTTTCAGTCCCAAGACAGATCTCTGAGCTTTACCATTTATCTCCAACTGCACTAATTTACCCATTTTCTGATTATTGGCCTTCACTGTTTCCTTGTATTCATTGCTGAATCTGTTTCTCATTGAATTGGTATGTAAAGTCTGTCTGTACTGAATTACTGTGACACGGAACCTTTGTAAATGAGTCTTTGACTCAAAGGTACTTCCGATTCCTCAATAAATAAATAAATAAAATTAAAAAAACAGTGAAGCCAAAATACTGGATGAGCTCAATCTTGTCAGGGAGGACTGTTCACTAGGTCCAGATCAAATCACAAGAAAGATGATTAAAATAATGTTTAAACATCTATTATGCCCACTAAAAAGATTATTTGAATGCAGCATAAATTAGAGTTATGTGCCACTTGACTGGAGAACAGCAAACAGTACTCCATTTTTTAAAAGGTGATAAAACAAAGACTGAAAATGACAGACCAATCAGTTTGACATCCTTAGTGGGAAAAATCTTGAGATCATTATAAAAGATCAGATGGATAGTCAACTAGCCAATATAGACAATACTCAGCATGATTTTGTTAAAAAAAGATCTTGCTTGAAAAACCTGCTCTGCTCCTATGAAACAGTTAGTAAACATCTGGACAACAGAAAACCCTATGATATTATTTTTATAGACTTTAGCAAAGCTTTTGACAGGGTACCCCATGAATATATAACGGTCAAACTGATGCAGAGAAAGGTTAGCACAAAACTTATACAGTGGATACATAATTGGTTAAATCACAGAATGTAGAGGGTAATCATTAATGGGCATTGCTCCTAAACATCAGGAGTTACAAGTGTTGTACCCCAGTGTTCAGTGTTGGGGCCATGCATGTTCTAAATATTTATAGCAAATCTTACTGATTATGTTAGCAGTAACAACATCAAGTTTGCTTATGACCTCAAACTGGGTAGGAGGGGGCAGTAGTACGTTACATAATATCACTACAGAAGTACCAGGACAGTATTATAGAATGGACAAACCAATGGGTAATGGCTCTAAATTCAGACAAGTGTGAGATCATGCATTTAGGGAAAGCAAATAAAAAGTACCGATATAGATTTGGGGATAGTAATTTAATAGTAACATCAACAGAAAGAGACCTGGGAGTAATAATAACGGACAATCTCAAATTCACCCAACAGAGTGATGCAGTTATTGGTAGGGTGAACAAGATCATATGGACCATAAGAAAAAATATAGTCTCAAGAGATGCTGGCATCATGCTTCCAATGTACAGATTGTATATAATGCCACACATTGATTACTGTTCCTAATTCTGCCCCCTCCCAATAAAACTGACATTGCACATACTGAAAAAAAATCAGAGAACATTTACCAAACAAATAAATGAGCTAAAAAATAAAGAATATCACAACAGGTTGGAAACACTGAATCTGATAACCCTAGAAGAGAGAAGGAAACTTGTTATTCTTATTTGATGTCATTAATAATCTGTACCTATTTGTGAAGATGGGATTTACTTATAAACAGGACACAAGAAATGAGGGGAGATGCACTGCAATATCTAAGTACAATACAAATAAAAGAGGGTCATACTTCTCATAAAAGGATGATAACAATTTGGAATAAATTACCACTGGACATAATTATTAGTGAGAACAAAATCACATTCAGAAACAGACTAAACAATTGGATTTACAGCAACTGAAACCAACTTTGTTAGGGAGAAGTGATGGAAACTACAATGGGCATTCTACCTCCAGTTTCCAGACAGACCACAGTATGAACCACAGTATGAAAGTGATACAGTGAGATTCAGTGTAATTTAAAGATAACTGAGCATTCCTTTTCATGTTTTGGACTGACGTTTGCAAATAATTTTAGTGAAAAGGGATTGGATTCTAATACTAAACCTAGTATTTTAAGAGACATTTGAGGGAACTTATGAAGACACCATCTGCTTGCAGTTGTTTTGATGTGCCTTAATATTGCAGTTATGAAATAAAGTAATACAGTTTTAACATTATGGAGATTTGTACATATTGTACTACATGATATTTGTGATGGTTTATTTTATGTTTTTGTAATGTTTTATTGTATTGTTGACGTATTGTATCCCATTATCCCCAGGCATGGTTGAAAATGGATCTTGATCCAGTTCACTTTTCTGGTGAAATGTAAAAAATAAAATAAATAAAAATGAGCCTCCCACCACCCTCTGGGCTATGCATTTGAGTACCCAAGCAAGAATGTCCCACTGCATCCATAGGGAGACCTCAAACTACACCAGCACCTACAACCCATGTGGTCTGTTTTGCTCCTCTGGAGCCATATACCACCTCTTGGGTCACCATCACATCCTTGTACCGCAAGGCCAACACAAGCCCTGGAACCTTGCTTGACTGGACTAATCTTGATACCAATATAGCCTGACACAAGACTGCCAAGAACATCGTGTGGAACAGCAATGCCTCTGATGGAGAGGAGAACACCTTCAACAGCCCACCCTACACCTGCTCCAGCAGCACCAGACAGATTGGCTGATATATGTCTAACTGTTTTGGAGCACCATGGGACAATCCATTCAACATTTTGATTGAAATGCCTGTTTGTTGTCCTCCAGATGGGTGACTTAGGAAAACCATGAAAGGCCTGCCAAATGCTTGCCTACTGACACTGGCATCAAACCTTCCCACTTCATGTGCACTACACAGAGTCATACAGTGGCACATATACAAATGTTAACTGGTTTTGTAGGAAAACACCATGTCTGTGGTGGCAAAATGCAGTGTTTGTGGCAAAAAAATACATGTTGTTTGAGCGTTAATGCAATACCACATTGTGTTTGCGGCAGCAAATGTTGCACATTATACTGCAATACCCATCAACATTTGTATAACTACCATTGTAGTTGGTCCACCAGGATGGGTCACATGTTTTACCGAAGTTGGGCCTGCCATACACTGAAGAGATTCTCAACACCCCTCTTATATGCCACCCACATGATAGGTGCTAATTAATTTTTGAGTAATTGCCTGGTTTCTGGACCAGCAACTCACTGAGGTAGGCTGAGACTTCCCTGGGAGGTACATCCACTTCAGGGCCCAGCTCCCAAACTTCTGACACTGTAAACAATAAAAAATATCAGCAGTTCTGTTATCCACACCTGGCACATGCACAATTGTAAACAGGATATAATTACTGGTAATCATGTTTATTGACTGGACTGACACCACTTTCAGTCACCATAACACAGGTTCTATCTGTGATAACCAACCTCCCCAAGTTCATGCCCCCTGCCTGGGAGTGGATTTTACTTCTTGTAATGTTCTTTGCACTGTTTCAATCCATTTATTGATTGATTGTATCTATGAATGTTTAGTGTATCATGCTCCAGAGAGCTACTACGTATGATGGCCTTTTGCCATATTTGCATTATTTTGTTTGTACTTTACTTGTTTTGTACTGCTCAATCCTTTTGTTATTGTTTGACTGTATTCTTATCCTCACCCTGGGTCACACCTGAAAATGAGACTTGGCCCACAGTTTCTTTCAACATTAGCACATTTTAAATACTTTTCAAGTTTGTTTCAAGTTTGTTTATGTCAATGTGTATTACAAAAAATACAGTATAACACATATAGACCACAAAGATTAAAAATAGATACATACATACACAATTTATAGCAGGTAATAAAATTCACAGCGCATTCAGATTTTTAATATTCTAATGGAAGCTATTGTAAATCTTGCTACACTACACAGTACAGCTATATCATTAGTATTCAATAAAACTTTAGTTTTCTTCTATATTCCTATCTTCAAGCGTTGACAAGCAAGGTAAAAGCCATTTTTCTTTTAAACTTGTTAAATGTTCACAATTCAGTAGGTTGTGACTTATGTCCCATTTTCCTGAGCATTTGCTCTTATAATATATCACTGATTTAAAAACAGCCCATTTGATAAATCCAGCTGACACCCCTACAATAAATTCAAATCTCAGATTAGCTGCTGTTTTATAATGCATGCTATTTTTACATTTTGTTATAGTCTTCTCTCTTATGTGTATTTTTTTATTTTTCTTTAGTTTTAAAAATTCATTGAAGATGAGATTTGTTCAAGATCATTTTGTTTCACTGTATCAGATACTCATTCTAGTGCCATATTTTGTATGATATTAATATTGCTAGTGTCTGAAAATCCAATTGTGCAGTAGTTGATAGTGCAATTTTCTTCAGCCAATTATCTAACTCTCTTGCCCATGTCCATTTTTTTTATCTGTGCATTTTCATTGGCCACTGATATCTTACTATCCTTTCAACAATTATCTAAAATTGAATTTAATTCTTTGTTATGGTATGTTTTATAAGATATTTAACCTGGTTATTTAGTACTTTACATTTTAAGACTATAATCCTCGTTTCTGCCCTAATAAATTCTGCTCAAATAATCTGAGGAATGTTCAATGTTAATCTGATATATGGATTTTGAATCGGTTCCAATATATTCACTTCTTTTTGTTTTCCCAGACTTCAGAGGCATATAGGATTGCAGATTCTACTTTTTGTATGGAATGTTTCTAATAGGGCTGAGCCTGAATTATTAGCATATTGCTTTGCAAACTTATTTATAGTCAAAACTATCTGTCTTCCCTGTTTTTTTTTAATTTTCTGCTATATGTAGTTTCCATGTCAGTCTATTATGCAATAGGACACCCAAGTATACATAACTGTCAACTTCTTCTATATTTGTATTATTCAGTGTCCATTTGTAATTTAGATGTCTTTGGTTTATGAATTATAAATGTCTTAGTCTTATCTACATTAATAGAAAACTGCAGACTAGTCAATGTAGCTACCACACTAGACAAGGCCCATTGAAGCCGACTTGTGGTTTTAGACACCGATACAATATAATCTGTGTATAACATAATATTTTAACTAATACCTGCAGTCTTCAGGGCATCAGTATTGCATTTATCCAACTTGTACACAATCTGATCTATATACACATTAAAGAGCAAGGGGGCTAGCACGCAACCCTATTTTACACCCTTATTAACATTTATTGGATCTGTTAACATTCCATCTATTGAATATCTTATTTGAATTGAGATATCAGTATATAATTTCACTATTAGGGTGAATAGCTTACTATCTATGCATCATGCTGTTAGGATTTCCCACAAGATCGTTCTGTTCACTTTATCAAATGCAGAGGATAAATCCAGAAATGCCAAAAATAATGGCTTTTTTTCCTTAAATTTTCTAATCAGGTGATCTAATATAAATATACAATCAACTGTTGAGTGTCTTTCTCTGAAGCCAAATTGTCCATTACTTAAAATATTATTTTCGTCTATCCAGAAATTAAGTTCCTACTGTATGATTTGAGAGAAGATGTTAGCTGAAATATTCTGTAAAGCTATTGGATGATAGTTACTGGGTATATACAGTATTTACTATCTTTTTTATGAAGTGGGACCAATTTGGCTATTTTCCATGACTGCAGGATCTCTTCAGTTTCTATGATATAATTAAACAGTTTACTAAAAAAAATGTCCACCATTCCACGTTATTCTGATAAAATTCTGCAGGAATGCAATCTGTGCCAGGTGCTTTATTCTTTTTCTGGGCACAGATGGTTTTATTTATTGCTACTATATATTTGTAACTTTATATTCAACAGGACATTCCCATTCTTCTTGTATTCTTGTCTCTACAACAATCTCATCTGTAAAATTTCTTTGGCGTTGTACAGCTTTTTAAAGTGTGTAATCCATTCACTTTCAGGGATATTTTCATCTATATTTTTATTATAAACTTGTTCTGAATGTGAGATTAATTTCCAAAAATTGTGTTTATTCTTTTCATGTATTGCTTTTGGCATTAGTGCCCATAGCTTTTTTATTATTATTACTTTTCTTCTTTTTGATGAACATTCTATATTCTACTCTTAGAAGCATAAGACCCCTGTTGTAGTTAACATCAGCATTTTTCTATGTAGTCTGGACACTTTGGCCCAGATATTCAAACTGCGTCCAAAAAGTGCACAATAGGAGGAGCAAGCTCAAGTCCATTGCGCCCATGTGCAAGAGGTGTGATATTCAAAAAGTGATCTGGCCAAACTGCGCCTACAGACAGCGACTGAATATTGCACCACCTGTGCCATAGTGCAACTAGGGAGGGGAAGCTGAGCAGATCAGATGCACCATAGCGCAACAAGAGATGTGCAGCTGAGCAGTCCAGAGGCACCATAGCGCAACCAGGGATGCCCATCAGCAGCAGGGCAATGCAACTGCACAACCAGGGAGGTAGGGTCCCACCAACCCATGCCACAGATGGGCACAGGAACACACAGCAGAACAGACATTGTCCCCCCACATCCCATGCACTGCACAACTGGGGGAGGTCTGCAATAACCACCGGCCCATGGAGACAAGCAACCAACCCACAGCTGGGCCATGGTGCCCCATCACACCCCCCGGCAAGCTATGACTGGCACACAAGGAGGGCTGACCACCCCGTGCCACACCATCTCTCCAATGCAGAATACACCCTGCACTGTGACCCCTAGACACCCTGCCCAGGAGCAGTGTCCACCACTGCAGGAAACCCCATGCATGCCACCAACCCCACTGTGACACTACAACCCTGTGCACCACAGAACCATGCAAGGCAGTCCCACCATAAGCACCCATCAGCGGGTGGCAGAACACAGCGATGCAACAACGGCATACACAGTGCCACCATGCACAGTTCCCCCGAGGTACTGCTGAGAGACCAACCATGCATTGGCACATGAGGTACCCCACACAGGGCAGGGCATGCCCTGGACACCACCACCAGTGGTACAGCACCCTGAACAGTCTCCCAATGACACACCCTGACCCAGCACTGGCCACAACAGCCAGCACAGACACCCACAGTGGTGCATGGAAGCATGCACCACACCGGATGCCACACAGTGCATGGACAGACACCCACCCATACCCAAGGGCACAATAACACAGGGATGCAGTGGTGGGGCAACCAAGCCCCCAGCGTGAGCCCAAGTAAACTGTGTACATACAACCCACAGTCCTCCATGGCACTGGAGTGCCAGCCACCCTCTTGCAGGCACTGTGGGGCAATGACGTCACCAGCATTTTCCCAAAGCACAAGTCACAGACAGTGGTGCACATCCCCGCAACACACACAAGCCACAGCATGGAGGTGGGTCAACAACTGTGGAGGCTACAGTGTCACCCGAGGCAGACATGCACCACACCAGTGACAGGAGGCAATCCAGCAGTGTGATGGGTACAGTGACTGCCCTGCATGGACTGCCACCACTGACATGCCAGCAGACTGTGCAGGTCACAGACATGCATGAGTGTCAGCTGCACAGGCCATGGATGGGCTGATAGGGGTGCCATGGACACAGAGCATGCACCATGGACCACTGCACACAGTCATCCAGTGCACAGGGCACAACACACACACACCACAGACACTGACTGATAGCTACCCCCACACCATAGTCACCTCCACATGGACACACACACACACACACCCATGACCACACCAACCCTGACGCCATGCACACCACTGCAGCTGAGCACCTATAGCCCACTGCAAATCAGAGACCACCACAGTATTCATATCAAAATAACTGTATTAAAACAACATATAAAAGTTAACTATTTACAACAATATATACAAGGTGGAAGGCCACAAACAAGGTGGGGGTGGATAAGGGGTGAGGGTGGACAAATGGGACAGGAAAGGAGGGTGTGAGGGTGGGTCCAGGGGTAGGGATATCAAGGGCAGAGGGACTTCTAACGAGGTGCCACTCCCTCTGGCTCCTTCAGCTGCCTGTGCCTCCTCAGGACCCGGTATCATCAATCCTGCAAAGGATATCGGGTGACACCCTCGCCACCTGCAGGATCTCCCACAGTGCCTCCCTGATGTCTTGGAGCAGTGCGTACCTAGGACAAGGGAGCACAGTCATATGGTGAATGCACAGCCCCATACAGCCCACCCACTGTGCATGGCACACGGCCATGGGACATACCTCTGTGATGTGTGTGTGACCACCCACAGTGATCACATCCAAATGACCTGCCCACCCCAGCGCATGACAGCCATGCGGAATGCTGCACACACCACCGCCAAGTCACGCATAGCACCACCGTGGCCATTTAGTGACATGGCTATGTGGTGCAAAGGCAGTGGCACAGCCATGTACCCGGTGCATGCATGGACCACCATCGATGCACCCTCAGACATGCAGTGCCACTGGACAGTGTTGACTGTAACAAGTTGCGTGCATGGCAGTGGTGTCGATGGATGGTGGCCATGCCCCGCTGCCCACCCTGTTACACAGCATGCAATAGTAATCATGGAGGTATGGCACTCACCATCATCAGGCCAGTCCCTTGGGTGCTGTGGACCCTCGCCCTGCCTGGCCTCCCTCTCCTCTTCATTGTGCCGCAGCTCACGGGCCAGGCACCATTCCTCCAGGCCTGTGGTGCAAACATGGAGAGAGGAACATCAGTACAATCCCATAGCAAAGCACCCCTGCCCCCAGGTGTGTGCCCTCCCACCCAGCCAGACCCACCCACCCCACACCCTGATAACACCACCACAGCCAACCCTGGACAGTCCCTCCCGCATGTGCTGGACACATACAACTGTGATACCCATATGGAAGATAAAAGTGTGTTGAAGTAACACCTACCTGGCCGTGGCACCGTGCCCTCCTGGCACATCCCCGCAGGTGGGCTAGCAGCTCGCTCCCTCCGCTGCCGTCCCCATACCTGTGGCGGCACTGCTCTGCACTCTCCCCATCCAGTGGCCTCCTTCAGTGCAGTGGCCACCTCCTCCCACCTGGCTCCTGGACCTGTCCAGGAGTGCCTCCCGAACAGTGGCCCATGGTGTGGCTCCACTATAGCCACTAGGTTGGCCAGTTCTAACTGCATCCACTGAGCAGCCCTCCTGCATGCCATTCTCTCTGCTCGGTCTGCAACACGGCGCTGCAGTGCAGCTCCCATGTGCAGATGCTGTGCAGTACAGCGCTGCCATTCCCTATCCGCTGTCACTGAACAGTGTGATAGTGTTGCACCCATGCCTGATGCATGGCGCCTAGGGGGTAAAGGTCGGGCACAGGGTCAAGGGTCTCTGGCGCATGGACATGCACAGTGACATTGGAACCCAATGCATGTAGCACGATTGGCTGCCTGTGTGCTACCGCCAGTAGCGGCCTACTGCGCTGTTGCCCCAGTGCACCTATGATGGCCCAGTGTCACAGCACCATGTAGGTGAACATCGTTATAGCGCCACTGGCACAATGGTGGCCATGCCGTGCATTGCTTCCTGCACACAGCACGTCAGCAGAGCAGCAGACACCTGCGTCAGCAACCCGGGCATGCGCAGTGAGGTGTGTACTACGCATGTCACAGAACTGCGCCATTGGCTCAGCACGTTCAACACAATTGCGCAGCGCAACAGCGTGATATTCAGCTGTCATATGCAAACAGCTAATCAGCCATGCAATGGCACAGCACTGCAGTCGCATCTACAAAGTTGCGCTCGCCTCATTTGCATGGGTTGTGCTATAAAAGTAGCGACATTGGGCTGCAGTGGCCATAGTCGGTTACTGCAGTCTATTGGTGAGTTGCATGCTGTTTGGGAGTGTGGACTGTGGATTTAGGGACATGCATGGGACTGCACAGTCACAGGTAACAACTGCCATTCTTACAGGCTAAATAATGACCGAGCAAGTTGTGGGAGAGGAGGAACACAGTGGTGGTAGGGGGAGGAGGCCTAATTTCACCAAGGCCGAGGCCGAATCCTGTCTGAGGCCTACCTGTATCAGGAGCCACTTCTCAGCAGATGGCAGGAACACCTCAAGCCTGTGCTGCTGCATGGGAGGAGGTGGCACGTGCTGTAAACCTGCATGGCAGCCACCAGCACTCCGTGCAGGAGTGCAAGAAGAAGATAGGCACTGACAGGAGGAGGATAAAGGAGAAGGTGGCTGCCATCAGGGCAGCACGTGCTGCAACAGGTGGGGGACAGCCAGAGGTGGTACACCTGACCCCACAGGAGGAGAGAGGATTGCTGGAAGCAGGCAGCGTAGTGCCATTGAGGGTGTTCTGGGTGGTGGCTTCCAGACAGGTGGTGGCCCATCACTGCATGGTAAGTCACGGTTTGTCTATGGGGGAGCAGGGTAGGTCCATCCAGTAACACGACTTTGTTTTCCTTACAGATCCTGAGCATCTGCATGGGTCAGTGGTGGTGGGCCTGTCCACTGAGGACAGTCAGCTGGAGATGGAGGAGGGCCCATCCACCTCCACAGGTATACGTGGCTCAGTGCGACAGTGGGCCTGCCTGGCTGTCCACACTGATGTTGTTGTAACAGGTGCAGAGGAAGCTCTGCCCATGGCCCAGCGTGACAGCGTTCATGGATGCCAGCATGCTGTGACATGGGCCAGTACCGGTCGGTCACCGATGATGATTCGCCAACGGCATGGGGAGTGACCGTGTGTGCCATGGGATAGCCACACATCAGGTAACATCACGGCCATGGCTGTGGGTGGTGCTGCCATGGAGGCCTGCATGTCAGCACAGTCCCAGCCTGTGCCTGTCAGTGCCAGTGGGGCAGAACTGGTGTTTGTTCAGGACAGTGGGACTGTTGTGGCCACTGCGGCAGCACCACTGAGCCCTAGGGAGTGGCAGCCGGAGGGGCAGCATCAGCAGTCGGACAATGGGCTTGGGGGTACAGGGTCCAGTGGTGGCATCTGTGCACAGCCTGTGGACATGCCCAGGCCTGGTCCTGGTGTGCAGCACCCACCATCAAGGGATGCTGAGCATCAGGGCCACGCACACCCTCAGGAACAGGATGCCGAGGTGGCAGATGACCTCTTGGAAGAGCATACCCACCTACTGCAAGCATCAGTCCAGCAGCAGATGCAGCTTGCGATGTTGGTGGATGCACTGCGTGCGGCTGTGGAGCGGGCAGAGGAGCGTCACAGCAGAGACACTGCTCTGATCCTTGCAGGGATGGACTGGTTGCGGGAGGATGTGACGGCTGCCATTGACAGGCAGACACAGGCATTCACTGCTGTCATGGCCACAATGGGCACACAGTCATGTGCCCATGCGTCATGGACACCACACAGTGCACTGTCCACCCCCCATTCCTGGTGTCATGCAACACCCTCCCTGTCGACACCGGGTTCAGCTGCGGGCATCCCGAGCACACCTGGCGCAGGCATGTTCGGTGTGCTGCAGACACCTGCGCGAGCACGGTCGCATTCACACAGTGGAACCCCTGAGGGACCATCAGTGCCACCCCATGAGGCCAGTGGTCAGCCTGTCAGTGCTGGCGGGTCTCAGCGGGCCGCCCACGCATCCGTGGTGGCGGGCACGTGTCCGTGACTAACCTGTCTCCCAATGCAGCTACTGTTTGGTGCTGCCCTGTGTGCGTGTGTCTTTCAGTGGGCAGTGTACAGGTGGGTACCTGGCCCTGCATGCAGACACACAGTCCATCTGCACACCTTCCAGGCTGCTGTCCACATTTGCATGTGCATGATGATGCCTGCATTGTGCTGTACACCAATGTGCAATGGTGCTCAGCATCTGACACACGCACATGGACAGGCAGTGGTCATGGTAGTCTGTGGACATGTGTGTGGCTAGGGGTGGCATTCTGGGTCGGTGTGCCTCCTACCCTTTGTACAAGTTTGGTGCATTGCACGTGTGTGTGTGTGTCTCCATCCACGTGGCATGTTAGACCTCACCCATCCCTGGTTGTGTGTGTGGTTCCATGCCCGGCTACTTCCCTTGATGGCATGCACCCCTGGTGTGTGTCCATGCGTGGTTGTGGGTTGTGCCTTGGCCACTGGTGGCTGCACATGGCCCCATGACTTACCTGGGTTGGCAGAAGTGCTCCTCCGTGATGGTGTCCCGGTGCAGCTGTGCCAGCCAGAGCAGTTCAGGGTCCCATCGGCCAAGGGGGGGGCTGCCCATCACCATCATCACCGGTGTCCTCATCATCCCCATCACTGTCCCCCTTTCAACCTGTATGGCTATCCCACATTTGTGAGCCATGTTGTGCAGGATGCAGCAGGCCAGGAATAGCCTGCAGGCCTTTGAGGGCTGTCGTAGGGCATCGCCCGAGGCGTCAGAGAAGCGAGCATGCGTTCAGCATCCCGAATACCCGCTCGATGACATTACGTGTGGTGGCGTGTGCCTCATTGTAGCATTGGCAAGGAGTGGGGGTCGCGGGCGCCAGTAGCGTGGTGAGCAGCCAGGGACGGAGTGGGTATCCACTGTCACCTGTGTGTAGAGGGTGAAGGTTATTTGGTGATCTGCATCAGCCTGCCCCGGGCCATGAGGCCACTACCCATGTCACCTTGACCATGCCCCCGGGCCCTATGATTGTCCATGTGGTTTGCATACTCACCCACTAGGTGTCCAGTGGGATATCCCACTCTCAAATCTGTGGCACAGTGCCAACTGGTGCCAGATGAAGGCATTGTGTGCTCCCCCAGGGTGCATGGCACAGACATTGATTATGCGCCCCCTGGCATCGCACACCACCTGGCAGTTGATGCTGGCATAGCCCTTGCAATTAATGTATGTGGCCCCCTTGGGGCAAGGTGGTGTGCAGATGGCCACATGGGTGCAGTCTATTGCCCCTAGCATGCCAGGCATATGTGCTGCCCTGTGGAACTCCTGTATTTTTGCTGTGCGCTCTGCCAGTGTGCTGGGGAAATGGATGTAGTCTGCAGCATGTGGAAGCAGTGCGCTGAGGAATTGGGTGAGGTGGCGTGACGTGGCTGACTGGGTTATGCCTGTGGTGTCCCCAGTTGGTCTCTGGAAGGTACCTGTGGCGAGCAAGCACATGCAAGCTGTCACTTTGGTCTCCACTGACAGGGCATGGCTCCGTCGTGTGGGTGCCTGCATCACATCACTGCACAGCTCACAGAGCTGCCTCATAATTGCCTGATTCAGACGGTACCGGCCCCCAATCTCGGTATCACTGTACAGCTCGAAGCTGGTGCGGGCTCGGTACTGCCTGTTGGGGGCATACCGCCAACAGCCCTTCCACGGCCATGCCCCCTGCTGCCCGCCTTCTCACCCCCCTCATAATGGCTTCCATCGGGAAGGTGGCACTGGCCATGTCCCTGGCTTGTGTTCACCCCCCCGCAGCTGTTACTGTATTCCCCCGGCTGTCCTCACTGCTACTTCCCCTGCACCGGGAACACCTGCCTGTGTTTGCCTCACTGCTGTGTGGTGTACCTCCCCCTTGTGCAATGTCTCCCCACACCTTCCTCTGTGGCTATTGCTTCCAGGTGCCCTTTCCTGCCTGGCCCTGTGTGTCCCTGCTGCCCAGTGTGTCCTGCTGTGTGTTAGTTCATATGTGTCTTCCCTGTAGCATTCTTGCGCCTCTCCCTTGCTCCCTTTTATTTTGGCTCATTTCCGCTATGGCGCAACTTCCGCTTGCTCCCCTATTGCGCATGGCGCAAGTTGTTGAATATCACACTGCACCATTTATGCATGGTTCCTCCCCCTTCAGTTGCACATGCCTTCATTATCATTGTGCTGTTGCTCAGCGTGATTTGGGGGGCACAACTGCCTCCTGCTGAATATTGCAGAATGGTGCATTTTCGGACTTGTGCAGGCGCAACCCTATTGCGCATGACTCAACTCTTTTGAATATCTGGGCCCTTATTTAAAAGTTTCTTGTATTTCTTATAGTGTTTGTCATACCATGGGAATCTCCTCAGTATTCTTAATTCTTTCCTATCTGTTCATGCATTTGTTTTTATCTTTTCTTTTACATAAAAATTTAGATCTGCAAACTTTGCAATAATATCATTTTCTACTACCTCTAAAAGAGATTTCTTAATCAGCAGGACATCCTCATTGCACTGTAAGTTTTCCATTTTTTTCTTTCACTAATGGGTCCCATCGAATTATTTTTTGGTAATTGTCAAATGATGGTTTAATTCTATTTCTATAGCTCTATCATAATAAGTTTCAGTGCAATGTTCAAGATCAGTCAATTTTAAATAAATAAACGATGTTGGTTTCACCCAGATTAGCAGTGCTCTATCTGCCAACAATTTCTATGTTTCTATGTTACTAACTGCTTACTTTGCTTGTTTATGTTCTCCCAAAAGATGCCGTCAGCTAGGCCTTCACTTACACATGTCCAGATCACTTTCCACTGAAATGGTTATAAATACACATTTCTATGAAAAAAAAAAAAGTTTTATAAATTTAAAATCTGATAAATTGAAGTGACAACACAGTCATGAAATTAAAGTGTAAACCTTTGAGCAATGGAAAGCAATGCATCTCCATGCTTCTGACTCACAAGTGCAGTTTTTTCTAGCAACAATTAAGTAACTCAAGCTATGTGGTATTGCAATTATTCATTTATTTACACACCATGGTGTTGATACCATTACAAACCCTTCACACTTGGCACTCCTGGTTTATGTGGTATCACACAACTTGGGTGTATTAATAAAATAAAAATGCAGAGTTCACGCATACAATACATCATTCTAAATATTAAGGATGTTCCTTGATATTCAGCAGCCCCATGCCAAATTCATAGGTGTTTGCTCAGTACATGATGGACATCTATGCATTTAAAATCCACAACAAACAAACATGAGTTGCCATGTTTGCTTTTATGTTACATAATGACACTTAATCCATCTTTATTGAAAACATCTGAAAGTTGTAAGATTGTTTTATGTAATTATAACATCAATGTTTTGGGTGTCAATATGAGTGTGAAAGAATACATGAAAGAAGGATGCATCATTTGTCATGATGTCCGAATCATTTATCCACAAATACAAAATTAAAGAGTAAATTACCAATACTATGACACCTCTTCAACTAACATTCCCAAAAATGGGGGAAATATTTGTAAGTTTTTTATGCATAAATTCATTTCAGTCCTATGTGATTTTTATAAAACTTTTCTGATGGACATAGAATATGGTTGGGAATTGGCAAAAGAAAGAAATATAGGGTTGCCATGCTCCTTTTGGTTTCATCTTCTTTCACTGTTACAGTTTTAGAGGTGGTTGACTCAGGACAAAAATAATTGAAGATTCCTAAAAAATAAAACTTGACAGAAAACTATTCAAATAATTCAAAACGACATGCAGAAAGACAGGTACATTAATATAAAAGAAACAAGAGTAGCCAAAAAGAGACATGTATGTAAAGCACTTTGAATTATGCCCACAGCCTCAGCTGTGGGAGGTAATTTATTCACTGTGATCTGGTATATATACTTAGCTGGACATGACAAAATGGAATAAATCATGATTCTAATAATGCTTCCATATAATTGTACTTTAGCCAGTTAACAGCCTCGAAAATGTTTTTGGGTGTATCAAAACAATAAGAATTGAAACACCAGGGAACATGTTTAAGCACCTAACACTTGAGCACAATCCTCACATGTGTGCACCCAGCCTGTCCTAAAGATTACCTTTTTATCCTGAAAGTGCTTACCCCACATTAACAATGTGACCACAGTGGGGAGGAATTCCTTTTGTGTGATTTGCTTGGTCAAGCTTTCTTCCTTCCAGAAAGGAGGCCACTGTCCTGTGTACCCTTCCACTTGAAAGCAAACTCTGAATACAAAGCCCATTTATGTGTCTGTTAACAGTTGAAGCTATTGGCTGGTGGGCACTAAAGGCAAGATGAACACCTCATTGCAGCAGTTCAGGAAACCCAGAAAAACTCTCAGGTCCTCTCCCATGCTCTTGGTTAACCAGACCATGTAAAGCTTTTGGCATCTCATGCCTGCCTTCACCAAGTGGCGCAGGAAAGTCCTACTTATTAGAATTACTTTGCAAGCAAAGTTGAGGTGATCAAGCAGCTAACAAAAAAAATGCACTGAACTAACCACACCCAAAGATGGAACCAGTAGTCCACAAGGATAAAGTTTCAGACATTTTAAAATAAAAAGTGTTATTTCCCTGAGGAAAATAAAAAGGATTACACATTTTATTTTCGTAGACTTGTGGTTCCATTTTTGGGTCATCATGAGCACTGTGCAGTATTTTACTTCTTGACCTGTATTTGATTTCTGCACAGGCACTGTGTCTCTGGTGTGCATTTGTTTGCTGCTTTGCTGCCAAGCGGCTGCTTTAGTTCATACAAAGTAATTTTTTTCACCGTTGCTGTTTGGGCCAACAGCTCCCTCAGAGCCACAACCTTCTCCTGCAGTAGGCAAAACTCAGTGACCAGTATTGATTTCAATACCCAGAAAGGACAAGGTGATGCAATGCCCCTCTGCCCTGTCCTGGACCAGAGGCAAACCCAAGTCAGTGCACACTGCCTGAAAAGAACTCAGAATGTGCCCACAGTCTCAGTCCCCTCCTGCCCATGAATAAAAGTCATCCAAGTAATATACTACCTCAAGAAACCTAACGTTTTGCATTGCTGTCAATGCAGGAATGTGCTGAACTGTTCAAACACAGCACACATTACTGCACACCCACTGGATCATGGTTTCCAGATAATACAGACCCTAAAACTTTATACAGAATACTTCCTTGTCCACTGTTCAAAGTGGCAAAGCTGGAGTGCAGACTAAGTGTCCCTCTTATCTAACAGGGCCTATTGCCTCAACACCTGGACCACCTTCACTGGCTTATAAAATGGTGCACAAGACACTGCTGTATGGAATGGATAATATAGTTATTGTCAGAGTCCTCCTCCAGATTATGCACATGATTAATCATTCTGAACTCATCCACCACCTTCTTCAGTACAAGCCCAATTGGTGACACACTGGGATGTGTCCAGAGTGGTGCAGAAGACCAGCCGACCCTCCTTGCTTCAACTTCCTTTGCCAGCTTAGCTGGGACTGCTTCTGATCACATCCTGGCAGACTTCTGGTTCTTGGCTTTGTATCATTTTGGGGGCCATCGTACAGTATTTTAAAACTTTCCCTGAATCCATCCACTTGGGAGCAAATGGCCTCCCAATCCAGGTAATTAATTAGCCAAACCTCAATGTAATCTACCATTATTGGTTCTGGGAGGCTTGTTGTAGAACTTCTGAAAGGGCCCAAGAATGGAGATGCCTGGTTTGCACTGAGGGAATGGGTGCGGGCAGACACATGCCATGCGCTCATGCTTAGACCTACAAGGTTCTGCATTACATGTCCAAATTATAACAGTTCCCCACCCTCAGCCCCTTCTTTCTAGTGCCCTGCCCCCCTTAGTGATTTTAGTGACTGCAGCTATCAGAGGAGAAGGCCACTGTCAGTATGTTGATCCACCCCCTCCCATAGGAGATCAGTGGTCCACAGCAAAGGTAGGTCCAAAATATTCCACATCCTGGCCAGGCCATTTTGCTATCTACAATGAAATTCCTCATCTTACCCCAGCCGACCACTCACTGACTTGCATGCATACAGGGCCATCGACCAATGTAAAAATTCCATAGACTCGCTGACTTAACTGGATTAATCTGAGTCAATATGTTCAAAAACTTATGAACCCAGCCATTCAGTTCTCCCAGGGCTGACATATTATGACCATTTGTTTAGACTCCACACCCTTGTTGTTTTCCTTTTTCTCTTCATCATCCACCAGCTCTTTGGGTTGGCTAAGCAATGTAAATATGTTCACATATTCACCATTGCCTTAGTACTGCCTCATCTTGATGGAGACGGACAAGCCTGCTGGCACCCTAGCTCATGCAGCCTGTGGCAATATGGGTTTACAGCAAAAGTCTGCTGCCCGAGTGCCATCAGGGTGAGAGTGTGACTCCCATTATTGCTTCTGTTTCCTCAGTGAAGGCCAGCAGCTTATTGAGCTTTTCTTCAAGTAGCAATAAGCACAACATGGGTTACTAAAGGCTAAGGAGAGATTGTGTCAGGCCTGCTGGCTGCTGGAGTTGAACTGGGGGTGGAACCACCAGTGAAAATGGAGTGATCTGCACCAGAACCTGGGGCAGGGCTGCTGGGGCACTGCAGGGGACAGAGCTCCCCATGATTTAGGGTGCCACTGCACTAGGCGGTCATTATCCACTGGCCATCTGGGAGGAGGGGCCCCACCCTCTTCATTCACTGGTGCTTAAGAGCTGGGTCTCCCTTTGGACTGTGAACTTCAAAGTATGCAGGAAGAGAATGCTCATCTCCTCAGCACTACAATACCCAAAATGTGGCCTAACTTACGGTAGATTCATTGATGTGGCAGGTGTTTGCCTCGTTTCTGTGCCCTTCCTTTGATTGCCAGGGCCACCAGTAGATGATTCACTGGTGTCATAGATACATATAATTTGATGGCAGATAAGGACGTCCAGGCCACGAGTCTGCCCATTTTCCTTACCTGCATGATCTCTGACTTTGTTCTCCTCATTATCATGGGGTACACTAATGCAAATCAATGCATTTTGAATTCCCCTAAAATTTGCCCCACCACTTCTGCTGGTAAGCTGTTCAATGCATTCACAACTCTTTCTGTGCAGAAATACTTCCTCATGTTCTTCTTAGCCAACCCCTTCCAGCCTCATGTCATGACCCCTTGTTCAGACTATCATTTTTCTGAAATATGCTACCATCCTGTACCTTATTTATGCCCTTGAGATATTTGAAGGCCTCTATCATATCCTCCTCCCCTCTCTCCTCTCCACCTGGCTGTACAAATTGAGGTCCTCCAATCTCTCCACATATGACTTTTGGTGCAGGCCCTGCACCATTTTTGTTGCCCCTCTCTGAACTTCCTTCACCATGTCTATGTCTTTACGTAGTGTGACCTCCAGAACTGGACACAATACTCCAGATGAGGTCTCACTAATGGTTTATGTGGAGGCAGCACCATCTCCTTTCTTCTGCTGGTGGTACCTCTATTCACCACAGTACCCACTGGCTTTCCCCACAGCTTTGGCACATTGCCTGGCCACCTTTAGATCATCTGATATGAGTACACCCAGAGTCCTCTCCTGTTTGATTGCAGTCATAATCTTTTTCCTCATCATGTAAGTCTCCCCTGGATTCCTGTGCCCCAAATGCATGATTCTGCACTTTTTGCATTGACTTTTAGCTGCCACACTCTTGACCATCCCTCAAATTTACCTAGGTCCCTCCTAATTGTTTCCACCCCTGCCAGAGTGTCTACCCTATTGCACATCTTAGTATCATCTGTAGGTAGCCATACCTTTCCTTTCAGACCCTCTGTAATGTCACTTATGAAGACATTGAATAGGACTGACCCCAGAATTGACCCCTGTGGCACCCCACTGATTACCGTCCATTCCCCGGAAAAAGCTTAATTTACCACCACCTTCTGTGATCTATCCCTCAACCAGTTTCTAACCCAATTTACCACCTTGTGGCTCATTTCCAAGCTATCTAACGTGCTTGCAACCGTTTTATGTGGAATGATGTCAAAGAACTTGCTGAAATCTAGGTAGGCCATATCAACCGCTCACCCCTAATCCACTTCCCTGGTCACCCAGTGAAAGAAATCTATCAGATTTGTTTGACATGATCTTACCACTGTGAATCCATGCTGCCTCATATCCTGTACTCTGCTGGATTCAAGATGTTTCACAATCCTTTATTTTAGTACTAGCCATGGGTGGCTGCCTTTACCACTTGTGTTTATCTTTCATGTAAGTCTTGCAACTTTCGTGGAAGTTTCTGAGCTTCCACCGGAAAACTTCTGCACTTCTGGGGCCAACTTTTGCCCATTCTGCCCAGCCCATCTCCCTCCCCAGTATGTAAGGATCCCTCCCCAATCCAAGGTAACCCACCCACCCTCCAACAGTGCCTCCTGCTCCCCTACCTGCTTCCCTGCTACCCGACATACTTTAAAATAAATAATAACACCAAACCTTGGTGGCTAGTGGTCCCCTACCCCCACCCGACCACACACCAGATTCCTGTCCCAGAGTCCAGTTCTTTATTTTGTAAAACACCCTATTTCCTGGTGGTCTAGTGGCCCCTCCTGCAACCATCTCCATGGGCTCATTCATTCACATCCCAGTGGGCCACTGGCTGAGGAGAAGAGTGGAGGGCTGTGCCAGTGGCTCACTCTGTTTTGGGATGGGGGAATGGAGTAGGACACTACCTGCTGGGGTGGGTAGAGATGTGGGAGCCACTAAACTACCAGAAAATACAGTTTCTTACAAAAATAAAGAATCAGACTTTGGGGATTGGGAGGAGGGATTTCTCTGTATCTATATCTACCACTAGACCACCAGGGAAAAAATAATATGCAGGGGATTGGGGTGGCTGCGGAGGAGGTAATTCTCACTAAAATACTGGGAGGGACATTGGTGGGTGGTTGGGTGGCTCCAGGTCTGGGACCACTAGCAATAAAGTGTGGTGCATAGCAGACAGAATTTCCACGAAGATTTGAAAATTGATTTCCGAACTTTCGTGGAAGTGAAAGTCAGACTTTTGCTTACATTTGGGCTATGGAAGTTTTTTTTCGCACACCCCTATTTAGCAATGATTGCATTATTTTCCCCACCACTAAGGTCAGGCTGACTGGTCTATCATTTCCAGCCTCCTGCTCCCACTTTTGTGTAGAGGGACTACATTAGATCTCCTCCAGTCCTCTATTACCACTCCTGTTCCCAGCGATTTATTGAACAGGGCTACTAGTGGTGCTGCCAGCACATCCAAAGCTCCTTTAATATTCTAAGATGTATCCTGTCTGGTCCCATGCTTTGTACACTTTCAGTTTTGTGAGGTTCTTTAGAACTCTCCCCTCTGTAAATGGACTGGTGTCCGCCTCCTTGCCCTTATTACTCCTGTCACTTAATTGCTGTACCTCACTTTACCCCTCTTCTGTGACTACTGAACAAAAACAATATTAGCATTATGTCAAAAGAGTGAATACAAATGAGTATCTCACAAATGAGCGAGTCATGTTCACTGAAATGGTAAATAGCTACCCTGCAAGGTAGCAACCTAGTCAAAGTCAACCATTCACAAGGGTGACGGAGGCAGGAATAGTGAAGAAAATGGGAGGATAGGATAGAAGGGTTCTGTGGAGCAGTGTCCCTGGTGCTGCTGAACCAGCTCATGTGGTGTGGTGGTGAGGTGGCTGGCTCGGCATTGAAGATCTGAGTTCGAGGATGGGAGGGAGAAATATTTTGCCGCTGCCCCTTGGCTCGTTTTTTTTTTCCATGAGTCTAGCCCATTCCCCAACACTTGCACCCCCTAGTGTTGATAATCCTTCAAGTGGGAGGTGCAGGGGATCCCACAAACACATTAATAAGTACTGGCCAGATGCAGTGTTGCGTTATGTGCATATCGCTGAATTGTTTTCAGCAATATACACCCATCATAATAGCGATTGCTCTTTTGCATTCGCTATTATGACATAGAACCAAAATATTTTTCAGGATCAATGCTGTTTCCAAGTCCCCTTCCACACACTTCCCATCTTCCCTATTAAATCTTAGGATTTCACCAGTTATCTTCTTCCTTTCAGTAATGTACCTATAAAATGTCTTGTTGCCTCTCTTTACTGTCTGGGCTATGTTTTCCTCTGTTTGTGCCTTTGTGTTCCTGACTGTCCTTCCTTCCTCCCTCTGCTTGTCCAGATACACTACCTTGTCCTCCTCCTTCTATGTTTCCTTGTACTTCCTGAAAGCCAGCTTTTTTGCTCTTGCCTTCCCAGCCACTTCCTTGAGAATCACAGTGGTTTCTTTTCTCTTACCTTTGTTTGTTGCCTAACACAAAGGTTTGTTGCCTCCATTATAGCTCCTTTCATATGGGCCCACTGTTCCTCAATCCCCATCCTCCCTCCCTGCTAGGTCCTTCCTGAGACATATCCTCAACTTTGCAAAATCTGCTCTCGTGAAGTCCAGGAACCTCGCTTTCATGTGGCTCAACTCTGCTGCTGCACCTATTTGAACCACACTGTGGTGGTGACTGGATCCCAAATCCCCCACCATGACATCTGTAATTCTGTCCCTGTTGGTGAGTACCAGGTACACAATTGCACCCTCACAGGTGGGCTGTAGTATAGCTGCCTGAGTCAAGCCCATGGCAGGCATCCAGCATGTCTCTGCTCCAGGCTCTGGCTGCAGCTGAGTGCTCAATCAACATCTGGTAGATTAAAGTCACCTACTAGCAGAACTTCCCATTTAGTTGCCGTCTTATGGATGGCCTCCAACAGAAGCTTGCCCATCTCTTCCCTTGTGCTGTGGGTCTGTGAGCTCTCTCCCATGAGAATAGTGGTGTCATTGCTTATCTCAAGGGTAATCAATAGGCCTCCATCCCCTGCAATCCCTGTACCTCAGTTGCTTTTACACCATACCTGACATAAAGAGCTACCCTCCTCCTTTTACCCTCCTGTCTTTCCTGAATAGCGTATAACCTGTATAGCTACATCCCAGTCATGGTTCCCATATACCATGTCTCTGTAATAGCGACAATATCCAGGTCAGCCTCTGCCATCAAGGCTACCAGGTCTGGGATTTTGTTTCCAAGGCTATGAGCATTCGCAAACATGACCTTCCATATTTTGTTGCCTCCCCTCCTGCCATCCCCCTATTATCCTCATGCCTAGCCTCATTACCCCCCTGCCTTTAATCCCTCATATTCTTTCATCTGCCATTTCTTCTTTTCCTAGTTTATTTACCATCAGTGATTTCTCAACTTAAGGATCCTCCCTGCTGACTACATTAACCTGTGGGGGTGGGCAGTTTAATTCTCTCTACTTCTTTCTGCCACACATCTTGGCTAGTTTAAAAGTTTGCCAATAAAACATTTAAACTGGTCACTAAGGACATTGGTCCCCTCCTTGGACAGATGCAGGCCATCATCCTTGTACAGGCCCACACCCCTCCAGGTAGGTCCCAGTCCCCAATGGCTGAAACCCTTGTCTCTGCACCAGTTCCTTAACTGTGTGTTGAAGTCCCTGGTGCAGTGATACCTAGCCTTCCCCTTGCCATGGAAAGTCAGAAACTCTGAGAAGGTCACGGAGCTTGCTACTTGCCTTAGGCCCATCCCCAACTCCTTGAATTCCTTCTGCACTTCCCCTATCCCTGCCTCATCCCTAGCCAGTTAATTCTTCCCCAACTAGGCAATGACATCCAGCTACGGCTGTCACCTTAGCAATCCTCTGGATCTGCTCTCCATCCCTCTGAGGTGTGCTTCCGGCATGTACTTTACCTCCCTCTCCACCCGCTACCTGTCCCAACTCTACTCCATGGACTATGGAGTTCTCATTAAGGAGTTGCTTCCTCCTCCTCTGGGGACCTCTGATACCCCCTCGAGGTCTCCATCCTGGAGGACCGCCCCATCTGTCCCAGTCACTACTTTGGTTGCCTCTGAGGACTGTCCCACCCTGCCAGTGCAGTATAGGCATTTCATAGTGGTATGGGAGTATGGATGTGCCTTTGCTCTGCCACCCTATCCCTTCACAAGCCCACCATTGTCCATCCACTCCTCCTTCCCGGCATCTTCTCTGAAAGCAGAGAAGGAGGACTGGGTGGTCCCTGAGTGGGGGAGTTGGTCCTTCTAACCCAAGCCAACTCAACCTCAGCACAGAGAGGTGACTGCAGATGGGGCAGCATTGCAGTCTCCATAAGGTCTCCCTGAAGACTGCTGCCCCTTAGTCGCTGCACTACACCACACCCATCGTGTCTCCTTCTTTTAGCTACACCTTACTCACTAACCCTGAATAAAAGCAAACTTTTTTGGGGGGGGTTGCCTCCCTATCCAATGTTTGAGGCAATCAGCTCAGTATGTCAGATCCTCCTTTTATGTTGCCAGGTGGTCCCACCCTTCCTGCTCCTTGACATGAAGTTCTCCTCTGTCAATTAAACACAACTGCCTATAAATTGCATATACAGTAGGCTTGGGTGGGTGGATGGATGGGGGTCAACCACCAGTTCTTAGAAGAGACCAAACTGCAAATAGAGCAACTGCAAAACCTGTAAGCACAAAACAAAGTAGTAACAAAACAACACTTTGCTTTGCCAAAAGATGACTTAATTTTTCTCCCTGCTCTGTCTGCCCTTTGCTTTGTCCTTTCAAGCAAATCTAGAAGACAAAAATCTCAGGTAAAGCTAGGTGCTTTAACTTTCCTCAGTCAGCAGACTCTGATGGTGTCACAGGCTGTGGCTGCAATGCCGGTTTAGCTGGTATCCAGGATGGGCTGGGGTCCCCTGGGTTCTTGAAGCAGGAATCCCGCCCTTTCTTTCCTTTTGTCTGGGCAAAGGCAATCAACTGCAGTTCAAATTCTGCAGCAGTCATCTTCTACTTAGTTGACATCCTTTACCACCATAAGCTATGGAAACATAATGCACAGACACACCAAAACCCCAGTCTGCAGAATACTGCTCTGCTTCTAACTGTATTATAAAGTTTTACTGTGAAATAAATTGAGGTTAGGCTAATAGTTTATGCTGCCTTCCCTGCTGTGACAACAAAATGTTGTTAATCTTCATGCTGTGTCACTTGTTATGTTTTTTGCTGTCCCAATTCCACCCCCTACTGAGTGCCTTCTTTCCCACACCACTCTACCCTGCAAAAAAAAAAAATAAAATTTATATATATCTGTATATATGTATATACATAGAATAAATTCAGAGCTCACGGGACAAGGCTTTGCCACAGCAGGCTGGCTTCATGCCAGCATCATCCTCTTTTGTTGCATTTTAATTTCTGCTCATATTACTTTCACATGCCTTGCCACATCCATATTAAAATCCAAACCTGCAAACTTCGTTGCAAAATAACTTGTAAGTGGTACTGTCTCTCAGGCTATTCTTAGCAAAATGAGGACCATTTATACTCTGTTTTCGTCTAATTTATTTATTTTTTTCTTTTTGTGTTGATAGGATCACTCTGTTGGAGGCAAAAGCCCTTGTGCACATCTGTCCAAAGGGAGGCAGTTAAATGCCTGCAGCCGTGGTCTCCATCCATCCTATCCAAGATAGCATTGTAGTCTTGAGTGCATGTGCAGAACTCCATGCTTTCTCAGTGGTGCCTGAGTGGTCCTAAAAGCACACGGCTCATGAGAAGAACTGAAAGGAAGGCAGTGGCCCCACAGTGATTCTGCTCTTCCTAACAAAAGCCACAGGATAAGATGACAAGCTGTTGAATTTGGGCCACACATTGCCACCTCATTCCCTTTATACCACACCCCACGTATACTAGAACACCCGATACTAATGCATCTTATTTTGGCACATTCCCTTCTATTGTCAGTATGTACAGAAAATGCCAGCATCATTACTCATTGCAGTTATGGCCATTTACAGAAGTCTGGCAACTATACATCCGAAAACTAAAGCCTTGTTTATCATTAAGCTCATTTTTGCAGTAAGAATAAATGAGAAAGCTGTCTCAGCCATATACATATAGTGGCTACCCACTGACCTTCTTTAGGCTAGCCAGATAACCCCACCAGCTCTGTGTGTGTGTGTGTGTGTGTACAAGTTGCTACATTTCCCCCCAGCTGTGCTCAGTATACAGATGGGGGAAGAGGGGCACAAGATGATGGGTCCCTGAATGTCAAAGCCTCATGGTCGGTAGTTCTCAAGTCTGGTAAGTGCTGCCCTGCCTTTTTTGTTACTTATTTCTTACTGGGGCCCTACCAACTGCACCGAGGCAAGTCATCCCCCGGGGTGGGGAGTCTCTTCAATGGCTCACAAACAATCATAGCACATTGGAGCCATGTGGTCTGATGATACCTTCTGCTTCTATGGGATCGACTCCTCTGGTGACATCCATGGCATGCTGCAAAGCAACAGTGCTCCATTCTATACTTGCCACTCCAGCAGCTCCTCCGACTAGGCAGATCTGGTTGCCAATATTACTTTAAAAGCTTGGGTGATGTTTTATCCCAGAGCCTGACTTTGCAGCCCCGGCTTTTGGCCTTCCTATACTCAGCTACCATCATAACAGAAACAAAGTCTACAGCCTGCTCAAACTGACCATAAAGCATACCTGAACTTGCAACCTCTCAACTGTAACATTAACTTACTAAAAGCAAAACAGCCTAGTACAATTGCTTTCAGGTTCAGAAGTAAAGCATTTTAATGCCTGAAGTTTCATGCCACAGCACAGAGCAACACCACCAGAAGAACAAGCTGAAATTTTCCAGAAGGAAGGCCTCTCTTAACCTGGAAACTTACCCAAATGGAAAACAGGTGCCTTTTAAACCTCTGGTCTCCTGTTTCTGAATTCTGGCCAGAGTGGAAGAGCAAGAGGGCTCAGCACTGCTGTGCTCCAAGTTAAATACACCTTTGCTTTCTGGCCACAGGTCCTCTGCTTACTGGGAGACCCCGACTGCCAGCCTAGTCACTCCCCTAGTGGGAGCACACCTACCTACCACAATGATCTGCCAGTTTAGCTATTGGGAAGGACAGTGGTCAAAGACAAAATCGCCCCCCCACCC
This sequence comes from Neoceratodus forsteri, assembly GCA_016271365.2. Classification (NCBI taxonomy): domain Eukaryota; kingdom Metazoa; phylum Chordata; order Ceratodontiformes; family Ceratodontidae; genus Neoceratodus; species Neoceratodus forsteri. Next base: position 629,669,856 of record CM057455.1, read on the forward strand.
CCGCAGCAATCCTTTTAGGCTATTAGGGTGATGCCAAAGTGAAAAAAATGATTTCTCTCACTCACAAACATTATCAGACCTCAAAAATGATAAGGAAAAAAAAACTACAAAACTAAGTATGTTATAGAAAATAAACAAAAAGAGATCCATCACTAGACAACACCGATGAAAGACAGTAGTGAAGACACAATGCAGACATAGATGAGCAACACAGAACAGCAATCTGACACTGAACAGCATATAAGCTCTGCATGTACTGGGATGTCTTGCATAGAATCTCTACAAGAAATAATAAACAGATGCCAACAGATGCTCCTTAAAAGGTGCCAACAGACCCTCCTTGATTTTATCTCAACACCTTGTTTTTCAATAAATATCTTATTCCACTTTCTTTATGTTGTCACTAGAAAACAGAGATGACAAACAGTAGGGAAAACATGATGGCAAACATATATGAGCAACAAAGTGCCACAATTTGACACTGATCAGCATGCATGCTCTATGGGTACATGAGCATCTTATTTATTTATTTTATTTACGGTGAGCACCTAGGCATAGGAATGCCTATTTTCAGGCATGGCCCGGGAGGATACAAGTCAGATACAAACAACCAACAGCAATGTGACACAGCACATATAGGTCATACAATGCAAAGTTTGTCAGAAAGAAGAAAAGAAAAAAAACATCATAAACACGTGTAATACTATATAATAGATGGACAGGCAAAGTAAGTAATAAGACAAAGATACAAGGATCATTCAGAATTATGAGACAAGTGCAACACACATTCAGAGTTTAGTACCAGTCATTGTTATGAACAGTCAGCAGTAAGTGCCAATTTGCAAGTCAAATAAGCATAGTGGAGGAAATAAGAAAAAGGAGGGGGAAGAGGGAAGGGGGTTGAGTAAGTGAGAGTTCGGGTAGGATGGGAGTAGAGTGAAGTCGAGCAGAGCAGGGGATGGGTTTATGGTGGATGGAAACAGATATATGGACTTACTGCAAGTAGGTGTTCACGGTGAAGCTTCTTAAAGCCAGGATGTGTAGGGGCAAGACTAAAAGCTTGAGGTATTGTATTCCAATATTTAGGGGCAGCATGGGAGAAGGCTCATGCACCCATTGTAGTCTTACGCCTGGGGATGTAAAGAGGGGTCTGATCAATTGAACAGAGACAATAGGAAGGGGTTTGAGGTGTAATAGCGAGGCAAAGAGATTGGGGAGGCCTGCTCTTATGGTGCCATCTATTATAGCACCATAGGATAGGAAGCGATGGGCAGTAGGACTAGGCCAATTTAGATCAGCACAGAGCTGACAGTGATGTTTGTGCCGAGGAGAGGCAGAAACATAACGGCAGATGTTATTATAGGTAGTGTCCCATGTATGGAGGGAGATCTTGATTGCACCTAGGTAGGTGACCGAACCATAGGCCAAAGATGAAGCAGAAAACCTAGAGGCATGGCAAGCCTAGCAGATGGAGTGAGAGCATAGCTAGTGCGGTAGGCTCCTCCAATTTTTGCATTGACAGATTTGCAGGTGGCAGTGATATGGAGATCAAAGTCCAAAGATTCATCAAGAAGAATACCCTGGTATTTAAAGGAACTGGTGTTGACTAACAGGGAATTGTCGGCACAAGGTATTTCGAGGGAGTTCCGATTTACTTTTAGTTTTGCTGGAGAGTTGAAGAGCATAGACTGAGTTTTACCACCATTAAGGACAAGGTGATTTGCAGTTAGCCAGGATTGAATGCTTAGGAAATCTAAAGATAGTGAGTTATTTCTGTCTGATGCATTACTGGCACTATGGTAGAGGACAAGGTCATCTGTGTAGAGCAAGGTAGAGCAAGTAGGTGCCAGGGCTGGAAGGTCGCTTATGAAAATTGTGAAAAGTAGAGGACCAAGTATGGATCCCTGTGGAACCCCAACATGTATAGATGATAGATCAGACCCGGCTGAGTTAAAAGCTACAGCCTACTGTCGATTGGATAGATAGCGGTGGAACCAGTTCACCGATTTGGCTGAAAAACCAAGGGAGGTAAGTTTTATAAGGAGAAGGGTGTGGTTAACCAGGTCAAATGCCTTGGTAAGAGCAATGAAAATGGCACCTGTCAAGAGACCAGAGTCCATGGCAGCGTAATTGTCATTAGCAGTTTCAGAAGGGTGGTAGAAGTACTATGGCCTTCTGAGAAGCTATGCTTGGAGCCAGAAAGGAGGTTGTGTTTCCACAGATACTCTTTGGATTGACTTGCCACTAATTTTTCAAGGGTTTTACTGAGCACAGAGAGGATAGCAATGAGCCGATAATTGCCATATCTTTAGGATCACCTTTCTTAAGGATAGAGGTTATCCTAGCTATCTTCCAAACATTAGGAACTACACCATGACATAGCAACAGGTTAAAGATTTTAGTTAGGGGGGAGGCTATAAGCGGGGCAGCGGCTTTCAGAAGCCTGGGTTCAAGACTGTCGGCGCTGGAGCTGGTATTGTCTGAGATTGTGAGTAGGAGCTTTAGGACTTTGGATTTTGTGACAGTCTGAAACCTGAAAAGTGGACGAGAGCATAGGATCCAGCCACAGGAGTGGATGTCAGGTGGCAGGAGGGAAGGAGGCTAAGTAGCATGAAAGATCAGAGAAATGATGGTTGAAAGAGTTGGCAATGGTAACAAGGTTGTTACAATGTCCGTTCAGCAGCATGTCATTTGAAGTTAGACGGTTTTGCCAATTACCGAGTTTTAATAATTGACCAAAATTTCCTGAGTCACCTCCAGCTTTTATTAGTAAATCTTTACAGAAGGAGCTTTAGCTAGACAAATATTCCTTTTACAAGAGTTTCTCAAGGTCCTATAGTGACTGTAATCTGCCTGCAGCCCTGAGCCCTAAAATGGCTAGCTTTTGTCCCAGGGTCGGAGTTGGGTAAGAAGATCCTTGGTCAGTCACTTAGTTTGAAATTCCCCTGATGCGGCGAAAGTGACTTGAGGAGCATGAGTGTCCTGAATACACCCAGATTTGCTGAAGAAGTAGTCTAGGTGGACTGAGCATCCAGAGAGGCAAAGATTGGTGACCAATCATTCAGTGCGAGATCATGCAAGAACTGTGTCTGATTAAAATTGGCCAGGTTTCGAAAAGTGATTAATTTTGAAGTGGGAGATGATTGTCTAGCAGCACGCCAGATGCAACAAATTGGGGAGTGGTCACTTATAGAATCAGGAAGGGTACCAGCTGAGACTATGCGGTCAAGACGGTTTGTGAGGGCCCAATCAATTAAAGTACTAGATCGGGAGGGTGGGGCCATGACCCTAGTGGGGTCAGTGATCAGTTGATGGAGGTCATAGCCTTGTATTATAGTATGGAGGGATTTGCAGGACTTACCTGACCAGTTAAGGTTTAAGTGCCCAAGGATAAGGACCTTATGACGTCCGATGGCTAAGTCCACCAGGGAGAGGAGTTCTACCAGACCAGAGGCACCACCCTGGGAGGTTGTAGCACATACTATGTAGTATCCTTGGAACTAAGTTGAAAGTAGCATGAATAGCTTCACAGTATGAGCGGGTGAAGAGATATTTGATTATGTGAGAGGTGAGGTTTATGTGGGAAACCCTCCCCATGTTTCGATGAGGCCTATCTTGTCTTATCATTTTAAAGTTAGGCAGAAGGCATAGATGATCAGGTGTGGAGGGTTGTAACCAGGTCTCAGTCAAGCAGAGAATGTCAGGGTTGTATTGGGTGACCCAGGCCTCAAGTTCTGTTAAGTTGTGGGAAGGCTCTGATATTCATGTGAACAATACATAGACCCTAGGCATTATTCCAGTAAGTGTCAGAAATAGAATGTTCCTCCAGGTCCCAGATTCAATTCAATATCACCAGCTAATAGTAGTAGTGCAAAAGGGCAAGTACCACAGTTTACGATGGGAAAGTGTGATCGTAAGGGGTGACAGAGAGAGAACAGTTAGCAGTATGTAGGTAACATGGTAAGTGATCCAATTAGGACAAAAAGTGGTGAGGTGGCTAGTGGCATATGAGACAAGATAAGCATGTTAGATAAGGTGTAGTCTTTGGGGTGAAAGTGGTGACCATTTTGAGAGAGGGGGCCACTAACCGCTGGGATCCACATATTGGGAACAAGAATTGAAGCTAAGATAAGTAGTACACCTGGGTTAAATGCCCAGGGATTAGAGTATGGGGAGGGCATTTTGTAGAGGTAAGTTGTAAGGGGGAGGAGAGACAAAGATAAAGTTAAGGGCAGGACCAGCAGAAAAGTAAGCTAGTAATTTAGGCTAAAACAGGAGAAACAAGCAGGGTTTGTTAGGAATGTAGACGCCCTCTAGTGGTGGAGGAATATAAGGTGCAAATGAGACAGTAGGGAGATGGTTAAAATGACACTCCCACAGGGCGTGGCAGTGACCTACACCCACTACTATATAAGTAATGCCAGTTAAGTGTGGGAGAGGTGGGGGGGCTGGTGGGGAGCAGCCGTGCAGCAGCTGCAGGGAAGCCCGAGGAGCCACAAATGTCCCTTTCCAGTCCAGAGAAGCCTCGCAGCAGGGAGGTGAGTCCTGAAAGAATGCAGCACAATTTTCAGCTCAGGCAGGGCCATATGTACCAGTGCTTACCCAGTAAAGCAGCCCATAGTTGTGGTGAAATCACCGAGTGCTACTAGGGAACCTGACTGAGACAAGTGCCTAGCGCGTATTACTGCTCCAAGTTTAGCCCACAAATTAGCTCGAGTAACACAAAGGCTACCAGCGCTGACTAAAACTTCCGGCACCAAAATTAATTGTACAGGCTTCTGTTACCACTAACTAGTGTAGGAGAAAGGAACTCCTGTGTGAAAAAATCTATGGCGGATTCAAACCGATACAGAAGCAGTCCCAGAAAAGGCGCCACAATTTAAAATGGGGCAAAGAACTTCAGCATCCGATCCAGGGTTCCATGAGTAGAAATTGCCTTTGTTCAGTGGGACAAAATGGCTGCAGCGTGCTCCAGGGCAAGGAGCCCTCCTTGGGCAGGGGCTGTCACACAGATACCCAAGTTGCTGATGGCTAGAGAGGCGCAGAACACCCCGAGCGCTGTGGCTGCCTGGATCTCCTGGGAAGACATCACTGACCTCCGGCACCAGCCTTGCTCCCTCTCTCGCCCCCTCGGTCAGTCTCGCTCAGTGTCCCCTGCTGTCGCCGGGGCTGGCCCTCACCCACACCCCAGCACTACTCCGTGCACTTCCTGCCCAGCTCGTCCTCCCTCCACCAACTACTGCCTGATCCACTCCAACTTGAATCCAACCAAAGCCACGACACTCAAAGAACTTTCCAAGAGGAAGCTGCTTATAGAAATCAAGGGCAGCAAAGTACAAAACAAAAATCCCTAACTCGGTCCAGTGAAAGTGCTCAATCACTGCTCTTCTGCTTCCTAATCCGGGTCGAATTTGGCTCCAGAAGTTGCTGCTGCTCTGAGGACAGTGCTGGCACTGGCTACGTTTCTCAGCTGTCCTCTAGCTCTGCTTCTGCTGGTCTCTCTTTGCTCCACTATGTACTCGCCACAGTCTTGCATCCTTGTCCATGGCTTGCCTGCTCCCACCTCCCCGAGTGCTGAGGTGTGCATGATGTCTGTACAAGAAATAGTAAAGAGTTGCCAAGAGACCCTCTATGCTTTTCTCTCACAGCACCTTGTTTGCAATAAACAAAAACTTTCCTGGTGTTTTTCGGTTAATGCTGGGGGCATTTACTTATGAAATTTCTTCATAAAACTTCTTAAATTCTTTTAAATGTTCCTAATCATTTATGTGGCACCTTATTACAGTAGGTATCAATTCATTGTCAGCAAGTGGTGGAGGCAAAACAGTGGTGGATTCAAACATGCATCGACAGACAGAGAGGATATTAGTAAATATGTAGGAGGAGGAAGGAGTGCCAGTGACCAGTTAGGATCTGTGGAGACAAATTAGGCAGGAAACACCTGGCAGACTGTGGGACCAAATGGTCCTTCTGTATCAACAAATTCTAATGTTTCTCTTTTCCACTTGGTTCTTATTATTGGAGATCACCTTAATTCAGCAGATCCCACTATTGTGTCTTTATCCACTAGATTAGAATTGCTTAGCCTTTCCCATATAGGAATTAACCTTAAACTATCCATAGAGATCTATTTTGGCACTAAGAAATATTTTTGTATGAATCATACAGTTTGTTGATTACCACTTTTATGAGTTTTTTACTGGTATAAAAGGAAGTGCCAGTTAGATGGGACTCCACCCTCTGATAAATTCAGATTGACTCAAAACACTGGAGTTTTTTAAAGATTTTGCAGCAAAGAACTTTTGTATACTGGGCTTTTGTAGTGCGCTGTTTTCCTTTTGTTTCTCTAAAATACTGAGTTAACATTCCCACAAGTAGAAAAAAGTATTGTACTGATCCTTGCAATGCTGCAGGAGTATACTCTACATACACACAAAACCTGCATACTTTCAAACATAGTTAGCACTCAAAGAGTTAAATGTTTCTGCTGAACTGACCATTTACATTTAGAATCCATAATAGAATGTAGGCCCAGTGGCGTTGAGGGTTGAGGCACTGGACGCCACACCTCACGCCACATCGGCGACCCATGTTCAGGAATGAGCATGGGTTGTTGGGGGTCGCAGGGACAGGAAATAATTGAGCATCCCATGGACTGCTCTCCTTTCCGGGGAGGGTTAGCACAAGCCACTGCCCTTGCTGCAGCTTAGGGTTTTGCAGCATATGCCGTTGCAGTATAGAGGAAGAGCCGGTGGACAACCAATCACTGGCGTGGGTGCATGCAAGCGTCGTGTAGGACATCACTGCACATCCGAGGTCTGGGAAAATTACTATTGAAACCTCCCCGGCTCTGGTAGGTGAAGGTGGTGCAAGGACCACCACCCCACCCCCAATGCCGAGTGCGGCCGGCTGCCTCTGGTGCTCCCTCCACCCCTGGATTGCCTGGCCAGATTTGCAGAAAGGTCTTCCAGGGAGAAGGGTGGTCCCACCCCAGGGGCTTAAATCAGGGAGACCAGGTGCCAGGCGAGTGGTAGAGGAGCTAGAGGAGCTGGATGGTAGGACTGAGTCTATGGCAGGGCAGGATGGAGGTGTAGTTGAGTGACTACACTGGAGAGTCTGACGCAAAGGAGCAAAAACAGAATTGAAAAAAAAAAAGAATCCATACTAGAAACATAGAAACATATAAATTTTTGGCAGATAAGGACTACCTGGCCCATCAAGTCTGTCTGTAAGCCCTTAACAGAATTACTGCTCAGACCCACCCACTGCTGTACCTCTATGGTTACTCTATGCCTGTCCCAAGCATTCTTGAATCCTTCCACAGTGCTTGCTCCCACCACCTCCTGAGGCAGACTATTCCATGCATCCACCACCCTCTCAGTGAAGAAGAACTTCCTCACATTCTCTCTTAACCTCGCACCTTCCAATTTCATGTCATGCCCCCTCATTTTTTTGCTCCTCCTGTATTGAAAATGTCTCCCCCCTGCACCTTGTTTATACCTTTGAGGTACTTGAATGCTTCTATCATGTCCCCTCTTTCCCTCCTCTCTTCTATCGATTACATATTGAGGTTCCTTAATCTCTCCTCATAAGGCTTGTGTTGCAAGCCCTGTATAATCTTAGTCACCCCTCTCTGGGCCATCTCCAGCCTGTTAATATCCTTATGAAGGTGTGGCCTCCACAACTGCACAAAGTACTCCATGTGAGGCCTGACCATGGTTTTATATAATGGCATCACTACCTCCCTCCTTCTGCTGGTGATACCCCTGCCTATGCACCCCAGCATGCAACTGGCCCTCCCAGCTGCCTTAGCATGCTACTTTGACATCTTCAGATCATCTGGAATAATAAAATCCTGTTCTCTTTCCTCCTTTGTGACTGTCAGCAACCTCCATCCTGTAACTTTCCCCAGGGTTTCTATGTCCCAGTTGCATGATTTTTCACTTTTTTGAATTAAACTTCAGTTGGCAGTCCTAGACCATTTTCAAATTTCCCCAGGTCCCTCCTTTTTTCTTCACCCTCTGGGGTATCCACTCTGTTACAGATCTTGATGTCATCTGCAAACAGGCAGACCTTTCCCTCCTGCTCTTCTGCAATGTCGCTAATGAAGACATTGAACAGGACTTGCCCCAGGACACATCCTTGAGGCACCCCACTGATCACCCCCCTCTCCACAGACTGCACCCCATTTACCACCACCCTCTGCCTCCTGTCTATTAGCCAGTTTCTAACCCAGTTTAACACCCTGACCCCCATGCCCAGCCTTCCCAACTTGTTTATCAGCCTCCTATGTAGGACAGTGTCAAAGGCTTTGCTGAAATCAAGGTAAGAGACATCCACTGACCTACCCTGATTTACTTCCTTTGTCGCCCAGTTTAAAAAATCAACCAGATTTGTCTGATATGACCTCCCCACTGTGAATCCATGTGGTCTATGGTCCTGGGCTCCAGTGGCTTCTAGATCCCGCTCTATCCTTTCTTTAAGCAATGCCTCCATGATCTTCCCCACTACTGAAGTGAGGCTGACCGGCCTATAGTGACCTGGCTCTTCCCTGCTGCCGGATTTGTGTAGAAGGACCACATGTGCCCTCCTCCAATCTTTGTACCACCCCTGTGTAGAATGACTTGTGAACATGGCTGCCAGAGGTTCTGCTATCTCTCTTTGCAGTTCTCTTAATTTCCTTGGGTGTATGCCACCTGGTCCCATCACTTTAGAAACACAGAATTTGATGGCAGATAGGGACCGCTTAGCCCACCCAGTCTGCCCATTTCCCTACCTAATGGATAAGCTGCAGATCCTAGTTAACCAGCAGCCTACTTCTTCCTACCCCAACCCCCTAGAATTGCCTTATGACTGTCCCATGCATGCTTGAATTCCACCACTGTTTTTGACTCCACAACCTCCTCTGGAAGGCCATTGCATGCATCCACAACCCTCTGTGAAAAAATACTTTAAATTATGTCTGAGCTGCAATCTCCATCTTCAAATTGTGCCCCTTGTTCTTGCACACTTTTATTTTGAAAGATGCTACCTCTTGAACTTTGTTGATTCCCTTGAGGTACTTGAAAGTTTCTATCATGTCCCCTCTCTCCCTCCTTTCCTCGAGGCTATACATATTAAGCTCCTTAAGTCTCTCTTCATATGTCTTCCGGTGCAGACCCTGTACCATTTTAGTTGCCCTCCTCTGGCCAGCTTCCATCCTGTCTATGTCTTTGCAGAGATTGGGTCTCCAGAACTGCACGCAGTACTCCAGATGGGGTCTCACCAGCTGTCTGTACAGAGGGATAATAACTTCATGTTTTTTACTGGTGATACCTCTCCCTATGCATCCCAGTATCCCCCCAGCCCTCTTTGCTGCCCTCTCATTGCTTGCCCACCTTTAGGTCATCTGATATGACTACCCCCAGGTCCCTTTCCATTTTTGTTGTTGTTAGTATCTCACCCCCCATTGTGTACTCTTCTCCTGGTTTTTGTTTCCAGGTGCATTACTACGCTCTTAGCATTGAATCTAAGCTGCCATACATTTGACCATTCCTCTAACCTTGCCAAGTCCCATCTCATCCTTTCCACCCCACCTTGTGCATCAACTCTGTTGTAGATCTTTGTGTCATCTGCAAAGAGACATACTTTTTCCTTCCAGTCCCTCTGCAATGTCGCTATAAAGACATTAAGAGGACCGTCCTAATACTGAACCTGCGGTACCCCACTAGTAACCCCTTTCTTCAGAGTGGACTCCATTTACTATTACCTCTCTGTGTCCTATTCTCCAGCCAATTCTTTACCCAGGCTGTCATCTTGGGACCCACTCCCAGGCTGGCTAACTTGTATATTAATCTTTTGTGTGGGACTGTGTCTAATGCCTTGCTAAAGTATAGGTAGGCCATGTCCGCAGCCCCTCCCTGATCTACTACTTTGGTCACCCAGTCAAAGAAATCTATCAGATTTGTCTGGCATGACCTTCCCGCTGTGAATCCATGCTGCCTTGGGTCCTTTGTCCACCTTCAATTTAGTGAGATCGAGCGGGACTCTTTCCCCTGTGAATGGACTATTGTCCACCTCGTCACACACTTGGCAACTGCTGCATTGTAGTGGCCCATCCCCCTCTTTTGTGAATACTGAACAGAAATATTTATTCAGTATTTCTTCCTTTTCCATGTCACCCTCCTTGCATTCCCCCCTCTAGCCCCTGAGCCTTGCAATCCCCCCTTGTTTTTCCTCCTTTCACTGATGTACCTGAAGAATGTCTTGTCCCCTTTCTTAACTGACTGTGCTAAACCTTCCTCAGTCTGTGTCTTTGCTCTCCTTACTGCCTTTCCTGCTTCCTTTAGACACTCTAGGTACCCCTCCCTGTCCTTCTCCCTTTGGGTCTCCTTATATTTCCTGAACCTTTTAGTTTTGGCCCTGACCTTTACTGCCACCTCTCTCGAAAACCACAGTGGCTTTCTCCTTTTCTTGCCTTTGGATACCAATCTGATGCATTAGTTTGTTACTTCCAGTAAGGCTTCCTTTAGATGCTTCCACTGTTCTTCCACTCCCTCTCCTGCCCCTGTTCTCTCTAGGGCTCTTTTGATACTTCTCCCAATTTCAGCGAAGTCAGCATTTTGAAATCCAAAACCTTTGTACTGTATGACTTAAGTGAGTCCCTGTCCGTATGCTTAACCACAAAATGTTGTGATCACTGGATCCCAGTTGCCCTTCTTCCTGGACATCTGTGATTTGATCCCCATTGGTCATTGCTAGTTCTAGAATTGCCCTGTCTCTGGTGGGATCAAGCACAAGCTGCCTGAGTCTAGACTCCTGGAGGGAATCAAGGATGTTTCTGCTTCTGGCGGAAGCAGCTACACTGGTTTTCCGATCCACATCTAGCATATTGAAATCCCCCATCAGTAGAATTTCACCTTTCATTACCATCTAATGTATTTCCTCCACTAGCTCCCTGTCCAGTTCATCACCCTGTCCTGGATCCCTGTATATCACCCATGTGAGCATTGCTGTGCCATTTTCAGGTTGAAGGGTGACCCACAGTGTCTCAGCCTCCTCCTGCCTACCCTGTACCTGTGTTGCCATTATACCCTATCTAATATACAGGGCTACTCCCCATCCTTTTTGCTCACCCTATCCCTCCTGAATAGAACATATCCTGGTACATTTGTTTCCCACTCATGATTAGCTGTGTACCAGGCTTCAGTTATTTCTACTATGTCCAGGTCTCCTTCAGTTATTAAAGCCTCCATGTCTGGGACCTTATTTCCCAGTCTGCGTGCATTTGACATCATGAAATTCCAAGTTTTACTGCCTGACCGCTGTCTCTTCCTGTTTTTGGCCCCTGAATTTTCCCCCTTTCCCTGATGTTTTTCTCTTGTGTTCCTGAGTCCTTTCCTACTCCATTTCTGCCCTACTTCGATGACCTTGATATCAGTTCCTCTTCCTGCTCCATTGTTCTGCTTTCCCTATCATGTGGGTCTGTGCTGCCTGACTATCCCTGCTCCTGTGGCCTTCCCTTCCTGGCTTGTTTAAATGCTCATCAGCAAAGCATTTAAACTGACCATTGAGGCTGCCTTCCCCTTGCTGGACAGATGCAGTCTGTCCCCAGTGTACAGGGTTGCATCACTCCAGGTGGGTCCCCAGTGAAGCCATATCCCTTCTCATTGCACCAGCCTTTCAACAGTGTGCTGAACTTACTAATGTGGAAATTCCTGCCCCCCCCCCACTGTGGACTGGCAGCACCTCCAAAAATGTCATGGAGCTTGCTACCTTCCTCACCTGCTCTAAGCTTGCCTTATCCTTGGATAGGCCATTTGTCCACAAGTGGATAATGACCTTCAGCCCTCCAGACCTCCACTCCTTTCCACAGCTTCAGTGATTCTCTGGATATGCTCCTCCTCCTTCCAAGGTGTACCTCCAGGAAAGCACTTTACCACTCTTTCCTCTCTATTATATGTGCCTAAATCCATTTCCCAGACAACTGAGTCCCCCAACAGGAGTAAATTATTCTTCCTTTGGGGTTTTCTTCCTCCTGCCACTGGGTCTCCTTTCTGGAGGACCTCACCTTCTCCTGGTCTCAGCCTCGGATTTCAGGGCTGTACCATTCCTCCAACACTGTGTAGGGCTTCATGAGCTAGAATGGATGGGGGTGTGTGTCTTTGCCCCTTTCCCTGAACCTTTCTGAGCCCACCATAGTATATCCTACCATCTGTCTGGGTGGCTGTTGTGACATTGGCTGTGAACCTGATGGCCTCTTGGTGGGGGAAGGTCCCCAGTATTCCTGCTGCCAGCTCGGCCCAGAGACTGGCAACCTCTTCCCTCAGCCTAGAAAGGTTCCTGCAAATGGGGCAGCACCGCAGTAACCAGAATGTTTTTTCTGAAGACTGCTGCACTACAGGAAGAGCACTGCACCACTCCCTGCATCATCCTGTGCTTGTTGATATTCCACGCCTCCTAACCCTTTTTTGTCCTTCTCCTTCACTACCTGTCATTCTCTACTTTGTAGTGACTTAGAGCTTCTCTCCTCCCTCTTGTATGTGCTTGTATGGTTTGAGTAGTACTCTGCCCCTGATAATTAACTTCAAAATGAGTAGTCTGTCGCCCCTGTGCCAGATTAAAATAGATTTGGGAAACATTGAACCTTTAGAGTAGATTCTGTAACACCAACAAGGATATCCTCAGGTATCTGTATATTGCCAGTCACATGATCATTTCCATGAAAAGGAGGTACAGTGTATTGTTTGTATATATCCTCATCATGATGTGTACTATCCTTTTCTACTGTGGCTTGACTATTTTGATCACTTTCTTGGTATTTAGTATCCATTCTGATTATAGCATATATGTTAATATCTTAATGAAATGTATTATTGTTTTTGAAATATCTAAAATCACTTTTAATTTATAAGTGTTTACAATTTCCTGCTAAATTTTCATATTATATGTGGAAACACATTTAATAATATTAAGCCACTTTTCACACATGTTATTGTGCACATTTATGTTTTTAAATGCCAAGGGTAGATACACTGTGTTCTTTTCAGACATGTCATCATTTTATTCTAGGGTTATGTCTGTGCCATATTTTGTATTTAATCTAAGATTTGTTTTGAGTGCTACATTGCCTGAAGCAGGATCTTTTAAAATGTATTTGATTTCTGAATTTCTGTTGCTACTGGATCAACATCAACATAGTTCAGAACAAAGCAGTGGAGTAGAATATCCATCCTATTATTCTGCAGCATTAACCATAACATGACAGTAGAGCCCATTTCATTGAATTCATTACTCAAGGGACACTGTCAACATCCTTAGACCTCAAACTTTTCCAAGTTAAAACAACACATGAAAGTTCACATTCTGTAGAGATTACTGATATAGGTGGCTGCTTGATTCTGATTACCTTTTTTCCTTTAAAAAGTGTAAAACAGACTGCCCACCATGCTGGTGTTACCACACTAAGACATGTTTGTTTACATTTCTCGATCAACTCCCACTGCATCTTTCCTGGACTTGGGAACACCATCAACAGAACCTGGACACTAAAGATGCAGTGGGTGGAGAGGAGATTATTACATCTAGAGTGACTACACTGTTTTCGGTGTGATGATCATGTTTAGGAAGTATGCACCAAGAGTAGAGCAAGGATTCAGAACAAAACAAGGTTGGATATAATGTCACCATTTGTATGCATTCTGGTTCTGCTAAAAAAAGGAAGCAGATAAAACAACCAGAGACATCAATGAATTTTAGAGCAGGTAAGCAATCATAAAATGTGGGGTTTCAAATAGAAATGCAAGGATGCAAAATTAGCTGACAGTGTTCCTTCAATTTCTTACATACAATTACTGTGCTTCTCATTTCATTTAAATCACAGTATTATTAGAGAGGATTTTTAAATCACTGAATTTACACCTATATACAAAAATAACAACTTTATACCCTCAACAAATAATTTTAAAATATGGAAAGATAAAGGCATTCATCAAATTAGTATGATCATGGAGGAACATAATATAAACACTTTTGAAAGTTTACAAGACTTATATTCTCTGCCTAACACACAAACATTTAAATATATCCAAATAAAAAAAATTCTAAAAATACAAATCTCTCTAAGATTGAAAGATGAACCAATATTACTCAAGTTACTACAACATAAAACAGAAAAAAATGATATCCACACTATATCAACTTATAATGGAAAACAGTAGATATGACTTAAATAAATTAAAAACAAAATGAGAAACAGATCTAGGAATTATTATTACAGACCAAATATGGAAACAAATGATTAATACCTTCATAGTAAATGTTAAATTAACTAAACGTCAGCAAATACAGAAGAACACATTCCACAACATTTATTATACTCCACAAAGTGACATCATTTTAATAATATAATATCTGATAAATGTCCCAGTTGTGCAAGTACATCAGGAAAATTGATTCATATGATCTATGCATGCCTATATCTCATGAATTTCTGGAGCAAAATAATGAAACTATAATAAAGATATTTAAAAACACTATAAAATTAACCTCAGTACTTATAATATATGGTATGATTCCACTAAATAATGACTAGGACAAATTTCAATGAAATTACTTATGATTATGATAATTCTAGCAAGAAAATGCATTTTGCAAAAATGGAAAGACTTCTCTCCACTGGTGTTTGAAACTTGAATTAATTTTATGGCTGACGTGAAAACTGAACAAATATACTACATAAAGAATGGACAGAAAGAATTTTTGGAAAAACATATGGGCATCATTCAGAGATTTTCTACAAGGAGGATGAATATAGGAATGAAAAACTTGTATGATGAATAATATAAGCTATTAGAAGCAATGAACATGATTAAGAAACCAGAAGAGTGTATATATATATATATATATATATATATATATATATACTTAGAACAACATAACAACATAGGTTTAAAGGAACAAATATACAGTAGATTAGAATTTGGAAAAGTTTAGAATCCTGGACCCTGGTAATGATGATAAACAAGACTATTAATCTGAAAATAAAATTAGATGAGAATATGGTCTCAAATTGTTATATGAACCAAAAAAGAAAAAAACTAAAAATCTCAGGTTTTGTCTGCTCTGCAACCTGTAATTGGTAGAACAAATGATCACAGGAAATATAGACTGAATCAAATTTTCTTATAATATATGAGGAGTGCTTGTTACTGTCCAAAACAATCACTTTACAACTTGTAGTCCCATCGCTATGGCATCAGGCACTTGTTAACCCTACTTGAGTATGTCATAGTGATGGGATTACAAATCAGAATGCAAGGAACTGGCAGCATTCCTTAAAAGAAAGGTGATCGGTAGTCCATGTAAGTAGTTTAAACAAGTACTTTCTCGATGCCACCTCTGTTTTGCACTGTGATATGCTGCAGCTATTCAGATGAACACTCCCCTGTCCTGAAAGATGACATTGAAGCTATCCACAATTCAGCAACAACATGATCTGTGTAGACCAATCAGGGGCCAGACATTCAAAACTTAGCCCTGAGGCTATATTAACACTACAGTATGCTAAATTAGTCCTGAACCAGCAGTAGCTGTATTCAAAGGAATAGCCCTGGGGCTAAATCTGCTGAATATAGTATGCAAAGGAAGCAGGCAAACAGGGCTGGGTGCAGTGCTAAATAGCCTGAAAAATAAGACAGCTCTGAATATAGCAACAGGGAAATGCAAAATGCAACAGCAGCTCAGTGGACACAAAGGTGGAGCAAGGCAGAGCTGAAGTTGATGGATAATGTGTGTGACAGCAATGAAGTGTTGCACACAACTGCAAACAGTAATGCAGGCAGCACACTGCAGAACTGTGCAATGCTTTTGAGAGGATTGCCTGGGGCTAACCCAATTGCACAGTGCTAACACATTTGCCCAGTGCAAAAAGTTTGCTATTTTCAAAGCTCCTATGCAAATGATCCTACTTAGGCAATCAATGCAAAGAGCCATATTAGCATCTCATTAAGGCATGCTTAGCATACATTAGCATGAAGATTGCCTGGTGTTGTTCTATGGTGCACACAGCTCCACCTGTAGGTCAACCAGGAACTATAGGTTAAAGAAATGCAGGCTGGATGGTGCCCACAGCTCCACCTGTAGGTCAGACTGGACATACAAGCTGAAAGCCACAGGCCAGGATGTGCACACAGCTCCACCTGTATGCCAGCCTTGAGAAACAGTTTGTTAGCTACAGGCCATGGGTGTCAGCAGGCATACATAATGCATACCTCCCACCCAGTCAGCACTGGAATGAGGGACATAGACACTCTGAATGTGGAACAAAGAGGGACACTGATTCCCATAATGAGAGGCATATCCACAAACATGGAGACACAAACTCAGGACACAATGGAAACCATTACCTTTGTATGTACACAGAGTAAGAGTTATGTAGCACCATATATTAATATAACTCCCTGCTTGAAAGCCTGGATGTACAGTACAGTGTATGTGTGTGCAACACTGTTCCCAGGAGGGACAAATACAGATCAGGGCTATAGTGAGAGAACACAGAGGATGTCCCTGTACTGAGGGACACTGTAGAGGACTTTATAACGGTGTGTGTGTGTGTGTATTTATCTATATATACATATATATATATATATATATATATATTATATATATATATATATATATATATTCATTAGCAAAAAATCTGTTAATGCATCAGTTAGGTGAATAATATAGCAACAAAGCAGGAAATGGGGTGTTAGGGTTTCCAACTCTAACGCCCCACCCCCTGGGTTCCCCCCCTTCCACTCCACCCCCACCTCTCCACCCTCCACACACCAATAGGCATCTGTGTGTATGTTAGGGTCAACAGCCTAACTCTCACCCCATTCCATATGTAAACAAGCTGAGGCGGTGCAGTACAGGAGAATGGGGTGAAAGTTAGCTGACAGCACCAATGCACATCCAGACCCCTGTTGGTGTGTGGAGGGTGGAGGATTGGGAGTGGAGTGGTAGGGGAAGAAACCCTGAGGGTAAGGTGTTAGGGTAGGAAACCCTAATGCCTCATTTCCCTGCTTTTGTCACTATAGTATTCACCCTAACTGATCCATTAAAGGAGTTTTCTACAATGAATTTCCATTCTTCTTCAGATAGCATAACTGTATCCTCATTTTACTGTGGGAGCACAGGGTTCCATCCCTCCATTCAGATAATACAACAGTATCCACAGGTCCTTCACACCTTACACTCCCATCCCTCCACACATGTACATATGTATCTAACTGTGGAAACACAGGGGTCTCTGGCCCCTTCACTTCCACATATAAAGTTACGAGCAGGCATAGCAAAATCACAGCAGATAGTCATAACTGTGCCATCTTAAGTAATTTTGACCCCAAATGTTCAACATAACCTTCTTATTACTTCACCGAATATACCCAGTACAGAAAACCGTCAAAGCCCTGTGGAAATATAATTCAGGACAACTGTAATGCCGTTTTGTGCCACAGGTGCAGAAAAACATTTTTGGCAGGATTTGAAAAAAATTACAGATGTACTATTCATGAGGTGTTGTGAAAAATGGTAATTTTGAAAATCTGGAGTGAAAACATGAAAAATCGGTGAAGTGATAAGCGTACGTAGAAACCGCGCAATGCACTCTTGTAACTCTGTCATTTTTTGGATTTCTTTTACCAAATTGTCAACATGTTTTTTTGGGACCTCCCCTAATGAACAGTTGCACTATAATTTTGTTAATCCATTCCGAATGTTGATTTTGCACAGCAACCATGCCATTCTGCACCACAGGTGTAAAAAACACATTTCAGGCAGGATGTAAAAAATAACAGCTATACTGTTCATGAGAAGATGTGACAAAATGGCAACGTTGAAAATCTAGGATAAAAATATTAGAAATTGGTGAAGTTATGAGCATGCATAGAAACTGCGCAATGCACACTCATAACGCAGTCATTTTTGGTAATTATTTTTCTAAATTAGCAACATGGGCTTTTTGAACCTCACTTCATGAACAGTAGCACTGTTATTTCATTATTCCGTCTGGAAAGGTGATTCTGTGCAGTGAACTGCAAAATCACTTTTCTGGACTCATTAACAAAATGCCAGTGACAGTGTTCATGTGGTGGGGTCCCAAGAACCCCATGTTGAAAATTTGGGGTCAAAATTCCTAAAAATGGCTGAGATATCATCATAAGTTGACCCTCCCCCATTGTCAGCCATTATATGGTTCTTACCTTTGATTCTTCATTCCGCAACTTGGCTTTGAAGACTGCAGATGTGTCCCAGTCCTCAGAAGATGACAGCACTGATCTCCAGAGGTAAGTATGGGGTAAGGGGGGTGCGGGGAGGTGGGTGCTCAGTGGGAGGGTGGGGATGGGGGGGGACTGGGAAGTTCAAGAGGGACCATTTTCTTTTTTCCAGGTTACAAACACATAGCACACGTCAGGATGTTTTTTCTTTATTTACAGGAAAAATAAATAGTTAAATGTGGGCACACTGGGGTGGGCTCCCAGTGTGCCACATGAGTTGGGGAGATACATGCTGCCAACAAGGGGATTGGGCACCCCCATCAGCAATGCAATAAAGAATAATCAAATAACTTTTGGGCACACTGGTGTGGGCTCACAGTGTACCACATGAGTTGGGGAAGGATACAGGCTGCCGACAGGGGGACTGGACACCCCCTTTGGCAGTGAATATGGTCTGGTGGGGGTGGACAATAGACTGCCAGGATTGGACTTGGGGGTAATTACAAGATACACTTTGTATTACTATGGTAGTAATTCGAAGTGTCACTTCAAATTACTTTGGGTTCCACCTCCACTTACTGCATGCTTTTTGCAGGTGGTATTTAGCTCCACGCTACTGGTGGCGCAACAACCTGTAGCGTGGTGCTACTATTTTGAATATGCCAGCGTGCCGGCATTCATGGCCACTCCCCTACCTCCCTTCCCTGCAAACATTAACTTTTATCGTAGGTGATATCACAAAGCGCTGGCACTATGAAGGCTTTTAAATATTGCAGTCTGCCACAAATTATGTGCTATTCAAGCTCTATGGATTTGTACCGGGTGCAATGCTTTGAATATCTGACCCTTGATCTTTTGACTGATGCACTTTAAAAAAAAAATTTAACAAAGTTCTCCATTGTGATCACAGTTACTAATGTGTTTCCCCTATACACTATATAAGACAATGCCTGAGAAGTGATTGCTAACCTCGTCGCAATCACCTCTCGCAGTTGTCAAAACAATGGTAGACCTCTTGAGCTGTGCTCTTGAGGTTTATTTTGTTGTCCTAGCAACCACTTGAGGTGATTACAGTGGGGGATAACAACCACTTCTCTGGTATTATCCTCTATGTTCTCATAGTTTAGATTTGGCTATTTTTCTCTGGTGTATATTTGTCATTTTATCTTCAAAAGTAATCTCCTCTATGTTTTCATATTTAAATTCTGTTTTATTTAAGCATTTTTATGTGTTGTCATTAATATTCCATTTTATAGGACCCTGCAAAGAGTCCCTTTGCATTACCTCGCTGGATACATTTTTTCATATTCACTATACATCCTTGGCATTTTATATAGTTATCTCAGTATTTATTTTATACCGTCTATTATTTATTCATTTTCCCTGATTATCCCTGTACCCCCCACCCCATGTTGCAGCAGGAAACAAGCCATTGTGGACTCTGCTTGCTAACCTGGTAAAATATGTTTCAAATAAATGTGTTTATTTAGTTTTGCTGACTGGGAAAGGAGGGCTAGAACATACTGCCTATTTTCACCTCATGCTGGAGGTGGGATGGAGCAGATGCAACCCAAATTAAACTGAAACAGATTTAGCTGTTAGTTGTAATTTTTTTAGTGAATGGGGGATATTTTGGCCAGGACACCAGATAAATTCACATAGTCTATCTGAGAAGTGCCATTGGATGGTTAAAGTTCACCTGAACAATCACCAATAAAGGCAAATGGGATCTCAGTTTAACATCTCTTCCGATGGATGACACACCCCAACAGTACAGCATCCCCTTAGTATTGCACTCAGGTGCCAGCATTTATGGCATATGCTCAATACCGATGAGGGACAAGAACCCACAACCTTCTGACCTAGAGGGAGATTTTGTGCTGCTAATTAAGCCACATTGACAACAATAAATAAATAAATTCATACATTTCTGCAACAGTGGCAAATTCAACTTCAGCAGTCTTGCTCTTGGTCAGTCATGTTGTCATATCTCTGTATTTCTCATTTAGCTTGGGAATGTGCTTCTTCATGTTCAATGGATTTAACATTATATAATTGGGTTTATGGACTGACCAAACCTAAATACATCATTGGTAGAACCACAAAACATGATGAATGATTACTTTCTTTAATCCATCTCTAATGAAAATACATATTTTTTCATTATGATAAACATTTCTACTTTTTTTACTCAGGTACAGGCAATATTGTTCAGGTCTGACCCCTCCAGCCCCATCAACTGGCATTCCATGGACTTGGTTTGACCACCATTCTTCTCCCACAGCTTCCTCACCATTGTGGGGTCAGCAGGCCACCCTCTTACCTGCTGGAGAATGGATCTAGTTCATTGAGGGAGGGTTCTATTGCCAGAGTGGGGCCTGTGAAGGGTCTGACCTCTTATCTTTGTTCTGTCTGGGATTGTCTCTCCAAGTTTTCTGCCTGGTACACCTGCTGCTGTGTGGTAAACAAGCTTGCATGCAAGTGTGGAGTATATCACCACCAGTGTCCTCCACCCAGCAAGTCACTCAAAGTGCACTGCCACCTCAGGTTACCCTCAGAGAAAGATAGCATCCTCTAAGATGCTCAATCCATCTCCCCCAGCCACTCCTCCAATGACCCAGGCTCAGTTTCAAAACTGGGTCACCATTGTGGTGGAATGTGTGGCATCCAGTGCTTAAACCCTCCAAACCACTGGGTTGGCCTGACTTTTCTACATTTTCTAAATTTCAAAACCCACAAGAGGGCACTAGTTTATTCAACATAAAGGCACTTACTAGAATCATATAATAATAATAATAATAATAATAATAATAATAAGCATTCTTTTCAAATCTCACATATCTTTCTTGAAACAGGAAAATAAAACCCTTTATCCAGTAGGGGAACAAACAAACATCCATTCCATGAGCACAACACAACAAGATGTGTAGCACTGACACTCAGAAAAAAAAATGTAGTAGAGCCCACCAGGACACAAATGACTCAGGCTCCGTTTCAAAACTGGGCTGCTGGTGTTGTGGCAGGTGTGGCAACCAGCACCTCAGCCTTCTGCACAATTAGGCCAGTCTGACTTTTTACTTCTTAAATGCCAAAACCTACAACTGGACATTAGTTTCTTCAATATAAAGGAACTTACCGGAGTCATGTAACATTCAGTCTTCCTTACAAATCTCATATATTCTTCTTGCAACAGGAAAATAATGCCCTGTTTCCAGTTAAAAAAACACAAAACTTTTAATGCTATGAGCATAATATATACAACGAGACATGCAGCACTCACACTTAGAATAAACAGTATAGTAGAGCCCACCAGGATGACATGCAATACTACAGCATTCTACAGCAGTTACTACAGGAAACAAGGTGATTTCAGTGGTAGATGATCCTTTTGTCATACTGCAAACTGTAACATTACATTGCATTGTGCCAGGGTCCACTGTATATCCAGGTTGCACACTAGTAGCATGATTATTTTGTGCAAAATGTAACAATCCTACATATTTATGAGCAGTTGAGGAAATAAAATGATTTATGTTATACACAGTATCAGAATTCCACAATGGGTAAATCCAAGAGAAATTCATATGAAAACTGCAAAGTGCATCGATTCATTACAAGTCTTTCACCAACGCCCTGGAATTTCAGCTCTCGTGAGTCTTTGTCAGGGGAGTTGGATGACATATTAGCACAATAACCCACTCCAGGGCATGGGTTTCTTGAGAACTAAGGCCCTTCACGTGTGCATTAAAAGGCACTTCCCTGCCAAATCATCCATGTCATGAATTTATTCTCTAGAAACCTATGTCTTGTCATGTGTTAGTGCTTTCTTATCAAGTTAAGGTAAGTGCAATTCATATGACATTGTGAGCCAGATATTGAAAGCTTTGCACCGGGCAAAAAATGTTTGGGCGGGTTTAGCGCAGGTCTGCTATTAGAGATGCAGCGAATTTAAATTCTGCTGGGGAAGTGAACGTGAAGTGTTCACTTTGCACTGTCACTCCAGTGGGCAATGGAAAGTGCTCACTCCACCTTGTCATTACCACTTCGCGTTGAGTCATTGTTTATAATGGGCTTCGCATTCCTCTTTATGATTCTAAGTGATCCACCTGGTGTTTCAGATTTGGCAGCCCCTCCATACATTACATGGCTCACAGTACTGTAAGTCACATGCTCTTTAGCTAGGCAGGAAGAAAGTGAGTCATACAAGCAGACACTTTTACTTTCTCCTGTGCAGATGGAGAGAGAGAGTAGTGTGTTTTGTGACTGCTGATACTTTGAGACCAGAGTGAGGAGGAGATTTAAACTTTGATTTAGACCCAACAGCTTTTTTAAAAGCTACATTTATTTGTCTTTTCTGGGTGCAGCTATGCATTGCAGCATCCCTAAGAAGAGGAGGGCCACGCAGCACCTGCTGCTCCAACAGCACACCATCCCATACCACCACCACCAGCAGGTCAGCATGTAGAATGTGTGGACCCCAGAGAACTGTGTGTAACACAGGCTGACTTGCCAGTTCTCTGGAGCACTGTTGAGGAGAACAACGAGGGAGTGAATGCTGTGGAGCAGCAGCTGGATCACATAGAGAGACATTCGTTGCAAATTATGTCCATGCTGGAACTGCTGCTGGATCACCATGGGATCCCACATTGTTTTTTTTTCCTCACACCATGTGACCCCCCCACACCTTCCTTGCTGTGTTATAAAATGTATTCCTCCACCATTCCTGACCCTTGTATGTAATTATGCCCTTTTTTGTTGTCTTCCATATGCGTGGCACTTTGTATTTTGAGCAGTGCAAATATACTGTGCTAAACTGCATGTGTGCAGTCATCTTCTTTCCAGTCTGTTGTACTGCAAACAATGTCCAACTCCCTGACTTAAAACAAACATTATTGAGTACAATGGTGGGGTGCTGAAGCATGGAGATACTGCAAAACAGGCTTACATTACATCCAAGAAACTATTAAAAAAAATTAATGTTGTGATTCATGACATGATCGTAAATCGTGATTTGCGACTGCATTTGTGACCGTGTTGATGAAAAAATGTGAATGCCTATGGCTGTACTTCCCTGGGCCCTGATGAGGTGTGGCACAAAACTCCCCGACTTAAAAACAAACATTAATGAGTACAATGGTGGGGTGGTGAAGCATGGAGAGATACTAAAAAACAGGCTTACAATACATCCAAGTAACTAGAAAAAATATTAATGTTGTGATTTGTAATGTGAATGATCATGAATCATGATTTCTGATTGCATTTGTGACTGTGATAATAAAGAAAGTGATTCAGTGTCGGTGGTGTGAGATAACCAGTATGAAACTGTATTGGAAAAGTGAATGCCTACGGGTGTACTTCTCCAATAAGCTGTAGCTTGAAACTCCCAGAATTAAAAACATGTACCAGTGAGTACAATGATGGGGTGGTGAAGCCTGGAGAGATACTACAAAACAGGCTTATACATCCAAGTAACTAGAAAAAAAAATTAATGTTGTGATTCGTAACGTGAATGATCGTGATTTGTGACTTCATTTGTGACTGTGATGATGAAGAACATGATTTGTATCATGAGTGACTCAAGATGTTGGTCCTGACTTAAAACACATATTAATGAGTACAATGTTCATGCAGAATCAAGCACCACACCTGTCCAGTACTTTAAAGGGAAGCCAAAGAAACAACTGTGACTTAAGTTACAGATGGAGATTGGGCTCTAAAGAGATGCAAATGCACAGACAAATTAAGATTGCGCTGTGCACTGAAGAGATGCAGACACAAAGGCATAACACCTAACCAGTGCTCACCATCAGAAATTCAAATCTGAAAACAATACCTTTGCCTGTTGGGGTGGGTCACGGGGGCGGCAGTGAAGATACCACAAAGAAGTACAAAAACATTGCTGAAATTATGTGGCACAATAAAAGGTGTCTGATTTGGTGACACACGTCACACACATACTCACACACATACAGACAAACACACACACACACACACACACACACACACACACACACTAAGTAATGCATAGCAAATTGAAAACTTCAGTAATATAACCACATATTTTAAACAAACTAAAATTATGCACTGCGGCAGTAAAAGTCACTAGTACTAGTACCAGTAAAGATACCACAATGAAGTACAAAAATCACACAGCTGTAGTGGATAGCAGCTTCACATTGCTGAAATTATTATGTGGCATAATAAAAGGTGTCTGATTTGATGACACGCGTCACACACATACTCACACACACACATTAAGTAATGCATAGCACATTGAAAACTTCAGTAATATAATCACATATTTTAAACAAACTAAAATTATGCACTGCTGCACCACAACAATCAGCAAAAAAAGGCAAGAAATATTGAAAATATTTCTGTGTGTACATTAACACAGTTATAGAAGAAAAATATCACCAAAACAGAAAGCACTGTCTTTTTCTCCAAGTTAATCTACCTACACCACCGATACACCCTTCCCCCAAAGCATACTTCCACTGTCTTTCAGTACACAGACTGAATGTTGTACATTAACATTCAAAATCCATACACAAACAATAAATGCTCTATGATATGAGCACAGGAGGGTTTCCTATAATCGATGAACTAAAGTTTCAGCAAAAAAATGACTCAAAAAGGCTTTTTTAACAGCTTTTTGAAGGTTTGAATTGCAGAGAGCTCTCAGAGCAGATTGTCTCCTACAGCTTCCTACACACACTACCCCAAACTGAGGCTGTGCAGAACAATCTAGAGCCCATGTGACTTGAAATCCCTTGATCACTGCAAAATTCATCTTTGGAGCTTAAAACAAAGTGAGGGGCGGTGAGCGAGATGCTATAAAGTCTTTGTTTCGATGGACTTGCGTTACCCATTATAACGTGAAGTACTCTGCTTGCGTTGTGGAGCACTCTGCTAATTTACCACTGGTGAATCACTTCGCGGAGCGAATTGGGGCAACTTCGCCCATCACTATCTGCTATATTCAAAAGGCCAAATAGCATGCGCAAACTGCATTAGCACTGGGAAAACCATAAGTATATGCAAGGGGCAAAGTGAGCATGAATACAGATGCAATGAGATATTCAGCGACTAGCGCCGCACTAAGGTGTTTAGCGTGACTTAGCATGACCCATAACACGGTACAAATTAACGCCCAAGAAAAGCTGGTCTTAACCCTGGGCAAACAGCTTTGCACGACATTGTTGCTTTGCACGGTGATAGCACGGCATTAATGCAGCTTGCACGGCCCTAATATCTGAGTATGACACTTAGAAACTGCCAGACATGGAGGACACATGCTGCTCACTGATGGCACCACCAAGATGCCAACAGCTACCACAGGTCCCAGCTATGCACAGGCAGTAAGGGGTGATCAGGCCCACAGAGGTCATCATGGTAGTGTGGCACTACAGCACACACCTGCAGACCATACCTCTGTAGTGCCCAACAGATGCCAGCACACACAGGCAGCACTGTGGGCATGGTTACCATTGAGGGGAGGGTGTACGGGTGGCCAGACCTCACCACAGCCCAAGTGTGTCCACAAGACTGGGACACAGCATGCAGTGCCCATGTGCCAGTAGTGGGAATACTCCACCACCTGTGTGTCTGTCGGATCCTATGTGCCCCCCCACCACATACAGCGCAACTGTACAGATGCCACAGCACACACAGCCAGTCATGTATATGTCACTGTATGCATCCCATGCCACAGGTGCAGCATCTGTGGATCACACAACAGTATAACGGGAATGTCCACAGTCAGTAAACATCTGCACGTTGGGCCTGTCACTGTGTACATTGCAGTTAGCATCACTGCCCTACACACCATAGGCAGTGCTCTGTCCCTCACACTACTGGCCCCCTTGCTACTGTAGTGTCTGTTGTGTACTGTAGCATGCCCTACAGTGTGACAGTTGCATGCAGCACCACCACCACCTGTGCCTATGCTGTCTTGTCCCCTGGGGTACAATATGCTATGCTATGCTGTACTGATTACATGTAGCCTGCAGCTATAATTGTGTACTGCCAGACTGACCTACAGATGGAGCTGCGGGTCGGACCTGGCCAGCCTCTGTACTTCCAGACTGACCACAGGTGGCTCTGTGGGGACCCTGCAGTAACGCTTGGGCAAACTGCATGCAAATCAGGGCGTAATGAGATGCTAATCTGGATGTTTGCCCAGAAACTACTCTAAGTAGGAACATTTGCATGTCCCTTTTGAATATGGCAAAGTTTCGCACGGGGCAAACGTGTTTGTACCAGGCAAACATCTTACCTCCGCGCTAATCCTGTGCAAATGCATTAGCTCCGCGTTAACGGTTTGGGGAATATTATACTGTTTTGCACACTGTACTTTCCCATAGGCTGCTCCCTGTAGCTGTACTGGGTCCACGCATTTGCTGGAACACACATTGGCCACATAGGTCGCCTCTAGCTACCTTCACGTCATTGTACTCTGTGTTGCTGTTGTGGTCTGCACTTCCTGGTTGCTATATTCAGAGCTGTCTTATCCCAGGGCTAAGTTTGCCTACACTCCCAGCCCAGTTTGCCCAGACTCATTTCCCATGCTATATTCAGAAGCTGTTTGCCCCTGGCTATTCCTTTTGAATATAGCTTGCTTTGTCTCTTGGCTACGTTTGCCTGCCGGATAGTGCTAATTTAGCCCAGGGGCAAACCTTTGAATATCTAGCCCTGTATATTTTACCTACAATATTTCTCATTCCCATATTTTTGTACTTTATTATTATCCAAGTATGCACATATGATGGAAACACACATCACTGTGATTTGTATATGAAGTTTCACAGGTTTTCTTTTCAGGCAAGATGCTCTAATGTTAGATAGATTTTTTGGGAGATTTCAGTGGGGTCCTTATAATTTTTGCTTTTAAATATTAGTTGACTACTGGATCATCTGCCCGTATGAGCCGACTCACCAACAAACAATGTTTAATGTGTCTTCATTATAGAACAGTTGCAGGTCAGCATTCTTTTAATTATAAGGTACTGAAAGAATGGACTGTGTTGCCAAACAATTTTATTAGATTAAACTCTAATCATTATTTAAAGTTAAAATCTTATTATATTTCCAAAGCATATGTGATTTTTTTTTTACAACGTGTTTTGTTATTTTTTGTATTTCTTATTTTTTGTTATAGTCTTTTAGGTCTACCTTGAAAATTTACATTTTATGCTCTTGGGTTCATACCTAACTATAAAAAAATTCCAATGACATTTTCCAGAAAGCAAATATTCTATTTTGTTTTTCTTAATTTATTAAAAATGTTGGTAACCAGGAAAGGCACACTGAGTCTAGGCTCATTTCCAGGTGCAACCAGGGAAAAAGGGATACAATATAATAAATAGGAAGAGACAAAATCATTACGTAGTAACATAATGAAAGGAGTGGTCAGGTAACATAACAACTATTTTCATAGGGCACTGTTCTCTGCTGAATTATTATTTTATCTCTAGTTAAAGCTATTATAAATCTATTTATGAAATATTTACAAGTTTGAATGATGATTCTCTATCGTTGCATGTTGCCACCAATGGCCAGATGTCTTTTTGGTGTGTCTTTATTTTCATTTCTACTGTTAAATTTGTCCCACTCAGTCTGTTCCTTAGTTCTTTTTGCCTACGACATTTTGTGCCATTTTCCATCTACATCAAGAGAAAATGTACTCCCGGAAAAGTATTCCTCCTCCCAGAAAGAGGCTTCACTGTGTTCTTTGTGAAGACATATTCCAGAGTGGAGCTGGTCAAGAGCTTGTGTGAATAAGAGCATGGTAAAAAACACGCAAAGAAAACAGATTTTTTTTTGTGTGTGGTGTTTGGAGCATTATCAAGGATGTTTATTTATATTATGTGGGTGCGGGGGTGAAGCCCCCTGTCTGTGGGGGGTGCAATGGGCTTAGCACCCCACATATCATTATGGAACAGGTTGTGACCTCGTTTAATTGCCCCCCCTGAGCTAGTGACTCTCCCTTCTCCCAACTCTCTGCTCCAACTTGTGTCCACCACCCAGAGTAAATAGTCCCAATCCATTATTCTTTTGTGTATCTTTCTTGTTCCTTGTCTGCTGGGGCATGCTGTCTGTAGTTGTATTTCACTGCAGCTGTTTTTCATTATAGTTGTTTTTCCTCATGCTGTTTTCCCGATGTTGTTTTGTACCGCACTATAATTGTTTAGTACTTTTGACCTAGACCTGTTCCAGAGAACCCTTCACAAAAGTTAGATGTGTCCAGTGTTTATATGTTTGCATGTTCAAGTCTTCAAAGATTTTATTGTTAAAGTTTGAATGTGAGTTGGAAGTTTTGCACACAACCTCCAGTTTAAAACAAAGACTATTTTTACAAACCTTTGTACCTGCACATGGACTTTAGCTGTAGAGATTTTTTTTTTTAATTTCTTTTACTTCTTTTGTGCATTACTTTTGTAACTATTCTGTTCTTTCTAGCACTCGGGCACTCCTTTACAACAAAGAACAAAACTCAAGATCCTGTAAATGTTTTATATTTTTAGTATGATGATTTCTCATGTCATTTGCATATCTTTTTTTGCTAAAGTGTGCATTTTTGATGTTATTATTTATTTGTGCTTTGTGCAGTATGTCTTTATGCGCAGACAATTTATAATGTTTGACACTGGTCTGTGTACATTTTCAGCTCCTTTTGTTTGTGTTGTTCAGCATGTGTAGAAGCATAATTACTCTTCATCTGTCTTACTAGAAACATACAAACATGGAAACATAGAAACATAGACTTTGATGGCAGATAAGGACCGCTTGGCCTATCTAGTCTGCCCATTTCCCTACCTACAGGATAGGCCGCAGATACTAGTTAACCAACAGCCTATTTCTTCCTACTCCCCACAAGAATTGCCTTATGTCTGTCCCATACATTCTTGAATTCTTCCACAGTTTTAGACCCCACAGCCTCCTAAGGAAGGCTGTTCCATACATCCACTACCCTCTCTGTGAAATAATACATCCTTACATTGCCCCTGAACCGCCCCACCTCTATCTTTAAATTGTGTCCCCTTGTTCTTGCACATCTCTTTTTCTGAAAGATGCTACCCTCTTGGACTTTTTTGATTCCACTGAGGTACTTAAAAGTTTCTATCATATCCCCCCTCTTCCCTTTTTTCCTCAAGGGTATACATATTAAGCTCCTTTAGTCTCTCCTTGTATGGCTTCTCTTGCAGACCCTCACCATTTTAGTTGCCCTCTTCTGGACTGCCTCTGTCCTGTCTATGTCCTTGCAGAGATGGGGTCTCCAGAACTGGATGCAGTCCTCCAGATGGGGTCTCACCAACTGTCTGTACAGAGGGATAACAACTTCCTGTTTTCTGCTGCTGATGTCTCTCCCTATGCATCCCAGTATACCCCCAGCCCTCCCTACTGCCTTCTCACATTGCTTGCTAACCTTAAGGTCATCTGATATGATTACCCCCAGGTCCCTTTCTTTTTTTGTTGTTGTTACTACCTCCCCCCCATTGTGTATTCATCCCCTGGGTTCTTGTTTGCCAGGTGCATTATTTTGCACTTCTTTGCATTGAATCCTAGCTGCCATACTTCTGACCATTCCTCCAACCTTTGCCAAGTCCCTTCTCATCCTTTTCACTCCTCCTTGTTTATCAGCCCTGTTGCAGATCTTTGTGTCTTCTGCAAAGAGGCATACTTTTCCTTCCAGTCCCTCTGCAATGTCACTTATGAAGACATTAAAAAGGACTGGACTCAGTACTGAACCCTGCGGTATCCCACTAGTAACCCTTCTTTCTTCAGAGTGGACTTCATTTACAATTACCTTCTGTGTCCTGTTGTCCAGCTAATGTTTTACCCAGGCTACCACCCTGGGAAACACTCCCAGGCTGGTTAATTTGACTTTGTGTGGGACTGTGTCAAATGCCTTGCTAAAGTCTAGGTAGGCCATGTCCACAGCCCCTCCCTGCTGAATCATCCCCTTCTCCATTTCCTTGAGTGATAAATTCTTGAAGGTTTTTCAGGAATTCACAATTGTCAGAAATCTGAAAATCTAACAGAAAGAAAAGGAGAGTGTGACGCATGAAATACTCAATAATAAATCACATTGCTATAGTTAAAGATGTGTATGGGTATAAAAAAATCATTGTCACAGCTACAAATAGTTATCATCTGCAACTGCAGAATTCTGCTATTGTGACAATTATCTTATACTCCAATATCAGACATTTTACATTGTTGAACATCATACGTTAATGTTTACACACTGAGACTCCAATGAGAATATAATTTGCAAACACAGTACTTTAAAATTTGCAGAGCTTGCCTGTGTGACACATAACCACAGTTCTACATGTTAACAATTGAAAGAACACACTGATGTGCGATATGTTAAAAATATGGCAACAACAAGTGCTTTGCTACTATTTATTATGTAATCCTTAAGTTCAGTTGAAGAAAAATTAAATTTAGCAATCTATTTAAGGTATGTTCAGCCATTCCATTTCATTTCATAAACAAAATAAGTACCAAACAGGCAACTATCAGTAAAGAATCACAAATTGCAAAGCAAACTAATCTCAGTAGTACTTCACAGCATGATAATCTGGTACAGTATGTTGCCTCGAATGATTGAAATGCCTCAGATATCTTATACTCTTATACATAATTTCTTCTGCGATACTAAAGGATTACGGCCACTTGCGCAAGTAAACAAGAAAGTATTACGGTAAGAGGCTTGCGTCTAAGCGGCGCCACTCTGTCACATACTCTTCCGAGTCACCGAACAATTCAAAGAATAGTCATATAATAGTTATAATACATATATACAGTGTGTGAAGTACAACATTGGACCAGGGGGTGGGGTGGAGCGCCCACAGAAGATATAAAAGTTCACTAAACTAACTAAACAAAAGGAAAGATGATATTCGGAGAGTACATAGCAACAATAATTGAATTCATAGGACCCTGGGCGTGGGGGCAGGCGACCCCACAGAAGAAAGAACAAGCAAATATTGTCTAGATTATTTAAAAAAAAGACTTAACTATTGATTCTTTCTTTCTTCTGTGGGGCGCTCTGCCCCACACCCCGGTCCTCAGTAGTGATTCTGTATTCTGAGATTTAAAAAATTCACTGCATTTACTGTCATGCCTGCTTGCTTTCTTCTGTGAGGGCGCTCCCCCCCCCCGATCCTCAGTGGTTATTCTATATTCGGTAATATTGTATCCGAGATGAAAATAATGTCTCTGTTAGTGGTGATTGTGTAGAAAGCGCATGCAGTTTCACTAGCTCTCTGGCTGTTTTCACTCGCTCGTGCAGCTTCAAGATACACATTACCGTGAACTCTCTGAAAGCTGCGCAGCGATGTGATCTAGCCGTAATCCTTCAGTATCGCCATTTCTTCTTCCTATGTTTCATAACATGACCCATTAGAAGTATGTGGAATGACATTCTACCGGTGTAATTCAGGTGACATGACAATCCTGAGTCTATAAAGTTCATCAGACATTTCACAAAAATTCAAAAATAGTTAATGCAATTCTGAATATGTTTTTATTTAAACCATATGTTATCATTTCATTTTCATTTTATTTTTATCCAGGAAAGGCACGTGAGCAAAAATTGCCTTTTCACAAGTGTCCAGTGGCACACAATACATACAAATACTTAGCCAAAAGTTAATTAATACAAACACAGGTAACAAAAACACCAAAGTAAGAGCATAAATGCAGTTGCCAATAAAAGGCAACCTGAATTGTCAGGTGGCCTCTCAGAGGAAATGCCAAGGTTTATGGAACTGGGGGAAGGGGGACTCAGATAGGAAACGTGAGAGGGCCATAATGAAGGGGGAAGGGGGCTGGTCAGATGACATCAGCATGTGCAAGATGATGCAGGTGAGAAAAGGTATGAGGGGATTGGCTGAGGGGAGGAGCATAGCCAGGGGTCCTTCGGGGACCTTAAGGGGTTTATAAGGCAATGCACAGAGGAACTCACCCTCTTTCTGCCAGAATTTTTGAATGAGTGGTTGTAGCACATCAAGTGGCAACTTAAGTTAATCAATATAGAAAAGGAAAGGTATGTTAAGCTATTTATTTCAGAGAGGATCTGGCCAAGGCAGGAGTGGGGACCCAGGTAATCATCAGATGGATGCAAATGGTGGTTTTGTTTAATATCAGGCAGGTTAACAGGCTTGTAGTTCTGGTGGTAAGGAGCGGGGCCTTCTTAGAGGGCTTGCTTCATGTGGTGATTGTGGGGGTCAGCTATTGTTCCAAGCATTAGCAATTTGTTGCTCTAATGAAGTGTGCATTGGTTGTGGGTTTTGCTACTCAAGTGTCTGGCAACCAGAATACTTTTCATTTCTTTTAAGATCATGGCCTGCTGTTTTGCACATGGTAATATGGGGTTATTGAAAGGGGTAGCAAGCTGGGTAACAAGGCAGTGTGTGACCTGAGGATTGGTTTGCTCAGTGTGGGGAAGTCCCATTGGGAGGCCAGTTTGTTAAGAAACAATAAGAAAGAAAAGTCCTCCTGGCATTTTCCCATGTGGTCTGTAACAGTGGTAATGAATGCAGCGGGATGCAAAGGGAGCTGCTTCGATAGCTGAAAGGCATGTCATGGGCATGCGGAACCTATCAGGGGACAGATTGCCATGGCTGGATACAAGTACACTGGGCGGAACACAGGGGCCAGTCTCAAGAGGATAATCGCATGGTGGCCAGGCACAAGGGTGGCTGGCAGGACAACGGTCAGGTTGAGCCCACACAGATTTTGCTGCTCAAAGGTATGGCTTAGCCCAGGATTCAGGGTGTGAGTGAGGGCGTGAGGCCATGTGGTGCTGACCTGGGTTTGGCAATCAGTGTAGTGGCCATAGCAGAGGGGCTACATGGCAGCTTGTCTGGGAGAGCGCTGCATGCATGCATTCATGTGGCATCTAAGATGTCAGCCACAGGCATGGCCACAAGGCACCCTAAAATAGCAGCCATGACATGCAGCCATAGGGTAAAGACTCTGTTTGGTGGCACCTGGGGGGCACGAGGGTAGCACCTGGGTGGGATTAACTAAATGGCTCACAAGGGGATGGCATGAACTGCCATGGTATTTTTAGTAGACTGCTGAGCTGCTCTGCAGCTGGATCTGTTGGTCAAGGATGGGTCTGGATGGAACTGGTGGAAGGAGGCTGGAAGGGTAGCATGGGGCTGCACAGACTTGGAGAGAGGCCTTGGGAGTAAAACAAAAGGTGGTCAAAAGAAATACTGAATGTGGAAAGAAGGAGATACAGCAGGCTGCAGGGCCAGGCCATGAATCCTGAGAGGGCTGTGAATGGGTCTGGTCACCCCATGGAGGATGATGGGTAGATGTGGGAGATGGAGATCAGCAGCCAAGGACTCTGGGCAAGTGGAGAAGGGTAGGGCGGTGGGACAG
Source organism: Neoceratodus forsteri (assembly GCA_016271365.2). Taxonomy (NCBI): domain Eukaryota; kingdom Metazoa; phylum Chordata; order Ceratodontiformes; family Ceratodontidae; genus Neoceratodus; species Neoceratodus forsteri. The sequence continues at coordinate 629,703,503 of CM057455.1, forward strand.
AGAAAAAATACAGATGAGGGTATTGCATACAGAGGCCCAGTTGGACTGAGTGGCCCAGCACAAGGGACCTTGGGGTGGGGGCTGGAGTTGAAATAAAAATGGGTGTATTTAATAAGCAGGGGAGAGGGTATAACATATTTGAAGTGGATAGGACCAGAAATCAGGCCTAGTGGGAGAAAAAAGATGGGGAACACCACAGCAAGCAAGGTCATGTGGAAGGGTGCTGGAGACAGGTCATGGCTCTTGGCATGAGACCTCCCTAGCTGGGAGAAGTGGGACATAACAGGGGCAACAGGGCCAGGTAGGTGGGCTACACAGTGGGTGGAAGGCTGCTAGGGAGGTCTGGAAAGGGGGGGAGAGACACTGGTTCCTAAATTAGCCTGGCGAGGAGGTGCAGCAGAAGCAGGGCACAGGGCAAGGCCAGAGGTCTCGCAGATTGGAATGGTGGATGGGCTGAGACACCTTTTTCTAATTTTAATAAAATGTCTATACACAAATACATGTATTAAAGTACAATATTCTAAAACAGGTGCTTTAACTGAAGAAACAGAAGCAAATATAGGGGTTAGGCAAGAATGCATTCTTGCACCCATTCTATTTAATATATACTTAGATGAAGTAATACAAGAATTAAATGAACCTTCATTTCATTATCCAAAAATATTTCAACAAAATATACCTGTATTAGCATGTGTGAATGATCTTGCCATACTCTCTACTTCTAAACTGGGGCTGCAAAAGTCTCAATAAATTTGAAATGGTTTGTAGCAAATTAAATCTTATAAAACGGACACAAAACAAAATAATAGTATTTGATACAAATAACGTTTATAAAAAATGAAAACTAAGTTTAAATTGTCTTGATTATGTTAGAGAATTTGCATATCATGGGGTAACTTTTATAATAAATACATATTGGAATAAAAATATACATGTAAATAAGGGTAAAATGAAAAATACATCTGCCGCATAAAAGATTCAACAGATAATACGGTGGTATGTCTATAGCTCAATGATAAAATCAATAAATTCAAAGGCTATCTCTAAACTCTATATGCAGTGAAAATTTGGGGTATAGTTAATCTTGTTAAATTAAACACAACTTTAAGTAAAACATATAAACAAATACTTATGTTACCATATGGGACCTCCATCCCTTTAGTTAGGACTCAAATTTAACAAGTAAGTGTTGAAATACTGTATGACATGGATACGGATGCTACATTTCTGGATAAAATTATTTCATATTCAGATGAAACAATAATGTTAAAATGACTTAGAGAAAAAGAATATTGGAGTAAGGAAAAAATACATAAGGACCCATGACTAAATAAAATTCATCAATCAATGGAATATTACAACTGTAAATATCTAAAATACTGTACTGATCATAATATTAAAATAAACTATGGCTATACAAAAATTATTACAAAACTGGTATTTGAAAACGCTGAATTTGAAGATCTTGAAGCCATAAACAACCTTAAGGCTGCAAAATGGTTGTCAAGTAATACTTAAGAGCATTAATTAAAATATTATTTGAATAGAACACAAAATCCAGATTATACAGTAGAGATATAATTACATTATTTAGATTTGAGGCTTTTCCTTGTAATCTATTTGCATTTCAATATATGTTACATGATGTAATGTCTCCGAAGTGTGATTGTTCTTTAAATGAACCTGAGGACTTACAACATGTAATATTTAGATGCCCATGGTATAAAGTTTATCGTGATAAATTCTTGATGAAAATTATGGGTACACTAGTTCTCCAAAATAGATTCATATCAGATCTCTTATTTAGTTCTAAAGATTTTGAAGTGTTTGAGAAGTTGGCTCTCTTCCTGATGAATGTCACAAAATGTCAAAGAAAACATTCATGTTTTATGCTGGAATAACTACAGATATAATATATACAGGTTTAGATTGTTTTCCTGTTTCACTTATCAAAATAATTCCTAAATCATTGAAGCTGAGTTTATATTTAAAGTGACCTGAGACATTTATGTATTTATATTGTGACTGTATGTGAGAAATATGATATATATATATATATATATATATATATATATATATATATATATGTTGTGTGTGTGTGTGTGTGTGTGTGTGTGTGTCTGTCCTATACTGGAAATGGCAAATATGTCCAACAATAAGCTATTTACTCATTTACTCACTCCAAAAGCGTACAATCAACCTTTATAAGAAGCCTATAGGAAAAATTTGAAAATGTATTACTAATCAAAAGTTAATCCAGGACCACCTCAAACCATAAACACACTTTCAAAGTATAAATGTCCCAAACCAACCAAATTACTCATTGCACAGGACCTACATGATTTCTCTGATGGCAAGTTGGAACATTAACTCTGTTTATCTCATCTTAACATTGGATACTATGGATTCAGTTAATACAGGTTTCACAATATTTTCATCCTTTAACCTTCTTACTTAAGCTGACACACTATTATATAAAAAACTCCCACCCAAAGTCATGTCCTCAGGATCCTGCCCTAACCTGGTTAATCAAAAGCTCATTTCATTTGTTAATTCCTCTTGTCACCAACCTTATCAACTCCTCCTTATCTATTGGTATTTTCTCTACCTCTTTAAGACAGCTTTAGTTTTGCCAATCTTAAAAAAGCTACATTAAATCAAACGTTCTCACCCATTACCAACAAATCACCCATCTGCCATTTATTTCAATGGTGTTAGAGAAGGCTATAGGAAAGACAAGCAAGACAACATTTATTTGCATTGGCCCATGCTCAGAAACTCTAGTACCTCACATAAAGACAAGTAGGGCTAGAAGGCTTACATAATACAAATTTAAAACAGTACAAACACTTAAAATAGTACAAATAAATAAATTCAGTGTTCACTTCATTTGTCAGATTAAATAATCATATCGGGAAGGCCAACACAAAAAGGTGGGATTTTAGGCAGCTCTTGAATACTTCAACTGAAGGACCTCCTGATGGTGGAGGAAGCAAATTCCACAGGACGGGCTGGTGATGCTTAATGCCCTATCACCAGCAGTTTTAGCCTTGTCCTGGGAATCACCAGGAGGCCACTAGAGGAGGAATGGAGGGAGTGGACTGGGATGGCAGGTGTTAGAGATCAGACAGATAGCCAGGGCCTAGTCCATGTAGGGCCTTACAGGTGAGCAAGCCAACCTTAAAGATAACCCTCCACCTGACTGGCAGCCAGTGAACTCTCATGCAGCACCGAGTCACATGACAGGCAAGGCAAGGCAAAATTTATTTAAAAGACGCCTCAATCCGGAGGCTCTGGGCACCGTACAAATAAGTAGACACATATTCAGGAACAAATCAAAAAAGCAAAAATAAATATAAGCATATCATTAATAACACCTCATATAAACGTTACTCATAGATAATAAACTAAACATCAGAGTACCAATAGCTATAATCAAATCAGATCTGTAAATTAACAGCTTAATCCAAAAAGGCCTGAGTGAATAGGAGGCCTTAAGAGGCCTTAAATTCCTCCAGAGCAGGGGCCCCCTTAACCCCAAGGGGCAGCGAATTCCACAGTACAGGGGTGGCGACACTAAAGTCCCTGTGGCCTGCTGATTTCAACCTAGTCCTGGGAATCACCAGGGGGCCTTCACAGGAGGAACAGAGCGGGGAAATGAGACAGCAGGTACAAGAAGGTCTAACAGATAACCAGGACCCTGACCATGTAGGGCCTAATAGGTGAGAAGACCCACCTTATAGAGGATCCTCCACCTGACCAGCAGCCATTGCAGCTCACGCAACACGGTGTAATGTGGCAAAATGTGGCTGTCCAGTAAGTAACCAGGCAGCTGCATTTGCACTAGCTGCAGTCTGTGAAGAGATCCTCCAGTGACCCCAAGGTAGAGCGCTTTACAGAAGTCAAACCTCGATGTCTCTAAGGCATGTATCAAAGTGGGGCAGTTCAGAGGCAGAACAAGGGACTTTATCCTGGCAACATTTCTGAGATGGAAGAAACAGGAGTAGACAGTGGAAGATATTTGTGCCTCCATCATTAAACTCCTATCTAGAATGACACCAAGATTTTGCACCCTAGAGGAGGCCTTCAATGGAACAGCTCCCAGAACAAGTCCAGTCTCTGATCCAGAGGCCATCCTATCATGCACTCTGTTTGACTCCACCACCAATAGCTCCATCTTGTGGTTCAGTCACAACCAGCTAGAGGCCATCCAGTCATTGATCTCAGCAAGCCAGCTGTTTAGCACATCTACTGTGTTGGATTTTCCTGGGGCAAAGGATAAGTATAGCTGGGTATCATCAGCATAGCAATGAAAACCCAAGCAATACTTCCTAATGATTCCTCCCAGGGGTAGCATGTACGCTGTGAACAACATTGGGGCTAACACCGACCCCTGAGGTACTCCGCAAGATAGGGGGCTAGGGTTGGAGAAGAAATTCCCCATCACAACCCGTTGCCCCCTGCTGGTTAAAAAGGACTCAAACCAGCAGATGACAGTGCTGGTGAGTCCACAGAGTTCCCTGAGGTGGTCTTGCAGCACGCAATGGTCCACAGTGTCAAATGCTGAAGCAAGATCAAGGAGAACAAGAATTGTCTTTTCTCCTTGATCTCTAGCCCTGAGGACATCATTCTGCACCCGAACAAGCATAGTTTCTGTGCTATCCCTCACCCAAAACTTTGACTGGAAATGTTCGTACAACTCATGTGTCATGAGGTGCTCCTCCAACTGAAGCGCCACTACTTTCTCCACAATCTTCACCAAAAAGGGAAGGTTGGAGATAGGTCGGTAATTTGCCTAACCTCTGGGTCAAAGGATGGTTTCTTTAGGAGTAGTCTTACTAATGCCTCCTTCAAGGCATCAGGGAAGACCCCCTCATATAAGGAACACCGGACAAAGAGAGCAAACACTGGGTCAATGGTATCAATGCATCTCATCAAGAAACGTGTCGGCACCAGATCCAGTTCACAAAAAGTGTGTTTCAGATTGGTCACCACCCTGATGATCTCACTTGCCTCCACTGGTCTAAACTCCTCCCAACCAGGCAGAGTGCAGTCAGAACACTTCTGGTGGCCACTGCCAGCTATAGCACTGCTGACTGGAGGAACTCCCTGCTGTATACTGGACACTCTGTCTGAGAAGAACAGAGCAAACCCATCACATTCAGCATAAAAAAAACCTTCTTCGGCTGTAGACAAGCTGGATGAAATAGCCTGTCCACAGTCTGAAAAAGTATAGCTGGTCGGTTCTTCCCAGTAATCTCCTGGACAGGAACACTGCCTTCTTATGGTTGATTGCCCCTGGTATGCATTATAATGCACACAGGGCCAGTTTGTCCTCCTTCAGGCCAGACTTCCTTCAGCAGAGCTCCAGCCTCCGACCCTCTTCTTTCATCTCCTGAGGTCACCATCAAACCATGGGGACCTCAGACAGAAAGATTGGGCCATACACGGACAGGTGTGAGGGAATTAATGGTGTCAGATAGCACTCTATTATTAAAGCCCACCATAGCACCAACACCTCCAATGCATGCATTACCCACAGCAGATAGATTGTCTGCTGCCAAAAATCCTCTGTGGTCAATCCTGCAAAGGATGACAGCTCATCATCTCTGTAGGGAGGGCATTTGGTGGAGCCCAAACATGAACTGCACTGTGCAGTGATCAGACCATACCACCCAATCAATCTTGAGATTATTTATCTCAAGCCCCAGTGAGAACACCAGGTCCAATGTGTGCCCACCCTGGTATGTCATGGCAGAAACAACTTGCGATCGGTCCAGTGATGACATGATCTGGATGAGGTTATGACCAAGTTTAGAGGATCTGTCATCAGCCCAAACATTGAAATCCCCCAAGACAATACATCTGGGGGCTTCCGATGTTTCACTGCCGACAAATTCGGCAACATCCTGCAGAAAATTCTCCCCCACTCCGGGGTGGGCAGTAAATAAGGTGAATCCTGCAGCTTGTGCCTGGCCCCCCATGAATGGTGACACATTCAAAAGAACCCAGGGTTCCCATTGGGTGCATGGTGAAGCCCAAGTAGGATCTAAAACAAATAGCTACCCCACCGCCCCTATGTTCCTCTCTAGGGCAGTGCACCACGGTATACCTGGGAGGGACGACAGCCTCAAAAACTGGGCTAGCATCATCCCCAACTCAGGTCTCCATGTTACAAGCTAGATCAACCAAGGAAATCAAGTCTGCAATAAATCAAGACCTCAAAAGGCCTGTCAGTAACCTGGCAGCTGCATTCTGCACTAGCTGCAGTCAGTGGAGGGTACCTCCCAAGACCCAGAGGTAAAGGGCATTATAGTAATCAAGCCTTGACATTACAAAGACATGCACCAAGGTATGAATGTCCTCAGGGGGAACTAGAGGCTTTATCCTGGAGATATTCATCAAGTGGTAAAAAACACTTTGGACAACTGATAACACCTGACATTCAAATGTCAAACCATCATCCAGGAACATGCCAAGATCTAGCACCTAGAGGAAGCCATCAATGTGTGGACCCCAGGAAACAACATTTGCCACATTGGAGGCATTCTTGTCATGCCTTCGGCCTGGTTCCACTACCAGTACCTCCAGCTTATCGGTGTTTAGTTGCAACTAGCTGGAGAACATCCAATCATTGATCTTGACCGGGCATATGTTTAACATTTCCACAGCGTTGGATGTTCCAGGAGCAAAGGACAAGTACAAATGGGTATCATCTGCATAGCAGTGAAAACCTATATTGTATTTCCTAATGAGCTCACCTAGGGTCACCATGTACACTGTAAACAACATTGGTGACAAGATGGATCCCTGAGGCACACTGCATGACAGGAGCTTCAGGGAGGAGGAGAAATTTCCCATCACTACCTGTTGCTTCCTGTCAGTGAGGTAGGACTCAGACCAGCAGATGACAGTGCTGGCAAGCCCAGAGTACTCTCTGAGATGATCAAGCATCACAAAGTGGTCTACAGTGTCAAAAGTTGAAGAGAGATCGATGAGAAGAAGAACTGACTCATTTCATCTATCCCTCTCCCTAAGGAGGTCATTGTGCACCTAAACTAATGCTGTTTCAGAGTTATGCTTGGCTTGGAAATCAGACTGGAGTGGCTCATAGATGTCAAAGATCATAAGGGGCTTCTCAAGCTGTTGTGCCACAATCTTCTCAACAACCTTACCCAAAAATGTGAGGTTGGAGATAGTTCGGTAATTTGCTAAGATGTCTGGGTTGAGAGAAGGTTTCTTCAGAAGGGGCCTCACCAGAATCTCTTTCAAGGAATCCAGGAAAAACACCCTCCAACAACAAACACTGGACAATCAAGGCTAGCACCGGTACCAATGGACTCAAAACATCCAGTTAAGAAACTCGTCGGGACCAGCTCCAGTTCACAATACATGTGCTTCAGTTCAAAGCAACCTTTATGGCCTCAGCCACCTCCACCGGTTTAAACTGCCCCCAAACAGGCATAGTGCCTCTGTCACAACCAAGGTGATCCGTGTGAGACAGAACATGATTCACTGGTGGGATTCCCTGCCTGAATGAGGACACTCTGTCAGTGAACAGTCAAGCAAACTCATCACACAAAGTAAACAAAAAAGCGTTTTTTGTCTGCATACAGGCTGGATGTAACAGCCTGCCTACAGTCTGAAAAAGCACAGCTGGATGGTTATTCCCTGCAGCAATCTCCCTGGACAGGAATTCTGCTTTCTTATGGCTGATTGCATACTGGTATTCACAATAGTGGGTATGCAGGGCCAGTTTGTCCTCTTCTAGCCTGTTCCTCCGCCAGCAATGCTCCAACTTCCTACATCTAATCTTCATCACCTTGAGTTCTCCATCAAACCAAGAAGACCTCAAGTGAGAAGATTTGGGTCATACACAGACCAGTGCAAGTGCATCAAGAGCTGTGGACATCACCCTATTATAGTTGGCAAACATCTCACTTGTACACTTCTCACATGCAGCGTCTACACTAGATAAGTCAGCCATGGCCAGGAAACCCTCAGGGGACAATCCCCTCAAAGGGTGGTAACTGACTATCTCAGCAGGGGGACGGCTTTTGGGGGGAGACCTGAATGAGAACCTCACCATGCACTGATCAAACCAAATGACCTGATCAGTCTTGAGGTTAGGTACCACAAGCCCCAGTGAGAACACCAGGTACAGCATGTGGTTACAATGGTGAGTCATGGAAGTAACTTGTTGTGTCAGGCCCAGTGATGACATTATCTGAAAAAGGTTGGAACCAAGCCTGGAGGACTTGTCGTTGGCCTAAGTGTTGAAGCCCCCCAGCACTAAACATCTGGGGATTTTAACACCTAACCATTGATGAGATCCACCACCTCCTGCAGGAACTCTCCCCCCACCCCAGGAGAGTGGTAAATAAGGAGGACCCTGCAGCTGGCACCCAGACTCCCACACACACTGCCTCACATTCAAAGGAACTGATAGTTCCACTGGGTGCACAGTGAAGTCAATTTCAGATGTAAAACAGAGGGCTACACCCCAGCCCCTGTGTTCTGCCCTAGAGCAGTGCACTATGGAGTACCCAGTGGGGGGTTGGCTGCCTCCAAAAGTGGCCCAGCATTGTCTCCCACCCAGGTCTCCATGATGCAAGCCAGATCGACCATAGAAATAAAGTCTGCCATAATTGCGATCTTATTTCTGATAGGTCTGGCATTCATTTATTTATTGAATTTTGATGACCGGGTTGGCCCACTGGGCCCCGAAGGTCCCTTTTTCAGGGGCAACCCAGGGAACAGAAGCAATACAATACATACAATCAGGTGATCCAGAAGCAATACAATACATACTGTCAGGTGATACAGGGTTATGAGAAGTAGACAAGATAATGAGGATAACAGTACAGGCAATTATTGCAATTGCAAAGCATTACCCTTTGGGATTGGTAGGCATTGCAGCCCCTCTGGCTACTTCAGCGTACTTTTGTCTGGTGGGACATCTGGGGATGGGAACCAAACAAGTCTGGCTTCTCCCTAGGTTCCGTCTAAACCCAGGGCATCTCCTGCACTTAACCATCTAAAATATTATGTTACATCAAACCAATGCCTTCCTAAATTTCAGTCCAGTTTCTGAAGTGCACACAGTAAAGAAAAAGCCCTTTATGTGTTAATGACATTCTACTATGAATTGACAAAAGAATTCTCACTGTTCTGTTGCTGTTAGCCATTCCATCTGTTTCAACACTATCAATAATTAAATGTTGTTCACCTCCTGAAATCCATATTTAGCATTAATAATACAGTTCTGAGATAGTACCACTCAGATCTTACTGGCAGAGCTCAAAGTAAATGTATCTCCTCCACATCCTCATCTAAACCAGAGAGCATACAGTAGTAACAGTGACAGCTGACATTCTGCAAGGATCCATCCTGGGCCTCCTTTTTTGTGTTGTATATGGCACATTGACATACATCATTAGAGCTCATGGCTTCGTACTGCAGCTCTGCTGATGACATCCAAATATGTGCCCCAGTTACAAACCACTTGCAAGCTTCTCTGATCTGGATGTCTCTGTGCCTCACTAATGTCCAATCATGGATAATCACAAACTCACTTTATCTACATGTTAATAAGAATGAACTTCTTGTGTATAATACTAAAGGCAAAAAGTCTCAACCATTCCAAGCTAGGTTTGCACCACAGCTCCTCCACCATTCTTCCAACTACAGCAGTCTGCAATCTCAGAGCCTTTTTACCAAACTCTCAACTTGGAATCTCATTTTATCAACATAGTTAGCTCTGTTTTAACAATCTGTGTACCATCACCAACATCCTTTCCTATTGTACTTATGCTCTGAGATTGCTGCTACTTTGGTCCAGTGTTTAGCTTTTCCCAGCTGGTCTATTGTAACTCCTTACACACACCTTGCATTGCCTCCAGCTTGTACACAAAACACTGCAGCTCAAGTCCTCACTGACTCTAAGGAGTCTGATCATGCATCTCTGTTTACAGACAAAATTCATTGACTTGCAATTGAATACAGAATCAATTATAAAGTAATTTTTTCTAGTACTGTATTTACAGTGCAGTCATCAACAAAGTAAAATAATAACTTGCATTGTGACATGTCACAAAACACTGCTTGAAAAAAGGGGTTAACTGCCATTGATTTATGCTATTCCTTGCAATATACTGCAACATATTGTGATATAGTGCAGCACTACTGCATTGCATTCTGGCAGGCACTGCTGTTAATGCCAAAATGGACTTGCTCCTTCATACCTGTAAGGACTTCACTGCCATTTCTCAGCCCATCAACATTGTTCCTCTGAGGCATATCTTTGTAATGTTCCAACCACCAGAGTAGCTACTTTGGATAATTGTACTATTTCATCCATGGCCAACATCATTGGAATGGACTCCATCTGAAAATGTTATTTGAATTTTGTTAACTAACCTGTGCTGATCCAGAAGTGTTTAAAAGCAAACTAAAAAGCAAACTCTACTGACTAGCTTTCAACACTCCCTGAAAATCATGTATCCTGATTCTGCTTTATTGTTTGTACAGCACATTAAAAATGTTTAAAGGTGCTATAAAAATTGCATTTATTATCATTACAGGATTGGAAGGAACGTTGCTATTTGGATATGAAAATACAATTCTAGGAACTGGATCATCCCCATTATTATCACCACTCTTCTTTTCCTGTTCAGTCTCCCATAGGGGATACATATCATCATCATCCCCACATCTGCTAATATCCTCCTCTTAAAATGTTTACTGGTGTTTCAAATTCCCATTTTTCTGATACTCTCAAAAAGTTTTCAAGGTTATTTTGGTGCAAATACATTCTAAAAATAATGAAAGCATTATTAGAATAATGATTTAGCTTATTATGTCAAGTCCAGCTAAGAGTATATACAGTACAAGATGGCAGCGAAGAAATTAACTCCCACAACTGCAGCAGTTGGTATCATTCAAGGCACTGTTTATTTTATGCTAAGTTCTTTCCATTCTGCATGTACTTTTGAACTGTTTAAAAGCATTCTTGCAAGTTTTATATTTTATTGGGATGTTTCAATTATTTTTGTCCTGAGTTGACCACCCCTGAAACTGCAACTTTGAAAGCAGATATAACCAAAAGAAGCATGACAATCCCTAGATTTCTTTTTGTTTCTATATTTATAACCATATTCTACATCAATCAAAAAGAGGTTTATGAAAATGACATGGGTCTGAAATGGATTTATATATAAAAAAACATACAAATATTTCCACTTTTTTGGGAATATCAGTTCAAGTGGGTGTTTTAGTATTGGTAATTTACTCATTATTTTTGCATTTGTGGAAAACATGAAGCAAATCATCATGAGAAATGATGTGTCTTTGTTTTGCATTTCATTTACACTTATATTGACATCTATAATATTGATGTTATAACCACATAAAACAATCGCCCCTTCCAGATTTGTTCCCATAAAAAGAGATTAAGTCTCACCAATGTAACTTAAAAACAGCATGGCAACCCATGTTTTTTGTTGTGGATTTTAACTGTTTAGATGACCATCATGTACTGGGTAAAAATTATGACTTTGACATGAGGTTGCTGAAACACCAGAGAACGTCCTTAAGCTGTGTTAAACATCACATTCTTCAGGTTCTTGTCCCTCAGCCTTGGTTTTAAATTCTGTAAATTTTGAATGGTCAATATTCCTCCTTGACTCATGTTCCAGCTCCACACCTTCATTTGGCAGTAGGACACTCTCACCAGCATCAGGTGTACTACCAGTGCCACTAGCAGTCATAAGGACACTCACAATCCGTCCTCCTCCTCTGCTACAAGACCTAAGCTTGAGGTTTTGCCACCTCATTTTATACTGATCCTTATATCGCCACTTCTCTGACACAACTAACATGGATGACACAGACACAGAAGAAAAATGTCTATACTAGTGCCACCATTGCCACCAACTCCTATGTTACTTCTACCGCCACCCCAGAAGATGCTGCTGTAGACATACTTTCTTTAGCTGCAGCAGGTGCAGCAATATCCTTTTGCTCCATTAAACGTCCTGATATTTTTGATGCCTCCCTGGCAACTCTTCCTTAGCAGAGCATCTCTTCACAGTAATTTGTTTTGTATATGTAGTATTTTTATGATATTATTGAAAAGATGATAACATTACAGAAATCCTGCTGTAAAACAGAACAGCAGCAAATAACACCTCTCCTGAGTGATCAGAAGTACTGCTTGAAGCAAAAGAAATAAAAATGGTGTGACTGAACTACTATATTATTATTAAAACTAATAAACCCCTAAATAATATATAACTTTTTTAATATAACATGACAAGAGTAACAACTTAGTACTACTCAGTGGCAAATTTTCTCTCTGCAGTGTCAGGGCAGTGTCAGATTTAGAAATAAACTAAGCCTAAACCTTCCTGGGCTGCCTGGCTGCCTAGCCCTCCCCCCTCCTATAGTTGTGCTTCTTTATAAACAAAACAAAAACTCTATTTCAGACTCAATTATGTTCACAAACACAACCACAAGACACACTGGAACATGTTTTAAGTGATTTTGACACAATCACTTTCAAGGATTTATTTTGCTTTGACAAGCACAAAAACAGACATATTTCCTTCTCTCTCTCTCTTCATAAGACAGCGATAAACATAGCCTCTTCATGGTGTACAGTACATGTCATTTCAGTAACGTGACCTGTAGTCACATTGTATGTTGCTTTTTTCCAAAGAATTTGGTCTGGGGGATTTAACTCCATCAGTAAGGTTCTCAATTTACAGCTTCACAAAGTTGACTCTATACTATGAGTTGTCACTTCACAAGGCAGATTAAATTCCTGAATTGGTGGAAGTTCATAAATTTTATATTATTTATGTTAGTCTTTGGTAACTGGTAGGCCCACTAGGCACAAGTGCCTGTTTTCATGGGTGACCTGGGAGCACTGGGTGGTTTAGTGACTTGCTCAGAGTCATACAGTAAGCTATTAGAGGTTGTGGGAATTAAACCCAGGTCTGCTTGCTGTGTCAAGCTCATTCACAGCTCATTCCTCTAAACTCTAAGCTATACTGACAGCCCCAAATTAATTTGTGAGGCAAATTTTATGCACTTCTCACACCACTAATCCTGAAGTCCAGCACATCTGTCCTTGATTTGGGGTGCCGGGGACTCAGTGTTATATTGAACTACACCAAGCTATGGTCACTCATCCTTAGGGGCTCTTTAATCCTATCATCTCCAGTAGAAAAATTAAATACTAAGGGTGCTATGCACCAATGTGTGGGTAATACATGCTGAAGGGGTATTACCCACACGCAGAGCACCACATCTGCAGACAGGTGCACACCGGTGGCATTCAAGACCACCAGCCTCCTATCTGCAGCCCTGCCCACCTAGTTCACAGGACTCTGCAGTGTGTCTGGGGGCAGGGTCGCAGGTCCAGCTGAGGATCCAGTTGGATGCCTGGACCGGGTCCCACACTGGATCCCTTGCACAGTGGCATGTGCATTGGCAGTGTGCTCCATGGATGTCCAATGGCTGGTGGCTGTGGTAGGTGAGGGAGGGCAATGCTGCCAGCCCTCTGATGGCATTGATTGGTGCAGCATGCAGGTTGGAGTTCGAATGCTGGCAAGCCATAGAGGCAGCTGGGGGCTACATCTGTGTGCCAATGGCTGGGGGCTAAATCTGTGTGCTGGTGGCTGGGGGCTGCATCTGTGTGCTGGTGCCCCGTGTGGGTTTGGGGTTTGGGGGGTGCACCAGGTTGCAACATGTGGCCACACACTGCATTGTTCTGGGGCAGGTGGGAGGCACCAGGTGGCCCTAAGTAGAGGCCATGGAGAGTAGGTGAGCTATTTGCCCTGTAGCCTGGTGGGACCCAGGTTGTGCACAGGGCATGTAGGGGGTTTATGGCAGGGTTCTCTGTGGCATACCCTGTGCCCCCTATGAACCCCTGTGGCCTGCACTATGTACCTTAGTGCATGGCGCATAGTGCTGGCCACCCTCGCCCACCCCGGTGCATTGCTCCTCACATGGCCAGGGAGAATGGGCACATATGTGCTGTGCACCCCCTTAGAGTGTTCTACATGGGGGCACGTAGGGTGTGGACTGGTTGCAATCCCCAGAAACACTTGCATAGCCACCCCACCCTATTGGTGCATTGGGGCCAATATGTTTAGGTGTGGGAACCCTCACCTCTATATTTGTAGGTGTGGGAACTGCTATCTCGATGTGGTGGAACACTCCTATATTATTCAATGGAGAAAGATGACAGAGGCACAGGAACTCTTACATATTTTCATATGAAGTGATAGAACTGAGTTCCTGTGGGTTCCTTCCCAGTTTAACTCCTAAGCATCTCCCACTATGTTCATATTTATAGACCAGGTAGAGAATAGCCTCGTACCTGGCTGGAATCCTTCCCAAATTGTATGAGGAAACCATCCTAATTGAATAATCAAAAGCCTGGCTCCTGCCACTCCATGCCTCCACTATCTTTCAATCTATATGAGATACATTAAGATCCAGGATCAGGAAGATGCTGCCCGTAGTAGTTGGGCTTCTGATTTGGTCCAGTTGTGTCTTGTTCTCTCTGTTGGACTGGTTTGACAGTCTATTGTTTACCCCGGCCCTGAGGTTCTTCCCTCCTTCCATAACCAACTGAAGACACTGGCCAGGATATTCAAGGTTTATGGATTGCTAAACAGGTTATCAATTAACTAGCACAACATTAAGGGCCCAATGTAGGGAGGGTCTGAAAAATGTCATATTGGATGTACAGATGTGTGAAGTTCTGAAAACTTTGATTAGCAATAACTTTGCAAAGTTCTGCAACAATGCAAAGTTAATCACACTTCATAAAGTCAGACTTTGAGGTATTGGTAACTTCACAAAGATGTATATTTACAATGTTGCCACTGAAGTTAAGTGGGGCTTCTCATAACAGCTGAGTCATTCAGTGCTGTAGTTGAACCATGTAACCTGCAATCACATGCTTGCACCGCAAGGGGAAAGAGACCTGAAGAGCTGTGCAGTGTGCAGTTCTAGGAAGTATGTTCAGGAAACTGGATCTGCTCTATACTTAGATCTCAGCTTTTATTCTATTTGTACTGTTCTTATTGTATAAATACATTGCTTTTTGTAAAAAAAAAAATATTTTGTACTTGGTATTCTATATCTGTAGACATAATTTTGAATGATTTTGCATCAATTTAGTTACCTTTTTCCTTTGTTTTCTGTGTGATACTGCTGTGCTCTGCTGGAGTAGGCTGTTGTCTGCAGTCAACAACGCAACAGCTTTAGTTTAAGGAACTTTCAGTGCACTTTCAACTTTTACTGTCAATCTTAAATGATTCTTTTTTGTCTAGTCCTGAAAATCTCATTTTCAATATTTTCTCAAAGTCCCAATATTTCTGTACACTCTCAGTGTTCCAGTGCTGTCAAAATACTACTGTCTGTCCAGGGTTCTGTGTTGTCATTTGTTAATATTTGTGATTATTATTTTTCATAATATTGTAACTGTTTTTTGTCATTTTGATTTTTTTTATTTCAATATAACTATTTTACTATTGGTGGTATGTTTATTATTTTTCAAGCCAGTAGTATGTCTACACATAACCACATTATAGTGACTGGCAGCTGGAAAGGAAAGTGTAGATAGGGTGGAAAGGCAGGGAAGGCAGCAGTGGTGGCCATCACTACAGGCAGACAAAGACATGGTAATATGGATGCAGCTAGTAGTAGTGTATCTGCAGTGTGTGATGGTAGTGGCATGGTTAAAAAAAATGCTTACAGCATTGGATTTGTCTGCTCTATTGTTGAAAGGTGGCTGCAGCCAGAGGCAAGTTTGGTTATCTGTAATTTCCTCAACACCATCAACACCAGTGAGTAAACATGGTGGTGCTGAGAAATATTCAATGCAGACCCCACTGGTGGTTTGTGGTAGTGGACCTGAGTCTGAGGATAATGGAGTGGCCGAGTTGTGTAGCGACTACCATTGCAGGCAAATGAGAAAGAGCGAGAGCCTGCAAAGGAGGCAGAGGAGGCAATGAAGGTGCAGGTGAGGATGACATCATCATTGATCATTTGGTAGAGCCTAAAAGAAAAACAAAGGGTAATAGCAAAGTATACAGTGCTACAAAAGCTAATAAATGGTGACACATATCCCAGAAGAGAATGAAATGTGAGTGTGGTGGCCACAAGCACCACCAGAACTGTTACTCCACATAAAAGTATGTCCTTCAAAATCCCTTGAGTGGGACTTTTTAATTACTGATCTAAAAGCTGACACACTGGCAATATGTCAGCTTTGTCTGGTCTGAGTAAGCCATGACAATAAAGGGTCTTGTGTTGGCACAGGGGGACAGCATATCCATCTTAAAGTCAAACATATGGCTAGGTGGCAAACACATCAGCAAAAAGTGCCTGCAAGTGGTTTTGGAGGTAGAGATGAGGTGGAGGATATTGTGGAGGAAAGGACAGTTGAGGAGGAGTAGGTCAGTAATTCCCCTGAAAGTGTGAATTCATGATGAGCAACAGCAGCAGGAGCAGCATCAGCAGTGCCAATGCGACAAAATCCCTCAGCCAAGTCACATTTCTTGACACCATCTCCATCTGTGACATCCTATGAGCAACATGGTGTCTGCACAAAACTGTTCACTGAAATCACCCACACAAAAAAGTTTCAGTCAACTATTACTAGCATTCTGTCAAAGTAGTGTAACCTCCTCCCTAATCATTCAGTGACCAGCAGCAGAGATAATCGCTATTAATCTCCATTTTTCTTTTGTGGAAAATGCTAGTTTCTTCTGCTTTATGTCAAAAGCATGCCCCAAGAGTAAAATGCCCTCCAGGACCTACTTTTCACAGCACACAATTACTGAACTGAAGTATGTTGTTAAAAAAGAAGTTTCACATTCCTTGCAGCATTTCCTCTAGTTCATGCATCCATCTTGCTACTGATATGTGGAACAGTGGGCCAACAGCTGGTAGTTCTTGTATGTGATAGCAGCACACCGCGTAAAACTGAAGGGGGTTGGTTATTACTCTGGCAGAAATGGATGCAACCTAATTGTAATGGATGCTACTGTACATGCCTGGAATTTGCAAGCATGCAACAGTGGCTATGAAGACCATGTTTGATTCATACACTGGGGACAACATTTTGGCATCAATATTGGAAGAGACTAAAATTAGATTGAACCCACTGTCCTTAAAGGCAGACTTCATAGCTAGTGCAGTGGTGTAAAACATTATGAAAGATATTAGTGATGGGGATTTTGTTAGGGTGTCCTGATTTGCAAACTTTCTAGACCTTGTTGGGCAAGAGTTCTTGTCAAAATGTAACATTAAAGAAGTGCTCACCCTGTGTCATCAAGTATGTGGCCATTCTGCATGGTCTGGAAAGGCAAGGGACCAATTACACACTGCAATTGAAACTGTCCTGCCTCAGCTCTGATTTAAGTAGGAGGTTGGCACAAGATGGAGTTAAACCTTGCATATCCTGGAGCAGATGTATGAACAGTATAAGGCCGTATTTGACTATATTCTCCTTCATAAAAGCCATGACAGTTCTGGGGCTTCTATTTTGCTGACAACAGAACAGTGGAAGTCTATGGATGGAATAATTTTGATTGTGATCATGCCACAAGGGCAATGAGTGGAGACACTCACTGTATTAGTCATCCCATCCCACTGTTCTGGGTACTGAGGCAGACCATATGTAATGTGCAGTAGCAGTTTGGGGCAACATATGACTCTGTAAGCTGTGCATTGTCTGAACACATGCTTTATGTATTGGGTCATAACACACATCTGAATGTTACTCTAACATCTGTGGATTTCATGACTCCAACAATGCTGGATCCATGGTAAAAATGGGGCTTTCAGCCATACTTGACAATGGTAGTAAGACAGCTGAGCACTTGAAAGGACTGTTGATCAGTTGTGTACATGGTTTGCAAATGCTTAGAAAAAGCATACTGAGATGAAACACAGTGTGTCACCATCAGCAATGGTCAGCAAGGTATGCAAGAGATATGGATATGCAGCTTTGACATCTACTGTACCAGCAGCAATACAACTAGAAAATCACCTCCCAAATCAAAGACTCTATGGGCAGTTCTTGCACAGGTTAGCACTTCAGATCCTGAGGAGGACCAGGAGAAGGAACAATCTGAAGATACTGAACTAAAAGCAGCAGCCAGATCTGTTGAGGTATGAATTACAAACCCCAAATACCTTGGAGCTGATGATGAGCCATTTCTGTAATGGAACAAGAAAGTTAAAGAATGGCCTGCACTGACTATATGAGGCTTTTAAATATTTAAGCTGCCACCCATCTAGTGCTAGTTCTGAATGTGTATTCAGTGCAGCTGAGGCAATCATCACAGACCGATGAACAAACATGTCCTCAAAAAATGTCACAATGTTTATTTCTTTTTTATAGAATTTTGTAACCAGATAGGCCCACCGAGACTTTGGGTCCCTCTTCAAGGGTGGCCTGGAATTAGTTACAAACATTGTTTAAAACACAGGACATTGTCACAGTACAATTGTAATCAAACATGAGGGATTTAAGTACATACAGTATACCGCATAATAATCTTTGAAAGACCATAACTCATATGTTGGACAATGTGTGTAAGATACAACAATGGGCATGGTATACAAAATACAGTGGAGAAGCAATATTACATCAGATCGCAATAAACATACACTGTCAGAAGTGCAGAGGTGGCTGACATAGCCTCGTCTAAGGTAAGGGAGTATCAACAATAACAGTTGCATTGACAACACTCTAGAAGGTGGGTTTTTAGTCCTTTTTTAAAGCCTCCAAGAGAGATTGAGTTAAGTAGCTTATCAGGAAGGGAGTTCCAGTAAGATGGAATGGAGTTGGTAAAGGACCATTTGCCCAAGTTGGTCTGCACTCTGGGGATTGCAACTAAATTGCTGTTGGAGGAAAGAAGATCACTTCAAGAACTTGAGTGTTAGTAAACCATTAAGGTTTGGGGTGGGAGTGGGTGTAGACCTTGGTCTGCTTGATGGCAAGTCAGAGGAGGGGATAGATCAGCCTGCCTTCCAGAGTAGACCATCTTAACAAGAAGTGTCAAAGAGATCAAGTGAGGGAGTTCCAAGTACAAGGTGGAACAGGGTATGCCTTAACAGGTGTCTAAAGGCATGGAGAGAGGAGTGAGCTGAAGGGATGAGGAGAGTAGGTTCCAGAGGGAAAGGGAGGTGATAGGAGAAGGCAGCTTGCCCAGCACACTAGTGAGAATGTAGAATGGTTAAGGTACAAGAATTCTTGGAGTGCAGACAGTAAGAAGAGGGGACAGCAACGGAGAGGAGTGAGGAGAGGTAGCAAGAAAGGGAATCAAACTGGTATTTAGCAATGAAGGAGGTACAGTGGAACTGGTGACATAAAGGCAGAGAAACAATGGAAAGAGTGGCATAGAGAAAGCAGTGAAGAGTGTGGAATGGAGTTGATGGCGAAGCAACAGAGGGCATTGTAGAGGATGTGCAGTCTGGTAAAGGAAGAGGAGGGAGCAGTGCCATAGACCACATCTACGTAGTCAAATACAGGAGGGTCATTTTTGTTACCAGCTCTGGGTGATTCTGGAGGGAGAGGCAGTCCTTGTTACTATATAAGACAGTTCAGGGCAAAGTTTGGTGTGGATGGCATCAATGGATAGAAAAGTCAAGCTTACTATCAAGCCAAACCCCAGGTACTTTTAAAGTGGGAACACCTTCAAGGAGGGTGCCATCCAAGGTGGAGCAAACAGGAGCAAGTGAGATCCTTGCCAGTTCCTGGCTGGAGCTGAAGATCATGGACACATTCTTCTTGGTGTTAACTCTGATCTGGTTGACTTGGAACCAGCACAGGACATTATGGAAGTCATGCTGGAGTGGGACATCGACAGTTGGGGATGATGGGCCAGAAGAGTAGATGACAGTATCTCCAAATAAATGTGGTTATGTGAAGAGATACATGAAAAGGGAAGGTTGTTTAGGAAAGTTAAGATTAGGACAGGACCCAGGATGGAGCTCTATGAGACCCCTACCTGGATGGGAGGGGGGGACAGAATGCCACCTACCTGAACTGACTGTTGGCAGTTCATATGAGTGGAGGCAGCCCACAGTGGGTGCTGAAAGGTCAGATGAGTTTGGCTTATCCAGTAGGAGTTGGTGAGACAATAAGTCAAAAGCTTTGGCTTGATTGGACTTCTGGTGATATCGTCTAACCCATGGCAGCCTAGCTCCTGAGCTCCATAGCGGTAATCCATAAAAATCTCTGCAACTTTGAAATTTTTACTAATTGCACGTTTATCAGCTCAGGGAGTATTCATCTTTGCAAATATGAAGATCAAACCAGCAAAAGAAGAGGAAGGTCGGATGGCAGACGATGGGAGTTGGATCCCAATGCCTCAGAGGCATACCATGCTTTGGGCTCCATTTCATCATTGGAACAGGAACGCTCTCCCCACAAAGAATCAGAATAAAGAAGGAAAAAACTGACAGATTTCTAAGGAGCTCCGTCATTTAGAGCTGATGTTTCAGACAACATCACACATTTAAGCTTGAAATCACAACTTTATCAATCTAGTTGATGATGTTGATCACCAACTGACTTTTACAGACTGCTACATGGATCAGCTCAAGCGGTAGTCCAGCATCTCCAAACAGCTCAAGTTAAGCTACAGGAAGGAAAATGCCAGAGGCATTCCCTTAGAAAGAATATTATGATATATGGGATACCGGAGCTCTCAGAATGTCAGGCTTTGGAGGCCTTCTTTTTATACTTTTTCCAGCAAGCCCTGCAACTGGCTCCACTACAGACCCCTGAAATTGAGAAGGCACATCATGCCCTAGGACCTCGCCTAAACTTCCTTGATGCCCGGCCCAGGTTCATCATAGTACGCTTATGAAATATAAAACAAAGTGAGACCTATTATCCCTGGCCTACTCTAATGAAAGAAATTAACTTTGAATCCCACTGTATCTTTTTGGCAATGACTAACCCCCACAATCTATCACATGGCAGACAGCCTATATTCCCTTTTTTCAGGCTTTCTGTAAAAAACAGCTAAGCTTTCATAAACCCTATTCTGCTTGACTACTGGTGTTTTACCATGGGGGTTGGAAGGTCTATGAGTCTGAGAGGAGGATGAACAGGATCTACAGAAAAAGAGAGTCACCCTGGACACCCATACTAGAGACTTTCCCAGGACCCAGCTGTTGGCAGAATGATGGACTGAAGTCAGCAACAGTAAACAGAAGCATGCGGTGGAAGCCAACCGGGAAATTGTTGGTCACCTCCAGCCCATGCTCCATCTCAACAGTCTGCTTCCTCCCAAGCCCAGGACATTTGAGAATGTGACTGCTCTATTTTGCTTCTCATCATGCTATACATTCTGATCCTTTTTTTTCTGTATTCACATTTGGATAGCCTGAGGAATAAGAGGAGCCACAGAGAGAGAGGTATGTGAGTGTTTGAGAGAGGGGGAATGCTGTTGAGTTGTGGGGAGCAGTGACCGGAGTGGTGGATGGGCCTTTCTCCCGTATTTTGAATGCTATATTAAGAATTAATTGGCTTGAACATAATTAAATCAGACTGAAGGGTCTCTCCATTTCCAGGGGTGCCATTGAAACATCAGCCAGGGGATTGACATGAAATAGTCTTCCTTGCATTTGCGGGAATATACCACTTTGTCCCCATGACAGCTTTTACTGACTTCTCCTTCTCCGTACATTTTGTAGCACTTCCTAGCAGCAACTTTTCATGGAGAACACCAGCCTGTGATTTTTGTACAACACTGACAGAGCCAGTTCTTGGTGACATGCTGTGAGGGGTGAAGGGTTTCCTCCATAGCCTGCCAAATCAGCCCCTGGGACATAGAAATCCCAGCTTCCTTCATTCTATATGAGTGCGGAGAAACCGTGGTGTCCTGCATTTCTAATTAGCTATTTTGTAGAAGCTTTCCCACCATCCTCACCCCATGACCTAGCAGTGCCCTTGCTCCAGGGAGGAGATGCTCTCTATTTTCTCTCTCTCTCTCTGACATGTGGTGTTCAATAACAGGACAGTATATTTTATTGTGACTTTAGGCGCTGTCTGTGTGTGTCCGCTCCTGATCTTGTGAAATGTTTTGGTGTGCTCTCCTACACAATATTCAGGAACCTCAACTTATTTCCCTTTATCCCATTCTATTTCAGGGCATAACTACATAACTATTGCTGGCTTTCAGGAAAATAGGGGCATATTGAAAGGATGTTTGTTCTCCTACAGCAATTGACATTTGTGGAATTGGAAAAGAAGAGGCAATTTATTTGTTGTGTTTAGCTAAGACTGGAGAGACTCCTAGATGGACTGCAGTACACTTAATTATTAGCCCTTATTTAAGGTTTGTGAAAATGACCAGACTGATCTGGACTGTATACTGTGCATTTTCAGTGACTGACTTTTCATTTGTGGACCTTTTCATAATTTCTAGCCTTGTGGCTCTATTTCTTTTGGACTGTTGGTCCACTCAGCGTCTGGAGTTATCACTCCATGCTGTCCCAAAGTATTACAGTACTTCCTTCCCCTATAGGAACGCTCATGGCTCCAGATATCTGTAGTACTCAGGATGTTGTCCCTTTTAGCTTTGCTTCCAGGCCTCCTTTTATTTTCACTTGAAACATAGACTACACCTATCTCCTGCCTCCTTGCAATCTGAGGAAAATTTATTTTCCTTTTTCTGATGAAGGATGCCACTGCAGGATAAGGCCTAGCTTCAGAGAGGCATCAACTTTGTCCCCCCACCACCACCACACACACCTCTTCCTTGCAGAGGCTTATCCACAGCAATGTTGTGGACTCCTCCTCCATACTACACTCTTTCCCTGAAGCACTTTTGGCTCCTATGAGGCTGCAGTTCTTGGAAGCCCATTTACCTCCTGACTCAGTCAGGAGTCAGTTCTACCGTTCACACTCTAAGTCCTAGGGCCTTTTATTAAGGCTTCTACAATGGAAGCACAAATGTTGCTTACCTATATGTATATAGTTCCTAGTTGTTACTTGTGTATGTTACTGTTTTTGTATTATCTGCTTCATACAGTCTTACACATGCTTGTCCTGCTACAGTATGTATTATTATTATTGACTCCCAGCCCCACCACCGACTCAGGCCCTCCGATATTTTATGGAAAACCAAAAAAGCAGCTCCACACTGGAGCTGTGCAAGCCCAAATCAGTCTCAGTCAAATCCAAAAAAAGGGCAGCACCAGCATCCGTCTCAATTTATGAAAACAACATTTATTGTATTACATGCCTGTAAAGAAGCAGTGGCAATAAAGGCAGACTCACAAGCCCCGACCGGTCTCGTGCATGTGCACTTTTTAGTGATGCATAATGTTTTTTACTTATATGTGTTGGAAGTTGGTGTTCACTTGGAATGTGATGATTGTATAATTGTTAACATATGTGATGTGGGGGTATTTAAGTAAGGGATTGTGTCTATGTCAGCCTCCGACATTTTACCCTGCCCTTTGGGTGCAGCAGAGAACATCTGGCTAGCCATACAGTTGGAATTTATGTTCATACAGCTAGACAGACTATGCAATCATGGTAGGTCCTAATGTCAGAATTTATTCTATAAATCTTAACTGGCTTAATGACCCAGTGAAGCAGTCTAAGTTTTTCGCTGCTGTCCGTATGGAGCGGACAGATATAGTAATCATGCAAGAATCCCACCTCACTCAGGTGGATTCAAAAAATGAGTTAAATATGGCTACTCTGCTATTTATGCTTTTTCCTATAAACATGGTAAACATTGGGGAGTGGTAATATTGATAGCCTGTCACCTGACATTTCAGGAAATTGAATGTGGTTAAGTATAAGGAAGGCTATGAATATTGGTTCAAGGGGAGCTAGATGGGTACCCATTACAAAGGCCAATACTTACATTCCCCCAGGATTTAACATCCCTTCTGTCTGCCGCCTACTAAATATGGTGAAGGACAATGTACAGGGTTTCCCTTTCCTAGCTGGAGACTGTAATTTACTTATGGACCCTGCTAGAGACACTTCAACCTCCTGGCACACCTGGTCATCCATTTCACATAAGCATTTCCATAGATATCTGTCATCCATGGTATGGTCAGATGTATGGTGGGAGGTACATCCAGGCCAAAATGAATTTACGATTATTCTTCTTTGCACCATATATATAGCTATACACTGTAGATTATGTTTTTCATACAATATAGGATATGGCCAATGATACTCGTGTAGGATAGGCCCAATTTTCTCAGACCATGCTCCAATCATCACAGAAGTGGATCAGGGCCTGCTCTGAAAAAGGACACACTGGTGTGTTGACTCTTTTTATTTTAAAGAAAAGGACTTCATAGATGTGGTTCGAAATCACATCAAGGACATAGTCACCCTGAATGATTCCCCATAGATAGAGCTCTCTTGTGGGACACAGTTAAAGCAGTACTCCATGGGCATCTCATTAGTTATGCAGCCCAAAAATATAAAGATCACAGGGCCCACTGGGATGACTTGCTTGTACACACACTTTTTTACAACAACAACATCAGCTGGGTACACTAGCAGACCCTTCTCAAACTAATAAAATGAAGAAACAGCTAGATGACTTGGCCCTAGAACAAACAGAAAGAGTGTTACACTACCTGTACCAGAAGTATTACAATGGGGGCCTCAAGCAGCACGACTCCTGGCTCATAGAGGGCTACCATCAGAGGGCCACGATTTTGAAAGTTCAGAATCCCACCACTGGAGTGCTCCTTATAGATGCCTGATCCCTAGTGGAGGCCTTCACAGCATTCTAAAAGAGGTTGTACACCTCGGCCCCCACTCCTAAACTGGAAGCTTTAGCCCCTTTCTTTAATTCGATACACCTCCCAAGGCTAGATGCTCAGGCCCAAGACTTGGTTCTGGCTTCAGTCACTTACTCAGAACTTCAGGAGGCAATTCCCCAGTCTCAAATCTGATAAGTGTCCTGGCCCAGACAGCAATACCATAGACTTCTTCAAGACATTTTTACCCAAAATTTAACCCCTCCTCCTTAGAACCTTAAATTGTATAATAAAAAGTGAAGACCCTCCACCCTCCTGGAACTATGCCACTATTTCAGTAATTCCTAAAAATGGGATGCCCCTGACAGATGTGAATTTTACATCCCTATCCCAGTCCTAAAAATGTACTATAAGATTTGTATGTTCATATTGGCAAAGAGACTGGATATCCTCCACCATATTATAAATCCAGATCAGACCAGCTTTAGCAGATATCATCAAACACTGCACAGTATTAGGAGCTTTCTGTCTATCATACAATGTGACTCCAGCTCTTGTTCCCCCTTACTTGTCCTAAGCCTTAACACCAAGAAGGCATTTGGCAGGGTGTCATGGGCTTTTTTCAATGTCATCATATCTTAATTGGGATTCCCGCAGAAATTTCAGGAGTTGATCTTCTGCATCTACCATGCCCCTGTCGCACAGGTTAGGACAAATGGGCACCTGTCCTCATCTTTTCTGTTGCAGCATGGTTCAAGACAAGGTTGCCCATTATCCCATCTTTTATTCACCCCATATATTGAGACCCAGGTGCAGGCTATCAGGCAACATCCACAAATCCTAGGTCACATAAGTCCAGAGGCCTTGGAACATAGCATTGCTCTATACACAGATGACATTATGCTCTATGTGTCTGTCCCAGAGGTGGACATTCCAGTCATCTAGTAGATTTTACACCAGCACAGCTCTTTATTCAGCTATAAGCTTAATGACAGTAAGACAGAGGTCCTGGCTATTCAGTATGTCCCCAGTCCACCACTTAAAACAAAAAAAAAAACTTTCACTGGGACTTGTCCCAGATGAAGTATCTTGGCATAAGGCTCACACCCTCTGTCTCCCAACTCTGTGAGGTTAATTATGCCTCTCTCCAAACCCAGCTATATTAGGACTTAGATAGCTGGGCAGTGCTGCCTCTGACATTGGCGAGATGGGTAGCAGCTATTAAAATGCTGGTGCTCTCAAAATTTCTATATCTGTTTCAGAACCTTACTCTACCCTATCCCTCAATGGGCATGGTTACACTTGTATAGACAGTTTTCCTGTTTTCTATGGCACAGATGGCGATCCCGACTCACTTTTTCAACATTAAGTAGTCCCCAAAGATAAGGTGGCCTTGCAGTAGCAGATCTTAAATTAGACTACAAAGCTGCACAGCTGCAGCCAGAAATACACTGGCTTAGAAATTCTCCAGACCAGCAATAGGCACAGTTAGAGAGTGAGGCACTCCTATTAAATCCACTGAGCTTGGCTTCCTGCACGCCTGGTGGTTTAATGTGTTCCACAAATGGATATGCACCACATATATTGATGCCTAACCGCTGCAAAAAGCAGTTGCTGAATAGGATCCCCAAAAATATTGCAGTACTTTACAAGAAAAAATGCACGTAAAATTGTCCCCACTTGGTCTCGTCTACTTCCCGGTCTGTAGTGCTGCCAATGCTCCGCCCCAGTGCTCAGCCACGTTATGACATGAAGCCAGGGAGAGTGCGGGGATGCATCCATTATAGCCTATGGGGGTCAGCTATCCCATCATTTTTATATATTGTAATGGTCAATTGGTGATTAATCAAAGGCACCAGTCGACTAACAAGGCCGATCATGGATTAGGATGGGGGGTGGGGTGGTGGGTCTCACTGGAAGGGATGGGGGTGGGGAGAGGACCATAGACTAACAAGGAATAGTGGTTTCCATATTTGGGCACTGCGATCAGTGACCAGGGAGGGGTGGGACCACTATACTACAAAACTATTATAGGATGGGTCGCTTATCGGGCAGGGAGGGCAGCACCACACAATATAAACTACTCTTATTGGGTAAGGGATCGGGAAGGGAGGGCAAACCATACTATGTAAGCTACTTTTGTAGGGTGGGCAATAAGGGAAGGGGAAGGCAACACTACACTATGGAATCTTTTTACAGCATGTGAGGATGGTGATCAGTGACTGGAGAGGGGGTGGGAATGCTACACTATGGAAAGGTGGATTTTACTTCTGGGGTCAGTGATCAGGAAGGGGGATTGACCCTGGACTACAGAGATACATGACTTTCATTGGGGATGGTGATCAAAGGATGGGAGCAATACATCAGAAGACTACAGCCATGTGGGGCATGGGCTGGTGGGGAGGGCCATGCTAGGCAAGACAAGGGCCATGGAAATGGGCCCATAATGGGCATGCTCCTGTCCTATTGCACCTTGTATGCCAAAAGGGCTTATTTGCATGGCCACTTTCATGAGTAGGGCCTTAGCACATGTGTGCTATTGTTGCCAGCCCATTATCCTTGCTGGCTGAGGGTGCAGCACTACTGGGGTTCCTGATGCTTTTCCTGGGTTAGTGCAGCCCCCACCTGCCCATCTTCACAGTCAGATAGAGCACCGTGCTTTCCAACTGAGAATAGCCCCACTGTCCACCAGTGAAACCACGGGATACAGTGTAAACTTTTGCACAACACTTTGCCTATTTTGTGAATCCTGACCCAGATGTCTATAGTGTTTAGAAGATTGGATATTAGTTTTGCATTAAGAGCAATTTAAGGCTCCATCAAGTGATTGCCCATCATACTAAATGCTTTCAAATATCAGGTTAGTTTAATATGACTTCACTCAGTTTGTTTCATCCATATTTAAGGCTAAATGAGTGCCAACATAACAGGCAGTTTATGAATTAACACGTTGGATGACTTTCTGTTTTTATAACCAAAATTTCTGAGTTGTGCTTTTCTCTATTGATGCTGACAGTGTAATTAAGGCATAGGTCAGGAAATCCAGTGACCTTCCTCTGGCCAAGAAGAGATAATGCCTAGGCCAAGAAGGGATAATGATACCATTACTATACTGTCAGTGTAAGCCAGGTGAATTAGAACTGTAGCACAAACTTTTGGAATACTACTCATCACGGTATAACTGTATTGTGATTAGAGCTGTGTTGAATATAAAATTCTGCTGACAGAATACCCACAGAAAAAACATTCTGAATCCATGGAATTTTACAGAATTTCATGGAATGTATGAGAAAATTTGGCAGAATTATAATTTCAGTTATTTTGGTCTAGTTTACAAAGCATGTATCCAAATTATACCACAGTTGGCAGGTACACAGTTACTAATACTGTTATAAGAGTACTAAACTGTAGAGGCCAAGATTGGAAAGGAGCTGAATTATGGGTAGCAAAACATTTAATCAAAAATTAAACAGAGAATAATGTATGAGGAGGTGGTTATAACGAGAATTTTGCACACACCTGAAGTGTGGGATGACACATAAACCCCGAGGGCGAAGCCCGAGGGTTTAATTAAGGCATCCCACACTGGGGGTGTGTGTAAAATTCGAGTTTGAACCACTTCACCAAACCTTATTTTATATAATTGCTGACCTTCATTTTTTCACGCATAGGAAGTTTATTTGACAAACTGTGCCATTGTGTTAACTCACAGTACTTGAAATAGCCAGGTCCATTTTGTAATTTTGCTCAGTAACCGCGATTTCTATGAGAAGTAAATCATATTAAACAAAGAAAACGTTCAAAGATTTTGTAACAATATTTTAAATTCTTCAGTTTTTTACTCATTTCTCTATTGCTAAGTGAGGGTTTCGGTTGCCATGGTTATGCTGTTCGTAGCGAGCTGCTTAAACAGCTTGCGATGCCTGTGGGGAGAGAGAGAGATTTGTTCAGTGTGTGTTAGGGATGATGTGAAAAGTTTCTACTTTAGTTTAATTTATCTTGTTTGTCTTTCTCTGTGTTAGAGGACATAGGGTGTTGATTTTTAAGCAGTGAGAGGAGGAAGCTAGCTGACAGACCATGAGTTTCAGATTAAATGTGGTTTGTTTTATGGGTGTTGATGGCTCGCGGTTTTCCTAGAGAAAGCTGGCACGTGTTTTTTTATAACCGACTTTCTCCATGGGAAAAAATGAAGGTCAGTAATTATATTTCAGTTATTTCCATTTAATTTTAAAATTTGTTAGCCAAGTTAACCCGGTGGCTCTGAGGGCTGAGGTGCTGGACGCCTTACCTCGCACCACACTGGTGACCCATGTTTGGGAACTAGCATGGGCCATCAGGGGTCGGCAGGGGAGGAGAAGGATTGAGCATCCAAGGACTGCTCTCCTTCCCCGGGGAGGAGGGGGCACCAGCTCCCAGTGCACGACTGGCCCCTAGCGGAGGCTGGGGGCTGGCGCACCAAGGCTCAAGAAAAGCAGTAGATGCAGCAGATGCTTGAAGGAGTGCATGCAGTAGAGTGCACACTCATGTCTTGGCATCATTGCATGCTGCATCTCATGGGTAAAAAATAGAGGAAAAATTGCAGGCACTAACAGGCAGAATGATCCGATCCTCACAGGTGCTGCCTTCATGATGGGCAGTAACCCTTGGCTCTGGATTCTAGAGAGATGGCAGAGGGGGTCCCGACGCCTGCCAAGGGGGCATAGCTGTGGGGAAATACCAAGAGGTAGTTCGGCAGCGTGGACGGGCTGGGGATCAGAGATGTAGCCGCCAGTGCCAGGAGATAATTAAAGTAGAAGCAGTAAAAAAAATTTGTTAGCCAAAATTTTCCATAGCTTCAGGATTTAGAGAAACATGCAACATGGGAATGTGCACCACGTTTTAAGTCTCAAGCTTTAAAGGGGTTTGATATAGGTAGCCACACATTTTTCCAAAATTTAGATGTTCTTTAGTTTGGCTTCATGAAAACATGGAAAAAGGAAATACAGCATGGTAAAACAGCATGGTGAAAACTGCATAAGTTAAAATCGTGCATGCAGGAATACTGCCGACAATTTTTTTAAGTGTGATTTGCTATTACAACACCATGCTGCCATGGAGCATCACTCAAGTGAAAAACTATAACTTACATTTTTTGTCTTCTCTGCTGTATTCTCCATGTATGGTTTTGACTTTCTTGATTTTTCACCACACTGTTTGCAACTACACTGTATTTCCTTTTGCAAAGTTGTTGTGATATGCGTTATTGTACTATACTTTTAAAAGCATTAATCAAAATATTAGAAAAATGTGCAGGTACAGTATATGGGTTATTACTGCATTTATATATGTTCCTAGTTTCAGATTTCTAGCTCCAAAGGTGCCTGAGGTATATGCAGATACAAATATTTATGAACTTTACTACAAAAAATGGCAGACATACTGTAGAACACCTATAATTTTGTGTGTCCTATTCACATGATATGTAGTGTACCACTAGAACACCTATCACCAAATAATCATGCCAGTTTCAGATCTCTAGCTCAACAGATGACTGTTATGACCAAATTAATAAATTTCAAATATTTCATGATGTTGCCCAAATTTTAAATTTTAGTTATGTTTGTCTAGTTTTCAAGGTACAGTAAGCTTGCCAGGATGAAACCCACTTCTACAGCATTCTGCAGTATGCGGCAGCAAAGTTACTGCAGTAAACAATTTAATTCTAATGGGAATTAATCTCTTGTGTCATGCAGGAAAATGGTACACTGCCAAGATGAAGTGAATATCACAGTTTCCTGCATGACAAAAGAGGCTAATTGCCTTTGACATTACATTATTTTCCACAATAACTCTGCTGTAGTATGCTGCAGAGCGCTGCAAAATGCTGCAGAATTCGGTTTCATCCTGGTAAGCTTCACTGTATGTATCAAAATAATACCAAATGTGGCAGGTATACAGGTACTAATGCCTTTCATAAGTATAGACAACTTCAGAGTCCTAGATTGAAAGGGGTCTTGAGATATGGGAGAATAAACATAATCGGAATTTAATTTTCTGGTATTTCAATCTAATTTTAACATTTTGTATCTGCATTTCTCCAGATTTTCTGTATTTAGAGAAATTTGCAACCTGAGTATGTGCACCAAGTTATAAGTCTTAAGCTTTAATCAGGGCTATGCTATCGGTAGCCAAACATTTTGCAAAATTTGAATTGTAGTTATTTTAGCATATCTTTGAAAGCATTCATAGAAACATAGAATTTGACGGCAGATAAAGACCGCTTGGCCCACCCAGTCTGCCCATTTCCTTACCTAATGGATAAGCTGCAGATCCTAGTTAACCAGCTGCCTACTTCTTTCTACCCCACCCCTAGAATTGCCTTATGGCTGTCCCATGCATGCTTGAATACAACCACTGTTTTTGACTCCACAACCTCCTCTGGAAGGCCGTTCCATGCATCCACAACCCATTCTGTGAAAAAATACTTCCTTACATTACCTCTGAGCCACCCCCATCTTCAAATTGTGCCCCCTTGTTCTTGCACACCTCTTTTTTTGAAAGATGCTACCCTCTTGGACTTTGTTGATTCCCTTGAGGTACTTGAACGTTTCTATCATGTCCCCACTCTCCTCCTTTCCTCGAGGCTATACATATTAAGCTCCTTTAGTCTCTCTTCATATGTCTTACAGTGCAGACCCTGCACCGTTTTAGTTGCCCTCCTCTGGACAGCTTCCATCTTGTCTATGTCCTTGTGGAGATTGGGCCCAGAACTGCACACAGTACTCCAGATGGGTCTCACCAGCTGTCTGTACAGAGGGTTAACAACTTCCTGTTTTCTACTGGTGATGCCTCTCCCTGTGCATCCCAGTATCCCCCCAGCCCTCCTTACTGCTCTCTCACATTGCTTGCCCACCTTTAAGTCATCTGATATGACTACCCCCAGGTCCCTTTCCATTTTTGTTGTTGTTAGTATCTTGCCCCCCATTGTGTACTCTTCCCTGGGTTTTTGTTTCCCAGGTGCATTACCTTGCACTTCTTAGCATTAGATCTAAGCTGCCATACATTTGACCATTCCTCTAACCTTGCCAAGTCCCTCCTCAACCTTTTCACCCCACCTTGTGCATCAACTCTGTTGCAGATCTTTGTGTCATCTGCAAAGAGACTTACTTTTCCTTCCAGTCCCTCTGCAATGTAGCTTACAAAGATATTGACAAGGACCAGTCCTAATACTGAACCCTGCGGCACCCCACTAGCAACCCCTTTTCTTCAGAGTGGACTCCATTTACTATTACCCTCTGTGTCCTATTCTCCAGCCAATTCTTTACCCAGGCTATCATCTTGGGACCCACTCCCAGGCTGGCTAACTTGTATATTAATCTTTTGTGTGGGACTGAGTCAAATGCCTTGCTAAAGTCTAGGTAGGCCATGTCCACAGCCCCTCCCTGATCTACTACTTTGGTCACCCAGTCAAAGAAATCTATTAGATTTGTCTGGCATGACCTTCCTGCTGTGAATCCATGCTGCCTTGGGTCCTGTGCCCCTCTGGCCTCTAGGTACTCAACAATTCTTTCCTTCAGAAGTGATTCCATCATTTTCCTATCATTAAACTAACTGGTCTGTAGTTTCCTGCTTCTGCCCTGCTCCCACTTTTGTGAAGGGGGATCACATCTGCCCTCCTCTAGTCCTCAGGTACCACCCCATCCCCCCACGATTTGTTAAAGAGGGTAGTCAGTGGTGTCACTAGTTCTACCTTTAGTTCTTTTAGAATTCTGGGATGAATCCCATCAGGCCCAATTGCTTTGTCCACCTTCAGTTTTAAGAGTTCTTTCAGAACCCTTTCTTCTGTAAATGTGCAGGTATCAACTTCTGTATCCAGAGTGTTTCTATTGTTTGTTTTGGTACCTCCCCTCTTCATTTGTAAATACTGAGCAAAAATATTTGTTCAGTATCTCTGCCTTTTCACAGTCACCTCTGCCCACCCTCCCTTTATTAAGCCTCACTATCCCTCCCTTGGTCTTCCTTCGCTCCCTGATGTACCTAAAAAGGTTTTGTCCCCCTTCTTAACTGAGTTGGCTATCTTTTCCTCAGTTCGGGCCTTTGCTGTTCTGACTGCCTTCCCAGCTTCCTTTTGCTTTAACTGATACATTTCTCTGTCCTGCTCCTTCTGTGATTCCTTTTACTTTCTGAATGCTTTCTTTTTCTCTTGAACCTTCACTGCCACCTCCTTTGAGAACCATAGTGGTTTCTTACATTGTTTTGTTTTGTTTATTTGCTTCACACAAAGGCTTGTTACCTCTGTGATGGCAGTTTTTATTATTCCCCATTGTTCTTACAACCCTCCTTCCTGCCCATTTGCTAGTGCATTCCTTAGGCACTCACCCATTTTGGCAAAGTCAGCCCTCCTGAAGTCCAGTACTTTTGCCTTTGTATGGCTTGACTCTATTGCTGTGTTTATTGTGAACCATACTGTTCGATGGTCGCTAGTTCCCAGAAGGCTACCCACTTCTACATCTGTGATCCTCTCTCCATCTCCATTTGAGAGGATCAGGTCTAAGATTGCTCCCTCTTAACATAGAAACATAGACTTTGACGGCAGATAAGGACCGCTTGGTCCACCCAGTCTGCCCATTTCCTTACCAAATGGATAAGCTGCAGATCCTAGTTAACCAGCAGCCTACTTCTTCCTACCCCTACAGGAGGTAGGAATGCACTAGCGAATTGGCAGGAAGGATGGGTTCCAATACTAGTTGTCTAAGGCATGCCCCCTGTAGGGCATCTAGAATAACCCCACTCTTAGAAGTGGCTGCTGCAACTGCACTCCAGTTAACATCTGGCATATTCAGATCACCCATCAGCAATATCTCCCCTTTATCAGCTGTTCTAAGTATACTTCTATCATTTCTTGTCCATTTCCTCCCCTGGAGAGGGGCCTGTATAACCCCTGTGCAGATTGTGGTGCCATTGCCTGCCTCCAAATTGACCCACAGTGCTTCTTCTCCTCCCTGTTTACCCTTTTGTTCTGTTGCTTTGATTCCTTCTCTTATGTAGAGAGCTACTCCTCCTCCTCTTTTACCCTCTCTGTCCCTCCTGTAGATAGTGTATCCTGGTATGTTTATGTCCCAGTCATGGTTCTGTGTGTACCATGTTTCTGTGACTGCCATGATATCCAGATGTTCCTCCTCCATCAAGGCCTCTAATTCAGGAAGCTTGTTACCCAGACTACGGGCATTGGTACTCATTGCTCTCCATTTTTTGATTTCTTTACCTTCTGTAGCAGCATCCCCCACTGACCTTTCTACCTTGGTCTTTTTTTCATTTAGTACCCTGTTTTGTAGGGGGTGGCTGGGATTTTCCTGCTGCTTATCAGTGCCTCCCCCTTTGACTAGTTTAAAAGCTTGCCAATGAAGCTTTTAAACCGATTGCCCAAAAGACTTGTTCCCTTCCTGGACAGATGCTGACCATCCTGCCAGTATTCATTCATCAAAATGTTATACAAAGTTGCAGGTACACAGGTTTTTGCAGCATTTATATATGTACCTAGTTTCAGATTTCTAGCTCCAAAGGTACCTGAGTTATATGCAGATAACATTTCCATTACATTCCTGACAAAAGAAATAAAGCAACAGACTTTGAGCTCCTATAATTTTGAGATGCTATGTCTTAATATCAAGATATCTGTCACACTGGTAGTGCACTTGCTAGCAAGTATAGTTGTTGACTATCAGATGTCTAGCTGAATAGATGGCTGAGTTATGAACACATTAATACATCTCAGAAATTCTGCAAAATTACAATGAAATTCAGTAGCATTTCACAGAATTTCATGGAATTCCATTGAATTCTGCAAATTCATAATTTTCACATTCTAACCAGCTCTAGTTGTGATAATATTAAAAAATAAAAGGTAGTGGTGTCAGTATAAACCTTTTTGAACACTGACATTTATTTTAATTTTGTTTGTAAAATGAGTAAATTAAGTACACCTAGTACCAACTAATCTCATCTATGCCATTTACTATATCTAACAAAAAGTGATCCAGGAAATGGTAAATAAACAAAACTACCATTGTTTCTTGCTTACATTATCAAACAATGCTTTTAAATCAATGACACAACAAAATAACAAATCTTTTTCAGCGCATACAGTACCTATTTGAAAATCAAATGTTAAAGGGTAAAACAGTGCTGTTTTGAAGCCATTTGCACTTCTAACAAATTAAACTGTTTGGCCCATGCCTTTAATCTATTCAAGTTTAAATGTGAAAAAATATTTTGGTTGAGTGTATTAAACTAATTGGTCTGTACATATAGGGGTCTTGTAAAGGTCCCTTTTTGTAAATAGGAAAGATAATATTACTCGACCAACACACAGAAATGAATCAACTTTGGAGAATTAAATTAAATAAGTAGCACAAAACTGGAAGCAACCAATCAATTTACAATTTATGTAAGTCAGCTGTAATTATGTTAGGTCCCAGTGTTCGGCTTCTTTGTTTGTTTGTTTTGAATACTGCCTTCAGAATGTCCTCATATGAGATAACTATGGGTAATTGTTTAATATGGGTGACTGCAAAATCCTGGATATAATGGGTAATGCTTTCTCCTGAGTTGTCCTTTTCCTTATAAAATAGATTATAGTTGTCTCCAAAAAATGCTTTTTTAACTGACTGAGTTACCAGGTTATCAAAAATAAATCAAATCAAAGTAAGATTCCTAGACTGCAGCCTCCCCCCACGATCACCACCACCATAACCACACAAAATGGAATGGAACAGCACACAAGACACTAGGGGTCAGATATTGAAAACTTTGCCCCGGGACTAAATTAGCACTGCATGCATGCTAAATTAGCAAAGAAATAATAGCTCACTATATTCAAAAGGGATAGCCCTGGTGCTGAACCTGCTGAATGTAGTGTGATAAGGAAGCCAGACAAACTGGGCTGGGAGGGCAGTGCAAAAATAGCCCAGGAAAAAGACAGCTCTGAATACAGCACCCAGGGAAGTACAAACCAAAACAGCATCCCAGTTCACAGCAACATGAAGGAAGGTAAAGGTAAACTATGTGGTCAATGTGTGTGATAGCAAATTAATGAATTGATTAAAGCTGCAAGCACCAGCACATGTGAAATTCTGCAGAAACGTACCACATTTCCAAAACGTTTGCTCAGCACAAACACATTTTTGCAGGTTTTGCACAGAGATAAACTGTTTGTCTGGCCCTATCACATTTGCCCTGGGGCAAAGATTTCCTATATTCAAACGTGACATGCAAATGAGCCTACTTAGGCAGTCTGTGGACCAACATCAAGATTAGCATCTCATTATGTAATGATTTGCATGCAGTTTGCCAATTGCAGGGTCCCATAGCTCCACCTGTAGGTCAGTCTGGAAGTGCATGGTGGTAGCTGCAGGCTACATTTGTACAGAACAGCATAAAATAATATGCCTCATGAGACTACACAGCAGAGGCACAGTCGGTGGTGCTACATGCAATAATCAAACTGTAGGTCCTGCTACAATGCACAGCAGACACTACAGTTACAAGGGATCAGTATTGTGAAGGACACAGCAATACCTATGGTGTGTAGGGCATCAACGACTGCTGCACTTTACACAGTGACAGGCCAACTTGCAAGTGTGTACTGACAGTGAACATTACTGTTATGCTGTTGTCTGACCCACCGACACTGCACCACTGGTGTGGGATACTAACAGTGACTTATACATATACATGGCTAGCTGTGTGTGCTGTGGTGTCTGTACAGATGTGCAGTATTTGGCTGGGGGGCACATACCATCAGACATGCACACTGGT
Source organism: Neoceratodus forsteri (assembly GCA_016271365.2). Taxonomy (NCBI): domain Eukaryota; kingdom Metazoa; phylum Chordata; order Ceratodontiformes; family Ceratodontidae; genus Neoceratodus; species Neoceratodus forsteri. The sequence continues at coordinate 629,740,079 of CM057455.1, forward strand.
GTTGGGGTATTCCCTACACTGACCATTTGCACTGCATGGATTGTCACAGCCTTGTGGCAGTACCCAGTATGTGGTGCAGACTGGCCAACTGCAAACCCTCCCCTCAACACTCTCCATGCTCCCAGTGCTGCATGTGTGTGCTGGATTGTGTTGGTATCCACTGAAGTGTGGTCTGCAGGTGTATCTGTATGGGCACACTGCCATGGTGTTCACTAGACGCCAGGTCACCAATTAATGCCTGGCATAGTTGGGACTGGTGGCAGATGATGGCAACGTAGGAGGATCCATCCATGTGCAGCATGATTCTTTCATATCTGGTTTCTTTCTATGTTTAATATTTACTTGTTAGGGTCCTGCAAAGCCATGCAAACTTTGCACAAAGCCACGCAGAGCCACAAAGTTGAGCAAAGCTGGTTTGCCCAGAGTTAAGACTACATTTTCCTGGGCGGAAATTTGCACTGCACAAAGCATTGCGCCAAGTAGTGCATAAACACTTTGCGTGGTGCTAAAGCACTGAATACAGCACTATGCCTGTATTTATGTGCATGCCCCTCCTTGCCCCTGCATACATTATACTTTTGCCCAGTGCTAATGCAGTTTGTCCATGTTATTTGACCTTTGAATATGGTGGACTCCGCAAACCCTGTGCAAATAGTTTGCACCCAGCACAAAGTTTTGAATATCTGGCCCCAGAACTCCTATTTGCAACAAACAAAAGCCACTCCAGGGTCATTGTGAATGTGCCAAAAATGCAGTTCCTTTTCAACAAAAATCATTGCACTCACCATAAAGTTAGAAGTGCTGTCCACATCCTTTGATCTCATGGTGTAGGTTTCTATTATTCCTAAAGCATTCGATGCAAGACTAAGCAAACTTTAAAAATAACAGATCGGGTACACAAACCACCCCCAACATTTCACTGTAGTTTAACTTTATCAAGAGTGGACAACCACTGCTGTCTACTAGAATTTACAGTATACACCCTTTGTGTGAAAAAAAACACAATAAATGTAGTGTCAGTACCAAAGATGACCATAAATGATACATGTTAAAACATCCGCTTGTGCAAAAATACTACATTCATAACTTTGGTTATTGTAATATAAATTCATTACTGTTGCACTTTTTATGCATAGTGCAGATCAGTTTAAAGCACAACATTCCCATATACCACCACTGGTAAAGCTCAATTAGAGTAAAATGTTGTGGTTTATATATATGTCTAGTCTTGCATTGAGTGTTTATGAAATAAAGAATACCTGCACCACAGACTCAAAGGATGTGGACAGTACTTCCATCTTTGTGATGAGTGTCATTCTTTTTTGTTGAAAAGGAACACCAGAGCTGCTATAATTATGCAGAAAATAATTCCTTGATGCAAAACACACAAGAGCAGCAGAATACAAAGAGAAAAAAGTGCACTAATAAAAGTAGCATGTATCAGAAGGTGCAAAGTACAAAATGAGATAGTACCAAAACTATATAAAGTGCTTACAGCTTAAAAAAAATAAACTGTTCAATTGACTCTAAGGAAAGATCACCACAACCTTGCAGACGACCACATGTTTCACCTCAAAAGAGGCTTAAACTATTGACCCTCCACAGTGTACCCTATAGAAATATGGCACCGTAGGTCCTGTAGCTAACCATATGTACTACAAATAGATTGCTCAGGCAATCAAAGATCTGTTTTTCTTTATATGCCAATATACATAACTGATTGATGAAATACTAGATAATAATGCAACCAAATGTAAATATTGTATATACTTTGTGTGTTGATTGTCTATGTCTTTTTGTGCCTAGTGCTTTATTAGATATGCTAAATTGTAGGTGTCTTTTACTTCTTTGTGTTTCTTTAGTAATCATTAGTTGATAATACATGGGACTGTCTTGCAAACTGGACTGCAAAGTCCAAGTGACAAGTATTTCCTGTATAAAAATAAAGTTTCACCTACTCAGCAAAGGGATATCACCTCCTATATACTACGTTGATACCCAGAATCACTACTTTATAAATAAATAAATAAGTAAAAATCCAACATAGATACAAATAACTTCACAAAATGTATTTATTTATTTATTTGGGTTAATCAGAAAGACCTTTGAGTCAAAGACTCATTTACAAAGGTTCCACGTCATCATAGTGAGTACAGGGTAATAGAACACACAGGGTGCTGTGCATTACATTACATCACATTGAGGGTACACACTAGATACATAAAGTGACTATTAGACAAGGACATCATGGACTTCAGAGGTTTAGCACAGCTAAAGTTAGAAGAGAGGCTGCTTGTCGAGTCGAAGATTCAGTGAAGTTAGGTCTGAAACCCGACAAGAGGCTGATCTAGGGGCAGTCACAAAGGTTGGAGGGCTGAAGGTGTTTCCTTAGACTAGATTTAAAAGGGCCTAATCTTATTTCATTGGATATTTGACTGGGGAGTGTGTTAGTCCAAGATGGGGCATTGTAACTGAAAGTTCTTTGGAATTTGGAAGTCCAGCAACGGGGCACCCTATCTAACAGTTTGTTCGAGTTACGTGAGATTCTGACAGGGGATTCTGGGAGAATAATTTTATTAAGGGTAGGAGGGGTGAGGCCTAGAGTTATCTTTTTGGTCATTAGGCAGATGTGGTACTTGATTCTGTTGTCTAAGTTTAGCCAGTTAGTGGCGCTGTAGAGGGAGCAGGTGTGGGTGAATCTATCACATCTGAGTATGAGTTGGCAGGTCTTGTTTAGTACGTGCCAAAGTCTATTGAGGGCAGAGGTGGGAGCAGCACTATAGATAAGAATGCCGCAGTCTAGCAGAGGGAGGACAGAGGAGTTAATGGTGAGATGTAGAGCCTCGGGGGTAAGGCAGTGTTTGTACCGATAAAGTACGCCTAGTCTAGAGTTTAGGGCAGTGGATAGAAGCAGAATATGTTGATTAATGCTAAGGGCCAGGTCAAGTGTGATCCCTAGGTATTTAAAGGTGTCGACTTGTTTGAGGGGGGTTTGATTTGCAGTTAGAAATTGGGGGCAGAAGCTCTTCAGTGGGTTCTGTGGGTGGGAGAAAATCATGACTCTTGTCTTATTGTAGTTTATTATTAGGTGCTGAGTGGTGAGCCAGCATTCAGTCACACGGAGTGAGTGTTGGAGTGTTAGGTGGAGTTTAACGGGGTCTGGATCAGATGCAAAAAGGATGACATCATCAATGTATAGGAGCAGGCTGCTGGGGCAGGCCGACAGGAGGGAGTTTAGGTATAGACAGAATAGCCGGGGGCCAAGAATGGAGCCCTGTGGGACATCAGAGTGGATTGGGAGGCTAGAGGCCAGGACAGTGCCTATCTTGACCAGCTGTGTTCTATCAGAGAGGCAGCTGGTAACAGTATCAAATGCTTTAGAGAGGTCCACGAAGATAGCTCCTGTGAGGCGGCCGTGATCCAAGACGGAGTGAATATGTGAGGTAAGTTCAAGGAGGGCAGTGGTGGTACTGTGTCCATTTCAGAAACTGTGTTGCTGGTTGCATAGCAGGTTATATTTGGTAAGGTGGTCAGTGAGTTGATCGGAGACTGTGCGCTCAAATGCTTTGGATAGAGGGGGTAGAATGGAGATGGGGCGGTAATTGTTAGTGAAGGTGCGGTCCCCACTCTTATGTACAGGAGTGATGCAGGTGGATTTCCAGCGAGTGGGATATTTCACCTAGCAGAGGGAGAGGTTGAGAATATGGGTGAGTGGAGTAAGGACTTCCAGAAGGGTGAGGCGGAGAATTCTCAGGTTGAGGGAATCACTACTAAAGAGAGAGTGGTTAAGGGCTTTGGCAAGGTAAGGTTTGGCTGTCTGTGGGGTAAGGATGCAAAGACTGAAAGGTGGAGCATGAGGTGGAAGGGAGTATGTCCAGGTAGGTGGTGGGTCGAAGAAATTAGGGGGGAAGACATGGTTGAGATCAGTGAAGGCGGAGTTAAGGGCCGAGGCTATACTGAGGGGATCCAATGAGAGATTACCATCTATTATCAATTGGTCTGGGGATAGGTTAGTACTTTTGCCACAGAGTTCCTTAATATTATTCCAAAATTTGCACCCAGAGCCCCAGGTGGAGGCTAAGGAAGATTTGTAGTAGTCTGCTTTGGCAGTACAAATGGCCCATGTGCAATTGTTACGGGTTTCCCTATACTGTTGCCTGTCCGTAGGACGTTGGGTTTCATTAGCTAGATGCCAAAGGGCATCATGGTGTTGCAGCAGGTCCAAGAGGTGGTCCAGGAACCAGGGGGCATGGTTGCCTTTGGACATACTCTTGGTCGGGGGGTAAACTTATCACAGGCAGTATTGAAAGTGGTGATAAATAGATCAAGCGCAATATCAGGGTCGAGGGTATTTGCTAGTGGAGTCCAGTCCCAGACACTGAGGTAGGCCTTGAGTTGGGCTAGTTTACCAGGCCCAAGTTTGCGTTGGGAGGTAATTTTAGGCGGGGTTTGGGTGCAATGCAGGACCAGGTGAAGAGTACAGGGAAGTGGTCACTTATAGTGTCAGGGAGAACTAAGGTGTTGGTTATTCTGTGGGGGCGGTTCATGAAAACTAGATCTAGGAGGGAGGATGTGCCTGTACAGGAGTTAACCTGGGTGGGAGCAGTGACTACCTGCATGAGATCAAGCGCTGTGGCCTCGTCTATGAATGGGGCGGTTGTCTTGGCCAGCCAGTTTATGTTAAAATCACCCATAATTATTTTTTCATGATTAGGGGAAAAGTGGCTAGATGGGACAGGATGTCTTGGAAAGCTTGCTTCTGTTCCTGCGGAGGGATGTAGGCAGTAGTGAGGAGGAGAGGGAAGGTAGACTTGCCTAGGGTTAGTTTTAGGGTGAGAGCCTGAGCCCACGATGTTAGGTGTGGCAGGGGGAGTAATTGTCCTGGAAGCGAGTCTTTAAGGTAGAGAGTGCAACAGCCCCTTCGCTTACTGATTCTGTCAGAACAATAGAGGAGATATCCAGGAGGTAGATCGCAGCGTCAGGGACAGTGGGTGAGCCAAGTTTCTCAGTGCTATGATGTCTGGGTGGTGTTGAAGAACCTACCTCTGAAAAGGTCCCATTTTTTTTGCAAGCTGCAGATGTTGATGAGAGCAATGTGCAGCCATTGACTGACTGCAGGTGGGGCTGGGGTGCATACTGAGGGCCAGGGTTGTGGTGTATGTCAGGGCACAGTGAAGGAGGCTTGCAGCAGGAATCTGTGAAGGGGGCTGCAAGCAGAACTGTGTGGAATGATTCCATAAAGTATTGAAGTTAAATCTGAATCTTCCACAGTGCCCACATTCTCTTAACCAGTGGAAACAACCACTTGATATGGAAAGGATCTCATTAAGTTCTGCACTTTTTAGCAAGCTGTAGCTTTTGTTATGACTGACACCCTACAAGAAAATCTATTTTTTTTAAATGTTGGAATGAAGACAAACTGACATATAAAAAATTACACAACACTCCAAAGATAAGTCTCCTAATTATACAATGACAAGAAAGAATGCTGGCCTGTGATTGATCAGACTGAGACTAGACCCATGATGTTATCCAAGTACAACATCATGGGTCTAGTCCCAGCTCCAGATGCCCCATCAATACTTTATGGAATCATTCCAACAGTCTGCTTGCAGTCCCTTCACAGATTCCTGCTCACAAACATTCTTCCCTGTGTCACTGACTCACTTGCCGCCACCAGACACACTGGCAGCTACCACCCTCAACCACACACACACACACCACACACACATATACACTGTTCCACCAAAACAAAATGACCAAAATCTTTTAAAAATAAAAAGTTGCCATCAGGAAGAGCTTTTTGATCCCCCAGCTTCAGCTCGAGTACTTCACACAGCTAACTTCCTTGCTCGTTGGACAGACTGTTTGCATCCTATGGCTGTATGCAGAGGTGATTTCTGTCACCACTCAAGTCATTACTTTAAAAGCAATCTGCCATTAACAACGACAATTAAAAAAAAATAAAGAGAGGGACCAAATGACATACTGATTACATGAAGCAGAAGTATCTTGGTTCCCGCAAGTCGGTCGACTTATGAGCTACATTTTGCCATTGTGGCTCCACACTGAAGGCATTCATCTGGTCCCAGTAAATGCAACGGGACCACCTGCAATAAAGTTAGGGACAAAACCACAGAGAACCAAACAACAAAAAGAAAGAAAACCAAGGGTAATATAAACACAGAGATATGAGTGGGAGGACAGGAATTTTGCACCACCTACTGGTTCAAACAGGAAGATCAGAACTTTTTAACAGTATGCTTACACTTACAAAACTGACAAATATATATACTGTATAAATATAAAATATATTATTCACTGGGAACAGAAGAGGGAGGAGTTTTCAGGAAGTGTTTTAATTGTAATATTGAATAGTTTGTACTTTAAATTAGTACTGTTACAACTGTTACTTGAGCTGTGATATTTTAACTGTTGGAGGCTTCTGCTTGTTGTGGGAACAGTTGATGGTTGTGATATTTAAAGTAAAATTTAAATCTGTGCTGTTTGCCTGGTGAGTGGGGAGGGTGATTACAGGCACCATCTTGTCTTGCATTATTCACTGGGGAACAGAAAAGGATGTAGTGTTCAGGGAAGTGGATGTGTTTTATTTTCTTCTGTTTTAATTGTGATATTTGAATAGTTTGTACTTTAAATTATTACTGTGAGTTACAACTTGTTACTTGGGCTGTGATATTGTAAATGTTGTTGGCTTGTGCTGTTGTGGGAACAGTTGATGGCTTCTAAATACTGAAACACCACTGGGAGTTGGGCTTGAAGGCTGTGAGGAGGAGCTTGTGGTGATACATACTGTCCATATGAACTAACTCTTACAGCTAGTAGGCAGACAGTAAAAGTTCAGACGCTAGGGTGTAGGTGGGTGGAGATACAAGGTTTACCAAGCTCACAGGGTCTCTTGCAATGATTGTTATGGTATGACGCGGGAAAGCTAGCCTTGTTATGTGATGTCATATTTGTATTTCATATATACTAAGGTGGTAATGTATTACTAAGCTACATAACAAGCATCCTTGGGGCTGTGATAAGTATTTAGGTTTCATTAGAACTGTAATACACTGAGGGGATTGTACTAATGTGTTACTGTATTAATGTTGTACACTGAGGGGATTGTGTTAATGTATTACTGAGTAACGGCCATCAAATGAGGACCAGGGGTTAAAGAAGGACTGATATCAGACCAGTAATAGAGCATATAAGTATGAGAGTAAAGACTGGGGGAAAAGTGTGGGGATATACTTAAGCCAAACACATGGGACAGGTGTGGGGGATACACTTAAACCAAATGCGAATAATTGGGAGTAGGTGTGAAGGGCTGTGGGGGGGGGATGCGAGGGATGGTGGAAGTAGATGGAAATGGATAAGGGTGGGGGGAAGGCTGCAGAATAGAGGATGGAATGATGGGTGCTGTGGAAGGAGGGCAGCAGGCACAGGGAGGATAGTGAGTTGCAATAGATGTGGGGCAGCTGTTTTGATGAATTATTATGGAAACTGGGAGCCTGTCCAATTTGCTGTAGGCTAAGGAAATTGGAGGATGAAGTAATGGGGTTATGAAGGGAACCAAGGAGAGTGACGGAGGGAGAGCTGAGGCAGAAGTGACCCACTAAGGAGGGGTTGGGAGATTCAGAGGAACTGCAGAGCTAAAGATGGGGATATGAGGAGGATGGGGGTGAGTAGAGGTGCAGTAGGATGAGGGAGGGATCAGGGAAGGAGGAAGGAGGCGATGGGACCAATTGCGGGGTTATTAAGCAATAGGTCTGCAGTGTTGGCAGAGGAAGGGGAAGGGTAGGTATCAGAGCTGTGAGAGAGGGGGAAGAGGGGTAGAGAAGGTACAAGAGGCAGGAATTACAATGGGAAACAGAGATGAGAGAGGAAGGGTAGAAGAGGAAGGAGAGGAGACAGCAGGGGGGAATGATGCAAGGAGCAGAAAGGTGCAGATGAGTGATGTAAGGAGGGAGGCAGCAGGGTTCCTGGGGGAGTGGACAGGGATCACAGTGGAAGGGGGAGTCAGGATCAAAATGATGGGGGGTGCTGGTGCTGGGGACTCCATACTGAAGGGGATCAGATGGGGAGGAAGGGGGAAGGCACAGTTGTATCTGGGTAGAGGCAATTCTGGGTTTGACCGCAGACAGGGCAGGGCAGGCACTTCTCAAGTGCAAAAGCAGACGGAGGGTGAAACCACATGTGGTGGTGCACATGGGAACAAAAGACTTGGCTGGGGAAACAGTGGAGGTGGTAAATGGGAGGTTTGAGGAATTGGGTAGGCAGTGTAAGGTGGTGGGGGTGTCGGTGGCATTCTCTGAGGTGCTACCAGTGCCATGTGCAAGTACAGAGAGAAAAAAAAGGATACAGGAGTTCAATGGGTGGCTGAGGGACTGGTACTGAACCAGGAAATATGGACAGGTATCAGACTGGGGCAGAACCTGGGACAAAAGCGACCTATACGCAGGGGATAGGTTACATTTGAGCAAGGAGCGGAAGAGCATACTCAAACAGGGAATGGAGGGGTATATTTCAAATGGTAGATTTAAACTAGGAAGGGGCGGTTGCAAGGGGACTGTTGTTAGAAACGCTGTCCAGAAAGGGGAGCATAGGGTGCTCACCCCCCCTTGTTAGAGGTGAAGGCAATGAGGAGGGGGCACAAAGAGGACCAAAGGGGGGAACAGAAATGGTATGGCTGGGGAGGCAACAGGCTGGATGGTGGTCTCACTGAATGCAAGAAGCCTAAGTTATAGAACTGCAGAGTTACAGGCTCTCTTGGCAGTGGAATTGGTGGACATAGCAGCCATCGTGGAAACATGAGCCACCCAGTATGATATGATGATCCCAGGCACAGGCTATTCAGAAAGGACAGGGCCAAGGGAATGGGGGGTGGCAATCTATGTGAGGGAGGGATTAGTGCATAAGGGAGGAATGGGAGGACAGGAGGACAGAAGCTCTGTGGATGTAGTTCCAGTATGCGAGGAATAGGACTTTGAGGATGGGGAGTGTACAGTCCACTATCAAAGGGTTGTGACCTGACTGGGAACTGGCAGATCAAATTTGAAGGGTAAGCAGGAAGGGCAGCATGGTGGTGGTGGGGAATTTCAACCTAATGAGTATGGATTGGAGCACATCTGCCACCATGAGTGCAAGAGAGGGGTTCTGTTGGAAGCTGGATAATAGGAAGCTGTAAGGAACCTAGAAGTGTGAGAACCGCTTGCTGGGAGTGACCATTACCTGGTGTGGTTCACGCTAATCATGGGGAAGGACACAGGAGCAAGGGTACAAGGGTTGTTGAGTCTAGGAGGGTGGAAGAATGATGGGAGAAATTCTGAGCAAGCACCTGGCAGACATCCAACAACACATGGATGCAGATCAGAAATGGAATATAACAAAGGAAGGGCTGGCGGAGGCAACAGAGACCTGTACTAGGAGAAAAAAAACAAGGAGGGCAGGGAAAAGAAACCCAGTTGGATGTCACTGGAAGCTAGGGAAGGGGTGAAAGCCAAGAGGGCAGCATTTCAGAAGTATAGGAAATGGGGAGGAGGAAGGAGATAAAGATGTACACAGGAAAAGTCTAGGAGGTCATCATACTGTCAGGAGGGCCAAACCATCTGAGAGCTGAGACTGGGCAGGGGATCAAAAGAGGAGAAAATGACTTTATTACTATAGGTGAGAAAAGGAGAAGCAAAGGCTAGCTTGTGAGAAGCATGAAAGATGGGGAGGTGGGTGGAGAAGGGGGTGGAGCAGGCAGAAGCACTGAATGAGTACTTCTGTTCTGTGTTCATGCAGGAGAAGGGGGAAAATACCTCAGGCAAGCTGGGGGTGGGTAAGGGATGGGCGAGTATGACAGATGTAGGGATTACAGAGGGCAGGGTGCTGGAGGGGTTGAGGGTGTTAAGAGTGAACAAAGCACCTGGGCCAGATGGCATTCACCCTAGAGTACTCCAGGAGCTGGCAGAGGTCCTTGCAGGGCTACTGGCAGACCTGTTCAATACCTCCCTGGACACCAGATGTGTACCACAGTACTGGAGGATGGCCCATGTGGTGCCCATCCATAAAAGTGGGCCAAAGGATGAACCAGGGAACTACAGGCCAGTGAGTAGGGGTGGGCAAAGTTGAAATTCTGCTTTTACAGAACTTCTGTGAAATTTTGGAACTTTCACCATTGGTGAAACTGGGATTTTCTGCAGATTTTCAATGAGTTCCACAGATTTTTTTGTGAACTGCAGAAAAATGCATATAAACTGCAGAATTTATTCTATCCACAGTTTAAATGAACTGTCAGTGAATGAGCGCCTGCTTGTACAACCAAGCAGTCATTCACTGACAATTCAGTGGGTCACTGGTAGTGGAGCACAGAGGACGGTTGCACTGGTGGCCCACTCTGGGGCAGGTGTGGGGGAGTGGTGGTGGCAGATGAACTGTCAGGATGGTGGGATGGGGGTCCACTAGACACCAGGGAATTGGGATTATTATTTTTTTATAGGGGATTGGGGATGGGGAGTTCCACTAGGCACCAGGGAATATTAGGAATAGAGGGGGATGAGTCGGTGGACTGCTGGATGTTTTTTTGTGGATTAAGGAATCCAGGATAGGGAGGGGATCTGGTAGACATCAGGGCAATAAAATGTTTTGGGGGGGCCATGATCGGTTGGTGGGGGAGCACTAGAAACCAGGAGAGTTCGAGGAAGGGATTGGAGGTACTTATTTATTTACTGGGACCCCTGATCAGCGGGAGGTGGATTAATGAATTAAACTTTGTTAAAAAAAAAAAGTTTCAGAACTGACCACTGGCAGTGATCCTTTCAGCGGATTTTCTTCCCGCAGTTTAATAATTTAGCCCACAGACTGTATATTTATTCTGCAGTTTTAAGGTGAAATTTCTGCAAAAGTTCCAAAAATGATTTCCAAACTTTTGTGGAAATGAAATACACACTTTCACCGAAATTGCACTGTTGGAAAAAAACAATTTGCACACCCTTACCAGTGAGCCTCACCTCGATCGTGGGCAAACTCATGGAAACCATCCTAAAGGAGAGGCTTGTGTGCTTCTTGGAGCCAAACAGTAATCAGGCAGCCAGCAACACAGGTTTGTCATTGGCAGATTGTGCCAGACAAACCTGGCAGAGTTCTATGACTGGATGAACATCAGTGTCAGTGACTCAGTAGGTAGCACACTCGCCTCTGAGGCTGGGAGATCAGAGGGCTGTGGGTTCAGTTCCCACATCTGGCACTTCGGTAACTATCCCAGTACTGACACTGTAGTGCAGCATGAGAGGGGTGCTGCACTTCTGAGGTGCCGTTTTCGGATGAGAAGTTAAACTGAGGTCCCATCTGCCTGGATTAGTGGTAGTTCAGGTGGATGTTAAAGATCCCATGGCATTTATCAAAAAGAGTAGGGGAATTTCCCCGGTGTTCTGGCCAAATTTCCCTCATTCACTAAAAATACCACCAACAGCTTAATCTGGTTCAAGGTCAGTTAGCATTCATCTGTATCCCCCTCCCCCGGGTCGTGCCTGAAAATAGGCAGGATTTGTCTAGTGCACTTACCCAGTCAACAAAAACTAACTAAATAAAATAAAAAAAAATGACACAGAAACTAGACAAGGGCCATGCTGTAAACATCCTGTATTTGGACTTGTAAGGCCTTTGATTCAGTGCCACATGGGAGACTGGGGGAGTTGAGCATGTGGGGCAGGACCAAAAATGATGACCTAGATCAAGACCTGGCTTAAGGGGAGACAGCAAAGGGTGGTGGTGGGGGGAACTCTCATCACCAAGGGCAGTGATGAGTGGGGTACCACAGGGATCTGTGCTGGGACCAGTACTGTTCAGGATTGTAAGGAGGAAAGGAATCCCCCATCAGGTTCTTGTTAGAGATAAACAAGTGGAAAGAGCAACAGACAGTGGCATATCATGTAATAAACACGTTTATTACAAAATCACAAACTTACAACCTGTATACAGAGCAGGCACTGGGAGAAACAGATTTCAGTGAAACCTTGTAAAGCTATGCTTCTTATAGTGAGATAATCAGGAGAAATGTGTAACAGGTTTCCTTGGCTGAAGGTTGTGGTACCACCTTGTTGAATACTTAGTCAGAAAGTGCAAACCCAGTAGAAAGTAAGAACCACCATTATGTTATATAGAAAATGTAATATTAGTTAGAACAAAGAAGGCACAGAAGTATCCTAGCAGATGCAAGGTCATAACAGTGTAAAAGCAGTGTCAGCAGAAATACATGTCGAAAAGAATACTTTAGTAAAAGGATATGATTATGACAGCAGGCCCAAAGCACATATGCCTCATATAAGCAAATGCATAACAGTAAAACATAAGCACAGCAGGAATAATGAAACTATAAGCAAAATGAATATATATATTGCATATACAGTAACAGCAAATAAGGAAATAACACTATAAAATGAATGTATACTACATGGTTTATACAATTAGCAAGCATGATCCCTAGTACCCATGCTTGTACGGTGGGTACCTATTACTACAAGTTAGTGCAATACAGCAATATCACAGTAATGTTAAAGCATCTGTCATTGGTGTGTGCATCTGGGTGTATGTGGTGTGGGACCCAGGCATAACCGGATTTTCATTGCAGATCTCTTGAATGGGATCCAGAGCAACATCAGTCTGTTCATAGATGATATGAAGATAGAAGCTGTGCTAGATGACACGAGGGGGAGGGTTGCAGGAAGACCTGAATAAGCTGCAAGAGTGGGAAGATAAATGGCAGCTGGGGTTCAACATTAAGAAGTGTAAGATTATGCACTCTGGAACCCAGAACCAGGGGAGGGATTATCACTTAAATGGAGTTCAGTAGGATTGCTCCACAGAAGAGAAGGACCTAGGGTGATCATAACAAGGAGCATGAACAACTCTGTTCAATGCAGAAGGGTGGCAAAAGCCAACAAAATGCTTGGTTGTGTAGTTAGAAGGATCTCCTACAGAAGTAGGGAGGTTATCTTGCCCCTGAATAGGTCGTTGGTTAGGCCCCACCTGGAGTACTGCATGCAATACTATCACACATTCCTGAAGAAGGACATCAGATTATTGGAAGGGGTACAGCGCAGAACTACAAAGATGATCCAGGGATTGGAGGGCAAGCCATATTTATTTATTTATTTATTTAGTTTTTGTTAACCGGGTAAGTGCGCTAGTCAGCAAGTGACTGTTTTCAGGCACGACCCGGGAGGTACAATTACAATACACAAAGAGTACAGCCAGATTATTAAGACAACGAGTACAAAAAATGCAGAGAGAAATACATATGGCAATGTAACATACATTAGTAAACAAAAATATACTTTAGCACTTGATCATGGAACATACTCAAAAATGTGAATAGTAGAAGGCAGAAAATAAGAGAGGATAGGCATCAGTAGAAGAGACACAAGGAAGGGAAAACTGGCAAAAGGATGGGAGGGAGAGATTAAGTGGAAAGGAGGTGCCGTCAGATACGGCAACAGCGGGGTGAGGTACCAACCTGCGGCCGGGCCTATGGAGCCGAAAGACGGCAGGTGAAGAGAGGGTGGTGGGGGAGCGAGAGATGGCAACAGCGTAGGAGGTAGGAAAATACAGCCAGTCTGGTGGAACCGAGAGACGGCAGGGCGAGATGAGGATGCCGTGAGATGGGGATAGAGGCGGAGGAGTTACGGCAATAGCGGCAAAAGTGTCAAAGTCAAGCCGAGCCAGTGGAACCAAGAGAAGGCAGGGCAGGGAAGGGGGAAGACTGGGGGCTGAATATGTACTCTGTGGAAGAGGATTTTTCAGAGGAGAAAGGGAGGGACAAGAAAGGATACCAACTGAGATTGGAGGGGTAGATTCAGAGAGATGAGGAGACATTTTTCATGGAAAGAGTGGTGGACAAGTGGAACTCCTTGCTGGGTAAGGTAGATACCTGCAAGATGGTAGACAGCTTCAAGAGGGGTTGAGATAGGGTAAAGTGAAGGTGTAATAGGATGGGGGAAGGGAGGGCGGGCAGCAGCATAAGGTGCTAGCTGTGCACTCAAGCAGACTTGCTAGCCCATGAGGCCTGTTTCTGCTGGTATTTTCATACGTTCATATTTTAAAATGGCATTTTTAAATATTTTTTCTTCTACAACTGATCCATCATATAATAGTATAATGCACTCCAGAGTGTAGTTGAGCTGGGATAACGTCACTTTGGTTGTTGGATGCACCCGCATGCGGCCTCGTGCTCAACCACCATAGGTGTGACATTATCCCAGCACAACATACACCCTGTCATGCATTTCTGCTTAAATATATAACAGCAGCATGGATAAATCCAAGGCAAAACAAGCGCCAGATGATAGATAATCTAGCAAAAAAAAAAAAAAATCCAAAAATGCAGTAAGAAAAGCCAAGCAAAATCTAAAGTCCTAAGAAGTCCACAATATTTCAAAGGGTGAACAAGTTCTACGGAACCCCTGGGGATAGTTTAAGCCACATCTGAAATCCATAGACCTTTCCAACAGGAAGTATTAATGGGTATCAAGATAGCCCAAAGGTTTCTGTCACCAACTAGTTAGAAGTTAGTAAATGTAAAGAACAATAAAAAGGTCTGAAAAATCAACAAGAATAAATTTTAATTTTTAATCTGCAGCAAAGTTTAGAAGTAATCAGTCCACAAGGCTTTAGACAAAAAAATCAAAATGTTGCTGTTAAAATTATGTTCACTAGAGGAGGGAAAGATAAGAGCAAATGAATGTAGTAGCCATCTTGGCAACCAATAATCAAAAATGATTCCTTCATGTTCCCGATCCTGTATTTGATTTTTACTGCACTCAATGGATATTCAATAATCAGTTTGACAATTTTCTTTGTAGCTGTTTTGCAGTATAATTCACTTACTAACTATCATGACTTTGGGATATGTATTTTGGTGTTTTTAGATGTGATTGAGGATGCCCCAAGTAATTTTTGTACTGAACTGAGGATTACTGTGTCTATTTTTAATAGACTGGTCATTCACTAGGCTGTGCAAAATATAAACTTTCACCAGTAAAATACAGGCAGAATTACAATTCCAGTTCTTTGAAGATTCCCAGAATTTCTTTGAAGACATGTATAGGAAATGACCACAATTTAATTTCCAAATACTGTATTTCCAATTTGCTTTTAAAACCACTATTCCAAACTTCACCATATTTGGTATGGTTACAGTTTTCTGCCTTGCATATCTATCCGTCTGTCTGTCTATCTATCTATCTAGTCTGTCTATCTATCTATCCTCTCTGTCTCTAATATATATATATATATATATATATATATATATAAGACAAAGAACCCTGTGCGCAAGCACTGAGGCAAGGGTTACCCAAGGCATTTGGCTGGGAAGCCGTTTCAAGAATATAATATCACAAGCTCTTCGTTATAGCACGGCTGACATACACACAGATGTTAGGTGCTGGTCCGCTTGACAGATGAAGCTCACAGCAGTTTGCAAAAGGGTGCCAGCACCCTTTGCAAACTGTGTGAGAGGCCTTTCGGCACCATGCAATTCTGCTTAAAGTTGGACCAGCACAACATTCTGTGGTGATTTGCATATGCAGCCCATGATGCTTTGCATTGTGGGGGCATGTGTGATGTTATATATATATATATTATAGTGGCGTGGTAGTGCCACTATAGTTAGGGTTGAGTAACCCATTTAAGGTTAAATCTGAAATTTGCCAGCTTAATAACTTTGCCACTGTATGACAGATTTGCTTGATATTTAGAAAGCTCAGACTGGTACCATAGATCTGTGGACCAGCCAAGCTTCATTATGGTTGGATGTACAGTTGCGGAGCTACAGAGTGCTGAAGAATACACCAATTACGCATTTCTGCGCATTCTTTGCTCATGCCTACAGGTCACACGGTTTGCATGACCAGTCTGAACACTTCCGAAAACATGCAGCCGGTATCCCCAGTGTGCCTTTTGAAGATTTCGTAAAACAATATTAAACGGTTCAAAAGTTATTCAAAAAAACAAATTTACCATTATAGTCAATGGGAAAAGTTAACAAAATATGTGAAAGTGTCGAAAATGCACTTTTTACTTTTGGAAGTGGCACTTGTAGTGTCTCAAATCAGTCATCTTGTTTTCAGTTGGTGGCCACAGAAATGCATGCCATTTAAATTTGGGACCCTTTAGGGACACAATTCTTGTTGTGTTCACCTAGTTGAGCACTGAGGATGCTAGCCATGTCTTTTTTGAGGGTTAAAACACCCCAGAAATATGTTTTTTAATTTTTTGTAAAATGTAGTGTCACCAAGTACTTTTGCACATGCGACACTTTTGTGATTTCATTTGTGAAAGTGCCGTGATTTGCAACACTACTTTGCAACATTATGCCCAAAACAATAGGAAATCTTTACCACCCTGCTGCAAAAGAACGGTTTGGTCATTTGGGCTGAAATTTGAAGTGAAGAAAGCCAAGATCCCATAGATGTCCCTTTTCATGACTTGGTGACAAAATATTAGGGAGCTGCAAAGTTATGGTACTCTGAAGTTGACAGTGCTTCCCCTAGGCTAAAATTATGGCGTCAGCCGTGCCTTTCAGGGCCAGTATCTCGAAAAAGCTTTGAGATACAGACTTTTCATTGGAAGAATGCTTAGTTCCCCAGTAGGGGGCTAAGTATAAAACTAGCTTAGAAAGTCATAAATAATATTAGATTTTAATTTTTTTCCTACGTTGTACGATTATTGAGATATAAGCAATTTAGTATCCCAATTGCTAATTTTCTGCTCCGAGGGCCATTATTACACATACATTCTTCATATTCACTGTGTTTCTGAATGCACTCTTTGAAACAAAAGGGTGTGTGTCTGCATTACTGTTACCGTTTCGTAACTGTTTGTGTTAACATTTCCGTTTATGTCAGCGTTACCACGTTGCATTTGTTGCTTCGTTTGCATTACTGTTACCCTTTGCATTTCCACTATTGTTTTGTTTGTGTTTACTTTTTAAAGGTGTGTGTTGCCATTATTTGCGCTATGCACGCACTTGCATTTTGTTTCCGTTTGTGTTTGTGTGTTCTTTGGCATCATCGTTGATGTTACCATAAGCATTTGAATTACCAGTTGCATTACCATGACCATGTGCATTACCATTTGTGTTTGCGTTTGCACCTACATTTTGCATTTCTGTTTGCGTTACTATTTTCTTTGGCGTCATCGTTGGTATTACCGTTACGTTTGCATTTCCAATTGCGTTATCGTTACCATTTGCGTCTTTGTTACCATTTGCATTTGTGTTTCTGGTGGCCTTAGCATTTATGTTTTTGGTAGCATTTCCATTGTCGAGTGTGTTACTGTTTCTTTCTGCATCGCCGTTGCCGTTACTGTTTTGTTTCTGCTTGCGTTTGTGTTAGCACTTGCATTTTCATTACCATTTTCATTACCATTTGCGTTTCTATTGCCATTACCATTTGCATTACCATTTTCGTTACCATTTGCATTTCTGTTGCCATTAGCATTTGTGTTACTGTTTGCGTTACTGTTTCTGTTTTCATTTACGTTTGCGCTTGCATTTCTCTTACTGTTTGAGTTATCGTTTCTGTTTGCGTCACCGTGTGTGTTACCGTTTGCACTTGCATTTGAGTTACAGTTAGCATTGCTATTTTCTTTTACCTTACTGTTTCCATCACCGTTTGTGTTAACATTACTGTTTGTGTTTTTGTGTTTGCGTACTGCAGTGCAAAACATTATGTTTTTGCTATTTTTTGCACTGTCTTCCATCATGCATAGTGCAGCCTTTGACAGGTTTTGTTTTGTGAAAAAATGTTGCTCCGTTCCAGAGTTATTGCCATTTGAAGTTGCCTCACTTTGCAGTTATTGATTTTTCAGTCACCAAGTCTGCCATTTTAACCCATTTTCAGCTGCAATTTCCATATTTTGTGGTGGAAGACTTCTTAAAGGTGCAGAAACATAAAAATTGAATATCTCTGGAATGGTTTGGTCTTTTCACATGAAATTTGGAGGGTGTTGAGTGGATGTCCTGTGGATGTGAATGATCTGCTTATATGTTGGAAACATAATTTGCTATGGAGATACTGTGTGACACAGTTAGCGTTTTTTGCACATAGCATTCTACATGGTGCTACTGGTTAGAAATGTATAGCATAGGTAGCCCTAGTGGTATGGAGGAGCCTTGTAGTGGTTTGCTGTGCAAAACATTGACAGTTGCAGAAATATGCCACTCTGATGAATGAAAATTGTGTTCATTATGCTTCAATAACTTCTGAACCGCGTGTCCGATATGCCTGGCATTTGGAATGTACAAAGACTTACAATACATCTTTAACTGTGACAATTTTTGGGTTGCTGGCACTTATAGTTGCAGAATTGTGCATGTTATGTTGTTTGCTCATGGCGCTGCGTGACCGTTGAACAGATGTACAGTAGTAGCCAGAGACTTTGCCAGCTATTTCCAGATATTTCGCAAAATTTCTGAAGTTTCTCTCTGCTGCCCCTACTGTGGAAATTCAGAAAGCAGGAGATATTTCTGGAAATATCACTTAAATTTTGGGAAATATCTGGCAGTGTCTGTGGCTGCTGCTGTACACACAATTCTGGACACATGGTGTGCTATTTATTTATTTATTTACAAGATTTACCAGGAAAGCATACTGAGCTAAAAGCTCGATTCCAAATGCAACCTGGGGGCCGAGACCCAATAACAATACATGGAATATATGCAATAGCAGAGCAGTTAGGGAAGCCAAGCCTTGTAGATAAACATTTGATTTAGAGGACAGACAGGGGTTCAATAACATTGTACAGAGTGTCAAGGTCAATATACATTACTTATACTCTTGTATTGCAACAAGCATAATAATTTGAGAAATTAGTAATAACCGGAGCAGCTGGAAGCGAAGTGGGTACTAAGAAGAGGGTTGCATTGGTAAGTGTTCTGTGCGTGTCTTATGGAGGCTGGCAGTGCATTCCAAATCTGTGGGATTCAGTAGCTAAAGGTGGCCTGGCCTTTGGTAGTTCTCATAAATGGGACGTGCAGCAGTCTGGGGTCCATATTCCTGAGGGACTAAGCTGAAGGGGATTGTTTGGAGAGTGTAGAGGCCAGATATGGGGGGAGGGAGTGGGACCAGAATTTGGCAGTGAACCTGGCACAGTTTATTTGTCTACGGTCATGGAGGGATGGCAGGGTAGTGGAACTGTATAGGTAGCAATGGTGTGTGGATTGCGGACAGTCTAGAATGAACTGGCAGAAAAAGGGACATGGTGTCTAGGCTGGCTAGAGCGGACACGGGGGCTGTGGAGTAGACTATGTCACCGTAGTCGAAAACAGGGAGAATCATTTGTTGGACAATGGCATGCCTGGCTTGCGTAGGGAGGCATTTTTTGTTGCGGAATAGAGCACCCAGTTTGGGTAGGAGTTTCTTTTGTAGTGAGTCAATATGAACGGTAAAATCTAGGTACTGGTCTAACCAGATGCCTAGATATCTGAAGGAGGTACAGTTGTCCAGGGGGGTCCTGTCCGAGGTTATGAAAGGGGGACAGGTGGATTGGCGTGAGAGTCTTTGTTGGGTTCCGAATGCTAGTGATACTGTTTTTTGGGGGTTTAGGAATAGCTGGTTTGTCTTCAACCAGCACTGGATAGCATAGAAATCCTCCTGTAGAATGGTTGCGACACTTTGCATGGAGGGACCAGAGGCATACAGGACAGTGTCATCCACATACATTTGGATAGATGAGTGGGAGCAGGCTGAGGGGAGGTCGTTTAAAAAAATGGAAAAAAGTAGTGGGCCTAGAACTGATCCTTGTGGGATGCCGGTAGTGACTGGTAGTGGGTTTGAGATATGTGAGGCCAATTTGACGGATTGCATCCTGTCTGCTAGATAGTCATGGAACCAACCAGTGGCTGACTCAGAGATCCCCACTCTGGAGAGTTTTGAGAGGAGAAGTGAATGAGAGATGGTATCAAAAGCTTTTGCTAGGTCTATGAAGATGGCCGAGGTGACATGTCCTTTATCCATGCCTGTGAGAATGTCACCAGTGACACGCAGGAGGGAGGTGGTGGTGGAGTGGGATTTATGGAATCCTGATTGGAACAGGGTAAAGAAGGAGGAGGATTCTAGATAGGGGGTGAGCTGTGACATGACTAGCCATTCCTGTAATTTGGCCAAAATTGGAAACAGGGAGATGGGTCTATAGTTTTCTGTGGAGGAGCGGTCACCACCTTTTGGTTGGGGTATGACTCTAGCCATTTTCCAGGCCAAGGGTGCCTTGCCCAAAGAGAATGAGAGGTTAAAAATGGCAGTGAGAGGGGCAGCTATGGCTGGTGCAGACAGGAATAGCATCTTTGCATCCAGGGAGGTATGGCACTTCCCTTTGTTCGGGTTTAGGGCCTGTAGTGAGTGGAGAACTTCAGCTTGGGTTTCTGGCCAGAAAGAGAGGGTAGGACTGGGGAGTAGGTTTTGGGGCATGAGCTATGGAAGGAGGCCGAGGGAGTAGGACTGGGGGTAGGTTTAGGGGAGATGAGCTATGGGAGGTGGCTGGGGGACTGGGTTTGGGAGGAAGGATAGGAGTTTGCTGCGAACTGGAGAAATATGTATTAAAGGCTTCAGCTACACAGATGGGGTCAGAGATGTGGGAGCCCTGGTCTGACAGTATGGGGGATGGGGGCATGGTGGGGGGTGAGAGCAGGGATTTGAGTGATTTCCAGAAATCAGTCGGATGGTTAATGTTCTTACTAAAAGACGTCAGAAAGTATGCCTTTTTTGCTTGCCGGATGGAGTTTGTGCAAACATTGCGGAGTTTTCTATATGTGGTAAGGGCTGTCTGTGTTCCTGTTCTCTTATAATTTTTCCATGCACGATCTCTGGTGTGGCAATTCCTGATTATGTCGGCTGAGATCCAGGGGAGATGCGCTCCTCTAACTCTCTTTGTCCGTAGTGGGGTGTATCTGTCCCAGATTTTTAGGAAGCGGGATTTGAAACCTGCATAAGCTGCGTCAATGGAGGGAGACTCAGGTATGAAGGTCCAATTTTCGTGACCCAAGTCTGACAGCAGAGATGTTAAGATGAGTGATTTGTAGGACCTGGTGCGCAGAGTCTTTGGGGGGGGTAGTGGGCTATGCACCTTCCTAACCAGGAAGATCATGTGGTGGTTGCTTATAGAGTCAGGTAGTATGCCTGCGCTTAGGATCCTGTGGGGGTTGAAGGTGAGAGCCCAGTCTAGAAGAGAATGGTTCTGGGTCTTATGGTTTAGTCTTGTGGGATCAGTAATGAGTTGTGTTAGGTTCAGAGCTTTTATTTTGGACTTCAGATGGGCTTTGTCGGTACCTAACCAGTTTGTGTTAAAATCGCCAGTGGCATATAACTCGCCCCCAGTAGCTAAGGTTTGAAGGGAGATTAGGTGGGAGATGTCTTCTTTTAACAATTTTTGGTCCTTTCGGATATATGGTTTTTGTGTTGCGAGGTGGCAAAAATGTTATCTGTGGCACTCCTGAACAGTTTCATAATGCAGCCAGTGTGTGGTTGATTGATCTGAAACTTGTCACGTAGTCAGACCTGTACTGATGGAACATGCCAGTTTTAGTTTGGTGAAAAAATGTTCCAGAGTTACTGCCATTTGAAGTTGGCTCCCCTCACAGTTACAGATTTTTGGTCTGCCAGGTCTGCCATTTTAGTGCATTTTCAGCTGCAATTTCCGCCATTTTGTGGTGTGAGACTTCTTAAAGGTGCAGAAATGTAAAAATTGAATATCTCTGGAACGGTTTGGTCTTTTCAAATAAAATTCAGAGGGTGTTGAGTGGATGTCCTGGGGATGTGAATAATGCTCCTACATGTTTTAAAAATTATTTGCTGTAGAGATACGGCATGACACAGTTAACTTTTTGCACATAGTATTCTGCATGGTGCTACTGGCTTGAAATGTATAGCATAGGTAGCCCTAGTGGTACGGAGGTGCCTTGCAGTGGTTTGGTGTGTAAAACATTAACAGGTGCAGAATTATACCACTCCGATGAATGAACATTTGGTTCATTTTGCTTCAATAGCTTCTGAACTGCGTGTCTGATTTGCCTAGCATTTGAAATTTTCAAAGATTTATACTACATCTTTGAATGTGCCAATTTTTGGGTTGCTTGGCACTTATAGTTGTTGAATTCTGCATGCTACATTGTTTACTTGTGGCACTTGTGACTGTTGAATGGATGTACACACAATTCTGGACACATGGTGTGCTATGGTACATGTCTTCTTTTAACAATTTTTGGTTCCATCGGATATAGGGTTCTTGTGTAGCGAAGTGGCAAAAATGTTATTTTTGGCATTCCTGTGCAGTTATCCCAGTGTGATGCTGCACAACGGTTGAACAGGTTCAGATAACATTTGTTATAAATGTTGAGGTATGGTACATGTCTTCATTTACCAATTTTCATTTCAGGCAGTCATACAGTTTTTGCACAGCAAAGTGACAAAAGTTCACATGGTGGGAGCATGGTGCTGGGCCCCGAGCTCCCACCACCACATTCCATTCACTGTTTATAGTGCACATTCTCAAAAAGAAGGGACAGTCATGGCAAACAATTCAGTTTAATGCATCAGTTAGGGTTGTTCCACAGCAACAAAAGCAAGGAAATTTAGTGTTAGGGTTGCCACTCCTTGCACCCCACGCCCACCCCACCCCCACTGACAGGAATCGGGGTGTGCGTTGGAGTCATTGGTTCTAACTCTCAGCCCATTCTCCTATACTGCACCACCTCAGCTTATTTACATAAGGAATGGGGTGAGAGTTTGGGCCGAGAACCCCAACGCACACCCTGATGCCTGTTGGTGGAGGTGGGATGGGCATGGGGTGCAGGGGTGGCAACCCTAACACTGAATTTCCCAGTTTTGTCACCGTGGAACATCCCTAACTGATGCATTAAACAGAGTTTTTTCCAAAATATAATATATATATATATATATATATATATATATATATCTATATCTATATATATATATATATATATCTATATATATATATATATATATATATATATATATATATATATATATATATATATACATCACTATGGTAGCACGGTAGTGCTACCATAGTTAGGGTTGAGGAGCCATTTACATGTTAAACCTAAAGTTTTGCACCTTAATAGCTTTGCAACCATTCAATGGATTTGCCTGACATTTGGAATACATGATCAAGAACCACAGAGCTTGGGATCTGCCAACTTTTGTACTGTTCAGATATACGGCTGAGGAGTTATTAAGCGTGATCTGCATGCACATTTACACTTTTTTGGAATTCTTTGTTCGTCTCTAGAGGTCACACGGTTTTCGTGACCAGTTCATAATCTTCAGGGAACATGCGGCCGGGGTCCCCAATGTACCTTTTGAAGATTTCATGAAAAAATATTAAACAGTTCAAAAGTTATTCAAAAAACAAGTTCCCATTATAAGTCAATGGGAAAAGATAAAAAGTTTGACAGTGTCGCAAATGCAGTTTTTACTTTCGCTAATGGCCCTTTTACTGTCACAAATCTGCCATTTTGTTTTCAGTTGGTCATCAGAAAAATGCTTGGCATTTAAATTTGGGACCCTCTAGCAACCTAATTATTTTTGTATTCACCTAGTTGGACCCTGAGGATGCTAGGCATGTCTTTATTTTGGGGTAAAACACCCCAGAAATATGTTGTTCAAATTTCTGGAAAAACTACTTTCACAAAGTACTTTCCCACTTGCGACATTGTCAAATGAATTTGCGAAAGCTTTCACAAAGTTTGACAGTACTTTTCCAGGCTGTGTGAAAATGACAGCAATTCTTTGCCACCCTGCTGCAAAAGAACAATTTGGTCTTTTGGGCTGAAATTTGGTGGGGACGCAGCCAACATCTCACAGATGTGCTTTTCAGTATTTTGGTGAAAACATATTACAGGGTGGCAGACATATACGGCACTCCAAAGTTTACGCTTTTTCCCCTAGGATAACATTACAGCGTCCGCCGCATTACAGGAATCCTTTGTCACCCTGCTGCAAAATAACAGTTTGGTCTTTTGGGCTGAAATTTGGAGAGAAGGAAGCCAACATCCTACAGATGTGCATTTTACTGGTTTGGTGAAAAACTATTACAGGGAGCCAAAGTTATGGCACTTCGAACTTCTCTTTTTTTCTCATCGGATAACATTACGGGGTTCGCCGCGCCTTTCAGGGCTCGTATCTTGGAAACGGTGTGAGATACAGACTTTTTGTTGGAAAAATGCTTAGCCCGTTAAAGGAGGTAAAGTATAAAACTAGCCAGGAAAGCCATAAATCATATGACTTTTAATTTTTTTTTCTATGTCATCATTTTCCTGAGATATAAGCAATTTACTATTCCAGCTCCTCATTTTCTGCTCCGAGACCCATTATTATGCATACATTCTTTGTATTCACTGTCTTTCTCTATGCAGCTTTTGGGGAAAACTAGTCTGTGTGCTTACATTACTGTTACCCTTACCGCTTCTGCTTGCAGTTCCGTAACTGTTTCACTTACTGTTCCCGTCTACAGCACCATGTGTGTTACCCTTTGCATTTCTATTTGCGCTTGCGTTTGCATTATTTTAACCATTTCTGTCTATAGTACTGTTTATCTTTCAGTTTCACTTTGCGTCACCATGCACATTACCATTTGCATTTGCAGGCACCATGTTACTATGTGACAAGACATCACGTGGTGGGAGTGCAGGGCCCTTCACTGCCGCATTACATTCACTATTTCTCATTATACTTCTCAAAAAGAAGGGAAATTAGAGGTAAAAAGCTCTGTTTAATGCATTAGTTAGGATTGTTCCACAGCGACAAAAGTGAGGAAATTTGGTGTTAGGGTTAAAACCCCCAACAGGCATCAGGGTGCGCGTTAGGGTTGTCGGTTGTAACTCTCATCCCATTCTCCTATACCTCTGCTTATTCACACATCTGATGGGGTGAGAGTTAGATCTAGCAACCCCAACGCGCACCCTGATGCCAGTTGGGGGTGTGGGTGTGGGGGTCCAAGGGGGGCTTTCAACCCTAACACCGAATTTCCTTGCTTTTGTCACTGTGGAACAAGCCTAACTAATGCATTAAACAGAGTTTTTTGCCTCTAATATATATACTGTATAGCAGGTATTATTAGCGGCTGATATATTTAGCGTGTCGGCTACACTGGGACATTTTAGCGCCTGAAATATTTAGCACTCTCTATGCCAGCAGTTACAGCAGTG
The DNA here is from genome assembly GCA_016271365.2 of Neoceratodus forsteri. Classification (NCBI taxonomy): domain Eukaryota; kingdom Metazoa; phylum Chordata; order Ceratodontiformes; family Ceratodontidae; genus Neoceratodus; species Neoceratodus forsteri. The sequence continues at coordinate 629,765,289 of CM057455.1, forward strand.
CCCGTTCTTCTCCTATAGCCTAATTGCTTTACTAATTACCAGTAGCAGTGGCTTACTCACACAGTGATAAGTACACACCCTTCCTTACACACCCTTCCCTTACTCAGGTGTCAGTATCTGTAACTACATTTAGAGAGAATGTCGCTGCTAAAGTGGATGCAATCCTAGCAAGTAAAAAGAAAACATCCAATTCAAGTCCCTACTGTGTCTGGTGCAGAGTTGGCAGAGCGTACTGGCGTTGACTTAAGTGTGGCAATGGCGGTCGCCAGAGAGCTTTCTTCTGTTTCTCCTCGTCCTGCAAAAAGAAGCCGCTCATCTTATGTGTCCTATACACCTGAGACCTGATTCAAGCTTGGTCAGTATGCTGTTAAGCATGGGGTGATAGCCACAATACGGCACTACCTCGCCACAACTGGAAAAACAATAAACATAAGCTCGGTCAGGAACTTTAAGTCTGAGTATATGCGGCAGCTGCAAAAAACTCCAGACCCCACTACTATGCCAAATATTCTCTCTTCTAAGCCGCGTGGCTGTCCAACCCATCTAGTGGGAGAGTTAGAAGGGCAGCTAAAGAACATCATCAAGACACTGTGCACTGAAGAGGTTGTGGTCAGTGCTGGTGTGATCCAAGCTATTGCAGTGGGTATAGTCAAGGCTAACTCACCACATTTGTTAACAGAGAATGGAGGGCATTAAACACTAACAAGCAAGTGGGCATGGGGGTTCTTGCATCGAATGGGCTACAGTAAGCACAAGGGAACTAAAGTGGGGTGAAAAACACCGAGTGATTTCTCAGCTTTGAAAGCGTCTTTTCTGTCTCTTATTGCCAGAGCTAGGGCACAAGAGCTTATTCTACCACAGCTAGCTAGGATTTGAGCAAGCCAGCATCAAGGAAATGCACGAAAACAGCTTGACCAATGTAAGTACAATCACCACCAAAGTAAAGTAATACAGTGCTGTAGTTAGGATACTACGGTAGTTAGGGATCGAACCTGAGTATTTTTTTTTTTAACAGAGTACCGGTAAATGAAGATGTACCAGCTGAATGAAGCAGAGCTCAGCAGAGCTAAGAACAACACACAGAAAGAGCTGCTACTTTGTTTTTTTTTTGAGGGGGTTACATTTTTTGAAGTGAGATACAATGAATTAATAAAACGAATAAATAGAGAAATGCAGAAATTCATGTTACTACTATATATGTGATTTCTTTTGAGCTTCTGTTTGCTTCTGTGAAGTGATGTTCCGCAGATAATATTAGCGGGCATTTAAATTTAGTGGTTTTTTCCTTCCAGCTAATAGCACTAAAATTTTCCAGGCACTAATAATACCTACTAAACAGTATATATATATATATATATATATAGTCATTGCAATAAGTTTGTTAATGCATCAGTTAGGGTTAAACTGGAAAATGTGGGGAAATTAGATGTTAGGTTTGAGCCCCTAACCCAACCCACTCTCCTATCCTCCACAGATCGACAGATGCTGGGGTGTACCATGGGGTCGTCAGGTCCAATTCTCACCCCATTCCACATGTAAACAGTTTGACTTGCAACAGTAAAGAAGAACAGGGTGAGAGTTAGGCCTGAGGAACCCATAACACACCTTGTTCTGTCAGTCTGTGGAGGATGCATTGTGGGTAGGGTTAGGGGCTGATCGCGAAAATATATATATATATATATTTATATATATACATATACACACACACACACACACACACACCAAGTTTTGGATTTTAAGTTCTAAAGGGGGCTGAGGTATAATACCTTAAACATTACACCTTGTTTTTTTAATTAAATATCACACACAAGGTCAGCAAAGTGGTACAGAGAACTGAGGCACTCTGCCTCACCTGCTTTCATGCCAGCAACACAGGTTTAGGAACAGACCTAGGTCACTGGGGCAGGGGATTGGCAGTTTAGGACAGGATACAGAATCCACAGGATTGCTCTGCTCTCACAGGGAGGGCGAGTTACAACACCTGCCATAAGCCTTACTCCTAGAAACATAGAAACTGACAGCAGATAAGTGCTGCTTGGCCCATCCAGTCTGCCTATTTTCATTGTGATTGCTTCTGCTAGGGGTATGGCAGCCAGGGACTCTCATTTATGTGGTAGAGTGGCAGCGGCCAATGTTCCACATATTGTAGCATGAATATTGATATCTGGGCAGCATTGCACTCCCACGTCTCCTCAGGAAAAAGGGAGGAAAAACAGGGAAAATGGGCTCCTGTACAGCAGCCGACATCCAGCCACCCATAGGCCCACACCCAACATGCACCCAAGCCATCCTGCCTTTATATGATTGTAAGACCTGTTGGAAAATCAGGAAAACAGGGCTGGGGTCTCTGACATCTGGAAGGCTGCATGGAGCCTGGAGAGAAAAGGCATTAACTGAAAAAAAAAATAAAAAAATAAATATCCCACATACAGTAAGTAAACTGCAAAATGATCAGTCCCTGTAACTTTAAAACTATAGAACACAATGTCACCAAGTTTGGCAAGTTCATAATCCATAAATTGCATGGCATGTGCACTGAATCTTTAATCTCTTGCTTGATTGATTTCATGTTATAAACAGCCAACAACAGCAAAATACCTTCAGTGCTTAAAGTTAGATGTCGTGTATTTTTTAAATAAGAAATTATTTTTAAAAATCTGTGGAATCTTTATACAAAATTTTTCCCCAGCCATACTCCTGACATTGTAATGTAGGAGAAAGGAATGGTCTGGGCAGAGTAGCAATAAGATCTGATTTATAGGGAACTCCATTGTAATTGTTGCAGGAGACTTGAAGGGGCAATCCAGGAGCAGGATGCTAGTGCAATTAAGATGATTTCCTACTTGCAATACAGGTCAAATGAGTGTGGTCCATAGCCAACCACTGTAGCTTTTTGGATTATCTGACTGCTGTCTGCATTGTGATAGGGAATAAATTGTTCTAAAGATATGACAAGGTAATTTGTTGGATTAGGGAATAACAGCCAGAGGGCTCTTCTCCAGTGTCTACATTGTCATAGAGCATTTGCAGAATAATGGACAGAACACAGACAAACTAACTTTAGCTGAGATTCTGTGGAAAGAGGGATGTCTTCTTCTTCTTCTTGTCCACCTAGAGGGCTTTCTGAGGCAAAAAAAATGCCTCCACACTCAGGATGGGCTACAACTGTATCAGTAGGGTACATCTAATAGTCATATCAGGTGCTGAGCAGTCACAGGGATTTTAATTCAAGGAAAGGGGTTGGAGTGCTAGTGTAGTGGGTCAAGAGAGGCATGGGTTAGATTAAAGGTTCTTCAAGAGAAGGACAATGCTGCTGGGTAGTAAAATAATAGTAACTGATCAGTTAGAGCATGGATACATAGAAGGGCAACAATTCTACCTTGAAAGTAGAACATATAAGAATCACGCTCAGCATAATTGGAGAACCTCAGAGCCTTATGTACTTGGATGTGCAGGATGTAAAGGCACTCAGATAGACCTAGTGGGGGAAAAATGACTGGGGCACTAAGATGGAAGAATTTAGCTAGTCCAATAGGATATGTATTACAGGGGAAAAAATATGTGTCTCTTCTTTTAAGGAAGTTTGTCATTATGACGAGCATAGATCATATCTGGGAGACAAGCAGTTACACTGAGCCCATCTGGGGGGCAGGCTAAGAGAAAAATGCTGGGGTGGGGACCACAAAGTTACCAAGGAAGGAACTACAAGACTGCAAACAGCTTAGTTAAGCTTTTCATAAATAGGGAACTTGGGCAGGCTGGATGCACTGTTGGTTCTTTTCTGTCATCACTGTGTATGTTTCTATGTTTCTATCAGATGCAGTAGTGATATGTGATTTATGAAAATGTATTTCCACGGATGTGTGTGTCTAACCTGCATCCCTGATGGTGTCTTAATTTCAAAGTTCCACAACTCCAGAGCTGAGAACCCAACCAAAGCCCTCATACAGCTGAACCCCATTCATCAAATCGCGCTCCAACTGCTGCAGGAAGTTCCTAGCTAACACCCGACTGAAATTCGGAGGACGACCGGGCAGTTAATCGCTTCAATACTTCAGCCAACTAAATTCTACAAGGCCACATGGCACACCTAGTTCAGAGGGAGGATGAACTCTCTGTTAGGGAAATGTTCTCCTTGATCATCAAAAGCATCGATGCTTTAACGTTAGCATCCAACACGACTGCTGTGTATATTCAGCAACTCGATGCTAGAATCGACCGTACAGAACAACAGTACAAGGCTCAAGAAGACCTCCTTCAAAACCAAGGTGCTACTCTAAGAGACCACGCTGCACAAATCCGCCACATGCAGGACAAATTAGAAGATTTGGAGAATAGGAGCTGCCACAACAACTTGCGGCTTCTTAGTTTTCCGGAAGGCAGCGAGGGAAGGCATATGCTACCATTTCTTCAGCAGGCACTTCCAGAAATGCTTAAACTTCCCCCAAATACCAGTATAACAATTAAATGGGTGCATCATTCTCTACAACCCCGACCTGTACAGGGAGATAGGCCTTAGCCTATAATTGTCTGAATCCTCAACTTTGCCGAAAAGGCAGCTATTCAGGCTAGAGCTAGGAATCTGGGTCAGCTTCGCTGGAGAGACTACAAAATCATGATATTTCAAGATTACTCTGCTGAGCTAGCTTCCAAATGCAAGGCCTTTGCAGAAGTCCGCAGAGCACTTCACACTTTGCAGGTTCCTTTCTCTCTATGTTATCCTGGCATCCTTCAGATTATGATTAATGTTACACCACACCAATTTAATACTCCTGATGCCACCTTGGGGTTCATACAAGAAAGATGGCCTAAAGCACAGGTTCCTCCACCTAATCAGCTCCTGAGCACAACCCAGAGTTGTGGGTCCCAGGAAAAGAGAGACATCGCTATGGACATCACCCCGAAATCTCCTAACCCCACCTCCAAGGACCTGGAACCTTGAAGTCCAAAAATCCAGAAAAGACCACCGAAATCTCCGCACTCCAAAAGAGATCATCCTCATGACTGAAGACAATCACTGGAGAAGAGAGATCAGACCACCCAACTCCTTTACACTGAGGACACCACCTATACCAGCCCATATTTTGCTCAAAATCATTATTCTTTACTGCGGGACCTCCAGGATACAGACTCCCATGAAGAGACGGATACAAATTCTGTCTCCCCCAACTCAGCAGCATGTGAGGTAACTCCCGACTCATGGGCCTCTCTCACGGATGTCATGTTCCCACTGCAAGACCTGGACTGGCAAACCGAGGCTCCTCACTCTGAACCAGGCTACAGCCCAGACACTCGTCCTGTTGATCAACCCCAGCTCCCTTTAGAAACACAGCCTGGCTGATGGACATTTTAGTCAGATAAGTACAATCGGATCTATGTTGGGAGGCAGTGGGTTAGTAGAGTTTGGGACATTTAGATACCCTTGAAAACAGTATTTAAGTGAGTCTTCTTTTTTTTTCTTCCTTGGCCTACCCTCCTGCAGCTAAACCACCTGATGGTTTGACTATCACTACCCCATTTGTGCCTCCCCAACTGTCCTGCTTAGTGTTAGTGTCACTACGGGATCCCTATTATGATTTTAATGCTAATGGTGTTTTAGTGTTTATCTGCAACTGCCTTTTACATCTCCAGGCACATGTTTTAATGGGGTATTTCACTGATATGATCTGCGCTGGTGACTTGGAGCTAATCGAAACCCCTCCACTAGAAAAAGGTAATTTTACCTATTAAGGCAACGTAAACCTCTTAGAGCCTAAGGCCCCACTCTCCGGTCCTCACAGTGGCTGCAGTTGGACTTTTCTTACCCTGAATTTAAGGGTAACTTTGGTCAGAAGTCCCATGTTCAGCTCTGGACCATGGCTCTACAAAACTCAGTTCTAAAATACCATCTATTCACCCTTTGCTCCAGCTATTTTTGGTATACTTATTGGACATATAGGGAGAATTCCCCATTGCTCCCAGTTCAAGTTTCTCTATGCCTCATAGAAGAGATCGGGCATTCCATTGGCTGGAAATCCAGCCGGTTAAGTCCCTTGTCCATTCTCAATGTGTTTTTGCTTTGCCTTTTGTTAAATACAGTTTTAGGTTAAGTGCGTAAAGGTATTTGTATTTTTCTTGTCTTTGTATAAGTGTATACTGATAACTGCTTAAGGGCCCCCTTAGACAGTCTGATAGAAGCCACCTCGAGTGTGCACTCTTGGCCCTCTACTGCCCCCTACAGGTCTAGAGAGAAAGACTTGGTTTACTGGCCAAGGCACCTAGCTTCACCTGAGCTCTTTCCTTCTAAGACTGCTTGAAAGGCAGAGTAGAGAAACTTGCCAGAGCAAGGGAGAAGGATTAAGACTTAGTTTGGCTAAGCAGATTTACTGTGTGGTGGTGTTTTTATATTTTTACTCACAGGGATTGCTACTGTTTGTTGCTAACATTTCATTGCTTTATTTTTTCTCTGATTCAAATTGTTGTTGCTGGTATACCTTCTTCTGCATTATTACAAGGTGTGCCTACAGGTGTGTGCTAACAGATTACTGCTGTAATCTTCTGATTCAAATTGTCTTTTGCAAGGTATATCTTCTGTTACTGCTTTATTTTCTCTGGAGCAAAGTGTTTCTTACAGGGTATATCTTCTCTGAAATTACTGTATTACAGGTGGAGCTATATGTTTGTAACTTTTTATCATTGGGCTAAGCAAAATTACTGTTTGACACTGTGTTTTATTTTATTCTTGTTTGTTGAAAAGGTTTGTTGTCTCAGAGGTGTTTCAGTCTCTTCTCACATTGAAGGAGCTAATTGCTTTTCCTCCCACAGCTCTTCCAAAGGATTAGGTGTGTGTGTGGGTGGAGCTGGCAAACTGTCAGTAATTTCCAACAGAAAGAAGGGTTAAAAGTCAGGTTAGTTGATATCTTGGAGGTAGAAGACTTGGTTTGTTGGCCAAGGCACCTAGCTTCACCTGAGCTCTTTCCTTCTAAGACTGCTTGAAAGGCAGAGTAGAGAAACTTGCCAGAGCAAGGGAGAAGGATTAAGACTTAGTTTGGCTAAGCAGATTTACTGTGTGGTGGTGTTTTTATATTTTACTCCAGGGATTGCTACTGTTTGTTGCTAACATTTCATTGCTTTATTTTTCTCTGATTCAAATTGTTGTTGCTGGTATACCTTCTTCTGCATTATTACAAGGTGTGCTTACAGGTGTGTGCTAACAGGTTACTGCTGTAATCTTCTGATTCAAATTGTCTTTTGCAAGGTATATCTTCTGTTACTGCTTTATTTTTCTTGAGCAAAGTGTTTCTTACAGGGTATATCTTCTCTGAAATTATTACAGGTGGTGCTTTACAGGTTTTACAGTTTTATCTAACATTAGGATAAGCTTTCAGGGTTACTGCATTTTATTGTTGACTGATTGTTTCTGCTCTACCTCCTTGTTCTTTCATCCGTGGTTCTTCTTTCTAGGCAGGGAAGGGCCCAGCCACCCACCCCATCCCCAACCACCCCACGCTACACTCCTTTTATAGGGTACCACAGTTGTGACATTTCCTGTGGCAGAGCAGGAAGGGCGGATCAGTGGGGCCTCCACAAGGTGATCTCATTTACAGGGCACTAGTAATTTAACTTGTTATAACAAGTTAAACAAAGCACAATTAAACAATTACTTGCATTTTTTCCTTCTTTTTCCTTCTAATTACTCTTACTAGGTTACAAACCCAGCAACTTATTTGGAATGGATTTCATTAACTGCAGGTACTGTGGAACAATTTTCAGAAGGACAGTCTTACAGGATTTAGGACACTCCTACATGCTGGGCCTTTGGAGATCTTAGGTCTCAGCTCCGGGCAGCATGGGCAGAGATTGCACGCCTCAAATTTCATATTGAAGAGGAAATACATTATAAGAACCACCCGCCATTTCCCCAGCATCCAACAGAAAAACCTTGACCGCACAGGGTAGTTGGTCCAGGAGGTTGGCAGGTGGTTAGGAGGAGCAAATCAGGTGCCCCATCACTCTCTGCTCTCCAACACATTACCTCCAAAAACCATATAAACACTACAAACAGGTATCTGCCTCTATCTCTGAAATCATATAAGAGGCAGAAGACACTGCAGAGCAGGACACTGCGCACAGGAGCTAGCACAACAATACTCACCCAAATCAGGAACCAAAACTAAACAAGCACAAAGGAAATCCCAAAAACTTCTGATCATAGGAGACTCCATGATTCGGGAGTTGATACCCATCTCCAGCCAGGGGTGATGGTCAGATGTCTCCCAGGTACATCAGCATGGAGAGACACTGGACCGCATTACAAAATTGTTCACAAAGCAGGAGAAAACATTGATGTCCTAGTACACATAGGGACTAATGATCTTGCCAGCCGTCAGTTGGAGACCAAGGAACACCTGACTGGCTGGGTGACAAACTATCATCTATTTCGTTCAGCATCTCCTTCTCTGAGATCCTGCCAGTCTGGGAGAAGGGAGCAGATGGACGGAAGGTCAGAGAAGGAGAGATAGGGGAGCTAAACACGTGGCTCAAGGACTGGTGCCAGGAAAAAGGACACAGATTTGTAGGGAACTGGCAACAGTTCTGGGAGCGAAAGTTCTTTAAATTTGATGGACTGCATCTGACTAAAGAGGGAGTCAGTGCATTGGGGCAGAAGTTTGACATCTTTGCAGAATATTTAAACTAGCAAATGGGGAGAGGGGTGCAGCACCCCATACGTCAAATGGGAAGAACACCCCTCCCCCCTCAGCTAGTGGTCAAACAGGAATTCAGCGTGTTTGCCGTTCATTTGCATCACCAGGTAAGAAAAAAGGTTTGTCTCCCCATATGATGCACAGGGGTAATGCCAAACTTCACCCAACAACTAACACACCAAAATCTGGCCAATGGAAAATCATGTACACAATGCTCACAGCCTGGGAAATAAGATCCCAGACCTGCAGGCAATAATGTCAGAGGCTAAACTGGACATAGTAGCAATTAGTGAGACGTGGTTTACCAGTAACCACACTTGGGAGACTTCAGTACCTGGCTATGTATTGTTCAGAAGAGACTGAGGTGCAAAAGGGGGAGGAGTGGCCCTGTATGTTAATGAAAATATCAAAGCTACAGAAATTCAGAATACACATAAGGAGCCAGAAGAACTGTGGGTCACCCTGGAAACAGGAAATGGGACAGCCATAAGAACTGGGGTTGTCTACAGGCCCCCAGACCAGGGGAGGACATAGACATATTACTGTTAGAAGATATACAAAACATGACAGCTAAAGGGGAGGTTCTGATAATGGGAGACTTCAACATGCCAGATACAGATTGGTCAATACCAGCAGGAACATCTGCCAGAACTAGACTCATAGTGGATTCCCTGCAGGGGAGGGCCTCAAACAACTGGTACAGCAACCCACAAGAGACAGGGCTATCCTGGATCTAGTACTGACTAACAAAGAAGGGATCACAGATCTCCAGGTAGAAGGTCACCTAGGGACAGTGACCATCACATGGTATGGTTCAATTTGGCTACTACATCTAAATCATCCCATTCCAAGGCAAAAATATGGGACTTCAGAGGAGCTGACTTTGATAAGATGGCCAACAGAGTTAAGCTAGCCCTGGCAAAAGAAACACAGGTGAGGAGGTACAGGCAAAGTGGGCAAGCATTATGATGCAATACTTGAAGCAACATCCCATTGTGTTAGACAGAAAAGGAAGTGCAAAGAAGAAGGAAACCACTTTGGTTCTCAAATACAGTAGCAGAAAGGTCAGAGCCAAAAGGCTGGCCTTCAGGAAATATAAGGGAACACAGCGGGATGAAGATAGGGAGGCATACCAAACTGCCCTAAGGGAAGCAGGTAGGCAGTAAGGCAGGCAAAGTCCCAAACTGAGGAAACACTAGCACGAACAGTAAAAGAAGGTGACAAGACTTTCTATAGATACATTAGTGAAAGGAGAAAGTCCAGAGGGGTATTGCTAAGCTTAATGGAGAAAAGGGAGCAAGTGAGGAGGAGGACCCTGTAAAGGCATCTATCCTAAATAGATACTTTGCTCAGTATTTACTGAAGAGAAGGTAGGGCAGGCCCACAGCTCAGCATCATGGACACAGGGGAGGAGGTGAGCACTACTCCCTTCACAAAAGAAAGGGTCCTACAAGAGCTTGCTAAGCTCAGGGTGGATAAGGCAATGGGACCTGATGCATACATCCCAGGGTACTTAGGAGCTAAAGGAGGAACTAGCAGAGCCATTAGCAGAATTGTTTAGTGAGTCTCTGAGCACAGGAGAGGTCCCAGAAGACTGGAGAAGGGCTCATGTAATCCCGCTCCACAAGAGTGGTAGCAGGAGGAGGCGGGAACTACAGACCGTCAGTCTTACCTCAGTAGTGGGCAAGATTATGGAGGCACTCCTTAAGGAAAGGATAGTGCAACACCTGGAATCCATAGGGGCACAGGATCCAAGACAGCATGGGTTTACAAAGGAAGGTCCTGTCAAACTAATCTCATAGATTTCTTTGACTGGGTAACCAGAGTGGTGGACCAAGGGGAGCAGTTGATGTCGCCTACCTTGACTTCAGCAAAGCTTTGACACTGTTCCACATAGAAGATTGATAAATAAGCTAGGTAGGCTCAGGGTGGGTCAAGTTGGTCAACTGGGTGGCAAATTGGTTGACTGGCAGAAAACAGAGAGTGGTGGTAAATGGTATACAGTCAGAAGAGATGCAAGTCACAAGTGGGGTACCTCAGGGATCAGTCCTGGGGCCAGTCCTATTCAACATCTTCATTAGTGACCCCGCAGATGGACTAGAGGGTAAGGCTTGTCTGTTTGCAGATGACACCAAGATCTGCAACAGAGTAGATGATCCAGATGGGGTGGGCAGAATGAGAAGAGATCTGGATAAACTAGCAGAATGGTCAGAAGAGTGGCAACTGGGATTTAATGCAAAGAAGTGCAAAATCATGCACATAGGGAAGAGAAACCCTGAAGCCACTTATAGGCTGGGAGGGGAGTTGCTAGCAGTCACAAAGGAAGAAAGAGACTTGGGCATCATCATCACTGATGACCTGAAATCATCCAAGCAGACCTCTAAAGCAGTAGGTAAGGCTAGGGGGGTGTTGGGGTGTATTAGTAGGGGTATCACAAGTCGTAAGAGGGAGGTAATAATCCCTCTGTACAAGACATTGGTTAGGCCCCATCTGGAGTACTGCATACAGTATTGGAGGCCACACCTTCAAAAGGACATTAACCAAATTGAGGCAGTCCAGAGAAGGGCAACCAAAATGGTGCAGGGACTGCATCAGAAGACATATGAGGACAGATTAACGGAGCTCAATATGTATACCCTTGAGCAAAGGAGGAGAGGTGATATGATCGAGGCATTCAAACACCTTAAGGGCATAAACAAGGTGAAAGAGTCTAACATGTTTAAATATAAGAAAAATAGCAGGACAAGAGGACACAGCATGAGATTAGAGGGAGGCGATTAAGGGGGAATGTGAGGAAATTCTTTTTCACAGAAAGGGTGGTAGATGCATGGAATGGCCTACCACAAGAAGTGGTGGCTATGAATACAGTGCAGGGCTTCAAACAGGCATGGGATAGGCATAAGGGAGCAATACAAATGACTATGAATAGATAGGTCACTGACAGAGCAAAGGCCAATGGCACATTTATAAGGTAGAAAAAGAAATGGGCAGACTGGATGGGCCTTGCGGTCCTTATCTGCCGTCAACTCCTATGTTTCTATGTTTCTATGTAAAGAGAGAGTAACTTTCCCTCTTACCCAGAGAATGCCCCAAGCCTCATATATTCAGCTACCCCCACTGACAACAGCCTTATCTAACAAGCCTAGTACCTCCCAATAGCAGAATGGCTGACATAGCATTCCATACCTGGAATATTAGAGGGTTGAATTCCCCGATTAAATGAAAGAAAGTTCTGACCCACTTAAAGTGTCTACATTCAAAAATTGCTTTCCTGCAAGAGACCAAACTTACTGGGGCTGACTACACTTATATGAAGAAGGAATGGGTGGGTCAGCAGGTCCACTCTAATGCTTCCTCCAGGAAATATGGAGTCCTCATTCTTTTACATAAATCTCTTCCATGGATTCTTACTAAGGCACTTTCTGGCCCAGATGGTAGATGGGTAATGGCGACATTCGGTACTCCCATGGGCCCGAGTACCCTCTGCAACCTCTATTCCCCCAATGAGGACACCCCACAATTTTTTCATAACCTGGTGGAGGAGCTATTGGAATTTAACCCCCCTGGCTGCCCCCTTCTCTTGGGTGGTGATTTTAATCATACACTGAGCCCTTCCCTTGACAGGTCTGATGGAGGCAAGGAATCCCATCTTCAAAGTTGGAAACTATACAACAGCTAATCTCAGATCATGGACTTACAGACATTTGGAGACTTTTTCACCTCAGAGTCAGAGATTATACTTTTCACTCGGCCCCACATGCCTCATATAGTAGGTTGGATTTCTGGCTCAGCTCATATACTGTCACTGCAAAAACCCTTGATGTCTCCATTCTACTGCAAATCATATCAGACCACACCCCAGTCCAGCTCATGATTCAATGGGACCCCATAGCCCCCCCCCCACCAAAACACTGGAGCTAGATCCCTTGTTAATAAGGGACCCTGATTTTTTTCCTTGGGCTCAAAATGAGGCCTCTCTTTTTATGGCTGACAACCCTACATCAGACACCTCGGCTAGTAACACCTGGGAGGCCTTTAAGGCCTCTATGAGGGGCAGTATTTTGGGATATGCAGCTGCCAAGCATAGGGAAAGGGAACATCAGTTAGCTGCCCTTGAGCAGAAACTAGTAGCTGTTGAAGTTACTTTTAAGACCATGTCTTACCCCTCTATCCATTCTCCACTGTGTAGAAGTATTCTAGCCCTAAGATTTGCCATTAACTAACTTCTTAACAGGAAAGTGGAAGTGGCTATTCTTCACCTGCGTCATACCTTCTGGGAGGGAGGAAGGGGATAAAGCAGGCAAAGTGCTGGCTTATCAACTTCATAAGCAGCAATCAAGTAGGTATATCTCTGGCCTGAAGGACGAACAAGGAACACTGGGTATGTCCCCGGAAGCCATTAACACCATCATGGCCTCCTTCTATAGATCTCTCTATTCCTCCTCACATCCAGAACCAAATAAGGATACACAGTCTTTCCTGGACCCCTTGCAATTACCCAGATTGAACTCTCAACAAAAACATCTTCTTGAACTTTCTATTTACCGTACTGAGGTAATCTCAGCCATTCAAGGTTTAAAACTAGGGAAGTCTCCTGGCAGTGATGGCTATACAACAGACTTTTACCAGGCACTCGCCCCCACTATCTCCCCACTTTTAACTGAGGTCTTTCAAGAGATAGAGGTCACTGGTACTCTCCCCCTTCCATGCGAGAGGCTGCAATTGTAGTCATCCCAAAAAAGGGCCAAGAACCCAGGAAGTTATCACCCAATTTCACTTAACATTGATAACAAACTTTATGCCAAAATTCTGGCAACTAGACTTGGCCCTATGCTCCCTGACCTCATACACCCTTCACAAGTGGGCTTTATTCCAGGCCGACACAGTTCTGACCACTTGTAGACAGTTATGAGTCTTTTGCAGCTTTCTAGGTCTCTCCCCACTCCAGCTGCTGCTGTAGCAGTTGATTTTGAGAAAGCTTTTGACTCAGTTGAATGGGACTATCTATACCTAGTCCTAGCACATTTTGGGATGGGGGATAAATTTCTCTCAAGGATACAATATATATGATTCTCCCACTGCCACAGTCAATACAAACTCTGTCTTGTCATCTCCATTCCAATTGGAAAGGGGAACAAGACAGAGCTGTCCTCTTTATCCCCTATTATTCATCCTGGCAGTGGAACCACTGGCCTCTGCTATACATTCACATCTGAACATCACAGGTCTTACAGTTGGGCATACCACATACACAACCTTGATGTATGCCAATAACCTCCTCCTTCCCCTGGCAGATGCTCTGGGTTCCATACCCCCCTTGCTCCAACTCTTAGAGGTTTTTACTATCCACTCAGGCTTAAAGCTTAATCAGAACAAGACCAAATTACTTCCCCTCAGTGCCCTCTGTACTCAACAAATGGCATCCTCAGCTGGCCTCCTCTGGGCACCAAAGAGATTACCTACCTTGGTATTCGCTTGACCCCATCTTTGGACACAATCTGGCAAGCTAATATACAACCCCTTCTTTCTTCTATTAAGGTGGAATTTGACTGGCGGAAACTCTTCAATCTTACTCTGACTGGGAAAATTGCAGCAATAAAAATCATCTCAGCACCTAAGCTTTTCTATCTCCTTATGCATATCCCTATTCCCCTTCCCAAATGCTGGTACATGCCCATTGATAACCTAATTGGGGATTTCTTCTGGGAAGGTTCCAAACACAGATTTTGTCACTCCAAGCTCAGGGGTCCCTGGGAATAGGGAGGCTGGAATCTTCCCTGTGTTGAAGGATACTGTAGAGCCTTCCTTTTACCTCAAACTATTAAATGGTTGCACCCCTCCCCCCTGACTCCACAATGGCTCCAAATTGAATTAGATATAACTAAAACTGTATTTCCCTCTTCATTACTGATGTCTGACATGATTAACAAATATAAACCCAACAATACATTGAACCCAGGTGAGTCTTTATTCACAGTACAGGCCTCCAGAACTAACTGGTTCGACACTCGTCGGAAACTGAAAATGGACCCCCTCCCGCTCTCTTATATCAATCTGTGGCAAAACCCCACCATCAAGATAGGCAAAGTGCAGGTGTACTGGAAGAGCTGGGCTAATTTAGGTATTACTAAACTTGGAGACCTCATAGACCCTTACCATAACATTCTCCATACCTTTCGGTCCTTACAGAGGTTTTGGGACATACCCCTGTTGGACTTTTGGAGATACTTCCAACTCAGAGAAGCAGTGCACCACTGCTTAAGTCCACCCAAGACATTTAATACACCCTCGGCTCTTCATTCATGGCTGCAAAACACAAAGGGTCTTGCAGGTTGAATATATGCTCTAATTAGGGACACTTCCCCCTCTCTATCTGAAGTATCCAAGCAAAGATGGAAGGCAATGCTATGACTTCCTATCTCCTCCCAGGCCTGGGAGCAGGCCTGGAAGAATACACACAGTTGGTTCAGGGATGCTAGGTCTCGACTCCTCCACAATAAAATTGCTCATTCATGGTACAAGACCCCTGTGGTTCTCCACAAAACCAAACTTCTAGAATTAGTCCTCTGTTGGCAATGCCAAGGGCCGGGGGGTGACTTGCTTCATATACTGTGGTCCTGCCCACGAATCCAATCCTTATGGCAAGAAATACAGAAGTTAGCCTCCGCAGTACTGCACCACCAAATTCCTCTCTGCCCCCAATTTTGCCTCCTTGGGATTACCAGTGCCCTTCCTAGATTATCCTCTTCTGAATACAGGTAGCTTGTTCTCCTGTTTCTACAAACTAAAAGAGCCCTGCTTTGCAATTGGAGATCTACACAAGTCCCCACAACCAGGGAGATACTGACCTCTCTCTCCACTCTGGCTAAATTAGACAGAATTTCCCACCTCCAAACATACCAGATTCCCTCATTTAAGCACTGCTGGGCTCCCTACATCAGATTCCTTCACCCCCGGACGTGTGTTGGATGAATAGGCCTAGTTCATATCGGACTTTATCTGACTATGCCATCTTATGTTGGGTTAGTATACCCAAACACTACCTATGCGCAACCCCCCCCCCCATTATATTCAAGCCACCAGAACTATAGTTTGAGAACTCTGGCCTCTTAGATTTATCCATATGATTGTTCTTGATAGCATTGTTTGTATCCAAATACTGCTCTGTTTTCTCTGCATTATTAATACTGCAACTCAAGTTAAGAACTAGAATTCTTGGGATATATTGTCTATGTTCTAGGTTAAAGAAGACTTTTGCAGAACATTTAAGCACTGCTGGCCCAACTCTTCTCCTGATGCCTTGAAACGAGACCTCACAAGTGGAATCTTCACAGAGCTTTGGTCAAGTGTGCCTATGTTCCACAAGAATCTCGGGAGAGACCTCCTGTTGGTGAGTATATTTGTGATACCTAACCAGATAGTTAATTAGTCACTCATAGAATGTTTCCTTTCCTCCCACCATTGTCATTGCACTTATTTCTTCACCACTCCACTGCCTAACACTGGAGGTAACTGATGGGGGCTCGTGAGCTCAGTATCCATAAGGCTTAAACCTAGGATGTATGCACTTTTACAGCTGCTCTTACCTGTACACACACTAATGTCTGTAACTTATGGATTTTTGCTATTATCCTTTATTGGTCTTAGAATTTGTATACTGTTAGACCATATGAAGGCTTCCACCATATCAATGTATGCATGGTAATATTTTCTTTCTGAAATAATAAAAATCTTACAACAAAAATGGTATTTCCACAAGTGAAATTCTGGTGGCATTTCCTAATACACTACTGTGTATAATTTGAGGTATTTGTTCTGCAAACTTAAAACTACTAAATGAAATTTTTCCACTTTGTTAGATTCCAGGACCTGATGACATTGGGTATGAATACAAAATTGTAGGTGTATACGTGCAATATCAGAGTAGTTACAAGCATAACACATTTTTATAAAGTTTCCACAAAGTTATACAAATAATAAAATTGTGAAATTATTCACCCTGCAACTTTAAATTACTTATACAAATATCTCCATATTTAATAGTTGTATGACCCTACCAAGAAGTTTGCGTGGGTGCTAACAGGCCTTTGACTGCATGAACCAGGGTTTGTGCTGGAACTCCATAATCAAAAAGGGCTTTAGCATGGGCAAAGTGGGTTAATGCCTGTGCAAAACATAATGTATGCATGTAGTGTTGTGCAAAATGGGAAAATTTTACCCAGCAAAATATTTCTTGTAATTACCTCATTACAGGAAATTTCTCACTTAGGCAAAATGTAATTTTGTCTCGGATGGTGATTTTGCGTAATGCGAAATTTTTCCAAATTTCTCCAATTTCATCAATGTTTTCAATTTCTCCTGCAAATTTGCACTGAATTGTGGGTAAATAACTGAAATATCACATGTAGGCTATTCCCTGCACAGTATATTGTCTGTTGAGTCAAAGAGCTGTTCAGTGTGGTGCATCACAGCCAATAAACCCTTCAAAAACCTCTTTGTTATTTTTGAGAGCTAATTGCGCCCAAAATCTAAATTTTGTTCCTAGTGTTGCTAGTGAACAATTTTATTTTTTATTTTGGTATCTTTGGATAATACTTAGTTAAACTTAAGTAGTGTTTTCAGTTTTCTCTGTGCCTGTGTCTGTGAGGGAGTTGAGTGGGGGAGGGTTGACCACGTGGGGGGGTGGGTGTGTGTGTGTGTGTGTGTGTGTGTGTGTGTGTGTGTGCATATGTGAAAGCAGAGCAGGCTGGTTCCTAATATTTGACACATTTCTCACAAGCTGTGATTGAGTTTGTTATTTCTTTTAAGCCTTAATATTTTTGTTGGTGTGCTAATTATTTGTAATTTTTTTCTTACATATTAACCCTTTTGGGGGTAACTTTATCTAAACAGTTATTAATTTTGAGTAGCTCTGTTTCTGTTTCCCTTTGTTTAATCATGTTTCTGCTTTTTTTTTGTATTGGAAGTATTCGTGGACATTGAACACTTGTCCATATCCAGGTACATTGCATTGTTAAATTGCTCACAAAAATTAATAGTGTGATCTAGCCTCTGCATTGCAGTGTTCCTGTTTTTCTGTTTAATTTTATTTGTTTAGATTTTGTTTACCAGGTAAGCCCTCTGAGACCAAAGACACATTAATATATTAACCCTTTCCTCCCTGTTATACCACTGTTGTTTACTACCTGACCGTACTATGTAAAAAACTACAGTTCTGAAGAGAGTGGTGGTCCCTGCAAGATTGTTGGAAGTGACTTTGTTTGTTCATCTGAAATGTTGTTGTCCCTTCCATCTGATATATTGTATCTATAAGCCAAAATTTTATTTAGTAAGTACTAACTCATTGCAGTACTTGCCATATCCAGACACCACTTATCCGGACTGTAGTTGTGACTGTGAGGTGTTTGGTGAGGTTGGTTTTCGGTTTAGTTTGCTTAAACCTACCTGTACCTACCTGGTCATTATCAAGTTGTGTACTAACCATTCCATTTAAAAACTGACATTTTATGAAGAACTATTTATTTTTTCAGAGTTACTACACATCCTTGTTGTGGTGGTGTTCTCTGTCAGTTTGGTATTTAAAGTCTCTTACTTTTGTCCTCCTGTTACCCCATGTTACTTAATTTGTGTTTTTGTAATGGAAAAAAAAGTGTTTTAACACTCGAAAAGGCTACAGTAGCAGTTGTAGGTAGTTGTATAGACTACAGTTCTGATACCTGTTCTGATTTCTGTTTGCCCTTTGCAGATAGTATTGCAGGTGTTATTCACACTTATTAAATAGAAATACATAATCATGTACCTCTGGAGGAAGACAAATGGAACAAGCATATAAATATGCCTGGCAAGAGACGTTCCAGTTCAGGGAAAGGTTACCGGGTGGGAGGTGGATAAAAGAAGTCTATTGGACGAAGCAGAAATATAGTTCCACTTTCAGTAAGCAAACTTATTTCTAAATCAATGTCTTCTGTGGGCTCTGGTGCTACTGTGGCAGCCAGTGCCAGCAAATTCAAAGTTAGAAGTGGCTTCACGTCTATGACTCAGTTTTTTTACTGCCCAGTCTGTAGCTAGCATGCTTTTTGGGGATGATACTGGGAATAAGGGAGACACTCACACCAGTGGTGGCACAGTGGTCCAGGAGGAGCTGGAAAAAGTTGTCAATGTGACTGTAGTTCCTGCTCAAGGTGGAGTAGAAGGGGGTGAGGTTGATACTGTCCAGCTTGAATCTGTTTCTCCTGGAGAAGGAGATAAGGAATGCCCCCCCCCCCACATTGAGGAGATGCCAGAGAAGGGAAAGGTTTCTCTGGAAGTAGACAGTAATAGGGAGGAGGAGCATATAATATGTTTTGATGAAGATGATGACGTGGTGTTGGATCCCCTGTGGGATCTAGAAGTGAAAAAACTGAAGGGTGATGATGTAGCCCATTTAGATGCCCAGCCTGAGGGTGCAGCTATCAGCAAGCCTACAACAAGCAGACTAGTAACCCTCCTCCCAAACCTAGCATGGTGGAAGTCATGCAAGGGGCCCAAAAAGCAAAACTTCCACACATTTGGCTCCACCATCCAAGTCCCAGTACCATGTCAAATCTAGTGGTGCAAAGTCCCTAGTTTGACATTTGTTCATGCTTGATGCAACTGATGAGACCATAGTGATATGTCAGCTGTGTTAAGCAAGTGTCACTCATGGAAAGAAGGGCAGCCACATAGGCACCAGTGGCTGGCATATCAGCTTGAAAAACAACCACTCATTGCACTGGCCCCAACACCAGAAAGATACCAGAGCTGTTGGTGGGACTTCTCTTGTCAAGTTTGATGTTAGTGACAGCAGTGCAATAGAGCAGGAGGAGGGAGGGCTGAGTGGGTCAGTGAAGGGGAAGTGTGAATGATCCTTTTCTATCATGAGCAGTGGGCTAGTAGCAGTGGAGCTGTCACTCCCTCGAGTTATAAAAGGAAAAGTGTCCTGCTGTTGCTGCAGTGGAGGGGCCATGGTCATCTCCTGATGCTGGGGAAGGGGCACTGTCTCCTGCTACTGCTGCAGTGGAGGGGCAACGGTGGTCTTCTGGTGCCAGGGAGGGGGCACTGTCTCCTGCTGCTGCTGTGGTGGAGGGGCCATGGTCACCTCCTGCTGCTGGGGAGGGGGCACAGTTTTTAGCTGTTGGGTGCTGTGTCCAACAGCCTACTGCCACTGTGGTATTTCCTTTTTCTGGGACATCTGAAATGCATGCCTGTCAAGGTGGCTTATGGGTGCCCCACTACCTCTAAACTTTTCCATTATGCCCACCACTAATTCAACCTCCCCCCAAAAAAGAAACAAAGATAGAGGCTCTGAGAGAGTGAGCTGGTGGGGGTATTCTCACACACACACACACAGACACACACACACACACAACGCACACACACACACACACACACACACACACACACACACACAATGCAGGTACTAAAATATGAAATTGGGCAAAGAAAAACAAGAAAATGTTAGAAAAAATAGCATAAATTAAAGGAGTAGTCCTCCCAGAATTTGCAAAAACATGTCTGCTATTAGGAGTTTTTCCTAAATTAGCCAGCTAGCTTTATGGTACTTTCATGACCTCTGGGGATCTCCATCTCAAATTGGTTTATTGCCTTTCTTGCTCCTACAATGCATTCTGTCTCATGTGTCAGTGATGTAGCCGAGCCCATAGATTAGCATATGCACTGTTTTAAAATCAGTTCTCAACAGCAGAGCTGTGTAACTGTTCTTATTCAGTGAGCATAAATGGCTACTGTTACAGTTTAGTAGATACCTGAGAGGTAGCTGAGCGGGATTTCTGTAAGAAAACAACTTACTAAATAGCTCTAATTCACTATTTTTGTTTTCTATGTGTGTCAGGTGTGCTAGCAGGAGTGTTTTAATTTAAAAACTTTTAATTTCATCAAACTATGCACAACCATAAAAGCACAGAAATTGCCCAGATCATCAATACCATAATTAGTAAAGACTCTGGCTGTTTTCTTACAGAAAACCCACTCAGTTAGCTCTCAAGTATTTGCTAAACTATAAATGTACAGTAGGTACCAGTGTTCTATTAGGAAGAGCTGGCAGTTAGTGCTGATTTTGCTGTGTGACATGATTTTCATTTTTTTTTTCAAATGTGAAGTATGTTTCTAATAAAGTTTTAAAGTATAAATGTGTGAGTTATTTAGATTGGTGAATAAAATACACAAGTGTTTTATCATAAGTGCAATACATTAAGTTTGTAGTGCAGTAAACTATCATGAAATGGAATCAAGTGTGCAGCAGAAATAGTCACTGTCAATTTGGCATTCAGTTGCTTTCGTGCCATAGCACACATGGGAGAGAAATTGACTTCAAAGTATATTGCAATTTCTAGGCCGCAGATTCATACCATACTTTTCATATATTTGTTCAGTAAAAATGTCTGAAATAGGAAAGCCCAGTGGCACTGAGGGTTGAGATGCTGGACACAAGAACTCATGATGTGCCGTGACCCAGATTTGGGAATAAGCCAAGAATGTTGGGGATCAGCAAGGGGGAGGAGGGAGGAGCTGGATTGAGCTGTCATCTGACAGCTTTTCTCTCCATAGGCGGGCTTGGCACTGCCCTGGATAGTGAACAGTGACAGTAGGGTGAGGGTGCTGTTGGGTGCTTGGCAGCAGCTGTGTCTCCTCCATGGCTTCTTACCTGGACCTTGGTACTTTGGGCCAGTACCCTCTGGGGCACTTAGAGACCATGAAATAGTTTAACCATATGGGAGAAAGAAGTGATAAAAAAAGCACAAACAACTCCCTGGCGTTGTGCACTATGATGTCGGGATCATGGTCCACTAGGACCCAGCTGAATACTAGGGATGGTGCAGGTACCCCTGGCACTAGTGGCATGGAAAGGGCCAAATTAAAATTTCAAACCCTGCTAATGTTTAAAGTGCTGCTTTCACTTCAAAGAAAACTTTGACAAACATAATATTTAGGTACAATTCATCTTGCATTCTATATATATATTCTATTGATTTATCTTCAAACATTATTTCTTACTGAGGAAATTTGTATGAATACATGATCCTTATCCCTCAGGATTCATCTGCCTCTATAGGTTACTTCGAACCTCAAGACATAATCCTCTGTTGTGACATCACAATCTGTTGCCATGGGAGTAACTGTGATGTGACAAGCACTGCATTATGACTTGAAGTAGGGAGAAAGCAATAAGAATAGATAAACTTTTCAGGAGCAAGCATCCTGTTTTCATGCAAATCACATCAGTACTAAATAATGAGGAGGAGGAATAGAGAAATAATGTGAATACAAGTCAAACTGTGTCTAAATATTATGCTTTGTTAATGTTCTCCTGAAGGTGTCAACTGATCTTTAATTGGGCACTAAAGCAGTTATATGACTGAGGGGTAATAAAGGAATAAAAAGATTTAGATTGGCTGCAGCAGAACATGGAAAGGGGACAGTGTGTGAACTGCAGTGGGATTATGTATGTGCTGCCTGTCAACAGGCTAAAATGGCAGTAGCAACAGGAAGGGGAATGAATAAAAATGTTAAATTGTGCAGTTGCTTTGAAGAGCAAAGGGACTGCTAACAGACTTCGGGAGCAAATGAAAATAAAAGTGCTTATACTGGCTGCACTAGGGTATGAAAGTGAAAGTGGGGGCATTAGTGGACTGAGATGGAAATTGTTATTCATCAGCCATGTTTGCAGGTTTTGTCCCCAGTTTCAGTCAATCGGAGGGCCAGGATTGCTGCCAAGGACTATGGGACCTGTCAGAGGACTTATTGGGGAAAAACCTGGGGAAATACTTGGCGCTCTTTCACATAACCAAGCATCAAAGAAGATTCATACATATTCATTTTTAGATGGGACAGTGATTTTAGCAAATGGAGAGCTGCCAGAGAGCTGACTATGAGTTCTAGTTTCACTTCAGTGGGAGCCCCTCCAGAGTGAGTGGAGTCTCCAGCTGCTATGCAGAAAATGGGGCTGCAAGGTTGGGGAAAGAGCCTGCCTATGCGTTGCCAGCTGTCTCTCCCCCAGGGCCTCCCCATTTGTGAAGAAATTTTGATTAAGGAATCCAGTTTTGCAGTTTTAGTTGGAAGAGAACTGCAAATATGTGAAGGGGCAGTGAGAGTCTACAGTTTATCACTGGGAAGTTGTTCTCAAAGGTTCCAGGAGTCTGGTGTCCCAGTTCAACTGAGAGAAAGAGAAAGCTGCAGTTTGAAAGGACAGTAAGAAACTCTACACCTAAATGGTGAGAAGAGAAGAGAGCTGTTGGATGATAGCTCAATCCAGCCCCCCGACCCCTGACATCCTGGGTTCATTCACAAGTCTGAGTCACCTGTGCAGCATAAGGTGTGACGTCCAGCGCCTCAACCCTCAGTGCCACTGGGACTGCCTATTTCATACATTTTTACTGAACAAATATATAAAGTGTATGGTATGAATCTGCAGCCTAGAAACTGCAAAATACTTTGAAGTCAGTTTCACTCCTGTGTGTGGTATGGCATGAAAGCAATAGGATGACAGTGACTATTTCAACTACATATTTGATTCAATTTTACAATGGTTCACTGCACTACACATTTAGTGTATCACTCTTTTTTTCAATTAATAAAACTATGTTTGCCAGACTAATTAAATAACTCACACATACTTATTTTTATACTTTATTAAAAAGATACTTCACATTTGTAACAAAATTGAAAATCATGTCACCGAGCAAAATTAGCACTGATTGCCAGCTCTACCTGGTAGAATGCTGGCGCCTACATTTACAGTTTAGCAAATACTTGAGAGCTAACTGAGTGGGTTTTCTGTAAGAAAAAGGCTCCAATCTTTACTAATTATACCATTGATGATCTGGGCAATTTCTGTGCATTTTATTATTGTGTGTAGTTTGATGAAATTAAATTTTAAGGTGGTCATGTGATGGCGGTCTGACGAGCAGCAGCAAGCTTCCAAAGCTCTGTGCCTCTCCCGCTGAATCCTACAGCTAATCCATAAATCCGGCACAGTATTTCACTGAAAAACAATGAAGAAGTAAAGGAACATCTCCCGATCACGATAGTAAAATATCAAAATGGAGTTTTACATATGGAAAGCGCCTCCATGACATTCTC
This sequence comes from Neoceratodus forsteri, assembly GCA_016271365.2. NCBI lineage: Eukaryota > Metazoa > Chordata > Ceratodontiformes > Ceratodontidae > Neoceratodus > Neoceratodus forsteri. The sequence continues at coordinate 629,789,090 of CM057455.1, forward strand.
CAACTCCTACCCCAGAAAAGGATAAGGCTGCCGAACGACCAAAGCAGCAGGCCGCTAGTAGTGCTAAAACCTCAGCTGGAGCCACAGCCCTCTCAGAGAGATTTATAGAAATAATGCAGCCGATACAGGACTCAATCGCCAGTATCTCTGAAGAACTACACCATGTCAAATCTTCGGTGGACAGTTTAACAATCAGAGTCAGAGACTCAGAAGCTAGAGTAACATCCCTAAAAAAAAAAAACAGAATAAAACTGAACTGGATGTTACAAATATATCAAGGAGAGTCAAAAAACTGGAGGAAAAGCTAGAAGATTTGGAAGGGAGGAGTAGATGAAACAATCTTCTGGCAATTGGGATTCCTGAGAAAGAAGAGAGTTGCACCCCAATTATTTTTCTGCAGAAGTTTTGTGAGAAAATCGCAGGACCCTCCCCAAATGGTACCACATATATGACAGAGCAAGCACATAGAGCACTTTGCCTTCCACTGCCACCTGTCTCCCCACCTCGGCCACTCAAATTTAAACTCCTGAACTTTCTTGATAAGCAACACATTCTTGCGCAAGTAAAAGCTTTGCAAGAAGTACTATGGGAAGGTCAAAATGTATGCATAACTCAAGATCTGCTCCAAACTGTCCGAGTGAAGAGGCAAGAACTACACCCACTAGTTTCGAAGCTGATTGCAGCTGGTAAACAGTTCAGAGTAAAATACCCGGCGGTGCTTCATGTGAAGAATGGGGATAAATGGCTGGCTTTGGAATCTCAGGAACAGGCCTCTTGTGAACTCAAGGTACTCTTTCCTGATCTTTTCAAGTTACTCTGATAATATATCAAGATGGTACTAATCTGGAAAAACTTATGTGTTGGGGTCTTGTTGAAGTTTGTCTAATGGAACAGTTCTTTGTTCCAAATTGGAGAAGGGTGAAAATCTACCTCGATCCCTGCAAACTCTTCTGAGACTTATCTAGTGACAGGCTTCCTTAGTCAGCATAGATGCCCACAGAAGGGACTATGAAAGATCTGTGAAATAGTGGCTGAATAAAAACTTTAGTAGGGGATTGAGTAGTTGTAAGCCTCCTCACGTCATGGCAGAAGAGGTGCAACTATGCCATGCAGCATAAACTGATACATACATAAAGGATGCCACTATGAGTAAATAGAGGGTTTGATCCTTATACACGGATGACTGCTGGAGTAGTTCTTAACTTCCGGACATTTTGCATGTTTATTTTGATTGATACCAATTTCTAAAATAGTATGGTTGTGCTAGTTTAGTACAATGTAACTAAAGAAGGGAGGCAAATAAGAAAATTCACTGTTGTGTTTAGGATCTCAAGAAAGCCTCCATAGCGATTTATGTTTCAAATGTGGATCTTACTACTGTCAGATTAACAGCGATGTGCTTGGGGGGGGGGAGAGAAGGAGAGAGAGTAGTCTGATTATAGACTTGCACTAAAACATCACCATGAGGTATAGTTGGGCAAGTGCTGTTAATTGAACTGGGGGTAGTTAATGTGGGTACTGGGGAAATTGTATGTTTTGTTGTTTTTTGGGGAGGGGAGAAATATTGGATAGGGATTCTTGTTAAGTGTAATGATTGGGGGGTTATGAGGGGAGGAGGTGCCAAATAGCATGTGTTTTAGTCTATAGCTTAACTTCAAACCACCTCCAACGGTTTACAAATGAGTGGACCATATAATATTCTGAGTTGGAATGTTTGAAGAGCCTGTGATAGATTTAAAAGACAAGTGGTAGTAAAACACCTCTTGTATCTTGAAGCAGGAATTGCCTGTCTGCAGGAAACACATCTAAAAAGGGAAGACACCTCTTTATTAAGTAAAAATTGGGTTGGCCAGGCTTTTAGAGCAGGAGCCTCCATAAATAGTGGGGGTAGCTATCTTGATTGGTAAGAATATCCCCTTTCAGCTAGAAACGGAGATATGGGATCTCAATGGGCGCTATATCCTACTACATGGAAAACTGGCTGCTCAGCCAGTTCTGCTGGGTTCAATATATGGTCCAAATATAGACTCTTCCTCTTTTTTTGTTCATCTCCTGGGCTTGCTAGTCTCTAATCCACCCACAGTCACAATTTTGGGTGGGGACTGGAATATCACTCACCAGCTACAGCTAGACAGATCAGATTCCAGGAGATACGATTTTTGCTCTGCCCAGTGAGCACTGAAGGACCTCATGTATGGGGCAGGTCTGATTGACATATGGAGGGTCCTGAACCCCATGGAGAGAGATTACTCATTTTTTTCATCCCCACATAGAACCTGCTCTAGAATTGATTTTTTCCTGCTGATCTCTTTTGCTATGCCAGGGGTTCTATAGGTGACCATTCATGCAAGGATTATATTAGACCATTCCCCCATTTCCACTGTTTACTTGGTGGGTCCGGGGATCAGAAGGGATACCTTATGGTGGCTGAATAACCAACTATTCCATGTTCTGAAAATTGTGGATCATGTCAAGGATTTTGTCTCCCATTTCCTAACAAACAATATAGGATCTTTACCTAAAATTGAGGTAGTCTGGGCAGCCTTAAAATGTACCTTAAGGGGAGAATGCATACGTATGTCTACCACCAGGGCTCATCAATTCAGGGCTCAAATAGACAGTTTATTGCAGCTAATCAAAAGTGCGGAAAAATATTAGTACCCGTTCACCAGACCAGGACTGGATAGAGCTACATAATCTGGAGGCCCAATTCTCCAACCTTATGTCCTGGAGAGTAGAGCTCTCTCTTAAAAGGACTTAAGATTAAATATCTTGAGTCTGGAGAAAGCTGGAAAGCTACTGGCTATCCAACTCAAACAGATGGAGACAGCCAGGTTTATCCCTGGCCTACGCTTTGACACCAATAGCCCCATTACTACAGACACCAGAGAGATTGCTGAAGGCTTAAGAAGATATTTCCAAAACCTACATGCAGTTCATGAGGAGGATAAACCCACAAAAAAAGAAATACAACAGTATTTGGCACTAACCGAGCTCCGTGATTTACCCCCCTCTGACACTGCTCCCTTAGGGCACCATATTCAGACATGGGAAATAGAACAAACCATTAAACAGCTTCCCTTAGATAAATCCCCTGGACCGGATGGCTTTCCAAGTAACTTATATAAAGCCTGTATATCAGAGCTTTCCCCATTATTGGCAGATGTATTCAACTCATGTTATGAGAATGGGCTAAGGAGAACATAACTTTTTAGAAACCCTAATAGTAGTCATCTCCATACAGGGAAAAGATTTACAATACTCAGAGAATTATCATCCCATCTCCCTCCTTAACTCTGATATTAAAATATTAGCTATAGTACTTGCAAATAGGTTGGAGCCTATCATGGGTAAACTTATTGGCATCAAACAGGTAAGGTAGGGTTTATGACCGGACGACCTTCCAGTGACCATTTGCGTAGATTGGTACATCTGCTTACAGTGGCCAAACAATCGGATCTGCCAATGATTTTATTATCATTAGATGCCAAAAAGGCCTTTGACTGCATCTCTTGGGAGTTCCTTTTTGCTGTCCTAGAGGGCTATGGTTTACCAGACAAGTTTATTAAGTGGGTCAGAATATTATATATCTCCCCATCAGCTCGTGTCTGGTGTAGTGGTGCTCTCTCAGATTCTTTTTCACTACATCGTGATACCAGGCAGGGATGCCCTGTATCTCCACTGCTCTTTAACTTATATTTAGAACCTCTCATTCAATGCTTGGTCTCTTTTCCATGCCTTAAAGGCATTGAGATAGAAGTGCAAAAACATCTCTTATTGGATTACTCCGATGATTTGTTGCTACATCTGGAAGAACCCATAATAGGTATCCCAGCCTTACTAGAAGAAATTGAACTATTTTCCAGAGTTTCCTACTACAAATTAAACCTCTCAAAAAACAGAGTCTTTCCAATGAATAGCAGGACCACGCAGGGAGACATAGCAGGCTTTGACCTGGTGTGGGAATCAAAATCCTTGACATATCTAGGCATCAAAATAACCAGAGAAATACCTACAATGATAAAGGAGAATTTTACAAATTTGATGATGAAACTGAAAATATATCTTGATAGATGAGGAGCCCTCCCTATTTCACTTTGGGGAAGAATTAGCACTGTAAAAATGAACGTGCTCCCTAGACTTCTCTATCCTATGGGTATGCTGTGGCTCTTCCTTCTTAAGTTATGGTTTGTTTGCTTATAAAAATTGTTGAACTCCTGTTTATGGAAAGGGAAGGAGGTCAGATGGGCATACCTTAAGCAAACGGCACCAAAATTGCAAGGAGATCTTTCCCTACCCTCTTTTTTAACTTACTATAGTGCCCAACACATTAGTAAACTAAGTTACTGGACCCACACAATATATCTGCAAGATACAGGATTATACTCACCTCACTGGCTGGACATAGAGAAGTAGCTGGTCTCCAAAAATCATTGTACCCTAACATCTCTGGCTTACTCTTCTCCAAAATGTTTCCCTTAGCCCCTGAGGGATACTCCAATGGGATGGTCCTTCAGGGCACTATGCCAGATCCAGAGACATTTAACCCTAGATTGGCACAAATCCCTTGAACAACCAATAGTGGGCAACCCTAACTTTGAAATTGGAACTAGGCCCATCTCTGCTATCTATTGGATGCCTCTGGTTGACCTTAAACTACTGGATAGTGCCCCTAGAGGAGAGATGCTTCCCTTTCCCCAATTTCAACAGTGCTTCAACATACATGACAGACACCTTTTTAAATACTGGTAAATTAAACAGATTACAGGTTCCTTTTTGGGGAATATACAAGGATACACTCCTCCAAAAATAGAACTTTCCTCTCTCTTATAGGTGGCTGAAATGCCACATCCAGTATCCAGGGTATACAAATTGCTGCAATCCATAGATTCTCACTTGCCTCAAGGTATGTGTTACTATTGGACTCAAAAACTATCTATTGCAGCAGATGTTCACACCTGGAAACATATTTGGTGTGACACATATAGATTGATTAAGCAGGACAGACTGTGGGTCGGTGCAATACAATATCATGCATAACCTCTATTTTACCCTGAAAAGCTATATAAGATGGGTAGATTACCAACTTCCAAATGCCAGAGGTGTTCAGAAACAGAAAGAGATCTATACCATATGCTATGGACCTGCTCAAAGGTGCGCCTTTTCTGGTATGCCATTAGAAGATCATTAGACATACAGCTGGGACTTGACTCACTGTTTATACTAGAAGTCTGCCTACTTAATTGCTATCCCCAAGATACTCTTAGGGCTCAGAAAGCTCATATGGCCCTGGTATCTGCTGTGACTAAATTAATAATCATGAGGCATTGGAAGGAGGAGACTTTGCCCCCTGTGTTGGAATGGCATAGAGAAGTATTACTGGCTTTGCAGTTGTAACGACATATTACGTCAATGGCTAATTGACTTCCTGACTATCTAAGCAAGTGGGACTCCCTGGATGCCTTAATTACTGTTTGGAAGCCTTAGTCTATTAGACCAATTACTAAGAAACATGGTCCCTCTTGTTAATACTAATGCTTGTTATATTTGGCACAAGGGAGGGAGGGGGAAGAATAGTATGAGGGGTGGTTAGATTAGTTTTAATAGTGTTACTTAATAGTTTAACTCTGTAATATTCATGATGAATGCAGTTTCTTTGTCAAATATCCTAACATGTCAATGTAACCTCAACTGCTTCTTATGTACTTCCTGATGTATCTTTAAAACTGAATAAAGTATATTGAATTATAAAAAAAAGAAATTCAATTTTAAAATGAAAACACTTACTGCTGCTAGCTAGACCTGACACACATAGAAAACAAAAATAGTGAATTAGAGCTATTTAGTAGCTGTTTCCTTACAGAAACCCCACTTAGCTAGCTCTCAGGTATCTGTTAAATTGTAACTGTTGCCATTTGTGCTCACTGGATAAGAACAGTTACACAGCTCTGCTGTTGTGAACTGATTTCAAAGCAGTGCATATGCTAAATCTATGGGATCGGCTACATCACTGTTACGAGAGACAGGATGCAGTGTAGGAGCAAGAAAGGCAGTAAACCTGTTTGAGATGGAGATCCCAAGGGGTCGTAAAAGTACTATAAAGCTAGCAGGCTAATTTAGGAAAAACTCCTAATAGCAGACAGAGGGAAGGACACACAAGGACTTTACATACAAATCAAAACACTCTGCATAACATATGTTTTTGCATATTCTGGGTGGACTACTCCTTTAAGTGTTTTATATCAAAGTGCACTCTGCAGTCACAGGGCTCTGAGTCTGGGTCTAGATGCTGCCTGCTTTCTCTAGAGATATGTAGCACAGGAAATGAACCACTCACTTCCTGCCTGTTGAGACTCAACCATGTGACCACCAGCAGAGAGAAAAGCCCAATTTCACCTAATTTAATCTTATAGAAGTGCAAGGCAAAATTCAAGGTGAAATTAGGTGGCAAAATTTCACCGAAAGACCATAATTCCAGTAGGCAGGGAAATGGGCAGACTGTGTGGGCCAAGCGGTCCTTATCTGCTGTCAAATTCTATGTTTCTATGTTTCTAATTCCACAAAATGTTATGTGGGGTGAAATTGGCAATTTGCTGGAATTTCACTGCATCTCTATATGCACGTGGCCGGGAGGGTGGTCATGACTATGTGCACTACCCCAGATTCAGTGGTTTTGCATTGCGCAAATGGGCTTAGCACTGTCCTTTTGCAAAGTGCAAATATCACCAACCAAAACCCTGACTTATTGCAGCCACCTAGCTTTGTTGGCTACTGGGGGAGTACAACAACCCCATGTGATCCATGGTACCCTCTCCCAACTGATTGCTGTCCCATTCATTAAATTAAAAGGCTCCTGGTGCTAGCAGTACCTTCCCTCTGGTTGCTGGCTCACTCTATAAGTAAATATTATCCCTGGCGCTAGTAGTGCCTCCCCACTCTGATCCCAGCCCTGGCTTCAAGACATGTCTCCCTGGTACCAGTGGTAACCTCCTTCTCTCTGATCCCAGTTCTGGCTTCAATATGTGTATCCCTGGTGCCAATGATAACCCCTCCCTCCAATCCTAGCCCGGCTTAATACCTTTATCTCGATGAGTGGTGCCTCCCTCAATAGCCAACTCCTGAGAAGCCACACAACCCTCTTTCAGCATTCAGTGGTTCTCCCACAGCCTCCAGGATCTCCCCCATCTCATCATATCATCAGAAGTGGTGCCATGGGTGCATATGATGGCTGGCACAGCTCTCCTTATGCTTTCTTGGCCAGCCATCATATGTACAGCCAGGAAGTGCACCTCTTATGTATGTGACAGAGTGATGCACCCTGTCCTACAAATAAGAGGCATGCTCCCATGCTCCCTGCATGTACATATGGCAACCAGCCAAGGGTGTGTTAGGAGGGCTGTGCCACTCTCCGTATGCAGTGGTGGCACAACCACTGATGATTCTGTGAGTGCGGGTCATGCCAGTTGCTGCTGGGGGGAACCACTGGATCCCAAGGAGGGGTTATGTGACTCTCGGGGATGGCAAGCATGAGGGAAGAGCACCACTAGCACCAGAGATAAAGGTATTAAAGCTGTGGCTGAGATCAGTGGAAGGGGGGTTACCACTGTCACAAGGGATAAACTTACTGAAGCCAGGGCTGAGATCAGAGAGGGAAGGGGACCACTAGCACCAGTGATATTATTTATTTACAGAAAGGGCCAGCAATCAGTGGGGGGTTACCACTAGCCCAAAGGGTATCTATACATGGCTGGGACCAGGCAATTGGGGAGGTGGAGCTGTGCTAACCTTCCTCATTACCCATGCAAATAAGTCCATAATGGGCATGCAACTGGTCCCTTAGCATCTTGCATGCCCAAAGGGTTGATTTGCATGGACCCTTTGACTATTGGAAATAGCACTCTGGCACTATCCATTCTGGTGGCATAATTTGGGAGCCCTGTTGGAGCAATACAAAGTGGCTTAGCACTGGGCCAACATGACCCTATATTCAGTTGAATAGTGCCAGCATGCTATTCCACTAAATATAGCATCTTTGGGCACCTGGGCAACCACAAGGAGTGGTGTAAATTTATGGGCTGTGCCTTGTGCATATTTAAAAATATGGCCCCAGATGTCTGACCTACAAGCAAATAAAAAATTTCTCAAAACAATAAAATGTTATAATTTGAACCCTTTATAACTTGAGACTACTTATCCAAATGTCAGTATATGTAATACTCTTTAAGGTTACCTAACAATAAGCAATCATGTCAATTTACAGGTCTGTACCTCAACAGGTTGTTGCATTTTTATGACCAAAGAAATTGTGAAATTCCACAAATTTAACACACATTTCATGAAATGTCAAGACCTTTTACAAAATGTCACCAAAATTCAGCAAAATCATAAGTTTCTAATTCAACCCAGCTCTATTGTTCACATGAAAACATGATGCTGTATGAGTTCACAACACGTATAACATAAATATTTGCCAGACTGTCTTTGTACTGATCAGATTTATTTGAAACTGGACATACAAATCTTCAACTGGATAATTTCTAAAATAATTTAGCATAGTTTAAATTGAAGATCTAGAAAAACAGCTGAACCCTACCCCCTGATTAAGTGAAGGAGAACCACAAAGTGATGGATTGTTTAGCCTGGCATTCTTCATCTGGCCATTGTGTTTTTGTGCACTGTTTTAGAGTTTGTTTGTTTGTTTTTCTGACTGTAGCCTTTATGGTAATCAGGAATTTGAATACTAGCATCCAGACTGCTTACCCCTGTTAAGTTTCTAGATTTTTGCCTATGACAATAATTATGCTGGATTAAATTCTACTTCACTATACTTCTCCTATTTGTAGTAAATGGAAAGTGTCTTACCATCCTTGTTAAGCACATTGCTTGTAATCGATCTGTGTAAACTCATATGTAAGAATGTTTACTTCCAAAATGATAAATGAAATGAAAAAATGCACTCCTGATTAACAGTGAAAAGGGAATGTTACGAATCATTGCAAGAACAAATTTGTACCACTCCTAGCTTGCAACCACATGAGCTATCCTCAAGGAGGGTTACAGCTCTTCCCCATACAGTCATGAAATCTACTGTAACCCTGAGTGGAAGAAGGAAGCATTGACACACAATTGACCTGTAGCGCCACCACAAAGTATGGACACCCTCACTCACTGAGTTGCATTTTTAGTGACAGCACCTGTCTGTAGATTTATTCTAGGCAGTTTATCAGGGTGCCCTAAAGAGTGGCCAGAATTAAAGGAGCAAGCAGTGGATGAAGATAAGTTAGGAACAAGACAAGGAGAAGTCATATATTGAAGAGTGGGGTGAGGAATAGTGTACAACTGAACACTTACTACTAGTGGAATGCAGAGGGTGAGAGGAGCTTGAGAACCACCAGGAGGGCTGGAGTAGGCTTGTTAAAGGATAAGAACACGTCACCCCACAAGCAAGTGTCTGGTACAAATTGGGGGAGGATAATTGAAGCATTTGCACCTGTTCCACAGATGTCTGTTGATAGCACAGTGCCTTGCATATGGTGCTTTCTACAGAAGTATATGTCTGTCACTGCTCAGGTATTAATAGGCATAAACCCTAATTGTATCCATTTAAATATGGCAAGCTTTATGCACACTGTAACTTCATCATGGAGGAGTTCCTCCCTCCACAACAAATTAATCAGCCTTTTGTAGATAGCCAATAGGTGTGCTGTTGCAATTTAGCACTTGTTTGTATTTTGGTACTTAGTGACAGAGTTATAGCCATTGCCATGATGAGATGTTTCCTGAAATGTCAATGATATCTCCAGAGAAATTCCTGCTTGCAGTAGCACTTCAGAGCCACCAGAGAGACTCTCCTTACAAATATGAAATATCTGAAAATATCTGACCATGAATGTTAATGGCTACAACTGAAGATTCTGTTATAACTGGGGGTATCCTTATATTATACACACAATATTGCCAGTCTTAACAACTTACATCACTAAGAACTATTATGTTTTAAAAGAAAATGTTTTTCATTGAATTAATCATTGTTAATTGGAGTTAATGAAAATTACTGTACAACATGTAGCAACATTACAAATCTTGGGGGGGGGGGCTTGGTGTGACTACAGAGCATGGTGATTGCTAACTAGTTGGTCTCCTCAAGGCACCAGCATTAAAAGTTACAAAAAAAGCATAAAATGAGTTTTCCTATGTTGAGCAAACATAAAGAACTACTAACTTGATGGCATTACAAATATCATCAAAAAATCAGACCATGCTGCAATTTTGAAGGTCCAGGGACAGTGACTGCCAACACAATGTAAACCTGCATGAGATCTCAAACCATGCTATCTTAGCTTGGAGCAGAAAAGAGTGCCCAAAACCCTGCAATCACAGCCATACCTGGACTTATAGCCTATTTGCAACATGAGGTAAAGACTGGCTTCACAAATCTTACTGTACAACTTAGCCACCTTCAAACGATAATAACTGGGCTTGCAGAAACAACCATGACTCATACTACAGGGATGGACAATCAAGAAAAATTGAGCAGCAAACTTGAAGATTTACTAATGGACCTATCTGGGGAAAAGAAAGGGCTATAACAGCAAATGGACCAGCTAATGGTGTGAGCCAACAATAAGGAAAAGAGAGCCCACAGATCCAATATTCATAAAATTGGGCTACCAGAAGGGCTGGAGGGCAAAGAAAGAGGCATGGATATGGGAAATACTTTGATGATAAACTAGGTCTTTATGCAGTCACAGCCCAGTATGAGATTCAATGAGTTCATCTCAGCAATCCCAAGTCCAAGCCTGGGGATAAACCGTGTCATTATCAAATGGCCCTACATCGGTGGAGAGGGGCCAAGTTTTTATCTTTTAGGACTACACTAAAGATCTTCAAACTCATCAGCAGGTATTTTCTGAGGATAAAATGAACTTACAACAGCAGGATTTGAAATTTGCATTGTTGTATTCTTCCAAATCACAATCATGAAACCAGGATGCCCATCTAAATATTATAGTAAACCACAAGATGCAGAACACTATGTGAATCATGAACATACTGCAATAGAAGGGTGACCTCTTCCCTGATCTGTGGCTCCAGTCAGTAAAGTATGCAGACCAGTAAGCATAACATGATTAAAGTAGTATAACTGTATGTAATGCTCTGTTGCTGTTGGAGCTGATTCCTATGGCAGCGCTGTATACAGTACATCATGACTGTTGGGCATGCAATGACTGTGTGGCAAATCTGGATGAAAGCCTGTAACTTGAAATTGTTTTCATCTACTAGATTTAACCTATATCATGGCTTGTGAGACAGACAGCAAGTTAGAATAACGGGGGAATGGCAACACTCCCTTTGCACCCCTCGAATCATTGATCTTGCATTGAGTATATGGAGTAAAACCTGTTAATATGGCTGCTAGGTGGGAAATAATTGTTTTCAGATGTCTGTACTATCATGTCAAATACATCATGGGCAAAGAAATCTACAGATTAGTTGCTTTTTGAAACTAAAAACGAATGAACCTGTTCAGCTCTGACTTGTTACCTGCCCACTTTGCTCCTCAAAAATGCAAACTATTTTACCAGGGCAATGAATGTCAATCTGATCTGCCCACATCCCCATGATGATAGAGGCAGTGGAGCTGTGTTGGGTATCTGGGCCATTGATTGCACTGGAAAGGAGTAATCCGCACACCACAAAGAAAGATTTATTGACCTAACATAATATGCTGCATTAGCCCCGGCAGGACAGCTTACAAGGTACCATTAATGGCCAATTACATTCCCATGGGAGGATGAACCAGACTGGCATTGTTGAATATTCTGCACTTTATTTCAAGATCCATAGTTCCTGACCCTCTGCATCTCACAATTTATGTTATGTACACTTTCCACTAGCTATTATCTACAAGGCAATCTTTTGTGGGGTCCATTACAGTACGTTTCCAGTCTGAGACTGCATGTTTTAAACACATAGCCCTTGTTATTTTTAATTTTGTTTATGCTCAGCATTTATTTTTGTACAAGCTGTGCTGTGCACTGTATACTACCTACCAACTCTATTTTTGCAATAGCAATGACATTAGCACAGAAACACAGAAAGCCTTTGAACAGGAATAATCTAATTAACCCTTTTGCCTTCACTTTGAAATATTTTTCATTGTACAACATTGTCATATTCCTACAGCTGGAGTTCAGAATCCAGAGCAAGTACTGTATTTAGAAAGAGAGGATCTATCGCTGGAGGTTTTCTTTTTATATCTTCTGTACTGCCAGCATGTTGCAGACCTCCACTGTAATGAGCGAGTAGTCCTTGAAAGTTTGGTGGTTCCCAAGAGATCTCCAACCCATGGTAAAATGCAACCCACTACTGAACAGACACTCTAATGCATACATACCTGCACCCAAGATCTTCCAAGCTACTTTATGTAACAAATAAGTGACAGTCTAGTTTTATAACTTGCTCTCACCCTCATTTGGGTTTTATCTTTAAATCCCACCACTGCTCGGCCATTCCACCATGACATGAGTTGCGGGTTTCAGTGAGGGGAGATCTGAAACTCAAAGACCACATTTATGAAGGGTGGTGTTTTTGTACTAAATGAGACTTGATTCATTAATATGGGCCCAACTGCCATGGGTGCTACAGACTATTACCCAAACAAGCCTGAGCCAGCATAATTTCTGGTAATCAATTATCAACCACTTCAGAGTTAAGAATGGATGAAGGCTGTACAGCATTGAGCCACGTACTATATACAGTTCCTCAGTTATTGACTGTGAAGTTTCATATTCATTGTGAATAGTGATGGGTGAAGTGGTCCCAATTCTCTCTGAGGAGTGCTCCATGGAGTGAAGGTGAATTCGCAGAGTGCTCCGCAACGCGAAGCGGAGTACTTCACGTTACAAATGGGAAACACGAAGTCCATTGAAAACAATGACTTCGCACTACTCCGCCTTCCCAAACCACTACTCCAACCAATTCTTAAGGTGAAGTACATTGAAAACAATGTACTTCTCCTCACTTCTCCTTGTTTTTAAGCTCCAAAGGCAAATTTTGCAGTGATTCATGGGATTTCAGGTCACATGGGTTATAGATTGTTCTGCACAGTCTCAGTTTGGGGTAGTGTGTGTAGGAAGCTGTAGGAGACAATCTGCTCTGAGAGCACTCTGCGATTCAAACCTTCTAAAAGCTGTCAAAAAAGTCTTTTTGGGTCCTTTTTTTTCTGGAACTTTAGTTCATCAATTATAGGAAATCCTCCTTTGCTCATATAATCGAGTGTTTATTGTTTATGTGTGGATTTTGAATGTTAATGTGCAACATTCAGTCTGTGTACTGAGAGACAGTGGAAGTGTGCTTTGGGGGAGGGGTATATTTGTGGTGTAGATAGATTAACTTGAAGAAAAAGACAGTGCTTTCTGTTTTGGTGATATTGTTCTTGTATAACTGTGTTAATGTACACACGGTAATATTTTCAATAATTCTTGCCATTTTTTTGCTGATTGTTGTGGTGCAGCAGTGCATAATTTTAGTTTGTTTAAAATATGTGGTTATATTACCAAAGTTTTCAATTTGCTACACATTACTTAGTGTGTTTGTGAGTATGTGTGTGGCGCTTGTCATCAAATCAGACATCTTTTATTGTGCCACATAATTTCAGCAATGTGAACCTGCTATCCACTGCAGCTGTGTAATTTTTGTACTTCCTTGTGGTACCTTTACTGGTACTAGTACTAGTGACTGTTACTGCAGCATTGCAGTATACTGCCCCCCCACGGCCCGCCCCAACCGGCAAAGGTATTATTTTCCAGATTTGAATTTATGATGGTGAGCTCTGGTTAGGTGTTGTGCCTTTGCATCTGCATCTCTTCAGTGCACAGCACAATCTTAATCTGTCTGTGCATTTGCATCTCTTTAGGACCCAATCTCCATCTCTAACTTAAGTCACAGTTGTTTCTTTGGCTTCTCTTCAGAGTACTGGACAGGTGTGGTGCATAATTCTGCATGAACATTGTGCTCATTAATATGCATTTTTAAGTCAGGACCATCATCATGAGTCACTCGTGATACAAATCACGTTCTTCATCATCACGGTCACAAATTCAGTCACAAATCATGATTTATGATCAAGTCACGAATCACATTAATTTTTTTAATAGTTACTTGGATGTATTGTAAGCCTGTTTTGTAGTATCTCTTCATGTTTCACCACCCCACCATTGTACTCATTAAGGTTTGTTTTCAAGTTGGGGAGTTTTGTGCCACACCTCATCGGGGCCCGGAGAAGTACAGCCATAGGCATTTACGTTTCTTCATCATCACGGACACAAATGCAGTCACAAATCATGATTTATGATCACGTCACAAATCACAACATTAATTTTTTTACTAGTTACTTGGATGTATTGTAAGCCTGTTTTGTAGTATCTCTCCAGGCTTCACCATCCCACCATTGTACTCATTAATAAATGTTTTTAAGTCAGGAAGTTGGACAGTGGCTGCAGTACATACGCAGACTGGAAAGAAGAATGATTCCACACATGCAGTTTAGCACAGTATACTTGCACTGCTCAGAATATAAAGTGTCATGCATATGGAAGATAAAAAAAGGGCATATTTACATACAAGGGTCGGGGATGGTGGAGGAATACATTTTATAACACAGCAAGGAAGGTGTGGGGGGCACATGGTGTGAGGAACAAAACAATAATGTGGGATCTCATGGTGATCAGCAGCAGTTCCAGCATGGACATAATTTGCAACTGATGTCCCTCTATGTGATCCAGCACTGCTCCACAGCACTCAACCGCTTGTTGTTCTCCTTGACAGCACTCCAGAGAACTGCCAAGTCAATCTGTGTTACATGCAGTTCTCTGGGGTCCACATGTTCTACAGGCTGACCTGCTGGTGGTGGTGGGGGGGTGGGGTGCTGGTAGAGCAGCAGTGCTGCTGTGGCCTTCCTCTTCTTAGGGATGCCACAATGCACAGCTGCACCCTCTGCCACAGAATGGCCAGCAGGTGCAGGCATGGTCTGTTCTGTGGCAGCCTGCCACCCCAACTGCTGGTGATTGAGCATAAGGGTGCACTGGCCCTCAGTCCCCAGGTGAGTCTCCTGGGGGTCACGGCGCACCTCCACCTCACATAGGCTGCACTTGATCACACTGCTGTCGCCCCACACAGTTAAAAAACTGCCAAACATTGGAGGTGCAGGGAGGACCAAGCACAGGCAGGGGATGGCCAGATGAACTGGCAGCTGGCTGGTCACAGTGCTGAACAGGGATGGAATCCACACCTGGGCCCAGGGGAATAGGTACATCCAGCTCCAGAGAACCTGGACTTGGTGGTGGTGGTGGTTCTACTGCCTCAGAGTCAGGACAGGAGGTGGTGCTAGTCCTGCTTCCGGGGGGGGACACTCACAAGTATCGAGCAGTCCAACAGGAATGGGTGCCCATGCCCTCAGCACATGTGCATGGTATGATGCTTACCACTACCATGCTCTCCCAGAGCTGCCCCGGCCCCAGATATTCCCTCACCCTGGTCCATCCCTCCTACTGATCTCCCTCAGTCTGAGCAATTACTACTCACACTGTCACACAACACACACACACACATACACACACAGTCACACAGACAAACAACTAACTACTTATAAAGGTAAGAAAAATAACATTTACAGAGAGAACAAATTCAATAAAAAATAGTACAGAAAAGACAAAAAAATGAAGCTTTTAAAAAAGCTGTTGGGTGTAAATCAAAGTTTAAATCTCCTCCTCCCTCTGATCTCAAAGTATCAGCAGTCACAAAACACACTACTCTCTCTCCGTTTGCACAGGAGAATGTAAAAGTGTCTGCTTGTATGACTCACTTTCTTCCTGCCTAGTTAAAGAGCATGTGACTTTTAGTACTACAAGCCATGCGATGTGTGGGGGGGCTGCCAAATTTGAAACACCAAGTGGATCACTTAGAATCATAATGGGGAACACGAAGCCCATTAAAAGCAATGACTTCACCTTACTTCGCATTGCCATTCCGCCTTAACGCGAAGTAGTAATGCAAGGCAGAGTGAGCCCTTTGCATTGCCCACACTGCATAGCGGATAGGCAACGTGAAGCGCCCACTTTGCGTTCACTTCACCAGCGGATTTAAATTCGCTGCATCTCTAATTGTGAATTATTCATAGCATACTACCAGTTTTCTCATATAAAAGTGCAGTTTCAGCATGGGTTTATGGCTTCTAAATTGAGGCTTTTCTTCATCACTTTTTCAGTGGTTATTTTCATTCCTGTGTTGCTCTGTTTTTTAATATCTTCTGAAAATGCTTGTGTAAAAAGGGTTCAGCATTGGACTCCCTCTTGCCCTCATGGGGGGCAGCAGAAATCATTTTTTTTTCCAAATAAATAGTTGATCTATGTTTTTTATCTTCTTAAGAGGTGCCTACCTATTACAGACCACTTTGTGACTAGAGGGATGCTGCACACTCATAGTGCAATGACATTGGAGGGGAAGGGTTAGGGGATACTTACCCCTTAGTTGTGAGCAGATTTATGTGGAAAGGGATGGTGAGAGGAATTAAGTTTCTATTTTCCATACAAGTTTCAGTGGTTGGGGAAGTAGTGAGGATGATGTTATTTTTATGTTTTTGTGTAATGTTGTTGACTAAATTAGGGTATGGGATTCCAGACTTTGCCTTTCAGATCAGCTGGAAGCAGTTGATTATTTTTTTGCTTTAATGTTAAAATGAAACTGCTTCTACTTTACATACTGATATACTGTAAATATGATGATCATCTTATTGCACAGATCTGCCTTTTAAGCAACTACACTAATGACTAGCACTCTGAAGACTTGTTCTTGGAACATTAATGGACTGAAAACACATGCTAAGATGAAAAAGTTATTAAGGAAAGCTAAGAATATGCAGATAGATGTCTTATGTCTACAAGAAACCCATATGACATCCAGGGAAGATAGTAACAGAGACAAAGGATTGTGGGTGGGAGGATGACATTCACTTCTAAATCAAGAAGGACTACAGTCTGGCTGAGACCTCAATTTCTAGGAGTTGTAACCCAGATGTTTGCCAGTGAGGGAGGGGGAAGGTATATGCTGCTGCAAATACAGTCAAATACAAATCAGAGCATATCGCTAAGGTCAGCGTAGGGTCAAAACATTGAAAATTCAGATTTGTTTTGCAGCAGCAGCAAGTAGAGAAAATGGGCAGACTGGGTGGGCCTAGTGGGCCTTATCTACCTTCAATTTCAAATTGTTTTCAGCCATCTGTTGATGGAAATGGCTGGATTAAAAGGGCCATTATACCTTAATTATGATATTAATTGTGCTCTGGATAACAAAATGGACCACTCTTTAAGAATGGGGTACCAGTGTCTGGAAGCACCAGAGCACTGATGGCTCCAGTGCAAAACCTCAAGTTCGTAGATTCATGGAGGCATCAGAATCCTGTGGGTGGACAATACACGCACTACTCACACTCTGCTAAGACCTATGCCTGTCTGTATAATATGGTTCTAATATTGCAAGTTCTGATCCAAGCTGTGCATTCAGTTATTCATGATGCTATGATTATTGCAGACCATACACCTATATAGATTGTTCTGTCTGGTATGGGCTCCCTATTAATAAACAAGGCTTGGAAACTGGATCCTCCACTGTTAAAAAATGCAGAGTTACAGCATAATATGAAGGCCCAAATCACATATTATCTTGCCAACAACCCCTCTGGTTCAACATCAGCAGCTGTTAGATGGGATGCCTTAAAAGCTGCATTGAGAGGGGCTATTGTATCATTTGCATCTCATAAAAGGCAAATGGATGATCAGTATCTCAGACACCTAGAGGAACAGACACAACAGACAGAAGAACTCCACATGGGGCAACCTCCTCCAGAGGGTTACCACTTCAAACAGCATCTCAAATGGGAATACAACACAGCACATAGCACAAAAATAGAGGGCTTTGCTCCTTAGGTATGCGGGCACTTATAGTACTGTGATGGGGATGTGGCAGGTAAATGGTTTGCTTGGCAACTGCAAAGCAGGGTGGGTGCCAAAACTGTATACAAGACAAAAACTAGTGATGGTACTCCGAAACATGGGACACTGAAATAGGTTAGTGTGTTTTCATACATTTAGGAGACCCTGTACAATTCCAAGGCTTCACCCATGCAGGCCCAATATGATACATTCCTTCCCAAAACCCAGCTACCAGTCATTGATGAGGAGACTTGAAATCAGCTAGAGCTACTTCTGCAATGGGACAAAACTGAAAAAGCTATCACCCATGTTAAAGGTGGGAAGGCCATGCAGTGCTAGGCAGCAAACAATCTGTTGACTCTTCTTCATGGTCACCTTCATTGGCGAATGCAGTTATAAGATTGGAAGCCTCCTTCAAGGTTGTATGGAATTTTTTATGGTCTCATTGCTTCCTTTGCTTACTTGCTTTATGTATAGCATACTGTGGTCTAAGTCAGAGGCTTTACTATTAATCAAATGGTTGCTTTAAATGGGGGTCAGATTGGGGAAAATTTTGGGGATGATGCTATATGGTTTTATGAATCATTGTATGATGTTGGATGCATTGGGGGTATAGGCTGGGGGGATCTTTTTGGGAGGTCAATTATATTTAGGCAAGGACAACAGAAGTGCCTTAATAGAGAAATAAACTTTATGATATGTTGGGGTATCAGACTACACAATAGATTTATGAGGGGTAATATCTCTTTATTTATACTATTTATATGGATAGCTTTTTAAAAATACTCTCATGGAATGTTAAGGGATTAAGAGATAGAACCAAGTGTAGAAAAATAATTATGCCGACCAACTTGCTAGTAATTGCTTAATGTTGCACAAAACACATCTTATGCAAGATGACTTTTCATTTCTGTCTAGGAAGTGGAGATCAGAGGTTAATGCTCCATACAGACATAATTCCAGAGGTGTAGCCATCTTAAAAAAAATGCTGGTGTTACAATTAATTATGTACTCACTGACACACAAGGGCAATACATTACATGTGAAATTATTCTTAAGTAAAAAATGCTTATGATCGTTAATCTATATGGTCCTAATGAAAACACTCCTGAATTTTTTGATGAAGTTGTTCTAAAGATTGCATCTTTTAACTCTCTGGTGATTATATGGTGAAAGTTTATCTTAGTTTTGGTCAGTAATATGGACATATCTTACCTTCTGGGAGGTAAATTACAACCCACAGCAGTCAAACTATTTAAATTGATGTTGGATTTCAAATTATTACATCTGTGGAGATATACCTACCCTACAACTGCACAATATTCATTCTCCTCAGCAGTTCATCAAACTTATTCTGGAATAGATTATTTTCTCATATCAGATTCATTAATAATATATTGCGTTGAGGAGATCAAACACAGAGAAATCCATATTTCAGATCATCCCCACATGACTTTATCTATACGGTAAATGCAAAAAACATTAAAACACTCTATATATTCAGATTTGACCCCTCTTTATTAAGAGACCCAGACTTCAGTACTAAAATTGCTCTAGAAATGTCACAATTATTTGAACATAACAGATATGGAGACACACCAACTCCCATAATATGTGATGCTTTTAAAGCTTACATTCATGGCGTTACAGTGGCATTTAATAATAAAAAGAAGAGAGATGGAAAGTAAGAAATGCAAACTTTGGAAATTCTCATTAATCAAAATGGCAATCTAGTTCATTTGACTAGAGACCCTGCAACTCTACAGGATTTGCTGAATTCATGAAATCAAGTTTGATAGCATTGGAACATAGGAAGCAAAAAAGCAAATATTTATTTTATTTTTATTTATTTAGCTTTTGTTGACCAGGTAAGTGCACTAGACAAATCCTGCCTATTTTCAAGCACTACCCGGGGGAGGGGGATACAGATGAATGCCAACTGACCTTGAACCACATTAAGCTGTTGGTGGTATTTTTAGTGAATGAGGGTAATTTAGCCAGGACACCAGGGAAATTCCCCTACTCTTTTCGATAAGTGCCATGGGATCTTTAACATCCACCTGAACTACCACCAATCCAGGCAGATGGGACCTCGGTTTAACGTCTCATCCGAAAGACAGCACCTCAGAAGTGCAGCACCCCTCTCATGCTGCACTACAGTGTCAGTACTGGGATATTAACCCAAGTGCCAGATGTGGTAACTGAACCCACAGCCCTCTGATCTCCTGGCCTCAGAGGCGAGTGTGCTACCTACTGAGCCACTGACACTGGTTTTACTTACTTCATATTACTTCATATTACTTACTTGCACCAAGTATTATGCACTTGGAGATAAGCCAAATAAAATATTAGCCTAGCAACTGAGAAAAGAACAAGAATCAAACTCAATTAACAAAATTAAAAATGAACATGGGAACTTAACTTTTGACCCAGATGAAATCAACCGGGTATTTGAAAAATTGTATAAACAATTATACACTTCAGAAAGAGGAGATGATAGGGGCAATATTGAAGCATTTCTTAATACTATTCCTTTGCCAACACTTAATAATACTCAGTCCTCAGCTTTACAGCATGAGATCACAATTACTGAAATCAAACATGCAATTAAAACCCTTTCTAGGGACAAGGCACTGGGCCCTGACAGAATTCCTACTGCCTTCTATAGATATTTTTCAGATTTCATTGTTACTCATTTAAAAATTGTATTTGAATGTACATTGGCACATTATTCTCTTCAATCCTCAGGTTTTGAAGCCACAGTGCTTTTATTTAAAAAATAGATAAGGATCCAACCATACCGGGCTCATATAGTCCAAACTTGCTTATTAACTCTGATGTTAAAATATGTAGTAAAATATTAGCAAATTGAATGGAAAACATCTTGTCATCGATTATTTATGTAGATCAAAATGGATGCATGAAAGGTAGACAACTTAAATCTATTATTAGTCATACCATTAATTTAATTGACACATATAAAGATTGCAATTATTCAATATTCTCATTAGATGCAGAAAAGCATTTGATCAGGTACAGTGGGGATACATTAAAACTTCATTGAAACATTTGAAATCTGGACCTCAGTTCAGAAAAATGGATTGATATACTGTATTCAAATTAGACAGTAAGGATTAAGACTAATAAAGATCTTTAAGTACCAATTTCTTTGTAATGATGAATGAGACAAACCTGCCCTCTCTCACCACCGATTTTGCTATTGCAATTAACCCATTAGTAATCACTATTTGAATAAGAATATGTTCACGGGGTTAAAGGTCAGAACAGTGGAATATAAAATCAGTTTGTACACTGATGACACCTTGATATACAATTCCAATCTTAATCAAGTATATAAGGAGTTAAAAATATTATACTACAATGTGGAAATATTTCTGGATATAAGATTAACTGGGACACATCTGAATTGTTAGAATCAAAGAACCATTCTGATCCTTTTAAGAATGCATATGCTCTTAATATAAAAAAAGGTTGCAGTCTTAAAATATGTGGGTGTCAATCTAGATCAGGATTTATCAGATCTATGTAAAAGCAACTTTGAGCATCTACTGACAAAAATTAAATATGATCTTGATCACTGGGGAGCTCTCCCATTGACTTTAATAGGCTGCACAAATGTAATTAAACTGAATATTCTTCCTAAGCTGTTATTCTTGTTTCAGACACTACTCATCATCCTGAATGACATATTTTTTTTTTAATCTTTGGAGACGCTTATAAAAAAATTCTTATGGTAGGTTAAAAAACCCAGACTAAAATTGAAAAAATTGTCCAGCCTGAAAAGGTTTGGTGGTTTGGCGGTTTGTCCCCACCTAATTTTATTGGTACTATTTAGCAGCCAATATGTTTACCATCTTCACTTGGTTTCACCACAGACATGATTGGCTACCATACCCAATTGAATCACATTACATACCTTTTGATGATATTAAACACTTACTTTATTCAGGCTCTTATCCATTAAAATTAAAAGATCTCTGTATTGGTACAAGAATGGCATGTACAATATTGGAGATAGTACTGAAATTAACTCCTACCCCTAATGATATTTCATTATATTCTCCTATGTACCTAAACTTTTTTTTAACTCCCTCCTTAACACGATGCTCAGTTTAAGCAATGGTACCATACGGGCATAAAATAAATTAACAATCGTTTTTATAAATCTGGCCTATCTCAAACTTGCACTTTTTCTATTTTTACTAATTAGAGATTATATTCAGAAAAACTGGTATCTCTTAATTGAACCACAATTAAAAATATGGGAAGAAGTGTTTAATCAAGTTAACAATACTAAGCTGACTTTGAAGATATATAGTGTTCTGAGGCCAGATTCACAAAACGTTGCCCTGGCACAAACCGGGTTTTGTGTCAAGTTGTCATTCACAAAAGCCCAGTTTGCACACAGAAACATGGTTTCCACTAGGACAAACTGTGGAGTGGACAGCAATGCAAATAAACGAGAGGGGCATGAATATTGGTGCTGTCTGATTCACTAAATATTTGCTCCACTCAAAGGCATTTTGCTTGTCCCCTTGTGCAGAGTAAATACCAGCTGACCCCTTCCCCGCCAATGGCTGGCCTGACAGCAAAATAGTTCACTTTTCCTGGTGGATAGTGGTCCTTCTCCCCACTCGGTCCCTGTCCCAGATGAAGATACAAATGTAACTAAACATTCCCTGGTGGTGAGTGGTCTCCTCTCCCCACTGATCACTGGCCCAAGACAAAAAAAAAGAATACATCCTGGTGCCAGTGCCCCTCATGACTGCCGATCGCCAGCAGGAGTAAAATAAAAAAAGTTTCCCTGGTAGCTTGCAGCCCCTTCCTACACCTTATCCCTCACCTGATATATAAATAAATATTCCTGGTCCCTCCCTCCAACCAATCACCCAACCAATATGTAAATAAATAATCAATGTGTGTGTGTGTGTGTGTGTATATATATATATATATATATATATATATATATATATATATATATAACATCACTTCAAACCAATTGTACTAATGTATGGATACCCAATTTTGCAGACGATTGCAAAATAGGTGCAGTAGTAGACAGCTTCACTGACATAAAAAATTTACAATGCACATTGGACTGCATATTTGAATGGACTACAATAAATAAACTGGAGTTAAACTTAGGAAAATGTATGGCAATGCATATGTATAAAAAAAACGAACATCACCATTACAATTTAGGGGGCTTCAAAATGAAAGATTCACTAGAGGAGAGAGACTTGAGAGTCAACATAACAGCAGATATGAAATTTGATGTTCACTGTCAGAAGAAGTTAAAAAGGCAAATCAGGTACTAAATTGCATTCTTAGGCATACTACTAGTAGAGAAAGTGAGGTTATCATGCTGCTGTATAGGTCATTGGTGAGGCCACACCTTGAGTATTGTGTCCAGGTCTGGTCACCATATAAAAAACAGGATATCATTAAAACAGAAAAAAATTCAAGAAAGAGCAACTAAAGCAGTGAAATCACTCCAGAATACAGCATATGAGCAGAGGCTAAAACATCTTAATCAAATCAAATCAAATTTATTTATAAAAGGCGCCTTTCTAAAACCAAGGCACCTGTACAATAAATACATAAAACAAAATAAATTATTCTAACAAACATATAATTCAATAGGCAGCAATATAGTAGCAGCATAGAAAATCAGACTAAACCTCAAACAATAAATGCCTGGCTAAAGAGATAGGTTTTCAAAGCTATTTTAAAACTCTGGATGGTTAGGCAGTCTCGAACCTGATGAGGTAGAGAGTTCCACAGGGTCAGGGCAGCAAAACTAAAAGCCCTTGCTCCAGATGTTTGCAGATGTACCCTGGGAACCTCTGGCAGTCCCTCATCAGAGGATCGGAGAGGATGGAGGGGATGGTAGGGACAAAGGAGATCTTTCAAATAACTCAGCCCCTGTTCATGTAGGGCCTTATAAGTTAGCAAAGCAACCTTAAAGGTGATCTGCCACTGTATAGGCAGCCAGTGCAGACGGCAGAGCACAGGCATCATATGACTGGTTCTTGATGCACCAGTCAATAGCTTGGCTGCTGCGTTCTGCACCAGCTGCAAGCGGCAGATATCAACCCCTGGCAGCCCTAGGTAAAGGGCATTGCAGTAGTCTAGAAGGGAAGAAACTAAGGCGTGAACCAATGTTGGAAGATCGTCGGGAAGAACCAAATGTTTCACCCAGGCGATATTTCTTAGATGGTAAAAAGAAGTTTTAACAACTTCTGACACCTGTGATTTCAGGGTAAAGCAATCATGAAACATAATGCCCAGGTTCTGCACCTGGTCTGAGATAACTAGCTGAACACCTCTGCGTCATAGACCCGAGGGTGAACCTGCCAACATACCCGCCGCACGACGATCTGGGTTCACAACCAACACATCGGTTTATTCAGTTCAGTCTTAGCTAGCTCACATTCATCCAGGCCTGAATTTCAGTCAGACAGCTGTTGAGCACCGAGACAGCATCATCTTGTTCTGGGACAAAAGACATGTATAGCTGAGTGTCATCTGCATAGCAGTGAAAACTCAAGCTATACCATCTAATAATCGCTCCCAATGGCAGCATTTACACTGCAAACAACATGGGCACTAAGATGGATCCCTGTGGAACTCCACAGGGCAGGGAGAATGGAGCCGAGGTACAAACCCCCGACACCACTCTCTGAGTCCTACCCGTGAAGTAAGATTGAAACCATCTGAGGACAACCCCTGAAAGTCCGCAGATAAACTGCAGGCGATCCAACAGCACACCATGGTCCACAGTATCAAATGCTGCAGAGAGATCAAGAAGGACCAAGATGGAACAGGCCCTTTGATCTCTCGCTATCAGAAGGTCATTTAGTACCCGAACAAGAGCTGTCTCAGTACTATGTCTCTTCCTGAAACCGGACTGGAGAGAATCATAGATATTGTGGCAGGTCAAATGATCTTCCAGCTGCAATGCCACCACCTTCTCAATAACCTTACCCAAAAAGGGAAGGTTAGAGACCGGCCTGTAGTTTGCTAGACAGCCGGGATCCAAGGAAGGCTTTTTAAGAAGAGGCCAAACTACGGCCTCCTTAAGGGAGGCTGGAAAAACTCCCCTCTCCAAGGATAACCAGACTATCTCAGCAAGTACCGGGCTGGTAATATCAACGCAGTCAACAAGGAAGCACGTAGCGCCTGGATCCAAACTACAGTTGGTAGGACGTAAAGTCTGGATAACCATCACAATATCATTGATTGCAGGCTGAGCAAAGTCACACCACTCAAACCAGGAGTGCGACATCTCCTGCCTACCACTGATATTCCCTAGAGAAAGGGTCAGGTGGATATCAGACCTGATCATGGCAACCTTATCTGCGAAGAATCGAGCAAACTTCTCACATTGCTCTTGTGAAAAAGCATTTCTGGGCTGAAGAGAGAGTGGATTGCACAGTCTGTCCACAGTCTGGAAAAGCTGTGCTGGTCGATTCCACGTCACAGCAATTTCCCTGGACTGGAATTCTGCCTTCTTATGGGAAATTGTTGATTGATAGACCAAATAATGGTCCATCAAACTAAGCCTGTCACATACCAGGCCAGACTTCTGCCATCGCCTCTCTAGTCTTTGTCCCACTCTCCTCAACTCCCGCAGGTCCTCATCAAACCAAGGGGACCTAGGGCGAAGGGAGAGTGGATGAACATGGACAGGAGCAATGGAATCCAGGGCCTCTATCACTGCCTTATTATAGGCAAATACAAGATCCCCTGGATCCATGCATTCCCTTGGCATGCCCGATAGGTCCAGTACCACCATTAGACCATCTGGGGATACACCCCTCAACAAGCGGCACTGCACCATCTCCATAGGTCCAGGCCTCTTGGGGGGGCCTCAAAACTGAAGCTGATGGTATGATGGTCTGACCATCTGACTGGTTCCACCACCAAGTCCGATATCTCCATCCCCAGGAGAAACACCAAGTCCAATGAATGACCACCAATATGGGTCGAGGAGGAAACAACCTGTGTGAGGCCCAATGAGCTCGTTAGCTGGAGGAAGTCCCATCCAAGCTGTGAGAGTTCATCATCGACCCACACATTGAAATCCCCAAGGATCAGCCATCTATGGGATCCCAATGTTAGGTCAGCGATAAAGTCCGTGACTTCCCACAGGAAAACATTCCCATCTCCTGGTGGATGGCAGATTAGAAGAATCCTGCACCTCACACCCTCACCCATGATACATTCAAAGGAGTTGGTGGCTCCCACTGGAATTTCCCTCAGGCTCAGTTCTGATTTAAAACATAGGGCCACACCCCTTCCCGAACCATCAATCCTCGGGCGATGTATCACCAAGTTCACGGGTGGACTCTCTGAAGCCAAAATTGGGCCTGCATTTCCATCCAACCAGGTCTCGGTCATGCAAGCCAGGTCAGTCAAACTAATAAGATCCCCAATTATGGCGGTCTTGTTTTTAGTAGACCTGGCATTGCATAACACCGTCCGAGTTCGATGAGCAGCCAAAGGAGACAGAGTTTCTTGCCTGCAATAAGCAGAACCCTTGGATATGGGAACCAGACAGGGAGGACCCCTTTCCTGGACCCATTTCGCCCCAGGGTGTCTCCTTGTCCCCACAATCCCAATCTGGCCACTCCTCCCCATTCCCCCAACAGGCCGAGTTCCTGCCCTAACCCTCCTAGCTAGTCCCAATCCAATACACAGTCTGTACACCTCTGGGGATAAAAGGCGACAGAAAAAAGGGCGAAGATCCCTCAGCCTGGAGGGGGAATACTGCCTAACCATCGACCCAGGCCAACACATTTTCCTAAAAAAAAATATATATATATATAACCCAAACCAAAATAATAAATAACCATATAACAAATACCAACCCCAACCCCTAAAGTAGAACAAATCTATTTACAGCAGGATGCAACAGCTTTGAAGCAGCAGAGGAATAGTCCAAGACCTATATTTATCTCTATTTAGGGAGCTCTCACCTCTCCAAAAAACAAAACAATTACATGTCCCAAA
The DNA here is from genome assembly GCA_016271365.2 of Neoceratodus forsteri. Classification (NCBI taxonomy): domain Eukaryota; kingdom Metazoa; phylum Chordata; order Ceratodontiformes; family Ceratodontidae; genus Neoceratodus; species Neoceratodus forsteri. The sequence continues at coordinate 629,816,116 of CM057455.1, forward strand.
CACTACCTCTCACATATGTTAAGGAAAAAAATGTTTAAATAATAAAACAGTTATATTTCCCAAACAATACCTTACAAATTTGTTAGGGAAAACGTTTAAATAATATAAGTCTTAGTCATTTTCATTTCATTTTCAAAGCTGTATACATTGCAATATAGAAGGGTAAAGGGAGATATGTGTATGCTGTATAAGGCCCTACATGGCAACACCTTATGGGGAGAATTGGGGTTAGTACATATTCCAATAGGTCATTCACTGAAGCTTAGTATGGGGAGGTGGAATAATCTAAAAAGGAAGCATTGGTTTAGCCAGAGGGTGGTAAATTTATGGAATGAGCTACCAGTGGAAGTGGTGACAAGTGAGAAAATGGAAACTTTTCAAATAAGATTGGATAATTATTGTAAAAATAAAACTACAGTGATTTAAGGAAAATCTGGCAAGCACTATGGATAAAAGTCTACTAAAGCTTGAAACTACCTATGTAACCTATGTAATCCCTGGTGGCTCGTGGTCCCTCCCACCACCCGATCACTCACCCGCTACATAAATACATTTTCTATGGTGTCCAGTGTACCCCATACTTATCCCTTGCATAGGACAGTGAAACAGTTCCCTGGTGGTCTAGCAGACTCCCTTCCCATCCCCAAGCTCCTGTACAGTGAAAGTAACACTTTCCCTGGTGGTCGAGTGGCCCCCCCACACCCCCACCATGGCAGTTTGTGACCCACCAACCTGTTCCCCCTTCCCAAACCTGAGCTGGTGACTATCATGGCCATACTCTCTCCACCATGGCTGGCCACCAACTGAGCTGTTGCTGAGTGTGTATTATATACAGTACACATTCATAGATTGGTGGATGAGATTCTGTAACCTCTTGTTGTAACAAAATTAATTTAAAAAACAAAAGTTAGTAAAGCCTTGGGGCTGGACAGTTTCCAGATACATGTTTTAAATATTCTTTTAAGATTTACAGACCCCTCTCCAAGGTATGATTAAGGAGTGCTTGATGCAGAGATCTATGCCACCTTTGTGGATTGACCACTATCACTGTGCAAGGGAAGGATCCCCAAAATTGTACATCATACAGCAGGCTACAAAACCATTGTCTTGCTCATATACTGACCATCATATCAGAAAAAGTCCTGCCTTCAATAATCCATGAGGATTAATCTGGTTTTGTAAAAGGGAAACAAGGGAAACTTAATGTTCTATGAACTCTCGGTATAGTGTATAGTGGAATGCAGTTGTGTATGGAAAACCATACACTGAAGAAAGTTGTTCTGCTGCAGTAGTGACATCCTCACTAATAATGAATGACTTTTCATTCTGCATTGTTGAGAACATCGTAATACAATGGACTCCATCAGCAGCTGTGATTCATCCATTGCTTTGTGAGATTTGCATGCATGTGCTGGCCTACGGCAGTTGTTGATCCAACATGGTCAGCAGGGTGGACCAAGAATGTAGAAAAGTGAGTACTTTATTTTTTTTATTTTACATGCCATCTGAAGACATCAGGACCCACCATACACTATATAGAACACTGTATGGGTAAACATACACTAATCAGCTATTGTTTCTCCTTGTGGATACAATGCCAACTTAGGGACCTCTCAAGCTTTGCTTTAGAGGTCACCAAATGGCATTGTATTCACTCGATGGAAGAATAGCATTGTAGTGTATGGTTGCCCATATACTATCCTATATGTTATTTGGAGATGGTCCTGTGGAGTAGCTAATTGGGAATCTCACTTTTTTAGCCCTGATGCTGAAAAGGCATTTAATCATGTGGAGTGGGTGTATATATTTGAAACCAAGCAGAGATTTGGCTTTGGTAGTAATATGCTGTGCTGGATAGGTGCCTTATATAAACAACCCACTGCTCATATCCTGATTAATGATATCTCACAACACCCATCCAGCTGTCACAAGGCACAAAGCGGGCTGCCCCATGACCCCCCTCCTCTGAACTGTCTCTTGAAACTTTAGTGGTATCCTTTAGGCAAGATGAAAGGGGTCTGAGGTAGGGGCAAGCATCATGAAGTTGCATTGTTCACCAATGACTTGATGGTCTATTTTAAAGATGCACAGCATAGTATTTCCACTTTAAATGGCATTCTCCAGGAATATAGAGCTACCATAAGTCATAAAATAAACCAGTCAAAAGTGACATGCTAGTGTTTGGACAAGCAGATGCCAGGTTTGTGCGAAAACCCATTAAACATAAAGGTAGTTAAGTCCCTGAATTAGTTAGTAATTATATTATCTAGTGAGCTATCCAACTTACAGTATATAAAGAGAACTACAAACTTTATGGAACAGTGTCCAAAAGGAATGCAAAAGATGGGAAGGCCTACCTATCAGTATAATAAGAAGGATAAACACCTTTAAAATGAGAATTTTACCCAAGTGTTTATACTTATTTCAGAGCCTCCTTATTAGGGCACCATAATTTTTTTAAGCTACTAAACAGCATACTTCATAGATTTCTGTGGTGCAGGAAAGCGGCGAGAATAAAAAAGAAGCAACTTGCAATTGCTACTAAATGTAGGAGGCCTGGCACTCCTGAACTTTAAATATGTTGTTTTTATTTACAATCTTTGGCCAAGAAGTGCATATAAAGCCAAGGCTTGTTTCCAGGTGTGTCCTGGGAGCACAGGGAAGTTAAATGGCTTTCTCATGGTCATACAGTATGCATGTGGTGGTTGTGGGTTTCAAACTCAGTTCTCCAAGTTTGCAGCTCAGTACTCATAACCACTATGCTATACTGCCCCCTAATATTTATTATTGGGCCACACAATTAGTCTTTCTTGAAAACCCTACTACCAATGATACCCCCTTTTGGAGACAAACTGAAGAAGAGCATTTCTTAGGAGGCATTCTCCAGGGTCTCTTATCACCTTGTCCAAACCAAATATCCCATCCAAAATGCAAAAACCCACTCAAATGCCAACTAGCAAGGCTCTGGATAGGAGTGCATAAATATATTAGCTACCCAATAGGGATCTCTTCCAATGCTACAAAACATGCAGGCCTTTCAGAGCAGAGGGGAAATATTGTTTTCTTGCACCAAGCTCTGTTAAGATGGTGGAGGGCTGTGTTGGTGTTTGTGGGGAAATTTTTCAATGGTGGGATTTTCAAATCCTTGCAGAAATAAGGCAGCAATATGACAAACAAGCAGGTGACTTTTTATGCTTACATTAGAGTCAGACAATACCCAATTGCTAGGGGTCCAGTGTTCTCTCAAATGAAGAATTTCTTTGTGGACCTTAGCTGCACACTTCAACTCTATCAGCCATACACAAATCTTTCAAATGGATCATCCCCAATATCAAGGCCAGGACTGCCTGAGCAATTGACTTTGACCTGGCCATTGATGATGCAACTTTGCAGGAAGCCATAAAACATGTCCACAACTACTCCAGCTCCAGCAGACTGCATTGTGTCTAACTCGATTTTCTGTATATGTCTTACCTGACCCCATCTAAGATGTATAGAATTAGACCTCTTGGCAGGCAACATGTTCGAAGTGCCACATTGATAAACATAGAAACATTGAATTTGATGGCAGATAAGGACCGCCTGGCCCACCCAGTCTGCCCATTTCCCTACCTAATGGATAAGCTTCAGATCCTAGTTAACCAGCAGCCTACTTCTTTCTGCCCCCACCCCCAGAATTGCCTTATGACTGTCCCATGCATGCTTGAATTCAACCACTGTTTTTGACTCCACAACCTCCTCCGGAAGGCCGTTTCATGCATCCACAACCTCTCTGTGAAAAATACTTACATTACCTCTGAGCCACCCCTCTATCTTCAAATTGTGTCCCCTTGTTCTTGCACACCTCTTTTTTTGAAAGATGCTACCCTCTTGGACTTTGTTGATTCCCTTGAGGTACTTGAAAGTTTCTATCATGTCCTCCCTCTCCCTCCTTTCCTTGAGGCTATACATATTAAGCTCCTTAAGTCTCTCTTCATATGACTTCTGGTGCAGACCCTGCACCATTTTAGTTGCCCTCCTCTGGACAGCTTCCAACTTGTCTATGTCCTTGCAGAGATTGGGTCTCCAGAACTGCACACAGTACTTCAAATGGGGTCTCACCAGCTGTCTGTACAGAGGGATAACAACTTCCTGTTTTCTACTGATGATGCCTCTCCCTATGCATCCCAGTATCCTCCCAGCTCTCCTTACTGCCCTCTCACATTGCTTGCCCATCTTTAAGTCATCTGATATGACTAACCCCAGGTCCCTTTCCATTTTTGTTGTTAGTATCTCACCCCCATTGTGTACTCTTCCCCTGGGTTTTTGTTTCCCAGGTGCATTACCTTGCACTTCTTAGCATTGAATCAAAGCTGCCATACATTTGACCATTCCTCTAACCTTGCCAAGTCTCTTCTCATCCTTTCCACCCCAACTTGTGCATCAACTCTGTTGTAGATCTTTGTGTCATCTGCAAAGAGACATAATTTTCCTTCCAGTTCCTCTGCAATGTCACTTATAAAGACATTGAAGAGGACCGGTCCTAATACTGAACCCTGTGGTACCCACTAGTAACCCCCCTTTCTTCAGAGTGGACTCCATTTACTATTACACTCTGTGTCCTATTCTCCAGCCAATTCTTTACCCAGGCTGTCATCTTGGGACCCACTCCCAGGCTGGCTAACTTGTATATTAGTCTTTTGTGTGGGACTGAGTCAAATGCTTTGCTAAAGTCTAGGTAGGCCATGTCCACAGCCCCTCCCTGATCTACTACTTTGGTCACCCAGTCAAAGAAATCTATTAGATTCATCTGGCATGACCTTCCCGCTGTGAATTCATGCTACCTTGGGTCCTGTGCCCCTCTGGCCTCTAGGTACTCAACAATTCTTTCTTTCAGAAGTGATTCCTTCATTTCCCTATCACTGAGGTTAAACTAACAGGTCTGTAGTTTCCTGCTTCTGCCCTGCTCCCACCTTTGTGAAGGGGAATCACATTTGCCCTCCTCTAGTCCTCAGGTACCACCCCATCTTCCCATGATTTGTTAAAGAGGGTAGTCAGTGGTGTCACTAGTTCTACCCTTAGTTCTTTTAGAATTCTGGGATGAATCCCATCAGGCCCCATTGCTTTGTCCACCTTCAGTTTTAAGAGTTCTTTCAGAACCCTTTCTTCTGTGAATGGGCTGGTATCAACTTCTGCATCCAGAGTTTCTACTGTTTGTTTTAAGTACCTCCCCCTCTTCATTTGTAAATACTGAGCAAAGAAGGAGACTTTCTACACATGGCTCTGACGTGGTAAAGTCACTCTTTTTTGGTTTGGTATGCACATGTTAATGCAGAAGATCTTAAAACCAGTACAGTGCCCCATTAGACTTTATGGTTGGGGAACAGCCTACAGATAGGAGCAACAAACAGCACAGACTCTGGGCAGTGGCATTAGTAAATGCTAGGGAAATTGTGAAACAACATTGGGTAAGGGAACCTGTCCAGTATTGCTCACTGGTTGAATGACTTTAAATTATGTATGAAACTGGACTGGTGCCAGTCGCTAGCTAATGGGCAAGAGAACATTTTCCAGCAATCTTGGCAACCACTAATTAATGCCATAGAACGAGGCCTTGTGGCACTGTAGATGTCATGGGATATGAATTTATACCATTCCCTAATGGAGACCATCCCCTTGGCATGCTCACGTGTGAAAATATGGCATACACTAAAACAATTAGGGAAATGACTTATAAGCTCTGGGTATACTGTCATATTAAGTTGCTTACAAGTATATTTTTTCACCTGTCCTTTGTGTATTATGTGTATGTATGTACCATGTAATATATAATGTTACAAGTCAATACAGTACAAAAATATTAACCATATTTGTGTACTTAGCTAAATTATTGTGTGTGTAATACTGGGTGGATTGCATTTTGCATACCGAAACATATCAATAAAATACATTTTCAAACAATAAAAAAGCATAGGATATCTTGGCAATGAGCACCATTGAAGTAGCTGTGCATCAGTCCCAACATGTTCATAAGATTACAAATCAATTGTATGGTGTCTGCCCCATGTGTGTACAGTGTTGTGAGTTTTGGTTTAGGCCAGATATGCTGTACAATAGTCTACACAGCTGCACTTGAAATCATTTGAGTATGTCCCCATTCCCTGTATGTTTTTTTTTTCTGCAATTGGGTATTTTGGGCCCTTCTCCATTACATTAGGCCCAGAGAGCCATTTTCACAAATCATTTGTCTCAGTGCATTGGTGGAGACTGATTTCAACCCATATAAATAAGAGGTTGACATTTTTTTCTGGGGACATACTAACTTGTGGAATGTATGCCTGCTCCTTCCCAGCAAACAAGATCACCTTCTATGCACACTCTCAGTATGTTTACTGTCCCAGGGTCACTCAGATATTATGTGGACTGTGAAGAGTAAAATTTCAAAGAAAGACCATATTCGGGGCTGGAGCATTATTATATACTGAATGGTTCCCAAAACTCACAATACATTCAGGTGACACAATACCCAAGACACATACTGAGATTGTTTTCATAGTTGTCCATGGAATGATAACATCACAAATCTCATTGCAATGAATGTTCCCCCATGTACTAACCATTTGACTTATGCTGGGTGGTCATTTAGGAATTACACTTGCTGGCAACTACAAATGGGGCATACCATGTGTGATAGAAAGCTGGGGATTTCCAATGCACAATGATGCATGACATTCCCAGCACCAGGCATTGCTATTTACACTTGTGTGTGCTGCTGGTTATTATTGTTCTTTCCTTCAATAACACTACTACCTGCAGTGTTCCTAATTGATCATACATGCTGTAGGTATCTAGTGCCATCAGTAATAAAATCCTAAATTATAGTGTGCCATTAGTTAATATTTTTCTCATTAACTCTATGCTACCTAATGTATAAAATGCCATATCAGTAAAATGATAGCATCTTTCACGTTCTGATATTGCTACTGATGGTGTTGACTACCTCAATATGTTTCTCCTACCACAACTCATATTTATCACCCTCCTGGTTATCCAGTAGTTCCTCTCCCCACTCTTCAAGTTTTGTTTTACCTGCTGGTCAGTGGTTAACCCCTTCCTCAGTTCCTTGACTGCACATCACCCTGGTGGTGTGGTGCTTCAGCCACACAATTCATTATCTCTGCAGTCACCTGACCAACAGTTAAGTCAAATACTGGCATCAGCTAGTAAATAGTGGATGCACCAGTCATGTAAATACAGGCCTGTGAGAGTCACCATGAACCTGAAAAGACATAGAAACATAGGAATTAAAGTAGGATGGGACTCTGGGTTAGTTATGTCCACCCCTTCCCCTACACACACTTCTTAAGCTGGAATTAATAAATATTCTTGAAAACATGTGTTGATTTATAGGGCCTCCTAGTGGGCCAATTGAATGGTGACTTTTTCAATCTCCCAGAATTGACTTTGTGGGTGTCAGAGACATGAGTATGACAGCAGCTAAGCATGGGAAGGACTGGTATCAAAACAATGTAAGTCCCAACATATGTTCCCAACTGTGACTAAGAGTGGGACCTTATTTTCAATCATCCAGAAAGCTGTGCAACAGGAACGGTTGTTCAATGGGGTCCCCTTGTAAAACTGCAATTTCTGTGAAGCACGTCAATGTCAAAAAACGTTGCCTTTCACGACCTTTACAATATTTACATCAGCCTGCACACATTTATTTGTGCAGGTGCAAAACCTTTCAATTTGTGCATGTTTAAAATCTTCCATTAGCAGGTATATCAATTGCACAATTACAAGAATTTGCAGTATAAATGCAGCAAAAACGCTGAAAATAGCGTGTTAACAAGGGCCTCTTACCCTACCCCCGAAGGGGAAAGAGTACAATTGTTCGTCCCCGGCCCTTTGAAAAGTCAGTCCCCTAGTATCTAATGGGGAATACACAGAGCTTCAGGCATGCCCTTAGTTCTTCTGTCAGGTTGTAGCAGCTCATTCAAAATTCAGGGTGCCCGGATCCGATCTATACTAGTATGGTCACATACGGCACAAGCAGAAAATGTCCTGCGCAAAGCACGTGTATCCTAAGTCCAAACTATATGACTTAAAGCAATGCCCACCCAAAGAACTAATAAATGCCATCACATTCTGTACTGCACAGCTGACGGTAACAGTCAATGCATATTTACTGGGTGCAAAGCCCCTGGTTAACTAGATTCTATTTTTTATAAGACATCCTTAAAACCAAATAACAGACTCCGACTCTGTGATGTGTACTTCGATAATGATGATTTGATGAGAGCCTATTAACACGTTGAATATCCAAGTTGCACATGGTCAGGTTACTCATTCTTCAGCAAACTAAGCTGTGAATTATTTGGCTGGACACAACACCCAGGTTTCAGTCCTGTTTTCAGTTACAGTACTGAACATGACACTCAAGTGGAACTTATAACTCCCACCATTCCAAGATCTCGGAATGGAACGAGAAACCTCTAACTAATGTCACAATAGTTAGAGGTTTCTGGTTCCGTGTCGCATCCTTCAAAGCAGTCTATTTGTATAATAATGCATTTTGGTTGGGAAATCAAACGTTATGTAGCAATTATGAACATTAAGCACCTCTAAGATGAACACTGTCTACACATTTCATGGCACAATTTAACTAAAAAAAACTAAATGTATGTAGCTCTTTTTTTCAGATACTGTATATATACTGTATATATATATATGGTACTTAGCCTGCAGTTACATTTACACAAAATACTTCACATTTTCAGCCATGTTTACTAAAAGAGCCAGCTGTATGATAAGTAGCTAAATATCTAAACTTGCTCCGGTTGCAAGTGAATCTACAGGTTTGCACGGCTGTTGAATGTATAGCTGCAAATTACAGTATATATACTGACTTATATTTTTTTCAGAGACTGTGCTTGCTGCAATGTTATTTAACATGATGCTACAGAATGTAACATCATATCATATCAAACATATCAATATTATATTGTAAAATGTTACTGCCTCAGACCACCAGAATCGTAGGACACAAAAAGCCTCAATTTCAAAAAGCTCTCCTAGAACCGTTCATTGCCACAGCTCAAAATATTGCTTTCGCCTTGATGCCATAATGCAATAATTTTAGAACGATTAAAAGAACCTGTATGTCAATTAATATCTGTTTACTCTCTGTATCACCATGTATGCCATGTAATGACATGTAATGCTATGTAATGTCTCTCCGGGTCGCCCCTAAAAAACGGACCTTCGGGGCCCAGTGGTCCTACACTGTCATCAAAATTCAATAAATAAATGCATAAATAAATAAAGTATTAGCGAGTGTGCAATATCGCTGGTAAACCTGGGTGCCCTGTAAGTAACAGTGATAATTAACAAATCATTGCTTGGCAGCCTGTAGATGGCACAAGAGCTCTTCCATTGCTGAGCATTAACTCTTTGTGAAGTGCAGTATATCTGTAAAAGCTCTCTCTCTCTCTCTCTCTCTCTCTCTCTTTTAGTTTTATTTATTAATAAAAATGATAAAGCTAGCCTGGCAGCTCATTATCTGCAAAGGGTGGCAAAACAGTCACGGTGATCAGTTTGTTTTGATCCTATAAAGGGGAACTTGAAAAATCCTGCCGTTTAAGACAAGTTACCATTCCATGTACCCAGATTAACATTTTAAACGGTTTTGCAGCTAAATGAGATTTCATCAAAAATCTAAAAAAAATGCACAGTATATGGTGTATGAAGAAATGTAAAGAGAACTTTGAACATTACATTTGTGGCGGGTCTTGTCTTACTTCTCTTCGTACAAAAACGAAAATCGCACTAATTTATTTCTTGAGCGCTCGCATAGGCACTATTGATCTGCACAGAAAAAAGGAACGTGGCTTTTTTTCATCTTCTTTAGGCTCAATATTATTATTTATTACTGAATAAAATGGAAAGTTGCCTAGCCTTACTTCCAGCATGCTACTGCAAAACCAATATTGTGTAACGAATATTTAGCAAAATAATAAAGAAAGAAAGAGAGAGAGACAGAGAGAGAGAGAGAAATAAGAAAAAACAGAGAAGAGCCAAAGACTTTGTGCCCCCGTTGACGAGATGGTTGAGTCCTCGTCAAGGTTGCTGTGGTATCCCAGAAACACCATTCACTCTGAGCTGTGACCGCGCACCAACAACAGCAACAACTCCACTGCGCCTGGCGGCCAAGCGAGGGGAAGAAGGAAGGAAAGGGTCCCCAAATAATATGAAAGCAAGCTGCAGAAAGGAAACCTGCCCGAAGCTATCTGAACTGTTAGATCTTCTCAGGAGGGGATGTAGTAAATGTGGCCGAGCGGACTCGATCTCTGCTAGGAAAATGGGGATTAAAACTGTATTTATATTTTGGAACCTCGTCTTTTTATTGCTGATCACATGTGTGAAAGGTAGGTTTCATCTGGCCCTCCTTGATCTTCTTCGAGGTAACAGAGGACCTCTTGCAAAGCTTTTTTGTCATTTAGTTTGCAGTCCGTATGCACTGTAGCATAACACGAGTAGATTCGGAGCTTTTCAGGGGCAGGAGAATGCATTTGCTTGCCAGGCTTGGCGTTCAATGCAGTGATTGAGCTTGGGCTCAATAAATATTCTTGCAGTATGCTCAAACGGTTACGTGAGTTGGTTCTTACGGCCCCTAACTAGCCGGATATCCATGCAGAAAATTCCGCCAGATGACTTTTCTGATGGGGTTTCCTCTGCTTTTAAGAAATCAGAGGATGTTACCTTGTTGGTTAATTGTTCGTTTTTATCTATTTGCAATGCAGGCTGCTCATCATGTTCCAGAAGGGTAAATTAAAGTTGCTGAGTGATATAGTTCTAACATTCAAAAATATGCCCTTCTCCACAGTTAAAGAGTCATGTATATGTGACTGATTCTAGTTAGAAGATGCATAACAGCCTGCTATTGAAATGCTATACCACCAACTCATTACTAAGATTTAGAATATCCATGTGCACCGTTTCATCTGTATTGTTGATCATACTAAGCTTGCCCGTGAATGAAAGAAGCTTGCCGTTACTGAACTAAACTGTGTGGTCTTTCCTAATTGCGCAGATCAGGGTTTGGAGACTGCTTCACGTTTCACCTGGACAGGTTCCTGAAAAAAAATATATATATAGATATATATGTCACGTTAACAATATGTAAACCCAGATGCTAAAACTTGAGGTCTAGTAAAATTAGAGACCTGATTTTAAAAAAAAAAACAGTTATAAAACAGGGTGCAAGATATTTGCAGAACTCCATAAAGCCCAGTTTCTCATAATTACTACCGGAAGGAATAGTGGCAAAATGATTAATGATTCTCTAGACTTTTTGATTATTTTTCCCGCAGATGAAGTGTGCCATATCTAATCACCCCATAATTGTTGGATACGTGCCTCTTTTTTTTTACCATGGTTTTTGAATATGCATACTAAGAATCGTACTTAATGTTCCCCTTTTTTTCTTGATTGCTATAAGGAGTGCCATTCTCAACGACGTTCTGGCTGTGCCTTTATGAAACGCTTTATTGTAGGGCTTGCAGCTGGTTGTTCCCATGTATAAAGCAGCGCATTTGCATTCCAGGGAAATAACAATTCATGTTTCATTTTGGTGGGGGTTACCTCATCACATACTATCTTGACAGCATATCTGATGGTGGGTAACATGCTTGGAATTTCAATTCACCTCCTAATAATGGGGAGCTTCTAAATGTTTTATTATTCCTATTTCATACCATTTGTTTGTCACATTTCCAAAACACATTGACTGTTAACTGTTGCAACATTGTCCGACCTTATCAGGTGTGTTTTAATGGTCTACTTGGGTTCTAGAGCTCATATAACTGGTGATGGATTTTAAGATTACTAGGGAACTGAACTGTTTTTTAATGATAACCCGTTCTCATTTAAATGATATTTTTTTTCTTAATTATTTTTAAATGAGATGTGATCCATATCAACATAGTTTATACTGTAAGACGATAGAGGCAGAAAGCTATTGGTGTGCACCTTAATGATATCATCTGTTGACCCTGGAATTTATAACACGCTGACGTTTCTGTCGTGTTTTGTGGTACACAGGAACAAGGCGGCCAGTGTCCACCTTTGATTAACGTTGGCGCTGTTGTACTTGAGGAATGGATGCTTTGTCAATGATAGTCGCGTGGAGGCAGCATCCCAAAGAATTAAAGAAATGGCTGATTTTTTCTGACGATAAACCAAGAGATGTAGCTTCCACTTCACCTGCCATAACATATACCAACACCAATGGATTGTGAGCACCACCGACACCGCCATCACGACCATCACCACCATCATCATCTTCTTCAAAACTTTTTTTTAATGAAACATTACTTCTATGTGCTAAGTTGGCAACATGGTTGCAGCATAATGCAATGTGTTGCACTTTAAATTCATTTGTATGGTTGTGTTTTTTTTTCTAACATAAAGTAACCCATAGAAAACATTACAATGTCCAGATAACATGTTGATCTTGCAACCATTCCTCCATGCTAATTTTATTTTTGCCTACTAGCTGTACAATAGAGCCCACGCCATTGCATGCACTGTACTCGGAGATTAAGGTGTATCCTGATACAGTATGTTGGTTACATCAGACTTGGAAGTTGCATTTAATCTTGTACTGTATGTAATGCAGTGTTTCGCATTTTTCATATTTGTTTATTGAAGTTTAAGCTTTGTTTCGTGGTGGTGATGCACATTCAGTTAAAACAAAGTTAAAGAATGTCACCTATTGACTGCCGCTGCGAAAACTGAAACTAGTAATCCAGAAATTGCAAATAGTATATGGGAATTAGGAAAATATATAGTGAAACGTTTAAAAGGTGTATAAAAACTCCAAGTGAAGATACTAGAAATGTCAGATATAATTACGTCTTATAATACTGAATAAATAAATACATAAATAAATAAATAAATCCACACTTGTACCGTAAAAGAAATATTGTAAGGGCTTGGATATATTGATGCTCCATGTATTTGTGTCATAAATCCATGAACATTTATGATCATTAATTAAAATATTTTTATCCTGCTCTAAGGATGGATATTTGTGCAAAAACAAATCTTTAAAGGGAACTCAATCCGGCGTATCCAATGAAGCGACGATTCAAACCATTATCTATAAATCAATGTCTATCTGTCACAGAAATGCGTTTGATGTAGCAAAGGGGGCGCATTATATTGCAACTAAAGATTGGAAAAAGTCAGTGAGCCTGTTTCGCTTTTGGAAGGTATCGCTATCGCCACAGTAATGATAACAAGCCAGACAAGGAAAAACACCTTTCTCCTACTAAGGCTATTGAAGGTTGTTTCCTTGCTCTGTTACTTTGGAACAGGCATATACTACGAGTTAACACTGAATAAAAGCCCCCACACACACACACACTCACCTGGCTGAATGCCTGGTCCCCATGTTCAGTCTCTACTGGGCAGTACACTTAGATTCCACCTTCGACCAAAGTGCTATTTGAGGTCGCCGCGATGTCCCCCCGCCCACACACACACACACACACACGCACACGCACACGCACACACACACACACACAGACATTTCTCATGGGTTGTTAAAGAGGTGGAAACTATCAAGTGTGCCACCATTGCCTGCGTTAGGACTCCGCCCTTACCTAGCCTGCGGTGGGCAGGTGGCTGGTTCCCGCGATAAGGCTCTCTGAAACAGCGACAGGCGATAGCCTACCGGAAACTTTGGAAGAAACACTTTCTACCATAGGGACAGGATTTTCAAAACGGACAGATCCGGGGAAAGGAGCATGCTCAAGGCCTGTCCGACAGCATCCCAGTAGCCGTGTTACTGTTCTCAAAAGATGTGTCCCTTTGTCACAAAAAAAGAAGCAGCTTTAATTTTGATTTTGGGGTTGAATCCCACAGCCGCCTAGGTGCGTGTGAGCCTGAGCAAGTCACATGACTTCCTTGTGCTCCCTGGTCGCATCTGGAAACAAGCTTCGGCTTAGTGTGCTACTCCTGGTTAAACGATGTTATTTTCCCTTCCTTCCACATGGCTTTTTGAAACGACTGTTTCTTTCTGAAAACTTAGGCCTTGAATTTCAAAGAAGTCTGCCGATTTTGCTGCGCCTGCGCTATTTGCACCATGACTGACCACATTAAACTTCATGTCATAAGGGCTGCAATTTCTGCATCGAACATTACACACTAAAATATGAAATTGCATCTCATTTCACTGCCCTACAGTGACACAAATGTATCAAAATGTTTGAAAATCGCCTACATCCTTTCCATTGTTCCCTCTACTCCTTTACTTGACACCTCGTGCCTCTTCCACTGTACTTCCTTTATCTACAAATTCTAGCTTGGCTCCACCCCACTGCAATACATACCTCCCTCCTTTTAAAATAAGCAGCTCAATTAATGTTTGCACATTTGCAGTACTGCAGCTTCAGCAGAACAAATACTGCAACTCATGCATCAATAATTTAGAAAACCCACCGCTGGTTTACCAGTTATGATGATCTAACACTCTGGATAGGATTTCCTTTTCAAAAAAATGTTTACTGGACCTCAATGTATCCTTTTGAAAATCCTTACCTTGGGGTGTAACTGAGCTTTTGTGTCTAAGTCTGCCCCAGGGGCCAGATATTCCAATGATTGAAAAAAGTGCAAAGGTGGCAGAAACAGTGTGCAATGAGAGCTTCCCTTGCACAACCTTACATTTTCCCACACATGCACTATTTTCAGAGCTGGAGCAATTTCCTGACTGTTTCTGTAATTTCTAGCAATTTAGAGACAAATGAGATGTGCAACTCCACCAAAATGCTATGCCCAGTATTACTATGCATAACATACCTCTGCAACTGCATCAGATGTGAAATTGCATGCTTTGTGCATGAAATGTTGACAATAGCATTTCTGCTAGTTCTGATATTTTATCTCTGCAAGCCTGAGTTGTACATTAGAACTTAGTCTCTTGGCCATGTCAGATCTATTGCAATTGGGCCCCAGATCTGTAACTCGCAAATAAACAAAGAAACAGACATTGTGACATGTGGTAATTTTTTTTTGTTAGTTTCTTTTTTAATAGCACTGACTCTCCATGACTCCTTTCTAATAAGGTACTGTAAGCTACATCCCTTTAACATTGATGAACCTACCAACTTCAGAGATGTCTTAAAGCAGCAACCCCCCCCCCCCAAGTAGTTAACCAAGTTGTAATTTGTCAGCTGTATGGTGCAACACAATGGCATTCTGACCCAATCCATAAATTAGTTAGCCTTAAATTGTTGATGATCCATGGTTAGAAAGCAGGAAGAGTACTATACTGTATCTTCACAGGTAACTTTTGTTTTAATTTTATTTTCTGGACCAGGGCTATAGGGCTGGTAAATACTTTTTGCTTTCAACCTCATCTTGGCAGAGGAGTGGGGATACAGATACAAGCCAACTGATATTGAAACAGGTTAAGCTGTTGGTGGTTTTAGTGAGGAAAATTTGGCCAAGAGACCAGAAAAAACACAAATACAATGGCCCAATTCTTTTTGAAAAATGACATGGGTTGTTAATGAACACTTGCAGAACCATCAGAATGGGCATCTGGGACCTTGCTTTAATGTTTCATGTGCAAAATGTCACCCACAATAGCACAGTGTCCCCAAACACCATGCTGGGACATGAGTATGTTTACTTTTAACCAAGGGAAGAGTGCCCCTTCCCCCTCTAGAGCCACCAACACCAGTTCCTGCAGGATCTGGTATTCTTTGACAGCCTTCTATTCAACTACTGATGAGGTCCAACCCTGCTTAGCTTCTGCAATATGACAGTGTCATGATGCAAGGTGATAAAGCTACAGCCAAAAGTGTGGGCATCCAGGAACAGATAGACTTAGGTGCTCATATCATATCATGTCTTTTCTTTTTTTTTTTTTTTTTCGTCTAAAGAGTGTTACTTATAACTGTACAACAGATATAGCATTATGCATGAAAATGGAGCTCTGCTGTTTCTGCTTGAAGTTGAATCAATTAACTTAACTGGACATTTGAATATTTTTTTTTATTTGTTAGTGTAGCGTAGCCCAATGCAGTGATGCAGAAGATAATTTACAGAGCTGTTCCTCCTTCATATTTGTTTTGTTTTTGTGCTGGAGCTAAAATAGGGGTTAAAGGAGTTAAGTGATTTACTAAAGATCACACAATAAAGCAGAATCTTTGGCAGGATTGGGACCTGTGTGTCTCTTGTTCCTAATCCAGTCTATCCCCACTACCTCAAAAAATTTACAAACCAATGTAAAACATCATGTTACTTAAGTATATACTGACACCTCAGCAAGAATATTAATATTTCTAATAAATTCTGCGTATACTGAATATATTTTTCTGTTCATCTGTTTTACATTTATTTATTAAGGACATTTAACTAAAATGGATACTTTGCCCCTTGAGAACTAGTCTTCTATTGGTTGTCTGCATGATAGTATAATTCTCTAATAGATCTGTCAAACAAAAGATAATGATGGTATGTATAGACATGCAACAGGAGCAGATGAAGTTCAAAGAGCACATATCCAGTTTTTAAGGGAAATTTATTTAATAATACTGAAAACATGGAAGATAAATACTGAAAATATGACATATACTGTAATCTGAGTTGTTTTAAGGTATTGGGTTTTCTAATACTGAATGTCCCAAGAGACTTAAATAGTTTGTTAAAGCAGCACAGTAAGTTAGGGACAAACATCTTGAGCACAAGCCTTTTTTATTTTCTATTTCAATTTTTCTCATGTTTTGAGGGATGTCACCTTTAATGATTTTTAATCTATTTTAGCCAATTTTACATATGAATTAACTAATGTTGAGCTCCTTTAAATATTACTGCTCCCAGGTTTTCATCAATATTCTTAGCTGTTATGGGAAACCCATTATTTATCATCACTCTCCTTATCCCTGAGATGATCTAACATGCAACAAAAATTGTTCCCTGACTTTACAATACCTGGCATCTAGGATATGAGAGCTACTTTAATACCAAACCATAAGCTTCAACCTGATGAGCGTAAGGATAACTATGGCACTATGTGAATAAGTTTGGAAGCATAAGTGAATAGCAGAGATCAACCCTGAAGGATGAAAGGAATGTATAATCAAATAAAAATTACACATATTTTAAGTTGAACTGCTGCATGTTAAATTGATTATATTTAAGCAGTAATCATCAACAACTAGGGCTTTACCTAGTTGCAGATGACTGACATCAGGAATTTTGCCTTAAACAGTCATCTGTATTCGTTGCTTCATTCAGGAATACCCTACAGGGTCAAAGAGTTTTGGCGAATAATGCAATTAAATAAACAATAGTCTTCTGTCAACTTTTACTGTGTGTAACAATGTTTCTGCTTTTACATGATGTCTCAGTTCCTCATATAGTTTGAAGTCCTCATGCCATTGTATTTACCAAAGATAATGGGCCAGATATTCAAAGCTTTGCGCTGTCAGCAAACAGTTTCCGCGGGAATAGAGAGTGGGATTAGCATGGGTCTGCCATATTCAAAAGGCCAACTAATGCAGGCAAACAGCAGTAGCGCTGGGCTAATCATAATGATAAGCAAGGGGCATAGTGAACATGAATAAAGTTGCTATAAGATATTCAGTGACTAGTGCTGCGCTAAGGTGTTTAGCGCGACGTATTGTGACCCATAGCGTGGTACAATTTACTGCCCAGGAAAAGCTGGTCTTAACCCTGGGCAAACAGCACTGTACACTTTGCGCGGTACTATCTCAGCAATAGCGCAGCTTGCATGGCTCTAACATATGAGCATGACACTTAGAAACTGCCAGACATGGAGGACACATGCTGCTCACTGATGGCACCACCATGATGCCATCAGCTGCCACCAGTCAGAGCCAAGCACAGACAGTGAGGGGTGATCTGGCCCACAGAGGACAGCATGGTAGTGTGGCCATATAGCACACACCTGCAGACCATACGTCTGTGGTGTGGGACAGATGCCAGCACACACATGCAGCACTGTGGGCATGGTGGTCAGTGAGGGGATGGTGTATGGGTGGCCAGACCTCACCACAGCCCAGATGTGGCCACAAGGCTGGGACACATCACGCAGTGCACATGGGCGACTAGTGGGATTATGCCACCACCTGTGTGCCAGTTGGATCCTACATGCCCCCCCAGCCACCTACCACACAACTGTACAGATATCACAGCACACACTGCCAGCCATGTACATGACATGTGTGCATCCTATACCACAGGTGCAGCATCTGTGGATCACACAACAGCATGACAGTACTGTCCACTGTCAGTAATTACCTGCAAGCTCTGCCTGTCACTGTGTACAGTTATCAGTGGTCATCACTGCCCTACATACTATAGGCAGTGTCATGTCCCTCACACTACCAGCCCTCTTGCTTCTGTAGTGTCTGCTGTGTCCCCTGGGGTATGATATGCTATGCTGTACTGTTTACATGAAGCCTGCAGCTGTCATCATGCAGTGCCTGACTGACCTACAGGCAGAGCTGCGGTCAGACCTGGCCAGCCCCTGTAACTCTAGACTGACCTACAGGTGGAGCTGTGGGACTCTGCAGTAATGTGTGCAAACTGCATGCAAATCAGGGCATGATGAGATGCTAATGTGGCTGTTTGCCCAGAGCCTATCTAAGTAGGCTCATTTGTATGTCACTTTTGAATATGGCAAAGTTTAGCGTGGGGCTAACGTGTTTGCACTGGGCAAATCACTTAGCTCCGCGCTAAAGTGTGCTAACGTGTTAGCGTGGCGCTAAAGGTTCAGGGAATATTATACAGTTTTAATCACTGTCTTTTCATGCGTGCTGCTGCCTGCAACTGCACTGGGTCCATGCATTTTCCAGAACACACATTAGCCACATAGTTCCTCTCTACCTACCCTCACGTCGCTGTGCACTCTGTTGTTGTTGTGGTTTGCACTTCCTGGTTGCTGTATTCAGTGCTGACTTATTTCAGGGCTACATTTGCCCAGCACTCCCAGCCCAGTTTGCATGGCCTCATTCCCATGCTAATTTCAGAAGCTGTTTGCCTTGGGCTATTCCTTCTGAATATAGCTTGCTTTGTGCTTCAGGCTAAGTTTGCCTGCCAGGCAGTGTTAATTTAGCCCTGTGGCAAAGTTTTGAATATCTGGCCCAATATGTGTTGTGTTCATATTGTTTTATTTACATTGTTTTATTGTTCATGAATAATTTATTAAATGTTTAACTTATTCTGGTCGCTTGTGTAAAATGGGCATTTTTGACTACCTGCTTAGCAGTATTATCAATAAAACAAACCAACAATTTATCCCATCATTAGTCTGCCAGGAAATGCCCACACTAAAGGAAATTATTACTATTAAAATAGTTACTTTTTTAATTTAATTTTGTTAACCATGTAAGTACAGTATATTGGACCTAACTAGTCCATTTACATGCATGGCCCAGGTGTTTCTCAACACTTTAACAAACATTTCAGTGCATACTCTACAATAATGTAAACAGATACTACAAAATATTACATTGTAAAATAAATACTACACTCACTTTATTTGTAAGTAAAAACACTGGCATTGGCAAAATAGTAATAACAAATGCAAGAATTAGCAGCAAATTAATGTTCAGATAATCTTTCCCTAAACAGAGGTAATGAACTGATCTCTTTTTAAAAGATGATCTCTTGTTTTCCCTTTTTTGGCTCTTATTTCTTTTGATGCAGATATAGGCAATGGTTTTGTTGTTCACTTTAGCATTTATATCTTGGCAGTTAGTTACAAGTTGTAAACTAATGTGATGGCTACAAAATTCAGAACAGCCCAGGCAACTTGCATAAAGATTCAGCTTTTAATCTAAAGAAAAATTGCATAGGATGCCACAGATACATACAAGCAGGACACAACTACCCTCTACCGGTTTTGCTCTAGCATGAGCATCATCAGGAGGTAACACCAATAGTAATACTGGCCCAATAATACTGATAGGATTTAAAGTGACAGTGCTATTTTTAAGATCTCATAAGCAGTGTTAATATGCCGTGCTATAAATAACCGTACATTAGACATATATATCAAACATTTAGTGTATTATCCAGTACACCCTAAAAGCGAATGCCAAAAATCACATGAAAAAAGAACATCTATAGCTATTAGTTAAAAATTGCTGGAAAGCAATAACCACATTTCTGTTAGATACTAAAATTCTAAGCTGTCGATATTAAGCTATCTATCTATATATATATATATATATATATATATATATATATATATATATATATATATATCACCATCTCTGATATATCCACTTTTACAATACTTAACAGTGTCCATTTCTTGTGACAATAGTAAGAGAAGCTGCTAAGAAACATATATAGTTAAGTGAGGATCCTCCTCAAAAGTGCTATATATATACATATGCAAAAGAGAATATCAAACCTATATTAGTAGTGGTGTGTCAGTTCTTTGTTCAGAAGCTCATAGTGCAGGAGGTACCTCTGGCATGTATATATATATATATATATATATATATATATATATATACAGTATATATATATACTCCATAGCACCCTAGGAGAGAACAATAGATACACATATCAGCACTCATAAAATTAAAGGTTTCTTTTATTTAAGTGGCACATTATACAACTACAGAATAATATACAAGATCCCTGAGTTAATTCTTTTTTATACAAGGCATTAATTCAATCCTCTCTTTAAGTCCTGGAGGTGTCATAGCCTCTAACATAAAAATCTGGTATGATTCTCTGTACAGTAATAGGTCATCAATGCTACCCCCATCCCAATGGTATTTTGTCCATTGCACAGAATCTAACATTATGTGTACTGTTTTTCTTCTTCTTAACATGTACAAAAAGGGCATTCTTTGTGTCTCCTCCTGATATTGTTCTCAGGCGTTTCCCTATTCTTGTTTTAAGGGGTCTGGTAGTCTTCCCCACATAGAAAGCCCCACATACACAGGTTGCTATATAAACTACATTCTCTGTCTTACATGTGTTGAAGTCTGTAATCGTGTACATGTGTGTATTATTGCATATAGTGAATGTGTCCATTTTCAAGATATAGGGACAACATTTACATTTCCCGCGAATGGAAATTTCCTTTAGGTAATAGTGGAAGCCAAGTACCATGAGTTCTGGGTTCCCCTGTCTGTTCTGGTTGATAGCTGTGAATCAGTCGATCCCCCAGATTTTTTCCCCTTCTATGCACTATGCAGGGTCTCTCTTTGATCTCGTCCCTCAGAAGTGGCTCATTTTCAAGAATATGCCAGTTTGTACTTAAAATTCCTTGTATTGTGTTCAAGTGTCTGAAGTAATTAGTCATAATATTGATTTTGTTCTGGGGGTACCCTGGGGTGGGGTAAATCCTCCAACAACCTATCTTTAGTGATTTCTAGTGCATTTCTGTATGCAGTCTGCATCAAATCTCTGCTGTAACCCCTATCAATGAACTTACTGCACAAATCTTCCTCCTGGATCATAAAATCTGCATCCTGAGTGCAATTTCTATGAACTTGTAACATCTGGGCTTTGGGTATGTTCTTTACCATAAGTCTGGGATGGCAACTGGA
Organism: Neoceratodus forsteri; assembly: GCA_016271365.2. NCBI lineage: Eukaryota > Metazoa > Chordata > Ceratodontiformes > Ceratodontidae > Neoceratodus > Neoceratodus forsteri. The sequence continues at coordinate 629,837,703 of CM057455.1, forward strand.
AGAATGTAGAAGGGGAATTTTGATCCATTGCCTTTCTGAATAAGTCTGTCTCTAAGGTCCCCCCTGGGAGCTTTACAATCTGTAAATCTAAGAAAGACATGGTTTTCTTTTCACTTTGTACAGTAAATCTCAGATTAGGGTTTGTCTCCTCCAGGTATTTAACACAATCCCTCAATTCCTCCAGTGTGCCCCTCAATACTGTGAATATATTGTCAATAAAACAATGTCAAGCGTCTCTCCTGTCATAAAAAGGATTTGTCTGGTCATCATAGATATTTGCTCTTTCCCACACGTCCAAATAGAGGTTCATATAATTTGGGGCAAAAATCCCACCCATAGTCCTCCCCTTGATTTGTAAGTAATTTTTCCCCTGGAACATGAGACTATTTTTCCTTAGCACATGTTCCATTCATTCTATCAGAAATCTTTTCTTAGCATTGTTAATGCTTTCATCCAAGTCAAACTAGGCATCTAAAGCTTCCAGACCCTCTTCATGTGGTATATTTCTATATAGTGGTGATGTCCATTGACACCAAATACCAATCTGCCTCTATTTACATATTATCCTGTATACCCAGCATCTATGTGGTATCCCTGATATAGGATGGAAGACCTATTACATACCCTTTGATATAGGCATCTACATATTTTGATAGTGGCTTAGTCAGCAAACCAATCACAGCCACTATGGGGTGCCCAGGTGGGTTGTATAGGTCTTTATAAATTTTTGAGAGTACGCATACAGTATACTGGCTTAAACAGGGTTTTCAACCATCATATAGTTGATTTCATCTGCTGTGATGCATCCTGAAATAAATGCATTAATCAAAAAAACATAAATTTCAGGTTTAAACTCACAGTGGGATCCCCTTGAGTCTCTTATAAAAATAACCATCAACTGTCTGTCTATTTCCTCTACGTATTTAACAGTAGACATAACTACTATGGAGTCACCCATGCCGCAGGCTTAATAGTCAAATTTTTGTTTTCCTCCAGACTTTTTAATGCTTCTGCTTCTTCTTTGTTGATTTTAATGTACAGTAGCTTGGAGCAGCACTGGATTTAAAATATGTTTTTGAACTGCATCTCACACACTTTTTCAAAAGTTTTTACTACATCACTAAATGGTGGCATATACTGTATGTGGGCATAGGTTTGAAAGTTCTTATCTCTTCTCCCCCAGTGTCTGCTCCTTCACTGGGTGGGATGGTTGTTATGCCCCAATGCATATTGTTTTTTTAAAGTGTATTTTCAAATTAAGGTTCCTAGTGAACCTATGCAGATCCACATGTAACTCAAACAGAGTTCTGTTATGCATCGTGATGAGACAGTCACTTTTGTAGTACTCGCTCCTAATCTGTAGTTAGTGTAGTTTTGAAAATATTTATGACAATATTCTCAGGGTTGGGGGTGGGGTTAGTTTTTTCTTCTGCCCCAAGCTCTGCCCCCTATGTTTTTGGCCTCCTCTTCCTGTAGGTTTCTTTGATTTTGTAGTCATCATCTGTTAACTTTGCCTCATCCCTGGCTGCTGGTTGCTGGTGGCTCCTGTATTCAGAACTGCACAGTCTTCTGTCCTGGGGGTGAGTCATAATCTAGTTGGCCCTCTTCTAAAAAAGGATCTTCTTGTTCTGATTCACTGTTAGAAATATTATAAGTGGACGAGTTGTTTCTGTTTCTTAATATGGACCTTAGTTCCCATCTTGGTTGGTTGGCCTTGTTGTAACCCCTACCTTAAGGATTATATGTTTGGTTGAGCTGTTTTTTCTTCCAGTCAAAAACCCTGTTGTACGGGTAATGTTTTCTATCTCATTCAAGCTGATGTAGTTTGCCTTTTTTGATCCTATTCTCTGCCCTCTGAACATTTTCTTTCAATTTTATTTCATATGTAGCAAAGTCTGGGGACTGTTTATATTGTATCACAGTCTGTTCTTTATTTTTTATGTCTGTACTGACTTCTTCCTGTTGAGACTCGTAGTCTCTTATAATGGTGTGCATAAAGACTGCTGTGCCTATGGTTTGAGATTTGCGCCAGTCCTGTATAAGGAATTCCCTATCCCAACCATAACCTGGGTTCTTTAGTACTTGCAGGCCCCTTGGTATCCACCCAACCTCAAGATACACTTCTAGCATCATTTTGCCCCGGTAATGGAGTCTTCCTCTTATAATCACATGTTTCAAAGCTATAAAAGTAGTTTTAATATTTGGTGGTACCTCATGTGTTTTAGCAGTGGATTTGTGTGGTACCCGAAATGTGCCTTCAGTCTCATGAACTTCCTTGAATAGTGCAGCTTCACCCATCGCCACAAAAACTCTGGTGGAAAATGATCCTTCATCTGCTCACAATGTTATGTCTTGGAAGGCTGATGTGGACATTACTTGGTGTGTGTCATCTCATTCTCTTTGTAGGTTTAAGTCCTCATGGTCCTTTTCTCATATATACTGGGTGTCTGTACAGTGAACATCCAAAGAGTCCCTGAACACAAAAAAAGACCACTTACACTGTTCAGTTTGAGCTTTGTTGGTGTGACAGTAGAAATGGCTTCCAAATTGCTGAAAAACAAGTGCCTTTTGGTGAGCAAGGCAGAAAATCTGAAGCACTGTAGTTATAGCAAAACAGCTAAGATCATGCATGGAGTGTGCCATTATATCGACCAAACATGATACATGTTGTATTTATAGTTTTATTTACATTTTTAATTGTTCATATATAATTTGTTAAATGTTTAACTTGTTCTAGTCGCTTGTGTAAAATGGGCATTTTTGCTTACTATGCTTAGCAGTATTATCAATAAAACAAGCAAGCAATCCATCCCCTCATTAGTCTTCCAGGAATTACCCACACTAATGGAAATTATTACTATTAAAATAGTTACTTTTTTAATTTAATTTTGTTAACCATGTAAGTATATTGGACCAAATGGGTCCATTTACATGCATGACCCAGGAGTTTCTCAACACTTTAACAAACATTACATACTGTACAATAATGGAAATGGATACCACAAAATAATGCATTGTAAAAATAAATACTACATTTACTTGATTTGTAAGTAAAAACATTGGCATTGGCCAAAATATTAATAGAAAATGGAAGAACTAGCAGCAAACTAATGTTCAGATAATCTTTCCCTAAAGAGAGCCAATGAACTGATCCTTTTTGATGAGATATCTTGTCTTCCTCTTTTTGGCTGCGCTTCTTTTGATGCAAATATAGGTAATGGTTTTGTTGTTCGCTATAGCATTTATATCTTGGCAGTTACATGTTGTAAACTATCAGATTACTCTTAAGATAGAGCATCATTAAATTAATTGATAAACTACAGTTTAGTGGCACTGCTCCTGCATACATTATTTAAAAGCATTATCCTTTCATAAGTGTTATCTATCCCAAACGAAACTAATTTTACTGCTGCTGATAATTGTCTCTTTTCAAAGGGGCTTTCCCTTCCTTCTAATTTTGTTTTCTATAATGTAGATTTTTGTATGTTATCTAGGCACAGATAAATATATCTTATTGCCCCTGAAAGCAGTTACTTGAGCCTAGCTCGCCTTATCCAGTAACCAAAAAGAGTAAAAATAAAATTAAAAATAGTTAAAGCATGCACACAGTTTAGTCTTAAAAAAATCTGTGCTATCTCTTACTTAGCTCTAAAAATAATAATAAGTATATTCATAATAACAGTAATCATAATCCAAAGGTTTGCAAGAACATGCTGTTAGTCTTTTAAAGATCAGCTTGCATCAGAATTGGATAAAAAGAGAATCTGTAAAGCAATTTCCTCCTCATTTGCAAGTGATAAACATCTAACCACATTACAAAGGAAGACATTATACTTAGGCGTACTCAAAAGTTTTAAATAAACACTAATTTATACTATAGAAGGGCTGCATATTGTGGACCACCCATACACTTAAAATCAGAATCTGCCCTTCCCCATGCTTCCCAGAAAGAGTCTGCTTATTCAACCAATATCTTTTTTATTTTCTAGTCCTTACTTTATTTAAAATGGGGTAAATGGGGTTATTTAGTTTACAGATTTCAGGGTAAATTGAGTTATTTAATTAACAAATTTGAGCTTAAACATGCTTAAGTTTGGAATTACTTTTAATGCAGTCATATGTTGTTTGCATGGGCTTTTTTATTTTCTGCACTTTATGTGTGACTGACTAAGGTATTACATTTTAGTTATTTGGAAATGCAAATCTCTTTAAATAAAAAGGCATATGCATTTATTGACAAAGGTCATATGTTTACAGATGTTCAAGTAAATTAGCAAAACTAGCATTATTATTTTAAGGAAGCTATGTTTTGTATTTATCAATATTGTTTTGTACCATAAAAAGATATGAGCAATAGATGTAGCTCAAAATATAGTTACAGTATTTGTAACTGATGATCATGAAAGGCACACTAAGCTGCTATAGCTTGTTTCCAGTTGTGTCCTCTGGATGAATTACAGTACATGGACCTGATTTACTGACAGGGAGAATGTTGGCAATGACATTGGGGAAATTACCTTTCTGTTCAGTTAGTGCCATGGGGTCTTTAACTTCCAACTGGACATTGACCAGAGATAAGCAGAAGGAACCTTAGTTTAACACATCATCTGAATTGCAGATATGAATACAATGCAATAAAAATATATATTATACGGTATCTATCATACCCAAAAATATGTTACAAGATTGCTATTGAAAACCATGATTCCATATATAACAATGTGTTAAATGTTGAATAGTGCATGGTGAGTGATGAAATTAAGGTTTATTTTTATTACAGAACTTTACAGAAGTCATGTGATGCCACTTAAAATATGAAAGTAACACCAGAGTTATTTTTTTTTAACCAGCCCTCACGCACCAATGATGGGCCAATAGAAAGAGTTACCATACTCCAGATATTTTATTTTTTATACTTTCTGGTTTCAAAAGTGGTAGAGCTTCATAATCAGTTGAAGCTTTTGAAGTCATGCGCTCTCACTTTGTTGAGAAGAGAATGCCAGTGTGATTTTCACTGGTACAGTAGGCAGCAGTTGTTTGTTGCTCCATTGTAAAGATTCATGTGTAATATAGAATTCTAGCCCTGCTTTTGAGCTGTAAAAACATCTGTTTAGTAATTAGCAAGAATTACATGCAAACCCACAAACATTTTATCAATAGCTGTAATTAAAGATCATGTGCAATGAAATGTTCAGAAATTAAAACTGGCAGTACCATTTATTAAATATATATGTAATTTTTATTTGTATTTATTTAATTTGTTAACTGGGTAAGAGCACTGGGTAAATCAATACCCTTTTTCAGGCCTGACCCGAATACAAACAACAAATAAGTCATAACATATACAATATATAAGTTAAATGCATAAATAACCAACAAATAGCATATGTAAGACATAGACAAAGGACATTAATAAATACATTTACAAACATCCAAACAGGACAAATATTCTTTCAACCAAGATTTAAACACTTGTAATGACAAAGTAATACATAAACTGCTGGGGAGATCATTCCAAAAAGCTGGAGCAGCAATAAAAATAGAACACAAACCCTTTTGGATATACACAACGAAGATGTAAGAAGAATACCAGATGAGGACCTCAAACTTAATCCAGTTGTACGAACTGTAACAAGATCCTGCACAGGATAATGCGAATTACTATGAATTGCTTTGAAAATTTGACACCTAAAAAATGGATAAATTTGCTAACTGGGGATAACCACCCCAATTGGGAATAAAGTAGGCAATGATGTAAATGAGAAGGTGTCAAAACAAAATGCCAAATATTGTGGTAGATTACTTTCAAAATGTTACTTTTTTTAGCCCCAAGATTGTAGTAGAGACTAGCATTATAGTCTAAATGGAGTAGTAAAGAACCAATAGCAATAGAATGCCAAGTTGACAATGGAAAATACTTTTTTAACTCATACAATGTGCCAAGCTTGTTATTAATGGTATGACTAACTTGGATCACTTGGGGCAATACAGTCAAGCATGTATCCGATAGGAAACCCAGATATCTAAATTCTGACACCTGTTCAATATGGAAACCATTCAAATCATGTATCTGCAAACTAGTATAATTCATAATCATGAGAGATGTATGAAAAAGCATTTATTTATTTTTTTACATTCAAAACCATAGCATTCTGAACAAACCACCGACATATATTTTGAAATTCCATTTCAAGCAAAGCAGCAAGATGATCTCCATCATTATAATGATAATAAATAATCAAGTTGTCAGCATATAAGAGCATGTCATGTGAACTACATAATGATGGAAGTTGGTTAACAAACAAGGAGAATAACAGGAACCCCAAAATGGACACCTGGGGTACTCCACACCTAAGTTGACATACATCAGACTGAACTGAATTAATGGAAATAACCTGAGTATAATCCATAAAATAATCTTCAAACCAGTTAACCACCACTAGGGAAAATCCTAAATCAATAAGATTAGCCATCAAAAGGGAATGATCATTTAGATCAAACATCCTGGTCAAGTCAACAAACACTGCCTCAGTCATAACTCCCTGTTCCAGTCCTCCGAGGATGGTGCTAGTGAACCTGACCAGAGCAGTACCATTCCCATGGTTCTTTCTGAAGCCATGCTGCTAAGGACACATTAGATGATAAAACTCTAAATGTTATATATCCTGATTTGAAACCAATTTCTCCTGAATTGTACTCAATGGATTTAAAATAGAAATAGGTCTGAATTCCTCAGCCAGCACAGCTCCATATTTCCTAGGGACAGGCACTACATGTGCACATTTCCTAGCTGTAGAAAAAACACCAGTGGTCAAACACAAATTGAAAACATGGGAGAGGGGACCTGCTACTAAAGAAGAAGCCAGTTTAACAAAATGGGTGTCTAAGCCCCCACCACAGTCTTCAAACTTAAAGTAGAAAGCAGTTTTCGAACACCCAACCTCATTACCCTATGAAAGTAAGAAGGTAGATGATCATTGTTAGACCCAGTAGAAAAAAGAAGACATAAAGCAAGACAAAGTAGCAAATTTAGTATTTAACACATTTGCTATCTGACATGGATCAGTAACTTCCTGGTCATGTACCGTCAAAATATTAACTGCTGATAATTCCCTGGGGCACAAAAGTGAGTTAACAGTATGCCAAAATGTTTTAGAATCAGATATACCAGAATTAAATTTATGCCTGTAGTAAGCTTTTTTTTTTTGCATCACTCACCATCTTACTTACTTGATTTCTAAGTGACCTGTATGTATTCAATAAAGAACCAGAAGGTGAACACTTATAATTAGACCATGCCTTATCTCTTAACTGAACTGGACTCTTTATTTCAGCAGAGACCCAACAATTCTTGGTATCCCTAACTTGTACTTTGTGTAATCGAAACAACCAATTTTGAATCATTAGCAAATGGGAACAAAAACAATCCACAGCACAGTCTGGATCAGGAACTGAACTCAAAAAAGACCAGTCAATCTTACTCAGCTCTGCCTCCAACCTCACAAGATTAACCCTCTTAAAAGAGTGAGAAAATATAACACGAGATGGTATTTTTTGCCTTTCAAAATTCAGGACACAATAAGTAGCCATATGATCACTAACTGAAAAACTGAGTACGTCAGCCTGCAAAACAGCACCTGGTTTATTATTAACATCCCAATCCAATAATGAGTAGTTATCAGTTAGTGAATTTAATATTGACTGTTATTGACTTTTTCTCCTGTGCTTCCCTCCCTTGTCCTACCTCTCATTCTGCTAGCCTTCATGTTTGTATTTTTTTACTATTAGGCTATGTTATTAGTCCTTCCATTTTAGGTAGTCCTACTCAATTCCCTGTACCAATTTGTATATTACTGAATTTTGTGGTTAATGTATTTATTGCTATTTAAAATTTTTCTGTACCTTTCATGTATTATTGTTATCTGTTGCTTTATTGTAAATTGTCATTATACTATCGAGTATGTTGTTAAAGGGACCTCCTTGTAAATGAGCATGCTCAACAGAATTTATTCTTTCACAATAAACTGAACTGAACTATTCTCTTTCACATATGAAAACAACAGGGGTATTGTTACATTGGTGAGATCTACAAGGATTCTATTTTTGTCTAACGTGGTGCCTATTACAAGAGACTGAAAGACAATCAGCTGACTTGAGTGTGGTTTCATCATGTACAGTGCCAGTAATGCACAAAAAATAGTTTCAGCTAATAATTTTAGCCTGTGCAGAAGTCAGGGAGAGTAGTACATTGCCATAAGGTCTGAAGACTCTTGAATCTGGTGGAGATCAATGCCTAGCAATATCTAGAGTGCAAAAAGTTCCATAGCACTGCAGAATGGCTTCATTCAGTTGATTGAAAATCCATATGATCAACTCAAATAAACTGATGCTCCATCAGGTACAGATAACAATACACCTTGCTCTGGATAGGGGAGAAGTGTCGTGTACCTCAGATGTATACATGTAGCACATGGTCTGACATTACGGAATCAGCTTCATCTGAGTTACACTGACAAAGGTGATTCCAAAACATCTGTCTACATGCTGCGTGTGCATGTCTGAGGTACCCGGCACCTACCCCCTACCCAGATCAATGTGTGCTATTACCTGTATATGTTAGAGAGTCAGTTTATTTGATTTGATCACATGGATTCTCAATGAACTGAATGAAGCCATCATGCAACACTATGGCATTTTTGAACTCTGGATATATAAATAAAGGTAAGACATACAAGATGATAGAAGGCTAAGCAATTTTATTTTTCACTGTGAGTGCATTTTTATGTTTGCTTGTACGCATGTGCAAGAATCATAGTGCGACCATCCAAAATGCAGTGCCGTACAGTTGAAAGGGAGAGCACCACTTGAGTGAGCAGTGCTCCCCCTCCCCACACACACACGCGCGCATGCACATTGCGTGCTCATGCACTCCTGCCTCCCCCATGCACACACACTGTATGGCTGACAGGGGTGCCCAATCCCCCATCAGCTCTATTGTTCCCCCTCTGCAGTCTGTATGGTCGACAGGGGTGCCCAATCCCCAGTCAGCTCCACTGTCCCCCCCAGACTATCGGGTGTCACGCTGGGAGCCCACCCCTGTGTGGCAACAGGTCCTATGGCCGACGGGGGTGCCCAATCCTCCATCGGCTCCACTGCCTCCCCAACAGCCTTCCAGCTGCCATGCTGGGAGCCCACCCCAGCGTGGCAATGTCCTGCGTAGTCCAAATAAAAATAAAAAACTGAAAGAAAAAACCTTCCCTCACTGCTGTCTTCACCACCTTCTCCCACCTGCACCCACCCACTGCTCACCCTGCCTCCCCACACCCCCACCTCACTCCAGACTTACCTCCAGAGCTCAGCGCTACGATCTTCGGTGGACCAGGAACACGTCTGCACTCTTCAAAGCTGACCGCGAACTGAGGAAATGCCGGTAAGCTGTATAATGTAATGAATAGGGTTTTTTCAGCTTTGCTGCATAACCCAGCCATTTTTTGGAATTTTGGCACCAAATCTTCAACATGGGGTTTTTGGGACCCCTCCTTATGAATTCTGTCACTGTCATGGTGTTAATCAGGCTTGGAAGGTTATTTCGCAGTCACTGCGCAAAATCACCTTTAGGGACTGAATAATGAAATGACAGTGCCAGCGTTGATAAGGTGGGCTCTCAAAAAGCCTATGTTGAAAATTTGGTGAAATAATTCCTAAAAATGACTGTTTTACGAGCGTGCATTGAGCTGTTCCTACGCACACTCGTAGGTTCATGAATTTTCAATATTTTCACTCTGGATTTTCAACATTGCCATTTGACCACACTTCCTTATGAGTAGTATAGCTGTCAATTTTCACATCTCACCCAAAATGTGTTTCCGCGCATGTAGCGCACAATGGCGCAGTCGGTCTGCGTAAATCAATGTTTCTGACAAATTTAGAACATCACAGTGACACTGTTCATGAGCAGAGGTGTTAAATGGCAATGTTAAAATTTGGTGAAAAATTCCCAAATGACTATTTTACGAGCATGCGTTGTGCAGTTCCTACGCATGCTCGTAAGTTCGCGAATTTTCAATATTTTCACTCCAGATTTTCAACATTGCCATTTTACCATACCTCCTTATGAGCAGTACAGCTGTCATTTTTCACATCTCACTCAAAACATGTTTCTGCCCATGTAGCGCACAATGGCACAGTCAGTGTGCGAAATCAATGTATGGGACACATTAAGAAAATCACAGTGACACTGCTCATGAGCAGAGGTCTTAAAATGGCTGTTTTAATAATTTGGTGAAAAAATTCCTAAAAATGACTGTGTTACGAGTGAGCATTGCGCAGTTTCCACGCACCCTCATAAGTTCATGAATTTGTAATATTTTCAGTCCAGATTTTCATCAGTGGCATTTTTCGACACTTCCTTATGAACAGTACAGCTGTCATTTTTCACAGCATGGCTGAAATGTGTTTTCACACTTTCAGCACAGAAATGCGTGGTCGCTGTGGGAAATCATTGTTCGGGACAGATAAAGAAAATCACAGTGACACTGTTCATGACCGGAGGTCCCAAAATGCCTGTGTTGACAATCTGCTGCAAACAATTCCCAAACTAATTACATTACGGGTGCACGTTGCACAGTTTCTATGCACGCTCATGACTTCAGCAGTTTTTTTATATTTTCACTGCAGATTTTCAACATTGCCATTTTTTACACCTCCCCATGAACAGTACAGCTGTCATTTTTCACATCCTGTTCAGAATGTGTTTTTGCACCTGTGGTGACAAATGCCATAGTTGCTGTGCAAAAGTAGCTTTGGCTAACAAACTGATATTGCCACTGTTCATGAGGTGGGGGTCACAAAAAACCCATGTTGAAAATTTGGAGTGAAAATACCAATGAATGCCTGAGGCATTAGGGTTTCTGACCATAACACCCTACCCTGTAGAGAATGACAGGCATCAGGGCTGTGTCTTGGGATTGTCACCTGCAATGCTCATACCATTCCACCCCCACCCACACCCTGCAGCCACTGAGAGGCATCGAGGTGTGCCTTGGACTCTTCGGCCCCAAAGTTCACCCCATTCTCCTATACTACACCCATCTCACAATATTTCCTGATGGAATGGGGTGTGCATAAGGCACACTGTGACACTTGGTGTCTGCATGGTAGGGTGTGGTTAAATGGAGTGGCCATTATGCCTGATGACCCAAAGGCACACCCCAATGCCTGTTACTATCTGCAGGGTGGTGATGGGGTTGGATTCACTTCAATACTTCTTTGCCATTCCTATTATGCAGCTCTGTAACTCCTATACTACCAATGCCAATGCCAGCAAGCAAACATTTGGCATTGATAAATGATTGCTTCATGGGTGCACTGCAAAGTGTGGCCACTGCTGACACACACTGCTCTCCATTAGTTCTTGCTGAAGGCATGCAGCACCGTATCTGTATTACTCTTTAGTTAGGGAGCAATCACTGAGATTGTGGTCCTTTGGTGTTACAGACTGTTGAATCTATCTGTTGTGTGAAAGGCATGAGTCCTATTGTCATGTTAAACACTGTTATTCTTATTCATGCTTGACTTTCAATAGAGATTATTGCTCAGGATGTAGCTAATCTAATTGTCCCTTCTGCCTGTAAATTGTAGCGGAGGTCGGGTTGGGGAGGTACAGTAATGCTGTTTTGAAACTTTATTAAGAGAGTTTCTACACAGTAGCCAGTCCACTGCTTTCTCCTGGACAGATTTTTACTTGACCTAGATTTAGCCTTAGCTGTCCTTTACTGAACATTAAAATGGTTACCTTACCAGGGATAGCATATCCACCCAAAGTACAGATTAACACAAATGAGTGCCCTTCCCCCATCAAAACCTATTTTAAAGCACTCACTGGCCAACAGTAATGTAATTACCAACATTATTCTATTAGCAACAACAAAACTTCTTAGCAGGCACAGAAGAAAGAACTCCAAATGACATCAGCAGTCTGGAGGCATGTTGACTTCATGTCCAGCATCCTTGGAGAAATGGGCCACACCAGAAAGGCATTAAAAAGTATGAAATCATAATTTTTTCTTACAAGACCAGGAATGTACATAGTTTTTACAGTAATGATTATTGAGTGATGCTACCTGTTTAGTTTTGAAAACCATTGCACATTATTTTTAAGCTACATCACATGGGGAATTTGAGCAATTGATATTTAGAAACATTATTATTTCAATAATGTTTAAGTATGTGCAGTATCATTTTAAGTAACAAGCTGTGAGGTGTAAAAGCAGAAGATAAAAAAATGTAGGCCTAGATATTCAAAGTGTTAGCGAGTACTACACGATTAGCAACATGTTTACTGTGGAAAGTGCAGCTGGCAGCCTGGTAGCACGACTGATGCTGTATTTAAAAATACAGTTAGATTCACTAATCTGTTAGTGCATGAGTACTAGCTACTAACAGCTGATCATGCAAATGAGATGGCATGGGATGCATACTGGTGCATAGGTCTTTTAGAAATGTTTCAGAAGCACTAAAAGCATGCTTATGCAATGTTGTTTAATGATTCTAATGCCATTGCAATATTAATGTGAAGAGTGGTGCATGGAATCCCCACTCAGCATGTATCACTGGAGCCATTATACAGCTACCAAACAAGTAGGATTGCCACCTGTCAGATTTTTTACCTGGTGATCAGGTTTTCAGGGTCTCTATCAGGTAATCCGGTTTTGCTCTGTGCTGGTCAGGTTTTTGGGCCATTTTTATTGCTTACATACTTTTGAAACATATTGTTTCGTGTCATTCAGTGTTTCAGCTATGTGTCCAGGTTACAAACAAGTTCTGTTGTCAGTATAGCCTTTTGTCTGTGAAAGCAGTCCACTTGGGAGGTGTAAAGTGTGGCCATTAACACCATTATCACTAACTTAACCTAATCTTTACCACTGCATCTTAAATTGGCATAGCAGCAAAGCTGCCCCCACATTTAGTAACAGCAACACAGACAGTTGTCTTCAACTTTCATTTGCTGTTAAACATTTTCATCTCTAACAGAATTTAGGCATTTTTAAATGTTTTAAATTATTTTTTCCTCAAGAAAAAAATATGGTCAGTTCTTTGGCTTTGAAATAGTACTGTAGAGATAAAAAGATATACAGTACACATTATAGGAAACAATGTCTTTATTATGTATTATGATATACCATGCATACTGTTGTATGCTGTTTACATTATTGCCCTTGTCTCCCCTCAGATCCTATCTGTAAATGAGATTGCTTTTATCTTTGTATGTTTATCTGATAAACCAATGTCAATAAATAAATGCATAAGTAAATAAATAACTAGGAAGAATCTAAGAAAGTAAGTTTAACAGGCACAGTTAGGTATCATAACATTTTTTTTGAACTGCTGCTTTAAGTGTTGTCTTTTATTGATATAACAAACAGCTTTCTTCTGAGGGAACAATGCATGATAAGTCATGAAAAGGGGTGGTGATAGGAATGGAGCTTATGATCTGTTTTTTGTCTCATCCAAAGGTGGCAACCCTAACTTTGGTACTCTTATGCTTCTCCTTCCTCCTGACCCCTGTCCAAATCTTTGTTAAAATGAAAATCTAGTAATTTAGTGGTTCCCAAACCCTCTGCCCATTCCCCTTCTAAATGTTGTTGCTTTTTAAACATAAGTCTCTGGTAGTCTAGTGAACTCCATCTTGTCCAATGCAAATGGTAGTTATGAACAAAATGACCTTGGCTTGTATTCAGTGGCAGCTCCACCCCTTGCTCCCAACCCAAGATGGTGACCAGCACAACCCTCTGGTCATCTCCACAGACAGTCACCATCTACACCACAAATCCAGTTTTCTGATACATACTAGCATGCATCTTGTGTATATTGAGGTATGGACTTATGCTGACTAGACTTGCAGGACAGACAGTGGCCAATCACAGCCATGAGTGGAGGGTTGTGACAGTTGCAATCCATTGTTAAGGAGTCATTGGGGTGTGGGTGTTTCTGCACACCAGGAGAGATCCTTTTTTGATAACTGGCACAGCAACTGGGTGGGAGAGGAGACCACAAGACTATTAGGACATGCTATTCCTGTACACAGACACAGGGGTGGGATGGGGGACAACTTGACTACCAGGGACTGCTATTTCTGATCACTGGCACTTAGACCTGGTTGAAGGAAGAACACTTGACAACCTGGAATGCATTTTATGTACACTGGTGCTGGGATCAGGCAAGATCTGGGCTGCTAGACTATGAGGGAATGCTATTTCTGTACACTGACCCTAATATCAGATGAGAGGGGGACCAGTAGACTTCCAAGAGTGCCAGACCGTGGAGAGCTTTAAGAAGGCCTTAAAGACCCATCTGTTTTATTTGCCGTTGGGGATTTTACATAATATATTGTTTTAAGGTATAGAGGTGTGAAATTTGGATAGCGCTGTGTTTTATTGCTTTATCTTTTTAATATGTGTTATTGTTATATATTTTACAGTGCTTTGATATTTTTTGAATTGCGCTATAGAAATAAAGATATTATTAATATTAAAGATATTACTAAGATTTCTTCTAAAAACAAACAATAGGGTGATGGAGGAAGGATTATTAGACTACCATTTTTTTTCCTAAAAAAAACAACACATAAACAGGGATTTGGTGAAAGGGAGACAACTAGACTAGCAGAGTTTTCTATTTTTTTTTAAATATTTAAATATTTGGATGAGAATCAGATGGGATGGTGAACTAAGACTACTAGGGTTTCTTAAAAAGAATAAGCACTTGAACATGGATTTGGCTAGAGAGGGGACCACTAGAATGTAAGGGAGCATGTTTGTTAACTACATAATGGCACCAGTGATGCCTGGGGGAGCCTTGAGAAAACTGCATGCAGGTGAACAGCCCTCCATGCAGTCATGGAACTAATGATAGTGCCTCATGAGGTAATGAGACCATAATGATGGTAACTGACCTCTTAGTGACCTACATAGGTAGATAAGCCATTTTCATTAGTACCTTCTAGTATAACAATTTAGTACAAGAGCACTACGGTTTGGGGCACCCTAACTGCTATTGCTGTTTGACAACAACTATGCTCTTTACAGGAACACACATCACTGTGGCTAGCGGGGCTTGTGCTTTGCACCAATCACACTTGTTAGTGCCTTTGTCAGTGCCGTGCTCCAGGCAGCTATATTAAAACAACTTTAGGTCACTCTCACTGAGCTCAGTACTTGTTTGAATACAATATATCACATTTAGAAACTTGTGCTAAATTGTGCTCACTCTAGGATTTTTTTAGTGCAAACTGAAACTTTTGAATATGGGGCC
This sequence comes from Neoceratodus forsteri, assembly GCA_016271365.2. Classification (NCBI taxonomy): domain Eukaryota; kingdom Metazoa; phylum Chordata; order Ceratodontiformes; family Ceratodontidae; genus Neoceratodus; species Neoceratodus forsteri. The sequence continues at coordinate 629,853,015 of CM057455.1, forward strand.
CTTAACAGTTTTCAGACATGTGAAGATTATTTTTAAGTAAGTGAATGCAAAATAGTTCACATTAATTCAGATTGTTTTAATATTTTTTATCATGAATTCAGATTGTTTTAATATTTTTTACTGACCAAAGACTTTTGTTAAGGAAGTTAATGTAGGAATAAAGATCAGAATGTCAGGTATCATCAAGACTACATTAACTTTAGTACATCTCATTATGAATGAATTTCCTCAATTTACACACTTTGTTTAGAAAAGAATGATCATAATGACTAGCAATGCAGCAAAGTTTAAATTCGCCAGTGAAGTTCCGGCGAAGTCGTGAATTTTGCATCCACGGAGCAATCCATGAACTTTTGTAGTTAGGCCAAAAATTCATCTTCTGGACTTTGCGGCATGTTTTTTGGTGGAATTTTGCTGCACATTGTGGTATTTCACCTGTGAATGGCAGAATTTTGACTCTGAATGGCGAAAATCCACCATTCTAGGCAAAATTCCGCCATTCGCAGGTAAAATTCCACACTTCACAGGTAAAACTTCATGATCCACATCCGCAAAATAATCTGCAAAATACACAAAATTCACAGATTATTTCATGGAGTGAAATTTCCCTGCTTTGCACATCCCTGATAATGACTGCTAAGAGATCAAACATCTTTAACTGTTTTTCCAAACTGTAGCTGTTCTAAAGATATTTGCAAGTACAGTCCACTACAAGTAAACAAAGTTTGGTGAAACTGATAATGAAACTTTCAGTAGGATTGATGGGAATTTTAAATTCTCCCATTAATTTTGGCAAATTTGGCCACTGTGCAATGCAATTCTCTGCAGTTGTAGTGAGTGTTACTATTCAAACTGATGCAATTCACACTTTGTGGCAAATTAGTGTTGCAAATTGAATAGTAGAATTTGCTACAACTGGATAGTGCATGCACAGTCCTTGTGTACTGCATGCATAGTATGACAGTTCTCATAGTAAGATTTGCAGAATTGCATACCTTTTACTATGGGAACTGTGGCAATGTACTTTGTGCTGCAGTGCTACATGATTTGCAAGCTTTTAAACTTCTCATGCAGTTACCTTTCAGACCACTGTAATATAACAATTATCATTTTGTATAAAGTTGCATATATAGCAAATGGCAGAAGAATTATAATGAAACATTAATTTTTAATAAATAAGAAGAATGCACAGGGCACAAAAAGAACAATCCAATCTGTCCTAACCCTACCCAATGACCTACAACTCCTTCCAACTACTTTGGACTGGGTATCCCTGTACCCTAAATATTCTCTTGAATATATACCTTCCTGCCTTGAATCCCACCACAATGACAGCATTTACCATGTTGATAAGCACAAGCAATCTGTTCAGGCCCTGTACTGTACACTGTCTCTGTGAAGATGAACTTTCTCATGTCCAAGACCACTATTAGGTTTGTAGCGCCCTAAAGGCTACTGCCACTTCACAACTTCTATTTTCAGTACAGACACATATGCCTCTGTGGCTAGAAAGATTTTGTCTTTCATGCCAAGCACACTTGTTAGTGCCTTCATTAGAACTGTGCTCCAGGTGTCTATATTCAAACATTAGGACATGTCCACTATGCTCAAAGTAGGAATTTAAATTCCTGTTTTCTTTGTTATGACTATGCTTGTAGCCACACCCTATCTGAGTGAGTGCCAGGTGTTATATATTGTTGCTGCTATCTTTATCTTCCCCAGTTTGCAATCCCTGTTGGCTAGAGCTATGTTCCATCTGGTCAAGTTCTGCAAATTAAATAAGTCTTCTTCTTAGTACAGGTCCTACAGTGATGGGGTACAGAAGGGAGGCAGTCAGTTGTGCTGGCTATGGGGCCCCATTCTCTAGGGATCTGGAGGAGGGCAATGACCCATTTGCAAGACTTTGGCAGAGCTCCAGTCTCACATTGTAGCAGTAAGGATAGAAATATCTCTGCTGCATCATCAGCTTATACAAGGCCCTTCTCCACCAACACCACTCCACCAAAGACCAACTGGTCTTGAGGTATGTGTGGTGGGAAGGGTGACAGGAAGGGGAAGCAGGGTTAGCCACATAGAAGTTTTCCAGCCCCCACCCATCATCCACATGGCAAATAGACTAGCACCCCAATAGAAGGTTCAGGCACCTGACTCCAATAGGAGGTTCTCCAAGACAGATGTTGGGAAAGGGAATGACAGTGTGATAGCACTGAAGGGGAGCAAGTCTACCAGGTGAATTTTAGTGGCAGGTGACTCAATGAGCAGTGAGGTAGAGATGGTGCTGAAGGGGTGTTGAAATATAGGGGGATGGTACCATGCCTTTTTGGTACATCTGCCATCTGGGATTTAGCTAGGATAGGGAGGATAGTAGAGAGGGAGCAGGAGGAGCTGGGGTGCTTGTATACCTGGGTATCCATGATCTGGTGAACCAGTTGGTGGAGACGGTGAAGTAGAACTTTTGTAGACTGGGGGACAAATTGGCAACATACTCAGCCTCCCTAGCCTTTTCCAAAGTCCACCCCATGGGGGAAGGGAGGAGATGCAGGATAGAATAAGGTGGTAGGTAATACAGCATTTTAGGGGTTGTGTTAAGGGATGGTGTGATGATAAGGGGTGTCACTTTGTAGAGGACTGGGGAGAGTCTTGGGACAGGAGGCTCTTCAAGGGTTACTGACTTCACCTGATGAGAGATGAGGCTTGCACACCGGGGCAGAAGTTTGATGTCTATATCAATCATTTAAACTGACTGCTGGGGAGACCATGTCTAAGGGAACCTTACTGGCAGGGAAGAGGAAAATTATCCTGGCTTGTACTCCCTTGCATCTGGGGGATTGTACAAGCACATCAGGTACAAAGGAAAATGTGGCCCTTACTGGACTATGAGAAGGGGCATCAGGGGAGGGGGACGACACATGGAGCAAGCAGTAGGAATAAAACAAGTGGAGGACAGAACATGAGAAATGCAAGGGTAGTAGCAAAGTATGGTCAGGGATCACATGGAAGTGGGTATGCCTTAATGCCAAGATCCTAGGGAACAAAATTAGTGAGCTCCAAGTGCTAGTGGCAGACACTTGGGTGGACACTGTGGCCATAACAGAAACATGGGCATCAGAAAATAATGACTGGAAACTGACAGTTCTTGGGTACTCAAAGTTCAGGATGGATAGTGGATCAGGTAAAGGGGAAGAATTTGCCCTTTATGTCAAAGAGGGCATAGAGGTGGCAGAAGATAGGGGCATTAGGGTAGAAACAGGGAGACTGAGTAGATGTTGTACAACTCGCTGCTCCCTTAGGAAATAAACTGCACTTGGGGATGATCTATAGACCACCAGGGCAAGGAGAGGAGAGGGACAAAGAGCTCAGGAAGAAATGCAAAGAGGAGTAACTAAAGGGGAAGTTGTGGGTGTTGGTGATCTGAACCTACCGGATATCAACTGGAATGTTCCTGTGGCCAAAAGCCAGGCCCAGCTGGATGCATTCCAGGATTATCTGCTGATACAGCTCATTAAGGAGCCCGCCAGACAGACTGCAATTTTTGATGTGGAGCTCACCAACTTGGAGGTGGTAGGAGCTGTGGGAGTAAGGGAGCTGCTTGGGAACAGTGATCATAACTCTGCTTGTTTTGAACTGGCCCTCAGGTCTGGTAAACCATGGTCAAACACTGAAATCCTTTATTTCAGAAGGGCGGACTTCAATAGACTGAGGGAAGTGGTTAGGGATAAGTTAGAAGAGGTGGACAACATAGAAGGGGTGGAAGAGAAATGAGAGGCAATTAAGGGGGCCATACTCGGGGCATCTCAGCTTTGGATAAGAACAATAACCAAGAAGAACAGGTTCAAGAGCCACTATGGTTCTCAGTAAGGGTCAAGGAAGCAATAAGGATCCAGAAAAAGGCCTACAATTTAAAGAAAATCAGGGAGAATGAAGAAAGGTGAGAAAAAATACTAAAAAGTAGGGAGGCAAAGAGAGCAGTTAGAGAGGCAAAAGTAGACTCAAAGCTGCATATTGTGGAGGGGTTAAGAATGGAGAAAAACAGATCTTCAGTTACATAAGGGAAAAAAGGAAGAAAAGAGGTGGAATTGTAAGGCTAACTGAGGAGGACAGGGTGACTGAGAAGGATAGACAAAAGGCCACTGTCTTAAACTATTACTTTTGCTCAGATTTTATTACAGAGGACAGTGGGCCCTTGCCAGAGAGTGGCATCAAAACAGCCACCAAGTGGGTCCCAAAGGTGAAGCAATCAACAATCACTACAGAAAGGATCCTGAAAGGGCTCACAGCCCTTAAGAATAAGACCCTAGGACCAAATGGGTTGCATCTGAGGATATTCAGGGAACTGGCAGTGGTATCGGGGGATCTGCTGTTAGATCTTCAATAGCTACCTACGAACAGTGGTAATCAGAAGGATTGGAGGGTGGTGGATGTAATTCTGCTCCATATGGGTGGGGACAAGGAACAAGCAGGGAACTACAGGCCTGTCAGTCCTACATCTATTGTAGGAAAGCAGATGGGGACACTGATCAAGGAGGACCTCATAGATTACTTGGGGAATAATGGTCTGCAGGATCGAAAACAGCATGGATTCATAGAAGAAAGATATTTTCAGACTAACCTGATAGTTTCCTAAGTGTACAAAGAGAATTGGATGGGGGGGGCCACACTGTGGATTTTCTCTACTTTGATTGCAGCAAGGCTTTCAACTTGGTACCTAATGGTTGCTTGCTGAAGAAAACGGAGGATCTGGGGGCAGCTAAGGTCATAGTTATCTGGGTAAGAAACTGGCTAAAGGGGAGGCAGAAGAGGGTACTGGTCAACGGGGTTAGAACAGAAGAAAGAGCGATCACAAGCAGGGTTCCACATGTACATCACTGACATTGATGAGTTGATCCAGTACAGGCTATGTCTCTTCACAAATAGCACAATGCTCTGTGGGAAGGTGGATAGTGATGACAGAATAAAGGAAATGTGGGAGGATTTGAAAAAGCTGGAGCTGTGGTCAAAGGTTTTGCAGTTAAAATTCAGGACTCAGTATCACAACTTAAGAATGTGAACTTGTAGTCATCATAAGTGACTCACTACAGCAATAATGTCAGTGCAACAAGGCATACAGCAAAGCAATTCAGATGATTGATTCCATTGGGATTGGTATTGGTAGCAGAATAAAAGAACTAATACTCCTCCTGTATGTTTGTTTGTTTGTTTGTTGAATTTTGTTGACCCGTATGTGAACTTGTAGTCATCATAAGTGACTCCCTACAGCAATAATGTCAGTGCAACAAGGCATATAGCAAAGCAATTCAGATGATTGGTTGTATTGAGAGGGGTATTGATAGCAGAAAAAAAGAACTAAAACTCCCCTTGTACAGATCCTTGATGAGGCCACACCTGGAATACTGCACCCAGTTCTGCAGTCCTCACCTCAGGATGGATAGAGATAGGCTGGAGGCAGTGCAGCACCAGGTAACAAAAATGATTCAGAACCAGCAGGGTAGGTCCTGCAAAGAATGCCTCGAGGTGCTTAATATGTATTTGCTGAAAACCAGAAGGAAGAGGAGAGGAGAGACATGACAGAGGCCTTCAAATTTCTAAAAGGAATTAACAGAGCAAACTGGGGGGAATTATTTCATTTGAATTCTGGCCCGTGGTTATGTAGTCACAAATGGAAACTAACAGGAGGGAGTTTCAGGATGGACGTGAGGAAGTATTATTACAGAAAGGGTGATGGAAGCATGGCACAGGCTACTGGCCAAGGTGGTGAGTCTGAAAACTGTTAGAGGTTTTAAGTACAACTTGAACTTGCTCAACTAAAACTGCCCCATTAAAGTCTATGGAGCATGCCCCCACGCTAAACCAGTACTAACATCACAAAATGTGTCAGCGTGTGGGCATGCTTCCAACCATGGAAGTAATGGCATTTTGACTGCTGGTCTATGGTTTTTTATAGGAGTATTTATATAAAAAATCGAGCCAGCAAAAAAAAAAAAAATTCTGGAAAGGTCGGTTTGGGGAATGACAAGCCTACATATATGATAAGAGGGGAGTGACTTTCTAAACTAAAACCCTGTTCTGTAAAAGCCCCTTATTCGAAGGTCTCAGTTTGCACATGAGCACTTTCTAAATTAAAAACCTGCTCTTTAAAGAGTACCTTTTATGCTCTTTTACAAAATCCCCTCCAAAAGACTCAATGGACCCTTACCTCACTAAGAGCCCAAGGATGCAGACATATTTTTTTTATTGTTGGTTTTTAGGGAGGGAAGAGATCATATTTAGGTTCCATGGAGCAGAGAACTCGATCCCTTCCACTTCCTTATACTGAGCATGCTCCTCATGCCTGCACGTTTTGTGATGTAAGAGTCTGGTAAGTGTGAGGTGCACTCCATTTGTTTCTATGGGGGCATTTTTTAACTATGCTTTTAAATGCTTTTGAGAGCCAATCCAAACAAATAAAGGCTATTGCTCGACTAACAAGAGTCTTGTTAGTCGAGCAGTGGCCCTGATTTATTTAAATGGACCCTCTAAAGCGTTAACAATTGTAGTAAAAAACAAGCATTTGTCAATGCCGAATGTTTGCTTGCTGGCATTGGCATTGGTAGTGTAGTAGTTACAGAGATGCATAAAAGGAATGGAAGTGAAGTATTGAACTGAAGCCAACCCCATCACCACCCTGAAGATAGTGACAGGCATTGGAGTGTGCCTTTGGGTCATCAGGCATAATGGCCACGCCATTTCACCACACCCTACCGTGCAGACACCAAGTGTCATGGTGTGCCTTGGGGTCTTTGGCCCTTATGTGCACTACATTACATCAGGAAATACAGTGAGATGGGTGCAGTATAGGAGAATGGGGTGAATTTTGGGGCCAAAGAGTCCAAGGCACACCTCAATGCATCTCATTGGCTGCAGGGAGTGGTTGGGGGTGGAATGGTATGAGCATTGCAGGCAACAATCCCAAGTCACAGCCCTGATGCCTGTCATTCTCTACAGGGTCAGGCGTTATGGTTGGAAACCCTAATGTCGCAGGCATTCGTTGATATTTTCACTCCAAATTTTCAACATGTTTTTTTTTGTGACCCCCACCTCATGAACAGTGGCAATATCAGTTTGTTAGTCAAAAGCTGCTTTTGCACAGCGACTATGGCATTTGTCACCACAGGTGCAAAAACACATTCCAAACAGGATGTGAAAAATGACAGCTGTACTGTTCATGGGGAGGTGTAAAAAATGGCAATGTTGAAAATCTGCAGTGAAAATATAAAAAAAAAACTGGTGATGTCACGAGCGTGCGTAGAAACTCTGCAACGTGCACCCGTAATGTAATTAGTTTGGAGATTTTTTACAGCAAACTGTCAACAGAGGCATTTTGGGACCTCTGGTCATGAACAGTGTCACTGTGATTTTCTTTATCTGTCCCGAACAATGATTTCCCACTGCAACCATGCATTTCTGTGCTGAAAGTGTGAAAACACATTTTGGCCATGTTGTGAAAAATGATAGCTGTACTATTCATAAGGAAGTGTGGAAAAATGCCACTGGTGAAAATCTGGACTGAAAATATTACAAAATCATGAACTTGTGAGGGTGCATGGAAACTGCGTAATGTTCATTCGTAACACAGTCATTTTATGGACTTTTGTCACCAAATTTTCAACATAGCCATTTTATGACCTCTGCTCATGACCAGTGTCACTGTGATTTTCTTAATCTGTCCCAAACTTTGCTTGTGCACACTGACTGCACCATTGTGTGCTACATGTGCGGAAACACATTTTGGGTGAGATGTAAAAAATGGCAGCTGTACTGCTCATAATGAAGTGTGGTAAAATGGCAATGTTGAAAATCTGGCGTGCAAATATTAAAAATTTTCTAACCTGCGCGCATGCATAGGAACTGCGCAACGTGACCTCCGAAAACAATCATTTCTGGGAATTTTTTCACCAAATTTTAAACATAGCCATTTTAAGACCTCTGCTCATGAACAGTGTCACTGTGATTTTCTTAATCTGTCCCAAACATTGATTTCACACACCGACTGCACCATTGTGCGCTACATGCATGGAAACACATTTTGGGCAACATGTGAAAAATGACAGCTGTACTGCTCATAAGGAGGTGTGGTAAAATGGCAATGTTGAAAATCTGGAGTGCAAATATTAAAAATTTGTCAACTTTCGAGAGTGCGTAGGAACTGCTCAACGCACGCTTGTAAAAGAGTCATTTTAAGGAATTTTTTCACCAAATTTGCAACATACACTTTTTGAGAGCCCACCTTATGAACACTGGCACTGTCATTTCCTTAATAGGTCCCAAAGGATGATTTTACGCAGTGACTGCAAAATCACCATTCAGGCCTGATTAATGCCATGACAGTTCAAGAATTCATGAGGAGGGTTCCCAAAACCCATGTTGAAAATTTGTGCCAAAATTCAAAATAATGCCTGAGATATGCATCAAAGTTGAAAAAAACCTATTTATTATATTATACAGCTTACAGGCATTTCCTCAGTTCGCGGTTGGCTTTGAAGAGTGAAGACGTGTTCCTGGTCCAGCGAAGATCATCGCACCGAGCTCCGTAGGTGAGTATGGGGTGAGGGGAGGTGTGGGGAGGCAGAGTGTGCAGTGGGTGGGTGCTGGTGGGGACAGGGAGACTATGAGGGACTCTTTTTTGTTTACAGGTTTTTATTTTGGAAGACAATGGGGGACATTTGGCACGCTGGGGTGGGCTCCCAACATGGCAGCTGGAAGTCTGTTTTAGGGGGCCTGGAGCAGATAGGGAATTGGGCACCCCCATCAGCAATAACAATTTTTGCTATGCTGTGGTGGGTTCCCAGCGTGGCAACTAGAAAGCTTGTTCTTGGGGGGTCATGAAGCTGACGGGGGATTGGGCAACCCCATCAGCCATACAGTACATGGGGGGAGGAGCACATGAGCATGCAACATGCGTGTGGCCATGTCTACGCATGTGGGGAGGGGGAGCACTGCTCACTCAAGTGGTGCTCTCCCTTTCAACTGTACGGCACTGCATTTTGAATCATTGCACTATGTTTCTTGCACATGTGTGCAAGCCAACACAAAAATGTTACCATAGAAACCAATGAAGCATGCTCTGGCACTCTTCAGACTCACACATCACAACATGTACAAGCATCAGGCTGTGTCTCAGTAGAGGGAAGTGAAGGGGATCAGGATCTCAGCTCCACAGATCAAAAAAATGATCCCTTCCCTCCCCAAAACCCAGTAATAAAAACATTATTTTAGTGCATCTTTGGATTCTGTGGCACGTAAGGACCCATGGCAGATTATAGATTTCCAACCAGTAAAGGTGCTCTTTAATAGATTTCAGATGTGTGAAAATTACTTCTATATACGTTAATGCATTTTTTAATTAATTCATATTTGTTTAAGTGTATTTTTTTATTGACCAAAGGCTCTTATGAATGAATTTAGTGTAGGATGAAAGATCAGAATTTCAGGGATTATCAGCATTACAATACATTTAGAGCATCCCATTATGAATGAATTTCCTCAATATCCAAACGTTATTTAGACACAAATGGTCACTAGGGTTACCACCTGTCCCTATTTTCGCAGGACAGTCCTGATTTGGACAGCTGTGTCCTGCAGAAAAACATGAAAAATACTAAATGTCCTGACATTATGGTAGAAAAAATATTTCCTGATTTTCCTCTTAATGTTGCAAAAAACTATAATACCTCAACTAAAGTACCTTAAAATAATAAAAAACACAAGAAACAACTAAAAAACTACAACACTTAGTCTTAATTCTGATAATTTAAAGAAAAAATGTCTGTTGCATTGGTCGAGATGACATATTGTCCTGCGAAAAATCTTGTTTCAGTAAGAAATGTCCCACTTTGGGCTTCTTATAAGGTGGTAACCCTAATGGTCACAATGACTGCAAGGGGATCCAAAGTTTTGAATTTCTTGTTCAAATTGCAGCAGTGGTAAAGCTATTTGCAAGTATAATCCACTACAAGGAGACAATGTTTGGTGAAAGAGATAATGATCCTTTCACATTACACAAATGTAACGATTAACATTTTGTGAAGAGCTGTATGTATAAAAAAAAAGCAACAACATTAGATCATTAGAAAGCTCTGTAACAGAGTAGACACACCAGAGGTTGTAGACAGAATGAGAAGGGACCTGCAGAAACTTGAAGAATGGTCAGAGGTTTGGCAGTTGAAATTCAATGCAAAGAAGTGCAAGATAATGCATATGGGGCACAAAACCCTGGCACAATATATCAGTTGGGGGGTGAGGATATAGCATGCACCAAGCAGGAAAGGATCTTGGGGTTATCATCTCTGATGACCCAAGGTAGGGAAACAGTGTGACAAGGCAGCAGGTAAAGCAATAGGATGCTGGGATGCATAGGCAGGGCATCACCAGCAGGAAAAGGGAGGTCATAATTCCACTATACAAGACACTAGTGAGGCCCCACCTGGAGTACAGTGTATCATTCTGGGGACCTTACCTATGTAAGGACATAGACAGGGTAGAGAAGGTTTAGAGGAGGGCAACAAAGATGGTACATGGATTGCATCACAAGTCATATGAGGACAGGTTGAAGGAACTGAATATGTACCCCTTGGAGGAGATGAGGGAGAGAGGGGATATGATAGAGACATACAAGTATCTTACAGGGAGGAACAGGGTGCAGGAATACACTATTTTAAGTGAAAAGATGTTCCAGGACTAGAGGGCATGGGATGAAGTTGGAGGAGGACGATCTCAGAGGAAATGTGAGGAAGAATTTCTTCACAGAACGGTGGTGGACAAGTGGAACACCCTGCCAGAGGAAGTGGTGGGGGCTGAAACAATCACAGGATTTAAGAATGCATGGGATATCCATAAAGGAATTCTGAAGGTCAGGGGTAAGGGGCAACAGACTTCTAGGAAAACATAAACTGAACTTACAAGCTCAAATGGGCAGACTGGGTGGGCCATAGGCCCTTATCTGCCGACACTGTCTATGTATGTATGTAATTCAGTGGACCTACGCGACTTTTGCTTGTGCAACTGTTGATAAACTTTGGCTATTTGCACTCTCTGTTCCATGGGGAACTACCACCCTGTTGGGGTACCCAAAGGCAAGGAACCCTCCAGGTACCATGAAAAGGATTCCCTTAGGCTAAAGGTACCTTAGGAAGGAGCCCTGAGAAGAGAGGCATACTCCTGGAGGAGGAGGGGAGGATGGTGGAGCAAAGAAAAAGTGATTTTAAGTGAGTCTGGAATGAACTGACTTATATAGCTAAGGCAGGGGGCATGGCTGATTGCTCCAGCCCACTGAACTTCAGGCATAGCCTTTCAATTCAATGGGCTTACACAACTTAGTGTGTAGTTATGCTTGTGCAACTGTCGATAAACTTTGGCTGTTTTCATTCTCTGTTCCATGGGGAACTACTACCCTGTTGGGGTACTGAAAGGCAAGGAATCCTAGAGGATGGTTCCACTTCTAGAAGTACCATGTGAAGGATTCCCTTAGGCTAAAGGTACCTTAGGAAGACACCCCAGAAAGAAGTACTGAGCAGTAAGTATTGACCCAGAAGGCTGAGGAGCACATATTGATGGCAACCACTGACGAGTGAAAACAGACACAGACTGAGATGCAAAGCAGAAAGATATTAAAACTGAAGTAAGAGGGCATGACTTCGAAAGGAGAGAGGGAATGGCAAAGAAGAAGAACTACCACCCAACTCCATCCAACAGCAGAAACCTACCTCATTAACTGATAGAAATATACTACAATATGGACTACTTAGCTTTTATGGCCTTTTACACAGAGGATAGGACAGACTTCCTATGAGGAGAAAAGCTCTGGGGATACATGGCTTAGGTTGCCTTCCCTGAAGGCTTGGCATTCATTTAGTGATGACTCAGCTACTACAATTCAGAGACCCAATTCAGTGGAAAAACAATTTGGAGGAAGGCTCTCCATCCCTTGCTGGGAACACCATGAGGGGGCTCTATGCAAACTCTGCAGCAAAGGGAGACTCCCACTTAGGAGGCCCTCACCCCAAGGCTGGTGGAGGACAGCAACAACTGCTGAAAGGCATTTATCCCAGCTCAATGAGGGAGGCCTAAAGAGGTAGCTGAATGTTTGGGAGGTAGGGAATTGGATGACTTGATGACCAGGTGAACCATAGGCGGTTGTAGGGAGAATAGCTTTCAAAGGTGCTGCTGACTCAGTCCACACAGCTAAAGGAGCTGCCATGGGCTTAAGGGCCCACCATTCAGTAGCTGAAGTCTTACATTTTACATCAAGAGATGCTGCTGATACATCTGCATGGATAAAGCTCCACCCAGAGTGAGGACATTCCCCATTCCCACTGGGAGGTTGGGTGAGTAGGACCCCACCCTGAGGTTCACATGCTCAAGATGCAGTCTTCATGGGTGTAAATCAAGACTGTTGACTGCAAGGTGAGCCCTGAGCCATATTATGTTGTGGGTATGGATGGCATGCATCCTATGAGGAATTGTTGGAGGGTATTGCATTTAGGAAACCTGCATGTATGTCTGGGTGATAAAAGTATAAGTAGACGAGACCTCCACATAGGTCAAAGTTTGTATACTGATACCTCCAAATAGGTATAAGCAATTAATGTGAGGACAAATTCAAATGACTTACAGTTGAGACCCTCACATAGGTCTGAGGTAAGAATTTAGCTGTAATTTAGACAAAGGCTGAAGAGCTGAGTTTCTAGGATAAAAGGACTATGCCTACTTTTGTAACCTCCACTCAAGTACTGTACCAGGCAGGGACTGAGCTAAACACTGCTGTTAAGCTGTGTTAAAAGAAACAGTTCAAACTGCCAGAAAAGCAGGAGTAATTGAAACTGAAAATTAGAGAGCAGGCTGCTAGTGAACAACATTGTAACACTGAAGGATTTATTTATTTAGTTTTTGTTAACCGGGTAGGTGTGCTAGCCATGAAATGACTATTTTTCAGACATAACCCGGGAGGTTACAAAATAGCAGTGAGAACAATGACAAATACAACATTATAAATTGAGACATAATATAATAATGGTAAAAACAATATGACAAAGCAACAACAGGCAGCAGGGATATAGTACACAAGGTAAGTGCCAGAGCTTATGAGCCTGTGACATTAAACAGCATATGGAAAACATAGTCCAAATGGTGAGAAAATTACAGTGTCTAAAACAATAAGTGCAGTCCAGACCCTTGGATCATGGTAGTCGAGACTACAGCAATAGGAAATTAGCAAGGTAATAACTGGCAATAAAAGCTGACAAAATTGATTACTGTTAACAGTGATGTGTAGCCACAGCAGAGACACCAGTATGCATGAGGTTAGGTAGTAAACAGAGAGAGGCAAGGAGAGAGGGAGGGAGGTGTGGAAAAGGTGGAAGGGGGGCAGGTTGTGAGGGCTAGAGAGGAAAGGAAGAGGGGGGAGAGCCAGACAGGAGCGGGATAAGACAGAGACTAGATGCGGCAGGGACAAAGGAGTTAGAGACAGGGAGAAGTATATTAGGAGACTGGGAAACTGAAGACGAGTCACTTAAGGAAGATTAAAACACCTGCAAGGGGCAAGGTTATTAAAGTGAGTATGAAGCCTCTTTTTAAAGATAGCATGACTCGGTGCAAGACAGACATCAAGGGGTAATGAGTTCCAAAGTTTTAGGGCAGCATGAGAGAAATCACAAGCACCCATGGAGGTTTTACACCTAGGGATGTGTAGCAAGGATAGGTCAGCAGATCAGAGGTCATAAGAGGAGGACTGGGGGAACAGCAGGGAGGCAAGTGCTATGGGGATACTAGATCTAATATTCCTGTCCATCAGGGAGCCAAGGGAGAGGAGTTGATGGTTGAAGGGGGAAGGCCAGTTAAGATCAACATACAGCTGGCAATGATGTTTGAGCCATGGGGATGCAGATGCATAGCAGCAGAAATTATTATATGTTGTATCCCATTTGCGAAGAGTAGCCTGAGATGCATTTACATATGTGATGGCATCATAGGTGAGTGATGGGAGTAAAATGTCTGTGGCAATAGCCAGCCTAGCAGAAGATGTAAGAACGTGATTTGTTTTATAGGCCACCCCAAGTTTGGTTTTAACAGATTTACAGTGGCTGCCTAGCTATGAACCAGGTGTAAACAATTAGGGATTATAGTTGCAACTGCGATTGCTGGATATATGGGAAAAATAGAAAATGGGGCCTGAACAGCACAAGGCAAAGCAATTGATGAAGACAGGATGCAGGGAAAACTAGAAAGCCCAAAAAGAAACAAATTGAAAAAGCACAGGGAACAGGGAAAACAGAGAGCAGTAGAAACAGAAGATAGAGAGAAGCACAACTTCAGCTAGAAGGCAGGAAGCAAAATATTGACCGAAGAAGGCAGGAAGCAAAATATTGACCTAAGAGCCTGAGAGGCATAAACAAGCAGATATCCAGCACAAACGAAGCAGACACAAACTAAACAGAAGACCAAAACACAGGAGGAAATAGCAGAGAGATGATGGATATGGGGGGGAGGCAGCAGAGCCTCTGGCTGCAAAGAAAAAAGTGCTTCTGAGTGAGACTGAACTGAACTGTCTTATATACAGTAGCTCAGGCAGGGGGCATGGTTGGTTGCTCCAGACCTTTGAACTGCAGGCATAGCCTTGCAATGGACCTCATTGGAAATGAGCTATGCTCAATGGAATTTTATCATTCGTTTTCATAATTTTATGAATAAAAATTACTACTACTACTACTATGATTAAATCCTAATGTTTAATAAATAAAAGAAATAGAATAATAGAATGTTGAGGAAGGAAAAAGGCCTAAGACCAATCCAGTTTGTCCTGTCCCTACCCACTGATCCACAACTCCTCCCGACCACCTGGACTTTGTCTCACTGTACCCCTAACACTGTCTTGAAAGTAACCCACCTTCCCTCTAACCACCCATGTGCCCCCCCCAAAAGGCAAGCTGTTTGAGCTCTCTACCACTGTCTCTGTGAAGATGAACTTCCTCATGTCCTTTATAGATTTACTCACTAACAACTTAGAGTTCAGCCCTCTTGTGGCTGATGTTCTTTTTTTGTAATTATTTCTGTTGTGTCTAGACCAGACAGACCAGTCAGCCTGACCTCAATAGGGGGTAAGCTGATGGAGGCCATCCTGAAAGGGAGACTGATCAGCTTTCTGCAAGAAAATGGGCTTCAGGACAAGAGACAGCATGGGTTTGTGTTTGGGAGGCCCTGTCAAACTAACCTATTTGACTTCTTCAATTGGGTCATTAGGACAATGGACAAGGCCCAGGCAGTTGATATCTTGTATCTGGGCTTCAGCATGGCCTTCGACTCGATGCCTCATAAGAGACTAGTCAAGAAAGTGGAGGAACTGGGGGTGGGAGCTAAGCTTGCAGGATAGGTCATAAGCTGGTTGCAGGATAGAATCCAAAGGGTGGTAGCTGGGAGAAATCTCAGAAGTGAAGGATGTGAGCAGTTGGGTCCCATAAGGCTGGTGCTTTGTCTGGTGTTGTTTAACCTCATTATAAATGACATCATGGAAGGGATTAAGGGTAAAATCTGCTTGTTCATGGATGACTCAAAGCTTTGTGGGAGGGAATACACAGAGGAGGGAAAAATAGGAAATCAGGGAGAACTTGGCGATGCTAGAAAGTGCAGGCATTTGGCAGCTGTGGCTCAATGGTTAAAAATGCAAAGTTAAGCAGTTGGGGATGAAGAAAGTGGGGACCAAATACTGGCTGGGTGAAGTGCAGGTAACCAGGTCAGAGGAAGAAAAGGACCTGGTAGTACTAATCACAAGTGACCTGAAACACTCTGCACACTTTAAAAGGGTTCACCCATGCCAATGCACAGGAGATGTGGTTGTGGTAACTTAGGGCACAGGAAAAATTATCTGTATCATGATCATGGATGACACTGTGCCACCAGAAAGTTACCACACCAAAGCACTGTCCCATAGAAGAAGACTTACATTTTATGGGTGGCAAAGCCCCCTGCAGCCCTTAAACTAAATATAACTACCTCTGGGTTGGGCATGCCATGAAGGGTGGGCAAATTGTGAAACCGCCAAACACAGTGTTAGTGTGTGGCACTCTACAATCCAGAATGCCCCTGTCACTCACGACCTTGCTGCGGTGCCTACTTGACAGTGCCTTAATAATGGTGCCCTCAAAGTAGCACACACTATAAAAGGGCAGTAGCCAAAGCAATTCTGATGCTGGGCTGCATAGCCAGTGGAATTATCATCAGGAAGGAAGAGGTAATTCTGCCACTGTACAGGTCACTGGTAAGACCACACCTGGAATACAGTGTGCAGTTTTGCTGCTCATATCTTAAGAAGGGTATTAATTGGCAGGAGATGGTCCAGAGAAGGGAAATCTAGATGATCCAGGGCCAGCAGGGCAATACCTATGAGGACAGACTCAGAGAGCTCAACATGTACTTTCTTGAGGAAAGATGGGAGAAGGGAGATATGATTGAGACCTGCAAGTACCTTAAGGGCATTAACAGGGTGAGCACTGAGGGCATCTTCATCCTTAGCAGGAACAAGACCACCAGTGGGAAGAAGGTTTAAGAGGGAGATGAGGAGGCACTTTTTCACTGAGTGAGTGGTGACTAAGTGGAATAAGCTGCCAGAGGAGGTAGTATCCCTAAAACTGGTGGACAGCTTCAAGAGGGGTTGGGACAATGTTAGGGGAAAAGTTGTAGGTAGAAGGGGGGGCAACTGTGAGGGAGAGGGAAGTCGAGGGAGTTTAAAAGGGAAATGCGAAGAGGGAGCAGTCCTATTGTAAATACATAGCAAGTTGCACAATCATTCAGACTAGATAGACCATAAGGCCTCTATCTGATGGCATGTTCATATGTTCCTGTGTCTACTCTGTTTACCCACTGCACAAACTTGTGTGTTTCTATCACGTCCCCCCTTTCCCTCCCATTTTCTAGCAAATATATTTTATTTTATTTGTTTTACCAGGAAAAGTTCCTTTCACTGAAGGTCATTTGCAAGGAGGTCCTGGATATATACTCAAGATATTTAACTTATCCTTGTGTGCATTCTCCAGAAGACTGCTGGTCATTCTGGGCACCCTCCTTTTGACTGATCCCAAACTTTCTCTGCCTTTTTTAGGATGAGGGGATAACAACTTGGCACAGTATTCCAGGTGTGGTCTTATCAAAGATCTAGTTAGAAGCAGGATCAACTCTCCCCCCTTTAGCTAGTGTTGCTCCTCTCTATGCACTCCAGCATTCTACTGGCCCTGCCATGTGCTTTATTGCTTTCAGCATTTTGTTTGAGACTAAAGCTGACGATTACCCCTATGTCTGTCTCTTCTGAAGTCTGTGTCTCCCTTGTTCCACCTATTGAGTGTTGGTTTGTGATTCTTTCACTCTATGTACATAACTGCATTTTTTGGCATCAGGCTGGGGTTGACATGTTTACTCCTAAACATTTGCTATTTATGACTACACTCTGGATCATCCTGTCTGGCCAGTTCTCCATCCATTCTGTTAGTTTTCTATTATGCCCAGGCACCCCAGTTTTTTTAACAAGTATACAGCGTGGTATGGAGTCAAAGGCCTTGCTGAAATCCAGGAACACTACATCCAATACCTGTCTCCTGCCTACCATCTGTGTCACTAAATTAAAAACATCTATTAAGGTTTGTTGGACACAACCATTCCCTAATGAGCCCAAGCTGCCTTTTTTTCCTGCAATCCATACACTTATAGAAATTTCAGTATCCACCTTTTGACTGTAGTCCCTACTAGTTGCCCCACTGTGTAGATCAGACTCACTGCCCAATAGTTCACAGTGTTATCCCTAGCCCCACTGTTATGTAATGACACCACATCCACCAGTCCCTATTCCCCAAGCCCCACCTTGTCTACAGGGAGCAGATAAAGGGGTGTGCCTGGGGTCCACATAGATCCTGCATTGCTAGAAGCAAGACACTCAGGCCCTGCAAATTAATTCATATGTGAAGAGCTGCTGATGCATCAAAAAAAAAAACCTTTAAAAACATGATATTTAGGTAAAGTTCAGCTTGCATTCCATAAATACTATAGATTTCTCCTCTCCATTATTCATTACTGAGGAAAGTTGCACGAATACATGATCTTTATCCCTTAGAGTTCATCTTCCTCTGGAGCTAACACCCTACTTTATCTCATAATCCTGTGTTGTGGCATCACAATCTGTTGCCATGTGAGTAACAGTTATGTTGCCAGTAGTGCATTATGACCTTAGGTTGGTAGAAAGCAGCAGGAAAAGATGAGCTCTTCATGAATAAAGATCCTGTTTTATGCAGATTACACCAGTAATAAATAATTGGAAGCTAGAATACAGAACTAATGTGAAATATAAGCCAAACTCTTGTCTAATTATTATGTTTTGTTAAAGTTCTCCTGAAGGTGTCAGCTGCTTTTTAAGCTTTAAGACTCTTTTAGAATTCTGGCCTCAGTCCTGAAGAAGCCTCACCCTACAGTAATTGTTGCATTGTTGTCACCATGAAGACCAAGCTGAAAAATGATTTCAGAATGCTGTCTTCTTGGTGTCATCCTCTAATGTGACTCTTCCCCCTCTGCTCATCTACCCTATACCACTTTTGGACTTTCTTTTCTTGCTTCTAGTGAAAGAAAATTTCCTAAAGAACGAAAAACAAATATACAGTATGTGCCACTTTTTTTAAGATATGGGAAACTATCACAAGCTGATTTCTTAAAATGTTGACTACAATACTCCTATATTCATTTTCATAATTGTTTAATTATTATTGTATGAGTTGGTGTTGTCCCTCTGTTTTTCTCTACAATACATTGCATGGTTCCACATTTATGTCATGTAGGTGAAAAAGTAGGTTGCAGAGTGACCTCTAGGTCTGGAAGAGCAGAAGATCATGGGTTCTAGTCCCACACCTGGATGTAGGCAAATAAAATTTGTGAGTGATGTTATACCAAAGTCCCTTCTGACCATTTCTTGTGTATACGCAGGTGTCAGTTAAGTACAACATGACACTTATAAGTGTAGAAGACTTTCAGTAGTATACTGGTAAACATTTCACTGTCAATAAAACAGGGTAATGTAACCCACCCAGAGGATGCACTTAGAAATGAGTTTTCACAGCTTGGTGTGCCTTTCTTGTTAAAAAATTACCAATGAATAAATGAAACATACATAGACCTCTGGAAATTTTAAGATAGTGCACCTTGAGCCTGACTTTCAAGACAAAATGTGTGCAACAAAGCCAAAGAGCTTGAAAAAGTAAGTAGCTGAGCAATTCAGTAGGCCATGCACTGCAGGAAATATTCAAAAAGTCCATGTGCACACAATAAATATTTCATGTCACACAAGCAAAATGCAGCTTTGCAAGAAATGGTGTTAAAAAATGAATGAAACAGTCCTTAAAACCACATGGTTTCTTAGTCAGCAAGCTATTTTATCATACAGTTTTTTAATTTTTTTTATTTTTAGCAAAAAGGTGTTTCTGACATCCTTAGATGCCTCCTCTGTGTATTACTAACATGGCTTTTAAAGCTACTGCTGTAAATAACAATGAACGTCATTAAAGATGTCCCCTACTTACAATTAAAAAAAATCTCTTTCACTGTGGTCACTTGTTGAATGAATATGCTAGCTTCATAATGTAGATGTATTAGGATGGTGCTACTACATGTCCATGATGGTAAATAGCACAGCTCTGTGCCAAGAGATTTGTTTTTTAATGCAGACATGGTGCAAGAGTAGAAAGTTTTCAGAACTTCAGAGTTCTGTATCATGATTCAGAAATGAATGAAACAAAAGGAAAAATAGGTGTCTTGATACTTTTGCCAAAAATATATTATTGCTGATAAAAAACTTTATGGACACTAACAAATCACACTGCTTTAAATCAGAATTTTCAACACATGCAGAACTGTTCTTGTAGAATAAAGCATGCCTTGCTACACAAGGTAAAGAGAGGTGTAGCCAGTAGCAACACATAAAATGATGTACATAGTGGGGCCCAGACTGGAATGTCAGTGCTGGTGGTTGAAGTGATTCTCCACATTTCCTGACTTGGTCAGCTGGTGGTGATGAGCATATATGTAGACATTTATTTGATTCCACTGTTTTTCTTCCTGAGTGCATTCACCTTTTGGTTACATGTGCTGACTTTGTTGACTGCACTGAAGTTTCTACATGTCTGTTTGCATTCTCTGCCTTGCTGCCTTTCCTGTTGACTTACAGTACCAAAAAAGATGTTGTGATTTGTGCAACAACTTTCTTTGTCCTCAACAACATGGATTTCGTAATTATTATGGAACAGGTATTGTCTTAGTCAGGTTCATAGAAAAGATTCTTAAAGGATTTGATAATGGTCTTTTGACTGGAGCTGCGTTTGTGGATCTGACCAAGGCATTTCGCCTGATTGAACATGAATTGCACTGTTCCAATCTTAGTTGACAAAGTTTGTCGGAAATATCATTTCTTGGGTTAAAGACTAATTGAACAATCATTTACAGTTTGTTAATTTAGATTCTCCAATGTCAAATGTTTGTGCAATGGGACGTGGGGTACCTCAGAGTCCATTCTGGGCCCATTGTAGTTTTCTCATTTTGTTAATTAAATGCCTCAGACATGTAAACTTTGTGAGTCTCTTCTTTATGTGGATGATCTGGTATTGTTTTCATGTGCCAGATCTGTAGCTTTGTCAGATCTGTAGCTATGAGGAAGACAGGGTTTTAAAGGTTATTTGGGCCCTTTGGTAGACAAGGCACCTGGCCTTGATGGCATGTGCCTGAGATTCCTAAGGGAGATTGCTGAGGTTCTGACTGGCCCCCTGACAGATCTGTTTAACACTTCACCGGAGTCAGGGTGCATGCCTCAGGACTGGAGAATGGTACATGCGGTGCCACTCCACAAGAGTCGCACCAGAGATGAACCTGGCAATTACAGGCCGATAAGCCTTACCTCCACTGTGGACAAATTAATGGAGACCATTCTAAAAGAAAGACTGGTGAACTTTATGTAGGTAAATGGTGTCAATAATGATAGACAGCAAGGGTTTGTCTTAGGAAGATCCTGCCAGACCAACCTAATAGACTTTTTCGGCTGGGTCACTACCAACATAATAGACTTTTTCAACTGCGTCACTAGATTGTTGGACAAGGGTCTGTCAGTGGATGTCCTGCACCTGAACTTCAGTAAGGCCTTCAACTCCATGCCACATAGAAGGTTACTCAACAAACGGAGTAACCTGGGAGTCAGGGACAAGCTGCTGGGAAGGGTAAGGAGCTGGCTGCAAGATTGGAACCAGGGGATGATTGAAGGGGGAGCTATCAAAGCTTCGACTTGTAGCCAGTGGGGTCCAAAAGGGCTCAGAACACAGCCCAGTGTTATCCAACATCTTTATTGGTGACATAGGGGATGGGGTCAAAAGTAAAATCTCCCTATTCAAAGATGATACTAAACTCTGTGGGAGATTGGACATGGAGGAGGGGAGAAATGAGTTCAGGGAGGATCTGGCTAGTCTCAAGAATTGATCTGGCATCTGGCAGTTGGGGTTCAACACCTAGAAGTGCAAGATCATGCAAATGAGAGCTAGGAACCCTGGGTCCAGCTACCGGCTGGGGGGGTAGGATGTACAGTCGTCCAGTTCAGAGGATGAAAAGGACCTAGTGGTGATAGTCATGGGAGACATGAGAAACTCTGGACAGTGCTGTAAAGCTGCAGACAAAGCAAATAAAATCCTAGGATGCATCACCAGAGGATTCATCTTCAGTACTGAGGAAGTCATTCTGCTACTGTACAGGTCACTGGTGAGACCCCACTTAGAGTAATGTGTACAGTTCAGGTGCCATTATTTGAAGAACGACATCAAACTACTAGAGGGAGTGCAGCGTAGGGCAACCAAAATTATCTGAGGCCTGGGGGACAAACCATATGAGTAGAGATTACAAGAGCTCAATAAGTATTCCCTAGAGAACAGAAAACAGAGGGGGGATGTGATAGAATCCTTCAAGTACCTAAATGGTATAAATAAGATTGGAATAAGATGGCATCTTCAGTTTAAGAGGGGAGGGGACCACTAGGGGGCATAGTCTGAAACTAATGGGTGGTAGATTGAGGAAGGAAATGAGTAGACACTTTTTCATTGAAATGGTGGTGTCAAAGTGGAATGAACTGCCGAAAGAGGTGGTCTCATTGAAAATGGTGGACAGTTCTAAAAGGTGGTGAGGAGATGGTAAAAAGGAGACTCATAACTGGAAGGAGGAATGGGAGGGGGGATAACTCTGGGGAGAAAGGGGGGGGCAGCTCCAGCAAAATAGACTGAAGTGCACAATCAAACAGACTTGATATACCGTTATGGTCTGTTTCTGTTGTTGTTTTCATATGTTTGTATGTAGCTGAGTTAACATCTAACCTTGATCAGGATTTTCTTGGCATTTGTAATCAGTGTTCCAATAATTTTCTAGTACTGAATTCTAAGCAAAAGACAAATTCCTCGATATGTGGTACTTCTCACATGTTGAATGAAAATCCTTGCTTACCGTTACATGATAATTTTGGTGCTGCAATTGAACAGGTGCAACAATTTAAATATCTTGGGGTGTTACTTGACCATGGGCTTACTGTTCTTGCTCGGGTGAGATTAGTTAGTCAAACTGTTAGCCAGAAATTGGACATTATTTACAGATTTAAAAGCTTTCTTTCTTTTCAAACTTGAAAAGCCATTGCAAGTGGTTCCCTTCAAATATTTTGACTGTGTCTAATCTATTTTAAATTGGGCTGTAAGGAGCACAATATTCCTTCTACCACTTACAACAATATTTTGGGAGAGCTTAAGCCCAAAGTTCAATGTGGGGAATAGCTCCTCCCACAAACTCTACTTAAACCTACCATTCACAGACACACACCTCACTTAGGGAGTGATTTTTGTCCCTGAGCTCCCTGTGTGGCTCATGTGGCTGCGCAGTTCTCTCCTTCTCCCTCTCCATGATTTGTCTTGTCTGTTTTGCCCCTCTCCTGTGCATCTCCCCTTCCTTCCTCATTGTTTTTTTGTTTCTCTCCTGTTATGTTGCTTACCTTCATTTTTGTTCCCACTTCTTGTTTGGTCCTCTGCTCCCCAGATGCTCCATTTCTCCTCCCCGCTCCTTTCCCTTGCTTGCCTCCATCTTCCACTTGTGTCTGGGTGTGTCCCCTCTATGTTCTGCTTTTGGGCTTCTCTGCCTGCCCTCCATCGCCTCTTCTCCTTCACTGGTGCCTCTAAAACTTCTCCTTGCACCTTACCATACTTCTCCCTGGGACTTGCTCCCATCTCCTTCCAGAAGCACGCCCACTTCCTGTCCATTCCCCACAGATCCCTGCTTTCTCCTTCTTTGCTCCTCTGTTCCCCTTCAGCACTGCCTGCATGTTGTCTGATCCATGGCAGTTCAGCGCTTTCGGTCTTCCAAGTGCTTCTCTTGGGTTAATGGACCATGATACCCCCATCTATCCCCACTCTTCGCAACAACTGTATGCCCATCCTCTTTGCAAAGATGTACCCAGCCTTGGCTTTTCATCTCGAAAAGGTGATGATATCACAGGTAAGGCTCAGAGTGGTTGTAGAGACAGTAGAGCTTTTGACTACTTTGAGCTGCCTTGTTCAGCGCTTCTGGGCAGGAGTGAAGAGTACATTGTTGATATAATTGTATTTCTGTCTTTTACATTGCAGGTATCTACTAAAACAAAACAAAATGTTGATAATCTAACTGTTGCATTTACAGACTGAGGTACCTGCATTTTGCTGCCATTTTCTCTGTTTCTGACTTCTTCCTCCATGTCTGAAACACAGGCAGAACTGATTCCACCAGCAGTATTTGTCTATCAGAATCTACTCAGACTCTGTCCATATTATCATAAGGAGTTACACTTTTTATCACTGGCATAATTTTACTCTACTTGCATTAATTGGGTGGCAGAACAAAGCAGCTCTTCTGCATTTTGCTATTTGTCCCCAGATCACCACATGTCCGATTGCAAACAACTCCTTTCGTCATATTACCACAGTTGATTGCTCTGTTGGGCTCTTTCTAAGCAAACAAGTTGTCCCTCACATGGCCAACAGCTTTCTTCTTCCATCACCTTTAACAATTGCTCAGATCAGTACATGGGTACGTGCCTACCGGATGATGCACAGTGAATTCCTGTACCATGTGTACTGTCTTCTTCAGATAAATATCACCACCTGTGTTACAATCTTATTTTCCTACAGTAGTAACCACAGACATTGCCAGCTATTTCCAGATATGTCACAAAATTTCTAAAGTTCTAAAGTGTTTTTTCTCTGCTTCCCCTACTATGGTAATGCAGAGAGCAGGAGATTTCTCTAGAAATATCACATACATTTTGGGAAATAGCTGGCAATGTCTGTGGCTACTACTGTAGATGCATTTACCATCCTTCCTTCTTGAATAGTCAGATGCTGGTGTCTACCTGCCCATTGCAGGATGCCTTATGCTACAGCTCCTGATCTCCAGGATATTACCTGGGGAGTATTCCCATTCTACCAGTCATGGGGTTGCCCCCACTTATACCACCCCTGCTACATACGACCTCAGTCACCTAGGCTCCTATCTGTACTCCTCCCAGGTATGTATGTCCATTTACAGAAGGGTCCTCCCCTACACCCCAATGTTATCACTTCTGAAGCCAGCCCCTCATTTCTACTAATTACTCCTGTTGTGTGCCCTCTGACCCATATTTCCACATCTGTCCTACTATGTTCATGTATCATTCATCTTCCTGTCTGCAATGCTGTTTCTCATATACTCACTCTCTACAGCAACTTTTTGCACTTTCTGACAGTCCATACCAGCAGTACTCCAGACTGTATCCCTAATTCACACCTTCTGACGTGCTGAGTGAAAGTAGGCTTCCTCTGTCTACTGGGGATGGGATTCTGTTACAATCACTAATTCCTACTACTTAACAACCTGACATCCTCTGTCCCTAACTCTGCTTGGCAGCATTGAGTACAGGTTAGCTCACTCTGAATACCAGGGATGGGAGCCATATCTGCAATCAACTGTGTCATACCATGCCTTCTCCACCTAATACTGGTTGCCACTTCCCTTTGGGAATGGAAGTATGGAACTTCTTCTACCATGTGCTCTCATCATCCTACCAATCAGAGCTGCATCATGCCAAGATCACCTCACCTCGACCATCATGGATGGATGCCTGAGTCCATGTTTCACTAAATCAAACTTATGCATTCTCAACCTGATACCGGATGCCACATCCTTTCTGGAACAGGACCTTGTCCTACTTGCATTTTCCATCCTTTCTTGCCTGCAGCCTCAATTCGAAGTCTTATCACACTGATTTCCCTGGCTGGGAGCCTGAGTCTGCATTTGACTGTTTCCACCTTCTGCATCCTCTACCTGAAATAGGTTGCTGCTTCCCTTAGGGAATGGGACCACTATACTCTAATTGTCTTCCACCTCTCAACTCTGCCTGATGACATCAACTGTTGGTCATCTCGCACCACTTACCAGGCATGGTAGCCTGTTTTTATGGATCCACTAGTTTAATACATTCTCTCAAGCCTAGTTGCCACTTCCCTTCTGGAATGGGATGTCTTTAACTCATTTGCCTCTATCCTCCTACCTCAGCCTGGTGGTATCGAATGAAAGACATCTCATCCTGACTGCCTGGAATTGAAGCTCATATCTGCAATCAACTATTTCAACCATGTGCTCTCTCTACCAGACCTCAAATTGTTGCTTCCCTCCAGTAACGGAACCATTTACCTCTTTTGCCTTCACCATTGTACATTATCTGGTGTCATGCCCAGGTCCTCTCACCTTGACTGCCTGACTTAGGAGCCTGCATCTGCAAAAGATTATTCCTCCTTATGCATTTTCTACCTGCTACCAGCTTGATGCTTCCCTCCAGGACTGGGACTCCTGTACACCAATTCTCCTCCATCCTTTCTCACCAGTCTCCCTTCTGCACTTGTATGAACCATCATGCTTGACCCTGACTTGGTCTCCTTTCACTCTGGATTTGCATCATGCCAACATGTTCAGTCTCTATCTCATTCCAGTTCAACTGCCTCACGGACTCCCTTGCTGGGAATCACCCCTTCCTTCTACAATGCGAGTTTGTTTTCTCCGTTGGAACTGGGAACCTCGTCCTTCCTCACTGTGGCACCTTCTGTCCTCATCATTTGATGCCTTTGTCAGCTGTGGGACTCATGTATCTCTTGGACTTTCCATGATTCATCTCCTCATAGCTTGCTGTGGCCTTCCAGCTTCCGATTCAGTTTGCTGAGGAGTTCACCTGGTCCTGTTCCTTCCCGCACGTCCCATGTCTTATGGCTGGCCTATGCAGTCTTCTTCTGGAATCATTACTTCTCTTCATTGAGATTCCCTCTGGTCTCTCCTTCCATCATTGGATAGCTGCCTTCCCATCTCCGCCTTGATGGCTTGGATCTTTGTCCTGTTTGCTGTATTTCTTTTGGGCATATTACCCTACCACTGGCCAGTATTCCTACCCGGTCAATCACTCCTCCCATTTATCCATTTCATACTCCTACATTGGCTATTCTACAGCTCTCATCCACTACTTGATGGAACACTAGTTCATTTCACCTGAGAAAAACTACTTCTATCAAACATCCCTTGGATAACATGCCTCAAAGACTCTTATGTCACCATAGAGTTACTGATAGATGTAATTTCTTTCATAAACCCAGAGTGGGGAAAACAGGTAGTGGGGTAGGGGTATATATTGCAACACACCTGAAAGCAAAAGCCATTACCCCTGACAATATTACATGGACCCAGGTTGAACAACTATGGCTCTCTTTTTGGATGGGTAGAAAACATATTAGGTTAGGGGCCTATTACAGATCCCCTAACTTGAACAAACAAGAAGATGAGTTTTTTTTTGGACCTACTTGATAGTGGAATAATAGTTGATAATACCATTGCAATGGGAGACTTTACTTCCCCCGGATAAACTGGGACCCTTTGGATGTGGATGGGACTCTCGAGGAAAAGTTTTTGGAAATATGTATAACAAATTCTTTAACCCAGATGGTGAGAGAGAATACAAGAAACCAGAGTCTTTTGGTCCTGATGTTATGTAATATGGTGGGTGTCTTTGGGGTTGTCGAAGTGATCAAACCGTTAGGAAGCAATGTCCATAATATGATAAGGGCTGTACTGGAGGAGGATTCCCATAATATCCAGGTGAAATCAATCATTAGGAATTATAAAAAGGCAGATTATACTACCATTAAGAACATAATAAGAACACACAATTGGAAGGAACCGGAAGGGAAATCTCTAATTGATGATGTATTGCAGTCATGTATACAAAAGCATGTCCCCATTATACAAAAATATAACAAGAGGGGGAGGGTACCCAAATGGATGTCTCAAATGATCTTTAATTGATAAAAAAAAGGAACAGGGCATATAATCAGTTAAAGAAGAACCCATCTGCTACTGAACTGTCCACATATAGATCCCTGTTGAAAAAATGTAAAATGAGTACTAAAAGAGGGAAAGCAAAGGCAGAATTAGATCTGGCTTTAACTAAGGGAAACAACCATAAAGAATTTTTTAATTATGTAGGATGTCTATTAAAAAATCATAATCAGATTACTGTTCTAAGGGATCAGGATAGTCAAGTTGAAGATGAGCAGGGTATAGCCAATATGCTTGGCACATCTTTTCAAAGTGTGTACTTTGGGGAAAGTAGTTGTTTGTCTGGAGAAGCTGAGACAGCGGGTGTTGTGGAATTACGTATTCCTATTATAATGGTGGAGCAAGTTAAAGCAAAACTGATGAAGTTGAAAAGATACAGGTCGGGGGGATGGATGGTTACCACCCAGCATTCCTGATTGAAAAAAGCAGAAGAGATTTCTGTGCCTCTGTCAATCCTTTTTAATAAATCTCTGTCAGAGGAAAAGGTCTTGGATGTCCGGAATGTGGCCCATATAACGCCTATATTTTTTAATCTGTGGACAAAACCTGAGAACTATCGTCCAATATGTATTACCTCCATCATAAGGAAAGTGATGAAGAGTTTTATAGACAAACTTCTTGGTAACAATTTGAAGGCTTTGAACCATGTAGATGTTTTCCAGCACAGTTTTTCAGGTGGGAGATCTTGTACCACTAACCTATTGCATTTTTTGAGCTGGTCATTCAGGCCCTGGACGTTGGGTTTCCAGTAGATGTTGTGTATTTGGATGACAAGAAAGCCTTCAATTCTGTGTCACATGACATTTTGCTTCAGACCCTTCAGCAACTAGGTGTTGAGGGTTACCTTTGCAGATGGGTAGCAACATGGTTATGCAATAGGTATCAACAGGTACAGGTGAGGGGTTATCTCTCAACAGGGGTTAGGGTGACTAGTGGGGTTCCCCAGGATCTCTGCTGGGACCAAGGCTGTTTAGTGTTCTAATATCTGGTATGCATGTTTCTGAGGGAGTTTGTATTTGCAAGTATGCGGATAAGTCAATGATTGGGGCAATAGTTAATAACAATGAGGCTATAAGGAATTTTCAGGAACAAATATGTCATCTTGAAAACTGGGCGAATAAGCACAGGTTGGAGTTTAACATTTCCAAATGCAAGGTCATGCATTTTGGGCAAAAAAATGTAAAAGCACAATATACGCTGAACTCCTAAATAATTGTGGCTACAGATAGTGAAAATGAGCTGGGAGTGGTCATCTCAGACAGACTGAGCTTTGACAAGCATAGTATGACCCGTGTTAACAGAGCAAATAGGATTGTTTGCAACTTGCTACGTAATATCAGGATTAGGAAGAAAAAGGTTCTTGTTCACCTGTACAGATCCTGGTGAGATCCACTCTGGAGTATGGAGCTCCCTTCTGCTCAGTGCAAAGTGCTGGTGGGAGTAGAAGAGTGGAACATGTCCAAAGATGGTTTACTAAGAAAGTGGGGTCATTCAGGAAGCAGGAGTACGGTACCAGGTTGGAGCACCCTGGATTATATTCTATGGCACACAGAAGAATAAGGGGGGGACCTGTGTTACGTTTTCAGGTCACTGACTGATGGAATGTTAGGTGAAGCAGGAGGACTTAGTTGGAAAGAGGCTCCCTGGCGATGTGCATGGGTCCATGATAAACAGTTGAAAGGTGAGAAATACAGAACTAATAGAAGAGGAAGATGGTTCAAGTCAGAGGGTTGTGAATGTCTGGAATGGTCTCCCGGCAGAAGTGGTGGGAGTTGGTAGTTTGGAAGCATTTAAGTACCAGTTAAACAGGCATATGGGGGATTAAAAATGGTGTTATGCCAACTAATAACTAGAAACAGGTCCTTATATGACTTTACATCTTATGGTTCTGAACTTTTCCTATGAACCTATACTGCCTGATCATCTCCTCAGGATCAGTCCTGGAATCCCAATTTGACTGGACAATAGAAAGATCTCATACATCTCTTCTGGATACTCCCTATGTATCCTGTCTATTCAAACACTGGACTTCCCTATCTATCATGTCTCACAGGCTATACTTGTACATGGAAAAGACTTGATTCCTTCCTTCATGCTCCAACTCTGTAATCATCATCATTGCTACAGATACTGAGAACTGCAAGATACCTCATAGCAATATTGACATAATCCGTTTTACCTTTCCACAGCCTCTCCTACCAGCAATGACTCTGTTGACTGTATTATTCGACTTCTACTTTCTCCATAACCATTGCTTGTCCTAATGACTTCTCAGTTGACTTCCCAGAAGTTCCATCGTTGCATCTCCCATACCTAGCTGCATTAGTAATGTCAGTCTATCCAAACCAGTTTTCTAGCTCCTGGACATCACCATATCTTATACAAACATCTGAATTCCTTCATCTTATTACCATCAATTAAGTCAGCTGCCCATGCAGTGCTCCGTCTAGTTCATCCTTCAGATTTATCTCTGTTACTCCTTCCAGTGAAGACTTTCACTGAGAACACGCTTCTTTTGATTCTCAATCTGAAAATCTGCAACTGATATGGTAATTTCACCATCCCATTCTTGCCTCCCAACAGATATTCAGTCGAATATAACACTAGGCACCACTGGCATTCTACACTACTCTCGACTCCACTGCCACCCCAGCATATAGACTCTTCCACGCCCCTTCCTCCTCATGGTACTATACCTTCTCTCCCTTCCCCACTCTCTAATTAGGGGTTTTCCTACTCTATGCCCCTTCCTCCTCACTGGACTATACTTTCTCTTCCTTCCCCACCCTCTAATTAGGGGTTTTCCTACTTCTTGTGCTCATCTTTGACCTTTATCTCTACTGCTGCTGTCTGGTTCTTGACACCTTACCAACTTCCACTGCCTCCTCATTTTATATACTTATTCTCCTCCTTCCTTCCACACACTAATTACTAGTATGACCCCTGTACTTACCATAATTGCCAGAGGGGTACTATTGCTTATCTTCTTCACCCTTTCAGCTCATCCCTATGGCATGCCACGTACAACTGCAGTATCACCAATAGAGGACAGCTTACTTAATGCTCACAGGAATTCTACAATATCCTACACCAATAATTTTACCATTATACTCTGGGTTTTAACTGTAAAGAATAGTTGAAGTGTACCAACTCATTGCCCTGACTGGCTGCCCCAATTAGCTCTCCTTCCCTGGATTTTCAGCACCCCAGGGATACATACCAGGCAAGTTTTCAATAGTCAGCTAAACAAATTTGGCTCTAAGCAACTAAAAGAGTACCTTTTTAAAATTGCCATGCTTTTATTACTGCTCTCTTGCAATATCCATCCAACCCTGGCCCCCTCCCTTACCCTGCTACGCCTAGCCAGAAAACAGCTGGACAACTTGCAGTTGCCTCTATAAACATTTACAGCCTTTTTCAAAACATGGACTCCCTGAATGCCTGGCTCCTGCAACACAATCCTGACATTGTCTCAGTAGTTGAAACCTGGTTATCCCCAAAAGTACATGATTCCTCAATCTCTGTACCTGGTTACACAGTCTGCAGACAGGATCAGCTGTCCAAACATGGAGGCAGCTGTGAAATCTACATCTGAAACACCCTTCAAGACCAGGTTGTCCCACTGCTCTACACAGGCATGCATATTCAGACACTAGCACTGAGAGTGCTCCTTGGTGTGCACAACAAAGCCATCATTGTCGTAACAATATGCATCCCTCCAAAGCTGAAGATGTAAGGACTTGACTCACTTATGGAGTGCCTAGGGACACTGAATCTAAGCAAGAAAATATACTTCTAGGAGACCTTAATGTCAATTGGCTCTCCCAGGATACAACTCCCTACAGTGATGCAGTCTCAGCTGTCCATTTCTCCCAGGTAGTATAATCTTCATTGAGGATGAAGTACAAGACTGGCACATCCACGCTGCTTGACTGGGTTCTAACAAACTGCCCAAACATATTACTAATGCAACCACCCTTTCTGACTCCTTAAGTAACCATTCACCAGTCCTGTTTATCTGGTCAAACAATTTTTCTAAACCCCCTACCAGAACTGTTACTAACAGGGTGCTTAAAAAAGGGCATCTTGAACTATTGAAAACCAACCTACGCCAGCAGGATTGGAGTACAGTCTTCTTCTTCAGCAATGTGAATTCCACGCTTGAACAATTCATCACTCTTTTTAACAGAGTATGTGATAGGTATGCCCCATTCAAAAAATGGAAAATCAAAGGCTGCTGTAACCCTTGGTTCTTACCTGCACTTCTTGCACAGATGAAAGCTCATGACCATTTATGGCACATAGCCCAGGCCACAGGAAACCAGGCTGAAATCCAGTCCTACAAGAAAGCTCATAACAACTGTACCAGGGTTGTATGTTCTGCAAAAAGTCAACACTATAAGAATGCACTAACCCGCACCTAGGGAGATGGCAGAAATTTCTGGATGAAGGTAAAAGAAATTACCGGAAAAGAGCTTAAATCCACCCCCATCATCCTTAATATCGATGGTGTCCACACTCAGGACCTCAATAACATTGCCAATACATTTAGCCAAGCATTCTTAGACTTCAGCACAGTACTCCCCCCTGATTTCTTTAATTCTCCCTCCAAAAGTATTAACTTACTGGCAGATGAACTGTTCTCCTCCCATCTTCCTTTCCATTTTAGAGCCCTTTTGGTGGTCGAAGCCAAAAAATAATTCCAAAAGGTCCTCGGTAAGGGTAGGTTTAGTGATGATTTCCTGGACCTCAAATTTATCACCCTTACTTTGGATGAAGTACTAGCTCCTCATATGCATATTATTAACACCTTGCTGAGGTATTCTTAATTCCTGGAAGTCTGGAAAGCAGCCCTTGTAACTCCTGTTATAAGAGCGGAGATCGAACCTCGCAAGGAAACTATTGACCCATCTCCATCCTCTCCCTCACTCCAAAGCTCTTGAAAGAATAATGGCTGATCAGTTAAGAGAGTAACTAGAAAAATATCAACTACAGTGCCATAAGCAATACGGATTCCAAAAGGGACACAGTACCACCACTGCCCTCCTTGAGTTCATGGGCTACATTCATAACTCCTTGGACCAAGGCTCCCTTGTCAGTGCAGCTTTCATTGACTTAATGAAAACATCCACCACTGTTAATCATGCCCTACTAATTGAACAGTTAGCAGCCCTAGGCCTCCCTGGAAACACTGTAGTGTGGTTTCAAAGCTACCTCCATGCCCGCTCCCAATGAGTCAAGATGGACACTGTCCTATCTGATAGCAGACCTGTTTGCTCAGGAGTACCCCAAGGCTGAATTTTAGGTCTGCTGCTATTCAGCATATTCCTTTAATCAACTCTCTGGCTACTGTCAAGGCCCGCATCCTGCTCTATGCAGATGATGCAGTCCTGTTTCAAGTGACCCTGACCCGAGAATCCTTGAATTCAACCTACAGAGAAACTTCATGGAAACTGAGAAGTGATTAAGTGATTGCAAGCTCATCACAAACTACTAGAAAACCAAAATGATGTTGTTCTCTAGCACCAGAAGCAGGCATAAATCATTCCCTCTCACAATTCTAAACAAGGAGGGTACTCAGTTTGATCTACAGTAGCAGCCACAGACACTGCCAGCTATTTCCAGAAATTTATGTGATATTTCCAGAATTATCTGATGCTTTCTGCATTTAAACAGTAGAGGCAACAGAGAAAAACTCTTCAGAAATTCTGTGAAATATCTGGAAATAGCTGACAATGTCTCTGGCTACCGCTGTAGTACAACACTTTAAATACCTGGGAGTTACTGTGGACAACACCTTGTCCTTTTCCCAACACATCGATACTATGACCAAGGCAGTTAACACACATATTGGTCTTCTATACAGGCACAAGAACTGCCTAACCGCGGAGGCACTTAGCCTTGCCATACAAAGTTCTGTGATCACTCTCATCAACTATGGACTAATTATCGATGGCTCTGCCACAGACACAGCTCTCCACCACCTCAAAATGGCTTTAAATAAATCCTGCTAGCTTGCTATCAGAGCAGGCAGGCTCACTCACACTTGTGACCTGTATGCTCAAGCTAATTGGCTCCAGCTCGCAGGTAGACTCAAGTATCAATCCTGTATCATCGCTAAAAAAATAAGTCAAGGCCTTTTACCCTCTGGGTTTCAAAATCTGCCCTCCCCATTTGTTCCAAATTGCAGCATGAGAGCCTCTGATAATTTAATCTTCAACATTCCCCGGCTACTCATAGCACTTGGTCAAAGGTCCTTCGCATACCGAGCTACAACCTGGTTAACTCCCTTCCTCCTGATGTCTTGTCAATGGGCTCATTAGGCCCTTATAAGCAAATGCTTAGAAAACATCTAGTTGCTAACTCCTGCTGTGACTGCTTTCAATAATCCCTATCATGCTTAATATTGTTCTGTCTTATCAGTCCCCCTAAGATTTCCCCTTTCTCCCCTTCCTTTTGTACCATCCTGTCTCCCTTCTCCTCCCCCCATCTCTGCCTTCCCCTTGACCTAATCTCCTATCTTGGTATCCTGTGGCTGCCCTAACTTGAGTAACCTCCTCTCTCATACCTGCTTCCTACCAGATGATGCCCCTAGGCTGATATTTACACACCCCACCTCAGGACTCCTGCATTGTTATTTCTTCTATTCTCTTTGTGATTTATGTTCTGATTACTGTACAGCTGGCATACTTTGCACCTTCTCAACCCCTAATTAATCTCCTTCCCACACCCACTTTACACCGACTATGCCCCTGGGCTGATGCTGTCACCTCCCTCAGGACTCCTTCTTTTATTTCTTTTATATTCTCTTTGTGATTGTGTCTGAACACTGTAAGTTAGCATACATTGTACAACGCCAATCATGAATCCACTGTTTTTTACCTATGTAAATTTTTGTGGCTCTTATTCTCTTTTTTTGTTCCCAGTATCCTTCTGTTACCAGCGTGTCCTCAACTCTGATGTGGAACTTATGTAATGAGCTTGTTCTCAAAGGTGTTAATCCTAGATCATTAAATAAATTAATAAATATAGTCAGTTACCACCTAGCCTGCTTATGCCAATCTTCCAGCATTGGTATACAAATCACTTATATAATTTCTCCTATCAGGCACTGAAAGACTCTGCTCGACTCCTTCATCCACTTCATGGATGATTACTTAGCAACTTATCACTCACCACTGAATTCCTTACCTCTAGTCTCTACCATGACTTTCAAACCTCCTACGAGTTGGATCATTTACCTGTGACTTCACAAATCATTACATTTCCCACTGTCCGCAGTCTGGTAGCATATTAATTGAATCATGCTCTCCCTGCTCATTCGTCCCTGTAATCCCTTTGGACAATCATCCATCATCAACTTGGAAACTTGAACTTTATAAACCCTTCTTTGACTGAATCTGCTTCAGTCTCAGGATTCTAATGCTCCTTCAAAAAAGACCTACTTCTTCATCCTCAGTATCGTCCTTCAAA
This sequence comes from Neoceratodus forsteri, assembly GCA_016271365.2. Classification (NCBI taxonomy): domain Eukaryota; kingdom Metazoa; phylum Chordata; order Ceratodontiformes; family Ceratodontidae; genus Neoceratodus; species Neoceratodus forsteri. Next base: position 629,887,944 of record CM057455.1, read on the forward strand.
AATACATCATCCACAGATTAAGGTAGACCATCATCTTTTCAAGCAGTTCACCTTCCTCAAAAAGTAGCAATGGTTGCTAGAACCTAGGTTAGTCTCCTCTTAGCATGCCCAGAGGATGGACAGACCAATGGCCTTGGGTCCTTAGAGATTTCCTTCACCTGGGAGGGTTTTCTCTTCTGAGTGCTAGCAGTCATACTCTCTGTGAGTTGGAGGAGGTATCTTTTTGGGCCTTCTATTCCCTACAAATTACTACCTAATACTCAATGGTGGGAATAAAGTAAAGCCACAAAAAGTACTACAAGTTATGCAAGCACTAATACCCAATCACTATTTCCCAAATATTGAATGGGAGGGCTTAAGCCTGAGGTTCAATGTGGGCAATAGCTCCTCCCACAAACTCTACTTAAACCTACCACTCATATGCACTCCTCGCTTAGGGAGTATTATTTGTCCACCTCCATCCTCTCCTCCTCCTTCTCTGGTGCTCTTCTCACCCTTGTTCATGGGCCTTCTATTCCCTACAAATTACTACCTACATTCCTACTACTCAAGGGTGGGAATACAGTAAAGCCACAAAAAGTACTACAAGTTACACAAGCACTAATACCCCATCACTATTCCCCAAACATTAAAGTAACTTTGTTTTGGCAGCCCCTGTTCAAACTAAGCATTTTTTAATTTTTTTTCAACTCTATTTCTGCACCATCCTCAGGGAACTATCTCTGGCATCCTTCACCACCTCTGGGCACTACTTCCCACCTGAGACACCTCCTTTTCCTCGCACCAGCCTGACAGACCCCCCAGCTCTGAACCCCCCAAGGTGGGGCTGTCCTATCTGCCTAGGGCTCTCTTTCTATACTCTAGAGTGGTAGGCTGGGTGATCGGCCCTGGAAAGGAGAATGCCCGGTATCAGGAGTGTGGCTCGGCGGGGCAGAGATGCCTTCACCTATCCCTGAGAATGGGGATTTTCTCATGTAGTTTCCTCCTGAGTGCAGATGTGCAATGACGTCCGCACGATCCATGTTGCTGATACTGTATTTGCCACCACTCTGCCTCTTTGTATGGCTTAGTGGTAGTGGTGACTCTGGTTTCCACCAGAGGTCCCTGCTGCACTAAGTAAGCCTGACTCCCACTCTTGGACAGGAGAGCAGTCCATTGGATGCTCGATCCTCTCCCTCCTTTGCCAACCCCTGATGACCCAGGCTCGTTCCCTGACCCAGGTTGCTGGTGTAGTGTGAAGCGTGGCATCCAACACCTAAACCTTCAGCACCACTGGGCCGGTTATTGAACTCAGCATTGTGATTTATATTCCCAAATAGGACAGTTCTAAGATCTAGGAGTTTGTATTTTTTGGGGTGTATTATTTGTGTCTGTTTTTCTTAGAACTTCTTTCCCATTGTCTGACCTTTTCTCTGTAAGATCTGTTTCTTCTAATTTAAAGTCAGCTAAGAGTACAATATAAGCACTATTGCTTGTAAAATTAAAGTTGTGCTCTTGGGCCTTTTCCATAGCAACAACTTTATATTGGAATGGTTTGCCTGGAGCATTTTGGTCTTTGGATTCCTTGCAAAGATTTCAATCCAATTTTAAAAAATTTCTGCTGGATCAGGATGCGTGTAATTGTTTTATTTTATTGCTGATATTGAATGGCATTGTCTAATTTATATTTTGTATTGTATTCCTGGGTTGGGCCTGAAAAAGGATCCTTAGGTCCAGTGTTCCTAGCTGGTTAACAAATTAAAATAAATAAATAATGAATAAATTATGTCTTTCTCTGGTTCTGTCAATTTTCCCCTTGGGTCACCTCTGTGCTCCTGCCTCTTTGCTGTCACTCCTGCTAGGCTGGTTCTGTCAGGGCATTAGATTTGTCTACTTTTTATGCGTGCCTTTTTTATGTCTGCACTACAGATTTTCTTTTTCAACAGTTGTGACTTTTTTTGCATTTGTGTACATCAGCAAGGTGATATGCTTGTTCTCTGCATGGTCAGACTGTTAATATGCTGCACTGCATTTGCACATTTCAACAGCTATTTTTGGTACATGTTCACAGTAGTTGTGGTATTCATAAAATTTGGTCCCTAATGTTTAGATTCTACACATTTTGAGTAGTATTCCACAAGCTCTATACTGTGTGGAAAATATGTCAAACTTGAGGGACCTGGGCCCAATTTTCAAATGGCCTGATATGGCTTAGGAACAGAGTTCACACTGAACAATTCAATAGTATGGGGAAAAATTCTGGCACTGGTGCAAATGCAGTTTTTAGAATTTGTTACAAATGGGAGGAATTTTCCTTTTTTTGTAAAAGTACATAAAAAATGCTCTGTCTTGTAATATGAGCCATAGCATTTTTGTGCACCTGAGGAAAAATAAATCCATGTAAACTGTAGTAAAATATGGAAGACTAATGAAAAGTCAACCTTTTGGAAAACTGCACAAATTTGAAAAGCAAATGTGGGTGTGCATGGGTACCCTCCCTTAGGAAACTATTGATCCACCTATGCACAATTTTTTCACTTTTGAAAATTTAGTCAGAGTTCCATCAGTCCATAAATTACAATGTCACAACATTTAACTGTCTGTTTTCAAAGTATCCTTTTGCAAGTACACATATTACTGTATGTATTTAAGTACTACTACTACTGCTACCAGTTTATGATACAAAATGCCAGAGCAAATGTCAGAAGGTACAGAATCAAATATCATGAGACCTTATTGTTTCAGAATGTTTGTTAAAGCTGCAGTGCATGTTATGGTGAAAAATATGAACCTATTCCATTTTATGTAACTTAAAATTGCATATTTTCTCTTGTATAAGATACATTGTTTCTTGTTTAGAGTATCTGTTAGCATTTGTAAGTTTTACATTTTTCAAAAGGAACATTCTTTTTAATCTGACTATCCCAATTTTTTTCAGTAGTTTCAGCAGTTTTTAAACACCTAAAGTAGGATTTTCAAAAGTCATTCTACATCGTAGATGCAACTTCTAGTAATATAAATGTCAGGAACTGCCCTGTTATGTCAGACCATGCTCCGTCTTACTGGAGCTGTTTGTAAAGGTTGGACTTATCTGAAGCATTTCAGGTAAGCAATAAAACATAATACAGTGTTGACAAGTAGTATCATGAATACACACCATGGGGTGTTTCAAGGCATAAGACCGCAGGCCGAGTCATCATTATGACCCTAGGCATGCATTCATAGCACTGCTATAAACACAATGGATTGTCTTATTGCACTCATAAAATTATTAATTAAGGTAGTGAAAAAAATAATTCACATGAAACTGTTATGCAGCAGAATTTATTTGTTAAATTTCTCAATGTGTTGTAATGAGAAAGTGCAAAGATTGTAGCTTGTTTGTCACAAAAGAGTAGCCTTTCAATCTGTACTTGTTTGCTGCACAAATTCATATATACATTTACTATTGTCAAAACCCAGTGGGCCCTTTCAATGTTCATTTTTGAATATTCAGAAAGGAGATGAAATATAGACAATATCACATTGTCTCCAAAGAGACATGGACCAGAACCTATATTTACTGCTCTTTACCTTTTGGGACAGTGTATTATCAAAAACTCCTGATTAAAATGTTGATTAAAATCTGGGGGTCACCATATTAAAAGTAGTACACTTTTTAATAATTCAAATCTAAAAGAAACTGATAAAAAAGATTCATATTTGGGAAATATATCATCTTACAAGACGAGTAAGAAAAGACTATTAGAAGTAGACCAAACAGGCACACAGTAGATTGAAACTGTCACTGCAATATGCACTGTTGTTTAACTACTCACAGAAGTAGAAGAGTAGCTCCATTGTACAGAATGTTGTCATCTGCTAAACTCCTAAACACACTTCTTGGGGACACTAGGGGGATTGTCAAAAAGCCTCACCCAGGATTTTCCCCATCCATATTTTCAAAGACAGATATGTTCCTAACTCCGTCCAAGTTTTGCATGCATTTGTATCTTCAGAAGTTGCAATTGCATGAAAGAAATTACACAAACTGATTTTGAATAACATTTTTATGCAACTTATCACAGATCATAACTATTACAGTCATAGAGATCTTTTGAAAACAGCATTAAGGTGGGTTGGACACAAGTGGGCAGATGCAAATGCAGGCCCACCTGCATAGAAAATACATCAATACTGTATATTACATGTCGATTAATCAGTGACACAGTGCACAATGTTTCCACAAACCCTCAGTTCAGGATCTCATATCCTAGCTGCTCCACCACCATTGGTCAGTAAGGTAACAGGCTTGCAGTGGGAATCATCACCAATAATTTATTTATGAGAACAATGCTTTCTGGGTATTACAGTCCTCCAAGCTTTTGTCAATGTTCTGGCCTTGGTTTGTAACATTGGCCTATTGCTTCACCAATGGGCTGGCCCATTTGTTTCACATTTGATGTATCTTTTGGGACTCATGGAAGTACTGAACATTTATTTTTGTGCTGGATGACCCCATGTTCATCAAGGAAAGAAATGGGATAAAGTTTATTAAAAAAATCAACATAATTTAGAAAGGAAAATGATTAAATGTTGACAACAAATATACGATTTATGTCACTATACAATAGCTAGCTATCTTGAGGAAATAAATAATAATTGAAAATTCCAGGCTTTGAAGTCAGAAATGATGGATTTTTCTTTCTTTTATCATTTAACACTTTTGTCTGTCTTTGGCGGAGCTGACCCCGCGATCTCCATCCATCGTCACCTGCAATCTCCCTACCCGGTCGTGAGCGTGGGCCACAAAAACCCACAGAACCAGAGATAGGCCAACATCATGCTGTGCCCTGGACAAGCACCTCTCTCAGGTCAGGGGGTGAGGAGCGCAGCAATGAGACACCGAGATCGCCCCCAATGTTTTTCCTCCATTAGCTTCCCCATAGAGCGTGGTCATGCAATGACATTCGGGCACTGTGTGCCGACATCCACTGCACTCTGCCCCATGCTGTCACTGCTCTGGTAATCCCCCTGGTCATCATCTGGGGCTGCTACAAAGTGGTGAGACCCTGGATCCCTGTGGGATAGGAGAGCAGTCCTCCAGATGCTTGATCCTGTCCCTCCACTGCTGACCCCTGGTGACCCGGCCTCACATCCAAATGCGGGTCACCAGCATGGTGCGAGGTGTGGCATTCAGCGCCTCAACCCTCAGTGCCACCGGGCCTGTAGAAATGATGGATTTTTCTAAAAGAAATTGTATTTTACCACTAGTTTATTATGTTAACATCCATAAATTTGTCCATCCTGTGGAGGGGTTGTGGGATAACAGATGAAACAGACACCAAACTCCAGGTTCAACTTACAATCTCTGTGTGATGTTTATTTGAAATACAGGAAATAAGCTTCAGCAATAGCATATTGCTTCTTCATTACATCAGTCTGCAGCAACAGACTATGGATGTTCTTTCTCTGCACTTAGCTAGCACCTACTGACACTGATCTCTGATCTGACCATCCTTCAATGAAAACCTGTCATACCTATGTGGGCTGCTTTTGCTTGGGTAGTGGTGGCTGAAAAAGAAAAAAAACAAAACAAGCTAAAAACAAATAACCTCAGTGCAGAAACATTGAAATATGGGTTACCCCAAAGGGCATTGGCAACAAATCAAGTTTCAAAGAAATACAACATCATACATACTACCATAATGCAAAGCATCATGGGATATATGCAACTCACCATGACATTTCAGACTTGTTCAGTTTACAGCAATTTACATGCATTTTAAATAGCACAACTAACTTAATTTCTACAATAGTCACCTAGTACTTTTTTACCATTATCAAAAACGCATAATGCCATGGCATTTTCAACATTTACAGGTTCATAAACATAAGGTATATACATCAAGGTGTTTTATGACATAGTGCTATTACATACTAAATCCAACAATGATAAACACAACCTGTTTTACATACATTTGGAGGTCACCACAATAACCTCTCTGTATGAGGACCGGGGAGAAGGAAAAGGAAAATTAAAGAGGACAGTATAGCATGGTCAAGAAAGAGAAGGTGTGCTCATAGGTGGCCAACCTTATGGACTAGAAATAGTAAAGGATAGAGTAGGCTTAGAAAAAGAACTGTTGCAACAGATTTAAGGAAAGGTCTTTCCTCAAGAGTGACAGGAGCCCCCTGTCACGCATCCTAGAATACTGACTTCCAAATGTGGGATCCTGGAAGTATTTTGACTTCCAAAAAATTGGAATGACTTCCAGATTTGAACTCCTGGAAGTTTTAGACTTCCATTGAAACTAAATTAGTTGAACCCCTGCTCCTACCCTGAACTTCAGCCTAGCAGCCTGAAGATTGGCTCCACCGCTGCACAACACCCCTCTACATAACCTCCTCCGTTGATCAGCCCCTACTACATATCCAGCTTAACTGGGTACTTTGTGCTGCTACACTTCCCCCCTCTTTCAGGCTGGGTTGACAGCCTTAAATGTCATTTCTTCAAGGTACTCCTCACCAACCTCTCAGCAACCTCCTGTCTTCTGGAAGAGCCAGTGGACTATGCTTAAAATGAAACAACTTTTGATTCTACTGCTTCTCCTTTCTGGGGACATTGAGCTAAACCCTGGACCATCACCCCCCCCCCACCAGCCACCTCTTCTCCCCCCCAACAATTACCACGGGGTCTAAAAATAGCACATCTAAATATATGCAGTATACTGAGCAAAATCACGGCTCTACAACCCAGCATCCTATCTCTGAATCCTGATATTCTAATCATTTCTGAAACATGGCTGAAACCTCACAACAGGGATGGAAAATTCTCTATACCTGGCTAATCCATCATTCAGCATGACTGTACCGGCAAAAAGGTGGGGACATAGCTATGTTCATCTCCTCTAAACTCCAGTTCACCCCAGTCAGGCTGTCCACATCCACACTGTCCATAGACTCCCTACTAATCAAGATTGCACTCCCACACTCTGTTCCCATATACATAGCAGGGTCCTACTGCTCTCCAGATACCCCAATGCCCAGCGTCCTAGATCACCTGGGCACCCTGAAATCCCTAGTGACTCAGGGTGAATTTGTATATCCTTGGGGACTTTAACCAGAACTGGCTGTCTAATGCTAGCACCAATCTACGGAGCCAGGTAAATGCACTAAACCTGGCCCAACAAATAACAGAACCCACTCGACTGAATCACAAATCCAAAAACCACTCACTCTTAGACTGGGTCTTTACCTCTTGCCCGCATTGCATACTCACTGCGTGACTCCTTCCGGACTCTCTCAGTGATCACCACATGATCTATATGGTAAGGAAAGTATTCAGATCTAAGGCCCCTCCCCATCATAAATTACACACTAGGTCCTACAAATTCATTGACCTCACAGCGGGTCTTAACTAACCTGTCCAACTCTGACTGGTCCTTCATACCATGGGCATCCTCCATTGACTCCACCTTAGAATCTTTCAAGTCTACATTCCTTGCTATCTGGGACCACTATGCGGCACTCAGAAAGACTTTGGTAAGGGGTGTCCACCTGTTCTGGGTCACTGCCGATCTCATGGATCTCCTTCATGCCAGGGACCTTGCCTGGAAAACCCATAAAGCTTCAGGTACCCAAGCAGCACTCCAACACTACCGGTAATTATGGAATGCATGCACTACGCTTACTCGTCAGGCAAAATCTAACTATTTCAAGGCCTCCTTCTACTCCAACCATAACCAGCCTGTTAAGTTCTGGAAGGCAATCAAATCTCTCTGCTCCCTTCCGGCTCAACCCCCTGCACCTACCCTAAATGTAGCAGGCTGCATCGTCACTGAACCTAGCGCGGTAGCCACTGAATTTATCACCTTTTTTATAAGCTGTGCGTCTTCCCTCCTGTCCACTCTCCTTCTCCATCCCATGCAGGCCCCACCCTCCATCCCACCCCCTCACCCTTCTCTGTCTCCTACTTCTCCTTTTGCCTAGTTACCCCTACAGAAGTACTGAAAGCTCTATGGTCTCTCAATCCCTCCAAAGGTAAATACCCCTTGGGACTGGGCTCCAAAATGCTCCTCCTCCTCCTCTCTGACCGAGCCATTGTTAGCCCACTGGCCACCCTCTTTAACCTCTCCTTCACACTATCAGCAATTCCATCGGACTGGAAACATGCCACAGTCATCCCCCTCCCCAAAGGTGCTGATCCCTCCTCCCCGGGAAACTACCATTCTATCTCCTTTCTCCCATCCTAGCCAAAATCTAGGAGTCCCTCATTCTATCTCAGCTCTCCTCCTTTTTAGACTCATCTTCCTTCTTCGATCTGTACCAGGCTGGATTTAAGGAAATCACACTTCACCATCACCTCTCTACTAAGACTCACCAACACCGTCCTCACAGGAATGGATAATGGGCACACCACCTCAGCCATTTTGTAGACCTTGCAAAGGCCTTTGACATGGTCTCTCAAGCCCTGCTACTCTCCAAACTCCCAATTGCCGGACTGTCTGAGGCTACAACCAGCTAATTCCGCTCCTACCTGGCAGGCAGGTCCCAAACAGTCAGAATTGGCTCTTCCATGTCAACTACCCTCCCTGTCACCACAGGGGTCCCCCATGGCTCAGTCCTTGGCCAAATACTGTTCTCCATCTTCCTAAATGAACTGCCTTTGTCCTGCACACTCACTTCCATCCACATGTATGCGGACTATACAGTCCTGTATGCCTTTGGTTCATCCTCCACTGATGTAACTAACAGACTTCAGCAGGACTTTGACAGTTTCCAGAACTAGTTTTGCTCAAATCATCTTTTCCTCAGCTCTAAGACACCTGTCTCCCTAATGTTCAGAATGCGCCAAAAACTCTCCCTTCTTCCCTCTACCCCCACATTCCACACTATCGATGGGACCCCCGTAGAGGCTTGTACCTCCTACAGATACCTTGGGGTCTGTTTAGACCAGCACTTTAGCTTTAGTGAGCACATGGACGCCACTCTAAAGAAATTGCACCCCATGCTGGGCACTTTATATCACAACAGAAGTTGCATCCCTCAGCCAACGTGCAAGGAAATTCTACAAAGAATTATCCTCCCTATATTGGACTACGGGGATGTAGTCAATAGTGCTGTTCCTAAGTCCTCCGTAGCCAGGCTAGATCCACTCTTTCACTCATTCTATCACTTCACCCTAGACTGCCCTCCCACAACACTTCACTGTGACCTCTACAGGGCTTTAGCACTCTCATCACTCCAGGATCGGAGACTGTCCCATTGTTTCAGAATTACAGCAAAATTCTGGACACAGGCCCTCCCCTTGTACCTTGCAGCAACCCTAGCAGATTTACCCCTGCCTGTATTCTCACTCTGGAACATTGACTCCCAGCTTCTACATGTCCCATGAATGTCCACTGTTACAGGCCAGGCTGCTTTTAGCTACCATATGCCGAAACTCTGTAACTTCCTGCCAGCTGACATTAGGCATGTCACCAGCTGTCAGCATCTTAACTCCCCTTCATAAGACACATCTTTTCTCCACATTTACCTGTGACTGTAGAGGGCCCAGTATATTGCCTCACCCCACTATGCTGTTGTAATTTGTGGGCAATTACTAACTTGGACTCACTGCATCCCTTGATGCTAGGCTTTAGGGGCTATAGGTTTTATATTAGGTTAAGATGGTTTAGTTTCTGCATTGTTATACTAGGGATGGCTAAGCTGCTGTACATGCTCTGCTTCTTCTGCAGAGCAATTGTATGGAGTAATACTCAAATATTTCCACTGTACTTGCTACTGTTTACTTCTCCTCTCCCCCACACCCCCAGGTCGCATCTGGAATTAAGCGGTACTCCGCTCAGTACAGCTGCCTGGTAAAACTCTTAAATAAATAAATAAATTACCCTCCTGGTGGATGTTATGTGCAGAGGGGATGGTGGTGCACAGTGACAGTGGCTTGTCACTTAGGCCTCCACCACCAGTGAGGCCAGAAGGGGCCACAGGGAACACTCAGGCTTGCTATGCATACAACCAGGCAAAATGTACCTGGGCCTCATGCCACTTTCGCCACCCATGCATGGCTTGCGGGTGACAGCACCCTTTCGTCAAGTGCACCTCATCTTGCCCTTTGGGGGGTTCAGGGGAGTAGGTAGAAAATCAGAGAGGCCCCAGGGTGACAGGCCTACCTACCCTGGTAAGGAGGGACAGGATTAGTTGGTGGTTGGACCAGTACCTGGACGGGAAAGCCATCAACCTGCTTTGGGAGGGATTCACAGTGGGTTTCAGGTTACAATACACAGGCCCCAGAAAGGCCCAGGAGACTGAGAACATGAAATCCACCAAGGCTAGCCCACAGGTAGTCCAGGAGAAACTGGAAAAGGAGAGGCAGTGGGGGAGGATCAGTGGGCCCTTCGCTGCCCCACTGAGCCCAGCCCTGAAGTTATCGCCCAATGGGCTTGTGGCGAAGAGAATGCCAGGGGAATTCAGGATGATAAATCACCTTTCTTATCCAGAAGGGGACTCAGTGAATGACTACACTGACCCAAGCCATAAGGCAGTGCAGTACATTTCATTTGACAGGACAGTTCAAGTGGTGCAAGAGGCGGGTCTATGGCACTCCTGGCTAAAGTGGACATTGAGTCTGCATTCCAGCTGCTTCCAGTTCATCCAGTTGACAGGGAACTTCTGGGCATGAAGTTTGAGGGGCAGCATTATGTAGACAACTGCATGCCCACGGTGTGTTCGGTAGCTTGTGCAGTCTTTGAGACCTTCAGCAGGTTCTTCAATGGGTGTCAGAGAAAAAATTGGGTAACAGGCTCTTGGTCCACTACCTCAATGACTTTCTGTTCACCAGGGCTGAAGGGACAGATGTTTGTGCATGGATGCTGTCTGCTTTTATGGTGATCTGCAAGGATTTGGGGATCCCCTTAGCTCCAGGGAAGGTTGAGGATCCTGCCAAGGTGCTAGGGTTCCTGGGGATCAAAATCGACACCGTCAACAGGATCTGCCACTTTTCTGGTGACAAGGTGGAGTTGCTGAGACACCTGCTGAATTCCATAGAGGGGGCCAGGAAGGTAACCTTGAGACAGCTGCAGCAGCTGGTGGGGTATCTCAACTACGCATGTCGGGTCATGCAGATGGGGTGCACATTCTTACGCTGCATTGCTAAGCTAGGAGGGGGTGCACCAGGCCACATCACAGGTTACGTGTTATGGAAGACTTTCGGGAGGACCTGCGGATTTGGAAGGTCACTTTAATGGCATGGCTCTTTGGCAGTTGGACAGCTAATGGCACGAGCTTCAGCTTTTCACAGATGCAGTGAGATCTTTAAGTTTCAGGGTGTAGTTCCAAGGGGAGTGGTGCACTGGACAATGGCTGCCAGAATAGGAGGTGGTGGGATTACTTAGGAACATCACGTTGTTGGAATTTTTCCCCATAGCGGTAGCCCTGCATTTATGGGGTCCACAGCTGAAGGACTGTAAGGTCCTCTTCAGGTGGACAACATGGGGGTGGTGCACACAATCAACAGACAGTTGGGGCCAAAAGGTCCGATGGGGGACTTGATGCACATCTTCATCCTCAAATGCTTACTCTTGAACATCTCCTTTAAGGCCATTCACATACCAGGGATTGATAACGGGATCACTGACACTTTGTCTCATTCACAGTGGCAACAGTTCTTGAAGCTGGCTCCAGCAATGGAGCAGCAGCCACAAAGGGTACCCCCCCTTCTTGTGGGAGGTTGTGAAATCTCAACTTGGAAACAGGTAGGTTATTCCATTGCACCAAGCACCAAGCACAAGGGAAGTATACAGGAGGGAATTCGAACATTTCTTAGCTATGACGGCACAGACCACATGGCCGGAGGAGTGGCCCATCCCAGTGTAGCAACTGTGTAGTTACATTCTGCAGTCAAAGCAGGCTGGGGTGACACTGGGGGTGGTGGCTGGGCACCTCGCTGGCTTGTCCTGGGTTTCCAGGGCCCTGGGGGTGGTGGATACCATGAAACTGTTCAGGGTGAGGAAGGGTCTCACAGGGTGGATGAAGTCAGTTGCCCCTCACTAGGACATGAGGCACCCAATCACACAGGTGACTCTTGAGAGCATCGGGGGGTCCTGCCAATAGTCTGCTGAACCCCGTTTGAGGTCCAAATGTTTGACACCATATTTCTGTTGGCTTTTTGTGGGGTGTTCTGGGTCTCAGAGGTTATGCTACCTTCCAAGAGAGTCAAGCATGTAGGGCTGAAGGAGGAAGATGTGATGGTGTCAGCATGGGGGGGCCTGTGTGAGGCTCCAGATGAGCAAGACTGACCAGGAGTGGAAGAGCCATTGGTGCCTGGTGCAAGCTGCACCCGGAGTGTCCAGGGAGATTCAGGATAGGTTGCGAACCTACTTGGCAGCTGCACTGAGGGCAAGAGGCACCTTCTTTAGGCACACAGATGGGGCTCCAGTCATGGCTTACCAATTTTGGGTCATCTTGGGTAAGGCAGTCCATGAGGCAGGACTGGACTCAAAGGAGTATGGGATGCATTCCTTCAGAATCAGTGCTGCCACTTATGCAAGGAAGATGGGGTGGGAGGACAGCCAGATTCAGGTGTTGGGGCATTGGAAGTTCCAAGCATTCTTGAGGTATGTGCGCCCACACTTGCAATAACAACTTTTGATTTCCGGGGTCCCCATTGGATGGTTCAGGCAGGCTGGTGGCTAGACCTTCATGCTGTAATGATATCAGGGCAGGAGGTTGCTCTGAAGGAAGGGGTCATCCAGAGGTTCTTACTGAAAAGGAGAAAGGCCATGGACTTGTTGTGCAGTGCATGAAGGGTGAACCATAGGGGGTAGCCATTGTTTGTCCTGCTCTCCTGGCCAAGCCAACCCGGTAATTACCAGGCTGGAAGGGAAGGGAGGTCCCTTTCAAGTATAGCCCACATTAGGGTCAGTTTGAGTGATGAGCAGGGTCGGGTGGGAGCTAGGGGGGGATCATGGAAAGACATAGCCAGTGACAGGTAATGGGCTAAGGTGCGGCAGCCATGGCATGCCTTGGACACAGAAGGGAAAATGGGGTAGATGAGGCAGACAGGGTCTTGGAGGAGCTAGAGGAGCAGGTGGCATGGGGGATCAGATGTTGTCCATCCTGTGGCATCTTGGTAGGATCAACATACATTGGATGGTCACGGGGGTGGTAACAAGTTGGGTTCTTCTAAGGCTTGTGGCCCCCCTGCTCTGGTTGCTGTGGAGGTGGAAACTGAGTATCCTGACCCAGGGGAGGTGTTGAGGTTCACCTCCAGCAGGTATAGCTATCCTGCAAGCCTAACAGCACCTGACGAGAGGCAGCTGGCAAGTCTTGGCCCTTATAACCTCGGACTGCAGATCCTCCCGGGTGTGCACACTGCTCTCAATCTGGTTGTAATCAATAAATACATGACTGCAGAAATTTTTCTCCAAGATTAGTGTCTGTGTCTTTCTTCCTGGGGAAAGGGGGTCATGGATGGGTACCAGACAATGAAGAGGCTGTAACAGCTGGCAGCAGCCATATTTTGTCTGGGGATATCCTCTGATAAGCACAGGAAGAGGTGGAGGAGGGTAGCAGTAGATGGTGGTCCCAAGGGAGGACAGTAGTTGGCCAGTGATTGGCTGTAGGGACCACTGAGGCCTCCCACAAGGGTAGGGGGGTCACATCCTGTGGGGGAGAGGAGGGGGATGATTGAGTCTGTAGCCAGCAGCTCTGCCTCTTTCCTCCTCTCCCTCTCACAGGATCACCCACTCATCCACCCTCATAAAAGCAGGGTGGTGGGGGCCAAGCAGTAGCTAGGGCTCCCCTTTTGACCCTTTATGGGTGACCGCAATAGGGGTCATGGTACAGCTTTTCCTGGTTTTTCCATGCAAAATGGTTTTCTGGGTTTTTAACCTCCTCCAATTGGGTGTGAAAACAGAGCTAGTGGTGGGAGCATCAAATAGGGTGGAGCAAATAGTCAGGGATAAAGCATATCACTTTATCGCAGTCATGTTGTTGGCATCTTGGGAGGATCAACATACAATGGATGGTCGTGGGGGGCGGTAAGGAGCCGGGTTCTTCTAAGGCTTATGGCCCCCTCTCTGATTGGCATGGAGGTGGAAACTGAGCATCCTGACCCAGGGGGGTCGAGGTTTGCCTCTAGCAGGTATAGCTATCCTGCAAGGCTAATGGCCCCTGATGGGAGGCGGCCACAAGCCTTGGCCCTTACTACCTCGGACCGCAGATCCTCCCGGGTACACACGCTGCTCTCAATCTGATTGTAATCAATAAACACATGGCTGCAGCCATTTTCCTCCAAGATTGGTGTCTGTGTCTTTCTTCCTGGTGAAAGGGGGTCATGGATGGGTACCAGACAAAGCCAGTTGAACTCTTCCACTTCCTGGTCAGCCAGCCCCTTCCCATCCCCTCACTCAGATGTTTTGTGATGTCTAACCAGGCAGTGGGAGGGTGTGTACCACATGGAAGTCAAAGGAGGACATTTTCTGAACTGTCTGATGCTGTACATACTAAAGGAACCTTTGGTATAAATGATAATCACTGCCCAACTAATGGGGCCCTATTATTATTTTTTTCCCAATTGTTTAATCAGGTGAGATACACTATGCTGAAAGCTTGTTTACAGGTGCAACCTGGGAGCACAGGGAAGTTAAGTGACTTGTTCATGGTCACATAGTATGCAAGTGGGGGCTGTGGGATTCAAACCCAGGTCTCCAAATTTGCAGCTCAGAGCCATAAACCACTGTGCTATACTGCCTCCCTATTAGTTGAGCAATTACTTTTATTTATAACAAAGGTTGCTTTAACATACGTAAAACTGTTTTGAAAATGTCATCCATTGACTTCTATGTGGCACATTCCTGGTATTTTGCCTGGTTAGACAACACAAATTGCCTGAGCATGGGGTTGGGGCCGGCAGGTCAGCAACTGAAGGGGTTGCCTGGCCATCTGTTTAGCACAATTTTTGATCACTTCCCTCCCATAGTTGACTTAAGGAAAACATTCCTTTCTGTACTCAAATGGCTATCCCCAGAAGAAGGTAATGAGCTACTGTATTTAAAATGCCATTACTGAAATCTTAGAAATTTCCTTTAAAGAAAACACAGAATGGGAAAGGGACAGACCTTGGTCATCACAAAAAGGTGAGTGCCTAACTGTACATAGGTATAAAATTAAGGGAGTGAGCAAGTGAAAGGATGGAATGAAATATGGACTTTGACAACTTATAACAGTAACACAAAAATGTTTAGAAATAAATATTTGACAGGAATTAAAAAAAGACAGAGATTAAGTATAGAGAGAAACTAATTTTTTTAATAACTTTTTATATATATTTTGGGGGAGGCTGGGGTGCACACAACAGGGGGAATAGGGACACAGCATGGAAATAATAAACAACAAATAATAAAATTGCCAGTGACACAAAAACACAACATGATACATGACAACACCAGTCACACTGTCAGACTCATTAAACAGCACCACTGCTGCCACTAATTGGGCCAGAACCACCACTGCCATGCACCTCAGACAAAACAGTGAGAATCTTCTCATGACTGGTCATAACATTGTCCAGTCACTCTCTCACTTCCTGTTGAAACTGATTAAAGTCCTGGTGCAGCTGTTGTACCTCATCCCACAGTACCACCACATGTGGCAGGTGCTGTGGGGTCAATATAACCTGCTGCCGCTGCTGCCTATTATCTTGTCTGTGGCTGATGACTGATTTGTTCCTCCCCATGGCTGCCATGGCAGCATGATAGACCACCTCCCGCTGCTCTCCTTCACTGCCACCACCATGTGCTACATCCACCTCATGCTCTTTCATCTGCCGCTCTGCCAGATGGTGGATCTGGAGGTGTGTCCACTGGCCGCTGGTCCCAAGGCAGCTGCTTTGTTTCCCCCACACCTTACAGTGCAACCACAGACCTTGCAGATTGCCACCATTTCATCTGCAGGATCTACATCAAAGAACTCCCACACAACAGATCACCCAGGGAAGTGGAAGAACCAGATGCTATGGTGGCAGGGTGCTGGACATTGCCAGTGGTGGTTGATCTGCTGGGGGAGGCACTGGCAACATTGTGACTCAGAACTGGAGCAGACACCACAGGCTCCTGCTGGGGGGGGGGTCTGTGGAACCTGCTGCTACTGCAACTCCTATCCTGATCTTTGGGGGGGAGGGTTACTTACTCCACTTTCAAATGTTCTCCTGTTAATCCTAATCCAGCCACCCTAACCTTCCTGATCTCCTTCCCATTTCTCTCCATTTAAAACAAAAATAATAAGAACATTTGAAAAAAGACACCACAAACACACACACACACACACATGCGCACATACACACGCACACACACAGTATACACACTACACTTTCTAAACTAACCAAAACAAATATACATTAACAAAATTCTTCAGTGCAAAATAAAGATAAATAAAGATATCAATGATAGACACAGGAAGGTGAAAATAAAAAAATGTACAAAATTAAATATTTCAAATAGAGTTGGTTTGCTAGGTAGCTCTGAGATCTGCTCCTGTCTGCTGCTTCACTAAGCTCTGAATGGTGAAATTGCACTGAAAGACTCACTTCCTGTCTGACTGGGGCCTCCCATGTGACATGCAGGATGTGAATCACATGACAAACCCTTTTTGTCAAGAACGACTTCAAACGAACTTCAGAGGTGGAATATAACTTTGCAACATCTCTACCCTTGGATAATCATATTGGATGACCTTAAGGTTCCCAGGCAATGTGATAAGGCAGTAGGGAGGGCTAGTGAGATGCTGGGATGCATTGAGTAGGGGTATCACTAGCAGAAAGAGGGAGATGGTGTTGCCTTTATATAGATCATGTGTAAGACCTCATCTAGAGTACTGTGTCCTGTTCTGGAAAACACATCTCAAGAAGGACATTGACAGAGGTGAGGTGGTCCAGAGGAGGGCAGCTAAAATGGTGCAGGGTCTGCATCAAAATCCCTATAAGGAGAGACTAAAGGAGCTCAACATGTACACCTTGGAACAGAAGAGGGAGAGGAGGAATGTAATAGAATCATTTATATACCTTATGGGGTATATAATTTGCAGGAGGGGAATATTATTCAGAAGAAAATGTGCTCAAGAACAAGGGAACATGCTATGATGCTGGAATGGGATAGACTCAAGGGAGTTGTGAGGAAGTACTTCACAGAAAGAGTGGTGGATTCCTGGAACAGTCTTCAAGTGAAGGTGGTGGGGGGTGAAAACAGTGGTGGGGTTTCAGAATGCATAGGATAAGCATAAAGGAATCGTAGTTGAAAGGAAGGTGGGAGGGAGAAAGAGCTGTAGATGTGGCACAGTCTGCAGTAATAGTGTTGGTACTGAGAAATGTGTAGACTAGATGGGCCAAAGGGTCATTATCTGACATCAACTTCTATGTTTCTATGAGTCAGTTAACTGAGTATTTAGCTTTTAGGATTTCCCAGTGAAATTCAGCGGAGGGTTAACTGAATTATTACTTAAACTCACCTTCTTCTTAAGCTCCTTTTCTAACGGCATTAGTTGCGCTTGCCATTTGTTAGCATGAGCAGAATAGGTAATGATCCACCCTCTGAGATACAAGAGAATCCCAAAGAATGGTCCTTGAGACTTCAGGGGAGTCTTTAGTGGCAAAATAAAGTCAGATTTCTTGTTCAAGGCAGGGCTTAAAGTTGAAATCGAGGATGATGAATGTGTAGTTGCCATCTGGGTGTGGATGGGGAAGCACAGCCAATCCCTATGAGATGAGAGGCCACTGCATCATCAGAGGTAATGATAGCATTAGTGGTTGTTTCTTGAACTTCAGAGAGTCTGGCCTTCTTCACCAGGAAGTAATATATTCAACTACTAGTGTCATGCCTGGCAGGGTGGAAGTTGAAGTCCCTACCAGTGGGGTTGAGGGCTCTCCAAGCATCTAGTAGTATGAACTCATTTGCCAGGTGGTGAATGGACTCTCTGGAATGGGTGCTAGCTAATGATGTCTGTCTCAGTCTACCCAGTATAGGGTCCCATACCTCATTAAAGTCTCCAGCCAAAATGAGCTGATCTTCTGGATGACCAAAGTGAGTCAGGTCTTGTGTAAGTTTAGGGATCAAGCAGGTATAATGCACATTAGATTCATATACATTGCCCAGCTGGAGCAAATGTGAATTGATGAGTAGTCTAGCCAGTACCCAACTGCCACTGTGCTTGTCTTAGTTTTCAAAACTTGAACTGGGTGCTGTTTGTCATTTATTTATTTTAAAAGTTTCACCTGGAAAAAGCATACTGAGCTGATAACTGCTCATTTCCAGATGCATCCTGGGGGAAAGGGGAAGGGGAGATAATGTAAAACAATCATAAAACAGTAAATTACAAGGCAGGTATATGGAAGCAACAGCACTAAGCTACAGTCATAGAGCAGAAGCAAATGATATTTGTGCAATTTTTGTGCATATTAGGCAAGGAAATTAGGAGGCAGTAATTTTAACCCAGGAGAATCAAGGAGTAACAAATAAGTGCAAAGTATGATAAGAGGAGGAGGCTGGGAAAACTAACCAATGATCTTTGAGGGAGAAAATGGAATCAGGTGCCATGTTAGAGGGGGTAGAAGAAGGACTGGCCAAAAGAAAAGCAGGAGGAGATGGGGGTTGCAGGTAGAAGTAGAGGATCAGGGACAGCTATCAGGTGCAGTTGCAGGTGTGAGTAGAAATGTCAGGGAGTAAGGAGGAGAGAGAGTGGTGAGAGGAGGCAGAGTGGTTGTTTTGAGGGAGGGAGTTCCATAGTTTGGAGAAACGGTAAGAAGAAGCAGCCTGGCCAGTTGATGATGTTCTAGAAAGGAGTGCAAAAGAGTGACAGCCTGAGTTATGAAGGTGCTAAGAGGAGGGGGGTGAGGAGGAGAGGAGAGGAGAGGAGAGGAGAGGAGAGGAGAGGAGAGAGGTAATGTACTGTAGTCTGTAGGAGGGGAGGAAACCAAGCCAGCATTTTAAAATAAAAGTGGTGCAGTGAATGAAGCATTTGGCTTCAAGGGAAGGAAGGGATAAGGATGAATAAAGGGAGCAGTGGTGGCTGGGAGGCAGAAAGTCCAAGGAAAAATGGCAGAAGGATTGAAAAAGGGGACCAGTTTGGCTAGGGTAGTCTTAGTAGTGTCACTGTAGACTATGTCACCAAAGTCAAAAATGGGGAGAATCATTTTCTGGACTATAGCTCAGTGAGCAGGAAAGGGAAATGCAACCTCTATTCCTGTATTCCTAAGTTTAGGGTGAAGTTTTTTATGGATGGCATCTACATGTCCAGAAAAGTCAATATGCCAGTCTCCTGGTACTTAAATGATGGAACATCAGAAATTGAGGCCCTGTCTAAGGTTTGGAATGAGGGGAGAGTCATAAGCTTACTGAGCTTCTGGCTGGTGCCAAAGGTTATGGAGACCATTTTGATGGCATTGAGTGATACCTGATTAGACTGGAACTGATGCTGGACATTGATGAAGTCCAGTTGGAGCCTGGCCATCAGATCAGGGAGGCAGAACCAGTGGTAAATAGAATTGTATCATCCATATACATGTGGTAGCAGAGGGGTCATTTAGGAAGAACTAAAAAAGTATCCAGCCAAGAGCACACCCTTGGGGGAAAACAGTAGTGAAAGGGAGAGGGGGGGATAGGGGGTCACTAATTCCAACAGAATGAGCCCAACCCTCAAGGTAGGAATGGAATCAATTAGAGGAATCAGAGAGCGCTACTGCCTTAAGCTTGACAAGGAGGAGGGAGTGATCAACTGTGTCAAAGACTTTGGCCAAGTCGACAAAGATTGCTGAGGTAAGAAGGCCCTGATCCATGATTGAGAGTATGAAGTCAGCAAGCTGGAGAAGGGAGGAGGAGGTGGAATGTGATTTATGAAACACAGACTGGTATAAGGTGAAGAAAGAAGAGGAGTCAAGGAAGAAGAGTTGAGACAACACAAGGTGTTCTTAAAGTTTAGCTAAGGTAGGGACAAGGGAGATAGGGCAGTAGTTGCTGGGATAGGAGGAGTCAAAATCTTTGGGAAGGGGTATGACTGTGACCAGTTTCCGGGCATCATGGACAGAGGCAAGGGCTAAGGAGAGGTTGAGAAGGGAGGAGATGGGAAAGGCAATTGAAGGAGCAGAGAGATGGATGAGTTTTGAGGTCAATACTATCAGGGTTCTTACCCTTAAGAGGATTTAGTGCTAGGAGGGCCTTGAGGGTGTTAGCAGTAGAGATAGAAGAAAAGGAGAATATGTGGGGGCATGGTGGTAGGATGGGGGAAGAGGAGGAGAAGGGGTGGGGAGGAACAGGAGAAAGGAAGAGGTACAGGAGGTGAAGAAAGAGTTGAATTCAGAGGAAACAGAGAGGGGGTCAGAGAATGGGGTGTTACCTACCTTGAGGACCTGGTAGGAGGACTGGGTTGGTGGAGAGAAGAAGGCATGGATAACTTTCCAGAACATAGAGGGGTGGATAAGGTTGTTCTGGAAGGTAGAGGAGAAATACTCGGCCCTGGCAAGACTAGTAGCTCTGGTACAGGCATTGCGAAAGGCACGGTACTGAAGTAAGTCAGCACAAAAGCCAATGGACTTGTGAGTCTTCCAGATAAGATCACATGCACATAGGCAGGCCATTAACTCTGCGGAAATCCAAGGGAGGTGGGACCATTGGACCTTGTTTTTTTCTAAGGGGGGGTATGATGACGCCAAATATCAAGGTATCATACCATGCAGCTATAGTTAGGGTTAGTGCTAGCATTTAATGTTAAAGGCCAATTTTTGCAGCGTAATAACTTTGGGCAAGTTAAACAGAGCTGCTTGAGATTTTGCATGCGTCTTTGAAAGGGACAGGTGTATTGATATGTCAAATTTGGTTTGA
Source organism: Neoceratodus forsteri (assembly GCA_016271365.2). NCBI lineage: Eukaryota > Metazoa > Chordata > Ceratodontiformes > Ceratodontidae > Neoceratodus > Neoceratodus forsteri. Next base: position 629,908,772 of record CM057455.1, read on the forward strand.
ATCCCTTGTGTAGTTTCTGAGACACAGAGTTGAATAAAAGAGATTTTATATGTGTTTTGCTGTTTGTTTGTCAACCTGTATCTCAGAATCGTCTGTAGCAACAGGGATGAACATTTCAGGGTAGAAAACATTGGCCTTATAGATGTGCCTTTTGAAGGTTTGCTGAAAAAAGGTTAATCCATTTCAAAGTTATTAAACTTTGTTTTTCCCATTATTTCCAATGGCAAAAAATTGATATCACTGGCGGCATAGGATTCTATGTCGGAGCATGCTCCAGCAGAGGTTTTTATGCCAACGTTTAGTAATGGGCATATGATTCTATGTTGGAGCAGCTGTCCAGCGTAGGATTGTATGCCAAAGCCTCCTGCTGAAGGGTACAGGTGCAGATTGGCACTCCCACCCCCAAGACAACAGTGAGATACTGGGGACCCCATTCCCAGTGTCATAAAAATCAGTTTTTTTCCCTCTGAAAAAAAGAAAGTCCCCTGATGTAATTATCTAAATTCCATGCAGAATCCTGCATCCTGCTATTTTTGATTTAGAATCCTGCATCAAAGTGCTCGCTTTCACTGACATCAGGGTGCCCAGTCCCTGGGTCAGCATTTATCCTCCCCTCCACTACTATAGCACACTGGGGAGCCCACCCCCAGTGTGCTGAAATAATTAAATTAATATTTTTCTGACACCGGGATGCCAACTCCCAGTGTTGGATGTCTCCCCAGAGCCCACTTCTATTGCCAACAGGGGTGCCCAATCCCCCTGTTGGCATTATGTATCTCCTCAACTCATGTGGCACACTGTGAGCCCACCCCAGTGTGTCCACATTTGCTTTTCATTTTCCTGTAAATAAAGAAAACCGTCCCCGATGTCTTTTTTTAACCTGTAATAAAGAAAACAGTCCCTCATCTCCCTCATCATCTCCCCAGTCCCCCCTCCTCCATTCCCACCCTCCCACTGAGCACCCACCTCCCTACACACACACCCCTTATCCATTCTTACCTCTGAAGGTTGGTAGAAGTGATCTTCTCCGGACCGAGACACATCTACACTCTTCAAAACCCAACCGCAAACTGAGGAATCAAGGTAGGCTCGTATTATGGCTGTCAATGGAGTTTTAAACTTAGGTTGATATCGTGTCTATTTTTATGAATTGTTCACAAAATTTTCAACATGAGGTTCTTGGGACCCCACCTCATGAACACTGTCACTGTCATTTCGTTATTCGGTCCCAAAATATGATTTTGCGTTTGCTACATGGATTCACCTTTCTGGACTGATTAATGAAATGACAGTGCCAGCAATCATGAGGGGAGGTCCCAAAAAGCACAAGTTGAAAATCTGGTGCAAAAATTCCCAAAAATGACTGTGTTACAAATGTGAGCTGTGCAGTTTCTACGCATATTCGTAACTTCGCCAATTTTTAGTATTTTCACTCCAGATTTTCATCATTGAGATTTTTTCACACCTCCTCATGAACAATGCAGCTGTCATTTTTCACATCCTGCCCGAAGTGTGTTTTTGCACCTCTGGCACAGAATGGTGCAGTCACCATGTGAAATCAACTTTTGGGATGTACTAACAAAATCTCAGTGCCACTGCTCATTAGGTGGGGTCCCAAAAAGGCCATGTTGAAAATTTGGTGAAAAAATACACAAAAATGCCCAAGTTAAGCATGGTCATTGAAATTTCATGATGCACATGCATGACTTTTACAAATTTTAATATTTTCACTCCAAATATTCAGCATTGCCAGTTTTTTACACCACCTCATGAACAATACACCTGTAATTTCTCACATCCAGCCCAACATGTGTGTACGCACCAGTGGTGCGAAATGGCATAGTTGCTACTAGAAATCTCCTTTTGGGACTGAGTAATGAAATTAAAGTGTCAGTGTTCATGACATGGGGTCCCAAAATAGCAAAAATATCAAAAAAACTCCCACAAAATTGGAATACTATTATACTATCTCAAACAGTAAGGACATTAATTAAGAAAAACTTTGTTTAAAACAAAGTTAGGGTTCTACACATAGCTCTTCAACCAAAGCAATACATGTCAGGAAGCTAGATGTTAGGGTTTACAACTGTTATATCCCCCCCCCACCAAACCCTACCATTGAAACTACACCCCCCACACACCATACACCAACAAGCATCGAGGTGTAACTTAGGGGCCGTGGGGTCCCACCACACCTCCACAGACCTAGCCCTTGTACCACCCCACCCTAGACACACCAACAAGCGTTTGGGTGTGCCTTAGGGTCATGGGTCCTAACTCTCTCCCCATTCTCCTATACTGTACAATGTCAGGTTCCTTACAGGTGGATACCTTTTTTAGGTACAGACGACAAAACTGCATGCAGTATTCAAGGTGAGGTCTAACCAGGCAGTTAAAAAAAGGGAGAAGCACCTTCCGGTTTCTCGAGGTTATCCCCCTGGCAATGCACCCCAGCATTTTATTGCTTTGGCCACAGCCCTCCTACAATGTTCAGAGTTATTCATCTTGCATCCACAACCAACCCAAGGTTCTTCTCCCCACTCAATGCCTGCAGTGTCTCCCCTGCCAAGGTGTACACATGAGCGGGGTTCCTGGGCCCCAGGTGGAGAACCCTACATTTCTCTGTATTAAACCTCAGTTTTCAGGTGTATGACCACCTTTCCAGAGTCTCCAGGTCCCCTTGTACAGCTACTCTTCCTTCCTTCCCAGCCACCGCCACCCCCAGCTTTGAATTGTTGGCAAAGAGGCTCATCTGTCTACTGATACCATTCCTGATGTCAGAGATGTAAGCGTTAAAAAGGAGCAGGCCCAGTACCGATCCCTGTGGGACCCCACTAATGACCCTCATAGGAGATGAAACCTCCCCCTTGACCACCATCTTCTGAAAATGGCCAGCTAGCCAGTTCCCTAGCCACCTGCCCGTCCATTCCCCCACCCCTATTTCCCCCAATTTATCCAACAGCCCAGGATGTGGCACCAAATCAAACTCCTTACTGAAGTCTAGAAAGAGGACTAGAAAAGGACAAGTAGACAGCCTAAACAATAAAATAAACATGTCAGTGTGATAGTAAATCTTGGAGGTAGATAATATGAACTAGCATTAAATACAATTTGTAGTTTAGGCATTAACTCCCTACATACCCATACACATACACATAAACATACACATACACATAGATAGTACATGCTATCATTTATGAATAAGGATGGCCACTACTTGGGAACTGGTGGTGCCTGAGCTGCCCATTGCCTGCCCCACCCATTCTCTTTGTAGTTTAAGTGTTTCCCCTGGAAGCCAGTTGGTCTCCTGCAAGAAGACAATATCGCAGTGCAGCTTCTTGAGGCGGAACAAAATCTATATTTGATTAATGGGAGAGCTGAGACCTTACAAGTTCCAGATCATTAGCTTTACATCATAAGGACTAGCCACCATTTTAAGACACTCAGAGATTGGTTGTAGTTGTATAAGGTGAGCACAAATATAGTACCCTCAGAGCTAGTAACACTATATCCTGGCCTGAATCATGGTTTGAGCATTTTTTTTCTAGATGGATTCAAACCGACCATGGGAGAGTGATCAGGCCTGTCATTCACTGGTAATGGAATACCATTAAGTTCTGTAGTCCAGTACGTGTAGCAATAAATAACAGCATATGTTAGGCGAACAGTGTATATAATATTCTGTCTGAAATTAGTTTTAACTTTAGTAACTATGAAGGTTAACCACAAGACACCCAAGCAAAACCATTGTAACTACATTCTTAGAACTTAAAAACATTTCTTCATACCCCCCATTAGCTGCAGAGTAAAAAAATTAAAAAAAAAACAGCAGTGAGAAAGGGGAGGAGAGTGAGGACAAAACATAGGTAGATACTGATAGGGTAACTAAAAGCCCACATAAGACTCTCTGTCTACAATCTGCATCCTACCAGCACCTACACTTCTCTTTGAAATCAAGCTAATGCTCCTCTCGGGCCGAGAAGTAGGGGCTTTAATCCAAAATGTAATATTAGGATGATCTGCTGCATAGGGAAGTCTTACAGGAAGTCAGTGTCCACATTACTGGCCCATGGGCCAAGAGCTTATGAAAACTAAGTTAGTGAGATGTGGGGGTGGGGTGTGTGCATAGGCTAGAGTGTGGAGGGGGAATTTGCCATATAGTTCCACTCCCTGGTTGTGCCACTGTAACAAGAAAGGGTCAATAGTAGTACTCAATATTGGGAACCAGAATAGGACAGGAAAGAGAAGCATAATACCTGTATAAATAGACATACCAGCAAAGATTCTACTTCAGTGGGGAGAGGGGGATATAAGGAATATGTAAAGTGACTGCAGATAATGTAAGGATCTCCCTTGAGGGTTTCACTGTGGTGTGGAGGAAAAGAGGTTTTTGGTTTTCAAGGGTAGAGGCTTCAGTTCCCCCTGACCATGCCTCTGAGCTGTACAGTACTTAAACCTCCCTGGTGGTCTAATGTCTTTCCCTCCTGATCACTCCTCTGAGCTCTTAAATATACCCTGGTGGCATACTCATCCATCACCCCCCCACCCGCAGTCACTCATCACAGCACATGTGTCTCATCAGTGGTGATCCACTGTACCCCCCCCCGATCACTCTTCATAGCACATGTCGATAATCCATGATGGTCCACTGTGCCCCCCAATCACTTCTTAGATCACATTTACAGAAACTCTGGTGGTCCAATGTGTACCCCCACCCTGTCACTCCTTCAAGCTTTTAAATATACTCTGCTGGCATAGTGGTCTCCTCACCCCTGACTGCCCACTTTCTCAGTTTAAAATGAGACCCTGGTGGTCTAGTGGCCCCTTAACAGCCCTCTTCCCTACCTACCAACAAACATCTCACATCCCCACGTCCACCACTAGGAGCCTGGTAGTCCAGTGCCACCCCATCAACCCCAGCCCAACCACCTGGTGACATCCCACTTCCCTGCACCCCCCTCACCCAGGGGGCTGGAGCAACTTTTTGCTCAATACAGTGATTGGAACAGCCCTCCTCTCACTTCTGCAGCAGGCCACCATATGAGTTATCAGTGAGTAACCAGAAAATAACTGCTAGCCACTTTTATGGGAAAATAGTCCAATCCATGTAATATATATATATATATATACCTATATAAACACCCCCCCCACACACACACACATAAACATATCAGGAAAATGAGTGACATATTTGTAAATAAATGAATGCTATTTTTCAGTAATACACTGAATTCTAATTCCTTTATGTGAATTTATTTTATGAACATATGAACATATGAATGTGCCAGCACATCCTATAATAACTTATAGTTTCTACATACTGTATCATGTTTAATATTTCCAACCAATATGATGTCCTTAAACTTATTATTTTCCATTGGTCCTAACATCTCTTGAGTAGCTCTGAAGAAACAATTTCAAATGTGTGAAATGTTTGCAAGAGTGCTGCTTGGGAATTTTTACTGAAGCAAACCAATGTCATTTTGTACAATTTGGTGCATTAAACTATTCAGTATTAAAGGTAATAATCATAATTTTCTCCAGACAACAAGGCATAAGTGCATAGCCCTCTATACATTAAAATGCCTGGGAAGCTGAAAGTGACAACCTGGAACATTTAAACATCATCTCTAGAGGTTAGGCCCAACCCCCACCACTATAGATCACTCTGGGACCTTAACTAAAAAATGTAACAATGTGGGCAGTGCTCTCCTGGTGTAACAGAATCATCATTATCACTCAGGCATGTCCAAGAAAAGAGATGCAATACATGAAATCTGGTTTTAAGCAACTGAATCACTAATAAATTCAGCAATGTTACTTGCAGTGCATACATTCAAATAGTATGTATTTCTAAATGGGGTCAGGGGCAATAATTAGAACCAGTCGGATATATAATTAATGATATCTGGGTGTACACCAGTATGAGGCATCCAGTTATAGAGACGCCCAGTAGATCATGTCCAAATAATGACCAGGTAGTGAACTGAGAGGAGATATCAAGTTTGGGTGTAAAATTGTAGTATGACAGAAATCGTGTTGCATGTATCTGCCTTAAGTTACCTTAAGTTGTCTCAAAACAGGCAGATCATAACAATGCAGTAGTTGGAACTAGAGGTAGGTCAACTTAGAAAACTTAGTTCATGGAGAAATTTGTGAATTTTACCGAATTCATGAAGTTCTCCATTAAAGGAGATAGAAAATGATTGTGTACTAGTTTTACATGTTACATGAATCATTAATTTCAAACTGTAGCCTTTGGATGTCTTTTTCTATGGTGTAAATGCCCAAAACCATGTTTGTTTTATCCGTTCATTTTCGGATCTGCCTACTGACACCATCTATTTTTGTATCAGGAGTCAGCGAGTGACAAGGCTCAAAATGCTGAAATCAAAGACTCCCAATGCAATGCTTTTGTAACTGTATAAGGCAACTCTATTAAAATCTGAATAGCACATTTAATTTGAAAGTCAAAGGACATCACCTCACTTTCTTCGACCACCAGACGCATCACACATATACCAGTAGCTTGTAACAGTTAAACTGAAGCAGCTCTTCCAAAAAGATAACTGATTAATTTTTAAATTATACCCTCTGTTTTATTTTTCAGACAGTGTCCAGTGGGTCACTCCCGATCCTACTGTTTGGCTCTAATTAGACTTGGAAATTTAAATTCAGAACAGACACTATTGCCTGGCATAAGAACTTTTCAGGGACCAACACAGCCCATATTCCACTTCTGTGATGATTGCTGACAAATTAAAGCAAACACTGCAAAGATGAAAGCACACTGATGCCAGTTGGCTGACGGAAGAAAACAATTTAAAAGTTATTTGGGGACCTAGTTAGTTGTGCCCCCCTGACACACACCGTCGGTGCTTACCTCAGCTTCAATAGTACCATCAGCTTCCCCCTAGTTCCTGTCTTTTGCAAGTTGAAGCTGCCATTGGTCTTAGCCTTAGCTCCCCCCCACTTAATCAGAGCCAGTTCATGAGTTTCAAAGTGTTCATGAAGCAGGGTTTCAAAAAGGTTATGTCGAAAATTTTATTCTATTTATTTTATTTTTTTATTTAGTTTTTGTTGACTGGGTAAGTGCACTAGATAAATTCTGCCTATTTTCAGCCACAACCTGGGGGGGCGGGATACAGATGAATGCCAACTGACCTCGAACCAGATTAAGCTGTTGGTAGTATTTTTTTTTTTTTTAGTGAATGAGAGAAATTTTGCCAGGACACCGGAGAAATTCCCCTACTCTTTTTTGATAAGTGCCATGGGATCTTTAACATCCACCTGAACTACCACCAATCCAGGCAGATGGGACCTCGGTTTAACATCTCATCCAAAAGACGGCACCCCTCTCATACTGCACTACAGTGTCAGTACTGGGATATTAACCCAAGTGCCAGATGTGGGAACTGAACCCACAGCCCTCTGATCTCCCGGCATCAGAGGCGAGTGCGCCACCTACTGAGCCACTGACATTGCCACAAAATTTGATGAAAACTTTCCAGAAAGTGGCAAAGTAAAGAACATAAGTTCAAAATGGCATTGAAATACATTATATGGCACTTATCTTGATTCCTCAGTTCATGGTTTGGCTTTGAAGAGTGCAAACGTGTCTTAGTCCACAGATGATGACAGGGTAGTGTAAGGGTGTGTCTCGGATGGTAAGTGCTCAGTGGGAGGGTCAGAATGGGAGGAGGGGGACGGGGCAATGACAGGCAATGACAAGGGATCATATTTATTTATTTCAGGTTTAAAAAAACAAAGACTTTTTTTTTGGCAGTACAGGAAATATATAAAGTTATTTTGGTACACTGGGGGTGGGCTCCCCAGAGTCCCACACTGCTGTGGTGGGGGGATCTTATAAATGCCAACACAGGGATTGGGGCCCCGATGTCAGCAACTAATAAAAAAAAGGGGCTGGGGGGTCCGACACCAGGGGTGTGCATCCCAGTGTCAGATCATACACTAAGAAAAATAAATAAACAAATGAACAAATAAACAAATACACTGCCACTGGAGGTTGCCCCCCCATGTGCAGATGAAGTTTATTAATGAAAAACACGGTCATCACATGATGGTGCCCCTTTCAGTGTAGCCGGAGATCTTGCTCCTTTTGAAGGACTTCTCTACAGACAGTAAATAAATAAAAGAAAAGAAAAACATGAAGTGGGAACCCTGGGAAAATTTGGCATCCCTAGTGTCAGTGTTATGTCAGGAGGCATGGGGCGGTGGGTGCTGAGAGGAAGGGTCAGGTAGGGGACAGTTATGGGGGGCAGAAACAGACATCCACGGACATGTTTTTTATTTTCAGCTGCTTGTTGACCGGCCTCATGCAAATCAAATGATTGAAGCCTTCTCTGATTGGAGTGGCTTTGATCCTTTGAAATACACAAAGTTTCAGCCCACCAAGAAGAGATTGATGTCAGGACTGCAGCCCACTGTCATTGGCATAGACTACCAAGCCCTTGCTTTTGTGAACTGCAATGGGCTCTATAGTGACATAACTCCGAAATCCCTATCATTGCCAAGAAACGTTGGGTGTGCAAGTGCAGCCAATGTAAAAAATAGGTGATACTGTGTTATTTGGGGAGCAGCAAGTTTCAACAATCTTGGAATAGACAACCAGGAGCAGATTCTTTTTTTTTCCACAGTCACCTAGACCAACTGCTTATAAACTTCCAGCTCTGATATTTAAAGGAAGTTTAACATATAAACTAGAATTTGAGGACAAAAATTCTGGAACTTTGCCAATTCCTTGTAATCTACTTTAGCAGATAGTTTATTTCAGTCCTCAACCTAGCTGGGAAAATCAGCACATCTGTTTTAAAGTGATCTGCTGTGTCAACCCTTATATTAAGTAAGATACCATCAGAAAGTTATGTGTCAATGGTGTTTTAGAATCAGAGTTAAATAGATCTTTGAATGTGCTCCAAAACAAAATCTTAGATATTTGACATTTGTAAGCTGCTAAGCCTGATACAGTGGAGCCCTATTATAAGCACACCCTAAATGCCAAGCAAAAAATGTTCATATAACTGGGACGTTCTTATAAGAGTGATTGATTGAAAACAGTGAAAATCCGTGTAAAATCTATGCTTAACATGATGAAACTCGGATCAAACCAGTTTTTAGATAACTCATTATTAAAAGTAGAAGAACATAGCTTTTTTCAAAGAGCTCTTGCTCAATTAGTGTAATGCTGTAAAAATGCATTCAGTGTCTCACCTGTGAAGGAATATATGCTGTCTTCTCATGGGGCATCTTTCACACATCAATTTACTGCTGAAATGACTGTTAAGGAGGAGACTAGGTGATGATTCATCCCAGGCTTAGCACACTCAAAGGTGATAATGACCATCTACCACTACATCTGAAAAAAATGTTCTTATGAACAGGCTGATTGTTCTTATAAACGGGCTTTGCTGCAGTTGAAAATAATGGACAAAAATTGGGACATCCAAACAATGTTCTTATACATAAATGGGATGTTCTTATATCCGATGTTCTTATAAGTGCACTCCACTGTAGTATTTTAATTGAGCTAACTTTTGCAGTCTTTTCTGTTTGTTTTGATGTTCTCTATAGATCTGAAAATCTTGAGACTCTACCACTTTATTGTTTGTTCCTCTGTCTATTTTGGAGTCTCATAGTTTTAAATAATTTAGAGTTAAGCCAGGGCGTAGTATTACCTTTAATTACTATTTTATTTTTTTTGTGTGTGTGAAAGGAAGATGTACAGTGTAACTCTCGAGTTTGCAAAGTATTGGATGAACAACTGTACTATTGACAACCTCCATATGCATGCATTAAACAGCATAAAACTCTAGGTACACTATCAGGATTATGCAAGAGTGTGTGTGTGTGTGTGTGTGTGTGTGTGTGTGTGTGTGTGTGTCTATTGCTGCATTTAAAGTGTATAGGAAATCTCACCTGACAACATTCACCAGGCCATGGCACTATTCAGACAGCACCACAGCTAACTCACATGCACGAAATGTAGCAATAATCTCCAAAATCTGTACACATAATTAGGCATTACTCCAAGAGGTAGCCAAAAACTGAAAGCAAGGGCAACAAGTAAGTAAGTAAAATTATGTTTGTTAGGCACCACGTCCAGCTCGGGGCACCTTACACATTACAGGTTGACAAACATCACAACTTCTAAAAATAAAACTCCCATGATTTTGAACACACCCTGTAAATAAATATACTAAAAAAATAATACAATAAAAATGACATCTAAACACAATAGACTTACTGCACACATTCCAGCAATTTAAAATAAAAACAGCATAGAGGAATAGACTGATTGAAGTCCAAACCAAAATGTTAAATTTTAAAATAGAGCATAGAAGCAGAAGTAACAGAAAAAGGTAATTTAAACTGAAATATTACAAATACAATGAAAAGTCAAACAACAGAACTCACAAGAGAGGTTTATTTTCCAGGGCATTGCTTAAACAGCAATAGTTCCAGCTGGATAATAAAAACTTTGTTATCGAAAATTCAGATAATTAGAAGTAATCCTGGCAAGCCATATGGTAGCTCATCTCCCACAGACATATAACATTGTTGCCGCTTGCAAGATATACACACAGAGAGAAACAAGTGCAAAGACCAGGTTTTAGATGCCAAGTAATAGGCTCTGACAGGAACAGTCCAAGCCAGAGCTGAACCAAGATACGGGCAGTTTGTGATGTATATTGGTTGATGTCCTGTCTTGTGTATAACATCAGCAAGATTGCAATATATGTATTTTTATTATATATAGTGTATTTTGTGTATAACATAAGTTGTATTTTACACAGAGGACTTTTGGGAAAATACTACACTTATTGTGTTAATATCCTTACCCAGTCCAAACAGCGCTCACAGCAACAAGGCAGCACCTTTGGCCATCACCGAGGCAGCCGCCTGACTTGACTGCCATCCCTGCCCATCCTCCTGGTTCCCCAGCCTGAATTCAACAGCATAGGGAATCTCGTGCCTGAACGGCGCCCGCAGCAACAAGGCGCCACCTATGGCCATCATCGTGGCCGCTGCCTGACTTGATTGTCATCCCTGCCTGCCCTCCTGGTTCTCCAGCCCAAATTTAACAGCATAGGGACTCTCACACCTAAACAATGCCCTCAGCAACAAGGCGACACCTACGTCCATCACCCCAGCTGCCGCCTGACTCGACTGCCATCCTGCACACCCTCCTGGTTCTCCAGCCTGGATTCAACAGCGTAGGTACAGCTGCTAGAGCCTCTAGCTCTGGCTCCTTTCTGATTGGTGCAGCACTTTGCTAACTGGACTGTGATTGGTCTGTTCTACAACCCCGAGCCATTCAACTGGAAAGCATTTGGACTGTGTTAAAAATAGCTGTTTCAGTGCCTTTTAAACGTCAAAAACTCGAATCTTTTTTGAAATCTCGCTCCTCTTGTCCTTCTATTTCTGCCTCTGTCTTAACTTAAAAAAAAGGGAAATTCTGTCTAAAATAACTGCTTTTTATGCTTAAGACCTGCATGTACTCTGAATTTGATTATGCTTGATGTACTACATTAATTTAGTGTGTTTGCTTAGGTAGTCTGCTTATACCAGCTGTAGGGGTTATACTCTTAAAACTGTGCCCTATTATTTGAATTTTGCTTGTTCTCTCCTTCTCTGCCTACTCCTCCCTGTCTATTTTCCACCAGACTATCCCCTGGATATAATTTATCTCCCTACCTGCCTTCCCCATTAAGCCCATTGCTCCTCAGGTAGCTGCTGTCTCCATTTCTAATTAAGCAGTCTCTCTCCATAGCAATCCCCCACCCAAGATCCCATACTCATGTCTCATCTATCTACCTCAGGGCTCTGACTTCACCTTTTGTCTTCTCTGATATCCCCACCCTTCCCTATCTCTCTTCTGTACACCTTTTGATTAATCCTCATCACCCCCACACCCTGCTGATGGTCTGCCACCAGTCTCCTGCCCCTTCTGCTGTTATACTTAATCTACCACTATCTTGCTCCCCCAGGGACTCTCACACCTGAACAGTACCCACAGTAACAAGGCAACACCTATGGCCATCACCGCGACCACCGCCTGACTCGACTGCCATCCCTGCATGCCCTCCTGGTTCTCCAGCCTGGATTCAACAGAGTAGGTACAGCCGCTAGAGCCTCTCACTCTGGTTCCTTTCTGATTGGTGCAGCGCTTGGCTAACCGGACCATGATTGGTCTGTTCTACAACCCCGAGCAATCCAAGTGGAGCGCCTTTGGACTGTGTTAAAAATAGCTGTTTCTGCACCTTTTTAATGGCAAAAACTCACTCCTTTTTTTGACCCACCCCCTCCACCCCCTCTTAGGCCTCCTTTCAATACACTTCTTGTCCCTCCCCTCTTGTACATCTGCATTGGCTTACTTTTACCCTGCCTATCACCTATCTTCCTGTTAGGGCTTAAGTGTAAATAGCTTGATCTGTGCTCTACTCCTTATCATTACAGTCTGCTCCTCCACTCCCTACTGCTCTGTCCCTCTCATTTTAGCTTTTTGTTGATCGGGTAAGTGCACTAGACAAATCCTGCCTATTTTCAGGCACGACCTAGGGAAGGGGGATACAGATGAATGTCAACTGACCTTGAACCAGATTAAGCTGTTGGTGGTATTTTTAGTGAATAAGGAAAATTTGGCGAGGACACCGGGGAAATTCCCCTACTCTGGGGGCGGGCGACTCTTGGTCAGTCCGTTCTACAGGATGGAGGAGCCTTCTCATGTTTGTGAATCTGTTGATGCAGGTATTTCTCGAGGAGAAATGAAGTTTACAACTGCCTTGGAGAACCAGGCGTCTCCTGCAATTGCCACAGTTTCAAACACATCGACCTCAGAGCAAACTGAGGTAGAGCAAGTTCGTTTATCTGCTACACCTGTTATATGCTTTTCGTCCATTTCAGAAACAGACCGACAGTTTTTTCCACGCGTTTCTACTCAAGAATTAGTGGAAAACGCACTTTTCTACAACAACAACTTTTACTTCTGGAGGAAGAATTAATCTTAAAGCAAACTGATGCGGACATTGAAAAAAAGCGTAAACGCAGTCCAGAACAAAGTGTTTCATGTTTGCAACTTAAGGTTTTAGCAAAAGCCGCGTCGTCGCCTAGTGTAAACACTCCGGTTACCAAGGAAGATTTAGTGACGCCGGGAGGTCCCGGATGGTCACCGGAGCGAGCTCTGCAGAACGCTGGCTGGAATCAGAAAGAATCGGGTGAATGGGTTTCTGAATCTTCCCTAGACATGGTTTTTCGGCAACCTCCATTACCTCAACCATCCCAGGCAGCAGCGGGACGTGCAGTCCCCTCGGAAACTCCTTTGTGTTGGGCTGCAGATTAACAGACGAACAGTATCAAGGTAACTTTTCTAATTCTCAGCACGAAACCATAAGGCTCCAGAACACTTCTGTTTCCAAAGCTGCATTACAAGGGGCTGTTACAAATGTTTCAGAGACTTCCTTTTCTTCGACATCTACTAAACAAACACAGGACTTGCCTTCTGACTCAAGGACTTCCTACGCTGATCTTTTTAAGAAACCTGTTGAACTAGCTAAACATAGAAATGCAGTCCGTTTACGTTATATGGGAGGGTTAGATTTTACTCCAGATAGGTATTATGTGGGGCGTACTTTAATTAAGCAATCACTAGGGTTTACTCCCTCAGAAGTTTATGCCCTCATTCATGCCCCTGGAGAAGTAACTTTTGATATCAGCTTTAGGTCTCCAGAATTATTAGAGAGTTTCTGGGTGAAACATATGAATGTCAAGACTAATCCTTTATGGACACCTTTTCAGGTTATTCCCCTGACAAAACAGCCTTTCCGTGTGATTACTGTGTTATTCCGAAATGAAGGTGTTAACATTTCAGACATTCTTTTTTGGTTGGAAAAACATTGTGAGTTACAAGGAACCCCAGATCCTATTTTGGATACTGAGGGATTTTGGAATGGGGGATGGAAAATAAAAGTAAAGTTACGTCAGACCCCTGAAGGTTTACAACACCTACCAAATTGCTTTTATATAGGTAGGGACAAAGGTTTCATTTTTTATCCAGGGCAAACTAAACATTGTTTTAAATGTGGGTCCTTACGTCACCTTAGTTCTTCTTGTGACAAGCTGAGATGTACTTATTGTGGAGATGAGGGTCATTTAGGTAGTCAGTGTGTTAACACACCGAAATGTAATCTTTGTGAAGACGCAGGTCATTGTTTTTTAGATTGCCCATGGGCTGCACATAATACTGTGGAAGCAAACTATACTGTACAGGACTTTTATGTACATAAAGCTACTAAATCTGTAGTTGATAATTCCTCAGCTCTGCACCCTCAAAGGCCTCAGACTCAAACCAAAATCCCTCCTCCTCCCTCTTCAAGCGTGCAAATTCCAGCGAAACAAAAGGTGAGATCCAACAGGTACACGACAAACCTTTGCAAACACCACTGTGACTGCATCTTTATTGGACACAAAGTTGTCCGATATTATACCCCTTGGTGGAAGCAGGACCTTCAGTACAAAGTATTACTTCTTCGGTGTTAGGTGTGCTAACATCAGACAATAGATACTCAGTTTTAGCAGAGGAAAGTATGGATTATGATTCAGATTCTACCTCTTTGGCCTCTTCACAACTGGGCATTCAGTCTGACCCTGAATTAGTTAGCACTGTCAGAAAGAAAACTACAGCAACCTTTAAAAAAAGGGTGCGAGGAAAAGTACACGAGTGTCTAAACCAGTGTCATAACCTTCATGTTATCCTTCTTTTCTTCTGTCTAGTCCTGAGTATACTATTAAAATAGCTAGTTTGAATACTAACAGCATAAGATCAAGGTTCAAACTACTTGCTACTTTTGACTTGTTTTCCACCATGAAGTATGACATAATATTTTTACAAGACACTAGACTATATTCCATGCAGGACTTTAAAACAGCTTCAGAAGCCTGGATTTGGGGTCCCAGTTTTTGGTCGGGGGGGGGTTGACCTTTGTTCGGGGTTGGGTATTTGTTTCACTACCTCAGAGGTTACAGTTACACATATTGTGGACATTGTACCAGGCCGAGCTTTTTTGCTTGATATCATCTTAGCTTCGATAGATTTCAGATTAATAAATATCTATGGCCCACAATCTAAAGCAAACAGGATAGCTTTACTTAAACAGATACGGCCATATTTGTTTTCAAGTAAAAATATATTGTTTGGTGGGGATTTTAACATACCACTGTCAGGAGGTAAACTGTCCTCTTCCAAAATCTACTGCAACACTCATTTCCTAAGATCTTTGATCATTCAATCAGGTCTAAGAGATAAATTTCCGGACCCTTTTCTTGCCCTGCATACCTTTTTTCAAGGAAAAAAATCTTCACGGATTGACTATTGGTTTGTGTCACCCTCACTACAAACTAGTAATTTATCAGTTCATATGGTAGCTACATCTGACCACACTCTTATCAGTGTTACTCTTTCAAATTGCCACAATACAACTAGAGGCATGAGTTATTGGAAACTAAATATGTCCTTGTTAGATATTCCCATAGTGAGAGGAGGTTTTCAAGCAATTTTAGAGGCAAGAAAATCAGTGTTTTTTCTTTATGAAAACAAGCATACATGGTGGGAAGACACGAAAACTGTTTTTCAGTCTTATTTTAAAAAAATAGGTAGATTATTAGGAAAACATAGAGCTGTAACCTATTTGTCAGCAAGGCATTCTTTATTACTCTTTCAAGCTTGCATGTTAAAAGGTAAGCATTATAATGAACAGGATTTCCGTGCCCTAAAAAGTCATTTGGCTAAGTTACAATACAACCGTATGTCCTCTTTACAGCATGAACAGAGGTTTGGCCTTAGTGGCTCTAGAGCACATACTAACCCTTTTGATTTCTGTACTGCATCCAGAAAAAACAAGGACCTCCTATCTTTACAACAGCCCTCAGGACATTATATATATGGAAAAGATGACATCTTAAAAGAAGTTCACAAACAACTTTATGATCTATTCACATCACATCCACACCCATCTGTAATAGATATAGAAAAATGGCTATCCTCTTGTTCTCTAACGAAAATCCCAAGCTTCTTATTTTCTACTTTATTGCAACCCATTTCAAACAGAGAAGTGGAAGGTGTTATTGTTAATTCCCCTTTCAATAAAACTCCAGGTTCTGATGGCCTTCCTTATGAATTTTACAAACTTCTGTTGCCATTTCTTTTATCAGAAATAACAGAACTTTTTAATTTCAGTTTAAATCAAGGCCTTTTGCCTCCCAGTATGTATGATGGTTTGGTCGTTTTATTACATAAAAAGGGAGACAAGACTAACCTGAACAATTGGAGACCTATCACTTTGCTAAATAATGACTATAAGTTACTCTCAAAGATTCTCAGTAACCGTCTTTCCCTTTGTTTGGAATCAGTAATCCACCCCACGCAGTTTTGTTCGGTCCCAGGGAGGTCTATACAGGATGGTCTTATTCTATTGAGGGAAATTTTTTCCAAAAGTTTTTCAGGTGATATTACGGGTTTTTTACTAAGTTTGGACCAAATGCAAGCTTTTGATAGTGTCTCTCACACTTATCTATGGCATTGCTTAGAATACATGCATTTCCCAAAGACCTTTATTATATGGTTACAAGCCTGTTACAAGAAGGCCTTGGCCACCCCCCTGGTAAATGGCTGGTTGGGTACCTCTATTTCAGTAACTAGAGGTGTTAGACAGGGCTGTCCTCTAAGTCCTTTATTGTATATTTTAGCTTTAGAACCACTTATTCATATGATTAATGCTAGTGATAAGATTCAGGGTTTGTCCTTTAGTAGTACTAGTGTAGAAGTTAAGACTATCGCATATGCTGATGATCTCTGTCTCACCTTAGCAGATCTCCCATCTTGCTAAGCTACAGCAGCCTTGTTATTGGCATATGAGGAGAGTTCCGCGGCTCACAAATTAATCTCTCTAAGAGTAAGTATTTTCTTTTAAATTTAGATGAAACAATAGTTATGGGTACTCCTGATATTCCGGTTTGTAATGGTCCAGGGAAAATTTTAGGAGTCTACTGGGGCATGGAAGACCCTGCTTTCTATAATTGGAATCGTAACTTAATTTTAGCTAAAACTAAGGTAAATATGTGGAATACTTGGAAAATGTCCAAAAAGAAACGGAGTTTATATGGTAAAAACTTATTTGTTAAGTATGTTTCTATATTTGGGGTCCTTATTTCCGACTCCACCCTCTCTTGAATCTGCACTTTATGGTGTTTTTTTTTCTGCTATTTGGGGGGAGTAGATTAAACCCTATTAAAAGGGGTATACTATATCAAGACATTAAATCAGGTGGGATTAAGATGGTAAACCCCATTGTTTTCTTCTTTTCTCTATTTGTCTCTAAAAATGTATGTCCTCTTTTGAGAGGTGAAAAGAAAATATGGTATAGTTGGGTTTTGGAAACAGTTTCTCCTTGGCTTCTTAAGTGGAACCCTTGTGGCAGTTTTAGTAAACAAGTATCATTATCAGGTCTTCCTGACCACTTCAAATTCTGTTTTTCTAAAATCAAAACATGGGGTTTTTGTAAGATACAATTAGAAACTTATAACAGAAAAACATTATATGGAAAAATTATGGAATCTTTCTTAATTCCACCACACTATTCAGTATTTCTTAACCCAAATTCATTACAACAAATCAGATATATGCTTACTTCTAAGAGGATTCCCGCTTACATGTGGGATGTAGTTTGGCTTACAGTACACTTAAAACTTAATGTGAAAGAAATTTAAAACATAAAGGTTTGGCAGTTAGAGGATGTCCGAGAACAAATATTTGTCATACACAAATTGAAACTGTTCCTCATCTGTTTTTTGAATGTCCCTACATTCTTGATTTCTGGGCACATGCCTCTACACAATGGAAACTTTTTCCTGTTCAGAACATTACTACAGAAATGTTTTTTTATGATATATTACCTGTATCATGGAGTGGTTATTGTCCAGATACTATTCATGTGATTCTAGCCTGTTTTAAATATCATATATGGCAATCAAGAAATATTTGTCTTTACAACAACGTCTTATTTCCCAAACCATTTATTTTGGATCATCAATCTACTATACAAAAATCTATCTTGAAGAAAAAAGGAGTCTTCCAACAACCACTTTCAAGAAATACTGGAAGTTATTACACTGGTTAGATACAGGATGATTATATGGAAATTTCAAAGTTTTTCCATTACAAATTTTTTCTCATTGTACACTGTTTAATTCTACTATTCTTTTTTATTTCTGTAATCTGTAAATACTTTCTTTATTTCTTTATATGAATGATAAATGTGCGGGGTTGGGATAGGGGTTTCATTGGGAATTATTTATGTTTAATTTTCAGGTATGCTGTAATACTTATTTCGGTTTTTCATGTCTTTTATGTTTTGTATAATGAAAGTTATTTTTCTGAAGTTTTCAATAAAAAATTCCCCTACTGTTTGCCAGTAGGGGGACCCTTTGAGCCGTCGAAGGATGGCTGCCTCAGTTGGGGCGCTGCCGCTGGCAGGGAAGGATGTGTTGCCGACTGCGGAGCCTGTCTCCTCTGCTGTTTCTTGCCAGTCTCCGATGGAAGTTTCAACTGTGCAAACGGAGCTTGTGCAGCCCAAGGATTCTACTCCTATGCCCAACTCGTCAGACCTACCTCGCTTGGAAGCTGTTGATTTACCTGTGGTTGATTATCCCTGCCCAACTACCGTCTCTTGCAATAAGGAGTTGCAACACCTTTTACAACTTGAGGAACAACGCTACATGAAAACGAAGAAGGATATTTACCACCGTTTTTTCTCCCGTGATGAATCTTCCACTGCTTCGGTTTCAGAGCGCTTTGTTGATCCTACGTGACCGGTCACCATGGAAATGACCCAGAGTGAGATGCCGGCTACAACAGACATTGTTTTTCATCATGCTGGTCAGGACCAAGCAGCCGCTACAGTGTTTTCATTTTCAGCAGGTCATAAATCTTCTTGTCAGGACTGAGTCGTGAAGCAAGGGAGCCACATAAATTGCGCTGGGCAGAGACTCTAGTGTGTGAGGGTGACACTTGGACAGTGGAGGATTCTTTACAAGCAGCTGGCTGGGTGCGCTCCCCAGACACAGGTTCTTGGATTTCCAGCTTTACACCTATAAAGATACCGGGAGTTCACTTGCTTCTTCACCTACCTCTATTACAGAGCCTGTAACTACAGTTTCAGAGCCTCAGATCACTGTTTTGCCTGATGTGCCCCCTAATCCAGGTTCCCCTACACCTAATCCTGGTTCTCCTAAACCTAATCCTGGCTCCTCTATTCTCACTTCAGAATGCGATTCTTTACCACTTTGTTCTGACCTCCAGCATTCTCCACTCCACCTGTCCTCGGACTTTGCTTTTTCAACGACCCCAGACTTTCAACCACGGGGTGTTACAGGAGCTTGTACTCAGCCGTGTGAGGTGGAGGCTGCAGTCCACAGTGATGATTCTGTATTTTCGGATATTCCAAGATCTATCCCTGCTGAACTCAGACATTCTACTGAGGGTTCTCCTAAGGTGGCATTCCAGCCCCCTCCGGCTGCCCCTTCCAAACCTTATGCTTCCCTTTTTTCTAACTCTGTTTCTTCTGCCAAACATCATAATGCAGTTCGTATCATTTATAAAGGGGGTTTGGATGTATTTCCTGATCAAATTTATGTGGGTCGTCAATTGTTGAGGTTCAGTTTGCATTTTCATGTTTCAGAATCGTATGCACTTATTCATGTATCAGGGGAGTCCATATTTGATGTTAGTTTTAAACTAGGTTGCGGTCTTGAAAAATTTTGGGCTCATTATCAACGTGAAAAAGCTACTCCCTTGTGGGCCCCTTTTGAGGTTCTTCCTCTTACAAGGCCTGCACATAAAACCATTACGGGTCTCTTTCGTAACAAACGGGTCAGTGTCACTGATCTACTGTATTGGTTAAAACAGCGTTGTACTGTGTCTGGCCATCCAGAGGCTATATTTGATTCCGAGGGGATTTGGACGGGAGGTTGGAAGATTCGAGTCTTGCTGCATATTGAAGGTGGGAATCCCCATCATCTTCCAAATAGTTTTTTTCTGGGTAGAGACCGAGGGGTTTTATTCTACCCGGGACAACTGAGGACTTGTTATAAATGTGGCCTTTCAGGACACCTTAGTAGTACATGTGACCAACTGAAATGCTCCCTATGCCACAAAACTGGTCATCTTACTAAACAATGTTCTAACTCGGTTTGTTGTAACCTTTGTGGGGTAGAAGGCCATGTTTATATGACTTGTCCTAAAGCAGCTCATAAGACATCTGTCTCTGCAGATAGAGAGGAACAACGTCTTTTAATTTCACTAGCCAAACAGAAAGTTACTAAGGCAGCAAATTCAAAACTAGAAATGGAGGTACCTACTACCACGTTGCCTGTTACCTCGTTTCCTGATCCCCCCCCCAGAGGTTAGTGTGGTAGACCCTGTGGCTGCTGTTCAAGACCCTTTTTCCTCTCCTTTGACAGTCCTCCCTGCTAATCCCCCTGATTTTTCTTCTGACTTACCTTCTGTTAGGGAATCTGAACTTCTTCCTGACTCTATGCCCCCCCCCCAAGCTTGAGGACCCTCCTGCCCGGAGACTCTCGACTCGGAAAAGGTCCGCTGGTCCTTTGCCTACCCCTAAAACGTCCAAAACTTCACTTCATGATGTTTCTAATAGATTTTTGGTACTTTTGAATGAGGATCATTCAGACACGGATTCAGTTTGTTCTTCAGCGGATTCTGTTCTGACTAAGGACACTGCTGATTCCGTCCTGACTGATGATGGTGGTACTTTTTCCCAACCCTCATGTCATAAGGGTAAATCTCGGGGAAAAAAAACGTTGATTTCCTTTCTTTTTATTTTTCTTTTCATGCCTTTTTCCCCTCCATTCCTCATCTTGACAACCAATGTCAATAGTATTAAAAATAACATTAGACGGACTGTAGTGTTTTCTTTTTTAAGATCTTTTTCTTCTGGTATCTTTCTTTTACAAAACACCAGGCTTCACTCGACTTTTGAATTTTCTCATGCCACTGAAGAGTGGGATTCTGGGATCTCATACTGGTCCACAGGCCCTGACCGTTGTTCAGGTGTTGGTATCCTTTTCAATCATATCACAACTGCAGTAGTTCGGGTATTGGACCTAGTCCCGGGAACGGTATTGCTCTTAGATTTCATTTTAAACACTGTTTTCTTTAGACTCATTAACACATATGCTCCACAGACTAAAGCTGATCGCACACTTCTTTTTTCAACAAATCAGTCCCTTTCTGCATATAGCTCATTATGTAATTTGGGGTGGGGATTTTAATTGTGGTTTAAGTAAAGGGCATAGAGGTTCAGACACCAAAACAGAAAAAATATTTGGTGATATGACCACTCTGAAAAAAGTGGTGAGTGATGCCCATCTTAAAGATGCTGTTTTGTCCCATACAGGTGTGCGGGAACGTACATTTTTTAGAGGTTCTTTATCTACCTGGATTGATTTTTTCTTTCTATCTATTCCTTTGTCACTTCAAGCTGTCTTCATTGAACCAACTCCTTACTCGGACCATGGTCTGGTGTTGATTACTCTGGGAGCCGCTGTCTCACCTAAGGGCCCAGGATATTGGAAATTAAATTCTATACTTTTGCAGAAAACGGATCTTCTTCAACTTATCTCTACTTTTTTGGCTTGTAGGAAATCGTTATATCCTCTATATGATGACCTTGTCATCTGGTGGTTGGAAACTAAATCGGATCTCCATTCTCTTCTAATTTCCCGCAGTAGGTGTTTTCGGAAGGGTTCATATTTTTCATACTTACAAGAC
Source organism: Neoceratodus forsteri (assembly GCA_016271365.2). Taxonomy (NCBI): domain Eukaryota; kingdom Metazoa; phylum Chordata; order Ceratodontiformes; family Ceratodontidae; genus Neoceratodus; species Neoceratodus forsteri. The sequence goes on from CM057455.1 coordinate 629,930,631, forward strand.
AGAAAACAGCTCCAACACTTGTATTCCCTTATACAACTCACCCGGCATGATTTTTAGGCCCAGATCGCTCATTTTCAAGAGAAAATGAAACAATATCATTTGACTCAGTCTAACGACATAGAGTCCCGACAGCAGCATGAAATAAGAGGTCCTTTTTTCATACTTGTCCCCTACTATGCCGTCAGGCACAGATACAGGCTAAATCAATCCCTACCCTTTATGACCAACAGGGTGTGGTTCACTAGGATCAGGGTAGTATTTTACATATAGCATCTGAATATGCTGCTACTTTATTTTCTGTGACCCATGTACGTCATACAGATTTTTTTTTTTTTTTAATACTGTTAAGGTTCCGTGTGCTCCACCAGCCCAACGTTCCGGTCTGATAGCTCCTTTTACCACACAGAAAGTTGCTACTGCTATTCAATCCTTGTCCAAAGGTAAAGCCCCTGGTCTAGATGGCCTTACTACTGATCTTTATCATTTTTTAAAAGGGGAACTGCTAGATGAATTAACTTCGGTTTATAATACCATTTTACAGACACAATCTGTACCTTTTGATATGTCTACAGGTGTTCTTATTTTTCTTTTTAAGGACAAAGGTGATAATTTAGATTTATCAAACTGGCAGTCTATTAGCCTTTTGAATACTGATTTTAAAATCCTTTCCAAATTATTGAATGCACGATTGTTAACAGTAGCAAAATTCTTGATTTCTCCCACTCAGTTTTGTACTGTGCCAGGGACTTCGATCACTGACCAACTGCTTTTATTAAGGGACATATTCTCTCATGATGCAGTTTCCCCATTGGCTGGATATGTACTTTCTTTAGCTCAGAGGCAAGCTTTTGCTAAGGTGGCACATGTTTTTTATGGCATGTATTGCACCACTATGGCATCCCCTCTACTTTTGTAACTTGGCTCCAAGCCCTTTATCATACTGCAACTGTCCGTCCTTGTATCAATGTTTTTTTGGGCCCTCATGTCCCTATAAAACCCGGGGTTAGGCAAGGATGTCCGATCAGTTCTCTTTTGTATATCTTTAGTATAGATCCGTTATTATGACTTCTCAATTCCTCTTCTGGTATTGACCCAATCAAATTGTCAACCTTTGTAGTTCCTTATAAGGCTTTGGCTTATGCAGATGATATAGTTCTTTTAGTAGGGAATGATCCCTCTGCTGCAATGGCGTTATCTTTTTGTGCCACTTATGGTGCAATGTCAGGTACCAGCCTGAACTTATTGAAATGTATGGGGAAGCCTCTGGGGCGTCAGTTAGCCCCTCAGGATCACATAGCTGGTCTCCCTTACACGTTTGGCCCTTTAAAAATATTGGGTATTGAGTTTGGGTTGCCCCAAATGGATGTTGATAACTGGGATAAAAAATGACTTCTTGGATCCTATATGATTCAGAACTGGAACAGGACAAAAATGAGTTACGGTAAACGAGTTTACTTGATACGCACTTATTTGGTGCCTCTATTCTTATTTCTTAGTTCTGATTTTCCTCTTCCCATGATACAGGAAGTTAAAATTTATAGTTTATTTTTTCAGTCTTTCTGGGGCAGTCGCTTAAATCCCATCAAGAGAAATGTTTTGTATTTATCACGTACCAAGGGTGGGCAACAAATGATAAACCCAGTCCTGTTTTTTTCTGTCAATTTTTATATGCTAATTTAAGACCATTATTTCTTTCCCCAGATAAATATTGGTGTGATTTTTTGTTAACTCCATATCACCTTGGTTTGCAGCGTGGGACTTAGGTATTATGCATCGAGTTAACAAGGGTGCTCACTCTCTTCAATATTTAAGGGATGTTTTTGTTAAATTAAAAGCCTGGGGGATCACGAGTAGGCAAGTGATCTCCATCTTGAAAAAGCAGTTATATGTTATTGTTTTGGAGACTCATTTTAGTACATTGGAGGTTTTTCCCAAATGTCCTGTACTGCATCGTGAAGCCTTATTTCTTTTCTTAAATGAGTCCTGTATCCCACAAAAATATAAAGATCATCATTGGCTTAATTGTCATGAGAAATTAAATGTTAAAGCAAATCAAAAGCATAAAAGGGTGGAAGAACGTATTTGTTCCAGACCGGGATGCATTACCCAACCTGAGACTTTGCTGCATTTATATTTTACTTGTTCTTATGTTTTTGAATTTTGGAAATTCCTTTATGACAGGTCTAATTTATCTTTTTTTTTACATCTTACATATCCAGCCCTTCTATATGGTAGTTATCCCAGTAATTGGGATATCTGGGATAAAAGTAAGCTGTCAGTTATTTTTTCTATTATCAAATAGTTTATTTGGCATTCTAGGTGTCTGTTTACTCTACAACAGCATGAACTTTCATACCATGAACTGTATGGTAATATTTTTAAATCCATACAAACTGTCTATTTCTCTGAAACAAAGACTCTCACTAAGATCCATTTGATGGCACTCTGGAAGAACTTGCCCTGGATTACTGAAAATGACTTTCCAATTATGTAACGATACTATCAGCTTTTGTTTAACTTATTCTTTTTATTGTTATTTAATTTTGATCTGCTTTTTTTGCTGCTCTGACTGTACTTTTTGATGCTGTTGATTATTTCAATTTGTTCTGTATGATTTCCTTAATAAAGTCAACCCCTACTCTTTTCGAGAAGTGCCATGGGATGTTTAACATCCACCTGAACTACCACCAATCCAGGAAGATGGGATCTCAGTTTAACATCTCATCCAAAAGACGGCACCTCAGAAGTGCAGCACCCCTCTCATGCTGCACTACAGTGTCAGTACTGGGATAACAATCCAAGTGCCAGATGTGGGAACTGAACCCACAGCCCTCTGATCTCTCTGCCTCAGAGGTGAGTGTGCTACCTACTGAGCCACTGACACTGCTCATTCCCTGGCTGCTCCTCTCTAACCTGAACTGAACCTGAACTGTTAGCCTGATCTCTCTTGTTTCCCACCCACAAGAGAAGACATTTTATTTCCACAGATTTAATCAGGTGAAAAGATACAGGGATAACCAACTCACCCTATAAACTAAATACCCCAGGATGTCAGATCTAAGGCACACAGTGAGAGGGCTCTTGCCTCTCCTGTTGCTTCTGGCCCCACTGGTGGGTATAAGCTTTGCCACCCTTGGATCTGACCAGGAATCTCCTACAACATTAGCAACCCAGGAGCAGAACCTGTCCCTAATAATAGGGATGACCACAGGTTGTGGGGGACTGCTTAACCTCTCTCAAGCACCATCTACACTCCCGGAGGCTAAAATCTATTCCTACCCCATAGCAGCACTAATGTGTGGCTGACCAGGCTACATTAGCTTAATTGCTCTAGTACAACAAGGGCCCAGGCATCCTGATGCTAGTAGAATACCCTGGATGCACCAAAGCTGCAAGCTCATAATTTTCCTCTTGCTGCTGTCTGGGAATGTCCACCCCAACCCGGGGCCACCCTTCCACAATCTACGGCAGGAAAGCATGCATCCTAATGCTGGGACCACCCCCATGCAGTCCATGTCAAAAGGAGTGCTTAGAATCTTTTCACTTAATATAAATAGCCTCCTCCTTAAGTTCCCTCAGATCCAAGCATGGGTGGTACAGTGAAAACCAGACATTATTGCCTTCACTGAGACCTGGTTATCCCCTAAGATCACAGACACATTTATATCACTGGAAGGTTACAACTCTTTCCGCCAAGACAGGCTCTCCAAATGGGGTAGCAGCTGCCTAGTCTATGTCTGAAATGACATTAAAGTGCTGATGATGGACTGCAGCCTGCACACTAGTGAGGCTCAAATCCTCCACCTCAGACTTACCATTGGACAGCAAAACAAAGTACTGTTGCTAACAACAGTCTACATACCCCCAGTGAAGCAGGCTGCTGGTCTCAGACTCTTTGAGGAGAATCTGCAGCATCTGAGGAAAAAATGGGAACATGTAATTGTTGGGAGTTTCAACATAAACTGGTGCTCAAATAAGGAAACCGTAGCCAGAGACCTAATAGCTGGCCTCTAACTTATGCAGATGGTTACCCTTCCCACTAGGCAAAACTTCAAAACAGGCACCAGCACACTCACTGACTGGCTACTCTGTTCCAATCCTGATCACATATCAGATGTTAAGGTTTTACCTGACAGCCTCAGTGACCACTTGCCAGTCATGTGCACCTGGGAAAACAAGTTCACAAAGTGCCTGTCAAATGTCACTAGTAATCATGTGCTGAGACCTGTGCTACTAAATACTTTCAAACACCACTTGTCCCTGATTAACTGGTCACTGCTGGACCATGCAGCTGATGGCAACCTCACCTTTGAGTTCTTCCAAAACTCTTTTATCTGGGCTTGCAATATCTTCGTCCCCCTGAAAACATAAAAGGTCAAATAACCCACACCACTTGGCTCAATACCACACTCCTAGATCAACTGAGTGATAGAGGCAACCTGTGGCACAAAGCTAAGGCTTCAGGAAAGCTGCATGATGTATCTGCATACAAAGCTGCAAGGAACTCCTGTACTAGGCCCATGAGATAGAACAGACAGAACACCAGGAGGAAGGATCTACTGGTATAACTAAAACTTCTCTACTAGAACTAAGAACTAGAACTCTTGTACTGGGACCTTCAATTTAGGTTAAAAAAAAGAGTTAGTGTGTTTGTCAGAGGTAGTTGAAATAAATTGTTATCTGTTATCTGTGTACTTATCTAGGTGCTTGTCACAGGTGTCAGAAGGGAATTGTTATCTGTGAAATTAACTAAGTGTAGAATGATTTGCAAAGTAGGGGGAGTGGCTTAGCTAGAAGGAGCCAGGTTAAAACCAGATTTAAACATTGCCCAAGATAGCTTCTGCCAGAGAAGAGACACACCAGGAGGAAGGAGCTACTGGTATAACTAAAACTTCTCTACTGGGACTACTGACACAAGGTGTGGGTTTTGATAACTCCAAATAAGCAGAGACCAGAGAGCAATTCAAGTTCTGACCTCAAAAGTTCTTGAGGACTGTTTATTTGATAACCATAAACTTCAAAAAAAAAATGAAAAGAAAACACTTTGGTATAAAAATACAAAAGAAATCCTAGCTCACCAAGAGCTTTTAGGAAACACTTCTCACATAGGGTGGAAAAAGCTTAAGTCAAGTTCCCACCAACATCTATGTAAATTCACCAAAGAAAGAGAGATACTCTCTCCCCAACATCTCTGTGGAAAATGAGCACTGAAGCTCTTTAAATATTCCTCTGACCAGGTATAATTGATCAGCTGACTAGTTTGATCCTCCCCTATTCTGAAATTATTAACATAATCTACTCTAATACAATAAGTTGGGGGAGCAAACATAGCTATATCTGGCATACTAAAGTTTAATAAAACAAAAACCTTCACATATTATTTTATTATGACTGTTGGAGCCTAAAATGCAGCATAAATACACAAGGGCTCATTATTCTAATAAGGGAGCCACCACAAGGAGGAGATAACTCAATAAATTCTATAAATAAGCTACATTGGGCTGCTACCTCCTAAGGTCAACCTGTCTCCAAGCTTAACACTGGACTCTAGGTAAGAACTCCTTGAAACAGAGTACAATGTGTTGCTAGGACAGTAAAGTAAAACAGCAGAGCTAGGCTTGAATCTGCCTTAGTCTTGGAAAACCTTTAAGGATATTTCAGGGCAGGGAAAAAATGTTTTAGACTCCTGCATTTGTCTAACATTAATAATTATTTTAGGAAAAGCAGGCTACTTGCTGAAATTTCAGCATTACTTAGAGCTATGCAATCTGTTTGAAAAGGGGGGCATTATTATACTACTCTCAAGTTTTGAACACTCACAGAGGAAATAACTCTCTCTCTCCCCCCCCCGGATCTTGAAGCAAAGAAAAAAAAAGAAAACGGCTGAGAAGATATAGAGAAGAATTATGATAGGTGGCCACTCAATCATAATGTGAAAAAGGGAAATGTAAGATAAGTTAGAAAAGGTTAGAAAAGACTGCTGCAGCAGAGTAGATTTATTTATAGAAGGAAAAGAACATGCCTCAAGATTCTCCCTAGCTGACAGCATAAGGCAACGCTGCCACAACTACATTGCCCTCCTTCCCTACCCTTCAACCCCCCATCCTAAACCAGTTCTACTTTTATAGGCACAGGATTTAACTGACAACAGGAACTTCCTGTTTGGGAGCAGGAAGTGAGTGATCACAGAGCCACCAAAGACTCACCATCCTAGAAGGGCAAGAGTAGCTCTCCATCCCCCCCAGCTGCTGGAGGTCTGACTCTGAGCAAGTAAGGAGACTACTGAGAAATATAGGAACTTCTTGTCTCAGAACAGGAAGATCATGAGCTAAAAGAGCACAGAGGCAGTAAGTAAGTAGGGAGAGAAAAAAAAAGAAATAAACAAACAGAGGAAAGAGTAAGTATTCCAAATAACAGTTAGGGGTCCAGAAAAAAGACATGATGGGAGTGGTGCAGTGCAGTGACTGTGGAGAAGCAGTCTTCCAGGAGATGTTCTGGAGGATGCAGTGTTGTCCCATCTACAGGCACCTCTCTGGGCTGAGGGAGGAGGTTGCTAATCTCCAGGCTGAGTTGGCCAGGATTTGTGGGACCTCCTCTCCCACCCAGGGACCACCAGGGTCACTGCAGTTGCCTCAGAGGTTGCCAAGAAAGAGGAGCTGTTGGACCACAGTGGGCTCAGGAAGGGTGAGGGTGGTGGAACAGAGGTGCATCCCTCCAGTTGTACCTCTCCATAATTTCTATGCCATTCTGGAAAAGTGTGGTTCCTCTATGGAGGCACCCACAGTGGAGACCAAGGAGGATGCTGAGAACCTCAACAAAGGAGACCCACAGGAGGGTGGCATGGGACCCCACAGGGGAAGGAAACAACTCCTAGTGGGGGACTCCATTGTTAGGAAGGTAGAACTGAGGGAAGAAGGGGAGAGGGAGGTAAGATGCCTGTCTGGCGCCATGGCTTGGAGGGACAGGGAGCAAATCCTCAGACTCACAGGAGCAGTTGCACAGGGGAGGGAGCTGGATGGCATTGTCCATCTAGGGACAAATGACCTGGCTAAGAAAGGGAAGAGAGCAGTGCAAGAAGCATTTATGGATATGGGAAGGGGCCTTAGACAAATAGCATACACGATAACCTTCTTGGAGGTGCTGCCTGTCTATGGCACAGGTGAGGCTAGGGTGCTCCACACCATGGGATTCAATCAGTGGTTGAAAAACTGGTGCAGAGCTCAGGGATTTGGCTTCATTTTGGACTGGGGGTCCACCTGGAGGGATATAGGCCTATACTGGCGTGATGGTCTGCATCTGTCCAGGAGGGGAACCAGGATCCTAGGTGATAGGTTTAAATACTTCATTGGCAAGCATTTAAACTAGTGAAGGGGGGAGGCACTGGAAAGGAGCAGGGAAATCCTAGCCACCCCAAAAAAATCAGGGTACTAAGCAAGGTGAACACCAACATAGAAATGTCAATAGCGAGAAGCGCAGGAGTAAATGGAGAAAGTGACAAAAGCAATAAGGACAGGGATGGGGCAAAAAGTAGTAAGGCCATCAAGAAATGGAGGGTAATGAGTACCAATGCCCATAGTCTGGGCAACAAGCTCCCTGAACTGGTGGCCTTGATGGAAGAGGGATGCCTGAATATTGTAGCAGTCACAGAAACATGGTACACAGAGAACCATGACTGGGATGTTAACATAGCAGGGTACACAACCTACAGGAGAGACAGGGAGGGCAGAAGAGGGGGGAGTAGCTCTCTATGTAAAGGAAGGGATAAAAGCAACTGAACAAAAGAGTAAACAGGGAGGAGAGGAGGCACTGTGGTCCATCTTAGAGACTGGAAATGGCACCACAATCCACACAGGGGTTGTATACAGACCCCCATGTCAGGGGAAGGGAATGGACAAGGATATGATAGAAGGCATACTTAGGATGGCAGAGAAAGGGGAGATACTGTTGATGGGGGACCTTACTATGCCAGATGTTAACTGGAGCACCTTTGCTGCAGCCACGTCCAAAAGCAGAGCCGTTCTTGATGCCCTTCAGGTGGCAAGCCTCAGACAGCTAGTTTTGGAACCTACTCATGAGGGAGAAATCTTAGACCCTGTACTCAAATGGGGACAGAGAGGATCTCAGATCTAGAAGTGGGTAGCCATTTGGAAACAAGCAACCACCAGTGTGGTTCATGATAAACTCAGCTACAGAGTCAAGCCATACAAAAGTGAGGGTTCTGGACTTCAGGAGGGCTGACTTTGGCAAGATGGGAGAGTGCCTTAGAAAAGCACTAGCAAACAGGCTAGAAGGAGGGGTGGAGCAACAATGAAGAAATATCAAAACTGCCATCACAGAGGCAACAAACCTTTGTGTGAAGCAAATAAATCAAAAAGAAAGACAAAGCCACTATGGTTCTCAAAAGAGGTGCCGGTGAAGGTTAGGGAGAAAAAGATAGCATTTAGGAAGTATAAGGAAACACACTAAAAGCAGGACAGAGAACTGTACCAGTTAAGGCAGAAGGAAGCAGGGAGGGTAGTCAGAATAGCAAAGGCACAAACTGAGAAAAAGATAGCTAACTCGGTTAAGAAGGGGGATAAAACCTTTTATAGGTATATCAGGGAGCGTAGAAAGACAAAGGGAGGGATAGTGAGGCTGAATAGAATTGATGGTGGGTGGGCAAAGCATGATAGTGAAAAGCAGGGATACTGAATGAATACTTCTGTTCAGTATTCACAAAAGAGGAAGTGGGGGAGGTGCCTAATCCAGTTAACAGTAGCACTCTGGAGAGGGGGGTCAATCCCAGTCCTTTCACAGAAGAAAGGGTTCTGACAGAACTCCTAAAACTGAAGGTGGACAAAGCAATGGGGCCAGATGGAATTCAACCCAGAATTCTAAAAGAATTAAGCAGAGAACTAGTGACACCACTGACTACCCTTCTTAACAAATCATGGGAGGATGGTGTGGTACCTGAGGACTGGAAGAAGGCTGATGTGATTCCCCTTCACAAAAGTGGGACCAAGACAGAGGCAGGAAACTACAGACCTGTCAGTTTGACCTCTGTGGTAGGGAAAGTGATGGAATCACTTCTGAAGGAAAGAATTGTTGAGTACCTAGAGGCCAGTGGTGCACAGGACCCAAGGCAGTATGGGTTCACAGTGGGAAGGTCATGTCAGACGAATCTAATTGATTTCTTTGACTGGGTGACCAAAGTAGTAGATCACGGAGGGGCTGTGGACATGGCCTACCTAGACTTTAGCAAGGAATTTGATACAGTCCCACACAAAAGATTAGTAGTCAAATGAACCAGCCTGGGAGTGGGTCCCAGGGTTGTAGCCTGGGTAAAACATTGACTGAACAACAGGACACAGAAGGTAATTGTAAATGGAGTCCACTCTGAAGAAAGAGGGGTTACTAGTGGGGTACCTCAGGGTTCAGTACTGGGTCCAGTCCTTTTTAATGTCTTTATAAGAGACATTGCAGAGGGACTGGAAGGAAAAGTATGCCTCTTTGCAGATGACACAAAGATCTGCAACAGGGTTGATACACAAGGAGGTGTGGAAAGGATGAGAAGGAACTTGGGAAGGTTGGAGGAATGGTCAGAAGTATGGCAGCTTGTATTCAATACAAAGAAGTGCAAAGTAATTCACCTGGGAAAGAAAACCCAGGGGAAGATTACACAATGGGGGGAGGTTAGTAACAACAACAAAAATGGAAAGAGACCTGGGGTAATCATATCAGATGACCTTAAGGTTGGCAAGCAATGTGTGAAGGTGGTAGGGAGGGCTGGGGGGATACTGGGATGTATAGGGAGAGGTATCACCAGCAGAAAACAGGAAGTTGTTATCCCCCTGTACAGACAGTTGGTGAGACCCCATCTGGAGTACTGCATCCAGTTCTGGAGACCCCATGTTCACAACTACATAGACAGGATGGAGGCAGTTCAGAGGAGGCAACTAAAATGGTGCAGGGTCTGCAAGAGAAGCCATATGAGGAGAAACTAAAGGAGCTTAATATGTATACCCTTGAGGAAAGGAGGGAGAGGGGAGACATGATAGAAATGTTTAATACCTCAGTGGAATCAACAAAGTCCAAGAGGGTAGCATCTTTCAGAAAAAGAGATGTGCAAGAACAAGGCGACACAATCTGAAGATAGAGTGGGGATGGCTCAGGGGCAATGTGAGGACATATTTCTTCACAGAGAGGGTAGTGGACGCATGGAACAGCCTTCCTGAGGAGGTTGTGGGGTCTAAAACTGTGGGAGAATTCAAGAATGCATGGGAAGGACATAAGGCAATTTTTGTGGAGGGTAGGAAGAAATAGGCTGTTGGTTAAATAGGATCTACAGCTTATCCTCTGGGTAGGGAAATGGGCAGACTAGGTGGGCCAAGCGGTCCTTATCTGCCTTCAAAGTCTATGTTTCTATGTTTCATTCGCTCGGCAAAAGCAAGCTATTTCAATGATCTTCTTAACAAAAACTGGGGGTCCTCAAAGGGATTTTGGAACACACTAAAGTCACTAACAGGGAGGACTTCCAGGACATCACCTGACCTGATTACCACTGGCGAAGGGTCTATCCAGGAACCCTTACTGATTGCCAGTGAGTTTAATGCCACATTCTCTGATCTCACAGGGGTGCTTCCCAGTGAGTTCCTAAACCCACTGAATAACCAGCTGCACAGCAACACCGTACCTTCCTCAGTGAGGGGTTGGCTGCCACCTTTCTATTTTAGGCAAGTTACAATTTCTGAGACCATCAAGCATGTAAAGAGGGTCCTTGGAAAGACCAGAATGAGGAGTGATGTAATTGATATGAATTTGGTTGCCCTAATGCTTGATGAACTAGCAGCCACAATTACCAAGGTTTTTAATGCATCTCTAAAATTGGACATGTTCCCAGATGCATGGAAATCTGTGCTGGTTACACCAGTTTTCAAATCTGGGGATAAAACACTCACCGCCAACTATAGGCCAATCTTCATCCTCCCACCCCTCTCTGAAGCACTAGAGAGAATAGTCTCTGAACAGCTCACTGACTTCCTTGACAGACACAAATTACTCTGCAGCTATCAGCATGGCTTTCGCAAAAAACACTCTACCATCACCGCACTGGTGGATTACCTCACCCAGCTCTATGATGCCCTTGAAAAAGGAATGGCGGTGGGTCAGTTTTCATTGACTTAACAAAAGCATTTCACTCAGTAAACCACCAGCTATTACTAAATGCACTGCTCTCTATGGGATTGGCCCCAGATTCAGTCACCTGGTTTCGCAGCTATCTGTCACAAAGAACTCAACGAGTTAAAATTGGCAACTCATTCTCAGACCCAAGGGTAGTGGCCCCTTGGAGTACCTCAAAGGTCTGTACTTGGACCACTCCTTTTCAGCCTGTTCATTTACTGCCTCCCTGAAGCCTGCTCAGCAAGCATCATATTAAATGCAGATGATGCCGTTATATCGGTCCCAGGTAGAGACCACTCGGCCATCAAGGAAGGCCTACTCGATAGCTTCCACAAACTTGAAACCTGGTTCTGCCAACAGAAACTGCTACTAAACCATAAAAAAAATAAAAGCATGCTTTTCACAGTCCCTCAGAACAAGAGGAAATTCTGCCCACTTCGAATTCAGAACCTTAAAGGTGACACACTAGAACAAGTCTCCTCATTTAAATATCTGGGTGTTTACCTTGATGACACTCAGTTTCTCCCATCGTGCTAATCAAGTTGTCAAAACTGCCAACATGAAACTGGGCATCCTCTATAGAAACAAGCACTCGATGATACCTTCAGCCCTCAAATTAGCCACAAGCAGCACTGTATTGTCATCCATTAACTATGGGTTACCAATATACACAGCAGGATCAGACACTGCCCTAGGCAGGATACAAACACTTGTAAACAGGGCGTGTCATCTGGCAATTGGGGCTGATCGATGGACTCACACCTGTGTCCTCTACTCTGAGACTGGCTGGCTTCCTCTGCACTTAAGAGCCCAATATCAAACCTGCCTGATTGTAAAAAAAAAAGTGCAACTAGGCCTCATGCCAGAATCCCCTAAGTAGTCTGTTCAAAAAGGCAGTGCATACAAAGCATACCAGAAGTATGGCAAAAGGAGGACTCCAAGTCCTTTTCAAGCACACGTCTTTGGCCCAGAAATCCATTACTTTTAATGGCCCCAAATGGTTTAATGAGCCACCCGACACACTGACAAGAGGTACGGAGCTGAGCCAGTTCAAAAGGGGGCTACGGTCCCATCTTAAGAGTGTAGCTACCTGTAACTGTGCTAACAAATGATCAACAGAGTCTCTTAATTTTACTCACCTTTCTCTCCTACCCTTCCCCCCCAATAAATCATCTTACCACCCTCCTCCACCACCTTACCCCTCCTCATTTCTCCCTACCCACACCACCTCCCTACCATGCAACAAATGATTTAATGCACTTTATCTATTGTTAAGGTGTTCCTGAAACTAACAAGTCTTGAACCTCATGTGACACTATATTGATTTCATGATGCCTACCCTGTGATCTCTGCTAACTGTATTGTATTGTACTGTTTTTGTCCTTGACCTTTGAAAATGAGTCTCTGACTCAAAGGTATTAATCCTATTCGAAATGAATAAATAAAAATAAAAAATTAAAAAAATGCACTAATGTACTGAAAGGCAGGAATGAACATAGGTACTGTATAATAAATGCGTTAAACTTTATTTAGAAAAGAAACAACCAAACAGTGATCAGCAATTCAAGCAGTATTAGTTCTATTTTTTACTGAATACTGCAGATGGCTTCTACTTTGCCACACTACTGTGTCACCACCATGTCATGAGCCACAGAGGATGTATTTGTCTCATTTATTTCAGTTTTTGTTTATAATTATGTAGTGTGTTTTCCATCAAGACCACAATATAAACAGCAGTGACCCCTCCTTTGCAGCTTTTCTACTTCTGCCATGTCACAGTAGGATGAAGAAGAAAATAGGGCAGACTGGGTGGGCCATGAGGCCCTTATCTGCCGGCACCTTGTATATTTCTATGTTTCCATGTTTAATAATAGGATAAAGTTTAGGAGGCAGTCCAGGGGTGGGTTGGGGCTTCTTCTAGAAAAGACATTACGGAAACAAATAGTGAAGGAGTAGCTGCCAACACACAGAACCAGGTAATAGTAAGATAAGAAGCAAACTCCTGGTTCTCAAATTACTATACCTGTCTGGCAGGAAACAACAAGTATGCCTTCACACTGCTACCTCCAGTCTTGCTGATATTACAGTCATGTTCCCCAAGGCCAGGGCTCAGTCCTTGGCCACTCCTTTTCTCTATTTGCATCAATGATCTCCCAGATGTTACTTCTGGATGCTGCTTACTGTTGTATGCTGATGATCTCATCCTGTGCTACTGTGCCGAGACTCTCCCTACCATCCAAAAACCTCTCTCTGATGCCTTTGAAGTAATTCAGTCTTTGCTATCGACAAACAAGCTTATCCTAAACAGCAAAAATACCAAGTCCATGCTCTTCGGCTCCAAACCAAAACTCTGGGCAACCCTTTTAAAACTCTACATCTCATGCAAAGATGGATCCCCACTTGAGATTTTCAGTAGTTTCAATTACCTAAGATAGAAATGCAGCAAATTTAAATTCCACTGGCGAAGTGAACGCGAAGTGGGCACTTCGTGTTGTCAATTCTCTATGCGGAGTGGGCAATGCAAAGTGCTCACCGCCTTGCCATTACCACTTCACATTAAGTCGGAATGGCAATGCGAAGTAAGGCAAAGTCATTGTTTTTAATGGACTTCACGTTCGTCATTATGATTCTAAGTGATCCACTTGGTGTTTCAGATTTGGCAGCCCCCCCACACATCACTTGACTTGTAATACTTTAAGTCAGATGCCCTTTAACTAGGTAGGAAGAAAGTGAGTCATACAAGCAGACACTTTTACTTTCTCCTGTGCAGATGGAGAGAGAGTAGTGTGTTTTGTGACTGCTGATACTTTGAGATCAGAGCGAGGAGGAGATTTAAACTTTGAATTAGACCCAACAGCTTTTTTAAAAGCTATATTTTTTTGTCTTTTCTGTACTCTTTTTTACTTAATTTGTTCTTTCTGTAAAATTTTATTTTTCTTACCTTTATAAGTAGTTAGTTGTTTGTCTGTGTGGCTGTGTGTGTGTTGTGTGACAGTGTGAGTAGTAATTGCTCGGACTGAGGGAGCTCAGTAGGTGTCATGGAACAGGGTGAGGGAATGTCTTGGGCGGGGGTAGCTCTGGGAGAGCGTGGTATTGGTAAGTATTGTACCCTGCACATGTGTGGAGGGCATGGGGTCCCATTCCTGTTGGACCACTGACACTTGTAAGTGCCCCCGAAGCAGGGCTAGCACTGCCTCCTGTCCTGGCTCTGAGGCAGATGATCCACCACCACCACCAAGTCCAGGTTCTCTGGAGCAGAATGTGCCTATTCCCCCAGGCCCAGGTGTGGATCCCATCCCTGTTCAGTACTGTGACCAGCCGGCTGCCAGTTCATCTGGCCATCCCCTGCCTGTGCCTGGTCCTCCCCACACCTGCATTGTTTTGCAGTTTTTTAATTGTGTGGGGGGACAGCAGTGTGGTCAAGTGCCACCTATGTGAGGTGGAGGTGCACCGTGGCCCCCGGGGGACTCACCTGGGGACTGAGGGACAGTACATCCTTTTGCTCAATCACCAGCAGTTGGAGTGGCAGGCTGCCACAGAACAGACCATGCTTGCACCTGCTGGCCATTCTGGTGGCACAGGGTGCAGCTGTGCATTGTGGCATCCCTAAGAAGAGGAGGGCCACAGCAGCACCTGCTGCTCCACCAGCACCCCTACCCCCCCCACCACCACCACCAGTAGGTCAGCCTGTAGAATGTGTGGGCCCCAGAGAACTGCATGTAACACAGGCTGACTTGGCAGTTCTCTGGAGTACTGTTGAGGATAACAACGAGAGGGTGAGTGCTGTTGAGCAGCAGCTGGATCACACAGAGGAACATCAGTTGCAAATTATGTCCATGTTGGAACTGCTGCTGCATCACCATGGGATCCCACATAATTTTTTTTTTCCTCATACCATGTGCCCCCCACACCTTCCTTGCTGTGTTATAAAATGTATTCCTCCACCACCCCTGACCCTTGTATGTAATTATGTCCTTTTTTTGTTGTCTTCTATATGCGTGACACTTTGTATTCTGAGCAGTGCAAGTATACTGTACTAAACTGCATGTGTGCATTCAGTCTTCTTTCCAGTCTGTGTATGTACTGCAGACACTGTCCAACTCCCTGACTTAAAAACAAACATTAATGAGTACAATGGTAGGGTGGTGAAGCATGGAGAGATACCACAAAACAGGCTTACAATACATCCAAGTAACTATTAAAAAAAATTAATGTTGAGATTCATGACGTGATCGTGAACCATGATTTGTGACTGCATTTGTGACCGTGAAGATGAAGAAACGTGAATGCCTACCACCTATGGCTGTACTTCCCCAATGAGCTGTAGCTTAAAACTCCCAGACTTAAAAACATGTATCAATGAGTATAATGGTGGGGGTGGTGAAGCCTGGAGAGATACTACAAAACAGGCTTACAATACATCCAAGTAACTAGAAAAAATATTAATGGTGTGATTCATAATGTGAATGATCATGAATCGTGACCTGTGACTGCATTTGTGTCCGTGATGATGAAGAACGCTATTTGTATCACAAGTGACTCGTGATGATGGTCCTGACTTAAAAATGCATATTAATGAGTACAATGTTCATGTAGAATTAAGCACCACACCTGTCCTGTACTCTGAAGGAAAGTCAAAGAAACAACTGTGACTTAAGTTACAGATGGAGATTGGGCCCTAAAGAGATGCAAATGCACAGACAGATTAAGATTGCACTGTCCACTGAAGAGATGCAGATACAAAGGCATAACACCTAACCAGTGTTCACCATCAGAAATTCAAATCTGGAAAAGAATACCTTTGTCGGTTGGGGCGGGTTGCGGGGGGGCAGTGTAATGCACTGCTGCAGTAACAGTCACTAGTACTAGTACCAGTAAAGATACCACAGAGAAGTACAAAAATCACACAGCTGCAGTGGATAGCAGCTTCACATTGCTGAAATTATTATGTGGCACAATAAAAGGTGCCTGATTTGATGACACGCGTCACACACATACTCACACACACACTAAGTAATGTATGCAAATTGAAGACTTCAGTAATATAACCACATATTTTAAACAAACTAAAATTATGCACTGCTGCACCACAACAATCAGCAAATAAAATGGCAAGAAATATTGAAAATATTACTGTGTGTACATTAACACAGTTAAACAAGAAAAATATCTCCAAAACAGAAAGCACTGTCGTTTTCTTCAAGTTGAGCTACCTACACCACAGATACACCCCTCCCCCAAAGCACACTTCCACTGTCTCTCACTACACAGACTGAATGTTGTACATTAACATTTAAAATCCATACACAAACAATAAGCGCTCGATGATATGAGCACAGGAGGGTTTCCTATAATTAAGGCTGTATTATATTCATGGTAAAAAAGGAAAGATTTCACGGCATTTGCACAGAAAATCTAAATAATTACATGGATACATCGCTAATTTTAAATTGTGTTTTTTACTTCGATAAAAATCATTAACAGCAGTTAAAATTGGTTACATCATGTACAAAAGTGCATTTGTGCAAATAAAAATACACTAATTATTTTGCTGCAGCATTGAATACATCTTTAGATTTTCTGGCTTTATACTTCATCGACTATCAGTCAGCATAGAACCGTAATGAGAAAATGATCTCTCAACACTGGCACTATGGACTGGTACACTCAAACAGCTAAGGGCAATGCTTGACAAGTTTGGGAAACTTTCTCACAGTCCTCCAGAACCCCACACACATGTTACAATAAATGAAAGTGCTACCTTGTATCTCTTGAAAGTATGATCTTAGCTCTGATCTTGCCGTTTTATTTTCATCAAACAGAGGGATGCTCTCACAAATAGCCTCTTCTGTCATTGCAAGGTTTCGTGCCCTCAATGGATTAAAAATTCTAACTGTAGCAAAAAATCTGGCAGCCGACTGATGAAATCTGCCACGTTCAGTCATGTAGTCCGTTATTTTGTGTGAACAGTCATACAAACATTTTTTAGTTTGCGAGTTAATGGCAGTTTCTGACTTAACCTGAAGGAAGGTAGCAAAATCAAGCAGTTTGTTGTATACCAAGTGTGCTCTCACATCTTCATCCTCGTACTTTTCCAGCATATGAACTAAAGGAGGAGCATTCTCGACAATTTCTTGGATACCTGTGGTCACAATTCCATCAGCTGACATTGCCACTACATCCTAACAAGCTCCACTTTCATCTTTAAAAAATTCAGTATACTCAGGGAGGTGTTCAGCATGATAGAAAACTGCCTTGAACCAGGTGTTCCACCTTGTGATGACAGGTGTTGGTGGTAAGGCAACTGCCAGGTCTTTGCTGGCTAGGTGCTGTTTAAAGCGAGCCTTTCGAGCAGGGCATGCTGTGAATGCTTTTTTTACAGCCACAACAAAAGTGTTGACATCAGTAAAAGTTTTACACCAAATGTCTCCCAGAAGATTTAATAGATGGGCAGAACATGTAACATGGACCCCATTTAAAAGTACATGCTTTAGACTCTGTAGCCAACACTTAGTCATGTACATAGCGTTGTCTGTGATGTATGCTGCAACTTTGGTGTATGGGACTTTATATTTTTGCAAACAATTCAGGACAGCTTGAGAAACTGTTTTAAAATTTGTAGCTTCAAGCACAGTACAGTCTAGTAGTACAGGTTCTAATTTGGTTCCAGAGGGATTACGTGTTTGCAAGCATAGTGCACTAATTGCAGAAATAGCCACAATGTTCAGTATATAGCAATCCTGTGCATCAGTTGTCTCAGCGCATATAACAGAAATTGTTTCTGCCTCTAACACTTTTTTTTTTACCTCAGCCACATGAAATGAATACACTTTGGGCAAATATTCTGAACGTAGCCACTGCGATGTAGGTATCAATCCAACAGATTTTAAATTGGTTTCAAGGTAACAGTGTAGGCTGTGGTTATCTAGAGCATTCAAAAGTATATTAGCAGAAGTAAAAGCTTCTACTAGATTAAAAAGTGCAATTTTCCGGCTTTCCTGATGTTCTGCTTTGGTATGAAACAGCTCTCGTACAGTTATCTGCTTCTCAGCTACTGCGCTTTTGCTTCATCGAGTTTCCTTTTCTTGGCAACATGAGAAGAAGCTTCGAGGTGGCGATTACAAGAGGCTTTTTGTTTGTGGTCTATGGGTATATTGCAGGTTGAACAAAATAAAATATCACCCGAAACATGAAAGGTGCCTATATCATACTGGGAGCACCTATGTTTGGCATAGACTTTACCGAGTTTAGACGCAGAGGTAGGCTTTTGAGGCAGAGACATTGTGTGGCATACTGGAAAACTGGGCTACTAACTTGCAATTTAAAACAGCGGTAGATCAAGAAATCAGTCACACAACTAAACAACTATGCTGTTAAATGCTTAAGTGCTTAAGCAATGCATGATTTCATGATGTTCTACGTAGAGTTAGCAATTAGGAAATGACTGAATGATTAGTAAGCTGTCAATTTAAGTGTTTAGGAGATGATTAACTAAATGTCGGGGTAATCAGGACATGAAAGAAATACACTGATACCATTTTTGCCAAAATTCACGGAACCTGCCGATTTTCACGGTATCCGTGAATTCTGTTCAGACCGTGAATTAATCACAGCCTTACCTATAATCGATGAACTAAAGTTTCAGCAAAAGAAATGACTCAAAAAGGCTTTTTTAACAGCTTTTTTGAATGTTTGAATTGCAGAGAGTCTCAGAGCAGATTTTCTCCTACAGCTTCCTACACACATTACCCCAAACTGACGCTGTGCAGAATAATCTAGGGCCCATGTGACCTGAAATCCCACGAAACACTACAAAATACGCCTTTGGAGCTTAAAAACAAGGCGAAGTAAGGCGAAGTACATTGTTTCCAATGTACTTCACCTTAAGAATTGGTGGAGTAGTGGTTTGGGAAAGCGAATGCTTGTGAAGTCATTGTTTTCAGTGGACTTTCGCGTTACTCGTGTCTTTCCTGAACTACTCTGCTGGGTGCGGAGCACTATGCAGTCGCCTTCTCTCCGTGAATCACTCCACGGAGCGAATTGGGGCCACTTCGCCCATCACTAACCTAAGAGTATAGCTTGACCCCTTGCTTGATTTCTCTCTCTCCATGTTTTCTCAGTCAACAAATATGTAAACAAAAAGTCAGGCATGGCTTTTAAGGTCAAGCACTGCTTATCTCCTGCTGCCCAACATTCCATAGCTCAAGGTATACTTCTGCTAGGTTTCACATGTGACCTTTTGGTATATCTGGTTGCAAATAAATCCATTCTCTCTAGATGGGACACAGCATAAAATAATGTGTGTAACTTTGCCCATGCCTCTCCATAGCTGATGCATCACTGCCTTCTCTATACTGGCCTTGACTGGCCTTCCCATGCTGGCCAACAATCTCTTGCTAGGCACTTATTTGTGGACAAAGTCCTTCAAACAGGCTCCCCATCTTTCCTAATAGGTTATCTACAACACCCCTCACCCACATACTCACTGAGACCTGTGAACTCCCAGCCTCTTGCTGAGCATCAATGTTCCATTGGCCTGGGGAAAATGGCTTTTGCAGTCTATGCCCCATTTACTGGAACTCCCTTACCCTAGAACTACGCCTCTCTCCCCATCACCTTATTTTCTTAAAAGGCTATAAATGACTCATTTGGCCCAATTTTACAAGGTGGAAACTGGGCTAGTGTCAAGCCTTGCAATCACCGCAAAGTTTGACACAGCTGAGCCAAAGCCCCTCAGATGAAGCTCAGTCCAATTTTAGAAAGGATGGCACATTTGTGAAACTTTCCCCACTTTATAGCCCCCTGTGCCAAAGGTTTGGCACAAGTGCTGTGAAGTGTGGGTCTCCCAGGGATGCAACATTTGACCAGGAAGAAACTGGTCTAACTCCCTGAGTACCACATTCTGTACTTACAGCAGGGCATTTGTCACAAGCAGCTTTCAAAATTGCGCATGCTGCATTGTTTGATGCAAGTCATCAATTGCGTCAAACACCCTGCTGCAAGTCTCCTCCGATGCCACAACACTTTCTAAAATTGGGCCAATTGTGTCTATCCAGCCCTTGTTTATGCAAGTGACATCAAGACTGGCTGCCCCTGCACCACTTTCTGACTCAGTTTCTCTGATGTGTGTTTTATCTTTCATACTGACTATTGCTGTGCACTGTATATTTGATATCACTGTTTGCTGTCTTCTCTCTAATTGTTATATTACTGCGTACTTCATGATGTCTACAGATTATAATGATAATGTTGCTCTGATTTTTTTTTTTTTTTTTGGTTACTGTTTGTTGTATATCATTGCTCCTGCTGCTAGTTTGTAATTGTTCCAGGTCATGCCTAAAAATAGGCTTATTTATGCCTAGCATATCTTGCCTGGTATAAAAAAAAACAACAACAAATAACTAAATAAATGATTGAGACAGCACAGCACAGTGAAAGCAACACAGATATTGTACAACAGAGGTGAGTATTTAAACTGTGGTAGAGTCTGCCACACTCCTAATGATTCCATCAGCTGCCACCCCACTTGTCCAGTGTTAGTCTGACTTACACATTTCATTATCCATCATATCTGTTCTAGTAAGTGTTTGCGAATATCTTCTGTTGTACATTTCTTTACTGACTGGAGAATGAGCAATCAATACACTTTAAATGTTACAGTTATTTTTTTAGAAAAGGTTCACAATGCTTTGCAAACATCATAGGGCATACCACTTGTTTCTTTGTACCTGGCCTGTGATGGACAGGATGCTGCAAAGGTCTTGGCCTTCTTTCAATGTGGAGACCGAAATGCACTATGCTCCATATTGAATGACTGTCATGGTGAAAACCAGTTCATGTCACACTAACAATAATGGGTGCTGGCCGACTGGAGGGGGACATATTTAAAGGCCCCCAATGTGCCAGGCTAATGTCACGGTGTAATCACACACAATATACTGATGCACCATTCCAAATGAGTGATGCTTCATGAACATGTGATTGCTGTCCTAAACATTACAATATCCCGTACCTTAAATGCCATGTTCTGCCATAAAGTACTATACGTTGTCAAACATTGCAGATGGCTCAGCTGTTTCACAGTTTATTTGTTGAGTAAGCAGTTTCTATTTAGTTGGTCACTCCCATGCCATTCAGCTGCCCCACATTGTCCTACCACTAGCTAATTTTAGGTCTAGAAAATGTTGGCTCCTCCAAAAAGCCTGTTATTCCCTTTATTGAGAAAAAGATACAACTTGGGAATTTTATGTAGCTGGCTTTGTGCTGAAGCATAAACTTAGACCAGGAGCTTATTTTCTTAGTTTTGCAAAGAACAACTAATATTCTTCAACTGAAACTACCTCTGGCTGGAAGCTGCAATACTGAGCATAGGATTTGCAAGAAAGCGAGTTGTGCTCACAACAGAGGGAGGTGAACCTTACAATTGTCTTTGGTTTGTTGCAGATATTCTGCAGGTGGAGGCTACTTCTCACTGAAAGGTGAAAAAAGGAACTTAGAATTATCGGGAAAAGACAGTCTTTCAAGCTACAGAGGGAGGTGGATCTAGCTTTATGTTTGTCACAATTCTTAAGATTTTTCAGTGCAGGAAGAGTTTAAAGCTCAGCTGACTTATTTTGGGGCTGACTGCTTTCAGAGCACAAACCACCAGGCTGTTTTGGGGCTGGGGAGGCTTACCTGTGTCTGACTTGAATGTCTGGATTTTTCTCTGTGTGATTAGCAGGGTATTTTTTCTGTCAAATTGTTGTGTAGGGCATCTTGCTGACAGGAAGGCACTCATCCCAGTGGTGGGTCAGAGCTCTTAGCTGGTTGTTTTGTGAGGGCACAGTTTAGGCCCAACCCCTTCCACCCTCACCCCCCACCACCCATGGAAATAGTTCCTTTATACCTGGGGTTCTGACATCATTTCCTCAAGAGTGCAAGGTGCATATCACTGTCATATCATCTCTAGCACACTGCACTGACAATATAAGCATACACATTGTATAATATATATATTTCTATATAACAAACCAATCACACACACACAAACACAGGTGAGGATGGTGGAACAGAGGCACACCCAGTCAGTTGTTCCACTCCACAATCCATACACCATTCTGGGGAAGCATAGCTCCCCTATGGATGCACCCACAGAGGAGACTATGGAGGCTGAGGACAACTGTCACAAGGGAGGCCCACAGGAAGGAGGCAGAGGACACCACAAGGAAAGGAAGCAGCTCCTGGTGGGGGACTCAATTATTAGGGGGATAGAACTGGAGGAGCAGGGAAAACTGAAGTAAGGTGCCTGCCTGGTGCCATGGCTTGGAGGGACAGGAAGCGCATCCTCAGGATCATGAGAACAGCTGCACGGGAGTCTGAGCTGGACATCATTGTCCACCTAGGGACAAATGACATGGCTCAACATGAGATTAGAGCAGTGCAGAAGGACTTTGTAGAATTTGGGAGGGGCCTAAGACAAGTAGCACACACAGTATCCTTCCCAGAGGTGTTGCCTGTCAATGGCATGAGTGAGGCGAGGGTACTTTGCACCATGCAGTTTAATGAATGGTTGAAAAAATGGTGTGGAGCACAGGGGTTTGGCTTCATTGGGGACTGGGGTTCCACCTGGAGGGATACCAGCCTATACTGGCAGGATGGTCTGCATCTGTCCATGAAGGGAGCAAGTCTTTTGAGCAATCAGTTTAAATGCTTCATTGGCAAGCTTTTAAACTAGTCAAGGGGGGAGGCACTGATAAGCAGCAGCAAAATCCCAGCCTCTCCCTACAAAACAGGGTACTAAATGAGAAAAAGACTGAGGTAGAAAGGTCAGTGGGGGATGCTGCAACAGAAGGTAAAGCCATCAAAAAATGGAGACCAATGAGTACCAATGCCCATAGTATGAGTAATAAGCTTCCTGAATTAGTGGCCTTGATGGAGGAGGAACATCTGGATATCATGGCAGTCACAGAAACATGGTACACACAAAACCATGACTGGGACGTAAACATACCAGGATACACTATCTACAGGAGGGACAGGGAGGGTAAAAGAGGAGGAGGAGTAGCTCTTTACATAAGGAAGGAATCAAAGCAACAGAACAAAAGGAAAACAGGGAGGAGAAGAGCAATGTGGGTAAATTTGGAGACCGGCAATGGCACCACAATCACGAGGGGTTGTACAGATCCTCTCAGGGGAGGAAATGGACAAGGAAATGATAGAAAGTATACTTAGAATGGCAGAAAAGGGAGATATTGCTGATGGGTGATCTGAATATGCCAGATGTTAACTGGAGTGCAGTTGCAGCAGCCACTTCGAAGAGTGGGGTTATTCTAGATGCCCTACAAGGGGCATGCCTTAGACAACTAGTATTGGAGCCCACTCAAGAGGGAGCAATCTTAGACCTGGTTCTCTCAAATGGAGATGAACAGAGGATCACAGATGTAGAAGTGGGTAGCCATCTGGGAACTAGAGACCATCGAACAGTATGGTTCACAATAAACACAGCAATAGAGTCAAGCCATACAAAGGCAAAAGTACTGGACTTTAGGAGGGCTGACTTTGCCAAAATGGGTGATTGCCTAAGGAATGCACTAGCAAATAGGTAGGAAGGAGGGGTGGAAGAACAATGGAGGATAATAAAAACTGCCATCACAGAGGTAACAAGCCATTGTGTGAAGCAAATAAACAAAATGGAACGATGTAAGAAACCACTATGGTTCTCAAAGGAAGTGGCAGTGAAGGTTCAAGAGAAAAAGAAAGCATTCAGGAAGTACAAGGAATCACAGAAGGAGCAGGACAGAGAACTGTATCAGTTAAAGCAAAAAGAAGCTGGGAAGGCAGTCAGAACAGCAAAGGCCCAAACCGAGGAAAAGATAGCCAACTCAGTTAAGAAGGGGGATAAAACCGTTTATAGGTACATCAGGAGTGAAGGAAGACCAAGGAGGGATAGTGAGGCTAAATAAAGGGAGGGAGGGTGGGCAGAGGGTGACTGTGAAAAGGCAGAGATACTAAACAAATATTTTTGCTCAGTATTTACAAAGGAAGGGGGAGGCACTAAAACAAACAGTAGAAACACTCTGGATACAGAAGTTGATACCAGCCCATTTACAGAAGAAAGGGTTCTGAAAGAACTCTTAAACTGAAGGTGGACAAAGCAATGGGGCCTGATGGGTTTCATCCCAGAATTCTAAAAGAACTAAGGTAGAACTAGTGCCACCACTGACTACCCTCTTTAACAAATCATGGGAGGATGGAGGGGTACCCAGGACTGGAGGAGGGCAGATGTGATCCCCCTTCACAAAAGTGCGAGCAAGGCAGAAGCAGGAAACTACAGACCTGTTAGTTTAACCTCAGTGGTAGGGAAGATGATGGAATCACTTCTGAAGGAAAGAATTGTCGAGTATCTAGAGGCCAGAGGGGCACAGGACCCAGGGCAGCATGGATTCATAGCGGGATGGTCATGCCAGACAAATTTGATAGATTTCTTTGACTGGGTGACCAAAGTAGTAGATCAGGGAGGGGCTGTGGACATGGACTACCTAGACTTTAGCAAGGCATTTGACACAGTACCACACAAAAGATTAATATACAAGTTAGCCAGCCTAGGAGTGGGTCCCAAGATGACAGCCTGGGTAAAGAATTGGCTGAAGAATAGGACACAGAGAGTAATAGTAAATGGAGTCCACTCTGAAGAAAGGGGGGTTACTAGTGGGGTACTGCAGGGTTCAGTATTAGGACCGGTCCTCTTCACTGTCTTTATAAGCAACATTGCAGAGGGACTAGAAGGAAAAGTATGTCTCTTTGCAGATGACACAAAGATCTGCAACAGAGTTGATGCGCAAGGTGGGGTGGAAAGGATGAGAAGGGACTTGGCAAGGTTAGAGGAATGGTCAAATGTATGGCAGCTTAGATTCAGTGCTAAGAAGTGCAAGGTAATGCACCTGGGAAACAAAAACCCAGGGGAAGAGTACACAATGGGGGGTGAGATACTAACAACAACAAAAATGGAAAGGGACCTGGAGGTAGTCATATCAGATGACCTAAAGGTGGGCAAGCAATGTGAAAGGGCAGCAAGGAGGGCTGGGGGGATACTGGGATGCATAGGGAGAGGCATCACCAGTAGAAAACAGGAAGTTATTATCCCTCCGTACAGACAGCTGGTGAGACCCCATCTGGAGTACTGAGTGCAGTTCTGGAGACCCAACCTCCGCAAAGACATAGACTGGATAGAAGCTGTCCAGAGGAGGGCAACTAAAATGGTGCAGGGTCTGCACCGGAAGACATATGAAAAGAGACTTAAGGAGCTTAATATGTATAGCCTCGAGGAAAGGAGGGAGAGGGGGGGACATGATAGAAACTTTCAAGTACCTCAAGGGAATCAACAAAGTCCAAGAGGGTAGCATCTTTCAAAAAAAGGTGTGCAAGAACAAGGGGGCACAATTTGAAGATAGAGGGGAGTGGCTCAGAGGTAACTTAAGGAAGTATTTTTTCACAGAGAGGGTTGTGGATGCATGGAACAGCCTTCCGGAGGAGGTTGTGGAGTCAAAAACAGTGGTGGAATTCAAGCATGCATGGTACAGTCATAAGGCAATTGTAGGGGGTGGGGCTTGGAAGAAGCAGGCTGCTGGTTAACTAGGATCTGCAGCTTATCCATTAGGTAGGGAAATGGGCAGACTGGGTGTGCCAAGCGGTCCTTATCTGCTGTCAAATTCTGTTTCTATGTTTATTAGGTGTTGAAGTTGGTGGCAGAAAAAAAATGCTTTTGGCTTATCACGCTTCACCCACCCTACCTACAGTAACTATTCTGTCTTGCCCTTGTGACAATTCTCTCCATTGTTACTTTCCCCTTCTTCTGTGTAGACCCACACGTTTTCCTATTTCTGTTTTCTGAGGAAAATAGTTATTTAGTGTTCACTCTATTAATCCCATGCAAGTATTTGTATGTCTCAGTTAAGTCACCCATTTCTCTCTTCTCATGGGTGTACATTTTTATGTTGACTCATGCATGCACAGCCAACATATTATGATAGTAGCAGATTTGGAGACACAGTCACTGTTGGGTGAATGCAGGGCACTCATCAGTAGGTGCATCCCTCATTCCACAATCAGCTAGCAGTTGGCGCTGACATCACGCATCCCTAATGTGGCCATCAGATCTAAGAAAAGGTCCGCTGCAATGAGAGCAAAGCTCTCATGCAGTGGGACCACAACACGCCTCCTGACATGCATGCAACATGGCAGCAGTGACTATCACCACCTCCTGTCAAAATGCCGATGGGGGAGCCCACTCCCCGTCAGCATGCTGACCCCCCCTCCCATTTAAAATGTATGTCGGGGGGGTGCCCAATCCCCCTCAGCATCATGTGCCCCCCAAAGTTTTTTCTTTGCTGATGGGTGGCCCAATCCCAGTCGGCATTAATCCCCATACCCATTTATTTTACTGATGGGGAGCCCACTCCCCATCAACATAATGTCTCCACCCCCCACTTTTGTTGTGTGCCAAGGGGGGGTGCTCAGTCCCCCTCAGCTCGTGTCCCCCCATTCAGTATGTGCCAACAGGGGTGCCCAATCCCCCGTTGGCTACAGCATCCCCCAAAAAACACTTAGGTGGCATGCCAGGAGCCCACCCCAGTGTGCCAAATCCCCTGCAAAAAAATATTTTCCCATGAAATTTTTTTTTTACAACCTGTAAAAAAGAAAATGGTCCCTCGCAGTCTCTCTGTTCCCTCCCACAACCCACACCCACCCTCTGCATACCCTGCCTCCCCACACCCCCTCACTTCATACTTACCTCTGGAGTCTGGCATGATGATATTCGGTGGACCAGGAACAAATCTGCACCCTTCAAAGCTGACCTCGAAGTGAAGAAATGACGGTAAGCTGTATAATGGCATAAATAGGTTTTTTCAACTTTTGTGCATATCACAGCCATTTTTGGAATTTTGGCACCTAATGTTCAACATTTTGTTATTGGGGCCCCTCCTCATGAATTCATGCACTGTCATGACGTTATTCAGTCCCGAAAGGTGATTTTATGGTCACTGCTTGAAATCACCTTTCGAGACTGAGTAATGAAATGACTGTGCCACTGTTCATGAGGGGGGCTCTCAAAAAGCCTATGTTGCAAATTTGGTGGGAAAATTAAAAAAAAAAATAGCTGTTTTACGAACATGCATTGCACAGTTTTCATGCACACTCGTACTTTCGTGAATTTGTAATATTTTCACTCCAGATTTTCAAAATTGGCATTTTTCCACACCTCCTTATGAACAGTACAGCAGTCATTATACATATCCTGTCCGAAATCTGTTTTCACACATCCAATACAGAAGAGTGCGGTTGCTGTGCGAAATCAGTTTTTGGGACAATTTGAGGGAATGACTGTGACACTGTTTATGAGCAGAAGTCCTAAAATGCTATGTTAAAAATTCGGTGAAGAAATTCCATAAAATGACTGTGTTACAAGTGTGCATTGCGCAGTTTCCACGCACCCTTGTAACTTCGCAAATTTGCAATATTTTCATGTCAGATTTTCAACACTGGCATTTTTCACAGCTCCTTATGAACAGTACAGCTGTCATTTTTCACATCTTGCCCTAAATGTGTTTTCACACCTGTGGCGCACAATGGCATGGTCACATGCAAAATCAACGTTTCAGACAAATTAACAAAATCACAGTGCCACTGTTGATGAGGGGAGGTCCCAAAGTGCCTATGTTAAACATGTGGGTAAAAAAAATTTCAAAAATAACTGGATTACGGACGTGTGTTGCACAGTTTCTATGCATGCTCATAACTTCAATTTTTCATATTTTTGCTTGGTAACTTGGTAATTAGGACATAAGAAGGCCAAGGCCCATCGAGAATGTCCTCCACACAATGTGGATCATTAATAGTTTATGTTCTGTCCAAAAGCCATTTATCTAGTTTGAACTTAAATGTGTCAATATTCTGGCAGTCAACAATTTCCTGTGGCAAGGAGTTCCAAACTCTTGGAGCTCTAATATAAAAAAATTGCTGTCTTCTGTTTGTTCTTGTTTTCTCAATTTCAATTTGTTTATTGTGCATTCTGGCTACTATTTTTCTGGATGCAAAAGACAATCCACAAGATCTCATTAATGTAGGAGATAATACGATTTTAAATAACTGAAGGAGATCTCCCCTTAGCCTTCTAAATTCCAACGGATATAACTTGGTTTTGTGGAGCCTGGTTTCATAATCAAAGCGAGAAAGGTGGGGTATGATTTTAGTAGCCCTTCTTTGAACCCTCTCAATTTTTGTGATATCCTTAGCTAGGTATGGACTCCACAGAGATGAACCATAATCCAAGTGGGGTCTAACATGAGTCTTATATAAAGTCATGATGCATTCTTCTGTTTTAAGAATGAAAGTATTATTTATCCTATGTAAAAGAGCATTGGCATTATTAAACTTTGTTAAAATGGTTTGAAAAGACAAGCCATTATCAACCAATATACCCAGATCTTTTTCAACGACGGATTCTTGAAGTATGATATTATTAAGATGGTATATTTGTTTAAGATTTTTTTGCCAAATGCAACACAGAACATTTAGACACATTAAATGACATCTTATTAATTACTGCCCAAGATTCGATTTTTTAAGGTCATTTATTAGAATACACCTGTTGATTTCATTATCAACCGTTCCCCCCAGTTTAGTGTCATCCACAAATTTAGATAAAATATTCTGTGATAAGACAGTAAAGTCACTGATAAAAATGCCAAACAAAGTGGGACCCAACACTGATCCCTGACGGACTCCACTTGTCACAGATCTTTCATCCGATAATTCCCCATTAATTCTGACAGTTTGAGTTCTTTTATATAGCCAACTGTTAACCCAAGACACAATACAATTAGAAAAACCTAATGTTACTAGTTTTTTTTATTAATATAGAGTGTGAAACCTTATCAAATGCTTTACTATAGTCTAAAAGAATGACATCTACTGGAATGTTTAAGTCAAGATAACCACTGTAATAAGTTGTAAAAGGATAGCAAATTCATAGTACATGAGTGCCTGGGTTTAAATCCATGTTGTGTGGTATAATTAATTTTTAAGGCAAGCATTTCCTCTTCGATTATATATTTAATATATTTTTCTAATAATTTACATGGGATGGAGGTGAGGCTGATAGGTCTGTAATTTTCAGCCTTATAATGCACCCCCTTTTTGAAGATTGGTGTTACAGTAGTTGTTCTCCAATCGAAGGGCACATTAGACTCTGCAAGTGATTTATTAAAGATAATGGTAAGTGGAATAGCAATACTGTTATATGTTCCCATAAAATTTAGATGTAATACTGTCAGGGCCTGGGCTAGTAGTTGGTTTCAAGGTTTTAAAAGTTTAAGAGTATCGGAAATAGTGATAGAGTAGCTAGGGGATATGGTGGCATTAGTAAACAATATCGGCTCCTTGTCCTGTTCAAAGACAGAGCAAAAATACTTGTTAAACTCAATTGCAGTAACCTTGTCTGTGAGGATGGTTGTATTATCGATAATTAATGGACCTATTTTATTTATGTTAACCTTTTTACTGTTCAGGTATGAATAAAGACTTTTATGTGAGTCCTTAGTATGAGCAATTCTAAATTCTAAATTCCGTTTGGACAAGTTAATTGATATTTTTAAATCCTTAAGTGCTTTCTTATACTTAACAAAATTACCCTCCTTTTCTTCAGGTTGGCACTTTTTTAAAGATGTAAATAATTTTTGTTTGTGAATGCTAAGTTTTCTAATATTGTTATTATACCAGGCAGGAACCTTGCCTTTATTGTTATACTTCTTTCTTTCTGGTGCATATTTTTTTTCGAGGCTATGTACAGTTTTTTTAAAGGTGCTCCATGCATCATTAATATTAAGAGGTGCGAGTACTAAGTCCCAAGGTATAGCTATAAGATGTTCATTAATTTTTGGGAAATTTGCCTTCTCATATTGTTTTATCATACAGTTATTAATAGGATTTGTATGAGCCAGAGAAATAGAAAATTGAATTGTCATATGATCACTATTGCCCAAGGGGTCCAACACCCATAAATTAGACAAGGAGGCCTTCATATTAGTAAAAACTAAATCTAGAATGTTATTCCCTCGTGTAGGTTCTCTAACTTGTTGGGTGAGGCCAAGATCTGTAATAGTTGAAATCAACTGTAAGTCATACTGATTATGTCCAGAAAGTGTATCCCAATTTATAGATTGGAGATTAAAGTCCCCTAGAATTATTATTGACCCTTTATCTGCTATTTGAGTAATTTCTAGGGATAGTTGATTGAGATAGGCATGATCCAAGGAAGGTGGACGATAACAGTTGCCAACCAAAATCTGGGGATGTCCTTTAGGTTGCAAATAAACCCAGACACTTTCTGTTAATATTGATATGGAGGTTTCGAAAGATGGAATATTATTGGTGACATAAAGACTAACCCCTCCACCCCTTTGTTCATTAGCTCTGTTTTTATAATAGAGTTTAAACCCTGGGATATTCATTATCCACTGTTTGTCCTGATTTCCCCATGTTTCGGTAATAGCGATCAATCCTACGTTAGATTCCCAAATTTTCAGCTCTAATTCTGCCATTTTAATTTTATTAAGTGCTCTTGCATTACAAGATAAGATGTTCAACTTATGTAATGTATTAAGAGATGGCTTTTTGGGCCCGGTCTCCCCCTTTCGTTTTAGTTCAGATTTTCAATGTTGCCATTTTTTTTACATCTCCTCATGAACAATACAGTTGTCATTTTCCACATACTGCCCAAAATGTGTTTGCGTCCCTGTGTCACCAAATGGCATAGCCACTGTGCAAAATAACCTTTCAGCTAACAAACTGATGGTGCCGTTTTTCATGAGGTGGTCTCACAAACAGCCCATGTTGAAAATTTGGAGTGAAAACAGCAACACATGCCTACTGTGTTAGGGTTTCTAACTGTAGCACCGCACCCTGTAGAGACTGACAGGCATCAGGGGTGTGACTTGGGATAATCGACTGTAATGCTCACACCATTCCACCCCCATCCTGCAGCCAGTGACAGGCATTGTGGTGTGCCTTGCATTTTTGGCCACAAAGTTCACCCCATTCTCCTATACTGCACCCACCTCAGCATATTTCCTTATGGAATGGGGTAAATATAATACCCAAATACTCCAAAGCACACCACGACACTTGTCAGTGTCTACAGAGTTTGGTGAGGTACAATGGCATGAACATTATAGCTGACAACCCAAAGGCACACCCCAATGCCTGTCGGTCTGTACAGGGTGGGGGTGGGGTTGGCGACACTTCAATACTTCACTGCCATTCCTATTATCCATCTCTAACTCTGGCACTACCTATGCCAATGCCAGCGAGACAACATTCAGCATTGACAAATGCTTTTTAAGTCCTGCTGCTTCTCCTCATACATCCTTTCCCCTTCTACATTGTGTTGGAGGTACAAGGAGGAAAATAATGCAGGTTACTCTACCTATTTAAATAAAAAAAAATAAAAAAAAGCACACAATGACATTGGAATTATGCACTTGACCCATGGAAGTCTTAAAACTGAACTGACTTTCAATAATCCCTTGTTAGTTAATTTATGTGTTTTAACAAACCATGACAAACAAACTGTGTAATCTCTGACACATTGTTGAGTATAATGCAGAGAAAAAACATGCAGTATGAGTTTTATTTCTCATACTCAGTACTAAGAACAGTTCAGTATCACATAAGTGCCAATTTATTTTCCACATTTCTGATAAAATGTAACTATAAATGAAAATTATTTTGTTTAATGTAGTGACTTTTTTGTTATTACTGTACCAATGAATACTTTACAGTATAATTCATCAAGCTTGTTGGTTATAACTCGGGGATAGGAACATAACATGATTATATGTGGGGTAGGAAAAATGCTACTGGCTGTATCAGTGGGCAGCAAGCACTCAGTTTTCATCAGAGGAATATTACTACACATAAATGCTGAATTCAGAGCCGGTAAATGCAATTTTCAATAACAAAAAATAGATGGAGAAACACATTAGACCTTTTCTTTTCAAGACCTAGTTAAAATTGTTTTGCAATAATATTTGCAATATGCTTTTTAGTAGTATACACTAACAGACTAGGACACATACAACCTCATTGTTCTTTATAAGACATAAGTAGCAATTAAGCCAAGTAAAATCTTTTTAATTGAACTATATAAAAGAAGAACACAGACAAATCTTGCTTTACAAGTTTTTTTTTCTAACAGTTACTTGGCTATTGGATATAATCATTTACTCTTCCAGTTAAATATATATGGGCCATATATTTCTCTCTGGTAATTTTATCATTAAGAGGGAAACAGAATTTGCAGGACCTCTGAATGCTATTTCAAATTAGAGCTTGGACTCACCTGCAGATATCAGCAGCATGGAAATATATTCGTATCTAAATCATCCATATGTTAAAACAAGGCAGAGACCATTTGTATCTCAAACCTTGCAATGCAGAGAACAGGCCTGCATTCATTATTAAATGACATGTCACCACACCCACTTTAGGAAAGTCATCTTTATTTCAGCATTGTAAATAGCAAAAAAGCAGTGAAAAAGTCATCATCTGCCACAAAGTCTACACTTTGTTACTGCTGTATTGCTTCCAAACAGGTCTGTACAGTCCTACTACAGTAGTAAAATACTGTTTTGAATTGTAACTTAAACAATTGAAAAAGACAACTAGTGTCCAAAAGCCGGCTACTAGACATGAACCCAGATCACCCACTAACCTTTTGACATCATCACATAGATGTCTTCTTCAGAGTCATTTTTCCATGAGATGAGATTTTTTTTTTTGTTATGGGAAAGGGAGGCCTAGTGAACATATTTCTATTTTACAGTTTATTCCCAGAGTGGATACAGATGTAAATCAACTGGTATTAAACCAAGTTAATCTGCTGGTTTCTTAATGATGTGGAGAATGTGGCCAGAATACTGGCCAAATTCTCTTATTCTAGGCAAGAGGTGCTGTTGGTCAACTTCTTGGAAACAGGAGCCCAGAATGCTGGAAGATAGAAGTGGTTTGCAGGCTGAGGAGTCATCTTGTCTCCCAGCCTTGATTCCAAGAAGAACTCAATATAGAATATGGAGGTAGATGCTTCCTTACTTGAGGTACAGTTACCTGGTACAAATCAAATTGACATTGCAGCAGCAAAGGGATAGCTGGAGATGAAGATGAGAGAAATGGATATCTGAATTATTCTTAAAACTAATGACCAAAGATGAAGAGAGGTACTGTCATAGGAAAGAGTCTTTCTTTAATCAAGCAAAGATCAATCAGTGGCACTGACAGGATAGTTCCAGAGATTGCTATGCCTGAACTTGGTCATAGTAAAAACTGATTACAGAAGAAGGCTGACAGTAAGGAGGGTTCTTTGAGCACTAGGGAAAGACTAATGGTGGTCTTCATAATAATGAAAGCTGACACTGACCCTGACACTTGGACTCCAGAGAATGTGCTGATAAAAGCAGGATGGGTTAATAATGATGCAGGAGACTAGATTCCTGACCAGGAGCAAGAGATTTCTTTTGATGAGCAATATGGACAAAAAAGTGTCATCAGCTGAACTGCTGGAAACTACAAAGAGCTCAGATGCCAACCCTGTCAGCCAACCATACCCTGAAGCAGGATGTTATGCACAATCAGCTGCTAATTATTGTGCATTTAAAAGTTGCAGCCAAAACCTGCAGGGGTAATTTTGAATTTAGACATGTCTATACATTTTGATTTGGGGGATCAGCTACTGTACATGGTCCAATAAGAGAAGCTTTATCTTTAAATCTAACACCCAACAAAAGTTCATGTCTGGCATTTCAAAGACTACTGAATAAAACTGTACTACAGAGGTGTTCATGTAACCTATGATCTTCTGAAGGGGAGATGGTACCTGCTGAAGCCAATAGTGTAGCACTCTTTCAGCAACAGAAATGGGAACTGGCAACCTGTGCAGGCAACTGAGTCTGAAAATACTAAGAAAGGCACTATGGAGGTGACTGATAATAGCATTGAGAAGGCTGTCACTCCTGTTTCCAAAGTGGCTCCTATTCATATCTATTCAGAATGCTCACAGGCAGGTACTTCCCCCTGCAGTTCTCACTTTGCCACAGGATACTTGAGGCTCTCATTCAGCCCAGAGCCTGCCAACTCAGAAGCTGGTTCTTCAGCTGCAGGTGAAAGGCAATATAATTCATGGTGTTTCACACCTCTGCAATATGTAGATTTATTTCAATAATCAAGAGCAGAACCTGTGCAAGGTAAGAAAGCCATATGGCTATGGTATGTGGGAGGTCTGCATGACCATGCAGACTGCATTTATCAGTTACTTATTAATGACTGTCAATGCAATTTTATTCTTTGGAGAGTTATGATCTTATTCATGTGTCTGGAGAAAGTAAATATGATGTCAGCTTCAAGACATTTCAGACTCTAGAAAGGTTCTGTAAAGTACAACTAATTAAAAACATACCCACATGGACCCTTTTTTTAGAAATCTCTCTAACAAAACCAACAGTTAAAACAGTAACAATCTTGTTTCGGAAGTGGGGGGGTAAATGTGAGTGATAGCCACTATTAGCTACATCAAAGTTACAAATGTGTTGGGATAACCAAAACCAGTACTAGACTCTGAACATAACAGGATGGTGGAATGGTGGTTGAGGGTGAATCTACAACAAACTGAGGTAGGAATCCAGCATTTGCTAAAGTTTTTTTTTTTCCTTGGTTATGACAGAGATGCTTGTTATTTTGCAGACCAGCGGAAGGCATGCTATAAATGTGGGTATGAAATCACCTAAGCAGTGCATTGGAACAGTTTCATTGCTGCCTTTATACAGAATTTGGGAATGTCACTTTGATGTATAGAAACATGTTCACGTTCAACTTTTGTGAGCAGATAAGTCATTCTTACCAACAGTGCCTCTGGGTAGCCCATAACAGTGATGGCAGCCTGAAGCAAGACTACATCCTCACAATAGCTCAGAAATAAAATGTGGCAAACAGCTCAGTACAACTCATTTCAGTGAACAACACCTCTATGGCAAACCTTATTCCGCAAAAGCCACCAGCCGTGACTCTGTACCCCCCACCCCCACCCCAACAACACTCCTATTGCCAGTCAGCCAATAGAGAAGGAAGTAATGGATTCTCCACTGAAAGCATCTTAGAATGGGAGGGCTTTGCCAGAGGTTCAATGTGGGGAATAGCTTGTCCCACAACCTCTATTTAAGCCCTCCACTAACGCACCTCCCTTGCTTAGGGCGTGTTTTTCTCTGGGCTCCCTGCAAGGCTTGTGTGCTGTGGTACCTTATGCTGCTACTCTTGTTTTTGCTACCCTTCTTCTGTGCTCCTGTTTCTTTTTCATCTCCCCTCTTATCCGTGTGCCTGTGTTGCTCCGACCTGTGAATGTTTCCTCCTCTTCCTGTAGCTACTGACCACCTCTCTTCCCTGTTTCTCACTCCCTTCTTCTCGACTGCACTGGGGTTCCAGTAGCTTTGCTCCTTTTTATGTTGGCGTGCTTGCGCAGCCAACATCTTGCAGTAGTTGAGATTTGGAGGCGTGGTCACTGTTGGGTAAATGAAGGGCATGCACCAGTAGGTGCATCACTCATTCCCCAGTCAGCCTGCATGCCAGCGCCACACCACCCGGGCGAGCACATCTAAGCGAGTTGTCTGCTGCACGTGAGCAAAGCTCATCACACGCAGCAAACCTTCCTACGTGCTTGCCCAGCATTAAACATGGTGGTACAGTGGCTGCTAAACTGCCGACTTCAGGGGTGAACAATCTGCCAGTTGGCTTACCCTACCCCTCTTGTATGTTCTGAGAGAGGAGCCCACACACTGTCGGCATAATGTGCCCCCCTCTCCTTTTTTGGTTGCCAAGGGGGTGCCCAATCCCCCTCGGCTCATGCACCCCCCACTTTCATTGTTTGCTGACAGGGGTGCCCAATCCCCATCGGCATCTGTCCCCCACTCCCTATGGGCCAACGGGGGGTGCCCAATCCCCAGTCGGCTACTGTACCCCCAAAAAAAAACACCTGTAAAAAAAGAAAACTATCTGCAATGTTTTTATTACACCTGTAAACAGAAGACGGTGCCTTGTAGTCTCCATACCATCTGCATCCACCCACTGTGCACCCTGCCTCCCCACACCCCCCTCACCCCATACCTACCTCTGGAGCCCAGTGTGATGATCTTCGGTGGACCAGGAAATCGTCTGCACTCTTCAAAGCCGACCATTAACTGAGGAAATGCTGGTAAGCTGTATAATGGAATAAATAGGGTTTTTTCAATTTTGATGCATATCTCGGGCATTTCTTGGAATTTTTGTACCAAATTTTCAACATGGAGTTTTTGGGACCCCTCCTCATGAATTCTGTCACTGCTATGACGTTAATCAGTCCCAAAAGGTGATTTTGCAGTCACTACATTGAATCACCTTTTGGGGCCAGTTAATGCAAGAACAGTGGCAGTGTTCATGAGGTGGGCTCTCAAAAAGCCTATGTTGCAAATCTGGTGGAAGAAATCAAAAAAATGGCTGTTTTTCGAGCGTGCATTGCGCAGTTGCTACACATGCTCGTAACTTCGCGAATTCACACTATTTTCACTCCAGATTTTCAACATTGTAATTTTTCTACACCTCCTTGTGAACAGTACAGCTGTCATTTTTCACATCCAGGCCAAAATGTGTTTCCGCACGTCCGGTGCACAATAGCATGGTTGCTGTGGGAAATCAATGTGCAGGGCAGATTATGAAAATGTCAGTGACACTGTTCATGAGCAGAGGTCCTAAAATGCCTATGTTGAAAATTTGGTGATGATACTCTATAAAATGACTGTGTTATGAGTGTGCATTGCGTAGTTGCTATGCACGCTCATACCTTCGTGAATTCACAATCTTTTCATGCCAGATTTTCAACATTGTCATTTTTCTACACCTCCTTGTGAACAGTACAGCTGTTATTTTTCAGATCCTGGCCAAAATGTGTTTCTGCACTTCTGGCGCACAATAGCATGATTGCTGTGGGAAATCAGTGTTCAGGGCAGATTTTGAAAATGACAGTGACACTGTTCATGAGCAGAGGTCCTGAAATGAATATGTTGAAAACTGGGTTACGATACTCCATAAAATGACTGTGTTATGAGCGTGCGTTGTGCAATTTGCATGCACGCTCGTAACGTGCATTTGTAATATTTTCACCATTGGCGTTTTTCCACACCCCTTGATGAACAGTACAGCTGTCATTTTACATATCCTGCCCGAAATGTGTTTTCACATGTCTGGCATAGAATAGCGCGGTCGCTGTGCGAAATCACTGTTTGGGACAGTTTGAGGAAATGACAGTCACACTGTACATTAGCAGAGGTGCTAAAATGCCTGTGTTGAAAATTTGGTGCTGAAAGTCTATAAAATGACTGTGTTACATGCGTTTGTTGTGCATTTCCCACATATCCTTGTAACTTCGCAAATTTGCAATATTTACATGCCACATTTTCAACACTGCCATTTATTTACACCTCCTTATGAACAGTACAGCTCTCATTTTTTTACATCCTGCCCAAAATGTATTTCCGTACTGCACTACCAGAGCCAA
Organism: Neoceratodus forsteri; assembly: GCA_016271365.2. Classification (NCBI taxonomy): domain Eukaryota; kingdom Metazoa; phylum Chordata; order Ceratodontiformes; family Ceratodontidae; genus Neoceratodus; species Neoceratodus forsteri. The sequence goes on from CM057455.1 coordinate 629,968,399, forward strand.
TGCCAGTGCGACAACATTCGGCATTGACAAATGTTTGTTTTCTTTTTGGGCTTTCCCTTTATCCAACACTGATGCTTCTGAGCATCCCAGCTCTGCTTGTCTCCCAGCTCCCAATGTTTACGAGCATCCCTGCTCTTCCCTTCTATCCAGTCCTCTCTCCTTCCATGTGTGCTCCTGCTTCCTGTCCTCCCCTGCTTGCTTCAGTCCCTTCCCCATTGCCTCCAATCGATCCATCTCCTCACTCTGCACACCTGAAACAGTAAATGCAAACAGCTCCCACTTCTGACTCAGCTGGAATCATGCCTGTTTCTGTTTTGCTACTATGTACCTTTGTCCCTGCTGGATGCAGCGTTCTCTTGGCTTTCCCAAGCCCTTCATTCCATTCCTCCCTGCCTGCTCCCATACATGGACGTAAGGACTCTGCCAACAGTTTTGCTCAGTACTCTTCAGTAAGTACCTCTGGATCTTACAGTAGAATTGCAGCATCCATTGTTTCTTTCTATGTGCATGCTACTCGCTATCACTGAATGCCTTAATGGGGCTATGGTGTCTGCAGCTCACAGACTTGCATATCTCCTAATACACGACCTTATGTCACACATTCTCAGCTTTCTGTACATATTTCTGTATTCCCATATTTCTCCTTATATGCCCCTGGACCCATGTTACTTTTCCATGTACTATACACTCCCTGAATTTAGCCACAGCTACCGGGGGAGGCCTTACTACGTGGAAAAGGGAGGAGAAGTGGGGGGTGTTTTTATGCCTCTTTCATAGGTTACTTCATGCATGCCTCTTGATTGTCCTTTGCCTCTCTCTTGTCACTTACTTCGGTCTCTCTCCAGGCTGTTCCTGTTGCCCACTATTTCGAAGTTTTGGTGCTCTCTTCCTTGGATGACATGCTCCACGTATCCCAGTCTTTCCACAACATTACTTACTCTCCTTACTCCCCTGGCTCCAGGAACATGGCATTGTCTGACTTGCCTTCTCCATTTTACCTCATCTGCAGTCTTGATTCATCATCCTATTATCTGACTTCCATGGCCAGGAGCTTGACTCAGCAATCAACTGTTTCCATGGCTGGGAGCTTGACTCTGAAATTGACTGTTTCCACTGTTTGCATCCTGAACCAGATGCAGATTGCTAATTCCATTTGGGAATGGAACTTCTGCACCACATACTCTCTTCATCCTACCTTCATTAGCTGCATCCAGTCAGGATCATCTTGCATCAAAAGTCCTGCCTGGATGCATGTCCTTCCATTCTGCTGCTTCACATGTGTTCATTCTCCACCTGATATCTGATGCCATGACCCTTCTGAAACCAGACCTCCTACTGCTAGTGGCCTCCAATTCTCCTTGCCCACAGCCTTTCTTCTAGCCTCACCACACTACGTTGCCTGATCTTTAGCCTGAGCTTGCATCCCTGTGTCCCCTGTCTGCTTCCTCTACCTGATGCAGGTTGCCACTTCCCTTCAGGAATGCGGCTTTTCCACTCCACTTGCCTTCCACATCTCAGCTCTGCCCGATGACATCGACCATGGGTCTTCTCCCCATCTACTGGCATAGTAGCCTGTCAATGGATCCGCCCTTTCCTGCATCCCCTAACTCAAGCTAGGTTGCCTCTTCCCTTCTGAACCAGGACCTCATTGACTTGTTTGCCTTCATCCTGCTAGTTTGCCACTTCCCTCCATTCATGGGACCCCTCTGATTTGAATGACTTACATTCTTCTGCTCCACTCACCATCCTACTGTTCTATGGACCTTCATACTCATCCCCTTGACCTCCAGTCCCTCATGATTTGGTCCTTGCCTGCTGGTCCTGCATCTCTTTTGATCCAGTTCACCTGCCTCTGGGACTTCCTTGCTGTATGTCACCCTTCCAGTTGATGGCTGAGTTTATTTTCTCTTTCAGATGTGGGACCTTTATCCTTCTTTGTTCCAACCCCTTTTGTCCCTTCTTTACATGGTTGAACCCTTTGCCAGATGTAGGACTACTGTACCATGACCATGATGATCTGAGTACTGTGCTTCGTTTTTGACCTCCATGGATTGTCTTCTAGTGACTGCTACTGCCTTCTTGCATCCTGCTGCTGTTCACTGGGGGCCAACCTGGTTATATTCCTTCCTGCATAGCTCATCATCCGGCTTCACCTAGCTCATCGTCTTCCCAGGATAGGTCGTCCATTTTCTCAGAATTCGATCTGGACTCAACTCTACCTTGCAGGCTCGGGACTTTGTGCTGTTTGCTGTTGATCTTTTGGACCTAGTACCTTGTCTCTGACCATAATCCTACTAGGTGAACTGCTCTTCCATATTATTCATTTCATACTCCTACCCTGGCCATTCCAACAGTACCTTTCCACTTCTCATGGGATCACGCGTTCATTACTCTGGAAAAGACTACTGCCAGCAAACATCCCTTGGCTAACATGCATCATAGACTCTTAAATCATCATATGGCTTTTTATACTACCCAATCAGCTCCTCACATTCATTTGTGGAATCCTATTCACCTGGACAATAGGAAGATCTTCTTTGTCTATATTGGATATACCCTTTGACTCCTGTCCATTCAATTACCATGACTTCCCCATCCACCTTGTCTCACTGGCTGTCTTGCTACACAGAAAGGACTTAAATCCTTCGGCTATGCTTTGACTTTGTAATTAGTATCACTCATACAGATACTGGAAATCATATGATTACACATTCAACTATCGACATCATCCATTTTACCTTCTGCAGCTTCTCCTACTAACACCATCTCTGCTGACCACGTTACTCGATGCTTACTCCTAAACATTCATTGCTTATTCTATGAATTTCACAGATATCTTCCAGCATATTCATTGAGGGATCGCCACTGCCTAGCTGATTACTAACTCCATGCCATCCAAACTATCACGTTGATTCCTTGACATCGCCATTTCTTATACAATCATCCACTCCTTTTCACCTTGTACCTTAAGCCAGGTTAACTGCTCTTCCAGTGAACCCTTCAGCCTTTTCTTCATGAATTACCTTCGTTAATCTCTGCAGTAAAGTCCATCATCAAGAACTGGCTCTCCTGAATTCTAACTGGCAATCCATAACAGTCAAGACAAATTCATCAACTCAGCCTTGCCTCCCAATCAGCATTAATCAACTGTAGCACTAAGATCCTATGGCTTCCTGCACTAATCGATCTCACTACCACTCCAGCCTACCAACTTTTTCTTACATCTGCCTCCAAGCTTCTCTCAAGTACATCGACATAAGGATTACCTGTAAACTTAACCAACCTACAGTATGACACCACAGTGCATCTCCTAGATGATCACATCACAGAAATACCCGCACTTACTTCAGGCAGCATACCAACAGAGTATTTACATATAAAATAATGAACATCAAGACCAAAGAAGCCATCCATCCCTCATACAGAAATTCCAATCATTGCCCATATACATTAGGCTACCATCTGGACTGCTTCTCAGTTCACCTTCTGTTTGTTTACTAATCACTTATGCCATTACTCTCATCAGTCACTCAAGCTCTCCTCTACTCATTTTACTCTGAGATGCTTACTTAGTGACTTACTACTGTCTGATTGATTCCTTACCTCGAGACTGCTTTGAACATCAACCTTACATGAATCTGTTCAGTCACCCATAACTTTACAAATCATCACAAATCCACTGTCTGGCTTCATATTGATCAAATTATTCTCTCCCGACTCATTATGCCCCTACAGTCCCGTTGGATAGGCATCTTTCATCACCTTGGAAATATGGACTAGATTAGCCCTTTTTAACTGGATCTGCTCCACACATAGGATTCTACCATCCCTATGGAAAAGAAGTACCCTTCATCCTCAGTATCATCATTCAGTCTGTATCATCCTTGGATTGAGAATGAACTATCATCTCCAGGGCACTCAAAGACTCTCTTCTACTCATTTCTATTTCATGGATGCTTCCTTAGTGACTCCTCATCTATTACTGAATTCCATGCCTCCAGATCATACCTTGACTTTCAAACCTTTCACAAGTTGGATCATTCACCAATGACTTCTTGCACCATAGTATTTCCACCATTCCCCATCTATAAACTTATCGATTAAGTCATGCTCCCTCTACCCATTACATCCTTGCAATTCCGTGGGACTAGCATCATTCATCATCTTGGAAACTTGGACTTCCTTCACCCTCCTTCACCTGGATTTACTTCACACTTCAGATTCTGTTGCTCATTCAGAAAATACCTACTCTTCAACCTCAGAATCATAGTTCAATCTGCATGATCCATGAATTGAGGATGGATCATTATCTCTCCAAGCAGTTCACCAACTTCAAATTAGCTATGATTACTTGAACCTAGGTCCTTCTCCTTGTAGTATGCCCAGAGGATGGGCAGACCTCTGGTCATGGGTCCTCAGTGCTTTCCTCCAACTGGGGGGGTTTCCTTTCCTGAGTGCCAGGGGTTCATACTGTGCATGAGTTGGAGGAGGCATCTTTCTGGGCCTTCTATTCCCTACAAATTACTATCTACATATCTACTAATCAAGGGTAGGAAAAGAGTAAAGCCACAACAAGTACTACAAGTTAGACAAGTACTATATACCCCATCTCTTCCCATTGCTATTCCACAAACATTGAATGGGAGGGCTTGGCCCGAGGTTCAGTATGGGGAATAACTCCTCCCACAACCTCTATTTAAGCCCTCCACTAATGCACCTCCCTTGTTTAGGGAGTGTTTTTGTCCACCACCATTCCTTCCCCCTCCTCCTTCTCCAGTGCTCATCTCACCCTTGCTCCTGGGCCTTCTATTCCCTACAAATTACTACCTACATGTCTACTACTCAAGGATGGGAATGGAGTAAAGCCAAAAAAAGTACTACAAGTTACACAAGCACTATATACCCCATCTCTCCCCATTGCTGTTTCACAAACATTGAACCTATGAAGGGAATGCGGTATCCACCAGCTGGAATGGAGCATCAGTTATCACCACCCCTCCAAACTAACCCACTTGGAAACAAGATACAAAATTACCTTAAACCCAGGAAGAATTGAAAATGTTGCCACCAGCAAAATGATTGACAATAGTTACTAGAACAAGATCCATGAGAGGAACTAGGTGTGCAGCTCCAGAAAATAAGTCTGTGATTTGGATGCCATCTGTGCCATTAGAAAATAAGTTTGAACTCCTTCATGTCTGGAATTATTGGGAAGAATTCAAGAAAGGTTTAAATTCGGACTCTTCTTCTAAACCATTTCAGAAATTTATTTCCTCAAAGACAGAAAATATCAGGCAACAAGCATAGAAGAAGACAAAAAAGAAACAGAAGTTGAACTTGTTCTAAGAAAGGACCCATAACATTAGTTTTTATGTTTTATGATCTATTTTTTTCTGTTTTTCCCACTCATGGCAGATTTACATTTGGCCTCCCTGAACTGAGGTTTCACTGTAGGAGAAATAGTAGACATAATAGAATACCAGGAATAGAAATCCTGGGGTTCTAGAATACCATTAATACAATTCTAGAATAGTAAGTGTTTTATAAGTCATAAAATGAAAATGTTGCAGTTATTTGTTTTAGCCTTTCGATTAACCAAGGTAAGGGAGTAAGCAAGGGAGCTGTAGGAAATAGCTAAAGGCTTTTCAGACAGGTGGAGGACAACATGGTTAGTAATAGAGTGTATTTCAATTTACTTGGGACTCAAGTAGGTACTGTGAGACAAGAAAAGGCAAATAGTATGGAGCGCTGGTACAGCAGGGAGATGGTCAGCTGTAGGGAATATGGGGCCCACAAGACAGAAAACAGCATTCTAACAGAAATCAGGAAAGCCACACTGAGAATGGACTGTTGCTATAGCATAAAGCACACAATGTAATCAAAACAGGCCAGCACCCAATCAGGACTCCATTTAGAAAGCAGATTTATTGTGGAACAAACTGCAAGTGCAGATGAAGCCTGGTGGAGGCTAGATGAAACATATGAGCGTTTGTAACCACACTTGTGATCATAATAGTCTAGCAGCCAGAATGTTTTTGTTGCACTACTGCACTTACACTTTGTTCCATCATAAAGCTGCTTGATTACAAAAGAGTATTCTAGTAGTAGGGACCAGATGATTAGAGGAGTGGAGCACATAGTGGGAGGTGAAGGAAAGTGGAAGGGGTGGCCAGATGCTTTTCAGGTTCATCAGTTATCTAGCTCATTGGTATAATAGGGAGGAAAGTAGAGAAGAAGCAGGGGATCTTGGAGTGCTGGTACACTTGGTTACCAACCATCTGGTGAACCAGCCTACTGAAATGGTGAAGGGCAACTTTCAAAGGCTGGGGAACAGATTGAAGAAGCATTTGGCTTTCTTGGCCTTTTCTGAGGTACTACTGTGTGAGGGAGAGGGCAGCTGAAGGGAAGAGTTTGGAAGGACAAGAGGACAAGACTGAGGAGCTTAACAGGTGGCTGAATGGATGGTGTTCAGAGAAGAGGTACCATTTTGTGGGGAGTGGGGACTTCTGGGATAGAAGCTTATCAAGGGTGATGGTCTTCACCCAATAAGAAAGGTGTCTACTGCATTGGGGTAGAAGTTTGATGTCTGTGTTGGTAGACATTTAAACTCAGAAGGGAGGTACTGAGGTTTTGGGATCTGGACAGGAAGGAGAATAGAAGGGGAACCCACCAATGACTCCACCAGAAACTGGGGCTAGAAGGAGTGGGATATGGAGACATTCTGACAAGTGTCCATAACAAAGAATGGAAATGAGTCTGGGAGTGGGGGCACACAGAAAAAGTAAGGGTAAGAAAATTAAGGAGGCATGGGGAGCACAAAGGGGGATATGCTAGCAGAAAGGACAGGGGTATACTCACATTCTGGAAGACACCACGCTGGAAGGTCAATATGGCATGAATCCAAAGAACAAATTTAATGAGCTCATGCTGGAAAGGGTATAGGCACATGCTGGAAGCCCTATACAGCAGGAGTATGTAGAACAAAATTAATGAGCTCCAGGTGACAGTGGCAGATGCAGTATTAGACCATTTAGCCATCAGTGAAACATGGGTCACTGGAAAAAAAAATAACTGTGACATAGCAAGACCAATATACACCATGCTTAGGAAAGATAGGAATAACAAAAAGGGGCCATGGTAGCCTTTTATGCAGAGGAAGGTATAGAGGAGGTAGAAAAGGCATCTTTCCCAAGAGGGAATAAGAACAAAAAAAGAATTGCTGTGGTTGCAGCTTATAATGACATTAAGAAAAAGGCTGTGCATTGGGGTGGTCTACAGACTGTCAGGGGAGGGTGGATGAGAGAGACGGGAAGCTAGTTGCAGAAATTAAGTAGGAGTCTGAAAAGATAGAGATAGTAGCAATGGGATTCTCAAACTACCTGATGTAGATTATGAGATTCCAGCAGCTAAGAACACCAGGAGTCAGGCCTGCTTAGTATGTTGCAGGACTGCCTTCTGATGCAACTGGTTAGTGAACCCACAAAACAAACTGTATTCTTGATGTGGTGCACACTAACTTGGAAATAGTTAATGGAATGAGAATTGGGGAGCAACAGGGTTCAAGTGATCATAACAACATATGGTTCAAACTGGCCCTGGGTACCAGTGTACCCCTGTTAGAAGCTGTGGTTCTGGATTTCAGAAGAGCAAACTTTAACCAGATGAGGAAACAAGTCAAGGATAAGCTGGGAGGAGTGGATGAAATGAGAGTGGTGGAGAATAGGTGGGGAGTCATTAAAGTGGCCAATCCAGAGGCAACCAAGGCATGTCTGAGAACAGTTACCAAGAGAAACAGACATAAAAGACCAGTCTTGTTCTAAAAGAAGGAAAGGGAGGACGTGAAGGCTATCAAAATGGCCTACAGTAGATAAAAGGAGAAACAGGGAGAAGAGGACTAGCATGAATACCAGTTAAATGTGAGGGAGGCAAAGAAGGCAGTCAGTATTGCAAAAACAGACTTGCAACTACATACTTCAGAGGGTGTTGGGGGAACAGTTATTCATATATGCTAGGGGAAAAAAGGAAGACAAGAGTGGAAATTATAAGGCTGACAGAGGTGGTGGGGTAATGGAGGAAGACGAGAAGAAGGCAGCCATTCTTTTTTTAATCAAGCTATTGGCCCTTTGAGTTATCTCCTGCTAATGTCTGTTGGGTCCTAGCCAGTCCCCAGCTCTGTTTTCTGCTCCCTCTGCTATCAAGCCAGCAGATATCTGCATAGTGAGGAACCTGGCAAACATACGCCCATCAGTGGATGGCTCTAGGTGCATTTCTTTTCTACGTTTTTCTCCCTATGCCTGGAGCCCTCCCTCTTCCCAAGCATAGGGTGATTCCTCTGCCTGCCTCACCTGCAACAGCACATGCTGAGCTGATGCCTCCCCCCATGGAAAAGCAAGCTGCCTGGCTCACTGCAGGTGTCCACTACTGCATCAGAAATGGGACATCTCACTCTCAAAATGGCTCACACTCCTCTCAGTACCACTTCCCAGCTCTGGCTCCCCCAATCCTGGTTCTCAGGGCTTGCATCCAAATCCAGATCACCAGCATGGAACAATATAGTGCTTCAGTGCTGATCCATTTGGCAGTCCTGAAGGCAGCATTCTTAAAGACAACTTTTGTTCAATATTCTCAGTGGAGGATTGGGGTCCTTGCCTGACAGTAGCATAAATGTTTCTGTAAGAGGGATCTCAGAAATGAAGCAGGTAGCAATTCTGGGAGAAAGGGTCAGAAAGAGTTTGCAGAACTGAAAACAGATAAGGCAAGATCGGATGCACCCAAGGGTTCTAAGGGAACTGACATCAAAGATAGCTGAACATGGCAAGACTTCTAGCTTGCCACAGTTTGGGGTGGCTCTAAAAGTTTGGAAGGTGGTAGATTTGAATCTGCTCCACAAGGGAGGAGACAAGGTGCAGCAAGGAAACTACAGACCCATTAGTCTTAACTCCATATCAGGTAAACTGATGGAGCCACTAGTCAAAATAGACCATGTGGATTACCTCAAGAGAAATGGGATCCAGGGTAGAAAGCAGCATGGGACTGTGGCACTGACCAAACAGATAGTGCTCTTTGTCTGAGTAAGCAGGACAGTGAATAGCAGACAAGCAGTGAATTTACTCTACTTAGATTTCAGCAAGGCATTTCACTCTGCACCACTCAAAAACTTGTTGAAGATGTTAGAGGATGTGGGTGCTGTGAAGGATCTAGTTATATGGGTGGGAAGCTGGCTGGCTTGTACATAGCAAAGGGTGGTGGTAAATGGAGTTAAGCTAAGGGAGAAGGAAGTCATGGTCAGGGATACCACTGGGGTTCAGTCCTTTTTCTCTCTTCAATATGTTCATCAGTGACATAGGAAAAGAAATAACAGGGCAAGATGTGTCTCTTCTCAAGTGACACTAAGCTCTGAAAAAGGGTAGACAGGATGGCAGGAGCTATGGGGTCACAGAGGGACCTGTAAAGGTTAGACAGGAGGTCTAAAATCAGGCAGCTGAAATTCAGTGCCAAGCAGTACAAAGTAATGCACATAGGAAATAAGAACTCCAGGATGGAATATTGGATGAGAGAGGTTACTGGACACTACTGTACTGCTTAACAAAGGGATCTGGGAGTTATCATAAGCAACTCCTTATAACAATTTAACCAATGAAACAGGGCTTACAGCAAGGCAACCAAAATGTTGTGATATAATGGGAGTGGGTTCGACAGCAGAAGGGAGGGTGATACTACCTCTCTATAGATCACTGGTGAGGCCACATCTGGAATACTGTGCCCGGTTCTGGAGTTCCCACCTAAGAAAAGACAAACACAGGCTAGAGATGCTGAAGCATAGGGTAACCAAAATGATTCAGGGTCAGCTGGTGAGATCCTACAAGGATCAGCTTAAGGCATCAAATCTGTACTTACTGGACACCAGAAGGGAGAAGGTGATATGACAGAGACTTTCAAGTTCCTTAAAGAAATGAACAAGGTAGATTGTGAGGAAATATTCAGCAGGAATAGCAAATCCAGAACATGGAGAAATGAAGGAAACCTGTAGCAGGAGATGCAGGAAGTACTTGAGAAAGTTTTATATCACAGAGAGAGCGGATCAGCCATTAAACAGCCTACAAGCAAAGAAGCTAGGTGCAAAAACAAGTAAAGGTTTCAGACACAGTTGGGACTGAGTAAAAGGCATAATATTTACATAGGGGGAAGCAGTATGGCAAGGGGGGATGTGAGGGCAGTAACACTGCCTAGGCAATAGATTATGGGGTTTGAAAGGGTAAAACAGGGCAAGCTTGATGGATCAATGGCCTTTTTCTCCTGACATTTTCTATGTTTGTATGGTTCTATCACTCAAGGGAGAGCATTGCTACTGAAAGTCTCATATGATGGGGAAATGTTTTGCATGATACATTTCTATGCTCCCCCCCCCAGCTGAAAAACTGTCAGGCTAGCATAGCTTAAATTGATTCAGTCCTTTCTCCACACATCTAGGAAAATCATCATGGTGGGGGCTTTAATTGTAATCCTGATGTTCTAGACAGATGAACATGCAAAGTGAAAGTTTATTGTGACTCTCTTTTTGTTGCTGCCTATGGTCTTTTTAGTAGGTCTGAAGGATGCCTAATGTTCTTTGCATGCCTTTGTGGTGTTACCTCTTACAGAGGTCAAGCTTCGAATAGTATAGAGTTTCTGATTCGTTCCCATTGCTTTCAATATGCATGTCTATCTTGATACCTAAAGAATTTTTGGATCATCTTCTGCCGAGTTATAGATTTCAACGAAATCTTACCCCTTCAGTTCAAAAGAGTTGGCTATGAAATACTTTTTTTTTGTAGAAGAGGATGCTCTAAAAACCATTATAGATATTTTTGTTCTAGGCCCTCAGTATCCTGTGGTTATGATAGTAACTTACAGTGGTGGGAGGATAGTAAAACTGTTTTGGTGCCTTTTTTTCCAAAATAAATTCAAAATAAAGACAATATTTCCACTATTTAACTCTTAGAAACAGCTCTATAAATCACTGCATTTATCAATGTGCCATGGTAAATATTTATCCTGTATTCAAAATTTAAAACTAGAAATGAAAAAGTTTCAGTATAATAGATCAACATCCTTAGCTACAGAACAGAGGTTTGGGACACAACAGTCCTCAGGTGGGGATTATTTTGCAGCATGCATAGCCAGTGTATATTCAGTTTCAATGAATGGACTCAGATGAATCAGGTACCATGATAACAGATTTGGGAAGATATTGTTCATCAAGTGGAGTACTCATTAGACAGTATTTTTGGCACAAATGGGCAATATGATCAGGGAATATGGATTCTGCTGATTTTAGGAAATGTCTTTCCTCTCTTGGAACAGCAAAAACACTTTTGTGAAGCCCCAGTCACAAAACAGGAAGTCCTCTCTATAATTCTGAGTTTAGGGAACAATGTCTCTCCATGTTTGGAAGGCTTTCTCAATAAGTCATGTATAACCTTTTCAGATGATCATGCTGAGTTTTTAGCAGTTGCATTCCAGTCAATTTTGGACATAGGAAATATGTCTTGTTCCTTTGGGAAAACCTTGTTTAATTTTCTTTACAAAAAAAAAAGATGTGGACTTAAATCATTGATGCCCGATTACATTATTTACATAGGAAGGGGTATCTCCTGCAGGATGAAGGATGTGGTGTTGCCACTTTATCACTATCTATTGAGATCCCACTTGGAATACTGTATCCATTTTGGAGGTTGCACCTAAGAAAGGACATAGGCTGGGTGGTGAAAGTACAGAGAGGGGGCAACTAAAATGGAACAGGGACTGCATGAGAAGCCCTATAAGGAGAGACCAAGGATCTGAAAATGTGCACCCTGGAAGAGTGGAGATAGAGATGTGATATAATAGGTACCTGCAAGTACCTCACAGGGGTGAACAGAGTGTAGGAGGGGAGTCTATTTCCAATAAGAAAGAACCACAGAACCAGAGGGCATACAATGAAGCTGTAGGAAAGAAGGTTAAGAGAGAGATGCAAAGAAATATTTTTTCACTGAAAGGGTGGTAGATGCCAGGAACAGACTTCCAGTGGTAGAGGCTAAAAAAGTGGTGTCTTCAATCATGCATGGGATAGACATGGGTAGATTAGAAAAAGGCAGGGAGGTGGGAGGGTTGCTACAGACCAGATAGGATCTGCAGAGACAGATTAGTCAGGGACCACAAGGGTAAACTGAGTGGGCCAAATAGTTCTTTTTGGCCAACACATTCTATGTTTCTATAGTATGTTTCTAATTATCATTTTAACTCAGACTTTAAAATACTATCTATGTGATTACTGTAAGAGGTGTGCTTGAGTGACTGGCTGATAGATCATTCACAGTCATGCTTTGTGAAAAACAGACCCATATACAAAAATGTAAATGTGTTAAGTTAACTTTTGGATAGTAGTTCTAAGGTAAAAGGTTGAGAGTTGTTTTTAGCCATTAAATCAAAAAAAAAATTGATAGAGTAGCTAGTAAGTAATTGTTTTCTCTTCTAGAATATTATGGGTTCCACTGAAAGTAGTTTTTTTGAATTAACATTTTATATAGGAAGGCCATAGTGTACCCTGTGGAGGAATATGGGGAAAGAAACAGTGATTTGGCAAGATGCAAGGAAAGGGTGTTCACTCCTTCAGGTCTCCTGTTTAAACAAATTGATACAATGTATTTTTAGGTAAGATTTGATCTGTGGAATATCATCTCCACGAAACAGCTTTCCCCTTAAAGTTATGGCTTATGTTGGCTATGTTTGCCTTTACGTAAAAGATGTGAGGTTGGGCCAGAATGCTATAAAAGATGGGTGTTTTCTCTTTAGTATCAGGCTCAAAAATAAATTTGAAGAAAAATACAGGTTGGCAGTTAAGCTTTAGTTCTCCCCTTACAGTTGTGGAGAGCATACACATTTCTAAATATCCTATCAAAATTGTGTGTCTTAATTTTGGTGCTGGGAAAATGGTTCAGCTAAACTGCTTGGAAAAATTGGATTTGGAATGTTGCAGGTAAATCAATGGAAGTTTAGAAACTTTTCAATATAAGAAAAGAACAAATACAGCCTTATCAAACAACATTTTCTGCCCTTTTCTCATAATGTTTCTTATGTTTACTCTCTATTAGTTCAGAATATAGGCTTTTAAGTGTGTTTCTTTTTTCCTCCAGTTACTCTGGGCAGCAGACTGAATCTAGTCAAGAGGGAGGTAACTTATTTGGCTTTGCATCATGACAAATTAATCTATCAAGAAACCAACACTTAGAATTGGTCAATAAACATCATGTGGTACAAGTTGGAGATGTCGTTAATTTTCTAGTAATGCCTCTCCAACTGGAAGTACTAATGTCAACCACAAAGAAATATACATCGGGCAAGAAGCAGCAGCATACATATGAAAGGGAAACATATTTTGTAATTTCCACTCACCCATGCTCCTGTCACTATTTCCCACAGAATAGTAGTCTATGGCACTACATAATATATGAGAAGAAAAGTAGTGACAATCATAAAATGAACAAAATGCAGAAAAAAGAAATCACATTTGGTATTTGCCGTGAACTGGAAATTGATGCATGTGTATAATGCCTGAATAACAAAATTAATAATAAATATCTCAGTTTCCATGTTACGTGTTGTGCAGTGATTGACGTTCTGGCACACATGCACATTTTTGTGTTTTATGCGAGCCGCACACTAAATAAGAGAGAAGAGATACCGTGTCAATATATGCAAAATGCCATTGAAAGAAGCAGCAGAACAAAACTCAGTAGGTGTAGAAAGAGAAGCCGTGGTCCTCCTAATGTGTATACAAAGAATTGTACTGTGCATAATATATTCAAATTAAGACAAATATGTTAGAGTATTATTGACTGTTAAATATATGTGTTGTTGTGTTCTCAACATCAGTATATAAATAAATATGACTTCAGTAATGACGTAGTTGAGTGAAATACAGTAAAATATTTCAAATAATTGAACCATTGTTTGTGTTTATTTTCAATAATACAACATTTTATGGCAACGTGACATTAAATCAGCACTTGCCATGTTACAAATGCAGTAAGCCACTCAAGGAGAAAACTACTAGAAATGTAATGCATAGTTGGATGCTTGTAGGGACTTAGATTTCGCCTTATAGCACAACCGCCCCTCCCCCCAACCATGCATTAATTCCCTAGTAGAAGCATCCTTCATCATGGTTTAATGCTTACTTAAATAAGGCTGTGTTAAATATAGTAGAATCATTTTTTCTTTCCCCATTATTTCTTCATACATACTACAATTAGAAGAGGTTTGACATATTCTCCTTCAGTATGGGTCTCTTGATTTCAGGGACACATCAACACTTTCCTTTTTAAATGGGTATCATTGCCTTAGTAAATTCAACTGTCCTCTGAATTACTGTGATATGAGAATGTGGAAACTTTCAAAGCAAATTGACTCTTATTAGAACACAACTATATCAGGAAGTTTTGACACAAAGTCTAGGGATGAGCCAGGATTTTAGTGTGTATACCTGGAAAATGTAAAGCTGCTGTAGCTCAACTGCTGGATCTCCTAGTGCTCCCCTCCCCCATAATGTGGGGCACAATCTGGCTCTGTTGGCATGGATGACTTGGTGTCTGTGCAATCATGCATATATAAGTTTGAGGAAGTATTTCTGTCCTCAAGAAAAGGGTCAAGGTCCGTTGGGAACTTTGGAACATCTTCTATTAGACTATAATTTTGCTAAAGGTTTCTATTCCTTTTTGGCATTAAGGTTGAGACTGTATTGTCTTAGTATGCTCACTTATGAAAAAGTGGTGTGCCCAAAGGTTAAAATATCATCCAAGAGGTGACATGTCATGACTGATCAATGTCCCTTAAAACCCCATGCTGGGGCTTTGTTATTGTTATTTAAAACAAGGGAATAACACCCCTACAGAGATACCGCTAACACCACTTCTAGCAGTACTTGGTTCTCACTGGAGGTCATTCATCCAACTATGCAAAGAAATGCAACTGGGAAACAAAACCCCAGAGGTAGAGTACACAGTGTGTGTGGGGGGGTACTAATAATAACAAAAATGGAAAAAGACCTGGGGGGTAGTCATATCAGATGACTTTAAGGTAGGCAAGCAATGTGGGAAGGCATTAAGGAGGGTTTGGGGGGATACTGGAATGCATAGGGAGAGGCAACACCAGTAGAAAACAAGACATTGTTATCCCTCTGTACAGACAGTTGGTGAGACCCCATCTGGAGTACTGCATGCAGTTCTGGAGACACCATCTCCTCAAGGACATAGACAGGATGGAGGCAGTCCAGAGGAGGGCAACTAGAATGTTTCAGGGTCTGCACCAGAAGCCATATGAAGAGAGAATAAGGAGCTTAATATGTATACCCTAGAAGAAAGGAGGAAGAGGGGGGACATGATCAAAACTTTCATATACCTCAAGGGAATCAACAAAGTCCAAGATGGTAGCATCTTTCAGAAAAAGAGATGTGCAAGAACAAGGGGACACAATTTGAAGATAGAGGGTGAATGGCTCGGGGCAACTTGAGGAAGTATTTTTTCATGGAGAGTATGGCGGAGGCATGGAACGGCCTTCCTGACCAAGTTGTGGGGTCAAAAACAGTAGGGGAAATCAAGAATGCATGGGAAAGACAAAAGGCAATTCTAGTGGGGGGTAGGAGGAAGTAGACTGTTGGTTAACTAGGATCTGCAGCTTATCCAATGGGTAGAGAAATTGACAGATTGGGCGGGCCAAGTAGTCCTTATCTGCCATCAAAGTCTATTTTTCTGTGTTTCTAAGGTCCAGCCTGACCGTACTTACCTTCTGAAATCTGATGGATTAGACTTTGTTGAAGCTTTTTCATATCATCAGTCTCACTTTCTAATGGATCATGCAGAGATGGCTGAGTTTACACCAGTGGATCTGTAGAAATCAAGCAAGGACTTTTTGAGGATTAGCAGGAGTCCTCACATGGTTTGTGTAAGAGAAGGTATTACAACTAGAGGTAACTATGGCTTTAGATTCAAAATAGTAGAGTAAGTGGGCTGACCTAGGGAGGGTGGTTACAATAGGCTGAATAAAATAAGAGTCAAATACTCAAAGGAGTTTCATTTCATTACTGATGCACTATGAAAAGTATGCTATTTTTCTATGGGGAAGCCCAAGATTATTTCAATATTTGGGGGAGGCTCAAGATCTTTTCCATGGCTTGTCGGAGGCTCACTATAACAAAGTCTGAGAACTGATGATCTAGTTTTTTGTCATATAGACAATATTTAGATTTTCCTCAATATAATGCTTTTTATGATTACATGTCTTTTTGTTTTTTTTAAGTCTCACTGTAGGCCAGTATAGCTAAGATGTAGAGTTACTCAAGCCTGAAGCTCATCAAATGTAGACAAAATAATCCAGATGCTAATATACATACATACATAGACCTTTGTCTCTTCTCTTTGTTTCAAGTCATAGCAAAATTACTTCTTCAATTTACAGGGCCAGGATTATGCTCTTTTCCATTTGCCAGCAGTACTAATAAATGTTGAGCTTTTGTTCTTGAGGAATTTTTAACCTCACTTAATATCCAGTAGTAAGTAAGTAAAATTGTATTTGTTAAGCTCCATTTCCTTGAGGCTCAGGGTACTGCACAGGGTGCAGACAGTACATACATAAACATAATTTATAAACCACATAGCATTATTAAAAACATATGTAAAATAATTCTAACAGCAGCTAATCAGTAGCTGATAACCAGCAATACGATACAATCGTAGCATACCTTTTGTAAAATACATTTTCTAGAGAGCTCAACACCTGTTTTCAAACATCTACTTACGGCTTCTGCTTTTTTCCAAATTTAGTCTGTATTCACTTGGAGAGTCATCTACTAAAGTTTTAGGTGCATTGGGTTCATTTATTTATTAGGCATCCTAAATAGGTATTTATCAAGATTACATCCATAGCTTTATACAAAGAAACTTGTCATTTGGTCTGCCTAATCTGCTCTCTTTGCAAGGTCCACAACTTCAGTTACTGAAGCTGCCCACACTCCCCAATCCTCCCATCCATCCCATCTGCCCCTCCTGTAATCTTTACTTTCCCTATAAATCTATCCCAACCTCTCTTGAAGCTACCCACCATCTTCATCAAGACCACCTCTTCCACCAGTGCATTCTAACTAGCTACCACCCTCTACATGAAATAATGCATCCCAACTACCCTCTTAAACCTCCCACTCAGGCTTATGACTCTGTCCCCTCAAGTTTCAGTTGCCGCTTAGCTTAAAGAGACCAACATTATCCACCCTAGTTATCCCCTTCAAGTACATAATGGCCTCAATCACGTCTCTTGTCCCTCTTTTATCCTCCAGGGATTAAACGTTCAGGGCCCCCAACCTCTTCTCATAAGCTCCACCCTGCTGGCCCTTGATTGTCTTAGTTGTCCTCCTCTAGACAGTCTCCAGCAAGTTAATGTATTTTGTATGGTGTGGGCACCAGTACTGTACTTCATACTCCTGATGTAGCCTCACCAATGAGCTGTACAGAGGCAGTATAACAGCATCTTGCCTATTGCTAATCCCCCTGGCTATGCAGCCAAATATTTTATTTGCCCTTGCTGCTTCTTTCCTGCACTGCGTAGAGTGCTTCAAGTCACTAGTGATCATCACCTCCAGATCCTTTCCCTCCTCTGTTGCAGATACCTGGAACCTCAAAGGTTTCACTCTGTCCTGGGATTCTTGGCTCTAATGTGCATAACTTTACATTTCTTTTCATTGAAGCCAAGCTGCCAAATCCAAAACTACTGCTCAAGCTTTTTAAGATCCTTCAGATCATTCTGTAGATCCTGTATTCCTTCAGCTGTGTCCTCCCTCCAACAGAGCTTGGTTTTGTCTGTAAATATGCACATTTTACCCTTAATGCCATTTCCAGTGTCACTGATGAAGACATTGAACAACACTGACCCCAGCACTGAGCCCTGCAGGACCCCACTGGTGACCTGCCTGGTACTAAATAATCCCCCCATCACTCCCTTCTGGGTCCTCATCCTCAGCCAGTTTTCTATGCATCTGGTCTTTTTCTCCCCAACCCTGAGATCTGCCAACATCCTGATCAACCTCTTGTTGGGTACAGAGTCAAAGGCCTTGCTGAAGACCAGATAAAAGATGTCCGCTACTTGGCCCCTGTCTACTGCCTTAATAACCCAGTCAAACAAGTCAATCAGATTCATTTGACACAGTCTTCTTCCCACAAACCCATGCTGCCTAGAATCCGGGACATCATACTTCTCTAGATACTTTACCAACATTTTCTTAAGTATTGTCTCCATGAGCTTGCACACAATTGAGGTCTGACTGTTAGGTCTGTAACTCCATGGGTTATCCTTGGGACAGCTCTTATGGCTCTTATGGAGGGGCACCACATGTTCATTCTCAAGTCCTGCAGTACCACTTCTGACTCCAATGAACAACTGAGCAAGCCTACCAGTGGTGCCACAACCTCCTCTGCCAGTTCTCTCAGCACCCTTGGGAGTATGCTATCCAGGCCAGGTGATTCCTCCACCTTCAATGCTAGCAGCCCATTCCTCACTCTATCCTCCTCTACTACCACATTTGTGCTCCCCCTCCTTCCTCTTCTTGCCCTTGAAGGCACCAGCCGATCTTTCCCATTGGTGAAGATGGGACAGAAGTATTCATTCAGTACCACTTCTTTTCCCCTGTTCTCCACCCACTTGTCCCCTTTCCAAAACCATAAAATCCCATCCTACTTGTCCCTTTTCTTATTTACGTAGCAAAAAACATCTTCGCCCCCCTTCTTTTTTCCCTCCACTATCTGCAGTACCTTCTGTGCCTTAGCCTATCAGACTAGCCTACTTGCCACAGTAGCCAGCTTTAGGTAATTCTCCCTGTCTCTCTCTCTCTCTCTCTCTCTCATCTCTCTTGGTCTTCCTGAATTTCCTATAGGCTTACATCTTGTTTCTCACTGCCTGGATAACCTCAGACCAGAACCAGCTGGGTGATTTGGTCCTTGAGTTCTTCCCCTTGAGCCACATGCACTCCTCTGTAGCAACCATTGTTCCATCCTTAATGATTTTCCACCTTTCAGCCACCCCATATCTGCTCTGATGCCCACCAGTAGCATCCTTAGCAACTCACCCATCTTCATAAACTGCCCTCCTAAAATCCAGGATTTTGGTATTAGTGGGGGTGTTTTCCCTGCCCATATCCAATTGGAACCACATTGTTTGATGATTACGTCCACCCAGCGGCTCCTTGAATACTATTTCTTGCACATGCTCCCCATTCTCATCAAAGATGTGTAACACTCCAACTTAATAAAAACAACTGATTTAGTCACAGGAAGTGACACTGCTAATCCTAATGTAGAATAACAGTGACATAGTGATAAGAAGTGTTCAACAATGCAACTGTTGTTTCCCAGGATAGTGCCAGAAACTACCCAGCTAGGAAAAATGATTAAGTAAAATCTGAAGTTCTGTAGTAGTAATGAGCAGATTTGAGGAGTTGTATGGGGGAAATGTTAGCACTGTTCTGCTGAGATATAAACCAGTGTTTTCAAGGCATAAAACATAGAAGTGAAAAAAGGCACTCATTGACATTGCATTTGAGGCAATTCATTGGTTACTGCTATAAATTGTGAGACAGTAGAAGTAATTTTGTTTCTACAGGCATTGCCTTCTGCTGCAGTGTATACTTGATCAATACCTGTGGGGATACTAAGTGGGGTTATGGATCTTAAATGGAGGCACTTCATTTGCTATTGATCCAGTAGACAGTTTTAGATGCCTCCTGCTATGCTAGAGACTGTGTCATTGCCTGCAAATATCATACACGTTAAAATTCAATCAGAACACCAGGGAATATATCAAGAATAAATGCCAAATTTTAAGTGTATTAAGAGTAGTGACTTGAGAAGAAGCTCACTAATAATTGTGTACTAAAATAAGAGAAACACAAGTTACACTATGCATTAAATACAGACAAAATATAAGTGAGAAAAAAATATTGTATCTCTAAATGTAGTCTTGGGAATCACCTCTGTGCAGATAATACTTAGATTCTCATTTCTTTTGAGTCTTTTGCCGTTATCATTATCTACTATTTCTTACTGCCTTAATCACATTATTTTCTGGCTTTAACTTTCTTTAGTATTTTGTCTCAAAAAATGAAGTCTTTCTTCTTGTCAAGTCTGATTTTCTCAAGTTTCTCTCTCTCTATCTCTCTTTCACTCTTACAGCAATTGTAATTTTTCATTTTGTGTCAGAAATTAAGATATTATTATTATTCACCAGAAACTCATTCTCAATATTCACAAATATCAATCTTGTACATCTGACATATTTCAATTTTGTAACATTGCACACATGTTCCTTTGCCTTGAGTTCACTACAGCTGAATCTCTCACTCAAGCTGCTGTTTTCTTAATCCTGACTATTGTAATTCTCTTCTTCATGGTCTTCCTATGACTCTCCTCCAAAATATTAAATATTTTCAAAATTTAGCTTCCACTCATTCAACCTATACACAAAGAGTGATTGTAAAACACCTTGGGCCAGATGTTCAAAACTTAGCCTTGGGTAAAGTTAGCACTGCATTGCATGCTAAATTGGCCCTGAACCATTAGCATGCTATATTCAAAGGAATAGCCATGGGGCTAAAGCTGCTGAGAATATCATGCAAAGGAAGCAGTGCAAACAGGGCTTGGAGTGCAGTGCAGAAACAGCCCAGGAAATAAGACTGCACTGAATATAGCAACAGTGAAGGCCAAAATACAACAGCAGCTCAATGGACACAGAGGTGGAGGATAGCAAAGCTGCAGTAGCAGGTCAATGTAAATGATGGTAATTGAGTGTTGCATAACAGCAGCAACAGTCAATGCAGGCCACACACAGCAGAACTGTGCTGCACAAGTGACAGGTTAGCCCAGAGCAAACACATTAGCCCAGGGCTATAGTTTGCAATATTCAAAGTTCATGTGCAAATGAGCCTAATTCGGCAATGTGTGTGCAAACAGCCACATTTGCATCTCATTATGGGTTGGTTAGTATACAGTTCCATATAGTTTGCCCGGTGCTATTTCATGGTGCTCATAGCTCCACCTGTATGTCAGCCTGGGAGTAAAGGAGCAGGCTGTGTCTGTTCACAGTTCCACCTGTATGTCAGCCTGGGAGTACAGGAGCAGGTTGGGTCTGCTCACAGCTCCACCTGTATGTCAGGCTGGAGGTACATGTGGGAAGCCTCAGACAATAGGTGTCAACAGGCGTACTTGGTGTATACCTCTCACCAGGCAACACTGACATGTTGGACCCAGTCACTCAGACTGAGGGACAATGAGGGACACTGATCCTAAGAATTGGGGATACAACCTCAGACATGTAGAAACAAACCCACATCCCATTAAAAGCCAGGAACATGGAACATAAAGATGCTACAGTATATGTAGACTATGACATTGTCTGCCAGGAGCTCTGGATGCACACCGCATCCACTGTGTGTGCACCACTGTCCATGAGGGACATATGCAGGCCAGGGCAAGTATGTAGGGTACAATGTGAGATGTCCCCATAAAGAGTGACACATGTGAGGTATGTATAATATATATATATATATATATATATATATATATATGTATGTATGTATGTATGTTTGGATAGAGCCCAATATGATCCCAGTGGATTCACAGGCCCCCCCCCACACACACACATGCACCCCAACCAATGGATACAGTACTATACAGTAGCCATGGTGGTCCAGTGGCCCCCCACTCCCAAGATCCCCGATCCCACATACATACTGCCTGCACTTAGTAAGCACTAACCCATGACAGGGTGTAGGTTTATGTAAGTAATAATACCCAACAGGGTGGGCATTACTGGGATATAATAACCACCCAGTGGTGTAATGAGGCCCGACTTTGCAGGCAGAAATCCTTATAGCCCCAGGAAGTTATGTTCTATTCCATTATGTCCACCCTGGATGGTATTATTGAACTTAGAAAATGTGCTGTAAGTGACTTTTTTCAAAAAATATACAACAATAAAAATACATATCTAAAAAGAACTACAAAACTATTAAAAGGAACAATTGTAGTAAAGTAGTTCCTGTAATGATATAATCACCACTGGAGGGCACTGCTGTTTGTTTTTTCCTTTTTAAAGCATTTTTATATTCTTACTGGATAACATGGAAGCTGTAAGGAATCTGGAAGTGGAGGAAACACTAGATTGGAGTGATCACTATTCAGTGTGGCTCATGCTCAACATGGAGAGGGAAATAGGGGGCATGGGTACAAGGGTGGTTAAGTTCAGGAGGTGCGGACTTTAAGAAGATGGTGGAAATTTTTGGAAGGCATCTTGTAGGTATGCAACAACACACGGATGCAGACCAGAAATGGGACATCATAAAGGAAGGGCTGGCAGAGGCTATAGAGTCTTGCACTAGGAAGAAAAGCAAGAGAGGAAGGGAAAAGAAACACAGTTGGCTGACACAGGAGTTTATGTAAGGGGTAAGGGCCAAGAGGGCTTGCCAGTAAATGTACAAGCTACTATACTTCATTTAAACACATAGTTAATTATCATGAGCTGATGCACACACATCTAAATTGTAAGACTTGCTTTTTATCTGTTACAGCTAGGCCTGGTTGGTCTGTAATGAATGGCTCATTAAACAGTCAGGAAAGACCATGGCATGCATTTCTATTTTAGTGGTTAGAGCAATGAGCTTTAATACTCTGTCCATTATACAATGGGTTGGAAATTTATTACTACTTGATTGACTACACAAGTTCTGAGATCTAGTTCTTAATTCTCCACATCTTACAGATTTGAAAACATTTCCAGTCAGATTTGATATTTGACAACTCACATACAGACTTCATAAGACACTTCATTTATTCCTGTTCGCCACCACAAACATGGCTGTCAACTTTATTGATATAAAATAACCTTCAACTAGCTCTAAAAATAAAACTACCTTAAATTAAAAAAAAAAACAATAATATTGGAATGCTACTTCCATTCATGATCCTTCCTTTACACACATAAATTTAAAGTGTCCATTTGTGGTGCTTCTTTCTTGATAAAAAAACCCCGCTCCTTCCCATGCCTTTTTGCTGAAAAACTTCCTACTGCACACCCTGAAACAGATATAATTGAGGCTCTGGCTCCACTTGAGGTCTGTATGTGTATGCCAGTGGAATTCTGTAGAATTTTGAAATCATGTATTCCATGTTACAGTTCCATGGGTGTGTTGGGATGGGGGTGTGTGTGAGGTTAGGATAGTATGCATTCGACTACTGGAAGCATGCAGAATTTTGAATTCATGTATTCCATGGCAAAGAAACATATGTGAAGTATTGAATGTGTGGAATACAGATGTATAACAAGTGGAAAATATCTTTGGTGGGATTATTTTACATTTTTTAGCAATACTTTATTATATTTTTGGGGTAGCCTGTGTATTCAGTTACCGCAACTGAGCACTTTAAATAGGGTGACTCAATCATGGCACTTTTACACAGGGCTACCATGTAGGGAGGGTGACAGGTCAATGAGTATAGCAACAGAATGTCACTATATGTTCACGCATGCTGGGGGGAGGGATCATGCTATGCATTGGGTGGAAAGGGAGGGAGGGATTGTGGGGTGTAGTGCAGTGGTGGGCTGCTGACCTGGCCATGTGGCATGTTGGGTTGGTGGCAGGCTAGGGTTGGGAGGGTGCTGGGTTCTGTTCTGGACAAGTGTTCATTTATTTTGTGATGGTCCGAGAAATTATTATTTTGTCTTTTGGCCCCCCTTGATATACACCCCTCCTGGAGTTCCTTTAGTAGAGGGATGCAGGTGTCTGGCACCCTTTTGGTGTGCACCATGAGTCTACATTGCTGAAATTCATTTTTGGCAATGTAGACTCTCCCAAACGTCGATCGCTATTACTTGGTCACTGTTATCACATGGAACCCATTTTTTGTGTCTATTTAATCTTCAGAGGGCTTTTTTTATACTGTCTGTGGACCCATATTATAAGCACAATAATACACTTCTTTGCATTGCTTGTATCTTTTTTTACCAGACTTCCATTGTGGAAGACACTCGGCCTGCAGCCTCATGCCTTACTACACACTTGGGCATGTGGTAATTTAAGAACAACCAATGCCCTGTTGTGTCTTAATGCTTACATGAACCACCACCTTTCTTTACATAGATTAGGGAGGAATTAGAACCGTGCAGAATGCAGAATTACTCCAGCAGAATTCCAGTGAAACTGAGATTCTACATCTAAAACGTTAGGTACATATTTGCAGTGAATTCTGTGGAATTCTGCAACGCGAACTGGAAACTTTTTTTTAAGTTTTCATGGGTTTTAATATGAAATGTGTTTTTGTTTGTTATACTGTGGAAACGTGTTCTGTGGAAAATCTTTGAAAACTGTAGAAGTTTTCCATTTTCTGAGGAATTTCACATCCAGTGGGGATACTCTACATTTTCTATGATTTCTCACAGTGGAAAAGACCTATTTGGAAACATAATTTTGCAGTTCTGCATAGCTCTACTAGAAACAAGCCATTTTTAACAGTGTTATTAGTCAGTTTTTAATAATTTTTTTATTTTTTTAGAATTTTAAAATTAATATTTTAATTGCTGCCTCCCCTCGTACCTCTGTTGTATTTAATTGGTTTGGCCTGGTAGCAGTTATGTTGGACTTACCACTGTATGATGAATTTCGTAGTATGATATAAGTCATATTCCAGTTTCTGGTGGAATACATAGAGGATAATGGATGGGCATCACTTAACAAGCATGCTATCTTCTCTTTGAGAAGTTGCCATGACTACATGGTAAACCTCAAGAATGAAGCTCAAGAGGTTTACTGTTGTTTGGGCAACCTCGAGAAGGGAATTCAATGCAGTTGTTAACTGATGCCCTTCCATTATCTTTTATAGTGTGTAGGCACCAGTTTCTCTGCTTGAGTTCACTCCTTCAGCGACATTTAACATTAGTAGTTTTAGTAGGTATCCAGGCAATACCGCTAAGGAAAAATGAGCATGGTAAAAACTGCCCAACAAAAGGAACATGAGTAATTACAGCTACAGGGGAATAAACGTGCGGTACATTACAGCGCTGTATCAGTAGCTATGATTACAAGTGCTAAGAAGTCAAGACCCTCGGCTGTCAGCTTGAGAACTGCACTGCTCCAGTAGCTCAGAGACTAGTCTGACAGCTTCTGAGAGGCAGTGCAGCTCAAGCTAAAGTGATTTGAACCAGTATTCCTGTAACTGTATTTTGTTTTTATCATTTACATTGTGGAATGAACATCTAGCAGATGCAACTGTGTTTTATTTTATTTTTTTTTTATCATGTACATTGTGGAATGAACATCCTCTGGCACCCCAACATTCTCCCCCCAAAGTTTTTGCCCCTAGTCGGAGTTGGTTATATTAAGTAAGGAGGATTTGGGGGCATAGCCCCCCTCATGGGGGGTACGGGGGTGAAGCACCCCTGCATAAAACACCATTTTAGGGTATGTGGGAGTGAAAAGTTTTCTTGTCTGTGTCCTTGCCAACCTGTGGCTGCAACCTTTCCCTCACTGTGCATATTTTTAGCCGTTGCTATTTTTTCTCAGTGCTCTATGTCTTGCACTAAATTCCCTGCATGGATATTGACCGCACTGTAATTACTTTGCAGTTTTCAAGATCTGTTTTTGTGAGCTTACCTCAAGGAAACAGATGATAGAACCCATAGTAGGAACACATTTTATTTGAACCAAAGCATAACAAACAAAAAAACAAAATGAAAACAGGATTTTGCTCAAAATTTCATTAAATGCACTATGGCAATCATTAAATTGTTTAGTAGTAAAGAAATAAAAAAATGGCAAAACATTGATTAGGTTAGTCACTGAATGTAGTTCACTAGTGGAAGCATCAGCACGTCAGTGAGAGGAAGTCATTCGAATGACAGTTTGAAATGCTCACAGAAACAAGTGATCTGCGTTTATGGCACAGACTGTTGTATTAAGGAACATTCCATTTTGTTGTACCATCGATGTGACATCGTCAGGAAGATATAACAACATTCTGATGTCACATCAATGGTACAACAATGCTGTGATGTGTAAATTCGATACATAACAAAGGTCTCCCATGCATTATAGTTCTATGATTAATAGTACTAATGAATGTGCCATATATTTTAGTTCAGCTATTTGTGATATATTGATTTTAGTCTAGGGGTGGGATATTCAGAATGTGCCAGGCAGGGGCACAAGCCTGGGCGCAGCACAACCAGAATGCATCAGGGCATGATCCCTGCAATGTTCAATGGTGCTGTGCCATGGCTCAACACCTTTGAATATGGCACTGGGGCCACCAGCCCTGCGCATTGCACAGTGGCACTGCACCAGCGCAAGTGGCAAGGGAGGAGCAGGGGGATGCACCAGTGTGGGTGCGCTAGGTGCAGCAACCACGATATTCAGCACTGGGCATGTAAATGAGGACATTATGCATGCAAGGGACAAATGGGGCCATTTACAGGTCGTTATTGCTCCATTTGCATGCAGTTGTGCCAATCCCCGGCGACTTGCACCTGGTGCCCAGCCAGAATGCAGCCGTCGGGAACCCACGCTCCCTGCCCCTCGGCGGACAACGAGCCCCAATGCCTGATCATGGGATTTGGTGAATGTTAACATCTCTGGTGGTCCAGTGGACCCTAACCCATTGCCCGATCATGGGCGTATAATAAATGAAACCCTGGTGGTCCAGTGGACCTGATCCCAAGCCCGATCATGGGCGAATGAATAAAATATTTCCCTGGTGGTCCAGTGGACCCAATCCCCAGCCCAACTGTGGGTAAATGAATTAAACATTTCCCTGGTGGTCCAGTGGACTGCGTGGGCCAATAGGCATGCAGACCGTACTGTACTACACAGTCCCAAAATGTGAATGAACTATTCACATTCCAGAACTGTGTAGCACAGGACAGTCTGTACACCAATTGGCCCATGCAGGGGACCAATGGGTGTACAGTTGTACTGTATGCTGTCAGTCAGCTGGTGGCAGGCGGCTTGCGGGTGGGTAGCTGCTGCCCACCGCAGACCGAGAGGGGAACGGGGTGGCGGGTCTGAGTGGGCGGGTGTGGAGGGGGGGTACCTCTGGCCCACAAGGGGATTTATGTACACCTAAAGTCTGTGATTGGGCTTGGAATTAGGTCCACTGGACCACCAGGGAAATGTTTTATTCATTTTCCCACAATCACCCAGGGGAGCGGGTCTGCTGGACCACCAGGGTTTCTTTTACCATCGCCTGCAATCAGGTGATGGGGTAGGGTCCACTGGACCACCAGGGATATTATATGTATCCATCTGTGATCGGGCGAGTGGTTAGGCACGATGCCCAGCCTGTGTCTGGGGAAGTCAGGTGGCCACCCACAGCAGGCGGCTATCATGTTGCACCCTGCAATATGGCAGATCACCTGTGGGTGGCCAGGACTTGTTCCTGCTTTTAACAGGCACATCTTTGCACCCCCCTATGCGGCGCATGACTGGTTTGTGCCTGCAAATGCGCCGCACATCCTTGGCTGAATATCGGAATGTGCCGCATATGCATGGGCACGCCCCCCACACTTGCGCCACATACATTACTGGTGCACCCCGGCATATTGGGAATTGTGAAGCGCAACATCCCCTTGAATGTCATGCTGGGTCCATCAGTTGGGTATGATGGCAACAGTGTTGCACCATGCGCAACCCTTGAATATCCCAACCTTGAGCTGCAAGTCTGTTTCCACCAGAAAATCAAACACTGTGATTGAACTTTAGATGTTTGATTGTCATAAACCCTCTCAATGTTTGGGCCCTAATTTGAACATTTAGCTTGACTGATTTAAATGGTGCATGTCAGTCAAACAAGTCTAATTAATAAACAGACAAACTGAGTATGTGTGCTGTTTGAGATCAAATGATTTCCCAGAGTCTACCAGAGAACTAGTCACATGGTGCACAGCCTCCTTTTGGTGTCAGCTCAGCATTCAGTTGCAGCAACAGAGCACACTTGCATGTTGTGTAGCAAGCTAAGAGGTAGCTTGAGGTACCTCTTTTACTGATAGGTGGTCTAACAATTTTTTTAAACTTTTTCACACAGATACATAGATTGCAGAATATTTTGAAATACAGAAGACTGTGTTGTGTGTCTTTCCCCTGCTAAACTGAAGCAGAAATAAATATGAAAAAATAATTTTGCTAAGTGTGTATCAAACTGTGCTTTGTGAAGGACATGGGATAGGGTACTAAAGTGAAGAGGAAGAGTGGTCTTGGTCAGTAGACTGGACTCGGTGGGCAGCAGATAGGTCTCTAGGCTGGAACTGTTGAAGTCCATGTCGCGGCCACATGGTTCATAAGGGCTGATGCAGCCTCTCTAAGCCAGGAAATGCTCCTTATTGCCCTGATTTACCTGTAGCCTGTTGGTATGAAGTCCCAAAATAAGGAAGAAAATGCCACGTTTGTTAATGTGGTAGAAAGACTTACAATTTGTTTCTTCTATGGCACTCACATTAAGGAACTTCATACAGCTGACTGTTACATCATGATAACTGGGCTGGCAGTATAGCCTAGAGGTTAGAGGAATGAGGTGTGAACAAGCTTGGTACATCCAGCAGACCAGATCTGAGTTTGATTCTCACAACCTCCACTTGCATACTGTGTGACTCTGAGCAAGTCACTTAACCACCCAGTGCTCCCAGGTTGCCCTTGAAAGCAGACACTTGTGCCTAGTGGGCCTTACCCGGTTACCAAAGATTAAAATAAAATACCCATATCCAATCCTCACTTTAAGGACATATTTGGTATATTCTTTTGTGCGGAAGAAGGCAATAAGGATGATCAGGCATAAAAATCATGAATGATCTATCTGGTCTCCCCACATATGCCCACCCCATGAATGCTAGAGTTACAAACACAGCAAAACAATCTAGAAACAGTGACATTCACATCCAGTAACAGACATGGTAGACATGGTAAAGAAGTTGGAAGATGGAGTCCAAGGATCATAGGGTGCTGCTGCTGCTGAATATGATTATGAGGGAGAAGCTTATCCTTGTTCTTGAGTCATCAGAAAACTACTGCTGCTTACAAAGGAAACAAAAGCAATAAAGAGTAGTCAGTGGAAAGCAACTGTAGGAACAACTGCTCAGATATTGCAAGATTACATTGACTGACAAGTCAGGACAGTTTCTGTTCATCTCCTTTATATGTTTCTAAGTCATGGTCTTTTCCATAGCATTGCAGAGAAACAAGCAGACAAAATGGTGCAGGACTATTTGGATAAGAATGTGGCACTAGGAGAAGATGGCCCTCTATTTTACTGGCATCAAAAAAGGAACATACTAAAGGTTCATGCTAAATATATGTGTTGCAAAAGAATAAATCTGTACATATGTGCTACAGTTTTGATATCACTTTTTAAATAGGGGTGACAGAACTGAGAACAGAAGTCAAAAGTGAGGTTGCACAATAACCTCCCTTCTCCTGCTTACAAAAAGTATTTTTTATAGAAGACATGAGATAGTTATGTAAAACTCCTCGGCAGTTAGATCAAGCACTAAAGTTACTTATTACTATAATTCCTAAGTCCCTTTCTGATGTTTTCCTTTTCAGAATTTTTTGCTTAGTATATTTATATGTATATTCATGCTGAGAGTTCTGGTTGTGAAAATGTGTATCAAGTCATTTTTTTTACCATTCTCTTTATCTCCCTCAGACACCAGAACTCTCTCAGGTCTCAACTCATCCCCAGCTCTACTACCTGCTGTGGCCCCCACCAACCTCAAAGTCATTACGGCTCTCCCACAGAGTCCCACCTTCCAAAGCCCCACCAGGAGATCAAAGGGGCAGTGATGGAGGTCCAGCATTGGGTGTGCGGCTGGTGGATACTGTGGGCTGTCACCTATCTGGGCCAAGGGGGTATTTTCCCCCTTGTAGAGTTCCTCACTTCCCATCCTCCCTCCCCCCTGCATGGTCACCATTGATGTCAAAGTGAACAGCAACCCTGCAGGTGCCAGCCATGCTGAGACATGCAGTCCGGGTTTCTGCAGTGTCCCCGATCTCCACTTGGAGCCACTGGAACACAAGACAACTCCCAACCCTCCCCCCAGCAAAGGAGAGCAGCCCTACAGGCACTTAATCCTCTCCCTCCCATGCTGACCCCTGGTGCCCAAGCTTGTTCCCAAACTCGGGCCGCCAGTGTGGCATGAGGTATGGCATCCAGCACCTCAACCCTCAGCACTACTGGGCTGGTCAAGTCATTTATTAACATTAAACATCATGTAAGTAATTGCTGCCCATTCTGAGACATGGTCCATATTTACTGTAATTGCAGTTTGACTGCTTGATATGTTATTACCACTGCTCAGACAAGTTTGATATCATCAGCAAACTTGATAAACCAGTACTTCATATCGGTTCCAAGATAATTTTCTGTATCTAACTCCATATGACAAGCTGTAGAGTGGTGATTCCTAATACTTGCAGTACTCCTTGAGAATCTATGGCTAATTTTATTCCAATCATCTTGAGTTTTGAAAGTAGTAAATTATGTATATTCTAGGAAGTTTTAAAAAAGCCCAGGTATATTTAATTATTTGTGCATATTTTGTTAATCAAGCACAGTAAGTACACTAGACAACTGAATGTCCATTTGCAGATACAGAACAGGAAGGTACACAAGAAGGCCCATTACAAAGGACAAAACCAAATACATTGTAGGCCAAACAGGTGCACATAATGAATAACAGGTACATTGTACTGTAGGATGAAAAAGTAAACATGTTAAATTACAGCTACACCAAATTCAGTTAGGTTTCAGTGGATATAGATTATTTAATTTTAATAGGTAAACCCTAGTTGTTAACCAGCTGGGTAGCCAGAAAAGGACAATATCAGTTCTGCAGGGATTGAAATAGGAGTTAGAACTGAAGGGCATAAAGGATACAAGAGTAGGTGAACTGCAACAGATGGGTGGGTGGATTCCAAAACCTTGGTGTAAAACAGGAAAATGCCTGATCACTCATTCTGGGAAGCATTTGAGGATGGAGAGGAGGGAAGCATCCATGAATCTAAGTGAGTTGGCTGGGAGTGCACTCTGAGGCAGAGATTTTAGAGAGATCAGAGAGGAGAACCTAAGTAGTCTGAACAGAAAGCACTCTAGTGAGTAGGAACAGAAAGCAGATGGGAATATTCAGCCCAGGGAGGAACAGAGTGAACAGTGATAAGTAAGTCATGGAGTGGAGAATGGAAAATGATTGATGTTATTATAAGCCATATCCCACTAGCGAATAATTAAATTCAGGCCATTTGAGTAAATGAATAAGCCCCACTGCAGTCAGGGGAGCAGAACTCCTTGAGCAGTGGCTAATCTTGTCATTGGGTGTATGGAAGTGCCAGAGTCTGTAGGCAAGGCCAATTGTGGTATTAACAGCAGTGTCAGCGACTCATTTGATAGCACACTTATCTTTATGGCTGGAGAATCACAAGTTTGTGGGTCTGAGCCCCACACCTCATACTTGTAATATCCATAACCAACACTATAGTGCAGTACAAGGATGCTGCTGCACTGTTGAGGTGCCATGCTTTGGAAGAGATGTTAAACTTAGATCCCATATGCCCATCACTGGTCACTGTCCAGGTGGAAGTAACAGATCCCATGGTACTTATCAAAGAAGAGCAGGAGGGTTTCCCCAGTGTCATGGCAAACATTCCCCCTCTCAATAAAAGGGTCCATGCAACGTACCCCACAGGGTGCACCTGGAAACAATCCATAATAGATTAGTATGCCTTTCATTGTCAGAAATTTGTAAAATAAATAAATGAAAATTACTAATGGTGAAGATATGATTTGGAGAAATTCAGAGCAGAGCCTAGGGTACTTCCAAGAGTTGGGAGCCATCAGTGCATTGAATAGCCAGTGTATCTGTACTTCATAGGTTACATCCACTGGAGTGCACGAGTCCAAATACTTATTTGCTTTTTCATAGAATTCCTAGAGGCTAATGGTACATGATCTAACTTTAACAAAGCCATGTTGACAATGATCTAAGTCTTTTAATTGTGACTGTCCCTCTATTTTATCATTAATATGATATTCCACTCCTACTTTTGAAGTTTCTTTTCAATAACTCTTTCTTCTGAAAATTGACTTGTGTCCAATCAACGGTGCCTGCTGATACATGTTCATGTGTCTGCTTCCCTCTTCAATGTGGAGGCCAAGCAGAAGTACTCATCTAACATTTTTGCTTTCTCTTGATCTTTTTCTGCACAGACTCCCTGTTCTCCTGATCCTCACTATCACTCCCCTTGGCTTCCTCTTTTCACTTAGTGTAAATATCTGGAGAAAGTCTTATCCCCTTTTTGACCTCCTTGCCAATCTTTTCTTCAGTTTGAGCTTTGCTAGCCTCACCCTTCTCCCTACCTCTCTTTGTTTATCTAGATATACCTCCCTGTCCCCCTCCATTTGGATCTCCTTGTACTTTATAAAAACTTTTTTTTTATTTCTTACCCCCCCAGGTACCATCTTAGGAAACCATTGTGGCCTCTTTCCCCACCTCCCCTTGATTGTTTTCTTCAAATAGCTTGCCAAACCCTTAGATGTTTCCTCCTCCTTTATCGTTTTCCATTGTGGCTCCACTCACCCTCAGACATCTTCAAGTTATTTACTAAGAGCCATGGTAGCAACAAAGGGTGGTCTTATGTTTGAGCTGCTGCACCACTATGCTCAGTTTGTTTTGATTTAATCTGTTTGCAGGGGATTGCAGGTGGAATTCATACAGATATGGTGCCAGCAGACATCTGCATTGGAACGCTTTCTGACTTAACTTTGGCCTGTATGTCCACCAGCCAGCGTTATCTGCATGCTGTGCTCCTGTGTGGAACACCTTCTAATATGCTTGGCAGTTCTAGGCAATGCCTTGCTGCTACCATGACTCTCAGTGCAGTAGGCAAAACTTAGCCTGAGACCATTGCAGGATGCCCTCTCCTGCACTATACAGAGGTTTGACACTGGTGGAAGGACAAATACCATTCAAAACAAAAGTGATATGCATTCCTAAATTCAGTAAAGTGTTTGGAATCAGTGGAACACTGCACCGTTTTGCTGTTTTGATTGCTTCATTTACCTTGGCAGAAAGTAAGTACTCCCACAATGTTTTTAACCACAAAACAATGCTTTTCTTTAATGAAACCAGGGTGAGCAAGATCTTTTGGGAGATTTGCATAACTCTACTTCAAGTTATATTGTCCAACAGCAGTGAAAATGTGCACTTTTTCCAGCTTCAACTTATATCATTTAATATGTTGTATCAGTGTAGTTGCTACTGATACATCTTAATAAAATGTTCTTACTTTTCTTTTTTTATCTCTGTTTTCTTCACTGTACTGCAGCCAAGGATCTACCCTGACTCTATCATCTAGCCATCCCACTGGCATCCCCAGATAGAAGCTGGGACCAGAGGCCCACAGCTTACCCTTTGTAACAGGGCTCTTAAGGGAGGGACTGAGATCAACCTTTGGTCAGGTCCAAGTCTAACGCTGCCAACATCATTTGGTGGGGGGGGGCATCACTCTGCATTGCTGCACATAGTTTTTAGCCCATGTCAGTTCCCCCCAGGTGTAGATGTGCATTGACATCAGTGCACAGGCACACATGGCCCCCATGCATGTCCTGCAGACATCCACCACTGCCTGCATCTGCTCGGTGCCCCCCCCCCAGTGTTGGCATACACTTGAATTCCAGGCATCATCATCCTTATCCCCAGAGGTATAGAGCTCTCCCTGAGATGCCCATCCAACCTCCCCCCAGCGGACTCTCTGGCACACTGGGCTTGCATCTGAACCCAGGTTACCATTGTCACAAGCAGTAACTCTACCGTTGCACGTCGGGCTGGTTAAAATGTTCTTACTTGTTTACCATTGCTAAATAAACTGTCTTTCTTTCTTTCTTTCTTTCTTTCTTTCTTTCTTTCTTTCTTTCTTTCTTTCTTTCTTCTTTAATTTTTTTTTATTTATCAAAAAAGTTGTACCATGAAAGGCCCACCAAGCTATAGCACTTCATTTCCAGATGTGCCCTAGTGAAAGCACAAAGATACTAAGATAATTTAGCAGAAAGGCAAACATTCTAAATTCAATGAGCAGCTGCAGAGTATAATGCAGTGCCTTGGAAACAGTAAACTATAAGAAATATTTGCTGGTTACAATGGTAGTTACGAGTTTAACATCTTATTATTCATTTCTAAATCAGATGTTAGTGTTTGTGATGTTATAGAGAAAACAGAAATTGAGTAAAAGTCTAGACTCCACCTTTGTGTTGAAGTTGGTAAAGACAAACTGGTGTTGCACCACAGCTTGAAATCAATGGAAGTAACTGTAGCACTTTCTTGCTGTGCTGTTTCTGAAAACAGTGGTAACTAGCAGGATTGCATCAAGGATACAGATTCTTATTAACACTAGTAGTCATGTAAAGCTTTTCATGTCTCTCAGTACACAGTAGTTTGAGTTTAATAGATTAATGCTAACCCACTAACTTTACACCTTAATAGTGTTGCCCCTGTTCAGTGGAATTAGACAAAATGTGCATGAGCAGTCTGGTGGAAAGGTCTCTTGATTTTCCAATTTTTGTTCTGCTCAGATGTGCACATTCCAAGATCTGAATAGTGAATTTTTAGGAAAAATTGGGGGCTTTTGCTGTTTTTTTGTCACCGCCTATCACTCAGACAGTTTGGAATTTTGGCCTGAAAATTTCAGGGTAGAAATTGCATCAGAATGGTGTATTTCATTGGTTTGGTGAAAATGTATTAATACCTTCCCAGGTTATAAAGATTTAAAATTTCAGTTCTGAACATTTTCAATAGTGTCTTTTGGATAGATGCTTGAAATGAAAGAGGAATTTGGCCATATGATAGAGTATTTCTCTTTCATGCAGGGTAATCTTCTTTCATGAGAGAAAATTCTTCTTTTGTATGACAACCATCTTATTTCCTTTTTAAAAAAACAAAAACATAAAAATGATGCCCTGCAGAGTCGCAAAGACATGAATCTATCTAAACAGGACTTTTTAGCTAGATTCTGCACTTTTTTTTTTAAAACAACAACCCCTAAATATATTTTGGAGCATTTGAAAAACCTTCTTTAATGAGACTATTTTCTTCTTTCATATGCCTCATGAAAAAAGAATAGACCATACAAAAGAAGAATATGGCCATATGAAATAAGAATTTGCACATAGTTTTTTTCACATTCTTCTTTTGAGAACACTACCCTTTTTTCATGAGCTCACAAAAATCTCACTAAAGTTGTATGGGGCTCACATAAGAACAATTTGACCTTGGTTTTTCTTCACATTCCTCTCATCGTATGAAGGCATCTTCTTTTGTAAGCTCATGAAAATCTCATGAAAGAAAAAGAGTTCATATGAGAGAAAAATTTGGGTTTATTTGTTTTTCAATTTCTTCTTTTGTATCAGCTCACAAAAATCTCACAAAAGAAGATAAGTTCATACAAAAGAAAATTTTCGATTTAGTTTTTTCACATTCTTCTTTCATATGAACCACTCCTCATTGATGAGCTCCTGAAAAGCTCATGAAAGAGGATTAGTTCTTACAAAATAATTTTTACTTATGTTTTTTTTACACATTTCATCTTTAACAAGCCATAACCCCATAAAAATATAAAGTTATAGGACACTCTGTATATAAAAAATGGACTTCGTGAGTATTACAAAACGACTCCACACTAAAAAGTTGAGCACTCATCACCTTGAAAGTAATTTGACACCAAAATAGCTCCATTGTCGTAGTTGTTTAAAAGGCCCAAAAAACAAACAGGCAAATCCCCCATGTAGTGTGCTCACCTGACGTCAGCACCTGAAAGGTAATTTGACATCAAAATAGCTCCATTGTCATAGTTGTTTAAAAGGCCAAAAAAATGAACAGACAAATCACCCATGTAGTGTGTCCACCTGACGTGTTTTGGGCATCAGTCCATTATCAAAGGACTATTGTCCAAAATGCATCAGGTGGGCACACTACATAGGTGCTTTGTCTATTTGTTTTGATGGCCTTTCAAACAAATAAGACAACATACAGTAGATGCTTTTGTGTCTAATTAGTTTTGAGTTGGTGAGTGCCCAACTTTTAAGAGTGAAATAGTTGATTTTATGGTTGTGAGTACCACCAATCCTGTGCACACTTTTTTTTGTTTATCTTGAGTACTTCAAGTTTAACACATAATACTCCCCCTCCCAACAAATTCAGGGGTAATTAAAAAACATTAAATGAAAAAAAATCTCATAGAAAACAATGCAAGTTTAACAAGCTGTAACTCCATCACTCTTTTGAGTTGAGGGACAAATTATATATCAAAAGAAAGGTCTCCATGAGTACTACACG
Organism: Neoceratodus forsteri; assembly: GCA_016271365.2. Taxonomy (NCBI): domain Eukaryota; kingdom Metazoa; phylum Chordata; order Ceratodontiformes; family Ceratodontidae; genus Neoceratodus; species Neoceratodus forsteri. The sequence goes on from CM057455.1 coordinate 630,004,816, forward strand.
ACTAACTCTGGATAAAACTGCAACTGAAAACAGACATACAAAAACATAAAATAAATAAAATGAAAATTCCTCCAGGAGAACATTGCAACATTAACAAGCCATAACACCATCAATATTTGGAATTAAGGGACAATCTATATAGAAAAACATTAGATGCCAAGGAGTACTACAATACTAACATACAATACTACCCAACAAATTCATTGATTATTCTCTGCACCCCAAAATTACCTCCAAACATCATCATGGTGCCAACTCAACAATTTTTTCTTTTAGTTGTTTAACCTGGAGTAGCACACTAAGCTGAAAGCTTTTTTACAGGTGCATCCTGGGAGCACAGGGAAGTTAAGTGACTTGCTCAGGGTCACACAGTATGTAAGTGGAAGCTGTGGGATTCAAACCCAGGTCTAGTCTGCTGGATACCACCAGATTTGCAGCTCAGAGCCTTAAACCACTGCACTATACTGCCTCCATTATAGTCTGATCATTATCAAAAATGCACCAAGGATGTATCTTGTCTTGGATCACAAGCATAACAACTTTCAGACTAAACTGACACATATTTATTGACATATTGCTAAAAAATAAACATATTTTGCCCATATACAATCAACCACCAGGAGTTAAGAGATACACATAATATATTTTTTGTTCATTAAAGCAATCTCCACAAACAAAAAAAAAAACAAAACAATTACAATAAAGCAGATGCTCTGCTTTCATGGAGGAATGGAAGCACAGGGCTGGGACAGTTTGGGTTCTGTGTGAATGAGGATATGAAAGTTGCCTGGAGAACCCTGTGCTTTTGCAGCCTGATTGCTGTGTTCATGCAGGTCCCAAAGAGACATGTGAGAATGAGGATAAGATGCTACTATCTTAAAAAGAATGGAAATTCTTTGAAAAAAAACTTTGTTAATGCACCAGTTAGGGTTCAGATTGGAGCAGCAAAAGTAGAGAAATGTGGTGTTAGGGGTTCCAACTGTATTTCACCCCCACCCTTCAATCAGCAAAAGGAATAAGACATCTTTGGTTATCATAGCCTTCCTGGCAACCAGGTGAGGTTTTCCTCAGTTTCCCCAACCCACGCTCAACACATTCTAACATAGTGTTCAAATATACAGAACTGTGTCTCCTGACATGTTGCAAACAACCTCTGAATCCTGTCTGAAGAAAGCAGATCACATCTGAACATATTTGCTCATGTAATGGGTGAGCATTAGGGATGAGAATCCCAAGGAAGACCTTGCTGCTGATTTGCCAAGACTCAAGAAAGCCAAAACTGTGTTTTTTTCCCTTTTGCGCCGTTACTGGCTGAGGTTGGGGTGGAGAGTTTGGGTTGTAAACACTAATACCACATTGCTCTGCTTTTGTAACTTTAATCTGAACCCTAACTGTTGCATTACTGTGGACTTGTGCAAAAAAATTATTATGTATGCTGATAGCTACAGTACCTTTGTGTGTTTGATCATGTTACATATGTGTAATCTCCATGGTTATCATTACAATAGCCCAGTGTAGACATGATCTGTTGTTCTCAGAAAGGACTTGTTTTGGCTCAGTAATAAGCTCTGATGGTGAAAGATTCAGAGCAAAATGGAGAACTAGTAAAGAGAATGTGTTAGTGAAGAAGATTAGCCTAAACTGAGAACACATCATATAGAGTACCAGGACTAAGAAAATGCAAAGAGATCAACATATTTCAAGGACTTTTTTGACTAGAAGAATAGACCTGTAACACTTTGAGGACAAGATAATGCTATATGTGGCAATTTGGCTATAGTATTTGGAGTTTGCTTTAATGGAGAAATACAGACACAGCTACTATTCCCCCCACACACACACATATGTATACACATACTCCATGTGCTGCCTGGGAAGTCCTCCACTTCTCCCATCTATTGCATGCTATGAAATCAACCCCACCTCTTCAGGCCGTGTCACCCTCCCATTTCCTATGTCTGCCCATGTACATAATGTAGTGATAGTCTCATTGAGGACAACTGGCATACACCTCTACTCCCTCTACTACATCCAGTGGTCATCTTCTGTCCAAGTCCATCACTGAGCCATTCACAAGCCTAAACAAAAACAAGCTAAAATATATGAAGTCCTACTTGTGCAGTGATTTTTATTAGCCCTCACAAGGATTGAATTTGGAGTATGTGGACATGTATTTTGGTCACAGTCCAAATGATGTCCTTGCTTCAGTAGCAGCTCTCCTCTGACTCATCGTCTTCCTCTGCATTATTTGAGCTCAAAATTGCAACAAAAATTGTATCTTTTTTCAACTTAAAGGCAGCAACTGGTTCACTTACCTGTCTGGAGTGTCCTTATGATATTCACCTCACAGATCCAGAAGATGTCTGAAGTTGAAATGTGGCCAGCTGCACAATGGCACACTCTGTCTCACACACCTGATAAAAATACTAAAAGGCCGAAGTCACCGGGTTCATGCTTCAGCCGCTCCACAACTTCTATTGCAGTACCAGTTCTACTGTCCGAGGAGCGCTTTCTCACAAAGATGGAACCCTTTCGTGAAGCACTCTGGGAAATAACTGCCCATTTAAAATCACTTCAAGGGGATCTTGGGGACTTGGGTAGATGGGCTGAATATGTTGAAGCCCGTACATTACCCCTGGAGAATTGACAGATTCATACGGATTCCCATGCGACACAGATGATGCACAGGATCCATCAGTTGGAAAACAAAATTGAAGATCTTTCAGGAAGAAGCTGCCACAATAATGTAATACTTTTCTAGTTGTCGGAGAGTAAAGAAGGAACCATGCCAATTCAATTTATTCAGAAATTTCTTAAACATGTGGTAGGTCCCTTTCCAAATGGCCTAGTGTATATAGTTGAATAGGCACACTGCTCTCTGCACTCCAACCCCCTGGCAAGCTCTCCCACTCGCCCCTTCATGTTTAAACTGCTAAACTATTTGGATAAACAATATATCCTCCAGAAAGTCTGGGATCTAAAAGAAATTCTACTGGAAGGCAAACAACTATGGCACTCTCAAGATCTGCCTGCAGGAATCCGTCAAAAGCTTGCTGCCTTCCATCCTGTGGTAACAAAACTAATAGCTGCGGGAATCAAATTCATGATGTCATATCCCACTCATTTACTGGCACGAATCAATGATAAATGGCATTCCTTTGACACTGTGGATAATGACACCATCAAGCTCAAAAAACTGCTCCATTTTTTTTAAGGACAGGTGAGTACTACAACAACATTGGAGTATCATTTCACCACCTGGGAACCTGATATTGAAATTGTCAGATGTTGACTGGTGACTTTTTAGTGACTAAAACCTTTCAATCATGTTTTGTTTCTTGTGTTTATAAAGTGGGTCCCTATCCAAGACTGATAACTTCAAAGATTGTCTGCTGGTTTGCTTCTGGAGGTTTTTTCCCCACTCTTTTCCTTTCTCTCAGGCAGCCTCATTAGATACATTCCTCGTGAAAATGATTTAGGTTTCTAGCCCCTGATATCTGTCTGCTAATGCCTGCCTATTTGCTTAACTAGCCAATGAACTTGCACCTACCTTAGAGTTACAGGTCTGGACAGACGTCTACCAGGTATACCCCAGTTTGTTACTTTTCCTCCTTGGCTGCTAGACAACCCGAGATGGCTCCCCTTGGATACCTTAGGAGATTCCCTGGCAGGAGGACTGACTTATGTACTCTCTGTGGACTGTCTCCCAGCTGCCATTTTCTTTTCTTGCCTTTTTAACAGCCTACCCTCCGGGGATTTAGCTATGACTGACTAGGAGTTGTTCACTTGCAGCTATTGTCCCCTGCAATTCATTGGCTTGCTCACCACCATAGTAAGGAGCCATAAACTGTGGTGTTTCTGGATGTTGTGACCCGTTCTAGAATATACCTGCATGGATTCTTTTTTTGTTTTTTTTTGTTTTACTTACTTCCTTTTTACCAGGAGAGATGCACTAAGCTGAAAGCTTGTTTACAGGTGTGACCTGGGAGCACAAGGAAGTTAAGTGACTTGCTCAGGGTCACACAGTATGCAAGTGGCTGCTGTGGGATTCAAACCCAGATCTCCAGGCTTGCAGCTCAGAGCATTAAACCACTGTGCCACACTGCTTCAAGGAGTACCAATTATCTTTGCTGCTTGTGGGTACAGATAATGACCTTCCCAGGTTCAATTGGAAGGTTGCTGTCGGACAGCTACTTGTGGTACACCCTGGCACCACCAACAGATCAACAGGTAACGCAGGGCTTTAGTATGGGCCAGCTCCCTTCTCTGTTTGCTGGTACCCTGGGGGGGGGTTCTGCCTCTGCCTTAAACCTTGATTCAACTAGCTGTTATTATCCTCTTATCAATATTGGCAGTCCTGTTTATGATGGGCTAGGTGTGGGGTGTGGTTTTATTAATTTTTCTTTTTTCTTACCTCTGAACAATGTGGGCCTATCTATACTCCCTTGCAAAAACTATGCCACTCTCCCTGTACTTTGGTGACTCAACAGGCTACTCTTGCCAAGGGAAAGGGGGTGATCAAGGGACCTTTGTCTAATTTGTTTTAGACTGCCAAAATATGTTGAAGCAAACTTCGATACTGCAAATTTATGTGTTACTGTTTGAATTAACCTATTGTTACAGTAGAGATAGTTGTTTTGTGTGTTTTAATGAGTGGATGGGGGAGGAGTAGGGAGGCAGGGCATGATACGGTTGGTGAGTGCATCATGCACCAGTTAATTTGGGGATATGGGTTTTACACTGGTGGGTGGTGGGAGGTTGTGGTGGGGAGGGGTATACTGGTACTGTTATGGTTATTAGGGTTTTTATTGTTTGGGATACCAAGGGCCATACATTTCTGGGGGGGGGTCTGTGGGATGAGGGAGTGTCATTTTCTGGATTTTGTTATTGTTATTACTGTTCATGTTCTTGGTATTCATTCTTTGGCATGTGGTGGGAGGGTGTCATTGGGGGAACATTTGTTGGGGTTTGTTCTATAGGTTGTGGGGTGGGTGGTAGGGTGGGAGGTTGGGGGGTTGGGGCAACTCTCCAGAAACTAGTTGATGGGTGGTATGTAGTATGGGGCTTTTCCCATAGGTTATATGTTTCTCTACAGCATGCGCTGTACCTTTTATTGTGTTATGACTCATAATTTCAGGTATTGCTCATGAAATATTAAAGGAGCCCAATCAGCAACAAAATGTGCTCACATCATATTGCAACTTTGCAAGCTGCAGGTTAATGTGGCTTTTTTTTTCAAGAAACCCACCTTCTCCCAGCTCAGGTAATCTCTTTATGATGTTCCTAGGTTGGTCAGGTATTTGGTTCAGGATTAGACTCTTCCAAATGAGGTGCGGCCATCTTGGTGTCCAGATCTGTCCCTTTCTGTCTCCTTCAGGAGGTTGGTGACCCTTAAGGAAGATATATTTTTGTGAGGGCACTACTGGGGCATCTGGAGGTGATTCTCAGATCAGTCTATGGACCCAACATGGAGGACCCTTTTTTCTTCTCCCAGATCCCCCTCATTCTGTCCCAGTGGGCTTCCTTTCCTGTGATACTTGTGGGGGACCGGAATGAGGTGTTAGACAATTACAGTACAAGTCGCATTAAACTGTTCCACCGATGAGCTGGTTTGGCATTGTTTTTTATAGTCGGCAATGCACTGGCAACTCATATTGCATTGTTTTTCAATGCTTAACCAACTCAAGAGCAATGTTTGTAAAATGTTTTTTACAACTCATTTGGATTGCATCAGCAGTCCAGCCACAATGCAATGCAATGCAAAACTGAGTTTTAAAACTTAAGAAACAGTTTGTGTATGGCTTTGTACTGGATCCAGCAACACTTATGCAACTCAGGCAGAAATGCTAAAACAACTCATTGGAGAAACAGTTTAATGTGACTTGTACGGTGTTTGGACAGGAACTCAAGATGTGTCAGCTCCTTACACTGAGTCAATTTGAAATGCAAGACCTCATGGATTCATTAAGGCCGATTGACCCTTGGAGAATTTTACATCCAGAACTGAGGGAGTATTCCTTCTATTCCATCCAACATAATTCCCTTTCCTGTACTGATTTCTTTTTACTGAGTGCTGAAGCATTACCAGGTGTCCTTTTGAGCCATTATAGTGCTAAGTTACTGTCTGACAATCACCTAGTTCTGTTACAAGTCAACCTTGATCCATCTGTGTTACGGGATAAGACATGGCATTTTAATAACCAACTAATAAAGCACCCAGAGCTACCTGACAGGCTATAGCACTTTGTTTCTGATTTTTTTACTGTTAATTTATCTACAATGCATAAACTTGATATTCTTTAGTGCTTTTTTAAATGTGACGTCTAGGATGAAATTATCAGACTTGCAACCAGAAGGAAAAGGGAACTCTCTCAAATCTCATCCTCCCTTCTGTCACAAATCCATATGGCTGAGCAAGAGCTTTCAGACTCTTCCCCAACATCGAACAGGAAACATCTTGAGGCCCTTCGGGTGAAATATAATGCCCTCCTTGGAGAGAAAGCTGAACATCTTCTCCAGAGGACTAGAGACCAGTATTTTGATATGGGGGAGAAAGCTGGAAAGATCTTCACCTTGCACCTGTGTACTCAGCAAGTAGACAGGATTGTCCCATCCATCTGCTCAGATTCTGGCTGTCTACTTACTTCCCCCAGAGATATTGTTTCGCAGTTTCAGATCTTCTATCGTTCTCTCTATTTGGCTCCCCTGGACCACTTTGATCCTGGCAGCTGAGATTCAATGCTAAGAAGTGCAAGGTAATGCACCTGGGAAACAAAAACCCAGGGGAAGAGTACACAATGGGGGTGAGATACTAACAACAACAAAAATGGAAAGGGACCTGGGAGTAGTCATATCAGATGACCTAAAGGTGGGCAAGCAATGTGAGAGGGCAGCAAGGAGGGCTGGCGGGATACTGGGTTGCATAGGGAGAGGCATCACCAGTAGAAAACAGGAAGTTATTATCCTTCTGTACAGACAGCTGGTCAGACCCCATCTGGAGTACTGCATGCAGTTCTGGAGACCCAATCTCCGAAAAGACATAGACAGGATGGAAGCTGTCCAGAGGAGGGCATCTAAAATGGTGCAGGGTCTGCACCGGAATATATATGAAGAGAGACTAAAGGAGCTAAATATGTATAGCCTTGAGGAAAGGAGGGAGAGGGGGGACATGATAGAAACATTCAAGTACCTCAAGGGAATCAACAAAGTCCAAGAGGGTAGCATCTTTCAAAAAAAGAGGTGTGCAAGAACAAGAGGGCACAATTTGAAGATAGATGAGGGTGGCTCAGAGGTAATTTAAGGAAGTATTTTTTCACAGAGAGGGTTGTGGATGCATGCAACAGCCTTCCGGAGGAGGTTGTGGAGTCAAAAACAGTGGTGGAATTCAAGCATGCATGGGACAGTCATAAGGCCATTCTAGGGGTTGGGGGTAGGAAGAAGTAGGCTGCTGGTTAACTAGGATCTGCAGCTTATCCAGTAGGTAGGAAAATGGGGAGACTGGGTGTGCCAAGCAGTCCTTATCTGCCATCAAATTCTATGTTTCTATGTTTCTGCCTTAGATACCTTCTTTCAGGATTTGGATCTGCCTGTGCTAGGTCATGCTCAGGTTGCCCTGGTGAAGGCTTCTTTGAGTCTGGCGGAGGTGACTACAGCAATAGACTCCTTAGCTCCAGATAAATTTCCTGGTCCAGATGGCTTCTCTTCAAATTTCTGCCAAGACTTTAAGGACTTGCTGGCCCCATCTCTTCTGGACTTATTTCAATATGTTTTTTCACATGGCATTTCAGATTCCTCTCTTACAGCTATTACCATTGTGGTCCTGTCTAAACCAGGTTGGGACCCTTTGATAGTGACTAACTACAGACCTATATCTTTAATTAATGTGGATCTTAAAATTCTGGCAAAAATTTTAGCTACTAGGCTAAATTATGCAAGGGATTGTCTTCTTAGTAGGGAACAGGTGGGATTTGCTGATCATACCCAGAAACTCCTGCACCTTATCTCCTCATCCAGGGATGCCTCAATACCATCTCTTCTGGCCTCCCTGGATGCAGAGAAAGCTTTTGATAGGGTCTCATGTGATTATTTGTTTCACTTGCTCCCTAAGTATGGCTACCCTTTTGAATTTACCAACTGGCTCAGGGTTCTTTATACTAAAATCACAGCGCACATCTTTTGTAATGGCATTCTGTTTCATGCCTTCCCCTTACAGCAAGGAGCTCACCAAGGGTGTCCCCATCGCCATTTTTATTGAATTTATACATTGAACCCCTGATTAGGAAAATCATCTATCCCTTCAAGTTCAGGGTATATCCTTAAATGTCTCACAGTATAAATTGTCTGTTTATGCAGATGACATTCTCTTACTATACATAGTGCGTCTCCTTCTACTTCTCTACCAGTGGTCCTTGATGTCATAACCCATTTAGGTGCTATCTCTAACTACAAACTCAATCTTTCTAAAACTGAACTTTTGTCACTGAATGCTGCAACTCATCATGCTAGTGTGGAACACCTGGGCCTTCTTTTGGTTAAAGATAAATTAAAGTATCTGGGGCTGTACCTTAGTACTGATCCATCTAAGCCTAAAAGACATAATCTGGACCAAGTGCTCACCCAAATTCAAAATGACCTTAATCTCTGTTCCTTGCTACCCTTGTCCTAATGGGGTCATGTGAGCATTCATAAAATGAACATACTCCCACAAATTTAGTATCTCTTCACCATGCTTGGCCTGGACTTACCCAAGACATGGTTTCTCCAGGTTAACAGCATTTTTTTCACTTTCTTTGGTAGGGAAAACCTCCTAGGAGAGCCCAGGAAAAGTTAATGAGATCTTAGGATGCTGGTGGGCTGAAAGTTTATAATGTCTATCTTTATTACCTGGCCATACACTCTTCCCGACTTTCCTTCTGGTTTTGTCCGACACCTGGGGGCCTTGACTTTGCCTATGTTTCCCAGTGGCTGGACATTGAACGTTTATTGTGCAATTATTTTGGTCTGAACCCTCGTGCCTTGTTGTATGTTCCCTCTAAGAGAGGTCCCCGAACTCTTGAAGGCCACCCCTGTTAGTTATTCTCTTTATGCTCACAACCAGTTATGTCAACTGCTAGCTTTAGACCCCTATCATGATGTTACCCAGTCTATCCTGGAAAATCAGAACCTAAAGATTGTTGGGAAGAGGCTGACCAGTGTTGTCTGGCCTTCTCTGGAGTCCTTGTTTGTAGATCAACTACTGTCTGCAAATAAACTTATTACTTTTCAGGAGGCTCAGCAAAAATTCACCTGGACTATGTGTATGTCTTTTAAATATTTGTAACTCAGGCACATGTTGTTTCAATATTTTGGTACTGATGCCTGGTCTAGAGAGTATGGAGATGCACTGCCTCCCTTGTTATTGGCTATCCCTACCTCTCATGTCATAGCTTTCTTTCATACATGGCTGCAGGTCTCCTTGCTGAGAGGCAGCATGCATCCTCCCCCAGGGAAACCCCCATGATTAGTCTTGCATCTGAAGGGAGGAATAGTGAAATTCTCTCTTAAAACAGACATGTTTGTGCAAGCAGGTTTTGTCCATTATAAGGGGTGTCTGCTATATACTAAAATCCTAAAATATGAATCTCTTCCACCACTGCTTAAACACAGGAGTTAAAATGAGAACATACCCTCTCCTCTTTCAGCCAAAGGTATGGGGAACTGCTATTTGTAGCTGATTGGAAACTGAGCAGTAAATAAAATTGGAAAGATTTTGCTGTACAGTACCTGTGCTCATTAGGATCAGGGGGCTGAGCAGTAAATGTGATTGATAAGATTTTGCTATGCAGAATCTGAGCTGATTGGGGGATCAGGAGGGTACAGGAGTAATTCCCTGGAGGAAGGTGTCAGGTATCAGGCATTAGTAGAGTGATATATTTTTAGTGCCAGACAAACCACTGAATGATCAGATGAAACTTAGCAGGTAATTTGCAGCATGTAATGGGGTACAAAGGAGCTCTCAGTGTCCACTATACAGGGGTTGCAGAGTATGGTATAAATGGTATTTTTAACATTACTGGCATAGTTTTTGGCGTTTGACAAGACGAATCTACCCGTTATAAATGAGTGTCCGCTATCAGGATGTCCATTATAAGTGGGTTCCACTGCATATAAATATATCAAATGGGATAGGTACCATTTCATGCAGTTTCAGATACTGCATAACATGTTTTACACCCCAACTAAATGTCATAGAATGAGTAGATTGGCCTTGGATGTATGAACAAGATGTCAGAAGGAACGGGGTCATTCTTTCACATCCTCTGGACCTGTGAAAAGATTAGGCCTTTATGGGAAGATATTAGACATTGGTTGGACCCCCTATTAGGGCTCAGTCAGGCTTTCACTCCTGAAATTTGCATTCTGGGATATTTTGCTGAGGCTTTAATTGGTAATCAGAAACCACATATTGCTTTCAAAAAGAAGGTCATTCTTCATCACTGGTGCAACCAGGCCACCCCTAATTATGTGGAATGATACAGAGAGGTACTTTTTGTGCTGCAGGCCAAATGTATTATTGCAAGTATTTCACATTCCTACAAGAAATATAATCAGGTATAGAAATCCCTTTTTAACTTATTTTAACTTGCTGACTCTGGAAACTGGGTTATGGTCAACTACTCACTATTCACTATCTATTATTCATTATTTAAGGATAATTATTTATGGATCCCCTATCTCATACTCCTGAAAAAGGTTATTTATTTATTTATTTAGTTTTTGATTACTGGGTAAATACTCTAGACAAAGAAGTTGCTTATTTTCAGTCATGACCCGGGAGAGTTACAGACACAGGTAAAAGAACATCATATCATAATGGTTACTATTACATAATACAGACTTAGGTCAAACACATTACAGTATAGAATGGCATGGTGATACGTACTGTACAAGAGAAATTAGACATTACACTATGCTATTCATAGATACAGGGAAATGCACAATGCAGTTTCAAGGAGATAGACCATACAGAATAAGTAAATAGAGAAACTATTCCTGACAGACTTGCAGTGGGATACCTCACAGCCTATCCTTACCTGCTATTTAAAAGCAGGCATGAGTGATAACTGCCTAAATATGAGCTGATGGGACATGCAAAGGAAGCCTAACTAGGTGTCCTCCCCAGGGGTTGAGACACAAGTGCACCTGTCAGAGGCCAGCAGGCAGGCATAGAGCTCATTTTTCAAGATCAGGTGTGTAGTGGAGTACCTCACAACTGAAGGCAGAGAGTTCCATAGCTTTGGGGCAGACACCACAAATGCCTGCTCACCCATCCTAGTGGTGCATTTTGGTGTATTAAGGAGCAATTTTTCTGTAGATTTCAGCAGGTGAGTCTGATGTGCCAGTTTCATCAAGCATGCAAGGGACATTGGTGTTCCAGTTTGGATAAAACTGTCAATTGTGCATCCTGTTGTATAGACTCAGTAAGAGGCGAGAGAGAGCCAGCCCAGACTGGAGTAAAGTATGCAACAATGGGTGCACCTAGGTACTGATAGTGTGAAGCAACAGATACTGTAATAACAGGTGTCCCACTTCTGCAATAGTCCCTTGTTCGCATCTTTATAGGAAGTTATTCCATAAGTTAGGTTAGATATCATTAGGTTTAAAACCTGCATATTAGTGTAATACATACTTCTTTTATTTTATTTTTGGGATGCTTCTTTTTGCAGCATTCTAGTTGCCACCACCTGGGTTTAATCTGATGCCCCAATTTCCAGAGGGGTGGTGGTGGTGGTTGGTGGGATGGATATGTAAGGGGGTGGGGTTGAATTGTTATAATTATGGCTTGGTTGAGGAGTCTACATGTTTCGGATAACTTTATAAAAATGTTACATATCCAGATGTTATTAACACAACTGCTATTTTGTTTGTTAATGATATGATATGTGTCTCTGAGTTCATGTATTCTATGTATTCTCCATGTTCTTGATGCTTTACTTCCAAACAAGTTTAATAAAGCATTTTGAATTAAAAAAAAAATATTGTGGTACAGTACTAGAATTAACCACCAAAAATTGATGTTTATGTGGGGAGGATTAGCATACTGACTAAATTTGAAAAACATTAAAAAATAAAAATTTACCAAGTTACTGATGACTGACACCCCCCAAAAAAAGACCAACAAACATGAACAGTGCCTAAATGGGAATTATTTTTTCATAGTGTTTTATTCTATCACTCATAATTTTATAACATTTTAAGCCCAAATTTTAGGGATGACATTTTTTTAACACCCCCTTATGAACATAAAAGTGAAAGTTTTCATATCTGCTCAGTGGACATTTTACTTCAGGCCCTGTGAAAAGCATACTAGAGATCCACTACCATCCTGCATGGGTCTCCTTCTTTGCATTAGGCCTGCACAGCCCTGTGCAAAGCAAGCTACACATCAGTCATCATGCTAGATAGGTGTGCTGCTTTGTGTAGGACCCACAGTGCTCTGCATAAGCCACTTTATGTAATAGGTGTGAGACCCTACCTGACAGGTCTCCTGCTTTGAACAGGACCTTCTGGACATTGTGCAAAGGAAACTATACATCTGGTGGCATGATTAAACAGAGCTGATGCTTATAGAAACCACATGGCCCTGTTGAATCATGCTGTAGATCTGGATACAAGCCCAACTGGTCTGCTACTTCATTTAGAGACCTGTGGAACTCAAGCAACAGGTCTGTTGCACATCTAATGAATCTTAGTTATGCATGGCTTTGAGTGAAGATAACTAAAGGTCTGGTGCTGTAACAGATGGATTTGAAAGCTAAAGGTGTAAGCTGCTAAATATTGTTTCTGAACAGCAATGTAATCAATTGAAAAAAGTAACATTATTGTACTTATTAGTGTTTAAATAAAGTAGAAAAAGTAGAACAATTAAAAGTTAAGGTAAAACATCTTTGGCACCTTTGTGAATCAGTGGAAAGATACTCCTGGGGGTTTAAATGATCACGCCACACAGTTTTTCAAATACCTTAATATTGTCCCCTGATCATCCCCTCTGAAATTATTTGAATGTCCAAACCAAGTAAAATGGGTGCACAAAGGCAAAGATTTATTTTCACCACAATATACATTTATACACAGTTTTATCAATCAATCGTATTTACAACATATAAGTTTTATTCACAACAGTTTCATTACAAATGACTCCCAAGTCAATCTTGCATTGAATTCCCTTCTCCTTCTTCCTCATTCAGGGTCTGAATGCCTCATCCAGCCCCCCACCACTGACCACCAATATTCCCTCCCTGCATTTTTTTGGTTAGGTCAAGATGTCTTAGCCCTGACACCTAGCCATTCTATCTACCCCATCTCCCCCCTCTAAAACGTTCAGGTGCCTACCCCTGGCCCACCCTCCATGCACTTCCCTGCCTGTTCCCCCCTTTTTCTAGGCCCCTTCCTCCCACCCCCTTAATTCCCTTTCAGACTAGTCCCCACCTCCAGTCTGCATTTGATGGTGGGGCTTCTTCCCCTTGTGGGGCCTGGTTCTACCATAGTTTTACTGCAGCCATCTGTCATAGGGCCACAAAAATATTGCCCGTCTCCTATCCAATAAATGTACCCCATCCCCTCTATAAAGGTGCTGCTTGTCAGAATTAATTCCTGGGTGTGGGACACCAACCACCTCTGTCCCCATCATAAATGCTGCCATCCTCCTATTGAGTCACTTTTGGGCTCTCTCAATTGCTCCAGTGCTGGTGGCCTGATGTCAACCCCTCCTTTATATAATCTCCAACCAGCCAATCTGCATCCTGGGCCACCAATATTTGATGGTGCTTAAATCCACTAAGATGGCCATCAACAGGGCCCCCCATGGTATTTTCCCCAAATCGTTACCCCCCAGGTGGATGACTAATAAGTCGAGCCTACCCCAAATCAATTTAAGCTCTTCTAGAACAGGTAGCAATTAGCCCCAGCAAATTCCCCAGATCCCTTGCCATTGTATTTGTGGGCTTCTGAGTCCTCTTGCAAACTCTGTCTCCCCCTGGCTCCTCGCTGTGTGTTTCTCTTTCCCAGTAAACATAGAAGTGTCCCAGGATCCACATGCTCCATTCTGTTCCCTCACCTGCTGATAGAGGGAAAAAACATAGAGAAACATAGAAACATAGACTTTGATGGCAGATAAGGACCGCTTGGCCCATCTAGTCTGCCCATTTCCCTACCTACAGGATAAGCCGCAGATCCTAGTTAACCAACAGCCTATTTCTTCCTACCCCCCCACAAGAATTGCCTTATGTCTGTCTCATGCATTCTTGAATTTTCCCACAGCTTGAGACCCCACAACCTCCTCAGGAAGGCTGTTCCATGCATCCATTACCCTCTCTGTGAAATAATACTTCCTCACATTGCCCCCTAACTGCCCCCCCTCTATCTTTAAATTGTGTCCCCTTGTTCTTGCACGTCTCTTTTTCTGAAAGATGCTACCCTCTTGGACGTTGTTGATTCCACTGAGGTACTTAAAAGTTTCTATCATGTCCCCTCTCCCTTCTTTCCTCAAGGGTATACATATTAAGCTCCTTTAGTCTCTTCATACGGCTTCTCTTGCAGACCCTGCACCATTTTAGTTGCCCTCCTCCTGACTGCTCTATCCAATCTATGTCCTTATGGAGATGGGGTCTCCAGAACTGGATGCAGTACTCAGATGGGGTCTCACCAACTGTCTGTAGAGGATAACAACTTTGTTTTCTGCTGCTGATGCCTCTCCCTATGCATCCCAGTACCCCCAGCCCTCCCTAATGCCTTCTCACATTGCTTGCTAACCTTAAGGTCATCTGATATAATTATCCCCAGATCTCTTTCCTGTTTTGTTGTTGTTACTACCTCCCACCCATTGTGTATTCTTCCCCTGGGTTCTTGTTTCCCAGGTGCATTATTTTGCACTTCTTTGCATTGAATCCTAAATGCCATACTTCTGACCATTCCTCCAACCTTGCCAAGTTCCTTCTCATCGTTTCCATGCCTCCTTGTCTATCAACTCTGTTTCAGATCTTTGTGTCATCTGCAAAGAGGAATACTTTTCCTTCCAGTCCCTCTGCAATGTCACTTATGAAGACATTAAAAAGGACTGGACCCAATACTGAACCCTGCGGTACCCCGGTAGTAACCCCTCTTTCTTCAGAGTGGACTCCATTTACAATTACCTTCTGTGTCCTGTTGTCCAGCCAATATTTTACCCAGGCTACCACCCTGGGACCCACTCCCAGGCTGGTTAATTTGACTATTAATCTTTTGTGAGGGACTGTGTCAAATGCCTTTCTAAAGTCTAGGTAGACCATGTCCACAGCCCCTCCCTGGTCTACTACTTTGGTCACCCAGTCAAAGAAATCTATTAGATTCGTCTGACATGACCTTCCCACTGTGAACCCATGCTGCCTTGGGTCCTGTGCCCCACTGGCTTCTAGGTACTCAACTATTCTTTCCTTCAGAAGTGACTCCATCACTTTCCCTACCACAGAGGTTAAACTGACAGGTCTGTCATTTCCTGCCTCTGTCTTGGTCCCACTTTTGTGAAGGGGAATCACATCCCGCTTCCTCCAGTCCTCGGGTACCACACCATCCTCCCATGATTTATTAAAAAGAGTAGCCAGTGGTTTCACTAGTTCCCCTAATTTTTTAGAATTCTGGGGTGAATTCCATCAGGCCCATTGCTTTGTCCACCTTTAGTTTTAGGAGTTCTTGCAGAACCCTTTCTTCTGTGAAAGGACTGGATCGACCCCCATCAAGAGTGCTTCTGTTAATTGGATTAGGCACTTCCCTCCTCTTTTGTGAATACTGAGCAGAAATATTCATTCAGTATCCCTGCTTTTCACTGTCCCCTCTGCCCACCCACTGTTCATTCTATTCAGCCTCACTATCCCTCCCTTTGTCTTTCTACGTCGCTGATGTACCTATAAAGGTTTTATCCCCTTCTTAAGTGAGTTGGCTATTTTTTCTCACTTTGGGCCTTTGCTATTCTGACTTCCCTCCCTGCTACCTTCTGCCTTAACTGGTACAGCTCTCTGTCCTGCTTCTTCTGTGTTTTCTTATACTTCTGGAATGCTATCTTTTTCTTCCTGACTTTCACAGCCACCTCTTTTGAGAACCATAGTGGCATTTTCTTTCATTTTGATTTGTTTATTTGCTTCACACAAAGGCTTGTTGCCTCTGTGATGGCAGTTTTGAAGATTCCCCATTGTTACTCCACCCCTCCTTCTAGCCTGTTTGCTAGTGCTTTTCTGAGGCACTCTCTCATCTTGCCAAAGTCAGTCTTCCTGTACCCTCACTTTTGTATGGCTTGACTCTGTAGCTGAGTTTAACATGAACAACACTGTTTGATGGTCACTTGTTCCAAGATGGCAACCCACTTCTAGATCTGAGATCCTCTCACTGCCCCGTTTGAGAGTACAAGGTCTAAGATTGCTCCCTCATGAGTGGGTTCCGAAACTAGCTGTCTGAGGCCTGCCACCTGTAGAACATCAAGAATGGCCCTGCTCTTGGATGTGGCTGCAGCAAATGTGCTCCAGTTAACATCTGGCATATTCAGGTCTCCCATCAACAGTATCTCCCCTTTCTCTGCCATTCTAAGAATGCCTTCTATCATATCTTTATCCATTTCCTGTCCCTGACATGGGGGTCTGTACACAACCCCTCTGCAGATTGTGGTGCCCTGTCTAGTCTCCAAGGTGACCCACAGTGCCTCCTCTCCTCCCTGTTTACTCTTTTGTTCAGTTGCTTTTATCCCTTCCTTTACATAGAGAGCTACTCCTCCCCCTCTTCTCCACTGCCTGTCTCTCCTGTAGGTTATGTACCTTGATATGTTGACAGCCCGGTCATGGTTCTCTGTGTACCATGTTTCTGTGACTGCTAAGATATCCAGGCATCCCTCTTCCATCAAGATCACCAGCTCAGGGAGTTTGTTGTCCAGACTACAGGCAATGGTACTCATTACCCTCCATTTCCTGGTGGTGTTACACCTTTTTGCCCCATCCCTGTCCTTCTTGCCTTTTTCACTTTCTCCATTTACCCTTACCCTTCTCCCTATCGACACCTCTATGTAGGTGTTTACGGCACTTACTACCATGATTTTTTTTGGGGGGACTAGGATGTTCCTGCTCCTTTCCATTGCTCCCCTTGGCTAGTTTAAATGCTTGCCAATGAAGCATTTAAACCTATCACCTAGGATCCTGGTTCCCCTCCTGGACAGATACAGCCCATCATGCCAGTATAGGCTTGCATCACTCCAGGTGGACCCCCAGTCCCCAATGAAGCCAAATCCCTGAGCTCCACACCAGTTTTTCAACCACTGATTGAATCTCATGGTGCAGAACACCCTAGCCTCTCCTACGCCACAGATGGGCAGCACCTCAGAGAAGGTTACCTTGCGTGCTACTTGTCTAAGGCCCCTCCCCAATTCCACAAACTCTTCCTGCACTTCTCTAATCCCTTTCTTAGCCAGGTCATTAGTCCCTAGGTGGTCAATGACATCCAGCTCCCTCCTCTGTGCAGCTGCTCTGGCAATCCTGAGGATTAGCTCCCTGTCCCTCCAAGCCATGGCGCCAGGCAGCCACCTTACCTCCCTCTTCCCTTCCTCCCCCAGTTCTAGCTTCCTAACAATGGAGTCCCCCACCAGGAGTTGTTTCCTTCCCCTGTGGGGTCCCATGGCACCCTCCTGTGGGTCTCCTTTGTGGAGGTTCCCAGCATCCTCCTTGGTCTCCACTGCGGTGCCTCCATAGAGGAACCACACTTTGCCAGAATGGCATAGGAATTGTGGAGAGGTACAACTGGAGGGATGCACCTCTGTTCCACCACCCTCACCCTCCCTGAGCCCACTGTGGTCCAACTGCTCCTCTTTCTTGGCAACCTCTGAGGCAATGACAGTGGCACTGGTGGTCCCTGGATGGAAGAGGAGGTCCCACAAATCCTGGCCAACTCAGCCTGGAGATGAGCAACCTCCTCCCTCAGCCCAGAGAAGTGCCTGCAGATGGGACAACACCGCATCCTCCAGAACATCTCCCAGAAGACTGCTGCTCCACAACCACTGCACTGAACCACTCCCATCATGTCTTATTTCTGGCCCCTTAACTGTTTGCAATCCTTACTCTTTCCTCTGTTTTTTTCTTTTTTTTCTCTCTCTCCTTACTTTCTGCCCTTGTGCCCTTTAAGCTCCTGATTGTCCTGTTCTGAGAAAAGAATATCCTATATTTCTCAGTTGACCCCTTACTTGCTTAGAGGCAGACCTCCAGCAGCTAGAGGGGGCCGGAGAGCTAATCTTGCCCTTCTAGGATGGTGGTTCTTTGGTGGCTCTGTGATCACTCACTTCCTGCTCTGAAACAGGAAGTTCCTGTTGTCAGTCAAATCCTGTGCCTATAAAAGTAGAACTAGCTCAGGGTGGGAAGGAGGGCAATGTAGTCCCAGTAAAGAAGTCCAGTCACACAGCAGTCCTTTCTCCTGGAGTCTTCTGCCAAGCTATAACAGAATCTTTCTAGCTAAGCCACTCCCCCTACTTACTAGATCTTTCTACAAGCAATTTTAAACCTCACAGCTATCAAGTCCTTTCAATCACCTGAGATTTACACCTAGATAACTGTCCAGATAACTATTCAGTTCAGTTAACTCAGACAAACACACACTTTTTTTTGTTTTGTTTGTTAGTTTTTTTTACTCTAAATTAAAGGTCCAAGTACAAGAGTTCTACTTCTATAGTCCCAGTAGAGAAGTCCAGTCACACAGCAGTCCTTTCTCCTGGTGTCTTCTGCCATGCTATAACAGAATCTTTCTAAGGCAGTCTTTAAATGTAGCTTCCTTCTAGCTAAGCCACTCCCCCTACTTACTAGATCTTTCTACAAGTAATTTAAACCTCACAGCTATCAAGTCCTTTCAATCACCTGAGATTTACACCTAGATAACTGTTCAGATAACCATTCAGTTCAGTTAAGTCGGACAAACACACACTTTTTTTTGTTTTGTTTGTTAGGTTTTTTGTTTACCCTAAATTAAAGGCCCAAGTACAAGAGTTCTACTTCTATAGTCTAAGTAGAGTAGTCCAGTCACACAGCAGTCCTTTCTCCTGGTGTCTTCTGCCAAGAGAAGTCATTTCAAAGGTCTGACATAGCATTTGTAACATTCTGAGCGCCAATGGCCCAAATTCTTTATTGCTTCTGCTGATCCCCCCTCCAGGGTTAACTCTGACATTGCTCTGATTCTAAAAGACTGTGTGGCAAACTGTGCCGGATCATATCCTATAAATGCCAATGTACCCTTCAATAGTCCCCCCACCTGATAGCAAGTTATCATTCCTCCATTTCCATGTTGAAACCAGGCACCTGTGCCTGCATGCTGGATGCACCTGTATTTCTCCATGACTTCCACAGCGCAAACCTGCCCTACCTCACCAAGTTGAATCTGTACCCAGGTGCCTCGGTCCAAGGGGGCAACAAAATATGTTAGACCAAGAGTAAAACATAAATTTGGTAATATGACCTTTGTAGAAAAGGTCACAAAATTATGGGACCAAATTGATGAAGGGGACAAACAAATTAAACAAATAAAAGTCCTCTTCAAAATTGTTGATTGTGAAACTCCCATGAAATGTAAGTGTAACAGCTGACATGCTAAATAAGTGGATGGGTCAGTAACTTGTATACGGAAATATCGCAGACTAGCCATTATATTTGGATGTAAGTTAATAATGATTTTTTTTACTTATGTATGTGATTGTTTTTTTTTAATTGTTTGTGTATAACTTGATGTTATGTGTGAAACAGGTTTCATCTTGAAAAATGGGACATGTTCCCAAAGATGTAATAACATTATTACCTATATAAAAATAAAACTTTTACTACTACATTCAGTCTGTCTTAGATCATCGTAACCAGACGTAGAGGCTTCGGCCACCCCAGCAGCATGCAATGAACCTACTGACATTTGCTGGGCTCTGGCCACCCCAGGACATGCAAGTCCATCCTATTCCTACTAGAAGTACACACACACACACACACACACACACACAATGGCTGACTCAGAGGCAAGCTGCTCCATCTGCAGCTCACTCATTTGCTGCTCCTCCTGGAGTCAATCCAGGAACCAACACAAATTGGGATGGCTGGCACCTAACCATACTCCAAAGCCCCTGTGCCACCCCATCAGTTATTCATATGTGCATGGCCAGCATGCATGGCTTCACACATGTTCCAGGCCTCCAGATGGAATGTGGGTCACCATCTGCCAGACCGGCTGATGTGCCTGCTGATCCATGTGTCCTCAATGTAGTAGAGCATGGGCTGCAGCTTGGCATGGTTATCCCTGTAGAACACACTGTCCCACAGCTTCCCATACAGACCGAGTACATCTGCCACAAGCACAAATGCCAGGGACAGCAGCATCTGCACTTGGAGGATGACTGCCTCCTCTGTGGTTTAATATCCAAGCAACTCTAGACACTATTGTACCTTGTGCCACACTGTCTGGCAGAAGTGGACAAAGCAGCCATGGATAACCACCCCAGGGAACACCACACTAAGTGCCCACCATGCTGTTCTCTCAAAGTCTAGGAGTGCCATCTTCAGTTTCACACCTCCCAACAGCCGACAACCTTCATAAATGCCCACATGTAGGACTGCTCCCTGTGAGTGCACATCAAGATGTTCACTGCAGGCATGATGACATCGGAGTGGACACTGTGGATGGTGTACATCTGCCTGAACAGGGGTGGTGTTGTGCCAAAGGTTCTGTCCAGAAAACAGTCCCTGCTGTCCCCTAGGAAGCACAGGGAGAATTGTGCTGGAAATACCAGCATTCTGTTGGTAGACGGACCACTATCATGCAGGATGAATGGCTCCCCCTGCCCCATGGTGGCATACTCTGGTGGAATGGACAGGTCCTACATGCTTGATGGTGCTGCTGGACACCCTCTAGCCACCTGCTGGACATGCTGAATGGTGTGCTTCAATAGGGACACATCCAGCAGTCTGCCAGCTATTGTGTCTGACACCCCTGAGGTGCACTGCACCACCACCACCTGGGAGGTGTTCTCCATACTGGTGTATGCACATTCTCTGACATCGCCCACCACAGCCCTGATGCCAATCTCACTTGCATTGGGCACATGACTGTAGGGGCACCCATGATGCACTACATGGTCTGCCACTGTGCGTATCTGAGCAGGACACTCGAATCTGTGGCACTAGGCACATCTCTAGTATACCTCCTTGTCCCGGCTGTATACATACCCAGGGAGGCTTAGCAAGGGTTTCCCCCTCTGGCTCAAGAGAAATGTCAGCATTTCTGGCTCCATCTAATTGTCGCTGTCTTTGCAGATGGCTGTACTTCCACATTGTGCCCCTTTTGTTGTGTGTGTGGCCATGCCCATGTGCACAGTGTACCGGCAATAGAAATGGACTGCCTAGCAGGTGCAGCCCCATGGCTGCATGGTACTGTGGCTGTCCATTTTAGGCATTGCTAACACTGTGGGAGTATTGAGTCACTGACGTGCACCGACCGGTCGATGGACACAGGTGAGTTGACTGCATGCCTTTCACTGTATCTGACTCCCCCCTCACAGTGCCAACCTGTCTACTGAAGGCTCTGCTCTGGGACTGTGCTGCCTGTGTGCTGGGTGAATGTGCAGCACTGGGGATTCAAAGCCATATGCACCTGACCCAGCACTCCTGTGCTGTATGCACCTTTTAGTATGTGCTACGATGGTGAGTTGGGGGGTGAAGGCAGTTTGGTTCCATGTGTGCTTCTGCAGTCACAGCTACAGGTCCACAAATGTAGCATATCAGTGCTACTGCATTGTGCCATCTGGAAACAGTTGTGTGTTGTTTGAAGATTGCTGTTTATGGTTGCTTATATGGTCTTGCCCTTTAACTGTTTAGAAGTGGGGGTGAGGGGAATTACGGTTGGAAACCTTAGTGTCACATTTCTTTAATTTCATACATTAACGTGAACCCTACCTGGTGCATTAATCCAGTTTTTTGCAATGAATTTCCTTCCATTCTGAGTCAGTGGACTTGTATCCTCATTCATGCAGGTCCACCAGGATGGTAGCCAGTGATGATAACTATTAGCAAACAGCTACTCAAAGCTCAGGCCACGGAAAATGCAGACTGCAAATATGCAGATATCTACATGTGGCTGAATGCAGCATTACCACTACCCTGCATAATGCATCACCATCCTGTGAGTGACATGTGCAGACAGTGACTGGCAGCATAGTGATGGTACAGTTCAGCAAATGGCAAAAAAGGCAACTGGCCAAAATGACGAATGCTGAAATAGCAACTTTCCACTCACATGCACACACACACACACAAACATTACAATGGACACAGCAATGCCCTGCATACCACTGGGGAACAACTGCCTGGTCCTTGGGTAGCCAGCACAGCCAACAGCCCACCTGGGCACATGGTGGCACAACCACACAGTGTACAGTGCACATATGGACCCCCACCACACACCAAAGTGGCAGCTGGGCACCCGGTGACCCCAGGGTGACACACCCCCAATAATGGAAGCAGGAAGGAGACATGGAAAAGCACACATGGAACCAAACTGCCTTCACCCCCCAACTCACCATCGTAGCACATACTAAAAGGTGCATACAGCACAGGAGTGCTGGGTCAGGTGCATATGGCTTTGAATCCCCAGTGCTGCACATTCACCCAGCACACAGGCAGCACAGTCCCAGAGCAGAGCCTTCAGTAGACAGGTTGGCACTGTGAGGGGGGAGTCAGATACAGTGAAAGGCATGCAGTCAACTCACCTGTGTCCATCGACCGGTCGGTGCACGTCAGTGACTCAATACTCCCATAGTGTTAGCAATGCCTAAAATGGACAGCCACAGTACCATGCAGCCATGGGGCTGCACCTGCTAGGCAGTCCATTTCTATTGCCGGTACACTGTGCACATGGGCATGGCCACACACACAACAAAAGGGGCACAATGTGGAAGTACAGCCATCTGCAAAGACAGCGACAATTAGATGGAGCCAGAAATGCTGACATTTCTCTTGAGCCAGAGGGGGAAACCCTTGCTAAGCCTCCCTGGGTATGTATACAGCCGGGACAAGAAGGTATACTAGAGATGTGCCTAGTGCCACAGATTCGAGTGTCCTGCTCAGATACGCACAGTGGCAGACCAAGTAGTGCATCATGGGTGCCCCTACAGTCATGTGCCCAATGCAAGTGAGATTGGCATCAGGGCTGTGGTGGGCGATGTCAGAGAATGTGCATACACCAGTATGGAGAACACCTCCCAGGTGGTGGTGGTGCAGTGCACCTCAGGGGTGTCAGACACAATAGCTGGCAGACTGCTGGATGTGCCCCTATTGAAGAACACCATTCAGCATGTCCAGCAGGTGGCTAGAGGGTGTCCAGCAGCACCATCAAGCATGTAGGACCTGTCCATTCCACCAGAGTATGCCACCATGGGGCAGGGGAGCCATTCATCCTGCATGATAGTGGTCCGTCTACCAACAGAATGCTGGTATTTCCAGCACAATTCTCCCTGTGCTTCCTAGGGGACAGCAGGGACTGTTTTCTGGACAGAACCTTTGGCACAACACCACCCCTGTTCAGGCAGATGTACACCATCCACAGTGTCCACTCCGATGTCATCATGCCTGCAGTGAACATCTTGATGTGCACTCACAGGGAGCAGTCCTACATGTGGGCATTTATGAAGGTTGTCGGCTGTTGGGAGGTGTGAAACTGAAGATGGCACTCCTAGACTTTGAGAGAACAGCATGGTGGGCACTTAGTGTGGTGTTCCCTGGGGTGGTTATCCATGGCTGCTTTGTCCACTTCTGCCAGGCAGTGTGGCACAAGGTACAATAGTGTCTAGAGTTGCTTGGATATTAAACCACAGAGGAGGCAGTCATCCTCCAAGTGCAGATGCTGCTGTCCCTGGCATTTGTGCTTGTGGCAGATGTACTCGGTCTGTATGGGAAGCTGTGGGACAGTGTGTTCTACAGGGATAACCATGCCAAGCTGCAGCCCATGCTCTACTACATTGAGGACACATGGATCAGCAGGCACATCAGCCGGTCTGGCAGATGGTGACCCACATTCCATCTGGAGGCCTGGAACATGTGTGAAGCCATGCATGCTGGCCATGCACATATGAATAACTGATGGGGTGGCACAGGGGCTTTGGAGTATGGTTAGGTGCCAGCCATCCCAATTTGTGTTGGTTCCTGGATTGACTCCAGGAGGAGCAGCAAATGAGTGAGCTGCAGATGGAGCAGCTTGCCTCTGAGTCAGCCATTGTGGGCCAATGCAGGCATTACAGGGACCTAACACCCTACATTGAGACCATCTTTGGGGAGTATGGACAGTGCAGCATGGCAGACTACTACCGCAGACTGGCCTACAATTTCCAACTCCAAGTGTAGGCTGCTGTTGATCCCTCCCTGCACCAACCTGCCTGCCACTGTTGCCCATGTCCACCAGCAGTACCACATCTGCCACCCTGTCACACCCGGTGGCTGGGCAACTAAACCTCTCCAAGGTTAATGTCACCTGCATGACCTCCTGTCATGTCTCCTTCCTGCTGTGCCACTGTGCAGTCCCTGACTCCATCATTTACAGTGTCCCTGGGCAATGCCACCCACCTGCACTGCTGTGGCATAGCTTTCTGCCTTGCTTCACTGTCCCATGCATGTGCCTTGTAGCCCCCTGCCCTCTGTCACTGCATCCACTGGCACTGTGGTGCCCCCTCTTCCTTGCTCGCTGTGGTGCTCCATGGCCTGTGGTTGTCCATGGACCCCTGCCCATCATGCACATCCCCTCTCTCCTGTCTGTGGGCTCCACACACTCCGGTGTCCTGCACTGATCCCCCTCCCCATTTGTGCCCATTCTCCATTGGTGGTGGTGTTGTTGCCTTTTTTGAAACCCTGCAGACACTATTGTGATGCTCACTGAGCATTGTCAGCAGCCATCTTTGCTGTCGCTGTGCAGCCTGTGTCATATTGCTGGTCACCATTTCTGCATTGCTTTCCTCACATGGAACCCTTCAGGACCTGAGTTAACAGATGTAGATGCACAGGGCCATCTGGGCCTTGCACCAAGAGAAGAGTTAATATGCAAGCTGATATGTCCATCTGCCTGTCTGTTATGAATGCAAATAATTTTCAAGGTTATTTGGAGGGCTGAAGAACCAGAGGGCCCACTGTCCCCATTGCTTTCATTTAGCTACAGATGCAGATTCACAGGGCCAGGAGTCCTTTTGGCTGTGAAAGCATCGGGAATTCTAGGCTCTGTGCTTCCATGTAGCTATGAGTGCAGAGGTGCAGGGCCCCCTGGGATGTATGCCAAATAGAAGATTTACCTTCACTATATTATTACTTGGGACATGCAAGTAAAGACTGAGATTTGAAATGGGAGCTGCTGAACAAATGGGAATTCTGTTGGGGAGAAAGAGGGCTTTCCTGTCTGTTAGTACTAACTGCTCTCACTGAGAACCATGTTCAGTTAGGATTGAAAAAAGTTGGTCCACAAACTGTAATTTTGGTTATGAACCAAAAGTTTCAGTTTGCACCAAAATTTTAAGATTGCAAACTGAATTTTCTTTGGTTTGTACCCAAAAGCAGTCATACTGAAAATTGGACTAGGCAAATTCCAAAGTCTGAAAATACTATTTCTGGTATATTTGGGGGAAAAAAATCAGAATTTTGCTTATGAAGTTCTGTTTAGCAAGATTATTTTTTTTTCTTTAAAGTGTCCATTTGAATAGCTTTTCATATTTTCTTGATAACTGAGCAGAAGAAACAGGATGGCGGCTGTCACAAACCTAAAAAAAAAAATATTCAAGACAAGCACTTTCATATCATGACACATAGGTGGTGTGAACTGAAAATGCTTTTGTGAAATGAAAATATTTGGTTTGTATCAGAGGGTTTTCCAAAAATCCTACTGAACATGCTTAGAAAAAAACATTAAAATCTTTATAACCCTGGAATTGTTTCATATTTTTTCATGAATTCTTTGAAAGGCACTACCTCAGCACCCATCATGTCTAACCTGAAAGTTTTGAAAAATAATTCCGGACCACCTAGGCTACGTGTGAGAAAAAATAAAACATGTATTAAGTATAAGAAAAAGTGTGCCTTTTACAAAATAAGGGATATCCAGAGCTCAGAGACCACACAAAGTGCCATCACAATACTTTCCATGTCTTGAGACTATTCCAACCTGACCATTCATGTGAAAGTTTGACTATTCCATTGAATGTTGCCATAGGAATTAAGATGCAAAGTCAGGGGTTTATGAATGAGCGCTCCACTCAAGCCTATCTATAGGGGCAACACCATACCCCTATACTACATAGGCTACATAGTGTCCCTAAATTAGAGTGGTGTTTGAGTTTTCTGTTAAAACCCCTGTTTTCTGATGCTTAGAACTCAACCATTTTAGACCATAGAATTATGAAATTTGCCATGCGTTATCTCACTCCTATTGAAAGTTTCAGGAAATTCTGTTTTATTTGATTGTAAGTAATTATGTGTTAAGATTATGAATTTTGCTAGCTTTGCTCCATAATGTTTTGTCAAAGGATAGAGAAGGAAGTGGCAAAGTGTTTAGATAAGAAGCTTACATGGTTGTTGGATATTATAGAGAACTAGGTGCATTTGTTTGTGTGCTTGTTTGTTTTGGTAAAAGTGTTACTAACTTTTAAATTTAATTATGATTAAATCATCAGACAAGCTCAATACTCTTAAAAAGCTGAACAAAATATTTGTTTTTTCATGTTGAAATTCTACACAAAAAAAATCTTTAAGGTAGTATAGCTTTTTAAATAATTACAAATTAACGTGACACGTTAGTGTCTGTGCAGGCAGGGAAGCACAAGGCACACAATGTCATTTTTTTAAATTAATTACTAATGAGTTATGTTTAATTATTAATAAAAATCTTCATGCAGGAATTCATCCCCTTTTTATTTCTTGAAACTCTATGTACAGCATAAATACTTTAAACAGATTTTGAAAATATTCATGGTGCATGATGCTTTTTATGCTGTGCAGCAATTTTGAAAATGTATATAAGGCACTAAAAAAATATATGTTAAAATGTTCATGCTGCACAGTGGTTTTGAAAATCTACATGCATGATTATTTTGAAAATATACATGCTGTTCAGTGGTGTTAAACATTTATTTATTTGCTTTTGGTTACTGGGTAAGTGCACTAGCAAGGACCTGACTATTTTCAGGCATGACCTGAGAGAGTACAGATAACAACAATAAAAATACAATCACATTTGAACTATGTACAGGGGAGAATGCAGGTATCCATGCAGGCATAGGCAGTAATTACAGACCAGAAGATTGATAACATCCATGCAGGGATGTGTAAATTATTCAGGGATGAGTCTTAGGAAACTAAATGTTAAAATCATTGGCAAGAGAAAAGGCAGGCAGAATGCATTGATAGGGTGTGCTGTGGTTTTCAAAATAAACATGCTGTAGATTTTTTTTTTTATTAAACATTCATACAGAAATCCTTCATGAATGTTTTAAAATTTTCTGTGCTGAACAAAAATGTTAATTTTGAAAAAGTACACGGTGTGTAAAAGTGTTTACTTAGTGCTAAAATTAACATAAAATGTTAGATGACTTACTAAGGAAGGTATTTTAGTAATTGTGAGGGGGAGGTACAGTATAACTAGAAACACACTGTGTTTTTTAAAAAGTTATTAGATTTTTTTTTTACAATTTATATTATATGTCCTCTCCACAGATGCTGGCTTCACCTGTAACCATGGGCACCTCCACTAAACCCCTACTTATCTTCTTCCATCAGTCCCCAAAAACCATTAGTTTATACTCCAGGTGGGGTATGTATGGGGGGATACTTCCCCAAGCATGTGCAGTGTCAGCTAGCAGGTGAAAGACCTGGAACTGGCCTGATTATACCAGGGTCCCCATGAAGTAGGAACTGAGACTGCTTTCCTTTCTCTTCCCATAGTCCTCAGGAGGATGCCACATGAGGAGACTAATGCTTATGTACACACATTGCATGCAAAGCATGGGTGCCAGGACAATGACTTCCCCCTCACACTCCAAGCCGTACCACCAACTATGATCACATAGGTACCAGAAGTGCAGTAAGGATGGTGGTCCTTCCCCCTAAAGGAGACAGACATCTGCTGATTCTCAATCTTCCTACCATGGCCAGCCCCTCATAGGACCTACACCAATAAAGAGGCTCATTCCTTATCTACATTTGGCCCCAATGGGACATGGTCAGTGGAATTTGTGGAAGGATAAGTGCCTAGAGAAGCCAGGTGATATAGCTGCAAAGGTGGCCATAGTGGGACACATTGATGGCAGTCCTTTTTCTCAAATGGAGAATATCCTCTGATTCTCAATCTTCCTACCTTGGCTAGCTACACCTAGGATCTACAACAATGACTAGGCACATTCCTCAGCTATATTCCTTAGCTACATCTGGCCCTGGTGGGACACATTCAACTCATTCACTCCACCACTGTGGAGTAAGCTTTGTGGCATTGACAGAGGTGTAAATATCTAGAAAAGTCAGGTGATGGAGCTGGAGCGGTGGCCATAATGGGACACTTTTATTTTATTTATTCTGCTGGTAACCAGGTAAGGCCCACTAGGCACCATGCCTGTTTTCAAGGGTGACCTGGAAGAACTGGGGATGTTAAATGACTTGCTTAGAGACATACATTATGCAAGTAAAGGTTGTGGGAATCAAACCCAGGTCTGTTGAAGTACGAAGCTGATTCAAAACTCAGTACTCTAACTCCTAGGCTATATTTCCAGCACAACAAAGTTGCAAATAGGAGCAGTAAAAGTTTGATTGACAAGAGAAGGTTGTCAGGGTTTGTGACAAGGGAGGAGGTGATGAAGTGGTGGGATGAGCAAAAGTGAGAGTAAAAAGGGGATAAAAGAAGAGAAATAGAAAAGGAAAAGAAACATTGTTAACATTTGGGCAGATAGGGAAGGCAGTGGAGAAGAATGATTGAAGTTGTATGCATATTAGGATTGAGGAGGTAGGCAAAGATGGAATGGAAGAGGAAAAGATATAAAAAAGAAAGGAGATAAGCTTGCAGGGCATAGCTAGCCCTAGGGTAGGAGCAGAGTGAGAGGGAGGATTAGAAGTAGGGTGGATTGGGCAGAAACAAGAGGAAACACTAAAGGTGCATTGGAATTCAGGAAAGCTGAAAAAGGAAGCAAAAATGGGAGACTGTGGAGATGGGGCAAGAGGGGAGAAAGGTGTAGGTTAAACATAAACAAAATCTCTGTAGAAATCACAACATCAGAGACATCTTGGAGAAAATGTATATTATCCCTACACTGAAACTATTTTTTCACCATTCTCCCACCAACAGGGCATTGCAGGATCACTTAACTGGGAGTGATTAAGGATCCTGTATCACTTGAGCATCTCATCCCAAATGATGTTCTTTGTCTGTTTTTATTAAAGGCATCCCTGAGGCAGCATACAATGATATCTGACAGCTAGTCAGGCAAACTTACAGTATAATGTAACAGTAATATAGCTAATGAGTTATAAGTGGTTGCAAATAACACCAGAGATATCTCATGTTTTGACAGCTTTTGTTTTACTAGCATGTCCTATACTGGAGAATAAACAGAAGTGGAACATGCAACTTTAATTGCCCCCTAGAGCCTCAGTCACCACAATTACATGTTCCTGAGAGTCAGCATTCACAGGAGGGGGTATGCCCAGGCCGCACAGGTGGGGATAAAAGAAAAAACTGAACAGGTAGTTATTGTTGTTGAGAGATGGGGTCCTCAGCCTGAGCAGCTCACAGGTGACAAGTGATTGAGTTTAAAGTATGTTATCTTTCAAAGCAATTTGAAGTTACAAACTGACTTGTGATCTTCCCTCTCCCCAAAGATCCAGTCACAGTGGGCCTCAAGGTATCATAGGTACTGGGAAGGGCAACATTTTGCAGTACAGATTTTTCATTTCAACACTGCCTTGTACTACCATCTTTTAGTTCAGTTACTTTCACAGCTAACCTAATTCTGTTCTTTAGGTACTTAATGTATTGTATATTGTCTACAGACCAGTTAGACAAAAGCAGCTATTATTTACTGTGTATAATAATTGTACTATTATTACTTTCAAGACACTATGTTTTCTAGCTCACTTTTGTTTTATGTAAAAATTATAGAGGCTGTACTTGTTGAGCATGTGTAACTCAGAAGTAAATGAATGTCCAGTGATAATCAGTAGCAAATCAAAAGAATAATTGATGGTGCATTTAAATCCACCTCAACTAAAATGACACTCAGTGATGCACTTGGGTAGAAAACAGATGAAGTATTGTTACAGTATGTATAACAATCATGTATCTTTATTGCCATGGTGTAAGGCAGACAGTATGATTTTTGTTATTTTTCTCAATTCTTATGCATATCTTATAAAATAAAATGTTGTGAATACTATGATGAACAACTGCCAATAAAAATTTAATCAAAAAAATGCAGCTCTCCTATGTAAAAATTGTTGCTGTCAGTATGCAAGGCAGATATGAACCACCATCTCTGAAGGCTGCTGGATTGAAAAAATATCAACAGGGCAAGGAAACAGTTACATTCTATTGAGATAAACAAAAATCTTTACTGCAATGTAAAAATTGTTGTGGAAAATAAGTATCTTGCATGTACACATAATGAAATAAATCTAAACTCATTTTCTGTAAAAAAAATAGATCAGATATTCCCTGTTTTGTTGGACTTACTAGATTGTTACTTTAAAACCATGTGTAACTTCATCAGTAACCTATTTAAAATAGTAGCTGCAAAATCGTGCATATAACTGATAAGGTGTGTTTTATTTTTTAATGGGTCTACTTCTCAAATAAATAAACACCTCAGTACTGTAAGAACAGAGTGTTCTTGGTTCATTGGATTAAGGGTATACCAGACTATGATTCAGACCCTAAACTTATCTTTTTACATTTGTTTTTGCATAATTCTCTTTTGTGTTTATCTGTTTTGTTCTATGTCTTTTCAAGAAAGTGACAGTAACATTGATAATTATTTTCTTTTATCTTCCTGTACACTAATACCTTTTGAGAAAAAAGATAGTGTGACTGATTCCCCTTCTCCTATAATGGATACAGATATGTGTATTCTGAAGTTATCCTGTTTGGCATGGATGCTTATCAGTGTGTATGCATATGCCTAGTTAATCATTCTTTATTAGTATTTCCTATCTTGAGAGTTTTTTTTCTAACAGAGACAATTTCATACCAGACATTCAAAATTCACATTGGAGTTTTAAATGGTAGAAAATAGTATTTTAAGCTCAATATACTGGCTTTCCTCATCAAATGCCAAGACAAGGAAGCAAAATAAATGCATGCTTTGCAGTGTTACCCATTTGAATAATACTCTACGTCTTACTTGTAGCAGATTATTCCATGGAACCCCTTTATTTCAAATATGTGGAATGTCCAGTTTATCAATAAAGTAAATGTAATGTGTTCAGAAAACATTGACAGTGGGCAAAATGCCCAAGGTAGAAAAAGGTAATGCATATCAAGATGTGATATCTAAAAATAGGAAAAGAGCCAAGATAGATGAATTGATATTAATGTAGATGTGCTCTGCTTTAACAGGAATACACTGTACACAGCATTTGAGAAGGGAGGAGCTTGGACAGCACCTAAAGGCTGGCCCTTCTGCTAATTCCAAGTTGTGTTATATTTTTTTGTACACATGAGAGAAATAGCTAACAACAGTTCCCTTCAGTTCTAGAAAATGTCACATTTTAAATGAAAATTTTAAAGAACAGCTGATGCCTTCAGGAGAACTAATAAAACATAATCTTTAGACTTAGTTCAGCTTGTATTTCATATTAGTTCTGTATTCTCCTCCCCATTTCATATTAGTTCTGTATTCTCCTCCCCATTATTTATTACTAGTGAAATTTGCTTGAAAACAAGATCTTTGCTCCTGAAGAGTTAATCTATTCCTGTTGCTTTCTCCCTAGCTGAGTTCATAATGTACTGCTTTTGACATCACAGTTACTGACATGGCAATAGACTGTCAGTGTTTTGTGAACTCACTTGTGCTGAATAAAGAGAAGATGAAAGCCATCCTGTTTGGGACCAGACACCTTGGAGCCAACAGGCATGACCTGCTCCAGCTTCACACAGCCCAAGGGAAGAGAGTTGAGGTCATTGCCAGGATTAAGTACCTTGGGATCCTCCTTGATCAGGAGATGTCCTACAAACCTCACATTGACTCCTTAGCAAAGTCCACTCAAGAGAAGACTGGACTCCTATACAGGCTGGGCAATTCTCTTTCGGATGAGGCTCGGTGAGCCATTGCCAACTTCACCCTACTTCCACCCTCCTCTATGGGCCCCCCTGCTACAGTTCCTCAGAAAGGGAGAACTAAGAAAACTTACTGTGTTCTATCATCAGGTTACATGTTTTGCTACTAACTCCCCTCCTAGGAGGCACCACTGTGAGGTCCTGGCGAACCTCTACTGGCCCACGGTATGGCACAAACTGGCCTACTCTCCTTTATGTTTGACATTTAAATTCAATACAGCCGGCCCTCCTCCTTATCTGTGTAGGTCTACTCAATCCCAGAGTCCAGTGCTGTGACCTGAGATCTTTGACTGGACATTCCCTTGACATCCCACATGTACATGCTAACCAAGGCAAGCAATCCTTTCGGTACACTGATCCTCACTTATGTAACTCACTTCCAGAGAGTTTGGCAGACAGACCCACTCTCCATAGATTTAAGTCTGACTTGAAAGTGTACCTGCTGGAACTTAGTCTCTGTGGCTGCAGTAGTTAGCTCATGGTCGACTCTGCCCATCCTTCCCCCCCTTCTAGTATTCCCTTATCAGATAATATCCTAACAGGGTTACAGGGCCCTGTGTCACTATTCACTCACTTGTGAACCTGTTACTTTGTGTCCTTATCCTCCCAGCCTGTGAACAGAGCAGTGATTATAATACCCTGCAACTTTACTGTTGTTACTATATCATGCATGTATCTCTTGTGTAATGTGTCATATGTACTGTGTACCTTTCTAACATATTGTGATTGTGCTGTTACACCCTGTAAGTACACTATGCCTATTCCAATGTATGTAACTACTGTATATAACTACCAATGTATGTACTTCTGTATGTAATAAATCCAGGGTTGCTCCTGAAAAAGGGACCTCTGGTCTCAGTGAGCTTACCCAGTTATCAAAATTTAAATAAATAGATAATAAATAAGACTGTGATGTCACAACAGAGGATTATGACTTGAAGTAGGGTGTAAGCTTTGGAGGCAGATGAACTCTGATGTATAAAGATCATGTATTCATGCAAATTCCCTCAGTAATAAATAATGGGGAGGAGAAGTTAATACAATATATATGGAATGTAAGCAGAATTGTACCTAAATATGTTTTTCAAAGTTTGCTTTGAGGAGTCAGTGGCTTTTTAATTGTCAATGATTAAGAAGAACACAGGTGGCTATTACCCCCCCCCCCAAAAAAAAAAAGTAGGGCTTGGATTGAGAACCAAGAAATTACTAGATATGTCTTGTGTAACATGGCTGGTGGCAGTATCTGATGTTACAATAACTAAATCAGTACAATAAGCCTAAAAAAAGCAGAGTATAAGAACCCAGAATTGTATTGGCAGTTCTGTACATTTCCCAAGTTATTTCATGTACAAATGGTGACAGTGATACTGCCTCCAGTGCCCAACTTTGACTCTCAGTTGCAAGCACATCCGTGCTTAGCAGTACAGAAACTTAATTTATTTTCATTCATGCTAAAATAATGGTAAAAAAGAGTAATAACATGTTACATAAACACAACTCACACATTCATACATTGCGGGACTATCAAAGCCTCCTTGAGTGTTGTGCTCTGATTCCAATTTAGTAGTGTGACTTACGATGGGAGGTCAATCCACCTTAAAAGTGACCTAACTATTGGGTGTAAGTGCCACATGTTGCAGTGCTTTAAAAGAATTCTGAGTTTTACTTCAACAAGAACACACATCAGTACGTTAAATTTAGCATTATATGCAGTATATTGTGAACCCTGACAAAGATTATAGAAAAAGAATTCTAAAGTGCCTTATAGTCACCTGAGCAACAGAGCTAAAATGTTAAACATTCCTAACTTATATTAAAGTATGGTGCGTGACGGTTGAAGAGAACATAAACATTTCATGGAACTCTGAAGATAACAAGAAGGTTTAAAAATAAAAGAACACGTGTATAAAAATAAACATTAGTACTCTCTCAAAATACATAATTTAATGTTAATGCTTTATCTTAGGGTATTTCACTGCATCAAATTCATAGCATGTGAGCCTTCAGCGGGATGTGACCTTTAATCTGCATATCCCCCTCCTTCCTATTAACACCTGTTCTGGTGCTTTCATCTCTCAATGTTGTTCCTAGGCCTGGAGTTCAAAAATTCCTCCAACGTTAGCCATTACTTATTATATGTTGCTAGGTTACCACTGGAATGACAGCCAAAGGTGAAGTGCTTCTGGTGGTAGACTTCAATTTGCCTGATGTGGATTGGAGCACCCAGGCTGCAACCACAATCAGGAGCAGAGGCATCCTGGATGCCCTGCAGAAGGCATGCCTCAAGCAGCTTATGGTGGAACCCACCAGAGAAGGAGCAATATTGGACCTGGTACTCACCAATGGGGACAGAATCACTGATTTAATGGTGGGTAGCCACCTGGGGTCCAATGATCATCGTAGGGTGTAGTTCAATGTGAGAACAGTGGAGGAGCCAAACCACACGAAAACAAGGATCCTGTATTTCAGATGGGGTTGATGCTGTAAAACTTGGGGAATGTCTCAAGGAAGCCCTGACAGGGGAAGAAGGAGGGGGGGATATAGAGAACAAATGGGCTAACCTTAAGGAGTTATAGCAGAGGCATCAAGCCTTCATGTTAGGCAAGTAAGCAAAACAAAGAGAAAGAAAAAAGGCATGGGGTCATAATGTCGCAAGACATTATGCCGCATGGCAAAATCCCACTGTCAATACAGCGTGATAGTGCCATGCAGCATAAGTCTTTTTTCTGTTGGGGAATCTGCCCCCCACACCCCCATTATGGGGAATGTGCCCCCTGGACCCCCCACTAAAGATTCTCAACTCCGGGGGGGTCCAATTTGGGGATCACACAATTTGTGGAACAAAATAAAATGTCTGGGACCGGGAATCAAACCTGGTCCAAGACGCAATGCCTGGGTTCCTACTGCTGTGGCTCAGTCCAGCGAGCCAAGGCAGCTGCTCAGCAGAACCCACTTCCAGCAGAGGTCTTATCCTCTGCCTGGGACTGTGTGACTGGTGCAATACCGCATATAGCAGTATATGCGGTATTGCACCATTCGCTCTCATGGACAGCGCTTGTTCGTTGGTTATACCGTTGTACACTATAAGTGTA
Source organism: Neoceratodus forsteri (assembly GCA_016271365.2). NCBI lineage: Eukaryota > Metazoa > Chordata > Ceratodontiformes > Ceratodontidae > Neoceratodus > Neoceratodus forsteri. The sequence goes on from CM057455.1 coordinate 630,040,260, forward strand.
CGACATTAAGGACCTGGTAGGAAGAAAAACACTATGGTTCTCAAAGGATGTGGCCAGGAAGGTAAGAGACAAAAGGTTAGCTTTTAGGAGGTACAAGGAAGCACAGAGAGGAAAAGACAGAGAACTGTATCTGAAAAATCAGAGGGAGGTGTGGAAAGCAATCAGGAATACAAAAGCACAAACAAAGGAAAAAATACTCCAAGCAAATAAGAAAGGAGACAGGATCTTTTTTAGGTACATTAGTGACAGAAAGAAGAACAGATGTGGGATTGTGAGGTTAAAAATGGAGGAAGTGGTGCATGTGGATGGGGACTGAGAAAAAGCAGCAATCCTAAACAAATATTTTTGTTCAGTATTCACAGAAGGGGAAGGAGAAGGACCACTATTGGAGGTTAGGAGCACCAGTGGCAGAGAGATGGATACCAGCCTGTTTATGGCAGAAAGAATCCTAAAGGAACTTGAGAATCTGAAAAGGGACAAGGCTGTGGGGCTGGATGGGACACATCCCAAAATATTAAAAGAACTTAGAGAGGTGCTGGCAGCACCACTAACAGCACTACTCAACAAACTGAAAGAGACAGCGGTGATTCCAGGGGACTGGGGGTGGGCAAATGTAGTTCCTCTCCACAAAAGTGGGAACAGGGAGGAAGCTGGCAATTACAGGCAGGTCAGCCTAACCTCAGTGGTGGGGAAATTAATGGAGTCACTGCTAAGGGAAAGGACTGTGATATTTCTTGAATCCACCAGAGTGCAGGATCCAAGGCAGAATGGATTCACAATGGGAAGGTCTTGTCAAACAAATCTGATAGATTTCTTTGACTGGGTAACCAGGGAGGTAGATAAGGGAGGGGTGGTGGATGTGGCCTACCTTAGATTTCAGCAAGGCCTTCAACATCATTCCACATTGGAGGTTGATAAATAAGTTAGGCAGCCTGGGAGTGGGCACCAAGTTGGTAAACAGGGTCAGAAACTGGTTGAGTGACAGGACACAGAGGGTGGTAAATAGCATTCAGTCTGAGGAGAGGGGTGTGACCAGTGGGGTGCCACAGGAATCCATTCTGGCCCAGAGCTTAGCATAAGTTTGCAAGGTTTCAAACAGGGGTCCCAGGATGTCTGCTGCTATTTTTTATATAACTTGATGGGTGGACGGGATCAAGTGATGCAGGATTGCGAGTAGATGCACTCTGTCTCCCACTCGTTCAGTGGCTAAAATCGAGTTAAAATCATTTTTCAGTGTGGTAATCAGAAGTGAAAGCAGCTTTTAGGAGGCAAGAAATGTTCTACAAAGCAAGTCTGCAGTGTTCTACTATACTATGAAAGCACGGATGAACCAAGCCTTGCCTAGACACTCGCCTCCCCACATGCCGGAAAAAAACAGCAAGAAAAACAGGCCGCAACCTACCTCAGCCGAATGTACAGCTCAAGCGCAGGAATCTAATGTTCTTACTGTGGATCATTTCTTGTAAGAATTCAATTCTTTCTGAGAAGAGCTGTGCTCGTTAACATAAGAATTTAAATCCATGGCTTCGGCTGTGGATACTATCACTACGAGAGTCGGAGACAATGAAACACACATCATCTCGGTAGAGAAGCATTTGGATAGAATAGAACCGGAGTTGGTTTTAAGTAGGCAAAAGATGGCTCGATTAGAAGCCAAAATTGAAGATCTGGAGGGGCACAGCAGGTGCAACAAAGTGGTAATCATAGGCCTGCCAGAGAAGGAAGAGGGCTCAGAGACTGTTCTTTTTGTTTAAAAACTGGTGTCCAAGCTGGCAGGTCCTTCCCCGTATGGTGCCAATTATTCAATCGAAAGGACTCATAGAGCTTTGCGCCCTATGCCTGCAGCGGTTGCTCCCCCATGACCATTGATAACGCGTTTTCTCAATTATTTGGAATGGCAGCTCTTTCTGTTTAAAATTCACAGCCTGGATGAAATTAAATGGGGAGAGGCTCAGCTGAGAGTTACACAAGATTTACCCATTTCTGTACGTCAGCGGAGAGCCCAATTTCATCCTTTAGTGAACAAGTTAATTCCAGCAGAAATCAAGTTCAAGATGTTGTATCCAGCGAGACTTCATGTACAAAGCAAGGGAACATGGTCCAGCTTCAAGGATTCTAAGGCTGCGGATGCTGCCTTAAGAGCCGCATTGCCCAACCTGTTCAAAGATCGTTCAGTGCACAATGGAGTAAAGCTCAAGTTACACACACATTAAAGCGTTCTTCAATGCTGTTGAAGCTGTTTGGGGGCATGGTGACTTTCATTACTTCATCTATCTCTTATACTGTTCAGTTTAAAATGAAAGAGATTGATGGGGGTGGTTTTGTCCCGAACTGGTGAGTTTTAAAGTGCAATGATGCACCTTTTCTTTTTGGAAGCTGGTATGTGCGTACGGAAACTTCCAGATTGCTGGAACATATGGTTTGAAGTACTGTAAATTTAGTACTTTATTTATCTCTCATTTTATGTTTGAGGAGGCTAAACCCAAGTGGATGGATAGGGCTGGCTAGGCCCTGAACTGGTGAATTTTAAAGTGCAAGGACGCACCTTTTCTTTTTGGCACTTCATACATCCATGCCGAAACCTCCAGTCTGTCGGGACATTTTGGTTGTAGCCCTGGAAAGGGTGTTCATTTAATTTTACAAGGCCATGAGGAAAGCTGGTCTAATGGTCATCCTGGTGCTGGTTGTAAAAGCATCTATCCACTGTAATTTATAAGGTGTACATTAGCTGTTACATTGTTAAACATTATTGGATGATTTATAAAGCGCTGTAGATTAACACTTTATTTTACAGGAGACAGGCATATGAAAGAAGGAGTGGGTTACAGGGAAGTGCATTATTTAATGTGTTTGTAGACCCTATATTTCTTCTCTAGCTTGTTTTATATTGAATATTATACTATTACTGCTTTGTATAAATCTTAAAGGGATATGAATAGATCTGTTTTGTCTATAAGTAGGGTATTTTGGAATGGACAAGCGGGAGGAAGGGGTGTTGATCTTTCTACCTGGTCATCACGTACCATATAAAGATTAAGCTGGTAGGGAGGGGGGAATTTGTTTTCACTCTACAAATTATGCACAATTTATACTGGAAATCTTATGGGATTATGGGTAGATTTAGTGGAGCTATTTGTTTTTTTCTTCAAGGGTACGGGGTATTATGGGGGAGGGTGGAGAACGCAGCTGGCTGCAACTACTAGTTTGGGACCAAATGTTCTTTAGGGCTTTAAAATTGATGGTGCATGGGATTTCATTATGGCAAATAATATGAAAATGCTTACCTGGAATATTAGTGGATCCAGAAAAAAAGTTAAAATATACCAGATCTTGAAACATGTATAACAGCTTAAAGGTAGGGTCATTTTTTTGCGAGAAACCCATTTGTTGGTATCAGAAGGGTCTCTGTTTAGAAAGCAATTTGTAGGCCAAATATTTAATGCTGGGTACAGTACTCAAAGCAGGGGAGTGGCTATATTATTGGCAAGAAATGTACAGTTTGTCTGTGAACAATGTATCAGAGACCCCAATGGTAGATATTTAATTCTGAAGGGCTTGCTGGATCATACTGAGCTGGTATTATGTTGTATATATGTACCTAACTCAGATTCTCCAGCTTTTTTTTCTAATTTATTAGTTACCTTGCTTCCCTATGCCTCCCTTCCTCTGATATTAGCGGGAGACTGGAATGTATCTTTTACTCCTGACGTTGATAGATCAGGGGAGGGTAGATCTGCCCTCTCACCAGCACAAAAGGCACTTAGGGACTTGGCTAATCAACTCGACTGGGTGGATCCCTGAAGAATCCTATTTCCCTTATTGAGGGAATATACATTTCACTCAAGTGTCCATGGGACATCTACAAGAATTTACTATTTTCTAAACAATCACACTTTTTTGACCAGAGTCTTAGACAGTGCTATATCTCCAGGTACCCTCTCTGATCATGCAGTAGTAAGCTGCTCACTAAACCTTTCCTCAGCTGTGCTGCGAGAGTCTCAGTGGAAACTGAACAATCAGTTATTAAAGGAAGAGGCGGTGATAGGAGACATCTCAGAGGCTATAAAAATAATACACGGCTACTATCCTGGATTCTACTGGTAGAATAGACCTGGAGTGGTGTGCTCTGAAATGTGTGCTGAGGGGGAGCCTGACTAGAATAGCTTCTTACAAAAAGAAAACGAAAGAGCACAAAGGTCTTACTTTAATTAGTGACATACGCTTGATAGAAAAGAACTTATCACCTGTTACACCAGACAGTGTTGGAATAAAGTTATTGGGTTTATGACAGTAGTACAATTCCATCCTCTGTGAAAGAGCTGAATATGCTATAATGAGAACAAAAGTTACATATCTAGAACATGGTGATAAGGAGGGCAAACTCTTGACTGTCCGACTAAAATCACTTGAAGCTTCTAGAATAATAAAAGGCATTAGATTCAGACATGATAACTCCATACAGGTGCATCATAAAAAGATAGTTCAAGAATTCACCAGCTACTACCAGAATTTATATAGTCCAGCACCCAATCCCCCGGGCAGACAAAGGATTGAGAAGTATTTAGAACCTCTCTCTTTGCCAACCCTATCGGAGGCCCAGCAGTTAGGATTGCTTGCTCCTGTTACAGAATCCGAAATAGGTGACATAATTAATTACCTTCCATTGGATAAGGCTTCTGGACCTGATGGGGTCACCCCAATTTTTATAAAATATTTCAGAAACAGTTAGTGTCATCGTTAGGTTGACTATATAATTGGTTCCTGGAGGCAGATGAGATGGACTCCAGGCTGTTGGAGGCCTTAATTATAGTGCTGCATAAACCCGGGAGGAATCCAGAAGAAGTTAACAGTTACAGACCCATTTTTTTACTGAATTATGACATAAAATTTATAGCTAAATTATTAGCAAATAGAATGGCTGGGGTCTTGCCCTATATAATTCACCCAGATCAAGTTGGGTTTATGAAGGGTAGAGCCTCTTCAGATCATCTGCTTAAACTTTCACATATTTTCTCCACATCCAGGGACTTGGATATACCAGCGGGGTTGCTGTCCCTGGATGTGGAGAAATCTTTTGATAGGTTAGGCTGGGAATTTTTATTTGGCACAATGGGACAGTTTGATTTTCCTACGAAATTTATTGGATGGGACTCTCACTTTACAAGAACCCAACAGCCCGTTTGTATTGTAATGGGGTCTTCTCAGAAAGATTTCCTCTTCATTCAGGGACTCGGCAATGTTGTCCACTATCTCAGCTTCTTTTTAAAATTTGTTTGGAACCATTGCTCTCTAAACTCAGAGGTACTCCCCTGGTAACTGGCATATCTATTCAAGGTCTAAATTTCAAACTTTTGACATATGCTGATGATGTCCTGCTTCACTCTATTAATCCAGCAGCAGCTTTTGGGGCGGCCTTGCAGGTCATGTCTGAGTTTGGTTCATATTCAAATTATAAAATTAACAAGGACAAGAGTGTGGTTTTTCCCCTTAATTATAGAGTACTAAAAGCTGATATGACCCAACTGGGACTCAAATGGTCTCCTAAAAATCTGAAGTATCTGGGTATTTTCCTTGCAAATTCAGTCCCTTTGATGCAGAATTAAAATTTTGAGGATATCCTCCAAAATATTCAGCAGGATCTAAACAGATCATCTGCCCTTCCTAGTTCACTCTGGGGTTGCATTAATGTTGTAAAAATGAATACGTTACCTAGATTATTTTATCCTTTGCATATGCTTAACATATGGTTACCCATTAAATGGTTTAGAAAAGTACAGTCTATCATTTCCTCTTTCATATATGTGGGTAAGCCACCTAGAAGGGCCTACAGAATAGAAGGGGTTTGAGGCTTCCACATATTGGGGGTTACCACTGGGCAAGTCAGATTAGTAAATACAGTACATGAAATGGTTAACTGGTGAAGAAACACTGTCCCTAATGCCATATGTTCCATCATGTCTAACATTAGAGAGAAAGATGATAGAGGCAGTGATGTTGCCTATATCTATGTTACTCTATTGCAAATTGAGCAATCTCCCTTCTAATCTCATTCATTCTCCCATAGGGGTCTCTGTTAGATGCCATGCACAATTATGTCCTTTTCTCAAATATGATCATATAAGAGATTGGAACCAAGAGCTGGTAGAAAATCATAATTTTAAGATAGGTGGGAAAAAGATACCCAAGAGCTGGATTCCCCAGTGTCAAGCCGTTAAAATAAGGGAGTTTTTTTTAACAATGAAGGGGAGTGTCTCCCCATGATGACTCTAGTTAGCAAGCTTTCCCTAAAACAAGTGCAGATATTCCAGCTCTATCAGGTAACTCATCTTCTACATGGTCTCAAGAACCAGGTGGTTATAGAAGATAAGTTCACTGAATTTTTTAGTTCGATGGAGACTATTGTTTACCTTCTTCATGCGGTATCTCAGATATACAGCTCCTTTCTGGACCTAATATCCCCTATGCATTATAGTAGGCCTAAGTACTGGGTGGCACAATTCCAGGACCCTAGCATTAACTGGAGCAAAATTTGGGATGAAACCTACACGTACATGCCTCAGGACAGGATTAGACTCACACAATTCCAGATTTTGCTAGACATGTACTAGACCCCTCTAAAACTTTACGAAGTTGGTAAAGCTATGTCCCCATCATGTATGAGATGTAAGACTGGAGAAGGTACCCTCAAACATATTTTATGGGATTGTCCTTCCATACAAAATCTCTAGATGGAGATCTGTGACAAGGCCGACCCGCTCTTAGGTCTTAATGAGCTGTTCACTCCAGAGGTTTGTCTTACTGGGGACTATTCCAAGATAAGAGTTGGTGCACGAAGATACCATATGGCATTGATAGCTCTGTCATTTAAAAAAGTAATACTAAGGCACTGGATTGATGCTCAGAAGATCAATTATAGTGAATGGCTTCAGGAACTGCTGAGCAACTTGAGGGTGGAACAATATAAGCTAGGTAGGGGACGGCCCTCAAATAAATATCAGAAGATTTGGGCAGGTATGCACACAATCTATATGCTCCAGGCCGGAATTAGGGATGGTCAGTAACCGACCAGTTAAGCAGTGCTGGGACTATATTGCATGTCTGGCCTTTCCCCCATCTTTGGCCTCAATCCAATGCTTTCTTTTGCATGGTATTTTGCTCTTAAAGAGTATGGTGTTAAAATTTGCATCTCAGCCATAGTTTGGGGGGGTTAGAGTAACAATAATGGGAGTAGAAGAGGAATTGGGATAGGGATAGGGTGGGATATTAAGTGGGGGACATGTTACTGTGATAAGTGTTTCCAATTCTTTTGTATGTCATCGTTGCTTTTGATACTCATATAACAGTGTCATGTCATTTATTGTTGTAACTGTGAAAACAATAAAAATAATACATTAAAAAAAGGAAAATATATATAACTGATGGGTAAGCCATTGGGGTCCAGAGTTTTCACTGATGCCAGTTTCCCCATGGCTGCCAATATTTCCTCCTTCATTATTGTTCCTTCTAGACATTCACTATCTTGCACATCAAGCTTTGGGAGAGGGCTATAGAAATCATTCTGATGGCCACTAGGGTTGCCTGCATAGTTACCTCTCCCAGAAGTGTATAAATCAGTATACAATTTGACCATTTCATCACTAATGTCTTTCTACTTAGTCACTGTCACCCCAGCTTTACTTGTGATAGAGTCTATGGGCCTGATTTTTAAAAACAAAATTATGACACAAGTTGCCTGTGCTGAAATGGGGATGACACAAGCAGCACCTTGCATCATAGTTTGCATTGATCAGGATTCTCAAATGCTGGTTGCAGTGGCATTGAGATCTATCATGCAGCAAAGCCCCCATGCATCACCTTTGTAGCAAAAGTGCCCATATTCCAGGTCGCAAGGGGGCTTGCACCAGCGGGGCTGCACCATCATCTTTTTTTTGTATTCTGTAAGCCCTCCATGGACACAGCAAAGGGCTCTACATAGAACACCCATGAGGTTGTCTAAGCACCGTGTGCAAATGTGGCAAATTAGGGGGGGCTGTAAAAGTGGGGTCCAGTGGCAGAATGGGCAGGGGGTGCCGCAGGGCATACTGGTGAGATGGTGGGTATGCGAGGGGGTGATGTGGCACCTGCTGGGGTGCCATTTATATAAATATTAAGCTAATGGCATGGTACTACAAGGGGGGGTTCCAGGGACAAACAGTACCATGGCCCCAGATGGGCACAGTGCTGGCAGCAGCCGCAGCCTTGAGCATTGTTTGCCCCTGCCCCCTCACAGTACCATCCATTAGCTTAATAGTTATATAACGGCACCCCCGCCGGGTGCCACATCACCACTTTGCATGCACACATCTTCCTAATTCCCTCTAAGGCACTTCCCATTCCCTTTCTGTCCCCAGACCTCTCCTGGCAAACATGTTTCACCCCCCATCCTGCCCCCTCTACTGCTGTGTCGGGGGGCTGGATCCCTGCAGCACTTCCTGCAGTTGTGCCAACTGTTTGGCTCTAGCCTGCGGGTGTGGCAGCTCCTGGGTTTTTGTTGCAGGAACCCCTGTTTTTATAGAATTGGCCACAGGGTCCCTGAAACCCCTGTAGTTTGCCACAGCCCTAGATTGTTGCAAATTGCAGCCATCTAAGGGCTTTTTGTAAATTGAGCCTTATATTTCTTCCTTCTTTAAATGAAAGGCCAGCTATTTATCAGATTTGTTACCGGATTCATGATATCTAACTTTCTGAAAGATGACAGCTCACTCTCTCTGCTGGGAGGCAAGTTAATTGTATTTCATTCTGAGTTTAGTTACATTATACAGTAGCATTTTTCTGCCTTGTATGCTTTTTTTTTAGTTCGGATTCAATCACCATAATTTGTTTCTCCATCTGCTGGAGTTGTGCTTTATTCTCTCTCTCTCTCTCTCTCTCTCTCTCTCTCTATCTTTGTGGTGTAGACAAACACCCTACACCTCTCAAAAGCTTTAAGCATATCCCATACTGTTCTAATGCTATTTACTGTGCCTTTGTTGATAACCCAGAATTCTTTTATCTCAGTTCTTAATTGCATTAAGAATTCTTCTCTATTCAGCACAAGAGGGTCCATGTGCCAAATCTTTGTCCATTCTACTTGTTCTGCAGCCCACGGTAAAGCCAGCTTCAAGGGAGTATGATGTGAGATAATAATTGGAAGGTAGTTACATTGGTGGGATTCCCCTACTAAGTGTATATATATATATATATATATATATATAGATAGATAGATAGATAGATAATCCATCTGTGTATGGGTTCTGTAAACCAGGGAGTAGAAAAAGTAATCTTGCTTGTCGGGATACAAAGTTCTTCAAATTTCTAAAAGGCCTGTGTCTATCATATTTTGCTGTACCATTGGATGGCTGTACAGAAACACTTGCACCAAGATCCACCTACTAGCTAGATCATTCATTTGTTTGGTCACTTTGAATGGAAGACCTTTATACATTAAAATAGTTATACTCCCTAGAGTGGCTCATATATGAGGCATAATATGCTTGACCTAACCATCTTCTTGCTAATTGTTCATGTTCAGGGACTTTTGATGGGTTTCCTATAGAAATGTCACTTGCATTCCTTTTAAAGGAAACAACTGTAATGGAGTTCAAGAATGCATGGGATTGACTTAAGGGAACCTAAATGGTAAGGCAAGGGTTGGGGGGTAGAGTCAGAGATCAAGCAGAATCTGCAGTAATGCAGTAAGTAGGGAAAATGAGAAGACTAGGAGGGCCAAGTGTTCCTGCCATCTAATTTTATTTTCTATGTTTCTATGTTAAGATGCCAGAGTACTTTTTTTTATTTTAATAGGGTGATTCTAACCTTTAACATTCAAAGAAAGCGTGATGTGCTCTCAGACATTAGTGATATTCGTGTAGGTGACAGGGTCTTATGATGGCAAATTAGGTGAAAATGCAATGCAGCCAGCTGAGTGGGGGTGAATAGTTAGGCTTTACACTGGAATAAGATCAATAAAAACAAAAATGGGCACTCACCACCTCAGAAAGATAACAATACTTGGGCTCCATGGTTAGAATCATGAAAAGCTCCCTTGTCTTTATTCCCATAAGATCATCATTTTCAAATTTCAGCAGACTCAGTAACTACAAATAATATGCCTGACAAGTTTTGGACAAACTAATCCTTTCTCAGTGTCTGCTTTGTCTGCTGAAATTTGAAAATGATTGGCTCGTGTGAATACAGACAACAGAGCTTTTCTGGACTCTAACCATGGAGCCCAAGTGCCATTATTATCATTCTGAGGTGGTGTGTGCCCAATATTTATGTTTTAATCAAATCTGTTCTTGTTTGTGAGCACCACCCTGCCAGTTCAGACATTTTTGATAACATAAACACTTGAATAAGACTTGACAAGATGCAGTACCTGTAGTACATTAGAAACTGGAAGAAGTATAACTCTATATCTGAGAAACAAAACTGAAACTGGAAATATCTCTAAAAGATCCATCAAAGGAACTACGAGATATGTAGTTGGCCCTTATTGGCCTTCCTGATTACCCTCAGGTAAGTGTTCACAATTTTTTTTTTTTAGTTGTTTAACCAGGAGTAGCGCACTAAGCTGAAAGCTTTTTTACAGGTGTGAACTGGGAACACAGGGAAGTTAAGTGACTTGCTCTGGGTCACACAGTATGTAAGTGGAAGCTGTGAGATTCAAACCCAGGTCTGGTCTGCTGGATGTCACCAGATTTGCAGCTCAGAGCCTTAAATCACTGCCCTATACTGCCTTCCCTCCAATTTGAAGGCAGGAAGTGTTATGTGCCTTCAAATGACTCTCTTGACAAAATAAATTATCTTCTGTCCAGAGGAAAGAGACTAATGAGTGCATGTTGCAGTATTCCAAGATGTGTAGTGGGATTAAACAGAAATACCCAGTTATGCTCCTTGCGGGTCCAATCAGCATATCGCCATTTGTTGGAAAGCCATATGTTTGAACATAATGAGGTTGCTATGAGTCTCCCATGTGGAGTCTTATGCACTTTATGACTCCATGGTCTGCTAGTACTCATGCAGCCTTTCTCAAGTTGGGGAAACTGAAAAGAAAGAAGAGCATTACTGATTTAAACTAAGTAGAGGTCAGGGAATGGAGGACACAAGACATCAAATCCTCCATTAGTACCCCATTTGGATCCAGCATTTGATGCAGTTAGAGTAACATTTCTGTATTGTGTCTAAATTAGGATCACATGTTGATCCTTAACGTGGGTGCCATCCTCCCCCCCCCCGGTCACCACATGTTAGGATATGTAACTGGTTCTACGTTTGGTAGCTATGGGCCATAGGCTCAGCATGGCCTGATCAGATAGACCAACAGCATTTAACAATTTTTTTGCAATGACCCCCCCAAAAAAAAATTGTAGAAAGAAGCAGTAGTGAACATTGTACAGTTAGTGCACAGAGCCAAATTCCTAATCAATGAGTTTGAATTTAAAAAATGTAAGTTTACATGAATTCTCTAACAGTCGCCATTCAGGGAGTTAATTAGGGTCCAGGTTATAGAGCAGGTTTGAGCAGCTAGCAAAGATCTGTATGGCATAAATTGAGAGGCGGCTCCTACATAGTTCAAACAGCCATGCTGCACAATTGAGAGGGCATGTGTGGAAAGTCTACATGACAGTTCTCATAAAGTCGCTGTAATATTCAATGGAATCTCTCAGTATTTATTGATCACAAAATGAGTGTCTGGTTCTACCCATGCCCAATCATCAACTCAGTTGTTTTGATTAACTTCTCTGTTGTGCTATAATTGGTAAGCACTGCATAGTATTCACTGTTAGGAATCAGTCATGCCTGATCACCACACAATCATGAAGTAAGTGCAATTAGGGTGCCACAAGATATCCTGTCCTTGGTGCTTGTCTCAAGATCTACAGTGGAAAAGTTTTACCTCTCAGTGCATGTAATCTGACTATCTCTGTAAGCAGAATTAAGGCAAAGGCAGTCACTCCAGGGACAAGTACTTTAGTTGAACAGATAATACAAATGACTACTGAGCTTAGTCTGTGGGACTTAAGGCTGGGGATCAGCTAGGCATAAGACAATGGATGCATTGCATGTCAGGACACCATTTTGGAAGTCACAGTTAGAAGATGGAGAGAAACACTTAAAAGACCTTGGTGGTAGAAGGTCCCATAGGTCTACATGTTAACAAATGAGATCCTGGGCCTGATTTTAAAGTCACTATATTACCGCAAGGGACTTGAGACTGGGAGTTTAATGCAAGTGGTGATCTGCATCAACCAATCGGGAAGTCCAATTTTACAAAAATCTTAGCTAAAACTCCCTGGTACAAGTCCTTGTGCCGAATGCAGGACTTGGGCCATCTCTCCACTGGTCTACATTTGCACCATGGGGGAGCCATTTCATGGGGTTTGTGCCAAACCTTTGGTGCAAGCTGCACAAAGTAAGTAAATTGTCACAACTGCACAAAAGGTACAAAATTGGCTCAAGTTGCAGCAAACTGTTAGGCACAGCTGAATCAAACTTTGCAGTGGACACAGGGCTTGATTCAAGTCCTGTGTCTACCTTCTAAAGTCTTTTAGTGTCTACTTTCCTCAGATGGCATGTAACCCAAAACTATAAAATGGCAGTATTCAAGAGATTCAAATATCTGAAGATTTGCCATTATCAAAAGTCTTCTTAACAGTCATTAAGAAGGAAGTCTGTGAATGGTGACAGGATTAAGAGTCCCAATCAGTCCCCAGGGTTGGCCAGTAGAAAGTCGGTTGCTCACTTAGGGTCATTAAAAATGCAGGCTTTACACTTGAACCATTGCTTTGCCAGAATGAAGAGGGCAAAGGGGATATTCCCTTTTTTAGCAGCTCTTTGACTTGTGACAATTCTTTGCATTTATTGAAGAGTTCAGTGCTGATATCTGGATAAATTTATATGACATAGTTTTTATACTTGGTTCCCCCATCCTTCATTGCCTTGCAGACCAGCCAATCTTTTCCAACATATTTGTGGAATTTAAGATAGAAGAAATCTAAGACTCAGTGTGCCTTGTCAAGTTCTGTCTTCTGCATAGTCCCTTTTTTTTTCCAAACAGTCTGCAAAATGTTTTCAGAATAAATTTTTGGGGATCTCACTTTTCAAGCCTTCCAGGAGACCAACAGTTTTGATATTCACCCTGTGGCTGTGGTTTTTAAGGCAGTTCACTCTAAATTGCAGGCCTTCTACTGTTCTCTCATGTCTTGAGAGCAGCACTTCCATGAGGCAAATGTCTTAGTTACAGCTGACTCAGTACCCAGCCTGCTCCTCTCTTCTGTCCCAGTCAGTAATTTTTTTGGGCAAGCTGTTATACTGTTTGCTGAATGGTGGAATGTTTGTCACATACTGAAAAGAAGCCCTACTTCATTTCCTGCAGGATGGCATCAGAGTTGCTCTCCATTTGATCCTGAGCCTACTCTGCTTTATTTGCAGCTGGCCCCATTGTCACTGTGACTCTGAGATCAGTGGCCTAGGTCACAGATGATTTTAGTGGCATGTCTTCCTGTAGATGGCAGAAAGCTGCAATGTATTGTATTCCAGGTGCCTGATTATGTTTGTCAGGTTGGCCATTTTTGTTGGCTTTCCCTTTTCTGTTAGTTAGAATGGTGTTGGATTAGCAGTCTACTATGCTCTATATTAGTACTGCTGGTTGATGGGCCTGCTGGTTGATGCTAGTGCCAGTATGTGTTCACTATGCAGTAATGTAGTAGTATACTATATGGTTACTTTAAAAAATATACATTTATTACTGCACCCTATTGCTCCTTGTAAAGTACATCCCTCCCAAGAAAATCTTAATAGTTCCTAATTCTGTTCCTATTTAAATTTAACTAAATATGTTGTGACCAAAAGAGTAATGTGTCAATAGGTGCAAATGAAATATCTTCTGGTCGCAAAGTGAAGTTTGAGATAGCAAGACAGTTTGTGTTTTGCCTTAATACAGACATAGTGGTTTAGAAACCATTTAATATTGGGTAAATTTAAATAGGAACTGAATTAGGGATTATAAGGTTTCCTTTGGAGGGATATAGGTTATAATGAGATGTAGGATGGAGTGAAAAATGTATATTTTTTAAAGTAACCATATAGCATACTACTACACTACTGCATAGTATCCTAGTCCTAAGGCTTTCCTTTATGCATAACGAAGACTAAGAGCATGGGGGTCATTTCTGTGACCCTGCTCATATCCTGCAGGGAAAATATGAGTGCCTTTCTAGTATTAGATGGGCCAGTCAGCCAGACTAGGATACAAGAGGTACAGCTACCATTATATGTGTGTTAAAATTCTGACTTTAGATATTCACATGTGGTGAATATACAAATTATTACAGAAGAAATAAATATGTTTGACAAAATGTCATTGACTGAAACTACAACAATATATTTTACACCTGTGGAAATTTATGAAGTGGGAAAGATACTGATACATACAATTTATATGGCTGGAATTGCTGGGTGGGGGGGTAATCTATTAACAAATAGACTAAATATATTTCTACACAGGGCTGTTACTATGTAATGTAGTCAGAGAGGAAATATTTAAAAAGTATTATTTTATATGAAATTTTGTAATAAGAGTCTTATTTGATTAATTTCAGACTATGAATAACAGATATGAGTGGAATTTAAAATAATTTTAGTGTTCAAGATAGCCAGGAATCACAGTGTGGAATACAATGTTTACAGAATGGAATTCATGACAGAGATTTATATTGGGAATGTTGTAATTTAAAGTGTGAATAGATTGTAATTGTTGTATTTTTACACTTTTATTCTAGAAAGTAATTCCCCTGAAGAAGCCTCCTGAGTAGAACTTGATGCAAGATTAAAATTAATTTTAAAAATATTTGACAAGACTATGGCTTTGATCTTTTTAAACAACAAAAAAAAAAGAGGTGGAGCTCCTCTGATGCTAAGATCTTTCATTTTTCGGATATACTGTGGAGCTGGGAAGGGAGATGGGATTTATCAGAATTTTTTTATTTTTTTAAGGGACTGTTGAGTTTGGGGGAGAGATGAATATTTATAAAAAAACTTGTTTCTCTTGGGGATTGGAAAGGGACAGCTGAGCTGTGATAGCTTGTTGCAACAGAACTGCCATGGAACTTTACTCATTATTATTAAGAACGCTGTATTCTAAACAGGCACATTTTATTCAAGACTACATTACACTATAAAGTGGGCAGGGAAATTCTTAGTCCTGATTGGTCTTTAGAAGTGTCTAATCCATGGCTAAAAACAAAATGCCAGGACTAATACAGAAAAAAAATCAGTCTTCAAAATAAAACGTTCAGTTTGTTTGGAATTTTAGCAACCACCATTTTTTTAATTAAACATCATCACAACCCAAAAAACATGTGTCCTGATATCTTTTTCTTCATATACATTTTTGTAATGCAAGTGATGAACTGCTTTGCACAAACCAACCAAATTTAAAGAACTCTTTATCACTATTGACCCCAAGAGAGTTAAAAGAGGACACAGCATCTACCAACATTACCACAACCTCCTGCTTACTCACTCTTAATGGAAAAAAAAGAGTTGAAGAGATTTTTTTTAAAACTAAGAAAAGAAACAGTTCCAAAAACACCATCAGACATCCTAACAACTTGAAATGTTTGAAGCTTTTACTGTATTACAGTATATTTCTGAATTTTTCTAATTCTGCAAGTTTTGGACAGTTTCATAGTTGCTCACCCCACCTCCAATCTGAGTCACTCGGTTGGTCACCTGCCAACTAGCACCAGCAAATTACTCTGAAAAGCTGTTCTTTATTAAACGCGTACTCTGTGACAGCTTTGGATTTGAAACATTGAGAACTACTTATAACATCATACATATTTTAAAAAAATGACAGTGCCATACCTCAGAAACCTTTGCCCTACCTCAGAAATGTTCACTGCCCCCCCCCCACGAAACTCATTCATTGATCATGGTCACACTTCTACCCTCTCTCAAAGTGCTTTTTATTTATTAGTCAGCTTGCAATTAGGGTGTGGGGGGGACGCTATGATCATGCTGCTACCTCTCACCCAGAGGTCACATATCAAACCAAACTACAGACATCAGATAAACTACAACTATAGAATGCTATCAAGGTCAGAAGACCTCAAATAAAACAGAAAAGCCTTACTTCACAAGTAGGTGGAGGAACTAATTTATTAAAAACTAAGCAGCTGTTTTAAGTTTTTTAATGTTTGAACATATAGATTTTAATTTTTTCATTAATGTAAAATTCAGGGACTCATTTTATAAGCACAATAAGACACTCTGCAGGGGGGTGGCCCTTTGGTGAAGCAGTTGGATTTCCACTTCCAACATTGGCGACCCAGGTTCAGGAGAACCAGAAGGCCAGCCAGGGGAGGATGCCAGAACATCCAACAGATCATTCAGCTCCTCCAGAGGTAGGAGGACACTGGCTTAGGGACATACTGACCTCTGGCATCAGCTAGAGGTATTGTGACCCTAATGGCCAACACAGGGGGAGCATGATGGATGCTGGCGTAAGCCATGGTGTCACATGGCACGTCACACTCAGGGGGTTTACACTAAAAATGCCTCTCCTGGCTTGATGCTGATATGAGGGCCTGAGGAGCTGTCACCTGCCCATGGCTGTGGTACCACAAGGGGACCCTGATAATGACTTGAAATTCTCTGAGGAGGGGGTTGAGGGGGATTCACCCCCACTGTGTCCCCATCTGGGAGGTAAGCCAATACTCCATGGGGGGTCCACAGTTGGAATGGGCAGCCAGGGCAGGTTGTTGGGTGAGAGTC
Organism: Neoceratodus forsteri; assembly: GCA_016271365.2. Taxonomy (NCBI): domain Eukaryota; kingdom Metazoa; phylum Chordata; order Ceratodontiformes; family Ceratodontidae; genus Neoceratodus; species Neoceratodus forsteri. Next base: position 630,057,057 of record CM057455.1, read on the forward strand.
ATGGATAAGGGGTTGGGGAAAAACAGAAAGTAAAAAAAAAGACACCCCAGGGGTGTGCATTCCACATTTCTAATGCATGATCAGGGCTGAAGGCACTCAGTCTGCAGCCTCATGACTCACTACCCCCCGGTCATGCATTAGAAATGTCTAATGCACACACCCTCATGTTTTATTGCTTACTTAGATAAGACTGAAAATAAAATGGGAAAGGAAATCCTTGTGTCCTGATTGGCTGAGACTTGTTTGCAGCCAGTGTCTTTAGAGAGCACTACCAATATCTAAAAATAAGTCCCTGCCAACCAGAATTACTCACAAGTCTCATACAAAATTCATAAGCCACTAACTTCCTAATTTCCATTACAAACATGTCTGCAACCTTTACTCATATATAAAAAAATGTATTTATTTATTTATTTGAGTTTTGGTGATTGGATAGGACAACTGAGACAATTACAGTCCCTTTTGCAGGACTGACCCCAGGGTTGTAAATGGTACAGTAAAGCAGAATGTACAGAGAGTCAGTGCAGTACAGTATGAAACTTGACATACATTGTACAGTGGATACAATAATGTATGGCTAGCCATGAATACAATATCTACTAATCTATACATTCTATATACATCAGGACTAAACAGTATAAAGGCAATTGATGTCACATTTGAGCGAAGAAAAACAGGAAGAGGAGGGCTGTCAATTATTAGTGACTGATTAGGGAGGAGGTAGAGGGAAGGGGAGAGGGGGTAAGCCCTAAAAATAAAACTCCATTAAATTAAAGTAAGTAAATAATGTACTGTTATTTTCACTCAAGAGCCCCTCCTTACACAAACACATATTTAGAAAATCTAATTCTATTCACAGTTTCCACTCCTGGTATTTCTTTGATGACCATGAAAAATCTCCCTTTCTAATCCAACCAGTATGCCAGAAAACTCCCTGCTCCTTACCTGGTAAAATATAAAATCCAGGTTCTGGTTCCACCTGAGGTGTGTGTCTGTGTGTGTATGCCAGTTGAATTTTGAAGAATTTTGAATTCATGCATTCCATGTTACCATTCCATGTATATGTGTGTGTGTGTGTGTGTGGGAGGGGGGTATTCTACTACTGGAATAATGCAGAGCTTTGAATTCTTCTATTCCATGGCAAACAATCACGCAGTATATTGATTGTGAAAAAGTCAGATGACTGACAGGTGAAAAACATCTGTGGAGGGACTATTTTACATAATTTAGCAACATTTTATTATATTTTTTATGGCTTTAAAAATTTTTAGAGTGTTCATTTTCAAAAAGTTGCCCATAGGCCCATTTATTATATAAGTAGGCTTGGCAGGATTAGATTTAAATCAGTTAATAAATGTCAAATTCACTGCATGCACACAAACCAACAACAAAATATTTCCATCAATAATAATCTAGATTTTCAGATAGGCAAAGTAAGTTCTATTGTTATTTTGACATGTGATAACAATTTGTGATTTTATCAGTATGTAAATCCTCAGCGTTTACTGTCATTTACTGCAACTGTGAAAATTAAATCTATACAAATCAAAATAAATGCTTAAAAAAAACATAATTTTATGCAACTGTGAAAATTTAAATTGACAAAACTTGGGAAAAAGGTTTAAAAAGAAAAATCAGTGTTTTCCATTGAAATTATATAAAAAAAAATTGTCATAAGCAATAAGGCACTTCAGGGACTTTGGTTGTATTAGGTTTACTCCATGCTCTGGGGCTGAAGGCTCTCAGCTTTGCCCCATGCCTTACAATGCCCCTGACTGTGGTATAAATCTAGTACAACCAATGCCCTGTTGTGCTTTATTGCTTAAATGCAAGCTGACTGGTCAGCACATCAACAAGGCTACCACTTGTGATGCCAATGATTCACATTCAAAAATGAATTTTGCATATTGGGTGCTGGCTGGTGGTGGAGGATTGAGCATCCAAGAAGAGGCTTCCCTCCTCCAGAGAGGGAGGGAAAGTAGTCCACTGTAATTCTGCCCCACCCCATTTTATCACAGAGGAGAAGCAGATGGGCGATCACCACATGATCTCCTACATGAATGCCCATGTGTGCACACTGTGCACACTCATGTTATTATTTACTATAGTGTGATGTCCTTAAGATGTGGTATAAAAGCTGAAGGTTATACTACAGCTCATGCAGCAAGATGGTCTCCTGTACAACCTATAGACTCCATTGCTGCTGATTTCAACAACCTCTTCTATGATTGGTAGAAGAATTCTCCTTAAGGGATTGGGCCACACCATATGTTTAACCCATGAACGTTAAAGTAGAGGAAAGTAAGCACTGGAAAAAGGTGTTATGATAGAATTTGGCTACAACAGCAGATCAGATGATGGATCTGAGGACCAAACAGGCATCAGTACATGAATAAAAAAAATAAGATTGATTACAGGTTGATATTAATAGATAGTTACCAAGATTCTAAAGTATTTAGAAGAATGTAGATAGATAAAACTTCTAAAAATATTCTATTTATTTTGTTTATATATGAAGGGATTTAATGGAGGTGGTTGTACTTGTTGGAAATCATGTTGTGCCTTCTGTAAGTTTCTGTGCTAGGCAGGAACTTTTTATTTGACTTTGCTGCAGTAACAATTGTGATACATAGAAATGACAATAAAAGTGCAGTTATGTTCAATGGAACAGGGAGCCTGAGGGATGGTGATGTGATAATTAAAATATGGGCCTCATGATTTATAGATTCTTGTCATCGCTAGCTTTGGACTCCTACACATGCTTACTGTAGCATTAAAAACCTTTATATAAACATACAGAAAATCACAAAACTGTCTATCTATAGTGTGCCTGATTTTTAACTTCTTCTATGTGACAGTGACAATTTATAACATGATTCTGTGTTGCTAATCTTATGACTTGGACTGATGAGCTGATGTACTTTGTTATGTATTTCAGGTTTAATTTTTTACAAATATATGAAAATGGACCTATTGAAGGGTCTGTAGTAATATCATCTGGGGACTATTTTCAAAGCAGTTGTTGCCAGGGGCAATCCTATCAAAAGTTACTACAGCTGTACATGGACACATTTTCCCCGATGGAAAAGTGATAACAGCAGTTTGACAATAGCAATCCAAGTGGAGCATGACCATATATGGAGACACACTAGCTAGATGTCATTTTCTGACAGCTAATGTTATGCTTCCATACAATTGAATGGCAAACTTGGAACTACTTTCTGGTATGGCTGCAATATTTCTGGCACCTGTGCTGCTGATGAGCTACAATAAAGAAAGATATCATTATGGTGACCATCCTATGACAGTTACAGCAGCTATTATAGTCAGTATAAATATTTCATCATGCTGTTAAATAGCAGAAATGTAGCAATGACATACTTCAATTCAGCCTCAGTAGATTTGTAATTATTCAGGAAATATGTTAAATATTTTGAATCTAGTTTGATACAGGTATAGAGTGAATGGGAAATGTCAGTTAATGTTATCTTCCAGTATCATTTTTTTTTACTGTGCACACCGAAGCAGAAAACAGGATTAAATGGAAATATTTCACTTGTTATACAATGCTGTGTACTCATGTAGAGCTGGAGCCTGATCAGGAACTGCACTACTGGGTTGGATTACTGCCATAATGTGATGATAATGTCAGGCAATACTATGCAAATGGTTCACAGCGAGGTAATACTGAGGGTTCTGGGCAATGCAAATTATGTACTGCATTTTCAGCATTTTGTGATCTCCTTTGCATTTTTGCCATTGCACTTACATCCAGTAGCACACAACCCCATCAGTGCAAAATAGTAACATACCAATATTGGCAGTTTACATTTACTGTGTCACTTCTTTTGCACTCTTTTCAGTCCTTTTTGGCACATAGTGTCTGTACCCTTTCAAAAGTCTTTTTATAGTCCCCCCAGTGGCATTGTTAAACATTTCCTCCTCAATTCCCACTTTGCACTGTTTTTCATTTTGCAATCCAAATGTGGGCCCAAAATGTGATTTTGCTTGTTGAACTGTAAAGGTAAACAAATGAAAAAACAATATTTAGAAACTAAGTTTTTCTTAAAACATTTCTGAAATACCTGGTTGCTATTGTGTGATAAACATTAGTTTAACATAAACTATGTAGTTTAGCAGTGGTATTGTGTCAACTACATGGAAACTCTATCAGGAAGATTTTAATTTATTTAATATATAGGTAGGCATTTTCCCCCATCTGATAACATCCCAAGACATAGTCTAATTAGGCCATTATGAATTGTCAATCTAATGAATGAAACTTTTCAATAAATATGATTTCAGCATCTATAAAACATGACTTTATCAATCAAGTTTAACATCACCAAATGCAGCTTTCTTAATTTTGCTTCTTGAAAATCAACAACAGAATGTTTGTAAAAATGAAAGCTTCTACTATATGTTACATTCACACTACCCACCCTGCCAGAATATTACATAGTCAAGCAAGGCATAAATGAAATATCATCACACAACATTCATGAAAACTCCAGTTTCTGATGCAAAAGGTGCTTCTTCATGCACCCTGTATGAATAAGAAACAGTGTCATGCAGGTTGCATGAAACATTTTATTTGCACAACAGACTACAGTTTTCAAACAAGCTGAGTGACAATCTGTCACTGTTACTGAGGTTAAGTGAAAAAGTGCAGTTTGCAGCACAGTCTACTATTTTCACACAAGACGTGATGATCTTTCATTTTCATGCAGCTTGCATAAAAACTGCCATTTGTGCACTAACTGAAGTTTTCATGTAAGCTGCCTGAAAATGACAGATTGTCATGCAGTTTGTGGGAAAAAGTGCCCTTTGATACAAACAGTGCCACAGGGTGAACGATCCCAAAGGATCACTAAAACACCCCTTTTGGGTTACCAACAATGGGTGCCATATTCAGTGCCAGGCATCAATAGCACCCCACAAGTAAGAATAGAGGACCTGTCTTTCCTTATCTCAGCTTTAGAGGACCCTGGGATAACATAGAAACATAGAAACATAGACTTTGACGGCAGATAAGGACCGCTTGGCAAATCTAGTCTGCCCATTTCCCTACCTACAGGATAGGCCGCAGATCCTAGTTAACCAACAGCCTATTTCTTCCTACACCCCACAAGAATTGCCTTATGTCTGTCCCATGCACTTTTGAATTCTCCCACAGTTTTAGACCCCACAACCTCCTCAGGAGGCTGTTCCATGCATCCACTACCCTCTCTGAAATAATACTTCCTCACATTGCCCTGAACCGCCCCCCTTCTATCTTTAAATTGTGTCCCCTTGTTCTTGCAAGTCTCTTTTTCTGAAAAATGCTACCCTCTTGGACTTTGTTGATTACACTGAGGTACTTAAAAGTTTCTATCATGTCCCCCCTCTCCCTTCTTTCCTCAAGGGTATACATATTAAGCTCCTTTAGTCTCTCCTCATACAGCTTCTCTTGCAGACCCTACACCATTTCAGTTGCCGTCCTCTGGACTGCCTCTATCCTGTCTATGTCCTTGTGGAGATGGGGTCTCTAGAACTGGACACAGTACTCCAGATGGGGTCTCACCAACTGTCTGTACAGAGGGATAACAACTTCTTGCTTTCTGCTGCTGATGCCTCTCCCTATACATCCTAGTATACCCCCAGCCCTCCCTACTGCCTTCTCACATTGCTTGCTAACCTTAAGGTCATCTGATATGATTACCCCCAGGTCCCTTTCCTTTTTTGTTGTTGTTACTACCTCCCCACCCATTGTGTATTCTTCCTCTTGGTTCTTGCTTCCCAGGTGCATTATTTTGCACTTCTTTGCATTGAATCCTAGCTGCCATACTTCTGACCATTCCTCCAACCTTGCCAAGTCCCTTTTCATCCTTTCCACGGCTCCTTGTGTATCAACCCTGTTGCAGATTTTTGTGTCATCTGCAAAAAGGCATACTTTTCCTTCCAGTCCCTCTGCAATGTCACTGGTGAAGACATTAAAAAGGACTGGACCCAATACTGAACCCTGCGGTACCCCACTAGTAACCCCCCTTTCTTCAGAATGGACTCCATTTACAATTACCTTCTGTGTCCTGCTGTCCAGCCAATGTTTTACCCAGGCTACCACCCTGGGTCCCACTCCCAGGCTGGTTAGTTTGACTATTAATCTTTTGTGTGGGACTGTGTCAAATGCCTTGCTAAAGTCTAGGTAGGCCATGTCCACAGCCCCTCCCTGGTCTACTACTTTGGTCACCCAGTCAAAGAAATCTATTAGATTCGTCTGACATGACCTTCCCCGCTGTGAACCCATGCTTCCATGTGTCCTGTGCTCCACTGGCCTCTAGGTACTCGACTATTCTTTCCTTCAGAAGTGACTCCATCACTTTCCCTACCACAGAGGTCAGACTGACAGGTCTGTAGTTTCCTGTCTCTGTCTTGGACCCACTTTTGTGAAGGGGAATCACATCCACCTTCCTCCAGTCCTCGGGTACCACACCATCCTCCCATGATTTATTAAAAAGAGTAGCCAGTGGTTTCACTAGTTCCTCACTTAATTCTTTTAGAATTCTGGGGTGAATTCCATCAGAACCCATTGCTTTGTCCACCTTCAGTTTTAGGAATTCTTGCAGAACCCTTTCTTCTGTGAAAGGACTGGGATCGACCCCCCTATCAAGAGTGCTTCTGTTAATTGGATTTGGCACCTCCCCCTCCTCTTTTGTGAATACTGAGCAGAAATATTCGTTCAGTATTCCTGTTTTTCACTGTTCCCCTCTGCCCACCCACTGTTCATTCTATTCAGCCTCACTATCCCTCCCTTTGTCTTTCTACGCTCGCTGATGTACCTATAAAATGTTTTATCCCCCTTCTTAACTGAGTTGGCTATCTTTTCCTCAGTTTGGGCCTTTGCTATTCTGACTTCCCTCCCTGCTTCCTTCTGCCTTAACTGGTACAGCTCTCTGTCCTGCTCCTTCTGTGTTTCCTTATACTTCCGGAATGCTATCTTTTTCTTCCTGACTTTCACAGCCACCTCTTTTGAGAACCATAGTGGCTTTTTCTTTCATTTTGATTTGTTCATTTGCTTCACACAAATGCTTGTTGCCTCTGTGATGGCAGTTTTGATAATTCCCCATTGTTGCTCCACACCTCCTTCTAGCCTGTTTGCTAGTGCTTTTCTGAGGCACTCTCCCATCTTGCCAAAGTCAGCCCTCCTAAAGTCCAATACCCTCACTTTTGTATGGCTTGACTCTGTAGCTGAGTTTAACGTGAACCACACTGTTTGATGGTCACTTGTCCCCAGATGGCAACCCACTCTAGATCTGAGATCCTCTCACTGCCCCATTTGAGAGTATGATGTCTAAGATTGCTCCCTCATGAGTGGGTTCCGAAACTAACTGTCTAATGCCTGCCGCCTGTAGGGCATCAAAAATGGCCCTGCCCTTGGATGTGGCTGCAGCAAATGTGCTCCAGTTAACATCTGGCATATTCAGGTCTCCCATCAACAGTATCTCCCCTTTCTCTGCCATTCTAAGAATTCCTTCTATCATTTCCTTGTCCATACCTTCCCCCTGACATGGGGGTCTATACACAACCCCTGTGCGGATTGTGGTAGTTTATAATGAGGAAGAATTAAGTTGGTCATCATTTGGAGAAATGATTGACACTGGCTCTTTAATGAGATAGTCAGATAATTTAGCAGCCCCATTTACTACAAGTATCCCAGGTATTCTGTTTATAGGGATTTTGTAGACTGTGAGTCACAGTTCAAACCAAATCCAGTTTCAGTCCAGGCACTCTTGATGCAGCAATAATTATATTTCAGAAGAAAATATGAGTGGAGTGGAACAACTAATCAGTAAACCCTATCATTTAGGTAGGGGTAATTTAAGTGTGAGGTGAGAAAGGCCCTTGATGAGTTGATTGCATCTGCCCTAGTGCACTCTCTGTCTTCACTCCATCTCTTCTTTCACTCTACCTCTTCTAATTCTTCCCTTTCCCTCCTGTTTCTCATCCTCAGAACATACTCTCTCCTTTCCCCTTCCTTACCTTTACTCCACTCTTCCACCATCTCAGCCTTATGCTATCCATGCCTTGTGACCTCCTCTGACACCCTGCCTTTACCGCTCCCATTTCCTCTCGATCCTTCCCCCCTACAAGTTTTCCTTGTGGCTGCTTTGTCCTCCCAGTGTTCCACTCCCCAACTATCTGAAGGCTACTGAATTCACGTTTTCTCTGCTGATACTTATCTCTGACAATTTCTTTTTGTAAAGGCTTTGTATATTTCATTGTATAGTTTCAATGTATCATTTATGTTATAAAGTATGTAATTGCATTTTTTATATACTGTAAATATTTTTCAGTCGTAATTACTTTTTCACTCTATTTCCACATGTATATATCCATTCTACACTCTCTGCATCTGGAAGTGAGTTGTGTACAACTCACATGTCCCTCCTGATGAAACTTTTGAAATAAATAAATAATTAAATTAAATGGAGGGCGTTATGATATGTCACGTGAATAAATGAGGAAATGTAATCTTGAACAGAGAAGATTACATAATGGAGTTGACTAGATCATCAAGTGATAATTCCACATATGTGAAGTTAAATCAGAACCCAATGGGGAGGTTTAAGATAGAACTATGTGAAATAGTTGATAGAGCTTTCGGTGAAGGACTTATCACTCAACAGGAGACTGAGTTTTTGAAAGTCAAGAATTCAGTTTTGGCCACTTTTCATCACATTCCTAAGTTATATAAGAATACGCACAATTCACTGAGAATACAAATAGTTTAAATGAAGATTTTGAGTCTTAATCAGTAATAATATATTCAAAGTTCAAGAAAAGGGGCTACTCTGACCAGATCTTAGGTGAAGCCCTACAAAAAAGCTAGACCATAGATACTTTTTGTTGTAGCCTAAAGGTAAAAGAGGACAGAATGAGGGCCCTTTAACTTTTGTTTTGGAATACAAACCATTAGCTCCTAGAATTCTGAATATTATTTTACAAAATCGGTCAAGTTTTACATTTATGTACAGTAGCATAGCAGATTTGTTTGGGGATCAATCAAGAGTCACTTATAGTAGGGCAAAGAATTTAATAGATCTGGCTATGCATAGCCATTTAATTCCAATTAATAATTTATGCCCCACTTGGTTACCACCTAGACCACAGGGATTTTTCACTTGTGGCAAATGTTTGGCTTATAATTTTGGAATAACTGGAAAATAATTAATAGTCCTGGAGCTAAATAATCGGAGAAATCATAAAATAATTTAATATATTGGTGTGATCATGCCGCTATAGTTAGGGTTGAATGGTCACTTCTATGTTAGACTCAAACTTTTTCATTTTAATAACTTCACAACCGTTCAACCAATTTGCATGAAAGTTTTCATGTGCCATTAGGGGCTAAAGATATCTTGATGTGTCATGTTTTGTTCTGGTTAGATGTGTGGGTTCAAAGATACAGAGTGTAAAAGAAATTGACAATTATTTTTTTTTTTCATTTCTTTGTCACACCTCAGCACAAAAATTATTTGGAATTTTGGTCTGAATTTTTTAGGGTAGAAAGGTTTTGCCTCATAAATGTGCCTTTTGAAGGTTTGGTGAAAACATATTAATCTGTTCCAAAGTTGGTGAATTTTAAAATTTCCTATTATTTTCAATGGGAGCAGTTAGATGTCCTGTTCAAAAATGGATCCTTTGTCACAAAAAGGTAATCCTTTTCTGCAAATGGGTCATCCTATGTTATAAATGGGAACTGTTTCTTCATGCTGCCACTTTCCTGTTTTTAGTTAGTGAGGGAAAAAAAATAAATAACTTAAAATATAAGGTGTATAGCAGAAACCAAGACCTGTGTTCAACTAATAGGGACCCATTGCTGGTGATTTTGGTATTATTTTTTTAAAAGAGACTTGGAAATCACTTTTTCAATATGCTGAAATCTCTTTCTGTGTCTTTTTCTGTGCACAGGTATCCTTTTTTACAAATTGTGAAAAAAGAAGCACAAAAAAACTATCCTGTTCCACACTTTTTGAAAAAAGAAATTTCTTTTCTGTAAATCTGCAAAAAAAGAAGATGGAAAAGGATTATAGCACCCCCTCCACCCAAGCCCTGATTCCCTGTTTTGAAATATAAGTTTCTGCAGTCTTGTGACAGACCTCATTGCATCTCTATGATGTTAGGTTCATATGATAAATGATAGTAAATACTTCAGTTTTTTTATGTGTTGGCAGAAGTTGTTTTTCAATTTGGAGTGATCACTGCCCCCCCCCACAGCATGTAAGCTGTGTCATCTCAGACTAATGTTGCTGATGTCATCTTATTCTGAATTACAGTAGCCACATCAGTTTAAATTGCAGTTGCTGTGAACCCTTCCCCACACTAAATTATGTTTCTAGACATAGCAACACACCATAAAAAGGACCAAGGGCTTGTAAAATTAAATTGTATTTATTTATTTCAAAACGTTATACCAGGAAAGACACACTGAGCTGAATAGCAGCTCATTTCCACATGCATCCTAGGTGTAGTGATGTGAAGGTGTGGTATAAAACAGACACAACAAACCAGAAGTCATGTGCATAAAAACACAAACGTGCGTTATTTTATTTAAATCAGAAAATAAAAAAAGTAAAAATAATAAACATACAGAAAGCCAAAGGTTATTCAATGGCCAGTATCTAGTAAACTCTAATTTTGAAAATTTCTGAGGCTTAGCTTCAACCTTTGCAAATAGAACAGTGTGGAAACAAGCACACATTTCTGAGGTCCTCCTCACTTGGTAGTATGTGTTCAAGAGTATGTTAAGGGGGGTTTATGTTTCCATTTTGTTTAATCTCAAAAGATAGTTTTATTAAGATAGTAAGTCTATGAGGGCACCACAGGGTTTTGCAAGGAGAATGGGAGAATGAGGACACACTCCCCTTCTTCCTTCTCCTGCCAAGCCTTAGAACTCACTATATCTTTTTTCTTTTTATTTCCATTAAATCTTTAAATGTGACACCCTAAAATAGAGAAGCATAGAGCAAATGTATTTCATTTTCATTCCCAGTATGAGCAGCCATCCCACAGAAAGAAAGAGCGAAAGGAATGGGGGAGCCCTGGGCACCCCACACATGGGCATCCACCCAAGACAGGGCTCACCATGTCACTAGGGGAACATGGGAGAAATATCTGAGGCTTAGCTTCAGCCTTTGAAAATAGAACAGTGGGGAAACAAGCACACACTTCTGAGGTGCTCCTCACTTGCTAGTATGTATTCAAGAGTTTTATGTTAAGGGGGTTTATGTTTCCATTTTGTTTCATTTCAAAAGATAGTTTTAATAAGATACTAAGTCCATGAGGGCTCCACTGGGTTTTGCAAGGTAAAAGGGGGGAAGAGGACACACTCCTCTTCTCCCTTTTCCTGCCAACCCTTAGAACTCATCATATCTTTTTCTTTTTATTTCCATTAAATCGCTAAATGTGACACCCTAAAATAGACAAGCATACAGCAAATGTATTTCATTTTCATTCCCAGTATGAGCGGCCATCCCATTGAAAGAAAGAGTGTAAGTAATGGGGGAGCCCTGGGCACCCCCATACATGGGCATCCACCCAAGACATGGCTCACCATGTCACAAGGGGAAAATGGGAGAAAATATTACAGAGATGTCAAGCGGTAAATTTATTCATTGAGAAGAAAAATTGAGGCATAGTAAACAAGAAGATTATAACAAATATAAACAAACTATCATTTGTTGGTTCAATCCTTCTTTACCGACCTACTCCCTGTGCTCAATGAAGTACTCTCTACTGGATATCCCCAAATCCAACACTAGGATGGGCAAATATGCCTTTGTGGTGTCTGGATCAAAACTCAGGAACTCTTTCCCAAAGAACTGAAACATGTGCAGTCCCACCATACAGTATCATTAAAAATGGCCTCAAAAGCCACCTACAAATCAAGGATAAATATGGCTGCCCCTGAACTACATGGAGTAGAGACATGGTTCTTTTCTTTCCCAAATGCCCCACTATCACTTCTGGGACTCCCCTATAACAGCTCACTGCTGTTAGAACCAAGCTGATGGCCACTTACCCTTGACTCCCCTATTCATTTGGGCTGACAGTATAGCCTAGAGGTTAGAGTAGTGAGCTGTGAACATGTTTGTATATCCAGAAGACCAGACCCTGGTTTGAGTCTCACAACCTCGACTTGGTTTGAGTCTCACAGCCTCCACTTGCATACTGTGTGACTGTGAGCAAGTCACTTAACCACCCAGTGCTCCCAGGTCATCCCTGAAAACAAGCACTTGTGCCTAGTGGGCCTTATCTGGTTACCAAAGACTAAAAATAAAAAAAAATAGTCCTCTGGGTAATTCTACCCACCCTCTGTATCATGGTGCCATTCTATACTTACACATGTTACATTTTTTTCCTTACAGTGATGATTGCTTGTTGAATTCCATGTACTCTCTGTGTATATTAATTGTATGCCATGTGTTTATCATGTACCCATTGTTTTCTGTGCAGTATGCTGTCTGGAACTCCTCTGTTATAATATGCTGGTTTTATCTCTTACTCTCCTGGGTCATGCCTGAAAATAGACAATGTTGTTCTTTAGTGCACTTACTCAGTCAACAAAAACTAAATAAATAAATATAAGCAAAGTAAGATTTACAATTTTACACATACAATGCATTTACAAGTTGCAGATCACAGAACATAGAGAAACCTATTGAAATGGTTCCAGTCACCCAGCAAGGGGCCTAAGCAGCTTGATGTACTTCAGCAAATGCAGACAGGGTATATAGTTGGGGTGTAAAAATTAGCTGGAGAGAGGTAGAGCAGAAAAAGGTAGGGCAGCAGGTAATGGTGTGGGGTAGAGGACAGGGGGAAAGAAGAGGAAGAGAGGGTAATAGTGAGAGTGGAGGAGCAAAGGAAAGTAAAGAGCCAGCAACAGTTGGAGGGCAGTGAGTAAAGCTCATGGAGTTAAAGGGGTAGGGAGTGAAGAAAAGTGACAGAGCAGGTGGTTCCAGGGAGGGAGTTCCACAGTTTAGGGAGACAGTAGGAGAAAGCTGCCTCACCAATTGTAGTCAACCTAGATGGGGGAGAGAGAGGAGGTGAAAGCTAGAGTTATGTTGAGAGTAGGAGGAAGGGGAAGGGGATGTGAGGAGTGAGGAGAGACAGGAGGGAAGAGAGCTAAGCCAGTGTTTGGCCAGGAAGGAGGAGGAGCAGTGAGTAAAATGTTTGTCCTCTAGGGAGGGAGAGAGAGGGCAGAGTAGATGGAATAGTGGTGATAGTGGTGAGTGCAGAGGGGGCAGTCAAGAACAAACAATAGAACGAGTGGAAGAGTGGGTCCAGGCCAATGTGGACTTAGGAGCAACACTGTACACAGTGTCTTCATAGTCAAAGATGTGGAGAATCATTCTGTGTAATATGGCTCTGCTGGCAGGCAAGAGGATGCACCCACGGTTACTATACAAAGCACCTAGTTTAGGGTGAAACATTTTGTGGTTTGTCTCAATATGAGTTGAGAAGTCCAAGTGCATGTCAAGCCATACCCCCAGGTACTTGAAGTCTGAGACATCTTCAAGGGGGTACCCATCAAGGGTGTGAAAGGCAGAGTGGTAATAATTCTGCAGCGCTTTTGCCAGGTTTCAAAAGTAATGGAGACTGTCTTCTTGGCATTAAGGACTAACTGATTAGAGTATAACCAGCACTGGATGTTGTCAAAGTCCCACTGGAGTCTGGCAACCAGATCAGGTGGGGAGGAGCCAGAGGCAAACAGTACTGTATCATCAGAATACATGTGGATGGATGCTAAGCTTCAGACGGAAAGGATGTTATTTAGAAAAATTGAAGAAAGGATGGGGCCAAGCACAGAGCCTTGGGGGACTCAAGTGCTGATAGGAAGTGGAGGAGAAATGGAGCAGCTGATTTTAACCAACTGAGTTCTGTACAGAAGGTAAGAGCAGTTCCAGTCAGTGGTGTGGGAGGAGAGTCCTGCAGTGGTGAGCTTAGCAAGGAAAATGTGATGGACAACGGTGCCTAAGGCTTTGGCTAGGTCATCAAAATTAGTAGAAGTGAACTGGCCCTGGTCCATCCCAGCAAGAATGGAATCAGTGAGCCCGAGGAGGGAGGTAGAGGCAGAATAGGATTTCAGGAATCCAGACTGGAAAGGTGTGAAGAAGGAAGTTGAGACCAGGAAGGGGGAAGATTTGAGAAAGGACTAGAAGTTCTTGTAGTTTGGTTGAGGGTGTGTAGTTGGGAGATAGGGTAATATATGCCTGGCACAGATGGTCGCCAACCTTAGGAAGGGATATTACTGTGGCATGCTTCCAGGCATCTGGAGAAGGAGCAAGGGAGAAGGAGAGGTTCAGGAGGCAGGAGAATAGGAGACTGATAGGAGGGCACGAGAGATGCAGGAACTTGGGGTCAAGACCATCAGGACTCTTGCCCTTGAGGGGGTTAAAAGCCAGAAGGGCTTTCAGGGCATTGAATGAGAAGACATTTGAAAAGGAGAAAGAAGGGGTGGGAGAGGGCTGCAGAGTGGCAGTGTGGGGGGTGGAAGGGGTAAGAAGTGAGGAAGAGTGGAGATTAGGGAGGAGTCACAGTTAGTGAAGAAGTTATTAAATTCAGAGGCAACAGAAGGGGAGTCAGAGATGGTTATGTCTTTCACCTTGAGGACCGGAAGAGTGGCCTGTTCTGGGGGTGAGAAAAGGGCATGGATCACCTTCCAAAATTTTGATGTTAATATTGTTACGGAAGGTAGTAGAGAAGTATTTTGCCTTAGCATGTTTAGTTGCTCCAGTGCATGCATTCAGCAAAGACCTGTATTTGTGCAGGATGTAAGGGGAGCCTGAGGCATTTTGAGCTTTCCAAGCCAGGTCCCTAGCATGCAGGCAGGCCAGTAGTCCAGCAGAGACCCAAGGGAGATGGTTGCCATGTACCCTATTTCTCCTGATGGAAGCATGGTGATCCCAAACAGACAGGAACATGGACTTGAAGTACAGAAAGGCCAAGTCCATGGAACTAGCAATGGAAATGGGTGACCAGTCTGATATTGCTCTGTCCTCCTGGAGAGAGGTTACATCGAATGATTAGAATGAAGGGAGTAGGAGGAGTTTTGGCAGGGCTGTTGGTCTGTGGATTTTTATGACACAGTAGACCATGTGGAGGTTACTGAAGGCATCCTCAGGTAATGCAGACCTCTTCAGGAAATACACACCTCCTGTATTCCTGAGGAAATACACACAAGGACACACTCATTGTAATTATCATCGATTGCATCTAGTCTGCCACTGACAGCAGTTTTACTTTAATGTCTCCAATACATCCCAATCCCTTATCAGGTAGCTTTAATTAAAAAACTGAAAAAACAGTACAAAATTATTATTAAATGTATGGTAAATGTCCTGAGCTGATTCACCATACCAAACCCAAGGGGAGTCAGGAGCAGTGAGACTGCTACAGTAAGAAGTCCAAGGTCAGAGTTGTACTTGCAGGGTGCAGTCCATGTGGACAAACATGCACTGGAGGTCAATAGGAGCAAGAGGATGAGACAGCGATGTAAGATGAAGCCTCTGACACCTTTTGAAAAGAATGGATCTGTGCTTGTGCATCACTGAGTGAGGCAGAGGCCTGTGATCTTCAGGCATGGAGGATATCATCATGTCAAATCTGCTGTCTGGCATTTTGATCAAGCTGGTCCAGGGAGTGCAGTAGTATGGCTACAGAGACTCCTCTCACGTACAGGACAGGTGCTTCATAGTAGCTGGAATGGTCTCATGCAGTATTGGTCCATTGAGATAGAACACCCTAACATTTGCCGAGTAGGGTGTTTGGTACTTGAGCTGCTTAGCTTGCAGAGCAGCAAGGACAGGGTCATAGTGCTTCCACTACTTCATCACCTGAGGAGAGTAATCATGAGCAACATAAATGCATACCCCCTCAAAAAAATATTTCTTTAAGCTGCCAGAGCGCAATCAGGATTTTCAGTTTAACAGCATAGCGCCAAAACTGCATAATAATCAAACATGGTCTCTTCTATGTGTTTTCTTGTTGGGGAAGGGGGCTAATGCTCATTGTGCAGGTTCGTGATCACCAAGAAAAGACTAAACTGCAAACTGAAAAAAAACAAAATGGGGTACACTAATGTCAGCTGCAAAAGATTTAACATTTATTAGATCCACTGAAGGGGCTTCTGGCTGTCACACCAGTGTGTCTGTGTGAGTTAATGTAATACATTTGAAATTTTTTTGCAGCTGACATTAGTGTGTGCTTTCTTTTTCACAAAGGAACGAGGGCTGACAGCATGTAAAAAATTCATGTTCTCAACATGACAAGAGCTTGAAAGTTACATTATTAGTAGTATATTGATAAACTATCATCAATATCATAGTTCACTTTTACTGAATGAGCCACATAATGGAGAAAGCTTGAGAAGAGAGCATGCGGGTGCAGAGTTTATGTTGATGCTGATATATTGAAAGCTCCAGAAATTGGAAGAAAAGCAAAACAATCAAACAAAAAAAAAACTTATAACCAAGGATAGTATATATTCTGAACTAGTGATCCCTTCTTCTGTCTGGGGACTGTTCTGGGACTACAAGTCTGAGTTTAGGTGGTTCTCTGTGGGAGTTTCATGCAGACGGTGTTCAGCATATAACATACTTATGTGAGCAAACAGCTTGACATTTATCTTTTTATTCTTTTATTCTTTTTTTTCTGTTTGTTTGTGTGGATTTTGTATGGGGTGTGGAGGTTTTGTTTGCTGGTTTCTGTTGGGTCTTGTGTTTTGATAAATACTTGACAGCATTCAATTTTCACATCCAATGTATGCTTAATGTATGCTAAGCACATTAAGTTGTCGGCTCTATAATTATTAACTAGAGATTTAAAGTTGACTTAATTGATTTTATTAGATTCTATGCAATAGGGTTAATTACTTTACCTCCATGTGCAGTTGAACCCAGGAAAACTAATTCTCAGGAATTTTCTGATATCGCTCCAATGAGTTGCACATGACTTAAAGTCTTCTATTGTTTAAGCTGCCACCTGATTACAATTGAGCTCACATGAACTATACCCTCCTATTCGCTAGTTTTACTTTCTTATTTCACTTTGGTGTCAGCAGGTCGCAAGACAGAAGGGCAACAGATAAGACAGCAGCTTTTATTTTGTCTTTAAACATTTCTATGCTAGACAATTGTTTAAAGCTGATGCCAGATAGCAGATTTGGTTGCCATCTATGGAAGGATGGTTGCGCAGGGCTCAGAGGTTCCTCCACTCTCACTGGAAAATTAGCATGCAATTATACAATCTGAAAAATGATGTATCCATGGGAGTGCAGGGCCTGGAGGGCCATGTGCTCCAACAGTCAAATAATAATTTGATTATGCTATCTCAAAAAGTAAGAAAATTCATTGCAAAAAACGTTGTTAATGCACTAGTTAGGGTGGAAGTGACAAAAGTATGCAAGTGTTGTGTTAGGGTTTCCATCCTAACACACCACCCCCACCCTGCAGGCAGCAAAACAAACAAAAAAAAACATGGTTTCAACACTCTTGCATTTTTGCAAATCAGGTGTGAGTTGTGCCTTGGGGATGTCAACCCTAACACTAACCCTGTTCTCATATGCTGCACATAGCTCAGCTTATTTACTGATGGAATGAGGTGAACATTTATGCTAACCCTCTGACTCCTTCCGCTCAGCCAGCTCCTGATCCGTTCTATAATTCTATGGTCTACATTATAGTGCATCAACGTTTCTATTATTGCTCTGTGTGGTACTTTATCAAAGGTCTAAGAAGATACAATCGACTGGTGAACCCTTATCCAATGATTCTGAGATTTTTTCATTAAGAAATTATGGTTTATAACACACTATTTCCCTTTAGTAAACCTATGCTGTTCCATAGCTCTGTGCTGATATTTATCTACGTGCTGATTTTTCATATATTTAAGGATGGACTCCATGATCTTTCCCACTACTGAAGTTAAACTAATAGGCCTGTAATTTTGATAGTTACTTCTACTTCCCTTTTTGTGCACAGGAATATCTGTAGCAGTTAGCCAGTCAGTTGGGATTCTGTTTTTTGTTAGTGCTTTATTATACAGAATATGTAGTGGTTTAGCTATCTGTGGAACAAATAGCTTCAATATTCTTGGGGAAGTATTGTCTGGTCCTGCAGAGTTTGTCATTTTTAGAACCTTAATTTTATCATTAATGCAGTCAATGCTGATCGTAATATTTGTTCTTTTGTCTCTTTTAATTTTTCTCCTAAGAATAGGTTGTTGTCCTCAAACACTGTCCCAAAATAAGTATTAAATATATCAACCATATGTTTGGGTTAATCTATTTGTTGGTTACTTGTTATTATGGTGCATAGGCAATTATTCTGTTATCTTAATGAGTTTACATAGCCATAGAACACATTCATGTTATCCTTGTTTGTGTTTTGTTAATTTGTTTTTTATTTGTTTTTGCATAGTTTGGGAATTTTTAGATAACTTTCCCAGTTCTGTTCTGTTTTGTTTTTATTATATCTATAATAGTATTGACACTTTTTTTTGTAATAATTGTTTTAGACTTCTTGTGAGCCATTTCGGCTTTATACCTTTGCTGTTATATTTTTTTTATTTTTGTAATATGCTTATTAAATATTGATTCCACATGCTTTTTTAATTATATTCCACATTTCCTTGGCAGATTTCTTTTTTAGCTCACTTTCCAATCAATTTTTGCTAGTTCTTCCTGTATCCTATTTTTGTTTGCAGATTTGAAGTTATATTTTTCTCTACATTCTTTATTCATTGCGATGTATTCCTGGAGTTGGAAGGATACAACATTATGGTTGCTGTTTCCAAGTGGTGCCAAAATGTCAGTCTGTTATATTTCTGTCATTTCTACTTAGAACTATATCCAATATATTTACACCTCTTGTTGGGGTTATTATATGCTGCTTTAGACCTAATTGTTCTGTATTTTTAAAATGGAAATGCTATTAGGTTTCGTAGCTGTTATTTTATGCCATCGTATATCACTAAAGTTCAAGTCACCTAGACAAATTACTCAGCCCATCACACATGCCCTTTCAAGTTCACAGTTTTTTTCTTCAAATGTCACATTTTTGCAGTTTGGTGGTCTGCAACATAATCCCATTATGATTTGTTTACCTATTTTATTTATTTATTTATTTATGACTTTGATAACTGGGTAAGTGCACTGGTCCTGCAAACCGTTTATGGGCATGACCCAGTCCAAGAGGCAGGTGGAGCATAATACAATTAATATACACAATGTTGATACAACACAGTACAATAATATACACAACGATGATACAACACAGTTCAAGGTACAAGTGGGTGGTCAAGGACACCTGAATTGCAGTAGAAATACAAAGCAGTAGGGTAAAGCGTACACCAGTTGTTACAAGGGGATATTACAACATAAGTTAGGATAAGTAATCCTCTTGTTGTTCCTACCTTGAACCAGATTGTTTCTGTAGTACTACTTTTATGTTTTCAGAAATGAGTTTGATTTGTATGTGCTTTGATATATAAGCTGCCACACCCCCCTCCTTTTATTCTTCGTGTCTAGGCAATATAAGTGGTATCCTGGAATTTATTTTCCCCAGTCATCTTTTCAGTACATCATTTTTCTGTAACAAAGGCCATGTTGGCCTTTCTATTAGGTTTTAATAATACTTCCAGTTCTTCATCTGCCTGGATTGGTGGTAGTTCAGGTGGATGTTAAAGATCCCATGGCACTTATCGAAAAGAGTAGGGGTAACTTTTATTAAATATTCACATATACATCAAACTCAAGAAATACATAACTTCATATCAATACATCCTTGAATTGCTGATAATACACTAAGAAGAAAAGAAAAAAAAAATAACAAAAAAACTAAACATTAACTCATACAAACCAACTTTTCACATTAAACAAAAGGAAAACAATAGTCTAAAACTTGTAAATGCTTGTTTCTTATGCATACTATTTTGTTATTATTTTTGATTATATTTTTTATTTTTTTCTCTCTGTTTTTAATTTTTACTTGTATTTAATAAAGTGAAGAAATCCTTCCACCAAAGTTTGACTTTCCTGCATCATATATTTGACATTCCTCCATATAAACCCTATGCAAAACATTGGATACATAAATTCTAAAACCTTCAAATGATGGTCTCTTTTGGTATAACACCCATTGCACCCTAGTTTGCCATAAGCAAAACCGCAAACTAGCTAAAAGACTCTTAATGTATTTTCTCAAAACCACTCAAATAATGAGGAAAATACCAATCACAAGGAGATCATAATCCATTTTTGCTAACCATGGGAGATTCCATACCTGTGCTAGGAACCTCCATAACTTGGAGGAAAAGAACAATGTAAAAAATAATGCTCCATCGTCTCTCCACATTAACACAGTCTGGTAAGGACAAATTCTTTCTTGATTGCCTTGTGTTTGGCTGTACCTTACATTTAGTCTCCCATACATAGTTAACCATAAATTTTCCCACATATAAGGAGGCAGCCTACTATTATTGAGCTGCTCCAACACATTACTTTGTTCCCACTCGGCAATTTTAAAGTTTGGCTCTATCTGAACATATTGTACCATAATTGCCTTGTACAACCCTTTGCTGTATATCTCAAAATCATATCTTTTGAGATTTTCCATCTAAACAACTTCTGTGCCACTGGCTTAAAATAATCCGAGTCCTAAATCTTGCAGACCATTTCGAGCAGGGCTTCCACATACACAGGTATGCTTGCAACCGGTTCTGGAATACTATACTGTCTATTTCAGTAGAACCCCCTAAACATTTCTTTAAAGAAAAGGCACAGAATAGTGAAAAACAAAATACTAGCGGGTCAACCATCCTTAACCCCCCTTGTTTTCTGTTCAGGTTTGTGCATCCTCTCTTAATTGGATTCAATCTGCTTCCCCATAACATCTGGAAGCATATGCTATATAATTTTGTTTCTAGCTGTACTGGTAATGGAAAAATAACTGTGACATACTGCAGCCTAGGCAAAATAAATTGTTTTATTATCTGAATCCTCTTTATTTTAGAAAATTTAAACCTTTTCCAAATCAGAACTTTCTGTAGAATTGCATCTAAAACACCTGACCAAACCTCCACTGGGCAATTTTGATTCTTAAATTCAACGCCTAATATTTTTAAAGGTTTTTTAGAAAATTCAACCAAATTCACAGAAAATTCTCTTTGATAATTACCAACAACAGCCCTTTTGATTTATGCATATTCAGTCTGGCATTAGATACTTCCGCATAAAATTTAAACACTTTAAGGAATTTAGAAAATTCCATATGGTTAGAAAAAAATAGACAAATATCATCCGCAAAAGATTGTATAAGACCAGAGTTCGAAATCCCTGGCACCTGAAGTCCTAACCATAAGGGTGGAACGCAAATCGCTCTTATTAAGGGTTCTAAAGAAAAGTTGTACAGAAGTGGGCTTAATGGACATCCCTGCCGCACTCCACATTTCATAATAAAACCTTCTCTAAAGTACCTTTCAAAACTGGATAAACTGTAGCATTATTGTATAACCCCTTATGAGCTGTATGATACTCATGGAATACCAAACCACTGAAGAGATGAAAATAAAAACTCATGATCAACTCTGTCAAATGCTTTCTCAAGATCTACCGATACAATTACCCCCAATGGCCCCTTCCCAGCCTGCTCAATTATATCTCTAATTAGACTTAATATTGAATGGATTCTTCTATTTGGAACCCCACTATGTTGCACCGTAAAAACAACCTCTACCACCCCTTCAGTCTGTTATTAATTATGGTAGTCAAAATTTTATAATCTGAATTTAAAAGAGTTAGAGGCCTCCAGTTCCTAAAGCTTCCCTATCTCCAGATTTAAAGATATATGTCTGACGCCTCTTCTGTAAAAGAATGTAACATCACCCGGATGTGAGGAAAAATTAAATACTAACCAGAGACATTCTACTAATTCAGATGAAAACACTTTATAAAACTCATTGGATAACCCATCTATACCAGGGACACATTCTGTTTTAGTGATTTAATAACTCCCAAAATTTCAAATTTTGAAATGGGTTGCCCTAATTTCTTCAGACCATCATTATCCCTATTATCTTTTAAACTAGGTCCTAAAACTGATTAATCAGGAGAGACGATGGAGCAACCTTTGGTTCCAGACCCTAAAATGTTCTTTAATAATTGTTCCTAGTTCAATGATAGAAGAAACCTTAGTATTTCCCTGGACTAAAATTCATTGTCTCCTTCTCCTTAACTGCTTTACATAGTTCGAAGGATCTCCAAAACAGATTTTTAAATGATTCTGAATCAAGGCTTGCAATGATTTTGCTCTATCATACTGTCTTTCCCTCATTAAACTTTTAATCTCCGCTATCTGCTCCAAAAATTACCTCTAGAAGAATTCGCACATGACAGAATATATTGAAGCTGTTTCCTGAGTTTAAGATAATCAAAAAATTTTGTTCCTTTTCCTAACCCCATAATGTTTAAACCATCCAATACAGTCTTTAGTTTCCTGCCACCAAACCCCAAGATCTTGATACAAAAAGCCACTGACAACCTGGCATACAAAATACCATGGATGGAATTCAAACTACCCTCTCTTGAAGGATTGATGTATTCAATTTCCTATAGATTTATGCCTAAGAAACCCTTGCTGTGTCCCCACCTTAATAAGTATCAGAGCATGGTCAGAGAATTCCATGGGAATAACCTGTGGACTATGGAATTGGATTCTCTTGGATATAAACAAATAATCAATCATAAAACTCTTCCCTTTTGTAAAGAAAGTGCCTAAACAGCCCTCCCCTGACTATCCATACATTTACCAAGTCTGCCGTTCTAACAATCTTCTGAAGACATACTCAATCACAATAGATTTTCTTCCATTCTCCAAACTACCTTTACCCTGTTCGCTTTATATTACAATTAA
Organism: Neoceratodus forsteri; assembly: GCA_016271365.2. Taxonomy (NCBI): domain Eukaryota; kingdom Metazoa; phylum Chordata; order Ceratodontiformes; family Ceratodontidae; genus Neoceratodus; species Neoceratodus forsteri. Next base: position 630,080,006 of record CM057455.1, read on the forward strand.
AATCCCTCCCACAGAATTGGGATAGTTGTTACTAGAAATGGTCGATGTCCGAAAACATGCCACCCTTCCAGCTTTTGATTGAGGGCTATAAATATTAATTAACCTGATCTTTTTCTTCAACCAAAAACCATCTAGAATTAATACTCTCCCAGGACAAACTTCTATCAACTTAAGTAATGTAAAATTAAAGGAGTTAAAAAGAATTCCTATCCCATCCGCTCTTTCTTCACCAAAGGACCAATACGAGGGTCCCCACGGCCAATCCTTAGTGAATACATCGACTTGAAATCTAGAAAACATCCACGTCTCCTGTAAAAAACAAATAGATATATGCAAATCAGCTAGTACCTGAAATACTGCACGCCTTTTCAGATGTTTTAACAAACTATGGGTATTAAAGGAAGCCCATGTAATATCCATTATAGTGTACGAAGTCAGACTGGCCTACCTGTACTATTCTCATTTCTTCCTCCTTTTCTTTTTTTTTCCCTTATAATCATCCCTTTGCACTCTCTCTCCCTCTTGAACCGATATTTGGGAATCAGTATCCCCCATATCCATCTCTGAATCTCCCCAGGACAGTTCTTCAAACGGATTTTTTGATTCAATACCTTCTACCTCCACCGGTACCATATTCTTCACTGCCCTACTAGACCTTCGTAATAATGGAGGGCTAGTGGGGTTTAAGTTGCCCTGACCCATTCCACTTTTCCTCTAAATCATCAGAATAACAAACCCGGCTGGAGAAGCTTCAGCCTCCTCTCCGGCTTCCTTCTTTAGAATCGTTTTGCCCACTGTCTGAACTTTCTCTTGCTGTGTACCCCTATACTGGTGAGTTAACACCTCTTCCACCCCAATGGATACCTCCTGCCGAGACACTCCAGCCTCTTGTGCTTGTTGAATCAAAAGGTCTGACACTCCACATGCTTGCTTATTCTGGGCCGCCCAGGGACAGTCTTTAAAGGCATGATTCATCTCTTCACACAAATCGCATTTCAAAGAGTTCGTACAGAAGACAGTAACATGACCCACTTCTCCACAATTATCACACTTTGGTTGGTCACAAACATTAGATAAATGAGATTTAGATCCGCATTTATAGCAGGCCCTGGGCTGCCCGCTATAAAAGCAAACCCCCCTGTCTCTTCCTAACATAAATTAATTGGGAATATGTTCCACCCCTGTTGCTGTTTGTTTAAGTTTCACCTTAAATTTCCACCCCCCTGTCCAAAACAATTCTGAATCCAAAATGGGATTGGGTTCACTTAATATTTCACATTTTTGTGCCAACCAAAATTTAATATCCTCCACCTGAACACCCTCATTCCTGAACATCACTGTCACAAATTTTATCAAAGGTTTAGACAAAGGAATTACGAAAAAGGGTGTCCATAAAGGGGAAAACTTCACCTGGTTATACCTTTCCCAAAAAAGGTCAAGCAAAGCAGGTGTACGGAAACTAATGTCATAATTGTCCTCACCCGAAATGTTGATAAATGCAAATACGTCCCTAGGAGAAAACTTCAAAGACTCTTTAATTAATGTTCTGCCAACATAATATCTGTTTGGTCTATCCTTTAAACCACCTTTATACCGAATCCTTACAGCATTCCTCCTAGGTGCTGCTTCCCTTTTGCACTGTGAAAATAGACTGGATAAAAGGGTTTTTCTGGCTTTTCCCCACTAATTTTCAACTGTTCAATGTTATTCACCTTAACACTCTTCCATACCTGGCGGTACATAATTATTCTCCTCCATACTACAGAGCACAGTTCCTCTTGCTACTTCATGAAAATTAGCAGCGTCAGAGGTAGAAACTCTGTCCCCCCTCCCACCCTGGCTGCCATTCCGGTGAAGCAGACTGCAGTCCCCAAGCATTATCCCATGAAGAATCAGGCGTCCATACCCCATGATCCTGCTGCTTCCAGCCAGCAGCCGATAAAAGCAGCTTGGGTGACAAAGAGCCTATCATGCTCCCCACAACCCCCAAACTACCAGCAGCTCCTTTTGTCCAGTACCCAAGTCATTCCTTTGAAAAGCCTTAAAGGCTGCACTGTCAGAAGAGAAAAAATCAGACACTCCTTCTTGCTGCCCATGCTTGATTTGATAGGTCACATTATCTTTTTAGAAGCAGCCACCACCTTAGGATTGAACACAAATCCTGCATCTTTCAAAATCTGAATCGAGGAAAGTTGTTGTTTAAGGTCGATTACTTACAGGTCGCGAGGGTGTAGAAACGGATCCTTTACCTCTCGCTCCTGCCCTCAGTTCAGTTCTCTCCGCCTTATTCCTCATTCGCTCCTCCGACTCTCTTCTCCTTCCTCCGACCTCCTGTCTCGATTTGCCTTCTGCCACCAGGTTTCTTCTCGCCAAGACCGCCAGTGTAGGCACCACTCCACCGACCTCTCCCGCCCTCACTTCCGTGTTGCAGGCTTCTCCTGCCGGTTTTAAAGGCACCGCCACCTCTGCACTGCTCTCCAACGATAAGGGGTCCTCCGCTCTTCCAGCCTTAAAGGAACCCCGCTCCTCCAAACAATTCCTCGCCTCCTCCATTCTCTGTGCCGAAACAGGCTCCATCCTGCCCTCAGGAACACTCTTCTTGGGCCAAACAGCCCGTTCGTCAGCCACCAACTCCGCGCTTACGAGCGCTCTCTCTCCCACGTCTTGCTCAGACTGAGCCATGTTGCACTCAGTCGCCACACCACAACGCCCATAGTCCCCCTCTGGCCACTGAAACAGCAGCACAGAGTAGGGGAATTTCCCCGGTGTCCTGGCCAAATTTCCCTCATTCACTAAAAATACCACCAACAGCTTAATCTGGTTCAAGGTCAGTTGGCATTCATCTGTATCCCCTTCCCCCGGGTCGTGCCTGAAAATAGGCAGGATGTGTCTAGTGCACTTACCCGGTCAACAAAAGCTAAATAAATAAATAAATTCATTGTTTCACTTAAACTTCTAGCGTTTATTAAGTAACAATACATACTACCCACATGTATTGGTTTTCTGTTTGTATCTGATTTTGTGTATTATTACTTTCAATTTGGGATCGCCCTCCTCCCTCTGAAATTAGTTTGAAGGATCAGTTGAAATGTTCTTTGTGATCATGGTAGTTATGGTTTTTGTTCCTGTATTACTCAAGTGCAGGCCGTCTTTTGTATATAAATATTTCTGTTTGTAAACAACTTCCCATGAATTTATAAAACAAATTCTCTCCTTCTTACACCTATTCTCCAATCTTATATTTATTAATTGAATGGTGTTGTTTTTTTCTCATGTCCCTTTAGTAGTGGCAAGATGACTGAAACTACTGGTTTCTGTCCCTTGTTTTTTATGTGGTCTGTTAGGTCCATAATGTCATCTACAATATCTTTTTCATTAACCTTTTTGACATTGTTTGTCCTCACATGTAACACAACTGTCTGTTGGTTTGTTTGTTCTTCAATCACCTTTGGGAGTATTTGTTTCACATCTTTTATCTTAGCTCCTGGTAGGCACTTTACCTCTCTATTAGCCTTGTCAATTTCACAAATAATGGTATCACTGCACCTAAAAATAGAGTCCCCAATTACTAGTAGTTTTTCTGTCCTACTCACATCTAGTGTTTATTCTTTTTCTATTAATGGTGAGTATCTTTTTGCTACTGGTATGTCATTGTTACTCATAACCTGCCTTCCCTTTTTTGTTTGGTATGCCTTGTATTGTAGCCCATTCTGAGTCGCTGTCATAATTTGTATCTACATTGTTTATTTCAAACTCTTTTTCATTTTCATCCTGATCCATTTCTGCTTGTATGTCCCTTTTTCTTTTCTCTTTCTGTATTGCATTTACTGTTTTTAGAGTGCTCCCTCTAACCTGCTCTTTTAAAGAGTTAACATCAGTCAATAACTCACACATTTGTACACATTTCTGACAGATAAACCTTTATATGCTTAATTCATTCATGCTTGCAGTGTACACCATGCAAATACAGCATCTTACTATCGTGCCCTCAGTACATAATATTGTGAAGAAATCATCTGAGGGATTGTATGTCTCCATTTTTGTTATACATTTTTTAATACTTTTTGTTTTATTCCACTCTTTTTAAGTTTACAATGATGAGTAGTATACCTAGTCAATATAACGTATCCGTATCTGTTTTAATATTGACTTACATATTTGTTGTTGTTATTAGATTCCTTACCCTAGTTTCCTTGGTCCCTCAGGACACAAGACAAATGAATGCTCATCTGCACTAGCTTGGTCCGCTTGCTCTGGGTGACTTTTATTTCAGCAGTGATCCAGATGTAGCCTTCTAGGTCACATGACCACCAGTGCAGAGAATTCAGCCTGAATTTACTTCTAAATTAAATATTTAGATATATGCAGCACTGCTTCAACAGTTCATTGCACTATTTAGGCTCAATTTATGAAAAATAAAGGTTTTAGCAGATCCTGTAGTCTGTTTGTTTGAATTGGGACTACATACCCCTCCACACTTCCTGATTGTCTCTCTAATTGTGAGGCAATGCCCTGAGTTTACGCAGTCACTCGCTCACAGTTTAATCACAACAAATAAAACGGTTTATCAGTTTTGCCTTCTAAATATCATTGCCACACAGCCATAGTTACCCTGTAGACTGTATCCAAGGTTTTAGAGACTGTAATGGGCAAAAATGTTTTTGAGGAGCATGACCAAAATTCTAGTCTTGCAAAATTATGTGCAATTGAACACATACAGAAACTATATAGGGGTGGGGATTGAGTTTGACTATTATTATGAAAATAATCTAGCTGGATTTATACTTTATAAGCATTACAATCCATATGATGTAATGAATAGACTGGTTACAATTTCTTTTTGTAATTAGAAGAGTAGTAGTCAAGCTCTAGAAACTTTGAGTGGATATCTTTCAGTGGGGCAGCACATACAATTAAGTGTGGTTCATTAGGTATGGAATGTAATCTGAAAGTGGCAACATTTTTCCCCTGTTTTCTGATTTCCTTGATGCCTGATTCTTATATCTGCATTTTGTTAAAATTGTATATGAAGCATTTGGTTAAATGATTCAATATAATATACAAGTGTGTTTTTTCAACAATATGTTCAGTAATACAAAACACTTTAAAAGATGTACTTGTTAGAGGAATTTGATGTTTAGCAATAGGTTACAGAATATGGTTTGGAGTTATTTATGAACTGAAAAACAATAGGTTATAGAATATGGTTTGGAGTCATTTTAGAAACTGAACTGTAAACCATTTTTTTGAATGTTTTATCAGGTTTTTTGTATGATTTGTCCTTTGACCTGTTTTTAATTTAGTTCTCTTATTTTTTTTTTCAAATTGGATGAAATGTGGTGAAGAAATATGGGAAATATTTTGTATTCATTATGGGTGCATGTGTCTGTCTGACACATGAGTGGAGTTAGGAGGGAACTTTAAGGCAATGGTTGAAAGAAATAGTTAAGCTGATTGCCATACAGGCAGATCCTATGTAATATTCTATGAGTTGTTTTGAATATATAGTCTTGAAATAGATGTTTTCCCATTTGTTTAGACAAGCCATGCCCCACTGCTGAAAAGAGAGTGTGCCTCGAAGCCCTGAGGATTTTGGGTGTCTCACACCAGTGTGTCTGTGTGATTTAAATTCAGTAAATTGATAATTGTTCAGCCACATCATAAGTACACAGGTTATTTTTGTTGTTTTAGTTATTAAAACCCCACACCACCCCCACTGAATAGAATCCATGTCACCTTCCTTCCATTAGAAAATACCCCCGCATTAGTTCAATGAATATCTATTTCCACTTCATCACTACCCACATTTGTCAAGAATATTCCATCACTGGATCTCAGCACAACCCTACCTTTGCCTCAGCCATCAAACATGAACTGCATTAAAATCTCAGCAAAAATCTAATTCTTAAAATTTGGAAATGGAACACTCATAAGAACTTACATTTTTCTCCAAGTGTTTTTTTTTCTTGTTTCCATAACTTGGCCATTTTGGACCAGTAGGGCCCAAATTTTCCAAATTCCAAAGTTGCCACCCATCTCACGACCATGTAATTAGCATCTTGTAAATACTGTACAACCCAAACTGTGTTCATGGGCAAACCCCAAACACAGTTTGGTTTGAATTTGCAAAGTGCCACCTATACCAAATGTTCATGGGTAGAGGTTTTGCAAGTTTTACCTCACCAGTGAAGTCCAGGCCATGTGGCAACATTTGGCTGGTGAATCCCTTTGAAATGTTCCCAGTAGCAGCATTGAACTATGGTAGTTTTGTAATGTTTTTCATGCAAAGTTACACTTTTTCCGTAAATTATTCAAAGAGTGACACCTTCACAAGCAAATTGTTGTCAGTTTGCATACAAAAAGGGCAATTTGCTTGGAGGAAACTTAACACATTTGACAGTTTACAAATTTTGCTAATTTTGTAAATTAATTTGTGAAGTGAATTTTGGCCACTTTGCCAATCTGAGGTCATGTGGGGGAACTGGGCATCATGAAAATGTGGGCCCAAAATGGCCAAGTTATGAGCAAAAGAAAAAAATCCTGAAACATCAAGTTCAGACACATGGGCAATTGCCTCATATCAGGACTTAAGTTTTTTGCAAAGATGTTCTTTTGTTGATGGCAGTGACCTAAGATAGAGAAAGGGTTGTTCTGGTTGTCCAATGCATTGATTATCCTTAAACAAGGTGGGTGCCTATACCCAACGCCCCCTGTTTTCTGTGGTTCTGTGGCTTGTGGTGATTGCCATAGAAATTATGACCTGCCACAAAATTTGGGGCTGGCCACAGAAATTGCACTGAAATTGCCCCTGTAAGTTAGACAGAAACTGACACCAGTCTTTTCAAGCACTTCTTCTGCCTGTTTGTAGCTTTATAAGAACTAAGATTCACCCCAACCCTCTTAATCCCTCAAACCTTCCCCATCCAGCCCTGAGAGCCCCTCTTGAGTCACCCTTCATTTTTATATTGGTGCCCTATTTTTGGTCCAAGGCTGCATGATGATCCATTGCCTTTTCCTATCACCGCTAGTGGGCCAGAATGCTTTTTATGTTTGCTTGTTCGCATTTGCAAGAAACATGTTGACAGCTTGCTGGAGTAGCAGGCTTTGGAGGTGCAGTCATGTTGTGGCCAATGCCCCCACTGCTTTTTGGGGCTTGTCCCTGTGGCACCAATGAATGAGCATGCTGTCTATGACAGCAGGTCTTAAGCATGCCATCAACCTGAAATTATTTTGCCACTGCAATGAGGGAGCACCCCCTCACATGGCAGCTGTCACCGTCCCACTCTCACAGTCACTAACAAGCTAACTTTGGGGGTGCCCAATGCCCCTGTCAGCATGCCTCCTCACCAGTTCATTTGCCATTGGGGGACCCAATCCCCATCAGCATATGTGCCCCTTTGCTATTTTTCTCTGCCAGGGGGTGCCTAATCTCCCTCTAAATCATCTTCCAAAACACAGACACACTTGCTGACAGGGGGGCTCAATCCCCATCAGCTTCAGTGCCCTGTCTCCAATCTGCCGAGGGGGGTGCTCAATCCCCCTCGGAATCACCACCACCAGACATGCTTGCCAATGGGGTGCCCAGTCCCCCTGTTGGCATGTTTAACCCCCCCATCATATTGGCATTTCCCTTCCCCCCCCACCACACTCCCATTGTGTTGCACACTGGGAGCTCACCCCAGTGTGCCCAACATCATCTGTACATCTGAAAAAAATGAAAAGGGTCTACAATGTCTTTTCTGTTTTTTCCATAACCTGAAACAAAGAAAATGATCTCTCTCCATTGGATCCCCTCCCTCTACTAACATCCACCCTCTGCACATCCCACCTCCCCACATCCCCCTCATCTCATACTTACCTTTGGAGCCTGGTGCGATGATCTTTTGTGGAGCGGAAACATGTCTGGACTCTTCAAAGCCGACTGCGAACTGAAGAATTGCCGGTAAGCTGTATAATGGCATAAATGGGGGGTGAATTTAGATGGATATCTCAGCCATATTTATGACTTTTGGCCCCAAATTTTCAACATGGGGTTCTTGGGAAACCACCTCATGAATTCAGTCACTGCCATGTCATTATTCAGTCCCGAAAGGAGATTTTGAGGTCAGTGCACAGAATCACCTTTTGGGACTGATTAACAAAATGACAGTGTCAATATTCATGAGGTGGGCTCCCGAAATGCCTATATTGCAAATTTGGTGATAAAATTCCAAAAAATGACTGTGTTACTAGCGTGCATTGCGCAGTTCCCATGAATGCTCCTAACTTTGAGAATTTTTAATATTTTCACTCCATATTTTCAACTTTGCCACTTTTCCACACCTCATTTTGAATGGTACAGCTGTTATTTTTCACATCCTGTCCAAAATGTGTTTTCACACATCTGGCGCACAATGGCGCAGTCACTGTGCAAAATCAACATTCTGGACAGAGTAAGAAAACCACAGTGACAGTGTTCATAAGGAAAGTTCCCAAAAAGTCCATGGTGCAACTCTGGTGAACAAATTCTTAAAAATGACTGTGTTACCAGCGTGCATTGCACAGTTTCTACACATGCTCGTAACTTTGCCAATGTTTTATATTTTTACTCCAAATTTTCAACATTGTCATTTTTGCACACTGCCTTATGAACAGTACAGCTGTCATTTTTTACATCTTGTCTGAAGCATGTTTTCACACATGGGGCACACAATGATCATGGTCGCTGTACAAAATCAATGTTCGGAACAGATTAAGAAAATTACAGTGGCACTGTTCATGAGTGGAGGTCCCAAAATGCCTTTTGAAAATCTGGTGTAAAAAATCCCAAAAATAATTACATTACGAGTGTGCATTGAGCAGTTTCTATGCACACTAGTGACTTCACCAATTTGTTTATATTTTCACGAAAGATTTTCAACATTACCATTTTTTTACACCTCCTCATGAACAGTACAGCTGTCATTTTTCACATCCTGCCTGAAATGTGTTTTCACACCTGTGGCACTACATGGCCCAGTTGCTGTGCAAAATCACCTTTTGGCTAATGAACTGATAGTGTCACTGTTCATGTGGGGGGAATCACAAAAAGTCCATGTTGAAAACTTCAATTGAAAATACCAAGAAAATACCCAGGGTGTTAGGGTTTCCAACCATAATGCCCTACCTTGTAGGGACTGACCGGCATCAGGGGTGTAACTTGGGATTGTCAACAGTAATGCTCACTCCATTCCACCCCAAATCCCACCCTCACTCCCACCCTGCAGCCAGTGAGAGGCATAAAGGTGTGCCTTGGACTCTTCAACCCCAAAGTTCACCCCATTCTCCTATACTGTACCCATTTCAGCATATTTTCTTATGGAGTGGGGTGAGTGTAAAGCCTGAACACCCCAAGGCACACCTTGACACTTGTCGATGTCTACAGGGCAGGGTGAGGTGAAATGGCATGAATGTTATGGGTGATGACCCAAAGGCACAGCCCAATGCCTGTCCATCTCAGCAGGGTGGGGGGGTGGGCTGGTGTCAGTTCAACACTTCACTGCCATTCTTATTCTGCATCTGTCTAACTTCTGCATTTCCAGTGCTAATGCCAGCAAGAAGACATTTTGCATTGACAAATGTTTGTTTCTTATCCCAGTAGTGCTTTGTAGAGCCAACATGAAGCCATTCTAGGGCATGAATCCAGCATGTGGGCCCTGCAATAATAGGAAAAAGCAGAGGATTTTCCATCACTTTTGGAGCAAAAAAGGATGCCAATATAAAAAAAACAGAGTCACTCAATGAGGCACTGGATGGAATGACGTTTGGGGCTTAGATATGCATAGTTTGTATTTCTTGTTTAATGAGAGGGCAGAGTAAGAGGAGACTTTACAATAATTTTGAGGCAGGAAGAGGCAGAGGATCACTGTACAGTGTTGGGCTGGATAATGACACGCATTTAAAGAGCAACTATCCCAATATTTAAAAAAGTTGCCTGCAAGAACAGTAAAGAAGCCTTACCTGGCCCTTGTTATATGCTGCTAGAATTTTAGTGTTTCATTGTGCCTCTTTGGGAAGGGAAGAAATCGCATTTTGGCTCCATGGAACCATGCCACGCCCATCACTTCCACTTCCTTGTACCTGTTCTTACTCTGATCCCTGCCGATTCCTCATAGAAACATAGAAACATAGACTTTGATGGCAGATAAGGACCGCTAGGCCCATCTAGTCTGCCCATTTCCCTACCTACATGATAGGCCGCAGATCCTAGTTAACCAACAGCCTATATCTTCCTGCTCCCCACAAGAATTGTCTTATGTCTGTCCCATGCATTCTTGAATTCTCTGACAGTTTTAGACCCCACAACTTCCTCAGGAAGGCTGTTCCATGCATCCACTACTCTCTGTGAAATAATACTTCTTCACATTGCCCCTGAACCGCCCTCCTTCTATCTTTTAAATTGTGTCCCTTGTTCGTGCAAGTCTCTTTTCTGAAAGATGCTACCTCTTGGACTTTGTTGATTCCCTTGAGGTACTTGAAAGTTTCTATCATGTCCCTCTCCTTCTTTCCTCAAGGGTATACATATTAAGCTCCTTTAGTCTCTTCTCATACTGCTTCTCTTGCAGACCCTGCACCATTTTAGTTGCCCTCCTCTGGACTGCCTCTATCCTGTCTATGTCCTTGCGGAGATGGGGTCTCCAGAACTGGACACAGTATTCCAGATGGGGTCTCACCAACTGTCTGTACAGAGGGATAACAACTTCCTGTTTTCTGCAGCTGATGCCTCTCCCTATACATCCCAGTATACCCCCAGCCCTCCCTACTGCCTTCTCACATTGCTTGCTAACCTTAAGGTCATCTGATATGATTACCTCCAGGTCCCTTTCCTGTTTTGTTGTTGTTACTACCTCCCCACCCATTGTGTATTCTTCCCTTGGGTTCTTGTTTCCCAGGTGCATTATTTTGCACTTTTTTGCATTGAATCCTAGCTGCCACATGTCTGACCATTCCTCCAACCTTGCCAAGTCCCTTTTCATCCTTTCCATGCCTCCTTGTGTATCAACCCTGTTGCAGATCTTTGTGTCATCTGCAAAAAGGCATACTTTTCCTTCCAGTCCCTCTGCAATGTCACTGATGAAGACATTAAAAAGGACTGGACCCAATACTGAACCCTGCGTTACCCCACTAGTAACCGCCCTTTCTTCAGAGTGGACTCCATTTACAATTACCTTCTGTGTCCTGTTGTCCAGCCAATGTTTTACCCAGGCTACCACCCTGGGACCCACTCCCAGGCTAGTTAATTTGACTAATAATCTTTTGTGTGGGACTGTGTCAAATGCTTTGCTAAAGTCTAGGTAGGCCATGTCCACAGCCCCTCCCTGGTCTACTACTTTGGTCACCCAGTCAAAGAAATCTATTAGATTCATCTGACATGACCTTCCCGCTGTGAACCCATGCTGCCTTGGATCCTGTGCTCCACTGGCCTCTAGGTACTCAACTATTCTTTCCTTCAGAAATGACTCCATCACTTTCCCTACCACAGAGGTCAGACTGACAGGTCTGTAGTTTCCTGCCTCTGTCTTGGTCCCACTTTTGTGAAGGGGAATCACATTCGCCTTCCTCCAGTCCTCGGGTACCACACCATCCTCCCATGATTTATTAAAAAGAGTAGTCAGTGGTTTCACTAGTTCCGTCCTTAATTCTTTTAGAATTCTGGGGTGAATTCCATCAGGACCCATTGCTTTGTCCACCTTCAGTTTTAGGAGTTCTTGCAGAACCCTTTCTTCTGTGAAAGGACTGGGATCGACCCCCCCCCATCAAGAGTTAATTGGATTAGGCACTTCCCTCTCCTCTTTGCAAATACTGAGCAGAAATATTCATTCAGTATTCCTGATTTTTCACTGTCCCCTTCTGCCCACCCACCGTTGTTTCTATTCAGCCTCACTATCCCTCCCTTTGTCTTTCTACGCTCGCTGATGTACCTACAAAAGGTTTTATCCCCCTTCTTAACTGAGTTGGCTATCTTTTCCTCAGTTTGGGCCTTTGCTATTCTGACTTCTCCCTGCTTCTTTTCTGCCTTAACTGGTACAGCTCTCTGTCCTGCTCCTTCTGTGTTTCCTTATACTCCGGAATGCTATCTTTTTCTTCCTGACTTTCACAGCCACCTCTTGAGAACCGTAGTGGCTTTTTCTTTCTTTTGATTTGTTTATTTGCTTCACACAAATGCTTGTTGCCTCTGTGATGGCAGTTTTGATAATTTCCCATTGTTGCTGCACACCTCCTTCTAGCCTGTTTGCTAGTGCTTTTCTGAGGCACCTCCCATCTTGCCAAAGTCAGCCCTCCAAAGTCCAGTACCCTCACTTTGTATGGCTTGGACTTCTGTAGCTGAGTTTAACGTGAACCACACTGTTTGATGGTCACTTGTCCCCAGATGGCAACCCACTTCTAGATCTGAGATCCTCTCACTGCCCCATTTGAGATACGAGGTCTAAGATTGCTCCCTCACGAGTGGGTTCCAAACTAGCTGTCTAATGCCTGCCACCTGTAGGGCATCAAGAATGGCCCTGTTTTGGATGTGGCTGCAGCAAATGTGCTCCAGTTAACATCTGCATATTCAGGTCTCCCATCAACAGTATCTCCCTTTCTCTGCCATTCTAAGAATGCCTTCCATCATATCCTTGTCCATTCCTTCCCCTGACATGGGGGTCTGTACACAACCCTGTACAGATTGTGGTGCCTTTCCAGTCTCCAAGGTGACCCACAGTGCCTCCTCTCCTCCTCTTTACTCTTTTGTTCAGTTGCTTTTATCCTTCCTTTACATAGAGACTACTCCTCCCCTCTTCTCCCTGCCTATCTCTCCTGTAAGTTATGTACCCTGGTATGTTAACATCCCAGTCATGGTTCTCTGTGTACCATGTTTCTGTGACTGCCCTACGATATCAGGCATCCCTCTTCCATTAAGGCCACCAGCTCAGGGAGCTGGCTGCCCAGACTACGGGCATTGGTACTCATTACCCTCCATTTCCTGATGGCCTTACCCCCTTTTGCCCCATCCCTGTTGTTTTTGCCTTTGTCACTTTCTCCATTTACCCCTGCCCTTCTCCCTATCAACACCTCCATGTTGGTGTTTGCACACTTACTACCGTGATTGTTTGGGGGGGGGCTAGGATTTTCCTGCTCCTTTCCAGTGCCTCCCCCCTTGGCTAGTTTAAAAGCTTGCCAATGAAGCATTTAAACCTATCACCTAGGATCCTGGTTCCCCTCCCAGACAGATGCAGCCCATCATGCCAGTATAGGCTTGCATCACTCCCGGTGATCCCCCAGTCCCCAATGAAGCCAAATCCCTGAGCTCCACACCAGTTTTTCAACCACTGATTGAATCCCATGGTATGGAACTCCCTAGCCTCTCCTATGCCATAGATGGGTAGCACCTCCGAGAAGGCTACCGTGCATGCTACTTGACTAAGGCCCCTCCCCAATTCCACAAACTCTTCCTGCACTTCTCTAATCCCTTTCTTAGCCAGGTCATTTGTCCCTAGGTGGACAATGACATCCAGCTCCTCCCCTTGCAGCTGCTCCGGCAATCCTGAGGATTCGCTCCCTGTCCCTCCAAGCCATGGCGCCAGGCAGGCACCTTACCTCCCTCTCCCCTTCCTTGCCCAGTTCTACCTTCCTAACAATGGAGTCCCCCACCAGGAGTTGTTTCCTTCCCCTGCAGGGTCCCCTGCCACCCTCCTGTGGGTCTCCTTTGTTGAGGTTCCCAGCATCCTCCCCTGCACTATCATGTTTGCTGATGTCACTATACGGACAGCTCAGGGGAACACTATATAGGAATGAATGGGGCTAATTTTAAAGTCATTTTTTGGTATTTCAAATGGCCATCCTGGACAAATCAAGGGCACAGTTCAAATAACCAGGATACATGTGGTGGATCGGGGCAGATCAGAGTTAAAGCAGGTACAAGAAGTGGAAGGGATGGGCACAGCACAGTTCCACGGAGCCAAAATATGATCTCTTCCCTTCCAAAACAGGGCCAATCAAACATTAAAATTATAGCAGCATATAACAATGGCCAGGTAAGTTTTCTTTACTATTCTTGTGGAAAAGACCTGAGTAGTTGCTCTTTAAATCTTCAAGATTCATTGGCATTCTCAAGGTTTGTTAGGAAAGTGGTGGTTCTGAGATGGGTAGTGGTGGGTTTTACCTGTTATAAAACCATGAGAGGGTTAAGTACTGTCAAGAGGGGGTGCAATTTTGCTATCCTTTTGGGGTTTAGAGTGTAAGAGGTTGCTGTGGATGGGGCTGTAAGGTTGCCAACCTGATGGGCCAACTCTGGTGCCTAGGGGAGAAAAATGTAAATTATAAAAAATGCAAGCAAAGAAACAGCTATGTAAATAAAAAAAACTGTTGGGGCAGGGAAAGAATGAGATAATGCTGGATAGACTGAAGACATTTAAAATGTGAAAGCAAGGTAGTGAAAGGTTAAACATTATTTATGTAACACATAGAAACTAAATAAGGGAAGAGAAAAAGAAATTGAAAAAAATAGGAAAGTCATAATGACATTACAGATGAAACATTTTTATCTTGTTTCACATTTACATGTTGCTGCAGGACACTATGCAAGGGTGGGCAAGACAGATTTCAAGCTCACTGCATCACAATTGAAAATGCCAGTGATGGACAAATAGATTTACTTAGAGCATCAGAGCAGCTTCTGTGTTTTTTTAAGCACAAATAGCTTGACCATTCAATACAGTAGTCATTTTTTTTCTATTCTTTGGTAACCAGGTAAGGGTAAAATCAAGTGTAGCCCACCCCTAACTTGAATGAATCAAATTTTGGCTCTGTTTAACTGGCAGCCCTCTCTTTTCTACTTCCATAGTCTGACTGCCAGCCCTCAGTGTGTTAACATTCTGTGATAAAATTGTTTGGAGTGCTTTGCAAAAAACATCCTTTTCCTTCCTGGGTGGGTAGTGGCACTGAGATGGGTGGAGGTGGGTGACACTGGATTTTAAAAACAGGGATCAGGCAAGGCAGGATCATGTTAGGGAGAGGAGAAACTATATTGCTGCCATTAGGTCTAGGGTGAGTTGAGGTTGCAGAGAGCATTACTACTGTTTTGGGGAAGGGTAGAAAATACAGCATTGCTATGATTAAGTCTGGGGAAGTGAGGAGAGGAGAGATTATTGCTGCCATTATGTAGACTGAGGAGGAGATAGCATTACTGCCATTAGGTAGATAGGAGGTGGGGGAGGAGAAAGCTTTTCTTTCACTAGGTTTTGGAGCAGGAAGAAGAGAGCAGAGAGCATTGCAGCCTTTTGGTCTAGAGTGGAGGTGGGAGCATGGCTGCCATTTTATTCTCTGGGGGAAGGGGGACTTTGCCTGACTTAGAAACATAGGCAATGAGACTGCAGCGGCAGAAGAAACAAAATCTGGTCAGATCCACCACGGCTGCATAATGAAGTTAATGAGGTTGTGTGGAACTTTTAAGGAGATATGGAGAAACAACACAATGATTTTTAACTAGTAATATTTGTTTTAGTTTGCATTCTAAGGAAGGCAGACACATTATTAGGAAAAGATATGGAGGTGTAGATTTTAATGGAGGGAATGGTAAACAATATAGTTTTGACAGGTAGAATAGGTGGCAGTACTCCAGTACATGAAAAAAGTAATGGCTGGCATATGTTCAGTCTTGGGATTATTCACACAGTTTTATAGGGAAAAACAGGGGGTTTGTCCATGCAGTGATATAAGTTATATTTAAGTATTGTGTTGATGTCAGGCAGTCAAGTGTAATGATGGACTTCATTAGAAGAGAAAATGTGAAAGTAATTTTTATAAGGGGTCGCTGTTGATAAAGTTAAGGTAGTTATGCCTGTGATAATGAGAATATCAGGACAGTATGAGGTCTATACAGGAGTGGAGTACAAATATGCACTATATCATAAGTATGTGTTTAGATTGCAGACAAATGTGATATACAGGTTTATTTTGCATACACAGTAGATAAAAATAGGGATAGATGCAATTGATAGACATATAGATAATTACATAGATAGACATACAGATAGACAGACAGAGGGAGAAGTTATAGTCA
Source organism: Neoceratodus forsteri (assembly GCA_016271365.2). NCBI lineage: Eukaryota > Metazoa > Chordata > Ceratodontiformes > Ceratodontidae > Neoceratodus > Neoceratodus forsteri. The sequence continues at coordinate 630,096,066 of CM057455.1, forward strand.
TTACAGTCTGGAGAGGCAACTGCCCCTAGAGTCACAGTCATGTTCACTAATTTGGGTTGAAAAACTTTTCAAGCAGCACTATTTTTGCTGTCAGTAATCACCTATGGATTTAAGCATGTATTGGTATGTCTTAAAACAGTTATAGTACAGGAAAAACAATTAAAGCAATTGTGTTATAGTTTAGCACTGAAATATACATGTAACATACATGTTGCCACCTTGCTCCAATGAGCACCTTCTCCCAAGCAGAGTGCCAGTTTTAAAGAGCATATGACACCTTCAGGATAAGTGAAAGAAAACATAATATTTAGACAGAGTTCAGTCTATATTTCACATTAGTTCTGTAGTTTTCCCCCCATTATTTTTTACTGAGGCCATTGGCATGAAAAAAGGGTCGCTGCTCCTGAAGTGTTCATGTATTCCTGGTGCTTCCTCCCTACCTGAGGTCATAATGCATGGCTTGTGACATCACAGTTACTTTCCATGTCAGCAGACTGTGATGTCACAACATAGCATTACGACTTGAAGTAGGGAGTAAGCTATAGAGGCAGATGAACTATAACAGATAAAGATCATATATTCATCCAAATTTCCTCTGTAAAGATAGGCAAGAGAAATCTACAGAATGTATTTAAAATGTAAACTGAGCTGTACCAAGTTATTAGTTTTTTCAAAGTTTTCACTGTGGCATCAGCAGCTTTGATCATAAAGAGGAGAGCTGAAAAAATGTGTCTCAAAGTAAGTGCAGAATAATTTTTCTTAAATCTGTTTCAAGATATTAGGCCTTTCCTCTTTTTTTTTTAATTTAATGATAAAAAGAAGTAGCACCTTTCTTGTGACTGGACTCATGTAAATGATGACAGTCAGTGGTTTAGGATATGCTAAGTGTCCTCAGGAGCAAGGTGTACTCCTTCATTGGCTAGAGAGTATGCTGTTATAAAAAAAAAGAACAAAAAAGAAAAAATGCACAAATCAGTCATTCTACCAACAAGACATGCAGAGGTACACTAATGGGGAGGCAAGAGTTGTTTGGGACTGCAGCTTCCACTTTTGAAACTGAAAACATTTCATGTTGATCTTGTCTCTTGTTCTAGCCTAAAAATAACATATTTTAAATGCCTGTTTTAATTGTGCATAATGGACTGTTTTGACATTTAGGAGCCAAAGAATGAATGTGTAACAGGTGATATTATGGTTACCTAGCAACTGTATGCCAAAGCAATGTAGGCATGTAAATAATAACTGGATCAATAGAAGGCCATTGCCAGGTTATTATACACACTGGCAGAACTAAAATTATAGCTAACAAATTGCTGCACAGTACTTTGAGGATGAGCAAAGTGTAAAACATCAGTTGTGAATCTTAACAGCTGGATGCTGGGCTGATGTCTTAAACAAATATGTAACAATTCTACATGGATGTTATTTTTTCTAGCTGCTCTTTATCATCTTGTATTGAGGCACCTATATTTTCAATAAAGAGCTGTCTTAGCACTAGTATCACAAGATGTGCCAGGGGTAACCACTGAATCCACATAAATGGAAAATGTAGGATGTCTGCTTACTAAATTAAAACAAGATATGTGCTGCTATGCTATTGTGTGTCATAGCAGCATTTCTAATTTTGAACTTGGCACCATCACAACAGGGAGTTCTCTATTTCTTCAAAGAAAAAAAAAACACACTTTATCATCAGAGACTGTGTTTACCAAGTACTGTGCCCATGATTAAAATCCTTTGAACCTTTCCCCCCAAAAATGTGCCCTGTCATGAAACTGCATGTTTAACTGTAAAGACAATTTAAAAATGTCTTTCTAAATGCATTACTAACATCAATGCTTCATGATTAAAATAATTTGAACCCCTCCCCCCAAAAATGTGCCCTGACAAACTGCACTCTGGGACGATTGCCTGGGACAAGATGCAATAAAAAAACAACTGAATAACATGTTCCATGAGTAACTGTTAACATCTTGTTTCTAGTGTCCATGATAAAATAAAATAAAAACTACAGTTAAGATTTTTTTTTAATGTCAGCTCTGATCAATGTTTTCTAATGCATCTCTAACTTAAAAGAAAAAAACACACTTTATCATCAAAGTCTCTATTCACCAAGTACTGAGCCCAGGATTAAAATCATTTGAACCCCTTCCCCCAAAACATGTGCCCTGACATGAAACTGCATGTTTAACTGTAAAGACAATTACAAAATGTATTACTAAATGCATTACTAACACCAATGCTTTCAAAGTTTTGAAACAACTACTAAAAAGACAAATTATATATAAATTAAATATATATATATATATATATATATATATATATATATATATATCTATATATATATATATGTATATATATATATATATATAATGTTTAAGAAAAACTGTGGCTCTTAACTGTAAATTGAAATGCGTATCTAGGTCTCCTTCTGAGGACCCAGGTGGCTCTGATAATCATTTGTTCCAAAGGTTTTGTAAGTCAATTTGAATGCATTAAATATCTTCTGTTCTCCTAGTTCTTAATAAAGGCATTAAGTATCTTCTCTTCTCCACTGCACAGACTTGTTCTGTTGGTTGATACAGGTCCCAAACTAGTGTGTCTTGTTACAGCATGATAGAGCCACCTCATGCACCTCCCACATGAATCAGAAAAAAGTTGGGCATGGATCTTTAGGAGTTTCTTGGGTGGAGGTGGGGGAGGATCTTACTCCCACCCCAAAAAAAAACAATGCTGCCTCCGACTACTCAGGTTACAGTTCTTGTACCACCTATTTAAGAAAGAAAATAGTACACTGCAACCATTGACTAACATGAAAGCATATTTATTTGAGGGTTGAAAACATTGCTTGGAGGAGGGCAAGGTGGAAGAGACTATTTACACGTTCAGTCAGTTCCATGGACAGAAAACATGACATCACTCCTTTTGTATATGCAAAACGTCTGCAGGCTCCACCTACTGCAGCCGTAAAAACAGAAAATACAAAAAGCTAGTTAAGCCACTCTACTAGGCCAGTAGTAGTGCACCAAGGTTCCATGAGTGCAGCCCATGATTAGGTGCAATCTTGATATTACCTGCTCTAGGACAACCCATGGTCAGAGGGTGTTGCAGATGCCAGGGACTTCAGGCTAGGGGAGTGAGGTGCACATAAAAGAAAATTAAAAAATGAAGCCAATATAAGAAAGGTGACAACCAAGCTAAAGATTATTAATTCAAAATATGACAACTAAACAAGGAAAGACTTAAACAAACAGAGAAAAAGATAGAAATAATCTTGCTGACACTGCTGATGTTTAATATTTTACATTTTTAATAGCCTGCCACCCCCAAGTATGACTCTGTATTGGACCCCTGATAGGTGTTCACAGTTAAAGTGAGTATTGGGTGCTCCATGGCTAGGCTACTTCAAGCTGTCCCTTGGAGAACAACTATTCAGCTATTTGCTTTGTTGCCAGCATGTTGAGGAGATGCCTGCCAGTAACCATTAATGTTGCATGATATAGCTCTAAGCCCTAAATAGATTTAGATAAATATGGAGAGCCAGAACAGTTTCTGAAAAGTAAAATAATAAACTGAAGGTTTAAGGGAAATTATGTAACTTACATTTATGTTATTTCCGCTTCCTCTGGCCAGCTGATCTATACATTATACACCAGTAGTGGGGTGCTCAACCCTGCCACCATCACTGCATACCTACCTGCTGCCCAGTCTATTAGCTGAATACAGGAGGCAGGAGCCCAATATCACTGCAGATGCCACACTCTTCCACCTAGTGAATAATAAATGAATTTCCATTGAAGGTGACCAACCCTACCATTAGTACACCTTCCTCCCTGATCCTTGCTCAGTAATATATTTCCACTGGCTGGTGTTCCGCTCCACTGCCTGTAGCATCCTGCAAGACCTGTGAGTCCAGAAAAAAAACAGTGTAAAGGGCACAAACCCACCAGTAATGCCTCCCTCAGCCCAACCTGAAATCAATGATAAAGCCCCCCAGGTCACTTCTAGTACCCCACCCCCATGACGGTGCTTCTAGTTCAGTCCCTTGGTGCTGATCCTTAGTGTCCCTCAGCACAGTTCCTGAATGTCCCCAGACTTGCTCCTCTACATGCAAAAAAACAAAACAACTAGAATCATGATTCTTGTGGCTTGGGATTGAGAACATAAAAACACAGAAAAATAGATGTTAATGGCAGATAAGGACCACTTGGCCCACCTATTCTGCCCATTCTCCCTACCTACTGCAATACCCCTGCCCCTGCTTAATCTCTGCCCCCCTTTCCTTACCATTAAGGTTCCCTTATGCCTATCCCTTATGCAATCCTGCCAGTCTGGGAGGCGGGGAAGATGGACGGAAGGTCAGAGAAAGGGAGATAGGGGAGCTAAACATGTGGCTCAAGGTCTGGTGCCAGGAAAAAGGACACAAATTTGTAGGGAGCTAGCAATAGTTTTGGGAGAGAAAGTTCTTTAAATTTGATGGACTGCATCTGGCTAAGGAGGGAGTCAGTGCATTGGGGCAGAAGTTTCATGCATTTGCAGAATATTTAAACTAGCAATTGGGGAGAGGGGTGCAGCACCCAAAACATCGAATTGGAAGAACACCCTTCCCCCCTCAGCTAGTGGTCAAACAGGAGTTCAGCATGTTTGTAGTTCATTTGCATCACCAGGTAAAGAAAAATGTCCAGCTTCCCATAAGAAGCACAGGGGAAATGCCGTACATCTCCCAACAACTAACACACCGAAATCTGACCAATGAAAATCATGTACACAAATGCTCACAGTCTGGGAAACAAGATCCCAGACCTGCAGGCAATAATAACAGAGGCTAAACTGGACATAGTAGCCATTAGCGAGACATGGTTTACCAGTAACCTCACTTGGGAGACCTCAGTACCTGGCTATGTACTGTTCAGAAGAGACCGAGGTGCAAAAAAGGGGGGGGGGGTGGAGTGGCCCTTTATGTCAATGAAAATATCAAAGCTACAGAAATTCAGAATATACATAAGGAGCCATAGAAACATAGAGAGATAGACTTCGACAGCAGATAAGGACTGCTTGGCCCACCTAGTCTGCCCATTTACCTACCTACAGGATAAGCCGCAGATCCTAGTTAACCAACAGCCTATTTCTTCCTACCCCCCCCACAAGAATTGCCTTATGTCTGTCCCATGTATTCTTGAATTCTCCCACTGTTTTAGACCCCACAACCTCCTCAGGTAGGCTGTTCCATGCATCCACTACCCTCTCTGTGAAAAAATACTTCCTCACATTGCCCCTGAACTGCCTCCCCTCTATCTTCAAATTGTGTCCCCTTGTTCTTGCATGTCCCTTTTTCTGAAAGATGTTACTCTCTTGGACTTTGTTGATTCCACTGAGGGACTTAAACATTTATATCATGTCCGCCCTCTCCCTCCTTTCCTCAAGGGTATACATATTAAGCTGTTTTAGTCTCTCCTTATATGGCTTCTCTTGCAGACCCTGCACCATTCTAGTTGCCCTCCTCTGGACAGCCCCTATCCTGTCTATGACCTTATGGAGATGGGGTCTCCAGAACTGGATGCAGTACTCCAGATGGGGTCTCACCAACTGTCTTTACAGAGGGATAACAGCTTCTTGTTTTCTGTTGGTGATGCCTCTCCCTATGCATCCCAGTATACCCCAGCTCTCCCTACTGCCTTCTCACATTGCTTGCTAACCTTAAGGTCATCTGATATGATTACCCCCAGGTCTCTTTCCTTTTATGTTTTTGTTAGTACCTCTCCCCCCTTATGTAATCTTCCCCTGGGTTTTTGTTTCCCAGGTGCATTCTTTTGCACTTCTTTGCATTGAATCCTAGCTGCCATACTTCTGACCATTCCACCAGACTTGTCAAGTCCCTTCTCATCCTTTCCACACCTCCTTGTGTATCAACCCTGTTGCAGATCTTTGTGTCATCTGCAAAGAGGCATACTTTCCTTCCATTCCCTCTGCAATGTCACTTATAAAGACATTAAAAAGGACTGGACCCAGTACTGAACCCTGCGTTACCCCACTAGTAACCCCTATTTCTTCAGAGTGGACTCCATTTGCAATTACCTTCTATGTCCTGTTGTCCAGCCAGTGTTTTACCCAGGCTACCACCCTGGGACCCACTCCCAGGCTGATTAATTTCACTATTAATATTTTTTGTGGGACTGTGTCAAATGCCTTGCTAAAGTCTAGGTAGGCCATGTCCACAGCCCCTCTCTGGTCTCCTACTTTGGTCAGCCAGTCAAAGAAATCAATTAGATTCATCTGACATGACCTTCCCACTGTGAACCCATGCTGCTTTGGGTCCTGTGCCACACTGCCTCAAGGTACTCAACAATTCTTTCCTTCAGAAGTGATTCAATCACTTTCCCTATCACAGAGGTCAAACTGACAGGTCTGTAGTTTCCTGCCTCTGTCTTGGTCCCACTTTTGTGAAGGGGAATCACATCTGCCTTCCTCCAGTCCTTGGGTACCACACCATCCTCCCATGAATTGTTAACAAGAGTAGTCAATGGTTTCACTAGTTCTCCCCTTAATACTTTTAGAATTCTGGGCTGAATTACATCAGGCCCCATTGCTTTGTCCACCTTCAGTTTTAGGAGTTCTTTCAGAACCCTTTCTTCTGTGAAAGGACTGGAATCGACCCCCCTATCCAGAGTGCTTCTGTTAATTGGATTAGGCACCTCCACCTCCTCTTTTGTGAATATTGAGCACAAATATTCGTTCAGTGTCCCTGCTTTTTCACTATCCCCCTCTGTCCACCCACCGTTCATTCTATTCAACCTCACTATCCCTCCCTTTGTCTTTCTACGCTCCCTGATGTACCTATAAAAGGTGTTATTGCCCTTCTTAACTGAGTTGGCTATCTTTTCCTCAGTTTGGGCCTTTGCTATTCTGACTTCCTTCCCTGCTTCCTTCTGCCTTAACTTGTACAGCTCTCTGTCCTGCTTCTTCTGTGTATCCTTATACTTCCTGAATGCTATCTTTTTCTCCCTGACTTTCCCCGCTACCCCTTTTGAGAACCATAGTGGCTTTTTCTTTTATTTTGATTTGTTTATTTGCTTCACACAAAGGCTTGTTGCCTCTGTGATGGCAGTTTTGATGATTCCCCATTGTTGCTCCACCCCTCCTTCTAGCCTGCTTGCTACTGCTTTTCTGAGGCACTCTCCCATCTTGCCAAAGTCAGCCCTCCTGAAGTTCAGTACTCTCACTTTTGTATGGCTTGACTCTGTAGCTGAGTTTAACATGAACCACACTGTTTGATGGTCACTTGTTCCCAGATGGCAACCCACTTCTAGATATGAGATCCTCTCACTGTCCCCATTTGAGAGTATGAGGTCTAAGATTGCTCCCTCATGAGTGGGTTCTGAAACTAGCTGTCTGAGGCATGCCTCCTGTAGTGCATCAAGAATGGCCCTGCTCTTGGATGTGGCTGCAGCAATGTGCTCCAGTTAACATCTGGCATATTCAGGTCTCCCATCAACAGTATCTCCCCTTTCTCTGCCATCCTAAGAATGCCTTCTATCATATCCTTGTCCATTCCTTCCCCCTGACCTGGGGATCTGTATACAACCCCTGTGTGGATTGTGGTGCCACTTCCAGTCTCAAAGGTGACCCACAGTGCCTCCTCTCCTCCCTGTTTACTCTTTTGTTCAGTTGCTTTTATTCTTTCCTTTATATAGAGAGCTACTCCTCCCCCTCTTCTCCCTTCCCTGTCTCTCCTGTAGGTTACGATTCCTTTTATGTTAACATCCCAGTCATGGTTCTCTGTGTACCATGTTTCTGTGACTGCTACAATATACAGGCATCCCTCTTCCATCAAGGCCACCAGTTCAGGTAGCTTGTTACCCAAGCTATGGGCATTGGTACTGATTATCCTCCATATCCTGATGGTTTTACTCTTTTTCCCCATCCCTGTGTCACTTTCTCCATTTACGCCTGCCCTTCTCCCTTTCAACACCTCTATGTTGGTGTTTACTGCACTTACTACCATGACTTTTTGGGGGGGCCTAGGATTTCCCTGCTTCTTTCCAGTGCTTCCCCCTTGGGTAGTTTAAATACTTGTAAATGAAGCATTTAAACCTATCACCTTGGATCCTGGTTCTCCTCCTGGACAGATGCACCCATCATGCCAGTATAGGCTTGCATCATTCCAGGTGGAGCCCCAGTCCCCAATGAAGCCAAATCCCTGAGCTCTGCAACAGTTTTTCAACCACACATTGAATCCCATGGTGTGGAATACCCTAGCCTCTCGTACACCATAGACAGGCAGCACCTCCGAGAAAGTTACCATGCGTGCTACTTGTCTAAAGCCCTTCCCCAATTCCAAAATTCTTCCTGCACTGCTCTGATCCCTTTCTTAGCCAGGTAATTGGTCCCTAGGTGATCAATGACATCCAGCTCCTTCTCCTGTGCAGCTGCTCCTGCAATCCTGAGGATTCACTCCCTGTCCCTCCAAGCCATGGCACCAGGCAGGCACCTTACCTCCGTCTCCCCTTTCTCCCCCAGTTCTACCTTCCTAACAATGGAGTACTCCACCAGGAGTTGTTTCCTTCCCCTGTGGGGTCCCATGCCACCCTCCTGTGGGTCTTCTTTGTGGAGGTTCCCAGCATCCTCATTGGTCTCCACTGTGGATGCCTCCATAAAGGAACCACACTTTGCCAGCATGACATAGGAATTGTGGAGAGGTACAACTGGAGGTATGCACCTCTGTTCCACCACCCTCAACCTCCCTGAGCCCACTGTGGTCCAACCACTCCTCTTTCTTGGAAACCTCTGAGGCAACGGCAGTGGCACTGGTGGTCCCTGGATAGAAAAGGAGGTCCCACAAATCCTGGCTAACTCAGCCTGGAGAGGGGCAACCTCCCCCTCAGCCCAGAGAGGTGCCTGCATATGGGACAACACTGCATCCTCCAGAACATCTCCAGGAAGACTGCTGCTCCACAGCCACTGCACTGCACCACTCCCATAATGTCTTATTTCTGGCCCCTTCACTATTGTTTGGAATCCTTACTCTTTCCTCAGTTTTTTTCTTCTCTCTATACTTACTGCCTCTGTACCCTTTAAGCTTCTGATTGTCCTATTCTGAGACAAGAAGATCCTATATTTCTCAGTAGACCCCTTACTTGCTTAGAGGCAGACCTCCAGCAGCTAAAGGGGGCTGTAGAGCTACTCTTGCCCTTCTAGGAAGGTGTGTCTTTGGTGGCACTGTGATCACTCTCTTCCTGCTCCCAAACAGGAAGTTCCTGTTGTCAGTCAAATCCTGTGCCTATAAAAGCAGAACTAGCTTTGGGTGTGATGGTGGAGTGGAGGGAATGTGGGCAATATAGTTTTTTGGAAAAGTGTAGAGAGTTCTACTTCTTTAGTCCCAGTAGACAAGTCCAGTCACACAGCACTCCTTCCTACTGGTGTTCTCTGCCACGCCTCTGACAGAATCTTTCTAAGGCAGTGTTTAGATCTAGTTTCCTTCTAGCTAAGCCACTCCCCCTACTTACTAGATCTTTCTACAAGTAATTTAAACTGCACAGCAATCAAGCCCCTTCAGCCACCTGAGATTTACACCTAGATAACTGTTCAGATAACCACTTTAGCTAACTGAGACAAACACGAGCCAGGAGAACTGTAGGTCACCTTGGGAACAGGAAATGGGACAGCAATACAAACTGGGGTTGTGTACAGGCCTCCAGACCAGGGGGAGGATATAGACATGTTATTGTTCAAAGATATACAAAACATGACAGCTAAAGGGGAGATTCTGATAATGGGAGACTTCAGCATGGCAGATACAGATTGGTCAATACCAGAAGGAACACCTGCCAGAACTAGACACATGGTGGATTCTCTGCAGGGGGAGGGCCTCAAACAACTGGTACTACAACCCACTAGAGACAGGACTATCCTAGATCTAGTACTGCCTAACAGGGAAAGGATCACAGATCTCCAGGTAGAAGGTCGCATGGAGGCCAGTGACCATCACAAGGTATTGTTCAATTTGGCCTCTAGAACAAAATCATCCCATTCCAAGGCAACAATATGGGACTTCAGAGGAGCTGACTTTGATAAGATGGCCAGCAGAGTTTAGCTAGCCATGACAAAAAGAAATACAGGTGAGGTGGTACAGGCAAAGTGGGCAAGCATTAAAGATGCAATACTTGAATCAACATTCCATAGTGTTAGTGAGAAAAGGAAGTACAAAAGAAGAAGGAAATCACTTTGGTTCTCAAACACAGTAGCAGAAAAGGTCAGAGCCAAAAGGCTGGCCTTCAGGAAATATAAGGGAACACTGCAGGATGAAGACAGGGAGGCATATCAAACTTCCCTAAGGGAAGCAGGGAAGGCAGTAAGGCAGGCAAAGGCCCAAACTGAGGAAACACTAGCATGAACAGTAAAAGAAGGTGACAAGACTTTCTACAGATACATTAGTGAAAGCAGAAAGTTGAGATGGGGTATTGCTAAGATTAAAGGGGATAAAGGGGTGTGTGAGGAGGAGGACCATGTAAAAGCATCTATCCTAAATAGATACTTCTGCTCAGTATTTACTGAACAGAAGGTAGGACAGGGCCCACACCTCTGCACCATGGACACAGGGGGGAGGGAGGGAGGTGTGCACTAGTCCCTTCACAAAAGAAAGTGTCCTACAACAGCTCAATAAGCTCAGGGTGGACAAGGCAATGGGACCTGATGGCATACATCCCAGGGTACTAAAGGAGCTAAGGGTCAAACTAGCAGAGCAAGTATCAAAACTGTTTAGTGAGTCTTTGAGCACAGGAGAGGTCCCGGAAGACTGGAGGAAGGCTCATGCGATCCTGCTTCATAAGAGTGGTAGCAGGGAGGAGGCAGGGAATTACAGACAAGTCAGTCTTACCTCAGTAGTGGCAAGATTAGGGAGACACTCCTTAAGGAAAGGATAGTGCAACACCTGGAATCCATAGGAGCACAGGATCCAAGACAGCATGGGTTTACAAAAGGAAGGTCCTATCAAACTAATCTCATAGATTTCTTTGACTGGGTAACTAGAGTGGTGGACCAAGGGGGAGCAGTTGATGTTGCCTACCTTGACTTCAGCAAAGCTTTCAATACCGTTCCACATAGAAGATTAATTAACAAGCTGGGTAGGCTTGGGGTGGGTCAGATGTTGGTCAACTGGGTGGCAAACTGGTTGACAAGCAGAAAACAGAGAATGATGGTAAATGGTATACAGTCAGAAGAGATGCAAGTCACAAGTGGGGTACCTCAGGGATCGGTCCTGGGGCCAGTCCTCTTCAATATCTTCATCAGTGACAATGCTGATGGAGTGGAGGGTAAGGTTTGTCTGCTTGCAGATGACACCAAGATCTGCAACAGAGTAGATTATCCAGATGGTGTGGGCAGAATGAGAAGAGATCTGGATAAAGTAGCAAAATGGTCGAATGAGTGGCAACTGGGGTTTAATGAAAAAGAAGTGCAAGATCATGCACATAGGGAAGAGAAAACCTGAAGCCACCTATAGGCTGGGAGGGGAGTTGCTGGCAGTCACAAGGGAAGAAAGAGACTTGGGCGTCATCATCACCGATTACCTGAAATCATTCAGGCAGATGTCTAAAGCAGTAGGTAAGGCTAGAGAGTTGTTGCGGTGTATTAGTAGGGGTATAACAAGTCAGAAGAGGGGGGTAATAATCCCTCTTTACAAGACACTGGTTAGGCCCCATCTGGAGTACTGCATGCAGTACTGGAGGCCACACCTTCACAAGGACATTAACCAAGTTGAAGCAGTCCAGAGAAGGGGAGCCAAAATGGTGCAGGGACTGCATCAGAAAACATATCAGGACAGATTAACTGAACTCAATATGTATGTCCTATAGCAAAGGAGGAAGAGAGGTGATATGATTGAAACATTCAAACACCTTAAGGGCATTAACAAGGTGACAGAGTCTAACATGTTTAAATATAAGAAAAATAGCAGGACAAGAGGACACAGCATGAGATTAGAAAAAGGCCAATTAAGGGGTAATGTGAGAAAGTTCTTTTTCACAGAAAGGGTGGTGAATGCATGGAATGTCCTACCTCAGGAAGCGGTGGATATGAATACAGTGCAGGGCTTCAAACAGGCATGGGATAAGCATAAGGGAGCAATACAGACGAGTATAAATAGATAGGCCATTGACAGAACAAAGGCCTATAGAAACATAGAAACATAGAATTTGATGGCAGATAAGGACTGCTTGGCCCACCTAGTCTGCCCATTTTCCCATCTAACAGATAAGGTGCAGATCCTAATTAACCAATAGCTTACTTCCTCCTACCCCCCACTAGGACTGCCTTATGTCTGTCCCATGCATTCTTGAATTCCCCCACTGTTCTTGACTCCACAGCCTCCTCAGGAATGCTGTTCCATGCATCCACAACCCTCTCTGTGAAAAAATGCTTCCTCACATTACCTCTGAGCCGTCCCCCCTCTATCTTCAAATTGTGTCCCCTTGTTCTTGCACATCTCTTTTTCTGAAAGATGCCACCCTCTTGGACTTTGTTGATTCCCTTGAGGTACTTGAAAGTTTCTATCATGTCCCCACTCTCCCTCCTTTCCTCAAGGGTATACATATTAAGCTCCTTTAGTCTTTCTTCGTATGTCTTCTGGTGCAGACCCTGCACCATTTTGCTTGCTCTCCTCTGGACAGCCTCCACTCTGTCTGTGTCTTTGCGGAGATGGGGTCTCCAGAACTGCACACAGTACTCCAGATGGGGTCTCACCAACTGTCTGTACAGAGGGATAACAACTTCCTGTTTTCTACTATTGATGCCTCTCCCTATGCATCCCAATATCCCCCCAGCCTTCCTTACTGCCTTGTCACATTGCTTGCCCACCTTTAGGTCATCTGATATAATTACCCCCAGGTCCCTTTCCATTTTTACTGTAGTCAGTATCTCACCCCCCATTGTGTACTCTTGCCCTGGGTTTTTGTTTCCCAGGTGCATTACCTTGCCCTTCTTTGCATTGAATCTGAGCTGCCATATATTTGACCATTCCTCCAACCTTGCCAAGTCCCTTCTCATCCTTTCCACTCCATCTGGTGTATCAACCGTGTTGCAGATCTTTGTGTCATCTGCAAAGACACATACTTTTTCTTCCAGTTCCTCTGCAATGTCACTTATAAAGACATTAAAAAGGACTGGTCCCAGTACTGAACCCTGCGGTACCCCGCTAGTAACCCTCCTTTCTTCACTGTGGACTCCATTTACTACTACCCTTTGTGTCCTGTTGTCTAGCCAATTTTTTATCCAGGCTACCACCTTGGGACCCACTCCAGGGCTGGCTAACTTGAGTATTAATCTTTTGTGTGGGACTGTATCAAATGCCATTTTAAAATCTAGGTAAGCCATGTTCACACCCCCTCCCTGGTCTACTACTTTGGTCACCCAGTAAAAGAAATGTATTAGATTCGTCTGACATGACTTTCCCATTGTGAATCCATGCTGCATTGGGTCCTGTGCCCCACTGGCCTCTAGGTACTCAACAATTCTTTCCTTCAAAAGTGATTCCATCATTTTAACTACCACTGAGGTCAAACTAACTGGTCTGTAGTTTCCTGCCTCTGTCCTGCTCCCACTTTTGTGAAGAGGAATCACATCCGCCCTCCTCCAGTCCTCAGGTACCACTCCATCCTCCCATGATTTGTTAAAGAGAGTAGTCAGAGATGTCATTAGTTCTACCCTTAGTTCTTTTAGAATTCTTGGGTGAATCCCTTCAGGCCCCATTGCTTTGTCCACCTTCAATTTTATTAGTTCTTTCAGAACCCTTTCTTCTGTAAATGGACTGGTATCGACCCTCGTCTTCAGAGTTTTTCTCTTGTTTGGTTTGGGTACCTCACCCTCCTCTTCCTTTGTGAATACTGAGCAGAAATATTCATTCAGTATCCCTGCTTATTCTTTCATAATTCATTAGGTAGAATTCATAAGGTAGAAAAAGAAATGGCAGACTGGATGGGCCTTGCGGTCCTAATCTGCCATCAACTTCTATGTTTCTATGTTTCTAGCCCACACATTCTTGAATTCTGTTAGTTTTTCCCCACCACCTCTGCTGGGAGGCTGTTCCAGGCATCGATCACTCTTTCTGGGAAAAGTACTTTCTCACATCTCCACTGAGTCTACCCCCCTCCAGCGTCATAGCATGACCACTTGTTCTTGAGCCTCTTTTTTTTCTGAAAAATGCTTCCCTCTTGAGCCTTGTTTATATATGTGAGTTATTTGAAAGACTATCATATCCCCCCCTCTCCCTTCTTTACTCCTGGGTATACATATTAAGGTCCCTTAGCCTATCCTCATAGAGCTTTTGGTGCAGACCATGCACTATTTTAGGCACCCTCTTCTAGACCACCTTTACTCTCTTTATATCCTTCTGAAGATGTGATCTCCAGAACTGGACACAGAACTCAAGGTGAGGTCTCCCCAGTGATCTACAGGGTGGTATCACCACCTCTCTCTCTTTCTGTTTGTGATAACCCTCCCTATGCACCCTAGTATCTCACTAGCTCAACCCACAGCCTTATCACTCTGTCAGGCTACCTTTAGGTCATCAGGTATGATTACCCCCATGCCAATTTCCTGTATAGTGGTCATTAATACCTCTGTCCCCAAGTTGTACTTCATCCTTGGGTTTCTGTGCCCCAAGTGTATGATTTTGCTCTTCTTTACATTAATATTTAACTGCCACACACTTGACTACTCCTCTAAATTTCTTAGCTCACTATTTACATTTTTCTATCCACCTGGAGTGTCTACCCTATTGCAAATGTTAGTGTCATCCAGAAAGAGGAAAACCTTTACTTGTATCTCCTCTACAATGTTTCTAATAAAGACAATAAAGAGGACATGTCCAGTACTGATCCCTGTACCACTCTGCTGGTGCTACCAGCTATTGTCATCAGAAGCCAGCTGGGATTGGTGAAGAACTGGGCATCCCAGAGCATGCTCTTCTCCTCAAGGGAGGTACTGTAGGGTGTTATTCTCTGCCACAATACTGCCAGCTGGGTGTCCTAAGGTGGTTGTGCAGTTGGAGTGCCAACAAATGGGTGTGCATGCCATGGATACTGGAGTGAGGGCACCCATTGCCATGGGACTGGGTGAAACACCAACTGGAAAAAAAAACAGCTGTGGCAGGAGCTCTGGCTCTCCCCACATACTCATCGCCATCAACTGTGGCACCTCTCCTCTCAAAGTTTGATTTAGATGACTTGAGGGCCCTTTCCAGCCCTGATGAAGGATCACCACTTTGGGAGTTAAGACACAGGGACAAGAGTAAGAGATTAATAATTCCAATAGAAGATAATATGTGGTGGGTGAAATGGAGGCTATCTGGGGAGAAAGATGCATATATAGAATATTAAAAATCAAAACATATCTCTCTCCTGTTTTCCTGTCCATGTTAGTCATGTACTCAAACATATTTTAACCAATATTTGAAGAATTAATTGTCTAGGAGTGTGGTGCCCTCAAATCTACATGATGTTCTCTTCATCTCATCACTGATCAGCTACCACTCTTTATTTTTATATTTCTAAGATACTCCAAAATACCAATCACACCATTCCATGCTGGCCTGGAATAGTGAAAAAAATGTCATGGACTGTCTAAGTAGTATGAAAACTGGAGCAAATGTTGCTGAGGATGACCAAAAAGAAATGCAGTGCTGTGGCCAAGGAAATAAAAGAATGGACTATTAATTTAACAAAAGTAGGTCTACAACATATCAGAATGTAGGACAAGCACAAAAAAGAAAACAAGAGAGCATGCAAAGATAGAAAAACTGTTTCCTGTCACAGCAATTAAAAACCATACCTAAAATGTAACATTTCTTAGGTTAGTTAGGTAATTTTATTACTAATTTTCTTAATATACTTTGTATCTTCAAGATGGACTGATCTTACAAAGTTTCATATAACGTCAGAATTTGTTTGCAAAATGGGTATGATGTAGCCATAACAGTAAATGATTTGATATACAGGTATTCAGTAAAATTATATGAGCACTCAAGATTGGAAAAACAGCAGACTACCTGTAAGCAAAACTGGGTGACCAAATAAAGATGGGAAAGATGGATCATTCAGTCTAAAACCAGACATCTGGCAACCCTACCTGAGGTTGCACTTATTCACATATGCATGACCAAATTTGCAGCAATGCTTGTCTTGATACTTGTTGCAGTTGTTTTGGTGATGTGCAAGCTAACCATTCTATATATAACATTTGCAAGAGCAATGCATTTGCACTTGTGCTGCTATAGCAACAGGAACTTTGCACCATATTTTTCTATTGAGAATGTGATCCTTTTGTTTACTAAAGTACATTTTGCTGCTAAGAAGGGGCCCTATTTTTTCTGTTATGTAAACAGTATTATCATTTTAAAAATATTAATCGCAATTAACAAGTAATGCCAATATAATCAATTCTTAAACACTGTTTTTTATGTTGTTAACTTTCACCAACACATGGACTTAATGTTTAATTGTTCTAAAATGTGAACAGAATATACAGTAACATTAAAAGTGATTCCATGTATGAATTATCAATATGAACATGAAGATATAATAAGTAAAACGTGTTTGTAAAACTTTTCTGCAAACTCTGTTTTTTTCTGACAACGACTGTATCAGCAACTCTGTAGTGTAACATGGCTTACCATAGGGTTGTGTCACCTAATGTACTGTAGATATAATCTACCTCCTTTTGATCGTAACATGTAGCCTTTGCTGGGAAAAAGTCTTGCAAATGTATATAGCATCTTTGCAAGGGTTTCCCTCTGCAGATTTAATGGATTGTGAAGATTATTCTTACACATGAACTGAAGCATGAATTAAAGTTAGCAGTCTGCCATGGGACTGTGTAGGCAGTGTTTTTCTGAGAGTGTCTTTGGAAATAGCAGGCAGATTTGGCCACTAATTAACGTGTTGCACTTTTAAGGATTTCCTTGCAGGCTGAATGTTTGAACAATTATTCCCAAGTTTCAGTACAGTATGCTTTTCCAGGAGTTTTGCCCTTGTCCTCTAGATCATAGTCATGTGTGGTTGATTGCAGAAGCAGCCTGTTGCTCATTAGAATGCAGATCATTCGCTGCGTGATGTTAACAGTCTTTGTCCCTATGCCATTGCAGTCTGGAGCAATTTAGCCTGTGTCTAATTCTGTATACAAGTACATGTATCTAGGAAGCAATTCTTTACACCAGAAATAACAATTTTATTTTGCATGGTTGTCAAAACTGAATTAGTCATTTATTTGAATGAATCAACTTCAAGATAAATGTGTGAAATGTTTTTAAATCTAGAATTTGTGCATGTAGCATCCTGTTATTTAAAAACTATGCGAGTATCACAAAACATACTCTTGTAAATGAGATATACAATGGCTTTATTCTTAATGAAATTATTTGCAATTTTTTCTAGTAGTAGTAATTTTAATATTAATTTTATAATTGTAATCTGATTTTTGCAATCATTAAAAATCCATCATACAATTCACATTTAAAATATACATCAAATTGCATTATAGTTTCATCCATCCTAAATCCTGCTATACTTTTCTTTCATTTCTAGAAATCTTGCAAATGTTGTAAGATAATAAGTCAAAAATACTGTAACTACACTGTAATACTTGACATGAACAATATTATTTGATCTAATGTCAGTTATGTAATAATCAATGACATGGTCATCTACTATTATTTTTCCTTTCCTTACAGTAAGACAAGCTTGGAACTAGTATACAACCTTAAGAAAAACATTTTTTCAGCAGTCTGAATATCTGAACTGAGACACATGGAAGCTGATGATGGAAAAAGGCTCTGACACCCATTCAGTCTGCCCAGCCATACCTATTGTTGGATGTTATGGCCCTAATGGGCATTCACTCCTACTTTCCCCGTTTCATGAAGTCCTTACCAGTCCTATGCCCCTGTCCCACCCATGTTTGAATCCCACATCTGACATAAAGAATCTGTTAAAAGCTATAGATGAATCAAGAACAATTATGCTCAGACCTATAGAGGTGCTACCGACCCCAGAACAGGCAGTGAGATCAGAAACAAAATCTAAGTGGCTTGGGGTTTGGAACTATGTGCCACAAGGTAGGAGGTTGGCACAAATATCAATTCCAGACTTCACCATGCCACTAGGAGCCAAAGTGAAATTGTAATAAAGGGATTAGATGAAGGGGGTGTGGGAAATCACGCAAGCATCTGAAGGTACACTGTGCCAAAGTTTAATGTTGATACAGTGCACCAGTATGTTATGGCACACTTCAAACCTAGTGCACAGGCCTTAAGAATGCCTTTGACAGCACTAACATACTACTCTATATATTCTTGACTCTCCCAGCTCCTGCAGAGTGAAATGAATAATTAAAGTTTGCAGATCCAGAAGTATGTGACTTTCCCTAATGATTCCATATTCTGTCTGCAAGTAAAAACATACAGAGGCCAGGAAGAGAAAATAAATCCTCTCCAACATCAGAGGCTGGTGATATGTTCCGATGCCAGCACCTGTCAGAACTGACAGAGGAAAATAATTACCTGACTCTGCAAGTCCCATGTTCTTCTTCCTCTCACAGGAGCAGGAAGTGTCAAGGGGACACTTAGGTCATGATGATTTGGATCTCAGTTCTATGCCTTTCATGTTTAGGTCCCAAAACAGTTTTGAAAGTAACTGTATCCATAGCCCAATGTGCAGTCTCAAAGTGGGTTAGAAAGGTTTCACAAAGACCATTCGCACCAAATATTAAACTTGCAGCAATGCAGATCCATGTTCATTAGAGTCACAAATGCTTCCCAGGCACTTAAAAAGTCCCTTGCAGTTGCTTAGGAATAAAAGGGATTGGTATAATGCAAATGGTTTGCAGGGTCATTCACACAGCATTGTGGTCCTTGTAGCTGCTGTGTTATAGGTGAGCACTGGTGTTAGTGC